>OX352736.1:10000000-20000000 GCA_947095525.1 Trisateles emortualis | reverse complement strand
CAGCGAAACGCATGATCGGCCTCTGTCTCATCGGCATACTTAACTTATATATATTTTTAACTGAATTTTTAAAGATGAGGTTTCATTGCATTGTTTTTTTTTATTCCTGAACATCGTCATTTAAGAGCCGATTTGTAATATTTTCTTTTTAAGTAAAGTTTAAACATAGCTCGAAAAATTGCCTCAATTAAGTGACAATGGGCAGGGCATATAGCTCACAGAACCGAAGGCCGTTGGGGCAGAAAGGTTCTAGAGTGGCGACCACGAACTGGAAGACGCAGCGTGGGCAGGCCTCCAACAAGATGGACCGACGACCTGGTAAACGCGGGCAACCGATGGACAAGGTCAGCTCAGGACCGACTGACGTGGAAAATCGGGAAGCAATGTCGAGCAGTGGACGTCTTATCGCTAAGATGGAACTACTTTTGTGGCAAACAAGCATATGGCCCACCTGATGTTAAACAGTTACCGTAGCCTATAGACGCTTGCAATACCAAAGGTATCACTTGCGTGTTACCAACCCATTTTTTACACCAGGGCTTAGATGGGAGTACCCCTGGGATAGAAATACGTTTCTTTCAAAACGAATCCCTAAGTGAGCGTTGGAGACCTATACTCACACACAGGGACACAACTACACCGCTGTGTGTAGTTATTTGGCTGTGGTCTTCTGTAAAGTGGAGGTCCTTCCCTCTCGTTAAAAATTATCTTAAAAATCTTTTTGTAATTGGATGGATAATCTTTCATATTGTTCTCAGTTTTTAAAAAATCGTAACCGTAGGGAAGTGAGTAACCTCCTCAAATACTATAGGCATACTGC
This sequence comes from Trisateles emortualis, assembly GCA_947095525.1. Classification (NCBI taxonomy): domain Eukaryota; kingdom Metazoa; phylum Arthropoda; class Insecta; order Lepidoptera; family Erebidae; genus Trisateles; species Trisateles emortualis. The sequence goes on along the minus strand of OX352736.1, from coordinate 19,999,180 downwards.
AATGAATCAAACAAATGCATTTAGGAAGCATTAATTCGTTAGTGAAACTAATAAAGAATACTGCAGATGGCCAACTTCTCAATGATATTTTTTTTTCCGATGGAGATCAGACATAATGTATCTTAATTATGGTAATTAAATGACAGTCACTAATCACATTCAATGAGCAAATTAAAATGTTACAATTGAACTAATATTATGATACAGCCGGATATAGGCACGGAAACTTCGTAATTAAATAATGTACAAAGTAAAAAATGTATAGTTTCAGAGATAAAGATAATAATTAACAGATACATATATACCGAATTTACGTTGAACTCTCACTAATATGGTCGACAATATTGAATAGGGTTCAACTTACTGGTTTTTCATTCAGTTTTGTTCCGAAAGCTTATGTAAAGTAGTATAACTGTATTATAAGAACAATGGATTAAAAGGAAAGTTCAATTTCTGAAATCCTTGAGCACTACGACGGACCATTATGCCCTTTAAGAATTTAATAAATTTTTGGCCCACATAAACTGTGTAACAGTACCTATCAGGTTAGAAGTGACCAATTTAAAACGAAATGTAATAGATGTAGAGATTTCTACAGGGTATGGCACAGATAATACATAACAATACATAAATTCAAACTATTAGCTAGGCGATGGGCCAATTAAGGTTATTCACGTTTGCGCTAAGACAATTTGAAGAGCAGAACAATCATACAAACAAGGAATATTTCTTCATGAAGTTTATTAATTGCAGAATCCAAATATTTAAAAGAAAAACGTGACTGACTAATCAACAAACGCACAGTTTAAATCATTAGACACTCAGATAGCTATTATGGCATCCGCAAAGAAAGGTTTTTTTAAATGTAACCACTGAAGATGAAAATCAGCCGATGAAAGTTTGCATAGGGATAACAGCTGTAGCTTTGAGATTTTCAGTAAAAGACTGAACACGCGAACGAAGTCGCGGGTACAGCTAGTATCAAAATAAACGTAGCAAAGAGTGTTGATGATGACAAAAAAAACAATAGAAAGAGAAATGAAAAAGCCGCCACACGAAATAATGAGTTCATTATAAAAACGAAAACACAAGGTACTTTCCAATATGTACCTACCTATATAAAACCCTTTTGGTACTAAAGCTTACATAAGTACATGCCTCGAAAACAGGTAGGTATGGATTACACCAAACCTTAATTCAACGAAAATAACCTGTTCCAGTAAATTATTTCTCACAGGCTTCGTATTATAAGAGATTATTAATATTTCCCAGGTCGCCATGGCAAAAATCCTGCCTTTGAAATGTTAATTACAAAAAGTATATCCGATCAAAGTTGAATTAATATTGTCAGAAGCCGGACTCATGGTATTCAGGCTGTGGAAATTGTATAAAAATACTTTACTTTTTTAAATTACTTTCGATTTAATTGAATTTTTTAGTAATTATTAGATATAATAAAATAAAGTTTAAAAACTAAAACCCGACTACTTAAAAATCGTCCTCTGAAAAGTATGAAATAAGTAAATTTTCTATAGGTACAGAGGGTAGCCGTGGTCGTATGTCACCTTTTACATAATAATATAGCGATCCTTAGGGCAAGGTGACATACGACCACGGCTACCCTCTGTACCTATAGAAAATTTACTTATTTCATACTTTTCAGAGGACGATTTTTAAGTAGTCGGGTTTTAGTTTTTATGTAAACTTTATTTTATTTGAATTATTTTGGGGTTTTATTTTAAGGACAATATTATACAATGCAGCTTTACGATATATTTTATTTGCATTTCATATTAAATAATAATAACATAATATAATATGGCAAATGAAAACATATTTATAAACTATATTATTTATTCTTTTTTGTAGGTCATCAGACTTTTATAGTCTAAACTATTGGGAGATGAGTTTTATGCCTAATGAATCATTTTTATTATTTATTTTTGTAATTTACAGATTTTTTATATTCCTATCTTCCAACTTCAACACCACATTCTAAGCACCACCTAGAAATATAGTTCTCGTCAAGATAAATCCAACAAACATGACGCGGCTATCTTGTTTCGTTAGAGTTCCTATGGCCAGCTTCCGACTTCATTATCACACCCTAAACACCACTTAGAAGTATTAATATGCTTCTAGGTCACAACTTAGAAGCATATTACCCGTTTTGGTTTGATGGGTAATCCCGTCAAGATAAATGTAATGAGCCCAAATACGACGCTTCTACGAGTATCTTGTTTAATTAAAAAGTACCTATGGCAACCTTCCGACTTTCATCTTCACAACCTGAACACCTAACTAGGAGTATAGTACTAGTCAAGATAAATTTATCGCACCAAAACGCAACGCGGCTACCTTGTTTCGTTGAAGAGTTCTCATGGGCACCTTCCAACATCATCAACGGACGTTCGTCGTACGAACGTTCGGACGTTCTAAATACCCATCTAAGAATATAGTATGATACAAGATAAATCCATTGCACCTAAACACGATGCGGATATCTTGTTTCGTTGAAGAGTTCGTATAGCCACTTTCCAAATTCATCACCACGTCCTGAACACCCACCTAAGTGCAAAGTACTCGTAAAGATATATGTAACGAACCCAAACACGACGCGGATATCTTGTTTCGTTGAAGAGTTCCTATAGCCACTTCCCAACTTCATCACCACGTCCTGAACACCCACCTAGGTATAAAGTACTCGTAAAGATATATGTAACGAACCCAAACACGACGCGGCTATCTTGTTTCGTTGAAGAGTTCCTATAGCCACTTCCCAACTTCATCACCACGACCTGAACACCCACCTAGGTAAAAAGTACTCGTAAAGATATATGTAACGAACCCAAACACGACGCGGCTATCTTGTTTCGTTGAAGAGTTCCTATAGCCACTTCCCAACTTCATCACCACGTCCTGAACACCCACCTAGGTGCAAAGTACTCGTAAAGATATATGTAACGAACCCAAACACGACGCGGATATCTTGTTTCGTTGAAGAGTTCCTATAGCCACTTCCCAACTTCATCACCACGTCCTGAACACCCACCTAGGTATAAAGTACTCGTAAAGACATATGTAACGAACCCAAACAAGACGCGGCTATCTTGTTTCGTTGAAGAGTTCCTATAGCCACTTCCCAACTTCATCACCACGTCCTGAACACCCACCTAGGTACAAAGTACTCGTAAAGACATATGTAACTAACCCAAACACGACGCGGTTATCTCGTTTCGTTGCTGAGTTCCTATGGCCATCTTTCGCTATCATCATTATATCCTGAACACCCACCTAAGAATATAGTACTTGTCAAGATAAATCCATTGCACTTAAACACGCGGATATCTTGTTTATTTGACGAGGTCATTTGCCCACCTTCTGACTGCATCATCAGACCAGCTCCATAGTATTACATTATTACATTGTCACCAAAGTGCCGTCGGTATACCAAATTTCAGCTCAATCAAACATTGAAAAGTGGTTCAAATCTTGCAAGCAAGATTTGACCTTTTTTTTTTTTTTTTTGTAGAGGGGAAATGCTTTACGCATACCGCCCCGCCTGGGGTAACGAGGCGGTTATGTCGGACTCTCCGGCTCAAAGATGGTAGGCGACCGGCATACCGACTAAAACCCCCCTGTGCACCAACACCCGCTTTCACGGGTGGACCACTGGAACCTGATATGACGTCAGTGGTCCACCCAGCGGCTGCCCGCTTTGCGCGGGCTCCATCCCCAGTGACAGCGTCCGGGTGCACCGGGAACACTGTCCCTCCGCGGAAGGGTGCGGGTGAGACTCTGCTGCCCCAGTCTCCCCGCACCCTCACTATGGCGGCATCAGACGCTCGTAAGCGCGCCGACGCCGTCCAGTTCGCCGGCGACGGATCGGATCAGCGAGGAGATTTTCCTCTCTGATCCGCTCCGCCGCCTCCTTCCGCGAGATGATGTCCTCGCAGAAGGATGCGACCGCCCTCCACTCCCTGTCGCTGGTGACCATGGACCGCGCCACGGCCGACAGCGACAGGTCTACTCCAATGACTGCGACGAGGTCCCGGCGCTGCCCCGCCCAAGCCGGACACGACTCGAGCGTATGCTGCGCCGAGTCATCGTCGCAGTCGCAGTGGTGGCAGACGGGACTCGGTTCCCTCCTAGCGAAGCAAGATTTGACCTAAACCAACTAACAAACAAACAATGCAGGCACACCAGCGGGCGAAAGCTAGTAATATTTACATATTGGAAACCTGCAAATTAAATCCTATCATTTGATACCCATCACGGCACTTTTGAAAGAAATTTAGTTTTTATTTTTAGGTTTCAGGTCCCCCAGAGGACGCCATATTGATTTTATTGTGACGTCACATAGCCTATAACCAGCAGACAATCAAGACGTTTCTAACGATACCTCATTTGTCAAGTTATAATAAATAGTTTAGAAGTTATGCGGGAACAGATGAACATACATACATACATACATACATACAAACATACATACAGGTCAAAATCATAACCCTCCTTTTTGCTTCGCCGTAGTCGGGTAAAAACTGTCTAACAATCTATGATTCTTATTATTCAGTCAGACTGTTTAACTGTCGCTGTTTGTTGTATCAAGACTATAAAATAATAAATATATCTTCAAGCATGAAATAATTATAAGGGAGCCAAATTAAATAAAGTAAACATGCAGATAAATTATCTACTATTAAAAAAAAAAAAATTGAAAACTTATTTAAACGTTTAGGCGTCATAATATTCCTCCGCATCACTGTCAACTGGAAAAGTGCCCAAAAGGCTGGCGGCATTGCCACGTTGAATGGCAATGCTGAGTCTCTGTGCGAGAAACAGGCCGGCCTTCTGGTCACGCGAAGCGTCGATCAGCCGTTTCGCTATTTCCCTAAAAAGAAGCGAGCGCTCGGACCCCATGGACCAATCAATTTAATTTCTAAAAATCAGTTCCGCAACATTGTCATATTCAACTCAGATTATTTAACAGTTTTCGTGAATTAATTATTTTTAGTACGAAATGGTCTATTATTTCATAAGATATTTACATAAATAGTTAATAAAATAAAAGCAACTTGTATTCACCTATGAATAAAATATCTGCGTGAGAATATAATATATTTTAGTAAGTAATTAGTATAAATCTAGGTTGATAGACCCCTTTTTTGTACACCATTAGAAATGTATACATGTAGGTATGATATGTTAAGATATTTTTATTATTATGTACCTACATACGCGTACCTACGCGTCGTATTAAATTAAACATGTTTAGGGTATGCAAGTTTTAAGGCCCCATTCACACTGCAAAAAAATGCTAAATGTTAAAATCAATAGTTATTAACAGTTGTTTTAATGATCAACTGTGGACAGATAGACAGTCGTAGACTGTCGAGTGCGATCTGCATCTATCTGTAAGAGTTTATTTAGGTACGGAAAAATAATCACAAAAATAGGATTATTAAAATATCCTTTGGAGTTATCAAAGATTTATTTACAAATGGTCGCTGCGCAACGGCACAAGATACAACAACGCTTAACAAAATGGTGGCCATCGTCATTTTCATTTAACTGAACGTCTATTGTCCGAGATGGAGGCAGGAATCACTTAATTTACCGCTCCACGAACGAGCTGTGTTATCGGCGATTTTCCGCCAAACTCAACCCGGGATTCAGTCTCCGGACATCGGGATTGGGGGGATTCGGGAATCACTCTCGCGGGATTCACACCCCGTTTGAGACGGGAAGTAAGGGAAGTATCGGCTAATATCGAGCGGTAGGCGGTCGTTAGCAGAGTGTAATAAAATTTAAGTCCTCGCCAATCTATGGATTACCAAGCATCTTAAGCTCAGATACAATAATGCTTTCGAATATATTATGATGTTATCGCTTACGACTTCTCTTTACAGGGTAAAAAGCTTCCTAAGCGATGCTAGATGACTTTAAATCGGTTAGTGAACTTTATTTTGTTTCCAAATGGTAGGTTGAAAAAGTAGTCTGTATTTTCTGGCGTTATTTAGCTAGTTAACTTCGATATTTGGACATTCTAAAAAAGTCAGTTATTTTTAATATATTATAACAATTAGAGTGAAGGATAGATTTACGCCGTAATGATACGTATCATTACGCCCGTCTCTTATTGGGGTAAGTATGTATTCAGACATACTTCTTTCGCTTCCACTGCATTCATCAACCTATACCTATATGCGTGCACATCGTATATATTCATAATTTACTCGTATTTGAAATAATCCTGAGTTTTACTTGAAACAAACAGCTTAATGAATATCGACTGTCATTTGTTAGCAATGACAATAATAACTACTAACACAGAAACATCAGTGAATGTCACCATATTTTTGTATTACGTAACATTCCACTTACCGTGTGCTAAAAATAAAACCACTCTGTCATTTTTGCTTGTGGGCGTTATATAATTTAACAAAAAAGATTAATTTACTGTCTGAAATACAAAACAAGGAGACATTTCTAAAACATTTTGTTTAATAAAACGTAAGCTATTTTTATACACGTGAAATCACCCGGTCGTCAAAATTTAACCGTGATTTATAAAAAAACATGGCTTTTCCTATTTTTTTAGGAAATCTAAAAAAGTACGAAGTAAAAGTGTCTGCCTTGGTGGTCCGGTGGCCGCAGTATGCGCCAGCTGTGCACGAGGTGCAAAAAATTTATCCACAAATGGTTGTCCTGAGTCTGGGTGTACTTTGTGTCCGATAATTGTATGTTTGTAAAGTCCCCCGCGACACAGGGCTTGTTCCCTAGTGCGGGAGTTTTCTTTTTTAACAAAAACAAAAATATATCGATTTAAATATTAAACTTGTAAACGGAATTGACAAATAAGTTAAATAAACTTTTCACCTTCATCTTGACAAAACTAAACCAATACATAATTTATAAGTCATCAAAACTGAAACAGGACAATGTGATCAACGTACCATCATTTAGGAAACTGAAGTCCATTTAACTAGATTACCCAAAGACCTGTTCTATCAAGGGATCCTAAAACTTGGACAATTAAATCCTTCTATTTATAATCAACGTGCCCGGGGGACCTTAGCAAGGATTATCAATAAAGGAACATTTAACCGCCGCCCGTGGAACTTACAAGTTGCTCAATTTTGGTCACTTTATTGGAGCTACGAATTGTGAGTATATTTTGCAGGATTATTCTGAATCGTTCTTTTTAACCATTTTATAAAATTAGAATTGTATTGTTAAGAAGAAAAGAGAAAGTAAAGCTTATTATAAGTCCGTGTGATGACGGATTAAGAATACAAATGTCACCACCCCATTCCATCCCGGGGGAGTGGTAAGATTCGACTAAAAGAAATAAGTCAGGCAGAAAATATCCACTGTAAGAGAGAGAAAATTCGAAACAGAACCCTATGCCAAACTGTCTGGCCAGCGTGGCATAGTAGGCTTATATCCCTTCAAATATACGGAGAAGACACGTGCCCAGCAGTGGGACATTTATGGGTTGTTACGATGATGAAAGCTTATTAGGTATTCAACAATGAATTTCCATCCACACATACCAATGACAGTACCTAAACCTTTTAAAATATAAATTATATCGTAAGTCTAAAAGTGATTTCCAATTTCAACAATTGAAGACTAACCTTAGAATCGCAATAAGACACTATAGCAAAAATCAAACCAGAAACGTAACTACAATCTTCAGACAAGGGTTACGAAACCAACATAGACGAAAACATACAGAATAGCCCTTCATGTCCAAAAGCTCGTTACAGGCACCCTTTATTGGCCACATTTGGACGCAATTTGACAAATTGATTCGGTCGTGTTCGCTCGCACTCTCACAATTATTGGATTCGATCGAGACCCCAGATAGACAGGACATTACTGTTTAGCACTGTTGTATCATTGAGTATACCGTTAAATTACTTTACAACTTCTATATTATACTTGTAATTGGATATCTCGTCATGCTAGTAAATTGTGAAGAAATTAGCAATTACATGTCAGGTCATTGATATATAAATAATAGGCATATTAACATAACAACAAACCTTGCCTATTATAATAAATTAAATTCATAATATTTAATTCTTTTAACAAAATATTATGATTGGTTACATGAAACTTAACATCTAATTAGATCCTACTAATATTATAAACGCGAACGTTTGTAAGTATGGATGGGTGGATGGATATTTGTTACTCTTTCACGTAAAAACTACTGAATGGATCTGGATGAAATTTGGCACAGAGATAGATTATGGTCCTGGAATAACACATAGGCTACTTTTTACAGCAATAACCGACTTCCAGCGGCAACATCTAGTATGTAATAATTGCTTCTTACAAGACCTCACACTAATATGATGCACCTGCTATGATTCATCTCTCTGTTGACTGGTAGAGAATGCCTTTGGCATTAAGTCCGCCTTTATACATGTTTTGTATATTAAGTTCTTAATAAATAAATAATTAAACATCAGTCTTTTTTATAGCTGTTTTGTACATTTAGTAAAAAAAGAAACTGACTTACAATACTAACCTAAAGTATCTGTACTATTAAGTAATCTGTGCCTAAAGCTAAAATTATTAAAACTGCTGCAAAGAAAATATGACAAAATTCCCGCGAGGAACAAGAAAGTTCTACTAAGAAAATGTCCCGGCCAAACTATTTATAAACACAACTTTGTTTACCTTTGTCACTGAGGCGCTGTAAAGAGGCTACTATTAAACACACCAACTTGATGAACTAAATCAATGACAATATGACTGACAATTTATCCTTATAAGAAGAAGAGAATGATTACTATTTAAGTTGTTGAACATTCAATGCGTCCGCAAAAATTAGTAGTATTGACACTTGACCTCGATGTTCGACAGTATCAAGAATACTTGATATATTGAGCGTGATATGAAAATCTGTTGCACGAAGACTCTTCACAAACTCTTCGATGATAACCTCGATACTTTGCTTTGTTCTTTCTTCGATATACTTTTCGTTATCCTGTTTGAAGTTATCCCAAGTGTATTTAGGTTCTGGTTAAAGTATTGACTATTATTTATTGTTTATATTTACAGTATCTTTGTTCAAGAATATGATCAAAATGAATAAAATAATAGTAACAATTAAATAATATCTATGTTATTCTGTATTTATTTTGTGTACAATTTATTAATTAAATATCTGTGATATTATTACGAGTACTTGCTCTTTTTAAAAAAACAAGAATTTTCACTTTATTTTCGCCATTCTTCATTTCAAATTTAAAATTTTACGGTTTAATATAAAACACACTAATGGTAAAAAACAATGGGTCGGTGTTGCCGACCCGTAGGCTACAGGGCCGTATACTTGTTTGCCACCAAGGTAAAAAAATATAAAATTTAATAAATGAATTAATATCAAAGAAAAACTAATTTATTCATGTAAATCAAATGCATCATACTTATGAACGTCATAAAAACAAATGGCTAGGGTAGGGAACAAGAAGAAGCAAGAAACAGCTTAGGCTCCAGGTAGCTCAGGCCACTCTTTTTAATCATCAGAGTATAACATTTACAATTTGGTATAAGGTTACAATATTTGGGGTAACAAAAAGGAATAAAAACCCAAATACCAAACAAAATGAAATTTAGCTTTTGACTGTATATGTTAACTCAAGTTTCACATTAAATGAAAAATTCATTTTATAAAACATCTAAAAAACGATCTTGTAATAAAATTTTTATATCAATTTCATTGAGATGAAATTAATCTAGCTTAGTAATTGAAATGGAATTGGATTTATTACAATGGAAAATTAAGATGATCTGCTTTTTAATTTTAAATCTATCAAAGGTGAGATTCCCAAGTTCAATTTATCGAATCATATTTCTTATTAATAATATCTCTTCGAGTTTTGTTAATGTTATCTGAAAAAGTAAATATTATGTGAAATATGACTTTAATAGCAAGTACTTACTTTGATTTCATTATTAAAAGATTCTATTAAGATTATAATTCATTTAGTGTTATGACTTAGTTATAACCAAAAAGTCTTCTAAGGTGACATGTCATTAGTTTATTATTAAAAAGTATACTATTTTTTAAATTACACACACATGATGGTACAAGGTAACTACCACTCAAAAACTCTGGCAATGCCAGGGATACACCCAAGTCACAGTCTAACGTGAAGTTAGTGCTTAACCTCATTCCTAACTTGTATCAAAAAGCTCAGTTCTATAACATAAACTTCATTCTGTAACATAGGCGGGTTCAATTCACCACGTCGTAAAAGTACAAACTCTTCAATATATTTTTGTATGGAATTTTATAAGGTTGTTAAAAAGCCGTGTTCATGTGAGCTCACTCCATTACGCCGAGAGTGCTGACAATATTGTAGGATGGGCTGAGGGGCGCCGTGGCTCGTAAAGTGACAGAACACAAGTAGGAAATTTTAGATGCTGTGCTCATGATCACGTGTAGGGTGCGTGTGAACATGTGAAATCTGTGTCTCAAACGTTACCTCACATCACATCAGTAACACTTTGAAGAGATTTTAAGTAAGAATAATATTACAAGCGAACATAAACTTCGATAAATTCTTACCAGCATGCTGACCGTACACTATCAATCAGTCTATCGCAGTCCACTGCTGGATATAGACCTCATCTAACACGCGCCACAGCACATGGTCCTCCGCCATCCACATCCAGCCCAGCGACTTTTTAAGCTATTGCATAGCTTCTATCGCAGGCCTTGGGCGTGGGGACCGAATCCAGAAATTCCGTAACGAAAATAATAAACCTAACTAAAAAAAATCATACTAAAAAATATGCAATAGCTTTACCGCGGCAGTCCCCGAGTGCCACACGCCTTTTATTTTAGGTCGTCGGTCCACCTAGCTGGGGGCCGCCCTACATTACGCTTACCGAGTCGCGGTCTCCACTCTAGGACACGTCTGCTCCATCGACTTCGGTCCTTCTGCAGATATGACCAGTCCATTGCCACTTCGACCGTACACTGGTGTTTATAAAACTACGTGGGTTCCTTTCATACTATGTACAAAGCTCTTACTTATAAAGAAATCTTTTAACCCTCCCAAAACTTATTATAGCGCACATATCACCGTATATTACGGCATTACGGTCGGAAAGTTCAACCCGAAAATGCCCATGCATGCACTAAAATCCCCGTCGCATTTACCGGTCGCAAATTCCACTAAAATAACCGTGCGCGGCTCGCGGGACACCAAATACCGGGCGAGTAGGGTTGCCTCGCGGTATTTAACTTATTTCGGACATTTTGCGTAGGGTTAAGGAATTAGGGTCCATTCTTACTAATTAGTGAGTTGTTTCTGCTTCGTTGAGTAGGTGGTTTAGAGAGTCAAGAATGTGTTTGTTATACTCCGTTCAAAACATGTGAAAATATTTTGGTCAGTTACATTTATGTAATGTTAAAGGTCTGAATAATTAAAACACTAAAATGAGTACAAGATTTATAATACGCCCAGTTCGTATGCAGTACTAACTACAATCATAACATTGTATTGAGTTATTTAACATGCTATTGTGAATTATCAAATTTAATTTTAATACCTGATAGTTTAATATGCTAGGATGTATGGTTATAACCAGAACTTTTGATGATTTATTCCCCTAAGTTTAAAATATGACTTTTTTAATATTTATGAAAAATATACCTCATTTTTCATAAATATTACAATAGTAATGTTATCAAACTCATCTGAATTTTAAAAAAATAATTTAGTCATTAAAACCCGACCACGTATAACGCATTTCAACGAAAAATAAAAAAATAACTACGCCCCGTAACTCAGAACTTAAAAAACCTACATTTAACGAGTGTTACGCGTACCGCATTACTAATTTTCTCGTTAGCCGACTGCGCATTAGTGGGACACACCCTAACACAAACGTTGGTACTAACGACTTGTTAATAATATAATATTCTGAGCAGATTTGTTATTCTGTTTAAAACGCTGTTTAATTTAAACTGTTAAGCTGTGTAAAACCAAGTAAACTAACTACCCAAGAATTTTGGATTTGAAGAATATATTTTAACTGTCAAAATGGTGTAGTTTTTTTTATCAAAATTAAGCTTTTAAGGCTCATGGAACATTCTGATTCTAAGCTACAGTATTTCGTGCTTGATCGTACATTGTCTTTCGATTTAATTTATTATAAGTAGATTTAAAAACCAACTTTTAAGCAACCAGTATTCTATTAAACCCTGATTTAATATTTCGTTATATGTTTACACATCACTCACAACCATTGCTAAAGTCGCAGTAAATTCTACGAACTACTCATAAACTCATACTGCAACACTAAAATGTAATACGGGTGTGGAAACTTGCAACCCTTTGGGAGTTTTCTGCTATTTATATTTAAACTAGCTCGCTGAGTTTCACAGTTATATAAAACTAATGTTTACCAATGGCTTTACCTGGGTTAAAGGGTTTTAAGTAGGAATGATTTATATGCCACATCTCTTATTTCATGCAAAATGTTTTAAATGAAAATTCAAAATGAAAGAATATTTGTGTACTATCATTGCCTTTGACTGTGCCCGGCAACACAAATCAATCCCACGGATAAGTAGTAGCCTATATGTTATGCCAGTCAATAATCTATCTCTGTGTCAAATTTCATTTAAATCCATTCAATGTTTTTGTGTGAAAGAGTACAAAAGCCATTCATCACAAATTTTAACATTTATAATTTTAAAATCCACTTAAAAGTAAGTTCATGAGTATATTAAAAATCCAAAACATCGTATAGGTAACCCTAATACACAATTTAACCCGCCCGCTGACCAATGACCATCGAATACCGGTATTGCATGTATTAAACGACATCGCGTCTGTAAATGTAACACCAACAACGAATGTATTACATTTTAGTTGTCATTTACTTTTCAGATTGTGTATTTAGCGTAGTTATAATTCAAAAACCGACATTCCAACTAAATTATATGTATATTTGCTTTAAATTGTTATTATTACATTATGAATATTAAATTTGTTGATGTGTAAATGTAATTGTGTATGCTCTTCTCTGAACGCTTTGATAGAGTTTATAATGAAGTCATCATAGTTTGTAAAACCAAACGTTATTTTTAATAGATCAATTAATTATATTATTATTGTTAGCAAATATATTTTTTACAATATCTGAAGTCCGGTATTTACTTAGTGCATCCAATGGTTATTGACACAACCTAAAAATAATTTTGTGACTATTAAGTACTTACTTATCATCAGAATTCTTTTCAACCACCAACATCATTATTTTTACCAATATTATAAATGCGAAAGTAACTCATCTGTCTGTTGTCTTTTTACGACAAAATGGCTGAACAGATCGTGATGGAAATTGGCCAGGAGATAGATTATATCTTAGGAAATAATATAGGGTACTTTTTAACACGATAATAAACATGCACATGGACGGAGCCGCGGGTTATATTTAGTATAATATAAAACGTATTTTTAAGTCGCTTACAAAACAAAATTTAAATGTTAGAATACTTTAACTTTGTAAATCCTTTTCACACTCTCCATGAGTAATAATATGAAAATGAGTGTGCAACCCGACACTGCAATAACGAGTGATAAGGTGCAGTGACGTCAGAGATGGATTGGGCACTTCTATCACCGACACTCGAGTACAGCTTAGGTGTGAGCATTAGGGGATTAAATTGTTTGTGTGAGTCGGGAAAGTAGGTTTAGTTTGTGATTCTACTGGATTTTAAATATTTAAGAGTATACTGTGAATGAAAATAAATCCTTACTAATATTATAAATGTGAAAGTTTTTGAGTATAGATGTATGGATGTTTGTTACTCTTTCATGTAAAAACTACTGAACGGATCTGGATGAAAATCACAGAGATAATTATAGTCTGGAATAGCATATAGGCTTTTTATCGCGATAACCGATATCAACGTGGGCGGGGAGCCGCAGGCAACAACTAGTACAAAATAAATTGAAGTACCAAGACCATCTGTTGCCCTGTTTCTCTAGATGTAGTAATACCGCAAGTATTTTTAGGAACAAAATCAAAGTTAAAGTACAGCCGTCTTAAGATAAAATATTTTGAACTTTGCGCCACTGACCGCAAGGACAGCTTTTCAAGATCTTGCTTTAATTATTTAGCTAATTACATCACTTTTTACTTTTACTTCTTCTCAGTTACAAATCTCATTTGCTTTAACACTTTATCTTGTCCTCTACCAATGTAAGGTTTTGTGGTAAAATACTCTGATTCGAGATAACTCCTTTTTAACTGAGTTCCAAAAAAGGAGAAGGTGCTATATATATAATTGTAATAATAATGTATTATTTTTTATATACACCGAAAAATTGATCACTTAAAAAATTGTTCGTGTTGAAAGCAACGTCCTATCCATTTATGTGTCGGCAACACGCAAGTTATACTTCTGGTATTGCAAGCGTCCATATTCTAACGGTAACTGCTTAATATCAGGCGGGCCGTACCTATGCTAGTTTGCTACCCACGTATAAAACAAAATATTTTCTTAATTAGCCATCGAAACTCATCGAATAAACTTAACCTAATCAAGACTAAGTTAGAGACCCGCCCAATCAACCATAGCACACTTATATCAACAGTCATTCACTCATTTCTCCCATAACATAGCAACTGAGTTACGACTCACCAAATGAACAGAGAAACTAAAGTGCGGTGAATTAATCTAAAGGAGGCCGGATCCCAAGGACCGTTACCAGAGATTGACAAATGATGCGGGCAGAAGCCCGTTTACTACTACCGTGTTTTTGTAGGGTTAGCTAAGACGAATTTTATGTTGACGATCTGGTTATTCGAAATGCAACTTTATTGCAGAACGTAACGGTATAATTTTGGGTGGGCGGATTGAAGTAAAAATGTCACCCGTTTTATGTAACTGAATGATGCATGACAACGGATGATATTGTAGTTTTCTGTCGAAGTTGAAGGTAAGTTTGATGAAAAAAGTAAAACGTAATGTGTATTTGGGGTTGAGGAAATTAAGTATTGGAAGAAAGATGTCAACTCATTTGAGATATTTTCTCTCTTTGATTTTCGAGTCGAAAATATAGGTAAAGGTAGTAAAAGTAGTTTTTAAGTTATATTTTCCGCCAACCAAAATCTTTGCAGTAAAAACCTTTAATTGGGCCGGTATCACGCAAGTGATACCTTCGGTATTGTTCGCCACCAAAGTAGTAAAATAGTCAAAGTCTCTCTCTCTAAACTCATTTATTCATTTAGATCAAATTCATGATACTTATGAACGTTAGCATACTTTTTTTCAATAAAAAAACCTTTGCATATAATACATAATATTATAGTATTGTTCAACCAATTTTAAATGAAAACATACGGGTACATAAAATATCCATTTATTTCTTCTCATTATTCTTTTCACCTAATGCCAATAGAATATATATTTTAACAACTTCGTGCTCTAACCATAAATAGAACCTGTACGTGCTTATCTAAGTATGTTCATTTACATATTTTTCTATTTATACAAAAAGTTACCTAATGTTTTATTTTTCTAAAGACAACTCCCGCACTACACAAGCCCTGTGAAAAAGACGTTACAAAGATAAAATTCACGGACAAAAATACACCCATTTATGAATCACAAAACTTTGTCGCGTATGGAAATCGAACCCACGACCTCTGGGCTTAGCACTCAAAGTCACTAACCACTAGACCAACAGGTGCATCATTTCTTTAGCTCTTGCACATCAGTTTTATTGTGGAGAATAGCACACTGTAGAGCTGACCCATTTCTTCGAGGTTAATCCGATGAGTTCTTATAGGCATTAACTAACCTAATAGTGATTAATGTAACAAAGACAATGTTGTTAGCTCGTTAACAGCTAACAAAACAAACACCACATTTTCCTCAATTAATATCCTACGATGAGTTCCCTCTGACAGTGTGATCAGACATTCGATATCTGTACTTAATAAATTAACAACGACAAAAATTAAGTGTATCAAAATAATATTATCAGTTCTGAGCCTCTAGACAAGTGACATAAGCGATAGTCGAATCGAAAAGTCAAAAAATAAAATGTATGGAATTTGACGGGTGTCTACGATTTAATGTCGTAAACTTACGTCAAATCCCATACATTTTCTTTTCTGACCTTCGATTCGACTATCGCTTATGCCACTTGTCAAGAGGCTCTCGGTACTCTAAGCAATAATTTTGATGTGATAAAATATTGCCTTTTCTTTCCAACAATATATGAGCATTGGCAAAGGTATTTCCAGAGTAACAATAAATTCTAACAAAGTCTGGCAGATTGGTAGTCTTTTTTAATATTAAAGAACATTTATTCGTATACTGATAACATAAAATTTAAGCGTTAGCATGCCAACCTCTTAAAGAACATTTAGATTTTTTACCAGTGTTGTTAAGTGATCTAAACTTATACATATGTATATTATATTTTTTTTTGTTCGTTGCGATTTAACTGTAAAACTTCTTTCACCATTAAAAAGCTAGATTATCAGAGAGTAACATAGGCTATATTTTATTTTTTAAAAATTACGAAAACTAAATAATGTCCCCCAATGCGAATCCGAGACGTGTCTCTAGTAAAAACATCTATACTTCTATACTAATATTATAAGTAATATTATTATAAAAAAAGTGTTTTTATTTCTTTGTGTCTAAGTTTGTAATGAATAAACTCAAAAACTACTGGATCGATTTAAAAATTTCAAGCTACATATGTAAGTGGCAAGTAACATAGACTATTATGTTACTTAAAAAGATTAAAGAACCCCTAAAAATCTTGATAATTGTCCACCCATGTAAAGCCAGGAAGTGCCCCTGATATTTTAAATAAAGTTATAGCCTGCATACTACTTTTTCTTTACTATACCTACCTATAACTAGATGAATGAGATATAACTAAACTTATTCGCAGCTTTTTCCTAAGTACTATTTAAGTTAAGTTAAGTTACTGTTTTGCGTAAAGATAGCATGGCAAAGGTATTTAATTTAAAAACTACATGATAAAATCTAATTTTGTTATGGAACTCAAAGCAATCCCACTAGTAGATAGGTACAAGTTAATTCAGATCATTAAAGGTAAATATTTCTTGTAATTTTATCGAGATTCCTAGCAATCTATGCGTGTCCTGGTGCTTCTTACAGCAAAGAGTTATACAGGACGGCGATTTCATTACTTGGATAATTGAAATATGCTTTAATATTAATCTCATGAAAAATAGTAAAGATAGTCTCAGACTCGTACCTATAACAAAAACCGATAAATGGATTACTATCTATACAATCGCTAGTAGTGCATTGACTCCTAGAAGCGTGGGAATATGAATGGTGATATATCTATTTGTTTCGCACACTGTACCACTTTATCTAGCGTGTATACCTAGATTACCTGATTGTTTATTGATAAACGAGTTCATCTGCCGCAGTGTCTAGAAAAATAAATTCGACTAAGGGAATAAGACAGGCAGACAATATCCAAGCAAGAGAGGAAACACTCGAAATAACACCCGTTTTTTTGTAGAGGGGAAATGCTTTACGCATACCGCCCCGCCCGGGGAAGCGAGGCGGTTATGTCGGACTCTCCGGCCTAAAGATGGTAGGCGGCCGGCATACCGACTAAAACCCCCCTGTGCACCAACACTCGCTTTCACGGGTGGACCACCGGAACCTGATATGACGTCAGTGGTCGAAATAACACCCTATACTAACCCGTCTGGCCAGCGTGGTATTGTAGGCTTATATCCCTCCGAGAGTATGTAGCAGTTCCGTGCCCAGCAATGGGACGTTTATGCGTTGAGATTATGATGATGAAAAATCTTGCTGTCATTTGTAATAGGTAAGATAAAAAGAGATGTCAGATTTTATAGTATCAGTATCGATATCTTATTCAATGCCATTAGGTATTCTACCGTCTAAATAAATCTTATTAAAAACATCAGTTTCAGTTTTAGACAACCCTCAAGCCTATACCATAACAAATTTCCGAACAAATCGCATTGGTGTTTCGCGAAGGGAGCAGATACATTTACAATTGATTACATTTTGTAATTAGACCCTGAAGCATTAGCAGGCACCGTGATGTAGCTACCGTATATTGATTACTGATTCGGCAAATTACATATTAGGTATATGGAACCTATTTCAGATTGCTCCAATTGAGAAAACCAATATATATAAATGAGGCTATGGAGGCTTCCTCAAACGAGGCAACAGACATGTTAATTTTTATGGATATATTTGAAATTCTGCAAGAGACATGTCACACCCTGAATGGAAAAATGAAAAATCTATTTTTCCCTCGTGTTTATTGAGCGAGCGAGCAAAGCAAGCGAAGTTATCCGACTCTACTGGAAAAATCCGGCGTTTGTATGTTAGTAGGTATGAACTCGTTTGACGATAACGAACATCTTGAAATTTGGTAGCCAAATAAAGAAACAAAAGATTTTTTTAAAGTTTGAAGATGAACCAAATCAGTTAAGGGTAAGGCGCGAGTTCACAGTTCGGGGCGAACTATGCATCAATAAAATATCTAAAATCTCACATACCTGCTGATAAACGTGCTAAAACCCCTATTAAAACAACTACCTACAATTGAAATAATAACGAATACAATAACTAAGGCCGCCGACCTCCAACTGTCTATGATATTAAAACAAATAATACTCCAGACTGCTACTACAGTACTTGTTAAAAGTTTATAAAATAAATATAGTTTAGAAAAATATAAAATACAGAGTCCTTAAAATATTTCAGCGTAGTTATAAAATCAATGACGCAACGTGGTGAAATAGGTTATAGTTGAGAGCAATCTCGGTACGAGTATTATGTTGCTACGCTGTATTTTTGTTAAATTATATACCAATAATCCTGACGTTCTACGTTTCTACATTAAAAGCTGTTGAAAAGTTTATTATTGCACTTTAAGTGCAAAATATAACTACCAACTTGAAAGTAGGTATTTAAGTGTCAAAAGTATTGCAACTATTCAAAGTCAAACTCATTTATTAATTTAGATCAAATACATAATATGAACGTCATGAAAACAAATGCCAGCATATTCTTTTCCTACGGCTAATTCGCTGAGTAGTGGTAGGGCCTCGACGAGAAATGGCAAGAACCTCGAGCCACTATTTTTAATCGCCAGAGTATAACATTTACAATTTGGTATGAGTTACAATTTTAGTGGTAACAAAAAGGGACAGAAACTAATATACCATACAAAATGAAATTTAGATAAAAATATTTAATGAATAAGGATACAATATACAATGAAAAAAAAAATAGTTTTCCACTGTATGGTAATTAAAGATCCTTTCCTTTTGTAAGTATAAGAAAAGATAAGATAAAAACGTGTCGAGATCACATTGCAATCTTCGTAAAAATCAAAAAACGCTATCTTTATTTTTTTTAAGTAAATAATGCGAAGATTGATCAGCCACCACAAGTAGCGCATAGAGTAGTAGTATAAGTAGATATATGTAATTCAGTACATTGTTAGCAGCATGTTTAAAATCAGTGTTTGCTTCTTAGATTTTGCATATGTACTTTAGTAAAGGCTTAAAAAACAAACAGCTGTTGTCAATCAAAATGTTCAAACACAAAACCAACTTAACCCACTGCGTTTTCTTTGCACATTCACGTAACGGACATCAGTCATGCGGCATCCCCGGGGAGGCAAGTTATTAAGCCTAAGAAAAGACGGCCGACATAAATACGGCTTAGAAAATTAAGCCTGTCGACCGTCTATTGTGCACCGATGGTTATATCATGAATGTAATAAGGACACCATTAATATAATGGCGCGTCCCTATTGCTAGCATTCGCTTGTGACATCGGAGAAGTGAAAAAGTAGACAAAAAAAACACTGGAAATAATGATAATTGCCTGTACAATCTGGCTTCTTGCCATGGTACATAATCTACACAATATACCTATACAATACTAGCTGTTGCATATACTGGATATCGATATAAAAAATACATATCTTTTCTCAGGTTATCATCTCTATTCTTGCCAATTTTAAGCCGTTTTATAGGGATAGGTAACAAAGTAACTCTAAAATCAATCATAACTATCAAAGTTTTGAAACATAATTTTCCTGCTGTATTCTATACCTGGTCTATGACCAGCAGTGGACTGCGTTAGGCTGATAGGTATACAACCTATGTCTATCTCGCAGGGTTGCCGCAATGATAACTTAATTCTTTAGTTTCGTAACTTGCATTGCGTAAAATACTTTCGTGGCTCTTCCGCACGTAGTCTGTCGAGTGAGCAATTGTATACGTGAGCTATGGCTAATTCAGCCCACCTAAATTATTCCAGCAGGATTCCACAGGTACCTGGAATTAAGTACTAGAGATTTCGTCACAAAGTGCCCCGAGTAATAACTTGGTTTTATAGTGACTATTGTTATTTATTATTTTAAAATAGACAACTCCCGCAATAAAAAACAAGCTCTGTGTCGCGGGGGACTTTACAAACATACAATTTACGGACACAAATTACATCCAGACTCAGAACAACACTTTGTGGGTCACACAAAGTTCTGTGTGGGAATCGAACCCACAACCTCGTGCACAGCAGGCGCATACTGCGGCCACTGGACCACCAAGGGAGTCAGTGACTGTCTCTACTGACTCTTACTAATTCATAACAAGTGTTAAAATTCGCAAACAAATGTTTAACATAAAACAATGAATGATATATTCCTCCTAAAAGACAGCTCGGAATGAGCTTCACAAAAAGATAAACTTTAAAAATAATTGCATTAATGTTAGCGCTCGCTTTCAAAATGCACGTCAATGAACACGGTGGTCTCGGTGACGATGCACGATGCTACTTTAGCAGCGATTTTATGAAGCTACAGCTTTAAATAACATGTTATGTGGATCACATTGTTCTAGTATAATTATAGTAGTGAGACGTGGGCCTAGTTATGTGTTCTGTACAGGTATGTTGGTACTTGAATAAAGGGACAAAAGAAAGTTGGTCTACCAACGATTTGTATAGGCAAGCGGCCTGTGTGTCTCTTTCTGTAACCGAGCTTGTACAAGTAAAAAACTCGATACCTCTTTTGTCTCTTTCGTTGAAGTAATATCTACATAATAATATTAAGTAACTAGCTTCTGCCCGCGGCTTCGTATGCCACCTATTACATAACAATATAGCGATCCTTAGGGCAAGGTGGCATACAACCACGGCTATCCTCTATACCTATATAGCTGTAAAAAGCCTATGTGTTATTCCAGACCATAGTCTATCTCTGTGCCAAATTTCAACCAGATCCGTTTGGTTGTTTTTACGTGAAAGAGTAACAAACATCCATCCATACTCACAAACTTTCACATTTATAATATTAGTAAGGATATATACAGATGTACCGAATTTATATAGATCAAACAAATTATGTTTAATTGTGTTTGTGGATATCAGATCAGAGGTATGTCTTTGGAGCGCTATTGGAGGCTTATAAAATACCGTATACAAATTTTGACATATTATACCTACCACATTTTCTCACAAGCTAGACTTATTTGATAACAAGAATACTTGTCTTATATGTGACAACATTAAAACACCAAAATAAAAATACCAAAACACGTAAGGATCTATTAAAGAACTAAATACCATCGTCTCTGCCTACCCCAATGAAAGACGGGCCTGATGATTATGTATGCAAAGAATTAAATTGACCAACATTTTGAATCGCGGTATCAATTGTTGATGTGAGTACAGCGAGAGGCAAGCGGTTCATAAACCGCTTTGTATTTGATACTACAACTGTAGACTACATACTGTATATAAAATTACATACTAAACTGTATAATGTGTCGTAGGTTCTTCTCTAAGTTGTAAAACACACAACTGCTATCTCAGACACAAGTTGTCGAGAAAACGGGGTATTTGCACTAACGAGTACATAGTATGTTATTAGGGTAAGATCTTTAGCTCAAGATACGATGCTACGAATTTTGTGAAATTTGAACAGCGCAGCGGGTGTATCGGAAATAGTTACGTCTTATTAAAAGCTTGAATAAGATAAGTAGATTTTGAAAATAATTTGAAAATCGTCATAATTATAAGCTGTTAATTTCATCCACAAGAAACGAATTTAGAAAATAATTAAAAATTATTTTTAAAGTAATCGAACCGTTAATATAACTATTTTCAGCTCAACTTTCTTATTTTTTTTACATAGTGCGAGTCACTCCGCCCGAGGGTTTTTTATATTGAATGCTGAAAATTTTAAATTTGGTAGGTATAAAATTATAAGATACCTTTTTTCTTGTTCGTATGTACCTACCATAATATTAGATTCTGGCACTCGCCAGCCGCTGCGTGGTTCGCAGTTCTAACCTAACCTAACCTACTGAATATTTTAATATGGTCAGGGATTTCTACTCCTACATCTATTACAGATAACGAAAATTACAAAAAAAAACTGACTTATTTCCACTATACGTGATTTTTTTTATTTACGAAAAAACATTGAGAAATTATAGATATAGAAAGGCTTGCGACAAAACTGTACTAATTTCCGCGTGACAAATAAGCCTCTCTCCGCATGGTACTGGGCACACATGTGCTGCGTACCGCCGCTGCCTGTAAATAACCACTTAATCCTATTGTTCGTCGAGGCGTGGTGTCTGAACACACCATTACATCGTTACGGAATCTGTCTTCTTTAGATATTAAAGTCTTATTTCTACTGCAGCACAGTTGTAGCACGAGGTGCTATTTTATTGTTTGTATGTCTTTATATGTTTCAGACTTGCACGCAGGAGGTGCGAGTTCAATCCCGGGTGGTAGTACCAATGTGACTTTCACTTTGTGGAGTTTATATGTACTAATCAAATGATTCACCATCTGCTAACGGTGAAGGAATACATCGAGAGGAAACCCACATGTCTTAGAAGTAATTTTAAAGACATGTCTGATTCACCAACCCGCATTAGGCCAGCGTGAGTGAATTAAGGCCTTAACTCTCTCCCTCTCTCTTGATAAAGGAGAGGAGACCTGCGCCCAGCAGTGGGACATAATATATGAAATGAAATGAAAATGCCTCTTAATCTTTAAACTCTATGTAACGCATTGATGCTACGAGATCGCGCCCGTGATGAAAATATTCGACGATAGTCCAATTTGTATGAATATTAAAAATTGACATTTTTGATGTATGTAATTTTGATTGTATTCTTGATTTGATTTATTTTGTAAAAAAGACCTATTTTATGAATGAAAAGCATATCCGAGAAAACATTGACTGACTTAGAAAAGAGGAGGTTGATAACCTCCTCTTTTTTTTTTAAGTCAGTCAATGTTTCGTATTCGTGTTTTTTTATGTTTGTTATCGCAGAACACCGTCGTTTATGGACCAATTTAAAAACCTTTCCTTTTTTTTTTGTCTGAGAAGACATACTTCTAGTTTGGTCCCATGAACTAATATCTGCAAATTGCAAAACATAAGGAATCTTGATATAAGATAATTATGTAATGATTTGATCAAGTTTGTAATAGTTTTCTTTATTTTATAGTTTCATTACATCGATATAATGTAATAACGATAGGAATTACAATTTGTACTGACAATTTATAGTGCCTCGGTGGCTCATTGGTCGATGTGTGTGACTGCTGATCACCAGGGTTCGATTCCCGGGTCGGGCCAAAAATTGTTATTGGGTTTTTCAGTCAAGAAATTCACAATAGATGCCCGGAGTTTGAAAATTTGTGGTGTTTACACTCCCGTGCTTCAGAAAGCACGTAAAAAAAGTTCGAAAAGCACGTCCTGCCCTGATCTCTCTCCGATAGTGTCGGATTGCCGTCCCAAGAAATAAATAGTGCACCTGTGTTTGCGCACACACTTGTGCACTATATTGTCCTGCGCAGTTGGCTAATCTCCGTTGAGATTGGCCGCCGTGACCGAAATTCGATTAGGACGATATATATACTGCCAATGTCGGTTATTATAAGTACTATAAAAAGCCCCGTTAGACATTTTTACCGGTTAATCTAACTTAGAGCTCCGCATCGAATGGTTGAAAACATGCAGAATTGTTTCTAGTGGTCATCGAATCCGTTCTATTATTTTAACGAGTTTTGATATATCAAAAATATGTCTATAGATTTATTCTTATACATATTATTATGTTATATAGACCATGTAAGAAAATGTTATGTCTTGTTTACAACAAATCTACTAGTCTGCGCCAATCTCGTGTGGGTACCCGGGGGAACAAGATTCGATTCCAGGATAAAAAGAAACGTGCCTGTTCGGGTCATGTTACACGTTACTGAAATGATTGAGTCAAACATACGCACACGTACTTATGTTAAGAATTGACTGAAGTTTATTATATACATAGGATGGACTATCTCTGTGGCGCAATGGTAGTGTTTACGATTGACACAAGTGAGTTCGAGTCCCAGATCGGGTAATACACTCAATGCCATACTAAGAGGTCTTCTGTAAGGTGAACCAAAATCCCCAGCCAGGCTTGGTAGTTCGTCTTTTTTGCTACTTGGTTGGCAAACAGGCATACGGCCCGCTTGATGTTAAGCAGTTACCGTAGCCTATGGACGCTTGCAATAGGTACCAGAGGTATCACTTGCGTGTTGCCATTTTTTTTACACCAGGGCTTAAAGCTGAGAGTGTCCCTGGGAAAGGAATATGTTTGTTTCAAAACACATCCCTAAATGAGCGCTGGAGACCTGTATGGTGAGCTACATAAACCCCTAGGTGAAAAATTTATATTATAGGTATTTTGTTGGAACACTAATACAGACCTAGCTGCCTTGACTTTTTATTATTTCAAGAAGAGTTTAACTCTTGAGCTTCAAACAAAAATAACTTAAAAGAAGTATGTTTAGAATTCTCACTGCGTATTTACTTAACTTTTAAATCTAATTTATATATATTTAGTCTTTATTCCATTTCTATTGTAAAAAAATAGTCACTTGGACGATAACAATTTAGACTAAGTTGTGGAGTGAGCTCCCTGCCGAGGTTTTCCCGAAAGATTATAGCATGGGGCTCTTCAAGAAAGAAATTATAAAGTTTCTAAAGGGTGGGCATTGCGCGAGTGATACCCCTGGTGTTGCAAGCGTCCATAGGCCACGGTAACTGCTTACCATCAGGCGGGCCGTATGCTTGTTTGCATTCTTGGTAGTATAAAAAAAAGTCGTAGGAAAAAAAGTATGCTGGCATTTGTTTTTATGACGTTCATAAGTATCATGTATTTGATCTAAATGAATAAATGAGTTTGACTTTGACTTTGATAAAACATTGTCGGCCAATTATACGACTATTGTATATTTTCTAAATACAAACCATTATCAAATCGATGAATACTGCACAATACAAACTACCGAAGATTGATATCTTTATCTTCTTTAAATTCCCACAACAAAGCTAAGTATATCGGTTTGTGTGAACCACTTAGCCCTTCATAATATGTTACGCAGGAAAACCTCCAGTACAATTAATTAAACAAACACAATTACGCAATTATTCTGGAACATAATGGGGAATATTCTCCATAACCTGTCTGCTATAATTCAAGGCGGATCAATGAGTTATTAACCGGTTAATGGCGGCCGTAAAACCGGGTGACGGGTCTAACAGGCCCGGAGATAAAGAAACCTATTGAAAAGGGCAGGTAGCTTCAGGGAATGTTATGGGTACGGAAGGAGGAGATGGGTCAAGCGCAGATTAAAATTATTGAGCATTTTTGGGTTACACGATTAAGGAGCGTATTGTGTGCGTGCATTTTTTTTTATTATTAGAAACTTATGGTAATATAATTTTGTGACCCACTGTGCATCTACTTGGGTCGTTTTTTACAGTGAGATTAGCAAGTTGCACACACTTTTAAGAACTTGAAAATCATCATGCTCATGTATTATGGGTTTGACTACTTTGACTTTAGTTCTAAGGTCGTGGGTTTGATTCCCACATGGGACAAAACTTGTGTGATCCATAAATGTTTGTTCCGAGTCTGGGTGTAATTTGTGACCATGAAATTTGTTTGTTAATTCTGCCACGACGACAGAAGTTGTTTAAAAAAAAACAGGATCTCGAAAGGGATAAACAATTTTAATTAATGTCATAAAATTATAATAAAAGCATTGTCTGTTGATAATCAGAAAACTGAATTTAATAAAAATACAATCTTCTTATTTGATACAGATTTTAAATTATTCTCTAGAAGTAGGTATCAACTCAAAATTGCCACCACTAAATTATTATTAAGTTAAAAGTAGCTAACTTTACCTTTCCATCTCTCAACTACGCAAAAATTACCGGATCTGATGCTACAAATACACATAAATGTGTTTTTTTTTTCATCAATTAAAAAAAACCTATGTTTTATTTCAGTATATAACCCTATAAACTGACATTAAAATCCAATAGTTTTTACGTGAAGAAGTTACAAATAAACATCTATATTATTAGCATACCTGTCCCTGCCAAGAAATAAATATTATGATATTTATATAGTGCCCTTAAATCATAAATAAAGATATTCCTAACTTTCAGCAACAGCACCTAGACTTATCCACATGCATTATAAGTGTTCAAGGAATGTTATCAATAATATGTTCTTGAGAAATACGGTGTTATATCGAATAGAAATCAATTCGAGTACAACACTATGTGTTCCGTCAAGCTCGCTGCGGTATTGGTAAGCACGGAATACATTTATTGAATTCTCGCAAACCCTGTATCGGATAGAACGTCGAGATGCCTTGCATACTTTTGTTTACACTACAACTTTAAATTAAACTGGTTATTCTGATATTTTATATACGGAACAAATTTGTATAAAGCTCGCCTGATGGTAATCAGTAACTGCACTAGTAATACCATACATACATGCGCGTTGCAGTCCCTAAAATTACAAGGTATGCAATGCTTGTAACTCCCACGAGTTTAATTTTAAAGAGCTAATTGTGTTATGGGCAGCCCGAGCTCAAGAAAATCCAAAAAAAAACAAATATGGAACCTATACCATAGTATAACAAAGACTTGGCCCAAAAACAAAAACAATCGTGGGATGAACGGCACAGCAAACGATAATTCGACGACATCAAAATATGTGCTGCGGGTCATAATTAAATATTTTTTTATACCACTTGGGTGGTAAACAAGCATACGGCCCGTCTGATGTTAAGCAGTTAGCGTAGCCTATGGACGCTTGCAATACCAGAGGTATTACTTGCGTGTTGCCAACCCATTTTTTACACCAGGGCTTCAAGATATATTATTATATTCCTATCCCTGGGATAGGAATATGTTTCTCTTAAAACGCATCCTTAATGAGCCCTGGAGACCTGTACTCATACACAGAAACACAACCACAGCGCTGTGTGTAGTTATTTGGGAGTGGTCTTCTGTAAGGAGGAGGTCCTTCCCCAGTCGGGCTTGCTCGCTACTATGGTGCCCTACCTCTCTAAAACATAGTACATAAGACTAGTTCAGAGCATATACAGTGGCAAGAGATAATATCTATGTATATTCAGTAATGGGTAGATAGAATGATATAATAATAATATTAAGACATTTCACTGCGAGGGAAAAAAATCCGAGAATAAAAATATTTTTTCCAACACTAGTAGGTAATGCCACGCAAAAACTTTTTAAAGAGGAATAAAAAAGAAGTATTCGCCAATAGAAATGCTGTAGAATAACAAGCTAGAATATAACCTAGCAAATATATTACTAAGTATACGATAATATTCCGTATCCAATGGTGCCACAACAATACCTCGGGCGGCTCACAGCGATGAAATAATATTTTATATTAATCGAAAAAGCAATTCCATTTGAATGTCTGACATACGCAATCCGGAGTTATAGAATAATAAAGGAGGCTATGAAGATAAAAGGCTGTATAACTTTATGTATGTTTGCTGCCAACAGCTAACTGTGCTACGAAAGTGCCACTAGTCAATTTTATATTAGAACATCGATAATACTAAACTGCTACGTCACAAGACAAATGATAGTTAAAGGAATAAGAGATAGTTCGCCTCTACGATGCATATCATTATAGACAGACAGATAGATAAAAAAAGCACATGCAACGAGGCAATGAATCCTTTTTGAAGTAGCAAACAAGCATATGAATTGCTTGATGATAAACAGCAAGCGTAAAAAACGCTTTCAATGCCAAAGACCTTCTCTGTTAAGTAAAGGTCCAGTATTAGCACCACTATTGACTGCACTTAATAATGCCAACCAGGTATTTCTTTGTGTAAATAAAAGGATTTTTATTTTTTATGAAAGACACAAACAACGTCGTTGACGTCCACCGCTTTCACAGTCTTCGATTCTGAGGTTGCTCTTATTGACTGGCTGCCTGCAACCTTTACCATGTCGTTGGTCTACCTTGTAGCATGACTGCCCACAAATTAATCTGCATACAAATTTATATTTGAAATATTATTGGTAATCACACAGGCGAAGTGTTTAATCAGATATTGGTTTATCGGTAGATATCAATCGGCAACTGATAAATATGGCTGATGATGTAGTTCGGGGACGGTAATATCAGGACTAAGTATTTACATGTATGCGTAAAGTAATACTTATTGAAGGTATCTGTAATTTTTATTGTATTCTTTCTTATTGTTGTCAAAGTGCTAAATGTGACGATGCCGTTTATATAGATTAAACTAGCTGATTTTATTTTGAACTGTAAGTCAAATCGATTGTCGCCCCGGTGTCTTGAAATCGCATTACTGGGCACAGTCGACCCCGGCTGGATTTGCTGACGTCATTTATTCTTGTGGATCAGGTGAACTTTTAGATTAAATGATAGCAAAAAGAGAAGTTAATAGAGATCTTTGGGGATATTTTTTATAAAGTTAATATTGTTGAACAATATAATTTGAGGGGAATCTGAAAGCTAAAAACTATGCGATCATACCTTTCTAACAAAATTAATCCTCTTCTTTGGGTTTCTCTACTATAGGACAATTCAGGAAAAAAATGTACAGGAAAAAGAAAAAAAAACAACATATGTATTAAAATTTGAATTAGGTATTATTATTTAATTGAAACGCTAACATTAAAGTTAAGTAATAACTCAAATTTAGAGTAATTAAAGTAGTCGGCATTCAGATAAATCAAATGATCGTTTAAATTTCTCCCAGATTCTTTTTCACTGAAACAGTACTAAGTGTACACTGTTAGTTACTAAGTGGCATTTAGTTATTTTTTTCTGTTACTGGATTCTTTTTAATGAACTAGCCACAGTTATATAATATAATCCCTAGTCAACGTTATATTCAGACCCTTTAAACTTGCCACGGACCGAACTAAGCGGTTCAGGAATATTGAAACAGAAACTCTCCGCAACCTTAATTAAAGCAAAAGTTTTCTATCTGAAAAATAGGCAGTATTCACTCGCAAACTAATTGGAAACAGTTTTCTCAATAATTGAAGTGATCGATGTTTTTTGATACATCACAACCAAAATCAAAAATACTTTAATATAATATAATAATAATAACTTCTTAATAATTTTTTTAGAGAGGTAGGGCGCCATACTAGCGAGCAAGCCCGACTGGAGAAAGACCTCCACCTTATAGAAGAAGTTGTATTCCTGTGTGTGAGTACAGGTCTCCAGCGCTCATTTTTGAAAGAAACGTATTCCTATTCCAGGGATACTCCTTTCCCATCTTAAAGCCCTGGTGTAAAAAAGTGGGTTGGCAACACGCAAGTGATACCTCTGGTATTGAAAGCGTCCATAGGCCAGTAACTGCTCAACATCAGACGGTCCGTATGCTTATTTGGCACCCAATAAGTATAAAAAAAACTGGAAATGCAGAATTTTGAGTATTCTAAGCTAAGCTTATCTACATTGTATTTTCTTTTTCATCAGAGCCTCGATGATTGCAATAGGAATTGGTTACTGAACTTATGGTCCTCTAAATTGTACTGAATTTTCAATTGTTCAAAACCGGTAACAGTCAAAAAATCAAACAAGGCGGCTATGATGAACTAACACAAATCATCAATTGTTGAAAAACTTCTCAAACCATTTCCAATTGGAGGCACCTCGTTGGTACAATGAGAGCAAAAAAAACTTCATACGTCATCGTTTAGTGGCCGATCAGGGAGCGTAGTTCACGCGTCATTTGGCTCAAGCCCTCCCTCTCTGTTCCCCTCTTCTACCCATCGGTCCCCTTTTAGTCTTCGTGAGGAAACTTTTGCTTTTCATCGTTTTTACGGCTCAATATTGTGTTTTACGAACGCTTGGCCAAATTTTCTAGAATTACTATGGAATGATTTGATTTTACCAAGTTGTATGAAATTCTTGAGTATTTTTTGGGATTGTTTTTTGGTTTGTTACGAAGATGACATAATAGAAACAATTATTTTATTTTATTGTTTTTTAACTCTATATTTGGTCACGCTTTTTCATATTATGCTTTACTACAGCTAACTTTATTAAGCAAAATGAAATTGATACATTTAGAGTCTTTAAAAACATTTATTTCACTTGTAACACCAACAAGTCATCGTCAGGTACATTAAACTTGTTAAATCAATAACCCATCAATACACCCTAGCGACGATAATGTGTTGCTTTGACACGCCTTCGATAAACATCCTCGCCGACTATAGTGTAACAATATAAATATTGTTTTATATCTGATAACAAATGAGGTCTCTTATTGCAAGGGCCTTTTACCTAAAAGGCCTTAAATTTGCGGTGGTAACCACGTGGTTACCACCACAAATTTAAACTTGAGTAAAAATTATTTTAACTGGGCAGAGTCAGGGCAGGTTACTAGTGATATAATAAAGATACAAAAACATATAATTAAAAGCTTTTGATAAGCTTGAAGACGTCAATACAACTAAACAAAAATAAAACAAAGAGCTTATTTTCCTTGTTGACGTAGCAAAAATAAATCTCATTCAGAATTAACAAGGGTGTTATCTCACTTAGCGGAATCAAGTTACAAGCCCTGTATTAGTTATTAATCATATTGGATGAAGGGGATGCGGATGTCAAACATATTGAGTTACTCATTAATGGGACATCGAACAATGACTAAGTATATACGTAACAACACTGTCACTGTTGATTCAAACAATTTTAAGTGGATATTAGCGCAACATAACTCAAAACTGTATTTTTATATTTTATTGCAAAGTTTTAAATTTGTATATATAAGGTAGTGCATGAAGAAAGCAGTAGCATACCAAAGTGCCCTGATAATCGCACTCCAATCATGTCAGATTGACGTCCCATTGGATTATAAGAGTGAAGAAATAAAAAGTCCACCTGTGTTTGCGCACATACTTGTATGTACACTATATAAGCCGCTGTAACTGAAATTTGTTGACAGTATTATCATTAAAAGATTGACGAGATCATAATAACAGGTACAGTTACGACATTTAGGGCTACAGCAGACATGCTATTTTTTGCAGCGAGTTGCGATTTAGTCGCTTTTTAGAAGCTAAATACTGCGACCAAATATTCCACATCGCACATTTAAAAACGCCAAACACGGCGATTGAGAGACAAACGCTACAGGCCGCACACATTCGGAAGCCGGTCGCATCGATTTGGTTTATTATTTCATATATTACGATGAGATCTGCGACCGAACGCAGAAAGTCGCCAAATCGCGATGCAGCATCAATATAGTCGCCAAATCGCTGATCGCCGATGTTAAAAGTAGCGCGTCTGCTTGAGACCCTAAAAATAACTACACCAATCTCAGTAAAATATTATAACAATCCGAATAGAATCAATGTGTGCAATCTATTTGATCGCTTCAATAATATATAGAGCTCTTACAGTATGGACAATTCGTTTACTCAAATGGACGACATCGATTTTATTGTGCCATAGATTGATTATAGACGCCATAAACATTTAGAGGAAAAATAAATGGTAAGATTTAGAATGATCTGTGATTGACCTGAGGTAAAGACGAGCTGGTAAAATAAAGAAGGACTCGATTACAGCATAAAAAATATAAATCAGATAAATAAAAAAACAATTTTCAGTGTCTCAGGGTCGGCTCTAATGTGACTAGTGTACAAAACTAAGGTTGCTTTTCCATGTTAGCCGTCAACGTCAAATTTAACTTACTAGAGATCATAAAAATAAAATAGAACTATTGAATTTAGTAGGCAAATTAATTGGTATCATTTTACCGATGATCACAACTATGGAGTAAATTGTATATAGACTTAAATAATAAAAGTATTATGAAGCTATTACATATACCTACTAGTATTTCAGTTATCACATTACTGAAAAAAGACAGTGAAAACGTCGCATCCACTTCTGTTTTTTATATATTTTCTCTCTCAATATTTTCTGCGTTTCCTATATCGACACTGACAATCTTCATACATACGACGACAATCACAAGCTTTGAATATTTATTCACAAAAACTTTTTCAGTAACCATCTATACGACTTGGAGAACCAGGCTGCGAACCTTTACCCGAATATTTTGCATGAACGTGAAAAAGTTTTACTCTGAGCAACTCAATGGTTCTCGAAACTTCGTAAACATACATACATGTGTTCGCGGATTTTCACGAATAATCGCGACGAGAAAACTGAAAGTTAGTGATTTTATCGGCGGTTTGTGCAAATATTTTCTTGGTAGATAATTTCGTAAAACGTAACTCTATAGTACGCTAACACTATAAAAACAACTGCAAACTATCTCAATTTATTTTAATAATTGTATCAACTCCAGATTTAATGAAGAGCTCTCTAGACGTCACATTCAATACAGTTGACATAAAATATATTTAGCATTTTTTGTGTCGGTACTCAGAACCTCTTCTTATTACTGAGTTTTCTGAAACATAATAATATAAGTCATCTAATTTTGTGTAGATATTCCAACATCGAATGTCACATGTTCAAAATCCACACACGTTCGGATGGCGTCTCTTAAAGATTTGGATATACTGGCAATACTGGTGGCATAAGTACCATCTTGTTACAAAAGTATAGTCTCTAAATGGAGAGACAAATTTATGTTGCTTTGCGTTTCTTGGCTAAAACTTCAATAAATATTTGATATTTGTTTTTTTATGCTACTTGGGTGGCAAACAAGCATACGGCAAGCCTGATGTTGAACAGTTACCGTAGCATATGAACGCTTGCAATTCGAGAGATATCACTTACGTGTTGCCGACCGATTTTTTAACACCCGAGCTTGGGATGGATTGGAGGAACATGTTTCTTTCGAAACGTTTCCCAGAATTTTAGCTTAATCGAAAATAACACGAAACACATAGATAGAATCATCTTCTCTAAAGATACTAACCATATTTTCTGTAAAAATAATAGTTCTCTTGGTAAAAGTTGTACACAATATGATTGGTTGAAACGCTGAAAGCGTTCGAAGCTCGAAGGCAGAATTGACAACGACACGTGGCGAACACAAAGAGGCCAGGAAGAGAATATTGTGTTGTGGTCCCTTTGATATTGATCAAAGCGAGGTGCTAGCTAGCACCACATGTATTATAGCATTGATTTTATTTTCAATTTAGTTCCATTCTAAGTATAGATTATTGTGTCGGCTTTAATTTAGATTTCCTTCTATAATATAAGCCAACTCATTCATTAAAGTTCAATTTACACTTTGGTGTTGAAATTGACGACTAAGTAGTATGTTACAGTTTAAAACGAGCTTAAGTCAGTGAATTTACTTTGCATATAACTTACGAATATTGGCAACGCGTGAGTGATACTCCTAGTATGCCAAACATTGATAGGCTACAGCTAACGGATATAATTTTATTATAACCGTTAGCTGAAGAACTTGTTTGGCAGAATACAAAAAATAGCTTTTGCTGTAGCTTATCATTGCGATTAAACTTTTAATAAGGTACTTTAATAAAAAATTGTACTTGAAATCGGTTCGTTTGTTTAGAAGCTACAAAGTCACAAACAGATAATATATATGTCAATCCCTGACAGCTACAAAAGCTTTCTGTGCATCAATCAACACGACAGAAAAGTTAAAGACATTACATATTATTATAATAAAAATAAAGCCACATAAGATTTATATCTCGTGCCAGTAGACCTGAATAAATGATGTCTTGTTACGTGTACTAGCGTGAAAGCCTCTCGAGGTTTCAACGGTTTGTTTGAAAATTAGATTTTGTTCAGATCTAGGTTTTAGATTCAATGCAGGGTCGAAATAAAATCTGTCTATCATTCTCGAATTTTCTATTAAAAGTTTAAAGTCAATCTTGCGACTGTTATAAAACGTTATTACTTTGATAAATGTTGTTTGAAAGTTGCGAGTGATTTTTGATTAAAGATTACTGAATAAAATACTGATTTAGAATTCTTCTTAACCTTATTTTTTGTCGCAGTTGCTAAATGTATTTTTAATTTTGAGGTCACGAGTTCGATCTGACGGTCAGGTAAAGTGACATTGAGTTGGATACCATTTGCCTGCGTTATTACCAACTAGCTAGGTATCAATAATATCCTTTTCATATTTTGTCCTGAGATTGACATCAAATTATATAACATATTAGACTGATAGAAAGCTTTTTATCGATCATATATTGAATAATTATATTTCTTGCCTTTGTTATTTTAGAAATCAAGATAAAGATGTACAAACAGACGGTCAGGATTTATTTTCTTTTGAAAAAGGAAAGCCTGAAAGAATAAACCTATGTGAGGGCGAACTGATAAACACAAATATAAAGTACATCCAGAATTGGAACATTTGTAGATCACATATATTTTTATTTCGCGTGGGAAATGAACCCACAACATGTCGTGTAGTGGTTAAGAGCCATCAATGCAGCCACACTCCTGTTTAGCACGAAGTTTGATTATTTATACTTTATTGTAGACAATATAAATGTACAACTTGTCTAACATAATATTTAAGTTTAAGCTAGTACGAAAGCAACAATCGACGGACTTATCGCTAGCGGCAATTTCTTCCAGAAATACTATGAATACCACTTAAAATCAGTAACTGCAGAACTTGAGAACTCTAAGTAAACGGCAGTAATAACTCTACAGTGCAAGTATTTAGAGCATCAGATGATACAAACCTAACACGTACAAATTTTGCACCGTACAACTTTAGTGTCTACTAAGTTGCACTTTTACTGTTTTAAAGTGCTTTACTGCGATGTAGCATGTAACGCAAGTTTAATAAAATTACAGTTAGTACATATTTAGGCGCTAGCGTAGCGTTAGCCTTCACCATTATTATTGCTGATCAAGTAATTTATTTAAAAAACATATTTGCTATACTAAGTTTTGTACCTTTAAGTTATACCTCGAGTTCTTCTCTTGATATACCTTTTCTCGATTAAAAATCTTGTGGCTGAGTCAGCTACAAAAATATTCTCTAATTACATATCAGTTTCCATTTAGAGCATTTTGTACTCGTTCTTAAGTATTTTCATTTCATCATTTATCATAAATAAATCAGCTTTATCATGAACGTTACAATTATCTACATCATCGCATTTTCATCATCATAATTTATCACAATCAGCTTTATCATCAAAGTTACAATAATCTCCATCATCGCCGTTACCATTATCATGATTGTCATCGACATCATCATGATGACCATCAACTTTATTATCTTGCGGCTTGCTATTAAGGTTTTCCAGATTTAAAGTAGATGTTATATTTTAGAAAATTCTGAATACTTACAATGATTTTAGTAACGAGACATCATTAAAAGCATGTTATAATGTGCATACAAATTACAGTTTTAGTTTTAAGCCTTCACCCGAGTCGTGAGGTGTATTCTTATTTATAAAAAATAGAATCGTAGACAGAACTCTAGCTTCGACTTAAGCCTGCAATAGAGCTTAGCTCTCGAGTCGCAGCTAAAACCTTGATTGGAGCCTTATTTGGTGGCTCGAGTCGTTAACGAATTGGAGGCTCACAAACGTGCTTGAACCTTTTTCGCGTAGCACACATGCACGGTGTTGCTAGGTGTGCTACGCAGTATTTGTTTATTCTTGTAACATGTAGCTAATTGCTACGAGTATTAAAGCTTGTTTCCAATACAGCTTGATCGCAATATATTGACGCTTTATTTTTTATTCTTTTCTTTTCGTATTTAAAAAATATAACTCTTGCATAAGGAAACAAGCCTGGGGACTTTACAAACATACGATTCACAGATACAACCCAGTGCACCCAGACGTAGAACAAACTTATATGGATTGTACAAAAATTTGTCCCATGTATTAATCGAACTTATAACTCAGTGTAAGTGGCGTGGTCACCAACAATAAGTGAAAACTTATAAAATAATAATATATACAAATAATACCTCTGATTTGTATTTGTTGCTTGATTAAATTATTATTATTATAAAACTTTCGCAACAGATATAGGCAAGTTTGGATTTTACTTTTATGGTCGTGATATGTATTTTGCATGTGTTAACATAGTCATTAGTATCAAGTGGACTAGCTGTTATTTTCATAAACTGTGGCTAACGTATCTTACTGCAAAGTAATGGCCAGTGCGCACTTAGTGACCACATTCAATTTACGTGTGCGCTATTTTGACTAAAATTTTAGTTTTAAGTGCACTTAATATTGCAGTTAATGTTTAAATTCGATAGTTTGGGAGAGGTTATTGTTATTTTAACTGCTATGTGGTAGACTTGTGAGAGTGCAGTTAACGTAGGTATAGCAGAAAATAAAGATGAAGTTTTAATTCAAATTGATTGGAGTAGAGACAATGTTGTAGTTAGAAAATGTGGCATACTTGTTGTGCTACTGTAATTGACCACACATGACATTAAATTTGAGAAGCAGCAATCCAGTAGTGAATAATAGTATGAAATGAAATGAAAAAGTATTTATTTGAACACAGACGGAGACAACACAAGCTATATTAATTGAAATATAACAACTAAATAAATAGACATAAAATAAGATAAGTTTAATAAATGCTGTGTATGTCTCAGAGCTGTGCCAAATAGGTCTTGTTCAGCATAGGTCTAAACATCTAAGTTGATGTTTGACGCTGATTTTCAACTGAAAATAATAGTGCAATAGGCTGATGATTATTAAAATTGACGTAACACTAGTGCTATTCTATTCAATATCGTTTTCTAAATAAGGGGCAATTGATGTGTCGCATCATCTAGACTCTCTACTTCTGTATCTGTATTGGGATTTGACGTAAGTTTATGATGTACTATCGTAAATATACATTTATTTTTTAGATTTTTGATTCGCCTACCGTTTATGCCACTTGTCTAGAGAGTCTAGTGTGTGATTTAAAATTGACAAGTTAGATGGATGCCAAGAGAACATTTACGCTATGCCACGTAGCAATAGATAAACTGTCAACTTCACTTCTCTGCTGTATTTTAGAATATAACCATCCATAAATAAACTAGCCGCGTCAAAAGCAGTTTAACATTGCTAATTTATCACCCCTAGCTACATCGAATAAAAACTGTATTAAATAATATAACTTTTAATAGGCATGTATTACCTACTACTCTACATGGATAAGACCGGTCGGCTGATTCTCTAAGAAGCAGCGATGGCAAACTGACAGTTGTGATTGCTCGGTGACGGCACAATCTATTGACTAAACGTCAAAAAGGCTCGGTTTTTGCTCTTACGGAATACCGATTTTCAATCTGATAGCCAGATTTTGCTCGGTTTTTGCGGTGGCTCAGTTTTTGCTCTCACGGAATACCCCTGCAGGTACTTTAAAAACAATGTCAAATTCAAATATTGATCTATGAGTAACGCATTATGATACGGCAAAAAAAGCTAATTTTAGATACATACATACCATCACGCCCGTCTTCCATTGGGGTAAGCAGAGACAATGGTAGGTACGCGAATCGCTTCGATCATATTTCGCTACATATACAATCATCAACCTCTTCATGTATAAATGTCGATTCTGGATACTTTTAATTTTACCCTTATTTAGCAAATCTACTTGATCGCTGCATATTTGCTATTGCTTATAATATAATGTGTAATTTTGTAATCTCCAACTTTAACGTTCATTAGCGTGCGGTATAAAAGTCCAGGATATTAATTTCTAGAGAGTGCTCAGCTTTGACAGCTAAAACATTCCCTCCACTTAAAAGAAAACTTGCATAAAAGAGTTTCTTTCAAAAATGAAGAATCTTTCGAGAGGGCTTTCAAACCACTAGACATTTCTTACCTACATACCGAAACATCAGTATGTGGCCGGTGCTGCGTTGAGTATGCAACTATTCATTGCAGCTTGACTGTTAGTCGTTAAAAAATACCCTACCCTACCCTTGTTGCTGCAAGCGTCTATAGACTACGGTAACGGGCTATATGCTTGTTTGCCTCCTTAGTATTATAGTATAAAAAGAAAACTATATCTTTAATATTTTTATAAACAAAATTAGGATTTTAACTATGATTTAAGGTTAATCGTCCACCATTGCATTGCAGTTTTTATAAATCAAATACTCCTAGCAGCCTAGAAACAATACGTCTACTAATATTAAATATAGAAAAAAAAAGATAATATTTTTATTACATAGGTATCTTTATTATGTTATCTCATTTGGTTAAAGTAAGATATTTTTTCTCTTTTATGTACCTATACCTAGAGAGAAAATATCTATTTTAAACCGCGATCCTTCAAATCACCAGATTATTTGTCTATGGCGCTAAGAAACAAGCGCATTTTTTTATTATTATTATAAAAAAAATACATAGTGTTTCTTAATATTAACTTAAAGCTAACAGTGTAATATAAATCATTTTATATTTTTCCGTACACTGAGAATTTAGATTGTTATTTGCTTACACGGTAATGTTACTGACACAAAATGGTGAGGAACCCTATAATTGTATTTGTCAATGTAAGCGACCCGCATACGTCACGTAGGTACAAACTTTTGAAGGGTAATTAAACCACCACCCTCGCTCCCCCTTTTATCTTTCCTTCCGAGTATTTAAGTTTCTATTCTCTTAGCTTAGTTTATTTATGTTTAGGCACTTATATACCTCATTAACAAACAAACAAGAAAATTGTAAGAACGAGTACATTATTATATTAAAAGGTATTTTTCTGAATCTATGATCACAAGATTAGTGGAACAAATAAAGAAAAACAACGATAATATTCTGTTATCCAGTGGGAATACAGCAACAAATGGGAATTATCATCATCTCAACCCATAAACGTCCCACAGCTGGGCACGGGTCTACTCCAAACATTTGGAGGGATATTAGCCTACTATACCACGCTGGCCAGACGGATTGGTATTGGTTTTCTTTCGAGTTTTTCCTCTCTTCCGGTGGATATTGTCTGTTAGACTTACTCCCTTAGTCGACTCTTACGACACCCTCAGGATAGAAGGGGTGGGGACATTTGTATTCCTAATCCGTCACCAAAAATGGAAATACTTTGTGTTTTTTATTCTAAAGAACAGTCCGATGATAGATCTTCATCTTATAGAAGACCACAGTCACATTACTTAACACAGTGATGTAGTTATGTTTCTGTGCGTAAGTATGTATCTCCAGTGCACATAAAATACTTTTTAAATAACATTTTTGTTTGCCCATGGATGTCCATAACACAAAATCATGGGGCTACAAACATTATAAGAGAGGTAGAGCACCATTCTAGCGAGCAAGTCCGTCTGAGGAAGGACCTCCACCTTACAGAAGACCACAGCCAAACAACTACACACATTTAGGCATGCGTTTTGAAAAAAAACGTGTTCCTATCCCAGGGATACTCCCATCATAAAGCCAAGAAAATGGGTTGGCAACACGTAAGTTATACTTAGGTATTGCAAGCGTCCATAAGCTACAGTAACTGCTTAATATCAGGCAGGCCGCACGCTTGTTTGCCAACTAAGTAGTATATAAGAAAATTGTTTGCTATTTTAGGTCTGACAACGTACGAAAGACATCTGTTCTTTCTTGCCTAGCTTTTTTTTTTTTTTTCTTTTTAAAAAGACAACTCCCGCACTAGAGAACAAGCTCTGTGTCGCGGGGGACTTCACAAACATACGATTAACGGACACAAATTACACCCAGACTCAGAACAACACTTTGTGGTTCACACAAAGTTTTGTCCTGTGTAGGAATCGAACCCACAACCTCGTGCACAGCAGGCGTATACTGCGGCTACTGGACTACCAAGGCAGTCACTAAGCTGACTATCGTTCCAGTATCACAAGCAAGTACTCGTAACTCACGCACACTAAACGCAGC
The DNA here is from genome assembly GCA_947095525.1 of Trisateles emortualis. Classification (NCBI taxonomy): domain Eukaryota; kingdom Metazoa; phylum Arthropoda; class Insecta; order Lepidoptera; family Erebidae; genus Trisateles; species Trisateles emortualis. Next base: position 19,958,894 of record OX352736.1, on the reverse strand, counting down.
ATATAGAGTAACAATAAACCCTACACTTTATTTGCGGACCCGCATACTCGCTCTCTTATAAACTTGTAGGAACGCAACGATCTCTAAGCGAACAATGTGTAATCAAGACAGTTCACAACTTTGTGAGAATTTGTTTAAATACTCTGAATACAAGTGGCAAACTGTTTTAGAAACATTTTCCTGTTTGTATTTAGGTTTTAAACTCAAATAATACCGCTTAGGAAAAAGCTATGAAGATAAGAACGATTTTTACTTACACACTATCAAATACAAAAAATATAAAAACAAATAACAAATGTAGTAAAGGACACCTCAGGCTAGGTGGAGCGATGTTACAAAGTGGATGAAAACAGCTGGATGCGAGAAGCAAAAGATCGTGCCAAATAGTGTAACACTGGAGGTCTACGGGCAACAGTGGACTGTATAGTTGATGATGATGATGAAACAAACAACAGTCCTATCTATATGATTATTCGAATCTATACTAATATTATAAAGCTGAAGAGTTTGTTTGTTTGTTCTTTTTTGTTGAATAGTGCATTTATTCAGGCAGGCTATTTATAGGCTATATAACATCACGCTATGATCAATAGGAGCGGAGCAGTAGTTAGATATGTTGCAAAATCGGGGAAAATATTCCAAATTACCACGCGGACGAAGTCGCGGGCAACCCCTAGTCGTATATAAATGAATTCTAAAATACCATATTATAATAATCACAAACTACTGACTAATATTAGCATGTGTCCCGCACTAGGGAAAAAGAACTGTGCCAGAAGGGACTTACAAACTCACAACTCACGGACACACAATGTACACCCAGATACTGTCTGTCAGATACATTATCGTCCCGTATGTGAATCGAAACGTCAAGCGTGTTAAATTATACTTTAGTGGGGGCCTACAAAGAAGTGTGCATAACGTGAGGCATTCGATCGAAAGAGAGGGACAGAGCACCACGCTATATAGCTCCGTCCTTCTTTTTCCGTCAAACAACTCGTTACCACGTCATGGTAGCCCCCCTGGGTAAACTTGAAACAAATATTTGAAACACAAACCTAACAAATATTTGTATTGAGTTTGAATTTACCTAAAGCTGGGATTAGACAGACCATTATTACTTATTTTCAATGGCTCATTAATGGAAACTGAAAATGGTTTCCACTCACAACCGGCTGACCACTGTACAGTGCTAAACGCGTCCTGTATGTTAGAGGAAGAGCCAGCAACGTATTTACTTTTGTCATTTTATAAGTCATGAAAATTCACAAACTAACACTTTTATACCTGCAGAATAATAAAAAGTTCTTCTGGCAACCCTCCGCGGCCGGGCCTGCTTAACCCTAAAATAACAAAGAGGGTGAGAAATAAAACCTAAACTATAATACTTAATTTAAAATAAAAAATACTGCCAATATCATTTACAACCGATTTTAGGACTGATACTATTACCAAATTAAGTTTTATTTGTTACCTTCTTTGTTATTTTAGAGTTAAACAACCTGGCCGCAGAGGGTTGCCAGAAGAGCCTTTTATTATTCTGCAGGGTTATAAGAGTTAGTTTGTGAATTTTCATGACTTATAAAATGACAAAAGTAAATACGTTGCTGGCTCTTGGTCCAGTAGGACGTCGTTATTATATTGTCGTAGTTATAATGGTAGTCAACCGTAATAATTATAATCACGTGATCTATCTCCCACTTTTTTTATGGTGGCAAAGAAGATTGTGGGGTAGAAATGATGCCAAAAAAGCATACGGTCCGCTGTTAAGCAGTTACCGTAGCCTTAAAACGCTTGTAATACTAGAGGTTTCAGTTGGATGTTGCCCATTATTTTACACCAAGATTTGAGATGTAATATCCCTGGCAAAGGAAGGATTTTTTTTTCTAGAATGCATGGATGTATGAACATTTGTTACTCAAACATTTCTTTAACTTTGGCCTCCGGTGTGTTTACACTACACAAAAATATGTTTTTTTGTACTACTAAAGTGGCAAACTAGCATACGGCCCGCCTGATGGTAAGCAGTTACCGTAGCCTATTTACGCTTGCAACACCAGAGGAATTACTCGCGCGTTGCCAACCCTTTAAAAACCTTATTACTCCCTTATAACCTCATGCTATAGTTTCTCGGGAAAACCTCAGCAGGGACCTCGGTTTTATTCAATCGTAGTGTACCTCAAATGATGAAAAAACTGCAATATTCTAATATTAATGACAAAAGACTTAACGTAATTAATATCTGTACAATACACTTTTGTTAAAGCTAAACATAAATCAGTTCTCAATCACAATAGAAACAGACTGGCTAGGTACACGTAGTACACTGAAAGCCTTATTAACACAGACACAATACTAAGTGAACAATGTTACACAAAACAATAGGTAATTAAAACAAAATTAATAATCGTAACAGTGACGCGAGCGCAGTGTCACTGTGGAATTTCATTACGTCATCGCAGAATTAATCTTGTAATAAAGTGCCTCTTATGATTTATATCAAATTTCGCGTGTAATTATATTGTGTGTTGTAGAGTTGGTCTATTGGGAATAGAACGTAGGGCTGTCTCTCCTAACATTACAAATAACACGTCTACAAACTAGGCGTCCAAGTTACTGCGTACAGACTATGCCAATCGACGAACAAAGTGCCAGCCAGCCGTTATTTCATTTTTCTAAATTTAAAATGCTTTATTTTTATTTTATTTATTTAAGGACAACCAACAAAGCATACACTTATAAAATTAAATATTAAAACAATTCAATCAAAGGAGATTAGTGATAAAGTGTTGCCTTAATTAAAGGCTGCCACGGCATGCGTTATACAATCATATTGGAACAATAGCTAAATACAATAAGTAAGTAACTGAAGAAAAACCTAAGTTTTCTCACTTAAACGCGTCATTCAATACAGATCTAAATTTATTTAGAGGGTAAGACATGTCAATAATAAGGTCAGGTAAGCGTGACAGACGACTGTATTGCAACTGTATTCTGTTAATAGGAGAAAAGTGGCCTAAATTAGTTTTGAAACTTTTAGCAGACAAACTTTCTTTTTCTTTTAAATTTATATTATTGCGGCACAAAATTCAGTTAAATTGACTACTATTGAAAATTCAAAGTTTGTCTATCCCTCTGGGATACAGGCGTAAGTCTACGTATCTACTAATATTATAAACGTGAAAGTTTGTAATAATGTATAAATGTATGTTTGTTAGGTACTCTTTCACGTAAAAACTACTGAATGTATCTGGATTAAATTTGGCATAGAGATAGATTATAGTCTGGAATAACATAGGCTTCTTTATTCCTGGAAGAAAAACTCTGTTTCTGAGGCATTGTATGCGCGGGCAAAGCCACGGGCGGAAGCTAGTATACATATATATTACAATGAACTAATACTTTCTGCATTAACATAAAAAAGAAACAATATTCCCAAGCCCAGTTTACACGTTTTATAAAAATAAATTTAACTGGTGTATATTCAGTTTTCCACATAATAACCCACCGCTGCACAATTCTCGTGTAAGGCATATTAATTCAAAACTAACAGAACAATGGTTTACCTTTTCAAATCCTTCCTGGTGTATTTTTTCGTGCTCAGCGAGTTACCGTCGTTGTTTAGATATGAATAAACTATAGCGACATTAGAGTAATACAGAAACACGGACATACCTCAGTACCTACAACACGAGTAATTATTTTTAAACGTATTAAGATAAAACAGCATACTTCGGTACAATGTTTAGGACTTGTGTCTTGGTGTAATTTAACTACATTATAATATGAATTAGAAATATGTAAGAAGGTTTACTAGTTATCTGGTTGCTGCATCTCTGCCTAGTTTGAGATCAGTGCGTGAGTTGCCCTCACATTTATTATTACATTGGAATCATTTGTAGACATAGAAACAACGAAAAGTGCAATCTAAAGGTTGGCGGTTATATGTCAAAGAATGTCAATATAGATATCTATGTATATATATGATCTTCTCGGTACAGGCTTGCCTAGGGAGATCACCAGTAATGTAACTTTTTGAAAATATTCAAGTAAAACTGTGTCAAAATGCTGAAATAAATAAATTTTCATTTTCATAATAATGCGTGAAGAGAAAACATTGTTGAGACTCCTTTTTAAAGCACATTGGGCTCAAAGAGGAGTGTAAGATATGGCTTAGTTAAAAATTATATGGAAGAAGAGTACAGAAAGATACAAATGCGGTAAAATTTTAACCACTTTTTTTAGCAATGATGGCAGAAAGCGACTACACACCAACGCGCGCGCAAACACACAAATAGACACACATATAAATAGACACACACATACGGACACAAAATTGCACATATCTTGGCTTCTTGAGCTTATTTAAGTTTTTATTTTTATTTCTACTTTGTATTGTATATCTGATTGTTTTATATTGAAAAATAATATATAATTATTTTTTAACAAAATATAGGCGGCAAAATATCCGTGCGTCATTAAGGTCACTTAATGAATAACAGCGCTGCAATACCGTGTTGGCGATATTGCAGCACATAGCTGATTGAGTGTCCTTATTTGTCATAGCATAATTTATCTGTTTTTATCCTATAAGCTTGCTCTTGTATGCTATTACAATAAAAAGTTTTTCTTTCTTTCTTCTTTCTCTTTCTTTCTTTCACTAGGCGACTATAAAATGAGACGTTACATTTATATCAAAATTAAACAAAATGTATATATATAACTACTAGCTGTACCCGCGACTTCGTTCGCGTGTTCAGTCTTTTACTGTAAATCTGAAAACTACAAACTTTCATCGGCTGATTGTCATCTTTAGCGGTTACATTTTAAAAAACCTTTCTTAGCGGATGCGTATATCGTAATAGCTATCTGAGTGTCTAGTGATTTAAACTGTGCGTTTGTTGATTTGTCAATTACGTTTTTCTGTTGAACATTAAGGTTCTGCAATTAATAAACTTCGTAAAGAAATATTTCTTGTTTGTACGATTGTTCTGCTCTTCAAATTGTCTTAGCGCAAACGTGAACAATCTTATGGCCTATCGCATAGCTTATCTGTGCTTAGCTTATGCCCTGTAGAAATTTCTGCATCCATACATTTCGTTTTAAATTGGTCACTTCTAACCTGATAGGATTCCGTGTGGTGACGGATTAAGAATACAAAATATCACCACCCCTATCTATCCCAAGGGTGTCCTAAGAGTCGACTAAAGGAGTAATTCAGGCAGGCAATATCCACTGCAAGAGAAGGAAAATTCAAAATAAAACCCTATACCAATCCGTCTGGCCAGCGTGGTGTAGTAGGCTAATATCCCTCCAAGTGTATGGGGGAGACCCGTGCCCAGCAGTGGGACATTTATGGGTAGATATGATGAACCTGATAGATACTGTTACACAGTTTGGGTGAGCTAAAAATTTATTAAATTCCTAAAGGGATGGTCCACCGTAGTGCTCAAGGATTTCAGAAATTGAACAGCATAGTTATTAGATTCTTTTTGATTCATCATTCTATTAATAGAGATATAGTACTCTACATAAGCTGAATAAAAAACCAGTAAACTGAACCCTATTTATTATAGTCGACCATATTGGTGAGAGTTCAACGTAAATTCGATATATATGTAGGTATCTATTATTATGTATATCTCTGAAACCATGCATTTTTTTTGTACATTATTTAATTACGAAGTCTCGGTGCCTATATCCAGCTGTATAACCATATTAGTTTAATTGTATCATTTTAATTTGCTCATTGAATGTGATTAGGTACAGTCATTTAATTACACATTATGTCTGATCTCCATCGACTAATTATTTATCATTGAGAAGTTGGCCATCTGCAGTATACTTTATTAGTTTCACTAACGAATTGATGCTTCCTGAACGCATTTGTTTGATTCATTGCAGTATGCCTAGATAGTATTTGAGAGGTTTCTCAATTCCCTACGGATCCGATCACCAGAACTGTTTTTTTAATGAGAACAATATGAAAAACTATCCATTCAATTGCAAAATGTTTTTTAAGAGAAATTTTTCAGTTAGGGGAGGAATTCCACCTTACAGAGAACCAACACCTTAGAAGACGACAGCCAAATAACTATACACAGCGGTGTAGTTCTGTTCCTGTGTGTGAGTATAGGACTCCAACGCTCACTTAGGGATCAATTTTGAAAGAAACGTATTCCTATCCCATGGATACTCTGCTCTCATCTTATGGCCCTGGTGTAAAAAATGGGTTAATAACACGCAAGTGATACCTTTGGTACTGCAAGCGTCTATAGGCTACGGTAACTGCTTAACATCAGCTGGGCCGTATGCTTGTTTGCCACAAAAGTAGTTCCCCGTAGGCTTCCCGCAAGGTTTTCCACATCAGTCGGTCCTGAGCTGACCTTGTCCATCGGTTGCCTGCGACCTTTACCAGGTCTTCGGTCCACCTTGTTGGAGGCCTGCCCACGCTGCGTCTTCCAGTTCGTGGTCGCCACTCTAGAACCTTTCTGCCCCAACGGTCATAGGTTCTGCGAGCTATATGCCCTACCCATTGCCACTTAATTGAGGCAATTTTTCGAGCTTTGTCGATCACTTAAAAAAGAATATTACAAATCGGCCCTTAAATGACGATGTTTAGGGGTAAAAAAAAAACAATGCAATTATTATAGGGAACCTCATCTTTTAAAAGTCAGTTAAAAATATATATCAGTTAAGTATTCCGGTAAGACAGAGGCCGATCACGCGTTTCGCTGTGAGTAATTTTTGTGGTCGCATCACATAGTATCATGGACTTTTTTTAGATCTATTTAGGAATAACATTGCCTCCAAGATTTTCCCTAGTCGTTTAACTATCATCGTAATACTTCAGCCAATTCAGACTCACAAAACTATAATGGAAGAATTACGCCATCACCAGGTGAAAATCGTATTAAATTTTATTAGGTAGTTATTGAGTTTATCTTGACCAGACAGATTCGTTCGAGTGTTTTCTTTTCTCTGCTGCTTTCCTGATTACCTAAATTAAAGTATTGTTAAATGTTAGCGCCTACAAAAAATGAAATAGCAATTATTTTATAGGCGTTTATTAGGCGTTACTAATTTAGTCAGTGATTGTCTGAGGTCTTGGCATTATTTACCCCTATTTTTTTAAAATAAAATATAGCCTATGTTACTCGCAGATAATGTAGCTTTTTAATGGTGAAGGAATTTTTAAAATCGGTCCAGTCGTCTTTGAGTTTATCCATTACATACAAACAAACAAACAAACAAACAAACAAACAAAAATACAAATCTTTCCTCTTTATAATATTAGTATAGATATAGATAACAATGCACCTCGCACATGAATTGCAACACGAACACAATACAATCGCACTTGACCATATCAAGATGAACGTAGTAATTATCTCTCAACACTGTCTGTTACAGGAATTTAATCAGCGGTCACGTAATAACTGCCAGAGTGATCTATGTGCTGGGGATATGACAGCGGCTGATAACTTCATGTGTATCTTGTGTACCTACTACTGTCTATTATGTACTGTGGTTTGTAATTGAAAGAGAATTTTAGAAATCGGGGTTTGTAAAAACATATTTATGTATATTATTTATTTACGTATTGTATTGCTATATAATATACTAGCTGATGCCCGCAGCTCCGCCCGCGTGGATGTCGGTTATCGCTGCAAAAAGTAGCCTATGTGTTATTCCAGACCATAATCTATCTGTGTGCCAAATTTCATCCAGATCCGTTCAGTAGTTTTTACGTGAAAGAGTAACAAACATCCATCCATCCATCCTTACAAACTTTCACATTTATAATATTAGTAAGGATGTGTATAATATGATAATTATTATTGTAATATAATTGTTTTTGTTAAGTTCTACGGTTTATGCACTTACCTAGTATTCTTTCTGCATCACCCAAAGGTTGCCAGGTAGAGTATGCCTTTGGCATTAAGTTCGCCTTTATATACTTTCTTTGTGTGCAAAAAAAAATGTTTATGTACGGTCGGCAACGGAGTAAGTTGTACAGGGCCGCAATATGAAGATTAGTTTTTTATGAAAACCAATTTATGAATTTGTGTGAAATGTTTTTTTATCTGTAGATTTAGTCTAATTGTACACTGTTACCAAATTACACAGAAATATATTCATTTTTTTTTAACTAATCTTCATATCTTTCTTCCAAAACATAGTATGTAAACTTATTATAGACATCTATGCTTCATTCTACTTCAATAATTCAGTCTGGTTAAGTCTACTGCTGGACATAGGCCTCTTCTAATTCAAGCTACAACACCAGGTCCTCCTTGTTCTACTTCCAAATACCTATATAAATGATGTATCTACTTCGTAACTGTCCTTTCTAAAAAACTAGAGCTTAGCTGTAGGTACTGTCCAAGTTCCAAGTCTGGTTTATTGTAACTAAATAATAAACTAGTAGCTAGCCTAGTGGCCAACTCAACCTCACTCATTTATAAACAAATTCTATAGTAAATATACAAACTATTATAAACTAAGTCCCAACTATCGAAGTAACCAGCCCAACATCTCACCGGTACAGACTTTACTGAAAAGAATCCAAAACTTCCTTTTGTTGAGCAAGATAAGTAAATTAAAACTTTACAAGTGCTTCTTACAACATAAGCTCTAGTAGTTAGTGTATAAAGCATGTTGTCTATCACTTAAATAAACTACATATTTTGTATTGAAGTTCTAAAATGGGATAGGCAGATTGCACAACCTCGTATAACGTTCTTTACGAGAAAAAGGTAGATAGATAGATAGGTAATTCTTTATTGTACATTACATGTATACTATATATATAATAATTAATATTATAAAGCTGAAGTTTTTTTTGTTGAGTTGTGCATTTACCCAGAAAGGCTATATATAGGCTATATAACATTACGCTATGATCAATAGAAGCGGAGCAGTAGTGAGATATGTTGCAAAATCAGGGAAAATATTCCAAATTACCATGCGGAAGAAGTCGCGGGCGACTACTAGGGAACAAGCTCTGTGTTGCGAGACACTTCACAAACATATAATAAACGGACACAAAGTTATGGACCACATATTTTTTTCTCCCGTGTGGTGAAAATCGTGTCTCCCGTCGAACCCACAACACACCGCGCTGTAGTCAATGGCGCGCTAACCACTAACCAGCCATGCAGTCTATTATAAAATATTTTTCTTCAATTGAAATTATGGATATAAATTACGGACCCTGAAATTACAGATCTAAACCGTATGGCGCAAATATATTTTTTTAATTCAAACTCTTTTATTTATTTATAAATGTCATATATTATGAATGTAGGGAAGCTAGAAAGATGATGGCAACCAATTTACATATGGCTAGTTCAGTGACAAGTGCCGTGAAAAGAACTAATAAGAACTTTACAAGAAACTAGTAAGAAAGTTTAAAGCGGGGGATCATACCCTCTTGCGGTGGCAAACTATCGGGTGGAGACCTAAACTAGTGGTGTGTTTGTGCAATTAATATTATTATGTGTAATTTTGTACAGTATACACTCATATAGGTTAACGAGTCCCTACTTTCCACATGTCCAAATCGACATGATATAGAAGACATGTTCAAAATCAAATACATTAAACTTAAATATACACTTGATTTATATTTAAGAGGATATAGTATACATTTTGGTCTTAAGTAAGTACTAAGTAGGCCGTAGCAAGACGATTAAACATTGATAAAGTTTTATCCCTTATCACATAGTTTTGCAACTGCTTTCAGTTGGTATTTTATTATTCACTTGACATTACACTATATTAGGTAAATATCCAAAATAAGTACTTTAGAACCCTTGAGGTCTCAAAGGATTTATATTGTTTCGTTCCCCTTCACCACTCCTCTTTTCATTGAATGTAGCTTAAACAAATTTTTATTCTAATAGGAAAAGATTTATTTAAAAACCTCTATATAGTGCTTACTTGCGTCATGAAAGGTAGCCCTAGCGGTTTAGGCTTTGCATTAATGAATTAGTAAGTCAGACACGAACTGGAAGACGAAGCGTGGGCAGGCCTCCAACAAGGTGGACCGACATCCTGGTAAAGGTTGCGGGCAACCTATGGACAAGGCCGGCTCAGGATCGAGAGTCGTGGAAAACCTTGGGGGAGGTCTATGTCCAGCAGTGGACGTCTTTCGGCTGAGATGATGAAGTCAGACAATTGGAATAAGTAATTATATCTCATCCCAAGATACGAGCATGTCTCAGTTTGGGAATCAGAGTGTCACTTTATAACATATGTTTTTGTACATTCACCCTGGTCAAATGTTAATGTTTGTGTTTAAACAGTGTAAATGTTTGTACTTAAATAAATTATTATTATTATTATATACCAATAGACCTACGAACCTACGGAATTACGAACACTCATCTACATATTTAGCTTCCGCTTCTATGTATATACGAAAGCTTTCGTTCCAACGCGAAGTGGCCGTCTGTAAAAACTTTGCGCCCATTTAATTGAGTATGCAAAGCGACTGGTCCGATTATGCCCCTTTGAATACCCACTCCACTTTCGTTCTGACGCCAGCGTACGGCGTGTATGCTCAATGTATTTCACACTTGTTTATTCATCTCTAAACAAAATGTCTATATTTAATTGACTTAAGGAGAATAATGCTTTTAAGGATTGTCTGTAGGTATCATCTTAACCCATAAACGTCCCACTGCTGGGCACGGGTTTCCTCCATAAATTTGGAAGGATATTAGCCTACTATACCACGCTGGCCAGACGGGTATGTATAGGGTTTCGTTTCGAGTTTTCCCTCTTTTGCAGTGGATATTGTCTGCCTGACTTACTCCCTTGGTCGACTCTTACGACATCCACGGGATGGAATGGGGTGGTGACATTTGTATTCTTAATCCGTCACCACACGGATAGATGAACAGATTTATGGGTTGAGATCATGTAGGTATTCTTATTTACAGGGTACCTCCGAATGCTGTGAAAATTCTTGGGGGAGGGTCTATGTTTTCCAGTAGACGTAATTCTGCTGAAATAATGATGATGGTTCTTAGAACTTGAATCCTACTAATATTATAACGTGAAAGTTTGTAAGTATGGATGGATGGATGTTTGTTACTCTTTCACGTAAAAACTACTGAACGAATCTGGATGAAATTTGGCACAGAGATAGATTATTGTCTAGAATAACATATAGGCTACTTTTTACAGTGATAACCGACATCCACGCGGGCGAAGCCGCGGGCAATAGCTAATATATTATAAGTCTGTTTTTTGTTATTTTAACATAAAACAGCCTAAAATAGGTAGTTAGTTTTACGTTATCTTTGTTTTAGTGGGGCCAATGTAAATGGTATATTTCGAAAATAATTGTAGGCACACTTCAACAGTATAAAGGTTCTAGGGCTCAATACTAAGGTTGGGCAAAATATTTCTAGGCTTTCTAATCTTCTGGCAAGCAGCAGCGTATGACGCGTATAGGGTGGGTGTGATGCACAATCAATATTACATTATTAAATATTTTGCTAGTTATGTTAAGTCCTAGATAATAAAGCAATTTGCAATTTGGCATCGATCGCATTTTTAAAAAAAAACCTTATTTATTATTTCATCTGAAGCCGGGACCGAGCTCGGACCGCCCGAGTTAAAGTTGACTGCCTCGGTGGCCCAGTGGCCGCTGTATACGCCTGCTGTGCACGAGGTTTGGGTTTGATTCCCACACAGGACAAAACGTTGTGTGATGAAAAGTAATAAAACCTCCATCGGACGAAACGCCCAATCAAATATTATACATTTTGTAATTTGGTCGTTTGGCCCGCTCGGGCGAACATTTGGCGGGCGAAACGACCTATAACTTGACCGCCCGACCTCAGCACGACAGCGAAACTCACTCAGACTGTCATCTTTTGTTTAAAATAAACTAATTTATACTATACGTACAAGACAAGTGACCTGTAAAGACTATTCACATTTGTTTTAATCTACCTTAAGAAGAAACAAAACCCGAAAGACAAGCCAAGGACGAAAATATAAACAAAATTATGTAGCAATTAATAAAACATTAAATAAAACGAGCATCTGTTTTGTTTCGTGAATACTTTACGAGTAGGCTACAATAAAATAAAAAAGCTATATTCTTTTAAGCCTCCGCAACTATTACAGACCCTAATAATTTTGTCATATCCTTCCGTCTGTATGTTGGGTTTATTTAATTTAACAAAAGCGTCTTTGTTTCTGTCTCTTTCACTCATCTTCTACTTATAGCGTAGAGATGTAATCATCTATAAAATTATGAGGAAGCCATCTTTATAGTAACTTATGGCTAATATTGTTAAGAGGACATGACAAGTATCTGAACAAATGACAACATTATTACGCACATTTTATACATGGTCATATATTATTATACTCGTATTAATAAATCAGTGTTGTGCCAAAATGTAGATGGCACAGTTTATTAGTTGTAACACCAGCATTACTAGAATTATTACCAGCATTATTAGTGTGACTAGAACTTATTCACGCGCTGGAACGTAATAACACTACTAAGTTGTTATTTTAACTGTGGTCTTTTCTAATCAAATTAGTTCCCACGATTTACTCTTCGTCCGTACTAAAGTTTTGTCCCACATTCCAAAAAAAACTTAAGTTTGTTCCATGTCACTATTGAAGTTGTGCTTCGTCCCAAATTACAAGCATTTACTTTAAAGGTACAGTCAACAAAAAAATGTAATGTTATTGGCTTGCTCAATGGCGCTCTTTTTTTTATTAGTTCATAGATAATATACATATCTTTTAGACAGTTTTGTGAAGTGAAAACATCTTTTAGCACGGTACGCATATTTTTAGATGAGATAAAATCTCAAAAATCTTTTTTCGACTGTCACATTATTAAAACAAAGACGCGATATATAGCAGACCGCGAACGCGTCTAGATAAATAAATAAAAAACATTTATTGCTATAAAATTTATAACAACTGTTTTGCCTAGTGTTTTCACTTCTGTTGGCACTCCCGGAGTGCAATTTTTTTGATACGCACTTTCCGAGATACGAGTATATGTATCTAACAAGAGTAATGGAATACACCAACTGATACAACCACGAATATAAATTGCAATAGTGTTGATTTTTGAATCGTTATTTTACTGTGGAGTATCCGTAGGATAAAAATACCACATATGTATATCTTGAACAAAAAGGGATGATCCTCAAACCAGGCTGCATGATAGTGCCTAGCTACAGCTCGCTGTGGATAGGCACTATCACGCAGCGAGCAAGAGTACTTGTTAGGTGTGATAGAGCCCGCCCTATCACGCCTAACGAGTACTCTTTGGTAACTGTAATTATAATTCTTTGTGAAAGCTTCCCCCTCAGTAATGAAAATACAACTCATATACAATATAAATACCGTTAACATGGACATCACAGGCTCCATACATTTTTCATTAAAGCTCGCTTTGCGGTCGCGATAAAGGGAAACATAATTATGTTGAATAAAAAAAAAATATTATTTTCATTACTCAGCTGCGGTGTTTTTACAGCGGTGTCACCCCTGCAAATTACATTCGCCGTAATGAACGAGTTAGGGTTGCTACACATTGTTACAAAATCTGTGCAAATTTAGTCTCATTTAAGTTGCTACTTATTTGATAATGCTTCATAAATTAATTGCTATGCACTTGTTCACCCTCCACTAATTATTAAGGGTTATTTAGGAATATACCTCTTTCGCTATTAAAACTTTCAAAAGTTATAAGAAAGTCGTAAGTATACACCGACCTTACGTTTAACATTTCAAAGGCGACACTTAGTCGTAATATTTTAGCATCAAAGTCGTAATTACACAAACAAAATAAAGTCTTTACAGCGCCTTGTCATTATTATTATTACTTCAAATAATAGGGTTGTTACGTTTTAGTATTTGATGCTGTTGAGTACCCAATCAGCTGCTTAATTTAAATATTTATTTATTTTATACTACATGTTGTCCGCGGCTCCTCCTGAGTGGATGTCGTTTATCACGATAACAGTTATGCTTAAGTCTTTACCCAGGACCCTACCTATTTCCTTGCTATATAAAATTAAGATTCGTTTAGCCTTCGTGAAAAGGCAACAGACAGATAGAAAGAATAAGGTGCTCATTTATAATAGTTGTAGGGAAGTATTAGGTATATTATGTAGAAATTATCTAAATTATAGTGAAATCTCTATCAAAATCTGCAGCGTAGTTAAGAAGATCTAAGCATACAGACGGCGAGAGGTGATTTTATTTTATACTAGCTGTTGCCCGCGGCTCTGCCCGCGTGGATGTCGGTTATCGCTGTAAAATGTAAAGTATGTGTGTTATTCCAGACCATAATCTATCTCTGTGCCAAATTTCATCCAGATCCGTTCGGTAGTTTTTACGTTAAAGAGTAACAAACATCCATCCATACATCCATCCATTCTTACAAACTTTCACATTTATAATATTAGTAAGGATAGGAATGATAATAAGAACAAAAGTTATAAATTAAATGAAAGAAATTAGTAACTTAACTTGTTCACCTTTAACAGTAAAAATAAGAATACTAATACAATTAGGGTAAACCCCAACTTGTAGTCCCTTATTTAAGTTTAACCTTTATTTCATTGAAAAGTTTTAATTTAAAGTATTGATCTGTTGAAGACTTTGTTCTAGAGATTAAGTCAAGGTGCCTATTATTTCAACATTAATATTATTTACTTTAATTTCAGTCTTGATGTTAAATTTTCCTTATAATTAGGGTAAATAAGGGTTTTATGTATGATTAGGGGTCGCCCGCGACTTTGTCCGTGTAGTAATTTGGAATATTTTCCCCGATTTTGCAACATATCTCACTACTGCTCCGCTCCTATTGATCATAACGTGATGTTATATAGCCTTATAGCCTTCCTGGATAAATACACTATTCAACAAAAAAGATTTTTTCTAATCGAACCAGTACTTTCTGAGATTAGCGCGTTCAACCAAACAAACAAACTGTTTAGCTTTATAATATTAGTATAGATTATTATGCAATAAGCTATTGCAATTAGACGAGACAGTTATTTAATTAGGTATAAACAGTTACACACCCAACTTACACACTAGTTTTTTTTTAAGATATCTCCCACACTAGGACACATGCTCTGTCTCGTGGAGGACTTTAGAAACATACGATTAATGAACGCAAAGCATGCCCAGACTCGGGACAACTAGGTATTTATGGATCACACTTTTTTCCCGTGAGATCGGGTTTATAACATGCCGCGCAGTGGTAAATGCATGGCGAAGTAACCAAAAAAGTACTGAATCATCCGTGCAGCCAGATACAATGAATGTGTAGCTGACAATATCATCCCCGGCACTTGCCAAAAAGGCAAGTTATAGTACTTACTATAACTTGCCTTTTTTTCTGGACAAGTAAGTCTAAGTGATTAACAAGAAATTTAACGGTTTTTAAGCACGGAGTACCTACAGTAACCAGTTTTTAAGGGTCGGCAACGCGCGAGGGATATACCCCTGGTGTTGCAAGCGTCCATAGGCTACGGTTACTGCTTACCATCAGGCGGGCCGAATGCTTGTTTGCCTCCTTGGTAGTAAAAAAAGGAAAGCAGTAAATAAGATGCATAAAAAATGCGTTTTCGAACGATTCCCAAAGAAAATATTGAAATACCGTCTTTAGGATTTGTCGACCGCACACAAAAATAACCTATTCAGAAGAAGACTGTACATATAATGCTTAAAGTAACACAGTTAAATGTCGCAGTAACCATTTACCCTCAAGTTTCTTAATAGCATTACCACTATTTTACCATAAAATGAAAATTAGTGATCCCTAGACTGTTTCCAGGTCAAAATGAGTCTGAAATTTAGAAATTATGAAAATTAGAACTAAAATTTTACGTAACTTTATTTAATGGCGGAACGTGAAAATGGTTTCTAAGTTATCAAGTATATAAAAGGCTTTAGAATTGTGATTTTGTTGTAAAATATAGGAACATTAAAATTTAGTATAAAACAACTTTACTATTCAAAGACTTCTCGCGTTAACAAAGTGAACAATGCCCATTACAGGTTGGGCAAAGTTAGTTTATAAAGTGAAACTTGACATCAATAATTAATTAAGGTTAATACTAGCAACCCATACATATGTCCCACTGCTGGACACGGGTCTCCACTCTTCTATCACAAGAGAGAAACTCAAACTCAAAATTCATTTATTCATTTAGGTTACAAAGTAACACTTATGAAGGTCATAAATTATGAATAAGCCAAAAAGATAATGTCAGCAAAATTATCCTACGGCTAGATCGTTGACGTAGAGCCTTGAGAAAGGCTAGAAGCCTAGCAAGAAAGTGGGTTTAGGCTAGGCCTTAATTCACACACGCAAGCCTACTGCGGTGAATCCCTTTTCTTACGCTCAATCGTTGCGGTTCAACCCAAGCAGAATAGTAGTTTTGCTAAAGAATATAAATAAACTTCACTCAAAATATAAAATGTGTGTTTTATGAGCCTTACATTTAGGAATCCAGTAATGTATCCTACCTACAAATCTCTCACTTTCTATCTTAAACTTAACAGCTAGTGTACCATCCTGCCCGTAACGTATACGTCCTAGTCCCTACGGTAACGCACGTGGTAATCGAATTCGTATCGCTGACCGAGCTGACCGAGCCGACCCCACCTAAAGGCCAAGACTTTTGTTTGTGACATTTCGCTAACAAAAAACATCTTATTGATGAAATTATAAAGAAACCTCGTCAGTATCTACTGCGTGTGTTTGTTTTCTTGGTGTTATAGCGTGCCGTGAAAATATAGCTTTTTATTCTTAAGTTGTTGTTGTTATAGGGCACCATACTAGCGAGCAAGCCCGACTGGGGAGGGACCTCCACCTTTCAGAAGACCACAGCCAAATAACTACTCACAGCGGTGTAGTTGTGTTCCTGTGTGTGAGTACAGGTCTTCAGCGCTCATTTAGAGATGCGCTTTGAAAGAAACGTATTCCTATCCCCGGGTTACTAACATCTTAAAGCCCTGGTGTCAAAAACTGCGTTGCCAACGCGAGTAAAGGCTCTGGTATTACAAGTGTCCATTTGCTACGGTTACTGCTTAACATTAGGTGGACCATATGCTTGTTTGCCACCCAAGTAGTATAAAAAAACTATACTACTAACTACATAAATTGAGAACTTTACATACTTGTAGGTAATGCTTTTATGAATCAATCAATCAAATCAATTAGCCTGTTTCAGTCCACCTGGATATAGGCCTCTCCGAATTTACGCAATTAGCATTATATGGATATTATGGCGTAAATTACGAGAGGCCGGAAGACCAGGGTCTTCCGCCTTCTGCATTTAGTCTACCCTAGTAACCTTATTAACCATCGGTCCATCTGCCTGGGGAGCGTCCAAACATAGGTTTACCAAGTCACGGACTCCACTCAAAGACGCGCTTATTCCAGCGAGCAAGATAAAATGCTATTTACATTCAAATAAATAAGTCAAAAGAGAGAGCCTTCTTACTACTCAACTGATATTAAAAAGCACATACACCGACACACAAACAAACAAATGTTAACCATGAAAACCTTTTAGAATAAATCAACTAGCTAAAAAACACACGGTACAAAAACAAACGAAACTAGCATTAAAAGCATTGCCCAAAATACCCAAAACTGGGGACATTACAAACAAATCACCTGTTTATTGGCTTGAAAATATCCAGTAGAAACACACACACAAGGTAAAGTTACCAAATAAAGTGGGACTCCGGTAAGTCCCGGTATAAGTCTACCCGGCAATGGATACGCAAATATTGTAATCGGATTGTGTTTGTCATACAGAGAATCTCGGGGAAATGGTGTTCCAGCCGTTAGGAACATTAAAGTAGTAGAAAGATCTGTTTACTGTCTGTGTGTCAACTTGTTGGTAAGTATACAATTCTTTTGTAACTTTAGAAACTCATAATATCATTTTCAGCTGGAACTATCCCTTTCCGTTACGTCTCCATTATGATCAGATGTCTTCTAACCCATATTAGATTGCTAAAAGAAATCATTGTTTTATATTTACTTCTTTTGTATTCTTTAGTCATCAGCCAAAATAATGATTAATTAAGTCTTGAATATGCCTATAAGACAGGTATCTTAGCAAATTACTTTGTAAGAAAAATTAAAGTTTGAAAAAGCAAATCCGATTCGATAATTCCTTTTAAATTTATTTCTTTTCACATAGTAAATACAACCAGGTATAGGTTGTATTAACTCATATATCTATACTAATATTATAAAGCTGAAGAGTTTGTTTGTTTGGTTGAACGTGCTAATCTCAGAAAGTACTGATTCAGTAGAAAAAATATTTTTTGTTGACTAGTACATTTATCCAGGAAGGCTAAAGGCTATATAACATCACGCTATGATCAATAGGAGCGGAGCAATAGTGCAATATGTTACAAAATCGGGGAAATATACGTTCCAAATAACCACGCGGACGAAGTCGCGGGCGACCACTAGTCTTATTATATAGATCCATTATAAGTTGTGCTAGTTTTCTAGCCCGCTGTACCTAGTTAATGTTAGTAATATATGTATTATACTCATTCGAATTCTCAATAAGCTTTTTATAACAAATCTCGCAAAAAATCAAACAAAAATAAAACATGATTCTGTCTGACAACACAACGTTTGTGTCAACTAATCATAACTGTACAAACAGACGCTGCTCGATTATTTCCCCTCAACATAAAACAACCTTGGCAAAGAACCTCAAACATCAGTTTGTCACTCAGTAGAACAGACCTCACGTCCCACATTAAATGTTTAAACGTTACTGAATTATTTAACGGGACCCAGTCGTTTAGAATAATGTCCGGTTGTTATTGTTCCATTGCCACTTTAGTCTGCAAGGTCACGTCAAGAGTTCCTTTGAAATAGAATTGTATACGGCTTGTATTCCTTCAGAGGAATAATTTAAAGAGAGCCAAGCGCGAAGGGGCATAATTCACAACCGTTTTGTAAATGACTCTTTCGCAACTTCAGATGAGTTTTAAAAGGATAGGTACGAAATATGATTGTATTTTTTTTTACTTGCGAATTCTATTTCCTTACCCAATGTTCTGTTAGGCTTGCAAATTGTAAATTTTCTTTTAATGTTTGTTGGGGTAGTAACTTTGGACTGTTGCTGGCTCGAATGAAATATGAGTGCACGGTGCGATTTTATGTTTGACATTAAATTTATATGTGTGTTAGATTATACGTTAATGGTTAAAGTCTAACCTGTGTATTGGCAAGTTACATTACTATGTATTTATAATTTGTATAAGCAATCTAATATTTCATAAGGTTATAGGTTAATATTCAAAGTCTAATATGTATATTGACAGGTTATATTACTAAGTATTTACAATTATTTCCTTTTAAGTTATTTCAAGCCCGTCTGGGCTTCATGACGTCACATGTTCACTCAAACTGCGGAAAGCCCTATAGGGCTTCTGCTATCAGTTAGACTTCAAAGCTAAAAACTATAGTTTAGAGAATACTATTGCTTGATCAAGTTGTGATCATTGACTAGATGAAGACATATTTAGTCGATTAAAAGCGACATCATTGGGTTAGGCAATATTCTAATAAAATAATACTTTATAGCTATTTAATTCATTTGGTTACATATACAGGGTTAGATAGGTAAAGAACGAGAAAAGACAAGTTTAAATAACACAAGATTAAGTGTATGGTTGTGTATGGTAAAGTGTGGTATTATAAAAATAATTAACCAATTAATGTTAAGACAATTGAATTTGGAGGTTATTTACAATAAATTATGGATATACATTAATGTAGATTTACTTGGTTATGTACTTTAATCTGTAGCAAATAGAATAAGCAATAGCAAATAGGATGTAAATAAAAGCAAGAATATCTGTTATAAGTCATTTATATTTATAGCATTGTAGAATCAATGACTTTCAGTTAATTTATTTACTGCTAGTTCGCTAACATCGAGCCATGAGAAGAACTAGCAAGAAACTCATGGCCATGTCCTTTAAATCGCTAGGTAGTTACAATTATAATTACATCTTTATAAATTACCATTATGGTAATAAACAATATAATACAATACATATTACACAATATGATTTATACACAATTACAGCAGCAGTTAATAAGCAACTTATTAAAGGTAGGTACTTAACTTATATCCTGTAGACAACGTCTGTTTAGAACTGCAGCTCACAATAGATTTGCCAAACAATATATTACACATTATTTATACATAATTACAATAGCAGTTAATAAGCAACTTATTATCGGTAGATATATCTTTTATACTTATATTCTGTAGACAACGTCTGTTCAGTACTTCGGCTCACCATAGAATGACCGATGTTCAAATCGGCACAGTATTTATATCATACTATCTGACAGTTCATTCAAAGTTTAGTCAAATTAAATATTAACTATCTACCTATCAAATTACATATTTAGGTCTGGAATAGTTTCCATAATATTTAAATAATAATAGACATCATTTTAAACAGTTATTCTAATATTTATGAACAATAATAAAACATCACTTTGTTCACAAAATAACCTCACTTTAATCTATAAAGTGATTTATAACAATTGTAAATGTATGGTCATTTACAATTGTTTGTACCTAATATTCTTTAAAATCATAGTATACGTTAAAAAGTTATATATGTCGCCGCAGCGATAATACGGCCCGTCCAATTATGTGCTGATTAATTCTAAATAGTATTTGCCTTAATTATCTGTACATGTTTATATGTCGTTTAAGTTTGTAAACAAATATTCCTACAATTAATTATCATTTTTGCATAATATTGATGGTGTATTGATATGCCGCCGCAACATTATTAATCTTCAAATTATTACATTATGATTTACTATGTATTTACCAATACCTAAATTCATATTAAGAATTATAACATTTGAAGAGTAACATTTAAAGAATATTTAAGTAAACAAATTACATTAACTTATTCAACTATTGTATTGATAACTTGATAATAATATTATCGACATTAATCTGTGGTTTAAACATTTAAAGTTTAATTGAGACTAAACTACTTGTAAAATTACTTAATTAATTTATCATTACTTATTTGATTTTATTACATTGATTTCTAAATAACATTTGATTAAAAAACTGTTTAAATATCGAGCGACAACAGCGCCATCTATTATCTATTGTATTGGACTGACTACCTAAATAAGGGTAGCAGTCCTGCTGACTTTATTTAAAACCTTCGACGTCGTTTATCCGACATATATTATTTGTATAATTTAAAGAATATAACGTATTTTGGCACATATACTGACACATAATCTTTCATAATCTATCACGGCCATACTGACCAGGACTTCGCTCTCGAAGTCCCTTATTATATACATAAATAGCCTCTGGCCTTGACATGCTATACCTATCATCTGCCGCACATGAATTTCAGTATAACATCAGGGCAGTGACCGACCGGCAGATACATATTATTATATAATGTATATATTAGTCTCTGGCCTTGACATGTTAGTCCTATCACCCGCTGCCAGTGATATTTCAGACCAACATCAGGGCAGTGACCGACCAGCGAATACATAATATTTTTATTAGTCTCTGGCCTTGACATGTTAGTCCTATCACCCGCTGCCAGTGATATTGCAGACCAACATCAGGGCAGTGACCGACCAGCGGATATATACAATATACATACAGTTATGTGGTACTTATGACAAATTTACTATGCCAAAAACGTATTCAATCATCATTATCGTTGTCGTCATCATTATCGTAATCGTCATCATCATCAGTCTCTCTGTGTACGGTCAAACACCCGCCGTCAGTGAAGCTTAATCACCCGCTGACAGTGAATACCGGACAACAGTTAAGTCAAAACTCATCATAATTTCATCGTCATTATTATCATCGTCATCATCAGTCTGATTTCATCATTATTATTGTCATCGTCATCATCATTAGTCTCCCTGTGTACGGTCAAACACCCGCCGTCAGTGAAGCTTAATCACCCGCTGACAGTGAATACCGGACAACAGTTAAGACAAATATCATCATAATTTCATCGTCATCATTGTCGTCATCGTCACCATCATTATTGTCATCGTCACCATTATTATTGTCATCGTCATCATCATTATCGTCATCGTCATCATGATTATTGTCATCGTAATAGCATAATCATCACATTGAGCCTGATGTTTGCGCCATCAAACATGTAGTCTGATTGTTATTTCTAATCTATCATCCACATCAAATACTTTGCTCTCAAAGTACATAATAAAAAAAGGTATATTGCAAGTTGTGATTATATTAATTTGAATTACTTAGACCAATAAAAATATTATTCAATACAAAACACATTTGTCATATTTCTTATGTTCTGTCAATTGCCTAGACGTGACAAGCCCCATCCACCCGCTGCAATTGGGATAGACTAGCACCAAGCAAATGAACGACCATCGGAAACATAAAACAATTTATCGGTTACCTCGATATGTCAATCACATTCACCCGCTGCTGAAGAGATAATTGACACCAAGTAACGATCGCCTCGCGGTTTTAAAAAAAAAAAGTTTTTATCTAGTTTTATTTTAGTTTGTTATATAAATAATCACAACCTACACTATACAATATGACACCTACATTTAATGAAGCTTTTTCGGCAATTATGTTTTCATAAATTAATTGACAAGCAATTAAATATTCAATTTTTATCTCAGTTTATATTTAGAGAAATTAATTCGATTTTTATAACGTTCGGCCAATCTGACTATTTATCACATGTAGGTATCAAGTATATTATTATCAGATATTTAAAATTATTATTATTTATTGACATTGTTAAATATTATTCATTATTTACTTACTTCATTTATGTCAAAATTGGTATTAAGTTTTTATTTGACATTTATTAACATTATTCAATCTAAATTGTAAATTATGCTTAATATAACATAAAATTGACATTAATGTAAACTTAAGTTCTGACTATAATAATATTGTATAATTAGTAATTTCCAAATCAGCAGAAAGAAAACTTAATTCATATAAAACATTTGTACGCCATATGGCAAAGCATAGCGCCTCAAACAAGCTCTGTAACACCTCACACTAATGTATACCTACCTATGTTTACAAATAAAATATTCTATTCTATTCTATCAGTCACTTGTCGAAACATTTTTCTAAATACTAATCTTTAAGATCTTTACAAAAACAAACCTTATTAAACAGCACTAGCCTTACCGGCTTCTGCTACTGTTGGATCAGCATCCATCTTAATTTCTTAGACAGTTTCCTGATGCTGTGACACCAACCCTCTGCACCACCATAAGTTGGTTGCAGGGCCGAAGATCGAAAGTGCCACGTTGTCATCAGAGCGGCGCGGTGATATGCTGAGACAGCATCAAGAACCGCGTTGAGGAGACTTTCTTAGACAGCAGAATCCATTCTGCAACTTGAAATATATGTATTAACATTTGGGCTATAGGCGATCCCACTTCTGATGTTAGATTATACGTTAATGGTTAAAGTCTAACCTGTGTATTGGCAAGTTACATTACTATGTATTTATAATTTGTATAAGCAATCTAATATTTCATAAGGTTATAGGTTAATATTCAAAGTCTAATATGTATATTGACAGGTTATATTACTAAGTATTTACAATTATTTCCTTTTAAGTTATTTCAAGCCCGTCTGGGCTTCATGACGTCACATGTTCACTCAAACTGCGGAAAGCCCTATAGGGCTTCTGCTATCAGTTAGACTTCAAAGCTAAAAACTATAGTTTAGAGAATACTATTGCTTGATCAAGTTGTGATCATTGACTAGATGAAGACATATTTAGTCGATTAAAAGCGACATCATTGGGTTAGGCAATATTCTAATAAAATAATACTTTATAGCTATTTAATTCATTTGGTTACATATACAGGGTTAGATAGGTAAAGAACGAGAAAAGACAAGTTTAAATAACACAAGATTAAGTGTATGGTTGTGTATGGTAAAGTGTGGTATTATAAAAATAATTAACCAATTAATGTTAAGACAATTGAATTTGGAGGTTATTTACAATAAATTATGGATATACATTAATGTAGATTTACTTGGTTATGTACTTTAATCTGTAGCAAATAGAATAAGCAATAGCAAATAGGATGTAAATAAAAGCAAGAATATCTGTTATAAGTCATTTATATTTATAGCATTGTAGAATCAATGACTTTCAGTTAATTTATTTACTGCTAGTTCGCTAACATCGAGCCATGAGAAGAACTAGCAAGAAACTCATGGCCATGTCCTTTAAATCGCTAGGTAGTTACAATTATAATTACATCTTTATAAATTACCATTATGGTAATAAACAATATAATACAATACATATTACACAATATGATTTATACACAATTACAGCAGCAGTTAATAAGCAACTTATTAAAGGTAGGTACTTAACTTATATCCTGTAGACAACGTCTGTTTAGAACTGCAGCTCACAATAGATTTGCCAAACAATATATTACACATTATTTATACATAATTACAATAGCAGTTAATAAGCAACTTATTATCGGTAGATATATCTTTTATACTTATATTCTGTAGACAACGTCTGTTCAGTACTTCGGCTCACCATAGAATGACCGATGTTCAAATCGGCACAGTATTTATATCATACTATCTGACAGTTCATTCAAAGTTTAGTCAAATTAAATATTAACTATCTACCTATCAAATTACATATTTAGGTCTGGAATAGTTTCCATAATATTTAAATAATAATAGACATCATTTTAAACAGTTATTCTAATATTTATGAACAATAATAAAACATCACTTTGTTCACAAAATAACCTCACTTTAATCTATAAAGTGATTTATAACAATTGTAAATGTATGGTCATTTACAATTGTTTGTACCTAATATTCTTTAAAATCATAGTATACGTTAAAAAGTTATATATGTCGCCGCAGCGATAATACGGCCCGTCCAATTATGTGCTGATTAATTCTAAATAGTATTTGCCTTAATTATCTGTACATGTTTATATGTCGTTTAAGTTTGTAAACAAATATTCCTACAATTAATTATCATTTTTGCATAATATTGATGGTGTATTGATATGCCGCCGCAACATTATTAATCTTCAAATTATTACATTATGATTTACTATGTATTTACCAATACCTAAATTCATATTAAGAATTATAACATTTGAAGAGTAACATTTAAAGAATATTTAAGTAAACAAATTACATTAACTTATTCAACTATTGTATTGATAACTTGATAATAATATTATCGACATTAATCTGTGGTTTAAACATTTAAAGTTTAATTGAGACTAAACTACTTGTAAAATTACTTAATTAATTTATCATTACTTATTTGATTTTATTACATTGATTTCTAAATAACATTTGATTAAAAAACTGTTTAAATATCGAGCGACAACAGCGCCATCTATTATCTATTGTATTGGACTGACTACCTAAATAAGGGTAGCAGTCCTGCTGACTTTATTTAAAACCTTCGACGTCGTTTATCCGACATATATTATTTGTATAATTTAAAGAATATAACGTATTTTGGCACATATACTGACACATAATCTTTCATAATCTATCATGTGCATGTTTGATAGCGAATGGCGAAGTTTATACCATAGCCAACACCTATTGTTTTTAAAAATATATTAAAACATAATAAAAATTTATTGTAACGTACGACATGAAGCTACTGCTCAAATTGTTGGCATTTGCTGAACCGATTTCAATAAAATACTTTTACTTTTAACACAATATGAAATCAATTTATTTAATTATTTGTTCGTTTAAATCAAATTAAATACCTATAAATGACTGTTCAGATTGTCACAATACATTACAGTTTCTCCACTGAAATAAGTAGAGCCGCAGGCTCCGCCATGTCGCCAGGACCCTTGTCCGTCGTCCCCTATCCCTTAGCTAAGTAAATAGACTAAAACTCTCTCTAGGTTTATTCCAAGACTTGAATAACTAAAATCAGTCTTGAAATTATTTAGGTCGGAGTTAAAGTAGTCTTTGTCTCGACGTAAAAGAGAGTAATCATAATTAAGTTTCTATAGTCTATTTGTGAGTAATTGTTATTCTGTTAAAAAAAAATTAAAGAATAATAGTGATAACAAGCATTCAGGTTTTAAGTTTACCTTCATAGATTAAAACAATGTAAATATCTTTTCTATGTACGGATGTTTGTTACTCTTTAACGCAAAAACTACTGGACAGATTTTGATGAAACTTTACAATGTTATATAAGGCTTGTAGATACATCAGAATAGCACATAAACTCTATTTTACTTTTAAAAACAGAATCTAAGCAAGCAAATCCACAAGAAAAACCTATCCATTTATATAAATAACAATACACAACCAACAACAAAACATTACCTTCAATTAAAATCAGAAACAATAAGAGCCTTTTTGATCTCACTATCTGAAACACCAAACAAGTTTACCACTTAGCACGTAACCACTCAGAGATGTTATCTCGTATTAATGAATATAATCTACATATATAATACGCAATAGAAACAAGAAACATACACTATGTAGATTTTAAGGTAGCTTTTATATTGTTGAGTAAAAAGAATGTTAATTTTCTTCCGGTAAAGTGTACTGGGCATAATGTCGACCAAAGTTAATTCAATAAACGAATAAATTTGACTGCCTTGGTGGTCCAGTGGCCGCAGTATGCGCTTGCTGTGCACGAGGTTGTGGGTTCGATTCCCACATAGGATAAAACTTTGTGTGAACCTCAAAAAGTTGTTCTGAGTCTGGGTGTCATTTGTGACCGTTAATTGTATGTTTGTAAAGTCCCCCGCGACACAGAGCTTGTTCTCTAGTGCGGGAGTTATGTTTAAAAAAAAAAAGAAAAAAAAAAAGAATTACGGCCTTATTATATTGAGAGAGATCAGAGAACCTAACTAATATTATTGACGCGTTTAGTAAAGATGTATGGATGTTTGCAATTCCTTCACACAAAACCTACAAGATTTCAAAGATTTTCAAACTTTACAGAGCTGGCAAACATTAGAAAAGGACAAAGACTATAATAATAATCATTTAAAAATACTACGAGGTTGAATTCACGAAAAACAGCAGTACTTACCTAATGTTAATCGACTGGCCTATTGATCTCATTGTTAGTGACCCTGACTGCTAAGCTGGAGTTCATGGGTTCGATTCTCAAAAGAACCAAAACTTTGTGGGATCCATAAATGTTTGTTACTATACTAGTCTGGGTGTAATTTGTGTCCGTGAATTATGTTTGTAAAGACCTTATTGGAGGACCCTAGTACGTGAGCCTCCTTTTTTAAACAAAATAAAAAAATAAAGATCTATCTTATTATTTAATATAATTCTATCATTACTTAAAAAAATCTCTAAAAATATGGATAACTAGTCCAAATAATTTTATTATATAAAGAGTAATCTGAATTTTTTTTCGTTATTTAATTATTGATTGAAAAGTATAAACAGTAAAAAAGAGATTATTTGAAAAGTAAACATTATTACTCACCTGATGTAGTTATAAATATAGGCTTATGTCTTCCTAAACTATTTGCCTCTACCCTTGATAAGGAAAAGGCCACCCTAAACATACATGTCATCACGACATCTAGATAACAAATCCCGTGACTCACTAATTCCCGTAATTTACCTCACTCAAACGATTCACCGTATTATCAACCACGCTGCTATCTTCTGTTAGGAGACAGTCACGTCGGCAAAAATTGAGTCATACCCAAGGTCCTGGCCGTGATAACCACCGTCTCAAAAGACCTCAAATAGGTAGTAAAAAGGGTGAGCGGTTAATGACCTGTTAATTTGGATCTGAGTGAGTTTCAGCAAGATAAGTGTGCGTCGATGTTTTCATTACTGTGGTATATAGGTATATCTCAGTGATAAATCTTTGGGTTTGGGTGCTCATATATCAAGTCGTATACTTATATACTCTACTGAAGTAAAGCTAGGGTAGCTGAGTGGGGTTGTAGCCAACTTGTAACATGAGGTGTGAGTTTGAACCTAACCGGTTTTACCAATGTAAATTTGACTTTGTGGAATTTGTACGTACTTATAACATGATTTCATCTGCAAACGGTGTATTATAAGGAAACTCACATATCTTAGATGAAATTCTAAAGGCATGTCTTTTCCACCCATTAGGATAGCGGACCTGAACGCTTTTTGCTCTGTTGATAGAAAATACCCAAACCCAGTAGTAGAACATTATGGGTTGCTATTATTACTCTTCTACTCTTGCGCAACTTATAGTTACAACGTAAATATATAATAAATATATAATAAGCGGAATAATATACATGAATACAACGAAAGGACTTTTTAAATTTCAGTCCCTAAGAAAACTAAAACTAACAGGCAGTTTTTTTGACCCCAACCGAAGCCGAGGCGAGCCGCGAGTATAATAATAAGATTCAATTTAATTCTATAACGACCAAATCGAAATCGTAAAACCAAAGAGCTTTAAAATCAGTTAATTGTAATACCATAGACGTAATGGATTACAAAAATAAAATGTACGACCGAGTGATCATTGAAAAACAAATTTATATCCGAATACATTTCTATAACTGGATAAATTAATCCACCTGTCCATCAAAAATGCTTCGATTTTTATATAACAGCATTCACTGGCGAATTTTGTAATATCAAATTTATATACCTAAGTACTTACCTAATTTATAAGTTTTCCCAAAAAAATATAATATTTTTAAATATGGTGGTTTTAATATCTATACGTATGTATAAAATGCTTTATCCTGAATGACTGACAGAGGGATCAACGCACAGCCATAACCGCTAATCGTAAAGACCTGAAACTTGGAGAATGTGTTCTTTGTATGACGTAGGCATCCAATAAGAAAGGATTTTCCGAAATTCTACCCCTAAGTGGGTGAAAAAGAGTGGCAAAGTTTGTATGGGATAACGTAATATATGTATACTAAGCACAGACTCTGCCTAGTCGGAAATGGATGGAGATATTTATCTATTACTTGTTGTTGCCGCTGTAAAAAGTAGCCTATGTGTTATTCCAGACCATAATCTATCTGTGTGCCAAATTTCATCCAGATCCGTTCAGTAGTTTTTACGTGAAAGAGTAACAAACATCCATCCATTCTCTCAAACTTTCACATTTATAATATTAGTAAGGATTATTAAGGACCAGCATAAGAAATATAACAAACATCTACCTATAAAAGCTAATTTAACTGGCATAGCCTTGACTAGCCTCAGGCAGGTAATAACTAACCAAATAAGGTAAAAATGCCAATACAAAAA
This sequence comes from Trisateles emortualis, assembly GCA_947095525.1. Lineage (NCBI taxonomy): Eukaryota > Metazoa > Arthropoda > Insecta > Lepidoptera > Erebidae > Trisateles > Trisateles emortualis. Next base: position 19,929,525 of record OX352736.1, on the reverse strand, counting down.
TACAATATATTTTAACGTTAAAGTATCTTTATGTTCTCTACAAGGGATAACGACTTTTTTAACACGTATAAATGGTTAAAGCCTCTAAGACCTCTGACCTTTCCGAAGACATAAAGTTTTCCCATTCAAGAGACCGCAATGACCAAACTTCTCAAGGTTTTTATTGCCTTGAAGATCGGCGATACTAAATATTGTGATGGTTAGGCATATCGCTTCAGCACTGACGATCTAGAAAAGGTTTCAAGTTGATGTACCTAACTATTGAAATGAAGTCGGCTATATAGCTTGGAGATGATCGCGGTGTGGATAAGTTTTTATTAAAGACAGGCCAAATTTTTTTTGTTTAAATCTATACTAACATTATTAAGGTAAAAGTATCTCTGTTTATAAGTTAGTTTGTTGGTATCCTATAGAAGGGCATAAAGACTATAATTAGTAGTACTTAAGTAGTGAGAAATTCACTTTTTAGGAAATATTACGCAGGTATTTGCGCTGTGCTAGCCTTGTAGAAGAGTTACCTACTTTTTTTAAAATGTATTAAATAATCAATGATAATTACTTTTAAATTCGTAAATAACTCTTGTATGTCGTTACTATTCAATCAGCTTTTGCATTATTAAAATGTCCTATCTTACTCTTTTAGGGAAATGTATAAGTATAAAGATATGTTTTTCTTCAAGTTAGGAGGATAAAATAACTGTATCTTATTATCTGTGCATCTATTATCATTCGTTAGCCGCCATAAATTCACAAGAATCTCACAAGAGTTTGTTTGCTTGAAAACTTTTTGTTACTTTACGTTTCTGATCTGGTTTATCTTTCCAAGATCTTTCCTAAATGTTGAGTGCATACTTTATTACTCTATATTATACAGATTTCATTATATTTTGTTGTAGATCTATGGTCTTGTAAATAGCATTATAATTACAGTCGTTTGGTATATAACCTCCTTATCTCAATGTTTCCGTTAATTTATGTTTTAAATTATCCGGTGAAAGCTAAATTTATTTACGTAAGGTACGAAATATTACGTTTATCAGAATTGTTTCACATTTATTTAAAGCTCTGTTATTTAATTAATATTAAAATTATTTTTAGCAACTGTTACTACATTGTCTAAATGGCTATAGTGTATTTCACATAGGTACTGTGACGTTTAACATTTTATGATAAAGATGAAAGAAAATTATCGAATCAATCTTTTTGGCTATCATCATCATTCAATTGGCAAATTGAAATCATTCAATTGGCTAATTTGAATGATGATGATAGCCAAAAAAGAAGACTCTTGATCACAAGAGCCTTCTAGAAATTGTTAGGTTTTAATTTAATCGTCTATCATTTCACTGATATTTATATTCAAATGTCAAACGTAACAGTAGCTACCTGTGCTATGTGAAATATACTATAGGTAAATATCGTATTACAATAATTGTTTACTTTCGGATCTTGATAAGCGATTCACAGATATCCAGCTAATATCTGCTTAAAGGAACACATAAAAAAATAGAAATATATTCTTTATTATTCATTTAGGGAAAAGGAATAAGACAAGAACCCTAAGGTATACCCTCAGATAAAACGTAATGCGTACCTGTAAGTACGCATTACGTTTAAATGTAAATATTATATTTAAAAAAGAAGAGCACTGTCAAAACTAATAATATTTTGACATTGCTTTTCTTAGCAACTAAGATTTGTAGAAACATGAGTTCTAAATTAATGATTACTAAAGTATATTCAAAAAAATCTACTGGATAAAAATCGATGCGTTCACATCTCTATTTGTAATAGATAGCTACATGGAAAGCACTTAAACGAGCACATTGAACCAATCACACACATCGTCTAATTACCAGAAACAATTAAGGTAAGCTACGATATATTTGAATGTTACGAAATAGGTACCTCTCTGTATTTTGCAATATATGTATATCGATATTTGTTTATAAATACCGAACAAGACATAATATATTTTATGGGAACATTAATTACGACATTATTTACGACTAGCTGTTGCCCGCGGCTCCACCCGCGTATGGGGAATTCGGTTATCGCTGTAAAAAGTAACCTATGTGTTATTCCAGACCATAATCTATCTCTGTGCCAAATTTCATCCAGATCCGATCAGTAGTTTTTACGTGAAAGAGTAACAAACATCCATCCATCCATCCATTCTCAAAAACTTTCACATTTATAATATTAATAAGGAAGTAAGGATTTGTTTTGACAAGGAATTAACATGGACTGAAATAAATACTTTTTTAAGAAGACCTCCTTCCGCACTACATGTGGTAATAGTAATTAAATAACAATTAATCTTTTCTTTTTTTAAATAACTCCCGCTCTAGGGAACAAGCCCTGTGTCGCTGGGGAATTAACAAATATACAATTCACTTACATAAAGTACTCCCTGACTCGTAACAACCATTTCTGGGTCACACATTTTTTTGTCTAAAGTAGGGATCGAACCTACAATACACCGCTGCATGGTAAATGGTGAGCTGAACACTTAAACCCACTCGTGCCGTCAAATTTACGAAAACAATACACATTCATCTTGACAGACAATCTTATACTAGATTCGAATAATCTGGTTGCTAATTTTAACAAACATTCTGCTGTAGTACCCGTATTAAACAACAAAGACTGCATGACTGGTCCAGTGGCTTAAGTAGTTATCCTCAAAATAATGGCTAGGTGTACTTTGTGTCCGCTAATTATATGTTTATAAAGGCTTCCCTAGTGTGATAGTTGTCAAAGAAAAACAAAAAACCTAATATTTCTATTGCACCGATGCATAAAACAAAATAATGATATAAAAATAATAAAAACACAGATAAACAAAATATAATGATTATTTATTGCATGAATTGTAAAAAATCTAAAAATACTATATTCAATTTACTTTTCCTTTGAAACCTCACAAAAAGGAGCATTGAAAAAGATAGGTAAATCTCATTAATATTAAATACAGACCTGCAGTTGAAAAGAAAATCGTGGCTTGTTGACAAAGATGTCGTCGAAAGGTAATCTACTATCTTAATCAAATTTTCTGGCTCAGAGCAGCGTAAACATTCTCATCTATATTATGTGCTCTTTCATTCAAAAATCCCTGTAGCCTCCTGTATAATTCCATTTTCGTCATCATTGCTGTCCTGTCCCAAAACGACAATATTCAAGCCAGCAAAAGGTTTGTGTAGATCTTATCACTTGACAGTCGTTTGTCTGTCAACCCTAAACGTAACAACCGCAATATGTGAATGTATGAATGTTTTTATTCCCACGTTTCACGAATAAAGTAAAAACACAACAAATTTCAGCGTAACGAAATAAAATGTTAACATTGAGGGTAGAACTAAATTATTGTAGATCATTTTCTTCAGATGAGTTTGTACAACGTAATAAAATATAATGAAATTTTCTTAAAAAAATATATGTCATTTTCTTCAAGTCTGCCGGTGTTACACGAATAAATAATAATGGCGGTTAGGAAAGTGTACATAACTAATCAGAACACGGCACGGAATACAATTACAGTGATTTTACATAAACAGTAGAAAATACTCACCTATATAGATGCAATCAAAATAAAAACAAAGTCCACATTGAGTTTTAAATTGGTTTTACCCAAACATGACACGCAATCGAGTCGAAAAGTATTCGCACATCCGCATTCGAATTACGCGGCGGGACGCGGCGGCGGCGGGATGCGATACAGCCTCCCCTGACGGCAGCCAGCGGCGTACTGCAGAATAAATAGGGTTGGGAACGTATGTAACATCCCGCATCAGGGACAAAGCACGCATGCGCGACACGGACACTAAAACTGGATGTCAGCTGACGGGCGGTAACTAAGGTCACTGTGTCACTGTGGGAAGAATTATTTTTTCAAATGGCACTTAAGGATGTAGTAGATGGTGACCGAGGTACGAGATTGGTAGGATAGATTGCGGGTGGCAATAATGCCCGAAAATGGGCTCGGAAGATAGGTAATGTATGAGACAAGCGATAGCAGAGATTGAATATAAAGTTGTTGGATATATGTTGGATGTTTTTGCTGTAAATAATTATAAAGGTGTTTTTTTTTTGACAGCTTAGTTGATAAATAAGCATACGGCCCGCCTGATGATAAGCAGTCACCATAGGCTATGTAGCCTATGTGTGATGCTTGGGGCATCGCTCACACGTTGCTGACTTTAAAAAGATGTAACACCAGGGTTTTGGAAGGAGTTTCCCAGGGATAGAAAGACGATAAATTATTTAAAAACGCACCTCTAAATGATGGTCTCCGGTCTTAGAAATATATACCCTCCCCATCGGGGATTTAATGATACTGTCGAATATATGCTAGATCAGCTCAGATCGGCTCGAGATCGGAGATCCTATGTCCAGTAGCTGACGTCTTTTGGCTGAGATGATGATGGTGATGAATGTATACATTGATACATCGCAAAATGGGTCGCCTATCTAAATCCGGTGCCGATGATGTTAAACAATAAAATGTTTAATCAATTTTTTTTGATCAACTTATCTGATTTGTTATTTAAAGAAAGTCTGAGTTTCTAGCTAGTTCTTCTCAATGCTCTATGTCAGCGAATTAGCCGTAGAAAACTCTAGCTGAAATCATCTTTCTGGCTTATTTATAATTTATGACCTTCATAAGTGTTACTTTGTAATGAATTTTGAGTTAGACTTCGAGCATCAGTCGAGAGAATATAATCACTGGAGCACATAAGTTAGATTAATTTCATTCGAAGATTTGTTTATGGTTTTAGGGAACTTTACGCAAATAAATACAAATTACGAAATAGTAGTCAACACGATAGTAGATATCAATTACCAAAATGAATCTTAACTTAATATTTATTACAAGGTAAAGCTCTCTCCAGACATAAATAGAGGTGTATCTACATTGAACAAATTTACCGTTGGCAATATTGCATAGATGCCATTGTTATTGGACAACTCTATATTGCTACTGGGTTGGCAATATTCCAGTGTTGGGCCATAACACAGATTGGTGTCTTGTACTCAATGCACGTTATACTCAGCTGTATCTTTTTATTAAAAATAATTAAAATGTGGATAGTAGACGAGTTGTAGAAATTCCTATAGGATTGATTTAAGTTCAAATGTCTAAAATCAATTTAATTCAAACGTTGCAAATATACCATGACGTAGGGGATCCCTTGCTTAGATTAATTTGCACAACAACATTTATTCGATCTAAGGAATTGGAGAAATTTCACTTGTTACCAATAACCTAAACAGAATAATAAACTAAACTGCTCTAAAGGTTTAAGAGAGGTAGGGCACCATATCAGCGAGCAGGCCCGACTGGGGAAGAACCTCCACCTTACAGAAGACCACAGCCAAATAACACAGCGGTTTAGTTGTGTTCCTGTGTGAGAGTACAGATCTCCAGCGCTCATTTAGGAATGCATTTTGAAAGGAACGTATTCCTATCCCAGGGTCTGCAAGTTAATGAATTAAGACATTGACTTTCACGATACGAACAAGCACCTAGCGAAGAACTAACACCTTTACATAAGACTACAGCCAAAACAAACAAAGGTGTAGTTGTGTTCCTGTAATGTGAATATTATTATAGGTCTTCAGGGGAAATGTTATTAAACATAACGTTTGTATTATCCCAGGGTTACTCAACACAAAACCCAGGTGATATTAGTTTAAGGGTCGACAACGAGCAAGTAATATCTCTGCAATTGCCAGTGTCCATTGAAACTATAGACACCTGCAATTTAATGGCATAGGGTACGGTAACTGCTTATTTATCAGGCGGATCGTTTGCTTGTTTGTCATCTTAGTAGTATAAAAGAATTGACTAATTGAAAATATGCGATACCATGCTATTGCATCTAGACAAATGGCATAAACCAATATCAAATCCCATTTGCTTTCTATTCTAATCGATTCGACTACTATTTATGGCACTTTTCTAGAGAGGCAGTATATCAACGCTACTGTCGTAATCCATAGCAGCATATTAAATTCGGTCTACCACAATATATACACAGATACATACATTAGATTTTCGACCAAAGCTTTGTGGGTTTGGCTCCGATTACTATTGCACATTTGGACTTGACTAGCTGACTATTTTGTAGAAGATACTAAATGTTTACTTTAGCGAAATGTTTTGGCGAAGAGATTATACTGTCATGAATACGAAAAGTAAGCAGGATTACTTTTTCAATATTAATAGCTATGAAAGAAAAAAAAATCCACGCTAGGAATGCCGACAGAATTGAAAACACTAGGCAAACAGTTGATATAAATATTATAGCAATAAATGTTTTTTTTTATTCATCTAGACGCGTTCGCGGTCTTCTAAATGTATATGCATGTATCGCCTCTTTGCTTTAATAACGTGACAGTCGAAAGAAGATTTTTCGGATATGTCAAGCTGCGTCTTATATCGGTGTCGCGAATCCAGAGATTTTATCTCATCTAAAAATATGCGTACCGTGCTAAAAGAAGTTTTTACTTCAAAAAAAGTGGTTTAGGTGGATTCTATATCCAGCGGTAGCCTGCCGCTAGGTGATGATGATGAAGTAATAATAAAATTAATTATGTGTGGTGACGCATTCCATATACTAAATAAAAAGCTATGTAAAGATAAAACGTGTGTTCAGTATACATAACACCACACTTGTCTATTATTTCGACGGGCAGAGATTGGGATACGCCAATTGTTCCAATTGCTCTGACATCCTCGTTCACGTCCCCTACATTCATCAACCTCTTCATACATGATTGTCGGTTGCGGGTACTTTTATTTTGATCTCTTTTAGCACGTCGCCTACCTTAGTCCATGTATCTTCACCAAGGTCGGGCTCTACCAACATCTCTATTTTGTTCACTCGATATACATATTTTTTTATACTACTTGGCTGGCAAACAAGCATACGGCCCGCCTGATGTTAAGCAGTTAGCCGTAGCCTATGGACGCTTGCAATATCAGAGGTATCACTTGCGTGTTTTCAACCTATTTTTTTACACCAGGGCTATACGTTTCTTTCAAAATGCATTCCTAAATGAGTGCTAGAGACCTGTACTCACACACAGGAACACAACTACACCGCTGCGTGTAGTTATTTAGCTGCGGTCTTCTGTAAGGTGGAGGTCCTTCCCCAGTCAGGCTTGCTCGCTAGTATGGTGCCCTACCTCTCTTAAATCTTTTTTTTTAAATATCCTAACCACCTTAACAATTCATTTCCAATTTGTATTACAACATCACGTGTGTTCAACAATCACATAATGTATAGTCAATCAGAACTAAAAGTTCATAATTAAAATCGACATTAATTCCACTTCCCAATTAGGAAACGAACATAGTTACTAATTATACGAAACAAGAGGTTCTTAACAATTTAACGGTGCGAATGTGCAAACACGTAAAGGGGTAGAACGGGGTAACAGTGGGTAAAATGGGGTAAGAAGGGGTAAGAAGTCTCAACGGAGCTATAAACTGGGTTCCGTTTACGATCGCCTCTCGCTTCGTGCTTAGCTATAATTAGAGTTGGGCCGGTATGTATTCAATCACGGGATTTACCGCCGGGACCATCAGGACTTGTCCCGGACGCCGGGACTTTAAGTTTTGAATTTAAAAGGGTTTTGAAGTTGGTGAAGGATTTGTTTTCGCTAATGAGGATTTTGAAAACTGTTTTATTAATAAAATGGAAATGAATATGAGCGAATTTACAATGGATGTAGAATTAACAAGTTTAACAGATAAGTACAGGGAGAATTTTTAATGGATTGGACCATCCTGACTGGGCGATTTCTTTCACCCAGTAGTTTTGTGGTGCACGAACACAATGTTTTATCCTCTAATACAGTTTTTTATTTAGAAACTTCTAAAGAAAACTTCTGATAGATTTACGAGGGTCCGTTGATGGAGTAGTAGGTCAACAATGGAAGAATTAAAATAAAACTTTTTGAATTTGAATTTTAATTTGAAAAAAAAGAGTTAGGGCACCGTACTAGCCAGCAAGCTCGACTGGGGCAGGACCTCCACCTTACAGAAGACCACAGCCAAATAACTACATACAGCGGTGTAGTTGTGTTCCTATATGTGGGTACAGGTCTCCAGCGCTCATTTAGGCATGCATTTTGAATAAAACGTTTCCCTATCTCAGGGGTTAAAGCCATGGTGTAAAGAAATGGGTATGCAACACGCAACTGCTTAACATCATAATTTTACCTGTTCTTTATATATTCATCAATCTAAATACCACGCACGGTGTATACACAAATAATACAAATATGTCCCTTTACACTATGGTAAACATACATTTCTGTGTCCCTAATAACAAAATGGATTCAAGGAAATCGTTCACACGATTTACATATGACCCTGCGACCTAAATGGTAGGATTATCGATGTTGACACTTGATGGAATTCCCCCGCTAATGTATGTAGCGCTGCTTTAAACGTTTGTATGATACGCTATAAAGCGGTGGTGGCCGCGTGGGAAAAGTAATCGACTTGCACGCAAGAGATGCGAGTTCGATCCCAGGCGGCAGTACCAATGTACATTTCACTTTGTGGAGTTTGTGAAGGAAAACATCGGGAGGAAACCCACATGTCTTAGAAGAAGTTCTAAAGACATGTCTGATTCACCGCCTAAACCCTCTCTCTCTTGATAGAGGAGAGGAGACCCGTGCCCAGCAGTGAGACATATATGCTATTATGATACGAGCGATACGATCTTACGAGCATTTTAATGCCATGGTAGATGGCATTAAAATGCCCGTAAGATTTTTTGCATTATTGCTAATGATATTCGTAAATCTATGAGAGAAATGATTTTTATCTTGTATACTACATATAGCTATAAAAATTAAATAAAATTTAAGCATTTTCAAGCATGCATGATAAATGTTATGAGTGAAAATAAAGCGATAGAAGTATGTCAGAATCATAGCAAGTGGAGATCCGTAGTCTCAGTCACACTAAGTCATCAAGTCTTAGCAGTGTTATGATACACTTAAGTTAGCACTCATTTTTTCACAGTAACATACAAATTATTCTCTAATGCAATCTTTTTTTTTTAGATATTTAATTATAAATAAAAAAATACTTAATCCGCTAATAAAATTCAATACCAATTACCCAAACAAAAACCTGTAAATGTATAACAATAATAATTACAAGAGTACTATTTACGTACAAAAATTACGTGTACAGTACATCCAATCTCATTTGACCGTAGAAATAATAACAGTAAAGCGTGGTGTCCACTATAAAGCGTAACGAGCACTAAACGTTGCGCGAACGGCGTGCTAATGAAAACTCTCGCTAACGATATTAGAGGTGGATCTCCAGTGGTTGCGATCTGTGGACGCTTGGATACTGTACGTCGTGTACTATAGCATGGATCTTTCGGACATTATTATTAACTAGGGACCCATCCTGATTTCACGCGAATAGACCAAAAACAAACTGTTGATCCAAACTTCGGTCGTTTGTTTTTATATACATATTATATTCCAAATTTCTGCACAATATGTGCGCAAACACAAGTTAATTCTCTTACTCCTATAATCCAATGAGGCGGTGATCCGACAAGACTGGCCGTCTGATTCTCTAAGAAACAGCGATGGCAAACTAACGGTTGTGATCGCAAACTGACAGTTGTGTTTGCTCGGTGACGGCACAATCTATTGACTAAACGTCAAAAAGGCTCGGTTTTTGCCCTGACGGAATACCGATTTTCAATCTGACAGCCAGATTTTGCTCGGTTTTTGCGGTGGCTCGGTTTTTGCTTTTACGGAATACCCCTGCGAGGAGAGATCCGTTGCTGGACTGACAGCTTAAGGTATTTTTTAAAAGTACAGATGTGTAAAAACTTTCTGACTCTAGCATGAAAAAACGGTGAGCTACGATAATTATCAATTGATAATTTACTTATAATCATCACTCTTCATCACAGCTGCAGCTATCCATCACAAAATCAATGTGTCTATTTAAATCAAAAATAGCATTACGATAGAACACATACAACATAGAAATCTAAAGTCAACTATAAGTTCAGTTTTATGTAAGTATACATATAATGTAAAGAAAATAGACAGTATTTTGATGCAATTTACTAAATATAAGTAGAAAAATCTTGCTCAAAACTTTTGGATTGGATATTTTTTTCACACATTGTTGGGCTTTTACCACTCGAACCACACCTAAAAGCCAGAGAAACAGTAAAGGCGGTGCTAGTTGACACTGGGCTTAATGAAAAATTTCATAACGGCCACCGCCGGACAGAGATTGTACACAAACAAAACAAAGATGGCGAGCGAATATTCGAAATTCAATTCGCGCCGCTTGTGTTTTTGGCACAGATTTTTATCGGTTCACTTAGCGCGGTAAATTAAATGCCTTAGCTATGTATTTTAAGAAGAAATTAGATACAAAATTATATTTAGCATTTTTTATTTTACTATTTTCATTTATTAAAATATGTAATTTCCGTTTTGTAAAAGAAAAAAATAAATATTTTGCAGACTTCTAATTTTTTTCCGGAGAAAAATGTACTAAATCGCGGAAAAAGTGGTAGATGGTTGGGTTGGACTGATTGTTCGGAGTTCTGCACAGCTGCTTTTGTTGCTTGACTGGATTAAGGTAAGCTGTACTGAATTACGCCGTGAAGTGACCACCAAACAGTACTTAATAATCATCACTTATCTGTGGGTAAACTCATATTAAGAGCATGTTTGGATGTTTCATCTGGGGTAATTCATTGCGTTATTTGTTTGCAATTATCGTAAAGGGATACATTTTGTGTCCTATTTCACGATTTGATCCAAAATCCCTTTATTTCTATATAACAGTTGTTTAACGGTAAGGCACGCTCAAACAAATCAAGTGGCACTCACTTTAATTCTTTCAAGTTTGTTTTTTTTAATTTCATTTATTTGCTGCAAGTGAGTCAATGTTCAATTAATATTATTATCAATAAAGTACAAGTATCAATAAATTGAGGCGCTCATAGCCAGGTGCACTCGCTGTTCGGTAAACGATTAGCGGGTTAAGCAACCAAAGGCACGGTAACCCTATAGATGGGTGACTGCATAGTGGTATTTCACCTGAGCGTCTCCGTGCTTTTAACGTGCCCTCCAAGAGCGCGTTAAAAGTCGGTCCCGAATGTTAACAGTCGTTAGATCATGACAGAAGCCTAAATATGGGCGATCTAAATAACTCTGTCACCAGGTTGACCATTAACCAAACGATAAGAAGAATAAAAAGATTATCAATAGGCAAAATATCCATACATATAATAAAATCGTAACCAAGTCGCGTCTGTACATTGATTTTTTTTTCAAAAAAACAATTTATATACGTTGTATTTATGTTACTGAGGCCAAAAATGTGGTTTTTAGAATTTTTGTCTGTTTGTCTGTTTGTCTGTTTGTCGGTTTGTCTGTTTGTCTGTTTGTGGCCGCGTTTGTACGCGATAAACTCAGCAACCACGCAACCGATTTGAATGCGGTTTTCACTTATATATTGTGGCAACCTTCCCATAACATATAGGCTTTATTTTATTCCAATCGGTTCACAAATAAAAAAGTTATGGCCACTTTAATAACACACGTGCTATACAAGAAACACGCTTCGATTTATTTAGCTAAAACTTTTTAAAATGTAGTTTGTAAAACCACGTTTGAAGTTTTTATGAAAATAAATTTAAAAAATAATGCGAGGTTTCGGAGATATAGCAATCACCAATTTAAGTTGAACTCTCATCAATATCGGCGACCATATTAAATAGAGATCAGCTGACTGGTACATCACGTGTTAACGGTACTAGGTTAAAAGTGACCATTTTAAAACGAAATGTAATAGAAGCAGACATTTTAACAGGATGCGGTGCAGGTGATAATCTTTTATGCCCCGGGTTCTTTTGATTCCAAACAATTTTCCGTTTAGCATCTCCAGGAAACTCTATGTTTTAATCCTTGAAGTCCACGCAAACGAAGTCATAAACTCATGTCAGCTATACATCTATACACACATTAATAAAATTGAAGTGTCTGTTTGTAATATCAAATTATCAGCTTTTTATTAAATTCATGTGGCTGTTTACATAGAACTTACAACAGAAATACAATTTTAACAGTTTTATCTCTCTGGCTATCTGTTTGTTGCAGCTAAAATCGTCTTTGATAAAACTACTATAATAAGTACGAATAAAATGCGTTAATCATGCCAAGACCTAAGACAATCACTGACTAAATTAAACGCCTAATAAAACTTAAACACAAACTATAAAATATTACTATAAAATGAATGCTATTTCATTTTGTGTAGGCGCTGACATTTAACAATACCTTAATTTAGGTAATCAGGAAAGCAGCACAGAAAAGAAAACAATCCACCGAATCTGTCTATCTGGTCACGATAAACTCAATAACTACCAAACAAAATATTACGATGATAGTTGAGCGAGTCGAAAAAATTCTGCCGTTGGAGGCAATGTTATTTGTAAATAGATCTAAAAAACTCCGTGATACTATGTGTCTATCTTCGACCAAAAAAATCACTCACAGCGAAACGCACGATCGGCCTCTGTCTCATCGGCATACTTAACTTATATATATTTTTAACTGAATTTTTAAAGATGAGGTTTCATTGCATTGTTTTTTTTTTATTCCTGAACATCGTCATTTAAGAGCCGATTTGTAATATTTTCTTTTTAAGTAAAGTTTAAACATAGCTCGAAAAATTGCCTCAATTAAGTGACAATGGGCAGGGCATATAGCTCACAGAACCGATGGCCGTTGGGGCAGAAAGGTTCTAGAGTGGCGACCACGAACTGGAAGACGCAGCGTGGGCAGGCCTCCAACAAGATGGACCGACGACCTGGTAAACGCGGGCAACCGATGGACAAGGTCAGCTCAGGACCGACTGACGTGGAAAATCTTGCGGGAAGCAATGTCAAGCAGTGGACGTCTTATCGCTAAGATGGAACTACTTTTGTGGCAAACAAGCATATGGCCCACCTGATGTTAAACAGTTACCGTAGCCTATAGACGCTTGCAATACCAAAGGTATCACTTGCGTGTTACCAACCCATTTTTTACACCAGGGCTTAGATTGGAGTATCCCTGGGATAAAAATACGTTTCACGTCTGTAAAGTGGAGGTCCTTCCCTTTCTTTAAAAATTATCTTAAAAATCTTTTTGTAATTGGATGGATAATCTTTCATATTGTTCTCAGTTTTTAAAAAATCCAGTTCTGATGATGGGTTCCGTAGGGAAGTGAGTAACCTCCTCAAATACTATAGGCATACTGCAATGAATCAAACAAATGCATTCAGGAAGCATCAATTCGTTAGTGAAACTAATAAAGAATACTGCAGATGGCCAACTTCTCAATGATAATTTTTTTTCCGATGGAGATCAGACATAATGTATCTTAATTATGGTAATTAAATGACAATAACTAATCATATTCAATGAGCAAATTAAAATGTTACAATTGAACTAATATATATACTATAATGTATCATATACAGCCAGATATAGGCACGGAAACTTCGTAATTAAATAATGTACAAAGTAAAAAATGTATAGTTTCAGAGATAAAGATAATAATTAACAGATACCTATATACCGAATTTACGTTGAACTCTCACTAATATGGTCGACAATATTGAATAGGGTTCAACTTATTAAAGTTTTTTCCTTTAAAGGTTTTTCATTCAGTTTTGTTCCGAAAGCTTATGTAAAGTAGTATAACTGTATTATAAGAACAATGGATTAAAAGGAAAGTTCAATTTCTGAAATCCTTGAGCACTACGACGGACCATTATGCCCTTTAAGAATTTAATAAATTTTTGGCCCACATAAACTGTGTAACAGTACCTATCAGGTTAGAAGTGACCAATTTAAAACGAAATGTAATAGATGTAGAGATTTCTACAGGGTATGGCACAGATAATACATAACAATACATAAATTCAAACTATTAGCTAGGCGATGGGCCAATTAAGGTTATTCACGTTTGCGCTAAGACAATTTGAAGAGCAGAACAATCATACAAACAAGGAATATTTCTTCATGAAGTTTATTAATTGCAGAATCCAAATATTTAAAAGAAAAACGTGACTGACTAATCAACAAACGCACAGTTTAAATCATTAGACACTCAGATAGCTATTATGATATAGGCATCCGCAAAGAAAGGTTTTTTTAAATGTAACCACTGCAGATGAAAATCAGCCGATGAAAGTTTGCATAGGGATAACAGCTGTAGCTTTGAGATTTTCAGTAAAAGACTGAACACGCGAACGAAGTCGCGGGTACAGCTAGTACATAATAAAACGTCTGTAGTTAATTAATAAAATATAGTCGTGACATAATCATGTAATAGAATAAACAAAGATAGAAGAAAAGAATTCTTGCTAAGGATCTTGAATGCAAAAACACAATTATAGCAAGCACAGCTCAAAAAGAACAGTCGATAAAACCTTAACACGAACAGAAACAAAAGAAACAAGGGTGAGTCCACAGTGGACCACTAAAGCAGCATCGTAGCCGGGCACAAATTACACGAATTGAAAAAACAACCAGTTTGAACTGGTTGATATCGGACAAAGGCGCGAGGCGCAGCTAATGGAACACGAATGGAATGGAAAATTTCTGCATTCCTTTGTTGTTCTTGTTCTATTTGTTCCTGAAATACGTTTTCTTTCAGCGCATCCGATGCGATGTGTTTGAACGATCTATTGGGGAGAATGAAAAATATATTGAATTCATTAAATATATTCTTTTGTCGCGCTTCTTTCTGTAATAATATATTTTTGTGGTCTGGACGTTTTAAGACTTCTTTTTTCACACAAAGTATTATTTTAGCATTAAGTACATATTTCTTTTTAAAGAAGTAAGTAGTTACAGATTATGTTGAGTAACGTTTGACCCGTAGATTTACATTAATTTTAATCACGCCAATTGATTATTTCTGTATAAAAGTACTAAATACCTGAACACCACTGCGTTATCAAAGCAGTTTTCCTATAATTATACTTTTTTAAATTTAGAGATGCAAGTATTAACGATTATAAACGTTGTAATAAATAGAACACTTTCAAGAGAAACTATATTCAAACAATAATGTTGTGGAATATATCGACGCTTCATAACATCTTCGTTTTTATTTTTATTGAATTGAAAACTTCTTTTAACACGGTACGCATATTTTTAGATGAGATAAAATCTCTGTATTCGAGAAACCGTTACAAGACGCAGCTTGACATATCCGAAAAATATTTTTTCGACTGTCACGTTATTAAAGAAAAGAGGTGATATATGCATGTACATATAGCAGACCGCGAACGCGTCTAGATAAATAAAAAAAAAACATTTATTGCTATAAAATTTATAACAACTGTTTTGCTTAGTGTTTTCACTTCTCTCGGCAAGAATATATTTAATGAATGCAATTTAATTTTTTTTTTCCTTATTTTTGTATTCAATATAAAATTGGTTTTGTGTGTAGTGTTTAAATGTATATGTACAATATATTAAATTGTGTAAACAATTTTTCTATAGAAGGTACTCCGAAAAGAATTAAAACTAAAAACATGCGAAATTTCAATTTCCTACTAACTGTTTACTAAGTATCCATTAATATACTTACTAAATGTTTAGATGATCTCCCATATGACGAGTAATTCTCTAGTAATTAGTCATTCTGTGTCTGAAGTGACCCAGACGTGTTTACCAGACAGTTATGAGCTGCCGTGATTGATTAACTGTACTATCAGTCACCTATGCACAGACCATCATATTGTTATAGATTTTGTCATTATAAACCGTTATTTCTCTAAAACAGAACGACAGATTACTAAATAGTTACTACGTAACAGACACTTCACTCAGTAGAAAATTATCAATACCTACTTCTATAATAGCCAACTCTGTCGCGTCAGCAACCGCTGGATGCTGAAATGTTCCTAAATGCTCAAGCGTACAGTTGTGATTGTTTCGCACCGCGCGATCCCACAGCACTGATTTTGGTCCGCAAACGGCCCGAGACAGCTCTGCCGGGCGGTAGGTAATTATAGCGCGCAAGTACTTCTTAAAAGACGAACTAATAAGTGTAAAATATTGTAAATAATATAATCTATACTAATATTATAAAGCTGAAGATTTTGTTTGGTTGAAAGCGCTAATCTCAGAAAGTACTGGAACGATAAGAAAAAATATTTTTTGTTGAATAGTGCATTTATCCAGAAAGGCTATAGGCTATATAAAATCACGCTATGATCAATAGGAGCGTAGCAGTAGTGAGATATCTTACAAAATCCGGGAAATTATTCCAAATTACCATACGGACGAACTCGTGGGCGACCCCTAGTCCATACATAATTACCCATGTAGTTACGTATAGTCACACGTGTTTCTCAGACGCTTTAGTCATTACTATGGCTCATTATTTCCATGGCTGTAGGTGTAAGACGACGATTTGCGTTGTAAGGGTCACTCCACACTGCGACACACCTCAAGCACAGCTTGTTAGCTCCGACGTGTGATTCGAGCCGCAGAGGTACGTAATACTTTTGTGTGAGAACGTGAAATGGATATGTGTTTTTCGTTTTAGATACTTGTAGCCTGCATAATGACGTGTGAGAAAAGTTTAGAAGGGTGTACTTTCGTCGTGAGAGAATAAAATGATACAAGTGGGCATTAAAGTGAAGACAAAATTATGAAAAAACTTAAACTACAAATTAAAATTACAGTATAGCCAACTAATTTATATTATACCTACTGCCATAGTCGGGGGAATACATACTTTGTATTTCAAAAGTTTACTTCATCATCACCTATAAGTTTTTTTTTAATGCAGTGACAAAAGTAGTTCAAAAAACACTGCATCGATTTTGCTTATGAAACTATAACCACAACATGATCACTATAACCAACGCAATTCAATCCCAACCCCTAAGCAACGTGCCAACTAACTATATAAACATAGGTTCTGCAGCTCGATTTACATAGAAATAGGTACCAGACGCAGCCAAATGCTGTAAGGAAAATGTCCGCCAACCACCCTCGTGTAGCTGTGTCACTATCTTAAGATACCTACTATTAGAAATTGTCAATGCATGTAGGTATAGTTAGTAATACGTATATGCATAAGGTTTTATTTATACTAGAGTTTAGGGACACTAGTAGTGAATCTATACATACGAATATGGGAAAAATATTAAATCTATACTAATATTATAAAGCTGAAGAGTTTCTTTGTTTGTTTGTTTGGTTGAACGCGCTAATCTCAGAAAGTACTGGTTCGATTAGAAATTTTTTTTTGTTGTATAGTGCATTTATCCAGGAAGGCTATATTTATATAGGCTATATAACATCACGCTATGATCAATAGGAGCGGAGCAGTAGTGAGATATGCTGCAAAATCGGGGAAAAAATTCCAAATTACCACGCGGACGAAGTCGCAGGCGACCCCTAGTTTAGAATAAAGATTACATTTGGGGCTAAAAAAGAATAAAATATAGGACGAATACGGACTTTTTTACGTGGAGCGAAACTTTGTGAGACGAATGCTGTACAAATCATTATTAATAACTTGCCCTGACTATTTCATCAATTACTAGCCTAAACCAGTGTAAGGAAGAATCTCAATTAGTCTTCTCTTTAGTATTCCTAAACTGCTTAGGCAGTAAACTTGCAACTGACAATAAATGTTGCATAAAAGTTGGCACTCAATAGAAAAATGGTTTCATCATCATCATCTCAGCCATAAGACGTCCACTGCTGGACATAGGCCTCCCCTAAGGATTTCTACATCACTCGATCCTGAACTTGTTTAACCAGGGTGAAATCATGTATAGACATTTTTAGTAGATTTTTTTAGTTATAGTTCACTGTAGTAGTAAATTTAACGAGGAATCTCAGATTCTACCCTCAACAACGAAAATATCTACATATTTGAATATATCATCAAAAATATTCCCATTCGCACAACACAAACACAAAATGTTCTCTAGCGCTTGCATTAACCGTGCATCACAATGTGGTAACACTAGTGGTGAGATATCGAGAGGTTCGGCGTCGGGAAATCGCAGCTCGAGTTGTCGAGTTAGTTCAATACTCGGAAACGCAAATTGTTCCTCACTCGATAACTAAGCTTTTACTTGTACGAAGTCTACAGTATGTGGTAGAAATAAAATATAGAAAGATAAGTATGTATACGAGAAGTGGTGTTTTGTGAACCCGTCTATAATTTTGAATGGTTTTCTTAATATTATTATTAAGTAATTCTTTCAAGGAATTCGTACTTAAACGAAAAAACGGAGCGCAATCTGTCTGCAACTTTTTGCTTTTACCTTAGTACCTACCTATACAAAAAAGAATTACTATAAATGCTCATTCGTTAATTGGCTAGTGCCAATAATATTACTAAAGAGACTAAGTGGAGTCAAAATCACCCAAAGAGCAATAGAAAGAGCTATGCAGAGATGCAAAGAGTTTTCCTGTGAGATGGAATCAGAAACGAGATGCTCCATAGGTGAACCCAAATGACTTGAATGAATTGTCTTAATGAAGTGGCAATAGGCAGGGCACGTAGCTAGCAGAACCGACGGCCGTTGGGACAGTTCTGGAGTGGCGACCACGAAATGGAAGATGCAGCGTGGGCAACTCGGTTGCGGTTGCGGGTTAAGGTTAACTGAACAACGTTAAGGTTGCGGGTGACCGACGGATAAGGTCAGCTCAGAACCGAACGTTGTAGAGATAAAAATTTGGGGCAGGCCTATATCCAGCAGTGGACGTCTTTCGGCTGAGGTGAGAATGATGATAAATATTACTTTTTTTTTTTATACTACCAAGGTGGCAAACAAGCATACGGCCCGCCTGATGGTAAGCAGTTACCGTAGCCTATGGACGTTTGCAACACCAGGGGTGTCACTCATTACTTTGGATAAGATAAAGATCAATCGGAGATTATTCCATATTCATAAAGCATTTTAAATGTTTTCCCTAAACTAAAAGTAGGTATATTTGTAAGTGTGTAAGATGACACAACGATATAACGTCTATCTTATTGTGCCACGAATCACGATATGGTCACGTAGAACAGAGACGAGGAACTATTCTAAGTATAGCGACGATACAAGTTTACGAACTTTCCGTCTTAGTAACAGCTGCAAATTAAAAGAAATAGCAACAAAAAGTAGTACAGAAATAAAATGGGTTTAATATTTTTTATCACAAAACCGGCTGTAAAGCATTTAAACGTTTATAATTGTGAGGCTGTACGTGTATAATTAGTTTCATCAAATGTTTCTGAAGAACGTCTTTGTGTTGAATTGGAGGAGTCATGGTCGTGAGTTCTGCTGAGGCGGCGAAAGGAAAGTGACATAATTGTGGCAATTTTGTTTTGTCGCTTTGTGGAATATACGTACATATTCGTATATCTTATAAAGTTAACAAATGGGGTTAACAAGTTACGTGACTCATCATTATTGAATATGTCGTTTTGATTTTTAAGATATGGTAACAAAAAAGTAAATTTGATCAAATCTTGGATTTTTTATACTGCTAAGGCAAGCATATGGCCCACCTGATGGTAAGCAAGTTGCGTGTTGCCGACCCTTTTTTTATGGAGTATCCCTGGGATAGGAAAATGATTCTTTCAAAACGTATTTATAAATAAGCGCTGGAGACCAATACTCACACACAGGAACACAACTACACCGCTGTGTGCAGTAACTTGGAAGACCACAGTCTTCTGTAAAGTAGAGGTTCTTTCAATGGTTGTTCCCAGGTTTCTCGCTAGTATGATGCCCTACCTCTCTTAAGAATTGTGCTTATACTTACATACTTTACTTCTATTGTCTATTGGCTAGTCATAGGCCTGCCCCAAATTTGTTCTTAGCGTTGGGTTCAGAGCTAAGGCCATCCATCGGCACCTCGCAACCTAAACTAAAACTGCTTCTAAACCATAATATAGCTTAGGGCACAAAAAATAACTTAACAATTACAGTAAAAGTAGAAATAAGGCTAAAAATGCAAAACAAACTTTTATTAACGTTTAGCTTGGTCGACTTTTGTTCTTAGTTAGTTCGCAACTGTTCGTACTTTGTTCCACTCGCTGCACCGAGCGCGGAGGAATTTTGTTACGAAAAAAAAACGTAGCAAAATGTAAATGGAAATGTGAAAATACGCGATAGAACTGAAGTATAGTTTATTATTATGGTGTTGAATAATTTTCAGTTTTATTTAAATATTGTTTTAGTAGTCAGTATTGGTATATGGGTCTGGATGAGGTCCCGAAAACGTGAACAATAGTATTAGTAATGCCAGAAGTAATGAACGGAAGAAAAAAATTGACTAAAACAAATTGCTTTTAGCGATAATGCCGCCCAATGTGCATTACTATTTAAGCAAAACTATGTAAGCAATATGTATTTTGGTGTACAATAAAGGGATATCTATCTATCTATCTAAAAATAAATAAACATCGTATTCGTTTAATCACTTTTTAATATTATACTTAAACTTGATCAGCCGATTGTTTATATAATGTACAATTTTCATATAATCATATAACTTTGGTTTTTATATAAATACTTTATTAAGTTCTGTGTTTGAAATATTAATATCAAATTATATTTCGCTTTACAGATATTCTCTAAAGACAAAACCTCACAGAGCACATACAATTTTCTCAAAACAACATAAATCTCAATAAGCTTTAATATTTAATGCTCTACACAAGATCTAACAAAAACTCCAGCCGATATTATAGCACAGAGTGAATTAAAAATGAATTCAAAAATGTCCGTGTTGTCACATTTACCGGGAAATTAAATACTTTGAACGGCCCACAGTACCAACTTTTGATAGAAAAAGTTGGTAGAGGGCGCAAGTGATAAACACAATTAAGGCACCCTCTCACCCAATTGGAGAAACTTTTTAAATTCCCTACACCTAACCTCCGTAACCTTCAGTTAGCCCCTGCCTTTATTAATCAGGAACTCAATTAAATATCTTTTTCACGCCAGTCCGAGTACATTTTTGTTTACTTAAAAGGGATGTCCGATATGGTACTGGATTTGCATATTTTGATGAGGGGGCCGTACAAATACAAGCCAAATGAGTTGGCAACGCTGGGAGGGAAATGAAAAGGAAAAGTTTGAAGGGGCAAGGTCGCGAAATGCTACGTCAATTTTAGTCAATGTATTTGATAAAAGAAGAAATTAAATTGTGAAATTACTTTTGCTATTTTAGGATGGAATAATACATGTATTATAGCAATGTTAACGACAGAACTCATAAGTTAAATTAATGACGAAACTCTTGACAGTCTCGTATAGACGTGTCATCAGGCTATTTATAGGTTTGTGATTAGTCGTACCGACTGTCAGAGATTGTCATGTTAACTAGTCGACTACATCAAGATACAAAGACCCTTAAGTACGTTTTTCATTGTTTGTTTATAGATACGCAATAGGGAAGATGTCTTGTGTCGCGGGGACTTCACAAACATACAATTCATGGACACAAATTACACCCAAGCTATATTTATGGATCACAAAGTCACGGACACAAATAAAACCCATATATCGATCACACACAGTTTTGACCCGTATGGGAATCGAACTTATGTCCTCCGGCTTAGTAGTCAGGTTCCCTAAAAGAGTTTGTTTGTTTGGTTGAACGCGCTAATCTCAGAAAGTACTGGTTCGATTAGAAAAAACTTTTTTTTTAATAGTGCATTTATCCAGGAAGGCTATAAGCTATATAACATCACACTATCAAAAGGAGCGGAGCAGTAGTAAGATATGTTGCAAAATCGGAGAAAATATTCCTAATTACCACGCGGACGAAGTCGCGGGCGACCCCTAGTCAATGTCAATATACGAGTAACCCATTAATATCACACTGACGCTTAATGTTCCTGCTCACATGTGTCCTAGTCGAAACAACATGTTAACACGATATAAGAAAAAAACTGAAACAAATTTTGTACCTTTTACCCACCTAATATGTA
The DNA here is from genome assembly GCA_947095525.1 of Trisateles emortualis. Taxonomy (NCBI): domain Eukaryota; kingdom Metazoa; phylum Arthropoda; class Insecta; order Lepidoptera; family Erebidae; genus Trisateles; species Trisateles emortualis. The sequence goes on along the minus strand of OX352736.1, from coordinate 19,907,489 downwards.
AGAAAAGTGGCTAGAGTTTTAACATAAGGATTATAACACCTTTTCCGGCAACACCTGTTTGGAACAAGTGGGGCATATGTGTGGTATATAAAACGACCTGTGAAAACTGTTCCGTAAATGTTATATGTATACAAATATAGATGTGTTTATACTGGGTATTTAAGTTCCGTGGCCATAGAGTAACAACGGGTACCGTAGGGTGCCGATGGACGGATGGGCAGTGGAGGTTTAGTAATAGGTAAACAGTAAATTTTTTTACATAGTATATATTTGTATAGTCACTATAGTGACTATGAAAATCAAATTAAAAACACGTTTCTTCACACGTTTTTAAAATTGACTCGCACTGCGTATTTTTTGGTAGAAATTGTAATATGTTTTTTGATAAATATTTTAACTAATTAGGTAACGGATTTCTGTATAGTCAGAGATAGTTTATGTATTGTTAAAGCATAGATATAGTAACAAAATTATCTAAAATGTTGTCATATATTTATGTAGGTACATTGTAGGTTAAAAATTTAGAATTACCTGTACAGAAATTCCTTATAGTTTAGTTTTCAAATATGTAATTAGATATTTATTATTAATGATTGAATTATAAATGTATTCTCAACGACACTATAAAAAAAATTATAAAATTTTTACAGACTGTTTTTCTACACAAAACAATAATTATAATACAGGTCAAATTATTATAACTAAGGCTTGACAACACACCTACACACTATATAACGATGCAATATCCACAACAGACAATTGTCAAGCTCGATTCATTCAAGTGTACCGAACAGGCATTAACCGACGCTACAGAATGGAAAATCTGATCAAATTGTACGCCGCAGGGTGAGTTTCCCGGTTCGAACGTGCACATGATCCCTTGCACTACAATTTTGATAGCTCATAAATTAGCACAGAATTTGTAGTGTAATAACAAGCTTATTAGTATCATTGGTAGAGGTATTAAGTGGTTAAATTTTGACATAATATAGCATCACGTTTTTTCTCTAAGGGTAGGTTTCCTTTAGAGTATGTACCTTTTTTTATACTACTTGGGTGGCACACAAGCATACGGCCTACCTGTTAATCAGAGGTATCACTTGCGTGTTGCCAACCCATTAATTTTCACAATCATAGAATTTTGGTAAGAGATAAATCGCAGGAAGAAGACGGCTTTAAAAGGCATGACAAAAGACTATTACAAAGACATTGGGAAACAAAATGATTACATGACTTAACGAATAATACACCAGTTTAAAATTCAGTACCCGCCAACAAAATATGTATAGAATTAAACGCAAATAGCAACACAGCACAGTACAACAGACATTGTTGTAGGATCAGGGTCCCGAAGAACAATACCATATTTTAGCTACGAATCCCTTATGATAATATCTACCCGCTTCCGCAGCTTCTCCGACCGAAACACGAGCTTCCGACACGTTTTAAATAAAAAAACACACAATTTGTCCCACCCTACGTTATAAATGCTAGTAATTTAAAGGAAGCCTGGGACCGCTCCTGCAAATATGGTTTGCGCTTTTTATAAACGAATTTTCGGTCGACAGTGTAATATCATTTTTGCTATGGAAAAACACATATTTTCAGCAATTAAGGACGATGTTTGCGATGGAGGAGATATTTATATTTTAAATTTTCAGTAAATTTTATTCTCAACAATATTCTAAATATTTTTGTACACCATTTTAAATTTTTCCCATTGTAATTAAATGCGTTTGACGTATTTGCTTTTTAGTAGTGGCCAAATAGGTCATTGAGTCACACTATGTACCACTAGTGTGACTCAATGACCTATTTGGCCACTAAAGCGACATCATACTTTTATAATCAAATATTGTACTGAAAACAGCGCTATGTTACGAGTATACCAGTAATTCTCTGAGAAAAACGCTACCTAGTCCACATCAGCAGCCATTTATAACCAAAAACACCAACAATTTCTAAATTATATTTACAAGTAATTTACAACTAAAACTATAATTCCACAAATTAGAAATAAATTCTTATAATAAAAACAACCCAAAAAAGGGGAGAAGACTGCTTAGTAGGCGTTGTAAAATTCCTCCGCATCGATGTCAACTGAAAACGTGCCCAGAAGACTGGCAGCATTGCAACGCTGAATGGCAATGCTTATTCTTTGAGCCAAATATTTGTTTGTTGAAACGTAAAAGTAATATAAGTACTTTGACATTTAAATAAAGCAGATAAACTTTCCTCTTTTACGATAACACAGACAGATAAACAAAACTTAATGATTAAAGCTATTCTCTTCCTAGTACGAATGTAAAGCAAGTCCCTATAACAAGACATCTAATTCATAACATCATAAAATAGTCTTATAACGCGAAGTAATAAGTAAATATAAATGTTATTTTCTTTTATCTGGAGGTCTTTATTGCTCGGCTCGTAGATAGCGATGTTAAACGCATATTAAACTTAAATCTAAGTTTTATGTTAAGTGTTCTCTTTATTTCTTCATTCTACTTGTAGACTATAAGAATATATTAAATGGGGCAAATTGGCGTCATAATATAAGAGTTCTTGCTTTTATTGTTGGCTGATTATAAATTGATGAGGTTTGTTTTAAGTAACTTCGCGTTCTATCTGTACTTATACTCGTATTATAAAGAGATGCCGCTTGTTCTTAAATTCTGATGTAAGAGGTAATAATAAATGATTATTATTATAAGCCTGTACTGTCCCACTGCACGGCAAAGGCCTCTCCACTGTTCCACTTCTCTCTGTCTAAAGCCGCTGGGGACCAGTCTTGGTTGAATGAATCCAACTCATCCCGCCATCTCCGTCTGGGTCTACCGCGATGTCGCTTGGCATTTAGAGGCACCCACTGGGTAGTGAGTTTTGGGCATTGATCATCTGACATGCGGCAGATATGACCAGCCCAGTTCCATTTTAGCGTGGCAGTTTTCCTGGTGACGTCAGTGATTTTTGTGCTGGAACGGATTAAAGTATTTCTAACTCGGTCTGTTAGTTTAAAAAATAATAAATTATCTGAAAATATTGATATGCTTTTGAAAATTCTTTTATCAATAGGAAACTATGATACCACCGAGTACCACCAAATCAGATAATACTGTTTCCTTGTTTTTATTAATGAGACTCCATTAAATTTGTATTGGTTTTTAGCTGCAATGAATTCTTAGAAGGATAGATTTTTTGGAGATAAAGTTGGCATTTTACAGCATGTTAATAATATTAAAAGTGAGGTGATGGTATAATTCCTACATGTCCTGACACATTAACTAATTCATCAACGCCAATTAAATTCAAAAATTTCAGAGTATTTTGCCCCTAAAAGATGTACCTACCCATTAGGTATTCGTATTTCACAACTACAATAAGCCTGAAAATACACAAAGCTAAATATCGAGTCTGTAGCGATCTAATTTGTAGTATTGTGAAGGTTGGTAGGTTATATAATTAAGTTTGATATTATGATCATCTAACGGGGCTGTGGTAGTCATCAGCAAAGTGACTGGTGATGACTATCATTGCTCGAGATTATAACCCAGGTAGGTTTGTGACAAACAATGAACCAGGCAGAAAAAAACAGACAATGTGACTAAAGAATGCAAGTGGTGGTTTGTACCTAATAATTTTGTCAATTCCCTTCTGATCAGATAACAATAGCGTACCAGACCAGACTTCAAGTTCAGTAGGCTTTACAGAGTACACAATTCGTGATTAATCAGAAAATAAACAAGAGTTACTTTGCCTTTATACTCATAGATTTTAATACTACTAAATCCCGAGATGCGCACATTTAATCGTACTAAAGGAACAGAACAAACAGAATAATAAAAGGAAGAAAGGAAAAATACGGTCAGTTTTTTATCAAACTCCTAAGCCGGGGACTTAAATGTATGGATCTGAGGAATTTTTTAATTTCACCCTCTGGCCTTGTCCGGCCGTGTCCGAGCTTATCCGGCTGTCCGGTACTTATCTCTCGACTTATTATATTATCAAGACTTGATCAATTAAAAATATTGTTATTGGAGGTATAAGCAATATATTTTTATGCGTCCCAAATTAATTAAGTATCAATATCATTGTTTCTTAATTATTATTTTATTTTGAGAAATAGATACAATTATATATTTTTGCTATGCAATTAGCTCAAATATACTTGAATATTAAAGCAATGTGGATAAAGTTGACTGCCTCGGTGGTCCAGTGGCCGCAGTATACGCCTGCTGTGCACGAGATTGTGGGTTCGATTCCCACACAGGACAAAACTTTGTGTGAACCACAAAGAATTGTTCTGAGTCTGAATGTAAAAGTATATTCCTATCCCAGGGATACTCCCCTGGTGTAAAAAATGGGTTGGCAACACGCAAGTGATACTTCTGGTATTGCAAGCGTCCATAGGCTACGGTAACTGCTAAAAATTAAATAATTCTATTTTAGTGTGCACCTTCATAACCTAATGAACTTTCATGTTAAATTTGAAACAGTATCAACATAATGTTTTTCTGATGTCTTGAATCATCATCATCTTAGTTGAAATCATTTCTACAGTACCTATTTGGTCTTGAGTTGATCTTGTCCAGCCACTCCCCGCAACCTACAACTTAGTCGAACGAAGGTCGTCGGTCCACCTTGTTGAGGGCCTGCCCACGCTACATTAAGACGCAACCAAGCAACGTCTTTTATTCATACAACTTTACCATTTAAATAATAAATTTTAAATAAAGAATACCGCACTCAGCCGCCATTAAAAATAGAACTCAATTATGGTTACGAAGTGACGAGCGCCGAGCGGCTCTGGCTCCGGCTCCGGAGCGACGACGACGTTGACACACGTCATGACGTCAAGCCCTAATCCATGTCCGTCACGCAGTTAACGCAAACCTAATGTAAAAACGACGTCCCTACTCAATGTATGGGAAATAAAGGATATTTATTTACGGACCTATTTTAGATCTTTATTGAATAGAGAGAATAGGCAGCAGTGGCCAAGTAAACGATAGTAACCCATTGATACATTATTATGAGCTCCCTGCCGAGCTTATCCCGAGACACTATAGCATGGGGTTCTTTAAGAAAGGAGTTATATGGCTTTTAAAGAGTCGGCAACACGCGAGTGACACCTCTGAGCCTCTAGACAAATGGCAAAAACGGTAGTCGAATCGAAAAGTCACAAACACAAATGTATGGGATTTGACGTAAGTCTACGACATTATAATTTCGTAAACCTACGTCAAATCCCATACATTTGCTTTTTTGACTTTTCGATTCGACTATCGCTTATGCCACTTGTCTAGAGGGGCTGGTGTTACAAGCGTCCATAGGCTACGGTAACTGCTTACCATAAGGCGGGCTGTATGCTGGTTTGCCCTCTTAGTAGGACTTAAAAAAGATATAGATTCTTATAAATCAAAAAAGCCTATATACAGTTTTATTTAAAACTTTTTTAGCAGAAATCTATAACAAATTAACGATTTTCATAAAATTCTTATTAGAATTACATAATGTAATGTTAAATTAAATATATTTTAAGTTAACTCACAATTTATAAAGATCTGCTTCAGAGGCTTATTCATAAATCTACGTAAAGCTTTCAAAATTAATCATATTTGTAAAGTAATTTTAACATTCTCTGGAAGAATATTTAAATTACTAAATAACTTAACTTACCTAAAATAACACCTTGTTATTACCATTTGAGAGATAGGATTAACAGTTACAAAAAACAAATCCTACTAATATTATAAACGCGAAAGTTTGTAAGTATGGATGGATGGATGTTTGTTACTCTTTCACGTAAAAACTTCTGAACGGATCTGGATGAAATTTAGCACAGATATAGATTATGGTCTGGAATAACACATAGGCCTTTTACAGCGATAACCGACATCCACGCGGGCGGAGCCGCGGGCAATAACTACACAACATTTTGTCCCGTGTAGGACTCGTACCTCTAGCTTAACAGTCAATGTCAAATGCTGGAAAAAACAGCGTTAACTACTTCTCTCAATTAACTCTTTCATTCTACAATACGAAGCAATTGCATTTACTTTTTGAAGACGACAAATAACCAGATGACGACTAATAAAACCAATAAAAAGATACAAGGAGTCTTTAAACGAATAAAACATAAATATAGGTAGTCTAATTATATTGAATAACTAGGGGTCGACCGCGATTTCGTCCGCCTGGTAATTTGGAATATTTTCCTCGATTTTGCAACATATCTCACTACTGCTCCGCTCCTACTGCTCCGCTCCTATTGATAGTAGCGTGATGTTATAGAGCCTATAGCCTTCCTAGATAAATGCACTATTCAACAAAAAAGATTTTTTCTAATCAAACCAGTACTTCCTGAGATTAGCGCATTCAACCAAACAAACAAACTTTTCAGCTTTATAACATTAGTATAGATATAGATGACCATTCTCATTAGCTCATAACAGCCTGGAGTGACTTAGAGGCTGACATCGCGAATGCAAATACACCTGTGACTCAACCAAACAATTGTTAACTTGGATAATCCACTTGTCAATCTAATATATCTGTAGTAAATGGAGAATTAATTTAAATATAATAAATAATAATCTTTATTTAGCGGTGGTAGCCGAGTGGAAAAGTAACCGACTTGCACGCAAGAGGTGCGAGTTCGATCCCGGGCAGTACCAATGTGAATTTCACTTTGTGGAGGTCATATGTACGAATCAAATGATTCGCCATCTGCTAACGGTGAAGGAAAACATCGTGAGGAAACCCACATGCCTTAGAAGAAATTCTAAAGACATGTCTGATTCACCAACTCGCATTAGGCCAGCGTGTGTGAATTAAGGCCTGAACCCTCTTTCTCTTGATAGAGGAGAGGAGACCCGTGCCCAGCAGTGGGACATATATGGGTTGCTATTATTAATCTTTATTTGAACAAAAAAACCTAATACATAACATGATAGAAGATGTGTAGTTTAAATAATAAAAAAACTTTAACGGTGTTACATAGGTTTTGTTTTTTCCTATTGCTTTATTGGATACCTCAAATAGAGGTCGTAATTCCCTCTTGCTGCCAGACGGAACACGAGACTACCATTCAATTGTATTTTCTACTAGGTACTTCACCAGTATGATTTGCTTAAATCTCCCTGTTTTTTTTTATACTACCAAGTAGTAACCGTAGCCTATGAACGCTTGCAACACCAGGGGTATCACTTGCGTGTTGCTGACCCTGTAAAAACCTTATAACTGATAGGGGTCGCCCGAGATTTCGCTCGGGTGGTAATTTGGAATATTTTCCCCGATTTTACAACATATCTCACTGCTGCTCTTCTGCTATAAATCATAGCGTGATGTTATATAGCCTATAGCCTTTCTATATAAATGCACTATTCAGCAAAAAAAATTTTTTTTAAACGAACCAGTACTTTCTGAGATAAGCGCGTTCAACCAAACAGACTCTTCAGCTTTAAAATATTAGCATTTGTTAGATTTATCCAACATCAGCCCTACGTTAAAATTTCATACGTAAATAAAAAGGCCACTTATTCCAGTGAGTCTCAGCAATTAATTACTTGTATAATCTCATGTAAATTGGGGATTATGACGTCAGAGTGGCGTAGCGTGATGCGTGTGATACCGGAGATTACGTGGATTATACTACACGATACTGACTGACGAATATAACACTGAATACTACTTACTTTTTAAAAGCCACCATAATATCGGTTCAGTCCTTTTTATATCTGTGTTTTTCTCACTTTAGTTCATACGAGTTGTTGCCCGCGGCTCCGCCCGCGTAGATGTTAGTTATCGCGATAAAATGTAGCCTATATGCAATTCCACTACTATAATAAAAAATATACTATAATCTATATCTGTGCCAAATTTCATCCAGATCCGTTCAGTAGTTTTTGCGTAAAAGAGTAACAAACATCCATACATCCATTCTTACAAACTTTCGCGTTTATAATATTAGTAAGGATTACTTTGCAAACAACATGTTTTTATTAACTAGCTGTTGCCCGCGGCTCCGCCCGCGTGGATGTCGGTTATCGCTGTAACCTATGTGTTATTCCAGACCATAATATATCTCTGTGCCAAATTTCATCAAGATCCGTTCAGTAGTTTTTTACGTGAAAGAGTTACAAACATCCATCCATCCATACTTACAAACTTTCGCGTTTATAATATTAGTAGGATATACACACATTTATTCATATATTTTGCTAACAATATGGTGCACAGTAATTCCTATTAAATATACACAGGCTAACTAGCAGCTAACATTTTGCTAAAACACCAGGAAATTATTTGCCAAAATCAATCGAATAATTACCAGAGCTCCGCCAAACAGCGCCCGATGTCAGTAATTATGGCATGCCAAGTTGGAATCCTATTAAGTCCGCTTCGTCTATAAAGCGGTCCAAACATCGATTTATACCGCCACTAAGATTTCTGTTGAGCAACTTGCCAAAGACCGGCCAATAATATACGAAGTAAAAACATTGGAGGAATATTATGACTCGAAACACCTACAGCTTACTGCCAAGTTAGAAATATTATTATGTTCAATGCAGCAATGTTACCAGCCTTCTGGGCACCTTACCAATTTATACTGAAGCTGAGGAATACTAAAACTCTTGAAATTTCTAGAAATGTATTGATATGTTTAATTATTTTTTGTTTTTATGTTGCAGCGACGACAGGTACGTTATATAACACTACATATTATTACATACATACATATCATCTCGCTCGTCTCCCACTGGGGTAGGTAGAGACTACGGTACACCAATTGCTTTATTCCAAACATACTTTTTTTGCCTCTTCTACATTCATCAACCTCTTCGTGCATGAACGTCAATTCTAACTACATATTATAATAAAGTTTAAATTACTGCACACGTATAAATGTTTAGATTCACGTTAAAACATAACAAAAAAGGCAGCACATGCCTTATATATTATATCATCACCTAAAGCTTAGGATTAATAATAATATTGTTGTCATCACAATATTGTTGTCAGTAAAACTAACTAAACAATATCAAAAAAAAAATAACAATATAATATGAATGTTATTTTGGTGAAACATCCAAACCATCCATGACCAGCATTTCTACGTAGGTACTCCACGCCTGCAATGCAATTGAACCGAACCACGAAATCATAAAAACACAGAAATAAAACAGGCCAGTTGATTGGATCCTGATATTGAAGCGCGAACGACGGATTGAACTCCAATTCTGAAGTACAAATATGAAAGCAGATATGATACATATATTTACTGCTAACTGCGGTCAGATGGATCAAGTTTTAAATTTGATTCGAATAGTTTTTTACGTTTTGTGGTTGGTACTGATTCGTTCATTTGCATTTGACACGTAACTGTGTAACTATCAAACCCGATGGGTCGATAACTTTTTTAGACTAGGTATTTTAGTTGGAAGACTAGTATACAGTCCGCCTGTCTACGAAGCTATTTTAGGATAACTGGTATTTCAAATTATACACCATAAAAATTACCACAAAAATTTACAGAGCATAACAAAATATTTTATTAGTCGGGTTCAAAGCCAAACCTATGATTTATAAATATAATGTATTATCATCTCAACCCATAAGCGTCCCACTACTGGGCACGGGTCTCCTCCAAATACTTGGAGGCATATTAGCCTACTATACCACGCTGGCCAGACGGGTTGGTATAGGGTTTTGTTTAGAATTTTCCCTCTCTTCCAGTGGTTATTGTCTGTCTGTCTTAGTCCTTTAGTCGACTCTTACGAAACCCTCGGGATGGAATGGGGTTGTGACATTTGTATTCTTAATCCGTCACCACACGGACGAAATATAATTATTTTACACTAAATTATTATTATCAAATCAAGTATCATACAAGACTCAAATTCTTTAACAAACTCAATCAAAAACTAACATCTTTCAGCGTCTCTAGCGCACTAATATTCTCGTTACTAAAGTAAATCGAATCCGACACAAACTAGTCGCTTGAACTCTTGTACTTGCGCTGGGTCCAATCCTATTTACATGCATTACGCATGCAGATTAGTTGCCAACTCCAACTTGCACACAAGTCAAAGAAAAACTTCCTTCCCTAAAGTAATTTTAAACTTGTTCGAACAAATTTCTAATGAACTACAAGGTTTCTATGTGTTGCATTTTTATTAGATGCCTCTTTTACGCTTGCTAGCGAGCTTCTAATATTTTTTTTATAAACTCTTATAAATAAACCTTCTTACCTCAATTAAGTTTTGTGGCTATGTCTGCACTGAGTGTATTACGTCAGCTCGACAAATGGAAGTGCGTAACAAAATTACACAAATAATGAATATGTTAAGGCTCCTCTCTCAAAAAATGATGAAAATGATGAGATGATGAAGAGGTGTAAATGAAACCATTTTTTGTTGGCATTTATAAACAATATCATCATATAATCTACAAGATGTGTTTCATAATATGGTTTTGTCATAAATTAATTCTAAAGTAATTCTAAATAGCTTGTAAAAAAATCATCGAATCAGCACCAAATTATTGAGATGTAACCACTTTATGACTTCAATTTTTATCAAATAATACGTATTATATAAAAAAAAACAATATTTGAAGAAAACATACACCTATAATTTGGTAATGTTATATTTAGAATAAAAATAAATTTCAATTTATTAAACATTAAAAAGACGTCCATCCAACCTGTTTGTATCCCCGCGCGAGAATTAAGTCGTTTTTGCCTCGCCCAAATGCTCAAGGTCGTTGGCGATATTACAAGCCTTAACTTTTCATGTCGCACCAGGGCGCATGATGTAGTCAGTGTGTCGCACAAGCGTGCATTCGAACTATCGTGACTAATCGTGAGTCGCAGTACAGTTTTGGATTAATATTATCTACACTAATGAAAGATTTGTAATTTTGTATTTAACGAATAAATTAAAAAACTACTCAACCGATTTTTAAAATTCTTTCACCATTAGAAAGTTACATTATCAGCGGGTAACATAGGCTATATTTTATTGAAAAAAATACGGAATAAATGTCCAATGTCCATCTGTGCGGAGCCGGGACTAGCCTATGTAATAATTTACAACAATTCTGTTGTTTAAGTGATTCAACAGAATTTAGTAATAGTGCTGCATACTTTTAGGAATGTTATATAAAAATACTTAAATGTAATATTCAAGTATTTTTGAAAAATATGCAGTACTACCAAATTCTGTTGAATCATTTAAAACAGAACTATTATTTTGTTATTTTTTATGTTATAAAAAGTAACAACACAAAAAATAATGGCGCTAGCTGTTATATTTGTGACAAAGCTAACATAACAGCGCGACGCAAAATTTCCAATCTATCACAATAAAAACTCGCGATGGCCATGGACAATAAACGTGCTCGGACAAAGGGTCTAATGGAACCGTCCGTCAAACGAGGACGTTTCACAAACACTAGCACTTTTAGACTGACCGGACAACACACACCTACTATCGTGTAAGCAACTAGTGGCTTTGTAAAATATAAATTGACTAACTTATGGTTGCACTTGTGATAGACAAGAAAAAATTAGAGTATTATGGACTGCTGCGATGTCTCCCGAGCGCTATGTCCTTCTTTAAACGAAGTTTACGCGAAAAGCACTAACTTCAACTTAGCGCAGATAGCGCTGGCATTGCCAAAGTCCATGAATGACGGTTACTTCTTACCATCAATAAAGCTACTGGCTTGTCTGCCACAATTAGCAAGAAACGTGGTAAACATCTTGACTGGCGAATCTATTAGAATAGATGATAATATTATGGGCAAGCCGCCATTCCAGTCAGTTTCCGAAAAGGGTACCATAGTTTCCTTGTACTCACTCGTGACAATAATTATCAGCAGAAACATAACACTAGTTTGTGATAAAATAAGTAGTTCTCGTATCGATTCACCTAATGTCCGATGTCTATCTACCGAAAAGGTTCTCTCAGAAACGTTTGCCAACAGTTCATGTTATGTAAACTCCTTACATATACATCCTACTGTTAGCATACGAGGTAATATCCGTATTCTGTATTTTTGTAGTGCTATCTTAGCTTATCGAAGCGGAGTGCACTAACAAAGAATTTACAATCATGGGACATGCACATTAAGCACGAACGTGCAAGTTTGTGAACGTCGCGCTGTTGTTATGTCTTTGTTAGTTTACTTACGTTAAGTAGAACATTCAACCAACTTTATTTTACAAAAATAAGATGTAATATTAAATGTTTTTTTGCAAAAAAATTATAACAGTAATCCATGCTTGCTTACCACCTAAGTAGTATAAAAATAAATAAAAAAAGACAACAAATATATATTTTTAAGACTCTTTGTGAAATATGCTAAATTAGTAGTAGTAGTACCTACGTATGAAATCCATAAACGGTCTTCTGTATCGAGCTAACACCTCACGACATGCGTTACGTACGTTTCCATGTTAGTGCTCTAAAGGTGTGTCCAAACATAAGGTGGCAAGAGCGCGGCATCAACACGCGACGCTAGCAAAGGTGTTCGCGCGCGGCAGACGTACGATCACAGAGTATCTGACGCGCACCGTTGCCGCTTTATGTTTAGACACACCTTAGGCTACTCACTTTGACTGTAGGAATTACACCGTATTATTATCTATAAACATTAAAAAAATAATTAGTTAAGTATATGTTAGTTTCTTAATATAAGTTTATGTTTGTTTATTGTCAAATAATTTTAAAAATTCTACAGGCTCTGTTGATATTATCAAACAAATCAATAAAATATGTCAAGTAAGTAAATATGACAATATTATTTCAGGGGCGCGTGCAGCGGGCTGGCGATGACATCCGGCGAGCGCCGTCCGGTCCGGCGAACGCGAGGCGCGGTTAATCTCATGAATATTCACCTGACCGCTGAGCCTGCTAAACCGGACCGCCCGGCGCTCGAACCTGGATAGTGTATAATAGACCTTACATTATACAATGAACCAGTCTTGATACTAGAATACAGTTAATAAAGGCTCAGTTACAGAAGACCACAGCCAAATGACTACACACAGCGGTGTAGTTGTGTTCCTGTGTGTGAGTACAGGTCTCCAGCCCTCATTAAGGAATGCGTTTTGAAAGAAACGTATTCCTATCCCAGGGTTACTTCCATCTTAAAGCCCTAGTGTAAAAAAATGGGTTGGCAACACGCAAGTGATACCTCTGGTAATGCAAGCGTCTATAGGCTACGGATACTGCTTAACATCAGGCGGGCCGTATGCTTGTTTGCCACCAAGTAGTATAAAAAAAAAAAAGTTAAAAAGGCTGTCTTAGGTGATGTAGGCAGATACTCATAATAATAAATTGTTTAATATTGAGCAATAGCACGACCTCGACACCCAAGTTATTCATCATAATTCAATCTTCGTCAAAAAACAATGTAAGTAGGGTTTCATTTATCTATAACGAAATGTAATAGATGTAAACATTTCAACAGGGTACGGCTCATGTGATACATAACTACTAAGACGATTTGAAGAGCAGAACAATCAAACAAATAAGGAATATTTATTTATGAAGTTTCTTAATTGCAGAATCTAAATGTATAACAGAAAAACGTCACTGACTAATCTATCAACGCACAGTTTAAATCACTAGACACACAGATAGCTATTATGATTATAGTCATCCGCTAGTAAAGGTTTTCTAAATTTTAACCGCTAAACATGAAAATCAGTCGATGAAAGTTTATATGGGGATAACTGTAGTTTTCAGATTTACAGTAAAAGACTGAACACGCGAACTGAAATCGCGGGTAGCAGCTAGTTAATAAAACGTAAAAACGAGACGCATTCCACAAACAAAAGAGAGAGCTAGAAAAAAAGAAATTAGTGATAATGTCCTCTTCTTCCTTAGTCACTCGCTGAGTCCTGAGGATCTATATAAATAACCGACAACCAATACACTCAAAAGATAATCTTATTTTATCAAGTTATGTTTCTGTACCAAAACAAAACATTCTGTCTACAACCAAAGATTGGTCTGAACAATTTACTTATGGACCAAGAGCCAGCAACGTATTTACTTTTATCATTTCATAAGTCATGAAAATTCACAAACTAAATCTTATTACCCTGCAGAATAATAAAAGGCTCTTCTGGCAACCCTCTGCGGCTGGAGTGTTTAACCCTAAAATAACAAAAGGGGGAACAAATAAATCTTCATTTGGATATAGTTTCAGTTCTAAAATCTGTAGTAAATGAAATTGGCAGTAATTTCTATTATATTAAGTATTTTAGTTTAGGTTTTATTTCTTAGTCTCATTGTTATAGGGTTAAATAACCCGGCCGCTTAAGGTTGTCAGAAGAATTTTTTATTGTTCTGCTGGTATAAAAGAGTTAATTTGTGAATTTTCATGACTTATAAAATGACAAAAGTAAATACGTTGCTGGCTCTCCTTACATTATGGCAGCAATAAAAGGAAAGGTCGCAATAGGTAATGGAATTAGCCGAAGCGATGTCAATGGGTATAGTAAACATGGTGGAATTGTCGCTATTGTCGTAAAGCCGGTGAACATGACAAAAATGGCCGAGAATTAACAAATGCTTTTGTAAGGATAGTGGTCATAAAATAAATGTGCTGTTTGATTTTGTGTTTCTGTTCGAAGGGTGGAAACATTTATTTGTTACTAGCTGTTGCCCGCGGCACCGCCCGCGTGGATGTCGGTTCATCATCATCATCATCTCAGCCAAAAGACGTCCACTGCTGGACATAGGCCTCCCCCAAGGTTTTCCACAACTCTCGATCCTGAGCCGACCTTGTCCATAGGTTGCCCGCAACCTTAACCAGGTCGACCTTGTTGGAGGCCTGCCCACGCTTCGTGGTCGCCACTCTAGAACCTTTCTGCCCCAACGGCCATCAGTTCGGCGAGCTATGTGCCCGGCCCATTGCCACTTAGTGGATGTCGGTTATCGCTATAAAAAGTATGTGTTATTCCAGACCATAATCTATCTCTGTGCCAAATTTTATCTAGATCCGTTCAGTAGTTTTTACGTGAAAGAGTAACAAACATCCATCCATCCATACTTACAAACTTTTGCGTTTATAATTTTCGTAGGATTAATTCAGGAGGTTAGTAAAGTATCTACCTACGTACTTTAAAAATCTATTCTATTCGTTGTGTTTGTTGTAAAAAGCTAGTCTATTATACCTAACGCTAAAACCTTAAAGTTCATGAACCTATAGACAGCAAAGAAGGCACCACCTGTTTAAGTGGTCAACCTCGACATTTTTTACAATGTGGCGTTGTAAAAAAATATTGGTGTTATCCATAAACAATCTTCAGAGACTGGATGTTTATTTGTGACTGTAATTTTAATGTTTGTTAAATCACGATACAGAAATTATACCGTAGCAATATATATGTTTAATGAAACAGTTATCGCTAATTAATCAAAACACAATTTTTATCTAGAAAGTATTTTTTTTATACTTCTTGGGTGGCAAACAAGCATACGGCCCGCCTGATGTTAAACAGTTACCGCAGCCTATGGACGCTTGCAATACCAGAAGTATCACTTGCATGTTGCCAACCTATTTTTTACACCAGAGATTTAAGATGGGAGTGTCCCTGAGATAGGAATACGTTTCTTTCAAAACGCATCCCTAAATGAGCGCTGGAGACCTGTACTCACACACAAGAACACAACTACACCACTGTGTGTAGTTATTTGGCTGTCGTCTTCTGTAAGGTGGTCCTTCCCCAGTCGGGCTTGATAGTATGGTGCCCTACCTCTCTTAAATACTACTACTACTAGTACTAGCCCTTTACCTGATAGGATTCCCCACAAAAACCCTTACCTTCCGAAATTTTGGTCGGGAACAGCCCATACATTGTTGTATGAATGTGCTTTATTTTTATTGTGATTGTCTATTTAGTATCACTGTATGTATGAATGAAGTATAACATTATAAGCGTTTTGGTGTAGACTGTAAGCTTGTATTGTTTCTGGACATAAATAGATGGATTAGATTTTGACTGCCTTGGTGGTCCAGTGGTCGCAGTATGCGCCTGCTATGCCCGAGGTTGTGGGTTCGATTCCCATACAGGATAAAAGTTTGTGTGGCCCACAAAGAGTTGTTCTGAGTCTGGGTGTAATTTGTGTCCGTTAATTGTATGTTTGTAAAGTTCCCCGCAACACAGAGCTTGTTCTCTAATGCGGGAGTTGTCTTTTTAAAAACAAAAAATATATAAAATAATACATGTCACACGGCACAACTCTCCTCCTCTCTATCAAAAGAGAAAGAGAGGATTAAGGTCTTAATTCAATATAATATTTTTATATAATTTAATACCCCTGTAAATTAAAGTAACTCTTGAGCTAAATTTAGATCCACTAATTTAAGCTTTCCTTTATCATATTTGCCCTTATAATTACGTAAAGCCACTTATTTATTTGCTACCGAATCCTTTCCTGCTGTATAAATTAGATTGCTTCAAACCCGTACTAAATAATAACCGACACTCCAATAGGTACAATTAATAAAGACAGATACTTCATTACGCTTTCAAAGTGCTATATTCTTTTAGCAGTAAGCCTTTATGAATACGAAGAGGCGCTAATTGCTGACTCACGCTGCGCCATTGATGCCAAATATTGTATAAATGGATATTTCGAAATTGTGAAGAGAACTAGCAGCTGTTGAGGAACAGTGTAACTATGTATCTTATTACATACTTGCGGCCCGTCTTGAGTTTGCCCAAGTGAGATTTTTTAGTGAAAACTTCTTTGAACACGGTACGCATATTTTTAGATGAGATAAAATCTCTGAATTCGCGAACGCGTCACGGTCTCGTAACGCGTTCGCGGTCTGCTATATGTACATGCATATTTCGCCTTTAATAAATGACAGTCGAAAAAATTTTTTCGGATATGTCAAGCTGCGTGCGTTAAATTTATAACAACTGTTTTGCCTAGTATTTTCACTTCTGTCGGCAGTCACGGAGTTCATTTTTTCTTCTCGTTCCACGATACAAATTTTCTTTGCAATATGCCATAAGTTGGACACAAGTAAACCCACGGGTAGAAGCTTTAATAACTACATGGAGTGCACAGTGGTTTAAATGTATACTACCCTATTTACATTTGCGCACAGTGTTGTTTGATTCCCACTCGGAGTATAAACGAATTTTGTGATCAACAAATGATTGTTCCGAGTCTGTCTTTGAGTCTGAGAATTCCGTTTTGCTAATAATTATTTGCAATAGCTATTTCATACATACATATCATCATAAATTTAAAGTTAAAAAACGTATTTCATTTTTTTATCCTTTAATAGTGCAAAAACTAAAATACCGCCTACCAGATCACATCCTACTTACCAAACTTAATTCAGCATTCGAAAAAAATCTCCCTTATCTATACAAAAACCAACCCCCAAAGAGCTAAATACTCCACCGGATGCTTCCCACCCTCTGATAAAGAGATTAGTAAAAAAGAGGCTTTTTATTCAAGCAATACTTAGAGTTTATCTACTAAACGGTGGCTCGCGTTGTATGAGATAAGGCTTCGTAAAAATTTCTGTTTTCATTTTTCTCTGTAAGGATTGGTACACCTGTTTTGTGTTATTGGTTTTAATTGAAAGGCTATTAATATAAAGTATTTTCAGTTATGACTAGATTTTTAATATTCAAACTCAAACTCAAAATTCATTTATTCATTTAGGTTACAAGGTAACACTTATGAAGGTCATAAATTATGAATAAACCAGAAAGATGATGCCAGCAAAATTTTCCTACGGCTAGTTCGCTGACGTGGAGCCTTGAGAAGAACTAGCAAGAAACTCAGGCCACATATAACAAGACAAGGTCGTCTCAGGATCGAGAGTTGCGGAAATCTTTGGAGGAGGCCTATGTCCGGTAGTGGATGATCTTCTTCTTCTTATCGTTTGGTTAGTGGCCAACCTGGTGACAGAGTTATTAAGATCGCCCATGTTTAGGCCTCTGTCGTGATCTAACGACTGTTAACAGTCGGGACCGACGTTTAACGTACCCCCCGAAGCAAGTGGTGATGATGATTTAATATAAGATAAAAAAATGGGTCGGCAACATGCAAGTGATACCTCTGGTATTGCAAGCGTCCATAGGCTACGGCTACTGATAGTACTGATTAACATCAGGCCGTATCCTTGTTTGCCACCAAGTAGTATAAAAAGCAGGACGTGCAGCTTGTTTGAGGTAGGTTTTCCTCCTTACAGAATACAACAGCCAAATAAAAAATATACAGTGGTGAAGTTGTGTTCATGAAACTTTTTCTTTAATTTCAATGAGCACTGGGAATCTATTTTCATGCACAGGAATACGAGTGTGTAGTTATTTGATACTAGATAGATTTTGACTGTCTCGGTGGTCCAGTGGCCGCAGTATGCGACTGCTGTGCACGAGGACAACCTCGTTGAACCTCGGGTTCGATTTCCCACACAGGACAAAACTTTGAGTGACCCAAAAAGAATTGTTCTGAGTCTGGGTGTAATTTGTGTCCGTTAATTGTATGTTTGTAAAGTCTTCCGCGACACAGAGCTTGTTCTCTAGTGCGGGAGTTGTCTTTTTTAAGAAAAAAAAAAATAAGAAAAAAAAATTGATAGTGCTGTGTAAAACGAAAGTTCTTCCTCAGAAGGACTGTTTTAAGGTCATCACTATTATTTTTAATTGTCTATCGTGGACGAGACGAGTGTTAATGAACATCAATAGTACTCGAGGCACAGCCAAGTTAAAGCCTTGTTTCGAGAAATATAAAATATAGTATATTTTATCTACGCATTTGGTACCGAGACCGTTATAAGCACTCTTAACTCATTTTTTAACTACAGAGAATATCTTAAAAACAATTTTAGCAACAACGTTTTTTTTATACATTATTTTATGTGCCTACTAAAACTTTTCGACCCCACTTTAGTCATATGACGACTTAGTCAAAAGTACTATTATGACGAAAAGTGCTAAAAGTCCAGCAACATTATTTTACCATTTTTAAAGCATATTAAGATTCCGTCCTCACTCCCAACGTAAAGTCAGTGCTTATAAAAATAAATCGACAGGTCTTTGAGTCGCGGAGTGTATCGGTGTAACGACGTACGTGAGTTGAAACCTCGAGTACTGCCTGCTTGTATATTACCTCTACAATATAAGTACGAATCACGGTTTTGCTCGCGATTTTTATCTTTAAATTACAGCAACTGTAAATCTATACATATAATAAAATCGTAACCAAGTCGCGTCTGTACATTGAATTTTTTTTCAAAAAAACAATTTATATGCGTTGTATTTATGTTACTGAGGCCAAAAATGTGGTTTTTAGAATTTTTGTCTGTTTGGCTGTGTGTCTGTTTGTCTGTTTGTGGCCGCGTTTGTACGCGATAAACTCAGCAACCACGCAACCTATTTGAATGCAGTTTTCACTTATATATTGTGGCAACCTTCCCATAACATATAGGCTTTATTTCATTCCAATCGGTTCACAAATAAAAAAGTTATGGTCACTTTAATAACACACGTGCTATACAAGAAACACTTGATCACACAGTGATCATGTCGCCTCCATAGGGAATTACAAAATATATTTAAAGTTATATTATCAGGTAAGAAATAAACTAAAAAACTATGGTCTGATTTTGATTGCGCTGTTAACCATTTTATACAAGGGTTTTGCCTGCTCTGATAAAGGAGCAGATAAAATGTTGTATTGAAACTGTTTTATATTAAAACTGTCTGAAGTGGCGATTACAAACTACGCACACGCAGAGTCGGTAGGCATCCAGCAGTGGACCGGCGACCTAGTGAAGATTGCGGGTAGCCGAATGTAGAACTCCTAAGGTGAGGAATATGTCTAGCAGTAGATGTCTGGGTGGGATGATGATGATTAAAACATAACTGAAAAATGAAGTGAATGTATAAATCCATTTGAAAACTAATCTTACACAAAGCCCTAAATAAAAAAAGTAAAACAAATCTCGTGAACAATAACAAATACGATGAAAAACTAAACCGTTATCAAATAACAAAGCTACATATAAAAACTTCACTAAAACAAAACCCATTCTCAAATCAAACTGACGCACACATTAACACGCACATACACACACACTACAACAAATAAATAATTCACGAACGCTAGAGGGTGGCCGCTACATCAGTCACACGTCGACCCGACTCAGACCTTAAATATCCGCCTGCGCGTTCATATCCGCAAATATTCGGACATATCCGCGACACACGGTCTACGGAATTGCGTTGCGGTAACATTCCGTGATTTGCCCTTCATTAAAGCCCTTTAAGAGGTGAGCTGAATTATTTAGATTGTTTCTGTATTTGTGGATTTTTTGAGTGACACTTTTGTAAGTGAAGGTACCTGTAGTACATTATAGTACATGTATACGTATAAATGTACTTAAATTATAGAGAGACCGTCACCTAATGAATGCTTGCAATATCTGTGGCATCTCATTCTTTTTCCCTACCCAGAAATATTTAGGACTTCATTTTTTTTTTTAGAGATGGTTTAGGCCTTAATTCAGACACGCTGGCCTAATGCGGCACCAACCCGCATTAGGCCAGCGTGTCTTTAGAATTTCTTCTAAGACATGGGTTTCCTCACGATGTTTTCCTTCACCGTTAGCAGTTGGCGAATCATTTGATTAGTACATATAAACTCCACAAAGTGAAATTTACCTACATTGGTACTGCCACCCGGGATAGAACTCGCACCTCTTGCGTGCAAGTCGGTTACTTTCCCACTCCGCCACCACCGCTTCCAGAAATAAACATAAGTTATTTTATATGAACATAAATAGGGTGAACCGTATTTTACAAAAGTTTCCCGCGGGTTAATTAACCGATGTACACTATGTTACCTCTATCCAATTACTCGAGCGGATTGTGGCTAAACTTGCGGGACGTTATCTACTTTTTGGATGGTTGTTGCGCACATTACGTGTAACCCTCAACTGATTCTTGTTTTATTGACAACATGCGTCTGTTCATTTATTCATAGTTACATCCTGCAGCTTGTGCAAGACGATGAAAAATGCCAAAGTATACGTTAGCAAATTTGTCTAGTGCCGATTAATCTGCGTCGGAGCCTAAGAATTAGTCGGATTAGTCTAAATATTGTTGTAGTTTAGTTTCGGGTTGGTTTGTATATTGGTTGCAGTCCAAAGAAGATCGCAGTGTGTTTTGGAGTGCAAGTTTCATCATTAGTATCTTTTTTTTTTTCAATAAATTATAATTTATAATTGTAAAGAATCCCCGTATCGACATATGGGGATTCTTTGTCAACATTCATTTATATCTTTTCTAAGCAAGTTCTCTCCAGTGGACCTAAGAGTACATGCCATATCTGACCACCTTGCCGCGCGCTTCGCCTTGAACGAGTTGTTTTACTACTAGACTAACAATACCTAGTAGTACCTCATAATATGACTAAAACGCAGACGGCACACTTTCCTCATTATTACAGATCTAACCACTTGATGTTGTTGAATATGATGTGGGGCCGGAACTGCCACTCAACACCACCAAGTGGTTCTTTGGCGTGGATCTCAAATATTTTGTCAATCTTCTCAAAGATTCTTAAATAAAAGGCCTTTGCCTTGATGAAAATGGATATAAAAAGCTCATTCACTTAAAAAATTGAAGTTTCCTTAATCACCTTTTAGTAATAAAGGCAAGTACCCATTACGGATCATTAGTGTTAGTGTCCAGTTGGTATATAGTACGTAGTTGGACAAAGTTATGACTCACGTAACACCCCAAAACGCCCACTAACATCTGTAATAACTGCGCGTTACCAATAAATGCTGGGAGAACGTCAGCATTGAGTATGGTATAAGATACAAGCGATGAGGAAGGTTACTTTTTAAGTATTTAAAACCGTGTGACCAATTTTGACAGCCATATATCAAAACATACTATTCACCAATACGGCAGGGGTATTCCGTAAGAGCGAAAACCGAGCGACCGCGAAAATCGGAGCAAAATCTGGCTGTCAGATTGAAAATCGATATTCCGTAAGAGCGAAAACCGAGTCTTTTTGACGTTTAGCAATCGTGTGTGTCCGTCACCGAGCAATCACAACTGTCAGTTTGCGATAGCTGTGTCTCGGAGAATCGACCGGCCGGTGATATTGTGGTGTAAAAGTGTAAGCGCAAACATTCTCTATTCCCTCACTGTCAAATTCTGAATTCCCTCACTGTCAAATTCTAATGGGATGGAAATTTTCATCTGGCAGATGTTCTGATCCACTACTATTACTGGTCTATGAACTCCTTATTTTGTTTTGTATTATGCGTTATTTTTGCTTTAGGAAATGGCAGAGGGCATTAGGCGGTTTTTAAAACACATTAACAATTTCACTAACGAAGTCCACTCCTGTCTATTTTTTAAACCACGGTCCCTACAGTTATCAATAATATAATCTATCTTGGCTTAGCCTTCATGTCTATTACTATATCACACAGTATTTTCAAATGTGATCAGTAATCTCTGTCATACAGGCATTGAGGTAAACATATAGAGATGCAATTCCATACAGTTTATGTCAAAATATTGAAGTCAGCTTTTCACTCGCATCGACAAGCTCAGTGTTGCACATTCTATAAAAAAAATCCCTTAATTTAATTAAATTTTTTGATCAGATGTAATTTAATTTTTTGAATCAATTGTATTATTGAAATTGGAACATATTAACAATTAGATTAATTACATGGAATGTTATAATTTTCAACCTACATATTATGGAGGTCAGCAGGAAAAATTTGTTAAAGTAGCTTTTTTGTTATTTTGTTTGTTTTTCATTTCACAATATAAATTTAATTATTTTCTTATTTAATATTTGATTTAACTAATTTAAAAATTGGTATTTTTTTTTAAATTATTTAAATCATTTTTTTAACTAATTTTAAATTTAATAAAAATGAAACAAACCTATTTTAAATATATTTCATTTAAATTTAAATATATTTCATTTAAATTTAAATATATTTCATTCAATACAAAAACCTCCCATAAACACAGGGAAACTGAACGTGGTTTTAACTGACCACCCTGAACTATGTGTTAGCCGCCAATATTTTTAATTAGTTTTTTTATGATTTACAACAATAATTAATTGAAAACACATTTATCTCACATGTGAAAAGTAATTTCGTTTGCCTTGTTACACTTTTGCGAAACGTGCGTTTCGAAATCGCAAAATTTCACCATACATTTACTCATTTTCTTGTTTCGCGCCATTCGAACGCCATGCTCATGACAAAACAAAAGACAGTCGGACACATGCCCCGGGGCATGTGTTAGGTGGTAGTGTGTTTTCGCGGTTATTGCATATCTAGTGAAACATATAAATCTATGCATACAGGTATGACATTTTAAATTCGGCAAACCCAACAGTAAGTAAATCATTTAATTTTATATAAAAAACTAGGGGTCGCCCGCGACTTCGTCCGCGTGGTAATTTAGAATATTTTCCCCGATTTTGCAACATATCTCACTTCTGCTTCGCTCCTATTTATCATAGCGTGATATAATAGAGCCTGTAATATCACGCTATGATAAATAGGAGCGAAGCCTTCCTGGATAAATGCACTATTCAACAAAAAAAAATATTCTTATAGAACCAGTAATTTCTGAGATTAGCGCGTTCAACCAAACAAACTCTTCAGCTTTATAATATAAGTATAGATATAAAAAAAATCGCATTAGCTCATTTCTTAATCCAAGCCCCAACAAGCAACAGTAAATCATGGAAGACTTAGCGGATCCGCGCACTAATTATCGACGCGACACAAACACAGTACGCAATAATAACAACTGTACCATTGGGCTACAACCCAATACTGTTAGATTACATCCAATATCGTTAGTGGTATTGTTCCACTCTATTGTACTGTAATGGAAAGTGACAGACACAATTTCGTTTGAGCTGTACGGAAGGAAAGAATATGTTTTCTTTTAGTGGTGAATGTCGGTGTGAGTTTATTGTAAGTTGATTTGATTTATAAAGAAAATAGGGCTTTGGACGTCAATAATGGTTCGTGTTTTATATCAACGGCAACGTGTTAAATATATAAAATGTACGTGTGTATAAAATATAGTAAATACTAGTGGACCTGGCAGACGTCGTCCTGCCGGAAAAAGCTGAAATACCGACAGCAGCGCCACCTACCGGGTCCAATTGTGAATCTAAACCATCCAGGGCCCTACCCGAACACACACACAAAATTTCATCAAAATCGGTCCACCCGTCTAGGAGGAGTTCAGTCACATACACACGCACACAAGAAATATATATATTAAGATTAAGTGAGCGAAATGATTAAAGTTGTCATATCAAATAAGTTTGTATACCTGGGTGACAGTTTCGTTCAGCGTTTTTTCTTTTTTGTAAAATCGCAATTTATTCATGAAAAATAATTTATTGTAATCGACGTTTTGGGTTTGTAAAATCGCCTTTTTTACCCTTTTATTGTTTTTGATAATTGTTAGAAGCAAAAAATTACATATATAAATACTTTTTGAACCAAATCGTTTGAATATCCTACTAATATTATAAACACGAAGTTACAAAACTTTCGTGTTTATAATATTAGTAGGATGGATGTTTGTTACTCTTTCACGTATAAACTACTGAAAGGATCTGAATGAAATTTCACAGAGATAGATTATGGTCTGGAATAACACATAAGCTACTTTTTACAGCGATAACCGACATCCACGCGGGCGGAGCCGCGGGCAACTGCTAGTGCAAAATAAATTTTAAAAGGAATTTCTCGTTTAAAGTGATTTAAAAACTAACTCACTAATCATACCTATTATTAAGAAATCTAATACTGTTTCCTCAAAATATATGACGCAGTCTTTTTGACCTTAGTATAATATCAGAACGTCGATATATTTCAGCCAGCTATACATTAACGGATAATAACTCAATCACTCCAAGTCCCCGGTGCTATTTTATTGAATTAATAAGTGATCGTAAGTCCATTGTGCTCGCTCCATATTAGTATTGACACTTAATACGTATTGACAAGTTTCCTCCCTTGAGTACAGAGTTAGGAACTCATTTCTTTTGATTAATTTCTTAGTGGAAAGGTCTTTAGGATTATAACGTAAATATGTATTAGCTATTATTATTTATGTTGAATGTTATATCGCTGTACCAAATGAAGAGAATTGTGTAAACAAATCATCACGCCTTTTTCCGTAAACAGGGTAGGCACGGGGTGTGAATGTGTGATGTATCAACAAACCTATTTACTAGCTACGATAGATGCCTACCATGCTTTATCTTTTGACATTTCTGAATTCCGACTAACACTAAGCATATTTGATAGAAAAACCAGTTAAACTAATCTAGTGATTGAACTTGAGACCTCAGAATATGAATCAGAATTTTTGAAGTAAGTCATAGTAGAACAGCTCTAATTATCATCATCGTTCTTCATTTATTAGGTCATCTGTCTTCCCACAAGGTGGACTAACATATTTAGAGCTGCAGGCAGCCACTGGATGCAGGTCGTTCAAGACCTGCCTTTGTGGAAATATGTGGGGGAGGCCTACGTTCAGCGGTGGACATAAACAGGCTGAGGAGAGAGAACAGATCTATAGTCACATAACCACTGGAAAAAACATTTTTTTTACTCAAAACATAGACTTTGTTTCATGAAAGAAGTCCCAACAGCACGCAAAGTAAGTGATATAATAATATATTATTTATACGAACGTATACTTCCAAAAATAATAAACTCCATCATAACTCCGCAGGACTCCTTTAATGGAACACATTCTAAATTATTTTCTCATTATCAATATGAATCAAACCATGACACTTCCTCTAACATCCCTACAAGGTTGAATTTACACGAAATATTAACCGGCTGTTCATAGGGTTGTCGCGTCACGTTACGGGTACCCACGCGAATCAAACATTTGTCACGCTTAATGCGCTCTGCACCTTTCATAGGGTTGTCAACTTCTTTGTCAACTGATGTTACTTTCATCTACGTTTACTTTTGCGTAGTATTTTGAAAGAAGGGATATTTTTTTACATAAAAAAATGTTCTTCGACGTAACTGGGTTTGTAGTCTTTTAATGCATGTCAGTATTATCATTGTCGGCACATAGAACGTGGCAATATTAAATGCAAACCTTAAATTGTGTCTTATAGATCTAATACTTAATAATTATTATATATGTAAAAATTTAGATGGATATATGGATTTTTGCTAATCAATCACCATCAAAATGGCTAAACGTATCTAAATAAAATTTGCCACAAAGATAGATTATAGTTTAAAATAGCACATAGGCTAAAAACACTACTCCTGTAGAATTGTAAGTGCTGGTCAAATCGCAGGCGTGCACTAGTGATTATATGAATATACCATTATCGTGATAGCATTACACATGTATACTTTAGTATACATGTGTAATGCTATCACGATAATATGGTGACATTTATGTCATGATCATTATCTCAGCCCGATAACGTCAACTGTTGATATGTTTCTACTATTGCCGCTCTTAAGCTGTTTGCATGAAGCTACTGAATATTGTATATTTTAAATTATTCTATCAGATGGTAAGCTTCGCAGCTAAGCAGCATCTTAGTTTATGCTATTGCAATTCAAACTCAAAACTCAAAGTTATTTATTCATTTAGATCTATTGCATGATACTTATGAACGTCAAAATAAACAAAAGTCAGCATATTTTTTCCTACAGCCAATTGCCTGATAATCTGACCACTCTTTTTTTTGGATACCACCAACAATTAAATATAGAAACATTGAGATAATAATATATAGCAAGTGTCAACCCTATAGTAAGTACAAATCGTCGGGCGATACGCATCAGAACGGATACAATTAATTACGCGAACAATAGCCGCCGCCGCCCCCGCCGCCTCGACCACCCCGTACTGATTGCGCTGATGACGATCGCGTGCCTCCACCACCTAATAACTTCACACCTACTCTTTATGAATTATCGTCAATAGATTATACTGGATGTTATCCTGACTTTACTTGCATCATTAGCCTTTACGTACTATTGTTCCTCCTCGTCTTCAATCAATCAACCTTTTCAGTTCATCGCTGGTTAGGCCTCTCCTAATCCTTTTAGTCTTGATTCATGAAAAGAAATCATTCATCAAAAAAAATAATAACTTTAAACGAGCAGTTTTTATATTTCGTGTATTAGCTTGAACGATTTGTACATTGGTGTATTTCCTGAAAGCAATGCAATTAGTTTACTAAAAGTGGGCAAAGTGGTACTTCACCGCGGGCCAAAGACTGCTGCTCTACAAAGCGCAAGTCCGGCCCCACATGGAGTACTGCTGCCACCTTTGGGCGGGAGCACCTGGATACCAGCTTGGACCCTTTGATTCTATCCAAAGACGCGCTGTGAGGATTGTTGACGATCCCAAGCTCACAGGCGGTATTGATCCACTAAGTCTAAGGAGAGACTTCGCCTCCTTGTGTGTGTTCTACCGCCTGTACAATGGGCTGTGAATTGTTCGAGATGATGCCCACGGCCACATTTTATCAACGCACCTCTCGCCACCGACAGGGAGTTCATCCTCACATCCTTGCACCTCTAACTTGCCGTACCGTAAGATTCCAGAGGAATTTCTTACCACGTACGATTAGGCTGTGGAATGAGCTCCCTGCCGAGGTTTTTCCAGAAGACTATAGCATGGGGTTCTTCAAGAAAGGAGTTATAAGGTTTTTAAAGGGTCGGCAACGCGTGAGTGACACCCTTGGTGTTGCAAACGTCCATAGGCTACGGTAACTGCTTACCATCAGGCGGGCCGTATGCTTGTTTGTCACCTTGGTAGTATAAAAAAAAAAAAAAAAAAAAAAAAAGAACTCCCAATGAAGCTTGGTCGTCCAGGTACATTCGTTCCTGGGTCATTAAGGAAAGAAGTCTACGAGTTGTCTACGGCGTAGCGTAAGCTACGAGTGCTACGTAGACGTAGCATTTTAATGCTATTTTATTGTCAGTAAGCTGACCACAGAAAGTTGCATCGACTGCAGCTGCTGTTTAAACAAAACCCTTCAGCAAATATTTTACAACAATAAATAGTTGTGACTTGTGACATATTCAATAAATAAAATTCGTATAAATTAATTTACATTAAAATTCATTTGAGTACGATGCGGCTAGCGGTTTGGTGCTTCCGATATTTACAAGTCGTATTTTTCTTTAATATACTTACACAAAAAAATACTGAATAGATAACAAACATATAACATAATTAAATTTTATTTTACATTTAATTTTTTTCTCTCTTTTGATTAAGGAGACGAGACCCATGCCCAGCAGTGGGACATATATGGGTTGCTTTTATTATTATTTTTATACTTATTTTTTGTTAAATATCTTTTCTTGATATTTAACAAAAACATAAATGTAAAATAAAATTTCGCCTATAACATATAACAGTATGTTATGAATATAGGCGCATTCGTTATTCAGCTTGTTAATATAGGAGACGGATAGATGCACGAGATTCCAAAGCTTCCATTGGAAGCATTCGCCAAAGCATTAACAAGTGCTCAATAAACAGAACATTCCCAAGTATTCCCGGTTATTGTGAAGGCTTTTATCAAGAGATACGGCCGTGTACCGAGTTCGCTAGGGAAATAAAATAAAGAAATACGCATACGAGACACAGCCTCACATAAATATTAAAGTCGATAGCAACGGGACATTTATGAGGCTTAAGCTTATAAATATATACCTATATTCACGGTACTATTGTGATTTATTATTTATCACTTTATATGCTTACTAATCCTTACTAATATTATAAACGCAAAAGTTTGTAACAATGGATGTTTGTTACTCTTTCACGCAAAAACTACTGCACGGATCTGGATGAAATTTAGCACAGAGATAGATTATAGTCTGAAATAGCATATAGGCAGTTTTTATCGCAATAACCGACATCTACGCGGGCGGAGCCGCGGGCAACAACTATGTTTTATATAAGCAAAGTGGCAAATAAGCAGACTGTCTAATGACAAACAGTAATCTGGCAAACTGACGAAATCATATAATGACAATAATTCATAATCAATTGACGCTAACGTCAATTGATTATGAATGATTCTTATACTCCTGTATTGGTCTATCAGAACAACGAATAATACCTGCATGATTTGACTCGAGCTACAATACAGTGTCGCATCCGTTCGTAGACGCACAAACGTCACTAATCGAGACTGATAATCCTACTAATATTATAAATACGAAAGCAACTATGTCTGTCTGTTGCTTTCTCACGACTAAGCGTAAGCTAATTTTAATGAAAGGCAATGAGATTGATGGTATTCTGGGATGGAGAGATGATTACTGAAAGACATGCGTAAAGCTGAGGACAACATCTAGAACCTATAATACTCATAATACTCATTTATTCATAAGGAGCACTTACACGTCAATATTGGTACACGGTGGGTAATATAATAATAGATAGTAGATATAGAAAAGTACAAGTAAACAACATAAAATAAACATATTGACTATCCTATACTATAATTTAAATGTCATTGTTATTGTATTGTAATATAGAAAAATAAAGATCAAAATTGGTAAGTTAATGATAAGTCAACAATACAAGTATACAAAAGATATATTTATAAGATACGTAATTGTGCTTTATATCATTCTGTACACGTCTGATCTAGCTCAACGATCTCAGATTGCTCTGTCTAATTGCATTGCAAGCGCCTAGTAAACGGTAACTGCTAACAATCAATCTGATAGTATAACAGATGGACACTTTAGTGGTATAGAAAATACTTCCTCGACCGGATCGAAAATATTCGAGAAATAAATTTCTATGTGCTCTACCTATATGACTTATGGTAGTTTGAAAACCTAAAACAGTGTTGAGTCGGGTAGTGAATCTCACTCTTCTTCTTCGTGTCGATGGAACGATAAATAATTAAATTTTTCCACCTCTACGGCGTTATCAGTTGCTCAGAGGTCACTCAGAGTGCAGGTGGTAGGGCACAAAGTGCAGTAGGTGAGTCATTTTTGCGGGTCCGTACCGCATTCGCACCCTGTAGTTGTTACAGCGGTAAAGCCCCACTTAACCAGATTGTATTTACATCTTCTCACTTGGGTCCGAAGTCGGTTGAGTGACTTCCATGTAGACCATGGAAGATTATACCCAGTATCCCATATCCTAGTATGTCGCAGAGACCGTCACAACACATAACGACAAAATAAATTGCTTTCTAGCTATGCACGCATTAGAATACAAGTTCTCTAAGTTGGAATCAACAACTCTAGGTATACGGATTATTATTAGCGTACATGTAATACTTTATTATTATTAATTTATTTAATCAGCAGCCAGCCAACAACCTTAAAAAAGGTATTTTATTGTTAACTGACTTCTTACTTAAACTGTTTGTTAAATATAAAAACATCACATTTTATTGTTTCTTTATCCTAATGAAGAATATCAAAATAAATTTTATTCGTCCATAAAAATAAAAGCGCCGTAACAAACACTGCCCATAGCAATAAAACCAACGATATAAAAAATAAAACAATCAATAAAAAATATTATAAAATTGAATTTTATTAGCACGACCGTCGCTTCGTGCTACTGTTATTGAAATGACCGAAAAACAATGAAACAGAAGCTTAAGTGTGCGAGAAAGAGACGCAAAAATATGTTGTTGTCTCGTTTGTGCGAGTTTATCGTTTAATCAGGCTTCGATTTGAGTGCCTCCATAAATGTTTACTGCTGGTATGTGTGTCTTTTTAACCGTTTACAATAGTCGTATAATGTTCAATCATTGGCTATACTCGTAAAAGGTAATTGGTGTTTTGCTTCCTGATTTCTGATTTAAAGTGGAAAGGTCGTGATAGTAAATAACTGTAAATGTACATAAATATTTGAAATGTGTACTTTGAACAAAAATATTTTTGTAAAAAGAAGAAGGTTATATATTTAACTATTGCCCGCGGCTACGCCCACGTAGATGTCGGTTATCGCGATAATAAGCCTATATGCTATTCCAGACTATTATCTATCTCTGTGCCAAATTTTATCCAGATCTGTTCAGTAGTTTTTGCGTGCAAGAGTAACAAACATCCATACTCACAAACTTTCACATTTATAAAATTAGTAAGGATTACGCAAAAGTTCATAAACCTCCTATATCAATTACTATTATACATTTAGATATAGTCACACTTAAGAATGTTAGGTTTTAATATCCATTACGGTGTCAAATAAATATACGTTTATTTTTTGGATGTAACATAGGTTATTTTAATGCGCTTCACATAAATTATTTGATATTTAATTTAGGTTTCGGGCAACTGATGGAGAGGCTCTGGATCGAGGTTTGTGAAAACTCTTGGGGGAGGCCTATGCCCAGCAGTGGACGTGAAATGATGATGATTACCCTTTCAATGAACCTTATATTATAGGTAAATAATCAATAACCTATTTTCCAGTAACAATATCTTAAAGTTTATCCTTGAATATAAACCTATACAAAGCTTTGAAAACATCCTATTATACTCAAATATACAAAAGAACACTACAACGTACTACATAATAAGTCTTTTCTTACGTTGTCTATTGAATATTTTACCTCCACAATACAATTCTATCAGAATAAAAAAGTGATAAGTATCCCTAGGGCCGGCAATTTGCCTCTTTAGTTCAGACGTAAGAGGGAGCTACGTGAGAATACCTTAAATAATATATACACAGTAGGTACTGTAGAGCATGCCGCTGCCACCCTTTCTTCCTCTCTGTTTACTTTTTTTTTTTTTAAAAGACAACTCCCGCACTAGAGAACAAGCTCTGTGTCGCGGGAAACTTTACAAACATACAATTAACGGACACAAATTACACCCAGAACAATTATTTGTGGGTCACACAAAGTTTTGTCCTGTGTGGGAATCGAACCCACAACCTCGTGCACAGCAGGCGTATACAGCGGCCACTGGACCACTGAGGCAGTCCAATTTGGGGTGGCGATCGCTTGTTGCGCGAAAGGTACTTTAACTTCCAGCGTCGGATGCTCCAGCTATAATTCTCTTTCCGCAAATTTTTTTTTTTTTTTTTCTTATAATAATGTACTTAAAAAGTGCATCATTGCAATTACAATCTAGCCACAAGGCTAATGAGTAATTTAAATATAACCTAAACTGCTAAGTAGACTAAAAAATATTTATAAGAATGTGTCCATTAACACTTTTCCTAATGTCTCTATTAAGGCGAAGTCACTTTGTTCATGTGTTCTTTACAAGTAGCACTTACGTTATACACTACGTTACACTAACACTTTATAAAACTAATTCAAAGGGTTTTGTCCTTTTCAGTCGTCGCACTAAGTCTGTGTTGTCGAGGAGCTGGATAGCTTCGACGTTCACATGATGATGAAGCCTTTTTTGATGGGCTTCGGCGTGTTTTTTTACAATGCTGGTTACGAAATCCACTTTGAGGTCCCTGTGGAGGTCGTAATTTCTAATGTACCAGGGCGCATTTACGATACCTCTGAGTACTTTGTTCTGGAAGCGTTGTATCATGTTGATATTGCTCTGTTTGGTACAGCCCCATAGCTGTATACCGTAAGTCCATACTGGCATTAGGACTTGCTTGTACAATAATAATTTATTGTGCACTGACAACGAGGAATGTTTTCCAAGTAGCCAGTACATCTTTTTGTAGCGGAGTTCTAGCTCATCGCGTTTCTTTTTAACATGGGCCTTCCAGCGAAGCTTTGCGTCTAATGTCATGCCTAGATATTTGGCTGTATTTTCGTACGGTATAACTTGGTTATTTATGTACACCGGATGATAATTTGGTATTTTATTTGTGAAATCTATGTGTACAGATTTAGCTTCATTCAGCTTTATATTCCATTTTTTCGTCCAGTTAAAGATGATGTTAACTGCTGTTTG
Organism: Trisateles emortualis; assembly: GCA_947095525.1. Classification (NCBI taxonomy): domain Eukaryota; kingdom Metazoa; phylum Arthropoda; class Insecta; order Lepidoptera; family Erebidae; genus Trisateles; species Trisateles emortualis. Next base: position 19,874,513 of record OX352736.1, on the reverse strand, counting down.
AACTTTTTCTACTGCCTCCGCATGAGTGACCCCTGTAGCCATTATAGCCGTGTCATCTGCGAATGTAGCAATGATGTTATTTTCCAGTTCTGGGATATCACAGGTGTACAATAGGTACAGGACCGGACCTAACACACTACCTTGGGGTACCCCAGCTTTAATCGCCTTAAGTTCTGAATATGAACCGTCTTGTCTGACTCTAAACATTCTCTGTGTTAGGTAAGACTTTATAATGTCAGCCAACTGTCTCGGGAGCATGTTTCGAAGTTTGTGTATAAGACCTTCATGCCATACTTTATCGAATGCTTGAGCTACGTCCAGAAAAACTGTAGAACAAACTTTCTTTTCTTCTAAAGCTTTTTCTATAATGTTTGTGATTCGATGTACTTGATCAATTGTAGAATGCTTATTTCTAAAACCGAATTGATAATTTGGAATTAGATTTCTTTCTTCTATAATGGGCTTTAGACGTTTCAAAAGCAGTTTTTCAAATAACTTTGACATAACTGGCAGCAATGATATAGGTCTGTACGATGTTGTTTCATGTGGTGGTTTACCAGGTTTAGGTATCATAATAACTTCAGCTACTTTCCACATATCAGGTACATATTGAAGTCTGAATGTAGCATTGATGATAGTGGTAAGTTTTACGATGGCTTTACGTGGAAGATTTCGAAGGACTTCTGCTGTAATAAGGTCAAAACCAGGAGCTTTCTTTAAGTTCAAATGCTTGATCTCATTGTACACTTCTTTTGGTGTAACGAATCTTATTATTTGGTCATCGTTCGATGCTTCAGTTATTGTTATATTATGAAAAGAATGTTCATTTGGTTTGAAAATTTTCTCCAGATGTTGTGCAAATCTAGCTGCTTTTTGTTCGTTATTTATAGCCCAGCTACCATTAATTTCTTTAATAGGGGGGATTTGCATAATCGGCCTGTTATGATTTCTTGTAGCTTTCCATAACGAGTAATCTGTCGTGCGTTCATTAGTTAGTTGACTTAGGTATGTATTCATTGTTTTATTGTGAAAAGCCTGAATCTCCCTTTTGAGTTTTTTTGTTATATTATTAAGGTAAGTTTTGTCTGGGGGGAATCTAGTTCTTTGCCATATTTGTCTTTGTTCTCTTTTCTTAGCTATGAGATTTTTGATATTTATAGGATAGTAGTGGCTTGTAACTCTTCTTTTAAAGTCAGGTGTATTATTCCAAGCACATTGTTGAATATTGTTTATGAATTGCCTCAGATCAAGGTCTAACTGTTCGGGACTTTTTAATGGAACTTTTAGATTGATAGTGGCATCTAAGTCTAGTTTAAAACTTATCCAATCTGTGTTCTTATTGGCTAAATAGGGACTATTTTCTTTGTTGACTATAGTCTCACTTAATATAAGTATTATTGGTGAATGGTCAGAACTCATGTCATAACCTTCTTCAATATGAAGGAAGCTAGAGGACAAATTTTTATAGATGAAGAAATCTATTAAATCCGGTAACTTTTGTGGATCAGTTGGCCAATAGGTGGGTTTTCCTGTTGAAATAACATTACATTTCATTTCTCTCATGGCATATAGTAATTCCCTTCCTTTAGTAGTTGTTAATCTAGATCCCCAGTGCGTGTTTTTAGCGTTAAAATCACCGCCCAGTATAAATCTATTACCAAGATCTTTCAGGAGGCTTTTATACTGCTCTGCTTTCAAAGAATACTTTGGTGGACAGTATATAGCCGATATGGTAACTGGATAACGTTTTGTTCTAACGTAGACAGCCACAGCCTGTATGTGTTGTTCTTCAAATTTATGCTCAACGTAATGGTAAATACTTTCCTTAATAATAACAGCACTACCACCTCTTGCAGTGTTTTCAGGATGCAATGCATGGTATGTTTTGTATCCTTTAATTCTAATATAAGACTCTCTAGTGAAGTGAGATTCTGATATAAGACATACATCAATATTTTCTGTGTTGAGGACTACCTGCAGTTCATCTTGATGCTTCAGGAGTCCATTTGCGTTCCATGCCATAATTTTTATTTGACGACACATTATTATTTTTTAAAAGTATTATTTTCGAGTTTCTTCAGCCTTTCATCGAATGACGTTAAAAGACTGAGAATTTTATTTAGTTTGTCGTTATTGTTAGAGCTTACCGGTTGTTGTGGCTGTGGCTGTGGACGCGGCTGAGCTCCCTTTGTTATTTGTGCAAACGTGACGTTCTTAGACACACGTTTGTCGACATTGGCTTTTTTGGTAATTTTTTCACTACAGACCTGAATGGGTGGTGTAATAACATTCTTTTTTAATGTTTTATTTTTAATTTTCTGCAACTCTTTGGCTACAATACATCCTCTGTAGTTAGAAGGATGTGGCTCACCACAGTGTACACACTTCGGCTTTGCTTCTGCTGGTTTCTGGCAGTCTTTTGTTAGGTGCTTACCTGTGCACTTTACACATTTTGGTTCTCTAGAACAATATTTCTGTGTGTGCCCATAGGCTTGACACCTTTTGCACTGTGGAATCAGGTTAGATGTTTTGAGTGGCTGGATCTCTACTTTGCAACTTAAAATAGATTTAATGCTGTAGATTTTTTCAATATTTTCGTCTTTTTCAAACGAAAGCATGAATATATTTAGAGGTTCCTTAGTCCTCCAGCTCAGTTTGTTAACTGCATCTTGGATTTTATATCCCTTTTCTTTCAGGTCTTCAACAATTCTGTTTGGTAGACACGAAGAATGTAGGTTTTTAGCCATCACCCTAATCGGTCTATCCTGTTTGTTTTCGTAGGAGTACCAGGGGCAGGTATTTTGTTGAAGTACTTTGGTAATAGATCTATAGGAATCCTCATCTTTGGCGTTTATTTTAACTTTTTCTCCGTTCATCATTTTTACGATAAACTTATCATTAGGTATGCTTGCACAGAGCAGATCAAAGAACTGTTGGTAGTTTTTTATATTTTCTACCACAATTGGTGGTGGTAAAGGGAGTTTTTTCATCTTCTGATGTTTTTCCTTAGAATTGCCTTCTTGCCGTTGAGGTGGGGATGGTGTCAGGTTCAATTTCCGTTTCTTATTTTTTTGACGTACCCACTCAGTTTCTTTAGCGAGCTCCTCTTCATCAGTCTCATATTGGACTGTTTCAATGGGTCTCTCAGTGTTTAAACTATTGTCTGAAGCTAAGATTTTTTGCCCCTGGATATTCTTCAACTGGCTTTGGAGTTCATATATTTGATCTTTGAGATCAGTAACCAAATTTTCCAGTTTTACGCGTTCTTTTTTCTCGTTTTGATAATACTCAAATAACAGACGTTCTGTTTCGGTTTTAATATCTACCGTTTTAGACGAAGCCATAATTTACAACAAGTTATAACTGCGCCTTAACTATTATTTACTTAATTGCGAATCACAAAATCATCGGTAACTAGGTCATCGCGGCGACCGCGCACGACTCGACGTGACGAAATCAGTGGCTGCGTCAGCGATTTAACCGAGCGCTAGGTAATGTGTGAGCGTCAGCGACGACGCGACCGTTCGCGGCGGAATTCGAACAAACACCAAATTTCCGCAAATGAAACCAAATATTGGGTACCAAAAAATGTCCAACGGCATCGTGATAGGCCCAGACTCAGGTGGCGGGACGAGCTTGATGCTTACAGGAAAGACTGGTCTATTCTAACACAAGATCGGGTAGAGTGGAAAAAGGAAATGGAGGCCTTTGCCCTGCAGTGGGACAGTCTGAAACTTTAACTTTATATATTGAACTCAACTTCCCTACTTATAACTATTATTCCATATAAAGCACTACTCCACTACATGGAAGTAAGGGCACAACTCCTTACGCGAACTCTTCCAGTCTTGTCTTGTCATTTCTCTTACTTCAACATTTAATATTAATAATAATTCTGAGTCTGGGTGTAATTTGTGTCCGTTAATTTTATTTTTGTAAAGTCCCCCGCGACACAGAGCTTGTTCTCTAGTGCGGGAGTTATATTTTAAAAAAAATAAAAAAAAATTTGCTTACTAAATTTCACGACGAAACGACACTCAAATTATCGCCAAACAATCATTTATACATACAATACTACAAACATCGGATTATGGCAGTAGACGGAGAAGATTTCGCTTGTTTCGCTCGCTCGTTCAAAAATATCTCACATTTTTACAGTGTAAGCTAAGCTAAGCGCCGGCAAGCGTTATTTTAAAGACAGTCAAGCTGCTCCTTCGCCTTTTCCCCTGTGCTCACTCAAAGCGAGTATTCTAAAATAACTCACAGTAATACGCGTATTTCCGCCAGTCTGTAGTTAAAATAGTATCCATTTGGCTCACTGCAAGCGTCAGGAGCTAAGTACTAATAGAATATTCTATTTAACTTCACTTGTACCGATGTGAACTATCTAGAGTGTTTGCAGAGATTATCAACATTTTTTTCACATCATTTTTAAATTATCTTGGTCTTTTATACTACTTAGATGATAAATATATGTTAGGGTCTAACATAGTAAGCAGATTAGTCACCAATAGACGTTTATAATGCCTTTTTAAGAGGTATAAGGGTTCAGAGAGTTAGGGTGTTCACGCGAGCAAGCCCAACTGAAAAAAGACCTTCACCTTACTGAAGACCGCAGCTAAATAACTACACACAGCGTTGTAGTTGTATTCCTGAGTGTAAATACAGGTTTCCAGTGCTCATTTAGGGATAAGGTTTTGACAAAACGTTTCCCAATTCCAATGACACTCTATCTCAGAACCCTGGTGTTAATTATTTGGGTTTACAAAACACTAGTGATACCTCTGGTATTACAAGCGTCAGTATGCTACGGTCACCACTTACCATGAGGCAGGCCGTATGCTGGGTATATTTTTAATTTTGCTATTACCTACTGGTTTAACTAGACTATCAAACTCCGTTGGTAGATAAATATGTATATTGCTGTAATTATGTGATTACAATGGGAGCAATCGTTTTAACAAAAAGCTTTGAACCAACACACTTTAGAGCTGTAATGTTTTAAACAATTTTGTTACCTATTTCGAATATATTAAATACCGTTTTCATTTACAATAAACTGTGAAAATGGTGATATTGCTTTTCTGAATTGCTAATAAGTAGTACATTTGCATACTATCTTTTGTGGGTGGCATTTTATTACGGTTGCACTAATATTTTGAATATCCTCACTAGTTTTGGGTGCAATGTTGAAGCTATCTTACTGTAAAGCTACAAAATAGCGAGGCTATCCTAAAATATTTACGTTTCTATATACAATTATTAAAATTCGTGGAATCAGAATCCTACTAATATTATAAACGTGAAAGTTTGTAAGTATGGATGGATGGATGTTTGTAACTCTTTCACGTAAAAACTACTAAACGGATCTGGATGAAATTTGGCACAGAGATAGATTATGGTCAGGAATAACACATAGGCTACATTTTTACAGCGATAACCGACATCCATGCGGGCGGAGCCGCGGGCAACAGCTAGTTATCATAAAATAACATGCTGCATCCAACCGAGCTGTAAATCTAACCTGAAACTTACCGGTTCGCAGTGAAGCTTACACTTATACCACTGCACCAACAAAGCATTCAATTTAGAAATTAAAACAAAAAATAACTGTTTAAAACTTGACACAGCATCATGCCTTTTCCTCGAGGGGTAGGCAGAGACGTAATATTGGACATACATGAAGACATCTTTTTTCAAGGTAAGTACATATAAATGATATTTACAATATCCACTGAGGGAAAACTCGAAACAAAACCCTATACCAACTTGTCTGGCCAGCGTGGTGTAGTAGGCTAATATCCCTCCAAGTGTATGGAGGAGACCCGAGCCCAGCAGTGGGACATCTATGGGTTGAGATGATAATGTATATTTTTAAAGGCCAAGACAGACCAAAATCTAGATAAATCATATTACTACTACTGCTACTGTCAAATTTGATTATAGTGCAATTACTTCAACTTCATCAACCGTACAAAGTAGAACACTGTTACCATGCTATAATGGCCAGTAAAAACATAATTCCGCACCAACTTTTATGAAACAGCAAACATTCTGAATGTTGATGCCCTCTGACCACAACTCGATTGCATTAACGTTGGGCAATGTTTGATAGTTTAAACAGGTTCATTACAATAGAACCGATATTTTTACATCGTACCATAGCAGATCGATATTTAAGTCTTGCTTTTTGAAATTCTCAAATGGCGAAACACCGCCGGCGCGTCCATGTGTCAATACTTTTTCTATTGTGTCGAGTTTACCGGTAGCTGACCTAATTTGTAAAAAGCCAGCCAAGTGCGAATAAGACTTTCGCACCGAGAGTTTTTTAATCGTTGCGATCTATAAAATAATGTGAAACTTGAAGTTTGTATAATAACCGACCAGACACATAACTATTCTATTATAATCGTTGGTGAGCATTGACTAGTGTAGTGTCTATGTGTGTAAATATAAAGTATTTGGCCCGCCTACGCTCCACCACGTGCGGCGCTGCCGGCGGACGGACATAGAATGCGTATTTTATTGATGCCCACTCGGTTCGCACTATGTGACGTATGCGCTCTAGACGAATCATACATATAGCTAACTACCTACACTACGGCTAGTATGTAGGCGGATGTATGAATCCTGGTCGGAAGAATACCACATCTCGTTCCTTTCATTTTTTTTTTTTACCCGACTACGGCGAAGCAAAAAGGAGGGGTTATGATTTTGACCTGTATGTATGTTTGTATGTATGTATGTATGTATGTATGTATGTATGTATGTTCATCTGTTCCCGCATAACTTATAAACTATTTATCATAACTTGACAAATGAGGTATCGTTAGAAACGTCTTGATTGTCTGCTGGTTATAGGCTATGTGACGTCACATTAAAATCAGTATGGCGTCCTCTGTGGGACCTGAAACCTAAAAATAAAAACTAAATTTCTTTAAAAAGTGCCGTGATGGGTATCAAATGATAGGATTTAATTTGCAGGTTTCGAATATGTAAATATTACTAGCTTTCGCCCGCTGGTGTGCCTGCATTGTTTGTTTGTTAGTTGGTTTAGGTCAAATCTTGCTTGCGAGATTTGAACCACTTTTCAATGTTTGATTGAGCTGAAATTTGGTACACCGACGGCACTTTAGTGACAATGTAATAATGTAATACCATGGAGCTGGTCTGATGATGCAGTCAGAAGGTGGGCAAATGACCTCGTGAAATAAACAAGATATCCGCGTCGTGTTTAGGTGCACCGGATTTATCTTGACAAGTACTATATTCTTAGGTGGGTGCTCAGGATATAATGATGAAGTCGGAAGATGGCCATAGGAACTCAGCAACGATAAAATAAAGTTTAAAAACTAAAACCCGACTACTTAAAAATCGTCCTCTGAAAAGTATGAAATAAATAAATTTTATATAGGTACAGAGGGTAGCCGTGGTCGTATGCCACCTTGCCTTAAGGATAGATTTATTTATTTAAACACTTTATGCACAATCGCACACAGGCGGACTTGCGGATATCTTGTTTCGATGAAGAGGTCCTAAAGTTCCTATATTGTTATGTAAAAGGTGGCATACGACCACGGCTACCCTCTGTCATCATCATCATCTCAGCCAAAAGACGTCCACTGCTGGACATAGGCCTCCCCCAAGGTTTTCCACAACTCTCGATCCTGAGCCGACCTCGCCCATCGGTTGCCCGCAACCTTTACCAGGTCGTCGGTCCACCTTGTTGGAGGCCTGCCCACGCTTCGTCTTCCAGTTCGTGGTCGCCACTCTAGAACCTTTCTGCCCCAACGGCCATCAGTTCTGCGAGCTATGTGCCCGGCCCATTGCCACTTAATGGAGGCAATTCTCCGAGCTATGTCGGTTACTTTGGTTCTCCTACGGATCTCCTCATTTCTGATTCGATCTCGCAGGGAAACTCCAAGCATAGCTCTCTCCATTGCTCGTTGGGTGACTTTGAGCCTTCGCACGAGGCCCATAGTGAACGACCACGTCTCAGATCCGTATGTCATCACTGGCAACACACACTGGTCAAAGACTTTCGTCTTGAGACACTGCGGTATTTGGGACGAGAAGATATGACGTAGCTTCCCAAACGCTGCCCAGCCGAGTCGGATTCGACGAGTGACCTCTTTCTCGAAGTTGGACCTACCTAACTGGACTGTATGTCCCAGGTAGACATACTCGTCAACAACTTCAAGTGTAGAGCCTCCAATTGTGACAGAGGTGGGTGCGACATGGACATTTGCCATAATCTTGGTCTTGTCCATGTTCATTTTAAGACCCACTTGTAGTGAGACTCTACTGAGGCCATCGAGCATTGCGCCAAGATCTTCCATGGTCTCAGCCATGACCACGATATCGTCGGCAAATCGAAGGTGAGTGATGTACTCGCCGTTGATGTTGATGCCGAGTCCATTCCAATCCAGAAGCTTGAAAGCATCTTCCAGTGCAGCGGTGAAGAGTTTCGGGGATATGACATCACCCTGTCTTACACCTCGCTGCAACTGGATAGGCTTCGTGCTCTGATCATGGAAACGGACCGACATGGTGGCGTTTTCATACAAGCACTTCAACACTTCGACGTACCGAGTGTCAATTTGGCACCGCTGGAGAGACTGTAGCACAGCCCAGGTCTCGATCGAATCAAAGGCTTTCTCATAGTCCACAAACGCTAGACATAGAGGCTGGTTATACTCCTCGGTCTTCTGTATAACCTGCCGCAGCGTATGTATGTGGTCTATGGTACTAAACCCTTTTCGGAAACCGGCTTGTTCGGGAGGCTGAAAGTCGTCAAACCTGAACGCGAGACGATTCGTAATGACTCTCGAAAACAGCTTGTAGACGTGGTTCAGGAGTGAGATGGGTCTGTAATTCTTCAGCAGAGTTTTATCACCCTTTTTGAAGAACAGCACCACCACACTCCTGTGCCATGCCTGTGGCGTCTTGCCCGCGAGTATGACGGAATCAAAAAGCTTTTGCAGTGCCTTTAGCACCGGCCTTCCACCAGCCTTTAGCAATTCGCTTGTGATTCCGTCCTCACCCGGCGCCTTGTTGTTCTTTAGCTGTTTGAGAGCCATACTGATCTCGTCTAGGCTGACGACCGGGATATCATCGGTATAATGTCGGGACAACTTAGCTCTTGGGTCGTCTGTCGAAGAGCTAACAGGTGACCGAGTTGTCGTGTACAGCTGCCTGTAAAACGTTTCGATCTCTTCCACCAGCTCGGGCCTGGACGATATGATTCTGCCGTCCCCAGTCTTCAGCTTGGTCAATCGGCTCTGCCCGATAGACAGATCTCTAGCGAACACTTTGGAGCCCTTGTTCTGCTCTATAGCCTGTTTAATACAATCTGTATTGTATTGGCGAAGGTCGCGAGTCAAAGACTTAGAGATCTGCCTATTGAGCAGCCGGTATCGGCCAGCATCATCTGAGGATTGCAAAACCATCTCTCGCCTTTCCTCCATGAGCTTGATGGTTGAGTCGGAGATCTTTTTCGTTTCTTTTGTTCGGCGGGTTTTAAAACTGTTAGACCCAGCCGAACGGACAGTTTCCACGAACCTGTTGTTGTAATCGTCCACATCGACGCAATCACCTAGGCTCTCGAAGCGGTTCAGCAGTTCGAGCTGAAAGCTGTCGGGGTTTTGGGTTTGGATAGGTGCAGGTCGGAGCGTTGACTTCATCAGTCGAGATCTTTCCAGCTTGGCATTGATATTTAATGTGCCCCTTACCAGTCGGTGATCGCTCCCGGTTTTCACCGCATTGATCACAGAGACATCATTAAATATCTGCCGCTTCGTCGACATGATGAAGTCAATCTCGTTTTTGGTTGCACCGTCAGGACTCACCCAGGTCCATTTGCGTTGTTCGTGTTTCTTGAAGAAGGAGTTCATCATAAAGAGTCCCTCCTTCTCCATAAAATCGAACAGCATCTGGCCCCGGGGATTCCGATGCCCATACCCAAATTGCCCCACTTTCAGCTCATCACCGCTCCGTTTGCCCAGTTTTGCGTTGAAGTCCCCCATGACAACGGTGAAGTGGGTCTTGGTGCTATGTATGGCTCTGGAAATATCCTCATACATAGCTTCGACCTCATCATCGGGGTGCGCCGATGTTGGAGCGTATACCTGTATGACCTTCAACGAATACCGTTTGGTGATTCTGAGTATAAGGTACACTACCCTTGTCGACACACTCTCGATCTTGACCACGTTGTTTACGAGGGACTTGTGGACGATAAACCCGACACCACCCTGGGACTGTTGGTCGCCCTCCCGGAAGTAGAGCAAGTTGCCGGATTTGAGCGTTATCGAGTCCTCTCCCTCTCTACGGACTTCAGATAGCCCTATAACATCCCATCGCAGCTTGCTCAATTCTTCCTCCAGTTCGGCAATCTTCTCGTCGGTCCGCAGTGTGCGCGTGTTATATGTTGCCAGGGCCAGCTGTCGTTGTTTTTGGTAGCCTGGTCTCTGCCGGAGATTCTTAGCACCCCTTGTCCCACCGTTACCATGGCCGCTACCTGAGCCAGGAATAGCGGGACTGCCGGGGACTAGGGGCCGATTCTTATTGGTGTGGATCATTTTAGGGGGGATTTACCATAATCGCCACGCTTGGCAGGCGGGTTGGCGATCGCAGTGGCGGAAGTCTTTACATAGGGACGCTGCTGCCCGTCCTATGTCTACTATTTGCTTCCGCCATATTAGAATGGTTTGACCGCCATTATTCGGTTGACTGCTTGCACAAGTGCAGGCACCGGCAGTTAAATAACTACGTATACCTGCACCAGTGGGCGGTGGGGTCGTCACTTCCCGACGCCGGTCTACCCTCTGTACCTATATAAAATTTATTTATTTCATACTTTTCAGAGGACGATTTTTAAGTAGTCGGGTTTTAGTTTTTAAACTTTATTTTATTTGAATTATTTTGGGGTTTTATTTTTAAGACAATATTATACAATGCAGCTTTAGGATATATTCAATTTGCATTACATAATAATAACATAATATATAATGGCAAATGAAAACGTATTTTAAAACTATATATATAACTATATAGGTATTTATTCTTTTTTGTACGTCATCAGACTTTTATAGTCTAAACTATTGGCACATGAGTTTTATGCCTAATGATTTTTATTATTTATTTTTGTAATTTACAGATTTTTTATATTCCTATCTTCCAACTTCAACACCACATCCTAAGCACCACCTAGAAATATAGTTCTCGTCAAGATAAATCCAACAAACATGACGCGGCTATCTTGTTTCGTTAGAGTTCCTATGGCCAGTTTTCGACTTCATTATCACACCCTAAACACCACTTAGAAGTATTAATATGCTTCTAGGTCACAACTTAGAAGCATATTACCCGTTTTGGTTTGATGGGTAATCCCGTCAAGTTAAATCTAATGAGCCCAAATACGATGCTTCTACGAGTATCTTGTTTAATTAAAAAGTATCTATATGGCAACCTTCCGACTTTCATCATGACAACCTGAACACCTAACTAGGAGTATAGTACTAGTCAAGATAAATTCATCGCACCAAAACGCAACGCGGCTACCTTGTTTCGTTGAAGAGTTTTCATGGGCACCTTTCGACTTCATCATTATATCCTGAGCACCCATCTAGGAATTTAGTACTTGTCGAGATAAATCCATTGCACCTAAACACGACGCGGATATCTTGTTTCGTTGAAGAGTTCCTATAGCCACTTTCCAACTCCATCACCACGTCCTGAACACCCACCTAGGTATAAAGTACTCGTAAAAATATGAACCCAAACACGACGTGGCTATCTTGTTTCGTTGAAGAGTTCCTGTGACCATCTTCCGTCTACATCATTATATCCTGAGCACCCACCTAGGAATATAGTACTTGTCAAGATAAATCTATTGCACCTAACTTAAATACGACGGGGATATCTTGTTTCGTTGAAGAGTTTCTATAGCCACTTTCGAACTTCACCACGTCCTGAACACCCACCTAGGATTAAAGTACTCGTAAAGATATAAGTAACGAACCCAAACACGACGCGGCTATCTTGCTTCGTTGAAGAGTTCCTATAGCCACTTCCCAACTTCATCACAACGTCCTGAACACCTACCTAGGTATAAAGTACTCGTAAAGATATATGTAACGAACCCAAACACGACGTGGCTATCTTGTTTCGTTGAAGAGTTCCTCTAGCCACTTTCTAACTTCATCACCTCGTCCTGAACACCCACCTAGGATTAAAGTACTCGTAAAGATATAGGTAACGAACCCAAACACGACGCGGCTATCTTGTTTCGTTGAAGAGTTCCTATAGCCACTTCCCAACTTCATCACCACGTCCTGAACACCTACCTAGGTATAAAGTACTCGTAAAGATATATGTAACGAACCCAAACACGACGTGGCTATCTAGTTTCGTTGAAGAGTTCCTCTAGCCACTTTCCAACTTCATCACCTCGTCCTGAACACCCAACTAGGATTAAAGTACTCGTAAAGATATAGGTAACGAACCCAAACACGACGCGGCTATCTTGCTTCGTTGAAGAGTTCCTATAGCCACTTCCCAATTTCATCACCACGTCCTGAACACCCACCTAGATATAAAGTACTCGTAAAGATGTATGTAACAAACCCAAACACGACGTGGCTATCTTGTTTCGTTGAAGAGTTCCTATGGCCATCTTCCGCTTTCATCATTATATCCTGAACGCCCACCTAAGAATATAGTACTTGTCAAGATAAATCCATTGCACCTATACACGACGTGGATATCTTGTTTATTTGACGAGGTCATTTGCCCACTTTCTGACTGCATCATCAGACCAGCTCCATGGTATAACATTATTACATTGTCACCAAAGTGCCGTCGGTGTACCAAATTTCAGCTTAATCAAACATTGAAAAGTGGTTCAAATCTCGCAAGCAAGATTTGACCTAAACCAACTAATAAACAAACAATGCAGGCACACCAGCGGGCGAAAGCTAGTAATATTTACATATTCGAAACCTGCAAATTAAATCCTATCATTTGATACCCATCACGGCACTTTTTCAAGAAATTTAGTTTTTATTTTTAGGTTTCAGGTCCCACAGAGGACGCTATACTGATTTTATTGTGACGTCACATAGCCTATAACCAGCAGACAATCAAGACGTTTCTAACGATACCTCATTTGTCAAGTTATGATAAATAGTTTAGAAGTTATGCGGGAACAGATGAACATACATACATACATACATACATACATACATACATACAAACATACATACAGGTCAAAATCATAACCCTCCTTTTTGCTTCGCCGTAGTCGGGTAAAAAGAGATAACCGCGTCGTGTTTGGGTTCGTTACATATATCTTTACGAGTACTTTATACCTAGGTGGGTGTTCAGGACGTGGTAATGAAATTGGGAAGTGGCTATAGGAACTCTTCAACGAAGCAAGATAGCCGCGTGGTGTTTGGGTTCGTTACCTATATCTTTCCGAGTACTTTAATCCTAGGTGGGTGTTCAGGACGAGGTGATGAAGTTGGAAAGTGGCTAGAGGAACTCTTCAACGAAACAAGATAGCCACGTCGTGTTTGGGTTCGTTACATATATCTTTACGAGTACTTTATACCTAGGTAGGTGTTCAGGACGTGGTGATAAAGTTGGGAAGTGGCTATAGGAACTCTTCAACGAAACAAGATATCCGCGTCGTGTTTAGGTTAAGTGCAATAGATTTTTTTTTTTTTTTTTTTTTTTTTATCTTGACAAGTGCTATATTCCTAGGTGGGTGCCCAGGATATAATGATGAAGACGGAAGATGGCCATAGGAACTCTTCAACGAAACAAGAAAACCACGTCGTGTTTGGGTTCGTTACATATATTTTTACGAGTACTTTATACGTAGGTGGGTATTCAGGACGTGGTGATGAAGTTGGGAAGTGGCTATAGGAACTCTTCATCGAAACAACATATCCGCGTCGTGTTTAGGTGCAATGGATTTATCTTGACAAGTACTATATTCCTAGATGGGTGCTCAGGATATAATGATGAAGTCGGAAGGTGCCCATGAGAACTCCTTAACGAAACAAGGTAGCCGCGTTGTGTTTTGGTGCGATGAATTTATCTTGACTAGTACTATACTCCTAGTTAGGTGTTCAGGTTGTGATGATGAAAGTCGGAAGGTTGCCATAGGTACTTTTTAATTAAACAAGATACTCGTAGAAGCATCGTATTTGGGCTCATTAGATTTAACTTGACAGGATTACCCATCAAACCAAAACGGGTAATATGCTTCTAAGTTGTGACCTATAAGCATATTAATACTTCTAAGTGGTGTTTAGGGTGTGATAATGAAGTAGAAAACTGGCCATAGGAACTCTAACGAAACAAGATAGCCGCGTCATGTTTGTTGGATTTATCTTGACGAGAACTATATTTCTAGGTGGTGCTTAAAATGTGGTGTTGAAGTTGGAAGATAGGAATATAAAAAATCTGTTAATTACAAAAATAAATAATAAAAATGATTAGGCATAAAACTCATGTGCCAATAGTTTAGCCTATAAAAGTCTGAGGGCCTACAAAAAAGAATGAATATATAGTTATATAGTTTTTAAATATGTTTTCATTTGCCATATTATATTATGTTATTATTATGTAATGCAAATTTAATTTAATATTTAATGCCCCTCATATTTATGTTATGTAATATGTATTGCAAATTGAATATATCCTAAAGCTGCATTGTATAATATTGTCTTAAAAATAAAACCCCAAAATAATTCAAATAAAATAAAGTTTAAAAACTAAAACCCGACTACTTAAAAATCGTCCTCTGAAAAGTATGAAATAAATAAATTTTATATAGATACAGAGGGTAGCCGTGGTCGTATGCCACCTTTTACATAACAATATAGGAACTTTAGGAACTCTTCATCGAAACAAGATATCCGCAAGTTCGCCTGTGTGCGATTGTGCATAAAGTGTTTAAATAAATAAATATATCCTTAAGGCAAGGTGGCATACGACCACGGCTACCCTCTGTATCTATATAAAATTTATTTATTTCATACTTTTCAGAGGACGATTTTTAAGTAGTCGGGTTTTAGTTTTTAAACTTTATTTTATTGTAAAATGCAAAAGTAGTCACGATCTATTAAACACAGTCTATAAAATTATATAAAGTTTGCAAGTAAGGTCAGGTAAGGTCTAGGCAAATCTGTTATAGGTAAATAACTTGATGTCTCATTAAGCATTTTATTATTGACCTATATGAGTCACGGTTAGACTTAAATAAGTAATATTATTTTAATATTCAATGGTTATTAAACCAATAACAAACCACACGTTTAAATTACTCTTTTTATCTTGAAATTGCTAATACCCTTTTCCATTGAACATTCAAACTACCCTACCGTAATGACTACAGTTTATATAAAGCCTCGCTATTAAACATTCTCTAGTTCCGTGACATATTTCCTGTGACAGTGGGCACGTGTAAAGTATTAAAGCTCACTCACTTATGACATTTAATAGTTGATAAGTACCGTCATAAATCACGGACAACAATAAAAATAAATGTTATTAACAAAAAATGGAACAGTACAGATACGATCAGTGTTTATTGTCAAAATGATTGATGCATAGGACTGAGGTAATAAAATTAATTTCACCGGTTTGTACGGTGGTGACGAAGCACACTCGTACGAATCGTATCTCGTTGAAAACGCACTAGTCAATCAATTTTCAGTTTTGTTTTGATTCAAGTTTTAATAGTTTAATAGCTGCTGTACTTCCTGCCTCACTTCATCAATATTTGGTATGTTCAACATTATTATTTATTTATTAAATCATCATAATTATTTACATAATGTACAGGCAGACTTAATGCCAAAGGCATTCTCTATCAGTCTATCTTAAAGGGTGATGCAGATGAAAACAAAGTAGAAGACATACCTACATCATTACATCACGCGTGCTTTCAGTGGTACATATTATATTCGGCGCATTGTGTGTGATGATGGCCAATGATTATTCGTACTTTGTATCCGTGATGATCATTTGCGGGAGAAGCACATAATAAAAAGTATACCTTGACAATGATCAAGATATTTTACTAAATTCTAGTTTTGTTTTGATTTCACCAATTTATGAATGTAACTTGAACTGATAACCTGATGAAATTTGCTGGTATATAGTGCTTTCTTGGGAATCTAAAGCTCAAAATGAACCAGTTGACTGTTGAAGTTACATCTACCACACAACATAACATAAATATTAAAATACATTTACTCTAATTATGTCCTGTTTTAATTTTATTTTTTTAATGTTATAATAATTGATCATATTCACAGAGGATTATTAGTATGCAAATATCGTAGCTAGTGAAAATTCAAAGTCTCCAAACACCCTTTTGGAAAATAATCGTAAGTCTATGTATTTATGATATTATGGAAAATAACTAAAAATACGCGTATTCTGAACCGTGATGCATTTTGAAACTATAAAAGTGTAAACAACTAATAAAAACAGAAATATGCAACCCCGAAAGAAGAAAACTTTAAAGAAGAAGAAACATTCTAGTATAAAAACTGATGCGCTGAAGTGGCTCAGTAGTACACAGTTTCATGGTGCGAACAGGTTGGCAGAGGGAGACGCAAGGTAAAGACATTACCACTCGCTGAGTTTTAACCACTATAAGTAGATTATGTAAATACTAGCGACAAATGGGTGGACCAAAAAAATATAATTATAATGAAATTCCGTGACTTTGAAAATGACGAACACCCTCATTTTATCCTCTTAGGGATTAAATTTCCAGAAACTCCTTTTTAGTTTTCACTTGTATCATTTAAGGAACCATTGCGCAAAATTCATAGCCTCTGCCGTTTAGGCTCTGTCTTGATGAATTAGTCTGTTAGGACAAGTAATGATATATGTATACAATCATTCAATCAATCACACAATTGCAGTCCACTGCTGGACATAGGCCTCTCCTAACACGCACCACAGCACACGGTCCTCTACCTTCCTTATCTAGTCCGACCTTCTTTAGGTCAAAGTCAAAGAAAAACTCATTAATTCATTTAGATCAAATACATGATACTTATGAACGTCATAAAAACAAATGCCAGCATACTTTTTTCCTACGGCCATACGGTCGTCGGTTCGCCTAGCTGGGGGCTACCCTACCTTACGCTTACCGAGTCGCGGTCTCCACTCTAGGACACAATGCCTTAAAATCAAAATCCTATATATTAATGTTTTTCTCCATATTTCAGCTGGTACTGGATACCTTCAATGATATTTCTTCTCATATCGTGCGTGTTGATAATACACTTAATAATATTCCGCTATCGAGAGAACCCCACGTTCATGGTGCAGCAGGACGCTGGCAATTATAAACTGGCCTTCCCATCAGTTATCATCTGTCCTGAGGTTAACTTTCGTGGATATAAGATGAGAGAATTTTTGACTAAAATGTAAGTAAGATTTTTCTTTTTAAGTGTTTGCTTTTTTTATACTGCCAATGCCAAATGTGCAAAATGCTATGCCAAAGAGGCCAAGCAGTTACCGTAGCCTATGGACGCCCGCAATACCAGAGGTATCACTTGCGTGTTGCAAACCCATTTTTTTACACCAGGACTTTAAAATGGGAGTAACCCTGGAATATAGGAATACGTTTCTTTCAAAACGCATTCCTAAATGAGCGCTGGAAACCTGTACTCACACTCAGGAACACAACTACTGTATGTAGTTATTTGGCTGTGGTCTTCTGTGAGGTAAAGGTCCTTCCCCAGTCAGGCTTGCTCGCTAGTATAGTGCCCTACCTCTCTTAATAATTGTAGGAATATCAATCAGGGTTGTGTTAACTAGTGCATTGTATTGAGATTTTAAACGTCAGTAACTATCAAACATATACATATCTACAACGACCTACATGTAGATCCTATTGGGTAATAGAAACTGCCTTCTTTTGTTACATTTTACTTGCCTTACTAAGTCAAAACCATAACCAGGAGGTATGGCTTATTGTAAATGTTGGAGACACGGAGAATAGTAAAACTTATTTTGATAAACCTCCGGCATAAAACCACACAATGTTCAGTTGAGCCTAACGACACATTTTTGTCGGGCCTTAGAAAAAAGTTTATATAATTATTATATTTACGTATTTTTTCAGAAAATACCCAGCCGGTTTGAACGCAAGCTATGTCAGCAAAGTTCTGCCGCAGTTGGCCGTTTTCTTTAATCCCGACGTCCTGTACGAATTCCGTGATCTGCTCAACTTGGAATACCTACTTAAATATAATGATATTGATGTAGAAACGGTTGGCAGGCGGCTGACTTCATCTTGTGAGGAAATCTTGATCAGGTACCTTATATATTTGACTATCTTAATAATAGACATAAAATTGACCAGTGTCAATTGCTATCAATCAATCAATCAAGGTGATCAATTTCCATCACAGCCTATGTCCAGCAGTGGACGTCCTATGGCTGAGGTTGATCAATTTAACAGATTAATATTTTTTGCATGGCAGAAAATAACATTTGAGGCTGCCGTACATGCCTTGTCTACGTACCTTGGTTGTGGTCAAGGAGAGGTCATTCTTAAGGTTGACCTAAAGAATGCCTTCAATTCAGTGAAAAGGGACACCCTGCTGACACAGGCAAAATTAGAAATACCCAAAATTTATAAGTTTCTTTGGCAATGCTATAAAAAAACCTTCTAAATTACTATACAAGGATAACCTTTTAGACTCTGCGGTTGGCTGTCAGCAGGGTGACCCTCTTGGACCTGTCATTTTTAGTTTGGCAATACACCCAATTATTAGACAATTAAATTCTAAATTTAATTGCTGGTACCTTGACGATGGGACCCTTGGAGGTGATGTAGACACAGTACTACAAGATTTGGCTTTTTTGAAATCAAAATTCCAGTTAATTGGTTTGGATTTAAATCCCACAAAATGTGAAATTTTTCTGAATGAAAATGTTAGCAATAGACAATTGGTCATTTCAAAATTTAATTATTTGGCTCCCAACATTAAAATTATAGAAAAAAGTTGTTTACGCCTTCTTGGGTCCCCAGTCTTGGAAGAGGCATATGACTCCTTTATAGAGGAGAAAATACAAAATTTTAGTGAAATTTCGGATCGCCTTCTCAAAATTAACATACATTCGGCTCTCACCATTATTAGATATTGTCTTTTCGTTCCAAAATTAACTCATGCTCTCAGATCATCACAATTCTGGAAATATATATCCCTTTTAGGCAAAATGGACAAAATTATTCAAATTACATTAAGCAAAGTTTTAAATGTGGCCATGAACGACCGAACTTGGCTCCAAGCTTCACTTCCTATTCGTTATGGTGGCCTCGGCGTTCGCAAAATTTCTGATGTTAGTTTACCAGCGTTCCTATCCTCGGTCCACAGCACGGAAGATTTAACCAGGAAAATATTAGAACCTACACTGGTTGATTCAGAAGTGCCGTGCAAGACCGATGCAGTGAACGCTTGGAAAATGGCTTGTCCAAACACTGTTTTGCCTACTAACCTGTTCTCTCAGAAACAGTGGGACGGGCCGCTCTGCAGCTTGGTAAGAAAAAATCTTATTTCTACAGCTTCCAGTGCTGCTGAGTGCGCCCGTTTGCTGGCTGTGGGTGAATGGTTTGGGGTCGAGACAATTGGTTCGTGGGGTCCGAGCGCTCGCTTTCTTTTTAGGGAAATAGCGAAACGACTGATCGACGCTTCGCGTGACCAAAAGGCTGGCCTGTTTCTTGCACAGAGAATCAGCATAGCCATTCAACGTGGCAATGCCGCCAGCCTTTTGGGCACTTTTCCGGTTGACAATGATTCGGAGGAATATTATGACGCCTAAACTATTGCCTTTTATTTAATTAATTAGTTTTTCATATTTAGGTTTAGTTAGTATAAATAAGTTTTTTCATATTATTGTTGTATATATATAGTTTGAATTTTAATTTAATAAAAATTAATAAGATTAAAGACTAGTTTAAAGTTTCTAAATAATAATGTTATAATTTACATTTATTAAATTACAATTAAGTAAATTTAAAGAAAATGAATCTGAAACTACAAATTAATTTATTACCAGGTGTCGGTGGCAAAACATATACCAGAACTGTTCAAAAATATTTAGAATGGAGCTGACTAGAGATGGTTTCTGCTGCGTTTTCAACGGCAGGTCGTTGCGCCGGTACACATTTCATTTCACTAGCTATAATATCCGACACTACTTTCTGCTACTGTTTTCTTGAAGTTATTCCTTCAGAAACCGGTATTTGAATACTTCTTTGGATACTTCTTTCCTTCCAAAGAAAGAAGTATGCCGGGATCGAAGCAATTGGCGTCCTATAAGTCTGTATGTAAAGCACACCCTAATTGAATGTATTGAACACATCTTCTACGGTAATTGTTGTATTTTTTTTTATACTACCAAGGAGGCAAACAAGCATTCTGCCCGCCTGATGGTAAGCAGTTACCGTAGCCTATGGACATTTACAACACCGGGGTATCACTCACGCGTTGCCGACCCTTTAGAAACCTTATAACTCCTTTCTTGAAGAATCCCATGCTATAGTCTTTCGGGAAAAACCTCGGCAGAGAGCTCATTCCACAACCTGGGAGGAAATTCCTCTGAAACCGCACGTATAAAATCTGAAATGAAAAAAATGAAGATACTAAACATCAAAGTCCTGAATCAATAAGTTAATTGAAGTAAATATACGAGTAGCTTTGATCAGAAAAAGTTACTCTACGATTTTAAAATAGACATACAAATCTGACTGTAAACTTACTTTCATAAAATCATTTTAAAAATATTGTGTTTATTACATCACATTTCAGAGAAATTCGAAAAGGAAAACCGATAAAGAAAAATACGCCTACACTATACACACACAGATTTGGTTTCTCCAGCGGGCTAATGATGGCCATCAACCAGACTCAGAGACCATGGAACATTGATCTAGCCTATAAATGGGTAAGATTTTTGGCACAGTGCGAATACAGCTAAATTTTCTTATTGCCAATGGACTTCAACAATTCCAGGAACACAGACAAACTGTCTAACGTAAAATTAATGCTTTGTTTAAAACTCATTTGAAGAAGATCAATAATAATAATAAATGATAGTGATAATATGTGCAATAAATAAATATGGCATTACAGTCCACCACGTGTTATGGATATGTGTCACATACAGATGTCACTTGGGTTTGCACCCGTTGATTGGCAGGTTTACAAAGTAATGGATCGTTTGGGCAGCGATAGGTGCGAGTCAAGAATGAGGACACCAGCGACAGTTTTCTGATGCCTCTATAATGATGGACAATAAGTACACAAAGTATGTATTGATGTCCTCCCAAACCAATTTTTTGGTCACTGCCGCTAATCTCTATAGAGATTAGCCATCTCTGCGGGAGATATTATAGTGCACAAATGTGCGCGCAAGCAGAGGTGGTTTTGGCCCTATCCGAGAATCGAACCTGGAACTTCAATATTTATTGTCCATTACTATCGTTGTGGTCCTTTCAGTGATTTGTTTCGTCAAAATCTCAACATCAAATTCCTCCCAGATCGCTCTCCAAGGTGGGCAGCACTTTGTAGACACGTCATTCAACGGTACACCCCTGAACCCTGGCACTGAACAATGGTTTTACTACTTCGTAGTTGGTCTCCATATAGCTGATACCGCTAAGGAACTCAGTACTAACCTTAGGAAATGCAACATGGCTGAAGAAGAGTTGAAGTATTTCCCGATTTATAGAAAGTAAGTTCATCTTGCAACAGTTTTGATTTATGGATTTCAAATTATCGTAATAGACATTTAAATTCTGGCAGTGATTTGATGAAGGTAGCATGGACCTTTAATAAATTTATATAGGGAGACCCGTGCTAAGCAGTGGGATGGTTATGGGTTAAGATGATGATGATATTGCATCTATATCCTATTAATCAAATTATATATTAGTTGTATAATTATAGATTATATTTTTCAAAGAGCATTATATAAATTAAATACGAATGACATACGATGAGTTCTGACTGCTTTCAATACTTGCAATTTACAAATAAATAGCAACATAAACTACTATATTTGCTACAAACATATATTATAATATCTACACTAAGTAATATTATAAAGAGAAAAGATTTAAATTGAAGTTTGTAATTGATAAACTCAAATCTACTGGAACAATTTAAGAAAATCCTTTACTAGCTTTATTATCGCTGAGTTACATAGTCTACATTGAAAAGAGATTGGTACATTTAGGATCCTTACCAATACTAAACAGATATCGATCCCCCCGTGCGAAGCCGAAACCATCCGCTAGTGTCCGATTAAATGCGACTTACGTTTTCACTTCTATTTTTAGTAATAGTATGATCATCGACATCATCTCAACCCATAAACGTCCCATTTCTCAGCACGGGTCTTCTCCATACATTTGGAGAGATACTAGCCTACTATACCACGCTGGCCAGATAGGTTGGTATCGGATTTTGTTTCGAGTTTTCTATCTCTTGCAATGGATATTGTCGGCCTGATTTACGCTCTTAGTCGACTCTTACGACACCCTCGGAATGGAACGAGGTGGTGACATTTGTATTCTTAATCTATCACTACACGGACAATTGATATGACCACATACAAACGGGGACAAACAGAGTTAGTGTTTATAACCTGTCATATGTTTTTCTTACCAGAAGATACTGTGCCGTAGAATGCGAGGTGGCTAAGACGATAAAGAGATGTAATTGCGTTCGCATTGTACACCCAAGACCGCGGGGAGTCCCTTACTGCGATGCGAAAGGTCTTCAATGCGCTGAGAGAGGTACTGTTTAATATTACTTTGGCACAACTTCATCTCAATTGTTTTTTATGAAGTGTGGTGTTATTTAGAGTAAACTAACATGAATTGACTGCACGATAGGTTTAAGCTACAAGCAGACATGCTACTTGATGCTGCATCGCGATTTGGAGACCAAATCCATACTACTGGTATCGATAGATTGTAGCGTTTGCTGCTGTGTCGAGCTTTTGAAAACCAACGCAATCGCCGTGTTTAGCGTTACGATTACGATGTGAAATGTTTGGTCGCAATATTTAGCTTCTAAAAAAGACTACATTTAAATCGCTGATGTTAAAAGTACCATTTCTGCTATTGTCCTCGTAATAGTAATTATGTTATATGTATTGTTGTACAAATGTATTGTTTTCTAATGGCAGTAAGTACGAATTGTGAATGCTTACCTACGTGCAATGTGGATACAGCTTTAATTAGAACATCGAGCTTCGAACTCAACTCTGAAGTAGAAGCGATCGACCAGTTCTAGTAAGTATAACGGAATGATAAAGCGTACCATTTGATTTGCACTAATAAATTAAGCAACACTTAAATACGATAAATAGCTTTTTAATACTGGAAATAATCCTTACTAATATTATAAATGTGTAAGTTTGTGAGAATAGATGGATGGATGAATGGATGTTTGTTACTCTTTCACGTAAAAACTACTGAACGGATCTGGAGAAATTTGGCACAGAGATAGATTATGGTCTGGAATAACACATAGGCTATTTTGCAGCGATAACCGACATCCACGCGGGCGGAGCCGCGGGCAACAGCTAGTGATTCTATAATAGTCTGTGACATCGCACTACATAGATGTAGATATTAGTTTGGTCCACTAGAAGTGACTTTATTGGTAAATAATAGTGGTAACAATTTAAACCTTCTAAAGTAAAGTATTCAAATATTAAGTGATGGTATGTCTAGTTAGTTATAGTAAAGGTACGCAAAGTAGAAGTTTACAATTAAGTACAAGAATTTGGAATTCCGCGCGTCACTCCTGTAGTTATAAAGGTCCTGCGAGAATACCAGCGTTGTGGTCCTGGCCGTAACATTAGAGCTGACGCAGGGACCTTATTTGCTTTCTTATATTAAGTTTTATCAAATGTAGTAATTGTAAGTTTAATTGAATGTAAGAGCAAATATTTTTCTTTTCTTTCTTTCTAGAATTCCAGAACTTTTATAATATTCTGGAACTACGAGTACTTCTAGTCGCACGCCGCAGTATTTTGCAACTCGCAATGTTAAAATTTTATGTAAAATTAAGACATTGTATAATTTGTTACAGTGCGAATTTAGATTATAAGAAAGTGACGGTGGTGAGAGCCTTCGTACAAAAACGTCGGACAACAAGTAAACAACGCTGGCCTGTCTTCACATATCTGGATCTGTTTTGTAAGTAACATTATCATGTTATATCTAGAAGGTGCCATAGACCATCCAATAAGACTTATATAGGTAACGTTGCTTCACTTACTTACTAGCTATCTGAAGACTTCTCTGTGGTATTTTCTTTTCAGTAGGTATTGTGTAATATTTTGAAGAAGTTTCCATTCTATTTGTTACCTGACGATTCGTTCGAATTGCACCGATCGAAAATGTGTACAGATTATGTCAAAGTATAAAAGACTTTATTGTTAACCGGCACGTGAACAGATATCCACAGGCTAAACATAACTGTAAGATAAAAATACATAAATTGTTTGTATTTCAGCTCAACTAGGCGGCATGTTCAGCGTATTCTTTGGCTGCAGTATCCTCACTATATTGGGACTGATACAGGCTGTTTGGAGTATCTTACTGACTGCCTGTTCGATCACTAAGCAAGCTTACAAGAATTAGTCCAAGAAAATTGTTACAGAATAAAATTTATTAATAACTGTATAGTTTTTTTTAATATAATTAAAATAAAAATATCACTATAGGAATCTAATATCATCAATAATTTCAGAGAAATACATTGCAGGCAACAGTTATAAAAACAAAAAAGAACAAAATAAATCTACCTGGCTTAGGCCATGAAGGTAAGGTAATATCCTCGCTGATCCGATCCGTCGCCGGCGAACTGGGCGGCGTCAGCGCGCTTACGGGCGCCTGATGCCGCCATAGTGAGGCTGCGGGTGAAAGGTCGGGGCATCGAGCCTCTCACTCGCTCCCTTCCGCGGAGGGACAGCGTTCCCGGTGCACCCGGACGCTGTCACTGGAGTGGAGCCCGTTTAGCGCGGGCAGCCGCTGGGTGGCCACTGACGTCATATCAGGTTCCGATGGGTGACCCGTGCAGGTGGGTTAGGTGCACAGGAGGGTTTTAGTCGCCTACCACCTTTAGGCAGGAGAGTCCGACATATCCGCTTCGCTTCTCCGGGTGGGGCGGTATGCGTAAAGCATTTCCACTCTACAAAAAAAAGGCCACGAAGGTAAAAGGTGAATGAAGCCTAATTCTAACCTTACATCACTTTCTACATACACAACATTATACTTTTCACGTCACTAGCATTGCTAATAGATAGAGATTATAAAATTACAACTTATTATATACAGTGACTCATATAAATGGAATTTCGAATATGAGTTGAAATAATTCACTTGAATCTTAGTTAATACCATGCATTTATAAATTTGTGGTTCATACTCGTGCATAATAAACCCAGGCAGGACAAAACGCTGCGCCTGCGCACTTCAAATAACAATTTCCGTCTCACAAATAGTTTAAACTAGTAATCGGTAACAGTTTTTATTTAAAAAGACAACTCCCGAACAAGCTCTGTGTCGAGGGGGATATTGCAAACATACAGTTAACGGTCACAAATTACACCTAGACTCAAAACAAACAAAAAGTGTTGGCCTGTGTGGGATTCCTGAACCCTCTTTCACAGCAAGCGCATATTACGGCCACTGGATCACTAAGCCAGTCAAATACACTGTGATTTTTCCTGGTTAAAAAAATCTTAAAATTACTGAATTATCTCTGTGCCAAATTTCATCCAGATCCGCAAAGCCGTTTCGGTGTCATTGAGTACAAAATATCCATCTAAATATATAATAGTGTAGATCAACACTACGCATACGCTTAATAAGGTAGCTTGACTCCAGCCCCTGCAAATATTTGACAATCCGTAGATGTGGAATAATAGCCTTTTCTAGAATACCTTTTTACTTTTTATAACAAAATCGGAATGAAACTAAACTTGCACCTATCACGGCAAACTAATTTTCAAAAAATCTGTTAGAATCCGAATAAACTCTGTGAACAAAGTATTCCAAATGTTCGAAAGTTGGTGAACAACGCCGAATTGTCACCAGACAGGGCTAATGAATAAAGTTAAACATCTGATAGCGAGTGTTTAATTAAAATACTCGAGATAGCCCGAGATACTCGACTCAACTATTTTAGCGATAATCGCGATGTTTTTGTGGTTAGCTTTAGCTATTATTGCTAGTGTTGGGAAAGTTGACTGTGTATTAGTTTTTGTTAAACGTAACATTAAAGTTATTTTTTCTTTTTATTCTCGAAGGTGAAATTCGAGGAAGTATTGTTGTAGAAATATGTAAAACATGACTTTTTAAAACTACAAAATAATTACTTAATTAGCAGTAACTATTTTTGCTGCTATTATTGCATTGTTTGGGGTTTTCTTGTTTTTTATAGTACTTGGGTGTAGCAAACAAGCATACGACTCGCTTGATGTTAAGCAGTTACTATGTACGCTTGTAATACCAGTGGTATCATCTGCGTGTTGCCAACCAATTTTTTTCCCCCAGTTCTTTACGACGGCGTATCGTCGTAGAGTCGGGATAGGAAAACGTTTCTTTCAAAAGGCATCCCTGAATGAGCGCTGGAGACCTGTACTCACTTTGTCTCCCACGCAAGAACACAACTACACCAGTATGTTCAGTAATTTAGCTGTGGTCTTCTGTAAGGTGGAGGGTTCTTCCCCAGTCGGGCTTGCTCGCTAGTACGGTGCCCTACCTCTCTTAATTGTGTGGTAAAGCACTTTTTAGTGTAAGCCAGCAGATCTTAGATTAAAATTGGTTATATCAATTTCAAATTTATACTCAGATCAGGCTTTTGTATGCGGTTTCACGCGTCTGGTATGTCGATAAAAAGTAATTTATGTCACGCGGGTATAGGATTTTTTGATTTTTTAAAGAATTTTCAGGACCGTATTAATAAATAGCTACAGAGATTTTCCCCACAGACAAACTAATTTTACTTTTTTTTTTATACAGCTCCCGCACTAGGGAACAAGCCCTGTATCGCGAGGGGCACAAAATACACCCAGACTCGGGACAACCAGATCACACAATTTTTTATCCCGTGTGGGGATCGAACCCAAAACACGCCGCGCAATGGTAAATGGTGACTACTTGACCCACTGAACCAATCATGCAATCAAAATGAAATTTTAATTAGTGTAGACAACAAACGCAACCTACCAAACATAATATAATTACATTAACACTTAAACTTTTTTCGGTTCTTCAAGAAAGGAGTTATAAGGTTTTAAAGGGTCGGAAACGCGTGAGTGACACCTCTGGTGTTGCAAACGTCCATATTCAAATTCAATTCAAATTCAAATTATTTATTTCACAGATAATTACAATCCCTATTATGTTAGTAACAAAATACTAATAGTCTATGTTTTATTTTAAATAGTATTTAAAACATTCACAAATTATCAAATAAAACACATTAAATCATTAACACCTCTCACATGAAGGTCAATGAAGCGACCAAACACAGCCGAATCTAGCCTGCCCGCAATCATTTTCAGGATACTGTTTTATACATAGGCTACCGTAACTGCTTACCATCAGGCAGGTCGTATGCTTGTTTGCCACCTTGGTAGTATAAAAAACTACAAATTCATCCGAGCCGGGGCCGGGCACGGCGGCGATGGCGGCGGCGGCATGCGGCACCGATCGCTTGGCTCGTACAAATCGAATTACACCGGTGTTTTAGCTACATCACGTTCGAACAATATATTCAGTTCTCTTACAAAATGCATTACTAGCAAGTAGCACGCATCGCTGACTGATACCATTTGTGTTTTATATTCATCTGTAATCGACTTGGATATTATGAATTAAACTAGTCCCGCTTAATAACGGAAAGGTAATTAAATTACAAACGCTGAATTCACACTACTGTACGACTAATGCTATTGAATTTATACATAATGCGTAATTATGGCGAGATTATGTTGGAAGAGTACTACATGAGTTCGAAAAATGGAAGTGTGATTTTTATTTATACTACCAAGGAGGCAAACAAGCATACGGCCCGCCTGATGTTAAGAAGTTACTGTAGCTTATGGACGCTTGCAATACCAGCGGTATCACTTGCATGTTTCCATCCCATTTTTTTAACCCAAGGCTTTAAGATGCAGTAGTCTACTTATTTCAAAATAAAATTATTCTTTATTTCTTTTAATACGAGTATTCCAGAATATTTTTAATGCGAATCCAGTTTTCCACGCTATTTCTGAAACACTGATTAACGCAAAAAAGCTAATTACGTGTTAAACTTATTGATTAGTCGTTTCAGTTATGATAAAATTAATCATGATGGATTCGATGATTGCGTCAGTTATACAACCATCTTTTATTTCTAGATCGTAATAATTACTTGGATTAGTATATTGTTTAAACAACTTAATCAAAATTATTTGAATTTTTTGTTCATTTAAAGTTGCGGTGGTTGAATTATTTTAAACTATCTAGAAAGATAGGTTAAAATAATTCTTTAAAAAAATAATTCAAGTCATCGCCTCTACTTCCGTATTTAGAAAAATACGAATATAGAGGCAATGGCTACTGCAATAACATTGTTTTTAGCTTTAGCTAAAATAGCTATATACTTAAGCTGCCTTTTTATTATTATTACGCAAGGTACTTACAATACTCGTATCACCCTCTCGTTACTGGTTCTGTAAAAAAATGTTATAGTGACACTTAGCCACTTATTTTAACACCTGAAACACATTTTCAGGTCTTCATAGCTCATTTAGAGATGCGTTTTAATTTTAAAAAACGTATTTCTATCCCAGAGTAACCCATAACACAAAGCGTAGTAGTAATTATGAAAAGGAAGCGCACAAATGATGATCCCTACCATCAGGCGGGCCATATACTTGTTTGCCCCCTAAAACATACCATCATATTTTATTTAACCCCAAAGTAACAAATAAAAATAGGCAAACACACACAAGCGTACCAGAAAAATATAAACAAGCAAGCTCAAAGGGCTCGTATTTAATACCAAGCGTATTACCATAAAAAAATAAGCAGTTCCGTTATAAGATTGCAGGAACCGACGCGAGCACCGTACACACAGGGCCAAGTTCATGCAAAAATTATACAGTCCGTGTATACCCTACCTAACATAAATTGTGAATATTTGTGCGAGGCCCTTTTAAGGCTTATTGTTTTTCACCTCGCCGCAATGTTTCCCTTATTGGTGTAAAATATTTGCGTCTCGTATTGCAAGCTCTTTTTGTCGAGTGCGCAAAAATCTGGGCTATTTTGTTGACAAGGTTGTGGCATGTGAAATTTTTTGATGTTTAGGGAGTCTGAAAAAAAGGGGTTGTGGTTTTTTAGGACATGGACCTCTACTGTTTGAGTAAAAAAAATGTAACATAATTCACGCCTTGTTTCCTATAGGTAGGCAGAGGTCGTGGATATCATACATATATTCTACTAGCTTTGTTATACCCATGGCATTGTTGGCGAGCCTATAGCTGCTACATTTTTCGACAGCAAACACAGCAAATTAGCACACCACGTAACCCAGAGATTGAACCCAAGACCACGACAATATACCTACTCATATTAAGCACAACCATGTTACATTTGTTAGTTGAAGTTTCTCAACAACAACAGCTCACGAAACCACTTGTCCGTATATCTAGGTATAAAAAGAAATCCCTTAAACAAAAACCCCTGTCAAAGGAAAGAACAGTCCCAAATATATTAATAACAGAAAACGGTCCATGTACAAAACTTACGCAGTTTTGTCATCCGTCTGTGCATAGTTCTAGAGCCGGCTTCAAGGATAATTTGTATCCGAGCAAGTCGACTCAAGACGGCCATGAATCCTACAGAATATATCGCCCAAGTTATAATATCAACCCGGTGGACCCGACGGGAATAATAACAATATAGGGTTGGGACCGTCAGATTCGTTTAGCTTCATATTGGTGAAAGAACGCTGAAACACTGTTGTACTAACTATATTTGTATTATAAGGTCTGATTTGTAGCTTCGAAGGTAACTATGACAAAAAATATTACGTGGCAGTATTAAATTTTCTGTTTTCAATTTGCCCTGTTTGGCAATGCTTTTCGTAACCTATCTATAGGTAAATCTAAGCTATTTATCGCGGTATATTCCTGAATAATACATTAAATTCTGCGTAACTACTACATACCACCTAGTGCTACCTCCTGTTCTGTGTCTGCTATATCCATATATCATTGAAATTAGTCTCGAATTGTTTTTACAGAAATGGCGTAGGTCAAAAGTTAGAAAATGAGACTGGATATTTAGTAAATATAAATTATAACAATATTTTTAACTCGGGTATTTAATGACATACGAACTATATCTGTATCTATATTGCCGGGCATTATATCTGTCTAAGCTGTTTTAAAATTCTCATGAGTAACTTCTCATCGCAAGTAGTTTTATTTACCTACTTAAAATTTGTGAACTATTTAGTATCCAAGTTTCCCTCCACCACTATTCCAAGAGATCTTCCAAACAGACTACACTACAAATCCAGACCTGCCTCACTACTACAAAGTTTCACAAGTTCCGCTAAAAATGCTGCGCCGTATTCCACCCGTAAATAAATGGATGCCGCTGTATCCAGGGGTGGATTTATATCCAACGGCTTTGGTAAATCGTTCCTTATCTTGCTAAAGGTGTACAAGTATCTCTACTATAAGTTGATTGGTGGAACATTATAAAGGGTTTAAACTTGGTATGATGAAAATTTAAGTAAAGGAGAACAAGGTCGGTCACTGTTTTTAAAATATATATTTTTACTAGTGGACCAGGCAGTCGTCGTCCTGCCTGAAAAAGCTGAAATATCGACAGCAGCCAATTGGCCCTACCCGAACACACACACAAAATTTCATCAAAATCGGTCCAGCAGGAGGAGTTCAGTGACATACACACGCACACAAGAAATATACCTATATATAAAGTTTAAAATAGACGCCTGATCTCACTTGAGTTATATACGCGTCAAATACATTATGTACTAAACAGTAAGCTAAATTATTGTCATCAAAGCAGTATGCTTAAGTACATGCACTTATAACTACACTATCCTTACTAATATTATAAACGTGAAAGTTTGTAAGAATGGATGGATGGATGTTTGTTACTCTTTCACGTAAAATCTACTGAACGGATCTGGATGAAATTTGGAACATAGATAGATTATGGTCTGGAATAACACATACGCTACATTTTACAGCGATAGCCGACATCCACGTGAGCGGAGCCGCGGGCAACAGCCAGTAAATAATATTTAGCGGGCAATTGACAAATCGATCAGAAGGAATTAAGTAGTTTTTACCCGACTACGGCGAAGCAAAAAGGAGGGTTATGATTTTGACCTGTATGTATGTTTGTATGTATGTATGTATGTATGTATGTATGTATGTATGTTCATCTGTTCCCGCATAACTTCTAAACTATTTATCATAACTTGACAAATGAGGTATCGTTAGAAACGTCTTGATTGTCTGCTGGTTATAGGCTATGCGGCGTCACAATAAAATCAGTATAGCGTCCTCTGTGGGACCTGAAACCTAAAAATAAAAACTAAATTTCTTGAAAAAGTGCCGTGATGGGTATCAAATGATAGGATTTAATTTGCAGGTTTCGAATATGTAAATATTACTAGCTTTCGTCCGCTGGTGTGCCTGCATTGTTTGTTTATTAGTTGGTTTAGGTCAAATCTTGCTTGCGAGATTTGAACCACTTTTCAATGTTTGATTGAGCTGAAATTTGGTACACCGACGGCACTTTGGTGACAATGTAATAATGTTATACCATGGAGCTGGTCTGATGATGCAGTCAGAAGGTGGGCAAATGACCTCGTCAAATAAACAAGATATCCGCGTCGTATATAGGTGCAATGGATTTATCTTGACAAGTACTATATTCTTAGGTGGGCGTTCAGGATATAATGATGAAAGCGGAAGATGGCCATAGGAACTCAGCAACGAAACAAGATAGCCGCGTCGTGTTTAGGTTCGTTACATATATCTTTACGAGTACTTTATACCTAGGTGGATGTTCAGGACGAGGTGATGAAGTTGGGAAGTGGCTATAGGAACTCTTCAACGAAACAAGATAGCCGCGTCGTGTTTGGGTTCGTTACATATATCTTTACGAGTACTTTAATCCTAGGTGGGTGTTCAGGACGAGGTGATGAAGTTGGAAAGTGGCTATAGGAACTCTTCAACGAAACAAGATAGCCACGTCGTGTTTGGGTTCGTTACATATATCTTTACGAGTACTTTATACCTAGGTAGGTGTTCAGGACGTGGTGATGAAGTTGGGAAGTGGCTATAGGAACTCTTCAACGAAACAAGATAGCCGCGTCGTGTTTGGGTTCGTTACCTATATCTTTACGAGTACTTTAATCCTAGGTGGGTGTTCAGGACGAGGTGATGAAGTTAGAAAGTGGCTAGAGGAACTCTTCAACGAAACAAGATAGCCACGTCGTGTTTGGGTTCGTTACATATATCTTTACGAGTACTTTATACCTAGGTGGGTGTTCAAGACGTTGTGATGAAGTTGGGAAGTGGCTATAGGAACTCTTCAACGAAACAAGATATCCGCGTCGTGTTTAGGTTAGGTGCAATAGATTTATCTTGACAAGTGCTATATTCCTAGGTGGGTGCTCAGGATATAATGATGAAGACGGAAGATGGCCATAGGAACTCTTCAACGAAACAAGATAGCCACGTCGTGTTTGGGTTTGTTACATACATCTTTACGAGTACTTTATATCTAGGTGGGTGTTCAGGACGTGGTGATGAAATTGGGAAGTGGCTATAGGAACTCTTCAACGAAACAAGATATCCGCGTCGTGTTTGGGTTCGTTACCTATATCTTTACGAGTACTTTAATCCTAGGTGGGTGTTCAGGACGTGGTGAAGTTCGAAAGTGGCTATAGAAACTCTTCAACGAAACAAGATATCCCCGTCGTATTTAAGTTAGGTGCAATAGATTTATCTTGACAAGTACTATATTCCTAGGTGGGTGCTCAGGATATAATGATGAAGACGGAAGATGGTCACAGGAACTCTTCAACGAAACAAGATAGCCACGTCGTGTTTGGGTTCATATTTTTACGAGTACTTTATACCTAGGTGGGTGTTCAGGACGTGGTGATGAAGTTGGAAAGTGGCTATAGGAACTCTTCAACGAAACAAGATATCCGCGTCGTATTTAGGTGCAATGGATTTATCTTGACAAGTACTAAATTCCTAGATGGGTGCTCAGGATATAATGATGAAGTCGAAAGGTGCCCATGAAAACTCTTCAACGAAACAAGGTAGCCGCGTTGCGTTTTGGTGCGATGAATTTATCTTGACTAGTACTATACTCCTAGTTAGGTGTTCAGGTTGTCATGATGAAAGTCGGAAGGTTGCCATATAGATACTTTTTAATTAAACAAGATACTCGTAGAAGCATCGTATTTGGGCTCATTAGATTTAACTTGACGGGATTACCCATCAAACCAAAACGGGTAATATGCTTCTAAGTTGTGACCTAGAAGCATATTAATACTTCTAAGTGGTGTTTAGGGTGTGATAATAAAGTCGAAAACTGGCCATAGGATCTCTAACGAAACAAGATAGCCGCGTCATGTTTGTTGGATTTATCTTGACGAGAACTATATTTCTAGGTGGTGCTTAGGATGTGGTGTTGAAGTTGGAAGATAGGAATATAAAAAATCTGTAAATTACAAAAATAATAATAAAAATGATTAGGCATAAAACTCATGTGCCAATAGTTTAGACTATAAAATATAGTTTTTAAAAATGTTTTAATTTGCCATATTATATTATGTTATTAATATGTAATATGTAATGGAAATTTAATTTAATATTTAATGCCCCTCATATTTATGTTTTGTAATTTGTAATGCAAATTGAATTGTATAATATTGTCTTAAAAATAAAACCCCAAAATAATTCAAATAAAATAAAGTTCCTATGGCCAGTTTTCGACTTTATTATCACACCCTAAACACCACTTAGAAGTATTAATATGCTTCTAGGTCACAACTTAGAAGCATATTACCCGTTTTGGTTTGATGGGTAATCCCGTCAAGTTAAATCTAATGAGCCCAAATACGATGCTTCTACGAGTATCTTGTTTAATTAAAAAGTATCTATATGGCAACCTTCCGACTTTCATCATGACAACCTGAACACCTAACTAGGAGTATAGTACTAGTCAAGATAAATTCATCGCACCAAAACGCAACGCGGCTACCTTGTTTCGTTGAAGAGTTTTCATGGGCACCTTTCGACTTCATCATTATATCCTGAGCACCCATCTAGGAATTTAGTACTTGTCAAGATAAATCCATTGCACCTAAATACGACGCGGATATCTTGTTTCGTTGAAGAGTTCCTATAGCCACTTTCCAACTTCATCACCACGTCCTGAACACCCACCTAGGTATAAAGTACTCGTAAAAATATGAACCCAAACACGACGTGGCTATCTTGTTTCGTTGAAGAGTTCCTGTGACCATCTTCCGTCTTCATCATTATATCCTGAGCACCCACCTAGGAATATAGTACTTGTCAAGATAAATCTATTGCACCTAACTTAAATACGACGGGGATATCTTGTTTCGTTGAAGAGTTTCTATAGCCACTTTCGAACTTCACCACGTCCTGAACACCCACCTAGGATTAAAGTACTCGTAAAGATATAGGTAACGAACCCAAACACGACGCGGATATCTTGTTTCGTTGAAGAGTTCCTATAGCCACTTCCCAATTTCATCACCACGTCCTGAACACCCACCTAGATATAAAGTACTCGTAAAGATATAGGTAACGAACCCAAACACGACGCGGCTATCTTGTTTCGTTGAAGAGTTCCTATAGCCACTTCCCAACTTCATCACCACGTCCTGAACACCTACCTAGGTATAAAGTACTCGTAAAGATATATGTAACGAACCCAAACACGACGTGGCTATCTTGTTTCGTTGAAGAGTTCCTATAGCCACTTTCCAACTTCATCACCTCGTCCTGAACACCCACCTAGGATTAAAGTACTCGTAAAGATATATGTAACGAACCCAAACACGACGCGGCTATCTTGTTTCGTTGAAGAGTTCCTATAGCCACTTCCCAACTTCATCACCTCGTCCTGAACATCCACCTAGGTATAAAGTACTCGTAAAGATATATGTAACGAACCTAAACACGACGCGGCTATCTTGTTTCGTTGCTGAGTTCCTATGGCCATCTTCCGCTTTCATCATTATATCCTGAACGCCCACCTAAGAATATAGTACTTGTCAAGATAAATCCATTGCACCTATATACGACGCGGATATCTTGTTTATTTGACGAGGTCATTTGCCCACCTTCTGACTGCATCATCAGACCAGCTCCATGGTATAACATTATTACATTGTCACCAAAGTGCCGTCGGTGTACCAAATTTCAGCTCAATCAAACATTGAAAAGTGGTTCAAATCTCGCAAGCAAGATTTGACCTAAACCAACTAATAAACAAACAATGCAGGCACACCAGCGGACGAAAGCTAGTAATATTTACATATTCGAAACCTGCAAATTAAATCCTATCATTTGATACCCATCACGGCACTTTTTCAAGAAATTTAGTTTTTATTTTTAGGTTTCAGGTCCCACAGAGGACGCTATACTGATTTTATTGTGACGCCGCATAGCCTATAACCAGCAGACAATCAAGACGTTTCTAACGATACCTCATTTGTCAAGTTATGATAAATAGTTTAGAAGTTATGCGGGAACAGATGAACATACATACATACATACATACATACATACATACATACATACAAACATACATACAGGTCAAAATCATAACCCTCCTTTTTGCTTCGCCGTAGTCGGGTAAAAACTAAAACCCGACTACTTAAAAATCGTCCTCTGAAAAGTATGAAATAAATAAATTTTATATAGGTAATGAGGGTAGCCGTGGTCGTATGCCACCTTTTACATAACAATATAGGAACTTTAGGACCTTTTCATCGAAACAAGATATCCGCAAGTCCGCCTGTGTGCGATTGTGCATAAAGTGTTTAAATAAATAAATCTATCCTTAAGGCAAGGTGGCATACGACCACGGCTACCCTCTGTACCTATATAAAATTTATTTATTTCATACTTTTCAGAGGACGATTTTTAAGTAGTCGGGTTTTAGTTTTTAAACTTTATTTTTGGCTTTAGAAATATTCTAATAATGAACACAAATAAACTCAAACTCGAAGTAGGTAACTATTTGTGGATCATTCGATTGTTAGGTTCACCGCAGTGTTTGAAGTTCGAAAGCACACTGAAAACTTTATCAGGTGAACAGATGCAAAGTGAATACAAGCAAGTAATCTTAATAGAAGATAAAAGTCAACCACGTTTATATTCACCAAATATCCACCAACATGTTTATACAATACAATAAACAATTTCTTTTTTATTTTAATAAAATTCTTATTAAAATAAAACTGGTATTGGAACGAATTAATTTACATGTTAACAGATTGTGTTTAGCATATTTTTAATTTAGCATATACGTATTTTAACATTCACGCAAAATCCATTTTTTGTGGAATCAGTTCCATGAAAACGAATAAATAATAGGTATGCTGATGCGCGTCGATTTCCATTCGAATTGAATATTCAAGACGTGGTATTTCGTATATTAATAATAAAATATAAAATGCTGGAAAAAATATTACAAGTGAATAATAAATTGGAAACTATCATTTAAATCTACCTGGTTTTCTCTCTGCATCACTCAATAGTTGACTGGTAGAGAATGCCTTTGGCGTTAAGCCCACCTTTGTACCCAATGTTTGTGAAGAAGTTTTAAATAAATAAATAATATTGGTAGCTTATTTTATGAAGCATTCGCTGCTTTATAAAATAAGCTACCAATATTATTTATTTATTTAAAACTTTGGCACAGCAAAAAACTTATAGGGATTTGGGTTCGCAATCAAGAGGTATATTAAACTATTGTTTAATATCGCCTAACCTAAATAAAAACTATATGTGACCTGCTTAGGTCTAGGTCAGCTCTATTATTCTTTCCTCATAATTGGAAGATGTTGTACGTATAGACCTGTAACGGCTAACGTTTGAATGAAACTAACGTCACTCCAAGACGTAAAAAAGCGGTGGACAAATTCGAACTCTGGAGTAGGAGCTCGGATGGCACAGTTGGTAGTGCGCTGGGCCGGAAGCCGAGAGGTGCAGGTTCGAGTCCTGCTCCGGGCTCGTCTTTTTCCACATTGCTTTAATATTTAAGTATATTTGAGCTAATTGCATAGCAAAATGCTAAAAATATTTAATAATATTGAGTGGTTTCATTCTTTAATAACATTCTTTCCTCATAATTGGAAGATGTTGTACGTATAGACCTGTAACGGCTAACGTTTGAATGAAACTAACGTCACTCCAAGACGTAAAAAAGCGGTGGACAAATTCGAACTCTGGAGTAGGAGCTCGGATGGCACAGTTGGTAGTGCGCTGCGCCGGAACCCGAGAGGCGCAGGTTCGAGTCCTGCTCCGGGCTCGTCTTTTTCCACATTGCTTTAATATTTAACACATTAAAACTAGTCTGGAGAGTAAAGGATGATCCACATTACACCGTGCTCATCAAACTCGAACTCAAACTCAAAATTCATTAATTCATTTAGGTTACAAAGTAACACTTATGAAGGTCATAAATTATGAATAAGCCAGAAAGATGATGTCAGCAAAATTTTCTTACGGCTAGTTTGCTGACGTGGGGCCTTGAGAAGAACTAGCAAGAAACTCAGGCCACTCTTTTTAATCGCCAGATAGTAACAATCTTTAGAAAAATACAAGTATGATAGCATGCAAGATGGTGCAGTCAAAACACGATACTTACTTTATCGATAAAACATCTATAGTACCATTTTGTATTTAGTTATTCATACTTGTCCGTGTCCCAGCCTGGCACGGTGTAAAGTACCTAAATCATCCTTAACGGCACACAAGACCAACAGAGCCTCTAGAAAAGTGGCATAAGCGATAGTCGAATCGAAAAGTCAAAAAAACAAATGTAGGGGTTTTGACGTGAGTCTACGATTTAATGTCGTAAACTTTCGTCAAATCCCATACATTTTATTTTTTTATTTTTCGATTCGACTTTCGTTCATGCCACTTGTCCAGAGGCTCAGACCAGTCTATCCAGTCAATTCTCTCAGTCCAGTACATATTCCACCGCATGTATCTATTATAGCATTTCAATATCACACACAGTTACATATTATGAAACATCATGATCTATAATTCACTAGAAGCATGTCCTACGTCAATTAGTCATTTGAATTATTAACTTGAGCCATCACAAAGGGGCCAGATAAACATTTGTTGATAACATATTCAGTGGTATTATGATGATTGCCTACCTAGTTACATTGGAATAAATTAAGTTTAGCACTATGATAAATTCAGTTAATGGGCCTTAATTTATTTCTAATCAGTTAGTTTAGTGGGAGGGTACCTTAAATTATGATATGTTCTTCATTCGTCCTGAAGTTTTGTCCCACATTCCAAATTCTTAGTTTGTCCCATATCACTATTGAAGTATTGCTTCAACTTGAATCAGAAATTCCTTTAAAAATATAGTAAACAAAAAATTTTATGTATGTATTTCAAATATAATCCTACTAATATTATAAATGCGAAAGATTGTAAGTATGGATGGATGAATGGATGGACGGATGGATGGATGGATGTTTGTTACTCTTTCACGTAAATACTACTGAATGGATCTGGATGAAATTTGGCACAGAGATAGATTATGGTCCGGAATAACACATAGGATACTTTTTACAGCGATAACCGACATCTACGCGGGTGGAGCCGCGGGCATCGGCTAGTATATTATAATCTATCTTTATCAATCTATATGTTACCGGCAATGTCTATAATTCAGGTAATTTATACAAAACCGAGGCAATATATAGAATACCCAGAGCGGTATATTATACACTACTATTAAATTTTACAACAATCTTTTGGTACTCGTAGGTATTCATATTGGTATTCTGCTGTGCTCACTAGCTATAATCCACACAATATCACTATCTACAATCCTTTAAACTATAAGCTAAAGCACAAGATTGCTTTTAATTTCTACATCTTTGTTAAAACCCAAATACATCACAATATAATATAATATTATAAATACTACAGCAAGTCTATCTGTCTGTTGCCTATGCACGACTAAACGGCTCAACATATCATAATGAAATTTGGTGGCAATGTGTTAGACGGACATAGTAAGTAATTAAGGACATAGTATACTTCTTAAAACGTCCACGCAGCCGGGGGCAACATCTAGTATTACTTACTAGTTAATTACTTGGATGGCACAATTGGTAGCGCGCTGGGCTGGAACCCGCTGGTATCCTGCTCCGGGCTCGTCTTTTTCCACATTGCTTTAATATTTAACTAAACCTAGTCTTAGATCGTAAAATATTCATGTATATCTGTGCAACGTATTGTCTGTAGATAGATTGTATGTGCAACTAATATTTGCAATGTTCAGTAGGTACATTATTAATTTGATCAGCAGCTCCTAACGCTGTGTACATAACACAAGCTTTGTCGAAATTGACATATAAAAACCTGGTGAAAAACAAAAAAAATATACTACTTGGGTGGCAAACAAGTATACAACCTGCCTGATTTTAAGCAGTTACCGTAGCCTATGGACGCTTCAGTACCAAGGTATCACTTACACGCGGTAGGATCACACATTAACGACCCACTATGTTACACACACTATTGACTATAGTTACTCAAATGTTCAAGCCTTCATACTTTCCATGAGCTTGTATTACAGTAACCCTGAACAATAAAAGACAAAGGGATTCTTTGTCTTTTTACACATCATTGGAGAAGCGCTGATCCGCCGCGATGATCGGTTCATCCCGACCGCATACCGAACCTTTAACACTTCGCCCTGGTGAGGCAAGTTTCTATGAGCCCTTTCGCTACTACGGTAGCCATGCGGTCACTTGTTATTTTTATCCTACTAATATTATAAACGCGAAAGTTTGTAAGTATGGATGTATGTTTGTTACTCTTTCACGTAAAAACTACTGAACGGATCTGGATAAAATTTGGCACAGAGATGGATTATAGTCTGGAATAGCACATAGCACCGCGGGCCACAGTTAGTTAGTAGTTTTTCATTTTTCATGAATTCTCAGAGTATTTTGTTTGTTATTTCTAACAAACAAAATACTCTGAAAACAACAATTTGTAGATGATTCAAATATTAAGTTTTTAGGAGATTAAAATCTAGAACATTAGAGGCGACGCCAAGTCTCAGAATCATAAAGCTCGTCCTCAATTACACGATACTTGATAAACAGCCTACTTCCCATCCTACTAATATTATAAATGTGAAAGTTTGTGAGGATGGATGGATGTTTGATAAATGTTTGTTACCATTTCACGTAAAAACTAAGTAGAATAAACAGAAGTTTGTGAGATACCGTATATCCCTTTCTACTAAAACTTCTTGGTCACACTAAAATTTCAAAATTCCAGTCACGTGCCGTCGGGCCGAATTGAAAGGTGGCCAAGATTGAATAAAGATGGCCTCCCTACAGTGGGGGTTATCAAATCATCCCTCCCACGTCGAGCCGAATAAGAACTGA
The DNA here is from genome assembly GCA_947095525.1 of Trisateles emortualis. Taxonomy (NCBI): domain Eukaryota; kingdom Metazoa; phylum Arthropoda; class Insecta; order Lepidoptera; family Erebidae; genus Trisateles; species Trisateles emortualis. The sequence goes on along the minus strand of OX352736.1, from coordinate 19,833,693 downwards.
TTTCGTTATCACCCTTAATTTTGTGCGTATATACTGTGACAGGTCTCCAGGCTGAAGCTAAGATTGGACAGGACACACATTGTTAAAAAACAAAATATAATGTAATATTTTGGACAAAAATGTGCGTCTATTGCTTTAAACGGAGAATAAAAAGAACCAACTAAAAGATGTTATAGTTATCGTATTCAAGGCACGCCTCTTGCTTTACCCAGTTGTGTGTTTAAGTTAATTTTCGCTCGGTTTAACCACAAAGTAAAACATCATAAGGCAACTTGCATACACCTGAGCATCTAGACAAGTGGCATAAGCGATAGTCAAATCGAAAAGTCAAAAAAGCAAATGTATGGGATTTGACGTAAGTTTACGACATTATATCGTAGACTTACGTCAAATCCCATACATTTTATTTTTTGACTTTTCGATTCGACTATCGCTTATGCCACTTGTCTAGAGGCTCTGAACATTGTACATAACGTACATATTATTATGTGAAAGTGTACATAATATGTTAGAATATATCATATTTTGCCTGTATTTTATATAAACTGTAAATATAATGACATGTGTAAACTTAACAAACAAGTGCGAGTCGGATTCGCACACCGAGGGTTCCGTACAATGATGTAACTAAAAATTTACGGTTTTCGCAACTTTTCCTTTATCTATGCTATAAGACGTTGCTTCGTACCAAATTTCAAGATTCTGAGTTCACAGAAAGTACCTTGTAGGTTTTGATTCCCTTGCGAGTGTCGAAAATTTGCGGCATAGATGGCTGTATCTTTTGATTGCGTTGGCTTAGATGTTTGTTTTTTTTAACAGCTTTAAGGGACAGTAGACCTGAGTATTTGATATAAATTTCAGCTTTATACCTCCATGCGTTCCTGAGAAAATAGAGTCTAGACAGACAACAAAGTGATTCTATAAGGGTTCCCTTTTTCCTTTCGAGCTACGGAACCCTAAAAAGGGGAGAAAGGAGAGTTGCGTTGTAGGTGCTTTAGATATTATGTGTGTGTAAGTAGATACTTTTTCTCAGCAATGACAGTGAAGTCCTTTTTTCCCTCTCGTTGATTAATTCGTTTTGACTTACGATTACGACAAAAATCCTTTTGACTTATTTTTACGATTGACAATTAATCTATATTTGACTTCTGCAAAAATAACGTAGGTAATGTAATTATAAATTCAGCCGCTTTAAAATTGTATGTTCTTTGTCGAAAGCAAACAATACGCGTCGGGGAATTTTATAATTAAATTTTAAATTGTTTCAACTTGTTTTATATTTATTTAAATTAAACCGAATCGTCGATCGTCGAAGTCCCGTCCTTAATTCAGTTATTGGTGTTGCAAGGATCCATATGCATGTTTTTCTTCTTAGTAGGATTAAAATAAGTTTGTAGTTTATGGGTGTTTATGCATTAGATATTCTCAAAAGAACCAACACACGACGCGGCTGTCTTGTTTCGATAAAGAGTAGCCATAGGCTGCCTTCGAACATCACCATTACACACTGAACCACTTAAAAGTATATTACCCGTCAAGATAAATTAATAACTAACGTTGTATTGTATGTCGGGGAAACAATAATATTATTGTTTACAGGTGCGCCCTCTTTCTCGTACACCCTCTTCAAATGGAAATAATACCACGTTCAGATAGTATTAGACTTCTTTAGTACTGGTACACTCAATTTTAAATGTTTAAAAATTGTTGCACTATAATCACACCAATGTCCGTGTGGTGACGGATTAAGAATACAAATGTCACCACTCCCTTCCTGGTGTCGTAAGAGTCGACTAAGGGAGTAAGTCAGGCAGACAATATCCACTGCAAGAGAGGGAAAAGTCGAAACAAGACCCTATAGCAACCCGTCTGGCCAGCGTGGTATAGAAGGCTAATATCCCTCCAAATGTTTGGAGGAGACTTGTGCCCAGCAGTGGGACGTTTATGGGTAGAAATGATGATGATCCCACAGCCACCTTTCAGCTGCATCATCCATATTATTGCATTGTTACTGAAGTTACTTCGGAATACCAAATTTCAGCTTAATCAAACATCGGAAAGTGCTTTGTTGCACAATCTATTGCTTTACACCCACCTATCACAACAGCCCCTCTAGACAAGTGGCATAAACTGTAGTTGTTGACGTAAGTTTACGACATGAAATCGTAGACTCACGTCAAATTCCATACATTTTATTTTTTTACTTTTCGATTCGACTATCGCTTATGCCACTTGTCTAGAGGCTCAGCCCCTCTAGACAAGTGGCATAAGCGGTAGTCGAATCGAAAAGTAAAAAAAGCAAATGTATCGGATTTGAAGTAAGTTTACGACATAATGTCATAAAATTACCTCAAATCACATACGTTTGCTTGTTTGACTTTTCGATTCGATTACCAATTATGTCACTTGTCTAGAGGGGCTGAGTATTGTTAGAATGGTCTCTTGTAGAATCAATATTTGCTGAAATACGATTGATATCAGCAAAAGTATAATGTCCATAGGAATAACGACTATAATCGTAAAACAAAATGATCGTAATAAGGTTTCATGCACAGAATTAAAAAAACTGCTTCACTAACAAAGATTTTGTTGGAAGATAAAGTTAATAGAAAATGTTATTAAACCTTGAAATTTCGCTCAACATTCAGTTTCCTTTTATTTATACGTCATCAACGTAGCTATCTGCCATGTCATGCCATTACCGTTTTTATTTAAATAGACTATAGCATGGGTTTCTTCAAGAAAGGAGCTATAAGGTTTTTAAAGGTTCGGCAATGCGTGAGTGACACCCCTGGTGTTGCAAACGTCCATATGCTACGGTAACTGCTTACCATCAGGCGGGCCGTATGCTTATTTGCCACTTTGGTAGTACAAAACAAAAAAAAGGTAGAACACTATACTAGTAAGGATGTTCGATTGGGGAGGGACCTCCACCTTACAGAAGGCCACAGCTAATGTTTATAGAATGCATGGCATATTATCTGTACATAGTAGGTGAGGAAGGCTCTCCTAGCTTGCAGCGTTCACTCGGCGTCGCTAACTAGCCGAGGTCACGTGCTGCATTCAGGTGGGTCAACAAGTCTCATCGTAACTTGGCTCAAGCATCTACTGCAGTTTACAGTTTTTTTTTTTTTTACATTACTTGGTGGCAAACAAACATACGGCCCGCCTGATGGTAAGCAGTTACCGTTGCCTATGGGCGCTTGCACTACGAGAGATATCACTTGCGTGTTGCCGACCTATTTTTTTTACAAACCTTGACTTGTCCTTGTGGAGGCCCTTCCCCAGTCGGACTTGCTCGCTAGTATGGTGTGCTACCTATCTTAAACATACAATTAATTAACAGAGTACCTATAACAGGTAATAATTTGTAACTTACTATTATAGCAGACTCTGTTGTCTTTTAACAAAGGGCCCACCGTACCCTTCAGTATTGTTCTTCTGTTTGAGTAAATATTGATATTATATTTCATACACTATATACATATATATTTATATATCTATACTAATATTATAAAGCTGAAGAGTTTGTTTGTTTGGTTGAACGCACTAATCTCAGAAAGTACTGGTTCGATTAGAAAAATCTTTTTTGTTGAATAGTGCATTTATCCAGGAAGGCTATAAGCTATATAACATCACGCTATGATCAATAGGAGCCGAGCAGTAGTAAGATATGTTGCAAAATCGGGGAAAATATTCCAAATTACCACGCGGACGAAGACGCGGGCGACCCCTAGTGTATTATATAATCGGTGGGCCTATAGATGGGTAACCGTATATAGGTGTTTCATCTGAGCGTCTCTGTGCTTCGGAAGATACCGGAATATTTTCCCCGATTTTGCAACATATCTTACTCTGCTCCGCTCCTATTGATCATAGCGTGATGTTATAACATAGCCTTCCTGGATAGATGCACTATTCAACAAAAAAAGATTTTTTCTAATCGAACCAATATGTATAATTTGGTTAAGACTTATTAAAGACTTACATATGTAAAGATAGGCTGCATCATTGAATTGGTTTATCACTGTTAGAATGATGCAGCAAGTGGTACCTAAATAAATAAATAAAAATACTTTCTGAGATTAGCGCGTTCAACCAAACAAACAAACTCTTCAGCTTTATAGTATTAGCACAGTGTAAAGACCTCTTTATATATATGAACAAGTTCCATATACTGTGGTATTAGTAAAGATTGGTACAGGCGTTGTATAGGTCGTGCAGCAATTGGCTGCAGAACGAAAAACCAACAGACAGACATAGTAACTGTCACATCCTTACTAATATTATAAACTAGCTGTACCCGCGACTTCGTTCGCGTGTTCAGTCTTTTACTGAAAATCTCAAAGCTACAGCTGTTATCCCTATACAAACTTTCATCGGCTGATTTTCATCTTTAGTGGTTACATTTAAAAAAACCTTTCTTTGCGGATGCCTATATCATAATAGCTGAGTGTCTAATGATTTAAACTGTGCGTTTGTTGATTAGTCAGTCACGTTTTTCTTTTAAACATTTGGATTCTGCAATTAATAAACTTCATGAAGAAATATTCCTTGTTTGTATGATTGTTCTGCTCTTCAAATTGTCTTAGCGCAAACGTGAATTGGCCCATCGCCTAGCTAATAGTTTGAATTTATGTATTGTTATGTATTATCTGTGCCATACCCTGTAGAAATCTCTACATCTATTACATTTCGTTTTAAATTGGTCACTTCTAACCTGATAGGTACTGTTGCACAGTTTATGTGGGCTAAAAATTTATTAAATTCTTAAAGGGCATAATGGTCCGTCGTAGTGCTCAAGGATTTCAGAAATTGAACTTTCCTTTTGATCCATTGTTCTTATAATACAGTTATACTACTTTACATAAGCTTTCGGAACAAAACTGAATGAAAAACCAGTAAGTTGAACCCTATTTAATATTGTCGACCATATTAGTGAGACTTCAACGTAAATTCGGTATATAGGTATCTGTTAATTATTATCTTTATCTCTGAAACTATGAATTTTTTACTTTGTACATTGTTTAATTACGAAGTTCCCGTGCCTATATCCGGCTGTATCATAATATTAGTTAAATTGTAACATTTTAATTTGCTCATTGAATGTGATTAGTTACTGTCATTTAATTACATAATTGAGATACTTTATGTCTGATCTCCATCGGAAAAATATTTATCATTGAGAAGTTGGCCATCTGCAGTATTCTTTATTAGTTTCACTAACGAATTGATGCTTCCTGAATGCATTTGTTTGATTCATTGCAGAATGCCTATAGTATTTGAGAAGGTTACTCACTTCCCTACGGAACCCATCACCAGAACTGGATTTCTTAAAAACTGAGAACAATATGAAAGATTATCCATCCAATTACAAAAAGATTTTTAAGAGATTTTTTTAAGAGAGGGAATGACCTCCACCTTACAGAAGACCACAGCCAAATAACTACACACAGCGGTGTAGTTGTGTTCCTGTGTGTGAGTATAGGTTTCCAACGCTCACTTAGGGATTCGTTTTTAAAGAAACGTATTTCTATCCCAGGGATACTCCCACCTTAAAGCCCTGGTGTAAAAAATGGGTTAGTAACACGCAAGTGATACCTTTGGTATTGCAAGCGTCCATAAGCTACGGTAACTGCTTAACATCAGGTGGGCCATATGCTTGTTTGCCACAAAAGTAGTTCCATCTTAGCCATAAGACGTCCACTGCTCGACATAGGCCTCCCGCAAGGTTTTCCACATCATTCGGTCCTGATCTGACCTTGTCCATCGATTGCCCGCGTTTACCAGGTCGTCGGTCCATCTTGTTAGAGGCCTGCCCACGCTGCGTCTTCCAGTTCGTGGTCGCCACTCTAGAACCTTGCTTCCCCAACGGCCATCGGTTCTGTGAGCTATATGCCCTGCCCATTGTCACTTAATTGAGGCAATTTTTCGAGCTATGTCGGTCACTTAAAAAGAAAATATTACAAATCGGCTCTTAAATGACGATGTTCAGGAATAAAAAAAACAATGCAATGGAACCTCATCTGTAAAAAATCAGTTAAAAATATATATCAGGTATGCCGATGAGACCGAGGCCGATCATGCGTTTCGCTGTGAGTGATTTTTTTGGTCGAAGATAGACACATAGTATCGCGGAGTTTTTTAGATCTATTTGCAAATAACATTGCCTCCAACGGCAGGATTTTTCCGACTCGCTCAACTATCATCGTAATATTTCAGCCAATTCACGCTCGCAAAACTATAATGAAAGAATCACGCCTTCTTCTGGTGAAAATCGTATGAAATTTTGTTTGGTAGTTATATCATGAGTTTATCGTGACCAGATAGACAGATTCGGTGGAGTGTTTTCTTTTCTGTGCTGCTTTCCTGATTACCTAAATTAAGGTATTGATAAATGTTAGCGCCTACACAAAATGAAATAGCATTCATTTTATAGTAATATTTTATAGTTTGTGTTTAAGTTTTATTAGGCGTTTAATTTAGTGAGTGATTGTCTTAGGTCTTGGCATGATTAACGCATTTTATTCGTACTCATAGTATATTTATATAGTTTTAGTTTTATCAAAGATTTTAGCTGCAACAAACAGATAGAGAGATAAAACTATTAAAATTGTATTTCTGTTGTAAGTGCTATGTAAACAGCCACATGAATTTAATAGAAAGCTATTATTTTGATATTAAAAACAGACACTTCAATTTTATTTATGTGTGTATAGATGTATAGCTGATATGTGTTTATGACTTCGTTTGCGTGGACTTCAGGGATTAAGATTTGAGAGTTTCCTGGAGATGCTAAACGGAAAATTGATTGGAATCAAAAGAACCCGGGGTATAAAAGATTATCACCTGCACCGCATCCTGTTAAAATGTCTGCTTCTATTACATTTCGTTGTAAAATGGTCACTTTTAACCTAGTACCGTTAACACGTGATGTACCAGTCAGCTGATCTCTATTAAATATGGTCGCCGATATTGATGAGAGTTCAACTTAAATTGGTGATTTCTATATCTCCGAAACCTCGCATTATTTTTTAAATTTATTTTCATGTGAACTTCAAACGTGGTTTTACAAACTACATTTTAAAAAGATTTAGCTAAATAAATCGAAGCGTGTTTCTTGTATAGCACGTGTGTTATTAAAGTGGCCATAACTTTTTTATTTGTGAACCGATTGGAATAAAATAAAGCCTATATGTTATGGGAAGGTTGCCACAATATATAAGTGAAAACCGCATTCAAATCGGTTGCGTGGTTGCTGAGTTTATCGCGTACAAACGCGGCCACAAACAGACAAACAGACAAACAGACACACAGACAAACAGACAAAAATTCTAAAAACCACATTTTTGGCCTCAGTAACATAAATACAACGTATATAAATTGTTTTTTCGAAAAAAAAATCAATGTACAGACGCGACTTGGTTACGATTTTATTATATGTATAGATGTGAAAGTTTGTGAGAATGGATGGATGGATGTTTGTTACTCTTTCACGTAAAAACTACTGAACGGATCTGGATGAAATTTGGCACACAGATAGGTTATGGCTTTTTGCAGCGATAACCGACATCCACGCGGGCGGAGCCGCGGGCAACAGCTATTTGTAATATTAGTAGGACTTTTCAGACATTTTAAACTACAATAAACGCCTCACATTATTGACAGATAATTCAACACCATTGTCTGCACGAAGCATTGGCGCGAACATTACCAAGTTCCACAATATAATCTTTTTATTTGCGAACTTTACACTTGACGGCAGTGAGAACAATGAAAGTGCCCTTTTCACTCGCTAAAAGAATACGGTGAACGATTATTATCCGAGAAAAAAGTTTAGGTGCCTACTACAAAATTTGAAGGATTAAATAGACATTAGGTACCTACTTGCTGAGAGCGATCAACTTAATGACTGTTGTAACATATTTTTTATAACAATACATAACAAACATCATGCCTTGTCCCTCAAGATGTGATGTGGGTGGGCAGAGGTGTTAGGTTCCATGTAATATGCGTCCACCGAATTCTGAATAATTCTAATTCTTATTTAATCCTGAAACTTCAGGACTAGAACACAGCCGGGATCCCGGCCGCGTCGAGTACACTATCTTCTTTCTTTTTCTTCTTTTTTTAAAGACAACTCCCGCTCTGTGTCGCGGGGACTTTTACAAACATACAATTAACGGACACAAATAACACCCAGACTCAGAAAAAACTCTTTGTTGGTCACACAAAGTTTTGTCCTGTGTGGTAATCGAACCCACAACCTCGTGCACAGCAGGGGCATACTGCGACCACTGGACCACCAAGGCAGTAATCTGTGGATGTGTTTTACGTTTCATCATACAAAATTTTAGACTCCGGGCTGGATAGCGATAGAGTTTCTTCATAATTATAGCACTATGCACTAAGATCTTCTTTTAAATATAATTCATTTTCGTGTATCGCAAAAATTTCGGCGTCAATGCTTTGCTTCCTTTTGTGTTCTCTTTTTCTGTTTCTTTTTAAAAAGACAACTCCTGCACTAGGGAACAAGCTCTGTGTCGCGGGAGACTTTACAATCATACAATTAACGGACACAAATTACACCCAGACTCAGAACAATTCTTTGTGGGTCTCACAAAGTTTTGTCCTGAGTGGGAATCGAACCCACAACCTCGTACACAGGAGGCGCATACTGCGGCCACTGGACCACCGAGTTCTGATAAGCATGTTTGTGGATACTCCTTTTATAATGATCATGATACACTAGAAACAAGTAAATTTAACATGCTCCGAGGCACAAGATTGTGTGATCACTTAAATCCAAAAGTTATACCTAAAGTTTCTAAAAAACCAAACAATACAATTTGAGAAACCTCAATTAAACGGATGCGTACCTACTATACTACTTTTGTGTACTTAACTACTACTATACCTTACAGAAAGTACCTTAAAAAAACAATACAAATATCTACTCACTAGGGGTCGCCCGCGACTTCGTCTGCGTGGTAATTTGGAATATTTTCCCCGATTTTGCAACGTATCTCACTACTGCTCCGCTCCTATTAATCATAGCGTGATGTTATATAGCCTTCCTGGATAAATGCACAATTCAACAAAAAAAGTTTTTTTTTTTATCGAACCAGTACTTTCTGAGATTAGCGCGTTCAACCAAACAAACAAATAAACTCTTTAGCTTTATAATAAAAATATATCTACCCACTACTCATAAAGATTGCTCTAAGTCGTACAAAAGGCACAGTTCACAGTGTGAATTCACCAAAACTAAATCGTACAGTTCTATGCGAGCGGCGCACGGCGGGTGGCGCAGCGAGATCCCCCAAAACATAAATTTCAGTCAGGACGGGAACTCAGCTCGGGGACTTGTTTAGAACGCTTTAAAACTTAAAAAATCTCCTCTTAGATTTTCACGCTACGTGCATTTTTATTCCCCTCTGCGGAACTGAAAATTTGACAACAAGGCAGAGGTTCTTAACACCATAGTTTAATATACCTACATATTTACATAGACGCCTGCTTGCTATGATGTTAACATACTTGTATCGCTACATTCTCACTGCAGTACATTCTCAGTGCATGCATGTTTTATTATATCTACTTTGAAGAATATGATAAAGTAGCGAACCTCACTTCGCTAATATAATATTCTTAATCACTATCTATTGCTGAAAACTTCATTAAAATCTGTTGCGGAGTTTAAAACATTAAAGCGTAGGTACTAACAGCCGCAGCAATTTTGTGTTATGCTATGTAAAGGAGCGACAGTAAATCTGTTTGTCTATATATATTACGCTTTCACGGCTATATTGATTTATCAAATTTTATACATAGTTCACTCACTTACTTTATACCAATCACATCCTTCAGAAAGAACTCAGTTACAACAGAAAATGTCAACGAAGATAATGCTAACTGCTTAAGACTTTTTATGCACAAGTTTTCTTACTGTCTATTCCTTTAACCTCACCATTCAATAAGACTGCAGTCGGATACGACTGAAAAGATATCAGACACAAGACTAACGGCTGGAGTCTGAATTGTTTTCACAATATAATATATACCCACACAGATCTTTCGATTTGCGTGGCCCTTGATAACAATTTTGTAGAGTAATGAAGAAAAAGGATGAAGTCAAAGAATAACAAACTACAATTGGATAAATCTTGCAGCTAAACACGATGAATTGAAAGGAAATAATAATATGCCGAGAAATCTATAATCCATTATTAAACTAATAGGATTTAGTCACAGAAGGAACTGTGATTAATTGGTACATATACCTGAAATAGCTAATGCGTTGAGTATGAATGGTTGTACGCGTTTCTTGCTAATGCAAATTATGTATATTATGGTTGAATTACAAGTATCTATCTACTAAAAACACGTTGTATTTAACCCGGCCTAAGAGATAAAGGTTGATACCTAACCTTTTAATATCTATCATTGTGTTCCGATATTTATGCTTAGGTATCACTGATTGATCCTCTTGTTTATCATTTTCATTCTTAAGAATAGCCTTTTTGCAAAGTAACACCAAATCCTACGGAAAAAAAATCAACAACTGCTTTTTAAGTAGAAAGTAAAAGTTTGAATACACTAATATTACACAGTTTATTTTATTTTTTCCTCTATTAAACTTAACTTTTCAAACGCTCATTACTTCGTGTGTTAAGTGGACCTAATCGTTAACTCTGACTGTGAAGCTGAGCATAGAGCAAAGTTGTTAAACGCCTGCACAATCACAATAGCAACAAGTTCCACCCCGACGCTTTGTCAGCAATTGTTTGCAGGCACCCGTCACAAAGCAATACGTTGCATAACTTAATGCACTGCACACCATAAACTTCTTTTGATTTCACGGCCATTTCTTTTTATAACTTTCACAATAATTATACATGACTTACATAAATGATTGCTTTCGATAAATAGTACCCGGAGTCAAACAATCAGAACAAGATGTTTAGAAAATTAAAAATTAATTAAAATGAAATTTAAACGTACAAAATAGAGAAACATAGTTTTGTTTATATAACGTAAAATGTCTTTTCAAGTGTTTGTTTTTATTTTCGCAAGTATTTGCTATATTTATGGGGAAGATAGTAATAAAGATAAAGAAACGATCGTCGCTACGAAGGACTTAGACTATTCTGTTCTTGCTGGAGAGGCAGAGATGCATAAGAATGATATATTAAACTTTCTGAATCAAAGTCACGTCAGGGAACAGTACAAGAATTTGTATAATTGCCTCTTGTCAAAGTTAATGGGTAAGCAAAATTAATTATATGTGCACAAGTAGGTAGAACACGCGTCGACGCACATCTGACGAAAACAAATTAAAAATGTAAATAGGAAACTGAGATAACAAGCGTCTGAGGAATTGTTATTTGTCGTGTAATTGGACGTAGGTTATGTTTATTTTATTAAATGCTTATTCATATCTTTCTGAACAACATTTAGAACAACGAATAGGTTGTTCACGCGCTGGAACATGATATTTTAAACATTTAAATGTTAAATATTTTCATACCATTCAATTTGTTGTAGGTACCTAATAATATTTTTATCATAAATGTAATTGGTGTACAATAAAGTGTCTTCTATCTATCACTTTCCTAAATTCATGATTAGTGTATCTATTTACGGGACTTAGCACTATAGCGGCGACCGGCGAGTAATTATTGATTCTTCAGAACAGGATTGCCTAAATACCAAACTGTGTTTTTGTTTTAGATGATAAAATTCAAGTACAAAATCTAGCACCAAACAGTCGCAGAGAGATTACAGACCTCTCAGGTAATACCATTTATAACAGCTAAATATACCTGCAAATCTTTGGCCGCTTTTTTAAACTACTTGGGTGGCAAACAAGCATACAGCCCGCCTGATGTTAAGCAGTTGCGTTGCCGACGCCAGCAATAATACCAGAGATATCACTTACGTGTTGCCAACCCATTTTACACCAGGACTTTAAGATGGGAGTATCCCTGGGATAGGAATACGTTTATTTCAAAACGCAACCCTAAATGAGCGCTGGAGACCTATACTCATACACAGGAACACAACTATACCGCTGTGTTATTTGGCCGCTTGCCCAAAATCTTTACAGTACCAAGCCTCCTTAAAAAGTTATAGCTTTATAATATAATCGGTAAGCGGTGGTGATCGAGTGGGAAAGTAACCGACACGCAAGGTGCAAGTTCGATACCTGGTGGCAGCACTAATGTGAATTTCACTTTGTGAAAAAACATCGCGAGGAAACCCACATGTCTTAGAAGTAATTCTAAAGACATGTCAGATTCACCAACCCGCATTAGGCCAGCGTGTGTGAATTGAGGCCTAAAAACCCCTTTCTCTCACTTAATAGAGGAGAGGAGGCCCGTGCCCAGCAGTGGGACATATATGGGTTGCATTATCCTTACTATCCTTACTAATATTATAATTGTGAAAGTTTGTAAGAATGGATGGATGGATGAATGTTTGTTACTCTTTCACGTTAAAACTACTGAACGGATCTGGATGAAATTTGGCACACAGATAGTTTATGGGCTGGAATAAAACTTTATAAGGCTTTTTGCAGCGATAACCGACATCCACGCGGGCGGAGACGCGGGCAACAGCTTGTAATATAATCTTTTAATGTTCATAGCTGCTAAGTTGCCCAGCTCGACTCGCCGCATCGTCTCCGGACGCAACACGTCGATAGCAGCTGTACCGTGGCAAGTGTCCCTGAGGGAGAAGACCTACCCCATCTGCGGAGGTTCTGTCGTCACTGACATATGGCTTCTAACTGCTGCCCATTGCCTCTTAAGGTAAAAACTAAGTTATAACAAAGCTTGACTGGCCCGTTGGTCTAGTGGTTAGTGACTCTGACTGCTAAACCTGAGGTCGTGGGTTCGATTCTCACACGGGACAATCCTTTGTGTGATCCATAAATGTTTATTCCGAGTTTGAATGTAATTTGTGTCCGTGAATTGTATGTTTGTAAAGTCCCCCGCGACACAAGGCTTGTTCCTTAGTGTAGGAGATGTCTTGATTTTACAGTAGTTCTAGTTCTAAGTACTGTATTTTTATATACGAAGGCCATTGTAGAAACATGGCTAAATATACGACCATTTTAATAACTCGCGCCTTTTCTTTGGTAAATGTATTATAACCACATGGTCAAACAAAAAACGAATAAGTAATAACAAAACCTGAACGCTTGATGATTGAAACCCTAGCACGAGGGAATACAAGGCCGAAACCAATAAACAGTTCACAAAATCCAGCCACATTTTCTACTACCGTTGTACCCGCGAACTACTTCAAATAAATTCACGGGACTGCCGCGCACTTTTTATAGCCAACCCCTAGCGAATTGCGTTCTTTCACCAATTTCAATTTATCCCCTAGTGAGGCTAAGGCCGATGCAAAACACCAATCGCCTTCGGGCCAGGAACAAAACAGCCACAGTTTGTTACTACCTAGTCGCTCTTCGGGGAGTTACGATAGCACCAAGGAAATTTATTGTCACCCACTTGGAAAACAATACGTTGCCTACAAAATGTAGACGTGTACATCTCCCAATATCCTTCGTATTAGGGTCCTTTTCTTTTTATTGTGTTGCTTGCATATATGTAATTGGCATCTTGTTTTCTTCGTTTAGTTTTCATATGCCTGTGTTTTAAAATTGGGAAGTTTTTATGGACACTAATAGTTATAGTATAGGATTAACGTTGTATAATATATTTAGATTTAGTCTAATATTAAGTAAAATTCAAATAATGTACATCTATAAATTGATAGGTAGGGTATACATAGTTATTTATTAGATAGATGATAAAAAAACGAGCCTATAGTAAAATTGTTTTATTAATTGAATAGCGAGCTTGAAGCAATTATGATCATAGCTAAGTGTCGAGATAATTAGAAGATCAATTAGCGATGCCAGTTTATACTTAGGTAGGTAGGGCAGGTAATCTATACTAATATTATAATGCTGAAGAGTTTGTTTGGTTGAACGCGCTTATCTCAGAAGTTACTGGCTTGATTAGAAAAAATCTTTTTTTGTTGAATAGTGCATTTATCCAGGAAGGCTATAGGCTATATAACATCACGCTATGATTAATAGGAGCGGAGAAGTAGTGAGATATGTTGCAAAATCGGTGAAAATATTCCAAACTACCACGCGGACAAAATCACGGGCGACCCCTAGTATACTAAATAAAATCTAATGTGCCGAATTAGATTTTATTTAGTTGTTTTATTTGCATGAAGAAGTGTACTTACTTAAAGAGTAAGTACACGTACCTTCCTACTTCGATAGCTTGATAAACTAAGGTTCTTATTCACCTTTCTTCTTCTCTCGTCATAAACGTGTAACATGGCGTGCTCTAATAACAATTTTCCTTTTATTATAATACAATACATGACTGATTTCCATTGTTTCAATTAATAAATTCAACAAAATACTGTTTGTTGATAAAAACAAAACGAAATTGCCAATTTGAGACTCGTTTTTTTTTCAATATTTCGTCTCTGTTTCACAATAAATCTTTGCGCCTAATTAGAAATTAAACGAGCACGCGGCCAGTTTCAATTACGTTTCATTGAAGGCCGTGTTTTTACAAGACACAGAATATTTTTGCAACATTTTTATTATTCTATTCAGTTGTTGCGATAAATGTATTTGTATTGTTATTGTTGACCTCGTTGAAGATCACGATGATTTGTTTCGAAGACCAACAAATGTTGGACTGATTATGCAATAGCTGAACTTATTGAATGGCGACTGGAAAACTGATTTATTTTATCAATGGTCTCATAGCTGGTGCATTCGCTGTTCGGTAAACGATCAGCGGGTTAAGCTACCAAGGGTACGGTAACCCTATAGATGGGTGACGGCATAGTGGTACTTCATCTCAGCGTCTCCGTGCTTCGGAGGGCACGTTAAAACTCAGTCCCGACTGTTATCAGTCGTTAGATCACGACAGAGGCTAAATATGGGCGATCTAAATAACTCTGTCACCAGGTTGGCCACTAACCAAACGATAAGAAAGAAGAAGAACTCAAAGATGATTCTGTCATCTTGCTTTTGAACTTATCTCTCCTGCTATTGTATTCTGTCTCAAGATTATGCGACTAAATAAAAAAAGCCTTCTTTATTAACAAAATCTACTAGACCAGACGGCATTTGAAATAAGTAAAGGCAGATTAGATACGCAGTCTTCGATAATTTTGAAAAACGTTTACTAACTTTAAATGCGACATAGTC
Organism: Trisateles emortualis; assembly: GCA_947095525.1. NCBI lineage: Eukaryota > Metazoa > Arthropoda > Insecta > Lepidoptera > Erebidae > Trisateles > Trisateles emortualis. The sequence continues at coordinate 19,818,437 of OX352736.1, read as the reverse complement.
TACTAATATACTTTCAAAAATTGTTACTATTAAGTAATAGTTATATTTTTTTATATCCTCAGAGCCCGAGCCAGTGAGTTAAGTGTCCGTCTGGGTTCATCCTGGAAGACTCATGGGGGAGAAATGTATGACGTGAAGGACTGCTACGTACACCCTCGTTACGTCAGTAAGACAAAGACCAATGACGTGGGGCTTGTGCGCCTGTACTCGCCGCTTCGGTTCTCGTCGCGAGTACTGCCGATACGATTGGTGGCTAAGGAGGCTCGGCTACCAGCTAATGAGCCGGCGATAGTCAGTGGGTGGGGGAAACTGAAGGTATAATAATTTTACTCACAGCTTTAGCCGTTTCTTAGATAAAGGTGATTACATTATTTCAATAAGGTAATGGAGCGTTCGCGGAGTGTTTATGGGAAGTGCTCATTAATTGAATAATTTTAACTTAGACGAGAACACTTTTAAATCATTTAAGTAGATATACTTCTTGGTTATTAAACACACAATCCATGAAGCTACTTTTTTCACACGGCAAGGTGGTCTGACGATCTTCGCAAAGCGGCTGGGAGTAGCTGGATGTGAGAAGCCGAGGATCGTGCTAGGTGGCGTGCACTTGGAGAGGATTATGTCCATCAGTGGACTGCGATAGGCTGATGATGATGATGACGACGATTCAAGTGATCTGCTGCACCTTTAGGTGCGGTTCAAAACTGTGCCAAATATTCAAAGGTGTAATTCGCAAGTTTACTTCCAGGAAGGTGGTCCGAGCGCAACCTACCTTCAATCGTCTACAATCAAAACGATCGCTATGAAGTTATGCCGTAGGTCTGGACTCGACAGAAAGGCGATAGACCCTGCCTCCATGTTCTGTGCTGGCTCCTTCAGCTCCGCATCTCCTGATGCTTGTCAGGTATCTATTTCGTTTTCAGACCGATACATTCATTTTTATAAAATGCAGCACTGCTGATGTTCAGGTAACAATGGATTTTTTTGTCTTATCTAATCTTTTTATACTACTTGGGTGGCCAACATACGGCCTGCCTGATGTTAAGCAGTTACCGTAGCCTATGGACGCTTACAATACCAGAGGTATCACTTGCGTGTTGCTAACCATCGCTGACCAGTCACCATCAATTCAAATCACGTACTTACCTACGTATATCGTTAGAATCGACATCATCAGCTGCCGTTCTATCTCAAGGTAATAAAATAATTACCTACAGTGATGACAATGTCATCATAACAATGATGACATTGTCATCACTTTTTTATACTACCAAGAAGGCAAACAACTACTTACTGAACAACTAGTGATGACAGTTATTTAAGGACTGAAAACTTGGCTCTGAAACATTATACCTACTCATGATTCATCTAAGGATTACCTATTTCAAACTGGCTTATATGAATTCAAATTCAAGTTCAAAATCATTTATTCATATACATCACACTGTGACAATGAAAATTGCCAAATGAGACGTCAGCTAATTTGCCTACTTGCCGGGTTCGCTGACTGAACAGACAGGGGTAGAGCCCAAGGAAAGAACCGGCCAGAAACTCAGGCCACTCTTTTCAATCGCCAGATATGTGATTACAATTTTGTTTGTGTTACAATTAGTTAGTGTAGAACAGCCCCTCTAGACAAGTGGCATAAGCGATAGTCAAATCGAAAAGTCAAAAACGCAAATGTATGGGATTTGACGTTAGTTTACGACATGATATCATAAACAAACGTCAAATCACATACATTTTATTTTTGACTTTTCGATTCGACTACCGTTTATGTCACTTGTCTAGAGGCTCAGAAATGCTAGGCTAGCATTTTGCATATTACATTTAATTTACTAGCTCCTTGTGTAATTGTAGGGTGACAGCGGTGGACCAATAGTATACGAAGGTGTGCTGATCGGCGTAGTGTCCTGGGGGCTGGGCTGCGCTCGCGGCAACTTCCCCGGCGTCTACACACGCCTCGCCTACCCCGTCATATTCGACTGGGTACAAGACCATATTACTAAAAAATCTGATAGTAATAATACGAGTTTGTAAATATTATTGTTGTTTTTATTATCTAATATATACTTACAGTTGCTAAATCCTACCAGAATATGTTTTGTTTTATTTAGTAGGCACGCTATTGCCAATTGGACAACAAACAACTCCGGCACTATAGAACAAGCTCTGTGAAACATACTATTAACGGACACACAATACACCCAGACACGGGACAACCATTGTAGATCATACAATTTTCTGACCCGTGTTGGGATCGAATCTACAACAAGCAGCGGAGTGGTTCAGGGTAGCTTATTGTAGAAGTGGTTGTGAGGCAGCCAGGGGTCCTTCGCTGTTTGACACCACGGATTATTGGCACCATGGTGTCAATCGCAGAAGGACGTTTTTTGACTTACCTGTTTGGGACCACGGTGTCAATCGACGAATATCTTATTTGTCTTCGTTGATTGACACCATGACGTAAAACAGCAAAGAACGGCCCCATTGGTATTTTATTATAACATAACAATCATGCACAAAAGTGTTTACATGATTTTTATTTAAATTATACATTTTTTCTGGGAGTGCTTGGCAAGGCAAAACTGTTTAGATACCCACAACAGTTTTGCGATAGCAACAACTACTACGTTTTACTACTACATCTCTTAAAATTTAATTTTAATATTCAAGACATCAGCAGGTAAAAATTAATTAAATACAAATTATTATTATTACATGCCCTTAAATATATTGGCAAGAACGTTTAAGAAAGGGTAGAAATACCTGAGTTAGAACAAACAAAAATCTTAAGTCAAAAAACGATTGTGTGTTGACCACACGGCAGAAGTAAAAACTTCATTGGACTGTCAATAATGGATGGAGTATTAGCATTCTGTGGTATTAGTCCAACGCGAACGATGCGATGATACTGGGTTCGAATCCCATATTCAAGTCCACTTTTAGGAATTTGATTTTTGTAGATGGTTTAGATATCAGATAATATTTATTATAAGTTCAAATTCACAAATAGGTAATTTTCTCACAGTACCGTACGAAGGTAGTACCGACCGAACAGGGTTCGAATCCCAACATCGGATACACTTTTGTTTTTGTATTTTGTTTTGGTTTAAAGTGGGTCAAAATCGCGCCCAAAGAAGTCGGTTACAAACATACAAACATACAGGTGAAGCTAATAAAAAGCGTGTAATAAAAACGTTTAAACTTCAATAACGCTCAATTCATTGTAAGTAGCTATAAATAATGTATCATCGAATTATAGGTAAAAAAATAAACTATAGACTTGTATATTTTTTTTTTTTTAAACATCAACGACTTTGAAGAAATTAATGAATATAGGTACAACTATTTTTTTTTACTCTTGTGAAATTTGCATGACTAGCACAGTAATATATCATTACACGTTTATTTGTGTAACGATACATAACGAATAAAACGCACGGTAATGTTACACTATTATTCGTTAGAAAAAAAAATAGAAATACTTGTATTATATTATATTATATTATATTATAATTGTTCGGATAAATCACTTAAGTTAAGTTTTGTAATGAAAACGAAACCTTTATGTTTAAAGCTAAGCCATTGGCGTACTATGGTCTCTGCCTACCCCAGTGGGAGACGGGCGTGATGATATGTATGTATGTATAAGTTTAGATAAGTAAATAAAATTATTGTGTAAACATTAAGTAAAATTAAGTATTTGTTTTACCCTTGGCTCGATAGATGGCGTTGTGCCGGTCGGCTGAATCGCGGTATGGTTTCGTTACCGAGCACAGTATATATACCCCGAGAAAATAAATTGTGTTAGGTGTGTTAACCGATACCTTGTTAATAATATACAGTAGTATCATTGAATCTTGTGTATTATTTCTCGACTACGGACCTAAGAACACTGTTCATGGTCCTTCGAGCCGGATATTCCGGGCATGTTTGGTAGCCATCTGAGGTGGTAGTGGCTATTACTTACTACCTCTGCGTCACTACTGGACAGTGGATCGCTGTCCAGAGCAACCCCACAGCGAGGAGCCGGGTTTGGCGCTGCCGTCGCTGCGTTGGTGGTACCGGGTGGAAGCAACCGGAGGAGTGACGTACAGGAGGAGGTGCGAAGTTGGCAGTTCGGAAGCGCTAGATGGCGCCACAAGTAGCTGGCGCATCTTCGAGCAAATTATTGTGACAGTGAGTTGGTGATCAACTGTGAGTACATTTGAACCTTATTTATCTCGTATTAAAAGCAGTCAATTGAAAAAGAAAAGTGCATTCAAGTTTGAACTTTATTATCAAGAACCAGTGAATCTTCTTTGGCAGTATTGAGTATAGTATAAGAGCTGGACTTAAAATAATTTAGTTTATTTTAGACTTGTAATATTTTTAAGTAAAAAGTGGTTGAGACGGGGAACCTATGCCCGATTTTAACTAGAAGTTTGTTAGTTAAAACACTTGTAAAATATTTCTAAATTTGGTTCGACTTAAAATAATTTTAGACTTGTGATAATTTTAAGTGAAAAGTGGTTGAGACGGGGAACCTATGCCCGATTTTAACTAGAAGTTGTTAAGTAAAAACACTTGTAAAAATTTTGTGATTGGTTCGGACTTAGAGATTTTACTGAGAAGTTATTGTTGTTACAGTAGTTTAATTTATTCATTATGGAATCGTTTAACAATCTTCAAGAAGACATTAAAACTAAAATGTTTAAGTCTAGAATTAACTTCAAAAAGTCTCCAAAGGAGCGGTTAACCAAGTCGTATATCGAGACTAGACTTGATAATTTAAATCAACAATGGGCTAGATTTACTCAAACTCATTCCGAAATTATAACTACCGTAGCCAAGGCGGAATTGTCTCAGTCAGCCTATTTTAAAGATGATGTTTATGAGAATGTAGAAGAGTTTTATGTGCAATTTAAAAGCGAATTAAAAGAAATGTTAAGTCAGGATACTCCTGCAATTACATCGCAAGGTGTAGAATCGTGTTGTCATTCTGCAAAAAATATTCGGAGAGTTAAGTTGCCAGAGATAAAGATTCCTATGTTCTCAGGTAAATATTCAGAATGGCAAACTTTTAGAGATTTATTTGTTGGGTTGGTTCATGAAGACAAGTCGTTAGATGATGCACAAAAATTATATTATCTTAAGGGTCAGTTGACTGGGGAAGCAGAACAATTGTTAAGAAATATTCAGGTTAATTCTGAAAACTATAAAAGTGCGTGGGATAAACTGTTTACTACATACAACAATAAAAAATTCTTGGCAAACGGAATTCTTAAAAGGTTGTTGCATCAAAGAAATTTAACGTTAGAATCAGCATCTGAATTAAAATTATTAATTAATACAACAACTGAATGTTTAGACTCGATCAAAAATTTAGGAGTAAATGTAGATTCTTGGGATATTTTAATCATATTTGTTATTAGTGCTAAATTAGATCCAGTTACTAGAAAGGCTTGGGAACTATTGGATTCTTCCAATCAGACAGATGAATTGACCACATTTGGACAATTCTCAGAATTTTTAGTTGGTCGTTTCAGGGGTTTGGAAAGGTTAGATACGAAGCCACGTATCGAGAAAAAGATTAGTACTAAGTCCTTCCATATTGTTAAAAGCTCTAAGGGTACTGGATCATGTGCGTACTGTTCTGCAGATCATAAAATTACCGCGTGTAAGGCTTTTAGTAAAGAATCAAATGAAACTCGTCGCGAATTTGCTATGGAGAAAAAATTGTGCTTTGTTTGTTTAAATAGCAACCATTCTGCCAAATACTGTAAGAACATTGTCCGGTGTACGGTGTGCAAACGCCGCCACCATTCATTATTACATCCTAGTTTAGTTTCTGGGTCTGTAGATGAGAACAAGGTTCATGAAAATGCCTCAACGCTTAGTACGTTGAAGGAGGTTCCTGCTTCAGGAAATAATAAGTATACCGCGCCAGCGGAGGGGTCTAACGAGCCAGTGGTGTCTTGCCTTTCGACAGGTTACTGTGGTAAAACAGTTTTATTAACTACAGCTGTCGTGCAAGCTGAGTCGAGAGATGGGACATTACATATGGTTAGGGCTTTGTTAGACCAAGGGTCGCAAGGATCTTTTGTGAGTGAGTCTACGGTTCAGTACCTGGGCTTAAAGAAGATCGCGGCAAATCACACTGTAACAGGTGTAGGCGGGGACAAAAGTGTGATCTCTCGGTCCACTGTCCACATCAAAATAAGGTCACGAACGGATCCGCTGTTCCAGATTGCGGTTAATGCATTCGTTTTAAGGTCAGTTACGTCCCTTCTCCCAGTTGCGAAAGTAACCAGGGTAGAATGGGTAAATCTGACCCCTGATGATTTGGCTGATCCTGAGTATCACAGGCCTAATAAAATTGATATTTTATTAGGTGCTGAGGTATACAGTCAAATCATCAGGGAGGGTATTAACCGCAATCTGAGTGGAACGCTTTTAGCGCAGGACACTGCATTCGGGTGGATAATATCTGGTGTAGGTGCGGTAGAGAACTCGACATTTATTCATTCTCATATCACTGTGATGCACTCTACTCAACCTGATGATGACATGTTGAGGAAGTTCTGGGAGTTGGAAGCGGAACCATCTGCAATTAAGAAGAGATTCACAGAAGAAGAAACGAGATGTGAGAAGTTGTTCACAGCCACGACCAAACGGGATAATCATGGTCGATATATCGTCAGATTACCGTTTCGTGATGCTGACCCGGATTGCAAGTATGGTGAGTCAAGGAAGATAGCTGAAAAAAGATTTAAAGGATTAGAATTTAAATTAAGTAAAAACATTGCATTAAGAACAGAATATAATAAGGTTATAAAAGAATATTTGTTACTTGGTCATATGAGAAAGGTTACTAATTTAGAAAAGAGAAACACCGAAGCTGTCTACTTACCTCACCACGCAGTAGTCCGGGAGGATAAGGACACAACTAAGGTCAGAGTCGTGTTTGATGCTTCCTGTAAGGGAACGAACGGAAGATCCCTTAATGACAATTTGATGATTGGTCCATCTTTGCAGGCCGAACTCCGACATACGATTATGAATTGGAGATCGTACAAGATATGTCTAGTCGCTGATATAATAAAAATGTATCGGCAGGTTTTAGTTGACAGGAAAGACACTTCATTTCAGCGAATATTGTGGAGAGAGAATCCTGACGATAATATAGAAGAATTTGAATTAGTTACCGTCACATTCGGCACGGCGTCGGCGCCATACTTAGCTGTGCGGGCGTTGCAGCAGGTTGCCTATGATGAATGTCAGAGTAGTCCTGAATTATCAAAAATAATACTAAATGGCTTCTATATGGATGATCTTATGACAGGGGCTGAAAATGTGGAAAACTGTTTTAATATTTATAGTGAATTAACTAGAGTATTGCTCAAAGGAGGGTTCCAGCTTCAAAAGTGGATTAGTAATAGCAGGGAGTTATTAGATAAGATAAGAAATGAGAAAAATGGTCATCATGATTCGTTACTTATAAAGGTAGATGACATAGCAAAAATTCTGGGACTTACCTGGAATGCTCGTGAAGACACCTTCCAATATACAGTTAATCTCGCTCCGCTAAGTGAACCTGCAACAAAAAGAAAAATTATTTCGGATATTTCCCGACTATTCGATCCTCTCGGATGGTTAGCGCCGTGTATAATTGTAGCAAAAATATTGATTCAGAAGCTATGGCTATCCGGAGTAGAATGGGATCAAGAGGTTCCAAGCAATTTATTAAGAGAGTGGATTACTTACCGTCAAAACTTACCTCTTTTAGAACACGTAAAAATCCCTCGATGGTTGCATACGTGCAGTAATTCAGTAAATGCGGAATTACACGGTTTTGCGGACGCTTCCAAAGTGGCTTACGCTGCCGTGGTATACCTTCGAGTGGAGGATGAATTAGGTAATATTCAAGTATCCTTGGTGACATCCAAAACAAAGGTGGCTCCAATAAAACAAGTGTCGATCCCTCGGCTTGAGCTTTGCGGTGCGGTTCTGTTAGCTAAATTAATGATAGAGGTTGCAGACGTTTTGGGAATACTCAAAAATAATCTTCATGCTTATACCGATAGTGAAGTAGTTTTGGCTTGGCTAAATCAGCATCCTAGTCGCTGGAAAACCTTTGTAGCGAATAGGGTCTCTGAGATTTTGACCACATTGGATACCCAGCACTGGCATCATGTGACATCGAAAGAAAATCCAGCCGACTGTGCATCTCGTGGCATTTCACCATCAGAGCTATGTACGACTTCCATATGGGTGGATGGTCCGAGTTTCTTAAAGGAAAAAACACTTACCTTCAGGAGACCGAAGCATCTAATCACTACTCAGGAACAAACTGCAACACATACAATAGTATTCGACATTGGGTGGTGGAAAAAGTTTTCTTGTTTAACCAAGTTAGTTCGTGTGGTTGCTTATTGTCGAAGGTTCTTGAACTTAAGGCAAATGGCAGTGACCAAACACAGCACGTCATATTTGACTCAGCAAGAACTAGAAAATGCTACAGAAGTATGTATAAGAAAATGTCAGGAAGAAGGATTGTGCGAAGAATTAGAGGACTTGAATGGTAAGGGATATGTGGCTAAAAGAAAAAAGAAGATGAAGTTATTGAATTTATTCTTAGACGCAAAAGGTATCGTAAGAGTCGGTGGGCGACTAGAAATGTCCAATTTAACTTTTAATGAGAAGCATCCGATTCTTATTCCCAAAGAATCGTTTTTAACGGGTCTGTTGGTCGCAGATGCTCATCAAAAGACCATGCATGGTGGTCCACAACTAATGATTACATATTTGCGATCGAAGTATTGGATAGTGGGTGTCAAGAGCCTAGTTAAAAAATGTTTTAGAAGTTGCGTTACATGTGTACGCTACTCAATTAAGACCAATACTCAGCTTATGGGGCAATTGCCTGCATCGAGAGTTACACCAAATAAGCCATTTTTGATAAGTGGAGTGGATTATGCCGGGCCTATAAGTGTAAGAGTAGCAAAGGGTAGGGGTAATAAATCTTATAAAGGGTACATAGCATTGTTTGTATGTATGTCAACACGAGCAGTGCATCTTGAAGTAGTCAGTGACCTGACTACACAGGGTTTTTTGGCAGCATTCAGGAGATTTGTTGCTAGGCGAGGACGATGTGCTGAATTATACAGCGATAACGCGACAAATTTTGTAGGAGCGGCACGCGAGCTACTCTGCCTGTTTAATGAGGAAAAATCAGTTTTAAAAACAGAATTGGCAGAGTATCTCGCAACTAATGGGACGCAGTGGCATTTTATTCCTCCTCGGGCTCCAAATTTTGGTGGTTTATGGGAGGCAGGAATAAAGTCTACTAAATTTCATCTTAAGCGAGTAGTGGGCAACTCTACTTTGACATTTGAGGAATTGGCCACGGTTTTGGCTCAGATTGAGGCTTGCCTTAACTCAAGACCTTTATCCTACGTCGAAGATCAAAAGGAGCTAGTAACCTTAACTCCTGGTCATTTTCTGGTGGGTGAACCACTCGTCGTGGTACCAGATTCAAATTATGAAAAATTAAATATGTACACACTCAAGCGATGGCAACTCCACCAGAGAATGATGCAGGACTTTTGGCGACGTTGGTCGCAGGATTACCTTCACCAATTCCTTCAAAGGCACAAGTGGGAATATCAGAACCCAGAACCTTCAGTAGGTGATGTAGTTTTAATAAAGGAGGACGATATGCCTCCAGGCAAATGGTTGTTAGGAAAAATCGAAGCAAAGCATCCCGGTCCTGATAAAATAACACGTGTGGTTACAGTACGAACTAAAGGCGCCCTAATAAAAAGACCTACATCTAAGCTTTGTATGTTGCCTGTAACAAAATAAGTATTATTAAGTTTTGAATGTTCCTATGTTTTTTATTGTATAAGTAAGTGGTAATTACTGCATGGTGGGCGGTTTTAAGGACATACTGCATAATGTCCTTGGTGGGCGGTATGTTCGGATAAATCACTTAAGTTAAGTTTTGTAATGAAAACGAAACCTTTATGTTTAAAGCTAAGCCATTGGCGTACTATGGTCTCTGCCTACCCCAGTGGGAGACGGGCGTGATGATATGTATGTATGTATAAGTTTAGATAAGTAAATAAAATTATTGTGTAAACATTAAGTAAAATTAAGTATTTGTTTTACCCTTGGCTCGATAGATGGCGTTGTGCCGGTCGGCTGAATCGCGGTATGGTTTCGTTACCGAGCACAGTATATATACCCCGAGAAAATAAATTGTGTTAGGTGTGTTAACCGATACCTTGTTAATAATATACAGTAGTATCATTGAATCTTGTGTATTATTTCTCGACTACGGACCTAAGAACACTGTTCAATAATAATACTTAATACAATAGAAATAGAAATAATTTTAATAACCTATTTTTATTGAAACTTCCATATTGTGGGATAAAACATTACTAATAAAATTTGCATACATTTTTCACGAATAAACGTGTAAGAAAATTAGAAAACATTACCCAAATTTGAAAACAATCAGAAATTCTCAAATCGTCTGTAGGTTTTAACATGTTTATTCTTGTATACTTGGTAACTCAAAAAGCATGTAATAAAAGCATATTTCCCTATAATAAAGAAATTCACTATTATAATAGGCATGTTTTGAGTCTAAAATTCATAAAAAATATTAGGTAGGTGTAAGATAGGCAAAATGAAAAAAAATCGTGTAAGAACTCTTGCACGTTTATTCGGTGGGGCCATCGAAAATTGCTCACTTCAAAGTGGATGGTAAGTATGGATTTGTTTTCACATTAAAATTATTAGTTTTAATCATAAGGTCTTGGATATAATAGGCCCAGGCAATAATAGTGAAATCAGTTAATTTAAAAGGTGAATCAGGTAAAAGTTTACTTATTCCTATTTCGAAGATAATGTTCATGCATTTTTGACACAATGCAATATTTTGTATTTCTAATACATTCATTTGTATTTCATATATTATAAAGTGCAAATGCAAATAAATATAAAGGCGATGTTTCAGAAATGTATAGAACCTGGGCTAGGTCTTGTACAATACATTTTTATGTGTTTTTTGTCCGAAAACATTGTTGATGCTAATATCATAAAATTATAATATAATTGACGAACCAAACAAACTGTAAAGACTATTTCACGAAACTCAAAACGAACACTTTTGACTTTCATTTTGGTCTGCTGAAATGTCAAACTGCATTCGTTCAGTTCTTAATTTTAACTTATTGTTTGTTATTCCCTTTATTTACGGTTTATTAAAATATGATTTGTACTAATAAATATGTATTCCATAACAACCAAGATTCCATTAAACATTTGATTGTAATTGTTTGTTGTAATAACCGTTTTCTTTTCGTCAGTACACAAATCACACTTGACCTTGGTGTCAATCGACGAAAACAAAATAAGATATTCGTCGTTTGACACCACGGTCGATAACTAATATGAAAATGGTGCCAAACAGGTAAGTCAAAAAACGTTTTTCTGCGATTGACACCGTGGTGTCAATAAGTCGTGGTGTCAAACAGCGAAGGACCCCCAGGTGGAGCGACATCTTGCGGAAGGTAGCTGTCACTAACTACTTAAATAGGTAGGTATAATAATGACTAATGACTGCACAGTTGGGTCTGTGGCTTAAGTGGTTACCTCACCATTTGCAACTGCGCCACGTATTGTGGGTTCGATCCTCATACGGGACAAAAAAATGTGTGATCCATAAATTGTTGTCACGAGTCTGGGTGTACTTTGTGTCCGTTAATTTTATGTTTGTAAAGTCCCCCGCGACACAGGGCTTGTTCCCTAGTGCGGGAGTTGTCTTTGAAAATAAAAAATAGATGCGGAAAACAGAGCCGAAGATCAACCTTCCTCAATGAACGCTACTAGGCCGGCGTTCATCAATGAGTAATCATAATCACAGGCTGCAGATAATGTAGGTATGTACCATAAACTCAAAAAGAGTTGAATAATAAAAAGGATTTCCGACGATATAATTTATTAAAAATTCGTTTCCATAAACATCTAAGATTTAAAATCATATTGAAGGCATTACAAAATAGATTGTCTATACCGCGTTACAATTCTCCAATCAAGTATTAATTTGTTCCTATAACGTGTACATACTCATCACGATTGAATTCTAACAAAGAAATTCATTAGACAACATTTATTTAGTCCGAACATTATTTTTATACATTCAGAAGTTAATTTCCCCAATTTTCCAAATCTGAAATAAGTTTAAAAATGTAGATACTTACTACTTTTTCTAGAGACAATTATAGAATAATACATGACATCGACTAAATAAAGTTTATAAAAAAAAACAATTTAAAAATCAACAAAATTAGTTTTGTGAATGATCTTGAAATGTGAACCGACCCTGGTTCACATCTGACGGAAAATGCGTCGCGTATTATCGGTCGCGTAACGCCAGAACAGGCAAATGTATAATAAAACATTCAACCTTTCACACTAATTAACCGATCCGTTAGTGCATCAAGCATACAAATAGACGCGATCGATGATACGCTCGACGCATATTCTGTCAGATGTGAACCGACCCTAAGAGAGCTATAAAATCTGTCACTTTTTATACATCCTGGGTGGCAAACAAGCTTACGGCCCGCCTGATGCTCGCAATACTAGAGGTATTACTTGTTTGTTACCGACCCATTATTTTTACACCAGGGTTTTAAGATGAAGTATCCCTGGAATAGGAAAATGTTCCTTTAAAAACGCATCCATAAATGAGCTCTAGAGACCTGTTTGAAAGCTATAAAGCCATATAAAACATAAGCATGTATTATTATAATTTCTAATCACATAGGTATCTTCCCCCGGATACTCACTGGGGATAACAGTGAGTACCTATCCCCCCTAAGTACAGGGAAAGGGTCGTGTTGATTGGGACTTTTCAATAACTCTTGGTAGCGTTCCCAATGATGGCATGCAACCGATCAACATAGTCCACAATTCTGCCTTTTAACACATTCTGTGCCGAGACTTTTTACTCATTCAAAAAAATAATTTACTTCAATTGGTTTAATAAAGTATAGATTTACCAACCCTTACTATTTTGCGAACGAACAATAGGACTCTGCCTAGGTACGAGGACAGGTAATTAATAACTATCTATAGATGGACTCGGTAGCCGGGTTCTTGGCGTATGGCGTATCAAAAAACCCGGGAATCGGGTTCTTGGCACTAAAAGTTTTAAGGTCGTAAAACGAATTTATTTTTCGTCTTAGTGAAAAAAGCCGTTCTCATATGTTTTCGCTTCCTTTTACGGAACTGTGTGGTCTTGAGGGACGCTTCAAACATTGTGTTTGAGTGATGGTCCCATCTCTGACATGGCCTTTATCCCCTCCTTCGCGGGAGAGAGCAGCTTTTTATTCCGAGTACTACAACATGTTTTTCTTTAAATAGGGTTTAGTCTAAAACTCGGTTAAATTCTCAGCGTTAGCAAATAAATTATAATTATTATATTTTAAAATGCTTTTACAGAACAAAATAAATGATGTTAAATATTAAATCTTAGGCATTAAAATTATTTTCTCTAATCTAAAAAATAATAAACATGATTTCTTTAGAGCATAATAGTCAAAGATAACAATAGGTACAAAAATTGTGCTTGCATAATATTTACTTTTGTGCTTAATATTTAACATAGGTGTTAGTCTTATTATTTAATTACATAAAATAATTATTTTTACGTCTTATACATATTTATTAAATTAAGACGTGGTATAAATAAAGAACTAGGTACATTTAATATATTAAATAACTCTACTATTTATTAACACGTTGACTGCTACGGGGGTCTCAGTGAAAAATAGCACAAGATGAAATTTGTCTAACTGATGCATATTAGCCTATAGACGCTTGCAATAACATCGGAACCGTTCGCGCGTTGCAGATATATTAGATAACTTTTACTTAGGATTATTTCTACAGGGATTTGTCCGATAGAAAACCGTTTAAAAATAAAAACGAAAGAGTTATTATTTTTTAAGACTATGCCGGCTCGCTTTAGGAAACAAAATCTGTGTCGCGGGAGACTTTACAAACATACAATTAACGGACACAAAGTACACAGACATGGGACAACAAATGGATCACACAATTTTTGTCCCTTGTGCACTAACCCACAATATGCCGCGCGGTGGTAAATGGCAAGGTAACCACTGAACCAACGATGCAGTTGCATATGTTGTCGAATAACGAATACAAGAAATTCTTTTAAACTTTCACGATTTGTACACATATTATAACTATAATCGACAACGGGTCTAAATCGCGTAATATTTTAAAGGTTTTCATACCTTTTTGTTTCCCGACGTTTCGGTCGAATTACACCGACCGTGGTCACGGGTTACGCGATTTAGACCCAAAGTCCATTATAGTTATAAAAACGAATACAACTTCTACTGCTGTATCACAATTTGGCTACACTACCTTTAATTCAACAACCGTAACTTATTTTCCACTGAGGATGTGTCCTAGAAAGTCTTCTTCTTATCGTTTGGTTAGTGGTCAACCTGGTGGCAGAGTTATTTAGATCACCCATATTTAGGCCTCTGTCTCTGTGATCTAACGACTACATATAACAGGCACAGATAACAGTCGGGACCGACTTTTAACGTGCCCTCCGAAGCATGGAGACGCTCAGATGAAATACCACTATGCGGTTACCGTGCCTTTGGTTGCTTAACCCGCTGATCGTTTACCGAACAGCGAGTGCACTTAGCTATGAGCGCCTCAAAAGTCTCGTCCTAGAAAGTAATACATTTTTTATTGTTGGTTATAATTAAAGGGATTGACGCACTGCTACTTTTAAATAACATTACAAATTCCAATTTATTTGTACGCAACGTATTTAATCGCATATATAGTATTTATAATAGCACAACAACCATAGTATTCGATTATTCGACTCAGGGCACTAACACATCATCAGTAGCCCCTCTAGTCAAGTGGTATAAACGGTAGTAGAATAGAAGCTTAAGTCAAATCCCATTTTTTATATATTATACTACTTGCCCGGCAAACAAGCATACGGTCCAGTTACCATAGCCCATGGACGCTTGCAATACCAGAGATCTACTTGTGTGTTGCCGACTTATTTTTTTCACCTGGGATTCAAGATGGGGTATCCCTGGGATAGGCAAATGTTTCTTTCAAACGGACTCCTCCCGCATCCTCACAAATAGGAACCCAACTACAACACTGTGGGTAGTTATTTGGCTGTGGACTAGTATTATATTATCTGTGGCTGTGGTCTTCTGTAAGGAAGAGGTCCTTCCGCAATCGGGCTTACACACTAGTATGGTGCCTACCTCACTTTTTTCTGTTTTTTTTTCTATATTCTATTCTATTCTACTAGCGTTTATATCACTTGTCTAGAGGGGCTGGTGTCTGACTACGTAGTACGTACTACTCTCATTTAAAACATATGAAATAATACTTAAAGGATATCTTGTTGATCAAATTATGCTTACTAATACTATAAATTCGAAAGTAACTATCCATCTGTATGTTACTTTTTCACGAAAAAAACTTCTAAATCTTAATAAAATTTGGTATCCTGGTAAAGTTAATAGAGTACATTTTCACGTGATTATCGACATAGACGCGAGCGACATCTACATTTATTTTAAACAACATATTAACATCAATATAACTTTTAAATATCACACATGATTTGTCAAATTATGGCAAACGTCTTTTGCGTATTTAAACTGATATTGATCAGTGTCTGATGTCCAAATTAGAATATAAAATAAATCACGAAACCTTTTACCATGTTCATAAGATACCATATGGTACCATGCTAAGCTCTGTAAGTATTATTTTTGACATTAACATTATGAAATTACAACAGTTATAGATTATTTTAGATACAAATCTACAATATTATAATATACAGATTATATTAGTACAACCAAAACTATAATTATACTTATAACAAAATGTACAGGCATTATAATCTATAGGAACGTTTAACTTAACGCGAATTTGAACTTATACTTCACTTAACATAGTATAAAGACTGTTTCATATTTACGCCAAGAACTGTTGCAAACGTTGAATTCAACTTAAAAATACGCTTGAAGAATTGCTCGGTGACTATAACAAATGTTACTTATATATTGAGGTAGAGTTATAACAATATAAATACATATTTAACTTTAATAAATCAATAAATAGTTATAAAAATATTACTTATATAATGTTCGCATCTGTTCATAGCGTAAAAACTGAGTGGAAGGTAAACGCTACCATAAACTAAAACTGTAATAATGCTGGTAGGTACAAAACGCTATAGAAAATGTACATATTTAAAATGATGTCTCCATTTTCTACCATCATGCTTTGATAGTCAATTTACGGTAATTACAAGGTTAATGTTTAATTTTAGGTTAACAACACTAATACCAAGACTTGAATTGAAAGGTCAATCGTCAAGGAATCTCATCAACTGCTCTAGTATCTGAACTGTTAAGTACCTACGGCTTACCGCAGTCAGAGATTGTCTACTTGTAATCATTAGCAACACCAGTTTTTGCTTTTGGGAGCGTAACCCTTCCACCCAGAACGAGCTTATAATGAAACTTATACCTAAGACATGATTCCAATTTTAGAACGTAACCAAAACTAGGTTTAAAACTATTCAAAAGTTCAATGTCTCAGAACAGAATGAAAACTTATTACCAATTTCATTTTATTTGAAACAATCACTGTCGTGCATAAGATGCCTTTTGAACGCGTGTTTACTGTACTCGAGGTAGTCGTATCACAACTCTAACAAAGCCGAACTTGCCGTACACAGCACATACACATATATAACTATAGTACATCACATAAGCGTCAAGTTCCAATACAGTTTACTCATTTAAATTCATATTCTAACTGTATGTCAGAAGAAATTCACAAGTGTTATTATAAAAGCGAGGCCGGCGGTCACAGCACGGCCTCGCGAGGCCTAGGTCTTCTTCGACTGTTGAGGCCTTCTTAATAAATGCAATGGATCTTTCCGATATCTCGCGAAGAGCTCCCTCTTGAAGGTCTCGAAGTGTTTTCTGTTCTTTTCGTTTTGTTTCTCCCTCCATAGAGGTCGGTTGCGTCGGGTTTGAAGACCCCAGTGTATCGTGAAGATTGGTGATAGCACCCTGAATTGATACCCGATTAAAAACATCTCGTATACCTGTAATGAGAATTCAAATGTTACATAAGGTTAAGAAAATCTGCTAAGGAATGAGCAAATGTGTCTAAAAGTTGCTCATAGCAAAGCTTTCGACACTTAATCTTTATAATTTATCATAAGCTTATCCATCACCAATTGCAGCTTAATTAAAAAACAACAACTTACAGTATTGTGTTTTATTTATTTACATATTTAATAATATCCATAACACTTTAAAATAATAAAGAAAACGACCATGGTATTCAATTTATATTTCAAAATGTATTACAAAAATAAATAAAAAATATTATAATAACAGTCTGCACAGAGCTCTTGTTACCTAATGCATGAACTCAGCTAAAGTTATACTTGTACCACAGATAATATAATACTAGTCTTGTACTAACAGTGGGCTTGCGTCAATAAATAAATACATGGACTGTAAACCATACTTAGATATCGTAAAAAAACTATCAAAATATTACAAAAAATAATTATAAAATCGTAGTATAAGTCAAATTTCAATATTGTCACAATCTAGACAACTCGAGCTCTGAAATTCACATAATTTATCACAGAAACGCTCTGATTTGAGTCTAAGGTCGTTATGATAAAGTCTAAACTCCTGTGTTTTGCGTAATCCAACTTCTAAGGGAGGCTATATTGGTAAAAACTGTGGGTGATAGTGGTAGTGCACATCCCCTGGCGAACGAGACGACACCGAAAGCTGTTCCTCTGAACACTGCTGGACCTCCAGAATCACCCTGAAAATATTTAGATTTATGAGAGTTATAATATATAAACATTATTTGTATTAATAATGGTAAAAGTTATACTTAATGATAAAATTTGTATAAAAAGTTATCCATTGTCTTTTTCTGCAGGCTTATAATCAAATATTTTTACTGTTTTATTCATTGTCAAAGTATTTTTATATACTACTTAGGTGGCAAACAAGCATACGGCCCGCCTGATGTTAAGCAGTTACCGTAGCCTATGGACGCTTGCAATACCAGAAGTATTACTTGCGTGTCAAAACCAAAAAAATGCCAACCCATTTTGTTTTCACCAGGGCTTTATGATGGGAGTATCCCTGGGATAGGAATACGTTTCTTTCAAAACGCATCCCTAAATGAAGCGTTGAAAGAAACGTACTCTCACACACAGAAACACAACTACACCACTGTGTGTATTTTGGCTGTGGTCTTCTGTAAGGTCTTTGACAATAAAAAAAGTAAAAATATTTGATTATTAGCCTGCAGAAAAAAAACAATAATTTTGCAAGAAAATAATTTCGTGAGTCTAAGAATAAAGAATAACAATACTGTTTTTTCTTTAAACCTAAGTTCTACTGGAAAAAAATATTATTAAATTAATTAATTGTACGTAATGTGCACTACACAACCCTTCATAGTCAACAAATGTAAGGCTGCTAATTCCACTGACCTGACACGAAGACACTCCACCAATAAGGAAGTGACCACCGCAGAACATATTGTTAGTCAGTGAGTCTCCGTACGAGAGCCTGCAAAGCCAGTGAGGTACCACTGGCACGTTGGCCTCCATCATTCTGCGAGGTATACGACGACCACCAGGCTGTGAAGAACGAGGTCGAATGTGTGAGTAGGCCGAAACAATAGCAACTTGACCCGTAGTATACCTACTTAGTAGTAGCGGTGGGAAACTAACAGACTTGCACGCAAGAGGTGCGAGTTCGATCCCGGGTGGCATATGTAATAATCAAATGATTCGCCATCTGCTAACGGTGAAGGAAAACATCGTGAGGAAACCCACATGTCTTAGAAGCAATTCTAAAGACATGGTTTATTCATCAATCCATATTAGACCAGCGTGTGTGAATTAAGGCCTAAACCTTCTCATCTCTCTTGATAGGGGAGAGGAAACCCGTGCCCAGCAGTGGGACATATATGGGTTGCTATTATTACCTACTTAGTACCTAAATACTAGAATACATCAAGTAAGTTCGAAAAATAAAAAGTGGAAATGCATTTAAAACATCATAGGCTACCTGTAAGTCCTACGAAATAGTTTCACAAGTGTCAGAAACATCAATCTATTTATCTTCACTAAAGAAGTTAAATATATTTTAGAGGGTTTGCGACCCGTGATTGATTTATAATAGTGCTTCAAATGTCCATAGGTTATGGTAACTGCTTACCATCAGGCGGGCCGTATGCTTGTTTAATCAACTGTATTTTTTTCCTTTTTTACAACTCCCGCACTAGAGAACAAGCATACAATTAACAGACACAAATTCCGCCCAGACACAGAACAACTCTTTGTGGGTCACACAAAGTTTTGTCCTGTGTGGGAATCGAACCCACAACCTCGTGCAACAGCATACAGAGACCACTGGACCACCAAGACAGTCAAAATAATAATTATATTAATCGAAATAATAATTCCTTAGTAGTATAAAAAAACCGCTTACCGCTGTCAAACCCCATCCAGTGACAGTCAGCCTCACTAACGGCACGGCTTGCAGCGGCGTCGGCAGTCTTATCGACTGTATATTAGCATTGAAGGTGAGTGGTCTGGCCAGTCTCAGCACAGCTATATCATTGTCAAACCGAGGATTGCCATATTGTGGATGAACAACAACATTTGACACGCGAACGATTCTGCCGCCTGTATCTCGCCGGGTACTGCCGACACGGAGGCGAATCGCACCGGGGGCAACGCTAAAAATATACAAATATAAAAGTAAACAAATTTAAAAGACAATATAAATTAAATACGGAAACATCAAAACTGTTTTGTTATTATAGTCGTCATCACAACTCATAAACGTCCCACTGCTGGGCACGGGTCTCCTCCATATACATGGACGGATATTAGCCTACTATACCACGCTGGCTAGACGGATTGGTATAGGGTTTTATTTCGAGTTTTCCTTCTCTTGCAGTGGATATTGTCTCCATAACTTACTCTCTTAGTCGACTCTTACGACACCCTCGGGATGGAATGAGGTGTTGACATTTGTTTTCTTAATCCGTCACCACACGGACATTCTATGTCATATTTTTTATAAATACTATGTAAATCGTCTAGCAATCATGTTTGTCTCCGTATGATGTAACCGTATCTAACGGTGATTATGTTTCTTAGAGTCTATAACATATTTCTTTACCAAAATTATTGCAAAATTTAAACCACACGACAATTGTTACGTTAAATTTTGACATTAGATATAATTTTCTTCAGTAATTTTGGTCCATCTTTTTCAATAATATTAACATCAATAATATCTTCAACCGTTGGTCGGAAAACACTCACTAAATTAATTGAAAGCTTTTTATGATCATAACTACGGTCCTGTTGGGTTACCAATACTATAACGTAATACACAAATCCATTTTCTATTATTTTATAGCGTAAAGGTTGCAATACAAGCAGTAATTAAATTGTAAATACCAATACTTTATTAAGAAATATGAAAGCCAATCTCAAAACTTGATTAACTAATACTAATAATAGTGTTTCGAAAACTGCCAATTAATAGCAGTAATAACTAATATTGCTGGTATAATAAAGCCTCAAACAATCAAACTATTCGATTTATAAGATACTAATAAATAACAAAACAAAGACGGTAATGCCAACTAATGTCAATTGTCCCGTGCCACGTTTATTGTTACTGTCTGTCTTTCCCTTAGGTAGTAGCATGATGATATAATAGCCCGTAACCTTACGCAAAAAATGGACTATTAAATGCCAAAAGAATGTTTCAAATCCGACTGTTAGTTCCAGAGATTAATGCGTAATAAACAAACTGTTCAGCTTTATAATCCTACTAATTATAAATGTGAAAGTTTGTGAGTATGGATGGATGTTTGTTACTCTTTCACGCAAGAACTTCAGAACGGATCTGGATAAAATTTGGCACAGAGATAGATTATGGTCTGGAATAACACATAGGCTACTTTTAACAGCGATAACCGATATCCATGCGGCAAGGCCGCGGGCAACAGCTAGTACGAGTATAATTTTAACACTGTTTTGAATAAATAAAATTATCGTTCCATTTCATTGAAGCCGCAAAATTTCAACGACATACGAGTTCAACCGCTCGAGCTTTACAAGTACTAATAAAACCAACACATGAATAAAATTTCGCCAACATTTGGAGCATCGTAAACTCATGGAACGTCCACTCAACCAAAACATTCCCACTATTGGAGAGCCCTTCACCCACGAGTTGTACACACTACTTCATAAAATATTCACCGAGAGAAAACCCAGCTGCCCCGGTCAGGCAACATTGACGGTTATGGCCATCTATGACAATGTATAATACAGCCATTTCAATTGTTAAATTTTGATGTTTTAGGTTTTTGTTAAATAATGGCATTTGGTGCAAATACGTAGCTATAATGTAGATAATAATTATGTACCGATGTCGACTTATTTTATTTAAAGTTGAGCTGAATTTTAAACAACGTATACACTTTTGTGCTATCCCATTTTCTTTTCATTGGGTCACCATTTTAATAAAATTTGTGTAATGTTTAGAATCTAATAAAAGGATGGATTTTCCATTCATTTTGCAACAACAGATGAAATGAAGTTAGAATTAATTATGACTTACTAAGAATAAATTTAAAAGATAGTTAAAATTGGGTCTCATTTAGAAAAGAGAATAGATAAAAATAAGTCATCGTCTAAAACTCAAAAGAGGAATAATTTTATTTTATTATTTTGTGCGGCAAGGGGCAAATTTGAGCTCAAAGACATGCAAATTCTGATGAAAATTAAACGTCTTTTCCCTGAAATATTTCTTGGAAATATATAATTTTACGCGTCGCTATATATTAAAGAAAACCCCCAAAGTGATAAGCAACAACGCCAACGACGTAAAAGCTAAGTCTTGTTCCTCTGGCCACAATTTTATCTCTCCTCTACATATAAAACTCTCGCGACTGACAGACAACGCACATTTTAAAATACTAAAAATATTTTAGATATTAAATTTTAATTATACACGTTTGAGTAGGTATTCATAGAAAAATATGATTATACTAGCTGTTGCCCGCGGCTCTGCCCGCGTGGATGTTGGTTATCGCTGCAAATAGCCTATGTGTTATTCCAGACCATAATCTATCTCTGTGTCAAATTTTATCCAGATCCATTCAGTAGTTTTCACGTAAAAGAGTAACAAACATCCATCCATCCATCTATTCTTACAAACTTTCACATTTATAATATTAGTAAGGATTAAATATAATTTGTCAAACAAAACTGTAAGCGGTGGTGGCGAAAGTAACCGACTTGCACGCAAGAGGTGCCAGTTCGATCCCGGGCGGGCAGTACCAATGTAAATTTCAATTTGTGGAGTTTATATGTACCAATCAAATGATTCGCCATCTGCTAATGGTAAAAGAAAAAAAACGTGAGGAAACCCACATGTCTTAGAAGAAATTCTAAAGAAATGTCTGATTCACCAACCTGTATTAGGCCAGCGTGTGTGAATTAAGGCCTAAACCCTCTCTATCTCTTGATAGAGGCGAGGAGACCTGTGCCCAGCAGTGGGACATATATGGGTTACTATGAGGAAATAAAACTGTATAATGCATTCCACGAAGTTTGGAGGTTATTCGGATAAAGTCGCGGACAGTAACTATCTTTCCACTAAAGTCGTAAAGTTAAGAAAAGTTACGGTACTGCCCTCGACCTTGAGTAGCCGAGTGGCTAAAATAGGGTAGCCGAACAATATCTCCTAAATTTACTACGCCCAGTAAAAAGCATAACTATTTTTATGATGTCTGATAAAATGGGACATCAACAGACTTCTATTTATGGGCACATTAAACCTGCTTTGATTTTTCCTGCCCGAATAATTTTGATTTAATGGTCGGCTATTATGTTTTAAACTTAAGCTTTATCCCTCCAGTAAATAATGTTTAATAAAACTTTTCTGTTTTATGTTGTCTAAAAGTAGACTGAGAATTGGATAATTTTACAATTGAAGATGTTTTGATAAATTACCGTTACACTGAAATACATTCCGTGATGGTTTGATGATTCAAGTGTAAGTTTCTTCACGGACACTATCCGTGAAAATTTAAGCCTCGGTCAGGTATTTACTAAATGCACATGTAGCGACATGATCGGTGTTGTGTTGCCCACACGAAACAATGGGGTATTCCTCGAAGCGAACCTAACGAAGCGCACCTAAAGTATTCATTCAGGTGCGCTAAGGAAATCATAGCGCACCTGAATGGTGCGTTTCGAGGAATACTTTAGGTGCGCTTCGTTAGGTGCGTTTCAAAATGGGTGCGCTTCGAAAAATACCCCGAAACAATATATTATTGTAATCCACAGATATCGTTTCAAGATTTTTATATTAAGTATAGAATTACGAATTCCGTGAGGTGACGGATTAAGAATACAAATGTCACCACCTCATTCTATCCCGTGGGTGTCGTAAGAGTCGACTAAGGGAATTGTGAGTCAGGCAGACAATATCTACTGCAAGAGAGGAAAAACTCGAAACAAAACCCTATACCAACCCGTCTGGCCAGCGTGGTATAGTAGGCTAATATCCCTCCAAATGTGTGAAGGAGACCCGTGCCCAGCAGTGGGACGTTTATGGGTTGAGATGATGATAGAATTACGATTAACTGCAACAAAAGCCGCAAAAAATATGTAAAGTTAACTTACTTCTGAACACAATGCGCAGCAGTCAGCACAAAATCCGGGCTGATGATGAACCCTCCACAGAAGGAGTTACCATTCAGTATCATGGACACTTGGTAAGGATGTCGGTTAATGGACGTGACTCGCCCGCCAATGATCTGACCACTCAACTCCGGACATGCTTCTTCTAAGTCCACGTCTAGTTCCTGGCCATTGTCGGTGTTCTGATTATCATCAGTTGCTGGTACGTCTTCGGCATTCGGTTCCAATACTTCTTGAGGATCTAAAACATACTCATATTATATTTATTTATTAAAAGAAGGAAGCTATTGAAGCAATAAGGAATTTTAACAAATGTATATAACATTACTAGAAAAAAGAAGTGGTAACTATATTCAATTACAAATATTTATGTTGCAAAGTATTTAATTTAAATACAAAATAGTCAATTAACAATGAGAAATTGTAAATTGCCAAAGATTATGACACAATTATTTAACAAGTAAATGGCAAATTTAATGTAATAATAGCACTATTTCACCATAATTATCTTGAATCTATTGTCAAAATATTAATATAATTCATTATAGATACCAATGATAAAACAGCACTTGTAATAATAAAAGTAAACTCACCAGCCACGGTGAACAAACACAAAAACAACAATACAGAATAGAGTGGTGCCATGATAGCAGCCACAACAGTAGCTTTCGACCAAATAGACTGCGCAGACGCAAACAATGTTCTAATTCAAATTATTGCTAAACTCGACCGCGATAATTTCACACGCTCCGAGCCGAGGTCGCGACCTTTTCACTGGATTGAACTCATTTTGATAAGCCAAGGTAAGGTTAAGGGAGAAAAAGATTAATTATGTAATGGTATTAGACCTTCCAGCATAGATTATGATAAACCATAGTAATAAGAATAATGAGCAAACGCCTTTTTTGTTAAGTTTTTTGACAGTTCAGGTGATCTTAATTCAGATTTTTGCATTTCTTTTTTTCGCTATGCATTGTATAAATAATAATATAGCTGTAAATGAAGCTACAAAATTAAGTATATCGAGATAGTAGCAACTGAGAATGTCTCTGCCTACCCCTTTAAAAACAGACGTGAGTTTGGTACACAAATGGTACACAAACACACGGAGTCGATATTGTAAGAGTATCATTTGCGTGTTGCTAACCAAATAACTTGACTGCCTCGGTGGTCCAGTAGCCGCAGTATGCGCCTGCTGTGCACGGGGTTGTGGGTTCGATTCCAACACAGGGCAAACCTTTGTGTGACCCACAAAGAGTTTTTCTGAGTCTGGGTGTAATTTGTGTCCGCTAATTGCATGTTTGTAAAGTACCCCGCTACACAGAGCTTGTTCTCTAGTGCGGGAGTTGTCTTAAAAAAAAAAAAACTTTCAAAACAAGCAGCCTTATTAATAATAATAAAAATACAATCTCTCATTCTGTCATAAGTAATTTGACATTAGAAAGAAGAGGACAAAGCATAGCCCTGGGATAGGATATGTTTCCTCCCTTATTCAAGTAGATACTATTTTTCATTTTATTTTGTAACAAACGTCTACAACAATCTTATTATAAACCTCGCAATACTTGTCTGAATGCAGATTACGTCTGGCCAATATATTTTTTATAGCTACGGGTCAATGATTACTTTTTCTAACTTTGCGACAAAAACAGTTACTTATACCTTTAAAAAATCATTACAAAAGCGATTCAGTGTTACATGACTCTTGATATAGCCATAAGTTATTTATTATATCCTTACTAATATTATAAACGCGAAAGTATGGATGGATGTTTGTTACTCTTTCACGTAAAAACTACTAAACGGATCTGGATGCAATTTGGCACAGAGATAGATTATGGTCTGGAATAACACATAAGCTACTTTTTACAGCGATAACCAGCATCCAAGCGGGCGGAGCCGCAGGCAACAGCTAGTAGTACATATAACATGCTCGTAAGAAATTCAATCCGGCAAAATAAATTCTTTTGTCGGATTTTCGGATTTTTCAGGTATTTTCAGAATTGCGTAAAATGCTCGAAATATCTATCGTTTTCATAAGTTTTCAAAAGGTTAAAACTTAAATGAACCATAAATTCTTTCATAAATCTCATTACAAAATAATTAAATGAAATATTATTTCTCGATAACTGCGCAAAAAAGATAGAGTAATAATAGTTTCTAAACGGCTCTTAGCTAGTTAAACCTTGCATACTGTTCGCTAAACGATCAGCGGGTTAAGCTACCAAGCGCGCGGTAACCTTATAGATGGGTGACCGCATAGTGGTATTTCATCTGAGTGTCTCCGTGCTTCGAAGTGCACGTTAAAAGTCGATCCTAACTGTTAACAGTCGTTGCATCACGACAGAGTAACGAGCCCCACTAGACAAGTGGCATAAACGGTAGTCGAATCGAAAAGTCAAAAAAGTGAATGTATGGGATTTGACGTTAGTTTACGATATAATGTCGTAAACTTATGTCAAATCATACATTTGCATTTTTCGATTCGACTACCCCCGTGCTCCGTGCTAACTGCCTCCGTGGCTCAGTGGTCGATGTGTGAGACTGCTGATCACGAGTTCGATTCCCGGGTCGGGCCAAAAATCGATATTGGGTTTTTCTGTTAAGAAATTCACAATAGATGCCCGGAGTTTGGAAATTGGCGGTGTTTACGCCCCCGTGCCTCGGAAAGCACGTAAAGCCGTTGGTCCTACGCCTGATCTCTCTCCGGTCGTGTCGGATTGCCGTCCCATCGGACTATGAGAGTGAGGGAATAAAGAGTGCACTTGTGTTTGCGCACACACTTGTGCACTATAATATCTCCCGCGCAGATGGCAAGTCTCCGTTGAGATTAGCTGCCGTGACCGAAATTCGGTTAGGAGGACATTATGCCACTTGTCTAGAGGGGCAGGTTGGCCACTAACCAAACGATAAGAAGAAACAATTCTGTCGTACGTTTGCATTATAATATTAGTAGGAAATACGGTTAGAAACAACAAATTAGCAGATTTCTGTAAACCCCATATGGCTAATTACTCATTCTCTAAAGCCAACATAAAACAAAATCAAGCAAACATTGAACAGTAAACATTTTATTATCTGGCACTTGTTTTAGTTGTTTATTTATATAACACTAGCTTTTGCACACGACTACGTTTGAATGTTTCACACAAAAATTGACATACTTGTTGACGAAATCTCTACTAACTGTACGGAAAAAAATATAAAATGTTTTTCGCTTTTGCTCGCTTCAAACGATTGACTACATACTAGTTTTTGCTTTGC
Organism: Trisateles emortualis; assembly: GCA_947095525.1. NCBI lineage: Eukaryota > Metazoa > Arthropoda > Insecta > Lepidoptera > Erebidae > Trisateles > Trisateles emortualis. The sequence continues at coordinate 19,791,292 of OX352736.1, read as the reverse complement.
CTGATATTTGTACAATATATTTTTTACTTTAGTCATAGATGTACCTAGATGGGTCAGCACGACACTAACTTTGCCGTTTGCATAGTTTTTAGTCAGTTGATACTTTTTGCACATATCCTACTAATATTATAAACGCGAAAGTTTGTAAGTATGGATGGATGGATGGCTGGATTGATAGATTGATGGATGGGTGGATGGATGTTTGTTACCCTTTCACGTAAAAACTGGATGAAATTTGGCACAGAGATAGAATAATCTATCTCTGTGCCAAATTTCATCCAGATCCGTTAATGTATGTAAAAAGTAGCCTATTGTTATTCCAGACCATAAAGTCTGGAATAACATATAGGCTACTTTTTACATCCGACATCCACGCGGGTGGAGCCGCGGGCAACAGCTAGTTTTACAATAATTATATTTACTACCGTGTATTGTATTTTACTAAATCTATTTGATATCGAAGACCAGGCATAAACTGAAACATTTAAAATACCATAAATACCCGTAAAGCGAAATATAGTGAAATAAAGAGCAGGGATCGATAATCGATTTGAGCTGAAAACTGTAATTCCTTTCTGTTGTGGAAGTGTTTTACGCTTTATTATATATTTAGTATCGGCTGTGTCATGGTTATGGATGTAAAGGGGACTTTATATACTACGTTTGCGAACAAATTGCACTAAGAACATAGTAGAAGATGAGATAATGAGAGAGTAGATGGAGTAGTCTGCAAACTCTGCTCGCCTTTTAATATTAAAACATTTTTATACTGATATTCTCTAATATAATATAGTCCGTGTGGTGACGGATTATGAATACAAATGTCACCACCCCGTTCCATCCGAGGGTGTCATAAGAGTCGACTAAGGGAGTAAGTCACGCAGACAATAGGTATCCACTGTAAGAGAGGGAAAACTCGAAACAAAACCCTATACCAACCCGTCTGGCCAGCGTGGTATAGTAGGCTAATATCCCTATAAATTTATGGAGGAGACCCGTGCCCAGCAGTGGGACGTTTATGGGTTGACATGATGATGATTGATTCTCAAATATATAAGTACGTAACTTTATTCAAACTAATAAATCAAGCTATACAAAAAGAACTGTGACCCAATTGTTATCTATAGCAAGACAACAAACAGACTCACTAACATACATACCCAGTATTCCAACTATTTTTAGGTGGTGTAGCATCCCGCCGCGTTTAAAAATAATGTTATAATCTGCCGCTTGCAACACTCGCGTGTTTGTAATATTGCGCGGGCGCAGGCGCCGCGCGCCGTGCTGCTGCATCTATAGCTTCACGATAATTCATATTTTGGACAGCAAATATGGAATTGTACCTACTATGGGACAAATTGCTTTCATTTTAATGATAATACTACTGAAGTTTACCTAATAAGATAAAACTCAGTATTGTTATCCTTATCAGAAAATAATTATATAAAATATTATTATATTGATTATTATATTGATAGATTTGTTATTTTTTGTTACGATTAAACTCAAAAACTTCTCGACCAATTTCAAAATTTTTTTTCATCATTAGAAAGCTACATCATGAATATTTTATTGTTAAATGAATACAGGAGCCCTACTAAAACTAAATAAATGTATTCAGTAAAATTTTGATTGCAATTTTATTAATATGCTTATTACTTATACTCCATCAAAAGAGCTTCGAGATTTTATTTATAAGACTTTTTTACGTTTTACGTATTCCATATTTTAATTACACGAAAAACTTCGAATAATTCAAGGTAATTTCAGCTAGATATGAAATTAAAGCTTAGTTTTTACTTCCATTACACATCTAAAGAAAAAAATTAACCCGTAGGTACTCTATAAAACATAACCAGTACCTACATAAGAAAATTCAAAAAGATTTAACCTCCAAACTGCAAGAGTCATAAAACGATTTTACACAATTCTTTCCACTTGTAATATTCCCAACGAAGCGAAGTGAATCTGTTTAATGAAGGAATTAATAATTCAATTAGAAGGTAATTAATTCGCAACTCAACACTGACTATCGCTAATTCCTCTTATAATCCAGGATTTCATTCTATTCGTTTCCCCGATTGGATTAAAATATTGGAAATGTTCCGTTGTAATTAGAATCTTATTTAAAAACTTTTTACTGTTCTTCTTTTAGGATAACTAACGACATACAAAACGACAATTAAAATAATTACTATTATTTCACAGGTAATTTAAAGATAATTAATAATACACTACAGTTATGTAAAGTTCACCGCGACAGAGTTAAAGAGAGAGAGTTCAATAATTCACGGACACAAATTACACCCAGACTCGGAACCAACCCCCAAAACACAAAGTTTTGTCCTGCGTGATAATCGATACCTCTGATATTGTAAGCGTCCATAGGCTACGGTTACTGCTTAGCATCAGGCGGGCCGTAAGCTTGTTTGCCACCCGAGTAGTATAAGAAAAACATACGCGGCAGTCTTAGGTGACTGCCGATAGAAGTGAAAGCTGAGTAACTTGTGAATTGTATCGTCGAGTTAAATTGGGACATCTTCGGTGACGATGACGCGAGTTCCATGATTTTTGTTCACCCAAAAAGTTTGAATATGGAAAGCGTTCGGGGACGATGACGCGAGTTCCATGATTTTTGTTCACCCAAAAAGTTTGAATATGGAAAGCGTTCGGTGGCGATGACGCGAGTTCCATGATTTATGTTCACCCAAAAAGTTTGAATATGGAAAGCGTTCGGGGACGATGACGCGAGTTCCATGATTTTTGTTCACCCAAAAAGTTTGAATATGGAAAGCGTTCGGTGGCGATGATGCGAGTTTCATGATTTATGTTCACCCAAAAAGTTTGAATATGGAAAGCGTGCGGTGACAATGACGCGAGTTCCATGATTTTTGTTCACCCAAAAAGTTTGAATATGGAAAGCGTTCGGTGACAATGACGCGAGTTCCATGATTTTTGTTCACCCAAAAAGTTTGAATATGGAAAGCGTGCGGTGACGATGACGCGAGTTTAATGATTGTTGTTCACCCAAAAAGTTTGAATATGGAAAGCGTTCGGTGGCGATGACGTGAGTTTCATGATTTTTGTTCGTCCAAAAACTCCTCAACGCGCCTAAAGAAGTTACTACGTGTCTAATACTACTAATATAATAACACTATACAGACAGAGTGGCCTGTAAAATGCACAGAATCATAAAAGCTCAAGAGATCATTGATCAAGAGATACAATCGACCAGTTAATACCGACAGCTATACTTGAACCGATGACTCACCGACCTTCGACCGACCAGCCGTGACGGACCAACGTCACATCTGGCTAAGACATACGAGATCAGCGGTGACAATAAACAGCAAATACCTGGTTCACAGGGCTGGCCGGCTGATTCTCTAAGAAACAGCGATGGCAAACTGACAGTTGTGATCGCAAACTGGCAGTTGTGATTGCTCGGTGACAGCACAATCTATTGACTAAACGTCAAAAACGCTCGGTTCTTACGGAATACCAATATTCAATCTGACAGCCAGATTTTGCTCGGTTTTGCTCTTACGGAATACCCCTGCCGGTTGTGAAAATTAATTAAAACAAAAGTAGGTATCGAATAGAATTGAAAGCAAATGCATGTGATTTCGTTTTTTTTTACATTTGCTTTCAATTCTATTCGATTCGACTACCGATTATGCCGCTTAGCAGCATTGTGTTTTTTTTTATACTACTTGAGTATCAAACAAGCATACTGGGCTTCCTGATTTTAAGCAGTTACCGGAGCCTATGGGCGCTTGCAATGCCAGAAGTTTCACTTGCGTGTTGTTGACTCATTTTCTTTTTACACCAGCGCTTTAAAATGGAGTATCCCTGGGATAGGCAAACGCAAAGCAAAAACTTAAATGAGGGCTGGATACCACAAAGGAACACAACTACACCGCTGTGTGTAGTTATTTAGCTATGGTTTTCTGTAAGGTAATCTATAATTTAAAAATAACGCTTTTATATGATGAGTAATTGTAACTAAACCTATTTTAAAACACATAGTCTAAATTTTAAATAGCAGCCTGACTAAGCTTCCCGCCAACTCAACTAATTAAACATTCTCTTTTCTGTTCCTTTTTTTGTGTATGTATTTATAGAAACACATACACAAAACGAAACTGAAAGGTAAGCCTTTCCATTTAATTTTAAGTGTTAAAATTTAATTAAGAATTAATTATTCCTGTTAATATAAATACTTAAAGATACAAATTAAATAGATAGATAAATTTTCATGAGTTTTTGAGAGTTCCAATTTTGCAGACAACTCGCTAACCTCCTATATCTTGTTCAGAGCCTGAAACAGCTGATACAATCTGAGACTTTAAAGCGATCATTGAAATTCTTTGACCCTCATTACACAGTTAATTGATTCAGTATTTACATAAATAGCCTGCTAATTACATTTTTAAGCGCAAAATACTTTGAAACGTTATTAAATAGGTATTTTTAGTTATGGTATATATCCTTGGTCGCATGTATTCAATCATAAAATAACTATTTTTTTATAAACTAACTGTAACAAACAAGAATACGGCCCGCCTGATGATAAATAGTTACCGTACGCTACGGCCGCTAGTAATACCAGCAACATTACTCGCCCGTAATTGTCGAGTTACACCACGTTGTCGAGAACACCAGTTTTGGAAAAAAACTATATTTTGAACAAAGCAACATATTTAAACCTCAGTGTGTCTTTATTCTGCTGTGGTCTTCTTTAAAGCGGAGGACCCGCTCCACATGGGCTTACTCCCTTGTACGTTACTCTACTTTTTTTTTAAATGTATTACTTTTTCTTATTATGAAGGTTTATTTTACTTGAAGCGTAAGATTTCGAGACCAAGATAAATATATTATTAAAGTACATAGTTATACACACGTGCGCATGAATTACACATGAAATGGGTCACGAGATTGACAAAAGTTTTAATAATGAAATTAGGATCACCATTTAATCTACATATTTAAATTATATAACATAATCTAATCATGCCTCATTAAACAGCAACAGCATTATTGGCCCACAGCAGCTGCATAATTGGTCTTTAATTTACATAATATTTCACTGTCAAAAACTAAAATATTCAAATAAATATTCCAGCAATGCGTGAAATAATTTACAGTCGCATGTTTTTCACACGACTCTGAAATATAACGCGTATTGCCTAAGCGCTAACACACAATATTGGGTCATAAGTGGTCGCTATTTTTGTATCTTTACGTTAATCCATCTTTACGCTCTACAATTTTTGAATGCCTCGGTAGTCCAGTAGCCGCAGTATGCGACTGCTGTGCACGAGGTTGTGGGTTCGATTCCCACACAGGACAAAACTTTGTGTGACCCGCAAAGAGTTGTTCAAAGTCTGGGTGTAATTTGTGTTCGTTAATTGTTTGTTTGTAAAGTCCCCCGCGACACAGAGTTGTCTTAAAAAAAAAAAAAAAAAAAAAAAAAAAAAAATATGTACCTACTAATCTTATGGTTATACGAATCCACATTACTATGTGTGTACATGTTAGAATCGGCAGGATTAATTGGACCACCAGGATCGACAGATCCTTGTTTGAAACTTTTAGTGAGGTACTAAAAGTTCCAAGGATTCTCCGTCAGTGACGATTTGACCGACCCCAAGTATTAGTAATCTTTTCTGTCGACAATTATATTTGTTAAAGTACATTGTCACATGCAGCATATTACATATAGCATTATTTTATAGAAGTACCTATCTGCTGCCGTTGTTTTTATGATGATTCTGAAAGTCGTCATTAGTTATCCATGGTTAAGTTAAATTATATTATTAAGTTTTGTATTAAAATTATGGTATTGATAAATTCATTCATGGAAGGATTGTAAGATCTTTTTACCCGACTACGGCGAAGAAAAAATGAAGGTTATGATTTTGGCCTGTATGTATATTTGTATGTATATTCCCATATAACTTCTAAGCTACTAATCATACCTTGACAAATGGGGTATCGTTAGAAGCGTCTTGATCGTCCTCCGAGTACGATTTTTATTCACTGTCATTATTTTAATATGGATTGGTTGGATGAGAAATAAAATTTGGAACTATACTTCTAGAAATTTCGACTTCAAATAATACCAAAGTAGGTACCTAGTATGGCGTTCTTACTGATGGGAAAATTCATCAAATTACCTTTGGAAAGAAGACTGCTGAATGTTTAATGGCAAAGGCTGCCAGAACAGCACTCTCGCTTTGGTGACGGTTTATCTTCGGGCAGTACGAGTGTTTGCCGCTAAAAGATAGCAACTTTCAGTTCCCGGGCACATTCCTGGCGCGGTGTAACGGTGTATCGCATTACAGTGCGCGTCACAAATATTCCGCGCGCGTATTTTCATAACGTGCGCGCTATTTATGTTTCGCTCAACGTGCCGTATTGTTGTAACGTATATAAGTTTGTAGTTAAATCAACGATCCGACAGTTAGGTACATTCAGATATTAAACAAACTAAAAAGAATAAGTTTCTCCAAGTACTTGACTGCACGGTTGGTTCGTGGTTACCTCGCCATTTACCAGTGAGTGGCGTGTTGTGGGTTCGATCTCCACACGGCACGAACATTTGTGTGATCCATAAATGATTGTTCCGAGTCTGGGTGTACTTTGTGTCGGTTAATTGTATGTTTGTTAAGTCCCCCGCGGAACAGAGCTTGTTACCTAGTGCAGGTGTAGTCTTTAAAAAAATGTATCTGCCGCAAAATTTAAAAATCAAAGGGTAAATATTGACATAAGGCAACATCTTTACAAGCTAAACAAAATACATGACCACGGGTAAACTCGAAGAAAAAAGTCTTCTATCGTGTCAATGATAGAGAGATGTGGCTGTGTTGACATCGACAACGCATCGCAGAACTTTATACTAATAATGTCATAAATATAAAAGTTTGAATGTTTGTCATCCAATTATGCCCGAGCCGCTGCCGCTTAATAGACTTGGATAAAATATGGCACATAGATACAACGAAGGATTTTGATTAAGACATGATATTCCTAATACTGCTACGCTTACACAATGCGACTATGATGTGGCCATAAGAGAATAGGAAATTCAAGTTGCTTTTGAATATTATCACATCTCACGACGCATATTAGGTATGCTTTAAGCACAGCATCAATATACATACGAGTACACTTTATTCTATAGTATTGTGATATATTTTTATTTACTAAATCTATTTTTAACCCTGAGTGTACGTGAAGCGCCATCAATTTATATTATCAAAATTTCCCAGCATAAAGACTTGACCTTCTTATACGACTCGTAAAATTTATATTCGAAGGAAAAGTCAAAGGAAAAAGAGTGGAAGACCAAGAAGAACTTATATGTATAAGTTCTATAACATTTTCTTTTTTGACTTTTCGATACTCGAATCGAAAAGTCAAAAAGAAAATGTATGGGATTTGACTTAAGTTTACGACCTTAAATCAAATTCAATACATTTTATTTTTTGACTTTTCGATTCGACTATCGCTTATGCCACTTGTCTAGAGGCTCAGCTGTTCTCGAGATATGCGCTTAGCAACATATTCAGCGATTCATTTTTATATTATAGATGTACATATAATAACTTATACCAATACCAAAATTGGCATGATTGATAATCTTAATGAATCAATCAATAATTCCATTCAACATCAGAAACAAGTCAGATTAGTTGACTAAACAGACAGGACACCCCATCATAATAGAACTCGCAAAAACTGAAGAAGCTCTACTTTAAAGCAAAACAACAAATAGCGGTTAAATTAGAATAATACATGGCCACTTTTACTGACATTTTTATAGACACATAATGCAGACAATGCAACGTTAAAATTACAAATAGCAATAGGTACAAAACCGAAACATCCGCTGCTAACTAGCTAGTCACAACAAAATAACTACATGCCATACACAAAATAATTCCTTACAATCCAATGCGCAGTGACTCCAATAAAACTATTTAGACAGGCAAAGAAAAAGTGCAATGGAATTTAGATAGCTACAATAATTCTTCGGAGCAGTTTTTCTGGGTAAAAGCTGTTTCCGAATGCACTAACGCTGGAAAATTCGACGCGCTTCCAAAGTTTATTGCTATTACATTGCGAAAGAAGATATTTTTAATTCTAGAGTAAATTATGTCGAGTAAATATATCACCGACACGCTGGCCTCCACTCGTGCTTACGCGTTTTAACAACAACTCTTTATGAAGTTAGTAAGCCTCAAAGTTTAGCACTTACTTGATAATGTGCTAAACTTTGTGGCTTTAAAAATGTAGATAATTATGTTACATACCTTACAGAACATAATTAAGAGATTGTATTTTCAGTTCAGTGAAAGGTACGTTTAGGTGTGTAATGGGAAAAAACTAATTTAATAAAGCTTTATTTTACGGGGATCTTTAAAACCCACAATTCATATTTTATAAATATTCATACTATAATTGTTAAAAACAATGTACAATATGCTGTTAATATACCTCACTCTGTATTTAAAATTATATAACTCATACGCACTGCGTCTCTTAGTTCTGTTATATTCGATCTCTTCCAACTTGCTTAATTTAATACAAGCATTTTGTTACTTGCAAATTCAAAATCATTTATTCATATAGATCACACTGTGACACTTATGCAGTTCAATGAAAAATGCCAAATGAGACGTCAGCTAATTTGCCTACTGCCGGATTCGCTGACTGAACAGACAGCGGTAGAGCCCAAGGAAAGAACCGGCAAGAAACTCAGGCCACTCTATTCAATCGCCAGATATATTATGTGGTTACAATTTTATTTGTATTACAATTAGTGTAGAAAGTGATGCAACCAAAAACACCATACAAACACAATAGGGTGAAAAACTGGTAGGATAGAAAAGTCAAAATTAAATTTAATGATATTCTATATATCATAGTAGGTACCAATGTATTTTAATAAAATCTGTGGCCTTCTATTAGTAAAAGAATTATCCAAATTTATATCAGTAATTCTAAAAGCCCTACAAACGAGTTATTATAACATAATAACATAAACTTCCAACAAGTAACACAAAATTGTTTACATAACCTTCCACAAAACACAATTTGAAGCCACAACAAACTTTACACTTTTTAACTTCCACAAACCAACAATTGCAATAAATAAAACACTTTTTTTTTCACCATCCGCGACAGAACGTAATTGGTTGGTGAGAAATTTATCGAAGCTAACGTGCCGATATTGAAACAATACTAGATTAATGAGTTTAATCTTGCCACTGCCCAAATTACAAATGTCACTGGATAAAAGAAACGGCTCGAATTATGGAAACTGTTTATGTACACTTTTTAACTGTAGGTGGTTAATGGATGACTGCCATTATTGGTTGTGTTGGAGGTGAAATGGCAAGGTATTGTTTTGTTTTGAATATTGGTTGCTTTTTGTTTTTATACCTACTACTATGGAGGCTAACAAGTATAAAGCCTACCTGATGGTAAGCAGTTACCATAGCATGTGGATGCTTCCACTCATGTGGTCATTAATCCAATTCTGTTGCATTATTAGAGAGGTAAGGCACCATACTAGCGAGCAAGCCCGACTGGGGAAGGACCACCCAGAAGACCACCGCCAAATAACTACACACAGTGGTGTAATTGTGTTCCTGTGTGTGAGTACAGGTTGCCAGCGCTCATTGGATGCGTTTTGAAAGAAACCTATTCCTATCCTAGGGATACTCCTATCATAAAGCCCTGGTGTAAAAAATGGGTTGGCAACACGCAAGTGATACTGCTGGTATTGCAAGCGTCCATAGGCTACAGTAACTGCTTAACATCAGACGGGCTGTATGCTTGTTTGCCACCTAAGTAATATAAAAAATAAAAAAAGTTATGCTAATTAGAGTATTCTATGTCTTAGGACTAGGAATAATAATTCTTTTTACGTATTATTATACTACCTATATATATATATCTACTAGGGGTAGCCCGCGACTTCGTCCGCGTAGTAATTTGGAATATTTTCCCGGATTTTGCAACATATCTCACTACTGCTCCGCTCACCTAGCGTGATGTTATATAGCCTATTTTTTTTCAAATCGAACCAGTAGTTTATGAGATTAGCGCGTTCAACCAAACAAACTCTTCAGCTTTATAATATTAGTTTAGATATACTTTATATACTATCTCATTTCCAGATCCGTTCAGCCGTTTACTCATCAAAATGAAACAGACAGACAAAGTCACTTCCGCATTCATAATATTAGTAGAGTTTTACTTTCTGACAGTGACATTGTACATGACACATTGAAATAAAATAGCAATACTAACGGGAACAACACAACTAATTTGTTGTTTTTGGCGATCTAATGAGAAATAATGACATGGAAATGAGTCAATGTGTACTATGCATAATTATTAGTGACTTTAGCAAATTTAATTTAAAAAACATGCCCGAACAAAACGAACTTTGCAATATAATATATTCTATATTATAGAGTATGGGCTGGTCACATCTTTCGGGATCATCATTTCGGGACATCTTGTTTCACTCACTTGCCCACCGCTGGGAGGGATTGTCCCGAAAGATGTGACCAGGGCTGGTCACATCTGCAGGAGGACCGACGACCGATGGAGCAGACGCGTCCTAGAGTGCAGACCGCGACTCGGTAAGCGTAAGGTAGGGCGGCCGCCAGCTAGGTGGACCGACGACCTAAAAAAGGTCGCTGGGACGGATTGGATGCGGAAGGCGGAGGACCGTGTACTTGATGCGTTTTAAAAGAAACATATTCCTATCCCAGGGTTACTTCCATCTTAAAGCCCTGGTGTAAAGCATGGGTTAGCAACACGCAAGTGATACCTCTGGTATTGCAAGCGTCCATAGGCTACGGCAACTGCTTAACATCAGGTGTATAAAAAAAGTAGTATAAAAAAGAAGTATAAAAAAAACTTAAATAATAATCCATATATAATTATTTATTCTAACTGATCGCTTGACTAGTTCATCAACGCGAGCCCAAACCGCTGGGGCTGCAAACTTATGAGTTCCATATAAGTGCGCACTAAGAAGGGATATCTTCTTAGTGCGAAACATTGTTTAACCCGGAGCGGGCCGCTAGTAGTACGACTGCACGGTTGGTGTCACAGAAATTCGATCTATTTCTGTGGTTGGTGTAGTTCCCTCGCCACTTACCACTGCGCGCCATGTTTTCGGTTCGATCCCCTCATGGGACAAAAAATTATGTGATCCATTAATGCTTGTTCCGAGTCTAGGTGTTCTTTGTCCGTTAATTGTATGTTTGTTAAGTCCCTCGCGATGCAGAACATTTTTCTTAGTGCAGGAGTTGTATCCTTACTAATATTATAAAGGTGAAAGTTTGTAAGAATGGATGGATGGATGGATGTTTGTTACTCACACGTAAAAACTACTGAACGGATCTGGATGAAATTTGGCACAGAGATAGATTATGGTTTGGAATAACACATAGGCTACTTTTTACAGAGATAACTGAGATCCACGCGGGCGAAGCCGCGGGCAACAGCTAGTTTTAAATAAAAAAGAAAAGAAAAAAAAAAAAGAAAAAAAAAATTCTTATTGCACTATAACGCGTATTTGCGAGAGCTATACCAATATTTTTCCAGCGACATTAAAACTGGTGTATACGTGCAACATACTCTTTGTACGGCACACGATGCAAAGTGTCGATTATGGAGGGTTGCCAAACTACACAATTTGGCAGTCAATGTTACAAATCTATCAGTACTAGCAGTTCCGTACAATAGTTAAGAGTGCTACCGACTGATTGGATTAAATTATTGGAAAAATATATACCTACTAGCTGTTGCCCGCGGCTCCGCCCGCGTAGATATCGGTATCAGTTGTTTTTACGTGAAAGAGTAACAAACATCCATCCATCCATCCATACTTACAAACTTTCACGTTTATAATATTAGTAGGATATTATCCGTGTGGTAACGGATTAAGAATACAAATGTCGCCACCCCTTTCCATGCCATGGGTGTCGTAAGAGTCGACTAAGGGAGTAAGCCAGGCAGACAATATCCACTGCAAGAGAGGAAAAACTCAAACAAAACCTTATACCAACCCGTCTGGCCAGCGTGGTATAGTAGGCTAATATCCCAAGTGTATGGAGAAGACCCGTGCCCAGCAGTGGGACGTTTATGGGTTGAGATGATGATGATGATTGGGAAAAAAAACACTTCATTGATACAACCCTAATGTATTTTCTTAATGCCTATAGACAATGATATTATCGTAAGAAAGATTTCGATATTGCACTAACGTAGGATCTGTTGCCGTCAACAGAAGCTAAGCAGATTTATTTCTTTCTTTCTTTTCTTTCTTTCAAATAATTAAAAAAAAAAAACCGACTTCAGTAAGGCAAGTTGTAAAATTTTCAAATATTTGTTTGTTACAATCGAATAAAATCGACTGAGCGTCGGGCTGAACACAGGTCAAGTAGGTAATAAAAGCAATATTTAATCTGTGCAATCCGCGCTCAATTCATTCACGTCATTATTTCTTATTAATAGTTGCTTAGCAACAATAACCGAAACTTATCTAATCGCCATCAGTAAAATACTTATTATTGAAAAGTTCAGATGGCCATCTGTGGTCTTCTTCATCAGTTTTACTTCACCAAATTACACTTTCTGAATGCAAATGATTGGTTAGTTGTTAAAAATATTGAAATTGCTATATGTGTGCCTATAACTTTTGAGGAGTTCCCTCAATTCCTCATGGATCCCATCATCAGAACTTTCTTTTGATGATAATGGGACCAAACTGGAAGTATGTCCAGTCAGACAAAAAAATAATTTTTCAAATCGGTCCATAAATGACGGAGTTATGCGGTAACCTCAGACTAATAGAATAAGATAGACGGAGCGGGTAGAACTCGCGCGTGAAGCCGCCAAAAGTCATACTAAATAGCAATGTCATACGTTTTCGTTTTCGCGCGCAGTCGATTTGAGCCGCTAGTGAGTACGCACGTCTAAACACGTTTTGACAAAATATTATTATAATGCCGTATTGTGTAGTAAAACGTTGTAAAAATACTTCAGAGCGGCTCAAATCGACTGCGCGCGAAAACGAAAACGTATGACATTGCTATTTAGTATGACTTTTGGCGGCTTCACGCGCGAGTTCTACACGCTCCGTCTATCTTTATTCTATTAGTCTGAGGCGGTAACAAACATAAAAAAAAAATTAAAAAAAAATACACACGAATTGATAACCTCCTCTTTTTGAAGTCGGTTAAAAAAAGACAACTCCCGCACTAGAGACCAAGCTCTGTGTCGCTGGGGACTTTACAAACATACAATAAACAGACACAAATTACACTCAGACACAGAACAACACTTTGTGAGTCACACACTATCTACATTTCACCTATCACAATCTTTTTCTATATCATTACGTTACGTATTATCTATCGCATTCATACTTGAAAACTATTAGCAAGTACGCACAAGAATGAAGCTCAGTATGAAGGTAGCTTATATTATCTATACTAATATTATAAAGCTGAAGAGTTTGTTTGTTTGAACGCGCTAATCTCAGAATGTACTGGTTTGATTAGAAAAAAACTTTTTGTTGAATATTGCATTTGTCCAGGAAGGCTATAGGGTATATAACATCACGCTATGATCAATAGGAGCGGAGCAGTGGTGAGATATGTTGCAAAATCGGGGAAAATGTTCCAAATTACCACGCGGACAAAGTCGCGGGTGACCCCTAGTTTATTTATAATATCCGATGCCTATGTAGTGATCAAATGCCCGCCGAGATACAAATAGCTAAAATCAATTGCATATGGTGGTTTTCCCACACTGTTTAAATACTGGGTCGAATGTTCAATTTACATAATGTAGCTCTAAAAGGATGGTTTGTATGAATGAAATGTTTTATATACTACTTAGGTGGCAAACAAGCATACGGCCAGTCTGATGCTAAGCAGTTACCGTAGCCTATGGATGCTTGCAATACCAGAAGTATCACTTGCATGTTGCAAATTCATTTTTTTATGATGGGAGTTCCGTATCTCTGGGATAGGAATACGTTTCTTTCAAAACGTATTCCTAAATGAGCGCTGGAGACCTGTACTCGCACAGAGGAACACAACTACACCACTGTGTGTAGTTATTTGGCTGTGGTTTTCTCTAAGGTGGAGATAAAATTCCTCCTTCCTCTCTTAAATATGATATAAGTTATGATATAAGCACAAAATTATAATTATGATGCATTTGATTGTAAAACTACTAAATTAGTACAAGGCTCCGCCCGCATTGATGTCAGTTAGTGTAAAAGTACCCTATGTAATTCCCTAACACCGATCTATCTCCTTGATAAATTTCATTCAAGAACATTCAGCCATTAAGAGATAGATTATGGTTTGGAATAACACATAGGCTACTTCTTGCAGCGATAACCGACATCCACGCGGAGCCGCGGGCAACAGCTAGTATTATATATCCAGTTGAAAAATTGAATAATAATGTTCAGCTAAATCTCGCGTGAATATATAACTTCCGACGGACATACATTATTTCGAGTTATTTGTGTCATGTAATGTTTCAGCACGCGTGGGCGTGGGCTAGAACTACTCCCAGTAGACGGTCACCTTTAGGTATATTCATGTTGGCAACAAAAACATAAACTAGTTGTTGTTTGTAAATGTTCTGATATATATTTTTATCTTTACTTTACGGATATGAATTTAATTATTTAAGAGAGGTAGGGCACCATACTAGCGAGTAAGTCCGACTGGGCAAGGACCTTACAGAAGACCACAGCCAAATAACTACACACAGAGGTGTTGTTGTGTTCCTGTGTGTGAGTGTAGGTCTCCAGTGCTTATTTAGGCATGCGTTTTGAAAGGAACGTTTTCCTTATGGACTAAACGGCTGAACAAATATTAATGAAATTTGGCAAGGACATAGATGATATCCTGGGAAAGAATACAGAGCACTTTTTATCGCGAAAACGATATTTAAACAAAATCAATGACGAACTGTCGGAGAAACAAACCAATTCTCAATAAGTACCAAAAATCTATAAGTAATAAATAGACAACAAGTTTGTCAGTAAACGTAACAACGTAAAACAAATATAGATAACAATATGACTGCCAAGGCTGTGTCAATATATTATTATGAATGGTGAGGAAGTACCGAACTGTTGGCACATGAGGAACCTGTGTCTTGTCTTGACAACACTTTATTTTGAAAACATACGCTGTTTAAAGAACCGCAGGGGTATTCCGTAAGAGCAAAAACCGAGCCACCGCTAAACCGAGCAATGGCTGTCAGATTGAAAATCGGTATTCCGTAAGAGCAAAAACCGAGCCTTTTTGACGTTTAGTCAATAGATTGTGCCGTCACCGAGCAATCACAACTGTCAGTTTGCGATCACAACTGTCAGTTTGCCATCGCTGTTTCTTAAAGAATCAGCCGGCCGTTGACACTATGCGAGTTTTGTTAGGAGTATTAATTCTTATATTTATCAATGTCCTGGTGACCTGTGTCACAGGTTTTCTTTAAACCTAATTCAGGCACCAGTCTCTAACAAAGTTATGACCAAATGTTAACAACCACTACCTGTATCATATACCTAGAATTATGTAACTTTGTAAAGAGAAAATATTTTTTTTATTATTATTATTATAATACCACAGATACTATTATAGAGTTTAGAATAATCTTGCCTCATCATCATTTCAACTCGCCGATACAAAAGAAGAAAGAAAAGAAAGGGAATTATAAGTACATTTGGGTTTAGTACCCAATGCATCTTAAAAAAATATTTGATGCAGAAAAAAAACAGTGCAATTCTAATGCATATTATGTAGGTACTAGCAAAATAGAACCAAAGATTTGAATGACAAAAACAAAACATTTGAACGACAGAAACAAAACCAAATAAAATGGAACATTGACAGAAATAAATCTTGTCTTTTTTTATACTACCAAGGTGGCAAACAAGCATACGGGCTGCCTGATGGTAAGCAGTTACCGTAGCCTATGGACGTTTGCAACACCAGGGGTGTCACTCACGCATTGCCGACCCTTTAAAATCCTTATAACTCCTTTCTTGAAGAACCCCATGCTATAGTCTCTTGAGAAAACCTCAACTCAATATCTCAACTGCGACTGCACAGAAGAACGAGAACGCGCAGTACTTCGCTTTTTAGACTATCCCCCAAAGTTTTACAATTTTTTTTTATACTATTTAGGTGGCAAACAAGGCCCGCCTGATGTTAAGCAGTTACAGTAGTTAGATTGTTTAGCCTATGGACGCTTGCAACACCAGAAGTATCACTTGCGTGTTTTTTTTTTACACCAGGGTTTTATGATGGGACTATCCCTGGCATAGGAATACGTTTCTTTCAAAGAGCATCCCTAAATGAGGGCTGGAGACCTGGAGGCCTGTAGTCACACACAGGAACCCAACTACATCACTGTGTGTAGTTATTTGGCTGTGGTCTTCTGTAAGGTGCAGGTCCTTTCCCAGTAGGACTTGCTCGTTAGTATGGTGCCCTACCTTTTTTAAAACTTTTTTTCCTTTTTTTGGCTTCCCCAAGGAGCACTGTAAAACTCACTTACTAGCAGAAGAGCGCCACACGGACCAAAAAAGGCAATAACTTCGTTCCTCAGCGCTAATATATACTAATACACTGACGTCAATCCGCGGTTATGCGTCAATATCGTTGGTTCAAACTGTTTAAAACGTGTTTACTCAATTACATTAGTACGATGTGTAAGATTCGATCTAAGGAAATATCATAATTTTTCTGAATTGCAATCTGCTATGATTATATCAAACTGCTAGGGCCACTATCGTATGTAGGGAACACCGTGGACTGTTTTTTCGGTAGGACGGTCTCCTGTTCAGTGGGGTCCCACTAAGTAGCAGACCGGAGAGTCCGACATAACCACCCACCGACGCCCAGAAGGGTGGTATGCGTAAATGCATTTGAACCACGTAAAAAAAAAATAACTGCCACTATCGTATGTTTAGCCTAATTGTAATCACGATAAATCTAAAAATAATTTTATTGTTCCAAGCACTTTCTTCTGATAGTAATTGAGGTTTACGGTGCTCCTTAGTAACTGCTGTAAGGCGGGCCATATGCTTGTTTAC
Source organism: Trisateles emortualis (assembly GCA_947095525.1). NCBI lineage: Eukaryota > Metazoa > Arthropoda > Insecta > Lepidoptera > Erebidae > Trisateles > Trisateles emortualis. The sequence continues at coordinate 19,774,137 of OX352736.1, read as the reverse complement.
TTCCTTGGTAGTATAAAAAAAGCATTTTCAAGAGTTGAAAATTTGCAAGCACAGCGTATTACCTTTTTTGTTTTGCTGTTTTGGAACTACTACAAGCGATTCTCCTGAAATTATTAGCATTCACGGGCAACGGTGACAAGGTGAAAGGTCGCCGCGGCGAGCATCTTGCCACATTACTTGAAGTCATACTTATTTGCTATATAAATATATACATAGTATGTCAAAAAAGATTTTAGATAGATAAAGCACCATACAAGATTGCATGCCGGATTGCCTCCTGCACTTCGTTCAGTTAAATCACACACACACACATACACACAAAAAAGGTTTTATTATTAATCAGCTTCAATAGTCTCTTTTATGTTTAGTTCAATGCTAATATCCGTACGATCGTTTAACTCGTAGTATAGTTAATAATAATATAATATTTTTGGAACAACTCACACACCGCCATCTGATCCCAAGCTAGGCAGAGCCTGTACTATGGTAATCAGACAACTGATAAACATATATATATATTTTTAAATACATACATATTATAGATTTTTTTTTAAAGACAACTTCCGCACTAGAGAACAAGATCTGTGTCGCGGGGGACTTTACAAACATACAATTAACAGACACATATTACACCCAGACTCAGAACAATTCTTTGTGTGTCACACAAAGTTTTATCCTGTGTGGGAATCGAACCCACAACCTCGTGCACAGCAGGCGCATACTGCGACCACTGGACCACCGAGGCAGTCAAAATAAAACCCAGGCTCAGAACAAACATTTATGCTCATTACACAAAGATTTGTCCTGGTTGAGAATCGAACCCACGACCTCCGGCGTAGCAGTCAGAGTCATTAACCACTAGACCAACAGGCCAGTCAGTCAGTTAAACATGTTGTGTGTAGCACACAACCATACAGCTGTGACCGCACATAAAGCAGTTATTTTTGTTCAGCGTCCACGATAATAATGTTGTTCGGTAACCTCGAGGTGTTTCATGGAAGTGTAGCGCTGGGATAGCTCATTATACACTGGTGTTATGTTACATTTGTAATTTTTATTAAAATTAATTCGACAATTGGATAGTTAACAGACGTTTCAAATATGTAGCTTATGTGTCATGGTGCTAAACGTAGCGTAACATTCCCTTGTTTTCAATTGTTTCAATATTTTTTATTTAAAAGACAACTCCCGCACTAAAGAACAAGCTCTGTGCCGCGGGGGACTTTACAAACATACAATTAACGAACACAAATTACACCAAGACTCAGAACAATTCTTTATGGGTAACACAAAGTTTGGTCCTGTGTGGGAATCGAACCCTCAACCTCGTGCACAGCACAGCAGGCACATACTGCGGCCACCAAGGCATATTACATTTTATAAATTCAAACTGTTTAAATTGTTTAAAGTAAAGGTCGCAGCCAGTTGAGGCTAATAAAAACTACAAGAACAGCAATTTCAAATGTTGAAACGCTGTATAGAGCATAAAAATACTATGCTAAAATGACGATTATCAATTTCGATAGCTCGGCTACCTTATTGTTGATTATTCCCTCTTACTATCAAAGATTGTTTCAATTAAGTGGAAATGGACATGGACAACATATAGCTTGCAGAACTGTTGGGGCACGCTCGATTGATACCTCTGAGCCTCTAGACAAATGGCAAAAGCGATAGTCGAATCGAAAAGTCAAAAAAGAAAATGTATGGGTTTTGACGTAAGTTTACGACATTATATCGTAGACTTACGTCAAATCCCATATATTTGTTTTTTTGACTTTTCGATTCGACTACCGTTTATGCCACTGGTCTAGAGGCTCTGATTACCATCTACGTTACGTTTGTTTGCCTCTTTAGTAGTATAAAAAAAGTCGGTCTGACAGCACATGATGGAACTACTGGATTGTAATCCACGGTGCGGTGGCCTTGTGCCACGTACGATGACGTCACTATCAGCTGGCTCCTCGCCAGTATACCATGATGTTTGTGTAAACGACCAACACAATGTTATTGGGTGTTATAGTTTAATGACGATATATAAAATGTTATAATTATAATGGTTTTTGTGTTATAATAATACATACCTATAGGTATTGGTAATAATAATACATACCTATAGGTATGTATTATTAGATACATATATTATAATATTATTATTAATTATTATTTTATTAAAATAAACTAAAAACTCAAAGTGAGATATTATGATTAAATTTTCTATGGTGTATGTGTGTATGTGTACTATATATATAATATACTTTAATATTAAAGCAATGTAGTAATGGTAGAGCGCTGGGCCGGAACCCGAGAGGCGCAGGTTCGAGTCCTGCTCCGGGCTCGTCTTTTTCCATATTTATAATAGTTTCTTTTTATTTACCTTAGCTCCTACTTGAATAATTTAAACAAAAAGAATCTGGCGTTTCTTCAACATAGGCATGGACGTGCTGCGAAACATCATGCCCTTAAATCTGAGCTCTCTTTCCCGTCTTCCCATAGGTGGTAATGTGCCTATAGGAAGAGGGGCAGGGAAGTAATACAGTGCATAAATTTGATCAGTGCAAAAATATCATCATAAAAAGTCATCAGTTTATAGCTAAGTAAGACAAAATAATCGCTTGCTAGGACACAAAAAAAAGTCAAATATCATATGAATACAGCACAAGGATTGATTTGTTTTTACTTAAACGTTCCGGGACAACCCGTCGACAGCCGTAACTTTAAGTTAGATTGATACGGCACTACGGTCACAGGCGGGCATCTTGTACTTGACGAAACTTGCAGCCCGTCTACAGCCGACCAGTTTACATACAGTTTTAAGGAATTACGTGACCTAGTGTCATTTCTTCAGAGATTTTGATTGAGTTTTAGCCTCACGCACACATTGACATTACGTCTATGGGCGGTATTCACCAATACAAATTCGTTACGACGAATGCTCAGTGTCACACCACAAGGAAAAAGATGTAAGATAACAGCAACACGGCCATCAATGGTAAAAAAAAATGTAGGGAGTTCTTTAGTGTTATATCACAAATTTCATCTCCAGTTCATTGTCCCGGAACGTGTTAATGTAAATAAATAAATTACTTTACACTTTAATAAATACAAGTACTTAGGTTACAACATCACCTGCGTATTCCTGGTGAACCCGTAGCCAAGGAACCTCTCGTCATGCGCCGGAACTGTGTCAGGCGCCACGTAGAACGGCTCGTAGAGGAGTTCGAAGTTTGTCACGTTGTGGCTCACGTGAGTTTCTAAGCTCTCATTACCACCAGTAGCTTCCCACCTGGAGGATATTTGGCAACTCTTAAAAACTACTGAAGTTTTAGGATAAAACCATGGACAAATATGGCTTTAAAACAGCCGTACCGCTTATCGAAGTCATTAAGGATTGGAAGGTGCACTGACTCAACATCGTGCATTTTTTTTTAAATTGTTAATGGTGGCAGACGAGCTAACGATCTCATCATCATCATCATCTCACCCAAAAGACGTCCAGTGCTGAACATAGGCCTCGACGAGCTAACGATCTACTTAATTGTAAATGGAAACCGCCACTGATCGACTTTAGCAATACATTTAACAGAAGAGTACTGTAAAAAATGGCAAATTTTGCATATTCCAAAAGCTATTGGGAAAAAAGTAAAAAAGGTTTTATATCTGCATAAATAGTATTTTCTCTTATAATAGCGGTCGATTTGTCAAAATCTTACCTCGAAAAATTTGAAGCATACTGGTTAAAAATAAACACTTTCCGATGGAAAGGTATCGCCAACTTCCTTCTGGATAATCTCACCAGCTCTGACTTATTTGCCGGAAAGTTGGCCACTCTTCGATCCAACTCATACGTAGGCACCACGTAAGCACAGAGTGGACATTTGGGAGCTTGTGCCAAATACTGATCAAGAGCTTCTACCATCCCTTTAGAGGGTACTATATCGACATCTACCAGAAATACATAAGGCGTGTGGCAGTTCTTTCTTGCCAAGTTTCTTAAGTGATTTTGAGGGTACGGATGCCTTGCCCTCCAAGCGACTGTGTCAGGTCTTCGTTCTCCAGGTGGCAAAGGTTTAGATTCACAATCCCTCGCCCAAATTGGCATCGACCCATGAACGCCTGGTTTTTCTGCTGGTATAGTCACGTGCAAAGCTATCCTAGAATAAATTTCTGGCTGACACCTGAATAACCAGGTAGCAAAAGCTCTTAGCAGTCTCAATTCGTCCTCTGCGACAAAAACCGCTACTGATATAGGTCCTGTCCAATGAGCTGCTATTCTGAGTAATTCGTGGAGTCTTTCAATAGAACTCTGTGTTGCTAGACAGACTTTATGATTTGATGAAACTTCAGCGTATAGTTCTCCGACTGCAGCATAATCAAAAAGTCTATAGGATCTAGAATTATCCCACCTGCCCAGTCGAAGGTCTAGTCTGGATATAGGATCGTCATCTAAGGCTGTGTTTGGCACTGTGTCGATGCACGGCTCGCAGGTCTGGGGAGGGTCTGACGGCGGTGGTGTTGTGTGGATGGGACATGAAGTTGGTCGGAGGAGCCACATATTTGCGATTGCGTTGTAAACGACCAAAGCTACAGCTGTTATCGTCACCACGCTCCATTGACAGCGCCACGTCCACTGGAACAAAACAAGTCATACTGTAAGAAAAAGAGTGACAATTTTCTGAATACAAAGAGATATTGTACCGTGTCATTTTCTTTTTTGCGCTATGTAGGTAGTTGAGCAATCTTACCACTTTGTCTCTTCTTCCTTTGCCCATTTGTCTGAATGCGGTCATCCCATATATGCCCAAGACCTTCAGCCAGACATCATCTAGTCATTATCACCATTTTAGAAGTCTTCATATAATATAATCGTCAATCTATAAAGAAATAATATAACATAATTATTCTACTCGTACTTACGTTTTAGGATAGTTATGCTATAAAAATAATTACTTATGGAAATGGTTCGTAATGCCATATTGCATTTAATAGTTGCATATTGTAAGTGTTTATTATCATTTTTATAGTTTCTTTACCGTAGCCTATGGACGCTTGCAATACCAGATGTATCAATTACGTGTTGCCAACCCAATTCAAACTAGTAATAAGTACTTCTTTAGTTATTATAGTACTTTGTTTTTTACCTATACAATATTATAATACTTTGAGCCTAGCGCGGTTACGTGCTGCTACAATAACAATATGTTAACATTTTTCCTTTGCAACTTATTCGTAAGAACGAATAACTTCTTTTAATTGAAAATATGGAGCAACACTACTTAAATAAATCTCTCTCTGAAACTGATTTGGCCCGGGTAAATCTGCACAACCAAAAAGTAACCCTCCCAAATTATGTATCTGCCCGACCATAAAAGAAAAAGAGAAGACTTTGCTTATTAACTTCGAAGAAGAAATGCAGTCCATGTTCACCTCAATGATGAACGCTCAAAAAATCGAATTCAAAAACAATTCTACCATTCTACAAGGAATTCAACAAAATGGGAACAATATTGAGAACTCAACAGCACAGAACGAAGAGTTTAAGAAAAAAATTGTAACGTGGAAAGACAGAATAAAGGAGGACAAAAAATATATTACTATACTGGAGGATAGAATCGAAAATTAACAACAAGATATGTGCCCAAGGAACAAAATGGTTCAAATAGTTTCCAGCCCTATCAACAAGAATTCTATCCGGGACGTTTACAAAATCCGTGGGAAGAACAAAACCATTACTAATACGCCGATCGTGGTGAAAACAAATTCTACATAACTCAAAAATGACTTAATGAGATTATGCAAGGCCTTCAATATAAAACAAGAGGCAAAAGTAGTAGACCTTGTAGTACAAATAAATGAGGATACCCCTATTTTCGTCACCGAGCAACTCACTGCGAAAGCTGCTTGCCTGTAAAATCTAAAACATATAAATATTGCTGGACCACTTACGGGTGGGTATACCTCATAAGAGAAGATAAATCACCAACCATCTTAGTAAACAGTGAAGCACAAATTCAACAATTAATAATTAATCAATGACTATCTACCGAACCTCAATATGAATTATACTACAACGCATGTTCTTTATGTCTATTATACTGGGTATGTAATACTTCCACTCTGTCAAACACACCAACATTTATTACATTTGCAAGAATTGGCATTCGAACGAAAACACAATAACATTCACTAATTCTATACTTTGGTATTTAGAAACAATCTGTCATTCTTTTAAAACACTGTCCGTAAAATCTAAGGTGTATCTTTAAAAATATCGCAATGGGTGGTGGTTTATACAAAAATTAAACGACATCGATCAATTAACTATGATCAAGACTTCAATAACTGATCACTTTACTACCTTCCTATCAATATCTAAAACCAAATCAAACAAACAACAACCAAAACAACCACCATAATTAATTTTGAGAGCGCTCTACTTTATTTACAAGGAAAAACCTGTCGACACTACTCTTTAGTGACGACCCTAATTACCTTATTCAATTACTCATTGAGTCACTAGAAACAAGTGCATCTACTATAAACATACCGAAAAGTCGTAATAAACTCCAAAAGCAATCTCGAAGTGATTTCAATAACAATATATTAAAAATTACTTACACCCAATACAGAAACCACTGCAACAATCTAATAAAAAAACTCAAAAGAAAATATGAAAGAAATCTTATTAAAAATTCCTTAAATAACAATAAATAACTGTGGAAAAATTTTAAAACTATAACATACACCAATAAATCTACTAAGTGGCGAATTTTTAAGGTTGATCAATTCAGTGTTACACTGAATTGATCAACCTTAAAAATTCGCCTATCGAATCTGTAAATTTTGTTAATAATTTCTTTGCAACTTGCAATTGATATCCAATCTACCGTACCGTAAAAAATGGGTTGGCAACACGCAAGTGATACCTCTGGTAATGCAAGCGTCTATAGGCTACGGATACTGCTTAACATCAGGCGGGCCGTATGCTTGTTTGCCACCCAAGTAGTATAAAAAAAAAACCCAAAATGACTTATGTGATTATCTTAACTGGCTTTCTAGCCTACCTGGTTCTTTCGTCTTATTTGATACAGACGCCGATAAAGTTAATTCGGTGATAAAGTCACTAAAATCAAAAAGTGCCGCAGGTTGAGATAATATTTTACAAGGTTTATCAAATATGTAAAACAAGAAATTGTTCCAATTATAACACACTTAACCAATCTCTGTTTTAAGGAAGGCATATTTCCTGACTTATTAAAGAAGTCCATAATTACCCCCATTTACAAGGGCGGGCAACAGACAGATATGAAAAACTATAGACCTATCTCTGTCCTTCCTATGCTGGCTAAAATATTGAATAAAAGATTACTGAACTACCTTGATAACTACAACATCTTATCACCGTCGCAAGATGGTTTCAGACATGGTATATCTACAGAGGATGCCGTAACAACCCTAACTGCGCGAATAAACAGAGAATTAGACAAAGGTACAAGGTGCTTATCGGTATTCATCGATCTAAAATAAGCACTCGACACGGTTTCTGTCCCTATCCTGGTAAAAAAAAATTGAACGTATAGGTCTTAGAGATACACAACTATCTATTTTTAGGGATAACCTAACAAACAGGAAACAGAAAGTGAAGTTAGATAATGTTATTAGTGAAGATGTTAATGTCACTTACAGTGTGCCCCAGGGCAGCATTTTGGGACCAACACTATTCCTAATTTACATAAACGACCAGTGTAACACGAAACATACATCTACCTCTTTTTATTTTGTAATGTATATAAATATAATAGATACCCACGTTTATATTAATTGTTAAACATTTTTCCAAAATGTTATGTATTGTATTGTTAATTTATTAATGCATATTTATTAAAATAAATACCTCTTTCACCGAGGATAACCAGACACGAAACATGAAACCCGTCCGCGTCCGCCACAAATATCTAACTCACACAATATAGGGGACCTAACAAACTATTTGACACACCGCACTATACCAGAACCAAATGTGAACTTCCAGTGGAAAACTTCCATTTATATATAATTTACCCTTATCAAGAAACTAATTCAAGTACATATATGCCGTCTAATAAAGCTGACAATGGAAACAATAAATATATAAATCTTTTCAAAACAAACTATTGAGTATATTTGATAGAATCTTTCCAATTATATATCAAACTAGCTGTTGCCCGGGGCTCCGCCCGCGTGGATGTCGGTTATCGCTGCAAGAAGTAGCCTATGTATTATTCCAGACCATAATTTATCTTTGTGGCAAATTTCATCCAGATCCGTTTAGTAGTTTTTACGTGAAAGATTAACATCCATTCATCCATAATTACAAACTTTCACGTTTATAATATTAGTAGGATAGTAGGATTGGTCGATTATAGATAGTTAGTATTGCCCAATTGGCTGCTTTGCTGTCGAATGTCCTGGTTATCAAGATCAGGTATGGTGGGTGGTGTATGTTTGTAAAGTCTCCCACGAGACGGGGCACACTCCCTAGGGCGAGATTTGTCTTTAAAAAAAAAGCCTGATCGAAACTATGCTAGGGTTGTCCCGAAATACAGATTATATATATAGTATACTCAAGTGAATTACTTATCAGAATTGGACTACGAGTTCCTTTAATATTTTTCCGTAAATTCAACCTTCTACACGCCCCGACAGCGAGAACAAATTACAGGCAAAATTCATACCTCATTAGAGCAAAGAATACGTACAACACTGAGTGCCAGAGTGTTGACATTGACATTTTCGCTACAAATCTATCCAACCTAAAAAAGACATTGTGTAACCAATTCTTTGAAGTTACCTAACGTTTCACTTTTTTTTTTCTTTTTAAATTCCCATTTGGAATATTTTCTCTGTTGTCTATTTTTAAATTGGAATATCTATTTGTCTATATATATAACAGGAAATAACCTTTAACTCTTCACTTGTATAATGTGACTTGTATAGTTTGATATGTTAAATTGTATATCAGAATCTGTTACAATATTACTAATAGCGAAAACTTATAATTGGCCTTCAGCTCACTAGCATTTTGTTACATCTCACATTCTAGCTGTAAGTTTTCCGAAAATATTAAAATAAAATAAAATATATATATGATAAACGCTAATGGATTATCGACGACAAAGTTACATAATTATATATTAATAGATACGTGAAAGGCGATACATGAAAAGGAGCTTTGTAAAAGCAGTTAGTCATTAAGGTTAACTGAATAAATAACGGTGGCTTTATCAGCCATTGATATCGCTGTATGTATTATACATGTTATTCTTAACTATGAACATCTAAACTTATAACAATATTAGGTTTATTTCATTGAATATTTTAATGATTAGTTATTTAATATAATTATGTAAGGCAGTCTATTGTCCTCTAAGCCAATTACGGTCACGGAAGGCGCACTATAGAAAATAGAGTCTTTCGGGACAATCCCACCCACATGCCCACCGCTGTGACTCCTGTGAGCCAGGATGAACAGCCGAGTAACCAACTGATACACCGAGCTTTGACACTCGTGCGTCCCGTGGACAACTAAACCTACTGTCTTGGACCCCGCAACGAATTTAATCAGAAATTAATAGGAAGAGTTAGAAAGAAAAGATTCCACTTCCCTCCATAGCAAAGCGTAGAGTCTAAAGAACTCTCTTTAGACTGTTATTGTATGGTATTTAGTCATTAATTTTATAACTTATTAGATAATTACTTACTATCTACCTAAGTCAAAGTCAAGCTCATTTATTCATTTAGATCAAATACTGGATACTTATGAACGCCATAAAAACAAATGCCAGCATACTATTTTCCTACGGCCATTTCGCTGACTATGGTAGGGCCTCGAGAAGAATTGGTAAGAAACTCGGGTCACTCTTTTTAATCGCCAGAAAATAACATTTACAAGTACCATAAATAACTAAGTACCATTAATGGTATTACCCAATAATGTTACTGAAATAAGAAGCATAAGTTTTAAATTTACTGTGTAGTGTAGATATAAAACTAGCGACTCGTCCCGGTTTTGCACAGGTGGAAATATATCCCGTAATTATTTTTTCAATAAAATATAGCCTATGTTACCCACTGATAATGTAGCTTTATAATGGTGAAAGAATTTTTAAAATCGGTCGTGTAGTTTTTGAGTTTATTTGTTTTATACAAAAATACAAATCTTTCCTCTTTATAGTATTAAAAATATGTAGATATGGCTTTTCGAATTTATATTTTCAGATTCAGCTTTTTGTATCTATAATTATCTCTTTCTCTCTCTCTCTATCTCTCTATCTCTCTCTCTCTCACACTCTATCCCACTCACTCTCTCTCTCTCTCTCTCTCCCTCCCTCTCTTCCTGACTATTTATCAGTGGGTCAGCCCTTTTCGTGTTCTTCTTCCACTTCGCCCTATCTGTGATGTCGTCTTCCAAAACATTGCATGCCCTCATATCTATTTATCTATTTAAAAGACAACTCCCGCACCAGAAAACAAGCTCTTTGTCGCGGGGGACTTTACAAACATACAATTAACGGACACAAATTACACCCAGACTCAGAACAACACTTTGTAGGTCACACAAAGTTTTGTCCTGTGTGGGAATCGAACCCACAACTTCGTGCACAGCAGGCGCATACTGCGGCCACTGAACCACCAAGGCATCTCTGCGTATACATCGGTCCATGTAGTCTTAGGTCTGCCCCTCGGTCTCTTGTATCTATCATTATCAAATAATGAAAATCAGGTTTTTGCGGTTTTCATATACAGATATGAACTAAAACACGATAATACGATACATGATAAGGGTGCCATAACGAAAAAAGGCCTTGTCTGTACAATTTTTACACAAGGCGACAAAAAAAACATGATAACAATTAATTAATAATAGCGAGCAAGCCCGACTGGGGAAGGACTTCCACCTTACAGAAGACCACAGCCAAATAACTACACGCAGCAGTGTAGTTGTGTTCCTGTGTGTGAGTACAAGTCTACAGCGCTCATTTAGGGATGCGTTTTGAAAAAAACGTATTCCTATCCCAGGGTAACTTCCATCTTAAAGCCCTGGTGTAAAAAAATGGGTTGGCAACACGCAAGGGATACCTCTGGCATTGCAAGCGTCCAAAGGCTACGGTTACTGCTTAACATCAGGCAGGCCGTATGCTGCCACCCAAGTAGTATAAAAAAAATATTAGTACCGCCACCCGGGATCGAACTCACACTATATGTCTACTCCGACTATTATCGCTTATTTTATAAAACAAATAGATAAATAATATTAATAGCACACTCACAATTATTTTACGTACACAGCCATATCACGTCACTTAAAGTAAGTAAATAATGCACATAAAAGACTGTACAAGAGAGTTGGTAGGTACCTATATCTAACACACGACAATAATAAAAAAATGTTGTAAGTAATAAAAATATGACATTTTAACACTCTGCGTGGTTAAAAAAACAGTGTTTAATATTTATGTAGCAGCCAAGTTTTATTATAAGTCAAATTGCAAATCACCTAGAAGTAAACAATTGGAAGGCAAGCCTAGTTAACGTCTTCGTATTGCTTGTACAGAGTATTATTATATTATTATTTTGTATAACATTCAAGATTTGATAATCAAATAATTACAATCGTTTGATTTCTCCACAAGGAAGTTGTCTTAACACTAGATTTTCCTTACCACCAAAGTGGCAATCAAGCTCACGAGAATACCCGCCGGATGGTAAGTAGTTACCGTATGCTAAAGGCGCTCATCATTGTCATCTCAACCCATAAACGTTCTACTGCTGGGCACGGCTCTCCTCCATACACTTATAATGCAATAATAGCATCACTTGTATTTTGCCACTCAGCAAAAAAACGCTGTGTCTTCTTCTTATTCTTCTGCTGATAGAACAGCAATTTCTCAAGGAACTTTGGAATAACTAGCAAGCACAGAAACTATTCAGCTGCGGTCTACTATAAAGTGGGGGTAGTTTAACTGAGCTAGTGCTATTTGAGTGAGAAATCTCACTTTGCCCTACCTCTCTTAGTTACTCAAATATTTAGGCGTATTAGAATGCTGTAATATAGACAGAAGAATTATATTTGCCATTATGACCATCAACTTCTTCCATCCTTCATCATCTCCCTCCTCTATCAAGAGAGCAGAGAGCTTCTAAAATACACGGTTAATTCTATATATTAGAGAGAGCCTAATAAGTACAAGTATGTTCTGCCCTCTCCACGATTTTTAAATAATTTAAAAAAATAGTTTAAACTCGAGCTATTTGCATACCTACGAATACTAACCCACGTGGTAGGAACATACAATAAATTTTATGGGTTTTGTCATTTATAACGAGGATCTTATCGCAAGTTATTTCATTGAAAAATATTCGAAGATTAGTAACGCATTATTGAAAAAAATTTTAGGTTTACTTACTTACCTACTTTATCATTTGATTGATGATTTGTTTGGAAATTCAGGGCCCAGATTTTCTTCTAGTTGTTAATACGATATTTTACATTAATTTTATCAGACTGCAAATGATGGATTGTTCGTTAACGTCGATGCCAGAGTCGTGTTAAACAAATTAGGCTTAGGTAAGCTGTACAGTAATACTTATATCAATTTGAAAACAGGACTAGGTATTCTCAAATATAAAACAGGAGACATAACCCACCGGCTGATTAATCTAAGAAATAGCGATAGCAAACTGACAGTTGTTATTGCTCGGTGACGGCACACACGATTGCTAAACGTCAAAAAGGCAATCTGACAGTCAGATTTTGCTCCGATTTCGCGATCGCTCGGTTTTCGCTCTTACGGAATACCCCTGAAGAGTTTACAATTCAACTGATTTGACCACTCTACCGCGACAGAAGTTATCTATGACTCTATGATAAATATACTTTTTTTAGTGCTCCTTTTAACACGAAATTATATAAAACACAATATCATGAGAATTTTAATTCACGTTTCATTTTTATTAATCACGAATAATTTATAAGGGACACGTATGATTGTAGAGCTTCTAAGGACAATGTCGGAGACAGAGCGAAGTGGAAAAGAGATATACGACATACTGACCTCACCATCATATGATACACAATAGGCATATGCCTATATCGAATCCACTCTTCCTCTCTGACCCTCTAGACAAGTGGCATAAACGGTAGTCGAAGCGGAAAGTCAAAAATGAAATTAATGGGATTTGACGTACCTAAGTTTACGACATTAAATCGTAGACTCACGTCAAATTCCATACATTTTATTTTTTGACTTTTCGATTCGACTATCGCATATGCCACTTGTCTAGAGGCTTGTATGTTATCGAGTACGTATTGCTAAAATATACAGGGTCTTATGTATCAACTCTGAAATATATAGATGGGTATTTTTCAGTGGCGAGAAAGACCTATGTCAAAATAGAAGAATATTACTTATTTTATAATCTTAATATATATAAATTACATGTAACGTTGTTTGTCCGCTATGAACTCCTAAACAACTGAACCGATTTAAATAAAAAAAATCACACTATGTGCAGCTTTATCCAACTTAAAATATAGGATATTTTTTATCTCAATAAGGGCCTTTAATTTAACTTGGGCAAACTCGGGGCGGGCCGCTAGTAGTTTTTTTTTTATACTACTTTTTTGGCAAACAAGCATACGGCCCGCCTGATGTTAAGCAGTTACCGTAGCCTATGGACGCTTGCGATACCAGAGGTATCACTTGCGTGTTGCCAACCCTTTTTTTTACATCAGAGCCTCTAGACAAGTGGCATAAGCGATAGTCGAATCGAAAAGTCAAAAAATAAAATGTATGGAATAAAACGTGAGTCTACGATTTAATGTCGTACACTTACGTCAAATCCCATACATTTTCTTTTTTGACTTTTCGATTCGACTATCGCTTATGCCACTTGTCTAGAGGCTCAGGGCTTAAAGATAGTAGTGTCCCTGGGATAGGAATATGTTTCGTTCAAAACGGGACAGAACGGGAAAACACAGGAACACAACTACACCGCTGTGTGTAGTTATTTGGCTGTGGTCTTCTGTAAGGTGAAGGTCCTTCCCCAGACGGGCTTGGTGCTAGTATGGTGCCCTACCTTTCATAAAAGTTATAGAAATACTAAGTAACTAATAGTATTAAGCTATCCCAGTAGACATCATAGGATAAAGACGCTAATCAATAGCCCGCAGCTCAAAAGGCAGTGCTAATGTCATTGTTTATTTAACTAGCATTAGACCGACGCCGCGACGTGGGGTCAATAACACATGTTTTAAATATTTGATCTTATTCTAACTAACGGATTTACCTACCATATATATTTATTTATGTACTACTAGACACTGTTACTAGCAGCGACTTCGTCTTCATGGGTTTTGTCCCAAATTTTTAAAATTTTTTTTTATTACGCGATATCCAAAATGTTTTTTAAGTTAAATGTAGTGTAAGTTAAATATTTCTCAGAAAGTCCGCTACCTGCTAGTGCAAAATCCATCAAAAGTGGCTTAGTTGTTTATAATAAAAGTTTTGACTAAAGGTAGGACTACCTACGGTTTGTTGTATGGCCTAAGTTGTTACCTCTCGACATTTACGTCTGTGCAACGGTAATAATACATATTGACGACAGATTAAATAAAATTATTGGCTTTAGTATTTACTAGCTGTTGCCCGCGGCTCCGTCCGCGTGGATGTCGGTTATCGCTGTAAAAGCCTATGTGATATTCCAGACCATAATCTATCTCTGTGCCAAATTTCATCCAGATCCGTTCAGTAGTTTTTACGTGAAAGAGTAACAAACATCCATCCATCCATACTTAAAAACTTTCGCATATATAATATTAGTAGGATTAAGTAATAAACATCACCTAACTTGATACCGGTCAAGTTCGCGCAACAACTGCGCGATTGCAGTGTGTTTCTAAGTACGTACATACCACTGCGGCCAATGACCCAGTCCACAAAACACATGTAAGAGGTAGTACCTACTTATTCTTTGTTCTGTCACAGAATACTTAATAGTATCTAGTAGTTTTACTAACACCTGCTTTATTTCCGTATCTGTACCACCTCAAACGGAGAACTAAAATTGAATGCACTTGATTTCAAAGTATTTTAAGATTTACGATCCTGGTGCTGCTGTTCTAGATTAATATGTTAAGACACAGTCTGTGGATTTGGACTTCTTCTACCTACACATAATTATATCGTTTTTTACAGGACATTCCTAAATTGATAAATTTGGTAGAATAATTCACATTTCACGTCCTTTTTTTAATAAGATAAGTAGGTAATAAGCACCTAGTTATCTGTAGGCTGAGGCGCTTATAGCCAGGTGCACTCGCTGTTCGGTAAACGATCAGCGGGTTAAGCAACCAAGGGCGCGGCAACCCTATAGATGGGTGACCCCATAGTGGTATTTCATCTGAGCGTCTCCGTGCTTCGGAGGGCACGTCCGTTAAAAGTCGGTCCCGACTGTTAGGTCAGTCGTTAGATCACGACAGAGGCCTAAATATAGGCGATCTAAATAACTCTGTCACCAGGTTGGCCACTAACCACATGATAAGAAGATCTGTAGATGATCTTCATAAGTTGTGTCCTCTCTGCAGTAGCACGTAGGTAGCTATCTTGATATATTATTACGTTTATTATTATTAATATGTACCTAATTACTGCGTATAAGGGTGCCTTTCTACGCTATATAGAAGGACGTTTATTAAATTACTAAACATAGGTAAACAAGTAGGTACCTAGGTATAAATATAATAAGTAGGTACCTAATTGACACCTGCTCTATTTCCCTTAAGAGGGTGGTGGGTTAGATACTAAAATATAACTTGGTTCACTGCCTGCCACAGCGTAATAAAAGGTGACTAAAAATAACATACAAAAATTGTATCACCAAAGGTAATCCATCCATCCATCCACTCTTACAAACTTTCACATTTATAATATTAGTAAGGATAGATAAATAATATTAATAGCACACTCACAATTATTTTACGTACACAGCCATTTCACGTCACTTAAAGTAAGTAAATAATGCACATATAAGACTGTACAAGAGAGTTGGTAGGTACCTATATCTAACACACAAATATAATAAAAAATGTTGTAAGTAATAAAAATATGACATTTTAACACTCTGCGTGGTTAAAAAAAACAGTGTTTAATATTTATGTAGCAGCCAAGTTTTATTATAAGTCAAATTGCAAATCACCTAGAAGTAAACAAAAGGTAGGCAAGCCTAATTAACGTCTTCGTATTTCTTTTACAGAGTATTATTATATTATTATTTTGTATAACATTCAAGATTTGATAATCAAATAATTACAATCGTTTGATTTCTCCACAAGGAAGTTTTCTTAACACTAGATTTTCCTTACCACCAAAGTGGCAATCAAGCTCACGAGAATACCCGCCGGATGGTAAGTAGTTACCGTATGCTAAAGGCGCTCATCATTGTCATCTCAACCCATAAACGTTCTACTGCTGGGCACGGCTCTCCTCCATACACTTATAATGCAATAATAGCATCACTTGTATTTTGCCACTCAGCAAAAAAACGCTGTGTCTTCTTCTAATTCTTCTGCTGATAGAACAGCAATTTCGCAAGGAACTTTGGAATAACTAGCAAGCACAGAAACTATTCAGCTGCGGTCTACTATAAAGTGGGGGTAGTTTAACTGAGCTAGTGCTATTGGAGTGAGAAATCTCACTTTGCCCTACCTCTCTTAGTTACTCAAATATTTAGGCGTATTAGAATGCTGTTATATAGACAGAAGAAGCTTCGACTATTTGCCATTATGACCATCAACTTCTTCCATCCTTCATCATCTCCCTCCTCTATCAAGAGAGCAGAGAGCTTCTAAAATACACGGTTAATATATAGATATATTAGAGAGAGCCTAATAAGTACGAGTATGTTCTGCCCTCTCCACGACTTTAAAATAATTTAAAAAAATAGTTTAAACTCGAGCTATTTGCATACCAACGAAAACTAACCCACGTGGTAGGAACATACAATAAATTTTATGGGTTTTGTCATTTATAACGAGGATCTTATCGCAAGTTATTTCATTGTAAAATATTCTAAGATTAGTAACGCATTATTGAAAAAGTGTTAGGTTTACTTACTTACCTACTTTATCATTTGATTGATGATTTGTTTAGAAATTCAGCGTGGTACAGGGCCCAGATTTTCTTCTAGTTGTTAATACGATATTTAAAATTAATTGTATCAGACTGCAAATGATGAATTGTTCGTTAACGTCGATGCCAGAGTCGTGTTAAACAAATTAGGCTTAGGTAAGCTGTACAGTAATACTCATATCAATTTGAAAACGGGACTAGGTATACTCTATCTTTCTCTATATTCCTGCCGGCTGATTCTCTAAGAAATAGCGATCAGTAAATAAGAGATAGCGACAGTTGTTATTGCTCAGTGACGGCACACACGATTGCTAAACGTCAAAAAGAGTCGATTTTCCCTCTTACGGAATACCGATTTTCAATCTGACAGCCAGATTTTGCTCCGATTTCGCGGTCGCTCGGTTTTCGCTCTTACGGAATATCCCTGCTGAATAGTTTGCAATTCAACTGATTTAACAACTATACCGCGACAGAAGTTATCTATGATAAGTATAATTTTTTTAGTGCTCCTTTTAACACGAAATTATATAAAACACAATATCGTGAGAAATTTTCATTCACGTTCACATTCACATTCATTTCAATTCACGTTTCATTCTTATTAATCACGAATAATTTATAAGGGACACGTATGATTGAGTTAGTACCGACTCGTCACTGTTCCGCTTCGTCATCAAAAAATATGCCCATACTAAAAATCCCGACTCGTCACTGTTAAAAAATATAATTATACATTTTTATTTAATTTTCATGTCCCGATTCGTCACCATTATGAAATATCTAATTAAAAAGTACAGTTCGTAAAAAAAACTTTAGTGGGGGTTAGTATATTAGGAAAGTTAAATAAAATAGTTGTTTGATTTTTGAAAATTATTATAATTGTAAATAATCACTTGCATATAAATAAAAAGTGTAAAATATAAATTTACAGACACTCAATAATCACAGATATGTTGATTCTTAAATTCTTAAGCTTAAAGTTAGGTGTAAAGTACATATTAGAAAAATCTGTCTTAGGGTAGTATTTAGAACATAAAAATAAAAATGTATCAAAAAATCAAACTTAAAATTCTAAAGATATGTAACAAAAAAATAAAAAATTAACAACATTTTTAAATTAATACTTACATTATTCTGAAATATGTACATAAAGATAATTTAGTTATAGTCTCTGAAATATTTATATGTTTATTTTCAAAATCATTCATAATATTGTCTATTTCTTTATCTACTTCAATGACGCGACGTCTTCGATTATTTATTGAAGACCCACTTTTTAATTGCTCTATTCTATTGTCAAAATGTTTTCCTTCTTTCGTTAGAACTTCAAGGAAGTGAAGCAGGTCTGGCTTGTTCTGTGCCATGATATTATTTAATCTTTTGTGCCAATATTCAGCCCCATTGATGGTTCTGTGACGGGCTCTATAACAATTCCAAATTCCTTCGAAATTCTTGTTATCTAACCATGTAGATACAAAGTAATCGTTAAACTGAGTGTACAGTTCATTTGAGGAAACCCTCTCCATGATGGCTAGCCAGCCATCTTCTGCATCGTCTTGGTTCAGATAGGCTAGTGCAGCGCACAAAGCAAGGTGGCGTCTGCCTTCGTGAAACGTTGTCAAGCCGATTGCAGCAGCCTTCTTATATAGTGCTTGTTTAAAATGGAAGTTACATCCTTGTAAATGTACATTTGTAAAAGACAATCCTTAAGGCATTTATTGCAGCTATTTCAAAATCAACTATGAAGCGACTGGGATTCCACTCCGGTATATGCTGTCTCAATAGATTAAACATCCGTTGGTAAGAACATTGTTCTTTATTTGGCATAAGAACATACATTATGGGTACTATGTTTGTAACTGTTTTAGAGCTACCAATATCCCCATGTATACAGTATAACTGATAAAATAATCGATAGCAACTTCTAAATGTCCCATCACACATAAAAGTTTTTACTGTCGTAATAATTTGCCTTGATTTTGGTGTTGAAAAAGCTATCATGCGATCTTCGGTTCCCATTCCAGTGTCAAATAATAAGAAATCATTTGAGTACCGATTTGGTATCACCACTTCTCCCCGCGTTTTAAAATGTGTTTTTGGTACTCGTAGTTCTTTGTTTCTTGCGCGATACATTATTGTTTTAACAGCCCTATATGTTGGAACAGCACCAAGTAAATTCAAACCAGCATTCATTTGATTTTCTGTTACATTTTCATATAATGTTGGTACTGGTATCATACGTAAAGTAGATTCCCGTTTGCAAGCATTTTTTATAGCTATTGCTTCGACAACCGTTGAATTTGGTGTACAACAATGTGGTGTTTCTTTTAAAATTCTTGTTTGATTGACAATTTTTGCTATTGTCAAAGTAGCTGAACAGCTATTGCGATTTTTGCATCGCCAAACTTCACCAATTTTAATTTTCTTGTGATAGTTGTACATATAGCCTTGCCTGCATAACAATGGTCTCCCTCTTTGCGTCTCAAGAAATCTTACCTACGAAAATGATCGAATTTATATTTATTAAATTATAGGAAAAATACTTTAATACAATAGTACTCGTATACAGTTAAAATTAATTTCATTAGTCAACGATACACTTGTGTTTGAACATAGAAAATATACTTACATTTAAATCGATGTTTTCTGCCTCTCCGTTATCCATTATAAACTCAACACTTAACTTCAAACTTTCTTGTAACAGAACGAGTGACAAACTACGAATAACTTGAACCTCATCAACCAGTAGCAAGTAGATCCATTGCACAAAACAATGTACATAATCGTTGCCTTAAGGATACAATATTTTTGTCCCTTTCTTAAAAATGTGGTTAACACTAATCCTGTTTTATTACATCAAGAGGTGTTTGTTATATACAAAAGAATCACCACAGCTGCGTTTTGGCGCTACCTTTTTGAACTTTGTGACAAAGTTGGTAATTTTATTGTTTTAGTTATTTAAGTAAATTATGAATAGATATTCTTTATTTATTTTATAATAGACAGTGAGAGAAACTATTCTCACACCTGGGTTTCGGAATTATGCTTTTGAACATTGTAACAAAGCAACTACAAGAACTCTTAACATAACATACTAACAATGAATTGTTACCTATATCAGACAATATACGATTTATATTATCTAGTTTACCGACAATTTATGGTGCTCTTGATATGCCTACTTTTGTCAAGATAGGGGTTTGTAGTATAAGTAGGAATTTATAGTTGCTTTTCCTTCTGTCTGTACTTTAACAAAAATAATGTACTGGTGACGAGTCGGGATATGATTTTTTTAAATAAATGATACGGTGACGAGCCGGGATATGTTTTTTATTAGTGACGAGTCGGGATCGTGACGAGTCGGGCCTGACTCGTATGATTGTAGAGCTTCTAAGGACAATGTCGGAGACAGAGCGAAGTGGAAAAGAGATATACGACATACTGACCTCACCATCATATGATACACAATAGGCATATGCCTATATCGAATCCACTCTTACAATAAAGTTTATCTACATCAAAACCGCGAGAGGGGCCTGGTGACGTGTAACACAGATTTATTTCTAAATCTACGACATGCACCAGTCTCTCACAAAGTTTTTAAAGTGTACCTACCAATGTACTAGCAATAAGTTAAGAAGCTTTGTTAAGAGAAAATAAATTCATTTTTTTATTTTTTTTATTTACTCTTCCTCTCTGACCCTCTAGACAAGTGGCATAAACGGTAGTCGAAGCGGAAAGTCAAAAATGAAATTAATGGGATTTGACGTAAGTTTACGACATTAAATCGTAGACTCACGTCAAATTCCATACATTTTATTTTTTGACTTTTCGATTCGACTATCGCATATGCCACTTGTCTAGAGGGTCAGAAGAGAAAGAGAGGGTTCGATATGTTATCGAGTATGTATTGCTAAAATATACAGGGTCTTATGTATCAACTCTGTTAATATAGGTAGGTATTTTTCAGTGGCGAGAAAGACCTATGTCAAAATAGAAGAATAATACTTATTTTATAATCTTAATATATGTATATAAATTACGTGTAACGTTGTTTGTCCGCTATGAACTCCAAAACAACTGAACCGATTTAAATAAAATTTTGCACACTGTGTGCAGCTTTATCCAACATAAAAGATAGGATATTTTTTATCTCAATAAGGGCCTTTAATTTAATCTGGGCAAAGTCGGGCCGGGCCGCTAGTAGTTTTTTTTATACTACTTTTTTGGCAAACAAGCATACGGCCCGCCTGATGTTAAGCAGTTACCGTAGCCTATGGACGCTTGTGATACCAGAGGTATCACTTGCGTGTAGCCAACCCTTTTTTTTACAACAGGGCTTAAAGATAGGAGTGTCCCTGGGATAGGAATATGTTTCGTTCAAAACGGGACGGAACGGGAAAACATAGGAACACAACTACACCGCTGTGTGTAGTTATTTGGCTGTGGTCTTCTGTAAGGTGGAGGTCCTTCCCCAGTCGGGCTTGGTGCTAGTATGGTGCCCTACGTTTCATAAAAGTTATAGAAATACTAAGTAACTAATAGTATTAAGCTATCCCAGTAGACATCATAGGCTAAAGACGCTAATCAATAGCCCGCAGCTCAAAAGGCAGTGCTAATGTCATTGTTTATTTAACTAGCATTAGACCGACGCCGCGACGTGGGGTCAATAACACATGTTTTAAATATTTGATCTTATTCTAACTAACGGATTTACCTACCATCAGGCCTGGTTCACTCCGCTGTTTAGGTATGAATCTACAAGTACCCGGCCACAACATTTCCAGGGGTATTATTTAGTCGAGTGTCGCGCGCGCGCATCGCGCCGGTCGCGTCGTTGTGTCGGTTATCGCTGTAAAAGCCTATGTGTTATTCCAGACCATATCTCTGTGCCAAATTTCATCCAGATCCGTTTAGTAGATTTTACGAGAAAGAGTAACAAACATCTATCCATCCATAGTTACAAACTTTCGCATTTATAGGTAATATTAGTAGGATTAAGTAATAAACATCACCTAACTCGATACCGGTCAAGATCGCGCAACAACTGCGCGATTGCAGTGTGTTTCTAAGTACGTACATACCACTGCGGCCAATGACCCAGTCCACAAAACACATGTAAGAGGTGTAAGTACCTACTTATTCTTTGTTCTGTCACAGAATACTTAATAGTATCTAGTAGTTTTACTAACACCTGCTTTATTTCCGTATCTGTACCACCTCAAACGGAGAATTAAAGTTGAATGCACTTGATTTCAAAGTATTTTAAGATTTACGATCCTGGTGCTACTGCTTTAGATTAATATGTTAAGACATAAAGAGTACCTACCTATCTGCTGGTGGTCTGTGGGTTTGGACTTCTTCTACACATAATTTTATCGTTTTTTACAGGACATTCGTAATTTCATAAATTTGGTGATGACTTGGTGAGAATAATTCACATTTCATGCCATTTTTTTTGTTATAAGGTAAGTAAGTAATAAGCACCTAGTATCTGTAGATTAATTTGATCTTTATAATTTGTGCCCTGCTCTGCAGCATCACGTACGTAGGTATCTTGATATATTATTAGACACGTTTATTATTGATAATAAGTACCTAATTACTTCGTATAAGGCGCTCATAGCTAGGTGCACTCGCTGTTCGGTAAACGATCAGCGGGTTAAGCAACCAAGGGCGCGGCAACCCTATAGATCTGCCGTCCTATAACTAGAAAGCCGTTAAGCCCAAAAAGTAGTTTTGGAGAAAACAGCAAAAAAGGCGGCAACCGTTATTTCTTAAAAAGTACAATACTTAGCTTGACGGGTGTTAGGCAGATTATTGAATATTATTTCCGTGGATCATTTTAAGGTTTTAGTTATTAAAAAAAACTACACCTCGTTAAAAAAAACGTTCTTTTTCGATTTAGCTAAGCATTTTAGATATTTTTTGGCTCTAAATCCTGTACTAAAAGGTCGCTAACGTTACCGTAACGGCTTTTTTGTGAAGTAATTTTAATAAATTTATAGGATTCTAAATCTTAGTTAAATTTATTATGCAATCCTTAACTAGAAAGTAGCTAAGTCGTCTAAGGGCTTTATTGTCAAAACTTTTCATCAATCTGAAACTTAATATATTTTCTAATAAGCGGCTTAGACTCTTTTAAGCTAAGTAGCGTTTATAGAATATGAAACTGAATACAAGATTATTCTTATAATACTTAACTAAAAGGCGGCAATACTTACTTCGCTTGAGTTTAACTTCCTTATTGCTAAGCATTTGACAGGATTATGTGAGAAATAATATTTTTTTAAAGTATTAAATCAAAGTGTAATAAAACAATTTAAAACACAATTAAAAATGCCTCCTTTTAAAATTCCAGACAAAAACGAAAATTTTCAATACAAAATTCGTGATTGCGTGAGTCGAGCAAACTTGGCGATTAAACTACCATATATGTATATATAATGGATTTAAGTAAAAACATACATACATACATAAAGACTTGCGTTAAAAATGTTAACAAATTGTAACGGGAAGACAAAGTAGCTAGCTAGGTCCTTCTTACTTTTGTAGGTGCGTTATCAATGCGGGATATTTATAACGAAATGCATAAAGATGTTATATTGTCTTGATTTTTGTACCTGTTGGTAAACAAATCGAGCAAAGCTTCTAAGAGTAGCTATACACATAAGAGGGCCGGCATTAATCGGCACAGTCGGGCAGTAAAATCGAATTTATGTATGTAGATGATATTCGAGGAAAAAGTATAAGCTTTGAGTTGGCTTTGTTGCCGCACAGATTATGCCGGGCCGCTTATGTATGTAGTAACCCTTATGTTCTCAAAACTTTGAGACGCAGTTTACAGAAACGCCCCACGTCCGCACAAACCATGCGATTCTGAAAGTGCACGTTGAAATATAAGCGTTCGGCAAGCTTTCGGTATTGCGCATTGCGAGCATACGCTACCCGCGCCGATACCGCATCGACTTATGCGAAAAGAACTTAACCAAATATTAACTCGAACCGTAAGCTACTCGTAGGTGTGTGCGAAATTTCAGACATTACTATAAGAATTAATAACGAGCATCCAATATTTCATATTTATAAAATTAATGATGATGATGTCCTCCTAGACGTATCCGTCGACGGCGACCCCTACTAACTCACGCCCATACGTCTCCGCTCATGTGCTCGGACGGGGCTCGCGAAGCCGAATTACGTCTTAAAAAGACGGTCACACAAAGCGCAGTGAAGCCCTCCTTGCGCATTAGGTATACTCATAAGAGGGCCTGAGTTGAGTTTTACGGTGCTGGCGTTTGGCGTCAAGGTCTTTAAGACGACAGTTTTCAAACTCTTCTATGCCTCTGTGAACAGCCTTATGCCAGTCTAACCTGTGGGTAGCAAGCTCCTCCCATGAGTTTGGAGACACACCGGTTACAGATAAGTGTCGCTTAAGAACATCCTTGTACAAAGATACTGTCTGAGCTGATCTCAGAGTAAAAGACAGCTTTTGGCAACCTTGAGGACTCCATGCGTACAAGATGTTCACACCAGCGAAACTGCCTTTTAATAAGGAGGCTCTCCATGCCCACCATATCCGTCCGACGAAGTACTTCCGTGTTGGGAATCCGATCCTGCCAGCGTCTGTGTAGTATACTGCCTTGGTGGTCCAGTGGCCGCAGTATACGCCTGCTGTGCACGAGGTTGTGGGTTCGATTCCGGCAAAACTTTGTATGACCCACAAAGAGTTGTTCTGAGTCTGGTTGTAATTTGTGTCCGTTAATTGTATGTATGTGCATTCCTTTTCCTTCTCAACTAATCTATCTTTCAAGCTGGTATCATATTTCTTTCTCTTTGTGGATGATGGTGGTGCTAAATTTACTAAATTCATAGAAATAGAGCAATCAATAAAAGATAAAGATGCACGTCTTTTCTTAGGTAACCGATGTCCAATAATCTCTTCTGTTCTTGTAAATTCTTGAGTATGTCGTCGCGTTATTAATTTTTCGGGAAACGTTTTAGTTATTGATGTTCTCCTTTTCAATATTGGGTTACTTTTAGGGTTTAAAACTGTATTTTGCCTTTGCATGTCATAACCATATTCAGTATCATCACTTAAAACTTTGTCACATGGCTGGCCTTCCTTAGTCCTTATCCTTAACGGAGTCATCACTATCATAATCTTATATTTCTGGTATAATGCAGTGAGAAATAGATGGCAGAGAAGGAGGGGGTATCGATTCGTGGCAGTATAAAGAATGTGTTTCAAGCTGTTGCTGAGTTAATGTTTCTATTGTAAGCTTCAGAGTTTCTTCTGGTTGGCTGTTTTTATATGTTATTTGTGTTTCATTAAATTTTTGAAACTCTTGTGATGTCATCGAGTAAGGTTCATGGTTAAGAAGATTAACTAAATCGTTACTGTTCATGTGGGCGTACTTTGATTCTTGGCTAATATTAGAGCAAGTGGAATTGCGTGTAGATGGCATACTTTTAGTTTCAAGGCGTTGTGCAGTTAGAAATTCCTGGTCCACCAACACACTATTCATCATAGTTTGGATCCTTTGGATCCTTTTCTTCCAGAATATATCCTGAGCTCGTCAAACGCAAACAAAAATCACAAGCGTTTAACTGCTTTTTAGTCTAGTATTGTCGTTTGACTGCTCTCTAGCGATTGATATTTAGGTAATACTAATTTCAATACATAACTTAAAAGCCGCTATTAGCGTATAACTGCTTTCTAGTGTAGTTTTTCTTTATAACTGCTTTATAGTTAAGGTACGATGTTCAGGTGGTTACTTATATGACACAATACATGAAAGTAGTTAAAGATGCTTAACTGCTTTTTTGTCAAGCATGACTAGATAACGTACTTTTAGTTAAGTAAAATTAGAAAAAATGATACATCAGTTTGCCGTTGAAGTATGTTAACGTCTTTCTAGAGAAGTATTGTGGCTTAGCCGCTTTTTAATTAAGGAAGTAATGAAATTTATGTGGTTTAACTGCTCAGCAATGTTTTGTATCTCTAAAACTAAGCTAGCTAGCAAAATGAATCTTAGACCAAAAGATAGAGCATCGAAAGTTGTATAAAACTACATTAAAAAGTGAAAAACGGCTAACTGTGGCTTAACGGCCTTTTAGTTAGTGGACGGCAGAGATGGATGACCGCATAGTGGTATTTCATCTGAGCGTCTCCGTGCTTCGGAGGGCACGTCCGTTAAAAGTCGGTCCCGACTGTTAGGTCAGTCGTTAGATCACGACAGAGGCCTAAATATAGGCGATCTAAATAACTCTGTCACCAGGTTGGCCACTAACCACATGATAAGAAGATCTGTAGATGATCTTTATAAGTTGTGTCCTCTCTGCAGTAGCACGTAGCTATCTTGATATATTATTACTTTTATTATTGTTAATATGTACCTAATTACTGCGTATAAGGGTGCCTTCCTACGCTATATAGAAGGACGTTTATTAAATTACTAAACATAGGTAAACAAGTAGGTACCTAGGTATAAATATAATAAGTAGGTACCTAATTGACACCTGCTCTATTTCCCTTAAGAGGGTGGTGGGTTAGATACTAAAATATAACTTGGTTCACTGCCTGCCACAGCGTAATAAAACGTGACTAAAAATAACATACAACAATTGTATCATCAAAGGCAATAAGTACCTACCTACGTAGTGTACAAAAAATCGAATTTAAGATAAAATACTTACTTAATTAAATAAAAACTTACCTAAGTAAGGTATAAAATAAATGAATTAACACGTTATAAGTTTATCACAGATTGATAGGCAATAAAAATGACACAGATGTCGTCATAAATTAAAATAACACTTGTAAAAACACGCAATGAATTATTAATAAACAACTGCATCTAATATTTAAGGTTATAGAATTAAAATAACACATTTCCATAAAAACACTTTGTCAACATTTTCCGGTTACTGTTAAAATATTTTTGTTTTAATTATAAGGTAAATTTAGAATAAATTTCTTTGTTTTATTTAGTAAATAACACACAAATAAAATCCGTACATGTCGAAATTTGAACAGTTTTGCGCATGACGAGTGTAGTGACATGCGCAATGAACCCCGCTCTCAATTAGGCTCTAATATGCCACTATCGGTCTTAATAATAGATACTAGCTGTTGCCCGCGGCTCCGCTTGCGTGGATGTCGGTTATCGCTGCAAAAAGCCTATGTTGTGTTATTCCAGACCGTAAACTATCTGTGTGCCAAATTTCATCCAGATCCGTTGAGTAGTTTTTACTATAGGATAATAGGTCGCGAGTTGACTCCTATCGCTTCAGCACCAGTCAGCTATTTTTAGGTAGCCGGAACAGATCATCGCACATTAGGTAGGTAGGTAGGTATACCTAAGTATTTCTAGATGCAGTCTATCAAGTGGTCGTGCAAATGTATTGTCTATTGTGCTCTTGTCGGTAACACTGTAGGTATACCAAATAGATACATCGCAAAACATTCAGCTTAAAACCAGACGCAGAGCTCATTTTCAACCGTTAATTGATTAGTGTGCGTAGTCAATCCTTACTAATATTATAAATGTGAAAGTTTGTAAGAATGGATGGATGGATGGATGTTTGTTACTCTTTCACGTAAAAACTACTGAACGGATCTGGATGAAATTTGGCACACAGATAGATTATGGTCTGGAATAACACTGTGGAGGCTGTCACATACCTCCAACGAAAAAGGGAGGATCCTCCGACCAGGCTGGGTGATCGTGCCTGGCGGGCCGCGGCCCAACGGTTAGTTGTTGGGCGTTGTATATATACTGAGTGTCTGTCTAAACTTCGATAGCGCGATTCAGCATCTCGAACATTTGTTCTGCGGTTGCGTGTTTCTCGGTATAGTGACATCTGTGTTTTCTATGATGAACTTCGTTGCTTGTTGTAGCGTTATTCTATTGGCCTGATAGATGACGCTACAGTACTCCCCCCCAAGACCGGAGGTCGATCCTGACTGTTCCGCTTGATGAGTCAGCTGTCGATGCTTCAGTGAAGTGCCAGTGCCAGAGTCGAGTTCCAGTGAGTCGGAACTGATTGCCGCGTAGGTCCAGTGCGTAGGACGAGGTGCGGTGCTGGTCCCAGTGAGTCGGGACGAGTGCTGCGTAGTGGCGGACTGCTGCGTACGGTGAGAGGAGAAGCGCTCTGCTTACGGGAACCGTGGGGTGCAGTGTGCGGTGCCACGTTGGATGAGGCCGTAGGGGTAGTCCAGGCTTGCGCGTCCGCAGGCGTGTGGAGTATCCTGGAGTGGCCGAAGATGCTGGCTGGCTGCGACTTAATTACTGGTTGCTAGGGGGGGTGGAGAGAAGTTGTTGCTGCTGCTGGTCGTGAAGTTGATGATGATCATCACGTCGGGTTGATGATGATGATCACGTCGGGGTCACCAATGTGGAGGCTGTCACATACCTCCAACGAAAAAGGGAGGATCCTCCGACCAGGCTGGGTGATCGTGCCTGGCGGGCCGCGGCCCAACGGTTAGTTGTTGGGCGTTGTATATATACTGAGTGTCTGTCTAAACTTCGATAGCGCGATTCAGCATCTCGAACATTTGTTCTGCGGTTGCGTGTTTCTCGGTATAGTGACATCTGTGTTTTCTATGATGAACTTCGTTGCTTGTTGTAGCGTTATTCTATTGGCCTGATAGATGACGCTACAACACATAGGCTACTTTTTGCAGCGATAACCGACATCCACGCGGGTGGAGCCGCGGGCAACAGCTAGTTAATTAATATGTGGAACCTGTTTTCGATTATGTAATGTTATACTTTGTCTATTGTATCTATTTGTTTCTCTAACAAATAATAATAACATAAAAATAAGTAAATTACAAGCCCCCGGCATAAAAAACCGATTGGGACTTTTCAAAAATTAGGTAGATTTGTTTCTAATCTACCTGGTGGAGCGCCATTCGGTCATAAATATGTACAATACAGCGTCGTAACTCTAACTACAGTACAAAATCCTTAAATACTCTGATGTGAACGAAACCATATCGCGATTCAGCGGGACCGCAGCACGCCATCTATCGAAAAGTGTGAACACTAAAATGTGTCACTAATGTATGAAGTACCTTTTTTAAAAACATTATTATCTTTTATTATGTTGTCTTAGGTTTAAACAAATAATAATTGGTTTGTAAAATGCTAAATTATGTCGACATATATTATCTTTAGCCTGCTCATGTAATTCAAAGATTTGAGATTTTTTTTAAACAACGCTTAATTAATTAATTATATTTAATTAATTACAAAACAATTATTTTATTTGATAAAATAACAAATTCTATATATTATTAATAAAGTACACTATATTTAGGTTAAAAAATAAGGAAATTGTTTAAGTACCTCATGTTTTTCTTCACAATTTTTAGTCTTATCTTTTCGGTCATTAAGGTTCTGTGTTTGCTAATTATATAATTTACTAGCTTCCACCCGCGGTTTCGCCCGCGCGTACATTCCCTTTGGGAACAGAGTTTTTTTTTCCCGTATAAAAAGTAGCCTATGCGTTATTTCAGACTATAATCTCTTTGCCAAATTTAATCCAGATCCGTCTAGTAGGTTTGCGTGAAAGAGTGACATCTACGAGGGCGGAGCCGCGGGCAACAACTAGTATCAACATAAAACTACTTGGTAGATTCCTAGGTAGGTACCAGATAGTAAGCAATGTCCCACCTATTCTTAATTTTTATGCTCGTAAAAAAAATCACTAATTAAATAGATAATCATTTTTATGTTGAACCAGCGCGGCATGGTAACGGCTACATAGATAACTCTTTTGAATTTTAGTATAAAACGTAGGGTTAAACCAACGTTTATAGGAGATAGATACGCTAATGGCTTTGTATCTGTCTGCTAAATTTCATACAATAATATTGGCCTGGCTTGCCGGCAATTGATATAAATTTATTAACTACTAGCTGTTGCCCGCGGCTCCGCCCGCGTGGATATCAGTTATCGCTTTAAAAGTAGCCTATGTGTTATTTCAGACCATAATCTAACTCTGCGCCAAATTTCATCCAGATCCGTTCAGTAGTTTTTACGTGAAAAAGTAACAAACATCCATCCATACTTACAAACTTTCGCATTTATAATATTAGTAGGATATTGTTAAAGAGTAGCTACCTAGGTAAGTACACTACGCCACAGGTGGACACAATGATACGCCATAGGTACTTGCTAAAGAATATTATAGATGACGCCCAAACTAGTCTTGTACGACATTACAAACCTGCCTACTGAGGTACTTTTTAATAAATAATTATAACGACTGCGCCTGTAGTCACTAGTGACGGCCTGTGGTCAGTGGTGGTCAACTCGAAACCAACACTGTAGTGAGTGATATGGGTTGAGTTTGATTCCCTCACAAAGTTGAAGTAAGAAATTTTTCAAAATTAAAAATAATTAAAAACCTATTCCTTTTGAACATTTATTTACTTGGCCAATGAAGACTTTAATCTATTTTTTTATAGAATGACAAAAAAAGATATATGGCCTTTTTATATAATTTATTTTATTCGACTGACAAGCTCATTTAATTGCAAATTTATTATTAAAGTTATATGTAATCAAAAAGTATAATTTATTTTAAACTTAAAAATATTTTTCTGTATAAAATACAATGAAACAACTAAATTATTGTAATCAATTTAATTTGCTGCAACAAAACGCCAACACAAACTTCAATCAAATATTGACATTTGACATAATAACATGTGTGAATGAAGGACACAGTAAATATAACCTCATTTTTATGTTAAGCGATATAATTTAATGAAAAACCATTAGAATTATATATAATCATGTTTAAATCGCCAGCATGGGACGACGATGTTCCTAAATTACATACAAGTTTTATGAAAAAAAATGAGGTAAATATAATATTATTATCTAATGAACTGTAATGCCGATAACATGTTCCTTTTTGTTTGTTTTTTCTTTTATAATAACCAACGTTATACCCCTTGTTGTGTATATAACCATGAAACAATGTTTTATTAATAGAATAAGAAAGAGAAGAACTCAACAGATGTTAAGCCAAAGGTATCATTAAATGTTAATAAAATCAAGGCTAAGAAACAAACAGCTTCTAACTCAAAACATTTACACAAGGTTGATAATATCCATAAAATCAAAGCTAAGGAAGTAAAAAGAAAATTACCCAACACTAATAATAACATAAAAGAAAATCAAAATTTACCAGATACAAATGGTATCAACAATACTTCAAGGAAACGCAAGCTAAATACAAAACCAAAAACAACAAAAAAGAAAAAGAAAACCAACTCAGAAGGAACACAAAATTATGACAAAATACCTGACACACAGAACTTTGATGAAATATTGCTGAATGCAAAAAAGAAAAAGTTTAATGAAGTCATAGAAAATGAAGACCAAGAGGATTTATTATTTTCTGAAAATAAACAAAAGAGGAAAAAAGCAAAGAAAAATAATGTAAATAATAATTCAACAACTCAAAACAGTAATCATTATGGAGTTGATTCTAAGAAGAATAGACTTAAAGCATTAATAAACACTGAAAGTCACCGAAGGCATATAAATGTAAGCAATAAGAGCAATCAACTGAGAGAGAGGATGATGGAGAGACTTAAAGGTAAGTTAAATAACCTCTTAACTGTTTCTGCAATTTCACCGCTGGACTCCGTATTTCTATTTGGATTTCATACTGTTCTCGTCCTGTCATATTTATTGTTACTGCCCTGTTCAAAGTCAAACTCATTTATTCATTTAAATCAAATACATGATAGTTATGAATTTCATTAAAACAAATGCCAGCATACTTTTTTCCTAAGGCCGATTCCCTGACTATGGTAGGGCCTCAAGAAGAATTGGCAAGAAACTATTTTTAATCACCAGAGTATAACATTTACAATAGTGGTAACAAAAAGGAATGGAAACCAATATACCATAAAAATGAAATTTAGATAAGTATTTAGTTAATAAGTAAGCAATATTTAAAAAAAAATAATTTAGGTTTCCACTGTATGGTAATGAGGGATTGTTTCTTTTTCTAAGTATAAGATAGAAACGCGTCGAGATCACATTGCAATCTTAGTAAAAATCTAGAATCTCCTTAGACAGTGGCGTGATATTTAATACCTTCCTCGACAATTAAGTTTTTTAAGTAAAATGTGTTGATTCTATAAATTTTTTGTGGGTTAGATCCCCAGATGGAACAAAAGTTTGTGTGTTCCAAGCTAGGTGTATTTTATGTCCAGTAATTGTTTGTTTATAAAGACCTCTTCGTCATAGGGCAGAGTTGCCTTTATGCTGCACACTATATGTTTGTTGAGTCATTACAAAATTGATTTTCCTTATGGTGTTCCCCCTCAACCTCTCAATTCTAGATGTACACACCGCAACAGAGTTGGCTGTACAGGGCCTCTATATGAAGATTAGTTTTTTAAGAAAACCATTATATATATTTCTGTGGAATTTGGTAACAGTGTACATTTAGACTAAATCTACGAATAAAAATATATTTGAAACAAATTCATTCACAGGTTCTTCTATTATTAATTCTAATCTACATATAGCAGCCCTGTACAGCCATCTTCTTTGCCCACCGTACCTTGAAGACTAAAAGTTTGCCGTACACTTATTTTTTTTTTTTAAAAAGACAACTCCCGCACTAGAGTACAAGCTCTGTGTCGCGAGGGACTTTACAAACATACAATCAACGGACACAAATTACACCCAGACTCAGAACAACTCTTTGGGGGTCACACAAAGTTTTGTCCCTGTGTGGGAATCGAACCCACAACCTCGTGCACAGCAGGCGCATACTGCACCCACTGGACCACCGAGGCAGTCCACAGACATATGGCTTGTTCTTTAGTGGAAAAGTTGTAAAGGAAAATAAAAGTTTTAAACACACACATTGATTTCCAGCTGCCCAATTTAGATACCTCAATGAGAAGCTGTACACTTCATCAGGGTCGGATGCTCAGAAGCTATTCCAAGAGGACCCAGCCGCCTTTGAGACATACCATCAAGGATACCAGCTTCAAGTGAAAAAGTGGCCAGTTAACCCACTTGATGTTATAGTCAAGAAAATTATGAAAATGCAAGTTTTTAAAGATTTTTTTTTCTGATATATATCAACCATTCATGATTGGTTGCCAGACTATGACCAAATTTGTTAAGAGTGGTGATGGCATTATGATGCAGCAGCCATTGCCATACCTTAGAGTATGACCACTTAGAGTATGTGGTCTCATTTCAATCTTCTGACCACAATTGACGTGTCGAGTAACTCTGCAAAAAGGTTTGAATTAGGCATACTATGTGACTTTTAACTGTTTCACATGCAACAGTTGTCATGTTGAGATAGTCAAAGAATTTAAACATATACATTATGATTAAACATTTTTTTCTGTGAAGAGGTGGCAGATATGTATGACACTTATTACCAAGTCTGTTCCTTCAGGTTCCTTGTAAGAAGCTCTTATTTCAGTTTTATTTTTGGTTGCACAGCATTGCCATCTATGATGATCTATGTAGGTCTCTACATTCGATTTTTTAAGCGTTTGCCAAGTGCCAAAACGCAGCTTATTATTTTTACACAAATAAAATATATATAATGTATGTAAACACACACACAAACAATGCTAATTAAACTTTATTATTATCCTCAGGCCAAAATCCCACCTAATAGCTGATATGGGATGTGGTGAAGCAGCTCTATCCAAGAAGATACAAAACACGGTGCGCTCGTTCGACCTGGTGGCCTCCGCGCCAGGAGTGGAGGCATGTGACATGGCCAGGACACCACTACTGTCCGCCTCTGTCGACGTCACCGTCTACTGCTTAGCGTTAATGGGGACGGATCTTACGCAATATCTTGTTGAGGCCAATAGGGTATTGAAAATGGGGTGAGTTAATTTTTACGAAGGTTAAGAAAAGAGGCAAATGTTGGTCATGGGGACTAATCTCGACGGAGTCTAGCCATCTATTATCGACCGGGATATATTATAGTGCACAAGTGTGTGCGCAAACATGCGTGCACTCTTTTTTTCCCCCTTTTAGTCCGATGGAGTGGCAATCTGACACGACCGAAGAGAGATCAGCTGTAGACAACAGCTTTAGAGGCATGAGGGTGCAAACACAGCCAATTTCGAAACTTGGCACGCACAAATTACACACTCAATATCTATTTTGTTCCGATCCGGGAATTGAACCCGAGGCACCAAATAAAATTCTTAAGCATTAGAAGTAATGTGCAAATTGTACAATAGTTTACTAACCTTATACCACAAAGTTATTTAAAGCAAGCTAGCCATCATTTTCTTGAGCTATGTTAATTTTTTTTATCTAAAATTACTAATTTGTATTTCCAGTGGGCACCTTCTAATAGCTGAAGTAGAAAGTCGCTTCGACAACGTGGACAACTTCACCAAAGAGGTGCAACGTCTGGGCTTCAAGCTCAAAAAGCTGGACAAGAGCAACAAAGTGTTCTTCTTTATGGAGTTCGTTAAGATACAAGACCCGCCCGTGAAGAAGGGGAAGCTGCCCGCGTTGTCGTTAAAACCTTGTTTGTATAAGAGAAGATGAATATATTGTTACAAAATGGTATTATTTGGTTTATTTTCCATCATGTGGTAGGTCGCCTCGCTCACCTCGCTTACTCTCACTTTTATATCTTTTTCCTCTGCCACACTGGTTTGCTGGTAGAAAACTCAATCTTGAGTTAAGCTCGCCTTTGTACATGTTATATTTATATGTATTTGTTATCTTTGTTACTGTGTACAGTAAAGAATTTAAGAAAAGGTTCTTTCTATTCAGAAAGTACCTTCCACATCTCTACAAGACAAATATCTGATATGTCCTACTGCGATTCTTTTCATTCGAAAAGAATCGCAGTAGTTTTCTCGTTTCGCCAAAATATTTGTACTGTGTGTATGAAGAAATAAGAAACGATTATCTTAAAACTTAAGGCTCGTATTTATAAACGCATATCTGCTATTGAGTACGCGCACTTGACACCCGGCTCTTTCTAACTAGGCGCCCGAGACCGTAGTTAGAAAGAGGCGGTACGTAAAGTGCGCTTACTCAATACCTGAGATTCTTTTATTATAAATACGAGGCTAAGAGAGGTAGGACACCATACTAGCGAGCAACCCGACTAGGAGGACAACAGTCACACAACTACACACAGTGGTATAGTTGTGTGTGTAGCGGTGTGTGTGTGAGTACAGGTCTTCAGCGCTCCTTTAGGGATGCATATTAAAAAATCATTTTCCTATCTCAGAGACATTCAATCTTGTTAAAAGAATGGGTCTGCTACACGTAAGTGATACCTCTGGCATTGCTTGCTTAACATCAGGCGGAAAAAAGAAAAGTGGCTAACAAATATCTCGATAAATATAAATAAATAAATATTTCTCACCAACATAGCAACAAAGGATAACACAGTAAAATAGGTTCTTAATTCTAGTGTCACAATATATGTTATAATTTATATACCTTATATTTTACCCTTTATATACACTGGTTAAGGCGTGTCGGACGGGTGGCATATTTTTTATTGCTATAAATACTGTGATACCCGCTTGATGCGCCTATCTGAACGCGCACATCACTTTACCTTTTTTAATTTGTAATGCCGCGGACATTGGTGTGGGTTATACGTTTACATAAATTAAGTTACCTAATTATAAGAAATCCATTGTAACGTATAACTGTTTTATGTCCCAATAAAGTAAAATAAAATAAAATAAATAATAATCCAGCAACATTTGTAGTGGTAAAGAGAAGTTATGTTAGGGTATTGATTCAATCTTCTGAACTAGGCAAAGCCTGTATCTCAGAAGAAAGCGCTCAGTTGACAATCTCATTAATTTAATAACCTCTTCTTTAACATTTATGAATATTCTCGCATTTGCTATAATTGTAACAAACCAAAGGAATAGGAGGTTGTAGTTTGTTGCGAAAACATTAAAAAACATTTTAAAACATAATCAAATGAAAATTTATTCAATTTCAACAACAATAATTAATATAATTTAGATTTATTACATTAATATTAGATTTTATTTAACTAAAATATATATTTATTCTTATTACTAACAATATTAATGGTAACTAAATATTAGTGATGTGACGTATTTTGTAGGTATACATAGGTGGTCCTCCTCTATTATGGCCTGCATTCAATCAATACAGGAAATATAAAATACGTAGGTAGATATCACGAAATCATACACGCGGCAAAAACCATGTGTTACAAAATATAAAAAGCGTTTTATTTCTGTGCGTGTAAGATGTTATAGTGCACGAATATCTACGTACGAGCGTATACGTGCTCGTATACAAACAGTCGACAAATAAGTCGGGCCTCAATGGACCAAGAGCCAGCAACGTATTTACTTTTGTTATGTCATAAGTCATGAAAATTCACAAACTAACTTTTATGATCCTGCAGAATAATAAAAGGCTCTTCTGGCAACCCACTGCGGCCGGGGTCCTTTACCCTAAAATAACAAATAAAACTTAATTTGGTTATAGTATTAGTCCTAAAATCTGTACTAAATGATATTGGCAGTATTTTCTCATTTAAATAAAGTATTTTAGTTTAGGTTTTATTTCTCACCCTCTTTGTTATTTTAGGGTTCAACACCCCGGCCGCGGAGGGTTGTTAGAAGAACTTTTATTATTCTGCAAGTATAAAAGAGTTAGTTTGTGAATTTTCATAACTTATAAAATGACAAAAGTAAATACGTTGCTGGCTCTCCCTCTACAATAAGCGCGTTCGATTTTAATGTACAAATCTAAACTAATATTATAAAGAGGACTGAATGATTTTTTTTGTTTGTTTGTTACGATTTAACTTAAAAACTACACGACCGATTTTAAAAATTCTTTCCCCATTAGAAAGCTACATTATCAGCGGGTAATTCTGTTCTTCTGTATAAAACGCCTGTCTGAAATCGCCTTTACCAATTTTTGTTATACATTTTCCAAAATAACGATTAATCCAATATTGCTGGATGTTTATTATAATCTTTGTACATCGGTTGCCCGTAACCTTTACTAGGTCGTCGGTTTACCTTGCCACGCTGCGTCTTTCAGTTCGTGGTACGATACCTGCCGAGGTTTCCCGAGAGACAAGCATGGGGTTCTTTAATAAAGGAATTATAAGGTTTTTTTAAAATGTCAGCAACGCGTGATTGATACTCCTGGTGTTGCAAGCGTCTATAGGCTACGGTAACCGTTTGCCTCTTTAGTAGAATAAAAAAAATACATCAATTCATATTATCCTTACTAATAATAATTATAAACGCGAAAGTTTGTAAGAATGGATGTATGGATGTTTGTTACTCTTTCACGCAAAATCTACTGAACGGATCTGGATGAAATTTGGCACAGAGATAGATTATAGTCTGGAATAGCTTAAAGGCTTTTTATCGCGATAACCGACATATACGCAGGCGGAGCCGCGGGCGACAACTAGTTATAAATATAAAGTCTGACAAAAATGTTATCCATGTCAAGCAGAATCGAAACTTGAAAAATACGCAATTCAAGCTCATTTATTGCTAAATCTCATTATTAGTCTAGCAAGTTTATCTTTGCACTGTAAACTTCCATTATAACCGCGTTATTGTTACAAAGGCACTGTAGGCTGTACAAATTAAACAATTTTAATATAAATGCACTTAAAATAATACCCAATTGTTATGTTAAATTACAATTATGACAAGCAATATATATAAATCTTTTCAATCTTATCCGATTAGTATATTATTATTATTATTATTAGTATGTGCAGTCTTTTAGTTCATTTGTATTATTATGGATTTTTACGTAGTATCACAGCAATATATTAACTATTTCACTACTTAAACATTATTAGAGGTCGCTGTGTGGTCGAAATTCGACAGTAATAGCTTTCTGTAGTCCTTCTCCGTATGAACTTAAACAATGCTAAATCTCACGCTCCTGCGCACGCGCAATGTGCTTAAAAAGGAGTACAACGATTTTTCTTTACGAATATTTGTTTGTATTGTAGGTATGTATGTTTGTAGTTTTTACGACTAAACCGATCGTAATAAAATTTTAAGTTGGGTTCATTCATCATCTCAGCCAAAAGACGTCCACTGCTGGACATAGGCCTCCCCCAAGGATTTCCACAACTCTCGATCCTGAGCCGACCTTGTCCATCGGTTGCCCGCAACCTTTACCAGGTCGTCGGTCCACCTTGTTGGAGGCCTGCCCACGCTTCTTCTTCCAGTTCGTGGTCGCCACTCTAGTTGGGTTAACCTAACTTAATTTTTTTTTTTCGATACATTATGTCCTTCTCTAGAATATGTTCTGGAGAAGGACATATAGTACTTTTTATCACGATAACCGATATCCACGAGGGCGGCGCCGCGGGCAACAGCTAGTTTACTATATTTTAGCATTCTTCTAAGACATTTAAACATTCAGCTCTTCCATGACTTCTTCAGCTTCAGCACGAAGATTCTCCACTTTCTCTATTAACGTCATCTGAAAACACGACGTCGTCGTTTTATTTTAAAATTACATAAAGTTATAGGGATTTAACGAATTCCTACTGCCCGATTTTCTCTTATTTACTCTATTTTTTACTTATAATGAATTTGTGTAAGGGCTTTAATGTATTAGGTTTAGGTTTCCCCGTTAATTTAGTGTATCAAAGTGTGGTGAGTGAGTTAAAGGTTCTTGATTCTGGATTACAAGAGTTAATGTGGTTGTGTGCTCAATCACCAGTGTTCCTCGCCCATATCGACTGTAGTACATGTCCATGTACATACATACATATCATCACACCCGTCTCCCAGTGGGGTAGGCAGAGACTATGGTACGCCAATTGCTTCGATCCAAACATACTTCTTTTGCCTCCTCTACATTCATCAACCTTTTCATGCATGAACGTCCATTCTGGGTACTTTTAATTTGCCCCTCCTAGGGCGGCCTCTACCGACATCTCCATTCATTCTTGCACGATATACCTTTTTTATTATTCTTCTTTCATCCATTCTTTCTAAATGTCCAAACCATCTTATCATCTCCTTTTCAACTTTTGTCCCTACATCTTCTTTCAATACACAACGTTCTCTGTTCACATGTCCATCTGTCCTACCTAATATTAATATCTTTTTCTTATCTTTTTTAAAAAGACAACTCCCGCACTAGAGAACAAGCTCTGTGTCACGGGGGACTTTACAAACATACAAATTAACGGACACAAATTACATCCAGACTCAGAACAATTCTTTGTGGATCACACAAAGTTTTGTCCTGTGTGGGAATCGAACCCACAACCTCATGCACAGCAGGCGCATACCGCGGCCACTGGACCACCAAGGCAATATAGAAATAAAGTTCTCTGAAACTACTCATACAATTCTTTCACTAATTGGAAGCTACATTATTCTAATCCCGATGATATGTAAGAACACTGTGACTTACTCTGGCCGCACTGATGAGCTGACTGGCAGCAGTCCTTGACAGGTGAGAGATGGCTGACATCAGCTCGTCTACTGAAGCCTTCGCTAGGTCTTCTATCCGCTTGTAGCCAGCACGGGACAGCTGGAGTGCACGAGCCTGTTTTGTATAACACAAACTAGTTAATATATAGTTCTGGTGATTTTGCTAAAAGGTAGAATTCAATATTATGAAACTTAAATAAACATAATTTGGTCGGTTATAACCAAATAGATGTCGCTACTTTGTATTAAATTCATCCTGTTACGATAGATGTCAGTACTATATAGTTGGCTGGGGACTTAATTCCGATTTCTAAAAAAACCACTTCTATTAGAACTACTTTTCTTAATACATAGAGTAGAAAAGAAGAGAGATAGTGTACCATACTATCGAGCAAGCCAGACTGGGGAAAGACCTTCACTTTACAGAAAACCATAGCCAATTAACTACTCACAGCGTAGTTGGCCCAACTTTCACATTTAAGTAATTTAGTCTATCAAGCTGACAGGTTGGTTATGATTATATCTTATATTCATACTGGTTTCTGTCCGTGGTTTCGCCCGGGCGTACAATCCTACGAGAGTAGTAATTTTTTCCGGCATAAAACGTAGCATGTGTGTTATGCAAGACTATTATCTATCTCTGTACCAAATTCATCGAGATCCGTTCAGCTGTTTTGACGTGATGGAGTAACAAACATCCATAAATCCATCCAAACGTTTTATACAGTTAATAATTATAATGAATTCCACTAGGAACCTTCTTAACAGCAGGCAACTCCATCAGTTGCGCAAGTTCAGGCGCGGCGCAGTGCTGTAGCCTGGAGGCCAGCTCTCCGAACAGCGCCTTGAACGTCCACAGGTGTTCCAGCTCCTCGCAGAACTTCTGGGCGCTAGACGCGAAGGCGGAGGATGACGACATCACTGACTGGACTGTACCTCGAGGGATGCAGTACCTACAGGAACGTACAAGTGAGGTAGGGCACCATACTAGTGAGCAAGCCCCACTGGTTATGGACCTCCACCTTACAGAAGACTACAGCCTACTACTACACACGGTGGTGTAGTTATGGTTCTGTGTGAGACATGTTTCCAGAGCCTGCATGTTCGTTCATCATCATGTTCAAAAAAACAAACTCGCAATCAAGAGTTGTTACAATACGTTACTGTCTGCATAATAATGCGCTTCTGTTTTGGGTTCTATGCCTGGGTAGCGAAAGCTGACAAGATTTTATAAATAATGGTGTTGTGTCCCCAGAGCTTTGAAAGCACGTTAAGCCATCGATTTTGTGCTTAATCTTGTTCCGGTTGCGTTGGACTACGTCCAATTAGTCCATGAGAGAGAGGATAGAAAATGCACTACAGATGGCTAGTCTTTAAAGATCATGTCGTACAATTATATTACTTTATACACTACACCAACAACCAAAATATAATAATTCTCACTTATTGGCAACAGCAGAAAACGGCATTTGCTTCCACAAGTCGTGTAACATCAGAGCCAAGTAGAAACGACACAACACTTTCTCAGGAACATTCTAGAAATTAAAATAAATGTTGTTATTTACAATACATCATGATCTCAAAACGGTAAAACGGATAACATTCACAAATAAGGAAACAATCCTGACGACCCTGTTTAATTAACTGGCCTGTCGGTGTAGTGTGTTGTATGCAGTGGTGTAGTGTAATTCAAAATCATTGTTTATATTATTATAGATCACACTGTGACACTTATGCAGGTCAATGAAAAATGCTAAATGATACATCAGCTAATTTGCCTACTGCCAGGTTCGCTGACTGAACAGACAGGGGTAAAGCCTAAGGAAAGAGCCGCCAAAAACTCAGGCCACTTTTTTTCAATCGCCAGATATGTGAGTACAATTTAAATTTAAAAAACGCAAATACAAATGCAATTGGGTGAAAAACTGGTACGATAGAAAGATGAGTGTCTTGTCTGTCGGTAGCGGGGCGCTTTGCTTAACATACTCTAGCATTTTTAAGTCAAAATTACATATAATTCATTAATTTGTTAACGCCGTTTAATACGAGACGGCGGCGGCGGTTGCGGGGCAAGGGGAGAGGGACACCGTCACACCGACGAGCGAGTCGGAGGGCATGGGCGCGTAGGCAGTCCCTATCGATACGCACGACGAATAACATTGTTTTTCTATTATTTTACTTAATTAATGTAAAAGTATTACAATAAACGAAGTACCTATATTCTCAAAATAATAAAGCGAATTCATTGAAGAACTCCCCAACACACCCTAACAACATTAAATGATATTCTATATAGTATAGAAATGTGATAGCTTCGCTTTAATATAATAGTGTGAGTACAATGTAGGTAATATGCAGCACAAATACAAAATCCCAAAGTTTTTTTCTATTTTTATAAATCAGTATTCATTCCAGTTACCGTGATAGCTTTCCCGGTCATCATTCTAACAGCATTCATTTCTGTAATGCCCAATATTTTCGCCGTTTGTACGCCTTCCTCATCTAAGTTGCAATACTGGAAATAAATGACACCTCGTTATACATTGTCTCTTTAAGTGGTGCAAGTAGATGCAAGTATGTGCATACAATGCAAGTCCTGAGACAATTCTTTGTTTTCTATTGTGTACTGTATGTTAAAGGGTTGAATTCCTGCAACACTTGCATCACCAGGGGACCAATCTCAACGGAGATTAGCCAACTGCGCAGAACATATTATAGCGCACAAGCGTGAGCGCAAACACAGTTGCATTAACTATACCTTCACTCTCATAGTCCCATGGGACGGCAATCCGACACAATCAGAGGGAGATCAGGCGCTTAGGCAAGGCTAGCGCCACCTTATCACATTTGTCTCTTATTTATTCTTTAACAGAATAAGAATAAACCTGTATCGCGGAGGACGTAAACACACAATTATTGGACACAAAGTACACCTAGACTTAGAACAATAATTTATGCATCCCACAAAGTTTTGTCCCGAATGGAGAATGAACAGAATCGGAACCGAAATTTTAAATCATGTTATATTTCGTCCCATTAATATATGTACATTGTTTAAAGTTGGACACCCATATATTATATATATATATATATATAACGGGCCATATTTTAATCTTACAAATGCAAAATACACCAAAATCGTTCATACTCTGGTACGCACGAAGCTAGCGACACTTTCCACTAGGTTTCGATAATTGTGCATAAATAACTACACAATGAAATCAACTTAAAACATCTATTATTAACATCTATTCTTATTTGTATTCTTACTGTTCTAATAAAAACAAATTTGGGGCGTTTCGGTATTTTACTATATCAAGAATAGCATTGTATAATAAAAATAGTGTAATCATTGTACGAATTGATACGTCACTACTTCTGGCATCACCTTTAGTGTACTCACCAGCGTATAATAATGTCTATAATCTGGCCTCACGGTGACGTCAGCGTCGTGTGGCGTGACCAGGTACAACAGGTGCAGGCTGCCCATCAGCACCAAACCTCGAGATGCCACCTCCAAGTCTTGGAGGAGTTGTCTCGCTGATGACAAGTCCATGCACCCTAGAAAATTCATTACGTTTAGAATCGATCTCGACAAAAAACTAGCCATCTGCGAGGGAGGTATATTATTATAGAGCACAAGTGTGTGTGCAAACACAAATGTACTCCTATTTCCCCCACTTCCATGAGCCCATAGAACAGCAATTCGACGCGATCGGAGAGAAATCAGGTAAAAGACCAATGGCTTTACGTGCATTCCGAGGCAGAGGGGTGTAAACGCCACCCAGTAATACATCCAGTTATAAAACCCTGACGTGTCAAGTCCAAGAGTTTTGATAAATAAATATCAAACGAATATTCCTCAAAATGCACCCATAATTCATAGTCACATTTCTCCAACTATATCAGGTAATAGGACTACCCTCCATCCGCCTTCCCCCCACACTCAGCGTGCACGTTGTGACGTATACGCACGCGATTAATATACGTATAACTACATACACTACACATATAATACTTGTTTTTCTGGTCAGTAAGGTAACTGGAACTTTATGGAGAAATGCTTTTCTATCCAAGGGAAGTACCATCATAAAACCCTGGTGATTATTTTTAGGTCGACAACAAGCAAGTGATACCTTTGATATTGCAAGCGTCCAAAGGCTACGGCTATTGCTTACCATGATGGGACTATAGACTATCCCTGAGATAGGAATACGTTTCTTTCAAAACGCATCCCCAAATGAGCGCTGGAGACCTGTACTCACACACAGGAACACAACTACACCACTGTTTGTAGTTGTTTGCTTCTGTTAGGTGGGGGTCCTTCCCCAGTCGGGCTTGCCCGCTGTAAGGTACCCTACCTCTCTTAAAACTGCTTAAAAAAGTACGTATACCTTTAATAGAAGCCTTCCCCAGCTTGCTGACAGTAAGCTCACTGTCATT
Source organism: Trisateles emortualis (assembly GCA_947095525.1). Taxonomy (NCBI): domain Eukaryota; kingdom Metazoa; phylum Arthropoda; class Insecta; order Lepidoptera; family Erebidae; genus Trisateles; species Trisateles emortualis. Next base: position 19,730,043 of record OX352736.1, on the reverse strand, counting down.
GTACACGTAGCAGTCGCCTTCAGTGGTTATATGTGATGTCTCAGCGTCCTGACCTTTATTGATCACTTCTAACGCGCCACATTTGAGTAGAGAACGCAGGGCTTCGTCGCATATCGACTTGATGAAACTGAAAATGAAATGTCCCTACTTTATGGTAGACATTGGCTTGATACTATGTCCAGGGCGGTATACTATCAAATGGAATCATCAGCAATATAAATAACTTCACATTTATGTGTACAGGGCCCCACTTCTGCTAATTTACGGATGGCTTAATTGAATCTGAATTGAATCTCAGTAGCATTTTGGTATTCTGTTAATAAATTTAAGACCGAGAATAGTTGGAAAACCATTTTTTCTTCAATTTATTAGTAGAATACAAAAAATGCTACTGAGATTCAATTGAGAATCAATTCAGATTTAATTGTGCCATCCGTAAATTAACAGAATTAGGGTCCAGGATTGTAGCACTTTTTTATCGATTGATATGTTTACAAGATAGATGACGTCACTTTATACATTTTGTCTTAAGGCACGATAGATGTCACTAGTTCAAATGTCATTTTATTAGGTGAAACGAAATCCAATGCAAAGTAATTTAGAAGTATATCCGTAGTGTAAGGAAGAATCTTTCTCTATATAGCGAGAACAGTGTCGCATTATGTCAAAATAAATACTTACCACTCATGACAAGACCTCGATCGTCACCGGTCACCGGGCACCCCGCCCGCTACGTTGCCAGCTCGTACTTATATGCCGACTGAACCGGTTCTAAACGGTAGGTATTTATTCTGACAGATTGCGGCAATGTTCTCAGAGGGATTCTTCTTTACACTATGGTATATTAACTCGAACCTACTACTAGAGTGGGCAATTAATATAGTTGTTATCGGAGGGTATAAAGTAGGTAGACGACTGACCCTTCCTGGTGCGCGTCGTGGTCAGTGACGGCGAGGAGCGTGCGGCACAGCAAGCGGCGTAGCCCCGCGCGGCTCGTAGCGAGCTGTAGCGCTACGGCGCTGAGCACGAGCCCGTGCGAGCTGCCGCGTAGCGCGCTACGAGCCGGCGCCAGCCCGCCCGCCAGCACGCCGCGCAGCTGGGACCACGAGTTACCGTTGCAGATTATGATGCTCTCACCTGTCAGAAAGAAAATGAATTTATTATTACATACAAATGACGCACACGATACAAACAGAACATTTAAACAGAATACATAAAACAATCACAACCTATTGATATTCAACTTTTTTTTTTCTGCGCGTATGCGGTTGTTTCGTCATACGCACGCTACATTTTGCGCTTCATAAAATCTGACTCACGTATACGCGCTTATTCCAGCGTGTTCGCTCGAACGGTAGTGTTAAGTCAGTATCTAACCCAAGTAGCACAGATAGCTGTATAACTATTCACTTTTAGACCTATTTGAAACTCTATGTGTATTAAGACTCTTTTAAGAGTACACTGGTGATCCTACAGCTGCATAATAGCTGTCAGTGATATTTAAACAGCTTCGGCTGATTAAGAGCTGTATTAAGGCTGATTAAGACCGACAACACTATCATTAATACGCTAAGAGTGCTATAAAGGTATATTTTCAACGACTCTATTCAGCTTTTAACCTTTTCTAATGCCTTAACCGTAGTAAGGGCTGTTTAGTGGATGAAATTACGCCAAATGCTGTATAAGAAGGTATTTGTGAACTCCTATTACACTGACTTATTAAAGGGGCACGTGTGAACTATTATGACGTTAATATCTGTATAATGGATGATTTGTGGCCCACATAACAGCCTGTTGCTGAATATGTCTACCGCTAATCAGCCTTTATACTGCTATTGATAGTGTCTGCATGGCTGCTGTTTTAACATGGACTAGATGCCTCACAGCTGCTTAGAGACTCACTAGTGTATCGAATTAACGGCTTCTATTTTATAGTGGTTCACAAAAGTACCTTTAGTCAGACTTTATCTGAATAAAAGTAACACATGTGGTACTGTAATCAGTCAGGGTAACTAGTCGATGCTTATACTGACGTATATATTTTATTGCTTAAATATGAATTCGACTAATTCGTGGAAGATGAAAGCTAGAACAGGGGGCATTAGAAGAAAATTATCGAAAGAGTACCAAAGAATTATGAAGACAGAAGAGATAAAACCTTCAAGTCGCGAAGTAACGCAAAGTGTGACAAATAGTTTGAAACAGGATAGTTCCGTACAAAATATTAGTGGCAATAGCTCAGAAGATGTTGCACATTCAACAAATTATGTGTGTCCAAGTTCTTCTTCCAGTAACCTCGGTGGTAATATTAATTGTTCAATTCTAAGCACTGGCAATTATAACTCAGAAAAAATATCGAGTTCTGAAGATGATGACGACGGCCACTATAGCGATGATGTAAAGCACTCACTGTTTAGGGAAAAATTTAGAACGTGGGCTGTAGAAAAGAATATTAACCATGTTGCTTTAAAAGATCTGGCAGCAATTATCAACGACTTGATTCCGCAAATATTGCCAACTGATCCAAGGACAATTTTAGCAACTCCTCGAAATGTCAACATAAAAGAAATCGAAGGTGGCGAATACTGGCACAACGGAATAGCCAATTCTGTGATTAAATTATTGAATAGTTGGGATGAAGCTCCAGACGAAATTTCATTAAATATTAATTTTGATGGATTGCCAATATTTAAAAGTTCTAAACATGAATTTTGGCCAATTTTATGCAACATCCACGAGAATACTGGCATAAAGCCATTTATTATTGGTATTTATTTTGGAGTTGGAAAACCAAAAAACTTGAACAGTTACTTAGAAGATTTTATTAACGACATGAAAAAAATTTTAGATGAAGGTATTCATAATTTCGAAAAGACTATTGCTGTAAAGATTCGATGCTTTATATGTGACTCGCCAGCTAGAGCCTATATAAAAGGTAATCATTTTTTATTTTATCTGTTTAAATTATTGCAATGCCAATTTAAATACTTGAATGAGGGAAGATGTTGATGTTGATTTATTTATTTTGTAATTTTTAGGAGTTTGCAACTTTAATGGTAAACACGGTTGTTTAAAGTGTGTTACCATTGGAGAGTACTCACACAATTCCCACACAGTTACTTTCTCTGATATTGACTGTGCGGAGAGAACAAATGAAGGATTTCGGAACAAGTTTTTTGGACCCCATCACAAGACTGATTCCCCATTACTTGGTCTACCTATAGACATGGTAAAAGATTTCCCTGTTGGCGATTCACTACACCTACTGGACTTGGGTATAATGAAACGTTTATTAGTCGGTTGGCGTGACGGAAATTTTGGTAAATATACCACAAAATGGCGTGCCAGTGACATTGAAACGGTATCAGTTTTTTTAAGGAAATGTAAGTTACCATCAGAAATTCACAGAGCAGTACGAGCCTTGGATACTCTGGCTTACTGGAAAGCATCCGAATTCCGATCATTCTTTTATTATTTGAGTGTCATTATTTTGCCTGAAGTGCTAAAATCAACTGCATATTCACATTTCTTAACACTCTATTGTGGTATTGTAATTTGTTCAAGCGAAGCTTACCAGAATATGTTGCCACTTGCTGATAAGCTTTTGAAACATTTTGTAAGACACTATAGAGACTTTTATGGAGCCGATTACGTCACAAGCAACGTGCATAATTTAATTCATGTGACTGCTGAAGTAACGATGTATGGGCCACTACATAGTTTCAATGCGTATCCCTTCGAAAACCAGTTGTACATGATCAAAAAAATGTTAAGAGTTGGCCGAAATCCACTATCACAAGTGGCCAAAAGATTAGCCGAACTGCATTTGATTGATGTGAATAAGAATATTGCACAAAACAACTCTAAGTATCCGTTTGTAAAGACAAGTAAAAACGGTCGGAAAATTCTACATATGAAAGAATATAAGCTATCTTCAAAAACTGTGACAGGTATATTTTAACCACTAATAATGATATTATTGAAATTAAGTTTATAATCGATGAATCGGATGTTTTGGTACATGGTACTAAAATACAAAATAAAAATGACATCTTCACGTACCCGGTGAAGTCATCACGCTTTGGCATATACAAAGCTACAAGTTCGGATGAATGTGCTAACGCTGCCGTCATTTTAGATCTTCAGGAAATAAAATGAAAATTAGTATGTATTAAACATAAAGAATGCCATTATTTTATTCCATTATTACATACTTTGTAAATAAAACAAAATAAATGATTGAACTTATCGAAATTTATTGATTCATTTAGCTCACATCAATTGGTACTCTGTTAATATAGGTATCATCTGTCATAGAAGAGTAAAAGGTAACAACAACAAACTTAACAAAAACATTTATATCCCTATTGTATTATATATTTTACCATCACAGTAAATCACTTATTAACAAAGTATTTGAAACCTGAACATAAAACAAATGTACTGCTAATAAAGATATACCAAAACAACGAAAACTGAAATCTACATAATCATAAGAGTTTAGAATCACAATAGCCTTTAATCATAATATAGTCACTCGCAATAACATAATTTGAACTTACATAATAATAATAAGTAACAACAACAAAATTGACAAAAAAAATTAAATCCTCTTGTATCATATTTTAATAGATAAAACTTAGTGATCAAGTAATTGAAACCTGAACATAAAATAACATTCGATACCGTTAACAAAGATTTAACAAAACAACGAAAACTGAAGCCTACTTGATCATAACATAGTCTAGCTAGAATCATATTAGCCTTTAATCATATTAAGAGTCACCCGCAATAACATAATATGATGGAACGAAGGCGGCAAGAGATTGCTAGTCTTCTTGATTTATTCGTCTACAAAACTACCAAAATTAGCACAATGAGCCCACATCATTCTGATAATTTTCTGTTGAACTCTTACTACTTATAATATTCTCTATGACTCCATTTCTATCTTCTTGTTTGTCCTCCATCTGTAACGTGTTTTGTTCTTGTTGTATATTATTTTCGCCTTGTTTTGTAGTAGTCATTATTTTTTTCAAATCCATTGTAACTATTTGATCCATTATTTGAGTTTGACTATTATGTGGAGTTGGATCAGCGGTTTCTTGGCACTGCGGCTCATTGACATCGGTGTCGCTATATCGCTCCATATTTTGTAATTCAATTTCTGCCTGTGCGTACGAAAACAAATTTTGCCTTTTTAGATCACAATTCATTTTATTCCAATTAGGACTCGGCTTCGAACGTTCTTCCTTGATAAGCTTCAAAATGTTTTTATTCTTTGGAGGCCAACTTAATATTCCATTAAACTCCCAAAGCGAGGGTACAATGCTCAATCGATCACCATCCGGTTCTGAAGTACTAACGATCTTAAAAGGCATTATTCTGTAATAAAGAAATAAAACAATCACTTAATTATAAGTAATAAATACATAACTTGTACAATGGTATCATCTGGGTAGGTAGGTAGTATTGTTTGCATAAGTTTTTTACAGTTTGTAGGTACCTGCTTGTTTATGTCAATCGTAAACGTTATTGCGAATTGAGATATGAAAACAGAACTACGTAATAGGTACCTACATTAAAAGAGAACGCAACGTTCCTTCCGACCATGCGGGCAACGACGACGAGCGACTGGCAACCGTGCGTACCGAGAGCCGACTGAGCAGGACTATAAAACAGGCGCATCTAGCGCGCGAACGACAGAAAGAGATGGCCGCAAGGCACAATAGGCTAGGTGACAGCACAGTTTTATGAACTAGAGCCGCGCGCGCGCGGACTGCGCAGTGGTTAAGTTTATCAGTCGATCCGATACATTATGCGGATCAATCATCAAATGTCTCTAAGGACCAATTTCATAAAAACAATACAAAAGTCAGAAATTAGCGTTAAAGTTCTAAATTCAATTACAATCAAACGCAAGGACAGTTATCATTTTACTAAACGAAAATTAAGCGTGACATCACGTTTTGAGTACTTACTTAACAGTTTTCTGAGTATGTTGCTGTACAATTTTTTTACAATAAAATAATAATATATCTATTTATATATTATTATCTTGGGTAGAAATCCCTATTTGAAAGGTTCGCGCGCGCGTAAAACGGTGTGTTAAATAATATCACGTTGACAATTTTGAACTAGAAGTTATCCATGCGGTGGTTTTAGATATAATACTACGGATTCCTAAAGAGTCTGTATAACAACTGTTTAATTGTTCACATTATGGCTAACGGTAGAGCTTGTGGACCATTAAAAGTAAAGAAAACAGCTTATAGCTGCATACAGTTCACATGTGTAATTTTATTCAGTTTTTTGCTGATTAACAGTACACTAGTGAACTATTAGACAGCCTTTTGCAGCATATAAGAGTTTTAACTATTCACGTCACTGTTAAATATTGTATTGTATAACCTATAAATATACTGATTCATTTTTCAACTTTTATGATGTTTTGTGTATGAATTAGGAATGTATTGCATTAGTTGTTACTTCCTGATAACATAATAATAACTTTTTATCTTATAATTCTTCTCATAGCACTAAAAATTGTTTATTTAAGTTTTCATCACGGCTTATTTATATCACAAAACTATTTAAAAACAGAATATTTTCGTGGCGCACTAAAATTTTCTTAGACAATCTTCTTCTCTATCGGTATCACTCTTGACAGAGTGGTCGTGGTCATCACTTCAGGTGTCAGTGGCAAGCTTAACAACGCGCCGCCACTCTTCTCTGATGGCCGCCTTCCTCGTACATTCATGCAGTGATGATGAGCCATTTACTGCCGCTTTTATTTGGTCAGTCCACCTCATAGGCGACCTTCCACGTGGCCTGGTACCCTCAACCTTTCCCTGGACCACAAGTCGCTCAATAGCCACCTGCCCTCGGCGGCATACGTGACCAAAAAAGGTGAGGATACGAGACTGTACCAAAGATTACAAACGCTGCTTGATGCCAAGTTCACGAAGTATTGAATCGTTGGTACGGAATTCAGTCCACGATACTCCGAGCATTCTCCTCCAGCACCACATCTCCAGCGCGTTTATCTTTTTCTTCTCTACTTCCCGTAGAGTCCACGTTTCTGCGGCGTACAAGAATATGGGGAATACAAGTGCTCGAACTAGCCGGATTTTTGATTTTCTTAGACAATATATATGTATAATGTCAGTGAAATTACATTCCCAATTATTTTTCTTTTATTAATATGTAAAACAATGTACTTACCAGGTAATATGTCCACGTATAATTCACTCCACGAAACAGGTGCTCAATTGGCAGCTAGTTAGGGTTATAGCTTAAATTCTATGTTTAAATTGCTACATCAAATATGTTCACTTTACACTGGCCGCAAGCAGCCTTTCCCGGTTTAAAAATCTATTAAGAGCGTAGATGTGACATATTTACTGAATAAAGAGTAACTTGTGATCTCTTAGTCAGTCTATATTCAGCGCATAGTACTGTCGTTACCCTTTGTAACACTGTTAAATTGCTGCTATACAGCTCCTAAGCAGCTACGTGAACTTAAGGCTGAATAATTTGTGCCCATTTAAGAGTTAAAAGAGCTGTATAAGGCCTTAAACATCCCTTATGCAGCTTTTTTATTCAGCTTTAAGCATGATGGGAATCTGTTATCCCGCTGATAAGCAGCCTCGTGTGCTACTTGGGAATGCATATTGCTGTGATTTATTGTAAGGCAAAGGTACTTGCTCGCATAGATTTGATACCTTTCTACTCTTAAAACTAGAATTTAAACCTTATACAGTTACATTAAAAATCAGATTCGCTTGCCACTATATGTTCATTTAAATCGCATACCGTTGCTATAGCTATACATAACAATACAACACAAACACGTACCAGTATCACAGACTCCAGCGCGGCCAGCTCTGCCGACCATCTGTCGGTAAGCGCCGAGGGAGATGAACTCCCTCCCGACGGCAGGCGCCCGCACTATGACTCGCTGAGCCGGCAGGTTCACTCCCGCTGCTAACGTCGACGTACAGCATATTACTGATATCACACCGGACCTGGGGAAAGTCATCAATATATACAATACTAGTTTTTAACCGTGGCTTCGTCCGTGCGAACAATCTTACGGGAACAGTGTTATAAAAAGTAAAATAATCTTATATATAAAAATGAATCCCTATTTCCCTTTGTCGCATCACGCGTGAACGGCTGGACCGATTTCAGTAATTCTTTTTTTGTTGTGTTTGTTTATTGTCAGGAGAAGATTCTTATGTAAAAAAAATGAAAGTTTTTCAAAAAGTTGAATACAGATTGAAGTCGGTGCCAAGCTTATATTAATATAGCAGTAGGATATAGGTTAAGGCACAAAGTGTTGTAAACCTGAAGGCATTCTCCAGCAAGTTCCTCTCGTCAGTAGCGAGCCCCGCGTGGTGGTAGGCGAGCCCGGCGCGCGCCGCGCGGACCAGCTCGGCGCTGGCGCCCTCCGCACGCAGCGACCGAGCCAGCGACTCACGTTCTGCGGGGCGGTGCTGTGTCATCTCACTGGAATCGACATACATACGTCATCATACATCACCCCCGACGCCCATTAGGTACTATGGTATGCCAATCTGCATGGTGGATACAACAGAACATCGGAACCGTCTCAGCAGACCCAGAAAATAGCTTGATGAGCTTGACTTCAACAGTGGGAGGTCGATCCTTAGGAAAGTAGACCTCTGCAGTGACACAATAATGGCTGCTAATAATAATATACTAGTCAGTCAACCCGTAACCATGATCGGTATAATTTGACCGAAAAGTCAGGTAACAAAATGTATGGAAACCTTGAAAATTTTACACAATGTAGATCCGTTATCTATTATCGTTATTTATGCTAGTGATATAAAAAGACGAAAAAAGCTCAGATTTCAGTCACATATTTTATTTTTAAGCGTAAGTCCACATACCGTCTTTGAAGCTTACAAAGTAGAGCGGTGACATTTTCACAGTTGCGCTTAGTAGGACAAAACACAAGACAGCTGCCATTGGGAACCACCTCCGACACTAAACCGCCCAGAAGGTCCGGATCTAGAGCCGTGGCGGCCGCAGAATACTGTCGAAATGAAACAAAAATAAGTAGTATTTACTTCATTTTCTTTAGGACACCAGTCGTATGCACTACCAATATGCTACTAAAATAAATCCTAGAAAATTAATCTTATAGAGTCAATCTTAAAAAATCTCATATGAAGTACGATATAGTTAGATCGATAACTCTTTATTGTACACCATGAGAAATAAATTACAAAGATGTAATAAGGTACATAGACGATTAAAAGTAAGTACAATGGGCGGCCTTATCGCTAGGATTTGTAAGATTTAAGATTTCTAATGACTATTTGAAAACTTTGTTTAAAAGTGCCTCTTAATCCCAACTTACTGGAGCTTTATTAGGAGAATATAAATATTCTTAATTGCATAGATTATTTCACTTACATCATATACCAGTTCCCTGTCTGGTACCACCTCCAAAACCTCACCATCCCATTGTATTCTATGCAGCATGTTGCCCAACTTGACATACTCCGTTAGTTCCACCGGACGGAACTCTCGCTGGAACACGTCAGCTTGGAGGAACTGAGCTATCTCGTGCAGGTTACCTATTGTAGCGCTCATGCCCACGATCTGGATGTTCTCTAGTTAATATAATACATATAATTAATGGAAATTGACTGACATATCAACTTACAGCCTAAATACTAAAGCTAGAAATCTGAAACTTTTCAAAAGTAGTGGATGTAAGAAAGGTAGGGCACCATACTATTGACTAGCAAGCCCAACTGGAGAAGGACCTACACCTTACAGAAGACCACAGCCAAATAACTACACATAGCAGTGTATTCCTGTGTGTAAGTACATGTCTCCAGCGCTCATTTAGGAATGCGTTTTGAAAGGAACGTTTTCCAATCCCAGGGATAGCTTCTTAATCTAATGTGCCTTTAATAACTTTGTAACAAACAAATGAAGTGAATTATAGGTGAAAACTTACGATTGGTAAATATTACAGTAGATAGCAACATTTCGAGGGTCCCGCCTCGACCTTTTTCTCCAATTAAATGTAGCTCATCAACCTAAAACCAAGTATTTGATATTTAGACGAGCCTTCGAACTTATTGATTTTAGTTAGATTGGATCGACCATTGTGGAGACATATGAGGGAGGCCTACATTCAGCAGTGGACAGGCTGTAATGATGATGATGATGCATAGCTCATGCTTTGACCAAATATAAAGTACTTGTTCCAAATATAAAGCATGCTATGCATTGAAGTTATGGAAAATTGTCCACTATACCCTAATGCTCAGCTCAGGACCGAACGATGTGGAAAACCTTGGGAGAGGCCTATGTCCAGCAGTGGACGTCTAATGGCTGAGATGGATACCTAATGCATATGTATGCTATTTGCTGTAATAATACATAGATACGGCTGGCTACGGTTATGGAATGTGATAATAGTAAAGGCAGACCCTTGTCTGCCATTGGATAAGGTTTAAATAGAAAAAGAGATACAGAAAATAGCCAAATAATTTCCGTAACCTCACGTCGCATATTTATTTATTTATTTAAAAAAAGACAACTCTCGCACTAGAGAACGAGCTGTGTCGCGGGGGACTTTACAAACATACAATTAATGGACACAAATTACACCCAGACTCAGAACAATTCTTTGTGGGTCACACAAAGTTTTGTCCTGTGTGGGAATCGAACCCACAATCTCGTGCACAGCAGGCGCATACTGCGGCCACTGGACCACCGAGGCTGTCATTTTGCGCAAGCTATTTTGCACTTATCTTCCTCTTGCGATTAGTATCAATCAATACCAAGCAACATTAGCAAGATAAAGGGTGGCAACACCAATTGTTACACTTCTATCACAAGCCAAACTAATACAGTCAATTTAAAGTAGGTACTAGAAGACGATAAGGAAACATAAGCTTACAACTATGACTTACCACTATAAGTCCTATTTCATGTAACCGATTAAGCTCTACTAAACTTCTCACAAGAGCTAAACCTTTTTCTATTGTTGCTACATAGATGCTGTTCTTCTTGCGTCTCTTTTTAGGAGGTATGTGACCTTTACCAGCGGCATACTCCTCAACTAGAAAGTCTAACTGAACTGCAAATGGTGACAAAGACCAGATCTAAAGGAAAAATATATTTAATTTGAGACTAAAACTCTATGGAACCATTATATTCTATGCAATACTAGATTATAGAACTATATTTAGAACCTCTATCGTGCCGCACTGTACGGTTTCAGAGGAATTTCTTCCCTGCCGAGGTTTTCCCGAGAGACTATAGCATGAGGTTCTTCAAGAAAGAAGTTATAAGGTTTCTAAAGGGTCGGCAACGCGCGAGTAATACCCCTGGTGTTGCAAGCGTCTGCTTACCACCAGGCGGGCTGTATGCTTGTTTGCCTCCTTGGTAGTATAAAAAAAAAGATTATGATCGGACAACAATAATAATAGAAAGCTAAACTGATTGCAAGATAAAAAAGGAAAAAACTTAACAAAGGTCTGCACAAACTAAAAGACTGTTACTATTAAAAACGCGATTTATAAGGGTGGATGTTGTACTCCTACACGAAATACTACTGGACAGATTATGATCAAACTTTACAATGTTATAGTGTAAGAAAGAATCAATATATAGTGAGGTTACTGCCGCAATCTGTCAAAATAAATACCTACTGTTTAGGACCTGTTAAGTCAGCATATAAGTACGAGCTGGCAAATAGCGGGCGGGGTATTTATTTTGACACAATGTGACAGTGTCCCTACTATATTAGAGAGAGATTCTTCCTTACACTATGGCTATAGCTTATCTAGCAGAATAACAAATATTTAATTTAGCGGGCTAAGCTGCAGGCATTAACTAGGAATAGTATCACAAAACCTCACAAAAATGTCATATAATAAATGGGGATAGTGACCCACCTTTTCCTGAACAATAGCCACAAATGGCAATATAAACAATGCATTCCTCTTCTGGTTGAGCACTTCACGTAGCATCAATACCTCTGCCACAAGGGTTTTACCACCACTTGTAGGTAATGCGTAAATTAGGTTACGTCTCTCCTTTATAGCATCCAAGTTTAAGCATTCCTCTTGCCATTCTGTAATTAAACTAAGTATTGTTAATGATATTTATTACATACTAGCGGCCCACCCTGACTTCGTCCGGGTTAAATAATTTTCACCGCAGCTTTCTTATTTTCTTTTACATAAGAACCTTCTCCTGACAATAACAAACACAACAAAAAATGAATTACCGAAATCGGTCCAGCCGTTCACGCGTGATGCTGTGACACAGGGAAATAAAGATTCATTTTTATATATAAGATATTTTGATGTGGTTTATAATACTTCTTAGGTGGCAAGCAAGCATACGGCCCGCCTAATGATAAACATTTACCATAGCCTATGGACACTTGAAATACTAGAGGCGTGAAAAGGAATATTTTAAGTACTTAGTAAAAATTTAATTAATTTGTTATATTTTGTGATTCAAACGTATTGTCGCATCGGGGGACCATTATTTGTATTCTATAATACAAATAACAGTCCCCCAATCTATAATGAGCAATATCTGCTCATTTGCCTGGGAGCTACTATGCCACAGACATACACACATTAAACTAATAACACCTCTTTTTTGAGTTGGGAGTCAAAAATAGAGATATGGATAAAGAACTTAAGGAACTTACCGTAAAACTTTTCAATATTTCTATATGTTTTAAAAAGTCCTTTTGTAATCATAGGCAGGCCATAGAAACTGTTACTAGTTGCTGCTTCTTGGTTAGTTATCTTCATAAATTGTTTAGCATTAGCTTGTAAATCTGTTACAATACCACTTTCCTTGATATCTAATAAAAAAGAATCCTTTGTTTCAAATAATGAACTTTTATTCTTCAACACTTCATGAAGGTTCGTTATTGACTCATTTATTACATCAAAGCTCTCTTCTATTTCATCTTTGAACTTATTTTTCTCATGATTAAAAACAGATTGTTCTAATTTTGAATGAAACATATCATCAGAAATATCTTCAATTTCTTCTATTACTCGATTTTTTGGTGTATTCACAGTTTTACCGCAATATTCGTTTAATTTACTGGTACTCACACCTAAAGATTCCCATTGAGTTTGTAAAACACACGGGGAACAAGGGATATCATTTTCAGAACTATTATTGACTGAATCACATAGGAATTCAACTTGATTACATGGTAAATGAGGCGAGTCACATCTATCATCACTATCTATAGCACCTTCTTTATTGTTGGTCTTGATAGGGGTGCAGTTTGTGATGTTATGATCTTTAGTAAAGTAATTTGATCGCACAGTCTTGGTGTTTCCCAACCGCCGGCGTTTTGGCGTCGAAGTATCTTTCACACTATCCATCTTAAGAAACTTTACTTATATATTACATTTCTCAAACAACTTTATATACACCATAGTATTTTGAAAAGTAAACAAAACAAAGCGCGCGACCTTTATTTCAAAATAAATTTGACATTTTGATTTTGAATTTGACGTTCAAAAACCTTATAACAATAATAACATATTTTTTATGGATGATGTATGTTTAGTATGGTTTACGTTTTTTAATGTTTATTGTTTATCCATTTTATCTCACAAGTCACAACTAGATATATTGTGTTATCAAAATTCCTAGAAGTTACATAGTAGCCATGGAAGAGATCGCTCTTGGTGATAAGACCGCTCATTGTACATACTGCTACCTAGTTAAAATTTTTGCTCAGAATTATGTATAAATTATGTATGGTGTACAATTAAGAATATTAATATTATTATAGTAGGTTTAATTACATAATTTAATTTTATTGGTCGTCAGTAGCAATAACAAAACGATTTTGTGGTCAACTTTGGAACTTTACTTGGAATCCCCGAGTAATTGAAACAGAAAAGAATATATATTCTATTTCTTATAGGGTAGATAACGAGGCAGAGAGTGAAGGAGTTGCATACTATACCTACTTCTACTTAGATTTCCTTTGTATAGTAGATAGGCACTTAGTTACCAATGTGCCTTCGAAAGGATACTAAGGTTAGACTACTAAATTTTTTGGTGGCGTAGGTGGTCGTATTATAGTGTAATATAATACAAGTTAGTAAGTACCTACCTAGTTACGAGTTTTTTGCGGCATGTGGCACAAAACACATAGCTTCGCTTCGAACGGTGCGTGCAGCTAGACGGAAGGCATTAAGGTACCTAAATAGAAGTCCCAGTCCAACAACATATTTAATAAATACATTAGATATGTGATTAAGAGTACTATCTACTTATTTCCTTTTTATCAGATTTACATGTAGGTGCAGCTGCTGCTGTGTTGTTGTGTGTGGGCCAGTCTAAATGAGCTAATTTCCAGCGCTTGATGCGTTTTGAAATGACCATATTCCTATCCCAGGGATACTCCCATCTTAAAGCCCTGGTGTAAATAAATGGATTGGCAACACACAAGTGATACCTCTGGTTTGCAAGCGTCCATAGGCTACCGTAACTGCTTTACATCAATGGGCCGTATGCTTACACTGCGACTGCATCTCTGTACCTACATGCGCAAATTACACCAACTTTTGTCCAAGATGTTTGCCTATAGATTCTTATTAAGAACGCAATGTGATCTCGACACGTTTCTATCTTATACATAGAAAAGGAAAGGATCCCTCATTGCCATACAGTGGAAAGCTAAATTCATTTTTTTCCCTTCATTGTTTCCCTATTAAAAATATTTTTGTTTAAATTTAATTTTGTATGGTATATTAGGTTCCGTCCCTTTTTGTTAACACTAATGTTGTAACTCATACCAAGTTGTAAATGTTATACTCTGGCAATTAAAAAGAGTGGCTCGAGTTTCTTGCCAATTCTTCTCGAGGCCCAACCCTAGTCAGCGAATTGGCCGTAGGAAAAAAAGTAGGTATGCTAGCATTTGTTATTATGACGTTCATAAGTATCATGTATTTGATCTAAATGAATGAATAAATAAGTTTGACTTTGACTATAGGTAAATAGGTACGTAGGTTACTACTATGACTTACCTACAATTAAGTCATAGTAGTACTGCATATTATTATTAATCATCATCGGCCTATCGCAGTCCACTGTTAGACGTACCTCTCCAAGTGCACGCCACCTAGCACGATCCTTGGCATCTCACATTCAGCTTCTTCCAGTCCCTTATTAGATATAGTATGCAAAAAGGAAATCGGTATCCAAACGTTTCATTTGTGCTCGTCTCGGGATCGGACACAGGGTCAGGTACAATAATTTTGGGTATTTCTGTCAAAAAAAATTGCTCAGGGCTCAGCCCGGAGTTTGCTTTCGCTAGGCTTGCCCTCTGATAACGAGAGGGCGAGCCTATTGAAATCGGACTTCAAGACTTAGCATAATCAACGAACCGTGAGCTACGAGACACCTAGCTCTGCTACCCACTCCGAAAAAATGGAGTGATGCTATTTTTAAGAACCCAAACGGGTATATTGCATTCTTCATTTTATTCCTTTTTGTTCACATTGTATCTAGACATATAGTAATAAGTATAGCTCCGAATGTTACGATAGCTGCAAGTTTATTTAAAATAAAACGTGTGCGACAACTCGCACACTTACCTACACTCAATTGGAATGGGCACTCCCACAGTCAGATAAAATCGCGACTTGTAGCCAAACAGACTGCAGGTGGCAGGCATCGGGAAGTGTATCTACCTGTGTTCGGCAAAGCACTGTCACTACATTTTATCATAATATTTTGAAGAGGTGGGTGAACAAAACATCAAGTTATTATTCTTTTCAAATTCAGGCAAGCTAATTCTTCTACTGTTGGGCGAATCTCAAATGCTCCGTTATTTGAGGTCTATTAAGGATTGATTGGTAAGCATCTTTATTGGAGTACTTCTCTTTAGGAATATATGTTCCATTCTTCGGTCTTCAACGGTTTTGCCTGCGTTATTGTCGGTTACTCTGTTGAATGGCTACTGGAAAATCTGATATAGGTATGTAGGTAGGTGCCTAACTATATGTATTTGATTGATACTTTGTTAGTTTTAATTTTAAGGTGACGTTTTTACACTGTGGTCTATTGTACCTATTCTCAGTTCTACATGTATATCAATAATTAAATTAAATTAAAAGAACACCTGACCGGAGAATATATTATACATGCACCTAGTTATTCGTGTAGGTACTATCTTTTTCATACAAATGAAAAGTGTTTTTTAATGACGCATCTGAAGTATACCTACCAGGATACAAGTCCAATTCCTTCATATAATTCAGTTGATTTTCATTCAATTATAACTGAGTCACAAAGTAGACACCTCACCTAACAACAACGAACGTCAAAACCTAAACTTTTATCAGTTAATTAACAGCCAGCTTCTATAGTCATCCATGCAAAGAAACTATAAAGCCCTCATATCTCAGACCGTAGTAGCTAATAATTGTTTCAAAACTGGTGATGACATAAGTTTGATAAGTAGGTAGGTATGTTTTCTTGACTCGAGAGACACTTCGTTGTAAGACACCTGCCCCTTAGCAAATGAAGACATCAGAGAAACGCGCTCAGCAACCGAAGACATAACTTCCTCGTCGAGTTTGGCCGTTGCACCTGCAGGAGTGGACGCGGCGGGCTGGGTTGTTAGTTTCCCTTTAGAAATCGGAGCTGGCTAGTAATCGTCGGCTCAAAAATGACCGGGGCTAAATATAGTTGCGGGGTGCGCGGGGGGCTAGCGCGCGCGGCCGCACTGCCGCCCGCCGCCGGTCAGAGCCGCCCCGGTCGCCGCGGACTCCACATTCCAACGTCGCTGTGCTGCCGGTCGAAGAACCAGTGCGAGTGACTGAGTGACCGTCTTCCACCCGTGCGACGTAAGTGCCGTGCCGTGAGAGTGCCAGTGCTAGCCAGCGGGCGTATAGTGTGTAGGATAATGTGCTCCAGGAGTCCTTGTGGATCCCGATTTCGGAAACGTCGAAGATAAAAGATGGCTCGTATGGAGGCTGATCTAAAAATACGCGCGCGGTATGTGCCAAATGCGGACGGGCGCGGGCGTCGCCGCGCTCAAATAGAAGCAAGCGCCTTGTATAGTGCGCCGGATTACGTTACCGGCCGCTACTCGCGCGCACGCCGCTCGAATAAGGTTTCAGCAGAAACCTCTAAGTGCTGAGAAAATGCAACAAACACACGAAAAAAACAGTTTTTCTTAAAAATGTATAATTTTTGTCTCCACGCACACATTTACACTACACACTATACCCGATAAGATATAAGATTTTCGACACACGGTCATAAAATTTGCTTAGGTTACCTAAATTCGATTATTTCTTTTAAAATTTTGAAGTGTCTTTTTTTTCAATTCGTACAAAAAATTAATAACTAACTAATAGGTACATCGTACTAAATTGAACTAACATTAACGACTCCGTAGCAACTAATGTTACAAAAGAGTGACAACAGTCAAAAGCGATATAAAAATCTTCATATATCGGAAAAGTTCAATGACGTCAAAAACTTTGAATAAAATTGGCAAAAATATTACGTTATAAATATATTTTATACATGTTTATATTGGGAGAATTCTGATCGGTGCAGTGTCGAAAGCGACCGATCGATTCTAAAGATAGGAAAATTCTGCACGCTCTATAAAAATAGTACTTAGGTTTTTTTTTTAAGACAAGTGATAGATGTCGATGTTTAGTATATTTATTGGTTAAATACCTACTTTGTTAACATCCTCGTATAAATAAATTACCGGTTCGTTATTTTAATTTATTCAAATAACACTTAGTAAATTGTGACTTAGTAACAGTTTTTATGGAAACATAGAACATAGGTACACATATACACATACCTACTAATTAATTATAGACATAGGTATTGTATTAAAACATATTTGTTCGTGTATAGCGTTATATCTTAAACTTATAATTTTATAATACTCTTTAGAAATTAATAAGATGTAACTTATTGATTTTTAATTTTATTGATGTTTTTTAATAATTTAGAGATATGCCTAATTTTAAAAACGCAACACTAACTTATCGAAAATATATTTAAGAATATAATACAGCATTACCATTTGAAATAAAATACTCAATGAATGTTATAAATAATATTTTCAATCCGCGGGGATACCCACCTACTGGTGTTGAACGAAAAATTCCTTGACCTACTTTCAAAACGGAAGATGTAGATGAAATTAGTTGAGATGAAATAGATACACTTAGTTCAATAGTAAGGGGTCATTATGAGATATAGTTCAAAGGAAACATTATACCTTTGTTATTTTTTTTTAAACATGTTTACATATATTATAAATAACTTACCGCCCGCCCAGACTTTGCCGGCTTGATATTTTTTTCTGAAATTTCCAACTTTCAGCGCAATTTTCTTTTTTTTTCTCTTAAGAACCTTCTACAAAGTATATTAGAAATCTTGAAAAAAAAAAGATAAATGAAATCGCTTAAGTCGTTCTCAGGTTATGCCGTGTCCAAGGGAAATAGGAAGAATAAAAATCATATTAATTTTCTTCTAATTTGACTAAGATAAAAAACACATACATTTTACAGCTATTTTGGTATTTTAGCTATGTATTATACAAGAATTGATTAAATTTTTCACGGCAAAATGCGCGAACATAATAAATCTGTATCGATTACAAATAATAAAAATCCACGATGTTTAATGAAATATATAAAGATGTAAGTTTTAATTCATTAATCAGCCTGTTTCGGTCCACTGTTGGACATTGGTCTCTCCTAATTCACGCCACAACACCCATATACCTATGTTCTTAAACCGAAAAATTCATATTTACTGCTGTAAAAAACGATACGTGTTTGTCTTTCATTAAGATATATTATTGTGAACACTTTTGTGAACGCCCCGGATTCGATGCTCGCGAATGTCCATTAAAACTCAAGGCCTACAGAAATCCGAATCCTAGGCAGCATTGAGTTCGAACGCGAATCCAATTTTACACTTTCTTTGAATCGTTGCCAGGACGTAGGTGTGCTAGATGGTCCGAAAGATAAAACCGCTAAAAATAAAATGGGCTTCATAAACAAAACGCACGCTTCCCGCGTTCACGTTCCCGCCCACAGACATATTTTTTTTATGTTGGCACAAAAGAAAATGTTTCATATTATTGACAGTAGCTGCTATTAACAATTACGTATGAGTTACAGGCCGGCTGAAGGTGATTAGCTTAAAATAATTATCGTTAACTTTCAATACAGTTATTGAAATAATATTACAGTTTATTTATGAATATATCACAATTCTTATTTATAAATGTTGAATACTTCGTTGAATGCGATACATTTTCTCATTTGGTTTCGTTTTGTGAAATTACATTTGAATAATTATGAGGTCGTATAATCTCAAATATTTAGATACAATAACAAATAGATACCCACTACCTTACCTAACTGTTTTGGTTAGGTATGTGCAAACGCCGTGGTGCTTGTCCTAATCCTTCACTGCCATAGTTCGATGGGATGAGCAGGTATAAATTGTCCCGATACTTATGTTCTTAGAAGAAAACCAGCCCGGGTCACCTATCTTTCGTTTACCTACCTAACTAAATAGCTTTTGCAACAGCGACAAAAACATGTTATATATACATCGTAGCAATAAAGACGGTAGTCTATTTCGGTGCACAGATATAAACATACGTACCTACACGTGTATTATAATGATAGATAAATAAATCCGTCAATAAAATGGATGCACATATTGACGCGCTGCCAATATCTGGTATATGCGCTGTGAATGACGCGTCTGTAAACAATACGTAGGTACTAATTGTGATTTATTTTAATGTCAATACAAAACTAATTATTCTCGGTGGCGCCAGAGTCGATTTAAACACGTTATCTACTATGTAGTTGTCATTTTGCAACAATACTTTGAGGCGTTGTGACGTATCGACTGTTAATTTAGAAGTAAAAAATAACATTCCCTAACTCAACTTCAATAAGTGAAAGCAATACCATCAACAAATTATTTTTCTTTTACAGATTAAATAAACTACCACCATGTCTGACGAGGAGGAATATTCGTAAGTATTTATATAAAAATAGAAATATCCGGATCTAAACGTAAGATGTTTACTTTTACACAAAAAAACAAAACACTTTTACACATGGTCATGGCATTAAATACAAGTTCCTTCCCCCCTGTAGATATATAGCAAATGTGTAAATGTATTAAATTTGTGCTAACTAAGTACCTATACAAAAGTAGTGTGTCAAATCCTCGAATGTTATATGTTAACCCTTCACAAATCTATTCCACAGTGGCTCCGAGGAGGAGGAAGTAGAAGAAGAAGTCCCCGAGACGTAAGTATAACGTCACAATGTCGCGTCTCTCTCTTATCCCCGAAAATTAGTATTGTTAGAAATTGTTTGGTTTTAAAACACTTGAGCTTCTTTCGGCCTGGTTTCTTACTTTGCCTTGGCGATTCTATCATTTTCCAAAACTATTATAACGGAGGAGTACATCCAGTACATCGATAGTCTTACTTTTTGTTGTTGAACATAAGCGTGTACTATTTGAGGCATGATCGCAAGTTTTGAATCCCAGTTTCTTCGAACCCCCAAATCTCGGGCTTGTTGCACGCCCTCACCAAACCCTATTCTCTCTTTTGTTGCAGGAAGTAAGTGGCGTGCCTTTTGGTTGATCCGGCACTCACATACGCTTCGCTCGTTAGGCTAAGTTTAGAAGGCGACCTTAACGCTTCTAGCGCTTTTATCATCGCTTTTGTTGCTTCCAGATATACTACCTATTATAGGTGCTGCTTTGCCGCAAAACCGTGCTTTCTAACATCGAAAATCTTTCATATAACCAATCAATCCATTCAGTTTTATGCTACAGGAAAGATCAGAGCATAAAAAGAGCGTAAGTATCTGATCTGTCCATGCACACGAAGGGTGATGTCATTTGTTGTTGTGTGTGTGTATGTATGTAAAAGTTCGCACTAACCCTGTAAGCTTTACTATATCAAATGGTATATTACTTTTTGACGATTGGCACTGTTTTAATTGTGTTTTTCTTTTTTCTTTTCCCGTCGCTGCCCTCATCGTTGCAAACTGAAGACCCGCTCCTAAACCAGAGTAAGTAAACTCTCGATACAAACCGCCCTACCGCTTTGCTTCAAGCCACTGAACATGTTATGGCTCCTCGACTGATTGGCATATACATTAACGTACCTACCTTCTATACCTCAGTGATTTTGCGCTTGAGCAAAACCAAGTACGTTTAGATCCAAAATTTTGAAATTCAACGGCAAGTGGCTGTGACGCAGTGTTTGTATCGTGTTATGCGCAAAATAATTGTCACCGCTTATTGGGTTACGTACAATGAATTTTGCAATAAAGTCGTAGTATATTGTAAAAGAAGTAGAAGGCTGATTGTTGTTTTCTGTTTCTAGGAGTAGACCATCGATCGCGTAAGTTGCACCGCTCTCTGTGGTGTCACTAACTATAATCCAATCATTAACTCGATAAGGCGCGGGCGTACGTTTAACGATCGTTTCCCAAATTTATCGCATCCGACCAGATGATCATTCGGCGAACGTAACAACCGCCCTCGCCGGACGCTATTTATATATCGGTTGGTAGGAGTTCTATTTTAGACGAGCGTAGTGTGGTGCGCCCGCGCCGCTCTCGAACAAACAACATGTCGGTCAACAGGCGACGCGCCACGCTCGACTCGCCCCGACTTACTTTTGATTTATTGCATGAAATAAATAACACGACATCAAAGCATGACTACCTCGTAATACATAATATATAATGTCGTAATATGTGTATTGTCCGTACACCACCGCCATGGTAATTATATTTGTTGTCATAAACCCACAACAAACAGTAATATCATATACAATTCAAAACTATACAAATATATCTATCTATATACTTATATATATCTATATATACTCAAAACATGGATACGTTGAAAATAATAAATATTAGATTGTAGTAAAGATATAAAATATAAAATGAATCGTATAACAGTATTAATGTTAACAGTGGTCATGTAGTAAACGCACTACATAATCATAAAAGCTAAAACTTTAACAATATGTACAGTACCTGATGTCCCTGCTTACACGCCGATATAAAAGCGTAACAGCAGATAAGTGAAATCTAACGTATTACCGTATAAAGTCAATCACCGTAACATAAAATATATGTATTGTGGACCGTTGGAACGTCGGTTGTCTAACATTAACACTTACTTATTGTACAACTAGATCATTTATATTTGTGTCCATGGTTGCAGGGGTGAGGGAGACCCAGAATTCATCAAGGTAATTATATATTTATAAACCATTTAATATAACATAAAATCCTTAACAGTTTTATTTCACTTTTTAACATATATAAATAGGCGTAATAGCACTCAATATTCAATAGTACAAAATCTGATATTATAACATTTAATAGTATAGATATGTCTTAAATTTGATTTAGCTTGAAATAGAAAAATGTTTTTTAAAAGTCAGTCACCTGGATGTTTTACATTCTAATGATATGCATCATTATCATCGCCAGCAGCCTATCGCAGTTCACTCCGGGACAAATACCTCCCCGAGTGTACGCTACTTGACACGGGCTAATGTTATAATGAATGGATACTACAAATCTAAGCATTACTCGATAAACAATACACTAGTATCGCTCCTAACGACACAAACAATAAACTGATCCTAAAAGTATCGCGAATACTATCAACAAAACATGTACAATCACGTAGGTACATACTAATGTTGATTGTGTCAACAGCGTCAAGATCAGAAGCGGTCGGACTTGGATGAGCAGTTGAAGGAATACATCAACGAATGGCGCAAACAACGGGCCAAGGAAGAGGATGAGCTCAAACGCCTCAAGGAGAAACAGGCTAAGCGCAAGGTGAGATTGACTAATTGTTAACACAATGTAAAATTTAAAAAAAATTAAATCATATACAATACTAAATAGGTATATCATATATATACTTAATGATTTTTTTTTCTTAAAATTTTAGGTATCTCGCGCTGAGGAAGAGAAGCGCCTCGCCCAGAAGAAGAAGGAAGAGGAAGAAAGGAGAGTTCGCGAAATTGAGGAGAAGAAACAGCGCGATATCGAAGAGAAGAGGCAGCGACTCGAGGAGGCCGAGAAGAAGCGCCAGGCTATGCTCCAGGCTATGAAAGAATCCAGCAAGACCGGACCCAACTTCACCATCCAAAAGAAGAGCGACAACGTAAGTAAACCTATAAACCTAGATTTTTAGCATTAGATAATGTCATAAAAGCACAGTTAAAATAACGCAACATTTTGTATTTGTTGTTCTTCAAATGTAAATGCTAATATGTGTTACCTAAATTAAATTATCCTTAAGTATTGCTTGTTATGTTATTAAACGAACAAAGCTAAAGATGTTATATTTCAGTTAAAAGTTAATTACATAATATATATTTTATATAGCATAAGGATTTTAAAACAGATTTTATACTAAACTAACAATTTGTTCCCACAGTTTGGCCTCAGCAACGCTCAACTGGAACGTAACAAGACCAAGGAGCAGCTGGAAGAGGAGAAGAAGATCTCGTTGTCCATCCGCATCAAGCCTTTGAACATTGAGAATCTCTCCACCGACAAGCTCCGACAGAAAGCCACGGAGCTCTGGGAATGCATTGTCAAACTCGAGACCGAGAAGTACGATCTTGAGGAGAGGCAAAAGAGGCAGGACTACGACTTAAAAGAGCTCAAAGAAAGACAGAAGCAACAGTTGAGGCACAAGGCCCTCAAGAAGGGTCTCGACCCTGAAGCACTCACAGGCAAGCACCCGGTAAGCGTCACACAACAAGCGTGTTAACATAACAACCTACCTTAGCTATTGGTTCAAATATTTGCGCTTTTAACTTACAAACTTTAACTTTATTTGGTTTTATAATGCAAATATTTGATTAAATATGCTGAGAACAAGTTTTATTAAGTGAAAAAAATTAAATATTCTAAAGCTGTTTTATTTTTCCAGCCCAAAATCCAAGTAGCGTCCAAATATGAACGTCGCGTTGACACAAGGTCCTACGACGACAAGAAGAAGTTATTCGAGGGTGTAAGTATTTCACACATCACTACGACAAATCTTAATATACCTTCTATTACTAGGTCAGTTACTGAAACCATGGAGCCAAATACTTGGAAATTAAATTCCCATTACAATCTTGAGCACATATTCACTAGTTTAAATTAATTTGGCTCGCAGCCAAATCTAAATTCAGGTCACTTTCTCTGTTTCAACACATAGTTTTCAGCTAAAGATCAAACTATTTCTCACTCACATTCTTGTATAAAAGTAGTTACCAGGAAAGAAAAACAACATCTTAATAATAAGAATTCATAGCAATCTTATAAAAATATATGCTTGGATTTATTATAGATTTTTGTGAGGCGTTCTACACTACCAACAATCCTTATTTTAATGGGATAAGGTTATCATCACAAAATATCATTTACAAATTACACAGGCCACAATAATTAAATGAAAAATATATTTACAATGAATTTAAAACGCAGGGTTACGATACTCAAGTTGCTGAATTTTTGGATAAATCTTGGAACGACAAGATGAGCGACTTCATGAACCGCACCAAAAGTAAGAGGCGACTACATTGGTCCCGTGTGCGATATTGTACCCCACGACGCATGACGTCATGGCATGCCACTCCATGTGTTCACCCAGATGAACGATGAACCTTCATGTTTAGCTACCTAAAGCTGGTGGAATTTTCTACATCACCATAAAATCCGTGAAATATTTTATGGAATATATATAAATTTAGAAAAAAATGTAGAAAATTGACACCAACAATTTGAAACAATTGTTAAAAACATTTCCAAGCCTGATAAATCCTTGTTATATCCTCTGTCATTGTATTTACCCTGTGTTAACGGTTCCTATAGGACCTTGAGAAACTGAACAAGGACTTCCTCGAGAAGGTCTGGCAGGAGAGGACCGACCAGTTCGGCGGCAGGCAAAAGAGTAAGTCACATCAACAACATTTACATTAGTACAGAAGTCAAAAGTGAGTCCAATCAGCAATCAGAGTACTACGAGTACTTAACATTGCACAGGACATGTATAGATTCATCAGCCAATTGCATACCCTATAGAAGTGATCATCTCCCACATGCACAAGTCGTGAACGATATCTTGTTGCATGACCATTAACCCGAAGTTTTGTATTTTAATTGTAAATAATATAAGGTAATATAATCTCTAACGGCGGTTAAATAGTCGACGACCAGCATAGTACGAGGTACAAACTTGGACCTCAATCATGGACATGGAATCAACGTTATGTAGCAAAATTTATTTTGGACAACTGTACCTTGTTTTGTTAAGGGAGAATAAAGGTTCCAACGGAGGGGGAAGACAGATGGATTATTTTGTTTAGATTACTTACTAATAAAGTTCTGATGTGGGTCAGGTTTCTCTAATTTACGCTTAATTTGCAATACAAGCCAATTTGAGGAGTTGAAGACAATCAGCTTTAATATACCCTGATACTAATATTCTTATTTAACAACAGCGAGACTGCCTAAGTGGTTCGGTGAGAGGCCCGGCAAGAAGAAGGGCGAAACCGACTCCCCCGAAGGCGAGGAGGACGTGAAGGCCGAAGTAGAGGAGGAAGAGCCTGCATTCGAACCTGAACCTGAGGAGGAGGAAGAGGAGATCGTTGAAGAGGTCGAAGAGGAGGAAGAAGAGGAGGAAGAAGAAGAGGAGGAGGAGGAAGAGGAGGAAGAAGAGGAATAAGTGAGTTTAAATTTTTAATAGTTTTTAGTTAATTGTCAACATATCTATTCTCCAAAATCGAACGATGAAGAAGAGATAGCTTTAGAAAATAATGGGTGCTTAAGGGTTAATAATAACAATAAAATTATAATTATTTTTTTTTGTTGGAAAGCGATCTTGCAATGACCATTGCTATAATATATAAACTAATACCACCTAACTAGAGCCGAGGATCGAGTGACGGCAGTCATACTTGTTTCTGTTACTGGATAACATACAACTATATATAATGTAATGTGTTATTTTGTTGCAGAGGTTCGCAGCACGACTTGATCAGGGAAGCTAGATCGCCGACACGGACCGGACGCGTCGGATGTACTGTTTTGTAACCAATCCATTAACTTATTACTATTATAAATTATTTTTATTATTTATACTGTTGACTCATTCGTTACGGAACATGGACTTTTTTTGCACTTACGTCGTTACATCTATGACGAATCAATAAACTAATTTATTTCATAAGGCTGTATGCTTTTTTATTTATTGCCTTAACTTTTCAACGCCACGGCATTAACGAGGGTGGCCTCCGCGTCAATACACAAACACATGAAAAAAAGTATATTTCTTTTAATGGTGTTTTTGTCACCTATTGATGTCGTTAACGTATAGGGCATGCTTTTACTTGTCACGTATAGATGACAGCTAGCGTCTAAAAGGTTAACGAAATAATTTAGTTAATGTATGTGTATATATGCCCTGAATAGAAAATTACCGTATAACTGTGCTCTCGTTCATTGTACGATAATTGTAAATACAATTACATATAATATCATGATGCTTGTAAAATCCCACGGGAATAGTGATTTTTCCAGGATAAAAACGTTCTATATGCTGTTCCTGACTATAGTCTATCCCAGTGCTAAATTTTATCCTGATCCGTTCAGCCATTTTGGCGTGATTGAGTAACAAACATCCATACATCCATCTATCCAAACATTCACATATATATTATTAGTATAAATTATAGGTTTTGACTAGTAGAATTATATTATGAAAGAAAGAAAGAAAAGAAAACTAGTACTATTAGTCGAGAGCTAGACGCATCAAATTCACCTTTATAGAGAGCCTCATTCAGAATAACAAATAACGTTAACAAATACCGTGCTAGCCCACTGTGACCTGGGAATTTTTGAACACCTTCGATAATATTAAAAAAAGAAGTCTAAGGCATGTAGGTTTCCTCACGAAGATTTCTTTCAACCTGAGTCTTATTTAGATATACTTATTAAGTTACTTCGACTAAAGGAATCTCGAATTATTTCGAGTTTCTTTTAGTTTATTCTCTTAAATCACCTCGGTTTTTAATAACATTTTAATGTCTCGAGAAATGATAAAAATATTAATATGAAAATGAGAACAATCCTTGGGGAAAGGCCTATGTCCAGCAGAGGACGTCTTCCAATAAATAAATATAAAATCAAAAACGATATAATGTAATTACATGATATATTCAATTATACAATAAATTTATAATATTAATAGTTTATAGCTAGTATATAGTAATACAAACATCTTAAATAACAACTACACTACACATGACACTATCTATATATTTATGAATTAGTTTATCTATCTACTAAATACATTTAAATGGAAATAAAAATAAATGTAATTAAGCCTAATTCGTTTCAACACATTTATTGAAACAGATATATTTTATTAGCGACCAGCATTCGCTTCTATTTCTCTACTATAACCCTTCCAGAAGAAATGATCTAAATGACAAATAAAAAACTACATCAAAATCCGTTGCGTGGTTTAGAAGATCTAAGTGTACAGACGGACAAACAGCGGGAAGTCTTTATTTTATATGTAAATATTGTCATAATGGTTATTAACAGTAAAATACTAAAAATCCGATACAGATGCTTTTCTGTGCTTTTAAAATACAGATATAAACTTATCATGCGACATATATGCGGCGGTCGATATATCAATCGATAATTACGATATATCACGTATTGCTACTCCGAATGACATTAACATGTTGATAGATAAATATATAAAACGATGTCACTATCTACTCTTGTTGGTACATCGCACACGGTAGATAAATAAAAAAAACTGCAATTAGAAAACATATCTAATATTTTAAAGAAAAAGTTCTCAATCATTTATACCTTCAAGGGATTAAAAAGTTTACATAACCCTTTGAAAGCCTACGCGACAATGACGGACAAAAAGAGACGCGCCCTTAAACACGTACACTTACTTTTTTACAGAACTAAGTACTTAATTTATTCCACAAAGAAATAACAGTTATACATTTAGCACATTTAATTCAGTACCCAAAAAATCATACAGTCAACAACTTGCCATTCGAAAATAGTCTTTATCTACATTGCATAAGGTAAATATTATAGTGTCAAATAAGTGTAGTTGTTACCTAGTGTCTCCGTCACATGTATTATGCGGCGGGTATAGGATTTGTTGGCGGAGTCGTCGTCGGCTTCTGCGGTGGCGTCTTGTGCATCATGTTGATTTTATCTCCGAGGGATAGCGCCATACCCTGTAACATTATTGAGTTTGTTAGTTAGAGAGGAAATAATGCACGGATCACGTAGTGGTTTACGTTTTAGAGACCATGTAAGTGTGTGTCTCAGCGATTTAATATGTAACATAACATATGCAAGAGGCGTTCGGCAGTGTCATCGCCAATTAGCGACTCGATTATTTCAATAGAGTGTGTGGTAATTCCCATAAAGTGCAAGTCCAGATCTTTAGTAAACCGGCATAACCGTAAGATTCCAGAGGAATTTCTTACCACGTACGATAAGGTTGTGGAATGAGCTCCCTGCCGAGGTTTTCCCAAGAGACTATAGCATGGGGTTCTTCAAGAAAGGAGTTATAAGGTTTTTAAAGGGTCGGCAACGCGTGAGTGACACCCCTGGTGTTGCAAACGCCCATAGGCTACGGTAACTGCTTACCATCTGGCGGGCCGTATGCTTGTTTGCCACCTTGGTAGTATAAAAAAAAAAATAACAAATCCCAAAAAGTGATTTCGTCGCCATTTTCCACTATGCTAAGTGTTGAGAGTCTGATCCACATATGAATTGATCCATAAAGGTTCCTAGACTGGAAGTAATTTTGGTCCATCATTTCGATGTTTATTAAACCATACATGAAAAAACATGTACTTTTGATAATAAAAAGGCTAGGTTTTGACCCTATATTTGTGCAGGACAAACAGGAAACCCAGTATATTATAATCTGTCTAGGACTGTTTAGTAGTACAACTGTGTTTCCAAACATACATAAAAAATATACATACGGAATTAAATCCTCCTTAATCAAAGTCTGTTAATAAATGTGCACGTGCACGTGTAGGTGTACGTGTAGGTGTACGTACCTGGCTCTTGGCACGTATACGCACGTGTCCCACGACGGGCGAGTTGGGTTTGTGCAGCGGGGTCTCGATGCTGAGGTTGGCGAGCGCGTCCTCGCCGAATATCGAGCGGGCGTACAGGTTAGCGGCCATGAACCCGCACTGGCCTGACAGAGCCTGGGTACATGCATACTTATTAATCTTAGTGGAGAAAGAAAATAAGCACTAAACGAACGTCTTAAATACCTACAATGAAAACGAGTCAAAGTTACATACTGTCACTATAATTCCAGAAGCATTTAAACAAAGCGATCGTTAAACGTAGTGATTTGCCTATATATCAAGGTACAGGCCCGACAGATGTATTGAACCATGGACTAATACCTACTGCATTTTAAGGCAATATCATTATTAATGAATGAAATTACAACAAGCCAATAACGACTAACATTTCACAATCTCAGTCTAACAGTTGGTACTGAAAAGTAATAAATGTTACCTTCTCTGGGGTGAGACACTTCATGTTAGTAGACGCTAGCAGGTGTTGCAAATATTCGCGCAGATCCGTGATGTTGGTATTCACTGACACCTGAAAAATAACAGTTAACTCTCGTATAAAAGTTATAGGTAGAATAGTAACTCATCGAGATCGATTATAAAATTTTTGTGTGCATATTGCACACAAAATTTCTTAAGAATCGGTCGAGGAGTTCTAACTACAAACACCGCGACACGAGAATTTTATATATAAGATTATAAGCCATACTCGATATATAATTTAAGATCAACCGAACATATTATCAAAAGTGTCTTTATTGAGTGCTTCAAGCGAGGTACCTTGTTCTCCCACTCGAACTCGGCCCACATCTGCCTGAAGTCGTTGTCGCTGCAGAGTGCGGGCTGGATGTAGTCCACGATGTCGATGTGGATGTCGTTCAGTACCACCACGCCGCGGTCCATCGACGCGCCCGACACCTCGTACACTGGTACGCAATAAAGGTTTCATAGGTTACAAACCGAAACAGATATATTTTGTCTCCCGCTTTGCTATGGAGGGAAGTGGAAACTTTTCTTTCTAACTTCTTACTTCTGATTAAATTCGGTGCGGGGTCCAAGACTTAAGGTTTAGTTGTCCACGGGACGCACGAGTGTCAAAGCTCGGTGTATCAGTTGGTTACGCCGCTGTTAAACCTGGCTCACAGGAGTCACAGCGGTGGGCATGTGGGTGGGATTGTTACCCAATAAAGGTGCTCACAACACTATATCCATCTCAGCCATAAGACGTCCACTGCTGGACATAGACCTCCTCCAAGGTTTTCCACATCATGTGGTCCTGAGCTAACCTTGTCTATCGGTTGCCCGCGACCTTTTCCAGGTCGTACCTCCACCTTAACACTATATCATAAACTTAAGATTGCCGGTAAATTGGAAGTTAAATATCTAAGAGATCGCAACTAAATAAAAAGTTCAGAATCAAATCTGTTCATGAGGAACAACCTTATTCATTTTAAATACGATATTATATACTTCAGATACTATGGTATGGTATGGCGGGCTATTTTCCGCAACTCTACGGGCTATTTTGCGTGCGGTACTTCGGGTACTAACTTAATGATGTACGCCATGACGAAAAATACAGAAACATATTGCTTAATATTGTCACCTTAATGCAGCGTTAGACACGCCGCTCATCAAAAAATAATACGACGCTAAATGAGTAAACAAAATTTAAGTTAAACTTACCTATATTCCCGAATATGATACCGTTCTCAGTGGAAGCTACTTTAACATGCGCTTTGATAGTGGCATAGTCCCTGGGCGCCAGCACCACGCCGGCCGGACGTTCTACCAGCCGCAGGTCACCCAGGGTCGCTAACTCCACCGTACAGTTCTGGAGAGTGTCATCTGAAAACATATACATCATTTTACTCATAGAAAGAAGCGGTATTTCATTTTTTTTATACTACTAAGGTGGCAAACAAGCATACAGCTCGCCTGGTCATAAGCAGTTACTGTAGCCTATGCCATCACTTGCGTAAGAACATAATAAATGTTTAAAAAATATCAAGGTACAAGGTAAATGTTAACTTAATATGTGTGAAATTAATCCTTAGCCACCACTATTGACGTCAGAACCACACTGCAGTTGCTGAGAAACGAATGACATAAACAAAAGATAAATGATACAAACCTGTTTGATTAACGACCAAGACATCGAGCACGATATCGTACTGGTTGACGGCCACTATAGCCTCCGCGTACACCGGGTCGGAGAAGCCCGTCAGCTGTGTCACCTTGGACAACTTGCCGCGCTCCTCCGACACGCCCGTACTGCGACCTGCAACACAGTCAAACGCATTTATTTATTTAGATCATGATAAACATTAAAAAAACAATTTAAAAAGACAATTCGCTGACAAGGATAGGGCCGCGAAAAGAATTGTCAAGAAACTCTGGCCAATCTTTTTAATTAACATATGTGTTGGGCAACATAAAGGGGTGCACCAATGCCCAAAAATGAAGTGAGATGTAAATAACTTTTAATTTAATTAAATAACAAAAATACTCAATGCAAGTCAACAGCAAAATACAACAGATGATGTATCTCTGTCGGTACAAATACGTATTAATGTATACGTAGGTGATCGTACGTTACGTACACACGAGGTGCGGGTGCGCGTTACCTTGCAGCGCCTTGTTGAGCGCGAGCTCGAACATGTCGTGGTGCTGCGTGGCGGCGCCGGCGCCCGCCAGCTGCGCGAACACGATGCCCGTCTCCACCTCCACCGTGTTGTCTACCTTCTTGCTCTCCCGCTCCTGTATACACGTTATATTATGTCAATGGCTTCCATTTAAACAAGAAAAGTAAAGTTAAGTCCTGCGCGATGATTGGGGGGTTAAAATAAGTTTGAAGCATTTTTACTACTACATACTAAGGTGGCGAAACCCATCAACAGTTTGACGGCTAGGTTTTTGTAACTCATGGACGGCTGCGACGCCAGGAGCATCATTTACGCATTGCTGATTCTGTAAAAATCTTCACTATTATATGAATATACATATAGCGCGAGCCGTGCTCCAGCTTGTGCGTCAGACCATTACCTTATCGGAGTCGTCCAGCAAGTTGGCGGTCCGGTCCGGCAGCGCCAGCAGCGCGGCGAGCGCGCGCGTGGCCCCGCCCAGCAGCGCGGCGCGCACCACGTCGGGGCGCGCGCTGCCCGCCAGCACGCACAGCGCGCCGTGCTCCAGCTCGTCAGCCGTCAGTCCGCTCGCTGAACCGCTCGACCCTGCGTGCACACATGGAGTGACGATGATTATGCTGATACTGTATGTCGGTGCCATGCAACGTCGACATCGAGACCGGCGCGGGCGCATACTGGAACAGGCATACCTCAAACCGGAGGACTATAGGATCGTGCGTCCCCATTAAGGATGTACCGGTACTTATGCGGGAGATATTTAGGGACCAGGCCAGCCCCATAACAAGATAAGATAAGGCAAGGCCGCGGGCGCGGAGCCAGCCCGAGCACCTTGCTCAGCCGTTTACGCACCACCGCGCCTTGCCGTTCCAACATTAAGCTCACGACCGCAGGGACAGATGAGCAATTCGCTTGTATTTCTGAACCGTACAGTTTATTTTCACGAACAGGTCTAATCACTGTGCGTCAGGCCCGGATCTAGGTTGAAGGGAGAAGGGAGGCGGGAGGGGGCACTTGCCCTTGCAAAGACTGGAGGGCAGCAGCCACTAAACCCAAGTAGTCCCAGTCTGTTTTTATAGCCAATGTTAGGAGACCATACAGCGACCAAGTAGGGGATTTAGTAAAAAAAGGACCAAATTAAAAGTACCCAGAATCGACGTTCGTGCATGAAGAGGTTGGTGAATGTAGAGAAGGCAAGGGAAGTATGTTTAGATCGAAGCAATTGGCGTACCGTAGTCTCTGCCTACCCGATTGGGAGACGGGTGTGATGATTGTATGTACATAATATGTGTAAATTAGCATAAAAGCCTGCGGCCGACCCGATGGCAAGTGGATGGCAAGTGTGAACTTCGGTAGTGCCAAGAACACCTCGTTTAAAGCAGAATAATGTCGTAGCGCTAAAGAAACACCGTAGCAAGTAGTTCATTAGAGTGCCTACACGTACTTGTGAGGAATGAACGTGTGGAACAGACGATAGAACACGCATAGTAATCTAAAGTCTCTACGTTGCGCGTTTCTAGTCTGTCCAAATTGGGATATTCGAACGCGAACGGATTGATTTTGGAGGGAGTCAAGTAGATCAAGCTGCTATTTGGGGCTTAGTCCATAAACATCGCAATTTTTTTTCGCGGCTTGCGTTGCATTTTTACCTTTTTTGTAGTAAAATTTTAAAATGTATCGAATTTCTTCATTAGATTCACTCATCTTGACAGTACGAAAAACAAATGAAAATTACACATTTTCCTAATTTGAATTTGGAATTATGTTCTTTAAAATTTAAACTTTCAATGATACCAAAACCAGTCAGATACAAATAGTATAGCCAAAGAGATTTTATTACAAGTTCATACATACTAGAATGCGAAAAGACTTTTTCCCCAACCTAATATATTTGTCGGAGACGGTTGATAAATTAGAGGTCAAACGAAGCGCAGCACGAGTTACGAGATATGGCAGAGTTGTCGCGATGTCGGAAGTACTCTGCTAACTTCGTGCTCCGACGGAGCCTAGTTTGGGTTAATGGTCGTCGAGATCAGGACCTCCACACTAGGAACTGTTAATCGTTTCGTTTGTTGGCAGTGCACTAATTTATTTGTAATAATTTTAACAAAAAAAACCAACTTCAGTACAAGTTCAGGCAAGTTGTAAAATTTTCAAATATTTGTTTGTTACAATCGAATAAAATCGACTGAGCGTCGGGCTGAACACAGGTCAAGTAGGTATTAAAAGCCATATTTAATCTGTGCAATTCGCGCTCAATTCATTCATGTCATTATTTCTTATTAATAGTTGCTTAGTGTGGGCTCAGCAGTCTACTTCCACGTACTCCCCATCAATATGTATCGGAGATATTGCCGATACATATTGGTGGGGAGTACGTGGAAGTAACTACGTGATATTATCTAAATACTCATTACTGCTGAGCCCACACTTAGCAACAATAACCGAAACTTATCTAATCGCCATCAGTAAAATACTTATTATTGAAAAGTTCAGATGGCCATCTGTGGTCTTCTTCATCAGTTTTACTTCACCAAATTACACTTTCTGAATGCATATGATTGATATGTAGTTACAAATATTGAAGTTGCTATATGTGTGCCTATAACTTTTGAGGAGTTCCCTCAATTCCTTATGGATCCCATCATCAGAACTTTATTTTGATAAAACGACCTGATTACCTATTGTGAATTCCGCTGCATCTATTTGCTCGATTACTCTAATTATCGGCCCACACGATGTCTGATGATGGAGATGACATTACTGTCAATCCGACATATTTTAAATTTCGTAAATCAAACTAATGACGGAAGACAAACCCTGAAGATACGTTGAACAGTTATTAATGCTAAAATATAGAATAGTGAGGTTACCTGTGTGCAGCTTGTGGTGCGCTAGCAGCTTGGCGGCGAGGTGTATGGCGCGCGTGGAGTCCCGCGGCTCGTCCAGCTTGAGCGCGAGCTTGCACAGCGCGGAGCACGCGCACGCGGCGGTGAACGACTCGCCGTCCCCCAGCGCGCCCCACAGCCCCGCGCCGCCGCTGCCCGCGCGGCTGTTGCTGCTATATAACATAAATGCTATATAACATACCTATTTATTTTCACTCTGTACTGTCCTTCTTCTCGATTCGATTTCGTACTTAGTTAAGAGGTTCTTTCTTTCGGGTGTACTTAATAAGGAAGTTTTTATTAGAGTTGAGAACTATACAATTTAGGTTACACTAACCTAATATCTCATAAATGTCATCCTGTATTAGTTTACAATCAATATAAGTCTACCGTACAGTCATGTACGGTAAATTTTTAAATCATCGACGAAAAGTGACATTTTACAATTTTTGATGCGGAACGTTAAGTCGTTAATAAATATCAAAAAGAGGACCGGTCCTAGATGCGATCCTTGGGGGACACCGGATTGTGCATAGTACGTTTGGGACTCAAAACCAATCACGACTACATTTGCATGTGGTCTATTATGCAAATAGGATTTAAACCAGTTAAGCAGCGTATCTCCCACTCCGTATACTTGCAGTTTTTGCAAAAGAATATTGTGGTTTACTTTATCAAAGGCATTGCTGAAATTGGTGTAAATTACATCTACCTATTAGCCGATACCAAGTTCTAAACATAAATGGGAAATAAAAGATACTAGGTTGGTGAGTACTGAACGGCCTCTTCGAAATCCATGTTGGTAGTCTTAAATACTATTATATACTAAATTTATGATTGTTGGATACAAGATACTCAAATAGTTTTGAAAAACAAGAAAGTATTGATATTGGGCGATAATTTCTGGCATTAGCTTGATCTCCTTTCTTAAAGATAGGAACTATGCGAGCCTTTTTCCACTCATCGGGAAATGTTCCTTTTAACAATGGACCTATTTGTATACATCGATCTCGTCTCATCACGATCATATTCGATTCGCATACTGCGAATGCTTCTGGATGTATTTTGGGTTTGTAGTGTCGGCGATAGCGAAAAATTGTATTCCGTATCCGATCTGTTAATCAAACTCCAAGAATACTGCTTTCGTTAGCTCGTTAGCAAAACTCGAAATATGCATTAATATAAAAACCACTATTTTTATAGCATTCTATTCGAGGATACCATCTGCCGTATAGTCGTGAAAAGGCAACAAACAAACATATATAAAAAACAGAGTTACTTTCACATTTATAATAAACATTATCATCAATATGTCTTTGACTCAACGTAAGAGATAGGATTTTTATCTCAATAAAGGCCCCTTTTTTTCTTACACATTCGCACGCTAAGCCGTAGCTAGTTATTATATAAAAAGTATTGAGATTTAATGTTTTGTGACAGCAAAAACCAGTTGTGCTCTAACTCAAAACCAAAACTCATTAGTGGTAGTTAGTGAGTGGAAGTATTGAAACAAGAATTATTGTGCTCAAAATAAACTCACGCAGGTAAATTGAAGGCTGACTGTGAGGCGTAAGTACCGTCACTGGTGACGAGCTGGCGAGGGGCTGAAGTATCCGGTTGTGCCTTTGTGTTAGCCTCGGCTTCGTCCTGTACCAAACAAAAGTGTACTCGTATATAAGGGTCAAGAAGTCAAGAGGATAGTTAAGTTTATTTTTTAAGTCTCCAAACTTACGTCTCAAAATAAATACCAAATCAAGAAAAATGTAGTCAACAGGGAAGAATATGAAGAAAATAATTAACTAAGTAGATACCTCAAGTAACAAAGGTCCTAGAGCGAAAAAATATGTGAAATTATCTAAAATGAAAAAAAAATGCAAGTTGCAAGTTTTATTTAATATTTCGATCGACAACAGCATATTGTTTTAGCAAATACGAATAGGTTTGTACTTGCTAAAACAGTATGCTGTTGTCGATTATAAATATAGTATCTATGAGATCGTTTATTCCTTATTATGGTCTTCATTTTTTATGATCGATTATTTTTTATTATTATATTTTTTAGTTATATCCATTTTTTTTACAATATTTAATGAAAATATGATTGATGAATGTTGAGGTGGTGGAGAAGTAATACAATATATACTCGTATGTAGTGACCTTGTTATCGTCAGCGCCGGCGGGCGAGGGTATGACGGCGGCGAGCACGTCGAGCGCGGCGCGCGCGCGCTCCTGCGTGTCCGCGAACTGCGCCAGCAGCCACAGCGCCGAGCGCGCGATCTTACCCACGCGGATACCTGACACCGACTCCAACAGTTTCTGCAAACAAGGGTGGAAATGTTACCAACGACCTGATACACTATCAACGTACAGCCATAGCTATAAAACATTAAGCGTTATAAAAACACAAGGTATATAATGCAGTAGATATACCTGATAGATGAGTTCTCTCAAGTCGTGGAAGTTATGCAAGGCAGACCTGAGGAACAGCATGACGTCGTGAGCGGCTGCCTCACTCCCGTCACCAACCAGCTCGAGCAGGGCCGGAGCCACGCTGCCCGCTACCTCGGGAAACTGGTACCAACAACAATTATATTTTTATCTGACTACGGCAAAGAAAAGAAAACTAATAAATTTTAGTCAAACTGTATTTTCAGTACGCCGTCGCACCGTAGCAAAGATCCGGCAAGACTACGCGTCGCGCCATAGCAAAGATCCGGCAAGGCTACGCCGTCGCGGCTTAGCAAAGACCGGCAAGGCTACGCCGTCGCGCCGTAGCAAAGATCCGGCAAGGCTACGCCGCCGCGCCGTAGCAAAGATCCGGCAAGGCTACGCCGTCGCGTCGTAGCAAAGATCCGGCAAGACAACGCATCGCGCCGTAGCGAAGATACGGCAAGGCTATCCGTCGCGCCGTAGCAAAGATCCGGCAAGGCTACGCCGTCGCGTCGTAGCAAAGATCCGGCAAGACAACGCATCGCGCCGTAGCGAAGATACGGCAAGGCTATCCGTCGCGCCGTAGCAAAGATCCGGCAAGGCTACGCCGTCGCGGCTTAGCAAAGACCGGCAAGGCTACGCCGTCGCGCCGTAGCAAAGATCCGGCAAGGCTACGCCGCCGCGCCGTAGCAAAGATCCGGCAAGGCTACGCCGTCGCGTCGTAGCAAAGATCCGGCAAGACAACGCATCGCGCCGTGGCGAAGATACGGCAAGGCTATCCGTCGCGCCGTAGCAAAGATCCGGCAAGGCTACGCCGTCGCGTCGTAGCAAAGATCCGGCAAGACAACGCATCGCGCCGTAGCGAAGATACGGCAAGGCTATCCGTCGCGCCGTAGCAAAGATCCGGCAAGGCTACGCCGTCGCGCCGTAGTAAAGATTCAGCAGGCTACGCCGTTGCGTCGTAGCAAAGATCCGGCAGTGCTACGCCACCGTAGCTATCGCGTGTGTACCTTGAGCGTAGCCCGGTGCAGCGCGCGCACGAGCAGCTGGCGGTACTTGGGCCCGTCGTCGTGCTCGGCGCTGTGCGCGCGCGCCGCCTCCTTGCGCAGCACGCCCACCAGCTCTTCTGCGTGACGCGAGCTCACCAGCTCTAACGCTGTATAAAAATATATATGAAAAGCCTGGATCACATACCCAACTCCATAACGTAACCTGACTGGTTACAATCAACACAGGTTCAATCAATCAATCAGCCTATCGCAGTCCATTCCATTGCTGGACATAGGCCTCTCTCCCAACACACGCCTCGTTGCTTTAAAATCATTTAAGTAAATTAGGAAAGTTTCTAGTTCTTATAATAAAACATCTTTGAAAAACAAATCATAGGATAAATAAAAATATATTATCAAATTTCTTAAAGAAACACAGTAAACATTAAATTGCTCTCAAATGTACATTCCCCAATAATGAAAGTATTATCGGTT
This sequence comes from Trisateles emortualis, assembly GCA_947095525.1. NCBI lineage: Eukaryota > Metazoa > Arthropoda > Insecta > Lepidoptera > Erebidae > Trisateles > Trisateles emortualis. Next base: position 19,691,339 of record OX352736.1, on the reverse strand, counting down.
TTACATCATATTAACACTTTTATGCAAACATATAAACCCACTTACCTAACTGCAAAGTGTGTTTCCTGACATCCAAATCAGAAGACTGTAGCACTCTCAACACATCCATGGCCAGGTCTGGCAGGGCCCTGGCGGCGGCCTCACCTCCTTCTTCCCTCAGGGCGGCGAGGCGCCCGACGACAATAAGCTTCACATTGTTGTCGCTCTCTTTAACGATCAAGTCGATGTAGCACGATGCTGCCGCCTGAACAATTATTCATTTGGTTATTATTTGCACAGGAACAATACAGTACAACGTGCTGTTTTCTAAGGAATTGTTTGACACATGGCTTTGTTTAACACTGTATAGTTTCAGATGAATTTCCTGTCACACACAATAAGGTTGAGAAATAAACTGCCTGTCGAGAATTTTCCGAGAAACATAGCATGGTGTTTTTCATGAATGGAGTTAAAAGGTTTTTAAAGAGTATGCAACACTCGAATGACAGCAGACAGAACACTCGAATGACAGCAGACAGGCCGTGTAATCATTTGCCTCCTTGGAAGTTAAAAAAAAAATACACTGCTTTATTGGTAGGACTATTCAGACGATACACAATACATAATACCACAGTGTAAAGAACCCTTTATACCTTCTTACAGTGGGCCAACGCCTTTGATGTTTTGCGAAATGCCGCCGCCAACTTGACATAGATAATTGTCGCAGGGTTGTCACATATTTTTTCTTAATTTATTTTATATTTTGTAATGTTAGAATGCGTGTGGGGTACCAGGAAAATAAATAGTACAAATATTAATTTTTAAATTGGTTAATGAGAAGGCAAAATATTATGTTTGTGTATTATTTACAAAATAATGAATATGACTAAATGAAAAAATGAGTTTGAGAATATAATGTTTATACATCTTGGATCACTAAATAGATTTCATATTCGTATTCAGCAACCCCATAAACCATAAAAACGATACCCATATTGACTTTTTTGAAAAATTCGCGTCCGCCATCTTGGATCACGAAATGGCTGTCATTTTCGTTTTCAGCACCCCCAAAAACTACGAAAACGATACCCATATTGACTTTTTTGAAAAATTCTCGTCCGCCATCTTGGATCACGAAATGGATTTCATTTTCGTTTTCAGCACCCCCAAAAACTACGAAAACGATACCCATATTGACTTTTTCGAAAAATTCGCGTCCGCCATCTTGGATCACGAAATAAATGTTTTTATGTCGTCCGCCATTTTCCCGTCTCAATATTTTTCTTTGAATGAAATTGGTGAAATTATAAATTAATTTTAACTAACCTTTCGTCCGTGTAAGGAAATTGGTGGAATTTTAAATTCTTATTTAAACGAGATGATGACATACAGAAAAAAAAAATTTAACAAAAAAGGTACTTAATTAAAATTGCGTAAACCCTGAACGATTTGTCCCGAGTGAGTGTATGCAGCTCGGGCTTGCTACCTCTCTCCCCCCTACTCCGCGTCCCCCGCACGATTGCTCTGTCTAGACGTGTCCGTCGAACTACTGTATGAAAGAGTCCATATACTGTGATAATACTAACTTTGATAGCAGCAGGTGCGTTGGAGAGCGTGACGAGCGTGCCGGCCGCCTCGTAGCGTACCGCCGCGCTCGGCGCATTCAGCAGCCCATACACTGTTCGGATAAAACGTGAACGCTCTGACGGATTTGCATGGCACACCTGTATAAAAATCATTCACAGTAACGTATAAAAATCATCACTATCAGGGTTTCAGTGAATACAAGAGTCTTATTTACAAAAGTTGAAGTATCGGCTTTTAAAAAAGAAAGAAAGAAAAAAGAATTCGTTCACCAAATTTCACGACGTTCCGCTGAATCATAATCCGAAACATTAGTTGAAAGAGTGAGCAAACTGGAACTAGTCCAGTTTGCTCACTCTTTCAACTAAACACATGACAAAAATACATAATCTCACCTTGTATATAAGCTCCACAATGACAAGCTGCAGTATATCTCCGAATCCATGCACATCGTCTAATCTTGACGACAGATAGGACAAGGCACGCTCTTGATCCGCATGCAATAACATCAGGAATGCATTCCTCTTACAAGACATGTCTTGTTCCGTTTCCAAGAAATTGGCGACTAGTTCAGGCGCATCGGGGATCAGGAACTCAAAATTTCTAAAAGAAAACATTTTCATAGTTATGCAAAAAAATCATAACCCCTTTTTCTCTGAAACTATAAGACATGCGTAAGACACACGTGTTTAATCGGCTATGTAAGGTGTCATGTGATTCAATTGTAAAGTAATAACAATCCTACTAAAATTATAAACGTTTAAGTTTGTTAGCATGTATTTCCATACATGCTAACACTACAGTTTGTCAAACCTTGGCACAAAACTGATGGACACTTTTTCATAAAACTTCGCAATGTTATCGCTTTATGATCTGTAATATGTTACCCGCTGATAATGTGGCTTTCTAATTATGAAAGTTTTTTTTTAATTGGTTGAATAGTTTTTGAATTAAATCATAACAAACAAACTAAAAATCAAATCTCTCCTCTTTATAATATTAGTTCACATAAAATATAACATTGTAGAATAGTACATGGGCTATTTTTATTTTTTATTTTTAGACAAATCAAAGTTATTCGTTCAAATACTTCATATATATTTTTTTTATCCACTCACCTATAGATAGTGAAAATAGCAAGCACAGAATTCCTCCTCACATATGAGTGCCTGTGTTCAAGACAAGCCCTGATGGCAGGCATGAGGGGCTCCAAGAGCTCAGGCTCCTTGAGCTTGCACAAGAACCGGAGAGTTGAGCCTCGGATGAACTCATTGGGGTGTTGGAGGTCCTGTAAACATTGTTATGTGAGAACTAGACAGAGAGGACACTCTGTAAACCAGATTTTTAATATTAGTTCATGGCATAATGTTATTTTTTCCATAGGATGTCTCTCAATTCAGTATCCCTCATGGCACAGGTTTTTGCATTGTATTCTACCTTAGGCCCCTTGCATTTTGTTAGGGCCCGCAGGAAGTTCAATCATGTCCATGCAGTTTTTATATTTTATTTGGTTATATTTTATGGTATGGTTCTAGGGATTAAAGCCGACTAAGACAACTACACTATGTCACTACCTGTGTACTAAAGGGCAATAAACAACTTTGTTTTGTAACTAACCAGCTTTATTTGAATTTTATAATTAAACAAACCTTAAATTAAAATGCTTAATCATCAGATTAATTTCCTTACCTTTCTATTTGAATTTTATAATTAAACAAACCTTAAATTAAAATGCTTAATCATCAGATTAATTTCCTTACCTTTCTATAAGCATCACAGACAAGGATCATCTCTTGCATCAGTTTTCCATCTGGAGTGGTCTTAGGTACAATCTCCCAGAAGATTAACAGTAACTTCTTGATGGTATGATCTTGTAGTGGCAGCACAAACCTGATGATGATCATTAGGAGGCCAGGTATCTTCTCTCCAGAAAGAATAATGCTAATTACCTTCTTTAAAGCTTCTATTTTCTTCTTTATATCACCTTTTTCTGTTTGATTAAAAAAATGGTTTTATTGCTTTATACCTAGTCTACTGGCACCACACCATTGGCAACCAGATAACAATGTTAGTAACTGCTTAACATCAGGCAGGCCGTATGCTTGTTTGCCACCCAGGTATAATAAAAAAAAAAAACATGTTTGTTCCTAAAATTTAAATCTTACCTACAAACTTGACTTCTATGAGAAAACCATTGCCTCTGCTTTATCAGTAATATAAGATGTGAATCACTACAACTTGCCAAAAATATTTGACAACCAAGGATTGTGGTGAAAATCCTCTCATGCTCTTCATTGCATAAAAGGCAGTATAGAGTAAGTTCAAACTAGTTGTTTATTACACTAGTAATTTTTAAAATGATTTATATCTGCCGCATGTGACCAATGCGGCAAGCGACATTGCGGGAGACCCAGATGGAGATGGTGGGATGAGTTGAACTAATAAATCAAAGACTGGTTCTTAGTGGCTCTAGAGAGGTAGAAGTGGAAGGAGTTGCAGTTGTACAATTATGGTCTTATAATAATTTATGTACTTATTTATAAAAAAAACCACTTACCAAGATCCAACTTAAGTTGCATCTCATTGTAAGGCTCTGAGTCGGTAGGGAAGTTGATCAGCGTATAGCATGGCTGCTCTACGCCCGCCATACTGAAATTACACCACTACTATTAACCCTTACAGAATAACTTTATATCCATACTTAATAAATTATTAATAAAGGTTAAAACTGAAGTGAAACTATCTATGTAGAATGTTTATGTGGCTACATGAACCGATAATATAATATAATAGGTAAATGTTTAAAAAACAGTTTTTATCTTAACTAAAGTTGAACCAACATGTTGCTTGCGGGAATCTAAATTATTATAATCTATCTGGTACAGTATATTCAGATTATGCATCAAAGTGTAGTGTATAACTAAACTATACACAAAGCACTGAAAATAATAGTATAACTCATAAAAATGCCAAATTGCAAGATTTACACGACTCCGGTCTTCATTTATCATCTAAATTAACTAACCTGAATGCGGTTTGATATAACGGTTATCGGGTTGAAAACGATTTTTTGAACACTTCCAATAAACTATATCTCAAATAAATGAATTATTTTCAATGTAAAGTGAAATAATTTACACTCCAAAATTAATAATACGTGTCCACATCCACATCTAAAACGTCAGTAACGTCAGTTGTGTGTGACAGATGTAATGTCATTCATGTCAGTGTGTCACTTCATCACTTGTCGTTGTCTGTCTGTCTGTTACTCACTGTTGCAATTTGCCGAAAAAAATGCCTATGTTCTTTTTTTTTTTTTTTTGATTTATTATATGGACTTTGTCGCTGAGCGATTACATCGTCCTATGTGGACAACAATTAAATAAAAACAATACAAAAAGGAAATGAAATCTTAAACTAACTTAAACCTAGATCTGCCAACTTTATAAGGATTTGTACGCCTATGTTCTTCAATGAACTATATTTTTCTCATACCTTTATGTAGTGTAGTCTATAAATAATAAACAAGAAAGAGAAAAATAGAAACCTAAAAAATACTTCTAATAATTGCAGACATAGATAAATGTCAATGTTAAAGATTTTAGGGTGGTAGACATTCCAAATTTCCAAGGAAATTAGATTTCAAATGTTTGCAATGGCCTTATATTTATTATCGCTTATACTTATATTATTCATGTTTAATAGCTTGGCCAAAACAGGAATAACGATAACTAAAAACAATGTACAGAGAATATACAGAACAATAAAATTGTGTTAACACAATTATCGAAATCGGTATTGTTTACTGTGAGTTTTATTTGCACACACGTACTCAATACATTATCATCATCATTAGCCTATACCGTCCCACTGCAGGGCAAAGGCCTCCCCTTCCTTTTTCCATGCTAGTCTATCTTTTGCCAATTGAAGCCAATCCCTTTTAGAGGCGTCAAGCTCATCTCATTTTGGGTCTACCCATCATAGTCCCATAGAGTATATTAACTACTAAAAAGGGTCTACCACGTGGCCGCTGTTTACATACATTATAAGAACATTTTTATCTTACCAAGAAATATACAAGTTATTATAAACAAAACCTTTAACAAATACGTTATAATTTATCAAATCGACTATTGGAAACGTCTGGAACTACAGTATAGTACGTACTACGTAGCGTAGGAAGAAAAAAAAACATGGTCCTTGGAAAATCAATACTCTAACAAAATGTCAACAATGAAATGAATGATTTGGATTGAATTGAATGAACTTTTTTACACTGGTTTTCTGTTGTGTTTTGTAGGGTGCAGTGATTGTGTGATTTAATAACATTAAAAGTAATGTTTTAACAGTTGGAAGCCAAAATGGATGTCCTAGTAACTCTGTTTTATATGTTATTCTCAATATGTGTGGTATACCCGCCAGCAGAGTTCGTGTCCGCCGGCTTTACAATTGCTCAGCTGTTTGAAAATTTCTTGGGATCTGAAAATGTGTGTTTCATTAGATATCACATGAAGAGAACGGCGTTAACGGCTTTTATTCACTCTACTTTGCCGTTAGGATATGTTTTGAGTCTAATGTGTTGCGGTGATCGGAACCCATGGCTACCTTCGGCGGCGTTTGCAGCAGCGGCGATTCCACTGCTGGTTTGCTATAGGCTTCTTTGTTGGTGGGAAAAGAAAGAAGCTCGGCACCCTGTAATAAGGCCGCTACTACCATATGTGGCCGCTGGGACCGACTGGCGCGTTGTTGCTGGCAATATCAATTGTGAATTTAGGAAGTAAGTTACATCTTTTTTTTTTTTTATACTACCAAGGTGACAAACAAGCATACGGCCCGCCTGATGGTAAGCAGTTACCGTAGCCTATGGACGTTTGCAACACCAGGGGTGTCACTCACGCGTCGCCGACCCTTTAAAAACCTTATAACTCCTTTCTTGAAGAACCCCATGCTATAGTCTTTTGGGAAAACCTCGGCAGGGAGCTCATTCCACAGCCTAATCGTACGTGGTAAGAAATTCCTCTGGAATCTTACGGTACGGCAAGTTTGAGGTGCAAGGCATCTTTATATAATTCTCCTATTAATAATGCTTTTATTCGTTTCAAATTGTATATATATATATATATATATATTTAAATATATATTTCATGTACCAAGATAGATTTAATTCCAGTGGCAGTCTCTACCAATCAACCTTTGGGTGGTGCAAAAATAATACAACACATCTCCAAGCTATGTGGTCTTCTAAAGTGTGGACCGTACGGTCCAAGCTAAACGCCTTCTTAATGGCATATGAACATCTTGCCAGTGCTCTGCCTTGAGAGTGTTTACCTTTCACTTGGCCCAGAATCGAAAGCTTTGCCAGACAATGCATAATATGTCTGAAAAAGCTAAGGGCAAGCTCTTAGATATAAAAACTCATTGACTTTCTTATATTTATCAAGCACGTCACAAGCTTGAAAGAAGTTGAGCTTGATCCATCACCTTGATTTTTATTTTTTCATGGTTGAGCTTCAGTCCAAGCTTAGCACTCTATTTAATGTAAGAAGACATATATATATTGACACTTTTCTTCCATATGCACCTACCTACTTTTCTCCCGCATCACCTAAGAGCAGACTGATACAGAATGCTGCTGGGATTTAATCTCAATCATCAGATTGTGTAAAAAGGTTTAAATAAATACCTGTTCTATGTTTCTGACAAAAGTTAAAGTAGAAAATATTAAGTTTTCTACTTAAACTTTTGTGTTCAAGAAATAGGAATAAATCCTACTAAGCCTGTGGCGCGTGTGCTGTGGCGCGTGTTAGGAGAGGCCTATGTCCAGCAGTGGACTGCGATAGGCTGATTGATTTGATTTGAACTAAGCCTGTATTAGACATCTACCTATCAAGGTAACAATTATGATGATTTATGATTACATTGTATGGTCGGTTCTAGTGTGGACAAAGTAACCATCCAACTGACGGCGACCAGCAAGTTTGTGGCCACCCAACTTTTCCTGATAAAAGTCAGCATGTATGGCATTAATTTTGTGAAGCAATCCGACTGCACTTTAGTGGCCACTGATGTAAGTATTTGTTTTAATTTAATAATTAATAGAGGGAGAGCCAGCAACTTATTTACTTTTTTCATTTCAAAAGTCATTAAAATATAAAAATAACATTTTATTTAATAAATTATGAAATAGAAAATACTGCCAATATAATTTACTACAAATTTTAGGACTGATACTATAATAATAATAAATTTGATTTTATATGAGACAATAAAATTAAGTTTTATTTCTCCTAGCTTTTTTAGGGTTAAAAAATAGTTCTGGCAACCCGGTACTGCAGTTAACTGCAGCCGGGGTGGCTGCAGTTAACTGCAGCGCTGGGTTGCCAGAACTATTTTTTTGGTCAGGGTGTAGCACCAAAAAAATTTTTTTTCTCAAAATAACGAAAAATATGTTTATAATGCAAGATTTTGAAATTTATGTAAAAAGAATAATTTTGAAGCAGTTATAAAGGAATTGACTCTTGTAATTTTGTTCACTTTTTAACACGTGTATCAAAAATGTTTTTTTTCAAAATTGCTATTTATTTTATTGCATCTTATAATTGGGCAAAAAATAAAACGTTTTTACTCTTGGCACTTTTGGTCTCCGATCGATAGTTTACCGGCACATGACGTTTATAGATGTCTTCGTATATCGACACAGTTATGTAAACAAAATAATCGAGGTCGACGAGACCTACCTATACACACGAAAATACCACCATGTAATTGGGCTTTTATTTGATCAAACATTAGTTTACCCCGACATAGATAGGTTGGTTAGGTTAAAAGGCTAAGGTGGTTATTTTTTTTTAAATCACCCAGATGTAGGAGCCCCGCGAAACGGGGCTCCGGCGACACTGATTCAACGGATCTGTGCTAAGTGTCAATTCCTTTATAAACTGGTCCATTCTAATTTGATCGATTTTTTATATTTTTATTGATTTATTATATTATTTATTTCGATTATTTAACTCCTTTCATGAAGAATCCCATCCTGTAGCTAATAATGCGAATGAGCTTGCTGCACACTGCAATGGTAACTACTGAAGAGTAGTTAAAGCATTACACCATATTTGTTACTAGTTGTTGCCCGCGGCTCCGCCCGCGTAGATGTTGGTTATCGCGATACAAAGCCTATATGCTATTCCGGACTATAATTTATCATCTGCAAAATTTCATTCGGATCCGTTCAGTAGTTTTTGCGTAAAAGAGTAACAAACATCCATACGCACAAACTTTCACATTTATAAATTTATAATATTAGTAAGGATTGTCTGTTTTTAACAGCATCTAAATCCAACCCACATCCTAAACTGCTGGTAATAGAAACGTGTAATTTGGAGGGAATGTTCTTTGTGAAGTATATGTATCCTCTAAGTTTTTTTGAAATATTAGTTGCACATTAGATCTGTGTATCCTATTCACACTTTTTTGTAATATTCCTTGTTTGCTGCAAGTTTGACCTGGGCCACAGAATAGGTACTTAATAGTACGAGTCCTGGGCTTAGATGTTATATGTATCGACACTTTCTCATGTAATATCTAATGATTGTGTTGTATAAGTCATACCATACTAGCTGTTGCCCGCGACTTCGTCCGCGGTCGCGGTTGGGGTTGGATCCTTCGCAAATAATATATTAATTTCGAACAAATTTGATAACCATAAAAAAAGGTTATAGTGAGTCAATCTTAGAAGATAAAAATATGCTGTCGCGGACTTTTTTTTTAAGACTTAAAGAGGAACAATTCCATCATACATGGTTATTGCGTAAATTAAACCGTTTCACGCGATGGAAGCTCTCGAAGAGGAATATTTTTTCTTGTTTTTGCAACATTTTCCATTGATGCTTCGCTACTATTTGTCGCAGCGTGATGTTATTAGCCTAAAGCCTTTCTCGATGAATGAACTATCCAACACAAAAATATTTTTTCAATTCATATCAGTAGTTCCTGAGATAGTGCGTTAAACCAAACAAACTCTTCAGCTTTATAATATTGGTATAGATGCAACGCGATAGTTTATATGTTAATGTGTTGTAATGTATTGTATGACCGAAGATACGTATCGAGGCTAGCTGTTATTTTGTTTAAATGATAACAGCTAGCCTCAGTGCGTATCTATATATACGTATGGAGGCAACTCACACCCACTCTTGAGACGTGGGTGTGAGTTGCGTCCATACATACCTAATTATAATTTGATATGAATTGAAAGTGTTCGACCTTTATTTATTTCATGTTAGAACTGAATTAATCGCAATAAACTAATCGCTTTACAAAATAACGCGGTTCTATAAAAGCTTTAGGCATACGTAATACAGTTAAACATTAATAAGCCATATGTAATGGCGGTTGTGTTCTCTAATGCGATTAGATATGGCAGGCAGAGGGCAAATCAGCATGAATTTACAAACACCCATTTCACTTGCATTGTATGAACTTGTGTTTAATTTATAATTTCATACAATTTCTTAGTAAAAATTAGTATTATAGAGTAGAAGAAGCTTTTAAACTTTACCGTCGCATACAGTTCCATGCATTTGCTTTTCTATTTCATCGTGACGATAAAATCGTACCTAGGTGCAACGGTACATTATTATTATATAAGTATAATAATAATGTACATACATATGTGTAGTAGAGCTTACTCTACATATATTAAATAAATATAATCCTACTTCCTACTAATATTATAAATGTGAAAGTTTGTAAGTATGGATGGATGGATGGATGTTTGTTCTCTTTCACGTAATAAAAACTACTAAACGGATCTGTATGAAATTTAGCACAGAGATAGATTACGGTCTGGAATAACACATAGGCTACTTTTTACAGCGATAACCGACATCCACGTGGGCGGAGCCGCTGGCAACAACTGGTATTAAATAAAGATATAACAAAAAGTTACTATAATATTATTCTTATTTATAAAATTGACCAATTCTTATGTAACTTAATAGGTAGCTAACTATATTGCAATTTTTCCAATAGCCGTGGTAATATTTACGATGCGGCACGAATTCACCGTATATTAAAATACTGTAACATATTATACTTTAAAACAAACAAAACAAGATTAGTCAGACTAAAATTATGCTTGCTTAGTCGTTATTTGAATGACGACAATTAATTAATTTTGTAAAGCTTACGTCCTACTAATATTATAAATGTGAAAGTTTGTAAGGATGGATGGATAGATGGATGTGTGGATGTTTGTTACTCTTTCACGCAAAAAAGGCCAAGCGGCTTTTGATTAGCATTTGACGCTACATTTGACAGAAGTTCGGGGTAAGATCGGCGACGGAATATCTGTCACCGGTGACAAACTTACGGTGCGCTTCAGGATAAGCAGTTACCGTAGCCTTTGGGCATTTTCAATACCTGCCAGAAGAATCGTGCGTTGTCGACAACACCAGAGTTTCGTGTTATGGGTAACCGTGGGTTATTTTAAAAACAGTCCCCTTGACAAGCACTGGAGTCGTTGTAAATAATTTAACTAAAAAAAACCTGGTTTATCGGGTTTATAGTGGTAGGAGTGTGGTTCGAATAGAACCACACTCCTACAACTATAAACTTGGGTGGCAAACAAGCATACGACCCGCATGATGGTAAGCAGTTACCGTTGCCTAGGGACGGACCAGAGGCATCACTTGCGTGTTGCCGACCCAAAAAAATTACACAAGCTTTTATGATGGAGTACATCTGGGATAGAAAAACGTTTGAGTGTGTGTTTTCCAGTCAAAGTCGTTGGACTGGACGTTCTAACGGTGCGCGAACCTCAAGGCGTTTTGCTTTGAGGTTCAATATGAGGGCACGGGTTTCCTCCATACATTTTGAGGTATATTAGCTTACTATACCTACCACGCTTGCCACACGGGTTCTTTTGTTCTCTTTGTACGACAGCCTTTATATTTACAATCCGTCACTACAACGGACCTTAAGATTAACGAACCGTTTATTTAGATTTTAGTTACTCATTTAATATAGTTCGTAGTTAATAAGCTAATATTTTTGTCTCGACAGACCGATAGCCACGACTTGTCACTATCTGGCGAAGATGAGATACAGTACATCAACATAGAAGTAATACCTACAAGGAATGATATCGAGCGCTTCTCCTTCCGCATCCCAACTACAGCGCTGAGGGACCTGCAGCCTCGCCTGTCGCAGCCGATCAGAATGCCAGACAATATCTCCTTAATGCCGACACTGATTGAACGATTCGTGACTGTGTTCAGGCACTATGTCGATCAAAATCCTGTGTATTATGTTGATCAGGTGAGTTTAATTATTATATTAGGTTGGGGAAAAAGTCTTTTCGCATTATAGTATGTATGAACTTGTAATAAAATCTCTTTGGCTATACTATTTGTATCTGGCTGGTTTTGGTATCATTGAAAGTTTATATTTTAAAGAACATATTTCCAAATTCAAATTAGGAAAATGTGTGATTTTCATTTGTTTTTCGTACTGTCAAGATGAGTGAATCTAATGAAGATATTCGATACATTTTAAACAAGCATGCGGCCAGCCTCGTGTTAAGCAGTTACTTTAGCCTCTTTAACTTCATAAGTGTATAGGATAAATGCGTTTGTATTTAAACGTTTTGTTGTCGTGTATTTTAATATATTGAATGCGTACGTGTCTTTAGGAAATGGAACTGTGCATTGGGTGCATGCAGAACCCTGCAGACGTGAAGATCAACCGTCGATGCCATCCACCACCTCCACAATTCGTGGGTGGACCACCGGAATGCCAAACATGCAATTGCCGGTAAGTTATTTTAAAAATAATAGCCCTGACCATTCAGTATCGGGTTCGAGACCAAGAATACATCTTTGATATACTTAAATATTAAAGCAATGTGGAAAAAGACGAGCTCGGAGCAGGATTCAAGACGTAAAAAAAAGCGGTGGACAAATTCGAACTCCGGAGTAGGAGCCCGGATGGCACAATTGGTAGTGCGCTGGGCCGGAACCCGAGAGGCGCAGGTTCGAATCCTGCTCCGGGCTCGTCTTTTTCCACATTGACTTAATATTTAAGCTGATTGCATAGCAAAAATGCTAAATATATTTAATACACCTTTGATCTGTTTAATTACGTTAGAAAAGCGTAACATCTATACTATATCTGTAAAATTCAAAATTTTAAAGTCCTGACTCTGTCCTGATTGATTGACTGACTTACTGAATGATATATCAACCCACAGTCTTAACGGCTGGCCCTAGAGACGTGAAAATTGGAGGGTGTGTTCTTTGTGAAGTGTAGGTAGAAGAAAAGGTTTTTCAAAATTCTACCCTAAGAGGGTGAAATGGTTTAAGTTTTCTGTGAAACTTTTTATTCTCTAGGTCGATTAATTCGAAAATTGGTACACATAATTTTTTCAAAATTTCAAATCATCCCCTAACAGAGTCAAATATCTATTATCTAAAAAAGAAAATAATTTTATCAATAAAAAAGTAATTTTATCAATACCTACCAATGAAAATAGATTCAATTCTATTTAATAATATTGTTTTGGTAGGTATTAGTCAAGTATGGTCAATGCCCCTAACGTTTACACCGCTTAAGTAAACGCTAAAACTTAACGCTATGTAAACATTAAACATGGCATACCGTTAATAAATACCGGACCGTATATTATAATGCAGCGTTTTTTTTAATATAAATACACCAAAGCTTTTCGAATAAAAAAATGTTACATTCACAATCGTTTTGTTTTCATAGTATATTCCGCCCGCGAGTTTTTTTTTCCGGGATAAAAAGTAGCCTATGTGTTATTCCAGACTATAATCTAATCTCTATGTCAAACTTAATCCAGATCCGTTCAGTAGTTTTTGCGTGAAAGAGTTACAAACATACATCCATACATTCTTACAAACTTTCGCGTTTTATATATTTATCACTATTATTATTATCGTGATAGTGATAATAATAATAGTGATGAATACTAATATTATTTATCACTATTATTATTATCACTATCGCGTGAGGCATGTGAAAGCTTTTTTTCTAAAGTACCAAAAGCCCAATACTTGTACTGTTTGACGATAAGAAGCTTTTGTTTGCTGTATGACTAACTCGAATAAAGTGCCATAAGAACATATGGACCAAGAGCCAGCAACATATTTACTTTTGTCATTTCATAAGTCATGAAAATTCACAAACTAAATCTTATAATCCTGCAGAATAATAAAAGGCTCTTCTGGCAACCCTCTGCGGCTGGAGTGTCTAACCCTAAAATAACAAAGAGAGTAACAAATAAAACTTAATTTGTATCATTTTTATATATTTATTCATTATTATAGTATCAGTCCTAAATCTGTAGTAAATGATATTGGCAGTAATTTCTACTTTAAATTAATTATTGTTTATGTTTTATTTCTCACCCTCTATGTTATTTTAGGGTTAAACTCCCCAGCCGTGGAGGGTTGCTAGAAAAACTTTAACTATTATTCTGCAAGTATAAAAGAGTTAGTTTGTGAATTTTCATGACTTATAAAATGACGAAAGTAAATACGTTGCTGGCTTTCCCTCCAATAGTAGATGTATGTATATATAATGTTGTTGCGGTGGTCCTGCCCAGCGTGCTGTGGTGCTGCCAGTGCATGGGTCGGTGGTGGGCCACCCGCGCGGCGGGCCCGGCGGCGGGCTGGTTGGCGGGCCGCGCCACGTGCCCGGTGTGCCGCGCCACGTTCTGCCTGCTGGACGTGTGCCCCGCGCAGCTGGTGTCCTCCTGAGACAGGCCCATTCGCCACGTGGTCATCACGCTCACCTCCATCGCTTGTCTGCGATAAATAATTCCACTTATTAATTATACGACTACATTATCCGACTACAATATTACCTAAATAGAAAAGAAAGAAAGAAAGCATTTATTCGAACATACACAGGATAACAGATGGTAGACATAACATACACAGGATAACAGATAGACACATATTAGCAACACAAAAAGAAAGTATATCCAGTGTGATGTCAGAAAAGGTCCCAATCTCAGCAGGTCCAGGTCCAGCTATATTTAAGTCTCCTATATCAATCAGGTTACTCTGTGCAGCGGGGGTTTTTACTAACACAATGCAAAATTCAATGACACAAAGTACACTCAGACTCGAAAAAGCTATCTTTGGATCACATGGACAAACGAACCCATGACACTCGACACTGTTCCAGTGGCGGGCACTTGTAACCACGCCACAAATGCATTCAAAATTTAAATAAAAATTGAATAGTCGAATAATTGAATAGTCGTATAATTTATTAGTTGAATTATTGAATAGTCGACTGGATAAATAGTTAATTATTTAAATAATTCACTATTTATTAAGTCAACTGGTAATGTTTGATAAACACGGCGCGATGTGGACTTGGAAATGATACAATCGACTGAGTATTCGGCAAAGGTGCAATGGTATTTAATTGATTTTAGTGCTAAAATATTTTGTTGCAATTAGTAAATATGTTTTTTTTGTTGAATAATGATTTTAATATTTGTGATATATGGCTACGGCTTTTTAATTTAAAAGTTTAATTTTTATCTATGTGGATGATCCCTATAGAGGGATTCACTAAATGTAATAGGTGTCATCTAATCAATGTAATCGATGTTTTTGAAATAATAGTGATATATATTTATACACACATATATATTGGTGTATTTTATTAGTAAGTATATCGACAATCGATATTATATATGTACTAGAAACTGATACTTAATGTTAATGTCTAAATGTGTAGTTTATAGAAATTAGACGATATTAATCTTTAGTAAAGAATAATCGTCTTATATTTTAGTCGATTTCGTACATTATTATTTTAGATATCTAGATTAGGTCTTGAGATTGTTATAAAACACCGGCATTATCATAAATTTGACTCGTAGATTGGTGTATTTTAATTAATTTACCTCAACATTGATGTTACAAGTAGAAACTATATAATCAACTTATTGTATTGCAATTAATATGACATAGTAATGATGTATTGATCTGACACAAATAATCAAATAAACAGTACTTGATGTTCATCTAAGGTTTATTTATTCCTTACCAAGTATTACGCCATTTTTTTTAAAAGACATCTCTAACACTAAAGGGACAAGGCCTATGATGCGGGAGACTTTAAAAACATATAACTACCGGGCACAAAGTACAGCAAGACTCGGAACAACCATTTATAGATTACACAATTTTGTCTCGTATAGGGATCGAACCCATAGCACGCTGCGCAGTCGTGAACGGCGAGGTAACCACTTACTGAACCAACCGTGCATATAACACCGGAGGTTCGACAATGGACTATGGAGGACTAACATTTATGATTAGTTTACTACTAGGGAGGCGCATAATTAAAATCGGTTATGCATTTCTCGCAAATTATTTTTGGAACACAGAATTTTGTTGACGACAAGGTACGCTATACGCCGAGAACCCAGCTACCGAGTCCATATATAGATAATTATTAATTACCTGTCGTCCTCGTGCCTAGCACTCGGCTACCTAGTCCTATTGTTCGTTTGCAAAATAGTAAGGGTTGGTAATTCGATACTTTTCTTAAACCAATTGAATACAAATATTTTTTTGACTAAGTAAAAAGTAGTAACGGCTTTCTTGGCACTGAAAGTTTAAAATGGTCAGCGTCAACTTCGACGGTAATACTTACTGCTCTGCTGACTAAAGTATTTATCTCAAGCATTAGGAGACAAAATATAACATAGAATATATAATACAATAAAATATTCAGGAACAAATACCTACCTAGTGGCAGTTGTTGATAAAATTATATGTTTCATCCATAATTAGGGCAATACATGCTATTTTACCCTTACGATATTTTATAATTTAGTTTTCACACTTCCACACGAATTATTTCCATGCATTCAGCATTCACAGTTAGTGATAAAATTCCATTAAATCAGATGGCAAGCAATTAAACCACAGCAAAAATGTATTTCAGATCCCTATCTCTGATCGCATGGAATATTTAATTTTAATGCGACTGGGGATAGATAGTAATGCCATTAGGCCATAGGGCGTGACCTTCCGGGTAAGGTGGAGGTTACACAGACGCGAGCCACGTGGATGGTCGTTCTGTAAGTATGGAAACATTTGCTTGTGTTTCGGTGACTCGATCACTATATAATAATTACTTGACTTCAGGTTTGGTTCAGTGGCTTAAGTGGTTACCTCGCCATTTACCTCTGCGTGGCGCGTTGTGGGTTGGATCCCCACACGGAACAAAATATTGTGTTATGCGTAAATGGTTGTCTCGAGTCTAGGTGTACTTTGTGTCCGTTAATTGATATATATAAGTCCTCTGCGACACAGGACTTATATGTAAAAAAACAATCTGAGTAATAGGTAGGTACATCATAGTCGGTATCTAACAAGCACAAAGGTGGATGCAGACGTTGCGAGGCTTGCCTCTGCTTAAGGCATACGTGTCGAAATAATACCTGATAAAATACTAGCGAAGCAAATGCCTCGTTTGTATGTCTTCATGTTTGTGGCGAGGCATATGCTACGCGCAAACGCAGTTTCATTTTGTCAGTTGAGGCGTGCGTTATCCACGCACGCCTCGACTGACAAAATACGACGTACGCGGCGCACACCTCGTACGTGCGCACTACGTCCACAACTAATGTAATGCTTGCACTGAGGTGCTTTGATCTTGAAGCGTTTGCCGACATACGTTGGCTTGCCCTCGCACGTGCGTAGCACAAGCCTCGCCACGAATATGAACGTACTCACCTAGCGAGGCAGTCGTGCGCCGTTCGCGGCGCATGCCTCGCAAAGTCTGTACCCGCCTTAAGGGATTTGCCTAAATTGTCAAGGGATTTTTTTGCGGATGCAAGTCCTCAACGCTCTAGTCCAGCATTAGAGCTCTGTATTGCTAGGTATCTAATATTTTATATTTTGGATCCCTTTGTCTATAAACCAAGAGCATGATGAAATCCTTATTAATAAAGATACCTAATTATCGACTTACTCACACATATTGTGTGGGTAAGTCGATCGAATAATGAGACTACAATAAAAGCTTGTTAAACTACACGTAGGCATAGATTCCCCAAATACATTTTCGACTTTGACCCTGAAAAAAATCCTTGGTAATCAGGATCAAAGATCAAGCAAACCTATAATTTACATGAGAGGCTACACCATAGAGGCTTAATCGTCAATTGATAGCTCTGCTGTCCCCATACGTATTTAGTCGGCATTATAATTAATCTGTTTGAACAAGGACATGTAGGTTTCGTGCCACATTTACTGCAGTGTCAGCTGTTGACTGCTCATTAGTAGTTTGTCTGTTCCTTTGACAACTACTGATGTGATTAACTACTGGTTGATTAGAGAATTTGCAAGTTAAATTATGCGGAGTGCGTTCTCTTCACTGATGGATTGAAGTTATTAATTTTGATAAATTTAGCATGAGATCAAGTTTGTGATGATGAAGAACAGCGCCGTGAATAAAGCTGTCGAGCATTTCCTCAAGACAACGACGTTGCACGGCTTCAAATATTTATATTCAACGTATTATGTAGATCGGTGAGTAGTATATTTTTTTAATATAAGTATTTTAAAGCCCGTATATTTACCTAATTGTCATATCATGTTCTGAATCAGGACTGATGTTAGGTATCTATACCGAATGTAAATGAACTTGTAGGGAATTTGTAAAATATAATTGTTTGTTATCATGAACAGAAACGTCGATGTAAGAAGACCTGCGTCAAATTAGGAATTTTACCGGACACCGGTTAATGTGGCAAATACTTTGATTTGCTATATTGCGATTTGCTTACATTTGTTATAATAAATAGCCTACTTATTACATTTTTAGCTTTAAGTGTTTTTGTGAAAAATAAACACGAAACTTATTTTTACAAAAGTAAATCAAGACTTTGAAATAAGAGGGAGACATAATTGCAATGCATCGTCTGTATTGGAGCGATATCGTGAATGTAGGCTATTCCCACTTTTCCAGTGTGGCGTGGCTGCTCTGCTGTTGTGCGAGTGCATGTTGTGCGGGCGTGCTCTGTGCTGTATTATGGGAACGATTTATGGAAATGCCAGCGTTATTGACGCTATGGGACAATGTCGGCAGTAACAAGTACATGGATGAGAAAATGCCGGCCGTCGTTGTTTGTCCACCGACTTTGATCATCGCTGAAATGTTCCTAGATAAATTGTAAGACACTAATAGTTTATTCTACCTCTGCATTTACTTTATTAAGTAGAGAGAGGGAGATAGGCATCTGTCGTGATGTTACTGTTAAAAGTTTCGACCGACTTTTAATGTGAACTCAGAAGCACAGAGACATGTCGCGTTAAGCATCGTTACCCCTAAACGTAGCGCGTCACCAATCGATAGCGAGCTTAACCTTTTGATCGTTTATTTGGCTATGACCTCCTATTGTGAAAAGTTTGCCTGGTAAAAAGATACAGTAGCCTATAGACGCTTTCAATAGTTGTTAGTGGATTCCAACGAGCATTGGCAGGCCTACTGTAGTAGTGCGTACTTTATTCACTTCAATTAAGCAACAGAATACCTATTATCTGGTACTGCGGTGGTTTAAAGCTAGCCGGCGTCATAGGACTCTGCACTTTCGCAAATATGTCCATGTCGATTGCTAATACTTACCTTTCTAATAATTTTAATGCGTTTTACGTAAGTAGGCCACTGTTTTTTTTTCTAAATTGAATTTCATGTCTAATACTGATATGATTTTTTTGAGGTCACTTAACAAGAGCGAGATGAATAGATTACCGATCACACTAGAACGCCTTTTTAGTGGCAAATCAGCTGCAGAGGATCAGCTAGAAGTTCTAAATAATTTACTGATCGAGAAAAGTTTAGATTTGTCCGACGTCATAATGAAGTATACGCCGAACTGCAGGGAGTACACGAAGAGGTGTCGTTACCAGAAGTTTATGGTGACTTGTGACCACCTGTTTGAGAAAGAACTTACGGCTTGGGGGCTCTGTTGTGTAATGCGGCCGAAAAAGTAAGCCTTTATCTTTATAAAAAGTAACTTATCTAACTAAGAATTAAGTCTGTATCGTGGGCACGAAGATTTAGAAGCACTGCAGTCACTGATACAAAATAGGGCTAAGCTCGGAAGTTCCGAGGTTTGCCGGAAAAGTTTAATTTCGTGTGAATCCCCACATGAAATTAAACTTTTCCGGCAAACC
Source organism: Trisateles emortualis (assembly GCA_947095525.1). Classification (NCBI taxonomy): domain Eukaryota; kingdom Metazoa; phylum Arthropoda; class Insecta; order Lepidoptera; family Erebidae; genus Trisateles; species Trisateles emortualis. Next base: position 19,671,543 of record OX352736.1, on the reverse strand, counting down.
TTATCCGTATCTTATAACACGTTGTGCTGAAGTAGATAGGTATCTACTACTATTGCATCCGTTGTCAGTTTAGATTTTTTTTATAAGGCCCAATTGTTTTACCTCGACAAAGTCAGAGTGACTTTGTCGAGGTAAAACAATTCTAAAATTGCCAAAGTTAATGTTACCTTAAACCTCTTAAGGTTTAAGGTAACATTTTAGATTCTCTGAATCTACCTGTCAAATTTTAAGTTTGTAATGTTTGTAGTTTGTTTGCATTTATAATTTCTGATTTCGTAATTGGTCACTTCTAAGGCCTTTGTGTGACTCTAATTTATTAAAATATTTCCTTTTTGAGGAGCCACGTTCTGATACCGTCACTCATTGCAGACAAGTTTAGGAGATTAGATATGGTTGCCACAAGACGGTGTCGAATTGCAAAAATGGGTTGAGGGTTATGGCCCTGCAGTAGGAAGTAAAATCTGCGTCGTTTTTATTGGGTTATACCTAGGTACTCTTAGCACAGATTACTAAATAGTTACTACGTAACTCGAAAGGTCTCTCGGGAATCGAACCGAACGCGAACCTTTGTTCGATTCCCGAGAGATGTTCTACCAAGAGTGCAAAAGGTTTCAGACCTGGCCCAATGTGGGTTGCATGTTGCCGATCAGACATGCCTTAAGGTAACTACTTCTTCCAAGACATGTATGGTATCATTACGACGTATATTTAAAAACAGTGTTGAAAATCCCATATAATTTGCTTTCTTGTATTTTACTACTTGTGTTTTATTAAATGTATCTAGTAATCTCAAGTTTTAATGTAAGAGCAAATAAAAAAATATTTCTTTCTTTCAATGTTAAGAAAAATATAATATTACTTTGTAGACTGAAACACTTTTCGAATAACCTGCTGGCTAAATTTCTCACTACTGAAACATTGGAGCTAGTGTTGCAATGCTCGGCAGGAGATAAGCTTCGGGGGTGTCAGGTAAGTACAATAAAAAGTTTGTAATTTTTTTAACTGGCAAGTACATGATCGGATGACGCGGAGTTTTTTATTCGGTTGGTTCGACTGATCGGACCACTCAGACGATTACAACGAGCTCCTTTTCTTAGATTTCATTAAATACTAATTATGATAAAAAACTAAAAATATGCTTGCGTTATCTAATGCGTTGTTGAAAGGAACTTAAACTTCGTGTGCGTTACCCCAGCAAAATAAAATATAACTAAAAAGTATAAGTGCAACAAATTTAAAATGTGCGCTACATACAATTACAGAAGCTGGGCAACTAATTATGTAGGTATCTATAACATTTAAATGAATATTTTCAACATTGCCTATTTTGTTTGGATATCGCACACTGAAACTTTCATTCAATATTTCTTTAAGCAAGGAGGGTACATCATACCTGCTTAGGTACTTAAAGAAAAATGATTCAAAATTTATCCATATAAATTCTGAACATTTTTTCCAGTTCCTCACAATATACGAAAGCGAAGAGAACGTTAGTCCCAACTTGGTAATACCAGGTTACTACTACATGGCTCACCTGAGGTTCACTGCTGTTCCAGAAACCAGCTCAGCGGAGGACTTGGTGGAAACCTCTTGTGTAGCTGATAGAGAATATTCTAAAACTTTTTGTATGGTAGGTACGCAAAAAATGTTGTAAATATTATTAAATATCATCTCTACCTGTGATTAATACGCCTTGTGTATTTTAAGTCTATGGTTACACGACAACAAGAGTCAAACCGACGTACTTCATAAAACAATAGCGTACCGCCCTTGCCGCGCTTTGGATATTTTGAATTCCCCTGTTATAATAATAGGCATTATTCATTTAAAGGAATTCTTAAAATTATAGTCAAAATCGCATCAAAATAAAAAAAAGAGTTAGTGAATAAACAGACAGTTAGATGCAAAAAGTGACTTTGTTTTAAACTATGTAAAAATAAGTGGGTAGGTACCTATATGTTTCTAAAAACTAACAATTTAGAAACTAAATAAATATTTTTTGGGTAAATTGTAACAGTTGAGATGTGCAGAGAAACAGTGCGGCTGCAGGGATCCTCTTCATCCTGAGGAGGATGACAGCAAGAGAACATTACCGGTGTGTTCCGTCACACAGATCAGCTGTTTGAGGAACAGAAGTACGTATCATAAGTAGGGATGTACTCGTAATAATTTATTTTTAACAGACTAATAATTTTAACAAAAAAAAACCGACTTCAATGCGGCAAGTTGTAGAATTTTAAAAAACAGCATGAATTTTCATAAATTTATATCTGATCATTTAAAGCGAAAGTGCATCTCATGACCATTCAAAGAAGCCCAAACACGGCTAGATTACATTGTTTAATTATGGAGTTCTGTTGCCTACCTTCCGGATTCATCATAACTTAATTTCAATTGAAAATATAATATTAAAAAATATATGTATTTAAAAAAGCTGAATGGTATGTAACAGGAGTAGCCTTAACACTGACTTCAATCTGTATGAAGTTATTTTACGCTTTTTGAAGCCGGTTTATTTTTTTACTGCCGCATTAGGGTAAAAGGCCTAAATCGCAGCGGACTTTACAAACATACAATTCATGTAGGCACAAATTAAGTACACACACTGACTCGGCCGGATTTGTGTGATCCATAAACAAACGTTTATGGATCACACAAAGTTTTGTCCCGTATGGGAATTGAATCAGTGACCTCCGGCTTCCAGTAATGTACATGTACCTACTCATTGTATAAAAAGAAACTGATTGACAAACCTAGATAGACAAAACAACAGCCCATCTGAATATACATTCTTTGTCTCTTTGAGTATGTTGCCATATGAAAATTTCACATGAATTTGCGGAAAAATATATAAATTTTGCTCGCAAAGTACCTAAGTAGCTAGGTATATCTATTTTACTGCGCAAAACGAATATTTCTTCCTAGAGCGCTCAATCGAAATCGAAAATTGAGACGTTTATTTAGCTTTAGCGTTACGTTTACTTGAAAAAAAAAAGAAAAAAATAATACGCCATGTTTATATTTCAGAGAACATAACATGCAACTGTTTACCGTCATGTAAAATAATCACAACTGATTTGAACTTAGAAGCAAGTAAAATGAACTTTATTGAACATACTATTGATCCTTTTTTGTAAGTATCAACTATTGGGCAAGGTTCTCCCCACCTCTACCAAGGAGGATTTCTTCTTTTTTTAAAAAGACAACTCCCGCGCAAGCCCTGTGTGGCGCGGGACACATACAAATAAACGGGCATAGAGTACATCCAGACAAAGGACAAAGGAAAAACAATTATAGATCACACAATTTTTTGTCCCGTGTGGGGATCGGAACCACAACTCGCCGCGCAGTGGTAAATGGCGAGATAAGAACCAACCGTGTAGTCAAGAACTAATAGGTATACGCACGCTCTCGATACCTTGTGAAGATAAATAGGTATTATGCGAAAACACCCCCGACACCCCTGGTGTTGCAAGTGTCCATAGGCTACGGTAACTGGTTACCATCAGGCGTTTGCTTGTTTGCCACCTTGGTATAAATTTTTTTATACCAAGTATAATTTTTTTTTTTTTACAAAAATTTAAAACATGTCTGATCCACCAACCCGTCTTGAGATAGCGTTAAATCTGAAACCCTTTAGCTATATGTATCAAGGAAACTATACTCGTGCCAAGCAGTCACCATTTTCCTGAGTCGACTCTTTTTTTCTATCTAAATGCCAAGTGATTTCTTAAAAATTGGAGTCTCCTAGGACTATTTGCCAGTTTCTTTAAAACTGCACTGATTGGCTTACGGCCGCATACATTCTTCTTTTATCACCAGTCAGTTGTATACTACGAACCAATCCTCCTAAACAAACTGTGATGTTTGCAATGATACCTACTGAAAATATCTCGGATAAGTACTAAATTTGTTTTTAGATCCGTTTTATCCGATCATCTTGGGGCACATAGTTAAATATATTAGGTATATGCTTTATGTACCTTCTAGATGAAATAAGTTAAACATTAGGTAGGTGGCGTATGGCACAACCTATTGTAATTTAGTAAATCTGTTTTAGTGCCGGATTAAATGTGACACCTTCCATAGTAATCAATTTAAGAGTCAATGTTGGACATTCTCGAATATTCGTTCTAAACCCTGTAGACACTTGGCTCACTTTGTTGTGTAAGTATCTATTGGCTTCATTAATCAACAATAATATAATTTGAATAAGAATATAATTTCCCGTGCCCAGCAGTGGGACGTTTATGGGTTGAGATGATGATGATGAATATAATTTGAGGTCAGTCACGTGAACACCTCACGTGACTCCAGACACTATTATATACTACTATTGAGTATTCTGTGCTCCTGGTTCTTTTTTTATAATAACCTATACTGTAAGACCGTTAACGTCTATTCACGTTATGACAATTAAACATCTATTATGTTTACATTACTGTCTGGGTTAATAAAATGTTTCGTCAGCCGTTACTATTGCTTTTCGTTGTTCTGTTAATATGCATGCGAGTTCTTACTCCGCTTGGTCTTACATACTGGAATGGACTTCTATGTGGACCAAAATGTAAGAATAAGAAACTCAAATTAACAATTGCGTTTTGTTTTCAGCATCTTTAGGCGGAGTATTCAATATGTTCTTGGGAGTGGGACTGTTCAGTGTTTTGGAAATATTGTACTTTATCTTGGTCAAGTTGCCTATGGCGATAAAGAAATCTTCAGAAATAAATCCTTTAATTGTACACACCACACGTCGTCCTGTTATTCGTTATTAAATGTTTAAAACTAATGGTGTTATTGTTTTAAATTATTATTATATTATTCATATTACTTTTGTTTTTCAATAGTTTTAACAACTGCCATTAATATCTCTGCATCACCCTAGGTTGACTGGTAGAAAATGCCTAACTGTATAATTTTGTGCAAGAAGTTTAAATAAATAAATGATGGTAAAACAACTATTTATGTTTATATAAAACAACAGCGACACGGAACGCAAATAAATGAAAGAAAAATGTCAATTGCCAACTGACCGTCAGTGTCAGCTGTCAATGTCACCGCATTTGGCAACACGGTCATAACACACGTGTTTTTGTTTGCATTGCATATATACTTCTGTACAATCTATTAAAATAATTAATAGTTGCTCATTAAATATAAATTAAAATGTCATCGTGGAAGAAGGCCGCTAAGGCCAATCAGAAAACTCATAAAGAGCGACATCAGCCTCAAGCCCGGAAACACTTAGGTCTTTTAGAAAAGAAAAAAGATTACAAAAAGCGCGCAGACGATTACCATGAAAAGGGTGAGACGTTGAAGCTATTGCGTAAAAGGACACTTGATAAAAATCCCGATGAGTTCTACTTTCATATGATTAATTCTAGAGTAAAAGATGGGGTAAGTTGTCACATTTATTTTAAAGGTTACATACAATCAATAGGTAGTTGTTTAAAAAGGTGCATACATTTATGCTTGCCTTACTCCTGAAACCATTACTAACCTTTATTGCCAACATTCACATCACACTCGTTATGTTGTTAAGTTGTATAATTTAAATATTGTTTTGCAGTCTAATACAGGACTGGCAAATTTTTGCACTAAAATATTACGCAAGCAGCAGATCTTCTATGCTTCTACATTGATATATCAATCTCAGAAACTACCAACCTTAATTTAAAAAATCTCTAGACTGATTGAAAGCCACATTATTCCTGAATAATTTTATTTTTAGGACAAATTATCATGCTGCATGCTTTCACAGAAACAAGCAACTTTAAATTAAATTCTATGAATTGATTATACACACTGAGATTCAATTCTTGATTATTCTAGGAGCATCATGAAGTTGAGAAAGAGGATGAGCACTCAAAGGAACAGGTGAAACTGATGCAGACACAAGATATTAAATATATAAACATGAAGAGAACTATTGAGAGCAGAAGGATAAACAGGCTACAGGTATATCTATAGTTCTATTATAAATGCAACTGGATGGATCAATGGATGTATGTAACTCAATCACTCCAAAACGGCTGAATTTATCTTGATGAAATTTGGCACAGATATATTTTATAGTCTGGAATCGCACATAGGCCATGGTCAGAAACTAGTGCTTATCTTTATACATGTCTTTGCCCTAAACTAGGATTTGTTAAATAAGAAACAAAAATTACACTCAATAAAGGTTTATTTACTAAAATCAGTTGTGGGTAAAAGTTTGTATTATGCTTTTTCTAAGCTGCTAAAATAATTATATTTAAGCTAAAATACTGTTAAAGAATAAGCACTATACTATGTACCTATCATCATCATCATCATCAATCAGCCTATCACAGTCCACTGTTGGACATAGGCCAGTCCTAACACGTGCCACAGCACACGGCCCTCTGCCTTATGCATCTAATCCTAGGTTATGGGTCCACCTAGCTGGGGGCTGCCCTACCCTATGCTTACTGTACCTATGCTAATATACCTTTTATTTCAGGCTCAGCTCCACATGACAGATGTAGCAGAAGCAACGCCTAACACTCACACATTCTTTGTTGAAGAGGGTGAGGAGAAAGAGTTTGATTTGGCCAAAAGACTGGATACACACCCTGCACTACTGAACAGAAAGTCTAATAGACCTAGACTGTCAGATCTTGACAAAATTACATTACCAGAGGTTGATGATGAGGTGAGTGCTGCTATTATTAATTTTTAACCAAATCCAAAAAGGAGGAAATTCTCAATTTGATAGGATTTTTTTAAAAGTATGTACACTAAGATTGATTGATTGATTACGCTGAGATTTATGCAATTCTTCTTTAGTTTGATGCAGAAGGCCATTGTTTCCATAAAAACTGAACATAGTTCGGCCCAAATAGTTTTCATTTTATGTTTTTCTTTTATTTGTGAACATTTTTTTCATTTGTGGGTTTAGGATGTTCTTAATTCTAAATAGTGGATCAAGTGATAAAAATATGTATAGGTACAACAAATTGTGGTACAACAAATCTTACAAATTATGATGCAGATATAGTGCAAGATGTAAATATTAACTATTATTAACCAATGATGTAAATCCTTGAATCCTGTGATTGGTTCATTGTTGCGCCCAGCCCATTTTACCCCGCACATACTACTAATGAGACCAAAAAACGCTTTCTATGCATTTGTTAAGATGTTTGCCAGCTATTATACTCCTATAGTAAAATACATAGCCTAATTGAGATTTGTTCATTACATGTTGATAAAAAAATTACTATATCAGTGGTACTGGTTAGATGGTCTGTGACCACTTTCTAAAATGTGCTAAAATCATAAAAACAAACTAAGAATCTCTACAATTTCAGACTCTAGAATCAATGAAGAAGAAAAAGGCAAAAGTATACAGAGAACTGTCTAAGAGAATAGAGAGGGAGAAGGAGTTGACAGTCATACAGCAGAAGATGGAGTTAAAACGTCACTTGCAAGATGTTAAAATAATGAAGCCAAAGAGATTGCAGCCGGCAACAGCATGTGCGGCACCTGTTTACAAATTCCAATATATGAGGAAAAAATAGTCTTGAGAAATATATTTTCTAAAGTAAGTGCTGTCTCTTATTCATTAAATAAATTGATGTATTTTACAGTCCATAGCTTTTTTATTACAATATTTTCAAATGCCCTCGCAACTGCTCTAATTGGCTACTTGACAGTTTTTATAATAAAATATGAAATTCATTTGCATGAAAATAATAATATGAATGAAAATAATTATATTTTTGCAAAATAAACTCACGAATTTTTAGTTGTTCTTATTGACGTCACAGTGTAAAAGTCACGAGGCTGACTGATTTCGCGTTATACATTTCAGACGGATTTACTAAAACAATTTTTTTCCTATTCTATAAAGTTTTTTCAAGAAAACATTTTCGTAATAAAGCTATGAAATAAACAGCAGTGACTAACAATAACAGTAACTTAAAATACTTTTTTGAAAACTGATAAGTAGTGTAAACTTAGAATCTCATAATATTTTAGATTTTAGTTAGTTAATTTTTAGCGGTAGTTGTTTATTTTTGTAGAGGCAACTTTGGAAGTCAATACTTACTAAGTTAATAGATCGTATCCTCTGATGCTTTTCGCCTTTTTTATCGTGTGCACAAAATGTGCTTGTATAAATTAATATTATTTCCATTTTACGTCTTTTTTCCACAAGCTATAACAGTAGTCATCATGTTGTGAGTTTTTCACTTCGCAAGTATTAATTAATGGAGTGATTTTGACTTGATCGAATTTTGCTTCTCACAAACATAGCATGACTCCTGCCTCCAGTGACTTGACGACACTTGAAAATTTATATCATAGACTTAACTCAGGATTGCTATGATTCTCACTGATGTCTCTTATGGCGGATGTAGATGCTTAGGGGGTTTTAGTCGGTATGCGGGAGAGCCCGACATAGTCGTCCCGCTTCCCCGGGGGTAGAAGCATTTTCCTTTTCAAAAAAATTGCTATGATACGAGTTGTGACAATGCATATGTTATATAACTATTCTTTCGGACGATGTAGTTTAATAATAAGTCAAAAATGTTTTAAATATTTTGTAATTCATAATAAATAATTACATTTTGTTCTTTCCTTATATATTATTACCTATAATCATTAATCAGATATGCACTCATGTTACTTTGTAACAATCATACTATTATACAAAACTCACTTTAAGTGAATCAAATAATATAAATAAAATTAAGATTAGAGTGAAACGACTATGCTAAAAAATAAAAATAACCCCCATTTTTGTTTTAAAGAATTGTGAAAAGGAAAGAGAAAACCGAGAAAATTGAAAATATAGTATTCAAGTAAAAAAAGTAAAAGTGTTGAATATTTCTAAAGTCCTAATAGTAATTAATGCAAACTGAACTTTTACTTATTTCTTTAATATTTTTCATTGTTTTTTTATTTTATAAGAAATTATAAATAAGTCTAAAATATAAATGCTCCGGTTGATAATAAGTAAAAATTCAGTTTGTGTAGAATATTTCTTATGAAACAGTTCGTTTTCAGTCTTTATTTTGTAGTGTGTGTAAAAATAGTGCACTTGTTAACTGTTCTGGACATAACCTGAGTATGTTTACATGATAACCCCACTTTTAAATGACCTACTTCTTTTATTTGAAGTCGATTAAATAAATAACAGCAATAACTGAACTATTGCGCCATATTGTATCATTTAAAAAATACAGACTTATCCTAAATTGTTCCCGTTTTACTTTTATCTAATTAAGATAGAGATTTAGCAACACTGGTATAAAAACACAACTACCTACTACGTCACATGGTAACATTGAGTGCATATCACTTAAAACTTGTACGTTTAACCTAAGGCGGTAACATTCGGTAACCTAACAAAGTCTTTGGGTTCACTTAACCTACATCACAGTGTCACCACAGCACGCATTTATGTTCAGGGTTCATCGGTGAACCTAGGGGGCACTGCCACGCTTCTGCGAACTCCTTAGAGTTGCTCAGGGATCCTATTACACGGATCTTGTTCGGACTGTGCACGCCTTCCACCATTTTGGATTTGAGAGCTCCTACTGTTGAATTGCCGCACCATATCTGTTGGTAGTAAGATAATATATTAGTTGGATAATGTCTGATAGCAAAGCAGATAATTCACTAGAAAGAAAGTTGGTAAGTATTTATTTCGATACATCATTGGACTGATAGGTTGGAAAATTTCGTATTTTGGACGTCTTTTGCAGTATATGCGGAGCACAATGGGCTGGGCGCAACAATGAACCAATCACAGGATCCAAGGATTTACATTATTGGTTAATATTTACACCTTGCACTATAACTGCGTCACATTTTGTTGGACGTTCCCAATGCCCATAACTTTTTTTAACGACTTCAAAAAAGGAGGAGGTTCTATATTCGACTGTAAGTTTTTTTTATGTATGTTCACCGATTTCTCCGCCATTTGTGGACCGATTCTCAAAATGCTTTTTTTATTTGAAAGAGGTACTCTTGAGGTGGTTCCATTGACACCAAGTCTAGATTTGATGATGGAATCCCAGGAAAATCGTGGGCAACCCTCAATTGTTATAGGTATGGACAATGATTTTATTTAATATATTTTGTTACTTTTATTTTATCACTAGTAATAGAAAAAATATTAAAAAAAAAAACCGACTAATAAGATGGCTCTCGTCGGAGATTCTCTACTGCTGTGGTTTTTTTTTTGACAGGAAAAATCAACATCTACTTTTTACTAGACACTAGCAAATTTACCGACGTCCTATCTCACCATAAAAAATTTAATCGACTTCAAAAAGTTAAAAATAACTGAATACAGATTGAAGTCAGTGCCAAGCTGAATATTAGGTGACAGAATGAACATAGCAGTGATTTCAATCTGTATTCAGTTATTTTTAGCTTTTTGAATTCGGTTAAATTTTTCGTCGGTGGTTTTTCCTGTCAAAAGTAACACAGTAGTAGAGAATCTCCGGTGAGAGCCATCGTGATCGAAATTTGGATAAAATATTATAATGACAAATAAGTAAAATACGTAAGTAACATAGTGTTCCTACCTGTGCGAATCCCAAGAAGAAGAGTTGTTCGGGCTTGTAGTGCGGCAGCGCGGGCAGCGCGTCGCGGCGCGCGGCGGCGGCGCGGCGCGAGAACTGCGCGTACGCCGCCAGCGCCGCGCGCAGCCCGCCGTTGTCCGCGATGTTCTCGCCCTGCGTGTTGAACCCGTGCACCTGCGCACCAACACCACCACGCACACGCTTAGTACAGCTGAACGAGAATTAACTATAGGCGCAGTCTTAGAGTTCCAGCTCCAGGTACCTTCAATCTTAGATCGATCTTAACATCGAAATAATACCCGATAAATATTATTTATCGAGTCGTGCTAGTTTTTGTTTCTAATCTTATTACTCTAACGCATAATTACCGCATAAAATTGTAGAACAACCAATATTAAAACTCCTACGCGCATACCAAGTGAAATGACAATCAATGATTGTAGGTAAAGATCATTTGAATTATTAGCATATCTTACAATTAAAACGTCGCTCTATTTCTGTGGACTATGAGTGTCTCTAAAGGCCCTACTCCTTCCAAATTCTGTAGCTAATACTCACTTTGTCTTGCAATAATTTCCTCTCTTGAATTAGTTTTGCCGAGCGTTTGCCGCACTTGGCCGCTTGACCTATGTGCGTGAATGAGCCTATATGAGCTATTTCAACTAAACCGAGTTGATCCAGGAAACTAACATACGGCCTAAATAATCACAGACCTCCAGTAATTTCCTCTCATAAAAATAAGTAACAGGCATGACACAGGAGTGTAGTGGTGCTGTTCTTCAAAAAAAGTGATAAAACCCTGCTGAAAAATTACAAAACCCATCTCACTCCTGAACCACGTCTACAAGCTGTTTTCAAGAGTCATTACGAATCGTCTCGCGAGCAGGTTTGACGACTTCCAGCCTCTCGAACAAGCCGGTTTCTGAAAAATGTTTAGTACCATAGACCACATACATACGCTGCGGCAGGTTATACAGAAGACCGAGGAGTATAATCAGCCCTTATGTCTAGCGTTTGTGGACTATGAGAAAGCATTTGATTTGATCGAGACTCAAGTTGTGCTACAGTCTCTCCAGTGGTGCCAAATTGATACTTGGTATGTCGAAATGTTGAAGTGCTTGTACGAAAACGCCACCATGTCGGTCCGTTTCCATGGTCAGAGTACGAACCCTATCCAGTTGCAGCGAGGTGTAAGACAGGGAGATGTAATATCCCCGAAACTCTTCACCGCTGCACTGGAAGATGCTTTCAAGCTTCTTGATTGGAATGAACTCGGCATCAACATCAACGGCGAATACATCACTCATTTTCGATTTGCCGACGATATCGTGGTCATGGCTGAGACCATGTAAGACCTTGGCGCAATGCGATGGCCACAGTAGAGTCTCACTACAAGTGGGTCTCAAAATGAACATGGACAAGACCAAGATTATGGTAAATGTTCATGTCGCACCCGCCTCTGTCACAATTGGAGGCTCTACACTCTAAGTTGTCGACGATTATATTTATCTAGGACAAACAGTCCAGTTAGGTAGGTCCAACTTCGAGAAAGAGGTCACTCGTCGAATCCGACTCGGCTGGGCAGCGTTCGGGAAGCTAAGTCATATCTTCTCGTCCCAAATACCGCAGTGTCTCAAGACGAAAGTCTTTGACCAGTGTGTGTGTGTTGCCAGTGATTACATATGGATCTGAAACGTCGTTCACTATGGGCCTTGTGCGAAGGCTCAAAATCACCCAAAGAGCAATGGAGAGAGCTATGCTTGGAGTTTCCCTGCGAGATCGAATCATAAATGAGAAGATCTGTAGGAGAACCAAAAGTAACCGACATAGTTCGAAGAATTGCCTCTATTAAGTGGCAATGGGCCGGGCACATAGCTCGCAGAACTGATGGTCGTTGGGGCAGAAAGGTTTTAGAGTGGCGACTACGAACTGGAAGACGAAGCGTGGGCAGGCCTCCAACAAGGTAAACCCACGACCTGGTAAAGGTGGCGGGCAACCGGTGTTCCAGGTCGGCTCAGGATCGAGAGTTGTGGAAATCTTTGGGGGAGGCGCTGCGTTTTTTGGCTGAGATGATGATGATGATGAAAAATAAGTAAAGAGAAAAATCAAGCTCACGGTATAATTGGGTAGCTGCGGCATGTGGTACTTGCTGTACTGGTCGATGATGCACTGCACCTTGGAGTGGTAGTGCTCCAACGTTGCCGCTGACCACCATTGCTTCAAGTTACCTTCCTCGTCATACCTGCGACCTGTTTACAATACACTACCGTTTAATTATAAAAAATAAATAATTTTAACAAAAAAAAACCGACTTCAGTACGGCAAGTTGTAAAATTTTCAGATATTTGTTTGTTACAATCGAATAAAATCGACTGAGCGTCGGGCTGAACACAGGTCAAGTAGGTATTAAAAGCAATATTTAATCTGTGCAATCCGCGCTCAATTCATTCACGTCATTATTTCTTATTAATAGTTGCTTAGCAACAATAACCGAAACTTATCTAATCGCCATCAGTAAAATACTTATTATTGAAAAGTTCAGATGGCCATCTGTGGTCTTCTTCATCAGTTTTACTTCACCAAATTACACTTTCTGAATGCAAATGATTGATTAGTTGTTAAAAATATTGAAATTGCTATATGTGTGCCTATAACTTTTGAGGAGTTCCCTCAATTCCTCATGGATCCCATCATCGAAACTTTCTTTTGATGATAATGGGACCAAACTGGAAGTATGTCCAGTCAGACAAAAAAATATTTTTTCAAATCGGTCCATAAATGACGGAGTTATGCGGTAACAAATGGATAAAAAAAAAAAAAAAAAAAAAATACACACGAATTGATAACCTCCTCTTTTTGAAGTCGGTTAAAAAGCACTGGATGCAAGCTCAAGATCAGTTATTAAGGAAACATCAGACGTATGAAGCAAAGGTCCATAAAGAAATGGCGTGATGTATTTCTTATAGCCAAGATCAAGATTCATTTATTTTTGTTGAGTCAAAGTAGGTAAGTTTTTAACCGACTTCAAAAAAGGAGGAGGTTCTATGTTCGACTGTATTTTTTTTATGTTTGTTCACCGATATCCCCCCATTTGTGGACTGATTCTCAAATTTATTTTTCTATTTGGAAAGTATGGAAAATAAAATCGACTTCAACAACCTAAAAATAACTGAATACAGATTGAAGTCAGTGCCAAGCTTAATATTAGGTGAAAGGATGAACCTAGCACCGACTTCAATCTGTATTCAGTTATTTAAAATTTTATGATCGTCTTCAAAATTAGTCATTTTCATATTATATTAACAGCTAAGATAAACGTACTCTAGCATCCAATACCCATTAAATATAAAACTACCTGTCCCACTTTCTGATAATAGGGTTCTAGGAGACTAGAGAGACACTATGCGTTTATCACTTACCTTGATCATCAAATCCGTGAGTCACCTCATGACCCATTATGGCACCAATAGATCCGTAGTTAATTGCTCTGAAACAAACAGTTACAAAATTAAAATAACTGATTATAGATAAGTCAATACGCTGTCATTGATACAAGCAAAAGGTCAGGTTTTTAAAAGGTCGGCAACGCGTGAGTGACACCCCTGGTGTTGCAAACGTCCATAGGCTACGGTAACTGCTTACCATCAGGCGGGTCGTATGCTTGTTTGCCACCTTGGTATTATAAAAAAAATAGCAACATTTTTGTGACTTCATTCAACGGAATACAACAAGATACGAGCTTCAGCGAGTAGGTACGGTATCTCGGGAAGCTGCCGATGGTTCCATACAACTTTCTACCAGAGGCCTGCATGATGTAAGGTTTCTAAATCATCATCATTTCAGCCATAAGACGTCCACTGCTGGACATAGGCCTGCCCCAAAGATATCCACAACATTCGGTCCTGAGCTGACCCTATGCATCGGCTAACCGCGACCCTTATAAGGTCGTCAGTCCACCTTGTTGGGGGCCTGTCCACGCTGCGTCTTCCAGTTCGTTGTCGCCACTTCAGAACTTTTCTGTCCTAACAGCTATCAGTTCATTCGTTATCGCAGTAAAGGCAAACATGAACAATATATTCGATAACTACTTGTTACTTAATTAGGTCTTCGAAAACTAACATCAGGAATCATGTTGTCAATCAAAACTTACTCAATTCCGTTTCCATAGAAGGGCGGTTGTAGTATCCCGGCGGGGAACGTGACAGAGTTCAGAGTGGCCGAGTAAAACGCATTCACTGTTGTTGCGGTCGCCACCCACCTGTAACACATGAACAATTAGGTTATTCATAAAAGAAAATATATACAAAAAATGTGATCAAATTAGTTTAAACAAAGTAGGAGTATAAACAAACAGAAACTTTAAACTGTTGACGACTATTATTATTAAAAAAATAATTAGTTCAATATTAAGTTTGGAACGAATTAATTTTTACTTCATAGCCTTAGTCAAACTCATTTATTCATTTAGATCAAATACATGATACTTATGATCGTCATAAAAACAAATGCCAGCATACTTTTTTCCTACGGCCAATTCGCTAACTACGGTTGGGTCTTGAGAAGAATTGGCAAGAAACTCGGGCCACTCTTTTTGATTGCCAGAGTATAACATTTAAATACGTTTAACATCTCGATAACGTGCAGTGTAAAGTTTAAACAGTATCTACCTGTTCCTATCAGGTTTCTCTCGGAGCGACTCCATGGACTTCTTGACCGCCGCCCAGGTTAGCTTCAGATACGTTTCTACCAAGTTGCCTTCAACCACTTCCGCCTATAAATATAATTACATAGTTACATTAGAGATGTACGATGCTAAGACCGTAGGATATTATTGTCTCGTCAAATCAGTCGTATTTCGATACGAGAAGACGATAATATCCTTCAGTCTTGCAGACTGTGGTGTCATTGATAAACAGAACTAACGGTTCAAAAAGTGATTTTGAAAAATGTTAAGCGTAGGTTACCATACTGCTTATACTACAGATGCACTGAAATAGTCGCTGGAGTGTCGAAGTCAAAGTCAAACTCATTTATTAATTTAGATCAAATTCATGATACTTATGAACGTCATTAAAACAAATGCCAGCGTACTTTTTTCCTGAGTGGAAAATTATGGACACAAGCGCCGAAGAAGCACTATACCTACTCGAGTTGTCAACTAACGTTGAATTACTTACAAGTCTGTAGACTGCCTGAACAGTTATATAAAGATTTGTTTTTATCACGTACGTGTTTGTAATGTTTGTCCAGCTGTTCATGTGTGAGCAGCCAAGAAGGGAAGCCAACGAAGTTGCGAATAGCTTTTAGCTTGTTGAGCGTCTTGAGCCGAGTGCCGGTGTCCATCCAGTCCAACTCCTGAACTGCCTCTGCGAATGCCGAGCGGACGTCCTCTATCATCTCTATTGCCTGTTAATTGTCAATCGGATTTAGAATCGATCAAAATTTGCTCTCTAGCCAAAGAGATTTACAATTAATATACCTTTTGCCTGGATGTTTGATCAAAATGCTTCTTCACGTACAGATAGCTTAATGCTACTCCGAAATTCGAGTTAACGTTGGCAGTACAACTCTTCCATCTCGGGGTGCGTTGTTGTAGACCGAATACAGCGCGGGAGAACTCGAAGCCGAGGTCACGGAACGCGTTCAGGGTCATCGGAGCCATTGTAGAGAATACGCTCCACCAGAGGAAACGTTCTGTGAAATATAGGTTCATGTATAGATTTATGCTCGTAATTGCCACAAATTTCAGATGTAGGTATGTCTTGATTGTATAAATAAGGATTCGTATCGACCAAAGGGTGGAAAAACACAAAATAGAAAGG
This sequence comes from Trisateles emortualis, assembly GCA_947095525.1. Classification (NCBI taxonomy): domain Eukaryota; kingdom Metazoa; phylum Arthropoda; class Insecta; order Lepidoptera; family Erebidae; genus Trisateles; species Trisateles emortualis. Next base: position 19,655,162 of record OX352736.1, on the reverse strand, counting down.
TACGTTCGAAACCGTAATGAAAATTTAATTGAACTGACTGCCTCTGTGGTCCAGTGGCCGCAGTATGCGCTTGCAGTGTACGAGGTTGTGGGTTCGATTCCCACACAGGACAAAACTTTGTGTGACTCAAAAAGAGTTGTTCTGAGTCTGGGTGTAATTTGTGTCCGTTAATTGTATGTTTGTAAAGTCTTCCGCGACACAGAGCTTGTTTTCTAGTGCGTGAGTTGACTTTTTTAAAAAGAAAAAGAATAAAAAATGTTTTAGCATTCCATTCTCACCAGAATTATAAAAAAATCCATTCGCTTTAAAATAGGTCTCAGGAATACTCACCAATGATAACAGGTTTGGTTTCTGACAGTAGAACAGCCAGTTTCTGCAGGTAAGGCAGGTCCATAACTATCACTCGGTCGGTGTTCGGGTGCAGGGAAACGCTTGTGTTGGCGAACACGAGCTCCAAGTATCGCTGCCAGTTATGCTAAGTAACACGAGAATAGATTTTTTAAAATTACAAGTAAGGATTTTAAGGCTTTATAAATTGCATAGAGTGGATCATATGTATTTTTTGTTGGAAAATAAGCATATCTACGACTCGCCTTATGTAACACATCACACACACATCTCAACCCATAAACGTCCCACTGCTGGGCACGGGTCTCCTCCAAACATTTGAAGTGATAGCCTACTATACCACGCTGGCCAGACGGGTTGGCATAGAGTTTTGTTTCGAGGTTTCCCTCTCTTGCAGTAGATATTGTCTGCCTGATTTACTCCCTTAGTCGACTCTTACGACACCCTCAAGATGGATGGGGATGGTGACATATGTAATCCGTCACCACACGGATAATAATATGGAATATGCCTTATGTAAGGAGCCACCAAACTTTTCACCCGTTAAAGGAACAAAAACTGTTCTTAGTAAGAACACTTATAAACAGTTATCAAGAACTTGTGCGCTACCTCTCTTAACTTCTGATTTTTTTTTCTTGCAAACGTTAATTGACAGAGTTATAATTTACCTCTTTCCACTGCGGAGGTCCGTTGCTTGAGCCTTGTATTAGTTGTTGCACACTCACTTCGTGGAACAGGTGATTGCCGCTGCGTCGCACTTCTACTGGTGTCATTATCTGTACATCATTCATTTCATTTTTATTTTGTAATTAGAGGCCCGCCCCGACTGCGTCCGGGTTAAACTATTTTCAGCGCAACTTTCTTTTTTTATATAAGAACCTTCTCTGGACAATCACAAACACAACGGTCCCACCACGCGTAATGCCGTGACAAAGGGAAATAGGGATTCATTTTTATATATAAGATTTTTAAAATAAGCTTTTTTTGTACAACCCAGCACTCAAACTCGGAATCTGCTTAAATCACTGAAGTGAATTACAAATACTCACTTTGGCCAGTTTCTTACTAAAGTCGACGATATCATCAGCGAACTTGCCCGCGTCGCCGTCCTTGTCAGCGATGGTCATCATAGACTTAATGTATTTGTGGTACTGCTCTAACTCGTGCGAGAACTGCTCAGGTTGCAGGAGGTAGCGTTCACTGAAGCCTGGTGATACTTGCTCGATCTGAAACGATTTTGTATTCATTTTAAACTTTTGTCAATCGATTTTTGACTGTATCGATGTTATCGATTCCAAACTTTGCCGGTTTCTGACGTTTGAAAATATGGTTGTTAGAAGTGTAGAATACGTTATTTTTGTGGTCAGCCTAAAATGCTAAGTTTTTTTTTATACTACTTAGGTGGCAAACAAGCATACGGTCCGCCTGATGTTAAGCAGTTACCGTAGCCTATGGACGCTTGCAATAGCAGAAGTATCACTTGCGTTTTGCCAACCCATTGTTTTACATCAAGGCTTTATGATGGGATAGTCCTGGGATAGGAATACGTTTCTTTTAAAAGGATCCTTAAATGAGCGCTGGAGACCTGTACTCACACTGTAAGTAGGTACTATTCGTACCTAATGCTGGATGTGGTCGAGATATTTATCATGGAACATAAAATCTTTGACTATGTGACGATAGCTTGAATTGGACGAACATGTCATACCCAGAAGCGAGAGCACGGGTAACAGGTAGTATAGTTGCCCTGAACCGTAGGTTATTTTTAAGTATACGCAAGTGACTCACCACAACACGGTTTCGGCTGGTGTTTCTGACATCTTCAGCAACCTGCACGCTGAGTAGCACATTCAGTCCAAGGGTCCTTCGTCCCCGGCCCGCAACTTCTACCCAGGAGAAGTTGGCAGGTGCCTCCGTATGCGGCCGAGCTGATAGACCCAATTTTTCCAGGATTCCTTCAATTGGTAAAGTGCCGTCGGTTTCCAATTTTTCTGGAAAATAGAATATTCTTTATTGTACACCAAATAATATACCTACACAAAAGACAATAGAAAACCTTATAATAAAAAGTGACGTACAATGGGCGGTCTTATCGCTAAAAACGATCTCTTCAAATAATAATGAAAGACCTATTATCATGAGCATTTTAGACGTGTATGCCAGGATTAATACCTATCACCGATGAGCAGTTGTCCTTACCACCTTCTATTATTCTACTATTGGTTTTATAGATTTTTTTATAGACTGAACAAAAGCAGCTAATGCTAGAAGAGCGACTGCAAATCCCTTTATGATCTTTGACGGGTAAAACTTGCACGTTCTTTGGTCTGTAATATGATAGGCTACACTCCAATCGGGCCGTCTCAATATGAAGCTACAAAAGTCTAACTTATTTAAAACCACTCTTACGATTTAAAAAATATATAGAACTCACCAGTATTTATACATGTCCTATACAGCGTCTTAGCCTTTACCACGCTCTTCGGTAACCCTTCATCATCTCTAGCCTCGAGTAGCTCTTTAAGGTCGCTGACTAGCCGCTCTCTGAGCCTTGCGAGTTGGTCCCAGGACGTTGCCCAGTCAGGTACAGGATTGCGTTTGATCCAACCTCCACACGCAAACTCGTAGAAATCCGTACAAGGGTCTACATCTTTGTTTAGAGCTTGTAGGATTCTGGAAGCTGTGGATAAAGATACAGTGTTATGTGAGTATTTTGTTCCCGGTCGTGTCGGATTATCGTCCCATCGGACCATGAAAACAAGACTAAGTATAGGAATATTTGTGCAGACATTTTTGCATTATTGCGATAAGACGAAGCGGTGGAATGGGAAAGTAACCGACTTGCACGCAAGAGGTGCGAGTTCGATCCCGGGTGGCAGTACCAATGTGAATTTCACTTTGTGGCGTTTATATGTACTAATCAAATGATTCTCAATCTGCTAACGGTGAAGAAAACATCGTGCGGAAACCCGCATGTCTTAGAAGAAATTTTAAAGACATGTCTGATTCACCAACCCGCATTAGGCCAGCGTGTGTGAATTAAGGCCAAAACCCTCTTTCTCTCTTGATAGAGGAGAGGAGACCCGTGCTCAGCTGTGGGACATATATGGGTTTCTATCTAGGATTCTATCTAGGAACTTGTGTCCGTATCTATACTACATATCTAGCTTCTTAATTTTGTTTTATTTTTTCTCTGTATTTTCCTCAAGACAGAGGAGTGCATGTGGAACTTCTTGCATCCCTCTGCCGGTATCAATACCTGCGTAGTTGGCCAGTCTTAATGTTGACTGGCCGCTGTAGCTGAATTAGGGCCAGGAGCACTATTATTATTATAAATACAGCTATGCAAATTAATTTCATCCGTTTAATGACCATTTATTATAATTATTCACTTAACGCTCACCTATCTTATCAATCAAACGTATCTATAAGCATTATTGACTCATCTAATTGCAGTAATTGTCCATTTAAACATTGATTTCTACAATAAATAATTGTTGAACTATATTTATAGGCCACGCGTTGTTTACTTCGTGTAGGTACCTATTACAGTCGTAGGTCTAGAAACAAAATACTGCGTATTAATACCATTAAAAGTAAACATGCGTTGAAAGAAGCTGATGCAATCTTTTTCCCGCGTAATAAGGATTTTCAATCCCACGTGGAATGTGAAATAAGTTTACGATAATACCATAATAACTAATATAATAAACGCGAAAGTTTGTAAGTATGGATGGATGGATGTTTGTTACTCTTTCATGTAAAAACTACTAACTACGGATTAGGATAAAATTTGGCATAGAGATAGACTATGGTATGGAATAACACATAGGCTACTTTTTACAGCGATAACTGACATCCACGCGGGCGGAGCCGCGGTCAAAAGCTAGTAATAAATTGTTCATAAGATGTCTATAATTACCAGGAGTCTGTACGCAGGCTGCTATTGGCCTTTAGGGGTGGTCTCGCACTTGGGGGTGTCCTCAAGTATTTTTCGCGATTTCTCAAATTAGTTAGGTGGTTACCTACTATTTGATTGTTTAGAATTAGAGTATGTCCAGCTATTGAATATAAAATTAAAGGGCAGGTAATAAATAAAAATACAATGTAAATAATCGCTTCTAAGTGAATTAGTTTAATTTAAACATAATAAATTATTAATTAATTATTTATGGTAGAAGAATACGCCACAGATAAACAAGGTTTTACAAAAACATCCTGTTTAGTGAATTGATGCACATGATACCGGTGATATTTATTTATTTACTTCTTGCACAAAATAAGTGTACAAAGGCGGACTTAATGCCAAAGGCATTCTCTACCAGCCAACCTTTGGGTGATGCAGAGAAAACTAGGTAGGTGCATTAAGTAGCAATTTTGATAACAGATTCATACATAGACAATTGTTAGGTACAGTTATTACCTATTTATAAAAATTGTTATTGCTATTGATAACGAAATGTTACGTAGGTACGTGTGCTCCTAGGTACTAGTCAAATAGGATATTCAGTCTAGTACGCGACGATTTAGATGCAGATACATACATATCATCACGCCCGTCTCTCAATGGGGTAGGCAGAGACTATGGTACGCCAATTGCTTTGATCCAAACATACAGCGACTAAGAAGGGGATTTGCTGAAAAAAGGCCTAATTAAAAGTACCCAGAATCGACGTTCTTCATGTTCTCCTACGGCGGCCTCTACCGACATCTCTATTCATTCTTGCACGATATAACATATCATCTGCTCTCTCCGACATAGAAGTAGGAGAAAAAGCCATGACAAAAGGATTAACATTAGTATTTAGATGGAGATATAGTGCACGTGTTGTCGTGGTGACGGATCAAGAATACTAATGTCACTACCCCTTTCCATCCCGAGGGTATCGTAAGAGTCGACTAAGGGAGTAAGGCAGGCAGACAATATCCACTGCAAGAGAGGGAAAACTCGAAACAAAACCAATATATTAATCCGTCTGGCCAGCGTGGTATGGTAGGCTAATATCCCTCCAAGTGTATGGAGGAGACCCGTGCCCAGCAGTGGGACGTTTATGGGTTAAGATGGTAGTGCACAAAATTAACTGCCTTGGTGGTCTAGTGGCCGCAGTATGCGCCTGCTGTGCACGAGGTTGTGGGTTTGATTCGCACACAGGACAAAACTTTGTGTGACCCACAAAGTGTTGTTTTGAGTCCGGGTGTAATTTGTGTCCGTTAATTGTATGTTTGTAAAGTCCCCCGCGACACAGAGCTTGTTCTCTAGTGCGAGAGTTGTCTTTTTAAACTAAGAATGAGAGAAAATGAGTGCGCAAACACAAGTGCATTCTTTATTTTCCCTCACACTCATGGTCCGATGGGACACAATCGGAAAGGAACAACCCCAGAACCAACGGCTTTAAGTGAGATAGCCATTGAGGGTTGTTCCATTGTCTTGGAGGTCGGGGTAACTAATGTAAGAAAGTTTATTTTTCGAAAACAATGGATTGTGGATGTCTAAGAACAACCCGCCTTTAAGCGCCTACTTATATTATCATAGCACTAAACAACCAAAAGTAGATAGGCTTTTGGTGTGGGACGCAACATATGTCGACGCCGTCATATCATGCTGCATCCGTGAAGACTCTCAAGCGGCGCAAATACAGTAATCTCATCGGAGATTATGTGTTTATGCCGTTTGGAGTCTAAAAGGCTTGGGCCGTGGGGTGCATATGCTCGCGGTCTTTTTAAAGATTTGTCGAAGCGATTAATCGAGGCTTCACGTGAACAGAGGGCTGGCTTATTTTTGGCTTAAAGAATAAGCATTGCTATTGCAACGTGGCAATGCTGCCAGTCTTCTGGGCACGTCTCCAGTAGACGTCGATGCGGAGGAATTTTATGACGCCTTTTAAGCAGTCCCTCCCGTTTTTCGTATTTTTTTAAGAAGTGTAAATATATAGATGTAAATAAATAAATATAATCAAAAGTTCATAATGTCATTATTATGAACTAATTAAAGAATTGTTCCCTTCTAATTACAAACGCCATAGCAATGCCATAACATTCCACATGAATACCACACTATATTTATGGTGACATGTTAAACAGCGATTAGTTACTCATTTGTAGATAATTTAAATAACTTCAATAAATTATCGAATAATTATTTGTTTTTATTACGTTGTGTAGTGTTCTGCCACGTGTTTTGATGGTACGTCTATGGTGTTACAAAGTAATCTCTACTATTTTACATGGAACTAATTATGTTGAACACTCATGACATCGATCTAGTTCCTTGCATCATCTTGTGTGGTAGGTAGGTAGCAGGTACCTACGTTAATTGCCCTATGTTTGCGTAGTGTTATCGGTTTGTCTGTGCTGCGAAAAGAAGCAGTTTATTATCTGTTAATTTAGCAATAATACTATCTAGGTGGGGACTTTTGAAGTTTATAATTACAAAGTAGCTTTTGCCCGCGGCTCTGCCCGCATGGATGTCGAGTATGACAATATAAAGTAGGTACCTATTTACTCTATGTCTTTCCCCAAGATATAATCTTATCTCTTTGCATTATCAAATTTTATTACGGAAAGTTTAGCCGTTTAGTAGTGAAAAGGTAGCAAACAAACATACACACATACAAACAGAATTACTTTCAATATTAGTATGGATAAATATACCTAATTTCTTATAACTGCATAACTACCTACTAGTTATGCATGCAGTCAAAAGAAATATAGTATAAGTTAATAACAAGGATAACTTAAAGCTAACTTAGTGATTTAATAACTTTTATTTAGGTACATATTACTTGAGTGAGGAAAACTCGAAACAAAACCCTACACCAACCCGTCTGGCCAGCGTGGTGTACGGCTGTCCCAGATCAAAACCCAGTAAGTCCTTTTTAACAAATTACAGTAGAGTGCAAAAACATTAATCGGAGTAGCCTTACAAAAGTATATGTGTTAAACTAAAAAAATGATATTTACTGAAAGGAATAACTAACTACTGAATACATATTACGAGATGTTTTTAAAAAATAATGTAAAATGCATGTTTTATGCTCCTTACTAACTTTGAAAATAGACAATACGAACATATGTTCCTACCATGACTCGTTTTAAAACCTAGTATGTGCACAGAAACACGCAACAGGTAGGCTAATATGCCTCCAACTGCAAGGAGGAGATCCGTGCCCAGCAGTGAGACGTTTATAGGTTGAGATGAAAGGTACATATTACGGGTTAGTAGGTACTTACCAGTGCCGACGCATTCTTCGCTGAGGCACGGCCTAGGACTCCTGTATTCTGTGAGGACAAGCACTGTGGTGTACACCGCCAGGGCTATGAGGGATATTCCGAGCGCGCCGATCAGCACCGACGAACATCGCACTGTACGCTCTCTGTGGACAACGATCAAATAGCCAGTGTTAGATAGAATAGATGTTATGGCACCATACTAGCGAGCAAGCCCAACTGGGGAATGACCTTAATTTTTTTTCTACTACTTGGGTGGCAAACAGGCATACAGCCCGCCTGATGTTAAGCAGTTACCGTAGCCTATGGACGCTTACAATATCAGAGTATCACTTGCGTGTTGCCAACCCATTTTTTTACACCAGGGCTTTAAGGTAAGTATCCCTAGGATAGGAACGAACGAATTGGTCTTAAATTTATTAGCAGAATACCAAAAATGCAACTGAGATTCAATTGAGAATCAAATCAGATTCAATTAAGCCATCCGTAAATTAGTAGAATTGGGGCCCAGGTTTCCAGGGCTTATTTAGGGATGTGTTTTCAACGAAACATTTTCGTATGCCAGGGATACTTTATCTTAAAGCCCTGGTGTAAAAAAATGTTGAGTCGGCAAACACGCAAGTGATACCTCTAATATTGCAAGTGCCCGTACACTACAGTGATTGCCTACCATCAGACGGGCCTTATGCTTGTTTGCCAACCATGGAATAGGTACTGCATAATGTATAATGATTATAAATACTTCATACCAAAGATATAAATAATGTAATTTGTTACTGTTACCTAGTTAACTTTCGAGGGCGTTTACTATCCTACTAATATTATAAATGTGAAAGTTTGTAAGAATGGATGGATGGATGTTTGTTACTCTTTCACGTTAAAACTACTGAACGGATCTGGATGAAATTTGGCACAGAGATAGATTATGGTCTGGAATAACACATAGGCTACTTTTTGCAGCGATAACCGACATCCTAGCGGGCGGTGCCGCGGGCAACAACTAGTATTTAATAAAACGAGTCTAATTCTGTTGCTAGTTTAATGTAGACTAAAAGAGTACAATTTGTTCTTACATTCTAATTGTCTCATCACTACGCGACAGTCCGGCGCCAGTCGCCGGAAGGCTTAATCTAAACAAATCTTAGGGTACCGGGAACCTAGACCACCATCGGTTAGCATGAGGTGATAAGAGTGTTCGGTAGGTACAGAGTGTATAACTACCTACCACAACATTGTTAGTAAACAGATTTATGTATATTTAAAAAAAACAACTCCCGCACACAGGGCTTGTTCCCTAACAAGCCCTGTGTCGCGGATGACTTTACAAATATACAATTCACGGATACAGATTACACCTTAACTTGGATCAAACATTTATGAATGACACAAAGTTTTTGTCCCAGGTGTGAATCGAAACGAGGCGCTCATAGCCAAGTGCACTTGCTGTTCGGTAAACGGTCAGCGGGTTAAGCAACCAAAGGCACGGTAACCCTATAGATGGGTGACCGCATAGTGGCATTTCATCTGAGCGTCTCCGTGCTTTGGAGGGCACGTTAAAAGTCGGTCCCCACTGTTAACAGTCGTTAGATCACGACAGAGGCCTAAATATGGGCGATCTAAACAACTCTGTCACTAGGTTGTCCACTAACCAAACGATAAAAAGAAGAAGATCGAAACGAATTCCGGCTTAGCAGTCAGGGTCACTAACCACTAGATCATCGAAGCCCTATATTTTAAAATTAACTTCAATTTACCTCAACTACCGCTAAGTTAAACGGTGTAACAGTAGGTATCATGTTACAATTGGAGGTACAGGGTGTAACTATTTTGCTTACTAATAGGGTTGCCGCTACCTATAAGGATTTTAAAATAGCGAATGAATAATTAAATAATTAATTTTATCAACACGTCATTACTATAATAATATTTATTTATTTATGCCAACTTAGCCCAATCTGTAAGTATTTTTTTTTCTTAATTATAATGTTAGTAAAAAAAAAAAAATTAAACACAAATTCCTGAAAAAAATAATGCCGGTTTGACCAGCAGGGCTACAGCATGGCGCAGCCATGGTGCATCGAATTTTTTCATTAACATTTTCAGGATGCCGTTGAAACTCGACCGCGCTCTTGTTAGCAGCGAGTATAGTCTTTTACGACAGATTTCATAGAAAAACTATGGTGGTATAGAAAATATATTATGATTGTTTACGTAAGTCTTTAAAGCACCCTGTACGAAAATTATGAATACCTAAATAGTATTGTACAATGACAATGCATTAATAGAAAAGTGTGGACATGTATCTATACCCACAATTTGGCGTCGTCCGACTGTAAAATGATCGTCTGTGGCGCGGCGCGTTGCCATAACAGATTACTTTCACTCTTTATAGCTACCTACCTATACACCTACCATAATTTTCCTATACCGATTTACAACGCATGCATTGTAGGTAAGTGACTAGATTGAGAAGTTCATAAAGACACAGTAGGTACTATGCCTATAAGAGAATTTATCTTTATGAAAATAAAGAGATACCTAATATAACTTCTTAGGACTTGTATGGATATGTCCATGGAATAAATTAAAATAAATTCAAAAACAAAAAACAAGGAGCTTTCGTAATTGCACTGAAACTCGGACCCACTCAGGCACTCCAAATTCAAAATACAAATCTATGTTTGCAGTGTTATTAAATACCTAAGCGTTTATTATAATTTTGTGTCAGTATATAGGTTGTTTGTTAATTTATTTAATTAATTTTAATTGTATTTTGTTTTTTATATATTCATTGTGAATTTGTGACTGATTTTAATGTAGCTAACGAATATGTTATATTCAGACAGGATTATATTTATTATTTATAGGCATTGCAGTTGTCGAAAAGGCATTTAAGTAGGTACCTGTCTACTGTATTTTCAAACTTATTTTAAATTTTGCTTGCTAAAACTTGGGCTGCTGAGCAAGGTTACGCTGAGTACGTACCTACATAGCTTACTTCAATACTCAATACGGCCATTAGATCATAATCATAATCACCTATTATATTATTACTCTCTCGTGCTCTCAGTAAGTCGTTACTATCGTCACAGCTTCCTACACGCTATAGGTACCTACTTACCCGTAATGTCGGAACATGCAACAAGCAATTGTATTATCTGCGGAACTATGATATCTTATTTCCTATTCAATGTTTATTGTAAGTGATTACAATAGTGTGAGAGTTTAGAACATTTTCCAATACTTCAATTACACTACACGTGTAGGTAGTCTAGTCCTGGACAATATAGTATGTGATCCATAAATGTTTGTTACAAGTCTGAGTGTAGGTAATAATAATAATAATAAATTTTATTAGCAAAAAACACATATACAATTTTACACAATATTGTACGTATTACAGTTACAGTTAACTTAGGATAATAATATAATTTCATTTCAATAATGTTATTTTGTGTTCGTGAAGTGTATGTTTGTGAAAGTCTCCGCGACACAGGCCTTATTCCTGGGCGGGAGTTGTCATTTTCAAAGAAATTGCTACTCAGCACCCGTATCAATATATATAGTATCTATCGAATTTGATTCCTGTGCGTAGGTTTTAACTGGCAAATGCTCAGTATCTGCCCAGAGCCAGGAATTAAATACCGTGACGTAACTTGGATGTGATAATTACATTGACCTACACTGTGACTGTGACTGCACGATTGGTTCAGTGGCTTAAGTGGTTACCTCTCCATTTACTACTGCGCGGCGTGTTGTGGGTTCGATCCCCACACGGGACAAAGATTTGTGTGATCCACAAATGGTTGTCCGGAGTCTGGGTGTACTTTGTGTCCGTTAATTGTATGTTTGTAAAGTCCCCCGCGACACAGGGCTTGTTCCCTAGTGCGGGAGTTGTCTTTTTTATAAAATAAATAAAAACACTTGCGTATAATTACCCCTTCGGGTAAAAAGGCGTAGATCTATAATAATAGCATGGGGATCTTCAAGAAAGGAGTTACAAGGTTTTTGAAGGCAACGCGCGAGTGACATCCCTGGTTTTGCAAGCGTCTATAGGCTACGGTAACTGCTAACCATCCAACCCGTATGCTTGTTTTCCTCTTTACCGGTAAGTATGTATGTAAAACCTTTGTTCAAAAATTTGAAGCAACTGAATATATAAATAAATGCGTCAACTGTTTATCTTCGTGTCTCGCAAATGTATTGAGGACGATGTTTCATTGTTACAGCGAGTCTAGTGCATGTTGCAACCCAGTGCTTAGTAGATACAGCTCCGTGCTAGGTTTGTGGGCCATCGACCTATTACAATGTAGTCGTTTAATTGAACTGATGCTGTATAACACTTAGGTATTGTTACTGGCAAAGAAAAGAATTAGAAAAAGCTGTTATTTTGTACAATGACGCATAACAACCTAGGCACTTGTTCTGACTGAGTGACTACAATAACTGACTGATTAATTAAAGCAGATTCTAAACACTTAAAATTTTGCCGCAAACTTAAAATGTTGCAGGGCTAAGTACATACATATCCTCACGCCTGTCTCCCATTTGGGTAGTCCGAGACTATGGTACGTCAATTGCAGGGTTAGTAGTTAGTTAGCATTTAGAAATAGTTCAAGAAACGGATAAAAAAACAATGACTAAACAACAAAACCTTCTTAGCATCAGTTATCGCGATCTCTTTATAAGTCCATACTTGGAAGACAAATTCAAAGATAAACTTTAGGATTCGGCACACGACGTAAAACAAATGATATTGTCGACAGATAAAATCTCATCAAAAAAAGCTAGTCCACGCAAATATAACAATAACACAATGGGCTTGCCCATATTAGATACATCTGTATTAGTAGATATTGTTGACGAGACATGAGTGTCATAATAAACCTCTGCCTACCTTCCTATTCGAGGCAAAGGCGTAATGCTGTCACGCATTTAGTCAGCACCTAAAATTGCAAAAAATAAATTCATTAACTGCTAAGGACAGCGTAACGAATTAATTCGTTAAAGTACTAAAATTAGATTTAGATCTATAACACTAATCTGCAAATACCAGGTATCTTTTAGCATTTCAATGTACAATTTGCAGCACGTGCAATAGGTACTGTAGAGTAAACGACCATAATTACATGATTATACGTATATGTCCCTGTATATACCAAGGAGATTGAAATTATAAGCAACAATAAGATAAAGAGATTATGTGAATTGTGTTTATAGAAGAAAGTCATAAGTGGAACTTCACTTTTGTCCGCGACCGTACTTGCACATAAGGCTGATTCATAGGCTTTTACCGAGATAGAAACATTTCTGCATACAAACAATTCTTTCCTTAAAGCTCATAAAACATCATTCGGTTTTATCGCAAATTCCTACACATATGTCACTACTCACGATGATTAAGTGCAGTCATATAAATAGCGATCTTTGTCCAAGTTAAAATAGGGCGTTGACTTCTTTGCAAGGGAATATTTTATAACGGTAAACGCTACTGTCCTCCTGTTCAGAATTCTGTTCGTGTTTCTCTGAGAGTGCGAAGTCCTACTGATTACACTGGTACAATGGCTACCAGAAATGTGTCTGCGAAACGTTTGTAAGTAATTTATTTCTTTATATATCCGGTGAGGAACATTGGATTGTTCTGTGTTCGGCTCATAAATGTTACATGTGTGACATATAAAGAGGCAAAGTGGGTTTATTAAAGCGATTCCTATTTTTTAAGGCTGTTGATCGAAAGCACGGTACGTTATGATATCTACTTTCAAACAAAAATGATTGCTCTCCTCTTTCTAATACTGATACCACAGTGTAAAGACCTCTTTATACCTTGCTCCATATACTGTGCTGATACTATGTAGCCTTAGCTACATACTTATGAAGGTAAGGATCAAATGCAAAATTCTTATTTATTTAGGCCAGGTAGGTAGGTACAGTAGACTACAGTTCAGGCAATCGAAAAAGTTTATTTTTGTGAGTTTCTTATAAGTTTTTTTTTCACCCAATTTGACCGAATTTTTGGTTTTGTTCAGAAATAGGGTCTACAGCACGCAAATGATACCCCCATCATTGCGCCCATAGGCTACGGTAACTGCTTAACATCAGGCGGGCCGAATGCTTTTTTGCCACCCAAGTACTAGTATAAAAAAACTCAAAAATTCACCCCCGTATTTAATCAAAACATAAATTCTATCATTGGTTGCACAATGCGATGAATTTGGGGATGACTAACGTCTTAGATGAATACTTTTTAGCAGAAATATAAACAATTTAGATGCAATGTACGATAAACAATTTTTAGGAAATGATATCATACTTACCTAGTACCTACCTACTAAGGAAAGCTACACAAACAATGCTTGGTATTTCCAAGCGCACTGACACATTATGCAAATTTGCAAAGCTGCACTTTTTCCGCCTCATCCTGCACTCGGTCGGTGCAAGTGTTTCATTTGTTAATTTGCATACCATGTGATTCATTTATGTCAGGTGGTTAATAACATGTAAGTAATTAGGTGCTTTTATTATTATATGTATTGGCATCCAGTAGCTATTACCTAGGTACGATACGGTACTACGTACGATTGAGCAAACGCGACTGCGACGCGAAGGGGCTTTATAAAAGACTACACTCAAAACAGACAGTGTTGTAGTTTGTGTATAGATGTCCATATTGTCCAGTGCTCATATACTTACCTATATAAGTATGAACACTGGACATAAATACACTGGGTATAAATGTTGAAAAAAAGTGATCAAAGGGCACTGTAAAAATTGAAACCGTGCTGTGCACGAGGTTGTGGGTTCCATTCCCACACAGGACAAAACTTTGTGTGACCCACAAAGAATTGTTTTGAGTCTGGATGGAATTTGTGTCCGTTAATTTGTATGTTTGTAAAGTCCCCCGCGGCACAGAACTTGTTCTCTAGTGCGGGAGTTGTCTTTTTTAATATTTTTTTATTTAATTAATAATTTTACGGTTTTTATGATGCGAATAATACGAAACTTTGTCATTCTTTAAAAATCAACTAAAAGTCGGATCGAAGTCGGTAATGAACTCTAATGCTAAAAGTGATAAGGATTCTTGATTTTGTAAATAAAAACATGATGACAGAAAATCAGGGTTTTTAAAACTAAGAGAAGGGTTATCCATACGCAAAGCCCTGTTGTTAGGACTCTACTGATGTAGACAATACGCTAATTATGCTTCTGCTATTGCAAGCGTCGATAGGCTTGCAATAGCTTTACTGCTTACTATCAGGCGGGCCGTATATGCTTGTTTGCTTCCTTAGTAGTAGTATAAAAATACTAGGAATATACGGTGCGCAGCGACCGAGCCGGAACAAATCCGCTTTTTGGTGATAGAAAGTGTCTCAACAATCTGGTATTTGTTTGGTCCATTGTCGGAACAGTATTATTATGCTAAACACGTGTCGTAAACAATACATCAATGGAAATTGTACCGTGTCAATCGGTCACCATTAATGTTACCTACTAACGCGACTCTCAGCTGATTTTCGTGCAATTTCATTGTGACTGTTCCCGTTGAATAGGCGGCGTGTGCGAAGCCGCGGGTGAAAACTAGTATCTAAGCCATGAAACTCAATTGATACATATACCCACTTACCTATCAAGTGACTGTAGATGTAGCTTTCTACAGGTAAAAGATTTTTTTAATTCGGTGCATTAGTTTTTGAGTTTATTATTATTAGCACTACAAACCAAAACACCTACTAACAACTACCAACCTTTTTTCTTTAGAATATTAGGTAGAGGCATCTACCTATCAATAATAATTGTTTTTGTTTGTTTTCAAAAAGACAATTCCCGCACTAGAGAACAAGCTCTGTGTTGCGGGGGACTTATTTTACCTTACAAACATACAAATAACGGTCACAAATTACACCCAGGCGCAGAACAACGCTTTGTGGGTCACACAAAGTTTTGTCCTGTGTGGGTATCGAACCCACAACCTCGTGCACAGCAGGCGCATACTGCGGCCACTGGACCACCAAGGCAGTCAATATTATATACCTACCTACCTTATTTTTGTAATAGTACCTACCTAATTAATTTAAAAGCCTAAGATATCTACCTAAGTACAATAAAAATCTAATTTTAATTAAAAAGTAGATAATTCCGCTAGATTATTTTTCCTCGTGCTGAAGAAAGATACAAATCTTTGTTTAGTTCCTAATAATAGTACGAAGCTATATAACACAAATCTGATCGTATTATTTGCTTCCGTGGTTACGAACATAATACTTAATTATATCAATAATTTAAGATTGAAGATTATTTATTTCAAGTAAAGATTAATTTTATCTAAATATAAAACTGCAAACCAGACTTTAGTGGGAGTAATAGTAGGTATGTGGCAAGGAGACTAGTTTTTTAAACGTTTAACACGTCACAACCCACACCACCAATATCTCGCTTAAAAAATATTTTGATATAAACATTATTCTTTAGGCTGGATATGACTACTTTGTGTAAAAACATTATTGAAATGTTATCTTAAACCTCGTGATTTTACATTAAATTGTTAAAAAACTATAATAGACCGAGACAACAATGCTGTTTTATGACGTCACACTCCTTTTTCGCCAGCTGACAGATTTTCGGTTGGTATATTTTTCCCCAGAACCTAGTGTTCTAGAGAAAATGGACACCAATATCGTGAATTATTTCAAACCAATATCATGGTCAAATCTTTGAAGGCTTAAAAAGCCTAATAAAAGCAAGGTATGTTGATGGCGTAAAATCCTTATTATTTTGCTTCTATAAGAAATAAACTTAGTTTTTTATGTGTAACGAAACGTCACTGCACTTAATAATTTGACAGTTGCTGTCAACGAGCGTGCTTTCTTTGAGCACCTGTCAGTACAGTACAAATACAAAGCCGATTGCCAGCATTGTTTGTTTATAATATGAATAAAGCGTATCTAAGAATTAAAATAATATATAATAAGCTATCATTATATATAAGTTTGTGTGCTGATACTCTGTGAAGCTAATCTGAAAGGAATCGCAGTGCAATTATCTTACCATGATGTCGCAAAAACGTGAACGAAGCATCAACTTTACTAAAGAAGAAACTGAATATTTAGTTCAACTTGTGGAAGAAAATATGGATATATTAGAGAACAAAAAAAATGACTCTGCCGTTTGGAATCAAAAGGAACGCTGCTGGAAGAACATAGAAATGTTATTCAACGGTTACAGCGGTAACTTTCGTAGTGCAAAATCTCTCAAGATTATGTACGAAGGTTTGAAGAGAGATACAAGGCGAAAGTCTACTTCAGATCTGACGCCAATCGAAAAGAAAGTAAAGAGCTTGATCTTGTCGCCAGTTGAAGGGACAGACAGCCCATTAGATTCTGATAATATTCTTGAATCAGCAGGTAAGTTCTACCTACACTACTGTACATAATAAATATTTGTGGCTAGATTTCTTGTTTAATCAATTCATCATTATTACTGTTCAACTGTATTAAACAATATGAGTAGTTTTCGCAAATGGTCAATATTTGGGGTCTAACCCATCTGTAGAATTATAGTCTAGACATTGTTTACAATTTAATTTTAAATTATAGTTCGCCATGTTGGAATTTATGACCTTGACCTTGATCAAGTTCAAAATGTTCCACCTAAAGATAAAGGAGATTCGTATCCGCTGTAAGTAGACTACCTATTCAAGCAACAATTTATCGCTGCTAATCCTAGAGTTACAGTAGTGTGATTGACCCGTTACCCATCCAAGCAATGACTGAAGCCACGATTTACCATAAACATAAAACTAGCCTCTTGTCTCTACTTGAATAAGCAAATTTTAGAAAACTTATTGACCAAAACAATAGTAATATATTTCTAAATACATACAAGAAAGAAACATAGTAAAAATTATAATGGGGTATTCCTCTAAGCGCACCCATTTTGAAACACACCTGACGAAGCACACCTAAAGTATTCCTCGAAACGCACTATTCAGGTGCACTAAGGAAATCATAGCGCACCTGAATGGTGCATTTCGAGGAATAGTTTAAGTGCGTTTCAAAATGGGTGCGCTTCCAGGAATACCCCCTAATAATAACATGTATAGCTGCAAAATGACAAATTACTTTATTTTATTTAAGGTGAAGACCCTCACACACCCAACATGATAAGTGCGGACAATGAGTCATCACAGTGGAAGCCTAAGGTGTTGCGCTCCAAGAAGCATACAGCTTGGCGGCAAATTTGTAATGTATGTATATTATATTGATCATAGCGTGATGTTATATAGCCCATAGCCTTCCTGGATAAATACACTATTAAACAAAAAAATATTTTTTCTAATTGAACCAGTACTTTCTGAGATTAGCGCGTTTAACCAAACAAACAAACTCTTCACCTTGATAATATTAGTATAGATGTGTATATAAACCTTTTTCTTTAACTACTCTATCTATTGCTCAAAACTGCACTAAAATCCGTTGCATAGTTAAATAGATCTAAGTGTACAGACAGACGGAGCTACTTTGTTTATACTATGTAAAGATGTGTATTTCATTGCAGTCGAACCGAAGCCCAAAAAGTCACTTAAAGAAGCTAGCTGAGACAAAACTAGAGATAGCTAACATACAGAGACAAATGGTTATAGAAGAGTTTGAAAATAAGAGAAAACAGTGGGCTTTTGAAGAAGAAGAAAGAGAACATAAGAGGCAGATGTGGGCACTGGAGAAGAGACCCTACAAGTAAATATAGATTTTAGTTGATATTCTCCTTTTCTTATGATGTAAAGAATAATATAGAGAGAGAAGATTAGAAGGAGTTGCACTGATATATATGTCATTATTTATTTATTTGTTAAGAATATTGTACACAGTAAGTAACTGTGGTAAAATCATTATGGTTATGGAGCCCGAAGATTTAACAAAATAAATTATTTGGAATTAATGGAATGTTTTATTTAACTACCATTGGATATAATTATTACCCATGAAATATATAAAAAATAAAAATAAGTTAAAAACCAAAACTGTGAACAGTAAGTTCAGATATTTCTTGAATAGAGATATTAAGAGGTAGGGCCCCGTAATAGCGAGCAAGCCCGACAGGGTAAGGATCTCGACCTGACAGAAGACCACAGCCAAATAACTACACAGCGGCGTAGTTGTGTTCCTGTGTGTGAGTACAGGTCTCCAGCGCTCATTTAGGTATGCGTTTTGAAAGAAACGTATTCCTATCCCAGGGATAGTCCCATCATAAAGCAAAAAAATGGGTTGGCAACACGCAAGTGATACTTTTGGTATTGCAAGCGTCCATAGGCTACGGTAGCTGTCAGGCGTGCCGTATGCTTGTTTGCCACCCAAGTAGTATAAAAAAAGAGGTAATTTGCAACTAATTGATCCTAGAGACACATGTCCAAACATAGGCGCGCCGGGGGGGCTGGTTCAAGGGGACACCCCCTTGCTACCCTTTATTAGGAAATATATACAAAAAATATAACAGAAAAACAAATATACTTCGGGAAAATCATTGTTACATACTCTTTTATACAGATTGAGACGGCGGACTCATTTAATATTGGACAAGTTCATCTCAATCTGTATAAAAGAGGATGTCTTGTATAGATTTAGATGCACATCTTCCTCTGAAAATAACTCTGCTGGCACCCCAAACGTTAATGGGGTTCAAATATTTCAATAATTTGTAATTTGAACTTAACCCAGACTTCTTAAAATCGCTTACAAAGATGATGCTCAGATTAGAATATAATTAGGTTCAAGGATTATGGATAAAAATCAAGAAACACGATGGCTTCCCAAGGTTTTAGATTTTTATATTTGAATGCGTTTTATTTTAAAATCGGTCTTGTTTCGACCAGTGCCGAGATAAAATACTATCGCTACAACGCGCCACTAATGCAGTGTTATAAAAGGATAAAAAAAACCATTTTGCATTTCATATTCACTAATTAAATCGCGCCTGTCGCGATATCGGACACAAAATGTACCTACCTAAAGGAACGCGATTCATTTGCTTAAAAGGACTTGTACCTACCTATCTTAAAACCTTATATTTTCTAGCTAGGTCTAACAAAACTTCCAGCTATCTATTTGTTTACGTAGCCGAAAGAATTCAAAACAATAATTCATTTAGGTTACAAAGTAACACTTATGAAGGTCATAAATTATGAATAAGCCAGAAAGATGATGTCAGCAAAAAAAATCCTACGGCTAGTTCGCTGACGTGAGGCCTTGAGAAGAACTAGCAAGAAACTCAGGCCGCTCTTTTTTTTAAGACAGGTATAGTTATTTAGCCGGTCGACATAAGTCCGAAGACACAGGTCGACCGGAGAAACTTCATGTGGGGTTTCACAGAGACGCGCTAGACAGGACGAATCTGTTTCACCAGATTTCACCTCAACGTGCGCTGCAACCTATATCAACCTGCACGCACGAGGATTTTTTTTTCTTTAAAAAGACAACTCCCGCACTAGAGAACAAGTTCTGTGTCGCAGGGGACCTTACAAACATACAATTAACGAACACAAATTACACCCAGACTCAGAACAATTCTTTGTGGGTCACACAAAGTTTTATATAATTCTCATTCTCATGGACGCATGGGAGACTGATATAATATTATGTATAATGTTGTATGTTTATATATACTTACTTGTATGGTAGTGTAACCGTAATGTGTAACAGATCGTTACACCTTGATGGTGATAGTGAAAGGAAAGTCGCTGTGAAAGTCCCGCCAAAATTCGTTCGATTGTTTTCAAGAGTTAGGTTTACGTGATTTATTGGGTAGGCGCTACCTTTCTATCAAATTGTTGGCAAATGCAAGTGGAAATCTTTGAAAGTCTTTACCTTTTTCTTTTAGTGTTTGAACGTCAAATATCGTTAGAATTTGACGTCGGCAGGCCAAAACACAGTCACATTGATTGCATTGTCCGTCCATCAAGTTTGACTGCCTTGGTGGTCCAGTGGCCGCAGTATGCGCCTGCTGTGCACGAGGTTGTGGGTTCGATTCCCACACAGGAACAAAACTTTGTGTAACCCACAAAGAGTTGTTCTAAGTCTGGGTGTAATTTGTGTCCGTTAATAGTATGTTTGTAAAGTCCCCCGCAACACAGAGCTTGTTCTCTGGTGCGGGAGTTGTCCTTAACAAATTTAAAAAAAATATTTATTTAATATACTAGCTGTTGCCCGCGGCTTCGCCCGCGTGGATGTCGGTTATCGCTGTAAAAAGCCTATGTGTTATTCCAGACCATAATCTATCTCTGTGCCAAATTTCATCCAGATCCGTTCAATAGTTTTTACGTGAAAGAGTAACAAACATCCATCCATACATACAAACTTTCACATTTATAATATTAGTAAGGATTATTTAATATATAAATTTACGACAATCATTATTGTTCCCAGCATCAGTTCATTTATTTCATAACGTATCGTACAATACCTACTGTTAGTAAACATAATAGACACAAAAGAAAGAGCAAGTAAAGACCCAGTTACAGAATCTGAATGTAGGTTACGCTGTGGTTAGATTTTAAACACTAAAAATAGAAACAAAAGACAAAAGATTCATCTATTGGCCTAGATTAATCTGTCGGCACAAGTGGCCTGTGAGACACTTATCTAATGCTTTTCTATTGTGTATGCTTTACTGGTGTTTGTCTGGTGGGTAGTTGGGTTTGAGTTTTGTTTGTCTAAGACAGTCCTAAATGTAAATACCTAGAGGGCAAGACCTAAATAAGGCATGAGCCTGGAGTCTTTCTTATTGTTCCTTTATTAAAGACAAATTTTAAAAAAAATCTTGCACATTAGTTAAAGGTACTGTTCCAGGTATAATCCTTACTAATATTATAAATGTGAAAGTTTGTAAGAATGGATGGATGGATGGATGGATGTTTGTTACTCTTTCACGTAAAAACTACTGAACGGATCTGGATGAAATTTGGCACACAGATAGATTATGGTCTGGAATAACACATAGGCTACTTTTTGCAGCGATAACCGACATCCACGCGGGCGGTGCCGTGGGCAACAGCTAGTAATCTATATAAAAATGAAACCCTATCTTCCTTGGTCACGGCATCACGCTTGAACGGCTGGACCGATTTCAGTAATTCTTTTTTGTTGTTTGTTATTGTCAGGAGAAGGTTCTTATGTAAAAAAAAAGTAAGTTGCGCTGAAAATAGTTTAACCCGGAAGAAGTCGGGGCCGGCCGCTAGTAATAAATATTTTTTTTTTGAATTTTCAGATACTGTAGGTACATCCCATTTTGTTATTAGTAAAAAAATCCCTGACAAGTGTTAGTTACAGATAATGTGTGCGTGTTCTTGTAAAGTATTAACAAATTGCGTAGACACTCCATGATGTCTTCTGATTCTTCACTGTCAATTAGAAGAATCAGTTGAAATCAGAAATCAGAATGCTAATTAGGTAGGTGGCATTTCCTTGGGTCTTCCCCAAGGAAATGCCACCTACCTAATTAGCAATAGGAAGGATAAGCGGGTTAAGCTACCAAAGGCGCGGTAACCCTATAGATGGGTAACTGCATAGTGGTATTTCATCTGAGCGTCTCCGTGTTTCGGAGGGCACGTTTAAAGTCGGTCCCGACTGTTAACAGTCGTTAGATCACGACAGAGGCCTAAATATGAGCGATCTGAATAACTTTGTCACCAGGTTGACCACTAACCAAACGATAAGAAGAATAGGTAGGTAGATATAGCTAGTGAAATTCTTATACATGCGAAATTACTATTAACAATTATTTCATTATGTCTTCTTACGCAAGAGGTAACGTACCTACCTAATTAGTAACACCATGAATCACTAGTTGAAGTCCATCAGTAGAAAGCTAACAGTGTACACTTAGAACAATCAATTACACATACAGTCGCTTCCTAATCCTAGTGGCGAGTCAGTACAGTATGGTAGTTCACGCAGTTCAATGCCACGGCACGGAACCGGCGCCCGCGCAGCGTCGCCCGCGCACCTGATGTTATTAAACCGAGTCACGTCCGACTCTTTCCATTGCCATGGTGAAGTTTAAGTTATAAGAGGTAGAGAATTGCAAACATTTCAAATAACATCCCTAACTTATTATCTAACACAAGCATTAAGTTGCTTAAAAGAGGATCCCAACTACTAACATAATCTGTACTTCCTAAAGAATAAATAAAATTATTATTATTATTATTTAAAATATTTAATAATAAATTCTAAAATAATTAGGTACTTAGGTATTTTTCAAATAGGCAACTTCCACAATAAGTCCTGTGTCGCGTGAAACTTTACAATTATGCAATTTACGGACACAAAGTACAACGTGCAGTCAAACAAAATTGTTTTTTTAACTTTGATATAAAGTCTAAAGTCTTTAAGGCTAAAGATAAAGATGAGGCTTTATTCGAAACACTAAAACTGAGTTTTCTATAGCGTAATCTTATAGGTACTAACGAATTTAGGCTTCAAAAAATTTGTACATTTCCAAGTACCAAAAAAAGACATAATTATCTTTAGTTATTTATTATTAATCCTCAATCCGTGCATAATTAATAAAATCATTTACCGCTCACGTGTATGACTTGCACGGTTCTAAAGCGGCTCTGCGAGCGCTTGATGCGCGACGTATGATGGCCACTATAATACCACCTAATAGGGATGTCACTTTCGCTGTTAATCGTTGTATGATCCAAGTTACAGACTTTCGACAAGATTATTTTTATAAGATCCCTGGTTTTTCATGCACTATAAATGTTTTGTTGAATTCTTTTGAGATTAATTAAAGAAAGGTAGCGAGTAAAGCACCATACTAGCGAGTAAGACCGAATGGGGACGGACCACCTTACAGAAGACCATAGTCAAATAACTACACACAGCGATGTAGTTGTGTTCCTGTGTGTGAGTACAAGTCTCCAGCGCTCATTTAAGGATGCGTTTTGAATAAAACGTTTTCTTATCCCAGGGATACTCCATCTTAAAGCCCAGCTCTGATTAGGTCATCTGTCCACCTTCGACCGATAAACAAAAACTTCGGTGATAAACAAAACCTAGAAAAATACCATCACTAGAAAAGTCTAGTAATCCCCTACAATAGGTAGCTAGTACTATAGTAATAAAAAGCCCTTGTCCTTTAACCTTGATCGAATTTCCTGACCTCCGGAAACCACTGACACGGTCAAGTGCACACAATATTTATTATATAATTAACTAAACACAATATAACGATCAATCAAACGTAATAGGTTACTTCATATAAACAAAACGCACATTACATTTGTGTCTATAAATCACTTGTTTAACAAAGATATTACGAACCTACGTATAGAATCAAATATCTATCAATCATTCAATGAAATATAGGTTATTATTATTATCAGATTAAAATACAATTTTTTTTTATAATACTTGGGGGCAAGCAATCATACGGCTCGCCCGCCTTTTTTGTACTACGGTGATATCCCTGGGATAGAAAAACGTTTCTTTCAAAACACATCTCTAAATGAGCACTGAAGACCTGTACTCAGAGACAGGAACACAACTACCCGATGTGTTTACTGTGTAGTTATTTGGCTGTGGTCTTCTGTAAGGTAGGTAGAGGTATTTCCCCAGTCGGTCTTACTCGCTAGTATGGTGCCCTGACTGAATGTTATGCAATTTTTCATACTACTCAGGTAGCAAACAAGAATTCAGCCCACCTGCTTAACACCCGGTAAGCAGTTACCGTAGCCTATGGGCGCTAGCAGTGCTTATTACTTGAACGGTATTGGCCGATCAGATTCTGTCTGGAGTCTAGGTGTACTTTGTGTGGATTTCAATGTATGTTGTAAAATCACCGTTACACAGGTATTACGTAGTGTGAAAGTCGTAAATACATCATCATCTCAACCCATAAACGTCCCACTGCTGGGCACGGGTCTCCTCCAAACATTTGGAGGGATATTAGCCTACTATACCACGCTGGCCAGACGGGTTGGTATACGATTTTTTTTCAAGTTTTCCCTCTCTTACGGTAGATATTGTCTGCTAGACTTACTCCCTTAGTCGACTCTTACGACACCCTCGGAATGGAAGAGGGTGGTGACATTTGTATTCTTAATCCGTCACCATACGGAAAATGCATACTTAATTGTAATTTAAGCAGTACTCTGCAATCAAATTAATAAGCTGTAGTCAGTAACTAATAAAGAGAATGATGATCTACTTACTATTCTATTATCGTATATTTATAATGAGAAGTGATTGCGTACTATGATGCGTACCTATTAGTTCGTGACTACGATTGCCGCCCGCGCCCGTCCGGCCGCCAATGCACTTGAGTTCATAGTTAGGTATAATGCTAGTTAAACGTTTTACTATTTGCTGTAAATATTTATGTTTCATAGGTTTGAAGAACGACCAGGATCTGATTGACGTGTTTTTCTTTAAAAAGGGGTATTCCTCGAAACGCAACTCAAGTGCGCTATGATTTCCTTAGCGCACCAGAATGGTGCGTTTCGAGGAATAATTTAGGTGCGCTTCGTTAGGTGCGTTTCAAAATGGGTGCGCTTCGAGAAATACCCATTTAAAAGACGAAAAAATCATCGAAAATAGGGAAATGATGGTATCTCTTTCTCATCATGATTTAAATGCAAATTTTATGTTTTAATAAAAATAATCAACGAGCTTTAAACAGTTTATGGGTCATTACATACATTTTAAAAATAAATCATCTTCAATATTCATTATCGATTTACCGGTGACTAAAGACGGAAGTATTAAGTATAAAACTCGTAGGCTTTATAACAAAAGGGAAGAATATACGATGAGCAGTTAATTATCGATGCAGGGGGCTTTCTTTGTGTTGTGACTTATTGGTTGTTATGAGGACGGACAGAATTGCTATTGTGATGCCATACGCATACGTAATTTGTAATGCTTTGTCATTTACTTTTAAATTGAATATTGATTAGTTTTTTCTTAACGTGATGTATTAAGATAGCCTGGTGTTAGTTAATCATGTTGTCCATAATCTTCTAGTTGTTTTCTTCAGGTTTTGATGATTTTACTGTATGACTTCATATCAATGGTAATAATGATTAATTACTGTCGGGACTTAATAAATACGGGAATAGAAAATACCACCATTAGGTCCACTTTATTTCCTCACACATATTTAAAAAAAAACAATGTCATGTTTTTTTCGTATAAATTATACACTCTCATGTATTTGAGTGAATTTAAACCCATATTATAAAGAGGAAAGATTTGATTTTTGTTTATTTGTTACGATTTACTTTAAAAACTACTCGACCGATTTTAAAAATTCTTTTACCATTAGAAAGCTATGTTATCAGCAGGTATCATAGGCTATATTTTATTGAAAAAGAATCACGGGATTCAGATCCACCAGTGGCTCCAGTGCGAAGCCGGGACGTGCCTCTAGTCTAGCGATAAATGATAACGTTGGAACTAATCGATGAGTTTGAAACATTTTCTATCCAAGTACAGATTTTTTTAAAGATTTTGGCATAAAACAAACATGAAGTGAAATTGACGGCGCGCGGCGTTAAAAGCTAGGCTCAACGTTGTAATAAACCATTAATATACAGTTGTATTTTAATTACGCTTTTGCATAATTATAAGTGAATGATGACTTGTGGTCACTCCACACTGGTGCAGCATTTTGATGACTTTCCTACCAGGATGTAATGTCACAGCATCCATATTATAGTGATGGCTACTGTGACGCCAAGATTTAGTTTTGCATATCACTGTGCCCTTTATAGTTAGTAAAGATCATCTTCCCTTAAAATATTTATCTTAAATAATTAGTTTATGTTAAATTTCTACAAACACGTTAAATATCGTGTTAATTTGCACATGCTAAAAGTAAATTTGCGACACAACAAATGTCTATATCGAGGATCTCTCCATCTAGGGGTGCAGCAATAATATATATATTTTTTCATGCCATTATGCGTAAGAAAACGGCTTCGTTGCTCTGCAGATTGCGGACCAGCTCCAATTCCATTCTGAGGGTGATAGCGGGAAGGTATGATTCCCCCATAATTGCTCATTGTGTGCATAGATGTATTTCGAGCACAAAGCTTGTAACTAAATAATAAATAAATATTTAAATTTTCACACTAACATAGATTAAGTACCTTTTGTTTCTAACAATATATGAGTGTAAAATACCTACTCGAAATAAAACGTTTTTATTTTATTTATTATTATTTTTAATAACATCGCAACATGGCGTGTGACATGTCCCTTATGCTCAATGACTCGCCGAACATAAGACAAAGCTCACGTTTCTTTTGTTACATGTAGGTATAATTAATAATTACCATAATGGTGCGAATGATGGTGTATACACATACATACATATCAGGAAACAATAAACGATGATGGTTTGCCAAGTTATTTTATTAAAAATAATATGTATTTTTTTTTAATATTACTTAGGTGGCAAACAAGCATAAGGCCCGCCTGATGTTAAGCAGTTACCGTAGATTATGGACGCTTACAATACTAGAGGTATCACTTGCGTGTTGCCAATCCATTTTTTTATACCAGGGCTTTATAGTGGGACTAACCGTGGGATAGGAATACGTTTCTTTCAAAACGCATCCCTAAATGAGCGCTGGAGGCCTGTACTCACACACAGGAACACAACTACACCACTGGGTGTAGTTATTTGGCTGTGGTCTTCTGTAAGGTCGTTACCCAGTCGGGCTTGCTCGCTAGTATATCTTTTGTTATGTTATTACACCTATGGTTTTAGTACTACATAATAATATTAGCAACCCATATAATGTCCCACAGTTGGGCACGGGTCTCCTCTTCTTTATCATGAGTAAGATTTAATTGTCAGTTTACTTACCTACTACATTCTATTATTCTATAGAAAGTTCTGTCGATTCGTTCACTTTATTATGTCTAAGTAATATTCTACGCGTGGAAAGAGGTAGATATTGATTATGTCAGTATACCTAAAGGTCATTAATTTATCTCATAACATCTCGTTCTTTTGTTATTGTAGGCTATATGAACAGAGATATTATAGATCGCCTACTATCCCACCCTGACTTGAATCCTTACTATCCTTACTAATATTATAAATGTGAAAGTTTGCAAGAATGGATGGATGGATGTTTGTTACTCTTTCACGTAAAAACTACTAAACGGTTCTGGATGAAATTTGGCACAGAGATAGATTATGGTCTGGAATAACACATAGGCTAGTTTTATAGCGATAACCGACATCCACGCGGGCGGAGCCGCGGGCAACAGCTAGTAACTAATAATAATGTAATATGAAAGTACCTTTGTCTGTCTGTTACCTTTTCGCAAGTAAACGGTGAAATGCTAAGGATTAGTTTTTTTAGGAAAACCAATGTATGAATTTATGTGAAATATATTTTATCTGTAGATTTAGGCTAATTGTTATTCTGTAACCAAATTCCACAGAAATATACGCAAATGTTTTCTTAAGTAAAAAAACTTGTCTTCTTAAAGCGGCCCTGCCCCTCTAGACAAGTGGCATAAGCTATAGTCGAATCGAAAAATCAAAAATGAAAATGTATAGGATTTGACGTAAGTTTACGACTGTATATCGTAGACTTACGTCAAATCCCATACTTTTTTTTTTTTGAGTTTTCGATTCGACTACCGATTATGCCACTTGTCTAGAGGCTCTGTACAGCTAACTCCGTTGCGGTGTGTACGTACACATAATAAGTTTAATTGAATCAATAACTAACATCATACGTTCCAATAAACAAAGCTCCATGAATAAAGCCGTCCGTCACTCGAGCGTCAATAAGTAACATAATATTAAACTAGTTGTTCCCCGCTGTTTCACCTGCATTAAATTTGTTTTTGTTTCTTTTAAAATACAACTCCCGCACTAAGGACAAGCCCTGTGTCACGGTGGACTTTACAAACATACAACTAACGGACACAAATCCAAACACGGGACAACCATTTATTGATCTAATATTTTTTTGTCTCGTGTGGAATCGAACCTGCGCAGTGGTAAATGGCGAGGTAACTTATGAACTTAATATGTCACTGAGCCAACCGTGCAGTCATGTTTACTGTTACTGCCATGCTTCCCTTTTATTTTATTTTTTAAAAGACAACTCCCGCACTAGAGAACAAGCTCTATGTCGCGGGGGACTTTACAAACATTCAATTAACGGACACAAATTACACCCAGACTCAGAACAATTCTTCATGGGTCACACAAAGTTTTGTCCTGTGTAGGAATTGAACCCACAACCTCATGCACAGCAGGCGGATACTGCGTCCACTGGACCACCGAGGCAGTCACCTTGGAATCGTAGCTTGATGTTAAATAATTGGGCTATCAAATAAATAGCGAACCATATATGTCCCACTAGTGGGCACCGGTCTCCGTTAAGGTTAGGCCTAAATCCACACGCTGGCGCTGGCCTAATGCCGGTTGGGATACCAAATGCAAAATATATTTTTTTAAAACTGACTGGTGATTCTAAGTGCGTTCAAACAAACAAACTCTTCAGCTTTATTTATTACTATTATATATTTATACATAGATGAAGGATGATGAATAAAATAACTTAATAAATCACCTGTCTCAGGATTCATAATTAGCTATAAGTATACGACAACAGATATAGGAAAAGCCCATGTTTTTACTAGTTATATTCCATAGTGAATAACAAAAAGATTCCATTAGTTAATTTTGTTTTTTGTTCGCGACTTTTGCGGTAAACATCTGTAGTTCTCATTCTTTTGGTAACAGTCGTAACAGTGTTAGATATTTATTTGTGACGTAGTTCTTTAGTAACGTTGTTATTGAATTTATTGATCCGTTAGCTAAATTGAGATCAAGATTTTTAAATGTAGACTAAATCAATAGGCTGCTGAAATGCTTAATTATATTAAACTACCTGTTGCCCGCGGCTCCGCCCGCCTTGATGTCGGTTATCGCTGTAAAAGTACCCTATGTGTTATTTCAGACTATAATCTATTTTTGTGTCAAATTTCATCCAGATCCGTTCAGTAGTTTTTATGTGAAAGAGTAACAAACATCCATCCTACCATCCATCCATACCTCCATCCATCCATACTTACAAACTTTCACATTTATAATATTAGTAAGGATTTATTACTTTATTGGCGGTAGGTTTCTGTATTGCAAAAGTACAAAGGATACGTCAAGTGTATGCTTGCTTGCAAACGAAAAACATGTCTAAATATTTTAAGTCAGTTAATGTCACGAAATTTGCAAGAAAATACCTACTAAATTGAACAGTGTTTATTGTTCGTGTGCCACAATTTTAATATAATTGTTAACCTTGAAGTCTTGTTTTTGTTTAGTTAGGAAGAGCTGACGCGAAGCGACGGACGCGACGCCGACGCATCGAACGACAGGGCCACACGTCAACTGCAGCGAGATGAAGGTTTAATAAGTGCCCTTAACATTGTAATTTAAAATGTTTAGAAGAAATATTTTAGTCTTCTCTATTTATACGTCTCTCTATTTTATACAGATACGGCCTCCTTAATTTTAATCTCTATCTCCTATGTTAATAATAATAATAATAGCAACCCATATATGTCCCACTGCTGACCACGGGTCCCCTCTCCTCTATTAAGAGAGAAAGGATGTAGGCCTTAAATCTCACACGCTAGCGGGTTGGTGAATCAGACATGTCTTTAGAATTTCTTCAAACATATGTGGGGTTCCTAACGATGTCTTCCTTCACCGTTAGCAGATGGTGAATTTGAAATTTGATTAGTACATATAAACTCCACAAAGTGAAATTCACATTGGTACTGCCACCCGGCATCGAACTCGCACCTGTTGCGTGCAAGTCTGTTACTTTACCACTCGGCCACCACCGCCTTTCCACCCTCCTACGTTGCCTTCTTATATATCCATCATGTCCCCATCCCCGAGTTAAATTGGTGAAGAAAATTGTGTTGCGCTGTAATGATTAACTCTTTGTAGTACAGTTAATGTCTATATACGTTATGAAAATAAAACATCTATTGTGGCTAAGGACTTCATCCTTCTGCTACTGTTCTTTGTTATCAACCTAAGAGTCAAAATTTATTTTATAATTGAATCAAATATAATACTACAAAATTATATCGTATATTATCTTAATATATATAAATTACGTATTACGTTGTTTGTCCGCTATGGACTTCTAAACTATTGAACCGACTTCAATAAAATTTTGCACACCATGTACAGTTTTATCCAACCTATTTTTTTTATTTTTTAGAAAGACAACTCCCGCACTAGAGAACAAGCTCGGAGGGGACTTTACAAACTTACACCCAGACTCAAAACAACACTTTGTGGGTCACACAAAGGTTTTCCCTGTGTGGGAATCGAACCCACAAACTCGTGCACAGCAGGCGCATACTGCGACCACTGGACCACCGAGGCAGTTCTAAGGTTATTTTTTTGCTCAGCACTAAATAAATAAAATAAATAAACCAAATAATTTCTAGATCGGTCTAACTTTACGAGTACGTGCTGCGCGCGTTGAAGTCTTTTCTACTTCATTGTTGTTACCTCAATAAAAATAATGTGAATGTTATATACAGTTATAGTCACATTTCTTTAATTATTACATTATAACCTGCTTATATTATTATGTTATGTATATATATTAGTGATACATGCACACTAGTAGTGCTACAGAATAATAAAAAGATAGTGTGTTGCAAAATATATTTAAATACGAGTTTTAGTTACGATTAGTGATATCCACTATTATAATATGTGCAAGTAACGCTGCCATTAGCTTTTTCACAACTAAATGGATTAACAAATGTAAATGAAATTTCGCAAGGAGATAGATGGTATCCTAGAGAAGGACATGAGGTACCATTGTACCAGCGGAGCCACGGAAGAATATCCTACTAATATTCTAAACGTGAAAGTTTGTATGTATAGATGGATGGATGTTTGTTACTCTTTCACGTAAAAATTACTGAACGGATCTGGATGAAATTTGGCACAGAGATAGATTATGGTCTAAAATAACACATAGGCTATTTTTTACAGCGATAACCGACATCAACGCGGGCGGAGCCGCGGGCAACAGCTAGTAAGTAAATAAAATTAATTTAACAAAAGCAATAACAAATGTACCTAATTAAGATAGCTTAATTTGGTGATTGTTTACGGCTTAACGTAGCTTGATAAGTGAGTCACTGTGTTATATATTATGAAATAACATACTTTCAAACTTCACAGTCATACAAGTTACGGAGAAATGTTCAATATACGATAACGATACCGATGCAATGTACTGAAAATTATAAGATGATGCACACAACGTTTGATTGCTTTGGTGGTATAGCAGTAGCACAGGGCAGTAGTAAGTACAACTATCGTTCTAAAGTGCCAATTTCGATCAACCAGGGCCCCAATTCTGCTAATTTACGGATGGCTCAATTGAATCTGAATTGATTCTCAATTGAATCTAAGTAGTATTTTTAGTATTCTGTTTATAAATTTAAGAACAATAGTTGAAAAACCATTGGTCTTAAATTATTTAGTAGGATACCAATAATGTAATACCAAAAAATATAATTATTTAAGACCAATGGCTTTCCAACTATTGTTCTTAATAAAAAAATATTAGCAGAATACTAAAAATGCTACTTAGATACATTTGAGAATCAATTCAGATTTAATTGAGCCAACCGGAAATTTGCAGAATTGGGGCCCAGGTCGGGAAAGTGGTATTTTCTTGCAGATTTTGGAGTGCACTCCCTGCCGAGGTTTTCCCAAAAGACTTTATAGTGAGGATCTTTAGGAATCGATTAAAAGGTTTTTAATAGGGCCGGCAACTCGCAAATGATACATACTCCTTACTTGCTTACCATCAGGCGGGCCATATACATATCTTCTTAATGATATTTAAAAAAATACATGTACAGAATTAGTCCTAAAACCCTGCTAAACATGGGCCTTTATCCTAAAAAGGTGGGCAAAGGTTTATCATAAACCTTTGCCCACCTTTTTAGGATAAAGGCGCATACATTTTATGCTAATATAAAAAATAATTTCGCGGAAATCAACTAATTATGCATATTGATGTTTGTATGAGTTTACGAAGTGTTTTTATGCAGATGCGAGTATAACAAAGCAATAATCTGTCTTGTTCTGACTCAGACCCATCGATCATACAGACAATGACTTGTTCCCAAGGTACATGTCATGGAGACATATTTATATTAACATAATGCGTCACTAACCTGAAGGATAATGTGCTGTGTTCACCCCAAATCAACGGGTCAAGCTACCAAGGGCGCGGTAACCCTATAAATGGGTGACCGCATAGTGGTATTTCATCTGAGCGTCTCCGTGCTTCGGAGGGCACGTTAAAAGTCGGTCCCAACTGTTATCAGTCGTTATATCACGACAGAGGCCTAAATATGGGCGATCTAAATTACTCTGTCACCAGGTTGGCCACTAACCAAACGATAAGAAGAAGACCCCAAATAAACGGACTTCTAAACTCTGTATATTTAAACTGTGTCTGTGTCAATGGGCAGGGCACATAGCTAGCAGAACTGATGGCAGTTGGGGCAGAAAGGTTATAAAGTGGCGACCACGATCTGGAAAACGATGAATCAGTCAGTCAGGATAGGTAAGTATAATTATATAGATTTAGATACTCATAACAAACAAAACATCAACCCTATGTTTTATAGGGTTGATGTTTTAGTTTAAATGCAAACGTTTGTTTTAATATACTGATACGATTATGGGAGATAATGTTTAGTATGCGAGTAACTGTACATTACCATATTATCACTTGATCACGCGAGGGAGGCACGGGGTCAATGACTTCTAACCAATATGTGATCATATACATATATTTGTGATTTTTTAAAGTTTTAAAAAAACATAAAAATGGGTTAAATATTTAATTTTAGAATATTTCAAACATGACATTATAAATAAACTACTTGTTGCCGCTTGGATATCGGTTATCGCTATAAGAAGTATATCCTATTTTCTTCATTTAAAATTTAGCAAGGAGATAGATAACATCTATCTCTTTGCTAAGTTTGATTAACATCCGTTCAGCAATTAAGTCGTGAAAGCGTTACAAAGATGTATTTCGCACCTAACTGATGAATAAAGTATTATTAATCCATACGGACGTCCATAGACTACAGCAACTGCTTAACATCAGGCAGGCCGTATGCCTGTTTGCCACCCAAGTAGTATAAAAAAAACAACCTTCTCATTCAAAATCTTTGATTCTGAAAACCATATATAACCGCATATCACTTTCTACTTAACAATAAACACAAACATTCGCTTTTAAACATTAAGTGTATTTTACAAGATACGGTTAAAATTTCATAACTTTTACAAACAAACATAATACGATGTCATTACGTGGCTATACCATTTTGAGTGAAATTGCGAACGACATTTGTATACAAAGTGCACATAAAGTTTCGCATAATAACACACAATCTCTGAACATTAAGCACACACATATTATTTCACGCATTTTTATTTTCCATTGCGCGTGCGCTGTTGTTTAAATACGTTTGATTTCTGAGAACAATACTAATAGTTTAATGGCTTCAATGTTGGAGTTCCGTGTACCTACGTACTATCAACAAACTTATGACTTTATGTATGCTTGTTTTGAGTAGTACATATAAAAAAAATCCTAGGACTACAGGTCAATAAAATAGGATATAAAAAACCTATTATTAATAAAATAAGCTAGTAACAATATAGAATTGCTCTCGTACAATTAAATTTTTAACCGACCATAAAAAAAGAAGGAGGTTCTATGTTCGTCAGTCGAACATAGAACCTCCTCCTTTTTTTAACATACATAATTTTTTTAATGTATGTTCACCGATATCTCTCCCATTTGTGGACCGATTCTCAAAATATATTTTTTATTTGAAAAAGTAAACTTTACAGGTGGTCTCATTGGCACCAAGGCCACGAAGTCAGGATATGATGATGGAATTCCAGGGAAATCGAGGGCAACCCTCAAATGTTTTTCATATTTTTTTTACTTATAGATTTATCATTGAAAAAAGTTTTTTTTTTCAAAAAGCTAAAAATATCTGAAACAGATAGAAGTCGGTGCCAAGCTTAATATAAGGTGACAGAATGAACCTAGCACCGACTTTAATCTGCGTTCAGTTATTTTTAGCTTTTTGAAGTCGGTTTAATGTTATATCATATTGTGTTTAAAAAATAAATACATATTCTATTAGTGGTCGAGCCTCACGCCTATTTCCCAGAGGGGTAGGCAGAGACTACTCGTGAGGTAACTACTCTAACCACTGGACCACACATGCTATCCCAGCAATTAGTTTACTAACGAAGGATTATGAAACATAGAAACAAAATAATTGCTTTCACGTAAACTGTTTAAGCCACTTATGATATAAGTTGTTAATCTAGTTTATCAATGTATGCGTGAGAAACGGAACGTAATCGATACCTACCACTCATGCGCAGTACCTAACTACTATCTACTCACGTGCAGTACCGATCTACTCACGCGCAGTACCTATCTTCTACGGCAAACGTATCATGTACATTTGCGTGATGATCACTCATTGATATAAATAAGAGTAGTAAAGTTGGCGAAAAGATATGACATAACGTGGTTAAAACAGCAACAAATATAAGTGCCAACTGTCTAACAGCTTTTTTACCCGACTTCATAAAAGGGGGGTTTAATTCGACTGTATGTTTTTATTGTATTCCGCCAAGCTGAATATTAGGTGACAGGAGTAGCTTTAGCACCGGCCTAAATCGGTATTAAGTTATTTTTCGCTTTTTGAAATCGATTAATTGTTTTCATTAATTAATACTTAGTTTTAAAAATCTTCGTACCGTATAGTAGGTACAAGATTAAAAGTAAGTTATTTATATAGCGCTAACATTATTTCAAATACTGGCAAATTGTAGTCTGTTTTTTGTTAATGATTTTCTATAAATTCTTAAAATTGACGTAATTCTACATATTTTAAATCATGGCCAATAATGCACTTAGTAGAAATCGAACTTGTGACCTCTTAACAGCAAGTCTAATGTTCATTTAAAACGTTAACATCTCTGCTATATTTACCTGGTACCGTTGTTTCTTACAATAATGCTTCCTAGGAAGTCACATAATATTTACAGGACTAGACACAAAAGGTCACAAATGCTAGCTGATAAGCCATTATCTACAAACACATAGAAACTACCATTTTTACACAGAATACAAAACAAAGACGTCCTCATCATCATATTGACGGAAATAATCTGAAGGCGGCATATCACTTGTGGTATATTTGACGAAAGGGTTAACAATTTTGACTGCCTTGGTGGTCCGAGGTTGAGGGTTCGATTCCCACACAGGACAAAACTTTGTGTGACCCATAAAGAGTTGTTCTGAGTCTGGGTGTAATTTGTGTCCGTTAATTGTATGTTTGTAAACTCCCCCGCGACACAGAGCTTGTTCTGTGCGGGAGTTGTCTTTTTTAAAAGAAAAGAAAATTTACAATGTTATTTTTTTGAGGATTTTTAGTAATTAGGTGGAAAACAATCACCTGGCCCTCCTGTTGGTAAGCCGTTACCGCAGCCTCAGCCGTTCTTTTGAAAGACAACTCCTGCACTAGGGAACAAGCTCTGTGTTGCTGGGACTACAAACATACACAGACTATACCCAGACTCAAAACAAATATTTACGGTATCATACAAAGAGATTTTCAATGTTGTAAGCGAATCCATAACACACGGTGCGACACTGGTGGCGAGGTAACACACCACACAAATCAGTCCTGCAGGTGAATGGAGTATTGCTAGCAGTGATCTATTCTGCAGTAGGCTAATTGATTGTAATGTTTTTTTTTTATTAATACGCCATTTAAAACGCCGCCATTGCAAGTTGTAAACGTCGGAAATGTAACTAAATCGTAGCGTAACGAAAGGTTTTTGCGCTATCATTGTATATGCGCGTCCACGCGCATAATTTTTAACGAATATATAATTGTTTATTACTCATTTAGTCGCATGACGGTATTCAATGGAAGGTAAAGTATAGTTTTGAAGCTGTACGATGGTGGTTTATGTAAGAGGACCCTTTGATTTATTTTAACTCATACCAAATTGTAAATGTTATACTCTGGCGATTAAAAACAGTAAACCGAGCCCAAGACTTTTCGAGGCCCTACTAATTAAGGAAATTTGTCGTTGGAAAAAAAAATGCTGGCATTTGTTTTTATGACGTTTATAAGTATCATGCCCTTGATCTAAATGAATTAAATGAGTTTGACTTTGACTGTAAAAACCAATATTAAATGTGATCAAAGACTCTTTACGTATTCTTCGTGTCAATTATTAGTACAAATATGTTATTTCAATGGCCGCACAGGTCACTCAGGTGGTAGTACCTAAAGTGCTAGAAAGAGGATTGGATTTGAATCCCGATCGACTTCAAAATCAAGTTCGAAGTCGGTTGAGTGACTGAATGAGACGAAACTTAATAAATGACGTACTTATAAAAATGAAGTAGATAGAAAAACGTTTCTTTCAAAACGCATCCCCAAAATGAGCGTTGGAGAGCTATACTACCACATAGGAACACAACTATACCGCTGGCTGTGTGTAGGATCTTCTGTAAGGTGTAGGTCCTTCCCCAGTTGGACTTGTTCGCTAGTATGGTGCCCTACCTCTCTTAAAAGTATAAAATATACATAGTAATAGCCGTTTTAGTTGTGCCTGCCAAGCCTATACCAAAATGTCATAATCAAGCGCACGCAAACCACCGTTACCACCACTAGTCACGACTACAATAGACACAGTATTAATTCCTGATCACGGAATTCCACCATTCTCAATTTGAGTGAAGCGCAAGCGCAATAAACATTCTGCGTACTTATCTATTATAGTTATATAAGTTGTGCGGTGATGACACTGTAGCTTCCTATATTTCAGTAATGAACGGAGAGAAGAATGTTTCACACAAACTATTATTTGCTAGCGACCCTTAATCCTCAAATTCCAAATTAGACTGGCCCGTTGGTCTAGAGGTAGGTTGATTTCCATACGGGACAAAACTTTGTGTGATCTATAAATGTTGGTCCGAGTCGGGGTGTAATTTGTGTCCGTGAATTGTATGTTTATAAAGTCCTCTTCGATACAAGCCTTGTTCCTGGAGTGCTGGAGTTGTCTTTTTTAATAAAATCAAATTAAAAAAAAAAAAAAAATTGGCCGCAGAAAAAAATTGGTTTAAGCTTTGCTTTAATTGCCTTGGTGGTCCAGTGGCCGCAGTATGCGCCTGCTGTGCACGAAGTTGGGTTCAATTCCCACGCAGGATAAAACTTTGTGTGATCCACAAAGAGTGGTCCTGAGTCTGGGTGTACTTTGTGTCCGTTAATTGTATGTGACACAGAGTTTGTTCTCCAATGCGGGAGTTGTTTAAGAAAAGAAAAATAAAAAATTATTTAATCAGTCAGTCAGGACAAGTACCTACCTAATTATTGTGTAATAATAAATAATAAGTCATTGACAGGCAGGCATTACTCGGACTCTAGGGGGCTACAAGCATAAGGAGTCAAAATGTTATGGTTCATCATCGTCATCTCAGCCAAAAGACGTCCGCTGCTGGACTTAGGCCAGTCTCAAAGATTTCCACAGCATTCAGTCCTGAGCTGACCTTAACCATCGGCTACCCGCGACCTTTACCTGGTCGTCTGTCCACCTTGTTGGAGACCTGCCCATGTATTAGATAAAAGTGAGAGAGTAAAATAAGATTGTAACTATCTGGCAATTAAAAAGAGTGGCCTGAGTTTCTTGCTAGTTCTTCAAAAGGCTCCACGTCAGCAAACTAGCCGTAGGAAAATTTTAGCTGACATCATCTTTCTGGCTTATTCATAATTTATGACCTTCATAAGTGTTACTTTGTAACCTAAATGAATAAATGAATTTTGAGTTTGAGTGAATAAATACTTTAGTGGTGATTTGAACATACATATTAAGCACTGTCGATATGGTATAGGCAGGGTTATTACCCTGCCTATACCATATTGACAGTGCATAGAGCTACCAGGCTATTTCGATTTCGCAGCAAATGATTTAAAATCAAGGATTTCTGTTCAATATAATTGGCGGAAACCTATTGATACTTGTTCAGTGCTGAAGGTTGCCACGGAATCTAATTCAGATATTAATTAATGTGATTATTCTTCAGATAAACTACTAGATAGAAACGGTCCTATACTACTCATCCTATACGGATACTCATCTCTTGCGTATAAACAGACATGTCAGACATGACTGAGTAAAATAGGTATATTGAATTTCAGCGAACAAACGGTCATCTTTGATTTTTTAAAATAAAAACGATATCATTTTTGAAATGACTATATATAATTACAGAGAGTATCATCCTAGCATAACATTACAATGAAAATAATATTACAAAATAACTAAGGTTTTTTTCTATAATAATATGAATCTTTATTTTGCTCTCCTGTAAACCATCATTTTTGACATGTCGCTTTGTACGTAGGGACCGTCGAGATAAACAAACTTAAGATTTTTTTATATATATTTACTACCTATTGGTAGTAAATATTATATATATGTATATATACCGGTAGTACCACAGGTAAGTACCGTTACTATCTTCCTGGCTATCTTTTCAAAAAGCTAATAAAGACTATGTTACGCAATTATTATGAATGTGGAATTTTTAAATCGGTCTAGAAGTTTTTGAGTTTATTCATTACACACAACAATAAAAATCTTATTAATATAAAATTGTATTACATATTCTAATATTGAATTTCGTGCAATTGACGAAACCATTATAAACTTAAGTATGTATATGGCTTATCGTGCTTCGTACTTTGAGAATTCCGAAGTCATGGGTTGTTAAACTCAATAATGCATGTGAAGGATTGTTGCAACTGATTCCCTATTTTTTCGCATAAAATAATATGACGTCATAATTTAACATGGCATACTTTAACTTATCATATTAATTTGGCATAAATGTTTCGGCATATTCTTTAATGCATAATTCTATACTTAAGCATAATAATTGATAAGGAAACCTACTATTCAAAAGCATAAATAATTATATGCCGCATAATTAACTCAAAAGGTGTTAACACATTATTAATTTAAATTATAATATTAAGTTTAAATTAAGTACTAATTTGTTACTGTAACATATTATATAAGTACATACTTGTATTTTGTATATATATATATAAGTATTGCATGTAACGTTATGTATGGGTGCTAATTATACAAACATTTTTTAATAGCATTATTTGTCTCTAAAAATGTACATAGCCTTCTAAATTACTAAGTCAGCTACTGGACTGAATGATACTATCTTAGACCAATGCAATGGCGGGTATCTCAATCGGCGATCGCTTCCGCGGCACGCTCGCTTCGCTCGCTCGCCTGTTCTAACTTGACCAAAACAACTAATTTTTGAATCTTTAAAATACCTACTTATATAAAGTAGCCCACTAATATCGGTATGTCAGCTTTTTCGGGCAAGACGACGTCTGCCTGGTCTGCTAGTTTATACATTTAAATAAATTTGAAGTGTTTGTTTGTAATCAAAATAACACCTTTAACTAAATAAATATTATGAATGTGTTACAAAAATGCTAGATTTAAATTTTGTGTCTGTCTTGTCCTTCTATCTGTTCGTTTCTAGATAAAATAACGGCTCTTTCACTGGCAGCTACATATTTTATATTTACATATACTTTTAATTCAGAAAAAGAAGAGTTCGTGTAAAAAAATAATACCCTTTCCCATGGGAACTAAGTTAGTTGGTAAACCAAGTTTGTCAGACTAAGCCACACCGAAGCGTGGCTGAGTTTAACTATAATGAGTATTTTCTATTATACATATTCGTTCCCACAATTAGCGAATGAAAATTGAGTTTATTGTTATGCATGTTATGAGATCAATGCATGTGTAACTAATAAACTAATTCAGATTCAAAATATAAATATTATGAGATATGTACGCGCCGCGGTCTCTTTATTTTTATACAAGATTTTAAACAACTCCCGCAAGCCCTGTGTCGCGGGGAACTTTACAAATATAGTATTCACGGACCCAAAAGTAAATTTGGATGAGATGTGCATTTTTAATATAGTTAGATCATTAAAATTGTTGTACAGCATCGATCAATGTCAAGTTTGTCACTAGACTGGGGGCTAAAATTAAAATATTCACTCATAAGTAAAATGATCGCTATTAAAGGTAACTTATCAAGACTTGCCCGAGAAACTGAATTAGAAACCAAAAATAATTGCATTGAGACCTTTAATTAGAAATTGAGGTTTTCCAGTATTGCCAATGTGCTAGGTGTCATCTTGCAGAATATTACAAAATATATAAATTTCATAAAAATATCGTATTTAAAATCTATTGTACTTACAATTTTTCTTCTAAGTTACTATCTGAAGCTCTCCCTGAGTGACGACTCTCTGCGTCGATGTCTTTAACCTGGAAAAGAAAAAAAAATATGATGGCTGCATATTATAATTAAAAAATAATGAAACAATGTCAATAATAGGTATCGTGATGAGGTGAAGTTGCGGCAAATTACTAGATCCCTATAACTAAAGTAATATTATAAAGAGGAAAAAAAAATTATTGTTTTTTTGTTGCGATTTAACTCAAAAACTACTCGACCGATTTTAAAAATTCTTTCACCAATAGAAAGCTACATTATCAGCGGGTAACATAGGCTATATTTTATAGAAAAAAAATACAGGGTCCTTACTAAAACAAAATAAATGATCTCTGGAACTAAGCTGGAATGTGCCACTAGTCCTACTAATATTATAAACGTGAAAGTTTGTAACTATGGATGGATGGATGGATGGATGGATGTTTGTTACTCTTTCACGTAAAAACTACTGAACGGATCTGGATGAAATTTGGCACAGAGATAGATTATGGTCTGGAATAACACATAGGCTACTTTTTACAGCGATAACCGACAACTACGCGGGCGGAGCCGCGGGCAACAACTAGTACTTTATAAATAAATTACTTTCGAACTAACCGACCGTGGGATCCAACTTTATATCCTCAGCACGATAGTCCGAAAACCCACTGAACCTCTTCATCGTAATACTTTAAATAATATTATTAAATAACTATCTTGTAATGGAAGGTAATAACTATTTGATGCCAACTATTTGAATGAAATAATCCTCCTTCGTTATGACAAATCATAATGACATAATAGTAAACAAATCTGCATAGGGTTACCAGCATAATAGAACTGGGTAAACTAATCAGTTAACATGGTCTTTTGGGTAATAAGGCATAAACCACTGTAAATAACTAAAGACTGGCCAAGTCATTAGTGGTTGGTTTCCAAACTTCTACTCAGGCCCGCCTGATGTTAACCACTAACCGTGGCCTATGGAAGCTTGCAATACCTACCGATCCGGGAATCAAACCCGGGACTACACAATCAGCAGCCGCATTCACGACTACTAGAGCCTGTATGTACTATGGCAACCAGACAACTGATAAACATACTTATGTATATAGGCTACGGTAACTGCTTGACATCAGGCGGGCCGCATGCTTGTATGCCACCTAAGTAATATAAAAAATACCAATAGACAATTTGACTTCACGGTTGGTCCACTGGCTTAACTAGTTACCTCGCTATTTACCATTACGCGGCGTGTTGTGGGTTCGATCCCCACATAGGACAAAATTTATGTGATCCAAAAAAATGTTGTTTAGAGTCTGGATGTACTTCATGTCCGTTAATTACATGTTTGTTAAAGCTCCCCGCGGCGGGGCAGTCTCTGGGGACTGCCGATAGTAGTGAAAACTTGTGAATGGTATCGTCGAGTTATCAGATTATTATTTTTGAATATGAAAAGCTTTCGGTGATGATGACGCGCGTTCCATGATTTTTGTTCACCCAAAAAGTTTGAATATGGAAAGCGTTCGGCAACGATGAAGCGAGTTCCATGATTTTTGTTCACCCAAAAAGTCCTCAACTCGCATAAAAAAAGTTTTCATTTTAAAATATTGTTCGAGCGACGCCTAACAGCCCTACACTCGCTAACTGTACTATACTACTGTATTATACTTATTATGTGTAATCGTTTTATGAATCAGTAACACTCATTAGGTGTACATTATGTTTTGTTTACCTTAATTTTTGTTTAGTTTGCTCCAGAAACCTTATAATTTTAACGTTAATATTACGTGTTTGTATAAAAAATATTAAGTAATATGTTTTGGTAATACATTGTGATGATTTAAATTTAGTTTGTAATTTTTTAAAGATATTATAATAGCAACCCATATATGTAGCACTGCTGGGCATGGATCGCATCTCCTCTATCAAGAGAGAGAGGGTTTAGGCCTTAATTCACACACGCTGGCCTAATCAGACATGTCTTTAGAATAACTTCTAAGACATGCGGGTTTCTCAATGGGGTTAATCAATTGATTAGTACATATAAACTCAACAAAGTGAAATTCACTGGTACTGCCACTCGGGATCGAACTCGCACCTCTTGCGTGCAAGTCTGTCTTTCCCACTCGGCCACCACCGCTTAAAGATATTTTTTTATCTAAATTCTAATGACATGTCTGATTCACCAACCCTCATTAGATTAGCGTACGTATGTGGATTAAGGCCTTAAAACTCTCTCTCTCTCTCTTGATAGAGGAGATAAGACCCGAGCCCAGCTGCAGGAATAATATATATTGCTATAAGAAG
Source organism: Trisateles emortualis (assembly GCA_947095525.1). NCBI lineage: Eukaryota > Metazoa > Arthropoda > Insecta > Lepidoptera > Erebidae > Trisateles > Trisateles emortualis. The sequence continues at coordinate 19,611,808 of OX352736.1, read as the reverse complement.
ATAAATTTCCAAAATGCATAGATAAACGTATAGTTTCTATCAAGTTTTACCTTTGCATGTTTAGAACCACATTATCATATCACGAAACAACCATTTACCAATGTTTCAATTGTACAGATAACAATATTATGCAAGGTACTCCACGCTAACGTAATTACACCGTATCGATACCATGTCTTAGTACATGCCACTATTTGGGTCGTACTATAATGTTCACGAAAACATTTGGTACAAAAACAAATGTTGACACAGAGGTCGTAAATGTGACACATGTGTTTTAAGTAGCCCAGCACATCTAAACTGATATTATAAAAAGAAAAGATTTATTTATTTGTTAGTTACGATTAAACTCAAAAACTACTTGACCGATATTAAAAATTCTTTCACTATTAGAAAGCTACATTATCAGCAAGTAATTAAGGCTATATATATATTTTTTAAATTAAGGGATTCCTACGAAACCTTACCTAAATAAGTAAATACGTCCCGGCTTCGCTGATGCTAGTAAATTATAAAAAGTTATACAATATTTGTTATATAATGTAACAAAACTATCCTCATGCTAATTAATAATAATCAACTAACCCGTGGGAATTCGGAAAATCCGTCTTTCAAGAGGCGCTTCCATTATCTAAAATACTATGAGTAGTAGGGGCCCGTCCCTACTTCGCACGCGTGGACATAAAGAAATACTTTTTAGGGCACTTTTTTAAACCTTGGGTTACGTTACTGTTTTGGTAAGGATCCCTAATCTTTTCTAGCAATATAGCCTATGTCACTCAGGATGAATGTAGCTTTTCAGTGGTGAATATTAAAATCGGCACAGAAGTATAGCTCTTTATAATATTAGTACCTATAGATTAATAACACCAGAGCCAGAGAGTGTCATATTGATAGAGTAGATACATGAAGCATGGGTTTGATCCCGGTCACAGCCAGACACACAGCGGTGTAGTTGTGTTCCTGTGTGAGTACAGTAAGAGAGAGTCTACAGCTCGGAAAGCACGTAAAGCCGTTGGTCCTACACCTGTTCTCTCTCCGGTCCTGTCAGATTGCCGTCCCACTGATGTTTGCGCACACACTTGTACACTATAATATTATCTCCTGCACAGATTGCTAGTCTCAGTTGAGATCAGGCGCCTTGACCGAAATTTGGTTAAGAGGTTTCTAAAGGATCGGCAACGCGCGAGTGATACCCCTGGTGTTGCAAGCGTCCATAGGCTACGGTAACTGCTTACCATCAAGCGGGCCGTATGCTTGTTTGCCTCCTTGGTAGTATAAAAAAAGGACATTATACACCAACCTACGATTGAAGAAATTCTTCAGTCATGTCTGATCTACCGGGTTAGCGTGAGTAGATTAGGCCAAAAACTCAGCCCCTTTAGACAAGTGGCATAAACGGGAGTCGAATCGAAAAGTCAAAAAAGTAAATGTATGGGATTTGAAGTTAGTTTATGATATCATGTCGTAAACTAACGTCAAATCCCATACATTTACTTTTTTGACTTTTCGATTCGACTACCGTTTATGCCACTTGTTTAGAGGGGCTACTCTCATGTTAGTAGTTAGTAAAACATGCTCTCCCATAACGTTAAGTAACATTTTATAACATCAGTATAGTACCTCTATAACACATCATAACAAATAACACAAAATGATAAATAGTTATTGTTACAGATATAACATTGTTACAAGTTTATCATAATAATCTCGTTGCTTAGCATAAGGTGGGATTAGACGAACTAAAGGGATTCTGCGTGTTGATCTTGATTTCTCTCACGACTGCCACAATGGGAACAAGAATAAATATTATCAACCATGTTTATAAACTGTATCACTGATAGGACTTTGTCTTAGGGTTCTTACCCTGGGTTACGAGCGGAGGTAGCTGTGTGGGAAAGTAACCGACTTGCACGCAAGAAGTGTGCGTTTGAGCCCGCGGATCGGCAGTACCAATATGAAATTCATGTGTAGGTACTAACCATATGCTAACGGTAAAGGAAAACATATTTAGGAAACCTACATGTCTTAGAAGAAATTCTAAAAGTCATGTCTGATCCTCCAAACTGCACTTGGCCCACGTAAGTGAATTAAAGCCTAAAGATAAAGATAAAGATTCATTTATTGCAGAACTGTGTACATAATAGGCGTTTTTGTAGACATACAGTGTAGTTTCAACAGTCTACCCATGTCGGATATGCAATATTAATACTTATTACATTTATAAAATTAAAATTAAATTATAACAGACTGATAAATTAAATTATTATAAATTATTATATTAAGATTAATTATGTCTATTGATTATTTTATTTATTTATTTTTTCAAAAAATTCATGCAGACTATAAAATACATTTTCTATCAGCCATTTCTTGAGGCCGTTTTTAAATAATGTTACATAATTTAATTCCTTAATAGCTACAGGTAGATGATTATAAACACGAATGGCAGTTACATAGGTGCTTTTATAGTAAACCTAAACTGTCTCTGCTTTCTTAATAGAGGAGAGGAGACCCGTACCCAGTAGTGCAACATAATATATATGAGTTGTTGTGGCTTAGGTTCTTAGTCAACTACACTGAGACAACCACACTTCAAGAACAAAGAACATTCAAAATAAATTGCACCGCCTAAACGAGAAATATTTAAAGACTTTATTTTTAATAAATGGTTAACACAAGCATTCGATCTGCCTGAGGTATACTCAGGTATATTAGGAGCATCACTCACGTGTTATCGACCCTAATACATTGTATAGATATAAACTAGGAAGTTAAAACTGGAACGCACTGCTAGTGCACAATTATAACTAACGACAAAAGAAAAGCCTAGACTATTATTGCATTAACAGCCCTACTTATGAGTTACTAGCTTCCACCCGCGGCTTCGCCCGCGCCTACATTCCCTCGGGAACAGAGTTTTTTCCGAGATAAAAGTAGCCTATGTGTTGTCCAGACTATAATCTATTTTTATGCCAAATTTAATATAGATCCGTAGGGGTATTCTGTAAGAGCAAAAACCGAGCTACCGCAAAAAACGAGCAAAATCTGGCTGTCAGATTGAAAATCGGTATTCCGTAAGAGCCCTTTTCAACGTTTAGTCAATAGATTGTGCCGTCACCGAGCCATCACAACTGTCAGTTTGTGCGATCACAGCTGCCAGTTTAACATCGCTGTTTCTTAAAGAATCAGCCGGCCGTTCAGTAGTTTTTGCGTGAAAGAGCAACAAGCATACATCTATACATCCGAACATACATCCATATTAGTAGTAAGTAGGATTAGGTTCAAACACGTGCCACTAAACTTTGTCTAAACGTCGCCTGAGTTTCTTGCTAGTTCTCATGGATCTATCGTCAGCGAACTAGCCGTAAGTTAACATTATTTTTCTGGCTTATTCATATAATTTATGACTTTTATAAGTGTTACTTTGTAACCAAAATGAATTTTTGAGTTTGAGTTTGACTATCGAGTACAAAGGGGACAAGCTTTATGATTGCTTTTCTCTTTTTTTACGTTTTATGTTACTAGCTGTTTTCCGCAGCTTCGCCCGCGAATACAAAACAATTCAATTTATTATTTCAGGATACAAAATATGCTATTCCAGACTATATTGTATCTATGTGCCAAATTTCATCCATGTCTGATGAGCCGTTCTGGCATTAATGACTAAAAAACATCACTCATCTTCGCTTTCAATTAATCCATCTCCAACTTTGGCGTTTATATTATTAGTATAGAGGTCACAAATTTAAACACGGTAAAGTTTTTTCTAATCTACTTATATTATTATATTTTCGAGGCGCTTATAGCTAGGTGCACTCGATGTTCAGTAAACGATCAGCAGGTTAAGCAACCAAGGGCGCGGTAACCCTATAGATGGGTGACCGAATAGTGGTATTTCATCTGAGCGTCTCCGTGCTTCGGAGGGCACGTTAATAGTCGGTCCCGACTGTAAACTGTGCTGTACTATAAGAACAGCGTATACTGAGCTAGATCCCCTGCTACACATGTATCCTTTGTAGGTATAGAGGTATAATATTTGTATGTATGTGTGAATGTAATTTTTTATGTAAATGTATTTTTTTCTGTACTGTTATGTGTGTGGCAAAAATAAATGGTTTAAATGGTTTTTAAACACTCGTTAGATCACGACAGAGGCCTAAATATGGGCGATCTAAATAACTTTGTTACCAGGTTGGCCACTAACCAAACGATAAGAAGATTATATTATCATTATCTCACAGGGGTTACCTACATATTTGGCATTCACACTTATTAAAATAGGTACATATTTTTTTATATAACCGTATAACGAGCGTCTAAACGGTACCGCTGTCTACTAATTTTCATAATATAAATTATAAATGCAACAACCATTAGTTGTAATAAAACAGAACGAAACTTTATTGCAAAAGTAATCAACACAATAGTTGTAGTGACAAAAAGTTGCGACACTATCGGCGAGAATAAAGTGGCGCTACAGTTGCCTAATTTGATGCTAATTAATCAAACAGATTGGCAGCATACCTTATTGCAAATACTTTAAGGGCTGTTTACCTGTCTTTATCGTTCCTATAAATGAGACTTTTCATTTTTATTTGTCATCCAACAGCTTAAATATCTTACAAAAGACGGATCTGATGTGAATCTTTCCAAACAAAAATCAGACAAAAAGAGTAGGTCTGGGACAATACGACACATGTTGCATTCTAGTTCTTTCGTTTAGTTTTTTGTTATACTATTACTTGCGTGTTGTCGACCCACTTTTTACACCAGGGCTTTAAGATGGAAGAATGCCTGGGATAGGAAAACGTTTCTTTCAAAACGTGTCCCTAAATGAGCGCTGGAGACCTGTACTCACACACATAACTAAACCACTGAGTGTAGTTATTTAACTGTGGTCTTCTGTAAGGTCCATCCCCAGTTAAGCTTGCTCGTTAGTATATATTACCTAATATTAATATCATCTTCAGCCTATCGTGGTTCAGTAGACATAACCCTCTCCAAGTGCACGGTACACCACTTCGCGAATGGAAATCGGCTTCTCGCATCCAGTTGCTTCCAGCCACTCTGCGAAGATCATCACTGTACCTATCCTGAGGACGTCCTGCACTACGTAACGTAATTATCTAATGCACTGTAGAATCCAAGAGCTGCCTAGCTATTGGGCATCTGCAAGTGATGTTACGTGTTTGTTCACTGAAGCATACCTACTAGATCTGTGAACAGGTTGCGAAAATCAATTTGTAAACACAAGACGCTCCAGTGAACTAGGATCATCAGAACTATTTGACCATTAAGATTGGTTTGCAAACTTCTTAGGCCTAAGGTGATGAAACAGTTCAAATAGTAACTATCGATTCGTGACTGTCCTAATCCAAGATTAAATAAATATGAAAGTTTCTGTCCTTCTATCTCGTTAAACAATAGGCATTTTTTGTGTTGAGATATTGATGAAGTCCGAATTAGGTGTATTACAGCCACTTTATTGGGTTATTTATAGATAAGTGTTAGGTTTTAACTATATATTTTCGTTCGGAACACAAGAAAACAGTACATGTCGTAGTATTTTGGGTGGTAGTAGCAGCTTTTTGTGGATTTGATCTATCTAGTTTTGTAGCCAGAAATGGTTGTTTCAAATCTAGGTGTATTTTGTAAATTAATTCAAAGGATTATTTATTTTTTATATTTGTAAAGTGGCAAACAAGCATACAGCCCGCCTGATATTAAGCAGTTACCATAGCCTATGGACGCTAGCAATAGGTATAATTTGTGTTGCTTACCAAAAAAAATTACCGACAATAAGAGTTGGCCTCGCGCACCAAGAGTCTGGATCCCGTCTATTTTTTAAATATATTTCTAGACAAAAAATAATAAACACAAATTTATTGCATTAACAATAAAATAGAATGTATAATTTAATAATATAGAAGTTATGCGGGAACAGATGAACATACATACATACATACATACAAACAAACATACATACAGGTCAAAATCATAACCCTCCTTTTTGCTTCGCCGTAGTCGGGTAAAAAATAACAGACATGTAATAAATTATAGTAACATTTTAATTTCAAGACGATGAACATTCATCTAAAAACATTAATTCAGAATGACCTAGATTTTGTTTATTTTAGATCGTTAGTTTATGTTTGACTATAATCATCATTTAGTTAGAATATAAAATCATTAGTCAGTAGATTAATTAGTGCAATACTACTCGTGTTAATAAACAATCCGATTTACACCCTCAGTGGATAAATATAGGAAAACTCCATCACATAATTAAAGTGTTAATTTTAATACATAAGATATACTTGAATTAAAAAAAAAGAAAAGATAAAAAATACTGACTTTAGTACTATAAAAGTAAGTAAGTAGGTACCTATGCATTTTTTTTTTTATTCTACCAATGTGGCAAACAAGCATACGGCCCGCCTGATGGTAAACAGTTACCGTAGCCTATGGACGTTTGTTTTCTTATCGTTTGGTCAGTTGACAGAGTTATTTAGATCGTCTTATTTTCTAGCTAGAAATGCTGTGTATCAATCCTGAGTCCGAAATCAACATAAATATAGGGAGGTACATATTATTATGATCTCTGCTTACCCTTGCAGGGTTTTTGCTACGTTATGTTATTTTTATCTTGAGTTAGTAAGATATATTGGTCTAGTGGTCGGAAGTGAGATTGTTGTGATTAGTAGCGAGGTCTCAATTTAGATTGCAGCTCCACGATAATGTCAGAGGTTTGCAGATTGTGCATAACACTCTGATTGCATGTTAGCTTTAATGAAAACAAGATAATTTGCTTGTGAGCGGAAGTGGACAAAAATGAGTAAGCTTTTTTTTATACTTCTCGGGTAGCCAAACGAGCATACGGCCCGCCTGATGTTAAGCAGTTACCTATATGTTGCCTACCCATTTGTTAACACCAGGGCTTTAAAATTCAATATATAACCTGGAATAGGAAACGTTTCTTTCAAAACGCTTCCCTAAATGAGCGCTGCAGATATGTACACACACACACAGGAACACAACTACACCGCTGTGATAAGTTATTTGGCTGTGGTCTTCTGTAAGTTGAAGTTCCTGGCCCAGTCGGGTTTGCTCGCTAGTATGGTGCCCTACCTCTCTCTCAAAAACGTGCACAAACCAGTTAAATTGATAGCATGTTACTATTATACTAAAGTATCTGTATCTAAACTGCATAGGAAGTTATACAATCCCATTGAATCTGAATAGGCATTACAAATGGGTATTAGATAATCGCGTGCAATGGCCAATGTCGTCCGATTATTCCCCTGACTACATGGCACAGGCCAGCGCGTGTACTATGGGCCAAGTTTTTGTACTTATTATGAAGATAAATTAGCGGTATGTCGGTTATCGCGATGAAAATATGCTGTTCCGGACTGTAATCTATCTCTGTGTCAAATTTCATCCGGATCCGTTCAATAGTTTTTTGCGTGAAAGAGTAACAAACATCCATACATCCATACTCGCAAACTTTCGCATTTATAATATTAGTAGGGATAAATATCTACATTTAAAGTCTCCCTCTTCCTCTCTTCTAACTAAGTATGCTGTGTGCCCGACAGGGTTCATAATTGTTCCTGAACTTTAACTACCACCTATTGTACATTATGGAAAGCAATAAAGTATTGAGTATGGTGGATCCAGGGATAATTTATTTCCTCCTCGATCCACCGTTTTAGTGTAGAAAATGTAATCATACATTTCTTATTCCACTTATATCCATCGTTTTACTGCAAAAAGTGGATCTATGACGTAATGTTGAGTTTAAAACATCGCAGTTCCAAGCCATTGCTTGGTGCTTTTGGTATCAACATTTAGTTATCCTTAACACATATTTTAACGAAGCCTATTACTATAGTATAGTAGGGAGGCCTTTGCCCTGCAGTGGGACAATACGGGATTATAATAAATATATCGTATTGTTGCTTACTATCTATATAATATATAATTTAACGCTAGATTTTATTGCGGATCGAAAATCAAAAATCGAAATAAATGGAAATTCTAGTAACAATTACTTTAATTAAGATGAATTTTGAAAACTCGCAAAATATAATCGTATGAAAATATAGGACTGGAATAAAATGGTATACTTATTAATAATCACTTAATTTAAGTGAAAGAATACGTCACTTATTGATACCAGATATTATTGCGCATTCAAAAGCATCATTAAAGAATTTGCAAGGAAAATACAGTTACCATCACGCGGGCCGTATGCTTGTTTGCCACCTTGGTAGTAAAAAAAAAAGAAAATGTCTCTCGTCAAAACATAATCTACAATGTGGTCAAGTACAACTAACCGTGGCCTATTTATATTTCGTCTAATGTCTTGTGGCCAGCGCCATGCTGTAGTGATACAGTTACAAACGGAATTATGTCATAATGTTCTACTTGTAGTGTGTCGATCTGATTGTCGTGTCGTGCAATGTATTGTGTACTTTTATTATTTTTGTTTTTCGATTGTACGGGTCCAATGTGAAAGGTCTCTTGCACATCTTGTTCAACTTTTGTTATGTGTTATTTTGGGACTCTTGATTAATTTTGTAATCGTCATTAAGTGGTCACTCACGAAATCAAATAAAAGTGTAGGTGGAGCGACGATCTTTGCAAATTGGCTGGGCGTATCTGAATCTGGATGTGTGAAGCCAAAGACTGTGGCTTGGGGAGGCCAAAAAGTGGGCTGCTATAGTGGAATGATGAAAATCAGACGAGCGAGCAAGGCCGATAGGGTAAAGTTCTACCTTATAGAACAGCACAGCCAACTAACTACATACGTGATAAAGTGAGCATTTGTTTATAAAGTCAAAGTCAAATTTAGATCAAATACATGATACTTATGAACGTCATAAAGACAAAAAGAAACATTTTCCTATCATAGGGTTGGCAACAAGTACCTAATATTGTAGGTATTGCAAGCAGCCGTATGCTCCGATTGATGAACCAGTACTTTCTGAGATTAGCACGTTCAACCAAACAAACAAAGTCTTCATTAGTATAGATATAAAAATATGGACACACGTTTTTGAATTAATTTAAAAAAAGGCAGTGGGAAAGTAACTAACTTATGCACGACCGAAAAACACTTGAGGTATAAGTTCAATCCAGCTGTTTATAGTATCAATATAAATGTTACTTCAATAAACCAATCAATCACCCTATCGCAGTCCACTGCTGAATATAGTCCTCTTCCATCACGCGCTACAGCACACGGCCCTTCGCCTTCCGCATCCAGTGCGTCCCAGTGACCTTTTTTAGGTATCGGTCCACCTAGCTGGGGGCCCTACCTTACGCTTAAATTTTACTTAGCTTTGTGAAATTCAATTTCATGTGTCAAATGATTTGCAATCTGCTAAAGACCCACATGTCCTAAAAAAATCGGGCCCGCATCGCCAGCTCAGTAGATCAAGGCGAATACACTCATAACGTTTTACGCTTAAAGGTATTAGATAACTCTTCATTGTTCACCAAGTTATAATACATTTTTCCTAATACTAAGTTTTTTTTAATATAACCACCTAGCTTGGTCCCTGTACCCGATACCGGTGGGTCTCCTTTATTATATTTTAAATGTATATTTTGTTATTTAGATATATATTTAAAACGTAATTTTGTGAATGAAGTGTTATAAAGAGATATACCAATAAAAATATTATAGTTAAATAATAAAAATATGTTTGTTGCAAAATAAAAACAATAAAAAAATAAAGAAATAATGTATGGCCCGGCTCCCCATATTTCATAGCTCAGTCGTCATCAAAAACATAAACGAAATGCGTGAAATATTTGCTAGGCTCTTTTATAATAATTAAGTACACCTATATAATATGTAGTTGAAAAAGCATGCATTAGTTAGGTTAGTAAGACACACACACAATAGTAATGAAAAGGAAAGTTGATAAATAAGAAATACTTGCACTCTCCCACGCGGTGAAACCTTTGCAATATTGTCTTATACTCCCACAATATTTTGTAACCTATGATAACATTTACTTTTTCAAGTGCTTTCTGTCAATCCCCCGATCAATAGTGTCGATTATAGTGTGAAAAACGATTTATGCACTTTAAAACGCAGCACTTTATAAAAAATACCAGTGAAGTGCGAGTCGCGAGTTGCGCACTGTGGGTTCCGTACAAATGTTATTTTTTTTTTTTTTTATTTATTGGGAAAACATACAGTGTAGTTTAACTAATTATACAACTTATGTAACAACTAATCACCATTTACATACATACACATATGAATACTTACTTCACAAAAAAGTTTTGTCAAGCTTCTTTGTGAAGTAACAACGGTTTTTTTGATTTTCGTGTTACTCGTGCCATAAGACATTGACGGATTGTGTTGATTTCAAAGTTTGATTTATTGAGTCGCTGTTCCAAGTTAGACACTCTATTATAGAAAATCTATTATTTTGTATCAGACATGATTCATGGGACAGGGAACCTGTTAAGGGATTGCAGACTTCAGTAATTGACGGAGAAGAAAGAGATTCTATAAGGTTTCCTATTTTTGCTTTCCAGATACGGAACCCTAAGAGCGGTATTAATTGATGGTACAGTTTGGAAAGCGAAATGCTATTGTTTATTGTGATAATAGTTATTGCTAAGTATGTGTTAATAAGTGCCGTAACTAAGTGATATTATGAAATATTCAGTTCAGTATCGTTACGTATATAATTAGCTTACGTATTGACGAGTTATATTATAATAGCATGCTATATTATTACCTCAGGTGCAGATAGCAGTACCCAGATTTGAATCTCAAATCGAAAAAAGGTTTTTTTTTAATGTTTATTTTTCCTAGAAATGTGTATTGAGTATAAAATATGTAGAATATTTTATTTTATTTATTTATTTATTTATTTGGATCTCCAACAAAGGACATACACAACACAAACATAACATTATTATGCCATCCAACATTTCGTGTACTCCTTCAATTAATGGAGACCACAGCATGCAAATAGAATTATAATATAGTTAACACAAATTTTAAATACCGTTATTAAATTCACATATTAACAAATAACAATGTTGCTTAAACAGTACAAAATATAGGTATATTAAACACTTAACAACAAGTAGACTTTAAACAAGTGAGATCATGACATGACTGTATTCAAAAAACAAATCATTGCATATGTAATTACTAATTAGTGTACAGCTGGTATAAAAAGACTTAACAATTAGTTGATAGTATGTCTTTGAGCGTGGTCTTAAATTTTGGTAGAGGTATACTGAGATCAAGTTCTTTGGTCTTAGAGAATAAATTATGTTGCCTGCAGAGTCTTGGTATCGTGGCATAGTATCCGAGGTTTGATTTAGCATGGGATACAGAAAATAGATTGTAAGATTTTTTTCTTGGTAGACGGGTGGGTATTGTTATGAGTACATTACAATCTATGACTCCATTGTACAGTTTGTACAGGAACATAGCGTCTAGATATTTCCTGCGATTGCTTAGAGTGCACATGTTATAATGTCTCAGCCTGTCTGTGTAGCTTGGAAGTATTCTAGCCAGATTGTCATTATAAGACAGGTTGTAGAAAAAGCGTTTCTGAACGCTTTCCAGACGCTTGTTATGTACTTCATAGAAGGGGTTCCAAATAATGGTGTTATATTCCAAAATTGGTCTTACTAAAGTGTTATATAATGTTATCTTAGTGTTTGAATGTTTGAAGTCTTTGCAATTCCGTATAACAAAACCCAGTGTTTTAAATGCTTTTGAGACGGTGTTTAAAATGTGGATGTCAAATTTTAAATTTACATCTATTGTGATGCCTAAGTCTCGAGCCGTGTCCCTGTAGTCTAATGGTGTTCCATCTATACTATATTTATTTTGACGTGTGTTTTTATTACGTGTAAATTGTATGTAGAAACACTTATCTATATTCAGATCCATTCTGTTGTATCTACACCATTGAGATAGTGAATTAAGGTCCTGTTGTAGTAAGATTGGGTCCAGATCAGTATGTATAGGTTTTATTATTTTAAGATCGTCCGCATAAAGGTAGAAATCTGAGTGGTTAAAACATGTTGAGATGTCGTTAATAAAAACGTTAAAAAGGATAGGGCCTAAGTGGGAACCTTGTGGTACCCCCGATGTAACCGGATATTTATGTGAGAAGTAGCCACTTGCCACAACTTGTGATGTCCTCTGATCTAAGTAAGAACCAAGCCACCTTATCATAGATCCATCCACTCCCAATCTATTCAGTTTGTGTAAGAGGATTGAATGGTCCACGGTATCAAACGCCTTACTGAAATCAGTATAAACTGCATCAACAGGGGTTCGACTGTCTACATTTTTTAGTAATTTAGACGTAAAGCTCAGCAGATTGGTGGTGGTTGATCTTGATTTTATAAATCCGTGCTGAAATTCTGTAATATGTTGTTTTAGGTACCAAGACAGATGGTCGGTGACAAGCTTTTCAAAGACCTTACTAAAAGTCGCTAGTATAGAGATAGGCCTATAATTAGTTACTAAGCTTTTGACACCTGACTTAAAGATAGGTACGACTAACGCTTCTTTCCAGGAATTAGGGAAAGTGCCCACACTAAGGGATTTATTAAAAATTATTTTTAGAGGGGTAACTAGAACCTTTGCGCAACGTTTAATAAATATAGGGGGAATCCCATCACTACCTGCGCCTTTAGATTCGTCTAATGTTTTTAAAATTCGCAGTATTTCTATACTGCGAATTTTAAAAATATTAGCTCTTAGCATGAATATTTTACCTTTTTTTAAATACAACATGCATAGGTATTTTAAGACTGAATATAGTTTCTGGACAAATGAGCATTTTTCAACAGAAAACCCAATAACTACGACCGTGACCAAAGTACTTAATATCTCGTTATAAAATTAGTTCACAGATGCAACAACAACACTGAACAAATTGCATTGTCTAGCCTGTACCTACTTATTTCACAGTATAATCTACCAAGTTCTCGGTCCGATAATGACCTTTAATCTTGCAACACTGGTACACTTGACGCAACACCCATTTTCCCCGTTTTTCGCGCCAAATCAACAACTGCCAAAATTGCGCTGTCAACCATTGACTAGAAACAGTGGAAACCGCAATTATAATCGCGGTACAAATTTCCAAAGAAATCTTATGTTTATAAATATTATTATTGGGTGTTTAACTTTTTATTATCGACGCGGTTCAATGGTTTTAGCACCGAAGGGCCTGCGTTTTTTTTATTATTTTTAATGGCGTTATGTTTTCTCTTATTATGATTTTGAAATTAGAAGTCATAACCATAAATAAGCAATTTTCTTATTGTATCATGCCAGTTATTATTTATTTCTGTTGCGTAGTTTTGCATAATTTTTTGACTAGTATTAAGCAGGCATATTACATAAAAAGGTTTTCTTTGTCTACCAATATTGTACCTACCTACTTATGCATTTTAGTTACATTAGACGGGTCGAATAATAAACAGAGTACCTACCACTCAGTTTTACATTAGTGTACCTATATTAGCTAGTAACAAAAAACTTTGTGCATCTACCTTTTTTTCTACCACGAGAAACATAGGTAAGAGATGTCCTCATATTTCCTAACCTGTGTTTTCTTTTTAAAAAAGACAACTCCCGCACTAGAGAACAACTCTGTGTCGCGACAAAGTTTTGTCCTGTGTGGGAATCGAACCCACAACCTCGTGCACAGCAGGCGCATACTGCGGCCACTGGACCACCAAGGCAATTTTTTACAGTGAGTTGTTGTTAACAGCCGGCATGTCATATGTCTAGCAAGTAGAAACACAGTTCACAAAAGTTATTATTTAAATCTATGTCGTGCTCTTACAGTACCAATCTTGTTATTATATTTGCGCACATAATAACATAGTGCTCGCATTAAACGAGTATCATATAAACTGTGAAGATGTTACAACCTCCTTGGCATACTTACAATACTATGAATTAATTTGTTGGTATGATTTTATATCATTAGGTCTTGTGGTAAATGCCATTCATCATATAATGAAGAATCATTCTTGTTTGGCTATACACAAGTTAGATTTGTTTCCAGACTTCATGGATGAGTGGTAGCCTTACAAATATTGACCGTGTAATGAGTGTGTGCTTATTTTTTTTTTTTATACTACCTAGATGGCAATCAAGCATACGGCCCGCCAGATGGTAAGCAGTTACCGTGGCCTATGGACGTTTGCAACACCAGAGCCTCTAGACAAGTGGCATAAGCGATAGTCGAATCGAAAAGTCAAAAAATAAAATTTACGGGATTTGACTTAAGTCTACGATGTAATGCCGTAAACTTACGTCAAATCCCATACATTTTCTTTTTTGACTTTTTGCTCAGGGGTGTCACTCACGCGTTGCCGACCCTTTTAAAAACCTTATAACTCCTTTCTTAAACATATTTTGAAAAAGGACATCCTACTCTAAGTTAGCGTTAGTCACCAACTATGAGATAGCTATAGTTTAGAATAAGGTACAATGGGATTGACATCGTTATTATGGACGAAAATTCCTTTATCTATACTAATTATAAAGCTAAGTTTGTTTGTTTGGTTGATCTCTATGGTTGAACGAGCTAATCTCAGAAAGTACAAGTAAATCGAATATTTATTTCAGACAAATTAGGGCAAATTAGCGCTCGAATACACAGAACAAAACACAGCCAAATAACTAAGCGACATGCCCTTTTTCTTTCGTTTTTTTTAAATCTCTATTTTTTACTAGGGGTCACCCGAGACTTCGTCCGCGTGGTAATTTGGAATGTATATTTTTTTCCCGATTTTGCAACATATCTCACTACTGCTCCGCTCCTATTGATCATAGCGTGATGTTATATAGCCTATAGCCTTCCTGGATAAATGCACTATTCAACAAAAAAAGATTTTTACTAATCGAACCAGTACTTTCTGGGATTTGCGCGTTCAACCAAACAAACAAACAAACTCTTTAGCTTTATAATATTAGTATAGATAAAAAGGATATACGTTTCACACAAAAAACTAACAACATAAACTAATGCAGGTGAGCGGAAGTAAAGTCCTGCACACTAACCCGGATATAGAGTTATCATTATCATAAACAAACGGAAGTTGACGTAACAGGTTAAACACAATGTAACGGGCCTTATCTTTGGAGGGAAAGCGCATGCGTGGAGGTGTATATCGTGACGTAATAAGGATTAGATAGAAAGTGCTTGATACCCTTTATTTCGTAAGTAAATATAATAGACTTTGTTGATTGAAACTCATTATTATTTTAGTCTGAGGATTATAATTTATATTATTTTTCCTGTTTCGCCGATAATCTCGCCAGAGCCTCTAGACAAGTGGCATAAGCGATAGTCGAATCGAAAAGTCAAAAAATAAAATGAATGGAATTTGACGTGAGTCTACGATTTAATGTCGTAAACTTACGTCAAATCCCATACATTTTCTTTTTTGACTTTTCGATTCGACTATCGCTTATGCCACTTGTCTAGAGGCTCAGATTATCTACCGTTGTCGCCACACCGGTAGACATTCCTTCAATACAAAGAAGCGCACTTAGATATACCCACTAGAATATACTAAATGTTAATAAAGTTAATAAATAAATATTTATTATAATTAACAAACCTACATTTTATGCTGCACTTTCATATAATTCTCTGTCTGTGTATCTAACTTTATGAGATAATCTTAGTCAAAGTCAAAGTCAAACTCATTTATTAATTTAGATCAAATACATGATACTTATGAACGTCATAAAAACAAATTGACTGCCTTAATGGTCCAGTTGACTATTTTGACTATTTCTAAAGTCTCTCGCGACACAGGGCTTGTTCCCTAGTGCTGCAGTTGTCTTTTAAAAAGAAAAAAAAAGAAAAAAATCTTGTTCCAGCTAGGATGTCAGACGCTATAAATATACGCGAAGACCTCTATCGGCTGCTAACTAAAACCAGATCTACATCATACGTGTGTTCCCTTATTATACATTCTAGCATCATACACATCATATTATTACCTTATATATAAACGTATTATTTTCATAACGACCGACGCCGACGTCTCTTGTCGTATCTAACTGTACGCAGTAGGTACTATCTAAATGAATGCAGACGCGACATGAATAATTTTTGAACTGCTAGGCGATATAGTTACCTACTACAAAAATTGCTTGTTTGTACGTTCGTTTGGAATTGAAAGTTAATAAAATGCCCGATAAACTATAACTGGTTCGATTATAAAAAAACTTTTTTTGTTGAATAGTGCATTTATCCAGGAAGGCTATAGACTATATAACATCACGCTATGATCAATAGGAGCCGAGCAGTACTGAGATATGTTGCAAAATCGGGGAAAATATTCCAAATTACCACGCTGACAAAGTCGCGAGCGACCCCTAGTCGGTAATAAATTTACATTATTTACAATAATGTAGGTAAATAAATAAAAAAAGAGGTTTAAGATTTCAACTATTCTGTATAATTAAGTACGTAATTAAAGGTATTAAACGTAGTTATTATTCAATAATTATTTTAATCGTTCATATTACATAACTGCAAATCAGCATTGTCAGGTATTAGCCGCCACAGAATATAAGACAGGCATTTATACTTAATGTTTTACTAACGAGGGTGAATTTAATTTTGGATCATCTCAACCCACAACCGTCCAACTGCTGGGCACGGGTCTCCTCCATACACTTGGAGGGATATTAGCCATTATAATTATTACATTGGATATCTAGCGTAGCTACCAAAAATATATTTTTAGTGCTTGGAAAACTGAGTGCAAAATTCCGAAACCCAGCGGTTGAGAGTCTGCGTTAATGAATCAGTTAGCCAGACAGTCAGAACAAGTAATTATATATATATAAAGTAATGTAAACGTTAGGTACCATCTTCACAAACAACAGTGAGATTATCTGACCGTTTAACATTAATTTGTAATTAAATAATCCGAATGAATAAAACATATTATCTTATACATTATTCAAACATAATCTTCTACTTAGAAGTTCATTTACGCTTTGAGAATTAGTCAAACGTGCGATAACAAAGCAAATACAAACTTGAACATATGTTTATATTAAATAAGATGTTTCTTTCAGTAATTAGTTCAAAACAAATGTTATATTATTTTATTTTGTTTCATTGTTTTGTTAAAGATAAAAATAAAGCTGTAAAATTAATTGCTTGTTAACATTTGTAATGAAAACATTGTCTTTAGCAAACATAACTCGACATACGTGCTATTCTAAAAGATTGGTACTATCGAAACGACACATAAAAAGATCAGTTAACACGTAACTTAAGAAAATAATAAGATTTGTCACGAGAAGTGTAATTGTCATCGTCTTTTATTTACCGCATTTAAAATACCAACGACCGCAAGTAATATAAGAATTACTATCTGTTTCTGTTGGTGGGTATATCAAAACTGTAAAAGCAGTAGTTTATGACTGCCTTGTGGTTCAGTGGGCGCAGGATGCGCCTGCTGTGCACGAGCTTGTGGGTTCGATTGCCACACAGGACAAAACTTTGTGTGACCCACAAAGAGTTGTTCTAAGTCTGGGTGTGTCCGTTAATTGCATGTTTCTAAAGTCTCCCGCGACACAGAGCTTGTTCTCTAGTGCGGGAGTTGTCTTTTTAAATAAGAATAAATAGTTTCTAGAGCTTTTTGCTGTACCTTTGTTCGTACATCGAGTTATCCATGTGCATACAGCCTATTATTTTTTTTACAATAAAGGTTGTAAGATATTAAAACAGCTTACCTACGCACGCTCGCGTATTAGTGTGTCACTTTTTAAATAGGAAAAACGAAACGAACGTTAGGTTTTTATAGGGTCGGCAACGCGTGAGTGACACCCCTGGTGTTGCAAACGTCCATAGGCTACGGTAACTGCTTACCATCAGGCGGGCCGTATGCTTGTTTGCCACCTTGGTAGCATAAAAAAAACCCGCAAAAATAACATAATCCAGGTAGATTATTACCATAGTCGAGCTAACCCAGTATAGGATTAAACTCTCCTTATACATTAAACAAAACCACACATGTAATAGGTATCTAATTGTATGATAATGTCAGATAAATATAGGTATATCACATAAATAAAATACCCATTATTATAATGTTATTGTTTATTGTTATTTACTACTAGGCGTTAGTATCATCTTAGTAGATGCTAGTAAACAGGTTACTACCTAGTCACAACTCGTAACCCGCATCTGGTACGTACGCAATGTCGCTCCGTGCCATCATGCACCGCCGCGGGCGGTCACGCTTTGATTGGATGAAAACTATTTAATTAAATAACCAAGATGTCTCATATGCAGGTGTAGGAAAAAGAATGAATGATTTACTACGAGCTACCAGCCTTTCTCATCCTTTTGACATTTAACTGTGGTCGGATCGACAAAACAAATTATAATCATCTTATCAAGTTTATATTCTGCTCATTAAAGCTTGTAAGTGTTAAACAACAATCCGTATGGAATAGAAAAACCGACCAGAGATTCTTGAGGTTTTTTTTTTTAAGACAACTCCCGCACTTGAGAACAAGCTCTGTGTTGCGGGGGACTTTACAAACATATAATTAACGGACACAAATTACACCCAGACTCAGAACAACTCTTTGTGGGTCACACAAAGTTTTGTCCCTGTGTGGGAATCGAACCCACAACCTCGTGCACAGCAGGCACATACTGTACCCACTGGACCACCAAGGCAGTCAAAAAGCGCTTCCACAATGCTTAATGCATTGTGGTAGCAAATGGCTGAATGGGAGGTAATATTTTTTTTGTTTGTATACTATAAAATTACCTATTGTAATTATCTATTGTACCTAAACAAAAAATAAATATTTTTCTCTCTCTCTCATATACGGTTGTCATCTAAATCTGATTTTGAAATCAGTTTCACCTCCTCCGCTGAATTTTTTAGACCCTTCTGAGTTATTGGACTATAGAAATGATACATTAGGAATGTAAAACCAGTATTTACGCAGAAATTTATGCTCTTATAACCGACCAATATAGGTTAGAATACTAAAATTCTGTCTACAGAGTTCTTGGGATGGGGTAGATCCACCACAGCATGCCGCAAATTGTGCGTTAAATTAAGAATGACGACTGCTATGCATCGGAAGCGCTATGAGCAAAATTTTACCTATATCAACATTCTCTAATCGTCTATAGGAAGTTAATATTAATAGAGCATCATTAAAACGTAATTATAGTTAAAATTTCACTACACGTGCTATCCGTACTACTGGCTGGTTTACTTCCTCGGTATAGTATACATACATGAAGCAGTCAACGTGCTTCGTATTTTTACAATTATATTTAGTAATAGTTGTTGCCCGCGGCTCCGCCTGCGTAGATGTCGGTTATCGCAATAAAAAAACTAATCTATCTGTGTGCCAAAGTTCATCCAGATCCGTTCAATAGTTTTTGCGTGAAAGAGTTACAAACATCCATACTCACAAACTTTCACATTTAAGTAAGGATAGCACCAATTGTCAGCGCTTTCTCGATCAGTGTCCGTATTCTCTATGGCCTATGAGAATCCAGACGGGTTCTTGTAATCATCGATATGAATACTAACTTCAGAACTAATTTAATATTGTAGTTACGAATTTAATCTTGTAGTGACACCCTAAATATCAGGTTTCAACACTCATTTAGGGATGCGTTTTAACGACGCGTTTTCCTATCTCAGGGATACTCCATCAACGTAAAAAGGGTGTTAGTTTCTTTTGGGTAAGCGACACACAATTACACCACTAGTATTGCAAAGGTGATTTAGAAATAATAATATAATCTTTAACAAGTCACACACGAACATGTGATCTCAAACTAGGCAGATATCTGTTTAACCGTACCCAGTTTCCCCTACTTGTTTTCTCTGATTCAGTATCTCATTCCTGACCCTCTAGACAAGTGACATTTACAGAAGTTGAATCGAAAAGTCAAATAAGCAAATTTATGGGATTTGACGTAAGTTAACGATTTAATGTCGTAAACTTACGTCAAATCCCATACATTTGCTTTTTTGACGTTTCGATTCGATTACCGCTTTTGCCACTTGTCTAGAGGGGCCATCATCCTAAGATTGTCTGTAAGAAATCGCACTTAGCGATAAGATCGCCATTTATTTTATTTTCTGTGTACTTTCAATTTATGTAATATTGAGTACAATAAAGAATTATCTATCAAATTTTCTTTCTTGATAGAGAAGAGGAGACTTTTGCCCAGCAGTGTGATATATGGGTTTGCTATTATTATTATCTGATTTTACCTCCAAACTTTAGACTATCATCATTTCAACCCAAAAACGTCCAACTGCTGGGCACGGGTCTCCTTCATACACTTGGAATACTAGCCTACTATACCACGCTGGCCAGCCAGACGGAAGTAAGGCAGTTGTCTGCCTTACTTTCTTAGTCGACTCTTACGATGCCCTCGGGATGGAACGGGGTGGTGACATTTGTACTCTTAATCCATCACCACACGTACAACTATAGACTGATTAACTATAGTGTATTATATTGTGAACAGTGTACCATTTGGAAATAAACATTGACAGTACAGTTAATATACGTCTCATGAACTAAAATACAATTCACTAGATTAAGATAAACTATATATCATTCAAAGGCACCGTAATATGATTTGCATAATACATTGTATTGATGTTTCCATTCTTTAGCGATCGCAGTTTATCATCGCGAGATGAATTAAACATAACATAAATGTCTTTAATATGATTTATGAAGTGTCACATTATATTACTGGTGGGCGTTGATGACCCTTTTTAATAAAATTATACTTACAGCGTTTTTTTTTTATAGAACTAAAAAAGTATTTCGACCTCTTATAGTATTCAGACCTCTTTGTTAGTTGTCAGCTCGATATATCTTAGCCTTCAGTATTATGTGAAGGATAGAATCGAGTTGGCAACTAACAAAAGTCTAGAAGACCATGGAGGAGGTAATTTTATTAAACACTAGCTATATAATAATAATAATTTATTTAACCTGGCCACGCTTCGTTGTGGCTCATTCTGATAAAGGTACTTTGAATTTCCCGTAAACGCCCCGAACAGGCAGACAATTTTATTTTAAATTGTTTATTGTTTGCATAAATACCGTTTAATATTTCATACGCATTTAGTATAAAACTGCTGATATTACAAACAGACACTTATATATTCGTACACATATCTTAATCCTCAAGTTCATATTATATCGTACTTACATATAAAAGTAGTAATAACAAAAAGTCGTGTATAACTAGACCTCCTAGGGTTCATGCTATCTAGGAAACGTGCTGTTAGTTTTATTGTTAGTTACGAGTAGGTACACCAGAGCGGCGCAGGCGGCGGCGTATGCGCATCCGTTATGCAAGGACGACAACTTTTAGGGTTGAAATACGAATAACTCATTGTAACGTAGAAATACTTGAAGATGCTTTCTCCGTCATAAGTATAGCTTTTGACTGTCTCGGTGGTCCAGTGGCTGCAGTATGTGCCTGCAGTGCACGAGGTTGTGGGTTCGATTCCCACATAGGACAAAACTTTGTGTGACCCACAAAGAATTGATCTGAGTCTGGGTGTAATTTGTGTCCGTTAATTGTATGTTTGTAAAGTCCCCCACGACACAGAGCTTGTTCTCTAGTGCGGAGTTGTCTTTTTAAAAAGAAAACAAAAAACTACAAAAAAAAATGTCCGGTTAATTGCCATTGTGTATTTTTACAAATAAATAATTGAAAAACTTCGTTCAGAAATACACTTTGACGCAATACTTGTATATATACACTACTCGGGTGGCAAACAAGCATACGGCCCGCCATGATGATGTTAAGCAGTTACCGTAGCCTATGGACGCTTGCAATACCAGAGAGGTATCACTTGCGTGTTGCCAACTCACTGTTTTACACCAGGGTTTAAAGAGAGGAGTGTCCCTGGGATAGGAATACGTTTCTTTCAAAACGCATCCCTAAATGAGCGTTGGTGACCTGTACTTACACACAGGAACACAACTACATCGCTGTGTGTAGTTATTTGGCTGTGGCC
Source organism: Trisateles emortualis (assembly GCA_947095525.1). NCBI lineage: Eukaryota > Metazoa > Arthropoda > Insecta > Lepidoptera > Erebidae > Trisateles > Trisateles emortualis. The sequence goes on along the minus strand of OX352736.1, from coordinate 19,589,719 downwards.
TTCTGTAAGGTGGAGGTCCTTCGCCAGTCGGGCTTGCTCGCTAGTACGGTGCCATACCTCTCTTTAATTTTTCCTTTTTATCGTTACGTCCTGTGTAAGTATGTTCGAATAAACTTTTTTCTTTTCTTTCTTTCTTGACTAGTAAGCAGCAGAATAATAAATACTATATCCCTTAAATGTATATGCTGTGAGCAAAACTCTTAATAATAAATAAATAAATAAATAATCCCTTGCAATAGCCACCACACCCATACGTAAAGTATCTTACGTTTTCCAAACAGTTATTGATGTAAGCAAATATACTTCCTTCACAAATCCAGGTCGATCACTAAAGTATTATTACGCAATATCCCATAAGGTAGCAGCCCTACAAGACAGTGTGGCACACCTTGCACCTCTCCCTCTATTCGAAAACCATAGAGATTTAACATTATTACGTGCCAAACGATTGTGCAACGTACACTTTTATTGTGTTGCATGTATTCAACGTGTTATTGCTAAATTACTTCCGAAAGATGATCGCGTAAGAGAACATTTTGATAAAGATATATTTGGGACTAGCTGTTGCCCGCGGCTCCGCCCGCGTGGATGTCGGTAATCGCTGTAAAAAGCTAACCTATGTGTTATTTCAGACCATAATCTATCTCTGTGCCAAATTTCATCCAGCACATCCATCCATCCATCCATACTTACAAACTTTTGCGTTTATAATATTAGTAGGATATAGAAATGTCACGGGTGTCTTAGTAGCAATAAACATATCCGTAAAGTTATAGTAGAAGTTATTCGTCTAGACCAATCAAAATGGAGATTAACTGATTTCCATTGAGATATTATAACCATTTATTTCTTTCCCTCTTTATTATTTTAGGCTGAAAGCCGGCCGCAGAGGGCTGCCAGAAGAGCCTTTTATTATTTTGCACGTATATGTATAAGGGTGCTAGTTTAATCCCGGGTGGCAGTACCAATGTAAATTTAACTTTGCGAAGTTTATATGTACTAATGAAATGATTCGCCATCTGATAACGGTGATGGAAAACATTGTGAGGAAACCCACATGTCTTAGAAAAAATCTAAAAACATGTCTGATTTACCAACATGCATTAGGCCAGCGCGGCAGCGTGGTGAATTAAGGCCTAAACCCTCTCTGTGTCTTGATAGAGGAGAGGAGACCCGTGCCCAGCAGTGGGACATATATGGCTTGCTCTGGTTTTTGTACTCCGTGGTTGCTATTCAACTAATATTAAGTAAGTATGGATGGATGGATGTTTGTTACTCTTTCACGTAAAAACTACTACACGGATCTGGATAAAATTTGGCACAGAGATAGATTATGGTCTGGAATAACACATAGGCTACTTTTTACAGCGATAACAGACATCCACGCGGGCGGAGCCGCGGGCAACAACTAGTATTATATATAAGAGTGAATTTTCATGACTTTTGAAATGACATAATTTTAACAAAAAAAAACCGACTTCAGTACGGCAAGTTGTAAAATTTTCAAATATTTGTTTGTTACAATCGAATAAAATCGACTGAGCGTCGGGCTGAACACAGGTCAAGTAGGTATTAAAAGCAATATTTAATCTGTGCAATCCGCGCTCAATTCATTCACGTCATTATTTCTTATTAATAGTTGCTTAGCAACAATAACCGAAACTTATCTAATCGCCATCAGTAAAATACTTATTATTGAAAAGTTCAGATGGCCATCTGTGGTCTTCTTCATCAGTTTTACTTCACCAAATTACACTTTCTGAATGCAAATGATTAATTAGTTGTTAAAAATATTGAAATTGCTATATGTGTGCCTATAACTTTTGAGGAGTTCCCATAATTCCTCATGGATCCCATCATCAGAACTTTCTTTTGATGATAATGGGACCAAACTGGAAGTATGTCCAGTCAGACAAAAAAAGAATTTTTCAAATCGGTCCATAAATGACGGAGTTATGCGGTAACAAACATTAAAAAAAATAAAAAAACACACGAATTGATAACCTCCTCTTTTTGAAGTCGGTTAAAAAGTAAATAATTGCAAGCGTCTATAGACTACGGTAACTGCTTAACATCAGGCGGGTCCTCTGCTTATTTTACACCTAAGTAGTATAAAAAATAAATAAAACTCTCGCTCTCAAAAAAATTAAGATAAAATAATGACAATGTAACATATTATACGAGTAACAGTATTAAACAATTATTGTTATATATGGTGCGGTGAATGGCCTGATCTTGTCAAATATGAGCGATGACTCGGGTGCCATTGTTTGATAATAATTCAGATATAACGGACACTTAATCGTAGGTACTTACTAATAATACAATTGTATACCGCTCGTGGTCATTGTGGTCATTGCCATACATTAAGAACAGATGACAAGTTATAAATATTACCAAGGGTGTAAGGATAAGCTACTCGCTTTAACTTTCACCTCCCCTTTACTTTTGGCTGTCTTGGTGGTCCAGTGGCCGCAGTATGCGCCTGCTGTGCACGGGTTCGATTCCCACACAGGACAAAACTTTGTGTGACCCGCAAATAATTGTTGTAGGTCTGGGTGTAATTTGTGTCCGTTAAATATATGTTTGTAAAGTCCCCGCGACACAGAGCTTGTTCTCTAGTGCGGGAGTTGTCTTTAAAAAAAAAACAGTAAATAAACTTTTATGCCCCACTGCTGGGCACGGGTCTCTTCTCCTCTATCAAGAGAGAGAAGACCTTAGCTCTAACATGCTGGTCTATGCGGATTGGTGAATCAAATATGTCTTTGGAATTTCTTTTGAGACATGTGTGTTTCCTTATGATGTTTTCATTCATCGTAAGCAGATGGTAAGCCATTTGATTAGTAGATTATAAATTGCACAAAGTGAAATAACATTGGTGCCATTGGTACATTGCCATCCCGGGATCGAACCCACGCCTCTTGCGTGCAAGTCACTTACTTTCCCCCCTCGGCTACCACCGCTTTTTCTCACTATGTTATAAACTTTATTATCTTACTTGGAACTATTCACACACGGTTATTAAGATGGCTGTGTGTGAACTGTACCTACAGGCTCTGCATAAGGGCCTATAATATATGACAATAATATTTATCAATACATATCTAGGTATAGTATATTTTGCAGGTAAAGAATTGCTCAACATACAAAAATTATCCTTCTGGGTAGGAAATCACCCACTACCTCCGAATGGAAGTTCGTGCTTCGTGCCGCATTCGGTTTAGATTTTTTCGCTCGTATAGAATAGAAGGCAGTGAAGGCTCACTCACTCGCTAATTGCAGATTTATGTACTAAACGTATTTTTATCACCTAAAAACACAGTGGCTGGCCCTTTTTCTTGTCATCTTTGTTTATATCTAAATAATGACAAACCCGAGGGCTTAAAAATTCCCCTTTTTATCTTTAACCTACCTACTTTATTTCTAAACTAGCTGTTGCCCGGGGCTCCGCCCGCGTGGATGTCGGTTATCGGTTATCCAGACCATAATCTATCTCTGTGCCAAATTTCATCCAGATCCGTTCAGTAGATTTTACGTGAAAGAGTAACAAACATCCATCCATCCATTCTTACAAACTTTCACATTTATAATATTAGTAAGGATATTAGTAAGGATTCATGTTTTTTATATAATTAACAGGACAAACATTTAATTCATTAATTGTAGATTGCAAAAATTTCATCATGTTTGCAGATCGAAATCACAACACGTACAACAATGTCAAATAGCGAAAGTGACTGCATAAACCGCTAAGCTCAGACCCACACGTGCGATTAAAACGGGAACTAAATAGATAAAGGATGGACCACCGGGCACCGTTACTGTATATAAGTACTTATATATAAATGAGAGCTATTGTGTTGTCCTGGTATCTTGATAGATCGCATGTGATCGGCTCAGATAACTGTACACATTGTCCAAGTGTGACATAGTTTTGTTTTGAACAGTTAGGATCAGTAAACCTCTTAATTTTTTAACCTTTGCTACAATCTAACATCCTTACTAATATTATAAATGTGAAAGTTTGTGAGAATGGATGGATGGATGTTTGTTACTCTTTCACGTAAAAACTACTACACGGATCTGGATAAAATTTGGCACAGAGATATGGTCTGGAAGAACACATAGGCTACTTTTTACAGCGATAACCGACATCAACACGGGCAGAGCCGCGGGCAACAGCTAGTTTAACAATAAGAGAGGTAAAGCGGTAATAGCGAGCAAGCCCTACTGGGGAAGGACCTCTACCTTACAGAAGACCACAGCCAAATAACTACACACAGCGGTGTAGTTGTATTCCTGTGTGTGAGTACAGGTCTCCAGCACTCATTAAGGGATGTGTTTTGAAATTAACGTTTTTCTATCCCAGGGATACTCTCATCATAAAGCCCTGGTGTAAAACAAGTACACAATTAGTATAAAAAAAAAAAACTTTGTGTGATCGATAAAAGTTTATGCCGAGTTGGAGTGTACTTTGTGTCCGTGAATTTAATCTTTGTGATTCTACATATAAGGCTTGTTCCATAGTACGGCACTTTAAAAAAAGGGTTTAAACAGTCTTCTTGTCTTGTCCACCCCTACTTAATATGGTTAAAATGGGAAATGAAATGAAAAAATGTTGCATTTTCTAGACTCGAAAAGTTGGTACATATATTCTTCAAGTTAAATATAATGAAACATTTGTATCACAGTTTATTCAAAACCATCCCTCAACAGAGTCAAATAGTGCTTTGAAAATCACATGGCACACACTGCGCGCAGGGTGGCGTAGGGCTGAAGAAAAAATATCGCTTGCAACCATTTAGGCAGCCCATTTTATTTGTTTTAAGATTAGTAATAATATTAAGAAAGTACTTAACAATCAACATTGATTTCGAAGAGCAACAGATGATGCTGTATTGTTGCGAGCTGTCTCGTAACATTCATAAGTTTAGTAAATATATATGACATTGTGACCCACACCATATACAATGACTATGTAATTATTATTATTCTTCTGTCCACACACATTACCAAACTACAGTACTTACTGATCACGAGGTCCCGCGTCGGGCCAAAATTAATATTGGGTATTTCTGTCAAGAAATTCACAATAGACGCCCGGAGTTTGCAAATTGGTGTTTTCACCCACGTGTCTCGGAAAGCACGTAATGCCGTTGGTCCTACGCCTGATCTCTCTCCGCCGGCTAATTCTCTAAGAAACAGCGATGACAACTGACAGTTGTGATCGCAAAATTGACAGTTGTGATTGCTCGGGGACGGCACAATCTATTGACTAAACGTCAAAAAGGGCTCTTACGGAATACCGATTTTCAATCTGACGGATGGATTTTGCTCGGTTTTTGTGAAGCTCGGTTTTTGCTCTTACGGAATACCACTGCCGGTCTTGTCCGATTGCCATCTCAGCGGGCTATGAGAATAAGGGCATAAAGAGTGCACTTGTGTTTGCGCACACACTTGTGCACTATAATGAATAATAAAGTAAAGTCTTCTATTTTACCCACACCATATATGTTATTTATTACTAGTTGTTGCCCGCGGCTCCGCCCGCGTAGTGGTCGGTTATTGCTGTAAAATGTAGTGTGCCTATGTGTTATTCCAGACCATAATCTATCTCTGTGCCAAATCTCATTCAGATCCGTTCAGTAGTTTTTACGTGAAAGAGTAACAAACATCCATCCATACATACATCCATCTATCCATACATCCACCCATACATCCATCCATCCATACTTACAAACTTTCGCGTTTATAATATTAGTAGGATATCCATTTAAAATGCAACTAAGTAATTCCGCACCAGGCAGATTGCTAGCATCAAACTAAAATCCTTTTGGTATCTACACATACCTAAATATGTCAAACGCAATCAGAGAGAGGATCAGTAATTTTAGTAAAGTCTAATTGCATTACCTGCAAATGCATCTTGTCATTGAGTTGTGGTATTGAAAAGTAAATTAAGTAGCAATTTTGTATTATTATACCAAAAATACATGGAAATATTACTAGCAGTTGAATAAATCAAATACTTTAAATTAAATTCTGCAAAAAGCGGCGATAAGGTGTAAAGTCATCATTCATGACATGGCTTCGACGCGCGCTGCGTTTCTTCACAGTGTTAAGTACAATAACAAAATATAATCAAAATATGCGATTCCCTCCTTTGTATACGATCTCCATAATACATATTCTTGTTTTGAGCCAACAAACTACTACTTCAACCATTTTGATTATACTTTTTATTCATTTTTGTATAGGCTCAATTTTAACAAGTAGGGCACCATACTAAACCCCGACTAGGAAAGGACCTCCACCTTACAGAAAATCACAGCCAAATAGCTACAAACAGCGGTGTAGTTGAGTTCCTGTGTGATCCCATACATTTGCTTTTTTGTCTTTTCGTTTTTTAGATTTTAGATTCGGCACTGTTTGAAATAAACGTTTTCCTATCCCAGGGACTCCATTTTAAAGTACTGGCGTAAAAAAATGGTCGACATCACGCAACGACTGTTGGTCTTTGGGTAGTTTAGGTGATAGGTACATGGAAGAATAAAAAAGTATTATCTACTTAATACGGGCGAAGAGCATTTTCCTCACAATAAGTACCGTTCCGATTGTAATCTTTATAACACACGCCAAACAGTAATTTAAGAAGGTTTAATTGAATTATTAGTATTCAAATATGGTGATTACAATAAAAATGTTAAACATTTACTTAGACACACGTTCCACATTCATCAGTTGTTATGAAACGATCTTTAAATATTTATGTATGAAAAATCATTGCTTTACTCTCAAACTGATCGGTGACATTACTTTTTTCGCTTCTACAATAACCTTTTGACAATCTTCTAGTAATTGTTCGCTATGAATTTGCGAAGTAGCCCATGTTAACACATTTTTAATTACCACCCTCTATATCTCGATGCTTTCGAAGACTAAACACGATTTTTCATTGTTAACATTAGAATAAAAATGAATAACAGTGCCGGGTATTTTTTTTCGTTTCTGATTTTAACATTATAGGGGTTGAATTCCCACATATTCTTTCATAAAACTTACTTAGGTAACAAAGTGAATATCTACAATCTAAATTTATTGATTCTTGCCTTAGTATGATCCTGCTTTCAGAGCTTTATCTTTTTTTTTAACACAATTCCCGCACTAAAGAACAACTCTTTGTGGGTCACACAAAGTTTTGTCCTGTGTGGGAATCGAACCCACAACCTCGTGCACAGCAGGCGCATACTGCGGCCACTAGTCCACGAAGGCAGTCAAAAGTCTGCTTTGAAGATCAGAACGAGAAGTCCTGGTTATTTCTTAACATTTTTTTAATAACAAACTTACTTTGTTTATACTTCTTCACTAACACGCATTAGACAAACATTGTGTGGCTAAAAGTCCAAACACCCTCAGGACCCGTACATAATAGTGGGACATACCTATATGGGTTGTTATCAGAATTATACTTGGTTACAAAACACAAATAGTGCCGTTACTGGCCTAACAGCTGTTGAAATAGAGTGTGCTGTAACTGTGAAGATGAAAGTGTAAAAAGGAAAGGTAGTTCTTTGCCCTATAGTCCTACAAAAAATCCTTAATAATACAATAAGTCTGACGAGACTTGTCTTTGTTATCTAAATTCAAAATACAAAAAGAAATTGAGAAAAGAGTTTTGTTTATTCAAAATACAAAAACAAATTGAGAAAAGAGTTTTGTTTAGTCACCTAGTGAAAGTAAGCTCCTAACACGAGATAATTAAGTGTTCCTAATAGCCGCATGACATAAAACAGTTATCCTTTGTAAATTTAACGTAACTTACCGGTAAATTACCGTAACACTATTGTAAATTAAAATCTATGTCAAATGTATTGACTGATGTAAAAATGAGGACGCATCCTTTTCTTACTCGTCAAAATAATTACGGTATGCGATTTATGAATCATGTAAACAACGTGTTAAGAGGAAAGCAGGCATGTTACTTAGAGCTATAAACACACTTAGCACACAGATAGAAGTCGGTGCTAGGTTCATCCTGTCACCTAATATTAAGCTTGGCACCGACTTCATTCTGTATTCAGTTATTTTTAGGTTTTTGAAGTCGGTTAAATTTTTTTTCTAAAATATTTTTCTATTTTTAGTGATAAAATAAAAGTAAAAAATATATGAAAAACATTGTTAATACCTATCTATACCTAAAAAATATTGTTTAGTATATGTAGTAAGTACATATCAAAGCTATTTGATCTAAATATACGTAACTAGCATATTAAACCGAGCAAAACAAGGGCGGCCTGCCCTTTCTCTGGAAAAATGTGGGACTTTCATACAAATTTTCACCCCCCCTCCTTTTCTCCACTTTGGACGTTTGATTTACAAAAATCCTTTCTTCCTACAGTGTAAATGCATGAAAACTTTCATGGCCATAGCCCCTGTAGTTTCGACTGTGCCATAGAATACTTAATAGTACTGGTAGCTGTGCGCTGATACGTCAGTCAGATTCTTTTTATAGATAAGCATTTGTTTTATCTCCCGCTGTGCTATGGAGAGAAGTGGAAACTTTTACTTCTGATTAAATTCGTTGCGGGGTCCAAGACAGCAGGTTTAGTTGTCCAAGGGACGCACGAGTGTCAAAGCTCAGTGTATCAGTTGGTTACTCTGCTGTTAATCCTGGCTCACAGGAGTCACAGCGGTGGGCATATGGGTGGAATTGTCCCGAAAAAGCATTTATATATATATGTATAGTTTGACGATTACTACAAAACTATTTTACGCATTCTCCTTGACAGAAGTGCAAACTGCACAATTAATGATTCCACTTTGTCATCAAACTTGATGTTTTTTCTGCAATTGTGATGTTATTACAAAATAATTACAAATAAATGGCCGGTTACACAACACAACGATTATACACCTACTATTGCTGTATCTTGATCGTGAATAATTATAGCGATTTTCAGTTATGGAGAAGGTTGTTTATTTACCTACATGTTATCTTAAACACTGCACTAATAGATGGTTAGCTTCAGAAGACTACTGACTTAAAAATTAATACTGTTGTTGTGTCTTGAACTTTGGAACACTTATAATGTATCGCTCAACTATATTTTTCAACCATAGTATATAGGTACTTATTCTTCTAATATATAAAATTCTCGTGTCATAGTGTTCAACTTTGAACTCCGCTGAAACGGCTCGACCGATTTTCGTAAAATTTTGTGTGCATATTGGGTAGGTCTGAGAATCGGACAACATCTATTTTTCATCCCCCTAAATGTTAAGGATTTTTTTTTATTTAATTTTTTAGACAAAATTTTTAGTTTTTATTGTTTTGTGATTCAGCATTAAAAAATACATACAACCCTTAATTTTCACCCCTCTAAGATCAACTCCTATTTTTTATTAGCGATATTACTATTATAGTAGCAAAACAACGTTAGCTGGGTCAGCTAGTATTCTTATAAAGAGCTTGCCTTATTATTTAGACCAGTCATTAGACATTAAATTAATACTTTTATTTAAATTATGATGGAATGAAACGCTAATTGATTAATTTAGTTCAGTGCGCTCCTTTTTTTTTTTTTTTTTTTTTTTAATACTACTTGGGTGGCAAACAAGCATACGGCCCACCTGATGTTAAGCAGTATCCGTAGCCTATAGACGCTTGCATTACCAGAGGTATCACTTGCGTGTTGCCAACCCATTTTTTTACACCAGGGCTTTAAGATGGAAGTAACCCTGGGATAAGAATACGTATCTTTCAAAACGCATTCCTAAATGAGCGCTGGAGACCTGTACTCACACACAGGAACACAACTACACCGCTGTGTGTAGTCATTTGGCTGTGGTCTTCTGTAAGGTGGAGGTCCTTCCCCAGTCGGGCTTGCTCGCTAGTATGGTGCCCTACCTCTCTTAAATAAAAAACCTGCTGTCACTCATGCATGAAAGAATATCGGAGGCTGAATCATAACGTCTTTATCGATCTTAATTTGATTTTCGAGCAATTCTAGGTAATTAAACATTTTAACCTACTTAATTTATTGACATTATTTTTGTAATTTGATTATTATTTTTATGGATACATTTTTAATGTTAACAATATTTTTTTTGTGTGTGTATTGTTGTTTATAAAAATGTGCATAATTTATTTAGTTTTCATAACAAAAAATGCTAGATTTAAATGCTTAATTCAATTATTGTCCCGTGTGAACCTACAACACTCCGGGCAGTGGTAAATGGAAAGATAGCCACTTAAGCTACTGAACCAAACGACTACCACTACTAATATTTGCCGGAGAAACTGATTTTTTTATCAAAATTATTTAAGTACATATAATTTTAATCGTAATAACAAGTACATTTATGCCAGCAAAGCTTACGCAAAAAGTAAAAAAGCACGTGTACATTGATCTCATTTTTAAATAAGTTATTTATTTCTATATTGTTACAGCACTTTAGTATTTTCGTTTCAGTAAAACAAATATGAATTAATAATTATTCTCAATGAATATATATTAAGTTGCTGGTTTATTGCAAGGCTTTATGTCAAGGCTTGTCTACTCTATAGTTAATTCTCTCATATACTAGCAATAAACATGTTTCTAATATTAGAAACAAAGAATAATCTACGAAATTTTTTTTTTACAAATACCCGCACAATAACGAATATGAGATTTTTTTGTTTTATTGCGTACAAAGGTTCCTACTTAATTACTATCTAAATTACTTTGTTTAAAATGTGTTTAAAATAGCTAGAAATTTTAATTATCCATTGTAAAATATTATTTAACTATAGACAACACTTACCTTATACTTCATTTTGAACAAAAATCGTCTTCTTTCAACAACAACACAACACAAATAATAAAAAATAGACTTGTAAATATTTTTATACTATTTTATCATTTAACAATTATAATAAAAAATAGTTATTTAATAGAAACTTTTAAAGTAGCGCGGGCGTGTGGTTTTGGCGCGGATTCGCGATGTCCGCGCATGCGTACTGTGCGGCCGCGCTGTAATGGCTACGCTTTACGAGACACGATGGTTTTGCTTCCCCGCCATCGCGGTGCAACGACCCAATACTGTAAGCTGAAATGCAAAATACTTCCTCCGCGCTATCGAGTGCATTGAAGGTGAAGGTTAATAATTGGCGTTAACGACAGAAAGGATAGTGCATTCAAGTGTAGACAAACAATATTGTTCCTAATTTCTAAAGTTTATCAATTTGAATCCGTAAATACGAAGTATCGCTAATTTCCAGACTTCCCAGGGCAATATCGAAGATTCATATTTCATTAATTTTTTTTAGGTAGGTTTTTAATTTTTTTGTTATTTAAATATTTTTAAGACTTGCAACCGGTAATTTAGCCCGTTTTATCATTTTTTACTGCAAGAGTTAAATTTTCAAAAATTACCCTCTTAGGGATAAAAAACATTTTGTTTTTATTTTTAAACAAAAAAATGTTGGTTAGAAAAATAAAATGAACACGATATTTCGTGCTTCTTATTTTATTCCCTTAGGGGTGAAATTTCCAAAAATAAACTCAGTGCTCACTTACATAGTAACTCTTTAGTAATCTGTCACAGATTCGCGTCGTTTTAGGAACCGTGATAACAAAATTTTAGTTGAAAAGTCGAGGATGTTATAGGTATGTAGTATTGTTACCTAAGTAGATACCTATGAAGTATTGTTTTAAATAAATTAGCAGAACATTATAATCGTGAGAAATATCTACATATTCGCATGGTCATTGGTTTATTGATATATTTTTACGTCTATATAATATGTGGGTATATTTACATAGTACCTACTTATAAAATAAAGTGGCTTTCCGCTGATCTTCTTCATGACCACGGAGGAGAAATTCTCTATCATTTAGAGAATTTCTATCGGAAGACTTAAATTATACAACATGCTTATTAGATGATAGAGAAATAAGAAAAACTGAAGCGAATAGAGGGCCGGTCGCTTTTTTTGTAGTTAGATACGAGTATAAGCTTGGTGAAGTACAAAATGAATCATTGCTGAAATACTTTGTCACAACGTTTAACGCAGATTGCCACTACGCGTTTCACGCAGTTTACAAATAATTTGTTAAGAACCTGACCCCGTACTATTTAGCAACTGATAACAGAGCATGTAACTACAATTTGATAGTTCAATGAACTATGCAATCGCTTTTTTTTGGTTAATGCAAATCAATTCAATGACACAAGATTTACACCGCTTATTTCTCATAATCGATTGGCGGCTAGCTTAGTGCTCTATTTCCATGTTGGTAATACTAAAGTTGGGTATTGACGAGTCTGCTCATCTGGTGCTCGCATTGAGCAGGCAGTCAGTCAGGCAAAGTTCAAATTATCTACCATCACGAAAGTGCATTCTTTGCGAGGCAGCCTAGTGATTCGTCGATACCCGCCTTAGATTTGCACTGGCAAGGAATAATCGAAATAATATTAATAATGTACGTTGTTTATCCAGAAAATAATAATAATACAACATATTACAAAATATTTGCAATTTATTTATAATAATAATAATGTCCTCCTAACGGAATTTCGGTCACGGCGGCTAATTTCAACGGAGACTAGCCAATTGCGCGGGAGTTATTATACACAAGTGTGTGCGCAAACACAAGTGCACTCTTTATTCCTTCAATCTCATAGTCCGATGGTATGGCAATTCGACACCCGAAAGAGATCAGGCGTAGCACCAACGGCTTTACGTGCTTTCCGAGGCACGCTGGTGTCAACACTTCCAATTTCCAAACTCCGGGCATCTATTGTGAATTTCTCTAAAAAACCCAATATATTTTTTTGGCCCGACCCGGGAATCGAACCCAGGACCTCGTGAACAGCAGTCACACACATCAACCACTGAACCACCGAAACAGTTACAAATTATATATTAGTAGTTAAGATAGTAAAAGCACTTACCTACGCAGCTACGGTCATATTTTGAACTCTAGTTTAAATAGATTCCCGAAGTTTGGAAATTGGTGGTGCTTACACCCCGTGCTTCGGAAAGCTCGTAAAGCCGTTGGTCCTACTTACAGAACGTCCAACGCTTGATCTCTTGCTGGTCGTGTCGGATTGCCGTTCTATCGGCACACACTTGTGAACTATAATAAGTACCACCCGCGCAGATGCCTAGACTAGGCTCCATCGAGAGAAGCCGTGACCGAAATTCGGTTAGAACATTACTAATAAGTGTAACACCATGATGCATATAAGCAGTAGGTACCTACCTAAATAGTAGGTGATTTAATACAAAAGTAATTAAAGCCGCTGAGGTAATACTATACGTAATTAAAAGGTTAATATTAAAAAATAAAATGAAAGTTGTAATTTATGTCCAATTCTGGAAGTAAATGAAAGTAACCGGGTAAGGACTAGGGGCTTATAATTGCTGTTGAATAATCTAACTTTGATAAGTATTTCTGTGTAATAACTTGGAAATAAGCAGTTCAAATATTTTGAATTAAGAGAGGTAGGCCACAATGCACGCGAAGCGAGCCCGACTGGGGTACAGGCCCGGATCTAAACGGGACAATCCCACCCACATGCCCACCGCTGTGACACCTGTGAGCCAGGATTAACAGCGGAGTAACCAACTGATACACCGAGTTTTGACACTCGTGCGTCCCGTGGACAACTAATCCTACTGTCTTGGACCCCGCAACGAATTTAATCAGAAGTAAATAGGAGGAGTTAAAAAGAAAAGTTTTCACTTCCCTCCATGGCAAAGCGGGAGACAAAATAAATCTGTATAAGTTTGTAACCTATGAAAAGGAGCACCACGGAGGACCTTAAACTACGAGACCTATGTGAGCTAAGCTTGATTGCTATAATATGTATGGCAGAAACGTTTAAATGCACGGAAATTCCCTCTAGATGAGACTAAATCCCCATAGTAGACCGCTCCAGATGATACATGTAAGCTGTGCAACATAACAGTAAGATCATTATGCCAAAGACTACACTCCCAGAGTATGTGATGTGCAAACTGCTCCTGATCGGAGCCAGGTGTTGAGCATTAACAGTTCGGCGAATCAACTGGCTTAAAAAAAGGCCCGGATCTAGATGGGATCGGGAGGGGGCAGTAGCGCCTGGTAGCAAAGACTGAGGGGCGGCAGTCACAAGACCCAGCCAGTCTAGCTGTTTTTATTGCCAAAAAAAAATGACAACAAATAATGAATGATTAGGTAATTTTACCTAGGGGGCGGCAAACTCGCAGTCTGCTTACCGTCCGGCAGTTGTATGCTTGTTTGCAAGTAGGTAGGTAGTATAAAAAAGTTCGCCATACAGGTAAGACAGCAAAGCTCTTTGTTAGTTTCCTATTACTTAACCGGTGTTTCGCGATCTTCCTAGGGTTTTCGCGAAATACCGTTTTATCCTGCGACATATAAATAAATAGCAATTAAAATATAGGTACCTAAGTGTAACCAAGATATCTACTTATATTAAGTAAGTAAGTAGGTAATATATAATTATTGTTTGAGTCTTCTAGAAAGGAATAAGTAATATTAAAATAGGTGCTCGAAGTTTTTGGCGGTTTTTTCACCCCCGTGTCTCGGAAAGCAGGTGAAGCCGTTGCGTTAGTCCTACGCCGGATACCTGCCTGCCGTATTTAAGGTCCGCAGACTTTAGGTAATGTCTCCGCGCAAATATCTAGTCTCCGTCGTGAATATATTATTCACTAGCTGCTGCCCGCGGCTCCGCCCGCGTGGATGTCGGTTATCGCTGTAAAAAGTGGCCTATGAGTTATTCCATTCCTGACCATAAACTATCTCTGTGCCAAATTTCATACAGATCCGATCAGTAGTTTTACGTGAAAGGGTAACAAACATCCAAACATCCATACTTACAAACTTTCGCATTTATATTATTAGTAGGAACTAGGATACACTTAAAATTGGTATGTCCAAATATGGTATTATTATTGAAAAATAAATAGACCCACCTAGATATTTGGGGCACATTTGATTTATTTGGGACTGTAATAAGACTAGGTGATTCCGTTTTTTTTTTAAATATATAACTACTTTTACATGCTCTGTGTCGAACCAAATTTGTTACGTGAATAACAAATTTTATTTTTAAACTATGCTTTTTTACCTAAAGAGGGTAGTACGACCCGTTTGGTTTGAGAAATCTTGCAACCAACGGCTACAAAATTCGCATTGACTTAGTAGTCAGTTGCGAATTTTGTAGCATGGCAGTCATGCCATGGAAACAGAAAAACGTAGTGATTAGTTACTCTGTGAATAGAGGTTGAAAGCTAATCATCTTCAATGGGTAGGTACCTACTTTAACTACAAATCGGACAAATTATAAATTAAGTTCTCACATTTGACCAACATAAAAGCCAAGTTGCCTTTTGGCAAGGACGCAGGTAGCTTTTGTAAGTGATGACTGAAGAGTAGGTACCTTCCTACTATATAAACTGTAATATAAAAATAGAAATATAACTCTATTTCTGGGTGAAAGAAAATCGCTTCTGAATACTGACTAGTCTTTTGATGTACTTTTATTTTAATCTAATATAATGTCCTCCTAACCGAATTTCGGTCACGGCGGCTAATCTCAACGGAGACTCGCCATCTGCGCGGGAGATATTATAGTGCACAAGTGTGTGCGCAAACACAAGTGCACTCTTTATTCCCTCACTCTCATAGTCCGATGGGACGGCAAATCCGACACGACCGGAGAGAGATCAGGCGTTGGACCAACGGCTTTACGTGCTTTCCGAGGCACGGGGGTGAAAACACCGCCAATTTCCAAACTCCGGGCATTTATTGTGAATTTCTTAACAGAAAAACCCAATATCGATTTTTGGCCCGACCCGGGAATCGAACCCGGGACCTCGTGATCAGCAGTCTCACACATCGACCACTGAGCCACGGAGGCAGTTATTTTAATCTACATACATATTATATCATCACTCCCGTAGGGTTAGCAGAGACTATGGTACGCCAATTGCTACGATCCAGGCATACGTCTTCTGTCGCTTCTTCTATATTCATAAAACTCTTCGTCTTCATGCATACATGCATGAAAACAGATGAAAAAAATGCAGGAAAACGTAATGATTAGTCACTCTGTGTGTAGAGGTTGTTAGGGATATAGAAATCTATTTTATTCTAATACTGCTGTCTATAATAGTGGTTATAGCGACATCTATATCATAAATCAGAACTTACGCAGATAAAGTATGATTTGAGTACCGATTTATTACATACTTTATGGTTCAGGTAATCGGTTTTCATTTATAAAAGCCGTCTTGCGATTAAAACCTACGCATACGACTGAATTTTAAATGAATCAAACTATCAGTAACAATTTATTATTTTGTCTATGATCACTATGGATTAAAAGCCTTATATCCATACACGTAAAATTAATAAAAAAGGTCATATGAAATCAATATAATGTCAAAATCAATATTTTCATTAGGTGGGTTAACATGGGTTGGGTTGCCCGTGTCTTCTGAAAACGACTACAAAAATTAAGCCGGTCAGCTCACAGAGTACCTTTTAAAACTTTTCCTAAGTGAAGTAATATTACCTGCCTAAGTTTAACTAAATTAAGTTTATCAAAATGATGGATCATATGCTACAATATGATTGGTAAGTTATTTTTTTTTAAATGTCTAGTCCTTGTGTTTATAACTTAAAAGGTTTGCTAATAATTCTTCTCGATATTCTACACTAGCCTTCGGACGAAGTATAACCTTTTCTAGACAATTACAGTAGCTTACTTGGCGTTGCGCTCTCATTTCTTAATTTTCAGAAGTGCTTTAGGGATGCGTTTTTAACAAAACATTTTCCTATTTCCATCGTAAAACGCCGCGTTTAATTTCACGCAAGTTATGCCTGTGGTATAGCATGTGTCTATACAATTGTTTGCTGTCTTATTAGTATTTAACATTTAAAAATAAATTAGGGGTCTGCTTTCTCCATGTATAAATATTTCCAGATTGTAAAGCACTTCTGCAAATTAAGAAATGAAAGCGTTTTTTGTTACCTACCACAAACTATTACACTAACAAATTGCAAATATTATACTCTGGTGATTGAAAAGAGTGGCCAGAGTTTCTTGCCAATTCTCCTCTTGGCCCTGCCCTTTTCAGTGAATTGGCTTTAGAAAAAAATATGTTGACTTTTGTTTATTTTGTCGTACATAAGTATCATGCATTTCATCTAAATGAATAAATGAGTTTTAGTTTGAACCTACTGAACAGATCTGGATAAAATTTGACATAGAGATAGATTATAGTCTGGAATAGTGAAAAGGCTATTTTTATCACGATAACCAACATCAACACGGGCAGGGCCATGGGCAACAGCTAGTCTAGCTATATTTTAATTTCATTATTTGCACTTTTTAGCTAATTTTAGTCTTCCTAAAAGTATTCTCTCAATTAATTTTGGTTGCTAATTAACACTTATGAAGATCCTAATGATGATGTACTAGATACCTAAGCCAGAAAGATATTAGCCAGTTTACCTACAACCAGTAATGTAACAAGGGTATAGCTATGGCATGAAGTAGTAAGAAACTGGAATCAAAAACATTTTAATTGCCAGATAGAGATAGAGTTACAATATTTGGGGAAAAACAGAATTGGCACATCATACTTACATACTAATTAATAAATCTTTTTATTTACCAAGCTACTAATTTTTGTTTAATAAATTGCATTTAAATCAAGGCAAAGGCAGATTTATGATAGCTTTAAGTCAAAGTCAAACTCATTTATTCATTTAGATCAAATACGTGATACTTATGAACGTCATAAAAACAAATGCCAGCATACTTTTTTTCCTATGGCCAATTCGCTGACTAGGTTTGGGCCTCGAGAAGAATTGGCAAGAAACTCGGGCCACTCTTTTTAATTGCCAGAGTATAACATTTACAATTTGGTATGAGTTAAATATTAGTGTTAACAAAAAGGGACGGAACCCAATCTACCATACAAAATTAAATTTAAGTAAAAAAAAAAAGTTATATGGAAACAATGAAGGGATAAAAAATGAATTTAGCTTTCCACTGTATGGCATTGAGGGATCCTTTCCTTTTGTATGTATAAGATAGAAACGTGTCGAGATCACATTGCATTCTTAATAAGAATCTAAAAACGATATCTTTATTATTTAAAAATAAATCATGCCAAGATTGACCAGTCACCCCAAGTAGCACCCGTTCACAAGCATGACGCACGGACCAGCCATCATTTCCTTCGCCATATTAGAGGGAAGGAAATGACCTGGCCAATACGACACCACAAGCAATGGCATTTCAGTGAGCATGACAATCCAGAACATAATAATAAAAAAACTAAATAGAAAGTCAATAATGATCTCAAAACGTCTCCTTACAAATTTGTAGTTATTATTCTTATATAATTATAAAAAAATTAAGTATTTAACTCCTTATAAATATAGACTAAGTCCAGCAAATGAATAAACCAGGGTAGGGTAAAACACCCAGTAGTCAGCCATGCACCAGTAGTCAGCCTTAACAGACTTAATCCAATATAAAGTGTCAGAATGTGTTTACCAATGGACAGTAACCTTACATTGAATCTGTCTAATTTGATCGGTAAACATGTGAATTTGTGAGCCAATAAGATCCCAGGATTCCAAACTATACTCATTGATTTGCACTACCGCCAGTGACTTGACTGAATTTTTACAATTTGTAATTTTGGATGCTGCTGCAAAAAGTAGCTAATGTGTTATTCCAGACCATAATCTATATCTGTGCCGAATTTCATCCAGATCCTTTCAGTAGTTTTTATGTGAAAGAGTAACAAACATCCATCCATCCTACTCACAAACTTTCACATTTATATTATTAGTAAGGATTAAATGTTTATTTAACAATAATATTAACTTGAAAACTATTTTTATTTGTTTATTAAACCATAATTTGAGTGGCTGGTACTGGTTTTAAGGTGTTACCAGTAGTCGGCCACATTAAAATGTATATATGTCCTACTAATGGAACTACGGCTCCAGTAGTCAAACGTAAGTTCAATTGTGCGATAATGGACTTTAATTCGTTTTAATAAGGACTACCGCTATGTGGTTCGTACTGTACATACATCGACACAAGCAACGACGGCTATTAGAAATAGCGTGAATATTAGAGAATCTCGTTGTGCTTTTTGCGTTCCGCAAGTAGACAAGACTCAACAAAATTAAGAGATTAGAAGCATGTTTTCGCATTTCCTTCCCTTAGAAAGGAAAACGATAAGTGGAATTGCAAAAATGGAGAAGGACTATTATACAATAAATGAATATATAATAAAAATAATAATTTCATAGGGAAGGGCTATTATACAATAAATGATTATTTGAACGATAAAAAGTCTTGGAATTAGTTGCATTATACAGTTGTTTGTTTAATTTACAATAAATCAGCTTAGTACATAAGTTCTTATTTGTGACGTGAGGCACATTGTGAATTCTAGTGGTAATTCTGTACTTTTTCTTTTTTTTTCTTTGTTTATTTCTTTAGTAGCAATACGTTAAATTTTACACTATAAATTGTCAGTATTCACATATTGCCTTATTCTTTAATAGCAATATGTAAATTGAAGCAGACTTTAACACCATACTTAATTTTTTTTTTCTCGCACGACCAGTACTAAGTACGATTACCTTATTTTATCAATATAGTTAGTATCGTGTTTTGTCTGCATCAGCTTGCATGCTATCATACTTGTATTTTACAAAAGATTCTAACTATCTGGCGATTAAAAAGAGTGGCCTGAGTTTCTTGCTAGTTCTTCTCAAGGCTCCACGTCAGCGAACTAGCCGTAGGAAAATTTTGCTGACATCATCTTTCTGGTTTATTCATAATTTATGACCTTCATAAGTGTTACCTTGTAACCTAAATGAATAAATGAATTTTGAGTTTGAGAGCTAAAAGATAATATAAATACTGCAAATATTTAAAAGAAAGATAAATATATGCATAAAATAAAATTCAATGCCTGGGAAATTAAGGATTTAAAAATATTGGTTAAAAATTAAAAACTTAAATGCCAAATATATAAGAGGCTGACTATAGGGTAGTATAGGGCTGACTTGTGGTGAAATGGGCCTGACTACTTGTGAAAAGTGCTATATTTTGTTTAATGGTGGATTTTGGTATCAATAAATATAATCATTCCATTTTTGTTAATTTTATTACAAAATTAAATAAATAACCTTCCAATTAATAATGTTATTTATAGTAATATGAACTATAATTAATGGAAATTTTGAATAGCGCTAAAAGGCTGACTACTGGGTGTTTTACCCTACTCTAAAAATGGTAAATGGTTTTATTTATAAGTTAAATATTAACCGCCACCTATTGGCCTTTGAGACTAGGTTGGTTGAACAGAGCACAGAGGCCCACTTGAGCAACCAAGTGAACAAAATGCCCTAGTTATCTAAGCTTTAGGAATAGCCATTTCACCATTTGCTAGATATATTTAACTAGGGGTCGCCCGCGACTTCGTCCGCGTGGTAATTTGGAATATTTTCCCCGATTTTGCAACATATCTCACTACTGCTCCGCTCCTATTGATCATAACGTGATGTTATATAGCCTATAACCTGCCTGGATACATGCACTATTCAACTAAAAGGACAACTTTCTGAAATAGCATGGGGTTCTTCATAAAAGGAGTTATCAAGGTTTTTAAAGGGTCGGCAACGCGTGAGTGACACCCCTGGTGTTGCAAACGTCCATAGGCTACGGTAACTGCTTACCATCAGGCGGGCCGTATGCTTGTTTGTCACCTTGGTAGTATAAAAAAAAAAAAAAATTACCGCGTTCAACCAAAAAAACAAACTTTTTAGCTTTATAATATAGATGATTTATTCTAGATATATTTATTGCTTTTGGAGTTATAATAATTATATTGTTATCAGGAACAACTCGCGTCAAGATGATTATTTCTTGCTAGAGGAAGCGGTGGATGACAGTGCTATTGAGAAAATAATATCAAACCGATTCCATGACCCGTTGATATCCAGTGAAGAAGAAGGAGCTCCCAATGTAATTGACTGGTCTGCTGTATTCAAAAATAAACGTACAGGGGTGTAGTACAACTTTTTTCTTTTACTTCATTTTACTTTAACAATTTTATTGTTTTTGTTTTTTTTTATTATTATTTATTTATTTTATTAATTTATTTATTTGGCTCTACAACAATGAGTACACTATTACATAATAATAAACAATGCAACTTAAGTCTAAGTGCCCCATTACTTAAAGAAGAGCACTGCATGCACTAAATTATGCGCTAAGTAACCAATAAGTAGACTATCGATTTATAACTATAGTATATATTATATACTATAGTTATAACTCGATGTATAGGTTAAACAACTTAATTTTAATTTACTTTACCTATATGACAATGAAATAACTGAATATTGTTATTCCACAATAAAAGAACTTATCCAGACAGCACAACTTTCTTGAGAGCAGGCACAGATGTGTGAAAGAAGTCAACGTCTGTTTCGTGGTTCTTGTATGTAGTATACATTCTATACAATGAACTGTGCTGCCTTAAATTAGTGTTCTCTCTAAAAACTCGTGGCAAATTAAAAGATATCCTCCCAAGCAGCTCTGGACAACTCAAAGTACTGGTGACTATTTTTTTAAGGAAAATTAAATCCGCTTTTTCCCGCCGTTTTTCCAGTGATACCATTTTAAAGTCTACCTTGATACGATTTAAGTAATTTGCTCATTTTACTGTTATAAGTTAAGTGCCATAAGAATATTTTTTGTAACTGTTCGACATTATACTTAGGAGACCAGACTACACTACTTTTAAAGACAACTCACAAATTTTTGTCCTGTGTGCGAATCGAACCCACAACACACTGCGCAGTAGTAAATGGCGAAGTAACCACTTACGCCACTGCACCGGCTGTGCAGTCAACAACTGTTGTAGTTTTTAAAGTCCTTGATATTTATAATTATCAGAATTTAATATTTAATCTTTAAAACACATATCCATACAATGTTGTAGTAAAAATCACTACTATCAAGGGTGCTACCTACTGGATTGTCCACTTAGAGGCATATTGCAACATTTTGATGCTTAATTTAGGGTAAATGACTGTATTATTGTGATGAACATCACTTGGCCAGACACATCAAGTACACACATTTTTTTTTGTTTAAATAAGACAACTCCCACACTAGAGAACAAGCTCTGTATCGCGGGGGACTTTACAAACATACAATTAACGAACACAAATTACACCTAGAACCAGAACAACACTTGGGTCACACAAAGTATTGTCCTGCGTGGGAATCGAACCCACAACCTTGTGCACAGCAGACGCATACTGCAGCCACTGCACCACCAAGGCAGTCAATATTGAGTCATTCAAATCGTAATTCAAGTCAAAAGATTTATAACAACAAATGCAAACATTACAAACAATATTTCTGATTACAAACTAGAATGTATATAATTTGATAAATTCTGACGTTATTATTTTCAGAGAAGAATAAATCCCTCTAAAGACAGAGTATACGTTCCTGGTATGAATCCTGTAGCACCATACCCTAGGTTATCAGTGTTGACTGGAGTACAACACTTTCAATGTCTGAAGGTGCTCTGTTCTAGAGGCAACGATGACGATCAGAATTTTCCGAGCCCTTCACCTTTCGATATACAGGCTTATGAGGTATGTAATAAAATATTGAACGAGGAGATCCGTAGGAGAACTAAAGTGACCGACATAGCTCGAAGAATTGCATCAATTAAATGGCAATGGGCAGGGCATATAGCTCGCAGAACCGATGGCCGTTGGGGCAGAAAGGTTCTAGAGTGGCGACCACGAACTGGCAGACGCAGAGTGGGTAGGCCTCCAACAAGGTGGACCGACGACCTGGTCAAGGTCGCGGGCAACCGATGGACAAGGTCAGCTCAGGACCGAACGATGTGGAAAACCTTGGGGGAGGCCTATGTCCAGCAGTGGACGTCTTATGGCTGAGATGGAATATAAGTTTGACTAGTATTGTAAATGTTTAGTGCACCAGCTGAGAGCTATGTCAGTAAGATTAAAGTATGCTTTTACCATGTCTCGGAAAGCATGTTGGTCCGGTTGGTTATATCCGTAATATTTATACAGCAAATTTTTGCCAATAATTTATTATTCATTATTTTTCCAGACGCTAAAAGAAGTATACCAGAATGAACAAAAAGAGTTTATTGAGTGGGCTAAAACCATGTGGGAAAACCGCCATTGTATTCGAGCAATACGTCCCAAACCAATTGTAGAAGGAGTATATGAGGCGGAATTTAGTGTGCGAGCACAACGACTCAGTGGTTACCCAAAATATTTTGATATGGCAGCACAGATACCATTGGAATGTACTAGACGCCATAAATATATGTTTAGGGTTCTGAACACTCTAATTGATGTAAGTTTTTTGACACAAATAATTAGAAATAATTATGTGATGTATTTAGGGAAGGAGAGTCAACCTAAACTCATCCAATCAAACCAAACAGAAGGACAGTGACGTTATATTTTTCCCGCAAAAATTATTAAAATGTGTAAAATTAAAAGAACTTTCCTTTAATTTTACACTGTTAGAAAAAATAAGATTTTAATATTTATTATTATATATATGATTTTGACTAAACAATGGCTAAACACACAATACTATTTATCGTGGTTATCCAAACACCGCAAAGCACACACAGCACAGTAGCCCCGTGACTGGCACTAGTCAGCCACAAGCGCGACTAGACGAACGTTGCAGCGTTCGAGTCAAATACCAACCACACACGGACAGACCTGCTTTGCTTACCTGTAAATATTTTCTTACACAATAGCACAGTTAATGGTTTCACAAAGTTTAAAAATGTTATCAAGGTTATCACAATGCATATTATGTCAAAAGTTGAAAAAATGCTGCCACAAAAAAGTGATAAAGTTATGCAACGCAGAGAAAATTATCACTGTGATTTTACAATACGACTGAGGCATTTTTTAATAAAACTAGTCTTAATTAAGAATAATTATGCGAATATTACAAAGACGACGCCTGGGCAGTATCCAACAAGGTGGACCGACGACCTGGTAAAGGTTGCGGGCAACTGATGGACAAGGTCTGCTCAGGATCGAGAGTTGTGGAAATCCTTGGGGGAGACCTATGTCCAGCAGTGATGATGATGATGCGAATATTTAAAAAAGAGGTATTTTAAAACCCAAGCTTTGATTAAAAGATGATTGAGATTGGTATTCATAGTTTATCCGTTTTTACTGATCAAATCTCATTGTTAAATGTTATTTCAAAACGAGCCCATTACAGGGCTCTTTTTATTGAGGCGTCTCGTTTTGTCGAGGAGTTGCTTTCGACAAACAAAACTTCCGACAGCATCATCAGAGCTTCTCCCTAGTTTCATATTATCGTCCATACAAACATCCAAGTTATATAAAAGCTTGTGAAAATTCATAAGAAGCGATACAAATTCAGTGTATTTAATAAAAACTTGTGTTTCAGGTGAAAATGACAGATATACCATCTATAACTCTTCCAGAGTTGACGAAGAATGTAGACATCATCAATCCAATTGCACTACCTGAACCGTGCAATAAGCATCCCTATCAGTTCATTTTGCCAAGTCAGTATTATCATAGTTAATGTTATAATTAAGATTGGCCTGGTGGTCTAGTGACCCTGACTGCTAGCCAGAGGTTGTAGGTTCGATTTCCAAGAGTCTTGGTGTTATTTGTATCTGTGCACTGTATGTAAGTCTCCCGCGGGAGTTTTGTTAAAAAAAACATACTTAACAACGAGCGGGCTTTATGCTTAAAAAAACAATTTAATAATGGTAACCCATATATGTATTACTGCTGGGCATGGGTGTCTTCTCTCTGAAGAGAGAGAGAGAGAGCGTGAAGGCCGTAATTAATACACGCTGGCCTAATGCTGGTTGGTGAATCAGACAAGTCTTTAGAATTTCTTCTAAGACATGGGTTTCCTCATTATATTTCCCTTACAAAATTAACCCTTAACTAACTGCTAACGGCAGATGGTGAATCATTTGTTTAGTACAATAAACTCCACAAAGTGAAATTCACATTGGTACTGCCACCCGGGATCGAACTCGCACCTCTTGCGTGCAAATCTGTAACTTTCCCACTAGGTCACCACCGCTTATGAAGCTTATAAAAGTTTATTCTCAGGTACATGTTTTATAGGTATACAATCCTACTAATATTATAAAGGCGAAAGTTTGTAAGTATGGATGGATAGATGGATGTTTGTTTCTCTTTCACGTAAAAACTACTGAACGGATCTGGATGAAATTTGGCACAGAGATAGATTATGGTCTGGAATAACACATAGGCTACTTTTTACAGCGATAACCGACATCCACGCGGGCGGAGCCGCGGGAAACAGCTAGTTTTCAATAAAAAACATAATAAAATAAAATAAAATTCACAATATTGTAATAATAATTTTAATTACTAGAATTATAGGCAGTTTTTAATTAATTTACAGATGATAGAAGCGTATCAATGCTTCCTATAATGGAAATACACAAAGAGCTTGCTAATTACGCCGCAGAGAACGACACAAAGTACATAGCCAGTGAGAATGCTCTGAAGTGCTTGACCTCGTTCAACAAACACTGGACTATACCAGTGACAGTCTGCGCCGCGTTCACTCCTAGTAAGTTGCTTCAATATTGTAGTAGAATTATATTGTCAATATTTATGAGTCTTTTTGTCAATATTTATGAGTCTTATTGTCAATATTCATGAGTCTTTTTGTCAATATTTATGAGTCTTATTGTCAATATTCATGAGTCTTTTTGTCAATATTTATGAGTCTCTTTGTCAATATTTTGACACGATTTTTATTAGCTTCACCTGTATGTTTGTAACCGACTTCTTTGGGCGCGATTATGACCCACTTTAAACGGCCAGATTTCGTTCAAACTTTGTAGATTTATCGAGGACCGATTAAGATTAAATTAAGAATGAAAAAAATATATTTTATTTTAAAAAAAGCGTGGGGTGCTTTAAGATATTATCAAAATAATAATCAGTCTACTCATAACTGTCAATAAATAAAATATTTATAACTGTTGACACCATGCACCTCACGCTTTTTTTTTAATATTTTTTTTTATTCTTAATTTAAATTTATTAAAATTTATTTTCTATTTTTTTAGTTCAGTTTTCTATAAAAAGCGTGTTTTTTACTTTTTTCAACTATTATTTATTGAGTCTTAAAAGCGCTCGGTTAACGATCAGCGGGTTAGGCAACCAAAGGCATAGTAACCCTATAGACGGGTCACCGTATAGTGTATTTCATCTGAGCGTCTCCGTGCTTCAGAGGGCACGTTAATAACCGTTAGATGCTTTAATATGGGTGATCTGAATATTTCTGCTGCCAGGTTGGCCACTAACCAAGCGATAAGAAGATTATCATATCTATAGTGGACAGCTAGTTTAATGGTTAGTTACCCTGACTGCTAAGCTAGAGATCGTGGGTTCGATTCCCACATGGGATAATATTTTGTGAGATTCATTAATATTTGTTTCTGTCTAGGTGTACTTTGTGTACGTAAATTGAATGTTAGTAAAGTCCCCCGCGACACAGAGCTTGTTCCCTAGTGCGGGAGTTGTCTTTAAAAAAAAACAGAACAAATCTTTGTTTAATGAGCATAATTCTTTGTTCTGAGCTTCAAAGTCAAAATCAAACTCATTTATTCATTTAGATCATATACATGATACTTATGAACGTCATAAAAACAAATGCCAGCATTTTTTTTTCCTACGGCCAATTCGCTGACTAGGGTAGGGCCTCGAGAAGAATTGGCAAGAAACTCTTTTTATCGCCAGAATTAACAATTTGGTATAAGTTACAATATTAGTGATAACGAAAAGGAACGGAAACCAATATACCATACAGAATTAAATTTAGACAAGTAACCCTAATGCGCGTTAGAAAGATAGCCAATAACGTTTGTATTATTTTTTCTAGGTGGCGAGAAAATCAACGTGGTAGTACTAGACAGTGAGTTCTACGTACGTAAAGAGCCATCTATGATGAGGGCCAGGCGAGCTTTCTCACATCTACTTGAACATGCACTCATACAGTTAGTTTTTTTTTTATACTTCTTGGGTGGCAAACAAGCATACGGCCCGCCTGATGTTAAGCAGTTACCGTAGCCTATGGACGCTTGCAATACCAGAGGTATCACTTGCGTGTTACCAGCCTATTTTTTTTACACCAAGGCTTTAAGATGGGAGTATCGAATACGTTTATTTCAAAACGCATCCCTAAACGAGCGCTGGAGACCTGTACTCACATACAGGAACACAACTACACCGCTGTGTGTAGTTATTTGGCTGTGGTCTTCTGTAAGGTGGAGGTCATTCCCGAGTCGGGCTTGGTGCCCTTTCTCTCTTAGGTCCGTGTGGTGACGGATCAAGAATACAAATGTCACCACCCCATTCCATCCCGAGGGTATCGTAAGAGTCGACTAAGGGAGTAAGTTATGGAGACAATATCTACTGCAAGAGAGGGAACACTCGAAATAAAACTATACCAACACGTCTGGCCAGCATGGTATAGTAGGCTAATATCCCTCCAAATTAATGGAGGAGACCCGTGCCCAGCAGTGGGACGTTTATGGGTTGAGATGTATGTATTATTGTATCGCTTTTCATTGTTCTTAATAAATAATAATAATAACAACCCCTACTATCTGTCCCACTGCTGGGCACGGGTCTCCTCTCTATCAATGTTATTTTAATTTAAAAAATAGTTTTAAAGTAAATTCCTGATCGCGATAACTAAACTCTAGACCTGCTATTTTTACAAAATGTGCTTTATTCAGGCCAGGAGAAATCGAGAAAAGGATAGAAATGTACAAACAAGGGAAAATGAATAAACCAAGTACAGAAGAGCCACCTTCAATTGAAAACTTGGAGTTAAGTGATGATGATGAACCCTTGTCACTTATCATATTAGAAGACGACGATGATGATACAAGTATGTATTTATTATCACATATTTAATAAACTAGAGGTCGCTCTGTACTCGAAATTTGACCTTATATCTTTCTGCGGTTCTTCTCCGTTAGATAGTTTTGCAGGGTGTTTTCCGCTTAGGTGGGCCTTTGTACGGCCAATCCAAGTTTTTTCCAGGAAACCTATCCTTCTCCGTATGAACTTCAACTATGTTAAATCTCTCACTTCTTCGGTGCGCGCAATGTGCTCCAGAGGAGTACAAAGTTTTTTCCTTCACGTATATTATATAGATAATATTTTTACTGCCTTGATGGTCCAGTGGCCGCAGTATGCGCCTTCTGTGCACGAGGTTGTGGGTTCGATTCCCACACAGGACAAAACTTTGTGTGACTAACGAAGAATTGTTCTGGTCTGAGTCTTGATGTAATTTGTGTCCGTTAATTGTATGTTTGTAAAGTTCCTCGCGACACAGAGCTTGTTCTGTAGTGCGAGAGTTTTGACAACCTCGTGCACAGCAGGCGCATACTGCGGCCACTGGACCACCAAGGCCGTCAACTTTCCAGCTGGCGAAACTTCACGAAAAACTAGCGAATTTATTTTTAAGATAATATATATAAGTATTAATTACAGTTTTATTATTTTCACGATAAAGTTGCAAAGAAAAGGACACTGAAGGGTACGGTTTAGTATAATGTAGTTGTTTGATTATAAGTTTGGTTTTGATTTATTAATATTGGGAGAAATTATATGAACACAAGTTTTTTTTAAAATATAAATAAGGTGGCGATCGGTACGAGACATACCGTAACCGTTGCCTAATAATGCTTGCCATTTATCAAGGGTACTCACGCGGTGCCAGACTGTTTCAAGTTTGTAATAAATCCAATGCTTACTTTTTTTTATACTACCAAGGATACAAGCTTACCGCCCTTTTTACTTTTTTTATGTTCTTAAGCTGGCAGCATTTTATTTTACTCTATTCTGTTTTTATTTTTCTTTTACCTAAGCACTTTGTATATGTGCTAGTACCACAGCTTGCAAAATTTATTAACATAGAATGGCATTTTTTAAATTGGATTTTTCGAATTGAGATTTTTTATTTGCTACCCACAATCTAATCACTACGAGAAGCTAGAAGCTTACAGACCTTAAGTAATAAGTTAATTTTATTTTTACAAAAACTAAGTAAATAAAAAAGTAATTAAAATTCTGAAAACAGAATATTTTAATTCTATCTTCTCGTTGTGATATGTTTCTTCTATGATTTGTACTTGTGATTGCATGGCTTAAAAATTAACCTGCTTTTTATTTTCCTTACCTATAAGTACTCCATATTGTTTGTGAAGTCTGCCAACGAACGAGGCTAGTGTGATAACCAGTAGACTAACCCTTCTCCTACTGTGAGAAGGTGACCGTGATCAGCAGAGGAACAATTCAAACGTGAATGTACTATTACAATATGCAATGAGCAAAAAGGCTGGCAAGTTGGTCTAGAAATAAAATGGAGGCCGTGGTTGCCGAGTGATACTCTAGCACCATGTATTGCTAAGAAAACAGCGTGAGGTCCAATATGCATTTAGTGAAATGCTAAGGACACAAATAATTCACTAATCTGCACTGTCCTACGTGTCAGTTCTATGGCTTAAGTTCTCTCATCCTGAGAACAAGCCATCAAAAATATATTATTATGTAATTAAGGTTGTGTGTGTGAAGTCTATAAACTCTGGATCATGCTAAATAGCATAACAATATATCTATATAGTTTATATAATGCTTTATAAATATTTGGTTATGACTTATGACAATGTTTAACTTTCTCATCAAAAATATCAAACCAATTGTCGTGAAATTTTCTTATGTTAGATTTGGTTGGTCCTGATGTATTTATACTAATATTATAAAGATTTGTATCTTTGTATGCAAGGAATAAACTCGAAAACTACTGGACCGATTATAAAAATCATTCATTTCAATTATCATTATTAGAAGCTACATTATTAGCGGGTAACATAATGCAATATTTGATTGAAAATTACACGATAAATGTTTACCCGTGCGAAATCGGGACGAGCCGCTAGTAAGCTATATACATTTTAAAGTTTCATCAAAATCCGTCCAGTAGTTTTTGCGTGGATTAGAAGGATTTTGTATGATCTCCGAATAAAAACCCCCGAATATGGTTTGATCTTTTTGACGAGAAGTGCCTATACCAATTGCTACAAATTTATTAATATTGAACTTTTCCCACATGCAGCCCGGTACAAGCTTGCTGGTAAATAACATTTACATTAACTTTCTATCGTACATAGACTCACGACTCGTTACCAGAGATCATTTCTAGCAAATAAATAATTGATTTGATTTCAAAACTATCATTTAAAAGGGTGAATATATAATGTGAATGGATCACGTGGCAATGGAGTCCACGCTAAGCCTTAATAAATCGATTTCCTGTAGTAGCTAATACATAATATGTCGTATTTCGTTTTTATAAAAAAATACTTTTGATTTTCCAGATGAATCTTACCTAAGTGACGAGGCAACTGAACAAAAGAATAATAAAAAGAAAAAATCCAAAAGACACTTTGAAGGGATTGGCTCCTCCAGCAAGGAGAAAAAGACTGTTGGTGGGCCTAAAATCTCTGTCGACGATATCAATAATATTATTGGAGTTTATAACTGCACTTGTACTGGTAAGCAAAATTTTATTACAATTACCCTCGGAATCTGCAAATTAAATATAAAATTCAATTCATCAATGCTACCGTTGGTATCCATGAGGAATTGAGAGAATTCCTCAAATTTTATAGGCATACAGTAATTTTGGTATTTACTGCAATAAGTCAAATATTTCCATTGAGAAAGTATCAGAGCTACAAGCAAGATTACATCGGCATTTGTATTTTTTGATTTGGATAAGCATCGATAGTGTTAATTTCTTTTTAAAAAGTTTTCTAGTCTTGTACGGAATCTAGTATCACTGCAACTAATCTATACTTAATACTAGCTGTTGCCCGCGGCTCCGCCCGCGTGGGTGTCGGTTATCGCTGCAAAAAGCCTATGTGTTATTCCAGACCATAATCTATCTGTGTGCCAAATTTCATCCAGATCCGTTCAGTAGTTTTAACGTAAAAGAGTAACAAACATCCATCCATCCATTCATACAAACTTTCACATTTATAATATTAGTAAGGATTATAAAGCTGAAGAGTTTGTTTGTTTGGTTGAACGAACGCGCTTATCTCAGAAAGTTCTGGTTCGATTAGAAAAAATAAACTTTTTTTGTTGAATAGTGCATTTATCCAGAAAGGCTATATAACATCACGCTTTGATCAATAAGAGCGGAGCAGTAGTAAGATATGTTGCAAAATCGGGGAAATGTACATTCCAAATTACCACGCGGACGAAGTCGCGGGCGAACCCTAGAGATATTATAAAGAAAGATATAATATACTGACCGGCGTTCATTTTTGTTCTCATGTTTTTATGCTTATTTACTTATATATAGATTTATAGTATGAATGCGATAGATAATACAAAACGTAATAATACAGAAAGAGATGTAGCTACTCGTGCGTTGGAGCGATATCTACGTCTTTCTTATATCACTGACTACGACTATCTTCAATCTATTGTCGCCACTGTACCTGTACAGTTTGAGGTTTATGATATTAATATTGAGTATAATAATAATGTAAACAGATACGCCGTACGAGGTACCTCCGCAACGTTCATTCAAGTTATGTCAATTTATGAAGAAAGACAAGGAACAGAAATTGATCGTTCACTATCCACACAAGGCCAGGGTAAGTGATACTGAGTGCCTAGTGCGACTTAAATTTACGTCAACGCCAGTCAACGCCATCGAAACGGTTACCGCGTTTGGCTCTCTGATTGGTTAACAACTTGGAGTGGGCCAATCGCAGCGCGCGCCGCCGTCCGTCATGAACAAACAAACTCGCACTAGGCACTCTGATTTTATTCTATTGATTGTACATGATCGGCACTCGATCACTCTTAATATTTTATTCTAGCGATTTTGACCATAACAGACAAAATTAACTAAAATATTTTATTATATATTGTGTCACTTTATTTATCGGTAGACCATATTGATTATAATTGCTGAATGAACATTCTATAAGTGGTCGAACGCCAATTCCATCCATGGTTCAGTTTTGATGTGAAAGAAGGACAAACTAAGTCACATATTAACTCATGTGTTCTGTCAAGAAAGAAAGAAAAGTATTTATTCGAACATACACAGGATAACAGATGGTAAACAAAAAATAGACACATAGTAACAACACAAAAATTATCCTGTGTGATGTCAGAGCTTTCATTTTCGATAGCGTTTCCCTACCACCCAGTATACATTAAAAACCTATGAACAATTTCTCTGAAAATTTTGAATATAAATAAAAATTTGTGCTTAATATTAAATCTACTTAAATTATTATCTTTAATTGATTGGTAGCAGTAGATATACATTTTAAGATACACAGAGATAGAAATATAACGATAATTTCAAGTAATTATTTATTGTATCTTTCGTATACCCTCCCTGACAGCTCAACTCTGAAGAGGTAGTTCTGGAGCCGATCCCGGAGTATCAGCTAGACCTGGGTGCCCGGGAACTGCCTCCTGACAGAGTCCGAAATCTGGCTCTCTCCCTCATGCTCAGGGAAAATTCCTCCGCACTAAAAGGTATGTCGTAACATAAATAAATACATTTAAATAGAGAAATATTTTAAACATACATATAGTTTACATATAAAAGACAGGTGCTTTTGAATTGAACTACCCATTAGTTTCTTTGGTAATTAAAGGGTGTAGCGGGATAGTCTTAGGAAAAGTGCCCCCAAAGCCTGGACTTCGTATCTACTACCAAACGATACCTTATATAGAGCGTGTACGATGTCTACAGTTTCAACCCTCCACTACCCCCCAATCGGCTACGACACCCAATTGTATCTAAAACTGTATTATTTTTTTTCACTGTATCTATGAAACTGACTGATCTCAAACTTTGTACAAATATTGCTGTGACATAAAGTAATACTACAAAAAATCAAGAGCTCTTGACGACACCTACCTTTGAAAAAAATTAAGAATAAAAAATTAAAACACCCTGTAATGTGACTTTCTTTGGTGGTACAAACACAGTTTTTTTTTCAAACATGCACTGACATTCAACCTACGTGATCCTCAAAATTTGCTAATCTATCAAAGGTGGAACACTGGTAAATAAATAAAAGACTGAATACGAATTTATTTTATAACTAGCAAATAAACATTTTTACCTATGTAATCGTACTTGAATTATTCTAAATAGGTTGCATAGCCCACGTTCTTATTTTAAAATAATAAAAAGTAAAATTGCTGACCAATATATTTGATTGTAACCAAGATATATCTATTGTTATTAACGAAGATAGTGATGAGGATTGAGGATTATCAAATGGATTATTTGTTTTTAAGTAGGTATGGGTAATAAGATTAGTTTTTTTTTAATTTAGTCATTATTTTTTTCATAGTTAAGAACCTATTTAGAATAATTCAAGTACGATTACATAAGTAAAAATGTTTAGTTGCTAGTTATAAAATAAATTCGTATTCAGTCTTTGATTTATTTACCAGTGTTCCACCTTTGATAGATTAGCGAATTTTGAGGATCACGTAGGTTGAATGTCAGTGCATGTTTGAAAAAAAAACTGTGTTTGTACCACCAAAGAAAGTCACATTACAGGGTGTTTCAATTTTTTATTCTTAATTTTTTTCAAAGGTAGGTGTCGTCAAGAGCTCTTGATTTTTTGTAGTATTACCAGGCCTGGTTCACTCCGCTGTTTAGGTATGAATCTACAAGTACCCGGCCGCAACATTTCCAGGGGTATTATTTAGTCGAGTGTCGCGCGCTCGCATCGCGCCGGTCGCGTCGTCGGTTCGACGTAAGTTTACCTACGAAACGCACACGAAGCCGTAATTCGTCACCGATTCGTTTTCGCTTTTAAATATTTTAAAGAAAATAAAGGCATAAAAATATTCCACAGTATTCGGCTGCTTAAATAGTGATAAGGATCCTAACCTCTCTTTTTTCAATATTCCAAAGGATATTGCAAAGTAAAGAAACACGTTATCATTTAGAAAAACATAATTGGTAGGTACCTATTTGTAGCAAGATTTTGATATGTAGACTATAGGTACAGCACAGTTTTTGTAGAGACGTATTATTTATTTGTCCAACCAATTAAGTAGGTACTTATTTAATTGGGAAAATATATTATAACCGCCTATCACTCAATAGTTTTAAATTTCAACTGGACAAATGGCTCCAAACAAACCAATGACAAACTCTAATACCTATTTTTAATTTAATCAAAAACATAATCATGGGCGGAGCCGCGGGCAACAGCTAGTACCCATTATTATAATTTGTTCTTTAGTGGTTTGACCAGTCCTGTGATGTGGACACACACTGCTCGTTCTTATAATTTAATTACTAAGTACCTAAATTGAATATGTCCCCACATGTCCAGATTTATTTAAAAAGTCACTCGTTTACAAAAGTATAGTAAGTACCTACCTAAACCTAACAGGTACTTCAGATCAAAATTGATCTCTAAGTGACAACCATAATGTCCAGAAATACGCAATACAAAGGGAGCCAATTGGTAGGTAAATAAACGAGTAGGTAAGTTTTGTTCTGGGGAGCTGAATTGCGCTCTATTGTGTGCGAGCAAAGTTGATATTTGTTTAAATGATTTAGCGAAGTGAACCTTCTGTACCTGTACTATTAAGTATTCTGTGGTATTACTTTATGTCACAGCAATATTTGTACAAAGTTTGAGATCAGTCAGTTTCATAGATACAGTGAAAAAAAATAATACAGTTTTAGATACAATTGGGTGTCGTAGCCGATTGGGGGGTAGTGGAGGGTTGAAACTGTAGACATTGTACACGCTCTATATAAGGTATCGTTTGGTAGTAGATACGAAGTCCAGGCTTTGGGGGCACTTTTCCTAAGACTATCCCGCTACACCCTTTGCCAAAAAAGGTCCACTTAAATTCTAACCGTCTTCTTCCTCTTATCGTTGTCTTTTTTTTTTAAAGAAAGTCAAAGTCAAACTCATTTATTCATTTAGATCAAATACATGATACTTATGAACGTCATAAAAACAAATGCCAGCATACTTTTTTTTTCCTACGGCCAATTCGCTGACTAGGGTTGGGCCTCGAGAAGAATTGGCAAGAAACTCGGGCCACTCTTTTTAATTGCCAGAGTATAACATTTACAATTTGGTATGAGTTACAATATTAGTGTTAACAAAAAGGGACGGAACCCAATATGCCATACAAAATTAAATTTAAGTAAAAAAAAAATTAATAAGGAAACAATGAAGGGAAAAAATGAATTTAGCTTTCCACTGTATGGTAATGAGGGATCCTTTCCTTTTGTATGTATAAGATAGAAACGTGTCGAGATCACATTTCGTTCTTAATAAGAATCTAAAAACTATATCTTTATTATTTAAAAATAAATAATGCCAAGATTGACCAGCCACCACAAGTCAAAAGAATGAAGACAGAGCCTTAGATATGTCGATTGAATCCTCTGTCGTGATGTAACGACTGACCAGCTTTTAACGTGCCCTCCGCTCTGTGAGCACGGAGACGCTCACATGAAATACCTCTATGGTCACACATCTATAGGGTTACCGCGCATAGTTAACCGGCTGATTGTTTACTGAACAGCTAGGCTATGTGCGAATTAAGTAGTTGGTCACTCGGAAGATTAATATAAAAATACTTTTATTAACTCGTAGAATGACGGCGTATTTAAAGTTTATATAATAATCAACTTATTTTAGGTTTACATCAGTATTTATAATTAATTATTGCTAACTTATCATAAATCTTAACTAGAGCATTTGGTGGGGAAAGTTGTGTTGACGAAGCTGATATTGGCTGAGTCAGGACACTTAACTTGCGCCTAATTGTAACCGTTTCATCTCTAGTTCGTTTCGACGGTTTGATGGGCGAAATGGTGATGTACGAGAAAGTATCTGCCGAGGAGTTCTTGAAAGAGCATGAGGACAAGTACGAGCAGGTTGTCAACGTGATACACACCGTGCTTGAGGAACTGGAGGGGCTGCTGCCGGGACAATATGTGTTACAACATGCGGTACGTACTCACATTAAACCACACCACAGGATACCAATATATGTATAACTAGTAGAATGTTCGCACAAGTCGAAATTTTTTAAGTTTTCGTAGATTTTTAATCGGCACAATCCCACATGCCCACCGCTGTGACTCCTGTGAGCCAGGATTAACAGCGGAGTAACCAACTGATATGTTCAGGATCAACTGATATTTCATGAAAACCACGTTAGATTTCTTTAACACATTATATTGATCAGCGCACAAACAAATTGACATTACATTTTTATTAGACAGACCAAAGCGAAGTGTCACACGGAAACAATATAGGTATTTATGAAGACAACTAAGACAAAGAGTTTACAAACATATCTATGATCTATCTTATAAATTTATATTCATTCAACATGATACACCGAGCTTGACACTTGTGCGCCCCGTGGACAACTAAACCTACTGTCTTGAACGTTGAACCCCGCAAGGAATTTAATCAGAAGTAAATATTAGGAGTTAGAAAGAAAAGTTTTCGTAGATTGTCCTGATTGATGGTTCCTTGATTTTTTGTCTATGTCACTCGCTGAAAATGTAGCATTCTATAAATAAAATATTTTTTTAAATCTGTCCAAACGCTGCTGAATATTAAAATATGACGAAAACCCACTCCAAACTAATTTCTAATTTAATGGCATTAAAAAATATTATCTACGTACAGTCGGCAACGAAGATAGCTGTACAAGATCGCTACATAAGAATTGTTTTTTAGTAAAACCAATGTATGAATTTGTATGAAATATATTTTTCTGTAGATTTAGTCTAATTGTACACTGTTACCAAATTACATAGAAATATATACAATGGTTTTCTTAATAAACTACGCAACGACGATATGAAAATTAGATTTTTAGCAAAACTAATGTATGAATCTATGTGAAATATATTATTATCTGTGAGTTTTGTCTAATTGTACACTGTTACCATATTCTACAGAAATATATATGAGTACTATGGTTTTCTTAAAAAACTAATCTTCATATCATCATCATCTCAACCCATAAACGTCCCACCGCTGGGCACGGGTCTCCTCCATACATTTGAAGGGCAAGGTCCATATATTAGCCTACTACACTACGCTGGCCAGACGTGTTGGTATAGGGTTTTGTTGCGAGTCTTCCCTCTCTTGCAGTGGATATTGTCTGCCTGACTTACTCCCTTAGTCGACTCTTACATCCTCGGGATAAAACGTGGTGGTGATATGTGTATTCTTAATCCGTCACCACACAGACAATCTTCGTATAGCGGCCCTGTATACATATATCTCCGTTGCCGTGTGTACATGGTCTAATTTATGTTCCAGCCTAATCACAACGCCAACGCTCTGCTGCTGGTGGCTCGTCCAGATGGCGATAAACTGAAGCTGAACTTTGACAACTCTCAGTTGCTCGATACGGATGAAGCCAAATTGGTGAAAGTCCCACCTACCCTCACACCTGTGTTGATGCCGTTTCATAAGTACGTTGTGCTTTTTTTTGATATCTTTGATTTCGAGTGAGAATTATACAAGAGAGGCACCATACTAGCGAGCAAGCCCCACTGGGGAAGGACCTCCACCTTACAGAAGACCACAGCCAAACAACTACACACAGCAGTGTAGTTGTGAGCGTACAGGTCTCCAGCACTCATTTAGGGATGTGTTTTAAAAGAAACGTATTCCTATCCCAGGCATACTCCCATCTTAAAGCCCTGGTGTAAAAAAATGGGTTAGCAACACGCAAGTGATACCTACGGCTACGGTAACTGCTTAACATCAGGCGGGCAGTATGCTTGTTTGCCAACCAAGTAGTACCTATACTAAATAGTTAAAAAACGTTTTTTTTTACTTGATGTTACTGTCCACAGGCACCGTAAAATCCTACCCTGCGCGTTCACACCGTTCGAGTACCAAGTCACAAAAGAACAAAGGAAGCCACCCGCCAAGCAGAAAGTGCCACCGCAAGCTATCAAGGTAATTACCAATATTATATTATACAAGACTTACAGCTCTTTCAGTAAGTATTCGTTCTTTTTGAACGTATATGGTATAGCTAGAAAAATTAAAAGTGCTTCAACCTTTTTTTGTAGAGATTTTAATTTTTCTGCAATACTAAACCGTGGCGTAAGGTGAAGCATAGTGCAGGTTCGAATCCCTGCAGCGATTTAAATAAACATATTAAGCACAATTGTTACCGTAAAAAATTACAAGACCTTTTTTTTAGTTACATAATTTTGCTGTCTGTTAATGTAACATTTCATTATGTTACATTGTGTATAACATTTCATTATGTTATTACCCTACATGCATAAATATATTAATGTATCATTTCATTATGTTACGTTGAATATATGATTTCAATGCGTTTTTATCGATCTCAAATGAATAAAAACGTTTTATTATGTTAATTCACATAATATTTATTCATTATGTTATTACCTGAAAATGGTTTGTATGTAATTAACATGAAATAATGTTATTTGTCTGTTAATGTAACATTTCA
This sequence comes from Trisateles emortualis, assembly GCA_947095525.1. Taxonomy (NCBI): domain Eukaryota; kingdom Metazoa; phylum Arthropoda; class Insecta; order Lepidoptera; family Erebidae; genus Trisateles; species Trisateles emortualis. The sequence continues at coordinate 19,551,002 of OX352736.1, read as the reverse complement.
TTATGTTATGTTGTGTCTGTTAATGTACCATTTCATTATGTTACATTGAATAAAACATTTAATTATGTTGTTTCACAAAACAATTCACATGCCCAAAATGGCATTTTGTTACATAAAATTATATTGTGTCTGTTAATGTAACATTTCATTATGTTACATTGAATATAACATTTCATTATGTTTTTCACATGATGTTACCCTACATGCCTAAATGGCTTGTATTTAGGTAACGTATAATTATATTTTGTCTGTTTATGTAACATTTCATTATGTTACATTGAATATAACATTTAATTATGTTGTTTCACATAATGATTTACAAATGGCATTTTTGTATATAAAATTATATTGTGTATGTTAATGTAACATTTAATTATGTTACATTCACGTAATATTCCCCTGGGTCTGAAATATGACTTGATTTTAAGTGTTTTTCAGAAACATTGACGCCTCATTCAATTTGCTGGCTGAGGCGTATAGTGGTTTACAATGTGCCTGTTAAGATATATATTAATTTGTGAATAAGTCTGCCATATATGGTGGGGTATTGGTAAAGTTTTCAACAAAAATAGGAATATACATTAATATGTGCAGTTGTAACTGCAATGAGGAACATAGGTCGTTACTAGACCATCTATTTATTTGGCTTCTGCCAATTTGCGGCTGTACTGAACTCCGGCCACTCAAACCGACTCGAATAATCGGCTGAAGATGATGAATGATGACTGGCTTTGAAAACCAAAACTGGTGATAGCAATAGTGATTTGTCGTATAATGGAAATAAGAAAACAATGGAAACACAGACAAGAGAGCATACATCTATACTGGGGAAGGTACTTTACCTGCTGTTATAGTACTCCAGTGCTCATTTAGAGATTCGTTTTTTAAGAAACGTTTTGCGACTAGGTGCCTAGTGATACAAATGTTTGCATTGGCAACACGCCAGATGCTGCTCCAGGTACTGCAAGCGTTCTTAGATTACGGTAACGACTTTCCTACTGGCGGGCTGTATCGTTGATTGAGTGGTATCAAAAATGCGTCATCCTTGAATAATTACGGAAGCGACGCATATAAAATTTGCATTAATTGCTGAGCAGCGTTATTGAAAAACATAAATCGTTCGATATTATTGGTAACTGCACAAAAATATAATTACTCCATCATATTTGGCGAATTATCTTCTCTTTTTAAATAAACTCAGAACACTCAGGCACATTCTAAACCTACATCTCAGTTCGCTGTGACGGTAACGTATACTAAAATACGAAGTATATTAGAGTTATTTATACTACAATGGTATGATCTGCTTCTTTACTAGAACAATGGCGAGCCGCAGGCCAGTGGATCTAAGGTATCAATGCGTCGAATAACTGCGCTTACCAGAATATTTTTAACAGACTACAGAACACTGCAGAGTTCCCTATTTGAAAACACGAGGTTCTGTATACTTGTACCTGTTCAGAAATTAGGAGGGTAGTTGTGTTTGTTGTTCAGTTTCCAAATTTGAATTTGGATATCTAACAGCTTTGTTAACATTCAACAATATATTTTGATCTGAAACTTTATATAAAATATGGCTTTGTATTTTTGTAATATAATACTAATTTCTGGAATGGTACTTTTATATGTATAAATAAACTACTGAACACGATTTTTCACAATTGGCGAAGAATACTAAAAACACGAAAACATTAAACTACACATAATTAATAATTAATGTCTAAATACCTGTGGTCGGAATAGGTAACTATTTGTAGAATGTCTCCTTCGATATGTTAATATCGAGCGCCATCTACGCGTTTACGTTTACTAAATGTGTAAGCACCATTAATGTACCACGAACAATACATACAAATATCTCCGGTTTTGGATATAACACAGTAGCAATTAGATTTTCTATAACTTAATTTAGATTTCTGTCGAAGGTACAAAAGAAACTAATAATAATTTACCGATAACCAGTCAAATGAAACTGTCTGTGTGATAAGACTGGAAATTTGTAGGAGAGGCCTTTACTCAGCATTGGGATATATATAAATATAGATTGATTAATCTATTCCGACCACTGGTACCGTATTCACAATTTTCATTATCTTATAAGTGGATTTGGTAACGGTATAAGTGTTTGAAAAGACTAGCCTTTTAGCCTGAATTTGAAAGCTCTCAAATCTTTTTCACTCGACTAGGCGAATCTGACTGCTGGGCAGCATTTAAAAAGCTAGACCAAATCTACTCGTTCCAAATACCACAGTGTGCCAAGATCTTTAACTATGAACTTCATAAGAAGGCTTAAAGTCACCAAACTTGCAATAGAGAGAGCTATGATCGGGGAAACGAGGAGGTCCGCAGAACTAAGTCGAACGACATAGTTCAAGGTAATGTTACAATTTTGTGTCATTGGGCAGTATGTGCCCTGTCTAATGCTCGCAGAACCGTTGGCTGCTTAGGTAGATTGGTTCTGGGGTGGTAACCAGGAACTAAAAGACACAGGGTGGACTGGCCTTTGACAAGAGGAGCGACGACCTGGTAAAGGTTACGGGCCTTGAAATAAGGGCTAAAAGCCTACAGTCTTTTCGAACGCTAAGCAATAATAAGTATTTTAAGATGATCATCTTTGCGTATCTTATCGTAATCATAAAATCTTCGTTGATTGTAAACTCCTCTTGAGATGGTGTTATCATAATAATATTACACATCATTATTGAATTTAAAATGTTCCCGTCAACAAAGCTGATTATCTTGAAACGCTACTGAACTGATTTCTAACGACTTAAGAATCACGATTAAAGTCGTTTAAAAAACTCGTCAAAACCGGTTCATTTGTTTAAAAAAATACGGCGCTAGAAAATCCATAACATAGGTTGTCTTCGTTTTTAGTTCTATATATATAGTAGATTTTTTGTTGATGTCAATGCGAAATCAAGTCTGTCTGTTTATAACGATATTATGAATAAACCAATGAATCGATTTTGATGACGTTTGATATAAAATAGCTCGAACCCTAGGGAAGGACATGAAGTCGCGGGCAAATGCTAGTCACTAAACACTAACATGTTTGAAAGATTGTTTTTATAGAGGCGGTACATGATAAGCGCCATCTTTTTTACGTTTTCGGTAAAGCATCATTTCCCTCCTTATGTCCACCCATCGCAAAAGCGGTTCCAGCTTTAAACTAGGGTTGAGGAGAACCGCTGTTCTGCAGGCAGATTCAAAAGCAATGCCCTCTATAGGATCGTGGTTCGATTCCAATTGGACAAGTATATGTGTGACTGACAAACAGTTGGGTCTAGGTGTACCAGCAGTCTTCAGAGACTGAATATCAGTATTATATAATAAAATTTGCTCTGCCAGATGCAAAAGCACTGCCGTCTATAGAATCGTGGTTCGATTCCAACTGGACAAGTATATGTGTGACTGACAAACAGTTGGGTCTAGGTGTACCAGCAGTCTTCAGAGACTGAATATCAGTATTATATAATAAAATTTGCTCTGCCAGATGCAAAAGCACTGCCGTCTATAGAATCGTGGTTCGATTCCAACTGGACAAGTATATGTGTGACTGACAAACAGTTGGGTCTAGGTGTACCAGCAGTCTTCAGAGACTGAATATCAGTATTATATAATAAAATTTGCTGTTCATTAGCCCTCTCCACGCAATAGCGAAAATAACCATGGAACTTTTTCATAGAATTATACCATTTACTAATTATATTCGCTGCTTGTGGTTTGATTTAATAACTTCATTATGCATTTTACCTATGGGATTGAACTTAGCTGATAAGGTTTTGGCTGTTTTTCAGTCGATCAATCACAGAGAAGATTATTTAGCAGATTAGATCCTATGAAGTGTCGTTATTATGGATCATTCCACTTAGAAGAACCATAATCTAGATCCATTTTTTTTTCATCTCCATCTCCATATTTAGTTCTTAAAAATCTCACTGGAACCAAAATGGATCTATACTTTGATTCTAAGTGGAATTCTCCGTTATTTTTCTCGGCGGATCGGTACCGTGCATTGCATTCGGAGTGGCCTAATGAACGCGCACCTTTAAATTAAGTTTAGTTGACAACTACTTAAGTACCCGTTATTACGTCTGTGTATTTGTTTCAGTGGCCAAAGAAGAACAGGAAGAACAAGAAGAAGAAACATTAAAGAAACTTCTAGTCTGTTATATTATGTGATAATATTTATTCATTATATTATAAGTCTTATTTAATCATACATTGTCTTTATATTATATTCTCATAACATTTTCTTCTTATAATACATATTTAATAGTACTTCTGATACATTTTGCTTCTAATATACATGTAGTGCTGGTAGTTGATTAAGCAGCCTCGTCGAAGTAACCATCCAACTGGGTTGCAATCTGTAAAATTAAATTTTAATTTAGGGAAACAGAAAGTAGCCGGAAAACATATTTAACAAAAGTCGACGTAATGAGGGGAATGTTTGCGCTTGTAAACTTTCAACCAACAATCGCGCTGATAACGAAGCTTTCTATAGGTAAAAGAATTTAAAAAATCGGTCCCGTAGTTTTTGAGTTTATTCATTACAAAATATACAAATATTTTCTCTCACCAAAAAGACCTAAAAAAAACTCTTTTTACGCATTTTGTCAAGATATTCCCCGGCTACTACATTGTGGGCAACTTACAATATTAAACAAATTGTCCATGACAAGCTTCCAAACATTGATTAATATCAAGTATTAGTGTTGACTATATGGTTGGTTTAGTGGCTAAAGTGGTTACTTCACTATTTATAACTGCGCTATGTGCTGTAGGTTTAATTCACAAATTCCGATTCTATGTGTACTTTGTGTCCGTTAAATGTTTGTAATATGCCCCGTGACACAGGGCTAGTTGTAGTAGTGCAACAGTAGAGACTAGAGACGAATAATTTAATCGTCATAGTATGTACTTATGTGTATGCATTACATTCTCATCTATGTGTCTATCAAAATAAAGACTGCATTATCGATATTGTAGACTTTTAATTATTATTATTTTCCAAAGTCCCATATCAGTGGTTCACATACACTAACTGGCACACACTTTCGCAGAATGTAATTATTAGCAATACTAAGTCTCATTCTGCGAAGGTGACCATGTCCGTAAATGACGAAAGAAAAACTCTGCGAAAATGGCATTTTACGAAAGTGACGTTTTGCGTCAAAACCTGCCGAAAACATCAAACTGCATCAAAATACAAAACTACTTCCAAAAAAGTATATCTATGAAAACATTTTTAGCAGTGAAGGCTGTATGCTTGTTTGCAACCTTGGTAGTGTATAATAAAAAAAGCGTAGTGACGAGCTGGGGTTTGTCACTACGCTTATTTCCCAATACAGGCGTGAGTCTATGCAGGTAGGTATATAATGTGTGGACTGACATAGGCTTTAGCTAGTGTCCGTCAGTATATAAAAATACTAGCAGATTGTTTGTGGTACATACAGTACAGAGTGAAGATGGCTATAGTTGTAAAGTATTTGAGCAACGAATTTGCAAAACAAAAAAATAAACGTTAATATCAATAAGTCGAAGACGTGAATGTTGGCAATCAAACTGGGTTGAGAAAGTATTGTTGTTATATGGTAATGAAGTATTCATATAGAGTAGCGATATTTCCTCTTTTCGAACAGTATAAAAAAAGCTATAGTAGCGTCACTTTTTTATATTTGCTCAATAGCCGACAAATAAATACCTAGAGCACGTCTTACTACTCAAGCCCTCTCATAGAGTGGTCGACTATTCGAAACGGGACCACTGATGCCCACGCCCCATACCTAGCTACGTTGCCAGCCCTTACATGTTTGCCAATTAAACAGATGTTTGAGCGGTAGGTATTTATTTTGACATAATGCTACAGTGACTTAATTATATAGATAAAGAGATTCTTCCTTACAATGTGATACTAGTGTTAGTGGTAATTCTGGTGTAGTAGGTAATTTTACATTAATGTCTATAGTAACATCTTGCTTTATGAGTGTCGTTAAAGGTAGTTTTAGACAGGTATTAATGTTCGCTTCTACATATCCGTGCATAGTAGTTATATGATAAAATGTTCACGAGCGTATACGCAATTATGCATAAACAGGTATATACGTGGAGAAAATGAGTCTGTAGGCGTCGTTAGTGTAGTGGGGGTTTTGTCTCACCTGCATGGGGTTGTACTTGACGTACTTGTCGGGGTTCTTGGAGAAGGGCAGGTCGGCGTACTTGTCGTAGAAGGTGGTGTAGGGCGGCAGGATGGCCTGCTTGTTGTCGCGCTTGAGCGCCTCGCGCAGTTCGGCGTCGGGCACGCTGTACGTGCGCTGGGCCCGGCTGCACTCCTCCCACTCGCGGTTGAACGACTGCGCCACACACACACACACACACACACACTATTATATTTGTGACATATTTTGTATAACATCCTACAGTTGAGTAATTGATACGTTTTGTCAAAATTTCAAATCAAAGCTGAAAAGCCTTTATCATCGCAGCCAAAATACGTCCACTGCTGGACATAGCCCTCATTCAAGGATTTCCACAACTCTCGATCCTGAGCCGACCTTGTCTATCGGGGGATTTCCACAACTCTCGATCCTGAGCCGACCTTGTCTATCGGGTGCCCGCGAACTTTACCAGGTCGTCGGTCCACCTTTTTGGAGGCCTGCCCACGCTTCGTCTTCCAGTTCGTGGTCGCCACTCTAGAACATTTCTGCCCCAACGGCCATCAGTTCTGCGAGCTATGTGAATCAGAATCAGCTATGTGCCCGGCCCATTGCCACTTATAATGGAGTCAATTATTCGAGCTATGTCGGTTACTTTGGTTCTTCTACGGATCTCCTCATTTCTGATTCGATCTCGCAGGGAAACTCCAAGCATAGCTCTCTCCATTGCTCTTTGGGTAACTTTGAGCCTTCGCACGAGGCCCATAGTGAACGACCATGTCTCAGAAAAGTCTCACACTCTTCTAAATTACTTTCCATAATACACATGCTATCTTTACGTATTGCTAGAAGGAAAATGCAATATTTTGATTTATTAGCAGAGTAGATCCAGTATAATACCTAGTCAGGAGTAATTCTAGCTGATAGAAAATTGTCTTTTTGACCAGAACCGAACACTCACCGCAAATTTATCCTTAAGTATCTGTCGATCCTTGTCCCTAAGCTTGGTGGGCAACTGTTCATCCAACACGGTGTGCTGCAACAACTTGTTCCAGCTCTGTAGGTAAGCGTTCTTATGTTCCTGGATCATGTCGCGGTAGTTCGCCTCGCACTCAGGCTCGGCCAACATCAACACGTCCAATAGGCCGCTACGTTGAAGTCCCTACAAACAACAATATTTATTAATATAATACAAGGTATTATGCAGAGCTCTGATTTGTCAATCGTTTAAATATATTACCTGTAATAAATACAGAGTATTATTTAGCAGAAATATAGCTTTTAACGCGTCCGGGTACTGTTCACTCTTGGTCCTCAAAGCAAAGTTCAACTGAGCCAGAACTTTTCCTGCAATTAAAACACATTATTAATCATTGTGCCGCGTATTGTAAGATATACAAATAACTGCTCACAGATTTGTTTTACTTACTCATATAAATGGCTAACATTGCAGCATTTCTATCGTGAGCACCAGATAGCTGACCGACTGCTCGCGCGTATGTAGGTTCTGTTGCTAGAGCTGGACCTGGATATATACAATTCATTTTCATATTAGTAAGGTGGCAAATCGTAAAAGCTATCGTAGAGAGAATTAGACTACAGCTAGGTGAGAACCAACCTATAGAACAGGCTGGATTTAGAAAAAAATACAGCCCAATCGACCACATACACACGATCAAGCTTATCCTAAAAAAATACAATGAATACCAAAAGCCTCTTTATATAATTTTCGTAGAATACTCAAAAGCATTCGATTGTCTAAACAACAATTACATCTGGTCAACCCTAAAACCGCAAGGAGTCGATAACACATACATGGAGATTATCAAAAACATCTACGGCATATGTAAAGGCAGTATAAGACTAAAAACAACAGGAGATCCTTTCCCAATTGACAAAGGTGCGAGACAAGGAGACCCACTATCACCTAACTTGCCTACTGCTGTGCTGGAGAATATTTTTAAAAATCTAGATTGGGAGGGATATGGTCTCAATATACATTAATGACGGCCGTCTTAAATATCTAAGATTTGCGGATGATCTCATCTTGCTTGAAGAGGATCCAAGTAAATTACAAATAATGGTGCAATCGTTGGCTAACAAGAGTAAAGAAGAAGCCCACAAATGAATACATTAAAAACAAAGATTATGACCAACTCAACAGAGATCAACATAGTCTTGGACGAAAATAATTTTAAATATGTAGCAGCGTATGTCTACTTGGGCCAAATAATCGCCACTACGAGCCAAATGTCAAAAGAAATAAGCAAGAGGATTGCCAGCGGTTGGAGAAAATACTCACTACAAGAAATAATAAAAGTAAAGAACTGAGTATAAATATCAAAAGAAAAACTTTCAATACATGTATCCTAACCTGCATTACATATGGCAGCGGGACCTGGTCCCTCACCCTAAATCATAGAGAAAGACTAGCCAAATGTCAGCGGGCAATAGAGAGAAGTATGTTGGGAATAAAACTAACCGATAAAGTTAGTGATCGATGTAATTACTCGAACTGACTAGTTAAAATATGCTGCTTTGTAAGTTGGAGAAATAAATAAAACAAGTGACTCTCTGGCATCCGAGAGTACAAAAAGATGGGCAGATCATTTTCGCTCAGCCTTGGGGCCGTATTGGACCAGAGTAGCAACTGATAGAAAGCAGTGGAAACAGTTGGAGGAGGCCTATGTCAAAAGATACACTGAACTGAGGGACATTTTATAACCGCACAAATCAGTATAAACTAAATTAACCTGTCAGTTCTGGAAATAAATAGCTATTATTATTATTATTAGGTGACAAATTAGCACGAAATTCGTCTAGATGGTAAGGCTTGTCATTTTAAGAGTAGAATAGAATAGAATATTCTACTTATACGAACAAAAGACAATAAAAACCTTAAAATATAAAATGACGTACAATGGGCGGTCTTAACGCTAAAAGCTATCTTTCAGACAGAGTATTATATGTTGTAAAAAAAATAATTTATAGATACATAAAAAACAAATTTTAATGTGATTTACCTATGGTGTGTATGTGTGCGGCTAACGCGTGACAGTGCGCCAGCGCCGCCGCCGCCAGCTGGTGGACCGTGCCGTCCACCGGACCTGACGCTGTGTCGTTACGGATACCTTCCACCCACTCCTCCAGAGACTTCACGCACTAGAAGCGGTTACAAAATATGAGTAATAAGTTGATAGCTAGCACATCAATACTTTAATAGTAAGTCAGAGATTCAAAAGCACCAAACAATTCAAGAACGATGTCGAGAGCGGTTCGTGCGATGACCACTTTTTGACAAGTGGCACTTCGATCCCTCAGACTCCCAATCAGACATACGTACGTTCTGCTGGCACGCGTGCAGGATGGCGAGGTAGGGGTGCGGCGAGGCGGGCGCGAGCGCGCGCTCCAGGTCGGGCTGCAGGCGCAGCAGGCGCGCCAGCACGGCCCAGCACGCGCCGCCGCCCGCGCCGCTGCAGCGCGCCGCCGCCCGCCGCGCGCGCGCCGCCGCCCGCTCCACGTCCTGCGCCAGGATGGCGAAGCACGGGCCCAGCACGGCGGCCAGCAGCGGCGGCAGGCGCGGCAGCGGCACGAGCCCCAGCAGGTGGCGCTGCTCGTGCCGCGCCAGCCGGCACACGGCGGCCGCCACGTTGCCCGCCATCTCCGCCTCCCAGTCGTCGAGGGACTCGTTGTTCTCTTCTGTATCTGTACGTACGGCGAGGTCAATTTGTTTGTTAAAATTTGGAGTTTCCAAAAATCTGTACTTCACACTACGATCTAAATCTCATTTAATAAAATGACATCGACTAAACATATATAACAAAAGTAAACAAGAGTGAAAGAAGTTTGCATTAATACAAAATCCCGTACATATATAATTTTAATAAACAAAACAACTAATAATTTTAACAAAAAAAAAAAACCGACTTCAGTACAGCAAGTTGTAAAATTTTCAAATATTTGTTTGTTACAATCGAATAAAATCGACTGAACGTCGGGCTGAACACAGGTCAAGTAGGTATTAAAAGCAATATTTAATCTGTGCAATCCACGCTCAATTCATTTACGTCATTATTTCTTTATTAATAGTTGCTTAGCAACAATAACCGAAACTTATCTAATCGCCATCAGTAAAATACTTATTATTGAAAAGTTCAGATGGCCATCTGTGGTCTTCTTCATCAGTTTTACTTCACCAAATTACACTTTCTGAATGCAAATGATTGATTAGTTGTTAAAAATATTGAAATTGTTGTATGTGTGCCTATAACTTTTGAGGAGTTCCCTCAATTCCTCATGGATCCCATCATCAGAACTTTCTTTTGATGATAATGGGACCAAACTGAAAGTATGTCCAGTCAGACAAAAAAAGAATGACGGAGTTATGCAAACATAAAAAAAAAAAATTAAAAAAATACACACGACTATACGATAACCTCCTCTTTTTGAAGTCGGTTAAAAAAGGCCTATTTTACTAACACAATACATTCGGTGTACCACAAGGATCCATTCCTGGTCCTGTTATAATAATATGTATTTCTTGCAAACTTTTATTTATCTTCACATTAAGATTCACTTTAAAAACAATCAAATACAAAATAAATATATTGAATATCAAATACTTACAAGCTTCTGAAACAGATTTTCTGGGTCCTATAGCAAGACCAGTGGACTGTTCTAATGTCTGTGAAGCCTTCATCATTATTTTATTTGCACGCTTTTCAATACTGTATGAATACAAAATATCATTAATTTATTATTCATGGTTTAACTTTAAATGAAACAAAAATATTATAAAGTTTGAAAACTTACACTTTTTGTAACTTGCTTGTCCTTCTTTGAGTACTGTCTGAACGATGTAGATTCTTTGCTCTCTATATGAAATTTTACACAATGTAAATAAAAATTAAACATTACTTGATTTTTTTTTAGTAAATAGTATTTAAGTTAAACTTAAACACAACAAATAAAAGTAATTTATTTATTTAAAGGGACCATAACCATATAAGAATTTTGTCTATGTCCTGTTGACAGCAAATACCACAATACTTCTAAAATATTTCGTTTCGCCAGTCCCAAAGATTTTGCATTGCATACCAGAAATAACTTTTTACATTGTCTCAGTATAGAGGATGCAAATAACTTGGTACGATTCATGAGACAGTATGATAGAAAGATGCTCATGGGACATCTAAATATCATCTTAATGTTAATAACTATGTAGGTGTGTAGATAAGGCACGCACCATAAGTGGTGAAGCAGCCATGGACCTGGAGCGCAGGTGGTCCCGGAAGGCGACGAGCGAGTTCTTGGCGGCGGGCGCGCGGATGGCCAGCAGTGGGCCGGCGGGGGGCACCCCGGCCGCGCTCAGCCACGCGGCCGCCGCGCGCATGCTCTCTAGCGACGTGGTCACCGTGCTGCCGCTCGTCGACACCGACACGCTCTCCACACTAGAGTCTGACATCAACATCCCATACTTATAACATAAATAGTGACTAATCATTGTCACACTACTTCACCACGCCCCTTGACTTGACAGTTTAAGTTAGCCTCGCAGAGAGTACGGACACGTCTTTATAATCCTACTAATATTATAAACGCGAAAGTTTGTAAGTATGGATGGATTGATGTATGTTTGTTACTCTTTCATGTAAAAACTACTGAACGGATCCGAATGAAATTTAGCACAGAGATAGATTATGGTCTGGAATAACACAAAGGCTACTTTTTACAGCGATAACCGACATCCACGCGGGTGGAGCCGCGGGCAACAACTATTTACTATAATCTATTGTTCAAGGGGCGTGGCTAAGCTGAGCCGACAACGATGACTCACTAAACTGACAATGGCGAAGCCAAAAGGAGGGTTATGATTTCTTAATTCGAATAGACTCTAGCATCAATTATCTTTTACATAATTCCAACAAAACAAAGATATTGTATTGCCCTAGAAAAACAAATGCTAATAGCAGCAAAAAATATGTTTTAACTCGCCTGCACTCTATGAGATATTAGTGCTAGAAAAATGAAATAATCTTACCTTCTTCCAAAGCAATCATATCCATCAATGTGGTGGGAGACAAAGGTCTAGTGTTACGACTCAACAAATCCTCAAATGCGTTCTCCAGCTTAGACACACCAGTGTTGTATAACTGATTCTGTTGACAAGCAATAATATTCTTAATTTCTTGTTTTCTTCTATTTGGGGAGCTTACAACTTCAAAACAATTATGATAATAAATATATTTCAAAACGCCAATAACAGGCTTCCACAACTTGACAGAAAATGCTTTACAAAAAACAAAGATTATAGACTAATATAGTTAGATACAAACGTTATATAAAATTAGAACTTAGATTTAAGTGTAAGAACTAATTACATATTTTTTTGGTGAAAATTAAATATGAGAGATTGATTTAATTATTTCTTGTAGAAACAAAGAACAGTTTTTTTTTTGAAAATGGAAATAGATAAAAATGTACACTTACAATATTTTCCAATTCAATACTCTGTGGATTATGTTTATTGAAATATCCTTGTGCATCTGATAACTTGTCTAATGCCTGGAAAATATATTCAATGTTTAATAATGATTACATGGTGATCATCAGATTTGGTTAGGTATCACTTATAAACAAATTAGTTGCCGCTGCAGCTTCATCTGTGGGTAACCCCACAGGAACAGTGATTATTCTGAGACAAAAATTAGCCTATGTGCTATTCCAGACTATAATTTATCTCTATGTCAAATTTATCAAAAGCCATTTAGATTTTTTGGCATTTCAAACTCAAACTCAAAGTCATTTATTCATTTAGATCAAATACATGATACTTATGAACGTCAAAATAAACAAAAGTCAGCATATTTTTTCCTACGGCCAATTCACTGACATGGGTAGGGCCTAGAGAAGAATTGGCAAGAAACTCTGACTACTCTTTTTAATCGCCAAGGTATAATATTTACAATTTCGTATGAGTTACAATTTGAAGAGGGTACCAAAAAGGTACGAAACCAACACACCATACCAAAAAAAGAAATTTAAAATTAAGAGATTAAACTATTTGACATCCAAACTTATTTCGTATCATGCGATTTAGTCCATGAGAAAATATTCTGATCTAATATGTGCTCACAGATCATTTTCAAGTGATGGGAATGGTGAGATACAACATATACCCTTTCTATGGTCAATCCTTACTGATATTATAAATGTGAAAGTTTGTAAGTATGGATGGATGGATGTTTGTTACTCTTTCACGTAAAAACTACTGAATAGTTCTAGATGAAATTTGACACAGAGATAGATTATGGTCTGAATAACACATAGGCTACTTTTTGCAGTGACAACCGACATCTACGCGGGCGGAGCCGCGGGCAACAGCTAGTACTATATTAATAACAATAGTTACTTCAAGATAAACATTCAAAGACTCCGTAGTACTCGTGTGTGGACCAGCTTGTATGAGGTCTGCCAGCTCCCTCGTCACCATGTAGTAGTTGATCACATGGTCCAGGGAACGGACAGTGCGCTCCATGTCTAAAATAAAATAAAAGCAATATTTAAATTAGATAAATAATAACTCATTTCTGACGTACAAAGCATATTACATAAGTAATTTTAAAAATACCTGTGAATGTGTGTTACTCTTTGACACTGCTATCAAATGATTAATATAGTATTTTTTTTATAATACCACTTAAGTGGTGAACAAGTTACTGCTGCCTATGGACACTTGCATTGCATCACCAGAGGTATCACTTGTGTGTTTGCCGACCTATTGTTTTGCACTAGAGCCTTATGATGAGTATCCCTGGGATAGGAAGAGGTTCTTTCAACATGCATTCCTTAATAAGCGCTGGAGACCTGTACCCACACGCAGGAACAAAACTGCACTGCTTTATGTAGTTATTTGGCTGTGGTCTTCTGGAGGTGAACATCCTTTCCCAGTCAGGCCTGCTTGCTTGAATGGTGCCCTACCATTCTTACTTAAAAAGATAAGAAAAATAAAATAAAATTTTTATTGTGGAATATGTTTCTTACTTTGATGTATATGCTGCAGCCTAGCAGTGTCTCCGTACAATGGGCGCACGGCTGTCTCCAGCTGCTGCAGTCTCTGCTCACATGCACCAAGGACGTTACACACATCGCTAGCAAGAGATGAGCTACGTTTTGCAGCAGCTTTTAACTCTTGAATGTTTGTCATTTCCTAGTAAAAGAAATAATATACTTTATCTATTAAATTCATTGGATATTAAGGAACAAAAACAATAGCACGTGCAATACTAATATAAAAATATGTAAAGTATCAAATAAACAACGCCTTAATTAACGGCTCGTCATTAGCACGACAATTTAGGAAGTATGAGACGCCTCCAACTCAGTTATTAATTTATTTATTTTGCCTGCAGCAATATCTACCATTATTAATGTAACATAGCGAAGAGAACAAAAGTACGAGTTCCAAAAGTAGTTGTACGAGCAAACCCGTACATCGCCCGTACAGTAGTAAAGTACTTGAATAAATTACTTTTAAAACAAATCCAAAAATATTTTTTATGTGATATAAACATACCTTTCGTAATTTCATCTCTATCTCAAATTTCTTCTCTACCGCATACATTTTGGGGATATTTAAATTTTCTGAACAACAACAATTTAATACCTCTCGACATAAAAGATCTTAGATCAACTAAACATATACTTTTTAGAAATTTTCTACAGAAATCTATTCTTCAATTCAACTTGATTCATTTTTCATTCCTATATAGAAATTTAATTGTCAAACAAATATAAACTGTCATAGTTATGTCATTTACGTTAGTAGTACACATTACTACGTTCATAAATAAAAATTTAAATTTGCTATACTAATAGTAAACATATATTATTTTACTCTTTGGTAAACATGGCCGGGTAACTGCGAGGCTGCTCATCTGGTGCTCGCATTGAGCAGGCAGTCAGGCGGGCAACGTTCAAATTGGCTCGCGAGGCAAACGCGTCTCGAGCCAATTTGAACGTATGATCTCGTCCATTATGAGGCTGCCTCCACTGCCTCGTGCGGTACTACGGCATTCCTCGCGAGGCAGCCTCGTGATGTCGATACAGATTTGTCGCATTGTCGCGAGCACGAACCAATTAACTTCATGGTTGCAAGCTGTTCCTAATTCATATAATACTTTCGTTAAGGCTAGCTTACCTACGATTTAGTTTTTTTATATATTTTTTTACAGAAACTATGGTACATAGGGCAGTTGCTTTGATCCATACATTACTTTTTTCGCTTTCTCTACATTCATCAACCTTTAGTCTTAGTAATCAGTATGTATTTGAGTGTGCGCTGAAGTTAGTACTTTGTCTGTTATAAAGCGCAAACGATACTTTATTTTGCAATGATTTAAAAATATTAAAAACTGACCACTTTATCACATCACACATTTTGGTGGAATGATTAAATTGAATCGTAATTGATGAACCTACTACAAAATTACAAAACACATAGTTTTTGTGTGATTTAAATAAATATTGACAATATTTCATAATTATTGACAATAACTTTTAGCCACATATCCAAACGTAAAGTTCGTGATGACGTGCCGTGAATCTCGAAACGTGGCTGACGTTTGCGTTGTATTGTCAGTTTTCTGTCCGTAATTTTCGATTTCGGTTGCAGTGAAAACTACGCTAAATTAAGTCTATCATAGTAGTTATTAGACGCTAATCCATAACTTGATAAATTCAAGTAAGTAAAAGAAAGCTGTTTTAATAATTGTATTATAATTCCAATTGGAAAGTAAAAAATATAACAGTACTGTGTCCTATTTCCAGAATAATGGATCAAATCGCGAAATTCGTCGAACCTGGCAAGCAGTTCGCCAAGGACTCCATCAGACTGGTCAGAAGATGCACAAAACCAGATAGAAAAGGTACGTTATATCATTTTTAAATGTATTTTGCCTACGTACCAAAGGTACGTAGTTGGCATTTTTCCATCGTATTTTATCAATTTAATTCATAATAATAACATATTTTAGGGAAGACATGAATTAAACTGCCATCCTATTAGTCCTGTTTAAGATGTAATTCATATAAATTTTATAAAACCCTTAGTAACATATGTTACATTCATCCTATAAAATTCATCAATCCTACTTTGTTCACTACCATGAGATTGAGTTACTGTTTTGCAAAATTAGAAAAGACTGTTATAATATTACATACTTAATTGTTAGTGTGTGTGTGTACAACATATTACATAAATGTAACAGAAAATGATAGCATCCCATTAAGATACTAGCTATATATATAATATACTAGCTGTTGCCCGCGGCTCCGCCCGCGTGGATGATGGTTATCGCTGTAAAAAGTAGCCTATGTGTTATTCCAGACCATAATCTATCTCTGTGCCAAATTTCATCCAGATCCATTCAGTAGTTTTTACGTGAAAGAGTAACAAACATCCATCCATCCATCCATTCTCACAAACTTTCACATTTATAATATTTTTTTGCTGGACACACTTCACAAATTGACACCTCTCTTTTTGTGGTTTATGTAGTATCTTATAGTGTTGTTTATTCACCTTTAAAAATCTTTTTAAATGATATTAATATATTATTAAGACATGTATGTTCTTATAATGCTATAAGAATATTATATAGGAAACAACTGCCTGTGTGTTTGGCAAATGTTTGTTCTCAGTAAGATCCTAGGGATACTCCATCATAAAATTGTGTTGGTAATTTTTAGGGTGACCATGCATAATATAATGCCTCTGGTATTGCAAGTGTCCATAGGCTATGGTAACTTGCTTACCATCACAGGGGCTGCTTGTTTGCTACCTAAGTAGTATAAAAAAGATCTGAATGCAGTGGCTGATTCATGAGCAGTCACAATTCCAGATGATTTATTTATAAATTTAACTTATTGCATTTTAAAACTTTTATTACTCATATGTTGCTGTAAGCAAATAGAAAAAGAATATTATGTTATTATAAAAATGAATTGTAAGAAAAGAAGATACTGTGTTGATTAAAGTCGTTCTTTTCATATAATTTTTTAATATCAATTATCTTATAAATATTATTTTTTATACCTAGTAGCACATTCCTGCTTTAACATGTTTGTTACTCAGTGAAAATATAGCATTCTGCTGGTGAATGTTTAAATTCATTCCATTATACTTTTTGAGAAAAATTAAAATCAAAAATACAGATCTTTACTTTTATGTAGAAATATACAAAATTAATACAGGCAGTTATTCCAAATTTAAATGCATTTGTGACCATGATTTTAAACAAGGAATTTGAGGGTGTGTTTTCTTCTCAATTCCTTTTAAATATTTGTTTATTGACCTATCATCTATATCTATAATATAAAAATGAATTGCTGAATGTGTTGCTAAGTGCAAATCTCGAGAACAGCTGAACTGATTTAACTAATTCTTTTTTTGCTGTGTTCGCTATTGTGAGGAGAGGTTCTTATGTTAAAAAAATTAAGAAAGTTGAGCTGAAAATAGTTAAACCTGGGCGAAGTCGGGGAGGGCTACTAGTAATATATAGATGGCACTACTAGATAAATGCTGTTAAAATAATGTAATATAAAGTAAATTTAATGCTATATATGTGTTTTTTCTATTTCCAGAATTTCAAAAAATCGCGATCGCCACTGCCATCGGTTTCTGCATCATGGGCTTCATCGGTTTCTTCGTCAAGCTGATACACATTCCCATTAACAACATCATTGTCGGCTCATAGATTGTGTAGTTTACTTCCTAGATTAATTATTATTTTGTAAGGCCCGCCCCACTCTAAATACATTTCATTTACAGTTTTCATAAATAATAAATTATTTCAATTTATTGTGTTTTTTATTGGCAACTATTGATTCTGCTTTATTGTCTTATGTACTGATCAACTCTATATACAGTAAGTTCTTTTGTCTAACTTGAATTATTTCTCAAGGGTAACTTACAATGCATGCATGCAAATATGTACATGTATCTGTGGAATGACATTAAATGTAAATTTTATTGCTGTTGTATTATGATGTGTTATTAAAATATTATATTTATTTATGGAATTATGTGTTTTGTTTTTAAATACGCCAGTATTTTGATCAGGTAATTGTGTAATAGTCACTACTATAAACTTGCAAGGTATAGTTACTAGTATTATTATATATAGCTGTTGCCCGTGGCGCCGCCCGCGTGGATGTCGGTTATCGCTGCAAAAAGTAGCCTATGTGTTATTCCAGACCATAATCTGTGTGCCAAATTTCATCCAGATCCGTTCAGTAGTTTTTTTTTAAAGAGTAACACCATCCATCCATCCATACTTACAAACTTTCGCGTTTATATTATTATCTGTGGTACCTATAGTTTAGAAATATCACCTTTACTAATAAGTTTCTTTCTTTTCTTTTTTAAAAGACAACTCCCGCACTAGAGAACAAGCTCTGTGTAGCGGGGGGCTTTACAAACATACAATTAACGGATACAAATTACACCCAGACTCAGGCAACTCTTTGTGGTTCACAAAAATTTTGTCTTGTGTGGGAATCAAACCCACAACCTTGTATAAAGTATTCTGTGGTATCATGCAAAACCTGCTGAGTAATGCGTGTATACCAGCTGATACCTAGACGGGTTGTCAAGTGGTGGGGAAAAATATTTGAGACCCACAGATAATTTCTTGTATCACCAAAACTTTGTTCATCTCTGTATCACCCAAGGTCGACTGGTAGATAATGTCTATGTCATTAAATTCGCCTGTGTGCGATTGTGCATATAGTTTTTAAATAAATCAATACAAGTGTACCTTGTGTATGCATTTACTACTAACTATAACTCAACATCGCTAGGATTACGGAAGATTAAGATACATCCGTCTATAATTGACTACAGCTATGATTTTTAACTCTTACAACGTAATGTCTAGTTAAATAGGTACCTACGAGGATTTTTGTAACTGCAAAATATAAATATCAAGTAACGTAGTATGAGCATTTTTGCTACAAATTTTGAATAAGGCGTTTGTATAGGCATTAGAAGCATTATTTTACTAATTAATACTATTATTATTACTCTAGGCAATAGCTTGCCCTACTAATTGCACAGAATTTTCTCATATCCTATAATAATAATATTTTCGGGACAACTCACACATCGCTATCTGATCCCAAATAACACAGAGCCTGTACTATGGTAACCAGACAACTGATAAACATACTTATATATTTCTAAATACATACATATTATAGTTAAATTACACCCAGACCAAGAACAAACATTCGTGCTCATCACACAAAGATTTTCCTAAGGGGAAATCGAACCCACGACCTCCGGCGTAACAGTCAGAGTCAGTACTAAGTATTGATAATTATTTTAGAAAATGATTATTTGTATTATCGAGCGCCCACATAAATAAGTTGACCTGTGCACCAAAACGCACTTATTGCAACGCTTGTGCACAATTTCAGACTGTTTGATGCAGTCGACTTGTCTGTATAGTACGTGGACAAAGGAAACTCAAGTAGCTTACTTTGTCTACCTAAGTATTTAAGTAGCCTATGGACGCTTGCCAGAGGACTGGGCTCTAAACAAAACTTCGCTTTAATAATATGAAAGTTAAATGACAAGTTTTTGGCGCCACACATAGGTGGCGCTGCATAACTTTGCATATCAGAACATGTCGGAATATCTCAAACCTCGAAATGGCCTACGAATTTACATTAATCATAAACAAAATATTAAGATAAAATAAAATTATATTCATCATCATCATCATCTCAACCCATAAACGTCCGGGACACGGGCACAGATTACTAAAGAGTTACTACGTAACAGATACTTCACTCAGAAGAAAATTACCAATACCTACTGCTATAATAGCCTACTCTGTCGCGTCAGCAACCGGTGCATGCTAAAATGTCCCTACATGCTCAAGCGTACAGTTGTGATTGCTTCGCACCGCGCGATCCCACAGCAATCACGGGGCTGCCTCTTTGATAAAATTAAATTAACATAAATAACTATTTGTGTCGATTTTATTGAGAACTGTGAATATGTTCGGTGGTAGTTTAAAATTGTTGACTGTGCAATACATCTAAAACATAATTATAAAGGTCAGTGTGTAGGTAAAATAAAAAAGTCTTTAAAAGGTACGTGTTTTATTTTTATATATTTTTTTATAAATTTCTTACCCTTTCTAAATTCTCGGTTATTAAATTTTAGTGTAGAAAAAACTAATAAAACGATTAAAATTGAATAACGTGCGTGCGCTTCGCTTGCGAAAACCGCACTGAATTTTATCCGCCGGCGGATCGACGGGCGGTAGGTAATTATAGCGCGCAAGTACATGGAGTGACGGAGGCCTGACACGGGTCTCCTCCATATACTTGGAAGGATATTAGCCTACTATACCACGCTGGCCAGACGGGTTTTCCCTCTTTTGCAGTGGATATTGTCTGCCTGCCTTACTACCTTAGTCGACTCTTACGAAACCCTTGAGATGGAAAGGGGTAACATGTGAATTCATATAAAAAAATAAATTTAAAAATATTTTATTTAAAATAATTATAATTATAAAAAATGCCAATTAATTCCTTGCTTTTTGTAATACATGAATGTAAAATCCGGGCACCGAAACTTCCTTCATTGGCTTGAAGTCAGCGTAGATGTCATGTTTGGCGCTATTGTCAAATGCTTCATCCAACATATTTGTGAATTTCGCCAATTTGTGGGGGTAGTAGCACAGTCGGAATTCGCTAAAACAATAAAAAATGGTTAAATCCTAATCCTGAATATTGTTTGTTAATGTAGATAATACCTATATAGTAGAGATATACCTACGTAAGTAGGTAGGTAATTTCTGTCTAAGTTTAAAAACAATTTAAGTTTTAATGATAAATAAATAAGAGCGGTTCTGTCAACGAGCACCTGCTTCAATAAGCAAGTATTATTCAAGCAATTAATATATAGATACATATATTTGTTATTCTCTTTGCACAAATAGTCATTTAGGTACTGAAGTAGTTACCTAACATATTCTCTGATAAAATATAATATGCAGCCGCCCTAGACACTCATAAATTTAAAATCCTTTTAGAAAGCTATAAAATTATTGGATTAAGGAACTAATAATTAGCTATTCCTGTAAATATCTTATGAAATAAATGTTTTCTCTATAGTACCTATAAATTAGATACAATCACAGTTAAGTGTGAAATTAAGGTATTATATATAACCCTTGCGAAAATAATTCAGACCTACTTGGAATGCGTCGTCCGCGTCATGTCATCGCGTGGAGTTCTCGAGGGGTATGCAAGGGTAATGGGTAGGTACCTACTAGGTACTTACACCTTTATTACTCCATGAGATAAAAAATGGATTAGGTAGTTTAAATAATAATAATATTCCCGAGACAACTCACACACCGCCATCTGATCCCAAACTAGGCAGAGCCTGTACTATGGCAACCAGACAACTGATAAATAATAAACGCTAAAGTTTGTTAAGTATGGATGGATGGATGTTTGTTACTCTTTCACGTAAAAAATAACACATAGGCTACTTTTTACAGCGATAACCGACATCCACGCGGGCAACAGCTAGTACTTATATATTTCTAGCTAAATACATACATATTATAGATAAATAACACCTAAACACAGAACAAACATTTATGCTCAAGGATATGTCCTAGGTGCGAATCGAACCCACGACCTCCGGCGTAGCAGTCAGTGTCACTTACCACTAGACCAACAGGCCCGTCATAATGTAGTAGATACAAACTTACCTCGTCTCATTACTTTCTTTGTCAGTCGTGATGCAATAGTCCAACGCGATTAGTTGTGGTTTCCCGCCGACAACCAACACGGACGTCTTGATGTCCACTGGGTATTTACACTGTAACAACAAATAGGTATCGTTTACGCTTTACGTTCCGAAATCCTTACTAATATTATAAATGTGAAAGTTTGTAAGAATGGATGGATGAATGTTTGTTACTCTTTCACGTAAAAATTACTGAACGGATCTGGATGAAATTTGGCACACAGATAGATTATGGTCTGGAATAACACAGGCAACTTTTTTTACAGCGATAACAGACATCCTTGTGGGCGGAGCCGCGGGCAACAGCTAGTTAATATATAATTTTATTGTTCTATGCCTACTATTCCCTTATACTGTATCAGTTATTTACCTACTATTGCATACTTATTACCGCTTATAAAATAATTATGAAATTTATTACGTAATAGGTCAATGGTCATACGATTTCTATTATATTTGTGAAAGATGATAAACTGCGGCTGATAATTATGACGTGTTGTTTTGTGTTGAATCAAACGATGTTACGTATTGAGGTCAAGCTAAGGTTTTACTTCAGGAACTAAGTAGGCAGTGCTGGATATAGGTTTTCAAAAAGGTGCATTGGGTAGGTACTAAACCCAAAATACACTAACAAATAATAATGACTAGCTGTTGCCCGCGGCACCGCCCGCGTGGATGTAGGTATCGCGATAAAAATTATATTAAATATAGTCTGGAATAGTCTATATGCTATTTCAGATTATAATCAATCTCTGAGCTAAATTTCTTCCAGATCCGTTCAGTAGTTTTTACGTAAAAGAGTAACAAACATCCATCCATCTATCTATACTTGCAAACTATTATTAAATACTAGTTGTTGCCCGCGGCTCCGCCCGCGTAGATGTCGTTATCGCTGTAAAAAGTAGCCTATGTGTTATTCCAGACCATAATCTATCTCTGTGCCAAATTTCATCTAGATCCGTTCGGTAGTTTTTACGTGAAAGAGTAACAAACATCCATCCATCTATTAATCCATCCATACTTACAAACTTTCACGTTTATAATATTAGTAGGATAGCATTACGAGTACATAGTCGAATTTGTTGTCATTTTTTTTTTTAAATAAAAAAGCATCTAGCGACTATCTGGGTCTCGTGACTGCCACCTCCCAGTCTTTGCCGACCGGGGCGACTTATGCATTAGTTTTGTATTATGTTTTATCGTCATTTCATAGTATGATTGGTTTAATTTCCGTGACTAAAATGTTGCCGCGATGTTTATATTCGAATTAAAAGTATAAGTTATATCTTATCGCCATTTCATAACAATCGGGTGCTAACCGGTTACTGCTCAATAACTGCTTGGCAATTTTAATTAAGAAAAATATATTTTAAAATAAATAATACAAATTTTTTTGGAACTACATTGTCAAAAAGCCAAAATGCTTGTTTTCAATAATATTCTAGAAAGTAGGTATAGGTAGGTACTAAGTGTGATTGCACATTTGGATATTGCACGTATCCACTCTAACATTGGCAGGAGGCGCTTTTAGATAGCCGGCAATGGAACAGCATCAAACTTAGACCTACATAGTCGATAAAAATGTATGTATAATCCCACTGCTGATCAAAGGCTTTTCCCACCCATCTATCCATTGCATTGGTCCACCAATCTTCTTCATATACATCTCCGTCGTCACGTCAGCGTAGCGTTTTCTACGACGTACATCTTCAGGGACCCATTGCGTGACGACTCGCGCCATATACTTACATTGTAATAAATAGAATGTCCAGGCGTAGCCCCACTATCAATCATAGCGTCATAGTTCCTATGGTCGATGAACAATAGACCCCCAGGCTTAAGACACTTGGCGAAGTTCCTCAAGCACATCTTCTGCATCCTTTGATCTCCGAACTCATCTAGAAGATGGGCGAAAGAGTTTCCGAGGCAGATGACAGCGTCGAATTGAGTACCAGGGAGGAAATTATCTATGTCACGTCGTAGGGTCTCCCAATTTGCTTCTTCAATTACTGAAACGATAAAAGCTTAGTTTGAATAAAGAAGTTTCGCATCCAGTTTTGAATTCCGGACGGACGGATTAATAAGGAAACAATAAACAATTAAGAAATAAAAATGAATGACTTTGGCTTTCCACTGTACGGCAATGAGGAATCCTTTCCTTTTATTTGCATAAGATAGAAACGTGTCGAGATCACATTGCGATCTTAGTAATAATCTATAACTATATTTATGATATGAACGACAGCGACATACAAATCGAGGTGATTACATTATATTAATCCTAAGTATTTTTTTAGAGATGGCGAGCGCGTCGTCAGCTACAGTTCGGAAGTACCTACCTAAGACCCCATCAGGGATCAGAAAATCGAACACAGGTGTGCTAAAATCATATACATAAAATAAGTAGTTTTAAGGAACAGCAGACTTGTACGAGTAGGTATATCAAATTGCTACAATTATTGTGATTCATTGGACTTACTTATGATCTAGAAATGTAATAGAATTTACATTTTCCCTATAATTAAAGGTAAAATCACGGTAAAATAGAGATTCGAAGAAATAAAAGTAGGGACAGGAAAATATTACACAGTAAATAAGTACTATAAACTACAGGAAAATACATACTAAACACATATTTTTATATGAGCTAACCAAGTGAAATTATAATTCTTAGATTAATGTCCAAGGTGTAGCGATTTTATAGGTTTTACCACAGCTACGGGAATCGAAAACCATTGATAAAAATAATGTCACACGACGAGGAGAAAGAGAGGGGAATAGCGTGAGAAAGGGACCTCAATTTAATAATTACTTAGTATTTTTTCCACTAAGTATAAAAAATATAATAAGTAATATGGTGTTTCTACAAAAATGTTAACAAAATTATACGTACTCCATTCGTCGTATTTAGTGTCTTTTCTCTTCTCCCACCGAGCTTTAAGCGCGTGCTTTAACATCTTATCTGAAGCGTCAATGGACACCATGTTGAAACCTTCATCGACTAACATCATTGAGTCTATTCTGAAATAAAAAAATAATAGGAACCTTGATAAATTACTGTAATTACTGTAAATGATCAACATTACGGTCATTACGGATTATTTTTTTGTTTTATGGGTACCTTGATAAGTAGGTACTTATAACAATTTTAATTCTGTTTTGTCTACATCACCTAATAATAAATTTGAATAGCCTGCGTTCAGAAAGAAAGAAACATATTTATTTTACAGGTACTAGGCACAAAGTAGGTTTACTGTATACATATGATATACTCATATGTCCCACAAAACAGTACAATTGCATTGTTTGTGGCATTGCATTGTCTCTTCTGCTTAAGCTATTGCTTAGATGGGTGTTAAAAAAAACGAATTTCAGATTTACTTTAAAAAACAAAATTATACTACTTATGTTGGTGGCAAACAAGCATACGGCCCGCCTGATGTTAAGCAGTTACCATAGCCTATGGACGCTTGCAATACCAGAAGTATAACTTGCGTGTTGCGAACCCATTTTTTTTACTTTGTAATGTGACTATCCCTGGAATAGGAATACGTTTCTTTCAAAACGCATCCCTAAATGAGCGCTGGAGACCTGTACTCAAACACAGGAACACAACTACACCATGTGTGTAGTTGTGTTCCTGTGTTATCAAAGGAAATCTTCGAGAGTGCGTGACGTACGTGTAGGCAACAATATGGACAAGATTTTACCAGTATTATTCAGTAATTGCAAGTAAACTAGTGACATCTGACCAAAAGTTCATCATTGTTTACATAATTTATTATCTGTGGCACAAAACAGATAAGAGTTATTTTGCTAAACAGCGATTACAGTAGGTACCTACAATAGTTGTTATATTTATGTGAAATTGTGTGAATACATCTTAACAACGATTTGATATAGGTCTATTACATCATTCTGTTGTTGGCGGCGATATCGGGTGTTGCTCATACGATGACATGTTTATGCAGATAAAGCGCCACGTATTCACCAGGTCACAGGTTGAATTCCTGGGTCAGGTAACGTGTCGTTGAATTTAATAATCAAAAATAGTAATAGCCTGGTACGAGTAACTGTTAAAGATGGCATTTAGGTATATTGGCATTTAGTAGTCTAGACCGATTTTGGCCCATCTTAACGGAGATTAGCCAACTGCCAGGACATATTATAGTGCACAAGTGTGTGCGCAAACACAGGTGCACTAACTAAAGTATATTTCACATAACATAGGTACTGTGACATTTTGACATTTCTTTCTTTTTTTTGTTTCGTTTAAAAAGACAACTCCCGCACTAGAGAACAAGCTCTGTGTCGCGGGGGACTTTACAAACTTACAATTAACGGACACAAGTTATACCCAGACTTAAAACAACTCTTTATTGGTCACTAGCCTGTGTGGGAATCGAACCCTGAACCTCGTGCTCAGCAGGCGCATACTGCGGCCACTGGACCACCAAGGCAGCCATCTGGCTTGAGTTTCTTGCTAGTTTATCTACCTGACAGCGATTTAGCCGTGGTAGGTAAATTGGCTGACATATTTCTGGTTTACCTGCTTCTATTTAGCAGCATAAGTGTTGCCTTGTAACCTATATTTTGTGACTGAAATACGTCTATTAAGAGGTCTTCTGACGGCTGTGCCAGTGCACAGCCTGAGGCCCGAACTATGACGTGTTAAACCTGAGTCTTTCAAGCTTGAACTACTCTAATTGTGCCATTATTCTATATTATATTATTATTAACTTTATATCCAAAATATTTTTTTTTTCGTATTTTTAACTTTGTAATTTTGTTGTCGCCTTTTGAAAACCATGCTGGTTAGTACATAATTGGCAAAGGTATCAGCCTACTACATAAGGATTATAATAAACATATGCAATACCTTTGCTGTCGACAAACCATAATAATAATAATAAATAAATAAATATTATTGTATTATTACGTCACAGTACGGTCCTAGGTCAAACCTTAATAGTTAAGTACTACTAACCCTGTACCGCAAGCAGTATCTAGAACATTCTTGCAGCCATGCTTCCTCAGGATCCCAGTCAAGAAGTCTTTGTAGTTCTGAGTCCTCTGATTACTGTCACCAATAAACTTGTTCCATGCTCTGGCTGCCTTTCCGTCCGCATATTGATCCTTCACTCCCTCAGAGGGGATACCTTCAGATCGTGAGTGGAATACCTGGTCTGCTGCCATGGTTTACTGGAAAAAATACACTATATCTGTGCATGTGTGGCGTGGGTTTTGGAGTGGTCATATCGCTACTGAAACGCGGGGTAAACTTTTGTCTGATCCACGGTATTGAGTTCTTCGCAACAGGATAAACTTCAAATTTGCACTGTCAAGGTTTGCCATTGTTTTAATACGGCGAAGAAAATAATGACAGCATGAAAACTGATTTTTAAATCCCTCATTTGAAAATGTGCTTGTGTAAAAAATTATGAGTCATACTTGTTTTATATTCTGTGGTCATACGCGGATATACCTACTATTATCCCTAACGTTTAATGAACCTAGTTTTTTGTTTCCTTTAAGTGCTACCAGGAAGACCTGGAAGGTAGGTAGTAGGTACTAATTTCAGTATCGTGAAGTGATTGGCATTACAAATTTTGTAAATAATGAAATCACGAACTGATATCTATCGCACATATTTTTGTTCCGCACGAGAATCAAACGCGCAGCAGTGGGGTTCGCTCCAAGCAGCGTGAGTGTTGAGGTGACCACAATTAATTGCGCTAACCACTTATTTATAGGTAGAGCAAAAAGTTGTAGCAGGACCTTATTAATACCTAGTATGTACCTACTTATGCTAAAACTTTTTGTTACATTCTATAGGTAATATTATACTTTTTTTTTTTTTTTTTCTTTAAAAAGACAACTCCCGCACTAGAGAACAAGCTCTGTGTCGCGGGGAACTTTACAAACATACAATTAACGGACACAAATTACACCCAGACTCAGAACAATTCTTTGTGGGTCACACAAAGTTTTATTCTGTGTGGGAATCGAACCCACAACCTCGTGCACAGCAGGCGCATACTGCGGCCACTGGACCACCGAGGCAGTCAAATCAATTTTAAAAGTCAATTTTAAATAATGTTTTAATCAACACTGCCCTACTACGAATATAAAAGGTAGGTATAACTGCATATCGAAGTATACGAGAAAATGCAACTTAGGCATCTAACTTGAGAAGCATTTATCCCTTAACTCGTGTCGTGAACTTGTGTCGTTCTTCGTTATCAGAGCAGAATAGTCCGTATACACAACAGTAGCACGTACATCGGTAATACCAGGTTCGATTCTCAATCAAAACAAAGTATAACATCATGATTTCTTCCACACGTGGCACTAGCAACATGCCAAAACATTGCATCAGATTATAAATTATTTAAAAAAACATACCTGTATTTATAATTATAAAAAATAACGTTAACTTTCTAACTAAACACAATGTTGACGTAATATTTTATACACGTTAATTATATGAGTAAGAAGTATGGGTATAGTATGGCTCCGTACGCGAACGTTTCGCGAATTCAACTGATCGTGTTTAGTATTGACGTGAAAATATAACTGTTCTTACATACTCACGGACGCTTCAAATTATTACTACATAGGAAAGAAAACTATATTATTAATAATAGTACCGTTTAGATATTGAATAGGGATGCCACTTTTTAAAATGGACCAATTTTGAATTAATATAATTTGTATTATATTAATGTTGATGAACGCCATAAAAACAAATGTCAGCATATTTTTTTCCTACGGCCAATTCGCTGACTAGGGTAGGGTAGGGTAGGCTTCGAGAAGAATTGGCAAGAAATTCTGGCCACTCTTTATAATCGCCAGAGTAGGTACCTAAGTAGGTACCATTTTACAAATTAGTAGATATGAGTTACAATATTTGTGGTGACAAAAAGGGACGGAAACGAATATACCATAGGTACAAAATTAAGTTAAATAAGAAGTATTTAAGGAAACAAACAATAGACAAATGAATACAAAAATGTACCTAATTAGGTTCCCACTGTATGGTAAAGAACTATATAGCAATGTAAAAATTAGTAATGTGTTCGCTGATATCGTTTTGAGTCTGATTGTACCTACTTTGTGATCGTGTTTTAAAAGTCGGGAAACCTCCGTTTGATTTACACACAGCAACGGAGTTAGCTGTACAGGGCCGCTATATGAAGATTTGTTTTTTAAGAAAACCATTGTATATATTTCTGTGGAATTGGTAACAGTGTACAATTAGACTAAACCTACAGATAAAAATATATTTCACACAAATTCATACATTGGTTTTCCTAAAAAACTAAGCTTCATTGTACCTACAGCTAACTCCGTTGTCGACCGTACCGAATAACTACCTACTAACGCCATGTTTTCCTAATAACTAAAAACGTATTGCATCCGATCCGAAATTCTCTGATTGAATTGTTGTTCATATTGTTGTTCTCATGTTGTTGTTGTCTGGCTCGAGATTTATACCTACAAGTTTAATTCCTGCAATTTGATGATACCCGAAAGTACAAAACTAAAATACTTCTTCATAATTTGGAATATTTAGTCCATAGGTATGTAAGTACACGCTGTTAGAACCTACCTTTGTATCTATTTTATTCGAGAAATTACACGAACGAATTCTAGTCGGATGCGGTGTACACAACCTGACCTTACCGAGGTATGTTTATTCGAAGGTACTTATGGTATATGGCCTCGCAGATCGGCTGTTCTGATAGAGCTGTTATGTAGAGTTTATCATCTCAGCGGATACCTACCTACCATCCCTAATGTACACCGTATTGATAGGGGTTCAAATTTTTATGACCTGTGGGTACATCCGTTTTGTAGCTACGTCACTTCATACAAACATGCGTCTCAAAATATATTTAAAAAAAATGCTTAGGTATCTACTTGAGTAAGTATGTAAGTATTTAATTTTCTTGAGTATTGAATTGATTAGCTGTTGGTCCTACTCCTACACTGTCCCATGGGGCTATGAGAGTGAGAAAATAGACTGCATCTGTGTTTGCTCACGAACTTGTGCACTATAATATCTCCCGCGCAGATGGCTAATCCCCGTGGAGATTAGCCGCCGTACCTGTTTCCGTGTGTGCTGTGCAATTTGTTTACGTTCTCAGTAAACAGACTAGAGAAGAGCCTTGATAACATGAAACCTTGAACTTTGCAAGTTCGTTTACTTTTGATAGGAATCTAATTAACATAATGTTGGAACGCGTGCCTACGACACAGCGCACAGTGATAAATATACCTACTCGTAATGTACCTCGGACCGTATTGCACACGGTGGAACACTAAATAAGTATAAAAAAAAGACCTTGTGGTGTTGATATCCCGTTGACATTGATACCGATTATGGACGTGACTAAATTATAACTAGATACTCCCGCATGACTTTTGAAGTGTAAAATTTACGAAAATCAAGATAAGTATTTTTTGTAAATTTTATTCTGTCATTGGTGCTTACCTACTTATAATCTGTATATCATTGTGTAGCAGAAAATGTTTGAATCGCCGAGTGAGTGTTGATGTAGCTGCAACTGCCTACAACAAAAATTGAGAGACGTGGTCGCTCACTATGAGCCTCATTTGAAGGCTAAAAGTCACCCAAACAGCAATGGAAAGAGCTGTGCTTGGAGTTTCTCTACGAGATCGAATCAGAAACGAGGAGATCCGTAGGTCAACCAAAGTTACCGACATAGCTCGAAGAATTGCCTCAATGAAGTGGCAATGGGCCGGGCACATAGCTCGCAGAACTGATGGCCGTTGGGGCAGAAAGGTTCTAAAGTGGCGGCCACGAACTGGAAAACGAAGCGTGGGCAGGCCTCCAACAAGGGGACCGACGACCTGGTACCTAAGGGTTGTGGGAAACCGATGGACAAGCTTGTGGGAGGCCTATGTCCAGCAGTGGACGTCTCTTGGCTAAGATGATGATGACGTAACTAACCTATTAATTCAGGTCAGACTAATCTACCTAGACTGTCAAGGTCAGTCATTTGTTTGGGCAGATCATAGTCACCAGTACCTACATACGTTACCGGCTATACCCTTAGACTTGACGTAGGTAAGTACCTACCTATCTATTATATCGAATAGTTATCTTAAAACAGCTACGTCATGTTGTTGACTGAGCGGCTATAACTGTGAGCACACATACAATTGTTTTAATAATGATAACGAGTTCACATCTCGTTGAACGTTATCATGTAAACAAGAATGACATCGCGAACGTGACTCGCACTATGATCGATAACAGATAAACATTATCATACCATAAGTTAAGACAGGCAATATCGTCGTATGTGTCGTCATATATAAAAAACCTTAACGAATACGTGGATGTAGGTAGCATGTAGACTTGGAATTCCCGAACCTAGTAATTCCGCGCCCTCGTTGCATTTCGATAAATAATTTATTTTTATCAAAGCAATTTTTCATTAGATAGGTAAGTAGGTATGTAGTAGAGGCAGATGATTAAAGGTCGATAGAGCCCAGGGCACGACGTTGGAGGCCCGTGGCAATGTTGCAATAATAAATATTAGGAGGTTACGGCTAGGTACTGTCGGGCCTGAGGTTCGTGGCATTTTGCCCGTAATGCCACCCTATTGGTATGGCACTGCACAGCAAAGCTCTGGCGGTCGTTTATGATGTATAACTACTTATTTTTCATGTAATTAAATTTATTTGTCCTTAAGTGACCAGTAAGCGTTTATACGTTAAGTATTAGCAATAGGTACCTAGTTTCAATTTTGACAGCCTCATTAGTCTAGTGCGCCTGCCAAACATAGGGTTCAATTGCCGGGTCTGAGCAAAATAATATTTGGGATTTTCTGCCAATTCTGCAAATCGGTGGTGTTTACACTCCTGTGCAAGTGAAGCCGTTGGTCCTACGCCTGATTTCACCATAATATTTCCTGTGCAAATAGCAAGACTCCGTTGAAATTTGTTTTTTAACCGACATACCGGATAGAATACAATTTTTTTGGTTAGATCCTTAACGTGCGTTAAGGTACAGATTAATCTGTATAGGTATTAATGTTACAAATAAATAAAACAACATTTAATCTTACATGATATTTATTTATCATGAAAAATACAAGAACTTAATGTTTTACGATGATTCGTCTGTCACTCGTGATCTATATAAAATCACAATATTATACAATATAACTTGAGCGTTTTATTAACGATCATATTTCATCAAGTATACAAGTTGTAAGAGTCTGGCGTTGTTGCATTAATTATTAGGTTTATGTCCAGTAGTGGACTGAAATCAGCCAAAAGTTTGACTTTTTCTTATTAGGAGTTCTTGGGTGACAAACAAGCATACAGCCCGCCTGATGTTAAGCAGTTACCGTAGCCTATGAACGCTTGCAATACCAGAGGTATCACTTTTTTTTTATCTTAAAAAGACAACTCCCGCACTAGAAAAAAGGTCTGTGTCGCGGGGGACTTTACAAACATACAATTAACGGACACAAATTACACCCAGACTCAGAACAACACTTTGTG
The DNA here is from genome assembly GCA_947095525.1 of Trisateles emortualis. NCBI lineage: Eukaryota > Metazoa > Arthropoda > Insecta > Lepidoptera > Erebidae > Trisateles > Trisateles emortualis. Next base: position 19,518,464 of record OX352736.1, on the reverse strand, counting down.
GGTCACACAAAGTTTTGTCCTGTGTGGGAATCGAACCCACAACCTCCTGCACAGCAGGCGCATACTGCGGCCACTGGACCACCAAGGCAGTCGATTTGCGTGTTGCCATCCATTTTTTACACCAGGACTGTAAGAATATGATACGAAATTGAAATAATTCACGTGGTCCAAACTGGCATGCTCAATAAAATACACACGTTTTAAAAAACTTAGTCAAATGTATGAAAATACTAAATATTTACACTATGTGTTAACTAATTGGACTATACGTTTGGCAATTTTATTGATAATAAATCAATAATAAACAAATAGCATTCCACTAATGATGTAGCTTACTTTAAATGTTGCTAATTGATGTAGATTTGTACATAATATTACTTTGATTTAGTGAAGCTTGTATATAGGGAATATGCATTGTTTTGTAAATTATTGTATACATACAACGCCGCGCGGCATTACGTCACAATAAATTTATTTTCAAACGCAAATATAACAATAAATACTTCATTATTGACATGAAAATACATTTTAAAAGTATTTTAAAATGTATAAAAAAAATTCCATATATCATTCTTATGACTAATGTCAGTATAAGGAAGAATCTCATCTCTTTCTTTAATTGGCAAATAAGTACGAGCTGGCAACGTAGCGCACGTCGGCAACCCTAGGGAGCATTCATAAAATACGTGAGATGTTTGGAGAGGGTCGAGTCAAATCTCATCTAATCTTACGTTGGAGAGAGGGGGGGTCTCGGCAAATATCACGCAATTTTTTCTATGCGTTTACGCAAGAAACCCACATTTTGAAAAATCTCACGTGAGATTGGGTGATGGGGTTGAATTAAATCTCACGACATCTCACCAGGGGGAGAGAGAGGGACAGAAAATTAAAAAAAAACACCTCACGTAATTTATGGACGCGGCCATGTTTTTTTTTTTTTGTTTTTAAAAAGACAACTTCCGCACTACAGAACAAGCTCTGTGTCGCGGGGGACTTTACAAACATACAAATTAACGGACACAAATTACACCCAGACTCAGAACAATTATTTGTAGGTCACACAAAGTTTTGTCCTGTGTGGGAATCGAACCCTCAACCTCGTGCACAGCAGGCGCATACTGCGACCACTGGACCACCGAGGCAGTCATAATGTTATATATAATATATGTGTTATGAGGGAGCTTGCGGCCTATGAGCAAATATAAAAGAGTTACTCTACTATACTATAGTCTTCCTTATACTATGCTAATGTATCAATCAGATTATAATGCATATTCCCTTTTGTAGCCATAATTATGCTGTCATATAAAACCCCTCAAGACCGAATGCAGTGGAAATTCTTCGGGGAGGCCTATGTCCAGTAATAGAATTCTTTTAGGTGAGATTATGATGAGGAAACCCATACGCCATGTATTTTATTATAAAATTTAAATAAGCCTAAATTGATATAGTAGGTATATCTTACATAATTGTGATAACCGATCCCTTTTAATTCTAATATCCATGTACTACTAATGTATCTGTTTTTTTTTGAGACTAAGTACTATAGGCGTATTGTTACATTTACAATCATGAAGGACATAAAGAACAACGCTACAATACATAATAGCAACCTATATATGTCCCATTGCTGGGCACGGGTTTCTCTCTATCAAGAGAGAAAAGCTTAAAGAAATTTTTCAGGAAAAAACAAATTACATCCGGGGCTGACTATGCTATAATATATATTATACTAGCTGTTGCCCGTGTGGATGTCGGTTAGCGCTGTAAAGAGTAGCCTATGTGTTATTCCAGACCATAATCTATCAGTGTCAAATTTCATCTAGATCCGTTCAGTAGTTTTTACGTGAAAGAGTAACAAACATCCATCCATCCATACTTACAAACTTTCGCGTTTATAATATTAGTAGGATTATATATAATAGTAGAAACTGACTGACTAATCGATCAATGCATAGCTGAACTCGCTGGGCAAAATTTCATGGTTCTAGCCATGAAATTTGCACAAATAATAATATTTTAGTATTTTTACACAAATATTCCTTAAATGACATAGGTGTGCCGTAAAAAAGGATTTTTGAAAATTCATCCCGGGGTGGAGGGGTTGCAAAGTTTGTATGGATCAACATGTTCTCTTAGTCTGATCAATTTCAAAGTTACCTGTGCGAAGCTGGGATAAGCCGCTTTTCTTAAACTCAAACTCATTTAGATCAAATACATGATACTTATGAACGTCAAAAAAGCAAAAGTCAGCATATTTTCTTCCTACAGCCAATTCGCTGACATGGGTAGGGCCTAGAGAAGAATTGGCAAGGAACTCTGGCTAAAACTGTCCTTAAGTCTATAAACAAAACTTGATAAAACTTAGGTGTACTGGAAAATGCATGCTAGTAGGCTTCTTATAGCCGCCAAACAGCAACTGAAAGTTATCTGTGTCATTTTATTTAAAGTCCTACAATGAGGGCGCCACTAACAACTCGGATAGAGTCGTTAGTGGAAGCTTTTACAGTAACATTTCTTCACAAAGCCAAAGCTATGTTTGCTATGATCTTCTAAATTACGCAACGCATATTGATGAGATTTTCAGATAATTCGATTAGTATAATTTTGCATTTTATATTTACAGATTTTATTTTATGTCTTGGAAGAAATTCTAAGGACATGTTTGATTCACTAACCCGCATTAGGCCAGCGTGTGTGAAAAGGCCTTAACCCTCTCTCTTTTGATAGAGGAGAGGAGACTGCCCAGCAGTGGGACATATATGAGGTGCTATTATTATTATATTTACAGAAAATATAAAAAAGGTCAATATTTTGTAAAGACGTACATTACCCACGTGCGAACTCGTGGCGGGTCGCTACTTACACACAACACATTTAACAAGACAACACATATAATAGTTAACAATATGTTTATTGCTGTAAACAACACGTGTATTTAGGTGCTTAGGTACGTGTTTACCTTGACACGAAACGTCGTCTAGAGGCGCGTTCCCACTTTGTCGTGACGACAGATAATCGTGCAGTTTTAAATGTCGTGGCTTATATTTTTAAATGGAGGTGTTCACATTTAGAACGACACAATTTACTGTCGTCTACGACAGTAAATTGTGTCGTTCTATATGTGAACATTTTTTGCAGTGACGACAGACTGCCATGACATTGGGAACAGCTAGCACGACAGTCTTAATATTATAAAAAATCGTTACGACTAAATCGTGACGGCAAATCTATCGTAGCCACGATAAAAATATCGTCTCGTCGTTTACTCGTGTTTTCCCTTCCCCATCGCACCCTTCACGCCTGAACTCGGTTTGCTTTGTGCGTGTTACAACTATCGTCGCGATCCAATGGGAACAGCTAGAGACGACAATCGTCCGACGATAAATTAACCGTCACAACATAGTGGGAACGCGCCCTAACTGTTCATGTATACATATATATTCAAAGACAACTTCCGCTCTAGAGAACAAGCTTGTGTCGCGGGGGACTTTACAAAAATACAATTAACGGACACAAAATACACCCAGACTCGGGACAACCATTTATGCATCACACAAATTTTAGTCCCGTGAGTCGGGACCGGGGATCGCACCCACAGCTACTGAGCTAACCGTGCAGTCAGATAGCTTAGTGCGATTGCGTATACGCAAGTCTGAACGCACTTTCTATTTATTTTAATAAACATGTACTCGCTTGCCTAAGCTTATCTTCAACCAAAACATACATAAAAGTTGTAATATTATATTTATATTGTTCTATTAGGCGGCAACTAATCACCATCGCGTTTCAAGGTTTCTTGTATTGTATTTTTTACATAAAACTTAGTGCTTAGTGCTATTTACACGATGCAAGTTTTGTCAGGAAATATAATTGCTGTCATTATTACTCACAGAGAAAAATAAAGAGTATTCTGATTAGCTAGCAATAAGCGAGTGTTCAAACGACATTTTTTTAACACAGGATAAGTTAGACAGTAACTTTTGTAAAGCCAATCATGCAATTTACATTTCTCTTTCGATCCGTAAGATAGTGACAGCGAGAAAAATGTTTGCAAAAAACTTCCATTGTGTAAAATAACCTTAAAACCGTATCATATAAGCACTTCAAAATATTTAGGTATAACCCATTTTTCTAACTGTGCAGTTGGAGCTGTCATCTTTAAGTTGGTATGGTTGAATTCTCCCGCTTTTTCTACCTCCCCGCAGGCGCCTGTCCCTGTCAGTACGGTCTGCACTTTCGTGTCGTTTGCGCTATTCGAGCATTCATATCCCTCTTTGTTATAATAAAAATGGCTTTTATTATTATTATTGTCTTGTTGTTGTTGACTTTATTTAACATTGAAATTTCGTTCCAATGTAGCCAACATGGCTATATATTTTGACACTGACATCTGCACAGTTAGAAAAACGGATGTTAACTTCTAATATAATGCACCCGATATATTATTTGTTTTAAATTTGACCTTAATAGGATGTCAGTCAAGTTGTAACAATGAATATTTTCAAATTTATTTAGAATTGTGTTCAATTTTCAACAAAGTTTTTCAACATAGTCAGTTTGCAGCAACAATTTAGTCTATTGTATCACTCTCTTACACTTATTTAAAAAAATCCTTAAAATATGAGAAGATATTAACAAAATACTTAGTAGTATAAGTAATAGGCGTTAAAACAGAGCTTTATTTAAATCACGCTTTTTTGCCAAAGTACAAACTTTTTATAACCTTATGGTTAAGTAAATCTTTTCTAACTAAAATGAGTTATCAACATTTTGGATAGAATAAGATTTACTCATGAAAAAACGTGATTTATTTTGATAGCGCAGTTATAACGCAATATCCCTATGTATTAAATGCCAGCCCCTACATCAGATGCATCAATCCCCAACATAGCTAAATCATCCAATTCCGCTTTTTTTCTTGCTATTTCTCCATTCTCCTTCTTATTTTTTTCTTGCCTCATGGTTTCTTGTTTCTGTAGTACCATCTTCTTTTTCTGATCCATCTTAGGCGGCGGTTGTTGTTTCGGCGGCGGCGGCTGTCTTTTTGGTGGAGGTTTGATTTGTCTTGGCTTCGGACTGGGGACTAAGGGAACGTGGGTATCGTATAGTTGGGGGCGGGGTTGGAACATTGGTGCGTTTAAATCGAAACCGAACATTTGTGGATTCATTAAAGGCAACGGAGGGAAAGATGGCATCACTCCAGCGAGGCTCGACATGAACCCAGGTGGCATCCCGAATAGCTCCTGTTGGGAGAGGTCCGCGTTTTTAACTTCAGATGGAAATATTATGTCGAGGGCATCTTGGAAGTCTTTGGGCAGGTTTGGTTGCTGCGGTAGCTGCTGTTGCGGCGTTTGAGGTCTGGAAATAATTATTGCTTTATTTAATATGGTAAATAGTATTTTAAATGTTTAATTGCCGCCCGCAGCCATTCTTCAACTGCAATTGGCTGCAACAATTGTTATTTTACTAACTAGAAAATAATAGTTTTACATCATCAAATTAAAATCTCTGAATATACACAAATCGGATTTCTGGATTTTTTTTTAATTAGTAAGTCTTTAGTTTCTTAAACAGAAATAAACCAAGTATTCTCGTGTTCACAATCTTGTTCACGCAAACAAGATTTGTGCATAAATTCTTAATTTGATGCGCTTGTCAATCAATCAAACTATATAGTAAAATGTCGCAGTACATATGTTGTGTTTTATTGAAAAATATAACATGATTGTAGTCTTATGCAAATTTGGTAAAGAGCTGATTAGGATTGTTAAGAGAAACTCTATATATATATATATAAATGAATCCCTATTTGAACGGCTTGTGAATCCCTTGTGAACGGCTGTACCGATTTCGCTAATTCTTTTTTCTGCTGTGTTCGTTATTGTCAGGAGAAGGTTTTTATGTAAAAAAAATGGTAAGAAAGTTGTGCGGAAAATTCGGAAATGTAAGAAAATGATCGATAGCTGATCACACGGCGCGGCGGTACAAAGTTCGCCAGGACAGAGAGTATAGTATATAGTGGTGGTGTGCGACTCACGGAGCGTGCGGCGGCGGCGGGCGCGGCACGGTGAGTGTGGGCGGCGGCAGGTACGGGTTGGGCAGCAGCCCCGCGCCGGGGTTGGGCCCCGCCAGCGCGGGGTTGCTGACGGAGCCCACCGTGCTGGCGGCGCTGACCGTGCTGACGGCGCTGACCGAGCTGACGACGCTGACGGGCGGCGGCGCTACGTTGGGTACTTCTGCCGCGACCTGCTGTTCCCGCTCCAGTTGCGCGCGCGCTATTTTCTCCTTGAACTCTGCCACCTGACGCGACACACGAGTTTATATTGTTATTAGAAACTTAATTACACTATATACGTACAATTAAACAATCAAAATGTAACATGCTAGTCTAGAGCAGACGCTATCTATTAAATTAAAAACTTATTTTACCTTTTTCTGTATCTCAGCGTCCATCTCCTCTCGCCTCTTCTTTGTCACTTCTTCCTCTTCCTTTTTTTTCTGGTCTTCCTTTTTTTGCTCCTCAGTCTTTGATGTTTTGGTTAAATTTTTGTAGACAGGCATTTTACCTAGAACAAGTAATTTATTTACCAATAATAATATATTCAAAATAATATTGAGATAAAAAATGTATAGGTGCAAAATGCCAAATTTGATTTTTAATAATTGGCTATGAAGGCGAACACATTACATGTATTACGTATAATATAATATGTTATTTCTTTGTTTTATTTGTAAAATGCTACACACAACATTTGGTGTAAGAAACTGTATAATTATTTTTCAAAAAGTCAATATGGGTATCGTTTTCATGGTTTTTGGGGTTGCTGAAAACGAATATGATATCTAATTAGTGATCCAAGATGTATAACAATTATATTGACAAACTCATTTTTTCATTTAGTCATATTCATCATTTTGTAAATAATACACATACATATTTTGCCTTTTCATAAACCAATTTAATTATTAATATTTCTATTATTTATTTTCCTGGTACCCCACACGCATCCTAATATTACAAAATATAAAATAAATGAAGAAAAAATATGTGACAACCTTGCGACAATTTATCTATGTTAAGTCGGCGGCGGCATTTTACAAAACATAAAAGGCGTTGGCCCACTGTAAGAGGGTATAAAGAGGTCTTTTACACTGTGATAGCATTATGCTGAGTGGTAACCATTGACACAGACACATGTAAAATTAGTATGTGATAATTATAATAAAAGTTACAGTTTGTAATACCAAGATGTCACTCTGTGTCAATAAATGTTATTTTCTTTCTTTCTTTTAATAGAAACTGTTCATAGTGTTCATCAATCGAATATTTTGACTTAATTTAAGTTTATTATCCTACAGCAAATCCGCACAGACAAGACAACTTGGGCAAAACTATTTATATTATGACGTTTCATCAGCTTTTAATTATAATTACCAATAAAGGGCATCTTCCTGATCTCAGTGGTGGGTTTCTTGGTGTCAGTCCTGGGCGGGGTAGACCCGTCCCGGCGGCGGGACTCCTCGCGACGTTCTCGTTCCTCGCGCACGCGAGACCCACGACGTTCATTTTCTCTATAGAAAAAAAAAAGCCACTAATGTTTGAAAATCTAACATACGGATAGCGGTACCTACGTAGATATAAATAAAATAATAAAAAAAACCTTTATAACGTAGGTACCCTTGTAATATCGGACTCAAATCTTATAACATTTTTTAAGTGAGGTAGGGCACCATACTAGCCAGCAAACCCGACTGGGGAAGAACCTCCACCTTACAGAAGACCACAGCCAAATAACTACATACAGCGGTGTAGTTGTGTTCCTGTGTGTGAGTACAGGTCTGTGATTATATATCTCTGGCAAAGCAAGCGTTCAAAAGCTACGGTAACAAGTAGTATAAAAAAATAAACAATAGTAATAATACCAAGGTTTAGCTATGGTATACACCATAGCTAAACCCTGGGATACAAAACGTTTCTATAAAAACGATCCCTAAAAAGTGTATTAACTGAAAACAACACAAGGACACCACTGTAAGTAATTATTAGTTGTGGGCTTTTTTATTTATATAAACTTCATATACAAAAGTACATTGGCGGACTTAATGCCAAAGGTATTCTCTACCAGTCAACCATTAAGGGTGGTGCAGAGATAAATAAAAGTAGGTGTATTCGACGTAAACAAGTTAGAGAGAGAGAGATAAATAATGTTGAAATATTATGATACATACCAAAACCATACATATATACAATAAATATCAAAAAAATCATTGTGATGAATCTGCCTTTTTATTTAGAAGGAGTTCCCGCACTTTCACCTTAAACGTGAAACGGTTAGTGGAAATCCTGATTTCCAGAGGCAAAGCATTCCAAAGAAGTGCGGATTGTACAGGAAATGAAGAACCAACAAAATTCGAGTTGTGAGAAGGACATAGTAAAGTAGATTATTGGAAGAACGAAGGTTTCTGTTGTGATTATTACACAAGTACTGAAAGTAGTTAGGTAGGTGGGAGGAGTGGGAGACATAAGAAAAAAAAGAGGGTAGTGAGAGTGCGTAAGCTACGACGCTGACGAATAGGTAACCAATTCAACTGTGAACGAAAGGTAGACACATGGTCATACTTGCGAAGATTATAGATGAATCGAATGCAGTTATTAAGAAGACGATCGAATTTATTGAGAAAGTCTGCATTCAGGTCCAAATAGCACACGTCACCATAGTCAATCAAGGGGAGGACTAAAGTTTGCACAAGCATCACCTTAGTCTTGGGTGGGAGGAAGCTCTTCAGGCGATAAAGAGCACGAAGGGTACCTGTGACTCTTTGGCTGACACTGGTAACTTGGACTTGCCAGTTCAAAGAGGAGTCAATATATAAGCCTAAGTCTTTGACATGCGTACTTAGAAATATAGTAGTATTGTTGAAAATGACTGGTGGTAGCGATGATGTGTCTAATCTACTTAGCATCTGTTTACTGCCCGAAATGATCGCCTGGCACTTACTTGGATTAACCAACAAACCAAACCTTATCAGACCAGTCTTTAATGAATTCCAAGTCGCCATTTATATTGTTAATTGCCGTTAGGACACAATCAACGCTCTCCAGTGTGTTAAGTTGCAAGTCGTCAGCATACAAATGATACGTACCCTGAAGGTTTTGGGTTATGAGATTAATAAAAATTGAAAACAACATAGGAGAAAGAATGCCATCTTGAGGAACTCCGGAGCCAAGATCACACCATATAGATGAAGATTCATTCAGGTGGACTGACTGCTAACGCCCTTGAAGATAACTTTGGTGATGTGGAGGTTCTTTCCCAGTCAAGCTTGCGCGCTTTGATAGTGCTCCTAGCTCTCTAACAACGACAGCATTTATTCTATGTGTACGGTTTGTACATAACAGCTTGCTGACGCTACGGCCTTCAGCGCGCGTGCGTCATGTGCATTTTCCTTTATCTTAACAACAACCAAAACATCCTAATGTACGCAACTGTACACTATATAATCGAATTTTATTGAGTATGTCGGTTATCGCGGTAAAAAGTACCCTATGTCCTTCCCCAAGATACTATCTATCTTCCTGCAAAATTTCATTTAGATCCATGCAGCCGTTTAGTCGTGAAAGGGTAACAAACAGTTACTTTCGCATTTATAATACGAGTATGTATAAATATGATCTGTGGCGACCACGAACTGGAAGACGCAGCGTGGGCAGACCTCTAACAAGGTGGACCGAAAACCTAGTAAAGGTTTCGGGCAACCGATGGACAAGGTCAGCTCAGGACTGAGTAATGTGGAAATCTTTGAGGAGACCTACGTCTTTCGGCTAAGATGATGATGTATGAGACGAGGTAAACATATCGAGTAGCAAACCTACACCAATACATCGCATCCTTAGTAGTAAACTGGCGAACTTGAGAAATGTCACTAGGCAATTTTAAACCTTAACTGTTAAGAATAAGATGTAAATTGCAAAACAAACATGTTGTCATTTTTCTACTGTGGTTGCGAATATCAAAATATTAAAGCTTGCTTTTTCCCGCTATTCTATTATGCCAGGGCTGGTTTACTCCGCTGTTTAGGTATGAATCTACAAGTACCCGGCCGGGCCATTTCTAGGTGAGCTTAGCGCTGTTGTGCAGTGGGAGCTGAATTGAGCTCTATTGTGTGCGAGCAAAGCTGATATTTGTTTAATCGATTTTTTGGAGTGAACCTTCTGTACCTGTACCTACTATTTAGTATTCTGTGACTATACCGACGTAGCATTGTAACAAACATTACGAAGTAAACATATATCTATCTCTTTTACTCTAGTTCCTTAGTACGATGACTTAAATTCGATATTTTTATTATACCAATATCAATTTTTGGCCCGACCTGGGAATCGAACCCGGGACCTCGAGCAGCAGTCGCGCTCAACAACCACTGGACCAACAAGGCGGTCAACAACGTAATATAACAACTACGTTAAAAATAGTGTGTCGACACACGCCATATTGATTCTTATACGAGACATGACGGAGACGGAGATATTAATCGCATCGACAAGCTCGGTGTTGCATACCATATAAATGACAAAAGACGCTCGGGCATATGGCCGGGGCCTTACATTGTTTTGGTATTACATTTTCGTGGTTATTGTCCATATAGTGAACACACACACATTATCAATGATACAAACTTTGAGGTTACCTCAATTTCCTCTGCAGTTCGGCGAGACGTTCCCTGTCGCGTGCGGCCCGATCTCTGCCGTCCGGTGATCTGCGTTTATCGTTCTCGTCTTTCTTCATTCTGTATAAATATTATAATATTTTCGAACAACTCAAACTAGGCAGAGCCTGTATTATTGTAACCAGACAACTGATAAATATATATATCTTAATACATACATATTATAAATAAATTACACCCAAACACAGCACAAACAATCGTCCTCATCACACACAGATTGGTCCTGGATGGGAATCGAACCCACGACCTCCTGCTTAGCCGTTAAAGAGTAATTAACCACTAGACCAACAGGTCAACAAATATAGGACGATGGACTACATAGCTTTTCGATTGCAGTTTTTTTTCTCTAGCCTGTATTGTCCTATTGCTGAGCAAAGGCCTCCTCTATCCCCGTCTGTCCAATGAAGGCATTTTAAAGATCTAATAGGAATGTTCTCTCTATCTCAACCATAATGACAGTTGACACAGTGTAACTATATTTTTTCTAAAGACAACTCCTGCACTACTTAACAAGCGCAGTGTCGCGGGGGACTTTACCAACATACAATTCACGGACACATATTACACCTTGACTCGGAAAAAAAACTTGTATGAATCTTTACATGCTTGTACAAAAATTTTTACACTTACATTCACACTAGGACATAATTTTTTATTTTATTTTTGTATTCTCTTATAAATTTAATGTTATTGTCTAACAGCGACGGATTGAAGGAGACTAGTCCTCACGACACAGGGAATCCTAGTGTGGAGACTAGGGAACCTTACTATTGTATTGTAACTTTTTTAAAGACAATAAATAAATTATTATTAATCACACAAAGTTTTGTTCCGTGTGGGAAACACACCCACGACTGCCGTCTTAGCAGTCAGTGTCACTAACCACTGCAACAGGCTAGTCTCATACATATATCTTTCTCTACATATTCGTAAAAGTTGATAGTCAAAGTCAAACTCATTTATTAATTTAGAACAAATGCCAGCATGCTTTTTCCTACGGCCAATTCGCTGACTAGGGTTGGGCCACGAGAAGAATTGGCAAGAAACTCGAGCCATTTACAATTTGGTATGAGTTACAATATTAGTGTTAACAAGGGACAGACACCAATATACCATACAAAATTAAATTTAGGTAAAAATATTTTAATAAGGAAAAAATTAAGAGAAAATATATCATGATATGTCCGGAGTTGTCAGAATTGTTAGTAGGTACTTACTTTGTTATTTAGTAGTGCCGAACTATTTACAAGAAAGCTAAGACTAGGTTAAAAATGATTTTTTTAAAGTTTATAATGGCGAAGGAAAACATCGTGAAGAAATACCTACTTAGAATTCAACGTCTTAGAAGAAATTATAAAAGCGCGTCTGATCCACGCATAAGGCCAGCGTGTGGGTTAAGGCCTAAACAGAGAGTGTTTAGGCCTTAACCCACTCTTGATAGAGGAGAGATGACCCGTTCCCAGTAGTGGGACATGGGTTGTTATTATTTAAAGTATGAAGATAAGATAAGATAGTTATTCGCTCAGATAAAACAAATAAATTACTTTATCAGATATTTTTAGCTCAAATATATTTAAATATTCACGCTGACGTCACTCTAAGACGTATAAAGAGGTGGAATTATTTTAACTCAGGTACAATTGGTAGCGCGCTGGGCCAGAACCCCAGAGGCGCAGTTTTGAACCCTGCTCAGAGTTTTTAAATAGTTAAATAAATAACTAGCTGTTAGTCATTCCGATAACAAACTGAAGTCACGTCACCAACCTGCTCTTGAGCGTATCTAGAAGTTTCCTGTCGCTTTCATTCAATCTGTTCATTTGAATATTCGACACCCAGTCTGTCAGAGATTTTTCGTCACGCCCATCGAATCTACTCTTCGGTTTTTTATCTGAAATATAACACATGTGGACTATTTATCCCCTTACTCATAGCCTGATGGGGCGGCAATCCGACGTGACCGGAGAGAAATCTGGCGTAGGACACAGGGGCGTTAACTTGCTTGGGCTAAAAAAGCTTTTTTTCATTGTGATATTTTAACATTAAAGCCAATATAAATTTTTGGCCCGACCTGGGAATCGAACCCAGGACCTCGAGCAGCAGTCGCGCTCAACAACCACTAGACCAAAAAGGCAATCAAGAAGGTAATATAATAAATACGTTAAATAGTGTGTCGACAGCACACGCCATATTAATTCTTATAAGTTCCTACTACCAAACGATGTATTTTCATCAATTATGTTCATTTAGAATGTAAAACAAAATTGTAATAAAATGGTGCATGATTTTATTAAATCATTTATTTCATTACTTAGAATAGTGTACAATATGTGGTATATTTCTACATTACAAAAATGCCTTACAATACATGGAATCGGGCTAAATATCTATGTATAAATAGTCGCAAGTCCGTTTTGGTATGTGAAGTTATATACAAGCAATAATAATAAATATGAAGTGTTTAAATATAATTGTATTGCTAGTAAGCTAATTTGTATAAGTCAAAAATTAGTTTTATATACAAGTAGTGTTAAAATGTATTATTATATCTAATTGTGTTAATGAATATACTGGTAGCTAATGTGATTATAATTTTAATAAACCAAAAATTCATTTATATAATATATTGAATATGACCATAGCAAACAAAGTCTAGAATCGAATACAATAAAATGAGTAATCAAGTAAACTATTTTGCCTAAAAGTAGAAAGCCTTGAGTTTACGCCTAAAAAGTGGTAGATCCCGAATATTATTTAAAAGTTCTTATTCTTGAATGTGTCACGGACGATTTTTTCTGAAAAATTTAATATTTGTGAATCACCAATAATTACAACACTTATTTTCGTAGTTTGTGCGTAGATTTACAAAACGCTACTACGAGGGGAGTTGAATGTATTCTCTGTATAGATATGAAAGTAACAGCTAATAGTTTTATATTTCTATATCCCCTACAATTTCAATACCCTTCAAAAAATTACTGACACCCATTTCTGTAAAATTGACATTTATCGGTCACCTTGAGTTTTTCATTTTCGGAAAGATGGAACAAAAAAATAGTCACTAGATGCAAGGTCTGGGCTGATTGATGGATGGATGAAGGTGGATGATTGATCTCTAGAAAACAACTTGAATCCCTTGGCAACGCGCGCTGAGTGAACTGGCGCGTTGTCGTGAAAGAACATAGCGATCAGTTCCTTGAAATAACGCATAAGCTGCTGTGGTTATACTTTAGCCTTTTTTGGTATATTCAATAAGCAAAATGCTACTCGAGTCGCAGAACACTGTGGTCATTAGCTTTCTGATTGATTGCGTGACTTTGAACTTTTTGAAGGTGCTCCTTTTTGACCCTCTTCATTGACTCGTGTTTGCTCTCAGGGTCGTAGTGACGAAGCCAGGTTTTGGCTCCGGTAACGATGCCATGGAAATCACTGGTAGGATTTTCACTACAAAGCTCCAAAAACTTGTTACAATATTAAATTCGTATGCAAACAGGACCACCTGATTGAGGGTTGTCATCAATTCTTTCTCTGCCCCTTTTCATTCACTTCGCCACATTTGCATGGTAGACACCGAAGGAGCGGGAACCTTGCAAACACCATCTCTCCATAGATGTTTTTTTCAGTTTTAACCTGTTTAGTCAGGCATTTAATAACTGCGCGCATTCGTTGCACTTTAAGCACGATTGTGAAAATACTAATGATGGTAAAACGATAGTATTTTCTGATTGACACCTTAGAGTGTCAAAAATAACCATAGACAAAAAATACCCTCATTACTAACAAAAAAGTTTCCGATACCGAGAATACTTCGAACTCCCCTAGTAGTTACTTTGAAGATTATTTATTTTTATAAGCCACAGTATATCGTCTAGTAGCACATGCAGAAATAAGCAAAGAAAAAAAAACTTGAAATAAACGTTATTTTCTACTCACATATGTTTTTGTTTCTACATTTACTAAACAAATAAAACTCCACTAATGTCCGATTTCTTAATAGAGAAGAAGTTCTTGACCAGCCGTGGGGCATATATACTTATATGGGTTGTTATTTTTTTTTAATCTATAATTAAATTACTTAGTAGAACATTTTTTCTTTAATTTAAAAAAAACCTTTTTTTGTTATAAATGTTAAAATGAACTATATAATCAAGCGCATAAAATTGAATAAGAGGACGTATAAATTTGTTTCACAGGCGCGGGATAGTTTTTTTTCACGTTTTAACAAAAAATGATGAAAATACGTCGTTTGGGAGGACAGAATGAGATCAAACGTGATTATAATAATAAGATCTTTCACAGAATAAAAAAGCATCAATAATGATTGCTATCAACAACTGAAGCTATGTTTTATCAAACTCATGTGGAACATAATCAAACAGTTGCATCAAGCTTTACTGCCAAGCAAAAATAATAATAAGATAAGATTAGCAGGTGATAAGCTAGTACAGGTTTTTGTGCAGTAACTATACTGCACTGCACACATCTATAAACTAAGTCTTGTAAGTCAGATCTTACCTTTACTCTTCTTCACAGGCTCACTATCAGAACTGCTCGAATTACTCGACGAACTGCTACTACTGCTTAACTTTCTTTTAATTTTCTTCTTCTTATCCTTCTTTTTCTTTTTATCATCGGCTGTAGTAGATGGGCTGTCCTTCCTTTTAGTGTGGAAACCATCTTTATTAAATGTGATAGTATGAGACATGTATTGTTGTGGTTTTTCCCCATCTGACTTGCCTTTATTGGCTCGGGATTTTTCAAAGGCTTTTTGACGGTCGGACATCCAGTCTGTCTCCCAATGAGGATTTTGTTCTACGAAGTTCTGGAAAGGCATAGAAGTTATATTAAAAACGATGTGTGTATGCGTGTTCTTTATGCATTTCAAAACGGCTGAACCGATTTTGATTAAATTTAAGCAATTTTTAGAAGATATCATTTAGAATTGTTTAAATTGCCTTGTATAAAAGCGGTTGATTTTGTACTTACAGTATAATTTTTGGAATGTGTAACAGATTTCAAATGGGCCGATGCACAGTGCAGGTCGCCGATAAATTGGTCGCAGAGCTTGCAGTACCAAGCAGTGGACGGCACGAAGAATTGTAGACCTTAGGAAAAAGTAATAAGGTTTAAAATTATAATATTCTCAATTCAACCGTTATTTAACGCGGGAAATAAAAAAGCAAGAGATATAGACAATTGATAAACAAATTTATTATTAAAATTAATAAACTGTACCTTTGATTGGTGTTCTTTTAGTTGGTGCGGAGGGAAAGCTCGGGAACCCCTCGTTGACGCCGGTCACCGTGTGCCAAGGGGCTTCCATGTGTGCTGCTGCCATTCTACACAGAGTAAAAAATAAATATATTGAGTATTATTTAAAGAAACGAGAAGTTCATCTGTATTCATGTTTTAAATAAATCATGTCTTCGTATATTTTTTAATAAAAGATTTCATCCTAGCAAAAGATGATTTTAGACTCTATAATCTCCTGACAGTTTTAATACTAGATTCTGAGCTTTGTGAAAAGGCGTTAAGATTCCTTATCGCTTGTTTCTTTGCATAGTTTATCCAAATATTAATATACTACCTACAATCAAAACTGTTATTTAAAGAAGTGACAATCATCATTCTTTTGTTTTATTGTAAAAAAATACAGAAGTTCGAGATGAAATATTATTTAAAAGCCCAATTAAAATATTTATAATATGAATGTAAAGATTTAATAAATAATATTGGCTTATTTTTACATCTATCTGTTTCTATTCCTATTATGTGGAACGTTAGAGTACATGCACATGTGCATGCATACGCTGTGCCATAACGTACGTACGTGCTTGTGTACGTACGTTCAATTAAGTGCACAAAAGCTATATGTTCCTATACAAAGTGTGCCTTAAGCGTCATTTACACGATGCAATTAATGCAAGGCAATATTCATGCCATCTCAATTTTTCCGGGAGTGTTAGAAAATGACAGCAATAGGCAATGACAATTCTCTTGCTCCAAAATAATTGTATCGTGCAAATGAGGATTAAATCAATATCCTCCCTAATAATACTTATTTAATGAACTAAAACTGATAAAGATTAAGACAGCTATCAGAGCTACTTTAAACTAATGATTCAACGACATGTATACAAAACTACATAAAAATTATAATAAGGCTGTAACTCACGTAGGCATTTGCGATTTCCGGACTAGTTTCACCAGTGAATTATTGTTCCGGCTAGCAATGGACAAAGATACATGTAAGGAGTAGTCTAATTATCCAATTTAGTGGCCAGGGCTACCACCACTGGCATTTATATAAAGACTGTCAGATTAGCCAAATGGCTAAATTGTAAGTCTAAGGTATGACTCATGAAGAAAAAAAAAGAAAATATGGCTGGACTGAACTTAGAGCGAATGACTGGCCAGTAAGCATTTTTGGAACTTGATGGTGACGGGAAAAGGAGGCGAAGGTTATATATTATTGGACACGCGCGAATAGGCACATTCGCAGTAGCTTATCCAGAGATAAGCTAAATTTCTGGCCAAATCATATAGGCACCAAATCCTCTAGCACAGTAAATACGGGTACAGAGAAGACCTAGCGCCGCTCCTCACCAATCGCAAAACACAACTTATATTTCCCTTCGTTCCCGTAGCCGCTGTACTTACCTCTCACTTAGAGATGTGAACCTCTCCACTTGGTGGATACCTTTTTGACGTTTAGTCAATAGATTGTGCCGTCACCGAGCAATCACAACTGTCAGTTTGCCATCGCTGTTTCTTAGAGAATCAGCCGGCGGGCTTCCACCGGTGACAGATTTGGGGTTCACATTATACAGATATTAAATCAACAACTATACTTGTGTAAAACATAAACTCATAATACAAATGCGGAAGCTGAATGTATGCTATAGCACAAATGTGGGTAGAATAAGTATGCGAAAGTCTCGAATTGACAACAGAGCTAAAATGCCATCATGCATTCTTTTTTATTTGGGTTGGAAAAAATATGCGGTACATGCTTATTGGAAACTATCCTTCAGTATTTGCTTGACAAAAGCAAGATATTTTTTTCTAATTGACTGTCAATGGTCAGCGAAAAGACTGGTATTGCAACATTTTTTTTTATACCAGTGCTTTATGATGGGAGTATCTCTGGAATAGGAATACGTTTCTTTCAAAACGCACTCCTAAATGAGAGCTGGAGACCTGTACTCACACACAGGAACAAAACTACACCACTGTGTGTAGTTATATGGCTGTGGTCTTCTGTAAGGCGGAGGTCCTTCCTCAGCCGGGCTTGCTCACTAGTATGGTGCCCTACCTCTCTTTAAATTTCATAACATGTTTCATTGCGTTACAATGCACATGCTTTATGGTACATCTGTGCTCCACCAGTGGCAAAAATGAACGAAGAGTATTTTTTTAAAAATATATAGTAAAGTAGTTGTTTACAAATGTCAGTGTCTGCGTAGGAACTTCAGATATACTCGTAATTACGTCCCTGACACTGGGATACACTGATGAGTGTACCCTATGCTTTTGCTGTCTAATTTTGTAGATTAAACAACCACATCAATCATCCAAATATAATTCTATTGGATGATCTATGATCTTTATCAAATACCAGAGGTAGTAATGGCAACTGTATAGGGATAATAAGGCTGAACACCATAAGTTTCTGCTTGATAGCAACATGCTATGGAATTCTACACTACATGCGCAAATTTTAAACTAAAAAAATATATAATTACTCCTACACTTGCAATATACGTAAAAGTTACTATACATTTCCACTACTAAAACATTTACAGAATATAGATATTTAAATAGTCTTACTATGTATTTAAACATGCATACTTAAATAAATAACAAGTAATTTACATGCTTTTCTATGTATTACCAGTAGAAATGCGTTAAATTAACTACAATAAACGAAAAATATAAACCAAGTGTCCCGACAAGGTATATACCTAGAGTCAAATAAAATGTCCAAATACTGGCCCTCGCAAGAATGTAAAAAATGTTAGGGTGTGTCTAAATATAAAGCGGCAAAGGCGCGTGGCAGTCGCGTTGTGGTTGTATGTACGTCGCGAACATCTTTGTCAGCGCCACGTGCTGATGCCGCGCTCTGCCGCTTAATGTTTGGACGCACCTTTACAATAATTATTAATACAATTACACTTTAAAAGATGCAGAATAGAGATGGAATTTTAACTGACATAAAGCATACTGGCTTCAGGAACTTATAGCCTATACTGATGTGCTAAATGCAGAGCAGTATAGGGTATAATGCTAAATGCTCGGAAATAACGCATCTACCTAGAGCTTGGAAAGCTTAAATTTCAAAGCACGTTTTTACGATTTTCTAGCCGAGATAAGTATATACATAAATAAGTTTTTGTGTAAAATACCCTCTCTTGGACACCTTGTTTAATGAAAGCCAATTACATTCCAATCGACAAACAAATGCAAATCATAAAAAAATACAAAAAAACACTAAGCTACAAAATTGTGTATGTTGTGACGTCATCGTTTGTACAAAAAGGTCTGGATTATACCTGTTGATCTTCAGTGGGTGGATATGTCTATGGTTCAATACGTCTATGGCTCAATACTTTTCAATACAGATTAACTACAGATGCAACTCCAAACAAAGCGCTCAAACACACGCACACAATCGCCGAGTAGTCACTAGATCATGAATTTATATAAAGCCTCATTTACACTATGCAAATTTTGCAAGGCCCCATACTATCTTTTTTTGGCACTAAGAAAATGATAGCCTGAAAATAACGTTGCGATACTTGCATGGTGTAAATGCCCAATAATAGCAACGAATTATTGTGTATTTCAAATTAAGGAACTGGTGTATATTAAAGTAAAAAATATCGGCATCGCAATAGGTCAAATTTTAAAGAAACCTATCTACTGTAACGCTCTCTGGCGGATAACAACTGCATACATGTCTAAGAAGCTGCTCTGATTGATACCTACATCATTCAAATAAAATCTCGAGGAAATCGGTACAGTAGCTATTAACAAAATTCAAACATACCCAGACACAAATACACAACTTCTTACCCCTTATTTCCTATCTGCTTCTGATCCGCAGTACATCTGTCAAAACATTCTTTCAGTAAATAATCCCTTCAGTTCATTTTTTATAATACATACATCTTTCTATCATTGCTCTTATAATTCAATTTGAATATTATCATATTTTTTATTTAAAAGTAAATCAATATTCAATCAATATTCATAATAACATTTAAAATTCATAAATGAAACTGTAACGTTCAAGTTTCGGTCTTAACACACTGCTGAAACTGCGCGTTTTCTAGGTGTAAATTAAGCCTTAGATAATTTAATTTTCATTAAGTACACCGATACAAATTATATTAGTAAGTATATCGGCAATCTTTGGGTTTTAGAGATGCGAACGCTTAGTCGGTTAAGTACGACTAAATTGGATGTTTGGCAGAAATATTCGACGTAAGACGAAGACGGTAAAAAGATGTCTAACCTTAAGTGGAGACGTGCAGGCCATCTAGCTAGGCGGGAAGACATAAGGTGGACCAAAGCAATCACAGAATGGTCGCGAAACAGAAGGTGATTGCCGAGCAGACCACACTGACCCATGGTCGGATGCCATAAATAAGAGGGCGGGAAAGCAATAGATGAGATTGGCATGCGACCGGAACAGAAGGCGTGCCAAAGAGGAGCCCTTGCCCAGCAGTGGGTGGATAAGGTTGATGAAGATTAGTTAACATTAGTTAAGCTTATCACTGTAGCGCTTTAGCTCTTCATAATACATGTTTATTGAGCTATTATTTTGCCAAACATGAACGTCGTCGAGAATTCTTATCTTACTGACGTTCTCGGCGAATCAACACAACACAAATTCACTCACTTTCGGTGTGAATTGAGCCTAACTAATATTAAATATTCAAAATGATATTCCCTGCATATCTGTGGCTGTGTTTGTAATGTGTAAGCAGGTTTTGCTAGGAGAGCAATCTGTACCTAATCTATAATATATCAGTATCATATCGGCAATTTATGGCCACTAAGTAAATTTTTTATTTAATGTATGAAAATGAAAATGGATGATGAAAATTTAAATAAAAACTTACTTATGATGCGCCGGTGAGTGCAAGTGGTTCAAATAATCCTTAGCAGTAGGCGGGAACTCGTTGCAGACACGACACCAATGCATTTCAGGATCATAGTAGACATAGTTGAACTTTTTGTTGGCGGAGGGAGACCTGTAGTTTAAATTAACATGTTAAAAAATGTTTTATTTTCTTTTTTTTATGCAACTAAGGACGCGGGTGTATAAGTGAGGTTTTCGACGCGAGCATTCGTTTGTGTAACGAATGTTTGCTTAGGAATATCGCTGAGAACATTCAAGATAGGTATATAAAATAATGCACAATAGGAGGGTGGGGTTGTTTGTGTATAAGTATCGGAATAATGAAGACAAAAAGCCTTAACTAATATAACAGACTTTTGCTAAAACGTATTTTTTACCATCCGTTTTAAAATCACCATTAAGGTTGTGAAAAAAAAATATCACCAAGAACAAAAAAAAATATAATTTTTTTTAATTCTTTAAAAATTAATTTAAAAATTTTTTGGTTAGTTTAATTATAGACGTTTTTTTGATTTTTAAGATTTGGATTGGGGGATAAGGGAAAGAGGAATAAATAAATATTTTTTCCGAGTTAAAAAATTATCGTAAAACAAGTACATATTTAAAAAGAAAACATGTATTTAATATAATTCACTACTTACTTCATTTTAAAATGTGAAAATAAAACAAATATAACGATTAGTCACATTTAATAAATCGACACGTTCACACATAATACTACTACACGTACAAATTAAAAATAAATACATTCCTTTCGTATACATTTAATCTTCACATTATATTATATTTAATACAATTTGTTGATATGCAAACTTAATTTATTCATAACATGTTTATTTTTCTACACGTTATACATTGATTACCTAACAATATGAAGTTTACAATGCAGAAAGATTTTTATATTGTTACTAATCATAAATATAGCAACCTATATGTATAATAATATGTCCCACTAGTGGGCACAGATAACCTCTGCTCCTCTAACAAGAATACCAGAGTTTATATGAATTAATTGTATCACTAAATCAATGTAATTTTGAGCTTTGTTATTGGTTTTATGAAAATACAAAATGGTAACGTTCCAATATTTAACATGTGATGGCGGAGTTCTTGAATCACGCAAACATAGCACCTGTGTTACACTCTAACGTTAACAATTTCAAATAACATTTTGTAATCTCAGTGTTGATCAAACATTATATTTACAATAATATACAGGTTTTGGATAACATAGATTTATCCATATTTTCATGACTTAAAAATGAACATATGTTATAATTATATATTATTAGATACAACTTAAAATAAAAAAGTTTGTGATTTTTCAGCAATTTCATACAAAAGCATAAAAAAAATTAAACATTAATACATTACTAGTCCATCGTTGTTGCCATTTTTCCAATCTTGGTGTTGCCAGATCACTAAAAAATTAAAAGCGAATAGCTCTCCTTGGCACGCAAAAGCTGTGCAACCCTGCTTTTTCGGAAAGAAAAAGTCACATCTAAAAAGTATTTACTTATTTCATTTATAACAACATTCTCGTTAGGTTAATAATTATAATGGGTGCACATAATATGCAAGAAGTTTATTTTTGCTTTTTTAGTATTATAGTAGGTATATAATTCATAGAATTTAAATAATTTGAATTTTCTATTAATTGACAAAAAAAAAAACAAAAATCCACTCCCAATAATGAAAAAAATTGGAACACAACACACCTAGATTTACGTTTGGAGCTGCGGTCAGCGGATTCATCTGAGTCGTGGATCTCATGTGCTTCTTCACCAATGATCCCATTCAGCATATCCACCACATTGTAGATTGTCTTCAATTTGTTCTGAATCTCCAACTACAAGAATAGGCCATTTAAACCAAGCCTTACAGTTAAGCAAAAGAAAATGAGCCGTATATGAAGTATTGTAAGAAATAAATAAAATACAAATTCATTTCACAAATCAAACCTGCAACTTTGTGTTTTCCTTCAAAAACCTCTTCGTGTCTGGACTTGGAGACCGTTTCGCGTCACCACGCAGCTCATTGCGTTGATCTTTTAAAGTGTCCAACTCTTTCTTTAGTATGTTAGCTTTCTTGATGTAGTCCTCTCTCTGTTTGGATAATGCCGCTTTTTGGTGCCGCATTTCTGACTCAATGGCCGCTGTAAAAATTATGTTACTTCACAATCTATATTGGGTTAGAGGGTTTAGTGTAGCATCATTTTATATAAAAAATGTAATCCAATAATGCTACACTCTATTAAAGCAAAATATTATCATTGTTTTCTTAGCTGTGAATGACTATCACTTAAGGATTATTATATATTATTGTAGAATTAAAGCACATAATTATTACCTCTATTGAGGAACATTTAACCTTATTTACAGTCATGCGTGGAGTGTGAATGTAGCCGATAGTCAGCAGAGTACGGGTTCAGAAAGAAATGTAAGGTTATAAAACAAAGCAATAAATATTTCTTCAAATTTCTTCCTGTCACTAATAGTTAAACCATTGACACTGGCCTTTTACTGTATAAAATAGTTAATACAGTAACAGGAAAATGGACACTTGCCTGTAAAAGAACTACATGACATTTGACATACAATAGTATTAAGAAAAATAAATATAACATTATTTCTGTGTACGTAGACATATAAATAATTATAGTTGTGTTGAAATGAAGGTTATTAAGTTAGCACAATGGTGATTCATGATATATAGTTTGATAAAAGCATAAATACTACAAAAATAATTATGATTGTGCAAACAAAGAACAGGATGTTACAAATACAGAAATATGTAGCATCCATCTGTAATGTTTTATAGCTAAACTACTGAATAGATTTTGAAGTTTAAATGAATATAGCTTTTAATTTTAACACACTTAAAAACTAGCTTGTCATATGATATAATTTTATATCTTTGAGACATATAATTCTAATTCCAAAAAAAAGCCTTGATTTATGCAATTTAAGACTTTGTAGGACAGTTAATGCCTATAGACAATAAAACATCTATTCTGTCTACAAAAGGGTTAAGCTGAAATAGGCTCATTATTTAAAGGTTAAATATACCTTTTTACTTGATCATTCAGATACAATAAATTTACATAGTAAAATGATGAAGTAATGGCCATTTGAAAGCTGTTTCTGAACAGCATACATTTATCATTAGAATTAGTGTTGTATAAAGTTTACTGTGGGAAAAATTACAATACCCACTTATTATTATAAGAAGTAAATACTAAACAACATAGATAATCAATAGCAACCTGTAGGAATAAACAAAAGTTATATGACAGTATAAAATATAATGTACCTTCTTTTTTGATCTGGTCTTCCACATTGTTGATGAACGGAGTAGGTGGCACAGGTCCTTGAGGTGGTGGTGGCGGCAACGACATTTGGTTCCACGAAGCGATGTCAGGCGGTAGCGGAGGTTGAGGAACTGATCCCACTGATGGGAAATCGTCGTAGATGCCAGAGTATGAAGGTTGATAGTTTGCACCGTAGTTTGTGTTTGAAACACCCTTTGAATTAATTAAGTTATAATATTATACACTAATAATTTTGCATAAAAACTATGTCAAAATATTTGGGATAAGTGTGTTCCTAGCAAAAGGTAGCAATAACATTGGTTTACAATTTCAGTAAGCTTTGCACAAGCTAGTACAGTTCATATTACTTCATACCTGTTTGTAAGTTCAACAATGGTATCACATTACTTTATAATAACATCTAGAAATATGCCTATATAAAAAAATAACATTCACAATATTTTTAAGGTTAACTGGGAGTTATTATAGGTACTGATATGAAAATTGAGTTGTGTATATTTATCTGAGCTTAATTACCAAATACGGTTATAAACATTGAAATTAGTGTACCTCTTGTGGCGGCTGCGCAAATCCTGGTGGCGGGGGAGCAGGAAAACCTTCTTGGAATTGGTTGTCCCATAGCTCACTGGGCTCAGGAAGTTTTGATATTTCACTCAAAATGTTTTCGTCCAATAGATCTTTTTCATTTTTACGCGGTGACCGGCTTCGTTTCGGTTCATCTCTTCTATTCGGAGGCGTCCGGCTTCTTTTTCGCATCGGCGGGCGACTCCTGTAGTCTGAACGATCACGGTCCCGCTCACGATCTCGATCACGATCACGTTCACGCTCACGTTCGCGCTCACGATCCCTATCTCTGTTCCAATCCCTGTTGTAATAACCCTTTGGACGTTCACGCGACATATTTTTCACAATCACCAGTTATTGTTTGTAAAATGCAAAAGCAAAGCATCAGCAAATCACGCTAGTACTTGACGTTTTGTTTGATTAACTGACAAGACGCCATTGCAGTTTGCAATTGTCTATACTAGATTGTCATTGTCAGTAAGATTATAAGTCTATTGTCTATGATATATTACAGTGCCAAGCAAGGAGCAATCATATTTGGTGCTAAGGATTAGATCTTTGCCTGAGGGCTCCGGTAGTGCTAAAGCCGGCACTGTCTCTATGTAAAGCAAAACTCCGGCTTTCAATAACAAAAATAGGTTTTTAATTGACGAATGGTGTAGGTACACGATGGGTGTACTAAGTTAGCAGGAAGCAGAATATTGACGTTTAGATAAGATAAATTTAAGTGAGGTAAAGTAATAAAACAAAAAAAAAAGAATATTGTGATCATTTTTATTCCTAATCTAAAATTTTCGTATAACATACTATGCATTAGAAATGATTAAATAAAACGGTTTTATGTAGTTTTTGGCGTAATGTACTACGATTGCCGAATAACTATTTAGTTTGCGACTTTTCCTGGAAATTAAAATATGCATTTGTTATGCTTTTGAATAATTGATTGAAATTCGAGTAATAAACATAATTTTATATATCTAGTATAACTTACATACTAAAAAGTGATAAATATTGTGTAATATATAATATACTTGCTGTTGCCCGCGGCTCCGCCCGCGTGGATGTCGGTTATCGCTGCAAAAAGTAGCCTATGTGTTATCCTATGTGTCCAGAGCATAATCTATATCTGTGTGCCAAATTTCATCCAGATCCATTCAGTATTTTTTACGTGAAAGAGTAACAAACATCCATCCATCCATCCATCCATTCTTACAAACTTTCACATTTATAATGTTAGTAAGAACAGTACTATTAAGTATTCTATGGTAAGGATATGAGCAGTTTTCCTATAAAGGTTTCTTGCACTTGTAATAGATGGCGCTTATTACGAGTTGATTGTCGGCTCTCATACAAAACAAAATGTTTCGGATTCACAAATAAATAGGAATAATATACAGACTCGGAACCATTTATATGTGATAATAATCGATTAAATGAAGCTACTTAGGTATTATGTATTGTGTTATGTATAACTTTCTTACTGTAATATATAGCCTAAACCTAAAAATTACGGTAATATTATTGTTGTACCTATATCCCACAATATCCCTTAGGTAATTAAAATTAAAAATGCTCAGGGGCCGTACTATGACGTATTTTTCGAGCAAGAGAGAGGGTCGGAGCCATACAGTATGTATAGCCTTCCCTCTTTCTCATAAAGCTCCTAGTGCTTATTTAGAATTGTAAAAAAAGGTAGTTCCAGAGGTACCCAACTCATCACAGCTCGAGTGCTACAAGAAAGACGTCACGCGAGTGATGGGTCAGGTATTGCAATAGTCGATGAACAGCGGTAACTGCTAACTGGCTCTTACAGTAAGCAAGTTGAAGTGGCAATGGGCAGGCCACATCGCTCGACGATCCCAATCGATGGGGAAGAAAGGTTCTCGAGTGGCGACCACGTACAGGAAAACGCAGGTGTGGGACGACCTTCCACTAGGTGGACAGATGACATCATCAGAGCTGCAGACTATATGCCTGTTTAGAATTATTATAGGAAGGTAATCTACAAAAATGCTTTAAGAAGAATTGTAAGAACGTCAGCCCTTTCTAGACAAGTGGCAAAAGCAGTAATCGAATCGAAACGTAAAAAAAGCAAATGTATGGGATTTGACCTAAATTTACGACATTAAATCGTTAACTTACGTCAAATCTCATATATTTGCTTATTTGACTTTTCTATTCGACTTCTGTAAATGTCAATTGTCTAGAGGGTCAGGGCAGTTTGCCGAAGCTGTCGACTGTTTTTATACAACAATGAGGGATCGATGCGCTTCTTTGGTTGGCCGGGGCCCGCCCCAACATTATCATATGGTGTATACAGAGTAGGCTCGACTGTCTGTATGTGCGTCACTGCTGTAAGCTCGGTGCTGAGCAAGTGGCGGTGAATCACATACAAATAATCATTTGTTATTAGGTTAAGTGCTTAGAATAGGAACACTAACATAGAAGTATGAAATATTGTTACTAACACACTCAGTCATGTTACTTTTTTATACCACTTGGGTGGCAAACAAGCATCCCTGCGGCCCGCCTGATATTAAGCAGTTACCGTAGCCTATGGACGCTTGCAATACCAGAAGTATCACTTGCGTGTTGCAAACCCATTTTTTTACACGAGGGCTTTAGGATGGGAGTATCCCTGGGATAGGAATACGTTTCTTTTAAAACGCATCCCTAAATGAGCGCTGGAGACCTGTACTCACATACAGAAACACAACTACATCGTTGGCTGTGGTCTTCTGTAAAGTGGAGGTCCTTCCCAAGCCGGGATAGCTCTCTTGTATGGTGCCACACCACAAGAGAGGTGTCTCTTAAGATACTTGATAAATAAATATATTATTAACAAAAATCTAATGAGCCTGCTGGGACTGGCATACTCAGAACCAGAAGACTACAGGCGCACCCCC
Organism: Trisateles emortualis; assembly: GCA_947095525.1. NCBI lineage: Eukaryota > Metazoa > Arthropoda > Insecta > Lepidoptera > Erebidae > Trisateles > Trisateles emortualis. The sequence goes on along the minus strand of OX352736.1, from coordinate 19,490,788 downwards.
GTCAAGGATGTACTGAAACTCATGCAGGAGGTATTCAGAGATCAGGACGTAGGGTGAGCGGTAAGGTAGGGGCATGCACAAAAGACCCCAAGGGTCGAAGTGCGCTGGCCGCAAGGACAGCCCCGTCACAAGATAAGAGACAGTAACAAAAATCTAAACATATTTTATAACTAGCTGTTGCCCGCGGCTCCGCCCGCGTGGATGTCGGTTATTTTTGTATTTTTTTTTTTTTTTTTGTATTTATTTATTCATGAACAATTTTTACATCGTGTTTGAACATTTATAACTAGAGCTAGACAATCCACATACATAGAAATATTCTTAGTAATAGTAACAGAAACAAACTAAATATTGCTGCAAAAAGTAGCCTATGTGTTATTCCAGACCATAATCTATCTGTGTGCCAAATTTCATCCAGATCCGTTCAGTAGTTTTTAAGTGAAAGAGTAACAAACATCCATCCATCCATTCTTACAAAATTTCACATTAATAATATTAGTAAGGATAAACAAATGTAACAAATTCATCAGGTGTCCTAAGTTGTAATGTACCCATTTGTACGTCGGCGTCGCACTGGCGCGAATTCCAATCTGGGGCGCACTTAAACCGTCAAATAAGATGAAACCAACCAGAACATTGGATGTGACGGGCCCCTCGCATCACACGACGTTTGCTGCCGAGTACACTTCATTTGTTAAAAGTCTATTCCACTCCGTTGAACGATTAAATGAAGATCACTGAGTATGACGTATTTGAAATGTAAACAAAAACCTTACACAAATTTTCCGCTTTTAGCTTCAATGTTGTATAAACAAGCACTTTGAAGTTTCTCGTAAGCTTAAGGCTGGCTGGTAATTGATGTCTTTATGTACACATCTATTTATTGATGTATATAAAATATATAAAATAATATGAACTCAATATAATCGTCTGTGATGTTAAAGAATCAGAGTCATCTTTAGGACATAAGTAGAACTACAATAATAGATAAAACAAACTACATGACATAATTAAATAAGAGACGTAGGGCATCATATTAGCGAGCAAGCCCGACTGGGGAAGGACCTCCACCTTACAGAAGACCACAGCTAAATAACTACACACAGCGGTGTAGTTGTATAAACGTAATAATAATAATAATAAAATATTTATTTGCGTAAAACATGGTATAAAAGGTGGTATAAATATAAAGAGTACAAACATGTTTAGCTAGATAGCTAAACATGTTTCTACGCTATGTAGATACATAGCGTGCAAATTCACTCGTAGTAACACCAGTAACTATTACTACATAGTGATTAGTTACTCTGTGTATTACTACTTGGGTAACGTTAAACATTTTTCTTCCAAGAATTCCTTAATACTATAAAAATTAAAAGTATTTAACAAAATGTACAATTTATTTTTAAACAGTCTATGATCTAATTGTTTTAAATCACACGGTAACTTATTATAAATTTTTATACACATTGCCAAGCAACTTTTGTTATATTTAGTCAATCTTGGAAAATTATTTAATATAAGTCTGAATGGGTCTCGTCGATTACGAGGATGTACTTCGTTTGCCGTTTGAAACAATTGCTTATTCTTTCTAACGAACATACATATTTCGAATATATAGAGTGACGGTAGTGGTAACAAACCAAGTTTTTTGAATATCGGCTTGCACGATTCATCAGGTTGCATTGCTTGCATTGCCCTGATACATTTTTATTCCTATCCCAAGGATGTTACTCCTTCTTAAAGCTCTAGTGTAAAAAAATGGGTTGGCTACATGCAAGTGATACCCCTGATATTGCAAGCGTCCATAGGCTAAGGTAACTGCTTAACACTAGGCGCCGCATGCTTGTTTGCCGCCCAAGTAGTATAAAATAAACTATATATATTAAATGAATCCCTATTTCACGCCATAACTTGTGAACGAATTTACTGATATCATTAATTTAAAATAAGTTTATATTTAAAAAAATATTTTTAAATACAAGCTTTTATAGTGTATTTATGTAATACATGGGTGTTTATGCATTAAATATTCTTAAAAGAGCCCAAACACGACACGGCAATATTGTTTCGTTGAAAAGTTTATATGACTACCTTTGAACATCATCATCACACACTGAACTCCACCTAAAAATATATTAGCCATGAAGCTATATCAACAAATCCAAACACGACACGGCCATCTTGTTTCGTTGAAGAGTTTCCATGACCACCTTTCGACTTCATCATCACTTCTTGAACACCCATCTAAGAAAATAGTACTTGTCAAGATAAATCAAAAAAATACCCAACACGACACGGCTATCTTGTTTCATTAAAGATTTGCCATGGTTACCTTCCGACTTCATCATCACGTCCTCAACACTCACCTAGGAATATATGTAGTACTCGTCAAGATAAATCCAAAAGATCCAAACACCAGTCACGCAATATTTATATCCTGTAGGAATCGAACCTACACTCAATGCGCTAAGTGGCGACGTAAGCATTTTAACCATACGACCACACGTGCAGTGCTATAAAAACAAAAATTATAAGGAAGTACGATTTGTAATTGTTAGAATTACACAAGGTTGTCTAAAGTGGATTTATTGAGACGTCGAGAGTAGGTATCAAAACAACATAAATATAAACTTACTAGCTGTTGCCCACGGCTCCACCCGCATGGATGTCGGTTATCGCTGTAAAAAGTAGTCTATGTGTTAATCCAGACCTTAATCTATGACTGTGCTTTCACTTTGAGGGCTGTGGGGGAATATAAAATTGCGGACATTAAGTTACTAATCCATTCATAAGGATATTGTCTGTATTAATCTGTGGTTGGTTGCTCAGGCATGCATCTTTGGAGCTCAATGGTGTGTAGCTTGTGATAGATGGTCACTTTGCGATGACAAATGTTCACAGTTCATTGTATTGAGATGAGTTTGGTATTGTTGATTGATTGCTTTGAGATTCTGTATATATATGTTGCAATACTGTTAATGAACCAGCGTTACCAGCGTTTTGTAGGAGCACTGTAGAGCCTCCAAACCTTCCTCGAACGATACTGCCTGTGCGGGACGATTGCAAACGTCCATAGGCTGCGGTAACTGTTTAACATCTGAGCCTCTAGACAAGTGGCATAAGCGATAGTCGAATGGAAAAGTCAAAAAAGAAAATGTATGGGATTTGACGTAAGTTTACGACATTATATCGTAGACTCGCCTTTGACTTTTCGATTCGACTATCGCTTATGCCACTTGTCTAGAGGCTCAGGTGGGCCGTATGCTTGTTTGCCACCCAATTAGAATTAAAAACGTAATACGTAAGGATTAAGGGATTTTATTGTTAATCAGAAATAAAAAAATATTATTATTTCCTTTATTAAACTTTCATCTCTAAATTACATTTTTAAATACATACCAATTATAAAAATATACATTTAAAAATATAAAAAAGGAGGCCCACCGGTAGCTTGGTCCCTGTACCCGATACCGGTGGGCCTCCTTTTTTATATTTTTAAATGTTAGGGCTCCAGAGACAGGAACCTCCTCACGATGCGCGCCGTGTCCAAGAGAACCGCCTTCTGCATCAGGCCCGCAATCCAACCGTCTAACGAGAGCCTCCTAAGATGTTGATGAAGGCTCTTGGCGATCAGTCCATTGACTATTATTATTATTATAAGGACGCTACAAAAAAATTGTAAACTGTAAACTGTACTGTACCGTAACTGTACTGTAAACTTTAATATCATAAAATCTTATGTGTGATTATACATCATATATATCTCAATACATAACCCTCGTTGTGGGGAGTATAGCATAATGAAAATTGTCACAAACACCTGTCTAAGATTGGCCTAGGAAAGGTGACGTCAAACACAAGAGTAGGTTTACATCCAGCTGACATAATTCAAATATCCCTGATATTCACGTACCTAGTTATTTAGTTTGTCTAGAGTTCGATTTTTCTATTACATAACATGGTTTAGCATCACGCATTATTTTCAGAAGGGGTAGGCAGTTGTGTATGATGTCCGCGTTCCACCAGATATGTTAGATCTCATAGAAGTCTATTACTTAATAATTAATTAAACTCCATGTTGCTACTACGGATTTTCTAACAGAAAAACCCAAAAATAATGCCCAACCCGGACATCGAACCCAGATTCTTACGATTTAGCTCAAACAAGCCGTCGTTCATAGCCAAGTGCACAAAAACTATCAGCGGTCTAAGCTACCAAGATATAGCTATGTCAAGAATTGTCCATAGGTGACAGGAAATGTTTATTTTTCATTGTATGCGTAATTGTCAGAACAAAGTTTGTAGTCTGGAAGATCCACGGAAAAAGTAGAAAATTTAAATGGTATTTTTGTATTAAAATCTCCATAAAAACTTAAAGATTAATTTGACAAATCTGCTTACTTATAGTTTTACTATGGGTCGCCTGCGACTTCGTCTGCGTGGTCATTTGGAATATTTTCCCCGATTTGCAACATATCTCACTACTGCTCCGCTACTATTGATCATAGCGGCACTATATAAAAAATATTTTTTCTAATCGTCCAATACTTTCTAAGATTAGCGCGTTCAACCAAACAAACAAACTCTTTAGCTTTATAATATTATAGTATACTAGCTGTTGCCCGCGGCTCCGCCCGCGTGGATGTCGGTTATCGCTGCAAAAAGTAGCCTAAGTATATGTTATTCGAGACCATAATCTATCTCTGTGCCAAATTTCATCCAGATCCGTTCAGTAGTTTTTACCTGAAAGAGTAACAAACAGTCCATCCATCCATCCATCTATCCATCCATCCATCCATTCTCACAAACATTCACATTTATAATATTAGTAAGGATAAGGATAGTATAGTATTGAAATATAGATAACAACTGGTACATTGCACTCTGTTGGATCGCTAGTTTACAATAATTTAGCACCTACTATTATAATATATTCATCTCTGTATCACCCAAGTTCATATGGTATAGGTAGAGAAAGCCTATGGCATTAAATCCACCTGTGTGCAATTGTGCATATAGATTTTAATTAAATAAATAAAATATAAACAATACAACAGGCATGTGACACTAAACTAAATTCTCTATTAGTCCTTTAACTTCATATACCTTGACGTTTGACACAACAACAACGGTGAGAAATTACAGCCCTCTTTAACCCTTCATTGGTTTTGAAGGTCAAATCAAATTTCATTAACCACACCATTGTGTTGTATTGACACGTTGTTGAATATTAATTATTCGTGGAGGGTATAAAGCGGGATACTTTGGCCCACTTATCCACATTCGAGAGAAGTGGTTGTTCAGAGAAACTCAGGTGTTTAGTAAAGGTATGTGGATTTATATTTTAAAAGTTTTTTTTTTATACTATTAAGGAGGCAAACAAGCATACGGCCCGCCTGATAGTAAGCAGTTACCGTAGCCTATGGACGCTTGAACACCAGGGTATTACTCGCGTGTTGCCTTTAGAAACCTTATAGGAATTATAAGGTTTCTTGAAGAACCCCATGGTATAGTCTCTCAGGCAAACCTCGGAGGAAATTCCTCTGAACCCTATTTCTATTTTTACGATCATGTAGAAGCTGCTGCAGACTGCTTTGGGTGGTGCAATGTTGTGATTGTAATGTTGCAGTTTTGGGTTCGATCCCTGTTTATTCAAAGTACCAGTTTTCCTATCCCAGGGAAAATCTATCTCAAAGCCCTAGTGTCAAAAACTAGGTCAGCAACACGGAAGTGATTGTGAGCGGCCATAGGCTACGGTAACTGCTTACCATCAGGCGGGCCGTAAGCCTCTTTGCTACTCAAGAAGTATAAAAAAACCATCGTACAAAACAATTTAGGTTGTAATGAATAAATAAATGATGACCTTAAGAAGGTTGCTTAGGTAGACTGGATGCGGAAGGCGGATGACCGGGTGTTGTGGCGTGAATTAGGAGACGCCTATGTCGAGAAGTGGACTGAAAGAGGTTGATTGATTAAATAAATATACTTTCTTTATATTTTTTCTAGATGAGCCCGCAACAATTATTTTCACTTGTTCTTTTCACCGCAACCCTATGTCACGCACACGAGCAGACCTACTGCGGGAGGTCTTTAGCGAGGGCTATAGCAGCTTTCTGCTACAATGTTGATGGCGATAACTATGATAAGAGATCCGAAGGTACCATGTACAGTAAGTACTCAAACTTCAAATTAATTATTCATTTAGGTTATAAAATCGCTATTTTCCACTGCACGGCATGTTGTGGGTTTGATTCCCGAGACAAAATTTTTTGTGATCCATAAATGGTTGTCCCGAGTCTGGGTGAACTTTGTGTCCGTTAATTGTGTGTTTGTAAAGTCGCCTGCAACACAGGGCTTGTTCTATTTGCCTGCTGCAGGATTTGCTGAAAGAACAACATGTGTCTACCATCTACTCTGATATTTATTTTGATAATTTAATTAATTAAATTACGCTAGCAGCAAATCGATCCGATAAAGATTAACAATTTGAATATTATTACGCTGAAACTGCCCCTTAGCTTTAGTCAAAAGTCGGTCAAAAGTTCAATGTTATTATGTATTAATTTTTCAATCAATCAATCAATCACCTTATCCAAGTCTACTGTTGGACATAGACTTCTCCAAATACGCGCTTCAGTACACGGTCCTCCGCCTTTTGCATCCAGTCCATCCCAGCGAATTTTTAAAGGTCATCGGTCCACCTAGATGGGAGGCGTCCTACTTTACGCTTATCAAGTCTCGGTCTCTACTCTAGGCCACGCCTGCTCCATCGGCCGTCGGTCCTTCTGCAGATGTAACCAGCCCATTACAACTTCAGCTTAGTCTGCGAGCTATGTTGATAATTTTTTAATTTTTCATCATCTCGAAATCCATTAACGTCCCACTGGGCACGGGTCTCCTGCATACGTCTGCATATTAGCCTACTATACCATGCTGGCCAGACGTGTTGGTATAGGGTTTTGTTTCGAGTTTTCAATCTCTTGTAGTGGATATTGTCTGCCTGACTTATTCCCTTAGTCCCATTGTATTCTTGATCCGTCACCACACGGATATTTTTTTATTTTTAAGGTGTTTAAATTAATTTCCACCTATGTATCCAGCAGAATCCATTAATATAATTCCCTTTAGCTAAAATAATACAATAGATAATAGTGTAGCAGCTGGTTATCTGGTGCAGCCATTTGTAAAAGTCTAAGGAGAACAATTTGTTACGCGAGCCGGCTACGATCCATCTGTATTTAATGTAAACTGTATCTGACATACTATACGATACGGATTTGCCTGAGTATCGAACTTAAAACTAGGTTTAACAGGTGACCTGTTTAAACAAAATCAAAGTTAAAAAAATAAATTCAGATTCCGGGAAAATACGAAAGAGTAAAAACCTATTTTTTTTCAAAGACTACTACCGCACTAGAGAACAAGCTCTGTGTCGTAGGCGACTTTAAAAACATATAATTAACTAGCTGTTGCACGCGGCTCCGCCCGCGTGGATGTCGGTTATCGCTGCAAAAAGTAGCCTATGTGTTATTCCAGACCATAATCTATCTCTGTGCCAAATTTCATCCAGATCCGTTTAGTAGTTTTTACGTGAAAGAGTAACAAACATCCATCCATCCATCTATCCATCCATTCTTACAAACTTTCATATTTATAACATTAGTAAGGATAGACACAAAGTACACCCATACTGTCCGTATGGTGACGGATTAAGAATACAAATGTCACCACCCTGTTCCATTCCGAGGGTGTCGTAAGAGTCGACTAATGGAGTGAGTCGGGCAGACAATATCCACTGCAAGACAGGGAAAACTTGAAACAAAACTCTATACCAATCTGTCTGGCCAGCGTGGTGTAGTAGGCTAATATCCCTCCAAATGTATGAAGGAGACCGGTGCTTAACAGTGGAACGTTTATGGGTCGAGATGGAACACCCATAATCGGAACAACACATAACATTGTTACAATTGACTGCCTTGGTGGTCCAGTGGCCGCAGTATGCGCCTGCTGTGCACGAGGTTTTGGGTTTGATTCCCACACAGGACAAAACTTTGTGTGACCCGCAAAGAGTTGTTCGGAGTCTGGGTGTAGTTGTGTGTGTCCGTTAATTGTATGTTTGTAAAGTCCCCCGCGACACAGAGCTTGTTCTCTAGTGCGGGAGTTGTCTTAAAAAAAAACACACCACGTGTACGTCGTCGTAATTTCTTTATGTGTACACGCCCTAAGTAGCAGTCTGAAATTGTGTCCAGTATAGGCAATGAGCTTACTAACATAGAAACGTAGATGTCATACTCCTTTGTTTATACCTTCGGGGGAAAAAGCGTGACGCTACGTTTTGTATTGAGGTGCTACGAAGTCAGCTACGAAATGTGCTACGATTTGACAACGATGTCGTAAATTTCATGTGTAATGTGCGTCAAATTTGGCCACAATATACTAAAAAAAATACAACTCTTTGTCGAATTTAGGCTAAATAGATGAGTCTCAACGTAAACTAGCTAGAATACACAAGACATACTATAGTGTACAAATGTGTGAGTAAAACAGCTAGTTAGTTCTATGCTCCTTGAGGTATCTTCTGGCTTACAGGTTTCTGATGACAGATGGCTAGCCTTGTCATTTGCCACTAAGTAAATATTTGGGTGTTTAAGACTTAAAGTGTAAAAGTCTCAAAACTAGCTACGCGTCTAAAGACATCGTAACCAAAAAGGTCGGAAGGAATAAAATTCTTACTAATATTTTAAATGCGAAACTAAATCGTGTCTGTCTGTTGCCTTTTCACAACTAAACGGATGAACGAATTTGAATGAAATTTGGCAAGGAATTAGATGGTATCTTGAAGAAGGATGTAGGGCCCTTTTTATACGGATAACCTATATTTACGTGGGCGGAGCCGCAGGCTACATGTAGTATAATAAAAATAATAAATCAATCTCATTCCAGATGCAATCCTCGCTCCTTACTACAAGGATCAGGAGACGCAGTACGGCTGGGCTTGGCCCCCACACAAGGCTAGAGCCATGTCGCTGCCATCCCGCGGCAAACGGTTCGTCGTCAACGAGTGCTGCGACAAGCCTTGTTCAATCAACGAATTAATGTCCTACTGTGTGTTTTAAATACATTATGTTTAGAACGCAGTATTGTCAGCGTGCAAAATAAAATAAATATATGTTATTTTATTTTCCCAAGAGGTAACTTGTAAGCAACATGTGATGTTTTTGATTGATACATTATTAGTAAGTAGTTTAAAAATTATGTTTTTTCTAATGCTCGTTTAGTAATAATTCTATGGTTACAACAGACTTAAAACGTCAAACCACAAGGTAAGGTATTATTGTTATTTTATTTTTAATAATCAACATTAGTGTTTTTAACGTTTATAAAATATTTTGATAGTTTGATACTTAATACAACCCTACTCGTGGTATATGGTATATATTAATTTAAGTAGAGGTAATGGGTAGGGCACATAGCTCACAGAACCGATGACTTCACGGGCTAATATGTTTTTAAAAATATAGTACTTTAATATAGTACTTTTTAAAAATATTTCAACGTTGTCAACACTACGACACAATATTTTTCTATTATTATTTCATCTCAATGGATGAACATAAATCATTACAAATAGGTAGATAATCCTTAGATAGTGTTTCGCAGCTCAGGCAGTCATTTATGTGGACTTTTATAATATTTATCGTAGATAAAATAAATGTTGTTTATGGGTAAACATATTTTATGTGATAATAAATTTATTGTTGTTGCAAGTTTTATTGTTTTTTTAAAGCTGCTTTACTATTAATAGTTTATGATAAGCCTATTTATATTTTTGAACTTAAATGTTGTTGATCGATTATGAATAAGTAAGGTACATTTGAGCAGCGGTTTATTATTCTTTACGAGGTAATCCGACAAATAACCAAAGTTACCGACATAGCTCGCAGAATTAGTAAGCTGAAGTGGCAATGTGCTGGTCACATCAGCAGAAAGACCGACGGCTGATGGAGCAGCGGGTCGTCGGCCCCCAGCTAGGTGTACCGACGACCTAAACGTCGCTGGGACGCACTGGATGCGGCAGGCGGAGGACCGTATGCTATGGCGCGTGTTGGGAGAGGCCTATGTCTAGCAGTGGACTGCGATAGGCTGATTGATTGATTATTATTCTTTCATATATTTTTGTTTACACTACTTAGATGGCAAACAAGGATACGGCCCGCCTGATAGTAAGCAGTTACCGTTATCGTTCACGAGAGCTTAAAATCCTTTGGATGTTATGCTGACAGAGATCACTAAAGTTGTTTGCTACGTTGCCACTTAAGTTGTATAAAAATGTGACCTCAAAATAAATACAGTAAAGATATCAAATAAGTGAGGAAATGAGTGATACTTATGCATTAAAAAAGAAAAATAAACACATATTTATACATATTTCTCATAGTTTATTAGTGGTACGCATAAGCTACCATCTCTTCTACATATAAGCCCATCATTAGGTTGTCTGGAAGAGATCGCTCTTAGCGATAAGACCACCTATTGCGCCTACTTGATTATGTTGTTTAATTCTTATTGTAATTAATTTTAGTATTTAAGTATATGGTGTACAATAAAGAATATTCTATATATATTTTTATAAATGTGCTATCCTCCAGTTCGACAAGTAATGATAAATTAATCTTTCCTATACTAAGATGTTTAACGCAAGCGTTTTTCGATGGCTGATGATCGACCGGAAAAGTTGCTGATTGTTCCATCTAATCAGCCCTTAGACCACACCTATCTTTTACCTCTGTTGTAATGCTCACCACTCCTTCTTATATTACCAAGGAGGTTTTTTATAGCATTTACTCATAAAACTTTTAAAGCCCAGGTACTTTCATTGTATCTTTTTGATGTTAATTGCATCTGCTCGTAATAATCTCTTTGTTTACGCCCATTACGTGAAAGGAATTCGAAATAGGATCCAATCCTTTACTATGAAACTTTCTAACGTCGGCAACACGACTATTTCAACCAATTTACATTACATTACTCATTTTGTTAAAGATTACAAGGTTGGTGTTAAAACAAAAGCGTCAATGAATATTGTTGTGTTTGAAGATGTGAATGCAAAATGTGTTCTTGCGGTCGCATAGTGATGCAATATGGTAGTAGGTATGCATTTGCTAGTGATTTGGTATTCAAGTCACGGCGTCCTCTAGGCGTTTGCCGGCGACAGCGAGTGCATTCGGTTTAGCATAAAGTTTCTTTACTGTAGCTGGTTTTTGTATACGAGCGGTTAGGACGTTGTTAATGAAGATGTTTGAAGTTGAAGCTTTTATCTTAACTAAGGAGACTTCAAACAGATGTATTATCTTCTTCTTAATGTTGTGGAATAAATTATTTGAAGAGATTTTACTGAGAAATTATAACATGGGGAAATTTTCATGTTTTTAAAGGGTGCTTGAGTTGTTGCAAATATCTTGAGGTTGTGGTAATGTCGTTTGCAATATTATTTTTGCTTCTTTTTTACTTCAAAAAAATAGGATGCCGATAATAACAGTCTAGTGACTATTATCTCCGCTTTTGTTTTTAATCCATTATGGGAACTAATAGCACGATAGTCACAATTTTTCTTGCCTCTTGTTTTATACTACTTGTGTGGCAAACAAGCATACGGCCCGCCTGATGTTAAGCAGTTACCGTAGCCTATAGACGCTTGCCATACTAGAAGTATCACTTGCGTGTTGCAAACCCTTTAATTTACATCAGGGCTTTAAGATGAGAGTATCCCTGGGATTATCTGACAGCCAGATTTTTCTCCGTTTTCGCGGTCGCTCAGTTTTCGCTCTTACGGAATACTCCACCTCAACATGGGCGATCTAAATAACTCTGTCAGCTTAACAACTAACCAAACGATAAGAAGTCACAAAGATTTGTACTGGATGGTAATCGAACAAGTAAATAAGTTTAATGTTGCTGCATTCAAGATTTACCGATGGTGTAAGCGTTGTTAAACTTCTGTAGACGCTCCTCATCTTACTTTGCACAAATACCAATTTGCACAAGCTAACCTGTACATAAAGCCGTCAAAACAGTTAAGCAAATGACTTGCACAAACTCTAATTTGTACAAAACTAAACTTGTACAAGTTAGCATATAAGTTAAGCTAGCAAACCTGGATACTGCGAAAATATCTTGCATATACAAAAACAATATCTTTATGATTGCGACTGGTTTGCATTTGATTGTCCGCCTTAAAGTAATACGTTTCTTATGGGAATACGTTTCTTTTGCAGCATCCCTAAATGAGCGCTGGAGGCCTGTAGTTACTTACAAACAGGAACACAACTACGCCGCTGTGTGTAGTATTTGGCTGTGGTCTTCTGTGAGGTCCTTCCCCAGTTGAGATTGCTCGCTGGTATGGTGCACTACCTCCTTAAAATTTATATTTATTCTGCTACGTACCATTGCGACATTGTAGGTTAGTTACTTTAATAAAGTACAACTTGATAGGCATCCCTCTTTCATATGTTCCGTGAGTATTACAGTATATCATTGTATCCTATTGTAGACCATTATTCTGTTAGGCTTCATAATATGGTAACAATGTTCACTTGCTTTTCGGTAAACGATTAGCAAACTATGGTACCAAAGGCGCGTAACCCGATGGGTGATCGATAGTATTTCATCTGAGCGTCTCCGTGCTTCGGAGGGCACGCTAAAAGTCGGTCCCGGCTGTTAACAGTCGTTAGATCATGACACAGATCTGCCGGCTGATTGTCTAAGAAACAGCGATCGCATACTGACACTCACACACACGATTGCTAAACGTCAAAAAGGCTAGGTTTTCGCTCTTACGGAATACCGATTTTCAATCTGACAGCCAGATTTTTCTCCGTTTTCGCGGTCGCTCGGTTTTCGCTCTTACGGAATACCCCACAACTAACCAAACGATAAGAAGTCACAAAGATTTGTACTGGATGGGAATCGAACAAGTAAATAAGTTTAATGTTGCTGCATTCAAGACTTACCGATTGTTAATCTTCTGTAGACGCTCCTCATCTTACTTTGCACAAATACCAATTTGCACAAGCTAACCTGTACATAAAGCAGTCAAAACAGTTAAGCAAATGACTTGCACAAACTCTAATTTGTACAAAACTAAACTTGTACAAGTTAGCATATAAGTTAAGCTAGCAAACCTGGATACTGCGAAAATATTTTGCATATACAAATATCTTTATGATTGCGAATGGTTTGCATTTGATTGTCCGCCTTAAAGTAAGCAGTTTAAGAGAGGTAGGGCACCATACTAGCGAAATGCCAGACTGGGGAAGGAGACCACAGCCAAATAACTACACTCAGCGGTGTAGTTGTGTTCCTGTGTGTGGGTATAGGTCTTCTCCCAGGGATATTCCATCTTAATGGCCTGGTATCAAAAAATGGGTCGTTAACACGCAAGTGATACCTCTGGTATTGTTACCGTCCATAGGCTACGGTAACTGCTTAACATCAGGCGTATGCTTGTTTGCTACCCAGATGGTATATAAAAAAAAGTTGCTGTAGTCATAATTATTATATTTTTATTTTTGCAAGCGTTTTTAACTCTTGCAAAAATAAAAATATAATGTTTTATATCATGAATAACACTAGGATAGGCAAACATTTTATAAAAAGCGCTTTCCTAAATTGTCACTGAAGACGTAATATTCACAACCAGTAGTTATTTGGCTGTGGTCTTCTGTAAGATGGAGGTCCTTTCCCAGTCAGGCTTGCTAGCTTTAATAGTGCCCTAACTCTTCTAAATTCGTGTTTATAGAGTTAAATTAACATGTTTGCTTAACAATAAACAATAAAATCGACTTCCATCACATTTGTCGAATTGTGGGTGTGTTATGATTTCTGCCTACCCCGTCTACAAAAAGCTTGATATTGATAATGTTCCGCATGTCGTCGGTCTGCATCTGTTAACAATAACAAGACGATATTCGCAGCGTCCCACTGTAACAAAACTCTTCAATCTTCTGTAAGAACTTGCACTTTACATATAAATTAGATATTGTTCACTTAAACATCGTTTGTAACTAACAATGACAACTGTTTTATATTATAAATGCACGTAATATTATAATACGTATTGTTTTTAGGGTTCCGTACCACGAAAGGAAAAAACGGAACCCTTATAGGATCAGTTTGTTGTCCGTCCGAGCGTCTGTCTGTCAAGACACTATTTCTCAGAAACGCGTGGGAGGTATCCAGCTGAAATTTATATCAAATACTCAGGTCTACTGTCGCTTAAAGCTGTGTGCAATTAAAAGATACAGTCGTTTATGCCGCATAACTTTCGCAAATTTTCACTCGCAAGGGAATCAAACCTACAGGGAAAATGCCCGTAAACTCACAATCTTGAAATTTGGTACGAAGTAACGTCTTTTAGCACAAACAAGGGAAAATAAATAAATAGTAGGCTAATATCCCTCCAACTGTATGGAAGAGACTCGTGCCCAATAGTGGGGCGTTTATGGGTTAAAATGATGATGATTATGATGAAAGGAAAAATTGCGACAACCGTAAATTTTTAGTTACATCATTATAATAAACTTATATACCTACAGGTTTATCCGTGTGGTGACGGATTAAGAATACAAGTGTTACCACCCCGTTCAATCTCGAGGGTGTCGTACGAGTCGACTAAGGGACTAAGTCAGGCAGACAATATCCACTGCAAAAGATGGAAAACTCTAAACAAAACCCTATACCAACCCGCCTGGCCAGCGTGGTATAGTAGGCTAATATCCCTCCAATTATATGGAGGAGACCCGTGCCCAGCAGTGGGACGTTTATGGGTTGTGATGATAACCTACAGGTTTGTACAGAACCCTCGGTGCGCGCGTCCGACTCGCACTTGGTCGGTTTTTTCTATCAAAGGATTTTTAGCGGTCCCACATGTGTCCCATTACTGGGCAAGGATGTACTCTTCTTTATTAAAAGAATAGAGGTTGTTAAAGCACACGGCTCCACGCTGGCGTAAAGCCTAATGGTTATTTTTATTCAAGGTTAAATCAGTGTTTTTTTTATACTACCAAGGTGGCAAACAACGGCTCGCTTGATGGTATGCAGTTACCGTAGCCTATGGACGTTTGCAACACCAGGGGTGTCACTCACGCGTTGCCGACCCTTTAAAAAACCTTATAACTCCTTTCTTAAAGAATCCCATGCTCTAGTCTCTTGGGAAAACCTCGGCAGGGAGCTCACACACATGAAGTCCGTAATGCGCATGTCACCAAAGCACTATAGATTACCGTCGATATTGGCCTGCCTCAAGGTAGACTAAAGTGCTTCCTGAGGCATCGTCAGGGATCGAACCTGTATCTGATGTCTACGATCACTTCGGCATTTGTGTACAAAGCACTATGATGCAATGAAGGCGGCAATTATTGAGGTAATATTTTTTGAATAAAGTCCAAGATATAGATGTTATGATAAGATAAAGTTCAAGAATTGACTGCCTTGGTGGTCCAGTGGCCGCAGTATGCGCCTGCTGTGCACGAGGTTATGGGTTCGATTCCCACACAAGACAAAACTTTGTGTGACCCACAAAGATTGTTCTGAGGTGTAATTGTGTCCGTTAATTGTATGTTTGTAAAGTCCCCCGCGATGCAAAGCTTGTTCTCTAGTGCGGAAGTTGTCTATAAAAAAAATAAAAATAAACTGACTTCAAAAACCTAATAAAATAAAGTGTAAAAACTAAAACCCGACTACTTAAAAATCGTCCTCTGAAAAGTATGAAATAAATAAATTTTATATAGGTACAGAGGGTAGCCGTGGTCGTATGCCACCTTGCCTTAAGGATACATTTATTTATTTAAACACTTTATGCACAATCGCACACAGGCGGACTTGCGGATATCTTGTTTCGATGAAGAGTTCCTATAGTTCCTATATTTATATGTAAAAGGTGGCATACGACCACGGCTACCCTCTGTACCTATATAAAATTTATTTATTTCATACTTTTCAGAGGACGATTTTTAAGTAGTCGGGTTTTAGTTTTTACACTTTATTTTATTTGAATTATTTTGGGGTTTTATTTTTAAGAAAATATTATACAATGCAGCTTTAGGATATATTCAATTTGCATTACATAACATAAATATGAGGGGCATTAAATATTAAATTAAATTTGCATTACATAATAATAACATAATATAATATGGCAAATGAAAACATATTTAAAAATTATATAAGTATATATTTATTCTTTTTTGTAGGTCATCAGAATTGTATAGTCTAAACTATTGGCACACGAGTTTTATGCCTAATCATTTTTATTATTTATTTTTGTAATTTACAGATTTTTTATATTCCTATCTTCCAACTTCAACACCACATTCTAAGCACCACCTAGAAATATAGTTCTCGTCAAGATAAATCCAACAAACATGACGCGGCTATCTTGTTTCGTTAGAGTTCCTATGGCCAGTTTTCGACTTCATTATCACACCCTAAACACCACTTAGAAGTATTAATATGCTTCTAGGTCACAACTTAGAAGCATATTACCCGTTTTGGTTTGATGGCTAATCCCGTCAAGTTAAATCTAATGAGCCCAAATACGAATCTTGTTTAATTAAAAAGTACCTATGGCAACCTTCCGACTTTCATCATCACAACCTGAACACCTAACTAGGAGTATAGTACTAGTCAAGATAAATTCATCGCACCAAAACGCAACGCGGCTACCTTGTTTCGTTGAAGAGTTTTCATGGGCACCTTCCGACTTCATCATTATATCCTGAGCACCCACCTAGGAATATAGTACTTGTCAAGATAAATCTATTGCACCTAACTTAAACACGACGCGGATATCTTGTTTCGTTGAAGAGTTCCTATAGCCACTTTCCAACTTCATCACCTCGTCCTGAACACCCACCTAGGGTTAAAGTACTCGTCAAGATATAGGTAACGAACCCAAACACGATGCGGCTATCTTGCTTCGTTGAAGAGTTCCTATAGCCACTTCCCAACTTCATCACCACGTCCTGAACACCCACCTAGGTATAAAGTACTCGTAAAGATATAGGTAACGAACCCAAACACGACGCGGCTATCTTGCTTCGTTGAAGACTTCCTATAGCCACTTCCCAATTTCATCACCACGTCCTGAACACCCACTTAGGTATAAAGTACTCGTAAAGATATATGTAATGAACCCAAACACGACGTGGCTTTCTTGTTTCGTTGAAGAGTTCCTCTAGCCACTTTCCAATTTCATCACCTCGTCCTGAATACCCAACTAGGATTAAAGTACTCGTAAAGATATAGGTACCGAACCTAAATACGACGCGGCTATCTTGCTTCGTTGAAGAGTTCCTATAGCCACTTCCCAACTTCATCACCACGTCCTGAACACCCACCTAGGTATAAAGTACTCGTAAAGATATAGGTAACGAACCCAAACACGACGCGGCTATCTTGCTTCGTTGAAGACTTCCTCTAGCCACTTTCCAATTTCATCACCTCGTCCTGAATACCCAACTAGGATTAAAGTACTCGTAAAGATATAGGTACCGAACCCAAATACGACGCGGCTATCTTGCTTCGTTGAAGAGTTCCTCTAGCCACTTTCCAACTTCATCACCTCGTCCTGAGCACCCACCTAGGAATATAGCACTTGTCAAGATAAATCTATTGCACCTAACCTAAACACGACGCCGCTATCTTGTTTCGTTGAAGAGTTCCTATAGCCACTTCCCAACTTCATCACCACGTCCTGAACACCCACCTAAGAATATAGTATTTGTCAAGATAAATCCATTGCACCTAAACACGACGCGGATATCTTGTTTCTTTGACGAGGTCATTTGCCCACCTTCTGACTGCATCATCAGACCAGCTCCATGGTATTACATTATTACATTGTCACCAAAGTGCCGTCGGTGTACCAAATTTCAGCTCAATCAAACATTGAAAAGTGGTTCAAATCTCGCAAGCAAGATTTGACCTAAACCAACTAATAAACAAACAATGCAGGCACACCAGCGGGCGAAAGCTAGTAATATTTACATATTCGAAACCTGCAAATTAAATCCTATCATTTGATACCCATCACGGCACTTTTTAAAGAAATTTAGTTTTTATTTTTAGGTTTCAGGTCCCACAGTGGACGCCATACTGATTTTATTGTGACGTCACATAGCCTATAACCAGCAGACAATCAAGACGTTTCTAACGATACCTCATTTGTCAAGTTATGATAAATAGTTTAGAAGTTATGCGGGAACAGATGAACATACATACATACATACATACATACATACATACATACAAACATACATACAGGTCAAAATCATAACCCTCCTTTTTGCTTCGCCGTAGTCGGGTAAAAATAACTGAATACAGATTGAAGTCGGTGCCAAGCTTAATATTAGGTGACAGGGTGAACCAAGCACCGACTTCAATCTGTATTCAGTTATATTTAGGTTTTTAATTTTTTTCTATTTTTTTTTATTATCACGATAAGCAACATCCACGCGGGCGGAGCCGCAGGCAACAGCTAGTTAAGAAATAAAAGAATTTACAGCCAGCACATCCATTATTTTCTAGGGTATGTAACACCCCTACTAGGTAAATCCTGGGGCAGAGTGAAGTGTTGTCACTGGCCGTCGTGCCACTTAGGGTCGTGCCTTATCTATAGATGTTCTACCTTCATAGATATATCTGTTGAGTCTGTAAAGTCAAGTGAAGTGGTCGAATGCTTCTCAAGCTCTTTGCGTAGCTTATTGTTTAAAAAAAAAATGTCTTGTTTATATTGCAGTATTTGACGTAGGTGCTAAAGGAGTGTTTAGACAAGGTTAAGATGGATGAAAAGGCGTCGCGAATCAAGCGTATTTCCATCTACAATATTTTTACTTCTTTTAAAATTTGGAACTTACTCGTATACCTCTGGTATTACAAGCGTCTATAGGCTACGGTAACTGCTTAACATCAGGAGGGCCGTATGCTTGTTTGTCACGCAAGTAATATATAAAAAAGCTTTGATAAATCAAAACTCGCTAGAATATAGAACAAACTCGATTACTAAAAAAAACAATTGTGCACATTTTCAACCAGCACCAAGTTGGTTAACGGTTGATGGTAAAAATGTCAAGCAGGCCTTTTTATAATGCTTAAATAACTGACATTGGCAGTATTGCTAGTACAAATTATGATATACTTAAATATTAAAGCAATGTGGAAAAAGACGAGCCCGGAGCAGGATTCGAAACTGCGCCTCTCGGGTTCCGGCCCAGCACACTAACTCTAAGAGCTCGGATGGCGCAATTGGTATCAGAATCAAACTAATTCACAATTGGTAGTGCGCTGGGCCGGAACCCGAGAGGTGCAGGTTCGAATCCTGCTCCGGACTCGTCTTTTTCCACATTGCTTTAATATTGTTTTATTCTGAAATTTAAATGGCATTGAATTACATAAATTAATGCTATATAATATATACTTTAATATTTAAGTATATTTGAGTTAAAATATTTAGCAAAATATTTAACAAATTATAATACATTGGGTTGAACATTAAATCATAGATAAAACTTGAACAGAAAGAAAAATATTAATATTTTTTTTTCTTTTTACAAAGGCAACTCCCGCACTAGAGAACAAGCTCTGTCGCGGGGGACTTTACAAACATACAATTAACGGACACAAATTACACCTAGACTCAGAACAACTCTTTGTGGACCACACAAAGTTTTGTCCTGTGTGGGAATCTAACCTACAACCTCGTGCAAAGCAGGCGCATATTGCGACCACTGGACCACCAAGGCAGTCATTCAATCAAGTCATGGACCATCAAGATTGCTCATTGTAAAAACATATAAACAAACGTAAAACCGAGTTGTTCGAGTAAACTCCGCCATCTTTATCAGTCGTTTTACTTTTATCTTGATATACATGAAACGTATTCAGAATGGGACATACTTCAGTGAGTTCTGTGATCTTGATATATGACAATGCTCGGTAAATAATAGACTATAGCATGGGACTGTATCAAGGAAGGAGTTATAAGGTTTTTAAAGGGTCGGCAACGCGTGAGTGACACCCCTGGTGTTGCAAACGTCCATAGGGTACGGTAACTGATTACCACCCGGCGGTCCGTATGCTTTTTTGCCACCTTGGTAGTATAAACAAAAATAATAATACGTATAAGTTGACGATTTTCGATATATACTTTAAAAGTAGATCGATAGCGAAATCTAAAAAGAGGTACGGCACCATACTAGTTAGCAAGCCCGATTAGGGAAGGACCTCCATCTTACAGAAGACCATCGCCAAATGACTATATACAACGATGGAGTTGCTTATTTAGGGAGACGTTTTTAACGAAACGTTTATCTATACCAGGGAAGTTCTTTCTTTAATTTTTTAATGTACACAAAATAAATACAGATAGTGTATTTTTCGGTCGGCAACATGTAGGTGATAGCTCTGGTATTGCAAGCGTCTATAAGCTACGGGAACTGCTTACCATTAGTATAAAACCCAACTGCCTCGGTGGGAAATTTGTCGATGTGTGTGACTGCTGGTCACAAGATTCCGGCTTCGATACCCGGGTCGGGCCGAAAATTGATTTTGGGTTTTTCTGTCAGGAAATTCACAACGGATGCGGTGAAATTGGCGGTGTTTACACCTCGTGCCTCTGAAAGCACGTAGAGCCGTTGGTATCTGATCTCTCTCCGGATGTGTCCGAATGCTGTCCTACCGGACTGTACGAGTGAGGGTAAGAGTGCACTTGTGTTTACACACACACACCTGTGCACTATAATATCTCGCGTGCCGATGGCTGGTCTCCGTTCAGATTAGCCCCTGTAACCCAAATTCAGTTAGAAAGACATTAGTAAAAAAGAAAAACTATTTTCTACTAATACCATTAGTGTAAAATAGTTTTATACTTTTTCTATATTATGAATACACATTAGTAACTTTCCCACTAGGTTACCATCACTCATTCTAAGTATTTATCCCAACAGAACGCTGAGGACGTTAGAAAAATCACGTATAAGTAATATTATTAAGATAAGCAGCCAAGATGATTGATCGATCCGGCTGGCCACTCAAGATCTTCCGAGGGACATTAATCAAAACTTCTTAAGCGCTATTAAAATAACAACAACCCTTTACTGGTCACCTCAGTACTGTGGATTAACTCACGCGGTTGTCATTTAGAGTGATAAACAAGTGAGTTATTATATTCAATTGAAATTGTAAGTAACGAGATGTGCTGTAACCGACATCCACGCGAGCGGAGCCGCGGGCAACAGCTACTACTAGTAACATATTATAAAAATTCTTTCCATAACCTATCCCAGGGTCGCATTGTTCGGATGATGCCTTAGGCATAGCAAGCGTCCATAGTATATGGCAACTGTTTACCATCAGGCGAGCCCTACGCATTTTTGCCTCCTAAGTACCTAGTGTAAAGCTTATGTTTTTCACGTTTTAAATAACCTAGTTTTACGAAAAAGTAACCGTCTTTTCTTTTTTTTCATTGTTTAAAAAGACAACTCCCGCACTAGAGAACAAGCTCTGTGTCGCGGGGGACTTTACAAACATACAATTAACGGATAAAAATTACACCCAGACTCAGAAAAAATCATTGTGGGTCACACAAAGTTTTGTCCTGTGTGGGAATCGAACCCACAACCTCGTGCACAGCAGGCGCATACTGCGACCACCGCGGCAGTCAAGTCTAGGTCTATTTATCTATTCTCGTACATTTCAAGCTATCTACGGATCGAGTTACGTTGTTAGTGGTACTATGGCGGTACCTACATTTTTCTCAGAGCACACAACATGCAATAAATCATTGTCAGCTGGGCTCAGGGCTCAGTTGCAGGGGTTCTGTCCATCTTCTTAATGCCAACCCCTTTTTTTCCACAAACTACCTAAGTTAATTAATTTCTACGAAAGGTATTAGGTTAAAAGTAGGCTAGTATCTAAGCTTAGCTTTAAAAATACCTTTTTGTTAATTTTTAAAATTGGTCAAGTAGTTTTTGGGTTTATTCGTTACATACAAAAATATAAATCTTTCCTCTTTATAATATTAGTCTAGTGCCAATTATTCGTTTCGTTTAATTTCTCTCTCAACTGTCAAAATACTGATCAAAATAAAGAATGGGTAAATTCTGAAAAATCGTCAATTTTTCAGAATTTACGCATTCTTTATTTTTGGTGGCAAATTTACTTTTTAACAATCCCTTTAATGTAACCTGTCACAATACATTTATTTGGATTTTAAGTTGATATGATACCAATTATTTTATTAGAAACATTTTTAAATTGCTTATCTCGCTTTCGCTCTGTATTACATCTGGGAATAACGATCTGATAACCATATTACTTGCTACTGTACAAAGATTATAAAATGCATAATATATATTACTACAAACATAATGATCACGTTGCCGTTGTCATTTGGAGAAGCTGTACAATACCCAGTAGCGCAATATCACACTGTCAGTCGTAACCCAGGGACCGTAACTCATTTTACAAGATTTTATTTAACTTCATAAAATGTTTTGTAAGTTCGTAAGTGCCTTTGTAGTCCAAATCTTCTTCAGTAAAGATAACAAATCAAATTAAATTTATTTTAAAGCAAATAACTTAATTTATTTTGAATATTAATAAATTGTTTGTGTGCTGCAATGATATTATAAAGAATGATAAGGTACCTTTATATCTACTCACTAGTTGTTGCCCGCGGTTCCGCCCACGTGGATCAGATCACGTCAGTTACCGCTGTAAAAATTATTGTTATTTGTTATTCAAGACCATAATCTATCTCTGTGCCAAATTTCATCCAGATCCGTTCAGTAGATTTTACGTGAAAGAGTCACAAACATCTATCCATCCATTCATCCATCCATCCATCCATACTTACAAACTTTCACGTTTTTATTTATAATATTAGTAGGATGTGTTCTGACTGAGCAGCGTTCAGTTTTGTTCCTATGTTTTTGTGCGTAGCCTATACGACGCTTGCAATACCAGAAGAATAGCAGTAAAACTTTGACATAATATCAACTAGTACAATCATAACCTTTCGCAGAGGTATAGCAGATTCCTATTACATTATTCAAATATTATACATTCGGCAACAGTTACGGTGAGGTAGTCTAATTCTAGATGTAAAATAAGTTTGGTTGAATTCAATATTCCCGAAACAATATTGCAACACCTGCGGTATATTTCCATTCGGGGAAGCTTGCTTGTATAAATAATCAATTTACCCTCTTTCCCATACACTCATTCGTATATTCTGATGGGCTAGTTCGTGGTTAAGATGGAGAGGGTACCAGACGAGTGGATATTATATTATTTAAGTTTAAGAGATAAAATATCAAAGAAAGAAAGAAAAAATATTTATTTCGCTCTCAAATAACAATTAATATTGGTACTTAATCTAACAACTAGTCTAGTTGAGGCGAAAATGGTCTTAGCTCAGCTATGTAGCCACTACGCAGAGGACGTAGCTAGCAGCGCTGGTATTCTGCTAAAACCAAAGTGACGCGCACGGACAGAAAGCCGCCTACTTACATTTTAAAATAATCATTAATTAATTAAAAACAATACAGCTACATAAGTAAAAACTAAAATAAGTACATCAGATATGTTTTTGTAGATTAATAATAATCTTCTATTTACTAAAGTTTTTAACCTGTTAGTTAGACACGCAATTATAAATTACTTTTTTATACGCAGGGGATTTTAACAAACATAAAATTAACGGACACAATTAATTACACCCAGACTCAGAACAACTCTTTGCAGGTCACACAAAGTTTTGCCCTATGTAGGAATCGAACCCACAACCTCGTGCACAGCAAGCGCAAACTGCGGCCACTAGACCACCAAGGCAGTCATTCTATTATAAGTATATCTAATTGGTCATTATGACATTTTATGGAAGTTTTGTGATTTAAAATAAGGCTTGTGATATCGCCAACGAGCATTTGGGCGAAGCAAACACGACAAAATTCTTTATGTGAGCGCGGTATCTTTGCGCTCGCCAAACAAATGTACTCCTTAAATGAACGTCTTTTTAAAATTTAAACTTATTCTTAATATAACATTACCAAATTATGGTGTATGTTTTCTTCAAATATTGTTTTGTTTTTCGTATTATTTGATAAAAATTGAAGACATAAAGTGGTTACATCTCAATAATTTGGTGCCGATTCGATGATTTTTTACAAACTATTTAAATGAAATGAAAATTTATTCGTCAGAGATATGGTTACATAAGATGTTATAATATTATAATATACATCATATCTCGCCTCCAGTAGGCATACGAATGTTTACATTAATTAAAAGCTAGGTACATTACTTAATAATAGAATTCAATTTAATTGTAGAATTGGTACCTATACCAATCATTATAAACTGTGGCACATGTCATTTAATACGCAATGAAGTCAAAATAATAATAATTAAATGTCAGTGGAAATTATAAAATATAGGAAATTAAATAAGCAATATTGGAATAAATCTAATTGAATAATATAAAATGTCATAATTTAAAATAAGTAATACCCAATTCTTTATTAATAAATTTATATAATTATTTAAAGCTTAAAAAATCATTAATTGTATAAAAGCATTTTTTCTATTAACCATCGTCTTAATTTTGTTTTAAATTGATTTATTGGGTAATAAATGATAATTTTTGGAATGTGGTTAAATATTTTATTGTCATGATTAGACAGTTCTTCTTGTGAAAACTGCTTCTACAAATTTCATACTTCAGTTTGGAAGGATCCCTTGACTCAAACTTACATGTTTCACTTACTCTAATAAATAAATGCCTTTGATTCCGAACAAACATTCCAACTTCCAATATATAAATAGACACCAAAGTCAACACCTCTAGTCTCTTGAAGAGTGGCCTACACGATTCAAGAGGTCCTGCTCCACACACTGCTCGTATACATTTTTTTTGCATTATGAACGCTCTATTTATGTCGGTGGAATTGCCCCATAGTAATAAGCCGTATTTTAGAATCGAAGCGACATGTCCATGATAAGCTATGAGAGCAGTTTTTTCCCCTGATGTATTTCTTAATTGTCGCAAAGCAAACACAAATCGATTTATTTTCTTACAAACAGTGTCTACATGCAATTTCCAGTTACAGTGTTCGTCTAAGGTAAGACCTAAAAAATTCACAGAACTAATTTTGTTTACTTTTACACCCTCAAACATTAGGTCTAAGTTATGCGGTTTTTGCTTGTAATTTCGGAATTCAACATAATTTGTTTTTGATAAATTTACTTTTAGATTATTTTTACTAAGCCAATTAAATATGTTATTCATTGTTGTATGCACAATTTCTTCATGGTTGAGTTTTGGATTACTGGGTATTACAACTGACACGTCATCGGCAAACAATACACATTTTTGTGACGTAACACTAGGCAAATCGTTGATGTAGAGCAGAAATAACAGTGGTCCTAAGATGCTACCCTGTGGAACTCCTTTCTCATTTAATTGAAATTGAGACCTGTATGCTGTTAATAGTAGGTTGTCATTTTTTTAGAGAGGTAGGGCACAGCGAGATTTCTCGCCCGAACTGAGCAGCTCGACTGGGGAAGGACCTCCACCTTACAGAATACCGCAGTAAAGCAGCATCATGTTGTGTTCCTGCGAGTGAGTAAGGTCTCCAGAGCTCATCTAGGGAGGGTTGCTGTAGTGACAGTGGGGGGACCAGCTAGTGTTGAGTCGCCTTCGGACGGTGTAGGCGCGGAGTGTGGGCGCGGCGGTCAGGGAGACCTAGTGAAACGGTTGCCCGCTGACCGCCCGCGGGTTGTTGGATTCCCGAACCCGGGGATTACTTAATCTCCGCCCCGGGAGGCTGAATCGCCGCCCGTGTAAAGTCCCCGAAGTAGTGGTCGTGCCGGAGTAGGAGACCGGGGTGGACCCGGCTGCTGCTTTGGGGGGGGACTAGGGACCCGGCTGCTGCTTTTGGGGGGGACTAGGGGCCCTTCCGTGCGCCGTGCCCACAAACTGCACAACCTGCACTGTCGGGAGGCGATAGGCACTGCGCATTGTTCCTTGCACTGTCCATACAGCAACTCTCTAAAACTACCACAACCCCCTTTTTTATGGCCAAAAGAAAAAACAAGAATCGTTCTTCAGCGGCACCCACGTCCACGATAAAAGTGGACTTTTGTAACATCAGGGGTTTACACTCAAACCTTAATGCAGTCCACCACCACCTCGAAACTGCACAGCCGACCTTGTTATTCCTAACGGAGACGCAAATATCTTGCCCGGCCGATACATCCTACCTACTCTACCCCGGGTACAAGCTCGAGCACGTATTTGTGCGTCGTGCCGGGGTATGTATGTACGTCCGGGAGGATATTTGCTGTCGTCGTCTACATGGCCTTGAAGACAGGGACCTGTCCATTATTTGGGTACGCGTGGACTATGGCGGCCACACCTACATCTACGCGTGCCTCTACAGGTCTCATAGCGGTGAGCAGGACATGATCAGGCTTTTTGAGCACCTGCAACTGACAACCGACAGAGTTATCGAGCAGTACCCCTCCGCGGAGTTAGTGATTTTGGGAGACTTTAACGCTCACCACGTTGAGTGGCTCAATTCCCGGTCCACTGACTCTGCGGGGAGGTCTGCTTACGAATTTGCCCTGACAAGGATACCCGACGTTGAGGACCATACAAGCTCTTTACTGGACCTTCTGCTGACTACACGTCCGGATGGATATACCATCACAGTGGATGCGCCCCTGGGCACATCGGACCACTGCCTCATCCGGACCTCTGTGGCCTGTGCGCTGCCTGACCCGCCCCGGGCAACGGAATGGCGCCGCGTATGGCGTTATAAGTCAGCAGATTGGGATGGACTGCGTGAGTTTTACGCGTCGTACCCGTGGAGACAGCTTTGCTTCGCATCAGAAGATGTTGAGTCCTGCACAACTGCTGTAACTGACACGATACTTATGGGTATGGAATGCTACATTCCAAACCTGGTCGTGCCTGTTACAGGGGTTAAGAAACGACCGTGGTTTAATCGGCCTTGTAGAGAAGCTTGTCTTCTTAAGCAAGCTGCCTACAAGGCTTGGACTGCGGCTCGAGTTCAAAAGGACCCCAACATCTCTGATGTGAAACGCAAACTAAATGCTGCCTCGAGGGCCAGTAAAAGAGTAATTGCCAGGGCCAAATTCGAATTCGTCGGCAGAATTGGTGAACGGCTAGCAAGCCATCCCTCTGGGAGTCGTGCTTTCTGGTCGCTTGCGAAGGCTGCCGAGGGAAACTTTTGTCGGTCGTCCTTGCCCCCACTACAGAAGCCGGACAATAATTTGGCCTATAGTGCAAAGGAGAAAGCCGATCTTTTGGGTGCTCTCTTTGCCTCTAACTCGACTTCAGACGACAGAGAAGCCGTACCGCCCACGATTCCGTGGTGTGGTATCGCCATGCCGGAAATCAGCATAACACAGCGTGAGGTCCGGCGGGAGTTGCTATCTCTTGACGTTCATAAGTCGAGTGGGCCAGACGGCATACCGGCAGTGGTGCTAAAGCAGTGTGCCCCTGAGTTATGTCCTGTATTAACGCGTCTTTTCGGACTCTCGTACAACAGAAGGCGAGTTCCGTCTTCGTGGAAGACCGCCAATGTGCATCCGGTGCCCAAAAAGGGCGATAGATCAGACCCAACGAATTACAGGCCTATAGCTATAACCTCCCTACTCTCGAAGGTGATGGAGCTAATTATAAACCGGCGGCTCTTGGGATACCTAGAGGATCACGAGTTAATCAGCGACCGACAATACGGCTTTCGCCACAGTCGCTCGACGGGTGATCTGTGTATCTCAAAGTCAAAGTCAAGTCAAAGTCAAAGTATTTATTTGCGTAAAATAGGTACATACAGATGTTAGATACAAAATTATTGTTCTCTATTTTGTTAACATATATTAACATGCAAATTGTGTAGTAAGAAATTCTCTAATATTATAAAAGCAGTTTTCTATTAGCCATTTGCGTAATTTTTTAGTCATAGGTGTCGTTGGCCCTTCCTTAAATACATTTGGAATTTTATTATAAACTTTGATGCACATGCCATAACAACTCTTTTGCAGTAATGAGGTATTGGGGCAAAATCCTATAACTAATCTATTTGACGCCCTTGTATTTCTTGGATATATATCGGAAGCAGTTTTAAATAAATTTGGATTTGACTTGACAAACTTAAAAATCTCTAGAATGTACATTCCGGAAAGAGTAAGTATACCCAATTTTATAAATAGTGGTCTACATGTATCATATGGCCCCTTGCAACAGATTGCTCTTACGCATTTCTTTTGGGCTATGAATGCTCTTTGTATATCTGTACTATTACCCCAAAGCAAGAGTCCGTAGTTGAGAGTTGATGCAACATAACCGTAATACGCTTGTAGTGTTACAGATAATGATGTCATTCTTATTAATCGTCGAAGGACGTAGACAAATCTACTTATTTTATTGCACACTTTATCTACATGTAAAGTAAAGTTTAAGCTAGTATTTAATATTATTCCTAAAAATGTTACATTGCTAGCACTTTCCAATGTTATACCACCATATTGTATATTTAAATCGATTTCTTTACGTCCTTTTATATTAAATTGCATATAATTAGTTTTTGATAAGTTAACAGTTAAATTATTAATGTCAAGCCAGTCAATTACATGTCCAATAGTATTGTTAATGTCATTTTCATAATTACATACATTGTCAATATTAGATTTAATTATAATAGAGATGTCATCAGCAAACAGTACACATTTATGATTGGTAATACATGGTAAGTCATTTATATAGTACAAGAATAACAATGGTCCTAATACGCTGCCCTGTGGTACTCCAAACTTATTTGTTTTATAAGTAGAGCTCTGTGATACAACTGCTTTATCGTTTCCCAGCCTGCTTATTTCGACACATTGTTGTCTATCTTCTAGATAACTTCTGAGCCAAGATAAAGCAGGTCCTGTTATCCCATAATATTCGAGCTTTTCAATTAAAATATCATGTACCACAAAATCAAAAGCTTTGGACATATCAAAGAAGAGCACTGTAGCGCGTTGTTTAGCATCCAGCCCACGAATAACTTCATACACTAAATTAAAACCTGCAAGTGTAGTGGATTTCCCTTTTTGGAATCCATTTTGTTCTGATTTTAGGATATTGTATTTTAAGCAATATTTTATTAGTCTATTATGCATGCTCTTTTCAAATATTTTTGATAGAACTGGAATTAATGTAATTGGACGATAGTTATTTAGTTCCAATTTATCACCCTTCTTGTAAATAGGTTTCACTATAGAATATTTCAGAGAGTTTGGAAAAGAACCAGCTTCGAAGGAGAGGTTTACTAAGTATGTCAAAACAGGTACTAACTCAAATTTACATAGTTTAAGGACTTTTGTAGCTATTTCATCATAGCCGCAGGCGTTAGAGTTATTAAGCGAGTTAATTATAGCAAGCACCTCAGACATGCTTAACGGTTCCAGAAAAAATGAGTTTGGAACACGGTTTAGTGTGCTTTTTGCCTTAATATTTTTCGTATTATCATGGACGTATTTATCACCAACTGAGTTAATATAATATTCATTAAATGCTATTGCTATTTCGTTTGCGTCAGTTATTAAATTATTATTTAATTTGATTGCTGGAATGTCATGTGTTATTGTTCGATTTTCCGATTCGCCTTTAATAATTTTCCATGAAGCTTTACAAATATTCTCACTATTTTGCAGAAACTTACGATGGCAGATTTTTCGGGCACTACAAATACATTTTTTTAGCGTTTTTGAATATTTGAAATAGGAGTATTTATTAGCAATATTGTTCTTTCTATAGCATTTAAAACGCAGTGATCTTTTTTTCTTAGTAGATATTTTGAGACCTTTTGTCATCCACTTTGGTGTTATAGGACTATTACTAACTTTTATCTTAATTTTTGGAAAACATAGTTTATAAAGTAAGCAAAAGAAATCGTGAAATTTATGAAATGCAATGTCAATATTATTCTCATGAAAAACTTCAGAAAAGGTTAGTGATTGTAAGTACGAGCGGAATTTTAATTGGTTTTCAGTACTAAGATCTCTTCTGTAAATGAACCAGTGCGTTGTTGTTGGGGTATATTTTGTTTGGAATGACAACATTTGTGCGGTGTTATGGTCAGATAGCTGCAAAGGTAATATTTCACCTGACCCTTTTTTTATATTGCTTAGTATGTGGTCAATGCAATTTAAACCTCTTGTTGGCTGATTTATATAAAATTTTAAATCAAAATATTTCGCAATATCTTTGAGATAGATCGATGATTTTGTGTTTACTAGAGTGTTAATATTAAAGTCTCCTGTAATAATAATCTTAATTTTTTCATGTTTTTTAAATATGTCATTTAGTAAGGCTTCCAGTTTTTTTAAAAACGCATTGGCGAATTTATTATGTGAAGTATATAAGCAGATAATAATTAATTTATACATCGGAATCTCGACACCACAACATTCAAATACATTAGGTAATAGATATTTATCAAATAAATGTAGCTCCTTATATACGACCCCTTTTTTTGTTAAAATGGAGGTACCGCCTCGTCTAGTAACTCTGGAGTAGTTTGCTGCTAACTCATAATTGTATAGAATTAAGTTTTTCTCGTCACCTTTTTTTATAAACGTTTCAGTAAAACAGAGCACATCCGGATTAATTCCTTTGTCTATTAGTTCAGAAATTGTAACTTCTACAGAGTCTTTTTTATTTAATATGCCTGCGATATTTTGATGTAATAGTATGAAGCGCGTTTTATTCTTACATTTACAATTATTCACGAAAAAACGTATTAGGACTCATAACAGGAGTATCGGTTTGTGTCATTGAATCTGCAAGTTCCGGCTTATGAGTTGTGATTTGTTCGGTTTGAATACACATATTTCGATAGGATGTAGGCTGTTTTAATTTTTCGTTGTTAATGTAAGATAGTTTACACATATAATCTTGATAGTCATATTTATATTTTAAGTGTAATATTTCCTTAAGGAACAACCTACTTACGTGCAATCGATTATAAGAACTAAGCTCATTTAAGTATGAGTGAAAATCTAAAAATATTGTATATTTAAAGCTATAGCAAACATGTCTTATCAAACTATTTACTTTATATACATTTAAATTCTTATTGTTTCGAACTTCACCAATTAAGACATTTGTGTTTTGTAATTGTTTAAGTGTATGGTATAAGAATGATTGCATTTCCAAAGGATTTTTGTCATTTGAGCCTCCTAGGATTAACACATAGTCTGACTTGGTGTAGTTCTGACACAAATTAGTACATGAGCTAAGTACCTCTGACATAGGTGCATAGGGCTTTAGGATTGCAGTTACTATAAAATCATTTCCTAGTTGGTCCTGTAGCAACTTCCTAAGTTGATATCCGCTCTGATCAGCAAATATGAGGACCCTGGGCTTAGCTTGTGATTTACTATTTGAGCTAGAGTTGATGCTTGTAGCTCGACGCGTTGGTAAATATTTTGGTGAAGATGTATTACTTGGGCTGCGTCTTAATGGAGAAGATGAAGAACGTTGAATATGAGTCTCATCCACGATCGCGGCCATATCTATACATTTTAAAGAGCTTGACTGTAAATCTTGTTTAACTTCTGTTGTTGGTGCAGCGAAGGTAAAGCCACTAATACCAGTTAAAGATCGACGGCTGTCTTTTGGTGTAAAACATTTCATTACATTCATGATTACTTCTCGCGACGACGTTCTAGGAAGTCCTGTTTTTATGTTGGTGTAATTAAGTTGCTTTCGGTATTGTGGCGAATAAAATCTCGATGGTGTCAGGTTTCTTACGTGATGTATATCGTCTAAACCCACAGATTTAAATAATTTTATTTTTCGTTGATAGTCTTTTATTTCTGTTTTTAAAGCTGTATTTTCAAGGCTGAGGTTGTCTACTTCTGTGTTTGCTATTATTAATTCGGTATTTAGATTTGTAATTTTTTCTTTCATTTCAATAAATTCCTCTATTGTATAACGGTGACTTGGTTGACTTTGGTACGATAAATTCATGTCACATTCGCTGTCGTCGAAGTCTAGCCTTTGGCGTCGTTGTATGTTTACATTTTCGTAATCTTCCATGTTATAAATAACAGGTAAATATTTTTTCCTCACAAAAAGTATTTTCAAATGTGGGGATCGATCTTGGGCATATGTATTTCTAGTCGCTCACTTATGCCACTTGACCAGTAACACTTAGTTATCAGTAGTGAAATAGTGAAGCTCTATTGGCCGCTAGTGTTTTTCATTCTACTTCATAGATGTCGTTTGTGCTCTAGTAAGTTTATGACATTTATGCTTATGACGTAGTTAAACCTCTTCTTGTTGTATAAAGTATGTCAACAGATGGCGTTGTTTTCGAACGATCTATGCATGAGTTGCGTAGATAACCATTATAAAAGAGCTGGAATGCGCCCGACCAATTAGGGCCTGGTGTATCTCACGCACCGCTGGGCTCTAGCCATCGAGAGTCAAGGTGAGGCGTTGGCGGTTAGCCTAGATATAGCTAAGGCGTTCGATCGGGTCTGGCACCGGAGTCTTCTGTCGAAGCTGCCATCATACGGACTCCCCGAGGGATTATGCTAATGGATTGCCAGCTTTTTGTCCAGCAGAAGCATACAAACTGTCGTTGACGGTTGTTGCTCGGATCGCCTGGACATCAATGCTGGCGTACCGCAAGGCTCTGTGCTGTCTCCGACGTTGTTTCTTCTGCATGTAAATGATATGTTGTCTACCGACAACATTCATTGTTATGCGGATGACAGCACCGGGGACACTTTTTACACAGACCGCGCAAATATCCCTCGTTCCATTGTTGATGAAAGTCGCGAAAAACTTGTGTCTGAAATCAGTAGCACTCTTTCCAGAGTCTCTGATTGGGGACGACTAAATTTAGTCCAATTTAACCCCAGTAAGACACAAGTTTGCGCGTTCACCGCTAAGAAAGCCCCATTTGCTATGGCTCCACAATTCCAAGACACAGCCCTTACAATTTCCAAGAGCATTGGGATCCTCGGCGTCGACATCTCTAGTGACGTCCAGTTCCGACATCACTTGGAAGACAAGGCTAAGCTGGCATCTAGAAAGCTAGGTGTGCTCAACAGGGCAAAGTGGTACTTCACCGCGGGCCAAAGACTGCTGCTCTACAAAGCGCAAGTCCGGCCCCACATGGAGTACTGCTGCCACCTTTGGGCGGGAGCACCTGGATACCAGCTTGGACCCTTTGATTCTATCCAAAGACGCGCTGTGAGGATTGTTGACGATCCCAAGCTCACAGGCGGTATTGATCCACTAAGTCTAAGGAGAGACTTCGCCTCCTTGTGTGTGTTCTACCGCCTGTACAATGGGCTGTGTTCTGAGGAATTGTTCGAGATGATGCCCACGGCCACATTTTTATCAACGCACCTCTCGCCACCGACAGGGAGTTCATCCTCACATCCTTGCACCTCTAACTTGCCGTACCGTAAGATTCCAGAGGAATTTCTTACCACGTACGATTAGGCTGTGGAATGAGCTCCCTGCCGAGGTTTTTCCAAAAGACTATAGCATTGGGTTCTTCAAGAAAGGAGTTATAAGGTTTTTAAAGGGTCGGCAACGCGTGAGTGACACCCCTGGTGTTGCAAACGTCCATAGGCTACGGTAACTGCTTACCATCAGGCGGGCCGTATGCTTGTTTGTCACCTTGGTAGTATAAAAAAAAAAAAAAAAAAAAATTATGCGGGTAATTTCTACACATTGAGTTCTATCGTAAAGATAGCTTCGAAGCCAATCCAGAGCTAGACCTCTGATGCCATAGCGCTCACACTTTTCGAGTAGTTTTTCAAAATTGACTAGATCAAAAGCTTTACTCATATCTAATAACACCACAGTAACAACGTGGCCCTTATCTACATTTTCTGTTATAGACTTAACTAAAGAGAATGCTGCCAACGCGGTGGACTTTCCTTTTTGAAACCCATTCTGTTCTTCTTTTATAATTTTATATTTATTTAAAAACTCGGTCAGGCGATAGTGCATTATTTTTTCATAGATCTTTGAGAGTATAGGGATTAGAGTTATGGGTCTATAATTATTTACATCTAATAGACTGTCTTTTTTATGAAGTGGTTTAACTATTGCTATTTTTAAGTTTTTAGGGAATGTACCGCTTACCATAGATAGATTTATTAAATGACTTAATATGGGAGATATTAATACCGCACACGATTTTATAATAAATGTTGAAAGCTCATCATAACCCACTGATTTCGTATTATTTAGAGAATTGATAGTTCGCAATATTTCGTTTGGTGTGCAGGGACGTAAAAAAATGCTATCAGTGTTCCTATTTGGCTGAGAGATACATTGATTTGAGTTACTTGGAATGGTATTATTTTTTGACCCTGTAATGAAAACATCATTAAACATATTCGCAATATCTAAAGGGTCAGATATTAGTGTACCATTTTTGTTTAAACACTCAATTTGTTTGTAAGTTCTCATAGTGTCAGCTTTATTTTTTACAACATCCCAGGTTGCTTTACTCTTGTTTCTAGAATTTTGAATGTATTTGTAGTTTGTAGATTTTTTAGAGTTAATTATCCATTTTTTTAGTATTTTATTGTAATTTATATATCTTAAATTCAGTTTTTTATTTTAGAATTACTATATAATTTATGACCAAACCATATTATGAAACACATCTTGTAGATTAATACTGTATTTTTTGGCAGTCATTTGTCTATAAATGCCAACAAAAAATGATTTCATTTCTTGTTGGCATTTATACTCTCTTATAGGCTCTTTTTCATCATTTTTGAGAGAGACTTCTTAACTTCTTATTACCTTAACTTACCTAGGGAACTATATCCACAATAAACTAATCCTATTAGTAAGAGCTAGGAATGTTGTTAATTACTTGTTCATTTCTCTCAACTAGATTAATGCCTAAACAGGACAAGTTAATAAATGAAATATCGAATCAAATGGCCGCATGTTAACGACCATTTCTGAACAATATTATACGAGAAAGTCTTGGTCTGCGTTTGTCTGTATATTCTACTTTAGACATGGTGCTTTTAACTCGCTAAGATCACGTAAAACATTACACCCCGTAATCGTTTTCGTACAAGACATTTCTGTAGGTTGTAATACATTTAAGTTGGCTATACGAGTATGTGTTGGATTACTTTATCAAAGTACCCAACACGTGCCGTAAACCATAGTACTTATAGGGCACCATACTAGTGAACAAGCCCGACTGGGCATAGACCCAAGCTAGTAGGTGGTATAAAAAGCTTGAGATACGAGAAAGGTAGGTAACGCTGAAAGCACAACAGCGATAGTTATGTGATCCAGTTTGTCTATTCTGTTTTATTGCATCTATACTTATACGTTTTAAGGGAGGTAGGGCACCATACTAGTGAGCAAGCTCAACTGGGGAAGGACCTCCACCTTACAGAAGACCACAGCCAAATAACAACACACATGTAGTTGTGTTCCTGTGTGTGAGTACAGGTCGCCAACGCTCATTTAGGGATGTGTTTTGAAAGTAACGTTTTCTTAATAGTCATCTTAACGCGTCTTAAAGCCCTGGTGTAAAAAAAGGGTCGGCAACATGCAAGTGATACCTCTGGTATAGGCTACAGTAACTGCTTAACATCAGGCGCGCCGTTAGCTTGTGCAACCCACCAAGTAAAAAAAAAATACCACGTAAAAAGGTACTTATAGGCACAACGTCTATAGGCTACGGTAACTGCATACCATCAGGCGGGCCGTATGCTTGTTTGCCACCTTGGTAGTATAAAAAAAAAAAAAACAACTAGATGCAAACTAGATATATTAATGCAAATTAAATAATTAGTAATTTCCAAATCAGCAAGGGCTGGCTGAGATGATGATGATGACGATGATGATGATGATAAAATCAGCAGAAACAAAAACTCATTTAATT
Source organism: Trisateles emortualis (assembly GCA_947095525.1). NCBI lineage: Eukaryota > Metazoa > Arthropoda > Insecta > Lepidoptera > Erebidae > Trisateles > Trisateles emortualis. The sequence continues at coordinate 19,454,762 of OX352736.1, read as the reverse complement.
GTTTTATTGCATCTATACTACCGTTTGCAATTTGACTTTTTTTTCACATCACACAACAAGATTTAATAATAAAAACTATTCTCTAAATCAAATATATATACCTATAGTTTGCAATACAACCCTTTAGTTAGTACACAACAATCCCAATGCTTGTTTCGGAGTTATGAAATTAATCAAGTCGTGGCCATAGTAGCGACAGCTTGGACGTTCACAGATTGATGGTCGAGAGGGAATACTTGGTATCTGAGGGTTACTTGAGCCCATTGTATCTCCTTACTGATATAATTGATTCATTGTTGATGGTCCTGTTGACTTTCTGAGAATAATTGCTTTGGCTCTATTTTGTTTAGTTGCTTATTTGTATATCTATGTAGTTAATGCTTGGTAAGCAAAACAATATGGCTGTAACAGTTTGTGAGAATGGATGGATGTATATATAGATGTTTGTTACTCTTTCACGTAAAAACTACTGAACGGATTTAAATGAAATTTGACATAAAGATAGATTACAGTCTGGAATAGCGAATAGGCTACGTTTATCGCGATAACCGACATCCACGCGGGCGGAGCCACAGGCAACAGCTAATCCTTTATAAGTACTAGTATTTACTGCACGGATGGTGGTTACCTCGCCATTTATACGTGTCGTGGGTTCACACGCGACAAAACATTAATAATAATTATTATTTATTTTCACCACAATATTAGCATTCAATACAATAGCTTATTTAAAACATATACAAACAAGTTGCGGTGACTAGCGCCTTAGCTAAGTTATTGGAAAATAACTTGTATTAAAGGCGCTAGGCCCAAATCCCTAAAAGTGAGTAAATCATTGAGCTTGTTCTATACAGTGGAGACAATGGTGACCTAACTCAAAAGTTTACATTATATAAAATAAAATAAAATTAATTTAAATTATATAAATTGATTGATTGATATTTAATACATTAGTTATTTAAAATTAAAATTGCTTTGATTTGATTTGATTTGATTAAATGACATTGTGTGATCTATAAATGGTTTTCCCGAGTCTGGTTGTACTTTGTGTTCGTTTATTGTATGTTTGTCTAGTCTTTTGCAACACAGGGCTTGTACCCTAGTGCGTGAGTTGCCTTTAAAAAAATAAGTTAAACATTTCAAGAGAATCGTTTTCTCGAAAAATTGCTTGCAATATTTTAGAATCTTATGGTTTGACTGTGTGTGCCATTGTAGTTACTAAATAAATGAACCGATTATAATTTAAATTGGATCTTTTTTCAGTTCAAAAGTTTCAAGATCATGTTTAATCAAAAAAATACTGTTGCATGATTGCACAAATAAGTAGTAAGATTGGAGAAAAGAAAATATAAAATATTTTGACATATAGCATCTCGCCTTCTCCTACTAATATTAAAATGCGTTAATTTGGATGAAAATGGATGGGTGGGTGTTTGTTACTTACTGACACCAAAACGGCTAAACAAATTTAAATGAAGTTTGGCACAAGAATAGATTATAGCCTGCAACACCGCATAGGTATTTTTGATCAAAGAAAAATGTTCGGCTCCCGAGACATAAAATTGTTTTTGTTTTGCAGGCGAAGCTGGAGGACACCAGCTATCATGAATTAAATACCTACTAATTAAATTAAAAAATACCTACATTATACTGACAGGACCCTGATAATAAAACTTACATGACAGTGTTCCCGAACATGATGTCCCCGCAACTGAAGACAGAACAGCGAAGGGGCGGGTCTCAGGGTGATGTAGCCTGAATGTACACCCTACTTTAGAGACCGATTACTTGATCAAACAAGCTAAATGTGCAACGTACGACCGTCTTGGTACATGGGCACATGATCTTTGATTTAGTGACGTCATGATCAGTCTTCTTCTTATCGTTTGGTTAGTGGACAACGCCCATATTTAGGCCTCTGTCGTGATCTGACGACTGATAATGAAATGATATGAATGATATGAACAGTCGGGACCGACTTTTAACGTGCCCTCCGAAGCACGGAGACACTCTGATGAAATACCACTATGCGGTCATCCATCTATAGGGTTACCGCGCCCTTGGTAGCTTAACCCGCTGATCGTTTACCGAACAGCGAGTGCAACTAGCTATGAGCGCCTCGTCATGATCATGAACAGTGGCTTGCACAGACATTTTTGAGAAGGTAGGCAAAAATAAACTCACTGAAATTGATGTATTGGTGACTGGTCTGTTGGTGTAATTGTTAGTGACACTGACTGCTACGCCGGAGGTTGTGGATTCGATTACCACACGGGACAAAACTTTGTGTGATCTTTGTTTGTTCCAAGTCTGGGTGTAATTTGTGTCTGTGAGTTGTATGGCTGTAAAGCCCCCGCGACACAGGGCCTGTACCCTAGTGCGGGAATTATCTTTTTTTAAAAAGTTGTCTTTAATAAAGCTGTTTGTTTGTTTGTTACTTCTTCTTTTTTCTTATAAATAAATCGACTTATGTGTTCACAACTAAACGGCAGAATTGATTTTAATGAAATTTGGCAAGGAGATAGATGGTATCCTGGGAAAGGACGTTTTACCGGAATAACGGACATCCACGCGAGCGGAGCCACGGTTATCAACTAGTAAATAAACAAATTTATGTTAAACTAGCTTCTGCCAATCTTATCGGTGTAATCGTTAGCCTAAACACAAAATTCGAAGCTCCTAGCTTCAAAATCCTAACGCGTGAGTGACACCCCTGGTGTTGCAAACGTCCATATGCTACGGTAACTGCTTACCATCAGGCGGGCCGTATGCTTGTTTGCCACCTTGGTAGTATAAAAAAAAATAACTGACTTTCTTACAAACTTTTATCCCCTATTTTACCCCTTTAGAGGGTGAATTTTCAAAAATCCTTTTTTAGCGGAAGCCTACGTTATAATAACTACCTACGTGCAAATGCGTTCAGTGGTTTGAGCTGTGCGTTGATACGTCAGTCAGTCAGTCAGTCAGTAACGGTTGCCTTTTATATAATATAGATAATGTGTGTGCAGTGACAATCCAAAATCGTTCCATTACGTACAGTGAAACATATCGTCGATCCGCTCCGTTACCCGGCAATGTGTCTACCGACATCTATCGATCTCTATCGTACACTTAATGTACCGTGGCTGACTGATGTGTATCTAGTATCACATATTCTTAGTAGTAGTTGATATATATATTTGACTGCCTCGGTGGTCCAGAGGTTGCAGTATGCGCCTGCTGTACACGAGGTTGTGAGTTCGATTCTTACACAGGACAAAACTTTGTGTGACTCACAAAGAATTGTTCTGAGTCTGGCAGTGGTATTCCGTAAGAGCAAAAACCAAGCCACCGCAAAAACCGAGCAAAATCTGGCTGTCAGATTGAAAATCGGTATTCCGTAAAAGTAAAATCCCAGCCTTTTTGACGTTTAGGCAATAGATTGTGCCGTCACCGAGCAATCACAACTGTCAGTTTGCGATCACAACTGTCAGTTTGCCATCGCTGTTTCTTAGAGAATCAGCCGGCGGGTGTAATTTGTGTCCGTTAATTGTATGTTTGTAAAGTCCCCCGCGACACAGAGCTTGTTCTCTAGTGCGAGAGTTTCTTTTTAAAGAGAAGAAAGAGAAGAAGAGAGAAGAGGACAGGATATATATATAACGTAGTGATGAAGCGAAATAGTACTTGAATGCCAGGTTAGTTCAGTGGCTTAAGTGGTTGCCTCACCATTACATTATATCACATAAGCACGAAACTGTTTAAAAATATATTATCCAAGTTACTAGAAGAAGTTAGATTAGTAGAAACGTTTTCCTATCCCAGGGATACTCCATCTTAAAGCTCTGTTGTAAAAAAATGGATTGGCAACACGTATCTGATACCTCTAGTATTTCAAGCGTCTATAGGCGGGCTGCATGCTTGTTTACTACTCAAGCAAAAAGGACCGACTCGGTAATCGAACCGGAGACCATACGCACTACAATATCGTCACCTATGCAGCTTCTAAGAGATATTTTTCGGATCAACACTAAATACACCAAAATTTACTATTTTTAGTTGACAGCATAAATTTCCCACCATTTTTTATAACATAACGTGTAGCTAGTGCCACCTATCGATCAACATAGGACACTCAATACATCTTACTGATACGGCTATCATATACACAAATTGTCTCCTATATCATATCGGAAATAGCCACTATGTTAAAGTGGATCGGTTTGTCATGAGTGTCGTGTTAAGTCAGGGTATTTTTTATATAGCAGTCTTTTGTTGTATGGGGAATATTTTGCAATATAATTTTTGAAGTGAAAGCTTCTTTGGGCGCGTTGAAAACTTTTTGGGTAAACAAAAATAATAAAAACGAACTTTAGTACCGTCTCAATAATTGAAAACACTAATTAATTATCGCTTATACCTTTTTTTAACAACTAGCTGTTGCCCGCGGCTCCGCCCGCGTGGATGTCGGTTATCGCTGTAAAAAGTAGCCTATGTGTTATTCCAGACATATTTTAGGTTTATGTTTAGGTTCAGTTGAAAATCAGCGTCGAACATCAACTTAGATGTTTAGACCTATGCTGAACTGGACCTATATGGCACAGCTCTGAGGCATATACAGCATTTATGAAAATTGTCTTATTTTATGTCTATATATATATTTTTTCTTTTAATTGTTATATTTCTGTTAATATAGCTTGTGTTGTCTCTGTCTGTGTTCAAATAAATAATTTTTCATTTCATTTCATTTCAGACCATAATCTGTGCCGAATTTCATCAAGATCCGATCAGTAGTTTTTACGTGAAAGAGTAACAAACATCCATCCATTCATCTATCCATCTATCCATCCATTCCATCCATTATCCAACCTTATTGAAAGTAGCTTTACCTTGTTTGACCACTTTATACAACAAAGTTTAAATGCAATAACAAACAACGGTTTATGCCCCGTTCATCCGGATGAGTTTTAATAAATATTGTAATACCTACAACATTTTCCCCATTCATCCAAAGATTTGGACGTATGCCCTATTCGTCCGCGTGTGAAAATCTTTGGAAATAAAATAAAAAAGGAGGGTTGACAAAAAAACATAACATTTTTGATTTTGTGTTAACCTTAGCATTAAATATAAATTTATAGTATAAGTAATACAGTCGGTCCTCCTTATATCGAACCTCAATACATTTATAACTTGAATAATTTTAACAAAAAAACCGACTTCAGTACGGCAAGTTATAAAATTTTCAAATACCTTTAAACTTTGTTCAGTTCAAATGTACCAGTTTTCATTTGCTGCATTACATTTGAAAGACAGAAATAAAAGCATTTATTCGAACATACACGGGATAACAGACATAATCAAAAACAATAGACACACAATAACAAAACAAAAAAATATCCTGTGTGATGTCAGCAAGGGTCGTAATCTCAGCTCTGTGTTGTGGTATTTAAAACTGCAACGCTGATATTCTGATCAGTCCTTGGTGAAGTCACGGTCAGTTATATACATAGGTAATTTATTTGATAGAAAACTCTTTTTTGTACACCACACATTTATGATACAGAATATACCTACCTAATATACCTTTAAATACGTGTTTGAGAATATTAGGAAAAACTTAAGAGAATAAAATATGTTTAAATAAAGAAATTAAGAATTTATTTTTTTGTTACAATCGAACAAAATCGACTGAGCTTCGGGCTGAACACAGGTCAAGTAGGTATTAAAAGCAATATTTAATCTGTGCAATCCGCGCTCAATTCATTCACGTCATTATTTCATATTAATAGTTGCTTAGCAACAATAATCGAAACTTATCCAATCGCCATCAGTAAAATACTTATCATTGAGAAGTTCAGATGGCCATCTGTGGTCTTCTTCATCAGTTTTACTTCACTAAATTACACTTTCTGAATGCAAATGATTGATTATTTGTTAAAAATATTAAAATTGCTATATGTGTGACTATAACTTTTGAGGAGTTCCCTCAATTCCTCATGGATCCCATCATCAGAACTTTCTTTTGATGATAATGGGACCAAACTGGAAGTATGTCCTCTCAGACAAAAAAAAGATTTTTTCATATCGGTCCATAAATGACGGAGTTATGCGGTAACAAACATAAAAAAAAATTAAAAAGAAAAAAAAATACACACGAATTGATAACCTCCTCTTTTTGAAGTCGGTTAAAAATGGGTTAGTCATGAAATATTTATTTTACTACTTCAACAGCTCGGGTCATTTCAAACTAATTAGCGTGGCGCACAGAGCGCTGGTGTTGGGCAATATTTATGTATTTATACTGTATTATGACTTATGACACAAACATCAATTATTTAAAAACTATATACGAGTAGATCTAAAGTAAGTTTACATTTTACCAATTTGACATGAGTAAAATTACCAGTATCACAATTTTGATTTGGTTAGAGGATATGCAACGGCACATTGCTGAAGTTAATAGAAGCAGAGAGCGCTAAGCTTAGACTGGAGATCAACCATGAAAAAATTAAAATCATGGTGGTAGACCGAACTCAATTTTTTCCAGGCTGTAATTTGCTTCATAAATATGAGAAAGTTAACGAGTTCGTATATCTTGGATCCTTAATCACTAGTGAGGCTAGCTGGTCTGAATAAATTCGCCGTCATACTGGTATGGCTAAAAGTGCAATGACCAAGCTGGAAAAAATTTGGAAAAACCGGGGTATCCAACGGTAAACCAAAATACAATTGGTCAGAGCACTCGTGTTGTGTGGCAAAAAGTCAACTAAAATTTATTAACTATGGACCTAATTTACAAGGTTGACGGTATTTCAAAAAATCTATAGTCACATTTTATTTTTAAGAGTATAATTTTTTTTGTTGACTGTATCTTGTGTGCTTGAATTGAATGTCGGATAAAAAGGGAATACTTTTTCGGATGAAAAGGGAATTATTAAAATAAAATCGAAAATCGGACGAGTAGGGCATAAAAATGCGGATGAATGGGGAAGTCAAATTATGCGGATGAGTTTTGCGGATGAGTGGGGCATAAACCATAACAACGCATAACAAATAACATTAACAAACTTCAACAGAATAACAGTGGAAGCTAAACACTAAGTCCTTGTCCAGTACCTGTAAAGTTATAGTAACTTACTTCAAAATTTAAATGCTTTTGTAGTGAAGAGAATGTCTGTTACCTCACCATTTACCATTGCGCAGCGTGTTGTGGGTTCGATTCCTACACGGGATGAAAAATTGTGTGATCCATAAATAGTTGTCCCGAGTCTGGGTGTACTTTGTGTCTGTTAATTGTATGTTTGTAAAGTCCCCCGCGACACAGGGCTTGTTTCCTAGAGTAGGAATTGTCTTTAAAAATAAGGTAAAAAAACTATAGAACTATGTATTTATCACAGGTTTCCAGCGCTCATAGCTAGGTGCACTCGCTGTTCGGAAAACGATCAGCGGGTTAAGCTACCAAAGGCGCGGTAACCCTATAGATGGGTGACCGCATAGTGGTATTTCATCTGAGCGTCTCCGTGCTTCAGTGGGCACGTTAAAATTCGGTCACCACTGTTATCAGTCGTTAGATCACGACAGAGGCCTAAATATGGGCGAACTCAATAACTCTGTCACCAGGTTGGCCACTAACCAAACGATAAGAAGAAGAGCGCTTATTTAGGGATACGTTTTAAAAGAATCATTAAAGCCCTGATGTAAAAAAATGGTCGGCAATACGCAAGTTATATCTTTAGCATTGCAAGCGTCCATAAACTATGGTAATTGCTTGCTTAACATCAGGCGGGCAGTATGCTTGTTTGCCACCCGAGTAGAATAAAAAAAACCATACAGGGAGTAAAGTCCAACTGGGCGTGGTGACCTTCACCTTACAGAATACCGCTATGGTCTTCTATAAGGTGACCTTCAGGTCACCAAACAAATAATAAAATAAAATAGCCTTTATTACTGAGAAAATAACAAACACGAATTTACGTACAAAATAAGCATCTAAACATAAAACTATAAATTCATTTATTTACATAGACAATTAACATTTAAAGAATGTCTCTTATCTTAGTTCGCCTTTTGGCGAAGGCCTCCTCTAACTCTCTGCCACAGCCAAACAAATACAAACTTCATCCTAAGATTCCAGTGAAATTTCTTACCACGTACGATTAGGCTGTGGAATGAGCTCCCTGCCGGGGTTTTCCCTAGGTCTCTAGGGAAAACCCCGGCAAGGAGTTTAGCATGGGGTTCTTCAAGAAAGGAGTTATAAGGTTTTAAAAGGGTCGGCAACGCGTGACTGACACCCCTGGTGTTGCAAACGTCCATAGGCTACGGTAACTGCTTACCATCAGGCGGGCCGTATGCTTGTTTGCTACCTTGGTAGTATAAAAAAACTTCTCAAGTTTCTTTCGGGCAATTTATTGCTTGTAATAGAGCAGCATAAGATTTTTCTAGTCTAATGCTAATTTTAACTAACATTATCCGTCAAAATATTCAATTTCTTAATAATTCAATCTAGCAAGTTAAAATCACAAGGGAATTAGGAACGTATGTATGAAGTTGTACAAAGTTCTAGACACTTCGACATGATAAGATTATGTTTGATAGATATTAGATATTCTTGCTGTTACTTGCAGCAGTTGTAGCCTCTGGGAGGCAACAGGAGTCTGCAAACCGTTCTTCCTAACTTTTTAAACTTATGACTGCCATAAGTGTTGCATAGAAAAAGAAAGAAGAAAGAAAAATTATTTATTTTGAAATAAATCGAGACAACACAAAACAATTAAAAAGAAAAAGCAACAAAAAAAAATATATAATCCTTAGGTATATTATTTTATTTTTTGTTTCTTCTTTTTAATTTTTAAAGAAAATATTACTAATTATTCGGCAAAGAATAGGAGTATGACGATAGGATTAGTTTTATGCCACTTTATTTGTTTATTAGACGTTTATTTGAAGCCGTTTCAAATATGCCTTTTTTAACCGACTTCAAAAAGAGGAGGTTATCAATTCGTGTGTATTTTTTTTTATTTTTTATGTTTGTTACCGCATAACTCCGTCATTTATGGACCGATTTGAAAAAATCTTTTTTTGTCTGACTGGACATACTTCCAGTTTGGTCCCATTATCATCAAAAGAAAGTTCTGATGATGGGACCCATGAGGAATTGAGGGAACTCCTCAAAAGTTATAGGCACACATATAGCAATTTCAATATTTTTAACAATTAATCAATCATTTGCATTCAGAAAGTGTAATTTGGTGAAGTAAAACTGATGAAGAAGACCACAGATGGCCATCTGAACTTTTCAATAATAAGTATTTTACTGATGGCGATTAGATAGACAGGTCGGATCAGTTTGGTTCCTTCTTTTTGCACTTCACATAGCTACACACGATATCACAACATACACATACACCACACATCTATTTATAATATGAAAGGTTTGATTGTTGCAAATATTGTTACGGAATTGCGAGAATTTATGATGTTTGTTTATTATGTTTGTAAATGATCACGTGACCCACGCGATGATGGAATGCGTGTGCGGCGCGACGCTGGACAGTTCTGTCTCGCTCTTTTCCATGTATACGAGCGAGAATGCGCGCGTTGTCGCTTCTGCGTTCCGTTCCGTGCACTTGCTTCCACTTATTAGTATATTACAGAGGTTTGCACTTATAAATTTAATCTTTGTTTCGGTGTTACATATTTTTATTTATTGATTCTTTTTATTTTTAAATACAAATAAATTGTTAAGCCATTTTTGTTAAAAAAAGGCCTGCCATTGAAAATCAGCGCTGCAATATTGCTAGCAATATTGCAGCAAACAGCTGAATGGCAAACCTTTTCTCCTAACGGGGTAAAGTGCCTGCACCTGCATATACAAAAACTAAATGTAAAAAATAAAATGCTATTTTTGTGAAGACTATTTTGTAAAAATGTAATGGTATTTACCTATTGTATTTACATAATTAATGTGTTACTTTGCCCTCTTATGGAGAATAAATCATTTTTCATTTTTTCAGATAAGTTGCGGTTATTGTTGCTAAGCAACTATTAATAAGAAATAATGACGTGAATGAATTGAGCGCGGATTGCACAGATTAAATGCTTTTAATACCTACTTGACCTGTGTTCAGCCCGACGCTCAGTCGATTTTATTCGATTGTAACAAACAAATATTCGAAAATTTTACAACTTGCCGTACTAAGGTCGGTTTTTTTTTTGTTAAAATTATTTCAATATTTGTTTGGTCAAAACTTCTATAAAAACCTGTCTATTCTTAAAAACGAAACCATGCACCATTGTCAAGTTTGATATCAATATTAGCTTAAAATTTAATTGTTCTAGGATCAATATCCATGAAAGAAAATCGGGAAAAATGGGCAATTGCTCATAAGCCACGGAACCAATCTACAATCGTGCAGTCAAAACAAAAATGCCCTAAAATATCTTATCTATGTTCAAAACAGAGAATACATAGATAAGTAAACTAATAAAATAAATCAGGTATGTCTCCAAACTGCATTTATACTAAAAGCAGTTCCACAAAGTCGTTGTCCGTTCAGTATGTACTCGTAAGTAATTCAAAGTAAATGAGTTAGGGTGGCCGACCAACTTGTTGGGGGGCCCGCTAAAAACTACGGCCCACTTGTACAGTAGGTTTCAGTTAACTAGCTGTTATAGGTTAGTTAGGATCGGAGCCTCTAGACAAGTGGCATAAACGATAATCAAATCGAAAAGTCAAAAAATAAAATGTATGGGATTTGACGTTAGTTTAGGACATGATATCGTAAACTTACGTCAAATCCCATACATTTACTTTTTGACTTTTTGATTCGACTACCGTTTATGCCACTTGTCTAGAGGGGCTGTTAGGTATGCAGACGGAGTGGAGAAGTAAAACGATCGCTAGTTCGTTACGCTTTATTCTATCCGTCAGGTGAGACACGGGTGGGTAAAGGGGGGGCGCAATATATGTACATACTTATATCTAACAGGTTCTTTAAGACTTCTTTTTAAACGTAATATCGTAAAGCACGACTTTATAGTATCGTCAAAAGAATTCCACAAATAATTTCACCACTGTAACTACTATAATCTGGTTGTGTTAACAATGAGTCCTGGAGAAAGCTAAACCAATAGTCTTGTTTCGTCATATTTGCGGTGTCGTCAGTAATTTTACTGTTTTGGTTTTAACAAATGAATAAAGTTGCAGTTCTTTGGAGTTTATTATTACTGCCATACTGTCCACTTTTCTTGGACTTTAGCGTAATGGTTAATAGCCGATAACCTTCCTCGGGAATTAGGCCGGTAAATGTTCCAGAGAACCAACTTTTTAGAAAGAAAATTTTCTTATTTGCTCTTATATTAAAACTTTAAATTATTACATTAAATAAAATTAAAAACAAGAAAGCAAATAAGGTCCCTGCGTCAGTTCCTAAAATTGTGCTCTGGACAACGCTGGTATTCTTGCAGGACCTTTATTAATTTAGGTACTAATTTACTTATGAGTGTGAGTTTTTAACTTCATATAATAATATGTACTCGTATTACTAGCGGCGTGTGGTGACGGATTAAGAATACAAATGCCACCAACCCATCCCATCCCGTGAGTGTCGTAAGAGTTGACTAAGGGAGTAAGTCAGGCAGACAATATCCATTGCAAGAGAGGGAAAACTCGAAACAAAACCCTATACCAATCCGTCTGGCCCGCGTGGTATAGTAGGCTAATATCCCTCCAAATTAATGGAGGACACCCGTGCCCAGCATTAGGACGTTTATGGGTTGAGATGTATGTATGTAATGTAAGCTACATTATCACTATCATTATCTAATGATGAAAGAATTTTAACCATCGGTCAAGTAGTTTTTGAGTTAAATCGTATCAAACAAACAAACAAAAAATCTAATCTTTCCTCTTTATAATATTAGTATAGATATAATTTATTTTTGGCATTTTGTTTACTACAGCTGTGTATTTAAGTGATCTATTAGCATCAACATCTAAGAGCGTATGTAACAAGAGAGCTCGTGAAGACATACCTACTTAAAAGTGATGAAATCTCTGACAGACAATAAGCTTCCCACGCGAAAGTGTCGTTAAAACTTCAGTGGTTCTCATTAGTGGGAGTACATTATGTCATAGTTAGTTGTGTCGTTTTCTTTGTACATTTTAGTTATTTTTAGGGGTTAGGAACAATATTACATTGTTTTAAGTAACAACATTATAATTAATCGTTTAAATATTTTGGAGCCGCTGCGGAAATGTAAATTATCCCGCTGAAAAGTAAATTATGAAATACTAGCGGCACATCCCAGCTTCGCACATTATAGGGTTTTCGTAGGGATCCCATATTTTTTTTAATATACCCGCTGATAACGTAGCTTACGAATGTTGACAGAATTTTTAAAATCGGTCTAAAAGTTTTTGAGTTAAATCATATCAAAAAAATAAAAATACAAACAAACAAAACATTTTTGTTTCCTCTTTATAATATTTCTTTAGAAAATGTAAAATGTACATTCTATAGTAACATATCTCACTAAATTTACGCCAGTTGTAACTACCTTTTAACCGATAGTTAACAATGTTTAACTATGCGTGGTATCGGTGGCACAAATTGCTAACGAACTTATCTAGAGTTAGTGGCCAAGCAGATGGTACACAACGAGACCATACTGTTTTACTTAAACTTATATCCGCGTGTGAAGGCTGTAAAATATTTTTCTTTATATCGTCGGTGACACGAAATTTTACAAAAATAGCATATTGTTTTTTGTATACTACTAGGTGGCAAACAAGCATACGGCCTTCCTGATGGTAAGCAGTTATCGTAGCCTATGGACATCACCCAGCATCACCCGCGTGTTAACGACTCACAAAAATACAGAAGGGTATTAGGACGAGGTATCCCTGGGACTGAAAAACATTTCCTTAAAAACGCACACCTAAATGAGCATTTTAGATCGAGTTATTTTATGTACCTACTTAAATTTCACAACATCGAGTATTAAAAAGTAGTTCCTAATTTATAACAAAACATAAGAAATCAAAGACAGTTCATACAATTTTTGTTTATTATTCAAGGCAAGTGCAAGTGTGCGTCAGGATTGACAATTTACATGGCGGGGTCCCGTTGATTTTGGAAAATGGTAACCCATCTATGTACTGACTGCGGCAGGCTTGCTTGACCTTACAGACCTACCGATTCACGCGGCTAACACTTAGTTACGAGCCCGTCAAAACGTCAATACGATATCTTGTCATCGAAGCATATATATCCGTATGTCTGCGAGTAGTTAATCAGCATTGCATGTTGTGGTGAGTCTCCCGACGGGACCGGCTGTGCGGAGCCGTCAATGTATTACTGACAGATGCAATTTCATCGTGTGGGGAACGACTAAGTGAGTTGTAACAATTTTCAATAGCTGAATGGTTTAACTCATCGCGCAGTGGAAGGTTTAGTTGAAAGTATCACTTGTAGTAAAACTAAAACATGTAGCAAAAAATACACGTATAAAAGAATATGAAAAAAATATTGAGGCTGTCTGGTCCCGCAGTGTTGTTTGCTTGGCTAATCGCGAGGTCCTGGGTTTAATTCCTGGATTTAACAAAGTGTTATTAGATTTTCCTAATAGAATATTATCGATTTACATTTGACTGGCGTCCCGCTCCGACTTTTCATCACCAGCCATTTTGTTTTTCATTTATTCAAATAAATAATATTTTAGATTTGAGACAACTCGCACACCACCATCTGATCCCAAACTAGGCAGAGCTTGTACTATGGCAACCAGACAACTGATATACTTTTTGACTGCCTCGGTGGTCCAGTGGCCGCAGTATGCGCCTGCTGTGCAAGAGGTTGTGGGTTCGATTCCCACACAGGACAAAACTTTGTGTGACCCACAAATGATTGTTCTGAGTCTGGGTGTAATTTGTGTCCGTTAATTGTATGTTTGTAAAGTCCCCCGCGACACAGAGCTTGTCCTCTAGTGCGGGAGTTGTCTTTTTTAAGAATTTTAAGAATAAACCTACGAGTACTTATTATTTCTAAATAGATAAATTATTCGCAGACACAGAACAAACTCATGGTCATCTCACAAAGATTTGTCTTGAATAGGTATCGAACTCACTCCGGCCTCTGGCTAAGCAGTCAGAGTCGCTAAACACTAATTTAACTGGCTTTATGACTAGCCTGTTAAATTAGTGGTTAGCGACTCTCCGTATCCTATATCCGTTTAGGGATTGAATTTCTAAAAATCCCGTCTCAATACTCACTTACGCCATTTAAGAAATCTTTGAGCATAAATTTAAGATTGTTTAAAAGTAGAATTACGACTACCAGACCAGTCCTCTAGTAATTATAATAAGTACCTATTTTATTGTCATTATACAAAGTCACGTAGCTACTAAAGACTATCGTTCTTAAAACCTGGTGTAGTCCCAGGTCACTACTTACATTATACGTATGTCCTTTGTCTATATGGACGTAGTAGTTACTACCTACCTACCTATATTTCAGAGCTAAGAGTACTATGGGGAATAATCACAAGGTCTGATACGTATTATTAATAAAATCTTTAATAGTTTGAAGCACCGATATTTGAAAGACTAGTATGTTGGTTTAGTAGTTAGTGACCATGACTGCTTAGCCGAAGATCGTGGGTTCTATTCCCACAAGGAGCAAAACATTAATGTAGATATGATTTTAAAAAGTATATGTTTAGTAGATATACCTATGTATGTATATCGGAGTCAAGCAGTGGACTCCGATAGGCTGATGATGATGATTTAGTAAAAAAAAAAAATGCTTTTTACACTAAGAAATAATACATCACTTATGTTAATGTTATACATGAATGAGAAAAAAGAAACTAAAGTTGAGTAATCCCGCGTTGGTAGCACTTTGTGTCGGTATTGTCTATGTATGTATTACATGTTTTTATTCCTACAATGAAGACGAAGCGTGGGCAGTCCTCCAACAAGGTGGACCGACGACCTGGTAAAAGTTGCAGGCAATCGATGGACAAGGTCGACTCAGGATCGAGAGTTGTGGAAAGCCTTGGGGGAGGCCTATGTCCAGCAGTGGACGTCTTTCGGCTGATGATTTCAACAATTATTTATTTATTTATAATTTTGCACATAATATACATTATGTTATGTGCAACGGCAGACTTAATGTCTTAAGGAATTTTCTACAAGTCGACCTGTGATGGCGCAGAGATAAATAAAATTATTGTAGTTTATTCGTTCCATGGTAAAAAATATTCCGTTCTGCCATAATATAAAACTATAAAAAGAACAATTGCAGTGTGAATAAAACTCTTAATATAACTTCACACAATAAATGTTTCTCTTTATATACTTTGTAATTAACATTCGCCATTACTTTAGATATTTTACTGGTACTTTTATATCTTTAGCAATTTAATATTAATTTTAGTCTGCGTTCTAAGGTAATGAAGAACAAAAGAAAATTAATATAAACTTTTTGAAAATTTAAAGTAGGTATAAGTAACTATATAAATATATTGGTATTATTTGTATGTATGTTTTTTTAAATAAATGCATTTCGGTTCGGTTTTGGTTTCAAGTGTATTAATGTAAATATTGTGAAAAACAACATAATATAATGTATTTTTACTTTTATTTTATAACTAAAAATTGAAAGAAAAAAAATAATAACGACTTCAAAAAGCTAAAAATAACTGAATACGGATTGATTGGTGCCAAGCTAAATATGTTCAACACGCATCGTAAAAAATGTAGGTATATATTGATAACTTGTTGATGTAAGTAATAAATTATAATGTTACCATTGTGAAAGGAAGCAGAATGTATTGCAATCCAGACAAACCTTAGTGGTTTTTGGACTGCTTATGTGTATAAATTGTACTTTTTATGTAATTAAATAAATAAAAAAAGTGACAGAAAGAACCTAGCACCGACATCAATCTGTATTCAGTTATTTTTAGCTTTTTGAAGTCGGTTTAATATTTTTTTTGTGATAAATGAAACTGATTTTAGATATATATTGGATAGGCTAGTGTCCAGCAGTGGACTCTGATAGGCTGATGATGATGATTTAGTAAAGAAAAATGCTTTTTACACTAAGAAATAATACATCACTTATGTTTATGTTATACATGAATGAGAAAAAAAGAAACTAAAGTTGAGTAATCCCGTATTGGGAGCACTTGGTGTCGGTATTGTCCATGTATAATTTGATGTTTTTATTCCTACAATGAAGACGAAGCGTGGGCAGGCTTCTAACAAGGTGGACCGACGACCTGGTAAATGTTACGGGCATGGACAAGGTCAACTCAGGATCAAGAGTTGTGGAAATCCTTGGGGGAGGCTATGTCCAGCAGTGGACATCTTTTGGCTGATGATGATGATTCCAACAATTATTTAATTTTTTTTCACATAATGTACTTTGTACAACGGCAGACTTAATGTCTTAAGGCATTTTCTACCAGTCGACCTGTGATGGCGCAGAGATAAATAAAATTATTGTAGTTTATTCGTTCCATCGTAAAAAATATTCCGTTCTGCCATAATATTAAACTATAAAAAGAACAATTGCAGTGTGAATAAAACTCTTAATATAACTTCACACAATAAATGTTTCTCTTTATATACTTTGTAATTAACATTCGCCATTACTTTAGATATTTTACTGGTACTTTTCTATCTTTAGCAATTTCTTTCAGAATAATTAATATTAATTTTAGTCTACGTTCTAAGGTAATGAAGAACAAAAGAAAATTAATATAAACTTTTTGAAAATTTAAAGTAGGTATAAGTAACTATCTAAATATATTGGTATCATTTTTATTATGTTTTTTTAAATAAATGCATTTCGGTTCGGTTTTGGTTTCAAGTGTATTAATGTAAATATTGTGAAAAACAGCATATAAAATGTTTTTTTACTTTTATTTTACCACTAAAAATTTAAAAAAAACCGACTTCAGAAACCTAACAATAACTGAATACGGATTGATTGGTGCCAAGTTAATTATTAAGTTTATGTTCAACGCATGTCGTAAAAAATTTAGGTATATATTGATAAGTTGTTGATGTAAGTAATAAATTATAATGTTACCTTTGTGAAGGAAGCAGAATGTATTGCAATCCAGACAAACCTTAATGGTTTTTGGACTGCTTATGTGTATAAATTGTTATTTTTATGTAATTGAATAAATAAAAAAGTGACAGAATGAACCTGGCTCCGACTTCAATCTGTATTCAGTTATTTTTAGCTTTTTGAAGTCGGTTTAATTTTTTTTTGTGATAAATGAAACTGATTTTGCTAAAAAATCTTTTAAGTTAGGTACACTATTTATTGCCTCGGTGGTCCAGTTGCCGCAGTATGCGCCTGCTGTGCACGAGGTTGTGGGTTCGATTCCCACACAGGACAAAACTTTGTGTTCCCACAAAGAATTGTTCTGAGTCTGGGTGTAATTTGTGTTCCGTTAATTGTATGTTTGTAAAGTCCCCCAAGACACAGAGCTTATTCTCTAGTGCGGAAGTTGTCTTTTTAAGAAAAAATACTAGATAAAGGTACAATAAAAAAAAATCCAAAAACCCAACCACAAGTTTTCTGAACGTCGCACACTCGGTTAAACTGCTCGTAAATCTCATTAAACTCGCGTGGCCTGTTACTGCTGAATGATATTAAATCTAAAATGCAAATGTAACTAGTTCGATACCGCATCGTTCTTTTGTAAGAGATGGGCGTACCAAGAACTTCGGCTCATAGAAGAGGTTTAAATTTATTTAAAGTACGTGAAACTTGATGGCAAAGTGAAAGAAAAGCAAAGAGGATGGGAGCAGCTGGATGTGAGAAGCTGAGGATTTTGCTAAGTGGTGTGTACATGGAGACGCCTATGTCCAGCAGTGGACTTCGATGATGACATCCTTACTACGCAAATACTCTTATTAGATTGGAGTACATAAGTATTGACGAAAAAATCCAAAATCCGAGCCTTTGACTGTAGATCCTTTATGGACCCAAATAAATGGGTTGGCAACACGCAAGTGATACCTCTGGTAATGCAAGCGTCTATAGGCTACGGATACTGCTTAACATCAGGCGGGCCGTATGCTTGTTTGCCGCCCAAGTAGTATAAAAAAAAAAAATCCTTTCTAAGAATTAGAAAAAGTTTTTAAATAAATTTCATAAAATCGTTTTTTTTTTAATTTACCAAGGAGGCAAACAAATACGGCCCGCTTGATGGAAAGCAGTTAGTGTAGCCTATGGACGCTTCCAACACCAGGTGTATTACTCGCGCGTTGCCGACCCTTTAAAAACCTTATAACTCCTTTCTTGAAGAACCCCATGCTAGGGAAAACCTCGGCAGCGAGCTAATTCCACAACCTATCGTTATTAATTACGTGGAAAATTCTGAAACCATACCTCTATTGGAGTGCTAGGCTTGATTTACGTAGAGCCTTTGACTGTAGATCCTTTATGGACCCAGTAACGGTTCGTGTGGATACCACTTCCATATTCCCTTTAGATCTTGAGCTAGATTCATTCCTTGTGCACACGGGGTAACTAATCTGCTAATGTATCTATACTTGCAACGAATTGGACTCCTATTTCCATAGTTTGCATTTCATTGCTACATTTGGGTTTTAGACGAACTCCTAATAGTTCGTCCTCGTAAACGTTTGATAGAAATAATTCAGCATGTTTTTGAAGCTTGGATATATTTGGCACATTTTTTTTTGTGTTTTACGGCATTATTCATTAAACGCCCTTATTTTAGGAGTCGGCAGTAGTGTTTTTGGTGTGTGTTGTGGTTCATTCGTTAGGCTTTACACCTATCTGTTGAGTCAGCAAACCTGTCAGTAGGCAAATTAGCTGACGTCTTATTTGACATTTTTCATCGACATGCATATATAAGTAATTTATTCATATAGGTCACACCGTAAGTGTAATAATATGAATAAATCATTAAGAATAGATTCAAATTCAAGATTTACAGGGTTCTTAAATTAACCTGTTTGTTGGGTATCACCATACTTAGCTCTTAAGAATGCAAATTTCATTTTTAACAATATTCGGTAGATATTTAATTTTCAAAACATTTATTAGTCAAGTATGTTAGCACATGTATGATTTGGTAACATTACGATATCTATTATGTGCTATGCTTACATCCATTAGGTTCGATTGATTAGCGTAATAGTTACTAGTAATAGTCAGTACAGCATCAGTATCATATAATAATGGCGCTTTATTGCTATCATCAGATAAACACAGTCTGCTTCTGAGACTTCTTCAAAATTGGTATATTACCCGAGACTCAATCCAGGTCTAAGGCTTATTTCCCACGTGTACGACGCCCTATGTGTTTATTATTTTATTTGTATCGCGTAAACGTATTCGCCTTGTTTGTGTTTAAAATTAAGTTGACTAAATTGAGTTTTGTCTGTCTCGTAAATATTGTCACGTAATATAGTGATAGGCGAAGATATTTTAAGTAAAACAAATTTAAAGGGTCGGCAACCCTAGCGCTGCAAGTGTATTAAGTGTAGTGTGGTACTGTAGCCTAAAGGCTACAGTACCTTTTAACCATCAGGGCCCCAATTCTGCTAATTTACGGATGGCTCAAATGAATCTTAATTGATTCTCAATTGAATCTCAGTAGTATTTTTGGTATTCTGCTAATAAATTCGAGACCAATAGTTGGAAAACCATTGGTTTCAAATTATTTAGAAGAATACCAATATTGTTGTACCAAAAATGCTAATAATTCAAGACCAATAGCTTTCCAACTATTGGTCTTAAATTTATTAGCAGAATACCAAAAATGCTACTGAGCTTCAATTGAGAATCAATTGAGCCATTCATAAATTAGCAGAATTGGGTCCCATCCCAGGTGGGCCGTATGCTTGTTTGCCTCCATAGTAGTATAGAAAAAACCTGACAAAGATTTTCTGGTTTTCCTATTTCACTTTGTACTTAAAACTTCATAAGAGTTACTTTGGAAATAAATTGAATACTCGTAAGTTTCAAATAAGTATTTGGTTCGATAACCATTAATAAAAAAACCTTTTACTCCGGCTCGTTTATCAAATAAAGATAGCTACATCAGTTATTTACTCCCACTCTTGTACAGTTACTTAAGACGATTGAGTCCTCCTTGTTTATTACCTGCACTGCTAATGGCCGTTTTATTGCTCACCCTGCACCCTCGCCGCCATCTTGCTTATTGATATATATATTATGAACGTTTAAAGCTAAGAGGTTCTAATGTATTGGTTACGGGGCTCTACCAGAGCGTTACCAGAGAGGTTTGGCGTATTTGGGAAAGTCATAAATTGAAATTATATTTGACAATCGAGTAAATAATAATAATAGTAATTTATTTCAAAAAATAATTTTGATACATTGTGTTAGTAGACTTATCACTATGTTGGTATACAATTACAATGAACATAAATACACAAAAAAGCAACACAACACGAAGAAAAAAGAGAAAGCCAACAGCCCCACTATTCCACTATGGGCAAATGTAAATATGTCCATTGTGCAATAATCGGACTGTCAAATTAAAAAAAGTAAAACAAGCATCTAAATTTTGTAGTAAATAAAGAACTGCGCTAGCTACTAAATAGTTACGCCATGTCCACCACGTCCGGAACTTAGCCCTGAGGCTCTCAATGCTAAAAAGCTGTATTAAAAAAAAACTATTTGGATGGCAAACAATGCTTAACCAGCAGTTACCGTAGCCAATGGACACTTGCAATACCAGAGGTATCACTTGCGTGTGACCGATCACCAAGGTTTTAAAATGGAATGGTTAAATATCCCTGGGATAGGAAAACGATTATTTTAAAACACTTCCCTAAATGTGCGCTGGAGACCTGTACTCACACACAGGAACACAACTACACCGCTATGTGTAGTTATTTGGCTGTGGACTTCTGCAATGCAAAGGTCCTTCCTCAGTTAGGCATTCTCGCTAGTATGGTGCCCTACTTCTCTTAGTTAGTTATTATTATTTAATAACTTTGACGAAAATAGAACTAAAATGAGTGTTTCTTACAGTATGAATTCAAGTCGTTTAAATATTAAATGGCTATAAACGGTACTTATATCCACCGTTCAATCGATCGATTTACGTCGGGAATCCCGGTATTCTTAGGTTACGAATACTCCTACATAAAGACGTAATTACGTGTCTTCATGACAAGACAATCCAGTATTATGAAGCAATAATGTTACCTGTCCTATTGACAGCATTATTAATAATATTGATGTGGACATAAGAAACGCCCAGACCTGGAAATTGTGAAACTTGATATAATGAAACAGTTTGTGTCGTTATTTTTTTGTTATCTTCCTACTAATATTATAAACGTGAAAGTTTGTAAGTATGGATGGATGGATGGATGTTTGTTACTCTTTCACGTAAAAACTACTGAACGGCAGGGGTATTCCGTAAGAACAAAAACCGAGCCACCGCAAAAACCGAGCAAAATCTGGCTGTCAGATTGAAAATCAGTATTCCGTAAGAGCCCTTTTTGACGTTTCGTCAATAGATTGTGCCGTCACCGAGCAATCACAACTGTCAATTTTGCGATCACAACTGTCAGTTTGCCATCGCTGTTTCTGGCTGAAATTTGGCACAGAGATAGATTATGGTCTGGAATAACACATAGGCTACTTTTTACAGCGATAACCTACATCCACGCGGGCGGAGCCGCGGGCTACAGCTAGCCTTTATATATAAAAATGAATCCCTATTTCCCTTGGTCACGCCATCACGCGTGAACGGCTGGACAGATTACAGATTTTTCAGATTTCGATTTGTTGTGTTTGTTATTGTCCGAAGTAGGTTTTTATGTAAAAAAAAAGAAAGTTGCGCTGAAAATAGTTAAACTCGGACGAAGTCGGGGCGGGCCGCTAGTAATAAATAATATAGTAGTGAACCCGAGAAGCACAGGTTCGAATCCCGCTCCAAGATTGTTTTTTTTCACATTGTCTCAAATATTTAAATAAACTGAAGTATTTAAATATTTACAGTCGAATTAACAACATCTTTCTTCATTGATACGATGAAAGTTATCTAACAATTACACAGTACCCATTCGTAAGTACCAGGAGCGCAGTAACGCATGGAGCTGTTTAACAATTCAATCGTCCTTTGTGCACCATCACGGTTTGCTGTTTGCTTTCAATTAGACAGTGCAATTGCGCACCCCATACCACTAACTGAACGCCTGATGCCCTGGTATCTGACGTGGGGTTCGATTGGATAATGGGACAAAGTGTGCTCATTCATTTGGAACTGTTTTCGATATGGTAGCTATTGGCAGTATTTTGGTTATTGAGTAGGAGTTTGTTGAAGACAAAAATATAATTAAGTAACAGAAAAATAAGTTTTAAAACATCTTTGATATCCCAAAACTGACTGATTGATTGATTGACTGCCTTGGTGGTCTAGTGGCCGCAGTATGCGCCTGCTGTGCACGAGGTTGTGGGTTCGATTCCCTCACAGGACAAAACTTTGTGTCCACAAAGAGTTGTTCTGAGTGTGGGTGTAATTTGTGTCCGAATTGAATGTTTGTAAAGTCCCCCGCAACACAGAGCTTGTTTTCTAGTGTGGGAGTTGTCTTTTTAAACAAAGAAAAAAGAAGAAAAAAATAATTAAGTTCATTAATTTTCAAAAATGGAGTGTTGTTTTAAAAATAAACAGTTGCCGTGGCCTACGGTGGCTTGCAACACCATAACACACAAGTATAGTTCATAATGTCGTCAATATTTTTTATTCGGATTTGACATATCAAATCCGAATAAAAAATGTAACGCAACGGCTAAGCCACACATTTTGAATATAGTGTAGAGTTTGTAGAAAACTTAAGTCTAGGATTCACACAGAACGCTATTCGCTAAGGTGTCCTACGTGTGTGACGAATGCGTCGCGTTGCAATGCGACGCGAAGCTAAACCGCGTCTTGCCTCAGACGACCAACAGGAGAGGACGCAAGCAGAGCAGCCGTTGTTTTGATCGCATTCATCAGGGTTGCAGAGTCGTGTCTCGAGTCGCATTTGTCGCTCACGTAGGACCCCGGGTAAGTTGGTGTATGAGTTTAAAGTTTTAGTTTGTGTTTATTTCTTAGTTCGATGTACACTTCATTACCCGACTACAGCGAACCAAAAGGAGGGTTATGATTTTAGCCTGTATGTATGTATGTTAATTTGTTCCCGTATAACTTCTAAACTACTTATCATAATTTTTCCTTGGCGTGTAGAGTTAGGAGTTTGGCTCTCCATGAGATCTGATAAATTTTTTATAGTGCAAGCAGTATGTACTCGCTGTTCTTAATGATAAAGTGAGAGAGCAAATGAAATATACATCGGACATGTATTTTTCATTTGCGGTTTATGGTTCTTCTAAGGTTTGCTGGTAGAAAATTCATTATGAATTAAGCTTGCCTTTGTACATGATTGACGGGACAAATATTTGTGTGATCCAAAAATTGTTGTCCCAAGTTTAGGGTGTAATTTGTGTCCGTTAATTGTATGTTCGTAAAATCTCCCGTGACACAGAGCTTGTTCCCTAGTGCGGGAGTTGTCTTTTTAAAAACAAAAATTTCAAAGTCCATTAAGTTATCAATCCTACCTTCTTAATTAAAAACTTTATATCACAAATGTAGTTTAAAAGAGAATTTAATGTACGAGTATGTAAAGCAAATAGAAAGCTCCCTCGATGTCATATTTATTTGTTGAGGTATGTAAGGAGTAAGTTTTAATTGCATCGGTCGTCAAAGCGAGTAGGTACAAATATAGTCCCTTTGCGTCTGTACATAGGTGTCTACATTACAGGCAGGCAGGAGTGGAGTGGTTAGTAAGAATTCTTCCATTAGTGTTTTAGTGGTTAGTGACTGCTAAGCCAAGTGGTGGATTAAAGTCTAAGTCATAGTCAAACTCATTTATTCATTTAGATCAAATACATAATACTTATGAACGTCATAAAAACAAATGCCCGCATACTTTTTTTCCTACAGCCAATTCGCTGACTAGGGTTGGGCCTCGAAAAGATTTGGCAAGAAACTCAGGCCACTCTTTTTAATTAAGACAGAGTATAACATTAACAATTTGGTATGAGTTACAATGTTAGTGTTAACAAAAAGGGACCCAATATACCATACAAAATTAAATTTAAGTAATAATATATTTAATAGGGAAACAATGAAGCTTTCCGCTGTATGGCAATGAGGGATCCTTTCCTTTTGTGCCAAGCCAAGTGTGTTGGGTTTGATACCGACTTGAGACACCTGGGACAAATCTTTGTGGGACCTTCTTATCGTTTGGATAGTTGCAACCTGGTGAAGCAGGTACATGAAGTTTCGTCCATTTTACTTTGAAAATGACGGGCTTTTATACATCATATCATCCATTCATCCCTTATTTTAACCCTTTAGGGGTGAAATTTCCAAAAATCCCTACTTAGTGCGCACCAAAATCGTTCAAGGAAGTTGTGGAGTTCCTTCCCCAGTCGTTATTGCTCGCTAGTATGGTGCCTCATTTAAAAAATTACAAAACGTGTGCAAAATACAGTTTTGCTTATCCCTTTAAAATAAAAGGTGTGCTGTATATACTATGTTTTAATATGAAGCATATATGTTAAATATTTTGTGAAGCAAAAGTTTCAAATGTAATAACGAGTAAACTTTGATAAAGTCATTGCATTGCCATCGTTGCATGAATTTAGTAGTTCTGTTACTAAACAAGATAATTGCTATGTAAGTTAGATCGTTTACTTACTTAACTAGCACAAATATGACGTGTGCTATGTTTAAACCGGCCTGTTGGTCTGTGACCCTGACTGCTCAGCCGGAGGTCATAGATTCGATTTCTACATGTGTAATCTTTAATTCTTTAATGTACACAAAAGAAATACAGATAGTGTTACATAGGTATTAATATCATTTACATTTGTATATTTGGAAAGTTCCCTGCGACACAGGGTTTTGTGCCTGAGTTGGGGAGCTGTCTTTTTTTTAAGAAATAAATTATATGTTTATTTGTGGTATCGTCACTACTAAACAGATATCCTGAATACGAAGTGATGTATTTGTTATTAGTTCAGTTTAAATGGTTCTTGCCTAATAAATAGTATCTCCTAAATATTGTAATAAACTGATTTTAAAAAGATAGATCCCGCAAGTCACTATTCCAAAAGACATAACAAACATACAATTCACATAAATAAAGAGTAACCTCAGATTCAGAATATCTGAGGTGAGGTCTTTTACAGGTCTCCAGTGCTCATTTAGAGATGCGTTTTGAAAAAAACGTATTCCTATCCCAGGAATACTCCTATCATAAAGCGCTGATGTAAAAAAAAATTGGTTGGCAACACTCAAGTGATACTTCTGGTATTGCAAGCGTCCATAGGTAACTGCTTAACATCAGGCGGGCCGTATGCTTGTTTGCCACCTAAGTAGTAGATAAAAAAATATGTGTCTGTAGGCTACATAAATATTTGTCTAGTTTGGGGATCGAACTCACAATACTGCTTTTTACTCATTATGCTAAAGCATATTTCTTTTTACTATCTGACATGTAATTTTTTTTGTCGTTTTTTGACACAACATAATTTTATTATACGTAGATATTAGACTGCATTTGACATTTTATAATTCTTTCTTAATCCACTGACATTTTTGAATGTTTTCATATTATTATTATTTCATTGATTTAAAAAATATATATTGTTTCATTTTAAAATTTAACATTTCATAATTATTATAAGATCCACTTTTTTGATATTCTGAGTTTATTTGACATTTCATAATTTTATTAATTCATTGACATGTTTATTCTATGTATTTTAAATTAATATTAATTATGTAGTTTAGTATTATTGAACATGTTTAGTATCTATGGGATATTTAGGATGCGCAATCTTAAAGGAGATCACCACTTTAACCAATACGCCACGCGTACAGTGTGGTTCACAAACAAGAGTAATTTAGGCATACGAGTATAATGGTCGTTCTCTATCTAAATAATATTATAATTAAAAACATCGTGATTGTGTAATAAAATACTTTACAAAACAATTAAAACATTAACAGTTTATAAACTTACTTTCGTGGAAGTATCAGAAGAGTCTTCAAAACTCGTATTACAAAACATTTTAATTCTTCGTGATGTTAAAACACTTGATCCCTATCGTATTGTTTGGGCCCGGGGGCTACAATTAAGGGAATTACAGTTCCATTTTCGTGAACAGCTTGTTTTCAAACCTTTTTTTCACTTCCGACCCGACAACAATCATTTAAATCGTGAAGAAACAAACAGAGAGACAGTTCGACTGTGATTTTAATGTATTGAATGTTGCTGTCGTGAATAGCCGACAAATGGAAATTTTACATATTACATTTTTGCCAACAAGTTAACATGTTGCACTCACGCCATTGTCGGCTATACACGACAGTGGTGTTCCAAAGATTGAAACGATATATCATTGTTTAAAACATTTTTATGAGTTTATTACGTCACCTGTTGTGTAAAAAATAGTCCTGCATTAAGAGAATAAGCTGAGGCGCTCATAGCTAGGTGCACTCGCTGTTCGGTAAACGATCAGCGGGTTAAACTACCAAGGGCACGGTAACCCTATAGATGGGTGACCGCATAGTGGTATTTCATCTGAGCGTCTCCGTGCTTCGGAGGGCACGTTAAAAGTCGGTCCCGACTGTTATCAGTCGTTAGATCACATGGGCGATCTAAATTTTGATTTTTTTTAAAAGACAACTCCCGCACTAGAGAACAAGCTCTGTGTCGCGGGGGACTTTACAAACATACAATCAACGGACATAAATTACACCCAGACTCAGAACAACACATTGTGAGTTACACAAAGTTTTGTCCTGTGTGGTAATCGAACCCACAACCTCGTGCACAGCAGGCGCATACTACGGCCACTGGACCACCGAGGCAGTCTAATAACTCTGTCACCAGGTTGGCAACTAACCAAGCGATAAGAAGAAGAAGAGAATAAGCTCTAAATCGACGTTGACTTCATCCAAAATATCCTGAGCGTAAGAAAAACACTCAGTAACTAATAAAAGAAAATACAAAAACATTACGCAATTGTTATGTAATTTGAAACAGGACGTCAGTGGGTCCTCCGTCCAACGTGCTTCGTCTCTAACAATACAGTATAGGGGAGAGTTTCTAAAACATTTCTATTGTCAACACATTTCCTTCAGAACAGTCAATTTACAATGTAAAGGAAGCATTATAAACAAAAAGTTGTAAAGTGCGAGTGCGATTTTTTGTTTAGATTACTTACAACTAATTGTCTGTGTAATAATTTGTCTTGTTAGTTCGTTTCATGGCTCTAAGGCAGCCGCCACACACAGCCTTAGGTAAAATGGCAGACATCACCTTTCTAGCTTACCTTACAATCAAAATCACATGAAAAATGATACATCAACTGTAACTTAAATAAATAAATGAATTTTGAGTTTAAGTATTCATATTGTTTGTGTTCCGTAGTCAAATTGAAACATTTATTTTGTTTACCTTTTTTTTATACTACTTAGGTGGCAAACAAGCATACGGCCCGCCTGATGTTAAGCAGTCATCGTATGGATGCTTGCATGTTGCCAACCCATTTTTTTACACCAGCGCTTTATGATGGGATAGGAATACGTTTCTTTCAAAACGTATCCCTAAATGAGCGGAGACCTGTACTCACACACGGGAACACAACTACACCACTGTGTGTAGTTATTTGGCTGTGGTCTTCTGTAAGGTGGAGGTCCTTCCCCTGTCGGGCTTGCTCGCTAGTATGGTACCCTACCTCTGTAAAACAACTTACAAGGTTTATAGTGTGAAAGACGTCCACTGCTGGACATAGGCCTGTTTTTAAGGGAGAAAACCACCTGTGCTTCTTCTTCCGCCTTCATGGGTGGACCGCTGTAACCTGATATGACGCCAGTGGATAGGACTTACGCCTCCCCGAAGCATTAGGTCTTCAGTTGACCTTATTAACCTTAATCCTTATCGTAACCTTAATTCCAGGTCCAGGTTGTTGTGTCGGTCTACATTCTTGAAGGTTTGCTCACAAAACAAATATTAGGAGATTATCCAAACTAGACACAACTACTTTGATAAAGTCAAAATATTCACTGCAGATTCTTCCTTAGTCCAAAAGCTGAATTGGAAGTTGTAAAATTAATAAAAAAAATATCGGGGCTTTATTCTGAGCGGCTTATTCAACTTAACCCGAAAGCTATTGTTCTCGAAACGTAAATATCCATAGATTCATGCCACTCTAACCCCAAAGTGATGAGTTCAGATACTTATAATTTTTTTTTAGTTTTAATATTTTTAATTATTTTTTTAAAAGACAACTCCCGCACTAGAGAACAAGCTCTGTGTCGCAGAGGACTTTACAAACATACAATTAACGGACACAAATTACACCCAGACTCAGAATAATTCTTTGTGGGTCACACAAGTCCTCGTGCACAGCAGGCGCATACTGCGGCCACTGAAGGCAGTCCATTGTTAAGTACACTTAACAATGGACTGCCTTCGTGGTCCAGTGGCAGGTTGTTTATAAAATTTACCGTTTTTCCATCCAGGATCTCCAAAAAATGCACTTGTAAGTGTTCCTACAACCTTCAAACTTGGGACAGTATTAACAAAGGACTGTCGTTACGCCGCCATTGTGACACCAAACTCGTTGACAAGTAAGTTTTAATTGCGTTTTTAAGTAACGTAGGTCACAGTACGAATTTCTTACACAAATTGAAGAAACGTTAGAATGATTATGTACGTACTACGTAGAACGAAGCTAATAATAATTATTTATTTCGTGTCGCATAAACACAGAGATACACCTTATGGACTAGCATACATATAAACATACAATTTGGGTTAGTATAAGAGTTAAATAACTATGTTAGTAATGCTTCACTTGCTCTTTAAGTCTTTGTGCGTTCGGGTGGTACTTGTCCGTGGAAGCGACGGAACACCACGCCCTGCGGCCAAAAGTCCTTTTCCATGACGATGTGCAGGTAGCAAGTCGCTACTCGAACTACGAATGCCTTAAAATTAACATTACGGTGCGGCTCCAGCAGCTGCACTCTCGGCACGTATTTCGTATTATAATGGCCTCTCCCTCTACACGAGTGACATAAACGGTATTCAAATCGAAAAATCCAAAAAGCAATTATATGAGATTTGACGTAAGTTTACGATATAATGTCGTAAACTTACGTCAAATCCCATACATTGTTTATGCCACTTGTCTAGAGGGTCTGGTGATAGAGTTATTTAGATCTCCCATATTTAAGATTGTCGTAACTATGATGGGAATCTGATTAAACGTTTCTTTTTAAACTAGCATCTCTGAGTTCAGGCCTTAAAACCCTTAGATCTTTGTATATCTACTATAAATTAATTATTTAAGAGTGGTAGGGCACCATACTAGCGAGCCAGCCCGACTGGGGAAGGACTTCCACCTTACAGAAGACCACAGCCAAATAAGTACACACAGTGCACTGTGTGTACTTATTTGGCTGTGGTCAAAAACAACAAACAACTACACTATGGTGTAGTTGTGTTCCTGTGTGTGAGCACAGGTCTCCAGCGCTCATTTAGGGATGCGTTTTGAAAGAAACGTATTTCTATCCCAGGGATACTCCCAAAATAAAGCCCTGGTGTAAAAAAATGGCTTGGCAACACGCAAGTGATAGGTACTTCTGGTATTGCAAGCGTCCATAGGCTACGGTAACTGCTTAATATCAGGAGGGCCGAATGCTAGTTCGTCACCTAAAAAAAAAATTGATAATTCTTTACATTTCACTATTATTTTTAATTTCAATATTACTTGTCTAACGTTTACTTCTTAGATATTCTGGCATCAGCATAGAAATAGGGCAGCAAATTAAATAATGCAAGTAGAAGAGTAATGTCACGTAGGGGTCGAATGATAGCGCCATGATAGTCGTTTTCCTCACCGTACCTGAGCGTAGGGGCTCAACCCGTTACTTTGAATAGTCAACGTGTTAGGTAGGTGTCAGGAGCGGTGTATTCGTCGCAAAAAATGTTCAACTTACAAGAATTGTGACTGCCTAATTTATTTAGGCTTGTGATATTGCCAACGACCTTGAGCATTTGGGCGAAGCAAACACGACCTAATTCTCTAGGCGAACGCGGTATCCCCGCGCTCGCCGTATAGCCGCAGTATAGGCGCTTTAAATGGACGTCTTTTTATTTTTTAATAAATTAAAATTTAAACTGATTCTAAATATAACATTACCAAATTATAGGTGTATGTTTTCTTCAAATGTTGTTTTTTTTCGTATTATTTGATAAAAAATTAAGACATAAAGTGGTTACATCTCAATAATTTGGTGCTGATTCGGTGATTTTTTTACAAACTATTTAGAATTACTGTATAATTTATGACAAGACTATATTATGAAACACATCTTGTAGATTAATACTGTATTTTTTGGCAGTCATTTGTCTATAAACGCCAACAAAAAATGTTTTCATTTACACTTTTTACTCTTTTTCATATTTTTTGTTTATGTAAAAAAAAAGAAAAAGACGTGTAAATGAAACCATTTTTTGTATGTCAATAAAAAGTAACTTATGTCAGTTCCTTGATAATATGTCCCCTAAAGTTAGTAAAGACAATAAGTTTTTACACAGGGATCCAACTGAGCTTAAGATGATAAATATTGTCGAAGTACTTTTCGAAGCAAAAATTGTGCAATTATGGCGATAAAAGTGTACTTATAACACAATTTCTCAAACGATACGCAAATTACCTTGTCGACAGTTCAGAAATAAATTTAAAAAATGGTTAATACTTACGAGTACCTTATTAAATAAATAAAAAATGATCCACAGTTACACAGTTACAGTTTAAAAACTTTAGTTTTGTTTTTGGTGAAAATGTTTACTAATATTATAAATGTGAGAGTTTATAATATATGTACGTTGCGCTAAAACAGATGAACGGATCTGGATGAAATTTGGCACGGAAATAGATTACAGTCTATAATAGCACATAGGCTACGTTTTATCCCGGAAAAGTCCTGTCTAGAAACTAGTAGAGTAGTAGAAACTAGTAGAGTATATTGTATTGCATGTTAAGAACTATAGCCGATATGAATTTAAAAAACTAAAACTCTCACTCGGATATACAAGTTGCCATAGCCATTAATTACTTTTGTCGAGCCTACGTGTATTTTTGTGTCCGTATACTTAATGTTTACAGAGTGAAAAATACACAATTCGCTAGAGATTCGTTTATAAAGAAAGACTACAAATCTCGAGCGTTGAAACTGTTTGATGTGCCTACGTCCTATATTAAAGTATAGGCAGTAACTGAGACCATACGCTTGTATATCACGAAAAAATACACTAGGAAAGTTTATTTAATGCAACTTTGTTTTACTAATAAGTCACACCACATAATACCATTACCAATGTGTTACAGTGTGACGGATATTTGCAATGATCCTGAAAATATCTCGTGTGATCACAAAATTCATGTTACATTTGTATAGTCCGATTTTTTGCAGGATTTTCGCAAAGTTCGTAGTTTCGCAAATTATATATCCAATCGTCCTGCGATGTATCCAATTTTAGGTATTTAAAAACAAAATATTACTTACAGCAAAAAAATCACGTTTCAGTAAAATTTTATTAACGTAAATACCAAATCCTTATAGCCTT
Organism: Trisateles emortualis; assembly: GCA_947095525.1. Taxonomy (NCBI): domain Eukaryota; kingdom Metazoa; phylum Arthropoda; class Insecta; order Lepidoptera; family Erebidae; genus Trisateles; species Trisateles emortualis. The sequence goes on along the minus strand of OX352736.1, from coordinate 19,423,057 downwards.
TAAAATGAATGTAGAAACTGAAACATTTAAGCGGGCGACTGTACCATATCCTATGAAATATAAATCGAACAGGTATGGTTGGTACGGTATGTGTTATTCAGGGCCGCCTTCCCATACTTTTGATTTTTTGATGGCATTCCCATGTAGCTGTAAGCTGTTATTTGTTTGTTCACACTTTGTTGGAAATGTTTCTTTTTGGTTGCCAAATTTTGTTGGAAAAGCAGGCTAAGTTGTTTTGGTTCGATTATTATCTTCTTACTAGGGTCCGCCTGTGTTCAATCCCACGGGAACAGTGATTTTTCTCTATGTGCTATTTCAGACTATAATCTATTTCTATGCCAAATTTCATCCAGATCTGTTCAGTCATTTTGGCGTGGTTGTGTACCAAACTTTCTCATTTATTATATTGTAATGTGAAAGCAGTGGTGGCTGAATGGGAAAGTAACTGACTTGCACGCAAGAGGTTCGAGTTCGATCCCGGGTGGCAGTACCAATGTGAATTTCCCTTTGTGGAGTTTATATGTACTAATCAAATGATTCACCATCTGCTTACGGTAAAGGAAAACATCGTGAGGAAACCCACATGTCTTAGAATTAATTCTAAAGACATGTCAGATTCACCAACCCGCATTTAATGCAGGTTGGTGATAATTCACAAATTTTTGGTTAATTCACACACGCTGGCCTAATTTAGGCCAATGTGTGTGTGAATAAACACTCTCTCTCTTGATAGGGGAGTGGAGACCCGTGCCCAGTAGTGGGACATATATGGGTCCCTATTATTATATAATATATTGTAATGCACAAAGTATATTGAAAATAATTAAATAAATTGCCTTGCTAAACTTGAACAGACTAAGCGCCATTTTTCACCATATATTTTATAAGCTTTACAAGGCAATTTCGAGGTACCTACTAAAAGTGGTAGGTACTCTATTTTAATTCAGCTCTGTGGTCCAATAAATATGTCTTTATACAACTATACATTGTATTTTCGTATTCTGAGTAACATTTCTCTAGACGGTAGTTATTTCCATGGCAATAGAAGTTTTTATTGTTCTTTTTAAATGCGGATTGGTAGCGTCTTAGGAAAACTTGCAATCATACTAGTTCGTTATTTTCTTTAGAATTGTCTCGTCATTTGTTTTGTATTTTTTGAATCGCGTACTATTGTGTTGAATATTAAGCTTTTCAGCGAATTGGCTGTAGAAAAATAATATGCTGACTTTTGTATATTTTGACGTAATATCATGCGTATAAGTTATATAATAAGTATAAGTGTCATGCATTTAATATCCTTACTAATATTATAAATGTGAAAGTTTGTAAGAATGGAATGATGTATGGATGGATGTTTGTTACTCTTTCACGTAAAAACTACTGAACGGATCTAAATCAAATTTGGCACAGAGATAGATTATGGTCTGAAATAACACATAGGCTACTTTTTGCAGCGATAACCGACATCCACGCGGGCGGAGCCGCGGGCAACAGTTAGTATATGAATAAATGACTTTGAATTTGAGTATTTTTGAATTGTAATTTCAGACGTTATTTGGAGTGGGAATACTTTTATTGTAAAAAAAACATTGAAACTACTATATCAAGGAAAGAAAGAAAACAATTTATTTTTACAAATAACCAAAACAGTTATTGTTTTTATCGTAAAAGTAAAAAGTAACCCTATGGCTAGGTCTTATAAGTTCCAATACAAAAACCTATCTATACGCCTGATACACTGCCAGTAGCAAAATTAATAATAATAATAATATTTTCGGGACAACTCACACACCGTCATCTGATCCCAAACTAGGCAGAGGCTGTACTATGGTAACCAAACAACTGATAAACATACTTATATATTTCTAAATACATACACATTATAGATAAATAACACCCAGACACAGAACAAAAATTTATGCTCATCACACAAATATTTGTCCTGGGTGGGAATCGAACCCACGACCTCCGGCGTAGCAGTCAGAGTCACTAACCACTAGACCAACAGGCCAGTCGAATTAAAAATATCATGTCTGGCATAAAAAACAAACGAACAGAATCTCTTTTTAATTTATTTTAATGAGGTTAAACAATTGGTATACAAAAGTACTATCAGTATTCATTACAGGTCGATCAAATGTCACGTATGCACAAAGAGGTTTGTTGACATTCGATTACAGAGGGGTGCTCGGTGGGTCGAAGTCCTCGTGTTCAACTCTATCTACATGTGGCTTATTCATACTACCATTGTTTGCAAAAGTATACACAGTAGATGTCGCTGTGTGGTCAAAATTCGACTGTAATTGTTTTCTGCAGTCTTCCTCGTGAACTTTAGCTATGCCAAATCTCACATTTCTCTGTGAGCGCAATGTGCTTAAAAAAAGGACATACAAAGATTTTTCTTAACGTATTGGTATATAGATTACATAAACAGAACAAGAGCCTAAATTGATTGAAAAAAACATAAAACATGTGTTTTATCTTTACACTAAAGAAAGCTCAGAAAGCAAATAAGAAAGAGAGGTAAGGCACCATAATAGTGAGCAAATCCAGCTGAGAAATTACCCTCACCTTACAAATGGCCACAACCAAATGATTATACACAGCGGCCTAGTAAGTAGTTGTGTTTCAGTGTGTGAGTACAGATTTCCAGAGTCATTTGGAAAAGCGTTCATAGTTTACGGCAACTGCTTACCATAAGCAGGCCGATAGTTTGCCACTTAAGTTGTAATAAAATCTGAGCTCTGAGCTTACGTATAAAGCAACAGAACTTGTACCGTAAAATAAATTTAAAATATTCCATTTTAAAATAATAATTATTGTTATTTTTTGTATTGGCAAAACATGTATCGATATAATCAATGCGTGGAATGCGAAGAAAAGATTGAATCCCCCTCTCTGCTCCTTTTCAAAATAAGACGGCAAAATGGATTTGACACTGATATGACAAATTGCAAAACCTTAAAAAGTCTTTACTTAGAACAAACGAATGGCTTGCAGCCAAGTGTGTGTCGTGCGGTTCTTACAACTGTCTCAAGCGGAATTCAGCTCTCCATACATTATTACCATGTATCATGCTGGTTAGGTTAACTGCATTTGTTGATACAGCAGCCGCCAAGAATGAGGTTGTATATCTTTATAATCGGCTTATATTTTCTTTTTAATATTTTTTTTGAAACCTTGGATCGCGGTATTGAACTGTTACATCGTCATATTAGGTATACTTATGGTAAAGAAAGAAAGAAAGTACTTGAATGTACAAATTTTTTACACTACATACATTAAGAATAGGTTATTAATTACCTTCGAAGTTCTGCAGCGAAACTCAGACTCTCGCCTATCTAAAATATTGCCTATGTTACCCGCTGATAAAATAGCTTTCTAATGGTGAAAGAATTTTTAAAATCTGTCCAATAGTTTTTGAGTTAAATCGTAACAAACGAACAAAAAATCGAATCTTTCCTCTTGATAATATTAGTTGAGATAACTTTCATGAAAATATCTTATGTAATAAATTGACACCCTGAATTAAATACTATCTACAAACCTTCTAGATCAGGAATATTGCTAATCCAGCTACAATATGCCGTATCACATACAACCCCCTCCAACCCTCCATTATCTATACAAATAAATAAAATTGGGGTGTCTGTTTGTAATATTAAAATAACCTCTTTTTACTAAATGCATATACACAGTACATATACCAAAATAACATTATTATTTTGTCTGTCTGTATGTTCCGGCTGATCTCTGAAACAGCTGGACCGATTTTGATGAAACTTTCACTAGCAGATAGCTAATGTAATAAGTAGTAACTTAGGCTTACTTTTATTTTAGAAATTTTATTAATTTTCGTCATCCACGCAGGCGAAGCCGCGGGCAACAGCTAGTTAAGTATAAGTCTGTTATACCAATTTAGTAATCTGTGGTTATACACTCGTATAGACCATCGTTCGATATATACACAATGTGTTCCGCAGAATAATATGCACTAAATCTGTCTATGTGCCTTCGGCCTAAATTAGAATCAGCTCTTCCCTGGGGTGTCGTAAAATGAGACTGTAGACCTCAACGATCGCGTCAGATAGGAGTCGGGGGTTAATTTAGTTGCACAGCTCTGTGGTGAGAGCGGGCCAACTGTGAAATTGTATGGAGATTATATTGTCAATAGAATAAAGGTGATATATATAACGCTACAGAGAGGTATTACACCATAGAAGTGAGCAAACTCAACTGGGAAAGAACCTCCACTTCACAGAAGGCTACAGCCAAATAAATACATACGGTGATGTAGATGTAGCATTTAGGGATGGTTTTTTAAGGAAACGTTTTCCTATCCAAAAGATATTCCATTATAAAACGCTGGAGGTATTTTTTCAGCAACACCAACTGATACCTATATATTATTATGATATTTATTAAAAATACCTATGATATTTCAAACGTCCTTTGGCTACAGTAACTGCTTACTATCAGGTAGTATGCTTGTTCGACACCTTGTACTATAAAAAAAAAATCTGAGCGCTGCCAGCTATAGTTATAAGAATATTATCTTTTAATTAGAACTGCAGACAATTTTCATTAATATCAGCCGAGCTGTTAAGAAGGAGTTCAGTGACATACAAACGCACAAAAGAATTATATATAAGTATGTAATTCCTATTTTTCCGTTCCTATTAATTTACACCTACTATTATTATTATATCTTAATTTAATATGATATCTTCTGACACCGGTCGAGGTTCCGAGGTTCCAGATAAAAATCAGCGCCACTCATCATTACAGTGGATGGCATTACGCTGATCAGAGCCTCTAGACAAGTGGCATAAGCGATAGTCGAATCGAAAAGTCAAAAAATAAAATGTATGGAATTTGACGTGAGTCTACGATTTAATGTCGTAAACTTACGTCAAATCCCATACATTTTCTTTTCTGACTTTTCGATTCGACTATCGCTTATGACACTTGTCTAGAGGCTCTGGACACCTGTTTGGACTACCGTGAGACACACATTACCGTATATAAATTTTACCTATGTTTATTTTTATTGTTTTTATATTTGTTTTGTTATATTACCAGGATTCATTATGAGTATATTACCATGTGTTCTATTGTGTCTCTAAAGTCCAAATAAATAGTTTTCTTCTTCTTCAAATATTACCTATACTATACATGTACGTTGTTTTTATTTTTGTTTTTATTATTATCGGGATTAATGATGTGTATTATGCCATGTGTTCTATTGTGTCTTTGAATTCTTTCTTCTTTCTAATAACAGTTGACGAAAAAGAAGAAGAATATTACTATAATAATTTAACAATTTCAATTTGTTAAGCAATTCCTATTAGGTATACATGCCACAACGTGTAGAGTGTAATACGTCAGCGCTATGCATTTAATAAATCATGAAAATCGTCCGTCGGTCTGTCATCGCGTACGGATGACAAATTGCGAAACTAGCCGACGCCACCCGACCTCCCCCGAACACCCCGCTATACCATCGGGGTGCTCGATTGATGACCAGTTTCGTAATTGCATTGTTTAAAATTTTGACGCGTGAGAAAGATTTATTGATGCGTTAGCTAAATAATCACAACATTCTGATATTTCGATATATTTTATACTAGCCGTTGCCCGCGGCTCCGCCCGCGTGGATGTCGGTTATCGCAATTAAAATTAGCCTATGTGCTATTATTATGACAGACTATAATCTATCTCTGTGCCAAATTTCATCCAGATCCGTTCAGTATTTTTTACGTGAAAGAGTAACAAACATCCATCCATCCATACTTAGAAACTTTCGCGTTTATACTATTAGTAGGATGATTTTAAATCTACTCGCTTTTTACGCATGCTTGTTCGCGTAAATTTAAAGTTCCTATTTAATTGTGCTCCGAATATCAATATAAGTATGTTTTTTTTTATACTACTTGGATGGCAAACAAGCATACGACCCGCCTGATGTTAGGCAGTTACCGTAACCTATTGACGCCCGCAATATCAGAGGTATCTCAATACTTTCGGAGATTACTTTGCACATTCTATTATATTCTATTTATTTTAAAATAGTTTCTACACAGTCATAGACAGTAAGCAAAACAAGTATTAGCAAATATTATAGTACCTATAGTCGACAGGCCAGCTCAATGTAACACGCAGACAAAATGGAGACAATTCTACAATATTTGATAGTGAACTATAATAAGTTTTTTAACAAGACTAGACAGAAAATTGTATTGGAACAGTTAAAATAAATAGAACGAAATATAAATTGAATTTTATGAGTGCCTGTGGAGCGATGATAAGATTTTTAAACTTGATTGTTATTTTCATAGACTTAGGTATGTTATTTATTTTATTTTATTTGGGGGCCTTACGGCTAGCTTTGTAAATTATTATATATATTATTACTTACGTTATAGTCTAGCATATGCTGTTGACAAGCTTCCACACATTGAAAAAGTTCGAGTTCAATATTCAACGCTATGTTATGATTAACTAGCTGTTGCCCGCGGCTCCGCCCGCGTGGATGTCGGCTATCGCTGTGTAAAAAGTAGCCTATGTGTTATTCCAGACCATAATCTATCTCTGTGCCAAATTTCATCCAGATTCGTTCAGTAGTTCTTACGTGCAAGAGTAACAAACCTCCATCCATCCATCCATTCTCACAAACTTTCACATTTGTAAATAATAGTAAGGATTTTGGACTGCATGGTTGTTTCCTCTCCACCTACCACTGCGCGGTGTGTAGGGATTTCAATACCGGTTTTCCGGAATCCCTTAATCACGGATTAATTTGGCCTTTTTTCAATTGACGAGCCAATACCATAATTACAAAAAAAATGTATATTAATGCAATTTTTTGTAGCAAGTAATAGAAAAGTTAATGATTTAAGATGGCTTGTTACTACAAGCATAAATTTTAAATCTGTACTATGAGTATATATTATCTTCAAACCTGCCGGGGGTAGTTGACAGGTATTTCTATCATCTGCTTATAAATATTTCATGACTGTGGTACCTATTGAAGCAGAGTGTGTTTTTTTAGAAAGCTATTTATGTAACAGGTTTTTATGCTGTCTGATTTGAAATTAAATGTTTTTTTTTATTCGCGGGTAACCCATGCAAAATAAAAAAAAATGTAAAAGAGAGAGTTCAGTAACCTATTGTTTGATTATTTGTTTTATTTTGTTACTGTAGCTAATCAAGCTATGTTAATATTTTAGATTTGCATATTATTTATTTGAATCATTATTTAATTATAGTTATCTTCACAAATATTACTATAAAGTACAAGATTTTTTTTGTATATTTCTTTGTATTAAACAAACAATAAAACTATTCATCATCATCAGCATATAGCAGTCCACTGCTGGACATAGACCTCTCCAAGAGCACGCCACCTAGCACGATCCTCGGCTTTCCGCATCCAGCTACTCCCAGCCGCTTTGCGAAGATCGTCGCTCCACCTCGCCTGAGGGCGTCTTACATTACGTTTAAAACTATTAGACTGATTTAAAAAAAGCTGTCGGGAAAAAAGGGGATAGGTAGGTATGTAATGTAAGTTCACATCTAATATTGAATTATAAAATACAATTTACCCTATTTAAAATTTGCATCAATGATTTGCCAAGACTCAAAAGTCTTTAGCGTGGCCCAAAAACAAAAAGTTTAACAACCAATACACTCTATTAAATATGCCTCATTCCAAAAAAACCTTTAGTACGTTATTAATCTCCGTTCTATCTCCGGTTAAGATTTATTAGGTCTTGCTCGTCCTAGACACTCAAGTTACAAGTTAGACGCAATTACAGTAATGTGTCACATAACGGCAGGATCGGGAACCAATGTATCAAGTATCTGGCAGTAGTAAATCAGAGAGAATATCGAACGATATGTGCTTCTATGCCAAATGTTACGTTACCAATGATTTTTGTATTGAAATTTTATCTTCTTCTATTAATTGTATTAACTTTTTAGTAGTTACTGATACTGAAAATCGTCTTTTTATAGATCTTAATTATGAGTCAAAAAATAAGATCCTTGATTCCCTACTTCGCTGCTTACCGGATCTTGTGTAATTCAAGTTAGTTTGTGAATAAGTCACAACTTTTTTTCTTTTTTCTTTATCTATATATCTTTTTTAAATATACAAGCAGTGTTTACCAATAAGTAATTGTTACATTGTTTAATAAAACACCGACGGTAATTATTAATACAATATAATTTATTTAAATATTACTGCACTACATATGTATATTTCACTAGGTACATATACTCTTTATTACTACTGCTTACACCACTTCAAACTCAAACCCAAAAGACCCGTTTCGTGTCTCATCCCTCCGTTTTATATCTTGACAGCGCGCGCAACCTACCGACGCGTTCACAATATGTTGCCAGTGTGTAGAAATAAGTAATCTACCGATATCTAGTAATAATTTTAATCGTAACACCTAACATTCGTCCATCCTGACCTCATAGGCATGTCCTCATGCACGCGAAATAAATAACATCTAGTCGGTAAGTTACGCGTGTCGTCAAAAGAATCATTTCTTTCACAAGATAATTAAGAGACTAGTTACATGTAAAAGCAACTTAACCTAAACTATTTTCAAACAATTACATATTTTGAAAATAACATATACAGCTTTTATATAAAGTATGAATCACATAAATACACAAATCATAAGACCTATTGTGTCCTACAAAATTTTAGCTATGAATAAGTCCAATTCATAAACTCATCCATTTTTACGAACTGGACACATTCTTTAAAGTTTAGTGTGGTACACCTCGCCAGCCCTGACACAAACCCATCAATTCTTGTGACAAAAGCGTACGAAAAGACAAACAGTGAACCCATCAATTCTCACCGTTATGTCAATGCTCCACACTAACTTATTAGCTAATAATCTTACAAATAATTTTGGAATAAGTCCGGTTTGCTATTAAGTATGAACCACATAAATCATTAGTATAGACCTATTTTGCCTAACAAAATCTTAGCTACGAATAAGTCCAATTAATAAACCCATCCATTCTTACGAACTGGACACATTCTTTAAAGTTTAGTGTGGTACACCTCGCCAGCCCTGACACAAACCCATCAATTCTTGTGACAAAAGCGTACGAAAAGACAAACAGTGAACCCATCAATTCTCACCGTTATGCCAATGCTCCACACTAACTTATTAGCTAATAATCTTACAAATAATTTTGGAATAAGTCCGGTTTGCTATTAAGTATGAACCACATAAATCATAAGTATAGACCTATTTTGCCTAACAAAATCTTAGCTACGAATAAGTCCAATTAATAAACCCATCCATTCTTACGAACTGGACACATTCTTTAAAGTTTAGTGTGGTACACCTCGCCAGCCCTGACACAAACCCATCAATTCTTGTGACAAAAGCGTACGAAAAGACAAACAGTGAACCCATCAATTCTCACCGTTATGCCAATGCTCCACACTAACTTATTAGCTAATAATCTTACAAATAATTTTGGAATAAGTCCGGTTTGCTATAAAGTATGAACCACATAAATCATAAGTATAGACCTATTTTGTCTAACAAAATCTTAGCTACGAATAAGTCCGATTCATAAACCCATCCATTCTTACGAACTGGACACATTCTTTAAAGTTTAGTGTGGTACACCTCGCCAGCCCTGACACAAACCCATCAATTCTTGTGACAAAAGCGTACGAAAAGACAAACAGTGAACCCATCAATTCTCACCGTTATGCCAATGCTCCACACTAACTTATTAGCTAAATATCGACTACAGGCACTCACCCGTAGCGAATATCTCTTATGACTAAACATCGACTACAGGCACTCTCACCCGTAGCGACTATCTCTTATGACTAAACATCGTCTACAGGCACGCTCACCCGTAGCGAATCTCTCTTATGACTAAACATCGTCTACAGGCACGCTAACCCCTTGCGAATATCTCTTATGACTAAACATCGACTACAGGCACTCTCACCCGTAGCGAATCTCTCTTATGACTAAACATCGACTTCAGGCACTCTCACCCGTAGCGACTATCTAGAAAAAGAGAAAACTATTTATTTTCATAAACAAATGACGCACAACACACAATAAACACACATTTAGACAATGGACATCAAAACAATACCTAATAATAATTAGTGTGGCGTACGTCACACGCATGCAAAAAATGGCCACCGCTCAATATAATGTGTAGACTCTTTTCTTCTCTCTCTTTTCTCTGCTGTTTGCCCTTAAATCTTTTCAATAGGTATCAAGTCTATCTTTGTATAAGGTATCGTCAATTAGTAAAGAGTCAGAGGTCACTCTATACAGCATATTAAAAGCTTAAGGGGACATGCGCCCATAACAATGTGTAGGTACTCTGCAATATTATGCTAACTGAGATTCCGCCAAAGCGTCTTGTCGCAACTATTAACTAACGTAAATAGCGAGTTAGTTGTCTAAGGAAAACCTTAAATAAACTTTTCAAAATAGGAGGTTAGGTCGTTTAAACTTTCTATTTTGTGCTAATAAAAATAAGTAGCGTTATCGAACTATGTACTTTTTTTTTTTTATTCAAGACAACTAAGAGCAGAGTGTCACTAATAACTTGATTTATTATCTTAAAATCAACACAATCTAGATTATCCATAGCCCAGCAATGTCCAGTTTCTTAATACGTGCATCCCCGCGGGATCACCCAAGTCACTCCATGACTTGATAGTATTTTGGTACTGTACAATCATCATGTAAACCCAACTTTTACACTATGTCATCAAAAGTTCTGTCTCATTTAGTTCTTTTACAATTTCATCAGTCACACTCTTTCTCCTGGCATCTATTACATACGCTCTAAGTAGTCTCGCTTCTTTACATTTAATTCAAACAAAAAACGGTTTTTAAACTTTTAAAGATGATAAATCAAATCAGACAATTCAAGTTAGATAACCAGAGCCATGTACCATTCGTCTCACAAATCAATGCGACTACTTACATACTATGTCAGCTTTAAATGACCTCGAGTTACCTCTAATGCCACAGATCTCGTAGCCGAACAGCGTTCCTAGTCACTTACGTGCGTCCCTCTAAGTGGAAACTGCACTCGTGTGCATCAACTCTGACTACACACTACGAGTATGCTCCTGATAAACTACGACCTCCGCCAGAGCTACACGCACTTTGTGCACCCACGGACTACTCGAGTTTCCTCAAGAGACACCGATTTCTGTCAGGCTACGACTGCGTAATAACTACTGGTATAGTCGACACTTATTACGACTATTATAGCACTACTCGAGCCACACAACAAATTCTCCCATTATCAATCGGGTCACAATGTACTTGTACCTCAATCGCGACTGCTACATGACCTTCTGGCATCTTTCACAATAAATCGTGTACGTACTTGCAAGTTCGCATGGAATTCAATACGCATGGATAACATCTCAGCCTAGTGATATTCAGGTCATTCTCAGAAAAAGTGTACATTTTAAATTTGTAACGAAACTGATGCATAACGATACTGATGATCGGTGTAACAAAACTGATATCATTACCACAATGAATCGTAGAAACACTAAAAAATAATAATTTTATTTAAGATTCCAAGTAATAAAATGTATTTCAATACAAATTCTGGACTCAAATAGACCTATATTGCAACATTCAAACTTAAATTAATTGTTCAAAACTAATAACAAAAATCTTTGAATAATTAAAGTTTCTATTCAAAGTTTTTTTTTTTTTTTTTTTTTTTAATAATTTAAAATAAGATCTGATAACAATATCGCATTATTTCAAAAGAAATAACTGTATTTATGACTAAAGATACAAACAAAGATGAATAAAAATACTTGCCATTATACTTAATTTTTCAATTTAATTTCGTATTATTTAAACAAAAGTGCTAAATGTACAATTTCTATGGTTATGACCCATTCGCGTCTAATAATTCCTTTACTATGTTACGAATAACTCGTACGTTCGTCCGCAGGAATCCTATACGGTCGTTGCTGTACTGTACGATTTGGATCAATCAATCGAATTTTAAGTTACCTCGCGTAGTAGGCATGCAGCTAATAAAGACTCTTACCTGTCTACCTGTGTAAAGGAAAATAATAATGGTTCCGAAAATCAAATTAATCTCCAGCGATCTGTGGTCGACTATTATTCTAATTAACCAGCGTTATAATGAATTACCGACAAAACCCAAAACATAAACGAAAAAAATATCCAATTTAACAACAAATAAGAGCATGATCAAGTTAGATTTTCTCCTAAAAAAAATATATTTATCTTCGATTTACCAAACTGAACGTCCGGATAGAATACTGAACTTCCGATAAAATCATTGTAGCCGTGCGACTAAATTACCAGATGAGCGACTAGAAATTCATGTATTTGCTACCAGAAACGAGATGCTATCAGTCAAGTCAAGTAGGTTAGGTTAGAACTGTAACCCCAACAACGCGCACGGCCGGCGAAGCGCTAATTTTGATAGATTGTTTTCGCCCTCAGTTTTCCGCTTACTTAGTATTTCTGTACGCCATATTCAGTAATTTTGTCACCCATAAATTGAATTTGTGTTCGCTCGTTTTAATACTAGATACCCCTGTGTAAACCTGTCACATCCGTGTCGTTAGCCGTTTTGTTAAGTAAATGTGAAAACCGTTAAAAATTTCGTTACCTTTTTTTTTATAATTTAAAGCAATTTACACTTTACAATTATAACGATACAAAAATATTATTATGCAATGAAAAATAGCTCTGTTTAGACTAATTTGGCTATGCATACAGGTAGAGGGTATTTTTATCAAATAGACACCACGAGTGAGCTCTGTATAGCCGCGCGACAGCTTTTATAGACGAAATCGATCAATTGATCTTGTCTGAATGGTACAAACCTATCTAAGCCAGCCCATTGTTGGCTGTCTGCACACATAACGGCCCTCAGGCACACACGTAGCTGAGAATAATGCAAAACACATACCATAGGTGGCCGCCATGCGGCAGGTGAACGTGGTTACCAGAACACGCTAAACTCGCCATAGTTATGCTCTAGCGTGAACCGCCGTCGCTCGGCCGCGTGTGTGCGCTGCTCACTGCACCGCGCCGCTGCCCTGAGCGCGCAGTACTGGCGCTGCTCACTACGTCGCACTGCCGCACCCGTGACCTGCTGCTTTGTAGGGACGCCACATGCCGTAGTCCAGCTTGCCAAAAGCCTGTGAAATTCACATCAAAATATATACCTTCCTAAGGCTCAGCCGTAACTGACCACATCGCCCCCTGACCATCTGGTCACGGCGGCTAATCTTGATGAAGACCTACCATCTGCGAGGAGGTTATTATGCTGCACAAGTGTGTGCACAAATTTGTTTTCTAAGAGGTTTTATCAAAGTTCGAAAAATAATAAAATTGGTTTGATCTCACCATCGTGTCAATAACAGCGCTTACGAAACAGCCCGGCAAGAGCGGAGCTATCGACGCTCTGTCGCAGATCCATGATGCCGGCACCGGTGCAGCTGCCTCCCGCAGCCCGCGGCGACGTAGTTGGATCCGCATCAGCACTCTCGCAGTGACACCGTAGCCAACGCGCCCTTACTCGCCTTACAAGGTCGTGACCGCGATGAGCGAAGTCGTTTCTCTATGACGTCGATTTCTCGATCTGGAGTTTTTAATGCATTTATTGGATTAATACAAAGCGACGTTTACGGGTAGCTTGGCTTGGTGACCTAACACAAATCACGGTTGCTAAAACGCGACTTACTGTTATTAGAACAATTTCTAATTTTAAGGCTGTTGTTAGGCATTCTAACACTTCTATGTACGCGTGAGCGCGACACGGTTATTGTAATAGCTTAATAAACAGAATACTAAAAAAAACTCAAAAAGAAATAGTTAACCTATGTAAATAGGTACAACACTGTTACAAAGTAAGGTTATGAAATTATAAGCAAATTGCAAAATAATGTTAAATGTTTAACTGTGAGAACACTAATTTATTCGTTCTTACTGGGCAGATCAAGCCAAATAACTTAAATAGGTCAAATCCACACTGTAGCCACAAAGTAATATTATAAAATTATCAACTAATTGCAAAGCAATGTTAAAAGTATACCCGAAAGTATCTACACTAATGAAACCGTTATGAAAGTCAAACCAATTTGAACGTACTCACCAGATTATTTCCAACGTATACTTTACCACATCCTCTAATTAGTAAGGATGCAACAATCTCCTAGTGACATCGGATTGTTGTAACTGCCCGTACGCTCCAACAATTTCGCAGATATCCACGTGGCACTCACTCGTTGAGCTACCATCGTGACCAGCACCGCCAACTATTGTACACCACGCACGTGGTTAGCAATGTCGGTGCTCGGAGATGCTGTCACGTCGGTTCCAGCTACAGCTGAGTCTCAGCTGGCTGCTCGAAGCTCGTTCCTAGCGCGATCTGGAGTCATCAGTCTCCGCCGCTACGTGATATTCTCACGCTCCATTGTACCTGACACTCAAAGCAAAGCCAACTATGTACATATTCACTTATATCTTAAAACTAGTTACACATTAAAGGTAGGTAATAGAATATTGCATCCTTAAATCAACGTAAAATATTCATAGATCTTAACCTTAAAACTGAATGATTAAGTAATCCAATAATTATTATTTTCAATAGAAAATCCAAGGACAACCTACTAATTTAGGTATCATGTAGGTATAATATAATATCCCATACACCGCCGATGCATGTGTAGAAAGGTACATACCTACTAATATAATAATATAATGCAGGTAGGTACTAACTTAATTATGTCTACCAACGTAATAACTGTTGTAGGTACTGGCAGGGTAAACTTATCGAGTATTTCTATAACCAGACAAAACCAACAACAAAACGAATACTATACTCATGCTAACTTTCGCGTTGCACATAAATAGTATTATAGTCCATATAAAGTACGTAAACGAAGATACTAAGTAGGTGGGTAACTACTACTACTACACAAAGTTATTATATTAGACCGTTATATATTGTATGTCTAAGTGTAGGTAATGCTTAGACAAAGAACTTTCCAATTATTTACTTAATTTAATAAGCACACATTGTAAATGACTACATGTACAAAATTATTATGAATTCAACTTGCTATTGGGTTCTATCTATTATGATTGCAAAATATTTAAAGGATTGATTATAACCGATGATTTATGTAGATAAAATTTAATAAGGTAGGTTGAATAACGAATATCAATGATATTCCACATCAGCAATGAAAAAAATTAATAGCCTATTGCTATAACATATTATATTCACAACTACTTAATTTAATATTATAGAATATTAAATTAAAGTAGCGGGTACTTACCACTTCTGAAGTTTAATAAAACACCGACGGTAATTATTAATACAATATAATTTATTTAAATATTACTGCACTACATATGTATATTTCACTAGGTACATATACTCTTTATTACTACTGCTTACACCACTTCAAACTCAAACCCAAAAGACCCGTTTCGTGTCTCATCCCTCCGTTTTATATCTTGACAGCGCGCGCAACCTACCGACGCGTTCACAATATGTTGCCAGTGTGTAGAAATAAGTAATCTACCGATATCTAGTAATAATTTTAATCGTAACACCTAACAATTGTTATTAGTTTTGAGCCATGTATTAGTTTAAGTATTAATGTAAATAATTGTTGGTGAACCTTAATAAACAAAACAAAACTTAAGGGGTTAGCAGTTAATCTGGTGACAGAGATGATCAGATCGGTAACATAGGCTTCTGCCGTGATCTATCGACTGTTGGCATCGACAACCGAGTTTTAACGTGCCGTCCTAAGTAAGGAACAATCTAGAATATTATCGAGATTAGTAACCGGTTTGACCATCTTTACCTTTTAATCAATACATTACTCTACGTGGAGTAGAGTAATGAGCAGAGAGTTTAACCGAAAAGATCAACCGAACCAGTCGATTTTTTTTAAAGGTTTACAATTATATTATTAATGTCCCATAGTATGTTGTGACCAGCATATTAAAGGTACCGGGAGGCACGTAAAAATTAAAAATTTCTGCGTGGTTTGCTTCCAGCATCAATAAAAAATTGGGTATTACTTATTTTAAATTATGACATTTTATATTATTCAATTAGATTTATTCCAATATTGCTTATTTAATTTCCTATATTTTATAATTTCCACTGACATTTAATTATTATTATTTTGACTTCATTGCGTATTAAATGACATGTGCCACAGTTTATAATGATTGGTATACCGATTCTACAATTAAATTGAATTTTATTATTAAGTAATGTACCTAGCTTTTAATTAATATAAACATTCGTATGCCTACTGGAGGCGAGATATGATGTTTATTATAATATTATAACATCTAATATGTAACCATATCTCTGACGAATAAATTTTCATTTCATTTCATTTCATCCTTTTCTGTCATTTATTTGCAGGCTTTGCAATTAACTATCTGAGGCACTCATAGCCAGGTGCACTCTCTGTTCGGTAAACGATCAGCGGGTTAAGTAACCAAAGGCATGGTAACCCTAAAAATAGGTGACCGCATAGTGGTATTTCATCTGAGCGTCTCCGTGCTTCGGAGTGCACGTTAAAAGTCGGTCCCGACTGTTAACAGTCGTTAGATCACGACAGATGCCTAAATATGTTATGGCAGTTACGTGGCCAAACGATAAGAAGAAGAAGAATGAACTATCTGCTGTAGTATTTCTTGAGCACTACGACGCGTACTTCTTCATACGAGGTGTAGAGCACTAACTTACAAGCAGCGGTTTCGCTATGTCCTTGACGACATAATACAATAGCAACCCATTAATCAATCGCCTGTTTCAGTCTACTTTTTTTTTTTTTTTTTTTTTATACTACCAAGGTGACAAACAAGCATACGGCCCGCCTGATGGTAAGCAGTTACCGTAGCCTATGGACGTTTGCAACACCAGGGGTGTCACTCACGCGTTGCCGACCCTTTAAAAACCTTATAACTCCTTTCTTGAAGAACCCCATGCTATAGTCTTTTGGAAGACTGTTAGACTCTTCTCTTATTCACGCCAAAACTCGACAATATGTAAATTCTTCATAGTAACTTAAAATACTGTGTGTGTGTGTGTGTGTGATAAGCTCTCAAAGCTACCTACACAAGAGCTGTCATTACCACGATCCTTGGTCTTGTGATAAAGCAGCATAATGGCTGTAAAGAAGGAGATAATGAGTCAGGAGACTAACAATAGTCACAAAATAGGTTATAAAAACCCTTTCTAGATCACACGAATTTCAGCATCGTCTGGGGAACTAACCCTCAACACGCTGCGCAGTGGTGAAGTGCCAAAGTAGCAATACATTCGCAAATAAAACACTCGCTTGCTTTAAATCGTAGTGTTTTATTTTTATTGGCCAATGGGCGGCCATTATAAATCGTTCTGGTAATATCTCAAGCATGTGACTACTGCTATCGTGGCCACATTTTAACCCTGATATTTAAAAATTCTGTAAGTATTGACAACCTGAGTTATGTCTTTGTTTTATGCAAATAGATCGTCTATAGTAATACGCATTTTTCTTCGAAAGAGTGGTACAACATGGAGAAGAAAATGGAGACGAAAATGGAATGTAGTGGTAAAAACGCGCGAGTGATATTCCTGGCGTTGCAAGCGTCCATAGGCTACGGGAACTGCTTACCATCAGGCGCGCCGTATGATCGTTTGCCTTCTTAGTTTTAAAATAATATGGATTTTTGAGGAAGGATTCGGGATTCATACAGCTAGTAGTGATATAGGCCGATAAGTTAGCCATAAGCGATTAGCAACTGCTCCAAAATATTTTTTTTTTTTTTTTTTTTTTTTTTTTTTATACTACTTAGGTGGCAAACAAGCATACGGCCCGCCTGATGTTAAGCAGTTACCGTAGCCTATGGACGCTTGTAATACCAAAAGTATCACTTGCGTGTTGCCAACCCCATTTTTTTTTACTCCAGGGCTTTATGGTGGGAGTATCCCTGGGATAGGCATACGTTTCTTTCAAAACGCATCCCTAAATGAGCGCTGGAGACCTGTACTCACACACAGGAACACAACTACACCACTGTGTGTAGTTATTTGGCTGTGGTCTTCTGTAAGGTGGAGGTCCTTCCCTTTTATCGGCTTTAACAAGACAGACATAGAATTCATAATAATAGCACACCTTTTTATTAACCGACTTCAAAAAGAGGAGGTTATATATATATGTGTGTATTTTTTTTTTTTTTTTTTTTTTATGTTTGTTACCGCATAACTCCGTCATTTATGGACCGTTTTGAAAAATTCTTTTTTTGTCTGACTGGACATACTTCCAGTTTGGTCCCATTATCATCAAAAGAAAGTTCTGATAATGGGATCCATGAGGAATTGAGGGAACTCCTCAAAAGTTATAGGCACACATATAGCAATTTCAATATTTTTAACAACTAATCAATCATTTGCATTCAGAAATGTCATTTGGTGAAGTAAAACTGATGAAGAAGACCACAGATGGCCATCTGAACTTTTCAATAATAAGTATTTTACTGATGGCGATTAGATAAGTTTCGGTTATTGTTGCTAAGCAACTATTAATAAGAAATAATGACGTGAATGAATTGAGCGCGGATTGCACAGATTAAATATTGCTTTTAATACCTACTTGACCTGTGTTCAGCCCGACGCTCAGTCGATTTTATTCGATTGTAACAAACAAATATTTGAATTTTTTTTGTTAAAATTATTATATACCTATATTAGTAGTAATAGCAGCCCATATATGTTCCACTGCTAGGCACGGGTCTCCTCTCCTCTATTATGAAAGAGGAAGAGGGTTTAGGCCTTAATTCACACACGCTGACGATGGTGAACGTTGGTAACATGTTTTTTAGTATCAGTTAGCAGATAGAGAATCATTTAATTAGTACATACAAACTCCACATAGTGCAATTCACTTTGGTACTGAACTCGCACCTCTTGCGTTCAAGTGGGTTACTGTTCCACTCGGCCATCACTGCTTTTTTTTTCGTTTTTATACATGGGTTAACCGAAATATTTTATCTATTTTCTACTACACTACTGCGAAGTAAAATGCCATATATTTCAAAGCATTCTTAAAGTAACTCGCAAACAAAGTTACACACCAAACAAACTTCACATTTAAAAGTATACGAGTAGGTGGTATTTCTCTTAGCGCGGGTGGTTGGTAATCAAACGCGGTAGACGGCGCTCCGTCTACATCAGCACCAAGTGTTGTTCGCTGCACCCATCTATCACTCCTTGCAGGTAACGTATAGCTAGACGTATGTACGTTTTGTACCGGTAGTATACCAGAATATTTCATTTTGTTTCATTATAATACACTAGCTGTTGCCTGCGGCTCTGCCCGCGTGGATGTTGGTTATCGCTGTAAAAAGTAGCCTTTGTGTTATTCCAGACCATAATATATTATATCTCTGTGCCAAATTTCATTCAGATCAGTTCAGTAGTTTTTACGTGAAAGAGTAACAAACATCCATCCATCCATCCATACTTCCAAACTTTCGCTTTTATAATATTAGTAGGATTATGTGAAATTACTGCTAATATTATAAATGCAAAAGTAACTCTATTTGTCTCTCTTTTTTTCTTAATGAAATAAGAATTTTTGTTCTTAATGAAAAAAGAACATAGATGGGATACATTACAAGTTCTACTATATTATAAACGTTTTTTTTGAAGATTTATCCATCCATCCATCCCCTACAAAAACATCGTTTGTTTTTTTGTATGCAAAAACGACTAAACGGATTCTGATGAAACTTTGCAGCGTTTGCGCTTGAACATCAGAAGAGCATTAGGCTATAATTCAAAACGAAATCCATGCAAAAGCACTTTAATAAAATAAAAATACGACTACATTCCAAAAAAATATAAGACGTAGCCCTAGACTGTGGAAACTCCTAGATTTATATGTGAAATAATCGTACTTGACACCGAAAATCGTTAAAAATCACAATACCAATATAAAAATATAGTATTTTTTTTCTTATCCACACTATGCGTAATAGCTGTACTCTAAAGTTGTCTTACAAACTGTACTTTGTGAGAAAATAACTTTAAAGAACAGTGTAAGTAATAAGTAGGTAAATAATTTTGCTCCGAGAACGTCTAGTGTATGCAAGCGTGGATCCGTACCATATTTCAGCGCACCGCCGCGCGCAAGAGCATTAGTTACGTAGCCACCGTCTGACACATGCACAGACCATGTTTGTACCGTTTACATCACCTGAGGGGCAAATCAACAATTGTTTTAAGAATCTTCTTACGAAATCCTGGCGCTAAGTACTTGCAGTCCTTAGTATTTAGAATTCTTTTTTTATACTACTTGGGTGGCAAACAAGCATAGGGCACGCCTAATGTTAAGCAGTTCGGTAAATGATCAGTGGGTTAAGCTACCAAGGGCGCGGTAACCCTATAGATGGGTGACCGCATAGTGGTATTTCATCTGAGCGTCTCCGTTAAAAGTCGGTCTCGGCTGTTAACAGTCTTAAAATCACGACAGAGGCCTAAATATGAGCGATCTAAATAACTCTGTCACCAGGTTGGCCACTAACCAAACGATAAGAAGAAGACTTGCAATACCAGAGGTATCACTTGCGTGTTTTGTCAACCCATTTTTTTTACACCAGGGCTTTAAGATGGAAGTATCCCTGGGATAGGGATACGTTTCCTTGAAAACACATCTCCAAACGAGAGCTGGAGACTAGTACTCACATACATGAACATAATTACACCGCTGTGTGTATTTATTTGCCTGTGGTGTTTCTGTAAGGTGTTCCTTCCCCAGTTGAGCTTGTTAGCTAGTATGGTGCCCTACCTCTCTCTAAGCCAGGGCAGGGCCTAAGGATTTCCACAACATTTGTTCCTTTTTTTGAAGGGGGGAAATGCCTAACACACTCTAACAGGAGTCTCCTGCCTTAAGATGGGCAGCCGGCATACTGACAAAAAAATCCCTGTGCACCTACACCAGCCTACGTGAGTGGACCACCGGAACCTGATATGATATCAGTGGTCCACCCAGCACAACACTCGATCCTGAGCCGACCTTATGAATATAATATAGATACTTAATACATTTTGAAACAATATTATATACGTTGCCTTAGTTCTCACCAGTCGCGTACATTTTGCTAGCGTACACAAACCTCATTACAACTAGGTAAATAATATATTTTATTTCTATATGTTTATTTCTGACAAGTATATATTGAAAACGTGACCGGAGTCGGGTCCCGTTCCAGCTCAGACTTCCGATGTAGCGCATGTACTGCTCCCGCGTATTTTCATATTATTAAGTTCTTGTTACAGTTTTGTGTGTGTAGTAGTTGTTCTTGAAGTTAGGTTGTTCTTGTTATTATTTTGAGCTGTTAGAGATTCTAATATTATAATATGACTATTTTGCGTTAGGCAGAGATGTTGCGACCACTGTGATAGGTCTTGTAATTTATAATTATTGCATTTTTGCATGCAATAAGCAAGTATATTTTACATGATTCCTAACGATCTGACTAAACTAACCTTCAAAGTCATCCTTGAAATTTCATTTAATT
The DNA here is from genome assembly GCA_947095525.1 of Trisateles emortualis. Taxonomy (NCBI): domain Eukaryota; kingdom Metazoa; phylum Arthropoda; class Insecta; order Lepidoptera; family Erebidae; genus Trisateles; species Trisateles emortualis. Next base: position 19,401,422 of record OX352736.1, on the reverse strand, counting down.
CGGCGCAGTCGTTTAGCAGGTGTTTCTTTCTTTTCTTTTTTTTAAATAGACACCTCCCGCACTAGAGAACAAGCTCTGTGTTGCGGAGGACTTTACAAACATATAATTAACGGACACAACTTACACCCAGACTCAGAACAACACTTTGTGGGTCACACAAAGTTTTGTCCTGTGTGGGCATCGAACCCACAACCTCGTGCACAGTAGGCGCATACTGCGGCCACTGGACCACCAAGGCAGTCAAGGGTGTCCAGTGACATACACACGTACAGAAGATTTTTACTTATAACATAAAGATAGGGTCGACCCCAACTACATGGAACCTAACATATACATATAGGGGCAAACATGGAGGAGATAAAGAGACTATAGCATGGGGTTCTTCAAGAAAGGAGTTATAAGGTTTTTAAAGGGTCGGCAACGCGTAAGTGACACCCCTGGTGTTGCAAACGTCCATAGGCTACGGTAACTGCTTACCATCAGGCGGGCCGTATGCTTGTTTACCACCTTAATAGTATAAAAAAAAAAAAAAATTGTGTCCGTTAATTGTATGTTTGTAAAGTCCCCCGCGACACAGAGCTTGTTCTCTAGTGCCGGAGTTGTCTTTTTAAAAGAAAGAAAGAAAAAAGAATTATGGTATTATGACAAATTTGCATGTTTTTTTAGCTGGTTATGTAGTGAATTTTTTTCTTTAACATCTCATGTAACCAATATTAGCAAAATAAATGATTTGATTTATTATAAGCCTGTTTTGTTCCTCTGGCAGGCAAAGGCCTACCTACTTTCTTTTAAACAATTTCTATTTGTAAAGTCGCTAAGGACTACTCCTTGTTTAATAAGTCCCACTTATCTGCTATCTTTACCTAACCGCGATGTCAATTTCCATTGTCAAGTAAAAGTATTTCAAAAATATAAAATTTTGTTTTACCCATTTTATACAGTTATGGTTTTGATTAGGTAGGTACCTACTTGTCGAACCCGGTAACAGAATCCACAACATTCTTAAATTATAAAGTATTCGTGCTCACATTGACGTCACTGTGTTATACCTATATATAACAAAGATACCCAACAAGTATACTTTTTTTTCTCCTACTCTAAGTTAAGTAATATGCACCTACTTTGTCATATATCTACACCCAAGGTGGGTTGACTGGTAAAGAATGCCTTAGGCATTAAGTCCTCTCGTAGACATTATATTTTGGTGTATTATAAAGTTTAAGGAATACGTTTATTTCAAAACGCATCCCTAAAGGAGCGCTGGAGACCTGTACTCATAAACAGGAACACAACTACACCACTGTGTGTAGTTTTTTGGGTGTGGTCTTCTGTAAGGTCCTTTCCCAGTCGGGCTTGCTCGCTAGTATGGTGCCCTACCTCTCTTGATCTCAACAGTAATAGCATATAATATACATACTTATGTGTTAAATCGTGGACAGAGGTCAATATTATGAGTCAATAACATATATAGTAAGTATTAGTACAATAAACACAGTATATCCAGGACCGCGACGTGATCCGCGGAGTCCTACAACCCCAAGGGATCGCGCACGTACCACCTAGGCGCGCGACTAAAATGACGCTTTGAGATAACAAATTGAAAATAAATGTGAGTACTTTGATTTGGCAAACGAAAATTTTATAGTGCTTTGGATACCTATACTAATATATAATATATTTTTTTACAAGCATACGGCTCACCTGACGTTAAGCAGTTACCGTAGCCTATCGACGCGTGCAATTTCAAAGGTATCACTTGCATGTTTCCGACCCATTTTTTTACACCAGGGCTTTAAGATGGAATATCCTGACCTTGGGATAGGAAAACGTTTCTTTCAAAAGGCTTCGCTAAATTAGCGCTAGAAACCTGTATCTACACATAGGATCACACACCACTGTGTGTAGTAATTTGGCTAATATCCCTCCAAGTGTACGAAGGAGACCCGTGCCCAGCAGTGGGACGTTTATGGGTGGAGATGATGAAACGCAGTAACCCGATATTTGTTAGCTGTATACCTTAACACATTACAATTTGCTGACTGAAGCTATATTCTTGTGATTTCCAAGCCACTAAAACAGCGCGTAAAAAGTCGGTCCTGGCTGTTATCAGTCGTTAGATCACGACAGAGGCCTAAATATGAGCGATCTAAATAACTCTGTCACCAGGTTGGCCACTAACCAAACGATAAGAGGAAGAAGCGCGTAATGTAAGTTGGCAAGGTGACAACTATCTTATCTTATGACGGGGCTGTCCTTTCGGCCAGCGCATTTCGACCCAAGACTTGAGGTCTTTTGTGCATGCCCCTACCTTACCGCTCACCTTACGTCCTGGTCTCTGAATATCTCCTGCATGAGTTTCAGTACATCCTTGACGTGGGTGCGCCTGTAGTCCTCTGGTTCGGGACATGCCAGTCCCAGGAGGCTGGTGACAACTAACCCCGATACATAATTCATATAGTCTAATACAAAACCCTTTTTTAACTTTACCATTTTAAGTATACGTTACTCATTCACTCAACCAAGACGGTTCCACCTCCTTAACCTGATCTTTGAGCGCCATTTTAGTCAAAGAGAAACTCCAGCAAATTCGCTTATAGCGTCACTAACAGCAAAACAACTCGAGGGACCTACGTGACGGGAACAAATAAAAACTCCTTGTTCAAATTTATTAAATATTTTCAAATTTTTGGGTGTACCCAGTCTGATTTGACGGTATCGAATACGATCAGGAAGACATTAGCATGACAGCGCAGAACTGACGACTTAAGTATGACTTGAAGTATTGCCATGCACCGAGCACAATTCCACACTTTTTTGTAATTTTAATAGACAACTCCCGCACTAGAGAACAGGCTCTGTATCGCGGGGGACTTTACAAACAGACCATCAATGCACACGAATCAAAATTGCAATTGAGCACACCAGTAGTACACATTGAAGCAAAGGACCTATATACTTAATCAAATAGCAATTAACCTCCATGGCCCAGGAGTCTATTTTTGAACGAAATATCAACAGGATTTTTCTTTATGTTGTCCACGTTTCACGTTTGAAAAGTTTTGTCAAGTTTTTGTGTAATTTCGTGAAGTTTCTTTTGAAGTTTCGAGAAACTTGGCAAGAACTGAGTGACAACATAATTAGCAAACTTTTTTACCTTTAATAACAGTTTATATTATAATTTTTACAGGGTTCAAAATAATGAAAAAACATATTTTTCTGGATCATTAATCTGGATCTGGATTTTTTTAGGGCCATGATAGACAGATAGTAAAAGTTAATTTTGTTTACCTACATCTTTAGATAGTATAAAACAAAGTCACGCTGTCTGCACTCTTAGATCTTTTAATCTACGCAACGGATTTTAATGCAATTTTCAGCAATAGAAAGAGTAATTCAATTGAAAGGTTTATATGAATAAAACATACATGTTATATTTACATTGAAAAGAACCACCTCCTTAACCTGATCTTTGAGCGCCATTTTAGTCAAAGAGAAACTCCAGCAAATTCGCTTATAGCGTCACTAACAGCAAAACAACTCGAGGGACCTACGTGACGGGAACAAATAAAAACTCCTTGTTCAACTTTGATAGGAGGAAATTGTTTTAAGCAACGTTCAAGAGGAGATTTCGTAGGTGGACTGTCCCCGTCCCAGATGTACACAAGTTAGTTCTGTTTTCTTGAACGGAAAATAAAATAAAGAGTTTTATGTTGGCTCTTTACAATGTTTAGACAGTTGTTTTGAAGTTTAAATCTGATTTCCTGGTACTATAATTAAGGAGCACGTAGTTTAGCAAATGTTGTCTTTTTCTTTAAAAAAGACAACTCCCGCACTAGTTAGAACAAGCCTTTACTAATTTTTTCAAGACTTTACAAACATACTATTAACGGACAAAAAGTACACCCAAATTCGGGACAGTATAAATTTTTGTCCTGTGCGGAGATCGAACCCACAATACGCCGCGCAGTGGTAAATAGAGAGGTAACCACTCAAGCCACTGAACCAATGGTGTAATCGGCAATGTTGGCTAAAGTTAGACTAATTAACTTATTTTTTATAATACTAGTTTGATTTTTGATTTATTAAGAGGTAAAAGGTTTTATGTTTGGATGTATGGGGGAATCTTTGAAACTTATTAAAAGTTTCTGAGATTTTTCTCACTTTGCTATTTTGTTTCCCTTGGTAACTCAAGAACGACTTCACCGATTTAATTCATCTTTTTTTGTAAGTTTTCTTATACTCTGTCGAAAGTTCTTATGGAAAAAAAAAATTGCGCAGAAAATACCGTTTAACCCGGGCGAAGTCGAGGTGGGCCAATAATAAGGCAATAATAATGAAAATATCTCAAACTTAAACTCAAAATTGATTTATTCATTTAGGTTACAAAGTAACACTTATGAAGGTCATAAATTATGAATAAGAGAAAGATGATGTCAGCAAAATTTTCCTACGGCTAGTTCGCTGACGTGGAGCCTTGAGAAGAACTAGCAAGAAACTCAGGCCACTCTTTTTAATCTCCAGATAGTATCTATAAACTGAACCTTTTACATTTCCCCATCTGCTATCACATATCGTTTCCATCCATCTCTCTGACGTCACTCCACAATATTTACTAATACAACAGACATACATAAGTGTATTTACACACATACATGTCATTTGAAAATCCAATTTCCTTAGAGAACGTGAACATTTTCCGTTACACAGAAATATCGATATTGTTAAAGCGTGTCAGATATTATGTTATCGCATGTTTCGTATATGTAACGATAGATATACTTTAGGGTAAGAATCAGAAGTGTGTCTGTAGGTATTATTATAATGTTCCATTCAAAATTATTATGACGTAACACAGCGTCTTTCCGAGGCACAAGGGAGTAAACACGGCCAATTTTGAATCTTCGGGAATCTATTGTATATTTCTTGACAGAAAAATCTAACGTATACTTTTTGGCACGACCTAGAATTGAACCCTGATCCCACGGGTGATTTTCGGGCCAACTTATAAGTAGCTAAATTACTAAATTTAATATTTAAGTTAAATTTTATTTTAATAAATTTCGATTTCTAAAATTAGAATATCAAAATTTATAAAATATTTTCAAATTTTTGGTTGTACCCAGACTGATTTGACGGTATCGAATACGATCAGGAAGACATTAGCATGACAGCGCAGAACTGACGACTTAAGTATGACTTGAAGTATTGCCATGCACCGAGCACAATTCCACACATTTTTTGTAATTTTTGTAATTTTAATAGACATCATCCCGCACTAGAGAACAGACCCTGTATCGCGGGGGACTTATAAATACACAAACATATACTCGTAATTAACGGACACAAATCGAGATTGAAACTGAGCACACCAGTAGTAGGTACACATCGAAGCAAAGGATCTATATACTTAATCAAAGCAATTAACCTCCATGGCCCAGGAGTCTATTTTTGAACGAAATATCAACAGGATTTTTCTTTATGTTGTCCACGTTTCACGTTTGAAAAGTTTTGTCAAGATTTTGTGTAATTTCGTGAAGTTTCTTTTGAAGTTTCGAGAAACTTGGCAAGAACTGAGTGACAACATAATTAGCAAACTTTTTTACCTTTAATAACAGTTTATATTATAATTTTTACAGGGTTCAATATTAAAAAAAAACATTGTTTTCTGGATCATTAATCTGGATCTGGACTTTTTTAGGGCCATGATAGACAGACAGTAAAAGTTAATTTTGTTTACCTACATCTTTAGATAGTTTAAAACAAAGTCGCGCTGTCTGCACGCTTATATCTTTTAATCTACAAAACGGATTTTAATGCAGTTTTGTAGTCAGCAATAGAAAGAGTAATTCAATTGGAAGGTTTATATGTATAAAACATACATGTTATATTTACATTGAAAAAAAAAAGCGAACCGAGGGCAGGTCGCTCGTAATTTTTACACGACTACGGCGAAGCAAAAAGGAGGGTTATGATTTTGACCTGTATGTATGTTTGTTTGTATGTATGTATGTACGAGTATGTATGTATGTATGTATGTATGTATGTATGTTCATCTGTTCCCACATAACTTCTAAACTATTTATCATAACTTGACAAATGAGGTATCGTTAGAAACGTCTTGATTGTCTGCTGGTTATAGGCTATGTGACGTCACAATAAAATCAGTTTGGCGTCCTCTGTGGGACCTGAAACCTAAAAATAAAAACTTAATTTCTTGAAAAAGTGCCGTGATGGGTATCAAATGATAGGATTTAATTTGCAGGTTCCGAATATGTCAATATTACTAGCTTTCGCGCGCTGGTGTGCCTGCATTGTTTGTTTATTAGTTGGTTTAGGTCAAATCTTGCTTGCGAGATTTAAACCACTTTTCAATGTTTGATTGAGCTGAAATTTGGTACACTGACGGCACTTTGGTGACAATGTAATGATGTAATACCATGGAGCTTGTCTGATGATGCAGTCAGAAGGTGGGCAAATGATCTCGTCAAATAAACAAGATATCCGCGTCGTGTTTAGGTGCAATGGATTTATCTTGGCAAGTACTATATTCTTAGGTGGGCGTTCAGGATATAATGATGAAAGCGGAAGATGGCCATAGGAACTCAGCAACGAAACAAGATAGCCGCGTCGTGTTTGGGTTCGTTACATATATCTTTACGAGTACTTTATACCTAGGTGGGTGTTCAGGACGTGGTGATGAAGTTGGGAAGTGGCTATAGGAACTCTTCAACGAAGCAAGATAGCCGCGTCGTGTTTGGGTTCGTTATCTATATCTTTACGAGTACTTTAAGCCTAGGTGGGTGTTCAGGACGAGGTGATGAAGTTGGAAAAAGGCTAGAGGAACTCTTCAACGAAACAAGATAGCCACGTCGTGTTTGGGTTCGTTACATATATCTTTATGAGTACTTTATACCTAGGTGGGTGTTCAGGACGTGGTGATAAAGTTGGGAAGTGGCTATAGGAACTCTTCAACGAAACAAGATAGCCACGTCGTGTTTGGGTTCGTTACATATATCTTTATGAGTACTTTATACCTAGGTGGGTGTTCAGGACGTGGTGATAAAGTTGGGAAGTGGCTATAGGAACTCTTCAACGAAACAAGATATCCGCGTCGTGTTTAGGTTAGGTGCAATAGATTTATCTTGACAAGTGCTATATTCCTAGGTGGGTGCTCAGGATATAATGATGAAGACGGAAGATGGCCATAGGAACTCTTCAACGAAACAAGATAGCCACGTCGTGTTTGGGTTCATTACATATATCTTTACGAGTACTTTATACCTAGGTGGGTGTTCAGGACGTGGTGATGAAATTGGGAAGTGGCTATAGGAACTCTTCAACGAAGCAAGACAACCGCGTCGTGTTTGGGTTCGTTACCTATATCTTTACGAGTACTTTAATCCTAGTTGGGTGTTCAGGACGAGTTGATGAAGTTGGAAAGTGGCTATAAGAACTCTTCAACGAAACAAGATATCCGCGTCGTATTTAAGTTAGGTGCAATAGATTTATCTTGACAAGTACTATATTCCTAGGTGGGTGCTTAGGATATAATGATGAAGACGGAAGATGGTTATAGGAACTCTTCAACGAAACTAGATAGCCACGTCGTGTTTGGGTTCGTTACATATATCTTTACGAGTACTTTATACCTAGGTGGGTGTTCAGGACGTGGTGATGAAGTTGAAAAGTGGCTATAGGAACTGTTCAACGAAACAAGATATACGCGTCGTGTTTAGGTGCAATGGATTTATCTTGACAAGTACTATATTCCTAGATGGGATGGGTGCTCAGGATATAATGATGAAGTCGAAAGGTGCCCATGAAAACTCTTCAACGAAACAAGGTAGCCGCGTTGCGTTTTGGTGCGATGAATTTATCTTGACTAGTACTATACTCCTAGTTAGGTGTTCAGGTTGTGATGATGAAAGTCGGAAGGTTGCCATAGATACTTTTTAATTAAACAAGATACTCGTAGAAGCATCGTATTTGGGCTCATTAGATTTAACTTGACGGGATTACCCATCAAACCAAAACGGGTAATATGCTTCTAAGTTGTGACCTAGAAGCATATTACTACTTCTAAGTGGTGTTTAGGGTGTGATAATGAAGTCGAAAACTGGCCATAGGAACTCTAACGAAACAAGATAGCCGCGTCATGTTTGTTGGATTTATCTTGACGAGAACTATATTTCTAGGTGGTGCTTAGTATGTGGTGTTGAAGTAAAGTTGGAAGATAGGAATATAAAAAATCTGTAAATTACAAAAATAAATAATAAAAATGATTAGGCATAAAACTCATGTGCCAATAGTTTAGACTATAAAAGTCTGATGACCTACAAAAAAGAATAAATATATAGTTATATAGTTTTTCAATATGTTTTAATTTGCCATATTAAAGTATGTAATATGTAATGCAAATTTAATTTAATATTTAATGCCCCTTATATTTATGTTATGTAATATGTAATGCAAATTGAATATATCCTAAAGCTGCATTGTATAATATTGTCTTAAAAATAAAACCCCAAAATATTTCAAATAAAATAAAGTTTAAAAACTAAAACCCGACTACTTAAAAATCGTCCTCTGAAAAGTATGAAATAAATAAATTTTATATAGGTACAGAGGGTAGCCGTGGTCGTATGCCACCTTTTGCATAACAATATAGGAACTATAGGAACTCTTCATCGAAACAAGATATCCGCAAGTCCGCCTGTGTGCGATTGTGCATAAAGTGTTTAAATAAATAAATGTATCCTTAAGGCAAGGTGGCATACGACCACGGCTACCCTCTGTACCTATATAAAATTTATTTATTTCATACTTTTCAGAGGACGATTTTTAAGTAGTCGGGTTTTAGTTTTTAAACTTTATTTTATATATAACGAATAGCTGACCCAGCAAACGTTGTTTTGCTACTAAAATAGTAATATCGCTATTAAAAATAGTAATATCGCTATTAAAAATAGTAATATTGCTATTAAAAATAGTAACATCGCTATTAAAATAGGGGTTCATCGTGTTCATTCATCGTTCAAAGTGTGAAAATTAATTGTTGTATGTATTTTTGTATGCTGTATCATAAAAAAAAAATTGGGGTGTACTACCCTTAACATGTAGGAGGATGAAAAATAGATGTTGTCCAATTTGCAGACCGATATGCACACAAAATTTCACGGAAATTTTCTAGACATATCGGAGGAGCTTAATTACAAACACCGTGGCCCGAGAATTTTATATATTAGATACAATTACATTGACATTATTATTTAGCAAGTTACCTAAAAAGATCCCTGAGCAAAACATAACAGACGAACAAAGGGATTCATTTAAACTTAATTAATTTAATGTTGTTATTCAGAGTTGTAAAATAATACGTAATCAAATTATTTAGGGTCAGTTAGCGTTTAATATGATTCTATTACCCCTTGAGTCAGCAACATTATATGAAACTGTTTTGTTGTTATATTGTATAACAAAGCTTCATTCTATCAAAATTACAGGTTCGTTATATTCATTAACAAATATTTGTTTATTGTTACTAAAATTGACAATATATAAAAAACTAGCTGTTGCCCGCGGCTCCGCCCGTGTGGATGTCGGTCATCGATGTAAAAAGTAGCCTATGTGTAATTCAAGACCATAATCTATCTCTGTGCCAAATTTCATCCAGATCCGTTCAGTAGTTTTTACGTGAAAGAGTATCAAACATCCATCCATACTTACAAACTTTCGCGTTTATAATATTAGTAGGATAATAAAATTTTGTTTTGATCACTTTAACAGTAATAATATAAGTACAAATCATGAACGGTTAAAATATGTTTGTTTAAAAGAGATGGCTCTGTCTGATTCTAACTTCTTCATCGTCAACCATTATTCAACCACTGCTGGGTATAGGTCTCCACTTTTGTGCGCTATCTGTTCCACCGGCTGATTCTCTAAGAAACAGCGATCGCAAACTGACAGTTGTGATTGCTCGGTGACGGCACACACGATTGCTTAACGTCAAAAAGGCTCGATTTTCGCTCTTACGCAATACCGATTTTCAATCTGACAGCCAGATTTTACTCCGTTATCGCGGTCGCTCGGTTTTCGCTCTTACGGAATGCCCCTGCCGGTCATTTAATAGTTTCCCGCCCCTTCTTATGTCGAACTCTAACTGACCTGCTTTATCAACGCAAAGCCTCTGGGGATACAAACTTAAAATCTTGCTCAAAGATTCATTAAATAAAGGAGAGGTAGGGCATTATACAAGTGAGCAAGCCCGACTGGGGAAGGACCTCCGCTTTACAAAATACTACAGCCAATTAACTACATAGAACGGTGTAGTTGTGTTTCAGTGTGTGAGTACAGGTCTCCAGCGCTCATTTAGGGATGTGTTTCCCTATCCTATGGATATTCCATCTTGAAGCCCTGGTGTAAAAATATGGGTTGGATACACGCAAGTGATACCTCTGCTAATTCATGCGTCCATAGGCTACGGTAACTGTTTAACATCAGGCAGGCAAAAATAATGACGTAAGTAAGAACTAAAATTTCCTATACCAGTAGCATATCGAAGTCTAGACGCCAATTGTAAATATTTCCGAATGATTTTTATAATCATAATAATCATAATCATAATCATTTATTGCATCAAACATGGTAGTACAGAGGTGATCATAGTAAATATTGTTTCACATATTTGGCCGTTACACAGCATGCAACAATTAAGTATAAGCACAGGATACTTAATAGTGGTATAGGTAATATAAAGATACATAACTATTATTATTACAATGCATTATTCGATCATATTCACAAAATGAAATAGAGATAAATAAATTAAAATTAATAATGTCAGTATTATAAGTTAAATGTCATTAGAGTTCATTATGTCAAAATAGTAACAATATATAAATTAAATTAATAATGTCATAATAAATGCATACATTATGTCACAATAATTGGGAAAAAGAAGAATAGAATTTAAAACAATGATAACCTATTTAAACCATTCTTTGACATTATAAATATTTTTTTCCAGTATATACAGTTTTAATTTTCTTTTAAATAATGATAGTGGTAGCTCTTGAATAACAATTGGAACTTTATTGTAAATTTTGATGCACATATAATAACAATTATTTTGATACATTGTAGTTCTGGGAACTCTATCTAAGACTAACCGTTCTCCACGTCTCGTGTTTCGTGGGTATACTTCTTTAGCCTTGAGAAAAAGACTTAGATTTGTTTTTGCAAAAACACATATTTCAAAAATGTACATACCAGGTAGGGGCAATATATTTAGTGCCTTAAAATGTGGCTTACAAGACTCATACGGAGGAATACCTACTATTGCCCTGATACATCTCTTTTGAGAGAGAAACGCCCTTTGACAATCTGTGGAATTACCCCATAGTATCAGACCGTACCTTAGGACGGAGCTAACGTATCCATGGTAAGCTAGTAATACAGTTTGTCTATTTGATGTAGTCCTGAGCCTATTTAAAACATATACAAAACTGTTCACTTTTTTACACACCTCTTCAATATGCTTTTTCCAGTTACAATGCTTGTCTACTATTATTCCTAGAAATTTTGTATCGGATACTTCATCTATTATATATTAGGGGTGTATAAAAAACTAAATTCCTCTTGTACATAATTATTTCAAAGTTGCCAATCTTATCGGTGTGATTTCACTCTCTCGACGACGACATTGCTTAGGCCACTGTGAGCTATCAGCAGTAGATCAATTTATTTGTTAGTATCATATATCAGGTTTTTTTTCATACGGCCAAGTTGGTAAGAAATTATATGGCTTGCCTGATGGTAAGCAGTTACTGTAGCCTATAGAACACCACGCCTGCATCCCTGGAATAGGAAAACATTCCTTTAAAAATGTGTCCCTCAATGTGCATTGGATAATCTGTTCATCGCACAGAAACTCAACTAATCACGGTGTGTAGTTATTTCTGTAAAGTCCAGACAGCAAAAAATATAACTAAATATTTTTATTTTTAAATATTCAAACAATTCTCTTTTAAGACAACTCCCGCACTAGAGAATAAGCCCTGTGTCGCGGGGACTGTCCAGACTCGGAAAAACATTAATGATTCACATAAAGTTTAGTCTCGTGTGGGAATCGAACCCACGACCTCTGACCCAGCAGTGAGGGTCAGTAACCACTAGACTAGTCAGTCGAGTTTATTAGTATAATTGAAATGAGTGCTCGTTTAAAAAACCAGTCAGACTTGACTTTCTGTCCACAACTTTATTGTTTAGTGACGGCAACGCAGCACAGTAAGCGTAGATAAGTTAAATTGGAAAAGCGATCATCTTCGCTCCGATGTTCTCCCTAGTTCACTGCCGGGGTATATTATAAATTGTGAAAAATGAAAATATAAAAGTAGAATGGAAAAATGGACAACCTCACTGTTCTTTTAAAGGTATAGTTTTATGAAGACTTTGTTATTAGAGCTCGGATTGGTTAGCAATTTTAATTTAAAAAGTTTTGTTATGTTAATTTATTGAAATTGACTGCACTGATAGTTTAGCGGTTTTAGTAGTCACTGCGCTATTTGCCAGGGCATACAGTATCTGTATTGTGAAATCAATTTGCCATATGACAGAGATATTTGTATGATTAACAGCTATCTGTAGTCTTCGTAGAAGAGAAACAGAGCGGTGTGAAGCGGAACTGTGCGGCTGCGTTTAAATTCTAAAAAGACCGCGCAGACTGTGATTGTGAGGTCTAGACCGTGATTTATGAAATTGCAAAAAGGTAGGTCGTTCCCTGTAGTAGGAAAATAATGGCTGCTTATAATCATATAATAATTATTTTTGACATAAATATGATTTATATCAACCCAGCCGGAGCGTACAAAATCCAGTTTAAAAAACTGGTTTTTGTACGCTCCGGCTGGGACAGTTCCCGCGAGTTTCACAAACCCTGTCACAGGAGACTTTACAAATATACAATAATTAACGGATAAAAAGTACACTCGGACTCAAGACAACCAGTTTAAATTACACAATTTTTTTGTTTCGTATATAATAATAATAATATAATAATAATATGTGCTGTCATTTATAATTATATTCTTTTTAAAAGTAGCACTGACGTTAAACACTACGTTACATTAGCACTTTATAAAACTAATTCAAATAAAATATAAAACTACTTTTTTTTAGTCTACTTAGGTTATATTAAAATTACTCATTAGCCTTATGCCTAGATTGAAATATAATACATTATTATAAAGAAAAAAAAACTATTTTTTGCCGATTGTAATTCACTTTTCATTGGTCTATACAGCAAGAGCTCACAAAAACCAGTAAATTAATAATACTAGGTAATAAAAGGTACCTTTAGTCGCTGAGCCTACCCCTGAAGATAAAATATCATATTCAATGTTCTTATATGTATGTAAATGAATATACCGAATGGGGAGTACTTGTATGAGGATAAACATTATTTTAATTAATAGTTTTATAGTTATCGTTAGTATAATGCTGGCTATATTCCATAATGGTAAATAAAATAAAGTTTAAAAACTAAAACCCGACTACTTAAAAATCGTCCTCTGAAAAGTATGAAATAAATAAATTTTATATAGGTACAGAGGGTAGCCGTGGTCGTATGCCACCTTGCCTTAAGGATACATTTATTTATTTAAACACTTTATGCACAATCGCACACAGGCGGACTTGCGGATATCTTGTTTCGATGAAGAGTTCCTATAGTTCCTATATTGTTATGCAAAAGGTGGCATACGACCACGGCTACCCTCTGTACCTATATAAAATTTATTTATTTCATACTTTTCAGAGGACGATTTTTAAGTAGTCGGGTTTTAGTTTTTAAACTTTATTTTATTTGAAATATTTTGGGGTTTTATTTTTAAGACAATATTATACAATGCAGCTTTAGGATATATTCAATTTGCATTACATATTACATAACATAAATATAAGGGGCATTAAATATTAAATTAAATTTGCATTACATATTACATACTTTAATATGGCAAATTAAAACATATTGAAAAACTATATAACTATATTTTTTTATTATTGTTACTAACACTAACACACTAACATTATGGATTTTATTGTAGATCTGAAATAAAAAATTATTATTATTATTATATTATTATTATATATTTATTCTTTTTTGTAGGTCATCAGACTTTTATAGTCTAAACTATTGGCACATGAGTTTTATGCCTAATCATTTTTATTATTTATTTTTGTAATTTACAGATTTTTTATATTCCTATCTTCCAACTTTACTTCAACACCACATACTAAGCACCACCTAGAAATATAGTTCTCGTCAAGATAAATCCAACAAACATGACGCGGCTATCTTGTTTCGTTAGAGTTCCTATGGCCAGTTTTCGACTTCATTATCACACCCTAAACACCACTTAGAAGTAGTAATATGCTTCTAGGTCACAACTTAGAAGCATATTACCCGTTTTGGTTTGATGGGTAATCCCGTCAAGTTAAATCTAATGAGCCCAAATACGATGCTTCTACGAGTATCTTGTTTAATTAAAAAGTATCTATGGCAACCTTCCGACTTTCATCATCACAACCTGAACACCTAACTAGGAGTATAGTACTAGTCAAGATAAATTCATCGCACCAAAACGCAACGCGGCTACCTTGTTTCGTTGAAGAGTTTTCATGGGCACCTTTCGACTTCATCATTATATCCTGAGCACCCATCCCATCTAGGAATATAGTACTTGTCAAGATAAATCCATTGCACCTAAACACGACGCGTATATCTTGTTTCGTTGAACAGTTCCTATAGCCACTTTTCAACTTCATCACCACGTCCTGAACACCCACCTAGGTATAAAGTACTCGTAAAGATATATGTAACGAACCCAAACACGACGTGGCTATCTAGTTTCGTTGAAGAGTTCCTATAACCATCTTCCGTCTTCATCATTATATCCTAAGCACCCACCTAGGAATATAGTACTTGTCAAGATAAATCTATTGCACCTAACTTAAATACGACGCGGATATCTTGTTTCGTTGAAGAGTTCTTATAGCCACTTTCCAACTTCATCAACTCGTCCTGAACACCCAACTAGGATTAAAGTACTCGTAAAGATATAGGTAACGAACCCAAACACGACGCGGTTGTCTTGCTTCGTTGAAGAGTTCCTATAGCCACTTCCCAATTTCATCACCACGTCCTGAACACCCACCTAGGTATAAAGTACTCGTAAAGATATATGTAACGAACCCAAACACGACGTGGCTATCTTGTTTCGTTGAAGAGTTCCTATGGCCATCTTCCGTCTTCATCATTATATCCTGAGCACCCACCTAGGAATATAGCACTTGTCAAGATAAATCTATTGCACCTAACCTAAACACGACGCGGATATCTTGTTTCGTTGAAGAGTTCCTATAGCCACTTCCCAACTTTATCACCACGTCCTGAACACCCACCTAGGTATAAAGTACTCATAAAGATATATGTAACGAACCCAAACACGACGTGGCTATCTTGTTTCGTTGAAGAGTTCCTATAGCCACTTCCCAACTTTATCACCACGTCCTGAACACCCACCTAGGTATAAAGTACTCATAAAGATATATGTAACGAACCCAAACACGACGTGGCTATCTTGTTTCGTTGAAGAGTTCCTCTAGCCTTTTTCCAACTTCATCACCTCGTCCTGAACACCCACCTAGGCTTAAAGTACTCGTAAAGATATAGATAACGAACCCAAACACGACGCGGCTATCTTGCTTCGTTGAAGAGTTCCTATAGCCACTTCCCAACTTCATCACCACGTCCTGAACACCCACCTAGGTATAAAGTACTCGTAAAGATATATGTAACGAACCCAAACACGACGCGGCTATCTTGTTTCGTTGCTGAGTTCCTATGGCCATCTTCCGCTTTCATCATTATATCCTGAACGCCCACCTAAGAATATAGTACTTGCCAAGATAAATCCATTGCACCTAAACACGACGCGGATATCTTGTTTATTTGACGAGATCATTTGCCCACCTTCTGACTGCATCATCAGACAAGCTCCATGGTATTACATCATTACATTGTCACCAAAGTGCCGTCAGTGTACCAAATTTCAGCTCAATCAAACATTGAAAAGTGGTTTAAATCTCGCAAGCAAGATTTGACCTAAACCAACTAATAAACAAACAATGCAGGCACACCAGCGCGCGAAAGCTAGTAATATTGACATATTCGGAACCTGCAAATTAAATCCTATCATTTGATACCCATCACGGCACTTTTTCAAGAAATTAAGTTTTTATTTTTAGGTTTCAGGTCCCACAGAGGACGCCAAACTGATTTTATTGTGACGTCACATAGCCTATAACCAGCAGACAATCAAGACGTTTCTAACGATACCTCATTTGTCAAGTTATGATAAATAGTTTAGAAGTTATGTGGGAACAGATGAACATACATACATACATACATACATACATACATACATACAAACAAACATACATACAGGTCAAAATCATAACCCTCCTTTTTGCTTCGCCGTAGTCGTGTAAAAAGAAGAAAGATTAGATTATTTTATTCGGCAATTTTTGTACCGCGTTGATGCTATAAATGTTTGTTACTCAAACACGTCAACGGATCTGGATGAAATTTGGTGCAGGTTTGCAGATTATAGATGGAATAGCACAAAAACTATTTTTAGCCAAAAAAAAAACCTGTTCCCGTGGGATTGTGCACGCGGGCGAAGCCGCGGGCGGGAACTAGTGGTAAATAAACAGTAATTCAAAAAGGTGACGTCACACTAAGGGCAAGTTCACACCTAGTCGGGTCACGTACTGTTATCAAAGTAATTTACACGGCGCGCACGGCAACTCCATCTAACTTGGTAGAAAGTTGGTTGATTAGGCGCGTGAGCCGAGACCCGCAGCGCGGTAATTATTTCCTTACTTGAGTTCTCTCGATAAATTCACGATAGAATGTATGCTGACTTTTATTTGGAACGATTTATAGGTACTTTGTTAGCGCTTTTTAAAGTCTTTGTTTCGTTAGCGTTTCGATGGCAATCATCGTCAATAATCTATATTATTATTATAAAGCTGAAGAGTTTGTTTGTTTGGTTGAAAGCGCTAATCTCAGAAAGTATTAAAGGGTCGGCAACGCGCGAGTGATACCCCTGGTGTTGCAAGCGTCCATAGGCTACGGTAACTGCTTTCCATCAGGCGGGCCGTATGCTTGTTTGCCTACGTGGCAGTATAAAAAAAAAAAAAAAAAAAAGTAGTGGTTCGATTAGAAAAAATATTTTTGTTGAATAGTGCATTTATTCAGGAAGGCTATAGGCTATATAACATCACGCTATGATCAATAGGAGCGGAGCAGTAGGGAGATATGTTGCAAAATCGGGGAAATGTACGTTCCAAATTACCACGCGGACGAAGTCGCGGGCGACCCCTAGTTATCAAAATAGACTGCATAGTTGTAGGCAGTCATCATGTCCTCCTGGGTGCAGATGATAGGGCATGCAGGGTACGATGTGAGGTGGGACATCGTTTAGGTCACACCACATATACAGCCCAGGTCCTTACCGTTCGGTTAAACCCCACCTGAACATATTTTCCGTGCTCCGGCCAACCTGAGTCTGATGTCTATATAAAGACTTCCAGACTGCCCATGGCAATTTATGTCCAGGTGGGAGTTTCTCAGCATAAATGAGAAACTCAAAGTTATTATGATAAAGATTTCAATGGTGCAGTTGTCGTAAGAACGACTGTCTTGTCGAGTTATTGAGTTCGATACCTTGGGTAGAAATATTTTGGGTCTTCCAACGAATCGTCTATAACGTCAGCCCGGAGCCTATTACATAGTCTCTGGGCCGACGCTAAGGTTCTTTCCTTAGGCTGTACTCCTGTCTGTTCATTCAGCGAATCCAGTAGACAAATGAGCTGACGTATCACACCACGTATCACACACGGGAACACAACTTGTAGCAGAGGAGACTGACATTTTTGCCTGCACACTGAGTGAATTCACAAGGACAGCATTATATGTAATATATGTTATAGATAATAAGGCTTCACTATTGCATTGGGTGTGCACCTGTTAAAATAGTTGTAAGTAATGATGAACTTCACCGCTGTGTGTAGTTATTTGGCTGTGGTCTTCTGTAATGTGGAGGTCCTTTCCCAGTAGAGCTTGCTCGTTAGTATGATGCCCTTCCTCTCTTAAACTTAATGTTTAATCGGTTTGTCCACAACTATACAGACAAAGTTGTGGACAAAAGCAACTTACTCTAAATCTACTAAGTAACCAATTTCCAGCCACCAAGAAAATCAATGCACCAGCTTGGAAACTACATAATTATTCTAGTTAATAAAAGTCTAAGTCAGGTAAAGGAAAAATTATTTGAAACTTCGTGAGAACACTTCAAACTCGGAGAATAATTTAAAATTAAATGAGTTTAAAAAGAGATGTTACAGAGAAATGTAAATTAAACTAGGTAAGAGAAAAATAGTTTTGTACGGAAGAAAAACAACATGATTATGCATTAATGTAACTGTTCCAGTGTAAGGCGGAGGCTACACTTAAAGAGATGGGCTGCGTAAATAATATATGAGAACTATGCTTTAGCAATGAGCTCTGTGAACAAGCTATGAATAAGATCATTGGGCTTTTTATAAATAGGTGAACTATTTTTATTTTTCATGAAATTCTTTAATGTGAAAAGTAATATGAATTAATGTAGTGCATGCTGTTTGCAATGGAGCGTAAAAGTCTAATAATTAAACTAACAGTTTGCGATAGAAATTCAACTTGTGTTCCAAATCCTACAAAAAAGTTTGTTTATTTACAATAAACTTAGACTTTACATACAAAGAGACCACAACAGACGAACATTTTTTTTTTATTGTTTTGGTTAGTGGCCAACCTGGAGACAGAGTTATTTAGATCGCCCATATTTTAGGCCATAGAAGAACATTAATCGGTGGATCACAAAAATATATATGATTGTGTCCGCATATGATACTCGTGTATACACCGCTTCGAGTGTTGGAAGTTGTAGAACTAACTATCCCAGTCTTAAAAACAATAATGCGCGATTATTATTTGGGATAGTTAATTCTACAACTTACTATACTCAAAGCGGTGTATTTACGAGTATCACGTGCAGACCCAATCAATAACGAGCGAGCGAAGAGAGCGAAGATGAGCGAAGATCTTCGAGTCTCCTAGAACAATTAGCGCGTTTGTATGTATGTTTTTATTTAATTTAATTTATTTTATTTTATTCAAGGAAACAAACAGTTACATTAGTACGTTTAAGTTTCAACACAAATTCGAAAATCATTGATCCGGATGGCTTGAAATTAGGTTATGAACGCTTGCAATAATAAACGTATCGGTAGCGTGTTGCCGATCAAAAATAATGAACACCAAGGCTTTATGATGGAGTATTCCTCGGATAGGAAAACGTTTCGTTAACACACATTCCTAAATGAGCTTTGGACTCACACAGACAACACCACTACACCGCTGTGTAGTGACTGTGGTCTTCTGTAAGTTGGAGGTCCTTCCCCAGTTAGACCTGCTGCCTTTCTAAAAAATTAGGAGACAATTTTTTTATAGCAATTAATGTTTTTTATCTATTTATCTAGACGCGTTCGCGGACTGCTATATGTACATGCATATATCGCATCTTTGCTTTAATAACGTGACAGTCGAAAAAAGATTTTTCAGATATGTCAAGCTGCGTCTCGTAACGGTGTCGCGAATCCAAATATTTCATCTCATTTAAAAATTTACCGTGCTAAACTTTTTGACTGCCTTGATGGTCCAGTGGCCGCAGTAAGCGCCTGCTGTGCACAAGGTTGTGGGTTCGATTCCCACGCAGGATAAAACTTTGTGTGGTTCACAAAGAGTTGTCCTGTGTCTGGGTGTACTTTGTGTCCGTTAATTGTATGTTTGTAAAGTCCCCCGCGACACAGAGCTTGTTCTCTAGTGCGGGAGTTGTCTTTAAAAAAAAAAGATTACACTTAACTTTTTTAAATTGCCTAGATATAGGCAGTTATAAAAAGAGTACATCACAAGTTCAAAGTACTGGGCAAACCACTAGTTAAATTAAGTGCTCCCTTCTACATATACAATGCAGTATAGCTTTAGGTACAGTTAATGCCTAAGTCACATAAGGTATGCTGCAAGTTAAGACATTTAGATAAGATAAATAGTTAGTTTGTTATAACAAATGGTTTCTTAATGCACAGAGATACGGTGCGATTGGTGAGTGTCTGATAGTTCCATCATTATCCTTTATTATACGATATATATGCGTAGGTATCTATAGTAAGGTATTTAAATGATTACGTTTAAAGTGTTATCAATCTTGGGAAATTATACATTTTGGCAAATTAAAAGAAGCAACAAATAATACAGAGCTACGGGTCGCCCAACTAAAATGGATAAATTGATCTTGAATGAAATGTTACCTATTTATTTATGACCTTAATAGCTGTTGCTCGCGGCTCCGCCCGCGTGGATGTCGGTTATCGCTGTAAAAAGTAGCCTATGTGTTATTCCAGACCATAATCTATCTCTGTGCCAAATTTCATCTAGATCCGTTCAGTAGCTTTTACGTGAAAGAGTAACACACATCCATCCATCCATTCTTACAAACTTTCACATTTATAATATTAGTAAGGATCTACACTAATATTGTAGTGTATTTTTACCCGACTACGGCGAAGCAAAAAGGAGGGTTATGATTTTGACCTGTATGTATGTTTGTTGTATGTATGTATGTATGTATGTATGTATGTATGTATGTATGTATGTATGTATGTATGTTCATCTGTTCCCGCATAACTTCTGAACTATTTATTGTAACTTGACAAATGAGGTATCGTTAGAAACGTCTTGATTGTCTGCTGGTTATAGGCTATGTGACGTCACAATAAAATCAATATGGCGTCCTCTGTGGGACCTGAAACCTAAAAATAAAAACTAAATTTCTTTAAAAAGTGCCGTGATGGGTATCAAATTATAGGATTTAGTTTGCAGGTTTCGAATATGTGAATATTACTAGCTTTTGCCCGCTGGTGTGCCTGCATTGTTTGTTTGTTAGTTGGTTTAGGTCAAATCTTGCTTACAAGATTTGAACCACTTTTCAATGTTTGATTGAGCTGAAATTTGGTATACCGACGGCACTTTGATGACAATGTAATATTGTAATACCATGGAGCTGGTCTGATGATGCAGTCAGAAGGTGGGCAAACGACCTCGTCAAATAAACGAGATATCCGCGTCGTATTTAGGTGCAATGGATTTATCTTGACAAGTACTATATTCTAAGGTGGGTGTTCAGGATATAATGATGAAGTCGGAAGATGGCCATAGGAACTCAGCAACGAAACGAGATAACCGCGTCGTGTTTGGGTTCATTACATATATATTTACGAGTACTTTATACCTAGGTGCGTGTTCAGGACGTGGTAATGAAGTTGAGAAGTGGCTATAGGAACTCTTCAACGAAACAAGATAGCCACGTTGTGTTTGGGTTCGTTACATATATCTTTACGAGTACTTTATACCTAGGTGGGTGTTCAGGACGTGGTGATGAAGTTGAGAAGTGGCTATAGGAACTCTTCAACGAAACAAGATATCCACGTCGTGTTTGGGTTCGTTACATATATCTTTACGAGTACTTTATACCTAGGTGGGTGCTCAGGACGTGGTGATGAAGTTGAGAAGTGGCTATAGGAACTCTTCAACGAAACAAGATAGCCACGTTGTGTTTGGGTTCGTTACATATATCTTTACGAGTACTTTATACCTAGGTGGGTGTTCAGGACGTGGTGATGAATTTGGGAAGTGGCTATAGGAACTCTTCAACGAAACAAGATATCCGCGTCGTGTTTAGGTGCAATGGATTTATCTTGACAACTACTATATTCCTAGGTGGGTGCTCAAGATATAATGATGATGTCGAAAGATGGCCATAGGAACTCTTAAACGAAACAAGATAGCCGCGTTGTGTTTCGGTGCGATTAATTTATCGTGACAAGTACTATATTCTTAGATGGGTATTCAGGAGGTGATGATGAAGTTGGAAGGTGCCCATGAGAACTCTTCAACGGAACAAGGTAGCCGCGTTGCGTTTGGTGCGATGAATTTATCTTGACTAGTACTATACTCCTATAAGTTAGGTGTTCATGTTGTGATGATGAAAGTCGGAAGGTTGCCATAGGTACTTTTTAATTAAACAAAACGTACGTACGTTTTGAAAGAAACGTATTCCTATCCCAGGGTTACTTCCATCTTAAAGCCCTGGTGTAAAAAATGGGTTGGCAACACGCAAGTGATACCTCTGGTAATGCAAGCGTCTATAGGCTACGGAAACTGCTTAACATCAGGCGGGCCGTATGCTTGTTTGCCACCCAAGTAGTATAAAAAAAAAAAAAAAAAAAAAGAAGCATCGTATTTGGGCTCATTAGATTTAACTTGACGGGATTATCCATCAAACCAAAACGGGTAATATGCTTCTAAGTTGTGACCTAGAAGCATATTAATACTTCTAAGTGGTGTTTAGGGTGTGATAATGAAGTCGAAAACTGGCCATAGGAACTCTATCGAAACAAGATAGCCGCGTCATGTTTGTTGGATTTATCTTGACGAGAACTATATTTTTAGGTGGTGCTTAGGATGTGGTGTTGAAGTTGGAAGATAGGAATATAAAAAACCTTTAAATTACAAAAATAAATAATAAAAATGATTCATTAGGCATAAAACTCATGTCCTAATAGTTTAGACTATAAAAGTCTGATGACCTACAAAAAATAATAAATAATATAGTTTTAAAATATGTTTTCATTTGCCATATTATATTATGTTATTATTATGTAATATGTAATGCATATTTAATTTAATATTTAATGCCCCTCATATTTATGTTATGTAATATGTAATGCAAATTGAATATATCCTCAAGCTGCATTGTATAATATTGTCATAAAAATAAAACCCCAAAATAATTAAAATAAAATAAAGTTTAAAAACTAAAACCCGACTACTTTAAAATCGTTCTCTGAAAAGTATGAAACAAGTAAATTTTATATAGGTACAGAGGGTAGCCGTGGTCGTATACCACCTTGCCCTAAGGATCGCTATATAGCTATGTAAAAGGTGGCATACGACCACGGCTACCCTCTGTACCTATATAAAATTTACTTATTTCATACTTTTCAGAGAACGATTTTAAAGTAGTCGGGTTTTAGTTTTTAAACTTTATTTTATTGTTTGTAATAAATGTACACAAAAACTACTGGATCCATAAAAAATCTACATTTAGAACAGACACCAAATAATAAAGGCTATATTATTATTTAAAGTTAAAAAACAAGTAGCCCCTATAAAAACTAAGTAAATAACCAACCCTGCGAAGCTGGCATTTGCCACCTGCTGAAATTAAAATCGCATAATCCTTACTAATATTATAAATGTGAAAGTTTGTGAGTATAGATGGATGGATGGATGATTGTTACTCTTTCAGGTAAAAACTACTGAACGGATCTGGATGAAATTTAGCACTGACATAAATTATGGTCTGGAATAACAAATAGGCTACTTTTTACAGCGATAACCGATATCCACGCGGGCGGAGCCACGGGCAACAGCTAGTATTTTATAGTTTTCATACTTTTGTTTTGGCGTTTCGGTCGAATTGCACCGTCCGTGGTCACGGGCTGACTGGAATTGATTCAGGCAAGTGTCGCTGTCTTCTTTACGAAGCGAGACATTTGGAAACTTACCCTCATTTGGTCATTATTTCCATAAAATGATTAATATTGTAAGATAACTACAATTTTACATCCTTGCACCGGGAGTTCATCCTCACATCCTTGCACCTCAAACATGCCGTACCGTAAGATTCCAGAGAAATTTCTTACCACGTACGATTAGGCTGTGGAATGAGCTCCCTGCCGAGGTTTTCCCAAGAGACTATAGCATGGGGTTCTTCAAGAAAGGAGTTATAAGGTTTTTAAAGGGTCGGCAACGCGTGAGTGACACCCCTGGTGTTGCAAACGTCCATAGGCTACGGTAACTGCTTACCATCAGGCGGGCCGTATGCTTGTTTGCCACCTTGGTAGTATATAAAAAATAGCGGTAATAATAGCCCAGCCTTTCGCATTCATGCATACATGTTGACATATTAATATCTATTCTACAAACAAAATACACCAAATAATGTGAAACCAATAAATCGGGTATAACAAACATATAATAATATTAAAAGGTACAGTTAGCAGAAGAATTATGTGTTACGGAAGCGTCGGGCAATGTTCCAAATTCATAAGTCTACTCGCATTCTGTTTTACTTACATACATACTTCTAGTTATGGCGATGGTTTTGTAATGGGAAAAGTTGCGCTACAGTTGCGCCACTAATTTAGATTATCCTTACTAATATTATAAATGTGAAAGTTTGTGAGAATGGATGGATGGATGGATGTTTGTTACTCTTTCACGCAAAAACTACTGAACGGATCTGGATGGCACAAAGATAGATTATGGTCTGGAATAATACATAGGCTACTTTTTGCAGCGATAACCGACATCCACACGGACGGAGCCGCGGGCAACAGCTAGTATACAATATAGACAAATCTTCTGGCGAAACCCAGCACCAAATAATAGCCACAAGCAATACCCGCCATCAAAAATCAGTGATTCGACAAAAGAGGGGGGGTGTAGCCTACTGGCATCGTATATTAGTACGTACTCGTACGTGCCTGTACTGTTAACTCGAGCCATTCTTCCCCTTTGAGTTATCGACGATACAAATTGGTAATTATCTTTCTATTGTGAGGGAATCAAGGAGGAATGTTATATTAAATTTTTCTTAGATAAAAGAAATATTTTGGCTTTTACCATCGTAATATGTTATAATAAAATAATTTTCAAAAACGAACGTTTTCTTATCCCAGGGAAATTCCATCATAAAAACCCTAGTGTTTATTTTTGGGTCGATAACACGTAATTGATATCTCTGGTATTGCTAGCGTCCATAGGCTAGTAACTGCTTACTATCAGGCAGGCCATATACTTCTTTGTCACCTTAGTAATATCCTACTTCCTACTAATATTATAAATGCGAAAGTTTGTAAGTATGGATGGATGGATGGATGTTTGCTACTCTTTCACGTAAAAACTACTGAACAGAACTGGATGAAATTTGGCACAGATATAGATTATGGAATTACACAGAGACTACTTTTTACAGCGATAACCGATAACCACGCGGGCAACAGCTAGTAATACAAATAAAAATATCGAAACTTTAATTAAATAGTTAAGTATTTTAACAGTTTTCATGTGTTGTAGCACTTTTTGAATCTATAGTTTAGTCTTTAGAAAGTCTTTATTTGCACATGCGTTAGCGATCTTTCAACTTTTAACACTAACGTTTTTTTTTATCTAAAAATATGCTAGCTGCACCCAAAAATATGTATCTAACATATTTTTGGGTGCAGCCCCTTAGATAGGAAAACATTCGTTTTTGAAAATTATTTTATATGCACTGTGAACGTATAAAATTCGAAACAAAGACTATTGTTTTAATAGATCAACAGTATACTAAACATCTCCTCATCCTCAGTTGCTGGCTGTACCTCGTGGCCACACTAATCTGTTGAGTGAGGCGCCTCTGACCCGAGCACTTCTCACTCTTAACCTTGTAGCAGAGGACACTGACATTTTTGCCTGCACACTGAGTGAAATCACAACATTATATGTAGTTAAATATAGATAATAAGGCTTCACTATTGCATTGGGTGTGCACCTGTTTAAATAGTTGTAAGTAATGATGAATAAATAAAAAAAATAATAAAAATAATTTTAATCGATTTTCAAACAGTAATTACTGACGTCACTCGCTATATAAAACAAGCGAACGCCGTCCAAACGTCATCTATCTAACAAAGAGTCGGCAAATTAAACGAAAACGTCATTAGGGTACAAATGTAACTGAATATAACCTCAACATTTGCATATTGAGCGAATGAACACATTACCTACATCTGGGATTATGTAACTTTCTAATGAGCAAAGTGTTCCATCTCCTCCTCAACATATTAAGTAATTTCGGATTAGCATATATGTGTCTTTGGCGTGTTTTTGTGTCTTGAAACAAATTTGAGAAGTATCTCCAGTTTTTGAAGATAAGTGCCATCAAATTAACATGGGGTAAAAATATGGTTTTGTTATGAGAAGTAGAATTATTGCAATTAAATTAATTTAATGTTATGTATATTTAAGAATTAGTCAAAAAAGACAACTCCCACACTAGAGAACAAGCTCTATGTTGCGGGAGACTTGACAAACATACAATTAACGGACACAAATAATACCCAGAATCAGAACAACTCTTTGCAGGTCACACAAAGTTTTGTCCTGTGTGGGAATCAAACCCAAAACCTCGTGCACAGCAGACGCATATACTGCGGCCATTGGACCACCAAGGCAGTCTGCAAAAGAATTGTTCTTCGTTTGTCCTGTCACTTTCCAAAAAAAATAATTTGTCCCGTATCACTATTGAAGTATTGCTTCGTCCCGAATAATTACAATCCACAACTACTGACAACTTGTTAACTATTAATTCAAAATTTTTTATACATTTTTACACTATTCACATAAAACTAATTTTCAACTTAGAACTCAGAAACACAAAATAACGAAATAGGAAACCAAAAAGAGTGTTTAGGCGTCAAAATATTTCTCAACGTGGGTAGGTACTTGCATTAATATCTACTAATATTATAAATGCGAAAGATTTTTAGATAATGTGGGTTTCCTCTCGTTGTTTTCCATTACCGTTAGCAGATGGTAAATCATTTGATTAGTACATATAAATTCCACGAAGTAAAATTCACATTAGTACTTGCCACATGGGATCGAACTCACACCTCTTGCGTGCAAGTCGGTTACTTTCGCACTCGACCACCACCGCTTCCATCCATCCAGTCCATCCCAGCGATCTTTTTTAGGTCGTCGATCAGGTGGATCGACGACCTACCTTACCGAGTCATGGTCGAGTTCGTAGCAGTAATTAATAATATGGATGTACTTATGGTACAAGCGTAGAATTTTTATCTAAGAAGATAATATTGACTCCCTATGAGGAATCTATAGTTCCATCCATCCATCTAAAGTTTCATAGATTTCGTTGTTCTGAGTGTGGATGTAATTTGTAAAGTCCCCCGCGACTCAAAGCTTGTTCTCTAGTGCGGGAGTTGTATTTTTTAAACATACAAAAAAAAAACTATTTTACCAACTGTGCAGTAAAACCACGCAATAGTTCTCATGAAGTAGTCAAATTGAATGTTATCTAGAGTCAACTGGCTCACAGAAAACGTACGTTTTGAATAAACAATAATGTTTTCAACGAAGAGCGTAGTGTTACAGACGTTTTGTTTAATGCTTTTAGCTGGAATGTACTCGTACCTTACTAATGGATCTCGTGTGAAAACTTATTGTTTGTAGTACTTACTCGTATATGTATGGAGTTTGTGATTATGTTTGTGTTTACTGTGACTCGATGTGTTGTGTGTATTTGTGATTGTGAATTATACATGCGTATAAGTAATGTTCGTGTGGTGACGGATTAAAAATACAAATGTCTTCACCCCGTTCTGTCCCGAGGGTGTCGTAAGAGTTGACTGCCTTGGTGGTCCAGTGGTTGCAGTATGCGCCTGCTGTGCACGAGGTTGTGGGTTCGATTCCCACACCGGACAAAACTTTGTGTGTCCCACAAAGAGTTGTTCTGAGTCTAGGTGTAATTTGTGTCCGTTAATTGTATGTTTGTAAAGTCCACCGCGACACGGAGATTGTTCTCTAGTGCGGGAGTTGTCTTTTTTAAACAAAAGAAAAAAGAAAAAATACTATTATGATGCTTTAACGTTACTTAGTACGTCGTTCTGGGTCTGATATAAATCGAATAAAATGATATTAGGTTATACCGAAATTTATTGGGTATCAACAAGATATTCGTACGAGATTATGGCAATGATCTTCTTTTCTATGATATAGGACTAATGCTATATTTGCTTGTTAATTTTACAGTAAATTCTTAATTTAATTAATTAAATGACTTATTCATCTTCATAATTATTATATTGAATTACTTTAACTCAACATCTAAGCTTTATTATATAAAAAATAATAACATTTCTATCATAAAACGTAGCGGATAAATTTATTCGTAGCACATCCCGTAGCTCGTAGCAATTATCGTAGCAAACAAAATTCGACTTGAGACTTACTGCTAATTGCAACAGAAATTATGCTCCATCTATTTTAACTAAAGATTGTCGAGAATAGCCGAAGTTAATTCGAGTCTATATATCAGAGGGCTGGCAGAAGCCATTTGGCAGTTATCCTAATCACTGGCCTGATATTACGAACAAAGTTGAGTTTAGTTACATTTCTTTCTAATAAACTGTGTTCGAAAGAGACGGACTATTTTTTTTTAAATTTGTTTATTTATGGTAACGTGGAAAAAGACGGAATACAAACACCTTATTATTTACAATAAAACATAATTATACTGAAAGAAATGTTATAAAGAGGAAAGATTTGTTTTTTGTTTGTTACTTTTTAACTTAAAAACTACTCGATCGATTTTTACTTTATTATCAGCAAGTGACATAGGTTATATATATTTTTTAATTAGGGAATCTCTACGAAAACGAAATTAATGTCCACCCGTGCGAAACCGGGACGTGCCGCGTATGCTAATATACTCGTAGTGAAAATATTTTATATCTTCTCCTAATTTATTAAATATTTTTAGTATTGCTGCTATACAATTAGCTCAAATATATTTAGATAAGTAATGTGGAATAGGACGAGCCCAGAGCAGGATTCGAAACTGTACCTCTCGGGTTCTGGCCTAGCGCACTACGATCCGAGCTCCATCTCCACTGTTCAAATGCTTCCACCACTTTTTAGGAGTGAGTTGTTCTAATTTTCTGAAAAAATCTTCTGTAGAATATATCTCATTCTCGAAAACCGTTCGTAGTACTACGTGTCGGTTTTTCTAAATATTTATACGGCACTATCCGCGAATCTTAAGTGAAACTTGTGTCCAAACGTATTACTATTGAATTGTACAATTTTAAGTTCATTCTGTTTTAAAAGCAAACATTTATTATGGAAGAGGGAATGAAAGAAACAAGGGTAATGTGATAGGATAGTCTAAGTGCTTTTTTAAAGTATGTCTCTGTTTTTACTGATTAAACTGAGAAGGGTATATAACAGACTAGCGCCACGTCCCGGCTTCGCACGAGTAAACTTATTATAAACATAACATATTTCTTAATCTAATATATAAAATTCTCGTGTCACAGTTTTCGTTGCCATACTCCTCCGAAACGGCTTGACCGATTTTGGTGAAATTTTTTGTGCTTATCCGGTATCTATGAGAATCGGCCAACATTTATTTTTCATCCCCCTAAATGTTAGGGGTAGTCCACCCTAAATTTTTTTATTTTATTTTTTAGACAAAATTTTTAATTTCTATTTTTTTATGATACAACATACAAAAATACATACAATCCTCAATTTTCACCCCTCTACCTTTAATAGCGATATTACTATTTTAGTAGCAAAACAACGTTTGCTGGGTCAGCTAGTATATCTATAAAATTAATCGCTGAATGTATTGCTAGGCGCAAATCTCGAGAACAGCTGAACCGATTTTGCTAATTCTTTTTTTGTTGTGTTTGTTATGGTCAGGAGCAGGTGGTTTTATGTAAGAAAAAAAACAGAAATTTGCGCTGAAAATAGTTTAACCCGGGTGAAGTCGGGGTGGGCTGCTAGTTTATAATAAAGTATAGCCTAACTTTGTGTGACCCCCAAAGTGTTGTTCTGGGTTTGGTGTAATTTGTGTCCGTTAATTGTATGTTTGTAAAGTCCCCCGCGACACAGAGCTTGTTCTCTAGTGCAGGAGTTGTCTTCTTTGAAAGAAAAAAATGACTTGTCAATTTTTATTTTCACAATTTTTTTTGTATACACAATTGTGTATACTCATATCACAGTTTTACATCAACTTCATAACCTAATTATTAATAAAGTAATATTTTGAAACAACTAACTCTACAACACGCAAATTGCGATGATAGATTAGTTTTATATCTAATTAACAAATTACTGGAGTAATTTTAGTTTTAATATTGTTAGCCCGAGTATTATTTGTTTAAAGTATTATAGTTTTTTTTTTGCTTAAATTAGTATTACATAGTTTTCAAGCTGGTGTATTCATTTTCTTACTAGTTAAAATTTAATACGTAGGAGTTATAGTGTACCTAATGGCAACTAGTACAATAATAATTTTGATTAATAGGTTTTGATTATCTCTCATTGTTTCCAGTCCTCACGACACAGAGCTTGTTCCCTAGTGCGGGAGTTGACTTAAAAATAAAAAGAAAAAAATGTTAAGTACATAAAGTGGCTTCTGTAAATAAAAATAGCTACTCAGACTGTACAACCTCTGTCGTAAGATTTCTCTCAGTAAGTATTTCAACGTAGGAGCCGCTTGAAGACGACTAGCTGTAAACATAGCGTTCATTGTCGCCAAGGCTAGCACTTCCCAGGCTAATTTTAAGTTTAAACTAACCTACTTAGCCTGTTCACGGCCCGAGCGTAAGCTAAGGCTTGTACACAAGAACCTTTTAAGGAAATAAAGATTGGAATATTTTAGCGCTAAGAATTTTTTTATTTTACTAGCTTCCGTTCGCGGCCTTGCCCAAACCTTTGGGAACAGAAGTATTTTTCTTGGATAAAAAGCAGCCTATGTGTTATTTCAGACTATAATCTATCTCTATGTCATATTTAATCCAGATCCGTTCAGTAGTTTTTACGTGAAAGAGTAACAAACAACGTAAAAACGTTTATAATATTAGTAGGATAATGTTAGTAGGATTTAGCTGCATGATTGCTTCAGTGGCTTTTGTGGTTATCTCGCCATTTACTATTGTGCGGCGTGTTGTGGGTTCGATCCCCATATAAAACAAAATCTTGTGATACATAAATGACTCTTCCGTATATGGGGGTATTTTATGTCCGTTAATTGTATGTACAGATCATATGGACCGATGGACAAGGTCGGCTCAGGATCGAGAGTTGAGGAAATTCTTGGGAGAGGCTAGGATTTCCTTGTCCAGCAGTACTCGTCATTTGACTTAGATGATGATGATGAATTGTATGTATGTTATGACCCCTGCAACACAGGGATCAGCACTAGTGCGGGAATTGTCTTTTTATATATGCGAAATACGACTGGCTTAGTGTGGTAACCACTATTTACTACTGCGTGGCATGTTATGAGTTCCATATGATACAAAAAATTGTATGATCCACAATTGGTTGTACTGCGCCTGGGTGGGTGCACTTTGTGTCCGTAAATTGTATGTATGTAAAGACCTCTGCAACACAGGAGTGCTATGTTTAAAAAAAATGTCGAAATAATTGATTACTTTTGAAATACGATTGGGTTTGTTGAAGTATAAACTTTTTATCGTTGTACTATACTCGTACTATATCCATATCGAAGCATTAATTTCGTAAGCGACAAAAACATAAACAATTGACGGTTACGTCGATACTCAAATAAAAATCTGACATGTCTTTAGAATTACTTCTAAGACGTGTGGGTTTACTCACGATGTTCATCACTCTCAGTATTTTATTTCAGCAGATTCAATATGTAGGCTGATAGCTTTATTAACCCTATGCCAATACGGGGCCGGCAGTAACGGAGGTTGCTTGCCAAGCGTTTTGTGATTAGGCTCGCTTCCCGCTAATTCTCAAAGGACCGCGGCTCATGAATACGAATAAATGTGAAATCGTTCTTCGGGTAAAAGTGCCAAGTTTACTTGTTAGTATACTGTTATGTGCTTGTCTGTGTGAGTGTGAAATGTGAGCATAGAAATCGTAATAACAATATTGTAGAAGTAGTGTATTAGCAAATAATATTGTCACGAAAATTCGTTAAATTTACTTTATTTTGTTTGTAAGCCTATGGAAGCTTGCAATACTAAGGGCATTACTTACATATTGCTAACCCCCAAGATAAAATGTTTATTTAACAAAGCATTCCGAAGAGAGTACTAGAGACCTGTACCCAAGGGTAAGACCACAACTACACTTCTACGTGTAGTTTTGGCTGTGGTTTTCTATAAGTTCTACCTCACTTCTAAACCTGCTTTTATATCTACGATACGATCGTACACTTTATTTAACTTTATTTGAATCAGTGTAAACTAGTCTTATCTCAGGAAAGTTTTAAAATAGATAATCAAATATCAGCATCAAGTAGAAGTCTCGACAGAGTTCACTTGGTGCAACGAATTCACGTTGGATTTTGAATAATTACGCTATAAGTTTATACCTATACAGAAACATGCTTTTAAATTTATGAAAAACATTGATATAATAGTTTTAATAGGATCGAGTAGTCTGAATGAATAATAGTATTAATTTTTAGTTAATCATTTAGGGATGCGTTTTGAAAGAAGCGTATGGATACTGCCATCTTAAAAAAATGATGTAGAAAAATGGGTCGGCAACACACAAGTACGGTAACTGCTTAACATC
Source organism: Trisateles emortualis (assembly GCA_947095525.1). Classification (NCBI taxonomy): domain Eukaryota; kingdom Metazoa; phylum Arthropoda; class Insecta; order Lepidoptera; family Erebidae; genus Trisateles; species Trisateles emortualis. The sequence continues at coordinate 19,368,787 of OX352736.1, read as the reverse complement.
AGGGGCCGTATGCGCGTTTAACATCCAAGTTGTAAAAAAAGGAAATGGAAATTTTATTTCACCACTTTTTTGTTCTAATTTGACCTTACTACCTTACTAGATAAATATTCATTTTTAGGTCAATATATGTAACTTTCTTCAAACATTACATTGGTAGATTAATAAATAGTGTTGTATAGAACAAACAAACGAATGTAATTCCATTAAAATATCAAATTATCCAAAGTATCAAAACAAGATAATCTACCAGCAACATGGTCGGTTATGAAGACTAAATATTTCATCAGATTGGACGAACATTTAATCGCTGTAAGCTTAATGAACACTGAATAGCCTTTCTATGAAATCATGCTTTGAAATTTTAATCGCGGCCCTCGAGCGACCGCCATATTTTTTTATCGAGTTCCGTATAAAAATAACAGGAACTGTTGTAATATACTGTTGCCAAAAATACAGTGTTTTGTTTAGCGTAGAATCGCGTTTTCACATGAATGCACTTGGTTGGGGATTGCGTTGACGCATCTACAAATACGTTCAGTGGTTTTGTATAGATTAGAAAAAAATAGTATCGACTGTGATCAGTTTAGTTTTATTTATAGTAATAGTAACTTATTGCTAATTTAAGATTCCTAAACGGCACTAAAAGAGAAAAAAAAGACGTTGCGGCAGGCTAAGGAAAAGATGGCGGGATGAGCTGGACTCCTACGGTGCTGACTGGCAAGTGAGAGGTCTCGACAGTGACCAATGGAAGAATGAATGGGAGGTCTTTGTCTTGCATTGGACAGTAATAATTATAATGATATATGGCACTGAACATGTATAAATGATATCCGTGAATTGTCTCGTTGTATAGTTCCCGACACAGCGCTTGTTCTCTAGTCTTTTTCTTTTTTTTTTCTTTTAAAAAAAGACAACTCCCGCACTAGAGAACAAGCTCTGTGTTGCGGGGGACTTTACAAACGTACAATTAACGGACACAAATTCCACCCAGACTCAGAACAACTCTTTGTGGGTCACACAAAGTTTTGTCCCTGTGTGGGAATCGAACCCACAACCTCGTGCACAGCAGGCGCATACTGCGGCCACTGGACCACCGTGGCAGTCAAGAGTTGTTGTAGTGCGAGAGTTGTCCTTTAAAAATGTGCAGCAGTGGCGCAGCGATAGCACGTACAACTGCAGTGCTTTAAGCTTTGGTCGGATAGGCTAAAGCGAAATTGGGTTTCTCAAGAAAGTCTTTAATAGTGGGGAGTCACCCACGTTGTTGGGTCACATATATTATAATACATAATATCTTCGTAATGTGACCCTTAAGAAGTATTATTTTTTAAATATTTTGCCTATATTTTTACTATGAATACTTAACGTGGTAGCTAGTAATACTGGAAGCTCACGTATTGTCAAAAATGTGTCGAAAAATTAAGACAAAAGCTACACTACTGGTTTGTGACGTCACACTGCTGTAACGCTATGGCAATCGTCTGTTTTGTCATACAGCGGAAAAAGGATAACAATATCCTGATTGGAAAATTTTGAAAGCTGTTTACTACTTTAATAAATATAATCAACTACTTTGATTACTTTTTTTGCAATTTTTTTTTTAATGTTTTTTTTTCTTCATTATCAAATACGCCCTAGTATTTACTAGAGTAGTAAAATATTTCTGCTGCAGCCTTATAGTAAAAAAAAACTTCTTAATTTTCTATTTAACTGTTAGTTCTTTTTAATTTATGTAAAACAACCATAAAATATTATGTTAAAGCAGTAAACAGTCTATGAAAATTTTATTACCATATTAGCTTATTGTAAAGTCACTTTAAATTAACAACTATAAACCACTTTTACTGCACCAGTTTTTGTTTAAAAAAAAAACGCTGAACAAATCGTTCGCACTTGACCTTTTTTCATTTCAACCCATAAAATAAAATGAACTTTGAAATATTAATAGCAAGTGTTCGGGGGTGAGAATATAAGGCTTTTACATTATACGACTGCTTTTTTTTCTTTTACATTTGTTACATAAGTTTCAATATTTTTTTCATACTCCTTGGGTGGCAAACAAGCATACCTACTGATGATGCCGACCTATTTTTTACACCAAGGCTCTATGATGTAGTATCCCTGAAATAGGAAATAGGAAAGTTTATTTCAAAACGAATTGAGCGCAGGAGACCTTAAAAACATTAATGAACTAGCTGTTGTCCGCGGCTCCGCCCACGTGGATGTCGGTCTTCGCTGTAAAAAGTAGCCTATGTGTTATTCCAGACCATATCTATCTCTGTGCCAAATTTCATCTAGATCCGTTCAGTAGTTTTTACGTGAAAGAGTAACAAACATCCATCCATCCATTCTCACAAACTTTCACATTTATAATAATATTAGTAAGGATAATATCAACAGCTAGAATTAGTCACACTTTGAATTTGTCATCAAAATATTCCTTCACAGAACATTTATGCTTTAGTGAATCAGTCAATAGTTGCCGACCCAAAAACTCGTGACAACAGATTTTTGTGTAACTTTTTCGACCCAATCGATTTTAGTGTCCGACCATCGTGATTTATAATGAACGAAAATCGGATTTAATAAATCACCATACGACACGACTTCTATATAATATCAACACATATAATATATATTGTGTTGATATTATATAGAAGTCGTGTCCAGTAGTAGGACATATTATGTCCTACTACTGGGCACAGGTCTCCTCTCCTCTATCAAGAGAGAGTGAGTGTTCAGCGTGTGTGAAACACGCTGGCCTGATGCGGATTGGTACGACACGACTTCTAATCCCAAATTAAAACGTCGCAACATATAAAAGTCCTCGCACACCGCTGCGTCTGGGATCCGTGAGCCAATTCGCATGAATTGTGCACGCCTGGGTAACGATTGTTGCGAAACACACCCGGGTTATGGATCCGGTTAAACACGGACCAGGAGATAAGACACGTACGGACAGTTAATTTGTTTGTGTACTGTTTTACGCCGGATAAGTATAAATGTAAAAGTACGGGTTTTTGTTACGCACTTAGTGTTAAGAGTGTAATTATTGTTTAGCTGCGAGTCTGTACAGCCAGATTGTGAGCGCGTTTTATAGTTATTTGTGAATGTTTTTTTTTTATACTACCAAGGAGGCAAACAAGCATACGGCCCGCCTGATGGTAAGCAGTTACCGTATATGGACGCTTGCAACACCATGGGTATCACATTTGTATATTAAAAATGGTACTTCAAAAAGTTTTTTTATACTACTTAGCATACGGCTCCTCTGATGGGAAGCAGTTATGGACGCTTACAATACCAAAAGATTTTTTAAGCGTTCTGGTCATTTCTATCCATCCCAAGGTTGCCTGGAAGAAATTGCACTTAGCGATAAGGCCGCCCATTGTACTAGTTTATTGACTGTTTGATGTTATAAGTAAGCTTTTGTAATTTTATGGTGTACAATAAAGATTTATCTATTTATCTATCAAAGGTATCACCCACGTGTTACCTGCCCAAAAATAAACACTAGGGTTTTATGATGGAATTTCCCTGGGATAGGAAAACGTTTCGTTAAAAACGCATTCATATGAGCTCTGGAAACCTGTACTTACACACACTCAGAATCTCAACTATACCGCTGTATTTAGTTTGGCTGTGGTCTTCTGTAAGGTGGAAGTCCTTCCCCAGTCGGGCTTGCTCGCTAGTATGGTGCCCTGTGCAACGTAGGCAGGTCTCCAACAAAGTGGACTGACAACCTGGTGAAGGTTGTGATAAGGGCAGGTCTTCTTCTTCTTATCGTTTGGTTAGTGGTCAACCTGGTGACAGAGTTATTTAGATCGCCCATATTTAACCCTCTGTCATGACCTAACGACTGTTAACAGTCGGGACCGACTTTTAACGTGCCCTCCGAAGCACGTAGACGCTCAGATGAAATACCACTATGCGGTCACCCATCTATAGGGTTACCGTGCCTTTGGTTGCTTAACCTGCTGATCGTTTACCAAACAGCGAGTGCATCTGGCTATGAATGCCTCAGGGCAGGTTAGAACTGATTACTGAAAAAATCCTTAGAGAAGACCTAGGTAAATCTAGCAGTGGCCGTCTCTCGGCGAAGACGACCCACTTGACTGTCCTTCTTCCATTATTTGCATATACGTTTACCGATATCCTACTAATATTATAAACGCGAAAGTTTAGATAGATGGATTGATGAATAGATGAACGGATCTGGATGAAATTTAGCACAGAGATAGATTATGGTCTGGAATAACACATAGGCTACTTTTTACAGCGATAACCGACATCCATGCGGGCGGAGCCGCGGGCAACAGCTAGTACGATATCTATATATAACTGCCCATTATGTTTTGATTACTGGTATAACCCTTCTCTGACACATTAAGGGTCTGTCAACAGACCCCCTGTAATTAATAAATAAAAGCCTCAACGGTAAATAAAGAAAGCTTGGTATTAAAACCCGCGTTAAATTTTAATGTTCATGTCATTTTCATACGTCTATTGTTTATTTCAGAGCGTTGTTGGGATGTCTATTCTACTGTAATGCATCAAACATGATCTTTGAGGTACACATGGAAGATTTCATTGTATTTCTTTGACTTCTTCTTTCTTAGCTTGGTCACAGATTAATAAATAGTAACTACGTAACAGATGATGTATCTGTTACGTAGTTACTATTTATTAATCTGTGCCATACAAAAGCGAAAATACCTACGCCATAATAGCCTACGAAATCTTAATAATAATACCTGCTGTTCGCAGCGAAAAGAAATGTACCATAAGTACGCGAACAAAGAGTCGAGATTGTGTTGCCCGCCGTGCGACTCACGTGCAAGCTCGTCATCGCACGAATGCGGTAGGGTTGTCTTTCTAACTTTCTCGTAAATTTTTAAGAATTTTTACTAGGCACTACTAACTGAAGCCAGCTGAAAGGCGTACCTACTTTCAAATAACGTAACGTACCTTTCTTCATCTTTCGGCAATGAAAAAAAGACAATTTTTTATTTTTCTTTTGACTATGACATCCAACGTCTTCACAATAATTAACCATTGTATCGTTAGTCAAAACTTAATAATAATAACTTAATATACGTAGTGTACGTAAATATCGTATGCGTTTTGAGCGGGAAACGTTCTGTGCGCGCTCTGTGTCGCGTGCGGCAGCCCCACTGGCGATCGGCTCGGTTACGAGCTACATAGCGGTAGGCACATAGCGCGTGACCTTGAGCGAGTGACGGCCTGGCTTGGTGGTCCAGTGGCCGCAGTATGAGCCTGCTGTACACGAGGTTGTGGGTTCAATTTCCACATAGGATAAAACTTTGTGTGACCCATAAAGAGTTGTTTTGAGTTTGGGTGTAATTTGTGTACGTTAAACGTATGTTTGTAAAGTCCCCCGCGACAGAGTTAGTTCTCTAGTGCGGGAGGTGTCTTAAAAAAATACTGTGCGAGAAAGTGATATATCCTGGTACTGTATATTTAATTCATTTACACGAGTTAAATGTACAATCTGCCATTTATCAGAAAAACAACATCCTTACTAATATTATAAATGTGAAACATACTCACAAACTTTTTCTATAAAAGTTTGTGAGTATGTATCCATACTCACAAACTTTTATAGATGTTTGCTACTCTTTCACACAAAAACTATTGAACGGATCTGAATGAATTTTGGCACAGAGATAGATTATAGTCCGGAATAGCATATAGGCTACTTTTTATTGCGATAACCGACATCTACGCGGGTGGAGCCGCGGGCAACAACTAGTATTTTATATACTAATGATCCGTGCCTATTCCGTTGGGCATTTTTCGGGTAAATATATATAGCCTGTGACAGTTACAAATAAAGTGGATTTCTATTGGTAAAAATTCAAAAAAATCAGTTCAGTAGATCCAGAGATTACCCCCTACAACCTCACAAAACTTTAACGTCAAACATTACCTCTTTATTTTTTTACTTTAGTGGTAAGATCTCTGCATCACTCAATGGTTGGCTGGTAGAGAATGCTTTTGGCATTAAGCCTACCTTTGTACAATACTGTGCATAAATCTTAATATATAAAACAAAGTCGGGTTTGTTTGAACACTCATAACTCGAGAACGGCTGGACTGATTTTCATGGTTTTTATTTTGTTAGATTTATCTCCATTTTGAATAGCAGAACAACTATTAAAAACATTGGAAATTTATTTTGTATCACGCGGGTGGAGCCGCGGGCAACAGCTAGTAGTAAATAAATAAAGAAATTTAAACTATTTCATAACAGATCCTTAGACTGTGTTCCTGTGTGCCTAACATGAAGGTACCTACTTTAAACTAAAATGAATTCTACATTGTAATCGCTGTAACATCCTCCCTGTCTCTCTCCTCGTACCCATAACACAATTTGTATGTAACGCAATCTATTCAGATGCGTGCTGCCTACATCACGTTTGCATTTGCGTGATTAAAATATAGCATTATGTTCAAACACGCGTCAGTGCACTCTCCGAGATTGTGTTAACTTATTTCATAAAACATTAACTAGAATTTTGTCTGTTATACTAGTAGTCCTACTTATATTATAATTGTGAAAGTTTGTGATGGTGTATCAGCTTTATGTTTAGTAGAACAGATTTTGATTAAACTTTACAATTTTATACCTAGCGTATACATCAGAATAGCATATCCTTACTAATATTATAAATGTGAAATTTTGTAAGAATGGATGGATGGATGTTTGTTACTCTTTCACGTAAAAACTACTGAACGGATCTAGATGAAATTTGGCACAGAGATAGATTATGGTCTGGAATAACACGTAGGGCATGATTTAGAACCTACCGATTATATTAATTTACTTTAATTGCTAAGCTAACCTTTTTCAACTACTCTAACTAACAAGCATATGGCTCGCCTGATGTTAATCAGTTACCATAGCCTATGGACGCTTGCGATATTATGAGCATTACTTACGCGTTGCCGATATATCACATCATAGTTTTATGCCGTTGGTAACCCTAACAAAATCATTGTGGTTACAGAGATGAAAAAAAAGACGAACTCAGCCGATTTCTTTTTGGTAAGAAAAAAGGATCTATGAAAATATTTAGCAAGAAATTCGACCACTATTTCAAATCGCCAGATAGCTATTGACTGAGATAGCTTGCAAAAACTTTTTGACTGCCTTGGTGGTCCAGTGGCCGCAGTATGCGCCTGATGTGCACGAGGGAAATCGATTCCCACACAGGGAAAAACTTTGTGTGACCCACAAAGAGTTGTTCTGAGTCTGGGTGTAATTTGTGTCCGTTAATTGTATGTTTGTAAAGTCCCCCGCGACACAGAGCTTGTTCTCTAGTGCGTAAGTTGTCTTTTTAAAATAAGACAAAAAATAAAATAATAAGACAAAAAGTCTCTTCTATAATGAGCTGAAAAAGTTAAGACATTAATCAATACACATACATAATTCATACATGTGTTTTTTTCATTCACAAAGTTATAATCCAAGTCCTACCCTGTCATTATTTCAGTTTTTTGTGAGTCAAACAAAACATTTATTATTATTCTGGCCTGATGATGTTCACTGTTGAACTATGCCTATCCTTTGTTATTGAATCTTCATTTTGTGCTTGCCTATAGCTCTGAAATTATTCGTATATTATTTGACGTACATAGTATATAATAAGAACCCATATATGTCCCACGGCTGGGCACGGGTCTCCTCTCTTCTATCAAGAGAGAGAGAGGGTGTAGGCCTTAATTCACACACGCTGGCCTACTACAGGTTGGTGAATCAGACATGTCTTTAGAATTTTTACTAAGACATGTGGGTTTCTTCACAATGTTTTCCTTCACCATTAGCAGATGATGAATTATTTAATTAGTACATATAAACTCTACAAAGTGAAATTCACATTGGTACTGCCACCCGGGATCGAATTTGCACCTCTTTCGTGCAAGTCCGTTACTTCCCCACTCGGCCACTACCGCTTATGTAATCCTTACTAATATTATAAATGTGAAAGTATGGATGGGTGTATGGATGGATGTTTGTTACTCTTTCACGTAAAAACTACTGAACGGATCTGGCACAGACATAGACTATGGTCTGGAATAATACATAGGCTACTTTTTACAGCGATAACCGACATACACGAGGGCGGAGCCGCGGGCAACAGCTAGTATGTTTATACATATCGTATTATTTAGCCAGTAGGTCTAATTTACAATCAGGCCCTTCTTATCTCCATCTCGCAGCCTATAATAATTTTGTTTAATAGCACTCTGCATGTGCTAAACGCTCAAATACTCTTAAGTGGTGGCCGAAGGTTGTAATTTGGAGGATCGCGTAGAAACCGCTGGCTCAAAGTCTATCTAATGCATAATATTATGAGCTGACAATGTGTTTGTTGATATACTAAGGTAACACGATCCAGATTCGTATAACCTTGGTATATAGCTAGTATATACCAGACCCTCTAGACAAGTGGCATAAACGGTAGTCGAATCAAAAAGTCAAAAAAATAAATGTATTGGATTTGACATAAGTCTACGATATAATGTCGTAAACTTACGACCATATATCATACATTTACTATTGCGACTTTTCGATTCGACTGCCGTTTATGTCACTTGTCTAGAGGGACAGAGTCTCTAGAAAAGTGGCATAAACGATAGTCGAATCGAAAAGTCAAAAAAATAAATGTATGGGATTTGACGTAAGTCTACGATATATATCACACAATGTCGTAAACTTACGTCAAATCCCATACATTTGCTTTTTTGACTTTTCGATTCGTCTATTACTTATGCCACTTATCTAGAGGGTCTGTATAGACAACATCACCAAAAAAAGTTAAGAGAGATAGAGCAGCATACTAGCGAGCAAGCCCGACTGAGGAAGGACCTTATACAAGAACACAGCCTAGTAACTACACACAGTGGTGTAGATTTGTTCCTGTAAAGGTGTCCAGTAAGGTTTCCAGCGCTTATTTAGGGATGTGTTATTATTATTATTTTTTTAATACTACTTGGGTGGCAAACAAGCATACGGCCCGCCGGATGTTAAGCAGTAACCGTAGCTTATGGACGCTTGCGTGTTGCCAACCCATTTTTTTACAACAGGGCTTTAAGATGGAAGTTTGAGGATGGTAACTTGGTATAGGAATACCTACGTTTCTTTCAAAACGAATCACTAAATGAGTGCTGGATACCTGTACTCACACAACTACACTGCTGTGTGTAGTTATGTGGCTGTGGTCTTCTGTGGAAGTCCTTCCCCAGTCAAGCTTGTTCAATAGTATGGTGCCCTACCTCTCTTTAAATTTATACATCACACAAAGTTTCTATCTCGTGTGGAAAACCCACAACACTCCTCACAGTCATAAATGGCAAGGTAACCGCAACGATGCAGTCAATTCACTTCTACGACTGTTAATCGAGATCCAATAGTAACCCACTGTTGATGCACAAATATTTGCTTGCACGACCACTGGCCGCGTTTGCTCGTTACCGTTATAATAACCGACCATTATCTACTCCGCTATTGTAAACATTACACGTGCTGTGATTGCGACTTTTTGTTTACGCAGTTATATATACTAGTTAGTATGTTACTATTTTATTCGATCGTTGTGCTTTGTTTTTGGGAGGGCTCTTCTAATTGTTGACGTGATATAAATATTATAATAGCTAGCTGCTCGCCCCGGCTTTGCACGGATGGTTTTTTAACCGGGGTCTCGTAATTTTTTTGTCAATTATATATAGTCTATGACACTTGTATTTTGTTTTAAAGACTACTCCCGCACTAGAGAACAAGCTCTGTGTCACAGGAGACTTTACAAACATACAATTAACGGACACAAATTACACCTAGACTCAGAATAACTCTTTGTGGGTCACATAAAGTTTTGTCCTGCGTGGGAGTCGAACCCACAACCTCGTGCACAGCAGGCGCATACTGCGGCCACTGGACCACCGAGGCAGTCTATGATACTCACAAATAATGTGGCTTTCTATTGTTAAAAGAATTTTCAAAATCAGTTCAGTAGATTCAGAGTCGATTACCCCCTACAACGTCACAAATCCACAAACTTTACATCTTTATTATAATATAATATTGATAACAGGACAGTAGTCCGTGTGGTGACGGATTAAGAATACAAATGTCACCACCCCGTTCCATCCCGAGGGTTGTCGTAAGAGTCGACTAAGGGAGTAAGTTAGGTAGACAATATCCACTGCAAAAGAGGGAAAACTCGAAACAAAACCCTATGCCAACCCGTCTGGCCAGCGTGGTATAGTAGGCTAATATCCTTCCAAATATATAAAGGAGACCCGTGCCCAGCAGTGGGGCGTCTATGGGTTGAAGTGATGATAATGATGAACAGGAGAGTATAGTAGTTACCGTAGTAGAGTAGTGATAATAATAATAGCAACCCGTATATGTATAAATATTTAAATTAATGTGGAAAAAGTCGAGCTAGGAGCAGAATTTGAACCTGTGCCTCTCAGGTTCCGGCCCAGTGCGCTACCGAGTTCTCCAGAGTTTGAATTTGTCCACCGCTTTGCACGTCTAGGTGAAATAATTTTTAAAATCGGTTGAGTGGTTTTTGAGTTAAATCGTAACAAATAAACAATCTATTCTCTTTAAAATATTTTTCAAATATATAATTAAAAATATTATAAAGAGGTAAAAGTTTAAAGAATCAAGTATTCTGTGGCTTACATTAATAAATATAAGTATGACTTTTAAGTGTAACCAAACACTTTAAACCTTAATCAATAACGCACTAACAATTAGCGATGGGTGAGGTTTAAAAATATATATTATTTTAAACTTGTTTGGTCTCCAGTATCAGCTTGTATTGTCACGTGACCCGTGATAAATGACGTCCATGACTAATGACAATGACGCCACGTTTTTGGCAGCGAATATGGTATTGGTAGAATTGTTGTTGGATACACTAAAAGTCACATTACCGTTTTTTTAGGGTTGCGCTCTGTCAGCAATTCACATTTGTTTTTCTTTATAATAAAGTACTTAAAAAGTGCATTATTGCAATTAAAATCTAGCCACAAGGCTAATAAGTAATTTAAATATAACCTAAACTGCTAAGTAGACTAAAAAATATTTATAAGAATGTGTCCATTAACACTTTTCCTAAGGTGAAGTCACTTTCTTCATGTGTTATTTACAAGTAGCACTCACGTTAGACACTACGTTACACTAATTCACAACAGATGTCCGCAGTATGGATATTAGCAGTGTATACTCTCCCATTGTTTGAAAAGTCATTGGAGAGTCTTACGATTACGCCTGCCTGGCTAACGATAAGTCTAGATTACGCCTGATCAGACTATGAAAGTGAGGGCGAAAATAATAAAAAAAACATGTGTTTTGGAATTATTATTAAAATTTTATTCTGATGCATTTTTGCTAATGTACCATCATGCTTAAAAGTACTTTTTTATATACAAAAACGCAAACAAAGATACTGTCCGTCTGATGGTAAGCAGTTACCGTAGCCTATGGGCGCTTGCAAAAGAATATCACTCGCGCGTTGCCGAGCCTATAAAAACTTTAAAACTCCCTATAACATGTTTTTACAAAAACAACAGGCTGTATAACTATACAAACAGTAGAATAAAACTTAACTCTTTATTATACATGGTGTGGTCACAGTGTGGTCCCATCGATTTCAATAAACCGACCGCTAAACTCCGGCAACGCTCGCTGTGCTAATGAATTTCTATGTGGTTAACTTTGAATGTAGAAAATATTTGTTTGTGTTCATATAATATGTAGTTTTAGATAATATTTCGCTCGTTTTGGTATGTTTTTGTTTATGCATGTGGTCTTACTTGCTTGGTATGTAGTTCTATATTTGAATTGTAGAACTTAACAGAACGGAACGGAACTTGCGTTCAAAAGAAAGGAAAAAAAGAAAAATGTTTATTTGAAGACACAATATTTTGATGATTGTGAATAAGCACAAAATCTCGGAAACAGCTCCAACGATTTTTATGAAATTTTGTGTGCAAGGGCTTTCCGATTAATCGATCTAGCTAGGTATCATTTTTAGAAAACGTTGGTTAAAAAAAAAACCGAGCCAAGGTCATCCAGGAACTAGATATTAAATAAGCTTTAAATTAGCATAGAACACAAAAAATGTTTTGTTATATATGAATTTCGAAAAATCTTTTTTAGCAGTATGAAAAAAAATTGGTTACAAATTTTAGCTTTCTAGACTTAAGATCGGCCATCTATTTCTACAAAAAAATATATATTTTTAATTAAATCAAAAGCACATCACAAAAAAATTATGTGTAATAAAATAAATTGATAGGGCTTATCTATAGGATATTGGCAGAGTTTGTGATTGATAGCGAAGTAATAGTTATGTAATTCTCAATATCGATCATCGGACATTTTGCCGGAATTGATGAAACGTTCGCATGATAGATCTGAGTTTACATGGAGGTGCGAAGTAAATATTATGTGTACATGAATGGTAGTGGTATTTTGTGCGTAGTTGAATGAGAGGTTATAAATATTTCTTCTAGAATACATCTTGTATTTTTTAAAATGAAAACTAATGAAACTAAAGCATTAAAATTTCGATAACATACATCGGCTGATGGATTTAAAAGGTCAAGTTAGAAGTATTGTATTTCGAGACACAGGGCTTGTTCCCTAGTAGCCCGCAATAGAGAACAAGCCAAAGTAGAACAAGTATCGTTTATTAAAAACTAAAATATTTGCCAACACTCTGTAAAAGCTTTTGAAGCTAGAATTTAAAAGTAAAATTATTATAATTTGATGAAACTTACAAGGAAAACTCCACGTTGAAGTCGTCGTTGCGGCAAGATAGGAAGGTAAAAATCAGGCACAATACATAATCGATTTTATATTTTACGCGTAGCATTGCACAATTTCTATAACTTTTTAGTATGTTTCACATAGCATGGGCTGTGGCGTTTGACATTGAAAATAAATATCAATGAAAATGATTGAAATTTAAATGGGAAAACATCGATTTATTAGTTTAGACTCTTGATAATTGAATTAGCTATTTGGTTAGAGATTGATTTAATCATTTTCATCCAGCTTCATCTTTAAATGTCAAACATCACAATACTTATGCTAAGAGAAATGTACTATGTCTAACTGTGCACAAAATGCCACATCAAATATTCTGACATCTCAAACAGAATGCTGAACGAACAATGATTTGGTTTTATTAAGGCGACATCTGTTCAGCGGCCCCGTTAAACTCTGCCAAATTAAATACGACGCCATCATTCCGCCGCGACGCGGTACGCGCGACGTACAAAACTCCGTCTTATCACTCACATCTACATTGGTACTTTGTTGCCTTTCTAGACATAGTTGTATTCTATTCTTATTTCTTTGGCTATCAATGTTGTATATGTAATATGCGCTTTGGTAGTGCATGCGGCTGTCGTTTGCGGTCGTGCGGCTAAGTTTCACCAAAGGCTCTAGACAAATAGCATATGCGATAGTCGAATCGAAAAGTAAACGAAAATAATGTATGGAATTTGACTTAAGATTACGACATTTTATCGTAAACTTACGTCAAATCCCATACATTTGCTTTTTTGACTTTTCGATTCGACTTCCGTTTATGCCACTTGTCTAGAGGGGCCGACATGCTTCTGTCCTCAAGGGGTTAAGGCAGTGGTATACCAGTGCCTAAATACTAATGATTTGACTTTTTTTTATTAAACAATTCCCAAAGCCAGAAAGTAAAACTTTTTAAATAACAGAATTGAAGAGCTTTTATCTTTGTAATGGCTGAGCAGTTCTGCGAGATTAAGTTACCTTGTCATGATCAGTCTGTAGATAGAAGACCGTTTTCTTAAGTACAGTGAGATCCCTAGACTATGCGGTTGAAAGAATAAAGTTTTTTTTCAGAACTAAATTAGATAAGTTCTGAAAAAAAAAATCTCTACAGAATCTAAAAATACAACAAAAGTAAGTCAAAGGTCCTTTTTCGTCGGAGTTCAGTCGATGCTGTAACTAATTCCGTGAACTCTAGCTACAAATTATAGCTACAATGCGTTTTACTGCCTATCGGATTTCCACTCCATAAACGCCCCGCGGGACACATTGATTGCCGTCTCAGATTTTCTACAATTTGCATTTTATAATTAAAGAATTAGATGTCGCTTGGTGAGGCGGGGTGCCTATGGAAGATGAGCTGAGCTAGGATTGCTTGCGCAGTAGTTTTAGTAGACACTTTGTGTCAAATTGTGTAATGTATAGTTTGTAGATTATGATTGTGTTTAGATTCGTATTAATGATTTAAATTATTTTGTTAGCTTGCCTAAATACAAGAAAAATTAAGAAGCTATAGGGAGGCATTGCATGAAGTCTGTAGCTCAATATCAGTTGTAAAAATATATTTATAAAAGTCGGCATTAATCTGAGATAATATTGATAGAGATAAAAGAAAAATTATAATATACATGAGCAAATAGTCTTATGGTCCTACAGAAAGTATTAGCTTAATTTATCAATACGCATGTGGCACAAGGCCATCATATTGTCCGTGTGACAGATTAAGAATACAAATATCACCACCCCGTTCCACCCTAAGGGCGTTGTATGTGTCGACTAAGGGGTACTCCCTTAGTCGACTAATACAACGCCCTTAGTCAAGCAGAAAATATCCACGGCAAGAGAGGGAAACCTTGAAACAAAACCCTATACCAACCGGCTGGCTGGCGTGGTATAGTAGCCTAATATATGGAAGTGTATGGAGGAGACCCTTGCCCAGCAGTAGGACGTATATGGGATGATAATGACAAGATCAGTGTTAAATTTAGTACGTATTAATATAAAAATAAATCTAACTCAAAATAATGATTGGTTGATGATACCGGCTATAATATATATCTATAATCAAAGCTATCAACTATTTGCCTGCCGTACTAACTTTTTGTAACTCGTTCATTTCTCGCTCATCTAACATTAAAACCGTACACCTGTCGAGGCCGAAGACAGTTTATTTGTACCGGCGCGTCGACTTTTACATTTTAATGACGCATTTTCGTCGACGCTTTTTCTTCAATGTCGCCCAATGATTTGAGGGTTGAGATGTACGGCCTATTTCGTCAGGAATTTCGCAGTTAAACTGGCACGAGGTTGTGCTCAACGTTTATGTGAAATGAGTTTGTTTTGTAGATAAATTAAATTGTGTTATATTTAAAAAAAATACCTTGCCATTTATTTTTTTATTTTTCAATGAAATTGAAGCTAAACTACTTAGCTCATGAAATTAGGCAGAGACTCATTTTGCCAGTATCGAGTGTAAAGTATTCGTTAATTGTATCTATAATTATTATACGATCGTATTAATAAACCTTCAAAATGTCAATAATAGTAAACTTATTTTTATTCTTTGTTATGTAATAAAATAAATAATGCATTACGTATTAATGCGAAATTAGTTTTATTCTATTTGACACTGTTATACCATTACAGTTAAAAAAAACGAGTAAGAAAATTAGGCAGTGTTACCAACATTATAAAATACAATAAAGGTGAGATTACATTGTACTACTTCTAGCACTTTGTTGAATACATATTGATGTACTTATTGTTTACTGGCTGTTGCCCGCGGCTTCACCCGAGTTGCCTATCGCGATAAAAAGTATACCAGACTATACTAATAATCTATCTATTTTGCGTGAAGGGGAAAAACATACATCCATACATTCTTACAAACTTTCTTGTTTATAATATTAGTAGGAGAATAAAAAAAATGTTTGTTCTCTCACACAGTACATAAAAAATTACCACTACAAACAACAAGTCCATACAAGAAAGTATTGTGGAGGAGACTGGTATCTGTACTAGGAAGTTCTGTATTACAGATAACCGCGCCCTTGGTAGCTTGTGATATCGCCAACGACCTTGAGCATTTGTGCGAAGCAAACACGACCTAATTCTCTAGGCGAGCGCGGGGATACAAACAGATGTACTCTATGAATGGGCGTCTTATTAATTTTTAATAAATTAAAACTGAAACTCATTCTAAATATAACATTACCAAATTATAGGTGTATGTTTTCTTCAAATATTGTTTTTTTTTTCGTATTATTTGATAAAAATTGAAGTCATAAAGTGGTTACATCTCAATAATTTGGTGCTGATTCTTTATTTTTTACAAACATTTAGAATTACTAATTTATGACAATACCATATTATGAAACACATCTTGTAGATTAATACTGTATTTTTGGCAGTCATTTGTCTATAAATGCCAACAAAAATGGTTTCATTTACATCTCTTTTTCATATTTTTTTGCGAGAGGGACTGCCCTGCTGATCATTTATCAAATAGTGAGTGAACTTGGCTAAAGCGCTTCATGTAATTTATCTATGTGTTCAAACACTTCCAAAAACTCGAAAAATGTCTTAACATTTCTATTCCCTTCACACCTGAACGCAATCCGCATCAAGTGATTCATATATCAAACATTTATTATTTAAAACAAATTCATATGAATAGTTGTGCTCCCTAGAGTTCCTTAATGTTAAGATATAGCTTTGCTTTAATATTTCATGTAACATTTCATACGCCGTGTCAGGATAAATTCTCTTAAGTTGAATAATTTAAAAGAAGGGCCAGGATTTATTATCTTGTGTTAGCTTTATCAAGTGTTTGGAGCTTTATTTGGAATTGTTTAAGAGTGTTTATCTATAAGTAACCAGCCCTTCTAGACAAGTAGCATAAACGGAAGTCGAAACGAAAAAATTGTAAACGAAAGAATTGTATGAGATTTAACATAAGTTTACGACATAATATCGTTAACATATGTCAAATCCCTTACATATGCTGTTACAACTAGATTTGCCGAGCTGACATAAATAAAACAAAATATATTTTAACATATACACAAAGAAATACTTGCACATAGCTTCCAGATATTATTCTTCTTTTACAAGCTGGAGTATAAAACAGCAATTATGACGTTTTATATAATTTAATTGATCCAATTAGAAGTTGCGTATATTATGTTTAAAATAATAATACTGACTGACTAATTGACTGACTTGGTGGTCCAGTGGTCGCAGTATGCGCCTGCTGTGCACGAGGTTGTGGGTTCGATTCCCACATAGGACAAAACTTTTTGTGACCCACAAAGAGTTGTTCTGAGTCTGGGTATAATTTGTGTCCGTTAATTGTATGTTTGTAAAGTCACAGACACAGAGCTTGTTCTTTAGTGCGGGAGTTGTTTTTATAAAAAAAGAAAAAAATATATTAAAAAAAATCTCTGTAATGCGAATAATAAGCGTATACCCAGACACGGATTTATAATTATCCGTAATACAAGTAGAGTGGCAAAAGACTTGTGTTTATATTAGCAACCCATATATGTCCCACTGCTGGGCACGGGTCTCCTCTCCTCTATCAAGAGAGAGGTTGAGGCCTTAATTCACACACGCTGGCCTAGTGCGGGTTGGTGAATCAGTCATGTCTTTAGAATTACTTCTAAGACATGTGGGTTTCTTCACGATGTTTTCATTCACCGTTAGCAGATGGCGAATCATTTGATTAGTACATATAAACTACACAAAGTGAAATTCATATTGTTAATGCCACCCGGGATCGAACTAGCACCTCTTGCGTACAAGTCCTCGCACCGCTTCTTGTGTTTAAATAGGTAAAATTAATTTAAAAAAAACAAAAACAAATATCGCAGCAAGAAGACTGCTTTCCGTGCCGCTTTGCCAAGCTATAAGCTTCCGATTGTAAGAAAGAGACAATAAATCAATTAGAATATTAACATTTAAGAAGGCATGATAATGTCTTACAACCAAGGAGCTCACAAACCGTTTACAAATTCCTATTGACGCCATTTATTCCACCCAAAGACTACGACATTAACTCACTCATCACCAATGATTTGCAGACCAAAAGATACAACATAAATACAAGTATTATATAAAAAGAATACGGAAATCGTGTCGATAAAACAAAAATAACAACGCAGGATATGTTCCAGCTTCCCGTGGAAAACGACATGTTTTTCCTTCACGTAAAGAGACGATATTTCTTATTTATTAGTATAATACTAACCCTTTGACTATCTTGATCGTGAGGTTCTAAGATCCGATCGTATGTTAGGCAAAGTGTTATTGAATTTTGCCGCTAGAAAATTTTAAGTAGCGGAGTCTAAATGTTGGCGGTGATGACATTTCTGTAATTTATGTTGTATCTTTTGAAATGTATCCCTAAATAGCGCTGGTGATCTGTACTCACTTTTGACTGTGGTCTTCTTTAAAGTCAAAGTCAAACTCATTTATTTATTAAGATCAAATACATGATACTTATGAACGTAATAAAAATGAAAACAAATGCCAGCATATTTTTTTCCTGCGGCCAATTCGCTGACTATGGTAGGCCCTCGAGAAGAATTGGCAAGAAACCTAGGGTCAGTCTTTTTTTAATCGCCAGAATATAACATTTACAATTTGGTATAGGTTGTCCGTGTGGTGACGGATTAAGAATACTAATGTCACCACCCCCTTCTATCCCGAGGGTGTCGTAAGAGTCGACTAAGGAAGTAAGTCTAGCAGGCAATATCCACCGCAAGAGAGGGAAAACTCGAAACAAAACCCTATACCAACCCGTCTGGCCAGCGTGGTATAGTAGGCTAATATCCCTCCAAATGTTTGGAGGAGATCCGTGCCCAGCAGTGGGACGTTTATAGGTTGAGATGATGATAGGTTACAATATTAGTGGTAACGAAACATAAACGTGAAACATAAAATAAGGTGGAGGTCCTTCTCCATCGGGCTTGCTCGCTAGTCGAGTCGTTACGTGTCTTCTTCATTATCTACCCTTATCCACCCACTGGTCTCTTCTTGTGCGAACTGTTCCAGTCCTGTGCCAAGCTCATACACTGCTTTGCTGCCGTTCTTCATTATGTCATCCGACCACCGGTCCGATGGACAGTTTTATGTATACAGTGTATGGTCAGTTTTAAGTTATATTATACATTTTACACTGAAAAAAATGTATATTAAAAACTTGAATAAACATACGAAATATCAATATGTACCAAATATTAATATCACTAAATAACAATAGACAAAATAAATGATAAGCTTTAGAAGATTCCCCACTGTATTCATAAGAAAACCGAAACCACAATTTTAAATGTACGTGAAAACACAAATACCTGTATTGTTTCGCCCATTTTTTCAGTCATCCCCATTCTCCGTTTATTTCCCCAAAGACTTACAGAGACAAATAATGACCTATACTGAGTAAAGAGGAAAAAAGTGGCATTGGAATAGCAAATAATTGGGGATTGTACTTGTCCTAGAAAACATATAAATTGTTTTATTTTAAGAGGCATATATACGTAATATTATAAACGCGAAAGTTTGTAAGTATGGATGGATGGATGTTTGTTACTCTTTCACGTAAAAACTACTGAACAGATCTAGATGAAATTTGGCCCAGATATAGATTACGGTCTGGAATAACACTTTTTGCAGCGATAAGCGACATCCACGCGGGCGTAGCCGCGGGCAACAGCTAGTACCTAATATATTTTTTTGTACTAAGCAACAAGTAGTTTAGAAGTTATGCGGGAACAGATAAACATATATACATACAGGTACAAAATCATAACCCTCCCTTTTGCTTCGCCGTAGACGGCTAAAATATGGCACGCCTGATGGTATACACCTACCGTAGCTAATGGACGCTTGCAATACCAGGCATATTACACAAGTATTTAGAACCCAAGACCTCAGGCTTAGCAGACAGAGATACTACCCAATAGACCTACTGGCAAATCAAAATGTATTGTTTTTGTCTCATAGTTTATTTTTTAAGTGAAAACTTCTTTTAGCACGGTACGCATATTTTTGGATAAGATAAAATCTATGGATTCACGACATCGTTACGAGACGCAGCTTGACATATCCGAAAAATCTTTTTTCAACTGTCACGTTATTAAAGCAAAGAGGCGATATATGCATGTACATATAGCAGACCGCAAACGCGTCTAGATAAATAAAAAAACATTTATTGCTATAAGATTTATAACAACTGTTTTGCCTAGTGTTTTCACTTCTGTCAGCACTCCCGGAGTGCAATTTTTTTTTACTCTAAGGTTTTGAACGAGTACCTACTTTTTTGCATTGTCATTATGAGAGCATAACAAGCAGTCACGCAAAAAATGATCCATATTTAATTCAATAATAAAAATTCATATCGCCACCCCTCGCTAAGCTAATGAGGTGGTAAGCAGAACCCCTAGTCATAAAAGAGGGGCTATAATGAAATAGCAGCCCCATCTATAGATCATGGATATTTAAAGGGTGCGATATGGGGTGCTGTTTAACCCCTGAGACACCTCGCGACTGTGAATGAGGGAGTTCGACTCCCCGTTGTGTCAAATTAAAATGGTTTGTACTGGATTGTTTATATCAGTAGAGAAATTCTTTGTGATTATTGTTGTGTGAAATGAATGGAACAAATACAAGCGTGAACACGTGTTTGAATAGAGAGGGCGAAGTTATTTATTGTTTGAAAATCAAACTCTTTTTTTTAAGGAAGAAAGAGAAGACACAGCTATGTGTTTACCCACATTTCTATTGAGTTAAAAAAATGGAAATTTGGTAAACGTTGTTAATATATTTAAGAGAGATACGGCACCAAACTAGCAAGAAAGCCCGACTGGGGAAGGACGAAGGTCCTTCGCCAGTCGGGCTTGCTCGCAGTTGGAAACCTTGCAGGACACCACAGCCAAATAACTTTTCACGGCGGTGTAGTTGTGTTCCTGTGTGTGAGTAGGTACAGGTCTCCAGCGCTCATTACACGTATCCGTAACGTTTTGAAAGAAACGTCTTTCTATCCCATTGATATCCTATCTTAAAGCCATGATGTAAAAAATTGGTCGGCAACACGCAAGTGATAGTTCTGGTATTGAAAGCGTCCATAGGCTACGGTAACTGCTTACCAGGCGGGCCGCTGCTTGCCACCCAAGTAGTAAAAAAAAAGTCTGAGACATTTTTAGATACAGAATAATGAAACTAATATGTACCTACATATATAGTTCATTCTCTATAAAATAAAAACCTATAAAATAAAGGTTGCAACACCCGAAACGTTTGATTTAATTTGATTTTGATTGAGTTGATTCCTATGTTACGTATAGAGATCGGATATTCGGATGCATATTTACTAAAGTTAATTTTTGGCTAACATATTATGGAAGTGGTTTCTAAAAAGGGTTAATTATAAAAACATAGGATTACCTAAATAATAAGATGTATACATAATGTTACATTATAATAAAAAAATATTTTTATTAATTTTGTGCTTTTTATTTACACTAGCTGCTAGCTTACACTAGCTTACACACTTAAATTTGTTACTTCCAGGATTATTCGATAACGAAGTGCGTTCCATAATAAACTAACATCAAAACTTTAGGTAAATATGCATTCGTATCTATTATGTAACACCTTCATGTACAAACAGTATTTTTTTGTTCAAAGCAATTTATTATTACACATATGATGCTGAATATACAAACACTACGTACAAGTTAACATAAATAAATGAAAGAGAAAAATAATATTAAGTACGTGGAAGGACTTGACGACGGATTTGGACTACCTACTGGAGTAATGATTGTATCTTATTTACAGAGTTTCAATGCACAAGTGATGCTCCTTGAACATTGTAAGCGCCTATAATAATGAGCTGGCTGCGCGGTTTCAGAGGAATTTCCTCCCACGTACGATTAGGTTGTGGACCTTCCTGCCGAGGTTTTCCCGAGAGACTATAGCATGGGGTTCTTCAAGAAAGGAATTATAAGGATTCTAAAGGGTCGGCAACGCGCAAGTGATACCTGGTGTTGCAAGCGTCCGTAGGCTACGGTAACTGTTTACCATCAGGCGGGCCGTATGAATGTTTGCCTCCTTGGTAGTATAAAAAAAAACTTGCTTCTTATCATAGCTCAAATAAGGTGTAGGGTCCATCACAACTCATCACTCTACACCAAGTTTAAATAAAAAACCAAAATGAAAAAGTAAACTACCCACTGTCGTATAAGACAAAAACTTGGCGCGAAACAAACTGAAAACACGAGGCGCGACATCATTCACTCAACACAGATTTCATTCATTAAAGCGAACAACAACTTCACTTCGAGCGAGTTCGTTTGGGTCGACATGTGGTCCTAAACTTTCTTTAAACGGTTCACGCCGTTTGCATACCTGCATACTTTATTTAAGTCTTGCAAAACACACTTATATCAATCAAATAAGGTTTAAAATTGCGTGACTGAATGACATGAATGTTTGGCTTGGGATAAGATGCTCAAAGAGAAGAGTTAGTTGCAGCACGCATGCGTAGTACTCACTGCAGCTCAGTCTACCACGTTGTGTTGACTAAGTCTGACAGTCGATAGCTGGCTGTGGCGGAGGACGGCCGTGCGCGACTCCTGAACAAATACGCTCGAACGTTTCGTATCGTGTTTCATAATTTAGTGTACGAAGTATCTCTCTTAGTGTGTATAATTAAATTTGATTAAATGTGTTTTAACGTGCAATGTTTAGATGTTAAGGAATTTGAATAGGTAAGTTAAATTTTAATATGTAAATAGGGATTTATATATTTTATGTGTTGGAGGAAAAATTTATAACGGATAATTAGCTAAAAAGCCTTCGCTGATTTTCTTTTGATGAATGGTGGAATTTTCTTTAGGGATTTTAAAGTGAATTTTATTAATACTTGTTTTGATGAAAATTTTAATTTTTAAAAAGACTTCTCTTATCTTAACGTAATATTTGATCAAACAGGACGTTAAAGGAACCGCACTTTCTATACTGATCGTTTATATGATTATTAATGTTTGAGAAACGTCAAAAATAAACTTTGAACACTATAATTTGTTGTTTATTAAAATTTAACCTGTGGGGTTTACAAATAGTTAGATACTTCTACATCATGCAGCAAATAACAATAATTATCGTAATTTATGAAATCTGTTGATTAACATATTTTACCGACTACAACTTACGCATTTCAGGTAGGTGATATATATGATATATATCACTTCAATTATTATTATCTTATCACAAAAAACTATACGAATATTATCTAGATTTTTACTTTACTGGAACAAGTTACCATAGAAATTGCATTGTGTTTTTTAGAACATATTTTTTTTTCATTTTAAGCGTAGCGCAGTCCTATTCCATAATAACTTTACGCGCAAATAAGCTGAAAAAGGAATGTGTAGCTTAAGCTTAATGTATACGTAGATATTCATTACTTTAGTGACAAAAGGGGAAACCTGTCGCTGCAATGAAATATTTATATTTTGGTCTCATATTTTATTAAGGCTACATACAAACACTTTAATATGTCACCATCTAGTAACACTCCATTTTTATTGTTTTTTTTGGACTTCCAACACAAGAACGTGTAGTGTATTATTAAAATAATTGTATTGATAATTACTGAGGTATGCGGTGTTCTGTTGTGACCATGTTTTATACAAATTCGTCGAACATTTCGATTCTACGAACTCATATATAATTGTTACATACAGTTCGTTGTGTATTAGTAAAATTTAAACGTAGATTTATTCATTTTACGGCAGGTACTGTATGAACCACTTGGAATATATTTGATTACGTATTTGTGGAAATACACATGTTTTTTTGTTTAAATTTCATGTTCGCTGTTCGGTAAACGATCAGCGGGTTAAGCTACCAAGGGCGCGGTAACCCTATAGGTGGGTGACCGCATAGTGGTATTTCATCTGAGCGTCTCCGTGCTTCGGAGGGCACGTTAAAAGTCGGTCCCGACTGTTATCAGTCGTTTGATCACGACAGAGGCCTTAATATAGGCGATCTCAATAACTCTGTCACCAGGTTGGCCACTAACCAAACGATAAGGAGAAGATTTCATGTTGTATAATACAAAAGTTGATATATTTATTTTGTTCATGGTTTTCTCAAAATCTTAAAGCCCCTGGTGTAAAAAAATGGATCATCAACACGGAAAGGATATCACGCATTAGTCCCTAGTTGCGATAACACTCGAAAAAAAAAAAATTAAATCTAGTTTAATCTAAGGTTTCAAAAGGGTCGGCGACGCGCGAATGATACCCCTGGTGTTGCAAACGTTCATAGGCTACGGTAACTGCTTACCATTAGGCGGGTCGTATGCATGTTTGCCTCCTTGGTAGTATAAAAAAAAGTTGCGTCTTCATCCGGTTTCTTGCAAGGTATTTGGTATTACAAGCGTTCATAGGCAACGGTTACTGCTTAACATCAGGTGGGCCGTATGCTTGTTTGCCACCTAAGTAGTAAAAAAAACTAGCTTTTTTATTTTAAATACTACTTCCGAACTAGGGAAATAGCCTGTGTCGCAGCGGACTTTAGATATTCACGGTTAATAAAAAAATACCTCCAGACTTGGACGAAACATTTATGAGTCACACAACAATTCCGCGCGATGTTGACGGCAAGGGGTACACATTCACCACTGGACCAGACACTTGATAGATTTGGATGTTTTGTTCAATGTTAAGGAATGTCTCGTTAAGCTTTTTATTCTTGTGCTAACTCTAATTATTTTGTTGATAATAAAAGCATCAACAACCGATGGACAAGGTCGGCTCAGGATCGAGAGTTGTGGAAATCCTTGGGGGAGGCCTATGTCAAGCAGTGGATGTCTTTTGGCTGAGACGATGATGATGAAAAGCATAAAATAAATAGCATAACAGATAAGGTTGAAATGGATGGATGGATAACAGATAAGAGTAAACATTAGCTTTTCGTTTGTATGTGGTCTAGTAATGTACGAGTTTATTCATTACAAACAAAAAACATGAATATTTTCTCTTTGGATGTAAATAAAATCTATACTAATATTATAAAAGTGAAAGCTTATATGGATGTTTGTTACTCAATCACGCCAAAACGCCTGGATAGATTTATATGAAATTTGGCAAAGAGAGAGATAGTATCCTGGGAAAGGTTAGGAGGTAAAATTCCCTATAATTTTACCTCGATAACCGACATACACGCATGTGAAACCGCAGGCAACAGCTAGTCAATAATAAATTTGTTAAAAGGCTGTTGAACGACTTTATAAATTCAGACAGGTCATCTCGCAGGTAAAAGTAAATCTTATTACTTATAATAAATACATTTTCTTCAACAAATAATATTATTACAAAAGATTAGAAGTTCATAAAGTAAAGTTTGTTTTTCAAATCTTCTCCATCTCATTAATCACTGTTTCTTACTTTCATAATGGCTAACAAGTTTAGCCTAGAATTTCTAGCTATTTCAAGATTGTTAAGTAAGTCATTGCCTAGCTTTTTCATTGTAGGTGATAGTTATTACAAGTAAAATAAATCTTGACAGGATTTATGGCGGTTTTTTTTCGACTTTAATTTGAAATTCGTAAGATCTTTGACGAGCGACGATCTTCGCAAAGCGGGTGGGAATATAGGATCATGCTAGGTGGCGTGCACTTGGAGAATTCCAGCAGTGGACTGTGATAGGCAGATGATGACGAAAATCTTCTTTTTAAAATTTGGTTAGTGGCCAACCCAGAGTGAGACATCATATTTAGTCATGATTTAACGACTTTAACAGTTGGGACCGACTTATAACGTGCCCTCCGCAGCATGGAGATGCTCTAATGAAATACCAACCCCATAGGTTGGTACCGCGCCGTTAGTAGCTTAATTCGACTAATCGTTTACCGATTAGCGAGTGCACTTGGCTATGAGCGCTTTTGTAATTCAATTTTATTGCCTAGCTTTGTTACTTGTTCGAAATTCAAATTAATATCAAAAATGAATAACTATTAGAACGACATACCGCTCTTAATAGAGGAGAGAAGGTCGGTTACCAGCAGTAGGTATATTATTATAGGGTATGTTTTATTTTGAAGCGAAGTATTTATTAAATTAATAACTTTGTCATTTAATTAATTTCTTAATGCAAAAATTACTAAAAGTCTCATTATTTGTCATGTTAAACGGTTTAACTGCTAAACCGATTTTGAAAAGACACTGCCTACTTTATATCCTTACATATTTTAAACGTGAAAGTTTGTGAGAATGGATGGATGGATGAATGTTTGTTACTCTTTCACGCAAAAACTACTGAACGGATCTGGATGAAATTTGGCACAGAGATAGATTATAGTCTGAAATAGCATATAGGCTTTTTATCACGATAACCGACATCTACGCGGTCGGAGCCGCGGGCAACAACTAGTACAAAGATAAATAAACATGTTCGTTTTAAAACTTTGATTTAGTATTCTGTGGTCTTTTCCACATATTGTGTTTAAGGTCAATTTTATATATCAATATGTGCCTAATGGTAATCTTGGTAGGGCAAACGTTCTAGACATGTATTTCGTTTTTTTTTTCTATACTACCAAGGTGGCAAACAAGCATACGGCCCGCCTGATGGTAAACAGTTACCGTAGCCTATGGACGTTTGCAACACCAGGGGTGTCACTCACGCGTTGCCGACCTTTTAAAAACCTTATAACTCCTTTCTTGAAGAACCCCATGCTATAGTCTCTTGGGAGAACCTCGGCAGGGAGCTCATTCCACAGCCTAATCGTACGTGGTAAAAAATTCCTCTGGAATCTTACGGTACGGCAAGTTTGAGGTGCAAGGATGTGAGGATGAACTCCCTGTCGGTGGCGAGAGGTGCGTTGATAAAATGAAAGAAGACTTAGCAAAGAGTCGCAAATCTTTCAAGAAATTACGAGTATACCTTCGTAAATTGTTAATACAAGTTTTAATTTTATCAAGTTATTTTTATATCACAAAGTTTCATAGTTTCGTGGAATTTAAAATCTTTGCGAATAATTCATTGTATAGAATAAAATAATCTTGTAAGTACAAGGCTAAAGTTTAAATTACTTAGACTAATTAGTTGTAATCCCAAACTCTGACAAATTAATTTGTATTTAAACTTATTTTATCTCACATTGTTCTTAGTTATGCGTAAGCTCGACGGCTGAGAAGTATTATTGACTGCCTCGGTGGTCCAGTGGCCGCAGTATGCGCTTGCTGTGCATGAGGTTGTGGGTTCAATTTACACACAGGATAAAACTTTGTGTGACCCACAAAGAATTGTTTTATGTGTTTTTTTTAAAAAGACAACTCCCGCACTGGAGAACAAGCTCTGTGTCCCGGGGGACTTTAAAAACATAGAATTAACGGACACAAAGTACACCCAGACTCGGATTATGGTTTAAAACGTAGAATATCAGCAGTTTTAGACTATCTATGTTAAGATAGATAGGTTGTGTTTGAAGACGTAGACAATAAAAAGCTTTGTAGTGTTAATAACACTAAGTACATTTTGTAAAGATGATTCTCGAGTTGCCGGCTCTCAGGGTACCCATTACACCAGCGTGGTACCCTGTGGGAAACCCCTTAGTGTTTTGTGTCAAAGGTACCTTAAGTTAAAGGAAACAATAAATAATAATCAAGGTACCTTTGACACAAAACTCTAAAGGGTTTCCCACACGGTACAGTAGAGCCCCCGCCGTCGTCAGCAAACTCTCCTCTTCTCTAGCACGTACTATGGGAAGCGTATACTCCAGATGTATGTAGCTGGTACAAGGCCGGACGAGGGTTTCTTATCTTCATCGACAATTAAACACAACTGGATAACTATATAACTGTTTATTATACTTTTCCCTACTTATAATTATTTACATTCAACTACGACTTGGCTTCATCGAAGCCCGAACCTGACTCCACATGACAACCCTCATGTCATTCTCCCTTGTCAATCTTTTAATTCAAATATAATTATTATTTACTTTTACAAAACGTCAGAGGTTTCACTATTGGTACCCACTACTGGGTACCTTGGTATATAGGTACTGTAGAGGTTTATTGGTGGTCACTAGCTGGCCGCATACCAATAGTATATATTTTTCAACTCTAAGTGGACTGCTCGCTTGCACCGCCCTCTATCCTACTTAATACGAAGTATCTTTTGATTAAGCTCTTTTAAAGAAACCTTAAATTTTACTTATTAAAGTAAAACGAAGCAACAATGTTAAAAGAATGAGGAGTGTAAAAGATTGTGGAGTAAGTTAATTATAATTATGCCTCTTTGCCTCTCTTTCACCGAATTTTGTATCTGTGCTTGAATTTTAATACAGTTGCCACGTAAAAATTACAAAATTTGAACAAAGTTGCAGAATGTTTGGCATACTTTCTTGGCAGTAAATTATAAAAATAAAGCAAATAAGGTTTTGTTTTTCACTTATAATATAATGTTTAATACTTAGCATTGCCAGGGATATAATCGGCCGAAATTTCTTATTTTGAAATTCCATATTCCATTCTGAGTATGCCTCTATATTCTTTAAAGGATGTATGTCGTATAATAGAGCTATCGTTGGTGTAACGCCATGAGAATCGTACAAACCTTTGTTTAAAAAGTTTCGGATATACCAGAAACCCAGAGAGAATTGTGTTAAAGATATAAGAAAAAATGCATCACAATGTGTGGACGTGTTTTTAACGCTTAACCAAATGACACAAAATAATTACCTACTTATAAGTTCTGTAAAAAATAAAACTGTGGCTTTTAGACAAGACATTTTACTCAATCAATATATTGCAATGTAATAATTATAAGAAAAAATAATGATAGTTAGTACTTATTATATAAGTGTATAATGTATTTGCATGTTACCAAGCGAAAAAATGTATAGGACCTATTTTCAATACCGTTCTACCTGCTTTTGTACCTACATTTTAGCAAATAAATTAATTATTTTGCCAACTTAAAAATTTTACCACTAGGGTTACCACTTTTGCGTCATTACATCAGTTAATTTATGACTGGCCTGTCGGTCTAGTGGTTAGTGACTCTAACTGCTACGCAAGAGGTCGTAGGTTCGATTCCCACATGGGACAATAATTTGTGTGATTCATAAACGTTTGTCTGGGTATAATTTGTGTCTGTGAATTGTATGTTTGTAAATCTCCCCTGGTCAGACGACATAAAAAGGATGGCGGGAATTCATTGGATGAGCTTAGCACAGGACCGGACCATATGGCGCACAAAAAAGGAGACCTATATCCAGTAATGGGTGGATAAGGGCTGACAAAGAAAGTCCCCTGCGACACAGGGCTTGTTTCCTAGTGCGTGAGTTGTTTTTTAAAATAAAAAAATGTTGAGCACTATATTAAATCAACTTTAACACAAATTCCTTATAAACGTTCTCACAAATAAAGTGACCGCTACTAGCTAGAGGGAATTTCATCACGTCGCCCACTAGACTAATGTTGGTGCCGCTATTTAGTAGATTGAGTTGATAAATGACAGACATACGCGCCTCATTTGTATCACATACTTCAGTGGACATGTGTAGCGTTGGATACGAGGATTCAGATGTTGCGGTTAGGATGGTTAACTGTCGATAGACTTTTTGGAAATGAAATGAAATGAAAATTTATTCGTCAGAGATGGACTTATGATGTTATGAAATTTAATATACATCATATCTCGCCTCCAGTAGGCATACGAATGTTTCTATAAATTAAAATCTATCTTTAATAATAAAATTCAATATAATTGTAGAATTGATAGACTAATCATTATAAACTGTGGCACATGTCATTTAATACGCAATGAAGTCAAAATAATAATTAAATGTCAGTGGAAATTATAGTATCGGTAATTATATTATATAACTTCTTCATGTAAGCTTATTATTATATTTTCGACTGGTCTGTTGATGGTTGTTTAGCCGGAGGTCGTTCAGGTTCGATTCCCATCTAGGAAAAATATTTGTGTGATGAGCACTAAGATTTTTATATTAGTCTAATTAATTATTATTTATATATTGAAGCGGTGGTGCCCGAGTAGGAAAGTAACAGACTTGCACGCAAGAAGTGCGAGTTCAATTCCGGATGGCAGTACCAATGTTAATTTCACTTCGTGGAGTTTATATGTACTAATCAAATGATTCCCCATCTGCTAACGATGAAGGAAAACATCGTGAGAAAACCCAAATGCCTTAGAAGAAATTTTAAAGACATGCCTGATTCACCAACCCGCATCAGCGTGAGGTCAGCGTGTGTGAATTAAGGCCCAAACCCTCTCTATTTCTCTTGAGGAGGAAACCCATGTCCAGCAGTGGGACATATATATTTATGATATTATATATTTAAAAATAATTCAGTACACACACAATAGTTTACCCGCAGCCTGATTACCATAGTACAAGTCCTGCGTCTTCCAGAGGATTGTATCCAAAACCTCTGTATAACAGTCCTACTTACCACTATACTATTGCGCTATCGAGACAGTCTAACATTGTCAATTCGTTATAAAATCGATAGCCGCCCCAAAGGGTTGTCACCGCAACCTCAGATTTAATCATATTATATTTTTTATAACTCCTGCGGGAGTTTAAAAGCATTGAACTTTAAATCCATCGAAGAATCGATTAAATTTATTACCTACTAGCTATTGCCCGTGACTCCGTCCGCTTGAATAACGGCTATCATAATAAATTAATAAAGACAGGGTATTCCGGTCTTAAAGCCCTGGTATAACAAAAATGGGTCAGCAATACGCAAGTGATACTTCTGATATTGCAAACGTCCGTAGGCTACGGTAATTGTTTAACATCAGGCGGGCTGTATGCTATAGTAGTAGTTGAATCGAATAGTATAGAAAGCAAATGTACGGGATGTGACATAAGTTTACGATATAATGTCGTACACCTACGTCAAATCCTATTCTATTTGACTCCTATTCTATTCGATTCAACTACCGTTTATGTCACTTGTCTAGAGAATCACGTTAGCCACTAACCACTTCATAAGAAAGAATAAAAAATCCTATATGGATTAAGCCTAAATAAAAATTAACATCAAAAAGTCCTTCCACGTCACTGAATGGCCTTGTACGAGGCGTGGTACTCGCACTGTATATAATTAAATCAAATTCTACCTATTAAACTACTTCCGAGGTATGTATAACTACCAACAAGACTAATTTATGTACCTAACCCCACCGTTATAAATCTTAACATTCAGTTTGATCGATAAATGATTTTGTATTCTACGTAGAGTGAATTACACTAATTTGGACAGAAAATGTAGGCAAACGTGTATGATATCCACGTTTTGTCATTAGGTCATATATAGTCTAGTAGTGAAGGTGGTCACCTAGCCACCAACATCGAGCTGAGAGTAGGTGGTTCGATTCCCACATGAGATAAAATTATGATGTTGTTTCTGAATCTGGGTGTACCCTTTTCCGTGTATCAAAGATTTAAACTTAATAAAAAACATGGATGACATAAACGATCTATTTTTTAATACTGGGCACAATGCCTGACTCTCTAGTCCTACAAACTAAAACACATACAAAAACTAAATATAATTAACCAACAATTTATAGTTCCGAGTCTGGGTACATATTGTGCCAATCGATTTTCAGTGTTTATAAAACCTTAATAACACAGAGTAAATCCTCAGTGCAAGTTACAAATTCAAAAAATAATCTGTAGACGATTTCAATTTAAAAGAAGAACAAACAAACAAATAAGACACAGTAAGTAAGACTACAGTAAAGTTTTCATTTATAATTCCAATAAACAAGTTAAAACAACTAAAACCTGAACCACTTATTCTCAATTCCAAACAAACAAAAGCCTACAATCAACGTGAAGAAATTGCTTCAAAGCTCTACTTAAAAAAAATTAAAAGCTGTTAGCAAAAGACGATTAGAGTACGGAGTGTAAGGAGCTCTACTTAATCCTGTACACGGATGTAGAGCCACGCTCTATTTGATTAACTATTGGTTTTAACGGGCGACGTTAAAAGGGTGTCGATGACGCAAATACCTTTTAAAGCGTATATACAGTTTGTAGAGTATTAACGCTTCTACGGAGAAGAAATGTAAGGCGGGTTTTTTTTATTACTTAGGTGAAAAACAAGTATAATGTCGGAAAAACCATCCGACATTTAGGCAATTTTTGGGTGAACAATAATCATGGAACTCGTGTTATCGTCACCGAACGATTTCCATATTTAAAAATAATAATCTAATAGCTAGACGATATAATTCACAAGTTACTTAGTTTTCACTTCTATCGGGAGTTTTTTTTAAGACAACTTCCGCAGCCATTTGTGTAAGGAACACACAAAGTTTTGTCCTGTGTGGAAATCAAATATTCGGTTTAGCAAACAGGGTCACTAATCACTAGACCAACAGGCCAGTTAGGCATCATTTGAATATTGGCAACTTAAAAATGTGTATAGATGATTAGAGTTAGCCGTAATCTAAAAAGTAAGCTTTACAGGCTTCTGTCCACAGCTTCATTCGCATGATATTATGTCGATAAAAATTAACCAATGACGTACGTATAATGTAGCATTCTATATAGTCAAATAATTTTCAAAATCCGGTCAGTAGTTTTTTTTTTCACCAAAACAAGCTTAGGAGTTACAAGGATTTTAAAGGCTTGGCACCGCGCAAGTGATACACCTAGTGTTGCAAGCGTCTATAGGCTACGGTAACTGCTTATCATGCATGCGTGTGATGCTTGTTTGTCTCCTTGGTAGTATAAAAAAGCGGCCCGCCTGATAGGATTACAGATAGGAGGTAAGCAGTTACCGTAGTCTATGGACTACGGTAACTGCTTACCTCCTATCTTGAGTTTAAAAGTTTGCTCATTAAATCCAATCCAACAGCTTTACGTCTATATTATAGACTTGTTATATATGTAACTAGGGGTCGCCCGCAACTTCGTCCGCGTGGCAATTTGGAATATTTCCCCCGATTTAGCAACATATTTCACTACTGCTCCGCTCCTATTGATCATAGCGTGTTGTTAAATAGCCTATAGCCTTCCTGGATAAATGCACTATTCAACAAAAAAAGGTTTTTTCTAGTCGATCGAGTACTTTCTGAGATTAGCGCGTTCAAACAAACAAACAAACTCTTCAGCTTTATAATATTATAGTATAGATTTGTGTTAGTAATGTCGTGACAGACTTTCAGATTTCTTGCAAAGTCCTTAAACAACAAGTATTATCGTTCACTTAACCAGAAATAACTAAGTATGTAGGTACGTGACGGAATCGTTAATAAAGTATTATTATAGTACGTTAGTGAACGAACGAGTATGAATTCCTTGGGGGTCTAGTGGCTGTAGTATGCGCCTGCTATGCACGAGGTTGTGGGTTCAACTCGCACACAGGGTAAAACTTAGTGTGACCCGCAAAGAGTTGTTCTGAGTCTGGGTGTAATTTGTGTCCGTTAATTGTATGTTTGTAAAGCACCCCACGATACAGAGCCCTTGTTCTCTAGTTCCCCGGGATACTCTATCTTAAGATGGAGTATCCCATGGATAGAAATACGTTTCTTTTAAAACGCATTTCTAAATGAGCGTCAGAGACCTGCACTCATACACAGGAACACAACAAAACCGCTTAGCCTTGGTGTAAAAGCATGGGTGGCAACACGCAATTAATACCTTTGGTACTGCAAGCGTCCATAGGCTACGGTAACTGCTTAACTTCAGACGGGCCGTATACTTTTTTTTAAACTACTTGGTAGTATAAAAAAATATAGAAAACAAAAGAAACACTAATTACAGTTTTCTAAAATGGAAACAAAAAACCATCTTATAAATGGATACCGAAATAATATAAACATTTCAATCGGCCACAAAACCTCAATAAAGATGGCTTATCTAAAATCGATTGTCGTAATGAGCAGACCAAATACAGGAAACAATAGCTATAAAAGCATAAAAGTTTAATCAGATTTCCCCTTATTATTTTATTATGCTTAAAATGGGTTAATGTCGTTACCAATAATCTGAAACGAAATCTTTTTTAAATTATTCAAAATTGTATAAGAATGCCTATGTAGGAGTTTTGGCTGTGTCATTTTCAATTGTGGCATTTGAACCCACGATTTTAATCCTCGTAAGACCTTTAAAATACCATACTTTTATAGTAATTCCGTCTTAAACCTTTAAACTCCTGGTCAAGACCAAACGCCGGTGATCCCTTGATACTAATCAAAACTTCACCATTCATAATCATCATCATCACAACCCATAAACGTCCCACTGGTGGGCACGGGTCTCCTCCATTCACCCATAGTTAAAATTCGAAAAATAATGATGTTATCTGTGACTATAAAGTATCTTGTAATACGGTATTTTGTAATATGAAAATGCTGGGACTGACTGTATAATGAACTTGGTTCTTTTAATTGTCTTTAACAGTACGAGTGATACATGCACATGATTAACATATTTCTTCTACTTCTTCTTCTTTTGTCAACCCTTATCCACCCACTGCTAGGTATAGGTCTTCTCTTTTGTGCGCCATCTGTTCCGGTCCTATATATTCTTCTTTCTTTCTTTTTAAAAGACAACTCCCGCACTAGAGAACAAGTTCTGTGTCGCGGGTGACTTTACAAACATACAATTAACGGACTCAAATTACACTCAGACTCAGAACAACTCTTTGTGGGTCACACAAAGTTTTGTCCTATGTGGGAATCGAACCCACAACCTCGTGCACAGCAGGCGCATACTGCGACCACTGGACCACCGAGGCAGTATATAAAACATATTTATATATTTTTAAGTAGGTTTTGTGAGTAGGTCTATCTAATAATTTATTATAGATAAATTTCTCCGAAAACTAGGAATCGTGCGCGTGATGCTTCGCGTGACCAGAAGGCAGGCTTATATTTGGCTCAAAGGATAAGCATTGCCTTTTAATTAGTGTAAATATAGTTTTATTTTAGACATAAGATGTATATGTAATACATACATTGACTGCCTTGGTGGTCCAGTGGTCGCAGTATGCGCCTGCTGTACACGAGGTTGTGGGTTCGATTCCCACACAGGACAAAACTTTGTGTGACCCACAAAGAGTTGTTCTGAGTTTGGGTGTAATTTGTGTCCGTTAATTGTATGTTTGTAAAGTACACCGCGACACAGAGCTTGTTCTCTAGTGCGGGAGTTGTCTTTTAAAAAAAAAAAAAAAAATACCACACTATAAAGACCTCTTTATATATGAAAAAGTTCCATATACTGTAGTAATACTATGTATAATTCTTAGAATAAACAAAAAATAAATTAAACATACAAATATTTGTTCTGGATAGAAATCAAATCCTGCTCCGGCTTCGCAATCAGGGTTACTAACCACTAGACCGACACACCAGTCAAATTGAATAAATAAATAAAACACAATATTCCCCGCCACTACGAGTTACGGCACACCCCTTCGTTTATCAAATGTACTACCCTCACAAACAAATTTCAATTGTAATCAAATATGTCGACCACGGAACGGACTGAGTAAACAAGATAAAACCTTGTACAACCTACGTACTGGGTGACACCAGGTCTTGAGTATTAACCTATCTACAATATGGTTCATTTAATATTAATAATTTAGAATTTTAGATATAAAATGGAATTCTGACAACTACCGCATTAGGGAACCAGCCCTGTGTCGTGCACCCAGACTCGGGACGGCCATTTAAGGATCATAGAATTTTTTGTCTTGTGTGGGGATCGAACCTACAACACGCCGCGCAATGATAAATGGCGAAGTAACCGCTTAAGCTACTATACCAGACGTGCAGTCAACTTTTATATTTTTAAACTTAATAGTTTTAGATTGATAGTTTAAGTAGGTATAGTATTTTATATTATAGTATAAGTAGGTATAGTATTTTTTACGGTTAGCAGTAGCCGCAGCCGCGTGTTGCCGACCCAAAAAAATATACTACAGGTTTTTATGATACAGTATCTCTGGGATAGGAAACCGTTTCTGTATAAACAAATCCCTAAATGAGCGCTGGAGACCTGTACTCGCAGGAATACAACTACACCGCTGTGTATGTAGTTATTTGGCTGTGGTCTTCCATAAGGTGTCCTTCCCCAGTAGAACTTGCACAATTCTATGGTGTCCTATCTCCTTTCGTAGTGTAATGGCGAATAATAAACTAATATTATTTTTATTTCTAAACTAGCGGCCCACCCCGGTTTCGTCCGGGTTAAACTATTTTCAGCGCAACTTTATTTTTTTTACATAAGAACCTTCTCCTGACAATAACAAACATAACATCAAAAAAAATACTGAAATCGGTCCAGTCATTCACGCGTGATGCCGTAACCAAGAGAAATAGGGATTCATTTTTACAAGCTTTTATTTAGCTTGCAATGTATGTTAGTTAGTTTGTTAGTTAGTATGTTAGCAAATCTTGTGAGCTAGATTTGAAGTACTTCCCGGTGTTTGATGGAGCTGAAATTTGGTATACCTACGTAACTTCGGTGACAATGCAATAATATGGTACCATGGAGCTGGTCTGATGATGCAGTCGGAGGATGGCCATAGGAACTCTTCAACGAAACAAGATAGCCGCGTCGGGTTTAGTGTTTTGAATTTATCTTGACGAGAACTATATTATTAGATGGGTATTCAGAACGTGATGATGAAGCCGGAAGGTGGCCATGGCAACTTTTCAAGGAAACCAGATAGCCATATCGTGTTTGGGTATTTTGGATTAATCTTGACGAGAACTATATTCTTAGATGGGTGTTCAGGACAAGATGGTGAAGCCGAAATGATGATGATGGTGGCCATGGCAACTCTTCAACGAAACAAGATAGCCGTGTCGTGTTTGGGTGCTTTGAATTTATATTGACGAGTACTATTTTCTTAGATGGGTGTTTAGGACGTGATGACGTGGTGATGAAGTCGGAAGGTGGTCATGGCAACTCTTTAACGAAACAAGATATCCGTGTCGTGTTTGGGTCTTTATTACAAGCTTTTATTTAGCTTGCAATGTATGTTAGTTAGTTTGTTAGTTAGTATGTTAGCAAATCTTGTGAGCTAGATTTGAAGTACTTCCCGGTGTTTGATGGAGCTGAAATTTGGTATACCTACGTAACTTCGGTGACAATGCAATAATATGGTACCATGGAGCTGGTCTGATGATGCAGTCGGAGGATGGCCATAGGAACTCTTCAACGAAACAAGATAGCCGCGTCGGGTTTAGTGTTTTGAATTTATCTTGACGAGAACTATATTATTAGATGGGTATTCAGAACGTGATGATGAAGCCGGAAGGTGGCCATGGCAACTTTTCAAGGAAACCAGATAGCCGTATCGTGTTTGGGTATTTTGGATTAATCTTGACGAGAACTATATTCTTAGATGGGTGTTCAGGACAAGATGGTGAAGCCGAAATGATGATGATGGTGGCCATGGCAACTCTTCAACGAAACAAGATAGCCGTGTCGTGTTTGGGTGCTTTGAATTTATATTGACGAGTACTATTTTCTTAGATGGGTGTTTAGGACGTGATGACGTGGTGATGAAGTCGGAAGGTGGTCATGGCAACTCTTTAACGAAACAAGATATCCGTGTCGTGTTTGGGTCTTTATGATTTATCTTGACGTGTACTATATTCCTAGGTGAGTGTTGAGGACGTGATGATGAAGTCGGAAGGTGGCCATGGCAAATCTTTAATGAAACAAGATAGCCGTGTCGTGTTTGGGGGTTTGGGATTAATCTTGACGAGAACTATATTCCTAGATGGGTGTTCAGGACAAGATGGTGAAGCCGAAAGGTGGCCATGGCAACTCTTCAACGAAACAAGATAGCCGTGTCGTGTTTGGGTGTTTTGAATTTATATTGACGAGCACTATATTCTTAGATGGGTGTTCAGGACGTGATGATGAAGTCGGAAGTCGATCATGGCAACTCTTCAACGAAACAAGATAGCCGTGTCATATTTGGCTGTTTTGAATAAGTATACCATCATAATCAAACTGTCCTTCAACATTTTCGTACTCGTGGAGTAATTATTAACAAAATAATAGCACAAGATAGTCTAATAGATTGTACTCGAAAAAATGACAACACCGATCTAAATAATATTTTACCATCTGATATAAACAAGACAGGAGGGCTACCTAAAGAGTTAGAAATATTCGTTGGGGCAAAAGTCATGTTGCGTTGCAATGTAGATGTGTCTGGTGAATGGTGCTATTGGACACATTACAGAAATCATATGGCCCTGCTTCCGGCGAGCACAAATGTACGAAACTGATATACCATCCGTCCGTATAGACTTCGGTAAAGATGGTGTCCATGTTATTCAGCCAAAATCTGTGCAATTTCCGGCAAAATATAGTTACGGTACTGCTGAAAGAAGAATGTTGCCAATTATATTATGTTGGGCTTGCACAGTACACAAAATGCAGGGGAGTACTGTCGACCACGCCGTTGTCTATTTGGGCTCAAAGCTCTTCGCGGCTGGCCAAGCATATGTTGCATTAAGCAGAGTCAAGTCTCTAGAAGGTCTGCTTATAGAAGAACTTGATTGTACTAAATTAACAGGCAAGCGACCGTGTAACAATGATGCATTAAGAGAAATGATCAGGCTTAGAAACATCATGTCTAGCAATAACTGTTAAAATTGTGTATATTTCATAAATTAATATTATATCTTGAACTTTTATTAAACAGGCTTTTATTTAAGTTCTAAAAAGAAGAAAATAAATTATAAGTAAAAAATATTTTTAAAAACAAGCTTTTATTTAAATGCTCTGAAAAGAAGAAAATAAATTTTGAAGAAAATAAAACCAAAGAAAACTCATATTTTTTAAAATTTTACAGTTGTATTATGATATAAAAAGCTTGTCGAACTTTGAAAGCAGTTCAATATAGAAAACGTATTTCCCTTTAAAATAAACCCTACAAATGTAGCGCGACAAGCTTTTTATATCATAATACAACTGTAAAATTTTAAAAAATATGAGTTTTCTTTGGTTTTATTTTCTTCAAAATTTATTTTCTTCTTTTCAGAGCATTTAAATAAAAGCTTGTTTTTAAAAATATTTTTTACTTATAATTTATTATTATATATAAAGATTTGGTGAGAAATACGACCATTAGAATTCAAAGAATATATTTTTTATGATAACAAAAAAATCCTTTTAAACAACGTATTATAAGCGTAAAGTAACTAATGGAAATCATATAGATTACGGCGCGTTCATAACAATAACTTGCATTAGCCTAACAAAAGCCTCCACTGAAATACGCTTTCATTCTTCAAATATAACCTAACAATGCGCTGTTTACTTTCAATAATGAATTTGATTAGAATGCGGGTTTTATTTTTAATTTATTTTTTATCCTGAGGCCTTAAAGGCTTCGTGCTTTTATAGGTTCTACGGTGATTATATAGTTAAAGTCGGGCGCTTGGTGGTAGGTGGTTTATCAATATTGTTGAGTATAAGTGGTTTAGGTAGGCTTAGGCCTTGTTTTCAATATGATGGGTCTAGCTATTTGACCAATCTACCTAAAACTAAAAAAGTTTACATTTAGAACAGGTTGTTAAAATCATTGTAGCCTTTTTAACAGCATTATGCAAGCAAGTCCGACTTTTTTTTAATATAAAGACAATTCCCGTAGTGTAGCGGAGGACTTTACAAACATACAATTATCGGACACAAATTACACCCAGACTCAGAACAACTCTTTGTGGGTCACACAAAGTTTTGTCCTGTGTGGGAATCGAACCCACAACCTCGTGCACAGCAGGCGCATACTGCGGCCACTGGATCACGAAGGCAGGCAAACCGTATATTAATAGCAGGGAAAGTTAAATACCTACTAGGTGTAAATGTCACTCTAAGCCTTCCAAATCCTTCACTATAAAATATCTTGAAGCAACGAAGTGCTCAGTTTTATTATGTATTCCATTTTTTAAGAAAAGCCGTCGCCATTTTATATTCAACACTAATATATGCAATACGCCACTTGGCTGCCTTACTATTATCCATCCGCTGTACTTGAAGTACATTTTGTAATCCCGGTTCGTCCCTTACTGAAGGTGGAACTCCAGTGGAAGATATGGCAGATGTCCAAGCGATAAAGAAGTGTAGACGTTAGATTATGATGTAGAAATTGTGGAATAAAGTTTTATGTTTTAAGCCAGCATAATGTCCCACTGCTGGACACGGGTCTCATTTATCGAGAAAACTGAATCGGTGTAGAGCCTTAATTCACACACGCTAGCCTAATGCGGGTTGGTGAATCAGTCTTTAGATTTTTTTCTAAGACATGTGGGTTTTCTAACGATGTTTTCCTTCACCGTCAGTGAATAGAAAATCATTTGATTAGTACATAAATAATATATTCTACAATGTGAAATTCACATTGGTTTTGCCAATAAGTAGTTACCTGACCATTTATGACTGCGCGGCGTGTTGTGAATTCGATCCACACACGGGACAAAAAATTGTGTGTTCCACATATGGTTGTCCCAATCTCTGGGCGTACCTTGGGCCCGTAAATTGTTTATTTGTAAAGTCCCCCGCAACACAAGCCTTGTTCCATAGTGTTGGATATGTCTTAAAAAAAAACATGCGGGGCAGTCTTTCACTAACGGCCGTTAGTTTTCACCACAGATAATATAATACTAGTTTTCACTAACGGCAGGCAAAGACTGCCCGAAAAGTAATTAGTGAATTGTATCGTCGCGCGCGTGCAGTGACGATGACGCGAGTTTCATAATTTTTGTTCACCCAAAAAGTACATATATGTATATATATATATTATACAGTATACATATTGCTCATGGAAAGTGTTCGATGACGATAACGCAAGTTTCATGATTTTTGTTCACCCAAAACGTGCTTAACGCGCCTTAAGAAGTTTTCACTTCAAAAAGCTTAGCATATCTTTCACTGTGCTATTACACCAAAGAGCTAAGATCAAGCCATAAATTTTCCCTTAGCCCAACACGGCCCTATGAATAAATGTGTCCGTGGCCAAGAAGATTATGTATTTAAAAGGTTCAGTAAAGGTGTTATAAAGTGTACCCGGTTATATGTATAGTCTTGTTTAAAATGTTAAGTAGGAGCAATGCATGTTAAACAGTATTTAATTATGTAAAACAGAGGGTATATTGTAAAAATGAAATGCGGCTTGGCGTCAATATTGGTAGTTTAAAAATCTAATTACAAGATTGTTGGAGCACTCCCTTAAAGCATTTTAGGTTTAGTATCCATACTAATATTTTAAAATAAATGGGAAATTATATCTGTTTATTTATTTATGTATTTTTATGAGTAAACGGCTGAATGGATCGTATTGAAGTTTGGAAAATAAATAGATGGTATTTTTGAGAATTATATAGGATACTTTTTCATCGTGATAACTGACATCTAGGCAGGTGGGTCTGCGGGAAAAAAAAGAATATAATAATATTCATTGTAATATTAATTCTTATTAGTTTGTTGTCATTGTTTTAGACTATACGAGTAAATTAGTTTAAGAGGTGGGGCATCATAATACTAAGCAAACCCAACTGGTGACGAACCTCCACCTTGCAGAAGATCTCAACCAAATAACTACAGACAGCGATGGAGATCCTGTTTCTAGTATGTAAGTTTTCCTATCCCAGGGAAATTTCTTCAAAAACCCTGGTGTTACAATTTTTGTGTCAGCAACACGCAAGTGATGTCTGATATCACAATCATCAATATTAGCGTTTGAATAAATGCTTTTTTTTTCTTTCTTTCTTTCTTTCTTTCAATAGATCACAGTAACTTACCATTACCACTGGTTTGCCACCTAAGTAGATAAAGTAAAGTAAGTAGTAAAATATGCGGCGCAGTCTTTGGTGACTGCCAATAGAAGTGAAAATTAAGTAACTCGTTAATTGTATCGTCAAGCTATTAGATTTTTATTTTTGAATATGGAAAGCGTTCGCGACGCGAGTTCCATGAATTTTGTTATTCACTTCAAAAAGTAAGAGTCAGTTTTGCTCACACACTTGAACGCTGTAATATCTACCATATGGTTTTTCAAGATTAGCCACATTAGAAAGAAAGAATAAAATTAACTAGTTGGTGCAGAACTCAAGAATCAAATCTTATTACGAAGCTTATTATTAACGGCCGCACTCAGAGTCACCTAACGGCTACTTAAGGCGCTCTTTAGTAGAGATTTAAAAAAACTCACTCTCAGAGTCAGCTAATGGTTCATTAACGTCCCTAGTCGGCAATTATAGTTAAGTAGAGCAAAACCTTTACTTACATTCTTAATGATTGATTTTGAGTGACAGATGAAAGTTATATTTAGCGGAAAAAAAATTAAATTCGTAATATTTTCTAACAAAAAGCTAAAATGGGTATGGAATTGGCAGACGTTCCGAATTTTGGGTCGGGTTATGCTAAAAGGAATAGATAAATAGTCTTGGCGATCCTTACCTGATTACGCAGATCTTTTTTATTATAATAAGAGCCACATAAGAACAAAACATACTATAAAAAGATGTTTTGGGTCTTCAAGTGGGGATGTGTATTAAGCTACATAAAATAGCTGCTGTGATAGGTGCATGTGCAACACTTCACAACCAACAAATGGGGCCGTTCATGTGGCCAATAAAGTAGTTGATGTTGCACCGATAAATGAAAACCCTAATAGCAATGGTTTACAGTGCGGCAAGCATTAGTAGAAAGATTTTTTACTTAATGCGCATTGATTGCTTAAGAAATAAAAAACTATATGATATTAAACAAACAATACTTTTATTTTATAATTTTAACAAAAAAAAAAGACTTCAATACGGCAAGTTGTACAGTTTTCAAACACCTTGAAATCCCAATTCTGAAGCAGGTACCTACTTAAGCATGATGAATGTTCCTATAAGGTTTATTCCCATTTTACCCCGTCCGTGAATAAATTATCATTCTGAAGTTCAGGTGGCCATCTGTCGTGTTTTTTATCAGTTTCACTTCACAAAATCACAATTTCTGCCTGTACGTCTATAAGTCCCTCGATTCCTCATGGATCCCATCATTGGAAGTGGCGTTTTAAAAGTTACTTATTTACATTACTGTAAATATATATAGGTACTATAAACTTTTATTTCATTCGCAATGAACACACGTAAAATCAAACAATAATACCTACTATTGACATTAACAGTTTGACAGTAAGCACAACAAGTAATACCATTAAAATAAATCGATAATCTTAAATAAATTAAAAAATATTTTATAATTTTATAGATTGACTTTTTGATAAAAAAATTATATGGATATGACTGATTAAACTTAGATTTATGTTTTGCTTTAGTTTTTGATGTATTGAAAAAGATTTTTAAATACTTATTATTAACATTTTTACGTGTGGCCACACTGAAAATATATCGATATGCAATCGATAGTGTCCGCTTCACCCAAAAGTTCCTTAAAGCCGTCATTAACTAATGAACCGTTAAATACTGACTCTGAGATACACCGATATTTAGCGGATTTAATCCGTATTAGTTAAATACTCATTAGGACTAATTTAATGAATGTCTCTGAGTGCGGCCGTTAGACTCTTAAATAAGCAACGGTTCCTTCATCCTAACTCGCTCTTTAACGATGGTAATATAAAGTTATTCGCCAACCTATACTTAAAGTTCAGCACTATTATTACAGTACAATTACTAAAGCATAAGTTAATGCTAGCACTCTGAATAATTAATGCCCATTGCAGTACGAATTCAAATCACAATAGTACCCTTTAAGTGGGTGCATAAAAAGGCGTTTAGCGATTCAGACTGATGTCGGGCGAACTTGATTGTATCGGGGACTGGGTTGGCGTCCAATCTACGAATAAATGATTGATTCCTTCATTTATAATGTTTTATGTATGGATATCGATTTGGTGTGCAAAATCTATTTTTTTGGCATGTCGGCGTACAGAAATTTGATTTTGATTCACAACGAATTGAAGGTGGACATAAAAAAAATTAAAGAGCCTAACACCAACTTCAATTATGGTTATTTTTCGCTGTTTGAAGTCGGTTTAATTTTTTTTTATGATTTTTTTTTAATTTATATTTTTCAGTTTTTAGGTAGATATTTTTTGTTTTTTTTTGAAGCGCTTAATCAATTTCAATAAAATTTATATGAATCCACTTTTGTAGTAGGATCTACCAAATAAAAAAAGAATAATCAAAATCAATTCATATATAATTAGCGGAATGATAACGTAACTCCTTCCCCTTTTTTTGAAGTCAGTTAAAAAACAAAAAAGTCATCTGAATTACGAGAGGTGAAAATAAGAGTGTAAAGTAGGACAAATAAAGACCCTTACAATGTTTTTATTATGGTCATTATTACGAAAAACATTTTATTCAAAACAGTTTACTTAGTTGATACCTATTATATTTACGAGTCTTATACAAATAATACAGAAAAAAGACGATTATAGTGGCAATATTTATTTTATCTTAGCAGTGTAACATCGGCGCAA
The DNA here is from genome assembly GCA_947095525.1 of Trisateles emortualis. Lineage (NCBI taxonomy): Eukaryota > Metazoa > Arthropoda > Insecta > Lepidoptera > Erebidae > Trisateles > Trisateles emortualis. Next base: position 19,324,402 of record OX352736.1, on the reverse strand, counting down.
GAATTTTTCAACTGACTTTTTGTTTCAGAGTAATGCACGTTTAAGCATTAGAATTTTTTTCATCTTTATATTATGAGTATAAACAAAGTATATTATGTAATGTATGTAAAAAAAATACGCAAAAAAAGAAATACTTTACGTCACTAACATTGTACAAAAACTATTAAACAAAGATAACATTCGTAAACAAAACAAAACTCCGACTATCACTGTTTCCCGTTTACTTATTTACTCATACATTTAAAGGTGTCCATTAAACCTGCCAACGATGTATTCCAGATAACATTTATTCAGATTCACCGACGTATCACACGAACGAGAACTTTCACTGTACACATTGTTAATATATCAAACATGATCAAACAAAAAACATCCTTTTGTTTATAATAACAAAGTTAAAAATCGTTTGGAATAACAATGAGCCCTACTATCAGTTCGTAAGTCGAAAATGGAAAGAAAGCGCGAATAACAACATTGTTATCGCTAATAAGTCATCGTTAGCTATAAGCGGTGTTCTTTTGACCTGACGTTAATGGTAGGGGAAGTGGAAAACAGTCCGTTTACCACATTAACAAGGTCTATTGTTGTGTGCTCCTATTCTTATACGTATAAAATAACTTTGGTTGAGGAAGTTCGTTGTAACTTGGTTAATTCTATTGTGACGCGAAAAGATGCTATTGTGGCATGCAGCCAGCAGAAAATTGTCTATTTATTAAAGTTTTGTTTTTTACACGGGCCCCTGAGTGTTAATTATGGAATTGTTAAGATTATTGTGCTTTTTGTTTCGAGATGGAGATTGAAATTCGTGAGATGAGCTGTGTTTAAAAAAGGTTTATTGCAATGCCTACTCGATTTCTATTTTTTCCTAAATCATATTATCATTTTCCACAGCATTCGGCCCTGAGCCGACCTTATCCATCGGCTACCCGCGACCTTTACAAGGTCGCTGGTCCACCTTGTTGGAGGCGTATGTCCAGCAGTGGATATCTTGTGGCTGAATGATGATCATGATATTTATTTTATTCTAAGAGAAATTGGGTACTGTACTAGGGAACAAGCCCGACTGAGGAAGGAGGTAAGGCGGCGGACCTTACAGTAGACCACAGCCAAGTAACTACACACGGCGGTGTAGTTGAGATCCTGTGTGTGAGTACAGGTCTCCAGTCCATATTATATTAATATTATTACTGTTTAACATCAGGCGGGATGTATGCTAGTTTGCATTAAAAAAAAATTGGAGACCTGCCTACCTAAGTCAGGTTTTCCAAAGACGACTTTAAAAGTTCGTTCTGAAATAAAGTGAAAATTGCGACATAGAAAAGTTAATATAATATTTCAAGTAATAACAGTTCTACAAGTGGTTCTTGAAGTAAGAAATATCCTTTCTTTTATATAAAATTCTTTAATGTCCAAAGTTTTTGAATCTTCTATCAAATATGATTGATGGTTTGTAATGCTGACTCATTTATCTAATGCTTGTCATAATAATATTATGTTAACCTACTAATATTATAAATTTGAAAGTTTGTGAGCATGACAAAAGTAATTTTTTTCTTTTTTGTTTTATACGAAAAGAAGGGTTTAGGTAGCAAACAAGTAATTTCCCGCCTATTGTTAGCAGTTACCGTAGCCTATGGACGCTTGCAATACCAGAGGTATCACTTGCGTGTTGCCAACCCATTTTTTATACCAGGGCTTTTAGATAGGAGTATCCCTGGGATAGGAATACGTTTCTTTCAAAACGCATCTCTAAGTCAGCGCTGGAGACCTGTTCTTATACACAGGAACACAACTGTGTGTGTAGTTATTTGGCTGTGGTCTTCTGTAAGGTGGAGGTCCTTCCTCAGTCAGGCTTGCTCGCTAATGGTGCCCTACTTCTCTTATTTATTTGTTGTTTTAAAAAGACAACTCCCGCACTAGGAAACAAGCCCTGTGTCGCGGGGGACTTTACAAACATACAATTAACGGACAGAAAGTATACCCAGACTTGGGACAACCATTTGTGGATCACACAATTTTTCGTCCCGTGTGGGGATCGAACCCACAACACGCCGCGCAGTAGTAAATGGCTAGGTAACCACTTAAGCCACTGAACGAACCGTGCAGTCAAATTTATTTATCTATGTACAAACAAAAATTAAGTAAATAATAAATAATAAAGGTACTGTATAAATATTTGTGTGAATATAATTTAGTATATATAAGTAATATTCATTTATCATTTGAGTTCGCAGAATGTTACTTTTTTATTCATGTTATTATATTTGAACAGCGCTTTTACCGTCGATCATCCATGTCTATAGAGCACTTTCGTGTTTGTGGTAAACAAACACAACTCCCCTTACATTTTAGTATGATTATATATGCGACTGTGACAAATCGTCACAACACCATTTGTCAAAGGCGGACGATATGGGTTTCTTACAAGTGTTACTACAGGTATATTTTATATACTGGCGTTCAACGATGCAAATATATACATTTTAGGATATGTAATGTTAATATTTTATTGAAAATAAAACATATATACTACCATACTACCCATACATACTCGACTTTAAGTATTTAAATATGTTTGAGCTAATTGTATAGCAAAAATGTATGTGTATGAATCATCATTTACGCAATAAAATGACACCATGTGAAGCTCCGGCTGGCCGCTAGTAATACATAATAACATAGATACTAGTGCCGCATATGCCCTGGCTTAGTAGAGACACTTAATCGAGTGGCAGCCGTTGTGGCGAGCTTGGCACTCGATGTATCCAGGTCGCGCCAACCTAACATCGACACGTATGTTTTATTATGAATCTCTACAACGTGTTTACCTTTGCCGCTTGTTTTAAAAGACAGCTCCCGCACTAGAGAACAAGCTCTGTGTCGCGGGGGACTTTACAAACATACAATTAACGGACATAAATTACATCCAGACTCGGGACAACCATTTATGGATCACACAATTTTTTATCCCGTGTAGAAATCGAGCCCACAACACGCTGCACAGTGGTAAATGGGGAGGTAACAGACATTCTCTTCACTACAAAAGCATTTAAATTATTTAATATTTAAACTCAGAACAATACTTTGTCGGTCACACAAAGTTTTGTCTTGTGTCGGAATCGAACCCACAACCTCGTGCACAGCAGGCGCATACTGCGGCCACTGGACCACCGAGGCAGTCTAAATCTTGCTTGTTCATAAATCTTGTGTATGGTTTTGAAAACATTAGTTTTATGTCAAGAATTAAATTTAAAGGAGTTTACAAGAGAGGTAGGGTTCAATACAAGTGAGCAAGCCCGATTGGAGAAGGATCTTAGAAGAATACAGCTAAATGATTCCACATAGCAGTGTAGTTGTGTTCTTGTGTGTGAGTACAGGTCTTCAGCGGTAATTTAAGAAAGCGTTTTAAAAAAATCGCTTTTCTATCCCAGAGACACTCAAGCAAAGCCTAGTGTAAAAATGGGTCGATACTTCTAGTTTGCAAACAACCAAAATAGGCTACGGTAACTACTTAACAACAGGCGGGTCGTATGCTTGATTGCCATCTAAGTAGTAGTAGTAGTAGTAGAATGTGATTACAGGATTCCAGAGTTCATCATCTAACGAAACATTTTTCTAATCTAGGGAAATTCCATCATGGAGTACCTACTATGACTGCACGTTTGGTTCAGTGGCTTAAGTGGTTCGGGTCCAAACCCACAGAAGGCATAAGAATCTTGTGTGATCCATAAATGGTTGTCCTGAGTTTGGGTGTACTTTGTGTCCATTAATTGTATGTTTTACAGTCCCTGTGATACAGGGCATGTTGCCTATTGTGAAAGTTGTCTTATATAAATTTCTCAAAAACTCTTGTTTGTTACATAGTTGTATATCGACAACATACTCGCTTACAAACAATCATTCCCAGCTCAAACATTCGCCAAACTTTTTTACAGACACATAAATAAATTTTCAATCCAGCGAGTCCTTAATGCGAATCTCATAAGAGCGTGCACAAATGTAGCTGACATGGAGAAAAAATATATTTTACATTTGGCTCTTAGACTATAAATTGTATGAAAGTGTTTGTTTGACAGTTATACTTGCAAGTGTTTGACAAATTGTAAATGTTTATTATTGAAAAGCAATCAATAATAATTTATTTTAATTTATTTTAAATTAGGCCTTCTTCCGTCAATTAATTCTAAGTTATATTAGTGTTACCAATAGAGATAAACCAATTTTTTAAAGGTAAAAAATCAAAGCTCAGATAGATCCACAAGTCCTCCTCTGTTCTTGTATCTCAACACATAAAATTATATAAATGTGAACGCATTGAATGGGCAGGGCACATAGCTCGCAGAACCGATGGCCGTTGGGGCAGAAAGGTTCTAGAGTGGCGACCACGAACTGGAAGACGCAGCGTGGGCAGGCCTCCAACAAGGTGGACCGACGACCTGGTAAGGGTCGCGGGCAACCGATGGACAAGGTCAGCTCAGGACCGAATGATGTGGAAGACCTTGGGGGAGGCCTATGTCCAGCAGTGGACGTCTTGTGGCTGAGATGGAACGCATTGTGAGATTCTACTTGAAAAAGCCATAAAAAATCTTTATAAAACGTTTTCTTAAAATCAAAATAGCCTTTGCAATATTATATTGTTGAAACACAACACTAAATTCCGTCAAGGCATTGTCAAGAGAAAATAACTAGCACTTAGTAATTTGAAAGTTTCAACCGTTCCTTACAATTTTCAAATCCTTAACGCTAATTAGATGAAAGCTTGTTTTTCTCAATAAGTTTTGTCAAGCAAGTTTTATAGTCTGCTGTTCGCCTAAGAGGACTGAGAGTTGTTCAAAACTTCACAAAACAAAGGCACGGGATCATTTGTCATGTTTTTGTTCAAAATACTTAAATTAGACGGTTCGCAATGAAAAGGGTATTTTTTGTGTAATACCACTAAATAATTTAGGGTTAATGTAGTCACCGGTTTTTTCTCGAAAACTTTGTAATTAATTATTTGGAGGGTTTATTAAAGTTGGCCATAAATCTGCCTACTCATTGGCTGGCCGGTGGCCATCAAAGTGGGTTGTGGAGTACAATTAAGTGGCAAAATGAATAGACTTTTTTATACAATATTTTATTTTGAAGACTGAATCAATTAACTGAAAGCGGCAATGCGTATTAAGTTGTATATGTACTTCTATAGAAGTTCGTAGCATTTATTGTAGAACTGCTACGAATGCTACGAGTAACTCGTAGCCATTCCGTAACTACGTAGTAGGTTTATTCTACTTCTTTGAAGATTATTTATTTATTTATTTACATCATCTTTTCTTATGCTATTTTTACAGGTGAAAACCTAATGCTATAGTATAATGTATTGTTTAACGATTTGTTAAAGCATCTCTTGTAGTTTTGTCAAGATACTGTAGCGATAAAGGCTTTTAATGGCTCAGCAATGTGAAACTGATACCCGTGGTATTGCCAGCTTACATAGACTAAGGTAACTTCTTAGCAGCAGGCATTCCGTATGCTTATTTGCATCTTTAATAGTATAAGAAATAATAGTTTTACTTAATAATACTCTTGTAGTTTCTGAAATATATATTTATTAACAGTGCTAAAAGTTTTTACATCGCGTCTAATATTTAAGTAAATATGTTATGAAGTAAGATTGTAATTATAATTCAAAATATACTTGAAGCTTTCGTATTTTAAAATGAAGCTTTCAATGATTCCAAGATGCTATCTCCGTTAATCTATTTCAAGATTTACAAGAATATAAGAATATTATAAGAGAGGTAGGGCACCATACTAGCGAGCAAGCCCGACTGGGGAAGGACCTTCACCTTACAGAAGACCACAGCCAAATGACTACACACAGCGGTGTAGTTGTGTTCCTGTGTGTGAGTACAGGTCTCCAGCGCTCATTTAGGAATGCGTTTTGAAAGAAACGTATTCCTATCCCAGGGTTACTTCCATCTTAAAGCCCTAGTGAAAAAAAATGGGTTGGCAACACGCAAGTGATACCTCCGGTAATGCAAGCGTCTATAGGCTATGGATACTGCTTAACATCAGGCGGGCCGTATGCTTGTTTGCCACCCAAGTAGTATAAAAAATAAAAAAAAATATATATATATTTTAGGTGTGGTAGGTACACTTAGTACACTTTGAAAAATAAATTACGCATCTTGATTTTTATTACACCAATGAGCACTGGAGTCGTGTACTTACACACAGTAACACAACTACTGTTCTGTGTGTAGTTATTTGACTTCTTCTCCTTATCGTTTGGTTAGTGGCCAACCAGAGCCTCTAGACAAGTGGCATAAGCGATAGTCGAATCGAAAAGTCAAAAAAGAAAATTTATGGGATTTGACGTAAGTTTACGACATTCAATCATAGACTCACGTCAAATTCCATACATTTTATTTTTCGATTCGACTATCGCTTATGCCACTTGTCTAGAGGCTCTGGTCACAGAGTTATTGAGATCGCCCATATTTTAGGCCTCTGTCGTGATCTAACGACTGATAACAGTCGGGACCGACTTTAACTTGCCCTCCAAAGCATGGAGACGCTCAGATGAAATGCCACTATGCGGTCACCCATATGTAGGGTTACCGCGGCCTTGGTAGCTTAACTCGCTGATCGTTTACCGAACAGCGAGTGCACTTAGCTAGTTATTTGACTGTGGTCTTCTGTAAGGTGGAGGTCCTTCCGCAGTTGGGCTTGCTCGCTAGTGTGGTGCCCTACCTTACTAAGACATTTTTCACGATAAGAATTCAATTCTGCAACCCTTTAGGATTATATTTGATTACATGACCATAGACAGACTACTACTCTCAATATTATTACTAAAATAGACAACGGGCCAAGTCTTATACTATATTGAAGGCTTTCATACCTTTTTGTTACTTATTACTTTTACTACTTTCAATACTTTTTTTTTACTTATTAAGTAGCAAACATCACCTAATCATATCACATAATCGCCTAACATCAGGCGGGCCGTATGCTACGGCCCGCCTGATGTTAGGCAGTTACCGTTGCCTATGGACGCTTGCAAAACCAGAGGTATCATTTGCGTGTTGCCCACCCATTTTTTACACCAGGGCTTTAAGATGGGAGTATCCTTGGGATAGGAATACGTTTCTCTCAAAACGCATCCCTAAATGAGCGCTGGAAACCTGTACTCACACACAGGAACACAACTACACCGCTGTATGTAGTTATTTGGCTGTGGTCTTCTGTAATGTAGAGGTCCTTCCCCAGTTGGGCCTGCTCGCTTGCATAGAGCCCTGCCTCTCTTAAATAGTAGTCATAGCAACAGACAACAGGTATAGATATAAATAGTCTAATATTTTGAAGGTTTTTTCTACTTTTAATACTCATAACAATGAAAGGCAAGCGTGTAACTAATTACTAATAACATAGTAACGTGACCCAATGTCCAACATGCTCGCTCGCATGTTGGCCGTGTCAGGTGTACAAGTAATTATTGGTACATTATGTTTTAGTGCTATGTCAGAACAGACCTATTTAGTGTTAGAACAAATGTTATATTAATTTATGGTAAAATTATTGTGTTGGTGTATGGTTTGAGGGACTAGCGGTAGCGGTTATTAAATTTTTACCCGACTACGGCGAAGCAAAAAGGAGGGTTATGATTTTGACCTGTATGTATGTTTGTATGTATGTTTGTATGTATGTATGTATGTTCATCTGTTCCCGCATAACTTCTAAACTATTTATCATAACTTGACAAATGAGGTATTGTTAGAAACGTCTTGATTATTATTATTTCAATAATCCAAACTGTGGCGTAGTGGTTATTACCTCGCCCTTAACAACATGCCATGTGTTGTGGGTTTGATCTTTATAGGAAAAACAATTCTGACTGGCCTGCTGATCTAGGGCTAACCACAAAACCAACAGGTCTCCAGCGCTCATTTAGGAATGCGTTTTGAAAGATACGTATTCCTATCCCAGGGTTACTTCCATCTTAAAGCCCTGGTGTATAAAAATGGGTTGACAACACGCAAGTGATACCTCTGGTAATGCAATCGTCTATAGGCTACGGATACTGCTTAACATTAGGTGGGCCGTATGCTTGTTTGCCACCCAAGTAGTATAAAAAAAAGGCCAGTCAGAAATGCTTTAACTCTGACTGCTAAGCCGGAGGTCCCTTCAACACAGGACAAAACTTTGTGTGATTTACAAAAATGTTTGTTACAATTCTGGATATAATTTGTGTCCGTGAATAGTATGATTGTAAAGTCACCGCTTTTTACGTCTTGGAGTAACGTCGACAACGACTTTTTTCACATTTCTTTAATATTAATGTACATTTGAGCTTATAACTTGATCACGTTTCACAATCGACCACCGTGTGTTTAAAGTGATTGCCGTTCTCTTAACATCGCACTGAATGTTGTAGGTTTGATTACTTATCGTTTAGTTTAGTTTAGCAATGAGAAAGCCGATACCCTAGCACGAAGAGTATCGGAATCACCTATGTGCGGCCCAGAGCCGTTTATAAACCTGGCACAAACGGTGGTCAAGCAATCTATAATACAAATTACCACCAAAAAGCACGGTGAGTACTGGCAAAACATTGAAGGCCAAAGCCATGCGAAAGAATTCCTAAGTAAAATGGAAAAGGGCTGGACGAACAAATTATGGAAGTACAGCAGAACACAAATGAGGGCAGTGACCGGTGCCTTCACGGGTCACTACCCTACAAACAAGCTTCTCCACAAAATGGGCCTGTCAAACAACCCGACATGCAGGACCTGTGGCGAAGAAGAGCCTTCTGGGACTGGCATACCCTGAACCAGAGGACTACAGGCGCGCCCCCGTCAAGGACGTACTGAAGCTCATGCAGGAGGTATTCAGGAACCAAGACGTAGGGTGAGAGGTAAGGTAGGGGCATGCACAAAAGATCCCAAGGGTCGAAGTGCGCTGGCCGCAAGGACAGCCCCGACACAAGAGAAGAAGATATCGTTTAGTTAATGGCCAACCTGGTGACAAAGTTATTTAAATCACCTATATTTATACCTCTGTCGTAATCTAACGACTGGTAACAATCAGGACCGACTTTTAACATATCCAAAGCACTGAGTCGCTCAGATAATAATAATAATATTTTCGGGACAACAATATATTTCTAAAAACGTGGTCAAGCAATCTATAATACAAATTACCACCAAAAAGCACGGTGAGTACTGGCAAAACATTGAAGGCCAAAGCCATGCGAAAGAATTCCTAAGTAAAATGGAAAAGGGCTGGACGAACAAATTATGGAAGTACAGCAGAACACAAATGAGGGCAGTGACCGGTGCCTTCACGGGTCACTACCCTACAAACAAGCTTCTCCACAAAATGGGCCTGTCAAACAACCCGACATGCAGGACCTGTGGCGAAGAAGAGCCTTCTGGGACTGGCATACCCTGAACCAGAGGACTACAGGCGCGCCCCCGTCAAGGACGTACTGAAGCTCATGCAGGAGGTATTCAGGAACCAAGACGTAGGGTGAGAGGTAAGGTAGGGGCATGCACAAAAGATCCCAAGGGTCGAAGTGCGCTGGCCGCAAGGACAGCCCCGACACAAGAGAAGAAGATATCGTTTAGTTAATGGCCAACCTGGTGACAAAGTTATTTAAATCACCTATATTTATACCTCTGTCGTAATCTAACGACTGGTAACAATCAGGACCGACTTTTAACATATCCAAAGCACTGAGTCGCTCAGATAATAATAATAATATTTTCGGGACAACAATATATTTCTAAAAACATACATAATTATTATAGATAAATTACACCCAGACACAAAACAAACAATCGTGCTCATCACACAAATATTTGTCCTGGGTGGGAATCAAACCCACGACCTCCTGTATAGCAGTCAGAGTCACTACCCACTAGACCAACAGGCCAGTCAAAGATGAAATACCACTATGCGGTCACCAATCTTAAGAGTTCCCGTACCTTTGGTAGCTTTACCCGCTAATCGTTATTTACTTGAAAACAAAACATCTCATGACTTGGACCTCACAATATAAAACAACGACACATATAAATAATTACAAGCGCAATGCAGTTATTTGGTCTATAATACAGGTATTGTACTTGTCACTGCACATACTTATATACACACATACGTGTGTGCATTTGTTTAGCTAGTCAGAAGTGGATTAATCGGGTAATCTATACTCTATACTTATCTATACTATTATTATAAAGCTGAAGAGTTCATTTGTTTGTTTGAACGCGCTAATCTCAGAAAGCACTGGTTCGATTAAAAACAATCATTTTTTGTTGAATAGTGCATTTACCCAGGAAGGCAATAGGATATAACATCACGCTATAATCAATAGGAGCGGAGCAGTAGTGAGATATGTTGCAAAATCGGGGAAAATATTCCAAATTACCACGCGGACGAAATCGCGAGCGACCCCTAGTAATTAAATAAAAGGACACTTACATATATGTTTTTTAAAAGGTAATTTAGGTTGAGGTTACTTTTTTAGAAACGACAATTCCGGCACTTAGAAACAAGCCCAGGTTTGCGGAGGAGTTTAAAAACACAAAATCCACGAATACAAAATAAACCTCGATTCGGCACAACCATCATTATACAATATTATTTTAATCATTTAAGCCACTGAAATAACTATGCAGTCTTCAGTATGAAGTATGCATTTTTAATCAAATTAATTCCATTTTTATTTTCAAGTTTTTTCTACGAAAGAAAGCCAAATTTATTGTTAATCTAAATTTAATTATCATTAAATATATGATTTTAATTTTAGATCTGTTTCCATAGGCCTCTAGGTTTTCTACAAGGATCCGTTCCCCATAAAATGTATAATAATAGCAACCCATGTATGTCCCACTGCTGGGTACGGCTCTATTAAGAGAGGTTTAGGGTTTAGGCCTTAATTCACATTCTCATGCCTAATGCGGGTTGGTGAATCAGACATGTCTTTAGAATTTCTTCTTTGACATGTGAGTTTCCTCACGATGTTTTCCTTTAACGTTAGCAAATGGAGAATCATTTGATTAGTACATATAAACTCCACAAAGTGAAATTCACATTGGCACTGCCACGGAATCGAACTTGCACCTCTTGAGTGCAAGTCGATTACTTTCCCACTTGGACACCACCGCTTATAATATTATAATATAGGCACTAATAATATTACTCAGTTAGTGATAATAAGATAATATCAAAGTAAGCTGTCCTAATAATAGAATTCCAATTTTGTTTAAACTATATTTAAGTCTCGCATAATGCAAAACAACGACAATAATGTCTATAATCTAGATTGTTTCATTTGTTAGAATTCCTATTATATTCACAATAGTTATATTTGGCATTTGGAAAATGAAAACTGGAATTTAGTTTAAGTTTTGTGCGTGATTTTGAAACAAATATTGTTTGAAAAGCCTCCAGTACAATTTATATTAAATGTGGTTATAGTTTTGTTAAAAGATACAATATAGCCTAGAATTAAATCGTAAATAATGTAATTTGAAAACTTTGTAAAATAATTTGTTTTAAAATGCATAATTATGACTAGTCATCGTAAATAGTGTCTGTTCCATTTAATTTATTATTGTTCGAGGATTTTGTTGAAAAAGTATGGACATGATTTTTTTTTCTTCTTCTTATCGTTGGTTAGTAGACAACCTAGGTACAGAGTTATAGATCGCCCGTGTTCAGGCTTCCGTCGTAATCTAATGCTAATAGCATTTAGATAAATACATTTACATGCAAAACTAATTTAGCTTTGTGACCACCTAAAATATTTGCCCTTTTAACGCTGTCATTAAATTTTTAGTATATATTTAAATAAATAACTATATTTTGTTCTTTTTAAAAAGACCAAGCCCGCACTAGGGTTTGTCCTTTAGGGCCCTTTGTCGCAGTGTACTTTACAAAATACAATTAACGGACACAAAGTACACCTAAACTCAGGACAACCATTTATGGATCACACAATTTTTTACCCAAATAACAAATTTGAACCCACAATACGCCGCGCAGTAATAAATGCAGAGATGACAGTTTAGGTTACCTCGCCATTCACTACTGCGTGAGCTTGAAAGTATTCCAGAGACATAAGCTTCTTACCAACAGCCCGTGCAAACAAAGCCACCGGTCGCAGCTATCTTTCATTAACCTAATACTATCGTATTTCATCTCAACCCATAAACGTCCCACTGCTGGGCACGGGTCTCCTCCAAACATTCGGAGGGATAATAGCCTACTATGCCACACTGGCCACACGGGTTGGTATAGGGTTTTGTTTCGAGTTTTCCCTCTCTTGCGGTGGATATTGTCTGCTAGACTTACTCCCTTCGTCGACTCTTCCAATACCCTCGGGATGGAAGAGGGTGATGATATTTGTATTCTTAATCCGTCACCACAGGGAAAACTATACTATCGTATAGGTCAACACATTGTAACATCAAATACTAATAAAACGGACATTTATTGAACCCACTAATCAATATTAAAAACCACTTTAAAGCCATTATAAAGACTGATTCACGATTGCGTGTAGATATCAACTTTTGTATGAATAAATAAGCGTTTCGCGGTAAGGCTGGCTGCACACGTGCGGGGAGGACATAAAGCGCGGACGTGCTTCGTAATTGTACCAAATGATCGCGTGCGGACCAACGTAGTCATATTTGAGTACGATTGCCTTATAATAAGATTATTCCTGATGTTATAATAAAGGGAAATGGTGGCTTTTCTGATTGTTATAATTGTGTTTTCTTTGCTGATTAATATTAACTAGTGGTCATTCGATAGTTGAAATTTGATCTTAATTCATTTCTAAAGTCGCTCGTTTGCCTATGAACTTTTTTTATGCCCACTCTCACACTCCTACGTGCGCGCAATGTGCAAAGGATACAAAGAGTTTTCTTAATGTATTTATATATGAATATATACTGTAGCTAGTTTTGTGTTTCGACTGGTGAGAAAGGGTCTTTAAAGCTTTCTGAGGAATTGCTATTTTGGCAACAGGTGGCTTTAAGCTACAGCTGTTACTTATTAGACTCAAGCTGTCCTTATATTCCACTTTGAAAGCCGTTTTAAGGTTAAGCCGTTTCTGAGTTATGATCATCATCACCAGTTAGATCCAATGCGATTAGTTATGATCATCCAAAATTACCTACATACACACAGAGACAAATTCATTATCCTTCCTTTATTTCGCTGTGGTTGGGTAAAAAGGAAAATAATCAAAATTTAAGAAAACATTCGGTGCTATCTGCGGGAAAGTGTTTCTTTTTCATCTGAAAAGAAAAAAAAACAATAACGTCGAATGAATGCTTTTGATTACACACAGTTTTAATAGAACAATTTATTACAAGTTGTAATTTATTTGAATATTACTTGTTTTATTCTACATGGTGGTAGCTGCTTACCCTCAGGCTGGCCGTATGCTTCTTAGGAGTATAAAAAATACATGGATGGCAAACAAGCATATCGCCCGCCTGATGTTAAGTAGTTACACTAGTTACCGTAGCCTATAGACGCTTCAATCAATCAATCAGCCTATCGCAGTCCACTGCTGGACATAGGCCTCTCCTAACACGCGCCACAGCACACGGTCCTCCGCCTTCCGCATCCAGTCCGTCCCAGCGACCTTTTTTAGGTCGTCGGTCCACCTAGCTGGGGGCCGCCCTACCTTACGCTTACCGAGTCGCGGTCTCCACTCTAGGACACGTTTGCTCCATCGGCCGTCGGTCCTTCTACAGATGTGACCAGCCCATTGCCACTTCAGCTTGCTAAGTCTGCGAGCTATGTCGGTAACTTTGGTTCTTTGTCGGATTACCTCGTTGCGAATTTTATCCTTCAAAGAAACGCCAAGCATAGCTCGCTCCATAGCCCGCTGTGCGACTTTTAATTTGTGGACTAGTCCCACTGTGAGCGTCCACGTCTCGGCACCGTACGTCATAACAGGTAGGACGCATTGGTTGAAAACTTTCGTCTTCAGGCATTGCGGTAAAGGCGAAGAGAAAACGTGACGTAGTTTGCCAAACGCTGCCCAACCCAACTGAATCCTACGGTTGATTTCTTTCTCGAAGTTGTTTCTACCAAGCTGGACAGTTTGCCCAAGGTAGATATACTCCCGAACAACTTCGAGCATCGAACCGTCGACGTAAATCGGTCCCGGCGTGATATGTTCATTGAACATAATCTTGGTTTTATCCAAGTTCATACCGAGACCGACACGTCGTGAGGCTTCATTCAGGCTGTGCAGCATTCCGCTCAACTGTTCCAGAGACTCTGCAACGATGACAATATCATCGGCAAACCGAAGGTGTGAGATGTACTCGCCATTGATGTTAATGCCCCGTCCAGTCCAGTCCAGCGTCTTAAAGACGTCTTCGAGCGCGTTGGTGAAAAGCTTGGGGGATATTACATCCCCCTGTCTCACCCCTCGACGCAACTCAATTGGGTTGGTCTTTTGGTCCTGGAGCTGGACGGTCATGGTGGCGTTGTCATAAAGACATCTCAGCACCTCGATATAGCGCCAATCAATACGACACCGCTGCAGAGCACCCAAAACTGCCCAGGTTTCGATGGAGTCGAAGGCTTTCTCGTAGTCCACGAATGCCATACACAGCGGCTGATTATACTCTTCGGTCTTCTGTACAATCTGCCGAACAGTATGGATGTGGTCCACGGTGCTATAGCCTTTTCGAAACCCTGCTTGTTCCGGAGGCTGGAACTCGTCAAGTTTTCTGGCGAGGCGGTTTGTGAGTACTCTCGAGAACAACTTGTAAACGTGGCTCAGGAGTGAGATGGGTCTGTAGTTCTTCAGCAAGGCTTTGTCACCTTTTTTGAAGAACAGAACCACCGCACTCCCACTCCACGCTTGAGGTGTTAGGCCCTGGTGTATAACGGAATTGAAGAGACTCGCTAGCTCTTTCAGGATTGAAGCCCCGCCTGCTTTTAGGAGCTCTGTGGTTATTCCGTCATCACCAGGCGACTTATTGTTCTTAAGCTGCTCGAGAGCCACTCTGACCTCGCCCTGGTTGACATCAGGGATGTCTTCCGTGTAGTGGCGCGTGAGTGGGGCCCTGTGGTCATCAGCGCTGGGTCTCGTGGGTTCAGTCATCCGTGATGCGTACAGGTCTTTGTAGAAACTCTCAATTTCCTCGAGAATCTCGAACCCTGAGGTCACGGTTCTGCCATCCGCAGTATTTAGTTTCGTCAGATGGGATCTACCTAGCTGGCGAGCGAAGACTTTGGTGCCTCTGTTCTGTTCATTCGCAGCCGCGATGGCGCGGGCGTTTGAACATCGGAGGTCACGTCGCACCAGCTTCCGGATCTTCCGGTTGAGGTTTCTTCCATCCGACGATACCAAAAATATCACTTGTGACCCATTTTTTACACTAGGGCTTTAAGATGGAATATCCCTGGGATACTTCATCAATACGTTTCTTTCAACAAGCATCTCCAAATGAGTGCTAAAGACCTGTTATCAGATGCTGATGAGATGAGGAAAAATACTAAACTCACGCGACCGTCACGCTTAGAAACGTTAACAAGCTTGTGAAGTTAAGAAGTTTTTATTTCTGAAGTACTACGACTGTCAAATTTCTAGGAGTCGCCCGCGACTTAGTCTACGTGGTAGCGCGTTCAACAAAACAAACAAACTCTTCAGCTTTATAATATTAGTATTGATTTCCATACCGACAACTTAGGACACTTGCAATACCAAAGACATTTTACGCGTTTGATCTTTGAGCATAAAACTATAATATCTCTGGTATTGCAAGCATTCATGGGCTACGATAAGTGCTTACCATCAGGCGGGTCGTATGCTGATTTAGTAAGGCTTAGTTATAAATACGTATTTAAATTAAATTCCAAATAAATTCAAGTTAATTAGTACGAAGGTTATTGTTCTACTAGTTATCCAGCCGTCATTCATTTGATTAATTTGGTATTTGACAGCTAAGACATAAATATGACGTAAATTAAAATATGAAACATTTACAAAGGTTATTTATAGAAATGTTTTGCTTCTAGGCATTCGTTACTTAGTTATATTTAAAGGAAAATAAGACGTTTGTTCTGGTATTTAGATGGAAAAATGTTAATGGGTACTTGATTTTCGTTTAAATATATTTTTATGGTTTTGTTTCTTTATAATTTTGTCGGCTGGTATGGGTATGTCTTTTTTGTGTCAGATTTGCTGTCAGGTTATGTCATTGTGTAGGTTTAAAATCTAATCTCACATGAGACTCAGAATTAAGTATAATACTTAATTTTGATCTCGATGCTCTTTTTTTTTACTACCAAGGAGGCAAACAAGCATACTATTTCGTTTTTCGTTAGCGTTAGTAATTCTGTATATCCTAATCAATTAAAAAATATATATTTTTGTAAAACCATAATATGTACAGAAAATTTATAATTTTAATCAACTAGTTAACATAATTTAAGTCATAATTACAAAAGTTTTTAGTACTGGATAAGAATTACCAATTATTTTTAGTAGATAGTCGTAGCAACTGAAGTTTTATTGTTACCTATAAAAATCAACAATTTACTCTAAAATGCATTGGCTGTTGCCTCAGGAAATAATAATAATATGAAATAATAAAACTATGACGCTAACATAAAAGACTGATAATATTTTATATGGAAAAATTCCATCCTCCGCTCCCATATTATAATAATATTGTGACCGCCACCGTGCCTACAAATTATCGCAAAAACGTTACCGAGGCTATGGTTTGTATTATTAACCTGTTGCTTATCGTACCTATATCTCTATTATACAATCTCTTATTTTTTTTTTTTGATATTAAAAATATATATATAATATGTTTTAATACGAATAGATATAATTTATAATCGCTATCAATAAATTAGCGAAGTAATTTACAGGAAATTATAAAAAATGCAGTTGTACTTAAATCTTCACTGTTAACAGTCGTTATATCATGACAAAGGCCTAAATATGGGCAATCTAAATAACTAGATTGACCAGTAACCAAACGAGAAGAACATTCGGTGCTGTCTCAGAGACACGGCAAGCACAAAGACAGGTAGGGCACCATACTATCGGGCAAGCCCGACTGGGGAAAAACCTCCACTTTACAGAAAACCATAGCCAAATAACTACACACTACGCGCAGTCTCCAGTGCTCATTTTGGGATGCATTTTGAAAGAAACGTTTTCCTATCCCAGTGATACTCCATCTTAAAGCCCTGGTGTAAAAAAAGGTCGGGAACACGCAAGTGATACCCCTGGTAGGTATTGCAAGCGTCCATAGGCTACAGTAACTGCTTAACATTAGGCGGGCCGTATGCTTGTTTGCCACTCAAGTAGTACATAAAATAAAAACTTCAACCATATTATATCAGATAATAATAGATAACAAACAAAATTTTAAACTTACAATCACTTTTCACGGCCAAGGGAACCCTACACCAGAATAGTTTTCCCTCCATAATCCCCCGGGCCGTAATACCTTCATTACGAAGCAAATGGCGTGTCAAGCGTACATTTCGTCATGTGAACCGACCGCATTCCGTGCCCAGGATTACTCAATTACCCACCACTCAATTCACGAATGAGAACAAAAGTTTACCGGACGCAAGTTTGGCACAACCCTAAGGCTCTTTTCACATATGATTGTCGTGTATGGTTTACTAATGTATCTTACAATACGAGTGTATAAGAGCTTTTATACAGGTCTTAGTGGGTTAGGAAAATGTTAGATGATAGTCTATTCATTTTTTGATGATATTCTAATGCTACAACCGTATGAAGAGAGCCTAATAAATAAGTTCATTTTAGTGACTTTTTTTTATACTACTTGGGTGGAAACAAGCATACGGCCCGCCTGATGTTAAGCAGTTACTGTAGCCTATAGACGCTTGCAATACCGGAGGTATCACTTAAAGATAAGAGTGTCCCTGGGATAGGAATACGTTTATTTCAAAACACATCCTTAATGAGCGCTAAAGAATTTTAGGTATATATATTTTAAAACGAGTCGATTCAATAAGTGAAATTTTAAGTTTAATCAATGCATATAACGCCAAATATTTTAAAGACAACTCCCGCACTACTCGAATCGAATGGTATACTTGCGTCTAATCCCATACATTTGCTTCCAAATCTATTCAAGCTGATCAGCGTGTCTGTTGTACTAGTAAACGTTCGTAGTAGTATAGCTATACTACTACGAACTATTGAAACATACGGCACGATGGTAACCTAATTATTCGGCGGCCTATTCAGAAGAAGCGGGAAGTGGGTACAAAAGAGTGTGTGAAAGAGGATAAATCTATACACAGACAAACGTACACGCACCTCAAACTTGCCGTACCGTAAGATTCCAGAGGAATTTCTTACCACGTACGATTAGGCTGTGGAATGAGCTCCCTGCCGAGGTTTTTCCAAAAGACTATAGCATGGGGTTCTTCAAGAAAGGAGTTATAAGGTTTTTAAAGGGTCGGCAACGCGTGAGTGACACCCCTGGTGTTGCAAACGTCCATAGGCTACGGTAACTGCTTACCATCAGGCGGGCCGTATGCTTGTTTGTCACCTTGGTAGTATAAAAAAAAAAAAAAAAAAAAAAACGTACAAGGCCAGCTGCGTGGTAACTATATAAATAACACTTAAAGCACCAAACTTTTATACCGATTGGCTTTTATACTTATATACCTTTTTTTTTAATACCAATGTCCTCCTAACCGACTTATATAGCTATCTGCGCGGGAGATATTATAGTGCACAAGTGTGTGCGCAAACACAAGTGCACTCTTTATTCCTTCACTCTCATAGTCCGATGGGACGGCAATCCGACACGACCGGAGAGAGATCAGGCGTAGGATCAATGGCTAATGGCCACCAATTTCCAAACTCCGGGCATCTATTGTGAATTTCTTGACAGATGACTGAAGGTAAAAAGTTACTGTTGTCTATAGACGCCTGCAACACGAGGGGTATCACTCGCGTGTAGCCATTCCTTTAAAACCTTAAAGAAATAGAGGAGTTTTCTTGAAGAACCCCATGCTATAGTCTCTCGGGAAAACCTCGGCAGGAAGCTTATTCCACAACCTAATTGTGGTATACCTTTGGTGTTCTAAAACTTGGTTCTTAAAGAGGAATATTCTAATGCTACAACCGTATGAAGAGAGCCTAATAAATAAGTTCATTGTCAAATCTATTTAGTGGACCCATTATATTACTTTCGGTGGGAAATTTAACTGATGCGAATTAATGTTGCCTTCTGCTGTTAGCATATGTCGTAGAATTGTTTGGAAGGATTTTAAATATGGAAATGGAAAAAAGCTTTATATAATATACTAGCTGTTGCCCGTGGCTCCGCCCGCGTGGATGTCGGTTATCGCTGTAAAAAGCCTATGTGTTATTCCAGACCATAATATATCTCTGTGCCAAATTTCATCCTGATCCGTTCAGTAGTTTTTACGTAAAAGAGTAACAAACATCCATTCAAACTTACTTACAAACTTTCACGTTTATAATATTAGTAGGATATGGTATTAAATGAATTTATTTGAAGATTTTCAAAATTGCGATGGCCTGCCAACGCTGCATTCTAAAGCTCGAAAGCTTTTATACTAACTGGGCAATAGCCTTACAGAAGACCATAGCCTAATAACTACACACAGCAGTGTAGTTGTGTTTTTGTGTGTGAGTAACTACAGCTTTCCAGCGCTTATTTAAGGAATGTAAATTAAAACAGAGTTTTTAACAAAACTTATTCCTATCCTAGGGACTCTATTACAAAACCCTGGTGTTAACATTTTGGGTCGGAAACACGCAAGTGTTACTTCTAGTATTACAAGTGTCCATAGGCTTTGGTAACTGATAACAATCAGGCAAATAGTATGCCTGTGACCTGGTAAAGGTTGTGGGCAACCGATGGACAAGGTCGGCTCAGGATCGAGAGTTGTGGAAATGCTTGGGGAAGGCCTATGTCCAACCATCATCTCGCAGAAGGAGGCGGCGGAACGGATCAGGGTGGAAGATCTCGCTGATCCCATCCGTCGCCGGCGAACTGGGCGGCGTCGGCGCGCACATGAGCGCCTGATGCCGCCATAGTAAGGCTGCGGGGGGGCTGGGGCAGTAGAGCCTCACCCGCATCCTTCCGCGAAGGGACAGCGTCACCGGTGCGCCCGGACGCTGTCACTGGGTATGGAGCCCGCATAGTGCGGGCAGTCGCTGGGTGGACTACTGATGTCATATCAAGTTCCGGTGGTCCACCCGTGAAGGCGAGTGTAGGTGCACAGGTTTTAGTCGGTATTCCGTCCGCATACCATCTTTAGGCCGGAGAGTCTGACATAACTGCCTCGCTTCCCCGGGCGGGGCGGTATGCTTAAAGCATTTCCCCTCTACAAAAAAAAAGGCCTATGTCCAGCAGTGGATATTTTCTGGCTGAGATTATGAAGCATCATAATCTCAAAACAAGCATACGATCTCATCATCAGCAGATGATGAGATCGTATGCTTGTTTGCCACATAAGTAGTACAAAATAAGTAAAACATTATCTTGTAGTAACCGTATGAACATAATGTATCAAGTAAGCTATCTGTATCGATAGTAGCTCCATCTATCGGCGGTGGAACATTCGACAAATGTTTGCCAGTCGATTACCGCGAAACAGTCCCGCCTTGCGTCAACAGTTTTATGTAGCTTCCATACGTTTAATGGAACTATTTTTGTACTAGAGCTTCAATACAAATGATATTTACTTTAAAATAATGCCGCAGGAGATTTATAAAGGAATTAATGATAATTTCTGTTCACAAATGGTGCTTACTACAATCTAATAGGTACATTTGTGAGAGACTGGTGCCTGAGATAGGTATTATAAAATATCTGTGTTAAAGGTCGCCAATTAAAATGATCTTGTGAAGCTAAGTAGACCGTAAGTTAAAAGAGGTAGGGCACCATACTAGTGAGCAAGCCAACTGGGTAAGGACCTCCACCTTACAGAAGACCACAGCCAAATAACTACACTCCCCGGCGCTCATTTCGGAATGCGTTTTGAAAGAAACGTATTCCTATCGCAGGGATACTCCCATCTTAAAGCCCTGGTGTAAAAAAATAGGCTGGCAACACGCAAGTAATATCTCTGGTATTGCAAGCGTCCATAGGCTACGGTAACTGCTTAACATCAGGCGGGCCGTATGCTTGCTTGCCACCCAAGTAGTATATAAAAAAAAATTATAAAGGGTTCAAAATGTGTTTGGTACAAACTAAGTTCTATTTGGACCCAGCTAGGTGTCAATCATGAGGGCACTTGTTGTGTCGTTTATAGTTCATTTTGTATATTTTCAAATCAGCATCAGCATAAATATAATTTAAGAATTATTAATATTTAGGAAAACATCTTGATATTAAAATAATATCTTAATAATAGATAAATTTCGAGTGTCTTTTTTTATACTACCACGGTGGCAAACAAGCATACGGCCCGCCTGATGGTAAGCAGTTACTGTAGCCTATGGACGTTTGCAACACCAGGGGTGTCACTCACGCGTTGCCGACCCTTTAAAAACCTTATAACTCCTTTCTGTCTGGAATAAATACTTAATACCATCTCATCATTCGTGTGATTACACAATATTAATATTGGATGATGATGATGACTTATGGCCAGCAGTCGACTGGAACAGACTTGACGCCTACCTAGTAGGTACAATAATAAAATCCTCTGAGTAAAACATTAGATACAAATCCCAACAAAAACAAAACACTGAAAAACAAAAACCTTACTGTTTAGAACCAATTTCTCGGAACTCAAATTAATTATAAACGAAAAATAAGATCGGATGTCAAGTCAAAATTCTGTTGTTCATTAAAAAAGGCATTTCGGAGGCGTCGATAAGGCAAACAATCTGCGAATATAATAGAAGCTTAATCCACCAAGTAATTTAAAGAAAAATAACATTAGCAATTCAGATGAGGTCTATCGGGTGCTTTTATTAACTGTCAAACTGGCAGAAGTACCGCCAACGACAAATTGACTCGGAGAAGGCCGAAGCTTAATCGTGAAACTCAATTTATCTGATAGACTATTATGTCATATTTTTCTTTACACTTTTAAAAGTAGTAAATTTTTATTTTAACACGAAGAAATGTTATGATGAATACCTACTAGTACTGTATTTGATTGTGTAAAAATATTTATATGTAAACTCGAAACAAAACCCTATACCAACCCGTCTAGCCAGCGTGGTGTCGTAAGCTACTACACATGTATGGAGGACACCCCTGCCCAGCCGTGGGACGTTTATGGGTGGGGATGATGATATGTACATTTGTCATCTATTTTTTAACTCAATTCGTGCACTAAATAACGAGACTGGTATCACACAGTACTTTACAAACATACAGTTAACGGACACAAAGTACACCCAGACTTGACTAAAAACATGTGGATTTAAATTTGTATCTGTACCGTACGTACCTGCAAATATTGACTGGCCTGTTGGTCTAGTGGTTAGTGACACTGACTGCTACGCCGGAGGTCGTGGGTTCGATTCCCACCCAGGACAAATCTTTGTGTGATGAGCACGAATGTTTGTCCTGTGTCTGGGTGTAATTTATCTATAATATGTATGTATTTAGAAATATATAAGTATGTTTATCAGTTGTCTGGTTACCATAGTACAGGCTCTGCCTAGTTTGGGATCAGATAGCGATGTGTGAGTTGTCCCGAAAGTATTATTATTATTATTTAATTACTTTTTATTAATTTAGGTTAAGACCCCACACGGTACATAAATTGATAAATAAATCCATAAATGGTTATCCCGAGTCTAGGTGTACTTTAGTATTTTTGTAAGGTTCCCCGCGACACAGTGCTTGTTCCCTAGTGCTAGAGTTATTTTTTTTATAAAATCTGAGAGAGGTAGGGCGCCATACAAGCGAGCAAACCCGACTGGGGAAGGACCTCTACCTTACAAAAGACCACAGCCAAATAACTACACATAGCGGTGTAGTTGTGTTCCTGTGTGTGAGTACAGGTGTCCAGCGCTCATTTAGGAATGCGTTTTGAAAGAAACGTATTCCTATCCCAGGGATACTCTCATCTTAAAGCCCTGGTGTAAAACAATAGGTTGGCAACACACAAGTGATACCTTTGGTATTGCAAGCGTCCATAAGCTACGATAGCAGCTTTACATTAGGTGGGCCGTATGCTTGATTACCATTGTAATAAAAAAATTAAATATCTTGAAGACTATGACTAGTCTTTAATTCCATCCATCCAGCCATCTGAAATTACCCTTCCATGCAAGGGTAATTTCAGATGGCTTGAAATTAAAAAGAAAAGTCTTGCAATAACCGTATAAGCTCACATAAAAACTAATCTAGCCCAAACAAGTTCTAACACAAATTAAGCCCTTCTATGTGTGCACACAGACATAAATTACGCTCACAAACAAACTTAAGTTTTATCGTTTATTTAGGTGGTATTATCACCTCGGGTGGAGGAGTAAGGGTCGAGGAACATTCCTACCGCAGATTTATGACACCTACTAAATGTTGGGAAAGGAAAATGTCTAGTACTACGCTGTTATTTTAAGTATAGACGCAAAAATAGGCTTCTCTTTCTCTTTACAAAAGACAACTCCCGCACTAGAGAACAAGCTCTGTGTCGCGGGAGACTTTTACTAACATACAATTAACGGACACAAATTACACCCAGACTCAGAACAACTCTTTGCGGGTCACACAAAGTTTTGTCCTGTGTGGGAATCG
The DNA here is from genome assembly GCA_947095525.1 of Trisateles emortualis. NCBI lineage: Eukaryota > Metazoa > Arthropoda > Insecta > Lepidoptera > Erebidae > Trisateles > Trisateles emortualis. The sequence goes on along the minus strand of OX352736.1, from coordinate 19,300,634 downwards.
AACCCACAACCTCATGCACAGCAGGCGCATACTGCGGCCACTGGACCACCAAGGCAGTCAAAAGAGTATAGGATACAACAAATAGACATATTAATTAGTAAATAAAAACGAAAGGAGAGGCCCAAGTCCATACAAGAGAGCAAACGAGACTGAAAAAGGACTTCCACCTTACAGAAGACCACAGCCTAATAACCACACGCATCAGTGTTATTGTTTTCCTGTACGTGAGTATAGTTTCTCAGTAGTCAATGAGAATTAGGTCGACTGGGGAAGTATCTCTACCTTACAGAAGACCACAGCCAAATAACTAAACATAGCGGTGTATTTGTATTCCTGTGTATGACTACAGGTCTCTAGCGCCTCTTTAGGGATGCGTTTTGAAAGAAACGTTTGCCTATCCCAGGCATACTCCATCTTAAAGCCATGGTGTAAAAAATGGCTCAGCAAAATGCAAGTGATACTTCTGGTATTGCAAGCATCCATAGGCATCATTAACATCAGGTGGGCCGTCGTGTGCTTGTTTGCCACTGGATGGAGCTTAGATCTTCATAAAGTGACTAGTAGCCGCTGGATGCGAGAAGCCGAGGATCACCCTAGGCTATTGGCTATAGAGGCGTGCATTTGAAGAGTCTTATGCCCGGCAGTAGACTTCTAAGGTTGATGATACGTCCGTCGGGGACATAACATGTAGATTGAAATTGCCCTATCTTATACCTCTACCTACCCCCTTTTCCCGTTAAATATATAATGTTATGTTTACGAAACGTTTTCTTAGGTTAACATTCATCAAACTTAAACCACAAAACTCACTCTTACCACTCAATTTAATTATCTCATCCCCTATTTACACTAAGTTATTTACGACATATCTTCACCACAACCTACTTATATTATACACCAAGTGCCACCCTATTAGCTATTTCGTTTACCAAGCTATAAAAGCGAACATACGAGACAGTTTTATTAAGATTATATTTCCACATAATATTTGAAGTTTTTACGTGGTAGTGCTAATAAACCGGTATCATACTAATTGGAAGTCGTTGGCTAATGGCTTTGGCGAGATTGTGGATGGTATGTGCTCGTAAATTAAGGGAACTGTTGGTATTTAGGTACTTTGTTATACATTATAATGAATGTTAAGTTAGAAAGTATTATCGCGATTTTGGATACTGTTTTGTGAAGGAGTTTTAGAGGTGGAAAGGACAAGACAGGTGAGATGGTTTACGCTAGTCCACATATGCTGCAATATAACGTTTTGAAACGTTTTCCTATCCTAGGGATACTTCATCTTAAAGGCCTGGTGTAAAAAAAGGGGTTCGCAAAACTCAAGTGATACCTATGGTATGGCAAGTAGGCTTAACATCAGGCGGGCCGTAAGCTTGTTTGCCACCCAAGTAGATTTAAATAAATAATGGGGGTAATTAAATCAAATCTGTACGATGTTTTCTTTATACCATTAGCCAATGGTAGATCGATGCTTTTTAGATAATAATATAATATAATTTTCTCATTTTTTTTTTTACAATTAGACTGTTTTTATACTACTAAGGAAGCAAACAAACATACGGCTTGCCTGATGGTAAGCCTCGCTCATATCCGACCAACAAAGATATCCAAATTCTCAGTGACTCAAAATAACAAAACAGCGTATATTATTTACACGATGTATATTTTAATGTTGTCGCTAAAGCACCACAACCAAATATATTCCAAGTTATTGTTAAATCCGATAAAATTGTAATGTTATACTCGAAGGCCGACTGCCCAATTTTTCGTGATAACAATATACAAGGGAAACCATCAAAATGATTATTTGAAACTGAACACTTCGTTTTAACAAATTGAAATCTATACGTTTTTACTTTGAAATTTTATTTTTGTAATCTCCCTTTGTATTCTATTTGTTTTTATAATAAAATTCGTTGTGATTTTTCAGTTTGGCTGTCCAATTCTTTAAAAAGAATATCGATGGAAAACATTTAAATGTATCAGTAGAATCAAAACTAATAAGGCTATTATCAACTAGTACTAATAAGTACTGTTTTTATTTGCTTAGCAAAGCAGTACACTGCGTGATTCTTGACTGGATGAAGTTGAGCATAATGAGCATTTGTTACAGAAGAACGCAACAAAATACTACGACTAAAGGTTGTTTTGTTGTTTTCCTGTTCCTCAAAATAAAAGAATTTGAGTTGGCTTTATATATTTGAAACTTATTTATTTATTATAGACACGCCAACAGTACATATATACAACATTGAAGAAGAATACAGTCTTTTATAATGGTTCTTATATGTATACCCATGAGAGGCATGTACAGCTTACACCAACTAAGTGACATTATTAAAGTTTGTCTACTTGTTTAAATTAAACAAAACATTATATAATAAAATAAATTTAAAGGAAATTAAAATTTACAACAATAGCAGAATTATAATACAGAAATTTATAATAATAGTGATGACGATGATTATTATGCGAATGATTTCAGTATTTTATTTAGATACTTTACTGTTAGAACTATTTAGTAAACTTATATTGACTGTACCTTTTTGTGCCTATTGTATTTATCATTAGGTACTTCTTGTAGTGTAGTGTATAGCGGATTTTTACACTTAGGTTACCATAATGATGTCTAATTATTCATATGGAGCAGATTTTCTTTAAGATTTACTGGGAGATGGCATATTTCGTTAATACGCATGTGTGGCTATATCCTAAAGTTAAACGGACAAAAACAGTTTTTGGCATTTTTTATTGCTTTTTAAAAATAAATGAACACGAAGATGAAAATTGTCCAAGAGTTGTATAGTTGTTATAAGTTTTTTTACTGAAGCTGCAGTACGTGTACCGTATGGGTAGCTAGACCATAGTAGTTTTTATTACTGTGTGCGATATTAACTTCATCCTTTTTTCGTTTGTAGTGTAGCGTATACAAATTGGAAAACGAAACATTTATAGAATCGTGAGTGACTCTGAGCATTTTACGAATTTATTGATATTGACATACAAGAGTTATTATTAACATTGTATTTTTGGTATAGTACTGCTTTGCTAACGATGAACAAAGTACCCTGTGTTTTGGAAAAACCGCCTTTAAATTTAAATATCTTAGATGCGTTTTTCATGTAGTTGCTTTCCAGCAAGCTTTCCGGCAGCCAGAGTAATAGTGCGTACGACTGCTTCACAGAAGAACGTGGTTTTTCATCTTTGTGTCGGAACATTATTGGATTTTTATGTCACAGAATGCAAAGAAGCGTAGCATTTTTACCCGGTGACGTTTGAAAATAATCCAAATGACTAGTATGCCATATAATATGACAAAACATGTCCTAATTTAGTATTCCTGCTTAGGCTACTTAGGAATAAAAAAGTGACGGTTCAGTTGCAAAAGAAATTTGAGATTAAAAGACAATTATTATCTGTACTAATCGTTTGAGTGCCTTATAAAAATTTATTGTGTGTTTTTATTAGTATTTCATAATATTTAACCCATTTTCTTTTTTACAGGTAATGTTTCATTCTACAGAAAAGACAGAACTAAATAAATAAGCCATAGAGGGTAAGCAAGTTATTTAATAGTATGCGATATGTCCAAAAAAAACATCTTAATTATTAGTTTGTATGGCACATTCATATTTCTATAAAAAATAGTTTGTTTGAGTATTTTGCTGATGTCCATGGTTACCACTTACCTGGGATTCTAACTTGTCTGCAAAAACATAATTGATTATTAAAAAAAACATAATTTTCTTCGTCTACTTTAGACCTAATTTATTTACTATTTTTTTGTAAGTATAAATATAGCTTCTTGATAGAGAAGAGAAGATCCGTGCCCAGCGGCGGGACATATTATTATATAATATATGTTGCTATTATTATTCTCTTTATATTATTAAGTAGATAAAAAGAAATTTAAAATTATAAATAGCATTTTCAAAAGTTTTTATTTACAGAAAACCGTTACCATTTTTGTAATTTTCTCAAGTTAATACAAGTCTTAGAAAGTTTTATTCATATAATAAAATCAACCTTTTGGGCTTAATTACTGTGAAGGATCTATGGCCTCACTTAATTAGAAAATGTCGAGGTCTTCTTCTCATAGAATCTATCTTGATTTTTGTGTAGCCACGAAGTAATCAGTCTCCTTTTTAAAAGTTACAGGCTACAGGCATTTTTTAGATTTATTACGCTTTGTAAAGGTTTAACATCGGGTTAAATTATACTTTTTTACCCAACTAGTACGTTTAACTCGTATGTTTGTAGCCCCAGTAGCACAGATTACTAAAGAGTTACTATGCCAGTAGTTTAGGCACCGCGTTGATAAATCAGTCAGTCAGGCAGTAGTTATTATGTATTGCGTGAGCAATCACACGGTTGATTTTTTCAGCCTATGTTAGCACATAGATTGAAAAAGTCTAGACTATAATTTATATCTGTACCAAATTTTATCCAGATCTGTTCAGCCGTTCTTTAGTGATTTAGTAACAAACATCTATGTATCCAAACTTTTGCATTTAAAATAGAGAGTAAGATTATAAAATTCTGAGTTTGACTCCGAATCTATAAATTATATTTTTTCTACATCAAATAAAAAGTTTTCAAATTATTTAGCAACAAAACAAAGTACTTTTATTTTGTCCGGAGTAACTTAAGTGTCAAAGATTTTATTATTGATAAATAATTCGTGAATACTAATTAATGACTTGTTGCTAAGTTAAATAAACTTTTTAAGCCGTTTATCGTGGAAAGTAAAGTTTATAACTGTTGTGTTCAATGAGATAAAATATTTATTTATTTCAACCTTAGTTGCGCATAATGTCCTTTTTACTATCTCGACGGAGGCAAGCCATCTTCGCTATTAGCTAGGGCTTTTAGTAAATAAAACTGAGAAAATCCACTTAATTGTTTTATTCAACAAGAATTGCACAGCAAGAAGACAACGCATAATCGAAAAGGAAACAGTGTTGCCACTTTACACAAAATATAAAACAATAGGCAATGACCCTGAGGCTATTCAGCCAAGATCAAAATTTTCTTAACAAGTTAACACTCCCACTAAAATTTTACATCATATTTTAAACAAATACTATTACAGCTTATTCATTATTTGTTCTCTAAGAAAAACAAAAGATTGAGTAGGCAATGGCTTTGTTAATATATCAGCAAGCTGATTGTTACTTGGAACATAAGATATATTTATCAAACCATTCTCCACTTTCTCTCGGATAAAATTGTATTTGACGTCTATATGTTTGGTTCGTTTGTGAAAAACTGGGTTATTAATTAACTTAATGGCGCTCTGATTATCAACATATAGCTTAGTACAATCATATTGCTCGCCCAAGTCTAACAACAATTGCTGTAACCATAGTATTTCCTTTGCAGACTCGCAGGCTGCAACAAATTCTGCTTCGGTGGTAGAGAGAGCAATGGTCTTTTGCTTTTGGCTTGACCATGTTACTGGCCCACCATTCATTAAGAATATATATCCAGTAGTGGACTTTCGAGTATCCACATCACCTGCAAAATCAGCATCAGAGTACCCGATAAGATCATTGCTTTCTCCATACCTAATACAAACATTTTTTGTATTAATTAAATATCTAATCACACGCTTCACTGCGTTAACATGTTGTTGACTAGGATTATTAATATACCGACTCAACATGTTTACAGCATATGAAATATCAGGTCTGGACACTGAGCATAGAAACAACAGTGAACCAATAGCTTCTCTATAAGGGAATTTTATAGCACCTTCCTCAAGATTTTTACATATAACAACATTTGGATCAGCAGGAGTTGATGCATGATTGCATTCACTCATATTAAAAGTTTTAATAATTTGATCAATATACTCTCGCTGATGTAAACATATACAGTTATCAGACTTTAATACTTCTATGCCTACAAAATGTGACAAATTCAATTCCCTAATTTTAAATACCTGTTTCAAGAAACTAATGATTTCTTTAATTAACTTTTTACTTGATGATATTATGAGAGCATCGTCAACATATATTATCAGTATAACCTTTATACTTTCAATATTTCTAACATATACACAGTAGTCAGCTTGTGACTGAATAAAACCATACGATTTTAAAAATTCATTAAACTTTTTGTTCCAACACCTTGATGCCTGTTTTAACCCATAGAGTGACTTATTCAATTTTAATACATTACTTTTGTCAACAAGCACACCATCAGGAATCTCTAAATAAATTTCTTCTTCAAGGTCCCCGTTTAAAAATGCTGTTTTGACATCAAATTGTTGGATTTCTAACTTATACTTAGCTGCGATACTAAAAATAATTCTAATTGAATCATACCTTGTGGTAGGTGAAAATATTTGCTGGTAATCAATACCAGGGACTTGATTAAACCCTCGTGCACATAATCTAGCCTTGTAACGGTTTACTTTTCCATCGTCACCCCTCTTAATGGCAAATATCCACCTGGCTGTGAGTGTTCTCTGTCCAGATCGCTTTACTGGGGTCCAAGTCTGATTCTCATCATGAGCATTTAGTTCTTCTTTAACGGCTTGCAACCACTCATTCTTCTGCAAACTGTTCATGGCCTCATTAAATGATGATGGTAATATAAATTCCACTAAATTTGCTTCTAAATTCAAATGTCTCCTTGGTCTCAGATTCATTGGTACATATGGAGAATCATCGAGGATCTGTGATGGTTCATAATCAGAATCATCATCATTGTTGCAACTGATCATACTATCCTCATTCTCATTCAGCGAGTTCTCTTCTCCTTCGAGTGTGACTTCAGATTTATCCTGTTGGGCATTTTCATCATTTTCTTCAATGAATAAATTTGCTATATTATTTTTTTGTTTAGAAAATTTATTCTCATCAAAAACAACATTTCTTGATACTTTAATTCGTTTTGTTTTCATGTTAAACATTCTGTAATTGGTGTTATCATACCCAACCAATATCATCTTTTCACTTTTTTTTTCTAATTTGGTCCTCAACTGATCAGGAATATGTACATACCCTTCACTACCAAATACTCTTATATGCTCCAAAATTGGTTTAACTCCATTCCACAACTCTGATGGCGTTTTGTCTGGTGTTTGGCTGGATGAGGTTCTATTAAGCAAATATACTGCACAATTTATGGCTTCTGCCCATAAATCCAAAGAAACGTCACGTGCATACAGCATGGATCGAGCACTTTCTACAATTGTTCTGATTTCTCTTTCTGCACGCCCATTTTGTTCTGGGGTATATGGAGCAGTACATTCATGAACAATTCCTTCCTTACCTAAGTATTCTTTAAATGCATTATTAATGTATTCACACCCGTTATCTGTATGCAAGACTTTTACACTGTGCATGTATTTGTTTTTTACAATAGCATTATACTTCTTGAAATATTCAAGAGTATCACTCTTATTTCTCATGAAGTACACATGTCTGTAGCTAGTTGCCGCATCCTTAAATAATAAAAAATATCTCATACCTTGAACCGATGCATGATTCATTGGACCGCAGACGTCACTGTATACTAAGTCACCAGGTTGTAGTTTTGCCCGACTTGATTTCTGGAATGGGAACCGAGATTGTTTCCCATAAGCACATGCTTCACACACTAAGTCAGTTTTATTACTTTCTTCAATATTTAAACATTCAACTATATTGTTCATGCTCATTTTTTTAATTTCTTTTAAGTTTAAATGTCCTAATCGCTCATGCCACTTTATAATATCACTTTTATTTTTCTGCACTAAGTTGCATGTGTCAGGAATAACTGTTTCAATGTCCAGTTCATATAAATTATTTAACTTCATTTTTGCACACATCACAACTTCATCACCTTTGTAAATTAGAGCACTACTATCCTTCTTCACTATGGAATATTTTTTTCTTGTTACCATGCCTTCAGAAAATAAATTTCTTTTTAAGTTAGGCACATGCAGTACTCCATGTAACATGCTTAGCTCCCACTGTCCATTGACATATCTTTTTATTAAAATTTTTCCAATTCCACATACTTTTATGGACTCCTTGTTTCCCAATGTCAATGATTTGTCGGTACAATCTGTATATTCTTCAAAAAATTCTTTTCTGTATGTCATATGGGCCGAAGCGCCACTATCCAAGATCCAGGTGTCTTCTTCTGTACCACTGCATATATTTGACTCATCAGCTACATTAAAAGCTAGCATGGTGTTCTTTTCTTTCTTATCTTCTGGTTTCTTATGTATTTTCTTTGGTGCACGACATTCTCTAGCAAAATGCCCCCTTTTTCCGCAGTTGTAACATTCAAAACGATGCTTCGCAGGTTTCTCTTTGCTCGCACCACTTGTACTAGGTTCATTTTTAGTCAATTCTTTCTTGAGTTTAGTATTAGCAACCAAAAAAGCCATTTCTTGTTCTTCTTCACAAGTAATATTAGCTTCCTCATCGAGTAGTCTTGCTGTTAAGTTATTCAAGGTTTGTTTTTCAGGATCCAGCGACATCCATGCTTGTCTGAGTGATCTATATTTAGGAGGCAGAGTTCCCAATATTTTTGTAATTATAGCAGTGTCACTGATGCTTTCACCACTTTCCTTGAGCTGTTTGGCAAGATTCTCTACCTTTGCAATATGTTGAGCCACACTGTCACTTGGTGACATTTTGTACTGGTAAAACCGTTCATGAATTAACATTTTGTTTAATTCGCTTCTTTGTTCATATATGGATTCCAATTTCGACATAATTTCCAAAGCGGTTTCACAGTTTTCTATCAGGGTAATTTGATTTAAATCCATCGACGATGTGATAATGTACATGGCCATGCCGTCATTTTTTTAACCATGCTTCCGATTTTGCCTCTGGTCTTTGTATGGAAATATCGATTCCTTTCGCTTTCAGGGCACATTTTACCTGAAATTTCCATTGCTTGAAGTTTTTTCCGTCGAATTTTTCCACACTCAACGTGCGTTCCATTTTGAGGTTATACGGCGTGGTTTGTTCGGAAATTCACAATATGATTATTTCTTTGCTGTTTTCTTAATTCTTCAGTTTTTAGAGCTTCCTGGGCCCATAACCTATTCAGGTTAGGGCTTTTAGTAAATAAAACTGAGAAAATCCACTTAATTGTTTTATTCAACAAGAATTGCACAGCAAGAAGACAACGCATAATCGAAAAGGAAACAGTGTTGCCACTTTACACAAAATATAAAACAATAGGCAATGACCCTGAGGCTATTCAGCCAAGATCAAAATTTTCTTAACAAGTTAACATTCGCGATAAATTTAATAGGGCTTAAGACAGTGTGTGTGCAATCAGAGCTGCACTCTTAATTCCCTCTTACTCTTACATACTCGTATCTTCTGCTGTTCGACTCGACAGCAGAAATATCAGGCGCAGGATAGGACTACAAATTTTCAGACTTCGAGCATCTATTAGGATTTTTTTGATAAAATAAACGGGTATTTTTTTTTTACTATTTAGGTGGCAAACAAGCATACGGCCCGCCTGATGTTAAGCAGTTACCGTAGCCTATGGACGCTTGCAATACCAGAAGTACCTATCACTTGCGTGTTGCCAACCATTTTTTTTACATCAGGGCTTTATGATGGGATAGGAATACGTTTCTTTTAAAATACATCCCTAAATGAGCGCTGGAGACCTATCCATTTTTCGCCCGGTCCGGGCATCGAACCCGAGATCTCGTTAGCACTCACTTTATTTTACGCTAGCGGCATGTCCCGGCTTTGCAGGGGTAGACATATATTTTTCTGTATATAGGGCTTCTTATTTAAAAAGAATATATATATAATCTATGTTACTTGCTGATAGTTTACTACCTTGGTGGTCCAGTGGTCGCAGTATGCGCCTGCTGTGCACGAGGTTGTGGGTTCGATTCCCACACAGGACAAAACTTTGTGTGGCCCACAAAGAGTTGTTCTGAGTCTTGGTGTAATTTGTGTCCGTTAATTGTATGTTTGTAAAGTCCCCCACGACACAGAGCTTGTTCTCTAGTGCAGAATTGATTTAAAAAAAAATACAATTTTTAATAGGAGAGAAATAATATTTTTAAATCGGTCCCATAGTTTTAACTTAATATAAATAATTTTACTAAGCAAGACAACGAAGCAGTGGTAGCCGAGTGGGAAAGTAACCGACTTGCACGCAAGAGGTGCGAGTTCGATCCCGGGCAGTACCAATGTGAATTTCACTTTGTGGAGTTTATATGTACGAATCAAATGATTCGCCATCTGCTAACGGTGAAGGAAAACATCGTGAGGAAACCCACATGTCTTAGAAGAAATTCTAAAGACATGTCAGATTCACCAACCCGCATTAGGCCAGCGTGTGTGAATTAAGGCCTAAACCCTCTCTCTCTCTTGATAGAGGAGAGGAGACCCGTGCCCAGCAGTGGGACATATATGGGTTGCTATTATTATTAGACAACATGTTACAATTTGGCCCAAAGATGAGTATTTCTAAGGTCTATAACTAAATTTTAGCCTAGCCTGTTTTGTCTAGCCTAAAGTTTACTTTGTCTAAAAGCAACAATGTTTTAGTCAAAGTAAACCGAAGTGGTAAAGTAATATTATCTATCCATTAACTTGATAATGTGTTCAATGGGAATATCGAATAGGTTGATAAGACTTATGCAGAGTGTTCCGTATATTTAAAGCATTTTAATTAGGCTAAAAAATGGGTTGTTATTTATGAAGCATACGGTGTCATTAATAACAATCCTTTGCTTCAATGGCTCGCAAAATCATTGAAGTTTTTTATTATAATTGAACTAGGGGTCGCCCGCGACTTGGTCCGCGTGGTAATTTGGAATATTTTCCCCGATTTTGCAACAGATCTCACTACTGCTCCGCTCCTATTGATCATAGCGTTATGTTATATGGCATATAGCCTTCCTGGATAAATGCATTATTCAACAAAAAAAAAAATTCTAATCGAACCAGTACTTTCTGAGATTAGCGCGTTCAACCAAACAAACAAACAAACTCTTCAGCTTTATAATATTAGTACAGAATATTTTTTTTACAGAAGTATGTTGTTACAACTTTCTCGTAGGTGTCTCAGTTTTGAGGTTTTAAAAGCATAAACTTAGGATCAGCTAAAAATGTATAAAGACTATTTTAAACAAAGGCCTTACCGCGTAGACAGGTAGAACAGTAAAAAGATAATTAATTGTCTTAAAATATGTTTACTCTAACAAACACGTGCCCAGCAGACAGGCAGAAAAGAAGACAGATAAAAATTGTCCTCGAATATTTTTACTTTTTACAAAAGGAACCTTAAAAATCATCGAACATTCGAGACATCGATACGTGTATCGGCACAGACATATCGATAATTCAATTTTGTTAATTGGAATGAAAACAATAGAGTTTCATCAGCCATTCATTAGTGATTATGAAATCGAATATTTTCATATCAGTAAAGTAAATAATAATGTTAATATCACTAAATTATTTAGTGGCAATTGTCGAGGCCAGCGTGGTGTAGTTGGATAATATTCTTCCAAGTGTATGGGGGAGACCCGTGCCCAGCAGTGGAACATTTATGGGTTGATATGATGATGATGATGATGAATGGGCAAGGCATATACCCCGCGTCACCGCTGGCCAGTGGGGCAGAAAGGTTCTAGAGTAGATACCAAGAACGACGATCTGTTAAAGGTTGCGAGTAACAGAACTACGTACTGTGAAAATCCTTGAGGGACGTCCTCCAGCATTAGGCGTCCTTTGTCTGACATAAATGAATAATTAGCACTAAAGTAACAAAGCGTAAAAAAAGTCGGCACAGCATTTTAAATTTGGCACAGAGATAGATTATACGACACCTACGCGGGCGGAGCCAGGGGCAACATCTAGCGTAGTATAAAAAAAGAAATAATTCCTTAAATCTTTACGTCACTGGAGGTTTTGTGAATTGTCATCCCTAACATACCCGCAGAGATATACGGTCGTCACTAGGGGTGCTATTAAGGTACACATTGCCACAATTTTATAGACAAAACGCATTTGCGGACTATGTTTTGGGAACCCTCATCGTATGGGGCTGTCGTAAGATTAACAAAGAAGGGGACCATCTTAGCGTACAATAAATGTCTCCATAATATATTTTTAAAGCACCGACGACTTAGTGAGGGACTGTAACATAGCCAATTCTGAGTCCAACGTAGAGACGTTAAAGTGTTTATTTATATTTTCTCTTTAGTTTTATGTCGAGCAGTAGACATTTACTTTTTAAATCGCTTTCTTCTTCTTATAGAGTGGTCAGTGGCTAACTTGGTGACAGAGTTGTTAAGATCACCCAATAAGGCCTCTGTTGTGATCTAACGGCTGTTTACAGTCTAGTCTGTCTTTTAACGTGCCCTCCAAATCTCAGAGAAGTCACATTTTGTCATCACAATAGAAATTTCAACTTAATAGAAATTTTTACATCGCTTGACATTTTACAATCACTTATTTAAAATATAAAGGTGCTCATAGCTAGATGCACCCGCTGTTCCGTAAACGACCAGCGGGTTAAGCTACCAAGGACGCGGTAACCCTATAGATGGGTGACTGCATAGTGGTATTTCATCTGAGCGTCTCCGTGCTTTGTTGAGCACGTTAAAAGTCGGTCCCAGCTGTTAACAATCGTTAGATCACGACAAAGGCTTATATATGGGCGATCTAAATAACTCTGTCACCAGGTTGGTCACTAACCGAACGATAAGAAGTAGAATAAGATTTAAAATACACTTCGGATTTTCTATTTATGGAACATAATACGCCGCACAGTTACAGGTAAATGGTGAGGTGACCACCTTCCTATCGATGCAATACAATTGACTACGTAATAACCTCCTGACGTTTACGTCAAATGTCATAAGGAACCCTGAAATTATGTCTGATGACGTCATTGCACTAGCAGTATTACCGTAGACATTCGTGTCTTATTTTCATAAGGTTATTTCAAGAGAAATGATATTTTGAGAAAAGTCTCGCGGCATTCGTGAAATCTGACGTTACATTAATGAAATTATCAATATTTTTAAAGTGAAAACTTCTTTTAGCATATTTTTAGATGAGATAAAATCTCTAGATTCGCGACAACGTTACGAGACGCAACTTGACATATCCAAAAAATCTTTTTTCGACTGTCACGTTATTAAAGCAAAGAGTCGATACATGTACATATAGCAGACCGCGAACGCGTCTGGATAATTAAAAAAAACATTTATTGCTATAAAATTTATAACAACTGTTTTGCCTAGTGTTTTCACTTCTGTCGGCACTCCCGGAGTGCAGTTTTTTTTTGTTAATTTAGATTATTTTAATTCCATTGTGATTTATTCTAAAATGCAATCAGTATGCAATGTACCATTTGTAGCCTAAATGAATTTTGCGTTCGATTTTGATTAGTCAATGCTCAGATCTTTAACTAACATTGGACAGCGAGAAGGATTTTAGTCAAATTTCTCAATTTTAAATTAACGATACCTATAAATTCATGACTTCTGCGTCTTCTAAGTGTTCATTTGTAACCTAAATGAATTTTGCTTTCGATTTTGATTAGTCAATGTTCAAATCTTTAACTAACATTGGACAGCGAGGAGGATTTTAGTCTAATTCCACTATCTTTCTAAGCAAAACGTTTAAAAAAACTAATGCAGATAAATTTCTAACAATCCTTTTTACAACATTTATGTTTCCCAACGCAATTTAAAATATAACGTTACCAATGCTCTAGTGACATGTGCAAAGTTTAATAAGATATCCAGAAGTATAATAAATCATCGCCGAACAAAATGCAATTGTGGGTGCTGACATTGTTTTTGCCGACCCTACCCTCCGACCGTTGTGCTGTACCGTCGGTAGACGTATATGAAAGTATTTTGCTTTTTGTACTGGTGAATTTGATATGCCAGTTTTACGACTAAAATGAAAATTACTTTGTTAACTTCAGTAACTCGATTTATAAGGTATTTGGCTGTGGTCTTGTTTAAAATGTAAGACTCTTCACTAAATCGGCTCGAATTTTGCTCTGCCACTTACAAAAAATAGGCCCCGATTTCAATATAAAAAAAACTTTTGCATTTAGCCTTTAAAACCTCATCTAAATCATTTACTATCTGAACTCAATAAAACCTTTTAGATAAATTCGCCAAAGGGGAGATATATTAAGACATCCAGCGTTCGCCATAAATCATTTAGTAAAACGCACTTGCGACACTGTTTTTGCCGACCGTACCCGAGTAGACGTCATGTTATTACATACTTGTTATATACGCGTACTGAATTATGGAGTAAGTGAAATCTCAATAGATTAGTCGTATAATTTATGATAATATTAGTAATATTTTATCAGGTTTCGTTGGAAGAAATAACTTTAATATCTAAGCCTAAGAGTTAAAATTATAGTTAAGAGAGAAAATTATAGAAGAAACATGTGCATTATTATAAACGCGAAAGTTTGTAAGTAGGTATAGATGGATGGATGTTTGTTACTCTTTCACGTAAAAACAACTGTACAGATCTGGATGAAATTTGGCACAGAGATAGATTATGTCCTTCACTTTTTACAGCGATAACCGACATCCACCCGGGCGGAGCCGCGGGCAACAGCTAGTGATGCTATAAAGTAGTGTTTAGCAAAGTGTGTGTCACGGCACAATGGTGCACCGTAGTCATTAGTTGGTTTGCCTCGAAAAATAAGATTATCTCATAAAGTAAGATAGATAGACGGAACACAATTATAAAAATGCAGTATAAAGTTTCGGTTTAAATTTTGGTCTTTTCGTTCGGTTTTAATGTTAAGCAGTTACCGTAGCCTTTGGATATGCCAATTGCGTGTTGCCGACCCATTTTTTTCACCAGGGCTTTGAGATGGAGTATCCATGGAAAAGAACCCTAGTCCTGAACCCTCGTCAGCGAATTGGCCGTAGGAAAAAAGTAGCATTTGTTTTTATGACGTTCATAAGTATCATTGTATTTGATCTAAATGAATAAATGAGTTTGACTTTTTTTAAATCTTTTTTTATTATAAAGGAATTTTCGTCCATAATGAATTCCATTGTACCTTATTCTAAACTATAACTTTCTCATAGTTGTTCACTAAAGGTAACTTAAGAGTAGGTAACTATGTATTTATACATTAAAAGTGTATAACATTGTAGGGGTCGCCTGGCACAAGTATTTACAATACTTAAAAGGTGGCCTCAGTAACCATGATAAAACTAAACCATGTAATAGTTATGAAATAAATGAATTTGAACATTTTAGCTGCATCTGAATTTGGTTCAGTTAGAATGCTCTGACACTCACCTATATTATATAGAAAACGTTTCTTTCAACGAATCCCTAAATAAGCGCTGGAGCCTTTTCATTTATGTTGTCCCTCAAAAAAATCCCGATATTCTAAATTCACTTTGAAGATTAAAAGTTTGTCACACACTGCTATAGAGCTAATAAAACTCAATAAAAAGTGTAGCTAGATTAGACGGTTGCACTAAGCGATCATTTAGCGGTTCTTTAGTAAAAGTACATCGGTCCATCAATCCCCTTGGGTGTCGTAAAAGACGATCGAATCACATTAACGGAATAGATAAACGTCGTGCAGCGTGTCTTTACTTCCGTACTTTCTACTATAAATACTTATATATTCTACTTACTGACGTTACGGTTACGGGGGTTACAGTTACGGGGCTAAAAATCCTTACTAATATTATAAATGTGAAAGTTTGTGAGAATAGATGGATGGATGGATGTTTATTACTCTTTTACGTAAAAACCACTGAACGGATCTAGATCAAATTTGGCACAGAGATAGATTATGGTCTGGAATAATACATAGGCTACTTTTTGCAGGGATAATCGTCATCCACGCGGGCGGAGCCGCGGGCAACAGCTAGTAATATAATAATAATATTCGGAACAACTCACACACCGCCACCTGATCCCAAATTAGAGCCTGAACAACTGAATAAACATACTTAAATATTTCTAAGTACAAACATATATAATAGCGACCCATATATGTATGTCTCACTGCTGGGCACGGGTCTCCTGTCCTCTATCAAGAGAGAGAGAGAGAGGGTGTAGGCCTTAATTCACACCCGCTGGCCTAATGCATTTATATTGATGAATCGGACATGTCTTTAGAATTCCTTCTAAGACAAAGTGGAATTCACATTAGTACTGCCACCCGGGATCGAACTCGCACCTCTTGCGTGCAAGTCTGTTACTTCCCCACTCGGCCACCACCGCTTTTAAATACATACATGTTGTGAATAAATTACACCCAGACACAGAACAAACGATCGTCAAAATCGATCACACAAATATTCATCCTGAGAATCGGACCCACGAATTCCGTCGTAGCAGTCAGAGTTAGTAACTACTAGATCAACAGGCCAGTCAATGAATATCCTTATATTTAAATAATGTAAAATACGTTTTCTTACATTGTTAATTTTTTTTTTCTCACATTAATTGTAACCTTAACATCGTGTAAATATTTGGTTAAACCAGCGGCGGGAGGGACCTGGTGACCTGTAATACAGGTATTTATTAAAAAACCTACATCAGGCACCAGTCTCTCACAAAGTAAGGTCACCTTTTACTTAAAATTTAATTTTATATGTGTAAATTGTACTTTGTGGGAAGAGAATAAACGTTTTTATTATTATTATTATCCTTTTTTAGCATACATGTTATACTTAAGTCTGTTAAACCTTCTATGAACCACTTAAAGGCTGATGGGACTTGCCGCCTTGTTACTCAATTAATAGCAGGGTATTAGGATGGTTACGATAATTGGATTCGGGTCCATGAGACTCTCGTTGCTTCGTTGGGATCTTGAATTAAAACTCAGAACGTTTTACCCATTTCGGGAATCGAACTTCAACGTTACTATGCTCAGTATCCGTCAATGTCTCATTAATCGTCCCAGGAGGGTCTAAATTTTTTTGTTACTTTCGATACATTAATAAACGACACCGGTAATTGGATACACATTAAAAAAGTGCATTACGGTTCATAATCGCAAAATGATATCTAAGAGAGATGTCTAAGCGTTTAGTCGAGTCATCTCACAATCCTAAAAGGCTGACCTTTACTTGGGTCAATCTATTAGCCTTGCGATCCAGCGTGGAAATGTGGCTAGTCTTCTGGCAACCTTTCCTCAGAACTGCGACCTCAATCAGATATTTTATTTATAGCTAAATACCTTTAAATACAATATCTGATTGTTTGTAAATAGTTTAGGTTGAGTTACTTTTATTTTTATAAATATTCATTTAAATATCTTATGAAATTAATAGCAGAATTATCGCAAAATAAGTTTCATTAATCATCTAGTAGCTGCAACTTTGTAATTCACTTTAGCTGTGCATGTGACTATCCCAAAACGATAACTTAGCTTCAGCTCTCAAAAATAAATACTAGCTCTTTTTACACTTTTCTAGAATAAAATTCCACAAGTACTTTATAATTTATCTGTGGCCATTCGGTCGCCATTCGGAACAGATAAAAAATATTTTATGTGACCGCCTTAATGTTCAGTTCATTCGGTTACGTGAATGAGTTCTTTCGGTGAATGTTTTAGAGATACGGTCATTGTATTCATGAAGCTGTTCATTTTGATATCAGAGACTCGTTTCTTTTCGAGTTCAATTTAATCTTTTATATTTTTGAAATTGAACATAAAAGAATTCTTTAAAACTTTTGTCATTGAGCCTTAAAAACCTTATACAATATGGTATTTTCAGTTTACGAAAGAAGAATTATAATACAATTTTATTTTCAAGAGAGGTAAGGACTATATAAGCGAGCAAGCCCGACTTGAGAAGGACCTCTACCTTACAGAAGACCACAGCCAAATAACTACACACAGTGGTGTAGTTGTGTTCCTGTGTGTGAGTCCAGGTCTCCGCTAATTTAGGGATGCGTTTTTTTTCCAATTTTATATCTACATAGATTAGTTATGCTTTAAACGCATACCAGCACTGATTCCACCTACATTCGACCCTTTTTGTCCAACATTTATAGCCTCGCACTTCATAAAAAAGTCTCCTAACATTATTTAATCCGATACGAGTACCAGTAGGTCGTAAAGTGGTACGGTAATGAGGTACGGAAGGGTCCAACTATCATGGTTTTTACGCGGCCGATAAACGAGGGAATAACTTTACCACCCTTCGGCCCGACGGATGGATGGGGTGGAATTTCCTGACGGGATAACCGAGACATGTTTTAATATGTTATAAACTTTTTCTGATTTTCATTTTTTATTGAAGTCTAACTTGACTGCATGTGTGGCGTAACATTTAAAGTGGCTTTGTAACTAATACTTCTTTTTATCGTTTGGTTAGTGGCCAACCTGGTGCCTGGTTACTTAGATCACCCATATTAAGGCCTCTGTCGTGATTTAACGACTGTGAACAGTCGGGGCCGATTTATAACTAGATTAACGCTCAGATGAGAATACCGCGGTCACCCATCTAGGGTGTCCAGCCAAGCCAAGATCAGAGCCAAGTTTTGTGGCGTCGATACTCACACGGTACAAAAATTGTGTCAGAGGAATGTTTATTTTGATAATCCTATTTGAATTATATCCACTGAAGATTGGTGAACTTTTTATCCGTGAATATCCTTACTAATATTATAAATGTGTAAAAGTTCTTGAGAATTGATGGATGGATGTTTGTTACTCTTTCACGTGAAAACTATTGAACGGATCTGGATGAAATTTGGCACAGAGATAGATTATGGTCTGGAATAACACATAGGCTACTTTTTGAAGCAATAACTGACATCCACCCGGGAGGAGCCACGGGCAACAGCTAGTTGGATATATATTTTTAAAGGCAACTGTGGTACAGGGCTTTTGTAATAGTGCAGAGTTCGTCCAAAAAAAAACCGAAAAAAAATGTCGATGTCAAACCGACACTTGACGGCAGTAATTAAAAACAAATCAACTAAAATTGTGACGTCACCACACGCTAGCCACTTAACAAGAAAGTGCTTTCATGTTAATTGTTACTTTTTCACACTTTTGCATATGTATTCAATAAAAATAAAACGTATTACAGTATTTTTTATAACAACGAAAGTTTTTTTTAATACTACTTGGGTGGCAAACAAGCATACGGCCTGTAGCCTATTGACGCTTGCAATACTAGAGGACGGCATCACTTGCGTGTTTCTAACCCATTTTTTTACACCAATGCTTTAAGATGGGAGTTTCCCTGGGATAGGAATACGTTTCTTTCAAAATGCATCCCTAAATGAGCGCTGGAGACCTTGACTCACACACAGGAACACAACTACACCGATGTGTGTAGTTCTTTGGCTGTGGTCTTCTGTAAGGTGAAGTTCCTTCCACAGTTAAGAGAGGTAGGGCATCATACTAGTGAGGAACACTAGTATGATGCCCTACCTCTCTTAAAGTAGGTTTTATCCGGTGACAAAAAAAGGTTGTTAAGTTTTTAGCTTTTATCCGACTGTCTCTTTACCTGGTATTCGTTGGTCCTATTTCTACAGGAATCGAACTTTATATCAGGTTTTGTAATAATATAAACCTATAAGTACTGCCTACAAGCCGATAGTGTGTACTATTGCAATGCAGAGGGTCTGGGTTCTATCCATATATAGGTTGGTGTTATTGGATTATTGAGTAGTTATATTTAATAATTAATTTTAAGTATTTTTCTCTAAGTCGTTTCAATTTTTTTTTTTTGTTTTACAGTGAAATTCATAGTTTGACCATAAAAAAAAAACATAAAAGTGTGTGTGTCATCACACGTCTACAAAACAAGGAAACGCTTTACACGCTTACTTACCATTACTAAACACTTACACTTAAACTTCCATGACTGCGGGCTTTTTGACACTTTTCTGTACGCGATCTTTTTTTTTATAAGACTGCGAGTAGTCTTAGAGCACTTGAGAACAAGCTCTATGTCGCGGAGGACTTTACAAACATACTATTAATAGATACAAATTGCACTCAGAACAACTCTTTGCGGGTCACAAGAAGTTTTGTCCTGTGTGGGCATCGACCCCACAACCTCGTGCACAGCAGGCGAATTCTGCGGCCACTGGACCACAAAGGCAGTCAATTTAATTTAATTTAATTTAATTAAGAAACAAATTTAACACAGATTAGTAAGTAGTGCTTAATAATATAGTGTCAAATAAGAATTTTCAAAAGCATTTAAACATTTTCTTAGTAGTCACTGAGAATTTTGTACCACATTTTAAGTTTCTAGGCCTTGGTTCAGACTCTGCGTTGATGAATCAATCAGTCAGTGAGGACAATATTTAAAACAGTACCTATGTCAATCAGAACAGATAACTATACCTATATATCAGTATCCAGATATTGATATATTTTGTACAAAATTAGCCGTGTTTTTAAAAACATGTATGTTTTTTTATGTTACCAATATTTTTTTTATTTCTCAATGGCTTACTTCACGTATTGAGAAACTGTTAGTGTAATGAGCAGATGTATTTAATTTAAAAAAAAATTGCACTCCGGGAGTGCCGACAGAAGTAAAAACACAAACAAATGTTTTTTTTTTACGCGGTCGCGGTCTGCTATATGTACATGCATATATCGCCTCTTTGCTTTAACAACGTGACAATCGAAAAAATATTTTTCGGATATCTCAAACTGCGTCTCGTAACGGTGTCGCGAATCCAGAGATTTTACCACATCTAAAAATATGCGTACCGTGCTAAAATAAATTTTCACTTCAATAAATGTATAAATAGATTACTAAAACATGGCCGAAGTGAATAACATAACAAAGTAACTGCTAAACTCATTTTAATTTCAAATCTGTGACAGAGACAACATTTAATTACAAACTCGAACACAAATTGTTACAAAACATACTTTTATTCAACACATAAACAAAAACATCAACAGCAAGTCCTTTGTCATAGCCTAATCACCATAAATATTTCATCTCGCGTCTGAATTGTGTGCTCGAATTATTTGTAGCTAGTCATTTGCATATGTGTGTGTTTAACACGTCATTACTTTGTTTTACCTGTGGGATAAATAGGAAGGTGACGCAATGCGTTACTGTGATCTTTGTCTAGACTTGTTTCTTCATAACAGCAAAATTCTACTAATACATATTTTTAACGCGAAAGTTTGTAAGGCTAGATGGATGGATGGATGTCCCCCTAAATGTTAACAGTCCCCTATTTTTTTGTTTTTATGATAGAACATACAAAAATTCATACAACCCTTAATTTTCACCATATTTTAGTAGCAAAACAACGTTTGCTGGGTCAGCTTGTAATTCTATACAAACAAACATTGTAGTTCGCAAATAACAGGACAAAATTGTAACTGTAATTAATAAATTAGATTAACAGCCAGGCAATTCAATAGAAACAGTTTTATTCGAGTTGTGTCTTTATAAATATAATTCTATAATGTGATTTATTTTGCTTTGACTGGCTTGTTGATTGGACTAATTATTTATACATCTCAACATTTTACTAACGAAATTACTAACAGTCAGATACAAACAATAAGTTTACCTTTAATTATTAGAGGATATCGGGTTATGTATAACTAGGGGTCACCCGCGACTTCGTCTACGTGGTAATTTGGAATATTTTCCCCGATTTTGCAACATATCTCACTACTGCTCCGCTCCTATTGATCATAGCGTGATTTTATATAGCTTATAGCCTTCCTGGATAAATTCACTATTCAACAAAAAAATATTTTTTCAAATTGAAACAGTACTTTCTGAGATTAGCGCATTCAACCAAAAAACAAACTCTTCAGCTTTATAATATTAGTATAGATTAAACTCACGTGGAATAGAATAGGTGTGATTTTAGAATATAATCCCTCATTCTGTCATCAGTAATTTGACATTCGAAAGAAGAGGACAAAGCATACTGGAACTATACACTCGCTACACCACGTTTAGCGTGTGTAGCGAATACAGTATTAAGCTGGACTTCTGATTGGTTCTTCTGGTTGTGGGTGATATTAGTGGAGAAGGTGAATAGACGGTTTACACGGTAAACGAATACTTGTAATGTAAATATAAAAGGATTTATACCATGCAAAGTTTATTAACAATACTTGGGCACAAAGGACAAAACTTTGTGTGATCTATGAATGTTTGTTCTGAGTCGAGTGGAAATTGTGTCTGTATCACAGGGCTTGTTCCTTATAGCGGGAGTTAACGAAACAAAAACGATATTTACAAAACCAGTCGCTATACAAGCATTATTTAATAAAACAGGAGTCGTTAAAAAATAAACTTAAAATCAACCTTGATATAGTGCAGCAAAAAGCTTAGCTACTGTACATAAAGTTAGATTAAAGCCTCAAAAGTAAAAAAACATACTCAACGCTGATTCATATCTGTTAAAATAAAACACGGAATCTACGAAGCAATCCAGACATCACCACAAAAACATATAAAGCTCAAAGTTATTGCTAAATACATTCATTTAGTCGCATCAAGCGACCGCGGGAGTCATAAAACTACAGTCACTACACGCTTCGGTCACATTGCTTCGGTCACTCCGCTACTGTGAGGGACCTTTATGTCCCATTTGGTTAATAATGACGGTCAGTATATATCCCACGCTTCCTTTATGGTAAAACAGCTTATCTTTTTTAAATAATTGATATCATGAATGGTAATCCTTACTAATATTATAAATGTGAAAGTTTGTACAAATGGATGGATGGATGGATGGATGGATGTTTGTTACTCTTTCACGTAAAAACTACTTAACGGATCTGGATGAAATTTGGCACACAGATAGATTATGATCTGGCATAACACATAGGCTACTTTTTGCAGCAATAACCGACATCGACGCGGGCGGAGCCGCGGGCAACAGCTAGTTTTTAATAAAAATGTCAGTTTATTAACCAAGTTCAAAAGAGAGTTATGGCACTATACTAGCAAGCAAGCCCGATAGGGAAAGGGCCTCCACCTTACAGAAGACCACAGCCAAATAATTACACACAGTGGTGTAGTTGTGTTCCTGTGTACGGGTCTACAGCATTTAGGCCATCCCTATTTTTGAAACGTTTTCCTATCCCAGGGACACTCCATCTTGAACAACCAGCTGCTGTAAAAAAATGGGTTGGCACTATTAAAAATTACACAATACAATATAACATCATATATGACAGGTATAAATCAAAAACACATTCATCATAAATCGAAATTAAATCGTGACGATGCCCAAATTACTTCTACCTGCAAAACAATTTCTGAAACGAATACGTAACTACGAATATATCCGAATAATTCCGAATAGAGAATGAATTTGGAACAATCGCACGAAGCCGCACGAGAATTCCGCGCATTCACCTGCGAACAATGGCGATTATAATTAACGTACCTACCTACTATGTAAGTACCTACCCCGCCTTTACCGCTCCGCACCGCTTTGTCGTGTACCTTTACAGTGAAGACTCTTATTAAAACGTTCATTGAAGAAATATTATGAAAGCATTTTTTATTTGTAATTTGATCACTTATATTTCCTGGTTAGGTCACATTAGAAAAATATATATGTTTTTAAATAGAACCAAGTGTGACGGTTTTTAGATAGGTAAATTAGCGGTCTGACAAATTTTAATAAGATAATTGCAGAGTTGGAGAACAAACACTGTACAAATACAATTCAAAGATCCTTACGAATATTATAAATGTGAAAGTTTGTAAGTATGGATGGATGGATGGATGGATGTTTGTTACTCTTTCACGTAAAAACTACTTAACGGATCTGGATTAAATTTGGCACAGAGATAGATTATGGTCTGAAATAACACATAGGCTACTTTTTACAGCGATAACCGACATCCACGCGGGCGGAGCGGCGGGCAACAGCTAGTATGAAATAAATTCAGACTTGCAACAACTATAATAATATGTGAGCCACTAAAAATTAAAAAAAAAAGTGGATTCGACTTCGCTGTATAGATTCGCTACCAAACACAAACTCACTCACTGGGCTAATTCTTGATTTTAATTTTGTATCTTCTTGATTCTGAATATTTCATAGGGCACACACATACACTCAAGTCTCAATGATTTTAATATAATTGATAGTCAGCTACTGCAATTTAACTACATACGAGTACGTATATAGACATTTACTCCTTCATTTTTTACACAACCTAACTTCCATTCGAGAACACAGCTGGCCGAAACTTTTGCATTTATGTGAGTCACGTAAAAACCATAAACCTGGTAGCTAAATTAAATTCATGACCATGTACCGCGGCATATACTTCTCAATAGCCCACAACATGGGAATTGGCCATGTCGAAAATTTTACCAGTTTCGGCTCGTGTTTTTTTTTATTAATTTTTGAAGCGGTTCTGAGTAATTCGTATCTACATGCTACAGCTCCCAACATGACAATGGCGGATATATTGCTCAAGTTAATTTGTTTTTATTGTCATTGAAAATTTCTGGATGTATAAATATTCGTATTTGTTTTTACTTATTGGAAAATGCTGTGCTTGTTGCTAGAGGAGTAGGCAGAGATGGACTTCCATTTCCTTTTACTCTTTTCAGATTCATCTTGACATATTTCTTTCGCTTTATTTACACTCGTAACATTGTTCATGGAACCTCGACAGTTTAGATTCAAATTTACTCGACCGTTTTGTAAAACGTCAAACTTTATTTAGTCTGCGAATGTTAGACGGGGCTTTTTCACTGTTACTATTTAACAGTAAAACAAAACACTTGTCCTATTAAAATTATAAGTGCATTCTAATAACGAACAAATTTGCGAACTGAACTTACTTTTTAACCTGTACGTTGAGAAATCGTTTCATTTAACTTCGTTTTATCAAGCTGATGCACGGCTTCAGAGAGGAACCCACAAAAAGTATAATAAGGGAAATCATTAATAAGTTTTCGAAAATTTTACACTTAGAACGTGATTAAAGTTTGAAAAGTATGCTTACGATTTGATTTAGAGAGTAGTAGGATTCCATAAAAACAAGCAAGGCTGACTGAAAAAGTACCTTTATCTTACATAATATTAAATTTTGCATAAAGATAGATCATAGTCTAGAATAACACATAGGCTTTTTATGATCCCGGCAAACCACTGTTCCCATGAGATGGTACGCATGGGCAAAGCCGCGAGCAGAGGCTAGTATACAAAAAAAATGAGTAATCTAATGGTAAGCGAGATTTGTGTTTAAACAATAGTAAGTTTCTTTAGTCACGTACGTATATAAAAGTCTTTTCGAAAAATCCAGAAAACGATTTTGGGCAACGCTCCAACGGCAACGGCTAGATCACTGACAAGAGGATAAAATACTGACCACTCTTGTTAATCGCCGGATTCCGGTTCTTATGAGTCACACTTTGTAGCAGTCTGTAAAGTAACCTTATCAGACAAATTGAAGCACGTTTAAAAAAAAGAGGTTTTAAAGTTCGTATTTAGCACTTGATTAATATGATAATATAAATAATAAAAGCTACACATACATGTCCAACTGCTGAACAATGTAGGTCTCCTCTCCTCTATCCAGAGAGCGAGAGGGGGGTGTAAGCCTTAACTCACACACGCTGGCCTCATGCGGGTTGGTGAATCAGACATGTCTTTAGAATATTTTCTAAGACATGTGGATTGCGTACGCCGTTAGCAGATGGTGAATCATTTGATTAGTACATTACTTCAACCCATAAACGTCCCACCGCTGGGCACGGGTCTCTTCCATACATTTGGAGGGATATTAGCCTTAGGTTTTGTTTCGAGTTTTCCCTCTCTTCCAGTGGATATTGTCTGCCTGACTTACTCCCTTAGTCGACTCTTACGACACCTTTGGGATAGAACGGGGTGGTGACATTTGTGTTCTTAATCCATTACCATACGGACATAAATTCTTTTTAAAGTGTAATTCACATTGGTACTGCCACCCGGGGTCAAACTCGCACCTCCTGCGTGCAAATCTGTTACTTTTCCAATCGGCCGATTGTAAAAAGGTATATTATAGTGTTTAAAGGACTAAAGCATTATTTTCATGATTGTCGAATTAGTGCATGTGTGTTCATCACAGTGACAGTTTTTAAGCCTGGCTATTCACGAGTAACTTTAAGCTGCGTCTGTTTACATCAGTTGAACAGTTTTTAATTGTGTTTTGAGATTGTTACATTTTTGTTGTAATTATATTACATTACTACGTTAGAAAATAAATCAATGTTTGATTTGACGACAATTAGTGTAAACTAGTGGCCCGCCCCGACTTCGCCCGGGTTAAACTATTTTCAGCTCAACTTTCTTTTTTTTTTACATAAAAACCTTGTCTTGACAATAACGAACATAGCAATAATTATAAATGAACTAGCTGTTGCCTGCGGCTCCGCCGGCGTGGATATCGGTGTAAAAAGACCATAATCTATCTCTGTGCCAAATTTCATCCAGATCCGTTCAGTACTTTTTACGTAAAAGAGTAACAAACATCCATCCATCCATACTTACAAACTTTCACGTTTATAATATTAGTAAGATTAGCGAAATCGGTTCAGCTGTTCTCGAGATTTTTTACGCTTAGCGACACATTCAGGGATTCATTTTTATGTTATACATGTAAAAGAAGAAGCATATTTTAAAATTAAATATAATTATTTGATTGCTTCCATCTTCAAAGACTTGACTTAAAGATATTATGTTTCAGTGCTTTTAAAGTTTCTCTGTTATAAGATTCAGAGTCGCATTGTAAATTTAAATATTTATATACATCAGAGGCACCTCGAGGCACCCTCATTTTCCGCCGTTTGTGCATTTGCATTTGATTTATGGATGTCAGAAACACCTCGTTTTATATGTGTGAAGTTTTCGCAGTAGCAATATGGCGGATATATTTTTCAAATTATTTTCCATATTCGTAGGTACAAGCAAATAAAGCCATTAATATTTAAATTTTAAGAGCTTTGCGCGGAAACATGACGTGTGGAGATCGTTTTTATGTTTGATGTTGAATTTTATATTAAAGGGCCGCGGCGTGTTCAGATACAGCCTATTTAGAAATGTTTTTCTGAACAACAAAAGTTATAAATAATGATTATGTGTTTATTTAAGTTTTTAAATATAATATATCCTATAATAAAAAAAATATATCCAATAGAATTTAGTTATTTTTGATTGGCACATCTAGTCTGTTGTTACATCTTTTTAACCCTCTAAAATATGCTGTCAATTTTATTTTAAAAGGACTGACTATATAAGTATTAGGTAAAAAAAAAAACGAAAATAAATTTTCCGACTAATACCTAAGATATTAAAAACTTAAAGTAATATTTTGAGATCTTTATTAATTTTTAAAACGGTTTTATTTAGCAACAGCTATTTCAACTTCTTCTACTAGTTACAAGTTTCATTAATACTGGTTGTATTGATGAAACTTTGCACACATAGATTCTCTGAAAATACAAAAATGTGAAAGTAGATTCACGACAGTCTTATGATGGAGTCAAGAGGTGAAAAAAGAATTTAGATAAAAACGTTTAATAAAATAATTTAAAAAAAAACTCGGTTATACCGTCATACGACGCGTACAAAGTTGCAAACGGAAGCTTGTTTAATAATAAAGTCTTATTTCAAAGCCTTTGTAATTGTCTCTTCGCCGGCCTTTTGTCTTTCATCTGCAATTTATAAAGGTCTCGTTTTGACCGCCAAATATTTCACCTAAGAAAATAATATTCGGAAAAAATCCAGGGTTTAGTTATTTTATTTCAAGTGAACAGACATTCTGTAAAAAGATAGTAGGTATAAATATATCGTTATGGAAAAAAATGAATTTCTTTTTACCTTGAGAACGACTATCGATTTCTTTCATCTTTTTTTAAAAATGTCTTCTAATTCTTTGTAGAAGGTTCTTACAGACACTACAAAAGAAAATTGCGCAGAAAATAGTTAAGCCCGGGTAAAGTCGCGGCTGGCCGCTAGTCTACACTAATACTATACGGAGGCAAGATTTGTATTTTTATATGTAAGGAATAAACTCAAAAACTACTCAAGCGATTTTTTTTTTATTCACCAATGTAAGTTGGTAACTATATTTTATTGGTCCACTCGTGTGAAGCCGGGAAGAGCCACTAGTTATATTAAATGCATACTTAATATACTGCAATA
Organism: Trisateles emortualis; assembly: GCA_947095525.1. Classification (NCBI taxonomy): domain Eukaryota; kingdom Metazoa; phylum Arthropoda; class Insecta; order Lepidoptera; family Erebidae; genus Trisateles; species Trisateles emortualis. The sequence continues at coordinate 19,272,495 of OX352736.1, read as the reverse complement.
CATATATATATATATATAAGATAATTATAGTGCAAAAGTGTGTGCGCAAACACAGGTGTGCACCCGCTATTACTTCACTGTCATGGACCGATTGGACGACCATCCGACACAACCGGAGAGAGACAAAAAACCACAGAAGACTACTTATATTGTATACACTAGCTTCCGCTGGTGGCTTCGCCCGAGCGTATAAAATCAAGCATAATGTCGGATGCATACTAAAATGCTTCAATAAAATACACTTTATGCCAAAAATACCACACAAAGTATAATACTGCACGTGTAAAGTATGTATTTTACAGCAATGTTGTGAATTTGCAACATTTTTCTCAAGAACAGAGTTTTTTTCAGGGATAAAAAGTAGCCTATGTGTTATTCCAAACTATAATCTATCTCTTTGCCAAATTTAATCCAGATCCGTTTATTAATTTTTGCGTGAAAGAGTAACAAACATCAATACATCCTTACAAACTTTCACGTTTATAATATTAGTAGGATTAAAATAATTAAAAAATCAACAATTTGAATGTCGAATGCCGGATACCACACAAAATATAATACTGCACGTGTAAAGTATGTATTTTGCAGCAATGTTGTCAATTTGCGACATTTTTCTTGCCGCACGGGACAGCATTATGAGCTCACTTCATCGAGCTAGGTGGTGTTCATTAATATTATGAAGCTAATAAACATCTAAAGTACACTAAAGGCCATAAATTTAATACAAGCAACCTGTGAATTAGGCTACTGGTAATTATTAAAGCGTAATGTGAACGGAGTGGATGAAATGTGTGTCCCGTAGTGTAATAAAGTATTGTTATAACTGCTTTGAAATATTAAACTAAAGCTTCCATGTGTTAAGTACAGCGAGGTAATCTAGATACTTTATCTTTATCATTATTATCAAGAAAAAACGTATTTTTGTATATTTGTAACGAATAAACCCAAAAACTACTGGACCGATTTTAAATATTCTTTCACTTATAGAAAAGTACATTTTTGGCGAGTAACATTTTATTTAAAAAAAATACAGGAACCATTAGAAATCTAAATAAATGTCCATACTAGTTATATGTTAACTTAGAGACTCACGACACCCGGTCCTCCGGCTTTCGCATACAGTCGGTAGATATAAATACGTTTTCTTAAAAATGCATTCCTGAATGACCACATGCATGATAACACAGACTAAAGATTGATTCGGATCAGATAAAATAGCTTGTCTTTAACTGTAGTCACAGTATTTCGACTCTTTGGGTTCTGTTGTGTAAACCCTTTTATATTCTGCTCATCCTACATCCCTAATTATATCCTGCATGAGTACTAGTACAGCACTGATGGGTATAAAGTCTGTAGTATGAAATATTTTGAGTACCTACTAATAATTTAATCAACTCTTGCTCTTTGCTTAGCTTATTGGCTGTAAGAAAAAAATGTCTTTTTCTTACAGCCAATAAGCTAAGCAAAGAGCAAGAGTTGATTAAATTATTTTCAAATAATTCACAATAAAATATAAAATATATTAACGATATAAAATCGAACAATAAGCTCGTGCACCCAACTTTTAAACCGATATTGCTAAATTTATTATGTAAAAAGAGGGCGGAGAGACATTGGTTTTTCTAATACATTATCAAGCTTAAGTCTGAATAATAATAATCTCGTAAAACGTTTCGCCACATCCGTAGGAACTCGAATTATTTATATTTAGTACTGTACGAATTCTGTGGACGGATTTTCCCTTTAATATCATATTTTGGGCACGTCTCTCTGTGAGTAGGCCACACGAAAATTCATAACTCGCCGATATTGCGTCGGCTATATTGAAAAATAGTTATTTAGATTACCGTTGAAACCATGCGAAGAGACGAATGGTATTCGCGTTCTATTCCTTATAGGATTTGGATGTACATCATGGTTTGATATAATAATATTCTTTTATGAATACGGAATATTGCTGTTAGGTGTTACATTTAATTTGCTTGTAATGTAATGTGTCAAAATAATGTTTTTTGGTAAGAAAAGTAGGTAGAGTATTTTGGTACTTGGTGACAGGGTTTGCAGTAATGCTAGAAGGCCGGTCGCTGATGTAATAATAATAATCATTTATTCAGATAAAGATAACCTGTTACATTTCCTTATAATTACTTAAGTTAAATTAAAACAAAATAACGTAAAATTGAGATCAATGACAAGAAAGGAAATGATTACTTGTGATCTCCACACTAGGTCGCCTGTCTCGTGGAGATCAAGAATTTGCATTCAAAGATGTGATCTCATAATTCAAGTATTAGTACTATGATAGAATTTGTGAGCACACACTAGGAATAGAGAAAGAGAGAGATAGATAGAGAGAGTATAGGAAGCACTTGCCCTGCCTATCCTGGACATCATAAAATCTTGGGAAAATTTAGAATTATTATCAAAATTGACATAGTATTTTTCCGTTGAATTTGAATGTATTGATTCAGTGGAATAGCGGAATATCTGAACGATACTATTATTTTATCCAACATTCAAAATATTCGATAGCCACTAATTCGCACAGTATTCCGCTTTAATAAAAAAATACCTCAAATAAATATTTTCACAAAATTTTTAAAAGTTGTTAGGAATTTTGTGCAAAATATTTACCCGGGGTATTTTTAAATAAAGCTTATCTACAAAAACAAATAGTTGAATATTTCTTGAAAAAAAAGGAACATACAAGTTCTGCTATAGAGAGTTTAGTTTCTGATTATAGTGCCTCCTTGTGTGTGTTCTACCGCCGCGCCTGTACAATGGGCTGTGTTCTGAGGAATTATTCGATATGATGCCCACGGCCATCACACAATCAACGCACCTCTCACCACTGACAGGGAGTTAATCCTCACATCCTAGCACCTTAAACATGCCGTACCGTACAGTTTCAAAGGAATTTCCTACCACGTACGATAAGGTTGTGAAATGAGCTCCCTGCCGAGGTTTTCCCGAGAGACAGACAGACAGATGCATGGGGTTTCAAGAAAGGAAATTTAAAGGGTCGGCAACCCGCTAGTGACAACTCTGTTGTTGTAAGCTACAGTAACTGCTTACCATCAGGCGGGTCGTATGTTTGTTTGCCACTTAGTAGTATAAAAAAAATACAATCCCGGGTAAAAAATATTTAATCCGGGAGGATTCGGGGCGGACCGCTATTATAATTCTATTTCTTAAATAAAGTGTATCTTATCTTTGTTACAGGTAACAAATGTGCAAATGTAGAAATGTAACGCTGAAATTGAAAGCTTCGAAAATGAAGAGGCGATCATTAACCATAGTACGGGAAGACCCACAACCGAAAACATTGTGCAGTGATTTTGCAATATACGCGATGGTGACCACGACGGCAGTACTGAGCTACGTCAACACCCTCAACGGTGACTTTGTCCACGATGATATACCTGCGATAGTGAGTAACGGTGATGTGGTGGGGACTAATTCGTTGAGGCAGTTGTTTATGGATGATTATTGGGGAATGCCGATGGCTGATGCGAATAGCCATAAGTCTTATAGGCCGCTGACGACTCTTTCTTTTAGGTAAGTGTTATTTTTAGTTATTTTAGAACTTTTTATATAGCAATCGACTATTTATCGTAATCGTGCACTTTTAACATCCTGAACCTGTGATTTCTAATTCAGAATAGTCACTTTAAAGGTCCCGGGTTCGATCCCGGGTCGGGCTAAAATCGATATTGGGTTTTTCTATTAAGAAATTCACAATAGATGCCCGAAGTTTGAAAATTGGCGGTGTTTACACCCCCGTGCCTCGGAAAGCACGTAAAGCCGTTGGTTGGATTGCCGTCCCATCGACCTATGAGAGTGAGGGAATAAAGATGGCGCCTGTGCTTGTGCACTATAACATGTCCTGCGCAGTTGGCTAATCTCCTTTGGGATTGGCCGCCGTGACCGAAATCGGTTTGGATGACTATACTATATATAGATACTATTATCACAGTAGTAACACATACGTGAAATAAACTTCTTTATAACCCAATTTTTATAACTGTGCACTTGGAGCAATCGTTAGGTTGTCATGATTCCCTTCCCTTCCTACTTCCCAGTAAGCGCATGTCCCTGTCAATACGGTCTACACTTCCGAGTCGTCTGCGCTATTTAAGTATCCATATTCCTCTTTCTTATAAATACTTAATATTAAAAGCTGAAGAGTTTGTTTGTTTAATTGGTTAAACGCGGTAATCTCAAAAAGTACTGGTTCAATTAGAAAAAAAACATATTTTGTTGAAAAGTGCATTTATCCAGGAAGGCTATAGGCTATATAAGATCACGCTTTAATCAATAGGAGCGGAGCATTAGTGAGATATGTTGTAAAATCGGGTACATTACTGTAGGTACATACATATTATCAATCATAACGATTAAAATTAACATAGAAATATTATATTATAATGGACAACGGGTCTAAATCGCGTAATATTTTAAAGGTTTTCATACCTTTTTGTTTCCCGACGTTTCGGTCGAATTGCACCGACCGTGGTCACGGGTTGACATAGAAATGTTGTTGCAATGCAGCCAACATGACAATATTTTGACATTGACAGTTGCACAGTTACAAAAATCGGATTATAACGTAGGTGCATTTATTTAAAGGGATTATTTTGAATAACATACATATATGTATATATAATGAAATTATAACTGAGCAATATATATTATATAAGTGGTGTATTTTATATCAGATAGTTATAAAAATAAAAACCTTAAATGTTAAGGTTTCGTCCAATTATATTTACTCGTAAACATTATTTAGTCGAAATATTTGCTGAGAGCATAACTTTAAGGTTGCTAAGATACTTATTTGAACTCCTCGCAGACTATTTAGTGCGAGCTCTTAATACTTTGCGCAGTCACGAAGTTTCATAATTTTATTCATTTGAGTGCTAATATTATTGGTCGCCGCGCAGTACACAAGGTGAGTGTGAATTATTTTATTAAAATGATAATGCCTTAACAAATTAGGTAATAATCATCTTATTTCCAATAAAAAAAACATGTTTCATATTAGTATTCAATAAAAAAAAAAAACTTAATTATTGAAATACAGGTAGCGCACCGCCTAGCGATGGATTTCCATCTTACAGAAGACCACAATCAAATGATTATATGATTGGCAAAGCGCCAGTATAGCTTTTTGTATTGCAAGTGTTTATCACCGTAATAGTATAAGAAATAAAAATAAATGACTTGTCTGGGTTTAATCATGACGGCAGGCCATAGTATGGCATTATAGGCAACGGTCTGCTAGGCTCTAGGACTCATTCTCCGGGTTGGGTAAAGTCGTATTCGATTTTTTGGCAAGTGAGTGTAAGCACAGCAATCATACATAGGTACGTACTTCCATTGCGAGCTACCAAGGTGGACTTTTTAGAAAACATTAAGAAACTTATATTGTCAAACAAATGCAGTTAGTCCACGTAACTTAAATTTACAGTTTAATATTTGAAATAATGCTTGGCTGGAGCCAAGTTACCGCCATTGCCAGGACAAAACCGCTTCACAATTGCCAGTACACCACTCTATATGCCAGTGTTATGGCAATCGTGCCAAGCTGGTATTATGCGTACAATATGCACACATATTGTTTTTTTAATGGGTTTTTGAAAAAAAAAAGTGTTTAGGAATGAATATGAAGAAAAACCGCACTTACCTTGCTTACTTGTCTTGAAATCGTTCCCACAGACTTTGGCCTAGCTGTAGGGCAAACAAAACACTGTACCAACAGGCCTTTCATATTAATATCATAACAAATTTTGGTTGCTAACCCTACTTTGGTTGGTATTTTTAAGTGGGGCGAAACAGGAATGAAATTCAACGGGGGTCAAATAAGATTTTTTTGGCATGTGAGACGATAATGTGGGGCCAATGTGGAACAAATCCTTGAAACTCACACTCTGCCACCTGATCCCAAACCAGGCACAGCCTGTACTAATGCCATTGGACTACTGGTAAAAAAAATAATTTGATAAAAATTTAGTCTGTTTATAATAATATAATATATTTTATAGGATCTTTGTATTAATAACCTTAATCTTGTTTTCTCTACTATTCTAAATTTATTTATATGCACCTACTTTGACTTATCTCTGCACCACCTTGGGTTGACTGGTAGACAATGCCTCAGGCATTAAGTCTGCCTTTATACATCATAGTTTTATGTATCATAAAGTTTAAATAAATAAATAAAAAATAATATTTACAATTACAGGTTTTTTGGGAGTTTTTTTAAATTGTTTTATTCTAATTATGTGGCAATCAAGCATACGATGTTCGATGATAAGCAGTTACTGTAGCCTATGGATGCTTGCAATACTAGAAATATCACTTGCGTGTTACCGACCCAGCAATTTTGACACCAGGGTTTTCAGAATATCCCTGGGATAGGATAAACCTGCACTCACACACAGGTATACAACTACACCGCGCTGTGTGCAGTTATTTGGCTGTGGTCTTCTGTAAGTGCGAGTGATGTCCTGGGAATTGCAAGTGCCTTTAGCTACGGTAACTGCTTACATAAGCGGGCCATAAGCTTGTTTACCATCTAAGTAATATAAAAAAGCAAACAGTAGGTTCAAAAAATTACTAAAATAATTTTATTTCATTTATATTTTGTTTTACAGTTATATAAACTCGAACGAATAAACGCTTGGCAATAAATGTAAGAGCAAAACAAGGAGTTTCAAGGTCACCGTCGAACAGTCTCGTATTATTTGAGATCATATTATGAATACTTATTATTTTACTGAGTATACAGAAACGCTCAAATACACTTGAGTTTCGGAGTTGTTCATATATTATATGTAAAGGTTAGGTTATCAAAATAAGAGCTACGACTCTAAGCAATCGATACGTATAGAACGGCAATGTAAGAACATAGGTGTAACTTAGGTCCACGGCTATACCGCTAGAGAGGTAGGGCGGTTTACTAATGTTTGCCATAATTAAAAATGCCATAATTTCATATGCCATACTGGTATTTGCCATAATTTCATTAGAAATAACGCTTCAGTTGCCATAATCGTGAAATGACATAAAATTACTTTCACTATGTATGTATGTATGTATTTGCTATAATTTTCGTTTTCAATAATGCCATTTTCCATAACTTTTATTCACCATTATATAAATATGGAGTTTATTTACAATTAAACCTAAAACTAAACCTCATATGGCGTCTACTAACAAAGAACAACGGAGCCTCGTATAAAGCCTTATAAAGCTGAAGAGTTTGTTTGTTTGGTTGAACGCGCTAATTTCAGAAAATACTGGTCCGATTAAAAATATTTTTTTTGTTGAATAGTGCATTTATCCAGGAAGGATATAGGCTATATAACATCACGCTATGATCAATAGGAGCGGAGCAGTAGTGAGATATGTTGCAAAATCGGGGAAAATATTCCAAATAACCACGCGGACGAAGTCGCGGGCGACGGTCTCTTGTTTTAAATATATTTGAGCTAATTGTATAGCAAAAATGCACAAAAAAATTGTCGCAGTAATACGTTGTTCTAAAACCACGTTCAATACTGCCCCTGTGGTAGTTCCTATGTCTGCATATAATATAATATTCCATTCTTCCCTTGCTGTCGTCGGGCCAGCGCGCAGCGCACTAAATTATGATAGCGCACACAACGACGTTATCTTTCTATGGATATTCGCACTTTACCTAAATGTAAATTTATAGTATTTTTAGCGTCGCATACAATAATGGTTTGTGGGCTATCTCTCCCTTTGTGTTCAGTTTTATCGATTATTATATATTATTGTGGGGTGCAATGAAGGGAATATTATATGTCGTAAATTGTATAGTTTTGTTTGTAAAGATGAGTGAAAGGGGAGTGTAAGGTTTCTTAAGGGATGAAGCTTTTTGTGTCGCTTTTTAGATTTATTTTATAATCTTTTTCCCAATGCATCAGTATTATTTATCTATACTTAATTGTCAAAGGCCGAAATCTGTACATTAAAGATATTGAAGAAAAAATAATATTCTAGTTTTAATTAGAGCAACAGAAGACAAAACAATTATTTTTAGAATTTTTGTCTGTATATTTGTACGCTCTTCACGCTAAAACTACTGCATGGAAATAAATGCAGTCTTCACTGATGGTAAAGACGTCTAGCAATACATCAGTATTGCTACTAGCTTCCGACCGAGGCTTCGCCCGCGTTCACATCCATGGTAACAATGATTTTAACCGTACATTTTTCTGGGATATAGTCTATGTGCTATTCCATGCTATATGGATGCTATATCAATCTGTGTGCCCAATTACATTTAAATCTATTCGTCATGCTTTTATTTTTAGGAAAAGAATAAGGGTTCCGCAAAAAAGAATGTTAAATCCATAAAGTTGTGCAAACAACACAAGAACGGAGAAGTACAGCAGCACACAAGTGAGCTACAGCAAAGCGTAGCCGGATGTAGCTTGTAACATATAAAGCCTTGATAATGCCTAATAGCGGTGGTAACCGAGTGGGAAAGTAACCGACTTGCATGTAAGAGGTGCAAGTTTGATCCCTGGTGGCAGTACCTATTTCACTTTGTGGAGTTTATATGTACTAATCAAATGATTCGCCATCTGCTAACGGTGAAGGAAAATATCGGAGGAAACTCACATGTCTTAGAAGAAATTCTAAAGACATTTCTGATTCATCAACCCGCATTAGGTACGCGTGTGTGAATTAAGGCCTAAAACCCTCTCTCACTCTTGATAGTGGAGAGGAGACCCGTGCCCAGCAGTAGGACATATATGGGTGGCTATTATTATAAACGAAGCCTTTATCTTTTCATCATTTTGCTTAATAAATACCATTACTGAAAAGCTCCTAATATTTGAATGATAAATCAAAATGAACAAATCAATCAGCCGAACAAAATAGCATCAGTATTGTGCCCACGACCACTATTGTTCCAAATTTAAATATAGCCCAATCATGTTCAATAGTGTGATTGTTATGTTATATCTATGTTATAATGAAAAGGAGCCCAAGCCAATGTTGGATCCAATATACCAATCGTATTGGTCTATTGTTATTTGTGTAAGCAATATCCAGATAAACTAAGATACCTTCAATAAGTCTATCGGAGTCCACTGCTGGACAAAGGCCTCTCCAACACACGCGCAGCGACGATTCTAAGATACCTTAGTAGATAATAATTATTATCCTTCGAAATGAAAAAATAGAAGAAATTATAATCTAGACTGGCCTGTTGACCTAGTGGTTAATGACTCTGACTGCTAAAGTGGAGGTCGTGAGTTCGAGTCCAAATTTATGTGATTCATAAATGTGTGTAGTCGGGGTGTAATTTGTGTCCGTGAATTGTATGTTTCTAAAGTCTCCCATGACACAGGGCTTGTTGCCTAGTGCGCGAGTTGTCTTTTCTTTTGATAAAAGAAAAAAAAACAATCGTTGTGGTGCGCAGAGTAGTGCGTACAACAACGGATTCGAATTCCTTGTTGCGTAAAGATATTAGAATTTTTTGACGCACCATGGTCAATATTATCTCTGGACTGGACTGGAATTGTGGCTTTTAAAAGCATTCAGAATCGATGTTCACGTATGAAGACGTAGATGAATGTAGAGAGCTTCCTCTACATTTATCAACGCTTCTATCCAGACATACTTCTTTCGTTTGAAAGAAAGAAGAAGCAATTGTCGTACAATAGTCTCTGCCTACCCCAATTACACACGGGCGTGATGATTATGTATGTATTTAAATAAGATACTAACCGTAAATTTCCTTAATTCGTATTTTATTTATAAAAATAGAAAGTCTAAAAAAGTATAAATCTCCATCAAGTTCATAAACTTTGTCCAGTACACATTTAAGCTACCATGTGAACAACGACGTTATATTTTCCAAACTTAAACTACCGCAAAACGTATAACTTTGCTAAGACTATGAAAACAAACACGAAAGCGACCGAAATCGGATTACACGGGGGCGCTTTTCAGCAAAAACCAATAGCGGGGACAGCGTAGTGTTGTAGTGAAAGCCGGGACCGGGAAATGTGGTATTTAAATAGCGTGGGAAGAATACAAACGAAGGAGCCTGTTTTTGTGTTGCCCTTCTTAGAGTATTCAAGAATATTCTCTCGTTGTTTTCATTAATTCTACGTGCCATGGAGTTCTTTGTGCAGCTGCAATTGAAAGATAATGCAATAGACAACGTAAATGTATTTAAGAGAGGTATACGGCACCCGAAAGATCTCAATATTAACACAGCCAAATAACTACACACAGCGGTGTAGAAGTCTCCAGTGCTCACTTAGGGATGCTTTTTTACTCTATACTTACCAGCGTCTATAGGCTACGGTAACTGCTTACCATCAGATAGGCCGTATGCCTGTTTGCCACCTGAGTAATATAAAAAATCGTAAGAAAAAATTGCAGCGATATATATTTTGTGAATTAAGGTCTAAAACGTCTCTCTCTCTCGATAGAGGAAAGGACCCGTACCCAGCAGTGAGACATATATGGTTATTTTTATCTATACTAATATTATAAAGCTGAAGAGTTTGTTTGTTTGTTTGGTTGGTTGAACGCGCTAATCTCAGAAAGTACTGGTCCGATTAGAAAAAATCTTTTATTGCTGAATAGTGCATTTATCCAGAGAGGCTATAGGCTATATAACATCACGCTATGATCAATAGGAGCGGAGCAGTAGTGAGATATGTTGCAAAATCGGGGAAAATATTCCAAATAACCACGCAGACGAAGTCGCGGGTGACCCCCCGTTATTGTATATTATGTACATATAAGTAAATCAAATCTAAACACTATGAAATGAACTGCAATCAACATTAAGTATATTTTTCTGAAAATAAAATATGGAACAGTAAAAATGCGCATTCATAAAAGAATGGACACGACGCAACTCAATAGCGAGCACGAAAAAGTCACTTAGCCTCACGGGACTGGACAGTTCCGACGATTCCCGTAAAATCTCTTCACCCTGGGATTATGAAATTCTGCCAACACTAGAGGTAACACCCTAGAGGGCAGACGCGTATAGTACTTGTAATCTTATTTTTTATATAAATGTGAACATTTCTTTACATCTGATAGTGAGAATAGCTGGGTGTGCTACAATTTTATTGTATTCTTTCGTTAATAATAGTGTGTTAATAGGTACAGGAAAAGATGTAGAAATGTATGTTTGATGATAAATATAAATAAAATTGTAATTTTTGTATAATACGTATTCATAACTGATTTTCTTTTTTAATGAGTGGTAATATGGACTGCCTTGGTGGTCCAGTGGTCTCAGTATGCGACGCGGTGCACGAGGTTGTGGGTTAGATTCCCACACAGGACAAAACTTTGTGTGACCCACAAAGAGTTGTTCTGAGTCTGGGTGTAATTTGTGTCCGTTAATTGTATGGTTGTAAAGTCCCCCGCGACACAGAGCTTGTTCTCTAGTGCGGGAGTTGTCTCTTAAGGAAAAAAAAATACCAAGCTAGTATATTATAAAGGTATTGTTTTTTTAAAGACAACTCTCGCCCTAGAGTACATTGCGGGGAGCTTTACAAATACACAAATCACTGATTCTTTTTCTTATTCTTCTTATCGTTTGGTTAGTGGCCAACCTGGTGACAGAGTTATTTAGATCGCCCATATTTAGGCCTCTGTCGTGATCTAACGACTGATAACAGTCAGGACCGACTTTAAACGTGCCCTCCGAAGCACGGAGACGCTCAGATGAAATACCACTATGCGGTCACCCATCTATAGGGTTACCGCGCCTTTGGTTGCTTAACCCGCTGATCGTTTACCGAACAGCGAGTGCACCTAGCTAAGAGCGCCTCTGATACAAATTACTCTTAGACTCGGAACAAACATTTATAAATCACAATATAAAATTTTGTCGCGTATGAGAATCAAACCCAAGACCTCCTGCTTAGCAGTCATAGTCACTGACCAACAAGCCAGTCAAAAGCATGCACATAATTTAACTAATAGCAAAAAAAAACATGCACACATAATATTTTATCAATAACATTGACATTGAAAGGGTCCTGAAAACCGAAAACACTTCATAACTTGAACAAAATATTACCTTAAAAGACGATACTTTACACATTTATATCAGCTTTGATAAATAGGACGCTTGGATGTGCGGCGGCTTCGCAAACCGACCAAATTAAAGAGACCACAACCCGCAGCGGTGACCGAATAAATTGGTGTATATTAATCTTTGTCACTTAATACTCTATAAAGTTTAGCTGTGATGAATCAGTTCGCACCTGCTCCTTAACAATGTTGATATGAAAAACATGTTTATGTTGTGTTTATGTTTAATTTAGTAGTATTGTGTAAAAATACATTTAATTAATCTTATATAACTATTATACTAATCGGTATTAAATAATTAGTTTAGTTTTAACAAATCTGTGATTTTTCTCGGGACTATGTGCTATTCTAAACTATAATCTATCTCTGTGATTAATATTATTTTCTTTCCCGAGTTTCTTGCCAATTCTTCTCGAGGCCCAACCCTAGTCAGCGAATTGGCCGTAGGAGAAAAATATGCTGGCATTTGTTTTTATGACGTTCATAAGTATCATGTATTTGATCTAAATGAATAAATGAGTTTGACTTTGACATTATTAGTTTTAGTTACGTAGGGCACCATACAAGTAACCAAGCCCGATTGGAGAAGGATCTCCAACTTGAAGAATACCACTGTCATATTCCTATATGATAGTGGTATTCTTCAAGTTTAAGTCATATAACACATTTCTATGTGTTATATGACTTAGAAAAATGAAACAGTTAGGTCTCATGTATCCTGGAAAGGACATGAGACAGGAGTTATTCTTTCCTTAATAATTGACATCCAAGCGGGAAGAGCCGCGGGCAATAGTTAGTGTAATCTATATACATATATATATATAAAAGCAGAAATTGACTGACTGATCGATCAACGCACAGCTGAAATCGCTAGGTAAAGAATTATGAAATTGTGCACAAATATTCCTTAAGAGACGTACGTATGCACTAAGAAATAATTTTTGAAAATTTTACCCCTAGGGTGCAAAAAAAAAGAGGTTGCAAAGTTTGTATGGAACAATGTGTTTTCTTGCGCTAATTAACTTTAAACTTACCCGTGCGAAGCCTGGGCGGGCCGCTAGTCACTACATAGTATAAAACAAAGTCGCTTCCCGCTGTCTGTCTGTCCCTATGTATGTTTAGATCTTTGAAACTACGCAACGGATTTTGATACGGTATTTTTTAATAGATAGAGTGATTCAAGAGAAAGGTTTGTATATATAATACATGGTACATATAAACCGAAGCGAAGCAAGAGCGGGTCGCTAGTATAATATACTAGTTGTTGCCCGTGGTTCCGCCCGCGTAGAATAGAATAGAATAGAAAACTCTTTATTGTACACCAATTACATTTTGAAAGAAACATTATTTATACTTAGTTATGCACAATGGGCGGCCTTATCGCTAAAAAGCAATTTCTTACAGACAACCTTTGGATGGACAGATATAAATATAATAAAGAAAAGTGGGAGAGTTTTGCGTAGATGTCGGTTATCGCGATAAAAAGCCTATATGCTATTTCAGACTATAATCTATTTCTGTGCCAAATTTCATCCAGATTCGTTCAGTAGTTTTTGCGTGAAAAAGTCCATAAACATCCATACATTCTTACAAACTTTCCCGTTTATAATATTAGTAGGATAACAACCCGTAGACTAAGTAAATTCACAAACAGTCTTATTACGTTCTAACCAAACGTGATCTGCACGCAATTTGCGACAAACCACACGCGTATTACACGCATTAGGTAACGCGACCCCGGCTCGGTCGCATTATTGCGCTGTATTGCTTCGTATTGCGTTCAGTTGCTCTGTATTGCTGATGTAACGTGCTGTCGGACAATGAGGTTTGTAGGCGATTAGGCATAGTGTTTGTTGATTGTGTTGTGAAGGTAGAATTGTTGTGTTCATGATATTAGCAGTATTATAATACTTAAGCGCTTTCCGAAGCGTAATGGTGAAAACACCAATTATCAAACTTAAGGTATTGTGAATTTCGTTGCAAAAAAAAAACGAAAGTCCCGGAGTCGACTCCCGGCGACTCCGGGACTTTGTGATCGAAGAGGCAGTTAAATACTTATATAATATGAACTTAATAATAATCTAATATAATAAAATACTGTTACGTCCCAACGCTGAGACCAGTTGTTACTAGCTATCGCTGACACTAATTGTTATGTTCGATGACGACAACAATAGTGACTTGTCAGGATAGGGTTCGATTAAAATGCCAGTTTACGCGATAACGAGTATATTAGCACTTCAACACAAAACACACAATGACACTTACAATACACCGTAAACACAATTACACACTATAACAGTTCACTCACTAAACTCTTCACTATAACACAAAACACTTCACTAAAGTCTTCCAATATCGTCCCGATCTATCGCTTGTATCGCTGTCTTCTTCTCAGTGAAGACTCGTTGACTTCTCAACGAAGACTCAACTAAGACTCTTCAACCAAGACTGAATGTCCGCCGCACGTCGGCCCCTTATATATCACTCGCCACGGAATCGAGAATATACGCGAGGATCGTAGTAAGTTATAGTAACGTCTTTACGAAGAAACCCGTTACTCGAACGTTCATTCATGATGTAAACAAGTCACCGTGCTAAGTGCCATAAACCTTGTGCCTAAACGCTAAGGTTCATATTCGCACGTTCCGTTCGACCGCTATTCATCCTTTGTTCTCTTTATGATATTTTTCTGTATTGTTCGAGACACTTTATGAATAGCTATTGTTTTCAGATAGCGGTAGTTTTTAGGGCCAACCTGTGCGTCGTAACAATACTATAATATTAAATCATCATGATTTGATTAGTAGTGTTTGATCCAAATCTTTCAATCAAACACCCTGTTTCAGTCCACAGCTGGGCAAAGGCGAGATTTCTAAAATAATATTACAGACAAAATATTATATCAGATTAAACTACCTAGTTCTTTCAAAAGATTATGAAGAAGAAAAAGATTTACTACGTTTATTTTTTATACCTTAAGAAGTCCAGATTAAAAGTTGTATATAAATAACTCTTTTGATTTCAAACAGAATACATTTATATCTTGAAGATTTCTTATGACCAAAGCTTGAAAAATATATTTTCTATTAAATTCAATTTCACACTGTTTGATCTATTCATAGACCGTAAAATTTTGGGCCTAAACATCAAGCAAGCTTTATATTCTACGTAGGCTCTATGTCACACAGTTTAAAGAAAACCAGCTAGTCACTTTCATGCAAATCATTTAGGTTTGACAATGTAAATCTCGTCCCATCATTATTGTTCTGCTAATTAAAGACACAGCATAGAATTTGTTTTTCAAAATTGCAACGTTGATGGCATGGTTGATTCAATGGTTTAAGTAGTTACTTCGTCATTTACCATTGGCTTATTGTGAGTTTTCTTCGCATACGGAATAACATTGTTGTGATCCACAAATGATTGTTTCGAGTGTGGGTGTAATTTGTGTTCAATAATTGTATATTTGTACACCCCGGTGGTACAAGGATTGTTATGTCGTGCTGGAGTTGTCTCTAAAAAAAAGAAAGGAAAGTATGCTCGGAATAAATAATTCCCGTGGCAATAAACACATTATTTCATACTAGTCGTCTCCATGTTTTGTTAAATAAAACTCAAACTTAAAATTCATTTATTCATTTAGATTACAAAGTAACACTTATGAAGGTCATAAATTATGAATAAGCCAGAAAGATCGCTGACGTGGGGTCTTGAGATGAGCTAGAAACAAGAAGAAGAAGCAAGAAACTCAGGCCACTTAATTATTTGAATAAAAAATATATTTGTAGAAAATATCTACAGGATTCACATAATCATTGAACAGAAAAATATAAGGAAAATCCGATATTCAGTGCCTTGACCTTGACTATTCTAAGACACAGACAGCAGTCATAAGATTATATAAAGAGGTTTTTGAGCCAAGCAGAATTACGAAACAAAGGAGATAAATGAGATAATATAATAATTATGTTTTATTATTATTTTATAAAAATAAGCTGACGCTTAACTATCTTGTCTGGTATCAATGAAGATGTTATTGCGACGACACACGCTACGATTGCAGGCACTGTCTAGACTCGCTTGCTAAGACACAGAATAACTAGAACCAAAATAACTCGCGATCAAAAGGTAATTTTAATTATAAATGTAATCTTTTTCACGACTTAACGGCTAAACGAATCTTATTTAAATTTGGCAAGTGGATAGGTTAGACTGAAGAAGGATATAGGATTTTTTCGATAACCAACACGGATTCACGAGATTAAGAATTTACTTAGCTTTTTCATGCTTGGTAGCCATCTGAGTAAAAACGAGAGCGACACATTTGGTACGTATTGTATTTAGTACCTATTATACAGTAACTGGTTGTTTGACGCTACGAAAAAAAAACAAAAACAATCTTGTGGGGAATGTAAACCTTGCTTTATTTCTTTCTGTAGTATATTTTGAACTCTAAAATTCTAAATCAGTTAATATTTAAAAAAATAGCTGTTCATTTCTAAGCTGTGGTGTTTACCTGCGTACGATCTATTTCCATGTTATTATGGGCAGCGGGCCGTGGACTGAATTGATTCGTTGTTAGGCCCAGATGAGGTCGAAAAATTGGTGATTGTTGACGTGCATGCAATGAGTGATTTTGATGGTTTTTGTTTTTATTGGTAAACGTAAACGACGCCCAAACCATTCCCTTTAATTAATTTGATTTATTTTTAAATAAGAGATACGCAGTTTCGGTTAAGTTATTTTTAAAAAATAAGAAGGTGAGTAATATGATTCTTGTAAAGCATTACTTCTCAACCCATAAACGTCCCACTGCTGGGCACGGGTCTCCTCCAAACATTTGGAGGGATATTAGCCTACTATACCACGCTGGCCAGACGGGTTGGTATAGGGTTTTGTTTCGAGTTTTCCCTCTCTTGCAGTGGATATTTTCTGCTAAAGCATTATAATAATAAAAATAAATGACAATTTGATTAAGTATATTCTAGTTTTGCTTCATCAGGATCATTTCCGTGTTCTTATACTTATTCACACACTTTTAAAACACTTGTCCTTTGATTTTTACTTTACTATGAAAAATGAAGTCTTATTTTATTGTGTTAGTACCTGTAATTCAAATTTATTTTTATTTACCATCAAAGTTGCGTTAAAATGTGTATTCAAATATGAATTCTTCGCGGGTTGTAATTAAAATATTTTTTTTTACAAATTAATGATACTTTTTTAAATTGAAATTTTCACCTTCCTATGTTTGTATGGTGCATAATAATGTCTAGCCTAGAGGGCAAAGTTCAGAAAGGAGCACAATGTACATTTGAATAATATATGGCGTAAATATTCGTCTGTGATGAGAAATAAGGTCAGGCTAGTGGTGGCCGTGGCCGTATTTGTACCGATATGTATAAGTTCTAGCCTAAGGGGTTAGTAGCTTAGTTATAGCCGAACAGATCGATATATCAGAAAGGTAAATCTATGTTTCGTCTATACGTCCGTGGATATACTAGTGAGAGTATAGAAGACAACAGCCAAATAACTACACACAGCGGTATAGTTGCGTTTCTTTGAGTGAGTACAGGAGGTCTCCAGCGCATTTAGGGATGCGTTTTGAAAGAAACAATTTCCTATCCCAGGGATACCCTATCTTAATACATTGGTATAAAAAAATGGGTCGGCAACACGCAGGTGATACCTCTGGTATTGCAAGTGTCTATAAGCTACGGTAACTTCTTAATATCAGGCGGGCCGTATGCATGTTTGTCACTCAAGTAGTATAAAAAAACGGATAAAACTATATAAGTTTATTCAGTGCGTTGCTTCGGAAAGCACGTCAAGTCGTTGGTTCTGCAAGACCTCTTTCCGATAGTGTGACACTGATTAATAAATTTTCGTAAAAAAATCGTACTGGGGAATAATTTATATATCGCGGACTAAAAACTTTATAATGAAGGATACAAAACCACCCAGACTTGGAACAATCATTCTTTTGCATTACATACCGCGAACACGTCTAGATAAATAAATAAAAAGAAAAACATTTATTGCTGCTATAAAATTTATAACAACTGTTTTACCTAGTGTTTTCACTTCTGTCGGCACTCCCAAAGTGCATTTTAAAAAAATATATAATTTGCTTAGGAAGATACATTTTCGTGTATCTATCACACAATTAGCTAGTCGTCGTTTAGATAAGCCGCCGAGATCAAAATCGATAAGTAGGTTTATTAACTCTAACAGATACTCGTAATAGCATCCCATATATGTCACACTGCTGGGCACGGGTCTCCTCTCCTCTATCTAGAGAGAGAGAGAGGATTTAGGCCTTAATTCACACACGCTGGCCTAATGCGGGTTGGTGAATCAGACATGTCATGTCTTTAGAATTTCTTCTAAGACATGTGGGTTTCCTCTTGATGTTTTCCTTGTGTATGATTAGTACTAAGACATGTGGGTTTCCTCATGAAGTTATCCTTGTGTATGATTAGTACATAATATAAACTTCACAAAGTGAAATTCACATTGGTGCTGCCACCCGGGATCGAACTCGCACCTTTTGCGTGTAAGTCGGTTACTTTCCCACTCGGCCACCACCACTTTTGCTAGCTCTCACATATGCAGGCTATATTCCTGCCCATAATGCCCATATTGACACTTAGTTCACTCCAGCCTAGTTAATACTTAACCGACAGTTAGCCAAAACGAAAAGTTCAACAAATTGCACTTTTATGGCTTACGTTAAATATTTCACTGGAACTTTATAGCTTACATCACGTACCGGCCTTTTGAATAATAAAATTGTGTTTAACCCGACTTAACGTGGAATTAAACTTGTATGGAGGTCCTAGAGGTTTCCAGCTGTAGAGGATTTTACGGGACGTCCCGATTTTTGAGGATTTTTTAAAGTCTTTAAAAAATCCTTAAAAATCGGGATGTCTATTCGTCGTCGTATTACTTCCACACTAGAGAAACAAGCTCTGTATCGCGGGGAATTAAGCAGTTACCGAAGCCTATGGACGCTTGCAATTCCAGGGGTATCACTTGCGTGTTGCCGACCCATTTTTTATACCAAGGTTTTAAGATGTAGTATCCCTGTGATAGGAAAACATTAAGTTAAAAAAGCATTCCTATATCGTCGTTGTATTATCGTTTTTGTAGTGCATCTGGCATGTTTGCTGACGCGGATGTTGATAGCTTCTCGGCCATCATGCGCAATAGATGCGCATCTTTGCTACGCCGTGTTCGCGACAGCTCCGACACCATTCTTAGAACGTTGGCGGATAGGTGGGACTCTCCGATCTTGGGGCGGTGAATACTACTGCACGCAGTTAAGTAGACATTTCCCAGGATCAGCGTGCCTCACGCAACTTAGTATACCTAATTAAATGTTACTAAAACTAATTTATATTGTTACTAACAATTATGGAATTTATTCTATAAATAAACTAGGGGTCGCCCGCGACTTCGTCCTCGTGGTCATTTGGAACGTACATTTCCCCGATTTTGCAACATATCTCACTACTGCTACGCTCCTATTTATCATAGCGTGATGTTATATAGTCTATAGCCTTTCTGGATAAATGCACTATTCAACAAAAAAAGATTTTTTCTATTCGAACCAGTACTTTCTGAGACATGCACGTTCAACCAAACAAACAAACTCTTCAGCTTTATACCTAATATTAAGTATAGAAGTTATTATTATTATTTTATCGGCGCTGAGAACCTGTACTCACACGGTAACTGATTAACATCGGCAGGCCGTATGCTTGTTTGCCACCTAAGTAGAATAAAAAAAACAATTCTAAAAAAATACATTTTTTTTTCTTTGTCCCAAAATATGTAGCATATGAACATTGGTACTGGATAACATTGATTAGAATTAGTCTAGATTCATACGGGTTGGGTAGTTAAACAGGCCGTTACGGTATACTGAGCATTTCTCCCAAGAGGATGTGGTATAATTGGCTGCGTTACACGGCTTGGTGGGTCTGCCAATTGGTGGGTAGTGGTATGAACACAATCTAGGGCATCCTGATTGATATTACTAGTACTACTTTAAATTAGGATCCTTTGCTTTTCATTATTTAAGAACTTTTTAATACATTATTATTTGGAATAATAAGGGCTAATGGTAAAGAAAAACCGATTCTATCTGATAATAGGCCTCTTAAAACAAGGCCTGGCTGTCAAAGTGCCGACGCGACGTGTCTAAAATTTTCGGATCGTCAGTAGATCGATACATAAGAAAATATAAGTAAATGTGAACATAATATCCGAAGGTCAGCAACATGTAAATGGTATAACAATGACAAACAAGCATACGGTCCGCCTGATGTTAAGCAGTTACCGTAGCTTATATCTATACCGACGCTTGCAATATCAGAAGTATCACTATTTTTTACACCAGTGAGAACTTTAAGATGCAGTGTCCTTGTTAGAGGTACGTTTCTTTAAAAACGCATCCCTACATAAGCGATAGAGACCGTGTGTGCTCTTGTTTGTCGATTTCGTTAGCTACAATCAATAAACAAATTACTAAGATGTATTTTAGTCCAACTAATTCCACTTTCACATATTCCAGCGATAATCTTGGCATATAAAAATAGTCATTTGTTTTTACCAACGAGTAAGGCCTCGTAAACGCTGACGTGATGAGCTGGATGCCTTTGGGGACTGGACAGATTTGTCATCAAATAGAGAGGTGTGAAATACCATGAGGGACACCTTTGCCCAATAGTGGGACATAATGGGTTTGAAAAAATAGAAGCAATTTCCATTGTGTAGACTCACAAATTCTAACAAAGACAAAACCTTACATCTGCAAGATTTCCTACAATAATTCAAATTTTCACATTTCATGAAGTTGAATGAATAAAAACTTAGTCAAGCGCCCCATAATAATATAAAAACCATATAAAATAATGAAAGCATTCAAATAAAAAGCCAAAGGATATATAGTGACTTTACCCACAATACAAGCGTTCTTTGGGATATATATTTTTATTTAGTCGTGTCCTCTCGGTGGGGCCGAGGCAGCAATAAAAATATTATATACCTAAGTGCTCTGCGGTGAATGTGGGATCTAACTCATAGAAGAAAAGCGTGTAAATTTTGTATTAGCGATTATACATCTCTGTGGAATTAAAAAGATAACTCCCGCACTAGGAAATAAGTTTTGTGTCCTGGGACACTATGCACATTAACAATTCACACCCAGATTCAGAAAAAGCATTTGTGAATAACAATTTTTATTCTGTTTGGGGTTTGAGTACACAGCACGTTATGCAGTGGGTAATGGCGAGGTAACTACACACCAACCGGTATGGTAACGGATTAATGTTATCAAAAAATGTGTTTGTTAAATGATAACTAGAAACCTATACACCTATACTTACAGGACACAACTACATCACTGTATGTAGTCATTTGACTGTGGTCTTCTGTAAGGTGAAGTTCCTTACAAGAACACCGTATAAGAGCACCATACCACCTACCTCCCTTGGACATAATTTTTATTTTATTTATACAATAAGAAACAAACAGTCAAGAAACAAATATGTATATATTTAAAAAATAGTAAACTTAAAGTTAGAATTGATATATAAAGTAGACCTATAGTTTCCTGCATGATACATAAATATAATTTAAAAGAGCTCCCTCCATATTTTAACAATAACATAAACCATTAAAGTTTTTAGATACATTTAAAAATATTTAGAAATAAGAAAAAAGGAAACCTTTAAATATAAATTTACATTCTTAAATATAATCTTACATTTTTCTAATAATATAAATGAGAAAATTTGGATAGATGGATGGAAGTTTGTTACTCAATCACTACTGAACAGATCCTGATGAAATTATATAGTCTTAAATAGCACATTGGCAACATTTTTAAACACAAGAAACACTATTCCACGAAGCCGTGGTCGGAATCCGCTTTATTCTTATAACTTCCAACACAATAAATGAAACATAGTCAGTATACGCTCATCCTTTATACTGGTACCAGGTATAAGTTCGTAGTTTGCGGTTTTCCCAGAGTTTCATTACGCTAGAGTTTATCTCAGCTTAATAAGATATAGTTGCGATTTGTAATATTCTAATGACGGGGGTTTGCATTCTGTGCACTATTATTTAGTGCGAAGTTTTCCACCTGTGATAGTTATCTTAAACGTTATTTGTAGAAATGGAATTTCTGAGTTGTTTTTCGATTGGTTGTGGTTAAAACGTCGTAATATTACTAGTGTCGTATCTATTATTAAGTAATATTACAGTGTTATGTATTTTCTAAATTGCGTTTCGAGACTATGACAGTGCATTCTGTTTTTGTGCCAAAGTTTTAAATACAATTTACTGGCCTGTTTGGTCTAGAGGTTACTGACTCTGACTGCTACGCTGGTCGTGGTCGTGGGTTCGATTCCCACCCAGGACAAATCTTTATGTGATGAGCAAAAATGTTTGTTCTGTGTCTGGGTGTTTTTTATCTATAATATGTATGTATTTAGAAATATATAAGTATGATTTATCAGTTGTCTGGTTGCCATAGTACAGGCTCTGCCTAGTTTGGGATCAGGTGGCGGTGTGTGCGTTGTCCCAAAAATATTATATTATTATTATATTATATTAATTCTTGATATTAAAGTACTTCCACCCTGCAGAAGGTTGTAGCAACCCATATCTGTCTTGTTGCTAAGTACGGGTCTGCTCTCATATATAGGGAATTACTGCACTCTGGTCTAATACGGGTTGGCATGACATGTAGCATTCTTGACGATGATTTTCTTTACTGTTACTGGATGGAGTTTTTATATTCCGCTTTTAAAATGGGAGTCGTTTATTAGAGAACAAACCCTGACGTACAAAAAACAGCGAGACCAGCAGCAACATAACTACTTAAATTACTGATTTATCAGTATAGCGAATTGAAATCGATTTATTACAAGTAGCTGTACTTACATACAATACAGCTGCTCTACATACATACATCTCAACCTTTAACGTCCCACTGCTGGGCACGGGTCTCCTCCAAACATAAAGGGATATTAGCCTACTATACCACGCTAGCCAGACGGGTTGGTATAAGGTTTTGTTTCGAGTTTTCCCTCTCTTACGGTGGATAACACTTACTCCCTTAGTCGACTCTTACGACACCCTCGGGATGAAAGGGGTGGTGACATTTGCATTCTTAATCCGTCACCACACGGATAATATATACAGCTGCTCAATTCCAATCAATTTTATTGATTGCTAAAAGCCAATTTATAAGAATCACCAATATTACAACCAGTTTTCGTTTTAGAGACCGTTTCCCTTCCATCCAGTTTACAAAAAAACTTTATCCTTTTTTTTCCTCAAATAATAAATAGTGAAGCCACAGGATATAACAGATTATAAAAAGTCTACATAAATCACAATAACAATCTAAATAAGAACACTAAGTACTATTCTTCAGAACACACATATCGTCGTACAAAACAAAAAGCTAACAAAAGCGAACAATTTGCAAGTAGCCCAGAATAATAAATAACATGTATAAGCATTGTAGGGATTAAAATAACCTTTCCGAAGGCGTCCCGTACAGAGTTTATGTTATGTTTTATTGTACGTAGGATCCTCGGGGAATGCCTTCGTAGCTCCGTAGCGTTGCGTAGCTCTTTTGTAGCACTTATATGTGCTACGGTATTGATTTTAGGTGCACTTTTATAAAACACATTCATATTAGATAGCGCGTGCTTTTGCGTCTAATAAGCAGTTTTAATCAATTTTAGGTTTTATGGTAGCAGTTTTTGTATCGATATATTGCACATTTTTGCCAATATCCATGGATGCTGAACGAAGAGTTTTATTTGGATCCAACTTTATTTATTACCTGATTCAGTGCTAGGTATTGATTTTCTCTCAGAATACAGTGCTACACACTAACCTAGTGTTGTTTGATGAAGAATATTTAAACAGGCAAATGTTGCATCTACAGGTTATTATTGTGGTTAGACTCGCATTTGACTACAGTTTTGTCTAAACCCTTTACAGACACCCATATTGCTACTGTAGACAACACAGACTTGGCATTGACTTGACCCGGTTCATGGCAAGTTATTCAATTTTTTTCTGTGGCATAACACAGTAAAGTTGGCTAGCCATTTCTATTTCGCCACTAAATTATTATATAACGATGTACCTTCCACTAGTAACCACTTTACAGAAGACCACAGCCAAATAAATACACACAGCAGCGGTGTAGTTGTGTTACTGTATGGTACAATACAGGTCTCCATCGTTCATTGCATTTTGAAAGAAACGTATGCCTATCCCACGGACACTGTCATCATAAAGCCTTGGTGTAAAACAATGGGTTGGCATCACGCAAGTGATACCTCCGGTATTGCAAATATCCATAAGCTACAGTAACTACTTAACATCAGGTGGGCCGTATGCTTGTTTCCAACCAAGTAGTATAAAAAAACCAGTGTCTTAACCACCATAATTCCTGCCAAATAGAAGATAAGGTGAATCTCCACACGCTCTTTTGATTTAAATAAATAGATAAATGGAAACATATAAGGAGAGTGTTTCTAAAATAACATTTAAATACGCATGTCTAGACGCGACGGTAGCAACATGTAGCGATGCGACAGATTTTGTATAAGGGGAATAAAACGAAGTCAGAATGTACGCGGTGAGGGTGAAAGCCTTCTGAACACTGTCTCGTTTAATCGTGTCAAATGTGACTTTATACTAGAAGAGTAAGCTTGCGGAAAAAAGATGGTAGCTGATTGGAAAGTAACAGACTTGTACACATGAGGTGTGGGTTTAGAATCCAGGTGGCTGATCGAATGTGAATTTCATAGTGGAATTTATGTATGTACATTTATATAGTGACTAACATGTCTTTGAAGAATGTCAAGTCATGTTTGACCTAGGCTACGTTTATGGGATAAGGGTTAAAATCAAAGGTAATTGCTTATCATCAGGTGGATCGTATAATTGTTTGCCACCTACGTAGAGTTAAAAAAAATTCAAATGGTAAAAGACAAGTCAGCAACCCACCTGATTTTTTATGTGTATGTGTGTGTGTGTGTAGTTGTAAGCTTCAGATGGCTTTCACAACTTTACACG
The DNA here is from genome assembly GCA_947095525.1 of Trisateles emortualis. NCBI lineage: Eukaryota > Metazoa > Arthropoda > Insecta > Lepidoptera > Erebidae > Trisateles > Trisateles emortualis. The sequence goes on along the minus strand of OX352736.1, from coordinate 19,247,265 downwards.
GACTGTCGGCGAGTGGAAGGCTCTCAGCCGTAATGACCCACCTGATGGTACGTGGTAACCTCCACTCATAGACTTAATTCTTTATTGTACACACAAATAAACATTACAATATACTTAATAATAAAAATCATGTACAAAGGCGAGCTTAACTCATAATGAGTTTTCTACCAGCAAACCTTAGAGTGGTAGAGGAGAATTCAGCAATTCCAGGGTCACAGCCATGCCAGTGCCTGTCGTGAAGACATATTTTAATTCCACTGATGAATATACAATTTTAGTTATAAATTAGTATACGTAGAATTGTTGAGATTGCATGTCGTCTCGCAATCACACAGCTTTGCCTAAATTTAGCGTAAATGCTCTGATATTAAGATTGACTAGATAGTGTACAGTAACATTCAGAGCATAAGTTGGAGCCGCTTGGTTTTACTTACAAATTACCTACACAAAATACCCAAAATGATTTCTGTGTATCAGAAGCATTTGTTGATTGCAAAGATCAAATTTGCATATGATTAACATTAGGTAAGGCGTAGTATGGCTGGTCTGTTCGTCTGATAGCTAAAGACCCTGACTGCTACGCCAGAGGTTGAAGGCTTTGATTCAAAATCAAAATTAAAAACTAGAGTATGGGCCAAATTAAAAGTATCCAGAATCGACGTTCATGCATAAAGAGGTTGATGAAAATAGAGGAAACGAAAGAAGTATTTCTGGATAGAAGCAATTGGCGTATTTTAGTCTCTGCCTACTCCAATGGGAGACGAGCGATATGATATGTATGTACAAAACCTTGTATAATTCAAAAATTCAAATGTTTGTTCAGAGTCTGGATGTAGGTTGTGTCTGTGAATTGTATGTTTGTACGACACAGGGCTTGTTTCTTAGTGTGGAAGTTGTCTTAAAAAACACAAGTATAAAATGTAATGTAAGTACAATTTGTATATGTTTAACAATGGGAGAGGTGTTTGCTTTAAAGGCTATGTAACCACGTACAGTTGGTATAACACTTTTATTATAGTGGCAGGAAACGAGAAAGTGGTTCACCTGGTATGTTGGAACTGTTGGTCATGGATATCGACAGTTTTAGGAACGCAGTCAAGATGCTGCCTATCAATATGTAAGGCGTAGGCTTCTTATATTTTGTTCACTGTACCCATGTTCGCAAATAAATTATTGGTTTGATTTGAACTAGTTGCAGCCTTACAAAACATATAAACATACTCCTACTCTTTGTTGTGTTAGGATCCATATTATAAGGAACGATGGTGATAACGATAATACCGAACACAATGCCGGACTTCAGACATACATAATCTCAGAGATCAAACGTGTGCCCTTTGTACGGTAACTCTTTACCGTAGCGCCCCCAACATCAGTCACATCCAGTATTTATAATTCATGAATAATAAGATTTATGTTTTGTACACGGCTAGGTTATGCCCCCGGTACATGGTACGGCCTACCACATCGCGTAATTACAAAATTTACAACAGTACCAACGACTTGCTGTAATTGTTCGCATTATAATGACATTCGCGAGTGAATGTCGGCACTAAAATGTCGAGCTTGGCTTCTGTTAAATTTAAAATAGAAGGGAATGAGTTGACAGATTTTGTTTGATACTAGCTTTTGTTAGTGGCTTCGCCCGCGTTATTATTTATTTATTTATTTTATTTATTTAACCAGTCAACCTTAGGGTGATGCAGAGATAAACAAAGTAGGTGCATATTAAGATGAATTATCGTAGATAACGGGTATTCTTAATTTCAATAAACAAATATACATATATTATAAACATACTTAGCTAATTATATATATATATATATAAATAGATACATACAATAAATAATAAAAAAAATATATAATAAATAATACATATAAGTATAAATTAGTTATTATTGTTTTTTTAAATATTATAGAACTTTTGTATTTAAATTCATGTAGTATTTTTTTTTTTTTTTTTCAAATCAAATCACATTTATTTGCTGAACAAAGGTGCAGTTACAATGGTGTTGATGGTTTATAAAAATCCTCCTTGCTCTACCTAGTAGGCATGCAAACATTAATCTATAATATAAAATTCAAAATTCTATAATTATGTATTACCTACTACTAATTAAATAAATTAACATTAAATTGTATCTACGAGTACATGCATTATAAATTATAATAATTTTTATATAAGTAATAATTTCTAAGTTTACTAATTAAATAAATTACAATAATACAACACAATAATAATAGTTCATATAATTATCTATCAGAATTATTCTATTTACCGGCTACAAAATCGCATATTGTATAATAACATTTTGCTATTAGTAATTCATGTAGCTGTTTTTTAAATAAACTTATGTTCTTTTTTTTAATGTCAATTGGTATTTTATTGTATATAACGGGTGCCATACAATATGTGCTTTTGTGCATTAATGTCGTGTTAGCTTTTTTTATACGCAGCCTGTTGCTAACATTGTCTCTCCTGTTACGGATGACTGTGTCTGACATTTTTTCAAACATATCAGGGTTTGATTTTACAAAAACTGCTATTTCGTAAATATAGAGAGAAGGCAAAGTCAAAATTTTATGCTTTTTGAAGTAAGGTTCACAACTGTCTGTTAATTTCAATCCGAACATAGACCTAATACATTTTTTTTGCGCTTTGAAGACTAACTCGTTATTCGTAGAATTGCCCCAGAACATTACACCATATCTTAAATATGAAGCGGCTGTCCCATGATACGCCATTAGTAGTGCGCCATGGTCGACAATAGGTGCAAGTTTATAAAGGGCGTATGCTGCACTACTGACCTTTTTACATAGTTCTTCAGTATGTACTCTCCAGTTTAATTTATTGTCAATAATTAATCCTAAAAATTTTGTCGATTGAATTTCATTAATAATTAAATTATTATAATTAACATTCATATTTTGAATTATTGGAAGTCTTTGAGAGAATTGTATTATATTTGTTTTAGTTAAATTTATTCGTAAATTATTATTATCTAGCCATTCTATTATATCCTTTATTGTGTTATTTATGTCAGTTTCGTACAAATTTTTATTTTTACATTCTATTGCTACCGTGCTATCGTCTGCAAACAATGTGATTGGGTGGTTGGTTACTTTCGGTAAATCATTTATGTATAATATAAATAATAACGGACCCAACACACTGCCCTGACCCACCCCGTAGCTGACTGTGCGTATGTGAGATTTGTGAGTTTCTTCTCTTTTATTTATAGAATTTACAGATTTTAATTCTGTGTACTGTTTTCGATTAGTCAAGTATGATTTTATAAGTTCTAGTATATTTCCTCGTATTCCATACTCTTCAAGCTTAGTTAATAATATATTGTGATCGACATAGTCAAAAGCTTGGGTCATATCACAAAAAATAGCACAAACGGGTATTTTATAGTCTACTTTTGTTGTTATTACATTTAGGAACTCGAAAATTGCTTTGTTAATACTTTTGTTTTTTCTAAATCCTTTTTGCTCTACTGCTAAAATATTTCGATTTTCCAAGTAAGAGTTAATTTGTTTATAAATGGCAATATATTATTTTTATTAAATTAAAATTCAAACTATATATATACAACAATAATATGAAAAAACTTATTTATACTAACTAAACCTAAATATGAAAAACTAATTAATTAAATAAAAGGCAATAGTTTAGGCGTCATAATATTCCTCCGAATCACTGTCAACCGGAAAAGTGCCCAAAAGGCTGGCGGCATTGCCACGTTGAATGGCAATGCTGATTCTCTGTGCAAGAAACAGGCCAGCCTTTTGGTCACGCGAAGCGTCGATCAGTCGTTTCGCTATTTCCCTAAAAAGAAAGCGAGCGCTCGGACCCCACGAACCAATTGTCTCGACCCCAAACGGCTCAAATACGTAATTGCCAATTAAGTTTCCGTATTTGCGCCGTTTAAGGGCCTCAGCAGCTGCAGCAGCAGCGCCAGCCGAACCCGCTGTACTCGGAAGATGTGATGGCGCAAGGGTATCGACGCACGTTGCGTCCCACACCAAAGGCCTACCCATCTTCCAAGGCAATAATGTCATACCGTCAGGTCTCTTCCCATCGTCACGTGCCAAACCATTTGGCTCAAGTACGGATGGAACGCCGGCGGTGACAAGAGCACGACGGATAATGTCATTGAGTTGGGCGTGCCTCGAGATACGGCCTGCACTCCTGCTGCAGGATAGGCCATGGTGTCCGAGGCTGTCGACGGCTTCGCCACAGTGACACCGATGCGGAGACACACACGGAGCACCTAAACGAAGGCAAGTGGCGAGGCGGAACGTCGTGTCGTCCATCATAGTGCCTATGTTGGGCGACGGAAGTGCCTGTAGCCATTGACCTGACTCCCATTCACCCACAGCCAGCAAACGGGCGCACTCAGCAGCACTGGAAGCTGTAGAAATAAGATTTTTTCTTACCAAGCTGCAGAGCGGCCCGTCCCACTGTTTCTGAGAGAACAGGTTAGTAGGCAAAACAGTGTTTGGACAAGCCATTTTCCAAGCGTTCACTGCATCGGTCTTGCACGGCACTTCCGAATCAACCAGTGTAGGTTCTAATATTTTCCTGGTTAAATCTTCCGTGCTGTGGACCGAGGATAGGAACGCTGGTAAACTAACATCAGAAATTTTGCGAACGCCGAGGCCACCATAACGAATAGGAAGTGAAGCTTGGAGCCAAGTTCGGTCGTTCATGGCCACATTTAAAACTTTGCTTAATGTAATTTGAATAATTTTGTCCATTTTGCCTAAAAGGGATATATATTTCCAAAATTGTGATGATCTGAGAGCATGAGTTAATTTTGGAACGAAAAGACAATATCTAATAATGGTGAGAGCCGAATGTATGTTAATTTTGAGTAGGCGATCCGAAATTTCACTAAAATTTTGTATTTTCTCCTCTATAAAGGAGTCATATGCCTCTTCCAAGACTGGGGACCCAAGAAGGCGTAAACAACTTTTTTCTATAATTTTAATGTTGGGAGCCAAATAATTAAATTTTGAAATGACCAATTGTCTATTGCTAACATTTTCATTCAGAAAAATTTCACATTTTGTGGGATTTAAATCCAAACCAATTAACTGGAATTTTGATTTCAAAAAAGCCAAATCTTGTAGTACTGTGTCTACATCACCTCCAAGGGTCCCATCGTCAAGGTACCAGCAATTAAATTTAGAATTTAATTGTCTAATAATTGGGTGTATTGCCAAACTAAAAATGACAGGTCCAAGAGGGTCACCCTGCTGACAGCCAACCGCAGAGTCTAAAAGGTTATCCTTGTATAGTAATTTAGAAGGTTTTTTATAGCATTGCCAAAGAAACTTATAAATTTTGGGTATTTCTAATTTTGCCTGTGTCAGCAGGGTGTCCCTTTTCACTGAATTGAAGGCATTCTTTAGGTCAACCTTAAGAATGACCTCTCCTTGACCACAACCAAGGTACGTAGACAAGGCATGTACGGCAGCCTCACAGCCCCCTTTAGAGCCGAAGCCTAACTGTAGGGGCTGGAATTTTGTACTTAAATATGTGCTATAAAATTTACAACAAATTTTGGCTGCCATACGCCTGTATGTACACCCAACGGCAATGGGACGAATGCCACCATCTTTCTTGTTAAGGGCGCATAAATTTGCGCCGTATAAAATGTCGATGATGCCATCGTCAACATTGCCGGAGAGCATTAAGTTTGCCAGCTTCGTCAGCTCCCTCAGGAGGGCTTCACCAGCTTCCCCAGCACTTGGGCACAGTAGGTCCTTCAAATGCTGGGGTGTGAGACCATCGAGACCGCCAGCGGAGCCACTCCGGAAGGAGCTGATGGCAGCAAAAACGTCCTTAGCCGTGGCAGTGATGCACTCCAAATCCTCGTCTGGAGGATCTGGGAAAGAAAGATCATTCGAAGGCGCTGGGTGCTTACTCTTCAGACCCTCAAGTGTATCTGGAGAGTAAGGCGCTACCACATCACTGCTAAAAAGAAGCCTTGATGCTCCTCTTATGTCGCCTTCCCTTAACTTTTATAAATATATTTCTCAAATATTTTAGAAAAAATAGGTATGAGTGTAATAGGTCTGTAATACTCCATTAGTTCACGATTCTCTTTTTTAAATAATGGTTTAACCACAGATGTCTTAAGCCCATCAGGATATATACCTGCAACTATACTTAAATTAATTATGTGGCTTAAATGTTTGGATATGCTATGCCCCACAGATTTAATGACTCTGGTTGTTATTCCGTCATAGCCTACACTACTAGTGTTTTTTAGTGATTTAATAATTATTTCAACATCCGAAGCAAGACATGGCGCCATGAACATAGATTCGTTTCTTTTCTCTATGTATTTATTTATTTCAAAACCACGATGAGGAATAGGTACAATTTTATCAATAAAATAGTCATTGAACGCGTTCGCTATATCTTTCTGATTAGTAATAAACTGTTTCTCACTTAATTTTATTTTTGATATATTTTCACGCGGAGTTTGTTGCTTAGTTTGGTTTATTATTTTCCATGTGGTCTTAGAAATATTTTTTGATGTTTTAATATTATGAATATTCTGTGCGCGTTGTGTTAGTCGTATGATTTTTTTATATTGCATAGCGTAAGTCTTATAGTTTCGTTTGTTCGTAGTAGTAGGTCGTAATCTGTATTTCCACAAGAGGCGTCTTTTAATTTTACTACATAACCTTATTCCCCGCGATATCCATTTTGGTTTTTGTATTGTCTTTATTGTAATTGTTTTTAATGGAAAACAAAGATCATAGAACAGTTTGAAAGTCTCTAAAAATGAATTATAGGCTTCGTTCGGTTCATTACATAAGTATATCTCATAAAAAGACAAACTGTTTACACAAGATATAAATTTTTTCATGTTCTCATCATTAAAGTCCCGCTGAGTTATTCGCCAAAACTTGACTTCACCCTCTATCCGTATTGGACATTCAATTATTTGCGCTGTATGATCAGACAATGACAGTTCCATAACATTACATTTACATTTTTTCTGAAAATTATGAATAAAATTATCAATACATGTATTATTTTGTATTCTAGTTGGCTGTTTGAGTTGTAGTTTAAAGTTATATTGAGATAGTAAGCATTCAAAATCTAAGGTTGTCCTATTTTTTTTTAATACATTTATATTAAAATCGCCGGCAATTATGATATTTTTTTTATGATATTTACAGCACATAATTTTCAGAAGATTTTCTATTTTATCGAAAAAAATACTTAAATTATTAATATTTGGAACTCTGTAAATACATACAATAATCAATGTACTATTGAGCATTTCTATAGCACAACATTCAAATATATTAGGTATTGCTAATTTAGTTATCTCGGGTAGTTCTCTCCATGTATGTCCTTTTTTAATTAATATACAGGCACCACCTCTCTTTTTATCATTTCTACTATATATGGCTGCTAAATTATAGTTAGGCAATGCAAGACTCTTTTGCATCCCTGATATGATGAAGTGCTCTGTTATACAAATAACATCAACATTAATATTGTTTTCTTCTCGTAGTTCTTCTATACACACAGTGAGGCTATCAGATTTGTTGAGCAAGCCTGCAATGTTTTGGTGCATTACATGTACATACTTATTACAGAAAAACGACTTACTCTTAGTCGCGAAAAAACTGATTGTTGTTGCAAGTTTCAATGAGTGATGAATTATTGTTTTTATCTATGTCATATATTAGCGTTGACAAGTCCTTAAATATTGTATGCAATCCACGATTATTTATAGCTTTTGTATTTCTGTGAAACATACCATAATCATAGCGTAAGTTTAGGTTACTGTCCAGTAAGTATGCATGCTCATGGGTCATTACATCCAGATATAATAAATTATTAAAAGTCTCTACTCTCCAATTATATATTGTTTCATAGTGCCCATATTTGAAAGTAGGCAAACAAATAATTATATTTGTATGCTTTATCGCTTCTAAAGTCTGTCTAATATGTAGTATGATGTCAAAATAATTATGTGTAGTTTTAAAGTCTTCATCGCCTAAGTATATGACACAAAAATCCTTCAAGGAGAAGCCTAATAATTTATCTTCAATGTTGTGTAACATATGTTTTATTTTGCCATTTGTTGTTAGATAATGACAGCAATCAAATCTTGTTTTCAAAAAGTGTTCAGCTTTATCAAGGACTTTGTTTTGCTTATTAGTACTCAATATGCATAATTTATTTTTTTCTACAATTGGATCCATTTTCAAGGACACATTTTGTGTAGTTTTACTTGTTGATCCTTCTGTGGTAGTGGCATTTATTTCAATACTGTTTGGTATGTATTGCACTGGAGTATTTTGTTTGCAATTATCTGGTAGCTGATTATTTATGTCTAAATGTTTATTAATTATTACTCTAGACGTATTTTTTACTGTGGTGTCAATATGTTGCTTATGTTTTCGTGTAGATTTTGGGGTATTATTTCTAGATGAAATTTCCTTAATGCCGACCTTTTTATATAACTCAATTACTTTTTGACATTTTTCTAACTCTAATTTTAGTCCTGTATTTTAAATGTTTAGATTATCGACTTCATTATTAGCTATTATTAATTCTTCTTGTAGCTTTGATATTTTGTTTAGTAGTTCTTTTGCCTCTTCATTAACATTTGAATCTGGCAAACTTTGTATTGTGGAATCGAATAGAGATGAGTCTGTAGTATCCAATGTGGATACATCATTCTGGGAGGTAGTTAAACATGTTTTTCTAATTGTAACGTACGCTGTATTGTTGTCATTCTCCATTATATTATAGTAAATAATTGATAAATATTGATTCCTTGTCAATTTTATCACAAAAAGAATTCTCTTCTCTGGAGCTCGAACTGGCAACCTTTCGACTTGCCTATGTAATTTTAACGTGTTACTGTTCCCAACAGACCACGAAGCTAGTTAACAAGTTGATGAAATTATAAATCCATATCGATGATAGAATATACGGTGAACAGAACTGTTTTATCGACACCTATTGATGTGTTTGTTAGTACTATGATTTAAACACAGATGGCAATTTTTACGTATTGATTTCTCCTTTAAATTTTTAAAAAAGTTTTTTCATAACGGTTCACTTATAAAGTACAAAAACACTATTTTACGACGTAAATGTTATGTTATTTTCTGAAAGTCACATAAAACGGTTACTCACGATAAGTCAAGGGTCCTGTATTTGAATAATTTACACTTTTATAGTTTTAAATATCACAATACACTTATATTGTCACTGTTATAGTCTGTACTGTAAAATTACTGTTTACAGGCAGATTGATCGTAGATAACACTGTCACTTATGATTTAGATTATAGTAAATACTTTAGGACTGTTTTACTTTGAATACGTTGATATTTAATATTATTTTGCAAAAAGAGATAAGGAGCGGTATGTTTACGTGACGGCAGCGCCACCTTGCCAAAATTTGCGTGAAGTACATAAAACATACATTCATCCTTCAGAGTTATAAACATTTATATGTATAAATGTTTATAACTCTTTCACGTAAAAACTACTGAACGAGTATAGATGAAATTTGGCTTACAGCTAGAATATAGTCTGGATAGTGAATAGGTGGAGCCGCAAGCAACAGCTAGTAATAAATAAGGTATCATTGGTAGCGGTGCTTCAATGGTCGGTAGCTCAATTTAAGTAAGAAATCTTGCTGTACCTCTTAAAATGATTAAGTAAGTAGGTACCCAAAAATATGCCTACTGTTATAATTAGAATTTGTATTCAATTGACAGTGAAGGGTTGATGTTACGGTTAAACTTGAAAATCAAGACTACGATTAACTTTACCGCGAGAAAGGATACAAAATTCAAGTCTCAAACATGAAGTTAATTAATGAAGATACTACGCATTTCGTCAAAGTTGAAACTAATCTAAACATCGTAATATTTATATAATATAATAGCAACCCATATATGTCCCACTTCCGGGCACGGGTCTCCTCTCCTCTATCAAGAGAGAGAGAGAGGGTTAGGCCTTAATTCACACACGCTGGCCTAATGCGGGGTGGTGAATCAGACATGTCATTAGAATTTATTTTAAGACATGTGGGTTTCCTCACGATTTTCCTTCACCATTAGCGGATGGCGAATCATTTGATTCGTACATATAAACTCCACAAAGTGAAATTCACATTAGTACTGCCTGGGATCGAACTCGCACCTCTTGCGTGCAAGTCGGTTACTTTCCCACTCGGCCACCACCGCTTTTTTATATGTATATTAGGGAATATTTCTTGTTTACTCATCTCAACCACAACTGCGGGGCACGAGTATCCTCCATACATTTGGCGGGGTTTTACTCGAAACAAAACCCTATACTAACCCGTGTGGCCAGTGTGATATAGTATGCTAATATACTGCCAAATGTATTTCTTGTTTACCTAGCTGTTATATGTTTTTAGGTTTCAAATCGTTTTTATAAAAACAAAACATGTGTAATCGCAAATATACATACTTTTCTAGATTTTAAACTGGTTGGTACCACCGTAATGCCGTATAATTATTATATTACTAGTTTATGCCCGCGGCTTCGCCCGCGTGGATGTCGGTTATCGCTGTAAAAATTAGCCTATGTGTTATTCCAGACCATAATCTATCTCTGTGCTAATTTCATCCAGATCCGTTCAGTAGTTTTTACGTGAAAGAGTAACAAACATCCATCCATTCTTACAAACTTTCGCATTTATAATATAAGTAGAATCCTGTCGTTTAGTAGCAGTGTATAAGTTTTTTGTTTTTAGTACGGTACTGTATGTAGTAACTTTTTTATGCATATGGAACTTACGGCGCTGATAACAGCAAAATATTCTAGGATTTTAAATAGGATATTTTCAATTCAATACTCAATTACAACGGTGCGTCGAATTGTTTGTATTATGCAGATCGGAAATGACCAAATTACTGTTTAATTCTCAAGGTCGTTGGCAGTTATCAGCGTCTTGAGAACAAAATGTCTCAAGGTTTATATCGAGTGATTGTCAGTGAATCGTTACTTGTCTTATGACTTTGTCAGCATACAAAAAATAAAGGCCTTTATTTTATTTTTACAAAGTGAACAACAAACCATGCAAATAACAATCGAATACACATAAAACAAATGAAAAAATATTTTTAAATTTTAAAACAATAACATTCAAAGCTACAATTTTGTTTCCAAATAGCAGTTATAAAACGTGACACTTGACCGATATTTTTCATTCAACCAACGTTAATGAGAGTTCGTTTTAACCAGTTAAGGGCACTACAGTTGTCATTATTTTAATGAACCCCCGACCTCTGCCGAAGTCTTCCGACCTCCCCCGAAGCCCCCTCTTATTACTGTAATGACCGTTTCAAATATTCATCGAAAACTAACAGCACGAGTTACTTTGGGGATTTTATTATTTTGTTAGAAATTGTTACAGTTGTGGTTTGATAATAAAAGATGGGTCAGGTGGTGTTTTCTCACAAATGCGATGAGAAAATTATAGTATAATGTAACAAAATTATATAATACCTTAAATAACACATAAAACTCATGTCTTTACTGTAAAAGAAAAGTTATAGTTACTCTAGAAATAAAATAGTTGTATCATTAAGTTTAATTAGAAAAATACACAAGGCGTTAATATCGCGTAAATTGGCTTTCATATAATGTACTTATAATTACAATTCATTTTATGAATAATTACAAAAAAAATACAAAATAAAAAGTTTTAAAGGACCGTTGTTTAAGCATCAAAAAATTCCTCAATTTCAATTAACCGAGAACGTGCCTAGAAGGCTAAAGAAAAGAATTTAGTTACAATCATCTGGTATATTAAAGTTTCATTTTACATTATTATTATTCTAAAACACACAAACGACCCTTCAATCTCTCTCTAATGTCTAGACATTTGTTTAAATAACCTATTACATGTAGTGACCGCGCCATGAATATTTTATCAAGAGCTTCAAACAACGTGATCGTCTCAAGGTTTTATATGAAGACGTTTAACTTTTATTTATGCGTATACTTTATTTTGTATACAAATTTATACTTTAACGAATGGAATATAAGGTTGATTTTTAACTGAAATGCATTTATGTTATCATAAATCTGTCAAAGCTATAAGAGTATATACATCCTAATTAAAGGATTTGAGATTCTTATATTTTGCAAAATATGTTTTGATCGTTTCTTGGGAAAGTATAATGTTTCTATGTGGTTATGGCTAGTAATTTTTTATAATTATTTCTTTGAAAACAAATAATAATATGTCCTATAATTAGTTCTACTGCACGTACCCTAGTGCTGCCACTTATCAAATTCTCCATCAGTTTCGAATCAGCTTTAAATAATGAGTCGAGGAGCTATAAAAAATGAGGCGCTCGTAGCTAAGTGTTAGCATCGCGGATCGGTAGATCTGCAAGGTTAAGGAAACTTGCCGCGGTCGGTCCGTAGATGGGTGACGTACAGCTGTTGGTCCTGTCCTGTTCTCTCTCCTGTTTTGTCGGATTGCTTAATCTTCCTTGATTGGCCGTCGTGACCAAATTCGGTTTAGCGACTATTATTATTAAGCAATGACTCATTATTGCCTGCCGAAATTAAATCTAAGTAACTTGTGAATTAAATCGGCAAGCTATTAGATTATTATTTTTGAATATGGAAAGCGTTCGGTGACGATGATGCGAGTTCCATGATTTTTGTTCACCACCCAAAAAGTGCTTAATACGCCTAAAAAAACACTTTAATATATCGCAATGAATATTCAATAACTCAAAAATACACGACGCAATAACTAAGTCGATTAAAACAGTACAGTTGTAAGGTTCTAAATCAAAACTGGAAACTTCAATATCACGACAAACGCTAACATTAAACCAACGTTCACAAAGCAACCTAGTAATAATATTAGTCGTATAATTTCGCTCAAAGGGCATCTATTATCATTCAAAGAGTCGTGTCGTCTCCGTACCTCGTCTCGTTCTTTTCACGCACTAAATTAATGGTCGGGATCACGCGAACCTTCTTTTTATGTCATGTTGTGGTGCAAGATGTGAGCGGTGAGCGGAATATGATTTTTTTTATACTACCAAGGAGGCAAACAAGTATACGGCCCGTCTGGCGGTGGGCAGTTATTTGAAGACTATTTATGGACGTTAGAAAAAAAAGCGTATCACTAAGGCGTTGACAACCTTTTAAAAACCTTATTTCTTTTTACTTCAAAAACCCCATGCTATATAGTCTTTCGGAAAACCTTAGCAAATAGCCCATCCCGCAAATTATGCATTACCTCTTTTTATGGGGTAAACAAAGGAGTATCCCATCTATTTCCATCTCAGCCAAAAGTGAAACAAGCTAATTGACATCTACTGGGCACTATCCCAGACGACTGGTACTCAAATATTGAGTCAATAAAGGAGAACTCAGTGTTATAATAGTCAATCTCAGCAAGAATGTCATCAGTTTATTGTAAGTGGTAGAGGAATTCCTCTGCAATCGTATCATACAGGACGATTGGCGGTATAAAGTAAACCTAGAATAATACCCGCTATCCGCTCCCGCTCCGTTTATAACTTACACCACTACCTACAAGAAGTCGTTTTTACCATGCCGCAGCGAGCGTGTGCCATTCAGTGACTGTCACAGAAATATTCTTGTAAATCCTCTAGTATTTGACTTGATCATTCCAGTTGCGTTATGGCCAATTTATGGCATGGCATTTTAATTTATATCTTATACTCTGTTTGTTTTTTTACCACTGACAGCTTTTGGTATAAATTATGTTATTGTATTTTGAAAGAATAAATGGTCTCTTGTGGTGTTTGGAAATTTTTAAAAGTTTCATTATGTATTTTATTACGACGAGTTAAGATAACTTTTTCCGTACTATACTTAAATCCTGAGAGTACATAAGTAGTACTTTATACTCTCTACTATATGACTGAAAGCTTAAACTCGCTTAAAACAGTAGCTTCCATAAAAACCACACATTTTTGATATTAAAACATAATCAGTAATTTTAATTTGTATTATTATTTAATTTTTTTTTTTTCAACTACCGCACAAGGCAACAAGCCCCGTGTTGCGGGGGTATTTACAAACACAAATAACACTAGACAATTCACTAACACAAATAACACCAGACAGGGATCCAATCCCACAAAGATTATTTCCGAGTGGGGATCGAACCCACGGCCTCAGGCTTAGCAGTCAGGGTCACTAACCACTAGACCAACAGGCCAGTCAAATTATTATAAACAAAAACACCATAAATCGACATTCCTTTCCATCATAGCTTCATTCCTGTTAAATAAACAAATTGCAATTACATTTGATGTGGGCTTCACGCGTTTGGTCCAGCATACCACAGATAACAAAAAGCTACATTTCATCGTACATACATATTATTGTATATTATATTTACGAGGCGATAACGTGAATATCGAATGCATTGTGTTACATTGAATGCTATGAATGAGCCATTCATTTGCAAAAGCCTCGATGGAGCAGCGATGAATGCGTAACGTGAAATGTTGTTGCCAATAATTATTTATATTGTGCATCGCAAAAATATAACAAATCATCACGCCTTTTACTTCAAAGTGATAAATAGAGGTGTGCCTTTTTTACCTTTTACAAACCTGATGGTAAGCAGTTACCGTAGCATAAAAACGCTTGCAGTTTCATTAAAAATCGCGCGTTTGCAACCCTACGTCTGGAAAACTAGAGTTTCATATTATGGAATAGGAAAACATTTTTATCTTAAACCACTAAGAGCACTTAAGCTTTACTCAAGCTCAGAAATATCACTGTACCGCTATGTGAAAGACTCTGGTCTTCTGTAAGGTACTTCCCCAGTCAGATTTGCTTTTTATTTCAGTCAAGGTATGGATTTATAAAGCTTGCAATATCAGAGGTATCACTTGCATGTTGCCGACCCATTTTTTTTAACACCAGGGTTCTAAGATGAAGTATCCTTGGGATAGGAAAACGTTTCTTTCAAAATGCATCCCTTAATGAGCGCTAGAGAATTGTACTCACATACAGGAACACAACTATACCACTGTGTGTAGTTTTGGCTATGGTCTTCTGTAAGGTGGACTATCCTTCCCCAATCAGACTACTAAGCAATAGTACTTGTATAGTGTCCTACCTCTCTTTAATGTTCAAAAATACAAATTCAAAAATGTTTATTTTACTACCAGGATTTACAATACAGGTGGGTAATACCTGCGCTATAAAGATGTGCTCAAGCGCCACCTAACAGCTTGCGACATACCTATAGATCGTTGGGAAGAAATGGCGATTTTGCAGTGGCGTTCTAAAATCCACAAATCAGTGGAAAGCTATGAGGACCGTCGTCTCAAAGACCTCGATGAAACCCCGAAACGTATCATTCGCAAGAATCGCCCAAAACCTACCTACATCTACGCATACAACGATTACGGTCAACTCTTCTGCTCACAGTGTGATAGAGTTTTTAAGTCCAAATTTGGCTTTGCAAGTCATCAACGAGCTCATCATAGGGAATGAAAATACTCTAGGTCGCTGTCACTGGACACGGTGAAGAGGACTATATTAATTGTAATATAGTCCTCTTCACCGTGTCCAGTGCACACACAGTCACACCAGTTACACAATTAGACTATTGAGTCTAATTGTGTAAAGTGTTCGGAGCCTCCTTTTAATCATGCAATGCCTGTATTAGGGGACTCGCGCTCTTCAAAGATAATATGTACATTACATGGCAGATCATAAAATAAAACTGTACTTAAGTGCAGTAATATATTAAAACATGCTTCATCAACATCGGAAGGGTCAGTTGTTTTATCGTTTCACTTCAATTAATAACAAGTTCAATTTAATAAATACATTATTAATAGTGATGTTGAAATATGAAATGATTAATATTTTATTGATGTGCTTTTAGTTGATGATAAAGGACAAACATCATGTAACTCATCAACTAAACTGGCTTGTGACGTCATAAGATATTATATTAGATTGACATCTTTTAGTTTACAAAGTAATGTTAGAATTACTGTAATTTAATTGTTGATAGGTACCTCGTAATAATAGAGGCTATGGACAGTGCATTTACCAATGCGTGGCATGTTATGGGTTCGATCACCATACGGGACAAAAATTAAGTGATCCATAAATGGTTGTCCCGAATCTGCGTGTACTTTGTGTCCATTAATTGTATATTTTTCTCTAGTGTGGGAGTCTTAAGAAAAAAAAGAAAGTGCAGAATTAATATCGGCTAGGGAACCTTACTGGTTCTGGAGTGGTGACCGCAAACTGCTTCTAGTTCCAGATCCTACCCACGCTGTGTGTTTATATAGCGTGCCTCCAAGGTAGAGAGAGAAGGTGCACCGACGGCCTTGTAAAGGTTGCAGCCACTCGATGTACAAGCGAACCTCAGGAGTCAGGACAGAGTGCCTTGAATATACTTGGAAAGGCCTATGGTCTGCATTGGACGGCTTTTAGCTTATGACCTTCATAAGTGTTACTTTGTAACCTAAATGAATTTTGAGTTTGAGCTAAGATGATGAATAAGAATTTGAATTATAGCTTTCAAACTAATCCTTGGTCACGTAGGGCGCAGTCAAACTTAACGAAAACCATTCTAGCTAAAAAATCTAATATAATTCATCCCAAACAGAAAAACCGTCAACATCACAAATACAGGGCGTAGAATACCACCATATAATTGCAGCCCGAAAAATAAATCCTTAGTTATATTTATACAAAAACTTTGTTTTACTAAACGCATTCATAAGTTTGTATTTACACTATTGCGTGCTTTCAGTCAGTAAAGGCATGGCACAGTGACGATATTAGTACAGTTGTGTGACACTTACTAGGAAGTGATACAATATACACTCTTATATCATCTTTATAAAGTGTTATATATTAGTATGTAATGGGGCTATCTATGTAAATAATGTGGTGACAACGTAAGGAAGGTTTCACGAGATTCTCCGTGGTATTGGTATTGGTATTGGTATGTCGGGCTGGTTTCCGCAACTCCGCGTTCAGTTCACGTATTTTGCGTCCGAGATTCTTCGTGCTAAACTTGCTCCACCGGCGGAGTTGTCTAAGAAGTCTTGCTAAATTGGGAAGACACACTTTTTTTTTGTTCTTTTTAAAGACGAGTTCTGTGTTACGGCACAAGCCTTTTGCCATGGTGAATTTTATATTGAAATACATAAAGCAGACCCAAACTCGGAGCGATAATTTGTTGATCACACAATTTTTTGTCCCATGTTGGCATCGATACACATATTAAAATGCACCGTGTCATAGTTAACTAGTTGTTGCCGGCTCCGCCAGCGTGGATGTCAGTTTTTTTTTTATACTACTTGGATGGCAAACAAGCATACGGCCCACCTGGTGTTAAGTAGTTACCGTAGCCTAAGAACGCTTGCAATACCAAAGTATCAGGTATCACTTGCGTGTTGCCAACCCATTGTTTTACACCAGGGCTTCATGATGAGAGTATCCCTGGGATAGGAATACGTTTCTTTCAAAACACATCCCTAAATGAGCGCTGGAGACCTGTACTCACACACAGGAACACAACTACACCACTGCGTGTAGTTATTTGGCTGTGGTTTCCTGTAAGATGGAGGTCCTTTCCCAGTTGGGCTTGCTTATCACGATAAGAACTACTCTATGCTCTTCCCATAATACCATCTCTCTACTTGCCAAATTTCACTAAGATCCGTTTAGTCATGAAAGGGTAACATGCAGACAGCTATTTTCATTAAATAGGAGTCCATATATTATATTCACATAGATAGCAAAAATTGTTTTAGAATTCATTCATCATAATTTGCATAACAAAAGCTGAACAACAGAGAACATAGGAAACACATTGGAAGCTAAGAGAACTAGAAAATTAATTTCACTCATCAATATCGGCTAATTTGAGTGTGTACCATTGTAGTGCTAATTGTACACATAGTACGAATAAATACACAAATGAATTGTACGAACAATGTTCAGTTATTGAGTTGAAGTTAGTTTGATTTTAGTTGAAACTAGATTTATAGAGGGAGGAATAGTTAGAATATTGATCATTTTGTTGACTACTTTATTACAAATATTTACTGCACGGTTGGTTCAGTGACTTGAGTGGTTAGCTCGCCATTTATCATTACGCGGCGTGTTGTAGGTTCGATCTCACGGGACAAAAAATTGTGGGATCCATAAATTATTGTCCCGAGTGTGGGTGCACTTTGTGTCCGTTAATTGTATGTTTGTAAAGATCCCCGCTACACAGGGCTCGCTAGTGCGGGATATTTCCTTTAAAAAAAAAGTAACATCGTAATTATTTTTTTTTGGCTTGGTCTAGTGGTGACCCTGTCTGCTAAGAGAAAGTTATTCGATTTCTACTCAGGACAAATATTTGTGGGATGAGCATGATTTTATTATATTCTGACTTAGGGGTTTAGTAGGCATGGATCGTACAAAGAAGAAGTACAGAGGACTTTACAAACATACAATTAACGGACCATAAGTACACCCAGTCCCAGGATAACCATTAGTGGATTACACAAGCTTATGTCTCGTGTGGGGATCGAACCCACAACACTGTAGTAAATGGCGAGGTAACCACTGTGCAGTAGAATATTATTCTATTATCATCACAATAAACCAAGACTAAAATATTAAAACTTACAACTAGCGTACCAAGTACTTACAAATACGAAGTCGTACTTATGATTATGTAAATACGCCGCGTACTACGCTAACTACAGATCTGCGGCTTAGTTGAAATACGCGGCCCACTTACAAGTGTAAATATAATTTTCTTAATGTGTGTGTTGTGTCAATATGACGTATTTTGTGCGGAAATAGAACGATTTTACGACGTCATTAAGGATGAAGATCTTAATTGTGTATAAGCTTTACCTATATATTATATGACTGCCTTGGTGGTCCAGTGGCCGCAGTATGCGCCTGCAGTGCACGAGGTTGTGGGTTCGATTCCCACACAGGTGTGTTTTTTGTGTGATTTGTGTAACCCACAAAGAATTGTTCTGAGTCTGGGTGTAATTTGTGTCCGTTAATTGTATGTTTGTAAAGTCCCCCGCGACACAGAGCTTGTCTCTGGTGCGGGAGTTGTCTTTTTAAGAAAAAAAAAAACACTATGACATGGTGCCATAATAATAAGTCAGCTAATAAACAATCAGATGAAAAAAAAACTGTTCTTTTAGTTTTATTTCTTATTTTTGAATCATATAGTTAAAGTTTTAAAATAGGAAGAATAATCAAGAAAATTAAAATAAAAAAATAAAATCTCTGTTTTATATTAGTTATAGCTAAAAAGCTATCCGTGTGGTGACGGATTAAGAATACAAATGTCACCACCCCATTCCATCCCGTGGGTGTCGTAAGAGTCGACTAAGGGAGTAAGTCAGGCAGATAATATCCATTGCAAGAGAGGGAAAACTCGAAACAAAACCCTATACCAACCCGTCTGGCCAGCGTGGTATAGTAGGCTAATATCTCTCCAAATTTATGAAGGACACCCGTGCCCAGCAGTGGGAGGTTTATGGGTTGAGATGATAATCCCACATATACATGGCACCATGATAATATAAGTTAGCTAATGAACAATTAGGTGAGAAAAAAATGTTTATATTTCATTTATTATTTTTGAGTCATGTTATTAAAGTTTAAAATCTATACATATAATAAAATCGTAACCAAGTCGCGTCTGTACATTGATTTTTTTTTCAAAAAAACAATTTATATACGTTGTATTTATGTTACTGAGGCCAAAAATGTGGTTTTTAGAATTTTTGTCTGTTTGTCTGTGTGTCTGTTTGTCTGTTTGTCGGTTTGTCGGTTTGTCTGTTTGTGGCCGCGTTTGTACGCGATAAACTCAGCAACCACGCAACCGATTTGAATGCGGTTTTCACTTATATATTGTGGCAACCTTCCCATAACATATAGGCTTTATTTTATTCCAATCGGTTCACAAATAAAAAAGTTATGGCCACTTTAATAACACACGTGCTATACAAGAAACACGCTTCGATTTATTTAGCTAAAACTTTTTAAAATGTAGTTTGTAAAACCACGTTTGAAGTTTATATGAAAATAAATTTAAAAAATAATGCGAGGTTTCGGAGATATAGCATACACCAATTTAAGTTGAACTCTCATCAATATCGGCGACCATATTAAATAGAGATCAGCTGACTGGTACATCACGTGTTAACGGTACTAGGTTAAAAGTGACCATTTTACAACGAAATGTAATAGAAGCAGACATTTTAACAGGATGCGGTGCAGGTGATAATCTTTTATGCCCCGGGTTCTTTTGATTCCAAACAATTTTCCGTTTAGCATCTCCAGGAAACTCTATGTTTTAATCCTTGAAGTCCACGCAAACGAAGTCATAAATACATATCCGCTATACATCTATACACACATTAATAAAATTGAAGTGTCTGTTTGTAATATCAAAATAACAGCTTTCTATTAAATTCATGTGGCTGTTTACATAGCACTTACAACAGAAATACAATTTTAACAGTTTTATCTCTCTGGCTATCTGTTTGTTGCAGCTAAAATCGTCTTTGATAAAACTAAAACTATAAATATACTATAATAAGTACGAATAAAATGCGTTAATCATGCCAAGACCTAAGACAATCACTGACTAAATTAAACGCCTAATAAAACTTAAACACAAACTATAAAATATTACTATAAAATGAATGCTATTTCATTTTGTGTAGGCGCTAACATTTAACAATACCTTAATTTAGGTAATCAGGAAAGCAGCACAGAAAAGAAAACAATCCACCGAATCTGTCTATCTGGTCACGATAAACTCAATAACTACCAAACAAAATATTACGATGATAGTTGAGCGAGTCGAAAAAATTCTGCCGTTGGAGGCAATGTTATTTGTAAATAGATCTAAAAAACTCCGTGATACTATGTGTCTATCTTCGACCAAAAAAATCACTCACAGCGAAACGCATGATCGGCCTCTGTCTCATCGGCATACTTAACTTATATATATTTTTAACTGAATTTTTAAAGATGAGGTTTTATTGCATTGTTTTTTTTTTATTCCTGAACATCGTCATTTAAGAGCCGATTTGTAATATTTTCTTTTTAAGTAAAGTTTAAACATAGCTCGAAAAATTGCCTCAATTAAGTGACAATGGGCAGGGCATATAGCTCACAGAACCGATGGCCGTTGGGGCAGAAAGGTTCTAGAGTGGCGACCACGAACTGGAAGACGCAGCGTGGGCAGGCCTCCAACAAGATGGACCGACGACCTGGTAAACGCGGGCAACCGATGGACAGGGTCAGCTCAGGACCGACTGACGTGGAAAATCTTGCGGGAAGCAATGTCAAGCAGTGGACGTCTTATCGCTAAGATGGAACTACTTTTGTGGCAAACAAGCATATGGCCCACCTGATGTTAAACAGTTACCGTAGCCTATAGACGCTTGCAATACCAAAGGTATCACTTGCGTGTTACCAACCCATTTTTTACACCAGGGCTTAGATTGGAGTATCCCTGGGATAAAAATACGTTTCACGTCTGTAAAGTGGAGGTCCTTCCCTCTCTTTAAAAATTATCTTAAAAATCTTTTTGTAATTGGATGAATAATCTTTCATATTGTTCTCAGTTTTTAAAAAATCCAGTTCTGATGATGGGTTCCGTAGGGAAGTGAGTAACCTCCTCAAATACTATAGGCATACTGCAATGAATCAAACAAATGCATTCAGGAAGCATCAATTCGTTAGTGAAACTAATAAAGAATACTGCAGATGGCCAACTTCTCAATGATAATTTTTTTTCCGATGGAGATCAGACATAATGTATCTTAATTATGGTAATTAAATGACAGTAACTAATCACATTCAATGAGCAAATTAAAATGTTACAATTGAACTAATATATATACTATAATGTATCATATACAGCCGGATATAGGCACGGAAACTTCGTAATTAAATAATGTACAAAGTAAAAAATGTATAGTTTCAGAGATAAAGATAATAATTAACAGATACCTATATACCGAATTTACGTTGAACTCTCACTAATATGGTCGACAATATTGAATAGGGTTCAACTTACTGGTTTTTCATTCAGTTTTGTTCCGAAAGCTTATGTAAAGTAGTATAACTGTATTATAAGAACAATGGATTAAAAGGAAAGTTCCATTTCTGAAATCCTTGAGCACTACGACGGACCATTATGCCCTTTATGAATTTAATAAATTTTTGGCCCACATAAACTGTGTAACAGTACCTATCAGGTTAGAAGTGACCAATTTAAAACGAAATGTAATAGATGTAGAGATTTCTACAGGGTATGGCACAGATAATACATAACAATACATAAATTCAAACTATTAGCTAGGCGATGGGCCAATTAAGGTTATTCACGTTTGCGCTAAGACAATTTGAAGAGCAGAACAATCATACAAACAAGGAATATTTCTTCATGAAGTTTATTAATTGCAGAATCCAAATATTTAAAAGAAAAACGTGACTGACTAATCAACAAACGCACAGTTTAAATCATTAGACACTCAGATAGCTATTATGATATAGGCATCCGCAAAGAAAGGTTTTTTTAAATGTAACCACTGCAGATGAAAATCAGCCGATGAAAGTTTGCATAGGGATAACAGCTGTAGCTTTGAGATTTTCAGTAAAAGACTGAACACGCGAACGAAGTCGCGGGTACAGCTAGTATAATAATATAGTATTATATATCGTGCCCATTTAAATTGTTAACAAATTTAAGCAGCGTCTTAAATTTGTTTACAATTGAAATAGGATGAAAAATCAAGAAAAAAATACTCTTTTTTTATATTAGTAATGGAACAAAAAGCTTAACGCCTGATGGTAAGCGGATACCGTAGCCCATGGACACTTGCAACAAGCACAACTCGTACGTTATAAGCAGAACATCTTAAAATGTTGATATTTATAAATAATTTATATCAGCCAGTAATTTTCAAGCCCGACTGGGGAAGGCTCTTCCACCCGTACTCTTTTACCACCTTACAGAAAACCACAGCCAAATAACTACACACAGCGGTATAGTTGTGTTCCAGTGTCTGAGTACATGTCTCCAGCGATGTGTTAGGGATGCGTTTCAAAAACACGTTTTACGCAAGTGATACCTCTGGTAGATATTGCAACCGTCCAAAAGCTACGGTAACTACAACAACATAACATCAGGCATTACCTTGTGCTTGTTTGCCACCCAACTAATAAAATAAATAAATAGTCCACAATAGGCGACAACGAGATAGGCTCTTACCAACCTTCCTCATTATCAGTACTAGTAGCGAACAAACACAACTGTCACTAATTATTGACACATTAATTTGATCCCATCCAACCCTTACATACGATACCGAGGGGTAGATACAAAGACCTATTGTTTCGTACCCACTTTTCATGTTTATCTCATGAAAAGGTTCTTATTACCAAGTATTGAATAGGCGCAGCGATATGTACCCAATTTGATTCTATACAAACAATCTTACTATCTATACGTAGATAACTCATTTTGTTTCTCTAGCAAGCGTATGGAACTCTCCTGATAGTAAGTAATCACCGTGAACTTTACTTGCAAAATTAACCGACTTTAAAAAAGGAGGAGGTTAATTTATTTGTTAATATGTTCGACAGTATGTGTTTTTTTATGTACCTACCGTTCACCGATATCGACCGATTCTCAAAATATTTTTTTAATTTGAAAGAGTATACTCTAGAGTCCCATTGGCATCAAGTCAGCATCTGATGTTGGAATCCCAGGGAAATCGAGGGCAACCCTAAAATGTTAAATGTATTAATAATGTTTTTCAAAAATTTTTTACTATTATTTTATCACTAAAAACAGAAAAAAAAATATAAAAAAAAACTACCTGAATACAGATTGCAGTCGGTGCCAAGCTTAATATTAGGTGACAGGATGAATCTAGCGCCGACTTCAATCTGTATTCAGTTATTTTTAGATTTTTGAAGTCGGTTTCATTTTTAGAAAGATACTCGTAGATCCTGAAAATTCACATTTCACTATTTGCCACCTCGTGGCATGTTGTGGAGTTAGAAGATAATGTGTTCTGCAGGATGGAGGTACTGTTACTTGCCCTATTTGGGCCACTCCAGGCGAGTAATGGCTCCGTATTATCGTTCTTGATAACATGATGATCGAAGCATGATGCCACAACGCGGGACGTTACAAGAAAGCTCTAAGACTGGCGCAAATGCTCTAAATCGTAGATTTTAGCTAGCAAATTATTATATATTAATAAATTAGAATTTTATTATGTATTTTTAATCATATACTTCATTGTACCGACAAAGAATTTCATATTGTTATAATACTTGGGGTCGCCCGCAACTTCATCCGCGTGGTAATTTGGAATCTTTTTCCCGATTTTGCAACATATTTCACTACTGCTCCGCTCCTATTGATCATAGCGTGATGTTATATAGCCTATAGCCTTCCTATTTAACAAATAAAATAAAGTTTAAAAACTAAAACCCGACTGCTTAAAAATCGTCCTCCGAAAAGTATGAAATAAATAAATTTTATATAGGTACAGAGGGTAGCCGTGGTCGTATGCCACCTTGCCTTAAGGATAGATTTATTTATTTAAACACTTTATGCACAATCGCACACAGGCGGACTTGCGGATATCTTTTTTTGATGAAGAGTTCCTATAGTTCCTATATTGTTATGTATAAAAGGTGGCATACGACCACGGCTACCCTCTGTACGTATATAAAATTTATTTATTTCATACTTTTCGGAGGACGATTTTTAAGCAGTCGGGTTTTAGTTTTTAATCTTTATTTTATTTGAATTACTTTGGGGTTTTATTTTTAAGACAATATTATACAATGCAGCTTTAGGATATATTCAATTTGCATTACATATTACATAATATAATATGGCAAATGAAAACATATTTAAAAACTATATAACTATAAATTTATTCTTTTTTGTAGGTCACCAGACTTTTATAGTCTAAACTATTGGTACCTACATGAGTTTTATGCCTAATCATTTTTATTATTTATTTTTGTAATTTACAGATTTTTTATATTCCTATCTTCCAACTTCAACACCACATCCTAAGCACCACCTAGAAATATAGTTCTCGTCAAGATAAATCCAACAAACATGACGCGGCTATCTTGTTTCGTTAGAGATCCTATGGCCAGTTTTCGACTTTATTATCACACCCTAAACACCACTTAGAAGTATTAATATGCTTCTAGGTCACAACTTAGAAGCATATTACCCGTTTCGGTTTGATGGGTAATCCCGTCAAGTTAAATCTAATGAGCCCAAATACGATGCTTCTACGAGTATCTTGTTTAATTAAAAAGTACCTATGGCAACCTTCCGACTTTCATCATCACAACCTGAACACCTAACTAGGAGTATAGTTCTAGTCAAGATAGATTTATCGCACCAAAACGCAACGCGGCTACCTTGTTTCGTTGAAGAGTTTTCATGGGCACCTTTCGACTTCATCATTATATTCTGAGCACCCATCTAGGAATATAGTACTTGTCAAGATAAATCCATTGCACCTAAACACGACGCGGATATCTTGTTTCGTTGAAGAGTTCCTATAGCCACTTTCAAACTTCATCACCACATCCCGAACACCTACCTAGGTATAAAGTACTCGTAAAGATATATGTAACGAACCCAAACACGACGTGGCTATCTTGTTTCGTTGAAGAGTTCCTACGGCCATCTTCCGTCTTCATCATTATATCCTGAGCACCCACCTAGGAATATAGCGCTTGTCAAGATAAATCTATTGCACCTAACCTAAACACGACGCGGATATCTTGTTTCGTTGAAAAGTTCCTATAGCCACTTCCCAACTTCATCACCACGTCCTGAACACCTACCTAGGTATAAAGTACTCGTAAAGATATCTGTAACGAACCCAAACACGACGTGGCTATCTTGTTTCGTTGAAGAGTTCCTCTAGCCACTTTCCAACTTCATCACCTCGTCCTGAACACCTACCTAGGATTAAAGTACTCGTAAAGATATAGGTAATGAACCCAAACACGACGCGGCTATCTTGCTTCGTTGAAGAGTTCCTATAGCCACTTCCCAACTTCATCACCACGTCCTGAACACCCACCTAGGTATAAAGTACTCGTAAAGATATATGTAACGAACCCAAACACGACGCGGCTATTTTGTTTCGTTGCTGAGTTCCTATGGCCATCTTCCGCTTTCATCATTATATCCTGAACGCCCACCTAAGAATATAGGTAGTACTTGTCAAGATAAATCCATTGCACCTAAACACGACGCGGATATCTTGTTTATTTCACGAGGTCATTTGCCCAGCTTCTGACTGCATCATCAGACCAGCTCTATAGTATTACATCATAACATTGTCACCAAAGTGCCGTCGATGTACCAAATTTCAGCTCAATCAAACATTGAAAAGTGGTTCAAATCTCGCAAGCAAGATTTGACCTAAACCAACTAATAAACAAACAATGCAGGCACACCAGCGGGCGAAAACTAGTAATATTTACATATTCAAAACCTGCAAATTAAATCCTATCATTTGAAACCCATCACGGCACTTTTTCAAGAAATTTAGTTTTTATTTTTAGGTTTCAGGTTCCACAGAGGACGCCATACTGATTTTATTGTGACGTCATATAGCCTATAACCAGCAGACAATCAAGACGTTTCTAACGATACCTCATTTGTCAAGTTATGATAAATAGTTTAGAAGTTATGCGGGAACAGATGAACATACATACATACATACATACATACAACAAACATACATACAGGTCAAAATCATAACCCTCCTTTTTGCTTCGCCGTAGTCGGGTAAAAAAGTTTTTTTCTAATCGAACCAGAACTTTCTGAAATTAGAGCGTTCAACCAACCAAACAAAAAAACAAACTATTCAGCTTGTAGACAATTTCATGTTGTCAACAACATTTTTAACGCAACATAAAAATTCTTATTTTACTTAACAGTAACTATGTATTTACTTACCTACAGCAGTTTCTTTTACATCACAATTCGTTTACCTTTCTCATATTCTTCTTCCCTAAACAAAATTAAATGATTTATATTACAAGCAATCGTGAGAATTTCTTCAGTTTTATTAACAGGAAGATCGTAAACTTTTATTGTACTTCAAACTGTGTTTATACTGAAAAGTCTTTATCAGAGGAGACATTGGTGCAGACAAGTGGAACAATCGAAAATATTGGCGATGGTAGAATGTCGAAAATTTATTGTTTTTACAAACTATTGCAATTTTCAAACCTGAAATGTTTCTGGAACAATACTAGGTGAAAACATGACTCAACTTCTATAGAATCCGTTTGATTTATATACAGTGACATTCTACCAAATCAGAATCGAACTGTAAATAGCGAAGAATGCCGCATGATGCATGACATTTGTAGATCTCGGGTTCGGTCGCGGAGTCACTGAGTTGAGTCTATTGTGATGGGACATTTTTTATTGTCTTTTTTTGACTGCTGGGATATCCGTTGTTTAAAGGGTTTTAATCGTTTTAAAGCAGAGACCACTCGCCGGCTGATTCTCTAAGAAACAATTATGGCAAACTGACAGTTGTGATTGCTCGGTGACGGCACATTATATTGACTAAACGTCAAAAAGGCCCAATTTTCAATATGACAGCCAGATTTTGCTCGGTTTCCGCGGTAGCTCGGTTTTTGCTCTTACTCAATACCTCTGCCGGATACTCGTTCAAAGGGTAATTAAAGGGGTATTTTAACAAAACCCTTTCATATGTGTAACCCCTTAAACGGATTTAAATAGCCCACGATCGCGCCAAGTGACGGACGGTTCCTGCTTTAAAAGAGTATCCAAAAAGACGGTAGGCACGGGGCCTACCTGATGGAAAGTGGTAACCGCTGCTGCTCATGGACTTCAGCAAAGCAAGCTGCTGCTTACTGTTTTGTCTCTTTTAAATACGATGAGCATATAATTAAAAAAATATTTTTCATCACAAAATATATATATTTTGCGATATTATTATCTGGACGGTGTATAGGCATAGTATTTATGGCTGGCTTGTTATTTCCTCAAAGAAACCATCAAAGCGTTTACAATCTTGCTAACGATACGTACGATAAATGCCTTCTAATATATGAGTACAATTCTTAGAAATATTATGCTGAGTTATCATCCTACTTTGAATGTTAAAAAAAAAAAAATGAAAATTGCTGTACACAAATATATTGATACTTTACCTATCTCTGATTGTTTTTTAATATTTTAACAAAGATCACATAATTATATTTTACTAGAAGTGGCCTGGTGGTTGAAATTCGACATATTTTTTTGTTTTCTGCAGTCCTATTCCGTATAAAATTTTAATTATGCCAAATCTCTCAAATGGCCGTGTGGTGATGGATTAAGAATACAAATGTCACCACCCCGTTCCATTCCAAGGATGTCATAAGAGTCGACTAAAAAAGTAAGTCAGGCAGACAATATCCACTGCAAGAGAGGGAAAACTCAAAACAAAACCTTATACATCTGGCCAGCGTGGCTAGTATATAGTAGGCTAATATCCTTCCAAGTGTATAGAGGAGACCCGTGCCCATCAGGGGCAGGGGGTTTATGGGTTGAGATGATGGTGATGAAATCTCACACTCCTCCATGCGCGCTATGTGCTTAAAACGTTTTTTCTCCACATTTTAATAAAAATAGATGTCAAAATAATTATGCGGTTGAAATCCCAAAAATCTTCGATTTTTGAATCGGGTGATATTGAGTTTTCTGTCGAAAAATATTAAGCCGTAATCTAGATGTTATGCCAATGGCAATATTAGGCATATATACCGTTGGGTTTTGTTGACTCAGGATCGAATATTGTAGAAATCCTTTAGCCACTGCTGGACATAAGCCTCCCGCTTATGTCCAGCAGTGGATGTCTTTTGGCTGAGATGATGATGATGATGATATATATTAGAACCTAATTAAGCTAGCAAATTGTGGCTTTCATGCTTCTCTTCTCCTAACTTTTTGAAGTAAAAAGCGTGATAGACACGTCACGACCCTTCACGGTTTTCTTATGTTTATGATGCTTGTCATTCTAAATTAATTTCGTTGAGAGTTCTCCAACGACCAAAATGTTAAAGCCAAATTTTTAGATACAAATTTAAATTCGGAATATTGGAAAAAGGCCGTACAGCGTGTAGGTGTAGAATAGATAGGTATTCCCAACTTTCATTATACGTCTAATCAAGACACCGATTGCAATAGCTGAAGCGATCCATCGGAACGGATCGTTAGCTAGACTTTTACTTATTGCTGCGTTGGGGACTTTGCCCTGTACAATTTGTCGGTCGATCGGTCGCGACGGTTGATATTGCTTTTTTAAAGATACATTTCTGTTTGGAATGAGCAAGGGAAGGTAATTCCAGACTCAAATTGAATAATTTTTTTTTTATTTTGAGGAATCGCTGTATTTTATTTATGTTTTGTTCATAGTCCTAATTAAAGTAGTAGCACTAATATTTCCCCGAATACAAATTAAAA
This sequence comes from Trisateles emortualis, assembly GCA_947095525.1. Lineage (NCBI taxonomy): Eukaryota > Metazoa > Arthropoda > Insecta > Lepidoptera > Erebidae > Trisateles > Trisateles emortualis. Next base: position 19,217,666 of record OX352736.1, on the reverse strand, counting down.
AACCTAAGGTAAAATAAGAATATAAAAAAAAAAATATCGAGATAAAATAATTTGTAAATTAACTGCAATAATCAAATAATTTTTTAATTGCAATAGTAAAAACATGCTTAAAAATATTTTTAAATTCCCTTACTATCACAATATACAAGCCGGAGGACGCAGGGATTTTACTAACATACAATTCACGGACATAAAAGTACCCAGACTGAAAATTTTGGATGGATCATACAAACCTACAACACTTGACGCAATGTTGGTGGCGACCACCTGAAATTCTAGACCATACGTCGTGCTGTCCATTCCAAGCAAGGCCAGGTGCACTCATTGTTCGGTAAACGATCAGCGAGTTAAGCTACCAAGGGTGCGGTAACCTTAAAGTTGGTTGGCCGCGTAGTGGTATTTTATCTCCGTCTCCGTGCTTCAGAGGACTCGTTAAAAGTCGGTCTCGACTGTTAACAACCGTTAGATCACGACAGAGGTCTAAAATATGAACTATCTAAATAACTCTGTCACCAGCCCCTCTAGACAAGACACATAAAAGGTGGTGGAATCGAATAGATTAGAAAGCAATTGTAAATGACGTAAGTGTACGACATTACATCGTAAATTTATGTCAAATCCAATATATTTGCTTTTTATTCTAATAGATTCAACTACCGTTTTTCCGTAAGTGGAAACTTTTCTTTCTAACTCCTCCTATTTACTTCTGATTAAATTCGTTGCGGGGTCCAAGACAGTAGGTTTAGTTGTCCACGGGACGCACGAGTGTCAAAACTCGGTGTATCAGTTGGTTACTCCGCTGTTAATCCTGGCTCATAGGAGTCACAGCGGTGGGCATGTGGGTGGGATTGTCCCGAATACCGTTTATTCGATATGCGTTTCGTCTAGAGGTGCTGGCTGGCTACTAACCAAATAAGATAAGAAGAAGATTCAAAGTATTTTATCTCTGTACCGTGGAATAGTTTCAATTGAGACTGACCACCGCGTTGTAGTAGAATCTTTTCTTTTTTTTTATCTTTTTAAAAAGACAACTCCCGCACTAGAGAACAAGCTCTGTGTCGCGGGGGACTTTACAAACATACAATAGAGAGGTAGGGCACCATACTGGCGAGCAAGCCCGACTGGGGAAGGACCTCCACCTTACAGAAGACCACAGCCAAATGACTACACACAGCGGTGTAGTTGTGTTCCTGTGTGTGAGTACAGGTCTCCAGCGCTCATTTAGGAATGCGTTTTGAAACAAACGTATTCCTATCCCAGGGTTACTTCCATCTTAAAGCCCTGGTGTAAAAAAATGGGTTGGCAACACGCAAGTGATACCTCTGGTAATGCAAGCGTCTATAGGCTACGGATACTGCTTAACATCAGGCGGGCCGTATGCTTGTTTGCCACCCAAGTAGTATAAAAAAAAAAAAAATACAATTAACGGACACAAATTACACCCAGACTCAGAACAATTCTTTGTGGGTCACATAAAGTTTTGTCCTGTGTGGGAATCGAACCCACAACCTCGTGCACAGCAGGCGCATACTGCAACCACTGGACCACCAAGGCAGTCTTCTCAGTCTACTCAGTCAGAATGTAGGCCAGAATCACTATTACTGTTGTTATTATTAGCTTACAGATTCTTAGTTATCCCACTTTCAGTACCTTTACTAACCCAATTTATTTTTCTTTATACTTCTAGATGAATTTATTGTATGTCTGGAAAGTTTTATACATTACCTACCGAAATAGGTTTTAGTTGAACCTTTTCAGTCTTCTCACGTAACTTGAAAACTTAGTTCTAATAGTGCATTAGTCTTGGTAACTATAGTTTAGTTATCAAAGCCTTGAGGCCTTTTGAGATTTTTTAATGCACGGAGCGTGTTTTTGATGTTCTAACTGCTACAATGAATCTTATCTAAAACAATTTTAAAAATTGACTCCAGTGGGTGCAATATGCGCCTGCTGTTCACGAGGTTGTGGGTTCGATTCCCGCTCAGGGACAAAACTTTGTGTGACCCACAAAGAATTGTTCTGAGTCTGTATATAATTTGTGTCCGTTAATTGTATGTTTGTAAAGTCCCCCGCGACACAGAGTTGTCTTTTCGAAAAAAAAAATTCCAAAACGCAGCTAGGAATCAATGCAATTATGGTTGGTTTTAAAACTACTTAATTGGCAAACAAGCATACGGCTCATCTGATGTTAAGCAGTTACCGTAAACTACGGACGCTGGCAAGGTATTTTTTACGTTTTGCCGACCCATTTTTTTTAAAGGGCTTAGGGCTTTAAGGTGGAATATCTCTGGTATAGATAAACATTTCTTTCACAACGCATCCCTAAATGAGCGCTGGAGACCTGTAGTGATTTTTTGTGCATTTGGGACATAAGAAAAAATGTGTTAGGGTAAGCTACGCATGAAGAGCTATCTACAAGCTATACAAAATGGCTTAGTATCAAACAGCCTGCAAACTTGTCTGCTAATTTAGTCAGTATTAAAAAATATATCATTGTATAAAGTCATTGCGTAAAATAATAATTTTATTTCTACAGACATTAAAATAAACGCTCAAAAGATTGTACCTTTAAAGGTATGATGTATTTTTTCTAATTTAACATTGAGAACCTAGACGGAATAAAATTATCTTTTTTTTTAATGTAACACACAGACTCCAACTGCGTAACCGAATAATGAGATACAGCGGTTTTCATCCAAAGAGTTGTGTTTTTAAAAGAACGTATTTTTAAAAAGAATACGCTCGCTCAGCCAGAAAATTAATACAAAAAATCTCTTGTTTGAAAATAGCACATTTGTGTGGATAATATCTGTTGGTCTTTGTGGGTATATGGCTATTGTCAGCGATTTTGTTTGCGATAGTACTTTTAAATTTTTCATTAAAACCTTTGTCCACTAGCTTAATAGCTACAGTAGCTCGGCAGGATAATAATAGTAGTCATAGTTTTATTGGTGTGCAAGAAAGTCTTTTATGGGCGTTAGTATGGTTTATTCTCTGCTAGATTGCTTTTTAAAAAGACAACTCCCGCACTAGGAAACAACTCCTGTGTCGCGGGGACTTTTCAACCATACAATTAACGGACACAAAGCACACTCAGACTCGGGACAATGATTTGTGGATCACAGAAATTTTTGTCCCGTGTGGGTATCGAACCCACAACACGCTGAGCAGTGGAAAATGGCGAGGTAACCATTTACGCCACTGAACCAACCGTGCAGTAACAGAAGATTTAAAATGGTTGTTTAATGTCGGTGGAATGGAGCCGCGGGCAACAGCTAGTATCTTATAAAACTGCATAGTACCTGTAGTTTCTTGCACACTCCCTATGTAGACATATTAAAAATGCAATGAAATTTCGCTCCAGTAGATTGTCTTATGTATAGAATCTGCATAGCAAAGAGATTCTACTCAAAATAGAAAGAGGAATTTTAAAATATGTATAGTGAAAAATTGATGCTTCCGTCCTGTTTGCTAATGTACTATGAGACTACTAAGCTCAAGCATTTCGCTTAACATTATTTAGTTATTCATGGAATGAAAATAGCTTAGCCAAGCTGGGTTTTATCGAAAATGTGTTTTTAAAACAGTGTGTCGTATATTTAGACTTTATTAGCTGCAGCGTTGCTATCTTCCATTAAAAAAAGACAACTCCCGCACTAGAGAACAAGCTCTGTGTCGCGGGGGACTTTACAGACATACAATTAACGGACACAAATTACACCCATACTCAGAACAATTCTTTGTGGGTCACACAAAGTTTTGTCCTGTGTGGGAATCGAATCCACAACCTCGTGTACAGCAGGCGCATACCGCGGCCAAGGCAGTCAATCTTCTTGCTATGGTTACATTCTTCTATCGATATTTATCTACTTAGTCTAAAGATAGAGTTCATGTTTTTTTTTATTTCTTCTACGGTCTATACCAAAAATTTGGTATAATGCCCATGACAAACTTTAACTACGCAACAGATTACTAGCATTCTTACATCTTATGTACACAATCTTCCCGTTCTTTTCTATACTACTTGGTTGGCAAACAAGCATATGGCCCGCCTGATGTTAAACAGTTACAGTAACTTATGGACGCTTGCAAAATTTTAAGACCAGGGTTTTGTGTTGGAGTATCTATGAGATTGGAAAAAGTTTCATTAAAAACGTATCCCTTAATAAGCACTGGAGACCTGTACACAGCGGTATAGATGTGTTTCTGTATAGATACTATACAGGAACACAACTATACCGCTGTGTGTAGTTATTTGGTTGTGGGCCCCCAGTCGGGCTTGCTCGCTAGATGCCCTACCTCTCTTACCTTACCATCAGGTGGTGGAATGAGCTCCATGTCAAAATTTTCCCTAAGGACTATAGCATAGGGTTCTTCAGCAAAGGAGTCAACATAGTTCAGCAATGTGAGGTATACCCCTGGTGTCATTTCCAACGAATAAATTATAAGTATATAAATATTTGTAATAGAATTTGATAAAAATACAATATTTTTATGGTATTTTTATTTTTTTTATACTTCCAAGGTGGCAAACAAGCATACGGCCCGCCTTATGGTAAGCAGTTACCGTTGCCTATGGACGTTTGCAACACCAGTGGTGTCACCCACGCGTTGCCGACCCTTTAAAAATCTTATAACTCCAATTACAAACAACACGCCTTTTTTGATTGAAAACAACTTATAAGTTAATACAACAAGAACTCGTCTCAATAAAATTATTTTTTTTTACATCCGACACTAATATCAAAGCAATAATATTTTAGTATTTTATTTTATATAACTGTGGTTAACAACCCGCTTATTCAGCAATAAACACAATCGACACATCCATCCACGTCAAAAAATATTCCAAAAATATTTCCTCACAGCAATTCAGTAATACACTACACCCAATTCACCCCAAAAAAAATGTATTCAGTCGCAACATTTACGGCAAATGCTGGCTCAACGCAACGCTGACAATATTTCATACCATTGCGTACGAACTCGATCGAACATACGTACCTTAGGCAATACATTCTCATGTCGTCCAAATAAAACAAGTCACGTGATAAAGTACAGTCATTTTCTTCAGTAAAGAGGTGTTCGTCCGTCATGCAACGTTACGCAATTTTTCATCCGAATCTCTTATCTGAAGACTTGTAAGGGACTGACGTAAACGGGAATAAATTTCTCGAGAAGCTGATGTCGGGCTTACCTGTTGATGGGAGTAATCTGTTTGATAGGTTTTTAATGTTCAATTGATTGTTATCTATTATAATGTTAATCCTTTTAGTATTGTTTGATGAGTGACAGTTAATGGGCAAGTTTTGTGGTATATATTATTACTAGGGGGTCGCCCGCGACTTCGTCCGCGTGGTTATTTGGAATATTTTCCCCGATTGTGCAACATATTTCACTACTGCTCCGCTCCTATTGATCATAGCGTGATGTTATATAGCCTATAGCCTTCCTGGATAATAAAAAGTTTTTTTTCTAATCGAACCAGTACTTTCTGAGATTAACGCGTTCAACCAAACAAACAAACAAACTCTTCAGCATAGCTCTTGTAATACTACTAGTATAGATTTATCCTACACTAGCACCCCGCCCCGATTTCACTCGGGATGAACTATATTTTACCCGTTTAGCGATTGAATTTCCAAATACCTGTGTTCCAAATTTAAGCTTCCTAGACGTACTAATTTTGGCTGTGCGTTAATAATTAGTTAGAATTAATGAGTTCACATACAGACACGATGGCCTTTACACGGCAGTTGGGTCACTACGGGCTTATAACAATAATAATATAAAGATGAATAAGAAAATTACGCATAACTTTTGCCTAATATACTTGGTCAAAAGTCAAGCAACTTATGTTAATATTTCATCCTACTTAGATGGTCCGTGTGGTGACGGATTAAGAATACAAATGTCACAAACCCGAAACAAAACCCTGTACCAACCCGTCTGGCCAGCGTGGTATAGTAGTCTACTATCCCTCCAAATGGAGGAGACCCATGCCCAGCAGTGGTACGTTTATGGGTTGAGATAGAATTCACTTATAGACGCTTACAACACTTTGGGCAACACTCCCACGTTGCCGACACTCAAAAAGTACAAGCTTCTAATACCAAGTTTGCAGCCCCAGTAGTTAGGCTCTGTATTTATTAATCAGTCAGATACCCAGGACCAATAAGATAGTATAGATAGATTAAGATTTATGCAATAGTGTGTGTAATATGAGTATAAAAATAATGAAGCTTGAAGGTCTATGAAATATCTAAGAGTAAGTCGTTACGGGGCATTGATAGATTTTTAGTTTTATTAAATTTTTGAACACTTTTAGTGCTAAGAACCCAGCTCCCGGGTTCTTTGATACGCTATGCACCTAAAATTCAGCTACCGAGTCCTATTGTTCGTTCGTAAAATAGTAAGGGTTGGTAATTTGATACCTTTCTTAAACCAATTAAATAAAAATATTTTTTTGACTGAGTTAAAAATCGTAACGGCTTTCTTGGCACTGAAAGTTTTAATTTGACTAGTTTGCAATTTCACCGTGGTTTAGTGTGGCGGACATGGTAGACATAATGTATATCTTAATCTATATATACTATCTTATTTGTCCTAAGTGACTGACTGATTGAAACTTAAATAGGAATATTTAAGTTTCAATCAGTCAGTCACTTAGGACAAATTAGTGGAAACTAAGCAAAGTGTAACAATACCAGCCTTTAAATTTATTTCGCAACCACATCCTCTCTAAAATAAAAACAAAATACACAGTCCAATTCAAATACTAACATAAAATATTTGAGGCATTATTTAAGTGGGATTTAGTCTTTAGCTAAACTACTATAATGTCCATTGTTCAACGGTAGTTTCGTACAATTTTGCGGTACATTTACGCCGCAAAACTGTACGTCGTACCACCAACAAGTAGTGACTAGACTTTGGGGAATTGCGACTTGTTTATTGTTATTATTATGTAGGTTTCAAATGTAACTTATAGTTATCGGAATAGTTACGGTTAATTTACGAAAAGAATACGACAAGAATAGCTACCAACATTATAAAGTTTATTATTAAATGTAAAGTAGGACGGCCCCTAGCTAGCAAGGTGCGTGTTGGGAGAGGCCTATGTCCAGCAGTGGACTGCGATTGGCTGATTGATTGATTGATTAACGTGAGGTTACACAAAAGCACCAAGTCCTTCGGATGGTACAATTACAGTCTATGAAAGCCTGTGAAATCACGCGCGCGTTGCCAACCAAAATAGTTCAAGCTTTTGAATTCTTGTAACACCAGCATTAATCGTCATCACCATCATCATCTAAGCCTGACGTCCACTATAGAACGTAGACCTTCCATTACTTCATCATCATCATCGTCTCAGTCAAAAACTCCCTCAAGGATTTCCACAACTCTCAATCCTGAGCCGATCTTGTCATCTTTCATTACTTAAATAAATGAATTAAATTATTAATAACGCAATGATTATTACCCAAATGCAACAACGAGATATATAACAAACCACAAACAGATGACAACACAACACATTCATTATTTCTCATTTCCTACAATCATCAAACGTCAAATAAAACGGAACATGAAACTCGGAATAGTAATAATTTATTCATTCCTACATAAAATGGCATCAACAGTTTGTCAGCATTCAAAATTGTAACTCTTATTTATTTATTCAGAGACTGATGCGACCTGTTTAATTTATTTACAATATTAGTGTGTCCGTTGTAAATTTACTTTTAATTAATCGGCTAGCCTGTATTTACCTATTTAGGGTTTTTTGGAAGAAAATGACTTGGGCCTTGAGTCATACACTGATGTAGACTTCTTCACTCATCTTTCCTTGATTAAGGAGACGAAACCTGTGCCCAGCAGTGGAACACAATTTTAAAAAGGCAATTATCCCAATAAGGCACAACCACTGAGTCGCTGGGGGTTCACAGGCATCCAAAATAGGAACAACACTATCTATAGGTGACACAAATATTTTTGTCTCCTGTTTTTTTCTACGCTATTCTTGCGAGAGAGTTAACTAATTCATCATCATTATCTCAGCCGATATCCTCTGCTGAACATAAACCTCTCCCTAAAAATTCTACAACAGAAGTGCATCTTTAAGTTAAAGGTTTAATAAGTTTATTATTATTATTATTATTAATAAGTTTACTTACGAAAGATACCGTTTTCTCTTTATCTATATGAAAATGTTAATGGAAAAATACGATGCACCGTGGCTGATGGCTGAGCCATGCTATAGCTCTGATGGTCAAACCGACAAGTTTTTTTAGAAATTTATTCACTAACATTAGAATTAAGAGAAAAAAAAACTAATAGATTGGGCTAAGTTGTTGTTGTGTGTGTAAATAAATAAAATATTATTATATTTCTATACCTACCGCTATTTATATTCCTGGCCAAATTTTCAAAACTCAAAGTGGATAATAAAGTATTCTTCCATGTTTCAATGGGCGAAGCCTTGACAAGATAGCTGGTGTTTTATGACTGCACAATTTAGTGCCAGTCCACACAGCAACAGTCCATTGTACTGTGTAATAATTTAGAAGTTACATTGTGGTCCCATTGTAGAGTATCATCAGCCGAATGGTGGGACATCCATATTCGTACCGTGGCTTTGTCATTTGTAATATCATTCATCAAGTGCGTGATAACCTTCTGTTGTTATAATATTTCTGTAGGATGCTTATCTGACAGAAATATGTAGGTATTATTTGTTATTAGACTAAATACTATTACTGTGTCAAATTTCATCTAGATCCGTTTAGCCGTTTTGGTATAATGGAGTAACAAACATCCATCCATCTATCTATCCTTCCAAACTTTCGTATTTATAATAATGGTTAGATGAGTATGGGCACATAGCTCGCAGAACTGATGGCCGTTGGGGCAGAAAGGTTCTAGAGTGGCGACCACAAACTGGAAGACGAGGCGTGGGCAGGCCTCCAACAAGGTGGACCGACGACCTGGTAAAGGTCGCAGGCAACCGATGGACAAGGCCGGCTCAGGATCGAGACTTATGGAAATCCTTGGGAGGCTAGCTAACCTAGAGCTAGAGCTATAGGCCTATGTCCACCAGTGGACGTATTTTGGCTGAGACGATGAAGATGTGATGATGATGACTCGTTGAATATGTTTTGACACCAGGGTTGTATGTAAGTGAAACGGTATTTTAAATAAGATAAAGACTTATATTCACACAGAAATATTACTATACCCATTGATATACAAAAGGCCTAAGATACATTTTCTCGAATAAAAGAAACACTCAAAACTGTCGCCAATTATATGTACATAAGTAGTGAAAGTACTAATAAAAACATATTATATTTTTTTTAATTCAACTTTACTCGCAGACATAAAGTTAAATTAATAGTGTAGTGTAGTATAACTCGACTGACGCGATACTATTTGAATATACGCAAATTTCAAATAGTGCGCGTATTTTATGTGGATGGTTTTGAGACGCTGGCTTTGGTGTTCTGTAAAGTAGGGGTCCTTTCTCAATTGGTTTGATCACTTGTGTGACGCTGTCCCTATCTTTGTAAAAAAACAATATACTATTTTTGATGAATTAGTCCTGATTCGTCGTATTCCTGTATCATCGGGTTCCTGTTTAGTCGGATTCCTTGGTAAGCAGTTACCGTAGCCTATGGACGCTTACAATGCCTTAAATATCATTTGCGTGTTACCTACGCAAAAATCAACACCAGCTTTTATGATGGAATTTCCCTGGAATAGGAAAACGTTTCTTTAAAAACGCATCCCAATAAAATAAAAAATAAAAATGTTAGTAAGATTTATTCTAGCCCCAGTTTAATTGCTTTAATTTTACTCTGTAATACTTAAGACTGCATTACATCAAACAGCAAATACAATTAAGTATTAGTTAGAATTAAAACCTCTAAACAAATTTCTTTACCGCTGCGTTATCTCAAACGCTGTTCTTCGAACCATGTTCAGCTAATTCAATAGCGAGAGCTTTTATTAGCATAGTGTATTTGTATACCAAGTTAAGTTTAAACTTTGTCTAAGTAAATTTGGGTAAGTATTATTATGTTGAACTTTACTGTAGAGATAGAATATTATAGGTGTATACTTTCATCATTTCTTAATGTGTGAGCTTAGGGATAAAGAGATGAATTTTTACTTTGTTGAAATGCCCTGCATACCTTATTATGTTTTCAAACTTTATATTCTACTAGCGGCCCAACTCGACTTTGCCCGGGTTAAATTAAAAACACTTATAGAGATGTAAAGTATCTTATCTTTTAAATTGGATAAAACTGCACACAGTATGCAAAATTTTATTAAAATCGGTCCAGTAGTTTAGGAGTCCATTGCAGATAAACAACTTGACACGTAATCTATACTAATATTATAAAGCTGAAAAGTTTGTTTGTTTGGTTGAACGCGCTAATCTCAGAAAGTACTGGTCCGATTAGAAAAATCTTTTTTTGTTGTATAGTGCATTTATCCAGGAAGGCTATAGGCTACATAACATCCCGTTATGATCCAAAGGAGCGGAGCAGTAGTGAAATATGTTGCTTAATCGGGGAAAATATTCCATATAACCACGCGGACGAAGTCGCGCGACTTCTAGTTTATATGTATTAAGATAATGATTGGATGAAAAAATAGTGCTCATAAATAAACAAAATCCATTATTGCTTATCGGAATAATGATTTAAAATAATAATTTATTGTGCATATAATTTAATTACAACTTCACCCAGAGACAATTGTAACAATAAAATATCTTATACACAGCATGTAAACTACTGTAAGAAGAAATTGAAATGCAGCCGTTATGCTTAATGAGGATTCGATTACCGAGTAAAAATTACATTATTATTGAGTGTCCATGTAGACTAATTTTTGACGCTCGTGGATCTGATAACTCTGCTTACCCCTTTAAGAAATAATTGATCCTATTGTAAAATATTCCATAAAAAAAATAAACGAATTGGCGTCGTTGTATATTGATTATAAGTACACAAATAACTTTAAATTGTAACCAGTAAAGCTGACCTGCTGGTCTAGTAGTTAGTAACTCTGATTGCTGAGCTGGAGGTCGTGGGTTCGATTCCAACCCAAATATTTATGTGATGAGTACGAATATTTGTTCTATATCGCTCTGTTTGTTCCGGCTAATCTCTGAAATGGCTGGACCGATTTTGATGGGACTTTGTAAAATGTAATAAGGAGTAACTTAGGCTACTTTGATTTTAGAAATTTTATTTATTTTTATTAATTTACGACATCCACGCGGGCGGAGCCGCGGGCAACAGCTAGTTAATTATATAAATAAATAGTATATTATTTGATAACGTTTTAAATTAACCTTTTATACCATAATATCCACTGTATACATTATGAATATTTGAAACAACCCAAGCACAGTACACGATTACAACAAATTATAAATGAATTCACCAAACAATTTCATCACGGCTTTCAACTATAAAATTAACAAAGCATCCGGATTACTCGGTAATATACTGTGTTATCTGTGGAACAAGTAAATTTAGAACTTCATAATGTTAGAGCTTAATTTGTGTCAGAATTTCATAATGTAATTGCAATTAATTTAAACTGTAATTAATATTAAAATACAGAACTGTAATTAAATGTTGTTTGCATTTTTGCTTTGCAATTTGTGCAAATATATTGCATAATTTAAAGCAATGTGGAAAAGTCGGGGTATTCCTCGAAGCGCACTTATTTTGAAACGCACCTAACGAAGGGCACCTAAAGTATTCCTCGAAACGCACCATTCAGGTGCAATATGATTTCCTTAGCGCACCTGAATGGTGTGTTTCGAGGAATACTTTAGGTGCGCTACGCTAGGTGCGTTTCAAAATGGGTTCGCTTCGAGGAATACCCCAAAAGTCGAGCCTGAAGCAGGATTTGAACCTGTGCCTCTCGTGTTCCGGCCCCGAGGCGTAGTGCCTTGGGCCGGAACAATTGTGCAATCCAAACTCCTACTCCTCACTACAAGACGTAAAAAGCGGTGGACAAATTTGAAACTCAGGAGTAGGAACACGAGAGGTAAGCGTCCATAGACTACAGTAACTGCTTTCCATCAGGCGGTTCGTAAACGTGCCCTACCTCTCTTAAGCCGAGTAGTAGATAAGTGGCCACAATACAAGCGTTTACTATTTCATTGTTTTCTTTTTAATAACGATGTTAGTAGTCGAGCTAACGGCCAATCAGGTGGTGAGTAGTATCTGTCACCCTTGGACTTCAGCAATGCCAGATACATGGCAAACTGCAACAGGCAATTCCAGTCAAAATTGTCTATGCAATCCGCTTATTAAATTGTTTAATGAGTAATATTTCTAAATTAGATCAATTGAGATGCGTAGAAAAGATTTAAGCAAATAGGCTACGGTAACTGCTTACCACCAGGCGGGCCGTGTGCTTGTTTGCACCATACTATCGAGCAAGCCCGACTGGAGAAGGACCTCCAATATTATTATTATATTAAGCGATCATAACCTTCGGTAAATGCTTATCATCAGGCGAGCAGTATGCTTGATTGCCACCTAAGTAATATAAAAAAATGATAATAATATATTTGCCTGCATGCTTGTATAATTAATGTATATTTGCTGGCAATGTGCCATTCCCTTGTGGCGGGGAACGAGACTATAGCCTCAGGCGTCGATAGTGATTGACATAATCAACATTATTTGATATTGAAAATGAACTTAAATGTATAGCAAAATGTATCGGTAGTATTCTTTTATTTGTTAAATATAATATCACTTAATGTTTTTGTAAAAAAATATACAGGCAGTCTTTGGGGACTGCTAAAAGAAGTGAAAACTAAGTATGCAACTTGTATTATATCGTCAAGCTATTAAAATAGAGAGCATTCGGTTACGAAGACGCGAGTTCCATGATTTTAGTTCACCCAAAAAGTTTGAATATGGAAAGCGTTCGGTAGCGATGACGCGAGTTCCATGATTTTAGTTCACCCAAAAAGTTTGAATATGGAAAGCGTTCGGTAGCAATGACGCGAGTGCCATTATTTTAGTTCACCCAAAAAGTTTGAATATGGAAAGCGTTCGGTAGCGATGACGCGAGTTCCATGATTTTAGTTCACCCAAAAAGATTTAATATGAAAAGCGTTCGGTAACGATGACGCGAGTTCCATCATTTTTGTTCAACCAAAAAGTTTGAATATGGAAAGCGTTCGGTAGCAATGACGCGAGTTCCATCATTTTTGTTCAACCAAAAAGTTTGAATATGGAAAGCGTTCCGTAGCGATGACGCGAGTTCCATGATTTTTGTTCACCCAAAAAGTGGTTAAAGCGCCTAAAGAAGTTTTCACTTCAAAAATATTACTTGAAATCAAATTATTCACATTCGTCGTACTGCAATTTATGATCATTTTTCTAGTGGCCACCATTTCGTTTCAAGTGTGGTGGCTATAGCAATAACATTAAATCATAATATTCAAAGAGTACCTAGTACGAATCGTTTGGCTTCTATCGGCCACTGCGACGAAGAAAATTGAGTTACTAACATTCTATGGTATAAGTACCTAATTTTCTACTTGATACGATTTATTTATGAATGGGGTTTGACGATCTATTCGAAACAATTGAATGCACGGTTGGTTCAGTGGCTTACGTGGCAAAATTTTGTGTGATCCATTGACAGTTGTGCTGAGTCTGGGTTAACTTTGTGTCCGTTAGTTGTATGTTTGTATGACACATTTTTTTAAAGAATTTCCGCACTAGGAGATTGTAGGAGTTCTCTTTTAAAAAATTCTGGAAAGTTCCAAAAAGTTCTTTCGAGACCATATGTGGGTTACGACACGATGTTTTTCTTCACCGTTAGCAGGTGGTAAATCATTTGATTAGTATATAATAAAAATTACACAAAGGGTTAAAACATTAGGCATTCCTTAAGAAGTTTAAAAAATATTTAACATAATAATGGATAAATTGCAAGCTAATTCTTAATGCCATAAAACTGTGTTTATTTATTTATTCTTGTAGCTGTTAAAACTAACAGCTACAAGAATAAACAATAGTGATAGAATAGAAACAGTAAATCAATTACAAGTTTTCACTTATAGTAACATATTAGAGTACAAGAGAAGTAGAATAAGAAGAAGTGTTGAATGTAAAATACAAAATAGGAACTAAAACAAAAACTAAAAAATCAGCTCCACAATCTCGGAAGTTAGTGAGCTTTGTTCTTTTTAATAAGCGCAGCGGGGCTTTAATGTCGCTATTGTACGCGCAATTACGTACGCTCTTTGACTCGCACATCTGACAGCTTACTTACTCTTTAATGACTCTGTCTTGTTTTACAAAAGCTGCCAATTATTACATGTCTTGTTTGTAAAACATGAGTGTTTTGTTTACTTGTTAGTGCTGATTTGTGTTTTTTACAGCGAGGTGTAGAAACAATAGCGATGTTTGATAGTCATGGGATTTTGATTGTATGGCTTAGTGGCTTAACTGGTTACTGAAAAGCGTGTTGTGAATTCTCCAACCGGGATAACAACATTGTGTGGTCTACAAATGATTGTTTCGAGTTTAGGTGTATTTTGTGTCCGTGGTTGCAAGGTTTGTAGGCCCTTGTCCCCAACTCAGACTCAATTCTCTAGAAGAGCTGTATCGTTTAAAATATTATTATTTTTAATTAATTCAGTTTTACTGGACCGAATACAGGGGTAGACCTATGTTCAGCAGTTGACATCTTTCCACTGACATGTTAAAAAGTCATATAATGTCATATAATATTATTGTATTTTATGCCAATTTTCTTTTTAATTTGATAGTCTTCTTATATTAAGTCTTAGAACCTGATTATTTTTTACGAATATAAGTTACCACTATTTACAAAATTTTACACCAGTCACCATAAATAAACTAAAAAGTAAAACTATGACAAAATCCTAAACATAATTGCTGTCAGCAGAGCTAGGTATGTACGGCCGCTAGTCGAGCGAGTATATACTATAGATATTTATGTCACGCTGTTGAGAGAAAATACATTATATAGAATACGTGTGACGTGAAAGCCGGCTTCTCGATCCTTACTGTCACTCGGTTCGTAGTGACACGTGAAATCAAAGCTCGTTTATCAACCGAACTGCTTCGTTCACAAAAAAAACGTGCTTAACATGATGTGTCACGTCACAGGGAGAGTACAGTAGTGTTAGTGTCGTCTTGAAAGCTACTGAAATAAAATTTTGAACATAGTAATGTTTAAAAACGTGTTTCGTTGAATATAAATAGATTTGAAGCTAAACAATAACTAACTGTCGAATAATAAACTTATACATGGCACGTGTGGCACACGAAGTGAGAATTAAAAGTGTGTTTTGTAAGTTTTAGCCAAGATTTATATATTATTGTGTATACACCTGATTGTCATATGTTAAACTTTCAATTAAGAATGAATGAATCTTGTTTTTAGATCAATATATTTATCGACTTAAGGCTTGTTAAGATACGTGCAAAGTAATTAGTTATTACATTGCTATTAAGAAATAAAAAAATGTGATCTATTTTTTGAAAGTATTAAGTAAAAATTAAATAAAGGTTATACTAGTATTTTAAACGACAACATCTACTCTTATGAATATCCTCTGGCTTTCAAAGTATAAAACATACTAAGGTTTTCAACAACTTTCGTTTAAAAAGTTAACAACCCACACAACAGGCAGTGATAAATGATAAAATATTTCACTACGCCTTCCGAGCGTAACACAAAATAATCGTGTTCTTAACGTACTTGACCTACTGTCAATTACCTGAATGTTTGTGTCGTAGCGGTTCAATGGTTACATTTGTGGAGCTCGCCTTGCTTACTTTGAGCGTTTGAAAAATTGTTTTGTGTGTAAATAAATGTTTATTTGCGTTTTTACCGAGTTCCTAAACGATGTGTGGGGTTCATGGTTCGGTTGTTACAATCGTTGTTATGCTTGATATGTTATTGGGTTTCCTTTTGGGGAATTGGGTCGCAAAAATATCACCAATAACTTCATATACTAGTGGCCCGCGACTTTGCCCGCACTAAATAATTTGTTAAATTAATTATTGAGATTCAAATAATTCCTTTTAAGTGTTCACTTTCGTCTTACCATTTTTAGTATTCACTTACAAACTTAAATGACGAAAGTGAACACTAAAAAGGAATCTCAATATTAAGATAATATATCTGACTCATCACTACATAGCCTACACCACTGTGCATAGTACATAGCCTATGTAGATATGAGTCAGTTAGAACAAGTAATATGTATAGATTAGCTAAATTCCTGCTAAGTTCGTGTAGAGAGGAAATTCTAGACTGAATTTTGCTATTAACAAGAGCTTGAAAGTTCACACAACATATTTGCCCGTTATTAACCATATTTTCGTATTAGCATCGTTGGAAGGCATCTTATGAGATTCATAGGACAGGGTTATTAATACCGTGGATATAGGAGGATGTGTGACAATAATAGCTTGTGTGTAAACGATCTTAAAAAGAGCAAATAGCATTTTTAAAAAGGACTTTAACACATAATATTGACTCTTTCTGCTTTTTGATGAGATCAAAGTCAACACAAATTCAATTTTATTGAGATTAAGAAATTTGTTAATGTAATAATCAATTGCTAAACAAATTGTGTTTCCACAAGAAATCAAATATTTGTGTAGATTCCTTGAATTTTATAATGAGGTACTTTACAACATGAATAAGGCTTTTTATGAAAAGCTATAGGACCTTCAACTGAACACCGAGTCGTTGAATCGTGACATCTTTGATAAATGAAACCTAGCTAGGTGGCGACATACACTGTCACTGCTAAAACCTTACTTTGGAACAAAGACTGTTGAAAACAGAAACGCAAAGCTTTTGACTACTGTGTCATTAAAATAATACCATTCACTGCATATTTTTAGGCACTAAAATAAGTAAAAATATGATACCTAAAGCAAAAGCTTTTATTGAACATATATTAACAAGTGAGCAAGCCCGACGACTACGGGAAGTACCTCAACCTTGTAAGTCATATGACCACAGTCATATGACTACACACAGCAGTGTAATTGTTTTCACAGGAAAACAACTGCTCCGCTGCAAGAAATAAACGAGTGCTGGAAACCTGTACTCACGCACAGGCGTACAGATGTCCAGCGCTCATTTAGGGATGCATTTTTAATAAAACATTTTCTATCCCAGGTGATAAAACTTTAGGTGATGCCCAGGGCAACATTTCATCAACGCACCTCTCGCCACCGACAGGGAGTTCATCCTCACATCCTTGCACCTCAAACATGCCGTACCGTAAGATTCCAGAGGAATTTCTTACCACGTACGATTAGGCTGTGAAATGAGCTCCCTGCCGAGGTTTTCCCAAGAGACTATAGCATGGGGTTCTTCAAGAAAGGAGTTATAGTAAGGTTTTTAAAGGGTCGGCAACGCGTGAGTGACCACCCCTGGTGTTGCAAACGTCCATAGGTTACGGTAACTGCTTACCATCAGGCGGGCCGTATGCTTGTTTGCCACCTTGGTAGTATAAAAAAAAAATACGCATGCATACCTTTGATAGTGCAAGCGCCCATAGCCTAAGGTAACTGCTTACCATTAGGCAGGCCGAATACTTGTTCACCACCTTTTTAGTATAAAAAGCGTTCGTTATGAATCCTTTTTATACCAATTATGGATAGTCTTATAATGGTCATAATATATTGAAATATCAAGTCTGTTTTTTTATACTACTTGAGAACCTAGCAAACAAACATACATACAAATAGTTTTTTTTATACTACTGGGGTAGCAAACAAGCATACGGCCAGCCTGATTTTAAGTAGTTACCGTCGCCCATGGACGCTTGCAATACCAGGGGTATCACTTGCGTGTTGCCAACCCATTGTTTTACACTAGGGCTTTATGATGAGAGTATCCCTGAAATAGGAATACGTTTCTTTCAAAACGCATTTCTAAATGAGCGCTGGAGACCTGTACTCACACACAGGAACACAACTACACCGCTGTGTGTAGTTATTTGGCTGTGGTCTGGCTGAAAATATAGCCTATAACATTGTAAGATCTTTTTAAAAACCAACAGTTTTAAGCAGATATCTGTTAGCATTTTCCTGTTACGAAATTTGTCTATAATCTAAAGTTAAATGAAACGGAAAGCTTTTAACTGGAAGTACTGACGGATCTTGATAATGTAAACAACGGTTACTCTCACGGGAATGACCGCTGGTTATCCTGATATTGATCGAACGGAGGAGTAGGATACACGGTGAGAGATACTGTCGACAGATATCGGTAATTTTATAAATAGGTTTATATCGAGAGTCCGTATACCGATGTAGAAAAGTGAAACAAGTATTTTAATTTCAAAAATATAATATTAAAAAAGAGAGGTAGCATGATTTTTCAAGAATTGGGATGTCTAATGCAAAAATAAATTTTAAATCCGACTGGTAGTTTCAGAGATTAGCGCGTTCAAAGAGACAAACAACAGGTTAATTATTAAAAAAAAAAAAAATTAAACCATTCATTTTAGATTTAAGGTTTACTATCCTACTAATATTATAAAAGCGAAAGTTTGTAAGTATGGATGGATGGATGTTTGTTACTTTTCACGTAAAAACTACTGAATGGATCTGGATGAAATTTGGCACAGAAATAGATTATGGTCTGGAATATTACATAGGCTATAGTCTTTTTACAGCGATAACCGACATCCACGCGGGCGGAGCCGCGAGCAACAGCTAGTACTCCCATAATTTAGTTGCATTTTGAATCACAAAAGTCAAGATAATTTTAGACTTCAGGCTGATACTAAATAAGCTAGAGTGTGGAATTAACAAATTAACAATAGTATTTTTAGAATTTGTTTATATTTTCTGGTTCAAATAGGAAAATAGCCTAGTATAACATTAGTTTAACGGTTAGTCAAAATGCCAATGCTGATCATTAATGTATGATGAATGTGGGCAGTGTGGCAACGTTTATAATGTATGCGAATCATAATATGAACGGTAATGAGCATTCATTACTGAAATGTTGACGTGGAATTGTTCAATACTTTCATATTGCAACGCTCGTTTGATTGCAAGTGTGGTCTTGTGGTGGTGGTGGTCACTCTATAATCAACACTGCGATGTGTGTTTTGGATTCGATTCTGATTTAGCACAAAACTTTGTGTTGTCTATAAATGTTTGTTACGAATCTGGGTGTAACTTATGTCCGAGCATCTTACTATGTTTGCCGAGCCGAGAGTATGTGTGATTCAAGTTTTTACTCAATTTATTTACGGGATAGGAAGTCATAACAAGATTAGAAGCAAATGAGGAAAGTATGGGAAATAAATACAAGATGTTATCAGTTTGTAAGGTTTAAATAAAGGTTATCTCTGAGAGGTTTAAAGTTAAAAGCTTGGCCAGTTAAATTATGCTTTATAAAAATCACGAAGCTGAATAAGATGAGTAAGCCACAAGAAGATTTTGGAAATTCAATTCCCAAACGGGTATTGTTTATAAACCGGGAAAAGTCAGGACAGGGCCGCTAGCCTCAAATCCTACTAATTTTATAAACGCGAATGTTTGTAAGAATGTATGGATGTGTGTTTGTTACTCTTTCACGCAAAAACTACTGAACGGATCTGGATTAAATTTGGCATAGAGATAGATTATAGTCTGGAATAACACAGGCTATTTTTTGAAAAAATCTCTGTCTCTGCCGCGGATGGAAGCTAGTTACAAAAAATAAACATAAAAACATACAAAGAGTTGTAACTCGCACATGATATATTAGTGCAATCATCACAAATCCGCTCGCTCATCAATTGCCACAAAACAGCAAGCTCCCTGTCCCCCAGCTATTTTATAGTGGGAGTTTTACGTCGCCGTATACAACGACCGCTGTCGACTCTATCTTGGTTGTACCGAGATGGGAACGGGCTGCTGAGATATATTGGGCATGTAGGATACAGAGAGAATGGATAGTGTACATTTTGGAAATGGTTTTGGAGTAAAGTAAGATGAACTGCTAATTTTATTGAGTCATTTTATATGAGAAGTAGGCCACTGTAAATGCGAGTAAGCTAAACTTAAAAAATGACCGCACTCTCTCAGAAGACCACAGCCAAACAACTACACACAGTGATGTAGTTGTGCTCTTGTGAGTACAAGTCTCCAGTGCTCATTTAGGGATGCGTTTTTTTTAGAAACGGTTTCAAATGCCAGGGTAACTCATAATTTATACAGTCAACATTACATATGCTACAGTAACTACTTACCATCAGGCGGGCCTTATGTTTGTTTGCTTACTAGGTAGTATCAGAAAATTAGTTTGTAGGCAATTTACAGGTCTCCAACAGTACTCATTTTGGAATGCGTCTTCTTGTTTTTTTTTAAGACAACTCCCGCACTAGAGAACAAGATCTGCATCGCGGAGGACTTTACAAACATACAATTAACGGACACAAATATTACACCCAGACTCAGAACAACTCTTTATGGGTCACACAAAGTTTTGTCCCTGTGTGGGAATCGAACCCACAACCTCGTGCACTGCAGGCGCATACTGCACCCACTGGACCATCAAGACAGTCAGTCTTTAGGGCAACGTATTGCTATCCAAGGAATATTCATTCACATAACCGTGGTGTTAAACTTTTTTGTTTAGGAACAAGCAAATGATTCCTATGACATTGCAAGCGTCTATAGGCCACGGTATTTTCCTACCATCAGACGGTCCTCTAACTTAAACACGTAGTTTATTAAAGATTACATACATTTGACTATTATTACGTCATTAATTACCTTTTTTTATACTACCAAGGTAGCAAACAAGCTTACGGCCCGCCTGGTGGTAAGCAGTTACCGTAGCCTATAGACGTTTCCAACACCAGGGGTATCACTCACGCGTTGCCGACCCTTTAAAAACCTTATAACTCCTTTCTTGAAGAACCCCATGCTAAAGTCTCTTGCGAAAACCTCGGCAGGGAGCTCATTCCACAGCCTAATCATACGTGTTTATATTTTGTGATAAATATTTAGTTCCCACTAATAATAACAGAATATTTTGTCAGCTATCACCATGAAACATTCCATCGAATTTGGCGTGTCATTGTGTAAGATCATGGTTATACTGTCGCATAATAAAAAGGTCCCAAGCCCAAATAGGAGGTTAACATCACCATAAACTTTGACCTCTGTCCACTATACGTTGATAGTGACATGGGTCTGCCGTTTAATAGAATGAACGAACGAAATCTAATTTTACCAGATCTCTCATGAGGAGTAAGGGAAGTAGGGCATACTACATACTAGCGAGCAAACCCGACTGGGGAAGGACATTACAGAAGACCATAGCCAAATAACTACACGCAGCTGTGTAGTTGTGTTAAGCACTCCAGCGCTCATTGAGAGAAGCGTTTTGAAAGAAACATTTTCCTATCCCAGAGATACTCCAAGCTCTGGTGCAAAAAAATGGGTCGGCAATACGCAAGTAACACCTCTGGTATTGCAAGCGTCTACAGGTTACGGTAACTGCTTAACATCAAGCATTGGACGGTAATTTTTACTTGTGATGAAATTATGATTGTATCGGTTAGTACTGAGTCCTATGATTTATTTTCTGACTGCCAAAAAGAGGGTTATATTTTAAATTTCGGGTTTATATATATAGCTTATGACACTACCAAATAACGTGGATTTCTATTATTAAAAGAAGTTTCAAAATCGGTTTAGTAGATCCAGAGATTACCTACAACTTAACAAACTCACCAACTTTACCTCTTTTAAATATTAGTATAGATTAATATCAGATTATTCTCAAAATATCTCAGAAATGAAACGAACAATAAACCGATTAATCTCATTCTCAACTCTGCCATTGCCATTGCCAACACACTACAACAAAAAGCAAATTTCTAGACGAAACTTTTAAATATCATTCCACGAATTCCACTTGAAATGCTACAGTACAGAAGTTCCAATCTATTTCGTACAATAGTAACTGTCAAGCTGAGTGCGTTCTGTTGCTCAATCAATATTGAATGTTCCACCGATAAATGCGACTAGGATATTCGTGTCCTTATATGTGTTTTCTAAATATTTAGTAGCTGTGTTTGGGATTGAGTTTACAGATCATAATTGATCAATGGCATATTATGTACATTTATCGAATTTTGTTTTGTGTTTTGTATGTTTGTAATGGATGTTTGTAACTTAATTACGCCATAACAGCTCAACGGATCTTGATGTAATTTGGCACAGAAGTAGAACATAGTCTGAAATAGCATATAGGCTTTTTATCCCGAAGAAATTATTCTTATGGTATTTAACATGCGGGTGAAGCCGCAAGTGGAAACAATTAAGGAGGCAAAAAAGCATACGGCCCGCCTGATGGTAAGCAGTTACCGTATCCTATGGACGCTCACAGTACCAGTGGTATCACTCGTATAATTTATGAATATAAATTCTGTACCAAGACATATATAATCAATGCATTTCCACAGCAGATATAAAATGTAAATACCAGATACTGTGGCAAAAAGCATCGTTCGTTATTATTCTCAAGTTTCAATCTATCCTGTTTCATCGTTATTGGTCTCTACACTCGAGTGACTCGGCGTTTTATTGCTCAATATCCAGCTGACGAATGCGGTGCAAATCGCAGATTGTATCCAAGTATCGAATATCGGTATCGAAAGAGAGTATCCAGTCATCTGAATCGATTTAATGAGATCGATATAAAGTCCGGTTCATCTTTTTGTTTTTGAGGTATTGATTGGATACATTAGCCGTAATAAAACTGTTGTTATTACAGTGTTAATACCTTTTGTTTTTGATTAGTATTAATTCAATAGAGCACATGACTGGAACAAATTATGCGCAAAAGAAAAGACCTATAGTAAAGTAACTAAAGTTTGATGACTATTTTAAATGTAAATAATATCGTAAATGCCCGTCACGTCATTTACATATTGTAGCTACAAGAAAGATTAAAAATATAGCACAAAACTCCGTGAAACAAGCTACAAAATTGACTGAAAGAGTAAAACACCAATACAATCGTACGCATAAAAATTCTGAACTAGAAAACGTTAAATTTAACGACAAATAAGTCACAAAATAAAGTAATATACATATAACAACAAAGTAGGTACATTATTGAAAATTCTTGCAGCACTTATAATAGAACCGCACGCTTCCCTCAAATCGGTGCTCCTCACTTACGTTTTATTGTTTCTGAAAGTTTAATAGACGGTGAAGCTCCGCATTCGCGTGATACTAGAGGTATTAATATTTCCTATTCGCTGACACCGAGGGGCACAGTCGAGCCAACTGCCGACTCTTTCCCAGCCAAGCAATTAAGTTCAAATTGCAAAGTGCTGTTGCGCCAAAATTACGTCTTACCGTGTGTAAGCGTTTTGAATTTGTAAGTGGACACGACTGCTTTAGGGAGTTGAACGGAAATTTGCTTTGAAATTAGATACTCGATTGGTAAATGGCGGAATCCGAGATCTGACAGTGAATAACAAAATTATAGAGAAGATAATTCAATTTTTTTACGTGTAAAGAGCAAAGAAGATCAAGCAAATTATGTTGAATAAATAATTCATATTATATAGATTGACTTATATATGAATCTGTTTCTCAGAGGGGTAAGTAGAGACTTAGGATTAACACGCTACGATTGCTACGATTTTGGCATACTTTTTTGTGTTATTCACACATAAAAGATAATATTTTTTCCTATACAGGAAAAAAAAATGTAAAAAAAAATTTTAGGATTGTTATCAGAAAAAAAGACTAAAAACTTTCTTATTATACTTTTCTTGAGAGTTATAGTAGACAAATATACCATAAAATACTTACAAATATCTAAAAAAATATTGATTATTGATTATTATATCCATGATTCCACCAATGCAATTTATCATTTAAATTTTATACAGATATAAACATATGAATCCAAAATTACACACCCATCTAATTCACGAACGTTAACAACAAACAATCGATTTTATCTTCCAAAGAACAAATCAAATAAAAGCAAAAAAAATATTCCCTCGGAAAGTTTACTTCCATAATTGAAAGGCATCACATTCTAGGTACAGTGTAGGTTAACGTAGTGTCCACTGATTGGTTTTTAATAGGCATCGGTATCTAGGCGAGCACTACGATAGTCGTTTTGTGATACGTGATCGGGCGCGTATTACTTCCAACGTACGTACATAGAGTTCTGTGAATCTGTGAAACGGGGAAAATAGATTTCAAACTACGAGTAGTAGTTGATTTTGTGGTGTGGTTGTTGACAGTTCTGAAGCCATACCATGATATCTTTAAAAATATTCGTTTTTGATAATGGAATGCACGTATGGTTTAGTGGGACAGGTTATTATTACTGCAAGGGGTATTGAAATGGGGTGTTGTAGGTTCACTGCCCACAAGGTACAAAACTTTGTGTTATACATAAATTTTGTGTAAAATTATATTTTTCTTTTCTGCTATTTTGAGGTTTACTGTTAGAGAACTCAATTTTTACATCAAATCGTTATTTATGTGGGTTTCTTTTTTAATATTTCTTAGGTGGCAAGCAAGCACACGGCCCGCCTGATAGTAAGCAGTTACCTTAGTAGCCTATGGACGCTTGTATTACCAGAGATATCAGTTGCGTGTTGCCAACAGAAAAAATAAACATCAGGATTTTATGATGGCATTTCCCTCGGATAGGAAAAATGTGTAGTAAAGAATTAAGAATAAAGGAATGTTCGATCCGAATTAACAATGGTCTTTCTTCGATTGGCCTAGTAGGTCGAGTGGTTAGTGACCCTAACTGCTAAACCGAAGATTCTGGGATCGAGTTTCACTCGAGACAAAATTTTGTGTGATTCATAAATGTCTGTTGAGTCTGGACATAATTTGTGTCCGTGAATTTTATATTTGTGAAGTCCCCCGCAAAACAGAGCTTGTTTCATAGTGCAGGAGTTGACAGTAAGTAAAAATATGAGTAATCACGACTGTTTTCTAGTAATGATAGTAAAGCCTGACAATGTTACATCGTTTACAATCGTTTCGTAATAACTTTTTAACCCATAAAACAAGCATGCGTGTAAGCAACACATTCACATATCCACAATTTAGCGCAACTACTGCAAACCGTTTTTCTTTGACAACTCACATTGTCTGCGTTACTTTGTTTGTGGCTTTTACTTTTGTATTATTTAGTCGTAAGTTGCGTAGTAATACGACGCAATTAATGTTATGGCTTATTTATTTTGAGTTTCACAGCCAAATAACTACGCACACCTCTACAGTTGTCTACCTGACCGTGAATACATGAAATGTTTCCCTATTCGAGAAACACCTCAAAACCAGGGTTAAAAATTTAAACACCAGGGTTTTATAATGGAGTATCACTGGGATTGGAAGACGTTTTACTAAAAACGCATTCATAAATGAGCGCTGGAAACCTGTACTCACTGCACCAATGTGTGTAGTCATTTGGCCGTTGGTCTTTTGTAAGGTGGAGGTCCATCCCCAGTTGGGTTTGCTCCACCATATCAACCATCCGAATGTACTAATCAAATAATTCGCTAATGGAGCAGGAAAATATCGTGAGGAAACCCACATGTCTTTGAAGTAATTCTAAAAACATGTCTGATTCACCAACCCGCTTTAGGCCAGCGTGGGTGAATTAAGGCCTAACCCCTCTTTCTCCTCTCTTGATAGAGCCATGCCCAGTAGTGGGACATAATATAAGTTACTATTATTTTATTATTATATAACCATTCGATTACCAAAAACACAAATCCTGTGGTCCCTGATCACCAATCAATTTATCATTCGATAAAATTCCGTTTAAAATCCCACGTTTATATGTAAAATCACCATTAAGTCCACACAATACCGGTGAACTGGTCGACCAATGCCATTACTTCGATGGCCAATGTACTTAAATACCCACAAATAGGTACAAACAAAGCGTTTACATGCCCCTGTCATTATAAAACCATTTAACAGCACGAAATGTGACGATTTCAACGAATACAATGTCACAGATTAAATCAGAGCCTCTAGACAAATGGCATAAACGGTAATCGAATCGAAAAGTCAAAAAAACAAATGCATGAGATTTGACGTAAGTCTACGATATAATGTCGTAAACTTACGTCAAATCCCATACATTTACTTTTTTGACTTTTCGATTCGACTATCGCTTACGCCACTTGTCTAGAGGGGCAGATAGTAATGTTTGTACTTTAATTATGCAAAACTATTTATAGCAGAAATCTTTTCACAAATAAAGCTATGGATTTTTTACTTTTTATTTCATTCCAGTGAGGTGGTAAACTACTGGACCAATAGCAGCTGTGTATTTACTTTTGTCATTTCATAAGTCGTGAATATCTCACAGCCAAAAAGCTACCAACAGCGGTAAAGTTGTCTTCCTGTGTGTGAGTACAGGTCTCAAGCGCTTATTTAGGAATGCGTTTTCATATTCCAGGGATACTCCATTTTTAAGGCCAGGGCCCCAATTCTGTAGGCTAGGTATTCTGCCAATAAATTTAAGACCAATAGTTGGAAAACCATTGGTCTTAAATTATTAGCTTTTTTAGTATTACATCATTGGTATTTTGCTTAATAATTTAGGACCAATGGTTTTCCAGCTATTAATCTTAAATTTATTAGCAGAATACCAAAAATGCTACTGAGATTCAATTGAAAACATATTCAGTCAGTCATCCGTAAATTAGCAGCATTGGGGCCCTGGTGTAAAAAAAATGGGTTGGCTACACGCAAGTGATACTTCTGTTATTGCAAGCTAGACATAGGCTACAAATAAAACTTAATTCAACATATTTAATTTAAAATAGAAAATACTGTCCATATCATCTACAATAAATTTTAGGACTGATACTATAATCAAATAAAGTATTATTTCTTAATCTCTTGTTATTTTAAGGTTAAATACCCCGGCCGCAGAGGATCGCAGAGCCTTTTATTTATTCTGCAGGTATAATAGTCTATGACAATAAAGTTAACCGAATATTGGCTATCTATAGAGTTGAACAGTATAGAGTTATTCAGGTGTCTGTAAAGTTAGGCAGTTGTCGTCAAGGGTTGAGTTCAGACCGGTAATGGCGAAGTTACGAGTTCTATTAGGGGTATGAAAAGTCTGATGAGTTTTTGGTTACAGGTGCTACTTGAACGGGATGAAAACATTCAATGTATTGTAAAGTAAAATATTGATACAAATACGGTGTTAAATTTTGTCTGCTAGTTCAGTAGCTTGTTGTGGGTTCGATCCCCACACATGACAAAAATTTGTGTGAGCCATAAGTGGTTGTCCCGATTTTGGGTGTACTTTGTGTCCGTTGATGATTGATGAAATCAAAATAAATTATACCTAATATTTTTTATTTTAGTCATATAGGAATCTAACATTAATTTCATTTAGTTTAAAATTTTGCCTGGTATTATGGTTATAGACTAAAGTCTTATTAATAAACATGCAATAGAATAGGCGTTATATTATTATATAATCTCTCATTCTGTTATTAGTCATTTGACATTCGAAAGAAGAGGACAAAGCATGTTGTAACTATTATCTCGCTACACCTCGTTTATTAATAGAGCGGCTATAGTCTGAAATCATGACCAATAAATGGCTCCTCGTATTATTTTCTTTTTGTACTACTTGGGTCGCAAATTACTTGGGTGGAAAACAAGCATACGCCCCGCCTGGTGTTAAACAGTTACCATAGCCTATAGACGCTTGCAATACCATAGGTATCACTTGCGTGTTGAAGACCCATTTTTTTTAGGTTAAGGTACTTTTTATTTTGTGGCTGTGTCGTGATAGTTAGGGACATAGTTAGCACTAACATAGCATATCACAGCATCACGCCTTTTCCCCTGGTTTGGTTGGCAGAAATGACACACAACACAACCTACTCAACCGGGGAAAAGTGCTAACTATGTCCCTAACTACCACGACATAGACACAAAATAAAAACTAAGTAACAATACTATAAAAAAAGCGGTAGTGACCGAGTGGGAAAGTAACAGACTTGCATGCAAGAGTGCGAGTTCGATCCCGGGTGGCAGTACCAATGTGAATTTCACTTTGTGGAGTTTATATGTACTAATCAAGTCGCCATCTGCTCACGGTGAAGGAAAACATCGTGAGGAAACCCACATGTCTTAGAAGAAATTCTAAAGACATGTCAGATTCACCAACCCGCATTAAACCAGCGTGTGTGAATTAAGGCCTAAACCCTCTCTCTCTCTCTTGATAGAGGAGAGGACACCCGTGCCCAGCAGTGGGACATATATAGGTTGCTATTATAACAATACAATGTTCACAATAAACGCCGTTTACAGTCAAATTCGTTTAGAATCCTATTCAATAATTGAGTGCACAAAACCCCTTTGAGTCTTAGTTTTATGATTAATGGTGTTTGTTTGTTTGTTTGGCAAGCCGAGGCCATTGCCAACTCGTTAATTTAACTTTAAACTTGCTCCTGTCACAGTTTATGAAAGAACAGCTAGCTCACACCGTAAACACAGGCTGTGTATGATTTGACTGTGATTTTCTGTAAGGTTCCTTCCCCACTATTGACAACCTTCGCACAAAAACGTTTGAGTAAATAAACTTTTGTCGTAGCTCGAAAACTGTGTCATTTATGTGGAAGAAAAAGCATCTGACACGTTTTCCGCTAATGTGGTTTGCTTAAATTTGCCATGGTTAACCCGTCTTTACTAAGACTTTAGTAGTAACTTATAGAAAGTAATTGAAGAAACAGCTTATTGAGCAAGCGTTCTATGCATATGATGAATTAATGGCAATTATACTTTGACATAATAATTTAAAAAAAAAAATTTACATATTGTATAACATCACTATAACACATTGACACGTCGCTCGTCCTGTCCCTAGGGCTCTGCTGAAAATCAGCGTTGTGTGACCCGCAACTATTAGTTGTTGGCGCCGCAGCATTTTGCTGAGCAGAGTCCAAATTCCAGCAGATGTGACATACAGTGGGTACAAAAAAAAAAAAAAAAAGTATAATGTAATATAATGTAATCTATTTTTTTTTATTATTATTTTGTTTGTTTAGTTTTAAGTAAGTATTAAAATCTATTTTTTTTTTTTTGTATTCCCCAGTGTATGTTTTGTTTTCGCTGGAATTAAATGCATTTTCTTTCTTTCTTTCTTTTCTTTTCTATAATGATTTGATTATTGTACTGATATATTGTTAACTTATATTTTTTGTGTTTACTAAGTATTTTATTTTTATTGTACTTAATTGTCATGAACAAATCGTATTATGTTATTTCGTGTAATTTTAATGTGACTAGTAATAATTCCTTACCAATAAAATATGACTATGACCATGAATCTGGGGTTCATTTCAGTTATGCCAGATGAACTATGGTGGTTACTTGCTGTTTTTTTTATAAACTGTGTTATTGATGAAAGCCGTTGAATCAATTAAACTGCGTTTATAAAGGGGGCTGATAAAAATGGAAGGATGTAACTTAACTAAGTTTAATTAAGTTTAACTTATTAAGAAAGTGTTTGTTTGTCGGTAATTTTGTTTCATGATACAGAATTAAGTTATTTTAACAAAAAGACCAGGTTGAACGTTCAAGTACCAAATAAATAACCACTGCTAAAGTGTTGCTTAGAATAGAAATCATATGTACGAGTTTGTATTATGACACACCTATAGCGAATCAATACCTATCTTTATTTGAGATTTGTAAAATATCACCATTATTATTGAGCTTTAAAGTTGTCATTTCAAATTACAATTAATATCGAAAATAAATCACTATAAGAACATCATGGTAGGACGCAGATAACGTTTTGTTAATAACAAATACCTGTTTTCTCTAAGGCCATTCAGTATTTAGTAGTACGATTTATTTAAAAAAAATGAATGGAGATCTGAATCCTGGAATCCTCTTAAATCACAAAAGAAACATACAAATATGGAATATAAATAAGATACTATAAATGGTAGCAGAGAGACATAAGAGCGCAAAAAGAACAGTGCCTTTTGTTACTTTCATTACTACGTTATAGTGAATCGAATCCAATAATGGCTGCCGAATGTCACATGTCAGCTTTTGTCAATACACAATAAAGTATCCATCTGAACAACATATATTCAAGAGTCAAAACAAAAAGCCCCAGCAATCTTTGGCGGCAAATCCGTTCAATTTTCCAGGAAAAAAATAAGATCAATTTTTATTTCCAATAGTAATTCTTGGTACAAATAAACTGATGCGTCTGTAGGGATTTATCAGAACGAACAAGTAAACGAAAGGGAAAGCCACAATAGCAACAGCGTTCATGCCCATGATAGCAATATTATTTTTATTGCCATCACAAAACGATACAATCAACTTTTACTGGCACATGTTATAGTAATTGTAATGTGTCAATTACGTAACGCAATTGTGACATTTGTGATTGCTATCAATGTTTTTATATTCACATTTATTTGTCTTGATGATATTATTTTATGATAGAACAATAACATTTTTCTTATTCAAATGAAATCAAGTACTACCTAATGCCTATGTACACACGGCAACGCAGTTAGCTGTACAGGGCCGCCATATGAAGATAAGATTTTTAAGAAAACCATTGTATAAATTTTTATAGAATTTGGCAACAATGTACAATTAGACTAAACCTACAGATAAAAATATATTTCACACAAATTCATACATTGGTTTTCCTAAATAACTAATCTTCATATAGCGGCCCTGTACGGCTATCTCCGTTGCCCACCGTACATAAAATACGAGTACATCAAAGAAAAAAAATGATAATTTACATTATAAGATTAACTAAACAAACAAATTAAACAGAACAAATTGCACAATAAGCGGCTCTTGTGAATTCGTTCGTTCATCATCATCCGTCTATCGTAGTCTACTGCTGGATATAAGCCGTATCCAGGTGCTTCCAGCCACTTTTCAAAGATCGTCACTCCACCTAGCTCGAGGGCCATAAACATAATAAATGCAACCCATCAACTTAAATATAATATCCCTCTTTTCACAAAAGACGGCTCATATTATTTGCCGTCTTCGTCAAAATTTCTCCACCACAAGAAGCACAATATTTCATTCCCCCCACAGGTAGGTATTGTTAGTTATGCACGTACATAATTCGCCGTAAGTAAACTACGTGGTGGGACCTTTTCCTCAACAATTTACTTGGAGACGTGTGCTATCCTTATAAAATGGCGCTCGGGATATATACAGCTACATTTTTTTGTTACCCTGACATCTGTATAGTCGATAAATGTGTTATTTTTTACGTATGCAGCTCTTTTGTGGTTGAAGAGGAATCGGATCCAAATGTTAAAGCGCTATTTTAGCCCCACATATGATAGAAAGTACTGTAGTTCCTTTCATTAATTCATTTTTTAATCATGCGAAGAGTTAGTAACATTCTAAGGCGGATGAAAATGAAAAGTGGTGGTGGCCGAGTGGGAAAGTAACCGACTTGCACGCAAGAGGTGCGACTTCGATCCCGGGCAGTACCAATGTGAATTTCACTTTGTGGTGTTTATATGTACTAATCAAATGATTCGCCATCTGCTAACGGTGAAGGAAAACATCGTGAGAAAACCCACATGTCTTTGAAGAAATTCTAAAGACATGTCAGATTCACCAACCCGCATTAGGCTAGCGTGTGTGAATTAAGGCCTAAACCCTCTCTCTCTCTTGATAGAGGACAGGAGACCCGTGCCCAGCAGTGGGACATATATGGGTTGCTATTATAAGGCGGATGTCATGAGTTCGATTTCTACTCAGGACAAAACTGTCTGGATTTAATGACTGATGTTAATTCATCAAATTTGTAATATGTAGGGACGTGTAGTCTGTCATTTTTTTTTAAAGTTGGCAGGGGCTGTCGATATGTATAATGAATGGTGAATTTCAAACTCTACAAAATAAAATAGATGTATTAACATTATTAATATAGGTACTTAGTTCTTTTTAACGTTTGGTTAGTAAATAAGTTGGTGATATTGTTCAGTTGACCCAAATAGGTCTCTCTCGTGATCTAACGACTATTTACAGTCGGGAGTGACTGTTAATGTGTCTGCCAAAGCAGGGAGATGCTCAGATAAAATACTACTATGCGGGCGCCATATATCGGTTTACTCTGCCCGTGGTAGGATAACCTGCTAATCGTTTACGGACGAGTGACCACCTGGCTATGAGCATAAAATAGGAATGTACAGTACTAATAGTTCCTTTCTATTGTTACAGGTTAAACCATGCACTATCAGGTCTGCGACCGTGGTGGTGGCATGCGTGCAACGTGGTGCTACACGCCGCCTGTTGCGCGTTAGTTGCCCGTGCGTGTGTTACTATCGCCCGTCTACAACGACCGTTTGCTGCGCTCGCAGCATTGTTGTTTGCTGTACACCCTGTACATACTGAGGCGGTGCGTGAGAACCCATTTTTATTTTATTTAGACAGTGACAAATAAACATACAGTCTGCCTGATAGTAACCATTTTTTATTTCAATAGACAACTCCCGCACTGTGAACAAGCCTTGTGTTGCGGGGGACTTCACAAACATATAATTAACTTACACAAAAAAACACCTAGACTCAGGACAGCCATATATAGATTTCACAATTTTTTGTCCTGTGTGGGGATCGAACCCACAATACGCTACGCTGTGGTAAATGGAAAGAACAAACCGTGCAGTTAAAAGTTACCGTAGTATATGAAAGAATACTAATAATAGTAGTAGTTGTAGCCATTCTACGCAACTACAACGTAGCAAAAGAAGGGAATTTGACTATGTATGTCTATAAATGCGTATATAATTATTGGATGTTCAATCGTAGCTCAAAAACTGCTAAACCAATTATTATAAAAGGAAGGTGTTATTTATTTCGTTGCGTACTTCATTCACACATTCATTCATCCACATCAAATAGATTTTGACTGTCCGTGTGGCATCACCTCAATATTGATGTACCACCTGGTCGATTAATATGTCTAAGGAGTCTTCCGCAACATGGATTGTGCCCTAGCGCAAGATTTATGAAAAACAATCTAAAATCTTTTTATATAAATTCTCCTGTATTCTTTATGAACAGAATGTATTGATGACTTTTAATATAAGTAAATTATGTATTTTATTTGTGACAGGTAGCCGGAGTAGTGGGCAGAGCCGACGTACTAGCTTGTATATTCTTTTTGTCTTCACTCCTAGTCTACCATAGGTAAGTACCTAAACAATCACTTGTATTATATTTATGTTGGAAATGTAATTGTTGTTAAGTGTTGTTGCTAGCCTGCAGTATTAAAAGTATAAACAGACGATCGAACTTGGTTCGGGCCGAACCACGAACATGGTGCGCTCCGAACCATATTATAATGATATTAATAATAATAATGTCCGGCGGACCGTGCACCACATGAGCGAATATGGTTCGGAGCGCACCATGTTCGTGGTTCGGCCCGAACAAAGTTCGATCGTATGTTTATACTTTAGATTTGGTTACAAATTAAATATTGCAGGCTGAAAATACAAAAATATGGTCACTCCATAACTTGATAACGACCTTCCCGGTTTCATTCGTCTTTCTTTTTGTTATACTTTGTAAAACGTTTCTACAGAAAAAAAACCCGGATGAAGTTGATTTTGCTGAAAATAGTTTAAATATTGAAGATGGATAAGTTTAACAGGGTGACTCAAAATATTGACTTATCATAAACCTATATTATACATATATAATAATAAATACCTACCTTAAAATGCCCATTAATATTGTAGTGTTTTTAAGCTATGTGTATTGTAGTGTTTGTTAAAATTAACCCTTAGAGATACCTACCTGAATTAAAACTGGCCGATTTAATTTCTGAAATGTCTTTTCAGAAATCTAGGATAGCTGATTTTCTTATTTAAAAAAAGTAATAATTTGCTATATTTAGTATTAAAGTTCCTTACTGTAGATTACCCATTGATTTTCCTCACTCAGTATATTTTTTTTACGTGGGTGAAGCCGTAAGCGATATCTAGTTCATTATTTATAAAATCTGTAAGTAGTGAAAAAACTTCAACAAATACTCTATTCATTCGTTATTAAATATAAAAAATATTACATTTCTTCGAAAGATTATAGAAAAAATAATAAATAGGTACCTTATACAAAAATAAATATTTCTATCAAGCATGTTATGTAAAGCCTCTTATAATACTCAAATATTAGTAAATATAATGACGTCTCCAACTAGAATATCGCATAAATACTTACTCGTATTTATTGAAATGGGGCCTTAAAATCAGCAATTGCCAGTTAAATAATAATACTTTTGTCTACATTGTCTAAAACACATGTATTGTTTCGACAAAAGTCCGTAATCACCAGTCAAAAAGGCTCCTACTAAGCCAGTTTTTCAATTTAAATTCTAATATCCAAAAATGTCAACCTAAAGGCTGTTTCGAATTAAGTTCGAAATTATATCGCCAGAAAGACAAAGTGGCCCTTGGGCTGGGTTTACCCGTCAAAGTCAACCTCATCTATTCATTTAGATCAAATGCATGATACTTATGAATGTAATTATAAAATAAATGTCAGCTTTCTAAACACACAAGTTAATTTACGTCCATTCGAAAATGTTCATTTTAACGATAATTTAAGGAATAAAAATATACTAAGTACGTAAGTTGCCTACGTAAAATTTTCAACACGTAAAATGAATAAAAAAACAGTACATATTTTACAACTCATAAAAAAATCACGACGGCGACGAGACGCCGTCACTTCATCTTCATTCCGCTCACTTCGAAGCCTCATCCTAATAAATACACCATATAAACCATGTCCATTATTTTTAGGCCTACAAGTA
This sequence comes from Trisateles emortualis, assembly GCA_947095525.1. Classification (NCBI taxonomy): domain Eukaryota; kingdom Metazoa; phylum Arthropoda; class Insecta; order Lepidoptera; family Erebidae; genus Trisateles; species Trisateles emortualis. Next base: position 19,182,749 of record OX352736.1, on the reverse strand, counting down.
ACAAGAAGTGCGTTTGGCTCAGCGTGGCGCTGGGAGCTCTAAGTATGCTGGCCAAGGAGACCGGCATCATGATATTTATGCTCAATCTAGTGTTCGACTTTTATAGATGCTGGCCGTTTGTTAAAAGGTATTGTAATAGATTTTAATCTTTTGTTAAATTCTGTTTTATGTACTGGAATAATATGCAATCTGGAGCTACTTCAATTTGCAAATTGACTATTTAAAAGAGAAATTGACTTTGTAAGTTATCCAGATTTCTAATCCTAATAAAATTTTCGGCTTAATCTACATTATCAATTAAAATTTTGATAACTGAAGAAGCGGTGGTAGCCTAGTGATAAAGTGATCAACTTGTAACAAATCAAATGTGAGTTTAATCCCGACGAATCTGTCAGAAGGCATATCTGCCTTTCTAGACAAGTGGCATAAACGGTAGTCGAATCGAATAGAATAGAAAGCAAATGTTGTAAACTTATGTCAAATCCCACTTGTCTAGCGGGGCTGATCCACCAGCCCGCATTAGGCAAGCGTGTATTGGATTAAGGCCTTATCCAAATTTTAAATTGAAAATGCGACATTGCAGCATATTATATTATCGACCATAAAATTTACTATCGTACACAAATACTTTGCGTTTTCTTATGACGTTAACGTATATTTAATCCTAAAACCGCTTAACAACCCGCCTCGACTTATGACCTTTTTATTTTCACTCCACCCACTAAACACTTGTAGCGTTTTATTTGCTTCTCATTTGTAGCTCCTCGGGTTTTTCCAACAAAGGTTCTAGTTGTAGTCAAATGTTTGTGTGAGAGCTTGAATGTTTTAATGATAAAGCCTTTCTTTTACTAAAAGTTAGAGATAAAATATTTAAAAATCCTTTCAACTCTTTGCAAATGTCTGAGCTCTCATTCTTATATATGGCAATGGTAATGAAAGATCTACTTAGACTGGTTAATTTGATGTTAGTAGTGCTCGTCTTATTTCATTTTGTTTCACGTGGTTTAACCAGCGTTAAATTTGAACTTCTTCCCTTGACATGATTATTGTTACCGTCATTTTGACCTGTAGCAGCGTGATGTTAGCCTGTAACCTTCGATAAGAATTGAGCTATCAAATGTAAAAAGATATTTTTAGTCCTTTAGAAAAATAATTTTCAATAATGTGATGGCGGGACGAGATATATTTGTAGAAGCACGGGAGTTATCTTGTAGCTTATTTCTTTTATTGTTTCTTTATTATGCACTAGCACGTGGGTATTCGGGCGAGGAGGTAAAGCAACTGGATCATATTTCAATCACAATCAATTGTTCCTTTCAATGGTCAGTAACTGCAAACTACGGACGTTCTACAGAACACGTGGCACTCGGGCCCCAAGCGTGATGCCCACCGATAATAATGATCGCCACCAGCACCATAAAAGATCCGCCACCAGTCCCGCAGAATGTGACATTCCACGCACCCGTCAAAGCAGTCAACGAATCAAATGACAACCACCCATGGAGCACCAGTGTTCTGTATTACGTCTAAGGAGTTTGCAACCATCTCCTTGATCTCGTCAGAGTGGACATAATTAACTCTAAAAACACGATATTTTAATAGACTTCCCGTCACGGCCAGACTGACACGTCGCTCGTCCTCGTGCGACTGACGCCGTTGATCAATCTGCAAGGAAATAAACAACCTCTGGTTTCTCATTAAACTCGCTCGGCCATCACTGACTACCAAGTTCTCGGACCCTCTCTCTCTCTATCACTACCACACTGCACGCGTAATCGGACCGGGCTACTACTCATTAGAGCCCCTACGACTATACCATCTATGCAAAGTCGGCCCGGGCAACCACTCATTGGTGCCCCTACGACTGCATACCATCCGTGCCAAGTCGGCCCGGGCAACCACTCATTGGAGCCCCTACGACTGCTGCACCACCCAGTTCAGACATCGACCCATGCGAGCCAGTCCTCACTTTCACTAACAACTACTACACTACACAATTAAGACATCGACCCATATAAGCCAGTCTTCATAGTTACTAAAGACTACTTACATTATAATTGTCAGAAGAGTGGCTTCTGGAGCTTGCAGTCATGGTGCGAGAGCTAACCACTGAAAACGTCTTCATATCGTTATCAAATGGAGCTTCCTACTCTTCGTGATTGTTGACCGCCGGCCGTCGTAGCCTCCTTGTTGAATCTATCGCTTGCCTCGTCTAGAGCCTCATAGCCCCCGGGTATAGCGCATAGATTTTCATGAGAATATTTGAAGGATTGATTTGACCCGTTAGTGTGTTTAAGCTTGTACCTACTGTGACATGCTACCCCTGACGCCAATTGTTATGTTCAAGTGAAGACAACAATTTTCCTTATCAGGATAGGATTCGATTAAAATGCCAGGTTACGCGTTCACGCGTACATATATTCGCACTTCAACGCAATGTCACTTACAATACATTGTGAAGTGTAAACACATTAAACACGATTACTTGAAAGATATTCTTCCTTACACTATGCAATTAGATGCTAAAATAGTTCACTAAACTTAATACCAGTGTATTCACTAACTACCGCAATTGAATCAGTAGCAGCTGCACTCATAATATCTTGAAGTGAAATGTTGTCCATACAGATAGTGACGATATTTTTCTACTGCCCGAAGGTCTACCATATTTTCCAATTCGTAGAAATGATATTACGCGATTCTACGTGAGTCGATGGTTTAAGTAAGCAACTACATTTTTAACCTGGATTAATATAGTTCTGTCAGGACATATGTGAAATAAGATTGACAACTGAATACTCTGAATGTCTATTAACTAAGAATTTGAGAAGCACATTCAAAATCGTTACTACTGATACCCGCGAAGTGCACTAGACCTCTGCGCTGTCTACCAGGCAGCTTTACTAATACACCAATTCTGACTAAGGAGCAAGCGGATTCACTACCAAATAAAAAAGGTACGATCTCACCCAGTGACGTAGTAGAATCCCTCTGACGGCTCTGCGTTCACAGACTTACACTTCCTTTGTTGTTGTCGACGATCCGCTACTACGGCCTTTCCGTTGAGAGCACGCTGACGTGACGTATCCTTCGTATTGCGGCATCTCTTTGCCACAACAGTGATGTGACGAATCCAGCTTTCATGTCTTCTACCATCTCAATTCACGGCATGCGCTCAATGTAGCTCCACAGTCGCATAGCAGCTTCTCACGCAGTTTCTATTGATCATTATCTCTACCACATTACACCAAGCTTGTATACAGGTCAGCGTTCGCGCTATTTGAATCGAATTTAACCAGTCAAATCACCATTACACTAGTAGAGGATGCCTGCGGCTATGGTAAAGCTAACGTTCACAACAGCTAAGTTCAGTGAAACGTTCTCGTTATCCTCCTCATGGAGAGGCCCTTTACATCCCACTTCTGATGTAGAAGCACGGGAGTTATCTTGTAGCTTATTTCTTTTATTGTTTCTTTATTATGCACTAGCACGTGGGTATTCGGGCGAGGAGGTAAAGCAACTGGATCATATTTCAATCACAATCAATTGTTCCTTTCAATGGTCAGTAACTGCAAACTACGGACGTTCTACAGAACACGTGGCACTCGGGCCCCAAGTGTGATGCCCACCGATAATAATGATCGCCACCAGCACCATAAAAGATCCGCCACCAGTCCCGCAGAATGTGACATTCCACGCACCCGTCAAAGCAGTCAACGAATCAAATGACAACCACCCATAGAGCACCAGTGTTCTGTATTACGTCTAAGGAGTTTGTAACCATCTCCTTGATCTCGTCAGAGTGGACATAATTAACTCTAAAAACACGATATTTTAATAGACGTCCCGTCATATTCATTTAGCGAAGACGAGTCCTTAGCGGCAGAAATGTAGGGCACTGTACTAGCGAGCAAGCCCGACTGGGGAAGGAGCTCCACCTAACAGAAGACCACAGCCAAATAACTAAACACAGTGGTGTAGTTGTGTTCCTGTGTGTGAGACAGTCCAGCGTTCATTTAGGAATGCGTTTTGAAAGAAACGTATTCCTATATTTTATATCCCTGGGATATCCCATTATAAAGTCCTGGTCCATAAAAATAGGTTAGCAACACGCAAGTGATACTTCTGGTATTGCAAGCGTCTATAGGCTTGTACCTGCTTAACATTAGACATGCCGTATGCTTGTTTGCCACCTAAGTATTATAAAAAAAAGAAAAAAGTAGGGAGGCCTTGCCCTGCAGTGACATGTCCTACTAATATTATAAATGCGAAAGTTTGTAAGTATGGATTGATGGATGGATGTTTGTTACTCTTTCACGTAAAAACTACTGAACGGATCTGGATTAAATTCGGCACAGAGATAGATTATGGTCTGGAATAACACATAGGCTACTTTTTACAGCGACAACCGACATCCACGCGGGCGGAGCCGCGGGCAACAACTAGTATTAAATAATAGATAGATTGCACATTGTCCGGCGCGCTCGAAGTACCTACTTTGCTGTTACTGAGACATAATAAAGTCTCTGCTGTCTCGAAGTCATTTATTTGCCGGCTCTGGTCATAATATGCTTCAATTTTCTCGATGCATCTAAAATATTTATTACTATTGATTTTAAAAATGCTATTGGGACATAAAATGTCCAACTGCAGATGGACAACATAAAACTTTTATAGCTATGTTCTTTGAAAACTACAGCTATATAGTCTGACCATTAGTTTTATGTAGTTTATATACTTTATATATGACTGCCTCGGTGGTCCAGTGGCCGCAGTATGCGCCTGCTGTGCACGAGGTTGTGGGTTCGATTCCCACACAGGATAAAACTTTGTGTGACCCACAAAGAATTGTTCTGAGTCTGGGTGTAATTTGTGTCCGTTAATTGTATGTTTGTAAAGTCCCCCGCGCCACAGAGCTTGTTCTCTAGTGCGGGAGTTGTCTTTAAAAATATACATATATATATATTTAGAAGGTTAAATAATTATAAAGATAACCATCGTACGCGTTCTTTAAGGATTTTTAAAACGCTGCCCTCGTGCATCTACTGCCCGTAACCTTTACTAGGCAATTGGTCGACCTTTTGTTTTTTTTTAAACTACTTTGGTGGCAAACAAGCATACGGCCCGCCTGATGTTAAGCAGTTACCGTAGCCTATGGACGCTTGCTATATCAGAAGTATCACTTGCGTGTTGCCAACCCATTTTTTACACCAGGGCTTTAAGATGGAGTATCCCTGGGATAGGAATACGTCTCTTTCAAAACGAATTTCTAAATGGAGACCTGTACTTTACCTTATTAGAGGCTTACCCGCGATGCCTCTTTCAGTTCGTGGACGCTACTCCAAAATCTTTCTGACCCAACGGCTATCGATTCTGCAAGCTGTGTTCCTTCTTCATTGCTATTTTTGTTCTCTTGCGAATCTCCCCGTTTCTGATATAAATAAAAATACTTTTGGGACAACTCACAAAAAGCCTAGGTGGCTTTTTGTGAGTTGTCCCAAAAGTATTTTTATCCCAAACTAAGCAGAGCTGTACTATTTTAATTAGATTCTCTGACTGATTTTTAAATAGATACATAATAAATAAACTAGATATAATAGATAGATTGCACATTAAGTAATTGGAGTAAGTCAGGCACATAATATCCACTGCAAGAGAGGGAAAACTCGAAACAAAACCCTACACCAACCCGTCTGGCCAGCGCGGTATAGTATAGCGAATATCCCTCCAAATGTATAGAGGAGACCTGTGCCCAGCAGTGGGGCGGATTTATGGGTTGAGATGAGAGAGATAAACTAGTTTCCACCCGCGGTTTCACCCGCGCGTACAATCCCACGGAAACAGAGAGTTTTTCCGCGATAAAAAGTAGCCTATATGTATTTCCAGGCTATAATCTGTCTTTATGCCAAAATTTAATCCAGATCCGTTCAGTAGTTTTTGCATGAAAGAGTAACAAACATACATCTATACAATCTTACAAACTTTCGCGTGTATAATATTAATAGGATTACACACAGACACTAAACAAAGAATCGTGATCATCACCATTGGACGTATGTACTGACAACCGCAGGCTAAAGTTGTAAGAACTCAACATCAACTCAGAAATAAAACAACGATTGTTCAGATATTCTTAGATGTAATTCTTGCAATCAACATCAACGTTCCGTTCAACAGTTCAAATCTAAGTGTCGTGTCCACGTGTCGAAACGATCACCGTTACACGTTCAAAAATATTGATGGTCAATGCTTCCACGCTCAATAATATGAAAAATAATAATTAAATTAGTCGATCATTACTTTAGTGACGGATATCTGTCAATGTTACCAGATTAAAATTACTAGACTGTTTTATGTATCTATGACTGTTGACAGATACCTGTCACTGGTACAAATAATAACAATTGGATAACCTATGCGTGAATATAATAATACTGTGGTCTTACAGTTCGGCCATCCTTTAATAAGTGAGTCCTCTCACTTCAAAAACAAATTTTAGTACGTATACATACAATAATAAATCCATATATATCCTAAGGTTGCCTGTAAGAAATTGCTTTTAGCGATAAGGCCGCCTATTGTGCATTACCATTTAAGCAAAACTATGTAAGCAATATGTATTTTTGGTGTACAATAAAGAGTTATCTATCTATATATTAATTAAGTTACATCATTATTATATCTATCTTTAATTAATACATCTAATAATATCTTATTTTCTAATACAATCATCTGTAACAGTTAAACATTCACCTAAAACTCTAATCTCGCATGATCCACTATGATATACAATCATCTGTGCGATACCTGTACTCGATATCATTCATTTCTGCACTGATTGCTCATAGTCTATGCTCATAATAAAGCTATCTCAAACTCACACACATACACATCTTGCACGGTCTGCTACGGTCTACAATCATCTGTACGATACCAACTAGTTGATACCATTCATTTCTGTACTGATTGTTCATAGCCTGTGCTCATATTACTATTTCAATCTATGATCATAATTTGTGCGAAACTATGTCACAGTTTCATTCATTATCTGCACGAGTCATTTCAAGTCTCAATCTCAGTAATCACATTATTAACACTCTAATCATTATTACAACACTCAACAACTCTATAATCAGATTATCAACACTCTTATAATTATTACAATACAAAACAAAATAATAATTATATATTATTGTAAAAATAAATAATTTACATATTAATTAATATTCTTAGTTTCTAATGACAATAGTAACGTGATGAGTAATTAAAAGAATACCTGAAAATTCATTAACAAGAATTAAATTACTGCCTAAATTAATATCATTATTCATCATCGGTTTCACTGTCATTATTATCATTATCAACATTATCATTTCCATTGCCATCGTCACTGGAATAATCATTAAAATTAAGCCAAGGGTGAATTTTATCAATTGCTATTATATTTTCGTATCGTTTGTTTCCTTTTTTAGTTAGTGGGGTGTCTTCTACTAAGAACCTATCGTTTGGGAGAACTTTTATGATTCGGTACGGGCCCTGAAGTTTTGGTATAAGTTTTTTTGATTTGCCTAAATGCTCTCGATCAATGACTGTCCTCTCAATTCTAATGAGATCTCCTACATTGTATGATTTCGGTTTCTTTCTGTTCTTGTCAAACCTAGCCTTCGCCTTTTCCTGATCCTTATCGATCTTTTCTTTAACATCAGACCGTAGTTGCATAAGGTCGTCGCCACTAACTAATTGAGTGGTTTCGGAAATCGCATCTCCTAATATATTTTCCGACGTCGAAATTAATTTGAACCCAAATAATAATTCTGAGGGACTCTTGCCCGTTGCTTTGCTCACAGTCGTATTCATACCTAATTGAATGTCTCCTACATAATCATCCCATGTATTTTCATTGTTGCCATGACATTTGGTGCTCAATGCATCAGATATAGTTCTATTGAACCTCTCGACCTGCCCATTCGCTCTAGGAGTAGCTACCGCGTTCAGTATGTGTTTTATGTTCAATTTTTCTGTGAACCCTTTGAACTTCCTACTAGTAAAGCACGTACCTCTGTCTGTAATTAACCTGGATGGAGCACCAAAATAACTAAAGTACTCATGAAATACTTTGATTGCAGTTGACGTTTTCGTGTCCTTCACGGCACGTATATTAACAAATTTTGTAAACGCATCAACAATAACTAAAATATACATATTGCCTCTCCTAGAACGAACAAACGGGCCAAGATGATCTGCATGCAACGTATGGAACGGAATTTCTATTTTGTTGATAGGGTGTAATAACCCTTCCTTTTGACCTGATGGCGCTTTATGGTGTGCACATTGTAAGCATGATGATACATATTTTTTTGTGAATCGACGCATCTTCGGGAACCAATATGTCGCTTTTAACCTACTCAGCGTTTTATCAAAACCAAAATGCCCTACATGATCGTGGTTCATGCGCAAAACTTGCCACCTAACACCCCTCGGTACTACCCAACGAATCCCATCGTCTAAAATTCGATATACGTAGTCACCCTTTAGCTGATAGTTCTTTCGTACATCGGCAACGAATTTCGTTTTATCGTCGAGAAGAATTTCTCGAATTCGCTTTATCTCTTCGTCGTTACTCTGTACGGTCGCAATCCAATCGGTTGTCTCTACTTGCAATACGTCGATTACATGTGAATTATAATCGTCAGTGTGTTCAGCCACTGGAGCACGACTCAGGGCATCTACATGAGCCATACGTGACCCTGGCCTATATTCAATGATACAGTCGTACTCCTGTAGCTGCACCCACCATCGCGCGATCCTGGGTATAAGGTCACGCTTCGTCAAAGTCGTTCTCAACGCGTTACAGTCAGTTACTATCTTGAATTTTAATCCCAGCAAATAAACACGGAATCGACTTAGGGAGGCAACGACAGCTAATGTCTCGAGATCGAAAGAATGGAGTTTTTGCTCATATTCTGAATTTTTCCGACTGTAGTAGGCTACGGTTCTCAATTGGCTATCACTACCTCGCTGCATAAGAATGCCTGCGATGCCTATCTTCGATGCATCAGTATGTAACTCAGTCTCTAATTGCGCATCGAACAAGGCTATTATAGGCTGTTCCACGAGTTTCTCTTTGAGCGTGTTAAAAGCAGATGTACATTCAGCGGTCCATTTCCATTCAAATTTGGATTTTAAAAGATTCGTTAATGGGCTTGCTATTATTGCAAAGTTTTTAACGAATCGACGAAAAAAACTTGCAAGTCCTATAAAACGTCTCACATCATGTACGTTTTTGGGTACGGGAAAATTGGAAATTGCAATCGTTTTACGCGAACCGGGACGTATACCATCTCCAGATACAGAAAATCCTAAAAAGTCTATCTCCTTTTGGAAGAAGTGGCACTTCTTTAATTTAAGAGTTAGCCCAGCATTGGCCAAATGCTGAAGCACTTCCTCTAGACGCGTTAAACCATCATCAAATGTACGAGCTGGAATTAGGATATCATCCATGTAAATAATAACGTATCTCAAGTCAGAGAGAACTTTATTCATAACCCTTTGGAAAATTGAAGGAGCATTCGCCAACCCAAAAGGCATTCTTTTATACTGGTACTGACCGTCGGGTGTTACAAAAGCCGTGAGCTCTTGTGAACTCTCCGATATCGGAATCTGGTAGTACCCAGATGCAAGGTCAAGACTAATGAAAAGGGAATTGCCTGACAACCTATCTAATTGGTCGTCGATTAACGGTAAAGGATAGTGCTCTTTACGAGTCTTATTATTCAGGGCTCTATAATCTACGCATAGCCTCCTCTCACCCGTTTTCTTCTTCACAAGAAGAATAGGACTCGCATAGGGTGAGTTAGACTCACTAACAATATCGGCGTCGATCATTTCCTTTACCATTGATCGAACCAATTCACGTTCCGGATAAGAGAGTCTATAAGGTCGGTAAACAACTGGCTTCGCATCGTTCAATTCTATCTCCATCTCTACTATGTTGGTATACCCTAAATCAGCTAAACAAGAGGAGAAACAACCCTCGTACTTCTTAAGTAGAGACTTCAATTTAATTATCTCATCATCAGATAAATGACCGCCATAATTCAGATCGGAACTCGTATCGTGGTTGCTAAAATCTAGCATGTTAATTTCAAAACCCTTTTCAGATCTGTAAACTCGACTTACTAATGTATCCTTATTCAACGAAAGTAAATGATCGCTAAAATTTTGGACTAAAAGTGCTCCAAAACTATTTTCAAGATAGTATTCACCTGGCAATAAGTAAAATTCTTTACCCGGTTGACCTCTTAATGAACCCCTGACATATATATAACCAGAGTAGCTTCTATCGGAAAAAACAGGAATCATGGTCATTTGTTTTGGTTGAATTTCAACGTCTGCTTTAAGAAATAACCGTAATTTGTCAATCTCTTCCTTGCTAAAAATTAAAGAATTTGTGGTTTTCGTTATAATGATTCCGGGTTTCTCTGTGAAACTGTGCCCAACTAATACGGGATATTTAATTATGCCATCTTCAACTACATAAACGTCAACCAGCTCTACGATATTATTAATATCAATTTTTACACAAGCTATTCCTAATGGTACAACGATATTATTACCTAATCCTCTCATAACCGGTAATTTGCCTACTGACCAACGAACTCCTAATGATTTTGCTACGCTACATTGTATCAACGTACACTGACTGCCTAAATCTACGTATCCTTTAACCAGAATACCGTTAACCTTTAGCGAAATCATATATTTCTCATTAGTAGTATCATCAACATCAACCTTCATAACTTTTTTTTCTGCACTAGAACTACTATCTTTACTCTTTTCGTTAGACAACCGCGGGCAATCGATCGATACATGGCCAAGCCTTTTACAAATGTTACATCTCAGCAGCTTTTGAGTACACTTATTACTAAAATGGCCTACTTCTTTACAGTTAAAACATGTAATAGATACACTAGATTGTGGCTTAGATAGTTTTGAGTCATTCCCAACGAACTGCTTAGTATTCAAATTCATATTACTTGATGGTAAAGTCTTTTTATCTTGGCTAATTTTAGACTTGTCAAAATCGCGACTTTGTTTGATAGATTGAAAGTAATTAAGAACCTCTTCAGGCTCTTGACACTTGGCTGCTTTAGCACCGAGTCTCAAGGAACGATCCTCAATGCCATAGAGCAAGCAATCAACGGCACGCTTCCCGAAAATCTCGCATCGATTCAACAAATTTAATTTATCATAATAGTATAATTCTAACGATTCATTGTATTTCACGCGTTTATTTAACATTTCGGTAAGTAACTCCGCATAATCGTCACTACTAGGAAAAGAATCTATTAATTTAATTTTCCACTCTGGCCACGAAAATGACATCGATGGCAAAGCCTGGTACCATGTACGAGCAACACCCGCAAGTCTGGGCAGTGCGTAGTGAATAACTTGATCATCACCCCAACGGTACAGCTTTGCACATTCATCGACCTTATTAAGCCACATGTGGACCGTCTGACCCTTGACCATAGGGTCAAATTCAGGAATAACGTTGCCTAACATCGGAAATTTATTGCCTTCTGGCTTCGCATTCGACAAAGATTTAACTAACTCATTCAAAAATAACCGTGTCTCACTGTTAGCAAACATAGATTCGCTTGCCTGAGTATTTCCGCGCTGTTCATCGCTTGCTGCAGTGTTTGATGAGCTACTTCGGACAGCCGGCCGCCTACGACGTCCAGAATGCCGCTGCACACTCCGCTTCCTCGTCGCGCTTCGGTCCGAACGATGCTCGTCGTTGCAGCTACGTTTCCGACTGCGCCGACGCCGCTCACGAGACCGTGTTCGAGTCCAACTCCTCTTGTCCTGGTCACTCGAATCACTACGTGTTCTTCTATGCCGCCTGTGACGTTTCTTCTTACGCCGACGATTCTCACTACCTTCACTACCGCAGCTGCGCTTGCGTTCCATACTCGCAACGACTGGAGTAAAACGGGACCGGCTCCTACGCGATCGGTTACTCTCACGGTCCATAATAACCGATATTTTCCAAAACTTGTGGGTGTGATGTAATTATCCCACTTCTGAGTTGTAAGAACTCAACATCAACTCAGAAATAAAACAACGATTGTTCAGATATTCTTAGATGTAATTCTTGCAATCAACATCAACGTTCCGTTCAACAGTTCAAATCTAAGTGTCGTGTCCACGTGTCGAAACGATCACCGTTACACGTTCAAAAATATTGATGGTCAATGCTTCCACGCTCAATAATATGAAAAATAATAATTAAATTAGTCGATCATTACTTTAGTGACGGATATCTGTCAATGTTACCAGATTAAAATTACTAGACTGTTTTATGTATCTATGACTGTTGACAGATACCTGTCACTGGTACAAATAATAACAATTGGATAACCTATGCGTGAATATAATAATACTGTGGTCTTACACATCTAAACAGCTTACAGATAAGTGCGGCTATCACTTAGATAAATGTTTTCCATTATCGCTAATATGTTTATACAAATTATGCTTTAGGTATCAATGTTCTGTGGTTAGATCAATATCCAATAAGTACTCATTGATCAATCACTTGGAAGTTTAAATGGTAAATTTGTTTTGAGGTTATGAGTAAATCGAATGTTGTTTAATTAGATGTATGTTTGATCATACGTTTATGTATTTCTTTTTTATTTTAGATAATATTATATTCGTTTATAGATACTCAAATACGTCGTTAAATTATGAGTACAGTTTTTCTCTTTTTGTTTACTAGACATAATATAACGGGTTCTATTAAAAATATTTTTATACTACTTGGGTGGCAAACAACCATACGGCCTGCTTGATATTAAGCAGTTACCGTAGTGTATGCACACTTGCGATACGAGAGGTATCACTTGCGTGTTGCCAAACCCATTTTTTTCCACCAGGGCTTTATGATGGGAGTATACCTGTGATAGGAATACGTGTTTTTCAAAATGCATCCCTAAATTAACGCTGGAGACCTGTACTCACACAAATCATTCTTGATGTCCCTTTTTTATTTAAAATGTGATTACATATGTTCGAAATTAATTTAGAATGAAAGTCTAAACGGTTTTAATATAAGCTATGATTTTAAAACTGTACCGTTTAATCTGGCTTTAGCTTTCTCTTCTCTATCAAGAGAGGTATGAAATGGTTGAGTTCGAAATGCTGGTTGGTGGATAAGACAAGCCTTAAGAATTTATTTTGAGGCATGTGGGTTTCCTCTCAATGTTTTCTTTCACCGTTATCAGATGTTTAATAATTTGATTAGTTTATGTTAGGTTCACAAAGTGATTAACATCAGCAATGCCAGTTGGGATCGAACTTGCACCTCATGAGTAACAAGTTGGCTGCTTTTCTACTCAGGCACAACTACAGTTAAATTAATATAGCAAAATATTAATGCCAGTTCTTTTCCAGGTCAATATGTTCCTTGAAGATAGAAAAGAAATGTACGGGGTTATCAATACGAGTTATAAAGGTAGTCGTATCGCTAGCTCTGCTGGTATGTCTACGGCTAGCGCTGCTGCAGGGCACGTGGCCATCATTCTCACCACAGGACAACCCTGCTGCATTTCACCCTAGTTTCTTTGTAAGGTAAGAATCTTACGCAAAAGTTTCAGGACTTTTTTTCTGGGGAAAATACAATCGTATGCATAATGCCCGTCGATCATTTCTGACTCGCCTAGCCTAGGACGCCTAGCCATGCCTGCACCACTTACACTCCGCTTTCAAATATTGGTCACTTCAACTTCAAATATCATCGGTGGCTACGTGGGCACTACCTCCAGTGACAGCATTTGGGTGCACTACTCTAAAGTGGGACTTTTAGAGTAAGGAAAGTGTACCCGTTCCCTCGGTCGAATTCTGCCCGTAATAAGGTTACTAAAAAACAATCTTGAGTCAATTCGACCTTACGTAGTTTTCATTAGATACATAGATTACATCCCAATGCAGATTTTTTAGTTATAATTTTTTTTAAATACGAAATATCAACAGATAGGCATAAAATGTGTGTTCTAATTGTGATTTTTTGGCCAACTCTTGGAGAGTGCTTAGTTTTTATGATACACTTAAAAAAAGCTTCACAAAAAAAACTTCCTATTTCCTAAGCTACCTATATATAGTATAGAAAGTTTTTTTTTCAAGGATTACACAAAAGTGTTAATGAATGCGCATTGTTTTCTTGCTCATTTTGTGTTGCAACTTTTGTTCCCGACGACGTCCATTTTCTCTGTTTTCTGTGGTAATTAAAATAAACAAACGTACAGCGTAATTTTTCACATTGCTGTTTTTTATATTAGGTAATAAGAAGGCAAACTAGCATACAGCCTACCTGATGGCAAGGAGCCACCGTAGCTCATTGACATTTCTTTCAAAACGCATTCCTGGACAGGTTGAGGTTCTTTCCCAGTCGGGCTTGCTGGCTAGTACGGTATCCTACCTCTCTTAGTAATTTATAAATGCTTCCAATTCAAAATAAAAATCCAATAAAAACTTTTCAACTCCTTCTAATACACATTACTATTTATCAGGTTAATGACATTCTGCTACTTGGCGGCATTCAACTGGTGGTTGTTACTATGTCCGTGGACGCTCAGTCACGACTGGCAGATGGGTTCAGTGCCACTTATCACCAGCGGTTGGGATCCGAGGAACCTTCTCACTTGTGCTGCCTTCGGGGCCCTGTTGTTACTGTGCTATCGGTTTATTGCTGACATGGAGGTGAGTTTAACGTTATTTAGATAACATTTATTTATGTATTAATATTTATGGATTAAGAATATAAATGTCACCACCCCGTTCCATCCCGAGGGTGTCGTAAGAGTCGACTAAAGGAGTAAGTCAGACAGACAATATCCACTGCAAGGGATGGAAAACTCAAAATAAAACCCTATAACAACCCGTCTGGCCAGTATGGTGTAGTAGGCTAATATCCCTCCAAATGTATCGAGGAGACCCGTGCATAGCAGTGGGACGTTTGTGGGTTGAGATAGATGTATTAATATTTATTAGATTCCGTTAGAGTATCACTGTTGCATGATATTAAAGGATGGTGTTGTTGATGTTTAAGTCTCGTACAGATGTTTAATCTTCCCCGTTGGAGAAAACATAGTTAACGAAATGTGGGTGATATACAGTAGGTATCCATGTTTCACCAGCTACTTGGATGGCAAACAAGCAAATGGCCCGCCTGATTTTAAGCAGATACCGTAGCCTATGGACGCTTGCTATACCAAAGGCATCAATTGCGTGTTGCCGACCCATTTTTTACACCAGAGCTTTAAGATATTACTGGTATCCCTGGGATAGGAAATCTTTTCTTTCAAAACGCATCCCTAAATGAGCGCTGGAGACCTATACTCATAGTTAATTGGCTGTAGTCTTCTGTAAAGGTGGAGGTCCTTCCCCCGTTACTCGCTAGTATAGTGCCCTACCTCTCTTCATATATTGCTTTGATTCATATAATGCTTTGATTGACATTAGTTTGAAGAAGGAAATGCCTTATGCAATAATCATAGTATAAATTATTCTACATTGGTTGATTCTAATCAAATGATGCAGAGTCGTGTACCTAGTTAATTTCAATATTGTAAGACAAGTATCGTAGCGAAATACCGTTGAAATTCCACTGTATTAATTGCAACAGCGTCAGAACATCTTGGCGCAAATTTACATGAACAATATCTTGGATTTCCATTGTGCATAGTGACGGATTGTTTGTGAAACTTTCATGGTTTGAATCTCACAAGTTGTGTTTATCAATTTATTACCACTTTGAAGGACAGACGACGGCTATACACGTCATGATAATAAGTAATGACAGCAAGAGAGGTAGAGCACCTTACTAGCAAGCAAGCCCGACTGAGGAAGGTCCTCCACTTTACAGATGACCACAGCCAAATAACTACCCAAAGCGGTGTAGTTGTGTTTCCGTGTGTGAGTTCTTGAAATTAACAATGTGTGAATTTATTGACAGAAAAACCCAATAGCAGTTTTTGGCTCGACTCGGGCATTGAACCCGGGACCTCGTAATCAGCAGTCACCTCTTGATTAACTACCTATGTAGTGATAGTTTATTTTCCTTCTTTTTCTTATCGTTTGGTTAGTGGCCAACCTGGTGACAGAGTTATTTAGTTCGCTCATTTAGGCCTCTGTCGTGATCTAACGACTGTTAACAGCCGGGACCGACTTTTAAAGTGCCCTCCAACGCACGGAGACGCATAAATGAAATACCACTATGTGGTCACCTATCTATAGGGTTACCTACCCGTATTTGGGCTTATTTGAATGGCCATGAGATGCACTATAGCTGTAAATTATCATATTAAAAAGAACCATCTTTAAGGGAGGAAAATTGAGATAAGAGTTTGCATGAAAGTTCATTATGTTTAAATACCTACGTTAGACTAAAGGATTTAAGATTTTTGAAAATTCTGCAAGTTGCCGTACCTACTGAAGGCGGTTTTTTTTGTTAAAATTATTTATATTTTTATTGTCCCCAGGTACAAAGGCACACACCAGCTGTAATTGGCCTACTGTTGATGGTCCTACCTTTTGTACCTGCGAGCAACCTTCTGGTCACGGTTGGTTTTGTCATCGCCGAGAGAGTGCTTTACATACCAAGGTAATACGTTGTATTTTTTATGCTGTGTCATTTTTATAGGTTCTCCTTAGGTAGTAAACAAGCATACGCAATTTTGTTTTCTTTTTAATGATGATTAGTAAAATTATGATGAATGATGGTAAGTAGTTACCATTTGGCGGGTAGTGGTTTTACAGTTTTTTATTTTATTTACATAATTTCGTTTTTAAGTATATTTAATAAAATTTAAAGAATTTCATCAAAACATGTTTGAAGCACATGCCAATATCAACTTAATGTCATCTAAATTTAGTTTAATAGCCATATGTCATAGCCATATTGTGTTAGACAAATTTAACTGTTACCAGCGGAAATTCACAGAAACTGCTCAAAAATGTAATAATAATAATGTACATTTAAATAGCATGTATGTACATAAATTAGTTTTAGCTTACAATACGACGTTGGATTGCCTGCAATTGTATTGTAAATGGGTTTAAATAAATAAAAAATAAATTTTAACTTTAGTTTCGATAAAACAAATTGTCCATTAACACGTGTTATGACTCGCTATAAAAATAGCTGAATTTTTCAATCAATCAATCAGCCTGTTTCAGTCCGCTAAACATATGACTCTCGTTAATTGGAAAACTAATGGATGCACAATAAAAACTTTCAGTTGCCTCTGAACTGCATGTGAATTGTTTTTTAATATTTCATCATCATCATCTCAGCCAAAAGACGTCCACTGCTGGACATAGATTTCAATTAAAAAAAAATAAAACCAACTTCAAAAAGAGAAAAATAACTGAATACAGATTGAAGTCGGTCGCGGTGCCAAGCTGAATATTAGGTGACAGGAGTGAACTTTTTTTTTTTTTAGTGAACCTAGCCTAGACTTCAATTCGTATTCAGTTATTTTCCGCTTTTTGAAGTCGGTTTATTTTTTTATATAATATTTGTACTTCATATTTTTGAGTAGGTGGTTTGAATGCCTAGGATATTTTTAATAGCAACGCAGGCAGGCGTAAGCAAGAATTATTTATTTCCTATTTGATTCTAAAAAGTTTTTTTGGTGTAACTCCGGGGTCCAAGGCCCAATACCAAAAAAATTACCACCTCGAGAGTATTCTCTGTCAAACAAAACAAAATTGATTGAAATTGACCGAATTTTCGGTGTAAACAAACATGCATACCAACGAAAATAAAACTTCCTCCTTTTTAATAATCATTTTGATCGTGTTCTAATTTATATAAATTTTGTCATCAGTGTGGGAAGCGTGATTATCACGGCGTATGGTGTTCAACTGATGTGGTGCTCAAAACCTGGTACCAAAGTGTTCCTGGCTATCGGACTAGCAGTGTTAGCTGCCAGTGGCGTGGCAAGGACGTATAGGAGAAACGCTGATTGGAGAGACAGAGCTACACTTTTGAGGTAATTTATTGACTCTAGTATTTAAATTAATAAAATAATGGTTTTAAAAAAAAATTCAAGTTAATTTTTTTAGGCGCGTTGAGCCCTTTTTTTTTTTTTGGGTGAACAAAAATTAAGGACTTCGCGTCATCGTCACCGAACGCTTTCCATATTCAAAAATAATAATCTAATAGCTCGACGATACAATTCACAAGTTACTTAGTTTTTATTTTTATCGGCAGCCCCGCTTTTATACAACTAAGTAACTAGGTTACGTTACTTCGCAGCATATTGAAGCTTGCAACAGCCCGAAAATCCCTTTAGACTCTTTTCTTAAATGCACGAACCACCACAACCTTATTGTATTTGGGAAGAAGTTTCTCTGGTTACAGAGTTCGTTACGTACTAACAGTGTAGAGCCATTGTAAGTATGAGGTATTCAAATATATATTTGAACTTAAAGTTTGAAATTTATAGCCACTGTGCAGAAATTAACCAAAAATTTTATCGTATTATTTAATCAATCAATCAGCTGGTTTCAGTCTACGGCTGAATTTATGACCTCTTTGATTATTATAATTCTAGTATTATCGTAAATTTTACATTTTCGTTTTAGTTTAAACTTTTTTTTATCAATACGTACGTATGTATGGATAAGATTATAAGAATCATAAATTCCCCCTAAAATTATGGGGTATTCATCGAAGCGCACCCATTTTAAAACGCACCTAAAGTATTCCTCAAAACGCACCATTCAGGTGCGGTATATTTTTATTTTCTTTTGTTACCGCACCTGAATGGTGCGTTTGGAGAAATACTTTAGGTGCGTTTCAAAATGGGTGCGCTTTGAGGAATACCCCATCATTATAACCAGAATAGAAGTATAAGTATAACTATTTTGTAGTTATAAATCTTTGCACGAAATTGGACTAAAATAAACTTCACGATAACTTTCACAAATAAGATCGTTTAAATCTTCAATGTCAAACTTTTTGAATTATCACAAGGATTATAACGTAAGTATAATATTATATAGAAAATGCCTACAGCCTGCGGAGGCGAGGCGAGGGCAGCACAAGACAAAACATAATACGACTATAACAACTTTGGATACTTAGTTCCCTTAGTTTAGAACTTGGAAACTATTTAATTGCCGGGAAATTGTTACTTTATGAGCCCAAGAATTTCTTCAGTTATAATAATAATTTAATTGTTTCAGAACTTATATTGGTTTGGTTTGTGGATTCGTTATAGTACTCTGTTGCTTTTTTGATACGAAAATAAGCAAAGAGTTTTTGTTTATGTTCCTGACTTTTATTTCAAACTAGTGGCCCGCCCCGATTTCGCCCAGGTTAAACTATTTTCAGCTCAATTTTCTTTATTTTTTTTACATAAGAACCTTCATCTGACTATAACGAATATAGTAAAATAAAGAATTAGCAAAATCGGATCAGCTGTTCTCGGGATTTGCGCTTAGCAACACATTCAGCGATTCATTTTATGTTATAGATAATATAATTATTAGAAGAAGATGATTAAAACAAATAATTAATGTCCAAAAAGTGTACAAAAGTTTATGAATGTAGAAAAACCGAAAGTAGTGTGTCTGATTAACCCAATAAGAGACAGGCGTGAAAATAATTGTGGATTGTCTTTGTCTGCGACTATTTGTTGTTTCAGTGATATGCTGTTTAGCAAGCATTGGTATTATCTTGAGAACGGGTGGACTGATTTGTCATTTTTTACAATAATTGAAGCATTTCCGAAAATACTTACAAAATCGAAAAAAATATTAAAATAAAATAAAAACTTTTTATGAGAGGTAGGGCACCATACTAGTGAGCAAGTCCGACTGGGGAAGGACCTCCACCATACAGAAGACCACAGTCAAATAACTACACACAGCGGTGTATTTGTGTCCTTGTGTGTGAGTACAGGTCTCCAGCGCTAATTTAGGGATGAGTTTTGAAAGAAACGTATTCTTATCCCAGAGACACTCCCATCATAAAGCCTTGTTGTAAAAAAATGAGTTGGCAACACGCAAGTGATACCTCTGGTATTGCAAGCGTCCATAGACTATGGTAACTGCTTAACATCAGGCGAGCCGTATGTTTGTTTGCCACCCAAGTAGTATAAAATAAACTTAGTTTTCTATTAGTTAATTAGTATCAATTAATAAAAGCTATTTGTTCAAATATATCAATGACAAACTAACTCTATTACTTCGAAGTACTTACCTAATTACTTACCGAGCGTTTCTCGGAACATTTCGCCATCAATACTCTATATTTGTTCATTTGATTGCAGTTATTATTATAAAGGCGTATACACAACGTTCAATGTCTCATGAATGCCTCGTCAATGCCTCGGGTTGAGTTGAATAATGAGGACCAATTACTATGAAAATATGTTTTCTTAATAATTTATGATAACATTTTTGTTGATGTTCTCAGAAAATTACATGTTTCATTAAAATTGATAAGGTTAGAGAGTATTTTTGAATATATCCTTAATATAGAGGCAAATGAGGCATGTTTGAAATAATAACCAGAAATATATAACAAAAAATATTTTTCGTTATCCTTGAAAGGTTATCGTAAAACTTATATAAAATAGGCTATTGAATTCGTTTTGAAATTTGCAACGAGGCCTCTCTATATAAATTAATACCTCGCTTGGCGTCGATGTTTTTATTTTTATGGAAATATTTTAAGTATTTTTATATAAAATATCCTGAAGAAGAAATTACTAATGATATGGATAACGATGAAGTCTACAACTACAATTAGTTATGGGCTTCATAACCTTCCTAGGCGCATAATATAAAACATGTATGTATATATAAAATGATGATAATAATATAAAAAATAGCGAATAGGCGATTTTTATTACAATAATATATATCTTATACCTACTGTCTCTAAATAAACTATAAATAAATATATAACTCGTAGATACATATATAAACAAAATAAACAATATTATAAACATCCTATGTACCCTCGCATATTGAAATTTTCATAATTTAGCGCCTTTTATTCACGAGGCACGTTTACGCCTCGCCTCATATTACAAATGTGTACCTTACCTTATTCATCAAGCTGTTTTTTTCAAAATATTAACTTTGTAAAAATACTGTGTAATTAACTATTGGTAAAATTAAATTATGGCGGGTTTACGATCCTATTTAATTTTGTATTTAATCTTATGATTGATGGTTATGTTATGACAAACAGACATACAAGCGTAAGCGGTTTATGTAACCGAAGCATATGCCATGTGTTTAATTATAATAATGTTAACGCATTATTTCCTTATTTATTTAGATGATGAAAAACTCTCGTTTTATTTAATTTAATATCTTAACATCCATACTCACTACTAATATTCTTCTTCTTCTTAGCGTTTCGTTGGCAAACATCGTTAATTTATATTATAGCGGCCCAAAATTTAGCTACGTTGACTGCATTGTCAGAGGCAGCCATCAAGTCCTCTTGCGTGCAGGTGTTAGGGCATGCAGGACATGATGTGAGGTGGGCCATTGTATGGGCTACACCGCATGAGCATTCCAGATCTGTACCATCTGTAAACCCCCACCTGAACAAGTTTTCCTTGCTCCGGCCGACCTGAGTTCGGAGTCTATTTAAAGTCTTCCAGACCTGCCACGGCAATGTATGTCCGGGTGGAAGATCTTCAGCAGGTGGCACAAAGGGGTTAGGTAGTGATACACCTTTCCTCCAAAGGCTGCACCTCGCTTTTGAAGGCTCCAAAGTCAACGGATCGACACACTTTGTGAAGCTCTTCCGGCTTTTTAGCCTCTGCTCTACTGGCATGTGGCCATTCATCGGGTGTCGTGCGTCGTTGTCCATTTTGAGTCTTTCTGCAGAACTTGCCACAGCTCTACGGACATTTGGAGGCGCTATGCCAGCCAGTGGATACAGCAGTCTAACTGGAGTCGGTTTAAGACAACCCGTGATGATCCGGCACGTTTCGTTTAGCGCTGTATCCACTAATCTAATATTATAAATTATATATATTATTATTAATATTATAAATTATTATAACTACTAATATTATAAAATCCTTACTAATATTATAATTTTTTAAGTTTGTGAGTATGGATGGATGTATCTATGGATGTTAATTACTCTTTCACGTAAAACCACTGAAAGAATCTGGATGAAATTTGGTATTGAGATAATTATTATCGTCTGCAATAGCGAATAGGCGATTTAAATCGCGATAACCGACATCCTCGCGAGCGGAAACAGTTAGTATATTATAAATGCGAAAGTGAGTTTGTTTGTTACACGAAAAAACGTTCTTAATGAAATTGGGCAACAACATAGATGGTATCTTCGGGAAGAATATAAGATACCTTTTATCGCCATAACCGACATTCACATGGGCGGAGCCGTGGGCAACAGCTAGTACCATGATATCAATAAAAAACCAGTTGGCAATTAAAAAAGTGACTGAGCCAATTTATATAAAACCTAGATTAAGAACCTTTCTATTTAAAATAACTGTTCAGTAATCGGTTTTAGTGATAATGCCATGCATATGCTTTTTTATTTTAAATAAATAATAGTGGTATACTTATAATAAAAAGTATAATAAATAATTATGTAATTAAATTTATTTTGAGCTACTTCTCATTATATTTGTTTTTCTATACTAATTGGGTGGCAAATAAGCATGTTGTCCGCCTGATGTTAAGCAGAACTACTGTAGCCTATAGACGTTTTCAACATCACTTGCGTGTTGCGGATCATTTTTTTAAACCTCTGGTTTAAAAAAAGAGTTCGGGAAACGTTCCGTTCAAAACGCATCCCTAAATAAACGCTGGAGACCTGTACTTACACATAGGAACATAGTAACACCGCTGTGTGTAATTATTTTGTTGTGGTCTTCTGTAGGGTAGGGGTCCTTCCCCACTACTTTCTACTGAACTTAGATAAGTTACGTTAGGAAGGTAAAGGAATGCCCGCATTTCGCAAAGCAGGTACATCAAAACACACACATAGTTTCACAAGCCTTGTTTCAAATAGTTCAGGTAAAACTTTTACAAAGTGAGCAGTTCCTCGTACTCCTTGGTTGCCGTAACTCCTCCCACTGTACAGTGTTGGGCAGTCGTTATCCACTGCTAAAGTTTTCGATTGTGAGGCTGAATGCATTCTAAGAGCAATATAAAGTACTATAACGACTCTTTTAGAGCCGCATTCTACTGTCAAGTAAATGAAACTTATTTGAACGTGCACATGATTATTTTAAAGTTTTCAAATGTATATTCAATTTAGTCTCTGTTTATCCCTTTGAGGAACAGGCGTGAGTCTCCTATGTATTAAATTTAAATTGTTTCATAGTTTCATCCGTAAAATGAAAAAATATTTTGCCAAATTTTATAAAAGTATTTGAGCTTTTAATGAAATAAATTTAGTTTATTTTATTTAAAGATAGATTTACTGAGACTGGGTGTCGTTACTTTAGTTATGTATGCAGATTATTTCATTTGTCTAAGACGTTTCACACCGTTTCGTTTGATTTAAGGCTTTCCTTAATATAGCTAGTTATCGCAACATTATACTTTTTAAAACTTCTTTTAAACAAAGGTAACTTACAAACTTGCAAGAACATTTACCAACTAAGTGACTAATGTACAGCCAATCTCGAACTCAAGTCCCCTCTTATATTCACAAAACAAACACAATTTCACCACACAAATCGTTTTCCCTAAACACTAATAACTTTCTGGAAACACCTCCAAAATTTTCATTTCCAAAAACATTAAAGAGAAATGTATTAAACATGACACAAAGTGGTAACCACGATTTACAAGAGTTGCAATATTCGCGGTACGGGGGCCGCATTCGAGCGTAAATTACCTCCTAAATGTGTTTTGTTTTGTTACAGGACGGATTTAGTGACTTTGCCACAGAACGCTAAACTGCACTACAACTTGGCAAACTTTCTTCGCGAGACAGAGCAACAAGATAGCGCCATCAAACATTACAAAGAAGCTTTGAGGTAACAAAGCCGTTTGCCTCAACGCGAACTATAACAAGTCGAGCAAACTTTATTAAGCTATTCGTCATGTATGCGAAACATTTTATGGAGAGTTAATCCTGGGGTTAACTTCATTTAATACCACTTTCGGATGAGCTCTGAATTTTGTTACAGATTCTTGTTAAAGTCAAAAACAAAAATGTTTTATATGCGGTTCATACTTCTACTTCAAATATTCGTTTATGAGTTTAGTCCACTATTTCTTTTCAGCAGCAGACTTTTTTTAAATATAGTGTTATACAAATTGTATTCATAGCCCGTAGGTAACACGGTTAATTTTAGAATGACAGACTCCAAACCCGTTTGGACGTGATACACTATATTCGAAGCAGTTCCAACTCAAAAAACCAATATATAAATTTGACAATGTTAGGTACAAATAAAATTCTCACTTTGTCACCTAGAGACTCAAAACATTTCGAAATTTACGCGTCATTGAAGAAATGTCATGAACGTGCATAAAAACGCAGACCCCTTGACGTTCCGTAATACTGCAGTGATATCCCTCTTAGAATTGTTCCTTCCCCTAATTTGAAAAGTTTAATATAAATTGTTCAGTCTTACATAATATAATACTTATTATTAAATACTCACCATATTTCACACTAAAAACTAAGCAGTATAATAAAGTTTTTGATAAAACCAATGTTGACTGTGAGATACACGGTACAATCAGAGCTTAATAGTTCAATAGCCTATTCCATACGAGGCAAAGTCAGTATGCAATTGCTACTGTAATTGAGTTGAATGTCAATTGTTTTTGATTGGCTCAAGGTAGTTCTACCGTTTCTCAGAGGGAGACCAGTAATTACAGCTTGGTAACAACAGACGCTGTGCAAGTTAGTGCTGCAATTACTTGTCACTTCGTAGGTGTATATTGTCAACATTTTTTTTTGTCTTGTTAAATTGAGCTTTTAGAAATGGTGATTAACTTAAATCGTTATTGTTGCTACCGAGTGTTGTGGGTTTGAACCCTATATGGGACAAATAATTGTGTGTATACATGAATTTAAAATATTGATTTTCAACAGATTTAGTCTCAATTCTCCATTTGTTTTAGGTTATGGCCCAGTTACGCGAGTGCTCATAACAATATTGGTACTCTAGTCTCAGGCATGGACAACGCTGAACACCATTTCCTACAGGCCATTAAGTTCAATAAGTACCACGTCAACGCACACTACAATCTTGGAAAACTTTACAAGTAAGTACATTTATATGTGAGTCACTTTAGATTAAGAATGTGTAAATGTATTATGAAGTGAGGAATAAAACATTAAAATATTGTAGGAAAAGTGGCCGAACAATACAAGCAGTAACAATGTTGGAGAAATGCATATGGCTACAACCGAGGTTTGTTCAAGCCCACGTAGAGCTGCTCACAATAAAACCAGAGAACGAAAAGCAAAGGATATTAACGAGGCTGGTCGACTTGGAACCGAGTAACTGGGAACATTATGTTCTGTATGGAGACTGGTTGAGAAGCAGAGGTAATTATGCAATCAACATATTTCTAATCAATCCATGTTAATATTCCATAATCCTCTATCAGCCGTCATTTGAACATTCAATTTGTTTGATATTGACGCACTGTACCACCCCTCACGTAATACTTTCATCTTTTCTGGTTGCCTTCTCCCTCTCCAACCATCAATATATATCATCACTTTGGCCATATTTAGTATCAAATATTACCGTGCTATAACCTTGAAACTCTTCTGTTAGCTTACCTGCTCCTAACTGCTTCTAATGATTACTTATTATTTTTTCCATAGCATAGGCAAATGATTAAATATGTTCTCTATCCAGGTTTAACAGCGCCAGCAGCCAAGTATTACTTAGAAGCAACACGATTAAGCTTCAGATACCGCGGTATAGATCGGCCAGTGAGAGCAGATCTGATCACATTTAGGTATACTGCTCTCATGTACCGGTCACTGGGGCAAAAATCAAGAACACTACAGTTACTGACAAGGTGAGTAGGTATATAGTAAAACATGATTACGAAATGCTTAGTACCTACCTAATTAATTTGATTTTTGCTTATGTTATGGTATCAGGCATTATAATTAAAGAGATACCATTCAATGTCATTATTTTAGATAAAACGACTTAGGCTTTTAAAAGAAATAAAATAAATTTAAAAAACTTTTATCAACAAAATGCTGCGTTTTGGGACTGAAATACAAAAGTATTCAACGATAATATTTCTTAGGTGGCACACTTGGCGTCGAGGTTGGCCAAGTTTTGCAGCAGCTCACATGTATTTAAGAGACTGGCGACTGAAGATGGAATTGGAAGGTCGAGCACAGATCTACTCTAAAGCTGTCAACCCAACTGTAAGTTACATGCCATATTCAAAATAGATCATCATTAACATTATTGTCTCAATAACCTTTTCTGAGTGATTTGGAGGATTCTTTCTCATCGATATTAATTTGAATTTGAATATCGATGATGATGATTCACCAACCCGCATTAGGCCAGCGTGTGTGAATTAAGGCCTAAAACTACTCTCTCTCTCTTGATAGAGGAGAGGAGACCCGTGCCCAGCAGTGGGACATATATTATTATATGGGTTGCTATTATAATATCGATGAGAAAGAACTTTTCAAATTTAGCAATACAAAATCATCTTATTATGCTAGAGTTTTCAAATTATGGAACACATTTCAGTTTATCATCATTCATCTCATTTTCCTACTCAACTTATCTACATGTATATGCATCACGCAATGTATTTGCTACATATTATTTTGTATGTGTAAGGATTTTCTGCATACATAGTAAACAACAAATTGTACATTGGTATTCAAGTAATAACAGTTTAGTTTACGATGAGACAACAATGATGCTGTATACAGAAATGTGTCTGTCGCTGCTAACAAAGTAGTTGTACCAAGACCCGCTGTGTTTACATCTAAGACACAGGTGACCGAACGGTTAGATAATGTGAATTGAATTGGATAACTTGATCAAATTGTCTCCATAACAATATGGTACAGTGTTGCATAAAATACAAAAAGTAGATATGGTATATTTTTTTACTTTTTAGCGTCACTTTGAAATATATGAAACGAACAGAAAATAACTTAAAATGAATAAAAAGAAAATAATATTTTTAAAATATTCAATAAATTATTTTCATCGACAAAATTTAAATCATACATTTTTTTGCAGAAATCGACAAAATGTTTCGACCATGCACAACTAGCGGTGGCGCCTAAAGAAGACAGAATACCTCAAAAAGAGGAAAAAAATAAAACAGTGGACACAAAAAGTGTAAACAAAATTAAAAGTGTTAAAAAAGATAGTGACAATACATCGTGCGGGACCAAAAAACGTAATCTATCTGTATCATCACAAATAAAAACAATACACAACAAATCTGAAATTGGACTAAAAGACAAAAAGTGTACTTTGCATAGAAAAGATAAGAAAAACAGTAACAGTGTTATAGCTAACATCGGTGCGCCTATTGCAGAACACATACTTATAAAAACTTATTAATTTGTTGGTGTGTCATAATATCAAGCAATCAGGACTTGTGGCAAAGCTAATAATACTACATTTTAGTGACTGACTCAAGTTGATTTATGGGTACAATAAAGTACCTAATCTAATAAACTTAAGTTTTTGCATTTTATATATTTAGTCTCAAAACTAAACTTTAAGTATTTTGGGAATGAAATGTTATAAGTAAACTGAGTGGCTACTTATTTCAGATAACTGTTAAAATGTTTAATTGCAGCAATAGATTTTTTTCAAAATGCAAGTCTTGGTTGCTTATCTTTAACAATAATAATTTAACAAATTAAGTTGTGAAAACCCACGAGATTATTTCACATAAAATTTTACAGCCATTAAATTGAGAGTGTGATATTTTAAGCGTGAGGAATTTGAAGTAGGAAACGCTTGGCAGTTCTGTTCAATGATTAGTTCTAGATATGCCGACAATATCGCAAGGTAGTTAAGTGAAGGAAAAGTACATCCAATTTGAAAGCTTCAGCTTTTCTGGAGTTACCAAAATGGATGTATATTTAGATAGACAACTAATTTAAACGATGAGTAGTGATAATGAAATGAGAAACAATCTATTTTTGAGTGGTGGGATTTATATGAAAATGCACAAAATTTTTACGCTAGCATTAGTAACTTAAAATTATTATGATCAACCATTTGAATACTCTGTATTAATATTTTAACAATTGTAACTTACTTATTATTAGTTATGTGAGAAATAAAATAAATCAGTATTTGATTTGATGACTGCGCCTGAATTAAGCGGAGCCTGTATTTTAGGTCACAGTGTAGATACTCTCCAATGAATTGGATCCTTTTTAACTTTGTATCTTATTCTTTTGCAGCAATCAACATTTTATAATCAAGTATTGAAATAAATGCGATAAAACAAAACTTTTTTCCGTCGCAATTATTTTTATTTATCTCTGTCCCAATAATATTTAAAATTTTATTTGCTCATTGGAAATATGTTTAAAAACTGCAAATAGTTTTTCAATATCATAAGAACAAAATATGTTATTTATAATCCTTTCAATTGAAATGAAATTCCATGAATAGGATTAGAGTTCAATATCGATGTAGACGTAGTCGTCTACACCGATATTGAACTGTAATCCTGTGGCATTGATGGTAGGTAGGTACTAACCTACCCACCATCAATGCCATAGAAACGATATGTAGATCCTATTTACGATGTGAAACAGTTTAACTTAAATTCAATTACTGTACGTAATATCTTATCTCCGTTTAATTTATAAATACATAATTATATGATGATAAACAGAGTCTAATTTGTCTTAGAAGAAATTCTAAATGCATGTCTGATCTACTAACACGAATTGGACCTGCATGACAATCTGTTGATTAAGGCCTAAACTCTCTCAGTTTTCTGGACACCCAGGTGTCCCGATGTACACAGTAGAGTTTAGTTTTAGAGTTTCACACGATAGCACAGTAATCAATAAAAAAAAGTCTACAAAAAATACATTTCAAAATTTAATAAGGAAATACGTATTCGTATAAAAGCTGGCAGATGTTTTATGTAAAAAAAACATGCGGAACAGTTTTTGGAGACTGCCGATAGAAGTGGAAACTAAGTACCTCGTGTTTAGATAATTAACTATCACATCCACGGGATCCATGATTTATTTCCACCAAAAAAGTTTGAATATGGAAAGCGTTCAGTGATGATGACGCAAGTTCCATGATCTTTCCAAAAAGTTTTTAACGCGTCAAGAAGTTTTCACTTCAAAAGATAAATAACATTTCTATAAATTCAACTCATAAAAGCATAAATTTGCAAGTATGTCTATACCACTGAGTAGACTGATTACTTGGGAAACAGCTTAACTTATTCATAGAATTTCATTTCATTCGTAATTTATCAACGTGAATATTATATATATATATTTTAATGCAGTTTTGATGTGTTTAAATGGTTGATGGTAAAGGCTAAGGATTGTGCCATGGCTAGTACTCAGAATTCGCTTGGCCTTATCAATCAGTATTGAATAGTAACACGGATGCTTGCAAAGAGATGCAACGGTGTGATGACATTCACTTATAAAACGAATTCTTCATGCTCTGTTTTTGATAGAAATTTATCAAGAAATTAGATTTTTATAGAAATACTAATTATCCACCGCGGTTTTGTTCGTCTACTATGTTTGCAATAAAAAAATGAGTCACTTATCGATAAAAAAAAAGATTTCATTAAAATCAGAGATTAGCGTACAATTAATATTATGCGCTGTATTTTTTCAACTAATGTTATCATGCTTCATTAAGATAATGAACTGAGGATACATTATTATAACGGTATAAATGCATATCCTCCTATATCTTATATTATATAACTGCCTCGGTGGTTCAGTGGTCGATATGTGTGACTACTGATGTCGAGGTCCCGGGTTCGATTCCCGGGTCGGGCCATAAATTGATATTGGATTTTTCTGTCTAGCAATTCACAATAGTTTGGAAATTGGTGGTGTTTACACGCTCGTGCCTCTCTCTCATATCCTACGCGTGATCTCTCACAGGTCGTGTCGGATTGCTGGTCCCATCGAACCGACCTGATTCAGTAAGGAGGACATTATTATTCGCTTAAAAACAGTTTTTCAAATTGATTTACTATCAAACGGTATTAATTTCATAACCAAGCCACTTATAACGCTTAGTAAATTCCAAGATTACCTTCGTTAATTTTAAATAGTTACATTATCGCATCTTAAGTAGAAAATTGGCGTAACTTGAGAAATGTTAATGGCCATTTTGAACCTTAGCTCTTGAAGATAAGATTGAAAGTCATTTTTTCATTGAAGTTGCGATATATGAATTGATACTTTTTCTATCAACAGCAGAGCACAATATCGAGTGATCTCAAAACTAAATACTAACAATAAGATGTAAATAATATATATAAGTATAGAATTTGGCACGTGACAATGCTTTGAATGTACTGAGAATAAACAATTGAATTATTGTATCTGTTTTATTGACCTTTTTGTGTTTTTTTTATTATTTTAGATGGCATGGACTGTTGGGATTTTTTTTTTTCTACTAGGCAATTGGGTGGTTAATACGCAAATAGCCCGCCTGATGTTAAGCGGTTACGGTTGCTTGTAGACGCTTGCATTAACATGCGTGTTGTCAATCGAGTATCCCTGGGATAGGAATACGTTTCTTTCAAAACTACACCGCTCTAGCACTCGTTTAAACAAGCGCTGAAGACCGATACTCACACACAGGAACACATATTTCTCTAATGTTTTTTTCTAAATAACGTTTTTGTTATCCCAGGGCCACCAATTACGTAAATCTTTGTGAAACCATTAAATATTGGAGTCGGTAACCTTGGCACTGTATGTACCCATAGGCTATCGTAACTGCATACCATCAGATGGACCGTATGCCTGTTCGTGGTTAATATTATATCAGAATATAAGCCACGCTTAAGGTCTGCGACGAGCTTTCAATCTCGGAAATCAGGTAAACTATTCTTCATTTTATCGAGTGGCTAGTTGACAACCTGGTGACAGATTTGTTAAAATCGTTCAAATAGGCCTCTATCGTGATCTAACGGTTAACAACCTAGACTATATTTTAGCGTGTCCTTCAGAGCACAGAGACCTTCAGATGAAGTACCACTATGTACTCGCCTTTTTTTTTGAGGAGAAAATGCTTTGCCCGGGGAAGCGAGGCGGATATGTAGGACTCTCCGGCTCGAAGATGGTAGGCGGCCGGCATACTGACTAAAACCCCCCTGTGCAACAACGCCTTGACGGGTGGACCACCGGAATCTGATATGACCCAGCGGCTGCACGGTTTACGCGGACTCCATCCCCTGTGACAGCGTCCGGGCGCATCGGGGACACTGTCCCTCCACAGAAGGATGCGGGTGAGACTCTACTGCCCCAGTCCCCCTGCAGAGTCAGTATGGTGGCATCAAGCACTCATAGGCGCTCCGACGCCACTCAGTTCGCCAGTGACGGATCGGATCAGCGAGGAGATTTTCCTCTCTTCGATCCGCTCCGCCGCCTCCTTCTGCGAGATGATGTCCTCGTTGAAGGATGCTATATTGTCGCCTACCAGTAGAGTAACCGCGCCCTTGGTAGCTTAACAGGCTGATCGTTTACCATATAACATACAATCAATGAGTGCACCAGGTAACAGGGTGTGTTTAAAAAAATGTCTTGCTTGGCAACAAAAAAAAACCAAACTATATATCACTCAATCACTCTTTGGCCACATTCAAACGTGTGTTCAAATTTTGTTGTATTGTATAAGCAAATAAAGTCTTCTGAATTCGATCTAAACTGCTTATAACTTTTTAATATCTTCTGCTGTCTGTACAATTTCCATTTCATAATGGTTTATGGTGCCAGTCGACAGGTTAAACAAATGCTATCGTGATCCTAGTCACCGGAAGCCTCAACAAAAATCACACCATCAAAAACATAAATAACTAGATACGTATAATTCTTCTATTATTCAGCTTTACAACAAAGAACATAAACTAATCCGTACGTCAGAATACAGAGATTTCACCTACCTATAGTGCGCGCTCGATGCTTCAACACCCACTAACACCCGTCTAATAATACTGCTAATCCTTTAGATTGAATCTCACAACAACGGAATCCTAGATCTTGCAACAAGTGGGCGCACTCTCAATCAACTTTCAACCGTAAATCTTAGTACTAAAGTTGATTTTGCTTTGTGTTTATATCTCTTTCTGTTCAGTCATTCGAGATTTTATAGCTTTGAATAAAGCGCAGTATTTTATTATTGAAACGTAACGTTGTTAGTGGATCGTAATATTGTTCGACGTACACTAGTCTTTGTCCGCTGAGAACTCCGCTAACACTATTTATTATTTATTGTAGAGCTTATTTCTTAAAAGAATTAGGACAATATAGAAAATAAAATACATTTATATATTATATTATATTATAGCTCGCAGAACTGATGGCCGTGGAGGCAGAAAGGTTCTAGAGTGGCAACCACGAACTGGATGACGAAGCGTGGGCAGGCTTCCAACAAGCTGGACCGACGACCTGGTAAAGGTTGCGGGCAACCGATGGACAAGGTCGGCTCAGGATTGAGAGTTGTGGAAATCCTTGGGGGAGGCCTATGTTCAGCAGTAGACGTCTTTTGGCTGAGATGATGATGATGATGAGTCCAAAATACTATACTGGTATTTTTCTGCTTGTTAGTATAGGATGGGGTTCTTCAAGAAAGGAGTTAGTTGCAAGCGTCCATAGGCTACATTAACTGTTTAACATCAGGTGGGCCGTGTTTGAGACCTTGGTAGTATAAAAAAAATGCCTCAGTTAAAAATATGTTTGATTATTTGGTACCTTGGTAAACATTCATAGACTGCGGTACAGCCCTTTTTGTTATATTTTTCGGTTGGTAATAAAATCCTTACTAATATTATAAATGTGAAAGTTTGTGAGTATGGATGTATGGATGTTTGTTACTCTTTCACGCAAAAACTACTGAATGGATCCGGATGAAATTTGGCACAGAGATAGGTTATAGTCTGGAATAGCATATAGGCATTTTATCGCGATAACCGACATCTACGTGGACGGAGCCGCGGGCAACAACTAGTAGAACACAAAGTATATTTAGTATTGTCATTTAAAGTTTTAAATTGACCGATTTCCATAGTACAGGCTCTGCCTAGTTTGAGATTAGATGGCAGTGTGTGAGACTTCTAAGATATTATTATCACCAGTATTGAAGTAAAGACCCGATTCTACAAAGCATACTCTTTCTGAGTTAATAATTTGATAAATCAAATCTCGCTAGAATATGGAACAAACTCGATTAATACTAGCAATAATTCTGCAACTTTTCAATCTTTCGATGCGGAGCTCCAAGTTGGATAAACCTTTTTATAGTTCCCAAAATAACGAACATTAGCAACATTGCCAGTACAAATTATAATACACTAGCTCTTGGCCACGGACATATTTGCTGTTCCAGACTGTAATCTATCTCTATGCCAAATTCCATTCAGATCTGTGCAGTAGTTTTAACGTGAAAGAGTGACAATCTTCCATATGTGCATTCTCAAAAACTTTCACATTTATATATTAGTACCTATAATAATAATATTTCTAGATACAAAACCCGAACTACTTAATCCATTCAAAGAATACGCCGTAAAGCTGAACCCAAAGATTAATATATTCCTTTATTCTAAATCCAGAGCACTATATAAACTTATTTTCAAAACACTGTACTTATTCTCGGAAAACAATCCGAGTTCATCTAAAACCGCATACAGACAAAAACTATCTGTTTAACGAAACTAAAACTCTAGATAGTTCGGTACTTACTTTGTGCAAGCGTTTTCGATATAAAACAAGTCACAACTCTAACGCTCAACTTTAGTTGCTTGAATTTACTTCATCTGGTTAAACATTTACAGATGATGTAAGATTAAACTTTGTGTGTAAGAGCGTAGTGTATGTGTTAGGATTTTGTAATACTTCTTGGGTGGCAAACAAGCATACGGCCCGCCTGATGTTAAGCAATTGCCGCAGCCTATGGACGCTTACAATACCAGAGGATACCTCTGGTATTGTAAGGTAAAACTAGGGTGAATAATGTGCTATTTCAGACTATATTCTATCTCTGTGCCAAATTTCATCCAGATCCGTCAGCTTGAGCGTGATTGAGTAACAAACATACACACATCCATCCATAAATTTTGAATTTCAATACTAGTTTACGTCCGCGGCTTCCCCCGCGCATACAGAAACTGTGTAATTTTCGGGATAAAAGTAGTCTATGTGATATTCCAGACTGTAATCTATTTTTCATCCAGATCTATTCAGCTATTTGGAAGTAATTGAGTATGAAACAATTTAAACGTCCATCCAAACTTTCGCATAAAACACTGTCAATCTGCATCAATTAATTTACCTTTTTTTCTAAGAGTGGATATGCATTACGCATACCGCCCCGCCCGGGGAAGCGGGATGGTTATGTCAGGTTTTCCGACCAGACTAAAACCCTTTGTGCATCTATACTCGCCTACGAGGGTGGACCACCGGAACCTGATATAACATCAATGGTATCAATTAATTAACCTATGTCAGCCAATACATAGGTAATCTATGATAAACTGAAGCCTGTTTCTTGGAGGGGTGGAAAGACTCAGTCTTTAATTATTGGAAATGATTGCAATCAGAAGACAAAAGTAAAATATTTATACTTAAAAATAAATATGTAATGTCAGCTTAATTTTGTCGAGGAACTTAAATTAATGAGTGACAAATACGGTCATTGGAATAAGTCAAAGCTTCACAAAGATTTTAGGTTTCCCTCATAAAAACAAATAAAAGTCTTATTATTAGGTACTTTAATAAAATATTACGAGACAATTCAGCGAAAAATGGATCGATACTAAGCTTGTTCCAAAAAATAATCTCGTCCAATAAGGACAATTTGACACATTTCAAAGTAATTTATTTTTTCAGTTGTCATCTTGACCTACTGTTTTTGTCTTCTAATTTTAAGAGGTTTTTTTTATGTAATAGGTACTTCTTCAGATTGCATACTGCCTACCTGATCGTAAGCAGTACATGGGTTTTGTGTGAAGTATCTCTGAGATAATGAAACGTCCAAATGAACTGACTGCCTTGGTGGTACAGTGGCCGCAGTATGCGCCTGTTGTGCACGAGGTTGTGGGTTTGATTCCCACGTAGGACAAAACTTTGTGTGACCCACAAAGAGTTGTTCTGGGTGTAATGTGTGTTCGTTAATTGTATGTTTGTAAAATCCCCCGCGACACAGAGCTTGTTCTCTAGAAAAAAAAACTCTGGAGATCTGTACACCCACACAGGAACACAACTACACTGCTGCGTGTGTAGTTATTGGGTTCAGTATGGTGTAGGTCGTTGCCAAGTCGGGCTTGCTAGCATAAACGGTGCCTCCTCTTTTAGAAGTACAATCAGAAACAAATATAAGTCTATCGCCGTAGATGTGACGTCAACGCACTATACTTTTTTTTCACTTAGATGCTAACACGTCCAACCATACACATAGGTACGCATTATTACGATAAACCTCAGCAGAAATTTGCTATCAAAAAATACGGCAGCTAAGATCTTCGCCGATTACAAAAGAATATCTAACCGTATTTATTTAAAAGGCAAAACATTAAACAAATTTATAGTTAATAAAATAGTGGAGCAACAAAACAGTATACTCATTAAATACTTGTGACTTTGTGAGCGAGTCACACTGGATCAAAGTTTAAATTAACAGAATAGTTGTCGTGCAGTTGGTGACAAATCCCCGTAATCGCCACTTGTAGTACCACACTAATTGAAAATTTGCGGTGAATTGTAGGAGCGTGATGTGTAAACTTCGATGGGTTACGTTCTATAATGTTTGTGGGGATTGTTTTATGTTTTGTTGACGAACTTACAGATTATATAATATTTTTATTAGAGCTTAGTAGATTAAGTTACTTCCGCAGTTACATTTAATGTTTTTGAGTTGTGAGTTTTATTTTCATACGATATAATACACGTGTCGC
The DNA here is from genome assembly GCA_947095525.1 of Trisateles emortualis. Taxonomy (NCBI): domain Eukaryota; kingdom Metazoa; phylum Arthropoda; class Insecta; order Lepidoptera; family Erebidae; genus Trisateles; species Trisateles emortualis. The sequence goes on along the minus strand of OX352736.1, from coordinate 19,146,563 downwards.
TTATGTTAGTTCCTATTTAATAGGAGGGTGATCCTATTTTTTTTTATTTTCGCTTACAATCCCAGACTCCAAGCTTATACTACCTATGCCTTTTGGTAGGAAAATCCTAATGCTAAAAGAGGCACGTTACTTGCGAGCAAGCCTGAGTTGGGAAGGACCACAGCCAAATATCTTCACCCACACAGACCTGTGAGTCTAGTGGTTGGTGACTGACTGCTACACTGGTGGTCATGGGTTCGATTCCCACCCAGGATAATAAATCTTTGTGTGATGAACACGAATGTTTGCTCTGTGTCTGGGTGTAATTTGTCTATAATATGTATGTATTTAGAAATATATAAGTATGTTTATCAGTTATCTGGTTATCATAGTACAGGCTCTGCCTAGTTTGGGATCAGATAGCAATGTGTCAGTTGTCCCGAAAATACTATTACTGTTATTAAGCGATGCGTTTTGAAAGAAACTTGTTGTATCACAGGGATACTCCATCTTAAAGCCCTGGTGTAAAAAAATGGGTCAGCAACACGCAATTGATACCTCTCGTATTGCAAGCGTCCATAGGTTACGGTAACTACTTAACTCCTATCTACTGTCCTATCAGGTGGACCGTATGCTTGTTTGCCACCGAAATAGTACAACATAAAAAAGACTACCCGACCTTGGGTTTAGACTTGGGACTTTCCACGGCAGTCATCCTCATTCAAAAATCCTTTAGGTACATTTGGAATATAGTTAAAAATTGCAGCAAAATATATATTCGGTTGCTGATAAATGAGGCAATCAGTATATTCTCGCAACATTTAAACATGATTAATGAATGTGGGATGCAAAACAGTGTATGAGCAGCGAGTCGTCGCTGGGACCTGTGTTTGCCGACAGACGAGACGTAGAATATTAATACCGCGATATTATTGTGTACATTGTAAAATGTTTCCATCTCAGCCATAAGACGTCCACTGCTGGACATAGGCTTCCCCCAAGGTTTTCCACATTGTTCGATCCTGAGCTGACCTTGTCCATAGGTTGACCGCGACCTTTACCAGGTCACGAATTTAGAAAGTTTAAGTTTACGTTATTGACTTCGTTTGGGTGAAACTATTTTCTGCGCATTTTGTGAACCACGATGTCAACGGGGAAGGCCGCACTGCGGTGGAAGCCTTCAAGCTGGCCATCTGCCGTGCCAACGAGCGATCCAGAAGATGCTGGAGGGAAAAGAATAAAAATAAAACCGTTTAATATAAAATATATATTTGTCCTATTAAATATGTCCAAAATGTCCATAATAAAATATACAATATTGAAATTTATAATATATGATTAATAATATAATGTTACTGTATTGATTCATTTAATTTTCCATATATTTATACGCCTCCTGTGGCATAACATGTAACTTTAAGTATTATTAAACACCATTGCATGTATATTTTTTACATTGTAATCCACTCATGTTATAACAAATAAATTAATCTTTATCTTTATTTTTTATCTTTATAGTAATGTGTAAATTGCGCACTACCTACTATTCATTGGTTTTCTTTTTTTGATTTTCCCTTTGTTTTAATGGCCACTTCGCTAATTACCATTGCGAGGCACTATGTAGGTTTAATTCCCGCCCGTGTTTTTTTTTTCATGTTTTGTTGGCAAACAACCATACGGCCCGCCGAATGTTAAGCAGTTACCGTAACCTGTACGCTTGCAATACCAAAGGTATTACTTCCATGTTACCAACCTTATAGTTTTTACCTGGCTTTACGATGGAGAAGTATCTCTGGGATACTACATCTCAACCCATAAACGTCCCACTACTGGGCACAGGTCTCCTCAGGTTGATATAGGGTTTTGTTTCGAGTTTTCCTTCTCTTGCAGTGGATATTGTCTGCCTGACTTACTCCCATAATCGACTCTTATGACACATTCAGGATGGAATGGGGTTTCGTGACATTTGTATTCTTAATCCGTCACCACACGGACACTGGGATACAAACATGGCAAACGTTTCTTTCAAATCTCATCCCTAAATGAGGGTGTGTCAACAAGTATTTATATATAAACACAATATATTATTACACAATATATTCTTATATATAATCACAATATATACTAACATTAGGGGTTGCCCGTGACTTCGTCCGCGTGGTAATTTGAATATTTTCCCCGATTTTGCAACATATCTCACTACTGCTCCGCTCCTATTTATAATAGCGTGATGTTATATAGCCTATAGCCTTCCTGGATAAATTTCGTTTAGTTAGTTTGACTTTGACTTTGACTTTGACTAGCGCGTTCAACCAAACAAACAAACAAACTCTTCAGCTTTATAATCTTAATATATATATTTCTTGTGTGCGTGTGTATGTGACTGAACTCCTCCTAGACGGGTGGACCGATTTTGATGAAATTTTGTGTGTGTGTTCGGGTAGGGCCCTGGATGGTTTAGATTCACAATTGGACCCGGTAGGTGGCGCTGCTGTCGGTATTTCAGCTTTTTCCGGCAGGACGACGTCTGCCAGGTCCACTAGTATTAGTATAGATATCATAAGTATACTGACACACAAATAGAATACATATACTATATAGATATATAGTGTAAGTATTCTTACATCAACGTACCTCACAACTAATTCCTTAAGGAATGGAAGCGATGCAGCTACTGGGGCACAGGGGGAGGCTACAAGAATGCAAGGGGGCACAAAAGAACGTACCCAACAATCGCCTTACGCAAACATTGCGCGTTTTATTCCCCGTTCCCAACTATGGCTGCACTTTGAGAATGTAATGCATTCAAATATTTCCCGCAAAATTTTGCGCTCGTCTTGCGAATGGAATTCTTATTGTGCTTTGTAGTATGAAGGCTTGGAGCATGGTTGATGTGTGTGATGTTACTAAACAGCTAGGGCTTTTGTCTCTTTTGGAGGTTTACATGCAATAAATTACGTAGGTATTACTAAAATGCTGATATAGGTCATTGCACTTTCAACTCTATGTGATTTTTCAAAGTGCTTTTTTTATTTCATATTTCGTTATCATATATCTATACTTTATTATAAAGAGGTAAAGGTTGTGAGTGTGTGACGTTGTAGGGGGTAATCTCTGGATCTACTGAACCGATTTTGAAAATTCTAATACCAATAGAAAGTTATGTTATTTGTGATAATATGGACAAAACCATTACGAGACCCCGGGATATACCATCGGTGCAAAGCCGAAGCGGGTGGATAGTTCAAATTCCATTTTTAAGATTGTTAAATTTTATTATTCAAATGTTATAAAGTTATTGTAATAAATATCATTGTTAAGTTACAATACCAGAAGTATCAGTTGCGTGTTGTACTTATTCGTGCCAAAAAGTGTATTACGCCAAAAATGCCTTAAGTTTAATAGTTCACCAAACAAAATCATTAACAATAATTAAATAGCAAGTAGTTGTTGTTACGAAACAAAATAACTCATACATTGAGCCTAATAGGTACCTACATAAGTAAGTAACAGTTGGCGATTGTCACGAAGCACGACAACTACGTTATTGCCTAAAGATGTACACCTGAAATTAGTTAGGGGTGTATTTTGAAAGCGTTTTGAATATATACAGACTAGTATCATGATCTCAACCCATTAACATCCCACTGCTGGGCACAGGTCTCCTCCATACATTTGGAGAGAGAACGATAATTTTCACTAAAATATTAGTCATTCTTATAACAAGTTGGTATACGTAATAGTATCTTGAAATTTCAAATAAGAACCTCTCATAATTATGGGTAGGTAATCTCTAAAATTATTTCGATTAAAAAATATTTTATTAAGAGGGAGCTACATTATTCCCCACACGTAAGGTGCGGGTGGTACCTTTCGCATGCGGGTTCAATTTTATAGTATGTAGGTAATAATAGTAGTAATTTGTGTAATACCATGAAAGTAGGCATAGGCTACGGTAACTGCTTTCCATCAGGCGGGCCGTATGCTTGTTTGCCACCTTTGTACAATTAAAAAAAAAGTGAACCTTAAAGTTGCGATATAAGCACTATACCTATTAGGCTAAGTACTCTACGAAGAGTTTAAAAAAATACAAAATTTAAGGTACCATTCAAATACTTAATAATTTACTAAATTCTTAGCAAACTTGAAAAAAAAACCATAATAACTCCCTTATAAGTACTAAAACGTAGGTTGCATGTTTCCCCGCAATAACGTAGGGGGCGCTACTGTCTTCGCAGTAAGCGGATGCGATTTATTATAATAATTTCCCGTTTAAATGGCCGCTCATCGCTTGTTTCGATGTTACGCGTCGCGTGATGTGTTGTAAGAACTCCGCCATGAACGATGGCGATATCTCCGGTCAGTATTTTGAGCAATAATTTTGATTAATGTTTATTTTGTTTCTTTATGAATGTTTGCAATGAAATTGTTTTTGTTCAAATATTGAGATTGAAATTTTATTATTAATTTGTACATGAGTTCATCCTGATCGTAATATGACTGGTTACATTGTAATTGACTTGGGCACACGACACTGGCTTTGCTTGCCACACATCCTATTTTATCAGCGGTATTAGTTTCCTTCCTCCGCGAACTACAATACTTGCAATAAGTAGTGGCTGAGATGAACTTATCACTAACGAGCAGGAGTGGATTCGAACCCCAATTCTGCAAAATGTTGTATTGAAATCAAAATTATGTTTCGAAAGGTAGAAATATTTTTGTTCTTTATAATCAAAGTCAAAGCCAATTTATTAATAAGGATCAAATGCATAATACTTATGAACGTCACAAAATCAAATGCCAGCATATTTTTTTCCCTGCGACCAAATCGCTTACTAGGCTATATAAATATATAGGCTATATATATGTATGTCTTAGCGATGCTCGAAACTTTATTTTTAAGACTGCCATAGTCATAATACGTACTGCATTAGATGTTAGAAGGGCAAAAATATAAGTCAAAGACAGAATAAAGAATCAATATAATATAAATATGTATATTTCAAAACGTTTCTGACTTCACAACATATTAAAATGCAAAGAAAATGTACCAATGCTTACAAACAAGTCTGAACCACTCAGTGGGATTGCAATCATTGTAGCAAAGCAAGAGTCAGGATATATTTGCAATGTTAACAAGAAAATTAGCAATGCATTACGTGTTGCGCCGCCAGACGTCTTGGAAAAAAAACGCAGCATTTCCCCGCATGTTTCCAATTTAGTTTTAGATTTTGTTGTGTATATTTCTCTGTATTTGCAACAGAAAAGTTAGTTAGTAGATACAGAATAATAATACCTGAATATGAGATTTAAATATTACCAAAACTTTGATCACAGCTGTAAATTTTTCAAGTTAACTGTAGCGCTAAGAATTTATTATTATTATCAGGAGTGGATCACTCCTATATTCCACCAGCTAGGCATTTTGAAAGATCTTAAACATTTACCTCACTTGATGATGATGTACAACATTTTTATCTAGAAGGAATTAAGAACATTTAATTCTGGAGGTGGAATTCTGTTTGCTCATAGTAGACATCGAGTGCCTGTGTTATCCTTAAGTCTCTTTTTACTTGAAATGTTTCCATTAGAGAGGCCAACAAAGCTGACACCTAAGTCAGTCGTCTAAAAACATAATTACCCCTATGCACCTCACAAATCGCATTTCAAAACACAAGAACAACACAATCAACGCTTAATATAAAAGAAAAAGGAATCCACCTTGTAGGAACCAGTGCGGTACCGCACCGACAGGACCAAATAAGCTGCTGCGTCCCGCAACACCAACGACGCAGCTATATGTGTCCCGCTTGCATCACTCCACGAAGGCCGAGGATATTGTGGAGTATATCCAGAAACAAGTCAACTGGACCTTGAGAGTAGAGAAGTTGGTACCGCGTCATAGCACGAATTTCCATTCGTTTGTGGTGCGGGTGCCGACGCATGGTCTCGACACATTCCTCAAGGAAGAGTTTTGGCCGAAGGGTGTTGTGTATCGACGTTTTCGCGGACGATTGCACAACACAGCGAGTTGTAACACGACACCGGTAAAATGTGTTATAAGTTTTATAATAATATATATGTTAGTTTGTAAGGTATTTATCTATGGGATTATGTAAGCTACTTGTATTTTGTGTATTAAATATGTAAACTATATCCTGAAATAAATGATTATTATTATTATTAATACAGTCGCAGTCTTCATGCTAACACATAGATCCCTAAGCTGAGTCAGCTCCGCGTCATTAAAGGTAACACCATTGGATTTAAAAGAGATCTCAGATCCACTCAGTGTAAGGAAATGGAAATGCACTTAATGCATACGTAATCAAATTATACACGAGCGGTGCCAGTGTGTTACACCGAAGTCTCGAATGTATTAACATTCTGTCAGCTGTCTTGAGCTAAGATTTATTTTCGCGACCCATTTTATGAAATATTGCTGTGAATATAAGTTGTAAAGTCATATTATATTAAGTTAACCGTATATTGCACTTTTTGGTATTCAATTTAAACAAAAATATCTGTAGTATTTAAACGATAAAGAATATTATTGAGAAACTACAGAGTTTGTATGTACATCATCATCTAAACTCATAAGCGTACATCTTCTCCATACATTTGGAGGGTTATTAGCCTACTATACCACGCTGGCCAGACGGGTTGATATAGGGTTTTGTTTCGAGTTTTCCCTCTCTTGCGGTGGATGCAAAAAAGCATACGGCCCGCCTGATGGTAAGCAGTTACCGTAGCCTATGGACGTTTGCAACACCAGGGATATCACTCACGCGTTGCCGACCCTTTAAAAACCTTATAACTAAAAACCCTAAAACCTCGTTTCTGCAGCTTGAACGCTCTCAAAGAGCTATCCTTAAAGTTATGGCTTTTCTTCCCTACCGCTTTCCCACAACAGATTTATACCAGACTACTAAAATTATCACAGTGCGCCAGCTGTTTATACTCTACACTATCCTAAAGCAGCACCGGCTCCTCCACTACATCCCTAAAAAGTCTGTAAAGGCTACCAGGCGCTTCAATCCTGCCCCCGCGTAACAACCCGTTTGACCACCAGCTTTGCTCAAAGATTTTTCTGCTTTTTAGGTAACTACCTCAACAATCATCTTAATAAAGACCTAGACATTTACGCGCTTACTAGATTTCAAGTAAAAAAGAAAACGACAGAATTCCTCCTTACTCTCGACTACGACACTACAGAAGCCCTCATGAAACCCCCCAAATAAATTTTCACTTATTCAATAATTCAAACACACACACTCACTCACACACACACACACACACACACACACACACACAAACACACACACACACACAAACACACGCATACACACACACACCCACGTATACACACACTTAGATTTTAGAAATTAAAAATTGTTCTTTCCTAATATTTAAAAATGTAACTTCATAGCATACAGTATAACCGTCCGAAGGGGAGGCCTGATGACCTGAAATACAGGTTTACGCCCCGTTTAGGCATCAGTCTCCCACATATTTTCTATTTATAACCCCTATGCTAAGCCAAATACTCTGTATAAGGAAAATTTGTGAGAGAACCAATAAATATTATTATTATTATTATTAACTCCTTTTTTGAAGAACCCCATGCTATATGTTTTCTTTGTGTATTCCATGTATGGCTATTGAGATTCTAGATGTAATTTGTGTACGTTTATTGTATAATATGTTTGTCAAAGTCTCCACCGACACAGCACTTGTTATCTAGTGCTAAGAGTCGGCTAAAGAATAATGACTAAATATTTAAAAAAATCATAATAAGTAGGTAGATACTCGTATATTGTTTTGTGCTTAGTACTTTAAAGAAAAACATTATAATATATAATACTAGCTTCCGCCCGTGGCTTCGCCCGCGCGTACATTCCTTCGGGAACAGAGTTTTTTTTTCGAAATAAAAAGTAGCCTATGTGTTATTCCAGACTATAATTTTTCTCTATGCCAAATGTAATCCAGATACGTTTAGTAGTTTTTGCGTGAAAAAGTAACAAACATCCATACATTCTTACAAACTTTCGCGTTTATAATATTAGTAGGATAACTAGCGTCATACAGTTAATAGGTTTTATATTTATATTGTTTGAATACGCTAACGTCTAAAACTAATCTGCCAAGGTGGTCTAGTGGCCGCAGTATGCGCCTGCAGTGCAGGAGGTTGAGGGTTCGATTCCCACATAGGACAAAACATTGTGTGGCCCACAAAGAGTGGTTCTGAGTCTGGGTGTAACTTGTGTTTGTTAATTGTATGTTTGTTAGTAATATATATATAGTATAAACTAGCTGTTGCCCGCGGCTCCGCCCGCGTAGATGTCGGTTATCGCTGTAAAAATTAGCCTATGTGTTATACTAGACCATAATCTATCTCTGTACCAAATGTCATCCAGATTCGTTCAGTAGTTTTTACGTGAAAGAGTAACAAACATCCATCCATCCATACATCCATCCATCTATACATCCATCCATCCATACATCCATCCATCCATACATCCATCCATTCATCCATACTTACAAACTTTCACGTTTATAATATTAGTAGGATTTGCTAGACTGAAGACCTAGTCAAGGATTCAGGCAATCCACGTACAAGGTCAGCTCAAAACCGACTCTGTGCAAATCCTAGAGGAAGGCTTATCCAGCACAAGACAAGACTTTACCTTTTACTATGTTGTCTTGCAAGATACAATAATTTTCGTCAAAGCCCGCTTGTGTCACCCACTTCAATCCAGTTCGGTGTAACACATGCCTTGGATAATATAACAGCGTCGTTGGAACAACCTGTCAGGTACTAATGAGAAGTTGGTGGCGTGTGAACACCACTTTTTATTTCATATTATATACTTGAATCACAACTATGTTTTACACTATCATCTATGTTTATTGGCCCAACAATCGCCAACGTTGGTAATAGCATATTATTTATTGTATTTTCATCATCTAAGTCGAAAGATGTGTTGGACTGTTGGCCATAGGCCACTCGGTCATGATATTCTCCATTGGTTACCCACAATCTTTAGTTTGTCGTATTATTACTCTTACGTCTGGCCAGCGTGGTATAGTAGGCTAACATCCCACCAAATGTTTGGAGGAGACCCATGCCTACTGTGCATGTGACGTTTATGGGTTGAGATGATGATTATTACTCTGCAATACTGAATACTCCAAATGTTGACTTAAAAACCCAATAGGAAAGTACCTAACCATTTGTTTCTTACTAGCAGCAGGTAAGGTAAAAGAAAAGCGAGAAGAAAACTTCATGTCCTAAAAAATCTGAAGGCATGTCGGATTCACCGTGTACATACATGCCAATATTTCTTTGTTCGATCTCTAAATTCTAAACTTATACTTTAATATTATAAACGCGAGAGTTTTTAAATATGGATGGATGGATGGATGTTTGTTAATCTTTCACGTATAAACTACTAAACGGGTCTGGATGAAATTAGGCACAGATATAGATTATGTTCTGGAATAACACATAGGCTTTTACAGCGATAATCGATATCAACGCGGGCGGAGCCGCGGCCAACAGCTAGTGAACAATATAATATAGATGAATTAGAAAAAAATAAACCGACTTCAGTCTAATTTGGTTTTATTTTTCTTTTCACTAGTAAATAATGCCCTAATAATAGTAAATGGTTGCCCTTAATTGCCCTGGAATTCCATCATCAGACCCTGACTTGGCCGATGGGAGCACCTCTAGAATATACTCTTTCAAATGAAAAACAAATGATTTTGAGAATCAGTCTACAAATGGGTGAAAAATCGGTGAACATACAGTCTAACATAGAACCTCCTCCTTTTTTTTAAAGTTGGTTAAAAATAGGATTCGTCATTAAAAATCCATTCTTTTCCAATTCATATTCTGTTCAGTTTCGAACGACGACGTAGACTGGCTGAGTTACGAGTAGACAAAGGCACCTAAATTATTACGCTAGAAGAACAGAAAACAACGTAGTGAAGTTCACAAAATATTCCTCTTACGTTCATATGCAGACGAAATCCGCGCAACGACGCGCATGCATTTCAAGTGAACTCGACTTGATTTATCAGAGTAAAAAGTACACTTGCTCCTTTTTATTCTTTATTATTTTTAAACTGAAAAATGCCTGAATTTATTGTTTTCAACAATCTTGCACTTCACATTTACAGCGGGTGGATTTGAAGATGAGAGATTTTATTGTTAAACGGATTTATCTTGAGCTTGTATATAATACTAGTTGTTGCCCGCGGCTCCGCCCGCGTGGATGTCGGTTATCGCTGTAAAAAGTAGCCTATGTGTTATTCTAGACCATAATCTATATCTGTGTCAAATTTCATCTAGTTCCGTTCAGTAGTTTTTACGTGAAAGAGTAACAAACATCCATCCATCCATCCATTCTAACGATTTTTCGCATTTTATAATATTAGTAGGATTATATTGACTGCACGTTTGGTTCAGTGGCTTAAGGGGTTACCTCGCCATTCACTAATGCGCGGAGTGTTGTGGATTCGATCCCCACACGATACAAAAATTTATGTGATCCCAAATGGCTGTCCCGAGTCTGGATGTACTTTGTGTCCGTTATTTGAATGTTTGTAAAGTCTCCCGCGATACATGACTTCTTCCCTAGTGCGGGAGATGTCTTAAAAAAAAAGAATTTTCGGATATATCAAGCTGCGTCTCGTAACGGTGTCGCGAATCCAGAGATTTCATCTCATCTAAAAATATGCGTACCGTGCTAAAAGAAGTTTTCACTTCAAAAATATATGTTTCAAATCTTGCTTTTAGAATGTTCTAGAATTGTACTTCTACAAAAACGAAGCTTTGTACACATATAGTAGATAATAAAATTAACCTAAATATCTTTGAGAATAAATTACGAAAGAATTGAAGTACGATGAATAAAGATATCCAAAAGGGAAACTAATTTTTAACTTATAGAAGCAGTAAAATGACCAAAAAAATATCGTCCAAGCCCTTCTCGTTACGTAATCAAAAATGCAAATCTTACTTCAAAATTACGCAGATTTTAGCCTCGCGCACTCCCTCAACTTTTTATTTTCAAAAACTTTGCGTTGCGCTTTATACAAAGTTATCCACGATTTTTGAAGCTTATTTATTTATTCATAAGTTGCCGTCAGCGGTTTTTCACACGTGTTTCCAGTTTTCAGTTTTTCCAACGAGTTTTTCTGTATTTGATTTCAGTAGAATATCACGTTATTTATCTATCTGTACCGGTTCTTTTTACACCCCACGTATGTGCAAACTAGCAAATAAATATAGTGATTGTATTGACATATTTTCCAACTCAATAGGAAAATTTTGTAATAATGTTAAAAAGAACTTGTCGGATAAAAAAAAAGTTTAGATCTGCAACATAAAACCCAACCTGTGTTAACCATTGCTTTTTAATTTAGAACTAAGTATCTATTTATAAATATTAGTGCATGCAGTGTTTCCCTATAATTGGCTGTACATTTTGAAAATATTTAGCTTTAAGTTATTAATTTTGTACAATTATAATGTAACAGCTGTCAGCAAACCAAATAAATAAATACACCATGTCTGTACTAATATTATAAATGGCAAATTTGGATGGATGTATACATGTTTGTTACTCAATCATGCCAAAATGGCTGAACGTATCTGTATACATTTTATCCCGGAATATCACTGTTCCCGTGATATTATAAGCAAGGTGTAGCCGCAGGCAGATACTATTCGCTGCAAGAGAAGGAAAACTCGAAACAAAATCCTGTACCGACCCGTCTGGCCAGCGTGGTATTAGTAGGCTAATATTCCTCCAAGTGTATGGAGGACACTCGTGCCCAGCAGTGGGACGTTTATGAATTGAGATGAGAGAAGCCGCAGGTGAACTAGATTTTTTACTAATTGAATTTATTTCTGGCACGTATCCTTACTAATATTATAAATGTGAAAGTTTGTAGGCATGGATGGATGGATAGATGGATGTTTGTTACTCTTTCATGTAAAAACTACTGAACGGATCTGGATGAAATTTGGCACAGAGATAGATTATGGTCTGGAATAACACATAGGCTAACACATAGGCACTTTTTGCAGCGATAACCGACATCCACGCGGCCGGAGCCGCGGGCAACAGCTAGTATTATATAATACACATTTACCAATTTGATAGTATATGATTATGTCTCAACACTACTGTAATTTGTGGTCTCCTGGACCAGCAAAGAGTTACTTCACTGCGTTACAATAAGTTAGCCGACTTTAAACGTTAAATGTTTAAGCTTGGTCCGTGGAAAATGATTCACTTCTAGTGTTAATTTCTCTCACGTACGTGTAGCTTCTAGAATTAACTGCTGCGGTGTTTCCCTTGTGCTACGACATGTCCTTCTTCAAACATAGTTTAAAGAAAGCACTAATTATACGATGTGGTAGCTATGAACAATACTTATCATAGTGTGATGTTATATGTATATAACATCACGCTATGATAATTAGGAACGGAGCAGTAGTGAGATATGTTGCAAAATCGGGGAAAATATTCCAAATAACCACGCGGACGAAGTCGCGGGTGACCCCTAGTGTATTATATACCTACTTAAAATATAATGAAAAAAAAATAATACAACCATTTATTTTAAGACACAAAATTCTGTATAGACAACCATATAGATAAGTTGTGTTAGTTTTGTTGTTGTTTCTTGTTCATAGTTAGCCACGCGTGCCCAATGCGGGTTAGCAAACTTCTTACACATGAAGAACTTAGATATTCAGACTTCTTCATTATATACCCGCATTATTACTAAGTCAGTCTTGAATATAATCTTTACAAAGAAACAAGTGCTATCAATATTAAGATTGGAAAATAAATAGGTTTATTTTACACTAGGGTTCACCCGCGACTTCGTCGGCGTGGTAATTTGAATATATTCCCCCGATTTTGCAATATATCTCACTACTGCTCCATTCCTATTAATAATAGCGTGATGTTATATAGCCTTCCTGGATGAATGCACTATTTAACAAAAATAGATTTTGAAAGAAATATTTTTCATCCTAAAAATACTTTTCTAAGATTGAAAAATTTTTATTTTAATATCTATCGCATCCCTAAGTAAGAAAGGAAGGAACAGGGACACATGAACACAACTACACCGTTGTATAGCAGACAGCTGTGTGGCAGTCCTTCCCCAGTCAGCTCGCTTTACTTTCTATCTAATAAACCATACCTAGTATCAGTTTAAGTTTTAAAGTTGTCTGAAGAATTATTTGAGGTAGTTTTTCACAAAAATAGTCTTCTTATTATTATTTATTATTGAGACGCTCATAGCTAGGTGCACTCGCTGTTAGGTAAACGATCAGTGGGTTAAACTACCAAGGGCGCGGTAACCCTATAGATGGGTGACCGCGTAGTAGTATTTCATCTGAGCGTCTCCGTGCTTCGAAGGGCACCTAAAAAGTCGGTCCCGGTTAACAGTCGTTAGATCACGACAGAGGCCTAAATATAGGCGATCTAAATAACTCTATCACGAGGTTGACCACTAACCAAACGATAAGAAGAAGACAAAAATAGTAATTTATTATTACACTTCCTAAATCAATTAATCGCTGTCATACATCGTTAGCAAAATTTAAAACTAAAGATCGTTAGTTAACAAGTATTGTAGGAAATTTCAGTTCCGTTCTTTGTTTCTGATAATTTGATACTTCGAGATAACGCTGAGGGATATGCTGCTTTATTAGAATCATTTGTCAAGTGGGTATTGTGTGGAACTGGCTGTCTGTATGATTTGTGACCTGGTTATGGTGGAAGACTGCGGTGCGATTTTGAATGGTTACTTACAATAATATTTACGTGTAGGTATGGTCTGAGACTGAATTCTAAAAACGTGTCTGATTCACCAACCCGCATTAGGCCAGCGTGTGTGAATTAAGGCCTAAACCCTCTCTCTCTTGATAGAAGAGAGGAGACCCGTGTTCAGCAGTGGGACATAATGGGTTGCTATTATGGCCTGAGACTGAATTCTGTGGAAATCTTTGGGGGAGGACTATGACCAGCAGGGGGAGTCTTTCAATTGAGATGATGATAGCGTGAGTTTCTAGCCGGTCGTTCTCACGGCTATACACCTGATAGCGATCTGGTTGTAGTCAAATTGGCTGTCAAGAGTTTCTGGATTTGGAGGTTTTCTGTAGGTAAAGTTATTGTGAACGCCTCAGTTGTGAATATTAAGATCTTCGTAAGAGTTGATTTACTACCATAAATAAAAGTGAGTTCGAATTTAATAGCACTGTACTGAGTGATAAATGGAAAGCAAAGTAATATAAATTAAGAAGAGTGTCTACTCTTTCAATGTAGAAGGTGTGTAGTTTGATCGGTATGTAAAATGGATTAAATGAAATCATGCATGCGAACACTGTTTTTACTGCAATATTATTACATAAACTACCAAATTCAAAATAGCGATAAAATGCAAAACGAAATTCCGACAAACAAAAAAATTTAAAATAAACAACGATTTCCGCAGTGCCCGGCCATCTTTTTTTAGTTCATCAAAAATGCAAAACTTCATGAAAATGTATGCGGCTGGCTGTGCGTTGGCAGTCGACGCCTCAACAGAAAAATTGCTCAGTTGTTTGTGATGCAGATCATACCATTCTATTGAGAATAGCTTTAGTGGTTTGTGTCAGGTCCTTTTGTTTCGTTGCTGACTGTACCATAGGAATAAGTAGAAATCTTTTGTTTTTTAAATGTATGTACTTACTGGCAACATAAGCAAAGAAAGTAAATCGATATACAATTATTATACGTTTTATTGCGTTAAAAGAACATGGTTGTGGTATCATATCAAGCAATTGACTGCACGGTTGCTTTATTGGTCACCATTTACTACTGCACGGCGTGTTGTGAGTTCGATCCCCAAACGGGACCAAATTTTGTAAGATCCATAAATTTTGTTCATTGTATATTTGTAAAGTCCCCCGCGATACAGGGTTTGTTCCCTAGTGCGGGAATTGTCTTAAAAAACCTCAAAACACAGACGAGGAGGACACATACGAGGAGGCAAAGTTTCTCCTTAAACTTAGTGGATCAATGATTATGGTAATTGCTTGCTATAATATATAGTGTATGTCTGTATCCCTTTTGGTATAAAACATGCCCCATATTGATGGAAACTTTACTCGATATCGTAAGTAGTTTTGTGTATCACTAACAGAGGCAGGAGGAAAGAGAAAGGTTGGATAAAATATTGCATCTAGTAAACGTAACAACAGGACACTGGCTTTGTGCCAACACTATTTTTTTGCTTCCTCCTATAGATTTATAATTTAATCGAGAGATACGTGCTCTGGATGTTTTGGGAGGAAAGCTTGCAGTTTTAAATTAAATTTTGAAACTGAACTTAATATTTGGCATGATATTTTATTAGTCTTTTAATTTCGTTATAAGTTTGACTGCACGTGAGGCCTTGTTATTAAGGTAAGGTATTAAGGTTCGATTCCCATACGAGACTAAAATGTATGTTACTTATCTGTGTACCTAATTTTACTTTGAGTTTTTTGTGCTTGGGTTTGATCTATAATGCGTAAGTTGCTTTGAAATAGTGTCAAAGAAAGACACTGAAAACGGTGGACTACTGGTGAAAAAAACTTTAAAAAATATAAGACTGTCATATACTTTTTCTTCAGGGGTGTAATGTCAATGATTATATCAAACAATGCGTACAAAATCAGAATACGTTACGTAAATTTTATAGACACACAGGTGCTACGTCGTAGGTCTACGTCGTAGCATCGTAGCTACAAAATGTATACAACAAAAATAAAAATCGTAACCGTTATGTAGGTAATAGCACAATACTGTTTTACCATATTTTGTAATATTCGATAAGTAGTGGTAAAGAGCAGTAAGTTTTTACCACGCAAGTAGGCCATGTCGCCACAACCCATTGTTTTCTCGTTAACGGTGTGTTGGTCAACACTTAACGTAGGAATTACTAGAAGTGGCCACTAGTGTTTCCAAATATTATCTTATAAACAAAAAAAATCAAAACATGGACAAAGCTTTATTCTACTATTTTTATTTAATCTCGTTTATAACTTTATTAATTATAATTTTATTGATTACTCTTCGATTTTTACAAAAAAATTAACTAATAAATACTTTTTCGTTATTATTATAATCTGCTTGCTGTCCATAAATAAATTCAATGATTAAATACTTCTGTCAGAAGAAGAAGTCAAAATAAATTGTGCCTTTCTGTCAAAGTAAAGTGTCACAACAATTAGAATAAGTTTAATTTATTTAATACGAGTATAAGATGTACAGGGAACAGTTCCAAGGTCGTTTTATAACGATTTTGTGTGCCAGTGGGTCCAAACCATTAAATATTTGGGAAATTACAACAAAAAATGGATTTATCAAAAAATATATACACGAAGAAGTTAAGACTATGGTTATAGAATTGCGTGGCACTAATGTAAGTACAAGTTATATGGTATGTCCTAAAGGAAATGAAGTACTAGGAATAACTATGCCATTCTTAGTAATGATAGTCAGAAATATCCACAAATACTTTTCTTTTGAAGTAACCATTCTAGATGACACTGGCACTCGAAGACGATTTAGGGTATCCAACTTTCAAAGATCTACACAAATTCAACCATTATGTACGGTGATGCCACTTTGTCTTAGTCCAGGTTGGAACCAAATACAATTCAATTTGGCTGAATTTTGTAGACGAGCTTACCAAAAGCACTTCATAGAAATACAAAAATTGAAAATAAATGCCAATATAATAGTAAGGCTCATTTATTGTTGTCAAAAACTTATGACAGAAGATGAATTACCAAAAGATTTTAAATTATACTATCCTATAACATCAAAAGGACATAGGGGATGTCAAAAACAAGACGGAAGTGCAGATAATGGCAATATTCCTCATAAACCAAATTTAGCAAGCAAGGAGTCTGTACCTAGATCATTCAATGTAATACCACACAAAAAAGCTGATCGTTCCAGAACACATTCAACCTATTTTCCAACACCAGTAAAGAAGCAACTTTCTTCTAAAGAGATCAAAAAAGAAGGTGAGTTAAATCAATATATAGAAGAAGTAAAAACACGAGCAGAACAGGTAGAAGCAGAAAAACAAAAAGGAGTCATACACAAACAAGCTAAAAGTAAAATATTAAATAGTACTCTAAAACAAAATAGTGCAGAAGAACTGATTTCGAAGAAGGACCTGGACGTGATATTTGAGACTGTTGAAGATGATCTCGTGTCTACTCGGCCACTCATACGCTCTTATTGAAGTCGAAGACAGCATTAATAGCATCTTTTAAAAGTAGTCCTGATGACTAAACTTTTAGTAGTAAGTTTATTTATATTAAGTTTATTTTAGTTATTATTTAAGTAATGTGTTAGTATATTGTGTAATGGCTACACTACATGAAAGCCATACTACATGAGCGCGTCTATAAGTAGATAAGCAAAAATATGTTTCATTCAGATGTAATGACATGAATAATTTATAATAATTGTTTATCCGCGTTTTTACGTTCCCGCAGGCATTTTTTTATTATTATATAGTCAAAGTTAAACTCATTTATTTATTTAGATCAAATACATGATACTTATGAACGTCATAAAAACAAATGCCAGCATACTTTTTTCCTACGGCCAATTCGCTGACTATAGTACATAGGGCCTATATAGATATGGAAATAGTATAGCGAAGACTATAGTAGCGTCACTTTTTTATATTTGCTCAAAATAAATACCTATAACGCGTCTTACCCCGCAAGCTCACAATGCATAGGGTCTCCAGCTTTTCAAAAATTTCGAACGCCGCAGCCGGGTGCCCGCTTGCCCTGTGTCTGCTACGTTGCCATTAGCCCGTTCTTGTTTGCCAATAAAACAGGTCTTTGCGCTGTAGGTATTTATTAAGACACAGTGTGACAATGTCCTCACTATATGGAGAGAGATTATACCTTACATTGTGGTATGAATAACATGCTTTGGTTTTAATTTTAAGAAATAGTTTTATTTATGTAAGTAATGTAAAACTTAAGTTAAATTAAGCTGAAATATGTTAGGATTATGTTAGTTGTATTTTGTTTAGTATTAGGCAGAATTATTTGGTTTTAACATTGTTTGGTATTATTGTAAAGAAACAATTAAGTTTAAGGAAAGTATAACTTATGTTCAAGTTTATTTTTATATTTTTTATTAAAAATATCCATCATTTGGTTTTCAATGTTAGGAAATAAATAAGTTTAAGTAATGTATAAGTTAAGTTATGTTAAGCTGAATTATTTTAGGGCTATATTATTTTTAATCTTTTTATTTTAGTTAAAATCTTATTATTGTTTATTTATTTTTATTTACTTTTTGTTTATCCTTTCTTTCAATAGTTAATTTTCAATATTAGATTGTTTTGAGGATGTTGTGTTTACTATAAATATGTAGCCAGATAGTAACATCGATTTACGTATAGCTTAATTTTAAGAAGTAAGGGACAGACATACTGTTGCATTTCATACATAAGTTAATGTTTTTAAGTTACAATTTATATTAAGATAAGTTAATTAATATAATGGAAATAAAATTAAGTTTAATATTATTTAAGGTTTAATTAAAAATATATAATATGTTTTAAGAAGAATAATATTTCTAAAAGGTAATTTAGTAATAATAAATGTTGTTTATGTGCTTCGTAGTTTCATTTAATAAATGACAGATGAATAAGAGTAGTTTATACGTTTATTGTGGATTTACCTGTTTGTCAGTATGGTACATTATAGCCTCTTAACGGATAATTTATTTTGTCTTTGAGATGTGTGAAAAGGAAAAACAAATCTACGTCGTCCGATACCCTACAACGCAACTCACCAGATTTTCAACTCAACAGATTCGCTAATAACCAGATTTTGTATTATCAAACAGAAAATGCATATCACTCAGTCGAGCTGGCCGGAAAAAAGTCAGTGTTCAGTCTATACTAATATTATAAAGCTGAAGAATTTTATTGTTTGCTTTGTTGGTCGAACGCGCTTATCTCAGAAAGTACTGGTTCGATTAGAGTCTTTTTTTTTTGTTAAATAGTGCATTTATTCAGGAAGGCTATAGGCTATATAACAACACGCTATGATCAATAGGAGCGGAGCAGTAGTGAGATATGTTGCAAAATCGGGGAAAATATTCCAAATTACTACGCGGACGAAGTCGCGGGTGACTTCTAATACTATTATAAAGAAAGATAAGCTAACATACTGAGCGGGGTTCTGCTTGAGCTCATGATTTTATGCGTACAGATTTCAAGTAAGATTGCGATAGTTAATACGGAACGTAATTATACAGAAAGATATAGTGATAAATGAAATGAAGCTATTTAGCTACTGTTTACGGCAACAGCTTCGACACGCTTGTGTCATATCCTCGTCTTTTTAAGTCTGGGGACGAGTCGAGTTACTATATATATCGTTGTGGGTTTGATTCCCACATGTAGTAAAAATTGTGTGATTAATGGTTCTTCCGTTCCGAGTCTGGATGTAATTGTATGTTTGTAAAGTCCCCCGTGCCACAGGGCTTGTTCCCTAGTGTGGGACATGTTTAAAAAAAAACAACATACAAGTGTAGCATAGGTAAAACCGGAGGAAACAGCTAGTTTATGACATATTTGGTGTTGTTTTACATCAGAATACTGTTTCATTTTCAGAAATTTAAGTAAGTTTATTTTTATTATGGAAATCAGACCGCTTCCATCCTCTTTACATCCAACTGTCCTTTTGTCCTGGAGCTGTATTCCTGAATAAATTCAGTGGCTTAAGGACCGCAGCGGTTGGCTTAGTATCCAATTTATTATAAATTCATATTATTATGCTTTTGGCCGGTCCGTCGCCGAGTATATTATCACTGGAATAGATATTATACAGTTGTTATGCTTCTATATACGTAAAATTTACTTTTAGGTAAATTAATTGTGAGTAGACGTAATTGAATAGATTTAGAATTTAATAGAGGTAGGACAGATTGGGGTAAAATTACCACCTTATAGAAAACCACAGTCAAATATTGGGTGGCAAACAAGCATAAGGCCCACCGTCGCTTATGGACGCTTGCAATAACAGAGGTATCACGTGTGTGTTGCCAACCCATTGTTTTACACCAGGGCTTTAAGATGAGAGTATCCCAGGGATAGGAATACGTTTATTTCAAAACGCATCCCTAAATAAGCACTGGAGACCTGTACTCACCCACAGTACCTCTCTCAATGTCTCAACTACACATAGCGGTGTAGTTGTGTTCCTGTGTGTGAGTACAGGTCTCCAGTTCTCATTCAGGGAAACGTTTTTAATCGAGCGTTTTCCTATCCCAGGGCTACTCCATTACATAACCCTTGTGTTAAAAAGTTTGGGTTGGCAACACGCAAGTATTCCAAGCGTCCATAGCCTACAGTAACTGCTTAACATCAGGCGGGCCGTATGCTTGTTTTTTTTTTAAGACAACGCCCGCACTAGAGAACAAGCTCTGTGTCGCGGTGGATTTTACAAACATACAATTAACGGACACAAAATACACCCAAATTGCCGCCTATGTCATATTAATATTTCAAAGACAGAAGTTTAAACATATTTTGAACAAGAGTTAGCACTAACTAAACCAACCTACATAGTTAAACTTAGATTCCTATTACCTAAGTTACCATTAAATTTTCCTAGGTACTATAAAATTAAAACTAAAACCGAGCGAACTGCAAACTTGGCAAAATTACAACCAACCTGATCAATGAATAACGTAGCAATAAAAAATAAACTTTTGTCTCGAAAAAGGCTCTTGAAATAATACGTTGAATGTCGGATACTGTACAAAACATTGAGTTTTTTTTGTTTTTTTTATACTACTTGGGTGGCAAACAAGCAAACGTCCTGCCTGATGTTAAGCAGTAACGATAGCGTATGGACGCTTGCAATACCAGAGATATCACTTATGTGTTGCCAACACATTTTTTTTATTTCATAGATGGAGATACCTGGGATAGAAAAACGTTTATTTCAAAACGCACCCCTAAACGAGCGCTATACTCACACACATGAACACATCTACATTATAGGTAGTTAGTTAGCTGTGGTCTTCTGTAAGGTGGAGGTCCTTATTATTATTTTTTATACTACTTGGGTAGCAAACAAGCATACGACTCGCCTGATATTAAGCAGTTGCCGTAGCCTATGGACGCTTGCAATACCAAAAGGTAACACTTGGGTGTTGCCGACTCATTTTTTTCTTCTGGTCCCTCTCCAGTCGGGCTTGCTCGCCAGTATGGTGGTACTTTTCTTAATTAACTTATCTGTAAACTTTTTTCGTCGCGGACTTTGGTCTTTGTATTATAATTTAGTATGCAATAGACGTGGCCAGTGCAAGGGCTAATTGTTGCCAGCCGTGGTTGGAACCTTGCCAACTAATTCCTGGTGGAATCCGCTATGACAATATTAAGGAGCGGCTTACATGCTCCAAAAACTGTAGATGTGTGACTATGATACGTACGTACGGAGCTTTTATAAAATGTCAAAAGTATCTTTTATTAGTGGTGACCCGCTGTAAATATATGTTTATATGTACTAATCAAATGATTCGCTATCTGATAACTTTGGGTTAACATTGTGAGGAAACTCACATGTTTTAGAAGAAATTCTTAAGACATGTCTGATTCACCACCTCGCATTAGACCAGCGTGTGTGAATTGAGGCCTAAACCCTCTCTCTATCTTGACATTATACTTGACAGGTCATGCTTTGGTCGGTCAATCGTCAATATTTTAAATATATAACGTGGATACATTCATGTGCATTTAGTAAAAAAAAAAAATATTACAAACAGACACTCCAGTTTTATTTATTTGTATAGATGTTTAAAAGAAAATTTCCTAAAAATCTCTAGCAACAACAAAGTTAAGAACAAATGGTGAAAGGGTGTAAAAAAGTAGCAACATACCCTTAATAAATTATCTCATCGCTTCTCAAGGCGCTAACATGTCCTTACAAACCTTCTTCTAAAGCCAAACGAAAATGAATCTTATTGCAAACGAAATAACGTTCATAAAACTGCACGTAAAAGTTGTAGGAAGTCCGTATCAAACTGAAGATGTTACAAGTTACGTTTCAATAGAATTTAAGACTTATAACTTAATAATAAGGTGCTTTTTACAAAACTTTTAAAGTTATTGCTTCGTTTCCAAAGGATTCAACTAGCGCAACAATTTATGTGTTTGCCTAAGTTTCGTCTTTTCGGATCATTATTTTTAGTTAGTTCAACCGTTTGAGGTCGATCTTTAGACCTGAAGTGGGTTCAGTCTCTTATAGGATTGAAACTTTTTATTTGTCAGAGATTTAATATTGTAAAAACAAATACTTTATAGTAGTACTTACAAGGTTGGAATGTAAAGTAAATAAGAAAGGGCACCATATAAGCGAGTACGACTGACTTGGAAAGAACCTCCATTTTACAAAGGAGTTGTTCAGAGGAATTTTTCGAGATGATGTCCACATTATATTATCAACGCACCTCTCGCCACCGACAGGGAGTTCATCCTCACATCCTTGCACCTCAAACATGCCGTACCGTAAAATTCCAGAGGAATTTCTTACCACGTACGATTAGGCTGTGGAATGAGCTACCTGCCGAGGTTTTCCCAAGAGACTATGATATGGGGTTCTTCAAGAAAGGAGTTATAAGGGTTTTTAAAGGGTCGGCAACGCGTGAGTGACACCCCTGGTGTTGCAAACGTCCATAGGCTACGGTAACTGCTTACCGTCAGGCGGGCCGTATGCTTGTTTGTAACCTTGATAGTATAAAAAAAAAAACAAAAGACCATAGCCAAATAACTACACACAGGTGTGTAGTTGTGTTCCTGTGTGTAAGTACGAGGTATCCAGCGGTTTCTTAAACATACATACATATCATCACGCCCGTCTCCCAGTGGGGTGGGCAGAGACTATGGTACGCCAATTGCTTCGATCCAAACATACTTCGATTCTGGGTACTTTTAATTTTGCCCATTTTTAGCAAATCCCCTACCGACATTTCCATTCATTGTTTCTTAAACAGTAAATAAAAAAGCTTTTGTATTGAAAGCGTTTAGCATGGTTTAGAATAAAATACAATATACAAAATCAAAGACTAAGCTTCTTGGTTAACAGTCAACAGCTAAAAAAGATAAAAGAAAATTATCAGAAATACGTCAAAGACTAAAATGTACAAACTAAGCCCAGAAACTGCATGAAAGAGGTCATTCATTAGAAAATCTTTCTAAAGACCCTTGCTTCAAACATTTTAATTTCTTTAAAAGTATATGTAAACGTTTGATATATTGATGGACTTTACGCAGTTGTGATAGAGGTGAATTTTGAACGTTATAATTATAATATTCTATGTGTTTTGCTAAAGCGGGTATCGTTGCGTAAACGTTTCTTTCATTACCATTTTGGGTTCCGTACGTACTAATTAGGTGTAAACTTATTTCAAAGGTTTTCTAACATGATTGTATTATATTAATACGCTCAGCGAAAACTTCTGATTCCTATTTAAATGCATTGCGCATGAAGGAATGTAAAATTTGGCACAGTTAAACTTATTTTGGAGGAGTGAACTTGACTAAAATAATAAAAATATAAGCCGTTTCAAATTTACACGATTTTAATAATACAGCATATATTATTACTATAATAGACAAAGGCTAGTGATATTCTAGTGACCACTTTTAGAATATTACATGGTCGGTACAAATCGAGTAATAAAAAAGGTATATAGGTATATAATATAAAAGCCTGAAAAATATTACACGAAGTAAACCCGTTGTCCAGTATAAAAAAAATGATAATAAATCTCGATTGTAGTGTAGTGCTATAGGACCTATTTTTAACCGACTTCAAAAAGAGGAGGTTATCAATTACCATGAGGAATTGAGGAAACTCCTCAAAAGTTATAGGCACACATATAGGAATTTTAATATTTTTAACAACAAATCAATCATTTGCATTCAGAAAGTGTAATTTGGTGAAGTAAAACTGATGAAGAAGACCACAGATGGCCATCTGAACTTTTCAATAATAAGTATTCTACTGATGGCGATTAGATAAGTTTCGATTATTGTTCTAAGCAACTATTATTAACAAATAAATGAATGAATTGAGCGCGGATTGCACAGATTAAATATTGCTTTTAATACCTACTTGACCTGTGTTCAGCCCGACGCTCAGTCGATTTTATTCGATCGTAACAAACAAAAAAAAACTTTATTTCTTTATTCTCTTAATTTTTTCCTAATATTCTCAAACACGTATTTAATGGTATATTAGGTATATTCTGCATCATAAATGAGTTTTCTATCAAATCAATTACCTATATAAATGAACGTGACTTCACCAAGGCCTGATCAGAATATCAGCGCTGTAGTTTTAAATGCCACAACACAGAGCTGAGATTACGACCCTTGCTGACATCACACAAGATATTTTTTGTTTTGTTATTGTGTGTCTATTTTTTGTTTATATCTGTTATCCTGTGTATGTTCGAATAAATGCTTTTCTTTCTGTCTTTCAAATGTAATGCAGCAAATGAAAACTGGTACATTTTAACTGAACAAAGTTTAAAGGTATTTAAAAATTTTACAACTTGCCGTACTGAAGTCGGTTTTTTTTTGTTAAAATTATAGGAGATAATTTTGTAATAAAAAATATTCACGCTATAACGTCACCATTGAAAACTTACGCACACAAACACTCCAAGTACAGCGCGTGATAGCTTCATATGGCGGAAGCGAATTTTCATGACTTATGAAATGACAAAAGTAAATACGTTGCTGGCTCTTGGTCCACACTGGCATCATACTGAATTTAAGTCTGTATCAATTTTTGAAGTGCAGTAGGTAAAACAAAAAACATAAGAATAATTTACCCCGCTACTATTTACATCTGGCACGGAACCCTCATTCATTTACTCTTGAAGAACTTAACTATTTTTTAATGGCCTCTGTATTTCCACCTCAGCCTCTCGCTTTGGCTCTAATACACCGTGCCTTGCACAGTAATTAAAAAAATATTTTACAAGAAACACCAATGGGCATGGGTAAGTTCTCATTTGTGTGTTTTATAAGAGTTTAAAGGGAATTCGTGGTTTTTTACATAGTAGTACTAGTTGTGAATAATGTTAAACTTAAATAATTTTAACAAAAAAAAACCGACTTCAGTACGGCAAGTTGCAGAATTTCAAAAACCTTAAAAACGGCTAGATTACATTGTTTAATTATGAAGTTCCGTTGCCTAGCTACCTTAGCAACCATATTGGAAACTTATTTAATCGCCATCCGTAAAATACTTATTATAGAGATTACAAAAAAAAAAAAAAAAAAAAAAAAAAAAAACACGAATTGATAACCTCCTCTTTTTGAAGTCGGTTAAAAAGACTCGTTATACTATAATCTTTTTAACATTAATATTCTCTTAGATCAAAACCTCCTTACACAAATTTGACTTATTATTATTGGCCGTTTAGAGAATTCGTCATTAAAAAAAGTATCACCGCTGTGCCGGTCGGAGTGGGGGGTGTTAGGTTTATTATTTGCGTTACGGAATTTCTGGATTCGGTCTCCACGCCCAAGGCCCGCGATAGAAGCTATCCAATAGCTTAAAAATCTAAGGTTAAGGATAAAGAGGGTAAATTAGTAGTACATGATACACGCGAAAATGTTTTTGTTAGAGCACTAAAATAAAGAAAGATAAGCAATGTACTTTAACAGTTAAAAAAAAGTTTACAATAACAAAGAACTATACAAAACGTAAAAAAAATATGGAAAGAAAAATACAATACTAGCAGCTTGATGAATTTAATTTACCTACGGTCAGTTCATTGATAAAGGAACCGTGAAAAGAACTGGCAATAAACTCAGGACATTTTTTTATACAACTTTGGTGGCAAACAAGCATACGGTCCGCTGATGTTAAGCAGTTTCCGTAGCCTATGGACGCTTGCAATACCAGAGGTATCACTTGCGTGTTCCCAACCCTTTTTTTATACCAGGGTTTTAAGATGGAGTATCCCTGGGATAGGAATACGTTTCTTTCAAAACATATTCTTAAATGAGCGCTGGAGACCTGTACTCACACACAGGAACACAACTACAATGCAGTGTGTAATTATTTGACAGTGGTCTTCGGTAAGATGGAGGTGGTCCTTCCCCAGTCAGGCTTGCTCGCTAGTTTGGTGCCCTACCTCTCTGAAAATTTCCAAAGATCTTTCTACACTGGTTTAGAACGCCATCTGTCAGACACTCACGACTGTTCTTATTATAAACTAGCTGTTGTCCGCGGCTCCGCCCGCTTGGATGTCAATTATCGCTGCAAAAGACCATAATCTATCTCTGTGCCAAATTTCATCCAGATCCGTTCAGTAGTTTTTACGTGAAAGAGTAATAAACATCCATCCATCCATCCATCCATTATCACAAACTTTCACATTTATAATATTAGTAAGGATTTCAACAAAAGTTTTCCATTTTACCAGTTTCTTGAAATACTTATCTGATAGGTACATTTACAGTGAGAACTTCATCTCGCTGCCGCTGTGACTTTAGCAGTAAAACTACAGTACGGCTTCGATTCCTCGGCAAAGTTACACGGTAATATACCCAAATATGGCTTCACACGGAAATTGAAACCTGAACTTGGCGATACAGCCTCCAAGTTTGATCATAGACATGATAAATCACAGTTATGTTGTAGTCTTAGCGAATGTGCTAGTTGAAGATTGCACATTTATGTTAAGAGTATTTTCTTTTTACTGGCTTTTTGGTCTCGCGCTATATGCTTGCACTATTTGCGGCTGATGCTGTGTTCGAATCCTGGGTGTCTAGAAGTGTTACTGGTTTTTTTTATGTAAGACTAGCTGTTTCCCGCGGCTCTGCCCGCGTGGATGTCGGTTATCGCTGTAAAAAGTTCATCCAGATCCGTTCAGTAGTTTTTACGTGAAAGAGTAACAAACATCCATCCATCCATACCTACTTACAAACTTTCGCGTTTATAATATTATATTAGGAGTAAGATAATTCTCTGTATAGAATTGTAGTTGGTGTGGTGCAATAAGTAGGCTCTGCCTCAACAACTAACTGTTCAAACATTTATGTTTATTTTTAACTAGTTTCCACTTTTTAAGCCCTTTGCTCGCGTGTACAAGCCTACGGGAACAGTGTTTATTCCGGGATAACATTTATTCCAATGTGCTATTCCAGACTATATTCTATCTTAGTGCCAAATTTCATCCAGATCTGTTCAGCCATTTTGGTTTGATTGAATAACAAACATCCATACATCCATCCAAACTTTCACATTTATAATATTAGTATAGATAATTGACTTCGTAATGACATTACTTAGTATGGACCATCAAATATGGCAGGTATCACCTCGATTTACCGAGCTTTCGATTCTTCCTAATTTAGCTGCACAGTAATATTATTAGAGCAATAAAAAATAACTTATTTCTTCTTCTTATTCTCTAAACCTTATCCCATCATCTGGGGTCGGCTCTCCTTGTCTGCTTTTTCAACTTATTTCTATCCCGCGCAGTCGCGGCGTCTATCATTTTATCCTTAAGTGCTTTTTGGATCGTTGTAAGCCAGGTGGCAGGTGGTCTTCCACGGCGTCCATTTGTCGTTGACTGGTTCAGGGCTACTCGCACGTGGTTTTCAGGGCGACGGATTACGTGGCCGTCCCATCGAAGGCGCTGCTCTTTAACATTTTCAGCAAAGGGGGCAACTTATTTCTAAATACATTAAACTAAATATACCATTAATCGTAAATATTAAATTTTACTCTAATATTTTCTATTCAACTACATTTAAAGAAGCAGAATCTCAAACCACATTTAATCTGAAGATATCATATCAGAACCTTAATAATATTGGCACCGGATCAAAGATTTCAAAGGAGCCTTTCAAACGTACTTTTCCGGTTTATTCACAATTTATTTTTACTTTTAAACGTGGCTCGTTGGATTTTATAGCGCATTCCTGTTGCAATGGAAGTCCAGTCCTACATTTGGAATTCCAATTTTGAATATGAAATTAACGTTAATAGCCATATCGTTGGTTCTTACCATGTTGTGCCACTATGAAGTCGATAAATCTATTCATATAAATATTATAAATGCAAAAGTTTGGATGGTTGGATGAAATTTGTTGTTCGATCGTGCCAAATCGGCTGAATAGATCTGGATGAAATTTGGAGCAAATATAGAATATAGTCTGAAAGAGCACATAGGCTACTTTTTATTCCGGAAAAATCACTGTTAGAAACTGGTAGAAACTAGATTTTAAATATATTATGTGTGGTCATATTCTAGATTTATTTTTTACTAGCTGTTGCCCGCGTGTCAAATTTCATCCAAATCCGTTCAGTAGTTTTTACGTGAAAGAGTAACAAACATCCATCTATCCATTTTCACAAACATTCATATTTATAATGTTAGTAAGGACAACATTATATAAAAAAAAATACTTTTTGAAATTAAATAAAGATAGTTTCCTTTATTTATTTTTTAATCGGGCCATTGGCTCGTCTAAATTAAAATATACCGTGCTGTAAATGGCGCTTCAAGTATAATTATACAATAGTATATTTTTGTTTTTAGAATGCAAGAAGCTTACAAGATCAATGAGATATAACTAAGCACGTCCGAATCTATTTTGCGAACATCTTACATGTATATTGATGCGCCTATGAATACGATGGCCTAGTTTCACAAACTACTCTGTCGATTATTGAGGAGTGTGGGGTGACAATATGTTTGCATATCATACGGATATTATGCTTTATTTATAAACATATGAATCACATAAAGTTTTGTCTTGTGTGGGAATCGAACTCACGACCGGCAGCGTATTAGTCAGTTTTATCAATTTATGCGTGGATGAGTGTGTATCAGACTGTAAATATATATTCTTTTATACTACTTGGGTGGCAAACAAGCATACGGCCCACCTGATGCTAAGCAGTAACCGTAGCCTATGGACGCTTGCAATACCAGAGGTATCACTTGCGTGTTGCCAACCCATTTTTGCCACCAGGGTTTTAAGATGGAAGTAACCTGGAATAGGAATATAGTATATAGTTTCTTTCAAAACGCAACCCTAAATGAGCGCTGGAGACCTATACTCACACACAGGAACACAACTACACTGCTGTGTATAGTTATTTGGCTGTGGTCTTCTGTAAGGTGGAGGTCCTTCCTCAGTTGGGCCTGCTCGCTAGTTTGGTGCCCTACCTCTCTTAAATTAAAGGAAAGGTATGTTATGGTCTTCTGTAAGGCTGTCCACCACATAAGTTTTGTAGAACCGGTAATAGGGCTGATTAATACCTAGTTAATTTTCTTGTTATTTCTGACCGACTTTTTGTAGGACTTCCGTGTAGTGGCGGACTAAGAATACAAATGTCACCACCCCCTTTCATCCCATGGGTGTCGTAAAAGTCAACTATGGGAGAAAGTCAAGCAGATAAAACCTACTGCAAGAGAAGGAAAACTCGAAACAAAACCCTATACCAACCCGTTTGGCCAGCGTGGTATAGTAGGCTAATACCCCTTAAACTGTAAGGAGGAAACCCGTGCCCAGCAGTGGGACCTTTATGGGTTGAGATGATGATGATGATGATGTTTTTGTAGGACGTGTGTGTTGCACTATTGCAATAAGTAAGTTCCTATTTTTCTCTTACAAAAATCGGACACTGAGTCCATTATCGGACGTTGGCAGCCTAAAAAGGAAAAGGTTATTTTTATAACTGTTTACCGTAATGAGTACTGGAAGTTCTTTCCAAATCGGACTTGCTCACTGCTATCGTGCCCTACTTCTAATAAGTTGAATTCTCAAAGATTAAAATGAAGATTAAAATATATTTATTGCAGCTTAAAGACATTGTTACAATAATGTTTACTGGACAAAAATATTTCAAAGCTACAATTTTCCTTAGAAAACAGTGTTACAAAAATTATTTATCTAAAGCTGAGGTTAAATTGTCTATAATAATGTTAGTGGTGATCTTCTCACTAGGCTAGCCTATATCGAGAAGAACAAGGTTATGTTTGTCGTTTTGTAAACACAGAAAAGTCACAACATTTACTAAGCTAGTGTAAATAAAATTGCTTATATAAAATCTAAAGACTGCTTAACCTTTCGACCAAGCTACACCGGCAGTGGATAAATTAATTTGGGAAAGTATAGACCCGTCCCCAGACTCACTTCTCAAGTATATAAAATTGTACAGATTATCTAGTACAATTTTCTGATTACATCAAAATGATAGTCACCCTACTTATTAAGTATTCATCACCCATATTTCATCGGTACACCATTGTAATCAGGGGGACAATTTTTCCTCCTCATTATACTCACGTTTGAGTTGTTGATTTATGTGTTTAGTTATCTGAAAAGGTAGAAAACTTGTACTTTTTAGATTCTTTTATATATGAAATACTATCCGCCCGTTGCTTCTTCCGCTTGGTTGTTCAAAGTCTAGGTGTTATTGTACCGTTAATTGTACCCCTAATTCAATACAAAAAAAAACCGACGACAGGGAGTACCGATGTCCTGAAATAATTAAAATATATGTATTTTTTACAAGCTTTTATTCAGCTTGCAATGTATGTTAGTTAGTTTGTTAGTTAGTTTGTATGTTAGCAAATCTTGTGAGCTAGATTTGAAGTACTTCCCGGTGTTTGATGGAGCTGAAATTTGGTATACCTACGTAACTTCGGTGACAATGCAATAATATGGTCCCATGGAGCTGGTCTGATGATGCAGTCGGAGGATGGCCATGGCAACTCTTCAAGGAAACAAGATAGCCATGTCGTATTTGGGTGTTTTGGATTAATCTTGACGAGAACTACATTCTTAGATGGGTGTTCAGGACAAGATGGTGAAGCTGAAAGGTGGCCATGGCAACTCTTCAACGAAACAAGATAGCCGTGTCGTGTTTGGGTGTTTTGAATTTATATTGACGAGTACTATTTTTTAGATGGGTGTTTAGGACGTGATGATGATGATTTAAATTAATGAAACTATAGGTCTTTTTGTACTCATCTTTTTCAAAATTTTTGTTTGTTTATGACCGTTTGTTTTCTGAATAAATAAATAAATAAAAAAATAAATGACGTGATGATGAAGGTGGTCATGGCAACTCTTTAACAAAACAAGATCCGTGTCGTGTTTTGTTCTTTTGGATTTATCCTGGCGAGTAGTATACTCCTAGGTGAGTGTTGAGGACGTGATGATGAAGTCGGAAGGTGGCCATGGCAAATCTTTAATGAAACAAGATAGCCGTGTCGTGTTTGAGTATTTTTTTGATTTATCTTGACAAGTACTATTTTCTTAGATGGGTGTTTAAGAAGTGATGATAAAGTCGAAAGGTGGTCATGGTAACTCTTCAACGAAACAAGATAGCCGTGTCGTGTTTGGGTCTTTTGGATTTATCCTGACGAGTTCTATATTCGTAGGTGGGTGGTTAGAACGTGATGATGAAGTCGCAAGGTGGCTACGGCAACTTTTCAACAAAACAAGATAGCGGTGTCGTGTTTGGGTGTTTTGGATTTATCTTGATGAGTATTATATCCCTAGATGGATGTTTAGGACGTGATGATGAAGTCGGAAGATGGCTCTGATGAACTCTTTAATGAAACAAGATAGCCGCGTCGTTTTTGGATTTGTTGATATAGACTCATGGCTAATATATTTTTAGGTGGAGTTCAGTGTGTGATGATGATGTTCAAAGATAGTCATAGAAACTTTTCAACGAAACAATACAGCCGTGTCGTGTTTGGGCTCTTTAAAGAATATTTAATGCATAAACACCCATGTATTACATAAATACACTATAAAAGCTTGTATTTAAAAATATTTTTTAAAATATAAACTTATTTTAAAGACAACTCCCGCACTATCGACCTAAACGGAGCACAAACTCTGTGCCGCGGTGGACTTTACAAACATACAATAAACGGACACAAATTACACCCAGACTCAAGAAAACTCTCGAGGGTCACACAGTTTTGTCCTATGTGGGAATCGAACCCACAGCCTCGTGCACAGCAGGCGCAAACTGCGGCCACTGGACCACAAAGGCAGTCAAAGTTAAAACGTGAAAACAAAAGGTTTTTTTTTTAAGTGGGTAATTAAAATAATAAATAAAACTAGTGGTGATAAAGTACCTAATTAATTTATTAATCATAAATAACATAGAAGGAAAGTTAAAACTAAGGGCCCTGGTGAAACAGTTCCTTATAAATCAAAGTCAAATAAGCTTAATTTAAAAAAAGACTTAATAGAAAATATCTTACCTAATAAACTACCGTAAATATTTTCTTACAATTGCTTACCTGCGTCGGCAATCATTTGAAAATTTGAAAATTAATCATTAATTGAAAAAATACTGAATCCGATGGTACAGTGGTAGTGCGTACAAGTTAAATATGGGACCTAGCACGTGTGTGTGTGTGTGTGTTTGTATTTGTTTGTGTTTGTGTGTGTGTGTGGGTGTGTGCGTATATGTCTGTGGTGAGTAAGTGAGTGTATATGTGTGTATGTTTGACCCAGAAACCAATTACGGAACGGAGTAGTGGCCTGGGGACGGTTATCATACGCATTGACACTACATTATCGGAGCAGTACATAATTAAAACATGTGTACATAATATCTATAAATAATGATCTACTTTAATCGTAAAACTAAGCTCCCTCAGCTTCCTCACCAGCAGCAGCTTCAGCGTCCTCAACATCCTCTGCTGCTTCAGCAGGTTCAGCAGGTTCACTAGCTGCTTCTTCAGCTTCAGTCTGTTCTCCTGTAGCTATTTGGTCGTCACCTGCCTTCTCTTCTTCACCTGCTTTTGGTTCTCCTGCTTCTTCTGGTGCTGCAGTTTCCACTTTTTCGTCATCAATAGGTTCTTCCTTAATTTCTACTTTAGGAGTGTCTTCAGGAGCAGCCTCAGCAGCTACTGCTTCTGGAACTGCTTCCATTTCTGGTGCAGGGGCTTCTTCAGGTGGTTTCAAGGCATCTTCTTTCTTTGTTACGCTTGTTGCTTTAGAAACAACTGCTGCTTTAGCCGATTCTTCTAATTTCTTTCTTGCTTTGATTTCCAAAGGAAAGAACAATTTATAATCTGCTGGTAATTCGTCTTCCGGCATAAGTTTTTCAGCAAAATAAATACGTCTTAATCTAATATTGGCATTGATTTTTATTTTTTGTACTTCTATGAATTGCTTTTGGTAAGCTCTTCTGCAAAATTCAGCCAAGTTAAATTGGATTTGGTTCCAACCAGGAGAAAGACTAAGTGGCATTACTGTACATAATGGAAGAATTTGGGTAGTGCTTTGAAAATTAGATACCCTAAATCGTCTTCTAGTTCCAGTGTCATCCAATATGGTTACTTCAAAAGAAAAGTATTTATGAAGGTTTTTCACTATCATTACTAGCATAGGCATAGTTATGCCTAATACTTGCCTACCTTTAGGGCATATCATGTACGTTGTACTTACATTATTGCCACGCAATTCACAAACCATACTTTTAAGATCTTGATCTAAAAATGCTCTTACGTAACCATCTTTAGTTTTGACTTCCCAAATATTAAAAGGACTCGCTCCCTTGCTAAAGAAAACAGTAAGTAAACCACGTTGGTACGCATCCCGAAACATTTTTGGAATGAGATTATTTCGTTATTATAGTTATTTTTTATAATTATATTTGTTAACGGGTTGGGAAGCTGTTTGAATCCAACGTGACAAAGACTATAAATAAAATTCATAAACGTCATTATGTTTAAGAACGCTACATACAGCCGGAATACGTAACTGAATTCATCAGGGATTCGGTTCATAATATTAACTCCGATCAAGGATGCTCTATACATATTTTTTGTTTCGGTTTAACTATGATTTTCTAGATTGACAAAAAAACTGACTACTGAATTGAAATATTGAGTATTATATATAGATATATACTTCTATACTAATATTATGAATATGAATGTTTGGTCGGATATATGGATGTTTTTACCCAATCACGCCAAAACGGCTGGATGAAATATGACACTGAAATAGAATATAATCTGGCCACATTTTATTTCGGAACTAAAAACACAGTTCTGTTCGAATAGCAAAAACCTGCGCGGACAATAATAAACAAGCGTCTTTCTACACTTTTAGTATGAGTAAGCACACCACGCATATCAGATTATGACCTTTTTCAGTTCACATCACAAGTGCGATTAAACTTGTTGCGAGTCTCTTTCAAATGATATACTACTACTCTTTACTACTATTCTTTCAAATCATAGACTAATATTACAAACAGAAAATACACAATGACAGCCCTTCTGTAGATGTCTTCAGAAGAAGAACAAAAGAACATTTTCTATCTATCGCTTATCAGTAATAATTATTTATATATTTAGATAGTATGTATGTTTATGTTTTATATATGTATCATATTAAAATATATATGTAATAATATATGTACATTTATGAGAGTATACATTGTGGTATACTACATAGTTAGGTAAGAACTTGCTCTCTCTCTCTCTCTTTTCTTTATCTCCTTTGTTTTTATTTCTTAGTCTGGTGTACACTTCATTTGCTCTCTCGCCTTATCTTCTCCTCTACCACTCTAAGGTTTGCTGGTAGAAAACTCATTATGAGTTAAGCTCGCCTTTGTACATGATTTTTATTTTTAAGTATATTGTAATGTTTATTTGTGTGTACAATAAAGAATTAAGAATTAAGAAAATATTTGTATTTTGGAATTCATCATGATCATATCAATATCAAACTCATTTGTTCATTTAAATCAAATACATTATACTTATGAACGTCGATAAACAAATGCCAGCATACTTTTTTCCTACAGCCAATTTGCTGACTATGGAAGGGTCTCGAGAAGAATTGGCAAGAAACTCGAATCACTCTTTTTAATCGCCAGAATATAACATTTACAATTTGGTATAAGTTACAATATTAGTGGTAACGAAAAAAAAACGGAAACCAATATACCATACAGAATGAAATTTAGATAAGTATTTAATTAAATTAATTAAGAAACAATATAATGAGTTTAAAAATAGGAATGATTTTAGTATGGTAATGAGGGATCGTTTCTTTTTGAAAAAATAAGATAGAAACGTGTCGAGATCACATTGCATTCTTAGTAAAATCTAAAAACTATGATATATTTATTATTTAAAAATAAATCATGCCAAGATTGACCAGCCACCCCAAGTAGCACCCGTTCACGATTATCAGCCTGATAATGTCCACTGCTGAACGTAGGCCTCCCCCATAATGTCTCCACAATGGCCGATCTTGAGCTGCCTGCATCCAGTGCTTTCCTGCACTCTGATAAAGTCATCTGTCCACCTAGTGGTAGGTCGTCCCACACTGCGTTTTCCCGTACGTGGTCGATTTTGGAATTATAGTGTTGTTATGTATTTTTTTATTTGTAAAGAATAAAATCAAAAACAACTCGGCCGATTTTAAAAATTCTTTCGCCTTTCGAAAGCTATAATCAGCAAGTAACATATTTTTTATGAGACGTCCACATGAGCTGAGAATGTAAAATGTAGGCTTTATGTAAGGCAATTTAGTGGAATACAAAAATGATGAATTCCTTTTGTGAATTCTGAGCGACTGATCGATTCCGGTCATGTATGGCTAGCCTTACGGCATGTTTTTCTGGCAGCATCCGAAAAATTCAAAACTGCAAAGAATTATTAGAGCATAGATAGAAAGTATTTTTTTATTATTTTAAACAAATCTCAAACGGCCAGATTATTTTGAAACCGTAGATCACATCATATTATACTCATACTTAAGTATTGTGCCTCCTCTGAGAACGAGTGTTAATAAAGCGTCCGTTGAATTTTAAGTTTATGAATGAAATTAAACACAGTTTTATAAAAAAAACGCCGCGTTTTAAAAGCGCGAAATGCATTTGTTTCAATTCGATGATTTTTAACGTCCAAATAAATTAATACATAACTGACATTGACTCATTATATTGCATGCTACTTTTAATGGCTAAATGGGCTTGCACCTAAAATTGTACTCAATGTAACACCATATTATGTACTTACCCCGCGTACAGCAAATAAATAATTTGAATTTGACGCGTAAGCCAGGAGCACCTTTCATTCCGTTCATAAAAGAAGCGATTAAGATAATTTGAACCAAAAGAAAAAGGTTTATAAAATATACAACGCAGACCTAACCGATATGCACACAAACTTTCACGAAATGAGGTGTACATTTTGCGTGTTACATTTAAGGCCTACGCAGACTGGGAAGGCATGGTAAAGGATTTTGCCGTCAGTCAGCGCACATTAGCCGCTTGCTATGCTCACTCCGCGGTATAACGAGCGGTCAAAACGATCGCCGGAGTCCTTGGCATGCCGTTGCCCACCGCAGTACGCCACGGCATCCCGCCGCGGGAGCCCGGGGCGCGTCTTTCAATGCCGTGAAATGAAATCCCTTTCGATGCCACGGTATCATTTTAAAGCATAGAAATGTATATCGTATTTCTATATCGATACGTTTGATCAGATTGAAAATCGGTATTCCGTTAGAGCCCTTTTTGACGTTTAGTCAATAGATTGTGCGGTAACCGAGCAATCACAACTGTCAGTTTACGATCACAACTGTCAGTTTGCCATCGCTGTTTCTTAGCGAATCAGCCGGCCGGTCTGCATAGGCCTTTAGTGCGTTTTGTACATTTTGCGTTTAAGATCGAATTTTGCGTTTTGTACATTTTGCTCTGAAGAAGTCGCCATTTCGGAGAAGTTTAATTAAAAACACCGAGACACGAGAATTATATATTATACTAGTGGACCTGGCAGACGTCGTCCTGCCGGAAAAAGCTGAAATACCGACAGCAGCGCCACCTACCGGGTCCAATTGTGAATCTAAACCATCCAGGACCCTACCCGAACACACACACAAAATTTCATCAAAATCGGTCCACCCGTCTAGGAGGAGTTCAGTCACATACACACGCACACAAGAAATATATATATTAAGATAAGATATACCTATTGTATTAATGGTGCTAAAATAAAAACAATGTAGGATAGTTTTTCATACTGGGGCTACTGTAGCCCTAGCACAAAAAAAGTGACTATAGCATGGGGTTCTTCAGGAAAGGAGTTATAAGGTTTCTATAGGGTCGGCAACGTGCGAATCATACCCCTGGTGTTGCAAGCGTCCATAGGCTACCTACGGTAATTGCTTACCTATGCCGATACCGTTGACATATTGCCACAAGTCACCGGGCGAAACCCGCGAGTGCATGTCGCCGAAATCTTATAAGTCCCCCGTGTCACAGGATTTGTTCCCTATGAGTGTTTTTATAGAACAAGAAACTGCCCACAGCTAGTTGATCATGTCCCGATTTTAACTTTATATACAAACTTTAAAAAAGAAAATATTCTATATGTAAATCAATAAAACTAGTGGTTTCAAAGTAATCAATTTATATTTTTATAAATTATAACATACAAGGAAATTCAAAACTATGGGCGAAACAGTTCCTTATAAAAGAAAGACAAATAACCTTAATTAAAAAAAAAACTTACTATAGAAAATATCTTACATAACAAACATCAGTAAATACTTCCTTACAATGACTTCTTCCTTACCTGTGCATCGGCAATCAAACCGACGAATCTTAACGACAAAAATTAATCTATAAGTGGAATATATTATAAAATTACTGAATCAATGGCACAGTGGTAATGCGTAAAGTTAAATATGGAACGTGTTAGTTTTATTACAGAGTGTGGTGAGTGTGTGCGTGAGTGTGAGTGTGTGTTTCTGTGCGTGTGTGCGTACATGAGAATGTGCGTGCGCATACATGTGAGTAAGTATGCGTACATGTGAGTGAATATTCCTTGAATAAAATAAAATAAAAATAAAATATGCGTGTGCGTACATGTGAGAAAGTGGTATGCGTGTCGTGCGTGTGTCTGTAATTGTGTCTATAGGTTCCATGTAA
Source organism: Trisateles emortualis (assembly GCA_947095525.1). Taxonomy (NCBI): domain Eukaryota; kingdom Metazoa; phylum Arthropoda; class Insecta; order Lepidoptera; family Erebidae; genus Trisateles; species Trisateles emortualis. Next base: position 19,108,504 of record OX352736.1, on the reverse strand, counting down.
TAAGAGCTAGTCTATTATCAAATCATACATTATAAATCACCTGATCGAGGAATCAAGTACGGTATTCGAGTAAATAGTGACTTGAGTAGAGTATTTGTACGCATTAACACTACACTATCAAAGCAGTACATAATTAAAACATGTGTACATAATATCTATAAATTATCTATCTACTTTAATCGTAAAACTAAGCTCCCTCAGCTTCCTCGCCAGGAGCAGCTTCAGCGTTCTCAGCATCCTCTGCTGCGTCAGCAGGAGGTTCGTCAGCTACTTCTTCAGCATCTTTTTGTTCTGATTCAATTTGTTCTCCTGTTGCTATTTGTTCCTCACCTGCATTTTGTTCTTCACCTGCTTTTGGTTCTTCACCTGCTTCTGCTGGTTCTGCAGCTTCTGCGTTTTCTTCACCACTAGGTTCTTCCTTAGCTTCTGCTTCCGGAGCAGTCTCAGGAGCAGCCTCAGGAGCAGCCTCAGCAGCTACTTCTGGAACTGTTTCACCTTGTGCAGGGGCTTGTTCAACTGGTGTCATTGTTTTTGATGCCGGTCCCTTCTTTGTGACGCTGATTGACTTAACAGCAAGAGCTTTTGCTTTAGCCATTTCTTTCTTCATTGCTTTGGCTTCCAAAGGAAAGAACAATTTATAATCTGTTGGTAATTCTTCTTCAGGCATGAGTTTTTCAGCAAAATAAATACGTCTTATTCTAATATTGGCATTGACTTTAATTTTTTGTACTTCTATGAATTGCTTTTGGTAAGCTCTTCTGCAAAATTCAGCCAAGTTAAATTGGATTTGGTTCCAACCAGGAGAAAGACTAAGTGGCATTACTGTACATAATGGAAGAATTTGGGTAGTGCTTTGAAAATTGGATACCCTAAATCGTCTTCTAGTTCCACTGTCATCTAAAACAGTTACTTCAAAAGTAAAATATTTATGAAGGTTCTTTACTATCATTACTAGCATTGGCATAGTTATGCCTAATACTTCATTACCTTTTGGGCACATCATATATGTTGTAGTCACATTATTACCACGCAATTCACAAACCATACTTTTAAGATCTTGATCTAAAAATGCACTTACGTAACCATCTTTAGTTTTGACTTCCCAAATACCAAAAGGATTTGACCCCTTACTAAAGAAAACAGTAAGTAAACCACGTTGGTACGCATCCCGGAACATTTTCAATAATTTTCTTTGTGGAACTGAGAATATTTAGTTATTATAGTAATTATATTTAAGAAGTTATAATGTTTAGTGACGAGTTGGGATGCTGTCTGAACGAGATGAAGACTACAAATAATTCAATTCATAAACATCATTATGTTTGATGTTTAAGATCGCTACATACAGCCGGAAAAACTGAATTCATAATAATTCAGGGATACAATGCTCTGATGATATGTATACATATTTTTAATTCCGGTTTAACTAATTATGAATTTTCAAGGATGAGATCTGAATAAAACTGACAAACGATAATAATATCGAGTTGAAAGATTAAATATTATAAATCTATATTTATATACTAATATCATAAATCTGAGACGTGGTCGTTCACTATGGGCCTCGTGCGAAGGCTCAAAGTCACCCAAAGAGCAATGGAGAGAGCTATGCTTGGAGTTTCCTTGCCAGATCGAATCAGAAATGAGGAGATCCGTAGGAGAACCAAAGTAACCGACATAGCTCGAAGAATTGCCTCCATTAAGTGGCAATGGGCTGGGCACATAGCTCGCAGAACTGATGGCCCTTGGAGCAGAAAGGTTGCCCGCGGCTCCGCCCATGTAGTTGTCGGTTATCGCAATAAAAAGTATTATATAGTAGTTACCACGAACTGGAAGATAAGCGTGAGCAGGCCTCCAACAAGGTGGACCGACGACCTGGTAACGGTTGCGGGCAATCGATGGTTAAGGTCGAAGAATTGTGAAAATCCTTGGGGGAGGCCTATGTCCAGCATTGGACGGCTTTTGGCTGAGATGATGATGATGATAAATGGGAAAGTTTGAATGTGTGGACGGATATATTATGGATGTCTACTACTATATCACGCCAAAACGGCTGGATCAGATTTAACACAGAGAGGGGTCCTTCTTATAAACACTGTTCCCGTTGGATTAGTATGCGTGGGTGGAATCTTGTTGATGAAAAATAAGCGTCAAGTACAAAATCGCGTCGATATTTTCTTATTATAATACAATTAATATTATAAAAACAAAATATTTTACAACCTCTATCGAGCCGCACTGTTTGGTTTCAAAAGAATTTCCTCCCAAATACGATTAGGTGGTGGAATGAGCTTCCTGCCGAGGTTTTCCCGAGAGACTATGACAGGGGATTCTTCAAGAAAGGAGTTATAAGGTTTCTAAAGGGTCGGCAACGCGCGCGTGATACCCCTGGTGTTACAAGCGTCAATAGGCTACGGTAACTGCTTACCATCAGGCGAGCCGTATGCTCGTTTGCTTCCTTGGTAGTATAAAATAAAAAAAGTGTTTTGAATTTTATTACTTTAATGTATTTTTTGTTTGTAATTAATAAACTACTGGACCGATAAAAAAATACCCATAGAAAACTATATTTTTAGCAAACTACATAAACATATTATTGGCCATATTTAAAGAAATAAAGGAACCCTTCGAAAACTAAATAAACGTCCACCCGTGCGGAGCCGGGACATGTCGCTTCTATTATAATATAATAATTGTAGACACAAAATATAATGCCAAAAGCATCAATTTGCAAGTTGCCATCCTGAAGAAAAAGAAAACCCTGTACTTTCAGCCTAATAGAAGAAGTTTCTAGAAAACTTAGCTTTATAACAAATATTTAGCAGAATCATCACAACATTTATAAATAATATATATTATATTATGTATTTATTTAAGTATTGTATTAATCTATATATATATATATATTTTATACTTAAATTTCATATGTATGTCTATGTTATTATAATATATGTGTAATATGATAATTTAGTTATATTATTTTGTCTCATCAATTTTTCTATGCTTTAATGCACCTACCATGTTTTCTCTCTGCATCACCCAAAGGTTGACTGGTAGAGAATGCCTTTGGCATTAAGTCCGCCTTGTACACATTTTTTGTGCAAAAGTTTTTAAATAAATAAATAAATAAGAACTTTTGAAAGATCTTATCCGGATATTATTTTAGGAGAGGTAGGGCATCATACTTGCAGTCAAATAACTACACACGGTGGTGAAGTTGTGTTCCATTGTGTGAGTACAGGTGGTCTCCAGCGCTCATTTAGGGTTACGTTTTGAATGATAAGTTTACCTATCCTGTAGTGTTCACAACATAGAAGTTGGGTTTATTGAATAAAACTTTAATATAATCAGTAAGCAGTTTCATCGCTTCAACCGTGACCTTTCCCGCCACCGATAAATCTGACCACAGAGTATAATTATAATCTCGTTCTCGTTTCACGTTTAAAAAAGACAACTCCCGCACTAGAGAACAAGCTCTGTGTCGCGGGGGACTTTACAAACATACAATTAACGGATACAAATTACACCCAGACTCAGAACAACTCTTTGTGGGTCACACAAAGTTTTGTCCTGTGTGGGAATCGAACCCACAACCTCGTGCACAGCAGGCGCATACTGCGGCCACTGGACCACCGAGGCAGTCAATCGGTAACTATAGCCAAGGAGTTTATAGTGTAAATACAATCTCCTTGCTGTTGGCATACCACTAGGTAGAGAGAAATGTCACAGTGCTTAGTGCACTACATTTAATGATAATATATCACATATCCCAAGAACAGTCCATCTTAAAGCCCTGGTGTAAAAAAGGGGTCGGCTCACTAGTTCGACGATCGAACTAATGAATCGAACTAGTAGGAACAAACGGGCAACACGCAAGTGATACTTCTGTCATTGCAAGCATCCTTAGGGTATAGTTACTGCTTAGCGTCGGGTTTGATGCATGTTTGCCACCCAAAGTAGTATAAAAAAAATATTAAGTCCGTTTCTGAATTCTGAGAAACCGATTCCGGTCATGTATGGCTAGCCTTAGGACATGCGTTTTTGTTTTTCTGGCAGAATTCAAAAATTCAAATGCATAATACAAAGAATAACTAGAGCATAGATAAAAATGTTTTTTTATAATTAGTAACCATCTCAAACGGCCAACATATTTTATACCCTAGATCACATATTATACAGAAGTATAAGGTCTCGTTCAGACGAGCGTTAAAAACCGTACGTTTAACAAATATTGAATTAAAAGTTTATAAGAACATTACGTTAAATACAACACAGCGCTGACTTGCGAATAAATACTAGGAAATCCATTTGTTACATTTCGATGCTTTTTTAACGCTCATCTGAACCAGACCTGAAGATATGATAAATCCAAATATAAAAGCGGTTAGATCACGACAGAGGTCTAAATATGGGCGATCTAAAAAACTCTGTCACCAGGTTGGCCACTAACCAAACGATAAGAAGAAGAAGAAGCGGTTGACTATAGCGGGACACTTAACTGGCCGATGATGCGCAGGAGAGATGGCCGGCGGTGGCCGCGACCGAGGTATATATAGCTTCCGTGCGAGCTAGGCAGGCTAGGTAGAGGTGGACAGCGTGACGTCACAAAGTATACTTGACACACCACGCCATCGCCTGCTAAGCCAAAAGCGGTGTAAATATTGCTTCCTTGATTGTTTTTATTGCTGATGCCCAATGCCTAATTCGTTAGGCGGTAAACATTTTTACTTATTGTAGGGGCTGTTGTTTGCTCACATTGTCACACTGGCTCGAAAATTGGTAATTCTACTAATATTATAAATGCGAAAGTTTGTAAGTATGGATGGATGGATGGATGGATATTTGTTACTCTTTCACGTAAAAACTACTGAACGGATCTGGATGAAATTTGGCTCAGGGATAGATTATGGTCTGGAATAACACATAGGCCACAGCTTTTTACAGCGATAACCGACATCCACGCGGGCAGAGCCGCGGGCATCAGCTAGTCAGTTATAAAGCTAACTAACCCAGATCCCATTTACGTCCGTTGCTTACCTTTTGCCGCGTTTTTGTGCATCTATCACAGTGACGTTTAGTTAACCAATACAGATACACACGAGACAGCGTATGCATGCTTAAGCGCATACACTACACTCGTGATAAAATTGTGTGTAAAAAATATAATATAGCACTTAGTACTAACCGATAGGTTAGTACTAAGTGCTATATTATATTTTTTCAGACTGCCACAAGGAGAGTTATATTTTTATTTTTCGGTTTAATATGCCTATGATACATAAAAATAACGTGGCTATCTAATAGTAATAGAATTTAAAAAATCAGTTCAGTAGATCTAGGGATTACCCCCTACAACCTCATAAAGTCACCAACTTTATTATTAGCATTAAGAGAAATACTAGATAACACTAGAAAGGCTGATTGTTTTAAGAACAAAATAGGCAGCAGTCGTTTTTTTTTTTTGATAATTCCCGCACTAGTGAACAAGACCTATGTCGCAGGCCTTACAAACAAACAACTAACGGACATAAAGTAAAAAAAAAGAAAAGTCGTAAGAGTCAACTAAGGGGGTAAGTCTAGCAGACAATATCCACCGCAAGAGGGAAAACACGAAACAAAACCCTATACCAACCCAGTCGGGTTGGTATAGGGTTTTGTTTTGAGCCTGCGTGGTGTAGTAGGCTAATATCCTTCCAAATGTTTGGAGGTGACCCGTGCCCAGCAGTGGGACGTTTATGGGTTGAGATGATGATGATGAATAAAAAAAACAAATAGTTGAATGTGTGCATAACGGCTATAATGAGTATTATAATAATATATCTTAGTACTATAGTTGTACATAAATTAAATTTAAAACTAAGCAGTAGCAGCTTCCTCGTCCTCTGGCATCTCATCTAGTGGTATATTAGCCGGCAGCTCTTCACCACGCTCTTTAACTTCACTTGACTGCTTTTCCAAAACTGGCTCTTCTCCATCAGCTTGTTCTGTTTCTCTTCCTTCTTGTTTTTCTTTTATTTCTGCCTCCCCTGTTCCTATTTGTTCTCCTTCTGCTTCCTTTTGCTCTTCTTCTGTTTCTTTTTTGTCTTCTTCTTTTTCTACTACTTCCACTTTCCCTTCTATTTCTTCATCATCACCACGCTCTGCTTTTGCCTCTCCTTCAGTGGTTTCATCAGTAGTTTTTGGTTTTTCTCTTGTGGCATCACCAGAAAAACGTTCATGCAATACAAGCATCTTCGACCCAGTCCCCTGCGTTATGCTTGGTACCTTAGATACATTAGGTCCAACATTTTCCTTATCTGCTTCATCCTGCATCCCTCTAGGCCTTCTTGGTTTAAATGGCAAAGGAAAAAACAATTTATAATCTGCTGGTAATTCGTCTTCTGACATAAGTTTTTCGGTAAAATATATACGTCTTAATCTAATATTGGCATTTATTTTCAATTTTTGTACTTCTATAAATTGTTTTTGGTAAGCTTTTCTGGTAAATTCTGCCAAGTTAAATTGGATTTGGTTCCAACCAGGAGAAAGGCTAAGAGGCATTACCGTGCATAATGGAAGAACTTGGGTAGTGCTTTGAAAATTAGATACCCTAAATCGTCTCCTGGTTAAAGTATCATCTAGTATCGTTACTTCAAAAGAAAAATATTTATGAAGGTTCTTCACAATCATTATTAACATCGGCATAGTTATTCCTAACACTTGTTTACCTTTAGGACACACCATGTATGTTGTACTTACATTATTACCGCGCAGTTCTACAACCATACTCTTAATATCTTGATCTAAGAATGATCTCACGTATCCATCTTTAGTTTTAACGTCCCAAATGTTAAAAGGTTTAGCTCCTTTGCTGAAGAAAACCGTGAGCAAACCACGTTGGTAGGAGTCCCTGTACATCTTATATAAATATCTTCTCTTTCTTCTTTAAACAACTGAACTTTTGTAACAAATAAACCGTCGACAGAAAACAGCGTAAAACGTATATTCTTCTCAATAACCTTCTTAATAATTCGTGTTTTTTCTTAAATTAATCATTATTTTGTTGTGACACACGACACGCTAGTATTAGGTTAGTTGTGGTCAGATGCTTTTTTGACGCAATGAATTGGTTATTTTTGACAGAACTGTCAAATTTAAGAAAAGTTGTAGAATAATAAGAAAAATGGTAAGTATATTTTATATGGACAGCATGTTTTTATATAATGGACCGCATTATGATATTAATTTATTTTTATCTGTAATAATCTTAAGTTCTATTGTCCTACTAGATCCCCAGTGAAAAAAGTACCTAACTTAAACTAAACTCCTTACAAAAATAAAAATAAAATCTGATTGAGGTCTGTTCAGGAAAGGTGCCCAAAAACTGCCTACATTGCCACGCTGGATCGCAAAACTAATGCGTTGACCCAAGTAAAAGCCAGCCATAGGATTGTGAGATGACTCGACTAATCGCTTAGATATCTTACGATACACATCATAATAATTATACAAGTAATGCTTATAATGCTTATATTATGTCTCACTGCAGGGCACGGGTCTCCTCTCCTCTATCAAGAGAGAGGGAGAGAGAGGGAGAGAGAGGATTTAGACCTTAATTCATACACGCTAGCCTAATGCGGGTTGATGAATCAGACATGTTTTAAGAATTTCTTTTAAGACATTTGGGTTTTCTCACGATGTTTTTCCTTTACTGTTAGCAGATGGCGAATCATTTGATTAGTACATATAAATTCCACAAAGTTAAATTCACATTGGAACTGCCACCCGGGATCGTACTCGCACTTCTTGCATGCAAGTCGGTTACTTTCCCACTCGACCACCACCGCTTAATGTAATGCTTAATTAACATGAAATCCTTACTCTATAGAGGTATTAATTTTCATAACCGCATCTCACTTGGAACGATTGGATAAGTGGCTCTTTACATTTAGCTGTGTTGGTTATTCAAGGTCTAGTTAGAATATTATAATAATAGTAATAAAATTTATTTTAGGAACAGTTTACAATAGTGTTTTATGACAATTTACAAACGATAATAGCTGTAGTAGTGGAACACTGTGGCACAGCCATTAACGCCCCCTCCAGTAGGACAGCGGCGAAAACGTTCCTTAGAACTAAAGTAAAATAAAATAAAAGCATACAATTTTCACATATAGGTATAAAAATAGGTTTTACATATAGATAATAAAAAAGTGTAAGTGATGGTATGTGTGTGTGTGTGGTGTGGTGTGTGTTTGTGTGTGTGAGTAAGAGTGTGTGTGGATATGTGTGTGTGCGCGCGCTAGACGTATTGGTATATTAGTGCATACGTTACCAAGTAGATGTGAGAAAGTTTTCGACTTCCTCATATGTTAGACCAAGTAACCACCCGGTGACACGAGATTTGCATTTAAATGTAGTGTTTGGGTATATGTTGAGGATTTTATTAGTTTTATTATATAGTGAAGGAGCAAGAAATTGATAATGTCGTTTGGCCAGCTGAGTCTTACAAGGGTCTATGTTGCATACCCTATCAATTCTGCGCTTGTTGGGGTTAGGTTTGTAGGGAATATCTTTATGTTTGCGAAGAATCGTATTAAAAATAAATAATTTTCTTACTGTTAGGACTTTAATTTCATCATATAGTTCAGTGGTAGAGAACCAAATTGGTTTATACAACATCACTTTTAAAATACCCCTTTGGGCTCTCTCAAGGCTTAGAAATCTAGTTTTGCCAGCACCACCCCAAACTGTTATGCAGTAACCAGCAACAGACTGTACAAGCGCATAAAACACGAGCTTTAATGTGGGAAGATCAAGTACTGAACGCAAATTTTTGAATAAAAACATGAGTTTTCTAAGCCTTGAGGTGGTAACTTTTAAGTGCTCCTTCCATGATAGGTGACTATCGATCCAGACACCAAGATATTTAATTTTGGATTCGGCAGTAATTTTAAAACAATTGCAACTGGATTCAGCAAAACAGGATGAGTCATGGGCAGTCAGTGTGAGGGTCGAATTAGGAAGAGATGCTGAACTCGGAGCAAATGCAATATATTTAGTTTTAAGGACGTTGAGGGTCAAGAGATTAGCTGAGAGCCAATGACTGACGTGGGCTAAGGCAGATTCTGCATGCATCTTGGTGATTTCCCAGTTTGTGCCATTTAAGAGAAGAACTGTGTCATCAGCGTAAGTAATTATTTGACAATTTTGCAGCGACTTTTTGCACAGGTCATTTACATAGATAAGGAAGAGGGTAGGTCCGAGTACGCTTCCTTGCGGGACTCCAAAATGCAGCGTTTCTCTGTCACTGATGAAGTCACCAATCTTAACATACTGAGTTCGGTTTGTAAAATAACTTTTAAATATGTTATGTGCAATACCCCTGATACCGATCGACTCTAATTTTCTTAAAAGAATGGGAATAGAGACGGTGTCAAATGCCCGAGAGAGATCTAGAAAAACTGCAATTGACTTGTGTTTCGTGTCTAGGTTTGCTGCAATAGAATTTGTAAGCGTTAAAATAGCATCTTCTGTGGACTTTCCGCTCCTGAATCCAAATTGGTTTTCTGCTATTATGTTGTTATGGTTTAGGTACTTTATCAGTCTAGTGTTTAATATTTTTTCTAAAATTTTAGATAATGTGGTAAGGACAGAAATAGGCCTATAATTTTGTACATTGCTCCTGTCACCGCATTTGAAAATCGGGTGCACGAGACCAGGTTTGAAAGCATCTGGAAACACACCTTGTGTAAGGCAAAGGTTTACAACATGAGCTATTATTGGCACAAGTGTGTGTTTAGCTTTTTTAATTATGGAGACAGGTATATTATCCCAGCCTGAAGCCGAGGTGTTTTTCAGACTGTTTATGATGCTTTCAATTTCAGAGTTATCGGTTGGTAGAATAGTTATTGAGGATAATGATGTAGGTACGCTGGTAATGGTTGTATTAGCAGGTGGTTTGATTTTAGTAGCCAGATTTTTTCCCACATTCGCAAAATATGTATTTATTTCATTAATGGCAGAATTTGGATCGTCAACAGTATCGATAAGGTCGTTGCGGGGTGTACGCTCGTTATCATAATTGCCCAGTTTCTTAATAAGTTGCCACGTCATTTTAGGATTTTTGTTTGCACGTATAAATTCATTTCGTTCGTATTCTTGTTTTAGTTTTTTTAATAGGTTATTACAGAAGTTCCTGTATCGAGTGTAAGTAACTTTTGAGATATAATTGTTAGGATCATTCTTGCATTTTTGGAACAGTTTGTCACGGTTACGTATACAACGCAATAGCCCAGGTGTGATCCACGGTTTTAGTATCTTTTTCTTGTTGGGAATAATAATTTTCCTCGTGTGTTTTCTTACTATTTCTGAGATAATGTCAACAAGCAATGTCGCTGCATGATTTGGGTTCTGGCAAGAAAGTACAGGAGTGAAATTAAAGTCTTCTATTTCGGTGATGCATAAACTTTCATCGATACGTTTGGCTAGGTGTTTCGTATGTCCGGTTCGAATTTTAAAGTTACAGTTTAAAATGACAGGTGCATGATCTGTAATGCACGTATCAATAATAAGGGTGGTGGCTTGTGATTTAGATTTTACAATTACATGGTCCAGACAATTATTAAAACGAGTTGGTAACCTGTGTGCAGGCATTAGGCCGTGGAACATGACTGTATCTAGATAGCGATCGAGGTTAGTGTCATTACTGTCTGGCGCTATATTAATATTTATATCCCCAATAACTGCTATATTTTGAAAGTTCACTAATGAAGTTAAAGAGTTATCAAGAGATTTAAGAAAATTTTCTTTATTTTTATACGAAGGCGATCGATATAGCGCAACTATAGCTAGAATATTTAAGTGTTTAATAATCAAACAGTTCGAGTCCGCGAACTTTGGTATTTCTATAGTACATTTTAGGTCACGTCTTATATAAACTACTACACCGTCGTTTTGAAGGCTATAGTCCGATGTGTGTGAGATGTAACCCGGTATTAACGGAATTTGGGGGCATTTGCTCAGCCAGCATTCAGACAAAATAATAATGTCAATAGTGACATTTAACCTGTGTAACAGAGTAAGTAAACCGTCAAAGTTTCGTCCGATGCTTCGGATATTCATATGAAATATATTTAAAGAAGTATTAGAGTTACTCAAATACGTAGTACATTGTTCCGGTGAGCATAGTAGAGATTTGGAAATTTCGAATTGTTCGATATCATCTAAGACATTAACATTATCCATTATAAAGAAATAATAAAACTGAGGTTTCTGTAGCATTAAGGATCTGTACATTATTAACGTTATTTACGTCACGGGCGCAAGTTATATAAGTGTTGTGTAGGTGTAGTGTGTGTGTGTGTATTTTGTATATTGTAAACAGAAGAAAAAATAAACATGAACATCTAATTCTAAAACATAAGATAAAAATAAATTTTAAACATAAGCATGGTGGGTAACTTTGAGTGACTGTACTTAATACATAGTAATAATGAAAGGTTACATATTTTACATTGAGATCAAAAATTAGGATAAACACCGTCGATAATTGACAGAAAGAAGAATACAGTTTTATGAGTATTGAAAGGTCAATAAGGCAATACAGTAAATTTAGAGACATCACTAGATCTAGTCATTTGGGATGGGATGATGATTGGGATAATAGCAACCCACAGTACACACCAACTAGTCAGGTAATTGCTCTCCTTAACTCCCTGATTGCTGAGTATCCAGATATTGATATATTTTATACTAAATTATCTGTTTCTAAAATTTGTATACTTTTTTTTATCCTATGAATAATTAGTAATTTGTATTTTTTTAATATCTTACTACATGTATTGGGAAACTGTTAGTGTAGTGAGCAGATGCATTTAATAAATTATCACTTCAACCCATAAACGTCCCAGAGCTGGGCACGGGTATCCTCCGTACATTTGGAGGGATATTAGTCTACTATACCACGCTGGCCAGACGTGTTGGTATAGTGTTTTGTTTCGAGTTTTCCTCTCTTGCACTGGATATTTTCTGCCTGACTCCCGACACCCTCGGGATAGAACGGGGTGGTGACATTTTTATTGTTAATCCGCCACTACTCGGATTAATTATTTGTGTTTATTTAATAAAATAAACACATACAATGAATAATAATATTATATTCATTTTATTTCCTCTCTTACAGGTACAATATTATTAAAAGTACATTAGGTGTAAGATTACAGTCATCATATTGGTATGGACCTTTGAGAGAGATGGAGTCTAAACTAGGTTCAAAACTATGACAGGTCCTCAGGCTATCTCCTCCCAGGCACAGTCAAATAACTATCCAGAGCGGTCTAATGGTGTTCCTGTGTGTGAATAACTACTACATTCATCTCAGCCAAAAGACGTCCACTGCTGGATATAGGCCTCCTCCAAGGATTTCCACGACTCTCGATCCAGAGCCGACCTTTGTCCATCGGTGCCCGCAACCTTTACCAGGTCGTCGGTCCACCTTGTTGAACGCCTGCCCATGCTTCGTCTTCCAGTTTGTAGTAACTCATACATAATACTTTTTACAATAATATATACTTCGGGTATTAACACGATCATGCTTTATTTACCTTCAGTCAGCTTGTGACCACGGCCGGTGCAACCTGGTCGAAACATCAAGCAATCTAAAGGTAAATAAAGAAGTACATTATATATTATTGTATATCATGCAACGCAATAGTTCAAAAGTTATTATAATCCTGTTTATTGCGATAACCGACAACTACGCGGGTGAAGCCGCAGGCAACAGCTAGTTACAAATAATTAAGAATAGACATTTATAAAATTTGTACTAATTCATAATATTCATAAGGGATTTCACGATAAATTACCCGTTTATTGTAGTAATAACTATTATGCTAAATCGACTATTCGTTTAATAGTATTCGAGTATCGTTTAGCTGGTAAACGAGATATTAATGATCACTAAATTGCTATTATTATTGCTTAATATAAACGAGTGATTTTAGATTGCTTTGCAAAATATATTTCACTCGTTTTGCTAGATAGTTCGATCGTTATGAAGTCGATAATTAAGTTGATTGTAGTAGCTGTTTCTAATTAGTACCTAGTAAGTAATTATTTTTCATATTGAAACAGAAGATTTTTTTTGGAAAAGGCACATCATGAGATGTAAAAGCGGAATGAGGCTTTATCTATACTAATATTATAAAGCTGAAGAATTTGTTTGTTTGGTTGATCGCGCTAATCCCAGAAAGTACTGATTCGATTACAAAAAATCTTTTTGTTGAATAGAACATTTATTCAGGAAGGCTATAGGCTATATAACATCACGCTATGATCAATAGGAGCTGAGCAGTAGTGACATATGTTGCAAAATCGGAGAAAATATTCCAAATTACCATGCGGACGAAGTCGCGGGCGACCCCTAGTTAACCAATAAACCTGAACCAAGTCGGACGCTAATGTGAAATAAACTAGTATCTTATTTAATAACTTATGGACCCGTTAGACGTCGTCTTGTCTAGAAAAAAAAAAACAGCGCCACCTACCGGGTCCAATTGTATTTTTAAACCATTCAGCAACCCATTAAAATCATCTCAACCCATAAACGTCCCACTACTGGGCACGGGTCTTCTTCATACATATGGAGGGATATAAGTCTTCTATACCACGCTTGCCAGACGGGTTGGTATAGGGTTTTGTTTCGAATTTTCCCTCTCTTGCAGTGGATATTGTCTGCCTGACCTACTTCCTTAGTCAACTTTTACGACACCCTCGGGATGGAACGGAGTGGTGAAATTTGTATTCCTAATCCGTCACCACACGGAAAAACCCATTTAAATATAAACACAAAATTTCACCCAAATCGGTCCAGCCGTTTAAGAGCAGTTATGTGACAAACACACGTACAATTATATATATTAAGATACTAGTATAACAAGAGTTTTAAACCGTGATGCAAGATAGAGCACGTACGGAACAATAAAGTTTTATTTTAACAGTCAACGTAAAGCTAAAGTCTGTAGTTCTAAATGTGAAATTGTAGACTCTCCGGTGAGGGTAAAGGCGGCAAAGCAGGGGAAATAGTATGTAAACGCAGTGCTCTCATCTTGTGCTGCGTTTGATATTGATAGTTTACTTGAACTTACATGCTACCATACTTGTATTACACAAGGTCTTTTTTTTTATACTACCAAAGTGATAAACAAGCATACGGCCCGCCTGATGGTAAGCAGTTACCGTAGCCTATGGACGTTTGCAACACCAGGGGTATTACTCACGCGTTGCCGACTCTTTAAAAACCTTATAACTCCTTTCTTGAAGAACCCCATGCTATAGTCTTTTGGGAAAACCTAGGCAGGGAGCTCATTCCACAGGCTAATCGTACGTGGTAAGAAATTCCTCTGGAATCTTTGTCTTTGGTACAGTCTCGTATCCTCACCTTTTTTGGTCACGTGTGCCGCCGAGGGGAGGTGGCTTTTGAGCGACTTGTGGTCCAGGGAAAGGTTGAGGGTACCAGGCCACGTGGAAGGTCACCTATGAGGTGGACTGACCAAATAAAAGCGGCGGTAAATGGCTCATCATCACTGAATGAATGTATAAGGAAGGCGGCCATCAGAGAAGAGTGGCGGCGCGTGTTGTTAAGCTTGCCACTAACACCTGAAGTGATGACGACCACTCTGTCAAGAGTGATACCGATAGAGAAGATACTTGTATTATACAAAACATTGTAGCTATCAGGCGATTAAAAAGAGTGGCCTGAATTTCTTGCTAGAACTTCTCATGGCTCCACGTCAGCAAACTAGCCGTAGGTAAATTCAGCTGACATCATATTTCTGGCTTATTCATAACTCGGGGTCGCCCGCGACTTCGTCAGCGTGGTAATTTGGAATATTTTCCCCGTTTTCGCAACATATTTCACTACTGCTCCGCTCCTATTGATCATAGCCTGATGTTATATAGCCTTCCTAGATAAATGCACTATTCAACAAAAAAAAAATTCTAATCGAACCACTACTTTCTGAGATTAGCGCGTTCAACCAAACAAACAAACAAACTCTTCAGCTTTATAATATTAAGTATAGATTGATGACCTTTATAAGTGTTATACTAGTAACCTAAATGAATAATTAATTTTGAGTTTTAGTTTGAACGCTATAATATACTAACATCATTTGAACACAAGTAACAAAAGATAGCTGCTTAAATTGTTCAGTGGCATACGTGGTTACCTCGCTACGCGCGGTGTGTTGTGGGTTCGATCTTCCTTCGAGGCAAAATTTTGAGTGATCCATAAAATAATGTGTGTGTTTTGTATGGTATATTAGTTTCCGTCCCGTTTTGTTAACATTAATATTGTAACTCATACCAAATTGTAAATGTTATATTCTGGCGATAAAAGAGTGGCCCGAGTTTCTTGCCAATTCTTCTCCCTAGTCAGAAAATTGGCCGTAGGAAAAAGTATTCTGGCATTTGTTTTTATGACGTTCATAAGTATCATGTATTTGATCTAAATGAATAAATGAGTTTGACTTTGAATGGTTGTCCCGAGTCTTGGTGTACGTTGTTTCCGTTAGTTTAAAGTATTTTAAGTACCTAGCGACGCAAGGCTTGTTGCTTAGCGCGGGAATTGTCTTTAACAAAAAACAAATAGAATTGGACCTTTAAAATATATGCTTGATGCTGTATTTGTTCTGACTTTTTGGAGACATCTTAAAAGTTTTTTATACTATGTAAAGTCTATATTAACACTGTCACAAACAAGCGTATGGCTTGTTTAAAGGTAAGCAGTTACTGTAGTCCATTTTTACCTACAGGCACGTGTCTTGCAGCTGGACAAAAATTCTCCAGCTAATCACTAAAGAGGATGTAATTTCTTTCTTCCAAGAGTTGTGGTCTTAACGATGACCAAACTCGCACGCCAACTACCGTCATCACATCCGATCCGATTGCGAATAAACATGGAACCAAAACAAAAAATAAAACCTACAATATTTTAACTATTACTCAGTCACACTATATTTTGAAAGGATTAGGAAATAGCTACATAATATTCTATCCATAAAAGAAGAATCCATCAAAGATTTGAGATATCATTCAGTAAACTTTGTTAAAAAATCTTTGAGATATACGAGCAAAATTGAATTTCTCACTGTGATGGATTGAGATACAGAGTTAAGAGATTTAAGTAAGGAGCTCTTACAAGCTTTATAGAAGTAAATACTTTTTGCTAAATCGAATGAATGATAAGATAGGAATAATAATGCACCTAATATTATTTACCGCAGATTTTTTATTTATGTTAAAATATGTTGAAAAGGTTTGGTTTTGAAAAAGATGTATAATTTTTTTAATACTTCATATCTTCGAGTATAAACTCAACGTTTATTGTTGTTTTGCTACTAATATAGTAATATCGCTATTAAAAAATTAGGGTTGGTCGTAAAGGGGTGAAAATTAAGGGTTGTATGTATTTTTTAATGCTGAATCACAAAAAAATAAAACAAAAAAAAAAGGTAAAAAACTTTAAAAAAATTAGGGATGGACCTTAACATTTAGGGGGATGAAAAATAGATGTTATCCGATTCTCAGACCTACCCAATATGCACACAAAATTTCACGAAAATCGGTAGAGCCGTTTCAGAGGAGTTCAATAACGTACACCGTGACACGAGAATTTCATATCTTAGATTATTTGTTTATTTTTTATAACAAAAATAAATCGCCCCGCGTTCTGTCGAATATATAGCGGGGATTATTGAAATTACAGACGCAAATAGTACATAAATGAACTCGGAAAACAGTATAGATAACAAGCAGGAATTTGATAATACGTGAACGCGCAAGCAATGCCGTCGGCGAAAGCTAGTAATATATCAATACTAACTTTCGCCTCGCGTATAATTCCACGAGAACAGTTCCCATTTTTTCTGGGATAAAAAGGAGCCTATATGCTATTTCAGACTACTTAATCTATCTCTGTGCCTAATTTCATCCAAATCTGTTATGCCGTTTTGGGGTTATTAACACTTTCGCGGACAGTAACGTAGACACAATAGATGTTTTATTGTCATGACGTCTATAGGCGTTCACTGTCCTTCAAAGTGTTAAGTAACAAACATCCATCCATCCAAACATTCGCATCTTTAATATAAGTTTAATCCCGTTTTGCCCACTACTAGGCTAAGGCCTTCTTAGTTTCCTTCCACCTCTCTTTATAACTTAAATTATTGACACAAAACATTTAATGAAAATAGTTCTTACACTACATAGCTACTCGTATTTGCTAGTAGATGTAAACGAAGCATCACGTTTCAAAAGTGTAGAACTTATAGCTCGAAGTCACCCACTTTATTCCTTTTGGTATAGCGAGATCGTGCCAAATGAGTATTGTACTCCGTGTCTTGCGTTTGTCTACTTGACAGATAATCTTGGACTATATTCTGTAATGCAAGCTGCGCTACCGTCGTCATGTATTGGTATTATTGGAGTATTACTTAACTGTTCGGTCTTTACTAATCCTTTTTTTCTATCTATACTAATATTATAAAGCTAAAAAGTTTGTTTGTTTGTTTGGTTGAATGCGCTAATCTCAAAAAGTACTGGTCCAATTAGAAAAAATCTTTTTTTGTTGAATAGTGCATTTATCCATGAAGGTTATAGGCACACGTAACATCACGCTATGATCATTAGGAGCGGAGCAGTAGTGAAATATGTTGTAAAATTGGGGGAAATATTCCAAATTATTACGCGGACGAAGTCTCGGACGACCCCTAGTCTTATATATAGAATTCTCGTGTCACGTTGTTTGTAATTAAACTCCTCCGAAATGGTTCGACCGATTTTCATGAAAATTTTGTGTGCAAATCGGTTAGGTCTGCGAATCGGACATCTATTTTTCATCCCCCTAAATATTAAGGGTGGTTAAACCAATCCTATTATTTTTTTTGTTTTTAGACAATTTTGTTTTATGATACAGCATACAAAAATACATACAACCCTTAATTTTCACCCCGCTACAGTCAACACCTATTGTTTAATAGCGATATTACTATTTTTACTTTATATGGCAAAACAACGTTTGATAATCTGGCAACACACAAACGTCCACTTATATTTTTCGCAGTTTTTAATTTATTTATATTTTTGACTATAAATCACAATTATATTTATAACATATTGACCTCATTATAAAATTAACAAAAATAAATACAAAATATACAACAGATTTGGCAAATATTAGATAATAACATAAAATCAAAAAGAAGAAAAATGTTTTTCAATGACAGCTGTCAAGAAAAAATGAGGATGACGATTAAGTAATGAAAACCAGATTACAAGCAAAAAATGCACGCCTTTCACCCCCGGACTCGTCGCTCAGCTCCGCCCCGCAGCCGCCGGATCCAGTGGTCTCTGCGGAGGTGTCGAGTAATTCATCTAGTGACGAGTATTTCTCCCCGCCGTCGTCGCCAACACCTGTGCGTCGGCAGGGGAGAGGCCGGCCTCCGGCGTGCTTGGGACCCCGTGGCCCACCGGCTGCGAACAGGGTCCCCGCTGCCGGCGGTAATGTGCAGCGCATGAGATGGCCTTCATGTTTGAATGAAAACGTCATGCGCGCATATTTTGTGGCGACAGAGGGGGGAACCAACCTCACTGCGTATCGCAGTCGTATGCATGCTTTGTTTCAGAATCTTGAACCAACTACCAACGTTTCAGCTCAACGATTGTCGGATCAAGTACGGGCCATCCAACGCTGTAGGTTATTGGATGATACTGTGCTTGATAGGCTTCGCTTAGAGTGTATACAGATTAGCCCTGCTGTCCCCAACCAAGCATTTACACCAGTGGCATTAGTGGCAACTACACCTTTACCCCAGGCTACTGTTGGTGTGGAGGATAGCTTGGCTCCTTCTGTGGACACTCAGTGTAATGAGGAGGTTAAGGACGCTTTGGAATGTGCGATTCGGGAATATCGATACACGCCCTTAGAATTTAGGCCACGTCTGCCTCGGTTACCTATGCATAGGAGAAACCTAGCACTAGTAAGTACCCTTGATTCGTTATTGCCTAGATACCTAGATAATAGCGAAAATCTCAGTGACACCCATTCAATCTTGTATTGTGCGGCCGTCTCAGCATGTCGTATGGCGGGGGTAAAATTCACTACAACAGACCCCCCTGTACAACAAACATGTGATACACCGGCCTGGCAACGCAGGATTGAACGGCGTATCGCTGGGGCAAGGGTGCTTATTGGTAAGCTGATCTGCTTTAGGACGGGCAATACACGCCCGAGAGTGATGCGCTTTGTGAACCAGGCATTTTCGGGGACTAATGTCAGTCCCTGTGAGTATTTGTCGCGGATCACAGAGCGTATCGACTTCCTAAAGCAGAAGGTCTATGCATGGGCTAACCGAATCAGCAGATATAGAAAACGAGTGGATCGATATACTGTGAATCGGATGTTTCAAAGGGACCAAAGATGGGTCTATAGGAACTGGGAGCGACCTAGTCAAGGAGTGGATGGCGGGCGGCTGCCGGATGCGTGTGCTACTAATGAGTTTTGGAGCAGCATCTGGTCGGTCCCCGTCAGCCATTCGGAAGGTGACTGGATGCGGGATGTGGAGCAAACATGCGAACATATTACGGAAATGGATTGCGTGGCCATCACAGCCGATGATGTTACTTCTGCAGTTCGTCCAATGGCAAATTGGAAATCACCAGGGCCGGACGGACTGCACAATTTTTGGCTGAGGTGGTTACGTAGTTCGCATGTTTGCTTGGCATCTCAGTTCCAGTCGGTTTTAGAGTCTGGGTCGCTACCGGAATTTCTAACGACAGGGAATACCCATCTGCTCCATAAGACAGGTAGTACCATGGAACCCAATAATTATAGACCGATTACATGTTTACCGTCGGTCTATAAACTGCTAACATCTATTCTGAGAGTCAAAATTACAAAACATATAGAAAACAATTCGATCTTGTCTATCTCTCAGAATGGATGTAGGAGAGGTGCCCGTGGTACTAAGGAGCTCCTCCTCATTGACATGGCCATAAGCCAGCAGGTTCGCCGCAATCGAAAGGATCTGGCGACATGCTGGATAGATTATAAGAAAGCGTTTGATTCCGTGCCGCATTCATGGCTCCTGAGGGTGCTAAAATTGTATAAAGTAGATACAACTTTATGTACCTTCCTGGAGTCGTGTATGCGGCAATGGAAAACGGTTCTTAACTATCCAGGGTGTCGACATATCGGGGGTTGTGGTGAACCGGTAAGGATCAAGCGGGGCATCTTTCAGGGTGACAGTCTGAGTCCTCTATGGTTCTGCCTAGCACTGAATCCTCTCAGCACTCTGTTAGAGAATTCAGGGCTAGGTTGCAGGTTACGCAGAGGTGGTCAGGTAATATCCCACCTGCTTTACATGGATGATTTGAAATTATTTGCGCCCTCTGATATCCAGCTGAAAGGCTTACTAAAGGTAACTGAAAACTTTAGTAATTCTATCAGTATGGATTTTGGAATCGACAAATGTGCAGTCATGTATGTAAAGAAAGGCAGGGTGATGGAATCAGTGGGATTGCAACTCTCTGATTCTATCCACCTCAGATCACTTCTCGTAACTGATACCTATAAATACTTGGGTATGTCACAGGCGTTAGGCATCAAGGATGCGGATATGAAACAATCTGTGCAGGAGCGTTTCTTTGGCCGCCTGAAAAAAGTACTGAAAAGTCTTTTGTCAGGCGGTAATAAGGTGCGCGCCTGTAATGGTTGGGTCATGCCGCTCCTGATGTACTCCTTTGGCATACTCAAGTGGACTCAGACGGAATTGGATGCCCTGGACAGGAGAGTCCGTACGCTGCTGACGTCGTACCGAATGCATCACCCCCGTTCATCTGTCATGAGGCTGTACATCCCGCGAAAATGTGGGGGTAGAGGCTTTTTAAATGCCAAAGCCCTCCATAATCGCGAGATGTGCAATCTCAGAGAATATTTTCTCGGGGTGAACGAGGGTGTGCATCGAGATGTGGTCGCAGTGGACACTGGGCTTACCCCGCTTGCCTTGGCTAAAGAGAACTGGCGCAGGCCTGTAGTGCTTGGTGCTGACGACCGCAGGGAGGTATGGCAGAGCAAGGAGCTCCACGGCCGATTCTACCGGGCCCTGCATGGCCCTGACGTAGACAGTGTTGCTTCCGTAGCCTGGCTGCGCTTCGGTGATCTCTTCGGGGAAACCGAAGGGTTTGTCTGTGCAATTGCTGACGAAGTTATCATGACGAACAACTACCGGAAATATATCCTGAAGGACGGCACGGTCGACATATGCCGTGCATGTCACCGACCAGGTGAGTCCCTCAGGCATATTGTTTCCGGTTGTTCGCGTCTTGCTAACGGCGAGTACCTGCACAGGCATAACCAAGTAGCCAGGATAATTCACCAGCAACTTGCTCTGCGGTACAACCTAGTGGACGTCGAGGTACCGTACTATAGGTATGTCCCTGAGCCAGTTCTCGAGAATGGCTGTGTGACACTGTACTGGGATCGGTCCATCATCACTGACAGGACTGTTGTGGCCAACAAGCCTGATATTGTGGTGGTGGATCGATCAAAGCGCCTTGCAATGATTGTTGATATTACTGTCCCTCATGACGAGAATCTCGTGAAGGCTGAGAAAGATAAACAGATAAAATATCTTGACTTGGCCCATGAGATTGTCGACATGTGGGATGTGGATTCCGCTGTCATTGTACCGATAGTCGTCACAGTGAATGGTTTAATAGCCAAGAGCCTCGACCAACACCTTAAGAGGCTCGCGTTGGGTGGATGGATCAAGGGTCTGATGCAGAAGGCAGTGCTCCTCGACACGGCACGTATAGTGAGGAGATTCCTGTCTCTGGAGCCCTAACCGCCGGTAGCTTGGACTTTGTTCCCGATACCGGTGGGGAACTGTTTTTTATATTTTTAAATATATAGGTTTTTTATTTTTGTTTTTATATATTTAAAAATGTAAATCATTATGTTATAAGAATAAATAAAGAGAATAATAATAATATTTTCGGAACAACTCACACATCGCTACCTGATCCCAAATTAGGCAAAGCCTGTACTATGGTAATCAGACAACTGATAAACATACTTATATATTTCTAAATACATACCTACATATTATAGATAAATTACACCCAGACACAGAACAAACATTTGTGCTCATCACACAAAGATTTGTCCTGGGTGGGAATCGAACCCACGACCTCCGGCGTAGCAGTCAGAGTCACTAACCACTAGACCAACAGGCCAGACAACAAATCGTCAGACGTCATTAAAAAGGCGCTCAGAGGTAGCATGTACTGTGCGGTCCACACTTCGAAGCCCGCATAGCTTGGAGACGCGTCGTATGTGGTCGCGATCGACGATGATGATAAACAACTCCCTCATTAGACCTGCATCAGCGGATAAGATTTACATACATACAATTCTGCATAGTTGGTTTAATGGCTAATGGTTACTTCGTAACCACGGCATAATGCACAAAAAAAAGTGTAATCCATAAAAAATTGGTCCGAGCCTGGGTGTAATTTGACCGTTAATTGCATGCAAAGTCCTTCGCGACACAGGGCTTGTTTTCTAGCGTTACTTTCCCCCACGACTAAATCGCTTATAATACTTATTTATTTGTTATATGCATTATGATAATGAAAGGCAAAGAAAAACATTCAATAACCAAATTAAAGAGTAGACGAGTAAATTGAACACAATCATTAACAATTATAATTAATTATGCAATTAATTCTGGACCGGTCCTGTTAAGGGTTTTCACATTTTAAAACAGCTATAATGAGCGGTGATAAATTTATCGTATGCATTGTACATAGATATACAAATAAAAGAAGCGCTTTGAGTTGTTATAGATTTGTTTGTGGTTCGCCTGGAACTGTGAACTCGCGACTCACCCTTGACCAATTTGGGTCAGCTTCGAGCTTAATTTTTTTTTGTTTAAAAGATATTTACAAGAATAGTTATTAAAAGTAAATTAATCTAAACTAATATAGCGGTAGCCCGATGGGGTAGGGTGGCTTAAGGGCCCGGGCCCGCGGGCCCCAATGCCACTTTTAAATTTCATAATTATTTTCAGTAGTTATTCGGGCCCACGAATAAAAAAAAATATGTCTTAGGAAAATACGGTCAACGGTAACTCCTTACTTGAAGAACCCCATGCTAGAGTCTCTCGAGTAAACTTCGGCAGGAAGCTTATTACACAAACTAATCTTACGTGGTACGTAGCAATCTGATTGGTACTCTATTCCTAACTAGAGTCTGTTAGAAGACCGAGGAATTGTTTGTAAAGTCTTCCCCAACACAGGGCTTGTTTTCTAGTGCCGAAGTCTTTAAAAAATACTTAAATAAGCTTCTAATGTTGTCATTTCCAGAAATAACTACATATGCGAGTTTTTAGAAGCGCATCCGAATCCATTTGCATTGGCCTCTCGGCATATATCGTGAACATTCGGGCCTCGTTTATCACTACGTTCGACCATTTACGTTTTCACACGGAATTGTGAAATATTATGAACATTTTAATCTGTTAGAGTGGTGTGTTTTTTATGGCATTTTTTGCAGTTTTTTTGTTATAGTTTCAAGTTGGAAATTAACTTTTGTTCTCTTGGTGGTATGTCAGATTATAATTATGATATATTAGACTTCTACCGTAGTATTTTTCTGCGTTAGTATTTATAAATTTGACTCATTAAAAAATCTTATTATCAGCAACGAGCCCCTGGGTCACTGATAATAGGATTTTGATTCGTGTACAAAAGTACACGAAACAAAATATCAAAATACCAGTTTCAGACATATCCTGTGGAGTTTACAAAAGAAAATGATACAAAGTTCATCCTAATAATTACGAAGACAAAAATTTGCCAAATCAGTTTCGCTGTTTTTTTTTTTTTGAAATGAAATGTTTTTATTTCTCAAGTGATACTTCGTCACACATAGTTTTGTTGAATTTTCGTGCCCAGCAATGGGATTACGTTGATTATATATGGGTCGCTACTATTATAATGAATTCCCATCATTACTGGTCGATCTAAAGTCAAAATGTGAAATAAAATTCAACATTTTACTTCTCATTTTGACAAACAAGCGTTCGGCAAGCTTAATTATAAGCAGCTATTATAGCTTATTTTGCCACGAGCATTGTATGTGCGTTGCCAGTGTTATTAAAGCTGCGGTCATCTGTAAAAAGGCGGTACTTCCCTGGAACGGTTGCTATTCTAGCTGTATTCTATTTCTCTTAAGGTAAGCGTCCACTTGAATCCGTGTGGTGACGGATTAAGATTACAAATGTCACCATCCCGTTCCATCCCTAGGGTGTTGTAAGAGTCGACTAAGGTAGTAAGTCAGGTAGACAATATTCACGGCAAGAGAGGGAAAACTCGAAACAAAACCCTATATCAACCCATATAGTAGGCTAATATCCTTCCAAGTGTATGGAGGAGACCTGTGCTCAGCTGTGGGTAGAGATGATGAAGCGTCCAATTTTTTTTTTGTTTTTTTTTTAAAGGCAACTCCCGCACTTGAGCACAAACTCTGTGTCACGGGGGACTTTTGCAAACATACAATTAACGGACATAAATCACACCAGACTCAGAACAACTGTTTGTGGGTCACACAAAGTTTTGTCCCTGTGAGGGAATCGAACCCACAACCTCGTGCACAGCAGGCGCATACTGCGGCCACTGGACCACCAAGGCAGTCTTTTTTTGCATTTGTATTGCATACATCGGTCAGTTTTTATCAAATATATTTTATAATTCGTTTTATAATGTTTAGTTATACTCGCAACAGTACGTACACTGCTCCGCACCAAATACAGTTACATTAATTAGAGTGCGTGCTGATGCATCATAATATTTTTTTATACTTTTCAGGTAGCAAAGCAAAGCAGCAACTGCTTATCAACAGGTGGGCCGCATGTTTGGGCACAACTGTTCGTAAGCAGTTACCGTAACCTATAAACTCATCAGTCGCGTGGCCGATTCAAAAACTACGCTGGCGTAATGTGGGTTGGTGAATCAGATATGCCTTTAGAATTTTTTCTAAGACTTGTGGGTTTCATCACGATGTTTTCCTTCACCGTTAGCAGATGGTAAATCATTTGATTAGTATTATAAATTCCACAAAGTGAAATTCACATTGGTACTCTTTATTTACTTGATTCATAAAACAACAAAATCTGTACTAGAGAACAAGTTCTGTGTGGACTTTACAAACATGTAATTAACAGACACAAATTACACTCAGACTCAGAACAACTCTTTGTGGGTCACACAAAGTTTTGCTCTGTGTGGGAATCGAATGCAGGCGCTGTGGCCCATGTCTGACATGTTTTTAGAATTTCTTCTAAGACATGGGTTTCCTCACTATGTTTTCCTTTACCGTAAGCAGCGAATCATTTGATTAGTACATAATAAACTCCACAAAGTGAAATTCACATTGATAATGCCCGGGGACGAACACGCACCTCCTGCGTGCAAGTCGGTTACTTTCCCAATCAGCCACCATCGCTGTCACCGCTTCAATCAACAATCACGTAACAATTTTATTCGATGCGTTCCCTTCGAAGCTGCAATGTTGGTACGCTTACCTTTACTCGACGTTATACAAGTTCTCTAGCTAGCCTATTTACTGAACAAACACGGAGCTATCAACACACGGTTAACTTTACACAAATATTTGCCATCAATACATACATGTATGCCTACGACAATGTCGCTAAACAAACATGTGGTTCATATTGGAAAGCAAACGAGTAAGGCTGCAGTTAGACAACGCGAAAAACGCGCGTTGGCGCGAATAGGTACTTGTGTTTAAAAAAGCTAATTTAAACTCTATTTACTAGGTCACAAAATTCAAGTTTTTGCGGCGGCAGCGCGTCTCCCGCGTGGTGTCTATAGAACCCGAAATCTATTTCTCTTTTTAGCATTATCAGCATAAGTACTTTGTATAGACGATTCCAACCTGGAGTTTAAATGTGGTGCTGAGCCGCAAACAATGGGGCACTTGATATCATGTCCCGCGTGCCCTGCTACCTGCACCTTAGAGGAGCTTATGGACGCTACTAAAAATGCAAAACTGGGTCTTCTGGTTCTGGGTCGACACAATTTAGATTGCCATCGACACGCTAAGAGGAAGAAGCATAAGTAGTATGAAATTGCATTTTTGTATTATAGTCAGATTACGCATAACGAATATCATGTGAATTTCGAAAAGACTAAAAGCTTTGTATAAATAGGGGTCGCAGTGTTAGCGTGAAGAGTTTCTTTAATAAATTGACTTTCCTCCTAAAGCTTAGAGTTTATTTTACAATAACGACAGATCACCAGGCGGCGCGCTACGACTGCGTTATGTACGCGCCTTATAATTCGTATCATATAAACTCGCCCTACAGGTGGGATAGCTATTCTTTTTTCATTGGTTATAAATATTGCTTTTTTTCTAGAGTACCTATCCTAGTACCAATCTTTAAATATAAATATAATAGCTATCGCCCGCAGCTTCGCCTAGGTACTCGTTTTTCTCTCGTGTTAGTTCATGTTTACAGCTAGGAACTTTTGCAGGCGTACGCAGGAAAACTCAGTGCAATCGGATGACTGGTTAAGAAATTCATAGAGAACGGAGTTGTTTTTGGCTGGCCTCACACAGCCGGAATGTCTCTCTGAATACATAATCTAAATTTATATTATTATTCAGAAAGCCCGGAATTCCATATAATTTAATTATCTCAGATCTTTCTCTTCCATAGAGACGTTTGCATATGCCGTGATACATGAGACTACTAATCAATCTGAATTTTTAAGAAATATGTGAGGTAAGGCGCTGGAATTTAAATAATGAATTCAAAAAGACATTCCGGCTGTGTGAGGCCAGCCTTATAATTTGAAGAAAAGTCAATTATTATATTTTCCTCTATGTAGTATGTTTATCTTGTTATGTATTTAGTATGCCTTTATACTTTTATATTGTTTGAGGTTATTCTTGTTTTTTAATAAGACAACTGCCGCACTAAGGAATAAGCTCTGTGTCACCCAGACTTGGGATAACTATTTATG
Source organism: Trisateles emortualis (assembly GCA_947095525.1). Taxonomy (NCBI): domain Eukaryota; kingdom Metazoa; phylum Arthropoda; class Insecta; order Lepidoptera; family Erebidae; genus Trisateles; species Trisateles emortualis. The sequence goes on along the minus strand of OX352736.1, from coordinate 19,081,414 downwards.
GATCACACAATTTTTTGTCCCGAGTGCATATCGAACCCACAACACGCCCCGCATAGTAAATGGCGAGGCAAGCACTTAAGCCACTGAACCAACCATGCAGTAATATAAAAGGTAGTCGGTCCTCGCTGTTAACAGTCGTTAGATCACGACAGAGGCCTAAATATGAGCGATCTAAATAACTCTGTCACCAGAGCCTCTAGACAAGTTGCATAAGCGATAGTCAAATCGAAAAGTCAAAAAGAAAATGTATGGGATTTGACGTAAGTTTACGACATTAAATCGTAGACTCACGTCAAATTCCAAACATTTTATTTTTTGACTTTTCGATTCGACTATCGCTTATGCCACTTGTCTAGAGGCTCAGGTTGGCCAGTAACCAAACGATTAGATAAGAAGAAGATAGGTATATATACTTAATAAACAAATTGTAATACTCTTTGATCTCTAATCAACAATGAACCCTCATAAAGTTGAACAACACTTACCCCTTGGCTCGAAACTTTGATATTTGTTGTTGGCAATAGCAGAAATAAGGTTGCTTCCTAGGTGTGCACTAGCATAGTGTAAGAAAGACTCGATATAGTAAGGACACTGCTTCATTATGTAGAAATACCTACCACTTAGGACCGGTGTGCGGGCGCCCCACCCGCTACCTTGACAGCCCGTACTTGTATGCTTGGTATTGGTATGTCAATCTATGATGTGGTGTGATCTCTCCATCCACCCCAGCTCGATGAGGAAGGCCAGCAGACGCCTGGGCGGCCCAGGTACTTGTGTGCTGATTAAATAGGTCCTGAGCGATAGGTTTTTTTTATACTACTTAGGTGGCAAACAAGCATACGGCCCGCCTGATGTTAAGCAGGTACCAGGGTTTTTTTACAACAGTGCTTTATGATGGGAGTATCCCTGGGATAAGAATACGTTTCTTTCAAAATCCCTAAAAGAGCGCTGCAGACCTGTACTCATACACAGGAACACCACTACACCACTGTTTGTAGTTTATTTGGCTGTGGTCTTCTGTAAGTTGGAGGTCATTCCCCAGTCGGGCTTGCTCGCTAGTATGGTACCCTACCTCTCTTAAATTTTAATATAATGCTGCAGTGTCCTTACTATATAGCTTTTTTTACACTATGCCACTAGTATCTGTTACATTACGTCATACCGACTTCAGACCTAAGTGTTCCTATTACACTTTCCATCAACTTTTCACGGAATGGAGCCGTCTGCCGCGGCCTTATTCTGTTTACTACGATGTTGTGTTTTGCATTACTGCTGTAATAAAACTGTACTCCTCATTTCTAGCTTCTTACAACTGTTTGTTCGGCTTTCTGAAGGTATCTTGCTTAAACAAGTCCTTAGAAAAATCTTAAACATAATGTATTCATAAAATTAGTCTTGTGTCCAATTTTGTTTCACAAGACAATAATTTATCAACGTCTCAGCCTAAAGACGTCCACTGCTGGAAATACGTTTCTGGATTAAAAAATCGGTTGCCTGCATCTTTTAGTATCTTTAAGCAGTCTCCGCGTGAAGAAGTAGCATACATACAACAAGGAAGGTCATCCTTACAAATTTTCGTGTTTATATTATTGGATAATCCTGAATAATTCGATTAATAAGGAACCTCACGCACAAAGGCCCACTTGAGCGGCCAGGTACGGAAAATGCCCCGTCTAACTAACTATGTATATCCAGTTCGCTAATATAGGAAGAACCATGAGAACATACTGGCAAGAAACGCTAGTGTATCTGCGGCCTATGACTAACTCTAGAAAACAAGACATTATACACATTATGTGAACCTGGTGTTACGTATCACTGTCTAATACATTCTTAGAAAAGGACAGATCTTTAACAACAAAAACTATTCATATATTATTATCTAAAACAAGACGTATTCAGAGTAGGTTTGTACGTGTCCTAGAGTGGAGACCGCGACTCGGTAAGCGTAAGGTAGGGCGGCCCCCAGCTAGGTGGACCGACGACCTAAAAAAGGTCGCTGGGACGGACTGGATGCGGAAGGCGAAGGACCGTGTGCTGTGGCGCGTGTTAGGAGAGGCCTATGTCCAGCAGTGGACTGCGATAGGCTGATTGATTTGATTTGATATTCTCAGAAAAGGACAGATCTTTAGCAACAAAAACTATTCATATATTATTATCTAAAACAAGACGTATTCAGAATAGGTTTGTGCAGGAAACATCGCTAAAGTGCATTCTCATCGTTCCCATCTTTTGTCTTAAGCGGCAACCGGCAACTAACAACTGTTGGTTCACCCACACAAATACACGGACTTTTTAGTATTTGTACAAGAATGAAATAAGGTGGAGTTTTTAAAATCGTTTTGTAGTTTTTCAGTAATCAAAGATACAGTTCATAGGTTTTATATCTACTATTTATTACCTACAATACAGCGCCAAAGCTGAGCACATTTTTGTCTCTCAGCAAGGACATTAATTTTTGTATCTTTGTTCGAGAAGATAATAAATAATAAAAATTGCAACTTATATTATGTCCAACTGCTGGGCACGGGTCTCCTTTCCTCTATCAAGGGAGAGGAGACCTGTGATTAAGGGAGACGAGGCCTTAATTCACACACGCTGTGTGAATTAACGCCTGAATATATAATGCGGGTTGGTGAATCAGACATGTACTTTGAATTTCTTCCAAGTCACGTGGGACAAAATAAATACCTACGTTTTCTTTTATTCTGTATATAAATAAGCATATTTTTGCGCAAAATCTATGACCATTGCTGTCTGTACTTCATAACCCTTGGCACTCCTGCCTTACAATAGTCACGCTTCACTCATTCAATTTGACGAGGCTTCCCGCGTCATGTCCAGAACTGACGGTTCTCTTCTGACTCGTGAAAAATGTCATTGCGATGTCCTTTGAACGGAATGATTTTAGAAATGGACGAATATTAAAGATTCTGCATATGACTTTCTCACTGTGTTATTGAAATATGAATAAGGACTTTAACTTCAGTTAAAATTTGAAAGGTTTTAAAACTACTAAAATTACTGTCTGTCAAATTTAAAGAATAAATAGTACAAGTATGTGTTAAAAAGTAATAAAATCTGACAGACGGACAGTCAGACACACGAGTGATCAGGTTTTAAGTTTTTCCTTTTTGTTTTTTTTTAACTTCTTGGTGGAAAGCAAGCATACAAATTGGTCCTATCAGTAGGACCACGGGCAACAAATGAGCTTTAAGATGTAGCATTTGTGGGATAAGAATACGTTTCTTTCAAAACTCACCCCTTAACATTACAGGTCCCATTTGGGACCTGTAATACGGATTTTTAAAAATAATCCAATCTGTAATTTCAACAAAAAAAATCTACATCAAATCGACTGAAATTTCAGTTCAGTAATGAACTTCACCAATTTAGTTTGGTGACTGGCGTTGTTTACACAAATATTTGTTCAATGTAATTGGCCCAGATTGCTGCTACATACATGTATACGCACATTTATTAAGATATTCATATGAATATATAAAATCTGCTAAAATATAATAACTATTTTTGTTAAAAGTTAAACAACAAGTCCTGGTGTTCATACGCTCTAAGGTTTAAACGAAAATTATTGAACGAATATACAGTAGCTTAAAAAAAATAGCTGCACTGTTCCCATATATCATGTAGATAAATGGGAACAGTGTAACAAGATTTTTTTTTATTTAACTTTAGCTCATATATTTGTACATAGGCGGACTTAATGCTAAAAGCATTCTCTAACAGTCAACCTAGGGTAATGCAGAGAGAACATGATAGTAGGTGCATTCCGAAATTTAGTGGTATACAATATACTATAAATATCTTAATAATGATGTCTATTAATTAAATATACAAAAAAATACTTATATAATACATACAATAATATATATAAATATATATATACAGTAATACAATATATAAATTGAAACAAGGAATGAAATGACAAAATTCCTTACGATGATCCTGCCACATTACGCAATAGTAGATCGCGAACTTTTACCTTAAAGGTCCAAAACCAGAGGTATGAGTAGGACATGCAAGTTGACGATTAATTATTAGTGGAGCGTAGATTTCTATTATGAACGGAGCAAAGATATTGTAAATATGGACTTAAATAACTAGGAATGAATAAATAACTTAAATAAAGAAATGTGTTAGTGGAGTTTAGAAAACAAAAAATACCTACGTTCCGTAGTAGTTAGTTAGTTTCCGATAGTTCCGTTCAGGAACTTATTCTGCGTTACCACAAATTGTAGGTTGTACGTTTAAGACAAAAGTTTTATAGAATTTCGTTTCACTTTTTTTCTCATATTATCATTTCATAGAATATTTTTTTAATGTTTCGATATTCTTTTCATAGAAAAACAAATCAAATATTCTTTATTTTCATATTTTGTTAGCGCATCAGATATATTGTTAACATTTTTTCTAAGTAATATCGGTATCTCACCTTTCTCTCTCTTGATAGAGGAGAGGAGACCCGTGCCCAGCAGTGGGACATTTATGGATTGCTATTATTATCATTATTATTAATATCGGTTTCCTCGCTCTTTTTTTCTTCACTGTCAGCAAATAGTAAATTGATTAGCACGACTACTACCCTGGGTTCGAACTCAAACCTCATGTTTCCAATTAGCTTACTACACTGGACTATCACGGACCCGTGCATTGTCATCCCTAAATAACTAACTAAAACATGAATAATTAGACCTCTATTACAATTAAGTACCGAGCCCACAAGCCACAAAGCACATCCATTGTTCAATGCTGCGGTTTTCATATAATAATTCCGACATTTGCGGGAGAATTATTTAGTACCCCTATCGGTTGGTAATTACTAACCGCCATTTATTTGTTGGCCTATATTTGTTTGCAATTGATTGTCTATTTATTTTAATATAGACGATAAATATTATTTAATTAGTGATTTTTCTTATTTTAATAGACTCGAAAATGCGAGTTATAGTCGAGTGAAAAAGTAACGGTCTTGTATGTAAAAGTGTGAGTCTTGTAGTAAATTTCACTTTGTGGAATATATTAAGGGATTTACTATCTGCTAACGGTGAAGGAAAATCAAAACTAAACTCTATTGATAGAAGAGAGCATACCCGATCCTAGCAGTGGAATATTATGGGTTGCTATTAGTGTTTTGTTTTGGTTCTAAATTTAAATTATGCTAATATATTTGAAAAGCTATTATTTATAATAATAATACATATAATAATATTTTTGGGAAAACACACACCGCCATCTGATCCCAAACTAAACTAGACAGACTATGGTAAACAGACAACTTATAAACATACTTATATAATATTTCTAAATAACTCAAACTCAAACTCAAAATTCATTTATTCATTAAGGTTACAAGGTAACACTTATGAAGGTCATAAATTATGAATAAACAAGAAAGATGATGTCAGCAAAATTTTCCTACGGCTAGTTCGCTGACGTGGAGCCTTGAGAAGAACTAGCAAGAAACTCAGGCCACTCTTTTTAATCGCCAGATAGTTACAATCTTTTGTAAAATACAAGTATGATAGCATGCAAGCTGATGCAGACAAAACACGATACTAACTATATTGATAAAATAAGGTAATCGTACTTAATGTGAATTCACAATGTGCCTCACGTCACAAATAAGAACTTATGTAATAAGCTGATTTATTGTAAATTAAACAAACAACTATATAATGCAACTAATTTCAAGACTTTTTATCGTTCAAATAATCATTTATTGTATAATAGCCCTTCCCTATGAGATGATTTTTAATAGTAGGTTTAAATTTGTGTAAGGGCAAATTCATTATCTCTTTCGGTAATTTGTTAAAAAAACGTATACCGAGTCCTACAAATGAATTATGCACTTTGTGTAAACGATGGTACGTGCCAACTAACTTATGTTTATTTTAATACATACATGTTATAGATTAATAACTCTCAGACATAGAATAAAAATGTATGCTCATCACACAAAGATTTGTCCTGCGTGGGAATCGAACCCACGACCTTCGGCGTAGCAGTCAGTGTCACTAACACTGACTGCTACGTCGAAGGTCGTGGGTCACTAGACCAACAGGCCAGTCAACTATAAAATATATATAATAAAAAAGTGACCTATGCATTTTTTTAAATTCAGTTAGCGTACATTATTACTTTTAAAATACGACTTAAGATAAAAAATATTAAAATTTGAAGAAGAATAATAAACACGGACGTCGACCTTACAGAATACCACAGCCAAATAACTGTACCAAGCTGTGGTTGTGATTTTTGTGTGAGTACAGGTCTCCAGCGCTCATTTTAGAGATGTGTTTAGAAATAACCTTTTCTTACCCCAGGAATACTCCATCTTAGAAGCCCTGGTGTAAAATAATGACTCGGCAACATTCAAGTGATATCTCTGGTATTACAAGCGTAAGCATAGGCTAGATACGCCACACGAGTTTATGGAATAATTAATCTCAGCCTAATCCTAATATTTTAAATTTCAACATTTATTGTAACCTCCTGAGTAATAAAATTGCCATTTATTTAAAAATACAAAATACATACAAACCCAATAAATAAACGGGATAACGGTTAAATTATGATATTGATGAACGATGTGATGAATATTCCCAGCGGGGATCGGGAAGAATGAATGAAAATGTGGAAATTCCCACCCGTATAATAAAGTACGTACGTAGTGTGTTGAAAATTGAAACGCCACCGTAATCCCGGTAGTGCAATATATTGAAAAATGTCCGCTACTTGGCTAACATTATAATTTAAAACTTCGCTGTGCTTTAGATTATTGTTAATTAGTTTAATATGGATCTATTTTAAGCTACATATATAAATGTAGATTAAATAAATCCATAGTAAATAATAAACTAAGTCTTTTATTTTTTTTAATCCAACTGGTAATTTAAATACAAACTTTTAATCACGCCAAATAGGCTGAATGGATCTAGATGAAATTTGGCACAGGGTTCAATTCCGACACAGGACAAATCTGTGTCTGTAAATTGTATGTTTGTACAGTCCTCCGCAATACGAGATTTGTTTCCGACTTTGAAAAAAATAACATCCATAGGTTTACTGTATTTACGGTAAGCCTATGGACGCTTGCAACACAAGGGGTGTCACAGGCACGTTGCCGACCGTTTAAAAATCTTATAACTCCTTCCTTTTTTTTTGTTTTATACTACCAAGGTGACAAACAAGCATACGGCCCGCCTGATGGTAAGCAGTTACCGCAGTACCGCTATGGACGTTTGCAACACCAGGGGTGTCACTCACGCGTTGCCGACCCTTTAAAAACCTTATTTCTTGAAGAACCCCATGCTATAATGTTTTAGGAAAACCACGGCAGGGAGCTCATTCCACAGCCTAATCGTACGTGGTAAGAAATTCCTCTGGAATCTTTTTCTTGAAAAACTATTTGCATTTCACAACCAAATTTAACACTATGGTAACTGCTTACCATCAGGCGGGCCGTATGCTTGTTTGCCACCCAAGTAGTATAAAAAAAATAAACAATAATTACTGCCAAATAAAATATTCTTTCTTTTTTTCAATTGAACAGTATGCTTGCTTGTCACCATAATCGAATAAAAAATACAAAAAAACCTTCGAACGTACGTACCAATAAAGTAGGTGCAATGTATCACAGCCAGCAATAAAGAGAAAAAGCCGTTAGTGTCTAAATAACGAAATAAAATATTCAATGGCTCGGAAACGGGCACATTATGGGCCTAACGTTCCTTGTAACTTAAACTTCGAGAGAAAATCTACACGTGTTCGTATACATACTGTTCTAAAGAATGGATAAATAGTATATTGCATATGACTGCCTTACAGTGGCCGTAGTATGCGCCTGCTGTGCACGACGTTGTGGGTTCGATTCCAACACAGGACAAAACTTTGTGTGACCCATAAAGTGTTGTTCTGAGTCTGGGTGTAATTTGTGTCCGTTAATTGTATGTTTGTTAAGTCCCCCGCGACACATAGCTTGTTCTCTAGTGCGGGAATGTCTTAAAAAAAAAAGTAAATAAAGAGGTAGCGCACCATACAGGCGAGCAACCCTGACAGGAGAAGGACCTCCACCTTACAGAAACGTGTCAGCGTTTATTTAGGGATGCGATTTTAACGAAACGTTTTTTGGCAACACACAAGTGATACCTCTTGTATTACAATCATTCATAGGCTACGGTAACTGCTTACCATCAGGCGGGCCGTATGCTTGTTTGCCAACTATATAGTATAAAAAATAAGAATAATGAAGTAATTATAAATTGAAATACTGATACTTGCACGCTTCCCCTCTTTTTTACACACATGATCAGCTGCTTGTCTGGTATTGTATAAAATACCTAGGCAAACTGGAAAATAAATCATATTTTATACTTTACGTAAACGTTTTAGGTAGGGCACCATACTAGTGAACAAGCCCGACTGGGGAAGGACCTCCACCTTACAGAAGACCACAGCCAAATAACTACACCCAGCTGTGTAGTTGTGTTCCTGTGTGTGAGTAGAGGTCTCCAGCGCTCATTTAGGGATGCTTTTTGAAAGAAACGTATTCCTATCCCAGGGATACTCCATCTTAATTAGTAGTGATACCTCTGGTATTGCAAGCGTCCATAGGCTATGGTAACTGCTTAATATCAAGCGGACCGTATGCTTGATTGCCACCCAATTTGTATTAAAAAAGAGGTCGGTGGGCGAATTTCGACCGAAAATGCTTCTATCCTGTGTGATGTCAGAAAGGGTCCTAATCTCTGAGCTGCGGTATATATATATATGCATATTTTTTTCTCCTCTAAGTAGGTAATTATTATAACCTAAGCTAAAACTAGGTACACTAGCGTTACTAATTCGCCTAGCATTATCAAGTGGGTGTCAGCAAAGAGTAGGAAACAACGACAAAATAGTCGTTAGCAGCGGCCGCGGACCAAACGAGACTAGTTTTTTCATTACCTACGCAACTACCATGAGGCTGCGAAGTAAGCGATTTAATTAATCTACTAGATTTTTTCCTTAGGTAGTTCCTTAGTAGTAGTGAATATTTATTTCATAAGATATTTACATGAATAATTATTAAAATAAAAGTAACTTAACCTAAACTACTAACAAACACATAGCTAGTCCTTATATATAAAAATCAATGCCACTTTTCGTTGTAAATAAACTTCTCCTAAACAGCTCGGCTGCATTTAATGAAAAATTGTGTGTGTGTATTCGGGTAGGGCCCCGGATGGTTTAGATTCACAATTGGACCTGGTAGGTGGCGCTGCTGTCGGTATATCAGCTTTTCCGGGCAGGACGACACGTCACAAACCATGGGACACCCATTATAATTTTTTTTCCTTAAAAAAGATAGCTCCCGCACTAGGCCCTGTGTCGCGGGGGACTTTACAAACATACAATTAACGAACACAAAATATAACCGGACTCGGGACAACCATTTATAAATCTAACAATTTTTTATCTTCTGTAGGGAACCCACAACACGCCCCGCAGTAGTAAATGGCGAGGTCACCACTGAAGCCACTGAACCAACTGTGCAGTCAAACATACTTTTTTCGTTAACTTTACAGTCATTAACAAGTTAGCAGCTGGTACGCCATTTTTTCATTTTGAAAAGTGAGGATAATAAATATTTGCAGATCGAGCCACCATAATGCCACAGGTAACACACACAGTAGTAACTGTTTAAACCACTAAGCAATATACTCAATCGCTAATACTTCACTCGCTTTCGTCATATCCGTCTCGCTCACTCGGGGAACGAACTTGTATCTGTGTTACTCTCGGCAATTAAAAGCTAAAAATTAGAAATGTGTACCAAAAGAACGGAAATTACCATCCTTGAGCTGAACAAGTCAGTAATCTTGCTTCAGAACAGCGTTAAAAAGCTTTTATTGGAGCAAAATAAGCTAATAAATAAATAAATAAATCACATCTCCTGGCCCCACAGTAAAGTACTAAAGTGTCGCGGCAATTTTATTGTAGTGCTACACAAGCTTAACACTCTTGTTTGCAAGTTACACTTTAGCTTTTTTTGGCAACGATTTGTAACTTCCTCCCGTAATACGTAAAGTCGATATTGGTAAAGTTTGTTACCAAACTATGTGTGTAATGGCCCATTTAGTCTGCTTTTATTTTACACCAGAATCAGCTGAATATTTGGTGATCGATGTTTTCTTGTTTTCTATGCCTGTTTCCCTTAAAATACTCATGAGATTACATTCTTAACATTTTATATAATAGCAACCCATACGAGTATATGTCCCACTCTGGGCACGAGTCTCCTATCCTCTGTCAAGACAGAAAGAGGGGGGTTAGGCCTTAATTCACATACGCTGGCCCAATGCGGGTTGGTGAATCAGACATGTCTTTGGAATTTCTTCTAAGACATGTGGGTTTCCTCCCGATGTTTTTCTTCACCGTTAGCAGATGGCGAATCAATTGATTAGTACATATAAACTCCACAAAGTGAATTTACATTGGTACTGCCGCCCGGGACCGAATTCGCACCTCTTGCGTGCAAGTCGGTTACTTTCCCACTCGGCCACCACCGCTTTACTGACATTTATACTTTATCACTATTTGGTTTACAGGTACAATGTTACAGGCATAGACATAAAAAACCGACATTACTGGCCAATAACAGACTTATCATGTGATAAAGCTAGTCCAAATTATAAACATACTAGCCGTTGCCCGCAGCTCCGCCCACGTGGTTGTCGGTTATCTCTGTTAAAAGTAGCCTATGTGTTATTCCAGACCATAATCTATCTCTTTGCCAAATTTCATCCGGATCCGTTCAGTAGTTTTTACGTGAAAGAGTAACAAATATCCATCCATACATCCATCCATACTCACAAACTTTAACATTTATAATATTAGTAAGGATTAGTTTCCAAACATCTGGACTCTGGATATTATACAGATTCTTGAGTAACTTGTCGAGATAAAAAATGCAATGTATTCTCCCAACATGATTGATAGAGTTAAGAAAATATTTTCTAGAGTACGAAAACGTATGAGTAACAATAATATTTTGCTTACATTATGAGTAGTTTATGTTAATTTACTTTTATTTAAATAACTATTCATGTAAATATCTTATGAAATAAATATTTTTGCAACTTAAGTTTTTTCAGTTAAAATATAATTTGTATACGTGGCAATGCCGCTAGCTTTCTGGGCACGTTTCCAGTAGACAGTGATGTTGAGGAATATTTTGACGCTTAAAGTCTTCGTTTTATATTGTTTTTATTTTTTGTATTTAAGTTTACATTATGTAGTTTTATGTATATAGGTTTTGTTAAAATGTATATATATGTAACTGATTAATGAAAAATAAATGATTTGTATAATAAAATAGTCATAATTTAAACTGTTTCGGTAAAACGATTGTTTCTTCAAATAGGTACCTACTCGTACATACCGGCTGTTATAAATATTGTGATTTTGTAATAAATATTAACAAATAAAATAAATGAACCCTATAAACTATTCTAGTGTGTAAGCTATACTATAGTACAATTTTATCAAAATCTGTTCAGTCGTTTTTACATGAAGCAGTAAAAACATCCATCCATACAAATTTTCGTATTTATAACCTTAGTAGGATGCACCACCGAAGTCTCGGTGTCAGTTGAAAAAAATGGGTCAGCAATACGCAAGTGACACCTCTGGTGTTGCAGGCATACATACGCTACAGTAACTGCTGAACACCAAGCAGGCTGTATGCTTGTTTGTCACCCAAGTAGTAAAAAAAACATCAGCATAAAATCTTCCTCTTTCTTCTTCTTATCGTTTGGTTAGTGGCCAACCTGGTGACAGAGTTATTTAGATCGCCCATATTTAGGCCTCTGTTGTGATCTAACGACTGTTAACAGTCAGGACCGACTTTGAACGTGCCCTCCGAAGCACGGAGACGCTCAGATGAAATATCACTATGCGGTCACCCATCTATAAGGTAACCGCGCCCTTGGTAGTTTAACCCGCTGATCGTTTACCGAACAGTGAGTGTACCAGGCTATGATCGCCTATAAAATCTTAAGAAGTATACACTCCAGACAAACTAATAACAATATTTTTCAAGATGTTTATTTATGTTTTATTTATAAGAGGAACTTAACATCCTGCTTGTACATCCCAGTGTACTTCCTCGTAGGATGTGAGGACTGATTGTTATTTTATTCTATGTTATGAAAAGAAAATAAACTATTAGAAAATCAAGTCAGATTGCTATAATAACAATAATTTAATTCAGATTATTCCATATTTTGTTAGTAACAATTTTCTTACATACTAGTGTTAGTTAATAATTAAATTAAATTATTTAAATGCAGTGTGGAGCCGCTCCACCGCCTCATAATAGGTGTCTACCACCGATCCATAAAAATACCCAGGATGGTGTTGGTACTGCTTCGGACTCGAGCCAGTAGAGATGCGCTTCGTTTAATGAAATAAAGACTTGGTTTTAAGTTAAACTGGAGACCATTTTTAGGAGAGGTAGGGCACCATAATAGCGAGCAAGCCCGACTTGGGAAGGAGCTCCACATTGCAAAAGACCACATCCAAATAACTACACACAGTTGTGTAGTTTTGTTCCTGTATATGATTATAGATTTCCAGCGCTCATTTAGAAACGCATTCCTAGAACGTTTGAAAACACGCATCCCAAAATTTAGGATTGCGTTTTTAATTAACAAAACATTTTCCTATTGCAAGCGTCCACAAGCTATAGTAACTGCTAACCATCAGGCGGACCGTATGCTAATTTTCCAGCTAAGTAGTATAGTGCCCTATATAAGCGAGAGTTAAGCCTCTCATTCTTTCTCAAGAGCCTGTATGTATAAGTATTAGCTGCGTATATGCCTAATCATATAATCGAATACCTAATCTGTGGCGAGACAATATCACTATGACCTCTTTAACGTCCACACTAATACAAATCATACTGCACAATACCACGTTACTACACACACACACACACACACATATACGCACATAATAATATAAATCGTATATATCTACATACATAGGTACAGTAGTGAGTGAACAATAATTTCCCGCCAGTATCTTAATTATCATTAGACTGTGACGACATTGCCAAAGGGAGCGGATACGTGACATAATATTTCTACTGGGGTCTGTCTGTGAGGTATTATTGAAAAGCTATTTTGATTTTAAAGCTGTGAATGATACACTCTTCGGATGCTTAAAATAAAGCTAGCTATAACTACACGAAGAATTGTAGTTGTGTTCCTGTGTGTGAGTACAGGTCTCCAGCGTTCATTTAGGGATGTGTTTTGAAAGAAGCGTTTTCCTATCTCAGGGTACTCCATCTTAAAGCAAAATGGGTCGGCAACATGCTATAGATACCTCTGGTATTGCAAGCGTAACTGCTTAACATCAGGCTGGCTGTATACAAGTCGTATAAAACAAAAAACAAAAGCCTGAACAATTAAAAATAAACACTTTCTATATTTGAGGAGGATTATTTACTTCTATATATGAGGGAGGCCTACGTTCAGCAGTGGACATTACCAGGCTGAGATGACTGTCTATACAATGTTTTTACAATTTGTATTTTTTTAATTACACGTGTTGGGAAAATAGGTTAAACTATTATGCGATGTATAAAATTAAAAAAAAAACTAGTTTCAAAACTTAATTTTCATTGCATCTGGACTTCCATTTAGACCTGAAACTAACACATGATTCACCAATATAGATTATAATTTATGAAAAAATCTACATTTATCTATCAATGCGGTTTTTGAAATAAGAAAGAAAAAATATTTATAATAAAAGAAATAAAATAAAAGGAAAAACAAGGCACTTATGATATTTGTATTAACTAACAAGTTTACCAACAATAGACCACCCCACTTAGCTACTTGCTGTGGCATAAAACCTTATGTCTCAGCGCTGATTTTCAGTGAAATGACCTAAAAGCATTGTTACTGCTACGATATAAAAAAAAACCTATATCTAATATACAAAAAGCCTTTATACAATGCATCAACAAACAGCTTTTATCTCTAACAGAAAAATAATACCAGACAACAATGACGTAAATCAAAGTGAAATGAATAGCCTGGGCTAATTCATACATAGCCTGGCCTATTCCATTCCATTGTGGTATCAGCGGAAACTTAATATCCACTAGAGATCGAGGGCCCATTGTTGGGAGCTCATCGCGACGATATTGCGCTCCGTTGCCGTTCTGGAGATTAAATGCATTCAGATAGTTTTATTTGTAATATTTTTACTGTGTGAGTATTACTTACTAGTATTATATTTTACACTAGCTTACACCTGTGGCTTCACCCGCGTGTACAATCAGAAAGAAATATAAATTATCACGCCATTTATCACTGGGCGGCGCGTGTTGTGGGTTTGATCAAACCACGGGTCAAAAATTTGCGTGATCCATAAATAACCATTTATGAATCACGCAAATTTTTGACCCGTGATCCCGAGTCTGGGTGTTCTTTGTGTCCGTTAATATTGTATGTTTGTAAAGGTCACAGGGCTTGTTCTCTAGTGCAGGAGTTGTCATTTAAAAGATCAAAAATAACAATCCGATCTGTAAAGTGTAATTAGGTATTATTGCCTTTGGCAATTCTTTTCTTGCAATACCAGGGCGTCACGTACCTATAGCTAGTAAAAAATCTGAGGCCAGCTTCAGGAATTTCACTTGCTGTAAAGCTAGTAAAATTCCTGAAGTTAACTTATTAGTATTATTACTAATAAGATGGAGTATCCCTGGGATAGGAAAACGTTTATTTTAGAACACATACCTAAATGAACGCTGGAGCCCTGTACTCACACAGGAACACCGCTGTGTGTAGTTATTCGGCTGTGGTCTTCATTAAGGTGCAAGTCCTTCCCCATTCGGGTTAGCTCGCTGGTATAATGCCCTACCTCTCTGTAAGTGGATGTGATTTCTCTGCTCTTATTACTTCGGTAACAGAACCATCTTTGACCTATCCTAAGATATTAAAAGTATTATTATAACCAGTATCCTTACTAATATTATAAATCTGAAAGTTTGTGAGAATGGATGGATGGGTGGATGGATGGATGGATGTTTATTACTTTTTCACGTAAAAACTACTGAATGGATCTGGATGAAATTTGGCACACAGATAGATTATGGTCTTTTTGCAGCGATAACCGACATCCACGCGGGTGGAGCCGCGGGCAACAGCTAGACATAAATAAAAATACTCTACATTGTATCAGACAGTCAAAAACTTTTCAATTTTTCCAATCGCTATAAAAAATGTCTCGCCAAAAATATAAATATTCGTGAAATCTTTCATTTAAATCGGCGGAGTTTAATTGAAACTGAATTTCAATTGGAAAAATACATTCGCAAAAATACATTCGCAAAAAGCATTATTACTGCTATGATATAAAAAAACCTATATCTAATGTACAAAAGTGCTTACCCTTTATACAATGCATCAACAAACAGCTTTTATCTCTAACAGAAAAATAATACCAGACAACAATGACGTAAATCAAAGTGAAATGAATAGCCTGGGCTAATTCATACATAGCCTGGCCTATTCCATTCCATTGTGGTATCAGCGGAAACTTAATATCCACTAGAGATCGAGGACCCATTGTTGGGAGCTCATCGCGACGATATTGCGCTCCGTTGCCGTTCTGGAGATTAAATGCATTCAGATAGTTTCATTTGTAATATTTTTACTGTGTGAGTATTACTTACTAGTATTATATTTTACACTAGCTTTCACCTGTGGCATCACCCGCGTGTATACTACCTTGGTGGTCCAGTGGCCGTGGTATGCGCCTGCTGTGCACGAGGTTGTGGGTTCGATTCCCACACAGGACAAAACTTTGTGTGACCCACAAAGAATTGTTCTGAGTCTGGGTGTAATTTGTGTCTGTTAATTTGTATGGTTGTAAAGTCCCCTGCGACACAGCTTGTTCTCTAGTGCGGAAGTTGTCTTTAAAACAATATATATATATATATATATACATATGTAAATAGTTACTTAAGTGTTTATCTCGCCATTTACCACTGGGCGGCGCGGGTTGTGGGTTCGATCAAACCACAGGTCAAAAATTTGCGTGATCCATAAATGGTTGTCCCGAGTCTGGGTGTTCTTTGTGTTCGTTAATATTGTATGTTTTTAAAGGTCACAACACAGGGCTTGTTCTCTAGTGCAGGAGTTGTCTTTTAAAAGATCAAAAAATAACAATCCGATCTGTAAAGTGTGATTAGGTATTTTTTTCTTGCAATACCAGGGCGTCACATACCTATAGCTAGTAAAATGTCTGAGGCTGGCTTCAGGAATTTCACTTGCTGTATAGCTAGTGAAGTTCCTGAAGTTTATTTATTAGTATTATTACTAATAAGATGGAGTATCCCTGGGATAGGAAAACGTTTATTTTAGAACACATACCTAAATGAGCGCTGGAGTCCTGTACTCACACAGAAACACCGCTGTGTGTAGTTATTCGGTTGTGGTCTTTATTAAGGTGCAAGACCTTCCCCATTCGGGCTAGCTCGCTGGTATAATGCTCTTTAAGTGGATGTTATTTCTCTGCTCTTCTAACTTCGGTAACAGAACCATCTTTGACCTATCCTTAGATATTAAAAGTATTATTATAACCAGTATCCTTACTAATATTATAAATGTGAAAGTTTGTGAAAATGGATGGATGGGTGGATGGATGGATGGATGGATGGATGTTTATTACTCTTTCACGTAAAAACTACTGAACCGATCTGGATGAAATTTGGCACACAGATAGATTATGGTCTTTTAGCAGCGATAACCGACATCCACACGGGCGGAGCCGCGGGCAACAGCTAGTCATATATAAAAATACTCTACCTTGAATGTCTGATTCAATGTAGAGTATTTTGTCAATAACTTTTCAATATTTCCAATCGCTATAAAAAATGTCTCGCCAAAAATATAAATATTCGTGAAATCTTTTATTTAAATCGGCAGAGTTTAATTGAAACTGAATTTCAATTGGAAAAATACATTCGCAAGTATCGCTGAGGTAAGTGGAGCGTTGTAATTTTTATAGTCAAGTGAATGTTGTGTGAGAGCACTCATTATCTATAGCTACATTTGATTGCCATTATGTTATAGTGAGTCCACATCAATATACTAACTACACAGTGGGTTCACGTGACGTGTTTGATACATACATAAATGATTGCGTCTTTGACTTGAATTTCTTTATTTGCAAGAATTTGTTATTAACAAAGGCGTTACATTATTGATTGTTCTGCACATTATATTGCCTTATATGGCGTACAAATATAACTTATGTAGATAATTAGAGTAGTCTGTCTCTCTTTATATATAAGGAGACTACCCGGGCTTTTGAAAGGCTTACGTAGGTATAGGTCGAACACGCAGAGGCCCAGAGAGAGACTTTTTAATTTAAAATGGTATGAGACGCTTACCATATTCATGCCACAGAAACACTAAAACACAATTTAAATATTACTAATTAATATAGATATACATTTTGTAAAGTTGTTTTAAGTAAATATACTTTTTAAATTTGTTATTATAGCCACTAGGCTGTATACTAGTACAATAAATGCTTTATGCTATTTTAAAAACCATTTAATTGCAGTTAACAATCAAAATACAATTTAAGTGTTTATTTCTGTACATCAGCAAGTTTGCAATTTATAAAAATAAAAATGTCCAAGTACTTTTATTGGTGACGGTACAATACTACAAAAACTCAATTCAATAGGTATTGTTGTATAATATAAGGGTCTTTCTATATTCATTCGATCTATTGAATTCTTCGATATCAACAGACGTCGTCGGTTCAAGTGGTTGTGGTAACTTCTAACTTTCGTGGGAAAGTAGGATGCCAACTAGCTTTCTACCAATTTTATTTTGATTATTTTGTAGGAAGTTATTTGGTTTGTTATTAAAAAAATTAAGCGTAGCCTGTAGGTTTATTGTATTGTTATAGTATATATTATAATAGTATGTATATAGTTTTAAGTAACATTTGATTTACCCTGACTTCTTGTATGTGTACACCTACTTTGTTTCTCTCTGCATCACCCTAAGGTTGACTGGTAGATAATGCCCCAGGTATTAAGTCCGCCTATACATAAATTTTGTGTATGAAAATAAAAAAATAAATTGTAATTATCTGGTCAATGAAAAGAATAGCCCGAATTTTTGTACTAGTTTGTTGCTAAGTCTAAGTATGCCTGTCATGACTAGATACGTCTGCCAAGATGATAAGTGGTTACAATCATCCAATTGTATTTGTAAATCAGTCGATTGGTACCATAAATCACAATACATAATAAAAATTGTACAGACCACAAAAAATCAAAAATCATTACGCAATTTTTATTTTAAAAGTTGAAAATATCTAATTTACGTACGTACCTATCATCATCATCAGTATATCGCAGTCCACTGCTGGACATAGGCCTCTCCAAGTGCACGCCACCTAGCACGATCCTCGGCTTCCTGCATCTAGCTACTCCCAGCCGCTTTGCGAAGATCGTCGCTCCACCTCGCCTGAGGGCGTCCTTCATTACGTTTGCCGAGCCGCGGTCTCCACTCAAGAACACGGCTGCTCCAAAGGTTGTCAGTTCTTCGTCAAATACGTACCTTTATGAATCCGAAAATATTATAAACATTCACCTGAATGCTAAAACATTTTTACTAAGAAAACGTGAAAATTTACATTCTTTCTTACAAAGTATCTGCAGGTCCCACCTTTATACCACGTTTAGTGTCTTTGTTCTATAGGTATACTGTTGCACAAATTCACTCAAGTATAGTTTAATAAGTTTACATTGTAACAAAGTATCAAGAATCTTCAATGTTCCGTTGCTAGTAAAAGTATTTTGTTTTCATAAAATACATATTAATCTTTTTTTGGTCAATTGGACACCAAAACTAAGGAAGAATCTCTGTCAAAACTTAGTTCAAATCATGCTTTCGAGATCAGGCCTAAACAAACTAACATAAATTGAAAATAAAATAAAATAATAGCAACCGATACATATGTGCCACTGCTGGGCACGAGTCTCCTCTCTTCTATCAAGAGAAACAGAGGGTTCTGGCCTTAATTCACACACGCTGGGCTAATGCAGGTTGGTGAATCAGACATGTCTTTAGAATTTCTCCTAAGACATGTGGGACTCCTCGCGATATTTTTCTTCACCGTTAACAGATGGCGAATTATTTTATTAGTGCAAATAAACTCCACAAAGTGAAATTTGTAAAGTTGTTTTAAGAGAGTGACATCACGGACGTTAAGCTGTCGTGAGCGGTCTCTGTATAATATCCCATTTTAAAAAGTAAATAAGTTGTATTGTTCAAAGTTTTTATTGTAGAGAGTTTACATTCAGTGTGATAATCAAGTTAAAACGTTATACAAGTATATAGTGCAGTTTAAAGACAATAAAAGTACAAATATAAAATCTAAAAACCTTTGTGAGCTAAAAACTACCTTAAACTAAAAAAAAAGTGAAGTGATATTATAAATAAAAGCCTGTAAAAAATACACGAATGATAGCACTAAAACCTCCCTATTAAAGAAACGAACAGATCAAATGAGCTTACCATTCACAAGAGTGTACATAAGCCTCACTCTGAAGCTCACACTTGAGCTAATTGCAAAAAGCTGGTGTATAAAACGCAGTGATACTTGTAACGCCGGTGTCCGTGGTCAGAGCGGGCTATTGTCCGCAGCGGTGAGTGCTTTGTGCTCCGTGCTTCCGTCGGCATTCAATACAGATGGTGAATGGTGTTAGGTAAGGGAAAAAGCGGGGAACTGTGATTTAAGACTTAGTTTAGAACAGTTTATAGTCATTGTAACTAATTAATTTTATACTTCGTGGATATCATAAGATATTTAAGACTCCGGCTCGGCTTAAAGATGGTAGGCGGCCGGCATACCGACTAAACCCCCTGTGCACCAACACCCGTCTTCACGGGTGGACCACCGTAACCTGATATGACGTCAGTGTCCCCAGTGACAGCGTCCGGGCGCACCGGGGACACTGTCCCCTCCGTGGAAGGGTGCGGGTGAGACTCTACTGCAACCGTCCATAGGCTACGGTAACTGCTTAACATCAGGCGGGCCTGTATGCTTTTTTTGCCACCCAAGTAGTATAAAAAAACTGGCAGTTGTGATTGTTCGGTGACGGTACAATCTAAACGTCAAAAAGGCTCGGTTTTTGCTCTTACGGAATACCGATTTTCAATCTGACAGCCAGATTTTGTTCGGTTTTCGCGGTAGCTCGGTTTTTGCTCTTACGGAATACCCCTGCCAGTTTTTATTAAACCTTGTTTCTGTAATAAAAACCCGTGAACGACATCATCAATAGTCTAATGTATAGACGATATAAACAACTCTTATCAGCACATTGGCCACTAAACACTCTATAAAAAAGAAACTAAAGAAATCTTTCTGTTCTTAACATCTCCTATAACTAGAACCAAACTCTTAGGTTTCACACGATAGTCTGATATCCCTTTATTCATGAAATATGTTCGGCTAACGTGCTGTAAGACTATACAAAGTAAACACAATATCGTTTTATTTAGTAATGCTTTAGTTGTTGCTGTTTCATTGTCTGTGGTCTGTCTCACTGTTGGACTTACTTTTCAAGTAGAGTAGCTATTGCACTATCATATTTTGAATCCTATTGTAAAAATTGGATATATATATAATATAGAGTTTAGTGTATAGTGAAGAGATTTTTTCCCGTTTGCTATTTAGGATAATAAATAGGATTCTTAAAATATATTGGTTTAATAATCGATTAACCATCCAAGCCGATCTTGATTCGTACCGTGCGGGTACGAATCAAGATCGGCTCTCGGAATAATATGCCATCCTCAAGCATTTCCAATTTTGATTTTTTTTTACTACTAAGGAAGCAAAAAATATATATGAAAAAATCAATTAATACAATATTAATTAATTAATCGGGATTAGATTGATAGATTGAGCTTGAATTATTGATCAATAAACATTTTTAACTATGTCAAAATCCTAAATTATGTCAAGGTCATTACTAAAAGTGATATAACTTTTAAATACACTGACAGGAACAACGATTTTCAAGTGTTATTTAACCTGATTGCAATGTACCTCCATATTACAGAAGACTATATTCTGTAAGTTAGAGGTAGATAGCCTAAAATCTCACCAAATCCTATAATAATAATAATAATAAACTGGCAACACTATAAACAACAAGCAAAAATTTTCACTTTTATAAATTTTATTTATATATTTTAAGATTTATGGGACACAAATTAAATCAAAGCTCAAATAACAATAGCAATATTTATTTATATACATACAATATATTATTTTGCTATACAAAATCCTTATAAATTAAGAAAATCATTATGACAGATGTCAACTACAATTTGATACCATCTATTATACAACAACAAAGTGAAAAACAGTGAAAATACAATGTTGACCAGAGCCAGAAAGAGAGAAGCACTAATAACACCCCCGGACTCGTCGCGCACATGCACCTCGCAGCTTGCGGTTGCCGCGCCAGTGATAACGCCAGCTGCTGAGGTGTCTTCATCTTCAAGCGACGAGTATTTCTCCCCGCCGACGTCGCCAACACCTGTACGTCGTCGGGGCAGAGGCCGGCCACCTGCATGCTTAGGGACCCGAGGCCCATCGGCCTCGAATAGGGCCCCCGCTGCCGGTGGTAATGTGCGCCGCATGCGATGGACGCAGTCAATAAATGAAAATGTCATGCGGGCATATTTTGTGGCAACAGAGGGAGGAACCAATCTTACGATGTATCGTGACCGGATGCTGCCTTTGTTTCAGGCCCTTGAACCTTCTGTCAACGTCTCAGCGCAGCGACTATCGGATCAAGTGCGGGCTATCCAGCGTGCCCACATGTTGGATGACTCTACACTTGAAAGGCTTCGTTCTGACGTGCGGAGTAACCTCACTGTCCCTTCCTTGACGCAGGCTGTGACTCAAGGTACAGCCCATGTGCCCCTGCCACAGCACGTACAACCAGTTGGGGAGGTAGATTGTGGGGCTACAAACGTAAGTACCCAATGTTATGATCAGTTAAGGAGCGCTTTGGAGTGTGCCCTTCGGGAGTATCGATCCAAACCCTCTAGCGACAGACCCCGAGTGCCGCGTTTGCCCATGCACAAAAAAAACATTGCGTTAGTGTGTGCCCTGGATTCACTGTTGTCTAATTACTTTGACAACAGTGAAGATATTAGTGATACACACTCAATCCTATACTGTGCGGCCGTTGCGGTATGTCGGGTAGCAGGTGTTAGGTTTTTTAATAACAGCGCAGCTGCCCGACCAAAATCCGCTGTGCCTGCATGGCAGTGTAGGATTGAGCGTCGTATTGCTGAGGCTAGGGCACTCATTGGCAAGTTAATCTGCTTCAGGTCGGGCAATACTCGCCCGAGAGTGATGCGCTTTGTGAAGCGGGCGTTCTTGGGGACTGATGTTAGCCCCCAAGACTATGCGTCACGAGTCACAGAGCGCATTGACCTCCTGAAGCAGAAGGTTTGTGCGTGGGCGAATCGCGTTCGTCGCTATAAGAAAAGGGTGGATCGGTACCTCCTGAATTGTACCTTCCAAAGGGACGAGAGGTGGGTATATAGACGGTGGGAGCGACCTGTCTCCGATGTGGATGACGGGTGCCGACCAGCAGATGATGCTACTAGTGTATTCTGGCGCAACATCTGGTCGGTGCCTGTCAGTCACACTGAGGGTGACTGGATCGGGGATGTCAAGCGATCGTGTGCGTCGATTCGAAATATGGAGCCATTATCCATTACGAAAGAGGATGTGGCGTGTGCAGTCCGTTCGATACCGAACTGGAAATCAGCTGGTCCGGACGGACTGCAGAATTTCTGGCTAAAATGGCTCCATAGCTCGCACGCTTGTTTGGCGTCCCAGTTTCAGGCATCTTTGGAGTCTGGGTCGATCCCACAGTTTATGACGACTGGTATTACCCACCTTCTCTATAAATCTGGCAGTGCCACGGATCCCAAGAATTATAGACCGATTACTTGTTTACCAACGGTCTATAAACTTCTTACATCCATTTTGAGAACAAAAATTGTATCTCATGTTGTAGATAATAATATCTTGTCTGTTTCTCAAAATGGATGTAGGAATGGGGCCCGTGGCACTAAAGAGCTCTTGATCATGGACATGGCCATTAATCGGCAGGTTTACCGTAACCGAAAAAATCTGTCTACATGCTGGATTGACTACAAGAAGGCATATGACTCAGTGCCACATACATGGCTCTTGAGAGTGCTGGAGTTGTATAAAGTTGATACAACTCTATGCACTTTCTTGAAGGCATGTATGAGGCAATGGAGGTCTGTCTTGTGCTATCCAGGGTGTCGACAGATTGATGGGGATGGTGATCAGCTGATCATGATCAGGCGGGGTATATTTCAGGGTGACAGTCTGAGTCCCTTGTGGTTTTGTCTGGCACTGAACCCTCTTAGTACCGTACTGGAGAGTTCAGGGCTGGGCTATCGGTTGAGGAGTAGTGGTCGAGTTATATCCCACCTTCTTTACATGGATGACTTAAAGTTGTTTGCCCCCACCAGTTTTCAGTTGATGGCGTTACTAAAGGTCACTGAAGCCTTTAGTAACTCTATCAAGATGGAATTTGATGTGGATAAATGCGCGGTCATGCATGTGAAACGAGGTCGGATGGTGGAATCTGAGGGGATACAACTCTCAGATTCTACTCAACTTAGATCACTGTCTGCAACCGAAACCTACAAATATTTGGGTATGTCACAGGCGTTAGGTATAGCCGATGCTGGCATGAAACAGGTGTTAAAGGATCGTTTCTTTGGCCGCCTGACAAAGGTTCTTAAAAGTCTTTTGTCAGGTGGTAACAGGGTGCGTGCTTTTAACAGCTGGGTCATGCCTGTCCTAACGTACTCCTTTGGCATACTCAAATGGACTGCTTTTCAGTGTGAACTGGATGCCCTTGATAGAAGAGTCCGAACACAGTTGACTGCTTTTCGTATGCACCATCCACGATCATCAGTAATGAGGTTGTATATCCCACGGAAATGTGGAGGTCGTGGCTTTTTATGTGCCAAGACCCTCCACAACCGTGAGGTATGCAACCTCAGAGAATACTTTCTCAATGCTGACGTGGATGTGCATCGGGACGTAGTTGCTGTGGATACCGGACTCACCCCGCTGGGTCTGGCTAAAGAGAACTGGCGCAAACCTGTAGTGCTCAGTACTACTGAGCGTGAGGAAGTATGGAGGAGCAAGGAGTTGCATGGACGTTTCTATCGGGCCTTGCATGGGCCCGATGTAGAATTTTTATCATCTGTGTCCTGGCTACGTTTCGGCGATCTCTTTGGAGAAACCGAAGGTTTTGTCTGTGCAATTATGGACGAAGTTGTTATGACGAACAACTACCGTAGGTATATCCTGAAAGACGGAACGGTTGACATTTGTCGGGCCTGCCACCATCCCGGAGAATCTCTCAGGCATATAGTTTCTGGTTGTTCCCGTCTTGCAAACGGCGAGTATTTGCACAGACACAACCAAGTGGCCAGGATTGTCCATCAGCAACTTGCTGTAAAGTACATCCTTGTGGACTCGGAGGTGCCGTACTATAGGTATGTGCCCGACCCAGTTCTCGAGAATGGTCGTGCCACAATATATTGGGATCGGTCTATCATTACTGACAGGACTATTGTTGCCAATAAGCCTGATATAGTGGTGATAGATCGATTAGAGCGCCTTGCAATGATCATTGATATCACTGTCCCACATGACGAGAATCTCGTGAAAGCCGAGAAAGAAAAACAAATTAAGTATTTGGATTTGGCTCACGAGATTGTTGACATGTGGGAGATAGATTCAGCGATCATTGTGCCGATAGTTGTATCAGTCAATGGACTGATCGCCAAGAGCCTTCATCAACACCTTAGGAGGCTCTCGTTAGACGGTTGGATTGTGGGCCTGATGCAGAAGGCGGTTCTCTTGGACACGGCGCGCATTGTGAGGAGGTTCCTGTCTCTGGAGCCCTAACCACCGGTAGCTTGGTCCCTGTACCCGATACCGGTGGGCCTCCTTTTTTATATTTTTAAATGTATATTTTTTATAATTGGTATGTATTTAAAAATGTAATTAAGAGATAAAAGTTTAATAAAGGGAATAATAATAATAATAATAATAATAGCCCTTTATTCAGATCAACTTAGTATCTATTACATTATATTAACTTTTAACTATAAATATATATAAAAACAGTTGTAAATAAAATCTAATTCTAATACAAATCTAAATCTAATATTTATTTACTTTCTGAAGATCTGTTTGCCAATCGGCAAAGGCCTCCTCCAACCTTTTCCATTCCTGTCTCTCTTGAGCCACTCTATTCCACGTTACTCCTGCTACATGTCTGATATCCTCATCCCACCTTTTCTGCGGTCTACCTCTTTTCCTTTTACCTTCTCTAGGATACCATCGTGTCACAATTTTGCTCCATTTTTCTTGTCCTCTTATCATGTGCCCTGCCCATTGCCATTTGAGTCTTTTGATTTTAGATGTTATGTCTATGACCTTTGTCTTGTTTCTGATGACACGGTTTTTCAATCGGTCTGACCTCTTCACATTCAACATACTCCTTTCCATAGCACGTTGGCAGGTCGCGAGTTTGCTTGTTGTGTTCTTTGTTGAAGCCCACGTTTGGCTACCATACAATAAGACTGGTAGTATGCAGGTGTTAAATAGTTTGCTTTTTACATTTATGTGAAGAGTTTTGTTTTTCATAGCCTCTCTCAAGCTCCAATATCTCTTCCAAACCAAATCCTACCTTCCCTAAATATATTTAGTGATTTAGTCTTCCACTACTGTCTTTATCCCTCCAACGACACTTTGCCGATGTAGGTGACACATACCTACACAACACTGCCCACAAAATGTTGCATAATATCTTTAAACAATGTAATAGTAACATTATCTGATACAAAGGGTCTGTTTCTGTCATACGCTCGTTCGTCTCTCTCTCTGTCCAGTCCTCTCTCAGAAATTTCGACGTAGACATGCAAAATTCACTGCAAACATTATCTTTGTTCACCCGATTAAATAACATTTGCTAGCCTCGTCTGGGTTGATAAATAAGTCTAGTAAAGTTTTTATCCTGGCTTTGATTAGTAGCCTAATAGTAAGCTGTTACCGTAGCCTGTGGACGCTTGCAATACCAATATATACTAATATTATAAAGCTAAAGAGTTTGTTTGTTTGTTTGGTTGAATGTGCAAATCTCAGAAAGTACTGTTTCGATTTGAAAAAATCTTTTTTTGTTAAATAGTGCATTTATTCAGGAAGTTTATAGGTTATATAACATCACGCTATGATAAATAGGAGTGGAGTAGTAGTGAGATATCTATTTTGCAAAATCGGGGAAAATATTCCAAATTACCACGTGGACGAAGTCGCAGGCGGCAGTAGCATATAAAATTTGTATTTTAATTATCTTTTTGAACCTATCTTGGTACCACGTTTCCATTTTTGTGGTAAGTTTATACACTATCGGATCGGTATCACTTGCGTATTGTCGAACTATTTTCGCATTCTTAAATGAGCGCTGGAGACCTGTACTCACGCACAGAAACACAACTACACCGCTGTGTGTTGATGTGGCTGTGGTTATATATAAAGTCCATGACATTACATGACTGTCCGTGTGGTGACGGATTAAGAATACTAATGTCATCATCCCGTTCCATCCCGTGAGTGTCGTAAGAGTCGACTACGGGAGTAAGTCATGCAGACATTATCCACTGCAAGAGACGGAAAACTCGAAACAAAACCCTATAGCAACCCGTCTGGCCAGCGTGGTATTATACCTCTGGTAATGCAAGCGTCTATAGGCTACGGATACTGCTTAACATCAGGCGGGCCGTATGCTTGTTTGCCACCCAAGTAGTATAAAAAAAAAAAAAAAAAAAAAAAAAAATATAGTAGGCTAATATCCCTCCAAATGTATGGAGGAGACCCGTGCCCAGCAGTGGGACGTTTATGGGTTGCGAAGTGAAGCTCCATGACCAGTTGGGCTTACTTGCTAGTATAGTGCCTAACCTCTACTAAAATACTCGTCTCGGCTTTAAACTATTTTAAACAGTTTTTTTTTTCAGCATCGCTAAAAAATACCATGGTGGAGGAACAGATCGATATAAAACCAAACTTTGGAAATATCAAGGGTATTCTCAAATAAAATCCCAATGCCTCACATAGGCTATAAATTTGTCTGACGAATATCGTAAAGCCGGGTCCACACGGGCTTAAATTACGCGATGGCTTGCACGTCTCTTATCGTGGTGTTCACTGTTCACAGTGCATAAATCACTTGCATGCCCTGATACCGGCCAGTGTGCTTGCTACCTAGCATCTTATGTGACGTCATGTAGTTCATCTTGTGTTTATATTATCTCTTGTTGCCGGTAATTAGATTAAAGGAGGTTTTGTATAAATAGTTTTAAAGTAAAATGTTCATGTTTTATTTTTGTGTGGTGCTAAAAATACTTTATAGGTGCCGAATAAGCATACTGTACTTGACTGGTAAGCAGTTACCGTAGCCTATGGAGGCTTGCAATACCAGAAGTATCACTTAAGTGTTGCCGACTCAATTTTAACACCACGGTTTTGTAATAGAGTATTCCTAGGGTGAAAAAACCGTTTCGTTAAAAATGCATTCCTAAATAAGCGCTAACCTACCTACAAAGTGAAAACAAGGAGTGTTGTAGTTATTTGGCTATGGTTTTATGTAAAGTGAAGGTCCTTCCTTACTCAAGCTTACTCGCTTATATGGTGGCTACCTTTCTACAAATAATATTAACATTTTTTATCCGTACTTTGACCCAAAGTTACCATAATTTAGACGACTTTTACTCCACAATACCCATGACGAGGGTAATTTGATTTCCATCCAAAACCCCGCCATCTTTATTATTCAACTCAATTTTCGTTATTTATAACTTTAATTGACATGCTCATGCCATGAGTGACATTTTTACAAAAGGAATAGAAGTATAAATTGGATGGATGGACAGACGGACTGACAATTCCCTAATAGGCTGAGTTTGCCGGCTTTGTTTGTTTTATGTATGAAATCAGCGTCTATGAATAAATGGAAATTTAACTAACGGAGGCACATTCTAATTCCTCACGTCGCTCGCTCGCGTCGGCGCTCAAAAAAGATTTTTATTTGACTAATTTTAAAAACGAAAAGCGGTGGAGTACTTACGTGTGGGAAAATAACCGACTTGCACGCAAGAGGTGCGAGTTCAATCCCAGGTGGCAGTATCAATATGAATATAACTATGTAGAGTTTATGTCTACTAGTACAATGATTCACTATTCTGCTAACAGTGAAGGAAGACATCGTGAGGAAACCCACATGTCTTAGAAGATATTCTAAAGTCATGAGAGAGGCATGCAGTTTCATATACCTGCTTCAGGTTAGGAATAAATATATACATCAGGGTATTTCGATTTTTTTTTAATACTTCTTGGGTGGAAAACAAGTATACGGCCCGCCTGATGTTAAGCAGTTATTGTAGCCGATGGACGCTTCCAATACCAGAGGTATCACTTGCGTGTTACCAGAGGTATCACTTGCGTGTTACCCATTTTTTATACGAAGGCTTTAAGACGAGAGTATCCCTGGGATTGGAATACGTTTATTTCAAAACGTATCCCTAAATGAGCGCTGGAGACCTGTACTCACACACAGAAACACAATTACACCGCTGTGTGTAGTTATTTGGCTGTGGTCTTCTGTAGGAAGGATCCTTCCCCAGTCGGGCTTGCTCACTAGTATGGTGTCCAACCTGTCTTGAAAATATCATCTTCCTTGAGAGGTTAAAATTGCATGGTAGTGCCGTCATTTTAAAAACAAGAAGCATAACATTTTATATACCTACTTCTGGTTAAAAACAAAGGTAAATCGGGGTTTTAAAAAATAAAAACCCTAATGAGGTGATATTTTTTAAATTCAACCCTAAAAAAATTATAAATTTATATGTGCAAAGGTGGGCTGCGAGTTACCAAATTACGCTAATTCTACTAATATTATAAATGCGAAAGTTTGTAAGTATGGATGGATGGATGGATGTTTGTTACTCTTTCACGTAAAAACTACAGAACGGATCTGCATGAAATTTGCCACAGAGATAGATTATAGTCTCGAATAGCTACTTTTTATCGCGATAAGCGACATCAACGCGGGCGGAGCCGCGGTCAACAACTAGTACTATATAAGGTTTACCTTCCTTTCAGTCACAATACAACAACTTATCTGTCTCGACTAAACTATCAAAAGAAAAATAAAAACCGAACTAAATCTTTAAAATCTTAGAAGATCTTATAACAAGGTAGTAGTGAACTTTGATCAAATATTAAGTCACTATGACAAAGTGGTCCCTGACTGGTACGGGCACAGTCAAAGCGAATTTTATATGTCCCTGGACGAATGTTAAATATTCACAGATAACTGTATTCTGGACGTTCAGTTTTCATATTTAAAATGTAATTCTTGCATTGTGTATTTAATGTTTGATGAAATTGGTTCAAGAGGCGAATAATAGGAGGATGGAAACGGCCATTTTTATTTTTTGTAAGACGACTTTTGTACTTTTTATGCTACGATAGTGATGTTAATAATAATGGTCGGTCATGGCGGCTAATCTCAATGGAGACTAGTCATCTGCACGGGATATATTATAGTGCACAAGTGTGTACGCAAACACAAGTGCACTCTTCATTCACGACCGCGAGAGATCAGGTATAGGACCTATGGCTTTACGTGCTTTCCGAGGCACGGGGGTGTAAATACCGCCAATTTTCAAACTCCGGGCATCTATTTTGAATTTCTCAACAGAAAAACCCAATGTTAATTTGTAGCCCGACCCGAGAATTGAACCCGGAATCTCGTGATCAGCAGTTACACACATAAACCACTGAGCCACCGAGGCACTACAATGATAAACAAGCATACAGTCGTATGTTTGTAAAGTCCCCCGCGATACAGAGCTTGTTGCCTAGTGCGGCAGTTGTCTTTAAAATAAATTCTTATACTTGTGTAATTTTTGAGCCATCACAGGTTTATTAGTTTAACGGGTCTATCTATGTATGATGTGGGATTCGAACCCACGACACTCGCGCGAGTTACCATATTAATCACTAGTTGTTGCCCGTGACTCCGCCCGCGTAGATGTCGGTTATCGCGATAAAAAGTAGCCTATATGCTATTCCAGACTATAATCTATCTCTGTGCCAAATTTTGATTCGGTTGATTACATGTAGACCACAGCTGTAGCAGACTCTGTATGTATACATGATTTTAATAGGCCGGTTTACATTAGGAGAATAAAATAGCACATACACAGCTAGGTAAAGTCAAAGTCGTGTAATCACTTTGATCAAATGCACGATACTTATGAACGTCATAAAAAAATAGATGACAGCTTGTTTTCTGCTATGGCCAATTTCCTGAATAAGGTACGGCCTCGAGAAGAATTAGCAAGAAATATTGATAAATAAGACTAACCCCCGTATCTATAGACGAGTAAAAGTAATTACTTGAGTAAAAGTAATTACTTTAGCCATGATTTCTATTCTATAGTTAAGAAACTGACCCGAGTAAGAACTGTCAATAGCTAGAATTCTTAGCTGAGTAATAGTCACCATTTCGTTTACTTAAGCATTGCTTCGGATGTATGTGAACGTATAATTTGTGAGTTGAGTAAGGTTATTTATAAAAATGGAAGCGATTGAAAATGTATTTGCTATTGTAGACAATATTGATGTGATATTTCTGAATAATATTTAGAAATAAATTCTTCTACTTAGATAAAACGTTTCTTTGGCCTTTCGCCGGCACAGAATATCTTTATCTTTTATTTTTTTTGAAAATCGGTCAGAGTTTCGTCTTCGGGTTGCTTTTATTGGCTGTCCAAAGTGGGGTCGCCAGAGCTATATGCTCGGGAGTAGAAGTGTCATTTTCAAGGGCATAACTACGGGGAAACCCGCTCTCGGGTCTCCGTCGAGGACCCTCGATGGGGAAACCGGCACCACACCGCTCAATACCCCTAGCCGCGCACTATGGTGTTGCCCTGATGCAATATAACAAAAGCAGGCGCCGTTCTATCCCATAGCTTTTTAAAGCCAGTTCATCAAATACCCAACCCCATCCTCACAATGTTAGATACTTAAATATTTTTACAATAGCTCTACGCCTACCCTATTCATATCATTGTTGTACTATAATAGTGCCGTTATGGTAGTGTTTCATCTCATTTTCATTCTCTAGGCCTCTGCGTGATGGACCTATGTCCCCGCGTAAGCCTTTCAAAGGGCCGAGTATTCTTTTTATATAATGGAAAAATACCCGAGACAAGAAGAGACATAATAATAATAAACAAACTATTGACTGATTGACGGTTCTGTCAAAATGTGTAGTATAATGCAACATATTTAATTTGCAGCTATCAACGTTTTAACAACCTAGTACAATAATACTTCTAAATATTGCAGAGTTATATTGTCTTTCAAAACGTTTAGTTTCACAGTAGACCATTATTGAAAAATAGTTACTTATTTAATCATTATAAACATAGAACAGATTAAACGCTGTAAACATTATGACTTATTTTATAATTGTTTGAAGACTAGTTTGTTTATGCAAAATTTTGTTATTTACTTGTAACTTTTCTCTTTTCCTCTTCAAAGAACAAAACGTAAGTTGCAATATTGCCAGCTGAAAAGATTTTGAAGCACTGAGTAATACTTAGAACTTTACTCAAGTAAGCATTGATCATTACTTGTATATAGAATATCATTTACTTTAGAAATTACTTAAGAACAAGTAATGACTTAGGCAAGAAATTACTTAAGAAGAAGTAATCACTTGTTTATAGATACGGGTGTAAGAGACTGGTACTTACACACAGAAACACAACAAGACAGCTGTGTGATATTGAGCTGTAGTTTTCTGTAAGGTGATCAGTCGATAATTTTTGTATACTTCTTAGGTGGCACCATAAGACCCGCCTGATGGTAAGAAGTTACCTATAGACGTTCGCAATACTAGAGGTATCACTGGCGTGTTGCTTAACTAAAACTTTTGCTACTAGGGATTTATTATGGAATTTTCCTGGGATAGGAAAACGTTAAATAGTCCGTGTGGTGACGGATTAAGAATACAAATGTCACCAACCCGTTCCATCTCGCGTCGGCGCTCAAAAAAGATTTTTATTTGACTAATTTGAAAAACGAAAAGCGGTGGAGGACGTGTGGGAAAATAACCGACTTGCACGCAAGAGGTGCGAGTTCGATCCCGGGTGGCAGTATCAATATGAATACAACTTTGTAGAGTTTGTATGTCCTTATCAAATGATTCGCCATTCTGCTAACAGTGAAGGAAAATATCTTGAGGAAACCCACATGTCTTAGAAGATATTTTTAAGTCATGAGAGAGGCATGCAATTTCATATACCTGCTTCAGGTTAGGAATAAATATATACATCAGGGTATTTCGATTTTTTTTTAATACTACTTGGGTGGCTAACAAGCATACCACCCGCCTGACGTTAAGCAGTTACCGTAGCCTATGGACGCTTGCAATACCAGAGTTATCACTTGCGTGTTACCAACCCATTTTTTTACACCAAGGCTTTAAGACGAGAGTATCCCTGGGATAGGATACGTTTATTTCAAAACGTATCCCTAAATGAGCGTTAGAGACCTGTACTCACACACAGAAACACAATTACACCGCTGTGTTTAGTTCCTTGGCTGTGGTCCTTGTCTTCTGTAAGATGGAGGCCCTTCTCCAGTCGGGTTTGCTCACTAGTATGGTGCCTCACCTCTCTTGAAAATATCATCATCCTTGAGAGGTTAAAATTGCATGGTAGTGCCGTCATTTTAAAAACAAGAAGAATAACATTTTATATACCAACTTCTGGTTAGAAACAAAGGTAAATCGGGTTTAAAAAAATTAAAACCTTAATGGGATGATATTTTTTTTTGAATTCATCCCTAAAATAAAATTATAAATTTACATGTGCAAAGGTGGGCTGCGAGTTACCAAATTACGCTAATTCTACTAATATTATAAATGCGAAAGTTTGTAAGTATGGATGGATGGATGGATGTTTGTTACTCTTTCACGTAAAAACTACAGAACGGATCTGCATGAAATTTGCCACAGAGATAGATTATAGTCTCGAATAGCTACTTTCTATCGCGATAAGCGACATCAACGCGGGTGGAGCCGCGGTCAACAACTAGTACTATATAAGGTTTACCTTCCTTTCAGTCACAATACAACAACTTATCTGCCTCCACTAAACTATCAAAAGAAAAATAAAAACCGAACTAAATCTTTAAAATCTTAGAAGATCTTATAACAAGGTAGTACTGAACTTTGATCAAATATTAAGTCACTATGACAAAGTGGTCCCTGACTGGCACGGGCACAGTCAAAGCGAATTTTATATGTCCCTGGACGAATGTTAAATATTCACTGATAACTGTATTCTGGACGTTCAGTTTTCATATTTAAAATGTAATACTTGCATTGTGTATTTAATGTTTGATGAAATTGGTTCAAGAGGCGAATAATAGGAGGGTGGAAACGGCCATTTTTATTTTTTTGTAAGACGACTTTTGTACTTTTTATGCTACGATAGTGATGTTAATAATAATGGTCGGTCATGGCGGCTAATCTCAATGGAGACTAGTCATCTGCACGGGATATATTATAGTGCACAAGTGTGTACGCAAACACAAGTGCACTCTTCATTCACTACCGCGAGAGATCAGGTATAGGACCTATGGCTTTACGTGCTTTCCGAGGCACGGGGGTGTAAATACCGCCAATTTTCAAACTCCGGGCATCTATTTTGAATTTCTCAACAGAAAAACCCAATGTTAATTTGTAGCCCGACCCGAGAATTGAACCCGGAATCTCGTGATCAGCAGTTACACACATAAACCACTGAGCCACCGAGGCACTACAATGATAAACAAGCATACAGTCGTATGTTTGTAAAGTCCCCCGCGATACAGAGCTTGTTGCCTAGTGCGGCAGTTGTCTTTAAAATAAATTCTTATACTTGTGTAATTTTTGAGCCATCACAGGTTTATTAGTTTAACGGGTCTATCTATGTATGATGTGGGATTCGAACCCACGACACTCGCGCGAGTTACCATATTAATCACTAGTTGTTGCCCGTGACTCCGCCCGCGTAGATGTAGATAATCTATCTCTGTGCCAAATTTTGATTCGGTTGATTACATGTAGACCACAGCTGTAGCAGACTATGTATGTATACATGACTTTAAAAGGTCGGTTTACATTAGGAGAGTAAAATAGCACATACACAGCTAGGTAAAGTCAAAGTCATGTAATCACTTAGATCAAATGCACGATACTTATGAACTTCATAAAAAAACAGATGACAGCTTGTTTTCTGCTATGGCCAATTTGCTTACTAAGGTATGGAGAAGAATTAGCAAGAAACATCGATAAATAAGAATGAGAGACTGGTACTTAAACACAGAAACACAACTACACAGCTGTGTGTTATTGGGCTGTAGTTTTCTGTAAGGTGATCAGTCGATAATTTTTGTATACTTCTTAGGTGGCACCATAAGACCCGCCTGATGGTAAGAAGTTACCTATAGACGTTTGCAATACTAGAGGTATCACTGGCGTGTTGCTTAACTAAAACTTTTGCTACTAGGGATTTATTATGGAATTTTCCTGGGATAGGAGAATGTTAAATAGTCCGTGTGGTGACGGATTAAGAATACAAATGTCACCACCCCGTTCCATCCCGAGGGTGTCGTAAGAGTCGACTAACGGTAAGTCAGGCAGACAATATCAACTGCAAGAGAGGGAAAACTCGAAACAAAACCCTATAGCAACCCGTCTGGCCAGCGTGGTATAGAAGGCTAATATCCCTCCAAATATATGGAGGAGACCGTAGCAGTGGGACGTTTATGGGTTGAGATGATGATAATGAGGAAAACGTTTCGTTAATAATTAATTTCTAAATAAGCGCTGGAGACCACACAGGAACACAACTACCTCGCTGTGTGTAGTTATTTAGCTGTGGTTTTCTATCAGTTCAGTCAAATTAGTTCGCTTGTATGGTGCCTTACCTCTCTTAAAGTAAGGTACTCTCCAAAAGCACTTACCTAGTGTAAACAAGCCTTTAGCCCGTATGATTACGACCAAGGGTGAACGCATGAAGTCCTATGTACGGCATTAGTTGATGTGCACATCACTCGTCTTCGATAAGCTGCTGAAAATGATTAATAACCACAACTCGCATCCAAATAATCTCTGTTATACGGCTTATTGATAATAGTTCCACTTGTAATTATATCGCCATTTTGAATAAATCAGACTAAAAGACAGACTGCTTGCTGCCTACTACTATTTTCTTTATTCTACGAGGATGGCAAACAAACATACGGCCCGCCTGATGGTAAGCAGTTCCCGTAGCCTATGGACGTTTGCAACACCAGGGGTATCACTCGCGCTTTGCCGACCCTTTAAAACTCTACATAAACTCAATCCTTAAGAGTTGTTCAACAACGCCCTAAGCCGAGGTCCTAGCCCCACCTAGGGCTAGCCTCTAGGTGGGGTTAGGTAACGTTGTTTAGTATACTAACGTTTAGGTACCCTTAGGTAACGTTGTTTAGTATACTTACGGCTGAGAGCCTTCCGCTCGCCGACAGACCGCGTAAAGTTGTAAAAGCCATCTGAGGCTAACAACTACACAGAAACATTTAAAAAAATCCTGATGAGTACACACAGTAGTTTTTTTGAAAAAACTAACAATACTAACATACTTATATCATACATAGTGACCATTTTACGTAAAGCCGTTGGTCCTCCGCTTGATCTCTCTCCAATTGTGTCGTTTTGCCGTCCCATCAGACTATGAGAGTGAAGGAATAGTGAGTGCACCTGTGTTTGCACACACTTGTGTGTTCGCAACTAAATCCACAGTCAAACTGTAACGCTAAGAGCCCGCGTAGACTGCAGTCTTTCTGGCAGATAGCTTAAGCGACTTCTTAATCATTATGAAAATATATACAAGCGCGACACTATGTCAAAGTCAAACTCATTTATTCATTTAGATCAAATACATGATACTTATGAACGTCATAAAAACAAATGCCGGCTAACTTTTTTACTACTGCCAATTCGCTGACTAGGGTAGGGCCTCGAGAAGAATTGGCAAGAAACTCGAGCCACTCTTTTTAATCGCCAGACATTTACAATTTAGTTTGGGTTACAATATTATTATTAACAAAAAGGGACGGAAACCATATACCATACAAAATTAGATTTAGGTAAAAGTATTTAAGTAACTAGCTGTTGCCCACGGCTTCGCCCGCGTGGATTTTGGTTATCGCTGCAAAAAGTAGCCTATGTGTTATTCCAGACCATAATCTATATCTGTGCCAAATTTCATCCAAATCGCCGTTCAGTAGTTTTTACGTGAAAGAGTAACAAACATCCATCCATCCATCCATTCTCACAAACTTTCACATTTATAATATTAGTAAGGATAAGGAAACAATAAACAATGAAGAAAAAAAATTAATGAATTATTATATGACGATACTTCATACTAATTAGCACCCCTCTGGACTATCGCCCGACTTAAGTCCGTAGTTTTTAGATACCGAAGTCTAATTATAACAGCTAGCTTAAACATAACCCTGTTTATTAGGTAGTATAATGCTTAAGGTAGGTATTATAAGTATAGTTTGTGAAATTAATTAGCCTCTTACGGCTAATTTTACAAACTAAAGTTATATGTGTATGTGCTACTTAAACTTATATTCGCAAATAAAAAAATACCTGCAAATATCTATTAGGATGTTACCCCAGTAGCGCTGATTTTATCTGAACGCCACTACCATTTTCCTTTATTTGTTTTGAACATCATAAATCTAAACTTAGTTCACTCGTGAGTGGGTTCCCCTAATACTCTACTCAGTTCCAAAAACACCTTCCAACTCATATGCTAATAAATTCACTTATAACACCTCTTTTCCTTCACCATATTCTTCGTTCCCCCTAGTTGACAATAATATAAGCAATAAAGAAGATAATGTTCCCATCGAACGTTACAATCAGATCAGAGAGGATCCTAACGTTCCCAAATCGCTAACATTTGCTAACAGCTAGAATATACGTTCACGAGATAGTATTCGGAGCATTAACTAGAATACAACATTTCTGTTGTCGTTTTTCAAGCGAAATTGAACCTTATGGGCTTATTGGAAGGTGTAGGTAAGGATTATTTTGGGAAGGCAAATAAAAAGTTGTAAGAAATTTTGGGAGTGTAATGAGTTAAAGTGGCAAGATGTGCTAATTTTTTTTGGATTTAGAGACTTTGTTTCAAGATTCCTAACAAAATGTAAGATACTACTTACTGACGAGCATAAACTAATAATGTTATAAGTGTGAATAAAACGAAAAAAGTACCTATTTTACGATTGTGGCAAGTAGAAATTTCTAATGGCTGCTTACCCTTTTAGGAAAGAGGTGCAAGTTTGCGTATGTACCTAGAGCAATGTTATCATTTTAAGTACGTAGCGGTAACAGGAGCATCTAATATAGTTAAATCTACAAAACACACTGCATCAACGTAGTGGAATTTGCTCATTCCAACATATTTTGTACAAATATTTCGAGATATGACCGAGTAGCTTGAAGGAACTATGTAAATTAGTTTTGGTCTTTCAGCCACATCTAGTGCACGTCTATATCATCTTATGGAAGACGTCCAAGTAACGCCTTTGATAATGTATGACGCGGGCTCTGCCGTAGTCAGAATTGATTGATACGCTTTTAAGTGCTTCATATATGGAACATTTTTATATGCATTCATAAGTTATGTTTCAGCCTTATTTTAGCAAACGTAGGCGTCGACGCGATATTTTGGGACGAGGTGTTTTGATTGATACTTTCAGAGATATTTGCTTACATCTTGCATTTTTGTACCTAATCTAAAAGATTTATTAAATACAGTCGGTACCTAATGATGACTAAACGGTACCTCCTTCGATATATTTATTCTATACTTTAGAGGCAACAATAAATATGAAACTTTCCTAACAAAAAACAAAAAAAAGGGGAAAAAGAAGACCTCAATCTCAGCCAAATCATCACATTGCAAATCAAAGCATATTTTGTAATTTTTGTAAAATTTTACTATATTTTATAAAACCAAACAAGATATCATAAATTTGATTCCCCATTCCAGAATAATATCTTATGACAACAAATTTAGAAGAACCTGAAATTACTTGGAAAACAGACGAAGAAATATTTTTATACAAATACAGGCTATAACACCCGAAAAATACAGACAAACTCCATGAACCATTTATGGGAGGGTAGCATGGGAGTTATGTATCGTCGAATTCGGGACAACGGTATATTGTAGTTAGCGATAACTTTGCTTATTTGCGGAGCCCGTCGTCAAAATTCCTCATCACTTTTATTGACAATATTTTCTTCCTACTTTATTTTGTTACGAACCAATTATGGAAGAAATATTAAACTTTTTTTGGCACGCATGTTAAATTTGTTGCCAGGTCGGTATCGAAACTTGATATTTTTTACATCAATTAAATTTTGTTTACCTTATATTATCAAACCGTTACATTTTGGACAAGCAAATTAATAATATGACAAAGTAGATGGTAATAATATAAAATATAAATAAAATTCGTGCAAAAAAAGATGTTCCAATTAATAATTTAACTAAAAACGAAACGGTACGCTTCAAACCGAGACCAACGAGATCACCAAACTTAAAGACAAAATTCACCAAAATGCCCAAAACTAAACACCCAATTGAAAATTATTTCAACCGCGTATCCCGCTACCATTACTATTGTTTTGCTATTATGTTTTTCACCAAAATACCAATGTACTGGCATATAATGGATCTTATATTTCTGTCTCCACCAATGAAGTATGTATGTGAAACTAAAGGAAATGGAACAAAAGGAGATTGTCCTTGTGACACGCCAAAATGGGATAAGAACGTATTTACAAAAACGATGCAGACCAAATTTAGTATAGTGTGTGATCGAATGTGGTTAATTAGTTTCTCGCAAAGTATGCTCTTTGTAGGGACTTTGATTGGGTCCTTACTATTTGGATTTATGTCTGATAGGTAAGTTTCCTTCTTAGCTTTTGTATACAATTATTAACTATTGACGCGATTCTGTGATAATATATTCATTGTTGATCTTAACTTAATGCAGGACATTACCATCATGATCAGTCATCTGAATGATTTAGATTTGCACTCACGCCAACACGTATTAAGAAATCTATTCACTTTTTTTCTTGGCCTATGATATTAATGACCTAAACTTTTAAAATGTTTTAGTCACCAATCGCACAGGCCAATTATTTCTCAAGTACATCAAACAAGTAGCCATTAAAAGCCAGTCCTTTTATTACACAAACTAAATTAATTACGAAGTTACCATGTAAATCAACATTTTCGCGCAACATTTTAATCAATAAAACCGTAATTTAATTAACATCGATATACCAACTCACGAGAGGTCTGTCACCGAAAGTTCATTCAAAATATTCATGGACGTTGACACACATATCCAATTAATTACATAAAGTACCTGAAAGTTTGCCTTGTGCGGTAAACACTATTAAACTGATTCAAGTTGTGAATCTGTTGTTATTAAAATATATTTTGCAAGACAAAGCCATTCCAGGTATATGGTGTATATATTGTTTGTATATTTTACGTAGATATAGGTAGATCCATTCCATCTATAATACTACTTGATTAAATTACAATACAATAAATACAAGATAGTACCTACGTAATATATTCTGTAATTTAATTAATTATTAAAATATGTAAATGTACTTCACTGCCTTGGTGGTCAAGTGGCGGCAATATGCGCCTGCTGTGCACGTGGTTGTGGGTTCGATTCCCACGCAGGACAAAACTTTGTCTGACCCACGAAGAGTTTTTCTGAGTCTGGGTGTAATTTGTGTCCGTCAATTGTATGTTTGTAAAGTTCACCGCGTTACAGAGCTTGTCCTCTATTGCGGGAGTTGTCTTAAAAAAAGCTATCACTTTATTCATAAGCTATATTATTATTATCCTATTCATCTCTAAAATGCTATATATAAATTAAACGATGTATTGATGTGCAAAATAATTTCTTTGATTTTGGTATCAGTTCAAGGTTCTTGCTGCACATTGCTAATAGTACCTTTTGGCGAACATGTTAAAGATTTTTTATTTACAATACTTTTTATTATCTTCACCAGGTACGGTCGCCTCTCTATGTTTTCGCTCGGCTGTTTTAGTTTAGGTATATCGGGCTGTTTAGTTAGCGTCATGCCTACCGCTGCAGCCTACATATTCATGAGGTGTGTCGAAGGTGTGGGTATCGGAGGAGCGATTGTGACTGGCTATGTACTCGTCGTCGAATACTGTGGAACTAGATACAGGGACACAGTGACAGCCCTATACCATTTACCCCTAAACATTGGACATATATCGCTAGCAGGGGTGTCATACTTGCTGAGAAATTGCGACTTGTTCCATCTGGCGCTGTCATTACCGGTGTTTCTATGTGTGCTAACACGGTGGCTAGTATTTGAATCACCAAAGTGGTTGATGGACAGTGACTCAATTGACAAGGCAGCTATTGTAATGCAGAAGATAACGAGGTTGTTAGTATTAGTTTTAATTCATTTAACTATCATACTAAATATTACGAAAAAAATAGCAATAAAAATCAGCATTTAAGTTTATAGTGACAATAACACTCATAGCATAAATAGCGTCCAAAGACTACGGAAACAACGTACCAGCTAATGGAATGCTACAAATTTAACAAGATATTCAAGAGCAAGAGAAATATATGTATATCAAATTAAAATTTTTACTTACTGGAGATCATAAATTATATTTAGTTCTTCTGTTTTCAGTAATGGTGACAAAACAACAACTTGTGAAGCAATAAAATTAAAACTGGAGGACTACCTTATTTCTCAAAATACAAGTTCGCATAAAAAGTTAAGTTTTTGGCAAATCTTTCGACATAAAAAACTCAGCACCAATTTGTCATGTATGGCAGTTATCTATTTCGTCTGCGGCATGGGATATTATGGCGTGTCCCAATACATTGGCAATATGAGTGGCAACATACATATAAATGTTGCAGTATCAGGGCTGTTACTTATACCGGGAACTATCACTACAATTTTCTTTTTAAAATTGATGAGTAGAAGAATGTTTTTGATCGCAACGAATGTATTGTCAGGTGTATTCATGATAGGAGTAATATGTATTCCACCAGAACTAAAATTTGTAAGAATGGTAGTAGCTTGTATTGGCAATACTTTTTTCTTTATGTCTTTTATAATTGTATTTTTATACAGTGTTGAATTGTTTCCTACTGCTGTGAGAAATTCTGTGTTAGGATTTTTATCTGTGTTAGCAAGAATTGGTCAG
This sequence comes from Trisateles emortualis, assembly GCA_947095525.1. Lineage (NCBI taxonomy): Eukaryota > Metazoa > Arthropoda > Insecta > Lepidoptera > Erebidae > Trisateles > Trisateles emortualis. The sequence goes on along the minus strand of OX352736.1, from coordinate 19,039,796 downwards.
ATTGCTGCACCACCCATTAATGCTTTAGATAGTATTGCAGCTGGAGCTATATTTGGACTTGCAGCAATTTTAGGAGCGGCTATGTGTTATCCATTGCCTGAAACTAAAAATACTGATCTACCGTCTACTTTGGAAGACTCTGAAACATTGCCTAAACATAAGATGCGTGTTTCAAGACATGAATGAAGTTTTATTGATACTATGAATAATATTGTTTTGCGCTAAAATTTGTAATCAATTTATATTTTGTTGTTAATATATTTTAGTTTTTTAATAATCTATTTTTGATATTCCGTTGTGTATTTTGCTATTAAAATGTTGGTGATTTGTATGCCTATTATCGTCTGCAATAAGGGGCTTATTCAATTTCAAATAAATATGTATATTATTTTTGAATGGAATGATTTAAAATATAATGTATCAAAATATAAAAGACATATTTAAATTGAAAGAATTATGTTAAACTAAATAAAATCGAAATGTTAATTATTATTCATTTGTTTATTTATTAATTAATAATGTTAGGGCGTAAAATGTAGATCATATCAAATATCACGTAATTAGTTTTTCATCCTTTGCTTGTTACATATAGCTTATTCTTTACACTGTGGCGCTCATTAACCTTCATCCTTCTATGTCTGTATCACCATGGATTACAGTAGTTAATGTTGGAGCAGTTCTTCATTAGATAACATATTTTCTAAAAATTAAATTACGATCTTAAATTTCTTTTTACTACAGAATATGCATACAATCTCCTCGGTCTCCGTTATAAGACGACAAACTTAAGGAACTGCTTTACGACAAATATATTTTCATATTTACAAAATGCAGCAAGAAAATTTATCTGCGATGCTGAATTCTCAAAACAAACACTGCGTTACAACGAAACAAGCAATTTACAATAAAACAAAGCGAAAACGACGACACTGTTATTTTCAATAAGCTGCCTATATACAGGATAATGAAAAAAGTTTTTATAACCGACAATGCACGAACTAAGTATAGTAAAGTATGATGTTTTTAACTTGGCCAATATGTAAGAATATTGTTTTATAGCGCAGATGTGAGAGCTTTTGTATTATGGTTTGTATTTTCTTTAGGGGATTAGGTACGATTTTTTTGGAGTTCATTAGATAACTTGTGTTGTTTTCTTTAGAAAAAAGAAATATTAAATTTGAGTGCAGCAAGTTGGATAATCTGTAGAGATGTGTGTTATAATTATAGTGGTTTTTTATACTACTACGGTGGCAAACAAGCGTACGGCCCACCTGATAATAAGCAGTTACCGCAGCTTATGGATGCTTGCAATACTAGAGCTATCACTAGCATGTTGCCGACCCAGAAATGGTAAATTCTGTTCACTTTAGAAGGGTGCCATTGTTTGATGCTGGACTACGTATCTAATCCTACTTATATTATAAACGCGAAAGTTTATAAGTATGGATGTTTGTTTCTCTTTTACGTAAAAACTACTGAACGGATCTGGATGAAATTTTTGCCACAGAAATAGATTATGGTCTGGAATAACACATACATACTTTTAACAGCGATAACCGACATCCACGCGGGCGGAGCCGCGGGCAAAACCTAGCAATATATAATTTAAGATCTATATACTATATGTATATTATCCTATCATATCATACGTCTTTATCTCCCTCAAATACAATACGTATAAGTTCAATTGTGCAATATATATTAGCTAATTCAGTGCTCTTTGAGCTTAGGCTTAACACATAAGCTTAGTAAATCTTAGCTCTGGCTATTGTAAATCAATTTGGTCCGTTATAATGCTGGCGGATGAAGCATAATCCAGTGTAAGGACCTATTCACAAACTCGCCGACATTGCGTATATAGGTACTTTGCATGACCTTTGTGTTAAGAAACTTTTAATAGCAAAACCTGATAAATGTATCGTACCTGAAGGTGGTTCCATATTGTCTCCAGCGGTCATAGAAAAACTATTTAAAAATTACACTTTCTTTTGTCAGGGTCACCAATAACTTAAAAGTTATAAATGTTTTTTTGCATTGTAAGCATCCATAATATATAAACAATGTTTACATGTTCTTAAAAAAACACATTGTTAGAAAATGTTTTCATGAAAAGTAATGTTTACTAAACATATTATTATCTAAACAATATTGTAGGAGCATTCAAAAAATCTACAATTCTTAACAGAATGTAACAAGTCCTAACATTTGCTTTTATTTTTTTTGTGTTAGATAATGTTTATAAATATTTTTTAACAACCGTGTGGGAGCACCAATAGGCTACTATGACTGCTAATTGTAAGGCAAGTAATATATGTACATATATATTTTGAAAGTCTAACAAGGAAGCAAACAGCTCTGCTTGTCATCTTACTGGTGTAAAAACATAATTGTCTAACTTTCTTTTGGTTGAGATGTAGCAATAAAGACCAGCAAAATAGGTCACCAGCTTTCTATTAATAGGTAACTTGCAAACTATTAATATAAATAATTATATACTAACATATGCATCCTTTGACGGTTTACAAAGCATTCGGTCTTGAGCTTACTTTGCCCATCGGCTGCCTGCAACCTTTTAACATTATGCCCTTCGACAAGATGGATCTACGACTAACAGATTCACTTCTTGCAAAATTAACACAAACTTTCTGGAAGTGTTGTGGGTTCGATCCATTATGGAAAATTGTGTCATCCATAAGTGGTTATCCCGAGTCTGGATGTAATGTGAGTCCGTTAATAGTATATTTGTGAAGAACCGTGTGACACAAGGCATGTTCCCTAGTACGGAAGTTGTATTTTTTAATAGAAAAGAAAGAATAAATGGAAGCCAAAATCAAATCGACCCGCTCAATGGTTCAGTAACAGTCATAGTATAGTCGTGATGTGAAATCTCCTCAAGTATTGAATATTAGTTAACAGTATAGAATACCATTGATTTTACAAGCACATGTGTGAAAACCCCCTGACAGTGTAATGGCTGCCCTAAGGGTATGGTTATAAATTTAACGTGTGACCCAGAGTGGTAATGTATGACTGCAAGCACCGCCTTCCGAACATTAGCTGCAGTGAAATTGGAAGCTTTGGATAGTCGGAGTATCATTTGGATGAAGGCTTCGGTAGTTGTTAGAAACGTTAAAACTGTTTTAATAGTGTATTTTAGAGCTATGACAATAATAATATTGATAGTGGTCAGTGATCCTGACTGCTAAGCTGGAGGAAAGAGAATCGAACCCACAACCTCGTGCACAGCAGGCGCATACTGCGGCCACTGGAACACCGAGGCTGTCATTTTTACCCATTTTGTGTGATTAATAAATGTTTGTACCCATGAATTGTATGTACGTAAAGTCTCCCACCACACAGGGCTTTTTAAGAAAAGAAAAAACAACAGAAGCCGAATGTTTTAACCGAATTGTACATTATGAAATGTGAGTTCGAATCTTATTGGCAGTGCAAATGTTAATTTCACTTAATGGAATTTATAAGTACTAATCAAATGCTGAGTACGAAAAGCCGAGAATCGTGCTAAGTGGCGTGTTCTTAGAAAAGCTTGTGTCCAGAAGTGGACTGCGATTGGTTGATGATGAAGAATCAAAATATATTTTGCGTTTTCGACGACTGATCACCCACACAGAAAAAATAATAAGTGAACAGTAATTATAATCACTATTTTATTGCAAACAATAACAATTTACGATGTTCCGTATTGTGCTACTAATGTAGTTGACTCACGTATCGTTTAGGAAATTTATTTATTTTTTAGGGAACCACTTTGGCAATAATTACTGCGTCGTTAGAAGATTCGAGAGCGAGACTTGAATTGTAAATATTGTAGAAATTGCGTCTTAACTTTAATATTGTGTTTTTTAAAAGCTATCATAGCAAGTAAGAAAGGTAAAGAAGTATGATGATGTTGACTTGACTGCCTTGTTGTCCAGTGGTCGCAGTATGCGCCTGCTGTGCACGAGGTTGTGCGTTCGATTCCAACACAGGACAAAACTTGATGTGACCCACAAAGAGTTGTTCTGAGTCTGGATGTAATTCGTGTCCGTTAATTGTATGTTGTTCTCTAGTGCGGGAGTTGTCTTTTTAAAGAAAAAGTTATGAAATTATAATAACCAACCACGTTACAAAGAGCATAACCCCAAAAACATTTTGTCCAGCTCTATCTAAAGTGTTTACATAAATAACATAGCAGTTCTGGTGATCCTCTCTTTAAGTGCGTGACAAGACATTCATAGGTTCATAACCTGCGCTATGCCAGCCGTGACAAGGACAGGTCGGTAGGTAGGTCGCGACATGACGGTAGGGTTAACCGCACTGGAACCGCTGTCTGTCAAACATGCAGGAAAATCTGCAGTAATACCATAATATTTAAAATATTTATATTATTAATTCCTTTTAGAAATGCATAATATGTACAATTAAGTGTTAGAGAATACTTGTATAAATCAAATTTCATCAGAGCCTCTAGACAAGACAAGTGGCATAAACGGTAGCAGAATCGAAAAGTCAAAAAATAAAATGTATGGGATTTGACTTAAGTCTACGATATAATGTCGTAAACTTTCGTCAAATCCCATACATTTGCTTTTTTGACTTTTCGATTCGACTATCGCTTATGCCATTTATCTAGAGGGGCTGATCAGATAATATTCTTAAGTAGATACTTAGAGAATAAACATTTCAAATGTTGTTTCAATTTCTGGCCATTGGAGAACCTTACAAATTGTGACACCAAAGTTTTGTGTTTAAAGTAAGGCTTACTTTAAACACAAAACTTTATTTTAAAAGAGTAAGCAAAACATTATTTTAAAACCAGCTTTCACCCGCGACTTCCCCCGCGCGTACATTCGCTTGGTAACAGAGTTTTTTTTGGGGATAAAAAGTAGACTGTGTTATTCCAGACTTTAATCCAGATCCGTTCAGTAGTATTTGCGTGTAAGGGTAACAAATATACATCCATTCATTCTTACAAACTTTGGCGTTTATAATATTAGTTGGATAAGTTTCCGTGTAATAAGCAGATTTATAATAATAGTCACATATAACATTAATTTTGTCTGTGGTCTATTGTAAGCAGATCCTTCCCCAGATGCTGCAAGCTTACGAGTATATTATTATTATGATGCCCTACATACTAATATTATTTCGATGGCTCCTAATAATAAAAATAGTATACTGAGTCAACTAACAAATTTTGAGAATTGCACTTTTACAGCCATACAAATAAACGTGGTATAACAGTTATACTCGAAAATAAACAGAGAATTAGCAAAATGTCTACAAATAAACAAAGTATAACTTATACCAAGTATAGCATTGACATTTCTGTTCATACAATCGTTATTCTGAAGTTATACGCGCCCATACCCTAGTATAAACCTAGTATAATCATAAAAATACCACGATTCAGGCTTGTTTACGTGTTTATATTTTCAAAAAATGGTTTTAAAAGCAATAGAAGAAGTAGAACAAGTAAATAATGTGATTATTTTAATACAGGCTGCAAGAAAAGTCAAATAAAATGTCGGTTTTCTAAAAGTGGTATGATGTTTTTGGATAAATTATTTGGTAGATCTCAATATGGAGTATAGAAGTTAATCCACCCGGATTACCTTCTATTCTACAATTGATGATTGCTTTGAGATACTAGGGACGTAATCAGGTAAGAACATTTGGATATTCACACATGTAACTAAATCTGTTCTATCAGTTCACAGTTATCAGTCACAAATTTAACTACCTACTCGTTTCTTGTTTCTTCAAGTGCTCTTGCACTTGAAGAAAGAAGAAATCAAGCATCTTCTTAGATGCTGTGGACATTCACGGTTTGCCTCAGCAATCTATATTAAAGAAAAAAATCGATGACATTTACATGCCACCTATTTATTATAAACGAACATCTTCATGTTATGGAAAATTTCAATGAGATTTAAAAATTAAAAACTGTCGATAAAAGTTTTGTTGACAAATAGATTCAATTGTCATAGACAATCCTCTTCCCCCGGACCGCCGCCGCAAGGTGCTAACGTGTAGATAGTGCTCTGTTGTTTTAAATTTTAGAATAAATTAATTTTTAGTAAATTTTAAATCGAACAAGATAATAGGAGTGCAGAGGACTTGTGAAGGTGTTGCAAAAACTACGCGAAGTGTACGCAATCAATAATCCACCGCTTAAGCGTGCGTGGAAGCCTGGTACCTGCTCCTACTTCATTGGCAGTAAAGACCCCACTCCGGCGGAATAGGCGCGTGCGCACTGCGCGAATCGAATTTATTTAACTCGATGGACACCACCCCTCCAAATAATAATAATAATAATAATAATAATTTAATTCGGAATATTCCATATTTTGTTAGTAACAATTTTCTTACATACTAGTGTTAGTTGACAATTTATAATTAAATTAATTAAAGGCAGTGTGGAGCCGCATCCACCGCCTCATAATAGGCGACTCCCACCGATCCATAAAAACACCCAGGATGGTGTTGGTACTGCTTCGGACTCGAGCCTGTAGAGAGGCGCTCCGCTTTCTCATGATGGCGGCAAAACCATCAATTCGGGTCTCCGCAAACATCCCAGAGGCACTACATCTCCACGGCAGACCCAACAAAACCCTGAGTGCATTATTATATTGGACACGTAGGTCGCTGTATGTCCTCTGCGTAAAACGGACCCACAGACTGCACGTGTAAAAGGACTGACAAAAAGCTTTGAAAAGCGTTATTTTGACAGCCCCTGTACAACGCGCAAACCTGCGGGCCAGCATGTTACAGCGCACAGCCAGCGACCTACGTTCCCTCTCTATATCAACATCATCTTTTAAGTCCTCGGTGACCCAGTGGCCCAGATATTTAAAAGATTTCACCCTTGTCAAGGGTGTCCCATATAGTGAAATGTTAGGTAAGTCTGTATAGGTTTTACTACCTGATTTAAAAACCATTAACTCCGTCTTTTTAACATTATATCTGAGCCCATGAGCCTCCGCATATGACTCACATCTAGACAACAACTGCCGTAGAGCACCAGACGATGGGCTCAGCAATGCCATATCGTCTGCATAACTGATATTATTAACACAGACCCCATCCACATGGCATCCAATATTGGCACTGCTGAGCTCAACGATTAACTGGTTGACATATAGGTTAAACAAACGGGGTGAGCTCAACCCCCCCTGCCTCACCCCACACTCCAACCGATATACATCAGAATATAATGTCTCTCAACGTTTGAAAAGAAAGCATGGGGATGAGCTGGATGAATTAAAGAAAGACATGATTAGCACGGTTAAGTCTATGTTACTTGCACAAGAAAACGAGCTTAGGAAGATAACTCCTACTCTCATGGAAATCAAAAAGACTAACTCTAACATTGAAAACGCAGTGGCATTTCTCACTGCGCAAAATGAAGAGTTCAAGAAGAAATTAGAACAAATGGAGACTCAAGCCAAAAAAGATAAAGAGTATATTTGCATTCTTGAAGAGAAAATCGAGGATCTGCAGCGAGAAGGTCGTAAATCGAATATAGAACTAAAAAATGTTCCTAAAAAAACAAAAGAAAGTAAGGAGGACTTAATTGATATGGTTCTGTGTTTGACTAAATCCATAAATTGTGAAATTACAAGAACAGATATAAAAGATATCTATAGAATTAGGGCAAGGAAGCAAGAAGTATTAAATACCCCAATAGTAGTGGAAATGTCTTCCACTATTTTGAAGACGGATATCCTAAAGATGTGTAAGACATTCAATACGAAACAAAAAATGAAGCTCTGTGCTAAACACTTAGGCCTGAAAAGCAATGAGGACACTCCCATCTTTGTCTCAGAACACCTAACCACTAAAGGAGCACGTCTACACTTTCTTGCAAGGGATCTCGTTAAGACTAAGGGATACAAATATTGCTGGACGGCCTACGGGAAAGTCTATGTGAAAAAACACGATGATTCACCTACACATGTCATCAAGAATGAATTCCAAATACAACAACTGTTGCAAGAAAAATGACTAGAAACACGAAATTCATATTGTAAGCAATATTATTTACCTACGTCTGTTTGTTTGATAAACTTCTTAATTTTAATAGCTTTAAACCTTTCACACTTAGCGCACACACTTAAGGACCCTACAATATACAAACTTTGCATTCTACATATTCACAAAACACCAACTGTTACCTTTGAACACTCACTCACACTAATCTCGCAAACTATTATCAACATACACATGCTCAATACAACAAAAACAAATAAAATAATGATGCCTTACTGGCTCAATATAATATTTACACACACGCTTAACATTTGTATTGTAATACAATTTGTAATTTACAAAAACCATGTCAAAACAATTAGTATGATATTGTTGTGTACTTTTTGTACAGCCGTTATCTATTTTGTAATGGATAGCTCCCAAACAATTTTGCAGGAAATAGACAACATAGAAATTGCCCAGTGTAAGGAACTACAGATTAAAGATTTTTCTAAACATTTTTATATACATAACTCAGATCTGACAATAATATCGCAAAATATCAGAAGTATATATGGAAATTTTGATGACTTACAAATTACACTGACACAATTTAACTTCGATATAGATCTTATGATTTTAAGTGAATGCTGGCTGGACTCGAACAAACCTATTCCAAACATACATAATTACTTAGTTTTCTCAACTACACATCATTTAAACCGTTCTGACGGTGTAGTAGCCTATGTTAAAAACGTCCATAATGTAAGTGTGAAAGAAATAACATTATCTCACGCATCTTGTTTACAGATAAACATGCCTAATCTTGTTGTCCTTTGTATTTATCGCTCTCCGTCAAATAATAACGCTGACCGTTTCATCGATTCTCTCAACAACCACTTAGTTTCACTTAAAACGCGCAGTAATATTGTGATAACGGGTGATATAAACATAAATATTAAACAAAAAGAAAGTGAACTTAGTAATGAGCGCTTAAATCGACTTAGTTACCTAAATATGTTAGCAATGCATGGCCTATTACCTGGCCATTCATTATCGACAAGGGGTGAAAATTGTTTAGATCACTTTATTCTAAAAATTAATAAAAATAAAAAAGTTGCGTCTATATGTGTTCTACACACTACAATTACGGACCATTATAATATGATCTTCCTAAGGTTATCTAACGTAAAAAACATACAACAGTGCCCAAAGTTTAAAACAGCAATTGATTTCGCGGGTGCAATGATCACCTTAAGGAACAATTACTCATGGGAACATATCACCTTAATTACCGATCCTGCTGCGCTTACTGAACTTTTGATTGATAACATTAGAAATTGTCAATTGCAAAATACTATTACCACATTAGTCCCGCGTAACAATCGTGTAATCAAACCATGGATAACAGTAGGTATACTTCGTTGTATCCATAACAGAAATAATATGCAGAGACAGCTACGCTTTGACCCTAATAATAATATTCTAAGAATGACATACAGAAGATACCGTAATTACATAAATAATTTAATTAAAAAACTTAAAAGAAAATTTGATAAAGAACAGATAATAAAAGCAAATAAAAATTCTAAAAAGACGTGGAATGCCATTAATAATATTACGAATAGAAAACCAATAAAAACACAAAATTTAGAACTTCTACAGATAAAATCAACTCCACATGACTCAGTAAACTACGTGAATAACTATTTTGCTAACATCGGGATAACTCTCGCTGAAGAGATTATTTCTTCTAACTCACCGGTAAATACCTATAAGTTGAAAACATATGCGTCGTGCTCGTCGTTTGTTCTGTCTGAAACTTATCCTCAAGAAGTATTTGGTATATTAATGAGCTTAAAATCTGAAAGCGCCCCAGGTTGGGACAGCGTATCAACAAAATTTGTAAAATTAGCCTACGAAGTTACAGTGCCAACAGTATCTTATCTTGCAAATTTATGTTTTGAACAAGGAGTATTTCCAGCGGCACTAAAACAAGCTATTATAACGCCCGTGCATAAGGGTGGTAATCGAGACGATGTATGTAATTATAGACCGATTTCAGTTTTACCAGTCATATCAAAAATAATAGAAAAGTTAATAAATAACCGCTTAATAAACTACCTTAACAAATGTAACTTATTATCTAACTCGCAATACGGTTTTAGACAAGGACTATCAACAGAAGACGCAGTGACAGCCTTGACTTCACATATTGTTGATCAAGTAGATGCTGGAAAGAAGTGTCTTACTGTCTTCCTAGATCTGAAAAAGGCCTTTGATACCGTCTCGATTCCCATCCTTCTACGGTGTCTAGAGAGTATTGGCATAAGAGGCGTGCCCTTGGAATTGCTAACAGACTATCTTCGGGGCCGAAAACAGCGAGTAAAGGTCGGTAATCATGTTAGTGAGGCGCAAGATCTTAGCTATGGCGTACCTCAGGGTAGCGTATTGGGTCCGACGCTGTTTTTAGCTTATATCAACAGCCTTTGTGAGATGAAACTGGAGAATGGTCGAGTTTATTCCTATGCAGACGACACCGCTGTTACCTTTACCGGTGAAACTTGGACATCTACCTATAAATCAGCTGAAAAGGGTTCAGTCAAGATTTCTAAGTGGTTAAACGATCATCTCCTAACCTTGAATACTTCGAAAACCCAATACATTGCCTTCAGCAAATACAAGAATACTCAACCAGGACCTAATCTTAGTCTCTCAATCCATAGTTGCGGTGTTCCCTATAACTCTAAATGCTGCTGTAAACAAATCACGAAAGTGGCGGACCTCAAATATCTGGGCGTTGTGGTGGACCAGCGATTGTCTTGGCATAAACATATAGATATGGTAATGGCCCGAACAAGAAAACTAATTTGGATTTTTAAGACCTTGAGACATGTCACTCCGAAGGTTCTTCTAAAACAAATATATGTGTCACTGGCCCAGTCGATCTTGGTTTATTGTGCTACAGTGTGGGGAGCTGCTACTAAAATGAAATTCCTTGAACTGGAACGCACTCAAAGGGCTCTTTTAAAGGTGATGTATTTCAAACCTTTTAGATTCCCGACTGAAGAGTTATACCGTGACTGTGGTCTCCTAACAATTAGGAAGCTATACATCCTCCACACTGTACTAAAACTCCATAAAACAATCCCGTACGAGTCTTGCCCTTCCAAAAAAAGAAGAAAACATCTTGTAGCACAAATAGTTTCCGTTAAATCTACTTATGCAGAGAGACAGTACGCTTATCAATCTGCTGCTCTCTATAATAAAATAAATAAATATCTAAATATGTATCCCTTAACGTATAGACAATGTAAAAAGTCCCTCATAGACTGGCTTAATTCCAAGACCTACGATGAAATTGAAAAACTTTTAAAAGTATAAACACAAATAAGCGTAAAATGACAAACACACACACACACACACACACACACACCACACACACACACACACACACACACACACACACACACACACACACACACACACACACACACACACACACACACACACACACACACACACACACACACACACACACACACACACACACACACACACACACACACACACACACACACACACACACACACACACACACACACACACACACACACACACACACTTTAAAATATATTCCTTATTTTGTTTTTCTTACTTTATTTCATATTACTTTGCACACATGTTTATGTAAATGTAGTTGTAAGTACTTTTGTGACGGTTTTGACGAGGAGCGAAGCTCACCTAGCACAGGCATATTATTTGCTTAAAAGGTGACTTCATGGCCCTGTTGTTATATTGTACTTTTCTTATTGAAATAAACATTTATTATTATTATGTTTTTTGTTTATTTTCTCAGCTTCTTGGCTGGTATCGACTGCATTTACGGGTTGTTACCAAGTAAATGCAGCGTGAGGTGACTAGTGTTTATGTTGTAGGTATTGTTGTGTTCTGTGTAATCTCATTTTCGTCAATTTGCATAAACTTTCTGACTAATCTGCATGTGTTCAGTATGGCTGCTTTTTGGATGTTAATAAATGTGTTCGGAGGTAAATCTAGTATTTTAAGGCTATTGTGTAAATATTTTGGTATGACTCCTATTATTATTATTCCCTTTATTAATCTTTCATCTCTTAATTACATTTTTAAATACATACCAATTATAAAAAATATACATTTAAAAATATAAAAAAAGGAGGCCCACCGGTATCGGGTACAGGGACCAAGCTACCGGTGGTTAGGGCTCCAGAGACAGGAACCTCCTCACGATGCGCGCCGTGTCCAAGAGAACCGCCTTCTGCATCAGGCCCACAATCCAACCGTCTAACGAGAGCCTCCTAAGGTGTTGATGAAGGCTCTTGGCGATCAGTCCATTGACTGATACAACTATCGGCACAATGATCGCTGAATCTATCTCCCACATGTCAACAATCTCGTGAGCCAAATCCAAATACTTAATTTGTTTTTCTTTCTCGGCTTTCACGAGATTCTCGTCATGTGGGACAGCGATATCAATGATCATTGCAAGGCGCTCTAATCGATCTATCACCACTATATCAGGCTTATTGGCAACAATAGTCCTGTCAGTAATGATAGACCGATCCCAATATATTGTGGCACGACCATTCTCGAGAACTGGGTCGGGCACATACCTATAGTACGGCACCTCCGAGTCCACAAGGTTGTACTTTACAGCAAGTTGCTGATGGACAATCCTGGCCACTTGGTTGTGTCTGTGCAAATACTCGCCGTTTGCAAGACGGGAACAACCAGAAACTATATGCCTGAGAGATTCTCCGGGATGGTGGCAGGCCCGACAAATGTCAACCGTTCCGTCTTTCAGGATATACTTACGGTAGTTGCTCGTCATAACAACTTCGTCCATAATTGCACAGACAAAACCTTCGGTTTCTCCAAAGAGATCGCCGAAACGTAGCCAGGACACAGATGATAAAAATTCTACATCGGGCCCATGCAAGGCCCGATAGAAACGTCCATGCAACTCCTTGCTCCTCCATACTTCCTCACGCTCAGTAGTACTGAGTACTACAGGTTTGCGCCAGTTCTCTTTAGCCAGACCCAGCGGGGTGAGTCCGGTATCCACAGCAACTACGTCCCGATGCACATCCACGTCAGCATTGAGAAAGTATTCTCTGAGGTTGCATACCTCACGGTTGTGGAGGGTCTTGGCACATAAAAAGCCACGACCTCCACATTTCCGTGGGATATACAACCTCATTACTGATGATCGTGGATGGTGCATACGAAAAGCAGTCAACTGTGTTCGGACTCTTCTATCAAGGGCATCCAGTTCAGTCTGAGTCCATTTGAGTATGCCAAAGGAGTACGTTAGGACAGGCATGACCCAGCTGTTAAAAGCACGCACCTTGTTACCACCTGACAAAAGACTTTTAAGAACCTTTGTCAGGCGGCCAAAGAAACGATCCTTTAACACCTGTTTCATGCCAGCATCGGCTATACCTAACGCCTGTGACATACCCAAATATTTGTAGGTTTCGGTTGCAGACAGTGATCTAAGTTGAGTAGAATCTGAGAGTTGTATCCCCTCAGATTCCACCATCCCACCTCGTTTTACATGCATGACCGCGCATTTATCCACACCAAATTCCATCTTGATAGAGTTACTAAAGGCTTCAGTGACCTTTAGTAACGCCATCAACTGAAAACTGGTGGGGGCAAACAACTTTAAGTCATCCATGTAAAGAAGGTGGGATATAACTCGACCACTACTCCTCAACTGATAGCCCAGCCCTGAACTCTCCAGTACGGTACTTAGAGGGTTCAGTGCCAGACAAAACTACAAGAGACTCAGACTGTCACCCTGAAATATACCCCGCCTGATCATGATCAGCTGATCACCATCCCCATCAATCTGTCGACATCCTGGATAGCACAAGACAGACCTCCATTGCCTCATACATGCCTTCAAGAAAGCGCATAGAGTTGTATCAACTTTATACAACTCCAGCACTCTCAAGAGCCATGTATGTGGCACTGAGTCATATGCCTTCCTGTAGTCAATCCAGCATGTAGACAGATTTTTTCGGTTACGGTAAACCTGCTGATTAATGGCCATGTCCATGATCAAGAGCTCTTTAGTGCCACGGGCCCCATTCCTACATCCATTTTGAGAAACAGACAAGATATTATTATCTACAACATGAGATACAATTTTTGTTCTCAAAATGGATGTAAGAAGTTTATAGACCGTTGGTAAACAAGTAATCGGTCTATAATTCTTGGGATCCGTGGCACTGCCAGATTTATAGAGAAGGTGGGTAATACCAGTCGTCATAAACTGTGGGATCGACCCAGACTCCAAAGATGCCTGAAACTGGGACGCCAAACAAGCGTGCGAGCTATGGAGCCATTTTAGCCAGAAATTTTGCAGTCCTTCCGGACCAGCTGATTTCCAGTTCGGTATCGAACGGACTGCACACGCCACATCCTCTTTCGTAATGGATAATGGCTCCATATTTCGAATCGAGGCACACGATCGCTTGACATCCCCGATCCAGTCACCCTCAGTGTGACTGACAGGCACCGACCAGATGTTGCGCCAGAATACACTAGTAGCATCATCTGCTGGTCGGCACCCGTCATCCACATCGGAGACAGGTCGCTCCCACCGTCTATATACCCACCTCTCGTCCCTTTGGAAGGTACAATTCAGGAGGTATCGATCCACCCTTTTCTTATAGCGACGAATGCGATTCGCCCACGCACAAACCTTCTGCTTCAGGAGGTCAATGCGCTCTGTGACTCGTGACGCATAGTCTTGGGGACTAACATCAGTCCCCAAGAACGCCCGCTTCACAAAGCGCATCACTCTCGGGCGAGTATTGCCCGACCTGAAGCAGATTAACTTGCCAATGAGTGCCCTAGCCTCAGCAATACGACGCTCAATCCTACACTGCCATGCAGGCACAGCGGATTTTGGTCGGGCAGCTGCACTGTTATTAAAAAACCTAACACCAGCTACCCGACATACCGCAACGGCCGCACAGTATAGGATTGAGTGTGTATCACTAATATCTTCACTGTTGTCAAAGTAATTAGACAACAGTGAATCCAGGGCACACACTAACGCAATGTTTTTTTTGTGCGTGGGCAAACGCGGCACTCGAGGTCTGTCGCTAGAGGGTTTGGATCGATACTCCCGAAGGGCACACTCCAAAGCGCTCCTTAACTGATCATAACATTGGGTACTTACGTTTGTAGCCCCACAATCTACCTCCTCAACTGGTTGTACGTGCTGTGGCAGAGTCACAGCCTGCGTCAAGGAAGGGACAGTGAGGTTACCCCGCACGTCAGAACGAAGCCTTTCAAGTGTAGAGTCATCCAACATGTGGGCACGCTGGATAGCCCGCACTTGATCCGATAGTCGCTGCGCTGAGACGTTGACAGAAGGTTCAAGGGCCTGAAACAAAGGCAGCATCCGGTCACGATACATCGTAAGATTGGTTCCTCCCTCTGTTGCCACAAAATATGCCCGCATGACATTTTCATTTATTGACTGCGTCCATCGCATGCGGCGCACATTACCACCGGCAGCGGGGGCCCTATTCGAGGCCGATGGGCCTCGGGTCCCTAAGCATGCAGGTGGCCGGCCTCTGCCCCGACGACGTACAGGTGTTGGCGACGTCAGCGGGGAGAAATACTCGTCGCTTGAAGATGAAGACACCTCAGCAGCTGGCGTTATCACTGGCGCGGCAACCGCAAGCTGCGAGGTGCATGTGCGCGACGAGTCCGGGGGTGTTATTAGTGCTTCTCTCTTTCTGGCTCTGGTCAACATTGTATTTTCACTGTTTTTCACTTTGTTGTTGTATAATAGATGGTATCAAATTGTAATCATAATGATTTTCTTAATTTCTATGGATTTTGTATAGCAAAATAATATATTGTATGTATATAAATAAATATTGCTATTGTTATTTGAGCTTTGATTTAATTTGTGTCCCATAAATCTTAAAATATATAAATAAAATTTATAAAAGTGAAAATTTTTGCTTGTTGTTTATAGTGTTGCCAGTTTATTATTATTATAGACAAAATAAATTTTTTATGAAGTTTCTCTTTGGTGGTGCTGTTGCCAAATCGTGCAATTTGACATAACGGATGAATATTTATACCAAAGTTATACCTGCTTTATTTGTTAAAAAATATTTTTGACTTATTCTTAATTTATAAGTGGTATAACTATACCTCGTATAAGAATGAGATAAATGTGATATAACAAAATTTTATTTGTAAGGCTGTTAGTATATTAACAACCCCAATTAAATCATTTCCTATTTACATGTAAAAAATAAAATTCATATCTCCATAAATAACATTGAATTCACAAAATAACTATTCGCTCTTCTTATCGCCTTCCTGTAAAGTTATTAGAAGTATAGTTGACTCAGTATACTTAGGAGCCGTCGATTTTATTCATCAAACATTGACACGTTATATATTCATAATATTCATCCCCTTTACTTTTTACGTTAAGCCGCAACATCATTCCCATGTTGCACTTCTGTGTTTACATCTACAATATCCAAAATGAACGCACCGTGTTACCGTGACGTACTATTATTATAAAACCACGACACGTCACTGACGTCCTGTCACACTACCCAGGAATGTAATATTCAGATACAACCTTTGTAAGCAGTAAATTCTAGTAATTGTTGATATAACATTGTCCTACGTAAGTATAATTTTGTTAAAATAATCACATTATGACATGTCATGATGTGACAGCATTATTATATTGTGAGGTTGAATCAAGTCGGACCAAGTAATAATTTCAATTCGTCACATGACAATTATTGAGTTAAAGAGGCTTACGTCCAGCAGAGGATTAAAACAAGCTTTATTAATAAACGTGGTGTAGCGATTGAATAGTACGCCATGCTTTGTCTTCTTTTATCAAATGACAAATTAAATAAGAGGCTTTATAATAAAATTACACATTTTTTCCACGTTTATTAATAAGGCCGTAAAAGTTACAACTTTCCCTTTCTTTGAGTTAAAGTTGTATTATGGAATTAAACAACGGTAATAGTATTTTAAAATTATTTATTAAAACCAATTACTATCAAATACATCGCCTTACAATATTCACTATCTGTATGAGATCGCCAAATTAATTATTTTTTTATTTCTTTGTATATTAATTCTAAGTAATTATATTTAACAAATACACGAGTTATTCTGTTCATGTTATTATTCATATTTCATGCAAGGTAAAGCCGGGTTTTGAATTGAATTTGAATATTTGCTTTGTAAAAAGTTTTACGAGGTGTCTTTACTTGAGGCTAAACGATGCGAGTGCGACTTTTGAGATCAAGAATGTGGATACCCTCTCTTGCTTTTCATATTCTATTGCATTATTTCTTTCTAGCTTTATTCGGTGTTTGTTTTTTAACCCCCGATTCAAAAAGAGGGTTGTTATAAGTTTAACGTGTCTATCTGTGTACCTGTGTGCCTGTGTTTTTGTGTATCTGTGTGTCTGTGTTTCCTGTGTATCTGTTTTTGAACTAGTTCTATACAAGTGAATTAATACCCTCGATCGGAACCAGTTCCGTACACGTAATTAGAAAACCTTGTATGGAACCAGTTCTGAAACACTGGTTCTGTAGACGGCCGAAGAGAGCTGTGTATCTGTGTGTCTGTGTTTCTGTGTATCTGTTTTTCTGTGTATCTGTTTTTCTGTGTATCTGTTTTTCTGTGTATCTGTGTTTCTGTGTAGCTGTGTTTCTGTGTAGCTGTGTTTCTGTGTATCTGTTTTTCTGTGTACCTGTGTATCTGTCCGTGCCATTAATAGCTCCCAGACGTATGGTCGGATTTTAATGCAGTTCTTTTTGTTTGAAAACTGGCATGATCTTGACGTGTGAGAAGATATCCCTATAAATATAACTAGCTAGTAACTAGCTTGCAGCAGAGTCACAGCTCACTCAGAAGTTTACGCGGGAGACTACTCGAGTGTTAATCATCCATTATATCACACCCAAGAGTTCTCCATTATATAAATCTTTTGAAGGAGAGAAGGCCCGTACTCAGCCGTTAAGAAGTTAAAAACTAGCTAAGTTTAATATTCCTATATTGCAAGCAGAGACCAGGCGCAAAAAAAAGCGCATGGATGGACCACCTAAGTCAAAACGGATAAAACTCAATGATCAGAAAGTGACCTAACAAGAGCGAAGCCCATGCGTTATCATATAGGTCATAAATAAAAAACAATGTTTTTGTCAATAAAATATAGCCTATGACACTAACAAATGACGAGGCTCACTATTGGTAAAATAAATTTCGAAATTGGATTTAAAAATCCAGAGATTGCCTCCTAATACCCCATAATATAGTATAGATTTGGGAGGAACATAATAAACTAGCAAGAACATCAACAAAATAACTCGAGGTGATAATAATAAGACTAAATTGACACAAACGTTTATAATCGTCTAATCCACCGTGATGAGGCCGCTCTCCCTCACAACTTGCTCTGTCGATACTGGGTTTAGGAACACTGAAAATGGAAAAAAAACAGTATAAAATATTTTACTCAAATATAATAAACTAGGGGTCGCCCGCGACTTCGTCCACATGGTAATTTGGAACGTACATTTCCCCAATTTTGCAGCATATCTCTCTACTGCTCCACTCCTATTGATCATAGCGTGATGTTAAATAGCCTATAGCCTTCCTGGATAAATGCATATTTTTCTAATCAAACCGGTACTTGCTGAGATTAGCGCGTTCAACCAACCAAACAAACACTTCAGCTATATACTCGTAATATTAGTAGAGATATATTGACAGGCCTGTTGGTCTAGTGATTTGTGACCCTGACTGCAATGACAGAGGTCGTGGGTTCGACTCCTACACGAGACAAAATTTTGTGTGATTCATAAAAGTTTGTTCCAGTTATTGTCGGGTATCCATGAATTGTATGTTTGTAAATCTCCCCGCGACACAGGGCTTGTTCCCTAATGAAGTGTTATCTTCATAAAAAAAAGAAATTTTTACCATCGTATAGGTTTTCGAATAAATAACCTGCAGCGGTGTTTCCAAACGCTACGTGTCCTTCAAACGAGGTTTAAAAACTTACTTTTAGATAGTGTGCTAGGTTGTACTATGGGCAATACCAAAATCACATGACAGAGGTCACAAATAACCGATGCATTTTTTTACATTGAACGTGATCGTAATGTCGTCTCAAAAGATACAGAGTATAAATGACAGTTTATAGAAATGGAACAACACTGCTCATCCTCCTCCTATAGTCTATGGATTGTGACTCTTTTAGTTATGGTGGCTTTCACCAGTTTTTCATGAAGCGTCTTAATTTGTATGTATTATTCTGAAATAATTTATATTATGATTCCGGGGAAAACCGAAAGTAGTGAAGTAATACTTAACAAGATATGAAATAGATTGCTTTATAACAATTAACTCACTTGTACTACCAGTAAATAAGTCTTGGTCTGGAATGATGCTTGCAGCTGCGATGGCTGCCTCGTCGAGCACAATCACCTGAAATTATTTAATACAGCATTAAGCAATATTATAGTAAGAAAGATGTAACTGCTTCACATCAGACGGGCCATATGCTTGTTTGCCAGCCAAGTAATATTAAAAAAACACAGCTCATAGAACTGACGGCCAGAAAGGTTTTGGAGTAGCGACAACGAACTGGAAGACGCAGCGTGAGCAGGCCTCCAACAAGGTGGAACAATGACCTGTTTGCGGGTAGCCAAGGTCATCTCAGGAACGAACGCTGTGGAAATCTTTGGGGAGGCCTATGTCCAGCAATGGACGTCTTTTGGCTGTGGAAATCTTTGGGGAGGCCTATGTCCAGCAATGGACGTCTTTTGGCTGTGGAAATCTTTGGGGAGGCCTATGTCCAGCAATGGACGTCTTTTGGCTGTGGAAATCTTTGGGGAGGCCTATGTCCAGCAATGGACGTCTTTTGGCTGTGGAAATCTTTGGGCAGGCCTATGTCCAGCAATGGACGTCTTTTGGCTGTGGAAATCTTTGGGGAGGCCTATGTCCAGCAATGGACGTCTTTTGGCTGTGGAAATCTTTGGGGAGGCCTATGTCCAGCAATGGACGTCTTTTGGCTGTGGAAATCTTTGGGCAGGCCTATGTCCAGCAATGGACGTCTTTTGGCTGAAGTGATAATGATGACATATACTGAATCTGAATCTCACACAAAATATTTAGACATCTAGACTGTCCCTTCAAGACCAGTGCAGCAGATGTCACTTTTACATTTCTTTCTTAAAAACTAATTTAGATTAAAATTTACATTACTTTCTAAACAACATATTGCAAGTTCAAATTGTGGATTTTATTGTATTTAATGCAGGATCATATAAAACTTGACTCACTAGCCCTGTGTTTCAAAGATTTCATGAATGGTTATTCAAAATTTAGATGTAGGTACTTTGATTCTTTGACCTAAGTAATTGGCAGTGATTAAAAAAGCTTTTCTATCAAGTATTTATACAGATACTGAATTTGGATAGAAAAAATATATTTCGCTATCAAAAATATTAAAAAAAACAAAAGGTAGAATTTTTATCCTTTCGGCTACTTTGGAATATATTCGCAAATGACGTAAGCATATAAATCGGTATCTCTTCTCACTATTAGGGGATTTTATACAACAAACAAGAGTACTACCCACTTTTATAGTGTACTTAGCGTGCCTTTTGTGGGCGCTATGAAAAACGAAAACGAAAAATTGTAAAGTTTACTCACTTTAGGGAACCCAATAACTCTGGGCTTCTCAACTCCAACAATAGCCCTATTGTCCTCAAACACGATGCGATCCCTCAGCGGCAGTAAGTCGATGGCGTTGGCTGCCAGAGACCAGAGGTGGCCGGCTCCCTGGGGGGCTCTGTTGCCCTTGCGGAAGTGAGGGTTGATAGATAGGTTGTGTCGGACTGAATTTTTCCAGCGTTCATCGTTTGCTTTGTAGAAGGGAAAGCGGTCACTGAAACAGATAACTTTGGATTTAAAGTCCTGCTAGACAACCACTATCTAGAAGACACTATCCTAGAAACAAAGAAAATGATAAAATCATGTTATTATTTATGTATAAAACCTGAAAAAGAATAGTATAATCTTAAAAGTATTTTAATATTGATTATTACGCAAAGACCAATTAGATTGCCGTTGTTCAATTCAATTGACTATGTTGCAATTGAGAATTTTATAACAGAAATACGTAACTATATAGCTCGGAAATTAAACCCAGGACGAAGCAATGAAATAATGAATGGTCAATATTGATATGTAAAATAATGTTTGTTTACTGTATCAGCCATCCTAAAATTCTATTATGATGACTTCTGTCAACGTGATTATCATGACTGTTTTTAAAACCCTCGTGGCGCATCATAACACTACGTGAGAATAGCATTTTAACCCATATATGCTTATAAATAGATCAAAATACGACATGGTCGCACAACTTTATAATAATATTATTTTAAAAAACGCATTTTTTTTCGTGATTCATAACTAAATTATTTTGCTTGCTATTTACTGCATTTTTGATTTCATTAACACGCATAACAAATAAAACACGGTGTCACCCCAACCGTGTAAAAGACACAAACATCCCCAATCTGATACAAAATATTTAATTCACCACCTGTATAGCAGTTAACCCCATAATGCTCGCGAGTGACATTGTGGCACACGCGACCTGCTGCGACGCCGACGGGCGCACGGGCCGCCGGGCCTGCGGAGCTAGGGCGCCGGTCCCGTCACGGCCTGGCACCGTGATCGATTGCTCTGTGAGCCGCGACCGATGCACGCTTACTTGCCTATTGCCGAAGGATTTTATATGCACCTGCTTTATAGTATTTGGGTTACATGCAATTATAGCGTAGGTTTACGTAGATATTTATAAGCTTTTAGTAAACTTTAAACTTTTTCGATTTTCTTGCCCATTTACGTAAAGACAATATGCTTCAAATAACTTGACTTCGTAATTTGAGCTTTTAGGTAAGGTAGTTTTCGTGCACAATTTTAAATATTTTATCGACATCGGCTTTGTAAGCAAAATGAATTATGAACATACATATTTTGTTTTCTTTTATAAGGTATGGAGTGAGTAAGTTTGCAAACCCAACTGGGTAAACATTAGTTGCTAATCTAAGTCAAGGGCACCTTTCTTTGAAATTTAGTGCCTATAAACTAATAATAACAAAAATAAATTGTAAAGACAATATTGGGAAAAGAATATAATTATCTATTTGCAAACTTTATTACTTTAAAAACTAACGTTTTAAACACATTTTATCCAATAATTTCCTTGACACAGCCAAAACAAAAACCTTATCAAAAACTGTGGCAGCACACAGTATCATAATCCCAACAGCAAGCATTCGCAATCTAAAATCCAATCCAACCATAAACTTGGTGTAATCAGTAACAATTACACTATCAATGTACTCCTGTCAACACGGCAGGATTGAGATGGTTATCGTACCGTGACCGAGGGCAACGAGGGGCAACGTTTATTAATTTATTATCGCGTTAGTGTTTACAATACGCCGTTTAGGGTTATCGGTGGGACTTTTTGTAAAGAGATGTTTGATTAGACTGTGTAAGCCGTGTTAAGTAGACTTATGGTGAGCCGTATTGTTTGCGTGCTCACTGAATTGCGCAATTAGAATGAAGGGGGATCTTGTTTTAAGGGTTCTGAACCAAAAGGATAATAAAAAGAAAACTGGAATTGGTGTGACTTTATCCATCTCTGTATAATTACAACTACTAATTAATTTGCCACTGGAATTATATATTTATTTTCAATGCAATAAATGACAGGGTTTACAATTTTACTACTTCTCTCAAATAATAGGTATCTAATTTGTGCATTCTATACCCGTTTTTTATGTCTATCTCTAGGCATTTATCAGTTGTGTAACCTGCCTGCCAGATAAATTATAAAACAAAAAACATTAGAGTTATGCTTCAAAACACCTATTGATGAAAAGGTATGACAATAGGCATAAAGATGACTATTGACTAAAAATACAAGAATAAAAATAAATTAATTCATATACGTCAAGTCTTTACATTACTACTAAAAATCAATCATGTAAAATCAAGAAGGATTTTATTCGATAAAATTGAAGAGGAATTTACATGTGTACACAAAGCTTATGCTTGCTTGTTAGCCATTGTACAAATGTCAGGGTTCCTTTCAGATATCCCGATACGATGAACCACCCAGAGGAACACTGCGATAGTTAAAGCGCTTGACAGGTAGTAGAAGAGAAATGCCCGCATAATGCTATTTGTTTGTACGAGGATAGAGTTCCGCATCTGTTTGTGTAGTCAAGTGAATTGTAAAAGATCAGCTATATTTACACTTTAAGATTAACATGAACTTATATAATATACAATAAACAATATTCTATCTATCTATCTATGAATAAAATTCACACAATAGCACAAGAGTACCATTACAGTTCTGGCCAAATTTTGGTTATAGCAGCAAGTCTAGCTGTCGACGCGGGACATCTGTTTTTTAGTCCAATAGGATAGTAATCATACGATAGGGGAGAGATCAAGCAAAGGACCAACAGTCGTCCGACTTAACGTGCTCTCCAATGTTTTCCTAACTCCCTGATGTTTATAATAAAATATAAAAAAAACATTTTTTTTAAAATATATCAATGATAGAGAAGATGGTGCTGAGTATTTTGATATTTGATGAAGTATACTTGGAACGCAAGCCTGACTGAGCGTGCGCTAATTTAGAGATGCGTTTTAACGAAACGTTTTTCTATCCCAGAGAAATTCCATCATAGAACTGTGGTGGCTATTTTTTGGTCAGCAGCACGCAAGTGACACCTTTAAAATTGCAAGCGTTCATAGGCGCTACAGTAACTGCTTATAATCATAGTATAACTAAGATAGCAAACAAGCATACTGCTCATCTGATGGTAAGCAGTTATCGTACCGCCATAATGAAGTATATACCAATAACACATACAATACGAAGCTTTTATCACACAAAAGCCAAACAATGCCTTCAAATAATGTATAATACGAACAAATAAAATCGACACCCTTTATGAAATACTACCGAGTGACATCGGAACTAATTTCTTTGTCAGAATAATTGGATTTAGGACTATTATTGTGATCAAATAATTTGATTTTATGTTATTGAAAAGGGGTACGATTTACATGTTGGATACGGTTGGTAGAAATGTATATCAATACATTTATTATATTTCGTTTGAAATAAGTTGAAAACATGTCAGACTATCAATGGGTCAAACTTACGACCCAGAGTGGGTCCCTAAAACGGTAAGCGGCATCACGGTAGACCTAGGCGGAGATGGTGGGATGAATTGGACTTATTTATTCTGGTCCTTAGAGAAAGAGAGCCATTGCTCTGCAGAGGGACAAAACGGGTTTATAAATAAAGTTTTAGATATTCGTCTAAATAATATTATACTAATATTATAAAGCTAAAGAGTTTGTTTGTTTGTTTGTTTCGTTGAACGCGCTAATCTCAGAAAGTACTGCTTTGATTTGAAAAAATCTTGTTTGTTGAATAGTGCATTTATCCAGGAAATCTATAGGCTATATAACATCACGGTATGATCAATAGGAGCGGAGCAGTAGTGAGATATGTTGTAAAATCGGGAAAAATATTCCAAATTACCACGCGGACGAAGTCACGGGCGACCCCTAGTTTTATATATATATTTGGTTAATAAATAGAGCCGAATTATATTGGATTTTACGAGTATATGAACCCTAGTAAAATCCAATATAAAAATAATATTTTCCCGAGAGACTAGCATGGGGTTCTTTAAGAAAGGAGTTTAAGGTTCCAAAAGAGTCGGCAACGCGCGAGAGTGGTGTTGCAAACGTCCATAGGCTACGGTAACTGCTTACCATCAGGCGGGCCGTATGCTTGTTTGTCACCTTGGTAGTATAAAAAAAAAAAAAAAAACTGCTTACCATCAGGCGGGCTGTATGCTTGTTTGCGTCCTTGGTAGTATAAAATATATATATGTATATTACGAAATGAAGTTTTTACGGAGCTGTGTAACCGTATCAATCAATCCTTCTTATATTATACTACGAACGTTTGGATATATGGATGGCTGGTGGTTTATTTAATCACGCCACGGCTATACAGATCTGAATATTTATTTCCTCAGATATAGATTATAGTCTAGATTGTCACATAAGAATTTAACCCCAAAATAACTTAACGTAGGATTGTACACGTGAGCAAAGCAAAGCTGCGAGCGAAAGCTAGTTATTTATATACATAATATCGAAATCATTATATAACATATATTAATATTAACTATGAGCTTAAAAATAAGGTTTATGTATTGCTGACCTTTGGTACTGACGCGTAGTCTAGTGGTTAAGGTGGTTACCCTGCCACTGTCACCGTGCCTAGTGTTGTGGGTTCGATTTCTACACGTGATGAAACTTTACGTGATTTTTAAAATGTATGTTCAGAATGTGGGTGAACTTTATGTCCGTGAATATTAGGTTCGAAAAGTTCCCCGCGGAACAGAGCTTATTTTCTTTTTTTTTTTTTCTTTTTTTTATTTAAAAAATCACAAAGGTAATTCTTATATCTATAACATTTATACCTTCGCCAAACTTAAGTGTTTAACGGCGAGATACGCTCTTAATTATTTTATACATTACCTTGTTGCTTACTTGTAACACAGTAACAACATAAACAAAATAAACTATCTTACTATCTAATTACTTACTACCAATTTATAAACACTTAAATACTAAAGGATGTGTTGTGCAAATAATTATTTACACAACACATCCTTTAGTCTTTTCTTTAAAGTACTAGTATTTAATTTTGGGTTCTGTCTTAAAATATCTATCTGATTAAAAATTGTTGGTATTACAGACTTATTTGTTCTCTCTCCATAGTATTTTTTTACTTTTGGTTTAATTAGTAATTGCTCTCTGGCTCTTTTGGTATTATATTCATTTTCAATAACATGCTTACTATTCATCAGTATAATAATATTCTAGACCGATTAGGTATTCTACTTTTTTCTCTATTGGCAAAATTTTACACATAGGAAAAATATTTTATGCAGTACATAGTTTGTATATATTGTAAATCGTCCTAGTTAAAAAATACCAATAAATATAAGGCGGCATGAAATAGATTCTAATGTGCTAGTGTG
Source organism: Trisateles emortualis (assembly GCA_947095525.1). Lineage (NCBI taxonomy): Eukaryota > Metazoa > Arthropoda > Insecta > Lepidoptera > Erebidae > Trisateles > Trisateles emortualis. The sequence goes on along the minus strand of OX352736.1, from coordinate 19,013,598 downwards.
CCATACGGAAATAATCGAGAGCGCAGACCTTAGTCCATGCTAAAAAAGGACTCCTAATGGAATCTTTTTTTTAATCACTCCTAAACTCCATTTTTTGGGGCATTATCATTATTGTCAAGTATAGGAATCGAACTCATTACACGTCGCTTTGTGCGTACTTACTAAATTGTGAAGTGACCCTTTGCTACTGTGTCAAAAAAACTGTATGGATATTGCACGAATGGACCATACTACATAATTTATTTACATTGCAGAAGACTGAACTATTATAATAAAAATAATTTTATATGAGAACATACCACAACTCGTTTGATTTTTTTTAACTTATTTGTATAGAAATGGATTTATATAACGGTACTAATAAATGAATAAAATACATAATTTATAATCAAAATATGTCTAGTAATCTAGATACAAAATTAAACGTCACACAGAATTATTATGTAAGAAAACAACTCACGAGATCCACTGATAAATTGCAGACACTGTCAACTCCCCATTCTCTCTCAAAGCTTTCTCTATCAACTCAGGATAAGTATATGGTGGCTTTTTTGGCGCCGGTGGCGTATCAGGTATTTCGACCTTTGGCTCTTTCACAGCAGGCTCGTCATCCGGCACTTTTATATTCACGAAATCGTCCAATCTGAAGTTTAGCAGCCAAGCAAGACTCGCGCAGTCATTGTCGTCTTCTGAAGGACTTTTGGAGCATTTTCTTCGTCTCCATTTAGACCTGTCACCTGTTCTAGCCGCCATTTTGGTTGAACACGATTGGCAGCCACGACCGCACTGATGCCGTTCGAAATTCAAACGTCAGTGTGGTGTTCGGTGCCAGTCCGCGCTATCTCTGCTTCGTTTGTAATCTTATTAGGGTGTATAGAGGTGGTATATCAGTTTTATTAGTAAAAGTTTTTATTTAAAACTGCATTATGAGTTCGATTTTCATAATTTTTTTTTACGAGTTACATTTTTTTTTATATTTTTTATTTTAATTTTTTTGCTATTTGTAATAGAAACGCAACTGAAATATTTTTTTTTATTCACAGCAATAAGAAATATTTAGCAGAAATAACTATAATAGTAAGATATATTATTATGATCCTTTATAATAATATTTGTAATTTAATATTTCTTATTTATATGTGTTTTACAGATTTCATAGGTAGTGTCTTACTATCGTTAGAACTGAGCTCCTTAATTAGATATTATTTATAACATTACCATTCACAGTGTATGTGTTTATGAAAGGAGTTATAAGATTTTTAAAGGGTCCGCAACGCGTAAGTGACATCCCTGGTATTGCAAACGTCCATAGGCTACGGTAACTGTTTACCATCAGGCGGGCCGTATGTTTGCCACCTTGGTACCTAGTACAAAAAAAAGAGAAGTAAGGGCCCATACTAGCGATCAAGCCCGACTGGGGAAGACCACAGCAAAATAACTCCACACAGCGGTGTAGTTGTGAGTGATACCTCTGGTAATGCAAGCATCCATAGGTTACGGTAACTGCTTAACATCAGGCGGGCCATATGCTTGCCACACAAGTAGTATAAAAAGTGTTTATTATAAAAATGTCTTTATTATGTATCTTCACTAAATAACTCTTATTTAGTGAAGATACATAATAAAATAAATATAAATATTTGACTGCCTCGGTGGTCCAGTGGCCACAGTATGCGCCTGCTGTGCACGAGGTTGTGGGTTCGATCCCCACACAGGGCAAAACTTTGTGTGACCCACAAAGAGTTGTTCTGAGTCTGGGTGTAATTTGTGTCCGTTAATTGTATGTTTGTAAAGTCCCCCGCGATACAGAGCTTGTTCTCTAGTGCGGGAGTTGTCTTTAAAAAAAAAAAAAAAATATATATATATATATATATATATACAACCCACAACAGTAGTAATCTCAAAAATGCCGATGGTTGTAAAATTCGGCCACCATACAGGAATTAACAAAAGAGCGGGAATCGTTTATAAAAATAGTTGTGCAATTTTTATGATGTTATTCTGTTTTTAGTTTTTATGATTTTTATTGTGTGAGAAAGTGAAAAAACAATTTAAAAAAAAAATATATTATTAATTTATAAATAAATACTCGAATTACTGTACGACGTAATTTTTTTTTCGTAGAATCCAAAAAGTTTAAACCCACAGTAAAATCATTGTCTATGTCTATTATAGTAATTTAAAAAAAGTTTCGATATCAAGTATCGAAACTTTTTTTTGAATTACTATAATTATTATAGACAATGGTTTATGAAAACTATAAATTATGATTTATATTAGAGGTCAGTTTTTACACTCTAAACAATTTTACACATTGATCAAATAAATAACCTCATAAAATCACATGATTTTTTTTTAAATTTATTATATGGACTTTGTCGCTGAGCGGTCCATATAATAAATAATAAATGCATCGTCCTATGTGGACAACAATTTAATAAAATTAACAATACAAAAAAAATGAAATCTTAAAACTAACTTAAGCTTAGATCTGCTAACTTTATAAGGATTTCTACATCCTGTGACCCTGGATTAGATGACATACTATTCACAAGACCAACCAATATGGTAAAATTTGATGTCTAATACATACCCATAGCAAAATTATTAACAAAAAATAATAATATGCAAAGAAATCATAGCATCCATAAACTTCTCCATTTTTCTTTGATAGAAATAATGTATCTCACAATAAAATATTTCTTCGAATTGACAATAAAAATATATACAGTAACAAGCTAAAAATATAGACAATAAACCAGTATTTTACAAAATCAACTGATTTAAATTCAAAATGTTTTCTTAGAATTGCTATAAGTATTTGTATTATTGACTGCTTTCCAATCATTTGTAAGCATTATCAATAAATTAATTGAAATATAACAAACCTTTGGTCTATTTGTATCAAAACCTACGACCGTGGAAAGCTAAACAAAACGAATATCAGCTTCTTATGTAGTATTACCATGAGTTTGTATTGAAAATTTGAGACATTTTACGATGATAAAAATGTATTAGAGATCTAGATGGCTAAGCTAGTGTTATTTCTTGCGTGTTGAGGACAATTTTTTGTTCTGTGTATTCTTTTTAAATATTTAGTTAAGTGAACCAGTTATCTGATTGACACCAATGATAATATATCTTATATATGATATCTTCATAATATTTATTCCCTGTTTTGGTGCGTACTTGCTTATAAATTTTAAGTATGAATGTGACAGATAACGCAGAACGTAATGATATAGAAAGAAATAGTGATAGATGAAATGAACCTAACCGAATATATGTATGTTTCGAATCTGCATGTCTATAAAGTTCCTCACGGTATAAAACCTATGCCTCCTTTGAGAGGCCTATGTCCAGCAGTGGACTGTGATGGGCTGATGAAAATACTTTAGCCTAAATATTATTTCTTAGGTGTCAAGCAAGCATACGGCCTGCCTGACGCTTACAATTCCAGAGGAATCACTAGCATGTCTCCAATCCATGGTTTTACCACTAGGACTTTGTGAAAAAATATCCCTGGGATAGGAAAACACTACTCCACTGGTTGTAGTTATTTGGCTTTTTTTTTATATGATCTTCTGTAAGGTGGAAGTCCTTTTTTAATCGAGTATGCTTCCTAAGTCGCTAGTTTAAACAAAAAGATTTTTTCGCGCTGGAAACTGATAAAAAAATTTGACATTTTTCAAATAAAATGTTGATGTTTTCGGGTTGGAAACTTGATTAAATTTTTGATAAATTATCATAAAAATTAATATTTTTAATCCATAATAAAAAAAGACTGAAATCATGGAGCCCCTACAACTAAACAATACGTGAGCTCTCGTCATGTTTTCCTAAAATAATTGTTTTCAGATTCAATGCAATGTTTGTACAATCCCGTGTTGTCGTCAACTTTGTTTACAATATCTTTTGTTAGTATACTGTTATACTTTTTCGCGCGCGATACGCTTTTGTTTGCGAACGTAAATAGACTATTTGTCAAAGAATTAATTTTGTTTGAGTTGCTTTACTGGCTTTACTTTTTGTTGTGTCAACATTCTTTTAATTGTTATTGTTAATCGATTTTAAATAAAGATTTTTAGTATTAAATATGACTTGACTACGCGTGTGGTCTAGTGATGACGGTGGTCACATCGCTACCAACACCGTGGCGGTGTTGTGGGTTATTACCACACCGGACAAAATTTGTGTCATCCATTTGTGCCGAGTCTGGGTGTACTTTGTGTCCAATAATATGTTTGTTACTTCAGTTCGGTTCAGTGGCTTAAGTGGTTACCTCGCCATTTACCACTGCGCCGCGTGTTGTTGGTTCGATCCCCACACGGGACAAAAATTTGTGTCATCCATAAATTGTTGACCCGAGTCTGGGTGTACTTTGTGTCCGTTAATTGTATGTTTGTAGAGTGTCACAGGGCTTGTTCCCTAGTGCGGGAGTTTTCTTTAAAAAAAAAAGATTAGGTAGACAAAAAGTTTTTTAAGGGCATAAAAGCCAGAGCTCCAAATCGTACTCAATTTAACATAGCGTTCGTTACGACGAGGACGACTCGACAGTAAATAACTGAGTAACAAAATTATCCGTCCTTTGCTTTTGCGAGGATAACTGGTCTCTATTTAATTACCACCATGGACCATTTACATAGATATATTGGGTGGACAAAGAGGTAGGGCACCATACTATCGAGCTAGCCCGACTTGGGAAGGACCTACACCTTACAGAAAATCACTGCCAAATAACTACACACAGCGGTGTGGTTTTCCTGTCCCAGGGATACTCGATTTGAAAGCCAAGGTGTAAAAAAAAGGCTCAAGTGATATCCCTGGTAGGTATTGCAAGTGTCTATAGGCTTAAGTAACTGCTTAACATCAGGTGGGCCGTATGCTTGTTTGAATGAGATGAGAATTAAACCGTAGCTATATATTTGGTCTTAAGTCTTTTGTTTTGAATTTATCTCACTATTGTTTTTTTTTAATGAAATCAAATTTTCAACTTTGGTTGTTATATGAGCGAAATCATTTCAAAAGTAGAATAGGAGTTCCAAAGGGTCATCATTTGTAGATGAGGTCCAAACTTGGATGTCCTACGGGTGTACATACCCGTAGGACTACACTAGCCCAATAAAAATGATGTGTCTGTGTAAAAACCTTATTTATCTTCGTGGTGATGACAAAAACCACTGCCTGACCTATTTCCCAGCTTTCAAAATTTCAACATAAAATCGATATTTTATTTGACGTAAATGATAGATCATTATTTATATGATTACTAGCGGACCTGGCAGACGTCGTCTTACTCGGGAAAGCTGATATACCGACAGCAGCGCCTCCTACCGGGTCCAATTGTGAATCTAAACCATCCTGGGCCCTACCCAAATACACACGCACACAAGAAATATATATGTATATAAAGATTATTAATTTAAGTCAAAATAATGTGAAAATGTATTAGAACTTTTTAATACCAGTTACCTTGATTTTATATTTCAATAATTTATTTTGTATCCTCACATCTCAACAAGCGAAATTACATAATTCCGTTATTGCAAGTGTCCATAGGCTTCGATAACTGTTTACCATCAGACGGGCCATATGCTTGTTTGCCACCTACGAAGGTAGAATAATAATAAGTTTGACAGATTTTCTATGACTGCCTTGGTGGTCCAGTGGGTACAGTATATGCCTGCACGAGGTTGTGGGTTCGATTCCCACACAGGGACAAAACTTTGTGTGACCCACAAAGAGTTGTTCTGAATCTGGGTGTAATTTGTGTCCGTTAATTGTATGTTTGTAAAGTCCCCCGCAACAAAGTGCTTGTTCTCTAGTGCGGGAGTTGTCTTTAAAAAAAATATGTTATGACATAAATATTCGAATGTCCGTATCTTAACGCATATATCAATGATCATGGACCAACGCCATGGAAGCTTTTACCTCTGCGTGCACAATTTTAAATTCAATTACTTTGGCAATTTACACGGGTGCCACGGATTGGCAATAAGCTGGCAAATTGATTTGTTACATGCATGGAATATTTTGTTTTATGTTTCATTATTACTGAACCTGCTATTTGGTGATTTTGCGAACTCAAACTCAAAATTCATTTAGGTTACAAAGTAGGTAATACTTACGATAGTCATAAATTATTACTTCTCAACCCATAAACGTCTCACTGCTGGGCACAGGTCTCCTCCATAAATTTGGAGGGATATTAGCCTACTTATACCACGCTGGCCAGACGGGTTGGTATAGGGTTTTATTTCAAGTTTTCCTTCTCTTGCAGTGGATATTGTCTGCCGGACTTACTCCCTTAGTCGACACTTACGACACCCACGGGATGGAATGGGGTGGTGACATTTGTATTTAATTTATAAATTATTAATAAGCCAGAAAGATGATGCCAGATAAATTTTCCCACGGCTAGTTGCTGACGTGGAGCCATGAGAAAAACTAGTTAAAAACTCACGCCAATCTTTTTATATTATTTGTCAATATTGTCTCTATGCTTGTGCTAAAAAAAACAGACTAGTTTCTTTTCTCCCCTTTTAACCCTGTTTGTTCAGTCAGCGAACCCAGTAGTAGGTAAATTTGCTGACATCTCATTTGGCATCTTTTCATTCACCTGCATGGATTTTATTTCTTTCAGAATACTACATGTGATATCATCATCATCATTTCAGCCATAAGACGTCCACTGCTGGACGTAGGATATTTAGTATATTTTATTTGAAAAGCAAGCTTTACATGGGCTAAGCTGCAGGTGTAAGCTAGTCAAATATACACTTTATCGCATAATGACTTACACATAAACAACAATCATTATCGACTCTTGTTCACGGTTGCCAACAGCGGTCGCAATACAAACTTGTTACTGAGAGAATCGTTTAAATACTTATCTATTGCGTCGTTAGACCGACCGACTCATTTATTGATTTATACGAAACAAGCAATGGTTTTTGTTTCTAAGGACAGAATCGAAATGAGAAGCACTATTTTAGAAGACCACGGCCAAATTACTACACAGTACACACAGATGTATAATTGTATTCCTGTGTCTCCAGCGCTCGTTTATTATTATAAGCCCGTACTGTCCCACTGCAGGGCAAAGGCCTTTCTACTCTCCTTCCACTTCTCTCTGTCTAAAGCCGCTGAGGACCAGTCTTCGTTAAATGAGCGCTCATTTAGAAACGTTTTCCCATCCCAGGGTTATTCCATCTCAAAGCCCCGGTTTAAAAAAATGGGTCGGAAACACACAAGTCATGCCCCTGATATTGCAAGCATACGGGCCGTATGCTTTTTTGCCACCCAAGTATATAGTATGAATAACTACACAAGCAAGCAAGCCCGATTGGGAATGGGCAGAGTACACACAGTGATGTAGTCGTATCCCTGTGCGTCAAAACACGTCTTCGGTTCTCGTTTTAAGGGAAACTGCTCTAACATACCATTTTCTAATATCCAGTGGTGGCCATCGTGTTAAAACGTCATTTTCACACCCAAAACACCATTGAAATTGGTCACAGATGGTTTTTAAGACGTCATCTATGGAGGAGGGAAGGGTAGGGCAAAAGGGTAGCAAACAAAGCCTCAAAACTAGTGCAAGGTCATCTTAAGAAAGGGTTGGTATCAAAGCTGTTGTGAGGGAGCGGCTTGCCCATTGTCGTGCCAAGTTGTTTTAGAAAGCCCTTAGTTTTGTTTTTGGAAGATTATAAATGGATTAAGTTCTTGGCAGATGCTTTAAACATATATAATTTATACATACATCATTAGATACTTGTCCTGACTGACTGATTCATCACTGCTGAGTCCAAACCGCTGGGGCTGCCAACTTACAGTGAGTACTAAGAAGGAATTTCTCCGTACTTCGGAAGACACGTTAATGATTAATGATAACAGTCGCTAGATCACGATAGAGGCCTAAATAAATAAAGTAACTCTGTCACCAGGTTGGCCACTAACCAAACGATAAGAAGAAGATGGATTTAAAAAAAAATTAAATCCCTCAACAAACCGCTAATATTATGAGACACGTGTGTTGTTTTAAAAATATAATATTATATAATACAAAGAGAACTTTCCGTTAATAATATTATTCAATGTATTTTAAACTATTTTTAAATAAAAAAAGTAATTTGTATCCAATTAGAAAAATAATTACGACCGCAGCATCGAAGCGGAAATACAAGTGGAAAAATAAAACATCGTACGGACCGAGTGAGAAGCGATTTTAATTCGATTACGAGTATCGTATTGAATCGGTTCGAATTGAATCGATTTCTAAGTGTTTCGATTTAATTGAAGCCCATACTGCTCGCGTATCCGAATGCAATTATTTACCATTTGCCGGCCGATGCCCGCAAATAGTTATAACCAATGATGCTTTGTTTGAACTCTTACACAGGCAAGTAGCTTGTAACAAAATATCAAAGTCTATTGCAGTATAAAAAACAATCACTTATATTAAAAATATATTAGAAAGAGAAAGAAAGGAGCATTGCTTGCATATTACAACACCAAATTTGTATGTTATGGGAATTCCTGAGATTAGAAAAAAACGTTAAATGTGTTCCGTTGACCAATAATCACACGCAGAAACATTACTATAGGTACTAGAATGTCTAGTCTTATTTTTATGTATTGTGACTAGAACACAGCTTTTATATGTAGGTACTAAGTTTTACTTTTATTTAATATCTAATTGTAAGTGGAGTTTTCAGCATTAATGTCCTTTAGCTTTTTCTTCTTCTCAGCTAAAAGACGTCCACTGCTGGACATAGGCCTCCTCCAAGAATTTTCGCAGCACTCGATCCTAATCTGACCTTGTTCATCGGTTGCCTGCAACCTTCACCGAGTCGTCTGTACACCATGTTAGATGCTTCGGCTTTCCAGTTCGTGGTCGCAATTTTATAATCACCTTATAAAAACATTTTAACAAAAAAAATTACCGACGAAAAAATAAGAATCAGAAAAGTAAAAAAATAATAAAGTATTGAAGTATAAGTATTTCGTCGGTTCAATTTTTTGTCAAAAAGTTTTTAATTTGAATTTTTTTGTGGCTTACATATATATAACAATAGCTAACATCATAAATTGGGTATAAAGTCTTTATACGCTATCATTATGATCTCATTTAAAAGATATAGCACTGGTAGACATAAGTATAAGGATTTATACAGCGCAGCGTTAGTGAACGACCACGTCTTAGATGTATAATATCCATCACTGTTAACATACACGGGTCAAAGTTTTTGTCTTTAGATACTGCAGTATTTAGGGACAGGGAGATATAATTAAGCCTTCCAAACACTACCCAGCTGAATCCGATTAGCGAGTAATCTATTTTGACAAGTGACCACCTAAATCAATACTCGACTTATAAGTATACCTACGTGTGAACGCAGCATAAGTCTCTTACCAGTACTCATTGTCATCAAGTGGCTTTAGATTGCAGGAATCCATTAGGAGCAGATACTGAGAATTAATCGTGAATGGTTCTTAGCTCACCAGCCGTACATACACTTTTGTATCTTACATACAATACCATTTTACTATAAAAGTTTTCGTAGGAATTTTGACTGCCTTGGTGGTCCAGTGGTTGCAGTATGCGCCTGCCGTGCACGACGTTGTAGGTTCGATTTCCACACCGGACAAAACTTTGCGTGACCCACAAAGTGTTGTTCTGAGTCTATAATTTGTGTCCGTTAATTGTATGTTTGTACAGTCCCTCGCGACACAGAGCTTGTTATCTAGTGCGGGAGTTGCCTTTTTAAAAGAAATTAAGTTTTCTTACAAACACCGTGACACGAGAATTTTATATGTTTACTAAGGGTCGCCCGCGACTTCGTCCGCGTGGTCATTTATTATTTTCACCAATTTTGCAACATATCTCACTACTGCTCCGCTCCTTTTAATCATAGCGTGATGTTATGTAGCCTATAGCCTTCCTGGATATATGCACTATTCAGCAAAAAAAAAATCTAATCGAATCAGTACTTTCTGAGATTAGCGCGTTCAACCAAACAAACTCTTAAGCTTTATAATATTAGTATAGATATAGATACGCAAAGATACAGGTGCTACTATTCTACTCTATCAATTAGCTAGATGAGACTGAATGCAATTTCACTTTGTACAACGAAGTCCGTACCAGGAAGACGTTGAGTGCATCTTAATTCAATTGACCGTTGGCCTGCTATAACCTCTATAGTTCATCAACTGGCGCTTAATTGTCGGAGGACCAAGAAGCCATATTACCTGAGATAGGAAACTATTATAACAGCTATTAATATTGTATCAGTGCTTTTACACTGTGACGTAACAAACGGGTAACTTATACAAAATGACACAGCCACCACCGCTTTGATGACATGTGAAAAAACGGTGATGGGCGGAGTGGGAAAGTAACTAACTTGCATGCATGAGGTGTGAGTTCGATTAGCGCCAATATGAATTTTACTTAGTGGAGTTTATATATTATGAACTAATCAAATGATTCACCAACCTACATTGGGCCAGCGTGCGTGAATTAAGGCTTAAGGTTTGTGATATCGCCAAAGACCTTGAGCATTTGGGCGAAGCAAACACGACCTAATTCTCTAGGCGAGTGCGGGGATACAAACAGATGTACTCTTTGAATGGACGTCTTATTATTTTTTATTAAATTAAAATTTAACCTTATTCTAAATATAACATTACCAAATTACAGGTGTATGTTTTCTTCAAATATTGTTTTTTTTCGTATTATTTGATAAAAATTGAAGTCATAAAGTGATTACATCTCAATAATTTGGTGCTGATTCGATGATTTTTTTACAAACTATTTAGAATTACTATATAATTTATGACAAAACCATATTATGAAACACATCTTGTAGATTAAAACTGTATTTTTTGGCACTCATTTGTCTATAAATGTTTTCATTTACACCTCTTTTTCATCATTTTTTTAGAGAGAGGCCTTAAGCTCTCTCTCTTTATACAGGAGAGGAGACCCGTGCCCAGCAGTGGGACGTATATGGGTTGCTATTATTATTTTTATTTGTACCGCATTTACTACTTTGAAACACACATATTTCCTTCACAACAATATATTATAGGACACAAAATATATATTTTACGACCTTCAGACACATGTTTCGAGGCTAAAATAACTTTTACTAGAACGATTTATGTTATACCACTCAAGCAAAGGTTGCGCATCACATAAAAATAACAGTCTTATATATATTTACTAGCAGTTGCCCACGGCTCCACCCACGTGGATGTCGGTTATCGCTGTAAAAAGTAGCCTATGTGTTATTTCAGACCATAATCTATATCTGTGCGAAATTTCATCCAGATCCGTTCAGTAGTTTTTACGTGAAAGAGTAACAAACATCCATTCATCCATCTATACTTACAAACTTTCGCGTTTATAATATTAGTAGGATTTATTTATAAGAAATACCGACTCTAAAAACCTAAACATCATTGAGTACAGGTTGATGTCGGTGCTAGGTTCATCCAGTCACTTAATATTCAGACTTTAATCTGTATTCATTTATTTTTCACTTTTTGAAGTCAAAAAGAAAGAAAAATTATTACAGTATTCTTGGTGTATCTCCGGGATCCAAAGTACAATACCAATAATATTATGATGGGACTACCTCAAGAGTATACCCTTCTAAACAAAACAAACATTTAAACAAATAGTTCACAATTTATCTTGATATCGGTATACATACAAAAAAGAAAAAAACATACGTTCAGATAAATATAGAACCTCCTTTTTGGCAGTCGGTTAACAATAAAAAGAGTATTTAGTTTAATATACTTTCAGATAATTATGAATCTATTTGAAATATACATAGTACGAAATCTATACGAATCCTTATTTAAAAAGTATAATAAGTAAAATACAGACTACCATAGTCTAATATTTTAGATCGATTGCCATTGGTCTTATGATCGTTTATTACGACTGCTAATCACAAGGTTCCGAGTTCGATTCTCAAGTCGTGCCAAAATAGATATAATGCATAACAAATGCCTGAAGTTTCGAAGTTGTTTACACCCCTAAGGCCGTTGGTTTTGCATCTGTGTTTGAGCACACATTTGTGCACTATATATGTCCTCTATAGACTGGTAATCTCCATTGAAACTGTCTGGTCCTAGAGTATTGTTATAATTGCTTGTTGAAATTCACACAGCCGCAGCCTTAGACACACTGAAGGCATTATTATAAGCCTTGGTTGAAATTACTAAACTATATATAGAACTAAATTTGTATGTTTATTGTTCTATATAGATGACATAAATGGTCTAACTGCTAGAACACTGTGTTGAGCACTGAGACACTCTAGTATTACGTTAAACAAGCTCTCTGTTATTATAGACAGATAGCTAGATAGATAATTCTTTATTGTACACCATGATATAACAAAACTTATGTTAGATATATACAGAAAATAAAGTACAATGGGCGGCCTTATGGCTAAGCGCGATTTATATATTATAATGCCTACTCTCAGAACGTGCACTGTCATATGCAAATTTCTAATTTCCTTCTTAACAAACAGAGAAGAAATCGGCAACGCTTGAGTAATACCCTTGAACCTATAGACACATGGCATTAATGGTAGTCGAATCGAAAAACCAATAAGCGAATGTATAGGATTTGACGTAAGTTTACGACATTATATCGTAAACTTATACCAAATCCCATACATTTGTTTTTTTGACTATTATATGACGTCACTCCAAAACGTAAAAAGCGGTGGACAAATGCGATTCAGGAGTAGGAGCTCGGATGGCACCATTGGTAGTACGTACGCTGGGCGACGAGAGGCGCAGGTTCGAATCGCGCTCCATGCTCGACTTTTTCCACACTTTAAATATTTAAACACCATCTGGTGCTGCAAGCGTCTATAGGCTACGGTAGCTGCTTATAATCAGGCTGTAGATCAACTACTTCGGTGGCTCAGACGTTGATATGTGTGACTGCTTATCACGAGGTCCCGGGTTCGCACAAAATGGAGTCGCACATAAATCACCATGAAAACAATATACGATCAATCTTTTTGTATACTGGTTATATTAACAAAGAATTCACTGACACAAAGAACACCCAGACTCGGAATAGCTATCTGCGCAACACACAAATATTTTTGCCCTTTGTGAATATCGAATCCAAGTCAAATTTATTTATTTATTTAAGCTTTCACTTTATCAAGAGATCAAAATATCACAACAGATTATTTTTATAACACAATTTTGCGAAAAGGCATTATGAGCAATTGTCGTTTCGCGAAAAATACAATTTGCTAATGTGACGTTTTTTGGATGTTGCGTTTTCAGAATATGATATTTAGCGAAATTCCAATGTGTCATTTTGCGAATGTGGCATTATACGCCGCATCCGTATACTTACTCTAGGTACTTACTTAATTCAATCCACAAAGTCCGCAGTACTAAGAAGTTAATATTTGCCGGGAGCAGCCGAGCGGCGGGCTTGCCGCGAATATTGATTGTTGTTCGCCTTGACAAGGGTCTACCACTTTCCTAAGGTGCGAAGCTTTTAGCTATTACACGGTATTCTGTTAACCTATTGTTTTGTTAGTTTGCGGTTATAATATCTAAGTATTTATTTTGTTTTAAGCGGTGGTGGCAGTGTGGGAAAGTAACTGAGTTGTACATCTGACGTGTGAGTTTGATTTTTGTGGAAGTAAGATAGTCAATCAATCAGCCTATCGCAGTCCACTGCTGGACATAACACGTGCCTCCGCCTGCCGCATCCAGTCCGTCCCAACGACCTTTTTAAGGTCGTCAGTCCACCTAGCTGTAAGCTATAGCTGGAAGTAGCTGTAGCTGCAAAAAGGATACTAATTGGTTTTACGTATAAATTAACTTTATGGAATTTCATTGCACCTGTATTATTTTTCACATAATAATACAGGTTGCTATTGATAAGGTTCAGGGGCTCGAGACATTTCTAAAGTTAAGCAAGCTTGTCGTAGTCCATCTGTAAATGGTTGACCATTTTCAAAAAATACAGAAAAAGTTTTAAGTGTTTCAGAAAGCACGTAAAACCATTCGTCACGCGCCTGATCTATATATACCTAGTTGGACATCGGGTTACTGCATCATAGTGCCCATAATTGTACATTATAATATGGCCTGCGCAGTTGACTAATCTCCCTTGACATTGACCGCTACCGCCATGACTGAAATTGGTTTTAAAAACTACTGTCTTCGTAAAAATGTAATAAAAAATAATTCTACTAATATTATAAATATGAAAGTTTGTTACTCTTTCACGTAAAAACTATTGAACGGATCTGTATGAAATTTGGCACAGATATAAATTATAGTCTGGAATAGGCTATCGTTATAACCGACATCCACGCGGGCGAAGCTGCGGGCAACAGCTAGTATAGAAATATTTCCATCGTAAGTTTTTCTATAGTAAAAGAAACGAGATCGAAAATGTCTACAGAATTCTCCCGTAACGTAGGTTTCGGAATTTCCGTGGTTTACGAAGGTATATTGTTTGTTCTGGCTAAGATTAAATTTGTCGGTACACTAGCTGAGCAAGGCTTGACGTGTCACCAAAGGTCACATCTATTTTCGTTCCTCATTAAAATACATGTGTTACATACGGTATTTGAAACAAAATAGTTGTTTAATTCGATTACTTGATTATTGAGTTAACTTATATGCTCTCTATTTTTGTAGGACCATTAAGTATATCTATCGGGTTCATTCTGAATAATCTGCTTGTCACAGATGTAGGCAAAGACGTTTGTGTCCTAGTTTTCTTTGTAAAGATTAGGTAAATTAAATATTTTAAAATGTTATTTATAATATAATATGTATATCAGTACTACATGAAAGTGTATTTTAGGGAAATTAATCGATTAGGATGAATAATTGCCACGCTAAAATAGAACTGGGCTGGTCATATCTGCCGCATTAAAATACATGTGTTACATACGGTATTTGAAACAAAATAGTTGTTTAATTCGATTACTTGATTATTGAGTTAACTTATATGCTCTCTATTTTTGTAGGACCATTAAGTATATCTATCGGGTTCATTCTGAATAATCTGCTTGTCACAGATGTAGGCAAAGACGTTTGTGTCCTAGTTTTCTTTGTAAAGATTAGGTAAATTAAATATTTTAAAATGTTATTTATAATATAATATGTATATCAGTACTACATGAAAGTGTATTTTAGGGAAATTAATCGATTAGGATGAATAATTGCCACGCTAAAATAGAACTGGGCTGGTCATATCTGCCGCATGTCAGATGATCAATGGCCCAAACTCACTACCCAGTGAGTGCCTCTAAATGCTAAGCAACATCACGGTAGACCCAGACGGAGATGGCGGGATGGGTTGGATTCATGGTCCTCGGCGGCTTTAGACAAAGAGAAATGTAAGAAGAGTGGGGAGGCCTTTGCCCTGCAGTGAGACAGTACAGGCTTATAATAATAATAATATATTAGGGCTTTGTCGTATTTTAGATGCTGGACTAAGTAGTTCTCAATAAAATATAATATTGAGTTTGATAACCTTGGACGACAGGTGTATACAGATGAATTACTGCTTCATAATTGTATTTTTATAAAATACTTACTTTACAAGAGTGACTGAATAACATTAAATAATTAAAAATATACATATTTAGAGGATTGGATGGTACTGCAGTTTCAATGTTTGGGTAGGGCCTTTTCTTATGGCTTCGGCTTCTAAGCTACAAACAATTTCGAACTCCTGAGAGATGTTATTAAAAACGTGGTGGCAAACTCGCATACAGCCTTTCTAATGGAAAGCAGTTACCGTAGCTTGTAAACGATTGCATTGCTTGTAAATTTCCGACTAGAAAAACCTAAGGTTAAAAAAACCTAACTGACACTTGAGATAGAAAAAGTTTAATAAAAAATTAGCACTGGAAACCTGGATCTGTACTACCTGCTGAAAAATATCAGTGCCTATTAAAAAACTACTTTAGTTTTTTAACGTCGAACCAATATTCATCATTGTAGTCTTTGGCCGTTGTTAGAAAAAATAAACGACCTTTTCTTAACAAAGGACCTTGACAAAAAAAGCGAAAATGAAACCTCTAATTTCCCAAATTACTCACCGTTTTGCTTCCATTAACAGAGGGCAACTAAAAAACTTGAGGTGTCAAAACGCACCATCTATCAAGCTGCCCTTAAACTACAATAAAGGACTATACACAAGTTCCGATTTAGTTTGTGTTCGGTCCATTAAAACACGAATGACCTCCACTCATACATAATTATCAAAGTCTTGTATTCATTACTATAGATATCGTCAAGTATTACTATTTACGGCAGCGCTTATTTGTCAATAATTCTTGAAATTATAATCCCGGTCTTCCACGAGCTTCTGAAGTAGGCATCTGCTTGAAATAGATTTGTAGACCCGAACACTAATTAAAGACAAAAAAAAATACCATTTAGCTATTATTTTCTTGGTAGGATAATTTAATAATAAGTAATATATTTTATTAACATGTATTAATATCATCAAAGTCATTAGTTTTGTATTTGTTTTCCATGAACTTATTTTTTAAACTATCATCTATGAACTCAGGGACTGTCAGCAAAAAAGGAACGTAGTATTCTAAAAGGTTAATTAACAAACAACACACTAAAATTTAATACTACGTTCCAAGACACAAATTGCTGACGTAGGCCACTCAGCGGCCAAGCTATAATAATAATAAAACATTTATTTTCTCTTTACAAAGAGCTAAAATGGATCTGGGCGGGTCAAGTCAATCGCATGCAGAAGCAGAGCTGTGGACAAAAGTAACGATGCAGTAGATCCCAAACACTACGGTGGTAAACCCAAAATGAAATTGCGAGATGAGCTTGACGCCTATAGAAGGGATAGACTTAAATTGGCAAAAAGTAGGATATCATAGAAAAAGGAAGGAGAGGCTTTTACTCTGCAGTGGAACAGATAAAAAGCTAATAATAATAATATTATCATCTCTGCAACAATGTCAAACCAACATAACAATGATCTATCAGAGACCGCCGTATCCACCAAGTGTGTAGTCACCGTAATACAACATTTAGTGAAAGCTGGCGTGAGTCTGAACAAACCGCTAATGGAAACGGTGCTTAATTATCTGCGTCATCAACAGCGGACAATGCAATGGGCAGTTTAGTTATTTGTCTATTAAATGTCAGGCCATTTAAAATACTACTGTTATAAAACCTATTTCACTACTCGAATACATATTTCCTTTTAGAGAGAAATGAATTAGACTAAGATCTACCACGTTTGCCAGTCAAGCATATTGCCCGCCTGGTGGTTAGAAGATACCGTAGCCTATGGACGCTTTCAATATCAGGGTTGTCACTATTGATGTCTTTAAGCGGTTGTAACCACTTACCACTCGGATAGTTAGTTCTCTTATCTTTTGGGGGCAAACAAATACCTCCTTTGAAAATCAATTCAGGTCAGGTGCAGTTAATGTACTTATACAATCATCATTATCGTCATCTCAGCGAAAAGACGTCCACTGTTGGACATATACAACAATTTAATCCGCAAGTGACTTTGTTCATCAGCTACCTGCGACTTTTGGGGGCGTCCATATATTATGTGAGGCGTTTAGGACAAGAGGGGTTCGAACCAAGTCTCATCTAATTTTACTATTTATTTTCTCGGCGAATGTCAAATTTTATTGATCCTTCACTAAAATATACATCTAAAAAAACTAAGATGTTATTAAATATTTTAAGTATTTTTGCTATGTAATCAGCTTAAAATATACCTAAATATGAAAGCAATGTGGAAAAAGACGAGCCCGGAGCAGGACTAGAACCTGCGCCTCTCGAGTTCCGGCCCAGCGCACTACCAACTGTGCCATCCGAGCTCCTACTCCAGAGTTCGAATTTGTCCACCGTTTGTTTACGTCTTCGAGTGACGTCGTTCGAATCCTGCTCCGGGCACATTGCTTTAATCTTTAAAAATAAGATGTGTTTTAAAATCTCCAAAAACGGCTCACGTAATTAATGAACGCCCGTTTTACTTAGTTATCAGTCCACCTTGTTGAAGGCGTTCTCATTTAATAGATGTTTAAACATGTGGACCTTCTGCAAACAATGACATTCTTCCCTTATGGGCCTTTATAAGGGAAAAATGACATTATTATTATTAGGCACTCATAGCTAGGTGCACTCGCTGTTCGGTAAACAATGTGCGGGTTAAGCTACCAAAGGCGCGGTAACCATATAGATGGGTGACCGCAAAGTGGTATTTCATCTGAGCGTCTCCGTGCTTCATCGGAGGGCACGTTAAAAGTCGGTCCCGACTGTTATCAGTCGTTAGATCACGACAGAGGCTTGAATATGGGCAAAAATCTAAATAACTCTGTCACCAGGTTGTCCACTAACCAAACGATAAGAAGAAGAAGATGGACCTTCTGATTCGGAGGCGGCCTATCTACTTATACAATAGTTCTCTAAGAAAATATATTCGTTATTCTCTAAGAAAATTGTCTTGTCTAGACAAAAACATTGCAATAGTGACGAAGTATCATTGCTAACAAAATGGATAGACTTTTATATAACAAGGATTTTGTTCTATTACTATCACCTTGGCAGAGATAGCTTTGTGAAAAACATGGCGACAAAAAAAGCGTTTATTCCCAGTATATAAACGGCTGGCTCTTTAATAGGTATATTTTATTTTAGTCTATCTACTCTCTCTCTCTCTATCTCTCTCTCAAATATTAACTTCACGGACACAAAGTACAAATCCAGATTCAGATCAACTATTTGTGGATCACATAATTTTTGTACCGTGTAATCGAATCCACAACATGTCGCACCGTGGTAAATAGCAAGATTAATGACTCAAGCCACTAAATACTGAACCAAAAATGTATCTAACTAACTATATACATATATATGAATATCAGAAAATAAATTAGTTATAGTTTTTGTATATTTATACCATTAATAGCTATAGTAGGCATCATAAATGGATTGCCATTCTGGACTTTTCCATATACGTATGCAGAGTTTACCTGTAAGTGATTGTTACACTATTGCTACATATTCATTTGATGTTACCATTGTTATAATACTTGTGTAAACAATTTTTGGTGAACCAATAAAAAAAAAGAAAAAACAAAAAATATCTATTTTAATTTTTGATCTAAAATTGGTTGTTTTGAGTCCAGGTGTACTTTGTATCCCTGATTAAAATCTAACCTATCATATCTGACAATGTGGATGACATACACTTCTGCCTACCCTTTCAGGAAAAATGTTGCGTGTGTTATTTAAATAAGTATTTTGCAAACACTGCGGGCGTGTAATACCTATGTTCGTCTTGTGACATATAAACTCATGCATATGGTTCTTTAGAGTGTACTTAAAGATATTCGCCAATCATCAGCGGTTTAGACAAAAAAACCCCGAGTTAGCATGTCAGGGTAGCATTACCTACACGAGCGTAAAGGGAACTGTCCCGTTAGAGTCAGTAAGACAGATAAAAAGAATATAAGGTGAAACGAGGCAGGGTGAATAGTCCCCGTGAGTCCAACGTGGACAATTCTCAAAACTGCCTCATGTCGTGGTTTTTTATTACAAACTCGACTGATATAAAGAAAGTTTGATAGTTTCCAGAAGTATTTATATCAAAACTAAAATAAAAAACCAAAAATATATTGCTATAAGGATGTCATTATAGTATCAATGCTGAAGGAAAACATCGTGAGGAAACCCATAATATGTTCACAGAAATTCTAAATGCAAGTCCGATTCACCAATCCGCATTATAACAGCCCTTTAGTCGCGTTTGGTCCAATACGCGTTTGGTCCAATTGTCAAAAACAGGCAAAAATCGCAGTTGGTCCAATTCGCGATTGGTCCAACTCGCGATTGGTCCAATTCGCGATTAGTCCAATACGCTATTGGTCCAATTCGCGATTAGTCCAATACGCTATTGGTCCAATTTGAGGTTTTATTTAATAAAACGTACCAGGAAAATTTTAGAACCCACACTGATTAATGCGGAAGTGTTGTGTAAGACAGATGCAGTAAATGCTTGGAAAATGACATGTCCAGATACTGTCTTGCCGACCAGCCTATTCTCCCAAAAGCAGTGGGATGGGCCGTTGTGTAGCATGAGAAGAAATTATCTTATTTCTACTGCTTCCAGTGCTGCGGAACGCGCCCGTCTACTTGCTATGGGTGCGTGGGAATCTGGTCTTTGGCTGCAGGCATAGCCATCGCCCAACATAGGCACTATACACATCACTTGCCTCCGTTTGGGTAATCCTTGTGTTTCTCCGCATCATTGTCTTTGTGGAGAAGCCGTCGACAGTCTCGGACACCATGTGCTATCCTGCAGCAGGAGCGCAGGCCGCATATCGCGACACGCCCAACTTAACGATATTATCCGTCGAGCTCTTGTCACCGCCAGCGTACCAGCCGTACTTGAACCAAATGGTTTGGTACGTGACGATGGGAAGAGACCTGATGGTATGTCGTTATTGCCTTGGAAGATGGGCAGGCCTTTGGTGTGGGATGCAACGTGCGTCGACACCCTTGCACCATCACATCTTCCAAGTATAGCAGGTTGTGCTGGGGCTGCTGCTGCAGCTGCAGAGTCCCTCAAACGGCGAAAGTACAGCAATTTAGTTGGAAACTACATTTTTGAGCCCTTTGGGGTGGAGACTGTAGGTTCATGGGGTCCAAGTGCGCGTTTCCTTTACAGAGACCTAGTTAAACGACTGATCGACGCTTCTCGTGATCAGAGGGCTGGCTTGTTTCTCTCACAGAAATTAAGCACTGCCATTCAACGTGGTAATGGCGCCAGCCTTCTGGGCACGTTCCCAGTAAACAGTAATGTTGAGGAATATTTGGACGCTTAAACAACAGTCTTCATTTGTATTATGTTTTTCATTTTTTTTTATTTATGATTAAATTAGTTTTAGGTATATAAAACGTAAATATTGGTACATATTTTTTTGTTATTATTTATAAAATATTAAGAATCATATTTGTGTTACACTCTCATTAGAGTTAAAATTGTATGTCGAAATTGTACCATACATTAATAATATTTTATTAGACAAATCAAAAATAACAAAAAACAAAAATATACTGAAGTAGATAAATGTCGAGCGCGACATAGATTTCCTTCTTTCTTAGATATTTTTCTTTTGCTGCATTTCCACAATCAACTTCCATTTTTATTGTTTATATTTAGGTTATACCGATATCCATTATGAATCAGTGTATCACTGCCACGTTTATTTTTTGAAATTTTGAAATTTTCACTTGTTTCGTCAATTTCAAATAGCAGATTATTTATTTATAGTGATAATTTCGAAATCAATTAACTACACAAGCGCGGCACTAAACAAACGTCAAACGCAACAAACAACTTTTTTCTTCAACCTACCCTCAATACCTGCAATGCATTTTTGCGATGGGCCCAATCGTGCTTACAACCTTACTTAAACCTACGTACAATAAATAGGTACACACTGTTTATAAATTTCGTTTTGATTTGTGTTTTATTTTTATATATATATATATATATAAATATTGTGTTGTTTCATGTAATGAATGACATATATGGTGGCCATCATTACAGGAAGATTCTGCGTATATAAAACTGCCAATATGACGAATGGGTCCCCAGGTCACAACACCCTTCTCACCGGCGCCATCCTTGTGCCACACCAACAATAAAAACTAACCCTCAACCTACCACCACAAAAAAGAAAAATTTGACCAATCGCTTATTGGACCAATCGCGAAATGGACAAATCGCTAATTGGACCAACCGCGAATTGGACTAACCGCGAATTGGACTAACCGCGAATTACGTGGATTGGACCAAACGCGTATTGGACCAAACGCGACTAAAGGATAACAGCGTGTGTCAATTTAGACCTAACTAAATTGACACACGCTGAACTACTCTCTCTCTCTCTATTGATCAAGTCGAGAAGACCCGTGCCCAGCTGTAGGACATTTATGGGTACTGTTATTATAAGAATGTCATGGTACGACCCTGATCTAAATTGTGCCAAGTCTGGTCATGCATCACTATGCATGACCAGACTTGGCACAATTTAGATCAAGCAAAGAATCAGTCTCACCCACTGGTGAGCCTGATTCTTTGCTTGCTAAATTACTCTGTGGTTCAAGGCGAAAATCGCCTCCAAAAAGATTAATTATTATCAGATTTAACGATAAAGCATTATAGGAAGCTTACTATAATTATCAATGTTTTCAACAATACGCTAGTAAGGCAACTATTAAGAGTAGTAGGTAGGTAGACAGTGACTTGAGGGGCATTGGCATTGCGTCCATTATAACAACAACATAAAAAAATATATCTCGAACGTAGTATAAAACAACTTTCTTTCTTTCTTCACCTTAGATAGTACTTCAGTGTCATACCCCAGTATTGTTATATTTATTCTATGAGATGTGTATTCTCGTAGAGACGGTAAAATTACGATTTATTATTATGGCGCGTATCATGACACTATTATGTAGTACTTAACTCGTGTAATACAATGTTATCGTCGGTTTTATTGTGTTTATTAATATTAACTATGCAATTAGTAGTTGCTTACGATGATTGGGTCAAATAAAACATTAATATATTGATTATAGATAGTGTAATGGGTATTTGTGTATCGAATTATTTTTCTTTTTTCTAATGTCATGCGCCATTTTGATGTTCTGATTTCAAATTCGATCGTATGTTCATATTTTGGTTATAAATTAAGGGGGTTACTCACTGCAAGCTGTTTTATGTTGTTTGATTGATGTAATTGATATTAATATATCTTAAATTGTACATAAAATTGTTTAAAGAATTTATTCTTTAAACATTATAATATATATCTTAAATTGTACATAAAATTGTTTAAAGAATAAATTCTTTAAACAATTTTATGTACAATTTCAGATATATATTATAGATAAGAGAGGTAGGACACCGTTCTAGTGAGCAAGCCCGACTAGGGAAGGACCTCCACCTTTCAGAAGACTACAGCCAAATAACTACGCACAGTGATGTAGTTGTGTTGCTGTGTGTGAGTACAGGTCTCCAGTGCTCATTTAGAGATGCGTTTTGAAAGAAACGTATTCCTATCACATGGATAGTCGCATCATAAAGCCCTGGTGTCAATAAATGGGTTGGCAACACGCAAGTGATACTTCTGGTATTGCAAGCGTCCATAGGCTACGGTAACTTCTTAGCATGAGGCGGGCCGTTTGTTTACCACCTAAGTAGTACATCTCAACCCATAAACGTCCCACTGCTGGGCACGGGTCTCCTCCAAACATTTGGAGGGATATTAGCCTACTATACCACGCTGGCTACACGGGTTGGTATAGGGTTTTGTTTCGAGTTTTCCCTCTCTCGTGGTGGATATTGACTGCTAGACTTACTCCCTTTTTTTTTTTTTTTTGTAGAGGGGAAATGCTTTACGCATACCGCCCCGCCCGGGGAAGCGGGGCGGTTATGTCGGACTCTCCGGCCTAAAGATGGTAGGCGGTCGGCATACCGACTAAAACCCCCCTGTGACCAACACTCGCTTTCACGGGTGGACCACCGGAACCTGATATGACGTCAGTGGTCTAGACTTACTCCCTAAGTCAACTCTTACGACACCCACGGGATGGAAGGGGGTGGTGACATTTGTATTCTTAATCCGTCACCACACGGAATACCTAACCTAAGTAGTATAAAAAAACAATTCTAATTTCAATATGTACAATACACTCATTTTGCGTTTACGCACTGGACTTTAACCAAAAAACGGTAATTAGTCCAATTTCTCATTACTAGGCTATCGTAATTACGAGCTTAAATAGAAAGGCTTTTGTAACTTACAGCAAAATAATATTAACGATGGAAATAACACCAATCACTACAGTTTGTAAGAAAATCTCAGTAAATTAATAAAAATAAACATCAATCAACGTCCATTAAATTCTACTAAACAATCAATTTGAAAACAATACCGATTTTTAATAATGGTGGATATAATCGGTGGCCATATTTCTTTCCTTCCCTAAAACATTCAACTCACTTATAGACGGTGTTATATAAATTAGATTTCATTTAGCCACCGCGGCCCATTGCCCGGTACCGTTTATTTAATTATCCGAACCGCAGAATTTGGGAGACATTATTTATAGCCCGAAGACACATTTATATCGACCTACCCGCCTATTTGTTAATTGTACCGAATTAATTCCGATTCAAATTCGTTTTGAAACAGCCTATTATAAACTCAGAGAGGGAAATTATTCCAAATTCAAAATTATAAGTTCGATATATGACGGTCATTAATAAAATTTGAAGTTAAATTATGCAGTGGCTAAAAATAATAAGTTATATTTTATAGTAATTTATAACATTTGAAGTAAAATTAATTTGGAAGAAAGCCGAAAATAGCGACAAAACCAC
The DNA here is from genome assembly GCA_947095525.1 of Trisateles emortualis. Lineage (NCBI taxonomy): Eukaryota > Metazoa > Arthropoda > Insecta > Lepidoptera > Erebidae > Trisateles > Trisateles emortualis. The sequence goes on along the minus strand of OX352736.1, from coordinate 18,989,123 downwards.
TGATTTTACTGTTTTATATTAGACTAACTGTTGCCCGCAGCTCCCCCCGCGTGGATGTCGGTTATCGTTGTAAAAAGTAGCCTATGTGTTATTCCACTATAATCTAGGCTCTTTAGTAAACTGATCCCGCTCTAAACTGATCCCGCGGGATGAGTTGACTAAATTAATAATTTTATTACTTTTCTTTTGTCAACTGGTCCCGCTTTTAAATCAGGCAAAACTCTATTGTATATTTTTATCTCTGTGCCAAATTTCATCCAGATCCGTTTAATAGTTTTTACGTGAAAGTGTAACAAACATCCATCCATCTATTCTTCTATCCATCAATACTTACAAACATTCGCATTTATAATATTAGTAGGAACGGTATAAACTTGTTTCTTTTTAGTGTACAAAAGTATTATTTTTTTATTATCTCTATTAAATATAATAATACAACTTAAATTTTAAAATACTATTTAAAAAAACACCAGAAACAAAATCCGAGAGGCTCGGGGGGCTACAAAACTCGAAAATGTTCTTTATAGCCTAATGTTTACCATAGGGTACGGTAACTGCTTACCATCAGGCGGGCCGTATGCTTGTTTTCCACTTAAGTAGTACAAAAAAGGATAAAACAATATAAATAAAAGCTTGCGTTAGACAATAACAAATGATAGATTAATTTATTGTTGTCAGATGACTTCATAAAAGTATTGTTATAGAACTGAAAGTCAGCGTTAGTAATCTTCTTAAAGTGTACCATGATAATGCTTAATGTTTTATCTGTTTGTTAGCTTTTAGCACAACAACCTTCACTATACTACCTTCTTCTTCTTCTTTGCTTGGCCCTTTCCCTTTTTTTTTATACTACTTGACTGGCAAGCAAACATGCATAAGGCCCTGATGTTAAGCAGTTACCGTAGCCCATGGACGCTTGAAATACCAAAGGTATCACATGCGTGTTGCCAACCCGTTTTTTTACACCAAGGTTTAAGGTGGTGAGAGTAGGAGTAGTAGTAGTCCCTAGGATAGGAATACGTTTATTTCAAAAAGCGTTCCCTAAATGAGCACTGGAGACCTGTACTCACACACAGAAACACAACTACACTGCTGTGTGCAGTTATTTGGCTGTTGTTTTCTGTAAGGTGGAGGTCCTTCCCCAGTCAGGCTTGTTCACTATTATGGTGCCCTGCCTGTTTAAATAACCCATTTTATTTGGGGCCCGCCCTCCGTATGCTGCGTCTCCAGACAACTCGGTTCTGGACATCTCTTTGTTGAATTGGGCTTCTTTAAGATTCTTATTTACAACAGACATACATTTGATTCGGGGTCTTCCTCGTCCTTGGGTTTAGTTTCTACATCTAGTATTTTTCTGGTCATGTGGTTGGATGGTCATAATTGTCCGTACCACCGCAGACGGCTCTCCTGTACTTTGTCTGGGATGGGTCTCAATTTGAAGTGAAGTCTCTTATGCGTGTGTTTCTGACATGATCCAGCATAGTTACACCACCTGCCTACCTGAGAATCTTTCCAATACTGCCTATAAGATGAATTTGATATATTTATAAATAAATATACTTTGAAAGAGCTACAGACAGCTTACAGAAGACCACAGCCAATTAACTACACCCAGCGGTGTTGTTGTGTTCCTGTGTGTGAATACATAACGTTTCTTTCAAAACGCATCCCTAAATGAGTGCTGGAGACCTGTAGGACAAGAACACAACAACACCGCAGTGTGTAGTTATTTTGGCTGTGGTCTTCTGAAAGGTGGAGGTCCTTTCTCAGCCGGGCTTGTTTAACCTATGGTTCCCTACCTCTCTTTACCATCAGAAGGATAGGGCCTTCTGTATACCACTAAATTGTAAGAAGGTAAAATATATATATATTTTCAGGACAGTCTATATGCAAGAAAAGATACATGTTTGTATCATTGTGTCTTTTTTTAGGTTTAATTTTGTTTATTAATCGACTTCAAAAAAAGGCGGAGGCTCTATATTCGACTGTATGTTTTTTTAAAAGTAAATTCACCGATTTCGCCCACATTTGTGGACCGATTCTCAAAATTCTTTTTTTATTTGAAAGAGTATACTCTTGAGGTTGCCCTATTCGCACCAAGTCAGGATCTGATTAATCAATGCATGTATATTGAAGATCAATTAATGAATGTATATTACTTACTTAAAAAGACCACACATCAAGCATTGTTCTACGTAATCTTATCTACCAAATACTCGGTGCACAGTAACAAGAAGTTTGCACTAAGTAGTTTCGTATAGCGTTAGTTATCAGCTACCGTATACTGTACACTAATTAGAGGCTAGACTCCTGTTTATTAATTTATAGCAACGAGTAGAATTAATAGTTATGAGAGTTACAAGACTTGCATACGTGGAATTATAGTCTTGATAGTCGTCAAAAACTGTGGCTGGTTTTTTTTTACACTAATTGATAGCCCGCCTAATCCTTACTAATATTATAAATGTGAAAGTTTGTAAGATTGGATGGATGGAAGGATGGATACTGAACGGATCTGAATGAAATTGATTGAAAAAATGGCACACAGATAGTCTGGAATAACACATAGGTTACTTTTTGCAGCGATAACCGACATCCACGCCGGCGGAGCCGCGGGCAACAGCTAGTAAGTAATAATTAAAGTTTATTTTGTTGCAGTTTTACAAATATAAGAGAGGTAGGGCGATATGTATAATATAAGCGAGCAAACCCGATAAAAAGGCATCCACCTTACAGAAGACCATAGCCAAATAACTATTCACAGAGGTGTAGTTGTGTTCCTGTGTGTGAGTATAGATCTACAGTGCTCTATAGGGATTATTCGTTATGAAAGAAACGTTTTCCGATCCCAGGGATACTCTATCTTAAAGTTTCTTAAATAAAAATAATATAGAGCTTAGGGGATAAACCTCCAAGAGATTAGACAAAATATCCCAAGAGTCGTAGTGCTCTGTCCGGAAAGAAAGTCTTATTTTTTTACCTATGACAATTAATTTTACAAAACACTAACATATATGTAAGTCATTTACTAACAATATATTGTACTACCTGTTTCCCGCGGCTCCGCCCGCGTGGATGTCGGTTATCGCTGTAGCCTATGTGTTATTCCAGACCATAATCTATCTCTGTGCCAAATTTCATCCAGATCCGTTCAGTAGTTTTTACGTGAAAGAGTAACAAACATCCATCCATTCATCCATCCATTCTTTCAAACTTTCACATTTATAATATTAGTAAGGAAAGGATGGGTTATTTTCTGAATTAAATGATTATTATTATTAACAAAGATAAGCTTAAAGATGCATAAATTTATTTAGCAAAAATGCAAGTGTGATATTAAATGATAAATGCTGCAGGGTATTATATAGCAAGAATTATGAACAGAAAGCCGAGTAACATCAAGTTTCAGTGTTAAACCGTTTCATATAACGACTGGCGTTATTAGCCGGTATTCATTAGAAACTTAGGTCTTAGTACATATTTATGACACGTACTAGCCTTGTAATATTGTTTAGGGATCTTAACGTTGCAGTTATTAATTTATATCCCAGAGGAGATACGTTAAACAAATTAAGATCGTCTGTATATCAAGCTTCTTAATATAAGATTTAATAAGATGTTTACAAGGTTTGTTTTTAAAATAACTTAAACCACTTACAAACAATAACATATTGTGTTTTAAGGTACCCTATAAATAAAATATCTGATTGAGGTCACAGTTCTGAAAAAAGTTGCCCAAAAGACCACATTAACACCCTAGATCGCAAAGCTAATACGTTGACCCAAGCAAAGGCCAGCCTCGGGATCATGCTTAGATATCTCACGGTACAGTTTGTGGGCACTTGGTGCCCATGATCCTAAAGTCTGTTTATGTTAAACAAATTTAACTTGTCTAGCTATCGTTATTTCAAAGATTGAAATAAATGTTTAGATAGTTTTGTAGTACAGGGATCTTATAATAGTACAAACCTTGATACAACTAACACAATATGGCCATTTAATCTTAAACTAGACAGAGCCTGTACAAAGACAAACAGAGAATTATAAAAAATACTAATATATTTCTAAATACACACAAGAACTCATCACACAAAGATTTGTTTTGGGTGGGAATAGAACCCACGACTTTTATTTTAGCAGTCAGGGTTATTAATCATTACACCAACAAGCCAGTCCAACCTCAATTTAGTCTCAATTCATACTGTTGACAAGTTTACAATATTTTTCGTAATATTAGAATGCAAGAACCGCACTAGGGAACAAGCCCTGTGCCGCAGGGGACTTCACAAACATACAATTAACGGACAGAAAGTACACCTAGACTCGGAACAACCATTTATGGATCACACAGATTTTTGTCCCGTGTGAAGATCAAACCTACAACATGCCGCTCAGTGGTAAAAAGGTAAGCACCCAACCGTGCAGTCATCTAAGTATATGTTTCAAATATAACGAAATAAAAATACTCTTAGAAAAAAACTAAAATTAAATTTAACGTTACCTTTTTAACGTTTTACATTTAAGTCAAGTTTAAAATGTTAATATTTTCCTTGAAAACCTCATACAAGTTCAAAGAATACCTGCAGCTGCGAGGTGAAAGAGGGTATATTAATAACTTATACCACGACTGCGGTACAGGTGTTCAAATACACCAACTCGCCCCAACAGTCATCCATTACAAGAGATTTTGGGGCTTATTGTCTCCTTACAAATTAATAAAAGCAGTACACTTTTTGTTTGTTTCTTATTAACTAAGAAACTCAAATTTATGTTGCTTGTTTTCTTTTTGTATTGCGGTTTTATATAATTCAAAATTTTGTGTAAATAATGTTGTGGCTTGTTCTTAATATATTTCGTTTAACAACTTTCAACAACTGTCAAATTATATGCGAATTGATATTTACTGTAAATCACCATTTTGATGGTTGAAAGTGCATTATACTTACATATCGCCAGCCATGTTAGGGCCGAGACAAGCACAACTGGGGAAGGACCTCCACCATACATAAGACCACAGCGAAATAAATACAGACCGCGGTGTAGTTGTGTTCATGTGTGTGAGTACAGTTCTCCAGCGGGTTTTGAAAGAAACGTATTCCTATCCCAGGGATACTCCATCTTAAAGCTCTGTTGTAAAAAATGGGTTAGCAACTCTGGTGGCTCTCGCAAGCGTGTTTGCCACTATATTAGTGTATAGTATAACTAGCTTCCGCCCGCGGCTTCGCCCGCGTAAATGTCAGTTTAATCGTTAACCTAAATACAAAATTTGAAGATCTTAACTTCGAAATTAACAGACTTTCTAACAAACTTGCCTACCCTATTTCACACCTTTAGAGGGTGAATGTAAAAAATCTTTTCTTAGCGTACGTTACGTTATAATAACTATCTGCGTGCCAAATTTCAGCGCAATCTGTTCAGTGGTTTGAGCTGTGCGTTGATACATCAGTGAGTCAGTACCTACCAGTTGCCTTTTAGATATATAATATATTATTTATATTATACTATATTACTTATAGTATATAATAGTGGGAGTACAATGCAGGTATTAGGGAGTAATCCTATAGGCTTTAACCGAAAATCTATATAATTTTAGACATCAATTTCGGGAGAAGCGTTTATTATTTACGAATATAAACACAACAGCAGTGAATTATTTAAACCAAATTACAGCAAGCTTCAGCAATATTGAGATCATAAATCTGGTTGTATGATATCCAGTTATTAATTTAATGAATTCAGTGTCGAGAGTGGCCACTGCGGCAGACAAATGATGACAGCAGGACGTGCTTAGCAAACGATCATTGTTTAAACACGTTATCTCTTATTATTTATTGTAATGCACAACGATTGTTAATTTAAATATAATATATATTAGCACCTCAATATATCCCACTTCTGTGCCCAGGTAGAGACCGCTATTAAGGTGATACATTGAAAATAATAAGGATATTATAATAAGTGTAATTCGCTAAGCATTTAAAATAGGAAGTTAAAACTTTAGCATACATTTTTTGATTCTATGATCTACCATATGGTAAGAGGAAAACGTGATTGGAAGAAATATCCTCGATAGAAAACAGCTGCGAAGTCCATTCTATTTTTTTCCCTTTTTCTGTATTATGTAATAAAACTTAAGATTTATTCAACGGGGTTTACTTTAAAACATAGAGGACAATCGTATCAAAGTTTTGCTAAGATTTTTTTTTTTGATTTGATAATGTATTTTAGTAAAAAATAGAAAATTCAATTTGGCACATACGTTATTTTATTCTGAGCGCATGCATCATTATAGCTCTCTCTTCTTTTGCCTTACAAAAGTATTTGCATCACTCTCACTCGCCACACTTTTAGTCGGCCGGTAGGCCTCACCAACGACGGACGTATGCTACTTTTTTGCAGATCGGTTCTCTCAGATTTTTGTAGTTTTAAATGTTATAATTTATTAAACAGGTCATTAACCAAATTAGTTATTCAATTCATCACAAATTCGTATTGAATGTACTACATTATAGTATATTTTTAAGACTTACTTTATAAAGTAAATGATAGCTAGAGATGCCCAAAGTGTTTATGCCTGGCGGGCAAAATAATAAAACCCGATAATACCGACATTATATATTTTTGGTTCAGAATCAATTCCTAATTATCATCAGCTTTTGCATTCCTCTGCTGAACATAGAACTTCTCCAAGTTCACGCCACGATCACAGGGCAAAAATTAAATCGTGACTTTATGCCTTTGCGCATCCTTCGTTTCATTTCCCTTCATTGCGTTATTCACAAAGAATAACTAAAAATAAGTGTCGAATGCGTCTCAAAGTGCAACTGAGCACATGGTATAACATTTTACAACTTACATATTATAAGGGCAGAACTTTTTCGGGTATTTATAGACATTCTGCCAAATTTGCCTAAAATGTTCAGGCATTTTCCCAACTCTAGTCGAACTATTACCGAAAGTGACAGACTAAGAACACAAAGAGGGATGGAGTAGCACTTCAACTTTATGTATTTAAAAAAACCGTAAATTTTCGAGATTATTTTTAGTATTGTTTTAATGATATACGTAAGGTTCTATTTTTATAGTAGGTAGTAAAATATGATTAAGTACCTATGTCCTAATCAGAAATATTTTTAAGATTGGATTATAAAAATCCAATCTTAAAAATATTTCTGATTCGTTTCCTTCAATGTATAAATAAAATAATTTTAATAATAAGAAAAAATAATTAAAGTATTATAGACTTTCGTTTCACTTTTTTATTCATAGAATAATCAATACACGGAATATTTACTCTAAATAAATTCAACTCAAAATTCTTGTTAAAAATAACTTTTTATTTTTCGATATTCTCATGATAGAAAATCAAATTAAATATTCTTTATCCTCATATTGTTTAGTTTATATAAAAGTTATCACCAAGAAAACGAGTTTACGATCTTTTTTTAAATACAAAGAGTATTTAAAAAAAGATAGAGAGATAAAGGGTTGCAAATTTCACTTCAGTCAAATATTTTACAGGTAAAGTATAATTTTGAATTAAAATAATAATGTTATATTTAAATAATAATGTTAATTATATATTCTCAGGCTGCGGTAAGTTTTTTTTATTTATGTAAAATTGTTTTTAGCAGGTCGCAGTTTTAACCTAACCTACTTGCTATTGTCATTTCTGGTATTAACAAAATTCTATGAATTTTCTGTCTGCGAATGATGGGAACGCCGTTTTTTTATAATGAAGGGAACGCCCTTCATTCACAGACAGAAATTTCATCGAATTTTGTTTCGCAGAAAATGTTTCATATAATATTTAAGCTACAGGGCCCAAATATTATATGAAACATTTTCTGCGAAACAGTATTTATATTTCGAATATTATTGTTTCCATCAACTTTAAAATGTCCATATTTCGAATATAATGGTTTCAATGGACAATTGACTTCAACTAAACATATTCGACATTGCAGAAACTTAATGAATTTAAAAATATTTGTTTTTATTTAACAAAATAATCAAACAGTAGAATTTTTAACGCATGCTGTTTGATCGGTATATTTTTCCATGGTATTTTATTTCAATAAATATGTAGAAATAGATAGATTACGTATATATACATAGATTTTATTAATTATTAACATTCTATGAAATTTCTGTCTTCAAATGAAGGAACACCATATTCAGTCAGATTAATTAAGCAGTATAATTGGAAATATTAGATTAAAACACCTAAATTAATTTGCTAACTGTAAAATACGTTAGACTACGTTAGAAATAGCTACAAGAAAATTAGGTTAGGTTGCAAACTGCGACTCCGTCAGATACGACTTGTTACCAGAAAAGAAAATAGTTGGTTAGGTTATAACTGCGGAGCCGTCAGAAACAACTTGTTACAAGAAAATTAAAAAGAAATCACCTCAGCCTGAGTAATTTTAAGAAAGATAGGGCACCATACTAGCGAGCAAGCCCGACTGGCGAAGGACCTCCACCTTACATAAGACCACAGCCAAATAACTACACACAGCGGTGTAGTTGTGTTCCTGTGTGTGAGTACAGGTATTCAGCGCTCATATTGTGTTTTAAATAAACGTATTAGTATCCTAGGGATACTCGCATCTTAAGCGCTGGTGTAAAAAAAATGGGTTGGCAACACGCAAGTGATACCTCTGGTATTGCAAGCGTCCATAGGCTACGGTACCTGCTTAACATCAGGCGAGCTGTATACTTGTTTGCCAACCAAGTATTATAAAATATATATATATATATTTACTAGCGGACCTGGCAGACGTCGTCCTACCCGGACATTTTCCGGGTAGGACGACGTCTGCCAGGTCCGATATACCGACAGCAGCGCCACCGGGTCTAATTGTGAATCTGAACCATCCGTGACCCTACAAAATTTCATTAAAATCGATCCTGCCGTTTAGGAGTTCAGCGACATACACACATACAGAAGAATTATAAATATTTATTTATTTACTTATAGTTGATTAAACACAATAACACAATCGTAGTTATATTATATAATAGTTATTACCAAGAAAAATATTTTATCGAGTGATATTTTCTGAACTTTTTAATTAAATATATATAAATATATATATTTCTTGTGTGCGTGTGTATGTGACTGAACTCCTCCTAGACGGGTGGACCGATTTTGATGAAATTTTGTGTGTGTGTTCGGGTAGGGCCCTGGATGGTTTAGATTCACAATTGGACCCGGTAGGTGGCGCTGCTGTCGGTATTTCAACTTTTTCCGGCAGGACGACGTCTGCCAGGTCCACTAGTATATTTATAAATATGTATCTATGTATTTTGCCAATGGTAAACATTAAATTTTATAATTAATTGTTCTATTTTTGTCTACTCCATGCCTCCTGTGCTAAAATTCCTAAAAACTCAATAAAATGTTTCTAATCACTTATTTGACAACGTCACACGGACGAAGGCGACGCGTAGCGGCCAGCCGTGGAAGCTAAGCCACGCCCACAAAACCACAATTTATTTTCGAGGTATCGCCTTAAGGCCCTCTCTCAAAAAATGATGAAAAAGAGGTGTAAATGTAACCATTTTTGTTGCCATATATAGACAAAATGACTGCTAAAAAATACAGTATTAATCTACAAGATGTGTTTCATAATATGGTCTTGTAATAAATTATATTAATTCTAAATAGTTTGTAAAAAAATCATCGAATCAGCACCAAATTATTGAGATGGAACCACTTTATGACTTAAATTTTTATCAAATAATACGAAAAAAAAATACCAATATTTGAAGAAAACATACACCTATAATTTGGTAATGTTATATTTAGAATAAGTAAATTTTAATTTATTAAAAAATAATAAGATGTCCATTCAAAGAGTAGGTACATCTGTGTATATATCCGCGCTCGCCTAGAAAATAAAGTCGTGATTGCTTCGCCCAAATGCTCAAGGTCGTTGGCGATATCCCGATTGACTTTGACTTTGACTAATGCCTAAGCACCTACATGCAAATATTTTTTTAGGTAATACGATTATGGTAAAAAAGGCTAGCCATTGAAAATCAGCGCTGCAGTATTACTTGCAATATAGCAGCAAGCAGCTGAAAGGCAAACCTTTTCTCCTAACGGGGTAAAGCGGGGTACCTGCATACACAAAAAATGTCCAAATCCATATCCATCATTTAAAAACATTTCTTACCACGTACGATTAGGCTGTGGAATGAGCTCCCTGCCGAGGTTTTCCCAAAAGACTATAGCATGGGGATCTTCAAGAAAGGAGTTATAAGGTTTTTAAAGGGTCGGCAACGCGTGAGTGACACCCCTGGTGTTGCAAACGTCCATAGGCTACGATAACTGCTTACCATCAGGTCTTGTTTGTCACCATGGTAGTATAAAAAAAATGTAAAAAGTATTTTGTAAAAAAGTAATAGTTGTACTTAATACATAATCAACTTTGCCCTCTTATGGAGAATAAATCATATTTCATTTTAATTTTAAATGCGAATAATATAAATGCGAAAGTTTGGATGTATTTATATTTGTTACTTAATCACGCCAAAACAGCTAAGTTGTCTGAAATTTGGCATAGAGATAGAATAGTCTATAATAGCATATAGGCTAGGCACTGTTCCTTACACACAAAACACTCCCACTTATAATTTCTTCCAATCCATGTGCGTTTCCTCACGCGGTTTTCTTTCGCGGATTCATCGATTGCTAATCTATACTGTATTATAAAAGAAGTAAAGTTTGTGAGGTTGTGATGTTGTAGGGGTAATCTCTGGATCTAATGAACCGATTTTGAAAATTCTTTTACCAATAGAAAGCAACGTTATTTGTGAGTGTCATATTATTTTATTGGCAAAAAATTACGGGACCCAGGGAAATACCATCCGTGCGAACCCAGGCGGACTAGTATGCTAGAGGTCGCCCGCGACTTCGTCCGCGTGGTAATTTGGAATATTTTCCCCGATTTTGCAACATATCTCACTACTGCTCCGCTCCTATTGATCATAGCGTGATGTTATAAAGCCTTCCTGGATAAATGCACTATAGAAAAAATATTTTTTCTAATCGAACCAGCACTTTCTGAGATTAGCGCGTTCAACCAAACAAACAAACAAACTCTTCAGCTTTATAATATTAGTATAGATACAAAAATGTCTAAGATAAACCTTTTGTCAAACATTTAGCATTTTGGAGTTTTGCTACGCTCTCCTAGTATACAAGTATTACCCCCGAATGGTGTAACTCAATTGGCGGTACTAATAGCTCACATCTTCAGACAAACATATTACAAAGTTATTCTACATTATCACCTTGACTTATTCACCGATACATAACTGAAGAAAAAAAAACCTCAAAATGTAAACTGTTTACTCAATGCTGATTAGACTGTTCATGATTAACGAACTCAACCATTTTTCAAGACCTAAAAAACCGTTTCCCGGATATATTTCTATCTTCAACAGCCGAGGGACTTGAGAAGCGACGTTCGTGAATAATGAAAACTAATTATTCGCCGAGACATTATGAATATGAATCGCCCAGGGCCGGATATCTACTTATTTTTCTTGGACGACAAACTGCTCTCCAGCAAAATGATCCCGAACAATATCGTTCTCCGGTATAATGAAAATAGATCTTCTTTTGCGACGTTATTATAATTATTTTCTTAGTAGTGAACTGAAAATAATTGCGTGTCAAGCTTGTTATGATCGTAAACGACAAATAGGACATAATTTATATTTACATAATATACCAATAATGAGTTTCCTTGTAGCTTACGTTTATGTTTCCTTACGTTAAAACTTGTAACTACCTATTTATTTTTAAAGTAATATAATTAAATAGTTATTGATCGGAAGATATTAATGATAATACTTATGAAGATATAATAATAATCTCCTCCTAATCTCGACAGCTTATCTCGATGGAAACTATCCAGTTGCGAGGGAGATATCATAGTGCACAAGTGTAGGGATTAAAGAGGTTTCTTTTTTATACTACTTAAGCGGCAAACAAGCATACGGCCCACCTGATGTTGTAATACCAGAGGTATCACTTGCGTGTTGCCAACCCATTGGTTTACGAAAGGGCTTTATGATGAGAGTATCAGTGGGATAGGAATAAATTTCTTTTAAAACGCATCTCTAAATGAGCGCTGGAGATCTGTAGGTTCACTCTTTATTCCCTCACTCTCATAGACCGATAGGACGGCAATTCGATTCAACCGGAGAGAGATCAGGCGTAGGACCAACGTGCTTTACGGGCTTGCCGAGGCACGGGGGTTACACACCGCCAATTTCCAAACTTCGGGCATTTATTGTGATCTTCTTCATAGAAAACCAAACATATTTTTTAGCCCGATCCGGGAACCGAACCCGGGACCAACAAAGCAGTTTTTTATTTACGTATATGACGTAAATAATCATTATTAGAGAATAATTCTAGCATAGTCTTTGCTTACCCCAAGGAGGGACATTTATGTAAGTATTTCTCTAGAATATTTTATCCAATAATCGATTTGAAATATAACGATCCAACATCTTATCTCAAAATCTCATTGCGACTCTTAGTGGTAGTTATCTTTCTAGTATTGCATATTGACAGTGTAATATTAACCTTATCATAATATGTAACTCACTTATCTATTATCAAACAATATCTGTTTTAATAAATACTGTATCTAAATAAAAATAATTTCAAAACAACTTGGAATTCCATCATGATGAGTACAGGGCGTATCGGTGTTTTTATTGTGCTGTTTCAAAATGTAATATGTCAGTTGAGGATTGATCCATTGGTTAATACGGGTTTAGGACTCATAAGAGGCCTAAGAGCTAGTGATGGAGATTATTCAATGTTTATGGGAATACCCTATGCGAAAGTTAATGATGAAAATCCTTTTGGAGTAAGTGTATTTTATTTACAGTTTTTTTTCTAATTAAGACGGCTGTTTGACTAGGAGGTACAAGTTTGTGGGTCAACATAGATGCACTCTCTATTCCTATAGAAATATAGTTCAATGGGATAGCAATCCGACATGACTGGAGATATTTCATGCGGGACGTAAATGGCTTTCCAAAAACTTTCTAGCTTCAGGCTGATCAATTAATTGTCAGAATATCATCTGTTTTCGACTCGGTAATCAAACCTGCTTAAAATCTAACATTTATGAATAATACATCCATAATTTTTTAATGTACCTTTCTGACTGCTTTCCATTTTGTTTTTTTTTCAGGATGCAATTTCATATCCACCATTTGAAAATACTTTTGAAGCCTATGATGATTCAGCAATATGCCCACAAGTATTTGGAGACAGAGTAGTCGGTACCCTTGACTGCTTACACCTTAATATCTATGTGCCAACAAAAGCTTCATCCAAAAACCGTCTCCCCGTAATGGTTTATATTCATGGAGGTGGTTTTAATTACGGTTTAGCTGGAAGACGAAGATATAAACCAAAATTCTTAGTCCAACATGATGTCATTGTAATTACTCTAAATTACCGCCTTGGAGTTTATGGTTTTATTTGTCTTGACGTAGCCGAAGCGCCGGGAAACCAAGGTCTCAAAGATCAATACATTGCATTAAAATGGATAAAAAATAACATTAAATCATTTGGAGGTGATGCTGATAAGATAACTTTATTTGGCCAGAGTGCTGGGGGACATTCAATAGATTTGCACCTGATATCTTCTAAAGATAAATTATATCATAAAGTTATTTTGCTAAGTGGCAGTGCCCAAGCTGGTACAGTATTGTATGAACCTGATAAAACTGCTGCTGAAAAAATTGCAAATCTACTTGGCTTTGAAGCAAGTAACACTAAAGAAGCCTTAGAATATCTGTCAAAAAATGATACAAGCTTAGTAGTTGCAACTGCTGCAGAGTTAAAAATTGTTTTTAAACCTTGTGTTGAAACTGAATTCGATAATATCGAAGCATTTCTTACCAGCCATTGGATTAACGCTAAAGTGCCAAAAATTAAGAACATGCCAGTTATGATAGGCTTTGCTGAGCATGAAATGGCTCCAAGTCATATGTTTAGAGAGCCTCAATACTACGAAAACCTAAATATAGTGTATGATTATCTTAATAGAACCTTAGATTTGAATGAAGAAGAATTTATTGAAATGAAAAATTTGGTTTCACAATATTATTTTGGAGATGAACAAATGAGTGAAAATGTTAAATGGGATATCATTTACTTTGATACCGATTTTACATACGCTCATCCAGTACAAAGAACGATTCAGAAATATTTGGAGAATGAAGCGGGGAATATTTATTATTACATGTTTTCCTATATTGGTGGCAGAAATGCTATTTCAACTAAAGATGAAAGTGAACCCAACGATACTGCTTGTTGTGCTTCTCACGCTGACGATCTAGCATATATTTTTGATAGAGAAAATATACCAGAACTAACTGAAGCAGATCAAGTTGTTATGGAGCGAATGACAGCAATGTGGACTAACTTTGCCAAATACAGGTTGGTATTTTTGTTTTGAAATAATATATTTTTTAAGGAACATCTGCCATATTACTTTCGGAAATCTTTATACAGGCAAATTAAAATTAGGACATTGGTAACATTAATTTTGATGGCAGAGATTTTTCAAACCCAATTACATATAAACCACAGGTATTAACGCAATCATACAATAATGTCCCTTGGATTGCTTGACGTAACGACTGGATTACAAGACTTACAAGTGCCGTGGTGGATCATATCCGACTGACGCTGCCAGTCAATACCCTACGTTTGCATACTATAATCCTAGCTGGCTAGATATCTGAAGATTATTGGCCTAGAATAAGAAAAATCAACCTTCTACTTTTGTCTTTTATTTGATCAATACACTTCATATAATAATCAATTAATCTACTTTGCCTTATGTTTAATTAGTGACAATTAAGGTTTAGTTAGATTAAACATTTTTTAAATATTATTCTTGTATATAACCCTATATATATACAATAATAATATTTATTTATATATAACCCTATAAATAAAAGGTATATTCCAATATTTAAATTAATCATTTGTTTCAGTGATCCAACTCCCGAGACATCGACGTTACCAGTCAAGTGGTTGCCACTGACACAAGATAACTATTACTATATGAACATTGACAGTGAGCTCACTATTAAAAGCCGACCTCTTCATAGTAGAATGGCTTTCTGGAACTTATTCTATAAACATAATAAACAATTCCAGAGATGGTACACAGAACAATAAATTTATTAATATATAATAAAATTGACGTTACTCTGTGGTAATTAAAAAGTATTCTATCTGTTTTATTTATTTATTTTATTTTATTTTTTATTTACTATAACTGACCGTGACATCACCAAGGCCTGATCAGAAAATCAGCGCTGCAGTATAAAATGCTGCAGCACAGAGCTGAGATTGGGACCTTTTCTGACATCACACAGGATATACCTACTTATATATATATATTTCTTTTTTGTGTTCTAAACGTTTTTTGTGTTACTATTATGTGTCCATCTTATGTCTACCATCTGTTATCCTGTGTATGTTTGAATAAATTCTTTCTTTCTTTCTTTCTTTCTTTTGGTATGTTATTTGGTGCAATTTTTTTATACCACTTAGGTGGGCTTGCAATACCAGAGGTATCACTTAGGTGTTGCCGATCTAATATTTATTTTTACACCAGGGTTTTTTTTTGTTTTTAAAAGACAACAAACACTAGAGAACAAGCTCTGTGTCGCGGGAGCCCTTACAAACATACACACAGGACAAAACTATGTGTGACCTACGAAGAATTGTTCTGAGTCTGGGTGTAATTTGTGTCCGTTAATTGTATGTTTGTAAAGTCCCCCGCGACACAGAGCGTGTTCTCTCGTGCGGGAGTTGTATTAAAAAAAAAAAAGAAAAAAAAAATAACACAAATTACACCCAGACCCAGACCAACACTTTGTGAGACACACTTAGTTTTGTCCTGTTTGTAAAACCTTACTAACAGAAATCTTATATGATGAAATTCTCGTGTCACGGTGTTTGTAATTAAACTCCTCCGAAATGGCTAGACCGATTTTTGAGATTTTTTTTGTGCATATCGGTTAGGTCTGTGAATCGGACATCTATTTTTATCCCCCTAAATGTAAGGGTGGTCCCCTAAATTTTTTTTTTATATTTTAGTCTTTTTTTTTGTTTTTTTTTTTATGATACAGCATACATACAACCCTTAAGTTTCACCCTCTACGATCAACCCATATTAGCAAAACAACGTTTGCTGGATCAGCTAGTATATTATAATAATTTCAACTTAGGTTGTGTTGTTTTAGGTGGCTGACTGGCCGCTGGCACCGGAGCCTTACTGCATAGTAATATTATGTATAACCAGTTTCTTATCCACTCCTTTGTAAACAAAACCATCCAGCACAAATACCACATTATCTAGCACTATATTGGTATTTATAATAATGTAAGATAATGTTTAACATTGAGTTGGTCAATATGTAATATTAGTATGTTTATTATATTGCACCAATACATGACATACCTGATCTTAAGAAGTAACCGTAGCCTATGGACGCTTGCAATACAAGAGATATCACTGGCGTGTTGCCAACCCATTTTTTTAAACCATACCACGCTTGAAGATGGGAGTGTCCCTGGGATAGGAATACGTTTCTTACAAAACGCATCCCTAAATGAGCGCTGGAGACCTGTATTCACACAGCAACACAACTACATTACTGTGTCTAGTTATTTGGCTGTGATCTCCTGTAAGGTGGAGGTCCTTCTCCAGTCGGGCTTGCTCGCTAATATGGTATCCTACCGCACTTAAAGACTGAATTCAGAAGAAATTTTGTTCTGTTTATATCGTTTTGACTAGGGGTCGCCCGCGACTTCGTCCGCGTGGTAATTTGGTGATAATATTTTCCCCGATTTTGCAACATATCTCACTACTGCTCCGCTCCTATTGATCATAGCTTGATGTTATATAGCCTATACCCTTTCTGGATAAACGTACTATCTATTCAACAAAAAAATATTTTTTCTAATCGAACCAGTACTTTCTGAGATTAGCGCATTCAACCAAACAAACACTTTAGCTTTATAATATTAGTATAGATATGGACATCACATTATTTTAAATTCATTTACTAAAATTAAGCAGTCATAACGATGTATACCATTACATTGTATGTACAACAGCAACTGTTACATCTGTTCACGTTTAACAGATAAGCCACGTATAGTTATTATGACTGAAGTTGCTCAAAGTTTACTTTTGAATTCTACTCTAAAATTCTTTCATTATTATTATTGATCTTGTATGTTTTCGGTCACTTTCTATGTCATCGTGACATAACACGTAAAATATGGGTTAAAAACTGTGTATACGTAACTTTTATATTAGATTAAAATATCCTTACTTAAGTGCATAGTCTCCTAATGTCAAGTGGTAAAAGATTTACCAATTGACATCAGGAGATTCGTGTGAAAAGAATTTTGATACAAGTATGGCTCTTGAGGAAAACATAAACTGAGAAATCAGACAAAGAAGTGACTTATTGTTGGAAAACAGATTGCCATAAAGCAGAAACACCAAAAATAAAAAAAGTTTGACACCCTTTATTTGGTCATCATCATCACCATCATCATGATTATCTCAGCCAGAAGACGTTCACTCGGTGTTATTTATAAATTCATATCATTGTTATTGAAATATTTTTAAAATAACATTTGAAATAAAAAAACTTTGAGTAACACTATAAATTAACAGTATTTTAAAAACTAAAATTATGTAAAGAGTGCTAAATTTTATACACAGACACAAGATCATATTTGTGGGAGACAGACGTTTTTTGTTTTTAATATTACAATAATGATCGTATTATGTTTCGGTTATTTTATTTCGATGATGTTTCAAAATGTAATTTGCGAACAAGTGCCCATAGTGGAATCAAATGTGGGCAGAATCAAAGGTTTGAAAGCTAACGATGGTGATTATTATATGTATATAGGAATACCCTATGCAATGGTCAACACCAGCAATCCTTTCGGAGTAAGTACGTTATAAGTTTTATTAAAATATCACCTTACTAATTCTTTGTGGGTCACACAAAGTTTTGTCCTGTGTGGGAATCGAACCCACAACCTCGTGCACAGCAGGCGGATACTGCGGCCACTGGACCACCGAGACAGTCAAAATGGTCTGCGGGTACGTCCGTCCCTGCTCTTTCTCCTGCGCATCACCGCCGGCCAATTAAGTTCTTGCTACTTAGCGGGTCCTCACAGATCTTGTGTCAAAAAACTTACACACTGAGTCTTCCATCTGTTTCTATGTTATGACTGTTTGTCTTTATGTATAATTATATTATATATTTTATTTATTTAAGCATTATCACTTAAAACTATTATTACAGGTGCACACCCAATGCAATAGTGACGCAAACCTAATAATAACTTATTATCTATATTATACATATAATTTTGTGAATTCACTCAGTGTGCAGGCAAAAATGTCAGTCTCCTCTGCTACAAGGTTAAGAGTGAGAAGTGCTCGGGTCAGGGGCGCCTTACTCAACAGATTAGTGCGGCCACGAGGTACAGTCAGCAACTGAGGCCGATGTCGCCGCCATACGTAACTGTCCGGCACACTCAAACAAACTCTAATATGTTGGCGTTATGTATCTAATGTAAATATAAGATAAGTGCGAACTCACGCCTAACAAGCCAACAGTTAATTAATTTTCACCATTGGAATGCTACATTCACCCTGAGTGACATAGACTATATTTATTGTTAGAAAAGACCAAAACTTAAGTAACGTAACCCAAGGTATAAAAAAGTGCCCTAAAACGTCTTTCTTTATGTCCGCAAGTCTTATATAACTTAAGATCAACAAAATAGTCGTTGCACTTTCTCCTAATGTGACAGTTCCTAAATCTCTATAATTAACCCTTATATAACCCTGATTTTGAATCTTTATATTTTCTTAAATTTTGGCTAACATTTAAAATAATTTTCAGCTATCCATTGAATATCCCCCATTCGAGAACACTTTCGAAGCTTTCGATGACTCTTCTAGATGCCCTCAAGTTAATGAGTATAATAACAATAACAGTATAATGGGTACCTTGGACTGCATGCGTCTAAATATCTACGTGCCTGCATCATCAAACTCAGTGAACCTGCCAGTAATGATTTGGATCTACGGCGGTGGTTTTCGATTCGGTCAATTTGGAAGATATTATTATGGTCCTAACTATCTGGTACAAAATGATGTCATTGTAGTCACTTTAAACTATCGCACTGGACCTTACGGTTTCATGTGTCTCGACATACCAGAAGTTCCTGGCAATCAAGGACTTAGAGATCAGTACCTGGCTTTTGAATGGATAAAAGATAATATAAGAGCATTTGGGGGTAATCCTGACCAAATAACTCTGTTTGGTCAGAGTGCCGGCGGACATGCAATAGATTTGCATTTAATGTCAAACAAAGCAACGTTATTTAACAAAGTTATATTGCAAAGTGGAAGTGCTCAAGCATTGACTATGCTATATGAGCCTGATAAGTCAGCTCCGTTGAAGATAGCTAGTGTGTTGGGGTTTGAAACAAAAGATGTAAGAGAAGCATTAACGTATCTTTCAACGACCGATACAAACTCAGTAATTGCTGCTGCTACTAATTTGAAAATACAATTTAAGCCGTGTGTAGAACGTCACTTCGATGATATAGAACCCTTTGTAGCAAGTTCATGGATTGATATGGAAGTACCCAAAGTTAAAAACATGCCCGTACTGATGGGTTTCAATTATCTAGAAACAGCAAATGATGTTTTTCTAAAAACACCTCCATATTTTAAAAATTTAACAATAGTAAACGATGGATTGAAACAAGTATTTGATTTAACCAATGAACAGCTTGATAAAATGAAAGATATAGTTTCCGATTTTTACTTTGGTGATGAAGAGATGACTGAAAAATTGAAATTGGATGTAACTCGTTTTAGTTCTGATTTTACTTACATACATCCTGTACATAGAACTATGCAGAAATATTTAGATAATGGTGCAGCAAAAATATATTTATACATGTTCTCATATATTGGTGCGAGAAATGTAATCATAACTACGACCCATGATAGAACTGGGAACCATATATGTTGTGCCTCTCACGCTGATGAAGTGAGTTATTTATTTAACACACATAACTTACCAGCCCTTACTGATGCTGATACCTTTTTTATGAAACGTATGACTACTTTGTGGACAAACTTTGCCAAATATAGGTAAGTACTTGTAGCAATTTTCATTTTTCAGCCTGATTCAGTATACTTCTGGACATAGGATTCTTAATTCGCGCTATAACACACAGTCCTCTTTAGAGTCACTTTCATTTGGCCTGGCGGCGTTCTACCTTACGTTCTCCAAGTCACAATCTCAAATGTACTCTCAACTTTAGGATTCGTTGGGTCTAGGGACCATAGTTCGTTCGGCAGATATGGATATAGAAACAATTCTGATTAGTAGTTAAAGTATAATACTTGATATTTTTAATAAACACATAATATTTTTCAAAATAAAGTTACTTCTCTTGATTTTTATTTGGTTTACTACTGATATTATCTAGTAAAGAGTTTACATTACTTTTTGGTTTATTATTTTTTACAACAGAAACTTACTTTTTTTACAGTGACCCCACACCACATATATGTGAAGTTCTTCCAGTAAAATGGGAACCAGTAACTCAAGAAACTTATTATTATCTAAATATTGATAAGGAATTTACCCTTGGGAGAAGACCATTACACAAAAGCATGGCATTTTGGGATCTATTTTTCAAGTACAATATGAAATCACAAAAAGATTATAGTTCTACATAATACATATTATTATAAAGTAATCAATGCGTCCTCAATATATTAAGTAGATATATAAATTCTCATTATAATGAGGTCGGTGCAGGCGTCTCACAAGGATCGCTGTTATGACCGGTTTTATGCTTACCGGTATTATACAAAACCAGTACAATATCACTGCAAGGTTACAATGATTAATGAACTCAAAAATATATGTTAACATAATAATAATCTTAAGAAGCTCATATTAAACAAAGTTCAACATTTATCCGTCATGATGCAAATTTTATAATCTTAATATATATTTACCTTTTATTGTCTTTTCACTCGGCTTGCTGTTATTTTCCATACAAATAAAAATGAATGTATGTATGTTTATCATTTATGTATTCCTAAACCATTCATCTAATTACAAAAAAACTTTGATGAGTTATATTGCGTGTAAAAAATCTTATTTATTTAAACTTCTTGCACAAATATGTACAAAGGTGGACTTTAATGTCTTAGGCATTTTCTACCAGTCAACCTTAGAGTGATGCAGAGGTATTATTTATATAAAAAGCTGGCAGCCCGCCCCGTCTTTGGATAGGTTAAACATTTTTTTTTAATACCTTTAATGAAGCGGGTATATAAAATTTCATGCGAATTCCATATGCGTCAAAATAATACTTTTACGAAAAATTATTATAGGGCACGAACGAAACTAAACCAGTTTATATAACAATTAAAATCCAGCAATGATAAGCTACCCGGTACGTTTTTATAAAATAAGGTAGAAATTTTAAATCATGTCTTAGGAAATAATAGCTACTAATATAATAAACATGAAGAAAGAAAATAGTAAACAGAAGTATAAACACGATGTTTACAAAAGTAATACACAATCAAATTATGTAATAATACCTACCACAATATTACAAATATTTTATTGTTACAATATGTTTTCTAATCCCAAGATAAAACAATAGGCAAAAAAAAGAAACGTAAAACTAGGATACTCAAACTTTGCAATATATATACTTTAATTTTTTCCCATTACTAGACGCAATATCTGTTAATTTAATATTCTTCTTCTTCGTGTCGATGGTACGATAAATAATTAAATTGCACAAGCTCAGAATTTTGCAACCTCTACGGCGGTATCAGTTGCTGCGCAAAGGTCACTCAGAGTGCAGGTATTAGAGCACAAAGGACAGGACAAGAGGTGAGCCATTGTTTGCGGGTCCATACCGCATTCGCACTCTGTAGTTGTTACAGCGGTATAGCCCCACTTAACCAGATTGTATCTGGTTAAGTGGGGCTATACCTCTGCATCTTCCCACTTGGGTCCGAAGTCGATTGAGTGACTTCCATGTAGACCATGGAAGGTTATACCCCGCGGGCAGCTGCTCTTTTAGTTGTAAATAATTATTGGAAGCGGGAAGCGATTTCTGCCATAATATACAGCGTGCTTCAACCGGACATTCTGATAGAGTCTCAGTAAATTTTAAAAAGCTGTGCCGGCTATAGTGAATTATAATAAGATATTATAAAGTTAGACGCAGCATTGGTAGGCGTCCAAGGTGGATCGATAACCCCGTAATGATTACAGGCACACTTGCCTGTCTAGAATCTATCACTATAGATCATAGTCATTTCAGCCGAATAGAAGATGTAGCCAGCAAGATAGTAATCTTAACTATATTTGGCCTATTGGCCAATTACGTCAAATAAAACATGAAACAATTAAAGATTCCAAAAACTTGGTCATAAAAGTAAAAAATACTTAATATTAGCATTTGAGTGGCTTTACTGATTCTAATATTATAAAATCATGAATTTCTTAAATATAATTATAGATTATGTGATAGATTTATGGTGTCTAGAAAGTCTGTACAAAATTTCGGACATCACAGTTTTTATTTTTTTATTTATACTACCAAGGAGGCAAACAAGCATACGGTCCGCCTGATGGTAAGCAGTTACCGTAGCCTATGGACGCTTGCAACACCAGAGGTATATCTCGCGCGTTGCCGACCCTTTAGAAACCTTATAACTCCTTTCTTGAAGAACCCCATGCTATAGTCTCTCGGGAAAACCTCGTACGTGGGAGGAAATTCCTCTGAAACCGTACATTGCGGCACGATAGAGGTTCTAAAATGTGAGGATGAACTCCCTGTCGGTGGCGGAGGTGCGTTTATAAAATGTGGCCGTGGGCATAATATCAAACAACTCCTTGGAACACAGCCCGTTGTACAGGCGGTAGAACACACACAAGGAGGCAAAGTCTTTTCTTAAGCTAAGTGGATCGATACCGCCTGTGAACTTCGAAATGTCAACAATCCTCACAGCGCGCCTTTGGATCGAGTCAAAAGGTCCAAGCTGGTATCCAGGTGCTCCCGCCCAAAGGTGGTAGCAGTACTTCATGTGGGGCCGAACTTGCGCTTTAGAAAGCGATCTTTGGCCCGCAGTGAAGCACAGCTTTGCTCTGTTGAGCACACCGAGCTTCCTAGATGCCAGCTTGGCCTTGTCGTCCAAGTGGTGATGAAACTGGACGTCGCAGGAAATATCAACGCCAAGAATCCCAATGCTCTCGGATATCGTAAGGGCTGTGTCCAGGAATTGTGGAGCCATAGAAAATGGGGCTTTTTTAGCGGTGAACGCGCAAACTTGTGCTTAGTGGGGTTAAAATGGACTAAATTTAGTCGTCCCCAATCAGAGACTCAGGAGAGTGTTGCTGATTTCAGACACAACATTTTCGCGACTTTCGTCTACAAAGGAGCAAGGGATGTTTGCGTGGCCCACGTAAAAAGTGTCACTGGTGCTGTCATCCACATAACAAGTTTAATGTTAGATTAGGATTTCATATTAATCAAGGTAAGCTGGCTTATATTTTCGTCAAAAAATGAGCATTACCATCCAAGCAGGCTAACAATGAAACTATTAATAATGTTATATTTTTCCATATCCGTAATATTTTTGAAAAACATATGATCAAAACTGATAAATAACAGGTACTATTAAAAATATCAGCTCGTGTGTAAACATGATCATTCAGTATTATTACTTAAGTAATTATTTTTAAAACAAAAATATACGCTTAAAGTCGTGATGTTATGTAAGTATGATGAATGAAAAGTTTGACAACCATTGATATGAACTGATCAGAAAACCATAAACTGAAGTGATAGCATCAGTTAGTTGTATAATTAGTTGAAACAAGACGTATTCTTGAATAGTTTTATAACAGACAGTCATGATACCGGTACTACGAAGAAGTGTCAGTTGCCTTATTTTACTATTATTTATGAATGCAAAATGTTTATTGGTCGATAAAATATCATTGATTGAGGCAAAAGCAGGATCAATAATAGGTATGAAAGCTGATGATGGAGATTACTATATGTATTTGGGAATACCTTATGGTAATATCAAAAATAGTGTATTTGGAGTGAGTATTGACAAAATATTTATTTATAAGATTTTTGTAGGGTCCTTCACCTTACAAAAGCTTCCTTCTACAGTTGGGTTTAAATTAAATCACATTTTTGATCTAATACCTATTTATGTTGTTTCTAGCCAGCAGTCCCATACACAAGATTCAATGGTGTGTTCGAAGCTACTAATGACTCGATAATGTGCGCCCAAACAATTGATCAGAAGGGTACCGTAGCTGGAATGCTAAACTGCTTGCACCTAAATATCTACGTGCCTATTTCAGAATATGAATCAAGTCTTAAGCTTTCAAACCGCCCAGTAATGATTTGGTTCTACGGTGGTCAATTCCAATATGGCCATGCTAGAAGAGAGACATACGGACCTAAATACTTAGTCCGCCATGGTGTCATCTTAGTCACAATCAACTATCGTATTGGGCCTTATGGTTTTATGTGCCTTGACATACCTGAAGTCCCTGGTAATCAAGGTCTTCGAGATCAGTATCTTGCAATAAAATGGGTAAAAGAAAATATTCAAGCATTTGGAGGTGATCCCACACATATAACATTGTTCGGTCAAGAGGCAGGAGGACACTCAATAGACTTACATTTAATGTCAGATAGAGAAATATTATATGGCAAAATGATATTGCAAGGTGGAAGTGCCCAATCGTTAACGGTATTACCTGCGCCCGATAATTCAGTACCATTGAAAATGGCAAGATACATTGGTTTAGATACCAATGATGTAAGAAAAGCCTTATTGTATCTAGCCAAATCGGATATAAAAGCTGTTATAACTGCTGGTAACAGATTGAAAATTCAATTTAAACCATGCGTAGAAAATTATTTTATAAGTATAGAGCCTTTTTTGACAAAACTTTGGAATAACATCAAAGTACCAAAAATTAAAAAGATCCCTGTTCTAATGGGGTTTAATGAGCATGAGTTAGCTTCATTGGTTTCTAAAAAATCTGGTTATTTTGATGATATACAACTAGTTCGTAATCAGTTGCAGAAGTTCTTTAGTTTTATTAAAGAAGACTTACGTGAACTGGTTGATCTGGTTACACATTTTTACTTTGGAGATCGAGGAATAAGTAAGGGAACGACAGGGCAAGCCATTAATTTTATTTCTGATTTTACTTATATTCATCCTATACATAGAACTCTGCAAACATATTTTGAGAATGGTGCTGAAAACATATACTTTTATATGTTTTCATACCTTGGTAAAAAGAATGCAATTAAAAACGCAGATTCATCAAGCAGTGATTGTTGTGGCGCTTCTTATGGTAATGAGGCTAACTATCTATTTAGTAATAAAAATCAGACAATGCTATCATATATTGATCATGAAATAATGAAACAAATGACTACTATGTGGACCAATTTTGCTAAATACAGGTAAAATTGGCATTTTTAAAACTATTTATTACAATTTTACACATTTTATAGATTCATCTCATTTTTTTGTGTTCTCTTCTTAAAATTTGTCAATTTGACGATGCGGACAGATTTAGCTACAATATTTGCATCAGATGAAATGACGCAATAAAGCTTTTTAAGCTAATGATGGGACTAAGTCCAATCAGTGAATAGAACGACCATTTTATTATGTCGTGTACTAAGTGTACAGTCTCTGTAAACAGAGAAACACAGAAAATATCTCGTTTGACTTCTATTGTTGGCTGTTGGACTAGTTAATTTTGCAGTATTTTGTTTTTTTTTCAGCGATCCAACTCCGATTATAACTGATATATTACCAGTCAAATGGCAACCAGTTACAAAAAACTCCATCAATTGTTTAAAAATTGATACTAAATTAACACTTGTGAAACGTCCGCTAAATGAAAGAATGGCGTTTTGGGATTTATTTTACAAATATAATGCAATTCATCAAAGAAGTTTCGAAGATTATTCCTAAAGCATAATTTGAAAAGGATTATTTTGTTAAATTTATTGTTTTGACAATTAGGTTATTTAGTGTACCTATTTCAGGTTGGACAAAATTCATAATTAACCAAAATTCATCTCTCTCTTTATCATTAATACTTTCCCTTATAATATATACAGTACTATTCTGGTATAGTAAAATAACGAAAAACCCCAAATCAGTTTTTTATTAGATGAGTAAGAATAAGATATTTTCACCTCAATTTAATGTATTGTGCATTCGTAAAATTAAAATACAAAATTAAATACAATAATTTTGGATGATTTTAATGGATGGCCCGTTAAAATATGGACATCCTACTTTAAACAATTTTCATACATTATTGGGATAAAATATAATATAACCATATTATATTTTATCCCAATAATGTATGAAAATTGTAGGATGTCCATATTTTAACGGGCCATCCATTAAAATCATCCTACTTTAAACAATTTTCATACATTATTGGGATAAAAAATAATATGGTTTTAAAATTATTATTATCTATAGATATTAGGTATCACCATCAAGAATATTATTGTAAAAAACCAGGAATTTGTAATATTAACGTGGTGACACGGGTCCAGTGAGCAAGCTCTGACATTTACGGTAGTCAAGCCACAGTTATACTATGGTGGTACAGCCGTGGTCTGTCTACGGTAATAGATGTTGCTGTTCTAACAAGTGAAATCACATTATGGGGTTAGGTGTTAGACTAAAGGATTAAAATTATCCCATTCTTTGATTATTATCATTCTCAACTAATTTTGTATATTATATATCACATATATACATTTTACTACCTATATACATAAAACTAATTTAATCATAAATACAAAAAATTTAATCATAAAAAAGGGGAAAACATAATACAAATGAAGACTGTTGTTTAAGCGTCGAAATATTCCTCAACATCACTGTCTACTGGGAACGTGCCCAGAAGGCTGGCGGCATTGCCACGTTGAATGGCAATGCTTATTCTCTGTGCAAGAAACAAGCCAGCTCTCTGGATCACGCGAAGCGTCAATCAGTCGTTTCTCTAGGTCTCTGAAAAGGAAACGATTATATTGAATTCAGAGTTTTATTTGTTTTAATCTGTTGTACTGATTATAATTACTATTATTGTTATCGGTATGAGTTGCTGGCTGGTTGCCGCAGCTCGCGCTTTTTTGCGTTGGTTATTGGTATTTTTATATTTGTTGTCATAAATGGTTTGTACACTATTAACGGTAGAAATATAGAGTCCAATTATACAATAGTGATTGTAACACAAATAAGTTAAGTAGGTATATTCACAAAGAAATAAATGAATTTTAGTGACCCCAATATTTTATTTAAATTCTTATAAAAACGGAAGTGTTTGCTATTTTTTAACATGTCCTATATTTTTTCACATACTTAATTGTTTAAGTAAATTAAAAATAAAATGTAATGACACGAAAAATATTTCCTAGGAATCCTATCCTAACTTAATGTCTCATCGGCAAATGAATGGTTTAGATCTTATCTTCACGGTCGCACGCAGTCTGTTCGTTCAGAGGAGACGTCTTCTGAACGGTGTGATCTGACTGCGGGCGTCCCTCAAGGTGGCGTACTCTCTCCTCTTCTCTTCTCCATTTTTATCAACGCCATCACACTATCTCTATGCAGACGATTTGCTGCATTATTGGCACACTACAGTTGAGGAATTGAGTGTAGCGTTTTCTGCCATCAATAAAGACCTTGAGAATATTAGTTGCTGGGCTCGCTCCTATGGATTATTGGTTAATTCTAAGAAGTCCCAAGCCATTATTATTGGTGGCAGATATATGCTTAACACAGTGGCACTTTAACCTCTTTCTCCTATTGTATACAACTTAACACCTTTTTTGCTGACAAACTGTGTCAAGAACTTGAGAGTTCTTATAGATGCACGTCTGTCCTGGGATAATCAAATTGCAAAAGTGAGTAGAAAGGTGTAATGCTCGTTTCAGTCACTCAAGCGCCTCCAGAAATTCTTGCCACTCCAAACTAGAGTTACTCTTGCACAGTCCCTTCTACTAACATTGTTAGACTATGCTGATGTCTGTTTTCTCAATGCTAAGGAGGAGCATTTCAGTAAACTCGAGCGACTGCAGAACATAGGTATTCGCTTTGTTTTTGGCTTGCGGAAATATGACCATTTTTCCGAATTTCGTGAGAAACTGAAGTGGTTACCCATTTGGCAGCTTCGGGATACTCACATTTTATTACTTCTTTACACAGCCTTTACTGCCTTTAATAACTCTAATTCTCCTTCTTACTTACGTAAGCGCTTTGAGTTTTTTGTTCCTAGGGGAAAACTCTGTCGCACTTCCTCTTCTCTTCTACTTCGAACTCCTCTCCATAGTTCTAGTTGTTATGATGGCTCCTTTACTATCTATGCGGTAAGGTTGTGGAATTCTCTTCCTAACGGCGTACGTGACAGCCCTTCTGTGGATGTCTTTGGAAGAAGAACAAGAGAACATTTTCTATCCATCGCTTATCGTAATAAACAAAATTAGCTAACTAGTAACTAAGATCTGGGCCGATACAAGGTAGATTGCTATCGACAAGCTAAGAAGAAGAAAAACAAATTTTACGTCTGACAGCAACAGTACACAGTGTAAAAATATGATAATAGTTATGTTGGTACATATTGTTTACAAGACACAAATTAGATAAATAGTTGATACAATATCACATTGTTATTAAAATTTAAACAAATGACACGACACGTAATAAAAGCTAAGATACTCAAAGTATTTAGAGATCTGTTAACAGACGTTAGATCACACAGGCCAAAATATGGGCAATCTGAATAACTCTGCCACTAGGTTGGACACTAATCATTCGATAAGAAAAAGAATAGTTTAATTTCCTGATCAATTTGGACATATTTTCAGTACAATTTATAACAATAACCGGGAATTTATTGTTTTGTTTCCATAATTCGTTAGTCGCCGTAAGGTAAATATTTTCCTTTTGACGAGAGCCTAAACACAAATAATACCCCTGGTATTGCAAGCATCTATAAGCAGCAGCGACTATAGCATCAGGCTGGTCATCGAGTTTTAAACACTGTAGTGGTGTAAATAAAGTTTGACAACCACTAAGAATTCAATTTGTAAACTCTATAACAAAGAAAGATGTCATCGATTCGACGGGCAAAGCAATATTATTAACGAAAGCACACACGTATTTAGTACAATTTTAGCATTCAGTCATGAAACATCCAAAAAGTAGTCTTATATTACTGTTGATTCATATTGCAAAATGTTTATCATATTACGATGAGACATTAATTGAAACAAATGTAGGATCAATTGTAGGTTTAAAATCTCATGATGGTGAATTATTTATGTATCTAGGTATACCCTATGGTAAAGTTGAGAAAAGGAACCCCTTTGGAGTGAGTATGAATTTAAATATACCTATTTATTACGACACATCTTTTTTGGACAGATGATTGATCATCTTAGTTCAATCAATCAATCAGCCTCTCAGTCAACTGCTGGATATAGACCAGCCCATATTTTAATTCACGCCACAACACCCGGTCCTCATACTTACTTATACTATCTTAAATTAATTTCAGATGTCAGTTCGATATCCACCATTCCAAGACGTATTTGAGGCTTATGATGATTCAACTATCTGTCCTCAAGTGAAACAGCAAAATATTTCGGTAGTGGGTAAACTGGATTGTTTGACTCTGAATATATTCGTACCTTCATCAATATTTTCAGCAAACTTGGTTGTTTCACACGCACCAGTAATGGTCTGGTTCTATGGCGGCGGTTTCCAATATGGCCACAGTGGAAAAAATCTTTATGAACCTAGTAATTTGGTACAGCATGAAGTAATTGTAGTTACTTTTAACTATCGTACCGGACCTTATGGTTTTATGTGTCTTGACGTACCTGAAGTTCCTGGCAATCAAGGTCTTAGAGATCAATACCTTGCACTTAAATGGGTGAGAGAAAATATACAATCATTTGGAGGCGATCCCTACCAAATAACTTTATTTGGAGAGGGCGCAGGAGCACATTCCATCGATCTTCATTTAATATCAAGTAAAGACACAATATTCTCTAAGATTATACTGCAAAGCGGAAGCTCTCAGGCAGTAACAGTTTTAAGTAAGCCTGATAAGTTAGCTCCATTAAAGCTAGCAAAATACAGTGGCTTAGATACCAATTCTACAAGAGATGCCTTGAAATTCCTCTCTAAAATTGATACAAAAAAAGTAATAACTGCTGCAAACAACTTGAAACTACAATTTAAACCGTGTGTCGAAACAATTTTTGATGGTGTTGAGCCATTCTTAGAAAATCCTTGGATTAATGCAAGAGTTCATAATATTAAAAACGTGCCTGTCATAATTGGTTTTAATAGAGCAGAATTAGCAAGATCAATATTTCCAAAAAACTTAGATTATTACAAAAATTTAACAATAGTTGCTGATAATTTGATGAAAGTTTTCGATTATACAGAACAAGACTTAGGTGACGCCGTAAATTTGATTTCTCATTACTATTTTGGTGATGAAGAGATAAGTGAAAAGTTAAAATGGCAGATAATTCGGTTTGCTTCAGATTTTACTTACGTACATCCTATACATAGGACTATGCAAAAATATTTAGACAGTGGAGCATTACACATATATTTTTATATGTTTTCATACGTTGGTGGAAGAAACGCAATAATTACTACAAATTATAACGAAGAAGACAGAAGCGTCCATTTATGCTGCGCTTCCCATGCTGATGAGATAGGCTATCTATTTAATAATCTAAATCAACCAGAACTATCTAGTGCTGATCAAATTGTTATAAACCGTTTGAGCGCCATGTGGACTAATTTTGCTAAACATGGGTAAGAAACCTAAATCCCTGACTAAATACATAATTTTGTAAATACTCGATTTCATGCTACTAACATTATAGATTATTTTAACCGCCCCTCCTTTTGTTTGAAACAGCATTGCTCAGTCTAACTATTATTATTATTTATATTTCTTTGGCTCTTTCCGTGTCAGATTGCCGTTCCAACGAACTATAAGAGGTAAATAAAGAGTTCACAAAGTATCATATCTCCCATTCAAATTGCTAGTCTTTGTCGAGGCCACCTTAACCACCAACCAAAATTCGTTTAGGAAGACATTATTAGATATTATTATTAATGATAATGTCTTGCTGTTATAAAGACAGAAAAATAAGGCAGCAAAATACACACATTATATTGAATAACTTATTTTTTACATTGTATAACTTATCATAGTAATTTTACCAATTTTTTCAGTGACCCAACTCCAGAGATATCAGACCATGTACCAATCAAGTGGAAGCCAATTACACCAAAGTTTTACTACTACCTAAACATTGACGAGGAGTTTACACTTCGGAAAAGACCGTTTCATGACAGAATGGCTTTTTGGGACCTATTCTTTAAATATAATAAAAAACTTCAGAGGGGTTATGAGGAAGAATAAGGACACAAATTTGGCGTTTCAATAATAAACTCAGAAGTCAGTAACTAACCCGATGTCAGTGTTTAAGCTACGAGGATCTCAAGAGTCTTTTATATTTTTAAATGTAATATATTATTCTTGGTGCCTTGGTGGTCTAATGGCTGCAGTATGCACCTGCAATGCACGAGGTTGTGGGTTCGATTCCTACACAGGAGAAAACTTTGTGTGATCCACAAAGAGTTGTTCTGAGACTGGGTGTAATTTGTGTCCGTTAATTGTATTTTGTAAAGTTCCCCGCACACAGAGATTGTTTTCTAGTGCGGGAGTTGTCTTTAAAAAAATAGATAGCATTTTCAACAGGAATCAATTTATATCTTAATAAATATTCTTGTGGACAGTATAAAATTATTATAATTTACCTAAATAAATATCATCAGCCGCAGTCCACTATTGTGCATATGCCTCTTCAAATACAAAGCATTTATTACGATCCTTGGCTTCTCACAACTGCTATCAGAAACAAAAATATATAATAAATAAATATATTTTGTTTAATAAAAATAATGACTAACATTTTATACTAAAAGATTTTAATACTTTGAAGGACATATGTAATGACAATAAAACATCTATTGAGTCTACGTTACTGTCCGCGAAAGTGTTAACAAGATTTTTATACTTACTAATGATTGTAAATTATTTGTGATTAAATTCAATATATACCTACTATTTGTAATCATTTTTACCCCAAATGGGAAACTTAAAATTTGGGCACAAACTAACCTGTTAATCGAATTCTGCTTTGACTAGAGGCCCTGACAAAACAGAATACGGTGAGAAATGATCAGGCTTACAGAGGCCACACTATTAATAATATTTATTTCGTATTTTTTGCATTCAAAGGTATTTTACCTATAATAAAAATATCTGATAAATAAATGAAATATTGAGGTCGCAGTTCTGAGGAAAGATGCCCAAAAGACTGGCCATGCTAGATCGCAAGGCTAATGCGTTGACCCAAATGAAGTAAGTAATCCTGAGAAGAAGAAGGAGTAATCCTGGGATAGAAAAACGTTTCTTTCCAAACGCATCTCTAAATGAGCGCTGGAGACCAGTACTCACACATCGAAACACAATTACTGTAGTTATTTGGCTGTGGTCTTTTGTAAAGTGGAGGGAAGTGGAGTTAATTCCATTTCTTGCTTTTTAAATTATTTCTTCATTATTTTTACTCCATCTAGATTGTTATTGATGTATTTTTCCGTATTCGCTTCAGCAACATCATCAGTTTACTGTTGGAGGTAAGTCTCTCCAAGCTCTTTATATAACATAATGTGATTTAAATTCAAGCGCATTTAAAGAAAAATATGGCTCAATTTTCCAATAAAGGAAATGAGCTCGTAATTAACCTATAAATGTTCTGTCGATCAGCCGGACCGTATCATTCGACAGTTTAATTTGTCAGCCTTCAAATATGTCAAGTCATTCATGCTTACGTAATTGGATGAAAGAAGCCGCATTCATATTAATTACGTATAATTTTATGGATATAAGAATATCCCTGCTAAAAACTTTGAAGTGATTTGCATTACATGCGAATCACATAATTAGTGTCTACATTATTTATGTAAAAGTGACAAACAAGCATACGACCTGCTACATAGTAAGCAGTTACTGTAGCCTTATGACGCTTGCAATACCAAATGCATCATTCAAACGTTGGAACCTCTAAAATTCCATTCCGGCTATCGTTATCGCAACTGACTTACGTAACTAGTTGCGTCAAAGCCTTTTCCAATGATTTTCATAGCTTTCGGTCTTGAATTGACCTTGTCCTTCGGCTGCCCGCAAGCTTAACTAATAGTCAATCCACGTTTTGGTGACCTTCCCACGCTGTCTTTCAGATCGTGGTCGCAACTTCGGAACCTTTCCTTACCAGCTCTTAAGTGAGCCTCGCTGCTGTAGCCGTAATTCGGCCAGACACGCCGGATCAACCAGAACATAAAATAACTCAAACAAACACACACACACATACATGTACAGTCAATAAATTTCTCGTTAAACCAGCTTTTCCGAATCAATACTCATCGTGTGTTATTAATTTCCCGTGTTAATAGAAAACTGTCAAAAACTGAAGAACGTTAATTTAACACTTCATTAGTTGCAGGGGCCGCGTCGACCGTGCGATATCCCATTATGTTTTAGACCCAATTAATTAGCTTTGAAGAAAGAATTGGAGGGTAATTGAAATTAAGTACGGATTGAAGGTTTAATTTAAGTGATTTTAAAATTGGAGTATTTTTGTTCTTGTATTGTTTTTTTTTTCTTTTTTGTCGTGTGTCTAATTTAGGAGAAACTTTTTCCAGATATAAATGAGTTGACAATAATATATCAAGCTTATTGTTTTAAACCAATATTATAAACAGGAAAGATTAGATTTTTTGTTTGTTACGATTTAACTCAAATACTATTCGACTTTCACCATTAGAAAGCTACATTATTAGCGGGTAACATAGACTATATTTTATTGAAAAAAAAATACGGGATCCCTAAGAAATCTAAATAAATGTCCACCCGTGTGTATTTATTACATACCACAGTAATGAATAAAATCAGGATATAAATAGTAAATTCTACAGTTTAATAATTAATTAAGACAATATACCACAGAGCTCAGCCAACGTTGATGAAAGATTTTAGACAAAGCCTATGTCAAAAAACTCTGTAATTAGTATCTCAGGTGTTTCATGTACAAACCTGCAGATTTCAAGGTACATGGGCATCTGTTCAACGGTATAAAAATATCAGATTTAAGCAATACCTAGACTGGGCCTTAAACTAGTCTATTTTTAATTATCATCAGAGAAATCAGTGACACGAATTTCTGAACCTATAAAGTATGGAAACCGTAAAAAAATGAAAATTTAATGGACAGCAAACTAGACAACATTTATGATAAATCTCATATTTATTAATCGGTTTTGTTACCTATTTATAAACGTTTGCAGTAGCAGCCGACACCTTCAATCACATAATATATGCTCTGGAATGGCACGTGATACAAAATAAATCTTACCACAACAAAAAGTAAAAACCTAATTAAAATTCACAAACAAGGCTTACTTAGAACAATGAAGTAAATCGAAATATATAATCTAAACCAAAACTCAAAACAATTAAAATGATTTATCTAAAGTAAATTTAGATAAAGTAATTCCAACAAACATTGGAACCGAAGGAGCTATTATTGAAGTCGAAACACAAAAACGCGTCACCGTAACCCCTCAAGATGAATAGACTGTCATAACGTGCTTTTTATCCAAATACGAAGAACGAACCATCTCTCCGTCAAACAAGAATGCTGGTGAGATAAAATATGATGCAAAAAGTAAATTAATGAACGCCCAAAGTCTGCGATATTAATTACGTTTTCCGTTCCGTTGGTAACTTTGTTTATTTAACTTGTGTTTTTGTTTAAAGATGACTTGAGAAGTTTTTACTATAGTCCGTTCTTACGGTTCTTCTATCTGACTCGGTAATATTGTTTAGTACTTTTACTTCTTATGTTTGTGTTGCCAACTTGAGATGAAAATTGCTTGAAATTGTACACAATGATATTATTATCTCACTATTATTGTGACTGCACAAGTTTGGAAGACTGTTTATTAAGCCATTGTGACTATTTTGAAAATATACCGAAGTTACGACGCTTTTGTTTAGTTCTGTAGCTTTTATAAACATTTTCATACCTAGATAATTTTATAGATAATAAAATTTCTAAATAAAGAGAGAGAGTATTATTTAATTATATCTGAGGAAGGCTAGACAGAAATATACTCTTACATAATTCCCTTGACTAAAGATAGCTTTTAAAAACGTTTTAATACATTAATATGTATGAGATATCAAAACTAAAATATTAGAGTGAAAAATATATAACTCGTTAATATTATAATTATAATCTAAATTCTAGTATTTATTTAGGTATTGTGTTTTAAAAGACGTAGGTACTTAGTTACTGGAAGGCAACAACAGATTTTTATTGGCAACAATTTATTAATATTAATCATCTTTGAACAGAAAACGGTTTAAGCGTCTTCAAGTAATAGGTAAACATACATTAAAAACAGATGCCGACAACGATATCACGAATGACAACCTCCTTTTTCGAAGTAGTTTGAAAAGAAAAGAAACTTTATTGTACAAGAATCTTAAGTAGCAAGTTTGCAACTAACCAGGAAACCACTAGAGGAGTCCCTGACCAGATATAAATTCATAAAGTTATTCCCTTATTAATAATTCACACTCCATTCGGATACAGGGTCCATTTTCAATTTATTTGTATAAGGGAGGAAACTGGAGAACTCTCGAGATTCAGATTAATACTGCATTATTAAACAAGTTGCACTCATTCATTATTTATTAATTATGGCACCCGTCTCAATGTATTGGGTATATGCATGCTTTGTAATGTCCTTACTAATATTATAAATGTGAAAGTTTGTAAGAATGAATGGAGAGATGGATGGATGTTTGTTACTCTTTCACGTAAAAACTACTGTACGGATCTGGATGAAATTTGGCACAGAGATAGTTTATGGTCTGGAATATAGAAATAAGGAAAAAGCTTTTTACAGCGATAACCAACATCCACGCGGGCGAAGCCGCGGGCAACAGCTAGTTATAAATAAAAACAAGTCTAGTAGCCTATACCTGTGTTAGTCCAGTCAGGACTAACATAGGTATAGGCTAATATAGGTATAGACTAATGCCAGATTTCATTCAAATCCGTTGACTCCAAAACAGCTGACCGTTCTCTCCTTCTAGAGCAAATGTATATAATTTGGCGTAAGTTTACGATACAATATCGTAAACTTACGTCAAATCCCATTCATTTGCTTTGTTAAAATGTTTTGTATAGGCGGACTTAATTTTAAAAGCATTTTCTACTCGTCTACCATAGGGTGATGCAGAGATATAAAGAAGTAGGTGCATAAATTAAAGTTACTTAAAGAGGTTGCTAATAAATAATTATACAAACTGAATACGATATATAACACAAAAATATAGGTAAACAAATAAAATTTATTTATTTATTTATTTTATTTATTTATTTGGTTTATCAACATTAGAATACACTAATACATTTATATATTACAAGGACATTTTTTTCTCTATGCTAAGCGTAACTAACAATTATAGATAAACACAACATGTACATTATATAAGAATCAAATAAATTAAAAATAATATATAAATATTAAAACTATAGATTGACAAACTTAATAATAAGAGCTATATATAAGTATAAATTATAAAACAAGTGAAACTTAATAAAGAAAACAAAAAGTGGACATACTTGGCTAAATAATATGGGTAAAGTTTTACAATTGGGTGGAGTAGTATTTGTACAGTATAGACCGGAACCTGCTAAGTGAAACCATGTGAACGTCTGCTAGATCGCTGCTGTCATTTAGGAGCCTGATTAATCTTGGCATCGGGGAGTTAGCTCCAAGTACTGTTCTTCGGAGTGGTGGGTATAACGGGGTAATGCGATTACGGGGGTATCGGGCAGGCACACGGTAATTTATTTTATTGACAAGTATCGGGCAGTCTATCAAATTGTTCATTATTTTAAAAATGAATAAAGAGTCTAAAAGCTTTCCACGACCGGACAGAGAGATCATTCCAAATTTTAATAGCTTTTTATTGTATGATGCCTTTCTTTCAGCACTAATGCAATTACGCGTTAAATGCTACATAAATCTCTTCTGTATCCTTTCCAAGCGAAGTGAGTGCGTCGCGTAGTGAGGCCTCCATACCACGCTGCAGTAGTCAATAGAGCTTCGAACAAGACTATGATACAACACTATCTTGGATCTATTGTTACGAAACACCTTAGTATTCCGAATTACGAAACCTAGCATCTTTGATGTTTTTTTCATAACAGCCTCAAGTTGCGGCAGGAAGGTCAGTTTTTGATCAAAAATCACACCAAGATCCCTTATCTGATCTACTACTTCAATTTTTTCATTGGCTATATGGTACCTATAGTCAATGTGACTAACCTTTCTGGAGAACTTAATGTGGAAGCACTTTTTTGTATTTAGGTGCATATCATTTCGGACGCACCATTCGAATAGTCTATGAAGATCGCTTTGTAGATGTATTGTGTCATTAACTGACTCTATCAATCTCCCAAATTTCAAGTCGTCTGCATACATGAAAAACTCAGAAAACTGGAAACATGTTGTCAAATCGTTTACAAAGACATTGAACAATATAGGGCCAAGATGGGAGCCTTGGGGCACGCCAGATGTGACATTTTTTATAGAAGATTTGAAACCATTAACTACAACGTAAAAAGTCCTTTCTCCTAAGTAAGACTGCAGCCACTCCAGCAAAGTACCAGTTACGCCGTAAGCGGATAATTTTTGCAAGAGTATTTTATGTGAGACACGGTCAAAAGCCTTACTGAAATCTGTGTATATTACGTCATATTGTTTATTACGATCCACAGCCTCTGTCACAATTTCGGAGAAAGCAACCAGATTTGTACAAGTCGACCGTGCCTTAATACATTATTAAAATAAATATATATTATCTTTACTATATAAATAAATAATATACAGTGACTGCCTTGGTGGTCCAGTGGCCGCAGTATGCGCCTGCTGTACACGAGGGACAAAACTTTGTGTGACCCACAAAGATTTTTTTTGAGTCTGGGTGTAATTTGTGTACGTTAATTGTATGTTTGTAATGTCCCCCGCGACATAGAGCTTGTTCTCTAGTGCGGGAGTTGTCTTTAAAAAAAAAAAAATATCATAAAGGTGAGACGAATCTGCCAAATTATTTATTTAAATAGATAGAGGTTCCAAACTTACACCTTAAACGCATAACGGTTTATGACACTTGTCAAGAAACGGTCAGTTGTTTTGTAGTGAACGGATTTGAATGAAACCTGGCAAAACGATAAATTATAATTGAAAGTGACACAAGTCACTACACGTGTTAGGCAACTCACTGCACGTGTTAGGCAACTGTTAGTGCAGTGAGCAGTTGAAATGAATAAATAAATAAATAAAGTCGAGCATCTGACGACTCAAGGCGCTCATAGCTAGGTGCACTCGCTGTTCCGTAAACGATCAGTGGGTTAAGCTACCAAAGGCACGGTAATCCTACAGATGGGTGACCGCATAGTGGTATTTCATCTGAGCGTCTCCGTGCTTCGGAAGGCACGTTAAAAGTCGGTCCCGACTGTTATCAGTAGTTAGATTACGCCAGAGGCCTAAATTTGGGCGATCTTAATAACTCTCGTCACCAGGTTGGCCACCAACCAAACGATAAGAAGAATCTAACGACTATTACGACCATTACGAAGTCAACACATTTGTAAAAACATCCGAGCTCATAACAACCAGCATCCTAATACAAAACGATCGAACGAACAAAAGTACCTTTGAAAGAGCTTGCTATAACAAAACCCTTAGATATCAACACAACGGGTAATCTCCTAGGTATAATTAATTTATTTGTATACGCCTTCACGTCTTCCTATGTTTAAATGGAGAGAAATAATCATTTAAAATTAATCGTCGGCCATCTTGTTTCTTGTTAAAATAAACAGTTAAATAAACGTGGCGTGAGTGTTATGGAGTCAAAGTAAATATGGTTACAGTAATACAAATATAATAGTTATTTAGGTGGTTTTTGTTGCCAAAAAGTGACAGATGACCCATTTTTTTATAGTGCTTAATTGACAGACAAGCAAACGATCCGCCTGATAGTAAGCAGTTACCGCAGCCTTTGGACTGTTGCAATACCCGAGGTATCACTGGCGTTTACCAATATTGTGATGAAGTGTTCCTAGGATAGTAAAAATGGAAACCTGTACTCACACATAGCTACACAACTACACCGCTGTGTGTTGTCATTTAGAGATGGTAAGTGGTAACCTCCGCATATGGACTGTTACCCACGCTTAGTATAAATATCATCAAAAAAATCTCTTTACCCTAATAATAGTCCTCCAGATCGAATTTTCAGAGAGGTAGGGCACCATACTAGCAAGCAAGCCCGACTGGGGAAGGACCTCCACCTTACAGAAGACCACAGCCAAATGACTACACACAGCGGTGTAGTTGTGTTCCTGTGTGTGAGTACAGGTCTCCAGCGCTCATTTAGGAATGCGTTTTGAAAGATACGTATTCCTATCCCAGGGTTACTTCCATCTTAAAGCCCTGGTGTAAAAAAATGGGTTGGCAACACGCAAGTGATACCTCTGGTAATGCAAGCGTCTATAGGCTACGGATACTGCTTAACATCAGGTGGGCCGTATGCTTGTTTGCCACCCAAGTAGTATAAAAAAAAAAAAAAAAAAAAAATCGATTTCGGCCACAGTGGCCAATCTCAAAGTATGCGCATAAACATAGGTGTTCTCTGAATTCCTTCATTCTCAGAGCTCTCCATGGCCGTCCTCAGCAATCTGACACGTATGTTTACAGTTTAATCAAGTCTGGCTTCGGTACCTAAATTTTACCTTAGTGAAATAAAAAATATCTCATTAAAAAATGATTTATCTATTTCTGTAAATTTGGCTTAAACTTTGTTGGAAACCATAGCCTTAAACAATAATGAAAATATATTCAATCAATCAGCCTATCGCAGTCCACTGCTGGACATAGGCCTCTCCCATCACGCGCTATGGCACACGGTCCTCCGCCTACCGAATCCAGTCCGTCCCAGCGACCTTTTTTAGGTCGTCGGTCCACCTAGCTAGGATCCGCCCTACCTTACGGTTACCGAGTCGCGGTTTCCACTCTAGGACACGTCAGCTCCATCGTATATTATTTCTTATTAATCTACTGATATTTTCACAACGCTAACAATTTTACTATCAGTATAAGAGCTACATAAACGAAATAACATTTGAGCTTTATATCTGAAGTTCATGTCAAGTAATAGATCTATTAAATGCTTTACAGTTTCTTCTACAATAAACCAAATGAAGTACAATTCTATATTATCGTCCCTTAGTAACAAGAAGTCTTCCCAATACTCGCATTATTTAGGTGAGCTTTGAACAGGCACCGATGAGAAAGCACCGCAGTTGTGCATGTTTATAAACGCGCAGTTTGCCTAGTAAAAGAGACCACCCACCTTACAGAAGACCACAGTCAAATAATTAAACACTGCGGTGTTGGTTTGTTTTCTAGTGCTCATTAAAAAGAACCATTTTTGATTCCTATCCTTGTACCAACTTCAAATAAAATAAAAATTAAACCGACTTTTAAAAGCTAAAAATAACTGAATACAGATTAAAGTCGGTGCTATGTTCATCCTGACACCTAATATTCAGCTTTTCAATTTTGTTTCTATTTTTAGTGATAAAAGTAAAAAAATATATGAAATAAAAACATTGTTAATACCTATAACATTTGAGGGTTGCCCTCGAATTTCCCTGGGATTCCATCATCAGATCCTGACTTGGTGGCAATGGAACCACTTCAAGAGTATACTCTTTCAAATAAAAAATAATTATTTTGAAAATCGGTCCAAAAATGGCGGAGAAATCGGTGAACATTCATAAAAAAAAACATATAGTCGCACATAGAACCTCCTCCTTTTTGGAGTTGGTTAAAAAACTATGCCTCACTCAACCTCAAACTTGCCGTACCGTAAGATTCCAGAGGAATTTCTTACCACGTACGATTAGGCTGTGGAATGAGCTCCCTGCCGAGGTTTTCCCAAGAGACTATAGCATGGGGTTCTAAGAAAGGAGTTATAAGGTTTTTAAAAAGTTCGGCAACGCGTGAGTGACACCTGGTGTTGCAAACGTCCATAGGCTACGGTAACTGCTTACCATCAGGCGACCCGTATGCTTGTTTGCCACCTTGGTAGTATAAAAAAAAACGCACGAATGATGTCGAAGGGAAAGTGATAATGATTAGACGGACAAATGACCATAGGCTAGCTACTTACCACTAGGCCCGTATGCTTATTTGTTGTACCATTAAGAGTATAATTATTTTTTTTTTCATTTTCTATATCTATTAGTGTAGGCAAACAAACGCTAACCTTTTTTAGGCGCTCATTAAATTATGATGCCACTAGCTGAAGTGCCATAGTAACAAAATAAATGCCCAAAAAATAATCTATTTTTAGAAATAAGTAGAATTGGAGCTGTATACATATTATTTGTACTTCTGACAAAATTAAATATCTAATATTTGTCGGAATTAATATCACCTTAACCAAATTAGGTTCAGTTTTCTATTTTATTCGACAAACAATCAATTTATATAACGTGTTTTCTGCTAATACCCAAACTCATTAGGATCTTTATAATAAACGCAATTAGAATGAGAAGATTGCCAACAAATTTCAGCAAAACAATGGTGTTCTCGAAGAACAGGGGGTAATAAGGAACAGTGCCTGAAAGCGGTTCAGTAATCCACTAATCAAAGGCATTGTTGGAGCCGCAGTCACAGCCTAGATTTGCCTAATTACCCACTCGAGTCGTTGGACGAGGTTTACGAGCGAAACGTTTGGCGAACTTTGGTTTAAGAGCTACTTTAATTATTCTCATGGCCAGTTGCATTTATCGGAAGAGATTTTTTTTCGAAGAGGTCAGTGAATAAAAAAGTTTAACTTATGTGTGCCTCTTGAGTGGTTTTTTAAAGTCATACTTAAAACTATTATGTAGGTTTCGTTTTACTTTCAGATAAAGTCTCCTGGTGAAGCGTTCTACTGGCAGCAGTAGCTTGATCTCATAGGTAAGGACAGAGGTTATATGTTTTCTAAGGGCGTCACCGGGCAAGTAATACTCTTGAAAAGAAAGAAAGAAAGAATCATTTATTGAAACATAACATAGGCATACATACACAACAATATAAAGTGTAAGACAGAAAATTTGTATGCCAAAGGGTTGACAACTCAGCATATTGCCAGGTGTCAATGAACACCTAGTACTGGTTTTGAGTTGCAACCTACAGTAGGTCGTCCCATAAAAGCCAAACGAACGTATTGACATTTTGACAACTTTACAGGAGAGACAAAAAACTGTGCAAATACCACTATTCTGAACTTTGAAGTACTTTATTATACATTATATAAAAGCTAATCGAGAAAAGAAAAATGCCGAATTAGAGACTAGTAAATAAGAAGTTAAAATAGCAAAAAAGAGTATTAATAATATTGTCAAATATATAAAATATTTATGGATTTTAAAAAAGTGTCAGGTTTACGTTTTTCTGGCTCTTATTTTTTTTAAATAGATACAACTAGCTCACATATTGTTTAAAACTATAGTAACGTATAAGTTGTTACATTGTTATGGTTGTTTACAAATTGTCAATTAGGGAACATGTAATTATCGAGAGTATGATCTCATAAACATATACGTTCATTTGGAAGTAACTAAAAATTAAACGGATGACATTGACATTAACCAATCGAAAGTTAAGTTGATATGGTTGTAAAGAAAATAATATTTTTTATGTTACGTTACAATTGAACTCTGAAACTATTGACTGTACGACTACGTTCTTTTGGCAGATGGTGTAGGACCATTTAAACAAGTTATTTACGAAAAAAATTTTTTTCGATATTTTGGTGATACGTTCATTTGGCTCTTATGGGACGAGGTAGGACCTCAAATACATTATCAAATTGCCGTATTTATATAAAACAAACGTCGTCATCCTCAAAATTTGATCGAAATACATATACATTTTCTTTAACTTGATTAATGTAATGTTTACATGTAACGTGTATTTTGTAATGTGTAATATGTAATGTTTCAAATGTAAAAAATAAATAAATAATATATAAATCCTATGAATATGCAGCTTTATACAATTTGATGTAGATCTTGATTATAATATTCGGCAATAGTATACGAAAGCTGATTATTTAACACAATAGTAGTATAATGTTCTATTCTTAACGTCCTGTTAGCGTTTTTATTGTGGTTAGCTAAACTAGCTATAATCTCACCGACAAGCTGGCCAACTTGCTCGTTAACTCTCACAATGATGTATGACTATGAATATGATATATTCCCAGAGAGAGGCTAGATTTGGACTATTCCTTGAATATCTAAAATGGGAACCGACACATATGTAACGTGCCAGTTATTTTACTAATTGAAATATAATCCCAATGGATGCACTCAGGGGCTTAGAAATAAACTTGTCACCTAGAAAATAGAAA
The DNA here is from genome assembly GCA_947095525.1 of Trisateles emortualis. NCBI lineage: Eukaryota > Metazoa > Arthropoda > Insecta > Lepidoptera > Erebidae > Trisateles > Trisateles emortualis. Next base: position 18,945,245 of record OX352736.1, on the reverse strand, counting down.
AAATATATTTTGCGATTTTTAATCTACTAAGCCTAAGTTTAAGGTGTATATTGCTTTACAACTATGATTGGGTCATGGCTTTTGAAATCCGTTTTGTTAATTTAAAATAAGCCCTATTGTCAATAAAATAAAGTATATATTTGTATGAACAGTAATATTCTGGTGAATCCTAGCTTCAACTAATAGCACGTAACGCAATATTAATCTATATGTAGGTACTTGTCACGTCATATCAAATTCAATCCTTACCGCTGGAGAAAATAGGATTTAATGGGTTTTGGATTAAATCTGTATAAAGGTTTTAGTCAGTCGGGAAATTTTGGGAACAATGATGGACATTAAATGTCATGCAATGCATCTATGCTTTAGTCAAAAATAAACTCATTGTATTTGTGTTTTAACTGCCTAATGGTTTAAGTATAATATGTTGTTTTTATTATTTTAAATGTAAAGAATACAGCTGGGAACTACCTGATGGTGTAAACCGTGAGGTTTATCGACGATCGAGTTACGCTAGCTCTGTTCATGTAAATAAAGCCCACGAATATTTCAAACAAAATTTTAGGATCCTTGCTGATACTAAGCTTTTCTTGATAGAAAAGCCTTATACTATTTTACCCAATCCCGAGTACAATCCGGGACCTCAGCATGGGAATCGCAAGGATTACTATACCAACCAATTTTGAAAAAGATAAATTATATTGTGTTTGATATATCAGACAGCACGCAGGTGGTGTCACTTTGAGCGATCTATAAAGGTTTGTTCCAGTCTGGTTGTACTTTGTGTCTTAAAATTGTATGTTTGTCAAAACTTTTACAAAAGTCAGAAATAAAGATTAATTAAAAGAAGAAAGAAGAATAGAAAGCCTAAAATAAGATTCATACTAAACGTTAGAAAATGTACCATGAGTGTACCAAAGGCCAATAAATAAAAATAAAAAGTCACCTTTTCCAATAAATGCAACGAGAATTAAAATCGTTCGACTGGATTGAACAATGCGAGCCTCGCAACGTATACGGCATAGCGTACGAAATCCAACTAGTCACCGACGATTGTGTCCACAATAATGTGACAGGAAGACTGCCGGCGGTTTCATTTAGCACAGCGGAGCTCAAACTTTGGATAAAGTTTTTCTGAACTCAGTGGTGCAGTAGTGACGCGTGGTGCCTACTTCGATCTTGAGTTCAAAAATGCTCAAATATATATATATATATATATTTATACTACTTGGGTGGCAAACAAGCATACGGCCCGCCTGATGTTAAGCAGTTACCGTAGCCTATGGATGCTTGCAATACCAGAAGTATCACTTGCGTGTTGCCAACTCATTTTTTTACATCAGGGCTTGCTTAATGATGAGAGTGTCCCTGGGATAGGAATATGCTTCTTACAAAACACATCCCTAGAATGAGCGCTAGAGACCTGTATTCACATACAGGAACACAACTACTCCGCCGTGTGTGGCTGTGGTTTTCTGTAAGGTGGAGGTATTTCCTCAGTCGGGTTTGCTTGCTAGTATGGTGCCCTACCTCTCTAATAATATCATAACAGTTACTTTACCAACAAATTTAATATAATCAGTTACCGTAGTCTATACACGTTTGCAATACTACTTAAGGACAAGACTTATATCAACTTTTTAGGTTTTTATTTTATTATTAAAAAAAGACCGCTCCCGCACTAGAGAACAAGCTCTGTGTCGCGGGGGACTTTACAAACATACAATTAACGGACACAAATTACATCCAGATTCAGAACAATTCTTTGTGGGCCACACAAAGTTTTGTCCTGTGTGGGAATCGAACCCACAGCCTCGTGCACAGCAGGCGCATACTGCGGCCACTGGACCACCGAGGCAGTAATAAATCTTAATCTGCCACTAAAGAAACTGGAAGATGAATCCTTTTTAAAATAATAAAGTAAGTAAGTACACCAAGTCTGAAGATATTTAAATCAGTCTTATCGTGATTTACGTACTTCAAAGAATCCAAACATATCTCACAGCGCCTAGAGACTAAATTAAAATAAACCTATTTACGGAGTTCGCATCAAAAGCTTATATGAAAATTCTATATTAAACGCGTATAGATATACAATATTCAGACACGATTATAAGTTTTTATGTAGGTGTATGTATTATATGCTTTACGCTCAAAATTTACGAAGAAGATACTATTTTTATCTGTGACTAATGTTATATTACAACGAAAAATGCAGTTTTTTTTTATTATAAAAAATCTAAGAATTTGGAAATTAAAAAAAGAAAAGATGTTACAACGAAAAATGCAGAATTTATCTATAATATAACAATGAATCGCTGAATGTATTGGTAAGCGCAAGTTTCGAGAACCGCTGAACCGATTTCGCTAATTCTTTTTTTGTTGCGTTACTTTTATTGTCAGGAGAAGGTTCTTATGTAAAAAAAGTTGCGCTGAAAATAGTTTAACTCGGACGAAGTTCGGGCGGGCTGCTTGTTTATTATAAAAACATATAAGAATTTGGAAATTCTGGGAAATTCATTTGCCACCGAAGTAGTGGAAAAATGGTTAAATATGTATTCGTAATCGGTTCTAATGGCTTGTATTAAAGATTGTATTGGAAAAGGTTTTTCATTTTAAGTTTTACCTATTTAAGTGATTTTATTTAAAACTTTTAGCATTAACAGTTTGTGCTATGCAATTAGTACAACAATATTTCAATATTTTTAAGCAATGTGGAAAATGTCGATCTGGGAGCAGAATTTGAACCTGCAACTCCTGAGGCCCAGTTGCACTGTTAATTGTGCTATCCGAGTTCTTACACATGAGTTCGAACTTGTCTAGCGCAAAAAAAATCAATTTCACAAAAAAAAACACTTTAGATGACAATATTAATGACTCAATATCAAAAACCATTTAAATTCACGTAAAGAATCTATCAGTCACATTATCTAAAAGAATTGTGAATGTTTGAGCACCACTGTCTAACCCGATCGTGTGACGTGCAGAAGAGCTTCACAAATGTTTGTACTACGTTAATTAAACCTATATTGCTTACTTCGTACCGTCGGAAAAATACCAACATTTTTATAGAACCAGTCAAGGCTAAAAAATAAACAACAATAGTAAATGTTTGGACTGTCATCTAATAGCTTTCGATATAAATTGTTTGTAGTGGAGTGGTCATCTGTATCATTATTAAAGAAGGAGCTAATCTAGTTACTGTCTCAAATGTTCTAGCTGAAATTAACGATTATAATGCTTAGTAAAGTAGAATGTAATCTCAATACCTTGATGTTTGAACAAAGTTTTTGGTTTAACAAGCATACAGTCCGGCTTATTATTATTATAAGCCTATATTGTCTCACTGCAGGGCAAAGGCCTCCCCACTTCTCTCTGTCTCAAGCCGCTGAGGACCAGTCTTCGTATGTGTCCGACTCATCCCGCCATTTCTATTTAGGTCTACAGCGTAGTCGCCTGCAATTTACGCTGAGCATATAAATCCGGTGCAAAATAAAAAACAAATAGCACCAATGAGTTGGACAGATCTCATTAGGTCGTCGATAGGGATTTCTGTTAATGAGTGCACCAGACTGTCCACCCACAGGAATAATTGGCGAGGCATCGTAATGCGAGCTACATCAGCCTCTTCCACATTAAACAATCATCGTGACCACGACCGCTCTGCCAAGAGCGAAACGAATTAGAAGAATATATCAATCCAAAAACTTACTTCCCCGACAGGCCGTTAACATAATCTATGCCTTAAAAAATACCTACTTAGACAAAAACAGATGCTTGTATCAGGCGATAATAAATTCTTTATACAACGATTAAATCCTTAAGGAGTTTATCATGACTGCTCAGCCAAACTCCACACTCGCAACACAAACTCCGTTCCAAACATTAAGTTCCAAATTTAAAACAAAAATAATCTCGTTATCACCCGTCAACATAATAATTCTAAAGTGAAAAGGTACTCAATAAATTTTCTCACTTTAGAAAGTTTGAGAATTTCTAATGACATAGAGAAACAAGTAAGGAAACTCAACGTTTGTTTAATAACTTGGATGGATAACAAAGTAACAAAAGTTAAATACAAATTTTGTTGTTATTATTACGTTTATTTTGTTTATTGGGTCCATTTTGACCAAAGGGTCGGTTTTAAGTCTATTTGTAAGGGGAAAGTTTTGAGTTTGTCAATAAGCTTTGGCTTGTGGAGTAAGTTATTGAAAGTATTGAAAATAATTAAATTTTGGAGTAGATCTGGGCGAAATTTATCTGTATTATGTTTATATTCAGTAAAATATAAGTATGCCTCTAGTTGTTTGGTTGTCAAAGCCTTTGCCTAGTTGGGGATCAAAAAGCTGAGTGTGTGAGTTATAAAAAATAGTAGGTTGAAGCGATTCGCGTAGCGTCTTCGTAGCTCTTGCGTAACGACCACGTAGCACGCACGTAGCAAAGGAAAAGCGTTATTATTATTTTTTTATACTACTTGAGTGGCAAACAAGCATACGGCCCACCTGATGTTAAGCAGTTACCGTAGCCTATGGACGCATGATGGGAGTATTCCTGGAATAGGAATACGTTTCTTTCAAAACGCATACCTAAATGAGCGCTGGAGACCTGTACTCTCACACAAGAACAAACTACAACACTGTGTGTAGTTATTTGGCTGTGGTCTTCTGTAAGGTGGAGGTCCATCCCCAGTCAAGCTTGCTCGCTAGTATGGTGGTCTCTTTTGCAATTTGCAATGCAATTTGTATATTTTTCATAATATAATAATTTAAAAAAAAACGAAAAAGTAGTAACTAGTTTTAGTATCATATCTATTTAAAAGGCATTTTGCAAGCTATCTTTGTAACAAAATGAAATAGTAGCATAATGTAAATAAGGCTTCAAATTCTAATTACATAATAATTTCGCACTACCATATTTTTGAGCTAAAATCAAATTATATTATCAATGCTATCAAACACCGTGAACATAACTATAATTACCGGTAAGTAATTAGAACATGATTGCGGTGGTGGATGCTGCGCGAAATTTGAACAATCTGTTCGACGCAAAACCGCAGGGAATGTTCAAATGCCTGTCAACTCCTGCTTGCTATTCGGGCTTCGGTTGGTAAACGATTGTGTTCAGATAGAAATGCAGGCATCTAGACGATGAAGGCATTATCTAGGGCTAGGGAATTATGTTCTTGAATGTTGTTTGCACCAAATTGAGATGGAAAAAATGACTAATGATTGACATAAAGGTACTGAAATAAGTCATATTCAAAACAAAAACTAACTGGCTAGTCAGTTTTTGTATTATTTTGGTGGCAAAATTCAAACGGTTCGCCTGATGGTAAGCAGTTACCGTTGCCTATGGACGCTTAAAATCACTCTTAAAATACTAGGAGGTATGCTTGTTGCCAAACCCAAAAATGTTAACACCGGAGTTTTATGATGGAGAATCCCTGGGATAGAAAAGAGCTTCGTTAAAAACGCATCCCTAATGATATATAATATAATGAGCGCTGGACCTGTACCCTCACACAGGAACACAACTACACCGCTGTGTGGAGTGATTTGACTGTGATCTTCTGTAAAGTGGAGGTCCTTTTCCATTTCAGTTTGCTTTCTAGTATGGTATCTCTCTTAAAAGGCTTGTGTTAAATGTCTGTATTTGTGTGACTTTTATTTTTGATAAAGACGACTCCTGCACTAGAGAACAAGCTCTGTGTCTCGGGGGACTTTACAAACATACAATTAACGGACACAAATTACACACGGATCATCCACCCCACCCAGTCCTTTTAAAGGATGCAGCGCCGCGAAGCCTGGCCATTTTTCCGACCTGTTAAATGATTTCACAATTAGTACGTCGTCACCAATTTTTTGCTTAAACCATAAAAAAATATTTAAAAAACTGTAAGTAATTTATCACTAGATTTTCATTGCCGTTACATTTTATATCGTGTAAATTAAACAGAGACGTTCTGTCTTTGTTTAATTACTAGCATTCCATGCAGATAATTAATAGCATTCCATGCAGATAAAACTGTAGGCTAGAACTAGTATAGTTTACAAAGAATCTATTACAAAATCGCCTTAGAAATAACAGCACATCGCATACATATGAAGGTATTATTCGCGACGCGTCCGCAACTCGGAATCGAAAAAGAATTGATTCGAAATCCAAGCTCAAATCTCTACGCTTACGTGTTCCGCTTCTTTACAAGAACCGAGCCAAATTAGATTTTACTGAAAGTTTTTTAACAAGCATCTATACCTTCGGAACATAGAATGTTTTCTATGTTCCCAACTCCCCAGTCATTCCGCTAAGTACCATGTTTGGTACCTAGCTGAATGACTGGGGAGTTGGACGTCTTGATTTAATACCCTTGGGTATTTACTCAAGGTTATTGAATCATGTCTTTAAAATATTGAAAAAGAAATCACATGGCGTACGTGACAGCCCTTCTGTGAATGTCTTCAGAAGAAGAACAAGAGAACATTTTCTATCCATCGCTTATCAGTAATAATTATTTATATATTTAGATAGTATGTATGTTTATGTTTTATATATTATATGTATCATATTAAAATATATATGTAATAATATATGTACATTTATGAGAGTATACATTGTGGTATACTACATAGTTAGGTAAGAACTTGCTCTCTCTCTCTCTCTTTTCTTTATCTCCTTTGTTATTTATTTCTTAGTCTGGTGTACACTTCATTTGCTCTCTCGCCTTATCTTCTCCTCTACCACTCTAAGGTTTGCTGGTAGAAAACTCATTATGAGTTAAGCTCGCCTTTGTACATGATTTTTATTATTAAGTATATTGTAATGTTTATTTGTGTGTACAATAAAGAATTAAGAAATCATATATGCTAGCTCGTTAGCTACTGGGTCAATCACCATACACTTTTTTTAATTTACTAGCTGATGGCCGCGGATGGTGTCGTAGACTTAGCTACTTCACTACTTTAAAAAACTTATTATAATTAGTATATCGAGCTATTTTGATTTCAATATACACTAATAATGTATACACTAACAAGTGCTCTAAGTATCGACCTTCTCTAATTGTCAAGCTTAAATTTGATCAGATAAAAATGGAATACCTTCTTTAAAGGCGCACTATTTTAAACCGCAAAGCATTTTTTTTGCGGATTAACTTAATAAACCAGGTGAGACTAAATTCTGTTGTATTTCAACCAATTTAAATATAAACTGAATAAAGATGTACTAAAAAACATATAAAAATAATAACCTGAAAGCTACTCAACAAAATATTCCAGAGATATTCCACTTGAGAATTACCAAAGTAAACTCTTTCCCAGACACAGCTATCAAAAATAAAATTCCTTTCCACCTGAGTTGGACATTTCAAAAATTGGTTATTCTAGCTATCTAGAAGCATTTCCTGGAGGTAGTTCATGTATTATTAATACGGTGGCCGTCGCTAGCTCTTTGCCTTACACAACCAATATATATTTTAAAAAAACCTCCACTTAGCTACAAACGGAGAAATATCTACTTTTTAAATATTTCAACATGTTTTTCAGATGTATTTTTAAGTCCCGACCCAAAAAGAATAGATAGATAAAAATGTTAATTTAGTCTGTGTCTAGGATCGTAGTTTGGAACTAGACTGAGTTATTTTAATGTAAGATTATTTTAAAATTTCGTTGTAATTAAAAAAAAAACCTATCTGTCTGTACGTTTATTAAATTACGACAGCTTTAATTTTTGACAAGTACACAGGTGATTAAATACGTAACAAGGCTGCTCTACTGCACTAGGTGTAAGAGCCATTTACGAGCGAGCCATTTCTAAAAGTGGGACTGGGTAAGCCTGTAATTACAAATTAAATCATTTAATTTATGGCTTTGTTAACAACACTCCAGACTCCATCCATAGATATTTGTTCCGAGTCTAGGTATACTTTGTGTCCGTGAAATTTATTTTTGTAAGGTTCCTCAGCTTTGTTTCATAGTCCGGGGTTGTCTTTAAAAAACGAATAGTACATAATGTAATAATAATAAATTCAAAATTCAAACTCGTGTGGTTGAAAGTGTCTACACACTCTAATAATAACACAATAACAACCATCAAAAGCCAACCCACCTGATATAATCGTACGTACCACCAATAATCGTTAGATACCATTTACATAAATAAATACAATATTATAATGTTGTTCCGTACAAAATGCAGCAATTCGGATGCTATCGGCAGTCGACTGCGGCAACACCAACGTTCTCTTTTCTACAACTGAATATTAAAACAACACGTGACATACAATATGCATGTTACAATACGCCGCGAATGTTGCCTAGGCTTAGTGCACAACGTCGACTATTTACTAACGGAGAAATAATAGTTTTTGCCGAGAGATTTTTTTACAAAGACTACAGTCCAATGGTGGTAGTGCCTAGTTAATTCTTTGTGCGTGACGACAGGTCTCCACAATTTGTGTTCATGTGCAAGAATGTAGTGCTTAATAATGCATTATTAAAAGAAACGTTTTCCTATTAAAAGACGCCCTACCACAAAACCCTGATATTACAACTTTTTATGCAGTCGGCAACACGAGGACCTTCGTATTCGCATTATGCTAAGGTAATGATTTAGCATCCCTTTTTTAACTACCAAGGCATAAAAAATAGTACAATCATATGGTTTGCCTACTGTATAAAATAGTAAAATACAGCGGTTACCCCGCCTGTATGTACTAAGGCTAAGTACAATCGTCCATTTATATTGTAGCTCACGTATAAGATGCAAGCCTTTTAACTTGCGCTGCAACCTGCCAATGGTTTCTATGACTGTGAACATTGAAAATAGTCTATCTTGTTCTATAGCGACTCATGTTTAGTAAACGTTCAACTGTGATGAAATGGAACTTGTTGTCAATGAATTTACTGTTGTAGGGAATTTAGGTTTTGATATTTTTTAATTTAAGTACTCTATCGTAAATTTAATTAATATTTTTATCTATATAAATAAAAATGAAACCCCCCAAAGGGTGTAGCGGGATAGTCTTAGGAAAAGTGCCCCCAAAGCCTGGACTTCGTATCTACTACCAAACGATACCTTATATAGAGCGTGTACAATGTCTACAGTTTCAACCCCCCACTACCCCCCAATCGGCTACGACACCCAATTGTATCTAAAACTGTATTATTTTTTTTCACTGTTTCTATGAAACTGACTGATCTCAAACTTTGTACAAATATTGCTGTGACATTAAGTAATACTACAAAAAATCAACACCTCTTGACGACACCTACCTTTGAAAAAAATTAAGAATAAAAAATTGAAACACCCTGTAATGTGACTTTCTTTGGTGGTACAAACACAGTTTTTTTTTCAAACATGCACTGACATTCAACCTACGTTATCCTCAAAATTCGCTAATCTATCAAAGGTGGAACACTGGTAAATAAATAAAAGACTGAATACGAATTTATTTTATAACTAGCAAATAAATATTTTTACCTATGTAATCGTACTTGAATTATTCTAAATAGGTTGCATAGCCCACGTTCTTATTTTAAAATAATAAAAAGTAAAATTGCTGACCAATATATTTGATTGTAACCAAGATATATCTATTGTTATTAACGAAGATAGTGATGAGGATTGAGGATTATTAAATGGATTATTTGTTTTTAAGTAGGTATGGGTAATAAGATTAGTTTTTTTTTAATTTAGTCATTATTTTTTTCATAGTTAAGAACCTATTTAGAATAATTCAAGTACGATTACATAAGTAAAAATGTTTAGTTGCTAGTTATAAAATAAATTCATATTCAGTCTTTGATTTATTTACCAGTGTTCCACCTTTGATAGATTAGCGAATTTTGAGGATCACGTAGGTTGAATGTCAGTGCATGTTTGAAAAAAAAACTGTGTTTGTACCACCAAAGAAAGTCACATTACAGGGTGTTTCAATTTTTTATTCTTAATTTTTTTCAAAGGTAGGTGTCGTCAAGAGCTGTTGATTTTTTGTAGTATTACTTTATGTCACAGCAATATTTGTACAAAGTTTGAGATCAGTCAGTTTCATAGAAACAGTGAAAAAAAAAAATACAGTTTTAGATACAATTGGGTGTCGTAGCCGATTGGGGGGTAGTGGGGGGTTGAAACTGTAGACATTGTACACGCTCTATATAAGGTATCGTTTGGTAGTAGATACGAAGTCCAGGCTTTGGGGGCACTTTTCCTAAGACTATCCCGCTACACCCTTTATGTACCAGCACCAATGCGACAGCACCAAATTAGATTTGTTTTGTTTTTTATTTTTAGGACAAGGTATGTATAGAACATTTTTTTAGAAAATATTCAAGAAAAAAAACACGGTCAGCTAGTTTATTTATAAATTATTTTTTTCCTTTTTTTACTAGTTATTGCCCGCTGATCCGCCCGCATGGATGGTTATCCAATAAAAAGTAGACTATTTGCTATTCTAGACTATAATTATAATCTATCTTTAAGCCAAATTTGATCCAGATTCGTTCAGTATTTTTTACGTGAAAGAGTAACAAACACCATACCTATATAGGTACATCAATCTTCACAAAACTTTTAAATTTATAATATGTATTATTAGGATAATTAGTTACTTAAATAAATAGAATAGTATATTAATCCATATGACATTTATAAAAATGAATCCCTACTTCCCTTGGTCACGCCATAACTTGAGAATGGCTTTACCGATTTTTTTAAAGTTTTCTTATACTTTAAATAAAAAATAGTTTCAGTTGATTTGGTTTATTAAATAATACAAACATAGGAGCCTTCTCTTAGTGTACTAAGGGCTTACAAAATAGCCCAATAATAAACTACTTAATCTTTTTTTGGACACGGATCTACTTTTAGGATTAAAAGAGCCACAATGGGTTCTATTGACAAACTTCACACATATGCCTTCTAGAAGGTTTTCTACTATTCAATGTATAAAGTAATCCAAAATATCTTTCATATATATTTTACTAGGGGTCGCCCGCGACTTCGTCCTCGATTTTGCAACTTATCTCACTACTGATCCACTTCTATTGAACATAGCGTGATGTTATATAGCCTATAGCCTTCCTGGATAAATGCACTATTCAACAAAAAAAGTTTTTTTCTAATCAAACTAGTACTTTCGGAGATTTAGAGCGTTCAACCAAACAAACAAACAAACTCTTCAGTTTTATAATATTAGTATAGATTTCTATATTCTACACGTGTCCGTTAAAATATTTCTGAGAATTTCTATAGAACACTAGATATTATTTCTTTAAAGAATTCTTTGATACATTTTCCTTTGTTGTTTATGATATTTCTGGTATAAATTCTTCTGCTCTTACCGGGTTAATATTTTTACTTGTGACATATTATAGAGGTGGTCATCTTACTGATATTTGAACAATCTTAGAACGTCCAGCGGAGCGTGTAGATGCCGTTTGCTACTATAGTGCTTTTTGAAAACATACAAACTGACTGCCTCGGTGGTCCAGTGGCCGCAGTATGCGCCTGCTGTGCACGAGATTGTGGGTTCGATTCCCACACAGGATAAAACTTTGTGTGACCCACAAAGAATTGTTCTGAGTCTGGGTGTAATTTGTGTCCGTTAATTGTATGTTTGTAAAGTCCCCCGCGACACAGAGCTTGTTCTCTAGTGTGGGAGTCGTCTTTAAAAAAAAAAAAAAACTGTGCTATGCGATCACTAATAGATGACTAATGTACTATTACTACTTCTACCTACCGTTAGAAACTGTGTCTCTGCCACTCGAACGTCGAAAATGTAGCTGTATGTATGTATGTACTTCATTATAATGGCCTAATCCTAAAAAAAACATGTCAGCTCATAAACTCTTTCATGTTTTATTCACTTTTTTAAACAGGCAAGCGACGGCTTTTTCAATCATTCTGCTAAAGTCAAACGTGTGAATAGAAAGCAATTGGGTGCGATATGATTAAATGTCTGAGAAGTAACCGTGTCGTACTAAGACGTGAGTCGTTCGACTGAGTAAGAGGAACGGAGCTATACACGCTATATAGATCCGTCACTCTTTCTCAGTCGAACGACTCACATGTTATGATTTATCATAAACATTGGTATTAAAATTGTATATTTCACCTTAAAATTAATAATGCACGAGTTTGAACATGGAAAGCGTTCGGTGACGATGACGTGAGTTTCATGATTTTTGTTCATCCAAAAAGTGCTCATCGTGCCCAAAGAAGATTTCTTGTACATCCAAAAAGTGCTCAACGCGCCCAAAGCAGATTTCACTTGAAAAATATGAAATATATACGTGGCAATGCCGCCAGCCTTTTGGGCACTTTTCCGGTTGACAGTGATTTGGAGGAATATATGACGCCTAAACTATTGCCTTTTATGTAATTAATCAGTTTTTCATACTTAGGTTTAGTTAATTTAAATAATTTATTAATATTATTCTTGTATATATATAGCATTAATTTACTACAATACGCCATAAATATTTAATTGAGTAAAATTATAATGAAACTAAACATCAAATTACCTTGTACCAATAAAGTCTGCTTCAAAATTGTTCACTGGATGGCACTCGCACGTCGTTGTTATCCGCTTTCCTTTGTAAAATAACCCGTCTACGTACATCATGGATTCTTGCACCACCGTGTACTGGAATTTTCAATATTCTCTATTACACGCTAGAGATGGGAAAGTGTAGATAGATACAGATCTGTAGCTTCGGATGTAAAACTTTATGTGCATTTAAAATGGCCATTTGAATGGTGTCAATGATCTGAGTCCTAATTTCTTCTTATTTCTACTTTGTAATATCTCTGGACCACTTTGAGTTGATTAGTAGAGAATGCATAGCATATAGCATTAAGTCCGCCTTTATACATTATTTATCTTTATATATAAAAATGAATCCCTATTTCCCTTGGTCATGGCATCACGCGTGAACGGCTGGACCGATTTCACTAATTCTTTTTTTTTTGTTTTTGTCAGGAGAAGGTTCTTATCTAAAAAAAAAGTTGCGCTTTACCCCGGACGAAGTCGGGGCGGGCCGCTAGCTGCTGTGTATAAAAAAAACATGTGGAAAACATCTTTAGGGACCGATAGAAGTGAAAACTACGTAACTTGTGAATTGTATCGTCGTGCAATTAAATTATTATTTTTCAATATGGAAAGTGTTCGTTGACGATGACGCGAGTTCCATGATTTTAGTTCACCCAAAAAGTTTGAATATGGAAAACGTTCCGTGACGATGACGCGAGTTCCATGATTTAAAGTTTGAATATGGAAAGCGTTCGGTGACGATGACGCGAGTTCCATGATTTTTGTTCACCCAAAAAGTTTGAATATGAAAAGCGTTCGGTGACCATGACGCGAGTTTCATGATTTTTGTTCACCCAAAAAGAGCTCAACGTGCCTAAAGAAGGTTTCCAACCAACCGTGCAGTCATATTATTTCACTTAACTATTTCCCAGTTATAAAGTAGTACACGCCTAACAATAATTGTTTACACAATACTTAGTCATCTCATGTCACACCCATAGGACTTGATTGATACTTGTCGTATGTCATCACAGAATGACTAAAGGGTGTGGTACTAACTCCAATTACACATAATTATAGGAAAGATAGGTTGTGTTTGTGTATGTCACCTCTTGTGTACAATGTCATTTTTTTGACTGCCTTGGTGGTCCAGTGGGTGTAGTATGCGACTGCTGTGCACGAGGTTGATTCGATTCCCGCACAGGGACAAAACTTTGTGTGACCCATACAGAGTTCTTCTGAGTGTGGGTGTAATTTGTATCCGTTAATTGTATGTTATGTTAAGGTCAGCTCAGGATCAAGAGATGTGGAAATCCTTGGGGGAGGCCTATGTCCAGTAGTGGACGTCTTTTGGCTGAGATGATGATGAATTGTATTTTTTTTTTTTTTTTTTTTTTTTTAATACTACCAAGGTGGCAAACAAGCATACGGCCCGCCTGATGGTAAGCAGTTACCGTAGCCTATGGACGTTTGCAACACCAGGGGTGTCACTCACGCGTTGCCGACCCTTTAAAAACCTAATAACTCCTTTCTTGAAGAACCCCATGCTATAGTCTCTTGGGAAAACCTGGGCAGGGAGCTCATTCCACAACCTTATCGTACGTGGTAAGAAATTCCTCTGGAATCTTACGGTACGGCATGTTTGAGGTGCAAGGATGTGAGGATGAACTCCCTGTCGGTGGCGAGAGGTGCGTTGATAAAATGTGGCCGTGGGCATCATCTCGAACAATTCCTCAGAACACAGCCCATTGTACAGGCGGTAGAACACACACATGGAGGCGAAGTCTCTCCTGAGACTTAGTGGTTCAATACCCCCTGTGAGCTTGGGATCGTCAACAATCCTAACAGCGCGTTTTTGGATAGATTCAAAGGGTCCAAGCTGATACCCAGGTGCTCCCGCCCAAAGGTGGCAGCAGTACTCCATGTGGGCCCGGACTTGCGCTTTGTAGAGCAGCAGTCTTTGGCCCGCGGTGAAGTACCACTTTGCCCTGTTGAGCACACCTAGCTTTCTAGATGCCAGCTGTATGTATGTTTGTAAAGTCCCCCGCAACACAGAGCTTGTTCTCTAGTGCGGGAGTTGTCGTAAAAAATAAAAAAATCTCAAACAAGTAGGTCACAAAGTAACACTTATGAAGGTCATTACTTAAGCAGAACATCGTGAGGAAAACTACATGTCTTAGAAGAAATTCTAAAGACATGTCTGATTTGATATTTATGCCTAGCAGTAGTACATTATATATGCTGCTATTATTATACAGATAACTAAATATTTAAATCGAGATTAAACTTAACAGCCACATTACAGGTTTAACAAAGGCTTTTCTAATCAGATTCCAGTAGGTGTTTATGCAGCGTCGTGTGGCGCTCATTAGGCGGGGCCATTGAACGCGTTTTTACTTCGCTAGTGGACTTTTAATTACCGTCTAACGTGTAATTACTTGGTGGAAAATGTACGTACACTTGCTAGATGAGTCTCCGGTTTGTTGGCACAGCTGCAGCAACTGTTAAAGACATTTTAAGATAGATATATTTTTTAAGAGAGTTTACGATTATATACAAGCATACGGCCCCCTGATGTTAAGCAGAGGTAGCACTTGCATGCTGCTGACCCATTTTTTTACACCAGTGCTTTAAAACGTTTCTTCCAAAACGCTTCCCTAAATGAGTGTTGGAAACCTGTACTCACGCACAGGAACAAAATTACACACAATTTGGATTAAGAATACAAATGTCACCAACCCGTTCCATCGCTAGGGTGTAGTAAGAGACGACTAAAGGAGTAAGTCAAGCAGACAATATCCACTGCAAGAAAGGGAAAACTAGAAACAAAAGCCTTTTTTTTTCTACCCGTCTGGCCAGCGTGGTATGTTTATGGGTTGAGAAAGTAAGTGTAGTTATTTGGCTGTGGTCTTCTGTAAGGTAAAGGTCCTTCCTCAGTCGGGCTTGCTCGCTGGTATGGTGCCCTACCTCTCTTATAATATGCTCATAGACATAGGATGCTCTTAATCTGCCCTTTAGTTAGATCTTCAGTTTATCAACCGACGTCAATTTGTCTTTGGTTAGTAGTAGTCTGGTTTATACAAATATACAAAATAAATATTCCATTTTATAGTCACCGCCAGTTCATTGATCTGTTCAACTTCAATTTAAAACATAATTTATTTAGAATAGCTAAAACTATAGCCGTTTATTATAAATTTTAATCAAATATCTATCATACATGCGGACCGCGCTCAGATGCACGTGACGCGTAATTTACAACCTATGCAAGACAATTATTGTACAACTAATTTATATATTGTGGCTTTTTAAAATAATTGGCATAATAATGTTTTGTATAGTAAATTTATATTAAATTTTAATGGTACATTCGACACAAAGTAAATTTGCCTCGGAAAAACGTATGTATAAATTTGTCTAAAACTGTGACGAATTTACAAAATTCGACACAGTTCTATTGCGACAGAAAAATGTATTTGTATACTTTTTACCGTCGCAAGTTTACTTTGTGACAAGTGTACAACAACCATTTAAAATAATGCTCAAGTACTGAGTACATGATAAAATAAGAATAAGCTTATAAATAAAAAGCTCTGTTCTATTTTTTTCTTTTTTATCTTATTTAAATATAAGTAACGTAAACAAGCCCTTTGTCGCGAGGTACTTTACAAACATATAACAAATTCAAGAATTTAAAAATAAACCTAGACACAGAACAGTAGTTTGTAGACTGCCATATTGTGGTTCGTTGGATCGAACCCACAACACACCATTTGAATCTTTGAAATCTCAGTTTGAGTTTCAGTTGAGTATATTTTACATCTGGACCGACGACCTGGTAAAGTCGTGGGCAACCGATGGACAAGGTCAGCTCAGGACCGAGTGATGTGGTAAACCTTGGGGGAGGCCTATGTCCAGCAGTGGACGTCTTATGGCTGAGATGGAATAATTTACATCTGATACGTGTCATTATGAAAAAAACACAGTATTGAACAAAACAAGTAAAAAGTATTTAAATCATTTATACTTTTTACGTTACCATTCCGGAGTTGAGTGAACTGTCATAGTCTAAAATTATAACTAAAATCCTTTCTGTGTTCGCCACTAAACCGCTCTAAATAGCATTCATGAAAAATATTATGTACCAAATACAAAACAAACAATGCACATTTAAATCAAGCCACAACCAGTTTTATTCTAAAACCAATTGGTATTTTCATGATCATTTTCGTAGCTTTTGTCATAGAAACAGTCAACCACAGAGTGGATAAATTTTCACAGTTATATGTTTTAGTCGGTCGACGGTCGCCGCGGTTTGTGGTCCACTTCTGTACTTAATAAAATGATTCTAAATAGAATCAGAGTATACCAATACCGGTAAACCAATAAGTACCTATTGGCTTTCAAAGAACTGCAGATATATTTTTGTTTTAGTTATATGACTATTGTCTTTGTTTTATAAAGTTATTTTGTACTTTCTTAAGAGGTAGTTATTAGATCGGTTTTGGAAAAGATGTCTAATAGTAAATAATTTTACTTGTTTAATATTTGAGGCCGCCTACATCCTGTCTTATACACGACAATCTATACTTATACTTATCTATACTAATAATATTATAAAGCTGAAGAGTTTGTTTGTTTGGTTGAACGCGCTAATCTCAGAAAGTACTGGATCATTATTTGGATTTTTTTTTGTTAAATAGTGCATTTATCCAGGAAGGTTATATAACATCACGCTATGACCAATAGGAGCGGAGCAGTAGTGAGTTATGTTGCAAAATCGGGGAAAATATTCCAAATAACTACGCGGACGAAAAAAAGGTTTTTACAGGGTCGGTATCACGCCAATGATACTCCTGGTTGTGAAAACCTCAGCAACTGCTTACTTCCTTAAATATCCTGTTCGTATACTACATACAAAAAGGATATTTAATTGTTTTTTAGATATTTCTTAACAAAACAAAGTCTTATTGATATTTTGTCATCGTATTCAATACTACCGTGCTAATTGAGAATTATAATAGAACTTATTAGTACGAATCAAGTTTTAGGAAAACTTGTCTAAGCTTAGTTGGCACAAATGTGTTTTCAGTAGCTTCTAACTTGCAGTTACGACCTTCTTCCTTAGCACATCAGAACAGTACATCAATGTGTACATACAGGCCGATATAGTAAATCATAATACCTTGTATCAGCAAAATACTTGGAAAAAATATGAAGGAAGCTCACGTCCAAACGCTACAGCGAGTCCAAAACTCATTTCCGTCGCCTCCTGAACGAGTAGCTAAGTTTACAAACATTTTCTGACCCAATAACTTCTCATTTCTTGCACAAATGAAAATTTTAACCTTACCTTATTGTTTGCTTTTAAACTTTCTTAAGGTCTTGGTAATAACACGAATTTATACTATCTCTACCCTTTTTGTCTCAAAAATCTACTGTTTTTCTCATCTCGAATAGAATAGAATATTCTTTATTGTACGGTCGGTAACGGAGTTAGCTGTACGGGGCCGCTATATAAAGATTAGTTTTTTAGTATGAATTTGTGTGACATATATTTATATCTGTAAGTAGGTTTAGTCTAATTACACTGTACACTGTTACCAAATTCCACAGAAATATGGTTTCCTTTAAAAAAGAATCTTTATATAGCGGCCCTGTACAGCTAGCTCCCTTACTGTGTGTATGTTACAGTCAAAACTCTCAACCAGTTAAAAGTACTTTTGACTAAAAAAAATCAGTCACAAGTATTTTTAACCAAACACGTTGGTTAAAAGTACTTTTGACTTTAACTTTTTGAAATTAAAAGGTAAAAAGTCCTTATTACATATTAAACTCAAAGTAATATTAGATTCTGGCGTAGGGGGTCGCAGTTCTATCCTAACCTACCTATTTTTACCAGATCTAATATTATTTTAAGTTTAATATGTAATAAGTACTTTTGACCTTTTAATATCAGTCAAAAGTACTTTTAACCAATGTGTTTGGTAAAAAATACTTTTGACTCATTTTTTTAGTCAAAAGTACTATTGACTGGTTAAGAGTTTTGCCTATAACATGTACACCAATTACATTAATCATGCACATTTTATTTTACACATTTATGTACTATGGGCGGCCGTATAGCTAAATGCAATTTCTGCCAGGCAACCTGTACCCTAAAAGATAAAGAGATAGATTAATGTATGTTAATAGTTGCTAATAATAATTATATAAGTGGCTTTGCATCGATAATTATATTAGATTAAGCAATTATAATAGTGATTATATTACCAGTCGAATAGAGAGTTTGTGTAATCGGATTTGTAACATTAATACTAGGTCTAAAGCCTACAATTATATTAATACCTACAAACAGAGAGATTGTTTGTTAAATTTAATAACAGAGTATCAAATTGAGTGACTACGTCTTTGATACATAAGTTTGACTTGAATAATTCTGTCAGAATCAGTCCGACCTTGGTAGCGTAATGGTAATGGGTATAATTACTGTCGAGTTGTCTTGGATTTGGTCGGTCCAGTTGGGTAAAGCTGTATTGATTTGTTCTGCTAAGTAATGCCCAGTATCAGATTGGTGTGGTTTCTGGAATTGTGACTGGTGGTATACCTATACCTATGGGACATATACATATATGTTATGTAATGTTTTTTTTATTTGATAAATATAACATACATGTATTATATAAACCTACCTCTTGAATCACTCTAGAGTCTTAAAAGATCTAAGCGTACAAGCAGCGGGAGTGAATTTGATTTATATTATGAAAAGAGAAATTATAGTTGATTAAACAATGGCTGTTGGTTCCGAAAAGTTCTAAAAGGGCCCTGGTGACGATTGCGGACAGCTTATGAACAAGATCGGCTCAAGAACCAATGCTATGACAATCTTTGGAGGAGGCATATGACCAGCAGTGGACGTCTTTCAGCTGAGATGATGACGATGATACAGGCTTATATAATACTTCTTATCGTTTGGTTAGTGGCCAACCTGGTGACAAATTATCGCCCATATTTAGGCCTCTGTCGTGATCTAACGCGACTGTTAACAGTCGGAACCGGCTTTTAATGTGCCCTTTGAACCACGGAGACGCACAGGTGAAATACCACTATGAGGTCACCCATCTATAGGGTTGCCGCGCACTTGGTAGCTTAACCCACTAATCGTTTACCGAACAGCGAGTGCACCTGGCTATAAGCGCCTCAAATATTATACTTATTCACACGCTGAGATAATTATACAAAAGTTATATAATTTATAACAAAATAATATTTTCTGGTATATTCGGAAATGTATATTTATTTTTAAAAGGCCTGTGAGTAATAAATAACTTTTATATTCGATTCAGTGTGCCGCTGCCATAAATGTCATCGGACGGCAAACGACGCCACCGGGAGCGCACTGTATCAGCTGTCGTTGTCGACGTGGGCTATGGCAGAAGCGGTAGCGATTCACTTCACTAGGTAAATAGTCGTTTTGTTTGTTTCACATAAATTTTAATATTTGTAAGGCATCATACAAAAGACAAAGTCCGCCTGAAACTACTATAACTGTAAATGTACTATAATCATTATTATTATAATGTAAAGTATATTGTTTCTGATCCTGTTGATTTTCACATCTTGCACCTACAACGTTCATCTTCTTCAAATTACACCCAAACTCGGAACAACATTTTTAATTAATCATTTATTTTCAGATAATACAATCCATAGATACATACCTTACAGACTAACATACATAATTATAACTTTTGTTAGTTTATATAACTTAAAACTATGTAAGTACCACTTCACTAGCACTTCATTTATGAACCACTCAAAGTTTTGTCCTGTGCGGGAATCGAACCCACGAACTCCGGCTTAGCAGTCAGGGTCACTAGACTAGTGGTTACTAGACCAACAGGCCAGTCACAGTTAGTTAATCTATAAACATTCAACTTGGTTTTCACACTTCCTCTATTTTTATTTATTCATGATAGCCGAAAGACATCCACTGCTGGATGTAGGCTTACCCCTACATTCATGCATTAACATTATTTTTAAAAATGTCTTAGTTATTCGTTCGAATGCCTAAATGCCGTTGTGTCAGATGATCTGAGAGGTTAATCCAAACCAAGCAACTATAGGAGAACCAAAGTAACCGACATAGCTCAAAGAATTGCCTCCATTAAGTGGCAATGGGCCGGGCACATAGCTCGCAGAACTGATGGCCGTTGGGGCAGAAAGGTTCTAGAGTGGCGACCACGAACTGGAAGACGAAGCGTGGCAGGCCTTCAACAAGGTGAACCGACGACCTGGTAAAGGTTGCGGGCAATCGATGGACAAGGTCGGCTCAGGATCGAGAGCTGTGGAAAACCTTGGGGGAGGCCTATGTCCAGCAGTGGACGTCTTTTGGCTGAGATGATGATGATGATGAAGCAACTATTCCCATAACTTATTTATAATTAAAAATACTGTTTAAAATATAAATCCGCTTAAAGCTCACTCTTTACGTCAAATACCAAATGTGCACCAGCAAAAATCACTTTAATATTTTATCGAAAATAACGTTAAGTTTCACAAATTACGGCGACTTCATTATATCTACCATATTGCTACCGATATTGTATTTACGATCATATCGAAGTAATACGTCAGAATAATATAACAGCATTATCATGCTTCCCATAATACATTCCGTTGACATTCTCTCTTGGGAGGATAATTCATGTGCGATTAACTCAATATTTTAACATACGGCTTTTTAACCTCGTTATTTTTTTTCGGCTTACAAGTATAGGCTCGCTTGATGTTAAGCAGTTACCGTAGCCTTACGCTTACGCTTGCAATAGTAGAGCCCCTCTAGACAAGTGGCATTTACGGTAGTCGAATCGAAAAGTCAAAAAAGTAAATGTATGGGATTTGACGTAAGTTAACGATATAATGTCGTCAAATCCCATACATTTTCTTTTTTGATGTTTCGATTCGACTGCCGCTTTTGCCCCTTGTCTAGAGGGACAGGTATCACTTGCGTGTTGCTTTGAGATGGAATATCTTTGGTATAGGAAACGTTTTGTTTCAAAATGAATCCCTATATGAGCGCTGGAGACCTGTACTCACACACAGGAACACAACCATACCGCTGTATGTAGTTATTTGGATGTGGTCTTCTGTAAGGTGGAGGTCCTTCTCCAGTCGGGCTTGCTCGCTAGTATGGTGCTCTATCTTTTTTTCGTTTTTCCTTATATTTGTTATCCTATGTATATCTAAATAAATGATTTTCTTTTTCTTTTTCACAGTAACCTACATTGTCTAAGTCAAAGATTATATGACTTATACAATACTCAACAATCTTAAACCAACAAAACAGCATCCCTTTAATCTCGCATATCAAATTGATTAAAGACAAAGTTTTAACTTGTCGTTTGTGTTGTCGCTAAACTGTCGTGCGTTTAACTTGTCGTTTATGTATTTAGGAACTCATATACATAAATAAATATACATCTGTGTTATTGTATACTAGCTGTTGCCCGCGGCTCCGGCCGCGTGGATGTCTGTTATCGCTGCTTTTTTTTAATTTACTAGCTGTTGTCCGCGGATTCGCCCGAGTAAACAAAAACACATCTATTTCATGGAAACCACACATTTATGCGGGTTAGCCTATGTGGTATTCCAGAACAAAATCTATCTCAGTGCCAAATTTCATCCAGATCCGTTCAGTAGTTTTTATGTGAAAGAGTAACAAACATCCATCCATCCATCCATCCACTCTCACAAACTTTCACATTTATAATATTAGTAAGGATAGTGTTATGCATATATGTATGTATTACCTTAATGTTTATGTATAATTCGATGTATTACTGTTTGCATTCTACTTTAAGTAGGTAATAAGTCTTATTATTCTAATTCAATGTATTTTTGTTTGTACTCTAAGCTAGTCTTATCATTCTAGGACCACGATCTATGATTTTTGAAGTGAAAACTTATTTTAACACGGTACGCGTATTTTTAGATGAGATAAAATCTCTGGAATCGCGACACCGTTACGAGACGCAGCTTGACTTATCTGAGAAGTGATTTTTCGACTGTCACGTTATTAAAGCAAAAAGGGCGTGCCAAATATTTGTAATGGATTACCAGCTGATATAATAAAAGACTGCTTTTCTAAATACACATTCAAACGCAAAAGCAAGGAATTTTACTTAAATAGATTTATGTCAACAATTGTTTAATAAGAGTAGTAAAGTTTATTGTACCTATAGCATAACAATAGATGCGATTAAGTAATATGCTAATTTACTTAATAATAATATAAAATAAGTAGAATGTTGTTAATATATTGTGTTAAGGAGGCAGTACTCTTTCTGCCAACAAACTGCTGTGCAGTTTGGCGGATGGTAATATACATATGTATCACTGTATGATTTCATAATAAAAACTTTTTTTTTTTTTTTTTTTAATATATGCATGTACATAATATAGCAGACCGCGAACACGTCTAGATAAATAAAATAAAACATTTTCATATTCAGATTCAACTGTTTTGCCTAGTGTTTTCACTTCTGTCGGCACTACCGGAGTGCAATTTTTTTTCAGACACGGTGAATGCTGCCTACAAAAAGAAAATGGAATAGCAAACATAATAACAAAAAATACTTTATATCACGCCTGGCTCACATTGGGATAGGTAGAGACTATGTTAGGTACTTCAATTGCTCCTATTTCGCTTCCTTGGTCTAGTATTCGGTAACCTCCCCCTCTAGACAAGTGGCATAAAATATGGTAGTTAACACTTCCAGTGCCAAGAAAGCCGTTACGACTTTTTACTCAGTCAAAAAAAAATTTTTTTTTTTTTTATACTACCAAGGTGGCAAACAAGCATACGGCCCGCCTGATGGTAAGCAGTTACCGTAGCCTATGGACGTTTGCAACACCAGGGGTGTCACTCACGCGTTTATTTAAAAAAGTATCGAATTACCAACGCTTATTATTTTGCGAACGAACAATAGGACTCGGTAGCCGAGTGCTAGGCACGAGGACAGGTAATTAATAACTAAATAGATGGACTCGGTAGCCGGGTTCTCGACGTGGCGACGTATAGCGTACCTATCAAAGAACCCGGGAGCCGGGTTCTTGACACCAAAAGTGTTAAATCGAACAGAATAGAAAACAAATATATGGGATTTGATGTAAGTTTACGTCATTCAATCGCAAACGTAGCGAGTCCTACCCAAGACAAATCTTTGCGTGATGAGCACGATTCTATTTGAGTATTTAAATGTAATTAGTGTTAATAAATTATCTTTATAATACTTAAATAATATATCTGTGTGAGTACAGGTCTCTAGAGCTCATTTATTTGTTCTCTGGTCTTGCAAGCTTATATAAGCAACGGTACCTGCTTAACATCGGTCGGGCCGTATTCTTGATTGCCACCCAAGTAGTATAAAATAATAAATTTACTATTATAGCCATATGGCTCTGTCTAGTTTTGGATCAGATACCTATGTGTGAGTTGTCTCAAAATACTATTATTTTTTCACATTGAAATATTTTTTATCAAAACCAGTGGTCTTACTAGGATACCTAGATTATCACAAGTTAATTTCATTAAAATGGCTTTTAATCGGCTGATTGCAAAATTTCATTCATATTATTCAAAAACTTGACAAAGTTCGTTCGAAAACTTGTTTGGAAGAATTTCAATAAACGTCATTAAACTAATTGGGAAGATTGTGCGAGGAAGGACAGATTTTAATAGATCAAAGAATTCGTCTTGCCTTTAGCTTTGTCTTAAATATTGTTCTAGTTTTATAAGAGAATGGCATGTTATCCGAATTACGAAAGAAGCGGCTGGGATAAATGTGTATTTATTCTTAAAATCTATACTAATATTATAAATATGACTGCTTTGGTGGTCCAGTGGGCGCAGTATGCGCCTGCTGTGCACGAGGTTGTGGGTTCGATTCCCACACAGGGACAAAACTTTGTGTGACCCACAAAGAGTTGTTCTGAGTCTGGGTGTAATTTGTGTCCGTTATTTGTATGTTTGTATAGTCCCCCGCAACACAGAGCTTGTTCTCTAGTGCGGGAGTTGTCTTTTTAATTAAAAAAAAAATGCAAAAGTTTGAATAGATGTATGGATGTTTTTTTTATACTACAAAGGTGGCAAACAACCATACGGTGTTTGTAACTCAATCACTCCTAAACAGTTGAACTGATCTGAATGAATTTTGACAAAGATATAGAATATAATCTGAAACAGCACATACGCTATATAGATACTTATTTTATGTAATTTTATTCCGGGAAAAATCACTATGAGCGGGCGAAACCTGAGTCAGATCTTCAATGACCAGGAAACAAATTAATTAATTAAAACAGGAGAAGATCCCAGGGTTACCTGTAACATAAAATCCTAACGTTACAGTATTGCCCCAGGTATTGCAAGTGTCTACGGACTATGGTTAGTGTTTAGCAGATCGACCGTATGCTTGTTTGTCAATCTATGTACATAAACGAAACTCATTTAAATCAATTCATCTGTACGGGTAGGCAATTCGTAGGCGACGATGCTTATCTATACTAATATTATGAAGCTGAAGAGTTAGTTGGTTTGGTTGAACGCGCTAATCTCAGAAAGTACTGGTTTGATCAGAAAAAATATTTTTTTGTTGAATAGTGCATTTATCCAGGAAGGCTATATAATATCACGTTATGATCAAACAATCCAAATTATCACGCGGACGAAGTCGCGGGCGACCCCTAGTAACTTAATATATGTACCTACAAGAACCCCTTGTTTGTATTGGTTTATATTTTGCGCTTTACAAACAACTAAACATACATACAACCAATAATTTATGTATGTAAAGTTGTATGTACAATACCCTAGCCACTTTATAAATAAACGTTGTGTAGCGGTAGCGAGTGAATAGTTACGCCATGTTCTGTCCTCTTCTTACGAATGTCTATGTCTGATGCCAGAATGAAAGATTATATAATAATAAGCCTGTAGAAGCGTTAAGTTCTGAATCGATATTGACAAAAAAAAAACCTTTTGGTTGTTTAAGCTTTCTTACAATCAGGGGTTTTTTTATACTACCAAGGTGGTAAACAAGCATACGGCCCGCCTGATGGTAAGCAGTTACCGTAGCCAATGGACGTTTGCAACACCAGGGGTGTCACTCACGCGTTGCCGACCCCTTAAAAACCTTATAATTCCTTTCTTGATTTAAAAAATATATTTTTCACTACTTTTTTTTAAGGTTTTCATACCTTTTTGTTACCCGACGGTTGACTGATATAGTAAAAATATGTGTACAAATCGTGAAAGTTTAAAAGAATTTATATATTCTTAGTAAAAAATAATTTTATTATTCCACAAACGCACACAGCTTCTTTCTTTGTTACTAATCTCATCAAACCAACTTCAAAGTCTAAGTTCTTGACTTAAAAATTAAAATTAGCAAGTGTAACTTAATTAACTCTCTAGGCGTTAGAACAAAAAAATGTGTTTTAAATTGCAAAACAAAGGCCATCGGGCACACTCGCCTGTTAGCATATTACAAGAGCTTGCAATAATTGTATCAGTAAAGGCAGACACTTCTACCCCAGCTGGGTATTAACATGACTAATGAACGAGTGAAATGCAAAGATGTTTTTCAAGAGCGAATTGTTAGGGAAGGTGTACATGAAGGAATATTTACGAATTACACTTTCACCGCCTTTTTTATAAACGTGGAATAGAATTTATTGTGTATGTATTGCATTTCGTGTATTTATTGTGTATATATGCAATTCGTCATCAGTAATTTGACATTCGAAAGAAGAGGACAAAGCATGACGTAACTATTCACTCGCTATTTTGTTCATAGGTTACTAAAATTAAGTTAAATTGTTTTCTTTCTTGTCGATACTTTAAGACTGTTTTTTTGTAGGCACCTTAGAACTTTTATTCATCATTGAATCATCATCATCACTACCAATCTCTCGGAGTCAACTGCTGGACATAGGCATCTCTATCATTGAATATCTGCAATAATTTATCGAAAAATATATTTAATTGCTCAACTTTTGATTAATCTTATTCACGCTCCCACCACAGCAACTCCAAGCCAGAGTCAACAGTGGAAACATTTTGTTTTTAAATGTTTTCGCTAGCCTCTAGCAACTCGCTCCTCCTCCTCCTCCTCCCTAGCTGGCTCGGTAATGCTCGAGCTTTCCGAAGAAAGCCAAACTAGTCCTGCATCCTGCAGCGAATATTTAATAAGAGCTAAGAGTGAGTTAAATCAGAGTTGGAACTAAAAGTCTCTTGTACTATCAAGTGGACTTGTTCATATTGGAGAAAACAAGTGGATTTGTCTTAGCGAAAGTTTATCTCTACCAGTTGGTGAATTAAATAGTGACCTTGTTTTTACATGAGATAGAAATGGAAACAAATGGGTAATCGACTACCTATGACTTGTTTCAATACAAAACAATATAAGCAAATTTGCATCCATGCGAATTCCTGATAATAATATTGAAGTTAATAGTATAAAATCTGAACACCTTTACTGAGTGAACGCAATACGAACGTGTACCACATTCAATAGTGGTAGTATCCGCTAAGGTGACCTACATTTTCATGATATAAAGTCAACCACGCTTCTTCAACCAAATTGTCCTCTAAACCTTCGCTTTTACTCGCAAATGGAGGAAAATATTTCCTTCGAACATAGTTTGCCTTTGCGCAGAGTCCTTCAAAAAACAATTTAACTTTACAGAGACGCTCATAGCTAGGTGCAGTTGCTGTTCGGTAAACAGTCAGTGGGTTAAGCTACCAAGGGTCCGGTAAGCCTATGGATGGGTGGTCGCATAGTGGTATTTCACCTGAGTGTCTCCGTGCTTCGGAAAGCAGGTTAAAAGTCGGTCAACAGACGTTAGATCACGACAGAGGCCAAAATATGGGCGATATTATTTACTCTGTCACCAGGTTGGCCACCAAAAAACAAGATTTAACTTTGCAGTTCCTAAATTCAAGTCTCAACTTTCTTTCATATAAAACGCAAGTGTGAACTCTGCCTTAGGCAAGATTTCTTGCACTAAGTAACCTCAGAGTTCTTGTGGTGTAATTAAAGCGTTACTATAGCGTCGCGACTTCTGGCATTTAGTCGCAAGCCTCCGCGATTAGTAATTCAAATTGTTCATTAAAAAGTTTTTGATTTACAAGTGGGCGTGTTTACGTTCACGTTAATTGTTTTTGTTTTGGCAAATTTACTAAGTGTAATGGTAGTTTGAGTTCAAAGAAATAGAAAAACAAGTATGTAGGTAGTAATATAATTTTCGTGTTTGAAAATGTAGTGACGTAATAAAATATCCACTTCTTTCAGTCGCTTTTAAATTTCTGTTAATAATTTTGTATGAAAGGGACGGTCTATTATTTGACAATTGGAAGGAGAAGACCACTTCGTATAAAATTCTGATATCCTGTACATAAGCAGGTTATTAAATGGGTACGGTTCTGGTAACTTAACAGAAATCGATAATAATACTAATGCCTGGATCAGGTAAAATTAAATTGGAGTTGTCTGATAGAATATTTCGAATAGTAGCACAGAGTTGAGAACAGTGCCCGGTATATGGTAATAGAATTGCCACCTATATTTATTTATTTATTTTATATAATGGGACATGAAAGATAAAGCAGGAAAAATATGGATGGACACCACCAAAGATAGGAAAAGGTGGAGAAGGATAGAGGAGGCTTTAACTCATGATGAACCACACATAAAACGAAATGACACATAATATCAAGACGGATGCATATGGTCATGTGGGAAAAATAAAGCTATAAAAATAAATAAATGAGACCTAACAGCTGGCGACACGTTGTCATCAAATACTAGTGCCTACCACTTCAGAGAACACGGCGTGATAATGCTATAAAGTTTCCGAACTACCCTAACCGTTTTCCATTAGACATTCCATCAAAAGCAAACATTACACAAATGGCCCTCACCCTCAAAACTAGACATACACTCGATAAGTAGCAAAGTATCCAAAACTATGATGTTGTAAATCGTTAAAGTGTGTCAAGTCCAATCATCAATGATAAAGCTCATGATTAGGGCCCGGCATTCGCGCCACGTGTTGATAATCAAGAAAGTTGGCCGAGACGACGTCAGGGAGACGTGACGCCCATTCTGCCAATATGGCACGTGACAGACGGCTAAGAGTAAGGAGGGTGAAGATATGCCAACTGAAATAGTTCTTACCTAAGCATTGTACTGTAACTTATTTATATTGTTTTTATAAAGCAATTACTTTAGTAATAGAGGCTAACATAACAATTATGACAATAAAATAGAACTAACTATGGAAGAGCGGTTTCCTCTAACACAGGCATTGATTTGCTTAAAGGAGGATCCCAAATACTATCAAATTGTACTTTCTATTTTGTGTATAGTTTACATTATGATATAGATAGATGATTTATATATATATATATATATATAATAAGATTATATATATAAGATTGCATGAAGAGATATAATATACAAACAAAAAATAAATAAGTACAATGGGCGATTTGTATACGTATGATCTGAATCTGATTTTGGATAGTCAGAGAATGCAAAATAGATTCAGTGGTATTCATCGGACAAAATTTCTGTTGAATTTATAATCACCACGGGAAAAAAATGTTCTAAATATGATATTAGAAGGCTTGCGGGTCCATTATGGCGCCGGTGTATTGTTTCATTAGTCATTTGCTAATTTAAAATGATTAATAATCGAATAATAATTTCCAAATACCCATTATCTAAAACATTCGAAAAATGTATCATTACTCTCAATTAAGATCGAGGTATAAAATATGATCAAAAATTTACCAGTCCAAAAAAACACAGAAAGGACAAAACAAACAAGAATTGTAACGCAGAAAGAAGATAATTAGGTATAAACCCTGTACCTATGTGCATGAAGTTTAATAAATAAATAAATAAATAATACGCGATTAAGTACACCAATATCTTACATAATAATCGTCTAATCATCAAATTTTTCCTCTTAATTTGTCCTGTCTCTTTTCCCACCTAATCCTCACCATTACCGAATTACTAGCAAGGTCTGCGTTGCATTACAACTTGGGAGCGTGCGTTCGTATACTGGGATTTATTAATGTAAGCTTCATCTTGGCCAAAGTCGCGTAAACCTCCCGATATTACCAACTTAATCCAGCCTTCGACATACGTTCTCTTGATTATGTTAGCTGTTTTATTGATGTAAAGAATGGTTGATACGTGAACAATACAGTAAACAGGAATAGCTTTGAATGTTAATGTTTTATTGAGATTTAGTTATTCGTTTTGCTAACTAATCAGGAGTACTGGCCATAAATTTTGTTTGTGGGCTCAGCAGTAATGAGTATTTAGATAATATCACGTAGTTACTTCCACGTACTCCCCACCAATATGTATCGGAGATATTGCCGATACATCATTTATTATTGTATAAATACACGTACATTTATGTTAATAAATAACTTATATTGTGTGGAACTTATGGCTCTCATTTATCCACCTCTATACGTTCACATTGGTGACCCCGACCCTGACTAGCAACGGACCTGGTTTCTGCCTGCCGGCTAAGAAGATTGAAGAACATCATCAACGAGATATCCAGTGATCGCACATTTCAATTGGCTTCCCACAAGCGGGTCCCACCAATTGGAATTTCAAGAGGCAATATTCACGGTTATTATCGCCGGCACGTAACGTCAAGAAAATGGCAACATGTCCTAAGCAGAACGCAGCCGGTACGAACTACGTACCAGTTGCACAACACCAGATCGCTCCGCCAGTTGAAGACAGAGCGTTGATAGAAACGCTCTCCATACAGTCTCGTATATCAGACTTCTGGCCGGCGTACCCTACGTTATGGTTCGCCCATTTTGAAGCAGTGATGGCCCCGCAGAAAAAAGGTGACGATGCGCAATTCCAAGCGGCCGTTGCCCGACTCGGCTTAGATGCGTTGCAGCAAGTAAGCGATATAATCGCGGCTCCGCCTGAGTCTGACAAATACAAGGCGTTAAAAACACGTCTCATTAGCGCCTACGAAGAGTCAGAGGCTCGCAAGCTTCAGAAATTGATGGAAGAAATGGAACTCGGCGATCAAAAGCCATCTCAATTATTACGCAAGATGCGTGAATTAGCCGGAAGCAAGATTCCCGACGATACGCTACGCATAATGTGGACAAAACTTTTGCCACCGTCAGCACGAGCTGTTTTGAGCGTCGCCGACCCAAAGGACTTAGATAGTCTATCAAAAATTGCTGACAAGATAATTGAAAACGTCATGCCGCAAAACCAGATCGCACAAGTTTCAAGTAGCAATGACATGAGCTATCTTCGCGCGAAATTAGACAGTATGGCTATGGAGATAGCAGAATTAAAGAGAGGCCAAGGACGAATAGGAAGATCACCGCACCGCGAAAAGTCACGTTCAAGGTCAAGATCAAATTCCCGGAAAGCAGCATGGATATGCCGTCCACATATGAAGTATGGCGTAAATGCGTTTAGATGTTGGAACGAACAAAAATGCGCATTCCGAAAGCCGTCGGAAAACTAACATTGACTCCGACTGTGGCAGTACTCGGCGTCAATAATACCCCAAACTGTCGACTATGTGTTACCGACTTAAACAGTGGTACACAATTTTTAATAGACACGGGGGCAGAGGTATCGGTGCTGGCAGCGAAGAATCGAAAAGTCGCAAATAACTCAAGCGCGTACACATTATACGCTGCAAATGGAACATCTATACGTACTTACGGCGAAAAAACAATGCATCTCAACTTGGGACTACGTCGCGTCTTCAAGTGGACATTTATAGTAGCTGATGTACGACGTTCCATCATAGGAGCAGACTTCCTACAAAATTATAAGCTACTCATCGATTTACACGCGAGGAAATTAATTGATAAGGTCACTGAATTATGTGTTATTACCAAGGTTACGCAAGATGCCGATGCGACAATTCGCACGATCGACCGTAATAACACGTATTATGACATCTTGCAAAAATACAGTGAGTTGACTAAACCGCGTAATAATAGCATTCCGACGCATACAATTCAGCACAGAATAATAACAACAAACGTGAACCCTATTCACGAAAAAGTACGCCCATTGAATCCAGAGAAATACAAAGCCGCCAAACGTGAATTTGAGAAGATGATGGAAGATGGAATATGTCGACCGTCCAGCAGTCCTTGGGCATCTCCCTTACATGTGGTGAAGAAGAAAAACGGTGAACTTAGGCCTTGTGGCGACTACCGTCGTTTAAACGCTATTACGGTTCCCGATCGTCATCCGATTTCCCGGATGCAGGATTTCGCCTACATAATGAAGGACAAAACAGTATTTACGAAACTGGACATTCGCCGGGCATTTCACGTCATAGATATCCATCCAGATGACATCCCAAAAACCGCCATCATAACGCCTTTTGGACTTTTTGAATTTATAAAGATGACATTCGGTCTACGCAATGCTGCGCAAACGTTTCAGCGATTTATGAATATGGTGCTAAAAGGTCTGGACTTCGTATATAGCTTCATCGACGACATTCTCATATGCAGCGATGAAAATAGTCATAAACAAGACCTGGAAGAAGTATTTAGAAGACTTCAAGAACATGGCATTACACTAAATATTAAAAAATGCGAATTCGCCAAATCCGAGTTAGATTTTCTCGGATATCGCATAAATGAAGACGGTATACGACCATTACAAGACAAAATAGATATTATCTGAAGCTATCCCAAGCCGAAGACTATACAAGAGCTCAGGCGATTTCTCGGGATAGTAAACTTCTATCGTGCTAACATGCCTCACGCAGCCAATGCACCTGATAATAAAGCAGCGTTTGCAGAAAGAAGCTCGCGACTAGTAACTCGATCCGGTCGCATTGTAAAACCGACCGTGAGATTTGCGTTCTAAGCAAACTGTTTGTTTACATTATTATAATAATATGTTTAATTGTTTATACCTAGTAAATTAATTAATTGTTTTATATTGTTATATACATTTTTACACTAGGATACTTTACTATTTTAAGGTTTTTACAAACGGTATACATCCATTGATAGTTTAAAATTTTACAATGTATTTAGTTTAATATTATTAAATATAATGTTTTCCTTTTTTTTCAAAAGGGGGAGTGATGTGGGCTCAGCAGTAATGAGTATTTAGATAATATCACGTAGTTACTTCCACGTACTCCCCACCAATATGTATCGGAGATATTGCCGATACATCATTTATTATTGTATAAATACACGTACATTTATGTTAATAAATAACTTATATTGTGTGGAACTTATGGCTCTCATTTATCCACCTCTATACGTTCACAATTTGTGTTTTTTTACCGACTTCAAAAAAGAGGAGGTACTGTTTTTTATGTATTTTAAAAGGATCTTTTTTTTGTATTTTCACCAATTACTCGAAAACGCCTAAAAAATAACTTCCCAAATCTGATCAGATTTGGATTTTTTTTTGTTTCAAAGGGTATTACTTCCCTTCCTTTCTTAGTTAGTCCCATTTAAATTTTATCGAAATCAGGCAAGTGGTATTTAAAAAATCAACAAAAATCACAAAATTGAATATATAAAAATAAATTAATAAATGAAAATATTCTGAAGATGCATTCCACTATTCTTTTACTTTAGTATATAAATATTTAGTATATATTTATCGTTTTTTTAAACAACTCCCGTATTTGGAAACTAGCTATGTGTCTCGGAGGACCTTGCAAACATACTATTTATTTCACAAAGTACACTGAGACTTAGAACAAACATTCATGGATCACACAAAATTTGGTCCTACGTGGGAATTGAACCACAAGCTCATCACTAAACCTCACCCAATCAAGTAACAGAAGAAGTAAAATAAGTTTTCAATATTATGCTACTGTACGTACCGCGCTACGATTTATTTCCATTGAAAAAAGTCGATTCTCGTTCAAGTATTGTTCCAGTGACCGGTGCCTGTTTATCGACGACATCTTTTTCTATTCCCCACTTATTGTTTAGATTTCTACAATTGCTTTCTTCACAACCATGTACAGGTTGTGTACAAATGTATATTTTGTGTTTGAAAATAAAATTTATTTTGATTTTTAAACTAAACTGTGAAATAATAAAAAAGCATTTTAATATGTCACTGTTAAGTAGTAAAAACCTTTTAGAGTAATCAGATTAATTACAGGATTGGTGATAAATAGTGATAAACAGTTACTGGTCAAGTTACTGGCCTATTGGTCTAGTGGTTAGTAGCCCTAGCTGCTAAGCCGGAGGTCGTAGGTTTGAATGCCACACGGAATAGAATTGTGTGCTTCATAAATATTTGTACCTAAACTAATTGTAATTTGTGTCCGTGAATTGTATGTATATAAAGTCCCCGGCGACGGTTCTCTTTTAAAAATGTTGTCTTATATCGAGAGGTGTAATTAAAATATTTGTTTTTTTAAATATTTTATTTCGTTTCTACCTTACCTACTTTATTGTGTTTGGAACTATAATTGTAATAAGTCTTTTAATCTAGAGAATTAATAAATTCGGATGAAATTTTGCTATAAAATAAAAATGTATTATACCAAACACCCTGTACGCAAGTTGAGTGCTGAGTGCGATATCTAGACTATCTGTAGTCAGTTGTGACAATGTTCGCGCCATTATTGCGACCGCACAGACGGCGTTGGTTGGTGTCGGTCTGCACAGTGCAAATGTATCTGTCCCGGACACAGATAGAAAAAATATTACTTCTTAATCTGTTGCTTCGGTACAGAAGTGGATATTGAACAATAGTCTATTCGATCTTAACGATACTTATTGTTAGTAAGGTAGCCAATGTGATGACTGCGATTTTTTAGTCGAATCAATAACTTGCTGACGACTCGGACAAAATATATTCGGACAAAATGTCCGATCAATTATTAAAGCAGTTTAGTACAGTAAGATAAAAACGACAACGAAAATTATTTAAGGATTAAAATTGTTTTGGTAACGCTTTTTTCTGCATAGTATATTTGACTGCCTCGGTGGTCTAGTGGCCGCAGTATGCGGCTTGTTAGAGAACAAGCTCTGTGTCGCGGGGGAGCGGGAGTGTGTGTGTGTTGTCTATTAAAAAAGAAAAAAAAACCTAACTGTACTAATCTGCTTCAATAATTGATGGTGCTGGTGATATTAGGTTATAGATAACAAGTATATTTTTATTATTATTACAAGCTTTTATTTAGCTTGCAATGTATGTTAGTTAGTTTGTATGTTAGCAAATCTTGTGAGCTAGATTTGAAGTACTTCCCGGTGTTTGATGGAGCTGAAATTTGGTATACCTACGTAACTTCGGTGACAATGCAATAATATGGTACCATGGAGCTGGTCTGATGATGCAGTCGGAGGATGGCCATAGGAACTCTTCAACGAAACAAGATAGCCGCGTCGGGTTTGAGTGTTTTGGATTTATCTTGACGAGAACTATTTTATTAGATGGGTATTCAGAACGTGATGATGAAGCCGGAAGGTGGCCATGGCAACTCTTCGAGGAAACAAGATAGCCATGTCGTGTTTGGGTATTTTGGATTAATCTTTACGAGAACTATATTATTAGATGGGTATTTTAGAACGTGATGATGAAGCCGGAAGGTAGCCATGGCAACTCTTCAAGGAAACAAGATAGCCATGTCGTGTTTGGGTGTTTTGGATTAATCTTGACGAGAACTACATTCTTAGATGGGTGTTCAGGACAAGATGGTGAAGCTGAAAGGTGGCCATGGCAACTCTTCAACGAAACAAGATAGCCGTGTCGTGTTTGGGTGTTTTGAATTTATATTGACGAGTACTATTTTTTAGATGGGTGTTTAGGACGTGATGATGATGATTTAAATTAATGAAACTATAGGTCTTTTTGTACTCATCTTTTTCAAAATTTTTGTTTGTGTATGACCGTTTGTTTTCTGAATAAATAAATAAATAAAAAAATAAATGACGTGATGATGAAGGTGGTCATGGCAACTCTTTAACAAAACAAGATATCCGTGTCGTGTTTGGTTCTTTTGGATTTATCCTGGCAAGTAGTATATTCCTAGGTGAGTGTTGAGGACGTGATGATAAAGTCGGAAGATGGCCATGGCAAATCTTTAATGAAACAAGATAGCCGTGTCGTGTTTGAGTATTTTTTTGATTTATCTTGACAAGTACTATTTTCTTAGATGGGTGTTTAAGAAGTGATGATAAAGTCGAAAGGTGGTCATGGTAACTCTTCAACGAAACAAGATAGCCGTGTCGTGTTTGGGTCTTTTGGATTTATCCTGACGAGTTCTATATTCGTAGGTGGGTGTTCAGAACGTGATGATGAAGTCGCAAGGTGGCTACGGCAACTTTTCAACAAAACAAGATAGCGGTGTCGTGTTTGGGTGTTTTGGATTTATCTTGATGAGTATTATATCCCTAGATGGATGTTTAGGACGTGATGATGAAGTCGGAAGATGGCTCTGATGAACTCTTTAATGAAACAAGATAGCCGCGTCGTTTTTGGATTTGTTGATATGGAAAAAAATATATTAGACTCATGGCTAATATATTTTTAGGTGGAGTTCAGTGTGTGATGATGATGTTCAAAGATAGTCATAGAAACTTTTCAACGAAACAATACAGCCGTGTCGTGTTTGGGCTCTTTAAAGAATATTTAATGCATAAACACCCATGTATTACATAAATACACTATAAAAGCTTGTATTTAAAAATATTTTTTAAAATATAAACTTATTTTTCACTATACACTATCAACTTCCTTGAAAGTAATCTGCAGGCACAGAATTAATATATAGTATTAATACTGTGCTACAGGTCAACATGATAAATGTTATCTGATCTTAAATCGTCATTTGTGTCCAGGTCAACTATCTGTCTGTATCTATACTAATATTATAAAGCTGAAGAGTTTGTTTGTTTGTTTGGTTAAATGAGCCAATCTCAGAAAGTACTGATTCGATTAGAATTTACTTTTTTGTTGAATAGTGCATTTATCCAGGAAGTCTATAAGGCTATATTACATCACGCTGTGGTCAATAGGAGCGGAGCAGTAGTGAGATATGTTGCAAAATCGGGGCAAATATTCCAAACTAGCTGTTGCCCGCGGCTCCGCCCGCGTGGAAGTCGGTTATCGCTGTAAAAAGTAGCCTATGTGTTATTCCAGACCATAATCTATCTCTATACCATAATCTATATCTAAATTTCATCCAGATCCGTTCAGTAGTTTTTACGTGAAAGAGTAACAAACATCCACCCATCCATCCATCAATTCATCCATCCATACTCACAGACTTTCACATTTATAATATTAGTAAGGATTACCACGCGGACAAAGTCACGGGCGACGGTAAATTATTACTGGTGTAAATACTTACTTAATTACCACCTTAATTATACGTATTGCACGTGTTTCAACTCGACAAGAAATTTTGCGAAAACATAGCAGTGATTAATACAAAACCTCTCAAAATCTTATAATTAGTTATTAAAACTCTTGCTTATAAATATTTAATTTACGAAATTCCGTTTTTGTTTCTTCATGAATCCAAATCAACATTATACATTATAAATGTGAAAGTTTGTGAGGATGGATGTACATACATATGTATGGATGTTTGTTACTATTTCACGTAAAAAACTATTGAACGGATCTAGAAGAAAATTGGCATAGAGAGAATAGCGAATAGATTACTTTTTATCGTGATAACCGACATCTACGCGGGTGGAGCCACGGGCAACAGCTAGTAAACCATCAATTAAGTTTTTTCTAACAAAGAGAAAAGAATACTGAAATAACATAAATAAACTTAATGGATTTTTTCCTTTGAACACTGTGTTATAAAATTAATTTATTTTTTTGTTCATAAAAATCTTGCTAAGGATTGTTTCCATATAAAGCTAAGCTATGAATATACTAAGTAATTTTCAAATCTGACTTACTAGCACATTTTTTTTTTTTAATATTGATTAATATCAATATTTAAAAAAAAATGCAGCAAACAAGCATACGGCCCGCCTGATGGTAAGCAGTTACCGTAGCCCATAGACGCTAGATTTGCTTTTTACCAGAGATTTTTTACCAAAATTTTAACACCAGGGTTTTATGATAGAGAATTCCTGTGATAGGAAAACGTTTTATAAAAACGCATCCCTACACAACCCTCACACACACGAACACAACTACATCACTGTGTTTAGTGTTTTCTTTTTTTATATACTACTTGGATGGCAAACAAGCATACGGCCCGCCTGATGTTAAGCAGTTACTGTAGCCTATGGACGCTTGCAATACCGGAGGTATCACTTGCGTGTTGCCAAGCCATTTTTGTTTACCAAGAATTTAAGATCCCTGGGTTAGGAATACCTACGTTTCTTTCAAAACGCATCCCTAAATGAGCGCTGGAGACCTGTACTCACACACAGACACACAACTACATCGCTGTGTGTAGTCATTTGGCTGTGGTCTTCTGTATGAGGTGGAGGTTCTTACCCAGTCGGACTTGCTCATTGCCGTACCTCTCTTTATCCTTATAGTTATCACTTACAAAATGAAAAAGTACTTTTTCTATGGTAAACGCTTGCCTAGAAGAAACTTACTCTCGTCTTGAAAACTTGTGCTCATCAGGAAACACGTAGGT
Organism: Trisateles emortualis; assembly: GCA_947095525.1. Classification (NCBI taxonomy): domain Eukaryota; kingdom Metazoa; phylum Arthropoda; class Insecta; order Lepidoptera; family Erebidae; genus Trisateles; species Trisateles emortualis. The sequence goes on along the minus strand of OX352736.1, from coordinate 18,907,012 downwards.
ACTCTAGCAAGTTATTCCTTTGTGCATTCAATGTAGGAACAAAGTTTTATTTTACTATTTGAATATTTATTATTACTAGCTTTTGCCGACTTCGTCAACGTTATTTTATGTTTTTTTAAAGACGAAACGTGGGCAGGCCTCCAACAAGATGGACTGACGACATGGTAAAGGTTGCGGGAAACTGATGGACAAGGTCGGCTCAGGGTCGAGAGTTGTTGGCGCTTTACGGCGCACCGGTGTGGGCGGGGTCTCTGACCGCCGAGAGCAGGCGGCTGCTGGCGAGGCCGCAGCGTATAATGGCGGTCAGAGCCATACGCGGCTACCGCACCGTGTCCACAGACGCGGCGTGCGTATTGGCCGGAACGCCCCCGTGGGACTTGGAGGCGGAGGTGCTCGCCGAGGTGTATCGGCGGGCGGCTGCAGTTCGGGCAGAGCGGCGGTCCCCTCTCCCCGAACAAATCCGCGAGTGGCGCGAGGCTGCCCGCACGGCTATCATGGCCCGGTGGTCAAGTCAGCTGGAGGCTCCACGGGCTGGTTTCAGAACTGTGGAGGCGCTCCAGCCGATTTTGTCGGAGTGGGCAGGGCGGCGGTACGGGACCCTTTCCTGCCGACTGGTGCAGGTTTTGTCCGGGCATGGTTGCTTCGGGCATTACCTGCACAAGGTCGCTAGGAGGGAACCGAGTCCCGTCTGCCACCACTGCGACTGCGGTGACGACTCGGCGCAGCATACGCTCGAGTCATGTCCGGCTTGGGCGGTGCAGCGCCGGGACCTTGTCGCAGTCATCGGTGTAGAACTGTCGCTGTCCGCCGTGGCACGGTCCATGGTCGCCAGCGACAGGGAGTGGATGGCGGTCGCATCCTTCTGCGAGGACGTCATCTCGCAGAAGGAGGCGGCGGAGCGGATCAGGGAGGAAAGTCTCCTGGCTGAGCCGATCCGTCGCCGGCGAACTGGGCGGCGTCGGCGCGCACACGAGCGCCTGATGCCGCCATAGTGAGGCTGCGGGGAGGCTGGGGCGATTGAGCCTCATCCGCAACCTTCCGCGAAGGGACAGCGTCTCCGGTGCACCCGGGCGCTATCACTAGTGATGGAGCTCGCGTAGCGCGGGCAGCTGCTGGGTGGACCACTGATGTCATATCAGGGTCCAGTGGTCCACCCGTGAAGGCGGGTGTAGGTGCACAGGGGGGTTTTAGTCGGTATATCAGTCGCCTTTTAGGCCGAAGAGTCCGACATAACTGCCTCGCTTCCCCAGGCGGGGTGGTATGCGCAAAGCATTTCCCCTCTACAAAAAAAAAAAAAAAAAAAAGGGTCGAGAGTTGTGGAAATTCTTGGGAAAGGCCTATGTCCAGCAGTGGACGTATTTTGACTGAGATGGTGATGCTGATGATAGCCTATGAGCTATTAAAATTTGTAAAATAGTTTTTGAGTGAAAGAGTAACAAATATTATTATTTGTTTTCTTTTCTAAATAATTGAAATTGTTTTATTTTATTTTATTAACCGGCTTCGAAAAGGTGAAGGTTCTTAACTCGTTATTTTTTTTCGTAATTTCTCAAAGATATAAAGAGTGTGGTCAATAATTATTTCGAGTATGGATGTACGTTGTACCTCTTTAAAATATCCTAATAATATTATAAACGCGAAAGTTTGTAAGTATGGATGGATGGATGGATGTTTGTTACTCTTTCACGTAAAAAGTACTGAACGGATCTGAATTAAATTTAGCACAGACATAGATTATGATCTGGAATAACACAAAGGCTACTTTTTATCGTGATAACCGACAGCCACGCGGGTGGAGCCGCTGGCAACAGCTAGTAAATCATCAATTAAGGGTTTTCTAACAAAGAGTTAATACTGAAATAACATAAACACAATTAATTCAAGACAACTTAATGGATTTTTTCTTTGAACACTGAGGTGTTATAAAATTAATTTATTTTTTTGTTCATAAAAATCTTGCTAAGGATTGTTTCCATATAAAGCTAAGCTATGAATATACTAAGTAATTTTCAAACCTGACTTACTAGCACATTTTTTTAAAAATATTGATTAATATCAATATTAAAAAAAAAACAAAAAGTTAGCCAGTTACCGTAGCCCATAGACGCTAGATTTGCTTTTTACCAGAGACATTTTACCAAAAATTTAACACCACCCTGGTGTTTGGTAAAAAGTTTATGATAGAGAATTCCTGTGATAGGAAAAGATTTTATAAAAACGCATCCCTACACAACCCTCACACACACGAACACAACTACACCACTGTGTGTAGTTTTTTCTTTTTTTATATACTACTTCGATGGCAAACAAACATACGGCCCGCCTGATGTTAAGCAGTTACTGTAGCCTATGGACGCTTGCAATAACGGAGGTATCACTTGCGTGTTGCCAACCCATTTTTGTTTACCAAGGATTTAAGATCCCTGGGCTAGGAATACCTACGTTTCTTTCAAAACGCATCCCTAAATAAGCGCTGGAAACTCGTAGTCACACACAGACACACAACTACATCGCTGTGTGTAGTCATTTGGCTGTGGTCTTCTGTATGAGGTGGAGGTCCTTCCCCAGTCGGACTTGCTCATTGCCGTACCTCTCTTTATCCTTATAGTTATCACAACGAAGAAGTACGTTTTCTATGCTAAACGCTTGCCTAGAAGAAACTTATTCACTCTCGTCATGAAAACTTGTGCTCATCAGGAAACAGGTAGGTACTCTAGCAAGTTGTTCCTTTGTGCATTCAATGTAGGAACAAAGTTTTATTTTACTATTTGAATATTTATTATTACTAGCTTTTGCCTACTTCGTCGGCGTTCTTCATGTTTTTTAAAGACGAAGCGTGGGCAGGCCTCCAACAAGGTGGACCGACGACCTGGCAAAGGTTGCGGGCTACCGATGGACAATGTCGGCTGAGGGTCGAGAGTTGTGGAAATTCTTGGGGAAAGCCTATGTCCAGCAGTGGACGTATTTTGACTGAGATGATGATGCTGATGATAGTCTATGTGCTATTAAAATTCGTTAAGTAGTTTTTGAGTGAAAGAGTAACAAATATTATTATTTGTTTTCTTTTCTAAATAATTAAAATTGGTTTATTTTATTTTATTAACCGGCTTCAAAAGGGAGAAGTTTCTCAACTCGTAATTTTTTTCCGTTATTTATAAAAGATATCGAGAGAGTGGTCAATAATTATTTCGAGTCTGGATGTACAGTGTGCCCCTGAGTTATGTCCTGTATTAACGCGTCTTTTCGGAATCTCGTACAACAGAAGGCGAGTTCCGTCTTCGTGGAAGACCGCCAATGTGCATCCGGTGCCCAAAAAGGGCGATAGATCAGACCCAACGAATTACAGGCCTATAGCTATAACCTCCCTACTCTCGAAGGTGATGGAGCGAATTATAAACCGGCGGCTCTTGGGATACCTAGAGGATCACGAGTTAATCAGCGACCGACAATACGGCTTTCGCCACAGTCGCTCGACGGGTGATCTTCTGATGTATCTCACGCACCGCTGGGCTCTAGCCATCGAGAGTCAAGGTGAGGCGTTGGCGGTTAGCCTAGATATAGCTAAGGCGTTCGATCGGGTCTGGCACCGGAGTCTTCTGTCGAAGCTGCCATCATACGGACTCCCCGAGGGATTATGCGCATGGATTGCCAGCTTTTTGTCCAGCAGAAGCATACAAACTGTCGTTGACGGTTGTTGCTCGGATCGCCTGGACATCAATGCTGGCGTACCGCAAGGCTCTGTGCTGTCTCCGACGTTGTTTCTTCTGCATATAAATGATATGTTGTCTGCCGACAACATTTATTGTTATGCGGATGACAGCACCGGGGACACTTTTTACACGGGCCGCGCAAATATCCCTCGTTCCATTGTTGATGAAAGTCGCGAAAAACTTGTGTCTGAAATCAGTAGCACTCTGTCCAGAGTCTCTGATTGGGGACGACTAAATTTAGTCCAATTTAACCCCAGTAAGACACAAGTTTGCGCGTTCACCGCTAAGAAAGCCCCATTTGCTATGGTTCCACAATTCCAAGACACAGCCCTTACAATATCCAAGAGCATTGGTATCCTCGGCGTCGACATCTCCAGTGACGTCCAGTTCCGACATCACTTGGAAGACAAGGCTAAGCTGGCATCTAGAAAGCTAGGTGTGCTCAACAGGGCAAAGTGGTACTTCACCGCGGGCCAAAGACTGCTGCTCTACAAAGCGCAAGTCCGGCCCCACATGGAGTACTGCTGCCACCTTTGGGCGGGAGCACCTGGATACCAGCTTGGACCCTTTGATTCTATCCAAAGACGCGCTGTGAGGATTGTTGACGATCCCAAGCTCACAGGCGGTATTGATCCACTAAGTCTCAGGAGAGACTTCGCCTCCTTGTGTGTGTTCTACCGCCTGTACAATGGGCTGTGTTCTGAGGAATTGTTCGAGATGATGCCCACAGCCACATTTTATCAACGCACCTCTCGCCACCGACAGGGAGTTTATCCTCACATCCTTGCACCTCAAACTTGCCGTACCGTAAGATTCCAGAGGAATTTCTTACCACGTACGATTAGGCTGTGGAATGAGCTCCCTGCCGAGGTTTTCCCAAAAGACTTTAGCATGGGGTTCTTCAAGAAAGGAGTTATAAGGTTTTTAAAGGGTCGGTAACGCGTGAGTGACACCCCTGGTGTTGCAAACGTCCATAGGCTACGGTAACTGCTTACCATCAGGCGGGCCGTATGCTTGTTTGTCACCTTGGTAGTATAAAAAAAAAAAAAAACGTACATCTATAAAATATCCTACTAATATTATAAACGCGAAAATTTGTAAGTATGGATGGATGGATGGATATTTGTTACTCTTTCACGTAAAAACTACTAAACGGATCTTGATGAAATTTGGCACAGAGATAGATTATGGTCTGGAATAACACATAGGTTACTTTTTACAGCGATAACCGACATCCACGCTGGCGGAGCCGCGGGCAACAGCTAGTGTGTTTATAAAATTGCCCCACAACATAGAGCTCATTTTCAAAATGTCGTCTAAAAAAACCGGCTGCAAGATGTAACTCTGCCTCATCCGCTCGTATAAAACAAAACTCCTAATATATTTGCTATTAACAGCGACCCACTGTGCAGTTCCTCCCTTATCCTGAAGGAACGTAATTAATGACATCCCAACGTCATCTCCCTTAATTGTCTTTGTTGTGGGCACGTCTTAAAATACTTTCCGAGTATTTAGAACTTTCCTCTCCTTCAGAATTACATGCTTTTTCCAAAAATAATGAAATTACAGCTTTATATTTGAAAAGGATCAAAATTATTTAATTTAAACTCGCAACTTTTAAGTCCATTTCGGATTGTTTTGAATGTTATATCATTTTAAACGGTTTGAGATTCAAAACATTGTTTACAATAAAAGGTCATAATTAAAATAATTAGTAGGTAGTTATTAGATAAACTACTAGTTTCCTCACAGTACAATCCCACGGCAACAAACTATTTAAAAAAAACTATCCAGACTATTTTCAATTTTGATGCACTAATTTTATCCAGATCATTTCAGCCATTTTGGAGTAAAAAACATCCATACATCCATCCAAACTTTCGCATTTATAATATAATTAGAGATTGATTTACTTTTGAACTTTGTTATTAAGTTATCTGACGAAGAACTAAATTTACCGATATACATGGCTCGCAGAATAAACAGGCTAAAGTGAAAATCGGCTCCACTATATAAATATATCTGTGACAATCTTTGAAGTTTTTTTTTCCCCTAAATACAACTCCCGCTCTAGAGAACAAGCTCTGTGTCGCGGGGGACTTTACAAACATACAATTAACGGACACAAATTACACCCAGACTCAGAACAACTCTTTACACAAAGTTTTGCTCTGTCTGGGAATCGAACCCACAACCTCGTGCACAGCAGGCGCATACTGCGGCCACTGGACCACCGAGGCAGTAAATTATGAGTATCAATTTTGCATAAAGCAGCTGCCATAAAACAACAATAACAAACAAAAATTTGCAAGAACATAATTAAGGCACAAAAGCTTCCTATTTATGCAATACAAGTGACTTTTCTTTAGACTAGTGGTATTGAGTAACAAAGAAGAACCACGTGCCTTTGTGAAGCAAAAACCAACGTTGTATTCAACAGTTCTGTAGTGTAGGTAGTTTTACGTAAGCGAGGAGCGAGCGGGGCGATATAAGACGGCTATTGGTCTAGTGGGTTCGATTCCCATACTGTACAAAACTGCGTATGGTCCATAAATGATTGTCCCGAGTCTAAGTGTAATTTGTGTCCGTGAATTATATAGCGTATTGGAAGGCCGCTGGGACGCGCCTATACGGGGGCACTGGATGCGACTACATACTACGGGTGGTCGCATCCTGGGCCTGGTATAAAGAGTCTGTGTATGTCTTTTGTGTATGTTTTGTTCTTGTTTGGTTGTTTCGTTTGTTCTGTATGTGTACTAACAATATTTTCTGTGCTACTAACAAAATATGGTTTTTTTCGGAAATAAATAAATATTATTATTATTATATGTTCGTATCGTCTGGTATTGCAAGCGTCCATAGGCTACGGTAACTGCTTACCATCAGGCGGTCTATATTATAACTAAATAGTATTAAAAAAAGTAAAACAATGCAGTGAACAGTACAGGGACCATATAATGACGTGTAAAAACTTGGGTAGTTTGAGCGAGTGAGGGACAAAGCTATAGAGCATATATAGCTCTGTCTCTTTCTTTCACTCGAAAGACTCACGTTTAAAGCCCCTCTCTCAAAAAATGATGAAAAAGAGGTGTAAATGAAACATTTGGCATTATAAACAAATGACTGTCAAAAAATACAGTATTAATCAACAAGATGTGTGTCATAATATGGTTTTGTCATAAATTATATATTCATTCTAAATATTTTGTAAAAAAATCATCGAATCAGCACCAAATTATTGAGATATAACCACTTTATAACTTCAATTTTATCAAATAATACGAAAAAAAACAAAACATATAATTGCATTTTAATTTATTAAAAATTAAAAAGACATCCATTTAAAGAGTACCTACATCTGTTTATATCCCCGCGCTCGCCTAGAGAATTAGTGTGTGGTGAGTCGTGTTTCACACCTCATCACATTCACAACACATCATGGCCCCAGTGCGTCAAACGCTAATTCCTACGCCCAGTACCTCTATACCCACGACCTTAGAATAACATTAAAACGCGGTGTAACAGCATAACGCCAGATAAGCGATCAAAGCGCTTCTTTGTATAACGCTGAAGAGCTAATATTGGTGAATATCGCCTGAACACGAACTGATAATGATTTTGTGATCCAAAATGATCCTAGACTAAAATTTTAAATGGAAATGGCATTTTCTATAGACGTTTGGTAAACAGATTTGTAAGGCGCTGATAACAGCAAAAATAGCCTAACTTAAAAGATTTTTTTAGCAAAATCTGTGTCTTAAATATTTTTTGCATTTTTGCTATGCAATCAGCTCAAAGCAAAGATGACCCCATAGCAGGATTAGAACCTGCGCCTCTCTGGTTCCGGCCCAGCGCAAACGTAAACAAGCGGTTTCAAATTCAACTTCGAACTTTTTTACTTTTACTTTGACTGCCTCGGTGGTCCAGTGGCCGCAGTATACGCCTGCTGTGCACGAGGTTGTGGGTTCGATTCCCACACAGGACAAAACTTTGTGTGATCCATAAAGAATTTTTCTGAGTCTGGGTGTTATTTGTGTCCGTTAATTGTATGTTTGTAAAGTCCCCCGCGACACAGAGCTTGTTCTCTATTGCGGGAGTTGTCTTTAAAAAAAAAAAAAACATATAAAAACATATAAACTCCGGAGTAGGAGCTCGGATGGCACAGTTGGTAGTGCGCTTCACAATATTTAGGATAATATAGTTGTCTCCAAAATACAACACGCAAGTACTACCTACCTCTAGTATTGCAGGCGTCTATTTATAGGCTACCTACGGTAAATGCTTACGATTGGGCGGGCCGTATGCTTTATTGCCACCACAGTAGTTTAAAAAACATATATTATAAGTAAACTCCGAAGTAAATAATAATGATAATATTTTCGGGACAACTTACACATTGCTACCTGACCCCAAACTAGACAGAGCCTGTACTATGGTAACCAGACAACTGATAACATACTTATATATTCCTAAACTAGGGAAATTGGAATTGGTAATTTGGAATATTTTCCCCGATTTTGCAACATATCTCACTACTGCTCCGCTCCTATAAATCATAGCGCGATTTTATATAGCCTATAGCCTTCCTAGATAAATGCACTATTTAACAAAAAAGTATTTTTTCTAATCGAACCAGTACTTTCTGAGATTAGCGCGTTCAAACAAACAACCTTTTCAGCTTTATAATATTAATATAGATACAAAGGGATAAGTAAACACTTTTACACCCGATTTTAATGCAGATTTTCAATTTCTAAAGCTGGCATAGATTCCTCATAACTATTGAAAGAAGCCAATATGTAAGCTAAGTCGGCAAACATAGACTATTACTTTTGTAAAACTATAGCCAAATTTCTACTAGGAGCTTCATTGTTAGAGCTCTACTGCTATGTACATAGGTAGTTTATATAGGTAAAGCCATTAGCCAACTGATCGGTAAACTGAATTTCAACCCGAGTTTCAAGGAGCTTAAATACGGTGGGTGACTGCTCGAGTACCTACTAAAATTGGCCACAAGTTGACTGGCGCAGCGATGTCACGGCTCCATTTAAGAGAATATGTTTTCGCCGCCACATTTTTGTTTATTTTTATACACCTGCAAAAGAAATACTAAACATAGGTGCAATCGTAGGTACCTATACCTAGGCCCCGGCGCGGTTCGGAAAGGATAAAACAAACTAAAAAATAAGATCTAATATATCTATACTTATATAGATATATTAGATCTTATGAGTTTGTTTTATACTCACCGAATATTATAAAGCTGAAGAGTTTGTTTGTTTGGTTGAGCGCGCTAATCTCACAAAGCACTGGTTCGATTAGAAAAAAACTTTTTTTGTTGAATAGTGCATTTATCCAGGAAGGCTATAGGCTATATAACATCACGCTATGATCAATAAGAACGGAGCAGTAGTAAGATATGTTGCAAAATCGGGGAAAATATTCCAAATTACCACGCGGGCGACCCTTGAGATTAGCGCGTTCAACCTAACAAACAAACAAACAAAGTCTTCAGCTTTATAATATTAGTATAGATATATGAAAATCATAGTCGATTGAATTAAAACTTGAATACTCTAGGCTCTTAATCATTTACTTAGCTAATTGGTTAGAGATTAATTCAATAATTTTCTTTTATCATTGTAAAATGTTAAACGTCACAGTTATACACTATAGATGTTTCTCGAATAACTTGTTGCCACAGTACAGGCCCTGTCTTGTTTAGGATTATGGCCATGTGTGTCTTGAAAAATCATTATTACTTACATATTTGCTAAAAATACACACAATATTTATTACATACATAATGTACACATAAATCAAGCAACATTACTAAGTATATTAATTATATGTATAATTAAATTATAGGCAATTAAGTCTGAAATTCAGTTTCTAATTAGAAATGGGACGCGGTTTCAATCAGTAGTCGGTAATTAGTGGCCCCCATCTTAATTAGTCTCATTACGCTGATTGAGGCAATTGGAAGGCCGTCTTGATGGCATTGCAGCCGTAACGATGTATTGAAACTTAATTTTTAAGAGTTACATCTTGTGTTCTGATTGATTAGGTAACGGAAATTTAATAAAGGTTTCACACTAGTGAGCAAGCCCGACTGGGGAAGGACCTTACAGAAAACCACAACCAAATAACTACATGCAGCAGTTCCTGTGTGTGACTACGAGTACAGGGCCCAAATTCTGCTAATTTACGAATGGCTCAATTGAATCTGAATTGATTCTCAATTGAATTTTATTAGCATTTTTGGTATTCTGCTAATAAATTTAAGACCAATAGCTGGAAAACTATTGGTCTTAAATTATTAGCACTTTTGGTATTACATTATTGGTATTTTGCTAAACAATTGAAGACCAATGGTTTTCCAAGTAATGGTCTTAACTTTATTAGCAGAATACCAAAAATGCAACTGAGATTCAATTCAGAATCAAATCAGATTCAATTAAGCCATCCGTAAATTAGCAGAATTGGGGCCCAGGTCTGCAACGCTCATAAAGGGATGCGTTTTGAAAAAAACGTTTTCATATTCCAGGAATACACTATCTTAAAGTCTCTGAGTAAAAAAATGGGTCGGCATCACGCAAGTGATGCCTATGGTATTGCAAGCGTTTATAGACTACGGCTACTGCTTACCATCAAGCGGGCTGTATGCTTGTTTGCAAACTAAGTAGCATAAAAAAAATAATTAAGTATTAAGACTTATATCTTGTGTTATGATTGATTAGGTACCTATGTACTTAATAAAAATTAATATGTTTATAAGGAATTTAATAATAAGAAGTGAGATAGTTAAGGGTGATGTAATTTAATATTGATAAACTCTTACGTAAGATATTTTGTAATAATGAGGCAGTTTTGATTGGCTTGTTAATCTAGTGGTGAATGCCGATCGTCGCCGTCGGTTCGATATCCACTTTAGACAAATCCTGAGCGGTTATCAAACCCACAGCCGCCTACCTAGCAGAAAGGATATGAAGTAATTTATAATCATAACATATACCTACTCTTTCTTACCTATCATCGTCATCATCATCTCAACCCATAACCGTCCGACTGCTGGGCACGGGTCTCCTTCAAACATTTGGAGGGTACCTATACATAAGAATAATGTAAGCCAAGCAAAGAAACAAACAAAAACTCACCTACTTTTGCCGCAGGTACTGCTCGCCACTACTTGCAAATAATAGGTACTGGCAGCCAGATCTAGTAATAACCTAAGGATCAGCTCGGTTACAATCCCACCGTTTGATCTGAGTTCACGATCGTGATTGGAATACCATATTTACTTCATGATCGATTTCTTTTATAACGAAGCAGCGCCTGATAAAAATGTAATAGCAAAGTTGCAGTGCTAATTGTTGACATATTATTTTTTGAAGGAGCTAACAAGCGTATAAACTGCTGGTAATAAAGAAAGGAAATGGTTATTACTCACGCGTTGCCTTTATTTGTTCTAAGTCGCCCATGCACAAGGATTCTAGGAACTAAATATACTTATACAAAGTCTTATTTTTGTATCCTAGAATGGATATACAGAGGCTATGGATTTACGCTTGCTACTATTTTGTCATACTTTCAGACAATATTTAAGATACTGAATATTCTTTAAGAGCGTATTCACACTTTTCAGTAAAATAAGCAAAAATACGCAGTTTTCTAAGTGATAATTCTCAGCTATGAACTGATGCAGGTTTCAATTTCCAAGGTTTAGTTATAGATATGTCGTTGACAAAGGGGCTAACTGTAGTCAAAGTCTACTAACGTAGTTGGTTATTTTTTAAATAATTATTTTCCAACACACGAATTCGTAATGGCGCAATTCGGGGCATCGCAGACAGCATATTTTGAAGAATTGGTTATACCTATTACTTTAGAACATATATGTAAGTACTAAGCATATAGTCTACAAGTGATTTTTTAATGAATAATTTGCGATTTTATAAGGTATAGAGAACAACAAACATATTTATCCAACAATAATTCGTCAAAAATCGCGTGTTATAAAACATGCAGCCAACTTTAAATTAATAAAATAAAGTATAAAAATACTTCACCTTATCAAAATATAGTGCTTTATCTTGAAAATAAAATATATTTCTGATTAATACATAGTATATTTTTTTTGTTATATGTGATCAAACATAACGTATAAAACTCGCAAGTTCGCAACACTGACATGATACATGATTCAATGCCGCGCGTGCGCCTTTAGAGGAAGGACCTATGTCGCTCGCGCTCCTGGCCGCCGAACCTCAATTTACGTAATTTATTAGATATCGTCAACAGTGGGTACCGTACTTGTATCATAGTAATGTTATTATTTTACTACTGATAATATTGTACGGTCATACTTTTGTCAATTAATTGAATGATTTATATTTATAGACTTCTAGTTGATTCAAAAAACCACCCTTTGGTAAGCAAGCATACGGCCCGCCTCATGATAAGCAGTTACCGTAGCCTATGGACGCTTGCAATACCAAAGGTATCACTTGCGTGTTGCCGACCCATTTTTTTAACACCAGGGCTTTATGATGGAGTATCCCTGGGATGGGAAACGTTTCTTCCAAAACGCATCCCTAAATGAGCCCTGGAGTACTCACACATAAGATCACAACTACACCGCTGTGTGTAGTTATTTAGGTGAAGGTTCGGGCTCTCCTCGCTGATGAATCGCCGGAATTAGTACGTCTAACACTTTCATAACAATTTTGTTTATATTTATATATTTTATGTTAGTAGGTATATTTATTTTATTTATTATACTTATATACCACAGCATATATATTCATTATATTTTTTTTAGATATTGTTGAATCTATATCCTTATCTTAAATTTGTTTCTTTGTCTTATCCATATTTTTTGTTTTTGAGTGCACCTACTATGTTCATCTCTGTATCACCCAAGGTCAACTGGTAGAGAATGCCTATGGCATTAAGTCTGCCTGTGTGCGATTGTGCATAAAGTTAATTAAATAAATAAATAATTTGGCTGTGGTGTATGTATTAATATTATGATCTTTTTTTGTTTTTTGTACCTACCTACCTAGCCTACAAAAAACCACCGCTACCTACTACTTTTTTGTAGGCTAGGTATCATGCTATGGCATTAGTTTCCACCCACGGCTTCACCTGCACTTACAACCCCAGGCAGAAACAAGCAAGAAAAAGGTCCATAGGTACTTAGGTACATCAATTCATCCAAACATTCGCATTTATAATAATAATATGTATTAGAATAGATATGGTATGCCAAAGTGTTCCTTTACTTCTCTAATAATAACATATTCTACAAATTTACAATACAAATACCTATTATGACACCAAAAATCTTACCGTAATATAACAATAAAGTTTACGCGGCCCTGCACTGTGCCGAACATACTTCACGAACAATGTATGTGTGCGAGGATCACGCACACACGCGCATTCGCCACGCGCACGCGGCCGGTCGACCGATAATTACCTAATCTGTAGCTGCGCTATTTTGTGAATACGCTCTTAATGGAACAAATGTAGCAGTACACAATTTGCAGACTACGAAAAAGCATGCCCTATACTTGTACCATCGGAGTGGTATAAGTAGATAGTTGTTCATTTCAAATCGAATACTTAGGCACAATGTCAATAAGTTTGTCACCTATTAGGTAGATGATATTAACATAGATGACAAAACGTGAATAAATATCATCTACCTAATAATATAGAATAAAAGCGGTGGTGGCCGAGTGGGAAAGTAACCGACTTGCGCGCAAGAGGCGCGAGTTCGATCCCGGGCGGTACCAATGTGAATTTCACTTTGTGGAGTTTATATGTACGAATCAAATGATTCGGCATCTGGTAACGGTGAAGGAAAACATCATGAGGAAACCCACATGTCTTAGAAGAAATTCTAAAGACATGTCAGATTCACTAACCCGCATTAGGCCAGTGTGTGTGAATTAAGTCCTAAACCCTCTCTCTCTCTTCATAGAGGAGAGGAGACCCGTGCCCAGCAGTGGGACATATATGAGTTGCTATTATAATAGGTGTCAAACTTATGAATTTGTTTGAAATATATTTTTAGGCTTAGTCTAAATATACACAGTTACCAAATTTCACAGAAATACACAATGTAACACAATGGTTTTTTTTTAAACAAATTTTCATACAGCGGCCCTGTCTACATATCGCCGTTGCCGTGTGTACATATTGAATGATTGATTGAATGTTACAATTCCATCAGGCGCTTTTTCATTTTTCAATTGATTACACCTTTACATTCCAGGTAGGTACAAATCTCAAAGACATATGTGTGCTCATAAGTAATAACTGAGCGGCTCACAATCACGGCGCAGCGTTTGATTGGAACTCACGGACGTGATGCGAATGCCATACATCAACACGTCGATCTGATATATTCAAAATGGCGGCGTTGCTAGTGTTATATATTTTTTAATGTAATTGTAATATTTGTTATTGAAGTGAAAACTTCTTTAGGCGAGTTCAGCACTTTTTGAGTGAGCAAAAATCATGGTACTGGCGACATCGTCTCCGATCGCTTTCCATATTCAAACTTTTTGGATAAACAAAAATCATGGAACTCGCGTCATCGTCACCGAACGCTTCCCATTTTTAAAAATAATAATCTAATAGCTCAACGATACTATGTAATCTTTTTTTTTTAATTTTTTAAAAGACAACTCCCGCTCTAGAGATCAAGCTCTGTGTTGCGGGGGACTTTAATAATTAACGGACACAAATTCACAAGTTACTTAGTCTTCACTTCTATTGGCAGTCTCAAAGACTGCCCCACAGTTTTTTTATACCTACTGTGTGGCTTGTTGCCTGTACCTCTTGTAATTCCGAGACATACATGATGATACGGGACAAACTAAGAACAATTCCGAACAAGTATACGGCTCGCCTGATTACCGTAGCCAATGAACTATGGACGCATGTAATATCAGAGGTATAACTTGCATGTTGCGGGCCCATTTTTTTAGACTGGTGTAAAAACAAAGTTTAGCCGTGAGCAGCCTGCCTGACCGTAGCCTAAGGACGCTTGCACTACCAGAAGAATCATTTGCATATTTTGCTGACCATTTTTTTTTCCATCAGGGCAGCATAGAGTATCCCTGGGATAGCAAAACGCTTGTTTCAAAACGAATCCCCAAATGAGCGTTGGAGACCTGTACATTACACAACCATAAACAAAAATAAAAACATCTTTTCAAAAATAAATAACTAAAAGCGTTTGCAACTCGACCGGAGGGCGGAGGATGTGAGGAGTGGCGGTGTTTCCGGTGTGTGACGTCAGCAGCCAGATGTGGCGTCCGTTTCCGCCCGGTCACGGTCGAACCGCCATATTTGATACACCACTCGTTGTTTGTTGTTATATTTAATTGTTTTTTTGTTCATATCCTTTTCCTTGGCAAAATTCTCGTGCTTAAATATGGAGAAGCCATTTTTCCTTGGAGAAATTATCGTGCTTAAATATGGAGAAGCCATTTTTCCTTGGAGAAATTATCGTGCTTAAATTTAGAGAAGCCATCTATCACATATATCGATACGTTTGTATAAACATATTACAATGAACATAAATGTTTGTTCTGTGTCTGGGTGTAATTTATCTATAATATATTATGTATGTAGGTATTTAGAAATATATAAGTATGTTTATCAAATGCCTGGTTGCCATGGTATGGGCTCTGCCAAGTTTGGGATCAGATGGCGATGTGTGAGTTGTCCCAAAATATTATTATTATTTCTTTTATTCATTTTTTACATATAATTTACATTAAAAAATATATAAAAACAAAAATAAAAAACCTATATATTTAAAAATAAAAAAAAAACAGTTCCCAACCGGTATCGGGAACAAAGTCCAAGCTATCGGTGGTCTGCATCAGGATGCAGAAGGCCTTACCACCGCCTGCCCTTGACCCATCCACCTAGCGCGAGCCTCTTGAGGTGTTGGTCGAGGCTCTTGGCTATGAAACCATTAACGGTTACGACTATCGGTACAATGACAGCAGAATCTGTCATCATCTTATATTGTGCTTACGTACGAAGTCACCTAGAATACGCTGCTCAGATTTGGAACCCTCATTATGCCTGTTATTCTAACAATATTGAAAGGGTCCAAAAGAAATTCATCCGATATTTGGGTTTTAAGTTCAAATTCTGCCACTTAGCCGATCTTACCTATGAGCAACGCTGTATAAAATTACATCTCCTACCTTTGTATTTCAGACGCAAAATTCTAGACACAACATTCCTCTTCAACGTTGCCCAGGGTAGAATCGACTGTCCAGACCTTCTTAATTCAATAAAATTAAGAACACCAGCTCGAAGGTTGCGATACAATCCCTTACTTTACATTCCTACATGTCACACTAATTTTAGAAAGTATAGCTATATGCCTAGAGTATTTGAGCAATTCAACAAACTAAATATTGTAAGTAATGTTGATCTGTTTAACACAAGTGTTGATTGTATTAGATCATATTTAATCAAACAATTTGTTGCTAATGTACCTAATTCTGGTTCACTTTAAACTGTTACTCATAGATTATAATTTAGTATAAGGTTTTTTGCTATCTGTGGAAGCTTGTTATTGGCATTTTTGTGTTTAATTTGTTAACCAATTGTACTAAAGCTGTAAGCTCCCCAAATAAAATAAAATAAAAAATAAAAAAAAATAAAAATCTACATCCCACATGTCGACAATCTCGTGGGCCAAGTCAAGATATTTTCTGTTTATCTTTCTCTGCCTTCACGAGATTCTCGTCATGGGGTGATATAAACTATCATTGCAAGGCGCTTTGATCGATACACCACCACAATATCAGGCTTGTTGGCTATAACAGTCCTGTCAGTGATGATGGACCGATCCCAGTATAGTGTAACATTGTTTTTAGAGAACTGGCTCAGGGACATACCTATAGTACGGCACCTCGACGTCCACTAGATGGTATTGCAGAGCAAGTTGCTGATGTATTATCCTGGCCACTTGGTTATGTCTGTGCAAATACTCGCCGTTAGCAAGACGCGAACAACCGGAGTAACTTGTCACTAACTGACTTGAACTTGACACGCTAAAAGGCTAAACGGATTTTACAAAAAAAATTAGAAAGAGATATTATTACTGCGATAACACACGCGGGCAACATCTGGTAACAAATTTTATTAAATCATGAACATGAAGAACAGAACTCATTTAGGGATGCGATTTGAAAGAAACGTATTCCTATCCCAGGGATACTCCCATCATAAAGCCCTGGTGAAAAAAAAGATGGATTGGCAACACGCAAGTGATACGTATTGCAAGCGTCCATAGGGTACGGTAGCTGCTTAACATCAGCCGGGTCGTATGCTTGTTTGCCACCTAAGTAATTACGCAGTACCCAATGACGAAAATTCCGACACCATTTTCAAAGGCAACAAAAAAGTATCAAAACAGATTTCATGTAAACAGGCCACGTTTATCGCCCGCACATCATAATGAAACTTCTAAAATTATCCAAAATATACGTAAGTACTTCAAAACATAATTACATGACATTTGCCAACTCAAATTACTTTTGTAGTAAAATTTATATGACAATAAACTTTATGTCAACACCATAATAATTTTTGACTTGTAAATGAGTCCATTTAACTGATTAATTCCGTCGTTATGATCCAACAGAATTGTTTTATGTAAATTTTTGTAAATCACAAATTATTATCAACATTAACGAAGGCTTTATTTACAAGCTCAGTGAGATTCAGATCGATCTTTTACAATATTCGACTGGAGGTCGCTCGGTGGTTAAAATTACTATAAGAATAAAGATTGCTATAGGACAAAATTGTCCGTGTGGTGACGGACTGTCCGTGTGGTGACGGATTATGAATACAAATGTCACCACCCCATTCCATCCCGTGGGTGTCGTAAGAGGCGACTAAGGGAGTAAGTCCGGCAGACAATATCCACTGCAAGAGAGGGAAAACTCGAAACAAAACCCTATACCAACCCGTCTGGCTAGCGTGGTGTAGTAGGCTTATATCCCTCCAAATGTATGGAGGAGACCCGTGCCCAGCAGTGGGACGTTTATGGGTTGAGATGATGATGATGATGATGATAGGACAAAAAAGCAAAATCGAGTGTAATACGTAGTTTAAGAGTATTAATTTTTGAAGTGAAAACTTCTTTTGCCGCATCGCACACAGATTTTTCCGTAGGTAGTAAGTTAGGCTGATCCGCTCTGAGGTGAAAGTCTCGATCGGGTGAACTCGGGACCGCCGAGTGTACCCGAGTGAGAAAGAGACAGTCAGCTGCTCTTCGCTGTAGTGTCGCTGTGTTTAGTATATTCAATTCATACGTAATAATTATCTTTATTAATTTATTTGATGAAGTTTTCACTTCTTCCATGCGGTCTTAAGCACACACTAGTTTTTTAAACTTTTTAGTTATTACGTATCCAATAACTAAAAAGTAAAAAAAATTAAAACTCAGCTCAAGGGAGACTAGCCATCTACGCAGCCATCATTCTTAACAAAACAACAAAACCCAACATCACTTTTTGGCCCGTCCTGGGAATCGAACCTGGGAACCTCGTGATCAGCAGTCAAACACGTCGACCACTGAGCCACCGCGGCAGATTATATAATTATAATTTCTCGTATTACATAATTTGTTACCGTTATCCATTATTCTAATAACATAATAAAATTGTTATTGTTTTAACCTTAGTGACATGCATTTGAATAAACATGAGGTACCTAAGTACATGTGCTAGCTACCCTAGATTGCAAAAATATATGGATTTTAATTATGAAACTAGACATTTTATACACCAGACCCTTTTCAAGTGGATTTTGGCTGTTTTGTTTAACCTTAATGGAGGTAAAAATCAAGTTTATGTTATTATGTAATACGGGCTTGTTTAATTTAGAATAGATTAAATCTTCCCATATTCTTTACTTCTAATCTGGCGCAAATTATAATATACTAGGGGTTGCCCGCGGCTCCGCTCGCGTGGATATCGGTTATCGCTGTAAAAAGTATCCTATGTGTTATTCCAGACCATAATATATTTGTGTGCCCAATTTCATCCAGATCCGTTTAGTAGTTTTTACGTGAAAGAGTAACAAACATCCATCCATCTATACTCACAAACTTTCAAATTTATAATATTAATAAGGATAATAGCAACCCATATATGTATGTCCCATTGCTGGGCACGGATCTCCTTTCCTCTATCATGAGAAGAGAGCGAGGGTTTAGGCCTTAATTCACACACGGTGGCCTAATGTGAGTTGGTGAATCTGACATGTCTTTAGAATTACTTTTAAGACATGTGGGTTTCCTCACGATGTTTTCCTTCACCGTTAGCAGATGGCGAATCATTTGATTAGTACATATAAACTTCACAAAATTAAATTCACAGTGGTACTGCCGCCCGGGATCGAACTCGCACCTCTTGCGTGCAAGTCGTCGATTTTGCAAATTTATTGCGTAAACATCTGCCCTAAGTTTTGTTTTTCCAAAAGACAACTCCCGCACTAGAGAACAAGATCTGTGTCACGGGGGCTTTACAAACATACAATTAACGGACAAAAATTACACCCAGACTCAGAACAATTCTTTGTGGGTCACAAAAAGTTTTGTCCTGTGTGGGAATCGAACCCACAACCTCGTGCACAGCAGGCGCATACTGCACCCACTCGACCACCAAGGCAGTCATAACGACAAATATGCAATATTTATATTTATAATAGCAACCCATATATGTCCCACTGCTCGGCACGTGTCTCCTCTCCTCTATCAAGAGAGAGAGAGGGGTAGAGACACTTAGACTCAGAACAATTCTTTGTGGGTCACACAAAGTTTTATAATATTGCTTTTGAGACATAGCGGACAATTTATGCAAAGCTTACTACCTAATGGTTCATATGCTCGTATCCTTACAGAAACAAATATTTTCTTGTGTCTGCCACGCAATATCAGCACTTAACCATAAGCATATAAGCATCAAGTACGGTTGGACTTTGCCGTTATCATATTCTCTTAATACGTACCTTAAATACCCCAATACTTTTAGTACTTTACATCCACAGATAACGCGAAAGTCCCATACAAATATTAAACCTAATCTAACAGCTCCACAAAAACTGGCCACGTTTTTTTACCATTTTGCTGCGGAAGCATAACATTGAACATTTTCAAGCCACTGGGTAGATAAACAAGTACTTATAAACAGGATTTTCCAGTTCATCCGTCAGCTTTTAACTTTATCCAGTGTACCTTTTGAAGGGAGTCTATCACTGATCCAGGATAAGATAAGAATCCAGTTATAAATGGCACCGAAGCGATAATCTTCAGATTTAAATAATCCCCGAGTTTTCTCCAAGTTTTCGAGGGGTTCTGAATGTGTAATTTTTTAAAGAGACACTCGTTTTGAATTTTGATTGGGAGTCTTGTTGGTCCTTTGTATAAACAGATTATATTTACTTTATTACATTATTTAATGTCAAAGTGCACACAAGAATAGTAAAAGAGAAATTAAGGGACCAATATACTCGTAACATGTTTAGAACAGTTTTTTAATCTAAAATAACTTTTTATTGCAAGATGGTGACGACGAGTAATTAAATCAACATGAACACAAAACAGTATCAGCGGCGGAGTGTTACTGCATACGACTGCCAAGCTGGGGTCCCAAGTTCGATCCATATGCCAAGTAAAATTTTGTTAGGATTTTTTTGTTGAAAATGCTCAGTATCAGCCTGGAATCTGGAACTGTGTCGTTGGCAATAGCCTCGCCCCTGTTACGTAGACCATCTCTGAGTGTTCCATCATCAATGTTCACGATAATATAAAATTTTAAGATTTAACCTTATAAAAGAACTAACGCTAGCTAGTCTAGGTAGTCTAGTGTATAAAGTACGTATACTGTTTGAGTTTGAGTTTGATCGCTATATAAAGTCAAAGTAAATTTTGAATCGTCTTAATTACTCAGGTCCGTGTAATCACTCATATACAGTTACAGTGCTATACCTAGTGGATGAATGCCGATGTGAACAATTTTCAATTTGCCCACCCACCACCTGCGAGTGTTCGTGCAATATTAATACCCGAACGATGTGCAGTGTGCAATGTTAGCTCAGGAGCCGGACGGTAGATTAGAACCTTTTTTTTCTAAACTGTCAAACTAATATATGGCCTGCCTGGTGTTAAGCAGTTACCTTTTAAGCGAGGTAGGCCATAGGCCAGTGAGCAAGCCCGACTGGGAAAGGATCTCCACCTTACAGAAGATCACAGCCAAATAACTACACACAGCGGTGTAGTTGTGTTATGTGTGAGTACAGGTCTGCAGCGCTCATTAGGGATGCGTTTTGAAATAAACGTATTCCTATCCCAGGAATACTTCCATCTTAAAGCCCTGGTGTAAAAAAATGGGTTGGCAACACGCAAGTGATACCTCTGGTATTCAGCATCCATAGGCCGTAGCCTATGGATGCTGAATACGGTTCACCTGATGATAAGCAGTTACCGTAGTAACTGCTTATCATCAGGTGAACCGTATGCTTGTTTGCCACCCAAATAGTATAAAATAAAAAAATATACTGCCTATGGACGCTTGCAATATCTGGAGCATCACTAGCATGTTGCCGGCTCTAATTTATTTATGATGGAGTATCTCATGTTATTGAAAAACGTTCCTTCAATAGCGCTTAACATAACATAAATTAGCACTAAAAATTGGAACGAAATCACACGACTACATACCTAATTATATTTTTTTGTAGTTAAAGTCAAAAGTAAAGAAGAAAACTTACAACCTTAGATAAACAGTCCTTTTTGTTGCCATTACAGAACTCTGGAAGCATTACTTACCAACACAACACTGTCATAATGTTTATGCCAGTGAGCTGCAACAACAAAAATTTTTAAAAATGCATGACCGGAGAGCAATTTTAATGCAGAAATTTCATTAAAATTGCTCTCCGGTCTAACTTACGAACTTTGTATCGTCGAGTAAAACTGCACTTATAATCGCTTCAAAACAGTGTTAGAATATACGACTGCCATGCCGAGGTCCCAGGTTCGATCGATATACTAATATAGGCATAATGTAAATGCGAATGAGTTGCATCGAGAGAAATGATTAAAAACTGCAAGAAATTTCATTAAACTAGGTTTTTTTCACTCTCCGGTCAAATTGTATACTATTATTATAAGACAACCCAAATGTATTTTACCTTTTTGAGAGAAATAAACTATATTATTATATTATATTATAACTCACAAACTTTGCACCGTCATGTAAAACTGCACTTATTGTCGCTTCAAGTTTAATCGAAGTTCAACTTTTGAGTCGGTAGCTCCTAAACTAAGAAGCGTGAATGGAATTCCTACGTAGCGAATTGGTGCCGCAACTTGTTACGATACAGCGGATATAATACTGCAAAATGTTTTATTATTTTGTCGGGCATGTGTCGGTAAAAGAATTCCGCGTATCAATCGATTTTAATTCATAATAATTTTTACTATTATTTTTTCGGACACAATCGATTCTCATTTTAGATTTTAATCCTGAAAATAAAAATGAAATGATGATTAATGATCATGATTATTAGGGTCCATGATTGTTACATAATTATAAGATACCATCTGTTATACATTGTGGAAGCAATAAACGATTGAGTATTGAGTATTATCTGGTGGGTTAGTTGCGAGGGTAGCCGGTCTTCGTCAATCTGGTCTTATTTCACGATCATTCCGATGTACTAGGAATGATCGTGAAATGAGACCAGCAAGGAAGGGAAGTAAATTTGATAACACGATTTAATAATCGACTCTATGACCAGTAAATGACTAAATTAGTTCGTTGATATTTACATGAATAGTTAATAAAATTAAAGTAATCTAACCTAACCTACTTACAAACAATCAGTTATTGTATTTAAAGATATTAACCTATAAATAAAATATCTAATTGAGATCGCAGTTAAAAGCGGAACAATAAATATTATCATGTCACAAATTTTGTTTTTATAATTATCATGTTTTTGACCTCAGCTCTTTTCGTTAAGCCATCCCAACATAAAATAAAACTAATAAAGAAATGGTAATATTTCTTAGGGAGGAAATATACTTATTGAAAACCATAAATAACTGTAACGGACAGATGGTTGACCACTTGATATGACAAGACAACTTATTTAAAACCATTTTAAAAGGAAGAGTTGAGAGTAAAAGAAGACCAAAATGAAGCTTCGCCTCATATTCTTAATTGATTTTGTTTTAATAGACAACTCCCGCACTAGAGAACAAGCTCTGTATCACGGGGGACTTTACAAACATACAATTAACGAACACTAATTACACCCAGAATCAGAAAACGGTTTGTAGGTCACACAAAGTTTTGACTTTGAATTGGACCCACAACCTCATGCACAGCAGGCGCATACTTAAAACACTGGACCACGAAGGCAGTACTTTATATGAATGGAAAAATAACGCACAACACTATAACTTTTTTTTTTATTTGTACTATTTTTATTTACGTCAACATTTTTTTGACTAAACTAGAAATAAATATGACCTTATTTCACATATCTAGTAATAATATCTAAAACTAGCTTAAAATAAAATGAGATAAGTAGATAATTGTTTCTTAACCATACCAATGGAAAATATTAAATACCACTTACTTTTATAGCAAATTATATTGTCTTTATTCTTTTTTTAAAAAGACAACTCCCGCACTAGGCAACAAGCCTTGTGTCGCGGAGGACTTTACAAACATACAATTCACAGACACAAATTATACCCAGACTCAGTACAGTAAGCAGCCAGGGTCACTAACCACCAAACCGACAGGGCAATCAAATATTGAGATTGTTTGAACGATACCGATAAAGCAATAGGCAGACAAACGGCACACAAAAATTGTAAGCAATCTTTTTCTTACATATTTTTTAAATATCTCGATGATTACTCCACAAATTAGTACTTTTCTTTTCAAATATTTACTAACAGACACATCATTTTTATTTTTCTATACTACTTTGGTGGCAAACAAGCATACGGCCCGCCTGATGTTAAACAGTACCGTAGCTTATAGACGCTTGGCCATACTACAGGTATCACTTGCGTGTTGTCGACCAATTTTTTACATTTCTTTAAGATGGAGTATATCTGTAATAATAATAATAATATTTTTGGGACAACTCACACATCGCTATCTGATCCCAAACTAGGCAGAGCCTGTACTATGGTAACCAGACAACTGATAAACATACTTATATATTTCTAAATACATACATATTATAGATAAAGTACACCTAGACACAGAACAAACATTCGTGCTCATCACACAAAGATTTGTCCTGGGTGGGAATCGAACCCACGACCTCCGGCGTAGCAGTCAGAGTCACTAACCACTAGACCAACAGGCCAGTCAGTAATAGTAAAACGTTTCTTTAAAACGCATCCCTAAATGAGCACTGGAGACCTGTATTCACACACAGGAACACTATACCGCTATGTGTAATTATTTGGCTGTAGTATTCTGTAAGGTGGAGGTCCTTCCCCAGTCGGGCTTGCCCGCTAGTATAGTATACTTCTCTTAACAGTCATTCTGTAATTAATGCAGTTAATTTGTCTATCAGTGTACATAATATCTTCTAAATGACATCATAACTATTCTCCTTTCATTCCTTCCACTCAAACCCTCTGTTTTTAACACTTAAATCTTTCATCACAACATTATTATCTGTATTAATTATATAACTAATAGGTATTGTTTGTTTAGTTTTGTCGTTATCTTTAGTTCCAATAGCTTCAGCCTCCTTCACCGTATCTGGTAATGAAACATCAGCAACATCGGGTACTAAGAATGTTATTAATCCAGCAATTGTGGATACAATGCCGAATATTAGTGATGGTAGACCAACCCAGTAGACCGTCTGGAAAATAAAACAAAAAAATACATATATCATAGCTCTAGAAACATCTAATAACTAGATCGATACTTGGATATGTTTCCGACTGCATGGGCTAGTTGACCTGCGTAGCTGGTCTAGACGACATAATAAGAAACACTTATAACGAAAAATAATATATATATATATAGCGAGGTATATATATTAATAATACAAACATTATATATAAATCCACTTAAAGAACACTCAGGGTGTTGGCACAAGATTTGTTGATGTGGCCAACACAACACTTCATGTATTTCAAGGATACTAGCCACTCGGCTACCATTGGCACGTAGAAAGTATATATTTGTCTTAAGTAAAAAGAAAAAGATTATAGGAACGAGTACCATCCCTTTCTCAAATAACTACCGTACTAAGGAACAAGCCCTGTGTCGCCGAGGACATTAATCGTCATCATCATCTCAGTCTGATAATGTCCACTGCTAAACATAGACACAAAGTGCACCTAGACTCGGAACAATTGTTTGTCGATCACACAAATTGTTGTCCCGTGTGGGGATCGAACCCACAACACGCTCGCCACTGAACCAACCATACAGTCAAACACGAAATAATATTTATTTATTTATTTATTTAAACTTCATATACACAACATGTATAATGGCGGACTTAATGCCAGAGGCATTCTCTACCAGTCAACCAAAAGGGTGACGCAGAGATAATAAGTAGTAGGTGCATTTAAGTCTGAACTTGGGGTTATTAAAGTACAAGTACAAGTAAAATATATTAAAAATAAGAAAAAAAAATACATATACCTATGTATATATACATAAACTAACATACATTACCAATACATTACATACAATATATACCTGTATACAAATATATATATATATATATATATGCTATTGTGATATAATATTTCTTAAAAAATCTTACCAATAACGGAGTCTGTGGTGCAACAATAGATCCGACTCGTCCCAGAGATGAGCAGAGAGCGTGCATTGAGTTCCTCGTGTAAGTAGGAAACAATTCTGATGTGTAGATGTATGTTATAGTGAAGTATAACGACGCCATTAATTTGCCAGCCATGAACATCGTTATTGACAACCAAGTTAGATCTGAAATTTAAAACAATAGTTCAAATTCAAGACCTGATGCTGCAGCATAAAATGACGCAACACAGAGCTGAGATTAGGATCCTTTCTGACATTGCACGGGATATTTTTTGTATTCTTATTATGTGTCTATTTTTGAAGTGAACATTTCTTTAGCGGCGTTGTGCACTTTTTTTTGGAATGGGTAAAAAATGTTAAACTCGCGTCAGGACACGTGACCTGATCGAAAATTCGTAAGACGGAGGGAGAGAGAGGAAGTAAGTTCTCTTTCTACCGCGCGGCGAAATGTCGTGTTTGTGTACGGATAGCGCAATATATGAATATTGTATTTTCCCACATAAATGATAGAACTTATATCCTGATAAATAAAGCAATTCGTGCGAAATTATTCCTTAATCATTTTAAAATATTCAAAAATATACAACATTAATGTTCTAGTTTTCACTTCTGCCGGCACTTCCGGAATGCAACTTGTTGTTTTTTTGTCTACTAACTCTGTCATCCTGTATGTTTTTCTTTCACTGGTAGAAAGCCACAGAATATCATAGGTGAGTTCCAAAAAGTACCAAATTGCGCACACATTATTAACCGAAATTAAATTTTAATTGTAATAAAATTGATCAAACCTTTTCAGACAACTCCCATGCTAAGCAACAAACCCTGAGTCGCCTTATCGCTTATACAGACAAATCATGAACTTAAAATACATCCAAACACGGACTAACCATTAGTGGATCTCACCAATTTTTGTGCAGTGTCCATGACCCACGTGTAATCCACCGTGCCGTCAAAGATTAAATATATTCTATCGATAAATGATTTACTGACAATATTATAAATATTACTATGCTAAAATCTAATAACTAAATTGACCTTAAACCTAATGAAACCATTTATACCACACAATTATGTATTGTAAATCGTGTTCAACGAAGATTCTCATAAGATTAGAATACAATAGAATGAATACTGTAGTTGGACAAGACAATAATATGACATCAGGTAATTAAATAGCATAGCAGTAGTTGTTTATGGCAATCACTTGTAATAACGTATCATAACATACTTTGTGTACCTACATATTAAAGTCTTGTAACTCACTGGCTGGATCGGTAAATACAGATATAGAAGTTACTGATTACGTGACAAGCACAAGGACAATATAAGCGAGCCCGAAGCCTTGAGGAAGGACCACACAGACTACAGTCAAATAATTACACACAGCGTTGTTTCTGTGTGTGAGTACAGGTTTCCAATTTTGTTAGTGTAATAAAAAGTTTTTCTATACGAGAACTACTCCATCACAGAACATTTTTGCTTATTGTTATAACTAATTCAAAAGTAATCTTGATTCCCATAAAATAGGAAATTAAAAAAATTGTATCAATGATAATCAAAATAAATCATCTTGTTAAAATATCAATGTCATGTCAATAAAATATAATCAAGTAATTTTAATTCCAGAACAATGTCAAATGTCAGGATTAGCTAGGATTGCGTGTATTAGTAAGTTAAGTCAGTTAAGTACCTAAGCTAAGTTCATCTAATGACATTTGCAATAATATTTTCTTTTTCTATATACTATTAAGGTGTAAAACAAGCAATAAGTACCGCATAATAGTCAATCCTACCTAAAGTGGAGTACCTCCCTAGGATTGAAAAACTTTTCCTAAAATATGCACTCATAAATTAGCAGTATTCAAGAGGCAACTAAAACGTTGTCGACCCTGAGACAATTATAATTTACAAACAGCTATTTAGCGGCAAAATAATATATGGTACTGCGGAGATACCATCCTAGATAGACCTTTCAATAAGAGGCCTGCCTATCAATACTAGATGTGATTGATGAAACCTTTAAAAATTACATACACGTAAGCAATGTTGGGAATAAATCTATACTAAAATAAAACTTGTTATAACACTTACTTGTCGGCAAAAACGGTTGTCCCATACAAAATACTCCGGCTATCAAGAACGACCATATCAACGGGAACTTTCTCCTATACTTCATGAGCACATACATGGCTATGAAGCTACCTGGTAGTTCGGTCAGCGCTGTCAAAGCATAGTTTATATATTTGTCTCCTTGCAGCGACACTGAGGTTATCGACATCCCATAGTTCACAAAAGTGGAAGTCGTCCACCATACAACGCAAATAATAAACCTTTTTATCAAAGCTGGAGAACTAAACGTGCTTTTCATAACAGCTGAAAATTCAATCTCATTATTATCAGTTTCACACGTCAGATTCTCCAGAACATTCTGGTCAAGTTTCACTTTATTCTTCTTTGCTATTTTCTCTAGGATTGCTACTGCTTTTTTCTTGTTTCCTTTTATTAACAGCCATCGTGGGCTTTCATCCACCAAGAAGAGGTAAAAGAAGAAGAGTATAGCTGGTGCGTAAAGGACTCTTAGGAAGTTGCGCCAGTTAGGGAAGAGCCAGGCTATCACAGCTTTGTACACAGCGCCCACACTGTATCCGATACCAGCCAACATGTAGTATGGCACTCGCTTCTTAGTTGCTATTATTTCTATATCTGAAAATTTAGAAGAGGATTTTACCATTTAAGTATTTCTACACAATATGTCATTTGTCTATCACATCAAGTCTATGGGTTATTATGAAATTGCAAGCATGTAGCAACGGGACAATTGGGCGACTTATGGCCACTGGCAGGCATGCGACGCAATTGACGCCCCATCTGTTCATTGCGATGATCAGTTTAGATGTCTTAGATGAAATTCTAAAGACATACATATCTAATTCACCAACCCGCATTAGGGCAGTGTGCGTGAATTAAGGCCTAAACCCTCTCTCTCTCTTGATAGAGGAGAGGATGCCCGTGCCCAACTGTGGGACATATACGGATTTCTATTTAATAATAGTATTATTAAGTAAAAATATAGTATTAATTATTAAGTAGTACTATCTTCTAAATTATTAGAAGATAGTTACGACGATATAGGTCAAACGGTATAAATTTTACTTACTTAAAATATAAGCTGGAGAACAGATATCTCCAAAAGCCGACTCAAGGAACTCCAGAACTATATACAACCAGTAGGAGGTGACAAAACTCCTGGCGACGCCAAGTATACCTCCTAGTACTCCAGTCAATATTATCATTGATTTTCGTCCTAACCTGAAAGCAAAACAAGATTTGTAGAAAATTCAAATTATTATAAGGTTGATGTATGTAATGTTTTCCGTGTGGTGACGGATTAAGAATACAAATGTCACCACCCCATTCCATCCCGTGGGTGTCGTAAGAGTCGACTAAGGGAGTAAGTCAGGCAGACAATATCCACTGCAAGAGAGGGAAAACTCGAAACAAAACCCTATACCAACCCGTCTGGCCAGCGTGGTATAGTAGGCTAATATCCCTCCAAATTTATGGAGGAGACCCGTGCCCAGCAGTGGGACGTTTATGGGTTGAGATGGTGGATGGTGGATGTATGTAAAGGATATACTAAACAAGTATGTCTGTATTGGAGCAATTGGCGAACCATTAATATTAGCCCGAATTTTTTGAGTCGGTAATATCCAAGTCAAACTTTTGGTATTGCAAGGATCCATAGGCTACGGTAACTGCTGACCATCAGGCAGGCTGTTTGCTTGTTTGCCACCTATGTAGAATGAAAATTTAAAAAAACGAGAACGTTTTGATTTTTTTTTATACTACTTGGGTGGCAAACAAGCATACGGTCCACCTGATGTTAAGCAGTTATCGTAGCCTATGGACGCAATACCAGAGGTATTAAACTTGCTTGCTAGTAAGGTGCCCTACCTCTCTTTCTGTACATACTAATTTAAGAGAGGTCTATCTCGCGGGCCGTATACTTGTTTGCCACCTAAC
This sequence comes from Trisateles emortualis, assembly GCA_947095525.1. Lineage (NCBI taxonomy): Eukaryota > Metazoa > Arthropoda > Insecta > Lepidoptera > Erebidae > Trisateles > Trisateles emortualis. The sequence continues at coordinate 18,877,386 of OX352736.1, read as the reverse complement.
AAGGCAAAAAATAAAGTTGGCCTTTTGATTATTTTCGTACTTAATAATTAAATAAAATAAAGTTTAAAAACTAAAACCCGACTACTTAAAAATCGTCCTCTGAAAAGTATGAAATAAATAAATTTTATATAGGTACAGAGGGTAGCCGTGGTCGTATGCCACCTTGCCTTAAGGATACATTTATTTATTTAAACACTTTTTGCACAATCGCACACAGGCGGACTTGCGGATATCTTGTTTCGATGAAAAGTTCCTATAGTTCCTATATTGTTATGTAAAAGGTGCCATACGACCACGGCTACCCTCTGTACCTATATAAAATTTATTTATTTCATACTTTTCAGAGGACGATTTTTAAGTAGTCGGGTTTTAGTTTTTAAACTTTATTTTATTTGAATTATTTTGGGGTTTTATTTTTAAGACAATATTATACAATGCAGCTTTAGGATATAATTCAATTTGCATTACATATTACATAACATAAATATGACGGGCATTAAATATTAAACTAAATTTGCATTACATATTACATAATAATAACATAATATAATATGGCAAATGAAAACATATTTAAAAACTATATAACTATATATTTATTCTTTTTTGTAGGTCATCAGACTTTTATAGTCTAAACTATTGGCACATGAGTTTTATGCCTAATCATTTTTATTATTTATTTTTGTAATTTACAGATTTTTTATATTTCTATCTTCCAACTTCAACACATCCTAAGCACCACCTAGAAATATAGTTCTCGTCAAGATAAATCCAACAAACATGACGCGGCTATCTTGTTTCGTTAGAGTTCCTATGGCCAGTTTTCGACTTCATTATCACACCCTAAACACCACTTAGAAGTATTTATATGCTTCTAGGTCACAACTTAGAAGCATATTACCCGTTTTGGTTTGATGGGTAATCCCGTCAAGATAAATCTTATGAGCCCAAATACGACGCTTCTACGAGTATCTTGTTTAATTAAAAAGTACCTATGGCAACCTTCCGACTTTCATTATCACAACCTTAATACCTAACTAGGAGTATAGTACTAGTCAAGATAAATTCAAAACGCAACGCGGCTACCTTGTTTCGTTGAAGAGTTCTCATGGGCACCTTCCGACTTCATCATCACGTTCTGAATACCCATCTAAGAATATAGTACACTTGTCAAGATAAATCCATTGCACCTAAACTCGACGCGGATATCTTGTTTCGTTGAAGAGTTCTTATAGTCACTTCCCAACTTCATCACCACGTCCTGAACACCCACCTAGGTATAAAGTACTCGTAAAGATATATGTAACGAACCCAAACACGACGTGGCTATCTAGTTTCGTTGAAGAGTTCCTATGGCCATCTTCCGTCTTCATCATTATATCCTGAGCACCCACCTAGGAATATAGTACTTGTCAAGATAAATCTATTGCACCTAACTTAAATGCGACGCGGATATCTTGTTTCGTTGAAGAGTTCCTATAGCCACTTCCCATCTTCATCACCACGTCTTGAACACCCACCTAGGTATAAAGTACTCGTAAAGATATATGTTACGAACCCAAACACGACGTGGCTATCTTGTTTCGTTGAAGAGTTCCTCTAGCCACTTTCCAACTTCATCACCTCATCCTGAACACCCAACTAGGATTAAAGTACTCGTAAAGATATAGGTAACGAACCCAAACACGACGCGGCCATCTTGCTTCGTTGAAGAGTTCCTATAGCCACTTCCCAATTTCATCACCACGTCCTGTACACCCACCTAGGTATAAAGTACTCGTAAAGATATAGGTAACGAACCCAAACACGACGCGGCTATCTTGCTTCGTTGAAGAGTTCCTATAGCCACTTCCCAACTTAATCACCACGTCCTGAACACCCACCTAGGTATAAGGTACTCGTAAAGCTAAATGTAACGAATCCAAACACGACGCGGCTATCTTGTTTATTTGACGAGGTCATTTGCCTACCTTCTGACTGCATCATCAGACCAGCTCCATGGCATTACATCATTACATTGTCACCAAAGTGCCGTCGGTATACCAAGTTTCAGCTCAATCAAACATTGAAAAGTGGTTCAAATCTCGCAAGCAAGATTTGACCTAAACCAACTAATAAACAAACAATGCAGGCACACCAGCGGGCGAAAGCTAGTAATATTTACATATTCGAAACCTGCAAATTAAATCCTATCATTTGATACCCATCACGGCACTTTTTCAAGAAATTTAGTTTTTATTTTTAGGTTTCAGGTCCCACAGAGGACGCCATACTGATTTTATTGTGACGTCACATAGCCTATAACCAGCAGACAATCAAGACGTTTCTAACGATACCTCATTTGTCAAGTTATGATAAATAGTTTAGAAGTTATGCGGGAACAGATGAACATACATACATACATACATACATACAAACATACATACAGGTCAAAATCATAACCCTCCTTTTTGCTTCGCCGTAGTCGGGTAATAAACGCAGCATACCTGCTGTGTTTATTTTATAACAATTGAAATAGGTATTTGAACTTTAACGTTACGATCATAGAGTTGAAAATATCTTATTAAGAGTTATTGCCTAAAAGCGCTAGAATGCTAACATTTAAAATAATTACTTACGTACTTCGGTAAAGGTTATAAAGTTTATTACTAATTATACTAGTGTTCAGGCAATAAAACCGATCAAATAAACAACTTTAATTGGCAATTAGATGTTTTTTAATTTAAAAAATACAAGTCCTGTGTCGCGGGAATTTTACAAACACAATTTACGCACACAACACACCTTAAATATTATATATAAAAAGACGAGCCCGGAGCAGGATTCAAACCTGCGCCTCTCGGGTTCCGACCCAGCGCACTACCAAATGTGCCATCCGAGTCATGTGCAGTCGAATTGATAAATATCAATAAATAATAACTTTAGATAACAGACACGGCCATCATATCCCAAACTGGCAAAATGGCAACCTCATACTTATATTATTATTCTAAATACATACATATTATAGATAATTTACAGTCAGACATTGAATAATTAATTTTAAAAAAATGTTTTGTGTGGAAATCAAACCCACGACCTGCGGCTTAACAGACAGCATCACTAACTGCTATAACGAACTTCATAGTTACTTCACTAGAGTACATTATGTTTATGTAGAATAACGTCGATACTCAACCAATAAGAACACTTCTTAAGGTGTGTCCAAACATTAACCGGCAAGAGCGTGGCATCAACACGCGGCGCTGACAAAAGAGTTCGCGCGCGGCAGATGTGCATAAGATAAGGTCCCTAACGCTTATTTAGGGATGCATTTTGAAAGAAACGTAGTCCTATCCCAGGAATACTCCTATCTTAAAGACTTGATGTAAAAAATGGATTGACAACACGCAAGTGCTACCTCTGGTATTGCGGGCGTCCATAGGCTACGGAAACTTGTTTGCCACCCAAGTAATATAAAAAAAAGTACTGGGACAATCTACCAATTGGTTGAGAGATGACCTAATCAGTGTTGCAGACTGCAAAGAAGCACTTGAGGCAAGCAGCTCAAGACCGGCCATTGTGGAAACATTATAAAGCCTACGTTCATGATAACAATTATTAGAAAAACTAGGGGCCGCTCGCGACCTCGTCTGTGTGGTAATTTGGAACGTACATTACCCCGATTTTGCAACATATCTCACTACTGCTCCACTCCTATTGATCATAGCGTGATGTTATATAGCCTATAGCCTTCCTGGATAAATGCACTATTCAACAATAAAAGATTTTTTCCAATCGAACTAGTATTTTCTGAGATTAGCGCGTTCAACCAAACAAACAAACTCTTCAGCTTTATAATATTAGTATAGATAAATATCACGGTAGACAGCGCGTCTGCCGCGCACCATTGCTGTTTTATGTTTAGACACACCTTTATGCTGATTAATACATTTTACGTACTCACCTATCAGATAATGGTCCTACAACTAGCAGTCCAACCATGTAAGCTAAGCTATGTATCGTCCCCACCAGGGTTCTCTTCCAGTCTTGACATGCTAGCTGGAACTGAATATTATTACATATTATACATTAACAAAAAAAAAACCGACTTCAGTACGGCAAGTTGTAAAATTTTCAAATATTTGTTTGTTACAATCGAATAAAATCGACTGAGCGTCAAGCTGAACACAGGTCAAGTAGATATTAAAAGCAATATTTAATCTGTGCAATCCGCGCTCAATTCATTCACGTCATTATTTCTTATTAATAGTTGCTTAGCAACAATAATCGAAACTTATCTAATCGCCATCAGTAAAATATTTATTATTGAAAAGTTCAGATGGCCATCTGTGGTCTTCTTATATAAAAATATTGAAATTGCTATATGTGTGCCTATAACTTTTGAGGAGTTCCCTCAATTCCTCATGGATCCCATCATCAGAACTTTCTTTTTATGATAATGGGACCAAACTGGAAATATGTCCTTTCAGACAAAAAAAGAATTTTTCACATCGGTCCATAAATGACGGAGTTGTGCGGTAACAAACATAAAAAAAAATATAAAAAAATACACACGAATTGATTACCCCCTTTTTTGAAGTCAGTTTATAACATTGTATACACTGTAAACGATGGATGACCGCAAAATGTTTTTTTAAAGTGAAAACATCTTTAAGAGCACTTTTTGGGTGAACAAAAATAATGGAATTCGCGTCAACGTCATCGAACGCTTTCCATATTTAAAAAAAATAATCTAATAGCTCGACCGTCGAGCAAAAACAAAGTCACCTGTGAATTGTATCGTCACGATACAATTCACAGGTGACTTTGTTTTTGCTTCTATCGGCAGTCCCGTAAGACTGCCTAATTTTGCGGGTGAGACGCATTTTAGATATTTATTTGTCGGCTTTGCACAATTTAAAAAAGTTTCCCTTCTATCTATTAACTTATTTTAGATAGATCCAACAAAACTCCCGTACTAGGGAACAAACCTTGAATCTCGGGGACTTTACATACATACAATTCATGGACACAAATAACATTTAGACTTAGAACAAACATTCATGAATCACCTCAAGTTTTGTTCCATGAGGGAACCGAACCCATGACTTCCAGCTTAACAGTCAGGGTCACTGATCACTAGACCAATAGGCCATTCAAAGGTTGTAGAAGTATTACCTTATAATATGTATGTATATTTGAAATGATTGCATAGGTAACTTATCGGGACAACCATTTATGGATCTCACAAATTTTGTTCCGTGTGGGGATTGAACCCACAACACGCCGCGCAGTAAAAAACGGCGTGCTAACCACTGAATTAACCGTGCAGTCGAAGTTTGATAAATATCAATAAATAATATCACGGCCAAACAAAAGGTTTATTAAATATTTTTTAACTTATTCTCCTGGCAACATTCAGATTAAATATTAAAATATACTTACTTCAGCTACAAAACTTTCCGTGTTATCATAAACCCACTCAGTACACGTTGTCGAGTTGATAGCGCCGCACGTATCGTTGGCAAAGTTGGCATCAACACATCTGAAACACACCTTTATAATTAACACTTTGAAGGACAGTGAACGCCTATAGACGTCATGACAATAAAACATCTATTGTTTCCACGTTACTGTCCGCCAAAGTGTTAAAGGATGCATACCATCACGCTTTTTACAGTGGAGGAGTGGATAGTGACGTGTGTGTGCACTTGTTTTAGCTTAACAAGGCTCCTTGTTACAGACTACTGATGTCATATTAAGTTTTGGTAGTCCACTCGTGAAGGCGGGTGTGCACAGAGTGGCTTTAGTCGGTATGCCAGCCATCTACGATCTTTAGAGTGCATTTCCAACAGAGATGTGTAATAAGGAATGTGTTTGTTAGAACCAATAGAATCGCTTCATTTACGCTTAGCGGAGCGAGGCATTACTCGCTACATATCTTTAGTGGACACGCAGCCTTATGCCGGAGAGCCCGATATAACCGTCCGGCTTCCCCGGGTGGGGCGGTATGCGTAAAGCATTTCCCCCTTAAACAAAAAGACTCTTTGATAAAGGCGAGTCTGTTGTCACGTACTAGACACAATCCCAGACACCAGATTAATACTAAGAATTTCTCTTCAGAAATTGATACTTAATTAGTAGGTAGGTACAACGTATCTCACAGTCCGATGAAAAAATGCTATATTTTTTTTATTCCTCTTTAGTGGCAAACAAGCATATATCCCGCTTGATGTTAAGCAGTTACCGTAGCCTATGGACGCTTGCAATACCAGAGGTATCACTTGAGTGTTGCCAACCCATTTTTTATACACCAGGGCTTTGAGATGGGCGTATATCTGGAATTAGAATACGTTTCTTTCAAAACGCATCCCTAAATGAGCGCTGGAGACCTGTACTCACACACAGAAACACAACTACACCGCTGTATGAAGTTATTTGGCTGTGGTCTTTTGTAAGGTGGAGGTCCTTCCCTAGTCGGGCTTCTCGCTAGTATGGTGCCCTACCTCTCTTAAAATATATGTATATACGGCTAGCCTTCATGCTTACGTCGTAGCTGATGAAAGTTTACAATAACAAAATGCATTTTATTATCCTCAAACTTGAATGTATATAGCATATAAAGTACAGGTACTACCCCAATGAAATGGCTCCAAGAACTATACAATCGAAACTTCACTAATATCTAACACCCTAATGCACTGCCGAACTTTCTCGCTGGGAATAATATTCCTGTATGATAATCTGTTATTGTTGGGCACTGAAGTGTAGCTCACCGCAACATCTGATAGACAAATTTATTTTACATCACTATCTATCTCTTATACTAAAATAAAAGCAACAATTTAAATAATTTGAAAGAGTTAGGGCACCATACTAGCATGTCTGATTCACCAACCTGCATTTGGCTAGCGTTTGTGAATTAAGGCCTAAACCCTCTCTCTTGAGAGAGGAGAGGAGACCCGTGCCTAGTAGTAACATATATAGGTAATAGGTTGCTATTATATCTATATTTTACGATAAAATGAAAGCAGCATTCATATAATAATTGTTGCATTATGCATAAATGCAACATAGCATAAAAAATACGTTAATAGTAGTCTATGGAGCCTACTTTTTGAGTTACGCGACCCTAGAACATACGATTTTTTTTTATTTACTGCCAAGGTGGCAAACAAGCATACGGCCCGCCTGATGGTAAGCAGTTACCGTAGCCTATGGACGTTTACAATACTAGGGATGTAAATATTTATATACTTATAGATAATAACAATAGCTATATTATTATAAAAACCTTGAACATCGGCCTTCGGCCAAAATGTTTGTTTTCAACCATTGTGTGCTAAAATGATTATAGGAACAATATTTGAACCGATTACAGTAACAAATTCACATTCATTGTGTCATCAATTCATATCAATTCATAAAAAAAACAAAATGGTACACATTACTTTTTTTATACAACTTTTTTTAACACTTATTATATTAGCCAAGAAAGTCGTTACGACTTTTTACTCAGTCAAAAAAAATATTTTATTTAATTAGTTTAAGAAAAGTATCGCATTACCAAGCCTGACTATTTTGCGAACGAACAATAGGACGCGGTAGAGTTCTAGGCACGAGGACGGGTTCTCGGCACTAAAAGTGTTAAAGAGATAAGGCACCAAACGAACTATATGCATATGAGAAAGATTGATGGAACTTTATTTGTGGGTGGATCAAGGCAATGAACAGGTGGGAATAAAAGTCAATAGGGGAGGCCTTTCCTCATTAGTGGAACGATAAAGGATAATAAAAAAGGACCATACAAGCGAACAAGCCATATTGAGAAAGGATCTCCACCTTATATAAATAATGTTATTCAAAATAACGCTTAATTAAATTACTTACCTGTATGCAACTTCTTCAACAGCAAATATGTAGTTAGAGGAGTAAGCAGCATTGGAGACGTAAGCCAAGCCAATAACAAACATCAGCTGTAGATGGTACGCACCAAACATACTAAACTGACTTAATACATCATCCAAGTGGGTCTTCTCTTGTTTCTCCTCACAAACCATTTTTGTTTAATTTAAATACTTTAATTTTAATTATTTATTTTAAAAATAATATTACTTTTTTAAATTACCTACCTCTTACACAAAAACAAAAAAATATATCCTTCCTTATTCAAATTTTGTTAATTGCCAGTATTTTTTATATTTAAAAAAGCACAACATAATTATATTATTATTTTAGCAACTATTTAATTAACAAAATATTTATTTTAAATTGTCTCTTTAGGTACATAATTTTCGTTTTTTTAAATTATTTATTTTTGTTTACGCTGAACTTTTAACTAAAGACTGTTAGCTAATGCTGCAACTGTTATAATGACACATTTTAGTAAACAGCAATGCACGGAATATTTACCATTCATTCAAGCACACACACACACAATTATAAAAGCCGTAAACAAACAAACGTCACGTCCACAAACACACAGTTCACAACAAGAGACCACAATAATGAATGTATCTCAATTTGTACCACAAGGTACACTCCGGTCAACGAACAATTGCACTATACAGATTGTTAGTAACGATTCCCATTCACATCGCGACTGTAATCATCTCGCACATCCGTTTCTAATATAAAACGAGACGAAATAATCGTGATATTTTCGCGTTGAGACAATTTTGTTCTATTTATAGTGAAGAGATTCAAATCTCCGTCGTGTAAATTTAAATCTCCGTCGTGTAATTTTATTAAATATTTGATGGCAAACTGGCAACAGTTACCGCAGCCTATAGACGCTTGCAATACCAGAGTTATCACTTGCGTGTTGCTCAAATATTTTTTTACACCAGGGCTTGAGATGTAGTATAACTGGGATAGGAAAATGTTACACCGCTGTGTGTAGTTATTTAGCAGCAATATTTAAGTGATACCTCTGGTATTGAAAGCTTTCATGGCTTATGATTAAGTGGGTCTTGTGCTAATTTGCCACCTACGTATAAAAAAACCAGTGAACTGCTGGCTGGTTTGCGTAATAAAAGAAAAACAATTGCCTAAAGTTTTATGTATAATATAATTGAACTTTAAATTTATTTTTTAACATTGTTCAAAATTCAAATTAAGATCTTAATATAAATTCACTATAAGGCCATCATGGCACGGCCTAGGTCTAAGTACGATTACTAATACAATTGTCAACCGTGCGGCACTTACATGTTTAGGGCTGCCACCACTTAGTTTTCTTCTACTTTTTATATTTCTTAGGTGGCAAACAAGCATACGGCTTGCCTTATAGTACCTTAGTAGTTACCGCAACCTATGGACACTTGCAATACCAGAGGTATCACATGCGTTTTGCCGACCCATTTTTTTTACACCAGGGCTTGAGATAGGACACTTCGTCCTTGGGATAGAAAAACGTTTCGTTAAAAACGCATCCCTAAATGAGTTGTTCAAACCTGTACTGACACACAATTACAATGCTCTGTGTAGTCATTTGGCTGTGGTCTTCTGTAAGAAGAAGAAGATTCTTCCCCTGTCGGGCTTGCTCACAAGTATAGTGTCCTACCTCTCTTATTCCACTGGAGTCCACGAGTTGAATTAAGTGCATATCCGTGCATATTTTTTGCTAGTTTCCACCCAGTGTCCATTTAAAACATCTGTTTTGGCATTACTAAGTAACAAACATCCATCCATCCATTCAAACATTTGCATTTATAAATATTAGTATAGATTTTATTAAATTGCTCTAAAAGGTGGCAGCCCTATACGAAAGGTATTGTAGAAAAGACATTTTTATTTAATGATGCCGCTGGTACGGTCAGCTGGTAACAAATAAGTGTGATCGCAAGTCGTTTAGTGAATGGCATTACAACAGTATTTAATAAACAACAGTGGCAACCTTGATTAGCTGTGTACGGTTCATTTACGAGTAACAAGTTGCCGAAGGTGAACTTGAGTAAAAAAATCTTATTGCAATTCAAAGGTTGAATTATGATAGTGGTCTGGTCGGAATTAATGAAGTTTTTTTTATATCTCTTGTAGTAAGGTCATAGGCGTGACGTTGACACAGTCGGATCGGCAGTACATAGATATTAAGAGAGGTAGGGCACCATACTAGCGAGCAAGCCCGACTGGGGAAGGACCTCCACCTTACAGAAGACCACAGCCAAATGACTACACACAGCGGTGTAGTTGTGTTCCTGTGTGTGAGTACAGGTCTCCAGCGCTCATTTAGGGATGCGTTTTGAAAGAAACGTATTCCTATACCAGGGTTACTTACATCTTAAAGCCGTAAAAAAAGGGTTGGCAACACGCAAGTGATACCTCTGGTAATGCAAGCGTCTATAGGCTACGGATACTGCTTAACATCAGGCAGGCCGTATGCTTGTTTGCTACCCAAGTAGTACAAAAAAAAAACCTACAGGTGCGTTAATAATGGCTAATCTGTCCCTTTAGACTAGTGGCATAAAAAGTAGTCGAATCGAATAAAACAGAAAATAAATAATGACAGCTGTCAAGTGTATAAAATTTTGAAGCGGTGGTGGCCGAGTGGGAAAGTAACCGACTTGCACGCAAGAGGTGCGAGTTCGATCGCGGGTGGCAGTACCAATGTGACTTTCACTTTGTAAAGTTTATATGTACTAATCAAATGATTCGCCATCTGCATCATCTGCTGCGAAACATCGTGAGGAAACCCATATGTCAAGAAGAAATTCTATAGACATGTTTGATTCAACAATCCGCATTAGGCCAGCCGCGTGTGTGAATTAAAGCCTAAACTCTCTCTCTCTCTTGATAAAGGAGAGGAGATCCGTGCCCAGCAGTGGGACATAAGAGTAACAAACATCCATCCATCTATTCATCCATCCATCCATACTTACAAACTTTCGCGTTTATAATATTAGTAGGATGCTATTATTATATATTTTTTAAATTAATAATTCCTATTACAAGTAACTTTACGACATTGTTTCGTAAACCTACTGTTTACGGAACAATGTCGTAAAGTTACTTCAAATCCTATACATTTGGTATGTAATCTATTCGATTCGACTACCGATTATGCCACTTGTCTAAAGAAGCAGTTGTCAAACGCCGATCTGTCGAATTGGGACCTTTGAACTAAATTTTAAGCCAAGTTCACGAATACAAGTTATACCCAGACTCGACACACACATATATATTCTGAATCACATAAAGTTTTGTTGCATGTGGGAATCGAACCTACGACCTCCGGCTTACCGTCAGAGTCTCTTACCACTAGACCAACAAACAAGCCAAGGAATGCATATTGTTATTAGCTGTCTCAAGAAAATATCAATATTATTATATTCTGAATATTTGTATAAATATTTCAACGAGTCATAATACCTTTTAAACCTTCCCTGGGCTTACACAAATAATTCGAAACCTAAATTAGCCAAATTAGTCCAGCCGTTCTCGAGTTTTAGCGAGACTAACGAACAGCTTTTTAAAAAATACAAAAAAAAAATACAAATACTATTTTCAGCGCAACTTTATTTTTTATACATGAGAACCTTCTCGTAACAATAACAAACACAACAAAAAAATAATAACTGTTATCGATCCAGCCGTTCACGCGTGATACCGTGACCAAGGAAAATAGGGATTCATTTTTATATATAAAGATTTAATACACACATTATTTAAAAATCTAACGAAGTGTCTATTCATACTACAACCTTTTTTTTTAATTAATCCAACAATCGTCATAATAATTTATTTTTATTCGTACGATCATTATTTTACTTTTAAAAATTCTTAAAACATACAATTCACGGACACGAATTACAACCAGACTCGAAACAAATATTTATGATTCATACAAAGTTTTGTCCCGCGTGGAAATTGAACCCACGACCTCTGGCATAGCAGTCAGGGTCACCAATAACCAATAGGCCAGTCAAACATCATCAGACCAGCTCCATGGTAGGTACTATAGTCACTGAAGTTACGTCGGTATACCATATGTACACACGGCAACGGAGTTAGCTGTACATAGCCGCTAAATGAAGATTCGTTTTTTGAGAAAACCATTGTATATATTTCTGAGGAATTTGGTAACAGTGTACAATTAGACTAAACCTACAGATAAAAATATATTTCACACAAATTCATACAGTGGTTTTCCAAAAAAACTAATCTTCATATAGCGGCCCTGTACAGCTAACTCCGTTGCCGACCGTAGGTACCATCGTACAAGAATTATTGTCAATGTCATTATTTACTTTGGTCATTAAATTAACGAGAGACTATAACAATAAAAATACAATAAAGATAAATACAAAGTAAATATAACAATACAAATAAATACAAAACAAATTTATTTGCACAGACTGATATTTGTGCAACATAATAATCATTTTGCTTGTAAAATAAACATAAAACATTGACATTGTAAACATAATATTACACTTTTTTTTCACAGTTGGTCACGGTATGGTCATCATTGTATTCACGTGTACACGTGCTTACTTAAGTAAGCAAAAAGTAGGACTATAAAATATTTAAAGACTTGATTACATTGTTAACAGAACGAATAGTTTAGTAGTAAAAGTGACTACTATTTCGGCACTAGGAAATAAGCCCTGTGTCGAGCGGACCTTACGAACATACAATTACACCTGCAATACCAGAGGTGTCACTTGCGTGTTGAACTCAAACTCAAAGTCATTTATTCATTTAGATCAAATATATGATATTTATGAACGTCAAAATAAACAAAAGTCAGCATATTTTTTTCCTACAGCCAATTCGCTGACATGGGTAGGGCCTAGAAAAGAATTGGCAAGAAACTCTGGCTACTCTTTTTAATCGCCAAAGTATAATATTTACAATTTGGTATGAGTTACAATTTGAAGTAGGTAACAAAACATACGTGAACATTTTAAGAGAAGTAGGGCACCATACTAGCAAGCAAGCCCGTTTAAGGAATGACCTCCACATTACAGAAGTCCACAGGCAAATAACTACACACAGCGGTATAGTTGTGTTCCTGTATGAAAATGGATTAGCAACACGTAAGTTATAACTCTGGTATTGCAAGCGTCCATAGGCTACTGTAACTGCTTAACATCAGGATGTTTGTTTGCTACCCAAGTACTAAAAAATCAGGGTTTTTTAATGGATTTTCCCTGGTATAGTAAAGTTTATTTAAAAACGCTTCCCTAAATGAGATCTGGAAATAATGTAGTCACACACAGGAACACAACTTTATTGCTGTGCGTTATTATTTTGCTGTGGTCTTCTGTAAAATGGAGGTCGTTCCTCAGTCGGGCTTGCTTACTTATATGGTTCTACCTTTCTTATTACATCCCGGTACTTCCTAGCACTAATAAAGAAAATTGACGTAAATTCACAGCGAACGCCGAGCAAGCTACCGTCCAACTATATCCATCAAACAGTAATTCATTTAATGTAACACTTCTCAAGTTTTCTTAGATATATGATATTATGTTAATATAATATATTACTCTATTTGTTATTCCAAAGCCTGTAGATATATTGGATGATATGATATATCGGGGTCGTCTGATATTCTATTAGGTTAGAAGTTTGTGTGTCGATATTAACACTATGTGGTAATAGGCTCTAGGGTATCTAGGGCCTAACATAGTTAGCAAGTAAGTGCACTTCTGGTGCAGTGGTGGCCGAGTGGAAAAGTAACTGACTTGCACGCAAGAGGTGCGAGTTCGATCCCGGGCAGTACCAATGTAATTTTTCTTTCAATTTATGGAGTTTATATATGCACTAATCAAATGAGTCGCCATCTGCTAAGGGTGAAGGAAAAACATCGTGAGGAAACCCACATGTCTTAGAAGAAATTCTAAAAATATGTCTGATTCACCAACCCACATTAGGCCAGCGTGTGTAAATTAAAGCCTAAACCCTCTCTCTCTTGATAGAGGAGAGGAGACCCGTGCCCAGCACTGGGACATATATTTGTATATTATAAGTGCACTTCTACCTATCCCTTTAGGCATGAATGCATTTTTTTAAGAAGGAACTCAGGTAAATAATTAGCATGTTCATATGTATCATGTATTTGATCTAAATAAATAAATGAGTTGACTTTGAAAAAAAGGAGACCTAAACATGGGCGATCTTAATAACTCTGTCACCTGGTTGGTCACTAACCAAACGGAATAGGAATAAGCCCTGTGCTGCAGGGGACTTTACAGATATACAGTAAACTGACACAAAGTACACCCAGACTCGGGAAAATCGTTTGTAGATCACTCAATTTTTTGTTCCGTGTCCCGTAACCCGCAATGGTAAATGGCGAGATAGCCACTGAAACCATGCAGTCATATTATATAGTGTGAAAAAGTTCAAAATGAAGCTTTAAAATAGTTTTGCGTCAAACTTCACAACATTTCGTCGTTCTATAACAAAAGGTTAAACCACAGGATGTTCGAGAGAGTTCGCCTCAGTGAGCCGTTTATAAAATGTAGTACAATACGAGCCAAATAACTTTACCGCTGTGAAGTAAGGCACGGGTCCTGCGCACAATGCGAACTTTAGCTATGTATTTAGCTATGTGTATATATATAGAGTATAGTGAAAATATAGATCCTACTAATATTATACACGCGAAAGTTTGTAAGAATGTATGTGTTTGTTACTCTTTCACGTAAAAACTACTGAACGGATCTGGATGAAATTTGGCACAGAGATAGATTATAGTCTGGAATAGCATATAGGCGACATTTTAAGGCGATAACCGACATCCACGCGGGCGAAGCCGCGGGCAACGGCTAGTACATTATAACCACCATAAAATGAATAAATGATTATTATAATACTAGCTGTTGCCCGCGGCGCCGCCCGCGTGGATGTCGGTCATCACTGTAAAAAAATATTCCGGACCATAATCTATCTCTGTGCCTAATTTCATCCAGATCTGTTCAGTAGTTTTTACGTGAAAGAGTAACAAACATCCATGCATCCATCCATCCATCCAGCCATCCATCCATAATTACAAACTTTCACGTTTATAATATTAATAGGATTATCTTTATCATCATCTCAAACCATAAACGTCACACTACTGGTCTGGCTATCCTCCATACATCTGGAAACCCTCGGGATGGAGCGGGATGGTGACATTAATTGTATTCATAATCCGTCATCACAAAAAGAACAGTTGACAGTGTAATTACTAATTAATGAATATAATTTACACCTCATGACATATCGTGTTTTTTTATATTACTTACGCTTGCAATTTCTGGGAAATCACTTGCGTGTTTACGTCGCAAAAAATTGTAACATCAGAATTTTCTGACCAGGTATCCCTGGGATAGGAAAACGAGTACCTAGGTGACCACTAGAGACCTGTAGTCACATACAAAAAAACAGTTACTTTTCTTCACCTCACTACCATCGTGTTGCTGCAAGCTGGTGGGACTTTTTTTTATACTACTTAGGAGGCAAACAAGCATACGGCCCGCCTGATGTTAAGCAGTTACCGTAGTAGACGCTTGCAATACCAGAAGTATCAATTGCGTGTTGCTAACTCATTTTTTTACACCATGGCTTTATGATGGGACTATCCATGCGATAGGAATACGTTTCTTTCAAAACGCATCCATAAATGCATAAATGAGCGCTGGAGACCTGTACTGACACACAGGAACACAACTACACCGCTGTGAGTAGTTATTTTTAACCTATCATACCGCTTTTGCGGTTAGACGAACGTAGTAAAAGGGGTTGTCGTCTTACAAACTCTCATTTTGAAATCTCAGCTATCTAATTTAGTTTTATGTTTACAAATGGCTAAATTTTACATGTAGAGCATTTTCGAAGAAATTTCCAAGAGAATGTTTGATTTATTTTCTCATTTCAATATAAAATGGTACGCAAATAAATCTTAATAGAAATCAACAACGAATCTTTGATAGTTAATAATTAATTATTTATTTTTGATCTTGACAACCTTCAATAATTTCTGATGTCTGATTTCAAAGTTAGGTACCTAATAAAGTTCAAATATTATGATTTTCATATTCAGTACTACATTGCTATATGAAAATCATTGAAGGATATATTGATGGATTATACGGTGATATGGTAAAAGGCAGAGATGTACAAAATGGTTTTAAAAAAGCATTTAAATACAAAATGCAAAATACTTTTCAGATTTACTATTTCAAATGCAAAATACCAAATAGTTTTGCGATATGTATTTCAAATGCTAAATGCAAAATAGGTATTTTCAAAATACTTATTTAAAATAAAATACCTTTTGACCAAATCTCAGATATTTTTATTTATTTTAGGTATTTATCATGAGAAATAGAGACACAATGCCGCACCGAACAAAAACGTCTAATAACATGGCACCTTATTCATGACATTTTGGTCATATTTATCAGTACACGTATCAAGAAATTCTTCAAATAATGAAAAAAAAAACCAGACTAACGAAAAGAGAGCCATGGCAGGCCTCCGTCACTCGCTCAAGGTTACGCGCTATGTGCCTCTGCCTACCGCTATGTAGCTCGTAACCGAGCCGATCGCCAGTGGGCTGCCGCACGCGACACAGAGCGCGCACACCACGTTTCCCGCTCAAAACGCATACGATATTTACGTACACTACGTTACGTATATTAAGTTAATATTACTAAGTTTTGACTAACGACACGATGGTTAATTATTGTGAAGTCGTTGGATGTCATAGTCAAAAGAAAAATAAAAAATTGTCTTGTTTTCATTGCCGAAAGATGAAGAAAGGTACGTTACGTTATTTGAAAGTAGGTACGCATTTCAGCTGGCTTCAGTTAATAGTACCTAGTAATTTTAAAATGCTTCTTGTATGTAGGTACTCTTTCGTAAAAATTTACGAGAAAGTTAGAAAGACAACCCTACCGCATTCGTGCGATGACGAGCTTGCACGTGAGTCGCACGGCGGGCAACACAATCTCGACTCTTTGTTCGCGTTCTTATGGTACATTTCTTTTCGCTGCGAACAGCCTGTATTATTATTAAGATTTTGTAGGCTATTATGGCGTAGGTATTTTTGCTTTTGTATGGGAGTGATGTACCTATCTGTTACGTAGTAACTATTTAGTAATCTGTGGCCATGGCTCCATTTTGTGAAAATTGTGTAGCCATTTATTTCGGTTGATTGCGCATCTAATTCTTATTTTATTATTAAAACACTTTTATTTTATTAATAACAACTGGACTGGTATTGTTAAAAAGGGTAAAAAATAAACATCAATTTTTATTTATACAAAAGAAGAAATAATTTTAACAAAAAAAACCGACTTCAGTACGGCAAGTTGTAAAATTTTCAAATATTTGTTTGTTACAATCGAATAAAATCGACTGAGCGTCGGGCTGAACGCAGGTCAAGTAGCTGTATTAAAAGCAATATTTAATCTGTGCAATCCGCGCTCAATTCATTCACGTCATTATTTCTTATTAATAGTTGCTTAGCAACAATAACCGAAACTTATCTAATCGCCATCAGTAAAATACTTATTATTGAAAAGTTCAGATGGCCATCTGTGGCCTTCTTCATCAGTTTTACTTAACCAAATTACACTTTCTGAATGCAAATGATTGATTAGTTGTTGAAAATATTGAAATTGCTATATGTGTGCCTATAACTTTTGAGGAGTTCCCTCAATTCCTCATGGATCCCATCATCAGAACTTTCTTTTGATGATAATGGGACCAAACTGGAAGTAAGTCCAGTCATACAAAAAAAGAATTTTTCAAATCGGTTCATAAATGACGGAGTTATGGGGTAACAAATAAAAAAAAAATACACACGAATTGATAACCTCCTCTTTTTGAAGTCGGTTAAAAAAGGGCGCGCATGGCTAGCAGGCGTCTCTATCGGTCAAATTCGAAAATACAAGTGTCATTCGTTCATTTCATTTTGCTTGACTGGTAATGTTGGCGAAACTTGATCACAAAGTATTTTGCATTTTGAAATGAATATTAAAAATGCAAAATACATCTCGAAAGGTATTTCAAATAAAATACAAAATGCTTTTTACTAAAAGGCATTTAAATGCAAAATACTAAATAGGTATTTTGCATTTTGTATTTGCATTTTAAAATATAGAAGTATTTCAAATAAATCGCATCTCTGGTAAAAGGTTACCACCTCTCAAGGGCATCAGCAGAGTGACGTAGTACTATTCACAATATTTTCACAACGAACCACTAATGTAAGGAACCTTACGTAAGACAATAATAAGAACACAGAACAAACAAAATAAATGTCAAAATACATCTTATAAAATTACTCCCAATGTGCATGTTTTAAGCGAAATATATCTTTGATTGTAATAAAAGAAAAAGATAAAATTCAGTATTCAAATCCTAAGCGTATCATGAAAGGCTTTCATGTCGAGAGCATAAACAAAGGTGATTCAAAGGGGTCACGACCTTAAGTCACGAGATTTAGGCGAGAGAACATTATAGCAATGATGTTTTAATAATAATATCACTGATGTGTATAGTATATACTTCGCCGTTCTATCCTGATCTATTTCTGTGCTACCCACTCAACAGACACTTTCACAAACTAGGCCTAACAGACAGCCCACTCTGCAGGGGCTGCATGGAAACCGAGGAAACACTCGCCCACGTCCTTCTGGAATGTAGGAGCGTAGAAGACCATTGAATACGAACTCTTAGGAAATCGGGCACTCTACCGGAGGCCTGCGGCGACTTCGGACGCCTTCTGGAAGAACTTAGGGTGGATGGAATAGCCATAAGGAACTTCACGCACTAAAGCCTACTTGAGCGGCCAGGTGCGGAAAATACCCCGTCTAACTAACTAAGATGGGAGTATCCCTGCGATGTTTCAGTTTCAGATGTTTCAGTACGCATCCCTAAATGATATTCACACAAGCACACAACTACGCCGCTGTGTGTAGTAAGTAGTTAGTATGTTGTATGCGTTTGTAAAAGTTCTGGGTAATACGTGGTTTTACCCGCGTTAAATTTGAATTTTCGGTATGGTCCGCTTGGGTCGCAGCTTATTTATTTATTGAATAAAAAGGATTAAGCCTACTTACATTATTATTACCACTTACACTTAAGTGCAAAAATATATTTTTGAAATTAATTATATTCTGAGTCGGAGTGTAATTGTGTCCGTTAATTGTATGTCTGTGAAGTCACCTGCAACACAGAGACAGTTCCCTAGTGCGGGAGTTGTTTTTTTAAATAACAAAAAGTTACGGGACGTTTACTTATTTGCCACTTAAATAGTATAAAAAAACTGCATAAATGATTTTTTATACTAATGGCAAGCAAGGTCGCTCGCTATTTTTTTAATTTTTTTAGTCAGACTTTTTGTACATAATTATACAATTGTACCATTATCTACCCGTCAACTTTTGGGGATGCAGAGATATGGTTAATTTAAAATTGATGATTTGACATATATAGCATACACCACAAGTAAATAATCTTTATATATAAAAATGAATCCCTATTTCCCTTTGTCACGGCATCACGCGTGAACTGCTGGACCGATTTCAGTAATCCTTTTTTTGTTGTGTTTGTTATATTGTCAGAAGGTTCTATGTAAAAAAAAAGTTGTGCTGAAAATAGTTTATCCCGGACGAAGTCGGGGCGGGCCGCTAGTATACTAATAAATATATAGCTACGTAAATAAAATACCTAATAATACTAATAAATATTAAAAATACAAATCTAAGATGGTTTTAAGATGAAGTCTCTCTGGGATAGAAAAATGTTTCTTTCAAAACGCATCCCTAAATGAACCCTGTAGACCTGAACTCACACACAGGAACATAGATAGGGAAAACGCTCTCGGAAACGAAGACAGGTGATATGGTTAGTAATATTAAACAACTTAACCATTAAAAAACGCGAAAAAAAATTTTTTGATAAAAAACACGTTTTTTACTTACATTTGGACGGTTTAATCAAACGATAATTCAGCAGTGGAACCATTAAAATCAGTGTTTTCCCAACGAAAGTAATGTAACGCAAATAAAAAATCAGCCGCGGGCGGGGCCAACGTTCGCGCTCAGCTGTCGCCGGTGACGCAGTGGTGCAGCAGCGAGCAGCGCCTATCGCGATATCTTCCGCTTATCCCAGCCTACCATACTTACTAAGTTACTTATTTATTTAAAAATAAAGGACTAATCACCAAAAGACGTTTAGTAATATTTTGTGTTTAGATAGTATTATATTATTATTGTTCAGGCTCTGAGAGCGTTTCCCTTCCACCCAATATGTATGGTGCAGTCTAAATTCAAATCGCTCTCCTCTCCTTACTTTCACCATTTGTCGACATAAGTGCGTAGTAATGGAACTTTGTTTGTCTGCAGACGACATTCGTAAAGTCACTCACACAACCATTATTACGTTAAACGCGTGACGCAATGATTTGTTTTAATAACCATTTATAGTAGCGGTATTCTACTTGTTACAGTATTGTTAACTGAACATCACAGTTTATTTCCTGAAAGGATAGGCAGTAAAATATCGCAACATCAGTGGCAAAGACTTTGACTGGCCTGTTGGTCTAGTAGTTAGTGACTCTGCCTGCTATGCCGGAGGTCGTGGGTTCCATTCCCACCCAGAACAAATCTTTGTGTGATGAGCACGAATGTTTGTTCTGTGTCTAGGTGCAATTTATCTATAATGTGTATGTATTTAGGAATATATAAGTATGTTTATCAGTTGTCTGGTTACCATAGTACAGGCTCTGCCTAGTTTGGGATCAGATAGCGATGTATGTATAAGTTGTTCCGAAAATATTATTCTTAAAGAGCCGTAAGTTGAGAAATGCCGTTTGACAATTTTGAACCTTAACTGTTATGAAGCCTAAGATCTAAATTGCAAAACAGGAGTATCTGTAAGAGAATAATGACATCTTAAGTCATTATTCTCTTACAGGTGCGATATATGACTGCTAAGCTGGAGGTTGTAGGTTCGATTCCCAAACAGGACAAAACTTGTGGGATTCGTAAACGTTTGTTCCAAGTCTGGGTGTAATTTATGTCCATGAATTGTATATGTTCTCTAGTGCGGGAGATGACTTAAATAATCACACAAATATTTATCCTGGATGGAAATCGAACCCATGACCTCCGGCTTAGCAGTCAAAGTCACTAACCACTAGACCAACAGGCCTGTCAATCTTAAACCTGATAGTGTACTAGCCTATTTTTGTATACAACAAGACATTGAAATTCGACCTCATCACTCGTGTGCACTATCTTTCTGCCAGTCAAGTTATACAAATTAAATATTTGTCTGTTCGTTTGTTGATAAAATAGTTAAACACCAGAAACAACAACTGAACACTCTATTTGCATCAGAAGATTAAATAAATAGCAACGTTTGATAAACATAGCACATCCGTACTTCTATATTTGGTTCAACAAGGTCGCAAGGTCAGTATAGGATGCTACGTGAGGTGATTCTGTTTACGATTATGTACTTTCTTCCTTATAGTATAGGTGTTATTGAAGGTGGTGCGTTGTGATATTGCTAGCGAATTTTTCGGTTCATTAGGTACATTTTTTTTTTTTTTTTTGCAACCTAGTATATGATGCCCACGGTCACATTTTATCAACGCACCTTCCGCCGCCGACAGGGAGTTCATCCTCACATTTTAGAACCTCTATCATGCCGCACTGTACGGTTTCAGAGGAATTTCCTCCCACGTACGATTAGATTGTGGAATGAGGTATTTCCGAGAGACTATAGCATGGGGTTCTTCAAGAAAGGAGTTATAAGGTTTCCTAATGGTCGTCAACGCGTGATACCCCTGATGTTGCAAGCGTAACCGTATGCTTGTTTGCCTCCTTGGTAGTATAAAAAAAAGGCTGGCAGTTGGCATGCAACTGATAATGCTTGCTGCTGCTATTTCATGTATTTTTTCGTTGGCTGTTTAGATATTTGTCCAGTCTGTTCTTAAATTGGTTTGTATTATCAGCTGAGATTACATATTCTGGGAGCTTGTTTATTGTCCATGCTTGGACAACTGTATTGTTGTTGAGAAAGTGTTTATGAGTTTTATGATATTAAAATATCCTAGTTTAAAAAATATAACAAAATGGCTCTAAGTCAAAGTCAAACTCATTTATTAATTTAGATCAAATACATGATATTCATGAACGTCATAAGAACAAATGCCAGCATACTTTTTCCTACAGCCTGAATTCGCTGACTATGGTAGGGCTCTTAAATAGGCACTACAGAGTGAAAAATATCTGAAGTCGGAGCCAAGCCAAATATGTGGCGGAAATGGATCTAGCCTAATTACCTACTTATACTCACTTTCTATTTAACACTTAGACTTAGACACAATAGATGTTTATTGTCATGACGTCTATAGGCGTTCACTGTACTTCAAAGTGTTAATTTTAGGGGATCACTACAGATTGAAGATATGTTTTAAAATTGCCTAAGCCAAATATTTGGCTATCGTACAAGAATGCTTTGTCATGTAAGTAGTAGTGCAATAACTTTGGTCAAGTGTGTGTCCGTTAGAGTCGGTCGGCAGCTGCCAAATCGCAGAAACTTCGTCTCCACTCTCAACGAGTTCGTACCTGGTGTAAGTGATAAGATTACTAATTGTGTCTTCATTTATCCTATTCTTTTTCTTCTTATCCATCATTAGTGGCCAACCTGGTGATGAGTTATTAAGATCACCCATATTTAGGCCTCTGTAGTGATCTCACGACTGTTAACAGTCGGGACCAACTTTTAACGTGCCTTTCGAAGCATGAAGACGCTCAGATGAAATACCACTATGCGGTCACCCATCTTTATAGGTGTCGCCCCTTTGGTTGCTTATAATTATGTTACGTTTCATTAAAAACGCATCCTTATGAGCTCTGGAAACTTGTTCTCACGCACAAAAACACAACTACACCGCTATGTCTAGTTATTTGGCTATGGTATTTTGTAAAGTGGAGCTCCTTCCCCAGTCGGGCTTGCTCACTAGTATGGTGCCCTACCTCTCTTTACCTAACCGAAAACTATCTACTCATTTCAGATGAAATAGGTAATCTCTAATCCCTTATCACTCACGACACAGCTGTTTAGAAGCACGTGTAAACAGAATTAGCCGAGTTTGTGCCGCGTGTGGGCTCTTGAGCAACAATTGAATTACCCGAGCACTGTCACTAATTATGTCTTCGGCCCTCATCATTCACTGAATAATACGAACACTCGTCCCGGCTCGTCGGTAGGTTAGGTAGTTTGTACGACATTGCCATGCTAATCTCGTTCAACTTTGTACGCAACTACTCCTGTGTAAAGGTGTGCTGGGGGACTTTAAATTTAACACTTTCGCGGACAGTAACGTAGACACAATAGATGTTTTATTGTTATAACGTCTATAGGCGTTCACTGTCCTTTAAAGTGTTAAGAGAGGTAGGGCACCAGCGAGCAAGCCCGACTGGGAAAAGACCTTACAGAAGACCACAGCAAAATAACTATACGCGGAGGTGTAGTTGTGTTCCTGTGTGTGAGTACAGGTCTCCAGCGCTCATTTAGGGATGCGTTTTGACAGAAAAGTATTCAAACCCAAATTCCCTTTGTCTGTGTCCATGTCTATGCTTCAAATGCACTGTGCTGTTGCTGTTAGTAATATTATCTTTATGTACAATGCCAGTAAGCGTGTCTGGTATTATCTCATTCTTTCGTCTAAAAGTCTTGACTAATTACGATGTTTTTTTTTTTGCATTTATGGAGTTACTTAGATGGTTCTTTACTGAACTTGTACCCGCTACGTGGTACTTATACCGATTTGGCAGTGAACTCTGTCACAAGACAACTTAGGTAATATACCTAACAGCTCTAATTTTGCTATCAAAAATGTTATGCTTATGTAAAGAATATTGTCTCATTTCCTGCGATAATTCCCACTAATTGATGAAAACAAAAATAAAGCTACCAGCTCCACAACAGTCAGGCAAAAACAGAAAAATCGCATATTTATATCTCCAACAGATTTTCCCACGTGCATCACAAATCATGATTAAAACAAGACCTCAACAAAACAAACAGTTTCGCATTACATTTTATACGGAAATGGCTGAAAAATTAAAAACTAGTGTAGATAAATAATACAGAAAGAGAAGCGAAACTTATTCTCACGTTGACGATAAAGAGGCGAAGTAAAAATGAATTATGAAATACCTACGAGTACATATATGGCAGTAGTCGTGCGAATTGCACCCGAATGGCTAATGCTTTATGCATAACTGGAATAATATATTATTGTTTCGTGTAGTGGTCACCTTACTTTGACTGCTCGGTGGTCCAGTGGCCGCAGTATGCGCCTGCTGTGCACGACGTTGTGGCACAAATTACTAAATAGTTACTACGTAAGTTGTGGGTTCGATTCCCACGCAGGACAAAACTTTGTGTGACCACAAAGAATTGTTCTAAGTCTGGGTGTAATTTGTGTCCGTTAATTGTATGTTTGTTAAGTCCCCGGCGACACAGAGCTTGTTCTCTAGTGCGGGATTGTCTTTTTAAGAATAAAAAAATAAAAAATACTACTGACACCACGTCGAATATTGTGGGTTCGATCCTCATATAGGATAGTTATTATATACTAGCTTCCGCCCGTGGCTTCGCCTACGCGTACAATCCTTAGGGAACAGAGATTTTTCCGGGATAAAAACTATGAGTTGTCGGGTTTGAATGCAGAATGGTCCGTGTGTGAACAATTATTTATCCTTCTTCTTATATATATATACCTTTTTGGGCATAATAATATAGGATCGCCCCCTATTACTGTCGAAACGATGAGGATGTCGTATACTGCCTACTCCCTTTATTAAAAAAAGGCTTGATGCTGTTATGTTATGTAATAAAATTATACTCAACCTAAATATCAAGCACTTAATGCTTAAGTTAATTTGATATAAAATTAATATTGTTAATTATCAAATGGATGTCTTGAATATTAAGTTAAGAGCGGTATAATCGTAGGTGTATTAAATAATTATTAGCTGTTGCCCGCGGCTCCGCCCGCGTGGATGTCGGTTATCGCTGCAAAAAGTAGCCTATGTGTTATTCCAGACCATACTCTATCTCTGTGCCAAATTCATCCAGATCCGTTCAGTAGTTTTTACGTGAAAGAGTAACAAACATCCATCCATACATTCTCACAAACTTTCACATTTATAGTATTAATAAGGATAATAATTAGTACCACATTGTTGGTCCAAGGCTGGGCTTATTCCTTTAACGGATCGTGAGTTAGTTTTATAACAGGATCCAGGAACTTAATACTATTAGGTATTCTGTGACTTAACTATTAACTGCTTGTGCAGGCGTTTACACACCTCCAACGGAAAGGAACGATCCTTCAACCAGGCTAGGTGATTCGTGGCTGGCGGGCTGCGGGCCAACGGTTAGTTATTGGGCGTTGTATATATTATACTGAGTGTCTGTGTACACTTCGATATCGCGATTCAGCTTCTCAAACATTTGTTTTACAGCTGCGTGTTTCTAGGGATAGTGACATTTGTGTATTTTATTTTTTATTTTAAGGTTCTAGAGTGACGACTACGAACTGGAAGACGAAGCGTGGGCAGGCCTCCAACAAAGTGGACCGACGACCTGGTAAAGGTTGCGGGCAACCGATGGACAAGGTCGGCTCAGGATCGAGAGTTGTGGAAATCCTTAAGGGAGGCCTATGTCCAGCAGTGGACGTCTTTTGGCTGAGATGATGATGATGATGATATTTAATTTTGTTGCTTGCTGTGGCGCTATTCTATTAGCCTAATAGATAACGCCACATGTTTAAGCTCGCAGGTCTGTTGATCTTAGCGACTATTACACAGCTACGCGCTTTATTACCTCCAATTTTTTTTTTTTAAGTGAAAACTTATTTTAGCACGATACGCATATTTTTAAATGATATAAAATCTAAGATGGAAGTATCCCTGGGATAGGAATACATTTCTATTAAAACAAATCGCTGGAGATAGGTGGAAACGCAGCTTTAGGCGGAGGTCCATACCCCACCATACCCTTTAAAATAATGTTAGTGAAACAATATAAGAATATAAAACACAATCTTTATATTCCCACTAACTTATTTAGTTCGGTATACAGACAAAATCGATAAAAGTTCCTAACTTACATGAATAAACTAAATATATTTATTTCCCAGAACACACTGTATTCGTTTCTATTTCAATATTTGTTGTAAATAAGTTTTTGTATAGTTCAAACGCTAAAAGAAAAGTTTGTAGAGTTTCTAGTATTGTCTTTGGCACAAACTTACTTTCTAAGAGAGGATTAGCTTATTTAACACCACAGTCCAGTTAGGGAAAGAAGTAGGAGCACAGGAATGGCTGTCTCTACCTTTGAGACAAAATACATTTAACTGTACGGATAGTTCTATGGCTTATGTGGTTATCTCGCCATTCCCCCGCGACACAGGGCTTAGGCCCTTGTCGCGGGGGATTTTACAAACACGCACCTAGACTCGGAATGGCGAGATAACCACTTAAGCCATAGAACCATCCGTACAGTTAAATATATTTTATCTGAAAGTTATGTTCCCTAGTGCGGGCATTGTAAATTAAAAAAAAAAAAAAGAAAACCAGTTTTATGGGGAACAAAAAAAAGGCAGAACTGTGATACTAACTCGACATTATATCGACTTAAATTTTATTGTCTTCCTTACGCGTTTATAATATTAGTAGGATTGCTTTCACCCACGACTTTGCCTTTGTGTTGTTCCGGACTATAATCTATCTCTGTGTCTAATTTCATCCAGATTCGGTCAGCCGTTTCGGCGTGTTTGAGTAAAAAACATCTATACATTATATTTTGTGCATACATCCACGCATTAAAACTTTTGCATTTTAATATTAGTACGATTAATTAATAAAAATGATCTTTGATTACACTCCTCTTTGGTCCAGTTTAAAAGTAAAAGGGTCTAATAACTTTTAAAGATTCATTTCATAATTTTTTCGAAGCAAGTATTTAGGCAATAAAAAATTCCAATGGAACGTTCTAATCCTTTGAATATTCGTACGAAAGTATTCTGACGATTTATTGTAAAGTTGGGCAGAAACTTTTGGGCCTTCGCATATTTCCCCCTTTTGCTTCAAGTTATTAAATTATTTTGTTGGATTATAGAAAACAGAATGTTCAGACAAGTTTCTGTGGTTGTGTTTGATGTTTTTTTGTTGAAATTGTAATAATTTTGTGTATCATTTCTGAATAGTTCCCCAATTGTGTTGCCTTTGATGAATTAATTCAAATGTATTCAATTATTCCGTCGTATTTGTAATTTTAGAGGTTGAAATTGCATCAAACAAATCGTTAATGATAACTTTGGCAATGTAAGCGTCCATAGGTCATCCAGCCGATCACCTCACCAGCCTTGCATATTTGTTAATATTGATACTTTTTCGTGCTAGGACTACAGGTCTCCAGCGCTCATTCGACAATGCGTTTTGCATTAAACGTTTTTCTGTCCCAGTGATACTTTATCTTATAGCACTGGTGCAAGCATAGTAACTGCTGGAGATCAGGCGGACCGTATGCTTTTTTGAAAGAAAGAAAGAAGAAAAGAAAGAATGCATTTATTCGAACATACCTGTGTATGTTCGAATAAATGCATTCTTTCTTTTCTTCTAAGCAGAGGTAGACATAAGATGGACACATAATAGCAACACAAAAAACGCTAAGAACTAATATTATATATATATATATAAGTAGGTACCTTTATCCTATGTGATGTCAGAAAAGGTCCCAATCTCAGCTCTGTGCTGCGGCATTTTATACTGCAGCGCTGATTTTCTGATCAGGCCTTGGTGAGATCACGTAGCTACCCAAGTAGTATACGACAAGAAAATAAAGCCAATTATAGAAATACAAAATGGCCCTATAAGAAAGAAAAGAAAGAAATAAATTAAAATTTAGCTACACCATAGCTATATAAACCGATTTTTATAACTGTGCAGCTGTCAATGTCAAAATATTGCCATGTTGGCTGCATTGGAACAAAATTTCAAATATACATAGAATAATTTTGATTGTTATGTATGTATAGTAATGTGAATAAAAACTATTTTCAATATAACAAAGAGGAATATGAATACTCAAATGGCACAGACGAAATGAAAGTGAAGACTCTACTGACAGGGACAGGCGCCTGCGGGGAGGTGGGAAGGTAAGTGGGTGGGTGAATTTAATCATCCCACCCGGCAACCTAACGAATTTGACAGCCCCAACTGCACAGTTATAAAAATTGGGCTATACGAATATTCTTTGAACGCAAATAAGCATAACAACTCTCATACGCCATGTACAGTCAATTACACTGACTTAGAATCCGTCATAATGTTTTTTTTTTTTATACTACTTGGGTGGCAAACAAGCATACGGCCCGCCTGATGTTAAGCAGTATCCGTAGCCTATAGACGCTTGCATTACCAGAGATATCACTTGCGTGTTGCCAACCCATTTTTTTTACACCAGGGCTTTAAGATGGAAGTAACCCTGGGATAGGAATACGTTTCTTTCAAAACGCATTCCTAAATGAGCGCTGGAGACCTGTACTCACACACAGGAACACAACTACACCGCTGTGTGTAGTCATTTGGCTGTGGTCTTCTGTAAGGTGGAGGTCCTTCCCCAGTCGGGCTTGCTCGCTAGTATGGTGCCCTACCTCTCTTGATGTGGTCTTAAATTACGTGAATGAGGTCAACTTTTTTTAAATGAGGTTTAAATATATATTTATTAGGATTTCGCTACAAGACATATTTTTTCGTATACCTCTCTTTGTGTTAAAATAATGTTTGTTTGTTACGTTTTACGTCTAAACGGATGAACAAAGCATAATGAAATTTAGCATAGAGATAGTTGGTATCCTGGTTAAGGACATGGGGTACTTTTTATCGATACAATTTTATCTTTCTACCGCTATCCGTGTAGGCGCAGCTACGAGCCACAGCTAGTATTACATATAATCAGATATAATTTTTACAAATTATTAAAGAATTTATTAGTCTTTGATAACTTCTGGAAGCAGCGTTATCAACAATTTGTTAAACGTTTTATTAAATTCTAAAGATGCCAAACTTCAAAGTAAGAAATTTTCTTAAAGGAATATTTGTGAATTTATTTCTATCGAAAGGTAATCTTTGATGTACCCGTAAGCTTAACTAACAAAGAGAATATTATACCTACTTCAATATACCTACATAATGTTATACTTATAATACCTATTAAATAAAAAAAAGTATCGAAGTAAAAATTAACAAAGATGCATCGATAGCATTGGGTAAATCCCAATGCTATCGATGCTTTTTTGCCAATTTTAGCCGGCACCAATTTTCTAGACAAGTGGCATAAGCGATAGTCGAATCGAAAAATCAAAAAAGAAAATGTATGGGATTTGACGTAAGTTTATGACATTAAATCGTAGACTCACGTCAAATTGCATACATTTTATTTTTTGACTTTTCGATTCGACTATCGCTTATGCCACTTGTCTAGAGGCTCAAAACATTCGAAAGTATTTTCTACTGCCTCTCCGGTATTGTTTTCTTTCAGCCAGAAGTTGCGCAAACGAAATTGCATGTAGGTCATCCACAACAAATTGTAAAATCCCCAGCAACCAAAACAAGTTCAGGTTTTAATAAAAAAACAGAATTTTCTCTGATTCCGTCATTTTATCTTCTTTCGGTACAAAATCAAATTTCTTTTTCAAAAACCTGACTTTATTAAAGACATTTTTTTTTTATACTACGAAGGTGGCAAACAAGCATACGGCCCGCCTGATGGTAAGCAGTTACCGTAGCCTATGGACGTATATAATAGATACATTGTAGGTACCTTTGTACACATCAAGCCACATCACGCCAAGACTTACTATAATCTACTTCGTCCATAGCAGAGAAGCCGATAATTAAACTGGACGGCTGGTGCAATGGCTTGCATGATTTTATTAGGATTCAGCCACACTCTCGGGTTAGGGCAATGCCACACGGTATGATGCAGCATGCCGCAACTTTGGCAAAACATGTCCATGCGTGTTAGCCATCGGTTGGTTCAGTGGCTTAAGTGGTTACCTCGCCATTTACAACTGCATGGCTTGTTGTGAGCTCGATCCCGGAAGTGTTATATTACACCAATTTTTCGGGATTGAGCTCACATATAGTTGTCGCGAGTCTGGGTGTACTTTATGTCCGTTAATTGTATGTTTGTAAAGTCTTCCGCGATGCAGGGCTTGTTCCCTAGTGCGGGAGTTGTCTTAAAAATTAAAGAAAAAAGAAACAAATGCAGAAGTTTGGATGGATAGATGGATGCTTGTTACTAAATCATGCCAGAACGGCTGAACGGATCTAGATGAAATTTAGGACAGAGATATATTCATAGTCTGGAATAACACATTTGCTACTTTATCTTGTACGGAAAGATTTGTTTTTGTTTTACGCTACACATTAATTAAAATGAAATGAAAATGAAAAAGCATTTTTTTTTATAAAAGAAAATACAGAGACAAAGAAAATACATGCGACATGCTAACATGAATCGTTGCGACATAATAGTGTGGTGCGTTTTGTGTGGTAACACCTTTATTAATTCAGCTAGATTTAGTCATCTATGTCACAGGGCCCTGACTCGATGTCACCAGTTCGTTGTTAGCGCCAAAACTGTTTAGGATTAGTGTGTTCACGTATGTGGAGATCAGGATTTAGGAGGGAGTGGATATCTCCAATAATTTGTCACAGAAAATAGTCACAGAAAATAGCCTGCAGCCTGGTCTTAATTCTGACCTTAATCTTCTCTGATAAACTTTGGTTTATTTTAAACTAGTTGTTGCCCGCGGCTTCGCCCGCATAGATGTCGGTTATCGCGATAAAAAGTTCCAGACTATAATCTATCTCTGTGCCAAATTTCATCCAGATCCGTTCAGTAGTTTTTGCGTTAAAGAGTAACAAACATCCAAACATCCATACATTCATACACACAAACTTTCACATTTATAATATTAGTACTGTATTTTTTCTTGTTAAAAAAGACCAACTTTCGCACCAGGGAACTAGCTTAGTGTCACAGGGGATTTTTCAAACATACAATTCACAGTCAAAAGCTGCCACCCTGGTAATGCAATGCTGCCAGTCTTTTGGGCACGTTTCCAGTGGACGTCGATGTGGATAAATTTTATGACGCCTTTTAAGCAGTCCGTCCCTTTTTTCGTGTATTTTCTGTATATATATTTTTTTTCCTTTTTTAATAAGTGTAAATATGTAAATGGTATACTTTTACAGTATCTTTAAAGTTTTAAATAAGAACCTGAGTTAATTAATAGGGGTCGATTTTTAGACCTCGTCAACCCCCAAAATTAGTTTTGCATTTCTATCAACCCTCGAAAACCGATTCCTATATAGACCACTTTAGGAAACCCTGAACTAGACCAATAAAGCTTTTAAATCAAACAATATGTCAACAGAGAGCTTACAATCAACCAAACCACACAGCAATAGTTAAACCGAAAATAATCAATCAAACAGATAAACGTTTTAAATATTATGTCAAAATAAAACGTGCCACAATTTTGCACGTCCTGCAATAATGGATAAAAGTTTTAATTCAAATTTATTGTATCAACTGGTGTATTACGTATGAAGTTAAACGAATGATTTGTTTTGTTGTCCACGCAGTTTTCATTAATATGTGACCAACAACTCGATGATATGGAGATTCTTCTTCTTCTTATCGTTTGGTTAGTGGTTAATCTGGTGACAGAGTTATTTAGATCGCCCATATTTAGGCCTCTGTCGTTGTCTAACGACTGATAACAGTCGGGACCGACTTTTAACGTGCCCTCCGAAGCACGGAGACGCTCAGATGAAATACCACTATGCGGTCACCCATCTATAGGATTACCGCGCCCTTGGTATCGTTTATCGAACAGCGAGTAATCCTAGCTATGAGATTAAATATATCAGAAAGTACTGGTTCGATTAGAAAAATATTTTTTATTGAATAGTGCATTTATCCAGGAAGGCTTTATATCATGCTATAATCAATAGGAGCGGATCAGTAGTGAGATATGTTGCAAAATCGGGGAAAATATTCCAAATTACCACGCGGACGAAGTCGCGAGCGACCCCTAGTCTATACTATAATATATTATAAAGAGGTGAAGTTTGTGAGTTTGTGACGTTGTAGGGGGTAATCTACTAAACCGATTTTGAAAATTCTTTTACCATTAGAAACGTTATTTGTGAGTGTCATAGGCTATATTATATTGACAAAAACATTACGGGAATCCGAGAAATACCTCCTTGGCTTAGACGGGCGGGCGTAAAAAATAAAATTATTGATTCTCAAAATATTCTTGGATATAAGAATACTTCTCCATGGTGGCCTCGGTAACATGTTTTCGACACTCTTCGATGATAGCTTCTGGCAATTAAATTAGCCACAGAAAGCGCTAACTAATATCTTGAGGCTAAATACTTTTATCTGGAATAATACTGGCTATTACCTACTAGTCATATAATTGTATCTAGCTATCATACTAAAATACAACCTAAAAGTGTGCACACTAAAATATACGGCCCACGCAGCACTCGTAGAACTCGTTGCGACGTCGCCTACGCAACGCCTACGACAATGCTACGAAATTAAATTTGGTATAATGAAATTAGTTTCGTAGCATTACAATACACTCGAAAACACTTTCTTAGCCGTGAAATTATTATATAATTTTAACAAAAAAAAACCGACTTCAGTACGGCAAGTTGCAGAATTTCAAAAACCTTAAAAACGGCTAGATTACATTGTTTAATTTTGAAGTTCCGTTGCCTAGCTACCTTAGCAACCATAATGGAAACTTATTTAATCGCCATCCGTAAATACTTATTATTGAGAAGTTCAGGTGGCCATCTGTTATCTTCTTCATCAGTTTTACTTCATCGTTATACTTTCTGAATGCAAATGTTTGATGTGTTGTTAAAAATATTGAAATTGCTATATGTGTGCCTATATTTTTTAAGGAGTTCCCTGAATTCCTCATGGATCCCATCATCAGAACTTTCTTTTGATGAAAATGGGACCAAACTGGAAGTATGTCCTCTCAGACATAAAAATAATTTTTCACATCGGTCCATAAATGAGGGAATTCTGCGGTAACAAACATTTAAAAAAAAAACATATAAATTGATAACCTCCTCTTTTTGAAGTCGGTTAAAAATCACAAAATGAGCTCCAAGTAACGATCAAATCTAAATTCAAATTGTTATCCTAACGTAGTATCGAGCCTTTTCATCTTAGTAGTAGGCAGAGATGTTGAAACACCCACGTTTCACAGCTTTGTTTGGTTCTAAATAATTGGGAGCCTATAAAACAGGCACAAATCTGTAAAACATGTGTTTTAGATATATTTAGATAACAGTCTCATACGCAAATTTATAATAACTAAAGGTCATCCAGTGGAAAGTAGTGGTCGAAATTCGACCGTAATGTCTTTCTGCAGTCCTTTTTCGTATGAACCTTAACAGTCCCCAATCTCATACTCCTCTCTATCTGTCTCGTCTGTGCAATGTGCTTAAAAAGAGGCACAAAGTTTTTCTCCACTTATTAAATTATAAAGATTATATTATACTTTTTATTATAGCGGTGGTGGCCGAGCGGGAAAGTAACCGACTTGCATGCAAGAGTTGCGAGTTCGATTCCGGGTGGCTGGCCCGGTGGCAGTACCAATGTAAATTCCACTTTGTGGAATTTATATGTATGGAAAACATCGTAAGGAAACTCACATGTCTTAGAAGAAATTCTGAAGACATGTCAGATTCGCCAACCCGCATTAGGCCAACGTGTGTGAATTAAGGCCTTAACCCTCTCTCTCTCTTGTCAGAAGAGAGGAGACCCGTGCCCAGCCGTGGGACATATATGGGTTGCTATTATTATATTTTTATTAAAACCATACTTTATATACAGACAAGCTGCTTCTCCGCCTGTATGTTTGTCTGTAAATACGCCAATGTAATTAACAAGTTCACAAAATAAATAAAATGTATTTACAATATGGCTTCCACATAATTATCTTGCAGCGGTTGTATTTACATTTTACATATGCAAAATAAAAATTTGAATTTCAATATTGGGTACTGTGATGGCTACACCTGGCTCCCTCATATACATACTATCGAAACAAATTTTACTTTGAAATAAACCAAGTTAGACTTTTCACATATTTTATAAAAGCTCGGCAAGGTGTATTCACTACTTTAGTCTTAATCTATACTAATATTATAAAGCTGAAGAGTTTGTTTGTTTGGTTGAACGCGCTAATCTCAGAAAGTACTATTTCGATTGGAAAATATCTCATTTTGTTGAATAGTGCATTTATCCAGGAATGCTTTAGGCTATATAACATCACGCTATGATCAATAGGAGTGGGGTATGTTGCAAAATATACGCGAACGAAGTCGCGGGTGACCCCTAGTATTTTTATAACGCTAGATATTTTTTAACCAACGATTAAGACAATAAAAATAAAAAATATTATTAAGTATAACGATTTTTTTTCGTAGCATTTTATTATATTACTTACTTAGGTAGATAGCAATCAAGCATTCGGTCTGTCGAATGGTAATAAGTAGCCCTATGCTTGCAAACAAGCACGCCTGACCGGGTACGATTCTTTGGAGAGCTGTACTTACACTCAGGAACACAACTACACCGCTGTGTGTAGTTATTTCAAGTCAAGTCAATTTTCAATCATTTATTCATTTAGATCAAATGCATGACACTTAAAAACGTCATAAAAACGAATGCCAGCATTTTTTTTCCTACGGCCAATTCGCTGACTAGTGGTAGGGCCTCGAGAAGAATTGGCAAGAAACTCGGGCCAATCTTTTTATTCGCCAGAGTATAACAGATATATACAATTTGGAATGAGTTACAATATTTGTTTGTGGTAACAAAAAGGACGGAAATCCATACAAAATGAAATTTAGGTATCTATAGAGTACAACCAACAAAAACAATAAATAAAAATAAAATAGTAAAACTGCATGGTAATGTGCGATCGCCTCTTTTTGTAAGTATAAGTTAGAAACATGTCGTGATCATTTTACTCTTTACTCTTATGTATAAATTATATTATTATTATTTAAAAATAAATCATACCAAGATTGACCAGCCACCCCAAGTAGCACCCGTACACGGGCATGACACACGGGCACCCGTTCACGGGCATGACGCACGGGCACCCGTTCACGGGCATGACGCACGGACCAGCCATCATTTCCTTCGCCATATTAAAAGAAAGGAAATGACCCGGCCAATACGACATCACAAGCAATGGCATTCCAGTGAGCATGTCAATTAGGCTGTGATCTTCTGTAAGGTAAAGGTCCTTTCCCCAGTCGGGCTTGCTCATTAGTACGGTGCCCTATCTCTCTTCTCTGTAAATTGAACACGTGCAAAGCCAGCACGTTTTGTTTGTATGTATATAAAGTAAATCTCGAAACACCAGCCAGTGGGTGGTACACAATCTCACAAAACACCTGTATTATATTCAATATGCAACAATCTCACTGTTGGACGTGTATGTAGTACAAAACATGGAGTGTGCTGTTATCGACATATTACCTCCACTTTACACAGATTACACAACACGAACTTGCTGAAATTGCAACAATCTTTGAAACGTTTTGGAGAATATACAAATATGCAAGAGAAGTCACAATGTGTATCTTACTGTAGTTTTATGTAGCAATCTTTGAGATATGGTTTTATACCTAAGTATAGGAGTATAAGAGAGGTAGGGCACCATACTAGCGAGCAAGCTCGACTGGGGCCTTCCCCAGTCGAGCTTGCTCGCTAGGAAAATGTTTCTTTCAAACGTATCTCTAAATGACCGCTGTTATTTGCCAGTGATCTTCTGTAAGGTGGAGGTCCTTACCTCCACCTTACAGAAGACCTCTGGCAAATAACTACACACAGCGGTGTAGTTGTGTTCCTGTGTGTGAGTACAGGTTTCCAGCGGTTATTTAGAGATGCGTTTGAAAGAAACATTTTCCTATCCCAGTGATACTATTATCTTTAAGCACTGGTGCAAGCGTCCAAGGCTACGGAGGACGGTATCAGGTGGACAGTATACTTGTTTGCTACCCAAGTAGTATCATATCAAATGATTCACCATCTGCTAACTAAACGCACATGTCTTAGAAGAAATTCTAAAGACATGTCTGATTCACCAACCCGCATTAGGCCAGCGTGTGTGAATTAACGTCTACACCCTCTCTCTCTCTCTCTTGATAGAAGAAAGTAGACCCGTACCCAGCAGTGGTAAATATGGGTTGCTACATTATTATAAATACAAGACATTAAATATACTTAAACTAGGGGTCACCCGCGACTTCGTCCCCGTGGTTATTTGGAATATTTTCCCCGATTTTGCAACATATCTCACTACTGCTCTGCTCTCCTATTGATCATAGCGTGATGTTATATAGTTTATAGCCTTCCAGGATAAATGCACTTTCAACAAAAAAATTTTTTTTCCAGTACCAGTACTTTCTGAGATTAGCGCGTTCAACCACACAAACAAACCGTTCAGCTTTATAATATTAGTATAGATATTAAAGTTGTTTACGTTAGTTACATTTGGTAGAGCGCTGGGCCGCAACCCGACAGGCGCAGGTTCGAATCCTGCTCCGGGTTCGTCTTTTTTCACATTGCTTTATTATTTAAATACAAGACACCCAAAACAAAACAGCACACCATTTATTTAGAACACTAAAACGATAATATGAAACGATGATCAAATAAAAAAACATATATTTACCCGTTTTATTGACACGGGGGACCCTTAGGTACTGCTTGTACCTGAGGCAGTAACTTTTACGAGAGCTCCCATAAAACCAGAATAGACCTCTATATCACCTTATACCGTTTCTTTTGTATATTTAAAGGTTCTATTCTCTACAATAAGTATACATAACTTTTTTATAGAGACGTTTCGCCCATTGGAAATTGTATTTCTTGTTTTTATTATCGATAGTCTCAATATAAGGTTCACAGTTAGAATGGCGATTGCTTCGTAAAGAAACGTTTAGCCAGCGATTCCCAAAGTGGGCTATATTTTTGACTGACTTGATGATTTGATGCGCTTGCTGTGCACGAGGTTGTGGGCTCAATTCCCACACAGGTCAAAACTTTGTGTGACCCACAAAGAGTTGTTGTTGTCTAGGTGTAATGTGTCCGTTAATTGTATGTTTGTAAAATTCCACGCGACACATAGCTTGTTCTCTAGTGCGGGAGTTGTCTTTAAAAAAAGTAAAGATATAGACCCCTTGGGGTAAAAACTAATATTGGAGGTCGAAGAGGTCTAAAAATCGATCCCTATTAATTAACACAAGTTCTTATTTGAAACTTTTAAAATACTGTATAATTTGTGTTAACGTGTACCAACTTGTTTTTTTTACTTAAAAAGACAACTCCCGAACTAGGGAAAAAACCCTGTAACGTGGTGTACGTTTTAATTAATTGTATGTTTGTAGTCTCCCACAAACATACAATTAACGGATAAAAAATACATCCAAGCTTGGGACAACCATTTGTGGATCACACAAATATTTGTCCCGAGTGGGGATCAAACCCACAACACACTGCGCAGTAGTAAATGGCAAGGTAACCACATAAGCCACTGAAGTAACCGTGCAGTAAAATGTTATAAGAATGACTAATATTCAAGTAAGAAGCATCATTGCTGTACTTTATATGAATAGGAAATTAAAAGTATTTTTAACCGACTTCAAAAAAGGAGGAGGTTATATGTTCGACTGTTTTTTTTTAATTTATGTTCACTGATTTCTCCCCCATTTGTGGACCGATTCTTTTTTTATTTGAAAGAGTATACTCTAAAGGTGGTCCCATTGGCACCACGTCAGGATCTGATGATGGAATCCTAGGGAAATCGAAGGTAACCCTAAAATTTTATAGGTCTTAACAATGTTTTTCATATATATTTTACT
This sequence comes from Trisateles emortualis, assembly GCA_947095525.1. Lineage (NCBI taxonomy): Eukaryota > Metazoa > Arthropoda > Insecta > Lepidoptera > Erebidae > Trisateles > Trisateles emortualis. The sequence goes on along the minus strand of OX352736.1, from coordinate 18,839,389 downwards.
TTTATTTTATCACTAAAAATAGAAATATAAAAAAATACAGATTGAAGTCGGTGCCAAGCTTAATAAGTGACAGGATGAACCTAGCACTGACTTCAATCTGTATTCAGTTACTTTTAGGTTTTTGAAGTCGGTTTCATTTTTTTGGTACCAATAGCAAAAAGCTAGAGATAGGATTTTTAAAATAATTTGCCTATATTGCCTATTTGTCTAAGGTCTCAGTTCATTTTGGAAAAAGGCTTTCTTTCCTAAAAAAGTTTGAGAATCCCTTTAGATGAATTAGTACTTAACTTGAAATAGGACTCGTTAGCTTAGATATTAAGACGTGAAATGGACTAATAATTTCTGAGGAATAATTGGATTGAGTTATGTAGAACTGTTGAGACAGATGCGTCCTGCATTAATACAATAACAAATTTTATGCTATTTAGGTCTTAGGTACTCATTTAAAATGCGTTGAAACTGTTAGCAACACGCAAGTGCTACTCCTTTTTTTATACTACTTAGGTGGCTAACAAGCATACGGCCCAGCTGATGTTAAGTAGTTACCGTAGCCTATGGACGCTTGCAATACCAGAGGTATCACTTGCGTGTTGCCAACCCATTTTTTTAACACCAGGGCTTTACAATGGGAGTATCTCTGGGATAGAAATATGTTTCTTTCGAAAACGCATCCCTAAATGATCGCTGTAGACCTGTACTCACACACAGGAACACAACTACACCACTGTGTGTAGTAATTTGGCTGTGGTCTTCTGTTAAGTGGAGGTCCTTCCCCAGTCGGGCTTGCTCGCTAATATGTACCATACTAGCGAGCAAGCCCGTACCATCTCTTGTATGTTTGTAAAGTCCTCCACAACATGGGGCTGGGTCGCTAGTGCGGAAAGAGTCTTTTAAAAAAAAAACCTCTACTCATTTAAAGGAATACCAGTTGCCAAGTTTACCTGTTATTATCCCTGGGATAGGAAAACGTTTCCTTAAAAACATTAGTTCTTTAAAAAACTTTTACTTCATTAAATAAATCTATCTCCTAAACTATTTCTATAACGCTAATCACCATAAATCTCATTAGTTTTTGTTAGAGCCACAAGTGGCGCTAGTGCGCCGCATCACAATGAAGTTTAATCGCCATCGCAATTAGATCGGGAATGAGCCGACCAATTAACCTCTCATTAGTATAAGCGAATGCGAACCAATCTGCAGATTCTAGCTATGGATGAATTTAAGAGCCATTGAAATGTACAGTCTGCATATGAATTATTTGGACAACTAAGTACATTTACATATTCAAAATTCATTTAGGTTACAAAATAACATTTAAAGTCATAAATTATAAATATAAGAACTACTTTCCTAAAGCTGGTTCGCAGCCAAGACTCATAAAAATAACTAGAAAAATACCTATTTTGATCTGATCGCTGGATAGGTACAATCTTCCGTAAATTAGACTTACACTAGCTTCCGACCGCGACTTTAGTGGCTGTTCCCTCGGGAACAGACATGTTTTCCGAGATAAAAATCCTATGTGTTATTCCAGACTAAAATCTATCTCTATGGCAAATTTAATCCAGATCCGTTCAGTAGTTTTTGCGTGAAAGAATAATATACATACATTCTTACAAACTTTCGCGTTTATAATATTAGTAGGATTTACGCTACTTCAGTAAATTATGTGTATATTTCGTGGCCTCATAATATGAAATTTGAAAAAACAAAACCCGAAATCTATAAAAATGGTCCCCTTTTCTACGGTCGGCGTATTCAACCGCAACGTTGGATAGAAAAAGGTATAAAAATATTTAGCATAATTTGGACCCGTTCTTCATTGTAACGAAAATTGCAATGTTATATCTAATCAGAAACACGTTTTATAATTAGGCGACCACAAAAAGGTATCACGCTTATTAGCATGTCCTGTCTAGACAAGTGGCATAAACGGTAGACGAATCGAATGGAATATAAAGCAAATGTATAAGATTTGACGTAACTTTACGACATAATGTCGTACACTTATGTCAGATCCCATACATTTGCTTTCTATTATATTCGAATCGACTACCGTTTATGCCACTTGTCTAGGACGGCTGCTCAGATAATTGTTTTGCTGTCTTTACTATGGTAAGTGTATAATGTCTTTACTAAGTAGCGTTAGAATAATTATGAAATCGTTTAACTGGCAATAAGATGCTGATTCTTATAATAACTGCACTTAACTGAGTTTTGCTTTATATTAAGCTGCTTAAAAAGAGCTATAATTCTTTGATATTAATCAAAGAAGAACTTTTGTCATGCATATTTCCTTTCTCTTTATTTTTTCTTTTTTAAAAGACTACTCTCACACTAAGGAACAAGACCTGTGTCGTGGGGGACTTTGGAAACATGCAATTAACGGACATAAAATACACAAAGACTCGACAACCATTTATGAACCACAGCATTTTTTGCCCCGTCTGGGGATGGAACCTACAACAGTGGTAAATGGCGCGAAACCAACCGATACAGTTATTTTCTAGTTTTCTTTCGATGTTTGCCGTAGAAACGCTAAGAAGCAGAAGAAGAAGAACCCAAGAAAGCGTATTGCTATGAGCCGTATAGTCAACACATACATTATGTCACACCTTTGTAGCACACAATATTTGACTGCCTTGGTGGTCCAGTGGCCGCTGTATACGCCTGCTGTGCACGAGGTTGTAGGTTTGATTTCCACACAGGACAAAACTTTGTGTGACCCACAAAGAATTGTTCTGAGTCTGGGTGTAATTTGTGTCCGTTATTTTTATGTTTGTAAAGTTCCCCGCGACACAGAGCTTGTTCTCTAGTGCGGGAGTTGTCTTCAAAAAAAAAAAAATGACATAATCGTATGCTTGTTCACCTCAAGTGCAGTTTCAGCAAAGCTATAAAAAACATTGACACCTTTCCCTTTTCAACATCTTAACACTAAAACTAATAAAAATAAAACATAACCACTTCTAAAACCAATATTTGGTGGTACAATTTTGTCATAAGGTGACAAAAAAGCAGCAGGAAGCACCGTGACATCGTAACCATAATATTTTATTATAAACCGATAATATAGTAGTCAGACGAGAACTCAAAACTCACAACATTGCACATAAAAGCCAACGAGGTACATACTCGTAGTGTTACACTATTCGGGAAGACGATACTCATGGGGATGAACAAGAGAAACTATTAAATTTCGACGTAAAAAAAACATCTGTGCATAAACATGGATGAATAGACTTTAAAATTAAAAACGACAGGCAAAATATCAAATCTAATCTAACTAGGGGTCGCCCGTGTCTTCGTCCGCGTGGTAATTTGGAAATTTTTCCCCGATTTTGCAACATATCTCACTACTGCTCCGCTCCGATCATAGTGTGATGTTTTATAGCCTATAGCCTTCCTGGATAAATGCAGTATTCAACAAAAAAAAAATTCATATCGAACCTATACTTTCTGAGATTAGCGCGTTCAACCAAACAAACAAACAAACTCTTCAGCGTTATAATATTATAGTATAGAAGTATAGATAAAAGAGCCACCTTTTCAAACTCTTAATTCAAATTCATTTACGAGTATTCATATAGATCACACTGGGACCCTTATAAAGGTCAATAACAAAATGCCATATGAAACGTCAGCTAACTCAAACTCAAAATTAATTCTTTTATTTAGCTTTTTTTTTAAAAAAACAAACAACTTTCGCACTAGAGAACAAGCTCTGTGTCGCGGGGGACTTTACAAACATACAATTAACGGACACAAATTACACCCACACTCAGAACAACTCTTTGTGGGTCACACAACGTTTTTTCCTGTGTGAGAATCGAACCTACAACCTCGTGGACAGCAAGCACATACCGCGACCACTGGACCACAAAGTAACACTTATGAAGGTCTTAAATTTTAAATTAGCTAGAAAGATCGTCATTATATCATCTAATTTGACTTTGATGAATGCAAGAGGCCATCGTATTCTGCTTCTATGCAAGTTTTTTTTCAATTTCTAATCTACAATTCAGTTCTCTAGATATACGAGAAGAGACCTACCAACACTTTAATATATTATATTTTTTATGGGTTGCAATTCAACTAAAATCAATTGTAAGAAATTGTGATATCGACATTTCGAGCTAAAAAATGCAATAATTTTTTTATCTAACTTCATTTTACCCGACTACGACGAATCCAAAAGGCAAGTTTTGTACCAATGTCACTTGAAAGAATGATAAATAAACAAACACATTTATTAACACTGCATACAATCATAAAGATTTGGTATGAGCGGTACAAAAACGCAAGAATTTCTCCGACGTCTCATAGCAAAGTTGATATGTGGTCACATGGGTGTCGAGCCTACGAAGCCAATCAAGCTGAATGTTTTCGGAGGCAGTATAGAGCCCCCGGCGAGCCCTTATTTCCTGTACAGTTATCGTTGCCCCTACTAAGGTTTTACCTTTTAATTCTACCTTTTAATAATAATTCTACTTTTTAATAATAATTCTACCTTTTAATAATAATTCTACCTTTTAATAAAAAATCTACCTTTTAATAAAAATTCTACCTTTTATAATATATTCAACTACTATTAATTCGTTATAATATTATTGTGTTTAATTTTTGCGGTGTGTATTTTTAAAGACAACTGCCCCTAGAAAACAATAACAAACACAACAAAAAAAGAATTACTGAAATCGGTCCAGCCGTTCACGCGTGATGCCGTGACCAAGGGAAATATTCATTTTTATATCCATCTCAGCCAAAGTGGTCCACTGCTGGACATAGGCCTCCCCCGAGGTTTTTCCACATCATATATAAAAAGATGTAATCATTAGGTATGCAAAGAGAGACAATGTCATATCAGTATTATATTTAATAATAAAGGAATTTAAAATATTTGGTGCACAAAGAAAACGACAATAGTTTGCACAACAAAATGATCTGAATATTCAAATCATATCATACAATAAAACCATACCGAATTCAGTAAGAATTCGCAAAAAAAGTTGTCCTAAAAAATATGTACCTATATATATTATATGAAATAAAATCCAATGCCAATCTTCTATGGTTATCTTTATATATATAATTCTTTTGTATGTGTATGTCACTGAACTCTTCCTAAACGGCTCGGCTGATTTGAATGAACTTTTGTGGGTGTGTTCGGGTAGGCTCCGGATGGTTTGCTGTCGGTATATCAGCTTTTCCGGGTAGGACGACGTCTGCCAGGTCCGCTAGTTTTTATATAAGTAGAATCAAGGATAGAATATGTCAGCGAATTTGCTGTAGGAAAAAAATATGCTGACTTTTGTTTATTTTGACGTTCATAAGTATCATGTATTTGATGTAAATGAATAAATGACTTTGAGTTTGAATGATTTCTATATCGAGTTAGCCGTGGTAGGGGTATCGGCCGGGCCGTACCATTCAGTAACCCGCGTCATCGTCGACATCGTGCCCTTTACAACGACCCGTCTCATCTTTGGTACGTATAAAGCGGTTTTGTATTGAGAATTGAATTGCTCTGTTCTTTTATCAGTATTATGTGTGTTGGTTCGATGGCCGCGAAGGAAATTGTACGGATTTTCTTTAACTTCTATAATGAGTTCGGGTTATTTTATGTGAGAGAAGGATAAGGACAAAAGGTATCTCAGGATTGGATATGTCTTCTAATCTTAATAAAGGTTTTGTTTAGCCTTTGAAAAATGTGATAGTGTGTATTCCGGAAGAAATTCACATTAAGAAACCTAAGAGAGTCTAAATCTAAGTGGGGCTGCCGGTACATATATTATACACTAGCTGTTGCCTGCGGCTCCGCCTGCGTGGATGTCGGTCATAGCTACAAAAAGTATGTGTTATTCCAGACTATAATCTATCTCTGTGCCAAATTTCATCCAGATCCGTTCAGTAGTTTTTACGTGAAAGAGTAACAAACATCCATCCATCCATCCATTCTTACAAACTTTCACATTTATAATATTAGTAAGTCAATTTTTTTTATAAAAATGAAATGCATAATCATTCTTATAAAAAAAATTGACTCTCATATTTGGGCATTATTTACTAAAATTTAAATAACAGACACAAAGAACACCCAGACTCACACAAGTATTTGTCCCATGCGGAAGTCGAACCCACAATACTTTCCGCAATATAAAAAACGAGTTAAACTTTTAAGAGAATTTGAATTTGAGAGAGAGTTATATTTAAGTTGTTTAAGTTAGTTTTTCTCAGGCGCTTATAAATAATAATTTAACACAATTAAATGTGGCAAGACTGACTTAACAGCACCCAAACGAATATAAATGAGGTATTTAATTTGTTGTATCGCTAAATAAAGTTATTTTAAATGCATTCATTAGATAACATACATATTGAATTTAAAATAAATACGTAATTAATTGAATAATATTATCACTACCAGAACGGTACATGCTGCTTATCAGCCCCTCTAGACAAGTGGCATAAACGGTAGTCGAAACGAATAGAATAGGAAGCAAATGTACAGGATTTGATGTAACTTGCATCTATATTGTTTTTTTATGCTACCAAGAAAGCATAGCCTGATGTTAAGCAGTTAGTGTAGCCTACGGACGCTTGCAATACCAGAAGTATAACTTGCGTGTTGCCAACCCATTCTTTTACACTAGGGCTTTAAGATGGAATATCCGTGGGATAGGAATACGTTTCTTTCAAGACGCATCCCTAAAGCGCTGTAGACCTATACTCATACTCAAGAATACAACTACACCGCTGTGAGTAGGTATTTGGCTGTAGTCTTTTGTGAGATGAAAGTCGGGCCTTTCCTAGTCGGGCTTGCTCGCTAGTATGGTGTTTAATTAATTATATTGAAAATATATTTTGTTCTTGACATTTATTTTAATTTTATTGACATTTTTTAATTTAATTCTATTGTAATTTTTTTATTGTTATGCATTGTAACTTATTTGAATAATTATTATGAAATTGGTTTTTATTATAGTACTTATATTGTGAATTTTATGTGATTTATTCCTAATGTCTAATTTATGATAGAATTTTGTGTATGATTAATTTTATGTAGTTTTAATAATCGTTTTTTACACAATGTATATTGTTACGAAATAAAATACTTATGACTTATGGTGCCCTACCTCCCTTCCTGTACGTGTAACAACTTTCTATTACCTAATTCTACCCTTCAAAATAAACGCTTAGTACACAATTACAAATTCAAATTATTCAACTAGCTCTGAGTTTATTATTAGAAAAGTTGAACCGTTGAGTAGTTCTTGACAGTTAACACAAATACTACCGTTGAACCAAGGTTTGTGAGCATTGCACTTACTAACTTCAGTTGTTTAAAATTGAGTCTGTTTTGAGGTAAGTTCGTTGGCTAAGTTTTTGTTTTAAATGTACACACGGCAACGAATGAATGATCCTGATCGTGACCTATGGAAGAAAGAAAGATGGCCTCCCTTTTTGCCCTACAGCGGGACAGTAATAATAATAATTTTATTTCAAGTTCAATCATGACATGATACAACTCATATTTGTTAGTAAAACTTATACCTACATGTTAGTGAGCTTACAATTAATTAATTTATTTTGTGACATGTTTGTCACAGCATCTGCATATATAGGGACAGTCAAGCCTCCCCGCGATCATTGCCAGAACGATGTTGGTACTAACCCACAGCCTGCGCACCAAGGATAGGCAGCGAATACTGGCTAATAATAATAAATAGATGAAAAAAAAGTAATTAATTAAATAGGCTGATTAAAAAATAACAAAAAAATATATAGGATTTCAAAAATTCTAATGTTAGATGTGTTTTAGTTTCTAAACAATTAGGGATATCTACTAAAACCAGCCGTACGCTGCAACAACTCGCCTATATTACATCCATACCTACTAGTATTTATAAAAATGACCCATTTCTCAATTTGTCACAAATGATAAATTATAATAGTGATCGTTTTCCCCCAATTACCCACATCAAATTAACTTAGTTAGTCACACCTAAGTATATTTCCTATGTTATGTACACACGGCAACGGAGACAGCTGTACAGAGCCTCTAGACATGTGGCATAAGCGATAGTCGAATCGAAAAGTCAAAAAATAAAATGTATGGAAATTGACGTGAGTCTACGATTTAATGTCGTAAACTTACGTCAAATCCCTTTTTTTTTTTTTAACTTTTCGAATTGACTATCGCTTATGCCACTTGTCTAGAGGCTCAGGGCCGCTATATTAAGATTAGTTGTTAAGAAAACCATTGTATTAGTTGTTAAGTAAACCAAGTAAAAGTAACCATTAAGATTAGTTGTTAAGTAAACCATTTCTGTGGCATTCGGTGACAGTGTACAATTATACTCGACCTATAGATAAAAATATGTTTCACACAAATTTATACATTGGTTTTCCTAAAAAACTAATTTTCATATAGCGGTCCAGAGCCTCTAGACAAGTGGCATAAGCGATAGTCGAATCGAAAAGTCGAAAAAGCAAATGTATGGGATTTGACGTAAGTTTGCGACATTATATCGTAGACTTACTTCAAATCCCATACATTTTTTGACTTTTTGAGTCGACTACCGATTATGCCACTTTTCTAAAGGCTCTGTTCAGCTATCTACGTTGCCGACGATACATATTTACATTGTACTTCACTGTACATTACTGTACTGAGGCGATTAATTAATTGGCTTATCGTATACTTATCGTCAATACAGTTTACTTTATACAAAGCATTTTATAGTTTAGAATTTAAAACAGTTTTAAAACATGAATTTGTAAAAGTGGAAGTGTAATATCGCGTAGTGAGACGTATAACTATTTGTCAAAAAATATTACTATCTGTTGTGCCTTTTTACGCATACTACAGTCAAGTTACGGCCCAACTGATGGTAAGCAGTTACCGTAGCCTATGGACGTTTCCAACCCTCATTAATCAAGCGTGTGTGTGTTAAGAGAGATTGCTACTCGCGAGTGTTTTAAAAATTCATTATAACACACATACATAGTTAATTATACGTATTCGCTAAGCTTAAAATCCAAGAAGGAAAATTAGGAGAAGTGGCAATCGCTCTTAAGATATCACTTCTCCTGATAAGAGGAGAGGATATCTTTGTCCAGCAGTGGACATATGGGGTTGCTATTATTTGATTTTAGTATATTTTTGCTGACCCGATAAAATACTGCACATCTTAAAAGTAAAATTACTGGCGAGAGACATAGAACGGTTTTTCTTGATGTTTTTACTCACGGTAAAAAAAATCAAAAGATATTCCAGAACTTTTGATCTTATTCCCATCACACCGACAGTGTAAAATACAAAATGACGACAATAAAAGCTTTGGACATTGAGAGCATATTGAATAAGTTTAGCTTATGGAGTCCATATTATATGAAACTGTTGGCTTTATTGTTGTTTGCTGGCATCACAAATACTTTTTCTAGTCTTAATTATGTGTTTTCAACATCTGATTCACCTTACAGGTATGTTATACATTTATTTAAGATGACTACCGCCATTTGGCACTATCCGCGTTAGACTAACAAATCAAATATTATAAATTCATAGTCATAATATTACATCTATACTACTTAGTTGAAAATTATGTTTTATAGCCACACTAGCTGTTGCCCGCGGCTCCGCCCGCGTGGATATCGGTTATCGCTGAAAAAAGCCTATGTGTTATTCCAGACCATAATCTATCTGTGTGCCAAATTTCATTCAGATCCGTTCAGTAGTTTTTACGTGAAAGAGTAACAAACATCCATCCATCCATCCGTCCATTCTTACAAACTTTCACATTTATAATATTAGTATGGATCTGCAAATTGTGTGCGTGTTAACTGTTCTTATAAAGATAGTCGAAGAGATCTATATTAATATTATAAAGCTGAAAAGTTTGTTTGTTTATTTGAAAGCGTTTACCTCAGAACCTGACAGACCAATTTAAAAATTCTTTTACCATTTGATAGCCCTTTCTTGATATAGGCTAAATATTATCAACCTACGACCTAACAGACGAATTAAAAACTAGCTTATCGCCCCGACTTCACACGGGTAGTATTTCCTGGGATCCCCTAATGTTTTTATCAATAAAATATAGCCTATAATTCTCACAAAAAACGTGGCTTTCTATTAGTAAAAGAATTGTCAAAATCGGTTCAGTAGATCCAAGAAATTACCTCCTACAGCAGAACCAATGAAACCGCGGGCAAAATAAAAATACAAACACTACACGTGATTTTTCAGATGCAAATATCCCAAATGCGACAACAGTATATCAGGGATTCTAAACATATCTCTGAGCGACAGATGCCACAGGTATTCATTCATAGATGCCCAGGCTCCGTGTACATTACAAAACATCAACACAAGCATACGGGTGGAATGCACTGAATGGGTATATGAAAAACGAAAGACCTTCGTAGCTGATGTAAGTTAGTGTCATTTATTTAGTAGTGCCATGTTTTATTAAGGCATCTCGCCACCAACATCAAACTCAAACTCAAAATTCATATCATTTAGGTTACAAAGTAACACTTATAAAGGTCATAAATTATGAATAAGCCAGAAAGATGACGTCAGGTAAATTTTCCTAGTTAATTTTTTTAGTCTACTTAGCAGTTTAGGTTATATTTAAATTACTCATTAGCCTTGTGGCTAGATTGTAATTGCAATGATGCACTTCTTAAGTACATTATATAATGTCTTGTTGCCTCCTTGGTACTTGGTAGTATACACAAAAAGACGTGTGGCACTCGGGGACTGCCGCGGTAAATCGAAGTTTTTTTTTTTTTTTTTTTTTTTTTTTTTTTTTTTTTTTTTTTTTTTCACTACCAAGGTGGCAAACAAGCATACGGCCCGCCTGATGGTAAGCAGTTACCGTAGCCTATGGACGTTTGCAACACCAGGGGTGTCACTCACGCGTTGCCGACCCTTTAAAAACCTTATAACTCCTTTCTTGAAGAACCCCATGCTATAGTCTCTTAGGAAAACCTGGGCAGGGAGCTCATTCCACAACCTTATCGTACGTGGTAAGAAATTCCTCTGGAATCTTACGGTACGGCATGTTTGAGGTGCAAGGATGTGAGGATGAACTCCCTGTCGGTGGCGAGAGGTGCGTTGATAAAATGTGGCCGTGGGCATCATCTCGAACAATTCCTCAGAACACAGCCCATTGTACAGGCGGTAGAACACACACAAGGAGGCGAAGTCTCTCCTGAGACTTAGTGGTTCAATACCCCCTGTGAGCTTGGGATCGTCAACAATCCTAACAGCGCGTCTTTGGATAGATTCAAAGGGTCCAAGCTGGTAACCAGGTGCTCCCGCCCAAAGGTGGCAGCAGTACTCCATGTGGGGCCGGACTTGCGCTTTGTAGAGCAGCAGTCTTTGGCCCGCGGTGAAGTACCACTTTGCCCTGTTGAGCACACCTAGCTTTCTAGATGCCAGCTTAGCCTTGTCTTCCAAGTGATGACGGAACTGAACGTCACTGGAGATGTTGACGCCGAGGATCCCAATGCTCTTGGATATTGTAAGGGCTGTGTCTTGGAATCGTGGAGCCATAGCAAATGGGGCTTTCTTAGCGGTGAACGCGCAAACTTGTGTCTTACTGGGGTTAAATTGGACTAAATTTAGTCGTCCCCAATCAGAGACTCTGGAAAGAGTGCTACTGATTTCAGACACAAGTTTTTCGCGACTTTCATCCACAGTGGAACGAGGGATATTTGCGCGGCCTGTGTAAAAAGTATCCCCGGTGCTGTCGTCCGCATAACAATGAATGTCGTCGATAGACAACATATCATTTATATGCAGCAAAAACAGCGTCGGGGACAGCACAGAGCCTTGCGGTACGCCAGCATTGATGTCCAGGCGATCCGAGCAACAACCGTCAACGACAGTTTGTATGCTTCTGCTGGACAAAAAGCTGGCAATCCATTCGCATAATCCCTCGGGGAGTCCGTATGATGGTAGCTTCGACAAAAGACTCCGGTGCCAGACCCGATCGAACGCCTTAGCTATATCTAGGCTAACCGCCAACGCCTCACCTTGACTCTCGATGGCTAGAGCCCAGCGGTGCGTGAGATACACTAGAAGATCACCCGTTGAGCGACTGTGGCGAAAGCCGTATTGTCGGTCGCTAATTAACTCGTGATCTTCTAGGTATCCCAAGAGCCGCCGGTTTACAATTCGCTCCATCACCTTCGAGAGAAGGGACGTTATAGCTATAGGCCTGTAATTCGACGGGTCTGATCTATCGCCCTTTTTGGGCACCGGATGCACATGGGCGGTCTTCCACGAAGACGGAACTCGCCTACTGTTGTACGAAAGTCCGAAAAGACGCGTTAATACAGGACACAGCTCAGGGGCACACTGCTTTAGCACCGCTGCCGGTATGCCGTCTGGCCCACTCGACTTATGGACGTCAAGAGATAGCAACTCCCGCCGGACCTCACGCTGTGATATGCTGATATCCGGCATGGCGATACCACACCTCGGAATCGTGGGCGGTACGGCTTCTCTGTCGTCCAGAGTCGAGTTAGAGGCAAAAAGAGAACCCAAAAGCTCGGCTTTCTCCTTTGCACTATAGACCAAATTATTGTCCGGCTTCCGTAGTGGGGGCAAGGACGACCGACAAAAGTTTCCCTCAGCAGCCTTCGCAAGCGACCAGAAAGCACGACTCCCAGAGGGATGGTTTGCTAGTCGCTCACCAATTCTGCCGACGAATTCGAATTTGGCCCTGGCAATTACTCTTTTACTGGACCTCGAGGCAGCATTAAGTTTGCGTTTCACATCAGAGATGCTGGGGTCCTTTTGAACTCGAGCCGCAGTCCAAGCCCTGTAAGCAGCTTGCTTAAGTAAGCTAGCTTCTCTACAAGGCCGATTAAACCACGTTCGTTTCTTAACCCCTGCAACTGGCACGACCAGGTTTGGAATGTAGCATTCCATACCCATGAGAATCGTGTCAGTTACAGCGGTTGTGCAGGACTCAACATCTTCTGATGTGAAGCAAAGCTGTCTCCACGGGTACGACGCGTAAAATTCACGCAGTCCATCCCAATCTGCTGACTTATAACGCCATACGCGGCGCCATTCCGTTGCCCGGGGCGGGTCAGGCAGCGCACAAGGCACAGAGGTCCGGATGAGGCAGTGGTCCGATGTGCCTACGGGCGCATCCACTTTGATGGTATATCCATCCGGACGTGTAGTCAGCAGAAGGTCCAGTACGGAGCTTGTATGGTCCTCGACGTCGGGTATCCTTGTCGGAGAATCGACAAGTTGCGAGAATCCATAAGCCAGGGCAAATTCGTAAGCAGACCTCCCCGCGGAGTCAGTGGACCGGGAATTGAGCCACTCAACGTGGTGAGCGTTAAAGTCTCCCAAAATCACTAACTCCGCGGAAGGGTACTGCTCGATAACTTTGTCGGTTGTCAGTTGCAGGTGCTCAAAAAGCCTGATTATGTCCTGCTCACCGCTATGAGACCTGTAAAGGCACGCGTAGATGTAGGTGTGGCCGCCATAGTCCACGCGTACCCAAATAATGGACAGGTCCCTGTCTTCAAGGCCGTGTAGACGACGACAGCAAACATCCTCCCGGACGTACCCAATTTTTCATCGATATTTTTGAATTCGATATTATCAATACTACATCTCTAGATATTTTGAATGCTAAACGTCACCATGCTATGTGAAATTGACTATAGTGATCGCCCGTGGTCGAAATTCAACCATAATTCATTAAATTTTAGGCTACTATTTGACCTTTAATTTATTTTTTACTTATTTTTTATTCTCTTAGATCAAAACCTCCTTACACAAATTTGACATATTATTATTAGCCATTTAGAGAATTCGTCATTAAAAATAGTATCACCGCTGTGTCGGTCGGAGTGTTAGGTTAGGTTATTTTCGTTACGAAAATTCTGGATTCGATCTCCACGCTCAAGGCCCGCGATAGAAGCTATGCAATAGCTTAAAAAATATTTCGTATCCAATTACATAAGACCTAACATAGCTGGCCAAACGTAAATGTCATACACATCTCCTCTTTCAAGCAAAAGTAATAATAATACGTAATTGATGAGTGAATGCCTAGTTCTATTTACATACTTCTTAAATTAAAAATTAACTTGTGACATCAAATCCTTATTATGATTTTAGTTCAACTTGGGATGCGAAGATTGGAAGAGAGCCTTTGTCGGCTCGGTACACAGCTTTGGATATATGGTTGGATTGTTGATAATGGGACCACTGGCTGATAAGTAAGGCTAAGTATTATTAATCGTAGCAAACTAAATACAAATTAATAAAATAAACTGGCTTGTTGGTCTAGTGATTAGTGACCCTAACTGCTAGCTAAGGGACAAGACTTTGTGTGATCCATGCATAAATGTTTAAAGGACACAAATTACATCTAGACTCGGAAGAGTCTAGTAATTTGTGTCCTTGAATTGTATGTTTATAAAGTACCCCGAGACTTTACTTTCTTTCTTTCTTTCTTACAAGGCTTATTCTCTAGTGCGGGAGTTGTCTTTTTGAATGGAAAAACATGCAAGCTAAGAGAAGATCTTCTTTGAGTGTGATATGCCTCCTTACTGTCTCGAGAAGTCTCAGTTCTGACAGAAGACAGGAACTTGGTGTATTAGGCTGACAGCGATTTTATTCTTCTGTAATGTGGCAAAGCCAACGTGATGTTTGTATGGCATTTCAAGCACTTTTAGTTACCTTTTTTTTAGCAAAAAAAAAATAGTAAGTTGCATTTGATACACAGCCGACGGACCCATTGTGAGTTACGAATGCTCATCATAATTCCTATTCTTATCCCAGGGATACTCCCATCTCAAAAATAAAATGAGTTGGCAACGCGCAAGTGACACCTCTAGTATTGCAAGCGACCATAGGCTACGGTAACTGCTTAACATCAGGCGGGCCGTATGTTTGTTTGCCTATTAGTATAATGAAAAAATTCTCCGCTGCTATTATATATTGGTACTTACCATTTATGTAATAATGCCTATAATTGCTTGCCATAACATACAAAAAACATCTTAAAACACCAGACTACACTGGCCATAGTTAAAAGTTAACTAACTCGCATATACTCTTCTAGGATTGGTCGAAAGAAGCTTATTATCATATCAGGAATGATTGCAACGATTATGGGACTTGGCAGAAGTATAGTGCAGTCTTACTGGCTCTACGTCAGTCTTGAACTGATTGAAGCTTTGTTTGGAGATACTTATTCTTCTACTTTTATGTTAGGTAAGTAAGTCAGACAGTAATTAGCCTAAATTGGTAACTGTTGTATGTGGAATCAGCCCCTCTAGACAAGTGGCATAAACGGTAGTCGAATCGAAAAGTCAAAAAAGCAAATGTATGGGATTTGACGTAAGTTGACGATATAATGTTGATATAATGTCCACTGCTGGACATAGGCCTTCCCAAAGGATTTCCACAACTCTCGATCCTGAGCCGAGCTTGTCCATCGGTTGCCCGCAACCTTTACCAGATCGTCGGTCCACCTTGTTGGAGGCCTGCCCACGCTTCGTCTTCCAGTTCGTCGTCGCCACTCTAGAACCTTTCTGCCCCAACTCGTATACTTATATATATGTCGTATACTTACGTCAAATCTCATATATTTGCTTTATTGATTTGTCGATTCGACTACCGTTTTGCACTTATCTAGAGGGGATGGTATAGAACAGAATAGTAACTATAGTATTTTTAACATAGGTACTGTCACGTTAGAAAAAGAATGGCGGTTAAATTAAAACCTATCGAATGAATACTCTAGGCTCTTGATCATTCATTAGCCAATTGGTTAGAGATTGATAAAATAATTTTCTTTCATTTTCTTCGTAAAATGTTAAACGTCACAGTACCCATGCTATTAGAAATGCACTATTGAGCAAACTCTTCATTGCTTTATATTTTTAATACATTCAACGAATTCCAATCCTAATAGTATTGCGAGAGACAGATTTTTTTGTCGCATATTTAAGTGTACTCTGTGCCGTTTAATATAATGAATAATTTGGCGAGCTTGATTAGTTTAAGTCTCAATATGAATCTTTATTTATATAGAAAGCGACTCATGCAGTAACATCAATCACTGTGATGCAGAAACAGAAAATGGTAAAAATATAAATTAAACGTTTCGTTGTGCCTTTATCATCTAAAATGTGCTAGCAGCACATTTTAGCCTTTGTTCCTCATGAGAATAAAGTAGCAGTAGCTTATTTTGTATAGAAAATTCAAAGTAAATCGAAACCAGGAACACAATTTAACGATTGACTCAGTTTATAAATTTGTGTGTTATGTAAACACACAAATTTATAAATTGAGTCAATTTCCTCGACGTCAGAACTATTAATAACTTATGTCATAAATAAATAAACATTTCAGGTGTGGAAATGGTCACAAAGGAGAATCGAGTGTCATTCATCACATTATTGACAGCCAGCACGTCTTTAGCGGGAATATTAATGGCCTTCATAGCCTACGCTCTGCCTTACTGGAGAAATTTCCTTAGAGCAGTTTATGCACCGTCTATGTTGTTTTTATTCTACCCTTTATTACTTGATGAAAGTCTCAGGTGGCTATTAATCACGGGACGGAAAGATGAAGCAAAAACCATAATAAAAAACGCAGCTAAAATTAATAATATATCTGTTGATGAAGTTGATTTAGATAATATTGAATGTGAAAAAAGTTCTGATGGAAAGAACGGTATGGTAGAAGTTATAAAAATGACATTGTCATCGAAAAAGCTGATCTTGAGATTTGGAGCCTGTGCTTGTATGTGGATTACTAGCCTTTTCAATAAATATACTTTATTAATCAATTCTGTGGAACTGGAAGGAAATAAGTATATAAACTTTGGCTTGACTATGTTTTCTGAGTTACCTGCTAGTATTGCTTTGGGATTTCTATTGAAAAGATTTAAGAGAAAGATTCCGTTGACATATTCTTTTGTATTGACTGGAGTTTTTTGTGTGGCGCAATCGTTTGTTCCTAGAGGTAATTTTATTTTTGCTATAATATTACTTATTTTATTTCTGTATTAGTCCATACTTTGTATAGGTACGTGGGAATAACACTGACTCTTAATAATATACTTGTTTCTTGAACTTTTGTCCACATAATATGTTAAAAGCAAGAGTGGAATGGAAAAAATAAATGTATTTTTATACCATTAAACTAATAAACAAGCAAGTGGTCTGCTTGAACGCTTGAAAGAATGCTTGAACTTGAAGTACCCCATTCAAAACTAGAAGCAATAATCGAATTACGTTATGTTTAGGTCTATATTCTAATGAGTTGTTTACGTTTGCAATTTGTTGACTGTGTGTATGATCAAGTGATGAACTCGCCACTAACACTACGCCACGTCGTGTAATTCCAAAATATCTGTGTCAGAGTTTGGATCGTTTAGTCTAGGAATAACTGGTTCGTGGAATTATTACATAGTCTATAATTGACGGGTGACCTGTATGAATTGTATATTTGTATAGCCCCACGCGTTACAGAGCTTATACCTTAAGGCAAGAGTTACATTTAATAAATATATTGATTATTTAATCAATCCAATAATGCATTACATTTTCAGGTAATATAATGTTGTCAACATCTCTCTTCTTAATGGGAAAGTTTATGGCGACGATATCGTACGCAATAGTGTACCTGTATACATCAGAATTGTTTCCTACTTATATTAGGAACACGATGCATTCATTATGCTCCTCGTTAGGACGGACTGGTACTATGTTGGCACCACAAACTCCTTTACTGGTATGTTTTACTTTTTTATTTATAAAAAAAAAATTAAATTGATTTAGTAACCTTGGGGAAGGCCTATGTCCAGCAATGAACGTCTTTTGGCTGATAAGGAAATTGTCACTTCTAACACTTTTATAGTTTTGAAGATTTCTTTTCAAAAGGCGAGTTTATTCTGCCATCGCGTTAATTCGCGTAACACACTGATGAAAGCAGAGATAACCTTTGTTGGGGTATTCCTCGAAGCGCACCTATTTTGAAACGCACTTAACGAAGCGCACCTAAAGTATTCCTCGAAACGCACCATTCAGGTGCGTTAAGGAAATCATAGCGAACCTAAATGGAATATCGAGGAATAATTTAGGTGCGATTCAAAATGGGTGCGCTTTGAGGAATACCCCAATTTATTCTGTGTAAAAAAGTGATATAATGTGTTACCAATTATTGGCCTACGGTAGTTCCTTACTACCGGAAGGAAAGCCGATTAAGTATTGTTTGCCTACCTACTAAAAATTTTGTCTGATGTAGAAGCTAGGTATAAAATACAAAACCTCCTTTTTACCCAATAATATAATTGTGACAGATTCCTGTGGAAATCCTTTTTGAGGCCTGTTGACGATGCAAAAAGGTTATATACCTTAAAGATTTGATAGGTAACCTATGAAATCTTTAAGGTATATAACCTTTTTGCTTTATTTTTAGTACTGTCTGAATTTAATTATTTTTCTTTTGTTTACTTCTTTTGTTTTTAATTTCTAATAATAAATCTATTTCACCGAGCTTGTACAGTCCAAGATCGTTTTTTAACCGACTTCAAAAAGAGGAGGTTATCAATTCGTGTGTATTTTTTTTTTTTATGTTTGTTACCGCATAACTCCGTCATTTATGGACCGATTTGAAAAAATCTTTTTTTGTCTGACTGGACATACTTCCAGTTTGGTCCCATTATCATCAAAAGAAAGTTCTGATGATGGGATCCATGAGGAATTGAGGGAACTCCTCAAAAGTTATAGGCACACATATAGCAATTTCAATATTTTTAACAACTAATCAATCATTTGCATTCAAAAAGTGTAATTTGGTGAAGTAAAACTGATGAAGAAGACCACAGATGGCCATCTGAACTTTTCAATAATAAGTATTTTACTGATGGCGATAAGTTAAGTTTCGGTTATTGTTGCTAAGCAACTATTAATAAGAAATAATGATAAATTATTTTCGTATTTCATTTAAATACATCTCCAACAAGGCTTGTATTTAATAATAGAAGAAGTCCTTCTCTCGGCTGCGATGACTATGATGAATATTATCGTGTACATATACCTATATAGTTATACATTTATAGTCAAGTAACTGCTTACTGATGGCTGCTATTCATTAGCCTAACGAACGATTAGTGTGCTCATGAATAGGCGTTAATACATTGCATCTACTGAATAGATAAGATCGTCACATAGATAATTATCTACTAGACAATTAGTAAATTAACCAATGGCTTGGCGCTTTTGTAATCTGTGAACACAAAATGATTAATGAGAACATTTGCCATGGTAACCTTAGAGTTAGTTTTCATTGAGGTGTAAGTACATCACGTTTATAATAACTCAATTTAATCATTTGTATGGAAATATAAATATTAAGAGAGGTAGGGTGCGTAAGACCACAGCCAAATAACTACACACAGTAGTGTAGTTATGTTTCTGTGTGTGAGTACAGTCTCCAGTGCTCATTTAGGGATGCGTTTTGGAAGAAACGCCCGTCGTACCCCGTGTAAATAAACACTTTCTAATGTCACTTATATAAAGGCGAAATCACTTTGTTTATGTGTTCTTTACAGGTAGCACTGATATTATACACACTGAGTTACAACACGCAAGTAATACCTCTGATATTACAATCGTCCATAGGCTACGGTAACTGTTATCTATCAGGCATTCCGTATGCTTGTCTCTAATTTGAAACAAAAACATTTACTTTCTGTACTACTACTGGCTCTTATTTATTTAAACTTTATGCACAATATTGTCTAGTGGCCGCAGTATGCGCCTGCCGTGCACGAGGTTGTGGGTTCGATTCCCACACAGGACAAAACTTTGTGCGACCCACAAAGAATTGTTCTGAGTTTGGGTGTGATTTGTGTCCGTTAATTGTATGTTTGTAAAGTCCACCGCGACACAGAGCTTGATCTCTAGTTGTCATATATATATATATATATATATATTGTACAAAGGTGAGCTTAATGCCAAAGGCATTCTCTACCAGCCGACCTTTGGTTGATGCAGAGATGAATGTAGTAGGTGCAAGATGTATAAAATTAAATAAGTGGAAAATTATATTTTTTACTCATTATATGCTCCTACTTGTTCCAGATGCGATACTGGTCCGGTCTTCCATCAGTTCTAGTTGGAGGCCTTTCACTAATCACAGGTCTGATTGTGATGACGTTGCCTGATACAGCTGAAGATGTACTGCCAGATACCGTGATACAGGCTAAAAAGATTGGTTCAAAAGTGGCCAAGAAAGACGTCGTAACGCAGTTTTGATGATTGTTAGGCATAATTATTTTGAATTAAATTTGTTTTACAATTAGTATTTCTATCTTTATTCCAAAAAAAGGTTTAATAATATGTGTTGTATGGGTTCTTAGCAGGTTAACACAAAGAGAAGTGAAAGGTATGTAGTACGCCTTTGCCTTGCAATGGCGTAATACAGGTATATAATAAGTAATAATAATAATGTGTTGTATAATATAACACTAGCGGCAAGTCCCAGCTTCGCATAGGTGGATATTTATTAAGTTTTCGTAAAGATCCTGTTTTTTTTTTCAATAAAAATCGATCGAGTAGTTTTTGAGTTGAATCGTAACAAACAAACAAAAAATAAATCTTTCCTCTTTATAATACTAGTATAGATTGCATCACGTTTCTCCCTAAGGGGAAACTAGAGGTCGATTGCATTAAAGTTTCGCCATCTGCTTCCTGACGCTGGTAGTAGGTGAGCCTAATGCCATAATTAGAGGTCCTTCGTTCGCGCCATGTGCTTAAAAAGCAGTAGGTAGTCTTTACTTCACGACTCTATACTATAATATTATAAAGCTGAAGAGTTTGTTTGGTTGAACGCGCTAATCTCAGAAAGTACTGGTTGGATTAGAAAAAAACT
Organism: Trisateles emortualis; assembly: GCA_947095525.1. Lineage (NCBI taxonomy): Eukaryota > Metazoa > Arthropoda > Insecta > Lepidoptera > Erebidae > Trisateles > Trisateles emortualis. The sequence continues at coordinate 18,818,457 of OX352736.1, read as the reverse complement.
TTGTTTGTTGAATAGTGCATTTATCCAGGAAGGCTATAGGCTATATAACATTGCGCTATGATCAATAGGAGCGGAGCAGTAGTGAGATATGTTGCAAAATCGGGGGAAAATATTCCAAATTACCACGCGGACGAAGTCGCGGGCGATCCCTAGTTAATAATATAGATAGATATCTCGAAAGTATCAAATTAATAAATTCTTCTATGTGCCAGTATTGCTTAAAACCAGGTTTTAATATTAGAATGATATCCTTACAATTACAAATAGGTAGCAACAGAATTCAAAAACTCCTAACTAAGCAAATATTTGTTTATAAACAAAATATTAAGTATATGTGTCAACTTGCACTTATTTATTGCACATAGGTGGTCTAAGTACAAAGTTAGCAATGAATTGATTTCAACAATTTTGCGGGATGAATTTATTATTTTTATATTACATGTGTGGCAAACAAGCATACAGTCCGCCTGAAGTTAAGCAGTTACCGTAGCCCATAAACGCTTGCAATACCAGAGGTATCACTTACGTGTTGCCAAGCCATTTTTTTTTACACCAGTGCTTTAAGATTGAGTATCCTTGGGATGGGAATATGTTTCTTTCAATACGCATCCCTAAATAAGCGCTAGAGACCTGTATTCACACACGGAAATTTTATTTTTCTCGACAAATGACTTTTTACACATGAAAGATCTTATATTTACAATAACAATAATATGAGTACGTCCGATCAAAATCTGTATTTCGTAAAACAAACTGATTGTTAATTTCCGTTCCGCTTTTGAGACATACGAGTATATAGTCTTCCATTGTTTTATGGATATTGTTGCTTACAGAGAATACACAACAATCATTGCACGATTACTTCGGTTATTAGTGACGTAGTAACTCTTTAGTAATCTGTGTTATTAGTGACGATGCTGAATGAACAATTTAATATTCAGAATATAACAATAACGTGACTTAACTTGACGAATATTGCGACGCTTAACAACAGTCTTTGTTTCTATTTTGTTTTTACTTTGTTTTTTTATTGAAGTTTAAATTAGTTTTATTTTTATAGGTAGTACATATAATATGTAATTGATGAATAAATCTATACTTATCTATTTTTTAAAAAAGAAGTAAATTAGTATTAAAACAAATAAAAACTTGTTGACTGCCTTGGTCACTACCAAGGCAGTCAACAATTGCAGTGGCCGTAGTATGCGCCTGCTGTGCACGAGGTTGTGGGTTCGATTCCGACCCGCAAAGAGTTGTTCCGAGTCTGGGTGTAATTTGTGCCCGTTAATTGTATGTTTGTAAAGTCCCCCGTGACACAGAGCTTGTTCTCTAGTGTGGAAGTTGTCTTTATAAAAATAAATAATAAATAAAAAATAAAATTTGCTGCGTCAAAATTGAAAATATGAATAAGGTTTTAGTAGCACAGTGTTAATACGTTACATTACCAAACAGAGGTCCGGGTTCGATTCCCGGTTATTTGTAAAGCCGACAGATAGTTCCGAGTCTTGATTAATTATTATAAGATCCACCATCGGCTGTCCGCAACCTTCACCAGGTCGTCGGTCTTCCAGTTCGTGGTCGCAAATCCAGAACAGAGACAGTGGTGTAGTTGTGTTCCTGTGTGTGAGTACAGGTCTCCAGCGCTCATTTAGGGATGCGTTTTAAAAGAAACGAATTCCTACCAAAGCCCTGGTGTAAAAAAATGGGTTAGCAACACGCAAGTGATACTTTTGGTATTACAAGCGTCTATAGGCTACGGTAGGCGGGCCGTATGCTTGTTTGCCACCTAAGTAGTATATAAACAAAAAGAGAAGGAACTGGGAGTGTTTAGGCCATTATAAACGCACGCTGGCCTAGTGCGGGTTGGTGGATCAGACATGCCTTTAGAATTTCTTCTAAGACACGTAGGTTTCCTTACGATGTTTTACTTCACCGTTAGTAGATGGTATCCACTAGGATAACACCACTACAAAGCAAGACAAAGACAGGACATTATTAAGTACTAGCTGTCGCCCGTGGCTCCACCCGCGTGGATGTCAGTTATCGCTGCAAAAAGCGATATATGTTATTATTATATAGCCTATGTGTTATTCCAGACCATAATCCATCTCTGTGCCAAATTTCATACAGATCCGTTCAGTAGTTTTTACGTAAAAGAGAAACAAACATCCATCCATCCATCCATCCATCCATTCATACTCACAAACTTCCACATTTATTTATAACTAGCTGATGCCCGCGGCTCCGCCCGCGTGGATATCGGTTATCGCTGTAAAAAGTAACCTATATGTTATTCCAGACCATAATCTCTGTGCCAAATTTAATCCAGATCCGTTTAGTAGTTTTTACGTGAAAGAGTTACAAACATCCATCCATCCATCGATACTCACAAACTTTCACATTTATAATATTAGTGTACACGATATAAGAACGAACGGTGACTACAATTTTAATTTAAATACGTCTCAACCCATAAACGTCCCACTGCTGGGCACGGGTCTCCTCCAAGCAGAGGGATATTAGCCTACTATACCACGCTGGCCAGACGGGTTAGTATAGGGTTTTGTTTCGAATTTTCCCTCTCTTGCGGTAGATAACACTTACTCCCTTAGTCGCCTCTTACGACACCCTCGGGATGGAAGGGGTGGTGACATTTGTATTCTTAATCCGTCACCACACGGACATTAATTTAAAATTATTTTTTATTAAATTTAAATAATTAAAAACAATTAGTGAACTCCTGTTTTTGTAATGTTTCAAGAAAAATGTATAGCTTCAACAGTTTTGATGATAACACAGTAAATTATGCATTAAAACATTCTTGTACCTAACTACAGTACGACGTATGACAGAGCGACTTGAAGTCATGAAAAACCTACTAAATAAAGGTAAATTTAGTGTTATGTATACTTATTATAAATGTAAAAATGACTGCCTTGGTGGTCCAGTGGCCGCAGTATGCGCCTGCTGTGCACGAGGTTGTGGGTTCGATTACCACACAGGACAAAACTTTGTGTGACCCACAAAGAGTTGATCTGAGTCTGGGTGTAATTTGTGTCCGTTAATTGTATGTTTGTAAAGTCTCCCGAGCTTGTTTTCTAGTGCGGGAGTTCTTATTAACAAAAAAAAAATTGTGAGTATGGATATTTGTAACTCTTTCACACAAAAACGTCTGAACGGATCTAAATAGAATTTAGCAAATAGGCTACTTTTCTCGGCAAAATTACTGTTTCCGTGGGATGTCTACAGCTCGAGGAGGAACCTCAGGCAGAAGATAGTCCATGCTAATATTATAAATGTGAAAGTAGCTCCGTTTGTATGTACTCAAAACTCAAACTCAAAATTCATTTATTCATTTAGGTTACAAAGTAACACTTATGAAGGTCATAAATTATGAATAAACCAGAACGATGATGTCAGCTAAAGTTTCCTACGGCTGCGAACAAGCCGTAGGAAAATTTCGACGTGGAGCCTTGAGAAGAACTAGCAAGAAACTCAGGCCAAGCAAGAAACTTAGGCCTGTATGTTTGTCTGTTACCTTTTCACGACTAAAAGGTTGAATGAATCTTAATAAAAATTGTCAATGAGATAGATGGTAACCTGAAAAAGAACATAGTATACTTTTTCTACAGCGATAATCAATATCCACGCGGGCGGAGCCGCGGGCTCAGACAGTTGAAATTTAAATTTAAAGAATGCACCTATGTTTGCGCAGACGCTAGTCACTATAATATCTTCCACACAGATGGCTAGTGTAAGTCGTGAACAAAATTCAGTAAGAAAGCCATATATAAATTATACCAAATTAATTAATGTCCTGTATGAAGAACAAACCCACAACACACCGCGCTGTGATGAATTCCAAGGTAATCACTTAAACTACTAAGCTACATATGCAATCTATTTATTTAGATTTTTTTTTTTTCTTGTTTTTAAAAGACCAGTGTCGCACTAGGGAACAAGCCCTGTGTCGCAGGGGACTTTACACACAATTATCAGACACCATTTTTTTGCCCCGTATGGTAAAAGGGTAGTCACCTAAGCCTGGACCCAACGTGCAGTTAGCAAGCGGAATCACGGGTAAAAGTTATCTACATATACTAATCTATACTAATATTATAAAGCTGAAGAGTTTGATTGTTTGGTTGAACGCGCTAATCTCAGAAAGTACTGGTTCAATTTGAAAAAATATTTTTTTGTTGAATAGTGCATTTATCGAGGAAGGCTATATAACATCACGCTATGATCAATATGAGCGGAGCAGTAGTGAGGTATGTTGCAAAATCGGGGAGAATATTCCAAATTACCACACGGACGAAGTCGCGGGCGACCCCTAGTATAACAATATAATAAAGCACTCAGAGTTTTGTTGGGCTGCCGTGTTGATGTAGTGCCTCCAGGATGTTTGCGGAGACCCAATTTAATGGTTTTGCCGCCATCATGAGAAAACGGAGCGCCTCAGCTGGCTCGAGTCCGAAGCAGTACCAACACTATCCTGGGTGTATTTAATTTATATTACGTGCAAAGCCGGGACAAGCCAGTAGTATTTCTAAAAAATAAGAGAATCGCAATTAGCAAACGATTCAAATCAATTGAAAATTGAAGCGAGTCTAAATAATCTAAATATAAATGCTTACAAGGTATATTGTTTTAATGCTAAGTATACGATTCATTAAGTAGTAATCAGTATTTAATTTTGCCGACGAATTTAATATGTATCATTTATACCAAAGTATTTCTAACCTCCGTATAGTGATGAAGTAATTTTATTGTTAAATAAGTTTTATTTTGAGTGCACATTTAGAATACGTACGTAAGTAATTAATGTTTATTTCTATTTTACGAAAGTTCCAATGTAATTAAATACATAGATGGTAAAATTCTGTGTTACAAATGCGTTTGTGAGAGAGTGGTGTCTATAGTAGGCTAACCTGTGTTACAGATCACCAGGATCCCCTAAAATACGTTCTATATTTATCTTTATATATTTCTTGTGTGCGTGTGTATGTCACTGAACTCCTCCTAGACGCCTGGACCGATTTTGATGAAATGTTGTGTGTGTGTTCGGGTAGGGCCCTGGATAGTAGGTGGCGCTGCTGTCGGTATTTCAGCTTTTTCAGGCAGGACGACGTCTGCCAGGTCCACAAGTATATATATAAGTATATATATATAAGAGAAGTACCAACTTACTACGCTTGAGGATAGGCGCATATACTTGGAAGTTGGTACGCTTTATGGTATTATACACAATAACTTTGATGTCATTGACCTAACTTCTAAGATATGTTACGCTGTCCCTCGTACCATCAACATTCGCAAAGTCCGTGCTGGCACATTGTTTGCCGTGAATACATGCCGAACAAACTCAGGATTGCGTTGCCCTATTCGTCGTATGGTGGATGTTTACAATAATAATTTTATTGAAATCGATATTTTCGCCTGTACCAAGTGCAGATTTAGATCCGATGTGTTAAGGACTTTGAGTGATAAGACCTAGTATAGGTACCTATTATTCTGAGACTTTTTGTGAGTACTGAATCATCGCAAGGCAATATTGTTGAGAATGTCCCTATTTGTAGCATAAGAACCTTACCATTTTTACCAGTATATTGTTGGTCCCATTTCAATATTTTAGTTATATTATTTTTAAGTTTTATTGTTATTTTTTTTTTTTTTATATACTTTTTTGTTTCTCAAATGTCATCTTTAAGATCAAATATCACCAAAAGAATATATTGTTTAATAGTTACCTAGTGGCATGCTTTCATTAATATTTTTGTTATTCTGTGGATAATGTGGTTGACTGCAATATTGTTAATATTATTTAGTTATTGTCACCCAAGAACACATTATATTGTAGTTGTTTGTTGTCCCTAATAAATAAATAAATAATTCTTCTGTACGTCTGTATGTCACTGAACGCCTCCTAAATGGCTTGACCGATTTTAATGAAATTTTGTGTGTGTGTTCGGGTAGGTCCCCGGATGGTTTAGATTCACAATTGGATCCAGTAGGTGGCTCTGCTGTCGGTATGTCAACTTTTTAGGGCAGGACGACGTCTGTCAGGTCCACTAGTATAATAACGATAATATCATTCTTAAATGAAATTAGTAAGTTTAAAAATAAATATGTGTGTGTGTGTGTTTATGTATACTTATATTATTAAAAGGTAAAGTTTTTAAAGTTGTAGGAGGTCTATAGAACCGATTTTGAAAATACTTTTACAAATAGAAAGCCACGTTATTTGTAAGTGTCATAGGTTATATATTAACCCGAAAAATGAAAAATATAACCCTCGTATTCGCAGTCAGACATGACACTCACAAATTACATGGCTTTCTATTGGTAAAAGAATTTTCAAAATTGGTTCAATAGATCCAGAGATTTCTCCCTACATCGTCACAAACTTTACTTCTTTAATATTTAAAACAAAGTCGGGTTTGTTCGAACACTTATAACTGGAGAAGGGCTAGACCGATTTTCATGGTTTTTATATTGTTAGATTTGTCTCCACCCTGAATAGCAGAATAACTATTAAAAACATTGGACAAATAATTGTGTGTATAACCGACGTCCACGCGGGTGGAGCCGCTGGCAACAGCTAGTATAGTATAGATAAATAATGATTGAAATTTGACATAAGTTTAAGATATAATATCGTTAAGTTACGTCAAAATCCTATACATTTTCTTTCTATTCTATTCGATTCGATTACCGTTTATACCACTTGTCTAGAGGGGCCGGTCCTACGCACAGTAACACAACTACACTATCGTGAAATATTTGACAGTAGTTTCTTGTAAATTGGAGGTTTTTCCCAATCGGGCATGCTCGCCCGTTTATAATATGGTGCACTTACCTTTCCCAATCGGTCATGCTCGCCCGTTTATAATATGGTGCACTTACCTTTCCCAATCGGGCATGCTCGCCCGCTTATAATATGGTGCACTTACCTTTACAATTACTCTCTCGCTAATTATTTTCTTGTTACAGAAATGACAGAAGAAGAAGAAGATTCTACAAAAAATAATAACGATGTAGTCCTTGAAGAAATATTGTCGAAGTTTCGACCTCTAGGTCCATTTTACATAAGATTCATGCCGTTACTAATATTCGCTTGCATGTCTAATGCATTTTATTGCATGAATTATGTATTTGCCGTGGTTATTGTTGATTATCGGTATGTATAATAAGTTTTATTTCTTACTGTATTTATTATTTGATTATCCATCCTTACTAATCCTTACTAATATTATAAATGTGAAAGTTTGTAAGAATGAATGGATGGATGGATGGATGGATGTTTGTTACTCTTTCACGTATAAACTACTGAACGGATCTGGATGAAATTTGGCACAGAGATAGATTATGGTCTGGAATAACACATAGGCTACTTTTTGCAACGATAACCGACATCCATGCGGGCGGAACCGCGAACAACAGCTAGTCTTACCCATATATGTCCTACTGCTGGGCTCTCCTCTCCTCTATCAAGAGAGAGAGAGAGGGTTTAGGCCTTAATTCACACACGCTGGCCTAATGCGGGTTAGTGAATGAGACATGTCTTTAGGATTACTTTTAAGACATGTGGGTTTCCTCACGATGTTTTCCTTTACCGTTAGCAGATGGTGAATCATTTGATTAGTTCCTACCTACATATAAACTCCACAAAGTGAAATTCCCATTGGTACTACAACCGGGGATCGAACTCGCACCTCTATGTACATGTGTATCTATGTTTAAAGCAATGTGAAAAATGTCGAGCCCGGAACAGGACTCGAACCTGTGCCTCTCGGGTTCAAAGTCTAAGTCAAACTCATTTATTCATTTAGATCAAATACATGATACTTATGAACGTCATAAAAACAAATGCCAGCATACTTTTTTTCCTACGGCCAATTCGCTGACTAGGGTTGGGCTTCGAGAAGAATTGGCAAGAAACTCGGGCCACTCTTTTTAATTGCCAGAGTATATATAACATTTACAATTTGGTATAAGTTACAATATTAGTGTTAACAAAAAGGGACGGAACCCAATATACCATACAAAATTAAATTTAAGTAAAAAAAATAATAATTTTAATACAGAAACAATTAAGGGAAAAAAATGAATCTAGCTTTCCACTGTATGGCAATGAGGGATCCTTTCCTTTTGTATGTATAAGATAGAAACGTGTCGAGATCACATTGCGTTCTTAATAAGAATCTAAAAACTATATCTTTATTATTTAAAAATAAATCATGCCAAGATTGACCAGCCACTCCAAGTAGCACCCGTTCACGAGCATGACGCACGGACCAGCCATCATTTCCTTCGCCATATTAGAGGGAAGGAAATGACCCGGCCAATACGACACCACAAGCAATAGCATTTCAGTGTCAGTTCCGGCCCAGCACACTATCAATTGTGCTATCCGAGCTCCTACTCCGGAGTCCGAATTTCTCCACCGCTTTTTACGTCTTGTAGTGACGTCATTCATTTATTTTTTAGCTGCAAATATCCAGAATGTAGTGACAGTATCACACTAACAAGTTCACTACTTAGCTCGCCAATCGCAGGAGACAAATGTCATAAGTACCAACTACTACATAACAGTACTTGTACACCCAATAGCTTCAATATGTCAAGTGTTGAAGAGTGTCAAGACTGGGTCTATGATGACCCGTACAGTTTTGTGGCTGATGTAAGTAAATAACCATATTTATACAAATAAATAAGATTGAAGAGTCCGAATACCTAATACATATCTACTAAATATAAATTGTTAAGTTTTTTTTTATACTACTTTCTTTTTAAAGACAACTCCTGCACTAGAAAACAATCTCTGTATCGCAGGGGACTTTTCAAACATAAAATTAACGGACACAAATTACACCCAGGCTCAGAACAACTCTTTGTGGGTCACACAAATTTTTGTCCTGTGTAGGAATCGAACCCACCACCTCATGCACAGCAGGCGCATACTGCGGCCACTGGACCACCAAGGCAGCTCGCCTAATGTTAAGCAGTTATCGTAGCCTATGGACGCTTGTAATACCAGAGGTATCACTTGCGTGTTGCCGACCATTTTTTTACACCAGGGCTTTAAGATGGAGTATCCCTGGGATAGGAATACGTTTCTTTCAAAACGCATCCCTAAATGAGCGCTTGAGACCTATACTCACACAGAGGAACACAACTACACCGCTGTGTAGTTATTTGGCTGTGGTCTTCTGTAATGTGGAGTTCCTTCCCCAGTTGGGCTTGCTCGCTAATGTGGTGCCCTCTTTTAAACCTGGAGAAAGATATAGAGTACTTTTAACTCCGATAACCAATATCCACGCAGGTGGAGCCGCTGGCAACGACTAGTATATTGTATAACATTTTCAGTTTCAGCTTGGATGTCAGGATTGGAAGCGAGCTCTAGTAGGAACTGTTCACAGTTTCGGTTACATGCTTGGTTTGCTACTTTTAGGACCAATCTCTGACAAGTAAGTCTCAATATATATATGAGCCTCCTGCCGAGGTTTTCCTGAGAGACTATAGCATGGGGTTCTTCAAGGGTCGGCAACGCGCGAGTGATACCCCTGGTGTTGCAAGCGTCCATAGGTAACTACGTAACGGTAACTGCTTACCATCAGGCGGGCCGTATCCTTGTTTGCCTCCTTGGTAGTATAAAAAAAAATGAATAAACACACGCAGCAGACTGCAGAACGGTAGCAAAAAGTGGGTAGTTTGCTGCTACAATATAATCGCGGTGAAATTGCGGCGGAGCACGCGGTGATGGATTCATCGCGGCGAGTACGCAGCGATCTCGCCTCGCCGTGAAATTGCTGAAAAATCGCCGGACAAATCGCTAGTGTGAACAGGCCCTTTTAAAGTAAGAACGTGTTTTAAAATCCATGCCAATATTATAAGCGGTGATGGCCGAGTGAGAAAGTAACCGACTTGCTCGCAAGAGGTGCGAGTTCGATCCCGGGCAGTACCAATGTGAATTTCACTTTGTGGAGTTTATTATGTACACCTACTAATCAAATGATTTGCCATCTGCTAACGGTGAAGGAAAACATTATGAGGAAACCCACATGTCTTAGAAGAAATTCTAAAGACATGTCTTATTTACCAACAAGCATTAGGCCAGCGTGTGTAAATTACGGCCTAAACTCTCTCTCTCTCTTGATAGAAGAGACCCGTGCCCAGCAGTGGGACATATATGAATTGCTATCCTTACTATATTATAAAGGTGAAAATTTGTGAGAATGGATGGATGAATGGATGTTTGTTACTATTTCACGTTAAAACTACTGAACGGATCTGGACAAAATTTGGCACAGAGATTATGGTCTGGAATAACACAGGCTACTTTTTGCAGCGATAACCGACATCAACTCTATTTGTGTGTATGTATGTTTGTTTACACCACCACCGGTATTTAATAATGCTGTATTATTATATTCAGAAAACGATAGATGACGTCCTACCTAACATGATAGATTTGTCGAAGCGATTAATCGAGGCTTTACGTGACCAGAGGGCTGACTTATATTTGACTCAAAGAATAAGCGTTGCCATTCAACAATGCTGCCAGTCTTCTGGGCACGTTTCCAGTAGACATCGATGCGGAGGAATTTTATGACGCCTTTTAAGCAGTCCCTCCCTTTTTTCGTGTATTTTCTGTATATATTTTTTTCCTTTTTTAATAAGTGTAAAAATATTAGGTACTAGCTGTTGCCCGCGGCTCCGCCCGCGTGGATGTCGGTTATCGCTGTAAAAAGCCTATGTGTTATTCCAGACCATAATCTATCTCTGTGCCAAATTTCATCCAGATCCGTTCAGTAGTTTTTACGTGAAAGAGTAACAAACATCCATCCATCCATCCATACTCACAAACTTTCACATTTATAATATTAGAAAGGATATGGTATATTGTCTATATCGAAATAATTGAGTCATTGACATGATGATGAAGTAATTCCACTGTCAGCATTTTTCTATCGTTCTCTTAATCATCATCTCAGCCAAAAGCTGGACATACACTGGCCCAGCTGGTCATAGGCCAAGGTTTTCCACAGCACTCAGTCCTAAGCTAGCCTTGTCCACGGGTTGCCCGCAGGCAACCTTTACCAGGTCGTTGGTCCACCTTTTTTTTAATACTACATACTTAGGTGGTAAACAAGCATACAGCCCACCAAGGTAAGGTAGGTAAGCAGTTACCGTAGCCTATGGACGCTTACAAAACTACCGGTATCACTTGCGTGTTGCTAACCCATTTTTTTACACCAGCTCTTTATGATAGAGTATCACTGGGGTTGGAATACGTCTGCTAGAAATATGTAAAATGTTTTTATTTTCTGCAGATTCGGTAGAAAGAAGTTAATAGTCTTCACTGGAGTAACTGGTGCAGTGATGGGCTTGACACGAAGTATTACCTCGTCCTACTGGGCATATATTATCTTCGAACTGATCGAGGCGTTGTTAGGAGATATTTACTCGCCTAATTATATGCTAGGTAAGTTTTATTTATACTTTTTTTATACTTTGGGTGACAAACAAGCATATGGCTCGCCTGGTGTTAAGCAGTTAACGTAGTCTATGGACGCTTGTAATGCCAAAGGTATCACTTGCGTGTTGCCGATCCAATTTTTTACATCAGGGCTTTATGATGGAGTTATTCCTGGTATAGGAAAACGATTCTTTCAAAATGCACACAGGAACACAACTAAAGCACTGTGTGTAGTTATTTGGCTGTGGTATTCTGTAAGGTGGAGGTTCTTCCTCAGTCGGGTTTTCTCGCTAGTATAGTGTCCTACCTCTCTTAAATGGATGTTAACTTTACAGCATATTAATGTGCTTGTTTGTTGGAAATGCATAACAAAATGTACTCAAATAACATTATTATCGATTTGGCCTTGTGCAAGAATACGTTTTTCATATTCATTGTAATATGTCAATAACTTACAAGTTAACGTAAATAAGATATTGTAGAACATCGGGCTTGACACAGCCTGTCTTTTCAAGGTTCACAAAAAATTTCAAACACATGGTTCTACCAAAATATGTTTTACAGTCATTCAAATTTAAATATCGCCCCATCAGTGGAAAAGAGGCGTAAGTTTAGAAATGCCATTTGACAATTTTGAACCTTAACCATAAACATGCATAAGATGAAAATTGCAAAAAAAGGCATGTCTCAACTTACGTCATTATTCTCCTGCGGGTGCGATAATCTTGATAACTCACACACGGCAATCTAATCCCAAACTAGGTGAAGTCTGCAACCTATATATCATGCTAATCACCATCCTTTTGTATTATTTCAGGGGTAGAAATGGTAGCCAAAGAGAACAGAGCACTGTTCGCTCCATTAATGATAGCCACCATGTCAATAGGAGGAATGATCATGGCTTTAACAGCGTGGCTGATACCTTATTGGAGACATTTTCTAAGAGTCATATACGCTCCAGCTCTACTGTTCATTTTCTACGCCTTCTTCCTTGACGAAAGTATTCGATGGCTTTTAATCAAGGGTAGGAAGAAAGAAGCAAAGAGAATTCTTAGAAAAGCTGCAAAGATTAGTAATGTGCATGTCGATGAAGACACGCTTGATAAGATTGATTGTGAGAAGTCAGCAGCCAGTATGAACCTGATTTCTCTTTTAAAAATGACAGTCAGTTCTAGAACGTTATTGTTAAGATTTTTAGCTTGTGCCTGCGCATGGATAACATCTACTTTCAATAAGTATAGCCTTCTGATTAATTCTGTCAGTTTAGAAGGCAACAAATATTTGAATTATGCGCTGACGTCATTTGCAGATCTGCCAGCCAGTATACTTTTGATGTTTCTTCTAATCAAATTTAAAAGAAAAAAACCGTTGATATTTTCTTTTCTAATGACCGGATCTTTTTGCATCTTACAGTCTTCCATACCAAAAGGTAAATATTTTATTTTAAACATTTATATCCTTTTTTTGTCGGCCTTACTTACTCCTTCCCTTATGTCCACTGGAAGACAGGGAAAACTGGAAACAAATACCTATACCAAAACGTCTGGCCAGCGTGGTATACATAGTATGCTAAAATCCCTCCAAATGTATGGAGGAGACCCGTGCCCAGCAGTGGAGCGTTTATGGGTTGAGATGATGAGAATGATGATATCTTTTTTCTTTAAATTGGTACTCACAGTTCGTTTTGATATCGGATCGACTTGGAAATTTTACATAATTCGATATTAAAAATCAAATAAATAATAAATTTAATAATTCTTTTGTTCAAATCCGTAATATTTTTTCTTCAATTCTAGTAAAAACCAGCTTCAAAAAAATAAATTCTGTACCGTCAACAATAAAATATTCATCAAATACCATTTCCCTTTCAGGTTATCCCTTAGTTTCTACATCATTATTCTTTGCGGGCAAGTTCATGTCAGCACTAACATCAGGTACAGTGTACCTCTATACAACAGAATTATTCCCAACATATACTCGTAATACTATGCACGCATTGTGCTCAGCTATTGGACGAATAGGCTCGATATTAGCGCCGCAGACAACTTTATTGGTAAGTTCTGTTATCTTATTACAAATCAAAAATAGTTATCTATTAGTTCAATAACTAATAGATAACTATTTACGCAATCGTAATGTTTAGATATTTGACTTAGTATAGCTAATTTACGTCTATGAATTTCAAGTTTTTAAGGTCCCTTACTAATCGTAATATTTAGGTTACAGTGTTTTTGTCTTAGACCCGTAATTTGTATTTTGAAACTATTTTTGATTTTCCGCTCTTCTGCTGCTGCTCATTTAAAGGAAATGTTTTTTGAAGTAACAATATTCTTATTGTAGGGTTGCTTAAAACACAAAACTCTGATGCTACAAAATGTAGCATTAGCAACGCGCGAGCAGTGCTCCTGACATTGCAAGCAGGAATCCCCAAAGCGGTCTTTACCTAAAGTCGGTTTCCCAAGGGTCGACATAAACGAAAACTGCTTTTGGGGATCGACGAGGTTCCAAAATTGACATCTATAAATTAACACAAGTTCTTATTTGAAACATTCACGATACTGTATAAGATGGAAAAAGGGTCTCTTGCCTAAAATGGTCTGGGAATCTCTGGTCTACAGGCTACAGTAACTGCTTACTATTAAGCCAATCTATATTAATATTATAAAGCTGAAGAGTTTGTTTGTTTGGTTGAAAGCACTAATCTCAGAAAGTACTGGTTCGATATGTTTTTTTTGTTAAATAGTGCATTTATCCAGGAAGGCTATAGGCTATATAACATCACGCTATGATCAATAGGAGCGGAGCAGTAAGATATCTTGCAAAGTCGGGGAAAAGTCCGTATAATGCACGTTCCAAAATACTACGCGGACGAAGTCGCGGGCGACCACTATACTACATCATTCGTCACTATATATGTCCTATTTTTCCAGATACGCTACTGGCCAGGATTCCCATCAGTAATCGTCGGAGGATTATCCTTAACAACAGCCATAATAGTAACAATGCTGCCTGACACAGCAGAAGGTGTATTACCAGCCACAGTACAACAAGCCGAGGCTCTTGGCATCAAACAATCAGATCGTAAAGACAAATTGGCTTCACAAACTTTATTGCAAACATCATCAGCATCTCAGCCAAAAGACGTGGATTGTAGGACATAGGCTTCCTGCAAGGACTTTCTCTTTATTCGGTCCTGAGCTAACCTTGCCCAACGGTTGTCAGCTGCAACCTTCACTAGGTCATCGTTCCACCTTTGTTGAAGACTTGCTCATGCTGCGTCTACCAGTTAGTAATATTGAAAACATAATGCGTAAAATATTGTTTTAATAAAAATAATGTTGTTAAAGTTTATTATTTTATTTCTTCGTTTATTTTTTTTATACCGCTTGCGTGACAAACAAGCATACGGCCCGCTTGAAGCATATAAGCACGCTTGCAATAATAGAGGCATCACTTTGGTGTTGACATTTTTTCAGACAGAGTTACCCCTGGTATAGGAATGCGTTTCTTTCAAAACGCATCCCTAAATGAGCGCTGGAAATCTGTACCTACATACTCCTGTGTGAGGGTACAGATTTCCAGGGCTCATTTAAACAACCACACGTCCACTGTGCATAGTAATTTGGCTGCAGTCGTCTTTAAGGTGAAGGTCTTTCCTCAGTCATGCTTTCTCTCTCGTACTAATAACAATTTATAACGAAACTAGCTGACCCAGCAAACGTTGTTGTGCTACTAAAATAGTAAAATCGCTATTAAAAAATAGGGGTTGATCGTAGAGGGGTGAAAATTAAGGGTTGTATGTATTTTTAATGCTGAATCACAAAAAACAACAAATTTTGTCTAAAAAATTTAAAGATAAAGATAAAGATTCATTTATTGCAGAACTGTGTACATAATAGGCGTTTTTGTAGACATACAGTGTAGTTTCAACAGTCTACCCATGTCGGATATGCAATATTAATACTTATTACATTTATAAAATTAAAATATAACAGACTGATAAATTAAATTATTATATTAAGATTAATTATGTCTATTGATTATTTTATATATATTTAGGGGTGGACCACCATTAACATTTAGGGGGATGAAAAATAGATGTTGTCCGATTCTCATACCTACCCAATTTGCACACAAAATTTCACGAAAATCAGTCGAGCCGTTTCAGAGGAGTTCAAAGTTGAACACTATGACACGAGAATTTTATATATTAGATGGTAAAGCCTCAAGTGTGTAAACACTATCCACATACGACCGTGAATTTATAAGGCATCGATTAAACATACTGTGAATCAGTATAACAGTATAACACTATGAATATTAATCTAAATGTTTGATTAGGTGGTATAAGCAGGCCTCCGTCACTCGCTCAAGGTTACGCGATATGTGCCTACCGCTATGTAGCTCGTAACCGAGCCGATCGCCAGTGGGCTGCCGCACGCGACACAGAGCGCGCACAGCGCGTTTCCCGCTCAAAACGCATACGATATTTACGTACACTACGTATATTAAGTTTAATATGATTAAATTTTGACTAACGACACGATGGTTAATTATTGTGAAGTCGTTGGATGTCATAGTCAAAAGAAAAATAAAAAATTGACTTTTTTTCATTGCCAAAAGATGAAGAAAGGTACTTTACGTTATTTGAAAGTAGGTACGCATTTCAGCTGGCTTCAGTTAGTAGTACCTAGTAATTTTAAAATGCTTCTTGTGTTTAGGTACTCTTTCTTAAAAATTGACGAGAAAGTTAGAAAGACAACCCTACCGCATTCGTGCGATGACGAGCTTGCACGTGAGTCGCACGGCGGGCAACACAATCTCGACTCTTTGTTCGCGTCCTTATGGTACATTTCTTTTCGCTGCGAACAGCAGGTATTATTATTAAGATTTTGTAGGCTATTATGGCGTAGGTATTTTCGCTTTTGTATGGGAGTGATGTATCTGTTACGTAGTAACTATTTATTAATCTGTGGTATAAGTGACTAAAACCTGTAAATTAACCGTGAACATTTTGCAGCTGTTGATGTCACGTACGTGACTATTCTGGCTCTGTTAATTGTTATTTTGTCTTACAGACATGTACGATATCAGTATAAAATACTAGCTTCCGCCCGCGGTTTCGCCTGCGTGTACATGCCCTCGGTACCAGAGTTTTTTTCCGGGATAAAAAGTAGCCTTTAATTAGCCATTAAAAGTAACCTTTATTCCAGACTATAATCTATCTCTATGCCAAGGTAAATCCAGATCTCTTCAGTAGTTTTTTTTTTATACTACCAAGTAGGCAAACAAGCATACGGCCCGCCTGATGGTAAGCAGTTACCGTAGCCTATGGACGCTTGCAACAGCAGGGGTATCATTCGCGCGTTGCCGACCCTTTAGAAACCTTATAACTCCTTTCTTGAAGAACCCCATGCTATATTAGAACCCCATGCCCATAGTTTTTGCGTGAAAGAGTAACAAACATCCATCCATCCATACATTCTTACAAACTTTTACATTTAAAATATTAGTATATTAACTTATTTACTTTTGAAAGGGATTCTACTTTCAAGTAGTACTTAAATAGGTGTTTTTTGGTTGAAAACCTCTTTCAGCAGATGTAAATACACTGTATCTATACATACACACAGGGCTGTATAGTATTTTTCATATAACATGGGTACTGTGACGTATTTTTATACTTTATACGTCCATAGGCTATGGTAACTGCTTACCATCAGGCGGGCCGTATGCTTGTTAGCCATCTAAGTAGTGTATTTATAAAAAACTAATATTATATTTTTATAAAATAATTAAAACATGATTGTCTTCATCCTTATTTACACAAAACATATTTTATTTAAATATCCATTGTTTTGTTAATAGACATCCTTGTAAAGTTTTATTGAATGTATTATATTATTGACATTTAACAATACAGGTTAGTTTATCCAAAATATTTGTCACCATCAAACATTATCCTATATATCCTTACTCATATTATAAATTTGAAAGTTTGTGAGAATGGATGGATGAATGGATGTTTGTGTTACTCTTTCACGTAAAAACTACTGAACGGATCTGGATGAAATTTGGCACAGAGATAGATTATGGTCTGGAATAACACATAGACTTTTTGCAGCGATAACCGACATCCACGCGGGCGGAGCCGCAGGCAACAGCTATATATAACAAATAAATTATATCATCATCATCTCAGAAAAAAGACGTCCACTGCTGGACATAGGCCTTCCTTAAGTATATCCACAACTCTCGATCCTGAGCCGATCTTGTCCATCGGTTGCCCGCAACCTTTACCACGTCGCCGTTTCGTCGGTCCATTGTTGGAGGCCTGCCCACGCTTCGTCTTCCAGTTCGTGGTCGCCACTCTAGAACCTTTCTGCCCCAACGGTCATCAGTTCTGCAAGCTATGTGCCCGGCCCATTAAATTAACTAATACCTTTAAACGAGCAATTTTTGTACATATATAATCTGAATCTCGGAAACGGCTCCAATGATTTTCAAGAAATTTAATATGCAGAGGGTTTCGGGAGCGATTAATCGATCTAGCTATGTTTCATTTTTAGAAAACTTTAGCTTCCTCGCAGCCTCACTATGGCGGTATCAGGCGCTCATGTGCGCGCCGACGTCGCCCAGTTCGCCGGCGACGAATCGGATCAGCGAGAAGACTTTCCTCCCTGATCCGCTCCACCGCCTCCTTCTGCGAGATAACGTCCTCGCAGAAGGATGCGTCCGCCATCCACTCGATGATCACTCCGACCATGGACCCTGCCACGGCGGGCAGCGACAGGTCACATCACTCGGTCCTGAGCTGACCTTGTCCATCGGCTAATTACATTTGTTCGCATAATTTACACTTCAGTATTTTAAACTATCTATTATTTATTTTCATTCGTGACAAAGCGTTGCCTGTTGCGGTCGTTTCATCACTGTCAACGTTGATTCGTCAACGTTATCTAATTCTAATAGTGCTTTAAATCATAGTAAAAAAGTGTAAAATAACACGAACATATTACATTAAATTTAATTTTAAGTTAAGTGTATTTTAACACAGGAGTGTTATGAGTATAACGTGTGTATCTATGTATTTGTTTGTGGTATCATAACGGCTTAACTGATGATTCGATTTTAATGCAGTTTTCTTTGCTTAAAAAGGTATGTAATCGGCATGGTTTCATGAAAATTGTATTAGCGGTTTGATTATTATGAACTTTTTTGATGTAGGTATTAATAATATAATTTTTGTATAGATGAAAAAATATAAAATCAATGGAGAGAAAAATAACAGTGTTGAAAGAAAACCAAATACATTGGAATTAAAAGAAAAACATGATAGTGAATCAGCAGTACATAAGAAAACCGAACTAAAAGAATTACCAAGGGATGAAGATAATAGTTTAGAAAGTGTTCTGAGTGAATTAAAATTGTTCGGAAGATTTCATCTACAGTTATATTTGTTGATTAGTTTGTCAGCCATATTTATTGCACCTCACAGCATTAATTATATATTTGCTGTTGAAAACGTCAAGTACAGGTAAAGTTATACACTATAATTATTATAAACTAGGTGTTGCCCGTGGCTTCACCCGCGTGGGTGTCGTCCTATATGCTATTCCAAACTATAATCTATCTCTGTGCCAAATTTCATCCAGATACGTTTAGAAGTTTCTGCGTGAAAGAGTAACAAAGATCCATCCATCCATCCATACTATATTACATTTATAATATTAGTAAGGATATTATTAGGAAGTAGGATCCATCCATCTCAGCCATAAGACGTCCAATGCTGACCAAAGGCTCTCCAAGGCTTTCCTCATTATTCGGTCTTAAACTGACCTTATCTATCGGCTTCCCGTAACCATCACGGCACATTATGACCATAGTCACATCTATACAAATAAATAAAAATTGGAGTGTCTGTTTGATAAATTAAAATAACCTATTTTTACTAAATGCATATGGATGTATACACGGTATATACACCAAAATACCATATTTTACACTTTTTGGCTGTCTGTCAATCTGTTCGTTCCGGCTAATCTCTGAAACGGCTGGACTAATTTTGACGGGACTGGCGGATAACTGATATAATAACAAGTAATTAAGGATACTTTTACTGTAGAAATTTTAGTTATTTTAATTAATTTATGACATCCATGCGGGTGGAGCCGCGTGCAAAAGCTAGTAAATTAATAATTATGTTTTTCAGATGTAAGCAGGATAAATGTGATAAAACAGATTTGTTAACATTAGGACCTAATTCAACTGTCGATGATAAATGTTACAAGTATCAATTGTTAGATCCCAATGGTACGTGTACAGATAATAACATCGATGAGACGAGTGCTGCTGATTGTACCGAATGGGTCTATGAGAAACCTAATAGTTTCGTAGCTGAAGTAAGTTTCACTTATTATTATTATAAGCCTGCGCTGTCCCACTGCAAGGCAAAGGCCTACCCACTCTCCTTCCACTTATCTCTGTCTAAAGCCGCTGAGTCTTGGTTAAATGAATCAAACTCATCCGGCCATCTCCGTCTGGGTCTACCGCGATGTCAGTTGGCATTTAGAGGCACCCACTGGGTAGTGAGTTTGGGCCATTGATTTCTGACATGCGGCAGATATGACCAGCCCAGTTATAAAGATAATTAAGATTTCCAGATTTGATTCCGGGGACAGGCCAAAAAATATTTTTTTAAATACTAATAAGGTGGCAAACAAGCTTACGGCAAGCCTGACGTTAAGCAGTTACCGAAGTCTATGGACGCTTGCAATACCAGAGGTATCACTTATGCGTTGCCGACCCTAAAAGTTTTACTATATTGAATTTCTCTGGTATAGGAAAACGTTTAATTCAAGTCGGTTTCGGTTGTATCGGATTGCCGACCCATGGGACTATGAGATCTCTCTCATAGCCATTGAAATAAATATACACACGTAAATGCCCATTGTACACACGGCAACGGAGATAGCTGTACAGAACCGCTATATGAAGATTAGTTCTTTAAGAAACCCATTGTATATATTTCAGTGGTATTTGGTAACAGTGTACAATTAGACTAAACCTACAGATAAAAATATATTTTACCCAAATTCACACAATGGTTTTCCTAAAAAACTAATCTTCATATAGCGACCCTGCCCCTCTAGACAAGTGGCAAAAATATAGTGGGATTTGACGTTAATTTACGATGAAATGTCGTAAACTTACGTCGAATCCCATACATTTGCTTTTTTGACTTTTTGATTCGACTACCGTTTATGCCACTTGTCTAGAGGGGCTGTACAGCTAACTCCGTTGCCGACCGTACATAAATATTGGAAATAATATATGTATGTATCATAAATGTAATTTGTGTACAATAAAGAGTTTTCTATCTATCTATCTGTATGTGTACTAAAATATCGACCTCACACATAATTAGTCTCCGTCGAGACTCCGTCGCCGTGACCAACGTTCCGTTACAAGGACATAATATTAGGAGTCTCACTTATACTTATTATTTTTGTCTATCTATTAGTTTAACCTGGGATGTGAAGACTGGAAACGGACACTGGTAGGCACAATGCATAGTGTTGGTAACATGATTGGATTAATCATCATGAGCCCTATGTCAGATAAGTATGGTACCTCTTATATACTATTATTTTAAAAGGTCAGGCAGTAATATATTATGTCTATATATTCCTTTTTTCTTTTTCTTTTTTAAAAAGACAACTGCCGCACTAGAGACCAAGCTCTGTGACGCGGGGGACTTTATAAACATACAATTAACGGACACAAATTACACCCAGACTCAGAACAATTCTTTGTGGGTGGTAGCACAGCAGGAGCATACTGCGGCCACTGGACCACCGAGGCAGTCGAATATATTACTGTCTGACTTTTTTTACTTAAGCGTCTGCTTAGAATACCTGCGGCATCACTTGCGCAATCAAATCTTTTAACTCTAGAGATTGAGGTGTAGTATCTGGAATAGGAATACGTTTCTTTGAAAGTACATTCCAAATTAAACTCTGGAGCCCTGTCACCCAAAAAGATGATGTCAGCTGAATTTTCCTACGGCTAGTTAATATAATTTTATATAATATATAATATTTTCGGGGACAACTCACACATCACTATCTGATCCCAAACTAGGCAGAGCCTGTACTATGGTAACCAGACAACTGATAAACATACTTATATATATCTAAATACATACATATTATAGATAAATTACACCCAGACACAGAGCAAACTTTCGTGCTCATCACACAAAGATTTGTCCTGGGTGGGAATCGAACCCACGACCTCCGGCGTAGCAGTCAGAGTAACTAACCACTAGACCAACAGGCCAGTCGAAAAGAATAGTTCACCTGATGCCACTCTTTTTAATCGCCAGATATTTACAATCTTTTGTAAAATATAAGTGTGGTAGCGTGCAAGCTAATGCAGTCAAAACACGATACTTACTTTATTTATCGTTTGTATAGAGCTCAATCTCTCGATAGTATTATTAAATAGATTAATTTAAAATGTTATTATTTTGTAGAATTGGCAGAAAGAAAGTACTTATATTCAACATACTAACTAGAGGAGTACTTGGTGTAGCTAAGAGCATGCTCACGTCGTACTGGCTATATATCACATTAGAAATGTTTGAGTCTATGTTTGGAGATAGTTACGGAATCATATTTACGATGGGTAAGGTTACAATAATATTCTACACTTATTGTGGTAGCCGAGAAGGAAAGTGACTGACTATTTGAAGTTTGCTTCACTAGGTATGTGGTGAGAGATCAGCACATCCTAGCCACGACCTTGCCGCTGTCAGCGATGGTAAAAACAAATGTGCTAAACTGTTTTATGACACCACGATGTATATTTTTTTAAATACTACTTGGGCAGCAAACAAGCATACGGCCGGAAATTAAGCAGTTGCTGTCGCCTATGGACGCTTGCAATACCAGAGGGATCACTTGTTTATTTGTTTATTCTGTTTATTTAAAAAATACAACTCCCGCACTAGAGAACAAGCTCTGTGTCGCGGGGGACTTTACAAACATACAATTAACGGACACAAATTACACCCAGACTCAGAACAATTCTTCGTGGGTCACACAAAGTTTTGTCCTGTGTGGGAATCGAACCCACAACCTCGTGCACAGCAGAGGCATACTGCGGCCACTGGACCACCGAGGCAGTCAAACTTGCGTGTTGCCAACCCATCATTTTACACCAGGGCTTTAAGGTGAGGTATTCCTGGGATAGGAAAACGTTTCTTTCAAAACGCATTACTAAATGAGCGCTGGAGACCTGTATTCCCACACAGGAACATAACTAAACCGCTGTGTAGTTATTTGACTGTGTCTGTAAGGTGGAGGTTCTTTCTCAGTCTCTTTAATCTTTTTGTTATTCCTTTTTTTTCAG
Organism: Trisateles emortualis; assembly: GCA_947095525.1. Lineage (NCBI taxonomy): Eukaryota > Metazoa > Arthropoda > Insecta > Lepidoptera > Erebidae > Trisateles > Trisateles emortualis. The sequence goes on along the minus strand of OX352736.1, from coordinate 18,795,560 downwards.
CTGTAGAAATGGTGACAAAAAATGATCGTCCAAAAGTTATATTACTATTATCAGTGTGTACCACGACCGGACAAATCCTAATTGCTACTATTGCGTATTTCGCACCAACCTGGAGAATTTTATTACTATGCTTATACGCGCCAGCGTTTTTATTCATTCCATATGTATTTTGGATAAATGAGAGTCTGCGATGGCTGTTATCCAAAGGCAAGAAGAGTGAAGCGGAGAAAATTATAAGAAAAGCGTTTAAAACAAACAAAAGACCATTGGATGATTCTAGAATAATTAATTTGAATTGTGAGGATTCCTCAAGTGCAAGTGCATGGAAGTCTATTAAGGATACATTAGCATCAAAGAAACTATTAATCAGATTGTTAATATGTTTTTCTATGTGGTTTACGTCTTTGTTTAACGCGTATTCGCTGTTAATTAACTCTGTGTCGCTGGAAGGGAATAAATACATCAATTTTGGTTTAGTAGCATTGTGTGGTACTGTTGCTGGGATAATTTTGTATTACGTATTAACGAAGTTTAAGAGAAAAGGACCGATGATATTGGCTTTGACTCTGACTGGAGTATTTTGTATGGCACAAGCATTTGTTCCTAAAGGTAAGAAATATATATTAATAGCAACCTATATATGTCCCACTGGTAGACACGGGTCTTCTCTCTTTTATCAAGAGAGAGAGGATTTAGGCCTTAATTCACACACGCTGGCCTAATGCGGGCTGGTGAATCAGACATGTCTTTAGAATTTCTTCTAAAACATGAGGGTTTCCTCAGATATTTTCCTTCACCGTTAGCAGATGGCGAATCATTTGACTGGTACATATAAACTCCACAAAGTGAAATTCATATTGGTACTGCCACCTGGAATCGAACTCGCTCTTGCGTGCAAGTTGGTTACTTTCCCACTCAGCCACCAACGCTTTTTATATTAATTAATTTAAGTAGAAACACTACTTTAATGTGGGGAAAATATTTTGAAGGTTAGTATACCTTTTTGTTACCTGACGTTTCGGTAGAATTGCACCAGCCGTTGGTCACGGGTTGACTCAACCCGTTTGACCCATTTTTTGCTAAATATTACGCGACTAGCTGTTGCCCGCGGCTCCGCCCGCGTGGATGTCGGTTATCGCTGTAAAAAGTATGTGTGTAGCCTATGTGTTATTCCAGACCATAATCTATCTCTGTGCCAAATTTCATCCAGATCCGTTTAGTAGTTTTGACGTGAAAGAGTAACAAACATCCATCTATCCATCCATCCACACTTACAAACCTTCACGTTTATAATATTATAGGATTTAGACCCGTTATTCAGTAGTAATAATATTTGTACAAATCGTGAAAATTTAAAAGAATTTGATATTATATTTTTTGGTCAACAGGTTACAAATGGCTATCAATATTATTCTATTTATGCAGCAAAATGAATGCAACAATTAGTTTGCGAATAGCGTACCTATACACATCGGAACTGTTTCCAACGTATACGAGGAACACCATGCTTGGATTGTGTTCTTCAATGGGACGAGCAGCTGTCATAATAGCTCCACAAACACCTCTATTGGTAAGTCGATATCTACACTAATGTTATAAAGATTTGTGTTTTTGTATGTAACGAATAAACTCAAAAACTACTCGACCGATTTTAAAAATTCTTTGTAGTATATATAGTATGGTGCCCTACCTCTCTTAAGGGCGCTACGGACCTTCAGTTTTAATTTTGCAGTTTAACTGTACAGTCGAACTGTACAGTTTTTTTTTTTTTTTTTTTATACTACCAAGGTGACAAACAAGCATACGGCCCGCCTGATGGTAAGCAGTTACCGTAGCCTATGGACGTTTGCAACACCAGGGGTGTCACTCACGCGTTGCCGACCCTTTAAAAACCTTATAACTCCTTTCTTGAAGAACCCCATGCTATAGTCTCTTGGGAAAACCTCGGCAAATAAATCGTAGGTCCCTACAGCCTAGCCCAGTTCAACTGTTTGTCATACACACTTAACATAACTTAACTGAATGTGTGTAGTGCGCATAAATAATACATATACGTAATATGATTATAAATTTCTCATTGCAGCTTAAATACTGGATAGGTCTACCAACCCTGCTGATGGGAGTTCTGGCGCTGATGACTGCGTCAGTGGTGACGTTGATGCCGGATACGTCAGAGGACGTACTACCAGATAATGTGAAGCAAGCAGAAGCTTTGGGCGTTAGGCTAAAAGAAAAAGAAATATCTACTTTTTAATAAAACTACTATATTTTTTTTATATTAAGAATACGCTGCTTAAATGTATTGTAGTTTCATTTTAGGCGCAAAAATGCGGTGGTGGCCGAGTGGGACACCCGGGCGGGCTCGAACTCGCACCCAAAATGTGCGAGTTCGATCCCGGGTGGCAGTACCTACCAATGTGAAATCCACATGTCTTAGAAGAAATTCTAAAGACATGTCTGATTCACCAACCCACATTAGGCCAGCGTGTGTGTATTAAGGCCTACATCCTCTCTCTCTCTCTCTCTCTCTCGATAGAGGAGAGGAGACCCGTGCCCAGCAGTGGGAAATACATATATGGGTTGCTATTATTATTATTATTTAGCGCAATTCTATCTCGTAGGTCACCTCAAGATCGAATACTGAGGTAATCCTTGAGGGAGGTCTATGTCCAGCATTGGACATCTTTTGGCTGAGATGACGATAGCGTGACATTTATAGGTGAATCAATGAAGGTCGCAGGCAGCAATAGATGAAGCCAGCTCTGGATTGAATGATGTGGAAATCTTTAGGGAAGGGTTATGTCCAGCAGTGGATGTTAATCGGCTGAATAAATAGATAAGCCCTTCTAGACAAGTGGCATAAACGGTAGTCAAATCAATTAGAATAGAGAGCAAATGTATGGGATTTGACGTAAGTTTACGACATTATATCGTAAACTTATGTTAAACCTTATTCATTCGACTACCGTTTATGCCACTTGTCTAAAGAGACAGATATAAGTTAATAGATAGTGCGATTGCATCAATACGTTTGTCATTGCATTTGCGATATTGCAATAAATCGCAAATGAAACGCAAAACAAAAGACTGTGTAAGAAGGGGTATTGCTTTGTGAGTTCGTAAGGTTGTGTTCCAAAGTGTAATCATGTCAACCCATAAACGTCCCACTGCTGGGGATAAGTCTCCTGCATACACTGAAAAGGATATTATATATTACTATACCACGCTGGCCAGACGGGTTGGTATAGGGTTTTGTTAAGAGTTTTCCCTCTCTTGCACAGGACATTATCTGCCTGACTTACTCTTTTAGTCGGCTCTTACCACACCTTCGGGGTAGAAATGCGGTAAAATTCGTATTCTTAATCCGTCACTACACGGACTCTTTGATATACAACTTTAAATTGTTAAATAGCTGACCTGTTTCTAATGCTATAGAATAAGGTCCAGTTAACCATCACAATGATACTTAAAAGTTACTTATTTTTGAAGCGTAAAGAAAGATTTCTTTCGATTACTTTCAGCAAAAATTATGAACAATACTTATTACGGAATAGTTTTTATTGCACAAGAAACTACGTATACCTACGTAAATAACTTTTACTTCAACTACTTTTGTAGTTAACACCACGTTCCCCAAGGATAGGACAATCTTCGATTCGGTTAAAATAAGAAGTTGGAGGCAAACCCACGGAAACAGAGTTGTTTTAGTGGTTAAGTTGCTGTAACGGTTTTTCGTCGTCCCTAGAGTGAGAGTTAAGTAACCAATGTTCAGATAGCGATGCGATAGAAAAGCTATGTGATATCTAAACTAATGTTATAAAGAGAAGAGATAAGATTGTTTGTTTGTTTGTTACAATTTTACTCAAAAACTACTTGACCGATTTTAAAAATTCGTTCACCATTAAAAAGCTACATTATCAGCGAGTAACATAAGCTTTATCTTTTTTTTATGAATTATTTTAAATTAATTTTACTACTAAAATTAAATTAATGTCTACGTCTATCACATATACGTGCCGTTAGTCAATTATAAAAAACATCCTAAGAAAAGATTACTTTTTTAACCAATTTCCCTAAAATCTATTCTAAACTTATGTAACTATACTGTCTGACACAATACTACAAAGTAAAGATTGACTTTCAAACTAACTAACCAAATAACTAACTTTGCACAGCTATAGTACCTAATATAAAATATCTGCTAGCTTTCAGTATGACATCGACCTAATTGTATTAAGTTACTTGTCCCTTTTACGATACTAGTAAGTGATGGTGAAGTTGGAAGAAATTGTCACTGGTACGAAACAGAAGCAAAGACGTGATTACAAGGTTTAAGAACTTAAGAGGTAGAACTAATGAACAACTACTACTGACATGACACATAGAAAAACTCAAACTTAAGTACGCCTCCAGAATCCAACCGGCAGGAGTATTTCGTAAGGGCGAAAACCGAGCGAGCGCGAAAACGGAGCAAAATCTGGCTGTCAGATTGAAAATCGGAGCAAAATCTGGCTGTCAGATTAAAAATCGGAGCAAAATCTGGCTGTCAGATTGAAAATCGGAGCAAAATCTGACTGTCTAATTGAAAATCGGTATTTCGTAAGAGCCAAAACCGAGCCTTTTTGACGTTTAGTCAATAGATTGTGCCGCCACCGAGTAATCACAACTGTCAGTTTGCGATCACAACTGTCAGTTTGCCATCGGAACGCAACTGATGGCAACTGTCAGTGTGACAGTTGTGATTGCTCGGTGACGGCACATATGATTACTAAACGATAAAAAGGCTTGGTTTTTGCTCTTACCGAATACCGATTTTCAATCTGACAGCCAGATTTTACTCGGTTTTTGCGGCAGCTCGGTTTTTGCTCTTACGGAATACCCCTGCAGGTGTTTGCAATTTGTTTAGACTACCAAATACTAAATTTGTTGTGACAACAAAGAAACTGCTGACCATCAAACGCCCAGTCTAATGATAAGCAGCTACCGAATCCTATGAATGATTACAATATCAAAGGAATCACTACCGTGTTGACGACCCAAAAAAAAAAAACACCTGGGTTTTATGATGGAATAACTCTGGGATAGTAAAACTTTTTGTTTGAAACCTGTTATTACACATAGAAACACAACTACACATTTTTATGTAGTTATTTGGTTGTGGCGTGTTTTATAATCTGGAAGTCCTTTCCCTGTCGGGCTCTTACTACTTAACACACCTTGAGAATCCAAACCGGGTCCCATTTTTAACCGACTTCAAAAAATGAGAAGGTTTCTCAATTCGACCGTATGTATATTTTTTTTATGTTTGTTCGCGGATAACTTCGTTGTTTATGAACCGATTCTCAAAATTATTTGAAAGAGTATATACTCTAAAGGTGGTCCCATTGGCACCAAGTCAGGATCTGATGATGGAATCCCAGGGAAATCGAGGGCAACCCTCAAACGTTGTAGGTATTAACAATGTTTTTAGTATATTTTTGACTTTTATTTTATAACTAAAAATAGATTTGTTTTTTTTTTATAAAAACTGAAACCGACTTCATTTTTTTTGAATTGCTAAACAATATACACTGACGGACTCATAAACTGCATCAAAGTAATAGACGACTTTGAAATAAATATTTTAACCAAGTAGTCAAACTTTCTATACAGATTTAAATTGAAACCTCTAGATTGGTTCGTGAACTTTAAAACAGTGTAGGGTCATATCCTTAAGTTTAAGTTTGTGTACTGGAAAGGACCTTAAGACTTTTTTTGAAGAAAAACAGAAATTTAAGGAAAATTGGTTTAATTAAAAAATTGGTTTTAACAATAGACACAAACTTTATGCAAGGGTTTATTTATGTTTTAATAAGGTGTATTACCTCCACGTGCCCTTATTACGGATTCTAATCTGTTCCGCATAGATTTTATTAGGGTTATTAAAAGATCTTGCGGAATATTGTCCCATTCTTCTGAAAGTGCTGTTCTTAGTGCTGCCACTGTCGTGGGCAAAGGGTTTCTCGCATATACAGCTCTTTTTAAATTGTTCCAAACATGCTCAATGGGATTAAGATCCGGGCTGCGTGCTGGCCAATTCATTGTACGTATCCCAACCTCTTCGCAATATTGTCGAACTTGTGCAGCAGCGTGCGGCCGGGCATTATCCTGCATTAAAGTAAAATTTTCGCCTATGAATCCCATGTAAGGCACCACGTGATCTTCTAAGATCTCTGTTATGTAGCGATGTGCAGTCAAACCCCCTCTATTACCGTTTTGACGGACCATGTCTATGAACACAAGTTCTGTTCGCCCGTTCATCGATATGCCACCCCAGACCATACACGAACCGCCTCCAAAAGGAACACGCTCCTCAATGCAACTTTGAGCATATCGCTCCCCACGTCGACGATAGACTCTTCTGCGACCATCTGCACCATATAAACATGTCCTACACTCGTCCGTGAACAATACGGAGGTCCATTGCTCTTCTGTCCAATTCAGGTGATCACGCGCAAATCTTAAGCGAGCTTGTCTGTGAGCTACAGACAACTTTGGACCATTTGCTGGTCTAAAAGGGGTGATATCCGCTTCCTTTAACCTTCTTCTTATTGTTCGTGCACTCACGTTTACTCCACGCACTTCATTAAGCTCTGTTTTGATGTTAACAGACGTGAGGAAACGATTTCGCAGGGAAGTTGTAACAATAAATCGGTCATCACGACCGGTGGTTGCTCGAGTCCTGCCTGTACCACGTCTCCTTCTGTAAGAATCTGTCTCCACAAACCTTCTGTATATTCTAGAAACCGTAGACTGGTTTAAATTTAAATTTCTACCAATCGTTCGTTGATCCAAGCCCTCCCGCACCAATGCTACAATTTGAGCCGCTTGTTCGGGCGAAGTATCCATATTATGGTTCAAAAACTCTCGATGAGTTAAAAAACTAACCCAACAATTCTGCTGGTAACAATAATTCAATTGACAAAAGAATAAAAAATCAATGATAATCAATTTAAAACTTTGCTATAAATAACACGCAAATCTGATACTACGAGTAAATTTTCTTTTCCCGGCTATATTCATTTGTTTTACTGCAGTTCTATTTTTAAATTTTCCTTTTTTTTGAGATTAAGAGCCAGTCTTTCCATATTTATATAATTTAATCTAAAAAGTTATCATACTTATTAAAAAATCATTTTAAAAATAATCCTGAACTTTGATGCAGTTTATGAGTCCGTCAGTGTATATACACCTGTTTTGTAAAAAGCAGTAACATTCATTCAGTAAACACAAGGAACAAACACAAACTAGTTGGTACGTATCACTAAATTCAACAGTGATTGATTTGAAAATGTGTCATGCTCACTGGAATGTCATTGCTTGTGGTCTCGTATTGGCCGGGTCATTTCCTTTCCTCTAATATGGCGAAGGAAATGATGACTGGTCCGTGCGTCATGCTCGGGAACGGGTGCTACTCCGGGTGGCTGGTCAATCTTGGCATGATTTATTTTTAAATAATAAATATATAGTTTTTAGATATTTACTAAGATTGCAATGTGATCCCGACACGTTTCTATCTTATTTATACTCACAAAAAGAAACGATTCTTCATTAGCATACAGTGGGAAGCTAAATTTATTATTTTTTCAATTCATTGTATATTGTTTCTTTATTAATTAAATACTTACCTAAATTTTATACTGTACGGTATTTTGGTTACCGTCTTTTTTTGTGACCACTAATAGTGTAACCCATACCAGATTGTTCCTCTCAAAAAATGATGAAAAAGAGGTGTAAATGAAACCATTTTTTGTTGGCATTTATAGACAAATGACTGCCAAAATGTGTTTCATAATACGGTTATGTCATAAATTATGGTATAGTAATTCTAAATAGTTTGTAAAAATATCATCGAATCAGCACCAAATTATTGAAATGTAACCACTTTATGAATTAATTTTTTATTATATATTATTTTAATTTTTAAGAAAACATACACCTATAATTTGGTGATGTTATATTTAGAATAAGTTTAAATTTTAATTTATTAAAAATTAATTAGACGTCCATTCAAAGAGTACATCTGTTTGTATCCCCGCGCTCGCCTAGAGAACTAGGTCGTGTTTGCTTCGCCCAAGTGCTCAAGGTCGTTGGCGAAATCACAAGCCTTAAAAAGAGTGGCCCGAGTTTCTTGCCGAGTAGCTAGTCAGCGAATTGGTCGTAGGAAAATAGTATGCTGGCATTTGTTTTTATGACGTTCATAAGTTTTTTATTTTATTTTGCTGGACAAAAGACACATGATTAAAATAAGGAAGACAGAAAATTATAGCAAGATTAGGTAAGTAGAAAGTAATAAATTAAAATACTTACAGAAAATAAAAACGATAAACAAAAGTAATAGGTTTTTTTTTCTTATTTGCTCCAGTGTACCATGTGTCTCTGTGCACGAAATCCAGCTCAGCATAGTGTCACACTACTGGTTAAATTGACTGACGCTGGTATTCTGCTGGACCCCTGTAGATGGTGCCAATGTCGAGCAACTTTCGGTGTGTAATTGATATGTGTAGTAATTAAGTGATGATAAGAAATGTATAATGTAAGTGTTTCCTTAAGTATTATGTATTTAATCTAAATGAATCTTTTTTTTTTAGACAACTCCCGCACTAGAGAACAACCTCTATGGCGCGGGGGACTTTAAAAACATACAAAATAACGGACACAAATTACACCCAGACTCAGAACAATTCTTTGAGGGTCACACAAAGTTTTGTCCTGTGTGGGAGTCGAACCCACAACCTCGTGCACAGCAGGCGCATACCGCGGCCACTGGACCACCGAGGCAGTCATGTTGACTATTCCATGGGACTAACAATGCAGTTTGAGTAGTAAGGTAATAAAAGCTATTGTATGTTCAGTCAGATACCATGCGTTGTAAATAGACATTTCCAATAATGGCCGCAAATTTGCTAATGACGCGGCGGCGGTAGTGGCTCGACGGACGAATGTGTAAAGACAGGCGTGATTTGTATGTGCACGCTACTGAATGTACCACAGATATATATGTACCTACGTATTGAAATGCAACTTACAGCTAGCCATGATAACACTACTTGTGCAGTATTTGCAGTAGTAGTAGGTATACAGGGCCGCTTTAGTAAAAGAAAGAAAGAAGAAAGAAAGAAAAACAATTTATTTTAACATGCAGAGTATGAAGATTCGTTTTTTTAGAAACCTATCCTACTAATATTATAAACGCGAAAGTTTGTAAGAATGGATGTATGGATGTTTGTTACTCTTTCGCGCAAAAACGACTAAACGGATCTGGATTAAATTTGGCATAGAGTTACTAATATTATAAACGCGAAAGTTTGTAAGAATGTATGGATGTATGAATGTTTGTTACTCCTTTCCGCAAAAACTACTAAACGGGTCTGGATTAAATTTGGCATAGAGCTACTAATATTATAAACGCGAAAGTTTGTAAGGATGTATGAATGTTTGTTACGCTTTCGCGCAAAAACTACTAAACGGATCTGGATTAAATTTGGCATAGAGCTACTAATATTATAAACGCGAAAGTATGTATGAATGGATGTATGGATGCTTGTTACTCTATCGCGCAAAAACTATTAAACGGATCTGAATTAAATCCGTACAGTTCTCCAGCGCTGATTGGGATACGTTTCTTTCATAACGCATCCCTAAGATGCGTTTTGAAAAAAACGTATTCCTATCCCAGGGACATTCCCATCTTTAAGTGCTAGTGTAAAAAAATGGTTTGGCAACACGCAAGTGAAGGTCCGAAAAAAAATTGCTTGATTCATATTCATATTCATATCATTTATTTGCATTCCACAATGTGATATTAGGTGGTAAAAAGTGGCTTAAAGCTAAGTACATTATGGACCCTGTCGGGCACAACAACTACTCTACCTTAACTTGTTACTCGCACTATGACTCAAGTCGTTATAGGAAGGACTCATGCCATCCTACTATTTACTACTACACAGTATGCAATCTGTCGAATGTAGACTTTTGACGTATTGAGTTACTTGTTAACGTTGTACGGACAGCTGCAGTAGAAGCTCGAACAAAAGAGATGTTACATTCTGGACCCGTTCACGTAGTACATGAATTTAAAAAAATAGTTGGTTTTGAATATCATTTATTTGATTTTTATTTAAAACTAGGGGTCGCCCGCGACTTTATCCGCGTGGTAATTTGTAACGTGCATTTCCCCGATTTTGCAACATATCTCACTACTGCTCCGCTCCTATTGATCATAGCGTGATATTATACAGCCTATAGGCTTCCTGGATAAACAAAAAAAGATTTTTTCTAATCGAACCAGTACTTTCTGAGATTAGCGTGTTCAACCATACAAATAAACAAACTCTTCAGCTTTATAATATTAGTATAGATGTGCATTGTCTGACATTTTTGTGTGAAAACACAACACAAGGACAGGTATGACAGTTTTGATTACATCAAAATGACATTTAATGAATTACGTAATGTATAAACTACCTAATGTTTTAATTTTTCTAAACGCATCTTAAATTGCTTTTAAATTTACAATAACCAACGGTGAAACTATAGATATAATAGCAACCCATAAATGTCCCACTGCTGGGCATGGGTCGCCTCTAATCTTATCAAAAGAGATAATAATTCGCACACGATGTACTTATGGTGAATCAGACATGTCTTTAGAATTTCATCTGGATTTCCCCATGATGTTTTCCTTCACCGTTAGCAGATGGTAAATCATTTGATTAGTACAATATAAACTCCACAAGGTGAAATTAACATCGGTACTGCCACCCGGGATCGAACTCGCACCTCTTGCGTGCAAGTCTGTTACTTTCCCACTCGGCCACCACCGCTTATAGAGAATACACAATAATATAAACTATAGATAAGAGATGTTAAAGTCTGAGCATTTGGAGCACCATAATCTCTGCCTACCCTAACAGGTTATAAGCGTATGAAATTGCTACTTCCATTTGGTAGCTTCGAAGCTAACTTTAACACACAACACCCTTCTTATAGGAGGTCAAAACTAGTTAACAAAACGGTATTTTGCAAGAATTTGGCAACAAACACTATCTATTCCCAAGATGGCGGCGATAGCCATTCATCGCTATTGTCTTTAGAAGAGTAATAACTATAGATTGGCCCTTCCTAACTAAAAGTAGTTTGTCTCTTTCGTACCACGCAGCTTTTATTAGCTATAACCCCCTCTTACAGAATGTAGACCGGTATAATGACCATTAAACAGATTATTTTTAAAAGAAGAGACTGAGCCTTTTGGGTTTCATGGATTTTCTCATGACTCTGAGTTATTCCAGACTATATCCTATCTCTGTACCTAATTTTATCCAGTTTAATTGAGTCGTGTTAACGTGATTGAGTAAAAACATCCATATTTCCATCCATCCAAACTTTTGCATTTAAAATATTAGTAAAGATATAGATAGATTAGAGATAATGTGTGTTTTCAAATTGTATAACACTCCTGCTGACAGCAAAATGAAGGTACATACTAATTTATTTAATAAATGGTAAGGAAGGGACCGTCTATATTTATTTCTTATCCAAGATGTACAGCTAGACTCTGATTGCGAACGGTAGTTAGGAACAAAAAAGGTTTGGAAACTTCTTGTTCACAACAACGGAACGGAACAGAAAAGATGCATTAAAATTCACTTTGTAGCTAACTTACTAATGAAACGTTTCTTGCCAGATTAATGGGATAAAAAGCTTTTGTTCATTATTCAATCATGGTGGACGTATTGCATATTATATTATTTAATGTTAGTTTGCATCGCCGCCTTAGCAAGCGCGTACAATCCCATATACTTAAACTATGTTATTTTTATCCAAATCTGTTAAGTAGTTTATGCGTTTTAAAAAAGTGGCCTTAGTTTCTTGCTAGTTTTTCAATAACTCTACTGACGTAAGATTGTATTTATCTGGCGATAAAAAAGTGGCCTTAGTTTCTTGCTAGTTTTTTCATGACTCTACTGACGTAAGATTGTTATTATCTAGCGATAAAAAAAGTGGACTGAGTTTCTTGTTAGTTCATTTCGAACTCTACTAACACAAGATTGTATTTATCTGGCGATAAAAAAGTGGCTTCAGTTTCTTACTAGTTTTTTCATGACTCTACAGACGTAAGATTGTATTTATCTGGCGATTTTAAAAAAAGGCTTCAATTTCTTGCTAGTTCTACTCATGGCTCTAATTAATAATAATAATAATATTTTCATGGCTCTAATGACATAACATTCTAACTATCTGCCGATTTTAAAAGGTGGCCTGAGTTTCTTGATAGCTATATCTCATGGCACTACATCAGTCTGTCAGCGAATAAGCCGTTGGTTTTTTTTTAAATAAAATCGCTGTGCTGCCAGCCTGACCATATCTCTCACCCAAGAGCAGCGGTTATTTAAGGAGTTCTGGTCATATTATACATAACGAAGATACTACTGACTCCTTGGTAAAACGCTGTACAGACAGCAAGAGTCTTTGTCTCTTCTGCTGCAATTAATTTTGAACCTTATCAACTAGACTTAAAGTCCAAGAACCAACGATATTAAAAAACTAGTTACGATGTTTCGAATGAGTATAATAGATAGATTAAAATAAATTTCTATTACCTCACCAGATTCAATTATACATCGTCGTTGACGTTACAAAGCCCTCCACCGTTTAGGGCCGGGTTATCTTTAGTTTCGAGTCAAACAAACATGTGTAACGGCCAAGTTAAATTATAGTTTACAATTGTTTAGGGCTACAATATTACTTAGGTTAATGTTTTAGTCTTATCAAGACTGTCTCAGGCGAACTTGTTAAAGTTTCTGATGACATTTGAGGGGACCATTGATGGTCTTATGTTCGTTGGAGAACGATGTAATAGTGACTTGATTGTACTTGCAGTTCGGTGGTTAAATTGGTTTCCTAGCCATTTATACATAAAAAAATGTGTGTGATATCTTCGTTGACAAGATAGATAGATAATTCTTACACCATAAGATTACAAAAGCTTACTTATGATACAAAACAGTCAATAATCTAGTACAATGGGCGGCCTTATCGCTAAGTGCGATTTCTTCCAGGCAACCTTGGGATGGACAGAAATGACCAGATCGCTTAAAAACAAGTGATGATGTAGTTTATTTTATTTACACTTAATTTAAAATAGTTAAATACAATATTACATTGTAAAAATATACGTACACGTATAATGCATAGAACAATACATACATATTTAAATACATAATACATATTCCCATACTAAAAATATTGCTTAAAAACCTTTTTACTCATGCTTTCAGATAGTATAGTTAATAGTTCTTTCAATTCTATTGGCAATTTATTCTACAAAAAACTTTATTAAAAAATTGTAGATTGAGTTGGCATCTGTAGTCTCAAATCTTCAGGCGACCACAAGAGGAGCCATAAGAAAAACTAGCAAGAAACTCAGGCTGCTATTTCTAATTGCGAAATAGTTACAATCCATTGTGCATTACAATTATAGTAGCATCCGAAATAAACTTATTTAAGGTATTGAATTTTTCTCCCAAAAATACTCAGTTTGGAATTATAGCACAAATACAATTTTAAAGTTAGGAAAAAAAATATAATTCAAGAAACACAAATAAACAGAATGTATGTATAAAAAACAAGAATCCATTTTTCAATTCATTTCAAACGTAATCTGGTCTCCGTTCATTTCAATTACGAGTTTCATGAGCTAAAATCGATACCGGTAATCAGACATTAGACCAGGACTAAAGCCCGGAATTGTATCCCGGAGATAAAGTCACAGCTTACGAGAGAATGGCTAGCTCATTTAATAAACAACGCAGATTGACCCGGTGGCGGCTTTGTCATAAATAAAATTTAATTATAATTATTATCCTTGTCGACTTATGATGATTGTATATTAGCATAAATACACGTTATTTGTTGTGGTTCACTTCAAAAAAGGAAGTTCTCAATTTATCGGATTCTTTTTTTTTGTTATCGATTACTCAAAGACTCCTGAACCGATTTGGAAAATTCTTTTTTGCTCCAAAAAGTATACTTCGCAGGTTGTTTCATTTAAATTTTATCATAATCAGTCAAGTGGTTTTTGAAAAATCTAAAAATTTAATTGTAGGAATACTTAACAAAAAAGAAAACAATGTATATACATCTTACTTCTGTCCTTTAAAATTAATTTTGATACTGGGTTTTTTCGGGTACATTTACCATTAGCAGATGGTAATTACCAAGCATGTGGAGTATCGTTTGTTAGGTTTGGAATAAAAATTGAAAAATAAAATAGAAGTTGGCCTTGAAAAACACTACATAACCAATTACTGTAAATGATTTGAATAAAATTGTCCTGCAGTTTTTGAGATATATTTTCGGCAAGACACATTAAATTTGTTTATATATTAGCAACTGCAGCAATAATTTTAAACTTTACTTTGTTTTTATGAAATGATAAGAAAATTCAACTTATTTTTGCCGCCGATTAATTATTTTTGACTTTGGAATCTTTCCTGAGCCAAGTGGCATAAGCGATAGTCGAATCGAAAAGTCAAAAAATATAATGTATGGAATTTGACGTGAGTCTACGATTTAATGTCGTAAACTTATGTCAAATCCCATACATTTTCTTTTTTGACTTTTCGATTCGACTATCGCTTATGCCACTTGTCTAGAGGCCCTGCGCTTTTCGACACGTACTTAGCCTGGTTTTCATCAGATTATTATCACAAAGTAGACAATTTATTTATTAGACTTACTACTTTAGATTATTGTTTTGTTATTTTGTAGATATAAAATAAATACAAATTAAAAAATATTGCGAGCAAATGTCGTTTGTTGGCAATTTATTAAATTGTAGGTAATTTATTTGTTTTCATCTTGACAGCTTTAGTGCTGAGGATTGAGAAACTCATTGGATAGAATGCATGCTCGGGTATTGTGAGGTTTTTGTTTGGGATTTGTGGCAATGAACATACACGTATGTAGATAATGTGTGACTATAGATTTCTACTTGCTAAGATCTTTATTTATTCTTCTTTTTCTGTTCTGTCTTGTATTTGACTCCACTCCATTCTAATCAATTCACAACATTATTTAATGCACAACGTTTTAGAAGTAATCTTAACCAAAATCATTGATTTGTTTTCTTTTTTAAAAAGACAACTCCCGCACTAAAGAACAAACTCTGTGTCGTGAGGGACGTTTACATACAACAATTAACGGACACAAATTACACCCAGACTCAGAACAACTCTTTGTGGGTTACACAAAGCTTCGTCCTGTGTGGGAATCGAACCCACAACCTCGTGCACAGCAGACGCATACTTCAACCACTGGATCACAAAGACAGTCAAATTATATCGAAATAATTTATTCCCGTAGTCTGCCCTTTCTGTTTGTCCATTCAAAACAGTAAAACTTCTCAACAATACATACGTAATGTTTAACCTAGACGAATGAGGCAAAATGCCGGACCATAAGTCTTTCCTCAACGCGTACCTGTGACAACAAGGAATAGAATCTTACCCCCCGGTCCCGTAAATAAGACATTTGTTGAGAAGGTGTGAAGATATATATACTTGTTTTACTCTCGGGTGCTATTAATGAATTGGAGTGCACGGTTGGAACAAACTATAAATATAGTCTTTGCGAAAACATCGTTAGTGTACGAGTATTTTCTTTTACATCTTTAATGTTTATTGTCTTAGGGTTGTCAAAAACAAAGAAGTTAAAAAAACAGTCATCTGAATTCAAGTTTTTTTCCTGTCTATACAATTTCCATCATGTGGTTTATGGTCCCAGTCCGTCGTGGTCCTAGTCGCCAGAAGCTTCAATACTAATGTGTAAGAATGTAGGTATCTACTTTACACGGGTAGTTTTATATTACTTGTGTCTTAGAAAGGCTTACGCCGGGAAATGGTTTCAAGACGCTAAAACAACCTCTGCTATATTTTAAATGTTGGTATAACACAATTCAATAGACTGATGTCTTGTGGACGCTGATGATGACGAAATCACCTTAAGAAACTAATTTACATTCGAACTTATTTCTTACTGTCTATCTATTACATATTTACAGCTACACCACTGAACTGATTTTGGTGGAATTTGATATAAATATCGCTTGGATCGAAGTACCCTGAGGAAGCGGCTGATAGCTACTGAAAATCTATGTGACGCCTATTGGTAGACTTATTTTGATAAATATAGGTGTTAGGTTCTTTTTTGTTTTTTTTTTTAATAGTTTTATTATAGATAAGTTACTAGTCCGTGATGAGCTGCAGACTTCTGAGAACTGCAAGCGACACCATTGGTTTCTAAGGATCCCTATAAAATTGAGTCTGAGCGCGACATTATGGTGATAGCTTGTATATAAATAGAACAACAAAATACAGACAACTAACCAACTACCAAATGTTTTTTTATAAATTCTCCAATCCCCTCTGTAGGTCAGATAAACTCATACGTTTTATTTCACTTAAACTTGGACAAAACTTTGTATAAAGTAATAAAACTTGGTCATACTACAGCACTTGTGCGAAAGGAAAAAAGAACGTACATTCTAACTAATATTATAAGTGTTTGTCTTTCTGTCCTTTATTTATCACAAAAAATTAAATCTTTTTACATGTGTACTGTTCTTTTTATAGCACGGTATTAAAATAGGATGTGTACAGTGCATATTACTGGCGCTCTGAGGGGCTTTGGTGTAGTTATGTTTTTGTCAAAAAAATTATATAAATGAAATAATTTCAACAGTTTGATTATAACATTTATTATAAGATTCGTGATGCTTTGTATTCATTTAGCGAGGTAAGAATTTAGTACTCTTTATAGAACAAAAAGGTGTAAAACGTTTAAAAAAAATACTTTTAAACGTTTAATAAAGACTAGAAAACGTTTAAAAAAATATTTTTTACACACTCAAATGAAACAACCAGAGGTATAAACTAGTATTATATTCACATAAGTATGATATACACTAAGTTTTTTACGTCGGTACACTCCAGACCTTTGATTTCGGGGACCCAACATTGTCTGTTATCGGCTCTTACATTTGCATTTCTTTTCGAACCCCCAACTCGGACCTAAACTTTTTTGCCACAAATTGGATTATTCTAAACGATATCTTCACGATATTGTACTTCTGATATTTGTTTTTTCGTCCACAATATTATATTCTGTCTTTATCTTTTATTAAATTTCTGATTCGTGGTCGGGTATCATAGCAGATGCGGTTGATTTTCTTATGATTTGGAAGTCAAAATGTATTGGAAGGGTTGCTGTAAATGCGTGAATTATGTTGTTTGTTTTATTTTAGATAAAGTAGAACTTTTGAAATTTAAATATTTTGATGGCATTTTTAAAAATGTAAAATAATATTTATTAAAAGTAAACTTGAAAACATTGCTGCACGAGCTCTAGCACAGAAAAAGAAGAAGATCGATAAAATCTAATGAATTTTGCTAAAGATACAAGATTTTTGACTGACTGTCGTATGTCATGGTATTCTTTTTAACCGACTTCAAAAACGAGAAGGTTATCAATTCATGTGTATTTTTTTTATGTTTGTTACCGCAGAACTCCGTCATTTATGGATCGATTTAAAAAAAAACTTTTTTTGTCTGAGAGGACATACTTATAGTTTGGTCCCATTTTCATCAAGATGATGGGATCCAAGAGGAATTGAGAAAACTCCTCAAAAGTTATAGGCTTCATATGTAGCAATTTCAATATTTATAACAACTAATCAAACATTTGCATTCAGAAAGGGGCGCGGATTGCACAGATTTTTTTGTTTTTAATACCTACTTGACCTGTGTTCAGCCCTTAGACGCTTAGTCGATTTTATTCAATTCTGACAAACAAAAGTTTCTTTATTTAAACATATATATTCTCTTCTTTCCTAATATTCTCAAACACATATTTATAGGTATATTCTGTATCATTAATGTGTGGTGTAGAATAAAAAGTATTTTCACCTATATAACTGACCGTGACCTCACTGAGGCCTGATCAGAATATCAGCACTGCAGTTTAAAATGCCACAGCACAGACTCAGAGCTGAGATTAGGGCACTTTCTGACACACTGGATATTTTTTGTTTTGTTATTGTGTGTCTATTTTTTTTTGTTTCTATCTATTATCCTGTGTATGTTCGAATAAATGCTTTTGTTTCAAATGTAATGTAGCAAATGTAAACTGGTACATTTATACTGAACTGATGATGAAGCCGGAAGCTAGGCAACGGAACTTCATAATTAAACAATGTAATCTAGCCGTGTTTGAGCTTATTTGAATGGTCATGAGATGCACTTTAGCTATAAATTATCAGATTAAAAAGAACCTTTTTTAAGGGGGGAAAAGTGAGATAAGAGTTTGCATGAAAGTTCATCCTGTTTTAATACCTATGTTAGACTAGGGGTTCGAAGGTATTTGAAAATTTTGCAACTTGCCGTACTGAAGTCGGTTTTTTTTTGTTAAAATTATTTTGACTGCCTTTGAAGTACTAGACTGTATAGAGTTAGTTATTTATGTATCTATTAACATATAACGCTCCTTTTTGGCAATAATACGCCTAAAGTATTCCTCGAAACGCACCATTCTGGTGCGCTAAGGAAATCATAGCGCACCTGAATGGTGCGTTTCGAGGAATACTTTAGGTGCGTTTCAAAATGGGTGCGCTTCGAGGAATACCCCTAAATTTTAAGTAAAACTTTTATAAATAGTGTTTTTATAAACCCTGCAGGCACAATACAAGCTTATAATTGTATATAGCATGGGTCAGCAACACGCAAGTGATACATTGTGGTATTGCAAGCGCCCATAGACTACTACTTGCTTAACATCAGGCAGGGCCGTATTCTTTTTGCCACCCAAGTAGTATAAAAAAATTGGAATATTTCCTATATTGCAAAAATAATATGATTTAAATTGAAGTGGGCGTGTATTATTACCAAAAAAGAGAGTTATATGTTAATAGATACATAAATAACTAACTCTACAAATCGATAGGTATGATCTTTGCCAAATCCTCTTTGCGAATCAGCGAGCTAACTACCCATATTTAAAATTCGTTAACGTTCAAAAGGCTTAAATCCGATTTAGTTTAGTAAGGTTGGCAGCGGCTCAAACGGGCTTCCGTGTGATTTAGAACGAAGCCAGAGTCTATGTTTGAACTTACGTAGTGGGTGGCCATTAAACCACAGAGTGGGATTTGGAATTATTAATTTTGTTGTTCATCATCTCAACCCATAAACGTCCCTGCTGCGTCTACTGCTGGACACAGGTCTCCTCCATAAATTTGAAAGGATATAAGCCTATAATACCACGCTTGCTAGACGGGTTGGTATAGGGTTTTGTGTTAAGTTTTCCCTTTTTTGCAGTGGATATTGTCTGCCGGACTTTCTCCCTTAGTCGACTCTTACGACACCCACGGGATGGAATGGGGTGGTGACATTTGTATTCTTAATCAGTCACCACACGGATTTTGTTGTTGAATTATTAGAATCGCTCGAGTAATTACAATATAAATTTAACAACAGATTTTTTTAAATCAGATTATCATCATTTACAGCTAAAATGCATCTCATGGCCATTCAGTCATTTGAATAGTCATGAGATGCATTCAAATAATGTAGTATAACCGTGTAATTAAACAATATAGTCTAGCCGTGTTTGGCCTACATTATTTAATTATGGAGTTCCCTTGCCTACCTTCTGGCTTCATCATCAGTTCAGTTTAATTGTACAATTTGAATTTGCTATCGATTGACTCATTGACCCCATGTATTATACCTCTTAAAAATTATCCGCTGCTTTTAAAACCACACACAGACAACGTAGATTCTTGGCGCTTACTTAGCATTGTCCAATAGTGAATGTTTGGACAAATATTTGAGTTTGGGCTACAATTTGAGGTGAACTAAGACGCTTTATTGAATCAGATGACGCGGTGTTTTGAATGTTTGAAGACAGTTTGTCGAGTATATTCCTTGTAATGTTCGCAACTTTATTTGTTGGTGGTTGGAAATTGGTGTTTCATTGTTGGAAGTGTTTTATTTGAATTGTTGCGTATGTGTGGGTATATACTTTCATTGAAAGTGGTGGTAAAGTAATCGAGGTATCTTTAAGACCTCTACTTGACAGAAGACCACAGCCAAATAACTACACACAGCGGTGTAGTTGTTTTCCTGTGTGTGAGTACAAGTCTCCAGCGCTCATTTAGGGATGCGTTTTGAAAGAAACGTATTCCTATCCCAGGAATACTCTCATCATAAAGCCGTGGTGTAAAAAAATGGGTTGGCAACACGTGTGAAGTGATATTTCTAGTATTATATGCTTATTTGCTACCTAAGTAGTATAAAAAAGGTGCGTGGTAACTTCAACAACTTATTAAACTTAAATACTATTATTTTTAATACACCACAGTCTTACTTTTCGTTTACCCATAATATATGCCCTAAGGGCTTAGCGATTGGCAGAAGCAAACATAATATCAATATAAAGAAACCTTACGTGGGTACGTCTGTAGTAGGTAATGTCGTTTGTTCTGACGAGGGTATGACATACCTAAGATTAACAATCAAGTTGTTTTTCAACGAATTTATGTCGATATTTGAAACTGGTTTGCAGCCGTGCCTTCACCTGCTCGTACAATCCCACGGAAACAATGGTTTTTTAGATACAATTTTCATGTCTTCAACTTTATAATAACATAATTTTAACAAAAAAAAACCGACTTCAGTACGACAAGTTGCAGAATTTCAAAAACCTTAAAAACGGCTACATTACACTGTTTAATTATGAAGTTCCGTTGTCTAGCTACCTTAGCAACCATAATGGAAACTTATTTAATCGCCATCCGTAAAATACTTATTATTGAGAAGTTCAGGTGGCCATCTGTAGTCTTCTTCATCAGTTTTACTTCATCATAATTATACTTTCTGAATGCAAATGTTTCATGTGTTGTTAAAAATATTGAAATTGCTATATGTGTGCCTATAATTTTTGAGGAGTTCCCTCAATTCCTCATGGATTCCATCATCAGAACTTTATTTTGATGAAAATGGGACCAAACTGGAAGTATGTCCTTTCAGACAAAAAAAAATTTCAAATCGGTCCATAAATGAGGGAGTTCTGCGGTAACAAACATTTAAAAAAATACACACGAATTGATAACCTCCTCTTTTTGAAGACGGTTAAAAATAACTGTCATTCGTTGTTTTCTTCTATATTTTATAAAACTACTTTATTACAATTTGTCAATTTATTCTTGTTTCTATCAGTACCTAATGTTAATTTTGTAATATTGTTTTGGCGCTATTAGTCAATTAATATGTGGAAACTGTTTTGGATTATGTGCTGTCTAATATGTACATGTATTATTATTTCTATATTGTATTTGTTGGTTTCCGAATAAAGATAAAATAAAGTAAAATAAATAGTAGACTTTTCGAGATTCTATCTCTGTGCCAAATTTCATCCAGATCCGTTCAGTCGTTTTTGCGTGATTGAGTAATGAACATCCATACATCCATCCAACTTTTGCGTGTATATTATGTAAGATAATACAAAATATATATATATATAACATGAATTGATTCCTGTCTATACGTAAATGTTACTGACACGTGATTGTTGTAGGCTCTTTTTAAATTTTCAAGAGTCTTTTTAAGAGGTAGGGCACCATACTAGCAAGCAAGCCCGACCGGGGAAGTACCTCCAACTTACAGAAGACCACAGCCAAATACACAAAGCGGTGTAGTTGTGTTACTGTGTTTGGGTGCAGGTCTTCAGCGCTCATTTAAGGAGGCATTTTGAAAGAAACGTTTCCCTATCTTCGGGATATTCCATCTTAAAGCGCTGGTGTAAAAAATCGTAAGGGTCGGTAACACTTGATACCTCTGGTATTACAAGCGTCCAAAGGCTACAGTTTAAAATCAGGCAGGTCGTATGCTTGCTTGCCACCCAAGTAGTATTAAAAAAAACCATACAGTAATAATATAAAATTTTGTTAAATTCTAAATTTAGTTAATAGTTTTGATTTGTGTTAATTTATGTTCAAATTAGTGTATAATTATATAATTTTTTGCATGCCTAGTGGTAAGAACTCTTTTTATTTTTTGTAACACCATGTACTGTACCCATGTTTGCAAAAATAAAAACTCTTTATCTTTTATCTTTACCATTGAAGAAAAGGAAGTGTTGTTACTTCAAACTAAAGCGTCCAAGACCAAATTGGATAAATCAATTTTGAAGTTGCAAAAGTAAATTAATTTTAATCTTCCAATAAATATATAAAAATAACGAACTATATATGTCCCACTGCTGGGCACAGGTCGCTTACCATTCTTATAGACTGACTAGATAGAATTTTTAAGAATCTGTTCTTAGCGGATGCCTACGTTATAATATCTACCTACGTGCCAAATTTCAGCGCAATCCGTTCAGCTGTGTCGAATACCTTCCTTAAGGGGTCTTAGCAGAATATGAGCGCTGCAGCGTCTGCGATGTTGCAAATAATCGCTGAGCTAGGTCCTGTTTTGTCTTGTAACCATTATATATATTTTTTTAATTTCTGTAGCAATATGTAAAGACAAAATAAATACTTTTCTTTCTTTCTTTCTATGCGATGATACATCATTCAGTCAGTAACCGTTGCCTTTTTTATACAGACGACATCAAACTTGTTTAATCTTGCAGATTTCTTGATACGCACCGCTATTACTTAGCTACGAGCTCCTCAATATTAGTATATCATATGTAGGTAGGTAGGTCACTCTCTCAACTGCGTACTTAACAAGCTGGTAAATCTAATTACCTCGTGCATATTAGCCAAAATTGGTTTTACTTTCACGTTAGCGCCTTTGTTATTGACTTAATTATATGTGCGCTCTTAACATTAAACTTGTTTTCTGCTCAAAGCCTCTAGACAAGTGGCATAAGCGATAGTCGAATCGAAAAGTCAAAAAATAAAATGTATGGAATTTGACGTGAGTCTACGATTTAATGTCGTCAACTTACGTCAAATCCCATACATTTTCTTTTTTGACTTTTCGATTCGACTATCGTTTATGCCACTTGTCTAGAGGCTCAGGAAAATTTAATAAGTACTAGCGGCCTGCCCCGACTTCGTCCGGGTTAAACAATTTTCAGCGCAACGTTTTCTTTTACATAAGAACCTTCTCCTGAATATAACAAACACAACAAAATAGAATGAAATCGGTCGAGCCGTTCACGCGTGATGTCGTGAAAAAGGGAAATAGGAATTTATTTTTATATATATAAAAAAATTGACAGAGTTTTGCATTTTATACTGATTTTAAGCGGTGCAGCCCTATAAGCTATTGATAAAGGAAAAAAATAACTAATTACATATCCACGCGTGCGAAGCCGGGGCGAGCCACATCTATACTAATATTATAACGCTTAAGAGTTTGTTTGTTTGGTTGAACGCAATAATCTCAGAAAGTACTGGTTCGATTTGACAAAAACTTTTTTTATTGATTAGTACATTTATCCAGGAAGGCTATAGGCTATATAACATCACGCTATGATCAATAGGAGCAGAGCAGTGGTGAGATATGTTGCATAATCGGGGAAATAAATGTTCCAAATTACCATGCGGACGAAGTCGCGGGCGACCCCTAGTATGTTATATTTTTCAGAAGTATTGGAAGAAGCAGTGGTGGCCGAGTGGGAAAGTAACAGACTTGCACGCAAGTGCGAGTTCGATCTTGGATGGCAGATGGCCAATGTGAATTTCACTTTGTGGAGTTTATAAGTATTGGAATATTATATGTACTGGAAGACTGCACGGTTGGTTCAGTGGCTTAAGTGGTTGCCTCGCCATTCACCACTGCGCGGCGTGTTGTGGGTTTGATCCCTACACGGGACAAAAATTTGTGTGATCCACAAAGGGTTGTCCGAGTCTGGGTGTACTTTGTGTCCGTTAATTGTATGTTTGTAAAGTTCCGCACGCATAGAGCTTGTTCGCTAGTGCCGGAGTTGCCATTAAAAATAAAGAGAAAGAGAATATGTACCATTTTCTAACGGTGAAGGAAAATATCGTGAAGAAAACCCACATCTCTTAGAAGAATTTCTAAAAACATGTCTGATTTGCCTACTCGAATCAGGCCAGCTTGTATGTTTTAAGGCTTATACCCTCTCTCTCTTGATAGAGGAGAGAAGACTCGTGCCCAGCAGTGGAACATATATGTTTTGCTATTATTATTAGCTAACGAAAGACAGAAATTTAACGTAGAAAATACTTTATGAAATTATAATCCATTGTTGGAGCCGTCCAATAAACTAATAGAGATTTACTGAGGATCGCTTCACTTAGTGAAATTGTAATCATAACAGTGAATTTATGTGTCTGTCTGCGTTTCCAAATTAAGTTCACGAGATAATTACGTTTGTATTTTCAGTAGAACCTCGGTAAGGTGTGTTTTATCTATTTAAATCTATTCTATTCTATTTTATAAGAGAACTCCCGCACTAGGAAACAAGCTCTGCGTCGCGGGGGACTTCACAAACATACAATTAACGGGGACACAAATTACACCCAGACTCAGAAAAAATATTTGTGAGTCGTACAAAGTTTTGTCCTGTGTGGGAATCGAACCCACAACCTCGTGCACAGCAGGTGCATACTGCGGCCACTGGACCACCGAGGCAGTCATCTATTTAAATAAAAAATAAATGTTGTTTGTTTGAAAGCGCATCACTTTTTTTATACTACCAAGGTGGCAAACAAGCATACGGCCCGCCTGATGGCAAGCAGTCACGCGTTGCCAACCCTTTAGAAACCTTATAACTCCTTTCTTGAAGAACCCCATGCTATAGTCTCTTGGGAAAATCTCGGCAGGGAGTTCATTCCACAGCCTTATCGTACGTGGTAATAAATTCCACTTGTTAATGGCTGGACCGAAATTGCGAATTTGTCAAACTAGGAAAATGCTGAATAGAGAAATCCAGAAAATGTTGATTAATTTCTTCTTTTGTGATGAATTTAAGTAGGGAAAAGTTAATTTAAGTTATTTTTTCTGATGTTCTGTGATTAATTTAAGACAAATTAATTTCAGTTTTTTTTTATTACTTGTATGGCAAACAAGCATACGGCCCGCCTGATGTTAAGCAGTTTACACCAGGGCTTTAAGATGAGAGTATTCTGGGATAGGAATACGTTTCTTTCAAAACGCATCCCTAAATGAGCGCTAGAGACGTGTACTGTACTGTGTGTAGTGGCTGTGGTCTTCTACAAAGTGAAGGTCCTTCCCCAGTCGGGCTTGCTCGCTAGTATAGTGCCCTGCCTCTCTTTTATTAGTTAGTTATTTTTCCTGACTTAAATTTACCCAAATTTCTCCGTTCCTGACTTATACTCGTAAAATGAAATAAATTGTCCATCTAATCTTTATGGTTTGTTACGTAGTATATAAAATGTCATGTAAAAACTTTTAAAAGAGAAACAAACAATATGCACAAACAGAAACGCGTATGACAGGATTATATTAGGTTTTATATCTGAACAAAACGAATGGAGCGGAACGACAGCTTACGCAATACAAAAATATTCTTTTTTCACAATAACACACTTATTTTATTTTGTTTTGTTAGAGTACGGGTTGTTATAAAAACTAAAACTATTGAGTCTAAAAAATATAAAAATATTTAAAAAAAATAGAAAAACGAGAAGTGTCTCTGTTAGCTATACTAACTAATATTATAAAGCTGAATAGTTTGTTTGGTTGAACGCGCTAATCTTAGAAAGTACTGGTTCGATTAAAAATAATCTTTTTTTGTTGAATAGTGCATTTATCCAGGAAGGCTATAGGCTATATAACATCACGCTATGATCAAGAAGAGCGGAGCAGTAGTCAGATATGTTGCAGGATCGGAAAAAATATTCCAAATTACCACGCGGACGAAGTCGCGGGCGACCCCTAGTGGTAATATAAATAGTAAAAAATTAATCAGGACGGCTGCACAGAAATCGATTCTGCAATTATAAAGTTATTAGCATTTATTTCAAACGCGTTCAAAGTAACGCACTCTTAATGAACTTATATGAAATGGAAAATTATGTGATCTAAATTAGCATATTTATAGAACTAATAATCATTTTATTAATAACAGACAAACAAGCAAAGTCACTTGGGGTTACCACTGAAAATCAGCGCTGTGTTGTTACCACAACATAGCATTATGCTGAGTGGTAACCTCATTGACACAGTAATTATAAGGCACAATGTATTTAATACCAAAAATGTGACTGTGTCAATAAATGTCATTTTCTTTGTTTCTTTTTTCTTTCAAAGCAACGCTAAATTCATTTGACTATGTTAGGAATTTCTTACCACGTACGATTAGGCTGTGGAACGAGTCCCTGCCGAGGTTTTCCCAACAGACTATAGCATGGGGTTCTTCAAGAAAGGAGTTATAAGGTTTCTAAAGGATCTAGAACGCGCAAGTGATACCCCTGGTGTTGCAAGCGTCCATAGGCTACGGTAACTGCTTACCATTAGGCGGGCCGTATGCTTGTTTGCCTCCTTGTAGTATAAAAAAAACGCTGCTTTGTATTCCGAAAAAAAATCTTTCCTTTGGGATTATACGTTCAGGGAAATAGGCGAGTAGAAACCAGTAATGAAACAAATATTCTATGTGTTGTGAATCCCAACTTAGTCAATAGTACCTATCAAATTCTCATGATTTTAATAATAGGAGTCAATCATCACTGCTATGTAATCAATAAAAGTAGTAAGCCGTAATAACAATTTGCATTAATCAAAATATAAATGAAGTTCATTGTATAAATCTGGACGAGTTGCTACCAATTTAATTTCTGGTTGCCAATCGACATTTTGAACTGAAATGCACCGGGTCCTATCATTGGAGGAAATTTGCATGAATAATTTTAGAGCATACCAACTGTTTTACTGGACGATTCCATTTTCCCTGGACGTTCCCGCAAATTGTCGTCCAAAGTGGGGTAAGTGTAGGAGAGTGGGGTAACTCTGGGGGAGATTGCGGGTGGGGATTTTTTCGGGATCGCACGTTAGGGTTTTTCGGCAATTTAGCTAATTGCAGTTCATTTTCACTTCATTTTATTCGTATAAAGGTTTATGTGGGGATCAAAGG
The DNA here is from genome assembly GCA_947095525.1 of Trisateles emortualis. Taxonomy (NCBI): domain Eukaryota; kingdom Metazoa; phylum Arthropoda; class Insecta; order Lepidoptera; family Erebidae; genus Trisateles; species Trisateles emortualis. The sequence continues at coordinate 18,768,395 of OX352736.1, read as the reverse complement.
TTTGAGGGGTTGGCTTTAATAGATGATGAATATTTGTTAGTTTTTTAAGTAATTAGGATTTTTGCATGTGTGTCTGTTTGTTAAAATATCAATTTGAAAAGGTTTTGTTTGTATTTAAACATCGAATGAGTTTTTATTATGTACTGATGATTGATATGTGAGACTAGCGGCCCGCCGCAACTTTGTCCGGGCATTAAAAAACATTTTTTTATCCGTTTCGGGATTGAATTTTCAAAAATCGCTTCTTAGTGCTCAATGACTTCATTTAATTTTCGTCTTTGTACAAAATTTCAAGTTTGTAGCCAGCAGTTTTGAATCTGCAGTGATAAATCAGTCAGTGAGTCGGGATAATTAATTATAATTATATATAGACTAGCTTTTGCCCGCGGTTCCGCCCGCGTGGATGTCGGTTATCGCTGTAAAAAGTTGCTAGGTTCATAGGTGGATGAAATGTAACGTAAAAGTTAAAAAAAAAATTTTTTTTTGGTGTGTGATGCAAGCATTGGCTGTCTAGGTTTTTTATTAATATTATTAATGGTACTACATGATATAGTCCCTCAGAAAAATCTCGGCAGGAAGCTCATTCCACAACCTAATCATACGTGGGAGGAAATTCCTCTGAAACCGTATGCGCTATTCTATCATTTTCATTTACACATGTTAGCGTGATTAAGTAACAAACATACATTGAATACGTTCATCCATCCAAACTTTAATATGTATGGTATAACAAGGCAAGATTGCCTATCTTTCTACGGGACAATAAATTACAAATATGTAATAAGGTACATATACGATTAAAGGACTACCACAAAATAGAGCTCTTTTCAGTAGGTACAATGGGCGGCCTTATCGCTGGGTGCAGTCTCTTCAAAGCAACCTTCGGATGGACAGGAATGACCAAAAAGCACAAGTATATTATCATACTATGAAGCACCCTTATCACACTGTTATTCAGTCTTTGTAATCTTCTTCTTCTTATCGTTTGATTAGATAGATAGATAGATAGAATATTCTTTATTGTACACCACTTAAGTACTGTAATTATTACAAGAAATATGTAAAGTTACAAATATGTAGGTAAGTATGATTAGTGGTCAACCTGGTGACAGAGTTATTTAGATCGCCCATATTTAGGCCTCTGTCGTGATCTAACGACTATCAACAGTCGGGACCGACTTTTAACGTGCCCTCCGAAGCACGGAGACGCTCAGATGAAATACCACTTTGCGGTCACCCATCTATAGGGTTACCGTGCCTATGGTTGCTTAACCCGCTGATCGTTTACCGAACAGCGAGTGAAGAAAAGAAAAGAAGTCTTTGTAATTTAAAACAAACTAAGTACCCACAATATTATCAAAAAATTTAAAACAAAAGCACATTACATTGCACTCAAAATAAGAATTTCATATTTTTTATCGTGGCCATGTTATACTCATAAAAACATGTCGGCTGTGCATATTTTTAATTAAACTCTGGCATACACCACCTGAGTCTATACACAAGTGAATTAATACTGACACAGAATGGGGAAGCTAGGGTATTATTAGAGAGGAAAATAATTAAATAATCCTATTCTATAATTAAGAGATTATAGCATATTTCGCAAAATGATGTAAAGTGTATTTAAAATGACATATTTTCTTACAGTGAGATAAGATAGTGTAGTCGACCACCAGAAACGATAAATAAACCTCCCAAAATTCAGAAAAATTCAATCCAATTTTTGTCAGCACATGAGGTCCAATGGTAAAAGGCACCTCGCACTAATACCGCGCCAAATGTTGTGAGTTCGATTCCCAAACGTAACTAAACTTTGTGTGATCCATAAATGTTTGTCCTGAGTCTATAATTGTAACTATCTGACGATTACAAAGAGTGGCCTGAGTTTCTTGCTAGTCCTTCTCATGGCTCCACGTTAGCGAACTATAATAGTCGTAGGTAAATTAGCTGACAGCATGTGAACATCGTGTGACAGCATTGTGGCTTGTTCATAATTTATGATGTGTTTTTGACTTAAAAATATATATATCCTAATATTGTCTGTTCATTTTAAAGTACCCACTGAGGTGAATCTCCAGCGATCGTAAAAATGCAAGTGTCATGGTATACATCAAATAGACTATCTTAAGAAGTTTTTGTGCCTTAAAATACCGTAATAGATCAAAGAATCACTCAATTAGAAATTTGGTACCACCAGTCATAAAAGTATCCGAATCTGATTCAAAAATAACAAAATACAATGCGAAATAAACCTCCAAACGTCAAACCTAATCCTCGTCAAATGTTCACAAAATATTTTTCCGTTCAGAGATTAAAATACATGCACAAAAAGTTCGTTCAATGTCCCTAGGTTTATAAAATATAGGTTGTTTTGTTCGATGCGCCTGTTCGATGCGTCCCCGCCGGCCATTTGATGAAGTGGTATTGTTTACTAAAAAAGAACGGTTCTACTGACTCCTGTTACAGTTTTGAAGTCACTCGAAATAGTACTATGTACTTACACATATATAGCTACGTACACACGGCAACGAAGTTGGCTGTATAGGTCCGGTGTATGAAGATTAGTTTTTTAAGAAAACCATTGTAAATATTTCTGTGGCATTTGATAACAGTGTACAATTAGACTAAATCTACGATTAAAAATATCCATCCATCCATCCATCTCAGCCATAAGACGTCCACTGCTGGACATAGGCCTCCCACAAGGTTTTCCACGTCGTTCGATCCTAAGCTGACCTTGTCCATAGGTTGCCCGCGACCTTTACCAGGTCGTCGGTGCACCTATTAAAAATATATTTCACAAAACATACATAAATCGGATTTCCTAAAAATCTAATCTTCATATAGCGGCCTTGTACAGCCAACTCCGTTGCCTACCGTACATTACTATTTTATAGCATTTTACCCAGGTCAGCTCAAGACCGAAGGCTATGGGAATCCTTGGCGTAGGTCATTTTTAACAGTGGACCTGCAAATTGTGCACTGCTCTATGTAAAGGATATTATCGCCAATCAAATTACTGGACATGGATAAAAGTTATAAGATTACCAAGTGTTCTAATATCGCAAGAATCGCTTTGGTAACCGGTTACCATTATAACACCAATACAGAGAGCCAAGTAATAGTTAAAACCAAAGTTAAAATATAATTTATTACGAATTCAAAATTCAATATCCAGGGACGTCTAATTCCAGTCCAATATAGCTTAGATCCAACGTGTGACGTCATCGCACCACGTGACACGAATAGTGCGGAAACAGCCGACCGTTGCCGAAGTCACACGAGCGTGAGTCAGAAGCTTCGTTGCAGCTTAGAATCTAGTATTATAATAGAGGCACGTATGACGCATTTCCTTTATTTTTGGCAATATTCAGTTGAAATGTAGAGTTGATTATGTGTACGTTTAATAATTTTCATAAATGTGTTTAAGAGGCGCTCATAGCCAGGTGCACTCGCTGTTCGGTAAACGATCAGCGGGTTAAGCAGCAAAGGGCGCGGTAACGCTATAGATGGGTGACCGCATAGTGGAATTTCATCTGAGCGTCTCCGTGCCTCGGAGGGCACGTTAAAAGTTGGTCCCGGCCGTTAACAGTCGTTAGATCACGACAGAGGCCTAAATATGAGCGATCTAAATAACTCTGTCACCAGGTTAGCCAATATCCAAACGATAAGAAGAAGAAATATCGCCATTTGCAGACCTTTTTAATGGCTTCTCAGCGAACTGGTCATAGGTAAATTGGCTGACATATTTTTTTGGTTTTGCTTTTTAAGTATATTCAATTCTAGTGTTTAAAGTTGTATGAAATAAAACCACACAACAGTTTTAACCGACTTTCGGCTTTCTTTAGTCCGTTAGTGTTTGCGCAAACACATGTGCACTCTTTATTCCCTCAATTTCATAGTCCGATGGTATGGTAATCCGTCAGGACGGGAAAGAGGACCTGGAGATTAGAAGTTGCACTCAATGACGGATCAGGCAGTTATAGTATAGGTATACAAATAAACGTACTAATAAAAAAATCCACCATTAATTTTTGTAATTCTGATTCCCAATGTCGCACGATAAATACGAATCTTACAACACCCATATAGCCGTTTGGCTACAGAGCATGCCAAAGAATTACACATACATACCTACATACTCTCTTTCTGGTTCAATCGGGTAAAAAGACAAGATAAATCGAACTGTCAAGTTTCATTTTCCACAAGTAAATCTTGTTAAGTATGAACTTTCGTGGTTTAGTATATCGCACCTGCAGTAGAATAATGACTTAAGATGTGATACGCCTGTTGTGCAATTTTCATCTTATGCACATTACAGTTAAGGTTCAAAATTGTCAAATAGCATTTCTCAACTTACGCCTCTTTTCCACTGATGGTGCGATATGTGGTGTTACGTTGGTACTATCGCCGGTGACAAGTAAGTCGATTCAATATAGTCGCCTTCTCCAACCAAGAATCAAACGTGATCAGAATAATATCCAAGTGTACCATTATGGCTTATTCCAAGACTTGTAATCGAATACTTTTGTTGAAAGAATCACTATGCTAGTTCAACTTTTCTCTTCTTTTTTTATACAACTCTCGCATTCGGTAACAAGCCCTGTGTCGCAGGGACCTTACAAACATACAATTAACGGACACAAAGTACACCCAGACTCAGGACAACCATTTATGGATCACACAATTTTTGTCCCATGATCGGACCATTAAAGCCACTGAATGAGACTTTTTTTTTGTATTACTTGGTTTGCAAGCAAGGGTACGGCTCGCCGGATGATAAGCAGTTACCGTAGCATATGGACGCTTGCCACAACAAGGTACCAATCGCAGTGCCAGCTTTAGAACTAGCGGCGCCCTTGGGCAATATCTATGGTAATAAAATGGCATTGGAGTGCAATTACTACAAAAATATAAAATGAAAGAGATCTATTAATATTATAAAGCTGAAGAGTTTGTTTGTTTGGTTGAACGCGCTAATCTCAGAAAGTACAGGTTCGATTTGAAAAATTCTTTTTTTGTAGAATAGTGCTTTTATCCAGGAAGGCTATCAATCAATATCAATAGGAGCGGAGCAGTAGTGAGATATGTTGCCAAATCGGGGAAAATATTCCAAATTACCACGCGGACGAAGTCACGGGTGACTCTAGTAAAATCCTTACTTATATTATTATAAATGTGAAAGTTTGTAAGAATGGATGGATGGATGGATGTTGGTTACTCTTTCACGTAAAAACTACTGAAAGGATCTGGATGAAATTTGGCACACAGATAGATTATGGTCTGGAATAACACATAGGCTACTTTTTACAGAGATAACCGACTTCCACGCGGGAGGAGCCGTGGGCAACAGCTAGTATAGTTATAATTCGAGCCAGTAACAAAATTACCTAAATTTCACAAAATCTCTACCCTCTCTTTAAAATATTGGACATAACTCAAGATTTTACAGCACATATCAAAGTTATATTACCATTTCTGGCATATTTACCCTCCAACGTACAAAATGGAGGGGCGCGGGCGTTTAAACACTCGTTTGTGTAAAGATGGCTGTCTTCCTATACTTTTATTGCGTTCTGTACGAATAGGTGATAAGGAAAACATATGGCGATAATGTCACACGTGGCAGAGCCTGGAAGTGTATTACGAGATGTTACTGATATTGATCTTTTTTTAACCTTTGCCGCATGAAAGGCAGTGTTAAAAGTTTGCATGTTTGTCTGTTTGTGGGATTATAGCTCACAACAATGACTTATGGTCCTTGCATTATATAATACTGTTTATGTTATCTTGATACCTCGATTGAGGAAGAGGTTGATGAATGTAGAGGGAGCGAAAGAACTACGAGTATGTCTTGATTGAAGCAATCGGCGTACCATAGTCGCTGCCTACTCCAATGGCAGACGGGCGTGATGATAAGTTTGTATAATATATCTGTTGTATCTTTATTTTGTGTACATCAAAGAATTAAAGGATGTATGTTTGGTAGGGGAACATAATATTATATCGACCAAGAAAGTGATGTGCGGAGGAAACGAAAGAAGTATGTCTAAGTCGAAGCAATTGACATACTATATTCTCTGCCTACCCCAAAGGGAGACAGGCGTGATGATATCAATCCTTACTAATATTATAAATGTGAAAGTTTGTAAGAATGCATGGATGGATGGATGTTTGTTACTCTTTCACGTAAAAACTACTGAACGGATCTGGATGAAATTTGGCACACAAATAAATTATGGTCTGGAATAACACATAGGCTACTTTTTGCAGCGATAACCGACACCTACGCGGGCGGAGCAGCGGGCAACAGCTAGTATTTGAATATAGTTAACACTTTCGCGGACAGTAACGTAGACACAATCGATGTTTTATTGTCATGACGTCTATAGGCGTTCACTGTCCTTCAAAGTGTTAACTAATATAACACCCATTAATGATCTTGTTATACCTACAGATAAATCGCAGTAAGATTTAAAAAAACTTATCCCCGAAATATCCCCCTATTCCACTCTAACCCATTGGTCAAATCCATAAATGGATTAGATTCCGCTTTTGAATATACTTTAATCCACTTCTATAACCAGACTGGGGACTGGATGTAATGGTATAGTCGTCTTTCATCCATCCATTTTGCACCTGATAGTGTCAACAACTCAATGATATTCGTGCGTCACACCGTGGCAGCGTTTCAAACAATCCCTGCTGACAAACGAAAATCAACACCTCTGCTACAGATAGAGGTGGCAAAGTCTCCTAAGTTTAAACAGTAGGAATACCGGTGATCTAGGTAGCTACAAGCCTTACGTAAATCACAACGATGGAGAATATCTTTAAATAAGGTTTTTAAAGGGTCGGCAACGCGTGAGTAACACCCCTGGTGTTGCAAACGTCCATAGGCTACGGTAACTGAAGCAGTTACCGCCAAGGTGGCAAACAAGCATACGGCCCGGGCTGTATGCTTGTTTGCCACCTTGGTAGTATTAAAAAAAAAAAAGAGCAATATATATTAATGACTAGCTGTTGCCTGCGGCTCCGCTCGCGTGTTTGTCGGTTATCGCTGAATAAAGTAGCCTATGTGTTATTCTAGACCATAATCTATCTCTGAGCCAAATTTCATCCAGATCCGTTCAGTAGTTTTTACGTGAAAGAGTAACAAACATCCATCCATCCATCCATCAAACTTACAAACTTTCGCGTTTATAATATTAGTAGGATAGGATTTTTTGATAATTTTTGGGTTCGCAACACGCATGGTATTGCAAGCGTCCATAGGCTACACCAAGCTACACTGCTTAAGTAATATTGTCAAACTTTTGACAACCCAAGTCATTTGTCTATAAACTTTTTATTATAAAAACTATTCGTTACTTTTACTATAGAAATCAACCCTTAAAACCCAAAAACAAGTGTATGGAAATCGATTATACTATACTTATCGATTCTAATATCGAATAACTGTCATATCATTGATCATAGATAAATGTAATGTTGCCATAAAATTGTATATATCGCTATCGGTCGGCTGTTAAAATAAAAATAACTTGAAACATAAAAGTGTTAAAGTTATTCCTGTGTGTAAGCACAATGTTTTGACATAAAACTATGGAAAATAAAGTTTCTGATAAACCACTCTGACCAAAAAAAAACAAAACTAATACTACTAAATACATTTTTTACACTTTATACATCAAACTAAATTTTAAACTTACAAGGTAAGAAATACATAAAATAAAAATAAACAAAATAGGAAAAAAAACTGTCGTTTAGTCATCAAAATATTCCTCAACATCACTGTCTATCGGGAACGTGCCCAGAAGGCGAGCAAAATTATAAATTAAATTAAATTGCTATACAACCCATACAGACAAATGGCATAAACGGTAGTCGAATCGAGTAGAATAGAAAGCAAATGTATGAGATTTGACATAGGTTTACGACATTATATCGTAAACTTATGTCAAACGTAACCGACGTAAGAAAAGATTTTATAACTCTCGAGACAGGTACTATTTACATAATTGTACATTCTATTTTTTATACGACTCTGCAAAATGTGTATAGTAAATAAATTATGTAATTAATTTCTCCAAATTTAAATCCATTCAGTGATAAGTTCAGGTTTAAAACTACTAATTGAAAACTGATTCTGCAATTACATAAAAGACTAACTTCAGTACACCACACACTCCACAAAGAGTTGTTCTGAGTCTAGGTGTAATTTATTATGTTTGTGAAGTCCCCCGCTTCACAGAGCTTGTTCTCTAGTGCGGGAGTTGTCTGTTAAAGAGAAAATAAAAGAATATCTATATATTCTTTTTTTTTCTCTATTTCATGTCCCTATGGACATGATATCGATAACACCCAGACACAGAACAAACAATGATGCTTTTCAAACAAGGATTTGTCCCGAATGGTAATCAAACTCGGCCTCCAGCATAGCAGTCAGTAGTAACCGAGAGAATAAAGCGAATAAGAGATATACGATAGATATAACCAATCAAATAATCTTCTTATCTTATCGTTTGGTTAATGACCAATCTGGAGATGGATTATTAAGATCGTCCATATTAAATAAATAGTAAATAAGTATGTCCCCCGAAGCACGGCGACGCTCAGATTCAGGTCACCCATTTATAAGGTTACCGTACCCTTGGTAGCTTAACCCACTTATTGTTTCCTGAACAGCGAGCGCACATAGCTATGAGCGCCTCAAATAATGTAAAACATACGTCATGTTAAATTTGTACAACACGTACAACACGTATGTATTATATGTATATACGTGACATAGTGCTTTCATAAAAATAAATTCTGTTATCACTTCAAAATTTTCAATGTATATTTATTGGGATTTAAAATACTATTATACTTTACAAAACCGAATAGTGATGTGCCAATACTTTTACCCAGTAAACCTTAAACGATTTGATTTCAATAACGTACAGTGATCCATTCGATTTGCATGAACCTAATCGATTAGAAATGTCTAGTACTGTCCGATTTGCGTCCGGGGTTCGAGATGCGAAAAAGAAACGCTTACTTACGCAACGTATAGTGCAGGGTTACCAGAATGAAAGTCTCCTATAAATTACGGGTTGTTCATCAATGTAGGAACTACATTCTAGGTAAGTATTATGTTTCTATAAAATTAATTTAAATGCCATGGCAGTAAATATTTTTAATTTAAATAGTATTTATTCCGTAGCAAAAGTTTTTTTTATTGTTATCCAAGAATGCAAGCCAATAGTGTTGCATTTTAAACTAATAGTGTGATTCATAACAAAATTATCCGCAACTCTTCATAGAGGAGGGAAGACCCACGCTTAGCAGTGGGACATATTAAACGACCCATATACATAATATGGGTTTCTATTATTATTAAATGCATTTTAATATTTTGAAGATGTTAATTAAAATATATTCGTACGTCAGGATATACATAGACATAAAAGTAGATTATATGGGTATAATCTAATAATAAAATAATTAGTTAGTTAGTTATTAAGTTAATAATAAAGTAGATTATATGGGTATATAATGGGTATAAATATATTATCTATTTCTTAATTTTTAACTTACACTTCAAAATCACTAATGGTGGCAAGTAAATGAAACAATTAACCTACCTAGTACATATCCATCATTAGATGTGAGAAACACTTCAAAAAAAACTTTTTAAATGTATTACTTTTTCATAAGAGAATACTCTTTACGGGATAATGTACATATTGAAACGGTAAAGCACAGATATTGGGTCTGACATGGAGCTATCAAATTCATGATTGACACTTTAACTATCTACGAAAAGGAAAAGGTAAATATATATTCACATTTCTTTTCTCAAACAATTGTAGATTCGGGGATATTTGAAAATTGGTTGTGCTAACCCCCACCCGTCCAATAGTCGGACATTTAGACAGATCCCTGATTGGGTTCTCTGTATTTTCTGCTTTGTACAGTCGGACAAAAGCGGTACGAAGAAAACTGGAGCTGCCAGGTATCAGTGTGAAACGTTTCAATGGAAATTGTGTTTCTATTCTCTTGCGAGGCGTGCACTAATTTCAATGGTTCGTGCTTACATTGCCAATCGTTTGATGGACATTAGATAGTGCACTTTTGTAGTGATATTTTTATTCAAATAGAAACCATTGGACGGGTAAGTAACGAGTTCTCGAACCGAAAAAGAGCCTTGGTATAGATTATGATAGGTAGGTAAGTAACTACTTAATGTTTAGCACGCTGCATAACTGTGAGGAAATAACAAGTTTTTTTTAAATATAATACTGGCTTTATATTGATGATAAATAGATACAAACTTTATAAAGGCGTATGGTTGATCTATTTAAATAAAAATGTAGGTATCTACGCGTATAACTTCCGATCGACTGCACCGAATTAGATCATTCTTTTTTTGTATTTGTTATTGTCAGAACAAGGTTTGAAAAGAAAATTAAAAGAAAAAAATGGTGGCAGCACGAAATTTGCTGGGCCAGTTAGTTATGTAATAAAAAAATTACTTGTTTATATTATTATTTTTAAATAAAGTTTCGAAACTAGCAAAAAATATATTTTTGTGTACCCTATCGGTCTTCAAACAATTTAAAATCAATCTTGCCTAAAATCTTGTCTTGTCGGCAAACGGAGCAAAAATTTTCCAAATCATTTTATTACCCAATTTGCTGAACATTCTTACCAGAAACAGTAGACCATACATCACAATGGGCCGTAACATTAAAGAAATGAAACTCCTTCATTAAAGGATAATGGAGTGGCCCTTAATTATTAATTAATTATCGGTACACGTCGGGAACAGAATTGGGACAAAGGACCTAGTCCCCATTTACGATGAGTGCTCATTGTTGCCCGTAAAAAGATTGCCGAACGAAAGAGGGAAATGATTAATAGTGACCGATAATTGAACTATTCGAGTGGTATCGATTAATAATCGATTAGGAATTGTTTCACCGCACTATCGGAACAATAGTAGTGCATGGAAACAATCGGGTTTTCAACTGAACTCTGATGGTCATGGAGATCTTTTGAAAGAGCTTTTTAACTTTTAGAGGTAATAAGGATGTAGACAATGACGACAATAAACGCTGGTTTTTTGTTGCGTATGTAACAGTAAAGTTTTGCATGTCAATTTTCATACCATTCTCCGCCAGTTCGGCAACGTTTTGACTGCCTCGGTGGTCCAGTGGACGCAGACGGCCGCAGTATGCGCCTGCTGTGCACGAGGTTGAGGGTTCGATTCCCACACAGGACAAAACTTTGTGTGACCCACAAAGAATTGTTCTGAGTCTGAATGTAATTTGTGTCCGTATATTGTATGTTTGTAAAGTCCCCCGCGACACAGAGCTTGTTCTCTTGTGCGGGAGTTGTCTTTTTAAAAAACAAAAAAAAAAAAAACGACTACATAAAAATAATTATCTTTCAAAACTTGTACAGTCTTATTAATTAACGAAATAAAAATAGAATAAATGTCATTTTTATTATTTTATCTCTCATTCTGTCACCAGTAATTTACCTTCGAAATAAAAGGACAAAGCATGGCGTAACTATTCACTAATATATTCACACAGTATAAGGTATAATTGGCGCTTAATTATATCTAAACTCATATTTTTTTATAGAGAAACGATTATGTATTATTGTTTTATAATAAACTAGTGGCCCGCCCGCCGACTTCGCTTGAACGCTCGAATTGCTACGAAAATTGTAAGAATAAAATACCACCTCAAAATAGATTTAATATACCTACAATATGTCGGCAAACGACAGCTAAAAGTTCAATATCACCGCGGTATGCTTGACATCGTTATTGCAAATCTTCCCTTCGTGCTTCCAAAAACGCGTTTGAAACTAACCCTACGCCATAAAAAATCTCATAACGATTTTACAACCGTTTCGTATAATATCATTACCCTTGTCACAACAGAAAAGTAAAGATTACGCCTGTAGACATTGATATAAAAACGAAAGTGATGGTTGTTGGAACATTTACCTCTAGTATATAATCCTACTTCCTACTAATATTATAAATACAAAAGTTTGTAAGAATGTATGGATGTATGATTGTTACTCTTTCACGCAAAACTACTGAACGGATCTGGATCAAAATTTGGCATAGATTATAGCCTGGAATAACATATAGGCTACTTTTCATTTTTCAAGATAGATTATGTCTAGAATAATATATTATATAGGCTACTTTTCATTCCGGAAGAAACTCAGTTCCCGAGGGTTAGTACGCACGGATGAAGCCGCGGGTGGAAGCTAGTATTTATATAATAATGAAACTGATGGTTGGTGCAACATTTACCTCTAGTATGGTATGGTATGGCGGGCTGTTGTCCGCCATTCCACGCTGATGCGCGTATTTTGCGTGCGGGTGGTTGGCAGGGGGGTACTCTATCCACCCCAGGTCGTCCAAAAAGTCTAGCAGCCGCCTGACGTTGACGACCGCTTCTCATACCGAACCTGGGCTGCCCAGGTGTTTCTTTCTGTATGCAGCGACCTCCGGGCAGTGCATTAAAACGGGCGCTGCCGTCTCGTCTTCCCTCATGCAGGCTCTGCAGAGGGGACTGTCAGTGACTCCTATAACAGAGAGGTGTTTATTGAAGGAACCGTGGCCCGTGGCGGCAGCAGTGACTATACGCAACTGCTGCTTTGTGAGTCTTAGAACCTGTTTGGTGAAGCGATGATCCAACGCGGGAAGTGCTTCCTTTGTCTATATATAATCCTACTAATATTATAAAAGCTAAAGTTTGTAAGAATGTATGGATGTATGTTTTCTCTTTCACGCAAAAACCACTGCACGGATCTGGATTAAATTTGGCATAGATATAGATTATAGTCTTTCATAACACATAGGCTACTTTTTATTCATATATAACTCGAATGAGTTATCATTTAACAAACATACATACAGACAGATTGTTCCAGTAGACTAGGAGAACAACTACTAGTCGATAACCGACATCCACGCGGGCGAAGCCGCGGGTAACAGCTTAATATCGTCCTTAATATAACCTCAATGTCACACACCTGCCTTGTCACATACGTTGGTTATGACAGCCTTCTATTGGTACCCTGATTACCTATTCAATAAGTTTCGGGTTTACATTACCCAGTGTACTGGCCCGTGAAATGTTTCGGCTGGCTATAATAAGCTGGGTGGGCATCTGACTAAAGGTATTATTGTGATGGGTACCTTATTATAACTTTTGTGATGCGTTTTTTGATAATATAATTGAATTTCCACGTTGATAATATCATGTTTTCGAGCTGGTTTTATTTGGGTTCATAATATTGCTTAAATATCTATACGATTATTATAGAAATGTAAAAGTATTTCTGCTTGTTTGATATATTTTTACGAATAAACAGCTGGACGAGTCTTAATGAAATTTGAACAAGGTATAGATAGCCATTAGCCGGATATTAGCCTAGGTACTACTTATACCACGCTGGCCACCTAATAGACGGTTTGGTACAGGAATTTGTTTCGAATTTTCCCTCTCTTGCAGTGGATATTCTGCCTGACTTACTCCTTTAGTCGACTCTTACGACCCTCGGGATGGAACGGGGTGTTGAGATTTGTAATCATAATCCCTGACCACACAGCTTTACAGTCATCTTAGATTCAGTATATCTATGGTAGTAGTTCATTCTCCTTATAGATATCGAAGGACAAATATAAATCATAGAGCTAATTAGATAAAACTGTCATTTCTCTCTGAAATTCAAAATTCAGTCCTCCAGTTTAACTCCAGCCATAGGATTTCTATACAACAGCTTGCGCGCGTCAAGCGCTTATATTATCATATAATAAAAATAAATTCACTAAAATAATTTTCATGCCTATTCAAAATGATTAAAATATAGCCGAGCACCTCAAGTGAAATACGAAGTGAAATATTAATATGCATCAAAAGTTCTAACCTTTGACAACTGCCAGCGAAAGAGCAAAAGCATGTGCTATAATAATCACATCAACAAATAATAAACAATATGAATTACCTTTTAACTGACAAGATATAAAAGCATTGAATCTTGAGTCTCTTACTATAGTGTAACACGCCATTACTATAGTGTTAAAAAAACTAATCCTGATTTATTTTTGTATCAGAAACGTTGTTTACAAAGCGTCAAGATGCATATCAATTATATAGACTACACTTTATATGCTCTTACAATTGGAATATGTTTTTTTGGCTTTTGGAGGCATACTAAAGCTCACCAACAAGCTGCAGATCCAGCTCCACCAGATTTACCTGGTCCTACAATAGTGTGTAACAGGTCTAGCTATATAGAATTACTGAAAGCTTACTTCTGGCAGACATACATGCTTGCTTACTTTCTGAGTTGGAGTTGTGTCTTCTATATGATTGCAGTGTATTTCTTAAATATATCCGTGAGTCCAACGATGCGCGCTTTTTGTGATGCCATTATGAGCCATCAAAATCCTGGTAAGAATATCAATCAACTTTTTTCAGTCCATTACTGGACATAGGTTACTCCTAATTCCCGCCATACTTTACGCCAATTTACCTCGACGCTGCTAACGAACTTGAGAATTAAAAATAGTCATTTGGTCACTATCGATCTGCATAGGAATGAAAGAGAAGCAAAAAATACAATCGAGTCAACGCACCGCTGAAATTGAGTACAAAATTGAGAAAAATAATGTTTACTAAATAAGTAGTAGCGTAATATAAAACGGCAATATTTTTAAACATGTTATAATCAACTAATATCTCTAACTCATGTTACCGTTATTAAAAAAAGTCTAAATGCTTATTATAATTCTGTATATTAAAATTCTGAATAATTCTTACTGAACTCAAAACTGTGTTGACTTAACTCAAAATCGTGTCCAAAATCATTCAAAATAGTTTTTACAATTAAATACGTCCTTTTCTACCTACGCAGTATTCTCGGTAATGTACACTCTGATTTGAAATTATTTAAAAAAAACAATAATTTCAAAGTGTTGTGATGGTGTCTCAAATCAATAATTAATTAATAACAATATTGCAATAACAATAACTTAAAAGATTATCATAAAAAAATGAAAAGATGACTAAGAATTATGGCAAATCATTGATATTATTGTATAGGTAGTTATGAATACTGAAGAATAGTATTCGTTTGCAGCGCTGTAAAACCTTACTTATGAATAAAATTTAAAAAGTTCATTATGAAAATTACTCCTTAAAACACCATCTATAAAAATGATCTGATGACGACATATTCTCTAAAAAGATTAGAAAATAAGTTATATCGAACAATAGATTTTTCTCAAATTTTCATGGATTTTTTCTTACAACTTTTTTATTTTAAGTTCTACGACCAAAGTTACTTGACAAAAGTTGTAGATAATCTTATTGGCAACAAAAAATTAGAACATTTTTTTTTTGTAAGTCCGTCAGATAAACCGTAAAACTCATTTGAACCCCTTTTTTCAAGATGGCGGTCGTGGGACAAGGGTTGCAAACCCCACAAACTTGGATTTAACTTTAAACTGACCCTCCCCCCCCCTTGATATCTAAAAAATAAAATTGCGTCCTCTGATAAATGCACGCTAAGCCCAAAAAATGTAACATTTCTATAAACTAAGTGGTTCTGTTCCTTCCTGATATCAGCGAATTCACATCCACGAAGGGGACAGCGTCTTCGGTACACCCGGACGCTGTCACTAGTGATGGAGCTCGCGTAGCGTGAGCAGCTGCTGGGTGGACCACTGACGTCATATCAGGTTCCGGTGGTCCACCCGTGAAGGCGGGTGTAGGAGCACAGGGGGGTTTTAGTCGGTATACCGGCCGCCTACCACCTTTAGGCTGGAGAGTCTGACATATCTGCTTCGCTTCCCCAGGCGGGGCGGTATGCGCAAAGCATTTTCCCTCTAAAAAAAAAGAGCATTTACAATGTCAGAAGCGTTAAAAATGAAGGACCTCATGGTAGGCCCCCTGGACTGCCTTCACAAATCTTCTGTAATGTGAAGGTCCTTCCCCAGTCAGGCTTGTATGATGCCTACTCTCACTCCGTTGTACTTAGTTTCAGTGTTAGCAGCATTACCAGCAATGATAATGATAAGCATTCAATGTTCGAGACGGCTTCACGACGCACTGTTCTTGCGAGTGTACGCCAAGCCTGGCAAAATTAATTTGGTACATTTTGCTTTGGTCACCTTACATTATACCATTAGCATACTTGCTATTATTGGTGCTAGTCCTCTGTTCTCTGGTAAGTTATTCTGTTTGTATTTATTAATTTCTAAATACAAAAATTTGAAAAATCACTACCTAGGATTGTATTTTCATATGTATAGTACTCGTATTTATTATATTGAATCATTTTTATTATATGTATTTATTTTCAATAACAATTTTATTATTTACTAACTGTTGCCCGCGGCTCTGCCCGGTGGATAGATAGATAGATAGATAACTCTTTATTGTACACCATAAATCATATATCTGGATGTCGGTTAAAAGACCATAATCTATCTCTGTGCCAAATTTCATCCAGATCCGTTCAGTAGTTTTTACGTGAAAGAGTAACAAGCAAGAAAGAGTAGCCTATGGACGCTTGCGTGGTTTTTTTTACACCAGGGCTTTAAGATGAAGTATCCTTGAGATAGGAAAACATTTCTATCAAAACGCATCCCTAAATGAGCGCTGGAGACCTTAGTCACACACAGGAACACAACTACACCGCTGTTTGTAGTTATTTGGCTGTGGTCTTCTGTAAGGTGGTTCTTCCCCAGTCAGGCTTTCTCACTAGTATGGTGCCCACTGAAAACGTAATTATAATAATAATTCATTTTTATACACTTACAGGTACATCAGACAGCAAAGAAATTCATTGGTCTGACACTGGTTCGTTAAAAGCAATCATTCCTTGCACAATTCTTTTTATTTGGGCTTCATATGAACAGCAACAGTCTACAGCAATCCTAACAAACCACACCGAAGAGAACCATTTACCGCGTGGAAGACTCTTCGAATATGTCTCTAACCCTCACAGACTAACTGAGGTACTAATTTACGCGGCTGTAGCATTCCTGATGCAGACAAAAACATATTTTCTCATATTATTATGGGTTGTAAGCAATGAGGTAAGTTTAAAAGACAATTGCAAAAACAGAAATATACTGCCAGAGGCGGCCATAGACGTTGCGAAACTCTAGGCGATCAGATCTTTGCAAACCCTCCTGTCCTTGTCCTTCTTGACTGGGGAAGGACCAATACCTTACAGAAGACCACAGCCAAATATCAACACACCACTGAATGTGAATACAGCTGCCCAGCGCTTATTTAGGGGATACGTTTTTAACTAAACGTTTTCCTATCCCAGGGATACACCAACAGAAAAATTCTGGTGTTGCAATTTTAGGTTCACAGCGCGTAACTGATGCAGCTTTAGTATGGCAAGCGTTCATAGGCTACAGTATCTGCTTACCATGAGGCGGGCCGTATGTTTGTTTGCTACCTAAGTAGTAAAAAAAAGCAATGCCGTGATAATTACTAACTACCACGAAAGAGTGTGTAAGTGGTCATATCTTACTCATTGTGGGTTTTGTAGTGCGCAACGTATAACGCGAGATTTAAATATAGGTACTTCCAGCAACGGAGTTAGCTGTACAGCCCCTCTAGACAAGTGGCATAAACGGTAGTCGAATCGAAAAGTCAAAAAAATAAATGTATGGGATTTGACGTAAGTCTACGATATAATGTCGTAAACTTAACGTCAAAACCCATACATTTGCTTTTTTGACTTTTCGATTCGACTATCGCATAAGCCACTTGTCTAGAGGGGCTGGGCCGCTATATGAAGATTAGTTTTTTAAGAAAACCATTGTATACATTTCATTGGAATTTGATAATTAGACTAAACCTACAGATAAAAATATCTAAGTATATTTCACACAAATTCATACATTGGTTTTTCTAAAAAACTAATCTTCATATAGCGGCCCTGTACAGCTAACTCGGTTGCCGACCGTACTAAGGCCGCCTGCCAGTAAAATTACTTACTATCAATTTAAACTAACTTAAAATTAAAATTTCAGCTACAAGCATCCATTGAGACTCACGACTCGTACAAAGACTTAATCAGAAATTACAATACAAAATACCCATTAGAGACCAATGTGTATTTTGTGACAAGCTAATGTTATGTACCTAATTACAATAAATATAAATCATAGTTATTATTATTTTTATTTCTTTTACTTTTTTTCCCTACCAAGCAAGCAACCACACCATTACCAAGATACATGTCATGCATGTATTTTATGGTATACCTACTAATGCGCGAGAGGTCTCTACCTCACGCAAATTTAATATTTATTCAGACTAACTAGTTGTTGCCCGCGGCTCCGCCCGCTTGGATGTCGGTTATCGCGATGCCTACATGCTATTCGAGACTATAATCTGTCTCTGTGCCAAATTTTATCCAGATCCGTTCAGTAGTTTTTGCGTGAAAGAGTTACAAACATCCATACATTCTTACAAAATTTGCAAACTCCAAGCAAACCATACCTTTCTTTTTTTAATTTGCGAACCACTAACCTATTTATCTACAAAATGTAAATACGCAACTCCTTAAAACTTAGGCAATCTATCATTATTTTTAGCCGACAAAAAAGGAGGTTCTTTTATGCAAACAGCGCTATCTATATTCCAATGACGAAACTTGAATAAGGTACTTAATCTATGTTTTCACGGTTACAAGTTTCTGACATAGAAACTGTTTACATTATTCCTATGGTTAATAATTGATTTGGCTTTATACCTGCCGTAGACAGAGAAAATCCCTGCCATGGTACTGTCGATGTCCATTATACGGAGGATAACATTTATATCTGATATGTCACTGACTTGTCTGACATCATAGATGACCTATAATAAAAAAATCCTAAAATTGATTATAAAATAAGAGGTCCAAATACCAGCAATAATACTTTAACGTGACAATTATTAAGCGGAAACCACTCTACGAGTTTTTTATAGTCATTTCTTGTGTAAATGTTAAGTAATATCACACAAGACTAAAAAGACGTTGTATCAAAAACTCACATGATTGTTAAAAAAAAATTATGTGACGGCTGTCATTTTCAATTTCTTGGTATTGCCACTTCCAAAAGTATCCCTAAAATAAAACAATTATATGCCTACTCAATACCATTACCTCATAACAATTTATTAGAAGACTTTATTTATTTTGTATGTCTTTAAACACAACTTACACAACTAAGTTTATTTGCGGTAATATATAATTGTTATCATTTAGTTTCAACATTTGTACAATATTATGGGAAATTATGATTATTAACTGGGATGCCAACTGTCAAAACTCCCATATGATTTGTATATTAAAATGGTGTTTGTAAATGTAGGACGAAACTGAAAGTAAAATGATTCAAAGTGCCGTTAGATATTGTATTCCTAACTTGGAAGTGTTTAGAATCACAGGTCGTACTGTTAACTCTATTTTATATTTGACGGCATCATGGACGACTTACAAATAAATTTGATAGACTTTATATTTCTAAACCTAGCATTCGCCGCAACATTTACTGGTGTTATCATTAATAATTATGAAAAATATGTTCCCGCATTTATTATAAAGAGCTACAGATATGGAAGCTTTGCCTACCAAGGTTCAGAAGCGAACTTTGTTGAAGTTGTTGAGATACCAAAGGCATACTTTAGACATTTTTATTTATTCTCATCTATATTCAGTGGTACTATGTTAACCTACATGTTTGCGGTATACTTCTTTGGTATAACAGTGAATTATCCCGTTCACTTGATGTTAAAAGTGCTGCTACGAGAAAATGAACCTTCTGGTAAGTTAATATTGTGATTTTAATTTAATATTTTGTTGAAGTAATTATTTAAAGTTAAACTTGTTTTTAGAGCTAGTTCTAATTACTTAGGTACAATTCTGTAGGTATAGGTGTACTGACATGATTAAAGAAGTGAAAGGACTAAGGCTAAACTACTTTCAATATTCTTTTTTTATGCTATGTGGGTGCCAAACAAACATTCAATCCACCTGATACTATAGCCTATGGATGCATGCAATTCCAGAAGTTGGAGGTTCTTCCCCAGTTGGGCTTGCTCAATAATATAGTGCCCTACCTCGTCTATATAAATAATAAGAACTAACTTATAAAACAAAATAAATAAGTAGGTACTGAATTTAATCTGTTACTGTTCTATCTCTACTTAGCTTCATACACTCCACCTACTTTGTTCAACTATGCTTCACCTAAGGTTGACTGGTAGAGAACGCTTAAGACAAGTTTGCCTATGTGCATAAAGGAACTGTGCACATAAAGTGAACTTCATTATTATGTTTTTCATTTTGCATAATACAATGAAAAAACAAACTGTTTATAACCTGATAAATCAAGTCTGGAAGAGATCGCTTTAAGTGATAAGACCGCCCATTGTACATACTCTTCCGTGTATTTTTTGGATTTATGTGTTCTTAACATAATATGGTGTACAATAAAGAATATTATTATTATTATTATTATTAAATGTAGTAGTACCTAAGATTAAAAAAGAAAAATCTCAGACTTAACACTTTTAGTGCTAAGAACCCGGCTTCCGGGTTCTTTGATACGCTCTCGCCGAGAACCCGGCTACCGAGTCCATCTATAGATAGTTATTAATTACCTGTCCTCGTGCCTAGCACTCTGCTACCATGGCCTATTATTTGTTCACAAGATAGTAAGGGTTTGTAATTCAATACCAATTGATTAAAATAATTTTTTGACTGGGTAAAAAATCGTAACGGCTTTCTTGGCACTGAAAGTGTTAACGGATTTTAGTGTAGTGTAGTTCTCTGTAAGATGTAAAAATCTTAAAAAAATAAGGTAAAATGCATCAGAACATACAGTCCCATATAAATGACAATAAGTATATTATTCAAAATTTTAAAAAAATTAACACATGACCCTCACTATTGTCCACGGGTTACAAAAAGACCACACATAAGTTATAAGGTTTCTAAAGGGTCAGTAACGCGCCACCCCGTCACCACCACCAACGTGTCGACCCCTGAGAAACCGATTTTGACCTCAAGAGGTCAATATCTCTTTATAAAAGACAACTCCTTAGAGAACAAGCTCTGTGTCGCGGGGGACTTTACAAACATACAATTAAAGGAAACAAATTACACCCAGACTCAGAACTAAGTGTTGTCCTGTGCGGGAATTGAACCCACAACCTCGTGCACAGCAGGCGCATACTGCGACCACTGGACCACCAAGGCAGTAACTAATTAGTATAGACTAATTTCAATATAGACTAATTTGGGACTCCTGCTTTAAACAATACTCTATAATAAATCATATAATATCTTCAAGGATGAGAATTGTTAACAAAGAATACCTACTTATTTAAAAATCCAAAAAAATACGTCTTCACTGAAATTCGTTGAACAGCATAAGCATGTGAAGAGATATATCTCTTCTCTTCACTACATAGCATAAAACAATTTCGCTTCCCGCTGTCTGTCTGTCCCTATGTATGTTTAGATCTTTAAAACTACGCAACGGATTTTGATGCGATATTTTTTAATAGATAGAGTGATTCAAAAAGAAGGTTTATATGTATAACTAGCTGTTATCGCTGTAAAAAGTACCCTATGTGTTATTCCAGACCATAATCTATCTCTGTGCCAAATTTCATCCATATCAGTAGTTTCCTATCCGTTCAGTAGTTTTTACGTGAAAGAGTAACAAACATCCATCCATCCATTCTTACAAACTTTCACGTTTATAATATTAGTAGGATACATACATATATTATAGTAAAGAAATTCAGAATATACCGAAGCGAAGCGAGGGTGGGTCGCTAGTCCTCTTATTCAATACTAGGGGTCGCCCGCGCCTTCGTCCGCGTGGTAATTTGGAATATTTTCCCCGATTTTGCAACATATCTCACTACTGCTCCGCTCCTATTGATCATAGCGTGATGTTATATAGCATTTAGCCTTCCTGGATAAATGCACTATTCAACAAAAAAATATTTTTACAAATCGAACCAGTACTTTCTGAGATTAGCGCGTTCAATATTTAGTATAGATAATTTTCGATTTTTATTTACGTCGCCAACCTTTATGGCGTCGCAAGGCCCCTTGTAGCCACTTATTCCATTTCAAAAATAAATGTAGCCACACATTACTTAACATGTACAACTTGTGATTAAATACATTTATATTCCGATCACATTTTTCTAAAGGTCCTTCGTACATTAGGTATGTAATGTAATTGCAAAATAAAAGGTACTAACTGATACCCGCGGCTGCGTTAGCGTGTACATCCGTTATCACGGTAAAATACACCCTATATCCTTCCCCAGTATACCACCTATCTCCTTACCAAATTGTATTCAAATCTGTTTAGGTGTAGCGTTCGACCGTGGCGTTCAAAGGGCCAAACGATTTTACCCTTTGAACGCTACGGTCGGATATAGCCGACAAAAGAAATCTTCATATAGAAGAAGTCTTTATGAAGATTTCTTTTGGTGGGTTTGGTTTGATGGTCTTTGTGGTCTCCTGCTTAGCGTGGTGTGCATATTTTGCGGCAGAAAAAATAAGCTCACCATGCGCCGGCTATATCCGACCTTGGGGTACAAAGGGTAAATCTTGCTAAGGTAACAAACAAACAGAGTTATTTTCGCATTTATAATATAACTAGCTGTTTATCAGCGGGTCCGCCCGCGTGCGTGTCGGTTATCTAAATAAAAAATAGCCAGTTTGCTATTCCAAGCTATAATCTATCTTTATGCCAATTTTTATTCAGATTCGTTCAGTAGTTTTTACGTGAAAGAGTAACAAACATCCATCCATCCATCCATTCCTACAAACTTTCACATTTATAATATTAGTAAGGATAACTAGCTGTTTATCAGCGGGTCTGCCCGCGTGGGTGTCGGTTATCTCAATAAAAAGTAGCCAGTTTGCTATTTCAGGCTATAATAAATCTATCTTTATGCCAATTTTCATTCAGATTCGCTCAGTAGTTTTTACGTGAAAGAGTAACAAACATACATCACTCACAAACATTCACATTTATTATATTAGTAGGTTTTATAATTTGTAGGATAATATAGATATACAACTGGATGCTAAATGTTCATTCTAGATTATTCTTATATTCTACTTAAAATAGATCGCAATCTAGCGTACATCCTGCACGATGGTAAGCATTTACCATAACCGGCAGGGGTATTCCGTAAGAGCAAAAACCGAGCCTTTTTGACGTTTAGTCAATAGATAATTGTGCCGTCACCGAGCAATCACAACTGTCAGTTTGCGATCACAACTGTCAGTTTGCCATCGCTGTTTCTTAGAGAATCAGCCGGCCGGATGGACGCTTACATTATCCGTTACGTTTCTTTCAAAACGCATCCCTAAATGAGCGCTGGAGACCTGTATTCATACACGGGAACACAACTACACCGCTGCGTGTAGTTATTTGGCTGAGGTTTTCTGTAAGGTGGAGGTCCTTCCCCAGTCGGGCTTGCTCCCAAGTATGATGCTCTACCTCTCTTAATTTTTATTTAAGCATTTTTTTATGACGTTCATAAGTATCATGTATTTGATCTAAATGACATTGATGTCGACATATTTTGGTGGTAATAGCAGCGTCTGTGGTCACTTCGCTGATTACTATAGAAAATATACCATAACATACCTTGCTATCATTCATATTACTTAATTATACATATATTATAGCTCCATGTCTGTGTTGTGGGCTTAATCCTCGATTATTAAACAAATGCAGTAATGTACATTACCTTTCACTTTAGTTGTGTAAAGATATCTTTAAAATATTTGTGTCTAGGCTAAGATGATGTTTTATCTTTTTGTTTGCTAAAGCTACATTTTGTAACTACATACCGCCTTCCTAGTAAAAAAAAAATATGTTGCAATTGAAGGGTAGAAACAGCCGTTCCTGTAGGGTTTTTAATCGGGGCAATCCCACCCACATGCCCACCGCTGTGACTCCGGATTAACAGCGGATTAACAAACTGATACACCGAGATTTGACACTCGTACGTCCCGTGGACAACTAAACCTACTGTCTTGGACCCCGCAACAAATTTAATCAGAAGTAAATAAGAGGAGTTAAAAATAAAAGTTTCCACTTTCCTCCATAGCAAAGCGGGAGACAAAATAAATCTGCATAGGTTTGTATTTGTAACCTATGAAAAGAAGCACCACGGGACCCATGTGAGCTAAGCTAATTCGTCACAAAGTAAATTTGCGACAGAAAAAAGTATGAGTAAATTATGTAAATTCGTCACAGTTCTAGACAAAGTTTGGCATAGAGATAGATTATAGTCTGGAATAGCAAATAGGCAGTGTTAGCTTTACGGAGAGGCGTGGTCGGGCGACGAAGGACCTAGGGAGGCTATTTAAGTTTGGTCAAGACAAACTATATCGAGCCTACCAAATTCTATGCCGGCTGTACCGGTGTGGTGGGAGAAGGAGGGGGGAGGGCGTAGATCTTTGCACAAGGGCCGCCGCTAGTGCTAAAGTCAGGACTGCGAACAGGCTACTTTTTATCGCGATATTCGACATCCACGCGGGCGCTACAGCTAGTTTGAGAGTAGCATAAATGTTTTCTTTCTTTCTTTCCAGTGTCAGTTACAGCGGGTCTCATAGCGATGTCTCTGCTCACACTACAATGTTTCAGAAGGTTATATGAGACTTACTGCCTGCAGGTGTTTGCCAAGTCGAGCAAGATGAACCTCAGTCACTACCTAGCTGGGATCATTCACTACTTCGCTTGTATTGTCACAGTTGTTGGACAAGCACCTTTGTTTTGTGGTAAGGATTTACGCAGTAATAATTTATAGTAGGAGAGCCAGCAACGTATTTACTTTTGTCATTTCATACCTCATTCACAAACTACATACTTATCTGCAGAATAATAAAAGGCTCTTCTGGCAACCCTCTGCGGCCGGGATGTTTAACCCAGAATAACAAAGAGAGTAATAAATAAAACTTTGCTAACATTTGCTTGACTGGCCTGTAGGTCTAGTGGTTAGTGACTCTGACTGCTACGCCGGAGGTCGTAGGTTCGATTCCCACCCAGAACAAATATTTGTGTGATGAGCACGATTGTTTGTTCTGTGTCTGGGTGTAATTTATCTATAATATGTATATGTATTTAGAAATATATAAGTATGTTTATCAGTTGTCTGGTTACCATAGTACAGGCTCTGCCTAGTTTGGGATCAGATAGCGATGTGTGAGTCGTCCCGAAAATATTATTATTTTAAGACTTATGAAATAATAATAATACGTTGCTGGCTCTTCGTCCATTAGGATTACCTAAAGCATATTGATGCAAACTCGGTTGCGCAACATGCGTGTGAGGTAAAACAAAAGGTGGTCGTGTATGTCATTGTTAGTTATACAAAATTGTTTTTTGTTGCTAAAGGCAAAGGTTAATAAGCTATGTAATATATATGCTCGTTGCAACGTCGGTGATCATAGTAATCGCCAGTTAAGGCTTGCAATACCGGAGATATTACGAAGTTTTCCCAAGAGACTATAGCTTGGGGTTCTTCAAGAAAGGAGTTATAAGGCTTTTAAGGCTTGTGATATCGCCAACGACCTTGAGCATTTGGGCAAAGCAAACACGACCTAATTCTCTAGGCGAGCGCGGGGATACAAACAGATGTACTTACTCTTTGAATGAACGTCTCATTAATTTTTAATTAATCAAAATATAAATTTATTCTAAATATAACATAACCAAATTATAGGTGTATGTTTTTTTTCAAATGTTGTTTTTTTTTTCGTATTATTTGATAAAAAATTAAGTCATAAAATGGTTACATCTCAATAATTTGGTGCATATTCGATGATTTTTTTACAAACTATTTAGAATTAATATATAATATTACAAGACCACATTATGAAACACATCTTGTAGATTAATACTGTATTTTTGACAGTCATTTGTCTATAAATGCCAACAAAAAATGGTTTCATTTACACCTCCTTTTCATCATTTTTTTGAGAGAGGGGCCTTAAGAAACGTCGCTATTTCTCTTTCTTTTATTAGAATTTAAAAAACGCTTTTTATAAATTCTGATAACTAATAGTAGATTATTGTAATGATACGATCTCGATTTAGAATTACATGTTTGTACCTAAACTAAATTCTAAATATGATAACTGGAAAACACGAACCCAAGACAAGTTGCATAAACGGTAGTCGAACGGCAGTCGAAATCGAAAAAGCAAATGTATGGGATTTGGCGTAAGTTTACTATGTAATCTTGTGATCTTACATCAAATGCTATACATTTTCTTGATTCGACTACCGTTTTTGCCGCTTGTTTAGATGGGCTGTTCGGAAACGGGATCATTATAATATACGATTCAGAGGACAAGAAGCAAAGCAATACAAAAGGCGACACATCTTGTACAAAATTTGAGCAATAGGTAGGTACGCCTAAAGTTTTCTAGTTCAGGGTACCTACGCCTGATTCAGAACTTTAATTATCTTTGCAACCAATGTCTTGCACACACATAATATAGAAATATTTAGACTCGTCTTTCTCCATAAAGATATCTCAGACCTCAATAATTTGGTAGAAATCAAACAATATTTACAAAAATGCTTGATACAGATCTGGGCCCCAATTCTGCTAATTTGCAGATGGCTCAATTGAATCTGAATTGATCCTCAATTGAATCTAAGTAGCATTTTTGGTATTCTGCTAATACATTTAAGACCTATAATTGGAAAACCATTGTTCTTGAATGATAAGCATTTTTGCTATTACATTATTGGTATTCTGCTAAATAATTCAAGACCAATGGTTTTCCAATTATTGGTCTTAAATTAATTAGCAGAACACCAAAAATGCTACTAAGATTAAATTGAGAATCAATTTAGATTCAATTTAGCCATCCGTAAATTAGAAGAATTGGGGCCCTGTTCATGTACCAAGCTCACCCATCTTTTTTTATTAAATACCTACCTACTACTGTTTAATTAATTTGGTTTTAGGTCAACAAAACCGGGAAGCTATATCATGGAACGACACATACACCACAATAGTAGCTCTGCCATGCATAGTACTGTTCCTCATCTCTTGGTACGAACAGTTTCAGTCCAATATTATCTTCGCTAATCTCCGCAAAGACAAGAAGTCCGGTGAAATAATAACTGAAGAACATAGGATACCGCATGGTAGACTGTTTGAGTACGTGTCTAGTCCACATAGAATATGTGAAATTGTTTTATACACGATACTATTTATCTTGGTGCCGACTAGAACGTTCTTCTGCATTTACGTATGGGTTTTGGGCAATCAGGTATGTACATTTTGAAGTTACTTTTATTTTTTTACATGTCTATTGTGGATTAAGGCCTAAAATCCTGTCAGCTCTCTTGATAGAAAGGAGACCCATTAGCAGTGGGTCATATGGGTTGCCTGATGGTAAGTTTGGCTGTAACCTATAAATATTTGCAATACCAGAGGAATGAGAATCCGGGGCGGTCTGGGGTGGGCTATCCTAAGGAGAAAACGCTGTAGGTAATGATAACGGGCCTGAAAGACAAAGGATGCTTTCGCTGCTATTTAGTGTTACTCCCGAATACCAATCCCCAACCAAAACATAATTCCCGAATAGTTTAAAGTTAATAGACTGTGGTATAGCTGTGGTCTTCTGTAAGATGAAGATCCTTGTCCCCAATCGGGTTTGTATAGTAGGCAAGTGCCTACTATACAAACCCGATTATTCCCGACCTATTCCACGCATTTAACTCTCTTAATGCCCTACATCTTGGGACTTCCATATAGTGCTAGTCTTTACGTAAAATGGCTGTGACATAGGTACAGATGGACAAGAGGAAATTATAAGCGTTACGCCATTACGATTTCATAAACAATGAATAATAATAAAATGTTAAAAATGTTTTTCACATGAGTTTAATGATAATATAAATTAACCTCACTGAAAGTCACCTCACTCATGTGAAAACCTACTTACGATAGGTATAATTAATAAAACAAAATTTTAATTTATTTATATGTTATCGTTCTTTATTTTCAGAACATTATATTTATTTTCTTAAATTTGTTTCTTTGTCTCACCAAAACTTTTTATTTTTGAGTGCACCTAGCTATTTTGTTCATCTCTGTATCACCCAAGGTCAACTGGTAGAAAATGCCTTTGGCATTAAGTCCGTCTATGTACGATTGTGCATAAAGTTTTCAAATAAAAATGATATAGGTACAAACCTGTACATGTATAATATGTTTAAGTCATACTATATTCTATACTACTCAGGTAGCAAAAAAGAATACGGCCCATGGTAAGCAATTACCGTCACCTATGAACGCTTGCAACACTAGTAACCAATCCTTTTATTATTTTTTTTACCAAGTGCATGTGACATTTTAAATTTGCAAACTCGCGACTGTTTTTTTAAACAAAAATCATACGGCTTGTCTGATGGTAAGCAGTTACCGTAGCTTAGACGCTTGCAATACCAGAATTTATCACTTACGTATTGTCGACCCAAAATAAATTTGTGCACTACGGCTGTGAGATGGAATATCCCTGAAATAGGCAACCGTTTCTTTTAGAACGATGAGTCCTGGAGACCTGTAATCTCACACAGCAACACAACTACACCGCTGTGTGTACCTAATTATTTGACTGTGGTCTTCTGTAAGGTGGAAGTCCTTCCCCAGTTGGGGTTACTCGCTAGTATGGTGCCTTCAATATGTTCCCAATAAACGATTTTCATTTGTTATTTCAGATACAAACAGCCATCCACGCGCATGAATGGTACAAGAAATCATTCGACAAGTACCCTACAAACAGATATGCAGTTTTCCCATATTTATTGTAATGTAGGTAGGTACTACTAGGGACTAGGGTTTTCGACATGATTTAAATTAATATAAAAAAATAATTCAAATAACAAAAGAAGTAAAATTGGTTAAAAATATTAAGAAGTTCTAAGCTTGATTTCTGTTAGTTTTAAAACAGACACCTCTCGCACTAAGGAACAAGCCCTGTGTCGCGGGGGACTTTACAAACATACAATTAACGTACACAAAGTACCTAGACTCGGGACAGCCATTTATGAAACACACAATTTTTTGACCTGTGTGGGGATCGAACGAACAATATGCTGCGCAGTGGTAAATGGCGAGGTAACCATTTAAAGCCACTGCGCTAACTGTGCAGTTAGCTTTAAAGTGTTTAAATCTGTTGCTTCCCAATACAAATATTAATATGGCGCAATTCGTCTACGTCACGGGATTGTGACGACACAGGAGTGGAGCGCAGCCTTTGTCACTTTTTCAAGCAATTTAATTTAGTAACAACTAACAAAAAAAAAGGATAGTACAATACCCAATGATAGGTATTTCATTCGACATTTTGGCTCAGTTTCTTTACTACTTAATTATTTATACTATGTTAAGACTTAGAATTTATGTTATAGGTATTATTTATTATTTTATAGATGTTAAGAAGATTGCGATGACCTCGAAACAACGTATTCCGTGGTTCTTTGGTTAGGATTAGGGTTGGCATTAGTTTATTGTTACGCATATTAATTAGGTGTCTGGACTGAGAACACCAAATATTTATAATTGTTGTAAATTATTTAAAATTTTAATAAAAATGTATCAATGTTATTGACATATTTAAATAAATATATTTTTATAGATGTTTTTGTTTGTTTTATTTTTTTGTGATAAATTAATACTTTTAAAAAAGACAACTCCCGCACTAGAGAATAAGCTCTGTGTCGCGGGGGACTTTACAAACATACAATTAACGGATACAAATTACAACCAGACTCAGAACAATTCTTTGTGGGTCACATATAGTTTTGACGTCTTTTTATTTTTTAATAAATTAAAATTTAAACTTATTCTAAATACCTATAACATTACCAAATTATAGGTGTATGTTTTCTTCAAATATTGTTTTTTTTCTCGTATTATTTGATAAAAATTGAAGTCATAAAGTGGTTACATCTCAATAATTTGGTGCTGATTCGATGATTTTTTTACAAACTATTTAGAATTAATATACAATTTATGACAAAACCATATTATGAAACACATCTTGTAGATTAATACTGTATTTTTTTGGCAGTCATTTGTCTATAAATGGCAACAAAAATGGTTTCATTTACACCTCCTTTTCATCATTTTTTAAGAGAGGGGCCTCAAATTCCGCTTAGCCGTTAAATCGTAAAAAGGTAACAAAGTTACCTTCGCATGACAGTACAAGCTATATAATTCAAAACGTGTACTGAGCATTACCTCAAAATACGTTCCGAGTCATGTTTCTTTAGATATCAACCTATGTCATCTAATAAAAATGGGTTGGCAACACGCAAGTGATACTTCTGTTATTGCAAACGTCTATAGGCTACGGTAACTGCTAAATATCAGGCGGGCCGTATGCTTGTTTGCCACCTAAGTACCTAGTATAAATTAAAAAACCACTTAAATCGGTCCAGTAGTCTTTGAGAAAAACACAACGAAGCTAAAAATATTAGCGTCCATAGACCAGGCGGAGTAAATAGTATTAAAAGGAGAATAAAACTCAAAATAATAAATAGAAACAAATTTATTGACCAACTGAGGAACAAAATACAGACAGACATAGACATAAATTGCACATATACAATTATTTGCTAACGCCACATTCGGCCATTACTGCTATTCGATATAACTCCTTACTTGAATAGGAAGCTGAAAATAATACAAAATTTAATATTAGTAGCGTTCCAATTATCATAATATAAATTATTTATTTTCCAAACTTTAGTATATTTCACATAGCATGGGTACTGTCACATTTGACATTTGGAGATAAAGATCAATTCCAATTATAGAAGACTAGCTGTTGCCCGCGGCTCCACCCGCCTGGATGTTGGTTATCGCTGCAAAAAGTAGCCTATGTGTTATTCCAGACCATAATCTATCTCTGTGCCAAATTTCATCCAGATCCGTTCAGTAGTTTTTACGTGAAAGAGTAACAAATATCCATCCATCCATTCTCACAAACTTTCACATTTATAATATTAGTAAGGATTAAATGATAAACTATCAATTAAATACTCTAGGCTCTTGATCAATCAATTGATTTTCATTCATCTTTATCTTCTGCCGTAGCAGGCTAAGCCTATAGGGCCTGACATGGCAAATACAACAAATTTGTATATGACTCAATCCATACATAATATATAATAGACAAAACACCCAGACAGCACAAAGATATTTGTCCTAAGTGAGACTCGAACCCACGACATTCGGCTTATTTATAATTATTTAAGATTATAGGATATAGAAAGGGTAGAAGGGAAACTTAACTAAAAACCTTTAAAGCTGCGGAAAAACTTGCTAATTAATAAAAAGAAATTGATATATAGTGCCTTCAATTTGATTATTTGGATGCGTGTTTATATTTTAGTTTAAATAAAATAAACATAGAAGGTTGTATTCAAAGTTAGACTGAAATTCAAAGTTACACGAAATGACTATATTTAATACTAGCTGTTGCCCGCGGCTCCGCCCGCGTGGATGTCGGTTATCGCTGCAAAAAGTAGCCTATGTGTTATTCCAGACCATAATCTATCTGTGTACCAAATTTCATCCAGATCCGTTCAGTAGTTTTTACGTGAAAGAGTAACAAACATCCATCCATCCATTCTTACAAACTTTCACATTTATAATATTAGTAAGGATTTAAATGTATTTAAATACCTGTAAGGATACCCCTGCGTCTTAGCTCTGAACACAGAGAGTAGCAGAGAGAAGAATACGCAGACTAATACCAGCCCGACGACAGACTGGAACCGGCGGCGCTTGCCTTCAGTCTGCGCACGCGCAGGGTCGTGCTTGGTGCCGCCGGCCGCCTCGATCATCAGTATCATGCCTACTACTACTGCTCCGTCTGATAACGGTGTTAAGGATACATTAAAAACATATATAATTTTATCAAAATAAGTCAAATTTTTTTTTGTCGACAAACAAATTTTTTTGTCCTACTAATATTTTTTTTCGTATACAAATAGCGCCATCTTGAAATAACGCCTAGTGGTCTATAATCGTAAAACATGTAAAAGAGGCTGATCTCCGACGATAAAAGTATGTAATGCCAAAAATCGAAAAAATATTTTTTTTTATACTACCTGGGTAGCAAACAAACATACAGCCCGCCTGATGTTAAGCAGTTACCGTAGCCTATGGACTCTCACAATACCAGAGGTCCACCAGGACCTCCTTTAAGATCCTCCCAGTATCCCTGGGATATAGAAATACGTTTCTTTCAAAACGCATCCTTAAATGAGCGCTGGAGACCTGTACTCACAAACGGGATCACAATCACACCACTGTGTGCAGTCATTTGGCTGTTTTCTTCTGCAAGGCGGAGGTCCTTCCCCAGTCGTGCTTGCTCACTAGTATGGTGTCCTACCTCTCTTTATTTTAAGTTAGTTTTAAGTTTATAATAGGAACCCTTTATGTCCCACTGCTGGGCACGGGTCTTCTCTCCTCTATCAAGACAGAAAGAGAGTGTTTAATTCACACACGCTGGTGAAGCAGACATGTCTTTAGAATTTCTTCTAAGACATGTGGGTTGCCTCACGATGTTTTCCTTCACCGTTAGCAGATGGCGAATCATTTGATTAGTACATATAAACTCCACAAGGTGAAATTTACATTGGTACTACCACCCGGGATCGAATTCGCACCTCTTGCGTGCAAGCCGGTTACTTTCCCACTTGGCCACCACCGCTTCCACCTTCATACAAACGTTTAAAAAAAACTTTAAAAAGGATACTTAAAATAGCTACAATATAACTCTCCAACACAAACTGTCCATGGGAACCACCGTTGATATACACTGGCCCATTCTTTGTCCTATGGAAGAATGGTGGGCCTCTAATCTGATTCCACATCTGTCCAGAGACCATAGCAAAGCAGAAGAATACTGCTGCTACAGCCCACATCTGCTTGTTGTAGAGGAATTCGAGGTTATTTCTGCGAAGGTATAGGAATCCGGCTACCAGAACGAATAGCATTGCGAAGGCTACCGCTCCCGAGTAGTTTGGTGGACGGAATACTCGAATCTGTGATAAAAAAGAAAACATTAGGACACTTTCAAAGTTTTTATAATGACCTCCTAACCGAATTTCGGTCACGGTGGCTAATCTCAACGGAGACTAGCCATCTGCGCGGGAGATATTGTAGTCCACAAGTGTGTGCACAAACACAAGTGCACTCTTTATTCCTTCACTCTCATAGGCAATCCGAGACGACCAAAGAGATATCAGGCGTGGGATCAATGGCGTTACGTGCTTACCAAGGCACGGGGGTGTAAACACCGCCAATTTCCAAACTCCGCGTCAATTGTGAATTTCTTGACAGAAAAAAAAATCCAATATCAATTTTTGGCGCGACCCGGGAGTCGGACCCTCGTAATCAGCAGTCACACACATCAACCACCGAGTCACCGAGGTAGTTAAAGGGTTAGATTAGATACAAGGATCCTAAAGAAAACCACAAGTACCCAAATCTCTGACGAGCTTAAAAGCGTATTCACAAAATAGCGCAGCTATAGATTAGGTAATTATCGGTCGACCGGCCGCGTGCGCGTGTGTGCGTGATCCTCGCACACATACATTGTTCGTGAAGTATATTCGGCACAGTGCAGGGCCGCGTAAACTTTATTGTTATATTACGGTAAGATTTTTGGTGTTATAATAGGTATTTGTATTGTAAATTTGTAGAATATGTTATTATTAGATAAGTAAAGGAACATTTTGGCATACCATATCTATTCTAATACATTTTATTATTATAAATGCGAATGTTTGGATGAATTGATGTACCTACCTAAGTACCTATGGACCTTTTTCTCGCGCACACAGGCAGACTTAATGCCATAGGCATTCTCTACCAGTTGACCTTGGGTGATACAGAGATGAACATAGTAGGTCACTCAAAAACAAAAAAAAATGGATAAGACAAAGAAACAAATTTAAGATAAGGATATAGGTTCAACAATATCTAAAAAAATATAATGAATATATATGCTGGGGTATATATAATATATAAAATAAATATACCTACTTACATAAATAAAATATATACAAAATTGTTATGAAAGTGTTAGACGTACTAATTCCGACGATTCATCAGCGAGGAGAGCCCGAACCTTTACCTAAATTACTACACACAGCTCATTTAGGGATGCGTTTTGGAAGAAACGTTTCCTATCCCAGGGATACTCCATCATAAAGCCCTGGTGTTAAAAAAATGGGTCGGCAATACGCAAGTGATACCTTTGGTATTGCAAGCGTCCATAGGCTACGGTAACTGCTTATCATCAGGCGGGCCGTATATTATTATGCTACACACGTGACACCACACACATATATTTACCTCAAAATTATTTTATTTTATTTTATTTAAAAATTTCTTGTCAGAAAAACCCAATATCAATTTTTGGCCCGACCCGGGAATCGAACCCCCGAACCCCGTGATCAGCAGTCACACACATCCACCACTGAGCCTAACGTTACTCTCCTTCGCCAGTAGGCTAAAATCACATTCGAAACATAAATCATTGACAAAAGTATGACCGTATCAGTAGTAAAATAATAACATTACTATGATACAAGTACGGTACCCACTGTTGACGATATCTAATAAATTACGTAAACTGAGGTTCGGCGGCCAGGAGCGCGAGCGACATAGGTCCTGCCTCTAAAGGCGCAAGCGCGGCACTGAATCATACATCATGTCAGTGTTGCGAACTTGCGAGTTTTATACGTTATGTTTGATCACATATAACAAAAAAAATATAATATGAATTAATCAGAAATTTATTTTATTTTCAAGATAAAGCACTATATTTTGATAAGGTGAAGTATTTTTATACTTTATTTTATTAATTTAAAGTTGGCTGCATGTTTTATAACACGCGATTTTTGACGAATGTAGACTATATGCTTAGTACTTACATATATGTTTTAAAGCAATAGGTATAACCAATTCTTCAAAATATGCTGTCTGCGATGCCCCGAATTGCGCCATTACGAATTCGTGTGTTGGAAAATAATTATTTAAAAACCACGTTAGTAGACTTTGACAATAGTTAGCACCTTTGTCAACGACATATCTATAACTAAACCTTGGAAATTGAAACCTGCATCAGTTCATAGCTGAGAATTATCACTTAGAAAACTGCGTTTTTTTGATTATTTTACTGAAAAGTGTGAATACGCTCTTAAAATGGCCAGTGCGCCTTGTATACCGATATAGGCAATGCAAAATGTCCAAAAATCGTATTGGTGTGTTTGGTAATGTGTTACCCAAACACAACAAGACCTTTTGAATAATAGACATTAATTCTAGTATGCATCCTGAAAGATGGGCTCATGTCGTCACACAGTGGATGCCTGATGATGGGCATCGCCGCCGAGGCAGGCCTAGAAAACGCTGGCGTGACGACCTGGATGCGTATGAGAAGGATTGGTGGAATAAGGCAATGGACAGACGGGAATGGAAGTCAATGGGGGAGGCCTTTGCTCAGCAGGCATATATGCTGCAAGGAACAAGTTATTATATAATGTATAGATTTACCTGGTTATCAGTTCTGTCTTGAATCCACTTGGCAATAGCCTCAGCATGGATGCCAGCCCTCTCAAAGTCCATAGAGTCAGCAGGTTTAGGCTTGCCTTTAGCTGGGTAGTGCATTATTACTGGTGCTGTATTTAGTCGTAGCTGGAAATAGGGGGTTAACAAGTTATATTTTAATCAAACTCAAAATTATTTAGATCAAATGCATGATACTTATCATCATCATCAAATAAAAATCAACTTATTTATTTTCATTCCTATCTCCTATTTATATTATCTAATCCTTATAAGGATAGGGCCTCAAGAAGAATTTGGAAGAAACTCAGGCTACCCTTTTGAATCGTCAGAGTATAACATATATTATTATCTGCTACTAGGGGTCGCCCATGGTAATTTGGAATATTTTCCCCGGTTTTGCAACATATCTCACTACTGCTCCGCTCCTATTGGTCATAGCATGATGTTATATAGTCTAAAGCCTTCTTGGATAAATTCACTATTCAACAAAAAAAGATTTTTTCAAATTGAACCAGTACTTTCTGTGATTAGCGCGTTCAACCAAACAAACAAACTCTTCAGCTTTATAATATTAGTATAGAGAAGAGCTGCAATAGGATGAGGTTGAATCACATCTATTACCATTTCCTCTATCATCATTATCAGCTTATTATAGTCCCCTATTGGACATAGGGCTCTCCAAGTGACTTGGAATAATCATCAGCTTTTCTTGTTCTGGGATCTTTTGAGCATGTCAGCTACTGCATCATGCAATAGTAAATGGTGAGGCAACTTAAACCAGTTGGTTAGAATTGCTGTTTAATTAAGCTCATGCTGAACAAAATTTATTTCTATTTTTTATACTACTTGGGTGGCAAACAAGCTTATGGCCCGGCTGATGTTAAGCAGTTACCGTAGCCTATAGATGCTTTGCAATACCAGAGGGATTACTTGTGTCGCTGATCCATTTTTTAAAACCAGTGTTTAAATATGCTGTACTCCATTGGTTGTACTATTAGACAGTGAGTCGTCTACGCTATATAATACTAAACTAGCAGAACATCTTGACACTGCATGCGTAGATTTTTATTTTTAACTAGACCCCTATGAAAAAGAAAAACCACCCATGTAAATTAATTTTCTTTTAAATAAAACATAGGCTATGTTACTTGCTTATAATACATCTTTCTATAGGTGAAAGAATTTTTATAATAAATCCAGTAGGTTTTGAGTTTATTCATTACTAGGGGTCGCCCGCAACTTCGTCCGCATGGTAATTTGGAATATCTTCCCCGATTTTGCAACATATCTCACTACTGCTCCGCTCTTACTGATCATAGCGTGATGTTATATAGCCTATAGCCTTCCTGGATAAATGCACTTCAACAAAAAAATATTTTTTCTAATCGAACCAGTATTTTCTGAGATTAACGCGTTCAACAAAACAAACAAACAAACTCTTCAGCTTTATAATATTAGTATAGACAAACATAGAAAAATATATAAATGTTCTCTGTGTAATAGAAGTATAGGTAAATAATAATATAAAGGTACTCACCATTTGGAATATATCAGACCCTTCATCAAAATCAACCATACCAAAGAACAACTTATTATTATTAGCTGGGGAGAACCTAAACGAGTTAGCTACGATCAAGAATTCATCGTACACATGCTGGCAGATCGCGCACCGCCTTGATGGTGACATTGCAGTAAACATAATGATGAATGAGTAATCTCTAGGTGGTGATTTGACATATTCCTTAAATTTACTTAAATTTAATGTTACTATAGACTTTTTGGCTGTGAGGTCTGTCAGCTGCTGGACTTTTTCTTCAAGCTGAAATAATAATAATATATTTATTAATTCTCTCAAAAAGGTTAGTACATAGGTATGTTCTTAATAGAGGGACTTCTTAAAGTAAAGCTTAGTGAGCGCTGTAGTTTGAACTAGGTTTGAAACCTGTGTGACAAATCTATACCTGTGTGGTAAATATGAAACAGAGGAGGTTATATATCAGTTGGATATCATATCAATAATAGTCTCAAGGCTAATATTTACGAAATATAGGCCAATGAGGAGTAGGTACGTATGGGTTATTTTGGCAGACATTTTTTAATACAATAGTATAAATATAAACAAAATCTTTTCTATTATTAGTAGATCTGAAATCAATATCACTGATTTCAATGTTATTTCTTGCTTTTTTCTGCACACTGATCATGTTTAACATGAGAAATCACTTTGACAACGTAAGACCTTATTTCTTAAAGATACGAAATCTAACTGGAGAATTTAATTAAAGGAGTACTTTAATTTTAATAAAGAATAATCAGTACAGGGAATATCAAGTCGCTGTAATGCTTTATTCAAAAGAAAAGCGTACTACAAAATGCCGGTACGATAGTAAGTAAAAATAACAAATACTTGCCCCTTTAGTACGAGTTTGAGCTTCACCCTCATAATATGTTAAAATTACAGTAAGGAATAACAAAAGTTTATACTTCATTTTATTAATTGTTACTAATTTTCACCATATAATCTATATTAACTTTTCTATTGCAATGCAATAGGCTTGGTTGATTTGACTTGATTACTTGTCGTACTTGACAATTTGACATTTGCCACCTCGAAACAAACGTCAACTTCAAAAAATAATGACGTGTACTTTACAAGCATTTGCAAAGAAAGTTTTCATTCAAAAAGTGCATTTATTTTGCCTTAGTATTCTGTGCTAGAACTTATAAATTCAATGAATATTCCATTCTTTGTAACAAGAGTCGGACTTGGTCCTCAGCGGCTCTAGACAGAGAGATCAGAGAAGTGAAAGGAGAGTAGGGTGGCCTTTGCGCTGCAGTGGGACAATACGGGCATATAATAATAATGTAAATAAATAATTGTGAATTATGTGTATTAACCAATGTTAAAATTAGTCACGTCTATTCCCAGTCTCAGCCCACAGCCATAAGCCCAAATCTGTTTCACATTTTTAATTTAATCTGAATTGAAATTAGTGATATTACAGTGTAAAGAACTCCTAACTCTTGTTCCTTAGACTGTGAAGATATAGGTTTCTCTGTCTACGGAAGATATCATAAACTTGGCACAACATAAACGCGCCGCGCCACTTTGCCTGGGTTAAACTATTTACTACCCGTTTAGAAATTGAATGTCCAAAAATCATTTTACCTCTATAAATAATTATAGATAATACATGAATGATATTAGTATTTAGGTCTCTGTGAGACTTACATTGTTGTGTTGTTTGGGACTTTGGGCACAGAATACTTAATAGGGGGTCGAATCACTAGGACCATGGAGCCCAAGTGCCCACAAACTGTACTATAACTGTAGGTAGTTACTTACCGTGTAAAGTTCCGGAATGTGTGGCTACCTCCGAGTTTGTCTAAAAATAAATGGGTTTCTTGAACACACAGAACGTGGCAATGGGTCTTACGACTTAGTTCCGATAGTTTGTCCTGTAAGAAACCGTCGCACACAAGTCCGGTTTTAGGGCTGGACAGAAAATGTTTTTGCCCTAACACTTGCACGCAGGACGTTATGGCTGCCTCCGAAGTTTTGGGCTACAGCAATATACCTAATATGTGCATCTGTATTGTGATTATGACCGCCACAACAAGAGGTTATTCAATATATTGTTGTGTGGCGGTGTTGTTGTGCCATCCAAACACTAAGAAAAAGAGGCTCTTTTTGTTACCCTAATCACTGCACATTTTAGGATAATGCGAATAAATGAACAGAAAGTGCCTCTTCTTCCAAACATTTGAGTGCCTAAACCCCACCTAACAAACTTACGTAGGTACCTACTTTACGTTACGAACTTACACGTAGGTATCGACTAGCTTTGACGCCTGCCTTTTCGAAGGGGTAGGCAGAGATTTTGCCGAGTAAGTCTATTTTACCTATACCAGGCACAATATAAATTATCGACTCGAGTTGATGCCGCCGACCAAACCGGCCGGCTAATTCTCTAAGAAACAGCGATGGCAAACTGACAGTTGTGATCGCAAAATTGACAGTTATGATTGCTCGGGGACGGCACAATCTATTGACTAAACGTCAAAAAGGGCTCTTACGGAATACCGATTTTCAATCTGACAGATGGTTTTTGCTCGGTTTTTGCGGTGGCTCGGTTTTTGCTCTTACGGAATACCCCTGCGGGACGGGTATCGAACCACGTACGTCAGGCTGGCCCGGCCCCACGGAATTTGATAATGAGATTGGTATCAATCGAATGTACCCGCTTATACCAACATATGTAACACCTTCGTTTTCAATGTAACTCTTTTTTAAAGAAGTTACAAGCACTTCTTGGTGGCCGGGCCAGCCTGACGGTTTCAGCCCGGCCACCTTGTTTACCGCTAATCTACACAATATACTGTCAATATTTTGGTTCAGATCAAATGTACTCCTTATTACAAACATATGTAACGCCTTCGTTTTCAATGTAACTCTTTTTTTAAGAAGTTACAAGCACTTCTCGGTGGCCGGGCCAGCCTGACGGTTTCAGCCCGGCCACCTTGTTTACCGCTAATCTACACAATATACTGTCAATATTTTGGTACAGATCAAATGTACTCCTTATTACAAACATATGTAACGCCTTCGTTTTCAATGTAACTCTTTTTTTAAGAAGTTACAAGCACTTCTTGGTGGCCGGGCCAGCCTGACGGTTTCAGCCCGGCCACCTTGTTTACCGCTAATCTAAACAATATACTGTCAATATTTTGGTACAGATCAAATGTACTCCTTATTACAAACATATGTAACGCCTTCGTTTTCAATGTAACTCTTTTTAAAAGAAATTAGAAGCACTTTTTGGTGGCCGGGCTGAAATTATTTCGTTAGTATAAAACAGTAAAACTGCAACACCTACCAATATATAATGCCAGTGCATAATGAGGTATAAAGATATAGAATATATGTAACGCTTTCATTTTTGATTTGAATATATATTTAGAGAGAAATAAGTACTTGAAGTTTTGAGTTTTGAGTTTGAGTTCAGGACATTTGGTTTGTTGAATGAAACAAAATTCGTAACATTTTTTTTTCCTTGCCACCTTCATAATTTTATTAGACAACATTTTGTACTTATATTAATTATTATAACAATTGTTAATTATAAATAATCTGAAAAAAAATATTATTTTACATAAATACTATTATCATTTTTTGGAGTTTCACATACATTACAAAATTATTATCTGTGATTTTTACTTAACGTATATTACTTATATACGTTAAGTAAAAATCACAGATAATAATTTTTGGATACATAATTAACCTATATATATTTTCTCCGTTTCTGGCTTCGCAACATAATCAGAGAAAGATAAGTAGAAGTTCACGGACGCTACTACCGATTTTTAGACGGCGCCTGTGTCGCGTCATAAGACATAACATCTATCTTCCCCGAGTAGACAGAATAGATGCGCAAGAGTCGTGTAGTTATCAACACTTCTGAAATAATGAATTTCGTTTGATTGATTTATTTGTTGCAGTATACTTTTTTGTGATGTGATTTACTTATTTCAGACGGCGATTTTTAAGTAGTCGGGTTTTAGTTTTTAAACTTTATTTTTTAATAATTAGGTAGCTACCCACTAAGATTGTTTGTCGATAAATTTTATAATAATTTATCAAAAAATATGTTTTACCTTTAAAACATCACATCACAAAAAAATGTAAAAGTAAAAGTAACAAAAATTATTATCTGTGATTTTTACTTACCTAACGTATATTACTTATGTATGTGAAACTCCAAAAAATGATAATAGTATTTATGTAAAATAATATTTTTTTTCAGATTATTTATAATTAACAATTGTTATAATAATTAATATAAGTACAAAATGTTGTCTAATAAAATTAGGAAGGTGGCAAGGAAAAAAAAATGTTACGAATTTTGTTTCATTCAACAAACCAAATGTCCTGAAATTAGTTAATGACTGATGGTCACTCAACGTTAACTCTCGTAGGTTTTAATGATCTAGTTAAACAGAAGGCTTTAGGGTATACGACTAAACCTAAACGAATGTAACTTTCTTTTCTTGGCTATATCAATTTTTACTGTACAAATTGGCATAAGATTATAGGAGATATTAACGCTTTTAGGTGGCCGGGCTGAAATAATTTCAAGTACTTATTTCTCTCTAAATATATATTCAAATCAAAAATGAAAGCGTTACATATATTCTATATCTTTATACCTCATTATGCACTGGCATTATTTATTGGTAGGTGTTGCAGTTTTACTGTTTTATACTAACGAAATAATTTCAGCCCGGCCACCAAAAAGTGCTTCTAATTTCTTTTAAAAAGAGTTACATTGAAAACGAAGGCGTTACATATGTTTGTAATAAGGAGTACATTTGATCTGTACCAAAATATTGACAGTATATTGTGTAGATTAGCGGTAAACAGGGTGGCCGGGCTGAAACCGTCAGGCTGGCCCGGCCACCAAGAAGTGCTTGTAACTTCTTTAAAAAAGAGTTACATTGAAAACGAAGGTGTTACATATGTTGGTATAAGCGGGTACATTCGATTGATACCAATCTCATTATCAAATTCCGTGGGGCCGGGCCAGCCTGACGTACGTATCGAACCTGAGACTTCTGCACTACCTACTTTTGCACCGCAGAGCGTACCTAATATGGCAGCTTCAGAGACAAAAACCTTCAGGCTGACGAACTTTGGGAAAAAATATTTATATATATTCTAGTTTTATGTACCTAGATACTTGCCTATTTTTATTATTTATGCTCATCTCTAACCCAAATAGTTGCTGGTCTCCATGGCCGCGCAATCCTCCGCGTTTCGTTTGCGCGGCCACCTTAAAACCCTTCTTTTTTTTATTTTTGCTTATACAAAATATTTTTTTGCACACTTCGATCTTGGCAAAACTTCCGCCTAAATAGATTTTTTTGTTTTTCTAACTTGGCGGAGCAATCACACCTTTTTGTTAGGTACCCTATATACCCTGTGGGATTCACTGCACATTTTAGGATAATGCGAATAAATGAACAGAAAGTGCCTCTTCTTCCAAAACATTTGAGTGCCTAAACCCCGCCTAACAACCCACTTTTAACTAACAACTTCAGTATTATACTTACGAGTCACGCAATACAAAAGGGCTCCAAGCTGCCAGCAGCTATTATTGATCAGTCTACTTTTCATTTGAAATATAGTCGTGACCTTTTTGTAGGTCATTCGGTCGATACAAGTCTGAGAGTGTAAGATGTTGAGTAACACTTCATGAAAGGGAAATGGTGAATTTATTTAGTGTAATAGGAAGTAATATTGCCTCTATTAAGTGGCAATGGGCCGGGCACATAGCTCGCAGAACTGATGGCCGTTGGGGCAGAAAGGTTCTAGAGTGGCGACCACGAACCGGAAGACGAAGCGTGGGCAGGCCTCCAACAAGGGGACCGATGTCCTGGTTAAGGTTGCGGGAAACCGATAGACGAGGTCGGCTCAGGATCCTTGGGGGAGGCCTATGTCCAGCAGTGGACGTTTTTTGGCTGAGATGATGAAGTAGTAATGTGCTGTAGTCTGTAGGTATTTGTGTGTAAATTTCATAATAAGTGGTGCATTGGTAAAGACAATTGCAATCGAAATCAAAATGGTCTAAGTGAAACAATGGATTCATAATTTACATTAGTTGTTTTCAAAATATTTTATTAACACAATTCATTCAATAACACCAAAGATTATAACATTCTCTAACATGAAACCTAAAATAAAATACAATTTTACCTAAATG
Source organism: Trisateles emortualis (assembly GCA_947095525.1). Classification (NCBI taxonomy): domain Eukaryota; kingdom Metazoa; phylum Arthropoda; class Insecta; order Lepidoptera; family Erebidae; genus Trisateles; species Trisateles emortualis. The sequence continues at coordinate 18,724,930 of OX352736.1, read as the reverse complement.
TATTTTACTTACCAATTTATAATCATTCAAACATCATTTCGACTATGAGGTATACAGAATAAATATATTTTGAAATATTTTTATTTTCACATTATAAGTCGTCAGAAATGTAATAATACTATTCAATATTTTATATATTATAGTTATAGTAATAATTTTGCGACAGTTTGCTATATAATAATTATGTCATGTAAGCATCCTTTAGAATACTTTAAATATAATCGCTCGCAAGAAGATTGTAAAGGAAAATAAAACACACAGTATAATCAAGTAGAAACAAAATAATATGGAATGTACAAACCATGTTTATTTACTGATTCCTGGCAATACAATGTTTGTGACTCACTTTTGAATTTATCAACAGCCACTGGAGAGGCTAACATTTACAGGCCCATAACAGTACGAGAAAGGATACATACATCCACTTATAACACTCAAAGCTATAGCATTGTAATACATAAGCCAGGTTTTACCTTAACATTGTCAGCGATAGACATCGGTACACAGTACCCTGGGGGTTTAACGGTTTCATAAATTATTAAGATAACTTGTTTGGACTTAAATTTCTACTCTAACTGTACATTAGTTTCGCCTTAACGCTAAAATAATCTAAAAGTGATATCGTCGGATGGTACGAAGACACGTGTCGCGGGGGTTGTAAACGCGCAAATTAACTTCTGATATGTCCATAGGTGTAACATAATCTCCTGTCACCGAAACTCAAAATAAAATGCGGTAATAAATTAACTAAATTACGCCGTCATCGCTCGGTAGCGTTTTACAGTGTAAACCATGATTGGATTCGAAAATAGTGATCGTTATATTTATAAAATTGAAATAGAAAAATTATTTATACAGATCGCGTCTCGGGGCGCGGTGCGGCCGCAGCATCTAGGCGACACCGAGCCGGAGATATGCGACAACATATAAATGATTAACGTCAAGTAATCAACAAGTACTATACAAGGTGTAGTGCTCCGAGGCCCTATGCGGCTCCGCTACCGGCGACGACTTCCCTGTGCGCGAACACTGTGACTGAGCAGACTCTGTGGCATAGAAACTCGGAGCACGGGCGACGGGAGTAAGAGTGTGCTTAATGCGTTTACTGTTTCGTGTACAGATAGATGGCGACGATGAGACCGTATAGACCCAATACTTCAGCGAAAATGAGGATAAGGATCATGCCGACGAATAACCTGGGTTGTTGCGCGGTACCGCGGACACCTGCGTCACCGACGATACCTATGGCGAAGCCGGCCGCTAGACCGGAGAAACCTACGGCGAGACCAGCGCCCAGGTGAATGAACCCTCTGCAAAGATGAAAAATACACTCATTAGTACACAATGGATCTTAATGTCACGTCGTTGTACAAATGGATAAGTCATGTGTTTACGTGTAAAATACTGTTGTTATTACCTCAAGTACCAATTCACATTAAACAATGGATGATGGATAAACTAGTTTTGAGATAACATGCGATGATAACGTAAAATCATTCTGAATAGAGAGCTAATTGTAGGAAAATGCTATCAAGGATATAATTCATAATATATTATTGTACCTATTAGGTAGGTATATCATTGATAGGAACATTTGACGTAGGTTCTTCAAGAAAGGAGTTATAAGGTTTCTAAAGGGTCAGCAACGCGCGAGTGATACCCCTGGTGTTGCAAGCGTCCATAGGCTTAGGCCCGCCTGATTGTAGCTGCTTACAATCAGGCGGGCCATATGCTTGTTTGCCTCCTTGGTAGTATAAAAAAAAAGGTATATATTGTATATCTACATAAAATCTTCCTGTTATATAAATATAAACGTTTACAAAAACCATTAAAACATTCTCAGGCTCTCGTGAAGCGTGTATAGTTGACACGTCACAAAAAAACTATTCTCGAGGTCGATAGCATCAAAGGCACGCCCGAATGGCGGCTGTAATTATGAGTTATGAAAAATGTCCCATAGCGAGCACTAAAACATAATTACTTTGCGTGTGATTGTACTCAATCAAATCAACATTAGCGAGGAGCATGCGTTACTTCTATGTGAAATAATCAATGCGAGTGAAATGATAATAGAGGCTTGAATGTATAAGGAATATCATCAGCTAACCTTTTTCTATAGTAGGTCAGTAGGTAAATTAATATGAATAGATCTTGGCAAGACTTGTATGAAAGAAATATGAACTGTATGAAAAATAGGACGAATTTCACAGAATATATAACAATAAAACACTTCAGATTATGTAATAAAAATCATCTAAATAAGTATTGGAACTTTTTGTCTTATCAAATTTGATTGATTGCTTTTATCATTGAGTGGGCAAATTGACAAATTGCATGAATAAAACTACAAAATGTACCTTATAAGACTTCGATATGCGTAGAATATTATAGCAGTTGCTACATATTGGGAAAGACCTTAGACTAATAGAATAATAGTCTGAGGGAAATACAAAGGAGGTAATAGCAGATACAATTTTCTTATTTACGCAACTGTGTATTATGTCGGCGAAATAAATGTGTTAGTGCAGCCGCATAGTCGATTGTATAACTTTACACAACGCAGCGTCAAGTCCGTGGGCGGATGGGGTAGACATCGGCTAGCCATTTATTTAGTGGCTGTGGACGTTCAGACTAGACTAAGTGGGCAAGATAGCCGGCGTTCCTGGCCATCTGCCAAAACAACACTAAAAAGTGGGATAACAGTTTGAACTAGCATTCTAATGTTATGAAATTTTTGTAACTCTGAATCGAGATTTAAGAGATGTTTTGTAGATATTATTGACTTGTTTGATTGATTAGTTTACTAAATTATTGCAAGAAAATCGTACGAAAAATGCTTGATTGGAAAATACAAACAAACACACAAGATAATTTTATTAAGGAGATATGTTAACTTTATGGTTAACTAGCTGTTGCCCGCGTGGATGTCGGTTATCGCTGTAAAAAGTAGCCTATGTGTTATTCCAAACCATAATCTATCTCTGTGCCAAATTTCATCCAGATCCGCTCAGTAGTTTTTACGTGAAAGAGTAACAAACATCCATCCATCCATTCTTACAAACATTCACCTTTATAATATTAAGTAAGGATTCGAAAACGATGTGCAAAAAATACATGATAAATAATTTAAAAGTGTAGAATTTCTAATGATCAGTGTACATTTAACATATTTAAAGGCTAGATATCATAAAAAAGATAGTAATCTCGTTTAGAATAACAATACCAGTTTCCTATGACTGGCCTTGTAAACAACCTTGATAAAATACAGTAACAGGAAATTAACAACTCATTCAGGCGTAATTTGTATTGACGGCAATAAAAAGTATGAAAAATCTCAGAGACAGACACCTTTTTTATAGGACATTTACACTTGCATTGATAACAGTGGGTAAACAAGATAATTTTAAGTGCTTGATACTGTATAAAGATTTTTTTAAATATGTAGAATGTATCTACATATTAAAATAGGTTTTAAATTAGGACTGGATGACCCATGTCCATTAGGCGGTAAACATTTTTTTAGCCTATGACACTCACAAATACAACAAGGCTATCTATTGATAAAAGAATCTTCAAAATCGGTTTAGTAGATCCAGATATTACCCCTACAATCTCACAAACTTTACCTTTTTATAATATTAGTAAGGTTATTTACTTCTGACAGGATTTTTGACAATTTCGATTGATTTAAGAATGATTAATAATAAATTTGCAACCTTGACTTACTATCCTTACTAATAATATAAATCTGAAAGTTTGTGAGAATGGATGGATGTTTCATACTCTTTCACGTAAAAACTACTGAAGGGATCTGGATGAAATTTGGCACAGATATAGATTATGGTCTGGAATAACACATAGGCGATAACCGACATCCACGCGGGCGGAGCCGCGGGCAACAGCTAGTATTATAATAAGTTGAAACAACTTTCACAACAGTACAATGCAGGTGAAAGTAATTGCAGTTGCCACTGCCTTTAGTCATAAATATAACTTTACCATTTTGCAAAAAAAAGTTACTTTAGGACATAACAATAGTAAAGATTCACAGATAATTACTATACAATATATTATAGTTTTGGCCAAAGACAAAACAATGGATATTTGTGTCATTGGCTAGGATCTAAATCATTGTTAATGTTACAATGTAATAGAATTATGACAACATAACTTTTTATAATTGCATATGTTCAGTACTTAAAATTTTTCAACACAAGTTTTATTTACCTAGTCACTTTTGAATAATTATAATTATATAATTAGGTCAGACATTTTGGTAAATATGTACAATTAAGAATTACTTTTAATGTATATGGTTATTAGTAGGTACTAGGATATTATGAAAAAGAGGAGACTTGTATTTAGCAGTGTGTGGATAATGGTTGATAAAGAAGGGTACTATGAATCTACAAGAGACGAGTGATGAGTATTGCACATAGAAGAGATTGTGTACTACAGTGTAAATGCTATTAATGAGTCTTTTGAGGGAGAAAAAAAAGGGACAGCTATACATGCTGTGTAGCTCCATCCCCCTTTCTCACTCTAACTCACATTTTAAAGAGTCATGGTATGGGTGGACAGTATGAGTGCACAGGAGATAAAATGCAATTAAAAATTAAGCTTCTTGAAAATGTTACGTTCAAATAATGTATTATGCTCTAACAGTTTAAATAAGATTGTACTAGAAAGCCATACTAAAGAAAGATACACAATTTTTTTTAAGCTATAGGAAAAGGCCTTTAAGACATTTATCTTTAATGCGAATTTCGTGTTACGTGTATTCTGCACTTGTATTGTTCTTTAGTAGAGCAGATTACATAGAGGCCTATGTCCATCAAGTTACTTACTTGTAAAGGGTGTAGTTGTTGGAGGGTTGGTCCAACGAGCCGGCTATAAGCACAGCCACTACGAGGCCGTAAATGGCTATAATACCCGCCATGACGACGGGAATGATGGATTTCATGATGAGCTCAGGCCGCATCACCGACATGGCGGCGATACCGGTACCTGACTTGGCGGTTCCATAGGCCGCTCCCAGCGCTGGAAAATATAGAAAAATAATATTAATTTCAATTAAAATGACCCACCTATTCACGTTTTAGCCATTTAACTTAAGAAAGATATTTAAAATCTTATTTTCCTATTAGTATTTGTAATGTATGTAATTTTCCTAACATACAAAAGAATATGCAAGACATGAAACTCTGAACAAAGCCTGATGATAAAAATAAACTGAAATAATTGTTAAATCAGTTTATACTTTACATAATTCTTATATAAACTGTTCATTGGATTGAGTGTAACTGGTTTCATTTTATTTCTTATAAAACATATTGCAATAAATGTTGTACAAAACAAGTATCGGTATAACTTGTTAGGGATTGTAACACTGAAGTGGAATATATTGCAAGAAATTTCTAAATGCGTTATAGTGACATTCAGTTGACTTTTCATGGCTGAATGGATCTTTATTAAATTTGGCAAGAAGATAGATAGCATCTAAGGCAAGGACATAGGAAACCTTTTGTCACAATAACTGGCTTTCATACGGATGGAGCCGTGGGCAACAGCTAGTATTTGATAGAAGTTGATTTTAGAACATTTAAAATTAAGTATAGTACTTCAAACCCTAGACTACTGGAATGTATGTACCATGTCTCATTATCTAAACATGTGGTATTCTCAAGTATTATGACATAAAAGTAGTATATTAATCATGTGACAAGTCTAATGTAGTAAGAACTTGATAAAAGTAAAGAATAAGTATTGTAGCGGAAAGAAGTATGTCTGGATCTAAGCAATTGGTGTAACAGTCTCTGCCTATCCCAATGAGAGATGGGTGTGATAATATGTATGTGTAAGTATTAATGTAGGCCAGAAGATGGATGGCAAGGGAGTTAACTTGCTCTCCCGTTGTCTTAGAAGAAAAAAAACCATTTAATAAAAAGGTAGTAGGTCCTATAGGTATGGAGGCATTGAAATTCATCAAGTTATGCTAATATGATCCTTATGTCATATGGCATAGTTATTCATATGACATAACCTAATTCCATACTATGGTTGTGTCATGTGATTTGATCCATTCATGTTTTTTTCACTAAGAATGCATTTTGTATAGGTATTCCATTGTAATGTTATCATGATTGAACTTTAAAGTATTGGTATAGCTATAGCTATTGAATTCCATATAAGATATACTTTAGTTAGGGGCGGTGTCAGACACCTAAGTAAAGTCACATGATGAACTAAAGTTATGTCAAGAAAGTAACTTTAGATTTAGCAATAATAGATTGTTTAGAGCACTCTGTAGTTTAATTTTGATAGTTATTAGTTAGTTTATTAGTGACTAAGTAAGAACTTAGAACAGCTGACTGAATCACATGATTGTCAATTTAGTCATGTGATAGGTCAAAGCCTAAATTTTCCTTATTTTTATAGTTTATATAGTTATGTATATAACGATAATGTAGTAGCTGGTGTGAACAAGATAATAGCACTAAGTTTAGTATTCATGGAGTTAAGACTGAACATTTACAGTAAGGACTGAAATCTGCAAACTGCAATGGATTCGATATTCGTATCGCGAAATAAGAATGCTTCCTTCATTTTAATGCATACCCGTCGTGCAATCTATGAGTCAGAATGGGATTTTCCTTTATTGGTGCAAAAACAACTACTTCATGCCAAACATAAGTCATGAACTCAATCGAAACGAAAAAGGTTCGCAAACATCGATAGAAGCGCTCAATATAACATGCAAGAGCTCTTTTGTGCCGATCCAGGCATTTGCAACAGTGCTACCAACCGAAAACGCAACCTATCAATCACATGACTAATGATTCACAAATTATTCCCGAAAAACAACGCCCTAAAACCATCCCTTCATCAAAATATCAAAATCATTATCAATTTGGCTCATTCCGTCATGCTCATGCATAACTATATATTTATGTAGGGATAACGTAAAGCACAAGGTGCGGCAGCTACTACTATAATTAGTGCTCCTAAAATAACCAGATTCGAACTGATTTGTTGGAGCAACAGAATACAAATTGTTTACAACCAAATTCCATACATTCTGTTCACTAGATACTAAAAACTGTATCCCATTTGGGGAGATCGATAATCATTCAAGACAGCCATTTCTACGATAATGGACCACACAAAATACATACCGCTAAAGATGATAGCAGACGCCGCCCCCATAACTCCAAAGAAAGGTCCATAAATTGGGTTTTCGGCCATTTTGTACGTTTATTGAGGGAGTATTTACAGGTCCCAAAAACTGTGATGACTATCTGCACACACTCACTCCACGGAACTACTTTAGCACAGACAAATATGGCCCAAGCTTAGCAGACTCGATAGAATGGGTCATATGACGATTGATGTTCAAGGCAGTGCTCAATATGACCTAAGTTCTGATTGGTTTTGATACGTAACTTCCGAAATGCGCGACCAATCCTGAGCTAAAGATTTCGTCGCGTTATGACGTCGAGCATTGATGTGGATCGCTGGCCAGCACTTGCCTTCTGCGCATGTACTAATTAAATGTTGAGACACTTTTATATTTTTAAGAGGCTTTCTTTTGGTAGTAAAATCCAAACAAATATATTTTTTAAATAATAATATATTTATTATAATTAATTATTTTATAGTAGATAGCAAACAGTGCATTTAAATTAATTATGGAAATTAATATATCATTGTATTGATTACATTTTCATAAGCCCAGTTTTAAGAAACTCCTATTTTGGTAGTTTATTAACTTTAGCTTATAAACTCAGACTTAGTGGTCACCTCATGATTACTACTGTGTGTCGTGCCACTATCACTGTCTTTTGCCCTTTCCAGTATTTATCTTTGCCTTGGTCGAACCTACCACAGCAATAATATTAAATGAAATTAAATATTACCTAATTCAGACTAAGAAGACAAACTTTATAAAATGTAGCATGCGCAAGTGCTATACTATTACTAATCTTCATTTATTTGCACATAATTGCAACTGGGTCATAAAACCCTGCTCTTGTCCGAAAATCAAAAATACTAACAGAATTAAATATTTAGGCATTATTATATATATAAAAACCTCTCATTCAAAGAACATAATATTGCTGCATTAGTAAAACGAGTACGAAAACTACTATTTGTCTTCAAAACACTTTGTCATATTGCAGATTACAAGCTAATCAAACAGGTCTATCAAGCATTATGTCAATCCATCATTCAATACTGTAAATGGTGGTGCTCCAAAATCAGTAGTGTTAGCTATTGAGCGAGCACAAAGAAATATCCTAAAAATAGCTACAATTCGTCCTTTTCGTTTCCCTACACGCCAACTTTACGATCATTGTAACGTATTAACTGTTCGCCAACTCTTCATCATGTCCACTATACTAAAACAACACAGTACACTTTCATATAACCCCATTATAACTAATAAAGAAGAGACGGAAAGATATTGTCTGCAGTACCGTTTTAGAATCAAAATTCCTTTTCTCAAATAGATTTTACCAATTCCTAGGCCCTTTTCTTTATAATAAAATAAATAAAGCACTATCTATTTACGATCGTAATTATTTTAGCACTAAAACATTAGTATTTAAGTATTTACAAAATTCGTCCTATGAACAAACAGAATCTATGCTAGTTGTAATAAAATAAGTCATTTGTATTTATAAGATATTTCATACTCAATTGATGTTTGTTTTAAAATTAGTATATCATCCATCTGAATGAATTTCAAATATATGTATACTTAATTGCATTTTTTTCACCTGTGACACAGGTTTTTCACCTAGTTCAGGCACTTTATAATTGTGCCCCATTTTTAAGTTATAATTAAGACCTAAATACTATATAATTCCTTAATTATTTTGCAATAAGTTATTATTATTATTAATTTTACTTTTATCTAGCCATAAGTAAATAAGCTGACATCATCTTTCTGGCTTAGTCATAATTTATGATTTTCTTTAAGAGTTACTTTTGAACTTTTTACATGAAAGAGCTGATGAAGGGTAACCTTCCTATGTCGCTTAAGCATAAACTCATCAATGTGTATTCTGTTTGCCCTAACTTGATCTTTGGCGAGGCTCAAAAGTCTAAACTCAAAGTTAGCAAAAGGGCAATACCTAGCACAGATATACGCGCAAGAACCGGTATCGCTGACGTGGGTTCCAAGTCCGCTAAGTTGAAATGGAGATGGGCGGGGCAGACCTACCGACAGATGAACAAAGATCGTCACACAGTGGCTGCCCAAGGACGGACGCCGTCGTCGCGACAGATCCCGAAAATCTGTATGATGAGCTGGACGCCTTTGAAGAGAACTAGGTAGATTTGACATCGAATAGAAAGGTGTGAAAGACCATGATGGGAGACCTTCGCCAAGCAGTGGGACATATCGGGTTAAAAAAGAAAAATAGGAGTTACTTAATAACTTAAATGAATTTCGAGTTTGAGTTAGTCTTAAGGAATCACGGATACGTCAAACCAAGTTTTATAAAAAACAGTTTAGCTGTGAATATCAACCAGATTTACTACTTTCATATTTATAATATTTACTAGGAGCCCACCCCAACTCATGGTTATAACTAATTATAAATTAACCTATGTTATAAATTTCTACTTTTTAAACTTAGTACCTTGTTTTAGTTGTGCATTGAATATCAGTCAAGACAAACACTTTTCATTTAAATAGGAACTAATACAAATTTGCAATATTTTCGTGTAAGGAACCAATGTAAAAGTTTGCTCAGCCATTAGTTAAAGAGCATTTTAATTTTATTAACTTTTATTACAACTCTATAAATGTAATTCAGGCATACTCTATTCATACAAGTCAGGTTAGTCTGTAACTTTCACGAAGTCATAATAATCGACCATTCGGTGCTGAGCTGAAATATGTATGATTAATATGTATGAATAATAGTAGTTTATTGTTGAATTACTTGATAACACTTATCATTGAACCAAAGAGTACAAACTGTCAGGTGAGAGAAGTGAGCAGAACTGTTAACGTTTGGATACAATGATATCCTATGACAAATTTATTTAAAAAAATAAAAGTGAGGTGTTTCTTTTTTTTCATAGAGCAGTCAGTCGTGGGCTGTTTAGTATTCAGTCAATATATATGTCTACATTACCTAATATAATATACACTACTATATACATAATATATATTCTATGATACAAACAAGGATACAAACTCTATATCCGAACGTACATCCCTATTAAAATAATGTCAATGTCAGTCTACATCATTAACAGCACGTTAGAATAGCACCATGTACCTAAGCGTTCAATAGTCATTTGTCTCTTTTACTCTTATGCGGGTCTGGCTTATTATGTATTCGCTTATGCTTATAATGTTTAGAATGTTTGAACATTTATACAAAACTTTAGCCTGTCAGAACGAGAAACGTCAAATTTCACGTTTGCCATGCTTGTTGAAAGTTGCGGTGTGCGAATAATATAAATATAAGAAAAAATATGGTTATCTAAGTTATTATACCTATTGATTGAAGAGTACAATTATTATTCTTCGAAATGAAATTTCACTATACGGTAATATGTTGACCAAATTATAGATTTATTTGAATAAACTATGATAAAGGTTTTGTTTATATTTTTTTAATTGACAAAATGATTGCATTTACATCAAGTAAATTTCAGTAAAAAAAAAATCTGTATTCAAACATTAGTGCGTATTTAAACTAATTACAAGCTATATAAATTTATCATGTAGTTGAAAATGCTGTTATTATTTTTATAAACATAACCTTTTTTATTTTTCAGTTTCAAAATTTACTGGGCACAGTGTACCGTAGAGGCGATGTGTTATTTACAGGCGATGGTAACTGTGTTGTCAGCCCAGTTGGCAATAAAATTACCGTCTATAACTTGAAACAGTAAGTTTTTGATGATATTTTTGATCTGTATTTTTTTTGGTTTTTTATACTTCTTCGGCGCATTACCTACTCATACAGTGTCTACACTTATTATTATATTATAGTCTCCTCATAACACAATATTTAATAAATATTTATCTATGAGCACTGGAGACCTTGACTAAATGAACTGCTCCTATTTTCTTTAAAAATATTTTATCATCAACACATTGTTTCATATTTTTACTTGACTTATGTTTTTCTTTTCAGCAATAAAAGCAACACATTGTCATTTGAGAGCTATTATAATTACACAGCTGTTGATATATCACCTAATGGATCTACATTACTGGCTGTCAATGAAAGTATGTATAATTCTAAACTAAAAAAGTGTAAAAAAAAATGGTTTCGCTTTTTTTAGTTGACATGTAAGTGATATCTGGTGTTGTAAGCATCTGCAAATAACAAAAACAGGAAAGGTTAACATCAGATAGGCTGTATGCTTGTTTGCCACTAAAGTAAAAAAAACTAGAAACAAGAATGTTGAGAGAACATTTATTTATTTAAAACTTTTGCACATGATATACATTGTACAACGGCAGAATTAATGCCTTTAAGCATTTTCTACCAGTCAACCTTTATTATAATAGTGTAATTTTTTTTTTAAATCTATTAATTTTTTTAAGGCATGGGCGCACTTAATGTAACCATGTCAGCCTCATGAGTTTACAGCAATAATAGTGTACCCGTGTTATATTTTTATTATTAAGTTTCTTGTTCCTTTTAGTTTTACCTTCCTTCATTTGGATTTCATGCCATGTCTCGTTTACTACAATTATAACATTCTTTAAAAATTTGGCTATCAAATATAAAAATAGTTCCAGAAATTAGTGTGTTCAAACAAACAAACTCTTTTTAGCATAGATTCAATTACCTGAATGCTGTCATGGTCAGGTATATTCAAAATATAAATGTGCCCATTATGCTAAAATCAATAATCACTATATAATATTTTCAACAATCAGAATAATTTATTTATCTAAACATTTACATTATACAAGTAATTAACAACTAAAACTATATTTACAAAGCATCGTAAAATTCCTTCACATTGATGTCTACTGAAAATGTGCCCAGGAGATGTAATTAATTTGTCAATTTGTATTCCTAGTTGTAGAGTTTAAAAATTAATGTAAATTTTTAATTGTTTTACAGAGGGTGAAGCACAGATGATAAGTCTACTAACATGCACAGTGATACACAAATACAAGTTTAGGCAAGAAGTTAATGCTGTCAAATTCAGTCCCGATGGCAAATATTTTGCAGCTTGTTGTGATGATACAGGTATTGTACCTTTAATATACTAAAAATCGTCCGTTAAATACCAGAAAGACATTGCATTACTCTATTTGGTCTTCTTCCAGTCAAATAAATTTTGCGAAGAGATTTGGATCATAATAGCTAAAAGTTTTGAGATAGGCTAACTTTATCGGTAATACGCTGTACTAATAATAATATAATGTTCTATTACACCTGTTAAGATTGCCTATTAACCAAGTGCAATCAGGGTGATTATATTTAATTTATATTTACTGTTTATTTTCTTGCATAATGTTGTAAAAATATAGATAAAACTTCAAAGTTCAGTCTTTCTCTTAAGCTGCTGCACTAAATTATAAACTAATTAATTATATTTTATACAATAGTATCATTTCTCATTCCAGTTTTCATAATGACAGCACCATGTACTTTCACTGGAGAATTTCGTTCCTTCGTAATGAAACGAGTATTCAAGAAATCTCGGGACGCAGTTACATGCTTAGATTGGTCTTCATGTTCCAAACTCCTTGCTGTAGGCTCCAAAGACACAACAACCAAAATCTATACTGTAGACTACTTAGATAACTTAAGTATGTATTCGTTAAGCGGACATACAGATAAAATAGTCGGAGTATTCTTTGAGAAGAAAAGTTTAGATTTAATAACGGTCAGTAGGAATGGGCAAGTGTGTTTGTGGGAAGCTACTATTGATTTGGATGATTTGGTTGTGTCTTCAGTTCAGATATCGCATAGGAAGAAACGTAAAATGGTAAAAGATGAAGAGAGCGAAGATGAAGTTGACGAAAAGGCTGTTATTGAAAAGGATAAGGAATATGTAAGTATTTCTTTTTAGCTAGGTGGCTTTTACGTTTTAGTTTGTTGTTACCACTCTAGATTTTTTATTTATATCTATCATATTAGATACATATTCTGAATTTAATTGACAGTTTAATTAAATTGGGTATTTTATCAAGAATTGCTTTGATATAATAATGTAATGAAAAAGAGTTGCCTAATTAGAAGGCACAATAAGCTAGGACAATCCCACAATAAGGTAGACCAATGACCTAGTAGTAGCAAAAAATTGTAGCGATGAATATCACAAAATATTATTTTGCAACTCAAATTTGAACTTGAGAGTAAATCATGAAATTTATTCTTTCATTCAAGGAAAGTGAGACAGAAGAGACTACAGCAGAAAAAGAAATTAAGAAAGAGGACGAAAAGAAGTTACATTACAAAAAATTAGGCAGGCATTATATAGGAGATGAAATAAGAAGATCACATCACAAAGTTAAACTGACTGCTGTGCAATATCATAAAGATACAAAGATGCTGGTTACAGGTATGAACTTATAATTGTTACATCCTATTTGCCTGTGCTTTTTTATGTCACCCGTCGAATCCGTCTCGGGTTTGGGAAGCTTTGGGAAGCTTAACGTGTATTGCCAGTGATGACATATGGACCTGAGATGTGATCATTCACTATGGGCCTTATACGAAGGCTCAAAATCAGAAAGAAGGAGACTTGTACAATATAGTTCTCTTACAGATCTATTCGAGCGATGTTGACGATTCTTCAAGCTCGACATTATCAAATAACTGACATTGGGCCGGGCACATAATTTGCAGAACCGATGGCAATTGTGGCAAAAAAGTTCTGTGTGTGTTTGCTTGTTTGTCACGTAATTAGTATAAATAAATATAAAAAGCGGTTACACTTTGATATTAATTTATATGTAATATTTCAGGCTTTTCAACGGGTATTTTCTTCCTTCATGAGATGCCAGACGTGAATTTAATACATACGCTGAGTATATCAGAACACCGTATTAGTAGTATAGCTATATCCTCGCCTGGAGACTGGATAGCGTTTGGCTGTCCAAATATTGGACAGTTGCTTGTATGGGAGTGGCAGAGTGAGTAGTATTCCTTTATAATGATTTCTATATCTATACTAATATTATAAAGAGTAAAGATTTGTGTTTTTGTTTGTAACGAATAAACTCAAAAATAAAAAAAAAACAATCCAGTAGACCAATTTTTGACCTACAGTACATTATCAGCGAGTAACAAACGCTAAAACCCCTAAGAAAATTTGATAACTGCGGGACAGTTATCCATGTGAAGCCAGGACGTCCCAAAGAAAAATCAAAATAGCAGTAGAAGTAAACAAAATGGTTATATCAAAGTTTGTGAATCGGGATATTGAAGTTCTTTTTCCGAAGAACTTCGACACGTACGACAGAATTGACAACTATTAAAGCTTTACGGGAATGTGACGTCATAAAACAACAGTGTCTAATTTAAATGGTTGGAATTTAATACTTCTACAAGAAATTGGATTTTAGTTTTAACTTTTCGACACAATTTTGCATCTATTTTATTTGTATTAATAAAAAACCATAGTCAAATACCTAAGTTATAGATTTTTGACGTTATTAAGCTGTCTTTGTTATCAGGCAATTACCCACCTTATTCCAACTAACTACGATTCATTTTCCAGGTGAACAATACGTAATGAAGCAACAAGGCCATTCGCTAGACATGACTTGCCTCGCGTATTCCCCTGACGGCCTATATATAGTCACTGGCGGTTACGACGGTAAAGTGAAAGTGTGGAACACTACCAATGGCTTCTGCTTCGTGACCTTCAACGAACATAAGTCAACAGTAACCAGTTTAACATTTAGTAGTAATAAGAAGTTCTTTGTGTCGGCAAGTTTGGATGGTACTGTTAGATGCTATGATTTGACTAGGTGAGTACATTTTTATTTTTTTTAATACTACTTGGGTGGTAAACAAGCATATGGCCCGCCTGATGTTAAGTAGTTACCGTAGCCTATGGATGGACGTCCGCGTGCCCAGCAGTGTGACATAATATAATGGATTGCTATTATTGCTTACTGGTACTTTTTTGTTTGTTTAGTAAACTTGAGGGCTAAATCGGACGGCGAAGGTCATGGATTCCATTTCAGCCCAGGATTAGACATTTGGGTTGCTGTATTGTCCCACTGCTGAGCAAAGGCCTCCTCCATTGACTGCCATTCCCGTCTGTCCATTGCCTTATTTCACCAATCCTTCTCAAATGAATCCAGGTCTTCACGCCTGCGTTTTCTAGGCCTGCCTCGTCGGCGATGCCTATCTCCAGGCATCCACTCTGTGACGACACGAGCACATCTCATAGGATGCATACGAGAAATGTATCGTATGATGGTATTCCGCGATTGGTCCCTTTGACAAACCTTAAGTTTGGGCTACTGAAGATCTGTTAGTGACCAGGTTGTGGCACTGGATCTTAATATCCTTACTAATATTATAAATGTGAAAGTTTGTGAGAATGGATTGATGGATGTTTGTTACTCTTTCACGTAAAAACTATGGAACGGATTTGGATGAAATTTGGCACAAAGATAGAATATGGTCTGGAATAACACATAGGCTACTTTTTGCAGCGATAACCGACATCCACGCGGGCGGAGCCGCGGGCAACAGCTAGTTTGGATATATATTTAAAGGCAATCCTATTTCAGGTACCGCAACTTCCGTACGTTAACTTCACCAAGCTTGGTGCAGTTCAGTTGTGTGGCGTTAGACGCGAGCAGCGAGCTTTGCGCGGCGGGTGGACAAGATGTCTTCGAGATATTCCTGTGGTCTATCAAGTTTGGCAAGCTTTTAGATGTGAGTATATTTGTTTGTACATTGATTTATTCTACTAAGGAGGCAAACTAGCATACAATCCTCTGTATGTAATCACATATAGCCTACGGAAGCTTATATTGATGTTGAGTTGGCGCAGTTAACACTACCTGACACTAGAAAAACAACACTACAGTGCCCCAATTTTGCTAATTTACGGATGGCTCAATTGAATCTGAATTGAATCTCAGTAGCAGTTTTGATATTCTGCTAATAAATTTAAGACCAATAGTTGGAAAACCATAAAATCTTCTTCGTCTTAAATTATTAGCATTTTTGGTATTACATTATTGGTATTCTGCTAAATAATTTAAGACCAATGGTTTTCCAATTATTGGTTTAAATTTATTAGCAGAATACCAAAAATGGTATGAGATTCAATTGAGAATCAATTCATATTCAATTGAGCCATCCGTAAATTAGTTAAATTGAGGCCCAGGTAGTGTTATTTAACTTCGATTCTTTTTACTTTATCCGGCCATTTTATTGTGCTCTTTGAAACAATAAATAGTAATCTATACTAATATTATAAAGCTGAAGAGTTTGTTTGTTTGGTTGAACGCCCTAATCTTAGATAGTACTGGTTCGATTAGAAAAATCTTTTTTTGTTGAATAGTGCATTCCTCATCCAGGAAGGCCTGATAATAAGCAGTTACCGTAGCCCATGGCTGCTTGCTAAAGTTATCACTTGCCTGTTCCCGATCCATAAAGTTAACACCAGAGTTTTAATATAGGAAAGCGTTTTGTTTTAGCGAGAAATTTCATTGCGCTTTTTGAAACTATTTTTAACAATTATCAGGTACTTGGAGGACATGAAGCCCCTGTGTCTTGTGTCACGTTCAGTCCTACACTAGCGAGCTCGAGACTACTATCTGCTAGTTGGGACAAGACCATCAGAATATGGAACTGCATCGAGACCAGCGCTGACTGCGAGACAGTTCAACTTACATCGGACGCTTTGCAAGTTGCATTTAGACCGGATGGTGAAGAGGTTAGTATTTTTATACTACTTAGATGGCAATAAATACGGCCCGTCTGATGTTAAGTAGTTGCTGGACGTTTGCAATACCAGCGGTAACACTTGCGTGTTGAAGATCCATTTTTTTACACCAGCCTTTTAAGATGGATACTCCATCTCTGGGATAGGAAAACGAATCCTTAAATGAGCGCTGGAGACTCACACCCAGGAACACAACTACACCGCTGTGTGTAGTTATTTGGCTGTAATCTTTTGTAAGGTGGAGGTCCTTTCCCAGTCGGGCTTGCTCGCTTGTATGGTGCCCTACCTCTCCTAAAGCATTAACCCTCTTGATGGTAAGTAGTTACCGTAGACTATAGACACTTTCAATACCTGGAGCATCAGATATGTGTTGCCAATCCAAAAACATTAACACCAGGGTCCTGTTGGTCTAGGGGTTAGTGACCTTGACTGCTAAGCTGGAGGTCGTGGGTTCGAGTCCCACACGGAACAAAACATTGTTTGTTTCCAGTCTGGATGTAATTGTTGTCTTTTAAAAAAAAACAAAAAACAGTGGTGACATGTGTAGTTATTGGGTTGTGATCTCCTTCCCCAGTCGTTCTTGCTCGCTTGTATGGAGACCTACCTTTCTTAGTGTTATTAATAAGTTATGAATGTTAAAATATTTAGGTAATTATTTATTATTAAGAACCTAATTGTTTCAGTTCGCAATGTTCTTAATCTTCTAATATATAAATTCTCGTGTCACAGATTTAGTACCATACTCCTCGGAAACGGCTTGCCCGATTTTGATGAAATTTTATATGTATATTCAGTACGTCTGAACATAGGTTGTTATCTATTTTTTATACCCCTAAGTATATCCACCCCAATTTTTATAATTTATTAAAAAAAAAAAAATTATGATGTGGCATTAAAAATACATACAACCCTAAGTTTTCACCCTTCTTCTTCTACCATCAACGCCTATTTTTTAATAGCTATATAAATATTTTTACTTTATATGGCTAGTAGTATAAATAAGATTATGTTAATGTATGTAATAATTAAAGTTCGCAGTATCCACACTGGACGGCAACATAACGTTTTTCAACACGAGCACGTGCGACCAGACTGGCAGTATCGAGGGCAGGAACGACCTCGGCTCTGGGAAGGCTGATACTGATCTTATTACTCCTGAAAAGATGTTAAAGACTAAGTGAGTATATTATATAGTACACTAGGGGTCGCCCGCGACTTCGTCCGCGTGGTAATCCTTACTAATATTATAAATGTGAAAGTTTGTAAGAATGGATGGATGGATGGATGTTTGTTACTCTTTCACGTAAAAACTACTGAACGGATCTGGATGAAATTTGGTACAGAGATAGATTATGGTCTGGAATAACACATAGGCTACTTTTTGCAGCGATAACCGACATCCACGCGGGCGGAGCCGCGGGCAACAACTAGTTTGGAATATTTTCCCCGATTTTGCAACAGTAGTGAGATCACTACTGCTCCGCTCCTATTGATCATAGCGTAATGTTATATAGCCTATAGCCTTCCTGGATATATGCACTATTCAACAAAAAAAGATTTTTTTCTATTCGAACCAGTCCTTTCCGAGATTAGCGCGTTCAACCAAACAAACAAACTCTTCAGCTTTATAATATATATTTTTATACTACTTGGGTGGCAAACAAGCATATGGCCCACCTAATATTGAACAGTTACCGTAGCCTAAGGACTTGCAATACCAACCCATTTTTTTACATCAGGGCTTTAAGATGGGAGTATCCCTGGGATAGGAATGCGTTTCTTTCAAAACGTATCCCTAAATGAGCGTTGGAGATCTGTGAACTAAACTTTTTAATTGCCTTGGTGGTCCAGTGGCCGCAGTATGCGCCTGCTGTTCACGGGTTCGATTCCCACACAGGACAAAACTTTGTGTGACTCACAAAGAGTTGTTCTGATTGAGGTGTAATTTGTGTCCATTAATTGTATGTTAGTAAAGTCCCCCGCGACACAGAGCTTGTTTTCTAGTGCGGGAAGTTTATAAAAAAAACTTTATCTGTACGTGCCCATCAGTAGGACATTACTAATGTTTTACTTAATGATCTTTTCCAGGGCCTTCACAACTATCTGTTACTCAGCGGATGGGTCTTGTTTACTTGGTGGAGGTAACTCCAAACACGTGTGTTTATACAGCGTGAAGGAGTCCATACTTATACATAAGTATGTTATTACTCAGAATAGATCTTTGGATGCTGTTAACGTGAGTATATTAAACATTAAACACATTATATCAAATTAGATAGCGACACAGAGCTTGTTCTCTAGTGCGGGAGTTGTCTTTAAAAAAAAGAAAAGAAAGAAATAAAGAAAGATGTCATGTTTTTGCATTATCTGAAATCTGGATAATAGTACACTATGAGTAAAATAAATATTATTTCATTTTATTTCATCGTCAAAGTAAAACTACATTTGTAGTCCAGCCATTTTAGGCATTATAAACCCCAATCTGGGGAACAATTCTTCTCAAAACGCCCCCAAGTATCAGATAGAAGTTTTGACACTTACAAACATGATTTTAAAAAATAGAGTTTACGCCTTGGTGTACGGTATACAGTACCGTATGTGAGTGCATTCTAGTCGCTTTCTTAGCGCTCTACTCCGAAAACGGTTCATTTTTTGTTGATAATTTCACGATAAACAATTTTATAATGACCTCTATCGACCTCCGAGCAATAGGTCGCGAGATACTTGCGAAAAACTGATTTTCGTGACCTTTTGCCCGCGTGTATGTCGGTTCTTGCGATAGCCTACGTGATATTCCAGACTATAATCTATATCTGTGCCAAATTTCATCCAGATCCGTTCAGTAGTTTTTGCGTGAAATAGTAACAAACATACATCCATACATTCTTACAAAGTTTCACGTTTATAATATTAGTAGGATTAGATTTAATGAACGACTATAACACTGATTTATTCCTTGGGGAAGGCCTATGTCCAGCAGTGGACGTCTTATGGCTGAGATGGATGGATGGGATAACACTGATTGGTCTGTCCATCATCTTCTTCTTCTATAATAATAGTGCATGTATATTTTCTATACAGGACTTTATAAATCGTCGGTTGATGACAGAGTTTGGTAACATGGCTCTTGTGGAAGAGAGAGGCGACTTGGAAGGTGGAGATGTGAACGTTCGTCTGCCAGGAGTCAAGGAGGGTGATATGGCAGACAGGAAAGTGAAGCCAGAGGTATGAAAAATTCATTTACTAAACATGAAGCTTTTTGTATCAAAGGAATAGGCAGACGTGTATATCACATCCTTAGTATAAAACTGGCGTAATTTGAGAAATGTCACTGGGCAATTCTGAACCTTAGCTGTTAAGAATAAGATGCAAATTGCAAAAGAAGTACGCTTCAACTTAATTCATTTTTCCACTAAGTGCGATATGCATCCTTATTATATGTTATAATAAGGTTCTTGTTCTGCTGCTGGACCTGTCTCGATGATTGTAGTCGTTGAGTGGTCATCTGATCACAAGGTCTTGGGTTCAAGTCCCGGCTCAAGACAAAAATAGATACAATAGTTTGGAAATTGGCGGTCTTTACACCATTTGGAAAGTACCACCAGACTACAGGCGTTGGTCCTACGCCTGATTACTCTCCGGTTGTGTCGGATTGCCGACCCATTGGACTATGAGAGTGAGGTTTAAAGAGTGCAACTATGTTTGCGCACATACGTGTGCACTATAACGTCTATAACATCTCCAGCACAGATTGCTAGATTAAAATAAAAAAAATACCAACTTAAATTTCCTTTTTTTTTTTTAAATACTACCAGGGTTGATGTTGCAAACGTCCATAGGCTTCGGTAACTATCAAGTTTCCGTAGCCTTTGGACGTTTGCAACACCAGGGGCATCACGCGCGCGTTGCCGACCCTTTAGAAACCTTATAACTCTTTTCTTGAAGAACCCCATGCTATAGTCTTACTTACTTTGTTATAAAAAATTATATTAAAAGTGCTATATTTAATTTGTCTAGGTGCGAGTACACTGCGTAAGGTTTTCACCTACAGGCGATAGTTTCTCTGTCGCGGCGACAGAGGGCTTACTCATATACAGCCAAAACGCTGGCATTGATGGCACCTTCAGGTAAATACAAATTATATATACTTGTTTTAATATTCATCTTCTTTATCATCCCAGCTGAAACACTTTCATTGAGAATTTATGAAGAAGAAATAGAAGACTGGGACTTGGGCCTAAGTCTAGACTTAGGCCTAAGTCTAGACTTAGGCCCAAGGTTCAGCAGTGGTGACCACGGACTGTAAGAACCAGTGTGAAACCAAATAACATGATTGTTAGACGACATTATGAAATTTGATTATACGATGAAGATGAAAGAAAATCATTGAATCAATCTCTAACCAAATAGCTAATTGAATGATCAAGAACCTAGAGTATTTATTCGATAGGTTTTAGTATAATCGTCTATCATTTTCATTCATATTTATCTTCAAATGTCATGCTATGTGAAATATACTATGCCTTGTCCATGCCTCCAATAAGATAAACCGATGACCTAATAAAGGACTATTTTGGTTCATCATGTCAACCCATAAACGTCCCACTGCTGGGCGCGGTTCTCCTCCATACATGTCAAGGGATATTAGCCTACTATACCACGCTGGCCAGACGGGTTGGTATAGGATTTAGTTTCAATTTTACCTCTCTCTGCAGTGGATATTGTCTGCCTGACTTAGTTCCTTAGTCGACTCTTACGACACCTTCGGATGGAACGGGGTGGTGACATTGGTATTCTTAATCCGTCACCACACGGACTATTTTTACCCGACTACGGCGAAGCAAAAAGGAGGGTTATGATTTTGACCTGTATGTATGTTTGTATGTATGTATGTATGTATGTTCATCTGTTCCCGCATAACTTCTAAACTATTTATCATAACTCGACAAATGAGGTATCGTTAGAAACGTCTTGATTGTCTGCGTTTTTTTATGGTTAATGCAACCAAAAATCTTACTATTTATCTACTATTTTTTATCCATCAGGCCTTACCGATTGGAATCAAATTCAACGCCATACGCAGTGAAGCAGCTGCTAGCGGAAGGGTCGTGGGGTTCAGCGCTGGTTGGTGCAATACAGCTCAACGAACATACCATCATACAACAATGTGTGGAGGCTGTTCCTTCTGGAGACAGTAAGTGCTAGAAATACAATAGCAACCCATGTTCCCACTGCTGGGCAAGGATGTCCTACTCTCCTCTCCTCTATCAAGAGAGATGAGAAGCTAGCCTAATACGGGTTGGTGAATCAGACATGTCTTTACAATTTCTTCTAAGTCATATGGGTTTCCTCACGTTTTCCTTCATCTTTAGCAGATGGTAAATAATATATTAGTACGTATTATAAATTCCACAAAGTGATATTCACATTGGAATTGCGACCTTACACCACTTACGATCAAGTCCGTTACTTCGGCTTCCACCGTTTTATAGAAATTTCACCCCGAAGGGGATAAAATAAGGATTGTATAGAAGTCAGTCATTTTAAAAGTAAGAACCACGAAATTCCATATACTAGCTTCTATTTAGAAATAAATAAACATATAGAGTATATTGGCGTCTTTAAATTTTTCACCCTAAAAAAAAAGATTTTTTGAAAATCTCATTTAGGGATGTGTTTTGTAAGAAACTCATTCATATCCCAGGGACATTCATCTTTAAGCCCTGGTGTAAAGAAAATGAGTTGGCAACACGCAAGTGATTCCCCTGGTATTGCAAGCGTCCATAGGCTACGGTAAACGGTAAACATCAGGCGGGCCGTATGCTTGTTTGCCACCCAAATAGTACAAACAAAAAAAGAATCCTAAATGTTAAATTTCATTCCATTTTCATTTCATTTATTAATTCATTAACATCTTACGTTGTGTTTGAATGTTTACATAAATTAATTAAAATACAATAATAAATATTTCTTACATCTAATTACAATTTTACATATTTAACATATTAATATAATTTCATGCATTAATTAATTTAAATGCAGGCGAAGTGCGGGTGGTCCGCTAGTTACTCAATAAATATACCTACTCCTAAAATATATTTTCTTTCCACAGTAAACCTAACAGTATCAAACCTAGACGATGACTACGCTGACCGTCTACTAAACTCCATAGCTCGTCTACTGGAAGACAGTAGACATTTAGAACATTTGCTGTTGTGGGTGAAGGCCATAGTGACGGTGAAGAGACGCAAGTTCCCACCCAGCGTGTTACTGGCCTTGGAGAAGGTGCTTACTGTCAAGTATTCACAGCTAAACAAAATGTAAGTATTGTTTGTTACGATAACTCAATAACTACTCGACCAATTTTAAAAATTCTTTCACCATTAGAAAGCTACATTATCAGCGGGTAACATAGGCTATATTTTATTTAAAAATAAATACGGGATCCCTATGAAAACTAAATAAATGTCCCCCCGTACAAAGCCTAAAGGCCTAGTTACTATGTGTCATTACATTTACCCTTGAATTAGTCTCACTGTCGCATAGAACGCGACTACATTTTTTTACATAACTACATTACAAAAAACCGTTGATTCTATTGATACACAAATTTGCAGACCATTGAATTTATTTTGGTTATAACTGTTTTAACAAATAAGAAGTCTTTTTTATATTACTTAGGTGACAAACAAACATACGACTCATGGGCTATGGTATCTGCTTACCATCTGGCTAAGAAGTTTCCGTAGTCTTTAAGTAACAATACCGTTTCCAAATTCCTTATGCCCGAGGTATTGCTAGTCCATACTTGCAAGTGCTAGATTACCTACTCCTAGGATAATGAAAATGTAAAGGCTCAAGTAAAATAACACAACTACACCAATGTGTGTAGTTATTTGGATTTGATCTTCTGTAAAGTGAAGCCTGTATGTTGTCTTGTGCGTGTCTTGGGCGCAGTAGGAATAGCTCAGTTGTGAAAATTACATAATTAATTAATTTTTGTTTTTATGAGGTTCATAAGATTTTTTTTTTTGTATTAAAAAGACAACTCCCGCACTAGAGAACAAGCTCTGTGTTGTGAGGGACTTTACAAACATACAATTAACGGACACAAATGACACCCAGACTCAGAACAACTCTTTGTGGGTCACACAAAGTTTTATCCTGTGCGGGAATCGAACCCACAACCTCGTGCACAGCAGACGCATACTGTACCCACTGGACCACCAAGGCAGTCAATAAGTGCAACTGTAGACTTTAGTGATGGAACACCAGTAACACCACCTACAGATGTTTTACCCAATTGCCTGAATAGTAGCTAAGTCACATGTTTTACTGATAAACGCACACACGGCACAATATCGTGTGTTTTAAGGTCAAGTGTGTGCGATAACGTCACGGTAGGCGCCAAGGTCACGCCTATGATGTCTATGGCATTTTACAAACTATGTGTATTATAACATACTAGCTGTTGCCCGCGGCTCCGCCCGTGTGGATGTCGTTTATCGCTGCAAAAAGTAGCCTATGTGTTATTCCAGACCATAATCTATCTGTGTGCCAAATTTCATCCAGATCCGTTCAGTACTTTTTACGTGAAAGAGTAACAAACATCCATCCATCCATCCATTTTTTACAAACTTTTACATTTATAATATTAGTAAGGATGTACTTACATTATATTTTTCGTATACTTGTTGACCTACATAAACTAGCAGCTGTTTACTTTTGTTTTTTTTGAACGATGTTTGTAGGAATTCATAAGATTACAGAAGTTGAAAGGTTTTAAAATGGGCGGCAACACGCGAATCATAGCCCTGGTGCGTCATAGGCTACGGTAACTGCTTACCATCAGTCGGGCGTATGCTTGTTTGGCCAATAAGTAGTAAAAAAATTGACAACTTTATTACCTAGCTTTTAGGTTGTCGTTGTTCGAAAAAGAAAATAGCGGCGGTCACCACGTACCATCAGCCCTCTAAACATGTGGCATAAACGTTAGACGAATAGAATAGCAAGAAAATGTATGGAATTTGATATAAGTTTACGATATGATGTCGTAGGTACAGTTATGTCAGATCCCATACATTTGCTTTTTTATTTTATTCGGTTCGTACTTGTCAAGAGAGATAGGTATGCCGAAAACAATAATTCTGCATTCTGTTCTTCTATTTTAAATCGAATAAAAAGGCATGATGCATATTTTTTATTTCATCATCATCATCATCATCTCAGCCAAAAGACGTCCACTGCTGGACATAGGCCTCCCCCAAGGTCTTCCACAACTCTCGATCTTGAGCCGACCTTGTCTATCGGTTGCCCGCAACCTTTACCAGGTCGTCGGTCCACCTTGTTGGAGGCCAGCCCACGCTTCGTCTTCCAGTTCGTGGTCGCCACTCTAGAACCTTTCTTTTATTATTTAGATATACTTAATTACAAACGTGTTTAACACATTCCTACATAATTTCCATCACACGACACACCTACTTATGTGATTACCAAACCGTCGCGAATTTTGTTGCTACACGCTAATTGACGTGACGTTCTTTGACGTCATCATTATGTTAACTTTACACTGATAGGAGAAGATGAACGATGGCAAGGATTTTTTAATAATTCTTGCTAATATTATAAATGCGAAAGTAATTATGTATATATTTGGTCTGTCTGTTTTAAGACATTTATTTTGTACTAGGGGTCGCCTGCGACTTTGCCCGCGTGGTAATTTGGAACGTACATTTCCCCGATTTTGCAACTTATCTCACTACTGCTACGCTGCTATTGATCGTAGCGTGATGTTGTATAGCCTTTCTGGATAAATGTACAATTCAACAAAAAGAGATTTTTTCTAATCGAACCAGTACTTTCTGAGATTAGCGCGTTCAACTAAGCAAACAAACTCTTCAGCTTTATATTATTAGTATAGATATTATTATGTAGGTAATACTTAGTATGCAAAACAATATGGCTGTCAAAGTTTGTGAAAATTATAATATAGATGTTTGTTAGTTACTCTTTCACGTAAAAACTACTGAACAGATCTCGATGAAATTTGGCACAGAGATGGATTATGGAATAGCACGTAGGTACTATTTGTCGCGATAACCGACATCGACGCAGGCGGAGCCGCGGGCAATGGCTAATCCGGTATACTACATTCGTATCTATACTTATTGCATCAAAAAATACCAAAACATATCATACAACATGATTTGATTTAGTTTTATAAATTGCCTGTGAGGTATTTCTTTATCAATTGTGATTGATATGGATAAAACTTTCAGATTTATGTTATCAAAAAAGATTTAATTCAACACACTTACGCACTCTTTGCTAAAATAATACCTAAATATGATAACTTATAAGTACCTATACTTCACGAAAACAAAATGGTAAATTAATTTTAATAATATATTTTTTAAATTACCTACTAGCTAATCCAACGGCCTTTTTTTAAGGACAACTTCCGAATTAAGTAACAAGCCGTGTCACGGGGGACTTTACAAACATAACAAACATACAATTCACGGACACAAATTACACCCAGACTAGGAACAAACATTTTTATGAATCACACAAAGTTTTGTCCCGTGTGGGAATCGAACCCTCCACCTCCAGCATAGCAGTCAGGGTAACTAACCAACTAGTTCAACAGTTTTCATTTTTCCCTCAAAATATATTAAATAATTCTCTGAAATACCTCAATCGGTTCTGCCGTTGCACTTGCCAAGAATCATTTAAAAAAAATAAAAAAATATAATTATACTTAGGTATTATTAACTCATAAGATATTTACATGAATAGTATTTAAATTTTTATTGATTTTCACATATTTAAACATTTGTTTTGGTGTTCGTGTGGTGACGGATTAAGAATTCAAATGTCACCACACCGTTCCATCCCGAGGGTGTCGTAAGAGTAGACTAAGGGAGTAAGTCAGGCAGACAATATCCACTGCAAGACAGAGAAACCTGGACACAAAACCCTATACCAACCCGTCTGGCCAGCGTAGTATAGTAGGCTAATATCCCTCCAAATGTATAGAGAAGACCTGTGCCCAGCAGTGGAACGTTTATGGGTTAAGATGATGAAACTGTTTTGCTAGGTCATTTTGAATTCTCCTTTTATAGACGTTAAGGTTCGGAATTATACTAATTATAGTAATATCGAATGCACAATACTTTGGTGCATTCAATAGCCCTTTTAAAACAACACCCGCACTAGAGAACAAGTTCTGTGTCGCGGGGACTTTACAAACATACAATTAACGGACACAAATTACATCTAGACTCAGAACAAATATTTGTGGGTGACACAAAGTTTAGTTCCTGTGTGGGAATCGAACCCACAACCTCGTGCACAGCAGGCGCATACTGCACCCACTGGACCACCAAGGAAAGAAAGAAAGAAAGAAAGAAAGAAAACAATGTTTATTCCAGCAAGTGCATACATATAAAACAAAAAAAGAATTAACTTAAAACGGATAGCTTACAGGCAAGGCAGTCTTACTTGCATAGTATATGTTTTTTTCTTTGTTTGTATGGGTTTTTACTGTACCACAATAATTAAGATCTTTCTTTCTCTACACTGAGAAGTTTAAATTCATTTCTGTACTTAATTCTGTAAACATGATGCCTCTTTTTTTATTTCAACGATGTAACTACGTCAGACACGTGATCAATCAGCTGATTTTGGTAACACGTCTACGTAACTAACGCTAAATCATATGTTCACTGGTAGTAAACAGCTGATATAAAATGCTTACATTTTAAGTTTAACTAGTTTAGAAATATATTTTTAATATTTCCTTTACAGATTTAGCGTGGATTATTTAATACTAGCTGTTGCCCGCGGCTCCGCTCTCGTGGATGTCGGTTATCGCTGCAAAAAGTAGCGTATGTGTTATTCCAGACCATAATCTATCTGTGCGCCAAATTTCATCCAGATCCGTTCAGTAGTTTTTACGTGAAAGAGTAACAAACATCCATCCATCCATTCTTACAAACTTTCACATTTATACTATTAGTAAGGATACAAATGAAGTAAGAAAGATCGAAAAAAAAATCACAAATGTTTTATTAATATGTAAGTATAGTTGTGACTGCACTGTTGGTTCAGTGGCTTAAGTGGTTACCTCGCTATTTACCACTGCGCGGCGTGTTGTGGGTTCAATCCCCACACGGGACAAAATAAATTATTGATGTTTGTAAAGTCCCCCGTGACTTGTTCCATAGTGCGGAAATTGTCTTTATTGTTATGTTATAGGTTTAAAAAAAGTCTTGTTGTAGGTTCACATTTTTGTTTTTATAAATACGGTTAAGTTTAACCACGGTCTTGTCAATATAAAAGCGAAATACTAATTGAAAAAATAAGCTACAAATTTAAAATTTGACTGGTAGATTCCTCATAGAAAGTACGTATTTTCTAAAAAAGAGTTTTACTGCTGGGCACGGGTCCCCTCTCCTCTATCAAGAAAGGGTTTAAGGTCTTAATTCACCCTCGCTGGCCTAATGTGGATTGGTGACTCTAACATGTCTTTAGAATTTCTTCTTAACGCACGAAGTTTTCCTTCAGCTTCACTTTACATTAAAAAAAACTGATTTTCATACAAACTTTTTTTTATATTAAAATTCAAGTCTTTATCTTAGCGGTTGTCAATTAACGAGATAGTCTTAAAATATATATACAGAAGATTAGCTTCCTCAGAATTTATCAATGTGTCATTAACTGGTATTTAAGAATCTCTAATTAGATAGGTTCTTCATTTAATTAAGGTTTAGTCCCAGTGTAAAACCATACTATACAGAAGACTATATAGTAGCGTCACTCTTTTATATCTGCTCAAAAACCGACAAATAAATACCTAGAGCGTGTCTTACTCCGCAAGCCCCTTATAACGCATAGGGTTGCCGACTGTTCGAAAACTTCGATTGCCCACGGCCGGGGCGGCCCGGTGCGCGGGCATCCTGCGCCTCCTACGTTGCTAGCCCTGCCAATTAAACAGGTCTTTGAGAGGTAGGTATTTATTTTTACATAATGCGACAATTTCCTCACTATTATAAAGAGAGATGAAATTCTTTCTTACACCTTCTTTCTATTATAAAATTCTCCTATATTTTTATAGGAGCTAGGAGAATAGTCAGTTATCATTATGGGAAAGTTGTGCTTAGTAACCTGTCGACAGGCAATCAGTCATTGATAACGAATGATCTCGATTCACTTTTTATATAATGTTGAAGTACTTGCAGTAATCTCGTGGCTATATTCACGTGAAATAAAAACTACAAGTTAAAACCGAATCTATCATACGAAGGTCGCAGCTGATTTCTGTCGGCCATTCATGGTTTTTTACCTACGTTATCCTACTAATATTATAAACGTGAAAGTTTGTAAGTATGAATGGATGGATGGTTTGTTATTCTTTCACGTACAAACTAATGAACGGATCTGGATGAAATTTGGCACAGAGATAGAGTATGGTCTGGAATAACACATAGGCTACTTTTTATCGCGATAATCGACATCCACGCGGGCGGAGCCACGGGCAACAGCTGTTAGTTTATATTTTTTTTTTTCTTGTTTACAGTTGTGACTACAATAAATACACGATACAGTGTATCAACAGGGTCAGCAGTATACCCTTGAAGATGGAGGCTGAAGATGGATTCGAAAGAGATGATAAGGACAATGACTCCAGCGGTAGAGGCACCTTCTCTGATTCTGATTAGATGAATAAACGTTTTTATATGTATTTGTTGTGTTATTTATTTTACACTGTTAAGGAGGCAAACAAGCATACGGCCCGCCTGGTGGTAAGCAGTTACCGTAGCATATGGACGCTTGCGATATCAGAGGTAGCTTGCGTGTTTTCAAACCATTTTTTTTACACCAGGGCTTTAAGATGGAGTGAATATCCGTCGGATAGAAAATGTAGTAACCTATCTATGGAGTAACCACGTACGATTAGGCTGTGGAATGAGCTCCCTGCCGAGGTTTTCCCAAGAGACTATAGCATGGGGTTCTTCAAGAAAGGAGTTATAAGGTTTTTAAAGGGTCGGCAACGCGTGAGTAACATCCCTGGTGTTGCAAACGTCCATTGGCTACGTTAACTGTAAGCAGTTAACGTAGCCAATGGACGCCCGCCTGATGGTAAGCCATCAGGCGGGCCGTATGCTTGTTTGCCATCTTGGTAGTATAAAAAAAACCCGTCTCCCACGTGGGTTAACCTGCTGATTTGGGCCAGCACTGCTGAGCACGGGTTTCTTCTCCTCGAAGAAAGAGAGAGGGTTTAGGCTTTAATTTACACACGCCGACCTATTGCAGGTTGGTGAATCAGGCATGTCTTTAGAATTTCTTCTAAGGCATGTGGGATTCCTCACGATGTTTTCCTTCACCGTTAGCAGATGATGAATCATTACATACACATTGGTACTGCCACCCGAGACCGTGTGTACAAGTCTGTTACTTTCCCACTTGGCTCCAACAGTTTACGTAGATAACAGTTAGATAATAATGATGATAGTATCTTAGCTTGATTTAACAATGACCCATCTTGAGCTGCTAGCATCCCTGCAGCTCTGATTATGTCATCTACCCACTTATAGGGAGGAAGGACAATGAAATTAGAAAACCCTTGAAAACTCAAGTCAGCGAATTGGCCGTACGAATAAAAAAAACTGGCATTTGTTTTTATGACGTTCATAAGTAACATGTACTAGCTGTTGCCCGCGGCTCCGCCCGCGTGGATGTCGGTTATCGCTGTAAAAAGTAGCCTATGTGTTATTCCAGACCATAATCTACATCTGTGCCAAATTTCATCCAGATCCGTATAGTAGTTTTTACGTGAAAGAGTAACAAACATCCATCCATCCATACTTACAAACGTTCGCATTTATAATATTAGTAGGATTTGATCATGGCTGAAACCATGGAAGACCTTGGCGCAATGCTCGTAAGTAAAGTAGAGTCTCACTACAAGTTGGTCTTAAAATGAACATGGACAAGACTAAAATTATGGCAAATGTCCATGTCGCACCCACCTCTGTCACAATTGGAGGCTCTACACTCGAAGTTGTTGACGAGTATGTCTACCTGGGACATACAGTCCAGTTAGGTAGGTCCAACTTCGAGAAAGAGATCACTCGTCGAATCCGACTCGGCTGGGCAGCGTTTGGGCAGCTACGTCATATCTTCTCGTCCCAAATACCGTAGTGTCTCATGACGAAAGTCTTTGACCAGTGTGTGTTGCCAGTGATGACATACGGATCTGAGACGTGGTCGTTCACTATGGGCCGCGTGCGAAGGCTCAAAGTCACCCAACGAGCAATGGAGAGAGCTATGCTTGGAGTTTCCCTGCGAGATCGAATCAGAAATGAGGAGATCCGTAGGAGAACCAAAGTAACCGACATAGCTCGAAGAATTGCCTCCATTAAGTGGCAATGGGCCGGAACTGATGGCCGTTGGGGCAGAAAGGTTCTAGAGTGGCGACCACGAACTGGAAGACAAAGCGTGGGCAGGCCTCCAACAAGGTGGACCGACGACCTGGTAAAGGTTGCGGGCAACCGATGGGCGAGGTCGGCTCAGGATCGAGAGTTGTGGAAAACCTTGGGGGAGGCCTATGTCCAGCAGTGGACGTCTTTTGGCTAAGATGATGAGGATTTGATCTAAATAAATAAATAGGTTTGACTTTGAAATAAAACAACACATACCCGCCATCAATGTCCTTTATTAACCTGAACACTTGGTCCTAATATAAAACTAACAGAATTACTATTGCGTGGCCACGAAATCAGCGCGGTGGACTTAGCGACCGCGACAGTAGCGATAGCCGCTAGAGCTATAGCGATTGTAAGTATCAACCATTTAGCGATGTCGACGTAGCCAAGCAACTTGTGTGACGCGTGAAGCTCTTCTTGAATTGATATTGGTATTGCTGCTCCCTGTAATTAGAAAAAAATATGTTAATTGAAGAATATTATAATAATAGTAGCAACCCATATGGGTTGACTGCCTTGGTGGTTAGTGGCTGCAGTATGCGCCTGCTGTGCACGAGGTTGTGGGTTCGATTCCCACATAGGGACTAACTTTGTGCGGCCCAGATAGAGTTGTTCTGAGTCTGGGTGTAATTTGTGTCCGTTAATTGTATGTTTGTAAAGTCCCCTGCAACACAAAGCTTGTTGTCTTGTGCGGGAGTTGTCTTTTTACAAAAAGAAAAAAATAAAAAGATGTATAATAGATATTGGATTACGTTTAAATTGCTACTAGCGACATCTATGTACAAAATCACTGAACCTTGGTGAAGATAAGATAAAAATTTGACGCTTCTATCTACGGATAGGAGATATATATTATTTATAACGATTGATAACAATATGTCACTGTATTATTAATAAAAATTTCTACGTCTAAGGTACCTAATCAGTGCCGGCTTTGCACTAAGGGTCGTCGCCCTACCGCGCCCTCCTCTAAACCCAGTACTGTAATCTATCCCTCTGATAGGCTCTCCTCTTTGATCAAAAGAGTTGAATGGATTTAGGTATCGTTAGTTTCGATCTATAAAATAGTTGATTCTCCTTCTGCACTAGGCTAGAACAGGCCCTGTGTTGCGGCTGGGTGGACCACTGACGTCATATCAGGTTCCGGTGGTCCACCCGTAAAGGCGGGTGTTGGTGCATAGGTTAGGGTTTTAGTCGGTATGCCGGTTGCCTACCATCTTTAGGCCGGAGAGCCAGACATAACCACCTCGCATCCCGAGCGGGATGGTAAGAATAATGCATTTCCCCTTTATAAAAAAGGCTTGTGTCGTGCGGGACTTTAAAAACACATGCAAACACAATTCACGGATTAAAATTACACCCATAATAGAAAAACATTATACCCTGGGCGTGAAATTGAACCCATGATCTCCTGCTAAGCAGTTTCAACCAACAGGCCAGTTATTGGCGAAACGGTCACCCACACATGCAGTCTTCTAGCACGTTCCTATTGAAGCACTCCTCTAGAAGGTAAAAGAACGTACCTCTTCAAGCCACAGCATAGGGAACAATCCGGTAGGCACACTCTTCAACTGAGGTATGTTGTCTATCTGTCGCAGTTCTATGTTGAATTGTAGACGTTTGACACCCTTGAGAACGACTCCAGTTACCTGTAAAAAGGATATGATAGAGTAGGTATTAGAATATTAATACATAAGATACTACAGTGGGTATTGTAGATACCTACTCTAGATTAAGCTATGTATTACGGTACCTATAGCAAGCTGCCACAGACGGTAGCTATCCTATCCTTACTAATATTATAAATGTGCAAGTTTGTAAGAATGGATGGATGGATGTTTGTTACTCTTTCACGTAAAAACTACTGAACGGATCTTGATGAAATTTGGCACAGAGATAGATTATGGTCTGGAATAACACATAGGCTACTTTTTGCAGCGATAACCGACATCCACGCGGGCGGAGCCGCGGGCAACAGCTAGTACTAAATACGAGTATCTATTTGTTTGTTAAGTTAGTCCATAGTTGGATTAGGTCCTAATTGTAAACCTAAACAAACAAAAGTAACAACTCACCGGATCAAGATACACATAGGTGTTATGCTTCTCCTTATCTGGCTTGATGCCTTCCTTGAAGTACTCTAGTAGCTCTTCTGAAGCTAAGTAGAAATGGGGTAGAGAAGCTATGGCTGGAGCGCCTTGACAAGGCATTAGATTCAGTAGACCCATGAGAAGACAGCCGTCGTGATTAGCACTCCAATTCCTAAGTAATAAATTTTGAAGTGTTTTAATAGACGTAGGGTTTCATACAAGAGAGCAACCCCGACTGGGGAAAGCATTTACCCTTATTTTTCTTTTCAAAAAGACAATTTCCACTCTAGGGAACAAACCCTGTGTCGCGGAGGACTTTACAAATATACAAACTGGGGACAACTATATGGATCACACAAAGTCTTGTCTCGTGTGGGGATCGAACCCACAACATGCCGCACAGTAATAAATGGTGAGGTGAGTAACCACTTAAGCCACAGTCATCTTCCAGAAGACCAGTGGTAGCAGCAGTTTAGTTGTGTTCTTGTGCGTACGAGTAATTACGTGCCTCCAGAGCTCATTTAGAGATGTGTTTTGAAAAATATGTTTTCCAATCCCAGAGACTTATCTCTGGGATTGGAAAACATATCTTTCAAAACACATCCCTACGTAAGTAAGTACTTATACTGACTGCATTTCAAAGCTTTGGTGTAAAGAATAGATGATCGCCAACACGCAAGTTATACCTCTGGTATTGTAAGCGTTTATAGACTACGATAACTGCTTAACATCGGGCGAACCGTAAGGCTCAGCGCAGACGGAACGGAGCGCAGCGGAGAGGATTTTATTAACGCACTTGAAAATAAACTTTAAAATAATTACAATAAAGTGCATAAATGTTTGAACCTGACAAAAAATGCTCGCGCGTCCTCGAAGATATGCGGGAATCATACGCGATCCGTAAAGAAAATGCCCGAGACCGCGCGGGGATTATTCCTCTCTGTCTGCGCTGATCCTATGCTTGTTTGCCACCCAAGTAGTATCAAAATAGTTTATTCGTGACTAAGCAAGGTTTATTTACAGAAGACCACAGCCAAATGACTACACACAGCGGTGTAGTTGTGTTCCTGTGTGTGAGTACAGGTCTCCAGCGCTCATTTAGGAATGCGTTTTGAAAGATACGTATTCCTATCCCAGGGTTACTTCCATCTTAAAGCCCTGGTGTAAAAAAATGGGTTGGCAACACGCAAGTGATACCTCTGGTAATGCAAGCGTCTATAGGCTACGGATACTGCTTAACATCAGGCGGGCCGTATGCTTGTTTGCCACCCAAGTAGTATAAAAAAATATATATATATATATATATATATATATTTGATCTATTAGATTTAGTTTTTTTTTTACTATACGATACTTACTTTCTACAGAAACATTTATTGTCCTTGTTAGCACTTTTAGCTGCGAGTGCTGATTCAGATATCTCGTAGTAATATGCGCTGATATTGAACATGTCTTTTTTACCCACTAGCTCAGCGTACAAGGATCTGAAAATGAATGTAAAAGATAAACGAATGTATAAAAAAGGTAATAGTATTAAGTAAAGTAATAGGTATAAGCGGACCTGTGTCTGTGTCGAACATTTTCAATAAACAAACGCACAGTAAAAGAAAAAGGTGGGTCCACTATCAAAATTTATATTTATATCAAAAACAAGCCAATAAATAAAGATCCATAGCTTGCAAAGCCTTGGCACAACATGGATCTGCCATTTTATTAAGTCTATACAGTTGTAAAAGTTTTTGGTAATGCCTAAGCTTAAAACTTTTTCGTATAATATATGTTACTTAAATAATACATTATATATTTACTTGGAAACAGAATGAAAACTTTGGATCAGAAACATAAAAATGATGTATTTTGTTGTCATAGAACGTTTTACTACATTTGTTCTTGCTGCTCGCTGCTCCTGTTGCAGCGGCGTCTTAGATTGTAAGTACTTCTTCTTTTTAACGTTTGGTTAGTGGCCAACCTGGTTCTGGACAGAGTTATTTAGATCGCCCATATTTAGGCCTCTGTCGTGATCTAACGACTGATAACAGTCGGGACCGACTTTTAACGTGACCTCCGAAGCACGGAGACGCTCAGATGAAATACCACTATGCGGTCACCCATCTATAGGGTTACCGCGCGCTTGATAGCTTAACCTACTGATCATTTTCCGAACAGCGAGTGCACTTAGCTATGAGTGCCTAAGTACTGACTTACGATCTAAGACTTAAAGAGAATCGCGAGTCTTATGAGAGGAGTCTAATAGAAAATCGCGCTCTTGTCTACTAGCTAATCAATCGCTCTCGCGTTGGTTTAAGGGCTTATAACATGCCACGATTTCTTGGTAATATAATAAGATATTGGGTGTCAAACAGAGGGGTTTGGGACAATCCCACCCACATGCCCACCGCTGTGACTCCTGTGAGCCAGGATTAACAGCGTAACCAACGAAAGAGTAACCAACTGATACACCGAGCTTTGACACTCATGGTCCCGTGGACAACTAAACCTACTGGATTGGACTTGGACCCCGCAACGAATTTAATCAGAAGTTAATAGGAGGAGTTAGAAAGAAAAGTTTCCACTTCCCTCCATAGCAAAGCGGGAGACAAAATAAATCTGTATAGGTTTTAACCTATAAAAAGGAGCACCACAAACAGAGGGGTTCACACCCCTCTGTTACGACCTCTCAAACTCAAACTCAAAATTTATTTATTCATTTAGGTTACACTTATGAAGGTCATAAATTATGAATAAGCCAGAAAGATGATGTCAGCAAAATTTTCCTACGGCTAGTTCGCTGACGTGGAGCCTTGAGAAGAACTAGCAAGAAACTCAGGCCACTCTTTTTAATCGCCAGATAGTTACAATCTTTTGTAAAATACAAGTATGATAGCACGCAAGCTGATGCAGTCACAACACGATACTTACTTGATTGTTAAAATAAGGTAATCGTACTTAGTACTGGTCGTGCGAGAGAAAAAAAAAAGTGTGGTGTTTAAGTCTGCTTCAATTTACATATTGCTATTAAAGAATAAGGCAATATGTGAATAGTGACAATTTTTATTGTAGAATTTAACGTTTTGCTACTAAATAAATAAACAATGAAAAAGGAAGTACAGAATTATCACTAGAATTCACAATGTGCCTCACTTCACAAATTAGAACCTCTCTGCTCCCGTGCGTGTCATTCTATTCTATTCTAACGCCGCGCGAGCCGAGGTAACTGTTTCTAGGTTGCCAATGCTCTCTTTACCAACTATCGTACCTTACAATTAGTATTTACCTGCATATATCAGGCTCGAAGGTATAAATCCTCTGCGGTACATTATTCACATCAATAGGAGGATATATAGAGGAGTCGGAGCCGTTGATCTGTCCACAATACTTATCACCCCACATTGGCATGATCTCCTTGTCCTTGTACGAGACTATTCTGCCCAAGTCATACACGTTCTCTCGTCCTCTGATCATTTCGTAAGGACCTGTTTCTGAGCGATTCATCTGAAGACAAAACATGAACTTAAAAAAACTTAAATACCCACGTATTTTAAAGAATCGCCTCCTGCGGAAAACTTCAGACATAGTATAGGTACACACAGCAACGGAGTTAGCTATATAGGGCTGCTACATGAAGATTTTTTTTTAAGAAAACCATTGTATATATTTCTGTGGAATTTGGTAACAGTGTATAATTAGACTAAACCTACAGATCAAAATATATTTTACACAAACTCATACATTGGTTTTCCTAAAAAACGAATCTTCAATATAGCGGCCCCGCCCCTCTTGACAAATGTCATAAGCGATAGTCGAATCGAAAAGCAAATGTATGGGATTTCCCATACATTTGTTTTTTTGTCTTTTCGATTCGACTACCATTTATGCCACTTGTCTAGAGGCTCTGTGCAGCTAACTCCGTTGCCGACCGTACCATTCGCTAACAAAGGGACTTTTGACCATACAATTATCTGCCACACAAATATTTATCTCGGGTAGAGATTGAACCCACGACAATTGATGCGGTAGCGGTAAACTTACTGACGGAGGACCAAGTACGGTGCCGTGCATCAGGAAGGCACCTATTCAGCAGTGGAGAGAAACTGGATGTTTTGGACAAATAAATGAAACAATACATACATGAGAAAACATGGAGAAATAGAATCCATTAGTGTCCGCCTTACGCATGGTGGGCGGGGTTTCTGACTTTATTTTGCCGCATACTAATCCTGTAAAACACACAGAAATATTAAAAAAAAATATTTTACGGCATGGTAGCCATAAGAATGATGTTAAATTTTCTACTTAATATTATAAATACTTAAACAATCCCATGGGAACAGAGTTTTTTTCCGGGATAAAGCGCCTATGTGCTCATCCATCTCCATTAATTCGAGAATTAATGGAGAATGAATAGAGATGTCGGTAGGGGCCGCCCTAGGATAACATACAGCGACCAAGTAATTTTGCTAAAAAATGCCAAGTTGTACCCAGAATCGACGTTCTTGCATGAAGAGGTTGATGAACGTAGAGGTGCACTCGCTGTTCGGTAAACGACCAAACGCGCGGTAACCCTATAGATGGGTGACCGCATAGTGGTATTTCATCTGAGCGTCTCAGTGCTTCGGAGGGCACGTTTAAAGTTGGTCCCGACTGTTATCAGTCGTTAGATCACGACAGAGGCCTAAATGTGGGCTATCTAAATAACTCTGTCCAGAACCAGGTTGGCCACTAACCAAACGATAAGAAGAAGAATGTAGAGGAGACGAAGGAAGTGTATTTGGATCGAAGCAATTGGCGTACCATAGTCTCTGCCTACCCCACTGGGAGATGGGTGTGATGATATGTATGTATGTGCTCATACAGATCCGTTAAGCTGTTTTGACGTGACAGAGTAACAAATATTCATCCATTCACATTTTACATTCAAAATGTTAGTAGAAAGTAGGATTAAGGGGTTTATTGGTCATGGTTAAAAAAACATTATGTAGGTTTCTATATGAATTTCTTTAAAATAGATTGACCGGCTCTTCGAAGAGAAAGTGTTACAATTGAGCCTAAAATATCTTTTTAAAATCGGTCAAGTAGTTTTTGAGAAAAAAACAAATCTATCCTCTTTGTAATATTAGTTTTAAAGTTGAGATAAAGTGGAAAATCGACAGACCATTGTTTTGGATACGACCAAATAACGCTCGGGATGAATAAACTGAATGACACATATTTTAAAAATCACGTCATATGAAAACTCCTGTACAAGATGGAATGTTTTTCCAGTTGTTATATTGCTATAAAAAATCTGCCAGGCGGCGAATTCATTATAACTACGGTAGCTGCTTACCATCAGGCGGACCGTATGCTTGTTTGCCACCCAAGTAGTAAAAAAAACTAGTATTAATTAAAAAACTAAGTTTTACCTAAAGCAGCATTGTCGCCATCACAGTTCAGGTAGATGCCGTCGAAGAAGAGATCCCTCACTTTAACTCTGAGGAAACCATCTTCGAGGTTCGGGAAGAATTGTTCCAATGCTTTGTTGATCACGACAGCTAAGCTTGGCATCATATCGTGGACAGTAAGAAGAGCAGCCTAGAAAAAAAAAATAGGTAACTAGCTGTTGCTCGCGGCTCCGCTCGCGTGGATGTCGGTTATCGCTGTTAAAAGTAGCCTATGTGTTATTTCAGACCATAATCTATCCCTGTGCCAAATTTCATCCAGATCCGTTCAGAAGTTTTTACGTGAAAGAGTAACAAACATCCATCCATCCATCCATACTTACAAACTTTCGCGTTTATAATATTAGTTGTGGGTGGGAATCGAACCCAGTCTCCGGTTTAGTAGGGCCACTAACCACTAACCGCAACAGGCCGGTCAAGGATTATACTTCTTTTAACTCAGTAGTTAAGTAGATAATGATTGAAGCACAAAACAAACAGTTGTTTGACATCATAGTTGGTTCAGTGGCTTAAGTGGTTACCTCGCCATTTACTACTGTGCCGCGTGTTGTGGGTTCGATCCCCACACGGGAGAAAAAATTGGGTAATCCAGAAATGGGTGTCCCGAGTCTGGGTGTACATTGAGTCCGTTAATTGTATGTTTGTAAAGTCCCCCGCGACACAAGGCTTGGTCCGTAATGCGGGAGTTGCCTTGTTTAAAAAAAAAGGAGAAAAAAAAGAATAAAAGTTACGCGCGTACAGTCCACAAAAACAGTATTTTTACAGGATAAATAGTAGCCTGCTATTCCAGACTAAAATCTATCACTATGCCAAATTTCATCCAGATCCATTCAGCAGTTTTGACGACGTGTTTTTTTTTTCTTCTTCTTGCGTGGCAAACAAGCATACGGCCCACCCGATATTAAGCAGTTACCGCAGCCTATATGCTTGCAATATCAGAGGTATCACTTGCGTATTGCCAACCCATTTTTTTACATCAGGGCTATAAGATGGAGTATCCCTGGGATAGGAATACGTTTCTTTCAAAACGTAAATAAAAAAAATGAGCGCTGGAGACCTGTACTCACACACAGGAACACAACTACACCGCTTTATTTGGCTGTGGTCTTCTGTAAGGTGGAGGTCCTTCCCCAGTCGGGCTTGCTCGCTAGTAAGGTACTAATTCTCACATTTATAATATTAATAACTAAGATAATCTACTTACCAAATATGCGAAGTGAACGACAACAACTTCGTCATCCTCCGTGAGGTCGCCTGAAGCGAATTGGTCGAACTCAAAATGTTTCTTCAACATATACTTGATTGTATCATTTTGTCCGTAGCCTAGAATCGTACGCTCTCGATATTGTCTGGAAAAAATGAGGCATGACTTAAGACTCTTTTAAAAAGCCACGATTTGTAAAATTAAAACTAATAACTACACACAGCTGTGTAGTTGTGTTCCTGTGTGTGAGTACAGGTCTCCAGCGCTCATTTAGGGATGCGTTTTGAAAGAAACGTATTCCTATTCCAGGGTTACTTCCATCTTAAAGTCCAGATGTCAAAAAATGCGTTGGCAAAACGCAAGTGATACCTCTGGTATTGCAAGCATCCATAGGCTACGGTTACTGCTCTGTCACCAGGTTGACCACTAACCAAACGATAAGAAAGAAGAAGACTGCTTAACATCAGGCGGGCCGTATGCTTGTTTGCCACCCAAGTAGTATAATAAATAAGACCAAAACTTCGGGTAACAAAAGGTATGAAACCTACAAAATGATACGTATTTTAGACCCATTATCCATTATTAAGTAATAATTAATTATTTTAGGCTATATTTTATTTAAAAAAATCACGGGATCCCTACGAAACGTAATAATAATTTATATGTTCGTATTTCATGGGCAGGCCTTCAACAAGGTGGACCGACGACCTGGTAAAGGTTGCGGGCAACCGATGGACAAGGTCGACTCAGGATCGAGAGTTATGAAAATTCTTGCGGGAGGCCTATGTCCAGCAGTCGACGTCTTTTGGCTGAGATGATGATGATGATTTCAACTCCCGGTCTAGGTACTCGATACTCGTATCAAACCCTATGTCGCGGGGGACTTTACAAACATACAATTAATAGATAAAAAGAAATGACTGCCTCGGTGGTCCAGTGGCCGCAGTATGCGCCTACTGTGCACGAGGTTGTGGGTCCGATTCCCACACAGGACAAAACTTTGTGTGACCCACAAAGAATTGTTCTGAGTCTGGGTGTAATTTGTGTCCGTTAATTATATGTTTGTAAAGTCCCCCGCGACACAGAGCTTGTTCTCTAGTGCGGGAGTTGTCTTTAAAAAAAAAAAAAAAAAAAAATAAGAACACCCAGACTCGGGACAACCATTTATGGTTCACACAAATATTTGTCCTGTGTGGGGATCACACCTACAACACGCCGCGCAGTAGTAAATGGCAAGGTAACCACGAACCATCCGTCTAGTTGATATGCATTTTCAATGCTACATTTTAATGCATTAAAGTCCAACTTAACTTCAGTTTATAAAAACAAGAACAAATTTATATTCATGAAAAATGTTTTGTAGAAACATGCGGGATAGCAACTTAATATTTAAATTTTAATTATTGTTAAGCTAACAGGTCAGAGCTAGTTAGAGGTCAGACTAAGGTTGTCTTTTCAGAGATGTGGTGAACGAAGATAAGGTGAAGTTACGAAACAATGTATTTATTCCCAGCATAGCTAAGTGGTGTAGCGACTGCCCTGTCAATCTGCTGGTTACGAGGTCCCGGGTTCGATTCCTGGTTTGGAAGGAAGGAAAGTAGTTATAAGGTTTTTAAAGGTTTGGTAATGCGCGAGTCATACCTCTGGTATTGCAAGCGTCCATAGGCTACGTGGGGTTTCTCACGATGGTTTCCTTCACCGTAAAAGTATACTTTGTAGTATCGATAAATCGTAAACACATAATAGTAGGTACACGAGCTAAGTACAATTTACCGCATTTATGGCGCAATATAATCGTTAAACTTAGTTTATACTAACCATGATGTAATTTTACCACACACTAAACAGTTACCGTAGCCTATGGACGCTTGCATTACCAGAGGTATCACTTTTTTTTTTTATACTACCAAGGTGGCAAACAAGCATACGGCCCGCCTGATGGTAAGCAGTTACCGTAGCCTATGGACGTTTGCAACACCAGGGGTGTCACTCACGCGTTGCCGACCCTTTAAAAACCTTATAACTCCTTTCTTGAAGAACCCCATGCTATAGTCTCTTGGGAAAACCTCGGCAGGGAGCTCATTCCACAACCTTATCGTACGTGGTAAGAAATTCCTCTGGAATCTTACGGTACGGCATGTTTGAGGTGCACTTGCGTGTTGCTGACTGATTTACATACACCAGGGCTTCAGGGCAGGGTTAGCAAAACGCTTCTTTCAATACGCTGAAGACCTCACACACAGTATTACAATTGTATTTATACATATATAACTAGCGGCCCGCCCGACTTCGCCCGGGCTAAACTATTTTCAGCTTATTTTTTTCTTACGTAAAAACCTTCTACTGACAATAACTAACACAACAAAAAAAAATTAGCGACATCGGTTTAGCTGTTCTCGAGATTTGCGCTTAGCAATACATTCAGCGATTCCTTTTTTATATTATAGATTTGCCTTACCTTTACCTACCTTAATTTTATTATTCAGTCATAGATTGATGTTTTTTCTATAAATACTTACTGACAATTAATACAATATATCTATTACATTCAAGAGATCTTCCAACACAATTCATGTTTAACAAGACGACATTTGCATACTCGTTCCTCGTGAGAACAACATTAACAATAGCAATTATCCGCGATTATATTAAACAAAAATAAAATTATCGTCATACCAGGATTTTATTAATTGAAATGTATTTTATTTTTAACTTGAGGTCACCCGGTGGTCGAAGTTCGACTGTAATTGCTTGCTCCAGAAGGATCTCAAAATAAACTTTAACGAAGTATACCAAATCTCACACTCTCCTATAATGATAATAATACAGTAAGTGTCTCATCCCATTTAAGATTAAAATTCTCTAAAGGCCTCTGCGTGTTGGACCTATGACCACGCGTAAGCCTTCCAAAGGCCCGGGTATTCTTCTTGATAATGGAAAAATACCCGTGACAAAGAGAAACATAATAATATTTTCGGGACAACTCACACACCGCCATCTGATCCCAAACTAGGCAGAGCCTGTACTATGGTAACCAGACAACTGACAAACATACTTATATATTTCTAAATACATACATATTATAGATAAATAACACCCAGACACAGAACAAACATTCGTGCTCATCACATAAATAATAATAATGATTTTTTTTTTTATTTCTCCACAAAGGTAGTTACAATTTTACTTACAGCTAAGTGATAGGATGTTTACATAGATCCTTTGTGAGAGCTGGTGTCTGAAGTAGGTTTTATACAAAACCTGTATTACAGATCACCAGGCTCTCTGCCACCTCGGAATAGACTAGCGTATGATGGTTAGATAACTACATCGAAGAGAAGACAATTTAATAAAGATTAAGATATATTAAATAATACGGTATAATATCTAATACCGTATTATTTGTGTGGATGTGTTTGTATGTGCGTGTGTGTGTGTGTGCGTGTGTGTGTGTGTGTGTGGGTGAGTGGATGAGTGTGCATGTGTGTGCGCGTGCGCGTTGTGTGCAATGTGAATTTAATCCTTATGGGGTTAGTAAATTTTCCGTGTTTTTGTAATCTTGTTCAAGCAGCCAGTTGGTAACTATAGTTTTACATTCCGTCCTAGATTTTGGGTATATATTTAGTATTTTATTTAGTTTGTTATAAACGAGTCCACCAAGATAGCAAAAGCTCCCGCGCGCTGCGAGAGTGGTAAAGGAGCCAGTGGAACAGACATTGTGTTTTCTTCGTTTGTCAGCTAGTTTAAGTGGGTCATATGGAGTAAGTGAATGGATTTTTAGTGTTATACTTAAAATAAACTGCTGTCGGACTGTCATTATTCTGCAGGTAGAGTAAAGATCGGTAGTCGGATATAGGAATGGGAGATGCCATCCAACTTTCAAAATTGAGCGTTGCGCCCGTTCTAATTTCAAAAGTGAAGTTTTAGTAGCACCACCCCAGGAGATGATACAGTAGGATGTTATTGATTGACATAGAGCTTGGTATACTAGTTTTATGACTGATTTGTCTGCAATGTGACGCAGATTTTTAAAAATGTATATTAGTTTGCGTAGTCTGGATGATAGTAAATCGATATGATGGTGGAACTTTAATCTGTAGTCAATTTGAACGCCAAGGTATTTAATGCAGTCTGTGTTGGTGAGATTAGGACAAAGGCATGGTGGGCCCTTAAGTTTGCAGCTGTGGGCTCTGATATTAAAAGAACCAGATGGGGGCTGGCCTGGGCTGGTTGGAGAAAAGGTAATATATTTTGTTTTTTCTATATTTAATGTTAGCGAATTTTTAGCTAGCCATGTAGAGATTAGATCAAAGCCCGACTGTGCATGACCGAAAGTGTCAAACCAGGTTTTTCCATAAAAAATGAGGGCAGTATCATCGGCGTAGGTGAATATGTCTCCATTTTGAAGACAGTAATTGCAGAGGTCATTTATAAATATCAGAAAGAGAGTAGGGCCGATGATACTACCCTGCGGGACTCCATAAGAAATACAGAG
Source organism: Trisateles emortualis (assembly GCA_947095525.1). Classification (NCBI taxonomy): domain Eukaryota; kingdom Metazoa; phylum Arthropoda; class Insecta; order Lepidoptera; family Erebidae; genus Trisateles; species Trisateles emortualis. The sequence goes on along the minus strand of OX352736.1, from coordinate 18,680,303 downwards.
CTCATCGCTGACCCAGTCATTGATCTTAACACACTGCCGCCGACCCGTTAAGTAACTATGGAAGAGGGCTAATTGAGTGCCCCTGATGCCTATGTATTCGAGTTTTTTGAGAAGAGTGGGGACAGAAACCGTATCGAACGCCTTAGCTAGGTCCAAGAAAATGCCAATTACTTTATTTTTATCGTCTAATTTAGTCACAACCTTATTTGTTAGATCCAAGACTGCGTCATTAGTAGAAATGCCTGACCGAAACCCGTATTGATTAGAAGATAAAATATGATGTGAATTAAGATAGTTAACGAGTCTTTTATTCAATATTTTCTCCAAAATTTTTGATAAAGTTGGAAGAATCGAGATAGGTCTGTAGTTGTCCACACGGCTCCCGTCTCCACTCTTGTAGATAGGGTGAACAATGGCTACTTTATACGCATCAGGGAATACTCCAGTATCAATGGCTAGGTTTGAAAGGAATGTAATAGGGGGAACCAGTATATTCTTAAATCTTTTCAGGAATGAACCAGAAACACCGTCAGAACCCGTGGAACAGTCAGATCGCAAGCCCATTACTAATAATTCAATTTCAGCTTCATCAGTGGGACTAAGGAAAAAAGTATTTGTATAGGGTGAATCGTGTTTTGGAGGGGTTTGTTCCTTGTTTTTGTTACCAGTCTCTATTACCTCTGCTAGTGTTCTACCAATGTTCACAAAGAATTTGTTAGCATCATTGACTGATGATAAAGGGTCTTTAGGGGATAATATATCGGTTGCGGATGTTTTTTGTTTTTTTGTATAAGTAATAGTTTTCACAGCATCCCAAAGCTTTTTAGTGTCTTTTTCCGCGGATTTTAAGAGAGATTTTTCATAATTATTCTTGGCTTTTCTAAGTATGTTCACACAATGATTTCTGTACCTTTTATATGTAGTTTTTATTATTGCATTAGTGGGCGACTTTTTATGTTTAATATGTAATTGGTCTCGGTTTCTCATACATTTTAGTAATCCAGCGGTCATCCAAGGTTTTGTAAGCCGTTTTCTATTTGACACTGGTTTTAATATGTAATTAGCGACAAGACAACGGTTAAGGGATCCAACAAAGTAATTGGTAGCTTCGTTTACACATTCAAGGTTGTACATTGTAGTAAAATCGAGATTCTTTAGGTCTATTTCAATTTTTTCGTAGTCCAATTTTCTTATAGTTTTATTTGGGTACGTTTTAGGCAAATTATGGGGAGATCCCAGAAAAAGTATAACAGCGTCATGGTCCGTTACTGAGGCATGTGCAACATAACAATGAGTTATGTTTTTTGTTCTTAGAAGAATGTGATCGAGGCAATTTCGGTTACGAGTGGGTAGTGTGTGTGCGGGTAGCATACCGTAAAACGCGGCTATTGTCAGGTATTCTGAGGATCGAGAGTCTGTGTTATTGATTTTAATATCAATGTTTATATCACCCGTAACGATTAAATTTTTATATGACGAGTAATTTTTAAGAATCTGAGATAAAGAGTGCAAGAAGTTAGTCACGCTGTAGATTGCGGGTGGCCGGTAAATTGCAATGATAGCTGTGTCTGGTTTTAAAATGACAATAAGACAGTTCGCGTCATTTAAATTAGGTTCGACAATAGTGATATTCTTGTTTTCACTGTAATAGATGACTACCCCTTCATTTTGTGTGAGATGTCGTGTGGTAGACGTGGAGCTATATCCTTCGAGAGTAGGAATAGGAGGGGAGTTTAACAGCCAGCACTCCGTTAGGACAATGAAATCCCATGTGGTGTTTGCACGATGTAGAAGGGTGAGAAGGTTCGGAAAATTGCGGGTTATACTTCTGATATTTTGGTTTAGGATGGAGAGGGCCTGGCAATGCGATTTGGATAATGTCGCACATTCTTCTATTAAGCAACTATTAGCTTTTGATACTGATATCTGGTCAAGATCGGTATTGATGTTCTCGATATTATCGAATTTTGGTACGAGGCATAGTAAAAATCCAGGCTAAATGGTATTTCATTGATGTTGCATACATTTTGTTGGCTCTTTGAGTAGTATTGGAACGTATAAGTTGTAGTTGATTAACGTTTATTTTGTATTGTGACTGCGAGTGTTTTTGTGCATTTGTGTATGTGAGTGTGTGTGAGATTCTTTGTGAGTGTATAGTAAAATTTTTACTTATGAAATAATTAGGTCTAGAAATAATAACAGGGGTATACTGTGATGCTAAAAACTGTATATGTATATAATAACTAATTGAAACTTTAGAATGCGATTCAAAATGGTACAAGAAAGAAAAATAATAAGAGTAGTAAGTGTAAATGTAACGCAATACAGTCGTATTGCGTTACATTTACACTACAGCGAACTACTGACTAGTCAGTCAGTAGTTCGCTCCTGCAAGCGATATAAGCTCTTTTCCATCAGTAATGCGGATTTTTGGCGTTCCTTCGTCTTTTCGAAGAAATATTTGTCCATGATATACCCAGCAAAACTTATACTTGTATTCGGCTTTAAATTTCCTCGCGAGGTAGAAGAGTTTATTGGAGTACAACGTTAGGCTTTCCGATATGTAAATGGGCACTTCCGGTCCTTTTATGTTTAGAGAAGTTGTTCTAAGTTTATTATGGCCTTTATTGTAAATTTTATAGCCCTCTATAACTTTATCCTTAGCCATAACGGTGGTTAGTTCCGCAATAATGACTTTACCAGACTTTTTGGTGTTTATTCTAAAGATATCTTTTATTTCGGTTTCCTGGATGGGCACCTTCAAGGTCTGACTCAAATTTATTAAAGTATTTGCCAGGTCCAGTTTTGTTTCGCCTTCCTGAAGTGGAATATTTCGAATCTCTAGGCTAGTGGAGCGCACGCGTCTTTCTAGCTGTTCAATTTTTCCCTCTAATTCTTCAATGTGTTTTTTATCATCTTTACTTTGCTCCTTCAAAGTTACTATCTCTGTCATCAAAGTATCGTATTTTGTTGACAGAAAGTTTATGCTTTCCTTTATATCCGATGCCTGTTCCTCCATACTCAATTTTATTTCTTCAAAGCGTTTTTCTTGTTGCAATGCAAGACTTTTAATTAAAGTACGCATCTCAGTCATAAACGTATCCATGTTCTGATTTGGTTTGTCTTCAGCGGGAGAACCGACAGCTCTACGCTTGTGGGTTCTGTTCGTCACGTTACGCGCGTTTTCAATTGAGTGACCTTGGTCAGGTTCAGATTTCGAGGTTTGGTGATCACTGTTTGCCGGTGTCCGTTCTTTTGTTAGAGTTAAATGATCCTGGCTTGGTGTAACATTCGAAGGGGTTTTTATTTTTAAAGGCATTCTTACGTAAAGTATATGTATATACTAAGAATACTATACGTATATATGTGTATTATTATCCTCTAGTGTATAGTAGTAGTATGTTATTATTTTTATTAGTTTATAAGTTGATCTCTTTACTAGGGTAGTAGATGTTAACAGGAGTAGTTCTATGCAGCGGCGACGATGTTAGAATCGACGGCGAAGCGGGGGCCTTGGAGATTAGGAACAGTTAGGCTCTTGTGTGATTTTTATATAATAGTATTATAATTTCATAAATAAATCAAAAATCTCCTCTGGCTTGGCAGTCAGAGTTACTAACCACTAGACCAACAGGCCAGTCATGTGCGGTATGTGTTCAAAATAGAGTACAAACATTTTTCGTCGCTTTTTTTATACTACTAGAGTGTCAACCAAGCATACGACCCGCCTGATGTTAAGCAGATACATAGTTGCAATACCAGAGGTATCACTTGAGTGTAGTCAAAAATCCCTAAATGAGCGTTGGAGACCCGCCGGCTGATTCTCTAAGAAACAGCGATGGCAAACTGACAGTTGTGATCGCAAAATTGACAGTTGTGATTGCTCGGTGACGGTACAATCTATTGACTAAACGTCAAAAAGGGCTCTTACGGAATACCGATTTTCAATCTGACAGATAGATTTTGCTCGGTTTTTGCGGTGGCTCGGTTTTTGCTCTTACGGAATACCCCTGCCATACTCACACACAGGAATTATACCGCTGTATGTAGTTATTTGGCTGTGGTCTTCTGTAAGGTCCTTACTCCGTCTCGCTTGCTTGGTAGTATGGTGTCTTACCTCTCTTCAAAAGTAGCTATGAGAGATCTACTAACGTGCATTCGTGTTTGGATCAAGGCGTAACCTTTCTAGCTCTCTTGATAGGAAGGAGGAGATCCAAACCCTATTTTGTTAATAGGCATTATTTCAATATCAAGCTTTTTATAATTGATCTTTTTATCTATTTCTTAGCTACAATAACGCTGATGATGTAATCTCGAATTTCAAAGAGATAATTAAGTTTACCTACTATGTATTTTGAAGCGAAATTTACAGTTTTCTTGGTAAAATTGTTTTGTCAATACAGATTATTATAGTATAGCGTTTTCTCGCAAATTCGTCTGTGTCTAATTCCTGTTTCTGTGTCTGCTTAAATATGAGAATATCAAGAAATTCTTTCTAAGCCTAATTCTTAACTTTCATCATAAGGTCAGCTCAGGGTCGATAGTTGTGGAAATCCTTGGGGAAGGTCTATGCCTAGCAGTGGACATCTTTTGGTTGAACTATTACCATATTATTATTATTAGCTATTATTTCCCTATTGCAGGGATAAGGTCCCTTTCTTTCTTCCATAGGTCACGGTCGCGAGTCAAGTAAAATTTTAGTCAGTTTTTACTAACAATTATAGTACTTTTCAGTACAGTTCTTTTTAGTACATATCCCTGTGGTGACGGATTAGAAATACAAATGTCACCACCCCGTTCCATCCGAGAGTGTCGTTAGAGTCGACTAAGGGAGTAAGTCAAGCACATAATATCCATGCAAGAGAGGGAAAGGGAACTCGAACAATATCCTAAATCAACACGTCTGGCCAGTGTGGTATAGTAGGCTAATATCCCTCCAAATGAAGGAGACCCGTACCCAACAGTGGAAAGTTTATGGGTTGAGATGATGACAGTACTTATGCTAGGAACAACATTATATATCACTCTATATAGTCAATGACGTCATAGGTAACTGGTTTTTAGATGGATAATTAGTGGGCACTGTTTACAAGTCTATTTATAAAGGTGACCTTAATTTTTGCATACCTACATTATGTATACGGGAAAGATTGGTAAAATAATGCAATGTACAGGCGGGATTGGATTTTTAACTCCCGCACTAGAGAACAAGCTCTGTGTCGCGGGGAACTTTACAAACATACAATTAACGGTCACAAATTACACCCAGACTCAGAACAATTTTTTGTGGGTCACACAAGGTTTTGTCCAGTGTGGGAATTGAACCCACAACCTCGTGCACTGCAGGCGCATACTGCGACCACTGGACCACCGAGGCAGTAAAAAAAAGGAGGGGGGGAGGGCAGGTATGGCTACGGCCCCAGGGCGTAAGGCATGAAGGGGCACCCCCTTCATCCAAATTACTACACACAGCAGTGTAGTTGTGTTCCTGTATGTGGGTACAGGTCTCCAGCGCTCATTTAGGGATGCGTGTTGAAAGAAACTGAAGAAGCCCTGGTGTAAAAAATGGCTTGGCAACACGCAAGTGATACCTCTGGTATTGCAAGCGTCCTTATATATATATAAAATATAGGCCTACCAAATTCTATGCCAGCCGTACCTTCAATTTCAAGGAAGGGGGTGGGGTTACCCTTGATCTTCACCCAAGGGTACCGGTAGTAAAGCCGCCACTGTATAATATACCTATAAATATATAGATAGATCTTTCTCGAAGGTCATATAGTCGACATAGCACTCATTATAACCTACACTTCACAATTATTAAAAGGAATAATGATTGTACAAAGTACACACGACGTAATCTATCAATACCTATCTATTATATCAGTTGAGTTGATCGTAACCTAACCTTTACACAGTGCTAAACACCTAATGTAGGTACACTGAAGGATTTCTAGCACGTGGTCAGCTAGTGATCTTTGTTTTTATTTCATAGAAACAATTTAGTCTAAAAAAACAATCGGTTTTTTGAATTTCGAGACAATAAGTAAATGGGGTCCGAGCGCTCGCTTCCTTTTAAGGGAAATAGCGAAACGACTACTGATCGACGCTTCGCGTGATCAAAAGGTCGGCCTGTTTCTCGCACAGAGAGTCAGCATCGCCATTCAACGTGGCAATTCCCTTTTGGGCAGTTTTCAGTTGATAGCGGTTCCTCCGCATCACTGTCAACTGGAAAAGTTTCCCAATGCGAGGTACCAGTCTATCAAGAGAGAGAGAGAGGCTTTAATTCACTCACACTTGGTCTAATGCGGGTTGGTGCATTTTTAGCTGATGGTAAATTATTTCATTAGTCCATATAAAATCCACAAAGTGAAATTAACATTGGCCACCCGGGATAGAACTCACAGCTCTTCGTGCAAGTCGGTTATTTTTCTCTTTTTTTTCCACAACCTAATCGAACTTCATTTAAAATCACGGAGTACAGTAACCAGTTTAAAATATACATTTTAGTTTTGACATTGAGCTAAAGGAAATCATTATAATAGTATGAGTATTATGATTATTACACAAAATATTTCTGATTGGATGGTACTATTATGGATAATAATATAATATGTACTTCCTAATTAGTATTTTGAGTACCATATCAGTACTTCCATTGGTCTACTCCCAGTAAAAAATAAAGCCTACTCTAATGCTAACGCTAAGGAATAATCACGTGTTAGGCCTAAACCCTCTCCCTCTCTTGATGGACGAGAGGAGACCCGTGACCAGCAGTGGGACATAATATGGGTTGCTATTAATAATAATAATTAATAAGAAGTTTCAGTTATTGAAACATATTGGAGGGAGTTCCTACTCTATACAAGTATGTTCTCCTTAGTAACTGAATTTTTAATACATAACATTTTCAGAACAACAGAAATCATAACCTTATTAAAATAAAAATCTTAGTCTTAACTTTCTTATAAAACATAATACACACGCACCCGTCTCCCACTGTGGTAGGTAGAGATAGTACGCAAACTAATTCTATGTTCGCTTCCTCTACATTCATCAACTACTCTTATTTATACATTTCCCCTATCACTATTGGTTTGCTGTAAGAAAACTCTATATTGAGTTAAGCTCGCCTTTAGACATGACTTTTAGTATTTAGTATATTTTAATACAATATTTTATAACAAGAATACTTAGTTATTAAAATAAAAGTAACTTAACCTCAACTACTTACAAATAACCAGATATTGTATTTAAAGGTATTATTTACTAGGAAAGCTGACTAAAAAACTCGCCACATTGCCTGCATTGTAAAGGTCACCCTTAGAGAGATTATTATTAGATAATAGAGATGATTCGACTGACCGCTTCTCACGATACAGTTTGTGGACATTTGATCCCCATGGTCTATTTTGTATTGTTATTTTTATGTATACAATAAACAATGAAGAATTTTGAAAGAAATTTTGCCTTATTTCAGCACTAAAACTTTAAAAACTTACTTATAAACATAGGGTCCAATCTCAGCAAGTATCGGCTTATCCCCCCTGTTGACGTCATCAGCGTTGGTCACGTTGAACACGTATACCTTGAATTCCATAGGCATCGGCATCTTCAACCACTTGTCGTACATCAGGGAACTGTTCTCCAGTTGTACATTCTATAACAAAAGATTCAGACGTTTTGGAGATTAGTGACAAGTTCACTGTTTTTTTTAGAGAGGTAAGGCACCATACAAGTGATAAAGCCCTACTGGAAGAGGACTTTCACCTTACAGAAGACCACAGTCAAGTAACTACACACAGCGGTGTAGTTGTGTTCCTGTGTGTAACTACAGGCTTTCAGTGAACATTTAGGGATACGTTTTGAACGAAACTTTTTCCTATCCCAGGGACACTCCATCTGGAAGCCTTGGTATAAATATTAGGTCGGCAATACGCAGTGAGTGCCTCTGGTATTGCAAGCCCCCATAAGGCTGTATGCTTGTTTGCCACCCTAGTAGTATAAAAATCCAAAATCTATTTTTGGCCCGACCCGGAAATCAATCTCAGGACCACTGACGAAGCATTACTAAGCTCTGAAGTCACTAATATGTCTGTAAACAAACCATAAGTGAGCATTTGACACATTGACTGTCACAATGAAGTGCTAAATAAAAAGTATTAATATCCAAAGGTCATCGGTAGTCACGGCAACGGGTTGATGTGTTGCCGCTGTTCATTAACCTTTTAACCTCAACCTAAAGTGGTAAAATTGTGGGTATTGTATAGATTATTAGCATTAGCATCAGGCAAGTTTATACATAAATAAATATATGGGTTTTTTACTGTTAATGAGGAATAAAATGCGTCAGTAAGCGGTAAAACAAAAATCCATAAAATATTTTTTTCTTTCTACTCTCAGACTAATTATTCTATTCGTCTGAGTTTTTTGAGGCGGCAAACAAGCATACGGCCCGCTTGATGTTAAGCAGTTACCGTAGCCTTTGGACGCCTGTATAACCGGCCGGCTCATTCTCTAAGAAACAGCGATGGCAAACTGACAGTTGTGATCGCAAACTGACAGTTGTGATTGCTCGGTGACGGCACAATCTATTGATTAAACGTCAAAAAGGCTCGGTTCTTGCTCTTACGGAATACCGATTTTCGATCTGACAGCCAGATTTTGTTCGGTTTTTGCGTTGGCTCGGTTTTTGCTCTTACGGAATACCCCTGCCGAGGTGGCTTTAAAATGGAGTATCACTGGGATAAGAAAACGTTTCTTATAAAACGCATCTCTAAATGAGCGCTGGAGACCTGTACTCACACACAGGAACACGACTACACTGTTAAATTTTGTTGAATAGTGAAATCAAATTGATATTAATAAATATTAGATTCCATAATTGTTACAATAGCTCTACATTAATTATAGTATAGCTATGGTATGGCTACAGTAAGTGACTCATCCCATTTTAAATTAAGTTATCAAAGGGCTACTGCGCGTTGATCTATGTGCCCGCGCAACTTCGTAAGATTTCCAAAGTTCCGAGTATGGAGAATACTTCAATTATAGAAAAATACACGTGTAACATAAAAACATAATACATGCAATCTATACTAATATTATAAAGCTGAAGAGTTTGTTTGTTTTGGTTGAACGCGCTAATCTCGTAAAGTATTGGTTCGATTAAAAAAAAACATTTTTTGTTGAATAGTGCATTTATCCAGGAAGGATATATAACATCACGCTATGATCAATAGGAGCGGAGCAGTAGTGAGATATGTTGCAAAATCGGGGAAAATATTCCAAATTACTACGCGGACGAAGTCGCGGGCGACCCCTAGTTCTTTATGATCAGACAACATACATCCATTTTGTTAGTTAAAACTTTCTTATAACTAGTGTTAGGATTATCCCCGCGGGCGGTGGCGTTGTGTTAGTACCATGCGTGTTTTCAGGTCTCTTTGGTGGTATGTGCGGGCCGCGGGGGGCAGGGCGCGACAATGAACCAATCACATGATAGAAGGATTCGCGTCATTGATTAATACTGTTGAACTACGCACCTTTCAGTGACATGCGTCTTAGTCATTATTGTTCAAGATCTTTGCGTAACTATTTATTAATCTGTGTCTTTGCCGGGCATAATAACAAATGTGTTTTTTGTGTGTTTGTCTATATCTATACTAATATTATAAAGAGGAAAGATTTGTATTTTTGTTTGTTTGTTTGTTTGTTTGTTTGTATGTAATGGATAAACTCAAAGACGACTGGACCGATTTTAAAAATTCTTTCACCATTAAAAAGCTACATTATCTGCGAGTAACATAGGCTATATTTTATTTTAAAAAAATAGGGGTAAATAATGCCAAGACCTCAGACAATCACTGACTAAATTAGTAACGCCTAATAAACGCCTATAAAATAATTGCTATTTCATTTTTTGTAGGCGCTAACATTTAACAATACTTTAATTTAGGTAATCAGGAAAGCAGCAGATAAAAGAAAACACTCCACCGAATCTGTCTGGTCAAGATAAACTCAATAATTACCCAATAAAATTTAATACGATTTTCACCAGGTGATGGCGTAATTCTTTCATTATAGTTTTGTGAGTGTGAATTGGCTGAAGTATTACGATGATAGTTAAACGACTAGGCAAAATCTTGCCGTAGGAGGCAATGTTATTCCTAAATAGATCTAAAAAAAAGTCCATGATACTTTGTGTCTATCTGCGACCACAAAAATTACTCACAGCGAAACGCGTGATCGGCCTCTGTCTCATTGGAATACTTAACTGATATATATTTTTAACTGATTTTTAAAAGATGAGGTTCCCTAAAATAATTGCATTGTTTTTTTTTTATCCCTAAACATCGTCATTTAAGGGCCGATTTGTAATATTCTTTTTTAAGTGATCGACAAAGCTCGAAAAATTGCCTCAATTGAGTGGCAATGGGTAGGGCATATAGCTCGCAGAACCAATGGCCGTTGGGGCAGAAAGGTTCTAGAGTGGCGACCACGAACTGGAAGACGCAGCGTGGGCAGGCCTCCAACAAGGTGGACCGAAGACCTGGTAAAGGTCGCAGGCAACCGATGGACAAGGTCAGCTCAGGACCGACTGATGTGGAAAACCTTGCGAGAAGCCTATGTCGAGCAGTGGATGTCTTATGGCTGAGATAGAACTACTTTTGTGGCAAACAAGCATACGGCCCAGCTGATGTTAAGCAGTTACCGTAGCCTATAGACGCTTGCAGTACCAAAGGTATCACTTGCGTGTTACCAACCCATTTTTTACACCAGGGCCATAAGATGGGAGCAGAGTATCCATGGGATAGGAATACGTTTCTTTCAAAATTGATCCCTAAGTGAGCGTTGGAGTCCTATACTCACACACAGGAACAGAACTACACCGCTGTGTATAGTTATTTGGCTGTCGTCTTCTAAGGTGTTGGTTCTCTGTAAGGTGGAATTCCCCCCCTATCTGAAAAATTTCTCTTAAAAAACATTTTGCAATTGAATGGATAGTTTTTCATATTGTTCTCATTAAAAAAAACAGTTGTGGTGATCGGATCCGTAGGGAATTGAAAAACCTCTCAAATACTATCTAGGCATACTGCAATGAATGAAACAAATGCATTCAGGAAGCATCAATTCGTTAGTGAAACTAATAAAGTATACTGCAGATGGCCAACTTCTCAATGATAAATAATTAGTCGATGGAGATCAGACATAATGTGTAATTAAATGACTGTAACTAATCACATTCAATGAGCAAATTAAAATGGTACAATTAAACTAATATGATTATACAGCTGATATAGGCACCGAAACTTCGTAATTAAACAATGTACAAAAAAAATGCATGGTTTCTGAGATATACATAATAATAGATACCTACATTTATATCGAATTTACGTTGAACTCTCACCAATATGGTCGACTATAATAAATAGGGTTCAGTTTACTGGTTTTTTATTCAGTTTTGTTCCGGGAGCTTATGTAGAGTACTATATCTCTATTAATAGTATGATGAATCAAAAAGAATCTAATAACTATGCAGTTCAATTTCTGAAATCCTTGAGCACTACGGTGGACCATTTTGCCGTTAGGAATTTAATAAATTTTTAGCTCACCCAAACTGTGTAACAGTATCTATCAGGTTCATCATATCAACCCATAAATGTCCCATTGCTGGGCACGGGTCTCCCCCATACACTTGGAGGGATATTAGCCTACTACACCACGCTGGCCAGACGGATTGGTATAGGGTTTTATTTTGAATTTTCCTTCTCTTGCAGTGGATATTGTCTGCCTGAATTACTCCTTTAGTCGACTCTTAGGACACCCTTGGGATAGATAGGGGTGGTGATATTTTGTATTCTTAATCCGTCACCACACGGAATCCTATCAGGTTAGAAGTGACCAATTTAAAACGAAATGTATGGATGCAGAAATTTCTACAGGGCATAAGCTAAGCACAGATAAGCTATGCGATAGGCCATAAGATTGTTCACGTTTGCGCTAAGACAATTTGAAGAGCAGAACAATCGTACAAACAAGGAATATTTCTTTATGAAGTTTATTAATTGCAGAACCTTAATGTTCAAAAGAAAAACGTAATTGACAAATCAACAAACGCACAGTTTAAATCACTAGACACTCAGATAGCTATTACGATATAGGCATCCGCTAAGAAAGGTATTTTAAAATGTAACCGCTAAAGATGACAATCAGCCGATGAAAGTTTGTAGTTTTCAGATTAACAGTAAAAGACTGAACACGCGAACGAAGTCGCGGGTACAGCTAGTTGTTCATAAAATAATTGGGTTAAAACTCCACGTGATTGTCAACAGCACGTGTCACTGTCAATTCACTATCACACTATCAAAGAATTATAATTCGCCACCATTCTATGCAAAAAAAAGTTACAAGCATTCTAAATTTGGTGAGAGAGAGGCAATGTGGTCAAAGTTTAGAAAAAAAAGAAAGAAAAATATTTATTTTGTCTTTATAAGATCTAAATAGGTACATATACAAGACAAAACAGGACCTAGCTCAGTGTTTAGTTTCAACATCGCAGACGCTGCAGCGCTGATATTCTACTAAGTCCACTTTGAGAAGGTATTTGATACCGATATTTAAGGACGTTCGTGATTATTTTGTAATTTGTGGCTTTGGTAAACACGATACGTATAACAACGCGGGAATTGTTGATGGATGGAAAAGTAAAATAATAGATGATCGGCTTTCAACAAATATTTAATTAATTAAATACGTGGTGTGGTACGACTCGTTTCGCGGTATTTTATCACGTTTCAATTGTGTATGCGCTTTGCTAACTATATTCGTAGAGAAATAATAATAATCATTTAATTCGGTTAATTGACTGCCTCGGTGGTCCAGTGGGTGCAGTATGCGCCTGCTGTGCACGAGGTTGTGGGTTCGATTCCCACACAGGGACAAAACTTTGTGTGACCCACAAAGAGTTGTTCTGAGTCTGGGTGTAATTTGTGTCTGTTGATTGCATGTTTGTAAAGTGCCCCGCGACACAAAGCTTGTTCTATTGTGCGGGAGTTGTCTTTTTAAATAACAAAAATAAAATAATCACTTATTCAATACCCAATTTGAGTATTGTAATGAATTACTAACAACTTGAATATTTTGATAAAATTAAAAACACATATGATCAATTTTTTGCTTACATGCATTACCATGTCATGCATGTAAGCAAAAAATTGATCTTTATTTACATTCATACGCATGCTATCATAATTGGATATCATTTAAAAATATTTTTGTTGTACATTTATTTTCCGTTTTTTTCGTGTGCTGACGGATGAAGAACACAAAATGTCACCACCCCGTTCCATCCCGGGAGTGTTGTAAGAGTCTACTAAAGGAGTAAGTCAAGCAGACAATATCCACTGCAAGAGAGGGAAAACTCGAAACAAAACCCTATACCAACCGGTCTGGCCAGCGTAGTAAGCTAATATAGCCCCCAAGTGTATGGAGGAGACCCGTGCCCAGCTGTGGGACGTTTATGGGTTGATATGATGACATTTTTTTCAAACAAACAATCATACAAAAATATTTTTTCTCGTTTTAATATTAATTTACGGCTTATACTTAAATATTAAAGCAATGTGGAAAAAGACGAGCCCGGAGCAGGACTCGAACCTGCGCCTCTCGGGTTCCGGCCCAGCGCACTACCAACTGTGCCATCCGAGCTCCTACTCCAGAGTTCGAATTTGTCCACCGCTTGTTTACGTCTTGGAGTGACGTTAACGAACTCTGGAGTAGGAGCTCGGATGGCACAGTTGGTAGTGCGCTGGGCCGGAACCCGAGAGGCGCAGGTTCGAGTCCTGCTCCGGGCTCGTCTTTTTCCACATTGCTTTAATATTTAAGTATATTTGAGCTAATTGCATAGCAAAATGCTAAAAATATTTAATAATTTACGGCTTGTCTATACCTCACAAAATATCATAATATAACACAACCTCGTGCACAGTAGGCGCATACTGCGGCCACTGGACCACCGAGGCAGTCAAAATTTAAATACGACACTTGCACTAGAAAATAAGGCCAGGGTTTTTTTCGAGTGGATAGTAACCCATTTGGTGACAGTGTCGTTTAGATCCCTCATTAGGCCTCTGGCGTGATGTCTGCTTTTAATTAATTAAACTTTTTTTAAAGACAACTCCCGCTCTTCTGAACAAGCCCCGTCTCGCGAGGAACTTTACAAGCATACAATTTACGAACACAAATTACACCCAGACTCGGAACAAATATTTATGGATCTCACGCAGATTTGGCATTAAGATGAAGTATCCGTTAGGAAAACGTTTCTTACAAAACGCATTCCTAAATGAGCGCTGGAGACCTGAACACAACTACATCGCTGTGTGTAGTTATTTGGCTGTGGTCTTCTGTAAGGTGGAGGTCCTTCCCTAGTCGGGCTTGCTCGCTGGTATGGTGCCCAACCTCTCTTAGACCTATTTGCCATCTAATCGAAGTAGTATAAAAAACGTTTGTTTTAAACTTTTTTATACTAAAAAAGTGGTTATAATTAGTTATATCCACGTTTTTATAATAGTTAAGATTGGCATATAAGCGGTTTGTGCATAGTTAATTAAATGTTATGGTAGGTATCTATCATTAATTCAATTAAATATTCAATATTAGATCCGGGTGTCAGTTGTTGTTTGTAGATATAATAATTATTATATTTCTACGTAGGTACAGATTTCCACGCAAGAGGTGCGAGATTGATCCCAGGTGGCATACCACTGTGAATTTCACTTTGTGGTGTTTATATGTACTAATCAAATGATTCACAATCTGCTAACGGTGAAGGAAAACATCGTGAGGAAACCCACATGTCTAAGAAGAAATTCTAAAGACATGTCTGATTCACCAACCCGAATCACGCCAGCGTGTGTGAATTAAGGTCTAAACCCTCTCTCTCTCTCTTGATAGAGGAGAGGAGACCCGTGCCCAGCAGTGGGACATATATGGGTTACGCATACAAGCAGGCCTGGTTCACTCCGCTGTTTAGGTATAAATCTACAAGTACCCGGCCGCAACATTTCCAGGGGGATTATTTAGTCGAGTGTCGCGCGCGCGCATCGCGCCGGTCGCGTCGTCGCCCGTCGGTTCGTACGAACTAACGTAAGTACCTACCTACGTTACGCACTCAAAGCCGTAGGTACCTAATTCGTCACCGATTCGTGTTCGCTTTTAAATATTTTAGAGAAAATATTGCATAGTATTCGGCTGCTTCAATAGTGATAAGGATCCTAACCTCTCGTTTTTCAATATTCCAAAGGATATTGAAAAGTAATGAAACACGTTATCATTTACAAAAACATCATTTGTAGGTACCTACCTAGTTGTAGCAAGATTTTGATATGTATACTATACAGCACAGTTTTTGTAGAGACGTATTATTTATTTGTCCAATTAAGTAGGTAGGTACTTATTTAATTGGGTAAATATATTATAGCCGCCTATCACTCAATAGTTTTAAATTTCAACTGGACAAATGGCTCCAAACAAACCAATGACAAACTCAAATTATTTTTAATTTAACCGAGAACAGAGTCAACCGAGTAGGTACTTGTACTTAGTATATTAGGTAAAAAAGAGAAAAAAGTCACTCGTTTACAAAAGTATAGTAAGTAGGTATCTACTTAAACCTAACAGGTACTTCAGATCAAAATTGATCTCTAAGTGACAACCATAATGTCCAGAAATACGCAATACAAAGGGAGCCAATTTGTAGGTGAATAACAAAAGTAGGTAAGTTAGCGCTGGGGAGCTGAATTGCGCTCTATTGTGTGCGAGCAAAGTTGATATTTGTTTAAATGATTTTGCGAAGTGAACCTTCTGTACTTGTACTATTAAGTATTCTGTGATACAAGTTAGAATCAAATACTAATATTTTTAATTTTTTGCTGAAAATATTCACAATTAAATACCAATAGAATGGACTTAGAACGGGTAAACTGCATTTATTTTTAAACAACACTGAAGAATTTCTTTTTACACAACATTTGATGGTTCCATCGGAGCCATTATTTGAGCTAGTGACGCATGAGCAAGCAAAATAATAGTTTCCCGTGTGAGAAAAAGTTCGTTATGAGACCGACACCCCGGCTCGAAATGTTTCACCTTGCGACTTGTTGATAGTCATAGCAGAACAATAAATCCACGAGAAACTGCACGCGTTTAAATTGAAATTGGAAATTATTGGAAATGAAAATTTTAAAAGAAGTAGGGCATACTATCGAGCAAGCCCGACTGGGGAAGGATGTCCACCTTACACAAGACCACAGCCAAATAACTACAAACAGCGGTGTAGTAAAATAAAATTGAAATCCTACTTCTTAAACAATAATATGATTACATGTGATAACAATTTTAATTGACGGCCTCGGTGGTCCAGTGGGTGCAGTATGCGCCTGCTGTGCACGAGGTTGTGGGTTCGATTCCCGCACAGGAAAAAACTTTGTGTGACCCACGAAGGATTGTTCTGAGTCTGGGTGTCATTTGTGTCCGTTATGTTAGTAAAGTCCCCCGCGACACAGAGCTTGTGCTCTAGTGCGGGAGTTTTCTTTTTAAAAAGAAAAAAAAATGTACCTAGCTTTGTGTAAATTATATGATTAAATGTATTAGATTACAAAATATGTTGATGTCGAAGTTTGTTAAAAGTAGCATTCATTACAAACCTCTGTGGTTTTCGTAATGCTACAATACCATTTTCTGTAACTAGTATTTAATATGTGAAATAAATAAATAAATAAGGTCTCCAGCGCTCATTTAGGGATGCGTTTTGAAAGAAACGTTTTCCTATTTCTGGGACACTCCATCTTAAAGCCCTGGTGTAAAAAAATGGATCGGCAACACGCAAGTGATACTTTTATTGCAAGCATCCATAGGCTACGGTAACTGCTTAACATCAGGTGGGCCGTATGCTTGTTGGCCACCTAAGTAGTATAAAAAAACGCTTTGGATGTAGGGGCTTACGTTTAACAGAAAATGTCATCAGGCTGACATGATGACGATGCCCCTTAAGTGTAAGCATACTCAAAGTACCTGCTATTGTCACATTAAAACAATATGTAATTGTTATATTGTTATGTTTAAAATTTATAAAGGTGACACAAATTTACGGAACCTCATTACTTAGGGTCGGTTAATATCTGACGGCAAATTCGTCGCGTATTGTCGGTCGCGTAACACCAGAACAACAGACAAAATCCTTACTAATATTATAAATGTGAAAGTTTGTGAGTATGGATGGATGGATGGAGTTTGTTACTCTTTCACGTTAAAACTACTGAACGGATCTGGATGAAATTTGGCACAGAGATATGGTCTGGAATAACACATAGGCTACTTTTTGCAGCGATAACCGACATCCATGCGGGCGGAGCCGCGGGAAACAGCTAGTTAGCTAGTATATAATAAAACATTCAACCTTTCACACTTAACCGACGACGCGTTAGTGCATCGAGCATACGAATAGACGGGACCGATGATACACTCGACGCAGTTTCCGTTAGATGTGAACCGACCCTTAGTTATATAATGTCCTCCTAACTAACCGACTTTCGGTCACAGCGGTTAATGTCTATGGAGACTAGACAACAGCGTGAATTATATTATAGGAACGATCACAGGTACACTCCTTGCCTAGTGGTTATTGATACTGGGTTCGATTCCCACATGAGACTGAGCCTTTTATGACCCATGAATGTTTGTTACGAATCTGTGTGTAGTTTTTGGCAGTGAATAATATGTTTGTAAAGTTCCCCTCGACACTGGGCTTGTTCTCGAGTACAGGAGTTGTTTTTTAAAAAGAACTCTCAAAGTCCGATAGGTCAGCAATCCGACACGACTCGAGAAAGACCAGGATCAATTTATTTGATGCTTAACATGCTTTCCAAAACACGGGGGTGTAAAATCATCTATTTGGTACGTAATTTTGTCAAAGTCAGACTCATTTAGATCAAATGCATGATACTTTTTATACTATACAATTCACTGGCTAGGAGTAGGTTTCCTTTTATACTTATATTACTAGGGAACATAGCCTATATCATGGGATTTTACAAACATGCAATTCACGGACTCAGTACCTACACCCGGACTTAGAACAAACGTTTATGGATTAACACAAAGTTTTGTCTCGTATGGGCAACGAACCAGCTACACATAGACTACACGTTAAGGTAAATTCAAAGCCAAAGTCAGTAAAGTCAATACAAAATATCTTAAAAAAATAATTAGCTAAGTTCTTAGTGGTGTCATTCACTCATGAGTAAAGGTTGTCATTGGCTAAAAAACCAGTTGAGCGGCTCAAAATAAAACTAAGCCAAAACGTGTTTGCACATGGCAAATACAACTGTACATTTAAGCTTAATTTCTTTAGAATTACTTAATACGACAAATTAAAGTTAGGTTCTTATATTTCGTTAAAAATAATACGTATCGTTAAGTTTAATTTCACATATTTTGTTAGAAATAATATTATAATTAATCAATTACTAAATAAAATTAAGTTTTATTATCTGTATTTTTTAAAATAAGTAAAAAAAATATAACTCAATTTCGAGGAATTTATAATTTCTCCATCTACCATCCGCGGTTTTTGGATGTAAAACTAAATTCCTTGCAGTTGGTGGAGGTGCGTTGGTAAATTATAGCTTTGGGCTGTGGAACTAAACAAGTCTTCAAAACACTAAGATGTACTGGTAATATGTATCATTTTATTCCAACATAATGACATTAACGCATACGTAATCTAATATATAAAATTCTCGTGTCGCGGTGTTTGTAGTTAAACTCCTTCGAAACGGCTCGACCGATTCTCATGAAATTTTGTGTGCATATTAGGTAGGTCTGAGAATCGGACAACATCTATTTTCATCCCCAAATTTTTTTTTTTTAATTTTTAGATATATTTTTTTACTTTTTTAAGATACAGCATTAAAAAATACATGCAACCCTAAATGTTCAACCTCTACGATCAACCCCTATTACTATTTTATTAGCAAAACAACGTTTGCTAGGTCAGCTAATAATAAATAATAGAATTCATAATATATTGCGACATTCCATTGAACTCATTTAAAAGTAATATTAATATTTGTACAAATGGATCCACATTGTTTGTCACACATACACCTCTACCAACTGCTACTGCTATAATAAGTATTCACGATAGTTTATTACGACTACGATTATAAGTACTTTTTTCTTATACTAGCAAAAATATTTTATGCACTGTATTCAATTTTACACTGATAAAATACACTTATTTCTCCGTCGAATCCTTTATATAATGTACAGAGAGAAAGGAGTTACTAATGTGTTTAAAATCGACACTATAATGTTCTAAACTATAAAGCAGGTGATAAGAAAAGGTTTCACAGACACAAAAGAAAAATTAAAGAAAAAGAAAATTAAAAAAAAATACTTACACCAAAAAGTTTCTTCAAAAAATGTCCAACTAAAAATTAATTGTAAAACTACCACCGAACCTGTGCAAGTTAATCCACAAAGTGTTATATATATAAATGGAATAGAAGCCGACTCACTTTTTGTATTTGTTTATCAACAATTTTCTGGAAACCCCACGAAGCTAGAACAATTGCTAATATTAAAAATACTACGGACACTGCGAAAAATTTTTTGGAGTGTTTCCCCAACATTTTAGATCACTGTATTATTTTCACTTGAATTCGACTTAGTACGACGGTGGTAACAAGTCCGTCTTCGATAAGATCCGAGCTATAATGTGTAAGGATTATTCTCACACACTGTTTTTCCTCGTTTTTTTTTCTACAATGATAATAAAACTGAGTTGTCTTTGCAGATAAAGAAAACAAGTTTTTAAACAGGGTAGACGACGTCTTAACTTTGTTACTCGGTATGTTTAATTTTTGTTTTATTATAAACTAAATAAGTTTCGTCAATGAATTAAGTTGTTTTACTTGTATTCAGGTATTTATTTGTTTAAATAAAAAAATACCTAAATTAAAAAAAATCAAGTTATGGTTAATACACTAAAGTAGCAAAACGAATACTGTTCTATATTTATTTTATTGATAAATATATTTTTTTGTCTTGGACAGTTATTTTTACGTCAGAATTAAACGTATACACAATTCTTAGAATTATGATTCAATATGTTATGATATGAAACTGGTTGAGAATGTATTTCTCTAACTAGTTTTTAAGTTATAACATAAAACATTTGAGATAGGTCGTTAAAGGGAACATAAAGGTACTTTGCAGCGATATTATGGTTTGCTTATATTATCTTTCTGATGTAATGGATGGTTGAGTCATTTTCCGAGCTACCTACCTGCCTACATTTAGTAAGGGATATCATCAAGCTGAGAAGACCTATCTTAACTATACAAATATAATTATCGCCACGACTGTCTCTCATTGGGGTAGGTAGAGACTATGTTACGATAATTGCTTCCACCCAGATATTTTCTTTCGCGTCCTCTACATTCATGAACCTCTTTATGTATGATTGTTGGCCCTTTTTTAGCACTTCATATGCTTAGTCGGCGTATGTTCGCAAAGGGCGGCTCTACCGACATCTCCATTCATTCTTGCACTATATAACCTCAGCTATACAAGTCTCCAGCGCTCATTTAGGGATGCATTTTGAAAGAAACGTATTCCTATCTCAGGGATACTCCCATCTTAAAGCCCTGGTGTAAAAAAGGGGTTGGAACACGCAAGTGATGGACACTTGCAAAACCAGAGGTATCACTTGCGTGTTGATAACCCATTTTTTACACCAGGGCTTTAAGAGGAGTATGGGAAAGAAAAAAGTTTCTTTAAAGCCGCATCTCTAAATGAGCGTTGGAAAGCTGTACTCGTACACAGAAACACAATTACACCGCTGTGTGTAGTTATTTACGAGTAGCTGTCGTTTGTTGTAGGGTGGAGGTCCTTCCCCAGTCGGGCTTGCTCGCTAGTATGGTACCCTATTCGATTTCGGTGAGGTATCTATGTAGGTATGTACTTATACAATTTTTATATGTTTTAATAAATCACACACAATATTTTTTTCGAGTCCTTGAAGGGTCTATTGTTGGAGCAATTTTCTTTTCTTTATACGATGAGGGGTAATTCTAATAATTTGTTAAAACAAAGGTGTAATCCTGAGGCAAATACAATAGCTACTGATTTATTATCTAAATAGTGAACACTGAGACAATTGCTTTACTATAAATATAAAAGTGTAATAATAACATAATATCACACTTTTTTCTCCGAAGAGTAAACATGCGAGTAAATGTCTCACACCCACGATTCGTCGCCTTTATTGTACCTAATAGAATGTAGGTAGGCACCACACAAACGACGATGGGGAGGAGGAGTTCTACCTTACATAATACCACAGCAAAATAACTTCATATAGCGGTGTACAGGTCTCCACTCAGTGTCTCCAGATTGGGAATTTTTTCCCGATTCTTGGGCAAAATAACAATTTGGGGAAACGAAAAATGTGAGGAAAAGTTTGGGGGGACAGTTTTTTTTTGGCGTACTATTCAGGAAGTAGAAACATACTTTTAATTCTGACAAGGGTCCTTTTAAGGAATAATAAAATCAATTCTCGAGAATCTTCACATAGTAATATGTATTCTGGAGACTAGATATCCTGTCTCCAATGCTCATTTAAAGGGAAATGGTTTTAAAAATAGTTAGAGAGGTAGGGCCCTATAGCGAGCGAACCCAAATGGGAAAGAACTATCACCTTACAGAAAACCATAGCCAAGTAACTACAAACAGTGGTGTAGTTGTTTTCCTTGTGACTACAGGTCTCCAGCGTTTATTTAGGGATGCGTTTTGAAAGAAACGTTTTCCTATCCCAGGGATACTCCATCTTAAAGCCTTGATGTAAAAAAATGGGTGGCAACACGCTAGTGAAGACTCTCTAGTTGTTGCCCGCGGCTCCAACCGTGTGGACGTCGGTAATCGCGGTAAAATGTACCCTAAGTCCTTCTACAGTATACCATGAAAAGTTAACAAAAAAACATAGTAACATAGTTGCATTTTAAATATTAAGTAAAATGGAAAGCATTAAGTTGTAACAGTAACATGTTTCAATAAGTGTAAAATTAAACGAACAGCAATATCAAGTAAAAAGAAAATATTACATGCATTTAAGTGGGACAAATATAATTGAAAAATTATCGTATACAAAAAGGCCTACAATAAAATTAGTCTTATCTCAGTACACACTTTCTCACGCTATACATTGTTTGTATGCTAAACAATTCCTTGTGTACTCGTATTATGTATGTACCTACGTATACACAGAATAAAACTTCATTAAAAACAACCCATATATGTCCCGCTGCTGGGCACGGGTCTCCTCTCTTCTATCAAGAGAGAAAGGGTTTAGGCCCGCTGGCCTAATGCGGGTTGGTGATTCTGAAATGTCTTTAGAATTACTTCTAAGACATGTGGGTTTCCTCGCGACGTTTTCTTTCACCGTTAGCAGATGGCTAATCATTTGATTAGTATATATAAACTCTACAAAGTGAAATAATATTATCTTTGATAATATTCTCTTCTAATTGTTATAACATTATGAATACCATTTGTCATGGTCGCGCGGCTCCGCCCGCGTGAATGTCGCTATAAAAATCGATAGCGATAATCGCTATTCCAAACTATAATCTATTTCTGTGCCAAATTTTATCCAGATCCGTTCAGTAGTTTTTATGTGAAAGAGAAACAAAAATCCATCCATACATCCTCACAAAATTTTATATTAGCAGGAAGTAGGTACTGATACTGGTTTAATAAATTAGGTATTTTAATTCAACGATTTTATTTAGCTTGGACCCGTAATAAATGCTTGCCAGCATACGGCCCGCCTGATGGTAAGCAGTTACCGTCACTAATAGACGCTTGCAAGACCCTATATCATGTAATACCAGACTGTTGTATTATGAGTAATCCTTTGTTGGGATATCGGGATAAGACATAATCTGCACAAAGGTATGATACACTGACACAAGATACCAAAGAGTCGAAGTTAACTGTCCACTTTACGTCCAAGTAAGTAGAAGAAAACGATTTTTAAAAATATAATTTTTTTATCCCAAATGATATAAGAAAAATTATGTCATTATGTATTTTAATAATTAGGACCAAACTGGAAGTATGTCCTCTCAGACAAAAAATATTTTTTCATATTATAAATGACAAGAGCTCTGCGGTAACAAACATAAAAAATACAAATGAATTTATAACCGCCTCTTATTTAATTTGGTTGAAAAAACGTTTTCTTAAAATGAGCACATCACTGCAATTATCCTACTAATATTATAAACCCGAAAGTTTGTAACAATGGATGGATGGATGTTTGTTACTCTTTCACGTAAAAACTACTGAACAGATCTGGATGAAATTTGGCACAGAGATAGATTATGGTCTGGAATAACACATAGGCTACTTTTTACAGCGATAACTGACATCCACGCGGGCGGAGCCGCGGGCAACAGCTAGTAATTTATAAATTTAGCAGTCTTGAGTAATAATACTAAGGTTATATTTTATAGTTTCTCATGTTTCTTGAAGTTAAACTTTACATAAAATATGATGCCGCTACTAAGAAGACACATCTTAGTAGGATGTGGACGTTGTTTCTATGATTTTTATCTTATAACCGGTTTAATAAAATAAATTTATAACATAATAGCATAATTATTGTCGTTCACACTGAAAATATTAGACTATTGTATGTATTCACTATTATTATTATTAGTTTATGTTAAATACTACCGTGTATTGTATTATAATTTTTCACAAAGAGAAAAAAAATAAAAATAATTACTTTCAAGGTAAAATAAATTTTATATGTGTTTTATTTGATACTGCTAAAAACACGAAAAATGTAATGAAAATAATCAGAAATAAAATTTAATAGTTTTGTTTTTACACTAGTGAATTTGTGTTTTAATACTTTAACTTTTAATTTTAAAAAAAACCAATTATTTGTTATTTTTGTTTATTTAAATTTGGAACGTATATTTTTTAAGAACGTTTTAAATTTTATTTTTGAGTTACGTAACAAATATATATTTTTTTGTTTATTATTTTTAGATTATACACCAATCCAATAACTTATATTATTTTCGTTAATTGAATTTATGAACGTAATTTTTTTAAGAACGTTTTAATTTTTTTTGAGTTACGTAATAAACAACAATTTTTTGTTTATTATTTTTAGATTATTATTTTTGATTTTTTTCTTTATCTTTTAAAAACAAATCAGTACACGTTACCACAACACCGTAATGAGAAGTACACAGTTAAGAGTTCATAGTGATACTAGACCGTATGGACAGTCAATGGTAAATGGTAATATGCCATGGTCACGCCATTGTCACACATAATTGCACACCACAAAGTATTAAGTTTATTAGTAATGAACGTACATGTATGTAATGGATTAAATAGGATTATTTTTGTGTTTTTAATAATAGTGAGTTATTTCCTTGTGTTTTGTCGTTTCACTAAGTTCTGTTGCACGTTGGTCACAATTCATTTAACACTTTTGTGGACAGTAACGTAGACACAAAATATGTTTTATTGTCATGACGTCTATAGGCGTTTACTGTCCTCCAAAGTGTTAATAATATCTTTTATCAATATTTAGTACACTTTCTGGTCAGTGAATCCGAGCTTCTCCATGCTTTCTAGCTCGGTCTTGTATGACGAGCAGTAAATGTGCGATTTTAAATTTGGCTCAAACAAATACAAGAATAGATAAATAAATAAATAATTAAATTGTGTTGTTTTATATTTATAAAATGATAAATTACATCCAGACACAGCACAAAGTGACGTGGTCATACCACAAAGATTTGCTTTGGATGGAAATCGAAGCCAAGCAAGTTGTAGTTATTTGACTATGGTCTTCGGTAAAGTTCTTCCCCAGTCGGACTTGGTCGATAGTACCCTACCTCTCTTAATTTATGATGATTGAAAAATCAGTCCTCTTCAGAAAAAATGAGTACGCTATATGTTCAGCGCAGACGGAACGGAGCGCAGCGGAGAGGATTTTATTAACGCACTTGAAAATAAACTTTAAAATTATTTCAATAAAGTGCATAAATGCTTGAACCTGACAAAAAATGCTTGCTTGTCCTGGAAGATATGTGAGAATCATACGCGATCCGTAAAGAAAATGCCCGAGACCGCGTGGGGATTATTCCTCTCTGTCTGCGCTGACCCTTAGGATAAATTTACAGTTGTCATAGGTATCTTATGTTTAAACAAGTGGAAGTATCAAAAACGTGACTCATGCACAATCCACATGCAGTAGGTAGTAGGCGACACGTGTAGCTACTATATATAGATAATTATCTTCAATTGTACGTCAGCAACGCGCTCTCAGAATGCTCCACAAGTACTCGTATATCGTCTCAATCCATAAACGTCCCACTGCTGGGCACGGGTCTCCTCCATAAATTTGCAGGGATCTTCTTCTTATTATAGGGATATTAGCCTACTAATATCCCTATAATAAGAACCGCCATTTGGGATCAGATGGCGGTGTGTGAGTTGTCCCGAAAATATTATTATTATATACGAGTATTCTTAATCCATCACCACACAGTCAAGTGTGATGACGGATTAAGAATACAAATGTCATCACCCCAATCCATCCCGTGGGTGGCGTAAGAATCGACTAAGAGAGTAAGTCAGGCAGACAATATCCACCGCAAGAGAGGGAAAACTCGGTACAAAACTATATACAAACCCGTCTGGCCAGCGTGGTATAGTAGGCTAATATCCCCCCAAATGTTTGGAGGAGACCCGTGCCCAGCAGTGGGACGTATATGGGTTGAGATGATGATGATGATGATGAACGCCTCATAACTATCTGCCAGTGAAAGTCTCGTTAAAATGCGTCCAGCTGTTGCGGAGAGACAGACAAAAAAAAATAGCATTTTAGTAATGCAATTTTCAATTTCAATGTGTAAAAATAATTCAAATAAAAATAAAGTTTTTAAACTAAAACCCGACTATTTAAAAATCGTCCTCTGAAAATTATGAAACAAGTAAACTTTATATAGGTACAGAGGGTAGCCGTGGTCGTATGCCACCTTTTACATAACAATATAGCAATCCTTAGGGCAAGGTGCCATACGACCACGGCTATCCTCTATACCTATATAAAGTTTACTTGTTTCATGAGGCGCTCATAGCTATCGCAGTGCACTCGCTGTTCGGTAAACGATCAGCGGGTTAAGCAACCAAAGGCGCGGTAACCCTATAGATGGGCAACCGCATAGTGGTATTTCATCTGAGCGTCTCCGTGCTTCGGAGGGCACGATAAAGTCGGTCCCGACTGTTAACAGTCGTTAGATCACGACCGAGGCCTGAAAATATGAGCGATCTAAATAACTCTGTCACCAGGTTAAGAAGAAGAAGAAGACTTGTTTCATAATTAATTATGGTGTTTTTAATTGCATTCGTTTGCATCCTATTGTAATTTACAAAATATTGTAATTATTTAGCGATTAAAATGAGTGGCTTGAGATTTTTTGTTTCTTCTTTTTATGCTTCTACATTGCAGTGTAGAGGCACTTTGTTTAGGCGATCGAAAATCAACCTTGTACCCAACCCATACAAGGATAATTTTCGATCTTCAAAACAAAGTAATTAGTTTTTAATTGAGACTCTTTTACTTAAATATAATAAGGTAGGTAACTTTATTAAAGCCTCTTTGTACAAAATAGTCGGTAACGCCTGATGCATCTCGTAGTGCAACCGTCTGTCTATACACTTTAGTAATCTTCTACGATCAGGGGCAGAGTTACATTTATTTCATAAGATATTTACATGAATAGTTATTAAATTAAAGTAACTTAACCTAAACTACTAACAAACAATCAGACATTGAATTTTAACGGTATCTACACTATATATAATATAATATTATAAAGAAGAAAGATTTGTATTTTTGTATGTAACAAATAAACTCAAAAACTACTCATCCGATTTTTAAAATTCTTTAAGCTACATTATCAGCGGGTAACATAGGCTATATTTTATTGAATAAAAAATACGCGATAAATGTCCACACGTGCGAAGTCGGGACGAGCCGCTAGTTTACTTATAAATTCACTAGGGGTCGCCCGCGACTTCGTCCCCGTGGTAACATTATTTTCCCCGATTTTGCAACATATAAAAATATTTTTTCTAATCTTTCTGAGATAAGCGCGTTCAACCAAACAAACAAACAAATAAACTCTTCAGCTTTATAATATTAGTATAGATTACAGAGTTACATTGAAGAAAACAACCTCGAGGTTTTGTGACAGTTGAGTGCGATAACTAATTATGAGGTTCCTGGTTCGAATCCTGGGTCAAAGCAAATATTAATATTGTTTTTATATTTGTCAAAATATCACAATAGATGTCCAAAGTTACCTACCTACCTAAAACAAACAGTATGGGAAGTAAGTAATCTGTATGTCATTTGATCCGTAGCTGATTGGTCAATTTTGTAATTTTAGTAATAATACCTATACTTTAATGATTGTTTCACTAATGTTTATGACAAATATTTACATGTATGTAATAAGTCAAGCAAAAGGGTCTTTAGGCATCTCGCACCACACGGAACTCGGACCGCGGTGCGACTTGCCTAAGAGCTCTTTTTGAATGGGTCATATCGCACCACATTGCTGAAGCGGTGCGAGTGGCCTAAGGTACTATTTGAATGGGTCATGTCGCACCACTGTTTGAAACAATGGGTTTGGATTCATATCAACACTTTAGGGGATTATAATTTTTATTGGTACCGGTATGTAGAAAAGTGGGTATTAGGAAAATAAACAATTGCAATATAATTCGTAATATGTATATTCAAAAAATTATGTTATATTTTGTAGATTGGGAGTTACCCAATCTTCGTTATTGTGGACACGTCATTTACATACAAAAATGTTTCAATAATATAAATTGTGATTTCAGTATTTTCACTCGGTAGTGAATGCTACTGAGAAAATACTGAAATCACAATTTGTGCAGCATTGACTACTTGGATTAAATATCGATACTTAGATTAGATATATGTTACTTGTGAATGTACTAAATACACCTAACTTTCTTTTAAAGTTACAGAGGTGCTCATATTATATAGTTTTGCATACTTAACGCTTCAAATTAGTTTGTACAACGATACTAAAAACAAATGTAGTTTGTTTGTAATACATAGTCACATTTATATATAAAATATACCGAAAGAAGTTTAGTAGTAGTAGTTTCAGAAGTTTAAAACTTTCGAAGAACACTATCGCGTACCGTCACAACCTCACTCTCAAAACAAAAAAGACACAGTGACGTGACCTTCTCGATGACTCCAGTACTTGCGAAGCAGCAAGGGTTGCAAATGTTGCAATATAAAATTTTATCGATCTAAGTCGTTATCGAAATATTATTCCTTTAATAATTATGTAGTTATCGTGGATAAATCGTTTTATTAAATTAAATAACAAATAAAAACAAAAGGTATTATTAAGTATAATTTCTTATCTGCCAAAAGACAGACAGTGTTGCCAGTAACAATATTTTACCCAATTTGATTTTACTAGACCCTAATTTTGTACTTACTGTATTTAGGATTTAATTGATTTCTATAATATAAGTATAGACATTGATATCGGTGGTTCATCGAACTAAATAATTAACAAATTATCAAGTCGATATGTCAATATTTTTCGATTATAGGTCATTATTATGAAACTTCTAATTATCAACTGTCGTAAGTTAATAGTGTCCTATCATAGAAAATTATTAATGTGAAGCATGCTGTAAAATAAATAAATAACGATACATCCCTAGAAATGTCACCTATGGTTACGTAGTAACTCTTTAGTAATTTATTTATTTATTTTTTTATTTATTTAACTTTAGCACATATATTTGTACATAGGCGGACTTAATGCTAAAAGCATTCTCTAACAGTCAACCTAGGGTAATGCAGAGAGAACATGATAGTAGGTGCATTCCGAAATTTAGTGGTATACAATATACTATAAATATCTTAATAATGATGTCTATTAATTAAATATACTAAAAGAATACTTATATAATAATATTATAATACATACAATAATATATAATATATATAAATAAATATATACAGTAATAAAATATATAAATAGAAACAAGGAATGAAATGATAAAACTCCTTACGATGATCCTGCCACATTACGCAATAGTAGCTCGCGAACTTTTACCTTAAAGGTCAATCGGTTCGACAACATCCTGATTTCGAGAGGAAGCCCATTCCAGAGAAGAACAGATTGGACAAAGAAGGAAGAATGTACAAAACCAGAGGTATGAGTAGGACATGCAAGTAGACGATTATTAGTGGAGCGTAGATTTCTATTATGAACGGAGCAAAGATATTGTAAATATGGACTTAAATAACTAGGAGGAGTTGAGGAGTTAAGAAAGGCAAAAAGTGTAGTAAGAGCACGCAAACTACGGCGTTGGCGAATGGGCAACCATTTCAGTTCAGAACGAAACGCAGACACATGGTCATACTTACGAAGATTGTAGACGAATCGAATGCAGTTATTAAGAAGTCGGTCTAATTTGTCGAGAAGTTCTGCATTCAGGTCAAAATAGCACACATCACCATAGTCGATAATTGGGAAAACTAAAGTCTGCACAAGCATTACCTTGGTGCTTATTGGGAGAAAATTTTTAAGGCGATATAAAGAACGAAGTATGCAAGTTACTTTTTGACAGGTTTGTGATACCTGTTTTTGCCAATTCAAATTGTTGTCGATATGCAGGCCAAGATTCTTAACAACAGCGCTAAAAGGTATAGTCATACCATTGTACATCACAGGTGGTAGGCCTGTAATATCCACCTTACAGAGTGTTCGTGAACTCCCCACAATGATGGCCTGGCATTTAGACGGGTTTACCGTGACACCAAATCTTGCCGACCAATTCTGTATTGAACTCAGATCTCGGTTGATTCCATCAATTGCATCTATAACATTATCTACTCCCGCCTGAATATAAAGCTGCAAGTCATCGGCATACAAGTGATACGAACACTGAAGATTTTGGGTAAGGAGGTTAATGAAAATAGAAAATAACAACGGAGAGAGAATGCCGCCTTGTGGAACCCCAGAGTTCAGATCACACCAACTAGATGAGGAATCATCGATGCGTATCAACTGCTGACGTCCACGAAGATAGGTCGAGAACCATTCCAAAGCTTCGGAGGAGACCTTAAGATAAGAGAGGATGGAGAGAAGGATATCGTGACTGACGGTACCAAACGCATTGGAGAAGTCGACCAAAGTGACTTTGGTGCCCTCCATTCCCGCTCTAATATCGCCAGTCACTTTAAGGAGAGCGGAGACAGTGCTGTGTCCAGGCCTGAATCCAGATTGATAACAGCTTAAAAGTTGGTTATCAAAAATAAATTTTGATAACTGCTTGTGGACGCAGGCCTCCAACACTTTGGAGAGGAATGGGAGTATGGATATTGGCCGGAAATGTTCAGGAAGGGAAGGATTGGATATCTTAGGCAAAGGACGGACAAAAGCCCTGCACCACAGAGACTATATGCCTATGAACGCATTCACCCATACGAAGCACGTTTTCATAATTTAGGGGGTTTCAGGTTGTTCTATATTTACTTTGGTAATCAATACGCATTAGGTAAGTAAATAAAATGCAAACAATAATTAAAAATTGACAACCTAATAGCATCATTTAGTAATCCACAAGAAAAACTTAGAAATAATTTTATATTATATATTTTATGCCTGCCTGTACTAAACGGAATGTGTAATAATAATATCATAATCTGACCACATTTACCTACTAAAAAGACAGCTGTTTAGTTTTGTACCTCGGTGCGAGTTGACCCATTCCAAAAAGTTTTTAGGCATTTTGCACCGCGGTGCGATATGACCCATTCAAAAAGAGGTCTTAGGCAAGTCGCACCGCGGTCCGAGTTCCGTGTGGTGCGAGATGCCTAAATACCCAAGCAAAAATAATAGTTACTGATGTAATACGTCACGACAGATGTCTTCTATTTTCCTTTTTTTTAAAGACGACCCTTGAAGAAATTCCACAGCCTAATCGTACGTGGTAAGAAATTCCTCTGGAATCTTACGGTATGGCAGATTCCAGAGGAATTTCTTACCACGTACGATTAGGCTGTGGAATGAGCTCCCTGCCGAGGTTTTCCGAAGAGACTATAGCATTGGGTTCTTCAAGAAAGGAGTTATAAGGTTTTTAAAGGGTCGGCAACCGCGTGAGTGACACCCCTGGTGTTGCAAACGTCCATAGGCTACGGTAACTGCTTACCATCAGGCGGGCCGTAAGCTTGTTTGCCTCCTTGGTAGTATAACAAAAAAAAACAGACTAACTCCCGCACTAGGAAACAAGCTCTGTGTCGCGAGGGACTTTACAAACATACAATTAACGGACATCGGGACAATCATTTATCGATATCACATTTTTTGTCCCGCATAGTGATCGAACCTACAACACGCCGCGCCGTAGTAAAAGCGAGGTAACCACTTCAGCCACTGAACCAACCGGGCAGTTAAATGTATAGGTAAAAAAAATTAGTGTACTTCGTGGACTAGGCAAGTTGCCATTTGCGCCAGTTGCCATTCGCTCCACTGCCGCGAAGCGTCGGAAAGTAAGGTATAGCCTTTACACTGTATTTTTTGGCAGTCATTTGTCTATAAATGCCAATAAAAAATGGTTTCATTTACACCTCTTTTTCATCTTTTTTGAGACATTTAAATATTTAATCATATTTGCTTTTCTAAATGCCAGAGGTTTTACTATGGTCACACGGCCAGCTAGTGACCACCAATAATCCTCTACAGTACCCAAACACAGGTGAACTCCTTCTTCTTCTTCTTCTTATTCCTTTTCCCTCATAGTCGTAACATTCATCACACATTTACGCATAAACACACTCACTCACACACACACGCGCACACACACACACACACACACACGAACACGCAAAATATATCTGCATGCATTTATGTACCTATTTTTATATTATTATTTTTTATATCTTGATTGTAGGAAAAAAATCATACTGTAACAGCTGATTAAACCAAAGGGAAAGTGACTGTTATGCCTTACTACAGGTTATTAACTAACCTATCAAGGGTAACAGAACTGCATCCACTTAGATTGTAACATCTTGCTACTATTGTATTTGAAACCAACTTTATATAATAACTTGTATACTACAATATCTTATTAGAAATAAATAAATTATTATTATTATTATGTCTCTCTTTATCACGGGTATTTTCCCATCATTCAAGGAGAATACCCGGGCCTTTGGAAGGCTTACGCGGGGACATCGATCCAACACGCAGAGGCCCTTAGAGAATTTTAATTTAAAATGGGATGAGACGCTTACCATAGTCATGCCACAGCTGCACTATTGCAGTACAGCCATGACATGCCTATTGCAACATGAGAAATCAAATTTATTATTATTATTATTTTAGTCCGATGGAATGGCAATCCCTCTCTGAGAAGACCCGTGCCCAGCAGTAGGACATATTATATGGGTTCATCATCATCTCAGCCAAAAGACGTCCACTACTGGACCTAGGCCTGCCCCAAGGATTACCACAACTCTCGAACTTGAGTCGACCTTGTCCATCGGTTGCCCGCAACCTTTACCAGGTCGTCGGTCCACCTTGTTGGATGCCTGCGCACGCTTCGTCTTCCAGTTCATGGTCGCCACTCTAGAACTTTTCTGCCCCAATGGGCCGGGCACATAGCTCGCAGAACTGATGGCAGTTCTGCGAGCTATGTGCCCGGCCCATTGCCACTTAATGGAGGCGATTCTTCGAGCTGTGTCGGTTAATTTGGTTCTCCTACGGATCTCCTCATTTCTGATTCGATCTTGTAGGGAAGCTCCAAGCATAGCTCTTTCATTGCTCTTTGTATGACTTTGAGCCTTCGCACGAGGACCATAGTGAACGATTATATTATATAGGTTACTATTATTAATATTATTACAAGTAAATTAAACAAAGCTTACAGTAAAGAGATTTGTTAATGTAATAATACATCGATTTTTATAAAACTAGCGTGAATATAATTGTAGTTAAGCTATTCGTGAGAGATATGAATACATTTAAAACAATAAGGATAATAACAATCAGATCCTAATCGTAATCGTTAATGGCAATTATAGTATATTGATTAGAGGTTAAATGTCAAGGTATTTTGTAGTTATGGTTTTATAATAGATTCCAATGTAACTTGATTTGATCCTTTGGGAGCGAAAATTTATTGTATTGAAAAGTTCATATTTTATTTTTGGAACAAAAAGAATTTATATATTCTATGTATGTGATAAATTATTTGTTTTTGTAACAATCGGGCTGATTGTCGGCCGATTATATTTTTTAATATCCGTCCTTGACTTGTTGTTTTATTTTTCTCCTACAAAAAGTCGGTCACCGATTGTCGGTTTGAATGGATGCATGTATGTCTATTTGTTACTGAATCACGTCTAAACGGCTGAAAGGATCTGTATGGAATCGACATAGAAATAGATTATAGTCTGGAATAGTACATAAGCTATTTTTTATCCTGAAAACAATCACTGTTGATGTTGGTGTTATATGCGCGGGCAAAGACTAGTAAAATATAAATTGTCGTTTCAAATTAAATGTAAAATCTCTATTTTTTATAAATACAACTCCCGCACTAGAAAACAAGCCCTGTGTCGCGGGAGATTCTATAAACATACAATTAATAGACACAAAGTAAACCCAAACTCGGGACAACCATTTTATTTATCTGAAACAACCTTGCAGTCATGATTAGAGTTCATGCATACTTATTATACAACAATTACTTGCGAAAATAAATGTTTCCGTATGTGCCTCTTTAGATTAAAAATCTACAACAACATAATATTCGACTTGTAAACGACTTTAAAAATACTTACGGGTACATACTACACGGTATGTGTAGGAATTTGACTTTAGTAGTTAATGACAATTATTTAACTAGTGTCGGTAATTAAACTATGAATGTTGGTATGAATAGAAGGCCTAATAGAAGGCCTAATAGTTAGTACTTGTACTATTTACAAAAGTTTAGAATAATAACAGCTAGGGCAATTAATTATAAAAAAATACTTTAAAAGAAGCGGTGGTGGCCGAGTGGGATAACCGACTTGCACGCAAGAAGTGCGAGTTCGAATCCAGGTGACAGTATCAATGTGAATTTCACTTTGTGGAGTTTTGTACTGTACGGGATGATTTGTCATCTGCTAACGGTGAAGGAAAACATCGTGAAATCACGTAACGCACTCAGTAAAAACATGTCTTAGAAGAAATTCTAAAGACAAGACCTTAAGAGAGGTAGGGCACCATACTGGCGAGCAAGCCCGACTGGGGAAGGACCTCTACCTTACAGAAGACCACAGCCAAATGACTACACACAGCAGTGTAGTTGTGTTCCTGTGTGTGAGTACAGGTCTCCAGCGCTCATTTAGGAATGCGTTTTGAAACAAACGTATTCCTATCCCAGGGTTACTTCCATCTTAAAGCCCTGGTGTAAAAAAATGGGTTGGCAACACGCAAGTGATACCTCTGGTAATGCAAGCGTCTATAGGCTACGGATACTGCTTAACATCAGGCGGGCGGGTATGCTTGTTTGCCACCTAAGTAGTATAAAAAAAAAGACATGTCTAATTCACCAACCCGTATTAGGCCAGCGTGAACCCAACCAACAAAGCAACCCAACGCCTGAGTGGCATTCGGATATTTGATGCGCGTAATTATCGGTCGACTGGAATCCGAGTAGATGCTAATTGTAATTTGTGGCGGTATTCATCCATATTCATAAAGGAGATAATTTATATATATTAGGAGATAGTTTATATATATTGTCTTTTCTACATTTTATTTTCGTAAAAATTATTACATATGCACCTACTTGTAATATATCTGCACCCCCTTGGGTTGACTGGTAGAGAATGCCAATGGTAATGCCATTGGCATTCTCTACCAGTCCGCCTTTATACATTTATTTTTGTGTATAATAAGTTTTAAATAAATAAATAATTAGACATCCTATACTGGATTTTGTGGAAGCTTTTTGGAAAACCTATTGGTCTGTTCCTATGATCATATCAAGATAGCAGTCAACTATTAGATCAACAGGCTAGGTCGTACTTTATATTGCAAACTGAAATGCGACATTATTTTGATAAATGTAACAACTACACGCGGCCGTGTAGTTGTGTTCTTGTGAGTGAGTACATGTCTCCAGCGCTCATTTAGGAATGCGTTTTAAAAGAAAAGTATTCCTATCTCAGGGATAGGTACTCCCAGCTTAAAGTCCTGGGGTAAAAAATGGGTTGGCAACACACAAGTGATACTAATTGGGTGGCAAACAAGCATACGGCCTACCTGATGTTAAGCAGTTACCGTAGCCTATGGACGCCCGCATACCCTGGTATTGCGGGTATCCATAGGCTACGGTAACTTGTTTGCCACCCAATTAGTATAAAAAAAATGTTTAGCTTTTAAGAGAGGTGTGGTCTTCTGTAAGGTGGAGGTCCTTCCCCAGTCGGGCTTGCTCGCTACCTCTCTAAATATAAAACTTAACACTATATGAAAGCTGACATAATATTGCATAACAAGAGGAAAAACGTCAAGTTATTGAAGGCCAGTGACAATGCAATACCATTGTAGAGAAAATAATGTCATGATGATGTCGCTAGACAAAAAATCTTAATTTTATGGTATTAAGAGTTAATGACTATATGAAGATGATACTCTTCTAGACAACTGCCATAAACGGTAGTCGATTCGAATAGAATAGAAAGCGTTTGACGTAAGAGTACTACATTACGTCGTTAACTTATGTCAAATCCCCTACATTTTCTAGAGTCGGGTTTGATGTTATACCAAATTCATTTTATACCAAAATATAAAACTTTATCAAAATTTTTAATGCCGTTTCCGAGACACGAAAGACAAACCCGCTATTTAAAGTTATAAGAAATTTAATATAAGTTTTTTGTAGAATACAAAAGATAATTTGAAGGTTGCACTATCAAAACAAATAATTTAGTATACTGTGGTAGTAATGTTATCAAAAGCAATGTTTAAAATGCACTTCATGATTTTTGACGACATTATTTATTTTATTGTACTGGTATATAAGAACATAGGCTCATTGACAGTTACTTTTACTGTGTTATGATTCAAATAAGAACGATGGGGTTGTTAATACTGTTAACTATTTTGACCGGTTATTATGGTGCGAGCACAGGTGCAAGTAAGTCGAAATAAGATTTATTTATAAACGGGTTGTTTACATTTGTCACAAAGTAAATTTGCCACGGAATAAAGTAGTTGTAAATACTGTAAATTAGTCACAGTTTTAGAAAAAAATATACATACTTTTTTTTATATACTACCAAGGTGGCAAACAAGCATACGGCCTGCTTGATGGTAAGCAGTTACCGTAGCCTATGGACGTTTGCAACTCCAGGGGTGTCACTCACGCGTTGAAGAACCCTTGCTATAGTCTCTTGGGAAAACCTCGGCTGGGAGGGCTCATTCCACAGCCTAATCGTACGTGGTAAGAAATTCCTCTGGAATATTTTTTTCTGTGGCTAATTTTACTTTGTTACAAATTTACAACAACACTTCTAAGCAATGTCACATAGAAGGATAGTGATTTTTCGTTGTAACTACATTCGCACAGTACATCATCATAGAATATTATCGTATTATATTGTATTTAGAAACTGTTAATTTATTTGTTAGCTACTTATTATAAAGTGGTCTATCTTGGGTGACAAAAAAGCATACGACCAGCCTCATGTTAAGCAGTTAGAGCGCCCCCACAATAGCGTTTGATAAACGTATGCGCAGCGAAGACACCGCGTCTACGTGGCGCAGGCGTCGCATTGGTGCGGTGTCAGTGCTAGGGTAAAATGAGTTCAACAACAGAAAGTGGTTTTGACATCGAAATGTTTATTCATGTCATACAGGAACGTCCTGTTTTATGGGACATATCCTTGAATGTGTACAGTGACTTGAATGTGTAGAGTGTAGCGTTGTCGCGGCGTCTGCGCTTCGCATGCGTTTATCGAACGCCTACGCTGGACAAACGCTAGTGTGAAGGCGCTCTTACTGTAGCCTTTAGAAGCATGCAGTACGAGAGTTTGTGTGTTGCCGACGCTTTTGTTTACACCATGACTTTACAATGGAGTGGACCTGGGATAGGCAAAGGTTTCTTTCAAGACGTATCCTTAAATAAGCGCTGCAGACCTGCACACCGCGTGTGTAGTTATATGGCTGTGGTTTTCTGTAAGGTAGAGGTCCTTCCCCAAAAAGTCTTGCTTGCTAGTATGGTGTCCTAGCTCTCTTTAATATTAAATATTACCGCCTGTCAGGGATTTAACTTTTACCTGAACCTATATAAGACGGTATTATTCTTGCTTGGCTACCACAATTTATTAATGACTAGCGGTTGCCCGCGGCTCCGCCCGTGTGGATGTTGGTTATCGCCTATGTGTTATTCCAGACCATAATCTATCTCTGTGCCAAATTTCATCCAGATCCTTTTAGTAGTTTTTACGTGAAACAGAAACAAACATCCATACATCCATCCATACACACAAACTTTCAGATTTATAATATAAGTAAGGATGTTTTTTATACCATTAAATTTTAATATTAACTTATCCTTACTAATGTTTTTTTCAGCCAAATTGGTAAATCACTTGCCATATTTGCTAAAAAGCGAAGATACAATAGTGGGAGGATATAATACGACAATAGAAGAGCATCCATACCAAGTATATTTTAATTATCAAGTAGAAGATGTCATATATGGCTGTGGAGGGTTCATCGTCAGCGAGAATTATATATTGTCTGCTGGACATTGTACTAAAGGGTAATTTTTTTTTTATTAAATATTTTTAGCATTTTTGGTATGCAATCAGTTCAAATATATTAAAACAATGTGGAAAAATACGAGCCCGGACTAACTGGCTGTGGACAAATTCGATCTCCGGAGTAGGAGCTCGAATAGCACAATTTTTTATTACTTAAAAAAGAACTCCCGCACTAAAGAACAAGCTCTGTGTTGCGAAGGACTTTACAAACATACAATTAACGGACACAAATTACACCTTGAATCAGGACAACTCTTTGTAGGTCACACAAAGTTTTGTCGTGTGCGGGAATCGAACATAAAAAAAACAAGCTAAATATTCAGTGTGATAGGAATAGCTGATTTTTGACTAAGGGAGAGAAACTTCATCTTATAAGATTGGGAGAGGGCAAAGAGATAGAAAATTCACCCCTTGCAAATTAGAAATGACGAACGTAATGCGATGGCTAGAATACAATTATGCATGTCCAGAACTTTCGATTCTGATGCGACTGGTCAATTCTTTAACTGATGCATACTACAAATTAACTTTATTCGAAACTCTAGAACCATGGGGTCCAAGTGCCAACATACTGTATCGTGAGATATCTAAGTGTTTAGTCGAGTCATCTCACAATCCTAAGTCTGGCGTATACTTAGGTCAACGTATTACGATCCAGCGTGGCAATGGGACTAGTCCTTTGGGTACCTTGTCTCAGAACTGCGACTTCAATCAGATATTTTATTTATATGTACATTTACGTTTAAATACAATATCTATGCGGTGGTGGCCGAGTGGGACAGTAACAGACTTGCACGCAAGAGGTGCGAGTTCGATCCCGGGTGGCAGTACCAATGTGAATTTCACTTTGTTTGGAGCTTAATATGTACTAATCAAATGATTCGCCATCTGCTAATGGTGAATGAAAACATCGTGAGGAAACTCACATGTCTTAGAAGAAATTCTAAAGGCATGTCTGATTCACCAACCCGCATTAGGCCAGCGTGTGTGAATTAAGACCTAAACCCCCTCTCTCTCTTGATAGAAGAGAAGAGACCCGTGCCCAGCAGTGGGACATATGGGTTGCTATTATACAATATCTGATTGTTTGTAAGTAGTTTAGGTAAAGTTACTTTTATTTTAATAACTATTCTTACTTTATTTTTTATTTCAGAATATTAGACGCGTCTTCTATAAAACTCCGCGCTGGTAGTACCTGGGTAGACAATGGTACCCTTATACCCATTGCTGAAGTTATAGTTCACCCTAAATACACCAAATTAAATTATGACGTGGGAATATTGAAGACTGCTGCTCCTATCCAGTTTACTGATTCTATAAAACCTGTTCCGTTAACTCCTAAAGGGAAACCAATGACAGATGGATCGATAGTCACTATCACTGGTTGGGGAACTACTAAAGAGGTAATCTTGCCAAAATATAACGGATTTTGTGGTAGAATTATTCTCTTTTTTTTATACTACCAAGGAGGCAAACCAGCATACGGCCCGCCTGATGGTAAGCAGTTACCGTAGCCTATGGACGCTTGCAACACCAGGGGTATCACTCGCGCGTTGTCGACCCTTTAGAAACCTAATAACTCCTTTCTTGAAGAACCCCATGCTATAGTCTTTCGGGAAAACCTCGGCAGGAAGCTCATTCCACAACTTAATCGTACGTGGGAGGAAATTCCTCTGAAACCGCACAGTGCGGCACGATAAAGGTTCTAAAATTATATGGTGATGATAACATGTTTCTGACATTACTTAGTAGTAGTAGTGATTTCTTAAATAACATTATAGTCGGAGAGCTACTGGCGCTACGCCAGTCAAAGCTCTCCAGTCGTATCGTATCGGATAGCCACCCAGTGGGACTATGAAAATAAAGGAAGTAAAATAGAGCGTTGATCTAAAGAAGAATGAGTCTTCTGAGACAGGCACACTCCGAGCCTACACACAGATGCGTTTTGAGAGAAACGTATTCCTGCCCCAGGGATACTCCCATCATAAAGCCAAAAAAAAAAAATGTTTTGGCAACACGCAAGTGATACTTTTGGTATAACAAGCGTCCATAGGCTACGGTAACTGCTTAACACCAGGCGGGCCGTATGCTTGTTTGCCACCTAAGTAGTATAAAAAAAAACCCTCTTCTGAGCACGGGTCTCCTCCATACACATGTAGGGATATAATCCTACTATACCACGCTAGTTACTTTTTTTCTCTTGTAATGTCTTTTGGGACCATAATAGAGTAACATATAATTATTATTTCAGGAAAGTAGAGAAGGTTCAAAAAATCTATTAGCTGTAGAAGTTCCAGTGGTAAACTTTGATTTGTGTAAGAAAGCATATGATGGGGCTGTCGAAGTGACACAGAATATGTGGTGCGCTGGTAACTACGAAGACGGAGGCAAAGATTCTTGTAGCGTAAGATTACTTGTACTTTTACT
The DNA here is from genome assembly GCA_947095525.1 of Trisateles emortualis. Lineage (NCBI taxonomy): Eukaryota > Metazoa > Arthropoda > Insecta > Lepidoptera > Erebidae > Trisateles > Trisateles emortualis. Next base: position 18,639,883 of record OX352736.1, on the reverse strand, counting down.
ATTATTACAATTGTCTTTCGACTTAGTAACGTATACTTCACTATTAATCCTTACTAATATTATAAATGTGAAAGTTTGTAAGAATGGATGGATGGATGGATAGATGGATGGATGTTTGTTACTCTTTCACGTAAAAACTGCTGAACGGATCTGGATGAAATTTGGCACAGATATAGATTATGATCTGGAATAACACATAGGCTTTTAGACTTTTTGCAGCGATAACCGACATCCACGCGGGCGGAGCCGCGGGCAACAGCTAGTTATGATATATTTTTATCATTTTTGCTATACAATAACAATGTGAAAAAGTCGAGCCGGAGTAGGATTCGAACTTGCACTCCAAGACGTACGACTACATTGTTATAACAATATTTTGAGAGGCAAATTTGGTGCAGCTTTGAGGCAGCTTGATGCTGCTACGCCGAACGACGCAGCAGCGCTGGTATTCTGCTAAGACCAGACATGATGTTCACTATTACTATAATGGACAACGGGTCTAAATCACGTAATATTTTAAAGGTTTTCATACCTTTTCTGTTTCCCGACGTTTCGGTCGAATTGCACCGACCGTGGTCACGGGTTGACTGGTGCGGGTGAGCGGTGCCGCCGACTTCGTTGCGAAGCGACAAGTTTAGTAACTACCCTCACTTGGTCGTAGTTTTTATAATGTTCGGAACTGTTAGTACGTCGACACACAACACTAATGACGTCTACACACGGGTCTACTTTGTCATTGGTATGAAAACCTTTAAAATATTACGCGATTTAGACCCGTTGTCCATTATAGTTGTAATATGTGTACAAATCGTGAAAGTTCTCTCTCTATTTAATTTCCAGGGTGACTCCGGTGGTGGAGCTGTTCAAGATGGTATAGCAGTAGGCATAGTGTCCTTCGGTAACGGTTGTGCTCGTCCACACTACCCTGGCGTGTACGCCAATATTGCTGCACCAGCTCTCAGAGATTTTATTAAAGAACACACGGGACTGTAGACCCTGGTGTTCAAAGAATAACTGATTTCTATAAGGCAGGCTGTGTTCTTTTTTCGCGCTAATAAATACTAATAAATCGCATTAAAATTTAATAAAGTTGTTTAATTACACTATATGTTGTAAGAGAGGTTGGGCACCATACTAGCGAGCAAGTCCGACTGAGGAAGGACTCAAACTCAAACTCAAAATTCATTTATTCATTTAGGTTACAAAGTAACTCTTCTGAAGGTCATAAATAATGAATAAACCAGAAAGATGATGTCAGCAAAATTTTCCTACGGCTAGTTCGCTGACGTGGAGCCTTGAGAAGAACTAGCAAGAAACTCAGGACCTCCAGTTTACAGAAGAACACAGCTAAATAACTACACACAGCGGTGTAGTTGTGTTCCTGTGTGTCAGTACAGGTCTCTAGCGCTCATTTAGGGATGCATTTTCAAAGAAACGTTTTGTTATCCCAGGGATACTTCATCTTAAAACCGTAGTGTAAAAAAATGGTGGGCAGGCGACCAGAGGCTATGGTAAATGCTTAACATCAGGCGGGCCGTATGCTTGTTTGCCACCTAAGTAGTAAAAAAAGAGCACCACATTCCTCAATGTCACTGTCTACTGGGTATGTGCCGGCCTGAGAGAGAGAGCTGGCCCTCTCATCATGCAAAGTGATATTATGTTGGTAATAGAAAATCTCCATAATTATGAACTTACGCTAAAATTACCTAATTAATAAAGTAAGTTAAGTGTAACGCGCGTCAATACACGATATAATTTAAAAAGTACGTGCAATCACAATAAAAGCGCTCACTCATCTGCCACTTTAGGCCAATGGCATAAACGGTAGTCGAATCGAATAGAATAGACAGCAAATGTACGTTTTCAATACCAGAGGTATCACTTGCGTGTTGCCAACCCATATTTTTTTACACCAGGGCTTTAAGATGGGAGTATCCCTGGAATAGGAATACGTTTGATTCAAATCACATCCCTAAAATGAGCACTGAAGACCTGTACTCACACACAGACACAGTAGTTAGCTGAAGAGTTTGTTTGTTTGGTTGAACGCGCTAATCTCAGAAAGTACTGGTTCGATTAGAAAAAAATCTTTTTTATTTTTCCAGGAAGGCTACAGGCTATATAACATTACGCTATGATCAATAAGAGAGGAGCAGTAGTGATATATATTTCAAAATCGGGGAAATGTACGTTTCAAATTCCCACGCGGACGAAGTCGCGGTCGACCCCTAGTATATAATAAATACTTGTCTTGACTGACTGACATCCTAAACCGCTGGAGCTAACGACTAGAAATTTGACACAAATGCTCCTTAAATGACGTTAGTAGAGATTTTCGGAAATTTTCATTTTAAAAAGTTAAAATAAGAGATGAACTGTTGTATGGAAGCCCGTTATTTTCAAAGTAAGAAGATTATGATTATGATTGATTATTAGATGATTAGGTAATACGTTTGCACTAACATTTATTAAGAGAGGTAGGGCACCATACTAGCTAGCAAGCCTAACTGGGTAAGGACCTCCACATTATAGAAGACCACAGCCAAATAACCACATACAGCTGTGTAGATGTGTTCCTGTATGTGAGTACAGGTCTCCAGCGCTCATTCATTTAGGGATGCGTTTTGTAAGAAACGTTTTTCTAGTTCAGGGATACCTACTTCATCTTAAAACCCTGGTATATAAATATAAAGAGTTCAGCAATACGCAAGTGATACATCTAGTATTGCAACCATAGGCTATGGTAGCTACTTATCTTATCTTATCTTGTGTCGGGGCTGTCCTTGCGGCCAGCGCACTTCGACCCTTGGGGTCTTTTGCGCATGCCCCTACCTTACCGCTCACCCTACGTCTTGGTCCCTGAATACTTCCTGCATGAGTTTCAGTACATCCTTGACGGGGGCGCGCCTGTAGTCCTCTGGCTCAGGGTATGCCAGTCCCAGAAGGCTCATTCTACTTGAGGCCAACGCATGGCACGTGCATAGCAGGTGCCGAATTGACTCCTCTTCTTCACCACAGGTCCTGCATGTCGGGCTATTTGACAGGCCCATTTTGTGGAGAAGCTTGTTTGTAGGGTAGTGACCCGTGAAGGCACCGGTCACTGCCCTCATACGGTAACTACTTAATATCAGACGGGCCTTATGCTTGTTTTCCCAAGTAGAATATAAAAAAAACAAATCCTCATTATCACTCAATTACACCAATCACACACAACCACTTGCTCAACATCGGCACCATCTACAGGAGTTAACCAGAATACCAGCGTCAGTCAACTAATTCACCAGTCTGACACTATGCTGACCTGAATACCTATTTTGTCCACAAAGACATAACACGTGGTAGTTACATTGTAACCAATATGGACAGCACGGTTGGCTCAGAGGCTTTAATGGTTCGATCCACGGGACAAAAAAACGTACTTTGTACTTAATCCTTACTAATATTATAATGTGAAAGTTTGTGAGTATGGATGTATGGATGTTTGTTACTAGATCTGGATGAAATTTGGCACAGAGATAGATTATACTTTGGAATAGCGTATAGGCTACTTTTTATCGCGATAACAAACATCTACGCGGGCGGAGCCGCGGGCAACAACTAGTCTTGTTATAATTTTCTTTATGCTAATAATATACATTTTATATATACATCTAATCATGACGTGTTTTTTGACAAAAAAAAATTATAAACTACATAAAAGAAAGTCGGATTATTTACACCCATACGAACAATGCAAAAGTAACTGTTTGTTTGCTATATTTCTTGACTAAACGGCTAGACAGATCTTAATAAAATGTAGCAAAAAGAAAGATGGTATTCTAGATTAAAAACTAAGTTCAACAGACACCTACGCGGGTGGAGCTGCAGGCATCAGCTAGTAATCAATAGAAAGAACTTCATACACGGTGATGTTATTTGAAGAAATGTCAAATACGCACTCAATAATTCTTGACGAATTCTTGACGACTTTATATATGATATCGTTCTGCTATATAACAACTTATACACATTTACAGTTACACAGTGCTTTCTATTTAACCTTAAAACGTTAACAACTATGGGTTTCTTAACACCTTTAATTGTTTTTGTTGGTTATTATGCGGCAAGTAAGTTAAAATTATCAATATTCTCTTTAATTCTAAAGACATGTCTGATTCCCCAACCCGCATTGGGCCAGGGTGTGTGTATTAAGGCCTGAATTTCTCTCTCTTGATAAAGGAGACCAGTGCCCAGCAGTGGGGCATATTATATGGGTTGCTATTATAATGTTATATATAAAATTCTCGTGTTACGGTGTTTGTAATTAGACTACTCCGAAATGGCTCGACCGATTTTCGTGAAATTTTGTGTGAATATTGGGTAGGTCTGAGAATCGGACAACATCTATTTTTCATCCCCCTAAATGTTAAGGGTGGTTCACGCCTAAATTTTTTATTTTATTTTTTAGACATTTTTTTTGTTTTATTTTTTTATGGTACAACAAACAAAAATACATACAACCCATAATTTTCACCTCTCTACGATCAACACCTAGTTTACTATTTTAGTAGCAAAACAACGTTTGCTGGGTCAGCTAGTAATCTTATAAAATTCTCGTGTCACGGTGTTAGTAATTAAACTCCTCCGAAATGGCTCGACCGATTTTCATGAAATTTTGTGTGCATATTGGTTAGGTCTGTGAATGGGACAACATCTATTTTTATCCCCCTAAATGTTAAGGGTGTTCCACACCTAAATTTTTAATTTCATTTTTTTTATTTTTTTTTTATGATACAGCATACAAAAATACATGTATATAAATACATGTATGTGTACATTACTATTTTAGTAGCAAAACAACGTTTGCTATGGGTCAGCTAGTATAATTATAATATCCCCTTGCCAACAGTGATGGCTTTAGGAGGTGGTAAACATGTCAACCACCCGGGGTCTTATTTATTTAGATAAATTCAGGCTTTAGTTTAAACGTTCAGCGGTAAATAGCCCCATTTGCTAATACTGCATTCCTGGACACAGCCCTTACGATATCCAAGAGCATAAAGATCAGGACATCTCCAGCAACGTCCAGTTTCATCATCATTTAGAGGAGAAAGTCAAGCTGGCTTTTAAAAAGTTTCGTGTGCTCAACTGAGCAAAGCGGTAATTCACTGCGGGGCAAAGATTATTGCTTTACACAGCGCAAATTCGGCCCCACATGGTACTGCTGGCATATTGGAGCGGGAGCACCAGGATACCAGCTTGGACCTTTTGAGTTGATCCAAAGACACGCTGTAAGGATTGTTGATGATACCAAGCTCTCAGGCGGTAATAGTCCTATACCTTATGTGTGTTCTACCGCCTGTACAACGGGAATGTTCCGAGGAGTTGTTGAGGATGACGCCCACGGCCACGTTTTATCATTCAGCGCTTTTGATTATCACGTCAAGCATCAATAAATATACTTTTAATTCACTAATATTCTTCAAAAGATAAGTGTCTCCCAAAGATTAAGAGAGGTAGGGCTCATTTAGGGATGCGTTTTGAAAGAAAATTATTCCGATCCCAAGGTTACTTTCATTTTAAACCCCTGATGTCAAAAAATGGGTTGGCAACACGCTAGTGATGCCTCTGGTATTGCAAGCGTCTATAGGCTACGGTTACTACTTAACATTAGGTGGGCCGTATGCTTGTTTGCCACCCAAGTAGTATAAAAAAAAGATCTATCGTTTGGAGCCTCGCAATATCCAAGGCCGCTCCACCTACCAATGTTACTTATTAGTCGGCCTGTATACACAGTTTGCAATCCTGGACATAAAAATGAAAAATAGCGGAATGAGTATTTTAAATGCTACGAAGGTAAGATCCACTGCTGGACATAGGCCTCCCTCAAAGTTTTCCACAACTCTCGATCCTGAGCCGACCTTGTCCATCGGTTGCCCGCAACCTTTACCGGTTCGTCGGTCCACCTTGTTGGAAGCCTGCCTACGCTTCGTATTCCAGGTCGCCACTCTAGAACCTTTCTGCCCCAAAATCGGTTAAAATTTTAATATGAACTTATTCATAATAATGTGAAAATTTCAGGCAAATTGGTCGATCACTTGATTAGCAATAATAGTCGTAGCTTAACACTTCTGTCACATTTGCTGGAATACGAAGATACAATAGTTGGAGGAAATAACGCGACAATAGAGGACTATCCACATCAAGTATTTTTCACATTTGCACGAGGTGATAAAAGATATGAATGTGGAGGGTTTATCATCAGCCAGAATTATATACTGACAGCTGCACATTGTATTAAAGGGTAATTACAAATATTGTTCTTTTTCATCATCATCATCATCATCATCTCAGCCAAAAGACGTGCAAAACGTAGGCCTCTCCTAAATATTTCTACGGCATTCGATGGAGCTGATCTTATCCATCGGCTACCCGCAACTTTTGCCAGGTCATCAGTCCACCTTGTTGTTTTTTTTTTGTGAAGATTTAGTTGAAGTAAAACTGCAACAATAAGTTCTTTTGCTACGATACCCCAATATTAGCGGTTTGTGCTTAAATTCCTTTTCTAATTGGTTACCGTAGCCTTAATAGACCAATAACCAAAAGATCTCAATCTCAATCAGATATTTAACTTATAGGAGAATTTCTTTAAATACAATATTTGATTGTAAGTACTTTAAGTTGCTTTTATAAAAAACTAAATCTATCTATGGGTATGTATAAAAATGAATCTCTATTTCCATTGGTAACTAGAGAACGACTCGACCAATTTCATTAATTCATTTTGTAAGTTTTCATTAATACTTATTAGAAGATTCTTATAGTAACAAATAAAGATAATTCTATAGAAAAATTCTAAATCAATAGTTCAACCAAGGCAAAGCCCTGACGGGCAACTAGAATGTTATTAATGATCATTTTATTCCACATTCCAGAATAAACGCGTCTACAATTGAACTTAGCGCTGGAAGCACTTGGAGAGATGGTGACATTATACCCATCGCTGAAGTAATAGCTCACCCTGACTATACACATCATGATAAAGACGTAGGATTATTGAAGACAGTGTATCCTATAGAGTTTACTAATACTACACAACCTATTGAGTTAGTGTCTAAAGGGAAACATATGACAGATGGATCGATGGTCACTGTTACTGGTTGGGGGAGTACTATAGAGGTGCTTTTAGATTTTTTTAAGCATACGGTTAAGAAAGGTAGGGTGCCATAATAGAGAGCAAGCCCGCAAGTTTGTTGGCCACTCAAGTAGTATAAAAATAAAATGAAAACATTTTGACAAAAGTGTGTAAAAGAGCAACCATTTCTCTTCTGTAGGTTTCTATTATAATTAAAGAAAAGATTTTTTTTTGTACTACTTGAGTGGCAAACAAGCATACAGCCCACCTGACGTTAAGCAGTAACCGTAGCCTATGTACGCTTGCAATACTAGAGGTATCACTTGCGTGTTGCCAATCCATCTTTTGACACCAGAGCTTTAAGATGGAAGGAATCCGGGATAGGAATACGTTTCTTTCAAAACGCATCCCTAAATGAGCACTGGAGACCTGTACTCATACACAGGAACACAACTACACCGCTTTGTGTAGTTATTTGGCTGTGGTCTTCTGTAAGGTGGAGGTCCTTCCCCAGTCGGGCCTGCTCGCTAGTATGGCGCCCTACCTCTCTTAAAAAGATTAATTCTTCTTCTTCTTATTAGAGTTTTTCTGAGGGCAAAATTCATACAAATCAATCAAAAGTTAAAACGATCCTCAGCTAGGTGGATCGACGACATAAAAAAGGTCGCTAGATGCGGAATGCGGCGAGGCCTATGTCCAGCAGTGAACTGCGATAAGCTGATTGATTGATTGAATCAAAAGTTATAAGATTACGATAATTTTTTTTTTCTTTTTAAAAAGACAACTCCCGCACTAGAGAACAAGCTCTGTATCGCGGGGTACTTTACAAACATACAATTAACGTCACAAATTACACCCAGACTCAGAACAACTCTTTGCGGGTCACACAAAGTTTTGTCCCTGTGTGGGAATCGAACCCACAACCTCGTGCACAGCAGGCGCATACTGCGCCCACTGGACCACCAAGGCAGTTTTAATTAAATAACTGTTATTTCAGAACGGTGAAGACTCAAAACATCTGTTAGCTGTAGAAGTTCCAGTTGTTAACCATAGTCAGTGTAAAGAAGCATATGAAAATGTACACATCGAAGTGACCAGAAATATGTGGTGCGCCGGGTACTACAACACTGGTGGCAAAGACAGCTGCAATGTAAGACTTACTTTTAGGGTTCTGGTATAGATAGATAGATAGATAGATAGATAACTCTTTATTGTACACCAAAAATACATATTGCTTACATAGTTTTGCTTAAATGGTAATGCACAATGGGCGGCCTTATCGCTAAAAGCAATTTCTTACAGGCAACCTTAGGATGGACAAAAAGAATAGATACCTAAAGATATTTATAAAGTGAGCAGTTTGGTGTTGCTAGTAGATGGAAATATATAATACTTACATAGGTAATTAATACCTACCTATAACTAATATACTAATACTCATAAGTACTTACATAAATACATTTTATACAACTATATAAATACATTTATCGATACATAAACAAGTGGTATCGATCTACTTAGCTTAATGCTATAGCCATGCTATAGTCTTTCGGGAAAACCTCGGCAGGGAGCTCATTCCACAACCTAATCGTACGTGGGAGGAAATTTCTCTGAAACCGTACAGTGCGGCACGATATAGGTTTTAAAATGAGAGGATGAACTCCCTGTCGGTGGCGGCAAAAGGAGGCAAAGTCTCTCCCCTCCTTGTGTGTGTTCTACAGGCTGTACAACGGGCTGTGTTCCGAGGAGTTGTTTGATATGATGCCCACGGCCACATTTTATCAACGCACCTCCCGCCACCGACAGGGAGTTCATCATCACATTTTAGAACCTATATCGTGCCGCACTGTGCGGTTTCAGATAAATTTCCTCCTATGTACAATTAGGTTGTGAAATGAGCTCCCTGCCGAGGTTTTCCCGAAAGACTATAGCATGGGGTTCTTCAAAAAAGGAGTTATAAGGTTTCTAAAGGGTCGGCAACGTGCGAGTGGTACCCCTGGTGTTGCAAGCGTCCATAGGCTACGGTAACTGCTTACCATCAGGCGGACCGTATGCTTGCTTGCTATGCTTAAAAAAAAAAACAAGGACCCCTCATTGTTTCGCCGTGTCCATTCGTCAGTCTGTTTGTCCGAAGCTTAGCCCAGAGACCCATTGTACTAAAAAGCTGTAATTTGACTCGAATATACATATTAATCATGCCGACAAAGTGGTAAAATAAAACTTGTTTTTTTTTATACTACGAGTACTTAGGTGGTAGACTAGGACACTGTCCGCCTAATGGTAAGCAGTTACCAGATAAAAAAAAATAACACTTGGGTTGGATGGAGTATTCCTGGGATAGGAAAACGTTTCTAACCTAAATGAGCGGTGCAAACTTGACACACACACACACACACACAGAAACACAACTACACCATTGTGCATAGTTATAATAATCCTCCTAACCGAATTTCGGTCACGGCGGCTAATCTCAACGTAGACTTGCCATCTGCGCGGGAGATATTATAGTGCACAAGTGTGTGCGCAAACACATCGGAGAGAGATCAGGCGTAAGACCAACGACTTTACGTGCTTTCCGAGGCACGGGGGTGTAAACACCGCCAATTTCCGGGCATCTATTATGAATTTCTTAACAGAAAAACCCAATATCGAGTTTTGGCCCGACCCGGGAATCGAACCCGGGTCCTCGTTATCAGCAGTCTCACACATAGACCACTGAGCCACAGAGGCAGATATATACATACAGTATAGTTGTTAAGCTTCGGTCTTCTGCAAGGTGGAGGTCCTTCCCCTATCGGGTTTTCTCACCTGTATAGTGTCCTACCTCTCTTAATTTTAATGTATATTTATTTCCAGGGTGACTCCGGTGGTGCAGCTGTCCAAAACAGTTTAGCAGTAGGCATAGTGTCCTTCGGATACGGTTGTGCTCGTCCACACTACCCTGGCGTTTACACCGATATTGCTGCACCAGCTATCAGAGATTTTATTAAAGAACATACGGGAATGTAGAATATTCATGCAAATAAATATTTGGCATTAAAAGAAAAATAATAAATAGCAATAAAATCAAACTTGTTTAATTATAAAGTACCAAAGATTAGGAGCTTATATAATAGTGTATAATAATAGCAACATATATATATAATGCTCCACTGCTGGGCACAGGTCTTCTCTCCTCTATCAAGAGAGAGAGAGAGAGAGCGGGTTTAGGCCTTAATTCACGCACGCTGGCCACGTTAGCGAATCAGATATGTCTTTAGAATTACAAGTGGAAGCTTTTCTTTCTAACTCCTCCTATTTACTTCTGATTAAATTCGTTGCGGGGTCCAAGACAGTAGGTTTAGTTGTCCACGGGACGCACGAGTGTCAAAACTTGGTGTATCAGTTGGTTACTCCGCTGTTAATCCTGGCTCACAGGAGTCACAGCGGTGGGCATGTGGGTGGGATTGTCCTGAATGTCTTTAGAATTACTTCTAATACATGTCACCTCACGGTGTTTTCCTTCACCGTTAGCAGATGGCAAATTATATGATTAGTACATTTAAACTCCACAAAGTGAAATTCACATTGGTACTGCCACCCGGGGTTTTTTTAAGACAACTCTCGCACTAGAGTACAATCTCTGTGTCGCGGGAGACTTTACAAACATACAATTAACGGGCACAAATTACACCCAGAGTCCCAGACTCAGAACAACTCTTTGTGGGTCACACAATTTATTTTGTGTGACCCGTTCGATTCCCACACAGGGACAAAACTTTGTGTGAACCACAAAGAGTTGTTCTGAGTCTGGGTGTAATTTGTGTCCGTTAATTGTATGTTTGTAAAGTCCCCCGCGACACAGAGATTGTTCTCTAGTGCGGGAGTTGTCTTTTTAAATAAAAAAAAAAATAATAATAATAATTTGTCTTTGTAATATTAGTTTACATATTCTAAATATTTTTTACATATTAGTATATGTAAAAAGCATGCTTATTTTCTCAAGGTCACACTATTTTAACCCGTAATAAACATTGACAATTTTACTGAATATGTCAGTTATCTTTAGTATGCACATTTCAGTGTTATAGATAAGGTGAATATGTTATAACATATTATAGTTTTTGTATATTTATTTATATCTAATTATAATACTAGGTGAACGTTGCATTCTTTAGAATTATTTATTAGTGTTGCATTGTTTCGTTTATTTCGTTTTAAAATTAAAATAATATAAATTATAAAATAAACTGTTTCAATTTTTTATTTTTTTTATTTCTGATGATGATTTAAATTATAGGTATATAAGACATATTATGTAATTAGAATTAATGTATATTGTATATTGTGATTAATAATGATATTGTGATTAATTATGTTAAAAATTTTGCACGCCGTTCATGCGGTGAGACATGCTGTACCTCCTATATTATGTAACAACATTGTAACCGTGTTTCTAAGCAAATAAAATTCTATTCTATTCTATTCTATTCTATTCTATTTTAGGTACAGGTGGATTAAACTATTATTAACAAAGTAGAATTTAAGAGAGGTAGGGCACTATACCAGTGAGCAAACCCGATTGGGGAAAGACCTCCACCTACAACAACTACTATATACTACCAACAGAAGACCACAGCTAAAAGACATAATAAAACCCTAGTGTCAGCGTGAGCCAATTGATTCTTCATACTTATTTGAAAAAACTAAACCTAAACTATAAGCCTAAACTATTTTATATTATTGACTGCATTGGTGGTCCAGTGGCCGCAGTATGCGCCTGCTGTGCACGAGGTTATAGGTTCGATTCCCACACAGGAAAAAACTTTGTGTGACCCACAATGTGTTGTTCTGAGTCTGGGTGTAATTTGTGTCCGTTAATTGTATGTTTGTAAAGTCCCCCTCGACACAGAGCTTGTTCTCTAGTGCGGGAGTTGTCTTTTTTAAGAAAAGAAAGAAAAAAAAAATTAACTATCGGTTGATTACAGTCTGTGGTTTGTTTTGGGTTTTACAGCTCATTATTCTTTAGAAAACTGGCAATATGCAAACAGTTTTTGGCAATAGTGACAACCAAAATAGACATTAGAAATCTATAAATATATCTAGAATTATTCTTGTCTATACTGACTCATCTTGACAATCTATCATGACGCAGAGCCTGAACTGTAACAGCAAGTGAGCACGCATCCCTAAACTGAGCCTTGGAGATCTGTACTCACACATCAGAACACAACTGCATCGCTGGTGTTCTGTAAGGTGGAAGTCCTTTCTCAGTCAGGCTTGCTCATTAGTATGGTGCCCTGCCTCTTTTAAAAACTCTGTTCACTAACAGAGGATTAAAAATGCCGTATAAAGCGGTTAAAAAATATAAGGTTTTAAGTTTTACATCTATTATCACAAATATGACTATGATTGTTACAATTAAAAATGAATTACACACTAATTATTACAATTACCTATTTACAGTCCAGTATGTTTTCTAATAAATTCTCTTATAATAGGAGATGTGATATCGACAAAGCCCGAGGGATAACCCGGCACAACGCAGCCTCTTGGACCCCATGAGGCAATACCAACTGCGACGCCATCTTGTACGGCTGGACCACCTGAATCACCCTGTAATCAAAGCTAATTGTTAAAAATAAAATCAATAGATCAATATTATTACTACATATCAATAGTTGTACGTCCGCGTTTTGCACAAGTGAACATTATTTTAGTTTTTGTAGAGGTCTCGTAGCTTTTAAAAACAAAATATAACTTATATTACACCCTGGTAATGTAGTTTTCTATAAAAATAAATAAATATAAATAATTTGGTCCACTAGTTTTTGAGTTTATTCAAACAAACAAAAATGCAAACATACAAATCTTTCCACTTATAATATTAGTATAAACAGTACATAAGTATAGATTTTTTTCCTATTTTGTTTATTTTAATTTATTTCTTTCTTACCTTGTAAGTTTAAAATTTAGTTTAATGTATAAAGTGTAAATTATGCATATTGTATCTGTAAATATATATTCATATATAAGTATAGATTGTATGATGGTCACATTATGCAAAACAGAGATGGCATGGAACAATTTATGAAACTTTGATAAATATACTTGACGATGATATATGGTAAAAATTTAAAGTCTTTTTGTGCTTACTCGGTTTAAGAAAACTTTGAACGAATTATTCAGTTTTGAGCCATATATCATCAACTTATCATAAACGTTTTACTTTTTTAGCCGCTATAAAGCTAAAGGCATAAAATTTCCATTTTGTGACGCCGAACAGTTATAAAAAACTGAAATTTTAATAATAAAATAAAACAGAAAGAATATTTATTTCTTTTAAAAAGGCAATTTTTGCACTTTTACAAACATACTAACGGACACAAATTATACTCGTACTCAGAATAACCATTTGTGGATCAGTCAAATTTTCTCCCATGTTGAGATTGAACCCACGCACCTACGCCACGCAGTAGTAAATGGCGAGGTAGCCACTGAACCAAACATCCAGCTATATACAACTACTTCTATAAATACTTATAATATTACGATGTTAAATAATATTTACTCTGCAACTGCCTTTATGGCCGACTTCCAAATTACCGCCGCACCACATGTTCCTTGTCACGATTTTGGGATATATAGCCCAACACTTGAAAAAGTTCAGCACAGAAATCTCCATCGACATCAAGTGGTCCGGTGGGGTTTTGTAGTATTGCTGAAATATTTGTAAGTAAAAAAATAAATTAAACAATTCATAATAATATGTTATATGCCCCACTGATAGGTCTCCTCTTTTCTATCAAAAGAGCTTAGGGTTTACTTTAAACGATGGCCTAATGCTGGTCGGTGAAACAGACATGCCTTTAGAATTTCTTTTAAGATATTCATCGATAATATTATCTTAATTATAGAAAAAAAAAATCTATATGTAACTAGCTGACCCAGCAAAAAGCTAACTAACTAAAAAAATGCTTACGTAGAGACATTGGTCTAATGTGCAGTGGTTCTTATTATTAATTTAATAATAAGGGCCACTGCCTTAATCACTACATATTATAAAACAAAATCGCTGTCCCTATGTATGCTTAAATCTTTAAAACTACGCAACGGATTTCAGAGCGGTTTTTTTAAATAGATAAAGTGATTCAAGAGGAAGGTTTATATGTATAATACATGCATAATATTGTAAAGAAACACTGATAAATTTATTTACATTATCGCATTAATCCTCATCCAATTAATTACCTTTAATACATTGTGCATTTAATATAGATCAATATGGCTCTTTACAGCATGTAATTTAAATGAATATTTTCGAAGATATTACAGATTTAAAATTGAGGGACATAGCGGTTGCGGCGGTACCGGCCGGGGGTAGGAGCAACCTCTAAAGAAAACATGTTTGTATTGTCTAATGACAAAAAGCTGTGAACGTTGTATATAAAAACTTTCTGTAGTATATTTAGTAAAATTCATAAACTAACTATTATATACGTGCAGAATAATAAAAGGCTCTTCTGGCAACCCTCTGCGGCCAGGGTGTTTATCCCTAAAATAGCAAAGAGGTTAACAAATAAAACTTAATTTGGTTATAGTATCAGTCCTGTAGTAAATGATATTGGCAGTATTTTCTATTTTAAATTAAGTATATTAGTTTAAATCTGTGTGGTGAAGGATTAAGACTACAAATGTCACCACCCCGTTCAATCCGAGGGTGTCGTAAGAGTCGACTAAGGAACTAAATCAAACAGACAATATCAACTGCAAGAGGAGAAAACTCGAAACAAAACCCTATACCAACCCGTCTGGCCAGCGTGGTATAGTAGGCTAATATCCCTCCAACTGTATGGAGGAGACGTTGTGGAGACGAGAGTTTATGGGTTGAGATGATGATGATGATGATGATTGTACCCGTGCGAAGCCGTGGCGGGTCGCTAGTTATAAATAATAATTATATTTAACTTTTACATTATTATTATTAAATTAAAATATTAGTCAATATTACTTAATAAATATATTCACGTCTGTATATCCCCATCCGCTGATAGAGACAATCGAGCCATCTTTCAATAAGTTCTGTTTATATGGTAGCTTGATAGGTCTTATTGTACGAGAGAACCATATAGGGTCCACAGTTTTTATGACGCCCACATCGCAGTCGAAGTTCTTGTGAGAAGGATGAGGTGTTACTTCAGCTATACGGATGACGGTGCCGTTCTCTCGCCAGCTGCTGCCAGCACGTGCAAATGCTATCTCGAACTTTTTTCTAAAATTAAGTAAAGATAATTTATTCAACGCATATATTATTTAAATATTATATTCTGTATTATATATGTATGGTGTACAATAAAGATTTCTATCTACTTATTTTTCTGTATAACTGACCGTGACTTCATTAAGGCCTGATCAGAAAATCAGCGCTGCAGTTTAAAATGCCGCAGCACAGAGCTGAGATTAGGACCCTTGCTGACATCACACAGGATATCTTTTATTTTTTGTGTTGTTATATGTCTATTTTTTTTCTACCATCTGTTATCCTGTGTATGTTTGAATAAATGCTTTTCTTTCTTTTCTTTTAGTGTTATGCGATTTTTTTAATACTCACTACATATTACCTACATTAAACTCACACTATTATATTAAAGCGAAGCTACCACATTACCATACTACATATATAGAGTATCATTAAATTCATTATTGACTTAAAAAATGCTAGAGTATGTTAAGCAAAGCGCCCCATTACCCACAGACAACCGACAGACAGTCATCTTTTCTATCCTACCAGTTTTTCACCCTATTGTATTTGTATGGTGTTTTTGGTTGCATTACTTTCTGCACTATCGAATTGTAACACAAACAAAATTGTAACCACATATCTGGCGATTGAAAAGAGTGACCTGAGTTTCTTGCCGGTTCTTTCCTTGGGCTCTACCCCTGTCTGTCCAGTCAGCGAACCCGGCAGTAGGCAAATTAGCTGACGTCTTATTTGTAATTTTTCATTGACCTGCATAAGTGTCACAGTGTGATCTATATGAATAAATGATTTTGATTTTGAATTGAATTTGAACTACTTGGGTGTTATACGTCCGTGTGGTGACGGATTAAGAATACAAATGTCACCACCCACTTCTATCCGTAAGGGTGTCGTAAGAGTCGACTAAGGGAGTAAGTCTAGCAGACAATGTCCACCGCAAGAGAGGGAAAACTCGAAATAAAACCCTACTCCAACCCATCTGGCCAGCGTGGTATCCCATCGTCCCGGTCGGAGTGGGGGTGTTAGGTTTATTATTTTCGTTACGGAATTTCTGGATTCGATCTCCACGCCCAAGGCCCGCGATAGAAGCTATGCAATAGCTTAAAAACAATACCGCAGATATTGTTTAATGTTTTACCCATTAATGCAGTGTGCAGCTGAGAGCAAATATCTTGCACTTATAATAAATCCTCCACAGACAAACTTGTAGGCACTCCCTTCGAACAACGCTGCTTGGTAAGGATGGTCTTTTATAGAAGCTCTATGTCCACCCACTGAATTTTCTTTAATAATAATAATAATAATATAATAATATTATCTTTATTTGCACCAATACATATATCTTGCAAGCACTTATACATACACTTAAAAATACGTCATGTTTATGGTTTATTGAATGAATACAATTTAATTCGCAACTGGCATCTTAGCTAGGCTACAGGGCAGCCTGTGTTAAAGATACCAGTCCCTTTCATTTAATGTTGCAATAATAACCATTATTTAAATTTAAAAATTATTGTGACATTATTTTAAAATTGAGGCAATAATAATAATGCAATAAAAGTAGAATAAAAAAAATAAAGAATAAAAAATAACAATACACATTCAAATTTCGTTCGTTGAAGTGGGTGTGTACGAATGTAAGTAGGTATGAAGCGTGAGTTGTGTGTATGTGAGAGTTAGTGTAAAGAAAGTGTGATAGATGTGTGTTGCAGTATTTGTGTGTATGAGATTAGGTTATTGCATCAATAATATTTTCTGTGTCTTGGTAGGTCAAGGTTAATAACCATTTTTGGACTGCACTCTTACATATTTTATTAGTGAGATGATAGATAGGGAGAGATTTATTCACTTTATTATATAAAGTAGGTGCCAAAAAACAATTAAATCTTTTTGAATGACTAAAGTTTGCTTTTCTAGTCGTGCAAATCCTGTCCTTACGTCTTTTTGTTACTTGTTGAAAGGGAGTTGAAGCATGTTGGAGGAGAAGGGTTTTGAGAAGGAAGAGCTGGCGGACATTTAAAACTTCGCAGCTCCTGTAAAGTTCGATAGTGGGAAATCTGAACGGTCGGAAAGTACTCACTTTAAGGATGGCTCTTTGTGCTCTCTCAAGTTGTAGAAGGTGGGTTTTGGCCGCACCGCCCCAGGATGAGATACAGTAAGACAACAGCGACTGACATAAAGTAAGGTAAACTTGTTTGACTACATGGCCTCGAGCTACGTGACGCAGTGATTTAAATATATATATCAGTTTTCTTATTCTAGATTGTAGATACTCGAGGTGCAGACGAAAGGTAAGTTTACAGTCTAATGTGACACCCAAATATTTGATTTTGGCTGTCTTATCTAGAGTGGGACAGCTACAACTCCGAGATTGTGGTACTTGGCAGGAGTGTGCAACAAGGCAAAATGAAGAGGGTGGTTGAGTGGATTGTCGAAATGAAAATGTCATATATTTCGTTTTCGCAGAGTTTAATGTCAGTGAGTTATTTGCTAGCCATGCTGACACCACGTTTAATCCCGATTGAGCATTTGCAAATACGTCGGTCCAGGTATCACCTATAAATGTAAGCGCAGTATCATCTGCGAAGGCTGTTATTTTAGTGTCACGTAGGTTAATTTCACAAAGCTGGTTGACGTAGACGAGGAAGAGAGTAGGACCGATCACACTACCTTGGGGTACCCCAAAAGTGACAGGAAGTTCGCCGCTAACATGTAAATTTATATTGACACATTGGGTTCTTTGTTCCAAATAGTTTCTGAGCAACTTTAGTGCATGTCCCCTTATTCCAACATCTGACAGTTTACGCAGGAGAAGCGGGATAGAGACTGTGTCAAAAGCTCTCGCCAGATCTAGGAATATAGTCAGCACTTTTTTCTTTTTGTCTAGATTTTCAGCTATATGATTGGTTAGATTTAGAACTGCACCATCAGTAGACCTGTTGTGCCTAAAACCGTACTGATTAATGGATAATAAGTTTTTATCTTCTAAGTATTTTATAAGTCTAGTGTTTATGACACGCTCTAGGATCTTAGATAGTACAGGCAGTATAGCTATTGGGCGGTAATTGTTGACACAGTCTCTAGATCCATCCTTATATATGGGGTGTATTATGGACTTTTTAAAATAAGCTGGAAAAGTAGCCGACCCAAGACATAGGTTAGATATATGTGTTATAACGGGAACCAATGTGGCTTTATAGCGCTTGAGTAATGATGTTGAAATATTATCCCAACCTACAGCGCAATCTGATTTCAGAGACATAAGGATGGAATTTATCTCGTTGCAATCTGTAGGTAACATCATGAATGAATTGCACTGGTTAACAGAGTTGCTCATTGCTTGTATCTGTGGAGATAGAAGGATAGGATTTATTTTAGCTGCGTAATTTCTGCCAATGTTTGCGAAGTAATCGTTAACCTGGTTCACTGATAGTTCGGGAGAAGAAGATATGTTAAGTAAGTCTTTGGCGGATGACTTTGACTGTGCAGAATTTGTTACTCTTTTTATTACCTGCCATAATCGTTTATTGTCAGAGCCAGCCTGTTCGAGTTGTGCTTTGTCGTATTGTCTCTTTAGTTTTTTTAATAATTTGTTGCAAAAGTTCCTGTATCTATTGTAAGTTGTTTTTAAAATGGTGTCATTGGGGTTAGACTTCAGTTTTTTATGCATGGCATCGCGATTCCTCATACAACGCAATAGGCCAGCGGTAATCCAGGGTTTGATTACACGTTTACGATTAGATATCTTAGCTGTAGTTGTATTAGCTTGTATTGTATTTATTAAGGTATTAACTAAATGGTTTGTTGCAATATTAGGGTCAGTCATAATGTAAATAGGTGTAAAGTTTAGGTTATTGATAGCGCAGTCTAGGGATGTATAGTTAATTTTATTATGTGTGCGATAGATTGTGTTATAAGAGTTTATTCTCTTGTATCTCAAACAAAGCATAATACAACTGTGATCCGTTACAGAGGAATCAAGTACAAGTGTCAGTGCTTTACATTTAGTTTTTAGCATAATATGGTCGAGGCAGTTAGAACCACGAGTGGGTAACGTATGCGCTGGAAGTAAGCCATGGGATGCAGTCAGATTAAGGTATTCTGAGGCATGCATGTCACAGGGAGTATGGCAAATATCAATGTTAATATCACCAACTATTATTATATTTTGGTAAGATTTTAGGCAGGAGAGCACCGTATCCAAGGAGTTTAGAAAATTTGAAATGTTCGTAAATGAGGGGAAAATTAATTGAACTTTGCAGTTCAATGAACTGAAGTTTTCGTGCTTTTGGTATAGTTGAGAATCGAAATGATGCAACTGAAAAAGAGAATGTTGTCATGAGTAAAATAAATAATGTGGTTAATCGGAATTAAGGATTTAATAACTTAATTATTTTATTTACTAGCCGTTGCCCGCGGCTCCGCCCGCGTGGATGTCAGTAATCGCTGTAAAAAGCTAGCTTATGTGTTATTCCAGACCATAATCTATCTTTGTGCCAAATTTCAACCAGATCCGTTGAGTAGTTTTTACGTGAAAGAGTAACAAACATCCATCCATCCATCCATTCTTACAAACTTTCACATTTATAATATTAGTAAGGATTAATTTTTTTTTTCACTCTTACGTCTATTTTTACAGGTGTTAACCCAATACAATAGAGTAACTTATCCTAATTACCGAGGTAACCTGTTATCAGCATAACTTATTACAAATAACGCTGTCATTTTACATTTTAAATAGTTATTAAAATAAAGCAACTTATCCTAAACTACTTACAAAATATCTGATTGAGGTCGCAGTTCTGAGGAAAGAAGCCCATAGGACTGGCCGCATTGCCATCAATTTTTTATAATAACGGCAACCAAGTACATCCAATCTCGGGACAACCATTTATCACAATTTTTGGTCCCCTGTGGGGATCGAACCCACAACACACCGCTCAGAACTAAATGGCGAGGTAACCGCTTAAGCCACTGAATCAACCGTGCAGACAAAATGACGTCTAATAGAAGGAAAAACCATATTAATATAGCGCCGACCTCTGATAAGCTGGCAGATGATAAGGTTGAATGACATTACGGTCAAGGTCTTGTTGGTTTTGATCAATTCATCTTCTTATATATAAAATGAATCCCTATTTCTCTTTGTAACGGCATCACGCGTGAACGGCTGGACCGATTTCAGTAATTCTTTTTTTGTTGTGTTTTTTTTTTTTTAAACTTCATATATATAAAGTACATAGGCGGACTTAATGCCGAAGGCATTCTCTACCAGTCTACCTGTAAGGGTGATGCAGAGAAATACAAAGTAGGTGCAATTGAAGTAAGAAAAAATATTAAGAGATTTAAAAAAAAAAACGAAGTTCTTATAACACAAAAGGTACATAAATAATTATACTAAAATATAATAAATAATAATAAATCCTACCTAAATAAACATACATTCAATAAATATCTAAATATATTTGTTTGTTATTGTCAGGAGAATATGAAGTTTTCATATGTAAAAAAAGGAAAGTTGCGCTGAAAATAGTTTTACCCGGACGAAGACGGAGCGGGCCACTAGTTTCAAATAAAAAGCCATTCGTAGGTTGATCGTAGGTAGCTTTACAAATTTGTAATCACACATCTGTATAACGTCTTGGATTAACTGATAGAGAATGCCTCAGGCATTAAGTCCGCCTTTATACATCATATTTTTTGTGTATAATAAAGTTTAAATTAATAAATAAATAATAAATATCTATCTGAGCGTGATGATCACGTTAGTTCAGAGCTTTTTTCCCATTTAAAAAGAGCTACGTGCCTAAAGAAATTCTATCTCTCTCTGTCTCCCGACCGCTTCATACGGGTGGTATTTCCCGGGGTCACGTAATGTTTTTGTCAATAAAATAAACCCTATGTCACTCACAAACAATGTGGCTTTTTATTGATAAAAGAATTTTCAAAATCGGTTCAGTGATTATAACGTCACAAATTCACAAACTTTACCTCATTAGAAAATAGTATAGATAGATATAGACAAATTCTATATTACTATTTCAAAATTATAATTTTTAATTTGTTGCTTCGTAATTAAGTTTTTATAAAGAAACTGTTAAAACAACCTTTGTAACTATAAAATTATAAAAATCGAATAATAAAAAGTACTGACCTCCAACAAACAAAAATATTGTCATAGGATTAAGATACATTATACACAATCCAATATTAATCACAACACTACTGAATAACGTTTAGTTCACAATAAAGAATTATCTATTCATCTATATGGTCATGATGCCGGCACAACACTAACAATATTTATGTTAAATAATCACCAAATTCTCTTTGGGACATAGCAGAGGCCTCGTCGCCTGACAAGTCGACCTCGATATCATCACAGTCATAGTAACCTTTTCTCTCAGAATTTCATTATATATTTTATCGTTTTTAACTTAGAGTACCAAAACGAAACCATAGATTATGTAAATGATAGTTTGATCAAACAAAGAACGCCGAAACGTTAGTAGGTTTGCTTTCTGGGAAGAAAGCAAACCTACTAACGTTTCTGCCATACATATTATAGCAATCAAACTTAGCTCACATAGGTCCCGTAGTTTAAGGTCCTCCGTGGTGCTCCTTTTCATAGGTTACAAACCTATACAGATTTATTTTGTCTCCCGCTTTGCTATGGAGGGAAGTGGAAACTTTTCTTTCTCACTCCTCCTATTTACTTCTGATTAAATTCGTTGCGGGGTCCAAGACAGTAGGTTTAGTTGTCCACGGGATGCACGAGTGTCAAAACTCGGTGTATCAGTTGGTTACTCCGCTGTTAATCCTGGCTCATAGGAGTCACAGCGGTGGGCATGTGGGTGGGATTGTCCCGAAAAAAAAACCTACTAATAATAGTCGTGCAGACTGATTTCAGTCACGGTGGCCAATCTTTGAAATCTCAGGAAATAATTATACAAAGCACAAGTGTATGCACAATCATACACAATACTCTCTATTCTTTCTGTCTCATAGTCCGATGGGACCGCAATACGACACGACCGGAGAGAGATCAGGCGCAAAACCAACGGCTATACGTGCTTTCCGAGGCACCGATAGGGCCTTGCTGGTATTTTAGGTAAATGGTCAACCATCTATGGACCGCAGTAAGCTTGGTTTACTGCTGATGTATCAATCCGAAGCCACTAACATTTAGCTACGAGCCCCTCAGGCTACTAAGTTGCAAAGCAACTGCTTTCCATCTCAGCCAAAAGACGTCCACTTTTGGAATAGGCCTAATCCAAAGGGTTTCCACAACACTCAATCCTAACAATTGCAACTAGAAAATCAGAATAACAATTCAAATTTTATTTCATTCCTAGGCATACCCAATTTTAAGGGAAGGCTAATTTAGAACTTTCTGTAGGCCAAACGTGTTTGTAACCAACTTTAAAGAAGAAGGAGGTTTTTAATTCGTCAGAATCTTTAAAAAACGTATATTCACCGATTACTCGAAGACGCCCGAACCGATTTGGTTTTTTTTTGTTCCCGGGTGGTCCCAGTTAAATTTCACCAAAATCGTGTACATCGAAATTCAAATGTATTGAAAGTCGGTTTTCATTTTTGAGATAAAAGTTTAATATAACAAAAATCTGATCTAAGGGGTTGCTTAGCTTCAGTGCAATCCGTCCATTATTCTGTACCTTTCTTAACCATCTTGTTGTGGAACATTCAGTCTTAGTTTACAACCTTGTGCTATCAAAACGACTAGTCTCTTCAAAATCGCTGCACCTACTGTATATTAGAACTGCATTCTTCGACTTAACATTGAAATTTATAATAGAATACACATCTAATATGCTGTTACGAAATATTAGTTTAAAGTTATAATTAAGCGTTATATTTGCATATACACTAGACAATATTACGTCATCATAATTCAAATTTTATTTAAATGCAACGTCTTTGACGAGATTATTCGCTGAGGTAAACGTATAGAGTTACAAATTCCTACCATGTACGTCTAAATATTGCCTTTTCCGCTATTCTATTATGCCGACATAGCTTTAAAACTACCAAGCATTTCAAAGGGTTATTTATTTTGTGTATTTTTTTTATTAGCCTGTATCGTCCTACTGCTGAGCAAAGTCCTCCCCCATAAACTTCTAATCATTACAAGCGATTGCCTAATACAGGCGCACTCCGTAGGGAATCAATAATTCAAACTTTAATAAAAACAAAAAATATTTACATTTAGGTAAGATTTATATGAAACCTATGTTTCATATTGTTATGCATCAGTAACGGTGAGAATAGTTATGTCCTTATATAATCTGCAAAAGTTTGGATAGATGGATGATCAGGATGAATTTAGCACCGAGATAGATTAGTCTGATAATAGCACATAGGCTTCTTTTAATACTGGAAATGTACAGTTTCCGTGGTATAATATTACGTCATCATCATTCAAATTTTATTCTATTGCAACGTCTTTGACGAGATTATTCGCTGAGGTAAACGTATAGAGTAGCAAATTCCTACCATATACGTATAAATATTGTCTTTTCCCGCTATTCCATTATGCCGACATAGCTTTAAAACTACCAAGCATCTAAGGGTTATTTAATTTGTGTATTAGCCTATATCGTCCTACTGCTGAGCAAAGGCCTCCCTTATAAACTTCTAATCATGTCTGTCCACTGCCTTCTTTCACCAATTTTTCTTGTATGCATCTAGACTGTCATGCCAGCGTTTCCTAGGCCTGCCTCGGCGACGATGCCCATCTTCAGGGACATGTGCCACCTCTCAGGATACTATCATGAGAGACGTGTCCCGCCCACTCCGATTTAAGTTTGGCCGATTTAGCACTGACATCTGTGATACCGGTTTGCGAGTGTATGGTAGTGTTACGTACTTTGTCGCTGAGTCTGATGCCTAGTATGTTGCGCTCTATTGCTCTTTTTAGGGCATACAAGAGTTTAAATTGTTATACAACCTATTCATGGTACAGGTACCTGTACTATTAAGTATTCTGTGGTACAGGCGAAACCTGAAAGCAGTTTGTTCAGAATCAGTAATATGTAGATTCAAGTAAAGTAATTTTAAACCATGTTATTTTTTTGTTCACTTAACGTATGAAAATTGTTTAAAGTTGAACACCCATAATAACGTGCCATATTTTAATTTTACAAATCAGAATTCTCTAGTATATCTATGCGTGGCGGCGCAGGCGGCACTTTTAGCTAGGTGACCATAATATTGTCTAGGAAAAACTACACAATGAAATCAGCTTGTCACTCTTCTAATAGAAACAGGCTAAGAACTTGACTGCCTTGGTGGTCCAGTGGTCGCAGTATGCGCCTGCTGTGCACGAGGTTGTGGGTTCAATTCCCAAACAAGAGAAAACTTTGTGAGTCCCACAAAGAGTTGTTCTGAGTTTGTGTAATTTGTGTTGGTTAGTTGTATGTTTGTAAAGTCCCCCGCAACACAGAGATTGTTCTCTAGTGCGTTGTGTAAAAAACAAATTGGAGTGTTTCGGTGTTTTACTATATCAAGAATAGTAGGTATATATAGTATAGGTAGTTCAAGGACTTTGGACGGTAGCGCGGCGTTAATTAAACCGGTTGATCTGTATGCTTTGTTTAGATACTACAAAATGTGTGTATATTGCCGTAGGTCAGCAAACATTTGTTCGGTATCCATTGTTTGTTAGTTACGTTGTCATGACTAAACGGCTGAACGGATCATAATTAAAATTGGCAATGAGATAGCTGATATCGTGGGGAATGACCATACTTTTTACCACGCTAACCGATATACGGGTGGAGCTGCGGGCAACAGCTAGTTTCTAATAATTAAGAGGAAATGCGGGCGGAGAGACTTTTGAATATTAGGTATTTGAATAAACTATCGCTGTCGCTCTGCGAGCGCTCGGCTGCGCGATTTGTGCGACAGGGACAACTGCATATCCGACTAAACAGCATAAGTAAAAAGTCGTAATTCGAGGTTTGGCTCTCGCCTATTTCCTCCTCCATTATTAGACCAATTTAAAAGATATTTCGTAAACTGCATGATTAGGATATAAAATGTGCCCCTATGTTTTCCTTTTTTCAATAACAGTTCTCATATTTGTATACCAGGCCTATGTTGACAGCCGTCTAAAATGGTTATTTTGAGCATTTTTAAGGGTTTCTAGTGCTTATAAATATAATGAATCATTAAAAAGGAAAACATAGGAACATACAAGAAGTTGATATTAATTTTATTGCAAAAAATGTTTACTTTAAGATCGTAAACCAGGTAGAAAACAGGCGAGAGCGTTTCTATGGAGAATAGACACACCGCATTTCCTCTTAATGAAGACACCCCCGCATTTGGAATGCTTCTCGGGACATAGATCCAACACCCTCTTAGAGAATGTCAATTGAAAATGGGATGAGACACTAATATTATTTATTGTATTTAGAAATATATAAGTATGTTTATCAGTTGTCTGGGTACCATAGTACAGGCTCTGGCTAGTTTGGGATTAGATAGCGATATGTGAGTTGTCCCGAAAATATTATTATTATTAAATATTATATTACTTGGAAAGAATACTTTGATGTAAGAATCCAAAACAGTTAAAAAATGATTTTAGTTTTTTTAAGAAAACTCCCGCACTATGGCGCTGTGTCGTGGGGGACTTTACAAACAATTAACGGACACAAAGTACACCCAGCCAGGACAACGATTTATGGATCATCACAATTTTTTATCTTGTGAGGGGATCGAACCCACAACACACCGCGCAGTGCTAAATGGCGAGATAACCACTTAAGCCACTGAACCAACAGTGCAGTCGAATTGGAATGCTGTTGGAACTATCGTGATATGGCACTGTGTCACAAAATGTTTACAATCGTTTATGTGGATGGATTCTACGCAATCATATGTAAGAAAGTGGCGACACCGCTCGAAAGAATGCGTGGGACTAACATATTAATAATTATTTTTGAATTGAAAACTTCTTTTAGCACGGTACGCATATTTTTAGATGAGATAAAATCTCTGGATTCGCGACACCGTTACGAGACGCAGCTTGATATCCGAAAAATCTTGCTCACTTGTATGGTGCCCTACCTCTCTATTTCCGCAGCGATTGCCCGATACAGATGCACTTTAGGGAATCAATAATTCAAACTTTACCTTTATTATATTATAAACTCGATAGTTTGTAAGAATGTATGGATAAATGTCTATTACTCTTTCACGCAAAAACTACTGAACGATGAAATTTGCCACAGAGATAGATTATAGCCTGGAATAGCATATAGGCTACTTTTTATCGCCATAACCGACATCCATAGTCCATTATAGTGTTAGTAGTATAGTCTATACATGAGTCTGATAGACTACTAAAGTGCCATCCGATGTATCACGAATTCATGACACGACACGAGGTTTATCTAACTAGTTTTTGTAGCGGTAGATATTAGTGGGAAATTAGCCAACGTGTCATTCTTGAGATACCTTTTCGATTTCGCCATCGTGTTACTAATCTTCATTAAAATAAGGTATTTTTGCTGTTTCTATTGAACAGTGGTAATGCGTACTACTGCCATGCAGAGGTATAAGTATTGATATAAGCCGGGACGAGTAAATGTTATTTAATTTCTAATTGTAAATCAAAAACACATTTAAAAGACGTAACATCTGAAAATTGTATAAGCAATTTTGAACTTTATGTTTTTAGCATAAGGTAAAGGTTACCGTAAATGTATCTCATCTTAGACCTCTTCAATCGAATTAGAAAAAGGAGGAGGTTCTATGTTAGTCTGTATGTGTGGTTCTTTTTCTAAAAAAATCTAATTTATATAGTGTGATGTTTATTTACACAAAAAAAAAAACTTACAAAATGACGAAAAATACTACCGAACTGTTTAATTACAGGTACACAAAATCGTAACGAATTGGACCAAATTTTGTATTTAGAAAAGTTATTTATTTTTTAATTTTATCAAGATACTTAGGTGCTTTTAATGAATAAACATGATCTCACAAAAAAGGCGACGGTCGACCAGGTACTATCTTTTCTCTAACTAGTACCTAGCGAAAATAAGGAGACAGAGAGTTTTATAAGTACAAAGTTTATTTGATATGCAAAGCACGCGGGGTGTCAATAGGTATGCAAGTGTTTCCATTATTTATTAGTGTAACGGTAGCTTGGTACATGTCTTTATGCTTAGTTACATCTGCGATTATTTTGTCGCAATTTATTATTTTGTCTCAATAAAAAGAACAAACCATAACTGATAACAAACATAAATTATCAAAATTTAACTGATATCTGATGAATTTCTGATGGAAATAACTAAATTATCAAAATAAAAATTGATTTCTGATGAATTTCTGATGGAAATAACTAAATTACAATACGTGGTCCAAGCCCACCTCCTTGTGGGACACCGATTAGGTACCTATATTATTATGGCAATCGTTGCATTATTGCAATCTGTTTTTTGATACAATAAATTATGAACTAAATTAGCTAAAAATGTTAATCTACTATAAAGCTGGTATGCTGTTGCGACACTAAAAGTCAGAGATATTACGGAACATTATGTTGTCACGGGCTTATGGTGTTGTCGAAGCCATCAATTTCAATTATTGCGTCATTTCCTTTTGCTTTCTACGTTACAGCTTGAATAAGTTGCTAGTCATTAGTCTGGAGTCTTCCAGCGTCTTCTTGGTAGCCGCACAGGTTTTGGCTATGGAGACCAGGTTAACATAAGATCTTTGGATGAGGTGCGATGTCCAAATCACACAAAACATAATTTTTGAATATGTTTTGTCTCACTTATAAGACAGATAGAAACAATTCTACACGATAAGTAGAGCCATGTTTATCGATGCGATTAATCTCAATCGCAAGACGCAATTGCGTCAACAGCCTATCGTGACATTGCTTTAGGCCGAGCACATACGTTCATCGAAGTACCGAAGGTTAGCACTATCGGGAATTATGACAGAAAAACTCAATTAAGCTATATGTGGGTGATATATATGCAATCTAGAATTATAGATAAAGCGGCTATATAACATAGAGTAAATAAGTAGATTCGCAGTGCAGTTACAGTGTGGGGATCAACAATGTTTCTTGTTTCGGTTTTATTACTGGCATTTGGCGCAGGTGAGATAAAGATACATTTCTATCAACAGATATTTTTTTATCATTAGATAAGAATACTATTGATAAAAATCAATTGTTTGAGAAAATATCTGATACCTGTTTGTTTACTTTTTCTAGTTATTTATTACTGAAAGGTATTATTATTGAATATTTTAAAATTTCACTTTGTTTTTTTTTAAGTTTATTTTAGCTACAATATTTTCTATTACATTCAGTTTAATATTATCATGTTTCTAAGGTACACTTTTATCGACACATCCAATATATCTTGGTCTCTTCAATTTTTTTATGTACAGATCAGCATAATAACTTTTAAATTGTATTTAAATACTTCTTACGAATTGTGTTTGTGACAGTACTATAATCTTCACACTATCCAGTACTTAAGTTTGGAATACGTTAGTCTTCTAATTAGAAAGTAATAATAACTTCAACAACATCCAAAGCTACGAATAACATAATATTTCTCACTTTATCACCTTGCATTTCAGTGGCGTCATTTGACCTATCCAGTATAACAAATATTGGTGAGTTATTGCTACCATCACCAAGCACATCGAAACCACCTACAGACAGGATCGTAGGAGGATATAACGCTTCCATTGAAGATCATCCATATCAGGTGTCGTTTATCGTGAATCAATCATATTTCTGTGGTGGCTTCATCGTCAGCGAGAACTATATATTAACAGCGGGACATTGTGCGCAGGAGTAAGTATATCATTCATTTAAAAGCAGAACAAAAATTTAACTTAAAAACTGGTTATGTTACCTCGCCATTTACTATAGCGCGACATGTATTAATATATGTATCAGTTGTCTGGTTGCCAATTGTGGGATTAGATAGACAAATATCTTATTTCTGTAATGTTTTGCATGTATACGTTTACGACGTATTATTAGATGTCTTTTACAAATTAGATCATAAAAAGTCAAATACACACCAATAAGTAAAATTGATGAAGCGAATGTTGATAACTGACTGCGACACAGTCCTTGAAGGGATACACATGCACATTAGCCGCTATCGTCATAGTTATACTTGGTCACGCTATTTGAGCATAACAATTGATCGATCTATGTTAATTGTATTAACGTAGGCCTGTTTAATTAATCTACTTAAAATGTCTTCTCATTTTCATCATATTGTAGATCAGCTCATCTCAAAAACTCTTTCTGTACTTATATTTTTTGTACTACCGCAGTGATCAACAACCGTTACAAGCCTGATGGTGAAAGCTATCATAGCTTATGAAGGCTAGCAATACCTGGAGCATTACTCGCTCGTGAAGAGACTAGAGCTTTGCGTTATGGGTAACCCAGGGCAAAAGAAAACTATAAAAAACTACTTACGATAATAATACTGAGACTTCCGAGGTCTTAAAAAACTTCCAAACTTAACAGCTTTTTTCTCTCGTTTGATTACTACAGTTTTTCTTTAATTCTTTAATGTACACAAAATAAAATACAGGATAGATAACAAACATATAACATTATTATGTACAAAGGCGAGCTTAACTCAAAGATGAGTTCTCTTACAGCAAACCTTTGAGTGATGGAAAGTGCAGAGGAAAGTACAGTAATAATAGTACGATATAAGATAATACATACATAAATACAGAAAACATACATATAGAATACATACGTAAATACAGAATATATACAATTATACTAAGTAGTAATGTAATAAGTTTTATTATTATAAAAAAGACTTTAATAAAATTCTGGAACTAATTATAATTTATATATTTTAGTGTCGATCCTTCAACGGTCGTTCTTCGAGCTGGTAGTTCTTGGAGAAGAAATGGCACCATCATACCCATAGCAGAAGTAATACCTCACCCTGAATATGACAACCCGGCGTTTGATAAAGACGTAGCAGTGATGAAGACTGTGGACCCCATAGAATACAATGACGTCATGCAGCCTATAGCTCTGCCGCCTAAGGGTAGGCCCATGGAAGCTGATTCAAGGGTTTTAGTCAGTGGCTGGGGAAAAACGAGGGTAAGTTTTTAATTCTGCTACTTATAACCACATTATTCAACTCTAAAAATGACATGTATTTTCATCATTCTACTCTTGGTAGCTTAACAGTGGGTTAAGGGGGTTACCAAAAGCGCGGTCACGCTACATATGGGGGACTGGATAGTGGTTCCTATTTCATCTAAGCAAAGTGACCTTGTTTCGGAGGGCTCGATAAATGTCGGTCCCGGCTGTTAACAGTCGTTAGATCACGACTAAGGCCTGTTTGTGATCTGAACTACTCTATCATTAGGTTATCCATTAATCAAACGATAAGAAGAAGATTTTGGGTTGGAGGTCAGCTTGTTTAAGTCGTATTCAAATAACTTATTGACTATATTATATTTCAGTTTGGGGCAAATAGTATCCCTGAGCGATTAATGGCTGTGGATATACCAGTGGTCAGTTTTAGTCGGTGCCGTGCTGTATACTCGTCTGTACTGACCGAAAACGAGTGGTGTGGAGGCAACTTTGTATTCGGGGGCCAAGGAACTTGCCAGGTAATTGTGATAAAGAAAATGAAGGTACAATAACAAAAATAGTAAATCCGTGCACAATTATTGCGCAAATTTTGAGTGTTACTGTCATGCAAAGCAGTAAATAATTCTATATTGTCGTTTGGAGGTGTTAAGTTTCGCAAGACAAATTCTAAAACAAAGACAATTCGATAATACCCTACTTAGCCTAATCGTGAATTGTATTCATGACTATCAAAACACCTGACTATTGACGAAGCAAATTTAAGCCGATTCAAAGGTTATGCGGGGCGTAATAAACTGATTTACTTGTCAGATTTCCACAGGATTTTTTGAAATTAGGAGCAAGTTAAAATGTATTTTTATTATTTGGTGGATTAGTAGCAACTGTGTTGAGGTCGTCTCTTCCTCGATTTGTCTCAAAAATACTTAGTATTAGCACGGATTATGAAATTTTGCAATTATTTTGGCCATTACCATGTAATAGACGCAAAGTTAATCTCAAAATCTATTAATTTCAATTACAGGGTGACTCTGGTGGAGCAGCAATTCAAGAAGAGATGGCTGTCGGTATCGTGTCTTACGGTCGTGGATGTGGTTACCCTTTGTCTCCAAGTGTGTTCGCTGATATTGCTGCACCTACCATCAGAGACTTTATCACAGAACATACTGGCTTGTGAAAATTTAATTTACCTAATGACCTAATTGAGACTTGAACAAATGAATACTTGATTCGGGTATTAAAATTCTGTCTCTTATTAATTGAACCAATGATAAATTATACCTCTTCTATCTATGCTAATATTGTAAGAATATCTGTTTGTGAGTTTGAATGTAGGAGGTAATCTCGGGAGCTACTAATACGATTTAAATTTTCACATTTCTATCGACCACGTATTTCATTTAAGTGGATATGTAAGAAACGATGATGAAAGATTGACTAAAGCTGTTAAGGTATTGTGGCCAAAGGATCGAGAGGCAGACTACCCGTTTAATGGTTAGATAACGTTGTATGTATAGCAAGAAATGGAGTAGACTTCCACAAGACAAGAAAGGAGGACATGATAAAGAGGAGAAGGAGAGGGACGTCTATACTTAACACTGGATGCAATCGCAGCTTCGATAGCCTCATCATAATACAGATACATTATTTTATTCTTGGTTAAGTTAAATGATAAACTGATATGTCTGAATGTAATTTATTATCGCAAAAATAAAAATATATCATTGCATTTATTTCTTCTTTTCTTTGTTACCAAGTTAACATTCTGTGTTTATTCAATACAGAATGTTTTATGTTAGAATAACAGATTGTTTATATTTATTGGGTTGCCTTAGCTTGATTTCAAACCTAATTTGGAGCATTTGCAATGCTAAGCAACTCTTACAATCAGTATTCGATGAAATATTTATTACACGATATAAATAAACTATTGAAGTAAAATGCCCTTCTAAATAATTTGATTATGCGCTATATATAAAACTAGCCTTGCCCGCGGATCCGCCCGCGTGAATGTCGGTTATCGCTGTAAAAAGTAGCCTATATGTTATTCCAGACCATATTCTATCTCTGTGCCGAATTTCATCCAGATCCGTTCAGTACGTGATAGAGTAACAAACATCCATTCATCCATACTTACAAACTTTCGCGTTACAATATTAATAGGTTAGTAGCATGTATTTAATAAACTGAACCTGTAACCTGTGTCTCGGAGGACTTTAGAAACATACAATTCACGGACAAAAATTACACCAATACTCCTCAAACTTTTTTTTATTAATGATTTCGATTCCTACATCGAACCCACGACTTCCAGCTTAGCAGTCAGTTTTTAACCACTAGACCAACAGGTGAGTAATAATAGCTTATGGATTTTTAGTAGTAGTAACTCTCCCACTGATAGGTGAAAGCCTTCCTTAAATGCTTCCACATACAGTTTTCTTTTGCCATCTCAGACCAGCCCTTCGGTGCAACGCTTGTTACCTCTTTCTAGGTCGTCCTCGACAAAACAAAACACTAAAAACGCATCAAGCTAAATGAGCGCTGAAAACGTACTCACGCACAGGAACATAACTATACCGCTATGTGTAGTTATTTGGCTGTGGTCTTTATAAGGTTCTTTCCCAGACTAGCTAGCTAGCTAGTATGGTGTCCTACCTCTCTTAAAAGTTTAAAGCCATTGAATTTTTGTATTCACTTATCGACAAAAACTTCTATTTTGTACCATGTTGTTAACTCTATCCATACATTATAATCACGAGATAGGAAATATAAATTAGCAAAGAAGTCAATTTGATTGTCATGGCATTATTTTTAATCACAAGTTAAACAGGATGCTTTGGGCTGAGCCGTAGAATAGGCCAGTCATCGTGACTTTGTTCTGTTGATAATTGCTTCATTAATGTTGGTTTGATTTTGGGTTCCTTTGGTTCTATTTGGTTTAATTTTATATATGTAGTTTCTTAGTGAAAACTTGTTTAGACGCGTTGAGCACTTTTTGGGTGGTTAAAAATCATGGAACTTGCATGATCGTTACCGAACGCTTTCCAATATGGAAAGCGTTCGGTAACTATCATGCAAACTTTTTGGGTGAAAAAAAAAATCATGGAACTCGCATGAACGTTCTAACGCTTTCCATTTTCAAAAATAATAATCTAATAGCTCAACCGATACAATTCACAAGTTACTTAGTATTCATTTCTATCGGCAGTCCCCAAAGAACCATGTGTTATTTTTAAACTACATTAGTGGTATAGAAACATACGGCATACTTGATGTTAAGTAGTTACCGTAGCCTATAGACGTTTGCAATACAAGAGGTGTCAATTGGGTGTTACCAACCCATTTTTCTATACCAGGGCTTTGATGGGAATGGGAATTCAAAACGCATTCCTAAATACGTAAGGTGGAGTTCCTTCCCCAGTCGAGCTTTCACGATTGCATGGTGCCCTCTCTTAAAATTGTTATTTTAAATATTATTTTATTAGCCTGTTAATTGTTTAATCAGTTTACATTATAACAATGTCATAGTAGATACGACAAAACACAAGAAAGGTACATTACAGCAATTATATACGGTCCAGTGATATTAAGAATACATAATATATCATTAGACATAGACCTTGGAAAAAAATATAAGGATGGTATTGTCTAGTATCGTATTAGTTAACGTATGTTATTAGTTTAATTATGATTTTATGTTTGTGGAGATCGGTTATCGCGATAAAAAGTAGCCTATTTGCTATACCAGACTATATATCTCTGTGCCAAATTGCATCCAGATCTTCACGACATTGACCGATTTGGCCTAATTTCGAAATAAAAACACTTTTTGTTCTACTTATTCGGAAATATATCTGATAATAGGGAAGTTAGCGGACCTCTCATTTCTTTTTATACTACCTACTTGGGTGGCAAACAAGCATACGGCCCGCCTGATTTTAAGCAGTTACCGTAGCCTATGGACGCTTGCTATATCAGAGGTATCACTCGCGTGTTGCCAATTTTTTTTTTACACCAAGGCTTTAAGATGGGAGTATCCGCAAAATCCGTTCAGATCGTATCCCTAAATGAGCGCTGGAGACCTGTACTCACACACAGGATCACAACTAGACCGCTGTGGTCTTCTATAAGGTTCTCCTTCCCCAGGCGGGCTAGCTCCCTTTTAGGATGCCCTACCTCTCTTACTCTCTCATTTGACGTATTTCATCTAAAAGAGTGTAGCTAAGCTGTCATTTCTTAAAGCAGATTTCTCACGATAACATTATTTTTTTTATTTAATAAAATAAAGTTTAAAAACTAAAACCCGACTACTTAAAAATCGTCCTCTGAAAAGTATGAAATAAATAAATTTTATATAGGTACAGAGGGTAGCCGTGGTCGTATGCCACCTTGCCCCAAGGATCGCTATATTGTTATGTAAAAGGTAACGGGTAATAACCCGTTTTGGTTTGATGGGTAATCCCGTCAAGACAAAACTAATGAGCCCAAATACGACGCTTCTACGAGTATCGTGTTTAATTAAAAAGTACCTATGGCAACCTTCCGACTTTCATCATCACAAACTGAACACCTAACTAGGAGTATATTACTAGTCAAGATAAATTCATGGCACCAAAACGCAACGCGGCTACCTTGTTTCGTTTAAGAGTTCTCATGGGCACCTTCCGACTTCATCATCACGTCCTGAATACCCATCTAAGAATATAGTACTTGTCACGATAAATTCATAGCACCAAAACGCAACGCGGCTACCTTGTTTCGTTGAAAAGTTCTTATGGACACCTTCCGACTTCATCATCACGTCCTGAATACCCATCTAAGAATATAGTACTTGTCACGATAAATTCATCGCACTGAAACACAACCCGGCTATTTTGTTTCGTTGGAAAGTTCTATGGCCACCGTTTAACTACATCATCACATCCTTAACACCCCACTATGAATATAGTGCTCATCAAGATAAATCTATCGCACCGAAGCACGACGCGGCTATCTTGTTTCGTTGAAGAGTTCCTATAGCCACTTCCCAACTTCATCACCACGTCCTGAACACCCACCTTCGTATAAAGAACTCGTAAAGATATATGTAACGAACCCAAACACGACGCGGCAATCTTGTTTCGTTGAAGAATTCGTATGGCTATCTTCCGTCTTCATCATTATATCCTGAGCACCCACCTAGGAATATAGTACTTGTCAAGATAAATCTATTGCACCTAAACACGACGTGGCTATCTTGTTTCGTTGAAGAGTTCCTATAGCCACTTCCCAACTTCATCACCACGTCCTGAACACCCAAGTTCAACACCTAGGTATAAAGTACTCGTAAAGATATATGTAACGAACCCAAACACGACGCGGCTATCTTGTTTCATTGAAGAGTTCCTATAGCCACTTCCCAACTTCATCACCACGTCCTGAACACCCACCTAGGTATAAAGTTCTCGTAAAGATATATGTAACGAACCCAAACACGACGCGGTTATCTTGTTTCGTTGCTGAGTTCCTATGGCCATCTTCCGACTTCATCATTATATCCTGAACACCCACCTAAGAATATAGTACTTGTCAAGATAAATCCATTGCACCTAAACACGACGCGAATATCTTGTTTATTTGACGAGGTCATTTGCCCACCTTCTGACTGCATCATCAGACCAGCTCCATGGTATTACATTATAACATTGTCACCAAAGTGCCGTTGGTATACCAAATTTTAGCTCAATCAAACATTGAAAAGTGGTTCAAATCTTGCAAGCAAGATTTGACCTAAACTAACTGACAAACAGACAATGCAGGCACACCAGCGGGCGAAAGCTAGTAATATTTACATATTTGAAACCTGCAAATTAAATCCTATCATTTAATACCCATCACGGTACTTTTTAAAGAAATTTAGTTTTTATTTTTAGGTTTCAGGTCCCACAGAGGACGCCATATTGATTTTATTGTGACGTCACATAGCCTATAACCAGCAGACAATCAAGACGTTTCTAACGATACCTCATTTGTCAAGTTATAATAAATAGTTTACAAGTTATGCGGGAACAGATTAACATACATACATACATACATACATACATACATACATACATACAAACATACATACAGGTCAAAATCATAACCCTCCTTTTTGCTTCGCCGTAGTCGGGTAAAAAATATACTTCATTCTAAATTTATAATTACAAATAATGACCGAAAAAAACGTGCATAATATAATAATATATAAAATACGCTATTATAATTTTCCACGTAAAATGTAGAATGTTCAGTCTTATTAATGTAGGTATCACGTAAAGCCTGGCCATTATTAGTCAACTTCATCAAGATTTATTATATAGAATTTAATCTAAGCTCGGTATTTTTGTTTACAGTTCGTACAGTTAGGCAGTAGGTACATTTTTAAATTTTACTTGTGATTACCTAGCTAACCTTTGGATATGTGATTTCGTATTTTTTTTAACACCTTTTTGGCAGGGGTATTCCGTAAGAGCAAAAACCGAGCCACCGCGAAAACCGAGCAATTCTGGCTGTCAGATTGAAAATCGGTATTCCGTTAGAGCAAAAACCGAGCCTTTTTTACGTTTATTCAATAGATTGTGCCGTCACCGAGCAATCACTACTGTCAGTTTGTGATCACAACTGTCAGTTTGCCATCGCTGTTTCTTAGAGACTCAGCCGGCGGCAATTATGCATGGACGCTCGCGATGTTAGAGCTATCATAATCTCATACGTTGTCATTCTAGTGTTACATAAACGGTCATTTTACTAGCTACAGTATCAATTTTGAAATTTGACTGCCTCGGTGGTCCAGTGGCCGTAGTATGCTCCTGCTGTGCACGAGGTTGTGGGTTCGATTCCCACACAGGACATAACTTTGTGTGACCACAAAGAATTGTTCTGAGTCTGGGTGTAATTTGTGTCCGTTAATTGTATGTTTGTAAAGTCCCCCGCGACACAGAGCTTGTTCTCTAGTGCGGGAGTTGTCTTTAAAAAAAAAAAAAAAGTTGTCTTTTTAAAAAAAAAAATGAAATCGGAATATTTTCACTTCATTTAGGCTGTAAAAGTATAGAGTTCTTAAAGAAATGAGTTATAATGTTTTTAAAGGGTCAGCAACATAGAGATACCCCCAGTGTTGCAAGCGATCATGGGCTACAAAAACTGCTTAGCAACAGACGGCCTGTTTGCTGTAGCGCGTGTTAGGAGAGGCCTATGTCCAACAGTGGACTGCGATAGGCTGATTGATTGATTGAACAGACGAGCCGTATGCTCGTTTGCCTAATTAGTATAATAAAAGCCTTTCCCGGCGTCGGGCTTGCGGGGTTTTCCTCGAAGCGTACCCAAATATATATTTTTAAGAGAGATAGGGCACCATACTAGCGAGTAAGCGCGGGGTATTCCTCGAAGCGCACCCATTTTGAAAAGCACCTAAAGTATTCCTCGAAACGCACCATTCATTGTTTGTTATTGTTAGTGTAATCCAACTCGTACACCGTAACGCTAGTTTACAAATTGCTGATTGTTATAGACAGGCACTTTCATAAGGTTGGTATTTAATTAAGCAAACATGTGAGGGTCGGCCATCAAGGTTGAAACCCTAATAGATATTCGTGATAGATGCCACTAATTGATTATATTAAGTTTGATCACAAGGGACTAAATTGATACAGTTTAGGATAACTGGAGCTAGTTCATATACTACTTCTTATAAATGTAAATAATAGCAGCACATATGTGTCCCACTGCTGGGTACGTGTCTCCTCTTCTCTATCAAGAGAGAGAGAGAGAGAGTTAGGCCTTATTTCACACGCGTTGGCCTAATGCTGGTTCGTGAATTAAACATACATATGTATCTTTAGAATTTCTTCTAAGACATGTGGGTTTCCTCACGATGTTTTCCTTCACCGTTAGCAGATGGTAAATCATTTGATTAGTACAAATAAACTCAGAGTAATACACTACGCTAACCAAAACATCGCGATGGTACTGGGACAGTAACCCCGTTGTAATTCATGAGGTGTTAATTCGATTCCAGATGGCAGTATTAATGTGAATTCCACTTTGTGAAATGTATACTCTTTATATTCATATTACATGTTTTACGATCTGCTAACGGTGAAGGTAAATATTGTGAAGAAACCCACATGTCTTAAAATAAATTCTTAATGCATGTTAGTTCCCTAACCCCACGTTGGGCCAGTGTGTTTAGATTGGATGGAGAATACTCTCTTGCTCTCTTGATACAGGAGAGATATGAGAGTATACAAAGTGAAATACGAGGCATAGCTTTAAATGCCAGTTACAATTTGATTAAAATCCTAGGACATTTAGGCCAAATATTTTATTAAGGAGAATAAAATAAGAAATGAAGGGTTCTTTTTTCAATTTACACGAGCTGCTATTTATTTCAACTGTGTAAACAACCTACCTTAGAAAACAGCACTCCATAGTGTCGAATCAGATTAGAAGGGTTAGAATTCCTGTGAAAGACACTAACAGTGTTTCGATGGCAGATAATTTATCTAATAAAATACACCAAGTAAATACATTAACTCCCCCCCACACCTAAAAGGGTTGTTTTGACCAGTGTTTGGAATTAGGTGACCTATTTTGGGCCAAAGAAGCTAAAACTCAAACTCAAAATTAATTTAGGTTACAAAGTAACAATTATGGAGGTCATAAATTATGAATAAGCCAGAAAGATGATGTCAGCTAAATTTTCCTACAGCTAATTCGCTGATGTGGAGCCATGAGAAGAACTAGCAAGAAACTCAGGCCACTCTTTTTAATCGCCAGTAGTTACAATCTTTTGTAAAATACAAGTACGGTAGCAAGCTAGCATGATCAAATTTTAGATTTTAAATTGTATGTGTATACTTTTATTACATACCTACATACATATCATCACGCCTGTCTGCCAATGGGGTAGGCAGAGACGATAGTACGCTAATTACTTCGATCAAAACATACTTCTTTCGCTTCCTCTACATTCATCAACATCTTCAGGTATGAACTTTTATTGGTTGTTTATAAAAATAAATTATTTGAATATAGCTTCAGAAAATCTTAGAAATTCCAGGAGCACTTCCATATTATTCTAGAGTGTGAAAAGAACATTAAAAAAATGAAACCCTGGAGGGTCAGCAACGCAAATGATACCTCTGGTATTGTAAGCGTTTATAGTCTACGGTAACTGCTTACCACCAGACGGGCCGTGTGCATGTTTGCTAGCTAATGAGTAATACAAAACCTGCCTCGGTGGCTACTGAGCATACGTCGACCCCAGGTCAACGTAGGTATGTGATTGCTTATCACGAGATCCCGGGTTCGATTCCCAGGTCGGGCCTAAAAATTTATGTTGGGTTTTTCTGTCAAGAAATTTACCATAGGTGCCCGAAGTTTGGAAATTGGCATTGTAAACAATCCCTGATCTTCGGAAAGCACGTAAAGCCGTTGGTCCTACGCCTGACCTCTCTCCGGTCGTGTCGGATTGCCATCCCATCGGACTATGAGAGTGAGGGAATAAAAAGTGCACTTGTGTTTGCGCACATACTTGTGCACTATAATATCTCCCGCGGAGATGGCTAGTCTCCGTTGACATTAGCCGTCGTGACTAAAATTCTGTTAGGAGAACATTATATTATTAGAATACAAAAAAAAATCAGAATCATAAAATTATTAAATAGTTTATTATAATTATTTACAACGATTATTATACTTATTATATACGTTAATAAAATCACAGTTCTTGTACTATAGCCATAATGGCATACGTCACTCCTGATATCAAAGCTATGATGGCGAATACTCCTATAAGAAAATTCTTCAATACTGTAAAGGAGAACAAAGTAATGTCCTTGTTCCACCGCCAGACAGTTTCGACGACGGCTGGGAGGAGTAGCCCCATGATAGACAGACAGACAGCTCCAACCAGCTCCATGAAGAGTTCTAGTCGCGGGATTGCACTGGCGATACCCACTGTAACAAAGCAAAGTTATAAATCGTAAGACTATGGATACTCGGTTTTTCATGGATTCCATTTCCATTCAAAACAAATTATAATGTTTTATTTTAGGAGAGCTAGCAAGCCTTTTTAGTAGACAGGTAAATAATAAAAAAATAATAAATAGTAAAACAGGATAATAATGGGCAGTTTTCCCGCTTTTATTATTTGATTTAAAATGCAAATGCTCGGCAATTTTCAATACGTTAATAATCTCTTGTGGTATCTAAGAACGTATGGCCTTTGCCCAAAAATCATTGGACATGCCGCTGATATGTCTAGCTCTGTTCCAACTCATAAAATACTAACAGCTACCCTTTCCGGTTTCACATTTATTTAGTTTTAGAGATCCCTAGCATTTGAAAAGTAAATAAAGCTTATGTTACTCAGATTATGATTTAAAAAAAATAGTTTTTGAGTTTATTTATTACAAACAAAAATACTACTCATTTCTCTTTATAATATTAGTGTAGACTACTAATTAGTGAATGTACTGTAAGTGCTATAATAAAATGGTTTCAGTTTCTTACCTATCAGCAGAGTTCCAATCAGTCTTACTCCAGCCATTCCCCAGACTTGTCTCCTCGCTGGGATCCGATCCTGAAGCTTCCTCCACACAACGTCCACTGGCACGTAGAATATTAACGCGAAGGATAGCAGCATCACACATGCTACCAGTGTCTTCGCCGTTTGCGCCAAACTATAAGAGAAGGACAATGAGTATGGTTAGTGTCCGATCCGTTGGTCTTCTTTATATCGGTTAGTTAGTGGCCAACCTGGTGACAGAGTTATTTAGATCGCCCATATTTAGGCCTCTGTCGTGATCTAATGACTGTTAACAGTCGGCATGGAATTTTAATATGTTATCTTACGAATATTATAAATGCGAAAGTTAGGAGGGATGGATTTGTTACTCAATCTTGCAAGAACGG
The DNA here is from genome assembly GCA_947095525.1 of Trisateles emortualis. Lineage (NCBI taxonomy): Eukaryota > Metazoa > Arthropoda > Insecta > Lepidoptera > Erebidae > Trisateles > Trisateles emortualis. The sequence continues at coordinate 18,598,447 of OX352736.1, read as the reverse complement.
CAACGATACACAAAAAAATTCGCAGGCACGCTTTACTAACCGATTTAGAATTAACTTCTTTTGCGTTTAGGTTATGTGTAATGCAATTTTTTCAAATTTTCGGAAATAACTTAGTTATTAGAGTAGATCTATGTTGGAGATAGAACTCAAAAAACAATTCTTACATTTCATCCTGAGGCAGATTCAGCGTCAAACTTCCTCGGACTTCTTCTCCAAACTGCAAGTAGCCACAGAATCCTACAAAACCGTACAGTATGGCTACAGCTACCATGGCCGTGTTCAGTACTCCTGGACAACCGAGGAACTCTTGAGGCTTCTTCATTTCATTTTCCACTGGCATTACTACACCGATGCCTTCCATAGCAAACAGACTTGTACTGAAAAATAATTAAAATGTATTTTAATAACTATTATACATATAGTAAAATTTACAGAACATTCTAATCCTTAACAATTTACTTGGGGTGGAATCCTCTTCTTCATAATTATTTGAGTAGCTTGCTGGTTTTGTGGTTTTTGACCCTGACTTGACGGACAAATCTTTGTGTGAAGAGCACAATTGTATTTTTGGTTTTTTTTATTTGTTTGGTGTGTAATTTATCTAAAGGATGTATGTATTTATCCCTTGTGTTGCAAGCGTTCATAAGCTACGGTAACTGTTTGTTTGCTGTCCGTGTTCTTGCTTGCCAACTTGGCAATATAAAAAAAGTATGTTTACCAATTATTAAAGTACAGGCTCTGTCTAGTTTGGGATCAAATCACCATGTGTGGATTGTCCAATGATATATTAATTATAATGAAAAAAGTTTATTGTCATACTAAAACAGTCAAAACTGCTGAAGCTATTTTTTTTTTATATTACCAAGGAGGCAAACAAGCATACGGCCCGCCTGATGGTAAGCAGAAACCCTTTAGAAACCCTTTAGAAACCTTATAACTCCTTTCTTGTAGAACCCCATGCCACAACCTAATCGTACGTGGGAGGAAATTCTTCTGAAACCGCACAGTGCGGCACGGTAGGATTCTAAAATGTGTGGATGAACTTCCTGCCGGGAAGGAGGTGCGTTGATAAAATGTGGCCGTGGTCATCATTATTATTATTATTAAAGATTATTATTATCAAACAATTCCTCGGAACACAGCCCGTTGTACAGGCGGTAGAACACACACAAGGAGGCAAAGTCTCTCCTTAAACTAAGTGGATCGATACCGCCTGTGAACTTGTAATAATTTGTATCCACGTAAATTGAATATATTACTGACCTAATAAAAGTAGGTAGTCCAGAGATAGACGTAGCCAAATTCCTCTCGGAAACTGCAGGACTATCCCTCAAGCAGTAGTATATTGAAATGCATATGGAGCCAAGCCAAACAAAATTGGCTAACGCTGAGAACGGCACTAGGTATTTCAGTTTAGATATTTGTGTCAGTGGCACTAACACTACTAGTGTCATGCTGGAGTACACCGTGACAGACCAGGCTGGGCCTCCGTAGACTATTGAGACCTGTAAAAGAAAGACGAAATTCTTAGTTGCATAAAACATTTATAGTGTTTAGTATTAGAAGAGAAATGCGATTCTGCGCATTACATCATGTATTTTGCCTGCAGCAGTACACAACGCCTCTTTCGGACTATAAAGATAAAGGAAATAAAGAATGAAGCTGAGTTAGCGCACACACTTGTGCACTATCATATCTCCCGCATTTATCGCTGGTCTTTGACGAGATTAGTCACAATGACCGAAATTTGATAGATCACACCCATATTTTATCAGCTGTGTTAGTTCCCATGGGATGAATATGTGAACGGTTTGAATAGAAAGATTGGTTTGTTAACAATACTCACTTGTCTAAAAGACTCAGCAATAACCACAACGTATACACAGCAAGCACCCGCATGTGTGAGTGCCATGGCCCAATCTGCCAACTCCCTGTAAACAGAAAAGAATGATGGGTTAAGAATTACGTATTTTTTTCGGATCAAGTTCGTGAAGAAGGAGTCTGTTGGTAAACGTTTCTTTACTTTGGATATTGTGTGTCCTTTTAGGCCAAGAGTTTATATGGGACTTTTGAGTTATTCAGTCGCGTAATTAAAGCAAATGGCGTATCATAGTCTCTGCCTACCCAATGGGTGACGAGCGTGATGATAAGTATATATATGTATGTCGTTCACATGAGTGAATGAAAGAAAGAAAGAAAAAAAAATTACTCTTACATTCAATTAAACTTACAATTACTGCATTTGATAAAACTTAATATAAGAAAGCAAATAAGGTCCCTGCGTCAGCTCTTATGCTTTGGCCTGGACCACAACGCTGGTATACAACATACATACATATACTTTTAATGAAAGCTTGAATGATCAGGCTTACATTAAATGCCTTCACATTCAATGTCTTGTATCTCGGTACTTTGTTGGAGGATGAGCTTCAGGAGGTTGGAAGTAGCCTCATTATTTCTTCTAATGATGAATAGTACGCACCTGGCAAACCGCGCAAATTTCCGCACCGGTTTTGGGCCGTGCTGGAACACCAAGTCGCAAGTATCGGCATAGCCTAGCGCTGGCCTTTTTAGCTCCACGCATAGCTCTTGAGATGTTTTTACCTGAAAGGCAAATAACCACAATAATGAGTAATAATAAATAACAGCACGATTGATGCAGAGAGCCTCTTAAAAGTTGTTGGTGCAACATTTTCTCTGGAAAAAACATTTGAATAATAATATTTTTGTAGACATAAAGCTTGCCACTGAGATAAATAGGTATATAGAGCAGCAAACGCCTTAACCAAACCTATTTCATTATGCTGACGTAGCCTTGAAACCCCCAAACATTTCAAAGTAAATATAATATATCTATCTCTTTTACTCTAGTTTGTTAGAAAGATGACATAAATTCTATAAGACATATACATGCTACATCGACATTATCGATGTAAGTATATTACTTTCATCAAACTCAGTGTTGCACTCCATATGAAAAATAAAAATATTACATGTTTAGTTGCATCCTTAGCAGTAGGTATATAAAACACTAGCTGATGCCCGCGGCTCCGCCCGCATGGATGTCGGTTATCGCTGTAAAAAGTAGCCTATGTGTCATTCCAGACCATAATCTATCTCTGTGCCAAATTTCATCCAGTTTCATCCGTTCAGTAGTTTTTACGTGAAAGAGTAACAAACATCCATCCATCCCTCCATCCATACTTACAAACTATTAGTATGTGTTATATTATTAGTATAGATTCTCATGGTAGAGTCAGCAACAAGAGTAGTTCAATTTGTTTTTATTCACCCACATCAATTAGTCTTTTATTAAAAGCCTTGTTTGAAAACGTAACTGTTCAGCCATTGTTGCTTATTGTACCAAGTCATGGAGTAACACAAATATCTCTTTCTCACAGAGTTATACGGCATAATTGCTATTAGAGAGGCCACAATAACACCTCATGGTAGCCATTAGAAAGTGTCAACGCCAATTACCCGAAACGTAACCACCATGAATGGCCATGAATAATGGAAATTCAAAAGTAGGTTTGATGTTATATAATAACTTTTCTTAAGGGCTTGATCATGCTAAGTGTGTGATAGTTGATAACTTAACTTTATTATAGCGGACAGTAGAAAAATTACTTAAGTTGAAGCGTGTTTGTTTTGCAATTTACATCTTATTCTTAACAGATAAGATTCAAAATTGCCCAGTGTTTTTTTTCACGTTACGTCAGTTTTCCACTTAGAATGCGAGTTGTAGTATGGACATATTAAGATAATTCATTGGCTTATTCGCTGGTATAACTTTTTTGGGGATACTTAGGGCCCTACCTCACCGAGAAGCCATGGCGACGTCGCCCGGCTACGTATCCAAACAATTCATATTGACCACGATGTTGCTAATCAAACTTAAACTCAAAATTCATTTATTCATTTAGGTTACAAGCTTCTTCAAGAAACGCGAACATCTTAAGTGGACCTGGGTGAGTCCTGACGGTGCAACCAAAAATGAGATTGACTTCATCATGTCGACAGATATTTAATGATGTCTCTGTGATCAATGCGGTGAAAACCGGGAGCGATCACCGACTGGTAAGGGGCACATTGAATATCAATGCCAAGCTCGAAAGATCTCGACTGATGAAGTCAACGCTCCGACCTGAAGGCCAGAAAGATGATGGCAAAAATTTTCCTACGGCTAGTTTGCTGACGGAGAAGCCTTGAGAAGAACTAGCAATAAATTCAGGCCACTTTTTTATCGCCAGATGAATATAAGTCTAATCCGTGGCCGAGTGAGTTAATTACCCTAAATTTCAATCAATTGTTTGCAATTAGTCTAATTAATTTAACCAGAGGAAACAGTTTCACTAACAGTACTCGACAGAATAGAATGCTTGCTCTTTTTGGCTTGTGCCTAAAATACAATAACGAAGCAGTCGTTAAGTGCCAGTGTGATCACTACCTCAATAGTTATACGTAATACCTCATTTATGGCGTTGGTTAAACTTTGATGAAAGATTATGTGATTAACCGCAACTACACTTTGAGATAATACTTATGATGTCGGAATCTATTTCGTCATTGTCTCGATGTTTGGTATATTGATAGAAATTTATACTATCTGTTCTCGTTCTGTAGTTACTATTGTCATATGTTTTTAAGCGTATAAGCATCAGAACATTAAAGTAAAAAGTTTAATATTTTTTAAGCCTCTCGGGTTGCAAGTCCATCCAGGCTACGGTAAATGTATTGTAACATCGCCAATCCTGAACCTTTCCCTATTACTAAAAGAAATCTATACTAATATTATAAAGCTGAAGAGTTTGTTTGTTTGTTTGGTTGAGCGCGCTAATCTCAGACTGTACTGGTTCGATTTGAAAAAATATTTTTTTGTTAACTAGTGCATTTATCCAGGATATGTTGCAAAATCGGGGAAAATATTCCAAATTACCACGCTTTTTCAAAATTGACTTTTTCAAAATCGGTTCAGAAGATTTTAACTTTACCTCTTTTTAATATAGTATAGATATAGTCAGTGAACAGCACAATAAAGATTAGTATATACATTTGTATGTATGTACTTAGCCATAAACAGCAAACAATAAAAGCCTATAAATGTAAACAGAAGAAATAAAACAATTGTCTTATATGTAAAATAGTCATATCTACAGAATATCTTTGAAGTTCGTCTAAATTAGCCATGAAACTGTCTTCGTGTGTTAAATACATGATTTTTATTGTTTAATAGGATTTTACGAGCAAAGCGTGCTTGTTTACTGTAAATACTTGTTTTATCTGTTGTAATAAACTTATTATGGTGTGATACGGCTACAGCTCAGCGGAAAATTGAAATATAAGAAGCGGAAAATTTCAGACAGATAGGACACCATACTAGCGAGCAAGTCCGTCTGGGGAAGGACCTCCATCTTACAAAAGACCACAGCTAAATAACCTGGTAACCGACGACCTGGTTAAAGTCTCGGACAACCGATCCGAACCTTGAGGACCTAGGAGGCCTATGTAAGAGTCGACTAAGGGAGTAAATCCGGCAGACAATATCCACTGCAAGAGAGGGAAAACTCGAAACAAAACTCTATACCAACCCGTCTGGCCAGCGTGGTATAGTAGGCTAATATCACTCCAAATTTATGGAGGAGACCCGTACCCAGCAGTGGGACGTTCATGGGTTGAGATGTATAGGCTACGGTAACTGCTTAACGTCAGGCGGGCCGTATGAATGATTCGATCCAAGTAGTAGAAAAAAAAAATTCTTACCAATACATGTATGACATGACAGCAAATGAATCCGATGAACAGTGTACCTAAGCTACCGACGACCAGACCTGCGTTCTTGAAGGCAAGTGGCATGGCCAGGACGCCAGAGCCGAGGGACGCCTTCAGAAGATGGGCGAGAGCGCCGAAACTCCTGAAAAATTATTAAAGTGACTTTAAGAAAATTTGAATAAAAATTATGTACCTATTGTTGAAAAATATACTACAAAAACTTCCACTATTTTTGCTTTATTATATTTAATTTTGTCTTTTGTCCATTCAGAAATAGCTTTTAGCGATAAGGCCGCCCATTGTACATAAATGCACCACCCTAAGGTTGACTGGTAGATAATGCCCTGGGCATTAAGTCCATAAATTTTGTGTATAAAGTTTAATAATAAAAAAAAAAACAAAAAAGTGTGTGAAATAATATCTGTATCATAAATCTAATTGATGTACATTTATGATAAATAAAGAGTTTTCTATCTGTCTATTATTGTGTATTGGAGACTCTGATGACTCTGTGATGCTTGAAGAATATACTCGTAATAACAGTGATAATAATATAAACTTTCGAAGTTTTTTCTATCTATTATATAAAAATGAATCGCTAAATGTGTTGCAAAGCGCAAATCTCGAGAACAGCTAAACCGATTGCGGTAATTCTTTTTTTCATGTGTTTGTTATTGTCAGGAGTAGGTTTTAATGTAACAAAAAATTAAGAAAGTTGCGCTGAAAATAGTTTAACCCGGGCGAAGTCGGGGCGGCCCGCTAGTGTTCTTTTTATTTGATTACACATTTATTTTACTAGACCAACGGAGCAGTCTATTCCATGTTCTTCGAATCTACAATTTGGTAACTTACTGTTGAAATACAAATTCTGCCTGTAGAAGTACCCTGACCTTACAAGTTGGCTTGTTAGTTAGTTTACAGACTTTACATTTGCAATCAAACTAGACACATACGACTTTAGCGGTCTACAACTGAGTTTAAACTCACATAATGAATTCTAGCTATTTTCTTAGTTTCGTAACTTGATAGACGGTGTAAATTTAGTACAAAATCGTCGAGAAACGTTGCTTTCTTCATCATGATCCTTAAACACCTACGGATGGGTAGAGGTCCTATTGTTAAGTAAGTGCAAAAATCCACCACTCTATGTCTCGATGATAAACCCTAAACTTCAATATGAAATATTTATAAAACTTGAAGGGTGGTGGAAGTAGTAGTGTCTATATTTGAGGAGCGTTTTCTTGTTATATCAACATTGGTGGTGGGCCAAAATAAAACCAATCTTATGTTCTATGCGTATAGAGTTGACTATTTTCTGGTTTAATAAAACAAGATTTTGTACAAGTACCCAAATGAAATGCCATCGTTATGGAAAATGAAGGTATAATTTCTTCCTTACAAAAACATTGAAGTACTCAGTATTGAATATACTTGAAATAAGAACATAATTGAAATAAATTGATTGTTTAAAATAAACTTACGATGTATTTGATGCCAAAGGTCTGTGCTCTGAAGGTACGTAGGGGTCCAAATCCTCTCTGGATCCATTGTAGGCTAGTTCGATTCTGAAACAAAACAAGCAAATTATTTAAAGGAAAAAAGTAATTATACTACTTGACATAATAATGTTTATATCCATTACAAACACTAAAACTCTCATTTATCTCATTATGATAGAGGAGACCCTTGTCTAGCAGTGGGACATAATTGCGTTGCTATTATTATATCGACTAAATTGTGAAGACTGTATAATACGACAAAGAAAAGAAATACGAATAGTCAATCAGTCACATAATGAAGGAAAATGGTCATAATAAATAATAATTTTATTGATATCAGACTAAATAATGATAACGCTTAAGAACGATAAATAGAAGAAATAAGGCTCACAATGTAAAGAGAAGATAAAATTTTGTGTACAACAATCAAAGATCGTACCATGACGTCGATTTATTAGATTTATTTTCCATTTTAATTTGAAATTCACAAGCTCACAATTTTATTACTTTTAGCTTTGCAGTTGTTATTGTTAAAAATAAGATCAAGAGGGATGTGAATAACGTCAAAATATTCAAAATGAAAAACGTTGTGTAACGCTCATTATGATGCCAAAATAGGAATATTTTTTTATTCTATTCTATTTGGCATTTGAAAGGTTTTGTCTTAATTATATAAATTAAATAAAACATTGCTCTTTTTTTTTTAAATATTTTATCAATAATAATAGCTCGAAGTCCAATTGCAATCACAAATAAATAAAATTCCATACATGATTGATGCGCCTGGGCAACAATTTGGCTTCTTGCTGCGTCTTCTTTCGTCCATAACGTCTTCACAAATATCGCCCCCATAAACATATTTGTGTTAGTTTGTAATTTATTGACAGGAATTATAAATTATTTAACCTCAATATAACCACGTCAATGTATCGTTGAAATCTTTATTTACTATTGCATCATTCAATTGTGGTAGTTGAGATGTTTCATTGAAGGAATTATAACACGTGTCACTTGTATACACTTTCCTAATGCGTATGTTGCATATTTGTTATTGTTCGGGTATTTATTTGATGAAACATTGCTATCGAGAAAGTATTGAGATTTTCCAAGTGAGAAAGTAATATATGAGAAGGGTAAAATTCTCTTTGTGAAATTGAAACATAAATAGGAATTTCACGAAGTTAAATTTAGATGGTAAATCGTTTGGAGTATAAGTCTAATGATTGGATTACCTTACATCAGCCTTCCAACTAAAATGCGTTAACTAACACGAATAAAAAGAAGAAGAACGGTCAAGAAAAACATGATGAGGAGACCCACTGTTCTAGGAGTTACCTATTCTATGGGCATGTTTATAAATTTGCAGTTATCAAAATCTCAATGGAATATTACTTAAAGAACCATAACATAGAAATAGAAAGCCTTCTGTTAGGGTTAAAATGTGGTAAAAGAAGGGGTTAAAATTTACATTTTTTATTTATTAATTACATTTCAGATATTTCTTTGACTGAATGTATGATGCATTAGGTCAAACTTGTTTTATACAATATTTCCAATGCAAATGGATATAAATGCAAATTTTGTAAAACTAGAGTAGTGGTATTACATGAGTCACAAAAACAAAATATCTCAAAGAATATTAATAATTTGGAACATTTTTTTTTCTCTGAAAAGAACTAGAGAAGTACGTAGACAAGGTTGAGGAAGACATCAATCAAACGTAAGAAAAAGTTCAATAGCCCTGACATTTTGAAAACGACTGTAGGATATAGAACGGTAAAATTGATGAAGGTACCGAAAAGAGCAGCAATTTAGAAAAAGCCAATTCAGATTTCACTGAATACATTTTTTAGCTGCGGCGACCATTCAAATGTTATATTTGTCATTTCGTTTAACTGCCTGATATCTAAATGGAGGACATTTGGGTAACTGCTCATATAAACACTCATAACGTTTTTGCATTTTGTGGATGAAATCATTATGTTGCTCTTGAGTATTGCCCTTCAGAAAATGTTGATATCCTAAAATTGGTTAAAAATTTTTTTAAATTTGCTAACACTCGAATGTGACGGCCACGAATGGTGTACTAAAAGCAACTACTTTGCATGTTCAAACAGCTGACATAATACGATAGGTTTTAGCAATCTTTTTTCACAATCTCAAATAATTTGGTGCCACATTTAGACCAGATGCAGATATTATTTATTGCTCGTTTAATCTGTGCCCTATAACCAACAATGAATGATCCCTCATTCTAATTTAGTGGCAAAATAAATTATACCTACTTACAATTGCATGGATGTGCAAATGTGGAAGATCAACTAGGGCTAATGTGTTACAATGACATTGATTGGTGACCTACTTGATCTTACATTTGAATAGCAATCATAAAAAAAACAAATGCTTGATTTGAAAGAACGATTGTACCATGTATCCAATACGCATCCATGAAAACTATAAATTGGCAGCTTAATCGTCCCGGACAAATCTGGTTTGAAAATGTTCGCTGTGATTTCTATCGGTCATAGAACAGTAAGGTAAGGTGAAGCGATCGAAATAATAATTTGCATAATTGTACTAATCCATCTGCAGTGCCTGCGAGGTGCAATCAATCAATGAAATAAAACAAATTTTGTTTTGTGAAATTAGTTACAGAAGGGTCGGTGCCGGCGTTCTTCTGGTACTTTTGTTTAATGTTGGATCCAGTTGATAATCGATCACCTTCATCTCAGTCAAAACATGTCCATTGCTGAACATAGGACTACTCCAAAGATGTCCTGAGCTGACCTTATCTAGCAGCATATCTCCCTACACTTTTAAATGACATTGACGCAGCGACCGACACGTGACAACAGATATAAAACCAAAGCTGTGAATTTTGTACATTTTTGTTTCGTGCTGCACACAGTTGGTTTTTATTGCCCAACTGTAACGAATTTGTGATTCTTTATACTCTCAGGTACTGAAACGGCTGAATAGATTTCAATATGGGTATTGTTAAATTTGTCATGACAATCTAAATGACATCATACGATGTATGACACAGAATTTAAAAGTTAAATGTGAGTAAACAGAACCAGCAGTTTAAAGGCAGTTGAAATACTACATGCATTAGTTACACATTGCTCAGAGAAATTATGGAACTCCTCTTGGCCAAAATTTTCTTCGTGCAAGCACATCGTAATAGGAAAAGGTTCCACCGTAGTGAGCAGCCAAAAATACCTTCTACAAAATGGTATTAAATGCGATTATGCTATCAAAGCCTATGTTTTTTCATCATTTTTATTCATTTTGATGTTTGAATTAAAGATAAATTACGTACAGTTCTAAGCTAAGGGTCATTTATGACTCAAAGACCTTAGCTTAAAACATTAATGTCAGAACAGCTACATGACATGCACTAGAATTGTAGCTCGGTGATAAAATGCAACACCCTGTGATAACGGGCGCTTGTAACAAATAAAAGATTCCATGCAACTAGTACTACTTTTTTAGTATTTAAAAACTTGTTTATTTAAATATATTAAAAGGAAAATATAGATTACAGGTCACGTTTAAATTTGGGTCGCAATAAAAGTAAAAAGACAAAAGGATTTAAAATGCAAACATGTATTTAAATAAATTTATCATCAACATTGAAAAACTATAGCCAACAACGTGACCTATCGTTTTGTTGATCGAAGAGCATTAGGTGTTTGAATTTTATATTCACTTAGGTACCTACTTAAGATAATACTGACCAATTTTGAGAATAAACGTAAATCCCCGTAAGGGTAAATGGTTTTCAAATACATATAACGACTATCTATAGATTACTTAATCATTATAGACACAATTATACAATAATATAACGTTTTCTTCTGAAAAAAAAAATTGTAGAATTGTGTCTCTGTAAAAGTAGAATTCGAGAGATCTCATCGTTTTTTGGCGCTACATTAATTTACAGATAATTTTGAAAAATAACTTTTTTTTTAAAGACAACTCCCGCACTAGAGAACAAGCTCTGTGTCGCGGGGGACTTTACAAACATACAATTAACGGACACAAATTACACCCAGACTCAGAACAACTCTTTGTGGGTCACACAAAGTTTTGTCCTGTGCGGGAATCGAACCCATAACCTCGTGCAAAGCAGGCGCATACTGCGACTACTGGACCACTAATCATGGAGATAGTCTATAGGTTTCTCGGCAAATGGTCGACAATTTATTTTATTCATATTTTAAAAATCACATTGAATTCATGATTTACAAAATAGTATTTATTTCCTGACATTGGAATAAAAGTGGAAATTTGTCAGCTGATTTTCATAACGAATACAAAATGTTACGTACGATGACGCCCTAATAGCGGCTGTATAACTTAGGAAATAAAGTTGACATCACGAATTTCAAATAAGATCAAATAAAAATCTCTATAAGAATATCATGTTTTTACTGATATTGCTTTTTTTCTGCATAACTATATTCTGTTTTGCAATAGTATTTCAAGTCAATCGTAATATTATTTGAATCATAGTTACAAATTTTAAAAGGACATCAACAAACATTTATGTTCTTCCCAAGAATGAATTGCTTTCATAAAGATAAGACAATCCAATCTTTTGTTTACCTGCAATAACCATTATCTGTTTATTTAGCAATTACAGATACAGGGTACTCATCATTTCTGATTTCTTTATTCAGATAAAAACTGGATCTATGATGGTTTAAATATTGAGTTAACTCTCAGCATAAGTAAAAATGTAGTCAAAGTCATTGCTGTCTGATGATTGATTTATATGATTGCTTTTATTAGCATTCCTGCAATTAGATTTTACATTATATATTTTTCTGTGTTTAAATGTTTTGGTCAGACCTTAAAAAGTGTACCGTGGACCTGGTATAGGTTACGGGCAACCAAAGCAACCAAAAAACTCAAGGCCCAATGCTAAGGTAATTCTTGAGTGAGACTTATGTCAGCAGTGGACGTCCTTTGCCTGAGATGATGATGATGATGATGATGATGAAGTATTGTTAGTATTTTTGCTATAATATATTATAATAATTTAATAATTTATTTATTGTCTTTAAAAAGTTACAATACAATAGTAAGGTTCCCTAGTCTCCACACTAGGATTCCCTGTGTCGTGGGGACTAGTCTCCTTCAATCCGTCGCTGGTAGACAATAACATTAAATTTATTAGAGCATACAAAAATAAAAATAAGATTAAAAAAACAATGATGTCCTAGTGTGAATGTAAGTGTAAAAAGATGAGTGAGTGAATTGGTGAGTAAGTTTGTGAATGGGTGAGTGATTGTGTGGTTGTGACTTGGTGTAAGTTAGTGGGTGTGTATGGTTGTGGGTGAGGGTGGCGAGTATTTGTGGGTGTGGATGTGTTACCTACTGTGGGATGTTTAATATCTTTTCTGTGTTGTCGTAATCTAGCTCGAGTAGCCATTTGTGTATTTTTGTTTTGCAGCAGGTTTTAGTCAGGTGAGCTATATTATGCTTGATGTTAACTTTTTTATATATATACGGTCCCATAAAGGCGTATGATCTTCTACCTATTGTTTTACGAACCTTTATTGAGTGCCATATTAGTCTACGGCCACCACGGCTATATGTGGCGTTACACAGGGCGGTTTTGTGAAATCGTAGAGTGATGGCAAGGATGTACAGTTGTCTGACCCTGAGCAGTTCTAGTTCTGTGTATAGCAGATTAGTGAGGTATCTGTAAGGTCGACCGTAGGCAGCTTTTAAGAGTGAACGTTGTGCTCTTTCAATTTTAATCATATGACTCTTGCCCGCTGCACCCCATGCAGTTATGCAGTAGGAAAGCAACGATTGGCAAAGGGAAAAGTACACCATTTTTAAAGTGTTAATATTAGCCACCTTACCCAAGTGCCTGAAGACTCGCATAAGCATTCGTGTTCTAGTGTTAAGAGCGTCAAGATGTTTAGTCCATGTCAGATGATTATCCAAGTGGATCCCCAGGTATTTAATTGAGTCTATTTGATCTATTTGCGCACACTTACAATTATTACTTTCCGCGCACGTGTGCAGTTTTAGGTGCGTTACACACTTCGGAGAGGATCGTTTAGACACAGAAAAGTTTATAGATTTGGTTTTGTCGATATTTAAGGTCAAAAGATTTAACTGAAGCCAATTGGCAACCGTTTGAAGGCCTGCTTCAGCATTTACCCTAACATCATCCCAGGTTTTACCAAAGAAGACTATTGCAGTGTCATCAGCGTAGGTAAATATGTTTGCCTGAGGCAGGTCCAAGACACACAAGCCATTTATATAAATAATAAAGAGCGTAGGGCCGAGGACGCTGCCCTGAGGCACACCGTAATTGACAGTTTTTAGCTCACTGCAATAATCTCCCATGACCACTTTCTGACTTCTGTTGTACAGATAAGAACCAAACCATGCCAAAGCGTCACCACGTATTCCCAGGAGCATGCAATTAGCTCAAATATATATAAATATTTGAAGCAATGTTGAAAAATTCGAACTCAGGAGAAGGATCTCGGTAGTGCGCTGGGCTGGAACCTGAGAGATTCCTGCTCCGGGCTCGACTTTTGATACTTGATGATGACCATTGGCTATTTCATATTATTAAGATTTACAAATATGGACATACAACATAATAACTATTTTTTAAAATTTATGATGCACAATTATATGTTACAATTTAAGCACGTTGGTAATATTTTCAACACACGTTGAAAGTACGTCCTTTATTTTTTCATTGTTAACCAATCCGGTAACTATGTTCATAAAGAAGAGATGAAAATAACATGCGCCATAGAGATTATCATCATAAAGATAATGACGGTACACAATACACAAATGACGTGAACTAGTTTGATTTATATACTCACAATGTTATATACCTACCTGCATAGTTGTGAGTTCAAATTCACTTGTTAGTAAGTTCGTTTGCTTCTGGATATTGACTGTCAACTCTTTTTGCTGGTTACGGCTTAAAATTATCTTAGTTTATTGAAATTTCATCATTGTTTGAGTTAGCATTTTTCACTTTTGTTATAAATTTTAATTAAGTATGTTACCTAGTTTTCTTTCATTACATTCATTGTTTTTCTTTCGTGTTGATTATATCAATATAGAGTATTCTAAGTATTTTAGGAACTATATACCAATTGTTGGATATGGTGTGGAATTGATATGCATTCACCAATATTATAGAATATTTTGTATTCATCCAAGATTACTCTTCTTTATTTAAAAACTGTTATACTTTATATAGTATTTCTTTCATCTAATACACGTATTACCGTTATAGGGAAAGGTTCAGGTTTGGCGATAAGTAAGTTACAATGATATTATTACTTGAATACGCTATTTTTGCCCCTAAATACAGGTATATCTTCCTAATAGTAAAATACTTTTCAGACTCATACCAGTAGTTACTATAATGCACACTCCCGAACAATTGTAATCGTATACTGTAAATTTACTGTCCATAAATTTCAAAGTCTATAGATTAAATTTTTTGTCATAGCTCAAATTCTTTCCTCTGTTTGTTTTAGACGCGTCACTGTTAGGCCTGGCTTTATAAGTACTAAAACTATTTGACTCCGTAAAATAAGGCAAATGTCAATGATCTCTTCAAATTATCTACTTAACGCCATGACGTAATAGAGAAAAACCTTGTATATAGAATAACCGATACCGTGGCGTTCAAATCCTATTGTGTGTTATACATTTTAACCTTGTACTTAACTGACAGCTAAATCAGTCATAATCGAAAACAGAATGTGTCTCGGACACAATCGTGTGTCCCAAAAACAATTAGTGTAGTTAAAATTTTCAAATCCTTTATAAAAGAACTGAGGAACCTGCTGTAAATATAGATCGTCATTGATGTACAAAAAACCGAAGCTACTTATTCTCAAATAGAAGAAACACTCATATAATTAGTAATAGTAATAATTAAAACCTCTTTTGTTTGAAATTGAATTTGAGGTGAAGTGTAGTAAATATATGCAACAATTCTAGATAGTGTGTATATTTTATGCGGACGGTTTTGAGATGCTGTCTGATTGTGTATGGGTTTTTGGTATATCAATGCTGTCCACCTAAAGACATTAAATTATAGTTAAAATTATTATCATCCAACGTAACCAAATCTAAACATATCTGAGAAGTTAACGATGTTTTAATAGAGCGAATTGTTTTTTATTTAATTTTCTGTAGAGGCCGGCTATTTTAGTTTCGCTTATTACTATGTCTACTTTAATATTATAATCTCATCATTGTTTTATTTTCGTATAAAGGGTATCGTCGTTTGGTATTGCGTAAAATATTGTATTTATATTATCCACTTCATATTAAAAATATCCTTGTGTTTGTAAACAATTATAATATGAAAAAGACTAGATCCTACAACAATTCAATTCTTTTTATTCAAATCAGATCTAAACGTATTTATAATCATTGTAAATCAATATAGCCACGGCACAGTCCATAGCAAGATAGCTACTTAAATGCAAATGATATACAGAAGTGCAAAAGATTTGTTGCGACAAGGCCACTTCCAGATTCACATACAAATAAACTACATTCCATCAAGTTATCTTTACTGCCAAGATTAAGCATAATGCAGATCTAACTAAACTTGGAACCAGATTACAGCCTTTATCTACAGGTGTACTAGAGTGTACAGGGCTCATCATTTTTAATGGCAGCAATTGTCTGTTATCAACATTCAACAGTCGACACAAAGAAAACATTGCATTAGAGGTAAATGTTGGTCACATTGTTCCAATTAAGTGTAGTTGAATTTAAATTCTTCTACATCATGCTCAGTGAGGCCAATTGAATCCTAAATGCATCCTAAGTACACATATAGCTTCAGTCGATAATGAAAAAAATTGCGGTAAATAAATCGAGAATATCATATATGTGCTTTAGATTGATTTCGGTCACAATGTGGCAAATTAGAAATGAGGCGCGCTATATCAATTTTTTAGTCCGGCAATCTGTTACAAGTCGAAGAGGATCAAACACAGCATCAAAGGCTTAACGTAGTTTCTGAGGCACGAAGGGGTCTCAATGAATTTATTAGAAAACACTATGTATCTACTGTCGTATCGCGTCGCGGCAAAAGAGCTTAACCTGACTTACGAGTAAATATCAAATATATCAATCAGTGTCTGTTACTTAGCTATAGGCCTGTCAATAGTTTATAGACATTTTATAATAGAGGCAAATTGTCTCATGTTTTTTCTTTAAAAAAGTTTTTCTGAATTGATATTATTATTTATATTACGAAGCTTTAGTAGTTGAGATGCACATTATAGAAATTGTCAATTGAAAGTACATATGTACCAAAATAACTAAAATGTATTTAAAAAATTGTTCAGCTCTCAGCAAATAAGTTAATACTCAAAGCAACTCTAAACTTGGCCTAAATCTTCAGATCTTTATATAAACTCTTTTGAATGTTCAATAAAGTAAGTTTATATTTTAAAGATTGAGTCCGGTAGAAAGATTTTCATTGTTTTATGGTTTATCATAAATTTAATCCACTCATTTTTTATTTTATTTGAAACTTATATTGTTAGATATTTTTGAGAAAACTTTGATAGCTAAAGCTGAACTTCTAATATTTATAACAAATTATTACTTACTTGGAACTGTAGTTGTCCGATATCGTGTGAATAGGTGGCGGTAGCGATTTCTTCTCCATTGTGATAGTCTAATTAAAATCTTATCTAAACAGGTGGCAGTTTCTATATTTTCTGTTGTTGTTTAACTGCCTTTGTTACTATCCATCCATCGCCTCGAGTTTTCTGTGAAAACGAAACGTAAATTAATTAAAAAATTAAAATGGTTGACCGAAACAAGAAGGCAATACCAAATTTTATCGACTACTGTACAACTTTGCTTTATCGCAATTTATGATATTTTCTAAACAACCATTGTATGAAAAGAGCGATATAATGGCGATTAAAGTAATTTTAGCATTTCAGGGAATATTTTGTCAGTATTCATGATAACAATCTTTATGAAATTAGTAAAGATCTATCTTCAGTTATAGACTAACTGGAATTAAATAATGCAGCAGGTATATTAAATAAAAAATGACCGACTAAAACGTTAACAAAGAATTGAAACAAAAAATAGGTATTTATTTTAGATGTGCTACGGTACTACATGTGTCTGTTTGATAATTTATAGGTCTTATGGGACTTCAATTCCTTCCAATGCAGACTAATAGTAGCCCGAAAACACGGTCCTTGAATCGAGAGAAAAAGATTTATCTCTACTGCCTTTATCAGTTCCAGGGTCTACCAGTGTGAAAGTGAGTGCTTTAAATATTGAAGCTATTTAGGATTATACATTTTTCTTTAAAGCATCATCATCTTTTTTTTACTATGTAAGTCGAATGTGAAAGTAGACTTATACATATGAAGTAAGAGTGTGATCCTAGGTGGCAGTATCATGTGGATTTATACATAAATCAGTCAGTAATGATTTATATGAAGGAAAATATCTTGCGGAAACCCAAATGCCTTAGAAGTAGTTCTATATGCATGTTTAATGCACCAATCCACATTGGGCTAGCTTGTATCGATTAAGGCCTAAAACCTATCAGCTTTTTTGATAGAGAAGAGGAAACCTGATACTACTGGGTAGTAGAACATACATATTATACTGGTAGCTAGTATTATTATTTTTATTAGGTAAGTCAATCTCTTCGATTAACATTTTTTACCTTTATACAACTAAAAGTAATCACGTATAATTATGATATTTCCCGACCACAATACTGTCAACCACCACATAATACCTTCGTGTAATTTAGTTCAAACGTTGCATGACTGTTGTCATACCATTATAGCTTGATATGGCGATTGAATGTTATCTTAACTAAATGCGAAAGTGGATTGTTTGTTATTATTTTATGTGAAAATACAGCAACGGTTTTTTTTCGTACAATGATAATTGAAGAGCCGAATGATATAAGCTACGAATGTTATTTCATGGATATATGTTTAGTTATCTAATTATTGGGATTACACATGGCAATCATACGAATTCGACTGCCTTGGTGGTCCAGTAGCCGCAGTATGCGCCTGCTGTGCACGAGGTTGTGGGGTTTAATTCCCAAACAGGACAAAACTTTGTGTGACCCGCAAAGAGTTGTTCTAAGTCTGGGTGTAATTTTTGTCCGTTAATTGTATGTTTGTAAAGTGCCCCGTGACACAGAGCTTGTTCTCTAGTGCGGGAGTTGTCTTTTAAACAAAAAAAAAAGAAAAAACAAAAAAAAAGAATAAAATAAATGTACGTACACACTAGACAATCTACAAAGATGAAGTGTTCAATTTTCAAACAAATCGTAACAATTATCGAATTGAGCCTCATTTTAAATTACAGCGCCTAATTTAAACGAATATTACGAGCAATTATGTAATATTGTCTATTTAGCTAAACAATCTTTAGCACCATTTATTTTAATAATTTGATTTTAAGCATCCGAAATTGTATTTGCCTCATTCAGAATGGGTGATTAAATCAATCAAATGCATAATACAAGCTATTAGTTAATCCCCACTCTTCGTAGTATGCAATTACAATTCCCATTAACTCCAAATCCGGTAATCCATTATTATAGCACAAGCTATGTACGTAGCTGGAATCGTTTGGACAATTTGATTACCTATATTGATGTAACGCTCATAGCAATATTGAAATGATCAAGGATAATACCCTGAAGCACTCAATATACATACGTACTCGTACTACGTAATGATAAATAAATAATAATTTTCGTGTTGAATTTGATTGCATTTTTTGTGGGTATAGCATATTCAGTAAGTTCAAACTAAATAGACCATGCAAATCTATACTAATATTATAAACGCGAAAGTTTGTGAGTAAGGATGGATGGATGGATGTTTGTTACTGTTTCACGTAAAAATTACTGAACGGATCTGAATGAAATTCAACTGGCACAGAGATAGATTATGGTCTGGAATAACACAAAGGCTACTTTTTACAGCGATAACCGTCATCCACGCGGGCGGAGCCGCGGGCAACAGCTAGTAATGTAATGTTTCAATTTGACAAACAAAATAATATACTTATTAAGATAATATTAACAATAAAGTTTTGTCTAAGTTAATTGGTGAACAAGTTAACTTATACTTACAAATAAAAAGGTTAAATGAAAATGTTGTATTTGTCTGCTTCTGTTCTAGGAAATCTAAATTATGTTCTCCTAGAATTTAGCTACGAGAAATTATTAGTAAGTAGAATCCATAAGTTCATTTAACGTGTAAAGACCGTACGACCACTAAATCCTTACAATGATTTGTTTTTGATCTTTTGAATTTATAATAATGACAACGGCAATTATAGGTAATAAAGTTCAAATAAGATCGAATATAAATCCATGAAGGATATCATAAAGACAGGGAATAAATAAAAATTTAATTAAAGACCGTAGACATATTATACGATTTAAATCCGATTTAATCCGTCCGATTTTCCGTGTGGTGACGGATTAAGAATACAAATGTCACCACCCTCTTCTATCCCGAGTGTCGTAATAGTCGTCTAAGGGAGTAAGTCTAGCAGACAATATCCACCGCAAGAGAGGGAACACTCGAAACAAAACCCTATACCAAATAATATTCCTCCAAATGTTTGGAGGAGACCCGTGCTCAGCTGTAGGACGTTTATGGGTTAAGATGATGATAAAATCCGTCCGTCCAATATAGTCAAATTCAAATTCAAATTAAAAATGTTTTTTCAGTATAGTACAGTAATAATAATAATAAATGTCCCGTCGATAGCTGATTTTTTTATTTGCCAGCTAAATCATGTCGGCAGATAGGTAACTAGATACGATGTATTCTTTGCTATCTGTCTTGTATTTGTTTTTAATAATATTCAGGTAGCGTATTCATTTGTTTAAAATCAAACGTAAACGTCTTCTCAATTTAGTCTATTAATTGCGTATAGCTTTTTATTTTTGTTGCTGTCTATACAATTTTCATCATGTGGTTTATGGTAAAGATCGATATTATGAGTTTTCCGGCCACTGGGACTACCAAAGATTGGATCTTAGCATCTGTTGAATCTCTTGATTGGAAAATCAAGAGATTCAACAGATGCTGAGATCAGTGGCCCGAAAACTCATAATATCGATCTTTGTAATGATGAAGAATGATACTTCAATATATTTGATACTTTTCCTTGTCAATTATATGATGTAGATATAACAGCACATGCTGATTCTACAATAGGTAGTTATTGTTAGAAAATAATGACTATACATCCTTTTAAAATTTTATGATTTTATTTATTCTTCGCATAACAATAGTCATTACAGATTTAATATTGAGACGGTGTATTGAATACTAAACAATATAATATATTTATTTACATTCATTGTTTAGTAAGACAATTCATCAAAATGAATTGGAATTTGTTTAATATTTTTAACGTTTGATTGCTCGTGTAGGTATAGCTGGTCTGCTACTCTGGTGGTGTAGGTGATCACCTCGCCACCAACATTACTGACAACATACTGAGTGAGTTCAATTCCCGCTTAGTTCATAACTTTGTAATAAATAAATTTCACTTTGAGGATTTTATATCATCATCATCATCTCATCATATCAACCCATAAACGTCCCACTGCTGGACACGGTCTCCTCCATACACTTGGAGGGATATTAGCCTACTACACCACACTGGCCAGACGGGTTGGTATAGTGTTTTGTTTCGAGTTTTCCTTCTCTAGCGGTTGATATTATCTGCCTGATTTACTGCCTTAGTCGACTCTTACGACACCCTCGGGATGGACGGGGTGGTGACATTTGTATTCTTAGTCCGTCACCACACGGATTTTATACGTACTAATCAAATGATTTGCCACCTGCTTATGGTAAAGAAAAACATAACACACCCTCATGTCCTACCAAAAAATTAAAAGCATGTTTGATCAACCATTGGAACAGTGCATAGATTAAAACCTTAACCTTCTAAGCTCTTTTTATAACTTATGTTGGTTGCTATTATTATTTATATCAAATTTCGCTTACATTCTTCTGACTTTAATTATATTTCGATATATTGTTATTTATTGTTTCTTTTTATACTACCAAGGAGGCAAACAAGCATACGGGCCGCCTCATGGTAAGCAGTTACCGTAGCCTATGGACGCTTGCAACACCGGGGGTGTCACTCGCGCGTTGCCGACTCTTTAAAAACCTTATAACTCCTTTCTTGAAGAAACCCCACTTTACATTTTGACAAGCAGCATGGGCCCCATGCTGATTGTCAAATGAGAAGTATTTCAACGAAACGATGGGCCATTATTATAATTAATCAAATATTGTGACAGCTTGAAAACGTAAGTATTTGGACGGTTCGTGAATAATTCCAGTACCTATTAAGTACTATATTATCAGAAATTGCTTGATGGAAATAAGATTATTGAATGAGAACAAAAATTATATCATGACGTTCTTTTAGTGATTAGTATTCTATCTTAATAAATTTCGTATAATAACAACCTTAGAATTGATAATAAACTTGACATTTTACGAATTTTAAATAAAGATCGAAAATGAATTGCTATACGGACGTCATAGTACGGTCCTAGACTTCCATAGAATACAGCATACATTAAGATTAATGATTAATTACTTAGATTTATTCTAAGTCTATACTCTATATAAGGAATGTAAATAGATTGAAATCAAAACGTCACATAAATGTTTCCACACTGAATTAAATAAAACATTATTTTATACACGCCATTATGATCCACCAGTAATAAAATAAAATTTAATATACTTAATAGTGTTGATATAAGATTCACTTTGCAATTTTTATTACTATCCACTTTGTTTTTTTTAAAGACAACTCCCACTAGGGAACAATCCCTGTGTCGCGTGGAACAAAAACAAACAATTAACGGAAAAAAATACAGCCAGAATCGGGACAGCATTTGGATGGATCACACAATTTTTTGTCCTTTGTGGGGATCGAATCCACAACACTGGCGAGGTAACCATTTAAGCTACTGAACCAATCATGCAGTCAACTATTGTTATTGTCATTAAATCATGACAGAGTCCTAAATATCGGCGATGTATTATTATACACGACTTTGTTATTAAGTTGTCCACTAAACAAACGATAGAAGAAGATCAATGACATTGACGGACCAAAAATGTAATTAGCATAAAGATATAATATATACTTAATATAATTTGTCAGAAATATCATCATCATTAGCCTATAGTAGTCCACTGCTGGACATAATATAGCTCTCAAACAGCACACCTCTTAACACAGAAAGCGAAGATCGCTAATTCACCATCGTCATCATCATCTCAACCCATAAACGTCCCACTGCTGGGCACGGGTCTCCTCCATATACTTGAAGGGATATTACGGATCGCTAATTATTTTGTAGAAAATATAAATTAAACTACTAATATCAAATAATATAATAACAAAATAGTCAACCTTCAGAATAAGCAGCAGTTTGATTTATCAACACCGTTAATAATTTAACACTTTAACAAAATAAAAGAAACACTTTATTTTAAAACACTGTAACAAAAATTATATACATATGCGTCATCACTACAAGAAAAACACACGTCTATACGAAAAAAGAAACTTTAAAGTACTATTCTTACCTATTTAAACAATTTTATCTCAAGAGATTTGCTATCATTTCTACGTGTACACTATTCCATAGTCACATATGAAGTAAACTAATCGACAAGTAATCAACCTTCTTGGTTAAAATAAAACACGTAGGTACCTATGTACAGTGGGTTTAAAATTTTATGGATATGCTATGAAATTACTGAAACAAAATATATTTTTTAATAATAATCAATTGTAATTTTCTTACGTCACTGTATATATTATACATTATAATTATAAAGATATAAGCGAGCAAGCGTAATTAGAAAAAGACCTCCGCATTACAGAACAAATAACGGTGTATTTCTCGAAGCGCACCCATTTTGAAACGCATCTAACGAAGCGCACCTGAATGATGCGTTTCAAGGAATACTTTAGGTGCGCTTCGTTAGGTGCATTTCAAAATGGGTGCGCTTCGAGGAATACCACCAAATAACTACACAAAGTGGTGTAGTTGTCTTCCTGTACGTGTATAAGCATAGCTTTCCAGTGTTTATTTAAGAGATGTGACTTCTAAAATAAGGTTTTCTCGAGGGTTTGGATTTACAAGATTTAGGGTAAACAACGCGTAAGTAATACTCCTGGTATTGGAAGCATACATAGACTATGGTAATTGCTTACTATTCGGGGCGGGGTACCTCCTTTTCTTTATCATTTTGTATGTTTTTTTTTACCTTTTTTTCTCTCCAAACTAGGGAAAAAGCCGTATGTCACGGGTAGTCCCCTGCGGTAGGTATTAGGTTCGTAAAGTCTTATGAACCTACAATTCACGGACACAAATTACATACAAATTAAATGTGTGCAATTTTAGAATTTATATTAAACAGCCTTGGTGGTCCCGTGGCCGCAGTATGCGCCTGCTGTGCACGAGGTTGTTGGGCTCGATTCCCACACAGGACAAAACTTTGTGTCACCCACAAAGAGTAATTCTGAGTCTGGGTGTTATTAGTGTCCGTTAATTATATGTTTGTAAAGTCCCCCGCGACACAGAGCTTGTTCTCTAGTGCAGGAGTTGTCTTTTAAAAAGAAAAAATATATCGATTTTACGAAAATACTTCTTATTCCGGGATAAAAAGCCTATGTGCTACTTCAGACTATATACTATCTTTGCGCCAAATTTCATCCAAATCCGTTCAACCGTTTTGGAAGTGATTGAGTAACAAACATCCATCCATCCATCCAAACATTCACATTAATTTATAGTATGTATACAAATGTTAAATGGATCGTGCTAGGTGCCGTGCCGAAGGCCTATGCCTTTCCAAGGGCACGCCACATACATGCGGACATAGGTCCAGCAGTGGACTGTGATAGGCTGATGATGATGATGATGATACAAATGTTTTAACTCATATTTGTAATCGTTTGCTTCTTGTAGTTTGTCTTGATGACCTTCAATTATTCAGGTAATAATTAAGTCAATTAATATATTTACATTCCGTGTAATAGTTACGTTCCAAAATAGTTAGAAAAATATAATTTGTATGTAAATATTATTCAACTTAAGTAAAAATTATAAAACTTTATTTTTATGATTTTAAACAATACAAAAGGAGCCCTACAACTAAAGAAAGCAAAATAAGATTGCTTTAATAGACGTCATAAAATTTCTTCGCTTCTTTATTTATTAGAATGTGTTGATGTACATTTGTCACAAAGTAAATTTGTCACAAATAAAAATAGGTGTAAATTCGTCACAGTTCTATTTTTTGAAAAAAAATTAACTGTGCAACATTGTATTTGGCATATCGATTTCTTCTTTTAGCCCTAAAACAAATTATCTTATTTTTGACTCAACCAAACAGACACACATAGACACATCTCAACCCATAAACATCCCACTGCTGGGCACGGGTCTCCTCCATACATTTGGAGGGATATTAGCCTACTATACCACGCTGGCCAGACGGGTTGCTATAGCGTTTGTTTCGAGTTTTCCCTCTCTTCCAGTGGATATTGTCTGCCAGACTTACTCCCTTAGTCGACTTTTGCGACACAGGATGAAACGGGGTGGTGTCATTGCATTCTTAATCCGTAACAAACAAACAGACAATGAGTTTTATTATCTTTTTTTTTAAGTATATTTAGGTCACTTTAAACTAACGTTTTACAAGATACTTTTTAGATTAGTTCAGCCATTGAAGCCAATGAAAAATTACGTAGGTATAATGTTGATAAAGTTTGTTTGCAGTAAGACAAGACAAGATACAGATACAAATAATTGTCAAATCAAGGATAAAGTGATTTTCAGAATTTTACCAAATTATAATACCAACTTGACTGTACCTACAGTTGGTTCAGTGGCTTAAGTGGTTACCTCGCCATTTACTACTGCGCGACATGTTGTGGGTTCGATCTTACATGAAGCAAAAATTTACATGATCCATAAATAATTGTTCCGACCTGGGTGTACTTTGTGTCCGTTAATTGTATGTTTAGGTCCCCACGATACAGGGCTTGTTAAGTGTAGGAGTTGCCTTAAAAAAAATGGGAACTAGTTAAAGGTACTCAAAAAAGAGCTAAACTACACATAGTGGTGTAATTCAACGTTTTTTGAAACATGTTTTCAGGAGTTACCGATAACAAAAATCATGGTGTCATAAGTTTTGACTACAAGCTGGCCAGTTTACCTCAGTTTTACAAGCGTCTATAGACTACGGTAACTGCTTACCATCAAGTAAGCTGTACTGGTAAGGTGTAAAAAAAAATAAAGAAAAAAAATGGGGAGGGGGGCCTCCCCATTTTTTTTCTTTATTTTTTTTTAAAGGCAACTTCCGCACTAGAGAACAAGCTCTGTGTCGCGGGGGACTTTATCAACATACAATTAACAGACACAAATTACACCCAGACTCAGAACAATTCTTTGCGGGCCACACAAAGTTTTATCCTGTGTGGGAATCGAACCC
Organism: Trisateles emortualis; assembly: GCA_947095525.1. Lineage (NCBI taxonomy): Eukaryota > Metazoa > Arthropoda > Insecta > Lepidoptera > Erebidae > Trisateles > Trisateles emortualis. The sequence goes on along the minus strand of OX352736.1, from coordinate 18,572,580 downwards.
ACAACCTCATGCAGGCGCATACTGCGGCCACTGGACCACCGAAAAATCAGTCAAAATACTTCCACTACTCGACATAGGTTGCGTAAAAGAAGTGTAAAAAAATCCTTTTATTTATTAAACTAATTAGATGCAATATATGTACTCACTCAGTGAAAGTAGATAGACATAAAACTTTAATGTCCTAATGATAAGACAATTGAAATTATCACACGAATACAAACACTTTTAATTTAATAAAACAAAAAATGCACTTTAAAACCAAAAAAAAATAAAGTCGGTATTTATTCCGAACAAATAGCCAAGTCGTCTGATTGTTGCCAATGTTTTTGTTGCACTAAGGAAACTAGCGTACACATTGAGTTTTATATTTCAGCCAAGAACAAAACTCCAGTAATTTGTGTATAGTAAGACATAGAAAGGACCAATGATTCAATAGATGTTTCCATCTTAAGCAATGATAATAGTCAACACGTTAAAATAAATATCCACACAAATCACCAAGACTATTCATGGAAAATTATTACAATACCACCATAACACATAAAGGTAAAGGCATCTTATTCCGAGATTTATTAATTAATTATTATGGTTTTGTCCACAGTTAAAGCACGTCGGCGCAATTCAACCGTAACGTCGGGTAACAAAAGGTATGAAGACCTTCAAAATATTACGCGACTTAGACCCGTTGCTCATTATAGTAGTAACATTATTCATAATTATTCTTATAGGTAGTTGACTGATACATTTGCCAATTATGGATCAATCAACATGGTTCTTAAAAGGCGAAAACAAAAGAACAAAGAGAAACAAATAAATAATATTGAGATACTTAAAAATACTATTTATAAGCTATGTTTTTGTTTTCTGTAAGATTCAATTGATCATAATATATATTATTAGATACTTATCATTTTATATCATAAACATTTCAAGTGTTAAAACAATAGAGATAATAGGTACCTAATAAAAAAACTAAATTTCAATAAATGCTTAGAGTCTGCAATGTGTTGCAACTCCTCGTTAATGCAAGCGTCTATAGGTGAAGTCATCATTTTACTATAAGATCATCAAACACGCAACATTTGTTTGTTTGTTATCTTAGTGAACTACAGTACATTATAATATATAAATCAAAATTAATTAATCTACTTATCTCAAGTATGATTATACGTGCTGGAACAGTTACAAAACAAATAATTTAATATTGATTAACTTAACAACTTATTGCAGACTTCTCACTGACTAACATTTAAATTTTTTTTGTTTAAAAATTCTTTTGTAAAGTTGAACATTTAATTGCTATTTACTTAATGAAACGCGGCAGTATTTGGCACACGTTTTGAGTCATGCGAAGAATTATAATCCACCTTTAGGCATGGGATAATTAAGCTTTTATTAAACAATGATATAATTATTTCATCAAAGCTAATTATTTTTTAAATTTCATATTTTAAAACCTCATTTATTTTCTGCAATAATGAATTATTGTGTTATGGACCTAAGACAGGTCCCTGTAAGACACCGTTACATTACCATGTTTTATTTCTTTTGTAAGTCTAGCTAGTCATAAAGAATGAATAATATTAATTTCAATATTTATTTCCTTGTTCTGTCTGGGAAAAAGGTAATTTACATACCTTCATATAAATGTTGAATCACAAGGAAACTAATGATAATTTTAGGAAAGTGTTTATACAAATAATGGGACCACTATGGTTTTCCTCTTATGAGTGATAAATTAGTAACTTTAGTAAAGGTAAAATCAGGTATGCATTTTTTTAGAAATCCTTAATTAAATATGGAGAAATATTGAATTAATAATTGGACTTTGAAAGAGAAAATCAAAGTTTTGACATAGCTCAAGGAATAAATCAGCTAAGGTGGCAATGGCCCATTTACCGAAGAAGAGAGTCTAGCAGTAAACTGCGATAAGCTGATCATGATGAAATTATAGATTTAGAAATAGTATAATGATTGAAATAGCAGGAAAAAGAATTAACAAGAACTTTGCACTTATAGAAAAAAATATCTGTAGGCACTTGAAATGCTTATCTCAAAGAAATAAAGGCTTTTTTAAAGAAGCATAATACTTTTTAAAGAATCTGCTTTTCTGTTAATTAAAAAAATTTAAAATAAAAATATCAGCAAATTTTAATCAACATATAGGTTTACAATAAAACATACAACATCGTTACTGAACATCGCTTAAGATTAACATTATAATTGTTTCTTCACATAGCGTACAGATAACAGTGCGACGTTGCTAATGATGTGTGTTTTGACGGTCGGACTATTAGATTTATTTTATTTGCTACTAGTGGCCCTCCCCGACTTCGCCCGGGTTAAACTAGTTTTAGCGCAACTTTCTTATTTTATTTTACATAAGATCCTTCTCCTGACAATAACAAATATAGCAAAAAAAGAATTAGTAAAATCAGTTCAGCTGTTCTCGAGTTTTGCGCTTAGCAACACATTCAGCGATTCAGACGCTCTGTCGTGGGAAAAAAGATTAAAGATTGTCATGTTCTAATAGGACGTAAGATTGCATAGCCGGATATTATATTCTATAGATGTATATTATATCATATCATGATTTTGTAAATTCATGCGTCACCCATATGAATTTAGCTTGCATACACGCTATGAAATTTTATGATGGTGATGGCAGTGAAATTTTACAAATATCGGTCCATAGAGTTTGGAACTTATGCACTAAGAGAGGAACTGGTGAAAAAGAATGAATCTGATATCAAGTAACGGTCTACTAAAGAACAAAATGGGGATTCAAGAAAATAAAGTTGAGCAGAAGATCTTAAGTATCATAAAATCGGCAGTATTCTAATAATGAAGCACTGATTTTATCATGGTAAAATAATATTTTATGAGGATTTAAAACTATTTTTATAATGTAAGCGAGTGCTCCTTGATTTTTGACTCGTTACTAAGTGATGATCAATCCTTATTTTATTTGTGTTAAAGACAACCACAAAGAGAGAATCTGAGAATCCTTAAAAGTAATGTAAACATGACGTTCTGTAACGATAGCTGCGAAGGTGAACAAGACTTCCATACAGCAATAAACTACTAAAAGCTGATTATTTTAATAAACTCAAGAAGTGTGTTATTGCACTGATAACACTGACTTAATGTACTCGCGAAGAAGTGCCATTGACAGTCTCTATTAGAACAAACGACTTAGTATAGATATAGACAGCGGGTAAATATGTATCAGTATCGCGAGTCTCTATATTAACCTCTTACTGGCCTTTGACTGATCTTTGACTGGCCTTTTGGTCTAGTGGGTAGTGACCCTGGCTGCAAAGGCGGAGATCATTTCCACATTTTTTCGGGACAATCCCACCCACATGCCCACCGCTGTGACACCTGTGAGCCAAGATTAACAGCGGAGGAACCAACTGATACACCGAGCTTAGACACTCGTGCGTCCCGTGGACAATTAAACCTACTGTCTTGGACCCCGCAACGAATTTAATCAGAAGTAAATAGGAGGAGTTAGAAAGAAATCATTTCCACATGGTGTAAGAGTCCGTGAGTTGTATGTTTGTAAGCGTTGTCTTTAAAAAAAGAAAGAACCATTGGCTATTGTGTAGCATGTAGTATGAGTTGGTCGACTTCGTCAGTATAAAAAAAATCTCGGCCTTTTGCAACAGCTGTTTTGGTTTAGGCTTGCTGCTAATTTACATTTAACAATGCTTCTAAGAGGTATTGTTTTAATCTCACGTGTGGATTGTGAATTACATTAGTTACTAATGTTTTTATACCACTCTTTTTGAACACGTGATTAATATTACGGCCTATTTTTATTACAATGAGTAGGTATAATGTTTTAGTTGCATCAGTTTGTATGCTGCTATTGAGAAATTGTTTTATTTTATACTAGCCATTGCCCGTGGCTTCGCGTGGACGTGTCGGTTAACGACTAATTTCATTAAAATCGGTTCTGCCGTTTTCACAAACAAACTTTCGCATTTATAAGTTTATATTTAGTTCTGGAACTGAAAGACGAAGCGTGGGCAATCCTCCAACAAGGTGGATCGCAGACCTGGTAAAGGTCGCGGGCAACCGATAGATAAGGTTGGCTCAGGATCGAGACTTATAGAAATCCATGGAGGTCTGTTGGCTGAGATGATGAAGTCGATGATTTAGCTCTGATCTATTTTTTACATTTGTTTAATTATTTTGATATAATTTTGGTTTTGATAAATTTAAATAACCCGTAAGGTTGACCTTGTGAGCATAATATATAGTTGCTAAAATATTCGATATTAGCAAAATCCGATAATTCTTGTATGCTTATGACAATGAAACGCTTAGTTAAAGTACAACAATGTAGTATACACTGATTAGTCTGAAGAATGCTTAACCTTGCAGATTGTTAATTGATAAGTTATGAAAACTAAGTAAAGTGGATTAAAAACATTTCATTGAATAAGTAGTCTCAGAGGGTTAATAGTCGATGTGTGTACTGATCACGAGGTCCCGGGTTCGATTCCCGGGTCGGGCCAATATTCACAATAGATGCCCAGGGTTTGGAAATTGGCGGTGTTTAACACACCGTGCCTCCGAAAGCCGTTCCTACGTAGATCCTGCGCCTGATTTCTCTCCGGTCATGTCGGATTACCGTCCAGTCTGCGCGGGAGATATTATAAACTAGCCATCTGGCTAGTCTCCGTGGTAATCTCCACGGAGACTAGCCAGCGGAGAGAGTCGCCGTGACCGAGATGCCGTTAGGAGGACATTATTATTATTATTGTTTTGTAAATTTTTGAAGTAAATGCAACGCTTACAGATTAGATGTATTCGATAAGCAAAACATTTTTAAATATTGCTATTTTTATTTGATATTTTAGGCTTGTTGGTCTTGTAGTTAGTGTCACATCCTTTGACAAATTGCAGTGTTCTGCATATAAACCGCAGGACTTATGGTGTTAATTGGTATTTATTTAAGGGTATTTGTCATTGATTAGTGTGATTTTGTGTAATCCATATTTTTAACCTTTTTATAATATTTACTAAAATAACAGATGCCGTATCCAGTCAAACTTTAACTACATCATAGTTGAAATGGGCTAATATTATTGAGTTCTGAAATATTGTGTCACAGTAGCTGCTTGCAAAATATTGTCTCTTGTTAAAACATCTATTCTCAGAATTTTAAGACTTACGACATCTTACAAAGCTCTATAGATTTGAAAGACGGCTTGTAGACTGTAAAAATTGTTAAAAAATACAGAGAATATTACTTAAAACATCATCAAGGCACAATGAGCGAGATCTACATAATTTTAAATAAAGAACAAAATACTGAAAGAACACAGTTTGCATTAAAACTACATAAAATACAAGAGCTGTTTCATTTGTATGCATCTGGCGTTTAAAGCAAGGACACTAATAGATTTATAAAACAAAACCACTTCGTAAAGCAAATGATTTAATATAAAATATTATTTTGAAACTGTTTGAGGAAAGACATAAATTGATGAAGTTATGAGTGAAGCCCTGACGAATGGCTTCTGAGAGAACTTAGCTGTTGCCAACAGCTCAGCTAGTGTTGATGTCGGTTATCGCAATAAAAGATAAAAAAAGTACCTCATTTTTTATACTACTTGGGTGGCAAACAAGCATACGGCCCGCCTGATGTTAAGCAGTTACCGTAGCCTATGGATGTTATTTTACACCAGGACTTTAAGATGGGAGTATCCCTGGGATAGGAATACGTTTCTTTCAAAACGTATCGGTAAATGAGCTGAAGACCTGTACTCATACACAAGAACTCAACTAACCGCTGTGTGTAGTTATTTGGCTGTGGTCTTCTATTAGGTGGAGGTCCTTCCTCAGTCGGGCTTGCTCGCTAGTATGGTGCACAACCTCTCTTTAAATCTAATGTCATACTCCAGGATATATAGGATATAATCTATCACTTTACCAAATTCCATTACGATCCATTCAGCCGTTTAGTCGTGAAAATGTAACAAACAAACATAGTTACTTTCGCATTTAAAATATTTAGTATGTATGGCGATGTATTGCAATAAGACTTCTAGCTTAGCTTAGCTAGCATAATAGTCTTGATAGTTTGCAGTAATGCATGCGCTATAATGAGAACTGACCATGCACAAGTTCCATGCTCTTCGGAACTAGTATAGCATTGATCTACTGTTATGAATATAATGAGTGTGACCTTAAGTGCCTTCGGGTCATTGGGATTCTTACGACAAATGCCAAAGCAATCCTCTGGCATTTATTGAAGGCACTTGCTTTTACTTTTTACTGTTGGTATATTTTTACTTCCGTATTGCCAACCCTTTTTTTTACACCAGGGCTTTATGATGAAGTCAAAAAAACAAATGTATGGGATTTGACATAAGTCTACGATATAATGTCGTAAACTTGCGTCAAATCCCATACATTTGCTTTTTTGACTTTTCGATTCGACTATCGCATATGCCACTTGTCTAGAGGGGCAGACAAGACATTTGTCAGAGTCTGAGAGGTCAATTTTACTTTTTTAACGTCCAAATCGCGAAGCGCTTATAACCTATCTACACCTTTATACTTATAAAATCATTGTTCAAAAATTACAAATGTTAGTTAAATGAACTGTAAAGAAAAAAGTGACTGCATATTGACTTTTTGCTGTACCCAAAATTTAAAAAAACCAGTGAATAAGAATTTAGAACTGTGGTAGCATCATCTAAGATGTGTCCTTAGCATAATAAATGAACCGTGATAGTGTAAGATTAGCGACACAATTTGGTGATTACAGAGGCTATAGTTTTTACGCATATTTTTTATACCTATAAAACATTAATTCCTAAGTCTTCTTCTTCTTAGCGTATCATAGTTATCATTCGTATTTTTGAAGTAAAAAATATTTAGGTGCGTTGAGCACTTTTTGGGTAAACTAAAATCATGGAACTCACGTCATCATCACCAGGCACTTTCCATGTTCAAAAAGAGTAATCTAATAGCTCGACGATACAATTCACAAGTTACTTAGTATTTACTTCTATCGGCAGTCCCCAAAGACGCATGTTTGTTTTCATAATAATACGAACTTATTTTGAACATATCGTGAAGCAATAATATTTTCCAAAAATAACTCAGCTGGTACCGTTTGTTTTTTATTTAATCCTTTTAAAAAAAGAACAACACGAGTTCATTTTTTCGCTGAATCTTGTTTTCGGATCTTGTTAATCAAGTTATGCGAAAGGATTTGGTGATGGAATTAAATTATGTGTTTTAGAGTTTATTTTTTATGTTTACTACGAAGCTTGACTAAATTTTCTTACTATTGTATGCACTTGACGTAACAAAATAACTATTATGTAAAGTTATTCTCATAATTAATTCTTCAGTTGTGTCGGAGAATATTTAATTATTATTAAGTTAAGATGCCATCATTATCAAGTGTAAATGATATTTAATAATCTTGTATTTAAGTTAAAAAAATGTACTTATGTCAGAAATAATATCAAATACCAATCCGTCTGGCCAGCGTGATATAGTAGGCTAATGTGAATGCTAATGTAATATGAAGGAGACCCGTGTCCAGCAGTGGGATGTTTATGGGTTGAGATGATGAACTGTACAGGCAGGGGGAATTTTAGAATCAGCAAGGGGATGCAAATTTGTTACGGTCGATCCAAAGATGGGTGACCATTATTAAAGTGACAAGTATACGTATAACACGTTGAAATCTGTCCGAGGTTCAAAAAGTATCCTAAAGCTGTTGGTCCTGTGCTCGATCTCTCTTCGTTCACGTCCGATTGCCGTTCCATAAGACCATGAAAGTGACGCGCAGATGACCAATCTTAAGTACGGAACGGTGGAAATAATGTCCTCAAGACCGATTTATAGTCAGGGCAGTTGACTGAAATCGGTCTAGAGGAAATTATTATTTTCAATAGATACGAGTAGATTACCTCATATGCTATCTCAAGTCGAAAGTCTTTGTCCAGTGTGTGTTGCCAGTGATGACCTATGGATCCGAGACGTGGTCGTTCACTATGGGCCTAATGCGAAGGCTCAAAGTCACCCAAAAAGCAATGGAGAGAGCTATGCTTGGAGTTTCCCTGCGAGACTGAATCACAAACGAGGAAATCCGCAGGAGAACCAAAGTGAACGACATAGCTCGAAGAATTGCCTCAATTAAGTGGCAATGGGCAGGGCATATAGCTCGCAGAACCGATGGCCATTGGGGCAGAAAGGTTCTAGAGTGGCGACCACGAACTGGAAGACGCAGCGTGGGCAGGCCTCCAACAAGGTGGACCGATGACCTGGTAAAGAGCTCTGACTAACTCTGAACTCTAATCAAAATCGCTAAAAATACTGAGGATGACATTGCCAATTTGTTCATGATTTTTAGCGCATTTAAATGCATACACAAAAAATAATGATTACTGCACTTTTTAAATTGATATCCGTAGGATACAGGGCATCAAACTTTAAAAGTCATTTCAAAGGTTGATAACCTCGTTGCAGAACGAAGGATAACAAGAAAAACTGCAAGTTTATATACGTAAAGGTGAATGGCAAATCCGGAACAGAGTAACTTTAACCTGCAAGTACTTTTTAAATCCAATAAATTTGTAATACACGTTTAAGAGATGTTTATTCTCTATATGCATATTTTTTTACCGACTTTAAAAAAGGGGAGGTCATTTGATAAGATATTCTTTCAGTTTCAAAAATCATTTCTGATGGTGGGATCCATGAAGAATTAAGGGAACTCCTCAAAAATTATAGACATAAAGCAATTTTGATACTTTCTACAACAAATCAAAATTTTGAAAAAAAGTAATGTAAATGAAAATGGTACAATTGAAATTAAGCTGGAAGGTAGAGAACGGATTTCCATTATTGAACAATACAATATAGCCGTGTTTGGGATTAATGGAATGGTCTTGCACTTGAGCTTGCAAATGAAAAGATTAAAAAAAACCGTCTTTAACACGTTCACTGCGTTACGGGGTTGTTTCAACCTCGTACACTGCTGCCGTTCAGTGCGGACGGAAAAAATAGGGTGTACTCGCTGGTGCAGGAGCTGTATCTATAAAATTAATAACTGAATGTGAGAGATAAATATATATTTTTCATGTACGCCGATTAAAGAAACAGTTAATATTTTAAAAACATACGGGGTCTTATAAACCCCGTTACGACCAGAGAGCAAAAATTACCTTCTAGTGCTATACGGGGTTCCAAAAACCCCGTATAAATTATTGTGTTCGTACGGGGTCTTAAGCACATTAGCATTAAATTCGGGCTAATTGGTTTTTTTTTGTATGAAAGTTCATTTTGTTTAAATATTTCAGAGTTGGGATTTTTGGGATTTTTAAATATTCTACCACTTGTCATAATCATGGTTGTATTGATGTCGATTTTTGGTTTAAATTAGTTTATGTATAACTGTCTCATGTAATAGGAAATTATTGCTGTATCGGGAAAGAGAAAACTATATTATAATATTATTATCATACTTGTATCGTCCATGGCAATTAAAAATGTAGAAACAAATGATTCTAAAATTGTTTAGCCTTTTTTTATTTTAAAAACAGCTCCCGAACTAGGGAACAAGCTCTGTGTTGCGGGGGACTTTACAAACAAACAATTAACGGACACACAGTAAACCCATACTCAAGACAACCTTGACTGCCTTGGTGGTCCAGTGGTCGCAGTATGCGCCTGCTGTGCACGAGGTTGTGGGTTCAATTCCCACACAGAACAAAACTTTATGTGACCCACAAGAGACAAGAGTTGTTCTGAGTCTGGGTGTAATTTGTGTCCGTTAGTTGTATGTTTGTAAAGTTCCCCGCGACAAAGAGCTTGTTCTCTAGTGCGGGAGTTGTCAAAAAACACAATAATTCATGGATCACGGAAATTTTTGTCCCGCAGGGCATTCCGTAAGAGCAAAAACCGAGCAAAATCTGGCTGTCTGATTGAAAATCGGTATTCCGTAAGAATCCTTTTTGACGTTTAGTCAATAGATTGTGTCGTCACCGAGCAATCACAACTGTCAGTTTGTCATCGCTGTTTCTTAGAGAATCAGCCGGCCGGTTAGCAAAATTGAACAATATTGATGAGTTACCTATTTGGGCTTTTGTGGACCTTCAGACTCATAGCTACTCAAGTGCCAAAAGATTACAGCTAAAGGTTGACTAGGTAGTAATAAACCTTCACACGAGGGTCAAGATGGTTTGAGCCAGCTGTTCGCAGTTTTTCCTTAATACAACCATTATTAAAGAGATCTATATAGCAACAACAATTTTACCTTCTAGAAACCCACAAACAAATGAAATCTTGTATCTTAAAGCCAAGTTTACTATTCCAAAAGTGTATGTGAGCGTGACATATAAGGAAATTATACGAACTAACTGAAGGTAAATAAATCCTTGTCGGTCTCTTGGTATAGGTTTGCACTTATGTTTGCGGCCGATCGTGAGGTTCGGTGTTCTATGACACGGTTAGGCAAAGTGTTTTTGGGTTTTTCTGTTAGAAAATTCTCAGTAGCATGGAGTCCTTCTTCGAAGAAATGGGCGTGATGTTGTGTTATTTCAAACCATTTTCTTGTTTTGACAGATATATTAAACGGGTAATTCTGTGCTGGGTCTAATCTCAGAGGTACTACGGGTACGTAGCCAAAATTTATCTGAAGTAGCTAATCTTTGTGGACGTTATAATGCCATCTTAGATTTGAATTTATTTTTTTTACACATAGAACAAGGCAAACAAACATACGGCTCGTCTGATGGTAAGCAGTTACCATAGCCTATAGACGCTTGCTACACCAAGGGTATTACTTGCGCGATGCAGACCCTTTAAAAATCTTATAACTCCATTCTTTTATATATAAAGACTAGATATTTACACTAAACAGTAATTACGCGTAAAACTTACCTTATTCAAATAAATTTACACTAACACTAAATTTGAAATTTAGTTGAATACATATGTAGGTATCATTTTAAAAACTGATCCTTCCTAAGCGACTTAAAATATTATAATGTTAAGTATCCGATACCGGTGCCATTGTGTTAAAAGGATATCATTATAAAATGATCTTGTAGTAGTTATAACATGTATTAGAATGATACAATGTTATCTCAATATAAAGACAATTTTCTATTGTAGTAATACTGTAGATATTTATTAACGTATACGTTTATTGCAGAGGGCTATGACATCATGAGTAGTAGAGAATGTCCTTTGTCGTTGCACAAAAGCCTACTAATAAATGCCTACAGCGCGTCTTACCTCGCAAGCCCTCTAACACTTAGGGTTGTCACAGGGTCATAATATAAATAATTATTGTACTAAAGTAGCACTTAAATATAATATTACTAGCTGTTGCCCGCGTCTCCGCCCGCGTGGATGTCGGTTATCGGTGTAAAAAGCCTGTGTTATTCTAGACCATAATGTATCTCTGTGCCAAATTTCATCCAGATCCATTCAGTAGTTTTTGCGTAAAAAAGTAACAAACATCCATCCATCCATACTTACAAACTTTCCCGTTTATAATATGAGTAGGATATATAAAGATGAGATAAGTATATTACCTACTAATATTGTCATTTATAAAAAAATTAACATAAGTTGCGGTATGCGTGTTGGTACGCGATGGGAACCGCCCCGTTCGCAACATTGTTGCGCCAGCCCTTACTTGTATGCTGACTAAATTTGCACTGGTATTTTTATTGTAAATTTTGGCTCAGTGTTTTACTACTTACCTATTTATACTATAGCTTATTTATTCTGTATCCAATCGAGTTGGCGTTGTGTTCGTAACAATACGAAAAGTATCATCTCTTAATTAAAAGGTTTTTATACTACAGTATAAAACGATTCCGTAAACAATTTATTTATAGACCTATTCGAGTTAATATCCGCTCTGAGCTGCATTGATTTGATTCATTGATAACAATAAGATGTGATTACCTTGTTTAGTTTCCAAGGTAACAAATACAGTACGGCAATTACCTTGTAATTATAATTGATATTTAAACTCAAATAGTTATTTACTGATTCAGTGGCGCGGTGATACGAACGACTACCATGCAGAGGTCCTGGATTCGATGCTCGGGACAAGAATTATATGTATCAGTGTGGAGTCTAGAATTAATAGGCTTGCCCTCTATTACTAAGATAACCTATAGCTGGCAAAAAGTGGAAGTCCAATTTTTGTCTACCCTTGTGAAATGTGCCAACCCTAAAAAAAATACTCAAGTTTTAATGTCAAGCTAAAAATTTGTGATTTCTGTCAAGAAAATCACAATAGATCAGTTTTTTTAGCTTCAGTGTATCGCACAAGTGGTCATTCGAACTATGTCAAAGTCAAACTCATTTATTCATTTAGATCAAATACATGATACTTATGAACGTCATAAAAACAAATGCCACCATACTTTTTTCCTACGGCCAATTAGCTGACTATGGTAGGGCCTATGGTGAGTCGCGGTACAGTATTGTCCCATAAGGGTTAATCGCACTTCCATTTGTCGATCTTGAGTAGTACACTCACCTGTGTTTGCATACACACTTCTGCATTATAATATTGCCTGTATAAATGGCCAGTCTCTGTTAGTCAGTCTGTCGGTTAGGGGGATATTATCCTCATGATAACTATTTTTTTTTTCTCTATATTTTATTTTTTTATACTTCATGGGTGGCAAAACAGCATATGGCCCGTCTGTTGTTAAGCAGTTAGATACTGTAGCCTATGGACGCTCGCAATACCAGAGGTATCACTTGCGTGTTGGCTTTAAGTTGGAATATCCCTGGAATAGGCAAACGTTTCTTTCAAAACGTGCTGTGTGTAGTTATTTGGCTGTGGTCTTCTGTAAGGTCCTTCCCCAGTCGAGCTTGCTCGCTAGTATGGTGTGGGCACCATACTAGCGAGCATCATTTGATATTTACTTAAGAGAGGTAGGATCCTCTCTTAAGTAAATATTTGTATGATATGAAATAAGTAATTTAAGATTTTAGTAGGGTATATTTATTACGAACTAGTTGTTGCCCGCGGCTCCGCCCGCGTGGATGTCGGTTATCGCTGTAAAAATGCCTATGTGTTATTCCAGACCATAATCTATCTCTGTGCCAAATTTCATCCAGATCCGTTCAGTAGTTTTTACGTGAAAGAGTAACAAACATCCATCCATCCATTCTTACAAACTTTCGCATTTATATTATTAGTAAGATTATACAAACAAATATTGTGCTCTGCTTGACCACAATGTACACAAGTTGATGATTGTCTAATTGTTACACCACAGTCATCTCCTAACAGCCGTGAATCATCTATATAGGTATTGTAACTGGAAAATCCGTAAGTCACGTTTCTGATGATTGATCTTTTGTATTAAAGTGTACCCACCTAATAATTATGAACAAGAAATGGGTTATTCCTATTAGATTGATACATAAGCGGAAAAGTTTCTCGATTTCTTTGAATTTACCTGTTTTTTTTAATAAGAACAAAGAAACTAGTTATTAAATTTCATAAAAAACAATGTTTAAAAAAGTAAATACATAAGTTATAAGGTTTTTAAAGAGTCACGCGAGTGACACCCCTGATGTTGTAAGCGTCCATAGGATACGGTAACTGCTTATCATCAGGCGGGCCGTATGCTTGTTATCCTCCTTGGTAATATAAAAAAAGGAAACATACCAAAACAATATAATATTATTATTTTGGGACCACTATGACACATGGCCATAATGACAAGCTAGGCAGACCTTGGACTATGGCAAACATAGTACAAGGTCTGCCTAGCTGGCAACTGGTATACATCTTACTAAAAATCTATACTATATATTTATATATCTATTCTATATTATTATTTTTAATATTATAAAGCTGAAGAGTTTGTTTGTTTGTTTGGTTGAACGCGTTAATCTCAGAAAGTACTGGTTCGATTAGAAAAAATATTTTTTTTGTTGAATAATGCATTTATCCAGGAAGGACATAAGCTATATAACATCACGCTATGTTAAATAGAAGCGGAGCAGTAGTAAGATATGTTGCAAAATCGGGGAAATGTACGTTTCAAATTACCGGGCGGGCGACCCCTAGTTTAATATGTAAACGAAACTTTGTGAGAATGGATGTTTGTTACTCCTTCACCTAAAAACTACTAAACGGCAAAATTATGATGATTAGCAATTGAATAATTCTACAGATGGTCTATCCTCCTTATCTTAAAGTGGAGTAATAGGTTGTAAACAAAAGATTTGGCACCAGCATAGGCATTCTAAGAAATGATTGTGTAAGTTTTCCTCATTTTCTTAAGTTCATTCAGGTAATGCTTATGTGAAAGAGGATAAACATTTCGGCAACTATGAACAGACTAAAAACGACTGTATAGAGTCTTTCCTTCTAAAATTAAATATTACAAATATTCAGAGACTTTAATTATCTCACACACCGCCATGACCCTAAACTAGGCAGAACCCGTTACTATGGTAACCAGACAACTAATAAACATTCTAAACTAGTTTTAACCTGCGGAACAGTATATTTTTCCAGAATAAAAAGTAGCTAAGTGCTATTTAAGACAATAATCTATCTCTGTACTAATTTCATCCAGATCTTTAGCCATTTTGGCGTGTTTGAGTAGCAAAAATTTGTCCATCCATTTATCCATGCATCCAGCATTCCAAACATTTTTTCTAAAATAAAAGTAGCTTAAGTTACTCCTTATTATATTAGCTATCTACCAGTGAAAGTCCGGTCAAAATTAGTCTAGCCGTTTCAGAGATTAGCCGGAACAAACAGACAGACAAATATTGTAAAAAAAATAATATATTTTGGTTTATGTACCGTGTGTATTTATTTTATTTATTTAATGCTTTATTGTATACCATAAAAATACATTTAAAGATAACAGTAGATAGTACAATAGGCGCCCTTCCCCTCTAGAGAAGTGGCATAAACCGTAGTCGAAGCGAAAAGTCAAAAAAGCAAATGTATGGGATTTGACGTAAGTTTACGACATTATATCGTAAATAAACGTCAAATCCCATACATTTGCTTTTTTGACTTTTCGTTTCGACTACCGTTTATGTCATTTGTCTAGAGGGGCTTGTCACTAATAGCGATTTCTACCAGGCAACCTTTGGATCGACAGTCATGTTGTAGGATTGAATGATAGTTGTTGGCGTACTTTAAATAAATTCAGTTGTCTGTCGTGTGTATACATCCATAAAAGTAAAAAGAGGTTATTTTAATATTACAAACAGACTCTCCAATTTTATTTATTTATATACATTACAACTCAGACACAGAACAAACAATCTTGCCCATTACACAAAGATTTTTCCTGGAAATCGAACCCGGACCTAGCAGTCAGAGTCACTAACCACTAGACAAACAGGATAGCCACATTCTCCTTGAGTATTCAAATAATGCACATGTTAAAGAGGATTAAGTATTTCGGCATTACCTTTTCCTGTGTCATTGTTAAAACCTTGGTCTACTTCTGTAAGGTCGGTACTTGGCAGCGTTACGATGTACAGTCAACATACTCCTATTATTATTAGAAACGAGAAATTTTTGGATGGATGGATATTTGTTACTGTCAAGCAAAGATTGGTGGACATTTTTTGTTGAAACTTTACAATGTTATCGATTATCTCTATACTAATATTATAAAGCTGAAGAGTTTGTTTGTTTGTTTGGCGCGCACTAATCTCAGAAAGTACTGCTTCGATTAGATTTTTTTTTTGTTGAATAGTACATTTATCCAGGAAGGCTATAGGCTATATAACATCACGCTATGATTAATAGGAGCGAAGCAGTAGTGAGATATGTTGCAAAATCGGGGAAAATATTCCAAATTACCACGCGGACGAAGTCGCGGGCGACCCCTAGTTATTATTATAAATGAGAAATTTTTGGATATATGGATGTTTGTTACTGCCAAGCAAAGATTGTGGACAGATTTTGATGAAACTTTACAATGTTATCGATTATACATTAGAATTAATCCTTGTGGTGACGGATTAAGAATTCAAATGTCACCACCCGTTTCCATCCCGTGGGTGTCGTAAGAGTCGACTAAGGGAGTAAGTCTGGCAAACAATATCCACCGCAAGAGAGGGAAAACTCGAAACAAAACCCTATACCAACCCGTCTGGCCAGCGTGGGATAGTAGGCTAATATCCCTCCAAATGTATGGAGGAGACCCGTGCCCAGCAGAAGGACGTTTATCGGTTGAGATGATGATACATTAGAATAGTACATATAGCTGATGTGCTATACTGATTTTGTTCCAAAATCGCAGCTATTACAATAAAAAAAAACTATAATATTGTAAAATGTCATCAAAATCCATCCAGCAGTTTATGTGGGAAGGAGTAAAAAACATACATGTATCCAAACTATCTCATTTGACTGCACTGTTGGTTCGTGTTAAGGGTTCGATCCCCACACAGAACAAAAACTTGTGTGATCCATAAATAGTAGTTGTCGAAAGTCTGGGTGTACTTTGGGTCCGTTACTTGTATGTTCGTAAAGTCCGCGATACAGGGCTTGTTCTCTATAGCGGGAATTGTTCCTTAAAAAAATGTACTAGAAGGATTTTGTTGTCTGTACATCGTAAAATTATAAATGTAAGCAGTAAATGCCAAGTCAGTAGGTGAAGTGATTAGTATTACTCTAGTAATTTACTTCACTAATTGTCAATTACTATGTTTCTCTTATTTAATATACTCGTAGGCATGTATTTACTTTTTTTTTTTTTTTTTATACTACTTGGGTGGCAAACAAGCATACGGCCCACCTGATGTTAAGCAGTATCCGTAGCCTATAGACGCTTGCATTACCAGAGGTATCACTTGCGTGTTGCTAACCCATTTTTTTACACCAGGGCTTTAAGATGGAAGTAACCCTGGGATAGGAATACGTATCTTTCAAAACGCATTCCTAAATGAGCGCTGGAGACCTGTACTCACAGGAACACAACTACACCGCTGTGTGTAGTCATTTGGCTGTGGTCTTCTGTAAGGTGGAGGTCCTTCCCCAGTCGGGCTTGTTTGCTAGTATGGTGCCCTACCTCTCTTAAATTTAATTAGAACATCGAAGAATTACTTTGTTATACTTAACTATAATTAAAACATCGAAGGTCGTGTGTTCGATTGTTTTTCTGTGTCTGGGTGTAATTTGTTGGCCTAGTAGGTAGTGAGTCGGAATATTTCCTCCTCCGTATCTAGGAATATTCTTCTGCATCAGACCCAAGATCTAACCATTATTTGTATCGTTTAATCGCTTCAATTAAGTGGCAATAGGCACGGTCGTCGGGGCAGAAAGGTTGGCGACTACAAACTGGAAGGCGCAGCGTGGGCAGGCCTCTAACAAGGTAGACCAAGGACCTGGTAAGGGTCGTGGGTGGCTAGTGGATAAGGTCAGCTCAGGATCGAAAGCTGTGGAAATCTTTGGGGAAAACAGTGGACGTTTTTTAGCTGAGATGATGATAATGATCTATGTATTTACTAATATATTTAAATAGGTATGTCTATCAACTGTCTGGTTTTCTATAGCACAGGTTCTGCCTAGCTTGAGATCAGATGACCATGTGCTTCTATAAAAAATCAATTTTCAAACAACGTATGTATGGGAATTAATATTTCTGGTATTTGTGGTGTCAAGCTGAACTTATAATCTTAAAAAAAAAATAAAGTATATGTTATGGGATACAATAGAGAGTTTTCTATCTATTTAACTATTTATCTATATTTAAAATTGAATAACAATATTATTATGAATTCAAAAGTTTGTTGAATATATACATCAGTTTTATCCCCATCGTAAAATAATTTCGCGAAGCAGAAGTGTAGCAATGTGTATCAGTATGCAATTAATTTGTGTAAAATTCTGTCTGGTATCTGCTTAAATTTTAATAAATAATATAATATGTACATACATTTTATTGGCTTGATAAATATATTTTCAGTTTATTAAGGTACCTACATTAACATAGTTTCTGTTAATATAGGTACGTACTCGTAATTACTTTTTCAATGGATACTGAATACTTTATTTTCTTTTTCTAAAAATTATGAGACCGTACGTCAACGTACGTTTACGACATTATATCGTAAACTTATGTCAAATCCAATACATTCATTCATGTAGAAACGAAGTACGAACAAAATTTAATTATATCGTTAATCGTTCACTACTTCTTTTAAGTGAATTACGAAAATAGACTGATATTGACAACCTTGGCCTTGGCAACAATAATCGGAATTTCAATCATAATCAAATAATCAATATGTGCACAACTCTATTCTATTCGATTCGATTACCATTTATGCCACTTGTCTAGAAGGTCAATAACGATATTAACATTTTTGTCTGTTAAAAAAATGTTATAATTCTATTTTTAAATAGTATGTATCTTTAGTTCAATCAAGTTGCAATGTCTTTTTGTTTATAGTTGAAAAAAATTACATCGACTTACATTAACTATTAGTTTGTTATAAGTTAAAATAAATTAAATTAAAGTAACTAATCCTGACCAGTGTGGTGTAGTAGGCTAATAACCCTCCAAATGTATGGAGGAGACCCGTGCCCAGCAGTGGGGCATTTAAGGTCTCAACCCTTAAACGCCCCACTGCTGGGCACGGGTCTCCTCCATACATTTGGAGGGATATTAGCCTACTATGAACTAATCCTGTATTCTTCACGTGTTCTCAATTTAAAGCCAGATGGAGTCGTAATTCAGTAAAACAATCAGTAGGTTAAGCTATCAAGGACATGGTAACCCTATAGACCGGTGACGGATTGTATTTGTTTGAAAGTTAATCGAAGGAACTCTTTCATATTATTAAATAGCAACCTGCCCTCGCTTAGCTTCGGTTTATTCTGGCTTTCTCTACTATAATATGCATGTATTATACACATAAACCTTCCTCTTGAATCACTCTATCTATTAAATGAATTCGCATCAAAATCCGTAGCGTAATTTTAAAGTTCTAATGACAAATAGACAGCGGGAAGTAACTTTGTTTTATACTATGTAGTGATTATAAAAGAGTTCCTTAGACTGTACTATATTATATAAAAAGATACTCTGACATATTAAATTTAAAAAACAGCAATGATATTCAAATAACACCAACTTAAAACTCAATAAAATTATTTAAATTAGTTTATTTTTGAAGGTGTTGTTATTATTGGTTTATTTAAAAACAAATTACTACTGCCAATCTATTAATTGACTTCTTAACATTATTCGACATTTGCTCTATATTGAATGCTTCAAGCGATTTGACCTTGTAACAGCTACGTAATGCAATTGTCTGACCTTAACACCTAATATAGTTTTAAAATAAAAATATAAGAACAGTGATATTAATAATCTTTTCAGATATAATTATAAACGTTTTTTTGTTAGTTTAATCTGTGGTACCTTAAGATTAGCGAGAATTTTGAACAACGACAAAGAACCAAAGTTTTTTTTTTTTTTTCTGCAGAAGGACCGACGACGGTCATTGGAGTAGACGTGTCCTAGAGTGGAGACCGCGACTCGGTAAGCGTAAGGTAGGGCGGCCCCTACCGACTGGACCAACGACCTAAAAAAGGTCACTGGGATGGACTGGATGCGGAACTCAGAGGACGGTGGTGTAAGGAGAGGCCTATGTCCAGCAGTGGACTGCGATAGGCTGATTGATTGATTAGTAGTTTTTGAGATTAACGCGTTTAAACATACAAACCCTTTAGCGCGGCTCCGCTCTTCCCAGGATATAATCTATCTCCATGCCAAATTTCATTTCGATCCGTTCAGCAGTATAATCATGAATAGGTAACAAACAAACAAACAAACATAGATACTCTTATTTTCGATAATCCGTACCTATTACTATGGATAGATAATAAAAAACCAGATGAACAACATTAAGCGTAATATGCGTGTCGAGGACCTGATAATAAGTAATTTTGCTGACTAGGTTAAGGTCTTTTGGTGCACCTGATTACGATTCATTGAATAGAAATAGCTGTAGTTGTGTGTGGGATGACAATGACTTGACAGCTAATGTATTTCATTCGAGTGGTTTAAGGCTTGGGGTATCGCCAATGACCTTGAGCAGTGCAAAGCAAACACGATGTAATTCTCGAGGCGAGCGCGGGGATACAAACAGATGTACTCTTTAAATGGACGTCTTATTAATTTATAATAAGTTAAAATTAAAATTTATTCTAAATATAACATTATCAAATTATAGGTGTATGTTTTCTGCATATTATATTGTTTTTTTTTCGTATTATTTGATAAAAATTAAAGTCATAACTATTTAGAATTACTATATAATTTATGACAAAACCATATTATGAAACACATCTTGTAGATTAATACTATATTTTTTGGCAGTCGTTTGTCTATAAATGACAACAAAAAATGGTTTTATTTACACTTTTTCATCATTTTCTGAGAGGGGAGCCTTAAGGCTGCGTTTCCATCAGAGATGTGTAGCGAGGAATGTGTTTGTTAGAACAATTAGAATCGCTTCATTTACCTAGCCTCGCTCCGCTAAGGATAACTGAAGCGGATCTATTGGTTCTAACAAACACATTCCTCGCTACACATTTTTTTTTTTTGTTTTTTTTTTTTTTTAAAGACAACTCCTGTACTAGAGAACAAACTCTGTGTCGCGGGGGACTTTACAAACATACAATTAACGGACACAAATTACTACACACAGCGGTGTAGTTATGTTCCTGTGTGTGAGTCTCCAGTGTTAATTTAGAAATGCATTTACAAAGAAACGTATCTATATCGTAATAATACCCCGTCTCAAAACCCTGGTATTTTTTTTGAATCGGCAATACGCAAGTGATGCCTCTAGTATTGCAAGCGTATAGTAACTGCTAATCAATCAATCGGGCCGTATGCTTATTTGCAACCTTAGTAGTATAAAAGAAAAATAAGCAAAATATGGATATACTCGAATACAAAAACACAACAAAAATGTCCTCTGCTGTACGATTGACATTGACATAGAGAATGAGGGCCAAGGATCTGGCTACGTAACAATTTTGTTCTATCGTGAATGTCAAGGAAAATAAAGTTAAGGAAAATGTTATGATAGTGTAAGAGCCAGTAACCAATTTATGCTAATCGTTTTATACATAAAATCTTTTTGTATGAATGTACTGATTAGATAAAATATTGAACTTTTTTATACCATTTAGGTGGTAAACGAGCATACTACTAAACGGCTAGTAAGTAGTTATCGTAGCCTTTGGACGCTTGCAGTACTAGAGGTATCACTTGCGTGTTCTCAACCTAAAAATAACATCAGAGTTTTATGATGGAGTATCCCTGGACTAGAAAAACGTTTCATTAAAATATTTTAAAATAAATTCTAAAGACGAGTCTGATTCACCAACCCGCATTAGGCCAGCGTGTGTGAATTAAGGCCTAAAGTCTCACTCTCTCTCTTGATAGAGGAAAGGAGACGCGTGCCCAGCAGTGGGACATACATATTATTATAGAGGTATACATATCTAAATACATTATTCAATCCGTGAGCTTGTGACTACGGTTGGTGTAACTCGTTCGAAACGTCAAGCAATCTAAAGGTAAATAAACTATAGGTAATAGTGTTATAACCTAAAGTATATACTATTACATACATATGTATATTGATTTCCGGCTTACCGGTTGGTATCGAACCAAATCAAAACAGTCAATTTATTAATAATTATTTCCTATTTGGCGGCCAAGTCATTTAAATTAATAAAATGTTTTGCATTTTTTTAAATATCTTAACAAGGCCAGACAAAGACAGTTTGAACAGTTTGTATTTAGAAACAGAATATTAATTTCATACAAAATAAATAACTTGTATAAATACAGAAGCAAGCTCTTATGCTAAAATATTTTTTCAATTACATGAGAACGTGTCTTTCACCTAAAGGCCGAGATTTGTCACTTTCAATTTAATATTGTTTACTGATTATATTCACCTAAAAGCTTGAAGTGACAACCTGTCAAAACAATATAGTGGTACTACTATTCCTTTGGGATTTCTGTGACACGTAAAAACAGTAATATAGTCTACATTTTATTTATGGTTGTATAGTTTTGTTTTTAAAGACGAGACCCCCGCACTAGTACAAGTCTTGTTTCGCGGGGGACTTTACAAATATACAATTAACGGAGTTACAAAGTACACCCACACTCGGGAAAACCTTTTTTTTAAGACAAATCCCGCACTAGAGTACAAGCACTGTGTCGCGGGGGACTTTAAAAATATACAATTACCGGGCACAAATAACACACAAAATTAATTACATGTTTGTCTTCTTCTTCTTCGTGTCGATGGTACGATAAATAAATAATTAATTTGCAGAAGCCCAGAATTTCGCCACCTCTACGGCGTTATCAGTTGCTGCGCAGAGGTCACTCAAAGTGCAGGTATTAGGACACAAAGGACAGGACAGGAGGTACATGTTTGTAAAGTCCCGCGACACAGGGCCTGTTCCCTAGTGCTGGAGTTGTCTTTTTAATAAGACAAATTATTCATATCTGTCATGAACCTCTGACTCAAGTTCTATCGGATACTCTATCTTTCCCTACTAGAACATAGATTAAACGCGAAATTAATCGGTTAATATTAACAATTTATAGTAACCGATATTTAGAACAATTAAAAACAGGTTTTAAATAGTTCAGATAGTTATCATTGATTGTCACAGTTAATTGTGTGGTTTGTATGACATAAATGGTTTTTATACTTCTATTTCTACGTAATTTTGACCTATATTATACAAAGCCAGTTTTATACATGTATATTTAATTTCTTTTTATATTTATACTATAGTCTTTTTTACATAACATGGGTACTGTGACGTTTTACATCTAATATATAAAATTCTCGTGTCATAGAGTTCAACTTTGAACTCCTCCGAAACGGCTAGACCGATTTTCGTGAAATTATGTGTGCATATTGGGTAGGTCTGAGAATCGGACAACATCTATTTTTCACTCCCCTAAATGTTAAGGGTGGTCCACCCCTAAATTTTGTATTTAATTTTTTAGACAAAATTATTTGTTTTTATTTTTTTGTGATTCAGCATTATAAAATACATACAACCCTTAATTTTCACCCCTATACGATAAATCCCTATTTTTTAATAGCGATATTACTATTTTAGTAGCAAAACAACGTTTGCTGGGTCAGCTAGTTTGAAGATAAATATCAATGAAAATGAAAGATGATTAATTTAAAACCTATCGATTGAATACTCTAGGCTTTTGATCATTCTAATAGGCTATTGGTTAGAGATTGATTCAATCATTTTCTTTCATCTTCATCGTAAAATGTTAAACGTCACAGTACCTATGCTATGTGAAATAGACTATAGCTGTTGCCCATGTGGATGCCGTTTATAGCGATAAAAATTATTCTATGTTCTTCCTTAGGATGTCATCTATCTGGTTGCCAAATAACATTGAGATTCATTTTGCCGTTTAGCCGTGAAAAGGTAACAAACAAACAAAGTTACTTTCGCATTTATAATATTAGTACGGATGACCCTTTTAATAGACATACGCACACGGGCACAATTCACGGACTATTTGACCTGTATGAAGATTGAGTCTACAAAATTTATCGCGATCTAATTGGCGAGGTAATCTACCCATGTGCAGTCATTTGATATCCTACTAATATTATAAACGCGAAAGTTTGTAAGTATGGATGGATGGATGGATGTGTGTTACTCTTTCACGTAAAAACTTCTGAACGGATCTGGATGAAATTTAGCGATAACCGACATCTACGCGGGCGGAGCCGCGGGCAACAGCTAGTAGTTAATAAAGGTCCTGCGAGAATACCAGCGTTGTGGTCCAGGCCACAACATTAGAGCTGACGCAGGGACCTTATTTGCTTAATGTAGTAAAAAAACAATTTTTAAATAGGGATCGAACTCGGGAACTCTACACAAATTGTTTGTACTACCCACAGAACAGATGAAGTATTACCGCTACTATTGCACTACTGGAGGCAGGCTTTATTAGTCTTTTGTTTTGTTAACACTAAATTTGTATTTTTAATAAATTATGATGAATAAAGGAAGGCCTTCTTTTTTGTATTTATTTTGATCACTAAAAATATATGCCATAAATATACTAAAAATAACTTACGCAGAATATTTTTTCAATGTGTATAATATTATTTTCTAAATATTATTTCGTGTTTTTAGTAGTACCTAATTTACGCATGAACCCTTTCCCTGTCCCAAGCTAAACACAATAGAAATCTATTGTTATGTATCAGATATGATTAATGGGACAGAGAACCTATGTATGTCTCATATGACATTTTTCATTGACCTGCATAAGTGTCACAGTGTGATCTATATGAATAAATGATTTTTAATTTGAATTATTAAAACTAAGTAAGTTTATTTGAATCTACCGAATAATAAATTTATTGATTGTATTATTTGCAAGAGTATCCACTTTAATTTATAATTACAAACGTTAATTTTTGATGTAAAATATAATTACATACGGTTTATTTCTTAGTTGAGCTGAGATTAAATTAAAATAATCCGCATGAATATAATTAAAAAAAATTACTCACATGACAACAAAAACACAACGCACTTCAAACACAAAGTCAACAAAAATTCACGGGCACAATAAAAAACTGAATACTAAACAGAGTTAGGTAATTAAAAAATAAAGAATGTCATTTGAATTTTTCGAACGCGAATTTTTGCTCTCGCTACACGTGCATACGCAGCGTACATAAATTAAACATTAAGCTGCTATATCTGCTAACAACTGAAGTAGAAACATACTCAGCTTACGCGACGTGAAGGATTTTCGAAAGGGATTGTCCGGTGGATGTTGTGCGAAAGGAAGATTGAAATGGTTTTGTAATATAAACAAAAACTTAGGCACTTTTTTTCATAAATATAGATTTTAATATTTTTTGTGTATATAATATACACAAAAAATATTAAAATCTTAGATTAAATCTTTATGAAGCAAATGCAGTCAATGGAAACAAGGTCATAATAAAATATATTAAAATTCAACATTCAACTATTTCAGCAAAAAAAAAACAAAATATATTTTAGAATTGTAAAATGCAAAATGCTTTTTCAATAAACCTATAACGCTTTTATCAAAACATATGATAGAACTTAAAAAAATTACTTAACACATCAAGTATACAACAGTTACAAGTCCCAATATTTTGTAAACTTTCTAATTCACAAGATGATGTAAAACCAAACACCGAACGGCTGCATGCGGTCTTTTTGTTTTGTTGGTTGTGATGTAACTTATTCACATTGATTGCATGTGTAGGGCAAACCTTCGCACTGGACAATTACGGATGAAATTATATAAACAATGCACCATGTGTCTGTCAACATCATTAATACTTTTCGTGTGACACTTGGTTTGTAAGAGATAAATAAAATGTAATCATTTGTAAACAAATTTGAAACAATATGATATACATATTGTTTCAAATTTGTTTACAAATGATTGGTTTGTGGGGTGGTTTTTTATATAAAATTTCCGCACTTGAAATTAGGTCCTTTGTCTCGGATGTGTTTGGATACTTACAAACGGCTAAAAATATTTGGCAATTTGACAAATATTTATTAAATTCCGCCACTGGAATTGGTGTAATTGGTGTACAATAAAGAGTTTTCTATCTATCTATCTGGTACAGGTAGATAGATAGAAAGCTCTTTATTGTACACCAATTACATTTAGTTTAAATAGTTTTAAAAAAAGCCTGGTTTCGGATAACTTGACTATCTATCTGCTTATCAATTAGCCAGTTAAGATATTTTTTTTTTAAAAAAGCTACCAAAAATAATTACTAACGTCACGTACCAACATCTGGCATTATAGCCTTGTACTAGTATCAGCCCCGTCCTTACAACGGAACATCTCTTTTGAGCATATTTATGTATTTACTTGGCATATAATGATTTATCAAGATCAGATCAAAATTATGGTAAATAGTACGTGATATGTACAAGTGCTTAGGGTGGTCAACTCGTCGCTAACACGTGGATTTGCTTCCAACCCGGAAAAAGACTTTGTGTGATCCATAAATGTTTGTCCTGAGCGTGTGAGTAGTTTATGTCCGTGAATTGTATATTTATAAAGTCCTCCGTGACATAGTGCTTGTTCACTAGAACGGGAGTTATCTTTTTTAATGAAATAATTTTTGTTAATGTGTGATAAATATATCTAGCCAAACCCTTGAAGATTTTAATACTACTGCACTTTGTTATCAGACGGTGCGCTTATAAAACTCTTAATTTAAGTACTATTAAAAGTGGTCTAGCAATATTAAGTGTTGGTTTATTAATTGTCGGCATTACAGAAAAGAAAGATAATTGTATTGATTGCTTTGACACGTTTTTAGAGGACTAGTGGCTTTATCTGAGTCAAAGGACTATAACTCAATGTGTGTACGTGAAAGTTTTACTAAAGGCACAAAGCATGTAATGTCAGTATTAGCGAATTAATGATCTAGATAGTTCTAGAAGCCATGCTTCGCTGTCACAAGAAGTTTAATAGAAGTCATGATTAACGATTTGAGAAAAAACTCTATTTTTTTTTTATAAAGACTTAGACTTTTCTCATAAAATTAAAATTAAAATCTAGAAATCTTGTAAAGCAGTGGAAAATATTCGAGTTAGGGACCTGTTTTATAATAATATATTTAGTAATTGAATATAATAATTATTATATGTATAATAGCCAGCGTCTGGCCAGCGTGGTATAGTAGGCTGATATCCCTCCAAATGTATTTATTATTAGCCGGACCTGTGACCAGTAATGGAATGTTTATGGGTTGAGATGATGATGATGATATGTATAAATGTAAAGCGACACCTATTTAGGGCATATTTTGTAGAGCTTTACAGAGAATAAATTCCTAGGCAAAATTATCAGAATATCCACTTTCTGTATCCGGACTCCCCAGTCCGGATTCAGAAAGAGAGTTAAGAAACTCTACATGTTACATTCCTTTTTAATTAAAATAGGCTAGATAAAACATGGCGTTGCGTATGCTAAATATAAAATTGTCCCTTGTTCATGGCCCTGTTGTCTTGTGAAGCAATGCCGTTCCACTCCCGCGCAGCCATAAATAATTATTTCGCCATAACATCAAATTGTGCATACAAATTTATATAAGATTTGCACGCTGCAATTTTGCTATAATAGTCATGCAATTATTGAGATAATAATAGCAGTAGTTACTTGCTTTAGCAATTGTGTATTCGGTACGGTTACTACCAATAATTCATCTACATTGGATAGCAAAACAATTTTTGACTGCCTTGGTGGTCCAGTGGTCGCAGTATGCGCCCATATGCCATGCCACAGGCATGGCATATGGGCGCATATTGCGTGGGTTTGATTCCAACACAGTTGTTCGCAAAGAGTTGTTCTGAGTCTGGATGTAATTTCTGTCCGTTAATTGTATGTTTGTAAAGTCCCCCGCGACACAGAGCTTGTCCTCTAGTGCGGGAATTGTCTTTTTTTAAAAAAAAAAGAAAGCTCAAATCTGAGGTTTATTTGTGTCAAACAGAAAAATATAGACACAGTTTTGTTATTTTGTTTTATTATTTTAATTTTAAAAAGACAACTTTCGCATTTGGCAACAATTCCTGTATTGCGGGTGACTTTACAAATATTTAATTTACTGACACCAATTACACCCAGACTCAGAACAAACACAAATTTACAAATTGCGTAGAGTTTTTTCGCAAATTAGTAAGATTATGTATTTTTAATATTTATTTGTATTATTAGGTATTTTATTTTGGTAACTATATATTTATTTGTATATTATTAACTTGTACACTTGTGTATGCTGTATTATTTAAAATCAACATTTTTAGAATTGTACCTACTTTATCTAATCTCTGCACCTCTAAAAGTTGTCTAGTAGAATATAATTCCTCACGCATTAAATCCGCTGAAGTACTAAATATATAATTTTGTGCAAAAAGTTTAAATAAATAAATAAACCCATGACTATTAAATTAGCAGTCAGGGTCACTAACAGGTCATTCAATGTCAGTCAGTTATGAATAGTGTTAAAGGTAACAAATTACATACATCTATACATATAATAAAATCGTAACCAAGTCGCGTCTGTACATTGATTTTTTTTTCGAAAATACAATTTATATACGTTGTATTTCTGTTACTGAGGCCAAAAATGTGGTTTTTAAAATTTTTGTCTGTTTGTCTGTTTGTCTGTTTGTGGCCGCGTTTGTGCGCGATAAACTCAGCAACCACGCAACCGATTTGAATGCGGTTTTCACTTATATATTGTGGCAACCTTCCCATAACATATAGGCTTTATTTTATTCCAATCGGTTCACAAATAAAAAAGTTATGGTCACTTTAATAACACACGTGCTATACAAGAAACACGCTTCGATTTATTTAGCTGAAACTTTTTAAAATGTAGTTTGTAAAACCACGTTTGAAGTTTATATGAAAATAAATTTATAAAATAATGCGAGGTTTCGGAGATATAGCCATCACCAATTTAAGTTGAACTCTCATCAATATCGGCGACCATATTAAATAGAGATCAGCTGACTGGTACTTCACGTGTTAACGGTACTAGGTTAAAAGTGTCCATTTTACAACGAAATGTAATAGAAGCAGATATTTTAACAGGATGCGGTGCAGGTAATAGTATTTTTATGCCCCGGGTTCTTTTGATTTCAAACAATTTTCCGTTAAGCAACTCGAGGAAACTCTATGTTTTAATCCCTGAAGTCCACGCAAACGAAGTCATAAACACATATCAGCTATACATCTATACACACATTAATAAAATCGAAGTGTCTGTTTGTAATATCAAAATAACAGCTTCCTATTAAATTCATGTGGCTGTTTACATAGCACTTACAACAGAAATACAATTTAAACAGTTTTATCTCTCTGTCTATCTGTTTGTTGCAGCTAAAATCGTCTTTGATAAAACTAAAACTATATAAATATACTATAATAAGTATGAATAAAATGCGTTAATCATGCAATGACCTAAGACAATCACTGGCTAAATTAAACGCCTAATAAAACTTAAACACAAACTATAAAATATTACTATAAAATGAATGCTATTTCATTTTGTGTAGGCGCTAACATTTAACAATACCTTAATTTAGGTAATCAGGAAAGCAGCACAGAAAAGAAAACACTCCATCGAATCTGTCTATCTGGTCACGATAAACTCAATAACTACCAAACAAAATTTCATACGATTTTCACCACTAGACAGCGTGATTCTTTCATTATAGTTTTGCGAGCGTGAATTGGCTGAAATATTACGATGATAGTTGAGCGAGTCGGAAAAATCCTGCCGTTGGAGGCAATGTTATTTGCAAATAGATCTAAAAAACTCCGCGATACTATGTGTCTATCTTCGACCAAAAAAATCACTCACAGCGAAACGCATGATCAGCCTCTGTCTCATTGGCATACTTAACTGATATATATTTTTAACTAAATTTTTAAAGATGAGGTTCCATTGCATTGTTTTTTTTATTCCTGAACATCGTCATTTAAGAGCCGATTTGTAATATTTTCTTTTTAAGTGACCGACATAGCTCGAAAAATTGCCTCAATTAAGTGACAATGGGCAGGGCATATAGCTCACAGAACCGATGGCCGTTGGGGCAGAAAGGTTCTAGAGTGGCGACCACGAACTGGAAGACGCAGCGTGGGCAGGCCTCCAACAAGATGGACCGACGACCTGGTAAACGCGGGCAACCGATGGACAAGGTCAGCTCAGGACCGAATGATGTGGAAAATCTTGCGGGAGGCCTTTGTCGAGCAGTGGACGTCTTATGGCTAAGATGGAACTACTTTTGTGGCAAACAAGCATATGGCCCACCTGATGTTAAGCAGTTACCGTAGCCTATAGACGATTGCAATACCAAAGGTATCACTTGCGTGTTACCAACCCATTTTTTACACCAGGGCTAAGATGGGAGTATTTTTTAGGAATAATATTAAATACTAGCTTAAACTTTACTTTACATGTAGATAAAGTGTGCAATAAAATAAGTATATTTGTCTACGTCCTTCGACGATTAATAAGAATGACATCATTATCTGTAACACTACAAGCGTATTACGGTTATGTTGCATCAACTCTCAACTACGGA
Organism: Trisateles emortualis; assembly: GCA_947095525.1. Lineage (NCBI taxonomy): Eukaryota > Metazoa > Arthropoda > Insecta > Lepidoptera > Erebidae > Trisateles > Trisateles emortualis. Next base: position 18,542,378 of record OX352736.1, on the reverse strand, counting down.
CTCTTGCTTTGGGGTAATAGTACAGATATACAAAGAGCATTTATAGCCCAAAAGAAATGCGTAAGAGCAATCTGTTGCAAGGGGCCATATGATACATGTAGACCACTATTTATAAAATTGGGTATACTTACTCTTTCCGGAATGTACATTCTAGAGATTTTTAAGTTTGTCAAGTCAAATCCAAATTTATTTAAAACTGCTTCCGATATATATCCAAGAAATACAAGGGCGTCTAATAGATTAGTAATAGGATTTTGTCCCAATACCTCATTACTGCAAAAGAGTTGTTATGGCATGTGCATCAAAGTTTATAATAAAATTCCAAATGTATTTAAGGAAGGGCCAACGACACCTATGACTAAAAAATTACGCAAATGGCTAATAGAAAACTGCTTTTATAATATTAGAGAATTTCTTACTACACAATTTGCATATTAATATATGTTAACAAAATAGAGAACAATAATTTTGTATCTAACATCTGTATGTACCTATTTTACGCAAATAAATACTTTGACTTTGACTATCCCTGGGATAGAAATACGTTTCTTTCAAAACGAATCCCTAAGTGAGCGTTGGAGACCTATACTCACACACAGGAACACAACTACACCGCTGTGTATAGTTATTTGGTTGTGGTCTTCTGTATAGTGGGAGTCCTTCCCGCTCTTTAAAAATTATCTTAAAATCTTTTTATAATTGGATGGATAATCTTTCATACTGTTTTCAGTTTTTAAAAAATCCAGTTCTGATGATGGGTTCCGTAGGGAAGTGAGTAACCTACTCAAATACTATAGGCATACTGCAATAAATCAAACAAATGCATTCAGGAAGCATCAATTCGTTAGTGAAACTAATAAAGAATACTGCAGATGGCCAACTTCTCAATGATAAATGTTTTTCCGATGGAGATCAGACATAATGTATCTCAATTATGGTAATTAAATGACAGTAACTAATCACATTCAATGAGCAAATGAATACAATTGTTATATATTAAATGTTACAATTGAACTAATATTATGATACAGCCGGATATAGGCACGGATACTTCGTAATTAAACAATGTACAAAGTAAAAAATGCATAGTTTCAGAGATAAAGATAATAATTAACAGATACCTATATACAGAATTTACGTTGAACTCTCACTAATATGGTCGACAATATTAAATAGGGTTCAACTTACTGGTTTTTCATTCAGTTTTGTTCCGAAAGCTTATGTAAAGTAGTATAACTGTATTATAAGAACAATGGATTAATTTAATTTCTGAAATCCTTGAGCACTACGACGGACCATTATGCCCTTTAAGAATTTAATAAATTTTTAGCCCACATAAACTGTGTAACTGTACCTATCAGGTTAGAAGTGACCAATTTAAAACGAAATGTAATAGATGTAGAGATTTCTACAGGGTATGGCACAGATAATACATAACAATACATAAATTCAAACTATTAGCTAGGCGATGGGCCAATTAAGGTTATTCACGTTTGCGCTAAGACAATTTGAAGAGCAGAACAATCATACAAACAAGGAATATTTCTTCATGAAGTTTATTAATTGCAGAATCCAAATGTTTAAAAGAAAAAAGTGACTGACTTATCAACAAACGCACAGTTTAAATCATTAGACACTCAGATAGCTATTATGATATAGGCATCCGCAAAGAAAGGTTTTTTTAAATGTAACCACTAAAGATGAAAATCAGCCGATGAAAGTTTGTATAGGGATAACAGCTGTAGCTTTGAGATTTTCAGTAAAAGACTGAACACGCGAACGAAGTCGCGGGTACAGCTAGTATTATAATATGTAAATAGCCTTAATTGTCTGTAATTTTGTTACGCTCATTACAGTTTTTTATAACTATCTGCACTACAAATAAATCCTATTTTATTTTAATAAATAATAAGCAACTCATATTTGTCCCAACGCTGGGCACGGGTCTCCTCTCCTCTATCAATTAGAAAGGTTCAGGCCTTAATTCACACACGCTAGCCTAATGCGGGTTGGTGAATCAGACATGTGTTTAGATTTTTTTAAGACATGTGTTTCCTCACGATGATTTTCATTCACCGTTTGTAGATGGCGAATCATTTGTTAACTACATAATAAACTTGACAAAGTGAAATTCACTTTGATACTGCCACCCGGTATCGAACTCGCACCTCTTGTATGCAAGTCGGGTTCTTTCCCACTCGGCGACCGCTATTCAATTATTTCATTTTTACAAGCATTAAAACCCCAGACACAAACTATACCCAGATTCGGAACAATCATGACGTCACAAGTGATGACACAGTAGAGAATGGTGAAGTGATCAAAAGTGCAGTTAAATGTTAACATAAGTAATTACGAAATGTGTTTCAACGTATGTTAGAAATATTCATCTTACTCTTTAGTGCTCGTCAAGGAAGCCCATTCAAATTCAAGCAATCCCAACTAATATTTATATATATTTATACGATAGTAAATCTGTTTGTTTGTTTGTTTGTTACCTTTCCACGACTAAATCGCTGTACGGATCTTAATTCATTTTCTTTAACCAGACATTTTCCTCAGTAGGGTTAAGCCCTGTGTCGCGGAGGACTTTATAAACATACATTTATTTATTATTTCGACTGCCTCGGTGGTCCAGTGGCCGTAGTATGCGCTTGCTGTGCACGAGGTTGTGGGTTCGATTCCCACACAGGACAAAACTTTGTGTGACCCATAAAGAGTTGTTCTGAGTCTGGGTGTAATATTATTTGTGTCCGTTAATTGTATGTTTGTAAAGTCTCCCGCGACACAGAGCTTGTTCTCTAGTGCGGGAGTTATCTTAAAAAATGACGAATGAAAAAGGGCACTCAAAAACTAATAAGAGTTAAAAAGTAAAACTTTTGTTAAGCCAGTTTTGTAAGGTCATTGAACTGAATTTAAGATTGTGCCTTTTATAAAGTTTTAATTTATTTTTATAACTTCTAAGGTACCCAGGTAACTTGCAAATAAAAGCACCACACAAGCGAGTAAGCCTGTTTGGGGAAGGACTTACATTTTAAATAAAAAAAAGATTAATATGGCCGACCTTATGTTACCTGGCTATGCGTCTATATGCTTATCATGCTCCAGTATTACAGCGACCATGGGCTACCGTTATCACCCAAACTAATATTATAAAAGCGAATATTATTCTTTATTATTAAAGCTGAAGAGTTTGTTTGTTTAAACGCGCTAGTCTCAGAAAGTACTGGTTCGATTATCTTTTTTTATTGAATATTGCATTTATCCAGGAAAGCTATAGGTTATATAACATCACGCTATGATCAATAGGAGTGGAGCAGAAGAGAGATATGTTGCAAAATCGGGGAAAATATTGCAAATTTCCACGCGGATGAAGTCGCAGGCGACCCCTAGTGCGAATATAAATCTGTTTGTTTGTAGCCTTTTCACGCAAAAACGGCAGAATGAATCTTGACGAAATTTGGTAAATAGTTAGATGATAGACTGACTTGACTGCAAGGTTGGTTTAGTGGCTACCTCGCCATTTAACCACTGCGCGGCGAGTTTTCGGTTCGTTTCGTGCCACGTTGAATGGCAATGTTTATTCTCTGTGTGAGAAACAGGCCAGCCCTCTGATCACGCGAAGCGTCAATCAGTAGTTTTGCTAGATCTCTGTAGTGAGCCTCTAGACAAGTGGCATAAACGGTAGTCGAATCGAAAAGTCAAAAAAACTAATGTACCTATGGGATTTGACGTAACTCTACGATATAATGTCGTAAACTTACGTCAAATCCCTTACATTTGCTTTTTTGACTTTTCGATTCGACTATCGCTTATGCCACTTGTCTAGAGAGGCAGGATACGAGCACTCGGACCCCATGAACCGACTGTCTCTACTCCAATCGGCATTAAAATAATCACTACAATTTGAATCAAAACCTTCAATATATAATATATTACACTAAGCAATGTGCCAATACTAGTACTTGATTATGTAAACATAAATATAGGTAGTAATGTTTGCTTTGTAATCGGCATTCGTTCCCTTTCAATGTTTGGCCTTCGACAGATCACCAACGACCTTGCATTTGAACGCTAGCCCTCCATCCGTAGTATACTTAACTTAAGAGCGATTTCCACTGCCCATTTTTCCATACAAACGTATTACTGATTTTTCTTTTTAGATGCCTAGAGCAATTAAATTTTAGCCTGATGTAGATATCAGGCTTGACAATGACATGGTTTAATTTTTATTGATAAATGGGTTTTTATAGAAGTTAAGGCCAAAGAAAATTAAATATTCAAAAAAATTATACTAAGGTGGCATAAAACTAAAAAAAAACGAATCATAGCGTCACTCTTGTTCTTTGACGAATGATTAATAAAAAAAATTGAAATCAATTAAATGTTGGAGGAGGCAGATCCGGCGGCTGATTCTCTAAGAAACAGCGATCGCAAACTGACAGTTGTGATTGCTCAGTGACGACACATACGATTGCTAAACTTCAAAAAGATAATTGATTTTGCTCCGTTTTCGCGGTCGCTCAGTTTTCGCTCTTACGGAATACTCCAGCCGGAATTTTTGCTGTCGGAAATTGGTCTGGCCTGTGTGTAACCCTTTCGCACAGTTTGAGGGGTGAATAGGAATATGGGGAAATAGATTGATATTAATACAATAAATTATGTACGTGTGTGTTACAAATGAATTTTCAAATCACTCGCGAGTGATAATTCCTCTTAATGCTTGTCTCATTAAATATTATAATTTTAATCGCTTAGACAATCACATATTTCTGGGGCCTTTATATTTTTTTATGAAGTGTGTGAATACGTATCAAGAATGTTAAGTTGAACAGTGCCGCTTCCGTAATTAAAGCAAAAACAAAGTTGGAGAAAAAAATACTTCATTAAATGTTTGCATTAAATGAGGCGCTCGGTAAACGGTCATCGGGTTATGCAACCAAAGGCGCGATAACCCTATAGATACCAATATGACGACATATTGGTATTAAATCTGAACGTTTTAGAGGGAACACTAAAAGTCGGCCTCCACCAGGTTGACCACTAACCAAACGAGAAGAAGAAGATTAAATGTTTGCCATCTAAGTGATCAAATAAAATATATACCTCAAGACAGGGTATAAATTTAAGGCTTTCAAAATGTCCAACTACCTTGATCAAGTCATCTGTCTAGCTTACCGTTTGCCTGTCCACTAGTTTTCGTAAAGGATATACCAGAATTCATTCTCGATGTGCCTCGTGCCACCGGAGCAGTTTTAACAATCCGAATTTTTACCACTCTAAATGATCTATATAGATGCTAAACTATAATATTGCATCTAATTACAATACCCAGTCTAATATCAAAATTGCTTTGTAAGGGGCAGTACACACGGCAACGGAGATATATTATAGTATGCAGGGCTGCTATACGAAGATATTGTTTTTTAAGAAATCCACTGTATAGGTATATTTCAGGTAGGTATATTTTATTAGGTGAAATTTGGTAACAGTGTTTGTATTAGATTTAACTGCCTCTTTGGCTCAGGGTTCGATGTGTTTGACTGCTGATCGCGAGCGAGGTTCGATCCCGAGTCGGGCCAAAAAAATTATATTGGGTTTTTCTGTCAAGAAATTCACAATAGATGCCCGCAATTTGGAAATTGGCGGTGTATGCCTCGGAAAGCACGTAAAGTCGTTGGTCCTACTAATAGCTAGCCTTCATTGAGATTAGCCACCGTAACCGAAATTCGGTTAGGAGTACATTACAATTAGACTAAACTTACAGATAAAAATATATTACACACAAATTCATACATTGGTTTTCTTAAAAACGAATGTTCATATAGCGGCCTTGCTCCTCTAGGCAAGTGGCATAAACGGTAGTCGAATCAAAAAGTCAAACAAGCAAATATATGGGATTTGATGTAAGTTTACGACAATATATTATATCGTATAATTAACGTCAAATCCCATACATTTGCTTTTTTGACTTTTCGTTTCGACTACCGTTTATGCTACTTGTCTAGAGGGGCTGTCTACATATCTGCGTTGCCGTGTGTACCTACTATCTGCTATTGAATTGTATGTATTTACAATTGTGGTACAGCGGTATGCAATTTTCTCTATAATATGTAATAACGTTTTCCAATTACACGCTTTGTTGCATTGACATTGCGGACACTAACTTTGTCAATAGTTTGATATTACCATTGAACAAGTTTCTAACAAATATAATCTATACTAATATTATAAAGCTGAAGAGTTTGTTTGTATGTTTGGTTGAACGCGCTAATCTCAGAAAGTACTGGTTCGATTAGAAACAATCTTTTTTTGTTGAATAGTGCATTTATCAAAGCAATTACATCACGCTATGATCAATAGGAGCGGAGCAGTAGTGATATATGTTGCAAAATCGGGGAAAATATTCCAAATTACTACGCGGATGAAGTCGCGGGCGACCCCTAGTATAACAATATACATATAACAGTATACCAAGAACTTGACAAATGGTACGTATAATAATGATTATAATATTTTATCCTTGGCTATGTCAGTCAAACGACCGATATCGTAGGAACGATCGAGGAAGATTTATTTTTTACATTTTAATACAACTCTCGTACAAAAGTAACCTGTGACGGGAACTTAACAAACATACAATTAACGGACACAGAGTTCACACAGACTCGGGACAACCATTTATGAATCACACTAATTTTGACTATTTGTTTTTTTGTAATAATGTATGGATGTATATTTGTTATTCTTTCACGCAAAAACTACTGAACGGATCTGAGCCTCTCGACAAGTGGCATAAGCGATAGTCGAATCGAAAAGTCAAAAAAGAAAATGTATGGGATTTAACGTAAGTTTACGACATTAAATCGTAGACTCGCGTCAAATTCCATACATTTTATTTTTTGACTTTTCGATTCGACTATCGCTTATGCCACTTGTCTAGAGGCTCTGGGCTAAATTTGGCATAGAGATAGATTATAGGCAGAAATAACACATATGCTAGTTATATCTCGGAAAAAATCTCTGTACCCGAGGTATTGTACTCGCGGGCGCAGCCGCGGGCGAAAGCTAGTACAAAATATGAGTATAATTTTTTAAAATTTGTTTTTGCAATTGACGAAAAGATTAAAAGGGGACGCCATCTCCCGGATTTTAGATTTTCCATAAAAAATAATCACGTTTGATTCACTTTTCCAAGCAAATGTTTACCTTCAATTGATCGGTAATAAAACAACTGAAAACACTTAAAGTAAATACAAACTATTGCTATAAAATAAAGTAAAACAACCTTAGTAATCTCTTATTATTCAATTTAGATAAATGTTAACAATTAAAGTGCGGAGAACAAACTATTATCTTACATTTGTTATTTTGTTTAAACGAGGTCTTGTTTAAAGTTTTATTATCATCATTTCAGTTGAAAGATACCATACAAGTGACCAAGCCCGACTGGGTAATGACCTCCTTACAAAGGTCCACAACCAAATAGCTTTATATAATGCTGAATTAATTGCTCACATTGATGACTTTTTTACAATAATGAGGAAAAAGACATTGTCTGTAGTACAAGGTATGCGGGGGAGCCAAAACAGTATCCTGAAAATGATTGCGGGCAGGCTGGATTCGGCTGTGTTTGGTCGCTTCATTGACCTTCATGTGAGAGGTGTGGGTCAATGATTTAATGTGTTTTATTTGATAATTTGTGAATGTTTTAAATACTATTTAATTTAATTGTACTAACATAGACTATAAGTATGTTGTTACTAACATAATATGGATTGTAATTATCTGTAAAATAAATAATTTGAATATTCCTCATTTAGCGTTTTCATATTTTAGGGATACCATTACAGCCCCTCTAGACAAATGACATAAACGGTAGTCGAAACAAAAAGTTAAAAAAGTAATTGTATGAGATTTATGTTATAATGTCGCAAACTTACGTCAAATCCCATACACTTGCTTTTGTGACTTTTTGATTCGACTACCGCTTATGCCACTTGTCTAGAGGGGCAGGTGTGAGGCGGCAACACGAAAATTATGCCATAGATATTGTAAGCGTCCATAAGCTAAGACTACTGCCTACCATGAGGCGAGTCATATACTTGTTTACCATATAACTATTAGTGTCTAGCATAATAGCCAACGTTTGAATATATAAAACTAATAAAATGGCGCGGCACTACCACAAAGGACCAGCCTGCTCCCAGACAATAGTAACTTTAACTAGAGAGTTGGAGTAACTATTGACTAAGAGGGCTAAGTTCACATTTAACGTGTGTAAACGCGCGTCAGCGCAGAAGGAAATTTGAAGAGAGTTCACATGACGAGCGCTAATACGCATTGCGAGAGTACTCAGTATATATCAAAACTAGCTGTTGCCCACGGCTACACCTGTGTGGATGTCGGTTATCGCGATAAAAATTCCAGACTATAATCTATCTCTGTGCCAAACTTCATCCAGATACGTTTAATAGGTTTTTCGTGAAAGCATAACAAACAAACATTCATACATTCTAACAAACTCTCGCGTTTATTTTAGTAGGATTGTAAAATAGTAATCATAATGAAAATGCGTGCTTATTTGATTAGAAAACAGACGTTACATTAGTAGCAAAGCGTGCGTCAACGTGCGATCGTCTGCGTCTAGAGGCTTTTTAACCTCCGACCATAAAGAGGGATGTTTTAAGTTTTACGTGTCTATCTATGTATCTGTCCGTGGTATCATAGTTTCCAGACGAATGAACGGATTTTGATGTGTTTGTTTTTGTTTCAAAGCTGGTATGATCGAGTAGTTCTTAGCTTTAATTTGAAGATAGCTATGATAAAGATATATTTCCACTAGAACTTTCTCACTTCCACAGAAATTTGAAACTTTGATGGTATTTCCATGACATGGTAACTTAAGTCTGCAGGATATCTAACTCCTCAGCAATTTACAGCTGATATAATGTATTAGAATGGACTTCATCGGTGGTCCAGTGGTCACAGTATGCGACTGCTGTGCACGAGGTTGTGGGTTCATTCCCACACAGGACAAAACTTTGTGTGATCCACAAAGAATTGTTCTGAGTCTGGGTGTAATTTGATAGAAAGCTGAAAGGTTGTTAGGTAAATACGCTCTACTCAAGACGCGGTATTTGAAAACGCGCGTCAGAATTTTGCTATCTGAACATAGCCTAATACTGCCGCTCTATTTTATTAGTTTTCAAAGGTAGGTAGTAGTAAGACCACTAAAAGAGCATGTTGAAAACGACAAACTACACTGAAACTAATAACGGCAGTGCAAGAATCTAACTGACCGAAAACAATATACATCCATTTTACATGAGTCATGTTCATATATCTAGCGAACATTGACCGCAAACGAACAGATTCTCTATAGTAAGTATCTCTTTGAAAACAAAAACTGTTTAAAGGCAGCTTTGTTTACAAAATCTGTTAGTTAGCTACGTCATATTTTTATGAGGTTAACTAACTGTTATTTTTTACACCTTTATTTTTGACGTTGTTTAGAAATCATGTAAGTGTAAGTTATCATTTATTCATTTTGTTTGCTTCAAGTCTTATAAGAGCCTTTTTCTCGAAGGGGTGGGCAGACATGTATCGGGCAGTACCATATTGATTGATGCTCAGCATATTTCACCACGAAAAAATATTCCAATATAATCAGATTCGTGATCTGTAAGCACTAGCTTTGCGCCTCTGAGCCAGTAGATGTTGTTACTAATACTTCTTCGAAAGGAAATTTTCAAGAACGCAATTATTATTTTATTTTAAGAGAGGTAGGACTTCCACCTTACAGAAGACCACAGCCAAATAACTACACACAATGGTGTAGTTGTGTTCCTGTGTGTGAGTACAGGTCTCCGGCGCTCATTTAGGGATGCGTTTTGAAATAAACGTATAAAAATGGCAACACGCAAGTGATAATATACATACATATATATATTTTCATCCTACTCGGTGTCCTACGTAAGTGACGAAAGACGCGTTGCAATACACCGCGATGCTAACCGCGTCTCGTCGCAGACAATCTCATAGGACGCAAGTAGGGCGGACGTTATTTTGATCGCGTTTGCAGCGTCGTAAAACTAATGTAATATACCCTCAATTTATTAAATTGAAAAATAATAATCATCTACCTACATTTTCAAAAAAAGGATTTATGGCCAAACGCTCCATAGAACAGGATCCACCGTGCGACGTCGCATCGCGCTGTCGCACACACAGGACACCGAGTAAGATGCAAATAATTGCTAAACATTTACTTACTAAATAGTCCATCTCTCTAGACAAATGGCAGAAACGGTAGTCCAATCGAATAGAAAAGAAAGCAAATGTATGGGATTTGACGTAAGTTTACGACATTCAAGAAGCGCTATACGCTTTGATAAAAGTAAGCCACGCTAACGTTATGGCTCAATTTCTAAGCAAAAATGAGATTACTTCTGAGGCCGGGCTTTAACCTGATATTGGTCTAAATATTCCTTTATATATACAATAGGTTTGCTCCATCATTTTGTTTCCACACCACGTAACAGTGAACGTGTTATAACTACCCGTGGAAAAGCGTCCACTCACACACGGAAGACTTTAGAAAATTCTCAAAATGGTTGGTATTATACGTTTGATTTTAATTATTTTTGCTATGTTTTTCTCTTGTTTTCGAATCTTAAAAAAATATATAATCGATTTCAAAAAGGTAGGAAGCCTTCCTGTCTCTTTGCAATCGATCTTTTCTTATGTATACGGCGAAAAGCAAAAAGTATTGGAATTGCAGTTTGAAGTCGATGCCAAACTGCCAAGCCAAATACGTGATAGGTAGCTAGATTTGCTCCTGCTACAAACTTTACATTTTCGTTATTTTAGTGCCATTTCGCTGTTTGTTTTTTAATTGTATATAATAATAGCAACCCATATGTGCCCCACTGCTGGGCATAGGTCTCCTCTCCTCTATCAAGAAGGAGAGAGAGAGTGTAGGCTTTAATTCACACTCGCTGGCCTTCCTCACAATATTTTCCTTCACCGTAATTAACAAACGGTGAATTATTTGTTTAGTACATACAAACTCCACAAAGTGAAATTAACATTGGTACTGCCACCCGGGATCAAACTCGCATCTCTTGCGCGCAAGTCTGTTACTTTCCCACTCGGCCACCACAGCTTTTTTTATTGTTCACTTTTTTTCAGTGTTTGACTGTAAATCGTGCCTTAACTAGAGATTAGGACATTAGGATTATATTTATATTAATTAGACTCTATCCTATTGTTCTTTATATCGTTTTTGTAAATAACGAAAGTTTCATACACGATGCCACAATAATAAGGTGACGTTTACATAGAATATTTATAAACATAGGCATTGTCTTTTTCAAACACGTCACTTGTATATATTTGTCTAAATATCTTCGTTACATAACAAAATTAGCATTCGTTATAAATTAATTCGTTTTAAATTCGATAAAAAGTATTCTTATTCGCTATTCTAGACTATAATCTATCTCTATGCCAAATTTGATCCAGATCAGTTTCTACGTGAAAGAGTAACAAACATCCATCCATACATCCTCACAAACTTTCACATTCATAATATTAGTAGGATTGCTATTAGTCATTTTTAAATCATCTTTTCTTTTAACTCTCTGAGGAGGTAGTCAACCTAGGGCACCCATCCAGATGCACTGGAAACCTTTAGAACAATACCGTTGATTTTCCATCGCCAAAGAACTAATATTAGCACCAGCAAGCTAAACAAAGTCCCGCTAAGGCTGGCTATCCGTTGACGAGGAGCGCGGCTACGGAGCGAATAAACGGAGAAATACTAACCAATAGGATTGCATAAAATCTTCGATTTGCTCCAGTATGCAATCTTATTGGTTAATATTATGGTAATTTTGAAAGAGGTTGAGCACCATACTAGCGAGCAAGCTCGACTAGGGAAGGACCTCCGCCTTACAGGAGACTACAGCCAAATAACTACACACAGCGGTGTAGTTGTGTTCCTGTGTGTGAGTACAGGTCTCCAGCGCTCATTTAGGGATGCGTTTTGAAAAAAACATATTCCTATCCTAAGGATACTCTCAGCTAAAACCCCTTGTGTAAAACAATGGGTTGGCAACACGTAAGTAATCAATAAATAAAATAAATACCTTTGGTATTGCAAGCGTCAATAGGTCATGACAACTGCTTAACATCGGGCCATATGCTTGTTTGCCACCCAAGTAGTATAAAAATATATCTAATATATAAAATTCTCGTGTAATAGTGTTCAACTTTGAACTCCTCTGAAACGGCTCGACCGATTTTCGTGAAATGTTGTGTGCCTATTGGGTAGGTCTGAGAATCGGACAACATCTATTTTTCATCCCCCTAAATGTTAAGGGTGGTCCACCCCTAATTTTTTTATTTAATTTTTTTGTCATTTTTTTTTTGTTTTTATTTTTTTGTGATTCAGCATTAAAAAATACATACAACCCTTAATTTTCATTCCTTTACCATCAACCACTATTTTTTAATAGCGATATTAGTTTTTAAGTAGCAAAACAACGTTTGCTGGGTCAGCTAGTATATATATATATTTCTAAGTTTCTCCGCTCCGCCTCCGTTCTCCGCTTAAATAGACAGGCAGCCAAATGCCCGTATATTATTATGTAAACCACAATAACATTAAACGCTTTGCACAACACGAAGTCATTTTTCTTAGAGTAATATGAACATTCTAAACTCCATTACGCTTCCCAACATTTACATAACCAAATGTATGTGCCAAATACTATAAGAAATTGTACAATTATCCATAAAACTATAATTTGAGTGTAATTTCAAAGGCATTATGTAATGCAATGTATACTATGTTTCGTAATACACGAATTAGTGTCAGACAGACGAATTTGGTTATATAATGCTTGTATGATTGACTAGGTGCATGCTGTCTTTGTTCACATGAATTATATGACAATAATCAATTTTTGGGTACGTTTCTAGTAGATACCTACTTACTGCGACGAATTTTTTTGACTACCTAATAATAATTAATCATTGTTTTATTTTATTTTGTAAGTAATTTTATTTATTTTTGTTTTTTTATCTTGTTAATATTGCGCTAATATACATTGCTGCATTTTTACCTTTTTTGTAGTAAAATTTTAAAATGTATCGAATTTCTTCATTAGATTCACTCATCTTGCCAGTATGAAAAACAAATGAAAATCACACATTTTCCTATTTTGAATTTGGAATTATGTTCTTTAAAATTTAAACTTTCAATGATATCTATACCAGCCAGATAAAAAGAGTATAGCCAAAGTGTTTTTATTACAAGTTCATACATACTATAATGCGAAAAGACTTTTCCCCAACCTATTATTATTATAATAACAACTAATATACTTAATGTCCCATAGGTAGAAATTGGATTTCTCCTCTATACAGAAGCTGATTGCTTTTCTCCTCTATACAGAAGGCTTGAGAGTGCTTAGACCTTTATCTAGGCCAGTACGGGTTGGTGGATCAGATTATTTAGAACTTCAAAACAAATGGGTTTCTTTTATCGTATTAATACATACTTTACACTACTTGGGTGGCACAAACATACGGCTGACCTGATGTTAAGCAGTTACCGTAGCCTTTTCTTTAGATTAGCACGTAGTCAGTCGAGTTCGAACTCACACCATATTTCGAATTAGTTTTGATGATTGATTTGACTTTTCCAATCGGCTAACGCTGCTCCCATGTATCCTACTAATATTATAAACGTGAAAGTTTGTAAGTATGGATGGATGGATGGATGTTTGTTACTCTTTCACGTAAAAACTACTGAACGGATATGGATGAAATTTGGCACAGAGGTGGATTATAGTCTGGAATAACACATAGGCTACTTTTTACAGCGATAACCGACATCCTGGCGGGCGGAGCTGCGGGCAACAGCTAGTGTTTTATAAGTTAGTCAATAAACTAAGTAATAAATTTGTTAAAAGTACATATATTGCCACCATCTTGAAACCATCAATATCATTGACATGGTATCTACTGAAGGTCTACTTATTTGACTTGTTTATAGGAAAACTTTCAATTTGTTTACATTTTATCAACAACCTACATCTCGATTTCTAGTTTGTGGCTAGTTTCAGAGAATTCATATTGTGTAAGTGAGTGATATATTGCTTTTATATTATGGTAGGGGCAAGTCTGGATAGTTAGTATTGCTCTAATAAAGTTCTAACTAGACCTCCAAAGCGTCGATCGATAGTGCTTACAATGGGCAATGACAACGCTTTTTTTTAAGACAACTCTCGCACTAGAGAACTAGCTCTGTGTCGCGGGGAACTTTACATATATACAACGTCCCACTGCTGGGCACGGGTCTGCTCTAAACAGAGGGATATTAGCCTACTATTGGACGCTGGCCAGACGGGTTGGTATAGGGTTTTGTTTCGAGTTTTCCCTCTCTTGCGGTAGTTGTCTACCTCACTTACTCGACTTTAGTCGCCTCTTACGACACGCTTGAGATGGAAGGGGTGGTGAATACTTTAGGTGCGCTTCGTTAGGTGCGTTTCAAATTGGGTGCGCTTCGAGGAATACCCCCAAAAATCCCTTCGTTTTGCAAAAGGGACAGTAGTCCTTTTTCTCATGTGAGGAAATAAAACAAATAAATAAATCTGTTAATACTTTCTTATATTTATTCTTACATTTAGTGTTACTTATACTAAATTACTTAAATTATTCATTATTATCACATTTCATGTTCACGTTTTAAACTAATTTTACGTACGAATACATTATTAACTTTACATAATTGTACTCAAAATATCTATTTTACTCTCCATGACGAATTATTTTAACCAGAGCTTTTTACCAGAATTACTCTTAGAAAAAAATACTAACATCTATTGTTTTTCAATGCATTTTTCGTAAATATATTTAACTTATGATACGAGTATACGTCATAAGGCCAAAAGAAAATGAACTTTAAGCATAAACAGTAAGGTTCATTACTTTTTGACACAATTAGATAAATAGGCTTGTATTTATCTAATTGTGTCAAAAAGTAATGAACCTATTACGTATTAGTATGTGGTTAGTAAATAGAAAGCTTTCAGCAAGTTTGATTATATTTTGAGACAGCTGATATAAAGAAAACTACAAACTAGAAAACTAACAGTACAAGCTTGATTAAAGTAAAAACATGGCATTTTTGTTAATCCAATCAATAAAACTAAAGTAAATTATTGGTAACTACACAACAATATTATGTAGCACAAAATAATAAAGGTACAAAGTAAGAAAGATACAAAAAGTAATATAAATACTAAACACATTAAAAATATTAAAAAGACACAACCGTTAAAAATCTAACACTAATAATAATAATCTGATATTTGATTGAAGATTTTTTTTAAATACCGCTATAGAGGCAAACAAACATCAAGTAGACCGTAACTGTCTACTTGATGGTAAGCAGTTACCGTAACCTATGGACGCTTGCAACACTAGGGGTATTACTTAGATGTTGGTAGCCTTAAAATTTTAACACCAGTTCGTTGTCAACTCTTTAAAAAACCTTTTAACTCCAGTCTCTCGGGAAAACCTTAGCAATGAGCTCATTCCACAATATTTGAAAAAAAAAATTAATAAAAGAAACAAAAAAAATGAACGTTGACCCCAAACTTAATTATTTTTAATCCACAGATTTCAGATTATTAATCTAAAAAGATATAAAAAGAATGCTCTAAAATAAAAACAGATTTAAGAAAACAAATAGTAAGCAGTTAAAATTGGAACGTATTTAGTATATATTATCTATCTTTAAATAATACAGTCTCCATATAATTTGTTATAAACTATTTTACTTGTGGTTATTATATTACTAATGGAAAACAAAATACAGCAGGCATTACAGAACATCCAACGTTTATTTTTTACGAAACTGACGGTGCTGGTAGTTTTTAGACAATGGCACTAAAACCTCATAAACATGACTTTATAGTAAAGTACTCGTAGTATATAGTTAAAAATATTTCAGAATCTAGCCAAATAAAGCTATAGTTACTAGTAGGTATAAAAAATAAAAACGAATGTGACCATTAAAATTTAAATTGAAGGTGTTTCGGATTTTTATAAAAAGAAAACGCTTCGCTGCCATTTATTATGTAAAAAAACAGTGCAAATAAGAAATCGACCGAGTGGCGTAGTTTTTGATTAGGTTTGCGCGCTGTAGCTGATAATGTAATTTATTGATTTACTTGCCCAGCAGGCTAACGCGGTGTTGGAAAGCAATGCTTAGGTATTCTCTGGGCGAAATACAAGCCAGCCCTCTAATCATGCGAATAGAATAGAAGAGATAATTGATTTCACACCAGGAAAATATAAATGTTGTATTTGCTGTCTCGATAGATACCTAGTAAAAATAAAAACTTATTTCCAAAACTGTAAAATAAGAAAATTAATATTTGAATTAGTAATAGTTGAGAAAACAAACATTGGTAACCGTGGTGCGATAAAACAAACTAAAATGTTATTTGCAATTGTAAAAATGAAAGCTAAAGTCTTATTTTCATTTAATCGTAACTAATAAAGACAGATAAAACAATAATGTTATGCAGATCAACATAATAAAAGTGACCATTTATACTATGAGTACTTAAATCTAATAATAAATTTGTTGTTACCAGATATCACTATAAATATAAAGGCATTTTGTAATAAAAATCACAACCTAATTAGTGAGTTTATAGTCCAAAAGACTACTTATAATAACAATCTTAATAATAAAGAAATTACGTTTTATTCGTTCAGATGGAATGCTTCAAAATCACAAGTTGATATTTAATTTAATCTGATTTCATATAATGTTACCTATCATAATATTTAATTTGTCATGGTTGAACCACAATCATACAAAAATATTATACGCTTAATGTATCGTTAGAAATAAGGCTAGTAGTATTTGCCATCAATTCATGTACAGGCACGTTATTAAACTTTTTAATCATATTAATGATAGAAATATAGGAACCCGCGAAGAGAGCAATGAGAGAGATCATTCCGATAAAGATGTTCTTGTAAAGGATCCAGTTGAATGGACCAAGGCCTCTGTCCCATTTGTGGACGGTGTCAACGATGGCAGGAGTAAGAAGGCCAAGACTTGAGAGGAAGATGGCTCCACAGAGGTTGATGAACAGTTCAAGGTCAGGGAAGGCGGCTGCGAGAGCAACTGTTAACAAAAATAAATCATCATCAAATTATTTGTACAGAATAGTAGTCATTTATAATTTAGCTATAAACTCAAGAGACAAAATTGTTAGGTTCAAATTTATCAAAAGATTAATTTAAGATATCTGTCGAGGTAATCTACAAAACTCAGTATTTATTTCTAATAAAATTGTATGTGTTTATATTAGTCTGGAAGTTAAGTTAGCTATTGAATTATATAGTCCACCGTGTAATATAAACTACTCGTATGTAATCCTGATTATTATTTTACAAATGTTACTTAGTGAGCTTAACGACTTCAAAAACGCCTTCAGAAATAGTTAACGTCTTCATCTATCGCTTTTCTACTTGCAGGCGCTTATGTATTAAACTTTGAAAGACAATAATTATTCCTTCATAGTCCAATATCATTACACTATTTTATAAAAACGAGCAGCATGAATATAATTATTCTGAACCCAGCTCATAAAACAGAATGGTTATTATTATTATTATGAGACACGTGTAAGTATTTTTCTTTCATGTTTATCTGAATTTTAATAACCATTTTCTTATGATCTAGGTGAAAAAAATGTAAAGAGAATTAATTTAATCATATTTTTCTGTATAATTAACTATTAAATTTAGGTAGAGAAATATATTTAGTTACCTAACCCCCGTAATTAAAGCTTCTATTCATATAATAAATATTTGTATAACGTAGGTACACATGAGGTGCGTTTGATATCGGGTCGCGATATCTATATGAACCAAGGGAAGTATGGCATCCATCAGTGAGTGGATAAGGGATGGTGAAGAAGAAGAAATATTTTCAAGTCTTACCTGATCCAACGACAGCAGCAGTCCTGATCAAGATTTGCGTGATATTATGATACCTCACGGAAACTTTTGTGTGCAATTGCCTCCAGATCATCTCCATTGGTACGTAAAATTGTAGACTGTAGGTGAACAGGATCGCCAGGGCCATCAGGATCTTAGCACTTTGAGCAAGACTGAAAAGCAATAAATTAAATATAAAAAATCGGCGAAAGTAATACTACTTCTCAACCCATAAACGTCCCACTGCTGGACACGGGTCTCCTCCATAAATTTGGAGGGATATTAGCCTACTTATACCACGCTGGCCAGACGGGTTGGTATAGGGCTTTATTTCGAGTTTTCCTTCTCTTGCAGTGGATATTGTCTGCCGGACTTACTTCCTTAGTCGACTCTTACGACACCCACGGGATGGAATGGGGTGGTGACATTTGTATTCTTAATCCGTCACAACTTTGTGACAAAAATTTGTGAGATCCATAAATGGTTGTTCCAAATCTGGCGTATTTTCTGATATTAATACAATCGTTCACTTAAAAAAAAAGGCAATCATAATGAACCGTGATAAAGCATCATCATTTTAGCCCGATGACGTCTAATTAGAGCTGTCGGACTCGGAAAGCACGGGATGCAAAATGCAAACAGCTTAAGATCAGTCATTGTATAATTTTTTTTTTTTTTTTTTTTTTTTTATACTACTTGGGTGGCAAACAAGCATACGGCCCGCCTGATGTTAAGCAGTATCCGTAGCCTATAGACGCTTGCATTACCAGAGGTATCACTTGCGTGTTGCCAACCCATTTTTTACACCAGGGCTTTAAGATGGAAGTAACCCTGGGATAGGAATACGTTTCTTTCAAAACGCATTCCTAAATGAGCGCTGGAGACCTGTACTCACACACAGGAACACAACTACACCGCTGTGTGTAGTCATTTGGCTGTGGTCTTCTGTAAGGTGGAGGTCCTTCCCCAGTCGGGCTTGCTCGCTAGTATGGTGCCCTACCTCTCTTATATATAACTTCTACGTTTACATTCAAACCCTGTCCTCTCTTGATACAAGAGAGGATTACATTTCACAGTGATGAATGATGAAAGTGGCTAAAATGGCCGAATACGTTTTTTTATTTACCAAATAATTATTTTACCAGCAATCATAAAACATTGAAGGACATCTGTACCTTTCTGTGACAACCTGTGTAATATTTTGAAATAATATTAAATTGAATTTGACGAAGGTAGCCTATTTCATTAGAGAATTGAAATATAGCCGTCCTAATTTTTGCCTAAATATTATATTGAAAGGAAGAAGTGTAATTTTATTGGATTAAATTGGCAGTTCAGAAATAATAATATCAAACATCTGCACTTGTGACGTAGAGACATAGACATTCGCTTGGATAGTAAGCCTTAGCACAAATCATGACTTCTTTAAATAGGAGGCTTATCAAAACATTGAAATGTCGGACATCAATCTTCACGCAACAAAATGGACAAACTAAAAACTTTGACACCACTTTGGCCACTAACCAAATTATATGAAAGAGAAGTAATTTGCATTCATCAATATTTTTTCTAATTACTTACATCTCGTCCTGAGGCAGATTCAACGTCACACTTCCTCGAACATCATCACCATATTTCATGTATCCGAAGAACCCAACGATGCCATATAGCGAGATGACGACAGTCATAGCTACGTTTAGTACTCCGGGACAACCCAGAAATTGCTGAGGTTTTGCCATCTCGTTTTCCACTGGCATTACCACGCCGATGCCTTCCATAGCAAATATCACAGTGCTGGAAAGAAATTAAATATAAATACTAAAATTTCCACAAAGAATTTTCCAGAACAAAACAATTTAAAGGTCAAAGTTAAAAACCATGAAGTAACGCCAAGTCAAAACTTGATAAGAAATTAGATATATATAGATAGAACAATCTGTTCCCAGTAGATTCGCTTGAGTTATTTTTTTGGATTTTATCATGTGTCACATTTTAACTGCTCCTAAGGGTCATAGCGTAATGTTACATAATCTATAACCTTCCTCAAGAGTCGGGCAATCAAATCAAATATTTTTTTTAAACTTTCAAGTCGGATTCGAAAATTTCCACTACTTACTACATCATCATCATCATCTCAACCCATAAACCTCCCACTGCTGGGCACGGGTCTCCTCCATACACTTGGAGGGATATCAGCCTACTGTACCACGCTGGCGAGACGGGTTGGTATAGGATTTTGTATCGGGTTTTTCGTCTCTTGCAGTGGATATTGCAAGAGACGACTTACTACATACTTTCTAACAAAAAAAAAACTCTTCCAAAAGCTTTTCAATTAGGTACTTTGAAACACGAATGATTTAGATATTTTGTATAGTTCGGATTAAAAGTTACAATAGTCACAATGATGGTTAAATTTGTGGCATCGTTACTATTCCTGAGCTTGTTACTGTTAATTGTTAACTGTAATATTTTTCCAACTTAGAATACATAAAATGGTTCCTAAAATATTTTTATTATACCCTCAGTAGATTCAAAAAATGTAAGGCTAGAAGTTGAGTAGCAATAGAGGCAGATTTTAATATATTTACATAGCCTTTGAGACTATTTAAATTTACTTGACATTTTTAAGAAAAAATCTTTTACTTCAGAACTGTTTGTTAATGTCAATATCAATGTACAAATATTTTTTATCTAAACAACCTTTTAGCAACTCGAAATAACTTGACAATTAGAAAGAAACAGTAAGAAACTTGTTATACATATCAGCATCACTCGCGGTTTGTCTACCCAAGAATTTGTAACACCAATGTTTTGTAATATAGTTTGTACTTGAGATAGAAAACGTTTTTTTAAAGAGTTCCTATATGATACATGCACTTACGTTCGGGGACTTAATTTCATCTATAATGCACGGCAATGATTTTGAACATGTCTTATACACACATGATCACACGTATGTCTTATACTTGGTCCAATTGCTAGGTGCATAGTTCAACAGCATTAACCAATGACGCAAATCCTTCAATCCTGCGATTGGTTCATTCGCGCGGCCCGCACATACCACCAAAAAGACCTAAAAACGCTTTCTGCGCAATTGGTTAAAATGCCGGACATAATACTACTATTGATATAATTTGGCTGTGATCTTCTGTAAAGTGGAGGTCGCTCCCAAGGAGGCAAACAAGCACACGGCCCGCCTGATGGTAAGCAGTTATCGTAGCCTATGGACGCTTGCAACACCAGAGGTACCAGTGGTACTACTCGCGCGTTGCCGACCCTTTAGAAACCTTATAACTCCTTTCTTGAAGAACCCCATGCTACAGTCTCTCGGGAAAACCTCGGCAGGAAGCTCATTCCACAACTTATCGTACGTGGGAGGAAATTACTTATTTATTTAGACTAGTCTTTCATTCAAATGTGAATCTTACCTGATGAACATTGGCCACTGCGTGACACTAGCAACCATCTCCCTTCCTTCAGGCTTCGGCAAACCGTTGAAGATATAGTACATTGTGATCGCGAAGCATATAACTAAAAACACGTTAGCTATCGCCGAAAATGGAACCAGCCATTTCAAGTTCCTTATTTGACAGATTAGTACCAGGGGTACTAATGTGAGGGCGCAGTATGCTTCAACTGACAGTTTGTATTCAGGAATGTACTGATCCAGCACCTGGAAATATATAAAGAAGAGTAATAAGGTCCGTGTGGTGACGGATTAAGAATACAAATGTCACCACCCTATTCCATCCCGAGGGTGTCGTAAGAGTCGACTCCTTAGTCGACTCTTTAGTCGAGTCGAGTAAGTTATGGAGACAATATCCACTGCAAGAGAGGGAAAACTCGAAATAAAACCCTATACTAACCCGTCTGGCCAGCGAGGTATAGTAGGCTAAGACCTCTCCAAGTATATGGAAGAGACTCGTGCCCAGCAGTGGGACGTTTATGGGCTGTGATAATGATGATGAAAAACAGTTTTAAACTTTAGAGATACGTCCTTAACCTTCCTATACCCGCGCGTTGGTCTGTGAGACCGACGAAATACATTTTTGTGTTTTGTTCTTTGAATAGAAACGTTGTGAAGTCAAATCTTTTGCTAACTGCCGGATTTGTTGCTAGCTTCACCTCAGTACACTCCGCGCGTCCGCGGGATACGCACGTGTAGTCGTACTTGGCGCCAATCGGTCTATGAGACCGATGCGGGTATATGTGCAACTTTTTATGTAAGTATTCACTTTATAGATTTCCTTATTTTTTTAGTTATTTGCTGTTTTATTATATGTATTATAACTTATTTATTATCTTACAGGTAATACTTTATTGTATCAAGATGAATGACCAGCAAATCAGATCGGTGTTGGCAGAAGAAGGCGAAATTTCTGATTATGATGACGAAAATGATAGCGAGGTGGAAGATCTTCTTGAGACACAAGAAGAAGATTACAATACCGAGCAAGAAGGTGATGATGAAGAGGTGGATGAGTTGGAAGACCGTCAGTTGGAAG
This sequence comes from Trisateles emortualis, assembly GCA_947095525.1. Taxonomy (NCBI): domain Eukaryota; kingdom Metazoa; phylum Arthropoda; class Insecta; order Lepidoptera; family Erebidae; genus Trisateles; species Trisateles emortualis. The sequence continues at coordinate 18,519,837 of OX352736.1, read as the reverse complement.
AAAGGTCCCAAGATTTTTACCAAGAAAAGGATGGACGAACTAGATGGAACAAAACTCCTCCCTCAACGCAAGTAAGGCGACGTAGTAGGAACATAGTTGTTCAACTTCCAGGACCTAAAGGTGAAGCTAGACATTTGAAGGAACCAGGTGAGATATGGAGATTATTTTTCCCAGAGGCTACTATAAATCGAATTGTCAAATACACTAATGAGCAAATAAACCGTATAAAGCCCAATTTCGCAAGAGAAAGAGACTGTACCGACACTGATGCCATTGAAATTGAAGCACTTTTAGGTTTATTACTCTTCGCTGGAGTCAGAAGGAGTAGTCGTCTTAATGCCAAAGATTTATTCAGAACAGATGGTTCGTCTCCTGAGATATTTCGGTTAACTATGAGTTGGAACAGATTTTATTTATTGATGCGTTGTCTCAGATTCGACGAAAAAGATACGCGAGTTGAAAGAGTAGCTGTAGATAAACTGGCTCCAATCCGAGAATTATTTGATGAAGTTGTGGCAGCGTTCGGAAAATATTACAGTTTGTCTCATTATGTCACTATTGATGAAAAATTGGAAGCTTTTAGAGGTCGTTGCGGTTTTCGACAATACATTCCTTCAAAGCCTAATAAATATGGGATAAAAAATTTTGCCTTGACAGACGCCAAAAAGTTTTATACTCATAAAATGGAAGTTTATGGTGGGGAAGCAACCTGAAGGTCCCTTCAATGTTGACAATTCGGCTATGGCACTGGTTTTACGACTAATTGAAAATATTCGAAATACTGGCCGTAACATCACATGTGATAATTTCTTCACTAGCCTTCCGTTACTAGATAAACTTGTGTCAGAAAAGTTGACGGTACTAGGCACAATTCGCAAAAATAAAAAGGAATTGCCTAAAGAATTTACCGAGATACGTGGTCGAGCGGAAAAATCCAGTTTGTTTGGGCATCGAGGTAACTGCAGTCTTGTTTCTTATGTGCCTAAGAAAGGAAAAAACGTTCTTCTTGTATCCAGTATGCATGATGATTTTGAAATCGACGAGGAGACGGGTAAACCCGAAATCATAATGGAATACAACAGAACCAAAGGAGGAGTTGACACTGTGGATAAATTGTGCGAAACATACAACGTTGCTCGAGGTACAAACAGATGGCCTATGGTGGTATTTTACAGCTTGATGAATGTAGCAGGTATTAATACATATATAATATACCTAGAAAACAATCCCAACAAAAAGGTCAACCGCAGAATCTTTCTTGAAGCTTTGTCGTATGATCTTATCAATATGCAACTTAGACGTCGAGCTCTCATCACATCCTTGCCCAAAACCATGAAGCTGAGACTAGCTGAAATATGTCAATTAGATGGTGCAGAATCTTCAGCAACATCTAGTAATAATAAAATTGGCCGCTGCGGATATTGTTCATCGAAGAAAAACCGCAAAACCAGATACAACTGCGCTAAATGCAAAAAACACTTCTGTTTACAACACGCTGTTATGATATGCCCTGACTGTCACAATGGTGGTGATAATTAAGTGAAAATGTGATTTTTATGTGATTTTATAAGTGATCTTTTAATATTTAGAGGTTTATTTTTGTTTCGGAGAAGAAAAAAAATTTTTGTTCTGTTTTTGTAGTACATAAGAAATAACAATTGTTTTTTAAGGCTGTTGATTCAAAGACTGATAGTCTGTAAAAGTATTAATAAAAAAGCAAATGATTAATACCTATTGTTTCATTAAATGCTATAGTTTTAGGAAATAATAATATCTACATAGGGTATTTAAGTAAAAAAACAAGAAATAGGGTCTTGAATGTTCGGTTCGTGAGACCGTGCGCGAGTATAGGTGTCACAAAATTTGGCGCGGGTACAGTAAGGTTAATAACAATATAGATCATTTAAAATATGAGATGCCTGACAGTCATAGCAAAGATACTGTTAGAAAAAAATGATTTAATCGGTAATGTAAAAAGATAGCATAAATATTTTGAACCTAGCTAGATAAGTAATTATTATGTCATTGACTTTATTCAATATCATCATCTCAACCCATAAACGTCTCACTATTGGGTACGGCCGGCTGATTCTCTATGAAACAGCGATGGCAAACTGACAGTGTTGTGATCGCAAACTGACAGTTGTGATTGCTCGGTGACGGCACAACCGTACGGCACTCCGTAAGAGCAATAACCGAGCCTTTTTGACTAAACGTCAAAAAGGCTCGGTTATTGCTCTTACGGAATACCGATTTTCAATGTGACAGACAGATTTTGCTCGGTTTTCGCGGTGGCTCGGTTTTTGCTCTTACGGAATACCTATGCGGGTCTCCTCCACACAATTGGAGAGATATATATTAATTCAGTATATATATTAATGATTGTAAATATTCAAATCAAAGACAAAACTCACGAAGAATATATTTTACTGAAACGACAAAATTTATTTTTATTACATAAGTACCTAAAAACCTTTTATGGATCAACATGCCAACACATAAATAGATTAATAAGGGTTTTACAAGGAATAGGTAAGCACAGACTTAATTAAATTTGTGTTCGTTAGATTTACAAAGGTACCTAATAATGGCAATAGGTAAAACCTCTTTGCAGTAACCAGCATAATGAAAGAATATTATGTTTACTCAAGTTTTACTACTGAGGAATTAGCTTAATAATGTTTATTTTACAAAATTGTTTAGTATGTCTACTTTAGTTTTGATTAAAGGCAATTCGAAAACCAATGATATTGTTGACAAATTATTAAACGTTAATTATATGTGATTATAGTGCTCAATGTTACCGTTTCTTTTTAATGATTTAAAATATGTTATGGAGCTAAAATTTGATTCTACTTTTATGAAACCTTCTATCTTTATTAAGTAAATCTTAACCCTTATTTTTGTATTTAAATCCTTGTAAGTAAATAAAATAAAATGAGCAAAAAAGTAAATAATTAAGCTTCTTTTTCATCCCGTTCCTAAGGTTGCAAGAAAAAAATTGTTCAAAGTGATAAAGCCGCATATACTATATAGCTTTAAATTTATTATTAGGACAAATTATAATTTAATGTGCGATAAAGAGTTTTTTTGGGTCAATCCCACTCACCGCTGTGACTGATACACCGAGCTTTGACACTCGTGCGTCCCGTGGACAACTGGACCCCGCAATGAATGTAAATAGAAGGAGATTAGAAAGAAAAGTTTCCACTTCTCTCCATAGCAAAGCGGGAGACAAAATAAATCTGTACAGGTTTGTAACCTATGAAAAGGAGCACCACGGAGGACCTTAAACTACGGGACCTATGTGAGCTAAGTTTGATTGTTATAATATGTATGGCAGAAACGTTTAAACGCACGGAAAATTTCCTCCAGATTAGACTAAATCGATAGAGAGTTATATATCTATCTTGTCTGAATAAAAATAATCGTACTTACCTCTTTGAAGTTTTCAGCGATAAATACTATGTACACGCAAAGCGCTGCCAAGTACGTACACGTCATAGCATAATCCACGAATGTTCTGAAAAAGTTCAAACATTCAGAGACAATTTTATAAAAAGAGAATTGTAAACGAAATCAAAGATTCAAATCTTATCTTATCCTGTTAAGACCCTCATTGTGCCCAGAGCACTTCAACCCTTAAGGATCTCTTATACATTTTGCTTCTTCTTCATCTTGTTTTTATAGTATCTCCCGCGTTAGCACCAGTATATCACTGATGGGGATGCGCTTAATTTTAGTACATTTCTAGCGCCATTTTAGTTCAAATTAAACATACACAGAATACATTTCATCAGGTATACTGACACTTCGGGTAATGCAATACAGCATATGCATACACATAACAATATTTTGCAGTACAGCATAATTCATGATATCACTGAAAGTTTTACGAACTAATCACTTGTTATGGCCACGAAATGGGAGCCCAAAGCTACGTTGCAGTATTGGATATATTTCAATGTTTTTTTCTTTTAAAACAACTCCCGCACTAGAGAACAAGCTCTGTGTTGCGGGGGATTTTACAAACATACAATTAACGGACAAAAATTACACCCTGACTCAGAACAATTCTTTGTGGGTCACACAAAGTTTTGTCCTGTGTGGGAATCGAACCCCTTAATCTTGTGCACAGCAGGCGTATACAGTGGCCACTGGACCACCGAGGCAGTATTAATAAGATTCACATGGTGATCCGATTTCAGCAAAACGCTACTCGGTTTTTGCGGTCTCACCGACTAAAAAATGCCAGTGTTAAATTAAATAAGATTGAAGCTTGAAGACTAAAAACAGTCCAGACTCCGTCCCCTTCCTTTCTTCCCATGGCTGCCTCGGCTAGTAGTTACTGTCAACAGTTTTCTGTTTAATTGCCTATAAAGAGCTACTTAAAGCTAGAACTTCTGGTATTATGTCGTATTAGGTATCGAACTTATGCATTTAGTATGGCGAGATTTACATTTATATAATTTTTGTCAAATGTATTAATTTGATTCCCATGCACTTACGGATCACGACACACAGCTTTAAGAATCCAGAAATACACGATTAATCAGTCGTGTAATAATTATAAGCATTTATTTACCTTGCAAAGTTCGCCCATGGTCGTAATCTTTTAGGTCCAAATTCGAAGGCAGCACCGCACGTCTCCGCAAAGCCCATTGATGGCCTTTTAGCATCCACACACACTTCTTGCGATGTCTTCACCTGAAATATTTGCCATTTAGTATGCCGTGTTTGTTGGAGGCCTGCCCACGCTGCGTCTTCCAGTTCGTGGTCGCCACTCTAGAACCGTGGGCAGGCCTCCAACAAAGTGGACCGACGACATGGTATAGGTCGCGGGCAACCGATAGACAAGGTCAGCTCAGGACCGAATGATGTGGAAGACCTTAGGGTAGGCCTATGTCCAGCAGTGGACGTCTTGTGGCTGAGATGGAATGCCGTGTTACAGTATAAAAGGGATATTAAAAGTCAGCATTTGGTTGATAAGATGCATCAAAAATAATTTGGGTAACTTCATATGAGAACTGACTAATCTTTTCCTTATACCAGGGTTAACCATAACACAAAACTCTGGTATTGCAGAATGAAGGGAACGAGTAATACACTTGGTATTTAAACAGTCTATAGGCTACGGTAACTGCTTACCATCAGGCGAGCCGCTTGTTTGTTACTACAGGCAGTAGTATAAAAATAATTGACAGCCTTCAAGAATCATAGAGTTACTAGGAGTCGCCCGCGGCTTGGTCCGCGTGGTAATTTGGAATATTTTTCCCGATTTTGCAACATATCTCACTGCTGCTCCACTCCTACTGATCATAACGTGATGTTATATAGCCTATTGCCTTCCTGGATAAATGCACTACTCGACAAAAAAATATTTTTCTAATGGAACCAGTACTTTCTGAGATTAGCGCGTTCAACCAAACAAACAATCTCTTCAGCTTTATAATATAATATAGTATATAGATAATGCGGGTAATTGTCGAATAAAATGGCTCGGTAGAAATAGGATTATCTAGGATTACATTTAGGTGTAGAAAGTTTTAGCAGGCCTATAAATACATTTAGGTGGACAAAAGTTTTACAACCAGGATAACCTAAACTACTCAAACAAATTAGCCACGAAACTACAGCTACATGTTAGTAATTTTAGGCCAATACAAAAACAACTTTGTTTATACAGTTGTTTTGCAAATATTTACTCGATGAATGTAATTGCAAATAATTGAATTTCAAATGATTGGAGAATATTTAGGTTACTAACATGGTATTTATTATATAAGCATTAACTGCTGGTGTATTGGTTTTTGAGTGCGATTGCTGATCATGAGGTCCCGATGCGATTCTCGGGTCGAGCCAAAAATAGATTTTAAAAGACAACTCCCACACTAGATAACAAGCTCTGTGTCGCGGGGGACTTTACAAACATACAATTAACGGACACAAATTACACCCAGACTCAGAACAATTCTATGTGGGTCACACAAAGTTTTGTCCTGTGTGGGAATTTCTTTTTGTTAAATATTGCATTTATCCAGAAAGGCTATAGGCCTCACATCAAGCTATGATCAATAGGAGCGGAGCAGCAGTGAGATATGTTGCAACCCCTAGTATTAGGATAGGTTTATACTTTGATATTAATGACGCAACGTAAGTTACTGTTAAGAATAAACAAACAGTTTAAAACAAAGCAACTGTACTCATAAAGTAAAATAATAGTCACGATGTTGATTAATAGATGTAATCTCCTGGGTATGATGCAGTTCTACCATGTAACCTTCATTTTATGCCGAGCTTCCTTTATATGTGAATGCCTGTATATGTTTGTATAGGTTTAAGAATATAATTAATGGGTTTGTATTGTTTGTTTATTGAATTAATGAGTACTGATTTATGTTTTCTAGATTACATCATGACAGCTGAGGATGTAAAGGAACATTTAGCTTTTATTAATGGTATTCCATTGGCTGATACAATTTTGTCATCATTCCATGGCCTCATAGTCATCAATAATGCGTTCATGATATAATTTGAGCAAAAATGCTGAAAGTAGACTCACCAATACATAGACGCAATGGGTACAGATAAATCCAACTACTATTGTGCCTATAGCTCCAGCAGCAAGACCAGCATTCTTGAAGGCAGCGGGCATCGCCAGGATGCCGGAGCCGAGAGAAGACTTCAATAGATGCACCAAAGAACCTATTGTTCTGAAAATTATGTTAAATTTTTGTATTTTGACATGAAGATAGCGGCCTTACTAAAAACGGTAATTAAAACATCTGGTCGATAGTAAAATCATTTCAGATCTAATATAATTTGCTTAGGGTGAAGGAAAACATTTTGAGGTGTCTTAGAAACAATTTTAAACATAAGAAGAATCCATAGGCTACGGTAATTGCTTAACATCAGACGGGACGTATGCTTTTTTGCCACCCAAGTAGCATTCAAAGAAATCCCGCTTCGATCCGACTTTTAGTTCAACTACAAGTCGAATCGAAATCGGAGTTGAACTCTAGTGCTAGAAATGATAAGTACTCTCGATTAGGGGAATAAAAACATGAGGATACTAAATCAGTTCATTTAAATCACCATGGCGTGTAAATATTACACGATGGTTGGACGAGGAGAGGGATACTCGTGCCCAGTAGTCCTCGGACATAATAGTTTTCTATTATATCCTTTATGCATAAATCTCTATAGTCTTCGGTTCAGCTATTTTGAATAATGACTGCGGTTTCAATACTGTATATTATTTTAGTCAATCCGTTTACAAAATCTTCCTGGGATTTATAATTCTCGTATTCGATATCATCGCTTAGGCGAAGTTGCGTGCTTAGCCTTTCACAATATAAAGAAAGGTAGGGCACAATACTAGCGAGCAGCCCGACTCGGGAAGGACCTCCACCTTACAGAAGACCACAGTCAAATAACAACACACAGCGATGTAGTTGTGATGCTGTGTGTGAGTTCAGGTCTGGAGCGCTCATTTAGGGATGTGTTTTGAAAGAAACGTTTTCCTATCCCAGAGATACTCCATCTTAAAGTCCTGGTGTAAAAATATAGGTCGGCAACATGCAAGTGATACCTTTACTAAAGCAACCATAGGCTGCGGTAGCTGCTTAACATCAGGCTGGCCGTATGCTTGTTTGCTACCCAAGTAGTATAAAAAAACGTACCTTTATTTTATAAATCTTTGACCAGTACAAATATTCTGTTTAATCGCTTGAACTATTAAATACTTACGAGTTGGGGTGCTCTACTTTTCTATGTTCAAATGGATTGTAAGCTTTCTCATTAATCACTTCTTTTGATCCCAAACTTAGTGTTGATTGAAAGCCTGGGTTCGTTGCGAGGTTTGCTCTGTAAATAAATAGTGAAGTTCAATATGTTTAGAAACTAAGGCTGTAAGTAAAATTATTATTTGAGAAATAGTTATCTAATAATTTAAAGAGATGGGCACGATATGTCTGTTAATAGTCGGGACAGACTTTAAATTTCCCCTAAGAAGCAGGGAGACGCTCTGATGAAATACCACTATGCGGTCACCCATCTATAGGGTTACCGCGCTTTTGATTGCTGCTCTAGACAAGTGGCATAAACGATAGTCAAATCGAACATAATATAAAGCAAATGTATGGATTCGACGTAAGTTTACGACATTTTATCGTAAACGTATGTCAAATCCCATACATTTGCTATCTATTATTCGATTCGAATACCGTTTTGCCACTTGACTAGAAAGACTAAACGCCTAAACTCCTCATTCCGAAATAATATAATTATATGTGCGGCGAATGGATTTACCATCACACGTGCATATAATGGTATTACTTGGTATTATCATCATCTCAGCCAAAACACGTCCACTGCTGGACATAGGCCTCTACAAGAATTTCCACAACTCTCGATCCTGAGCCGACCTTGTCCATCGGTTGCCCGAAACCTTTACCAGGTCGTCGGTATGGATTTTGGTATACATACGAATTATTAATATATTCAGATTTGCTATTCACTGGTATGTTACATTGATGCGAATTGAGGGGATGTATTTGCTTTGAGTTAAATGGGGTTATGTTCTGGTAATATCTAAGGGATTACGAATTCGCCGAATTGATAATAACATGTTAATGAAGTGATGGTGGCCGAGTAGGAAAGTAACAGACTTGCATGCAAGAGGTGCGAGTTTGATCCCAGGTGGCAGTACCAATGTACCACTTTGTGGAGTTTATATGTACTAATCAAATAATTCAACATTTGCTAACGGTGAAGGAAAACATCGTGAGTAAACACACATGTCTTAAAGGAAATTTAAAAGACTTGTCTGATTCACCAACACGTATTAGGTCAGCGTGTGTGAATTAAGACCTAAACCCTCTCTCTTGATAGAGGAGAGGAGACCCGTGCCCAGCAGGGGGACATATATGAGTTGCTATTATTATGTAAAAATCCATATTAACTTAAGCACGACTCAAAAGGCACACAGTAATTTAGTTAGTGACTGGTCTGTTGGTCTAGTGGTTAGTGACGTTGCCTGCTACACCGTAGGTCGTGGGTTCGATTCCCACACGGCGCAAAACGTTGTGTGCTCCATAAATGTTTATTCCAAAACTGAGTGTAATTTGTGTCCGTGAATTGTATGTTTTTAAACTTCCCCGCTACACATGAGTTGTTTCCTAGAGCGGTAGTTGGCTTTTTCAGACACAATTTACACCCAGACTCGGAAGAAATATTTATGAATCGCACAAAGTTTTGTCCCTTGTGGGAATCGAACTTCCGACCTCCGGTTTAGCAGTCAGGGTCACTAACCACTGGACCAACAGGACAGTCAATTTTATAAAGAAGAAGAATACTTACGTAGAATTAAAGTTTTCGAGCACAATGCTCCCCTTTTTTTCACCGTTGCCCATATTGTCACGTGTCTGGAAACAAAAGCAAACAATATTATATTGACATGGCCGGATGAGGCTGGACGCATTTAACGTTTTTAACAGAGGTAGAGTAGGTACCATGCAAGAGAGTAAGCACGACTGAGGAAGGACCTTCAGCTTACAGAAAACCACAATGTGTAGTTCTTCTTTAACAGGTTCCCTGTCCCATGAATCAAATTTGATACATAACAATAGATTTTCTATTCTGTCTAACTTGTAACAGCGAAAGGGTTAAAATAGATAACTTCCGCACTAGAGAACAAGCTCTGTAGCACGGGGGACTTTACAAACTCTTTGCGGGTCACACAAAGTTATGTTCTGTGTGAGAATCGAACTCACAACCTCGTGCACAGCAGGCGCATACTGCGGCCACTGGACCACCAAGGCAGTCAAGTTTTTTGGCTGTCGTCTTCTGCAAATTGAAGGTCCTTTCTAAGTCAGGTTTGCACGCTTCTGAGGTGTCCCTTATCTTAAAAAATACCCCAATATAATTATAATAATTTATTTAAAAAAAACAATTATAATACAATGTGTTAGTAGACTAGTAGTATATATACTTATATGTTAGTATACAATTAATAATAATAATGTCCTCCTAACCGAATTTCGGTCACGGCGGCTCATCTCAACGGAGACTTGTCATCTGCGCGGGAGATATTATAGTGCACAAGTGTGTGCGCAAACACAAGTGCACTCTTTATTCCCTCACTCTCATAGTCCGATGGGACGGCAATTCCGACACGACCGGAGAGAGATCAGGCGTAGGACCAACAGCTTTACGTGCTTTCCGAGGCACGGGGGTGTAAACACCGCCAATTTCCAAACTCCGGGCATCTAATTGTGATTTTTTAACAGAAAAACCCAATATCGATTTTTGGCCCGACCCGGGAATTGAACCCGGGACCTCGTGATCAGCAGTCTCACACATCGACCACTGAGCCACGGAGGCAGTTACAATTACAATGAACATAAATACACAACAAAAGCAACACCAGTCAAAGAAAAAAGAGAGAAGAAAAATCCAACATACCCACTATTCCACAATGGGCAAATGTAAATTTGTCCATTGCGCAACAATCAGACTGTCAAATTTGGTATACCTTGGTACATATAATTTCGATGGCTTCTAAGTATACTGAGTCAACTAACAAATTTTGAGAATTGCACTTTTTAGTATATTAACAACAATTAAATCATTTCCTATTTACCTGTAAAAAATAAAATTCATGTCTCCATAAATAACGTTTAATTCACTTTGATTAGTTAATTTTTCTTGGTTGTATTAACAATTTTAATATAACCATTTGCTCTTCTTATCGCCTTCCTGTAAAGTTATTAGAAATATAGTTGACTCAGTATACTTAGGAGCCGTCGATTTGTGCATTCATAATATTCCAAACCTAAAACAACTACACAAATTCACCTGAAACTCTGTCAGCTACAAGTTTGTCTTTACCTCACTAAATCAATTTGCTCCGTATTAACGATGTCAGTTTGTCACAGCCGACACGGTATATCCCTGCTGTCGTAAAGTGACGTCAGAGTGACAAGACCTCCCTTTAGATACGACACATTATCACAGTCTGAGTGAAATTGAAAAGTCGTTGAGAAATCAGAATGGGATATATTGGATGATGGTTTCATAGGGGCTGGTATATCCATAAGCTGGTAATATTACTAATGTTATAAATGCGAAAATTTGGATGGATGTTTGACTCAATCACGCCAAGAAGGATTTGAATGAAATTTAATACAGAGACAGATTATTTATTGTTTATTTTTTAAAAAGACAACACCCGCACTAGAGAACAAGCTCTGTTTCGCGGGGGACTTTACAAACATACAATTAACGGACACAAATAACACCCAGACTCAGAACAACTCTTTGCGGGTCACACAAAGTTTTGTCCTGTATGGGAATCGAACCCACAACCTCGTGCACAGCAGATTAATGCATAGATTATAGTCTAGATTTTTTTTACCTGCCTGATGGTAAGCAGTTAGCGTAGCTTATGGGCGCTTACAATACCAGAGGTAACACTTGCGTGTTAAAAGGTTTGCGTTTCCCTGGAATAGGAAAACGTATCGTTAAAAACGCATCCCTAAATGAGCGTTGAAGACCTGACTCACACACAGGAACACAACTACACCACTGTGTGATACGTCATTATTGTAAACAATCCTCTTTTGATAATCCTACTAATACTCTAAATGCGAAAGTTTGTAAGAATGGATGGATGGATGGATGTTTGTTATTCTTTCACGTAAAAACTACTGAACGGATCTGGATGAAATTGGCACAGAGATAGATTATGGTCTGGAATAACACATAGGCTACTTTTTACATCGATAACCGACATCCACGCAGGCGGAACCGCGGGCAACAGCTAGTTGTAAATAATCCTCTTTTGATAATATAAATACAAAATAAACAACAACAAAACATTCGTCAATTCCGCTGTCATTGTCACGAAGATAGTAATCGTTGGTAATTTCACACGATACGTTTGATGCGTACATAATCAGTACTGGCTTGCCCTTAACTAGGCCGAGGTGAAACTCGACCGAGATTTGCGGTCGCTAGAAGAGTTATGACTCTATTTAAAATAACGATCATGCATTTTACCTTTAGATTGCTAGACATTTCGAGTTGTCACATTATTTTTGTTTCTGTTAGTAATGTTATTTTGAAACGCTCAATTTGCGTTTCTAAGAAAATAATTTGCTTGCTTAACTCAATACGTACTTTACTATTGTTAGAGATATACTCGTATAAGTATTATATTCTACATACATTTGGTGTCTCTGTAATGTTTCTTCTTTTACATTAGGAAGAGAGTCTGAGAATTGTCTATTGGTGAACCAATTTCAATAAGAATTTATATTACCGTTTTATTTTAAAGTAAAAAATGGCCATAGTAAAGAAAACACTGCTTCTTGTTTGTAAGTATGTATTTTTGGTTTATATATAGGTGCATTGTGTTTGAAATGTATCTGTCAAGTAGGCAATCAAACAAACGGCTCGTTTGATGGTAAGCAGATAACTACTTGCATGTTACGTTATCGTATAAAAAAACGAAATAAAATCGACCTACAAATGCTTTTACAAACGAATATTTTTTAAATTAAAATTGTTGAGCTCGTTTATAAAAAATAAAATTTTAGTTTGGAAACAAAATTGAATAAAGGAATAATCAGATAAAAGACAATGTCTCATCCAGAGCCTGTACATCAAAGAAATGCCAACGCTGCCGGTATGATAAATGAGCACGACTTTTTTCGCCAACATTTTGGAAACAAGCCTTCATTACGGTTTTTACCAAAAAACCGGACAACCGGTAATTGGAAATCGGAATTTTGTGCGATGAAAATTTAATTTGCGATTTTTGGATGCTCGGCTTTTTTGCTTGCTCATTGTTTGGCGTTCTACAAGTTTTGATTTTCGATACCTTTCAATGGTCAGTTGATATCCTTACATAGTATTAAATTTATTGGTGTTTTTTTTTGTGTAAAATTGCTACAGAATTCAATTAGCTAATTAATTTAGTCTTTATTTTACATCGTATGTCGTATCTATTGTTGTTTTAAACAACTAAAGAGCATTTCTTTGCTGTAAATAATAATTATTGAATACATATGAATGTTTAAGATTAGAAACGTCTCTTTTGTTTTAGGCAAGTACATCAATTCTCAGAACGCGATTCAAGTGAATAAATTTCTTATACTCTGTCAAAAAGTCAAAATTAACGTAACACTGGTGAAAATTATGATATTCATAACAGTGTTTGAAATATTAGTTGACACCATCTTTCTGATTAATAACTTAAGATTTGATTTATCCACGGCCAGTTTGATAGCAAGGGTAACTTGAGCCATGACGGCAACTAGCTCAAAACGCAGTTCCCAATATTTCGTCCAAATCCCAATATTAAGCAATACGGGATGATTTTTGAACGAGTTAGGCTTTTTTTGTCATAATAATACTTTGGTATTATTTATATTTGGCATACTATTTCAATGGGCATAAGTATCATTAAGACTAATGTTTTTTGCCCTAATTTTGATTGGCATAAAGTCATAAGACATATTTTATTTATTCATCTAATAGTTATTAGGCATAAAGATTAAATTTACACCAAGTACTCGTTTAAACGTTTAAGTACAATACATAACAATTTTGTGTCGTTATCTCACGTGGAACGTTGCTGACATAATTATTGTAGATACCAGTATTTTGCATGCACGTAACTGACTAAAAGCCTTGATGGAGTTACTGTATGTACAGTATACAATGTAGGTTTATTTTATGTCATAGTAGTTATTATTAGTTCGATAAATGGATGTTTGTTTCTTAATCACGCCAAAAAGGCTTAACGGATCTGAATGAAATTTTGCACAAAGATAGATTATAGTCTGGAATAGCATATAGGTCTTTGGGGACTGCCGATAGAAGAGAAAAGTAAGTAACTTGTGAATTGTATCGTCGAGCTATTTGATTATTATTTTTGAATATGGAAAGCGTTCGGTGACGATGACGCAAGTTCCATGGTTTTTGTCAAGAAGTGCTTAACGCACCTAAAGAAGTTTTCACTTCAAATCAACTCTGTTCCCGTGGACTATATGTAGAAGGTAGACGATTAACACACATACAAAACTACTAAGTGTAGAAAGCTGAAATTTGAAACATAAGTTTTTTATTTTGTATTTTAGGCGTCCACTAGGAAATTATTTCTGGAAAGTTCTTTATTTCCCTAATCATGTAAAATATGTATATTTGAACCTGGGTCAAGTTGAGGTCGGTAACTGGTTTATAAAAGCATTATATAAAAATAAACAGAGTATATTGTAATATATAATACGTATTAATATTATCGATGACGACGTTAAGGATAGGTCGAAGTGGGTGGTATTCGGAGTTCTGAAGTATGCGAGATATATTTATCTCGCATTCTTTGGACACTAGAACTCTATTCTATCTGTTTTTCTCTCTCTCTCTGTCTTTTTTATACTGCTTGGGTGGCAAACAAGCATATGGTCCACCTGATGTTAAGCAGTTACCGTAGCCTATGGACGCTTAACAAATATGTGCCTGTATCACTTGAGTGTTGCTAACCCATTTTTGTTACACCAAAGCTTTAAGATCTGGGATAGGAATACGTTCATTACAAAACGCATCCCTAATGAGCGCTGGAGACCTGTACTCACATACAGGAACACAACTACACCACTGTGAGTAGTTATTTGGCTGTGGTCTTTTGTAAGGTCTTTCCTAAGGACCTCCAGTCCTTCCCCAGTCGGGCTTACTCACTAGTATCGTGCCCTACCTCTCTTAAGCTCGTCTTTTCAGCAATACAGCGATTTGCCGGAAAGACAGAAACAGATAAAAATAGATTCTGTAACAATGAAATAATTTGAAAAAAAAAAGATTTATATTATTGACATAATATCTATTTATACAATATCCTAAAAATAATCATGCATTTAGAGTTCATTTAGGTACTCGATTAACACGTCATAAATACTTTTAACGTAATTCACCGACCTTAGTATAAACAGAATAAAATTCGTCATACAATTACCTTGAAAGTCTTACATCCTCATCGGTTACTAATCACAGTTCAATAAAATAAATTCAGTTTACAGGATGCTACTTGTAGAATTTACATACATACATATACATAATGATCACGCCTGTCGAGTTATAGGTCGTTTCGCCCGCCATTTCTTCACCTAAGCGGGCCAAACGACCAAATTACAAAATTTATAATATTTGATTGGGCGTTTCGCCCGATGGAGGTTTTATAACTTTGCATGTACAGACAGATTTTGATGCTGTCTATACATGAAAAGTAATAAAATCTCCATCGGGCGAAACGCCCATAAAATCTCCATCGTTTGGCCCGCTTGGGCGAACAAATGGCGGGCGAAACGACATATAACTCCGCTTGTCTTCCAGTGGGGTAGAAAGAAACTAAGAAACTTATAGAATTTCTTGATATAAAACCCAACAATACTTGGTATGACCTGGGAACTATCACATATTATTAAACTTTAATTAACATTAGACCTAAAATGACATTATTTACCTAATAATGTGTGCTATCCCTACAACTATTTTAATGCAAAGGTAACTCTTCCGGTGCCTTTTTACAACTAAATTGATTTTAATGAATTAAGCAACGTTAGAAACTCAATACTACGTTCCAAGATGCAAATTGCTGATGTAGGCCACTCAGCAGCCAAGCTAAAGTGGAACTGGGCGAGTCACGTCAGTCGCATCCTGGAGAAGATGTGGGCAAAAATAACGACGCAGTGGGTCCCAAACACCAAACAGCGGCCACGTGGTAGACCCAAAATGAGACGCCAAGATGAGCTTGACGCCTTTAAAAGGGATTGGCTCAAATGGCAAAAGATAGACTATCATGGAAAAAGGAAGAGGAGGCCTTTGCCCTGCAGTGGGACGGTATAGGTTAACGATGAAATTAGCAGGGAGATAGATTACCTACCACCTAGAAAAGGACAGAGTATTTTTATGTCGATAAACTATATTCAGGCGGCAACATGTAGTCGTAAAGCATTACAACGAGTACATATTTATACGGTAACTGCTTGCCATCAGGCGGGCCGTATGCTTTTTTGCCACTAATGTAAAAAAATAATAGTGTGTGTAAATTTCGGAAATTACTCAACTATTTCTATGTAATGTTCCAGCTATTATTTTCTGAAACTGTAATCCTACGCAACCATCATCATCATCATCGTTCATGGGAATTCCACTACTAAGGTGTGATTATTTAAAAATAACATAAAAGTAATTATAGGTATGTGGATACAAAATAACCTTCATTTGTGATAATGATTTCTGTTTATAGTTGTTTTAATTTTGTTTATTCCATTAAGGTGACAAACAAGTATACAGTCTTCCAAATGGTGATCATTCTTCTTTTTATCGTTTGGTTAGTGGCCAACCTGGAGTTATTTAGATAATAGTAATAATTTACTGTAGCCTATGGGCCTTTGCAATACCTACCTAGAGCTTACTAACATGTTGCAAAGACAGAAAGTATACGGCTCACCTGATGGTGAGTACTAAAAATAAAATGAAAGAAATAAAAATTCTGGCATTTGTTTTTATGACGTTCATAAGTATCATGCATTTGATCTAAATTAATAAATGACTTTGACTTTGATTATTACAGTAGTCTATCTACCTAACCGTACTTATCAAATTTTAGAGTCGGGCACAAACGCGTGATGCCCAATTACTCGTGCATTGTGAAAATTTAAGTCCAGATTTTTATGTCATGCGTTATCCTGAGATTAGGCTTTCACCTCCACTTGCCCACCCTCTCGGGCCACTTTATAAGGAGCACTGGACGCGGCGGAACCCTCTTTCTTCTAACCTAAGCGCTGCTATGCCAGTTATATGTACCTATTAATCATTTAGCGGGTCCTTATCGAACCTTATGCCGAAGGAACCTACACCTGAGTGTAATATTTCTGTTAAATATAACTTTTTTACATTAGTATTTTTTGTTAAAACGTTATCAAAATCGACGAGGTATGATTCAAGTCACAGAAAATAAAAACACATGCCAACAAATAGTCTAAAAAACGTCAAAAATAAGTAACAATCGACCTTTAGAATTATCGGAAAACAACGCCAAGAGTATAATAATATACATTTGAAGAACCACTTACTAACATTACATAATATTAGTATTCCTTATACATACTCTACTAAGGCCATATTATTTAAGCTTGAGGAAAGGCCAGGAGTTGGTTTGTGTCAAGGCCAAAACTAACCTGTTACAGCAATTTATTTTGCATGTTCTTATAATGCAGTTGCATATATAAATTGCATTTTGATTCATCAAATGAAACGTCTGTTTTGTACTACCAAAAATGCAAACAAGCATACGGCTCACCGTGAAGATCGGTATGCCGTAAGATCGAAAATTGAGCCTTTTTGACGTTAAGCAATCGTGTGTGCCGTCGACGAGCAATCACAACTGTCAGTTTGCGATCGCTTTTTCTTAGAGAATCAGCCGGCGGGTTTGTCGTAACTATGTCAGACAAGTTTATTATACCTAGAAAATATAATTTACAAGTTCATCTGTCCATATTATTAAAAATTATACGCTGTTTGTAAATTGTCAAGGAAAACACCATCGACACATACAATTTACTGCAAACATAGGTGTTTAACCCTAAAGGCTTAATAAGGCGATATCAATGTCAAGTTTAAATTGGATGGCATGAATCAACAACCAATATGTAAGGCCAATGTTGGTGATTCAGTGTTAGCACTGAAATTGTTTATAAGGACGATGTTGGCATAAAAAATGCTAGAAACGATGCAGATTTTGAAGTGAAAATTTCTTTTAGCACGGTACGCATATTTTTACCGTTACGAGACGTAGCTTGACATATCCGAAAAATGTTTTTTCGACTGTCACGTTATTAAAGCAAAGAGGCGATATATGCATATAGCAGACCACGATAGCGTCTAGATAAATTTAAAAAAAGATTTATTGCTAAATTATAACAACTGTTTTGCCTAGTGTTTTTACTTGTGTTGGCACTCCCGGAGCGTTTTTTTTTTAATTCAACTCCCGCGCAAATATCATAAATGGTAGTCGAATCGAATAGAATACCGTTTATGCCACTTGTCTATAGAGGCAGGTTGGCCACTAGCCAATCGATAAGAAGAAGATCCTTGTTTGCCACCTGAGAAGTACCTACAATAAAAACTTTTGCGTCATCAGAATACACTTAATTACGTCTATCTTGATCACAAAGCAGATTTTTTGCACAAATCTCACGACGCGACGTGACGGATAGTTTAAATTACTCTAATGATGTTCGCTTACGGCACAGTCATCATTCTATTGTTGTTATAAAGCTAACATCCAGCAATAAATATCAAATCAAGCTTACAGCTTTCCTTGCAAGTTGTTGAGTTTCCAACAGTGCAGTCTTTACAAGTCAATACCAGCTTGAAATTGTGGCTGTCAAAAGTTACACCATTTTTTTTTTCTTTAAAAAGCCAACTCCCGCACTAAAGAACAAGCTCTGTGTCGCGGGGGACTTTACAAACATACAATTAACGGACACAAATTACACCCAGACTCAGAACAACTCTACCTACACAAAGTTTTGTCTCTGTGTGGGAATTGAACCCACAACCTCGTGCACAGCAGTCAAATATGTTTTGTGAGCCTTCCGACTTTACATCTTATAATACTATGGGTAATAGCTTTATTTTGTAACCTACAGGAACGCATCTAAAAATCGCAGCTAAATATCTAAACACAGTGAATTTCCGAAAATTTTCTGGAAGGTTTCACTTTTAGGCTTCCTTTCCCAATTGGGCTTGTTCGTTTGTATGCCATGCCTCTGTTTTCAAATAAATGAGGTGGCATGCACTTAGTGAGGCCAATGTCCAGCAGTTGACTGCGATAGGCTCATGATCATTATGACACAGAAAAGAATAGATAACAGAGTATAATGTTGCAAACTATATCAATAAACAATAGTAAATTATACCCTAAAATTCAATCGCGACTGTTAGCAGTCGCGATTGAGAGGCTTAAAAAGGGCGATCTAAATAACTTTGTCATCAGGTTGACCACAGACGAAGAAAAATATAGCTTTGAATGGAACACCAAGTTTAAATTTTATTAATCTGTTACCAGTTTGATTAGGTATTATGTTGTATTGTTTATTAGTTTTGGATTGTAATTGCTTTTGTTGATATTATATAAGTATTGAGGATAATGTCAATGTACAAATGTAATTGTAATAAGGCTTTCGAATTGAAACTTGTATATTTTGTAGAATAAGTACCTACAATTTTAGTAAAATAATGACGCGTGAGTATAGTCTCTATTAGTGCTTAAGTAGGATAAGAAAAATCGTATCCTAGATATTATATAATAATATTATTACTCTTTATTAAGGAGAGTCTCACAACACCTGTCTTGCGGGCGGTATGAATAAGGAGCATTTCTTCCCTAAAAAGACGTCCATAAGCTACTAGTCTCTCGGGAAAACCTCAGCAGGAAGCTCATTCCACAACTTAATCGTACGTGGGAGGAAATTCCTCTGAAACCGCACAGTGCGGCACGATAGAGGTTCTAATACGTGTGGATGAACTCCTTGTCGGTGGTTTGTCCTTGTTTGCGAACGATTAGATTGATTACTTGGTTTATTTTACAATAGGGATTCATAATCTTCGCATCATACTGACGTCATTTGTTTATTATGCAAAATATCTTTTACTAGCTGTTGCCCGCGGCTCCGCCCGCGTGGATATCGGTTATATACAAAACAAATTTTCCAATGTTTTTAATAGTTATTCTGCTATTCAGGATGGAGAAAAATCCAACAAAATAAAAACCAAGAAAATCGTTTAGCCGTGCTCGAGTTACACGTGTTCGAACAAACCTGACTTTGTTTTATATTTATACTTACAACTGTGTATCGTTATTATAATATAATAACAATGTTATTTGACTCTAGGTATCAGGCAGGGAAATCAGTTCTAAATATAACACAATACTGTAGGAAAAATGGACAATAATGTGCTTGAGTTTACTCAAAAAGATTTGATACATAAAAATATACGAACAATTTACTTTGTTGAATTACTAATACAGTCCAAAATTAGATTTTAGGCTAGAGACAAATTATTTTAGTTTTCCTGTCTACCCAGTCTACCACGTCTTGAAATGTGCCGTGTTATGGCCATATTTGTAGCTGATAAATGTGCATAACGTTCTGCCAAAGAGGGGTTCGGGGAAAAAAAAGTTATATTTTGCTATAGGTACCAATAAAATGAATTCTGATTCCTTGTCATAAAAGTAATTGCATGAGTACTTAGTTCAAATTATTTACTCCATGAGCTTTAGTCAGCCAGTTAAATAATGAAAAAGAGGTGCAAATGAAACCTTTTTTTGTTGGCATTTATAGACAAATGACTCAATGATTTTTTATCAAATAATACGAAAA
The DNA here is from genome assembly GCA_947095525.1 of Trisateles emortualis. Classification (NCBI taxonomy): domain Eukaryota; kingdom Metazoa; phylum Arthropoda; class Insecta; order Lepidoptera; family Erebidae; genus Trisateles; species Trisateles emortualis. The sequence continues at coordinate 18,499,390 of OX352736.1, read as the reverse complement.
AAAAAACAATATTTGAAGAAAATATACACCTATAATTTGGCAATGTGTTATATTTAGAATAAGTTTAATTTTTTTTTTTTAAATTAATAAGACATCCATTCAAAAAGTACATCAGTTTGGCGAGCGCGGGGATACCGCGCTCGCCTAGAGAATTAGGTCGTGTTTGCTTCGCCCAAATGCTAAGGTCGTTGGCGATCTCACAAGCCTAAAGGAAGAAAACTTTCGAACTACAATAAATTTTTGTATTGTGTGAACTTTATAGAAATTTATTAATCACGGCAATAAAGTACCTGCAACCAAACTTGGAGTTAGTACATACTTATCTTTGGTTTTGTTACGAGTACCTACTCGTTATTTTGGTGAAACAAAAATAAGCGGATGAGACATGTCAAAACATTAATATAACTTAGGTACATAATTAACGTAAGTTAATTTGTTATTTGTGATCGTGTTATCTGTGTCGATCGTTTTATTTATGATCGTGTTTTTGTGTCCGTTAATTGTATGTTTGTAAAGTCCCCCGCGACACAGAGCTTTTTCTCTAGTGCGGGAGTTGTCTTTAAAAAAAACTAAAAAAAAGTAACTACTAAAATACTTAAAAAAACTGTAAACTTAAAAACTTGATATTACTCTGTTTTTATAACAAACTGACACACAAAATACAAATTTTTTTGAGAATTATTATCAGGCATTTAAAAATGACTCAATCACGAATCTCTTGTTTAAAGTATTGAAAAAGAGCTTAATTTTGTCTACGGCCTAACCTTAGAATTGCCTCAAAACTCTGCTCTAATGAATACACAAGGCAGCTAACTGGCAAACTAAGTAGATTATTTGTCAATGCTATGTAATAGAAGGGACTAGGGAAAATATTTATTATGGAATAAATGTAATTGATTTAATTATTATACTATTTATTATTTTTATTTACTGAACGGATCTGGATGAAATTTGGCACAGATATAGATTATGGTCTGGAATAACACAAAGGCTACTTTTTGCAGCGATAACCGACATCCACGCGGGTGGAGCCGCGGGCAACAGCTAGTCCGTATATATTTATAATCACCAATTCTTTGTGACGTGTCGAGTTTGAACCCACAATACGCTGCGTAGTGGAAAATGGTGAGGTAACCACTTAAGCCATTGAACGAACCGTATAGTCGAAACTATTTTAACTTCAGACAGAACTTTAGACTTGTGTCGCTCAGTCACGTTGTTCTGCAAATCATGCACCACTAAGATTATATACTACTAGCTGTACCCGCGACTTCGTTCGCGTGTTCAGTCTTTTACTGTAAATCTGAAAACTACAAACTTTCATCGGCTGATTGTCATCTTTAGCGGTTACATTTAAAAAAACCTTTCTTAGCGGATGCCTATATCGTAATAGCTATCTGAGTGTCTAGTGATTTAAACTGTGCGTTTGTTGATTTGTCAATTACGTTTTTTTTTTGAACATTAAGGTTCTGCAATTAATAAACTTTATAAAGAAATATTCTTTGTTTGTACGATTGTTCTGCTCTTCAATTTGTCTTAGCGCAAACGTGAACAATCTTATGGCCTATCGCATAGCTTATCTGTGCTTAGCTTATGCCCTGTAGAAATTTCTGCATCCATACATTTCGTTTTAAATTGGTCACTTCTAACCTGATAGGATTCCGTGTGGTGACGGATTAAGAATACAAAATATCACCACCCCTATCTATCCCAAGGGTGTCCTAAGAGTCGACTAAAGGAGTAATTCAGGCAGACAATATCCACTGCAAGAGAAGGAAAATTCAAAATAAAACCCTATACCAATCCGTCTGGCCAGCGTGGTGTAGTAGGCTAATATCCCTCCAAGTGTATGGGGGAGACCCGTGCCCAGCAGTGGGAAATTTATGGGTTGATATGATGAACCTGATAGATACTGTTACACAGTTTGGGTGAGCTAAAAATTTATTAAATTCCTAAAGGGCATAATGGTCCACCGTAGTGCTCAAGAATTTCAAAAATTTAACTGCATAGTTATTAGATTCTTTTTGATTCATCATTCTATTAATAGAGATATAGTACTCTACATAAGCTCCCGGAACAAAACTGAATAAAAAACCAGTAAACTGAACCCTATTTATTATAGTCGACCATATTGGTGAGAGTTCAACGTAAATTCGATATATATGTAGGTATCTATTATTATGTATATCTCTGAAACCATGCATTTTTTTTGTACATTGTTTAATTACGAAGTTTCGGTGCCTATATCCAGCTGTATAATCATATTAGTTTAATTGTACCATTTTAATTTGCTCATTGAATGTGATTAGTTACAGTCATTTAATTACACATTATGTCTGATCTCCATCGACTAATTATTTATCATTGAGAAGTTGGCCATCTGCAGTATACTTTATTAGTTTCACTAACGAATTGATGCTTCCTGAATGCATTTGTTTGATTCATTGCAGTTGTGTGGTGTTTTTTTTAATGAGAACAATATGAAAAACTATCCATTCAATTGCAAAATGTTTTTTAAGAGAAAATTTTCAGATAGGGGAGGAATTCCACTTCACAGAGAACCAACACCTTAGAAGACGACAGCCAAATAACTATACACAGCGGTGTAGTTCTGTTCCTGTGTGTGAGTATAGGACTCCAACGCTCACTTAGGGATCAATTTTGAAAGAAACGTATTCCTATCCCATGGATACTCTGCTCCCATCTTATGGCCCTGGTGTAAAAAATGGGTTGGTAACACGCAAGTGATACCTTTGGTACTGCAAGCGTATAAAGGCTACGGTAACTGCTTAACATCAGCTGGGCCGTATGCTGGTTTGCCACAGAAGTAGTTCTATCTCAGCCATAAGACATCCACTGCTTGACATATGCTTCCCGCAAGGTCGTCCACATCAGTCGGTCCCGAGCTGACCTTGTCCATCGGTTGCCTGCGACCTTTACCAGGTCTTCGGTCCACCTTGTTGGAGGCCTACCCACGCTGCGTCTTCCTGTTCGTGGTCGCCACTCTAGAACCTTTCTGCCCCAACAGCCATTGGTTCTGCGAGCTATATGCCCTACCCATTGCCACTTAATTGAGGCAATTTTTCGAGCTTTGTCGATCATTTAAAAAAGAATATTACAAATCGGCCCTTAAATGACGATGTTTAGGGATAAAAAAAAAAACAATGCAATTATTTTAGGGAACCTCATCTTCAAAAGTCAGTTAAAAATATATATCAGTAAAGTATTTCGATGAGACAGAGGCCGATCACGCGTTTTGCTGTGAGTAATTTTTGTGGTCGTAGATAGACACATAGTATCATGGACTTTTTTTTAGATCTATTTAGGAATAACATTGCCTCCTACGGCAAGATTTTGCCTAGTCGTTTAACTATCATCGTAATACTTCAGCCAATTCACACTCACAAAACTATAATGGAAGAATTACGCTATCACCTGGTGAAAATCGTATTAAATTTTATTGGGTAGTTATTAAGTTTATCTTGACCAGACAGATTCGGTGGAGTGTCTTCTTTTCTCTGCTGCTTTCCTGATTACCTAAATTAAAGTATTGTTAAATGTTAGCGCCTACAAAAAATGAAATAGCAATTATTTTATAGGCGTTTATTAGGCGTTACTAATTTAGTCAGTGATTGTCTGAGGTCTTGGCATTATTTACCCCTATTTTTTTTAATAAAATATAGCCTATGTTACTCGCAGATAATGTAGCTTTTTAATGGTGAAAGAATTTTTAAAATCGGTCCAGTCGTCTTTGAGTTTATCCATTACATACAAACAAACAAACAAACAAAAATACAAATCTTTCCTCTTTATAATATTATATATATATAGTATAGATATAGATAGTATAGATATAGATTATGTCAATTTCATCAATAATTAATGACAATTGTCAGGTTTACACGAGCTATAGTAGATAACAATGCATTATATCCGCCAGTGTATACTCGTAGCACAGATATATATATATATATATTTTTTAAAGACAACTCCCGCACTAGAGAACAAGCTCTGTGTTGCGGGGGACTTTACAAACATACAATTAACGGACACAAATTACACCCAGACTCAGAACAACTCTTTGTGGGTCACACAAAGTTTTGTTCCTGTGTGGGAATCGAACCCACAACCTCGTGCACAGCAGGCACATACTGTACCCACTGGACCACCAAGGCAGTCATATAAATATAATACTAGTACAGGTACTCCATCCCATACAAAGTTTTGGTTTTGCGCTAACTCGGGCTAACCGTGGAGCTACATTTTTACTATCTATCCAACACTAGATGTCAATATAACAGATTATAAGCATACACATAAAATCAACAGATGGCGACACTTTATAACCGAATCCTCGTAGTATCTCTGCATCATTTATGTGTATTAGAATGCTTATTGTTCGATAATAGCACTATTATCGTTAATAACGATAAACGCAATGGTGATTTAGTTAGGCATGTCTAAGTGATATTATTATTCACTTAGGTATAACAAACACTAATAGTATAATAAGCACATAGCAGGTGACCAGTGGTAAGAGAGGTAGGACTCCTTGATGATTTAGGTAAATGCCTCGGTGGTCCAGTGGCTGCAGTAGGCGCCTGCTGTGCACGAGGTTGTGGGTTCGATTCCCACACAGGACAAAACTTTGTGTGACCCACAAAGAGTTGTTCTGAGTCTGGGTGTAATTTGTGTCCGTTAATTGTATGTTTGTAAAGTCCCCCGCGACACAAAGCTTGTTCTCTAGTGCGGGAGTTGTCTTTTTTCCCGCGCTTTTGACTGTATAAATACCTCACTTTTACTGTCAAAATTATCTTTCTATGGGGTTGACGTGAAAACGGTTGAGTGGTTTAGTAGTTATCTGAGTGGTAGACGTCAGTTCGTTCGTATGACATGTGATAGTGAGGGAAATGTGATGACATCTTCTCTCCAGCAGATAAACCGAGGAGTCCCACAAGGTTCTATTCTCGGTCCAATTCTTTTTATATTATATAGTGCCGATATAACCAACTGCATCACTCATTGTAAGTACCATCTGTATGCTGATGACCTTCAATTATACTACTCGTTTCAGCCACAGACTCGATACAATGAGTCTGTAAATAAAATGAACAGAGACTTAGACAATATCTCACATTGGGCAGAGAGGAATTCTCTAGTTCTTAATCCAAATAAGTCTAAGTTTCTTGTCATGGGCTCAAGATGCATAATAGATAGAATTATAGACCAGAAGCCAGATATTAGGATAGGTAACTGTTCTTTAGATAGAGTAACTGAGGCTCGCAATCTGGGAGTGGTCTTTGATGGGCAATTGCAGTTTGAGACACATGTACAAGAGGCTGTACGTAACTGCTTTTACCGGCTTAGACTACTCTACAAGATTCGTCCCTACATTAGTGTCGATATGCGTATAATGCTCTGTGAATCACTTATATTATCCAAGCTTAACTATGCAGACACAGTGTTTGGGACCTGCTTGCTCAGTAGAACAGAAAGGCTCATTCAGCGTGTACAGAATGCATGTGCACGCTTCTGTTATCATATTCCCCCACGCTCACATGTTACTCCTTTTTTAAATAGTGGCAACATGATGAAGATGTCGTCGCGTAGGAGGCTCCATTTAGCCATTCTTGTCTTTGGCACTGTCTTAACAGGCAGGCCAGTATACCTATTCAAGGAATTGACATGGTCCAGGGAGCATAATCAGCATCGCACCAGAGCATCAGCTTACCTTATGACTACACCTTCACACAGGTCTGCTGCATTCCGTGGCAGTTTCAAATTTGCAGCAACCCGCTGTTGGAACGACTTGCCGCCACCACTTCGTGCCCTTAAAACCGTTTGTAGCTTTAGAAGCAAGTACAAATTGCATTTGCTAACTTTGCAGAAGCAAAACTGAATTGTATATTCCACAACACTGACCGAATTATGCGGATAAACATTTAAAAAGAAAAAAAAAAAAAAAAAACATTCAGTACACATATTACATTAATATTCTATGAGACTAATAGCTTTTACACACCATGTATTTATTATAAACACTATGCCTATTGCTTATAAACATTTTTAGCCATAATATACACTGACAACCTTCCATTTGTCAATTTTCATAGACAAAGGAAGTTTGTTTGGGACTAGTGCTGTCGCCTGTCACTAGTGCATAGTGAGCCGACTTTTTAGTCGATTTTATTGTTATTATTATTATTTTTGTAGGCATTATAAGTATCATAAGTATATTTACATTTTATTTAGTATTATAGCTATAATTATTTATATAATTTATTTACTGTTATAAATGTATTTATTTATTTTATTTCACTTAGTAACTTTAATTATTTTTTTATTTTTTAGTACATAGCTGACCGTGGCCTCACTTTTAGGCCCAATCTGAAAATCAGCGCTGCAGCATGCAAATGCCGCAGCCCAAAGCTGAGATTGGGACCTATTCTGACATCGCACAGGATATCAAAATTAGATATCTATAGTTATGTTGTAAATTTATTTTTTTATTTAATACCTATTTTGTACCTTTTTTTTTTTTTTCCCCCTCCATAATGTCCTGTGTATGTTCGAATAAATGTTTTTCTTTCTTTTTTTTCAAAATAAAAAAATAAAGAGTTGTTCTGAGTCTGGGTGTAATTTGTGTCCGTTAATTGTATGTTTGTAAACTCCCCCGCGACACAGAGCTTTTTTCGGGACAATCCCACCCACATGCCCACCGCTGTGACTCCTGTGAGCCAGGATTAACAGCGGAGTAACCAACTGATACACCGAGTTTTGACACTCGTGCGTCCCGTGGACAACTAAACCTACTGTCTTGGACCCCGCAACGAATTTAATCAGAAGTAAATAGGAGGAGTTAGAAAGAAAAGTTTCCACTTCCCTCCATAGCAAAGCGGGAGACAAAATAAATCTGTATAGGTTTGTAACCTATGAAAAGGAGCACCACGGAGGACCTTAAACTACGGGACCTTAGTGAGCTAAGTTTGATTGCTATAATATGTATGGCAGAAACGTTTAAATGCACGGAAATTCCCTCTAGATGAGACTAAATCCCCATAGTAGGCCGCTCCAGATGATACATGTAAGCTGTTCAACATAATAGTACGATCATTATGCCAAAGACTACACTCCCAGAGTATGTGATGAGCAGACTGCTCCTGATCGGAGCCAGGTGTTGAGCATTGACAGTTCGGCGAATCAACTAGCTTAAATGAGTATAACTTGCTCCGAAAGTTACCATGACCTGAGCAAGCGACACAGAGCTTGTTGTCTTTCTAATAAGAAAAGTAAGAAAGAAAGTACACCATAAAAATGAACAAGCCTGACTGGGGAAGTACCTTCACCTTGCAGAAGACCACGAACAAATAATAGTGTGTTATTATACAAATGCATCACAAAAACCTGGCCCTAAAATTTTAAGGTTGGAAACGCGCAAGTGATACCTCTGGTATTGCATAGGCTATTGTCTATAGGCTACAATGACTGCTTAAGATCATGAGGGCCAATATGCTTGTTTATCATTGCAATGAATCTTTATTTTTAATAGTCTCACCATCGCAATGGTAGTTAACTTGTGATCGTCAACTCCTGAACTTAGATCTCATCTAAAACACACCACTTAGCTCAAACAGTATCTTTAATTAAAAATTAACGGAAAGTAACTTAAATTATTGTCGTCAACGAATTAATTTGGCCAATTAACAAAAAAGGTTCTCAGCTTATATTAATGAGCTTAGCCAACTTTTAATCAAGTATAAAACATCGGCTAACCTGAATGAAAGCAATTACAACACCAAAATAGAATAATTTAAACTTCAAAATGTTGTTTAAAGTTGAATTGAATGAAATTTAAAGTTTATTTTTCGGATAAACATTATTTCATTGATAAGTTCTCCTTCACGGAGATTTTCATTTCCCAATTAGTTAAATTAGCTATGGTATTTCAATCCTTTCGCTGTCCCAAGTTATGAACAATAGAGAAACTTATGATTCATGGGATAGGAAACCTGTTATATGGTGCAACTTGAGATCGATTCGACCGCAATAGCTTTTACTCACTAAGGCCCCTCTAGACAAGTGGCATAAACGGTAGTCGAATCGAAATGTCAAAAAAGCAAATGTATGGGATTTGACATAAGTCGTATGCCGTACCGTAAGATTCCAGAGGAATTTCTTACCACGTACGATTAGGCTGTGGAATGAGCTCCCTGCCGAGGTTTTCCCAAAAGACTATAGCATGGGGTTCTTCAAGAAAGGAGTTATAAGGTTTTTAAAGGGTCGGCGACGCGTGAGTGACACCCCTGGTGTTACAAACGTCCATAGGCTACGGTAACTGCTTGCCATCAGGCGGGCCGTATGCTTGTTTGTCACCTTGGTAGTATAAAAAAAAAAAAAAAAAAAAAAAAAAAAAAAAAAAAGTTCACGACAATATATCGTCAACTTACGTCAAATCCCATACATTTGCTTTTATGAATTTTCGATTCAACTACCGTTTATGCCACTTGTCTAGAGGTTCTGACCAGAAAATGCCAGTAACCAACGCTGCAGAATAAAATGTTGTAGCACAGAGCTGAGATTAGGACTCTTTAGATATCGAACAGGATCATTTTCGTGATCTAATTATGTGTCTATTTTTTGTTTTCTATCTGCTGTCTGAATAAACGCTTTCTTTAACTATGTCAAATAACGCACTGTGATGCAAAAGCGGTACAAAATTTTTCATCGCGTATTTATATATATGTAAATTGAGCGTTTCTTCGCCTGCATTATTTTTTTAATTTATTTATTTTAGTTTTTGTATATATCCCGTAATTTCTTTTTCAATAAAATATACCCTATGTTACCCGCTGATAATGAAGCTATCTAATGGTGAAAGAATTTTTAAAACCGCTCGAGTAGTTTTAAAATTAAATCGTAACATACAAAATATTAAATCTTTCCTTTTTATAATTTTGGTTTAAATGTGTGATGAATGGATCACGAAAATGGCTGAACGAATATTTATGAAATTTCGCACAGAGATAAATTATAGTCTGTAATAGCACATAGGCTACTTCTTATACTAAAATGATCACTGCTCCTATAGGATTGTATACTTATAGATACACATATCCAAGCAGGAAGTAACGCCAGCTGGCGGCAATAAGAAGCTTGGTTGCCCTCATTAGCACTACGTGTTGGGTTGCGGATTTTAGCAGACACACTAGTAATTGTGCCAAACTGAAAATTAGTAAAAGCATCTGCATAATAGCTACGCTACGTAATTAGGGTTGTGTAGATCGTTTTCAAGTATTGTTTACTTAAATACAAAGTCAAGCAGAAATCGTAGCAGTCAGTTTTTTATATAATAATAATAACATACTCATAGTGTCGCACCTTTTTCCTCGAAGCGTTAGGCAGAGATGTATGTTGTCATTTATTTGTTTAGTTTGTGTAACTAAATTGGACGTAAATTTCGGTATATTTTAATACAACTTAGGTAAAAATTAAAAATACAGTCATCTGATGGTAAACAGTTATCGTAGCCTACTTTCTGGCTATCGAGGTTTAATGTATTTATTTAACTCTGGTCTATTCTTCTGGGAAAGACCTTCTTTCCCGACTCAAGTTTGCTCGCTAGTCGTGTGCCCTCCCTCTTTTAATTAAATTACAAATTCAAGTTTATGGTGCGGAACCAGCAAGGTACTCTTTTAAGGAACTAATTATATAATCACAAATTTTGCTTGTTATAGAATAACTCTTATGTATTTTTCACCTAATACATAGATGTTTTTAATATAACCAACTTCACATGAGTGGAAAACGTTAGGAAATCATATTTCATCAACCGGCAGACTATAATTATAAGGAATGTGCAAGACGCGGACATTAACAAATATTGCTGAACTATCTAGTCTCTGGTTAATAATCTGTTAATTAGTGTGACTGCCGTTTATCGATAATTTGATAGTATATAGTCGCTTTGGAAGATTATAAGTTCTTTAACCGATTTTAGAGTGGTGACTAAGTTCAGGGCAATGCGGTGTTGGACAGATGACCTGGTCAGAGCTGCAGGTAGACACTAAATGCAGGCCGCTCAAGACCGGCCTTAGCGGAAATATATAAGGGAGGCTTGCGATCGGACATAACCAGACTGAGATGATAATCATTAAATTAAACTCAAACTTTATTTAGGTTACAAAGTAACACTAGTGAAGATCATAAATTATGAATAAGCCAGAAAGATGATGTTAGCTAAATTTTGCTACTGCTAGTTTTCTGACGTGGAGCCTTGAGAAGAACTAGCAAGAAACTCAGGCCACTCTTTTTATCGCCAGATAGTTACAATCTTTTGTACAATATAAGTATGGTAGCATGCAAGCTGATGCAGTCAAAACACGATACTTACTTTATTGATAAAAATGATTATGATGATGAAGTTCTTCAAACGAATGTACGTGTGGTCAATGTGTTTTTAAAGACAAATCCTGCACTAGAGAACAAGCCCTGTGTCACGGGGGACTTGACTAACATACAATTAAGTAACGGACACACAGCATAAACAGACAACCATTTATAGATCACACAATCAATCCAGCGTGTTGTGGGTTATTATGCCCACACAGGACCAAAAATTGTACGAATGGCGAAATAGTAAATGGCGAGGTAACCACTTAAGCCACTGACCCAACTGAGCAGTCAAATATTGATATCGTTAAGTAGTCGCTTATAAACATGACAAAAGTTTTCAAGGCTTTTTATTATAATAAGCGTTTTTGAACGATGAAATAGGCCGCAACGCATCATAAGCTACATTCTGCAATGATCCAACTTTCTTAATAAATACCAGTTTTTTAGTAGTTTCCGTTACTTTCCAAAACCTACTTTCCTGCAATTAACTCTTTATATGTATGTTTCAAGTTAAATGCACTAAAAACTCTTTAAACTTTAAGGTAGTTAAGTGAATTTTATGGTTTATGGCGAAAGATTTGAGCCGACACGAGAGGCGTGTCAACATTGGCAAAGCAGTTTGCAAAATGTGTGGTTGTTGAATTAGCCTCAGTATACGTTTAGTGGGTAGGTGCTAATTGGATAAGTATAAGGTGCGGTTTGAATCGTTACCTAGTCTCGTCCATTGAGGTTTTAAAAGAATTAAGTAATATTATAGTACTAGCTGTAGCTCACGGCTTCGCAGGCGTGGATGTCGGTTATCGCTGTAAATAGCCTATGTGTTATTCCAGATCATAATATATCTCTGTTTATTTATTTATTTATTTATTAAACTTCATGCACATAGGTACATGGTAATGCTATAAGCATTCTTTACCAGTCAACCTTGAGTGGTGCAGAGATAATTGAAGTAGGTGCAGTAAAAAAGTTTAAGTAAATTAAATACAACATTGAACATTATACGAGTATACATTAAAGTAATATATAAATATAATATAAGTATAATAATAGATATAATAATAATAAATATATATATAATTATATATAATATATATATGAATACAATAAACACTCTGTTCCAAATTTCATTCGGATCCGTTCAGTAGTTTTTACGTGAAAGAGTAACAAACATCCATCTATGTATCCATTCTTCCATCCATCCATACTTACAAACTTTCGCGTTTATAATATTAGTAGGAAATTTGACAGGCCTGTTGGTCTAATGGTTAGTGACCCTGACTGCTCCTGAAGGTCGTGGGTTCGATTCCTACACGAGACAAAACTTTATGTGGTTCATAAATGTTTATTCCGAGTTTGGGTGCGAGCGCCATAGGGCTTGTCCCTAGTGCTGGAGTTGTTTATAAAAAAATAATGTGGGTTCATATTATTATTATTAGCCATTACTGTCCCACTGCAGGGCAAAGGCCTCCCTTTCATTCTTCCATTTGTCACGGTCGAGACCTCTCACTTGCCAGTCAGCACGGTAGGAGTCAAGCTCATCCCGCCATCTTTTCCTGGGCCTGCCGCGCCGTCTATTAACATTATGTGGCAGCCATCTGGTTTTGTTCTTTGCCCACAGATCGTCAGACATATTCCATATTGGGTTCATATTACAGTTTCAAATTTGCCCTCTTACTTTTAGCACAGTTTAGTTTTTAATGTACAATTTTGAATTCTCCTTAGCAACCAATTTCTAAACTTTATTATGATTGTCTTATTGTAACACAGAACGTATCATAACAAAAACCAACTCTTGTCCGTCCGCATAATGTTTAGAAGTTTAGGTACCAAGTTCCATTTGTTTAGGGCAATTATTAAGATTATGGTTTACTTTGCCTTCTTCAGTTTGAAACTATTCGAATCTTGTTGAAAAGCGTACGGAATAGCGGAAAGTTTTGTGATGATAAAGCTAAGTTTTCCGTTCTCGTTAAAAGAGCTCAATATCAGCTACTGTAAATTTGTCTTAGCAGGCCTGGGTACACACAGCAACGGCGATAGCTATACAGGGCCGCTATATAAAGATAAGTTCTTAAAGAAAACTATTATATAATTTCTGTGGAATTTGGTAACAGTGTATAATTAGACAGACAAGAGACAAGAGAAGGAAAACTCGAAACAAAACCCTATACCAACCCGTCTGGCCAGCGTGGTATAGTAGGCTAATATCCCTCCATGTTTATGGAGGAGACCCGTGCCCAGCAGTGGGACGTTTATAGGTTGATATATATATGTACAATTAGACTAAACCTACATTTTACGCAAATTCATTCATTGGTTTTCCTAAAAAAGTAATCTTCATATATCGGCCCTGAGCCTCTAGACAAGTGGCATAAGCGATAGTCGAATGGAAAAGTCAAAAAATAAAATGTATGGGATTTGACGTAAGTTTACGACATTAAATCGTAGACTCGCGTCAAATTCCATACATTTTATTTTTTGACTCTTCGATTCGACTATCGCTTATGCCACTTGTCTAGAGGCTCTGTACAGATATCTCCGTTGCCCACCGTACATAGTTATCGTTCTCAGATTGGACTGTCTCTAGACGAATTATTGCAGCAAAAATCCCCTGCAGACGGCTAAAGGTTATAACGATTACAGTACCTATAATTTCGTAATCGGTTCCTGCTATCTTCGGTACAAATTAAGTTTAAACATGTACACTAAATTATGCCTCCATTACATTTTTTGCAGCAACTAATTACTTTAGTGAGTCGTGAGTACGGTATCTTATCTTTTAGGTTACTACCGCTTTAGTATAATTAGTTCTTCGTATATTATGATTATGTGAAAAGCGGTGGTGGCCGAGTGGGAAAGTAACCGACTTGCACGCAAGAGGTGCGAGTTCGGTCCCGGGTACCAGTACCAATGTGAATTTCACTTTCTGGAGTTTTTATGTACTAAATATATGATTCGCCATCTGCTAACGGTGAACGAAAAAATATCGTGACCTGTATGTCTTAGAAAAAATTCTAAAGACAATATGTCTGATTCACCAACCCGTATTAGGCCAGCGTGTGTGAATTAATGCCTGAACCCTCTCTCTCTCTCTCGATAGACGAGAGGAGACCTGTGCCCAGCAGTGGGACATATATGAGTTGGTATTATTATGATTATGTAAAGCATTTATATTTGTTTTTATGAGACTTGATGTTTGACCATGTACACGTATGCAAATATTTTAATTACAAAAAATCGTCAGACAGATCCGGGATCTCTGAATTTGTTGACAACTGGTCAATAATAAAGTTAAGATAGCCTTGGCGAAGTAAATGTAAACAATGTTATATATAAACGAAGTTATGTTGTGTAGGTACCAACCCGACTTTTGTTCTTAAGACGTTACAAAATAAAAACCGACTTCAGTACGGCAACTTACAGAATTTAAAAAACCTTAAGAAGTATTCCATATTGGGCACCCGTTTTAATGGCACCTGAGTGAATGGCACCTAAGGTATTCCACATTGGGCACCACTCAACCATATGTTCCACTAATGACACCTGCGAAAAATATCGGTAGGTGCCCAATGTGGAATACCTTAGGTGCCATTCACTCAGGTGCCATTAAAACGGGTGCCCAATATGGAATAATAAATAATAATAATAATAAAAATCTTTATTTTCTCTCCAACAACCAAAAACAAATATGTATGTGCATAAAAATTAAGTAAAAACAGTATTAGGAATTGGTTGTGGAGCGCTGGTGCCTATGGTAGGTATAATAAACCTGTAGTACAGGTCACCAGGTCCCCACTTGGAAGTCGATATGCAAACTCAATAAAATAATGTGATAGATAAAGAAACAATACTTCAACCTTAAAACCCCTAGTCTAGCGTAGGTATTTAAACAGAATGAACTTTCATGCAAACTCTTATCTCACTTTTCCTTCCTTAAAGACGGTTCTTTTTAATCTGATAATTTACAGCTATAGTGCATCTCATGACCATTCAAATAAGCCCAAACACGGCTAGATTACATTGTTTAATTATGAAGTTCCGTTGCCTAGCTACCTTAGTAACCATAATAGAAACTTATTTAATCGCCATCCGTAAATTACTTATTATTGAGAAGTTCAGGTGGCCATCTGTGGTATTCATCATCAGTTTTACTTCATCATAATATACTTTCTGAATGCAAATGTTTGATGTGTTATTAAAAATATTGAAATTGCTATATGTCTGGCTACAATTTTTGAGGAGTTCCCTCAATTCCTCAAGGATCCCATCATCAGAACTTTCTTTAAAAATGGTACCAAACTGGAAGTATGACATCCGAGCTCCTTCTCCTGAGTTCAAATTTGTGTACCGCTTTTTACGTCTTGGAGTGCCGAAGTCAGACTCATTCAACCGTTAGCCGTTACAGGTCTATATATACAATATCTGCCAATTGTAAAGAAATAATGTTATATAGAGGAATGAATGGCACCTAAGGTATTAAATTAAATTCCAGGTCTCATATGACATACTAGGGTTTAGTTTTAGGAAAACCTTTCTTTCATAAAAAAGTGTTCATTTAGCCGTTTTTATGAAAGAAAGGTCTCCCTAAAATTTAACTCTAGTTAACTCAACTCTGTTAAAAAAAAGTATTATTAATTATTTGTTGTAAACAAACTCCTCGTTGGTGTACCATCTTGTATCGTCGGAAGATACTCCATCTTAAAGCCCTGATGTAAAATGGGTTGGCAACACGCAAGTGATACCTGTGGTTTTGCAAGCTTCCATAGACTACGGTATCTGCTTAACATAACGCGGGCACTTGAAAAATAAACATAATTATATTTATCAGTTTATGCCGCGTTACCTAAACATCTTTATACGTCGCAAATGTCGCAATGCACCTTTTAATAACTAGAGTCAATCATTTGTATATACAAAGTGATGAACAGATGTTCTAGAATAAACAAATAATCGACACTGCTAAGCATTCCATACCATCATCAAACTTACCACACCATATCATCATCTCAACCAATAAACGTCCCACTGCTAGACACGGGTCTTCTCCATACATTTGGAGGGATATTAGCCTACTATACCACGCTGGCCAGGCGGGTTGGTATAGGATTTTCCCTCTTTTGCAGTGGATATTGTCTGCCTGGCTTACTCCCTTAGTCGACTCTTACGTTTTTATTCTCAATCCGTCACCACAAGGACAATATATACCATATTTAATGGTCAATTCCTATATATTTTTTATTTATCCTAAGAAGATTTCATGTTGTCCTTGTTATGAATCACTTAACTTATGTCACTATAAGGAAAAGAAAGACTTATTTTCTGAAATTAGCATCACCAACTTGTATCATCGATAAAACTAAAATTGACAATGTTCGGATAGAATTTTTCGTTATTTTATAAGTTAAAACTAATTCCAAATGTCTAGACATCCAAATTAGTGCTTCTAGTAGATTCACAAACAGTTAGGAATTTTATTTGGTTTGAAGCTTATAAAAACTAAGTTTCTAAATTTTTTTGTCTTTTAAAAAAATATGGATACGTTCACAAATACATACAGGGTGCGTAAGTTTCAAATATTTACTTTTTATAATATTCTTACAACAATCTACGTAAGTCAAGCTTATTAAAAATCGTTCGTAGTATTAAATTCGTTTTTTATGGAAATCTGTCTCAAAAGCTTTCTTCAAATCCAATAAAAATAAAAAAGGCTTTGAACTGCAATCGTATACTTTATTTTTACCTCGATTTGTTTCAATCAGGATTCATCTTTTATATCACTTTGGTGGCAAGCAAGTTTAATTTTTGATACAAATCAAAAATGATATTTAATTTTGATCTAGTTTCACTTTTATATAAGTTTGTGTTTGTAAATATTTATTTACAGAATACGTATTATTAATTTAAATGTTATTAAAATTCTGAACATTTCTCTAGAAATCACAGTCATAGTTATGACGGAAACCGTATCATTTTTTAACAGCGTTGCAGCAGCAAAATTACAGTTGAAATGTATTAATGACAATAAACGAATATTTAGCCGAAAAAAATCCAATGCTCAATCTTCAAAGATTGCCAAAACATTCTGTCCTGAATAATTTCTGTTCTGTAGTAACAATTGTCAATGAATCGTTCAGATCAATGCAGTGTGGTGCATGGCTACCGGGTTCAGAACGACCAACGATGACAGATCTTTGTAAAAAACTTGTTCCAAAGGTAAACAAGTAATATTCAATTTATTGCAGGTGAGCCCTAAACTTGCTTGCCACCAATGTGGTGTAAAAAATGAATCCTGACTGAAACAAATCGGGGCAAAAATAAAGTACACGATTGCAGTTGAAAGCCTTTTTAACCGACTTCAAAAAGAGGCTATCAACTCGTGTGTATTATTATTTTTTTTTTTTTTTATGTTTGTTACCGCATAACTCCGTCATTTATGGACCGATTTGAAAAATTCTTTTTTTGTCTGACTGGACATACTTCCAGTTTAGTCCCATTTTCATCAAAAGGAAGTTTTGATGATGGGATCCATGAGGAATTGAGGGAACTCTTCAAAAATTATAGGCACACATATAGCAATTTCAATATTTTTAACAACACATCAAACATTTCCATTCAGAAAGTATAATATGATGAAGTAAAACTGATGAAGAAGACCACAGATGGCCACCTGAACTTCTCAATAATAAGTATTTTACGGAAGGCGATTAAATAAGTTTCCATTATGGTTGCTAAGGTAGCTAGGCAACGGAACTTCATAATTAAACAATGTAATCTAGCCGTTTTTAAGGTTTTTGAAATTCTGCAACTTGCCGTACTGAAGTTGGTTTTTTTTTTGTTAAAATTATTTTTAATTTAAATGGATTTGAAGAAAGCTTTTGACACAGATTTCCATAAGAAACAAATTTAATATTATCTTGACTTATTTAGATTGTAGCAACAATATTATGCCCGTGATATCTATTGTTTAACTTATTATTGTAATTGTGTCGGATATTTAACGAGTTAGTAGACGTGAATTGTACCCTTGTCAGTAATGTACTAAGTAATATAAATAAATTGTGTGCGTGATAAAATGTATGCTCCAGCTGAATCAATGTTATAGGTTAAACGCCCATAACTTTATTTAAGAACATGATCGCGCATTTAGAGTATAAATCAATTGGTACAACCACTGGAAGTAAAAATTCACATTCTTACACAATTGATAGTATCTTGATCACGTACAGGTTTAGTTTTACGATCCTTATCATAAGATCATCATTGCTGGATAGGAATTTTGATCAAAATATTTATTTTGATGTATTCTTGTGTTGGTTGTCCGTGTGGGTGACGGATTAAGAATACAAATGTCACCAACCCATTCCATCCCGTGGGTGTCGTAAGAGTCGACTAAGGGAGTAAGTCAGGCAGACAATATCCACTGCAAGAGACGGAAAACTCGAAACAAAACCCTATACCAACCCGTCTGGCCAGCGTGGTATTTGTAGGCTAACATCCCTCCAAGTTTATGGAGGAGACCCGTGCCCAGCAGTGGGACGTTTATGGGTTGAGATGTTTTGTGTTTTCTTGAAGTGGACCTAGGATGAACCCTTAGGGTATTCCACTGTAAAATGTTATGAAAATCAGTGGATAAGAAATATATTTTCAGACGAATTGAGTTTCTCCTCCTCTTTCGAAGTCGGTTAAGAATAATTATTTTATATCTTTGTACTATATATATTGTTATGTATTATAATATAATATATGTTAGTTTAAGCTAAATAGTATCATTCTAGCCCATAAAATTTGCAACTTTCAGGCTATGAATAAAAACTTATGTTTTGATATTTACTATGCCAAAAATAGTTTTGTATATACCTATATACCTATTATAGGCTATCGTAACTGATAGCAGTTATATCGTAAATGATAGTAAAAAAACATAGGTTCTTTATAATTATAATAATAGTATTATAATTATAAAGAACCTATGTTTTTTTACTACCTAACTAAGTAGTATAAAATAAATTAAAACGACCTACTCAAGAGGTGAGTCAAGTCAATATAGTTTTTGCGGACGTACAGCCTATACATTAGCATTGCTAACATTATTATTAATGTTGATTCTGAGAATTAGGATTGGGCTAGTGTAAAAAAAGATTATTATCTCAGAGCGTAACTACTTACTTAACATTTTATGTTTAAACAAAATGTTACGTATATTTTCTGTCTTAATAAAATGTCTCATGGATGTCATTGGTATTCTTTTCTTTCTTTATCGTTTGGTTAGTGGCCAACCTGGTGATAGTGTTATTTAGATTGCTCATATTTAGGCCTCTGTCGTGATCTATAGAATGTTAACAGTCGGGACCGACTTTTAACGTACTCTCCGAAGCACGGAGACGCTCAGATGAAATACCACTATGCGGTGCGGTATGCGGCATCTATAGGGTTACCGCGGCCTTGGTTGCTTAACCCGCTGATCGTTTAACGAACAGCGAGTGCACCTGGTTATGAGCGCCTTGCTTATTGAGCCGCACTGGGATTTTCTGACGATTTTTTCTTTCATTTCAAAGACAACTCCCGCCCTAGGGTACAAGCCTTGTGTCCCACAGATACAAAGTATACCCAGACTTGGGACTACCATTTATGAAACACTCAATTTTTTTGTCCCGTGTGAGGATTGAACCCACAACACGCCACACTGTGGTAAATGCCAAGGGAACTACTAAACCACTGACCAACCCTGTAGTGCACGGTAAGGTAAGTGCAAGGACTGTCTGACTCATAGGCAGTACTTAAAGCCCTGGGACTACAAACTTGAATTTTTGGAATTTAAATCTCTGAACGGGTACAAAATTGCTTTACTCGGATTAGGTCAGCTCAGGCCGCTAGTAAAATATGTTGATGAGACCTTCCAGTTGATTTTAAAATATACGATTTAACATAAATAGTGTGCTTGCCAAGGCCGAAATAACCAAGTTTTACTGGAAAAGGTGAAGGATTTATGAATCTGTGGTGACCTATATACAGTTTAGTGGTACGTCTACTGTGACATTTGAATAGTCATGGATGACCTTTATTCGTTCAGATCCAATAGGTCAATTTTTCTTTCATTCGATTCCTTAATAAAGTTTCTGGGAAAAAATCAGTAACACGCAAGCGTCGATAGGTTACGGTAATTGCTTAACATCAGGCGGACCGACCGTATGCTTGTTTGCCACCTAAGTAGAATAAGAAAGGTATATTTTAGTTGAATAAGATTGTACATCATCAAGGTTAAATACGGAGGTTGTTTGACTTAAATCATATTTACTTCATTAAGTATTCGAGACAATATTATCTACGGGTAGCGTCTCTAAAGTTTGCATAGTAGGAAATAGGTAATATGATTTTACAATGCATTATGTAAAGCGCTTTGTATTTAATATTTAATTGAATAGACAAGACTACCTTCGTGGCCTGCTGTGCACGAGGTTATGGGTTCGATTCCCACACAGGACAAAACTTTGTGTGACCCACAAAGAGTTGTCCTGAGTTAGGGTGTAATTCGTGTCTTTGTTATTTGTATGTTTGTAAATTCTCTCCTATATCTAGGCCTTAATTCACACACGCTGGCCTAATGCGGGTTGGTAAATCAGACATGTCTTTAGAATTTCTTCTATGTGGATTTCCTCATGATGTTTTTCCTTCACCGTTAAAAGATGGCGAATCATTTGATTAGTAGGTACATATAAACTCCACAAAGTGAAATTTACGTTGGTACTGCTGCCCGGGTTTGAACTAGCACCTCTTGCGAGCAAGTCATCAGCATTCTCGAGAGTACATATAAATAGTTTTGAAAATCGTTTATCATATAAGAGTTAGGTACCTGACCATGGTATCCGAAGATGTAAAGTCGATTATACGCGAGTAAGGGCTCGTACACATTAACACGTAACGTGACACGACACGGCACCGTGATGTAAAATTTGTAATGATGTTATGCGTGTGCCGTATCACTTTACGCTACTGATACTATACATTACTATCCGTCATTTCAGACCCATCGCAACGATTAATCGATGGTGTATGCCCAAATCCTTAACGATTTACTTGATCAACGACGATATCATGATCGCGACAGAAACTAATACAATACGAATATCGTGACGATAGATAGGTGTATCCATTTTCAACGAGGGCACGTATAGAATTTTTGTGATGACACTAGTCTTTTTTCGCGGGTTCCAATACGAATGATCGTCAACGAATGACTAGACTAGACTGCCTTGGTGGTCCAGTCGGTACAGTATGTGCCTGCTGTGCACGAGGTTGTGGGTTCGATTCCCACACAGGGACAAAACTTTGTGTGACCCACAAAGAGTTGTTCTGAGTCTGGGTGTAATTTGTATCCGTTAATTGTATGTTTGTAAAGTCCCCCGCAACACAGGGCTTGTTTTCTAGTGCGGGAGTTGTCTTTTAAAAAACATAAAATAAAATAAAAGATCTCAACGACCAATCGTTTCGTGAATTCAGCGATGGGTTGTCACAATTATCTTGACGACGAATTGTTCTGTATAGGCAGGCCTTTACAAGCGCCCATACTTACTCTTGTTTTTCACCGTTTTTTAATTTTTTTATAGTCAAAATTAATGAATTTTACTTACCTGGATACTACTCAGATAATAAATTTCAGTTTGACATGCAAAACATCTGCCCCAGATTTGGTAAAAGTTTCAAAACTTCAAATTACCTGAAAATAAAAAATAATGTTTCAATATGATGGATAACGCTGTCAATATCAATAAGAATAGGGAGTAAAAATCATAAAACTTTCAGTGAATTTGAGACGTTGAAAAATGGTTGAATAATTACTTTACAAACATTTTTCAAGATCGTTCTGATAACAACTAAAGTAATGAAAAGCATACATATTATGTTTGTAGAGCTGAAAATAATATAGTTATTTCATTTTGTATCACAAAAAACTGAAACATCGCGGGATTCCCTGCGTCACGGGGAATTTTTTAAACATACCATTCACGGACACATATTAAACCCGCAGGTGTATTCCGCAAGAGCAAAAACCGAGCGACCGCAAAAACGAAGCAAAATCTGGCTGTCAGATTGAAAATCGGTATTCCGTAAGAGCGAAAACCGAGCCTTTTTGACGTTTAGCAATCGTGTGGGCCGTCACCGAGCAATCACAACTGTCAGTTTGCGATCGCTGTTTCTTAGAGAATCGGCCGGCTGGACTCCGAACAAACATTTATGAATCACACAAAGTTGTATCCCGTGTGGGAATCTAACCCACGATCTTTGGCTTAGCAGTCAGGATCACTAACCACTAGACCAACAGATCTGTCATTTGAAAGAAGATTATATAATTAATTCACTAGATTTCAAAATAATACAACAAGTAACAAATATGTTTACCGCTAAGAACAAATATCTGCAACGAATTAAGCTATTAACATAATTTCTTAGTTATTATACATTCAAAATAAAATGAAAAGAACTTACTAACGTAGTTTTTAAGTGTTTCTAATGTGAACATTATGATATAATTACTTATACATGTTTTGTAATGTTAAAATTTCTGATTTTTCATTAAAACTAAAACTTAGAAAATAACAAATACATTTTCATACTACATAGAATAATGGACACGTCTTTAGAATTTTTTCTAAGACATGTAGTTTTCCTCTAAATGTTTTCATTCACTCAAAAACCCTAACAAGTACCTACCAAAACAAATAAAAGCAGTTAGATTTACTTGGCTAACTGCTATTTGGTTCGCTGTATAATTATTTAAAGACCAGATGGGCTTTAAACAAAGTAAACTAATAAACGGTTCGTAAAATTTAATATGATTTTTAAATAATGAAGACGATCGATGTATAATTTGCAAAATAATTTATAATTTAATTTCCTAACATAAATAATAAATTAAACTAATCTTGTGCAATAAATGATGACAAATACAATGCTACTTCATAAAGAGGTAATTTATTAGAATAATTTACACTAGACAACAATTTACTGTTGTTAACCTCAAATTAAACCAAATACTACTAAATTTGGTTGGTTAAGTTCTCGTATATAATATATGATGCATTTTGCATTCTAAATCTAATTTATTTAAGATAAATTTGTTCAATTCTACGATTGTTATTTCACTTACTCTTATTTATTACATTCGAAGGTAGGTGTTAAATTTATCTTCATTTTGCTCTGCACGCAAAGCACCCTTAAATGAACACTGGAGATCTGATAGACGTGAAACTTGTGAGACAAGCATATGTACATAGGAGGACAAAGTATGTACTTTACTAGACTTGAGGGTGTAAACATCGGTTATATTTATTGAATTTTGAATCTGTTTTTAACCCGATCCCAAACTGGAATCTCATAATCAGCATTGACTGGCCTGTTGGTCTAGTGGTTAGTGACTCTGACTGCTACGCCGAAAGTTGTGGGTTCGATTCCCACCCAGGACAAATCTTTGTGTGATGAGCACAAATGTTTGTTCTGTGTC
This sequence comes from Trisateles emortualis, assembly GCA_947095525.1. NCBI lineage: Eukaryota > Metazoa > Arthropoda > Insecta > Lepidoptera > Erebidae > Trisateles > Trisateles emortualis. Next base: position 18,476,502 of record OX352736.1, on the reverse strand, counting down.
TGGGTGTAATTTATCTATAATATGTATGTGTTTAGAAATATATAAGTATGTTTATCAGTTGTCTGGTTACCATAGTACAGGCTCTGCCTAGTTTGGGATCAGATAGCGATGTGTGAGTTGTCCCGAAAATATTATTTTATATTATATTGGTGCTTCATAACCACTAGATTAACGAGGCATTTAAGTCTAGACAAGCATTTCAATCATACTCCAGGGTGACGCATGACAACCCTATTGATCTACAGACGGTTCCAAGATCTAAGGCAGCATAGTTGCTGTCTTAGATAATAATAAAAACGTCCGTAGACGTAAGATGCCTACAATGATTACATATTTCAATAATATCGTAGTTATTCAAAAACATTATTAAAATCAACTATCTACTTCATAACTAGATCACAATCGTTATGAGGTAGTTGTATAATGATTAACCGGAACAGTTTTGCACTGTATAACGGACACAGATCACGTGTCGACCCGGATATGACAGAGCATGATGATACCGCCATCGGTATTCAACACGATGCACGAAAGGTAACGGGTAAATACATTATATCCATTATTATTAATGCCATTGATGTTGGTAGGAAAACCGAAAAAAATAAAAGTTAAACAATGGAAATACTTCTAGTCAAGGTAAATTAAGTGATGATGAAATAACGCAAGGATAATGATGAGGAAATGCTGAAACATAGGTCGTGTAGATAAAGGAAAGAAATGCAGGTTACATAGGAAGTCTAAACAAGTAAACTGATAAAACTATTGAAGGACTTATTGAAAAAATGCAAGTACTTTATAAGATTTTTGTAAAATCTGTTGCTGTAATGATAAATACTAAGGTAATGAAACAAAAATACCTTGAACAAAATGAACTATTCATGTTTAATTTTAGTCTGTAACTTTTAACAAAACGTGAAATTTACAACGATAGTGATAAATCATTTACCGTGAAAACAATTTAGGTATAGGACATTACGCCGTTGTTTGAAATTTTAATAGATTGAGTCACATTTTAAGCATAAAGATGGAAAAACCGGTTGTATGACGTCCAATGACGTAAAATTTAACAATCTATTAGATGCATTTCTAAAAACAACACAACAATACCAGAATAAGCAAACGAAAACATAAGGATGAAAAAGAGGAACACTTATAGACAAAATATTGCCCGCATTTCCCGTTCTTATTACGCTCGTTGCCAGTTGGCACGACAAAATAAAAAATAACAGACACAAAAACAAATTGCTGTGAGCAAATATGTGAAAAAATAAATTAGTTACATTGCGCTCTAGATCGTTTATGTTATACATAATGTTGTTAAATGTCAAACTAAATTGAGACAGCTAAGATTTAGCATTGTTCTTACAATTATGTGTGCTAATCTCTTAACATTAGTTTATTTTGTCTTATATTCTACTAGGGGTCGCCCGCGACTTCGTCCGCGTGGTAATTTGGAACGTATATTTTATTTTTGCTATATCTCACTACTGCTACGCTCCCATTGATCATACCGTGATGTTATATAGCCTATAGCCTTCCTGGATAAATGCACTATTCAACAAAATAAGATTTTTTTTAATCAACCAAACAAACAAACTCTTCAAGCTTTATAATATTAGATTAAGTATAGATTACTATTATGTATCTTTATCTGATTTTTTGATTTTCAGTCTAATGCGCTATCCATACATTTTTCTTTTAGACCTTGACAGAAATATCATGGCGAGACCTCGTAAACTTCTCGATAAGTGAAAGTAATTTAAATTTCATTAAAATAAAACCAATCAGACTGATGGCTGTTACATTGACATAATCAACGATTAAAGAAACAATTTGGACTTTTGATTTTATAAATCGTATTGCTTCTTATCGTTTAATACGAGTGTGCTGTCCGTTATTCCCTGGGTATTTGTTAACGACTTAGGACATTACCTAAAGGTATTAGGCGCTCATAGCTAGGTGCACTCGCTGTTCGGTAAACGATCAGCGGGTTAAGCTACCAAGGGCGCGGTAACCCTATAGATGGGTGACCGCATAGTGGTATTTCATCTGAGCGCCTCCGTGCTTCGGAGGGCACGTTAAAAGTCGGTACCGACTGTTATCAGTCGTTAGATCACGACAGAGGCCTAAATATGGGCGATCTAAATAACTCTGTCACCAGGTTGGCCACTAACCATACGATAAGAAGAAGACCTATAGGTATGATATTTGACTCTTCTTTGAATGTTCTTGGATGAATGCCTATTAAGACTTGGGATATTGCGAACGACCTTGAGCATATGGGCGGATAGAAAACGACTCACCCCGCACTAATTCTCCAGGCGAGCGCGCGGATACAAACAGACGTACTCTTTGAAAGGACGTCTTATTTATTAATAATAAATTAAAATTCATACTTATTGTAAATATAACATAACCATAATATGGGCCTTGATTGCCACAAAAAAGTAAAAAAAAAAAATTAGGCCTATGAGGACTACAACAAAATAAGATAACATTTACGAAATATAAAGCTATGACTAAATAAGTATACTTAATTAAGATAATAACTGTGACATCTTCTTACGGTGTCATTAGCGGTGTAAGTTGGAAACAGAGTGGCATTAATGTAATAATATTATCCTTATTACGCGTTAGGTTGTTCATTTCTGTTATATTCTTTGACAAAATAATAATCTTTTCTCCTCTATTAAAGAACTGAATGCACGGTTGGTGATGTGGCTTAAGTGGGTATTTCGATATTTGCTACTGCGCGGCGTGTTGTGGGTTCGATGCTCACACAGGACAAAAAATTGTGAGTCTTCAAGTACTTTACTACTTCATGTCCATTAATTGTGTTTGTAAAGTCCCCTGCGACACATTATTTTCTTCTTAAAAAGACAACTCCCGCATTAGAGAACAAGCTCTGTGTCGCGGGGGACTTTACAAACATACAATTAACGGACACAAATTACACCAAGACTCAGAACAACTCTTTGTGGGTCACTCAAAGTTTTGTCCTGCGTGGGAATCGAACCCACAACTTCGTGGACAGCAGGCGCATACTGCGGCCACTGGACCACCAAGGCAGTCAACTTAAATAGGCTACGGTAACTGCTTAACATCAGGCGGGCCGTATCCTAGTTTGCCACCCAAGAAGTATAAATATAATGGTGTATTACATCTCTTTTTGTATCAATACCGATCGTTAAAGCCGTTCCCGAACACGACAATAAATATGTATTAGGTTATAAATGCATTTCTAAGATATTATCGGACGTTACCACACAAATACATGGTATTATCGTTAGCAAATAGACCTGTCCCCATTTCGCAATCGATAGATTAGATTTTTTAACTTTCATATTCTATTTAATAACCAGATTAAGTTGATCTGCAATTGCATTAAAATGACGAGCAGTTACAATTCAACTTATAATTGGAATCTAGATAAACCTATGTAAGTATAAAAATTATGTAACGCAATATTTTTGTCGCTATTGCTTATGCATGTACCTACTTTTTATTTCATTTCGCAATTACCTTACTAATATTATAAACGCGAAGTTTGTGTGGATGTATGGATGTTTGTTACTCTTTCACGCAAAAACTATTGAACGGATCTGGATGAAATTTGGCACAGAGATAGATTATAGTCTGTGTAGTCTGTACAACTACACGCTGTGTGTAGTTATTTGGCTGTGGTCATCTGTAAGGTGCCTCGGTGGTCCAGTAGCCGCAGTATGCGCCTGCTGTGCACGAGGTTGAGGGTTCGATTCCCACACAGGACAAAACTTTGTGTGACCCACAAAGAGTTGTTCTGAGTCTGGGTGTAATTTGTGTCCGTTAATTGTATGTTTGTAAAGTCCCCCGCGACACAAAGCTTGTTCTCTAGTGCGAGAGTTATCTTTTTTTAACAAAAAAAAAGTAAAATATAAGGTGGAGAAAAAAAAAGTCCTTCCCCAGTCGGGCTTGCTCGCTAGTATGATGCCCTACTTCTCTTAAATAAAATAGTATAAAAATTCCGTACACAATATTTGTTATTAAACAAATCAATGACATAACTGAGAACGACCGTGATATATTCGAAGCAGTAGACATTCAATTATGATTCAATCATCTCCGCATGAGTCATTCGACAAAAATCGGTTGACCTCCACTATTGTCGGTAGGTACTTGGTAATAGTTGACTGATTTCCGCGGTAAAGTTACATGTGATCTAAGATGGAATGATTTTCAATTTATTTAGCTTTAGGATTTAGCTGTCATTTGAAGAATCAAGAACTTGAAAAATTGGTTTATATGAGTTGGATATATTATATAATAGCAACCCATATAGGTCCCACTGCTTGGCACGGGTCTCCTCTCCTCTATAAAGAGAGAGAGAGAGGGTTTAGGCCTTAATCAACACACGCTAGCCTAATGCGGGCTGGTGAATCAGAGATGTCTGAAGAATTAGTTCTAAGACATGTGGGTTTCCTCATGATGTTTTCCTTCACCGTTAGCAGATTAGTACATATGTATGTTTAGATAAACTCCACAAAGTGAAATTATATTGGTACTGCCACCCGAGATCGAACTCGCACCTCTTGCGTGCAAGTCGGTTCCTTTCTCACTCGGCCACTATCCCTCAAAAATATAAAAAAAAGGAAAGATTTGCTTTTTTTTGTTACGGTTTAACTCAAAAACGAATAAACCGATTTAAAAAATTCTTACACCATTAGAAAGCTACATTATCAGCGGATAGCATAGGCTATATTTTATTTTTTTAAATACGGGGTTCCTGTGAAAACTTAATACATGTCTAGCCGTGAGGAGCTGGGACGTACTGCTAGTTAATTATAATTATAGCCGTGAGATTATTGTATAACTGTCACTTTTTATCAAACCCTATCGTGTCAAGCGAGTTACGTGTCGTCAAACAATTGGCATCATAAGTACTGAACGTAACAAAATGACGTTGTCAGAAGTACGTAACAATTGATGTCAGAAGTAGGATGTAAATAGGTTTAATTGTTTTTATTTAATTTATTCTTTGTATAAGTACATTGTAAGTAGTTTATTAAATGTTTATTATCTACTGTTTACAAAAGTAATAATGTAATTTTATTATGGTATTGTTTTAAAGAAACAATTATAGATATAATATTATATGCTAATTATGTATCATAAATTTATTTTTTACTAGGTAGCTAAAATATCACACCAACAAACCTTTTTTAATTAGAACTTACATATTTAAAAACAGAAAATAGTGAAATCAGGCCAGCCGTTTACGGGGTATTACCTAAAGTAGTACCTAAAGTATTCCTCGAAACGCACCATCCAGGTGCGCTAAGGAAATCATAGCGCACCTGAATGGTGCGTTTCGAGGAATACTTTAGGTGCGCTTCGTTAGGTGCGTTTCAAAATGGGTGCGCTTCAAAGAATACCCCCCGTTTTTAACTCATGTAATAAACAACATAAACTTTGTATATCCGTGGCTTTGCCCCCCTGGCAGTTGATTATCGCGATATAAAGTATATCCGTGCCAAAAAATAACATCAGTTTATTTATTTTATTGTAAAAAAGCAACAGATAAACAGATTTACTTTCACATTTATAATATTAAAGTAGGGATCCCATCATCACCAGATGACATTCGTCAAAAAGTAAATTTGCCACAGAAAGGAGTATGTGAAAATTTGTCACAGTTCTAGGCGACAGATAGATAGATAGATAAAGAATATTTTATCTATCTATTTATCTAGGCGAGTTTACACTCACTTTTTTCTGTGGCAAATTTACTTTGTGACAATGTACAACAACCCGATAAGATGGGTTGTATATATGTTATATCATGTCATAATAAGCTCATTAATTTTAAACAACATGGTTGAATTTTTTATTCGTAAATATCATGTATTTCTGAAACAATAGCTATTATTCTTGTTTTTTTACTCAAGCTTTACACATTTGTTATTAGTTATTATTGAATAACGAATTACATTCATGTAATGTCTCTATCAAATATAAAATAAATAATATAAAGTCAGATAATAAATCAACTGACCTGTTGGTCTAGTGGTTAGACTGCTAAGGCGGGGATCGTGGGTTCGATTCCCATGGGACAAAATTTTGTGTGATCTATAAATGTGTGTCCTGAGTCTGAGTGTAAATTTTGTCCGTAAATTGTATGTTTTTAAAGTCCCCTGTGACACACGGTTGTAATAAAGAAAAAACGGAATAACAAAATGAGCTAGGGTAAAAACATATCCTACTAATATTATAAACGCGAAAATTTATAAGAATGTATGGATGTAGGTTTCTTACTCTTTCAAGCAAAAACTATTGAACAGATCTGGATTAAATTCAGCATAGATATAGATTATAGTCTGAAATAACACATATGCCACTTTTTTAGTAGATTTTAAGTTTGTTTACTAATCAAATGAGTTATGTATACTTTAATAAATGAAATTATAATTATATTATTATTATCTCGGAAAAAGTCTCTGTTCTCGTGGGCCTATACGCGCGGGCGAAGCCGCGTATGGAAGCTAGTATACCTATAAGTATATAGTTGTTACGCAAACATCACCTATATAATAGTAATCACCTGCAGTCACCATTCACTATACAGATATGCATCGATCAATATTTTGCAATAACATAAATGTTATTGCAAAATATTGTTAGATAAATCTAATACATAATCCTGTACTATATTTCCTAACACCTTACTAACATTAATATCATTGTAGATAGGTAATAATTATATTACTTCACTTTATTATATTACGTAGTAAATTATATTAGAAGTGTGATCTACATCTTGTGAATTTGTTAAAACGATAGGATCAGTAATAATAATATAGTCAAAGTGATGATCATCATCTCAGCCAAAAGACGTCCATTGGTGGATATTAACCTCCCCCAAGGACTTCCACAGCATTTGATCTTCAACTGACCTTGTCGTCTTTTTCTTCTTCTTATTGTTTTTTCGAAGTAAATAAAATAAATAAATAAAAATGATTTATTTCCATTAACTTAATCTAATTACAAGATTGTTGTTGCCTTTAGGCATAACATTGCCTGTGTTAGGAAGCCCCGCTCTTCCACTTGAAGTGAAAACTTATTTAAGCGCGTTGAGCACTTTATGGGTGAACTAAAATCATGGAACTCGCGGCTACAATGGAGCGACATAGTATGGTGAAATTCTAAGCTACATAAAATATGTATATTTAAAAAAAAAAACTCGCGTCATCGTCACCGAACGCTTTCCATGAAGTATAATATGTATACTCAATACTCAATCGTTTATTGTTTCCACAATGTATAACAGATGATAAACAATCATGGACCCTGTCGAGCACAGCATAGTCGGTATAATAGTGTATATATAGCTCATGGTACTATATGTACACAGTACATATATTATATGTGTACTTTTTGGGTGAACAAAAAGCCTAAAACTCGCGTCATCGTCACGGCACGCGCTTGACGATACAATTCACAAGTTACTTAGTTTTCACTTCTATCGGCAGTCCCCAAAGCCCCGTATGTTTTTTTTTGTTATGGAAGCACAATTATTAGGAGTACGGTGGTCTGTTGACTCTCTCGTCTATATTTGACTTTATTTGTCTCTTTATCGTTTAGTGACTCAGACTGGTTACAGAGTTAATTAGATCACCCATATTCTAGGCCTCTGTCTGCGACGACTGCTAACAGTCAGGTTTGTCTTTTAGCGTGCCTTCTGAAGCACGGAGACGCTTAGATGACATACATTATGAGGTTACCCATCTATAGGGTTACCGCGCTTTTGATTGCTATCTTTGCTGATCGTTCACCGAACAGCGAGTAAAGCTTTAAGCGCCACCTTGTCGTAGAAACAGTATACTCACTTAAATGTATCGTCATGAGAATGTTAAGGAACGAAGAGAACTAGGCGTTTTCATTTTAAGAAAACGTCTCAACTTGCCTTTTTTCCATAGATTGTAGGATTAGGTAGTATAACCACAGATTACTAAATAGTTACTACGTAACAGATACATCACTCCCATACAAAAGCGAAAATACCTACGCCATAATAGCCTACAAAATCTTAATAATAGTACCTGCTGTTCGCAGCGAAAAGAAATGTACCATAAGCACGCGCACAAAGACTCGAGATTGTGTTGCCCGCCGTGCGACTCACGTGCAAGCTCATCATCGCACGAATGCGGTAGGGTTGTCTTTCTAACTTTCTCGTAATTTTTTAAGGAAGAGTACCTACACACAAGAAGCATTTTAAAATTACTAGGTACTACTAACTGAAGCCAGCTAAAATGCGTCCCTACTTTCAAATAACGTAACGTACCTTTCTTCATCTTTCGGCAATGAAAAAAAGATTTTTTTTTATTTTTCTTTTGACTATGACATCCAACGACTTCACAATAATCAACCATCGTGTCGTTAGTCAAAACTTAATATACGTAGTGTAAGTAAATATCGGAATAATGCGTTTTGAGCGGGAAACGTGTTGTGCGCGCTTTATGTCGCGTGCGGCAGCCCACGGCGATCGGCTCGGTTACGAGCTACATAGCGATAGGCACATAGCGCGTGACCCTGAGCGAGTGACGGAGGCCTGGTATAACTTTTTTTTAAAGAAAACTCCCGCACTAGGGATCAATCTCTGTATCGGGACTTTACAAACATACAAATCACGGACACATATTACACCCTGACTCGTAACAAACATTTATGAATCAAACAGAGTTTTGTCCCAAGTGAGAATCGAACCCACGACCTTTGTTTCACGAGTCAGGGCCATTAGACCACCAGGTCTGTCAAACTTATAACATGTTTTTCAAAACAAGTTTCAACTGCCAATTACGAAGGCTGTAGCCGGAGGATGCAAAGAAACTCAATTTGAATTTAAATTAAATTTAATTAATTAAAAATTATTACAATTATTACTTATTAATTAAGAAGATGATAATTGATCGATGTTGTATCAAGAATGATCTTAATATTTAAATTTATTAATTATTACAACTAAGCTAATCGATTGCGAAATCCGTAAGGCGCGATGAGTATTTTGGCTATTCGCTGAATCGGCGCCTCGTGTCGGACTTCGATCTCTATGCGCTTAACGGTGTCACAGTGTCCGTCTATTACACCGTTAGGCCGCTTGCTACACCATTGCGTAACATCTCCCCCCGAAGATCAGCAATTATTTCGAAATCTGAGTTTGATGAGATGATGAAATATTGTTGACGTCAACCTTTACATCTTGTGGATGTGTTGATTCAATCTTTGGAACTTCCTTTTGGATACCAGTGGGTTTAAATTCTTTCATCTCAATTGGTTGATCATGTCGATGTCGTAAAGGTTGTGCTCGTCGTCGACGGTACATTAGTGTAATTGCAAGTACACATGCACCGGATAATATAATATAAATTGGAATTGTGGTATGATAAATGCTGTTGTCGATACTATCTTCGTTTAATTTCACCGGTGTTTGTAAGTTTATTTCTGTGTTAATTTCATGTAGATTCTTCAAATTAAGTGAATTCAATATGATAGGTGTTGAACTTGTGGATTCCAATTCTTCTATGGGAGGTAAAGCTTCTATTTCTATGGCATATCCCTTGATGTGGTCATCTGAATTTGCTATAGTGAAGTTTGGCGTTCTTATGTAACAGTTATATGGAATGACGGCGAGAAAACTTCCTTTCAATATTCTATAAGTTTCTTGTCCACACGATATCTTCACCTTGGTCGCCTTAGGGAAACTAATAGCATAGTGATTTTCGTCGAGTTGCTCTACGGCCGCTGTGGTTAGAATGACGGATGTTGTCTTACAAGATGGCTGAATCTCTTGTTCAGTGATCAGGTGTCGAATGCAGTCCGAATCATTGGATATTATGTGGTACTTGAATTTTGCCTCACAAAGATACAGAGAGTCTGCCTTCGGACATTCTGCCTCTATGTACATAGAATCTGTTTTCGGTATCGCAAGAAAGGGTAAGGATGGTATAAGGATTTTATTGAATTTATTAGGGATAATGGACAATTTATAAACTTGGAGAAAGACGAGGGGCATCTTAAACACTATAACTATTTGATTACCTATGTAAAAGTATCCTAACTTTATAATATCATAATAATCTTCTAATTGTACAGAGACTTTATTTAACTTTAGAGTAAGATAATCCATATGTGGTTCAAATAACGAAGAAGTACTTACTATCTTTTAATTTAGATCTAATTTCAGATAATTTTAGTTTAGCTGTATTAATGTAAGATTGTATGTTATTTAAGTCTACGTAATTAAGAAAAGAGTGATAATGAGAAATAATACGGGTCGTTCCTAAATTGAAAGGGAGCAAGCCAGGACCATTTTCTAAGGAATCAATCATTACTTCTTGTCCTCGAATCATCTGGAGTAGTAGCAATGATATTATCCTGTAACAATACGGTATTCTTAGGGCTACGTTTTAAGCGAGATTTAGCAACAGGACCACGTTTTTTTTTGGTGTAGATATGTATGGGGAGATCGGCAAGTACAGTATCCTGAGTGTAACGAGGAGCAAGTTTTTGTCTATTAGCAAGAGGATTACGAATAAAGACTTGTTGATTTGAGGAATATTCCTTTTCAGGTTCACGGTTTTTATTTCTATTTTCAGTTAATTCAGTCCGATTGTGCAACGAGGTTTCATTAATTAATTCGTAAACTTGAGTGAGCCTTTTTTTATGATCTATTAAATATTGCTGCAATAAATGTTCAGATAAACTAATATCTAAAGAATCACGAGGATCGAAGTGACCAGTAATTAAATCTATGGGCCTGCATTTGGTGAAACTATGAATAGAATTATTATAACCTAATACTGCATAAGGCATAAGATTTATAACCGGTTCGTTACGTTTTTCGAGTTTCAAAATTCTTAAATGTTCTAAAATAGTACTATGGAAACGTTCTACTATGCCATTATCATTAGGTGAATGGGCGAGTATTTTATGATGCTGAATTTTATGAAGTTTTATGAACTCTAAAAATAATGAATTAGTGAATTCAGGACCTTGGTCAGTGATTATAGTAAAAGGAACGCCATGATGGGTGCAAAACGTTAAAAGAGCTTGAATGACACTTATGGCTGTACCATCTCGGAGATGATATGCTTGCGCATATTTAGAGAAAGCATCAACTAAGGTAAGAAATTTTTCGTTCTGGGCTGTAAAGAGATCGAGATGTACAATTTCAAAAGGTTTAGTAGAGGGTGGAACTATTACAAATCTTTGTTTAATAGGATTTCGATCATATTTTGCTTGGCCACAGATATCGCATTCATTTATATATTTGGTTATGTCGTCTCTCATTCGAGGCCAATAATATCTGTGAGATAAAGAAAGGAAACATTCACTGATACCACGATGGTTGGTTTTACCCTCGTGATAGTTTTTTACAATCTCTTGTTGTCTTAAATAATCTTTTACGTTCTCTACTTCTTTTTTCGTTAAGACCATATTCAAGGCAGAACTTTTAAATTTATTTTGAACAATAGGAATTATTTTATACATAGCTAAAGGAGGGTGGATAATTAAACCGGTTTTTACTTTAGGATGTACATACTCCTTGATAGCATTTATAACATCTTCTTCGAGATTAGATTCTGATAGTTGTATAACTGTTCTAGTATGGGTCTCAAAAGGTTTAGATACGGATGGGCGTTTTTTTATATCTCCTCCAACAACGAAACATATTTGTCGATGAAACTTATTGAGAGGTTCATCTGATATTGGTACTTCCAGTATAGGGTTTTCGGCATCTGTATGAATTGTTGCAGTAGACGAACCGACAGCAGAAGGAGGGTTTTCAGAGGTATTGACAAAAACAGAACTACTACTTTCATGATTGATTTCTATCCGAGATAAAGCATCTGCGTTTGAGTTTAACTTACCCGGCTTATAGACAGTAGTGAAATCATATTCGCTTAACTTTAATCGCCAACGTGTTAAAAGGGAATTTGGTTCTTTTAAATTCATAACCCACTGGAGTGGCTTATGATCCGTTACAATTTTAAATTTTCTGCCAAATAAGTAGGGGCGAAAGTATTTCGTTGCCCAAACAATTGCCAAAAGCTCTTTTTCAATCGTGCTATAATTGATTTCACTAGTGTTTAATGTTCGGGAAGCATATGATATGGGTCTATCACTTCCTATCGGTCCTTGTGAAAGAACGGCACCAATGGCAAGGTTGGAGGCATCAGTTGTGAGAATGAATTCTTTACTAAAATCAGGGTATAACAATATGGGGTCATTTATTAAAAGGGTCTTGCATTTCTCAAAACAATTTATATAATTTGGATCGTTAATATTAATCTTAGAACCTTTTTTCAGGCATTGAGTCATTGGTTTCGTTATGCGAGCAAAGTCTGGAATGAATTTCCTATAATAACCTAACAGACCTAAGAAACGCTTAATTTCTGTGGAATTTGCGGGCATAGGGAATTTCTGAATGGCGTTAATTTTTTCAGGATTGGGTTTAACACCTTCCTTACTTATTACATGACCAAGATATGCTGTCTCTAACTTAAGGAACTCGGACTTATCCATTTGGATTTTAAAGTTCGATTCCCTAAGTCTCTGGAACACCTTTTCCAGGTTAACTAAATGTTCCTGGAGCGAGGTAGAGAACACTATGACGTCATCAAGGTAAACTAGACACGTGGTATTCAGCAGGCCTCTGAGGACATTATCCATTACTCGTTGAAAAGTAGATGGCGAATTTTTAAGTCCCATTGGCATACGTAAAAATTCAAAGTGTCCGTGCTCTACTGTGAACGCGGTCTTCGAAATATCGTCAGGATTTAATTGTACCTGATAGAAGCCACTCGCCAGGTCTAATGTGGTGAAGTACTGGCAGTTGCCCAGTTTGTCAAGAACATCTGATATATTTGGTATGGGATACCGGTCATCTAAAGTTTTTTCATTAAGTTTTCTGAAGTCTATTACTAAACGCCATTTAGCCTTTCCACTAGCATCAGCCTTCTTGGGAACAACCCAGATAGGAGAGTTCCAAGCTGACTGTGAAGGACGAATAATATTCTGTTCTAACATTTTACTAATTTGTTCCTGAATTTCCTGTTTATGTATAAAAGGATATCTATAACTTTTTGTATAAACGGGCACCTCATTGGACGTACGGATTGAATGTTTAACCTTACTAGTGAAAGACAATGGTTCGCCATCAATGTAAAAGACATCGGCGTACCTGGCACAAAGTAATTCCAAATTAGATTTTTCCTCGGCATTTAAATGTTGTGTACGTAATTGCGACAAAACTTGCTTCACGCGTTCAGGCGGTTGCTTAGTGCGCGTGCACTGAATATTACACAATTCTGCTTTAACGGGTTGATCCATTGAAAAAACTATATCATGACAGCTCGGGTTTGTCACTTCTAATATACCACGGTTATTTTTGACGGTAGTGACACAGTTGTCTATAATACAGTTCGATATACATTGCTTAAGAATCAGTGCGACTCCATCACGAGTATTAATAGGAACTCTAATTAATTTTGACGAATTTGCTGGTATTATTTCTTCGTATAAATTGCAGTTACGTGAGTCATACATGTAAAGTGGGTTAACAGAATTACGCGTATTTAACAATCTATTCTTTAAATCAAGGTTTGACTCTAATTTTTCTAATAAGTCATAACCAATTATACCATCAAAATAATCGTGAAATTTTAGGATACAAAGGGTTATATTTTCGTTTTCATTAAATTCCTGAAAACACGGTAAAGTAATTGTATAGTCATTGCGAGTAGTGGCATGGATATTAGTCACTTCAAATGGATCGTAATTACATGGTATGTGCGATAAATACTGTTCTACAATTTGTGGGCTTATAAAAGACGAATTAGAACCTGTATCTACCAATAATTTCATAGGAGGATTTGCTATTTTAATATAAGGCAACTGTCTCTGAGTCTGAAAGTTTATTTCTATCTTAACTTGTCTGAATTTGAAGTTTCGTGAAAATCCTCACTTTCAGTGGGCACATTGTCCCCGACCTCCTCCACAGAGTAACCTTCTGTACATTGAGGCGGTTCGTATGACTCATTATTGTACTCACTTGGGTACGAATAATCAGGATATTCTGAATAATCATAGGGCCAGTAGTTATTGTATTCGTAATCCTCGTATTGATTATAATTATAATAAGATTGATCGCCACAATTATTAAAATTAATATCTCTAGATTTAAAATAATTTGAAGTTGGTGGGTTGCCAGATTTTGACCAATCATGATATGTACGTTGTGGGAATGGCTTGCTTACATAGTGGCTGACACCACTCATAGGTTGCGGTGCATTACTAGTACTTGGTTTGGGTCCAGGCATTCTAAATACTTGGCTTTGGGGTCTATAATTAGGTGACGGTGAACTAAACATTTGTTGCGTACGAGAAGGTCCTCGATACTGAACGTTTTGCGGTCTCCACTGCTGTACGGGTTGCTGCACTGGAGGCGTAAACGCGCGCGACGGTCCAGACATATTAAAAGGCTTAGAAGGGTTATTAAATGGTCTCTGTGGTAACATAGCGTTAGGGGGCAGCAGAAGGCCATAAGAAAATTTGGGACTAACCTGATGCTGAGGCTGTAACTTACTGTCGGGTACATGTTCGTTCCTCTGTTGCAAATACAATGTATTCATTTCCTCATGCACGAACTCTAAAGCTTTCTCAATCGAATCAGGCCGCATGCACCGAATGCGAGAACCTAACGGGTCGCGTAAACCCCGCAAGTAGGACTGAAGTGTTAATTTTTTATATAAAGTGCGTTTAGATTCAATGATACTCGCTATCGTTTCATGTAGGCTGATATAGGTCATAATTGTACTAAATATATTCTGACATTTTTCATAATATTCCTGGGGGGTTAATGAACCCTGTTTTAGAAGCGCTAAATCGTTGTATAAGGACGTCTCATCCCGCTGGTCTGCGAAATTATTAATTAATGTGCTTCGAATAGCACCCCAAGTCTCCGGGATACCGTTAGTATTTATAATACGTGCCGCCGGCCCGACACATTTGTTCAGAATTCCATTTAATAATGCTAAATTAGTCAACTGATATTCGGGTCCATCCCTTATATATTGTTCTACCAACTGATCGCATAATTTTATAAATCGAGTTAATACGTTCGAGTTACCGTCGAATTCGGGAACCAGTCGTAGGGCCTTGTAAATCTGATCTATTGAATTGCCAGTCGTCATATTCGCGACGGGTTCTTCTCTATCACTTAATTCTAAATTTCTATTAACGTCTAACAAATTATATCTATTTTCACTATCCCTAAGTGACCGAGATTGCCTTGGATGGAAAATCTTGGAGTTTTTATAGGAACAGTTAAAGGAAAAGGAAAGCGAACCTTAGAACGATTCTAAAGTACTTACATATATCTGACGATTTTGTATTTCTCTGCTGTATCGATGGCTAGATACTCCTCTAGGCTGCAGCACGTGTAGGTTCTAGATAGCCGAAGAACGTCTTGATTCACTGATTCTACTGTGACTTTACTCGACTATCCTACCGACTGC
The DNA here is from genome assembly GCA_947095525.1 of Trisateles emortualis. Lineage (NCBI taxonomy): Eukaryota > Metazoa > Arthropoda > Insecta > Lepidoptera > Erebidae > Trisateles > Trisateles emortualis. Next base: position 18,460,951 of record OX352736.1, on the reverse strand, counting down.
GCCAATTACGAAGGCTGTAGCCGGAGGATGCAAAGAAACTCAATTTGAATTTAAATTAAATTTAATTAATTAAAAATTATTACAATTATTACTTATTAATTAAGAAGATGATAATTGATCGATGTTGTATCAAGAATGATCTTAATATTTAAATTTATTAATTATTACAACTAAGCTAATCGATTGCGAAATCCGTAAGGCGCGATGAGTATTTTGGCTATTCGCTGAATCGGCGCCTCGTGTCGGACTTCGATCTCTATGCGCTTAACGGTGTCACAGTGTCCGTCTATTACACCGTAAGGCCGCTTGCTACACCATTGCGTAACATGCCCTTAAGATTTCTCATTAAATAAAATAAAAACAACACAAGCTGCTCTGCGTAAGTGATATCAATGAGTACCATTATAGTTTTGTATACATTTTCAAAATTGGAACTATCATGATTCATGATTTCGTAAGCAATGTAAAAAACAGTATTTTTTTACATTAGTAAAAAACTTTTTACATCCAGTATTTACTTATTTATTTCATAAATTTATCTACTCGTTACTTATTTATATTTTAAATAAAATTTAACTGCTCCGCTAGGTGTCGAATACCTTCCCTAAGGGGTCCTAGCAGAATATCAGCGCTGCAGCGTCTGCGATGTTGCAATCAATCGCTGAGCTAGGTCCTGTTTTGTCTTGTTACCATTATATAATATTTTTTAGATTACTGTAGTAAGATGTAAAGACAAAATAAATATTGTTTCTTTCTATTTGTTTATTTATTTATAAAACTTCATGCAAACATGTACATAGGCGGACTTAATGCCATAGGCATTATCTACCAGTCAACCACAGTGATGCAGAGATAAACGAAGTAGGTGCAATAAGAAGTCACTTCAATATCGAATAGATACATTAACCGAATACACAAAAATACATATAGGTATATAAATACATATAGTATTTATTATCAACGTAAAAGCGGTTCAAAAATGACGACAGCAATCAAATAGTATGACTCATTTGACCTTGAATTGGGTGACGATGACGTCATAAAGCACAACCTTCCCCACTGCGAGCAAAAGAGAAATCGTGAGATAACGCCGGTTAGGCAATGGCGGTAAGCAGCCGTGTCGACACAATCGTTTGTTTATTTATATTTATATTTAAACTCATATTATAAAGAGTAAAGATTAGATTATTTGTTTTTTTGTTACGATTTACCTCAAAAACTACTCGAGCGAAGTCAAAAATTCATTCACCATTAAAAAGCCACATTATTAGCGGGTAAAACTGCCTCGGTGGTCCAGTGGTTGTAGTATGCGCTTGCTGTGCACGAGGTTGTGGGTTCGATTCCCGCACAGGACAAAACTTTGTGTGACCCACAAAGAGTTGTCCTGAGTCTGGGTGTAAATTGTGTCCGTTAATTGTATGGTTGTAAAGTCCCCCGCGACACAGAGCTTATTCTCTAATGCGGGAGTTGACTTTTTAAAGAAAAAAAAAAGGAACACACCTACACCACAGCTGTGTGTAGTTACTTGGCTGTGGTCTTCTGTAAGGTGAAGGTCCTTTCCCAGTCGGGCTTGCTAGTATGGTACTTTACCTCTCTTGGTAAGTAAGAAAAAATAAAAAAAAACAAACAATAAAATATATTAAGCTTAAGGGTGGTGTACACGGGCCACAGGTGACAGCCACTAAACGCCGCCATCGACCTACTAATAACTAACTAACTACAAATAGGTCTGACCTACTATTCGGGAAGCACTTCCATCAAAAGATGAAGATCTAATTTTAGTCATATATCATTATTATGATGGATCGGCTATGAAATATTACAAACATGTTAATTTACCCTATCATATCCATCATTTTTACAACAGCAATCTATCATCTATTCATTAGTTTTAGGAAACGACGTTAAGCTAATATTTTGCCTTTTGTTATGTCGTATACAGACTTTTTTAAATTTCATGCTTGCCTGAGGCATGAGATATTTATTTTATAAAGCGTGATTCTTTGTTTGAAATCTTCTTTTTGATGTTGAATCAATTTGAGCTAAATAAAAGAAATAAGTAAGGATAAAAACGGATTAAAATATATACAAAAACGGCGTAACTTGGGAGATACAATTTATTTAAATTTTAATATATATTTTAAAAGTGATGGTGGCCGAATGGGAAAGTAACAGACTTGCACGCAAGAGGTGCGAGTTCGATCCCGGGTAGTAGTACCAATGTGAATTTCTCTTTGTGGAGTTTATATGTACTATTCAAATGATTCACCACCTGCTCACGGTGAAGGAAAACATCGTGAGGAAACCCGCATGTCTTAGAAGAAATTCTAAAGACATGTCTGATTCACCAACCCGCATTAGGCCAGCGTGTGTGAATTAAGGCCTAAAACCCTCTCTCTCTCTCTTGATAGAGTAGAGGAGAGAAGATCCGTGCCCAGCAGTGCGACATAATAATATATGAGTTGCTATTATTTTACTTTTTAAGATATATAATTATTTAAATTTTGTTTGTTGTCTCACCAAATCTTTTTAGTGAACTTACTATGTTCATCTCTGTATCACCCAAGGTCGACTGGTAGAGAATGCCTATGGCATTAAGTCCGCCTGTGTGCGATTGTGCATAAAGATTTTAAATAAACATACTACACCCTAGTGTAGACCTAGTGTGACCCCTAGGTCGCCTGCGACTTCATCCGCGTGGTAATTTGGAATATTTTCCCAGATTTTGCAATATATCTCACTACTGCTCCGCGCCTATTGATCATAGCGTGATCTTATATAGCCTATAGCCTTCCTGGATAAATGCACTATTCAACAAAAAAAGTTTTTATCAAATCGAACCAGTACTTTCTGCTTATATTTAGTATAGAAGTATAGATTTTTAACAACTAAGGTTCAAAATTGCCCAGTGACATTTTTCAAGTTACGCCAGTTTTCTACTAAGGATGCGATATTATGTATCATTATATTGCAACTGTTTATCTTTACATACAATCAACATTAATCCGGATCTTGAAAATAATATCATCATAAAAAATAAAATCAACTGTTGTACGTAACTGTTAGTACTTTAACCCTCTCTCAAAAAATGATGAATTTTGAAGCCATTTTTTGTTGGCATTTATAGACAAATGACTGCCAAAAAATACATTATTTATCTACAAGATGTGTTTCATAATAAATATGGTCTTGTAATAAATTATATATTAATTCTAAATAGTTTGTAAAAAAAACATCGAATCAGCACTAAATTATTGAGATGTTATATGACTTTATGACTTCATTTTTTATCAAATAATACAAGAAAAAATACCAATATTTGAAGAAAACATACACCTATAATTTGATAATGTTATATTTAAAATAAGTTTGAATTTTAATTTATAAAAAAATAATAAGGCGTCCTTTCAAAGAGTACATCTGTTTGTATCCCCGCGCTCGCCTAGAAAATTAGGTCGTGTTTGCTTCGCCCAAATGCTCAAGGTTGTTGGCGATATCACAAGCCTTAATTGTAATAAACCCATGTGTTTTATGCAAACGGACGTGGTAAAATGCATTGACGTGAAATTTTATACGGAGGATAAATTTTTATCACGGAGAACTTTACAAACATACAATTCATGGACACAAATTACACCCAGACTCGGTACAAACATTTACCACACAAAGTTTTGTCCCGTGTGAGAATCGAACCCACGACCTCTGGTTTAGCAGTCGGGATCAGTAACCACTAAACAGGCCAATTAAGTTACAATCGTGTTAAGTTATAATTAGGTACGATTATGTGATAAATTCTTTACTAATATTATAAAGCTGAAGAGTTTGTTTGTTTGTTTGGTTGAAAGCGCTAATCTCTGAAAGTACTAGTTCGATTTGAAAAAATATTTTTTTGTTGAATAGTGTATTTATCCCGGAAGGCTATTGGCTATATGACACCACGCTAGGATCAATAGGAACGGAGCAGTAGTAAGATATGTTGCAACATCGGGGAAAATATTCCAATTTACCATGCGGGCAAAGTCGCGGGCGACCCCTAGTTAATATATACAGAGAGAGACAGAATTATGTGTATTTGTTTGTATGTCTTAAGTAATCTTTAGAACCATTGGACTGAGTGAGATGTAGCACACTTAATGATCTTACGAAGAACGATTGCAGTAAGTAAATCAGATCAATTGTCGAACACAGAACCACCTCCTTTTTTGAAGTCGGTTAAAAATACAAAGGTCATTTTAGATGCAATTATATAAGTTTAATAAAATACATCGCAAAAATTATTTTGCATCGTGTGTGATCAGAAACTAAAACTAAAAGTTTGGCCTTTTTTGCGATGCACTCAAAGTGGTGTTCCAAAACCAGTTTTGGCAACTTTTTAACTTGATTTCGTAATTTGCCGGTTCTCTGACAGTACATACTATGTCACTAGGTTATTGCTGCCTTTATTAATTATATGTAATATCTTGGGACCACTAGCACATGCAAACACCAGCCCCTCTAGACAAGTGGCATAAACGGTAGTAGAATAGAATAAAATAGCAATGTATTGGATTTATTCTATTCTATTCTACTACTGATTATTCCACTTGTCTAGAGGAGCTGGTGTTTGCATGTGCTATTGGTCCCAAGATATTGATGAAGAAGATGTTGATGAATGTAGAGGAGGCGAAGGAATCATGTTTGGATCGAAGCATTTGGCTTACCATAAACCTCAACCCATAAACGTCTCACTGCGGGGCACGGGTCTCCTCCATAAATTTGGAGTGATATTAGCCTACTATACCACGCTGGCCAGACGGGTTTTGTTTCGAGTTTTCCCACTCTTGCAGTGGATATTGTCTGCTGGACTTACTCCCTTAGTCGACTCGTACGACACTCACGGGATGGAAGGGGGTGGCGACGTTTGTATTCTTGATCTGTCACCACATGGACTATGGTGTACTGTACTGGAATAGGCAGAGATTACTCTCTGCCTATTCCGGTGGGACACGGGCGTGATGATATGTATGTAATTAACCTACTATTTAAGTAAAATCCAATAGTATTTTTTCCGGGAAGTATAGTGCGTATGTACGTTAGGTGGTCAAAGGTACCGCCTCAATTATTCACGGGTCGATTGTTTGTTTTGCGAGGTACAAATATTTTGTGACTCATAGATAGTTGTTCCGCATCTAGGTATACTTATTTGTCCTCGAATATGTTTGTGAAGTCCTATGAGATACGAGGAAATTATAAAATTATGGTATACCTAATATTTTTAAACAAATACAAAATTAAAATGTTTTATTTACCTGATTCAACGAGTTATAATAGGTCGTTTGGCCCGTTCGGGCGAACAAATGGCGGGCGAAACGACCTATAACTAGATTCAACCAGGACGATAATTAGGAAAGCTGGTTATTTCTATTCGAACATCGATTTCATCGACAGAATTATTAGAATTAGGTATTAAAAACACAATACTGGATTTGCGTGTTGGTCTAGTGGTTAGTGACACAAATCACACCCGGACTCTGTTCAAACGTTTATGGATCTCTCTTGATAATAGAATAGGAGACCCGTGCCTAGCAGTAAGACATTATATGGGTTGTTATGATTACTCGCATATGGTTGCTATTATTGCCAATTTTTCTCGAGGCCCTACCATAGTCAGCAAAGTGGCCGTAGGAAAAAAGTATGCTGGCATTTGTTTTTATGACGTTCATAAGTATCATGTATTTGATCTAAATGAATAAATGAGTTTGACTTTGTATCAGCTGGTGTCTAGTTACATTTACAAATGTAATGTCCTCCTAACCGAATTTCGGTCACGGCGGCTAATCTCAACGGAGACTCGCCATCTGCGCGGGAGATATTATAGTGCACAAGTGTGTGCGCAAACACAAGTGCACTCTTTATTCCCTCACTCTCATAGTCCGATGGGACGGCAAATCCGACACGACCGGAGAGAGATCAGGCGTAGGACCAACGGCTTTACGTGCTTTCCGAGGCACGGAGGTGAAAACACCGCCAATTTACAAACTCCGGGCATCTATTGTGAATTTCTTAACAGAAAAACCCAATATCGATTTTTGGCCCGACCCGGGAATCGAACCCGGGACCTCGTGATCAGCAGTCTCACACATCGACCACTGAGCCACGGAGGCAGTTAAAAAATATAATTATAATAAAAAAATATATAATAGAATTAAAATAAAAGTTACAAATGTAGAAGGAATGCGATACAATTTTCTTAAGTGGATCTTGGCTTAATGTAACGAAATTAAAATAGGTATAAATATTACCAAATGCAACAGATATCAAACACACACACAAGATATAAAAGATCTTGTTTTTTAAAAGGTGAGCCAGTTCTTCTTTATTAGGAAATCGAAACTTAAGTATAAGTATAACTATATAAACACCGCCTATTTTAAGCTTCAGGTACCTTATATAAATGTCTTTATAGATACATATATACATCCGTATCATCACGCCTGTGTCCCAGTAGGGTGAGCAGAGACTATGGTACGCGAATTGCTTCGATCCAAACATACTTCCTTCACCTCCTCTACACCTTGATATCATGTCTTGATTGATTTCTTCAAGAAAGAAGATATAAGGTTTTTAAAGGGTCAAAAACGCGCGAGTGACACCTCTGGTTTGCAAACGTTCAAAGGCTACGGTAACTGCTTACCATCAGGCGGACCGTTTGCTTGTTTGTCACCTTGGTAGTATAAAAAAAACAATAATTTAGCTGAAAGAAGAACATTTTTTAATATAATGGCATCACTGTGTAATTAATACAGTCAATTCTAACAATGTGTTGTTTACTACAAACGATTTAGCTATTTAGGCTTTACAATAGATGTAAAGGTGCAAACAACATTTAAATAATTGAAACGTAAAAAAAGACTTCAATATTTGCACACTTTAAATGTTTTTCGTTTAACTTTATAATTCATCGTAGTTTTATGTAATTGATAGATAAAAGATAATTTATTATACCTATGCATTTTATAAGGACTTTCTAAACTTAAAATTTCCCTCGTTTTCCGACACCATCTTTATAGATAAGGTTCTTTTTTGTACACCAGTGGCCAGTTTTGGTTTTAGATATTTTTTGAAAATAAAATGTTATTGTAGGTATCTTATGTTATTTTGTGATAATAAAGCGTTCTATTGGTAAAATATTTATTTAAATTGCTCTAGTAGTTTTTGAGGTTATTCTTAAAAATAACTGCCTCGGTGGTCCAGTGGCCGCAGTATGCGCTTGCTGTGCATGAGGTTGTGGGATCGATTCCCACACAGGACAAAACTTTGTGTGACCCACAAAGAATTGTTCTGACTCTGGGTGTAATTTGTGTCCGTTTATTGTATGTTTGTAAAGTCCCCCGCGACACAGAGCTTGTTCTCTAGTGCGGGAGCTGTCTTTTAAAATAATAATAATGAATTAATGCGTATTTTCTCTTCGTAATATTAGTAAAGATCCGTTATAGGTAGTAAAAATATGCTTATACCTAGTACCCACCAATTTACTTGAGTTTTAAAAATAGAAACATAAAATGTATGGCTTTCATTCAGAAGAAAATAACAGCTAGTTTAAGCACGTGTGTCTATATAATAAAAAACTAAAACTTAGTCAACAACACTAATTAATTCATATAACGTAATTTAATTTAAACGCAATAATATAAAAATCCAATTAGCATAAATGTAACAGTATTGCCTACACACGAATAATAAAAATCTATTATACCCGCAACGTTTAAATAAACAATTACCTACTAATATTTGCGCTATGCGCAAACGTAAACAAAACAAGATGCGCTTGCACAACAAACTTGTGAAGTAATTTATTGATTAACAAAAAAAAAATCGTAAACATAGCACAGTAAACAAATTTACCAACAACAATAACAAAAATTAACAGCAAAAAAATTAAAAAAATCGTACCTTATATTCCGTATGTATGTCAACAATCCCTTCACTTAACCCTTCAAATGCATCACTACCGAGTTGCAACACGATTGTGCAAAGTCACAACAACAGTCACGTATAACTAGCACGACAGCGATCGCACAACTAAACACTGCACTGCAAATTGCGCAAGCGGCGACAGCCAGCTAAAATACCTTGACCTTTCAATTCAATACCCTATAACCAAATTCCCGTTCAATTTATCAAGGGTGGAGTGTCTGTGAACAGTGGTGATTAATATTTGGCTCATTTAAGTTCTCTCAAAAGACTTCAACGAGGTTCATTGACTTTCAAAGATTTTAGTTGGGATTGGGGAAATTACGAATACTGTGCAATGCCAAAGTGGATTGTTATTTTATGCGGTTTTATAAGGGAAATACAAGGTTTAAAGTATTGTAATAAATGAGACATGGTTCTAAGTAAAACTTGTTATTAATTTTATTTTTTACGTTGCACAATGTTATTTAACCGTATAGGTACGTGGTTTTTTATCTTTATATCACTTGACATTAATAAAATTATAAATCTATTTTTTTCGGAGAGTAGTTTGTAATAATATTCTCTTTGCCTGTCGAAACCGAAAAATTCTACAAAAATCTGTATAATTAAATATTAAATAAAATTCCTATTATTAAAAAAAATACCGCACTATGGAACAAGCCCTGTGTCGCGGGAGACTACTAATACTTACTAAAATACTATTTACGGATACAAATTAAACCCATACTTTATAAACCAACATTTATGAATTACACAACATTTTTGTATCCCGTGTGGGAATCGAACCCACGATTTTCCTCCCGCTTAGAAAGCAGAGTCACTAACCACTCGACCAACAGTCTGGTTGAATTTCTAATTAGACGTAGGTAGGTAATAATCGTGCCAACCATAGAATAATTGTCAACTTTTGAAATGTATTATTATAATAATTCTATGATTCTAGAAGGAAAACTTTTGATTTGGCTCACAGAATAAGCATTGCCATTCAGCATGGCAATGCTGCCAGTCTCCTGGGCACGTTTTCAGTAGACATCGATGCGGAGGTATTTTACGTATGTAAATTACTTGTAAATAAAAATGTAAATAACTTTGATAGTAAGTATTATTAAAATAACTTCATTATCTACTTAGTTTTACAATAAATTGTTTTAGTATCTAATAGTAGGTTATAGATATAAATAATATCTAGACACACCAAAAAACACTCGCACTTATTACACAAATATTAGTCCTAGATTGGAATCGAACACTAGACAGTCAGCGACACTAACCACTAGACTAACAGACCAGTCAAATAGAATAAAGTGAGAGAGAGTTTCTTCATTATTAAGCAATTAGCATATCTACATAACGTTTGAAGGAACAGCCATATTTATTTGTTTCAGTGAGAACATACATAGGTTACCATGTGGAAATGTCGGCAATGAACAATTAGTGAAATCTTTGCTCAACTTTGCCATTGCATAATTACTAGAGTGTATATAGTATTTCTCTATTTTAAACTATGTTAAAATTGTTTCTTTCTTTCCTTTTTTCTAAATGACAACGACAATTGCATCGGACACAATATTTTTACCGAAAAAATAATGAAAATCTAGGTAAACATGTTTCTCCTAAATGAAATTCTAGTTTTAGAATCATGTTTTTCCTGTTCCGCAAATACTGACCCTATTCCCTTTGATTAGAGCGGACCGATATTAGCCTTAAACCGCTCCGATTGCTGTAAGTCCCATTTCCACTCGGGACAAATATTTGTGTCGCTCACAGACAGCTGCCGTTCTGAGGTTGGATGTACTATGTGTCTGTTAAGTGTTTGTAAAGTCCACTGCAACACAAAGCTTCCTTAGTGTGGGAAGAAAACTTTGTTTCCGAACGTTAACTTTTCAGTTTTGTAAGCATTTCTATGTACAGAAGACTCTTCTAAAATTCAGGCTTATGCTGTGACGTTTTTCTCTCCTGGGGATATTTGTTATAGATAATCCCAGTATGTTAAGTAAGTTTTTGTGTTGACAACATCCGAGTAATCCAGATATTCCATAGGTTTTGGTTACTTTTTACCATCAATCAGACCGTACAATTTTTTGCCATTTAACTACTATATCATCAACATCATCTTGCCAAAAGACGTCCACTGCTGGACATAGACCTCCTCCACGGATTTCTACATCACTCGATCCTGAGCCGACCATCGGTTGCCCGCGTGGACCTTTATTAGGTCGACGGCCTGCCCACGCTTTGTTTTCCAGGTGGTAGTCACCATTTTTTTTTTGTTTTAAAAAAAGACAACTCCCGCACTAAAGAACAAGCTCTGTGTCGCAGGGGACTTTACAAACATACAATTAACGGACACTAATTACACCCAGACTCAGAACAATTATTTGTGGGTCACACAAAGATTTGTCCAGTGTGGGAATCGAACCCACAACCTCGTGCACAGCAGGCGTATTCCACGGCCACTGGACCACGATGTGTGCCAACCCTAAAATTGTCGCCACTAATTAGGAATCACGCTTCATGCATATCGAAGTTACTTTTGTCATTTTAGTACTCCTTCTGTTTGCATAATTCCACCGTGTCTTTGTATGATCTACATAATGGTTAGTTATTTAACGTTCAGTTTTTCTGATTAGCATAATATTTGCAAAGGTGTATAAATTAGTCAACAAATTGCCAACAAATGTCTTTATTTGGGTCTCCAACAATAGTTCAAATTACGTGCGATTATAATTAAAAAAAAGGTCATTGTACTTTTTTACTTATCGGAAATAACATAAAAAATCTATACTATCTATACTATATACTAATATTATAAAGCTGAAGAGTTTGTTTGTTTGGTTGAACGCGCTAATCTCAGAAAGTACTGGTTAGATTAGAAAAAAAAACTTTTTTTGTTGAATAGTGCATTTATCCAGGAAGGCTATTTATAACATCACGCTATGATCAATAGGAGCGGAGCAATAGTGAGATATATTGCAAAATCGGGAAAAATATTCCAAATTACCACGTGGACGAAGTCGCGGGCGACTGCTAGTATAACATCATTATAAGATTCTGATATAAAATAACCTATTTTATTACAGGACTTAAGTTTATTAAGTTTTGGTAAGGGCTTATTTAATATTTTACACCGCTGTGTGTAGTCATTTAGCTGAAGTCTTCTGTAATAATAGGTCCTTCCCTAGTCGGGCTTGCTCAATAGTATGGTGCTCTGTCTCAATTCGAGATGATCTATAAGTATAGATAATGATAAAAGATTTGTATTTTAGTTTTTATTTATTTTTTTGTAATAAATAAACTCAAAACTATTGGACCACTTTTAAAAATTCTTTCACCCATAGAAAGCTAGATTATTAGTGAGTAAAATAAGCTTTTTTTTCTTGTGCAAAGCCGGGACGTGGCGCTAGTAGAGTATAACTAAAGTACAACAAAACAATGAAAATTAAGTAACAAAAGCAATCAGATAAACAAATGCAACATAATTACAGCTCTTAATATTATTGAGTAATTTTGTTGAGACAAAATATTTACTTAGGGATGTCGCTAATCAAGATTTCTATGTTTTCCGGCAAGGCTGCTATAGCATTATATTGCTCAGACATTTTGACAACTGAAGAGTGATAACCAAGAATAATTTATAAATTTAAGGCAATGGGGAAAGATAACGGAGGAATCTGGGGAATAAATTTTGCTACCAAGTTTGTACCATGACTTCGTTGGCAATTCATTTCGATCTTAATTTGTAATTTGTGGGATAGCAACTTTATTACCTAACAATATAAGGTTCAGGAATACCAATAATCAAAATTCTTATTAGGATAGAAAATAAATCGCTATAAGGGCGTTATGGTACGTCCCCTATGCAATCTGCCGCTTTAATCGTTGGATCTGCAAAGATAAGCAAGCTTGTCGCGGTCAGACCATAGATGGGTGACCATTTTCTAAAATACTACAGCAAGACACTATTCATAATTGCTGCCGATCTTGAATTTCCGGGTGGATGGATTTTCTGTTAAAAATTCTTAGTAGCAGCACAGAATCTGCTCATCTTGGATCTAAGATTACTGTCAAAAAGTGGGTGTCACACCTCTACCTACCTTTTTGGGAAAGAATAAGTAATGTTATGTTTATGTAATGTTCTGTTCAAAGTTCATTGAACTGCGATTTCAAGACGCGTTATTGCTCACGATTCACATCGGCTTCATGAGGCAATCCCTGTGACGTAATTATAGTTTATTGATACTGTAATTGGATTGTTGCAAACTGTTTGTGTATGTGTTTGTATGTTGAGGAAAGTTACCGTTCGTAAGGGTTTAGTAAAAATGAATACTACCTTTTTTTATTGGCTGGCCTGTTGGTCTAGTGGTTAGTGCCCTGACTGTCGTGGGTTCGTATCCACACGGGGCAAAACTTTTTAACACACAGGATCACAATACACCGCTGTGTGTAGTAATTTGGCTGTGGTCTTCTGAAAGATGACCCTTCTTCAGTCAGACTTTCTCCATTATATGGTGCCCTATCTTTCTAATGTGTTGTGTTTTGGCTGGTAAGTAGGGCTGTTCTGGCAGCAGGCAAGACTAGTATTTTATACTGCATACTGCAAATAAATTAGTGCACCTTATCCTTTTTTTTGCGTTTTTTGACCTATGGAACAATGAACAACCTTATGTCGCGGGGGACTTCAAAAATATACAATTCACGGGAACTATCATTTATGGATCACAAGAAGCTTAATTTAGCCCGAGTGGGAAAGGGTCACCACTAACCACTAGACCATGAGGCGTTCATAGCTAGGTGCACTCGCTGTTCGATAAACGATCAGCGGGTTAAGCTATCAAGGGCACTGTAACCCTATAGATGGTGACCACATAGTGGTATTTCATCTGATCGTCTCCGTGCTTCGGAGGGCACGGTAAAAGTCGGTCCCTACTTGTATCAGTCGTTATATCACGACAGAGGCTTAAATATGGGCGACCTAAATAACTCTGTCACCAGGTTGGCCACTAACCAAACGATAAGAAGAAGCACCACTAGACCATCAGGCTAGTCGCCAGTTAATGATTATCAAAGTAGTGTTGTGTCACTAGAATCATAATTAACTAAATGATAATGTCAGCTAGGATTATCTACATTACACTATACTTACATAGCTAATAACAGCTTAATTAAACAAAAGCTTATTTAACGCTAAGTGCTGTTATTGCGACAAAATATCTCGGTCGTTGACATAATAACTGCATTCGATTCGTGTTTAATCTTCGTAAGTATGACCACGTGTCTACTTATCGTTCTCGGCTAAAATGGTTACCTATTACTCAGCGCCGTAGTTTGCGTGCTCTCACTACCCTCTATTCTATCCTAACATCACCCAATCCCCCTCCCTACTTAACTCCTTACTTTCAATATCGCAGCTCTGTCCATGACAGAACGCTACGATCTTCTAATAATCTCCTCCTCACATGTACCTCTCATACATCTGGATTTGTTCATTCTTCTTTCCCTATTCAATCCATCCTTCTTTGGAATGCCCTCCCTCTTGAAATCAGGAAGTCCACTAACCGTTACGCATTTAAGGTAAAAGTTCGGAACCTCTATTTATCTAAATAAATAATTTGGCAGATTCGTCTCACCTTTGTGATATTATATATATTATTTATATAAATTTTATATAGTAAAGATAATATATATTTATTTTATTTGTTTACCTATATTTTGTGTTATGTATCGTATTTAATTTGTATAATTATTTATTAGTAACCTCTTTTAGTAACTTTTATTTATGCACCTACTTCTTTATATCTCTGCATCACCCTGTGGTAGACTGGTAGAGAATGCTTTTAGCATTAAGTCCGCCTATACAAACCATTGTATGAAGTTATAAATAAATAAATAAATAAATAATATCACTGCTTTGCACCGACGTTCATCGATGATAAGGGCGGTGAATGTAGAGGAAGCGTGTGAAGCGCAGACATGCAGGACCTGTGGTGATGAAGAGGAGTCAATGCGTCAATGCTTTGCACGTGCCATGCGTTGGCCCCAAGAAGAATGAGCCTACTGGGACTGGCATACCCAGAACCAGAGGACTACAGGCGCACCGCCATCAAGGATGTACTGAAACTCATGCAGGAAGTATTCAAGGACCAAAACGTAGGGTGAGCGGTAAGGTAGGGGCATGCACAAAAGATCCCAAGGGTCGAAGTGCGCTGGCCGAAACGACAGCCCCGTCACAAGATAAGATAAGATAAGAGGAAGCGAAAGAAGTATGTTTGGGTCGAAGCAATTGGCGTACCATAATCTCTGCCTTGTCCGTGTGGTACCGTACCGTGTGGTACGGAACGAATGAATGAACGAATACAAATGTTACCACCCCACCGTGATGAGCACGAATGTTTGTTCTGTGTCCGGGTATTATTTATCTATATATATATATATATATATATATTTTTTTTTATATATATAAGTATGTTTATCAGTTGTCTGGTTACCATAATACAGGCTTTGCCTAGTTTGGGATCAGATGGCGGTGTGTGAGTTGTCCCAAAAAATATTTTTTTTTTTAAAGACAACTTCCGCACTAGAGAACAAGCTCTGTGTCGCGACGGACTTTACAAACATACAATTAACGGACACAAATTACACCAAGACTCAGAACAACTCTTTGTGGGTCACACAAAGTTTTGTCCTGTGTGGGAATCGAAACCACAACCTCGTGCACAGCAGGCGCATACTGCGGCCACTGGACCACCGCACCGAGGCAGTCTTTGATTAATTTGTTTTAGGAACAGCTTTTATCAATGTTTATTGAATATAAATGTCCCTTTTCACAGATCATCTGTTCAGTATTCCTTTTGATATCTAATGTCCATTAAATACTGCTTTGAAGCTTGTTAATGAATCTCAAATTTAGGTTGTTCAGGTTATTATTTTTCATAATATATTTAAAATAATAATTATTAAAATAAAACTGAGCGGTGGTGGCCGAGTAACCGACTTGCACGCAAGAGGTGCGAGTTCGATCTCAGGTGGCAGTACCAATGTGAATTTCATTTTGTGGAGTTTATAATTCTTTAATTCTTTAATGTACACAAAAGAAATACAGATAGTGTTACATAGGTATTAATATCATGTACAAAGGCGAGCTTAACTCAAAATTGAGTTCTCTTACAGCAAACCTCTGAGAAGTGGAAAGTTTAGAGGAAACCAAGGGTAAACAAAGTGTAGGTACATTTGATAAAGAACAGTTGGTAACAAATATATTATAACATAATACATACATAAGATTATACATAGCTACATACTGAATATATATATATATATAAATACATATATAAATATATATATATATATACATATAAACACTTACATAATCAATAGACACCATTATTTTAAAAGGAAATGCTCCTTGACGTTCCTCCTAAATACGTCCAGAGAAGGGCTAGAGCGTATGGAATGTGGAAGAGAATTCCAAAGATTTACAGCATGAATAGTAAAAGAATTATGATAACAAGTAGAATAGTGAAGGGGGGTTCGTAGGAGAAGAGAAGAAGCTAGTCGACAGGGCTTACCCCTAGGAATAAGGTAGCTAAAGCGTTCACGAAGATATGTGGGAGAATTGGGATTATGGAGTACAGAAAAAAGAAGGGAAAGGATATGGGAGTCCCGGCGCCTCCGAATAGGTAACCACCTCAATCGGGCTCGAAATTCCGATACATGGTCGTACTTTCGCAGACCGAAAATGAAACGGATACCCAGATTCTGGAGACGCTCGAGTTTATTTAAAAGTTCCTCCTTAGCATCAAGGAAAGAGACATCAGCATAGTCGAGGAGAGGAAGTAGAAGAGATTGCGCAAGAGTAACTTTCGAAAGGTAGAAATTTCTGAAGACGTTTAAGAGACTGAAATGAGCAGTACATTCTTCTGCTTACTTCTGCAATGTGTGCTTCCCAAGATAGGTTGCTATCTATAATAACTCCAAGATTTTTTGCAGTTTTAGAAAAAACTATTGGGGTTGAATTATAGAGGACAGGAGAAAGAGACTGGTGATCCACCCTACTGGACATCTGTCTGCCACCAATAATGAGAGCTTGTGATTTACTAGGATTGACTACTAGTCCGAAAGATTTAGCCCAGCTATGGATGTGTTCAAGATCATTATTGACGGCAGTGATAGCATCCTTGACTTCCTCTACTTTAAAATGACGATAAAGCTGCAAGTCGTCTGCATAGAGATGATAGTGAGAAGATATAACTTTAGTGATGGCGTTTATAAAAACGGAGAAGAGAAGAGGAGATAAGACGCCACCCTGTGGTACACCCACAGTCAATTCACACCAGTCAGAGCTTTGCTCATCCAAGCGCACCGACTGGGAGCGACCCTGAAGATAAGATTTGAACCATCCAATTGCAGAAGTGGAAACATTGAGAGAGGACAAGATACCTAAAAGAATGTCAAAATCCACTGAATTAAACGCACTGCTAAAATCCAGGAGTATCAGTACCGTCAGAAGTTTATTCTGCATGGCCAGTCATATATCGTCAGTTATTTTGACTAGTGCAGTGGTAGTGCTGTGGCCAGAACGGAAACCAGACTGATATGGACTTAACAGGCTATTAGAGGAGAGGTAATGTGACAGCTGATTCTGTACAACACTCTCAAGTACCTTGGATAGGATTGGAAGGATAGATATAGGTCGAAAGTGGGATAACAAGGTGGGGTTGGAAATTTTGGGAAGCGGTAATACGTGGGCATTTTTCCAGGATGAAGGAAAGGAATTCGAAAAGAGTGAATAATTGACAATGTGGGTGATGACTGGTGCAATTTGGTTGAGGATAGGAAGGAACATTTGAAGTTGCAGCCCGTCAGCACTTGCCGCTTTTGAGGAAATGGAACGGATGGTTTTTACTATTACACTTTCTGCAATTGGATCAAAATGAAAAGAAGTATTTAACGGCAGAGGAAGTTTAGAGAGATAGTTTAGAGTAGAAGATTTCACATTCGCATCAAGGGTAACAGGAGGCTTGCAAAAATGTGCATTGAGCACATTGATGTCAGTACCACAACTAGTGCTAAGTGAAACCTTACCAATACCAAGAGTCTTCAAGAATTGCCATACTTGTGATGTATTGAGATTTTTAATGGAGTTATGAACATGGCGTCTCTTAGCATTTCTACACATACGACTGCAGCGATTCCGGAGCTTTTTAAAAACATCCCAGTTGTCCTCGCTAGGAGACTTTTTGTACTTACGTTTTGCTTTATCCCGGATAGCCATAAGTTTTTTGATGTCATTCGACAACCATGGCGCAGGAAGGTGCTTAACTCGAACCCGTTTCAGGGGAGCATGTGTATTATATAACTTTAAAATAATTTGATTAAAGGCAAGCACCTTACTATCGATGTCATTGCAGCTGTAAACAGAAGACCAATCAATACTGCCCACGTCCGATCGCAAACGCTCCAGATCAATGTTTTTAAAACAGCGAAGTGAAATATATTTACTCTTGCGTTTAGGAGGACGGATTTTGTAGGAAAGAAAAATCAAGTCGTGATATGAGAAAGAAGCAGAAAGTTGTCCATGTGTGGCTACCTTACTAGGGTCAGAAACAAGGATTAAATCTAAAAGAGAAGGAGTACAGTGAGGAGCCCTGTGAGTAGCATTCAGAGGAAGAATTTTCATATTGACAGACGAGACAAGAGATAGGAGTCTACGACTACGTGTATCATCTTTAATAAGACAAGTGTTGAAGTCTCCAAGGATAATTATATGATCATACAGAGAAGAAAGGTGTTCAAGCTTAGATTCAAAGGATGTAAAATAATCTATATGGCATGAAGGGCTATAAAAAACTCCTAAAAGTATTTTTGTGTGTTGAAATTCAACTTCAATAAATAGATGTTCAGCAGATTTGGAGTACTCACTTGGAGACTGATCAACTGGTTTATACATTAAATCTCCACGAAGATAAATGGCAACTCCTCCGTATCCCTTGCCTGTCCTGTCATTACGAATAAGTTTATACCCAGGTAAGGGATATTGTGTAGAAGGGAGAGCAGGCTTAAGAAATGATTCTGAAATAAGGACAGCATGAACCACTTTAGAGTCAAAAGAAGACACAAGATCAGGATAATGGGCGTGAACGCTTTGCGCGTTAATGTGGGTTACATTAAAAAACTTATTGGAATTTGAAAGGGAAGAATGAAGTTGGTCACGGAGGTGAAGAGAGTCGTCATCGGAAAATGCACTAGCAAAACTCCGGTCAGACGCACAAGAAGACGAACAAGAAGCATAATTGTCATCAGTATCATCAGACATAAAATATGTAAGTTAAATATAGTATATAAAATATATAAAGTAACCTAATTTATTAAATAAATAAATAATAGTAAGATATCAAATTTAAAAATATATATATATATATATATATATATATATATATATATATATAAAAACAAAAAATATTAAACTCTAAACCTCCATGCACTCAAAAATTGCATGTAAAAGAGAAAGAAAAATAAATAACAAACACAACATAAATTATCTCAAAAGACTAAGAGTCAATCCAACAATGAAATTATAATAATGGTTTGACGTGAATGAACATAAATATCCAATTGAAGTAAACCGAAACCATAGATAACAGTTGTCAAACTTGTCAAAGTCAGTAATGAGAATTGAGGATGACTAATCAATATTGCAAGATTTTAGATTACCGACTACAGAAATATTATGACTACGAAAGAAAAATAAAGTAGACGGGGGGTATCACATTACTTTGCAGGTTTCCGGGTTCTCTTCTCAACCCCTGAAGACTCTGAATTTGCAGCCAATTGAGATGTAGCACGGCTGTCAGCGCTTTCCGCCACCGGGAATTGAGCGATCAGGGCACGTAGTTCAGCCGCTGATTCGATCTTCTTTCGTGATTTAGGCGAAACTTGAATGACGATTTTGCCTTCGGAAGACCAACACTGCTTAATCCCGTAATACTTCCGCGCATTCATGAATACCTCGTGCCTGGGTTTAGTAAGAAATTCAGACAGTGTTAGACCAGTACCCTTTAGTCTAGCCTTGTTCCGCCACACATCACTTCGAAGGATACGGCTTTCAAAACGCACCAGTAGAGGCCGAGGTTTATTTGTGTTGGTACCGAGACGATGACAAGCCGTAAATTGATTGTGTTCAATGTTTGGCATGTGCATTTTATTAGTCAACATACTCACAAGTTGAAGTGTGGGATCAGCCTGTTTTTCCTCAGGAAGGCCATGGACACGAAGGATTTTAGATCTTGACGCCATCTCATGTCGGTCCAAGCCCACCACTAATAACTCCATCTGAGCTTTTAAAGTACTCATTGTCTTCCAAATGAGACCCTTAAATTCAGTGAACTCTTTGGACAGGCTAGCAATGGACTTGTGTGTGACTGCTTCACTGCTGGCATTCTTCAAGTCCTCTTCATACTGCTTCATCCTCGAGGTAAAAGTAGATGACAGCTCTTCCATACATGTGGAAAGTTTTGTGTATAGATCCATTGTGTTGAATAGTCTTAGTGTTGATATGCAGAGGAATGTTGATGAAGGAAATGAGTGCAATTGAGGTTAGAGAACTAAATTATATATACAAAAACATAAATAAACTGTTTAAACTATTTTTAAATTCAATTATAAGTAAGAGCTCTATATTTATTTTGTTGACAGTTTGAGTACCCTCTTCTCAAAAAAAGTATATGTACTAATCAAATGATTCACGATCTGCTAACGGTGAAGGAAAACATCGTGAGGAAACCAACATGTCTTAGAAGTAATTCCAAAGACATGTTAGATTCATCAACCCGCATTAGGCCAGCGTGTGAATTAAGGTCTAAACCCTCTCTCTCTCTTGATAGAAGAGAGGATACCCGTGCTCAGCAGTGGGTATAATAATAGCAACCCATAAATGTATATGGCTTGCAATTATTATTTTCCTTACTAATATTATAAATGTGAAAGTTTGTGAGAATGGGTGGATGGATGTTTGTTACTCTTTCACGTAAAAACTACTGAACGGATTTAAATAAAATTTGGCACAGAGATAGATTATGGTCTGGAATAACACAAATGCTACATTTTTACAGCAATAACCGACATCCACGCGGGTGGAGCCGCGGGTAACAGCTAGTTATAAAATAAAACTTAATTAACCTACACTAACAAGCAACCAGATATTGTATTTACCTATAAATAAGGTAGGTATCATAATAAGTGCACCTAGGTCAGATTATATAAATTCATTTGACACCTACATAGTAGGTAATTGTTATGGAGAATTAAGGTCATTGTTGCCTTTCATCCACGTGTAAGGTCTTTACACTGTGTATGTTTAATTTGATACTACAAAGAATAAAGAGCCATAATCGCAGTAGTATAAAAAATAATTAAAAAACGTTTTCTTAACTTCTACTAGCTGTTGCTCGCGGCTTTGCCCGCGTAGAGTTCGGCTATCGCGATAAAAAATAGCCTGTCTTTCTTTTTTTTTTAAAGGTAACTCCCGCACTAGAAAACAAGCTCTGTATCGCGGGGGACTTTACAAACATACAATTAACGGACATAAATTACACTCAGACTCAGAATAACTCTTTGTGGCTCACACAAAGTTTTGTCCTATGTGGGAATCGAACCCACAACCTCGTGCACAGCAGGCGCATTCTGCGGCCACTGGACAAGGCAGTCAATACTATGTTACATGCTGCCTACTCTCGTATTTGTTTCTGTTCTATAGACTATTTAAACTATTCAAAATATGAGTATTTTCATAAAACAGTAGTTCATTCAGATTAGTTTAACTTGTAAAAGTGACATGTAACTTGCATTTGTT
This sequence comes from Trisateles emortualis, assembly GCA_947095525.1. Lineage (NCBI taxonomy): Eukaryota > Metazoa > Arthropoda > Insecta > Lepidoptera > Erebidae > Trisateles > Trisateles emortualis. Next base: position 18,440,148 of record OX352736.1, on the reverse strand, counting down.
CTCATTTTTACACTTTATACATAAAATAAATTTAAACTTACAAGGTAATAAATACAAAAAAAGGAAACAAAAAAGACTGTTGAGTAGGTGTCAAAATAATCTTTAAAATCAGTCGAATTCTTCTGTTAAATTTGTGCAAATAAATAATTATTAATTTTAATTGTTAAAGTTTATAAAATACTACTTTGATTGTTTGTGCAAATTAATAAAAATCGGACTGGTATTTTTTGCCGTAAGTCCGACGATCTGTGGGCAAAGACCACAACCAGATGGCTGCCAAAGAACATTAATAGACGGCGCGGCAAGCCCAGGAAAAGATGGCGGGATGAGCTTGACTCTTAACGTGCTGACGGGCAAGTGAGAGTTCTCGACCGTGACCAATGGAATAATGAAAGGGAGGCCTTTGCCCTGCAGTGGGATAGTAATGGCTAGTAATAATAATAATAATATTTTTTAAAAACTTTTAGAACAATAATACGCAATATTTTAAGTTTGTCCCAGTTAACCCGGTGGCCTTATTGTGATTGATTAAATATATAAGAAACCATATTATCTGACCTCGACTTTATCCGGCTTTTGTTCTAAACACAATGATGAAATAAAGATCAAAACATTGCAATTCCTATGCCTTTGAATGTTTTTAAGCTATTGCATAGCTTCTATCGCGGGCCTTGAACGTGGAGACCGAATCCAGAAATTCCGTAACGAAAATAACCTAACCTAACACTCCGACCGGCACAGCGGTGATACTTTTTTTTTAGACGAATTCTCTAAACGGCCAATAATAATAATATATGTCAAATTTGTGTAAGGAGGTTTTGATCTAAGAGAATAAAAAATAAGTAAAGAATAAATGAAAGGTCAAATAGTAGCCTAAAATTTAATGAATTATGGTTGAATTTTGACCACGGGCGATCACTATAATCAATTTCACATAGCATGGGTACGGTGACGTTTAGCATTTAAAATATCTAGAGATGTAGTATTGATAATATCGAATTCTAAAATATCGATGATAAAAAAATCATACTAAAAATATGCAATAGCTTTACCGCGGCAGTCCCCGAGTGCCACGCGTCTTTTTTTTACCGTAATGAGGTTTTCATAACAGGGGTCACAAACAGGCTCATTTCGGTAGAGGTATATGCTTAGATTGCAAGTAAAACATTTTAATTTATAAAAATAAAAACAACATGCCATTTCCTTAAAAACATTCATTTCTCAAATGTAAGTAAACGATAAAGAAGGCGGCAATGAACGAGGCAAACCTAAATGATATCCATAATTTAAGATAAAATACCTCAAACGGTGTTTCCTGAACGTGAAGATAATTTTACAAAATGTCCTTCTTCAAACAAGGTTAAATTCATATGTATAGGTTTTTTTTGTTTTTATAATACTTGAGTGGCAAACAGGCATACGGCCCGCCTGATGTTAAGCAGTTACCGTAGCCTATGGACGCTTGCAATACAAGAGGTATTACTTGCGTGTTGCGAACCCATTCTTTTACACAGGGCTTTAAAATGGCGATCCCTGGGATAGGAATAAGTTTTCGTTCAAAACGCATCCCTAAATAATGTCCCGCCCGGGGAAAAGTAATAATAAACCGGTTATATGTAATAATAAATCATTTTATTATCGCGTCGCATAAACGCGTAGATATCCTTACCTTATGTTCTTATGTTATGTCGGGCTCACCGGCCTAGAGATTTTCAGGGGTCCATCTTCAGTGACAACGCGCATTCTTCAGCGTTCCCAGTGCACCCGGCACTGGGAACGCTGAAGAATGCGCGTGAGACTCTATTGCCTGAAGTACTGAACTGAAAATAGGTCTGTCCAAAGGATTTCCACAGAATTCAGTAATGGCTGTAGTTCGTGTGTTCACCTTGTTGGATGATTCACTAAATTAAACGATTCATGAAATTCTCACCATTTCCTTAACATGAGTCATAAGTAGTCTAGCCTTGGTCGTTCATTCTTCATTTTTACAAACCATTTAAAAAGATAAATACGCCACCTTACAAGCGACCAAACAAAATTGGGGAAAGACCTCCTCTTTTCAGAAGACCACAACCAAACAACTACACACAGTTTTGTTCCTGTGCATAAATACAAGATTTCAATGTGTTTTTAAAGGAACAAGCATACGGCCCGCCTGATCTTAAGCAGTGCATTGCTGACCCAATTTTTTACCAGGGTGTTAAGAGGGATCCCTGGAATAGGAAATTGTTTCTTTGAAAACGCATCCTCAAATGAGCGCTGGAATGAAAACCTGAATTCACACACGTGTAGCTATTTAGCTGTGGACTCAACCTTACAAAAGACAGCTCCACTGGGGAAGGACCTCCGTCCTTCCCCAGTGAGGCTTGCTGGCTAGTATGGTACCTCTCTTAAAACCCTACTTCTCTCTTTCTTGTTTTCCATCTAAGTAGTATGCATGTAGCTGAATTTTGGACCGCAATAATATAAATTTAACCGCCACCGAAACCCTAAAAAGAAGAACCCATGGGCAAGGCCAGCTCAGGATTGAATACTTTTAAAATCCTTGAGTGTTCTGGATTTGAAGTATTCCATATTGAGCACCCGTTTTAATGGCACCTGGGTGAATGGCACCTAAGGTATTCCACATTGGGCACCTACCGATATTTTTCGCAGGTGCCATTAGTGGAACATATCGATATAAAAATATCGGTAGGTGCCCAATGTGGAATACCTTAGCTGCCATTCACTCAAGTGCCATTAAAACGGATGCCCAATATGGAATACTTCCTGGATTGAAGGATTTTGGCCTATGTTTTATGATGAAGTAGTAAAAATCCCTGTCACAGCATTCCATAAATCATTTTACGCAACAAAACCACAATCCCTTATAAAACGTAACATTTAACAGTTTAATGTTCACGACAATCATTGTCAAGGGTTACGTCATTGTTCATCGTTTTACCTGAACGCGCTAAAAAGAAAGTCGACGTTGAAAGTGTTAAGCAATTCAATGTTTCACTTTTATACTGGCACTTTGCTTTATTAAAGACTAGCTGTTGCCCGTGGTTACGGTCGCGAAGATGTAAGTTATAGCAGTAAAAAGTACTAATTCTATGTCCTTCCTCAGGATACCATCTATCTTGTCAAATTTAATTAAGATCTGTTCAGCAATTTAAGATGTGAAATGGTTACAAACAAACAGTGCTACTTTTACACTTATAACACTAGCTGTTGCCCGCGGCTCCACCCGCGGTGATATCTGTTATCGCGATAAAAAGTTTCCTATTCCTTCCCTAGAATACATTCTATAAATCTTTATAGCCATTTAGACCTAAAAAGGTAAAAAACAAACAGAGTACCTCCATCTCCACCATCTATACATACGAGTATAATAAAATCGTAACCAAGTCGCGTCTGTACATTGAATTTTTTTTCGAAAAAACAATTTATATACGTTGTATTCATGTTACTGAAGCCAAAATTGTAGTTTTTAGAATTTTTGTCTGTTTGTCTGTGTGTCTGTTTGTGGCCGCGTTTGTGCGCGATAAACTCAGCAACCACGCAACCGATTTGAATGCGGTTTTCACTTATATATTGTGGCAACCTTTATTTTATTCCAATCGGTTCACAAATAAAAAAGTTATGATCACTTTAATAAGACACGTGCTATACAAGAAACACGCTTCGATTTATTTAGCTGAAACTTTTTAAAATGTAGTTTGTAAAACCACGTGTGAAGTTTATATAAAAATAAATTTAAAAAATAATGCGAGGTTTCGGAGATATAGCAATCACCAATTTAAGTTGAACTCTCATCAATATCGGCGACCATATTAAATAGAGATCAGCTGACTGGTACATCACGTGTTAACGGTACTAGGTTAGAAGAACGAACAAATATAAATTGTTTTTTCGAAAAAAAATTCAATGTACAGACGCGACTTGGTTACGATTTTATTATATGTATAGATTTGTAGTAGATCTGTTGTCCAAACTAAACCCAAGCCACTAGAGACTAGTGTAGTAGACTAGAGCACCAGTGATTTTATATCTCTACATTTTACAACGAAATGCAATAGAAGCAGACATTTTAACAGGATGCGGTGCAGGTGATAATCTTTTATACCCCGGGTTCTTTTGATTCCAAACAATTTTCCGTTTAGCAACTTCAGGAAAGTCTATGTTTTAATCCCTGAAGTCCACGCAAACGAAGTCATAAAATTGAAGTGTCTGTTTGTAATATCAAAATAACAGCTTTCTATAAAATTAATGTGGCTGTTTACATGGCACTTACAACAGAAATACATTTTTAACAGTTTTATCTCTCTGTCTATCTGTTTGTTGCAGCTAACATCGTCTTTGATAAAACTAAAACTATATAAATATACTATAAGTACGAATAAAATGCGTTAATCATGCCAAGACCTAAGACAATCACTGACTAAATTAAACGCCTAATAAAACTTAAACACAAACTATAATATATTACTATAAAATGAATGCTATTTCATTTTGTGTAGGCGCTAACATTTAACAATACCTTAATTTAGGTAATCAGGAAAGCAGCACAGAAAAGAAAACACTCCACCGAATCTGTCTGTCTGGTCACGATAAACTCAATAATTACCAAACAAAATTTCATACGATTTTCACCAGTAGACGGCGTGATTCTTTCATTATAGTTTTGCGAGCGTGAATAGTTGAGCGAGTCGGAAAAATCCTGCCGTTGGAGGCAATTTTATTTGCAAATAGATCTAAAAAACTCCGCGACACTATGTGTCTATCTTCGACCAAAAAAATCACTCAAAACGAAATGCATGATCGGCCTCTGTCTCATCGGCATACTTAACTGATATTTATTTTTAACTGAATTTTTAAAGATGAGGTTCCATTGCATTGTTTTTTTTATCCCTGAACATCGTCATTTAAGCGCCGATTTGTAATATTTTCTTTTTAAGTAACCGACATAGCTCGAAAAACTGCCTCAATTAAGTGACAATGGGCAGGGCATATAGCTCACAGAACCGATGGCCGTTGGGGCAGAAAGGTTCTAGAGTGGCGACCACAAACTGGAAGACATAGCGTGAGCAGGCCTCTAACAAGGTGGACCGACGACCTGGTAAACGCCGGCAACCGATGGAGAAGGTTAGCTCAGGACCGAATGATGTGGAAAACCTTGCGGGAGGCCTATGTCGAGCAGTGGACGTCTTATGGCTAAGATGGAACTACTTTTGTGGCAAACAAGCATATGGCCCACCTGATGTTAAGCAGTTACCATAGCCTAGAGACGCTTGCAATACCAAAGGTATCACTTGCGTGTAACCAACCCATTTTTTACACCAGGGCTTAGATGGGAGTATCCCTGGGATAGAAATACGTTTCTTTCAAAACGAATCCCTAAGTAAGCGTTGGAGACCTATACTCACACACAGGAACACAACTACACCGCTGTGTGTAGTTATTTGGCCGTGGTCTTCTGTAAAGTGGAGGTCCTTCCCTCTTTTTAAAAATTCTCTTAAAAATCTTTTTGTAATTGGATGGATAATCTTTCATATTGTTCTCAGTTTTTAAGAAATCCAGTTCTGATGATGGCTTCCGTAGAGAAGTGAGTAACCTCCTCAAATACTATAGGCATACTGCAATGAATCAAACAAATGCATAGCAAGCATCAATTCGTTAGTGAAACTAATAAAGAATACTGCAGATGGCCAACTTCTCAATGATAAATATTTTTCCGATGGAGATCAGACATAATGCATCTCAATTATGGTAATTAAATGACAGTAACTAATCACATTCAATGAGCAAATTAAAATGTTACAATTGAACTAATATTATGATACAGCCGGATATAGGCACCGAAACTTCGTAATTAAACAATGTACAAAGTAAAAAATGCATAGTTTCAGAGATAAAGATAATAATTAACAGATACCTATATACCGAATTTACGTTGAACTCTCACTAACATGGTCGACAATATTAAATAGGGTTCAACTTACTGGTTTTTCATTCAGTTTTGTTCCGAAAGCTTAAAAGTACTATAACTGTATTAAAAGAACAATGGATTAAAAGGAAAGTTCAATTTCTGAAATCCTTGAGCACTACGACGGACCATTATGCCCTTTAATAATTTAATAAATTTTTAGCCCACATAAACTGTGTAACAGTACCTATCAGGTTAGAAGTGACCAATTTAAAACGAAATGTAATAGATGTAGAGATTTCTACAGGGTATGGCACAGATAATACATAACAATACATAAGTTCAAACTATTAGCTAGGCGATGGGCCAATTAAGGTTATTCACGTTTGCGCTAAGACAATTTGAAGAGCAGAACAATCATACAAACAAGGAATATTTCTTCATGAAGTTTATTAATTGTAGAATCTAAATGTTTAAAAGAAAAACGTGACTGACTAATCAACAAACGCACAGTTTAAATCACTAGACACTAAGATAGCTATTATGATATAGGGATCCGCAAAGAAAGGTTTTTTAAATGTAACCACTAAAGATGAAAATCAGCCGATGAAAGTTTGTATAGGGATAACAGCTGTAGCTTTGAGATTTCCAGTAAAAGACTGAACACGCGAACGAAGTCGCGGGTACAGCTAGTTTATAATATAAGTGGAAATGAAAATCTATAGCATGTTATTATTTTTTTTTTACTTAAAAAAAAAGAAAACTCCCGCACTAGAGAACAAGCTCTGTGTCGCGGGGGAATTTTCAAACATACAATTAACGGACACAAATTACACCCAGACTCAGAACAAATCTTTATGGATCACACAAATTTTTGTCCTGTGTGGGAATCGAACCCACAACCTTGTGCACAGCAGGCGCATACTGCGGCCACTGGACCACCGAGGCAGTATTTTGACGTATCTAAGCTTGTTGTTCTAAAAAGAAAGTACTTAAGTAATAAACTACTTATATGTTTATAACCGTGGCCAGTATGTCTGTGGTGATGAGCGACGCAGTGCGTGAAGTGTGAACTTATTGTCGAGGACCACCACCATGACGGCCCTGACACCGTTTGACATTATGTACAAACTACGAGTAGGTAGTAAGAAGCATGATTAAAATTGTTAACAACTCTTAGTTACACTATTCATAGCTCGAAGGGTTTTTAAACTGATGATTTTTATTTATTTATTTATTTAATGCATCTGCTCACTACACTTACAGTTTCCCAACACGTGTAGTGAGCCATTGAGAAATTATAAATTATTGGTAACATAAAAAATGAATACATATTTTTAAAAACATGGCCAATTTAGTATAAAATATATCAATATCTGGATACTGAGCAATCAGGGAGTTGAGCAGAGGTATTGCTCGACTAGTTGGTGCGTACTGCGCGGTACACGTTCGTACCTGCGGTGAGGCAAATGATTCATTATTATTATTGCCAGCTATTGACCGCGGCTCCGCTCACGTGAATTTCGATGATCGCGATAAAGTGTAGCCTATATGCTATTCCAGACTATAATCTATCTCTGAGCAAAATTGCATCCAAGTCAGTTTAGTAGTTTTTACGTAAAAGAGTAACAAAAATACATCTATACATTCTTACAAACTTTCGCGTGTATAGTATTTATTAGTAGGATTAGACTGCACAAGGCTTGGGATATGGACGACCTTGAGCATATGGGCAAAGCAAACACGACTCATCACACACTAATTCTATAGGCGAGCGCGGGGAAACAAAAAGATGTACTCTTTGAATGGACGTCTTATTAATTTTTAATAAATAAAAATTTAAACTTATTTAAAATATAACATTACCAAATTAAGGCGTATGTTTTCTTCACAATATTGTTTTTTTTTCGTATTATTTGATAAAAATTCAAGTCATAAAGTGGTTACATCTCAATAATTTGGTGCTGATTCGATGATTTTTTTACAAACTATTTAGAATTCATATACAATTTAACTAACTTAACTCATATTGTAGATTAATACTGTATTTTTTGTCAGTCATTTGTCCATTAATGCCATTAAAAATTGTTTCATTTATACCTCTTTTACATCACTTTTGAGAAAGGGGTACCTCGCCATTTAATACTGCGCGGCGTGTGAGTTTGATTTTCAATACCTACCCAAGTGGGACAAAATTGTGTGAGCCATAAATGTTTAGCACGAGTCTAGTGTACTTTGTATGTTGTGTATTGACCACGGTTCCATCGGCTAGGGTTTTGTATTTTTAAATAAAATATAACCTGTGTGCTATTTTGATGTACCTACCTATACCTAAGCTACATCACTGTAAAGTTATAAGGGTTTTAAAGGGTCGGCAACCGTGATACACCTAGTATTGGAAGCATCCAAAGACCCTCCTGAACTGCTTATCATCAGTAGGCAGTATGCTAGTTTGCCTTTTAGTAATACAAAAAAGGTTTAAAAGTTTGAGATTGTCCGAAGTTGTTCTGTAGATGGGAAATCGATTTCAAAAACACAGTAAGACTCCTTCGTGCCTTGGGAATACCTTAAAGCCGTTGGTTCTGGTATCTCTCTCCGGCTGTCTAATAAAGTGAAGGGCTAGAGAGCGTGTGGTTGCGCACATTGTGAACAATCGCGTTCTTGTAAAACGGTGCTATCCAATTTTTAAAAGGCGTTTAACATGGTTCAAACGTATATTATTAACTAGCTGTTGCCCGCGGCTCCACCCGCGTGGATGTTGGTTATCGCTGTAAAAAGTAGCCTATCTATGTGTTATTCCAGACCATAATCTATCTCTGTGCCAAATTTCATCCAGATCCGTTCAGTAGTTTTTACGTGAAAAAGTAACAAACATTTATGCATCCATTCATTATCACAAACTTTCACATTTATAATATTAGTAAGGATATTATATGACTTTTTCTGTACGAACATATTATGTTCGTACAGAATAAGTCAACAAGCTACAGACCTAATTAATGTGATGATTATTATTGTTAAAATTCTACATAATTATGAGTATTCAATGCCTTAATAAAGATTTAAAAAAACACATTTATAACCTTTCAGACTTACGTTTTAGTCACTAACTTCGAGCCTTTTAATTTACTCATCATCTCAACCCATAAACGTACCACTGCGGGGCATGGGTCTCCTCCATACATTTAGAGGCATATGAGCCTACTTTATCACGCTGGCCGTAGTTGGTATAGGTTGTTTGTTTCGAGTTTTCTCTCTTTTAAACCGACTTCAAAAAGTGGAGGTTATCAATTCGTGTGTATTTTTTTTGTTTGTTACCGCAGAACTCCCTCATTTATGGACCGATTTGAAAAAATCTTTTTTTGTCTGAGAGGACATACTTCCAGTTTGGTCCCATTTTCATCAAAAGAAAGTTCTGATGATGGGATCCATAAGGAATTGAGGGAACTCCTCAAAAATTATAGGCACACATATAGCATTTTCAATATTTTTAACAACACATCAAACATTTGCATTCAGAAAGTATAATAATGATGAAGTAAAACTGATGAAGAAGACCACAGATGGCCACCTGAACTTCTCAATAATAAGTATTTTACGGATGGCGATTAAATAAGTTTTCATTATGGTTGCTAAGGTAGCTAGGCAACGGAACTTCATAATTAAACAATGTAATCTAGCCGTTTTTAAGGTTTTTGAAATTCTGGAACTTGCCGTACTGAAGTCGGTTTTTTTTGTTAAAATTATTAGTTGGTATAGTCTACCTGTAGGGAAGTGGTAAGGGTGTAAGTCTACTCTCTTAGTCGACTCTTACGACACCCGCGGAATGGAACGGGGTGGTGGTGACATTGTGTATTCTTAATCCGTCCCCAAATTCATTTTTATTGATTTGTTTTAATTGACTGCCTCGGTGGTCTAGTGGTCGCAGTATGCTCCTGCTGTGCACGTAGTTGTGGGTTCGATTCCCACAACTACGCCAAAACTGTTTGTGACCCACAAAGAATTGTTCTGAGTCTGGGTGTAATTTGTGTCCGTTAATTGTATGTTTGTAAAGTCCCCCGTGACACAGAGCTTAAGCTCTCGTGCGGGAGTTGTCTTAAAAAAAAATACCCAATTAACTTCACCCATAAGGTTATTAGTGTTAAATTTCTAATTAAAATTATAAATAAAAGAATGGTAATGACAAAACGTATTTATTTCTTTTAACGATGTTTGTCTTCCGTGTTGAAACAAAAATATACTAATTAATAAATATAATTTTGCGCATAAAACGTCAAACAGTTAAGGCATCCGTGACGCATGAGCTCATCCTTAGCACTAAAGCAATTAATAATAATATGTACAATAATAATAATATAACATTGGACAATGTAGAAAAATCTCATTTTTCCATACATAATTTATACAACATACTTTAATTTCTTGAATTTTTTATATCTACTCCTAATATGTTTAAAGTAATAGAATCTATGCAATGACTTTAAAAATATATTTTTGTCAAAAAATAATCAGAAAATGAAAATCTGCTGGAAAATGCAGATAACATTTTCCAGCAGATTTTAATTTTTCCATTTTGATAAGTGACTCGGGTCCCAATATTGGGACAGTGCGGATTAAGTTATAATGATATTTTTCATAACAGATTCATTAAAATACATCACAATTTTAATGAGTTTATAAATTCAACATTATTGTAGAGGAAACAATTTCAAAAAACTTTATTCAAGTTAAATTTTGACAGTACATAATAGTTTAAGTTTTAAATTTAAATAAAATAGCTTTGTACAATGTCGCTGCATAACAAAGTAGCAAAAATTACATTGTTGTTGATAAATATTCAGAAAACAATGTTGAAACATCTTACGTAGGTACCTACGTAAGATGTTTCAACATTGTTTTCTCATTCATTGGTTACCTCGAATACTTTTATAAATAATGTCCGTACTTTAAGATATTTCAACCTGAGTGAAATAGTTATATTTTATTTGAAAGATATTTAAGTTCATAATAACAAACACAATAATATATAAAGAAATACCATCCTAAATGTTGCTAAATTATAATTAGATATTTCAAAATCTAATATGGCAAAATTACGACGTCAGAATAGAATCTGCGTAATTTTACAACTTATCGTTTCGCTGCCTCATCTTTCATAACTATTGTATGCTTAATATTAAAAATTAAATACAAATCCAAAGTATCTGCGTTACTTTTATGCCTTATATTATTATAAATAGTGTTACTTAAACTACAATCTAAATCAACGAAATTATAAACTCTCATAATATTTAAGCTATCACAATGATTTAAAGCTGATGATGATTGCAACAATATTCTATAGACGACGCTAATAATTCACAAGCACCTTATATATTTATATTATTGTTGTTTTAAAACATTAAATTTTGCTTTACTGAATTTGTTTTGAAATTTGCGTCCTGCATTCTCATTAAAATAGATGCAATTTACTTCGTGTAAAATTGTCATAGTCTTTTTGCATCTGCTTCTTCTTGATTGCTTACATAAATACATTGATTCAGATATTTCTTTTCTGCTACGAGCTGGATAAACTTTCTATATTTATATTTGTTCAATTCATCTCGTTGGTTTGCTGAATAAATCTTGATCAAATCGCATATTGGTACCTCATTTATACCAAAACATATGGGTTTATATTGTTTAGACTGGTAGACGCAAAATGACTTTCAGTGCGACAAATTCTTTAAATTAGTTTGCAAAGTTGCAAGAAAAATATAATATTTTTAATATATCATAGGTAAAGCCATATTTAATATATATTATTGTTAAAATATATTCTTTTTAATAGGCACAATTGAACACGTCAGCTATTTAAATGATATTTTATAAAATTTTGTGGACATCTATTCTAAAACTTCTAAAAATCGTAAATTATTGTTCTTATTCTGATTGCCTTTGACTTTAAAACAACAACTTGTGTATAATAAATGTAATGTTCTATTAAATTGCTAATCTATGAGCACCTTATATCTACAACAATAACAACTATAAGTTTCAAAATTTGTCATACATAATTTTCTTGTATTATTTGTTACATTATCACCATTTCAAGTTATATTTCAAAAATAATATACAGTGAAATCTCTTCAAAGCGCTTTCAAATTAGTCACTTAGTTTCACACTATATGAATTAAAACAAATTGAATTCGCATTTCGCATTTTCAATTAGCGTCATATTAATTTTATATTAAAAATTAAATGACTAATTTGTAAACGCCTTTAATAAAATTTCAAGTTCTCTACAATATATACTTATGTTTTGCTTTGTGCATTTTTTGTCCGTTTTCATATTAATATTTTATACAAAAATTCAAATTCATCTGAAGCGTCTACAATAAGATCTGCTGCTGTAACTATGATTAATATTTACCCACCACCATATTTATTTAAATTTAGTTGGTACCTTTATTATATACATCGTTAGATATTGTGCCAATAAGATCATTATTATTTTATTTGTCATTCGTTTTCTTTTATTTTTTTATGCATGCACTGTTTTGTATTAATATGTCTACCTACTTTGTCCTTTTTATGGACTGTGTTTTCAAAACTATTGTTATTTAAATTTTAATCCCAAGATTAGGTTCTGAATTCTTTATCTTAATACATATATATGTATATATATTTAGTACGTGTGTATGTCACTGAACTCCTCCTAAACGGGCTGGACCGATTTTAATGAAATTTTGTGTGTGTGTTCGGGTAGGGCCCCGGATGCTTTAGATTCAACCAGAACAATTGGACCCGGTAGGTTGCGCTGCTGTCGGTATATCAGCATTGCCGGTTAGGACGACGTCTGCCAGGTCCGCTAGATTTGTATAAATTTATGTTGATTTCCAGTAACAGCATAAAGTCATTGACTAGTTACATTATTAAAAATCTGTGCAAGTTTGTCATTAACCATTGTCACGGCCATGGTGGTCATGGCTGATATTTACTAATTACTATGGTCTGACTGATAGATGCTATTAAATTTATTGCTCTATTTTTAATGAATATACCAAAAACATTAAATTAAATTGTCACATTTTGTTACAGTTTTTGATAAAATGTAATCAATGTTCCCAAGTAAACCAACAATTTTCTTGATCCATATTAGATTTGGACCTTATATTGTTGACAAGAGTCTAAAGTGATTAGGCCTTCTAATCCTTTCAACCTTCAATGTGCGTTCAAGCAATTTCATTTTTTGTCCTAAATCTTATTGTTATGAAGTCTTAGTTTTTAAGAGAAGGACGGGCCAGTACATTGTCACGAATAGAAGAAACAGAGCAGGAAATACAACGCGGGAGAGTTTGTCGATTTCTCTCCATAATACTCGTTCTTGACCTGTGTCGGCGTCTAACCAGGCTACCTGAAAAAAAACGAAATAGAATAACTTAAAATCATATATTTTTCAATAGAAACGTACAAATATAAGAAGTTATAAAATTTATAAGTAGGTAAGTCCCCTGTCAAAATATCTTTAAATGTGCAAAAGTCAAGTCAAGTCAAGTTGTAGATTTTTCTCCGTTTAGCGGACACCTAAAGTATCAATGGTATGACTGTGTAAAAATTTAGATTTCGGGCTTAAATTTTTTTTTTTTGAGAGCTGTAATGTTGTCGATCCTTTTCAAAGGTCTATCAAGTAACTACCGCAAGTAACATTACTTAAGTAATTTAGTTCAAGACGATCAACACAAAGTCCATCTAATTTTGGAATAGCATTACAATATTAAAATTTATTAATTATAATTATAGGCAGCTGAACTTTGGTGCAATAAGATAATAATTTCTCAGCACTTGAGGACTTGAACATCAAATAACTTAAGGAATGGATTGATATTATAAAGCAGAAGAGCTTCTAAATATCACAGAACATACTCGTACAGTTAGGGCTTCTAGGTTATAGTAATGTGTAATCGTATTAGTAACTCGAGATTTCTATTCAACTCATCACTTTTAAAAGTAATTAGCCATTAATATGAATAAATTATAGAAGAAAACAACACGAGACCAAAACATTTGCATAATACAAGGTAAGCAGAAGAAAAGCAAACAAAACATAGAAACAATATTATAAACTCTGAAGACTATGATCGACAAGAGCGTGACCTTTTAAGCAGAAATAAATTTAATACCTGTAGTATACTTTGCCGTCTTTCAACGCCAACTAAATGTGCTGTAGCAGTATGAGTTGCTGCCGGTGCTGGATGTACTGCTGGAGTAGAGGCAGGTGGTGACGTAGGCGATGTCAGGTCCACCTTGCGGCATCTCACGCCACTTCCCTCCCAGGCTGCCAGAGTCCCGCAGGAACCCTTCTCACCGTTCAGCCGCTGCCAAAGATAACGAAACATCTTTGTCTCAATAATCTTGGTGGGAATTCGAGTTGGTAGTTTTGATTGAGCTATAAAGTTTTAAGTATGTAAAGCAAGTTAATAATGACATTTATATTAGTTTATTAAAGTATCAGAAAATAGAGAAGGTATAAAATATAGAATGTAAGATTGACTTTTTTTACTCTTTTTAAAAGACAACTAGGGAACAAGCCCTGAGTCACAGGGACCTTACAATCATTCAATTCAAGGATACAAATTACATCCAGACTCGGAGCAAATATTTATGAATCACACAAAGTTTTGTCGCGTGTGGGAATCGAACCCGGCTTAGCAGACAGGGTGACTAACCACTAGACCAACAAAGCAAAAGGGCATAAGTAATCAAAGTACAAAATAAACATCAAAAAGAAGATATTTACCACCGGAATAATTCTGGGCATGGACTCTTGCGCCTTGGTCTTGTTCATCTGGTACTGTTTATCCAAAACCTTTACGACAACGAACTCTCCTAGAGCAGCAAAGACGAACATCATACAGCCAGCCATCCACAGATCGAGTGCCTGGATAAACAAATTAATTCATCATTAACATAAACAGCCAATAGACGGCCATCCACTGATGGACCTGACTAGACGCCCTAGGAATTTTCACAGCATTTGGTCCTGAGTTATTAATTACTTTGAAAATGACGCCTAAACTACTCCCTTTTATGAATTAGTTTTTCGTATTTCTATTTATGTAGTTAGTTTAAATAAGTTTTAACATGATTACTTATATAATATACATATATATAAATGAGTGCCTATATATAATTTTTTTAAATGATAATATGAAATAACCTGTCATCCGACAGTCAATCAGACTACTTCTAAGCGTATTGATAGCAAATATATGTAATATGTAAATTTGAAGAATAATAGACAATGTCGACAACTATCCTACTAATATTATAAACGCGAAAGTTTGTAAGTATGGATGGATGGATGGATATTTGTTACTCTTTCACGTAAAAACTACTGAACGGATCTGGATGAAATTTGGCACAGAGATAAATTATGGTCTGGAATAACACATAGGCTACTTTTTTCAGCGATAACCGACATCCTCGCGGGCGGAGCCGCGGGCAACAGCTAGTATTTTTATAAAGCTACTCAGTAAATATAAAATTTATCGAATAAAAACCCTTAAGTGTAATTTTTTTCAGAAAGTGAAAAAAAGAAAGTCAAAAATAAGTAAACAGTTGACGTGTTGAGTCTTCAAATAAAAGTTAAGCTTCTGTTTTTAAGCGACTTCTTAAAAGGCAAAAGTAAGTCTTGTGAAAATATTATACAACTTAATGAAATACTAAAACTATATTTAAACGATTACAAAATAAGAACAAAAGAATCCTACCTACTACTAGACAAATAAAAAATAAAACTGCTTCATTAGGCGTCATAAAATTCCTCCGCTTTGCTGACAACTTGAAACGTTTGTGAAAAGGTATATAGATTTTACTTCTGTTTGTCTTCCATAGACCTAGTATTTTTTATTTAGGTACCTAGTTCTATAATTGTATCTAATACAAGCGGCTCGCCCCAACTTTGCCCGGGTTCATTTATTTTTATCCGTTTAGAGATTGAACTTCCAGTATGCTTACGTTATAAAATAATCTTATGTTACCAATTTCAACTTTCTGGAGTAAGTAGTTTTGGCTGTGCGGTGATCGACAGAAAGGACCAAAGATATAATATATTATGTTTTTTAACCCATTATGTCCAGTGGGTTAAAAAAACATAATATAGTCACAGAGAGGTGTGGAAGTTAGAGATCACTGACTTCCACATCTCTCTATAAGATGTTAAATGTACCCCGTCCTCTGCGAAGGCAAAAGGTAAGAAGCTTCTTGAGATTTTTTTATACTATCAAGGTGGCAAATAAGCATACGGCCCGCCTGATGGTAAGCAGTTACCGTAGCCTATGGATGCTTGCAACACCAGGGGTGTTACTCACGCGTTGCCCGACCCTTTAAAAACCTTATAACGTTTTTATTGAAGAATACCATGCTATAGTCTCTTGAGAAAACTCTAACAGCGTAGTTGAATTATTTTTTCACCAGGGTATTTAGATTGTTGCCACTGTTTTCTATATCTTTTTTTTTAAGGATTTTATCTAGAATGAATTGAGAGTATTTTTTTATTGTAAGATACTTTGTTAGACTTAAAAACACAAAATTACATACCTTCACATAAGCGACAGGTGGAATGTCAGCTCTAAGCCCAGTAAACATTGTAACTAAAGTCAACATGCAGGTCACCAACAAGGTGACTCTGCCTGGTATAGCATCCAGGTCCAACCAGAAGCTGAACCAGGATAGCATAACAACGAGAGAGGACGGAGCGAAGGTCTGGATCAAGTGGTGGCCGATCTGACGTTCGAATCTGAAGTACACTACCAGTCTTGAGTAGTTACCTGAAAAAAACATACGTAGATATTTTGAAAACTTTAAGATGAATAATTTTTGCACGACAAACATATTATTTAGCTTTTGACTCATTGAGCAAAATATTGCGAAGTCTCAACGCGTTTTATATTTACATTGTGATTACATAGTATCTCAGGAAGACAGTGATAAATTAATTAATTTAGTTCTAAGTGTAATTTTCCCGCTACGATCGGTGTACATTACAAGCAGATAACGCGTCATGCCCGGCATAATATACCATGAGACTCGCCTGTTACACGGACCTAACATAGCTGAAAAAACGTGAGCGACGTTCATCTCTGCCTACATCTTTGGGAGTTCACTGTTGTGCACGGCTATGGTATTCCGTAAGAGCAAAAACCGAGCCTTTTTGACGTTTAGTCAATAGATTGTGCCATCACTGAGCAATCACAACTGTCAGTTTGCCATCGCTGTTTCTTAGAGAATCAGCCGGCGGGTCTCCTTCTATACATTTGGGGGTTTATGTTTATGTAATTTCCTATCATACTAACGGATTAAAACAAAACGACAATATTGTAAGTAGGTACGTACCTACTTTATAATGCTTTAAGGAAAAATTTAAGAAAGGAGCATGGTCATCTTAATTGACTTAGTAGTAGTATTTCGAGGGCGTAATTAAGGTTATTTTAATCTTGAAGGAAGTTATACAAGACGATATTTAAACAAAGAGATTTGAAAAGTAGACCGATGTTTAAAAATAGAATATTATTTTGCAAAGTTTGTTTTTAACTAAATCATTTATTCCTAAAAATTATACTTTGCTTTCATTGAGCATATATACCATTAATAGATTAGTTAAATGGACTTGAACTAATTACATTTAGGGTATCTTTATTTTAAGATGGGCGTACTATTATACTTGATAAGGTCTTACTTAATTAATTAATTAATTTGAATTGAGAAAAGTGTGCCCGCAGTTGATAATAATAATGGAATATTAAAGAAATGGATCTTCAACAAGCAATAAGAGTGATTAATTTATAATTATAATTGGGCGTCCTATATTGTGTTATTTTAATAAAATAATAATTGCCATGAGACATAACCGTACGACCTCTAGTTCTTATAACGTAATTACAAGAACTAGAGGTCACCTAAATTGATTGAAATATTTCTGTAGTGTTTCCTCGTATAAACTTGAACTGAGCAAAATCTCACAAACGCGCTACACATACACGTAAGTACAAAATATTTTCTTTACGTATTATAATATAGATTGGTGATTATATAATTTTGACCTGTTTTATCTTTTTTTTTCAGGAAAAAGTATTTTTGTATGATATAAATACTCGTAGTTAGATGGTTAGAAAACTATTTATTGTACACCAATCACATGTAACTAGGAGGTATCCTTACTAATATTATAAATGTTAAGGTTTGTAAGAATGGATGGATGGATGTTTGTTACTCTTTCACGTAAAAACTACTGAACAGATCTGGATGAAATTTGGCACAGAGATAGATTATGGTCTGAAATAACACATAGGCTACTTTTTGCAGCGATTACCGATACACACACGAACAGCTAGTAGCTAATAAATATAAAAAATACATAAACAAGGACGAGTAACATTCTTTTTTTTTTTTTAAAGACAACTCCCGCACTAGAGAACAAGCTCTGTGTCGCGGGGGACTTTACAAACATACAATTAACGGACACAAAGTACACCCAGACTCAGAACAACTCTTTGTGGGTCACACAAAGTTTTGTCCTGTGTGGGAATTGAACCCACAACCTCGTGCACAGCAGGCGCATACTGCGGCCACTGGACCACCAAGGCAGTCTACATTAGAGGTAAATTGATAAAAATACGATTAGGAATGTAAACATTTGTTAGTGAACTTACCGTCCTTGTCAATCATGTATCCATTGGTTTCCTCAAGGCGTAAGGGTTGTCCAATGTGATACTGTAGCAATTTTAACTCAGGGTTGATTGTGACACCAGCTTCACTCCAACGGAAACGTACTTTTTGATTACTATATGAAACTGGAAAGTAATAAAAATACTTTTTTTAAAAGTAACTGTTGTGGGTTGACGTCATTAAAATGTGTTAACCAGTTATGAAATTCAATTATAAAATTATGGCAAACATATTTTACGAACATTTTGGGTGAAAACTTTCAAAATGTTGAACATTATATTCTAGACAAACGATCGTCATGAATATATATTTAATTAACAAGTTGCAGAGTAGAATAATTAAATTAGACAAAAATCAAAGTAAAAATATTTTCGTCATAAAATGGGGAATAGAGACACTTCCGAAAAATGGCGAGAAAGCTGACCCTGAGCTGCAAATTTAAAACCATTAACTTTGTACAAGTGACCGCCAACAAAATTTTCGCTAAAAGGCCGGTCTTCGTGACCTTTGACCTCACGTAACATTTTTACCAGTAGATATATTGATGGAAACTTTCGGGATTTCTTTAAGAAATACAAAAGAATATCCAGCTTACCCGAAATTCATTTATTGCCAAGGTTTGACCTTTTTTTGTCTTTATTCCCCGATTTTATTGTTTTATTAGAAAAAAGATACTAACAGCTCTCTATATAAATTGGACAAGACTGTATATCCATAGGATAAAGCTGGAACTCCATCTGACAGGCGATGATTGCATGCATCCTTGCAGAGTATCTTACTGTCTGGTTTCTGTATAATGTCACTGAGGAAAACTTGTGTGTAAGCTCGGCAATTTCTGAAAACCAAATAAAAATAGTTATTTTATTAGACTAACGTATCGTTTATGCTTCATTCGTCGTTTTGCTTGCATTTTTTTTTAATATTGTGAAAGAATCAATAGCGTGATTTGAGGCACTTGAATTCATTTACGTTGAATTCTACGAAGTGTTATTTTGTTTTTAAAATTTAAAACTGTGCATCATAATCACCCTGTTCATTGTGCTGCTGTTGCAAAAGCCTTAACTTACCGTGCTTTTGGAGCAGTGATTTAAAAAAAAACAATTTTAGACGAAAAATATGTTTACGTAAAATATAAATAAAATATACAAATGTGAGCTAGATGCAGCACTAGATTCTTTATTTAACAATAAAAGGAAAATACGTTTTCTTAAGATGGCTGCGTTCATTTATGAGTACGGTATTCTTGATGTTTGTGAAATGTTTGTAAAAAACAAACAAATAAATAATAAGGCCAGTATAAATAAAACCCAGTATTTTTATTATATAGGAAAATGGTAGATATCAATGATCGGATCACGGACCCGAGACATACAAAGCTCCAAAAATACTTGGATACTTTTATGTTATTGTAAGAATTTCTTCATTCAATATGATACATTGACATCAACAGAGTATATTGAACTCATCATATTATTGCTATCATTCATGATTGAGTGGTATAATAAGTAAATGAATGAGAAAACAAATTAATACTTTAGCAGTTTTTTCAAGTTCTTTCTTCTTTGAATCATCAAGCATCATCTTTTTTAGCTTAAGTAAAGCTTATGGAGGAAGCCCATAACCACTTTTGATGATAATGAAATCTGATCTTGGTTTTATTTTATCCAAACGTACCTTTCTATCTTCACTGAGATCCAGGTATTGGTCTTTAATTATGCTACAATAACTAATGAACAGGTAATTATAAATATCTTGTATAATATATTGAATACCTATTGCATTTCCCAAAACTAATTACCTGGGGCATATTGATTAATATTAGTAATGAATATCAGTCGAAATACGTAGCCCATCTATTCCTAAATCAAATCTAATGGACGAATGATTGAATTCAGTCGATCAATCAATGCTGATTCAGTCCACTGCTGGACATGGATGTCAACTTATTTATTGACTGATTTACTAAATTGTAATCTATCTACATTTGAGAAATAATTTTAAAATGTCTAGTTGGATATGATGCTAATATTTTTAAATCCGCCAGATACAATATTATATATTACCTATATTTTTAAAACAGTGTAACTGACCGCATGCTACTTGCAGATTTATTTATAAGGCCAGAAAAAGTTAAGCGAATTGATAAGCTTCCATTCTTGGCTAGTTTTCAAAGACTTGAAAAATGTATATTGAAAAGTTGACAAGCCGTTAATCGGTGTGATGATGAAGTTAGAAAGTAGCTATAGGAATTTCTCAACAAAACAACGGTATGATATAATATAATCAGTATTAATTAAAAGATTTGATGAGTAAAACGGAATGACCTACTATAAACTATATTTATTACTAATATTTATTTTCTAATATCCGAAAATATATAGCAGATATATTATTTAGTGAGGATTTGTGCTCTGACCAAGTGTTCACCAAAGCTTTTCAAGTTATTACTGTGTATTTACTGACTGCCATACCAGTTTTGCTTAAGTTACAAGTTGAATACAATAATAACAATAACTAATCATTATTATATTTAGTATGGTTCCTTCAGGGTCGGCAACGCGCGAGTTATACTATCAGGCGAGCCGAGTGCTTACTATTAACAACTAATGAATTTGCCAAAATGAAGTCATGTTTTATTAATAAAATAATTGTATACCTATTATGATGAAAATAATTATACTGATAAAAAATGCAAGAATATAAGAAAAGAGTAGGT
Organism: Trisateles emortualis; assembly: GCA_947095525.1. Lineage (NCBI taxonomy): Eukaryota > Metazoa > Arthropoda > Insecta > Lepidoptera > Erebidae > Trisateles > Trisateles emortualis. The sequence goes on along the minus strand of OX352736.1, from coordinate 18,418,816 downwards.
GCTTCAAGGAGCTTTTGCATTTTAAATGCCAAGTTATCAGTTGGTATTGTTTTCTAAAATCAGTAATATGTAGACAAGTTTTTATCACATAATTTCGCGAAATGGATTAGTCTAGTCGAGTTCAAGGAAAATAATTATACTGAAGCACCGAGCAAGTCGTAACTTTCATGTCAATGACATTTGGTAGCTAATAAAAGTTATATCTGTTAAGGCTAGGAAAAGTACTACTCGTATTACTGACGTTCTTAATTCTCACTCCTAGTCACGAGTATCTTGCGTCTGGTGGAATTAACAAATATTTAAGAGAGGTAGGGCACCATACTAGCGAGCAAGCCCGACTGGGGAAGGACCTCCACCTTACAGAAGACCACAGCCAAATGACTACACACAGCGGTGTAGTTGTGTTCCTGTGTGTGAGTACAGGTCTCCAGCGCTCATTTAGGAATGCGTTTTGAAAGAAACGTATTCCTATCCCAGGTTTACTTCCATCTTAAAGCCCTGGTGTAAAAAAAAGGGTTGGTAACACGCAAGTGATACCTCTGGTAATGCAAGCGTCTATAGGCTACGGATACTGCTTAACATCAGGCGGGCCGTATGCTTGTTTGCCACCCAAGTAGTATAAAAAAAAAAAAAATATATATAGGAAGTTGTTCAGATGAAAATTTAGCTGACATAATTTTTGTGGCTTATTCGTAATTTATGACCTTCATAAGTGTTACTTTGTAACCTAAATGAATTTTGATTTTGAGTTTAGTGTGCCATAAGTTGCTGTGGCACTTGCTTATACTTATGTACATTTTGAAGTGAAAGTGAAAACTTCTTTACGCGCGTTGAACACTTTATGGGTGAATAAAAATCGGGGAACTCGCGTCATCGTCACATTTGTCACCGAACGCTTTCCATATTCAAACTTTTTGGGTGAACAAAAATCATGGAACTCGTGTCATCGTCACCGAACGTTTTCCCTATTAAAAAATAATAATCCAATAGCTCGGCGATACAATTCACAAGTAGTTTAGTTTTCACTTCTATCGGCATTCCCCAAAGACTGCCCCGCATGATTTTTTTCACACTACTTAGGTGGCAAACAAGCATACGGCCCACCTGATGGTAAGCGGTATCCGCAGCTTGTGGACGCTTGTAATATTAGAGGTATCGCTTGCGTGTTATCGACCCAAAAAATTTAATGTCAAGGTTTATGAAGGAGCATCCCTGGGATAGGAAATTGATTTCAATAACATGCATTCCTAAATGACTCCTGTCTTGCATCGGTATAGAGATTCTGAATATGTCAATAGCTTCGATTTATTATAAGAATTTAATGCATGAATGTCAGTTCCTTATGCTTTTTAATTCGGTCATAGTTCGCTATAGTCGATCTCTACTGACATCTTAATTCATTTTCTCTCGATACTATCTCTATTGTAATTTTTCTTTCATCTATCTTTTCAAAATCACGGTTTGTTTTGCCACTACATATTATTTCAGTTAACTTTGTTATGTTGAAATCATCTTCTTCATTTTCATCAAAGTTATCTATGCTTGCATGTGTAGTGAAACTATGTTTGCGTGTTCAAAAGTGATTCTTTATTAACTAACTTAGAGAGATTTTGTCTATACTAATATTATAAAGAGGAAAGATTTGTATTTTTGTTTGTTTGTTTGTTTGTTTGTTTGTATGTAATGGATAAACTCAAAGACGACTGGACCGATTTTAAAAATTCTTTCACCATTAAAAAGCTACATTATCTGCGAGTAACATAGGCTATATTTTATTTTAAAAAAATAGGAGTAAATAATGCCAAGACCTCAGACAATCACTGACTAAATTAGTAACGCCTAATAAACGCCTATAAAATAATTGCTATTTCATTTTTTGTAGGCGCTAACATTTAACAATACTTTAATTTAGGTAATCAGGAAAGCAGCAGATAAAAGAAAACACTCCACCGAATCTGTCTGGTCAAGATAAACTCAATAATTACCCAATAAAATTTAATACGATTTTCACCAGGTGATGGCGTAATTCTTTCATTATAGTTTTGTGAGTGTGAATTGGCTGAAGTATTACGATGATAGTTAAACGACTAGGCAAAATCTTGCCGTGGGAGGCAATGTTATTCCTAAATAGATCTAAAAAAAAGTCCATGATACTTTGTGTCTATCTGCGACCACAAAAATTACTCACAGCGAAACGCGTGATCGGCCTCTGTCTCATTGGAATACTTAACTGATATATATTTTTAACTGATTTTTAAAAGATGAGGTTCCCTAAAATAATTGCATTGTTTTTTTTTTTATCCCTAAACATCGTCATTTAAGGGCCGATTTGTAATATTCTTTTTTAAGTGATCGACAAAGCTCGAAAAATTGCCTCAATTGAGTGGCAATGGGTAGGGCATATAGCTCGCAGAACCAATGGCCGTTGGGGCAGAAAGGTTCTAGAGTGGCGACCACGAACTGGAAGACGCAGCGTGGGCAGGCCTCCAACAAGGTGGACCGAAGACCTGGTAAAGGTCGCAGGCAACCGATGGACAAGGTCAGCTCAGGACCGACTGATGTGGAAAACCTTGCGAGAAGCCTATGTCGAGCAGTGGATGTCTTATGGCTGAGATAGAACTACTTTTGTGGCAAACAAGCATACGGCCCAGCTGATGTTAAGCAGTTACCGTAGCCTATAGACGCTTGCAGTACCAAAGGTATCACTTGCGTGTTACCAACCCATTTTTTACACCAGGGCCATAAGATGGGAGCAGAGTATCCATGGGATAGGAATACGTTTCTTTCAAAATTGATCCCTAAGTGAGCGTTGGAGTCCTATACTCACACACAGGAACAGAACTACACCGCTGTGTATAGTTATTTGGCTGTCGTCTTCTAAGGTGTTGGTTCTCTGTAAGGTGGAATTCCCCCCCTATCTGAAAAATTTCTCTTAAAAAACATTTTGCAATTGAATGGATAGTTTTTCATATTGTTCTCATTAAAAAAAACAGTTGTGGTGATCGGATCCGTAGGGAATTGAAAAACCTCTCAAATACTATCTAGGCATACTGCAATGAATGAAACAAATGCATTCAGGAAGCATCAATTCGTTAGTGAAACTAATAAAGTATACTGCAGATGGCCAACTTCTCAATGATAAATAATTAGTCGATGGAGATCAGACATAATGTGTAATTAAATGACTGTAACTAATCACATTCAATGAGCAAATTAAAATGGTACAATTAAACTAATATGATTATACAGCTGATATAGGCACCGAAACTTCGTAATTAAACAATGTACAAAAAAAATGCATGGTTTCAGAGATATACATAATAATAGATACCTACATTTATATCGAATTTACGTTGAACTCTCACCAATATGGTCGACTATAATAAATAGGGTTCAGTTTACTGGTTTTTTATTCAGTTTTGTTCCGGGAGCTTATGTAGAGTACTATATCTCTATTAATAGTATGATGAATCAAAAAGAATCTAATAACTATGCAGTTCAATTTCTGAAATCCTTGAGCACTACGGTGGACCATTTTGCCGTTAGGAATTTAATAAATTTTTAGCTCACCCAAACTGTGTAACAGTATCTATCAGGTTCATCATATCAACCCATAAATGTCCCATTGCTGGGCACGGGTCTCCCCCATACACTTGGAGGGATATTAGCCTACTACACCACGCTGGCCAGACGGATTGGTATAGGGTTTTATTTTGAATTTTCCTTCTCTTGCAGTGGATATTGTCTGCCTGAATTAATCCTTTAGTCGACTCTTAGGACACCCTTGGGATAGATAGGGGTGGTGATATTTTGTATTCTTAATCCGTCACCACACGGAATCCTATCAGGTTAGAAGTGACCAATTTAAAATGAAATGTATGGATGCAGAAATTTCTACAGGGCATAAGCTAAGCACAGATAAGCTATGCGATAGGCCATAAGATTGTTCACGTTTGCGCTAAGACAATTTGAAGAGCAGAACAATCGTACAAACAAGGAATATTTCTTTATGAAGTTTATTAATTGCAGAACCTTAATGTTCAAAAGAAAAACGTAATTGACAAATCAACAAACGCACAGTTTAAATCACTAGACACTCAGATAGCTATTACGATATAGGCATCCGCTAAGAAAGGTATTTTAAAATGTAACCGCTAAAGATGACAATCAGCCGATGAAAGTTTGTAGTTTTCAGATTAACAGTAAAAGACTGAACACGCGAACGAAGTCGCGGGTACAGCTAGTATTTAATATTTACATATGTGTGAGCATGTACATATACGCTCAGAATATAACAATGCTGATTTCGTAAAACGCTACTAATACATAAAATTGATTAAACAGCAATGTAATTGAGTTTATCTAATTGAGGTTGTAGGCACGTGTAAAGATTAAGACAGTTACTAAGTGCCTACACATGCCTTTTTGGGAAATTTATAATTCTAAATAGTTATTACAATTTACAGGTATAATAACTTTAGTCAAGTTATAGGTTATAAATTAAAGTCTACGAAGTTTTAGTGCTTCACAGTTTATTACTACGTCCGTCTGACATGAATATGATGTCTTTGAACCTAATACCGATACCTGAATTATAAACGCTAACCTACTTTACACGATTATTGATTAAAGACCTTTTTTCCTCGATGTCTATATTTTCTTGAAGTTTTATTAATACTTTGCGTGTGGTGGACATATTCTAGTTTTTTTTTTATCAAGGAGGCAAATAAGCACACAGCCCAGTGGTAAGTTACAGTAGCCTATGCTATAAATATATTTTTTTAAGACAACTCCCGCACTAAAAAAAAAGCTCTGTGTCGCAGCTTCACAAACATACAATTAACGGACACAAATTACACCCAGACTCAGAACAACTCTTTGTGGGTCACACAAAGTTTTGTCCTGTGCGGGAATCGAACCCACAACCTCGTGTACAGCAGGCGTATAATGCAGCCTCTGAACCACCAAGGCAGTCAATCAAATATGGGCAATCTAAATAACTCTGTCACCAGATTGGCTACTAACCAAACGATAAGAAGAAGGTGGACATTTGTGACACCAATACTCGCGCGTTGCCGACTCTGTAAAACCTTTTGATTCTTTTGTTGAAGAATCTTATGCTTTTCTCGAAAAAATACTGGGCAGGAAGCTCATTCCACCACTTTATCGTACGTGAGAGGAAGTTCTATACAGTACGGTTTTAGTTGGTTTATGTTCTACTTTTAAGTAATTAATATGTATGGTAGCATAATATAGTTACACGTTTGTTATTTTATTTTTTTCTGTGACAATAAATGAAGTGTATATTGGATTGATTTGCATTTCGACAGCAAACTAACTGTAATTGTACTGTCGAATGACTGCTTGCATAATTGCAATCGAAATATTCTTGCCATCTTTAGAAGCAAAATATATCATAAAATTAACATGTAGTTATTTTACAAACATATAAAAGATTATTTATTAAAAAAACTTGCCTCTATAAGTGATTTAGGTACAGTGCAAAGTGGGCTTACGTGGTAAACGGTAAAGAGTATTGGATATTACCGGGCGATCTTGGACGGTAATGCAAGTTAGCCCCTCCTAAAAAGCAAAATGTTGTTAGAATTACTATATCTCACATAACTGCCTAAACATATATCTAAATATAGACCTTATTTTTGAGCTTAGGTGAACACTTGTAGTATCTATGAAAGCATTTAAATATAAAATGAAATATAAATGAGCTTAAAATTCGGAAGTTCATGATGTGGATCGTTAACATTCAAATAATGTTGAAATTGGAGTCATGTTATTATAATTTTTTTTTGCATTTCTTTTTATAATTGGCAAATTAACACTCAAGATAGCTTGGGATCGTTTTTTAATATAAAAAATGTAAATTTTGCCAATTATTCACACTCGAGGCGCAAATGTAAATTACAAATTTTAAACATATGTATTTATCATTTCTACAGATTAGCATACATTGATCAAGAACGAATGCTGAGAGCCAGAACAGCATAATAATAATTATCTTTATAGATGCAAAATTGAAAATGTAAAATTAAAATATAATTTTGAGTAACATCATACAATTTTGTAAACAAAATATTCCAAATATATTCTAATTAGTAAGGACTTAATTCATAAACGTCCGTGTGGTGACGGATTAAGAACACAAATGTCACCACCCCGTTCCATCCTGTGGGTGTCGTAAGGCTAAGGGAGTAAGTCAGGCAGACAATATCCACTGCAAGAGAGAGAAAACTCGTGGTATGGGTTGAGACGATAAGTTGTCACTTAAATATTGCAGACAGCACTGCTGTGCTATCTGCAATATTATTTCTACCAAACAAACTATTTATGGAACGTTAACGAAGATAATAATATTATTGAAATACAAAAGTTTCGTTTAGTCTTTAAAATTTAAAGAACGAAAACAATGAAACATAACAAATAAACATTGCAATTACCCTATTTGAAATAATTTACTAACTTTGAAGATTCCCAAGTTACTTTTGAATTTTATATTTTTATTTTAGTTTAGTTATAACAGATATAATATACTCGTACTTAATAAACTATCGGAGCGTCTGCGTCGCGAAATTCGATACATCAAAGTAATGCATATGTCTTTGAGTAATTTCATATGCCATATAAGAATTTTAATAGATTTGCTCTTCTCACCTGTAACTTTTGAGTTAAGAAAGTAAGGATCAGGATGCCAGAGGTTGTCGAAGAATTCCGGCGGCAATGTTACGTGATCATCTCCTTCTTCAAATATATCTTCAGGCAGCTGTAGCCGACTCTCACTCCACGTTTGTCTTATAAACATATCAACTCTGGAAATGAAAACATTTTGAAAATTTTAAATGTAAAGCAAATTATATTTTGATAGCGCCAACATTATTTTGTACCTCTGGGGTAACTAGTAACGACATTGTTGTTATTGTTGAGATAATTGGATTAAATATTATACTTGATATAAAGACTGAGCCCCTAACAAACTTGAGAATGTCACCACTTAATATTCAAAGTTCAGTAAGTTTTGAATATTCCAAGAACTTCCTCAAATTATGAAATTCCTTGTGTAAATGAAGTCTTACTATCCGTTTTAAGTAGATACTACTGACTAGTTGAGATGTGAAAGCCTATTAATTAGAATTATGTTTATACCGATGGTGGTTTAGTTATAAGAAAAATATATTTAAGAACACGACGTTCAATCCAATGTATCATGTAGCATTTCGCTTTATCTGTGTATGGTTTTATATAATTAAAATTATAAATTCCTATATATGTCATCGTAGAAAACCATAGGGATAGGGATTCCTGTTCATGAGTGCACCAGACTGTCCACCCACAGGAATAATTGGCGAGGCATCGTAAGGCGAGCTACATCAGCCTCGTCCACATTAAACAATCATCGTGACCACGACCGCTCTGCCAAGAGCGAAACGAATTAGAAGAAGAAGAGAAAACCGTACACAGTAATTTTACACACTCGCATTTGGCTTACACACATATCGGGCCTCAGTCACTCCATGTACTTACGCGCTATAATTACCTCCCGCCGGCCGAGCGGTCTCGGGCCGTTTGCGGACCAAATTCAGTGCTGTGGGATCGCGCGGTGCGAAACAATCATGACTGTGCGCTTGAGCATTTAGACACATTTTAGTATCCAGCGGTTTCTGACGCGACAGAGTAGGCTATTATATCAGTAGGTATTGGTAATTTTCTACTCAGTGAAGTATCTATTACGTAGTAACTATTTAGTAGTCTGTGCCCATATGCAGTGGTAGTTTGGTCGTAATCTTGCACAATTATATATTTTTACAGTTTTTTTTTTTTTTTATACTACTTGGGTGGCAAACAAGCATACGGCCCACCTGATGTTAAGCAGTATCCGTAGCCTATAGACGCTTGCATTACCAGAGGTATCACTTGCGTGTTGCCAACCCATTTTTTTACACCAGGGCTTTAAGATGGAAGTAACCCTGGGATAGGAATACGTATCTTTCAAAACGCATTCCTAAATGAGCGCTGGAGACCTGTACTCACACACAGGAACACAACTACACCGCTGTGTGTAGTCATTTGGCTGTGGTCTTATGTAAGGTGGAGGTCCTTCCCCAGTCGGGCTTGCTCGCTAGTATGGTGCCCTACCTCTCTTACAGTGCAATAATTTACAGTGTCTGTTAGTACTGTATGTAACTGATTTATATTTTATGAACGTCTTGAAATCTAACTAAATAAATGTATTGAACGAAATGATTGTAGCTCTTGTTAAATTGCTCTTTTTAATAAACCTTTGAAAATATATTTCTTTATTGTAGAATCTTTATACAGAACTTTTTTTACAAACGAACATAATGAAGCAATATTCTCTATCTTTGATATAAATATAAAATACAAACCACTTTTATAAGTTTACGTATTTGTATTATTGTTCATACCTAGGCACCTCACTAAAATATTTTCTGCTAACTAAATATTGGGACTCAAATATTATTGAATAATGTATAGATATATGAACGTCAAGAGAAATCTAATAAATTCAATGCTATTGCGAAGTACGAAATGATGTTTTTGTATTCGGAAATTATATTATTATTATTGATAGAAAATTATTAAAATGTATTTTTAGGTGAAAATGGAATACAAAATCAGTTATTGAATGGAATGTTATGACTGAAGATAATATTAAAGAAATTTACTATTAAACAGCAGACACGAAAGCGTCTCCTGCAAAATATCGTAATAAAGCTGATGATAATGATGAAACACATAATAGTAAAAAAAAATAGTTTCTAAACAAATCTACTACATTAGCAAGGATACATGAACATAAAAGTCCTCATGTCCAGATCATCATATCAATTAATGAATGTGAAGGATTGTTAGACACTTTAATAAAGTCATCTTTCATATTATGACTGTACATAGATTTGTGAAATTGATGCCAAGGCGTAAGTCCTCAGTCTATCAACCGCAAGTATGATTATCCACCCTTTATTTATTTTAATAAAGACATTATTATTCCTTCACTATAATCATTGCCAATCTAAACTATTATTATAAAGAGGAGAGATTTGTATTTTTGTGTGTATATTTGTTACTTTTTCACGCAAAAACTACTGAACGGATCTGGTTAAAATTTGGCACAGAGATTTTTATCGCGCTAAGCGACATCCAAAAAGGCGGAGCCGCTGGCAATAGCTAGAATAATATAAAGGTATAAGTCAAACAGAGGCAGTGTAGTAAAATAGACGAATTAAATTATTGTTTTTTTTATTAGTCAACTTTTAATGCACACGCAATCAAAGGCTTACCTGAAATCCATATCTTCAACATTAATCGAGTTGACATCTACAACGTATATGCTGAACTCCACGATGACTGGCTGTCCCTTTCGCGCAGGTGGTCGCATTTCTAAACAAAACAAACCATTACTGTTTAATTCAATTGGAAATAGAGGTATGCACATTGATGCCTATTAATCCTTGACGTCAACAAACAGGCTACTATTTGTGTATCTATATCTGTGCTACTATTACTATAGAACTGGCAATTTAGAGACAAAATATTATACAGTCGTTTGTACTAACTCTGAGCAAGTAAGGTATTCTAATATTTAGATGATATTTGCTAGAATTAATAAAATAGTGTTCAAAATTTGTATACCATAGTGTTACTACTTCAATAATCGTCGTTATATTTTGTTTATAAACATTTTAGTAGAGTTCGTATTAAATAATTTTGTAGCCTACCACCTACAAGGTCAAGCCGGTATTTACAAAGTAATTTCTACGTAACCATTTTCTTACAATGGTTTGTAATTAAGAAATTCTCGGCTAAAGAAAAGTGTGTAGTAGGTATTAGTTATTATATCGTATAGGCTGAGCATTTCTACCGTGTAGAAATAGAGTCACAACTGACTAAAGCTAGGGAAAAATTGCACCCTATATATTAAACTATAGAGACGTTTTCCAAAAGTTGTGTCATGCAGTTTCGCCTTTCTACGTAAGCAGGATAGATTTTCCTTGTCACATCGAATTTTCTTTCTATTTTCAGTATGTATGTTATCAGATATTTTCTTAAATCTATTATTGGCAATATTCACAAGATTTTAAATTCCATTCACTCGAGTTCACTTGTTTGATGAATAATTTCGACAAAGTTGAATCGATAAGCGAACTCTATATGTATTTTTGGTAACGAAAGATCAGAATTTTGACTGCCTCGGTGGTCCAGTGGCCGCAGTATGCGCCTGCTGTGCACGAGGTTGTGGGTTCGATTCCCGCACAGGATAAAACTTTGTGTGACCCACAAAGGGTTGTTCTGAGTCTGGGTGTAATTTGTGTCCGTTAATTCTATGTTTGTAAAGTCCCCCGCGACACAGAGCTTGTTCTCTAGTGCGGGAGTTGTCTTTTTAAACAAAAAAAAAAAAAAAAAAAAAAGAATAATAATCGAAAGTACCTACTGTTGTGTTTCCTTACAAAATTTATTTAATAATGTTGTGTTGTTTGTTCGGCTGCTTGCCCGTTGCTAATATTACTCAGTAATTGGGCGAATAATGGAAAAAGAAAATTGAATTAATATATGGATTATAAGGGAAATAGCGAAGAGGATACGAACAATATGAAGCCATTCAGAATACGATGTTAGTTTGTAGAGTGGTTATAATATCCTATCTGGTAGAAGATCTTCTAAATAGTATATATACGATATTATTACAATTAGTGTCAACAGAATTCGTATAGGAAATCGTCATCATCATCATCACCAGCATATTGCCGTCCACAGCTGGACATCGTCGTCACCACGTCTACGCCACTTGGCACAGACCTCAGCTTCTCGCATCCAGTTGCCGTATGCTCAATGTAGTAATTTTATGGTCATGAAGGAAGTTGTGGTGGCTGAGTTGGAGAGTAACATACTTGCACGCAAGAAGTGCGAGTTCAATCCCGTGTGGCATTATCAATGTGAATTTCACTTTGTGAAGTTTATATGTACCTATTAATCAAATGATTCACCATCTGCTAACGGTGAAGGAAAACATCGTGAGAAACTCATATGTCTTAGAAGAAATTCAAAAGACATGTCTGATTCACTAACCCGCAATAGGCCAGCGTGTGTAAATTAAGGCCAGAACCCTTTCTCTCTCTTGATAGAGGAGAGGAGACAAGTGCCCAGCAGTGAGACATATATGGGTTGCTATTATACTCAAAATAGCAAGCCAGTATGGTACAAAGGTTAATCATGATTTATTAGTTAATACTACAGTTAACGTTGTATATAATAATATTTCAAAATTTTACATTATTAACCGACTTCAAAAAGAGGAGGTTATCAATTCGTGTGTATTTTTTTTTTTTTTTGTTTTTTTTTTTATGTTTGTTGCCGCATAACTCCGTCATTTATGGACCGATATGAAAAATATTTTTTTTGTCTGATTGGACATACTTCCAGTTTGGTCCCATTATCATCAAAAGAAAGTTCTGATGATGGGATCCATGAGGAATTGAGGGAACTCTCAAAAAGTTATAGGCACATATATAGCAATTTCAATATTTTTAACAACTAAACAATCATTTGCATTCAGAAAGTGTAATTTGGTGAAGTAAAACTGATGAAGAAGACCACAGATAGCCATCTGAACTTTTCAATAATAAGTATTTTACTTATGGCTATTAGATAAGTTTCGGTTATTGTTGCTAAGCAACTATTAATTAGAAATAATGACGTGAATGAATTGAGCGCGGATTGCACAGATTAAATATTGCTTTAATAATAATAATTTATTTATTTCAAACAATTCAGTCCATATCATTTTATACAATTACAAAAATTACTATATATACCTACTTGACCTGTGTTCAGCCCGACGCTCAGTCGATTTTATTCGATTGTAACAAACAAATATTTGAAAATTTTACAACTTGCCATACTGAAGTCGGTTTTTTTTTGTTAAAATTATATTAAATCAATTTTGATTACGTACCTTTGACATAGTTTTCAGGTAAAACTACGCGCGGTTTTAATGTGTGATTTCTCTTCGACACGACGTCATTGCAAAGCCTGAAACAACGAAAGAATAGTCTATTTAACAATTAGAAGTGTTACGAATTACGTGTGTTACGAAGTGTAACTCGAATATTAGTTTTTGGGTGCAGCATTGCTCGCGTGATATGTCAATATAATGTCTCTCCCCAGGGCTTTTTAGTTATTTTTAGTTTTAGTTATTTTTACACGAAAATTATGTTTATATATAGTTTATGCCTGAACAGTTAGGAATGCAGAATGCATCCATGCCTGGATGCATTCTGCATTCCTAAGTGTTCAATGGTTTTCAGATTGCCATCTGGAATATGACCAATTTGGAAGATGAAGAATTAGGATTAAATTCTTTTTACGACGGAGACGACACGAGATTCAATTACTGGATCGAATAGACCTAGAGTGCTTTAGGGATTTCTGTTGAACATTATTTTAGTTTTGTCTATAGCCTGGACATTGAGCTAGCTTTTAGGCACAATTAAAATATAATTGGAGTCTAAAAGTCAATTCCAGGTTCATATTAAAGGATCTAACATGGCTAGCGAAACGCGGCTTTGTATGTTTGAATTGTTTATTACTTCTGGGGGAAAGTAATATTATATTTTTACTACTAAGGTAGGGCATCCTACTAGGTAGAAAGCTTGACTGGGTAAAGAACTTCACCTTGTAGAAGACAGCAGCCAAATAACTACATATTGCGGTGAAGTTGTGTGCCTGGGTGTGAGTACAGGTTTGCAGCGTTCATTTAGTGAAGCAAATCTAGAATATGACCAATTTGGAAGATGTCGAATTAGGATCAAATTCTTTAGCAGTGGTCTTCTGTAAGTTTTAGATCCTTTTCCAGACGGATTTGCTCGCTTGTACGGTGTACCTACCTTAGTAGTAAAAATATAATATTCAAAACATCTTTCTGTTCGTGCCACGGTGCCTCTCTTATAATATTATGTTATCCTACCTACTACACGTTGGTTTCATCATTATATCATTATGTAGCCCTGTATCTGTATTCTACTATAGGTATAGTAAATAAAATTGACCTCAAAAGTGCACTTTATTCTGTTTAAAAAACTTTAATACAGTGAAAGCTACCAGCTTAAGGGAATTGTCAGCTACTAGTGCGACATCGCATATAATATCTAATATTATATGATATATAATATATATCGCGTATCTTCTATACATATAGAAGATATAAACAATAAATAAACTTTGTTTTAATTAACATTATACATTCATCATCTACTCAGCCGTGGTCGTATTATACATCATGAGGTAAGTAAACATTAAGTGATATGTATGTATTATACGGAATACCATCATACGCTCGCAGACCGGTATAAACTTAAGTGGGACTGGGCGGACACATTTCTCGTATGCATCCTGAGAAATGGGCTCGTGTCGTGACACAGTGGATGCCTGAAGATGGGCATCGCCGCCGAGGCCGACCTAGAAAACGCTGGCGTGACGACCTGGATGCATATGAGAAGGATTAGTGGAATAAGGCAATGGACAGACGGGAATGGAAGTCAATGGCAGAGGCCTTTGCTCAGCAGTGGGACAATACAGGCTAGTAAAAAAAATATAATTATATATTGCCGTGTAGTGACGAATTAAAATAAAAAAATATCACAACCCCATTCCATTCAGTGGGTGTCGTAAGAGTCGAGTGAGAAAGTCAGGCAGTCAATATCCAATGCAAGAGAGGAAAAACTCGAAACAATACCCTTTACCAACCCATCTGACCACCGTGGCTAGCGTACGTAGGTACGTAGCGTATAGTAGGCTAATCTAGTATCTATCTCTTCAAGTATATAGAGGATACCTGTGCCCAGCAGTGAGAATGATGAAAGGTTATGGCTTGGCTTGTTATGAAAATTCCAGTAATTTGGACATTACCATCGTCAATAAGCTTTATCATCATCATTCTTCTCCGAAAGACTGCTTGGCACAGGTCTCATCTAAGAGGTACCATTATTAATAAATAAAATAAATTTAAAAGTCTGCCACACCATACTAGAGTTTAAAACCATTCTTTGTAAAATTTAAAAACTGCCACTGTTAGTTGGTTTTTTCATTCTTTTTATAGTGTTCACTAGCGAACATGCAAAACAGCCTTGCCACGCAGACAGTACATAGGTATAAAACTACAATAACTTATTAAAAAACTCACACTATTTTTAGCCTACTAAAGCAGCACTTAGTAAATTCCTTTTCAGTTTTACAAGCAAACTTAAAAAAATACATTCTAAGCGATTTTGAACTTTGTAGCCTAAATAATAGGGATCACGTAATGAAGGGAAACATTTTAATGAGATACTAAACATAAAAAATATAGAATTTTCGACCTTTTTGTGTAGAAAATAAAGTATGTGTGGAAATAGTACTGCATGGAATGACGTCAAAGAAAATTGTTATTATGCTAACTTAGCTTGGTATATTCAAATTTAGTGCCTACATTCATGTTGGCGTGAGACTAACCTAGTTTTACTATAAAATTGAAAGTTTAACTTAAATCATTCATTGTCAATAAAAAATCTCTTCGTGCTAAAGAAAAATATTAATTTGTATTTTTGTTTGTAAAGAATAAACTCAAAAACAACAAGACCGATTTTAAAATTCTTTCTCTAATAGTACGCTACATTGTCACTGAGTAGTATAGACTGTATTATATTTTAAAAAAATATTGGGATACCTTAGAAAAGCAAAATTAAATGAATGTTTACTTGTGCGAAACTAGGAAGGGCCGATAGTATTTTAATACTTTTGAAATCCTAATAGCCGGGTATCGACATTGCAAGGCTGCTTCGTGAGGCTGCTCATCTAGTGCTTGCATTGAGCAGGCAGTCAGTCACAAATGCGTCTTACATCACGAAGCTACTTATACCTCGCCCGGCACTCCTCATGAGGCAGCGTCGTGATGTCGATACCCGCTTAAGAATATGGAAAATAGCAGTGACTAGTTTCCATATGCATTTTTGATGTGAAACAGCCGCACGTAAAACCGATTTCTGACGTGGCGACGCATGCCGTGGCGACGCGTCGTCACGGCATGCGATGGTATATAATATATACAGTCTATATGCAGAAGTGTGCACGGTGTGGTGTGGCGTTTTTGTATTTAATAAAAATAAATGATTATTCAATAAATAGTCATCGTTATCTGAAAAAAAATCGTAATATTTTATTTTTATCATTATGACATATTTAGTTCCTATCACAATATGTTCTTTTTTGCATATTACTTTTACAAAATAATGGCGATGTTTCACATCTGCCAGGCGTCCCGTGACGGCTCACATTTTTTTTTGATGTGAAAACTTCTTTAGGTGATTTGAGCACTTTTTGGGTGAACAAAAGTTATGGAACTCGCGTCATCGTCACCGAACGCTTTCCATATTAAAAAATAATAATCTTATAGCTTGATGATACAATTCACAAGTTACTTAGTTTTTGAGGAAGAATAACTTTATTTCTCATAAAGAATTGCATACAAAATTCACTTACTGAGAAACATAATTCACTAAAAATTAACATTTAGAGCGCACAGAGTACGTATAACTAACAAACAAAACAAAGTAACAAAAATGTGGGTAAACATAAAAATATTTTTAAACGTTTATTTAAAAAAAATAGTTTTTACTTCTATCGGCATTTTTTTCTATTTTAGGCTTCAAAGCAGTTGGCTAACAATAGCACAGCAGTTCTTTTTTAGAAAGAGAACCCCTGCGGGTAGAAACGCTGTGTTGTTCAGGACTTTACAAACATACAATTCACAGACACAAAGTTTTGTCACGTGTAGAAACCGTACCAACATTGATTAGCACAACTTTGACATCAAACATTTGTAGACAATGACGTTCGAGTCGAAACATCGCAGTTATTCAACGTGAGTTACGCATTGCGACGCTTTGAATAGTATATTTGATAATTAAAATTAAAAATGAATAAATTTAACAGAATAATTAATTATCAAAAAGAGTTATAAGATTTCCAAAAAAATAATCTAGTCGAAATATTGCTATCACGTCAGTCGCATGCTGGAGCTGTGAGCAAAAGTAACTACGCAAGGTCCCAAGTAACAGTCAGCCGCTACATACTAGACCCAAAATGAGATAGCGAGATAAGCTTATCACCTTTCAAAAGGAATGGTTTTAATTGGAAAAAGATGGGGTATCTTATTCATGTACCATCTTTTTCATGATACCCATTTTTTAACGGAACAGTAAATATTAAATAATAGTATCACAACATTCTCAACTTTTATGGCGTTACGAGAGTATGAAGTCTCTGTGTAATTATGATTAAGGACCCATAGTAGAAAATTGACTTAAATTGGAGTGTTTGTTTTGCAATTTGCATTTTATGCTTAACAGCTAAGGTTCAAAATTGCCCAGTGACATTTCTTAAGTTACACCAGTTTTTGACTAAGGATGCGATGAATTTTGAATTTTAGTGAGGTAGGGCATCATACTAGCGAGCAAGCCCGACTGGAGAAGGACCTCCACCTTACAGAAACCACCACCACAGCCAAATAACTACACACATCGGTGTAGTTGTGTTCCTGTGTGTGAGTACAGGTCTCCAGCGCTCATTTAGGTATTCGTTTTGAAAGAAACGTATTCCTATTCATCCAATCCATAGGGATACTTCCATCTTAAAGTCCTGGTGTAAAAAAAATGGGTTGGCAACTCGCAAGTGATACCTCTGGTATTGCGGGCGTCCATAGACTACGGTAACTGTTTAACATTAGGCGGACCGTATGCTTGTTTGCCAACCAAGTAGTACCAAAAAAAATGCTTCTTACTTCGTACTCTTTCAAGAAATTTATTTTTCAATAATTTTACATGGACCAAGCGTGTTGTCCCGAGTTCCCGTCCATTTGCCTAGAGACTTCGTCCTTTACTAGCAAGGAATATGGAGACATAATGAGTCTCTATATAAACTACAAGAGGCACGTCCCGCCTTCCCTCGGGTGGACACTTATTTAGTTTTCGTAGGGATCCCATGTATTTTTTAAATAAAATATAGCCTATGTTATCCGTTGATAATGTAGCTTTCTAATGGTGAAAGATTTTTTAAAATCGGTTGAGTAGTTTTTGGGTTAGTCTTTATAATATTATTTTAGTAATATATGGCTTATGTAAGTTTGTAAAGTCCCCCGCGATTAAGAGATTTCTTTTTTGTTAAAAAAAATACATTCCACAATAATATTTTAGATAGCTTTATTAAGTATCGCGTTTTGACTGCATCAGCTTGCATGCTACCACACTTGCATTTTAGAAAAGATTGATTAAAAAGAGTGGCCTGAGTTTCTTGCTAGTTCTTCTCAAAGCTCCACTTCAGCGAACTAGCCGTAGAAAAAAATTTCGCTGACATCATCTTTCTGGTTTAGTCATAATTTATGACCTTCATAAATGTTACTGTGTAACCTAAATGAATAAATTAATTTTGAGTTTTGAGTGAATATTCAAAATCGTATTGAACCCGTAAAGAGGAGGTATATATTTGATACGCCAGTTGTATATACTGAAGCGTCAGGGATATGATACGGCTTACTCCGATTAGCGACACGCTCGGGAAAAGATAACGTACTAAGGAAAATTGCGTTCAAGTTACAAGCAGTTTCTTATATACTTTATTACTTATGCGATGTACTATTTGTAATTGTCAATAATAGTTGGACAGAGACAGTACACCCTATCATAGGCATTACAATTAATATTATTGATAAAGCGGTCAGACTTCATTAAGTATAACATCAGGCGGTATTAAATCATAGTTAAAACAATCTAAAACTATCATAAAATTTTCTCTTATAACTTAGCAACAAAGTATCTTCTTACCAGCAACCAGACGCTTTTATCGTTTAGTAAAGATTAGTTTATATTATTACTAGGGCTCGCCCGCGACTTTGTCCGAGTGGTAATTTGGATCGTATATTATTTTCCCGATTTTGCAACATATCTCACTACTGCTCTGCTCCTATTGATCATAGCGTGATGTTATAATATAGCCTATAGCCTTTCTGTATAAATGCACTATTCAACAAAAAAAGATTTTTTTCTAATCGAACTAGTAGTTTCTGAGATTAGCGCGTTCAACCAAACAAACAAACTCTTCAGCTTTATAATATTAGTATAGATGTACCTGACAATCCTTTACAGGGATGTTTTGGCGCTCTGCCCAACCCATTACCCAGTACCCATGAAAATAAATGCAAATTTACAAATAACATGGTAAACGTACCGATACCAGGCCAAGGCTTCATCGATTGCGAGCCACTTGCACGCTATTCTATATTTAGAAATAAAAAGTCACTGCGTACTGTATTCCTATTGATTGTAATAAATGGTCGCACTGCGGGGTTGTTTACTGCTTGCCACCTTATAGCTAAATTACAGTGACGTTTAAGAAAGGGTGTTAACTAATGCACGTATGCTTGTGGAAACGATTGTAGGGTTTAAGCCACAGGTTTAAGCTACTTTTTTGAAGTGAAAACTTCTTTTAGCACGGTACGCATAATTTTTAGATGAGATAAAATCTCTGGATTCGCGACACCGTTACGAGACGCAGCTTGACATATTCGAAAAACCTTTTTTCGACTGTCACATTATTAAAGCAAAGAGGCAATATATGCATGTACATATAGCAAACCGCGAACGCGTCTAGATAAAAACAAAACATTTATTGCTATAAAATTTACCTACAACAACTGTTTTGCCTAGTGTTTTCACTTCTGTCGGCACTCCCGGAGTGCAATTTTCAAAAAGTTCAAAAATCCTATTGCATCCTCAAAGAGTATTAATCTCATTCGTCCTTTTTAATTTTTTAACTTTACTTTTTATAAGATTAAGTTAAACAGTCGGGCCGCCAAATGGTAAGCAGTTACCGAAAATTGGAACAGCGCTTTCGCTTTGACTGCCTCGGTGGTCCAGTGGCCGCAGTATGCGCCTGCTATGCACGAGGTTGTGGGTTCGATGCCTACACAGGACAAAACTTTGTGTGACCCACAAAGTGTTGTTCTGAGTCTGGGTGTTATTTGTGTCCGTTAATTGTATGTTTGTAAAGTCCCCCGCGACACAGAGCTTGTTCTCTAGTGCGGGAGTTGTCATTAAAAAAAATTGCAATTTATGATATCATCATCATCATCTCAACCCATAAACGTCCCACTGCTGGGCACAGGTCTCCATACAAATGAAAGGATGTTAGCCTACTATACCACTATATACACCATATATATATATATATACTATATATATATTTATGATATAAAATAAAAAAATTAAATACCTACTTTAGTCAACAAAACAAATGGTGACTATCATTATTAGCTATTGGCCGCTCGGTTTTAAATAGTATCTTAACTCGCCCTACGAGATATTCAAGTTATAGCGAAACGTTGAGTAATATTTGCGACTAATAATCAAAATGAATAAAATTCTTACAGGTTTATATTTGCTGAAGTTTGACGCATATACTAGTATTTACATGGTGGCAGTGATAGCGTGTGGGAAATCGCGTTAGCCCTATGACTGTGACATGTTTGTTTCATAAGAAAACCTTGGGCATGATGATTCATTAATGAATTCATAAGGCAAGCCAAGTTCTTAGTAATAACTATTTGTTTATGACTAAATACTGAGCTTTTTAATTTAATAATTTGACTATCGTTCTGTCACCAGGTTGGAATTTACTTTTGGTGTGACAGAGTTCTGTATCAATCTCAACCCATAAACGTCCCACTGCTGGGCACGGGTTTCCTCCACACATTTGGAGGGATATTAGCCTACTACACCTCGCTGGCCAGACGGGTTGGTATAGGGTTTTATTTCGAGTTTTCCCACTCTTGCGACACCCTCGGGATGAAACCGGGTGGTGACATTTGTATTCTTAATCCGTCACCACACGGAGTTTTGTATAGAGAGACCCAATTTTACTTTTTTTTTTGTTTAACGCAGAGCCTAAACTGCTGAAGCTACAAACTTGAAATTTTGTATAAAGTTCCCTTAAAGGATGAACGGTTGTATGGAAGGCCGTTATTTTCTAAATAAATTTCATATTTTTGCATCTAGTTAGGACCAAATCTGGATGTATATATAGGTTTTTTTATACGACTTAGGTGTCAAACAAGCATAAGGTTAAGCGATTACCGTAACCTATGGATGCTTGTAATACCAAAAGTATCACTTGCGTGTTGCAAACCCATTTTTTCACCACGTCTTTATGATGGGAGTATCCCTGGGATAGGAATACGTTTTTTTCAAAATGCATCCCTAAATGAGCGCTGGACACCTACAGGTGTCCAGCGCTCATTTAGGGATGCATTCCCACACACAGGATTTCACACACAGGAACACAACTACACCATGTGTGTAGTTCTCACACACAGGAACACAACTACACCATGTGTGTAGTTATTTGGCTGTGGTCTTCTGAAAGGTTGAGGTCCTTCCCCAGTCGGGCTTGCTCGCTAGTATGGTGATACCTTTCTTAAAAAGAAGGTTTTAATAATTATACCACAAGAGGGTAAAAAGTTTTTTTAACTCAACCCCTAAAGTTAAAAAAAAATTAACCCTGATGAAGCCAGGGCGTGCTGCTAGAAATTTATAAATAGTTCTTCACTTTCTCGTAAAAAAACTATAAAATGAACGTCGCTTTCTTCAATTTCAATTTCCTCAAACATGCCGTACCGTAAGATTCCAGAGTAATTTATTACCACGTACGATTAGATTGTAGAAGGAGCTCCCTGCCAAAATTTTCCAAAGAGACTATAGCATGAGGCTCTTTAAGAAAGGTGTTATAAGGTTGTTAAACGGTCGGCAACGCGTGAGTGAAACCCCTGGTGTTGCAAACGTCCATAGGCTACGGTATCTGCTTACCATCAGGCTGGCCGTATGCTTGTTTGCCACCATGGCAGAATAAAAAAATGCAGCTAAAACTGGACGTTCAAGGTCAAGGTTAAAAGTGAACAGTATTAACTCTGTTGGGTCGTTTGTACCTGAAGTCATTCTTCAGCTAATCAGTATACTGCAGTGAGGGTCGAGGTCGAGGACACAATAAATCACCTAGACATACTGCTTGCTCACTGTTCAAGTGAAGTTCATTTCTTCATGACCATTACTTTAAAAAAGATTTTACTACTATTTTGTATGCCAGTATGTAAATTCTGCTTTTGATGACCATTCTTACACGACAATAAAATTGATGGTAATCCTACTAATATTATAAACGCGAAAGTTTGTAAGTATGGATGGATTGATGGATGTTTGTTACTCTTTCACGTAAAAACTACTGAACGGATCTGGATGAAATTTGGCAAAGAGATAGATTATGGTCTGGAATAACACATAGGCTATTCCAGACCATAATCTATCTTCTATCTTATTTTTACAGCGATAACCGACGGCCACGCGGGCGGAGCCGCGGACAACAGCACGTATTTTATTACTAAGTATATAAAATTAATTATAAAATACAAAAAGAAAGGAAAAACATAATACAAATGAAGACTGTTGTTTAAGCGTCGAAATATTCCTCAACATCACTGTCCACTGGGAACGTGCCCAGAAGGCTGGCGGCATTGCCACGTTGAATGGCAATGCTTATTCTCTGTGCGAGAAACAAGCCAGCCCTCTGATCACGAGAAGCGTCGATCAGTCGTTTCGCTAGGTCTCTGTAAAGGAAACGAGCACTCGGACCCCATGAACCTACAGTCTCCACCCCAAACGGCTCAAAAATGTAGTTTCCAACTAGATTGCTGTACTTTCGCCGTTTGAGGGACTCTGCAGCTGCAGCAGCAGCGCCAGCACAACCTGCTGTACTTGGAAGATGTGATGGTGCAAGGGTGTCGACGCAAGTTGCATCCCACACCAAAGGCCTACCCATCTTCCAAGGCAATAACGACATACCATCAGGTCTCTTCCCATCGTCACGTACCAAACCATTTGGTTCAAGTACGGCTGGTACGCCGGCGGTGACAAGAGCTCGACGGATAATGTCGTTAAGTTGGGCGTGTCGCGATATGCGGCCTGCGCTCCTGCTGCAGGATAGCCCATGGTGTCCGAGACTGTCGACGGCTTCTCCACAAAGACAATGATGCGGAGAAACACAAGGAGCACCCAAACGGAGGCAAGTGGCGAGGCGGAATGTAGTGTCGTCCAACATAGTGCCTATGTTGGGCGATGGCAATGCCTGCAGCCAAAGACCAGATTCCCACTCAACCACAGCAAGTAGACGGGCGCGTTCCGCAGCACTGGAAGCAGTAGAAATAAGATAATTTCTTCTCAAGCTGCACAACGGCCCATCCCACTGCTTTTGGGAGAATAGGCTGGTCGGCAAGACAGTATTTGGACATGTCATTTTCCAAGCATTTACTGCATCAGTCTTACACAACACTTCCGCATTAACCAGTGTGGGTTCTAAAATTTTCCTGGTTAATTCTTCCGTGCTGTGGACCGAGGACAGAAATGCTGGTAAGCTTACATCAGAAATTTTGCGAACGCCAAGGCCACCAAAGCGGATGGGTAGTGATGCTTGGAGCCATGCCCGGTCGTTCAAGGCCACATTTAAAACTCTACTCAATGTAATTTGGATAATTTTGTCAATTTTTTCTAAAAGTGAAATATTTTTCCAAAATTGTGAAGACCTTAAAGCGTGGGTAAATTTAGGGACAAAAAGACAATTATCTAATAATTGTGAAAGCCGAATGAATATTAATATTTTGAGAAGACGATCCGAAATTTCACAGAAATTTTGTATTTTCTCTTCTATAAAAGAGTCATATGCATCTTCTACGACTGGGGAACCAAGAAGGCGTAGACAACTTCTTTCAATAATTTTAATGTCAGGTGCCAAAGAATTAAATTTTGAGATTACCGAAAGTCTATTACTCATATTTCCATGAAGATAAATTTCACATTTAGTGGGATTTAATTCCAAACCGATTGACTGAAATTTTGTTTTTAGAAAAGCCAAATCTTGAAGTACTGTGTCTACATCGCCTCCAAGTGTCCCATCATCTAGATACCAACAATTAAATTTAGAATTTAGTTGTCGAATAATAGGGTGTATTGCCAAACTAAAAATAGCAGGTCCAAGAGGGTCACCTTGCTGACAACCAACAGCAGAATCTAAAATATTGTCCTTGTATAGTAATTTTGAAGGGTTACGGTAGCATTGGCATAGGAATTTATAAATTTTGGGTGTTTCAATTTTTACTTGTGTCAACAAAGTGTCCCGGTTTACTGAATTGAAGGCATTTTTCAAGTCAACCTTCAAAATGACCTCACCTTCACCACAACTAAGGTATGTGGACAGGGCATGTACGGCAGCCTCACAGCCCCCTTTAGACCCGAAGCCTAACTGAAGGGGCTGAAATTTAGCCGAAAGTTCTGTGCTGTAAATTTTGCAACAAATTTTGGCTGCCATACGCCTGTAAGTACACCCTACGGCAATAGGACGAATGCCACCATCCTTCTTTCGAAGGGCACACAAATTTGCTCCATATAAAATGTCGATGATGGCATCGTCCACGGTGCCGGAGAGCATTAAATTTATCAAAGCCGTCAGCTCCCTTAGAAGAGTTTCACCAGCCTCCCCAGCACTTGGGCACACTAAGTCCTTCAAATGCTGGGGCGAAAGAGCATCAAGGCCGCCAGCAGAACCACTCCGAAAGGAGCTGATGGCGATATACACGTCCTTAGTGGTGGCACTGACACACTCCAAATCATTCTCTGGAGGATCAGGGAAAGAAAGATCATTTGCTGGCGCTGGATGCTTGCTCTTGAGACCCTCAAGCGTGTCTGAAGAGCAAGGCGCAACCACATCACTACTGAATAACAGCCGTGACGCTCCTCTGATGTCACCTTCCCTTAATTTGGACTCTACATAATGATATAATGTCTTATTATTATTAAAAGCTAATTTTGCGTCGAAAATGGGGGCCGAAACATGACAGTTGTATTTAATTTGAGCTGTTAAAGTTCTTTTTGTTGCCTGATCTTTAGGTACATGTAGAGTCCTATAAGGAAAGGTGAGAAGTTGCTCCCACGCCTCTTTGGAATTCTCCCGAACCACGAGGCCTATGCAGTTGGCTAATCTTTGGGCAACCGTAGGTCTCGCGCCTCGGGGAACCCTCTTTAAAATCGGAACGGAATTTTTTAAGCTAGCTAACTTGTGCCAAAAAGGAATTTCGGAGGAGTCTTGTTGTGTAGATGCGGGGCTAGAAAGTACATTTTGGGATTTGTGACATTTGCCAATATGTACTTTCAAACCCCCATCACCTTTAAAAAGACGCGATTGCGAGCAAAATGGGCAACTTACCAAGCCATCGAGTGATGTAGTCGGTTGACTTGAAGTTATGTCCGCAACACCAATGCCAGAACAGGCTTGCATATGTACAAAAACACTTATAAACTAAAAATATTTACACTTTAAATATAAAATACAATTGAAAATATATATATACTAGAAAAACAATGACAGCACTGTCAGAGACTGCGCAAAGTGCCGGCGCATGGTGAGACAGTTGCCACGGCAGCCCCGTGGGCTCCGCGCAGGCGTACAGCTCCTCCGCCTCTTTATAGGCCACTTATACTCCTGCGTGAGCCACGAACGTGAAGAACTGCCACGTAGGTTTAGAGACAGCTGATCAGTAGGTATCTTCATTTGTATTATGTTTTTCCTTTCTTTTTGTATTTATGTTTAAATTAGTTTTAGGTATATAGGTAGTAAAATGTATATATATGATTAGTGTAAAAACATGTATATTGTTTCTGTAATTATAAAATTATGCTTTACTCATATTTAAAGAATAAAAAGTAAAACTTGAAAAAAATGCAGGTGCTTGGATTTTAATATTGGTCTCACTATGTACAAATACACTATTCTTAGTTTTGTAATAAAATATATGAGTTTTTGTATGCTTTCTTACGTTTCTTATACTCTAATCTTAGATAATCTAATAAAGACTTTATAACAGAAAGTTTTTACTTATATAACTTTACCGTAATTTCGTGAAATTCGTTTACATTTATATCATGCATCATTTGTCAAAGTCACGACACAGAAATAGAACCATCAGAATCAGTATGTATATCAGAAACAGAATCATTGTAATGGTTGTATTAGAACCAAAATGCCTAAATCAATGAACTGGTCTATTAAAATCGAAGTAACACATCACAAAACAATACTGTCGAAGAGCTATTAATAGCTGTAATTAATTAATCCTTTTCTTACACCGTTAGTTCAGCGACCCAAATGGGTTTTGACCTTCCTTACTATCCGTGACCCTTTTCTGTCACTAGCAAAATTCTACTTATTTTTGCATCATCATCATCATCTCAGCCAAAAGACTTCCACTACTGGACATAGGCCTATTGCTTTTGCATAATTGGTATTAAATTGAATGTAACAGCAAATTTGTATGTCGATTTTTTTTAAAGACCAATACCCGTACCAGGGAACTAGCCCTGTGTCGTTGAGGACTTTACAAACATACAATTAATGGACGTAAAGTACAACCAAACTCGGGACAACCATTTATGAATCTATATTTTTTAAGTAACCTGATTACAAAAGCTTTAGATCTTTAAATTAGTAAAAAGTTATTAATTCTAAAGCTCTAACTGCCATATTTTTTTAGGTTGTTTAAAAGTAACTTAGTTAAAATCGAACGCTTACATAAGCAGCGGTTTTTTGAGTAAAGAAAAATTATAAGTTTGCGCTTTTGTTTGAAACTAAAATTTAAAATTCAATCAAATTTCAATTCAATCTCAATATTAATTAAACCGCTGTGCAAAGTTTTCGAATGTCAAGGTCAAGGTCAAAATGTTGAAACCTATAAATCACCTTCATACGCCAGTCTAACAAATTTGTGAGTTGAAAGTTAGTATCTAAATGGAAATTTATTACTAAATTGTGATATTGGTTATTCAAGTAATTCGTTACAGTAGGTATTTGTATAGATAATAAAGGAGATTAATATCCAGGGTCACTATTATAGTGTCACTAAATACCAGTGTATCAAAATTATATTTTAAATAATTATCTAGTTAAACTATATAGGTACCTACTTTTAATTTTTACTGACCGTATTAGTATACAAATACTCTGATAAATTATTACTTAAAAGTATTTCAACTCTTGCTTAAGATTACTTGAATACAGCATGACCAGACATTGATTTTAATTCATTTAGAAACAAAACCCTTACAATTGTTGCACATACATAAATTACATTTAACACACCATAAAGCAAACAGACGACTTTGAAACTTGGATTAGAATTTCTTGGAGGCAAAGTGATGTCTATTAATCCTAACCCTCACACTGCAGTGTTGTAGTTCATGAGAACTCAAGGTCAAGGTCATTGTGATCATAAATCAAGTTGATACGATAGTAGCCGCAGTGTTACGTGGTATCCGTTTATCATTTCCTTTGGCCTCAACACTGAGACTTTCGGAGGGTTAATAAGGGCTTTAGGAATGGTAGTGTATGATTAGTAAGGATTTTATTTCTTTTTACGATGTTGTAATGACTGATTGTAGGTATGAATTTGGTTATTGTTTTTTGTGAATCTGGAATTGTGCCCAGTAATAATAGGGTTGCCTTCTAAATGGGAACTACCAGGCAAAATATGGCCGTGATAATAAACTTACACTCTCGAGGAAAAACTTAATATTCTCTACCTATATTTCTATCTTAATCAAACATTTAGTAAGAAATTGTGTGAACAAAATACTTTTGCAATATAAGAGACTAGTTAAACTTGATAATATATGTCAAATTAAATGAACACGAAACCAACGATCACGCATGAGGAAGATGATTAATTCACCTAGAGGAAACGAAGGAGTGGATGTTAGTAGGCATATTTGAGTCTGACTCAATTGGAGTATCTGTTTCAATAGAAGGACGTTTATGGGTTGAGATGATGATGACGAACACAGAAACAATTATTAAATTATTTTTGGGTTGTTGGTGGATGGTTGAATTGCATAGGAACTGTAGGAACCTTATATTTAAAATAAAAATGTACATGTAATGGCCCAGTGGCCGCAGTATGCGCCTGCTGTGCACGAGGTTGAGGGTTCGATTCCCACACAGGACAAAACTTTGTGTGACCTACAAAGAATTGTTCTGAGTCTGGGTGTAATTTGTGTCCGTTAATTGTATGTTTGTAAAGTTCCCCGCGACACAAAGCTTGTTCTCTAGTGCGGGAGTTGTCTTTTTAAAAAAGAAAGAATTTATCTGCTGGTGAACAGCAGATAAATTCTTTATTTTTATTCCTGACTCATCATAATATTGTATTGTCATGGGAACTCAATATGTGTGAAAAAAAAGTTTCTTAAGAATCGGTTTAGTAGAAGCAGTTGAAGAAGCTATTACAATAATTGAAGCTTATATACGGCTTTAAATGGTCAAGCTAAAGCATAGTCACTATGTGTGGCAGCAGTTATAAATCTACTGCGATTTATAACTAAGTTGAAGATCTGATACAAAAAATTACTAAATTTAAAGTTTTTAAGTGCCAAGCAAGTATACGGCCTGCTTTATACTTAACAAATTCCGTAGCCTCTAGATGCGTATAAAATGCATTACCCATGACTTGGCAATTCCATTGGTATAAAAATATTACTCCCAAATGCAGGTTACAAAACTAAATAATAAGTGTACATTGTGAGACATAAATATAATAACAAAATCTGTGTAATTTCAATTTGCAGTATCTAATTAACAAATCACTTAAAACTATTTAGTGGCAAATCACTTGGCATATTAATTTGACAATCTCTTTTGCTTTTCCGTTTGAACTCTATTCTCATTAAATTATGGTTGGTATTCCTTTGAATCAATAAAGTTAATATTTATACCAGTACGCAAAGTGAAGTGCCTCTATAACATAAAGCCAATTTCTCACTACTATAAACTATTATTTCTTTACCGTATCTCCGCAGCGCCGTGGACGCCTATCACTATTAGGCTTCAGCAGGCGGAAAGCGTGAAAAAAAGTATAAATTTACTTTCAGATATAACAAACGATATTAGCGTTAAGAACAAGATTGATAGTTGGGTCTGTTTCACCCTGAACTTTTTACACTTGAGGCCATAAAGAGCAATACATTCAGAGTGCCTAGTGCGAGATTTTAACTATTCGATCGCATTTGAATAAAAATGAAATTGGTGAGAATGATAGGAAATACAAATCATGACTTTGAGATATTTACGTCGTTGACCATTGATCATCGATTGATATCGAATAAAACGTAATAATAATCATTAATATCATTCCCGGTGAGTTCACGCCTATCGATAGGTTAGCCATCATAGTAACTTGCACTCGCTTGTTTACAGTTCTCGTTGTGTTTGACATTATGTAAATTAACGCTATGACGAAGAAGAAGAAGAAATTCACACTAGGCACTCAGTAGTCAATTTAAAAAGTATTAAGTATGTCGTCGGTGTTGGCTAGGATTCGTGTATCCAAGAGGTAATGTTTTTTTTTCTATTACGTTTAGTTTCCTGTCAGTTGACGAGTTAAGTGCTTAGAGCTTCGTAGAAACAAATGGCGTGGTCCGTTGTAAGGGAAATATAGCACTGTAGCTGTTTGCATGGATCACTACTGATAATCTTGACTCACGAGTACGTTAGTATTTTTTATACTAGTTATTTTTATTAAGATTTATGTTTTTACATAATATTTTTAACAAAAATGTAATAATTTGATTAATTCAAATTATTTTTCAAGAAACTGGACGTTTGTGCACCTGCTTATTTATATTCT
Organism: Trisateles emortualis; assembly: GCA_947095525.1. NCBI lineage: Eukaryota > Metazoa > Arthropoda > Insecta > Lepidoptera > Erebidae > Trisateles > Trisateles emortualis. The sequence continues at coordinate 18,389,988 of OX352736.1, read as the reverse complement.
ACAAAGTTATTGTGATTCATGAAAATATAAAATCTTAATTTTCTATTTGATATCAGTTTCGTGTAACTGTACAATAACACAAAAAGACACACACACTGTATGACTTTTTGTGTGATTTTGCAGTTTAGAAATCATCACAATAGAATTTATTTATCTCTTAAATTAAATTCCTTAACTGATACTCACATATTACACGTTACAAAAAGTTCATACGTATCTGATACAAAAAAAAAATATTTTAAATATTTTCCGAGCTGTGTGATTAAATTTGTCCGCAACTATAATGCTGACGGGTGAGATTGTCTAAACTTTATAGCGTTGACCTTTAGCGATAAAAAACAATATAGCCTCATCGCTAAAACGCTTATTCTTCCAAGATTTCTTGTGATTAAGGGAATTTGAAGGATAATGTCAAAATGATTTTTCATTTATTTATTTATAAATTTTGCTTACAATTGTTACACATTTGTTACAAGTAATACATACATCATATAAACAAGTGATTACTTCTTCTTGAGTAATTTCTTGACTAAGTCATTACTTGTTCTTAAGTAATTTCTAAAGTAAATGATATTCTATATACAAGTAACGATCAATGCTTACTTGAGTAAAGTTCTAAGTATTACTCAGTGCTTCAAAATCTTTTCAGCTGGCAATATTGCAACTTACGTTTTGTTCTTTGAAGAGGAAAAGAGAAAAGTTACAAGTAAATAACAAAATTTTGCATAAAAAGCTAGTCTTCAAACAATTATAAAATAAGTAAATATTTACAGCGTTTAATTTGTTCTATGTTTATAATGATTAAATAAGTAACAATTTTTCAATAATGCTTTACTGTGAAACTAAACGTTTTGAAAGACAATATAACCCTGCAATATTTAGAAGTATTATTGTACTAGGTTGTTAAAACGTTGATAGCTGCAAATTAAATATGTTGCATTATACTACACATTTTGACAGAACCGTCCATCAGTCAATAGTTTGTTTATTATTATTACCTATGTCTCTTCTTGTCTCGGGTATTTTTCCATTAAATAAAAAGAATACTCGGCCCTTTGGAAGGCTTACGCGGGGACATAGGTCCATCACGCAGAGGCCTAGAGAATGAAAATGAGATGAAACACTACCATAACGGCACTATTATAGTACAACAATGATATGAATAGGGTAGGCGTAGAGCTATTGTAAAAATATTTAGGTATCTAACATTGTAGGGATGGGGTTGGGTATTTGATGAACTGGCTTTAAAAAGCTATGGGATAGAACGGCGCCTGCTTTTGTTATATTGCATCAGGGCAACACCATAGTGCGCGGCTAGGGGTATTAAGCGGTGTGGTGCCGGTTTCCCCATCGAGGGTCCTCGACGGAGACCCGAGAGCGGGTTTCCCCGTAGTTATGCCCTTGAAAATGACACTTCTACTCCCGAGCATATAGCTCTGGCGACCCCACTTTGGACAGCCAATAAAAGCAACCCGAAGACGAGACTCTGACCGATTTTCAAAAAAAATAAAATTAAATATTCTGTGCCGGCGAAAGGCCAAAGAAACTTTTTATCTAAGTAGAAGAATTTATTTCTAAATATTATTCAGAAATATCACATCAATATTGTCTACAATAGCAAATACATTTTCAATTGCTTCCATTTTTATAAAATAACCTTACTCAACTCACAAATTATACTTTCACATACATCCGAAGCAATGCTTAAGTAAACGAAATGGTGACTATTACTCAGCTAAGAATTCTAGCTATTGACAGTTCTTACTCGGGTCAGTTTCTTAACTATAGAATAGAAATCATGGCTAAAGTAATTACTTTTACTCAAGTAATTACTTTTACTCGTCTATAGATACGGGGGTAAGTGTACAATATCAATATTTTACAATAATTACCCTAAATATTGATGGTTTCATTAGTAGTATTTTTTTTTTATTATCTGCCTAGTAGTTTCAGAGATAAGCGCTATTAAACAAACGTTTTTTCCTCTTCATTTTACTCTTGGATAACTTTTAGCTTTTAGCTTCTTTATGGGTTGATATATGAACTTTTAGCTTTACTCACACTCAGGCACATAACTACACCACTGTTTGTATGTAGTTATTTGGTGGCGTCCTTCCCCAGTCAGGATTGTTTGCTGGTATGGTGCCTATCACATTTAATATAGTCGTAGTGTTAGCCTATTATCTTTCACACATTTAGGCTATCATAAACATCAGTTTTACAATTATGTATGGAAGTCTGACCTATTTGATATAATTTTTGATTACTGCTTTACTCTCTTGGTGAAATCGCCTGGCTTTGCTTGACATGTCGTGGGAGATTTGTCCTATGTATTTCTGGCTTTATGGAATCTAACCTATAGCCTTTCTCAATAAATGAACTATCAAATGCAAAAATATTTTTTTTTAATCGGACCAGCAGTTGCTGAGATTAGCGGGTTCAAACAAACAAACTCTTACTCTTTGTAATATAAAGTATAGATCTGATAGGTAACAAATCGATTTATTAAACACTAGCGACACGTCCCAGCTTCGCACGGAATATTTAAGTTTTCAATGGGATCCGTAATTTAGTTTAATAGAATATAGCCTGTGTTACCCGCTGATAATTTTGCTTTCTAATGGTGAAAGAATTTTTAAAATCGGTCGTGTAGTTTTAGAGTTAAATCATAAAAAACAAAATATAAAATCTTTCAAAACTTTAACTCAAAATTAATTTTTCATTTAAGTTACAAAGTAACAATTATGAAGGTCATAAATTAAAAATTAGCCAGAAAGCCGATGATAGCCAAATTTTATATTCTGTAGGAAAATTTTGCTGACATCATCTTTCTGGTTTGTTCATAATTTATGACATTCATAAGTGTTACTTTGTAACCTAAATGAATAAATGAATTTTGAGTTTGAGAATTGATTTTACTTAACTTGTATCGGTAGGCTAACTAACCACTATAAAAGCTACCGGTAGCTCAGACAAGTACGTCTAATCTTAACAACGTTGACCTTCACAGATAAGATACATGTAACACAGTAGCACCCCAGCACGCTACACGAACGTTCCTTTAACCTTAATGAATGGGTTTCACGATCTATACGAACTAATGTTTAGTTTCAGTTTCATGGGCAAGTAATCTATTGCGATTATCTTTGCCCTTTAGTTCATAAAATACCAATGCTGTTAATTTAAAATTGTTTGTTCATTTATTTTGTTATCTGTTATGGTATATATAATAGCAACCACTATATGTCCCACTGTTGGGCACGGGTCTCCTCTCCTCTATCAAGAGAGAAACATACAATTAACGGACACAAATTACACCCAGACTCCGAACAATTCTTTGTGGATTACACAAAGTTTTGTCCCTGTGTGGGAATCGAACCCACAACCTCGTGCACAGCAGGCACATACTGTACCCACTGGACCACCAAGGCAGTCAACCATTAAAGGCGGCAACCATTAAAAATACATATATCGATCTGTAATTACTTAATATTACTAAGGACATCGACAAAAGGAAACAACTGACAGCTCGACAAAAGTTGTACCGAACAACTTTATAAATTTAATGGCTTCGGTAAACTACTATTATTGTTAGCATTTTTATACGCACTAGCAAAAAATCATTCTTTTTTTATAATATGCTTGATATGCTTGCTGTCCGTGTGGTGACGGATTAAGAATACAAATGTCACCGCCCCTTTCCATCCCGTGGGTGTCGTAAGAGTCGAATAAGGGAGTAAGTCCGGCAGACAATATCCACTGCAAGAGAGGGAAAATTCGAAACAAAACCCTATGCCAACCCGTCTGGTCAGCGTGGTGTAGTAGGCTAATATCCCTCCAAATTTATGGAGGAGACTCGTGCCCAGCAGTGGGACGTTTATGGGTTGAGATGATGATGATGAAATATGCTTAATATATTTTATTAAGCAATGATATTACAATAAAGAAAGACGTTGATATATTATCACACTAGCAATAACGCGCGGAAATTGTTGTCGTCATTTATTTTATAACTATCTCTTTCTGTATCATTACATTTCGTATTATCCATCACATTCATACTTCAAATCTATAAGGAAGTTCGCACAAAACATTGGCATCAAAAATAAATACCATTCAGTATAAAGGTAAGTTTATCTTTCCTTAAATATCATTGATATTAAATATAGCTTTTTTTATAACATACTAGCAGCCCGCCCCGGTTTCGCACGGGTGGTATTTACCGAGGTCCCTGTTTTTGTCAATAAAATATAGCTTATTACACTTACAAATAACGTGGCTTTCTATTGGTAAAATAATTTTCAAAAGAAAGAAAGAAAATACATTTAATTCGGTTTAAGGCCCACAACAACAGCGATAAAAAACATCACAAAAAGAAAAAATATATATGTCGACGCAAGGAAATTAAAGTAGTATTATCTAGTTTTCGATTCTTTAAATTATTTAATAACTATCATGTTTTACTGTAAATTTATTTGTATTTACTTTAAACAAGGAGTTTTAGTTAGTTGTTATTTTGACAACAAACTATGACCGCTAATATTATAATTCAAAGATGGATTATAATGTAAATAAGACACTGCTAAATTCATATTTTGATTTTTAATCAATAACAAATGCAGTTCTATGTATTTTTGTTTAGTTTAAAGTAATACCAACAAACTATTTGAAAATTATTTAAAAGTCTTAAACGACTAATGTTATAAAAATGTTTAAATGATTTAACTACAATTAAAATGTTTTAATAATAAAAATAACCTATTAAATTGTCTTGAAGAATTAACGTATTAAAATCAACAAATAAAAACTAGATTTATTAGCAGTGTATTGAAATATTGTAAGTTGTATTGACTTCACGACGCCATTTTGAATGTATACTGTGAATCGGTTAAAACGCATTATTCTGGTGTGAGCCTCGTGCGAGGCTAGCTGATCGAGATAAATACCTGTGAGTAATTATTCCTATATACTTAGCTGTGTTTATATAGTGTTAGATTTAGTCTACTGTTATAATAATTTGTGTTAGAAATAAAAGTTTATTTGTTATACGTTTCATTATTTGCAAATGAGTGATCCTGTTAATGAGGGTAGTGATGTCGGCTCTGCCGACATCACTGCTTTTAAAAATCCTGCTGGTACGAGTGCTCCGTTATCAGAAGTGGGATTACCACCCACTTCTGCTCGTCCATCTAATAGTAATTACGAAAATAATGCTTCTGTTAGCGGTGTACCAGCGGAATTTTTTACACAAATGTTGCAAATGGTGAAACAGGTATCGGATCGAATGGCGACACAGTCTGATTCCAAAATCAAAATTAGTGATGTATTTTTGCCGTCATACGATCCGGATTCGAATATTGGGGTTAGAGAATGGTGTCAACTTGTGACTACAGCAATAGAAACTTATAACCTTCGCGACTATGAAGTTCGAATGAAAGCCGGTAGTTTACTTAAGGGTCGCGCAAGGTTGTTCGTTGACAATTGGCTCGTTTCAACCGCCACGTGGTCGGAATTGCGTGACGTTCTGATAACTACTTTCGAACCTGAGAATAGATATTCTCGCGATATTTTTCGTTTTAGACAACATTCATATGATAGTACTAAGGACATTGCGCAGTTTTTGTCACAGGCTTGGGTTTTATGGCGACGTATCACAAAGGATAAATTATCGAATGATGACGCTGTTGAGGCTGTGATAGGTTGTATTGGCGACGAGAGGTTGAGAATCGAATTATTGAACGCAAGGGCAACATCGGTACCAGAGCTGATTTCGGTTGCGTCTTCCATAAGAAGCGTTAAGCGGCCTCACTCTGGTACGACAGGTGTACAACAGGGTCCCACCAAGCGACCGCGATTCGATAAACAATCACTGTTTTGTCAAGTCTGTAAAAAGCCAGGGCACGATACACGCGACTGTCGGTACCGTGATAAGTCTGAAAGCTCTCAACCGCGTCAGAATGATAATAAACCTACGTCTCAAAACGCCGGTAAGCCGACTTGCACGTTCTGTTCAAGGGTGGGTCATACTTTTGAAACGTGTTACAAACGAGAACGAGCAGTAGTTTCTAACGTTAACTATGTCGGTGTACCTAAATTAAATTCGATGCCAGTGTTGGTAGGGAATATGAAAATAAAAGCAATCTTTGATAGTGGTGCTGAATGTTCAGTAATGCGTGAATGTTTAGCGACCAAACTACCCGGTAAAAGAAAGGATATGGTTAAATATTTAAAGGGCTTAGGGCAATTCACAGTGGTTTCGCTATCAACACTGACAACGGTTTGTGTCATTAATAATATAAAAGTAGAACTTCAGTTCCACGTGGTCCCGGACTACGAAATATGTTCAGATATTTTAATAGGAATGAATCTAGTCGAGAACACAAATTTAAGTGTGATAGTAAATGCGCAAGGTGCTACATTGGTACATCAACCGGTGGTTTACCACATGCGATCTCAAAGTGAAAAATTTGATAAGCTTGACTGCGACTTGACGAACGGTGACCAAATTAATGAATTAAAAATACTACTGAACAAATTCGAACATTTATTTATCCACGGGTACCCTCGCTCGCGCGTTAATACGGGTGAACTTGAGATACGTTTAAAAGATAATAGCAAGTGTGTTGAACGCAGACCATACCGATTGAGTCCGGTTGAGCGAGAAAATGTTCGTGGTATAGTTAATGAATTACTTGAACATAATATTATTCGTGAAAGCAAGTCGCCATTTTCCAGTCCTATAATAATAGTTAAAAAGAAAAACGGTAAGGATCGCATGTGCGTAGATTACCGAGAACTTAACAGAAATACTTTGCGGGACCATTACCCCTTGCCAATAATTTCTGACCAAATAGACCAACTGGCGGGCGGGATTTTCTTCTCTTCATTTGATATGGCGGCAGGATTTCACCAGATTCCTATATCAGAGGGTTCTATTGAAAAAACTGCCTTTGTTACCCCGGATGGTCTATTTGAATACCTAACAATGCCGTTCGGGCTTAGTAACGCAGTTTCGGTGTACCAACGTTGCATAAATAGGGCTCTATCACATCTTCTGAACCCAGGAGATCAGGTTTGCCAGGTTTATGTTGATGATGTGCTCTCAAAGTGTAGGGAGTTCACTGAAGGGCTATCACATATTGAGCGAATATTAACTGCACTACAAAAAGCCGGGTTTTCGATTAATGTAGACAAATGTGCCTTCTTCAAACGCTCTATTGAGTATTTGGGCAATATTATATCAGACGGACAAGTTAGTCCCAGCCCAAGAAAAGTGGAGGCTTTGACAAAGGCACCAATACCGAGAACGGTTAAGCAAGTCAGGCAATTTAACGGTCTTGCCGGGTACTTCAGACGATTTATTCCTGATTTTTCGCGTGTGATGGTTCCCCTTTACGAACTAACAAAAAACGATGCCAAGTGGGAGTGGAATGAACGGCATGATAATGCTCGAAACGATATTATACAACACCTATGTACTGCGCCTACCCTTATGCTCTTTCAGGAGAATGCACCAATTGAACTTTATACCGATGCCAGTAGTATCGGTTACGGAGCAGTCCTGATTCAGATCATCGGGGGCCGCCAGCATCCAGTCGCATACATGAGCCAACGCACCACTGAAACTGAGAGCCGTTACCACTCCTACGAGCTGGAGACCTTAGCAGTGGTAAGAGCAATAAAACATTTTAGGCATTACCTATATGGCCGAAAATTTAAAGTTGTTACAGACTGTAACGCCTTAAAAGCGTCCAAGCACAAAAAGGATTTGCTCCCACAAATACATAGATGGTGGGCCTTTCTGCAAAACTACGAGTTTGAGGTGGAGTACAGAAAAGGTGAGCGTCTGCAGCACGCTGATTTTTTCAGTCGGAATCCATTTACAGAAATGTCTGTAAATATCATGACTAATGATTTCGAATGGCTACAAATCGAGCAACGACGTGATGATGTTCTTCGCCCGCTGATAGACAACATAACTAGCGATGGCCCAGCTGCAGACTATTTTATGGAAGAAGGCGTACTGAAGAGATGGATTACAGATTCTTTAACAGGGACTCGTAAAGCAGTAACTGTAGTTCCTAAGTCATTTCAGTGGAGCTTAATAAATTCTTTCCATAACGCACTACAACATCCGGGATGGGAAAAGACCTTACAGAAGCTGAGAGAGACATATTGGTTTGAAAAAATGAATACAACTGTCAGAAGGTTCGTAGATAATTGTATCATATGTAGGACCTCAAAAGGACCCTCAGGTGCTATCCAAGCGCAGCTGCATCCCATTCAAAAGCCTACCGTGGCATTCCAAGTCGTCCACATGGACATCACGGGCAAACTTGGTACGAGAAACGACGAGGGACGAGATGAGTATGTAATGGTAACTATCGATGCATTCACTAAATACATACTGCTTGAGTACTCTAATGACAAAAGCCAGAGCAGCAGTCTTGCAGCACTAAAACGAATTATACATTTGTTTGGAACCCCAGTACAGATTGTTGTTGATGGTGGCCGAGAGTTTCTTGGTGAATTTAAAGTGTTCTGTGATCGCTTTGGAATAGACATACACTGTATTGCGCCAGGAGTAAGCCGAGCAAATGGACAAGTCGAACGCACTATGAGTACATTGAAAAATGCACTCACCATGATTAAGAACTATGACACTGAAGATTGGCAGACTGCGCTGGGAGCTTTACAGCTCTCTTTTAACTGCACCCCACATAGAGTAACTGGAGTGGCACCACTCACACTTTTGACCCGTCGCCAACAATGTGTGCCGCCGGAGCTATTAAGGTTGGTGAATTTTGACAATGAATCGATAGACTTTGACGTGCTCGAGCATCATGTGCGACAGAAAATGACTGCAGCAGCACAATATGATAAACAACGATTCGACAAAAGCAAGGCAAAAGTACGTCCGTTTCAACGAGGAGACTACGTGCTCATCAAAAACAATCCACGTAACCAGACTACTCTAGACCTCATACATCCTCATACTACAGTGATCCATACGAGATTTACAGAATCCTTGACAATGATCGTTACATGGTCAAGCGCGTGATTGGCAGAGGGCGTCCACGTAAGGTCGCTCACGACCAACTGCGCCGAGCACCACAGCCGGGCGAGCAGGAAACCGTGTCGACTAATCCTGAAGACAACGTGCAACAACAAATGACAACGCAGCTCACTGAGGGCGCATCAACTAGCTTGGCTGATCCTACCCAACCGCAGCCGTCAACGTCACAAGCTGCCTGGTCCCTGGACGCTTAAAATAAAAGGTCAGTCTTAAATGCCTATTTAAAATAATAATAATAACTGTCTCTGAACATAAAGAAAGTTGATAATGGTTTATCGACAGTACTGTCAAAATTACGCATTGGCTTGTTCTTTGCAGTGAGCAATTGATAAGCCAATAATATAATTCTCAATCATGGATTAGAAACCATCGGCACCTTTACTTCCTTTCCTATTTCTACATTTTCAGAGCCACTGGGGACCACGGTCATAATAATAAGGCCTAGGCCCCAGCATCGTCCTTCCTAATCCTTTAGAGCCCCTGTGGACCACGGCGTGTGAAACCGCTTAGCACCACAGCATCAGTTCCTGTGAGCTTCTATGTCATTTTTCAGAGCCACTGGGGACCACGGTCATAATAATAAGGCCCAGGCCCCAGCATCGTCCTTCCCAAATCCTTTAGAGCCCCTGTGGACCACGGCGTATAAGACCGCTTAGCACCACAGCATCATCCTTGTCTACGAGAAATCATGCAAGTATGCGTGGAGCATCTGCATTGACAATATTTAAAACAAATCATGCAAGTATGCGTGGAGCATTTGCATTGATAATATTTAAAACAAACCGTGCAAGTATGTGTGAGACATTACAAGCACTACAAACAAAACTTCGCTCACCTCCCTATGTACCTACAGCTATTCTAGTTCATGTACTTATACATTTTATATACCTACTTGATAATACTGCGCTTTTAAATACATACCAACATGTTTCAAATGAGCTGATAACTTGGTTACTGGAATCTGTTATCATTTAAAGTAAAAATATTTACTATACAAAGATATTGATTGATATATGTAATATCAACACGACCGTAACCAAATTATAAGCTAGTATCTATGAACGGATACCTAGCTCAAAAAGAAAATTTTTGCCTATTTCAGAAACGCGACTGGTGCAGGGCACGCACCCCGTCTCGCAGAATGGCCGTGTCGACGCAAGGAAATTAAAGTAGTATTATCTAGTTTTCGATTCTTTAAATTATTTAATAACTATCATGTTTTACTGTAAATTTATTTGTAATTCTTTAAATTATTTAATAACTATCATGTTTTACTGTAAATTTATTTGTATTTACTTTAAATAAGGAGTTTTAGTTAGTTGTTATTTTGACAACAAACTATGACCGCTAATATTATAATTCAAAGATGGATTATAATGTAAATAAGACACTGCTAAATTCATATTTTGATTTTTAATCAATAACAAATGCAGTTCTATGTATTTTTGTTTAGTTTAAAGTAATACCAACAAACTATTTGAAAATTATTTAAAAGTCTTAAACGACTAATGTTATAAAAATGTTTAAATGATTTAACTACAATTAAAATGTTTTAATAATAAAAATAACCTATTAAATTGTCTTGAAGAATTAACGTATTAAAATCAACAAATAAAAACTAGATTTATTAGCAGTGTATTGAAATATTGTAAGTTGTATTGACTTCACGACGCCATTTTGAATGTATACTGTGAATCGGTTAAAACGCATTATTCTGGTGTGAGCCTCGTGCGAGGCTAGCTGATCGAGATAAATACCTGTGAGTAATTATTCCTATATACTTAGCTGTGTTTATATAGTGTTAGATTTAGTCTACTGTTATAATAATTTGTGTTAGAAATAAAAGTTTATTTGTTATACGTTTCATTATTTGCAAATGAGTGATCCTGTTAATGAGGGTAGTGATGTCGGCTCTGCCGACATCACTGCTTTTAAAAATCCTGCTGGTACGAGTGCTCCGTTATATATAAAGTACAAAACAAGAAGAGAGTAGAGAAAAAGAAAAACATAAAAATTGCACTTAGGTCGACACGCTGCGCTGTTTTGAAAGCTCTACCGAAAAGGATGCCATCTCAGCATGAGCTGGGCAATAAATACCCAACGCTGGTTTTCAGTTGGCAACCTTAGAGGTGAAGACACGGACAGAAGTAGAGCTTATACAATACATAAACTATCACAATATATAGTGTGTATATTTCAGATTAAATAAACTCATATTCAATAAGATATAAAAGATAATAATAATAATAAGGTATCCAATTACATTAATGTGAGGATAATTATAAAAAAATATTAATTATATTCTTGCGAACCATGATGCTATTATTAAAAAATAATTATTTAATTATGTCAATATAGAATAGAATAAATAAAAATAATAAATTAGAAAAATAATAATAATTGTATAATTGTAATTTTAATAATTAAATAATTTTAATAATTAAATAAAAGCGGTTCAGTAGATCTAGAGATTACCCCTAAAAAGCCAAAAACTCACAAACTTTACCTCTTTATAATATACTCGTAGAATAGATAAAGAGATATCACGCCTTTTTTCTCTAATGGGTAGACTGTGTGACATTGCGTCAGCTCCGTTAACTCCCATGTTTTAGAGGGCGAGCCTATTGCCTAATACCAGGCATAATTTTTAACACAATAACTAATAATGCTTTTGCAGTTTTTGCAATTTAAGGAACAAAGTCCCTACTGTTACTAAAATATAGCTTTCCTTAAAAGCTTTGAAACAGTAACACAACAATTCGTCGTTAATAACTAACCAATATGTAAATTAAATTCTTACGGTTTGCATCAAAGGCATATAAATACGCAGTAGTATGTGGATCGTATTTGGATGGATACTTATTAGCTATCATCGACAATTCGAATATTGTATTGACGTTGTAAAAGGCTGCCTAGTACGTGCTGTCGCTTTAATGTCATAATCGGTACATTGGTTGTCGAATCGAACAGAATAGAAAGCAAATTGTATGAGATTTGACGTAAGTTATAATGTGGCAAAATAACGTCAAATCCCATACATTTGCTTTTTTGACGTTTGCGATTCGACTACTATTTATACCACTTGTCTAGAGGGGCTGATCATTTTACTTGTACCTATTGCTAAAATTTATTTGATTAATGTATTATACGATAGTGTAGTACCAATTCGCGCATTTTTTTGTAATTTTGATTGGACGCATATAATATATATTACATTACTTAAATACTATAAATAATATATATTACATTAGACATTTTATTGGTAAATATAATTTATTCGTACAAATTAAGGTTTGTACGATTTCGTATTTTTTTAGTAGTTATATTCTATAGATAAACAATGTGTTTGATTTAACTCACCATAGTAAAAATAACAGTGCTGTTGGCCAGGTGCACGGTATCATCTTCGGAAGCTGGACTCGCGTTGGAGGTCATTCCAACTTCATCAGTTTATCTGCAACAATATACCGTCTGTATTTCATTTAAAAATTATAACAAAATATGTAGATTTTAAATAAAATTAGTTTTTGTCCGCGGCTTCGACTGCAGGTATACTTTTATAAAAACAGTGTTTTTTTTTCGTAATATAGTAGTAAAGTAGTCTATGTCAGTCTATATTCTATTTCTATGCCAAATTTGAATGAGCTCCCTGTCGAGGTTTTCCCAAGAGACTATAGCATGGGGTTCTTCAAGAAAGGAGTTATATGGGTCGGCAACGCGTGAGTGAGCCCCTGGTGTTGCAAACGTCCATAGTGAAGCAGTTACCGTAGCCTATGGACGCTTGCAATACCTACCAGGGGTATCACTTGCGCAAATTCAAAGGCCCATTCAATATCCGAAAGGTAATAATAAAACGATACAAATCACTCTATATTGGCGGAGACACTAAGCCGCGCCGAGAACTAATAATTTAATAATACGATATCGATTTTGCCATAAATCGATGGTCGGTTCGACCTACTGACCGATGTCGTTTACTCAGAAACCATTTTGAAGAAAATACGTTTTTGTAGGAAATGTATCTATGTGTTTCTTTAATGAGGTATTATAGTAGCCTTTCATTAAAGGGCAAAAGTGGAAACTTCATGAGCGTTAATGTCAAAAGGACTAGCTTTTGACATTAACGATCAAAAATTGTGTAACTAAAATAGTTATATTATAAGAATACTATAATTACTAATATTAGGAAATGATGGCTGGTCCGTGCGTCATGCTCGTGAACGGGCGCGACTTGGAGAGCTGATCAATCAAGCCCGACTGGGGAAGTATCTCCACCTTAAAATGACAACACACTGCGGTGTGTTGTTAGTTCCTGTGTGTGAGTACAGGTTTCCAGGCTCATTTAGGGAATCATTTTTATCAATACGTTTCCTATCCTTTGGATAATCCTTGTGGTGTCAATGATAATCAATGGTAATACCTCCGGTACTGCAAGCGTCCATAGGCTTCGATAACTGCTTACTATCAGACTGGCCATATGCTTTGCCACCTAAGTAGTATAAAAAAAAGAAATAATATTTATACTATGTGAAGATATATACCTAATATCGTAACTACGTCATACTCTCCCGTTTCTCTCACTTGGGAATTACGGATCATGTTTGACATCGAATTTACTCGAGCGATGAAGCTCAAACCTTACATCAAATTAAATATGGTGCTGTTCGGCAAACGTATAAAGAAAGAAAGAAAGAAAGAAAATAACATATATTTCAGACTAGCAATACGTCCCGGCTTCGTATGGGTGGTCATTTATTTAGTTAATTGTATGCTTGATTGCCAAAAAAAAAACTAACTATCAGGTGGACTGCTATAAGTAGAATAAAGCTAAAATGAAAGATAATGAATAGAGTTATTTCGCTTCTTTCTAACAGCTTTTTGCTACTTTGATCTGGTTTATATCCTAAAAGGATGTCCCACACTATATTCTCCGGTTCAAAGATCCCCCTTGACAAGATTTCTTCCGCAAGTCATCAGTGTCTCCGGACTATACTTATCGTCGCACTATGTCAACGAATATTGTAATGGTATAGTCATATGTATTTTAAGGTCGTATGTGTAGACATAACCTAAAGAGATGATTCTTTAATCAGGGCTTTTAAAATAGCCAGTTAGAGCCATGTTAAAAAATCTAAAAATTCGAATATTTAGCAACCGCCATTTACGTCATTATTAGTACTACAATTGGGCGCATTGCCGCTAATAGTCCATTGTGTGATTCTATATTTTAGTCGCTTTCAAAGTACGAATTGTTTTCTTTTATTTTTCTATCCACCACGTATAAATTTTAATGTCTACGGGACTGCAAAGATAGATTTGATTGTTGAAAACGAAGGTGACACTTCAAAAGTTCGGGTCGAATAAATTTTGCAAACTACTTAAGAGCTTTTCAAAGAAACGAACTTTATTTAAAAGTGAATGGAAAATCTTTGTTAGTATTAAAATTATATATGGATGTTTGTAATTCAATCACACCAATTAATATACCCAGCAGTGGGTGGATAATAATAAATAAAATAAAAACTGTTTATTGACTCATAAATTACAAGCATTTGTATTAAAGTAAGCATAGTCTTTGGATAACGATTATTATAATGTAGGTACCGATACTGGTTCACAAACTAGGCCAGAAGCCTGTATCTTGGGAGACAGTGTTCAGTCGCACAAATATGGTAGGCAGTACTGTTTGTACGTAATGACGCTGTTTTTTACTAGGCTTATTATTATGCTTTAGTTATATTTGTAATGTGGTATATATGAGTATATGGGTAGATGCGCACGCGCGCGCGCTTGTGTGTGTGTGGATAAGGGTTGACAAAGATGTCGTTAACTTATGTCAAATCCCATACTTTCTATTCTAATATACAGGTCGGTCATTAACCAAACGATAATAAGAAGAATACTGTACGATTGGGCTCTTAATTTGAAAGCAATGAAAACTAAAACAAAAGACCGTCAGACATGTTCATTTAATTAAAAAAAGGAGCATTGTATTAGAACTTCGTATTCGAAAATATCAATTTACTCTAAAGAAGAATGAAGAAGATTCGTGTCTGTCACGTTTGTTAGGTACTCGTATTTGTATAATTTATACACAACGACTGAGTTCCCTCAGTTAGATTACATTAGGTAAGTAGAACAGAACTTTGGACGATCAATTATAAATGTACTTTGATATCTGGAGTGTGAAGAAAATTTTGTACTTCTAACATTCGTTTCTAGATATTTTATTCATGAGCGAATTTACTCGTGTGAAGTTCGGACAAAATTTGTCCTTTGTAGTCAAACTCATTTAGGTATGCGTTTTTAACGAAAGGTTTTTTATCCCTGGAATGAAAGTATTTTATCTAAAAACCCTGGTGTTCAAATATTTGGGCCAACAACACGCAAGTGATAACTCCAGATTTACAAGCGGCCATAGGCTACGGACTGTATGCTTGTTGACCACCCAAGTAGTATAACAAAAAACATTTTGTAGGCAACAAGTCCTATGTCGCAGATGACTGTATCCATTTATATTATTTTTAGTATAATAAAGAGGGATATGGATACTCAAATAGCGCAGGCGACACAAAAGCAGACCGTTCTGACAAGGACAGGCGCTTACCCCCAGGAAAGCGGTGAGTGAATTCAATCATGTCAATATTCTTACAGCTCCAAGTGCACAGCTATAGTTTTTTTTTCTTTAAAAAGACAACTCCCGCACTAGAGAACAAGCTCTGTGTCGCGGGGGACTTTACAAACATACAATTAACGGACACAAATCACACACAGACTCAAAACAATACATTGTGGTCACACAAAGTTTTGTCCTGTCTGGGAATCGAAACCACAACCTCGTGCACAGCAGGCGCATACTGCGACCACTGGACCAGCAAGGCAGTCATTGTAATTGAGTTATACGATTGTCATATTAGTGGTATAAAAATCATGGCTTAGCTTAAACGCCATGTCTAACGCCATCGGTAGAAATACTATACAAAAGTATGCAAGAAAATTGTTAACACTATAAACACTGCTCTTAACGGTTATTGAACTTTTAACCCTCGAGGTCATTACAATAGTAAAGATCGTTATATAAAGAAAATATTCAAAGCATGCTAAGAGTACCATGTTTCATGAAACCGAAAGGTATAAGCTCGTAAATTGAATTCAATGATTATATTTATGTACTTTGTTTGACAATGTTTTCTTTACAAACAAGGTTAGTTTTGTTTTTAAACGACTACAAAAAAGGAGGAGGTTATATGTTGTTTGTTTTTTCATACTACCAAGGTGGCAAACAAGCATACGGCTCGCCTGATGGTTAGCAGTTACCGTAGCCTATGGCCGTTTGCAACACCAGGGGTGGCACTCTCGCGTTGCCGACCCTTTTTTATGTAGGTATGTTCACCGATATCTCACCCATTTGTGGACCGATTCTCAAAATTATTTTTCATTTGAAAGAGTATTTTCTAGAGGTGGTCCCATTGGCACCTAGTCAGGATCTGACGATGGAATCCCAGAGAAATCAGGGGCAACCCTAAAATGTTGTAGGTATTAACAATGTTTTTTCGTATTTTTTTACTTTTATTTTATCACTAAAAATAAAATAAAAATTTACAAAAAAATTAAACCGACTTCAAAAACCTAAAAAAGACTGAACAGATTGAAGTCGGTGCCAAGCTCAATATAAGGTGACATGATGAACCTAGCACCAATTCAATTTCAATCTGTAATCAGTTATTTTTAGGTTTTTGAAGTCGGTTAATTTGTTTTTTTGTATATTATATTGTACCATAATATTTCCACTGTTTATAATATAAATAAAACTCAATTTTATATAGGTATTCTGTATAACACAAACATGAATATTGTTAGAGGAGCACTATACGGCCTGTCTTTCTATTTGTTTAGGCCTTGTTTGTATAGACTCTAGAGTACCAGAGGTTCCCATTACCAGGAGGTACATTGAATTTAGATGTGAAAATACATTATTGTTGGATACTAAAACATCTGTTCATATTCCGAGAACCTACGTACACAGATTACATTTGAAAGGACACCTTTAGTCTTGTCGGTGTAAGACACAATTTATAATTAAATTTGGTTGCTTTAAAAGAGAATATTTTTTTTTTATTTTTCTATTTTTGTTATAAAAGTAAACAATATATAAAAACATTGTTAAAATCTATAAAATTTGAGGGTTGCCCTAGTTTTCCCTGAGATTCCAATATCAAATCCTGACTTGGTGCCAATGGGACCATCTCTAAAGTATACTCTTTCAAATAAAAAAAGAATTTTGAGAATCGGTCCAAAAATGGGGGAGATATCGGTGAACATACATAAAAAAACATAGAGTCGAATATAAGAACCTCCTCCTTTTTTGAAGCGGTTAAAAACATCGTGAGGAAACCAACATGTTTTGGAAGATATTCTAAAGGCATATCAGTTCCACGAACCCGTGTAATATTAGCATTATGGCCTCTGTGCTTTCTTGATAGAGAAGAACCTGTGCCTACCACTTACTAGTTATGTCACATGGGTTGCTATTATTAAATAATGAGCATTTTTTATTGATATGTCTATCACAAAAATAATATATACATAAGATTAATCATATATTTTTATTTATTTTTGCTTTATTGTACACCATTATAATACATCTACAGAAACTTAATATACATATATGATTGTACAATGGGCGGCCTTATCGTTAAAAGCGTTTCTACCAGACAACCTTTGGATGGATATTGTGTTAGTGAGAATTAACAGTTTTGCTTATTATTTCTTCCATCCTTCAATGTCATGTTAGGAATCGCAAACATAGATAAACTTTGAAACTAATTGATGCAATCTAATGGATGTCGTGCAGGGTCACGTCAACGTCGTCGTTAACTTCAGCAGCCATTAGGAAGAAATTTGAACACTCAGTGAATTAAGAAAGCTGCGAACATTTTATTTAATTTCTGATTTACTTTACGCGCCAATGGTATGTTCAATTTTCCTATAATCTACAGTATGTTTTAATAAACATATTCCAGATTAAAGGAAATTTTACTAAGAAACCTTTAAGAGATATGTTAAGTTTAGTGCTTGGTTTTGATATCTACTGAAAAGAAAGTCAGTTGTTAGGATACTCACGAAACGAACAATAATAAACTTTATAAAATGAAATGATAGGCAATATTAATTATTTTTTTAGGAAAATTATAATTTACGTCCTCTATTTTTTTCTTGAATTAATTATTCGTGGTACTTCTTTCCTTTGTAGGCAGGTTTCGTTGTAGGTAATCGGAATTGAAAGTCAAAAGATTAAAGTCGTTGATAAAGCAAAACTTATATTGATTTAATTTAAAATCAGCGAGATTAAAATTCTAACTTGGATTAATTTTGGTTGGTGAGAACAATTGAATTAAAATTAAGTTTGGAAGGCCCTGTGTTCTAAATTCAGATATTGATTTTGTAAAACTTCTTGAAGCAAAAGTTACGTAAAGGATATTATTTTACCACTGTCTTCTGTGATCTTCGATGATCTAGGCAGGGCCAGTATTATCTCAGATACTATTAAATCCCACGAACGAAAATCTGCTGTACAGCCCTTCTAGACAAGTGGCATAAACGCTAGTCGAATCGAAAATTAAAAAAAACAAATGTATAGGATTTGACGTAAGTCGTAGACATCTATATAATGTCGTAAACTTACGTCAAATCTCATACATTTATTTTTTCGACTTTTCGATTCGACTTCCGCTTATGTCACTTGTCTCGAGGGTCAGGGCTATATGAAGATTCGTTTTTTTGTGTAGTGTGTACAGTGTAATTCGGTATCTTATTGGAAATAATAATAGTTAAAAAAAATGCAGATTGATTAAAGTTTAACTGATAGTTTGATAACAGTTTGTCAAGACCGCTATATCTTAAATCGAATAATAATCCAATTATTTTTTCTGTTGATAGAGTTAATTAGATAGATATGTTGTGTGTTGTTTAAATCCGACGACATCAGTGTACTTTTAAAAGCACTAAAACGAAACAGTACGTTTTGTATTAGCATTGAATGCTATGATCGCATGTTTTATGAAGATAAAAGCTTGTGTGGAAGGCTCGATGGTCGCATCAGTAATGATAGCTGCGTGTTCTTACTCTAGTGGTATTTAATTTAATTTGTGTTTGCCATAACTGTTGGTACTTGAATGATAGTAATTATTATTTTTATTTGCATGAGAGATATTTGTTATGTAATTTTTTTGTCTGTTCCGCACATACATTTCTTTGGAAACAGCGTTTTTTTCCTAGATAAAAAGTAGCCTATGTGTTATTCTAGACTATAATCTGTCTCTATGTCAAATTTAATCTAGATCCGTTTAGTAGTTTTTACGTGAAAGAGTAACAAACATCCATACATTCTTACAAACTTTCGCGTTTATAATATTAGTATACATTTGGCTACAATCATTACGTGATTTCACGGTTAGTTCAGTGGCTAAAGAGAGCTCGCCATTTTTGACCGCCTCGGTGGTCCAGTGGCCGCAGTATGCGCCTGCTGTGCACGGGTTCGATTCTCACACAGGACAAAAATTTGTGTGACCCACAAAGAATTGCTCTTGTCTGGGTGGACCACCGAGGCAGTCACGAAATTTCTAATCAGATATTTTTGAAATAAATATAGTCAGGTCCTAGTATAAGTCATACAATTAAAATGTTTGTTTACAGTGTAGAAAAGGCATTATTGATTGTAACATGTAGGTATTAGATGACTCATAGTCTAGACATTTTTAATGCATTATTGTAGAATAGAACCGACAGTGAAAGCATGTAATTGATGTATTCGAGTCGTGTCAGAACAGTGATTATCCTGTGAAAGGTTGGGAGTTTAGATGATAACAAACTAATATTTATTAAAATAACAACAATATTGGGCAATATATTACGCAGGGTCTTAAACTTAAGTGAAAGAAAAGAGAGCATCGTACTGTAGAGGTTTATTGGTGGTCACTAGCTGGCCGCATACCAATAGTGAAACCTCTGACGTTTTATAAAAGTAAATGATAATATTTGAATTCAAAGATTGACAAAGTAAAGACGTAATTGGAAGTAAATAATTATAAGTAGGCAAAAGTCTAATAAATCCTTACTAATATTATAAAGGTGAAAGTTTGTAAGAATGGATGGATGGATGGATGTATATATGAAATGTAAAAACTACTGAACGGATCTGGATGAAATTTGGCACAGAGATAGATTATGGTCTGGAATAACACATAGACTACGAGCATGCTTTTTGCAGCGATAACCGACATCCACGCGGGCCGAGCCGCGGGCAACAGCTAGTAAGTTATATATTTATAAAGTTGTGTTTACTTGACGTAAAGGATAAAGAACCCCTCGTCCGGCATTGTACCAGATGCAGCAATACCGAGCATACGTCATCCGTAGTATGTGCTAAAGAAGAGGAGAGGTTGCTGACGACGGCGGGGGCGTTATAGTACCTACAAGCGAGCAAGCTCGACTGGGGAATTTTTAGTTAACTGATCCCGCTCTAAACTGATCCCGCGGGTTGTGTTGACTATTTTTTTTTTTTTTTTGGTTTACTGGAAGGAAACACACCTTACAGAAGACCACAGACGACACACAACGGGGTTTTTGTTTTCCTGTGTGTGAGTAGTTGAGTACAGGTATATGGCACATTTAAGGATCCGTTTTGAAATAAACGTTTTCCTATCTCTATCTTAAATCCCTGGTGTAAAAATGGGTTGGTAAAACGCAAGTGAAACATCTGGTATTGGAAAGCGTCCATGGGCTACGGTAACTGCTTAACATTAGGCAGGCCGTATGCATGTTTGCCTTTTTAGTATAAAAAAAAGAATAAAACAATAACTCACTGACACACTAAATAAAAAATAATACAGTATATATAACAATGATAAAGATTCACCTGCCAAAAACATATTTTCACAAAAAGAAAACAGTTTACAACTACGTAAGATGTATTGATTAATGGGCCGCCACGCGCCGGTCACAACTTTTTTTTTTTTTATACTACCAAGGTGGCAAACAAGCATACGTCCCGCCTGATGGTAAGCAGACTGTCGCTAAGTAGCACGCTTCTACTTTACAAAACGATCCTTAAGCCGATCTGGGCTAATGGAATACAATTCTGGGATGCAGCCTCTCATTCGAACATCGAAATCATGCAAAGATTTCAAAACAAAATCTTGAGGATGATAGCCGGTGCCCCACACGGTGGTTTGTCACAAATGAACAAATCCATCACGACCTGTTAATGACCACAGTGAAACAGGAAATACTCTTCTATACAAAAAAATACAAGGAAATACTTAAAGGCCATCCGAATAGCCTGGCCAATGTTTTGATAGAAGACAATACTACAATCCGTAGACTGCAACGGAAGATGTCCCAAGACACAATTAAATCGCGACAGTGAAGTAAAGTAGGCTACTGATAAATGTCCCTGTGGCGACAGATCGTAGTGTAATGAGAGACAAAAAAATATCAAAGATTATAAAAGTCTGTGAATCGAGATATTGCTGTCCTCCAAGGTTATCCATCTATAGACTCACCGAGTCAAGCTTGCTTTACCTATGCATATACATCGATCGCCACAGCAATTACTTAGAAATTAGCTTCTCAATGAAATAAAAATAATGTCATTGTATACAAACAATAAATTGTTATAAGAACAAAGAAACAACAAAATATTATTAACTAATTTCATGTTGTAAAAACGAAACCTAGATTCGTGTCAACTAACTTGGCATGAACAAAAGAGAAAAAGATTTTACTGTGGTGGAAGGCCACAATCTGACGACAGACACGCGATTCAAGTTGGTAAGCTGAAACTATTTTTACGTCGTCGTTTTAAGGGACTGGCAATGCCAACATGGTTGTAAAGTTAAAGATAATAAGATTATATTAAAAAAATATACAGTACTACTTGTTGCCCGCGGCTCCTCCCGCGTGGATGTCGGTTATCGCTGTAAAAAGTAGCTTATGTGTTATTCCAGACCATAATCTATCTTTGTGCCAAATTTCATCCAGATCCGTTCAGTATTTTTTACGTGAAAGAGTAACAAACATCCATCCATCCATCCATTCTCACAAACTTTGACATTTATAATATTAGTAAGGATTTTTAGTGTATTTATGGAATTTATGGGTGTTTATGCATTAAATTTTCTTAAAGGAGCCTTAACACGACGCGGCTATCTTCAATCTTGTTTCGTAAAAAAAATCCTATGGCCACTTCTTTTTCCGACTGCATCGTCAGACCAGCTCCATGGTACCATATTAAGATTTTACCTAAACAAACTAATTAACATACATTGCAAGCTAAATAAAAGCTTGATGGAATATTAACCGATTATACCATACAGAAGACTACAATCAAATAACTACACACAGCAGTGTAGTGTGTGTCTCATTTAGGGATGCGTTATGAAAGAAACGTTTTCCTATTCGAGGGATACTACATCTTAAAGTCCAGGTGTAAACAAGGATTTTTTTTTACCTCGTACCATTAGGTTGTGGAATGAGCTCCCTGTCGAAGTTTTCTCAAGAGACTACTTGTAGCATGGGATTCTTTAAGAAATGAGTTGTAAGGTTTTTAAAGAGTCGGCAACGCGCGATTGACAGCCCTGGTGTTGCAAGCGTCTATGGGCTACGGTAACTACTCACCATCAGGCGAGCCGTATACTTATTTGCCACAAAAAAGCATGTTTCTTTTGAATTCATTTTATTTTACAGACCTTTTATTCCAATCTGATAATAGTTTTTCAAACAAAGCATGCTATTAGTAGCTGAGTCACCATCCTTCTATTGTGACACTAAATCAATCATTCAATTAAAATCCCATTACGTGGTATTCTTCAAAGTAGGTTTGTTCGTTTATTGAGATTGGCAGGTAAGCTGTCTATTACATGAAGTTCTATATGGTAACGGTGACGTAATTTATCATCTGCATATTCTGTATCGTGTTGTTTAACGGAGTTAATTAATTCAGTGGAAATGAGAACTTTGAGGAATATGTGTGGAGTCATACTAGACAGAGTAAAAAACTATAGCATGGGGTTCTTCAAGAAAGGAGTTATAAGGTTTTTAAAGGGTCGGCAGCGCGTGTGTGACACCCCTGGTGTTGCAAACGTCCATAGGCTACGGTAACTGCTTACCATCAGGCGGGCCGTATGCTTGTTTGCCACCTTGGTAGTATAAAAAAAAAACTGTGACATAAGAGAACGATGTGGATTGAAAGAAGATGTAGTAAGTTGAAAAGGGGATGTTTGGACATTTAGAAAGGATGGATGAAAGAAGAATAACAAAATAAGTATATCGTGCAAGAATGAATGGAGATGTTGGTTGGGGCCACCCTAGGAGAACATACAGCGACTAAGTAGAGGATTTGCTAAAAAAGGACCAAATTAAAAGTAGCCAGAATCGACGTTCATCCATGAAGAGGATGATGAATGTAGAAGGAGGTGAAGGAAGTATGTTTGGATCGAAGCAATTGGCGTACCATAGTCTATGCCTACCACACTGGGAGGCGAGCGTGATGATATGTATATGTGTATGTATATGTCCCACTGCTGGGCACGGGTCTCCTCTCCTCTATAAAGAGAGAGAGAGTTTAGGCTTTAATTCACACACGCTGACTTAATGCGGGTTGGTGAATCAGACATGTCTTTAGAATTTCTTTTAAGACATGTGGGTTTCCTCACGATGTTTTTTTTCACCGTTAGCAGATGGCGAATCATTTGATTAGTACATATTATAAACTCCACAAAGTAAAATTCACATTGGTACTGCCACCCGGTATCGAACTCGCACCTCTTGCGAGCAAGTCGATTACTTTCAATTTTCCATTTTTTGTACCATGTTCTGAGCGAATAAATATCTTATCTTATCCATTCAGCTGTTTAGTCATGAAAATGTAAGAGACAGTATCAGAAATAGACTTTCCTTTGCATTTATTATATTAGTATGGATGCGAAAGTAAGACCGTCTTTGTTTGTTACATTCTCATAACTAATCGGAGTTACACAACTAAAGGAAATAGATGGTATCCTAGTGAAGGACAGGATAATTTTTATCGCGATAACCACCAAACAAACGTGTGAAGTCGTAGGCAATAGTTAGTTTATAATATACTAGTGGCCCGTCCTGGCTTCGCACGGAAATAAGATTTAAAAAAAAATTTACACCTAGGGTTACGTTACTTAAGTTTTAGTAAAGATCCCTAATCTTTTCTAAAAATAAATTTAGCCTATGTCACTCACGGTGAGTGTAGCTTTCCAATGGTGAAAGAATAGTTGAAATCGGCACAGTAGTTTTTAAGTTTATTAATTACAAACATACACACACACAAAAATACAAATCTTTCCTCTATAATATTAAGTATAGATTATATATTATAAACATACAATAAAAACCCCCCAAAACAGATTGCCCCGATTTCAATGGAAATTAACTAAAAAATCCTAATTATACAATTTTTTTTTTCATTTATTTTTTATTCATAAGTCAAACATGGACCACATTACACATACATAAATAATTAATTTAAAATTACAAAATAAAAAATTACATTAAATTACAATAAAATTAAATAATAATAAAATAACAAAATAATAATAATAAAATAAATTGAATTAAAATAATATTTGTATATTACCCCGTACATGTACCATGTCACAGTGGTACATATACAGGCAGTCAAAATATAAAATATTTTATAATAGCGAAAGAAACCAAACTAATTAAAACAAACAGAACATTGACAAAACCCCAATTACTCTACGTCAAAATGTTAAAGTAAAAAAAAGTCCGAACAAAAGCACGAAAGTTTGAAATAGATCAATTTCAATAAACGAAATACGGAAAGTTAATTTGTTGAATAACAAATTCCAGTGTTATATTCCCACGTAACATTTAGGGCAACCCAACTTTATATCTACACTACATAATATACTCGTAAAGCTGAAAAGTTTGTTTAAACACGATAATTTCTAGAACTACCAGCCGCCGGCTGATTCTCTAAGAAACAGCGATGGCAAACTGACAGTTGTGATCGCAAACTGTCAGTTGTGATTGCTCGGTGACGGCACAACCTATTGACAAAACGTCAAAAAGGCTCGGTTTTTGCTCTTACGGAATACCGATTTTCAATCTGACAGCCAGATTTTGCTCGGTTTTCGCGGTGGCTCGGTTTTTGCTCTTATGGAATACCCCTGCCGGATTTAATATCGGATAATATATAATTGCATTGGTTTTTTATACTACTTGGGAAAACAAGCATACGGCCCGCCTGATGGTAAGCAGTTACCGTAGCCTATTGACGTTTGCAACACCAGGGGTGTCACTCACGCGTTGCCGACCCTTTAAAAACCTTATAACTACTTTCTTGAAGAACCTCATGCTATAGTCTCTTAGGAAAACCTCGGCAGGGAGCTCATTCCACAGCCGAATCGTACGTGGTAAGAAATTCCTCTGGAATCTTACAGTTTTATCTTTGAGGTGCAAGGATGTGAGGATATTTTTTACACGGGGCTTTAAGATAGAGTGTCCCTATGATACAAACAACTACGCAGTTGTGTGTAGTTATTTGGCTGTGGTTTTCTATGATGTGGAGGTCTTTCCACAGTCGGGCTTGCTTGCTAGTAAGCGTCCCTACCTCTTTTAAAGGTTCCTACAAAATCTTTTTGCGTCTTCAAATCGCTTAAAATGTACCTATTTAGTACTTTATTGTTTAAGTGTATGCCACAGAACACTAATCATAATATGTCATGCACACGCCTCGGCATTTAAAATAAGAATAAATAAAATTATGGTCTTAGAAAAATAAAACTAAGATCGTGAAAAAGTAATAATTTTTAGCAACAAAACTTTGAATAGTAGTTCTACTTATCAACCTACTTACTATCATTACAGTCTAAGCATATTCACGTGTTAATAATCACGAAGATAGGAATTATAGTCCCGTAAATCATAAGTCCCCTTGAACTTGAATTAGTTCGCCTTCTTTGCCTTCTTATCCTTCCCGGACATGGTCAACGAGCGCTAATTGTAATTGACCACCAGTCTAGATAGATGGATATCTAACCAGACACCTGGTTAGACAGGTGTCTGGATTTTTCCTGTATACTATATATGACGGAAAATATGAGAAATACGATACTTTTTGCAATTAACGGTTCCTGGCAACAATGAATATTATAAGTGACTAGTCGAGTGGTTAATATTACGCTGAGTGTTGCGGGTTCGATTCCCTCACGTGACAACATTTTATGTGATTCATAAATGTGTGTTTCAAGTCCAGGTGGACTGTGTGTCTGTGAATTATATATTTGTAAAGTTAGAGTAGAGAAATCTACGCAATAATGGCATTTAGTTAAAAATTGGGCTTGGTGTTCACTATTTTATATACTTGCTGCATTTGAAAAGGACTGACCTTTTAAGATGCAGCAAGTCATCTCAGCCAAAAGAGATCCACTGCTGGACATAGGTCTTCCTCAAAGATTTTGACAGACCTGTTGGTCTAGTGGTTGGTGACTCTGACTGCTACACCGGTGGTCATGGGTTCGGTTCCCACCCAGGACAAATTATATGGTTACCATAGTACAGGCTCTGTCTAGTTTGGGATCTTGATGTGAAAGTTTGTCCTGAAAATATTATTACTTCCACAGCACACGGTCTTGAGCTGACCTTGTTCATAATGGTCACTACAGTGTAGATAAATGTAAATTGCCACAAGTGCAAGGTGTATTGTTACTACAAAGTTTAATCCTTTTAGCCTGATTGGTATTAAACCATTTGTGCTAGTAGATTGGCATTGTACGTCAGGATACCGGTACCTCTAATTTGAAGAGGGACGTAAACGCTTTGAAGAAAAAAATTGGTCAGTAGATAATGAACCGTTTTTAACTCGACGAAATTGAGGTAAGGTTAGTAAACCGGTAGCTGGATGATGAGATGTAACACGAACTTAGGGCGATATTATAGGAGTATTATCACTATGTTGTAGAGATTTTGACTGGCTTGTTGGTCTAGTGGTTAGTGACACTCACTGCTAAGCTGGAGGTGGTGGGTTCTCGATCACCACACGGGACAAAACTTTGTGTGATCCATATATTTATTTATTTATTGATTCAAAGAAACATACAGCTCAAATATTTCTTAGGAAATAGGTAAAGATAAATATTATATTAGCCAAAAACAGTTTTCAACATTAATTTATGTATATGTTTGTTCTATATCTGGGTGTAATTTGTGTCAGAAATTGTATGTTTGTTTAGTCCCTCGCGACACAGCACTTGTTTCCTAGTGAGTGATCTGTGGACTGAGCAGTCAGGACTTTTAACGGGCCCTCCAAAGCACGGAGACGCTCAGATGAAATACCACTATGCGGTCACTCATCTATAGAGTAACTGCGATCACTGTACCTTTCTGTAAGCGCTTCATCAATATCTTACTAAAACTAATATATACTTTATTAGAAGTATTCCTCTTTCGGCACCAATGGTTGCGGCACCTAAGCTATTCCACTTACAGCACCAATAGGTATATGGGCTTGGATTCAGCACCAAAATTGGTGCCGAAAGAGGAATAATTAGAAGTAAATTTTGTGAGTTCGTGTGGTTGTAGGGGGTAATCTCTGGATATACTAAACCGATTTTCAAAATTCTTTTGCTGATAGAAAGCCACGATATTTGTGAGTGTCATAAGCTAATACTACCACCACCCGTGCGAAGCCGATGCAAATGACAAGTATCATAATAAAATACAGGCATTATTGCTATCTTCATACTCATTTTTTTTTATACTACCAAGGTGGCAAACAAGCATACGGCCCGCCAGATGGTAAGCAGTTACCGTAGCTTATGGACGTTTGCAACACCAGGGGTGTCACTGACGCGTTGCCGACCCTTTAAAAACCTTAAAACTTCTTTCTTGAAGAACCCCATGCTATAGCCTCATACTGATAGAGGTAGTTAAACAACTCATTTATAGACAATTTATGTAATAATCTGACAACAACCCTATCAAATAGCCTACGTGTACATTATGGATAATGACAACGATTTCATAAGTGATAAGTTATTAATGAATGAAAGCCGTACTATAAATTTTATGTTTGACAAAATGTTTGAGTTGGACTCATTTAACGAAGGCTGGTCCTTCGATGCGCTAGCCTATCTGTCCTGTTCCCCTGCAATAGGACAATATTGGCTTACCATTAATTATGCTATTTAGGTGACAAACGAATAAGAGTCCGAATCTAGGTCCTAATTTGGGGGTATTCCTCGAAGCGCACCCATTTTGAAACGCAATTAAAGTATTCCTCGAAACGCACCATTTAGTTACGGTATATCTATACATATAATAAAATCGTAACCAAGTCGCGTCTGTACATTGAATTTTTTTTCGAAAAAACAATTTATATACGTTGTATTTATGTTACTGAGGCCAAAAATGTGGTTTTTAGAATTTTTGTCTGTTTGTCTGTGTGTCTGTTTGTCTGTTTGTCTGTTTGTGGCCGCGTTTGTACGCGATAAACTCAGCAACCACGCAACCGATTTGAATGCGGTTTTCACTTATATATTGTGGCAACCTTCCCATAACATATAGGCTTTATTTTATTCCAATCGGTTCACAAATAAAAAAGTTATGGCCACTTTAATAACACACGTGCTATACAAGAAACACGCTTCGATTTATTTAGCTAAATCTTTTTAAAATGTAGTTTGTAAAACCACGTTTGAAGTTCACATGAAAATAAATTTAAAAAATAATGCGAGGTTTCGGAGATATAGAAATCACCAATTTAAGTTGAACTCTCATCAATATCGGCGACCATATTTAATAGAGATCAGCTGACTGGTACATCACGTGTTAACGGTACTAGGTTAAAAGTGACCATTTTACAACGAAATGTAATAGAAGCAGACATTTTAACAGGATGCGGTGCAGGTGATAATCTTTTATACCCCGGGTTCTTTTGATTCCAATCAATTTTCCGTTTAGCATCTCCAGGAAACTCTCAAATCTTAATCCCTGAAGTCCACGCAAACGAAGTCATAAACACATATCAGCTATACATCTATACACACATAAATAAAATTGAAGTGTCTGTTTTTAATATCAAAATAATAGCTTTCTATTAAATTCATGTGGCTGTTTACATAGCACTTACAACAGAAATACAATTTTAATAGTTTTATCTCTCTATCTGTTTGTTGCAGCTAAAATCTTTGATAAAACTAAAACTATATAAATATACTATGAGTACGAATAAAATGCGTTAATCATGCCAAGACCTAAGACAATCACTGACTAAATTAAACGCCTAATAAAACTTAAACACAAACTATAAAATATTACTATAAAATGAATGCTATTTCATTTTGTGTAGGCGCTAACATTTATCAATACCTTAATTTAGGTAATCAGGAAAGCAGCACAGAAAAGAAAACACTCCACCGAATCTGTCTATCTGGTCACGATAAACTCATGATATAACTACCATACGCGGGTATACTCGCCGACGCGAGTGGTCGTGTAATCAAAGTACTCTCATCGTTTATTTTCAAAAAAGTGTTCTAAAACAACAGTGATTCGTCAAACAGTTAGTTAATAATGTGAACAATACAAAGACCAACAAAACTGTGTAATAAACTTATCTGTGCATAAACAATCAAGCAAATAATAGCAAAATAAATTTTTAAAGTGAACGTTAAATCAAACATCAAACAACAACGCTGAGCTCTTCATCTCCCACTCTAACCCAGGCCATTGACCCGTGTACAACAAAGAAACAAAAGCCATCACCTATTTGGTGAATATCACCTATGTATGTTTGGCTCAGTGGCTTAACAACCAAAGACCAAAGTGTGGAAGTGTCCGGTGGTTCAAACCTCGAAGCGGAACTTTGCGTCTTTTTGTGCATTATTCTACAATATTAAAATTTATTTATAAAATTGAACAACGATTCAATGTGAATTGCCTACCGTCTAAAAAGTTTACAGAAATATAATTTAGTTTAAAGAAATAAAATGGAGAACGTTACTATTCGAAGCAAATCCAAATCCACAAAATCACGATCGGAACTTGATTTGTCTCAAATAGCGAATAATAATGATAAGTATGACTTGCTAAACTCAACAATGATAGATGGACCATTGAACTTGTCATATATAGAAGACTTGAAACAAGAAATTCAAGATATAAAACAAAAATTATTAAGTGCTGATGCCGAGATAGAAAATTTAAATCAGGAAAATACTAATCTCCAAAAAACGGTACAAGAACAACAACGACAAATAACAATTTTAAAACGGGTATCCCGTAACTCACCGCAAAGTTTAGGTTCTGCATCTCCGATATCAAGGATAATATCAAGATCTGCCCGGATGTCGCCGCTGCGCATAGCAGCTACACAACTTACAAACACCGAAAAAGAACCGAAACCTATTGTGGACACACAAATAAACGACACAAAAATATTACAAGAAAATACACAGGAAGGAAATCAAAATAGTTTAGCACAACAAGAGTGCAAAATATCAACATCACTTGAAAAATTAAATAATAAAACTAAGAAAGTGTTGATATTGGGGGATAAACAGGGATACGGTTTGCAAAATACTCTACAAAACCTGCTGGGATCAGATTATATAGTTAAATCCTACTTGAAGTCTGGTGCCAGCTTACAACACATTTTAAACTACCCGAAAAGTGACATCATGACTTTTACAGAAAATGACTACATTATTATCTTAGGTGGATGCCATGATAGAAACCCCTATGATATGCAAACAAGCTTGCAGGCGTGGCTTTCTTCAATAACAAAAGCAAATATTATAATTAGCGAGGTACCGTACAATCAACACTTGAATGAGCGTAAATTAAATTATTTAATAAGATTTATTTGTAAAAAATATAGTAATGTTATTTATATGGATATGAACTATTCAACAACATTGCCATATAGAAGAAATTATGTTGTAAATTTAGCGAGATCTCTTTTAAAAGAAATTCTTAGTGTACATTATAAACAAAAATTCTATCAATATGAACAATTCTGTCGTCAAAAAAATAATAAAACATATGCCGACAAATGTATTCAGGTTGATTTTATGGATAGCAATCATGACTGTAGCAATTTAATTAAGAAAACTCAATGTGACTTATCTAGTGAATGTAACACGAATTGTGACACTGATCTTTTTTTTCGTAACTAAATCTTTATATGTATTTCATCAAAATATAGCAGGTCTAATAAATAAAGCAGATGATTTGGCTGTATCACTAGCTAACCTTGCAGATAAACAAAAAAATGTCGATGTAGTTTGTATAACAGAACATTTTATGATGGCAGGTCATGAAACACATCTTGATATTCCTAATTATCATTTGGCTGCCTGCTTTAGTAGAATAGGATGTAAAAGAGGCGGTGCGTGCATAATGGTTAAGTCAGGGCATCTATGGAAAAATATATGTGAAATTGAACAATTGTCTGTGAGTGGTATTTATGAGTGTTGCGGGATAGAATTAATAAGTCATAAGATTGCAATAGTATGTATTTATAGGGTGCCTAAACCAGGGAAATTAGATATGTTCTTTAATAAATTAGAGCAAACATTATTAAAGATAAATAAAAATAAATACGAAAAAATAATCTTAACTGGTGATTTTAATATCGATATTATGAAAAATAATAATACTACATTGGATTTTAAATGCATATTGCGTAGCTTTAATCTAAAATTAGCTTTAGAAAGACCGACGAGGGCAGTGAGTCAAACTTGCATCGATAACTTCGCGCATAATTTGGGAAAATCATGTAAAGCAGAAATCATTGAGCTAGCATTATCAGACCACTCGGCTCAAATGTTAAGGTGTCCAGTTAAAACCCAGTGTGTTTTAAAATATTGGCGAAAGAAACAGCGCGACTATTCCTCAGAAAATGTCATAAAATTTAAAAAGTATATTATGGCCCTAACATTTTCTGAAATTTATGATACCGATGATGCGAATACCGCATTTGATATATTTTTAGAACAATTTAGACTCATTCATGATTTATGTTTTCCATTGAAACTTATCACTGTACACGTAAATAAAAATTCAAAATGGATATCAAAAGGTATTAAGAAATGTAGTCGAAAAAAAAGGGAACTGTTATGGGCTTATAGAATTAAACCTAATAATGGAAACAAACAAATTTATAACAATTATTTAAAACGATTTCGGAAAATTATAAAACTAACAAAACGAGCTCAAAACATACACAGTATTAATACTTCAAATAATAAAAATAAATCGACATGGAATATAATAAATAAATCAAAATATAATGTACCTAAAGAAACTATTAATAAAATAATAATAGATAATAAAACCATAACTGATCTGAATGTAATTGCAAATAGTTTTAATGACTATTATGTGGATAAAATAACACCACTACCAGGGATAGGCCGCAATGTTACGTCGCTAATAGTCAACAATAACAAGTCCATATTTATGGGGCCCAGTGTACCACAACAGATCTTATCTATTATTAAAAATCTGAAAAACACAAATAGTGTAGGCTATGACGGCATTTCTACTAAAATAATAAAATCTGTCGGAAATATAATCTGCACTCACCTTAGCTATATAATAAATGTTAGCATTAGTCAAGGCATCTTTCCAGAGGCCCTAAAAATTTCAATAATAAAACCAGTGTTTAAAAAGGGAAATACGAGATTCTATGCTTAATTACAGACCTATTGCACTAATACCAATATTTTCAAAAAATTTTGAAAAATATATTCACAAGGAACTCAACAACTACTTAGAAGCTAATAAAATTATTTGTAACGAACAAAAAGGTTTTAGACAAAATATGGGGGTAAACATTGCTTTAAATGAGTTCTTACATAAAGTAATGTCAAATGTGGATATACGGAACCCGGTATCGGCAGTATACTGCGATATGACTCAAGCGTTCGATTATGTGGATCATGGTATTCTAAAAAATAAGCTTGAGAGCTATGGCATAAGGGGTAACGTCCTAAACTTAGTGATGTCGTATTTATCTAATAGAAGACAATTTACAGCTCTTTCTAAAGTAGATCTTATTACTAAAAGAGAAAGACTTTTTAGATCGAATGAGCGCAAGGTTACTTTCGGAGTTCCACAGGGCAGTGTGCTAGGCCCTTTATTATTTTTGACTTACATTAATGATCTACCTAAATCAGTTAATAGACATATGACCTTATTTGCAGACGACAGCACACTCATAATGGAATGCAATAATCGTGATCTCTATGAAAATGACATAAATAATTGTATATCTATGATTAGCTCATGGTTAAATAATAATAATTTAAAAATGAATTATAACAAAACTCAAATTATGCAATTCAGCCAGCGGGTTCCACTCAGTAATAATTTAAATATTAAATATGAAGAATTTAACATAAACGAAGTAGACAATGCTAAGTTTCTAGGTTTGACTATTGATAAACAACTTAATTGGAAAGCACACTTGGAACAACTATGCAAGAGAATTAGTAGCAGTTCTTATGCACTATATAAACTCGCCCCAACAGTAAATGTAGCAGCGCTGCTTACTGCTTATCATGGCCTAGTAGCTTCGATACTAAGATATGGCATAATTTTTTGGGGCAACTCAGTAGCCAAAGACGTTGCATTCAAACAACAAAAACGTTGTATCAGGTCCATGTTTTCACTACATTTTACCGACAGCTGTAGACCATATTTTATGAAACATAGAATTTTGACATTACCCTCATTATATACCTATGAAATATTATTATTTGTTAAAACGAATCAACAGCTTTTTCCTCGACTGTCAGATATTATCACTCGCAACCGCCGTGACAATTATAGATTGTGTATGCATACAGCTAAGACAGCACTCATGAGCAACAGTATATTCTGTATGGCCCCAAGACTATATAACAAGGTACCAAATACATATAAGGATCTAGATATTAATATGTTTAAGCGCAAGATTAAAAACCTATTGTTAGATAAGTGCTACTATTCAGTTAACGATTTTCTTAACGATAATACTATATAAAGCTTGACAAAAATTTATCTAAATATTTTTATGTTTTATTGACATGTCCTGTATTATAAATTTAAGTTGACATGTATACACATCATATAGATTTTTAAGTACGTATTTTATTAATAATGATAATTTTTTGACATGTATATTTTTTTTTTCTTTCCAATTTTATTCATATTGACATCTGACCTGTTATTTGTAATTATTTAGTAGATGCTGACTTAATTATTTTACATTTGTATGCCTATAAGTGTGGGCAGAGCATGTTGAGTCAAATTATAATTTTTTGTAACAACTATTGTACACATGTTATGACAAACAAAATTTCATACGATTTTCACCAGAAGAAGGCGTGATTCTTTCATTATAGTTTTGCGAGCGTGAATTGGCTGAAATATTACGATGATAGTTGAGCGAGTCGGAAAAATCCTGCCGTTGGAGGCAATGTTATTTGCAAATAGATCTAAAAAACTCCGCGATACTATGTGTCTATCTTCGACCAAAAAAATCACTCACAGCGAAACGCATGATCGGCCTCGGTCTCATCGGCATACTTAACTGATATATATTTTTAACTGATTTTTTACAGACGAGGTTCCATTGCATTGTTTTTTTTATTCCTGAACATCGTCATTTAAGAGCCGATTTGTAATATTTTCTTTTTAAGTGACCGACATAGCTCGAAAAATTGCCTCAATTAAGTGACAATGGGCAGGGCATATAGCTCACAGAACCGATGGCCGTTGGGGCAGAAAGGTTCTAGAGTGGCGACCACGAACTGAAAGACGCAGCGTGGGCAGGCCTCTAACAAGATGGACCGACGACCTGGTAAACGCGGGCAACCGATGGACAAGGTCAGATCAGGACCGAATGATGTGGAAAACCTTGCGGGAGGCCTATGTCGAGCAGTGGACGTCTTATGGCTAAGATGGAACTACTTTTGTGGCAAACAAGCATATGGCCCACCTGATGTTAAGCAGTTACCGTAGCTTATGGACGCTTGCAATACCAAAGGTATCACTTGCGTGTTACTAACCCATTTTTTACACCAGGGCTTTAAGGTGGGAGTATCCCTGGGATAGAAATACGTTTCTTTAAAAACGAATCCCTAAGTGAGCGTTGGAAACCTATACTCACACACAGGAACACAACTACACCGCTGTGTGTAGTTATTTGGCTGTGGTCTTCTGTAAGGTGGAGGTCATTCCTTCTCTTAAAAAAATCTCTTAAAAATCTTTTTGTAATTGGATGGATAATCTTTCATATTGTTCTCAGTTTTTAAGAAATCCAGTTCTGGTGATGGGTTCCGTAGGGAAGTGAGTAACCTTCTCAAATACTATAGGCATTCTGCAATGAATCAAACAAATGCATTCAGGAAGCATCAATTCGTTAGTGAAACTAATAAAGAATACTGCAGATGGCCAACTTCTCAATGATAAATATTTTTCCGATGGAGATCAGACATAAAGTATCTCAATTATGTAATTAAATGACAGTAACTAATCACATTCAATGAGCAAATTAAAATGTTACAATTTAACTAATATTATGATACAGCCGGATATAGGCACGGGAACTTCGTAATTAAACAATGTACAAAGTAAAAAATTCATAGTTTCAGAGATAAAGATAATAATTAACAGATACCTATATACCGAATTTACGTTGAAGTCTCACTAATATGGTCGACAATATTAAATAGGGTTCAACTTACTGGTTTTTCATTCAGTTTTGTTCCGAAAGCTTATGTAAAGTAGTATAACTGTATTATAAGAACAATGGATCAAAAGGAAAGTTCAATTTCTGAAATCCTTGAGCACTACGACGGACCATTATGCCCTTTAAGAATTTAATAAATTTTTAGCCCACATAAACTGTGCAACAGTACCTATCAGGTTAGAAGTGACCAATTTAAAACGAAATGTAATAGATGTAGAGATTTCTACAGGGTATGGCACAGATAATACATAACAATACATAAATTCAAACTATTAGCTAGGCGATGGGCCAATTCACGTTTGCGCTAAGACAATTTGAAGAGCAGAACAATCATACAAACAAGGAATATTTCTTCATGAAGTTTATTAATTGCAGAATCCAAATGTTTAAAAGAAAAACGTGACTGACTAATCAACAAACGCACAGTTTAAATCATTAGACACTCAGCTATTATGATATAGGCATCCGCAAAGAAAGGTTTTTTTAAATGTAACCACTAAAGATGAAAATCAGCCGATGAAAGTTTGTATAGGGATAACAGCTGTAGCTTTGAGATTTTCAGTAAAAGACTGAACACGCGAACGAAGTCGCGGGTACAGCTAGTTTTTAATATATTTCCTTGCCTTACCTGAATGGTGCGTTTCAAGGAATACTTTAGGTGCGTTTCGTTAGGTGCGTTTGGAGAAATACCCCGTAATTTGTGTTTATTAATTGAATGAATAGATACAGTTCTCTGCGAGATAGGGCAGAAATAGTAGCAATAAAGAGAGGTAGGGAACCATACTAGCGAGCAAGCCCGTCTGGGGATGGACCTCCACCTTACAGAAGGCCACAGCCAAAGAACTACACACAGAGGCGTAGTTGTGTTCTTCTGTGTGAGTGCAGGTCTTTAGTGCTCATTTGGGGAAGCGCTTTGAAAAAAACGTTTTCCTATCCCGGGGATATTCCATTTTAAAGCCCTGGTATAAAAAATGGGTCGGCAACACGCAAGCGATACCTCTGGTTTCATTTCAAGCGACCATAGACTGCGGTAATTGCTTAACATCAGGCAGGCCGTATGCTTGTTTGCCATACAAGTAGTATAAAAACCAACTAAGTAGTAGTTAAGGTTACAATATATTTGACCGCCTTGGTGGTCCAGTGGCCGCAGTATGCGCCTGCTGTGCACGAGGTTGTGGGTTCGATTCCCACAGAACTTGTTCTCTAGTGCGGGAGTTGTCTTTTTAAAATACACAAATAACAAAAAATATTAACAAGAGTTATTAACGCGTTCATACATTATTTACCTCTAGATTGCTTGACGTATCGACCAAGTTACACTGACCTTGGAATCTAAAGAATAGAAATGTATGACGTCGTGTATAATTATTATTGTACTTATGTAATACAAAGTGAAAGTTGGATATCTCTTATTAAGTATGAAATAATCCCTACAGCATTAATTAAGTACTTAGAATGCTAATAACAATCATTCATTGAAAATGACACAATCTAAAAGTATTAGACTAGACTGATAGAAAAAAGAAAACCCTTCTGTGGGGCATAAAATGTGTTGCTATTGTTACTAATAACACTGACTATCCTACTAATATTATAAACGCGAAAGTTTGTAAGTATGGATGGATGGATCGATGGATGGTTGGATGGAAGGATGGATGGATGAATGGATGTTTGTTACTCTTTCGCGTAAAAACTACTGAACGGATCTGGATGAAATTTGGCACAGAGATAGATTATGGTCTGGAATAACACATAGGCTACTTTTTACAGCGATAACCGACATTCACGCGGGTAGAGCCACGGGCAATTCCCACACAGGACAAAACTTTGTGTGACCCACAAAGAATTTTTAATTGTAATTTGTGTAAAGTCCCCCGCGACACAGAACTTGTATTTTAGTGCGGGAATTGTCTTTTTTAAAAGAATAATAATATGTCGACTCCCACTTTAATAGATTTTAGAGACGTAGCACACCATCCAAGAGAGCAAACCCGACTGGTGGAGGACCTCGATTTTTAATAACGTTTTCTTTTACCCAGGGTAACGTATAACACAACATTTTAGTATTAATAGATAAAGAAAGTAATGCTTCTGGTATTGTAGCCGCAGTATGCGCCTGCTGTGCACGAGGTTATGGGTTCGATTTCCACACAGGACAAAATTTTGTGTGACCCGCAAAGAGTTATTCAGAGTCTGGGTGTAATTTGTGTCTGATAAGTGCCACGCGACACAGAGCCTGTTCTCTCTCTATCAATAGACATCACAAAACATTTTTTGTAAAATAAAAACATTTCTGCTCAAACATAGAAGTATTTATTCAGAGCATTTAATACCGAACTGCATACTGTATATACGTCTGGTCGTCATAGCTACATTCAAACTGAGGGACTCAATAATTACCTCTCAAGGGAATCTCGTGAAATGATCGTAAAGATACTGTTGCAGGGGCAAAATCTTGCGTTGTACACGTGTGTTGAACGGTCGCCCGCAACTTCGTCCGCGTAGTAATTTGGAATATTTTCCCCGATTTTGCAACATATCTCACTACTGCGCCGCTCCTATTGATCATAGCGTGGTGTTAAATAGCCTTCCGGAATAAATGCACTATTCAACAAAAATATTTTTTCTAATCGAACCAGTACTTTCTGAGATTAGCGCGTTCAACCAAACAAACGAACAAACTTTTCAGCTGTATAATATTAGTATAGATACGAGATTTTCTGAAGTCTACATCGTGCATGATTACGTTTTATTTATTATTTATATTTAAAATAAAAAGCTATTTCGTAAAAATCTTCTAAAAACTATTAAAAAACTTAAAAAAAGAAGAATGAAATCGGTCAAGTCGTTTTCAAGTTGTGGCATGACCAAGAGAAATAGGGATTTATATAATATATAGATTGCTTTTTATTTACTCAGATTTACCTATCCAACTGCGGGTGGAGCCACGGGCAAGAGCTAGTAACAGAATAAACTTTGGGTTTACAAGATGTTGCATTGACAACGCATGAGTAATGCTCTTCGTATTGCAATTATCTATAGACCAGCCGTATGATTTTTTTGTCACAGTGATAGTATAAAAAAACTAGTTCCAATGAGCCGAAATATGCACTGAGTACTAAGTTTATAATTTTGCAACTATGAGACCAATCTAAAAAACAGACCAATGTATCGCACCATGAGTGGAAAAGAGGCATAAGCTGAGAAAAGCCATTTGACAATTCTGAACCTTATTATTACGATGCACAAGATAAAAATTGCAAAACAGGCGTATCTTATCATAAGTCGTTATTTTACTGCAGTTGCGGTATATCAATGAAAAGAGTTAGAACAGAAAAAAATAAGAATAATGTCCAAAATTCTATTAAACTTGAATTGAAATAGTATCTTTATCTCTGAGTAGTTTAATCTAGTAAAGGTCGTGGGCAACCGATGCACAAGGTCAGCTCAGGACCGAATGATGTGGAAAACCTTGGGGAAGGCCTTAACCAACAGTGGACGCCTTATGGCTGAGATGGATACTTTAACCCAATCCAAACGTCTATCTGCAGTCGGCTTTCAGTATTTACATGGACTAAGTACTTGACGTACGCATAGTAATTAAGACCCCCGGATATCTACCATTGTAACGTCTATCATAGATGATTGTGTAATACAATGAGTTCAGAGCAGAATTATAAAACTTTAACCTTTATATATAGGTACTACTTAGCTGACCTATGTTCACTTTGTTAGGCGGTAAACATTTTTACTTGTGATGATATTAGGTCAGGAGTGGGGTTATTTCCTGATTGCCAAAAGGAGGATTATATTTCTCATTTTACGGGTTAATATGTAGCCTATGACACTCACAAAAATAGTTTTCTATTGGTAAAAGAATGGGGTTCATCCCTTATATTATCCTCTTATGACAAACATTTTTGGAAATTTAAGAGAGGTAGACCACCATACTAGCGAGCAAGCCCGACTGGGGAAGGACCTCCACCTTACAGAACACCACAGCCAAATAACTAAACACAGTGATGTAGGTGTGTTCCTGTGTGTGAGTACAGGTCTCCAGCGCTAATTTAGGGATGCGTTTTGAAAGAAACGTATTCCTATCCCAAGGATACTCCTATAATAAAGACCTGCAGGGGTATTCCGTAAGAGCAAAAACCGAGCCACCGCAAAAACCGAGCAAAATCTGTCTGTCAGATTGAAAATCGGTATTCCGTAAGCGCCCTTTTTGACGTTAAGTCAATAGATTGTGCCGTCACCGAGCAATCACAACTGTCAGTTTTGCGATCACAACTGTCAGTTTGCCATCGCTGTTTCTTAGAGAATCAGCCGGCCGCCGGTGTAAAAAAATGGGTTGGCAACACGCAGGTGATGCTTCTGGTATTTCAAGCGTCAATAGGCTACGGTAACTGCTTAACATCAGGCGGGCCATATGCTTGTTTGCCACCTAAGTAGTATAAAAAATAAAGAAAATTTGTACAACATTTTAGCTTTGTGGTCCCATCGGTTTAGGCTGTGCGTTGATGAATCAGAGTCAATCAATCAGTCAGTCGGGGCACGCAATTAATTATACCTCTACGTATAGACTAGGGTAGCAGACAAGCAACAAGCTCGCCTGTGATGGTAAGCAGTTACCGTAGCCCTAAATCTACCTTCCGATTTCAACATAACTACTAAGTTATAAAATCTCTTCCATTTGCTATAAATAATTGAATTGTTCTCAGATTATGTGAGGATATTATAGTATTAAACTGACTAAAAGTTACTTAAACTTTTTACAAACTTGCAAAGTGTTAAAACCTCAGTTTTTCAAACCAAAGTTAGTATAAACTGTTTAAAGTTCGAACAGACTTGAGATTGCGATTAAGTTGCTTTGATTTATAAGGATTTTGTTATTGAAATAGTTGGAATCATTTTATTATTTATTAAGGACTAAGGTACGAAAATTATAGGAATCGAATTTTGATAGAATTTGTATTGGATCATTATCTAAAATATAATAATAATAAAAATAGCTATGCCTAAATGCCAGGCTAAATGCAATGGCTTGCTGGATATTGCACTCCACTGCCCTGAGATGACTTTGGTTCAACTGATAATCCAAGTAAGTAAAAATTTTATTTATAAAATCAAATTGAAAAAGATAATTTAAAAAGTAAATATAGGCAAAATATTTTACAATTTAGAAATAATAAGATAACAGATGGCGCGAAAAAGAGGAGACCTATACCCAGCAGTGAGTGGATAAGGGTTGACAAAGAAGAAGAAGAAGAAGATATTAAAAAAATGAATACTATTTAAATTCGTTCTGGGGACATTATGTGAGTCATGTTGTCATATTGCTTCGATTGGACACTCTTTATTAATTTTACGTGTTACGAGTTTTACTTTTTCTTGCTACGTTATAAGGAGTATTCAGTATTTTTGTTTTAGTTAAAATGAAAAAGCTATTTTAATTGAGATTTCAGAATATGACATGAAATTTTTCTATTAAAAAAAAGGATTCTTTTAAAGAAAATTGTACGACAGTTTATTAAAAGTGTAAGATATTTTTACAATATGAAAAAGTTTTCCAAAGAGCATAAAGTAACCAAAATAGGTCCACTAGTTTAAGTTGCTGACAGTTTAGTGGTCGACGAGATAACTTAAATTTAATATTAAAAAACTTTGTAAGAAGTTCGAAGTTGTTTGAATCTACAAAAGTCTTTTCTTTGAACTGTATATTAATATTTTCCAGTGATAAATGCAATTATGATGTGAGTACCCATCTTATTTAATTATGTACACAAATCAAAGTTGTTTTATGCGTCATAGGAGCAGATTGTAGAATTTAAAATATATATTTAGCTTTATTACACGTAATAGATTACCTAACACTATATAAAATTATTTAATATATTATATTCGTTTTAATAATACATATTATTGTGTTGTTTAAAAATTATTGTAAAACCTTTTTCTGAAAATAATATAATGTGAAAAATTGATAAATACAAGATTTATATAATATTCTAAGTTGTTTAATTTGTTAAAATAGTATCCTGCTTTGTTGTAGACACAAATAACATGGTAAACAATAATTATGCAGTATTTAATTAATAATAATGCAATTTGAAATAAAACTATACTATTGCTATAAAAACGAAACATTCCAAGTCACACTTACCACCATCAAAATACCATGACTTAACAATCCTTAACACTTCACACACCTCACTGTGAACTTCAACGAACCACTTTATTTACACTGAGGCGGTCGTTTCAAACCTCAATGTAGATTAGTACTGAAAACTTGGTGCAAAGCCGTTCGCGTGTTAGGCCGCTAGCAACCCACAGCAAGCCAGTTGCACACAACAGTTGTATAAAAAAATAAAACTATTTTTCGTATGACGTCATTTGTGACGTAGAAGCACGATGTGGATGGTATGCTTTTGGATTAGTACTTAGTTTTTGTTTGGAGTTTGATTGTTTTGATGTATTGTTGCCATGGTTACGGCAGGTTTTCTAAAAGAAATATGTATGAGTGATGTATGATTCATAGAATCGAAACTAGAAAAATATTGTTATTGGTATTTTACTAGTATATAGTGATAGATAATATAACTATAATAATATGAATTATAGTACTTTTATAATAATGAAAATTAAATTTAAAAATGAGAATATTTGTAATATTTCCAATTTATTGAATGGCGTGAACAATTCCGCAAGCTTTTATATATAATAATTTTACATAGAGTACTTTAAAAATAGCAGAGAACTTAATTGAAGTACAAAGAGAAAAATAATAATTATAATTTATAGCACTCTAAGGTTGTAATTTAAAACAAGTAGGTACGTGTTCTCCAAACTCTTTATTAGAATTTTACATTTGAAAAGTCGAACTGCTACAAAAGTAATTTCAACGCTACAACAGATCTTAACAAACTAATTTCAACAGGAAACTTTTTTTGCCCTTTAAAATTTACACCTCAATATTTTTTCTTATATTAATAATACTTTTAGCAGAATCGTAAACGAATAGTAAAACTGAGACGTATTTAATAAATAAAGCCGAAAAAATAACCATTCCATGTTTTTTGACTAAGGTTTAATTAGTTCTTACAATAATAAGACCTAACTAAAACCAGTCATGTAAATTCAGTCAGTGAAAGAATTGTAATTACACAGGACATCCTAAAAGTTGATAATGTCTTTTTATAGCTTTAATAATTTAAAAAGTCGTTTGGTTATGGTTGCATGACATCAAATCAAAAACAATTTTATAAATTAAGAGAGGAAACACTTACTAGTAATTTTTTTTTTCTAAATTTGTTGATATTTGGCACTATATAAAAATATATATTATAGTGTTATACACAGACTTGATATTAAACATTTTTCAATTCTGTAAACACCTTTGCAATTCACTAGATTAAACACTATATCTTAAAATTTAAGATAGTGTGAGTAAATTGAAAAGTTTTTTGTAAGTATAATAATTATGACGTGTGTGATCATTTTATTAGAAAACTTTTGTATTAGTATTAATTAATCACATATGCGTATCTTACATTCATTCAACCCAAAAGTTTCTAAACCTGCCATTTTCACAAACGTCTCTAAGACAAATTAGTTTTTTGATTATTACAAAAACATATCACATTGCCGACTTCTATAAAATAATGTTTTTATAACACGTAATGTAAATTACCAGTTTATGATACAGTTATGTCTGCCTGTCTTTTGCCTTTAGACGTCTAAACGGCTGAACGGATCCTAATAAAAAAATATTTTTTAAAGATTCCTTCAGTCGATTGTGACGTTGCTATATTATTATGGCAGATAGTATTTTGGGGGATTGGGCTTTATATCGCGTTATAAAAAATAAAAATAATTTATTTCTATAATTTAATCTAATTACAAAATTGTTAGAGCACGGCTCTTCCACTTATTAGGTAACTACTTAATAAATAATCTGTATATATAATATACTCGTTCTGAATACATCAAAAACAAATATTTATAATTTGTTTTTTTATTAATTACCTTCTTTAGAAATCAAAAGGATTACCATAAAAAATGTTGAGCACCCCAGTTTTACCGAACGCCGGTCTATCAGTAATATGTATGACATTTGAGTGCGGCACTCGCGACGTCGCCGACTCGGCCGCGACGCGCCTCCACCCGCGACATTGACCAGCCCGCGACCTTGGGAATTAGTTACTTTCATGGGGTAAGCTATATAACAATG
The DNA here is from genome assembly GCA_947095525.1 of Trisateles emortualis. Taxonomy (NCBI): domain Eukaryota; kingdom Metazoa; phylum Arthropoda; class Insecta; order Lepidoptera; family Erebidae; genus Trisateles; species Trisateles emortualis. The sequence continues at coordinate 18,345,888 of OX352736.1, read as the reverse complement.
CTACAATAAGCTACTTAAAACAATTAATTACAATATTCTACCAGCTGCTAGTAGCGACTTGGTCTTCGTTAAAGCGGACAGTAACCAGAATAATGAGAGCCCTCAGTAGCATAACCATACTCACTAAAGAAAGGTCAACTAATTTAAAGCCTTTACTAGCTGTATTTTAATAAGCTCGCTATTGTTGAATGCTATTGTCGGACTAATAACCTGTCTGTCAATTGATACGTTTAGGGTTTTTAAAGTTAAGGATATTTTGTTATAAGTATTTTGCTGATTTATTTTATTGTTTCTAATTTTACCTCTTAGTGGACAGGCCTTGTTAAAAAATTTTGGACAAACTGTTTTTATCCGAACTCATGCCAACACGTTTACCTCATCAACCCGTACGTGACGTTTTACTGGCCAAAGTTCAACGATCTCACTAAAGATTATCCTCTCAATTTTTTTTTCCATGAAATACTTCTGAAATACTTGTGTATCTATGAATTCCCAGGGTTGTAATACGTAAGTAATAGCTCTGATATAACGATTTTCCATCAGGTATAACTTTTTACCTTCTGCATAAGGCATTTTTGTAATAATTTGTTAGAAGTTAGAAATATCTTTATTTTAGGCGATCCACACAACGTGATGCAATCTAATTTATTCAACGTTGTTAAATTGATTTTGTTTTAACTTGCCTTATCATTCGACCCTTTTCAGGTAGGATTTGGTTTTAATTAAATTCCATTTAACTTATTACTTGTACTAGAGCTTTAGCATTCTACCTTTAAACTCTGGTACTAAATTACTGTAATCACGAACATATGTCACATTCAAAGCAGTAGTTGTTGAATCTCCACCGACTATATTTGCAGTGGCCTGCTTGTGACTGTCACATGCTGTGACGACTGTTTCGTCTTTCTATAAATACAAGTTGTCTAGTTCGAAAATAATCCCAGTCCAACTTTTTAGTAGTTAGTAAATTTATTTGAAACGACAATTTAGTACTTTACCTAGATTTTAATAATTTAAGTCTGTTGTGAAGTTTATTAGTATTTTAGACAGTTTCAATTTATTATATTACTAACTAACAGATAATACCACAAGTGCTTATAACAATTTGAAGCTATCATTACTTCTGTTTGAATTTTAATATACTTCAAAACTGATATTTAGCTTCAATTACATTTATTTAACAACGTTTTGGATAATGTTCCGCTTAAACAGTAGTAGAACAATTGTAGTTCTTCGAGTTTGTTTCTCTATCTTGTTGCAACCTTGCAGCTAAAAAACCCTTAGTTCTAAATATCACTTGCATATTTCAGACCAATTAATTCAGACAAAATGTTTCAAAATGCATCCCTGAATGATTTGCCAATATACTAAGTAGGTATAAAACGTCATTTTTTGTATTAACTGACTTGGGATAATATCATACTTAAAATTTATTTAAGTGACAAAGTAACACTTACGAATGGCATCTATTGAGTCAATATTACAACAGAAAATACGGAAATACGACGAACCAATGTACCATCCGCCAGTTCACTTGCAGTAGTAGATTTATGAGAAAAACTGGAATGAAACTTAGGCCTCTTTATAGTCAAATAGTTACATTTCAATTTTTAAAAAAAGAGACAATTTTGAAATCCCACTTAGCGATTTGATCCTAGTTTTTATTCTCTGTATCATCATCATCATCTCAGCCAAAAGATGTTCACTGCTCGATCCTGAGCTGACCTTGTCCATCGGTTTCCCGCAACCTTTACTAGGTCTTCGGTCCATTATTTAGATTGTTGTAAAATTTGGTGTACAATATAGAATTATCTATCTATGTATCTGTGGTAGCATGCAACTGACGTCTATAATGCACTTGCCCTTGAACTTGCTCCAGTGACTGGTGCAAGTCGGAGACGCGACGGGAAGCGTTAGATTGGTGCCCGTTGTAAATTCAAAAGGCAAGCGGTGTTGTACCTAGTTAATAGCATCATAGATTAATATTTTTATTCCAGAGTGGTCTGTCTTTGTAGTGTAGGTACATAAATTATATATATTTTTTGACTTCCTTGGTAGTTTAGTGGCCGCGGTATGCACCTGCTGTGCACGAGGTTGTGGGTTCGATTCCCGCACAGGACAAAACTTTGTTTGACCCATAAAGAATTGTTCTGAGTCTAGATGTAATTTGTGTCCGTTAATTCCCCGCGACACAGAGCTTGTTTTCTAGTGCGGAAGTCGTATTTTTTTTAAAGAAAGAAAAAAGAAGAAATAGGATTACGACTTTTGTTCCCAAAAAAATTTCCTTGGTAAGAATTTTTTTCTTTAAGTAATGCAGAATTATTATAAAGAGATATTGAAGAAGTGTAATAAAAGACTTGCCCAATTAAAAGATACATATATTAATTTGATAACACACAATTTAAATTAAAAGCAACATTACAATGAAATATAACTACGTTATAAATACATATGTTTTGTGAAGAGCTGGTGTCTGATGTAGGTTAGCACCTGTATTACAGATCACCAGGTCTCCACCCCATTTTTCCATAGTAAACAATTTTTAGTTTTATTTCAACATTTTGGAAAACAAAAGGAGCAATCAACTAAGTATGTGAAGAATCAAATTAAATGATTGTAAATAGAAGGTACTACTTGTATAAATTATATTCAGGGAGATTTGTTGTGTAAATAAGGTGTATGTGTATGTGTGTGGGAGTGTAATGTGAGTTTGATGTGTGTGTGTGTGTGTGTGTAGTGTGAGTTTGGTGTGTGTGTATGTGAATGTAGTAGTAGAACTAGCATCAGCATATTTATTTAAGTAAATTTTCCGTATTAATATAGTCAAATTTTTGCAACCAATTACTAGTCATTCAGCGTTCGGCAACCGTTGAAAACGCCCGCGTTCGTATTGCTCTAGTTCTCACTCGAGTAAAACGCTGAGGCAGCATACTAGTCGTCGCGAGTGTCCGACATCGGTCATCGTGATGACCCAGTTTTTGAAATTGTGCAATTAGTGAATAATTATAACTAAACATGTGTAATACGACAATTATAAAGGCATAATTTACACCAAATTAAAATGCCTTCCACCCAGATATCATTGAAAACTGAAACGGAACATCTTCTGTATAAACATTTAACAGAAGAATCAGCCCAACGTAAGAAGCTAGAGAGTTTGGTAGAGGCTCTAAAAGGTCAGATAACTGAACTTCAGCAGCAATTAAAATTAGTCCAGGAAAAGAATGACACGTTAGAACCACAACCTTTGTGTAAAGAAAATTCCTCTGAACGAGTCCGATATGAGACAGACGAAGAGGAGCTTGCAAACGAAACTGAGTGGATACGTCAGCAGAATCGAAAGAAAAGGAAGCTGAACCAATCGCTTACCCCACCAAAGCAACAAGGAGCAAGCTCCAGCGAAGACATAGGCAAAAAGGTCAAGAAGGCCCCACAACCGCCACCCATCATTGTTGAAAATGTAAAAAATTACCAACAATTTTACGATTTCTTATCCGAAAGTGCTTCGGCAGAGTCATTCATAATAAAAATGAGGAATGCAGACAGCGTCAAAATAAATGCAAGCAACGAAGACTCCTATAGAATCATTACAAAGCTGATTTCAGAAAAGAAATGCCTTTGGCATACTTATGAAAACAAACAAGATAGGCCGATTAGAATAATGGCTAAAAGTTTACCCTCTACTTGCGAGCCTGCTAGAATAATCGAAGACTTGTCAACAAAGGGTTACAATATCCTCGATGCGGTAAACAAATTACGCTGGAGAGACAAAACACCACTTAATATGTTCATGCTTTCATTTAATAAAGATGAAGATATTAAAAAAATATACGAAATTAAGTCTATTCTTGGCTGTAAAGTGGAAATACAACCTTTGAAAACGGGTAAATAATACCGCAATGTAAAAAATGTCAAGCCTATGGTCATACACAAAAATACTGCTCCAAAGAGCCCCGTTGTGTGAAATGTACAGGCAAACATTTAACTAAGGACTGCATGAAGCCTGCAGATGCTAAACCAAAGTGTGTCCACTGTGGCGAGGCACATCCTGCAAGCTACAGAGGCTGTATGGTAGCTAAAGAGCTACAAACCCTAAGAAATAAAGCTACAAAAACACAGTCAGCCCCCACAAAATTGGGTGCAAAGGCGAATCTGGGTAAGAAAGGTATTACTTCTAGATTCGTTACCCATAGTCAGTCTTTTGCCCAAATCACAAAAGGTGTTAAGGCACAACCACAGTCGCAGTCGCAGACTCAGCCAACATCCGCTTTAGACGCTAAGATTAGCAAAATTTTAAGCATTATAACATCATTTGATGAAAGATTATATAAATTGGAACATAGCACCAATGCTGCTATTTACAAATAAACACAATGGTTAAGTCACTAAAAGTTATGGCATGGAATGCTAATGGACTCCTTCGCCATCAGAATGAGCTACAAGTTGTCCTAAATATAGAAAGTATTGATATATGTCTTATATCTGAAACGCATTTCACTAGGGAATCTTTCATAAAAATTAAAGGATACAACATATACCATGCTTTACACCCAGATAACAAAGCCAGAGGAGGCAGCGCAGTTATAATAAAAGAAAACATCTGTCATTATGAACAATTTAAACATGAAGAGCATGAAATACAAGCTGTAGCGGTGTGTGTAACAACCAAACGTTACCCTATTACCGTGTCTTCTATATATAGCCCGCCAAGATACTCATTAAAGTCTAACCAATACGAAAATCTATTCAAACAAATTGGTAACAGATTTATTCTGGGGGGTGACTTTAACGCCAAAAACACCCATTGGGGGTCCAGGCTTACGACAACAAAAGGTAAAGAACTATTATGTGCAATCAGAAAAATGAAATGTGACGTCATATCGACAGGGAAGCCGACATATTGGCCTACTGACTCACAGAAAATTCCTGACTTAATAGACTTCTTTATTTATAAAAACGTTCCAACAAACTTCCTTCACATCGAAGGCGGTTATGACATGAACTCCGATCATTCACCTATATTATTAACAGTATGTGAGAACATATTACAAAGAGAGAAGCGCCCCACTTTGGTTAATAAAAGAACCGACTGGGAAAGTTTTAAGTGCGACCTGGACTCAATTATAAATTTAAAAGTCCCCCTAAAGTACCCGCAACAATTAGAAACAGAAGTAAAAACTCTTGTGACAAACATCCAACAATGTGCCTGGAAAAATACACCTGAATTAAAACGAAAAGTTTTGAGTACCAACTACTCTATTGAAATTCGAAATCTTATAGCTGAAAAAAGGAAACAGAGACAAAAGTGGCAGCGAACGAGATTTCCTGCTGACAAAACACTTTTAAATAACCTGACAAAAAAACTTACTAGGCAAATACAGCAGTTCCAAGATGAATCGATGTGTACATATCTAAGCCAATTAACGTGTGATCGAACTACTGATTACTCTTTATGGAAAGCCACAAAAAGCTTGAAAAGACCTATTACGCAAATTCCACCAATTAGAGAAGAAACTGGACAATGGGCCGTAAATAATAAACAAAAAGCTACTAGATTTGCACTTCATCTGGAGCAAATATTTCATCCAAATTGACTTGACACCGAAGACATATCGTTTGAGACAATGCAAAATGATCTGTCCGACATAAAATTAGTAACTCCAAAAGAAATGCACAGGGAAATTAAACTCCTTCAACATAGAAAATCCCCAGGGTATGACCTTATAACTGGGGAAGTCTTGCAGCATCTCTCGCGTAAAGCGGTGGTAAAGCTTACCACTCTCATAAACGATTCAGATTAAAATATATACCCGATATGTGGAAAGTTGCTGAAGTGATAATGATACCAAAACCTGGTAAACCACCTCATGATGCATCCTCATATAGACCGATATCTCTTCTGCCAATAATGTCCAAACTATTAGAAAGACTTTTATTAAAACGATTAAAACCCATCATACAATCCAGAAATTTAATTCCTGACTACCAATTCGGCTTTAGAGAAAGACATTCGACTATTGACCAAGTTCACAGAATAATTAATATTATAGAAAAATCCTTGGAAGATAGAAAAGTGTGTTCCACAGTTTTACTGGATGTAGCCCAAGCGTTCGATAAGGTGTGGCATAAGGGACTTATACACAAACTAAATAAAATGCTACCAAAACACTTTTCAGATATCTTACAATCTTACATATCAAACAGAATGTTTAGAGTAAGACAAGAAGATGCATACTCTGATCTAAAACCAATTAAAGCTGGAGTACCACAGGGGAGTGTTTTAGGCCCGATTCTGTACTTATTATACACCTGTGATATTCCAGAATTAGAAAATAGTACCATAGCAACCTTTGCAGACGATACGGCAATTATGGCCGTGGGGTCTACGCACAAAGAAGCAGTAGAAAAAGTCCAAATAGCCGTAAATACCATTTACAATTGGACCAACAAATGGAAAATAAAACTTAACGAATCGAAGTCGGTTCATATAGACTTTACTAATAAAATTCCAAACTACCATCCAGTATACATAAACGGCCATGCAATACCCTACGAAAATACTGCCAAATACCTGGGAATGACTCTTGATACAAAGCTTCGCTGGAAAGCTCATGTCAAAAAGAAACGCGACGAGTTAGAACTTCGCTACCGGAAGATGTATTGGCTACTGGGTAAACACTCAGAACTGTCAATACATAACAAAATTATTCTGTATAAACAAGTCCTTATGCCCATATGGACTTATGGTATTCAGTTATGGGGATGTACCAAACAAAGCAACACCGAGATGATACAACGTTTCCAAAATAAAGTCCTCAGGGGTATTGTAAATGCGCCCTGGTACATCAGAATGAGCGACCTTCATCGAGACCTTAAAGTAGATACCGTCGCGGACATCATAAGGAAATTCGCCGAAGCCCATGAACACCGACTTCATCATCATGTAAACGTTGAGGCCATCCAGCTCCTCGATCATACAGACTTAGTAAGGAGACTCAAACGGACAAAACCTTTTGAGTTAAGTTAATGTGAAAGTGCCTAGTGTGTAACACATAAAAATGTAGTGTAGTAAAAGAACACAAGAGCAAAGTGTCTTCATATTTATAGAGACAATAAGAGAAGTGTTAATGGACACTATCTTAGTTTAATTTATTTTATTAATTTAGGTTAAATTAAAATTACTTATTAGGCTGTTTTAGACTAGATTGTAATTAAAATGATGTATCACTTAGGTATATCATAACATAAAAAAAAAATAAAAAAAAAAAAAATTACTAGTCATTGTCTTACATTTTGCTTTGGGGATTGAATAAATGGATAATATTTTATTAATTTTGTTATATAAATTACAACTCTGGTAACTAAAGAAACGCTGGGAGAAGCTAGTATTTACAGTGGGTCTGGTGCAAACTATGTGTTTTCTGCGTTTATTGTTATTTTTGTCGGGATCGTATGGCAAGAGTGAATGTTGTTTCATAACAGTATGAGAGATAAAAAGTTGGCGAACAGTTAAAACATCCCACTGTTGATACAAATCTGTAGTAGGGTGGAAAAACGAACGAAACAAACTAACTTTAAGTAGGGCTCGTTGAGCTCTTTCAAGTTTCAAAAAGTACGTTTTTGAAGAGCCACCCCAAGATGTGATACAGTACGACAGTTGTGACGGGCAAAGAGCAAAATAAACCGTTCTGATCAACTTTTTGTCCGCAACTTGGCGCAAGCTTTTAAACAATGCAATAAGTTTAAGAGTTCTTGCGGCGAGCATATCAATGTGAGAATGAAAATTTAATCTATTGTCAATCACAACGCCGAGATACTTTATAGAGACCGTGCTTTGTAGTCTTGGACATGAACAATTTGAGTTGATAAAGTTATAACAAGAGTGTGAAATTATGTTGAGTGCTGGATGGACTAAGTCTTTTAAAGTAAAGGCAATGTATTTGGTCTTTTCAACATTTATGGTCAAAGAGTTTCTACTTAAGCATTGGGTCACAATATTGAAGCCAGTCTGAGCCCTCGAGAATACTTCCTCCCAGGTATCACCACAAAAGAGCAAGGCAGTGTCATCAGCGAAAGTAACGATTTTGCCCTGGGGAAGTTCAAGATTAAATAAGTCGTTAATATACACTAGGAACAAGGAGGGGCCCAAAATACTTCCTTGGGGCACTCCGTTATGTATATTAACCTCGTCGCTAATCCACTCATCAATTTTCACAGATTGTACTCTATTTTTCAAATAATCTTCGAAGATTTTCAACTGGCTGCCCCTGATGCCAACATTTTCAAGCTTATTCAACAAGGTTGGGACAGAGACTGTGTCAAATGCTTTGGCCAAGTCTAAAAATATTGCCAAGGTCTTCTTTTTTTATCCATATTTAACACAACAAAGCCAGTTAACACATGAACAGCATCCGCGGTTGACTTGTTTGATCTAAACAAGTCAACCGTTCGTCAAAAAATGTACTGAGTCACTGTGCCAATAACAGTTTACCTTCCAAATAATTTGTTAATCTTTTATTTATTAATCTCTCCAATATTTTTGATACCGTGGAGAGAATTGATATAGGTCTATAATTATTGACACAGTCTCTGTCGCCACCCTTATGTACCGGATGAATTCTGGCTTTCTTAAGAGAATCAGGAAAAACTCCAGTCGAAAGAGATAAATTACATAAATAGGTTATTAGTGGAGATAGAATATCCTTATTTATTTTTAAGACGTCTGCTGATATCATGTCCAATCCCACAGCACAATCACTTTTCAAATTCATTATTATTGTTCTGACTTCACTAAGATCTGTAGGTAGTAACACAAAAGAATGTAAGCAAGGTGTTATAGCACAAGTTGGATCATTAGATATATAAGTAATTTTTTCAGCTAGGGTTCTCCCAATGTTAGCAAAAAATATATTAACGTTAAGATATTATGAATAAATAGCAAGTTTCGATTTAGAAAAATAAAGTTTGTTAATTGTATTTGTGTCTCTCCGTGCTTACATGCATGCGTGTGCTTGCGTGTGTATGCGAGTGTGGGTGTGTTTGAGTGTAGGTATGTTTGAGTGTGTGTGTGAGTGTATGTGGCTTAAGTAGTTACCTCGCCATTTACCACTGCACGTGTCATGTTTTCCTGGTCTGGATGTATTTTTTTAATCGTATGTTTTTGAAGTGCCCGTGGCACAGGGCTTGTACCCTAGTGCCGGCGTTTAATAATAATAAAAAATATAAAATTATAAGACGCACACAAAATCTCTTCGGCCATTTATAGAACCAGAATTTTGGAACTAGTTCTATCTAAAGATTTATTATGGTAAAAACTTAAATCAATTACAAGTATAAAAAATGATGTAAAGCCGTATCTACTCACAATACTAAAATCAACAGAATCACATTCTACCTAAGTCCATATCTGAATAATAATCATTGGCATTACGTCCGTCAGTACGCAATTATTGTAGCGCCGCGAATAAGGATATGTCGTCTGTGCAACAGTAACTATTGTTAACTAACGATTAGGTGGAGCTAATTGGTTACATGATGTAGACACGTGACCTAAATAACTAAAGGGCTATTTGTATAATTTAAAACTATAATTTAGAAAGTAAAAAGACCTATAAGTTTAAGAGAGGTAGTAGTATACTAGCAAGCAAGTATAAGAAGGACCTCCACCTAACAGAAGACTACAGCCAAATAACTGCACACAGCAGTGTATGAAAACAGGTCCCCAGCGGTCACTTAAGGATGCGTCGTTAAAAAAACGTATTCCTTTTTTCCTTCCTCATTTACCGTCTATCTCCTTGCCACACTTCATAACGATCCGTTAGCCGTTTAGTTGTGAAAGCGTGACAAACAAACTCACTTTTGCATTTATAATATTACTAGTTATTGCCCGCGGCTCAACACCACGTCGGTTATCGCAATAAAAAGCAGCTTATATTCTATTCCAGACTATAATCTATCTTTGTGCCAAATTTCATCAAGATCCGTTCAGTAGTTTTTGCGTGGAAGAGTAACAAACATCCATACATTCTTACAAACTTTCGCGTTTATAATATTAGAAGGATTATAAATATAGAATAATTGACGTGAGCATTCACTATTTTTTTTTTAAATTAATCCTTACACAGATAAAAAAGTTTAACGCAGGTGAAGTCGAGCTAGGCCACTAGTATAAAATAAAAGTAATCTTTCCTTCTATTATTAGCAGAAAACATTTTCTTTAGCAAACAAAGCCTTATAATTATAATGGTTGGAGTTAAATCAGTCTATTTCATGGAATAGGCGGATTTAATTTCACCATTATCATTATAAAGCTTTGTTAGCTGAAGGATATTATGTAAAGATTCATATACATTGTGGATGTTAATAATAGTTCATAGTATTTTCTTTTCGGTTGTTGCATTTTGGAAATGTCATTTATTTATTTTAGTTTTTTTCAACTATTGAATTGAAATAATTTTGAATCTAACTATTTAAAATTATTTCAATTAGTAAAATCCTACTATAGTGTATTTCACATAGCATGGGTCAGTACCCATTTACAGAATGCAATGTAAATGTGACGTTTAACATTTTACGATAAAGATAAAAGAAAATGATTGAATCAATCTCTAACCAATTGGCTAATTGAATGATCCTTCGATAGGTTTTAATTTAATCGTCTTTCATTTTCATTGATATTTATCTTTCAATGTCAAACGTACCCATGCTATGTGAAAAATACTATAAGTTACCAGCATTTTAATCAAATAGTGAAGTAAACTTTTAAATCATATTGCGCGCAGAAAGAAATTACGGTCGCATTTCGACCACTGGACGACTTCTAGTATTTATAATTAAAAAGAGACAATATTGCTATTTTATGACGTCATGTCTCTCTCAGCTCTAGTAATTGACAGTTTCAACGTTACCCTAATACAAACATTTTGTACAATCTCAATCGAACAGTAATAATACAATTTTGGGCATCGCTATGTGGATATTTTGGGAACTCAAAATGGGTAACACAAACTCTAATAGATTTTGTGGAAAAAAGACAGCAATATTTTATTTGCTGAATTTCAAATCTTAAACATAACTAATACATTTCTTTTTTCTTTTGCTATTTTAATTTTTCAATCATTTTATTTTATAAATATACTTAATAAATAAAATATTTCTTTGTAAAAAACCTATTGTTAAATTATTGTATTTGAGAATCGAAGAAAGAAAACCGTAAAGTACTTATAAATAAATCATTCATTTTCTATTCTACAATTATTAACTTTGAGCTCGCAACAAATATTTCACATTGAAAGAATCCTGTCGGTTTCCTTTGAATTTTATTCAGTTCACTTTACAACAGATTCAAATACCTATAAGTCTTAGTGCCAATAAAACTTTTTCTATTTTTACGTCGAAGAATTTTCACGCAACCCTAGAATATAATATTAATGGACGCGAACATTTTTATTTCAGTAAAATTCGGTGAATTCACTAAAAAAATATCATTTTTATATTTTGACTGCAGATGTGGCCAGACCACATGTACAATCAAAATGATTCCCCTAGCCATACACACACATACAAATTGAATGTGTGTTTATAAATATTCTTCTGTTTGTTTACCTTAACATTGAGTAGGATTCGCTACACAAGATTATTTGTTCTTCATCGTCTATATTATTATTATAATCTACCCACTGTTAGGAATAAGTTTTCTCTTTTTGTCTCGTGCTAAGCTCATCCATTGATTGTTTTAGTTATGTACTTATTCAATAGAAATCAATTTTCCAGGTTTACTTAATTAATACTAAATACATTTCAATAAGCCATATCTACATACTACATGTGGTAAAATTAGGCTCTTCGCCAAAAATATACCTTTAACCTCGTTAGAAATAGGCTATTAGCCAAAATCGTTACCTATCCCCTTCATTTTCTTATCTTTCATAGTTTAATAGCAAATATAACTTTTCAAGGCCGCTTTCGTACTATAAGCAGTTTGATATGATCTGCACCAAGGTTGACCTTGGTGGCGAGTAATTTGCGACCGGAACACATTAGCACCACATACGGTAGGTCAACATAGGTTTATTATTCGTCAAGAGAGGGGCCATGTTCTTACGTATGTAATTCTTGTATGTTTATATTAACTTTCATTTCAAGGTTTTTACAAAAGGTATATTAATATTATTGTTTTTTAACGGTTTCATTTGCCTAGACTACGTAGGTACGAGTATATTATGCTCCGAATCTTGCGACAGCTTTTTTGCATAGATCCCACGACAATAGGATAGAGATACCGTGGTAATAGAGTCAAGAGGTGCCTCTTGTTTTTTTGCTTTCTGGCTTTTTTAATTAATAAAAGAAATCGAAGAGGGTAGCTTACACTAAAATTTTTGAAAAATTTGCTATTTCTCGGATCAATCAAGTCTACGTGACAATATTAGCATAATTTACTCAGTCAACATAAAAAATAAATTGCTTTGTCACATTTTTGACAAACGTTATACGTCGTCCAGGAAAAATAGGGTGCCTATTCCCGAATTTCAATTATAAAAGTTCGCACCATTTAGCAACTGATAAATTCGGAGTGCTAATGTTTGGCCTTAATTGAATCAATTTGCAAGCTCAGGGTTAATCTATGTAAAGCCTGAACACGAGGACCATACGTGAGCAATAAAATATATGTAGGTACTTAATAAAAATATAATTTCTTTTATGGCTATTTTGGGGCGTTGCAAAAATCTATTGCTTTGTCAATTAAAAGAAGACTAAATATAAGAGTTTGTACATACATACATATCATCACGCACATCTCCCAGTGGGGTAGGCAGAGACTATGGTACGCCAATTGCTTTGATCCAAACATACTTTCTTCTCCTCCTCCACATTCATCAACCTCTTCATGCATGAACGTCGATTCTTTGTACTTTTAATTTGGCCCTTTAAGAGTTTGTGTGGTCAAAAAAATTGTTATCCTGAGTTTGGAAGGAAATCACGTTCACATAATGTAACCTGTGAACTTGATTACCTGATAGACAACAAAGCCAAGTTAAAAACGCTTAAATTCAGCTTAAAGCGGAATCTTAAATAAGAAAAAATATAAGTGAAGCAAAATAGAAGAAAGTCAAGTAAATTTTTATATAGACAAAATAAACAACCTTACCTTTGAAGATAATTTTGGTTACCCTCAAAACTGGTCACTTGAAAGTATAAAATAAAAAGTAAAAGGTGGCAAATAAGAAAGGTACGGTATAAATTGTCATATTACGGTATTGTCCCTAAATTACTTTTACTTCTGTCACAAAAGACGAGAAGGATACAATTTTGTTCCGACTTTGTAAAAATGATATAAAAATAGGCAATGCTACCCAAAAATAATGAAATTGTATTTTGTTTCTACAAATGTCACTGTTATAAAGGATTGTGTGAGATATAAATAGAATGCGACAAAGATAGACCTTATATTCCTGCCCTTGATTTTGACCTACTACTCTAAGTGCCAAACAAGCGAACGGCTCTCTTGCCCAGCAAATGTATAGGCTTTAATGTCGTACACCTACTTCAAAACCCATATACTCGTATGTATTTGCTTTTTATTCGATTCGTTAATGCCACTTGTCTAAAGGGGCTGATCGTAAGCAGTTACCTAAAATGACGCTTGTGCATTACCTGAGGCATTAGGTACTTACGTGTTGCCGACCCAAAAAAATGTTAACCTAAGGTGTGATGGGTATTGCGGCATAGGAAAACATTTCTTTAAAAACGCTTGCCTAAATGAGTGCTGCAGACTCACATAAAAGAACACAATTTTGCCACTATGTGTAGTTCTTTTTGCTTAACACGGCATACAAATTTATACTTGCAAATATAAATTTGCAAGTATGAATTTGTATATGCCGTGTCCAAATCCAATAGCAGAAATCCGGAATACTTGGAATATTAATGAAAACACCAAAATCGTAAATATCTAAAATTGATTTTATTTGGGCTCCACTTCTTTCTTCAAGAATACGTTGTTCTTGATTTTCTTAAATATTTTATATTGGCAATAAAAATATAAACTCTAGATTAAGGGAACGTTAATATAACGACTAAGGGAGTAAGTCAGGCAGTCAATATTCACTGCATGAAAGGGAAAACTCGAAACAAATCCATATACCAACCCGTCTGGCCAGCGTGGTATAGTAGGCTAATATCCCTCCAATTGTATGGAGGAGACCCGTGCCCAGCAGTGGGACGTTTATGGGTTGAGATGATGATGATGATGATGAATATAACGAAAACTTTCTAATAGAAATAACACGCAACAGAAAGAAGCAATAACATTGCTCACGTTAATCATATTATTCAATAATGCAAAAGACTGCCTCGGGTTGGCGTATTGCTTACTCAAGAAAAAAGTTGCAATTTCATGATTTATTAATTTGCACATTTGATTGCACATATCAAACTTCACAGGCAACTTACGCTTGAAAAAACTGTCGCAAGATTTTATTTATTGGAAATATCAGTAATATCGTAAATATCTAAAATTGATTTTATTTGGGCTCCACTTCTTTCTTCAAGAATACGTTGTTCTTGATTTTCTTAAATATTTTATATTGGCAATAAAAATATAAACTCTAGATTAAGGGAACGTAAATATAACGACTAAGGGAGTAAGTCAGGCAGTCAATATTCACTGCATGAAAGGGAAAACTCGAAACAAATCCATATACCAACCCGTCTGGCCAGCGTGGTATAGTAGGCTAATATCCCTCCAATTGTATGGAGGAGACCCGTGCCCAGCAGTGGGACGTTTATGGGTTGAGATGATGATGATGATGATGAATATAACGAAAACTTTCTAATAGAAATAACACGCAACAGAAAGAAGCAATAACATTGCTCACGTTAATCATATTATTCAATAATGCAAAAGACTGCCTCGGGTTGGCGTATTGCTTACTCAAGAAAAAAGTTGCAATTTCATGATTTATTAATTTGCACATTTGATTGCACATATCAAACTTCACAGGCAACTTACGCTTGAAAAAGCTGTCACAAGATTTTTTTTATTGGAAATATCAGAAATTATAATGTCAAATTTAAAATCGTAGCAAAACACATTAATTTTGACTGCACACAACCTTTATCTGGTCGTGGACCACCTTTTTAGAGATAAAATATTTATTAATAGTAATACTACTCGTATACTAAAGTTCAGTTGAGGGCCTCGTAGTGAGTGTTAGCAGCGCGGATCGATAGAACTGCAAAGTTAAGCAAGCTGGCTGTGGTCGGTCTGTAGATAGGTGATCAATTTTTAAAAACACAATAAGACCTCTCCGTGCCTCGGAAAGCACATCAAGCCGTTGATCCTGCGCCTGATCTCTCTCCAGTCGTATCAGATTGCCGTTAAATCGGACTATGAGAGCAAAAGGAATAGTGAATGCACCTGTGTTTGCACAAATACTTGAGCAATATAATATGTCCTGCGCACCGTGACTGAAATCGGTCTGAACGACTATTATGCTAAAGAGTTCGGTATTTCAGCAGAGGATTTTGAGTTTGATTACGTTCATCACTCACTACTTATTGTTGGCATTTCAATTCACTTGTATTGGCAATGCAACGGTATTACTACTGTGTCTGTAGAATAAATTAATTATGCCGATTGCAATTTACTTACTGTTGTTATATGGGTCTTGTACCACTTGTGGTTGATTGATTAAAGTTATTTAAATAAAATAAGTATTAATAAAGACAGGTGTCGTTTATAATAAAATAAATAAAGCACTATTTATTTACGATCGTAATTATTTTAGCACTACGACATTAGTATATAAGTATTTACAAAATTTGTCCTATGAACAAACATAATCTATGCTAGTTGTAATAATATAAGTCACTTGTATTTATAAGATATTTCTTACTCAATTGATATGTTTGTTTTAAAATTAGTATATTATACATCTGAATGAATTTTTAAATATATACTTAATTTTTTTCGCCTGTGACACAGGTTTTTTTACCTAGTACAGGCACTTTATAATTATGTCCTATTTTTACGTTATGGTTAAAACCTGAATACTGTATAATTCCTTAATTATTATTTGCAATTATTAATTATTATTATACTACTACGATAATACAAATCAACATGCAGCCAGTCAACTGGTAAGATTAATATTTAGAGTTATATTTGTCAAATTCAGATAAACTAAATTAATTACAAACTAAATTTATTTGAAGATTTCCAAATAATGATATTTTGAACTGTAGTGTGATTAGCTAAATAAACAATAAGAACATTAAAGGTCCCAATATACTGCCCTGAGGAACACCATGTTTATTAACTAAATCATTCGAGATGGTTCTAGTGTATTAAATAATGCTACCAACATTTTAAATAGATTGCATCGGCTGTATTCTTTTAAATGTATGTATATATATGTGTGGTTACAGTTGAGTCTACAACAATCATCTACATCATATCACATGCTTATTATAGTACAAATCGCTGAACGGCAGATATTACCTGATTTGTTAGCATTTGTTCTAAGGACGCTATGATTACCGGAGCAAACTGCTCGTGATCTGTCTCAATTGACACTTCCTACTTTACTAAATATTAGTACTTTTCATATAACAAAGACAATTCCTTTTATGTACGTATCTTGTTTTGTGTCTATTGGTATAACTGTAGATACAACACGTTTTTCATTATCATCATCATCAAGATTAATAATTTCCTCAGTTAAGTAATGTCCCTGTAAAAATTTGGTTACTTATAAGAGGTAAGGCAACATTACAACAAGTATACAACCTTTGCAAGGCCCTCCATCTAACTACAGACCACAGCCATATAACGATTTGTCGTATTTGTATTCCTGTGACAAGACTTAGACTAAGTCTTGATTATAATACAAAACCCTGGTCATTTTAAAGTTGGCAACGTGCTTCTGATTCCCTTGGTATTGCTAAATAAAACACATATTTCAATTTATAGCGCAATACAGTATTTTACTAAGGCAGCAAACAAGAACACGGACTGCTAGGTTGCGTAAGCAGCTACCGTAGTCTATGAACTGTTATAATAACAGGAGCATCACGTATTACACATCAATATTTTCTACGTTTTTGGTACTACATATAAGTAAACTGCATTGTTATTATTTATTAAAGATAACTCGCACACTTGCGTCACAGTTAGCGCAACTATCCAAACATACAATACACGAATTCAAAGTACACTCAGACTCCAAACAAAATTTTATCTCTCTTAGGAATAAATCCAACACTCGGTGCAGTGTTGGAAGTTAGGTAACCTACTTGCCTCACTTAACCCCTAGACAATGCAGGTAAGTATTGAACAATTTGCTCCACATAAACCTTATTGAATTACGTATTTATAAAGGTCGAAGCCCGTAAAGTGTACCCCCGTCAGTTTCAGTTGAGTGTTACACGATGGTAGACGGTAAGAAATTATTGTTAAATTATTCACTTAGTTTAGTTTTGAAGTATTTAGTGTTGTTGAACTTTAAAGTTACCAAGTATTATAGGAGGTAACTTTCAGCTCACTTACTTCGTGTCCTTGATAAATAATTCTTTGATAGTAAACTGACTGATAGGTCCAGTTGAATATTGCAACCGTGTTTGGCCCTTTTGCCGTTTATTCCTTGTTATACAATTTTTATTTATATACATATTTTACTTATTTTTATATATAAATGATAGTTGAGAGGCAATAGCTATCATTAATAATTGAATTAGCCAAAATATTTTTGAGTTCCTTTAGAACATTCTTAGTAAAAGCTTGGAGTAGGGAGTTAAGAACTGATTAGGTTTCGTTATTGCACCTGATCTTTTTTTATACTACTTAGGTGGCAATAGCATAAGTACGGCCCGTCTGATGTAAAACAGGCACTGTAGCCTATGGACGCATGCGATACCAGAGGTATCACTTGTGTGTTGCCGACCCAATGCATGTGGGCTGTAAGATGGAGTAGTATCCCTGGGATAGACAACAGTTTATTTCAAAACGTACCCATCCTTAAATGAGCGCTAGAGACCTGTACTCACATATAGTAACATAACTACACCGCTGTGTTATTTGGCTGTGGGTTTCTGTAATATGGAGATCCTACCCCAGTCGGGCTTGCCGTCTAGGAGCCGTACCTCTCTAAAACTTAAACTTGATCTTTCCTTCTGACCCATTTTTACACTACCAGGTGGGAAACAAGCATACGGCTGATCGTAAGCAGATGGACTCTTCAATTACCAGAGGCTTTGCGTGTAGCCAACCCAAAAATATAAACACCGGGGTTTTATGATAGAGATATCCCTTGGATATAAAGCAGCCTTATGAACGCCTTTGTATATTTTAAAGTGTGTAATAAATGATTACTTGTTCACAGTTGTAGACCCAGGAGTAGTGAAATCTGGAGCTTACAAATACGAAGATGGTACGCGCTATGTTGGTGAATGGAATTCTAAAGGTCAAAAGCATGGCATGGGACACCTGGTACTGCCTGATGGTACTAGATATGATGGTTCACTGATTGGCGGTCTGTGCTCTGGACTAGGTGTCATGGCGTTTCCTGATGGAGCTAAGTAAGAGTAAAGTCTAATTATAGCCTTTGTATTATTAAGCTTTATACAGGACAGTCCTCTGTTTTATAACAAATTTAACAATGATCCAAAGAGTTAATAATGGCATAATTGATGCACGCTTCTGAGACGTATGTGTATTATTCAACTGTCATGATAAATGAAAAGGAAGAGAGTCTTGCCTAACAGCACATAATATTAAATTGGCTGATAATAAAACTCCGTATGACAGTGACGTAAACTTTTGTAAAGAAATCTAATAAAGTTTGCCATAACCTTTTGATAATGCATGAACCCTGCTTGTCTTCATTAAAAGAGTTAACTCGTTCAACAAAATGCTGACAACAAATGGAAAATGTATTGTTTGAGAGGGTGCAAAAATACTTTCTTGTACCTCTTTAAAGAAAAATATTCGGTCGTCAAGCTTTTTTTCAAAAATTATTAAACATTGCGTCATAAAAGGAGGTATACAACCAGACCTTCCTAATTATAATCAGCCCCATGTTTGGTGGTCAGAATTGATTAAAGAGATATTAAATTATTTAAGCTGTCTTAATGTAACACTTTCAAACGAATAATTTGCTCGTAAATCGAATGGATATCATAATGCATATTCGTATTAATATATTCAACTTAACATAATAAAACATTATCGCAATGTAAACGTATTTCGGTACAAAAAATATATTATCACACAAACATCCTGATGATAAGTTTGGTATTACAATATTTCAAATCAAAGAAATCTCGTATTTGAAATTGATATTTACATTGCTTAGATATTAAATTTAGATTTCATTACAAGTTATATAAAATGCTTTGAAAATGCTTTTATTTATGCCTCCTTCGTTGGCGTTTTAACCATAGATAGGTGTGCAGCTAGATTGGATAAAATGTAAAAAATATAAAGTATAACTAATAGACATAGCGCTCGATCAGCAGGAGGGCATGATGACCATATGGGTGACCGAATAGTGGTATATTATCTAAACGTTTCCCTGCTTTTGTGGTTTCAACTGTTAACAGTCGTTAGATCACGAGAGTGGCCTAAATATCATCATCTCAGCCTGACGTCTACTGTTGAACGTAAGCCTCCCCCATGTACCTACATAATGGCCAGTCAGGAGCTGCCGTTTGTATTCAGTGCATTCCTATAGCTCTGATGTGGTCATCTGGCCACCTAATGGGAGTTCGTCTCACGCTGCGTTTTCCTGCATTATAGTCGCCACTCAAGAATCTTTTTTCCGAACGGTTGTTGGTTCGTTGAGCGATGTAGCCTGCCTATTGCCACTTCAACTTGCTTATGATAATATTATAAAAGCTTCATCGGTAATCGGTAACCTTGATTCGTCTGCGGATCTCCTTATTGTAGATTTAATCATGCAGAGAAACATCAAGCATAACTCTTTCCATAGCACGTTGAGCGACTCTGAGCTTGTTCATGAGGCCTCAATATGAGCAATCTAATACCTCTGTCACCAAGTTGCCCACTAGCTAAACGATAAGAAGAAGACTAACTAATAAAGGCATCAGATAAAAACTGAAAGAATGTTTCTTAATAACAATAAAATAAAAACATCGTCATAAAATTATTTCATTCTTACAGATCCGAAAACAAAGGCCTTTCTACGGTCTGCTCCAGAAAGCCAGCAGTTGACTTAGGTTACCACAAGCCTCCGGGAGTAAGCCCACAAAAACAAAAGCGTATACAAGTAGTTATTTCTCAAGGAAATTTTAGAAATTATTGAACGTTTAATACGAGAACCAAAATAACTTAATTATATTATGTTGTAAATATATTTTAGGTTACTTTTAAAAATGCTTATGACACCCCTTTGAATAGCAGAAAATTGCCCCGCAAGCCCTTTGTAGGTAAACTTGATAAATTCATATTTTCAATTCAGAGAACAAACAAAATTTCCTTTTTTTATATTTTACAGCAATATATTTGTGTAGTTTTGTTCCTATGTGTGAGCACAGGTCTTCAGTGCTCAATCTATATCAATCTATCCCGGGGGTCGATATTAGACAAGACCTGGAATACTGTTACTCAAAATAAGTATATTTATCAAATTTCTAATATTTTCTAAATGAATTTTAATTTATTCTAAAAACATTGTGATCTTGGATGCCACTTACGTCAAGGTCTGCATATTATTATGAAAAGCACTTAGTAAAAGCTTGAGTAAACGCGCCTTTTTTAAGATAATCCTATTAAAGAGAGAAAAAAAATGGATTCTTTTTTTCTTTCGGGTATGTTCGATTTTTAAAAGGTGCCTTAAAGACGTGAGTGCAAAAGTAGGGTATTTTCTAGGAAGGTATGTTTTACCGTATAATACATACATCACTGTTTAAACCTGATCATGGACAAAATGCAAGTCCATCTATAATAAAATTAAAACAGAAAAGTGCGAAGTAAAGAAGGCATATTATGATGGATTTAGTCAGCCCAAATAAAATAAATGTTCCAAAATATAATTAATTAGTGCAGTCCACATCATGTAAATAGAATTCAAACATAATATATTATATTATCTATACTAATATTATAAAGCTAAAAAGTTTGTTAGTTTGATTGAACGCGTTAATCTCAGAAAGTACAGGTTCAATTAGAAAAAAACTTTTTTTGTTGAATATTGCATTTATCCAGGAAGGCTATAGGCTATATAACATCACGCAATAGGAGCAGCGCAGTAGTGAGTTATATTGCCAAATCGGGAAAATAATATACGTTCTAATTTACCACGCGGACGAAGTTGCGGGCGACCCCTAGTAGGTATGTTATAAAGTCTTTAATAAAAATCTTTTATATATTCCGTAATATCTTCTATCTGGCTCTAATTTAACAGACTTCAGAGGTATGTAGGTACTTCTGAAGTCTGTCAAACCAGATAGAAGGGTAGGCTAGTGAAATCTAAAATATTTTTACCAACCTACTTGAATAACAGCAGGCCTAGATAAGTGGCATAAACGGTAGTAGAATAGAATAGAATAAAAAAACAATATCGTAAAATTATGCTGGTAACAAAAGTATACCAAAGTCGATCAGAGCATATAAAAATAATCCTATTTCACCACTATTGTAATAAACTGCTAAGATACGTTAAAAAAATAAAACATCAATATATGGCTCTTAAAAAACTCATACTTAATAGCGAAAATCAGAATCAAATTCATTATAAACTTTGTCTTTGAATGATCGGTGTCCCAGATTCAGTAACATTTATTCAGTCTAATTTAGGCTATTTAACTTCCAAAACTGTTACTTTGATAAGATTCCGAATGTTGTGAAGCATGCTTAGAAAACTTAAATTAAATTTAACTTTGGTTGTTATTTCCTTTAATTTGAACGGTTACAACAGTTCGAAGTGCGAGTAATGGGTAATCAATAAATAAGCCATACTTTAAGAGAGGTAGGGCACCATACTAGCGAGTAAGCCCGACTGGGGAAGGACCTTACTTCCACCTTAGAAGACCACAGCCAAATACCTACACACAGCGGTTTAATTGTGTTGCTGTGTGTACAGGTCTCCAGCGCTCATTTAGGGATGCGTTTTGAAAGAAACGTATTCCGATCCCAGGGATACTCTCATCATAAAGCCCTGGTGCTATGGGTTGGGAACACGCAAGTGATACCTCTGGTATTGCAAGCGTCCATAGGCTACGGTAACTACTTAACATCAGGTGGGCCGTATGCTTGTTTGCCACCCAAGTAGTATAAAAAAAACCTACTTGTTTAACCCTTATTTTATCCTTTTACCTATAGAAAGCTTCGTTATCAGCAAGTAACATAGGCTATACTTATTTAATTTTTAAATAATGAAGTAGAAATGAAAATGTGGAATTAATAATATAAATCAGATTACCCGCCGGCTGATTTTCTAAGAAACATCGATGGCAAACTGACAGTTGTGATCGCAAACTGACAGTTGTGATTGCTCGGTAACGGCACAATCTATTGACTAACGTCAAAAAGGCTCGGTTTTTACTCTTACGGAATACCGATTTTCAATCTGACAGCCAGATTTTGCTCGGTTTTTGTGGTGGCTCGGTTTTTGCTCTTACGCAGAAGAAGCAGATGGCCGGTTGTGCCTTATTCCAAGGTATTATATTATACTGATCCACTTGGATCTTTATTTTAAGTTCAAGAAAGTACCTCCAAATTCAATTAAGTATTCCAAACTATGTTTTGATAATTTAAAAATATATATATTTATATCTCTCTACCTATTATTTAATCAAAGGCATTTCATTTATTCATATCTGTCAGAACGAATCGCCGAATATAAAACAAAAGCTTGGGCTTTTCCGAAATTAAATTATTTTCTATGTAAACACTACTGCTATTTGATTCCGATCGTGGAAACGTAACAATTGAGAGATATTTACTTCTACGAAAATGAGAAATATTGAATGTTTTCTTAAAGTATTCATTATTAATTACTCGGAACAACAATAATTTGAAAATCGAAATTTTTTCATAGCTTCTTATAAGCTATAAGAAGCTATGAAAAAATGTTTTTAGTTGACAATACTTGTATTGAAACACTTATCAACTCGATTTCATAAAAATCTAATTATTTTAGACAGCTTGATAGAATATTCTTTATTCTACACCAAGTAAATAACAGAAAACGAATTATAATTCGAAATTTAAATAGCTCTACTGTGGGTTGTATTATTGCTAAGGTGATCTTTTTCAGTCAAACCAATTTTTATTTTGTAATCATAACTTCCGCACTAGGGAACAAGCCCTAAGTAGTAGTATAAAAAATCCTGGTCAGACATCAGTCATCTGCCCAGAAGCCCCAGGTCCCGTCACCAGTCATTCACATTCGGTCCTGAGCCGATTTTCTCCAGTTTACAGTCGAATGATGGGTGAAACTGTTCCCGTTTCAGATATGAAGGCGAGTTCATGCAAGGTTGGTTCCATGGTCATGGTGTCTTCTGGCGCGCTGATGGCATGAAGTTTGAGGGGGAATTCCGTGGTGGAAGAGTATGGGGCCTCGGTTAGTATAACACAATGTATACATTTTTTTTATACTGCTTGGGTGACAAACAAGCATACGGCCCGCCTGATGGTAACTAACAAGTTACCGTAGCCTATGGACGCTTGCAATAACAGAGGTATAACTTGCGTGTTGCCAACCCATTTTTTTACACCAGGGCTTAAAAATGGGAGTGTCCCTGGGATAGGAATTTGTTTCTTTCAAAAGGCATCCCTAAATGAGCGCTGAAGACCTGTACTCACACACAGGAACACAACTACTTTGGCTGCCTCGGTGGTCCAGTAGCCGCAGTATGCGCTTGCTGTGTACGAGGTTGTGGGTTCGATTCTCACACAGGACAAAACTTTGTGTGACCCACAAAGAATTGTTCTGAGTCTGGGTGTAATTTGTGTCCGTTAATTGTATGTTTGTAAAGTCCCGCGCGACACAGAGCTTGTTCTCTAGTGCGGGAGTTGTCTTAAAAAAAAAAGAAAAACAAACTACACCACTGTGTGTAGTTGTGTTCCTGTGTCCATTTGGCTGTGGTCTTCTGTAAGGTGGAGGTCCTTCCCCAGTCGGGCTTGCTCGCTAGCATGGTGCCCTAACTCTCTTAAATATTATTCTTTTTTTGAATAGTCGACCAATCAAAAGACCGCATCACCGGCTTCGCCCGTATTTTTTCCAAATAAAAAGTAGCCTATGTGTTATATCAAACTATACTCTTATCTTTATGCCAAATTTTATCTAAATCCCATCAGTAATTTTGGCGTGCTTAAGTAACAAACAAACATCCAGTCTTTAGCATTTACTCATAAAATATTAGTAAGATCGTAGTAGAAGTATTTATTCGTAACTAGTTTAAGCCCAAGACTTCGCCCGCGAAGATTTTGTTCATTTAAAAAAATACAAAATTATTCTTATGTATAAACTATAACTTTGTAAAGTCTGATCAAAACCAAAAAAAAAAATATTTGACGGACTATCAACCATCCTTACAAACAATATAAAATTTACCTTTAATATAAAAAAAATATATGTTAAAATAAATTCATATTATAATACCGCTTCATAAGGCGTCATTAAATTCTTCGCCATCCACTGGTAGTAGCAATATACCCAAGTTGGCTTGCAATACGACCACTTAAAATTATCATAATAATTTTCATATATTATGTAATTATTATAATAATAAATTAATATTACAAACGCGAAATTTTGTAACTATGGATGGATGGATGGATTTTGTTACTCTTTGACGTAAAAACTACTGAACGGATCTAGATGAAATTTGGCACAGATATAGATTATGGTCTGGAATAACATATAGGCTACAACTACAATGATAACTGACATCCACGCGGGCGGAGCTGCGGGAAACAGCTAGTAATAAATAATACATTTATCTTCTCCTCTATCTTTAGAGCAAAGGATTTAGGCCTACTGGCCTATTGCGGCTCTCATGTTCCTCACGATGTTTTCCTTCACCGTAAGCAGATAGTAAATCATTTGATTTCTACGTGCAAACCTAAAGTAAAATTCGCATTAGATCTACCAGTCGGGATCGAACTCACACTTAATCCTAACTAATATTATAAATGTGAAAGTTTGTGAGTATGGATGTTTGTTACTCTTTGACGTAAAAACTACTGAACAGATCTGGATGAAATTTGGCACAGTGACAGATTATAGTCTCGACATCCATGCGGGCCAAGCCGCGGGCAACAGCTAGTGTATTATAAGTCCGTTAATTTCCTACTTGTCTACCACCGTTTTATCTATACTTATATATTTAATATTATAATATTAAACAAACAAAATACAAATCATTCCTCTTTATAAAGAGGAATGATTTGTATTTTGTTGCGGGCAACAGCTACTGTAAATATACTTTTCATTAATGAATGATACGTTATTACAGTAGGAGTAAAATCATTAATTAACAATGTTTTTCGAACCGTGTTTTACAATATGTGACATTGCAGTGAAAATTAATATTATATCATGCACTATCCCTTGATGGAATGGTAAACAGAAAACCAAGCCTATGGATAGTTCTAATACTATAGCCATCTCTTGCATACCAGAGGTATCTCTTAAGTGTTGTCGACGTAGAAAAAAATATCATCAGTGTTTTAAGATGGAGTATCCGTGGGATAGAAAAACGTTTCGTTAAAAACGCATTCCTAATTCCTGCCGTTGTCCCCGGCTCCGCCCGCGTAGATGTCGGTTATCGCAATAAAAAATATTTAACACTAAACAATATAAAGCCTATGCGCTATTCCAGACTAAAATCTATCTCTATGCCAAATTTCAGCCAGATCCGTTCAGTAATTTTACGTGAAAGAG
This sequence comes from Trisateles emortualis, assembly GCA_947095525.1. Taxonomy (NCBI): domain Eukaryota; kingdom Metazoa; phylum Arthropoda; class Insecta; order Lepidoptera; family Erebidae; genus Trisateles; species Trisateles emortualis. The sequence goes on along the minus strand of OX352736.1, from coordinate 18,319,981 downwards.
TAACAAACATCCATACATTATATTCCAAAATTAAAAAAAGCTTTTCTTAAGAGACATCTTGACATAAGTACGTGTATTTATTACAATTTATGTATAAGTATAATATTAATATAAATTGAACACTTAAAATTTTTGAAAAATTCTTGTCAGAGACATATATATCTTATGTTAATTTTAATAATATTAGGTACTTTATCTAGAGGTATGTAAATGTATATTTAAATATTTTAAGAGAGATAGGGCAGCAAACTAGCGAGCAAGCCCGACCGGGGAAGGACCTTCACCTTACAGAAGACTACAGCCAAATAACTAACTACACAAAGTGGTGTAGCGGTTCCTGTGTATGAGCACAGGTCTACAGCGTTTATTTAGGGAAGCGTTGTTTAAAGAAACGTTATCCTATCCCTGGGATATTCCATCTTAAAGCCCTGGCGTAAAAAAATGGGTCAGCAACACGCAAGTGATATCTCCGGTATTGTGAAGTCCATAGGCTATGCGAACTGCTTACCATCAGGCGGGCCGTATGCTTGTTTGCTAAACAGGTTGTATAAAAAACAGAAAACAAACCACGCCTAGTAAAAATACGATTCAAAATACTGAAAAAGAAGACATTGCCGGTAATCATAAGCGACAGTTATCACTTCTTCTATCAGGTGGGCTTTTGGCTCTTCGATGGTAAAAAGAGGTTTGAGAGAGATAGGGCACCACACGAATGAGCCCGACTGAAAGACCTCCGTCTTATAGAAGACAGCCAAATAACTACACACAGTGGTGAATATTATGTCTTATCTTTTCCTTTTTCTTTTCATAAAAAGACAATTCCCGCACTAGAGAACAAGCTCTGTGTCGCAGGGGGACTTCACAAACATACAATTAACGGACACAAATTACTCCCAGACTCAGAACAACTCTTTGCGGGTCACACAAAATTTTGTCCTGTATGGGAATCGAACCCACAACCTCGTGCACAACAGGCGACTTCTGCGGCCACTGAACCACCAAGGCAGTCTTATCCTTGTTTCTAAAATCTTATAATTGCTTTTTCAGGTCTGGTTACCTTCAGTGACGGCAGCAACGGATTCCCTCGCAATGAAGGCTTTTTCCAGGACTGCAGGTTGGTTCGTCGCAAGCGCTGCCCAGAAGTTGTGCAACGAGCACAGAAAGTGGCATACATGGCCCGTGCCCAGTGCCAGCAGATATAGAATCAGCATGATATAGAAGTTGATGATGGAGGTGGTTTGGTTTTATTTCTGCACCCATTTGCACTTTTTGGATTTTAAAATACACTATAAATTGAAAAGGCCACACAAAATTCTATAGAAAATATACATACATTATCTATTAAAGTGGCAATAAACAAGTTTACGGACTGCCTGATACAGTAACTATAGGTATATAAATGATAAAGTGTTTAGACCTCCCTTTCTGACATCACATAGGATATCTTTTATTTTTTGTATTGTTATATGTCTATCTTTTTTCTACTATCTGTTATCCTGTGTATGTTTGAATAAATGCTTTTCTTTCTTTATTTCTCCTTAGAAAAGAGCTGTTCTGGCAGCAGGGAAAGGCTTTGTTTCTAAGGCAGCCAGCACGTTTCTTTCACTTTCCTTTTTTTTTTTCTTTTTTTCAAAAGAACAACTCCCGCACTAGAGAACAAGCTCTGTGTCGCGGGGGACTTTACAAACACACAATTAACGGACACAAATTACACCCAGACTCAGAACAATTCTTCGTGGGTCACACAAAGTTTTGTCCTGTGTGGGAATCGAACCTACAACCTTGTGCATAGCAGGCGCATACTGCGGCCACTGGACCACTGAGGCATTCACTGTGGATCGCATCCAAAAATTGGGCCGTTTCGGTATCGATTCCACGAGACTAGGGGCGTAATCTTACCCATTACGCCAAACGTAGAGTCTACATCGATTTTCTTTTAATATTTTACAGAATGGCAACGTGCAGGTATATACTATTATAACAAGCATAATGCCTTATATCAGGTGCGCAGTATGCTATAAAATAACACAAAAACCTTATTATCTTCCTGTAAGATTATATACTTATTTTCTTTAGTTTTTGAACTCCAATCTCATCAAAGTTTAACTAACTGGACTAAAAACAGTAGCACATTCAATATGATAATCATGCCAATACAATTTTTATTCTGTGTCTTTCCTAGAATCACTCTCGCCAAATATTTAATACATAAGATTACTTGAACACACGATGAATAATATTTCCACGAATAAGTGATTGAAAGTTTTCAGAATGTCTTTGGATATGCTACAGACGATACGTATTTTGAAATACGAAGTACAATTCGAAGCTTGTTTTTTAAGAATTGAGTTAATGTTGATTCATCGATTGGTTTTACTAGTACTAGCGCCTTTACCTATATATATAATAGTAACCCATATAATGTCACACTGCTGGGCACGAGTCTCCTCTCCTCTATGAAGAGAGAGAGAGAGAGGGTTTTTAGGCATTCATTCACACACGCTAACCTAATGCGGGTTGGTGAATCCGACATTTAGAATTTCTTCTAAGACATGTGTGCTTCCTCACGATGTTTTACTTCACCGTTAGCAGATGGCGAATCATTTGATTAGTACATTATATAATTTCCACAAAGTGCAATTGGTACTGCCGCCTGGGATCAAACTCGCAACTCTTGCGTGCAAGTTTACTATCCCATTCGATCATCACTGCTTATTCGGCCCATTCGCTTATACTCATATAGATTGGAATAATCTAGGATTACTAGGGCGTACGGTTAAATGTTTTCTCCGATGCATGGAAAGGTCTTATCGTATAGAAATAGGTTACTTACTCGCAGATTGAAAAGAGCAGTTTTAGCTCGCAGATCTTTTGAGTCACACGGTTTTTGGCGGATCTCCTCCAAGCGTATGGAGGAGACCTGTGCCCAGCAGTGGGACGTTTATGGATTGAGATGAATATATTAGAATAAAATCTTCACGTCTATCAAGGTTTGCTTTCAACATTTATTTAACCCACGTATGTGTATGGCCTGAAAGCAATTAAATTGTGGTGACTTTTAAGCAGTGAAATGTCGTACCAAATTTATTCCTCCTGATTTGGTTGTACTGTTGCCGTAATTATTTGATAAATACAGGGTATATAAATACAGGATATCAACTGATTATTATCAGCTGAGCTCCTCATTTATTAACCACCAATAGCAACAAAAACAAAATTTTCGGCATTGCAAAACTTTCAACGCTCCAAAAGACAACTCCTCACAAACAAGCAGTCTTTGAAAGTTATGAACAGAGTAAATCCAGACTCGTCACATCTATCGTATACAGTTCTTCGCAACTCTACGTTTAAGCGCGTATTTTGCGTGCGGCTGGGCTCAAGTATCTGTGGGCGACACAATAGCCCACAACATTTCGAAGGAATTTCCTCCCACGTACTATTAGTTTGCGAAATGAGCTCCCTGCCGAGATTTTCCCAAGAGAGTATAGTATTTTTTTTTTTTTTTTTTTTTTATATACTACCAAGGTGACAAACAAGCATACGGCCCGCCTGATGGTAAGCAGTTACCGTAGCCTATGGACGTTTGCAACACCAGGGGTGTCACTCACGCGTTGCCGACCCTTTAAAAACCTTATAACTCCCTTCTTGAAGAACCCCATGCTATAGTCTCTTGGGAAAACCTCGGCAGGGAGCTCATTCCACAACCTTATCGTACGTGGTAAGAAATTCCTCTGGAATCTTACTGTACGGCATGTTTGAGGTGCAAGGATGTGAGGATGAACTCCCTGTCGGTGGCGAGAGGTGCGTTGATAAAATGAGGCCGTGGGCATCATCTCGAACAATTCCTCAGAACACAGCCCATTGTACAGGCGGTAGAACACACACAAGGAGGCGAAGTCTCTCCTGAGACTTAGTGGATCAATACCGCCTGTGAGCTTGGGATCGTCAACAATCCTCACAGCGCGTTTTTGGATGGATTCAAACGGTCCAAGCTGGTATCCAGGTGCTCCCGCCCAAAGGTGGCAGCAGTACTCCATGTGGGGCCGGACTTGCGCTTTGTAGAGCAGCAGTCTGTGGCCCGCGGTGAAGTACCACTTTGCCCTGTTGAGCACACCTAGCTTTCTAGATGCCAGCTTAGCCTTGTCTTCCAAGTAATGGCGGAACTGGACGTCGCTGGAGATGTCGACGCCAAGGATCCCAATGCTCTTGGATATTGTAAGGGCTGTGTCTTGGAATCGTGGAGCCATAGCAAATGGGGCTTTCTTAGCGGTGAACGCGCAAACTTGTGTCTTAGTGGGGTTGAATTGGACTAAATTTAGTCGTCCCCAATCAGAGACTTTGGAAAGAGTGCTACTGATTTCAGACACAAGTTTTTCGCGACTTTCATCCACAGTGGAACGAGGGATATTTGCGCGGCCTGTGTAAAAAGTATCCCCGGTGCTGTCGTCCGCATAGCAATGAATGTCGTCGATAGACAACATGTCATTTATATGCAGCAAAAACAACGTCGGGGACAGCACAGAGCCTTGCGGTACGCCAGCATTGATGTCCAGGCGATCCGAGCAACAACCGTCAACGACAGTTTGTATGCTTCTGCTGGACAAAAAGCTGGCAATCCATTCGCATAGTCCCTCGGGGAGTCCGTATGATGGTAGCTTCGATAGAAGACTCCGGTGCCAGACCCGATCGAACGCCTTAGCTATATCTAGGCTGACCGCCAACGCCTCACCTTGACTCTCGATGGCTAGAGCCCAGCGGTGCGTGAGATACACTAGAAGATCACCCGTTGAGCGACTGTGGCGAAAGCCGTACTGTCGGTCGCTAATTAACTCGTGATCCTCTAGGTATCCCAAGAGCCGCCGGTTTATAATTCGCTCCATCACCTTCGAGAGAAGGGAGGTTATAGCTATGGGCCTGTAATTCGACGGGTCTGATCTATCGCCCTTTTTGGGCACCGGATGCACATTGGCGGTCTTCCACGAAGACGGAACTCGCCTACTGTTGTACGAGAGTCCGAAAAGACGCGTTAATACAGGACAAAGCTCAGGGGCACACTGCTTTAGCACCACTGCCGGTATGCCGTCTGGCCCACTCGACTTATGAACGTCAAGAGATAGCAACTCCCGCCGGACCTCACGCTGTGTTATGCTAATTTCCGGCATGGCGATACCACACCACGGAATCGTGGGCGGTACGGCTTCTCTGTCGTTCAAAGTTGAGTTAGAGGCAAAGAGAGCACCCAAAAGATCGGCTTTCTCCTTTGCACTATAGGCCAAATTATTGTCCGGCTTCCGTAGTGGGGGCAAGGACGACCGACAAAAGTTTCCCTCGGCAGCCTTCGCAAGCGACCAGAAAGCACGACTCCCAGAGGGATGGCTCGCTAGCCGTTCACCAATTCTGCCGACGAATTCGAATTTGGCCCTGGCAATTACTCTTTTACTGGCCCTCGAGGCAGCATATAGTTTGCGTTTCACATCAGAGACGCTGGGGTCCTTTTGAACTCGAGCCGCAGTCCAAGCCCTGTAGGCAGCTTGTTTAAGAAGACTAGCTTCTCTACAAGGCCGATTGAACCACGGTCGTTTCTTAACCCCTGTAACTGGCACGACCAGGTTTGGAATGTAGCATTCCATACCCATAAGAATCGTGTCAGTTACAGCAGTTGTGCAGGACTCAACATCTTCTGATGTGAAGCAAAGCTGTCTCCACGGGTACGACGCGTAAAATTCACGCAGTCCATCCCAATCTGCTGACTTATAACGCCATACACGGCGCCATTCCGTTGCCCGGGGCGGGTCAGGCAGCGCACAGGCCACAGAGGTCCGGATGAGGCAGTGGTCCGATGTGCCCAGGGGCGCATCCACTGTGATGGTATATCCATCCGGACGTGTAGTCAGCAGAAGGTCCAGTAAGGAGCTTGTATGGTCCTCGACGTCGGGTATCCTTGTCGGAGAATCGAGGATTTGAGAGAATCCATACGCCAAGGCAAATTCGTAAGCAGACCGCCCCGCGGAGTCAGTGGACCGGGAATTGAGCCACTCAACATGGTGAGCGTTAAAGTCTCCCAAAATCACTAACTCCGCGGAAGGGTACTGCTCGATAACTTTATCGGTTGTCAGTTGCAGGTGCTCAAAAAGCCTGAATATGTCCTGCTCACCGCTATGAGACCTGTAGAGGCACACGTAGATGTAGGTGTGGCCGCCATAGTCCACGCGTACCCAAATAATGGACAGGTCCCTGTCTTCAAGGCCGTGTAGACGACGACAGCAAATATCCTCCCGGACGTACATGCATACCCCGGCACGACGCACAAAAACGTGCTCGAGCTTGTACCCGGGGTAGAGTAGGTAAGATGTATCGGCCGGGCACGATATTTGCGTCTCCGTCAGGAATAATAGGGTCGGCAAAGCAGTTTCTAGATGGTGATGGACTGCATTGAGGTTAGAATGTAGACCCCTGATGTTGCAAAAGTCCACTTTTATTGTGGACGTGGGTGCCGCTGTAGAAAATTTCCTTTGTTTCCGATTGGCCATAAATTAGAAGGGGGTTTTAGAAGTTTAAGACAGTTGCTGTGCTGACAGTGAAAGAACAATGCGCGGTGTTCACCGCCATCCGAACGTGCAGGTTGTGCAGTATGTGGGCACGGCGCACGGAAGGGCCCCCAGTCCCCCCCCGACGCAGCAGCCGGGTCCACTCCGGTCTCCTACTCCGGCACGACCACTACGTCAGGGACTTTACACGGGCGGCGATTCAGCCTCCCGGGGCGGAGATTAAGTGATCCCCGGGTTCGGGAATCCAACAACCCGCGGGCGGTCAGCGGACAACCGTTTCACTGGGTCTCCCTGACCGCCGCGCCCACATTCCGCGCCTGCACCGTCAGAAGGCGGATTGACACAAGCTGGTCCTCTCACCGTCACCACAGCAACCCTCCCTAGGTGAGCTCTGGAGACCTTACTCACTCGCAGGAACACAACATGATGTTGCTTAACTGCGGTCTTCTGTAAGGTGGAGGTCCTTCCCCAGTCGAGCCGCTCAATTCGGGCGAGAAATCTCGCTATGCCCTACCTCTCTTATAGTATTACAAATCTAATAGTATGTTGGATTACAAGTTATTAAAGGATTGGCAACGCTCGAGTTATACCTCTCTGATGGGCTACGGTAGCTGTCGTCGTTTGTATGGCTCCGACAGTAGCTGCTTACTATTAGGCGAGCTGTGTGCTTGTTTGCAGCCTTTTATTAGTGTAAAGAAAATACGGCACGGTACGGCGCGTACGGCACATGACATATAAACTGCCATAGACAGAAATACTGATAAGTACATTGAAAAGCAATCAAAGCCCTTTCAAAACCAACAAACGATTTATTCTGTACTTGTAAAAGTTGATTGAGAAAAAGGATATTAATAGCACATCAATTTGTAATGTAAAAATATCAAAGCAGTACATTTATATTACAAAAGCTCTCGAGCAAATAAATGAATGATTCATGACGTCAGCTAATTCTATCTCATTGATTTATATGTGGCTTACCTTTATAAGGAAAACATATATTAAACCTACGCCAAGAATAAACTCAATCAATTTCATCCGCTCCATAGAATTATGTAATAATGTCCTCCTAGCCGAATTCCGGTCACGGTGCCGCAGCGGTTAATCCGACGGGAGTTAGCCATCTGCTGACGTTTCATTGTGAACAAGTGTGTGCGCATACACAGGTGATGCTTTAAAATCTCTCTCTCATAGTCTAACAATATGGAAATCCGATACGATTTGACAAAGATCAGGCGTTGGACCCGCGGTTTCACCACATGCTTTTCGAGAGACGGAGTAGTCTCGGTGTGTTTTTATAAAATGGTGTTCATTGACAAAAGACCTTGCTTAACTTTGCAGATCTATCGATCCATGTGGAAACGTTGATCCACCTCGTTAGACGCGTGTTCACATGCGTCTGCGTCTTCTGGTAGCCACTCCTGCGTAGCTTCATTTACTGCACCTACTTGGTTTATTTTTGCAACATTGTTACAACAAGGTGGACTGATAGAAAATGCTTATAACATTCTTCTTCTTATCGTTTAGTTTGTGGCCAACCTGGTGACAGAGTTATATAGATCACGCATATTTAGGCCTGTCGACTATAAACAGTCGGTGCCGAGTGTGCCGACCTAACATGCCCTCCGAACCACGGAGACGCTCAGATGCAATACCACTATGCGGTCACCCATTTATAAGGTTACCGCGCCCTTGGTAGCTTAACTCGCTGATCGTTTACCAAACAACGAGTACATCTGGCTATAAGCGCCTCCTTATAACATTTTGTCTGCTACATATTGTGTGCTTAAAATTAGATATTTTTATACTCTTTGTGTGACAAACAAGAATAAGGCCCGCCTGAGGTTAAGCAGTTACCATAGCCTATGAACGCTTGCCATACCAGAGGTACCACTTGCGTGTTGCCGACATTTATTTACACCAGGGCTTTAATGAGTTTATGCAAATGATATAACACAAATAAATAAATTATAATAATATTAAAAATACTTTTATTTTGCATTTACAAAGCTTACAAACTAAATGTAACATGGTATTAACTAGATTCGAATAAATTAATGTTAGACTACCCAACACGTTAGTTATACTTCAATTTCCTCTGTGCAATGGTTTCTTCATCATCGAGACACTGTCCATACCTCACTTCCATGCATTTGCTTCCCTGTAAATTGGAAAAAAAGAATTATTAAACAATATTTTATATATAAAATGATTTGATTTTCATTATACTATGCAGCTGCCAGACAAGTATACGGCCCGCTTATGATAAGCAGTTACCGTAGCCTTTGGACGCTTGGAATACCAAAGGTATCACTTGCGTGTTGCTGATCCAGAAAATTAACCAAAGTTTTATGATGAAATTTCCCTGTGAAAGGAAAACGTTCGTTAAAAAAGAATTCCTAAATGAGCTTTGGAAACCGCCACTCACACACAGGCATTTGGCTCAAGTCTTCTGTAAGGTGGAAGTCCTTTCCAAGTCGGGCTGACTCACTCGTATAGTGCCCTACTACTCTTACTTGAATATAATAATTTATATCAGACTTATTTTGGTCAGCGAATAATTTCAAACGGAGAATGTCTAACTGAACTGAATATTTATATTAGGAACCCCGGAATTGATAGTCGTTTTCTTTAATCCCTACATTAGTTTTGGAAACCAGTACCACTGTGTCTAATTATTTTTCTTTGCCCTTTTTAGGGTAGAAGAAGATACTTCTCCGATCGACTTTACTCGCTTTTTTGGTGACATTCTACAAAATCACTTAACATAAAATTAAACATTTTTGAAACGAAGTTCCTTATCGCGCGTTGTGAAAGGGGGCTAGACGGAAATAATTCTTACGAAAAGTTGTCACGACACTTTTTGCTATAGTAAGCTATTGTAAGCTGTGCGGCGTGCGCATGTTTCTCTGTCTGTTTCTCTCTCTCTTTCTCTCTCTCTCTCTTATAAAAAGCAAGCCAGATAACATAATAATAATATATTTATATTAAAATATTATTTTTATTCTTTTTTTTTATCCTTCGACGTATTTTAATTTTATGTTGTTTAGATTAAAAACTTTTCGTTAAAACAAACATTAGGAAACGCAATAAAACTAGATCAGGCTTTTAAATTGTACTTAATTTATATTATTTTTAAATGAAGCTTTAAAAGTAAAGAACACTTTTATATCTCGTAAAAAGCGTTGAAAGGGTACATTAACTGACAGTAATTAAAACATTCTTGAGAATTAACAAGTTAACTCCATTATGTAGTAATTGATGAGGGTAAGAAAATTTTTTCCAAAACCATTTCCGTATCCGGAAATACTCTCCTTCTTTTTCTCAGAGCTGTATGGATTATCGATTACAACCTCACTCTCTCAGCTCTCTTGATACAGTAGAGGAGACCTGTGTCCAACAGTGGGAAATAATAATAATATATTATGTCCCACCTGCTGGGTACGGGTCTCCTCTTCTCTATCAAGAGATATATGTATATTTTTATTTATACTACCTGGGTGGCAAACAAGCTTAAGGCCCGCTTGATGTTAAGCAGTTACCGTAGTCTATGGATGCTTGCAATATCTTCAGCCATCAATCATTTTGTAAAGTTTGTATTTTTTACTTTTCTAATTTTAATAAAATACGTAATTTGTTTAGTCGAACATCGGCAATATTTATAAAATAACACTCGTAAAATTCGACTAAAACTATTATCAAAATTGACTAAAAACACTAGTAAATTCGACTAAAACTATTATCAAAATTGACTAAAAACACTAGTTAATTCGACAACAAACAATAATAAAAGCATTTCCACTTGATACACCATGGTACTCTTAGCTTCCTCCACTAAGATCACCGAGTGACCGAGCTAAGGAAAGTAAAATGATCCGTGACATAACGGTACCAGTCATAAGCACTCGTCCGAACTTTCACTCGGAACTTACGTAACTATTGACGTAACAGTAATGCTCATTAATCACCGGTTTATATTTATTATTATTGTGATTCGCTACGAGTTAGTAGTTATGAAACTGTTTAGTGAAATTTTGTAGTACCCTCTGTATAACATCTTTCTAACCAAATTTTGGGTCACCGCGGCTAATTCGACGGAGACTAGCCATTTGCTTAGACATTATAGGGCACCAGTGTGTGCGCAAATACATACAATATGCTTTATACCATTTACTCTTACAGTCCGATGGAACGACTTTACGTGCTTTCAGAGACTGCTTAAATTTTCTATTGTAATTTTTTGGTGTGACCCGGGGATCGAACCTGGATCTTCGTGATCAGCAGTCGTACTTAAAGACTGCACAGACACGCGTGGCAGTTTAGAAGTATAATTAACGCTAGTAATAAGACATCTGTATTACATAAACTTCAGAATTTTGCTAGAAGCATTTTAGTAAGTTCAAAATTGAGATTCGTGTGAATTTGCTACGGCAATTTAAACTTCAAACGTTTAATTTTCTGGTCCTTAGTTTAGAAGTGTGTTCTAGATTTGTCTTCAGAGATATTAAATGTAAATAAATCATGACAGTTACAATGTTTTAAGCCGTAAATATTTTATTTAAATATTGTCCGTGGCTACGTCTGCGTGGGTGGCTATTATCCAAGTACACTAGGTCTTTTTAAAATACCATCAATATCTTTTTAGTAGTGAAATGGCAATAGACAGACAGAGGTACATTTGCATTTATAATATTTGTAGGGTAGTGCTATTCTTTATCATTCTAACAGCCTTATTTTCAAATATTTTTTAATAGACTTCTAGTCTATTTAAATAGGTTATGCATTCTTTCTACGGAGCCGCCCATAAATGCTATTCAGAGAAATACCGAGTACCTAATGTGGATCCGCAGAGACTGGTAGGTCTACGGTAAGTAATCGGTATTTTCCATTCCTATGCAAAATATTATTTTCTTATTATTTTAGAGTGTAACCTAGACTAGTGTTATTATACTACATATTTTGGTTGCGAACTAGTGTGATGATTTTAATTAAGTTTGTAGTATAATGGCAATATTACCAATGTTCGTTATTTTGGGCATATTACCCAAATTTTAAAAAATATTTTTAAATAAATAAATCTAACAATGTACCTTTGCTAAATACGCCTTCATGTAGAAGTTTCCGAAGAGGATAATAAAAGAAATCATATAAATGATAAGAACGTAGTGCATCCACAGCGGGAACTCGCAGCCAGTCCTGATGCCGTTGATACCAAGAACCAGGGCGCAGGTAAACTGGATCTGAAAGAATAGGTACATTTTATAATAAAATAATGTTTATAATTTTACGATACATTATAGTCGTTATCTCAGCCTGATGATGTCCATTGTTGAACATAGGCCTTCCTCATATGCTTCCATAATGGACGATCCAGAGCTACCTGCATTCAGTGCTTTCCTGCAGCTCTGATGATGTCATCTATCTAGTGGGATGTCCTCCCACGCTGCGGTTTCCTGCACATGGTCGGTTCGTCGAGCGATATGGTCTGCCCATTGCCATTTCAACTTGCTTACTATTAGAACTACATGTATCGGTAATCGATTTTTGCGGTACATCTCTATTGAACTGTGACAACTCTTGCCCTAGGGAACGCTTGTTCCCTAGGGCAAGAAGTCTATGTCGAATTAATAAAATAAAGTAATTTATTTTAACGGTTTACTTTGACTGAACCGTGTCAACTCTTACTCTAGGGAACAAGTCTTGAGTCAAACAGGACTCTTCAAACATTAATATTTACGCTGCCGACTCGGAACAAATATTTACCTATGAATCACACAAAGCTTTGTTCCGTGTGGGAATAGAAACCACAATACTGCGCGTGGAGCTACTCGCCAAGTGGAGACCATCTTCACCACTAAAGTGCACGTGTAGTCATAATAATAGAGTAAGATCATAAAACAATAAAATAATGATATGCAATAATCTCTATAATATATTATACTCGTATATCAAATTCTCGTGTCACAGTATTTGTAACCAAACTCCTCCAAAACGGATTATATTTATGATTTTTTTGCGTATTTTTGGTAGGTCTAAGGTCATAAACTATAACCCCTAAGTGATAAGGGTGGCCCACCCGAAAAAAAAAATTTTTTTTTTAATGATTTGGCATTTAAATTTTCACCCTGCTACCACCAACCTATATTTTTGAAAAGCGTCATTACTATTTTTACTTTATATGGCAAAACAACGTTTGCCGGGTCAGCTAGTAATAATATTAATATACGTATCAATGCAGTCTACATAATACAAAATGAATATTACTTGTGACCTGTTAACCTAATTACGTCCGACAAAATTAAATGAGGACAGCAAATAATATGATTTTAAATTATTTTCATTGCCATAATTTTAAAGTAGCCCTTAGATGCAGCTTTTTTTTACTACCAAGGTGGCAAACAAGCATACGGCCCGCCTGATGGTAAGCAGTTACCGTAGCCGTTTTCAACACCAAGGGTGTCACTCACGCGTTGCTGACCGTTTAAAAACCTTATAACTCCTTTCTTGAAGAACCCCATGTTATAGTCTCTTGGGATAACTTCGGCAGGGAGTTCATTCCACAGCCTAATCTTACGTGGTAAGAAATTCCTCTGGAATCTTACGTACGGCATGTTTGCGGTGTAATTATGTGTTATAAGCTACAACACTATAAAGATTTATCAAAATCTGTTTTGTAGATTTTGCAGGAACGTGTAAAAACCATCGATCCATCCTCACAAGCTTTCGCGTTTATGATATTAGTAATATTTCAATTATGACTTGATAGCAAAGTAGGAACAAACTTGGGTTGAAAAAATTCACCAAGCATGAGTCACAATACAAAATTATTTTTACTCTTCAAACTATTTTATAACAAAGGAAATTTCTCACAATCACATGCGTGTTCGCGTGTCATATGAATATTCTTATTTGTCATGGTTCAGCCGAACGGTGTATCGTAAATCTTTTGTTTTATTAGTGACAACGATGGTTTGTTTAACCTTTGCACCTTTTGATGCTTTCCTTGCGCTTTTTGAACGGTGACCATTTTACCTGAAACTAAGCAGGCATTCTGCTTAGTTTCATGGACTGTACGTTCTTATAGCTATTTCTTTATGATCTTAATTTGATTTTTTTTTCTAAAACAACCACTCCCGCACTAGAGAACAATGAACTCTGTGTTGCGGGGGACTTTACAAACATACAATTAACGGACACAAATTACATCCAGACTCAGAACAACACTTTGTGGGTCACACAAAGTTTTGTTCTGTTTGGGAATCGAACCCACAACCTCGTGCACAGCAGGCGCATACTGCGGCCACTGGACCACCAAGGAGTCAAACACTTTTTAAATTAATAAAATACAAGTAATATTTATTTTGTATTATGTAGACCGCATTAAAACGTATGTTTTTACATATCGTTATATAATATCACTTTTTAGTTTTTGACCTTACTCTACACGTGCAGTTTAGTGGTGAAGATGGTCAAAAATTTACTAATTTACTAAGATAGTCTTTACCATTAAAGCTCGGTAGTAAAAAAATTACTACCGAGCTTTAGTGGTGAAGACCATCTTAATAAATTAGTATTTTCACAACTTCAGGAGGTAAGTCGAAAAATATTCGCTTCTGCTGGATCGATTAGAAGGTTAAGAAACTTTCTTCCAACTGCTACCAAAATTGCGCTTGCAAATTCTCTTCTTCTTCCAATCCTTGATTATGCAGATGCCAGCTATCTAGATCTCGCCGAAAACCAATTAGAGAAACTTGAGCGTCTCCAAAATCTTTGTATACGATTCATATTTGGTTTACGTAAGTATGATCATGTTTCACAATTCAGAAAGCAACTCAAGTGGTTACCAATACGACTTCGCCGGAATGCTCATTATTTGTCTTTCTATATAATGTATTGTTTAATCCCTCCACACCTTCCTATCTTAAAGGACGTTTCAAGTTCCTTCATGATACGCATAATAAAAGTTTGAGGTCATCGGAAAACCTGAAACTGAAAATGCCGCCGCATACCACAGTTTTTTATGATAAGTCTTTTACTGTGACCGCAATTCGTTTGTGGAATGCTCTACCTGAGGCAATACGGAAGGCAAAATCACTAGCCGTCTTTAAATCGATGGTAAAGGAGCACTACTTAAAGTTATAATCTAAGTAAGTATATCAACACACTCGTAAAATCTCTTTCATCTATATATTTATATTTTATATATATATATACATATATATCGGCGCGACTACAACAGTTCGTCTACAAAAAACTAGAATAATGAAGTTTAATCATTTGATTGTTCTAAAATTACTTCATAAACCATCAGTTTGTCACTTTGTGATTATTACGATGTAAAATTAACGTTAAACAGCATGTCATTATTCCAATTTCAATACTTAACCTAAAAACTTGACAACACGTGCACTGTATAAAAACGGTCGCACTGTCGGCGTTCAAACATTCACACTCGAGCCGTCGTACAGTACGGACCTTTCTAAGATGTCATAACGCTGCCGGTTGAATAAACGAAGCTTTTTAAGAACTCATGACGTTTTCTTTCAAAAAATGAGTCATCCTCATGAAGATAACAAATAGTGACGTCATTAACGCTGACGTCACACTTTATAAAAACACTACGGAGTTACCTCATTCGTTATCAGAAGTAGGATTGCAAGAAGCTCCTACCTAAGCCACTTCCTCATCAGCTCGCTCATCACCTGATTAAATGGGAACAACCAATACCCAGCAGCAGGAACCTGTGTTGGTCACCCATGGATCATTTTAAGCTGTACTACAATCAAGACCGCAAACGTACCTTCACCATGGAGTGCAGATGGGAGGGATACCACCACAATTCCTGATACAAATGATGAAGATGAACCATCAGCATAAATAAGTAAGTTACTCAATTCAATAGTTTCAAATAAAACGACGAGACCCTTAACCCTACTAACACCTCCGAGAACTCTACGAGACCCTCCGAGAACCTCCGAGAACTCTACGAGACCCTCCGAGAACTCTACGAGAACCTCCGAGAACTCTACGAGAACCTCCGAGAACTCTACGAGACCCTCCGAGAACTCTACGAGAAACTTCGAGAACCCTTCAATAAAACCTACTAATATTCTCAAACGATAAAGCTATGCGAGTTGATAACAGGTGCGCTACTCAGAGGAAGTTGTTTCTTGTCTTGCAGGTCAACTAGAATCAACGAGAACCAACGAGAATCTACGAGAATCTACAACAATCTACGAGAAGCTACGAGGCTGGTGCAGAGCGCGCACCGCCTGTCAGTATGGCCGTATCGGCGCGACTACAACAGTTCGTCTACAAAAAACTAGAATAATGAAGTTTAATCATTTGATTGTTCTAAAATTACTTCATAAACCATCAGTTTGTCACTTTGTGATTATTACGATGTAAAATTAACGTTAAACAGCATGTCATTATTCCAATTTCAATACTTAACCTAAAAACTTGACAACACGTGCACTGTATAAAAACGGTCGCACTGTCGGCGTTCAAACATTCACACTCGAGCCGTCGTACAGTACGGACCTTTCTAAGATGTCATAACGCTGCCGGTTGAATAAACGAAGCTTTTTAAGAACTCATGACGTTTTCTTTCAAAAAATGAGTCATCCTCATGAAGATAACAAATAGTGACGTCATTAACGCTGACGTCACACTTTATAAAAACACTACGGAGTTACCTCATTCGTTATATATATATTTCTTTTTATATATTTTATTATGTAAGTATGTATAGATTATTTAAATTCAGACAACTAAATTGATTTAAATAAAGTACGCCAACAACTACCATTCAATCCTACCAACATGTGTCCATCCAAAGGTTGCCTGGCAGAAATCGCTATTAGCGATAAGGCCGCCTATTGTACTATCTACTTTATATTGTAAATCCTAAAATGTATTTTTATGGTGTACAATAAAGCATTTAATAAATAAATAAATATTTTTTTTATTGGAATTCAAAATTAAGATATTTAATGAATCGCTATAAGGACTTCAAGGTAGGCCTTTATGGAGCTCAAAGCCTTGGTTCTAATTCCTAAGTTCTAACTTCAAGTAGTTTTCAGAAATTATTGTAAAAAAATAAAAATATTAGAAGCATCATTGTTTTTAAAACTTTTTTTACTAATATATTTTGAGACAGATCTTCTCAATTATCTACCTTCAGGTAACAGCTTAAAGAACAACCTTCAAAACAAGTGTCAAGTAAGGAAACTTACCAGCTGCATGATTGTGAGGTATTTCTTCCACCAGAGGTACTTGTTGACTGATGGCCCGAAGACTGAGAGACCGTAGTAGGTGTACATCAGCACGTGGATGCCACTGTTCACCATGGCAGGTAGGAAAGCTGCAACAAGATGTTTAGCTAATAGATCCAAAATAAATGTAAATCAACACTAAAAATGTAGTTATTTATATAGTTGAATTGAGTATGAGTAAGAATTAGATGATGGGAGAAATTACCCAAGTAATTAATTTCAGATGTTTTTTTTAATTTTATTCGAATTGATAATTCTATTTTTTTATCTAAATTACCACACTTTACTACACTATTTTAACCAAAACACAGGAAGTTTATATAAAAGCAAAAAGCTTTAAAAACATTTTTGAACAATCTTGCGACATGGATCAAAACTAATATAAAGTTGCAAAGTTTAAATTAGTTTTGTTTTGGTTCATATTATAAAATAATTAAAGCTTTAGTTTTCTATACATTAATTACTTCAAGACCCAAAAATCCATTATAGACTGCCTTCACACAAATCAATTAGGAAAACAAAAATGAAAAATGTTCTGACCGTTTTGAATTTACCTGTTTATTAAATTAAGTATCGCTTATGTATTTTCTTTGTTCTTTTAAAGTAGGTTTATCAAATAGAAATTTAGTCTAAGGAATAGGTTTGATATGTATTGATCAATTTTGAATTTTCTCATGTTTGAACCCAAGAACTTTGACTCAATATTTTAAGTGTAAGGCTTTGTAGTCCACTTCTCTTACAATAAAGTACCTAATACATCACGTAAAGTTATCCATGATTTATAAACTGTACATAAAATGCGACCATATTTTCACTAACAAAACAGAATTCCCTAAAAAAGTTCTTTATTTCTTTTTATATTAACAAAAACATAAAAAAGAAATAAATAAAGACAAAGGAGATATAAGAAGCACTTATTACTTAATATAATTTAGCACCAATTACAAGAAATAAACGAAAAAATAAGAAGCACTTATTAATATAATTTAGCACCAGTTACAAGAAATAAACGCAGAAATAAGAAGCACTTATTAATATAATTTAGCACCAGTTACAAGAAATAAACGCAGAAACAAAACAGAATTCCCTAAAAGAATTCTTTATTTCTTTTTATATTAACAAAAACATAAAAAAGAAATAAATAAAGACAAAAGAGATATAAGAAGCACTTGTTACTTAATATAATTTAGCACCAGTTACAAGAAATAAACGAAGAAATAAGAAGCACTTATTAATATAATTTAGCACCAGTTACAAGAAATAAACGTAGAAATAAGAAGCACTTATTAATATAATTTAGCACCAGTTACAAGAAATAAACGCAGAAATAAGAAGCACTTATTAATATAATTTAGCACCAGTTACAAGAAATAAACAAATTTAATAAATATAAGGCCCAGATCTAGGTTCCAATGAAATAAACAACGGGCATAGTAACAACGAACGATCTCATACTAGAAACCAAATTATAGTAAAGCATTCGATTGAGATAAACAGATTACTAATTTCGTTGAATATATTGAATAAGACATTTCAGATGCTATCTAAAACGGATTTCTTCTTTCTTGATATAAAATCAGATTTAGGGAATACAAACGTCTGCTTAATAATAAATGGGCTAGATTTAGGATGAAAAGGTATCATCCAGAATACATAAATAATATTTGTTAGTACGGTGGCTTAGTATTATTTTTATTTATTCGTTATAGTATTTTGGTAAGATTACTTTGGGCTTATACAGAATAGCTTTTTGGTTATTATCCTAATATGTAATTAAAATTCTTCATTTATTATTTCATTTATTTATTAACATATTTTCAACATACATTTTCATTGTATGTTGAAAATATGTTGAATAAAAATTTTTTTTGAAGTGAAAACTTCTTTAGTTGAGCACTTTTTGGGTGAACAAAAATCATGGAAACGTCATCATCAGCGAACGAGGCAAATGAGGCGAACCAAAAATAATTCAAAAATGTAATAACTCTACGATACAATTTACAAGTTATTTAGTTTTCACTTTTATCGTCCAAAGACTGCCCCGCATGTTTATTTTTTCGTTCGTAATGTAACTCAGTCTTTCAAAATAAAATATGTGAAATTTCAACAACAAATCACAAAACATTGACAAACAAAAGACAAAAGAAGTTAGATTAAACTTCACAATTCGTTGGAACCACAGCATCAGTGCGAGTATTATAATTATAATATACTAGTTGTTGCCCGCGGCTCCACCCGCGTGGATGTCGGTTATCGCTGTAAAAAGTAGCCTATGTGTTATTTCAGACCATAATCTATCTCTGTGCCAAATTTTTATCCAGATCCGCTCAGTAGTTTTTACGTGAAAGAGTAACAAACATCCATCCATCCATACTTACAAACTTTCACGTTTATAATATTAGTAGGATACATTATTTTAATGGCGTCAAAACTTAGCAGCCATCTTTGAATCCCTCCAGCATTAATGAAGAATTGTTACTATTGAGGAAGATGGCGCCAAAACTTTTTATAAATTTTCTGGGTCAGTTTTATTTTCATTAGAAACAAAAAAAAATGCCGTGGTATAAATAGGAGGCATATTTATGTCTAGTAAGATAGGCAGGATGTTATCACCACCATCATCATCAGCCTATTGCAGTCTACTGATGGACATAGGCTGTTCCAAGTATACGACCTTCGGCTACTTTCTAGAAGCAGCTGCTTATCAGCTACTTCCAGAAAGTATTCATAATTTCTGACACGAAACGGTTCTTTTTGGGTTTGAGTTTGAAAAAAAATAATAATAATAATATCAAACCATGTAAAAAAGGATGAACTATAACTTAATACTCACTGGATCCACTTGGCACCCACTTGATTCCAATCCACCAGAAGCTGAACATAGTAGAATGATGGTATACATGAAGGAAGGTTAACTGCTCATCCTTCTTTCTGAGGATGAAGAAGAAGGTATCGCAGAATTCCAAAAGTTTGGAGAAGTAGTACCACCAAACAGCGTCCGCTATCTGAAAGTGAGAACAGCCAAATTTTTATATCTATTTTTAAAAGGCAGCTCCCGCACAAGGAACTGGCCCTGTTGCGGGGGATACTACAAACATTCGATTCACGGACACAAATTACACTTTATGGATCACACAAAGTTTTGTTTCGTTTCGTGTGGGAATCGAACCCTCGATCTCCGGTGTAACAATCAGGGTCATTAATCACTTGACCACCAGGTCAGCAAAAGTACCATAAATAAATGAATGAGAGTATATTTGTATCTACATATACCTATGCTATACTATGCGCTATGGTACCATTGATCAATACATAGATATTTTTCTTTGCCAGGGGCTAATATAAGGATAACACTAATGGTTGCATACTTACTTGCAGCTCATCCGGATCATATTTCTGCCGACAAGGCTCACAGATATAACTGTACCTCAGTCTAAACGATGCTGTCAACAGTCTTACAGCTATATACGCATTTAGGGCAGCCATAGCTAAGTTGTACGGCACGAGGAGCCAGTTCAACTTAAAAGGCCTCCGATTCCTCATGATCTTAGGACCAATCCATACTATGAACAGATACAATAGTGTGTAGAAAGCTGTTGGTAACGGTGAGTCGACTAGTGGCCAGCCTTTAGTTCTGTTGTCTGCAACAAAAAGAAAAAGATTGAATGAGACCTAACCTTGTTGAGTACCTATAAATGTTATTTTCTTGAAAGACAGTGTAAGAGCAATCCTGTACAGTATGGCTTTTCATAGATTTGTTCTGATAATGCAGCATAATAATACACGTCGCAGAATTTTTAATTTAATTTAACGAACAGCAGCATGCATTTGCTTGATTGCATGATGCTTTGCAATATCAGAGGTATCACTTGCATGTTGCCTACCCATTTCTTTACATCAAGCATTTAAGATGGAGTACCCTTGGAATAGAAAAATGATTTTTTTTTTTCAAAATGCACCCCTAAATGAGCGTACTCACACAGGAACACAACAACACCAAAGTGCGTAGTTATTTAGCTGTGGTCTTCAGTAAGGTCCTTTTCAGTCGGGCTTGTCACTAGTATGATACCCTACCTCTCTTTGTTGAGTGTTCTATGGTTACAATTAAGCAAAGGGTCTGATACACGTTGGTATAATTATTACTTAAATCCTTACTAATATTATAAATGTGAAAGTTTGTGAATATGGATGGATGGATGTTTGTTACTCTTTCACGTATAAACTACTGAACGGATCTGGATGCAATTTGGCACAGAGATAGATTATAGTCTGGAATAACACATAGGCTACCTTTACAGCGATAACCGAAATTCACAAGCCGCGGGCAACAGCTAGTTTATAAATATATTCCGTCTGAATGACTGATTTGTCAACGCAAAATAAAATAATGAAATAAAGCCATCAATCGCAAAACAACTTTTCCTGAAACCTATAAGTACTTCGAGTAAGAAAGTAATCTTCTATTTATAAAGTCGCCAGAGAAAGCTTTCAATTACTGACACGAATAATAACGTGCCGTTGAATAAGATGGTACTTTAAACCTTTTCATAACTAGAGGAACGGTTTAAATGATCAACCTTTTTGTCAAAGAAACACCTGTGACGGTCGTTAGTGGAAAAACTATCAATTTAGTAATTTCACTTTTGCTGATTCATATCGAAATGTGAACTTCACTTTGTAAATACGTATACGTAGGTACTAATAAATTATTTATCATCAGCTGGTAACGATAAGACTATTTACTTACTTACTTTTAAAAGAGGTAGGGCACTATACTAGCGAGTAAGCCACCTTACAGAAGAGAACGGCCAAATAACTACAAAAGCGGAGCGGATCAATAAAAGCGGAGCAGTAGTGAGATATGTTGCAAAATCGGGGAAAATATTCCAAATTACCACGCGGACGAAGCCGCGGGCGACCCCTAGTATTCTTATAAGATACGTTAAGGTAACAATAGGCTTACTTAAACTTGTTTATGAAAGGATTGCCTACATCATTGTTATTAGAAAATCCCGACCAGTTTCATAAAGTTTGAACTACGCTAACAATAACTTTTAATAATAAGATCCTACTGATATTGAAACTATGAAGTTAACTATATTTATCCTTTGTTTAGACACGTGTTTGAACTTGCAGGGCTGCATGGTCTTGAATTTAAGAGAAGTAGGGCACCGTACAAGCGAGCAAGCCCGACTGGGGAACGACCTCCACCTTACAGAAGACCACAGCCACGTAACTATACACAGCGGCGTAGTTGTATTCCTGTGTGTAAGTACAGGTCTCTAGAGCTCATTTAGGGTATGCGTTTTGAAAGAAACGTATTCCTATCTCAGTGATACTCCAAATATGTAAAAAAAATGGGTTGACAACACGCAAGTGATACCTCTGGTATTGCAAGCGTCCATAGGCTACGTAAACTGCTTAACAACGTTTGCCTACCAAGTAATATAAAAAATGTAGTAAATGTTGGAAAACGCTACTCTAAAAAATATTTTTTACTTTCCTTATGGCATAATAATAACACTCATTTTGTATTTAAAAGGAAACAGGCTATGGTCAAACTTATAGGTACGTATAAGATGCAAATTATATGGTAACTAGGGGTCGCCCGCGACTTCGTTCGCGTGGTAATTTGGAATATTTTCCCCGATTTTCCAACATATCTCACTACTGCTCCGCTCCTATTGATCATAGCGTGATATTATATAGCCTTCCTAGATAAATGCATTATTAAAAAAAAAGATTTTTTCTAATCGAATCAGTACTTTCTGAGATTAGCGAGTTCAACCAAAAAAACAAACAAACAATCTCTCCAGCTTTATAATATTTATTTTATTATAGATATAGTAGTAAGGCAAGTTAAGTGTATGGAATGGAAAGCCTTTGGAGAGGCCTTTATTCAGCAGTGGACGTCTTTTGGCTGAGATGGATGGATATATTAGTTTCCACAACAAATCTCGTGAATTGTACGCACTATCGCTACACCACAAGACGCTTAACTTCATGAAGGACATCCAAATATTTTTTAATTCATCATAAATGGTGCCGTCCGGTTATTTCAGTAAGCTACCTAAACATTATTCATATTTCAATCGGATGAATGAACTTCGAATTATTCAGGGTTTACGATGATGTATTATGTGTGCTACAAACATGGTAGCTTTATTTAAAGGTAGTTTAGGATGTGGTCATAAAGGTATGGTTTTGATGGAAATATTTGATAGGGGTTTAACCCTGCTTCGCATTACTGTATACAGGCTGATCGTCTGATATATTAAGAATAATTATTATTACCCCGGTTCTTCGTTTTTATTTCTAAAATAAAAGTAGCCTTAATCGCCACATTACGTCACTTCACCCTTAAATCAGTTATATGCCAATGAAAGTCCCCTTTAAATCGGTCCAGGTGTCACGTAGATTACCGGAAAAAACTGTCTGACAAACTTTTTTTATAAAAGTAGTATAAGTAGATTCTAAGTGCCATAAGAACATTAATATAATATGCATTCAGTAAAAAGATTTTTTATATTACACACACTTTAATTTTAATTAAGTATTTGTATAGAAGATTCCATTAGAAGGTTTTACTGTTTTTTTTTCGTTTTAGGCACGAAATAAAAATGTTTTTTTTATAAATGTGTTTTTAAGCGATTTCTTCCCAACGACATTGAAGCTTTTTTTATTAACAATTAATTTATTCTACTAGGTCACAATTAGATGACAATGTCTTCATAAAAAAATAAAGTAATATCTAGCTAGATGAAAGACAAAAGTAACTGGGTTGGAAATAATAGGGTTAAGTTAAATAGTGTAAAGGAATTTCAGTTCAAATTAGTTTCTTAGAAGCAACCATTAAAAAAGAAAAAAAACGCGTGCCTATCGTGTTTAATATTTGTTGTAAAATCCCTGGTATTGTAAATATTTAACAATTGGGTTGCGTTAAAAGGGTGGCCAATACGTGATACCCTAAAGCTATTGATGGAGAATCACGTTCTTGCGTAACTTTGTGGTTCAATTACGTCAAAACCCTTTAACGTAGGTAGTCCATAACTTGAAATCCCTTTTAAATTCATCATTCATATCTTACCTGAGAGTGACAAAGTCCAAAGATAATAATCGTATGTGTCTTTGAGGACACTTTGCGTTGAATTCATAATTACGTCAGCCATTGTGTTCTTCTAAAGTTATTCTGTAACAAAATGAAAAACAAAATTAGTTTTTTTGAGGTAACTCCTACACTAGGCAACAATCCATGTGTCGTGGGAAACTTTACAAATATTTAAGTACAGCTAGACCGTTTTATGGGTCGCGCAAACTTTTGTCCTGTGTGGGGATCGAACCCACAATACGCACCGTGCAGTGGACTAAACCAACCGTGCAGTCAAGTATTATAATATTTTTTATCGATTTGTTTGAGGTTTCTATCGAGGTGATACGACTTTTACGTTCGGTAAGGCCAACCTGGTGACGGAGTTATTTAGATTATCCATATTTATGCGTGTATTTTCTTTTCTATTAAAATTAGGTAAAGATGACTTTTGCTCTTGCGTGCTGCAAACCCATTTTTTTTACACCAGAGCTTTATGATGGGACTATACTTGGGATATGAATACGTTTCTTTTAAAAAGAATCCCTAGATGAGCGCTGGAGACCCAAGACCTACCTAAGATAGACTTTATATGGAAAGTCGAGAGAGTAATTTACGTAGAACACCTAATTATACTTAAATTAGAATAGCTCTTTTTCTATCGATTTCGAAACAGTATTGTATTTATATATTTTGTTATTTTTTCATTTGTATTTTTATGTTTATTCTAATGTATATGTATCTTCTTCATTTAGATACTGTATTATTTTTTGTGTCAGACATGAATAAATGTTTCTTTCTTTCTCCGTATCAAAATTCTATAAAATCCATGCATTCTTCTCCCAATGAATACTTAGCAATAAATTTTAAACTAAATATAAAACAATACGTTTTCAAGTCACTGTGTCAGACCGCACATGCCTATGAATAATGGTGGTCGTATATTTCCAATTAATGCAGACACATTCACTGTACAATTATTTATCAGTATACTATCTAATAGTAAAAATAAGTAGGTCGTCATAGGTAGGTATTTAGGTACAACTGTAATACTTTAGTGGAAAACCACCCATGGTATGATGTGAAGAACATAAAAAGGTAATAAAATTAAATAAGGGGCAAACAGACGTATGATGGGCAACGGAGATGGCTGTACAGGGCCGCTATATAAAGATTAGTTTTTTAGGAAAACCAATGTATGAATTTAAGTGAAATGTATTTTTATTTGTAGGTTTAGTCTAATTGTACACCAAATTCAACAGAAATATGTATAATGGTTTTCTTAAAAAAACAATCTTTATATAGCGGCCCTGTTCAGCCATCTCCGTTGCCGTGTGTAGGTGCATGACTGTAGGGTAATGGTTTAAATGGTTGTCACTCCACTGATATCAAGTCAGGTGTTTTGTAATTCGACCCAACACAAAACAAATTTTCAAACTAATATTATTAGTAAGAAAGTAACTCCATTTGTTTGTGTTTTTTTTGTGTCTGAACAGATCTTAATCAAATTTGGCAAGGAGGTAGATGTCATCTTAAGAAAGGACATAAGATACTTTTTACTGCGATATATAACAACCACGCGGGTGGAGCCGCGGGCAACTGCTTGTTTATTATAATTCCCTTACGCGTTGCTTACCCTAAAACTTGTAAGACTAGGTTTTATATATTATGGTAACCCTGAAAAAACAAAACGATATATAAAAAACGATACCCATAAATGAACACCTGATAAATACGCAAAGCAAAATAACTATACCACTGTATCTCTAAGAAGGAGATCCATTTCAAGCAAACGACTTGATCGTATGGCTCGACATAGATATTGTGAAGTGCTGTGAGACATTATAGGACGTGCTTAGTCAGAATAAGTGTTCAATCATGAAACACTAATGGCTTATTATAATATGAAGGGTACCGAACTAATAGCTTTTGTGTTCATATCCCCAAAGTTAGTAAGAGCTCTTAAGTTTACGAGACTGGGTACAAGGTATAATTATTGTGAAGTGAAATTTATACTTACATAATATAATGTTCCTATACAAATTTTGTTTAGAAAGAACGACCCATAAAATACAGTATTAATATTAATTAATGTTTTTCGACAAAGAACCAAAGGTAGTGACATAGTTCGCAGGCTAAAAAATCTGAAGAGGCAATGGGCTGGCCATAACTGCTTAAGGACGAATGGTCGCTGGAGCAAGCGAATCCTGGAGTGATTAAACCGGATTTTGCAACATATCTCACTACTGCTCCGCTCCTATTGATCATAGCGTGATGTTATATAGCTTATAGCCTTCCTGCACTATTCAAACAAAATCATGTTTTTTCAAATCGAACCAGCACTTTCTGAGATTAGCGCGTTCAATTAAACAAACTCTTCAGCTTTGTAATATTAGTATAGATTAAGATAAATACTTAGGTACTCATTTAAATATTTTCTTGTTTTAAGAATATTCTGATAACCCTTTGTCCAATCCGACAATAGAGCTTCACCCCGACCAGGGTTAGTCTATTTTAGTCATTCAGCATTTTATCCAAATTTTTAATTACCTATATAAATGCTATATTAATGCCAAAATTATGTTTATTAACTAGTTATTTTTTGTGCGAAGGTTGTTAATGGTAAAGATTTAAATTAATTAATTCATCTCAAACCTTCTATATCAGAGACAAGTAAAAGGCTTTGAATTTATGCCACCCCCGGAGCTACCAAGTCGAAATGACAACTGACGGAATTGCTCATCTCCGGCATTTCTATGAACCAGGTGGCTATTTATAGTCTAAGAATTAAGTTTAAATAGGGATTACTGGGAAAACAAGATTAGGGTTGTAAAAATGTATTATTATAATGCGTAGGAGTAACTTAAGCTTTTTTGTTCGTCGAATTAAGGTCGTATAAAAACTGACTATAATAAGATAGATGAGTTTACACTTTGCGTAACGGTACGCCTACATAAAAATGAATTATTTTAAGGCTAGGCAAAAAAGGCGATATTCTATGATATCTTTATTGTAAAATTTTGGACTAGAAACGGGTGACCTCTAAGTTTACAGGTCCCTTATTTCTTGCTCAAGACTGTTTAAAGGATTTCTTTTGAAAATAAAAGCAATTAAGAAAATATAAAATTAGAAAATATAAATTTCCTAGAAGATTAATATTGTATTAAGTCAAAGACGATAAGAAAAAACAACAGCCTATAGAAGAAGTAAATAACATTATAAAAACAACAGCATATTTATAGAAGAAGTAAATAATAATAACAATAGCAACCCATATCGGTCTCCTCTCCTTTATCAAGAAAGCTGAGGAAGCATGTTTGATCAAACTACCCGCATCAAAAAAACACATTAGCCTACTAACGTGTTTTTTTGATAAATAATTAAAAAATATATTTTCTAAATTTACACAGACTAATTTCAATAAATTAAGTTGCATATAAAATGTTTGTTCAGGAAGATTTAATCTATTCATTTTCTATGTTGGTAACAAAAAATGCCCACCACGCTAGCAGATATTAAAAGTAAAATAAATAACATAATTAATATTATTATGTCAACCCACGAATATTTTGGTGAAATCAATGTTAGGCTGGCTACACTAGTTCTGATAAATATTTATCGTACTGTGTTACCTGTTTGGTTAGTAGGCCATCAAAGCTTTGATGCATTTTAATGGGAAGATATGAATATGAAAGTTTTGAATTATGTCGTTGTTGTTAGTAAAACAACACCAATAGATAAAGAAATAATCATAGGGATTTGTTCCCACGTACAAAAAGATGGTATAATGCTAAGATTTTACCCGATAGACTTCTTCTTCAAAAAATGATCTCTTTCCAGGCGCGTCCGATTGCCGTTCTATCAGACTACGAGAGTGAGGGAATAAGAGAACATGTCTGTTTGCGCACAAACTTATGCACTATCATATCCCCAGACGGCTAGTTTCCGAAATTATTTAAGCATTTAAATTATTTATTTATTTAAGAAGGAAATTATTTATTTAAGAAGGTCATTATGTACACCTCAATAATTGTGGACAAGCATTTGTATCCTAAAAAATCAAACCACACCCGGCTTTTAATTTTTAAATAAACCGAGTGGGCGTTCTCATCATTTTACGGGTAATTTTCGTAAATTGGACTTAAATCTCAGATAGATCTTGAATATCCCTTCTTGATAGCTCTTACAATTGAGTGGCGATGGTTTCTTAATTTAGACTCAAGTTCTGTCTCGATTGCGAACCATTATTGTTTGAGTACATAGTACGTCTTATTCCCCTTAAGAGAGTAGGCAGAGGTGTACGACACCTATGATTTGTTAGCTTGTAAAGCTTGCAAAATATAGGTGTTAACCATTTAATATAAGGGACACAATTTCAGACACCGTGCTGCGACTGAAAATTTCACAACAAGTTTTTGGGTCCGTAACACGCAAATTATACCAATGATTGAAAGCGTCCATAGGCTACGGATAACTAATAACCATCAGGCGGGCCGTATGCTTGTTTGCCACTTAAGTAGTGTAAAAAAAATCCAACAACACTGTTCCCTATCCGGGAATCGAGCTTAAGGCCCTAAAATCGGTGAGAAACATAATCGCAAGCGAGAGATAGAGGCAGTCAAATTATTAAGTCAGTACTCCTTACAATTTATAAAACAACTACTAGGTATAACAAGTACGTGAGATTTCAAGATTATTCGGTACATATTTGGCAACGATCAGCAAATTTGTACGGAGAAAAATACGAATGTATGCAAGGGATATACATATAAGAACCTCGTGCCAATATCACGAACCTTTTGTGGAGTGATTACTTATTTGAAAAGGTAACATTTGACAAAATTGTACTCGTTGAAGTAAGGAAGAAGGACATAGATTGACTGTTAAATGATAAGTACGAGCAAATTTTGATAGTGACGTATTAAATTTTGCTTTTTGAATTGATGATTACTGACAGTAACTAAAAGTCTTAAAATTATTTAATCAAATCAGAAACTATTATAATGAAAGAGTTATTGACAGTGTGCTATTATTATGGTCTTAACTACAGTTTAAGACGAAACAAGATTAGTAAACGATCAGTGGGTTAAGCTACGACAGGCGTGGTTACCCTATATATGCTTCAAAATGCCGTTAAAACTCTTTGCGATCTAATATCCATATAATTAGGTTTGCCACTATATTTTAAACTGGCAAAAGACAAATACTTTTAATCATTTTGAGGTCAAAAGGACCATTGGAAGTCTTGAAATACTCTAAGTTTATATCTGCTATGTACTCAGGTCTCGCATCCAATATTGACGTAAGGAGTAACCGTAAGATATCTTTACTTTCTCGTGTTCTCGGAAACAAAGTAATACACGGTAATATTATATTTATAGTGTTCACATTTCCGTGTCATGATGTCACAAACCAACTGACAGGTTATTGTATTTTGTGTGCAATGCGTAGGATGGGAGGTATTTGACAACGGTGAGTGTTTGAAATTGAAAGTTAAGCTTAAATTTTCCTGACTACTTATTTTAGAAATGAAATTTTATAACAATCTTTATATCTTCTATACTAATATTATAAAGCTTTTGTTTGGTTGAAAGCGCTAATCTCAGAAAGTACTGGTTCGATTAGAAAAACTCTTTTTTTGTTAAATAGTGCATTTATCCTGGAAGGCTATAGACTATATAATAGGAGCGGAGCAGTAGTGGGATATGTCGCAAAATCGGGGAAATGTACGTTCCAAATTAGTCGCGGGCGACCCCTAGTCTTCTTATAAAGTAGTTTAGTATTTATCCTGGTAACAGAGTGTTAAGATCTTCCATATAGGCCTCTACAGGGGTCAGTCGGGATCCACTTTCAACGACGGAGACACTCAGATTAAATAGATAGATAGTTTTTTTTATATAGTTAGCTACAAAGTATCTGCAATAGTACAGATAGGTAACAAACTTTGAGCAGGTGAGTTGGAGGATACGGGCGTAGGAAGATCCTTGTCCAATGATAAGATAAGATAAGACATTTTGTCTCAACCCATAAACGTCCCACTGCTGGGCACGGGTCTCCTCCATACACTTTAGGGATAGGGATATTAGCCTATTATACCACGCTGGCCAGACGGGTTGGTATAGGGTTTTGTTCCGAGTTTTCCCTCTCTTGCAGTGGATATAGTCTGCCTGACTTACTCCCTTAGTCGACTGTTACGACACCCACTGGATGGAACGGGGTGGTTACATTTGTATTCTTAATCCGTCACCACACGGATAGGATATTATTATTCCTCTTCATTGTACACCAATAACATTTTGATAAATACCACAATGCGGTCACCCATTGATAGCATAACCACGCCCTAATGTAATAATCTTAATATAATAATCATTTATTCATTTCAATATACATTTGCAAAGTTACACATATAGGTCTTATAAAATAATAATCTAAAAGTTATTGTGTACCGATCAGCGATAGCACTTGACTTTGAGTTAGACTTTAATATCTGTAATGAAACAAAACGATCGATTCTCAATTATTTTTTTAATTGTATGTTTTGATATTCCAGCTTTAATTTTTGGATTGAGATTCTCTGATATGTTATTCTAATCTTAAAGCGTGGGTTTTATGAAATACTATCGCATGCTTGTCACATTTTTATATCTCGACCAAAAGTTGGGATGTTACTATTACATTATTACTCATTTCAGAGATTTATCCTTTAAAGTATAACAGGCAGAGTTACCTTTACATCCTTGCTAATATTATAAACGTGAAAGTTTGTGAGTATGGATAGATGGATGGATGTTTATTACTCTTTCACGTAAAAACTACTGAACGGATCTGGATGAAATTTGGCACAGAGATAGATTATGATCTGGATTACACATAGGCTATAACGATAACCGACATTCACGTGGGCGGAGCCGCGGGCAACAGCTAGTTTATAATAATTAAGGATCGACTATGCTAAAGAAAAGAATCCGTCAGCCTAACCAACTCAGCTGTTTTTAGAATCGACGGAAGATTAAAACATTGTGCGGTCTAGTGGTAAATGTGGTCTTCAACATCTCAAGTATTGTGGGTTTGGGACAAGACTTCGTTTCCAACCCGTCAATTAAAAAGATATACTTTATCTGGACATAATTCTGTAAATATATATTTTTTTTATTCTACTTGGGTGGCAAACAAGCATACGGCCCGCCTGATGTTAAGCAGTAACCGTAGCCTATGGACGCTTACAATACCAGAGGTATCACTTGCGTGTTGCCAACCCATTTTTTTACATCAGGACTTTTAAATTGGAGTATCCCTGGGATAGGAACACGTTTCTTTTAAAATGCATCCCAAAATGAGCGCTGGAGACCTGTACTCACACAGGAATATTACTACACCGCTGTGTGTAGTTATTTGGCTGTGGTCTTCTGTAAGGTGGAGGTCCTTTCCCAGTCGGGCTTGCTCGCTAGTATGATGCCCTGCCTCTCTTAAAATTTTCTTATAGCAATGTTGCATTGCTTAGTAAATATTATTTATTTGCATAAAATACCAAGAAGAGAAAATACGAAACTAACTGCCAAGGACAGGAAAACGTAAAGAGCATAAAGAGCCCTTGAAACTCAAGAGGCAAATCTCATACAATAATAATAAACATTTATTTTCAGAATAATTTCCGTAATTGTTAGTAACAATATAAACTTATAAACTTGTGTTAGTTACAATAACTAGAAACAACTATGTAAGTATTTCATTTAATTATGTTCGTTTTGAAGATTAGATAGGTGAGATTTTCTATACTCATTAATAAAGGCTAAAAAAAAATATCTGACTTCAGGATTAGAAATGTAAAATGTAGAAATCTTTATCTTTGAGTTTGAATATGATAACATAGGTGTCGCCCGCGACTTCGTCCGCGTGGTAATTTGGAACGTACATTTCCCCGATTTTGCAACATATCTCACTATGCTCCGCTCCTATTGATCATAGCGTGATGTTATATAGCCTATAGCCTTCCTGGATAAATGCGCTATTCAACAAAAAAAAAATTTTTCTAATCGAACCAGTACTTTCTGAGATTTGCACGTTCAACCAAACAAACATACAATCAAACAAACAAACTCTTAAGCTTTATTATATTAGTATAGATGAAACTCACGGCCTCCATGATAACGCCTGATTGTAAGTTTCTGTATTCGATTCCTGGCTACGTATTATTCAGTTGCGTAGTTTTTTCTAACTCGATTTTTTTCTATTTGTTCAATTAAATTATGTAGTAGTCAGTCACTTTAGAGGTGTCTAATGCCTTCTTTTCCAGGGATCTCTGAAAACCGAATTTTTGGGTCGGCAACACGTGAATAATGCTGCAGATGTTACAGGTGTTCATTGTCATCCACAGAGGCAAGCCTTATGATCGTTTTCCATCTAAGATTTTGTCATCGGTGGTCAGTTATAACTAAACACCTCCCATTTTACCACTAGTGGTAAAATAGCAGCAATGTTTACCATCGGTGATAAGATTTAGTGGCTAAATGGTCCAGAGGAAAATACTAAGTAAAAAAAAGAACTAATGTTCGCATAAATTCTAAAAAAAAAGTCGAAATCGACTACCTAATATTATTACATAAGATATTTACATAAATACTTAGTTATTAAAATTAAAGTACCTACTTACAAAGAATCAGATATTGTATTTAAAGGTATCCCTATAAATAAAATATCTGATTGAGATCGCAGTTCTGAAGAAAGGTGCCCAAAAGACTGGCCACATTTCCACGCTGGATTGCAAGGCTAATGCGTTGACTCAAGTAAAGGCCAGCGTATTATTACTTAAATCCTTATATGATTTTCTAAATAAACTTTTTAGTAAAAAATAACATATAGGCACGTGTAAATTATGGCGGTCACCCATTGTAACTTCCTATGTTGATGGTCATTGCGGAGAAAGTGAAATCTTAGAGCGGGACAGGTGGTGTGTGAGCGAGACAACACTAGTCCTTGAATCACGTACCGTTTTGAGATGTAAGTGTTCCGCGTTAAGTAACCACTCACTTGAGACCGGTGAAGTGTAAGGCGCTGTTCACACTTAAGTGTCTTGCTTTATTAGATGGGGGGTTCCGTCGTTATTAAGATGAGTGTAGGATATTATTTTTGTTTTTAAAAATGTTTTAAAATATATTTGCATGAAATATATAAGAGAGGTAGGGTACCATACAAGTGAGCAAACCTGACTGGGAAAGGATTTCCACCTTACAGAAACTGCAACCAATTTTTTTTAAAGACAACTGCCGCACTAGGAAACATGTTTTGTGTCGCGAAGTTCTATCTATAGGTTTATTTATGGATCTCACAAATTTTGGTCCCGTGTGGGGATCGAACCCACAACCCACCGCGCACCAACCATACAGTCAATTAAATTAATACACACAGTCGTGTAGTGTAAGTACAAGTTTCCAGCACTCATTTAGGGATGTGTTTTTGACGAAACGTTTTTCTATCATAAAATTTTAATATTTCTTTTAAGCCATTTCGGTCGGAAACACGTCAATAATGCCTCTTGTATGGCAAGCGTCCATAGGCTACAGACACTGCTTACCATCTGATGGGCTGTATGCTTGCAAACCACTTACGTGAACCCCTAATTTTGTAAGCATTATATGGAACTGTAATAGTGGCACGACAAACTTTTATATGGCCTCTCTAAACATACGTCTCAAAGTAGTAGCGTTTGTATATTTGCGCTCATAAAACTTAATGTCGCTATCCTGCACCTGGGTTATTGGGACATTTGGAAGTCATTTTGTCTAGAAAGTAATATAAGTTTGCAAATTATTGTGTACAGAAGTGTACAGCCGGCTGATTCTCTAAGAAACAGCGATGCCAAATTGACAGTTGTGATCGCAAACTGACAGTTGTGATTGCTCGGTGACGGCAGAATCTATTGACTAAACGTCAAAAAGGCTCGGTTTTACTCTTACGGAATACCGATATTCAATCTGACAGCCAGATTTTGCTCGGTTTTCGCGGTGACTCGGTTTTTGCTCTTACGGAATACCCCTGCGGATTTAACGTTTCGCTGTAAAATCCGTACACTTCTGTACACAATAATTTGTACTGTACAATATAGTAAGAAAGACGTAGATATGGCATTAGCGCGCGGAACAAGTGTGTGGAGGAGACCCATGCCCACCAGTGGGACGTTTATGGGTTGAGATGACTATGAGCAGGTCTGATGAGTGTAATATTTTGAAGATTTTTATTTATACCTTTTGTTATCTGACATTTTGGACAGTATAATTAAAATTAGAGTACAAAACGAATTTCAGACCATAGAAGTAGAAAAGATTGCTAAATTAATACTTTGCTTTACCCGAGAATCAAACCAACGACCATGCTCACGTACGCCTCAAATCAGCACGAGCTTATTATGAAGTGGTACCAAAATGCAGATTTAAAAAAGATTTTATCAACGATGTTATGAGATTTTATTATTAAGAGACTTGTAGCCAAGCAATAGCACCTTGAATCGATTATATCTTGAAGCAAGATTTTCGTGGATTACTATTTAATAAAAACCCCTACGTTCCTTCGAAGGCCGTTGGTACAGAAACGGATAATCCCCCGGATGATACGGTTGAATTCCCATCCCATTGTTTCATCCATAAATTATTGGTTTCGTTATAGATTTACATTGAATGAGTCAGAAATAGAAACCCGTATTTTATTTACCATGAAAACGGAGTTGTTTACGAAATTGACGGCCGCCATCATTCGCAGAGACACTTGGTTTAGAAATAAATTGGACCATATTTCAACATAAAAGAGAGGGCTTATTTGATTCATCAAAATAGCCGAGCTTAAATAAGAATCGAGCCGAATGACGTATATTTTGTATATTATTATAAAAATAAATAAATATAACTTCAGTTGAGCTTTTCCGTGCTCCGGAGGACACGTTAAAAATCGCTCCGGACTGTTAACAGTCGTTAGATCACGAAAGAGGCCTAGATACGGACGACCTAAATAACTTTGTTTCCAGGCTGGCCACTAATGAAACGATAAGGAAGGAAAAAGAAGCTTAAATAAATATTGGAAATGTCTAGTATATAGTGCAATTTGAAATGAGAATGCAGCGTCATCGTTGGTAGTATGTAGTACCTACTGCATGCAGTTGGTTGTCGAGTAATATGGTGTTGGGGTGTCCGATCCGTTAAGAAATATTTTTAGGCTGGGATAATGCCAAATATATCCTTACTAATATTATAAATGTGAAAGTTTGTTAGAATGGATGGATGGATGTTTGTTACTCTTTCACGTAAAAAATTCTGAACGGATTTGGATGAAACTTGGCACAGAGATAGATTATGGTCTGGAATAACACATAGGTTACTTTTTACAGCAATAACCGACATCCATGCGGGCGGAGCCGCGGGCAACAGCTAGTATCTCAATAAAGATACTGCTATTATGTGTACAACTCTTTATAAAGACAAAATTCACATTACGCAATCACCGTAGGGCATTATTAAAATTATCGTTCGACTTTCGCGCGCTCACGGTTCTGTGTTGCTTTTATTTTCCTTGATCAGCCACTTGGAACATAACAATGAATGGTTTATTTATTTATTTTTCTATTACAACATTGGTAAACAACCTTGTACGTTTAAGAACTTAGACAAGTGGCATAAATAGTAGTCGAATCGATTAAAATAGAAAACAAATGCATGGTATTTGACATAAGTTTACGATATAATGTCGTAAACTTACGTCAAATCCCATGCTTTTAATTATATTCGATTCGACTACTGTTTATGCCACTTGTCTAGAGGGGCAGGTATTCAGTACTCAGTTAGTAATGCGTTTTATAGAAACACTAGAGGTCACCCGCGACTTCGTACGCATGGTAATTTGGAACGTACGTTGCCCCGATTTTGTATCATATCTCACTACTGCTCCGCTCCTATTGATTATAGCGTGATGTTATATAGCCTATAGCCTTCCTGGATAAATGCACTATTTAACAAAAAAATATATTTTCTAATCGAACCAGTACTTTCTGAGATTAGCGCGTTCAACCAAACAAACTCTTCAGCTTTATTATATTAATATAAATATACTATAGATTTTCCTATCCCAAGGATACTTCAACCCGAAACCCTAGTAAAGGTCAACTACAGCAACGCAAATAAAGCTTTACGTAATGCAAGCTTCTACAGACTACAAGAACTGCTTAACATCAAGTGGGTATGCTTGTTTGCCACGTAAGTATTATAAAAAAACTTGACATTTTACTCGAGTGAGTCGAAGTCTACCAGAATCTTAGATAAATATTTGAATTTAAGATTATTTAGTAAGTGTTTATATTAGTCGTTTGAATGCCATTACAAGTGCTCTTAGTGAATTACTTCTGTAATAGGTTCTATAAACAGCAGAAATGAATATTGCTTTCTAATTTTTTTCTCTTTCATAGTAACATATACTTAAGGGAGCTTTAAAATTACAATGTCTTTAAATGTATGATTATATTTTTTGAATAAATAATTATCTCCTATTTGACTGCCTTGGTGGTCCAGTGGGCGCAGTATGCGTCTGCTGTGCACGAGGTTGTGGGTTCGATTCCCACACAGGGACAAAACTTTGTGTGATCCACAAAGAATTGTTCTGAGTCTGGGTGTAATTTGTGTCCCTTATTTGTATGTTTGTAAAGTCCCCTGCAACACAGAGCTTGTTCTCTGACACGTGACACGAGAATTTTATATATAAGATTCAGCCTGTAAAGGTATTATTTATATCGCTAGTTTGATTAAAAGGATAATGCCGCTATTGCTCCATCTTTATTCTCTAACGATTGACAGTCAACATAGACTACCAAATCTTTACTTACAAAATCATTTATTGCTTCCTCAAGATCATAAAGTACGTAAAGTAAAACGCAAAAGTATCAAGTCTTATCGTTCTGTCGTAAAACCTTATTGAGCAGAAAGTACCACTTTAAACGATGGAAGGATCATCACTGTAAACATTGACGTAGATCTTTTAACCCAGTTCTTGGCTTTGTTGTGTTGTCACATCGGGTTCAAAATGTATCTCGTTTCTTTGGAGATTACTTTTGCTGACATTTTGCAGTTTATTAGCAATTGACTTGGTGTTAAGTACTGATAAAGGATCAAGATCGAACTCCGTATCTTTAAACGAGTCACACCTTTTTATTGAGCTTCCTTTTTAACGGTTTCTATTATTTATTTATTACAATTCAATTACTTTCTACACTCACAGTTTCCCAACACGTGCAGAGAGTCAGATAACATAATTATCTAGTTTACATTATTTTTAAATATAACTTATTATATACAAAATCACAATATAAAATACATATTTAACTATGATAATATTGATTTATGTTCAGATAAAAATTTAATACAATACCTAATATATAAATTCATTTAATTTACTAAAAAATATGTCTACATTCGGCTGGTGCGCAATTACTGCATTAAACAATGAGAGAGCCTGATTTGTAGGAGCATACTGAGCTGTGCGTGAGCGCACTATCTGTGTACTAAACAGGGGGTGCGAGCGCAAGCGTATATATTGATTCGGTGCTGACAAGCTACAACGCGCCAAAGCCTCAGGGTTGTCTACCTTGCTTTTATATTATATTCATTATTCACAATCAGGGCAGGCAAATATCCATACCTCACAAAAAATGTATTAATAGTGCCTTTCTGCGAACACTATGTTCGCAGACAGGCACTATTAATACATTTTATGTGCATCTAGTGCTATGCTCATATATAATATCTTTAGCTGTTTTATAGTCGACAATGCGTGAATAATACTTGGTGAGGGTCAATAATAGGCTAAGCGGGCCACCCGGCCGTAGGTATGCGTATTTGGCGACGAATGCATATTTTAAAAATTTAAAATTAAAGTCCAAAATGTATCAAATAATCAACTTTAAAATTTTATAATTTCAGTATTTTTTACTTTAGATTATATTCTTTTGATCTGTCTATGTTGTTTATTTAGAAAATTATTTCTTTAATTTCTAAACGAGACCCACGTTTTACATAATTTTCTACAACTCAATTTATTTAGGATCACATCTTATATATTTCTTGTGTGCGTGTGTATGTCACTGAACTTCTCCTGAAGCTGGACCGATTTTGATGAAATATTGTGTGTGTGTTCGGGTAGGGCTCCGGATGGTTTAGATTCACAATTAGACCCGGTAGGTGGCGCTGCTGTCAGTATATCAGCTTTTTCAGGCAGGACGACGTCTGCCAGGTCCACTAGTATTATCTATAAATCTTATAAAACTACCAATTCTTTATCTCTTACAGAAACTTAAGTACCGGATTACAATCCAAGTTTGACAACGTTACCTCGGAGAAATATGATTAGGTGATGCCCTCATTTATTAGAAAATAGCTGTTGCCCGCGGCTCCGCCCGTGTGGATATCGGTTATCACTGCAAAAAGAAGCCTATGTATTATTCCAGACCATAATCTATCTCTGTGCCAAATTTCATCCAAATCCAATCAGTAGTTTTTACGTGAAAGAGTAACAAACATCGATCCATCCATCCATTCTCACAAACTTTCACATTTATAATATTAGTAAGGACTATGTTATAGACGATTTCTAACTAAAATTATAGTCATAGACATACAACTTTAATCATCATCTTATTTATTACGAATGACAAGCATTATTGACAAGGGCTCAATGTGTTTAACGCGTCGATATACCTCTTACAATGCATCATAGTAACGCCGCAGTCCATGCAGCTTTCATACATGACTAATGGTATATTTGATAAGTTGATAATATATTCAAGAATATATTATCAACTTATCAACCTATTATAGGTCCGTGTAGTGACGGACTAAGAATACAAATGTCACCACCGCTTCCATCCCGAGGGTGTCGTAAGAGTCGACTAAGGGAGTAAGTGTTATCCACCGCAAGAGAGGGACAATTCGAAACAAAACCCTATACCAACCCGTCTGGCCAGCGTGGTATAGTAGGCTAATATCCCTCTAAATGTTTGGAGGAGACCCGTGCCCAGCAGTGGGACGTTTATGGGTTGAGATGTGTGTGTGTATGTGTATATTCAAGAACATGTAAGATTCAATAGGTCAATAATGCTCTAGCTGTATCCGCGACTGTTGTCTCCGTGGATTTGTATTGTTTTTTATTGAGTTCAGTATGGGTAGGCTTCCAAGAAGATGGAGCGACGACTGGATGAAGGTTGCGGGTTGCGGATGTATAAGGTCACGTCAAGACTGAATCCTATTATTATTATAAACGCAAAAGTTTGTAAGTATGGATGGATGGATGGATGTTTGTTACTCTTTCACGTAAAAACTACTGAACGGATCTGGATGAAATGTGGCACAGAGATAGATTATGGTCTGGACTAACACATAGGATTATACTTTTTACAGCGATAACTGACATCCACGCGGGCGGAGCCGCGGGCAACAGCTAGTGCTGTATAAATCTTTGGGGAAGGTCTATGTCTAACAGTGGATACTTTTCGGCTGAGATGTTAAGAGACATTGAAACTATTCCTATGATAAAATTAAATCCACTTCAGATGCTTTCTATTTAAGAGATGCATATTTAGCTCAATCAAGTAAAATATAAGATATGTTCCTAAAGCATATTAACGTAAAAGTTTAGATTTAAAATCTTCAAAGGTATTTTGTACGGAAGTCTTGTTTATGATTTTAAAAGAGTTATAGAAATGGTTGAAAGTCATATTGAACTTCACTGCTGGTAGCTTAGCCAATGGAGTAAGAAAATAAAATACATGATAGATACAAATTGTGTTAAAATTTTAAAAGACTCTAAAGGAAACTTCGTCGTACGATTCGAAAAGTCAAGATCTCATACTTTTCAAAATATACAACAAGTTTCCTTTTCTTATGAAAGTTTAACAACGAAAATGCACCTGAAATCTTTACTTATAAGCTACCTCTCGTAATATCAAGTTAAAAAATATCACAGAATAAAGTACTTTATAAAGAGCCTTTTCTTATAAAATTGAATATTATAATAAAATATATGTATTTAATTTAGATTAATAAGAAATGTCGGCGTCGTGTCCACGTTTTTTCATGTCATTAGAAGCTTTAAATTTCATGCCGTATTTTCAAATGCCGTATGCTCAATACGGCATTTGAAAATACGAAAAAGTGATTTACTCATAATGACGAATTTATATCAATGAAAAGTTGACATAGTAATTAATGTCAAATAATAATTTGTCATTAATTGCTATGTCATGCTGACATTATTTATTATCCTACTGACATAAACAAATTTTGTTATAGTATAATCTGTTGATAATGAAAAATGTGACGTGTAAGAATCCCCTTACCAATTAAATAAGATTATGATTAATCTTTCTCTCTCTCTTGATAGAGGAGAGAAGACCCGAGCCCAGCGCCAGTGGGCCATACATATATGAGTTGCTATTATTATTTTGAATACTAAATCTATTAGAACCATTCGATTACACAGTCTAGTATTAATTGCCTATTATAACAATAAGTATAAAGTATAGTTAAATAATTCAATAATCACTTTTACGACAAATAATAACCTTAATATTATAAAGCTGAGGAGTTCGTTTGTTTGTTTGGTTGAACGCGTTAATCTCAGAAAGTACTGGTTCGATTAGAAAAAATATTTTTTTGTTGAATAGTGCATTTATCCAGGAAGGCTATATAACATCACGCTATGATCAATAGATATGTTGCAAAATCGGAGAAAATATTTTAAATTACCACGTGGACGAAGTCGCGGGCGACCCCTAGTAAGTTTATAATTAAAAAATACACAAGCTTTTTCTTTGATGTTCTTATTTTACTCAATAAGCCTACCCCAACGGGACACGGGCGTAATGATATGATGTATGTACTCAAACGCCTAAACACGACACCTCCGGCTGTATCATCAAATCAGTTCTATGGTATTGCATTATTTCCAAAGATTGGTAAGTACCTATACCATTCTGTAATGTTTGTATTTGTGTAATAAGTATGCTTTCTTTCTTTACTTTCTTAAAAAAAAAACAACTCCCGCATTAGAGAACAAACTCTGTGTCGCGCGGGACTTTACAAACATACAATTATCGGACACAAATTACACCCAGACTCAAAACAACACATTGTGGGTCACACAAAGTTTTGCCCTGTGTGGGAAACGAACCCACAACCTCGTGCACAGCAATCGCATGCTACAGCCACTGGACCACCAAGGCAGTCAAAAATGTTGAAAATGAATATGTGGTGTTTTAATAGTAGATTTTAGGTTCGTAAAAGATTAAATAGGTTTTAACTTGAATAACACAGACCCATCTCCTAATAAACTATCCTTTCATTTCCCGAGGACGTAATGTGTTATGGCTTTGCCAAGATAATGGAGATAATGAGTAAGTAAGCTTTGTAGTTAGTTCTCTGTAAACCGATATCTCTTTAGACAGACTTGAGAAGTTTGGCTAAGAGTCAATTTACATTCATTATTATCACGTCAGTTTCCCACTGGGGTAGGCAGAGACTGCGGTACGTCATTTGCTTCGATCCAAACATAATCAAAATCGACGTTCATGCATAGAGGTTGATAGATGTAGAGGAGGCGAAGGAAGTATGTAAATTTATATAATTTATATTTGAATAATCATTATATTAGCTCGATTTGTAAATTGTTCTACCGTTTTGCATGGTGTTAATTAAAGTTAAGGTCCTGCGAGAATACCAGCGCTGTGGTCCAGGCCACAACATTAGAGCTGACGCAGGGACCTTATTTGCTATCTTGTATTAAGTTTTATCAAATGTAGTAGTTATAAGTTTTATTTAACGTAAGAGCAAATTTTTAAAAAAAATATTTCTTTAATTAAGAAAGGATAATGTCCTATTACAAAAATAATATATACATATATACGTCTTATTTCTTACCATATGCTGATCTATGTAGATCTATTCTAGACATATCTTTTTCAGATTCTTAACTAGAAAATTATAGATATCATTGGTTTTTCCTTTAAAACCGACTGCTCAATTGAATTCGTTGACAAACAATGCACAGCAAAAACTGGCTGGTCTGATATATTCCCTGTGTCTTACACAATGGTTAATGGGATTCAGTATAATGACATCTTCTGACTATCAAAAATATCGGTAAAATATGTAAAAAATTGAGGTTTAGTTGCAACTGGTTGAAAAAGAGCACGGCAAATATATTAATGGAGCCAGAGATTTAAGAATTAATCACTGTTTTAATTGATTCAATGACAGATTTTCATGATACCGTATTGTTTGATCATTATAATGTGCAGATAGCTCGTATATATGGTGAGAGTCAATTATAATGATGCTTTATGGGCACAGCAGTTTGGGACCGGCATTCCGTGCTTCTTCGGAAGTCGCTTCATTGACCTCATAATTTTACTTTTATTTAAAACTGGTTGTTGGTAAAGTTTTTTCGTTGCTAGAGTTTTTTTTGCTACTTTAATGGCTAACAAGATGAAAGGCATGCAAGCCCAGCTAGGTAATGACCTCCACCTTACAGAAGACCACAGGAAAAAAAAACACAGCAGTGTAATTGTGTTCCTGTTTCCAGCGCTCATTTAGAAAGGTGTTTTGAAACGTTTTCCTATCCCAGGCATATTTCATTTAAAAGCCCTGATGTAAAAGAAATGACTCGGCAACACGCGTCTGACTCCTTTCGTATTGCAAGCGTGCATAGGCTACGGTAACTGCTTAACATCGTTTTTTGAAGTCAGTTAAAAACAACCATGATTATTTTGCATATTTTAAACTAAAGTACATTTTTTATACTACCAAGGAGGCAAACAAGCATACGGCCCGCCTGATTTGAAGCAGTTATGCTCTAAATTTATATTTATAATTATAGTTAAGTATAGTGTGGGCTGCACATTGCTTGTCCTGCTAAACTAAAAAATTGATCCAGTTTCAAAACTGCACTTACACAAACCTGAATTATAAACTATAAAACTGCATTGAAATGAGAGCAAAATCGCTTTCGTTTCCGATATAATGAAATCAAAAGAAATCGGGTTAATTAATCGAAGCTTTTAAAACACACGTGTGCATGTGCATTATGCCGTTTATATAACATAAATTATGCTGATTAAGTCGTAAAATTGAGGTATGAAATGTTACTTTAGGGCTGAGTATAATAGTAAGACAGACAGAGTAGTTGTGGTAGTTCGATTCCCACCTAGGACAAATCTTTGGGTGATCTACAAAGAGTTGTTCTAATAGCTTTATCTTTCTCTTTTTTTAAAAGACAACTCCTGCACTAGAGAACAAGCTCAAGTTTGTAAAGTCCCCCGCGACACAGAGCTTGTTCTCTAGTGCGAAAGGTGTATTTTTTTTTCTTAGGTGGCAAACAAGCATACGGCCTACCTGATGTTAAGCAGTTACCGTAGCCTAAGGACGCTTGCAATACCAGAAGTATTACCTGCGTGTTGCCAACCCATTTTTTTACAGCAGGGCGTAATGATGTGAGTATCCCTGGGATAGGAATACGTTTCTTTCTAAACGCATCCCTAAATGAGGGCTGGAATCGAATCGGCCACTAGACCATACTGCGGACACTGGACAATCGAATCCACAACCTCGTGTACACGAGTCATTCGCATACTACCAACCAAGGCAGTCGATGCGCCATTCTGCCGTCCTATAACTAGAAAGCCGTTAAGCCCAAAAAGTAGTTTTGGAGAAAACAGCAAAAAAGGCGGCAACCGTTATTTCTTAAAAAGTACAATACTTAGCTTGACGGGTGTTAGACAGATTATTGAATATTATTTCCGTGGATCATTTTAAGGTTTTAGTTATTTAAAAAAACTACACCTCGTTAAAAAAAACGTTCTTTTTCGATTTAGCTAAGCATTTTAGATAATTTTTGGCTCTAAATCCTGTACTAAAAGGTCGCTAACGTTACCGTAACGGCTTTTTAGTGAAGTAATTTTAATAAATTTATAGGATTCTAAATCTTAGTTAAATTTATTATGCAAACCTTAACTAGAAAGTCGCTAAGTCGTCTAACGGCTTTATTGTCGAAACTTTTCATCAATCTGACACTTAATATATTTTGTAATAAGCGGCTTAGACTCTTTTAAGCTAAGTAGCGTTTATAGAATATGAAACTGAATACAAGATTATTCTAATAATACTTAACTAAAAGGCGGCAATACTTACTTCGCATGAGTTTAACTTCCTTATTGCTAAGCATTTGACAGGATTATGTGAGAAATAATAAATTTTTAAAGTATTAAATCAAAGTTTAATAAAAAAACTTAAAACAATTAAAAACGCCTCCTTTTAAAATTCCAGACAAAAACGAAAATTTTCAATACAAAATTCGTGATTGCGTGAGTCGAGCAAACTTGGCGATTAAACTACCATATATATATAATGGATTTAAGTAAAAACATACATACATACATAAAGACTTGCGTTCAAAATGTTAACAAATTGTAACGGGAAGACAAAGTAGCTAGCTAGGTCCTTCTTACTTTTGTAGGTGCGTTATCAATGCGGTATATTTATAACGAAATGCATAAAGATGTTATATTGTCTTGATTTTTGTACTTACGTACTTGAGTAGCTATACACATAAGCGGGCCGGCATTAATCGGCACAGTCGGGCAGTAAAATCGAATTTATATATGTAGATGATGTTCGAGGAAAAAGTATAAGCTTTGAGTTGGCTTTGTTGCCGCACAGATTATGCCGGGCCGCTTATGTGTGTAGTAACCCTTATGTTCTCAAAACTTTGAGACGCAGTTTACAGAAACGCCCCACGTCCGCACAAACCATGCGATTCTGAAAGCGCACGTTGAAATATAAGCGTTCGGCAAGCTTTCGGTATTGCGCATTGCGAGCATACGCTACCCGCGCCG
Source organism: Trisateles emortualis (assembly GCA_947095525.1). NCBI lineage: Eukaryota > Metazoa > Arthropoda > Insecta > Lepidoptera > Erebidae > Trisateles > Trisateles emortualis. The sequence goes on along the minus strand of OX352736.1, from coordinate 18,275,155 downwards.
ATACTGGATCGACTAATGCGAAAAGAACTTAACCAAATATTACAACTCGAACCGTAAGCTACTAGTAGGTGTGTGCGAAATTTCAGACATTAGTATAAGAATTAATAACGAGCATCCAATATTTCATATTTATAAAATTAATGACGATGATGTTCTCCTAGACGTATCCGTCGACGGCGACCCCTACTAACTCGGCCATACGTCTCCGCTTATGTGCTCGGACGGGGCTCGCGAAGCCGAATTACGTCTTAAAAAGACGGTCACACAAAGCGCAGTGAAGCCCTCCTTGCGCATTAGGTATACTCATAAGAAGGCCTGAATTGAGTTTTACGGTGCTGGCGTTTGGCGTCAAGGTCTTTAGGACGACAGTTTTCAAACTCTTCTATACCTCTGTGAACAGCCTTATGCCAGTCTAACCTGTGGGTGCTCCTCCCATGAGTTTGGAGACACACCGGTTACAGATAAGTGTCGCTTAAGAACATCCTTGTACAAAGATACTGTCTGAGCTGATCTCAGAGTAAAAGACAGCTTTTGGCAACCTTGAGGGCTCCATGCGTACAAGATGTTCACACCAGCGAAGCTGCATTTTAATAAGGAGGCTCTCCATGCCCACCATATCCGTCCGACGAAGTACTTCCGTGTTGGGAATCCGATCCTGCCAGCGTATGTAAAGTATACTGCCTTGGTGGTCCAGTGGCCGCAGTATGCGCCTGCTGTGCACGAGGTTGTGGGTTCGATTCCGGCAAAACTTTGTATGACCCACAAAGAGTTGTTCTGAGTCTGGTTGTAATTTGTGTCCGTTAATTGTATGTGCATTCCTTTTCCTTCTCAACTAATCTATCTTTCAAGCTGGTATCATATTTCTTTCTCTTTGTGGATGATGGTGGTGCTAAATTTACTAAATTCGTAGAAATAGAGCAATCAATAAAAGATAAAGATGCACGTCTTTTCTTAGGTAACCGATGTCCAATAATCTCTTCTGTTCTTGTAAATTCTTTAGTATGTCATCGCGTTATTATTTTTCGGGAAACGTTTTAGTTATTGATGTTCTCCTTTTCAATATTGGGTTACTTTTAGGGTTTAAAACTGTATTTTGCCTTTGCATGTCATAACCATATTCAGTATCATCACTTAAAACTTTGTCACATGGCTGGCCTTAGTCCTTATCCTTAACGGAGTCATCACTATCATAATCTTATATGTCTGGTATAATGCAGTGAGAAGAAGATGGCATCGGAGAAGGAGGGGGTATCGATTCGTGGCAGTATAAAGAATGTGTTTCAAGCTGTTGCTGAGTTAATGTTTCTATTGTAAGCTTCAGAGTTTCTTCTGGTTGGCTGTTTTTATATGTAATTTATGTTTCATTAAATTTTTGAAACTCTTGTGATGTCATCGAGTAAGGTTCTTGGTTAAGAAGATTAACTAAATCGTTACTGTTCATGTGGGCGTACTTTGATTCTTGGCTAATATTAGAGCAAGTGGAATTGCGTGTAGATGGCATACTTTTAGTTTCAAGGCGTTGTGCAGTTAGAAATTCCTGGTCCACCAACACACTATTCATCATAGTTTGGATCCTTTGGATCCTTTCCTTCCGGAATATATCCTGAGCTCGTCAAACGCAAACAAAAATCACAAGCGTTTAACTGCTTTTTAGTCTAGTATTGTCGTTTGACTGCTCTCTAGCGATTGATATTTAGCTAATACTAATTTCAATACATAACTTAAAAGCCGCTATTGGCGTATAACTGCTTTCTAGTGTAGTTTTTCTTTATAACTGCTTTATAGTTAAGGTACGATGTTCAGGTGGTTACTTATATGACACAATATATGAAGGTAGTTAAAGACGCTTAACTGCTTTTTAGTCAAGCATGACTAGATAACGTACTTTTAGTTAAGTAAAATTAGAAAAAAAGATACATCAGTTTGCCGTTGAAGTATGTTAACGTCTATCTAGAGAAGTATTGTGGCTTAGCCGCTTTTTAATTAAGGAAGTAACAAAATTTATGTGGTTTAACTGCTCAGCAATGTTTTGTATCTCTAAAACTAAGCTAGCTAGCAAAATGAATCTTAGACCAAAAGATAGAGCATCGAAAGTTGTATAAGACTACATTAAAAAGTGAAAAACGGCTAACTGTGGCTTAACGGCCTTTTAGTTAGTGGACGGCAGCATTATAAAAATATTTCTTGTATGTGAAAGTGTACGTGCCTACGTATTAAGTATTATTGATACTTTACGTGTACAAAACGCGGATTACACATGTGTTATGTAAATAAAATTTTAGATAGGTACCTACTTTTTAACAATTAGAAGCCATGACTTTCGAATATTTTACGGTACTAAGATAAAATGTGTGAATATCGGCATTATTTTCACAACTCAACTTACTCATAATCTTACGGCTCCCATGCCCTGATAGAGCTTACATTTGCTAAAGATATTAACGGAATGCCGACTTGATATTACCTAACAGTAGGTATATAATTTAGAGCTAGTATAACAGTAACTAAATTATGTAACTACATTGCAATAAAAATGAGTTTAATACTATTATTATAGATAAAATTAACCAAACTTCGGTCGCAGTGGCAGCGGCTAGACTTAATAGAGACTAGCATCTGTCCGGGACGTATTGTAGTGCACAAGTGTGTGTGCAAACGCAGATTCACTTTTAATGTTCCACTCTCAAAGTCCGATGGGACAATCCGACACGAAGTATAAACACATTTTTCTTTTTTGAAAGACAACTCCCGCTCTAGGGAATATAATCCCTGTATTGTAGAGGACTTTTCAAACATACAATTAACCGACACAAAGTATACCCAGACTCAGGTCAACCAACATGGATCACATAATTATTTGTCTCCTGTCGAACCCACAGCACGTCGCGCAGTGGTAAATGTCGAGGTAGCTACTTTAAACACTGTCTAACTACACTACCAATATTCAAAGATTGCCGATTTACAAAGTTTTTGTATTAGTTGTGTCTTATAAGCATATAACTATTCCCTTCACGCTTTTAAAAATTGACACACTAACACGTTGAACACGGATGGGTCATAATGTCACACAAGAATTCTTCTTGGCAATTTTAACTTTAAACTAAGCACAAGATATAAATGCCGAACAGACGTAGGTAAGTTGTTAGTTACGCTTATTAGGGTTCCGTAGCCAAAGGGTGCCAACGGGACCCTATTAATTAGTCTCCATGTATTCCCTATTAATTAGTCTAACGTACATATTAATATAAACCTGTGTTAGTATTTAAAACTTAAACCTATGTTAGTACACTTCACTTGCACTATTTAGCAGTGCGTTCGTGTGGCACTTGTCCGCGGAAGCGACTGAACACTACACAGGTTTAGGTAGACTGATGGTACTCGCACCACAAAAGCCCTAAAGTTGACATTTCGTCGCGACTCCAACAGCTATATAGATACGAGTAACGACATTAAGCTAACTTAATTGGCAATGGACTGGCCACATCTGCAGAAGGGCAACGGAATGAACGAGATGTGCGGCAGAGTGCGGGTCAAGTGGGCCGACGTCTTGAAGAAGGTTGCTGAGATGGATTGGACATGGAAGGTGGAAAGCCGGGTTGAAGAAGGTCTACGTTCAACAGTGACTTCAGACATAGATTTGAATATGTTTAGATCCGTTTTTTGTTGTAATTTTTAAAACGAGATCCATTCTGTGCAAATCCGACTCGCACTTAGCTGTATTTTTTTCTATTGAAGTTGCGACGTGCCACTCAAAGCCAATACAATGCTTTTTCTCTATTGTGTCTGGCTTACTTACTGTCTTTTGAAATGTTTAATTAATGCTTTGTCATAAATAGTGTTAGCGCATTATGGAAAACATTATTTTCTTTGCAAAGCATTTTCTTGATCAAATCGAATTGTTATTAAAAGCCAATTTAGTCATTTTATGACCAAGTTGAAGTTTTAAAAAGCTTTTATAATAATACGTTGTTCAATTGGATATTTTGTTTGTATTTATTAAAGATGGATAGTGATGGTTTGATTGAGTAAAAACCTCAAAGGCTTTTAAGAATGAGCACTTTGCAAGTTCTATTGCATAATAGCAAATTGTATATCTTTTTTATACTACTTACGTGGCAAATAAGCATACGGCCCGCCTGATGGAGAGCAGTTACCGTAGCCTAAGTTGGTGTTCAGTAAAGAGTCATCTATCTATTTAAATATATATTTCTGTAATTAGTTTATGAATAGGTATTCATAAAATAGCTGCAGCATAACTGTCTTCAAAATAAGGTTAATCTCTTAATCCACAAACGATTATTGAGAACTCTGAGATTTATTGTATCTCAAACAAAAATATATTTATTTTATTAGTTGCTACAGGAAAAAAAAATTGCTAGTACCCCTGTGTACAAAAAATGTTAGTAATATGGTCTTAAATGATGATTGCTCGAGTTCAACTTTTAAAAAAGGTTCACATTCCTATACATAGATTTTCTGAAAAAAAAACTTTCAGCGATAAGGCCGCCCATTGTAAAAATAGAAGACAGGTTATTTATTGAAAAAAAAACGGGATCCCTACGAAAACTTAAAAAAAGTCCAGCCGTGCGAAACTGGGACGTGCCGCTAGTGAAAAATAAAGTAGAACTCATAACCCCACTATAAGTGACAATCGGTTAATTCACTCAACTTTCACTGCTTATTACAAAAACTATAGGCCTAAAAGTGTGAAAATTAGCGCCCATATGATAACAGTAGCCATAAAAAGTGTTATCAAACATATTGACTTTCTTTGTACCACTAATGAGTTAAACAAGCATAAGGCCTGCCTGATGGCAAGCGGTAGTTTCACACGCTATTTACCTACCACTGAGCGTGTGCTTTTGGTTCGGTCCCGTGTAGGGGATAAAAGTATTTGTGTGATTCCTTATGGTTGGTTGGTTGGTCTGAGTCTGGGTGTACTTTGTGTCTGCGAATTACTTTGTTGTAAATTATACGACAGAGCCAGAATAGATAAATCTTTCTTATGTATAATGTAAGGATCTCGTTTATGTGTTGCTAACTACACAAAAAGAAAAAAAAGTCTTTACGGTGAATTGGATACTAAATTTCAAACACACATTATTTAATATTATTTTAGAAAGCTTCTCGTAAAAGGTCTAAAAACCCTATGTTTGATTGATTATTTATGATATTATGATTAATAACAACAACATTGCTCATAATCTAAGAGCTATTAATTATAAGCTTTAGAATATCACCAATACACTACTTAAATTCATTACTTATGGCAACAAAATAAATTATAATTTTAAATTACTATCATTCTGATAACAATTAAAATGATGGTAATTTAAAATTATAATTAAAACTATTTAAATAATTTTAAATACCTAATTTATTTTGTCTGTACAGAATCATAAATGTATAACAATATGCTATTGAAATAAAGTTTAAATCAATTATAATAATAATATGTAAATAATTTTTTCTCTAGTTCAATAACGCAGCATCCGAATAATTTTGCATAAAATTCGCATAAATTTTACCGCAAAATAGTTTGCGCACGCGACTTGTCGTAGAAAACAGTATTATAAATATTGATGTAATAATTTATTATTCATATTGATAATCATTTGATGTATAATTAATTATTTATTGGTATAATAATTATCACATTTATCATAATATATTTTTATGCAATAAAAATAAATTATAATTATTTTTTGAAACATTAATAAAAAACACTCACCTTTTAAAATCTCCAAAATTAAAACTAAAATTCCAACAAAAATATTAGCACAGTTACACTACCGACTCATGCGCAGCCGATGCGCCGCGCACACAAAATACGACTGTCGCCGATTGTTCAGAACAGATTCAACCATACTTCCTTACCTTCACAAACAGGAGTGGACTGCACGTTTTCCACAATAATTGCACTTATGTAATATTGTAGCTCACTACGGAGAATGGGCCGATGCTATTTTCTTCTTTTGGGTAATTTAACACGTCATGATAAAAAAAATGTGAGAAAGTACATTAAAATGTAGATGAGATGTAATTTTTATGTTTTGTTGTATTTTTGTGTGTTACATATTCTTATGTATGTAACTTACATAACGAACAGCCATTATGTCTAGCTAGTAGCTTTTGATGTGAGCAACAGTTGTCTACATAATGGAGGTTTGAGGTTCGATGATGAGGAGGTTGGATGCTTGATTCACTCACAGAAAAGGCTAAATTTTGTTATAAATTTTATAGAATACTAGCTGACCCAGCAAACGTTGTTTTGCTACTAAAATAGTAATATCGCTATTAAAAAATAGGGGTTGATCGTAGAGGGGTAAAAATGAAGGGTTGTGTGTATTTTTTAATGCTGAATCACAAAAAAATAATAGCAAAAAATTTTGTCTAAAAAATTAAATAAAACAATTAGGGGTGGACCACCCTTAACATTTAGGGGGATGAAAAATAGATGTTGTCCGATTCTCACCCAATAGGCACACAAAATTTCACGAAAATCGGTCGAGCCGTTTCAGAGGAGTTCAAAGTTGAACACAATGACACGAGAACTTTAAATATTAGATATACATATACTAGATTACAATGTTAGGTTGTCTGTACTTTGATAATCATGTATCAAATAAAGAAATTGAGTGAACTAAATGTTTATGAATTCGATGTTTGTAAATTGCACCATTCCAGATCCAAGCTAATATTGCATTTTTGAAAATTCAAAGTCAACTCGACTCGAACTCATCTCGACTTAGAAATCGGACTCAGAAATGTTGCATGACAGTTGAAGATCTATGTCGAATCGTATTACAAACAGAAACTGTTTAAGAGGAATTACAAATAATATCTTTTTAACAAAAAATTGAACCGACGAAAAATACAGGATTTGAAAAGTAAAAAATAATAAAGTTTTGAGTCGGCGCCAAACAAACAAGCCATCATCTCACTTTATGTATATGCTCTGAGTTGGTGAATCAGTTACGGCAAGTATTATATATGTAGGTATAGATTAATTTGCTTATTCGTTAGTTTGGCGCCGACTCAAAACTTTATTATTTTTTACTTTTCAAATCCTGTATTTTTCGTCGGTTCAATTTTTTGTTAAAAAGATATTATTTTTTAATTTTTTGTGACTTACATATACAAATCAATAATTATACATCACAAATTGGTTATAAAGTCCTTATGATCTCAATCAAAAGACGCGCACTGGTCTACCAGTGCACGTCTTTTGACTGAAATCACTGCGCTGTGTAAATCCTTATGCTATGTAAACATAAGCATTAAGCTTACGTTTACATAAAGATTTACATAGCGCAAATAAATCCTTATGCTTATGTATACATAAGCATTAACTGGCCTGTTGGTCTAGTGGTTAGTGACTTTGACTGCTACGCCGGAGGTCGTGGGTTCGATTCCCACCCAGGACAAATCTTTGTGTGATGAGCACGAATGTTTGTTCTGTGTCTGGGTGTAATTTATTTATAATATGTATGTATTTAGAAATATATAAGTATGTTTATCAGTTGTCTGGTTACCATAGTTTAGGCTCTGCCTAGTTTGGGATCAGATAGCGATGTGTGAGTTGTCTCGAAAATATTATTATTATTAAGGTTTAACACAGCGCAGCGTTAGTATACGACCACGTCTCAGATGTATAATGTTCATCATTGGTAACATACACGGGTCAAACATTTTTGTCTTGAGATACTGCGATATTTAGGACAGGGAGATATGGCTAAGCCATTCAAACACTACCCAGCCGAATCCGATTAGCGAGTAACCTCCTTTAATGAGTTACTACTTTTGGCAAGTGACCTGTTATGGTGTCCTCTTCGAGCTTTTCGGGGGTGTTGAATACGAATATAATATCTACTTCGTGATCAAAGATGGAGAACGCGATTTTTTCTAAAAAGTCAATATATCTTTGTATTTTAGAAGTTTTAATTTTTTTTTATTACTTACCCTTATTTTTGTACCTTTGATTAAACAATAAAATCAAAATCTTTATTTTCCTTTCTTTTAAGGCAAGTCCCTCGCTAGGTAACAAGCCCTGTGTCGCGGGAGACTTTACAAATATACAATTGACGGATACAAAGTACACTCATACTAGGGACAACCATTGGCACCACCATGGGTCACACAACTTTTTTCCCGTTTGGACATCGAACCTAAAACACGCCGCGTAGTGGTAAACGGCGAGGTAACCACTTATGCCACTGAATCAAATATCGTCTTATAGTCCACAAAACAATTTTTTTAGGCTAACGAAGCTGCTTAAAATATCCTGACATTAATATTTAATACTTTTATCCTTCGTCTAGGTGCTTCTTCTATTTCTCAGCATAGATGTTGCTGTGGTGAAGCCGTCGATAGCCTTGGACACCACTACCTGTCATGCAGCACAGTGCAGGCCGCATATATTTTTTATACTACTTGGATGGCAAACAAGCATATTATGGCCCGCCTGATGTTAAGTAGTTACCGTACCCTATAGACTTTTGCAATACTTACCAGGGGTATAACTTGTGTGTGTTGCCGACCCACCTTTTTACACTAGGGCTTTAAAATGGAGTATCCCTGAGACAGGAAAACGTTTCTTTCAAAACAAATACCTAAATGAGCGCTGGAGACCTGTATGGGTACAGGTCGCCAGCGCTCATATAAGAACACAACTACATCGCTGTGTAGTTGTGTTATTTGGCTGTGGTTTTCTGTAAGGTGGAGGTCCTACCCCAGTCGGGCTTGCTCGTTAGTATAGCGCCCTACCTCTCTTAAAATATATCTCGGCACGCTAACCTAAATGACATACTCCGACGCGCTCTTGTCACCACTGGCGTTACAGCTGTACGGGAACCCATTTGTGTATATATATTGTGTACACAACGATGGTAAGAGACCTGATGGTATGTCTTTACTGCCCTGGAAGATGGGTAGGCCTTTGATGTGGGATGCAGCATGTGTCTACGCCATCACGCCATCCCATCTCCCAAGCACAGCAGGTGGTGCTGCTGTTGCATCTGCGGAGACTCTCAAGGGGCGCAAATACAGCATTCTCATTGGAGATTATGTTTTTGAGCCGTTTGAGTGGGGTGCAAGTGCTCGCGGTCTTTTCAAAGCTCTGTCGAAGCGTTTAATCGACGCTTCACGTGACTAGAACGCTGGTTTATATTTGGCTTAAAGAATAAGCATTGCCATTCAACGTGGCAATGCTGCCAGTCTCTTGGCCGCGTTTTCAGTAGACATGCCGAGGTTTTTTTTATTAGAATCTATAATCGAACATTTTGAATTAATTACCATTATTATTATTATATTTATTACAAAATTTATTAAATATGTTTATTCTAATCTGTAATAATATAGGCAATGAATGTTTTAAATATAATCAGAGTACTTAGATTTAGATTTAAATTTGTACACTTCAATGCAAAACATAAACCATGTTCTATGATTACAAACAAAGATTTTGATTTTGATTTTTGCTGCACTAATGGAAAATAACTAATTTATTTTAAGTCGGCGCTAAACATTTATTTATTACCATTTCACTTTACGTAATAAATAATTTGCTTGTTAGATGGTTTGTTAGTAGTTATGTAGCTGCTATAAACGATTGAAGAGTGCCCTTAACTGTCTTCCGTGTCGGTTGTAGATCAATTTAAGGTCTCCTTGATGATGTAGTGTCATTAAAACTGTATATGTTTAGCAAATTTTAACAAAATCGGTAAACAAATGTAAATGTTATGAGTGAACAATCAATTATTCCCTATTTATTTAACTGAGGGGTATTATTTCTAGTTGAAAATACGGAGTTTCCGAAAATCTAATAATTTACAATCAGAGTACATCTTATGACCACTCCAATAAGCCCAAACACGGCTAGAATACATTGTTTATTTATGGAGTTCCGATGCTTATGATGATGATGATGCCTTCCAAGTTCATCATCAGATTAGTTAAATGGTACCATTTTCATCAAAAACATTGAATTTACTTTATTACAGTCGCTGTAACTATCTTATTCGATATCTATATTATCCTATCGCCATTCACAAAATGCTTATTATTGAGAACTTCTGGCAGTCATTTGTGGTCTTCTTCATCTGTTTTACTTCACCAAATGATACTTTCTGAATGCAAATGCTTGACTTATTGTAGAAAATATCAAAATCGTTATATGTTTGCCTATAATATTTGAGGAGTTCTCTCAATTCCTCATGGATCCCATCATAAGAGCTGAATGTCGTTAAAATGGGACCAACTTCAAAGTATATCCTATCGAATAAAAAAAGAATTATCGAAATCGGACGCCCCTGTAAAAAGTTATGCGTGGTCATACATAAAAAAAAAAAAAAAAAAAAAAAAAAAAAAAAAAACAAATATACGGGTCCACTTGAGAACCTCTCTTTTTTTTTTTCGTCGGTTAATAAGTAGGTATTATTCTTATAGTAGTTATTTCAAAATCACAGAAAAGTAGTGAGGATCAGTCTGAATCTCTTTTCTGTGGTCTGAATAAGCTAATATTTTGCCATACTACACAAAATATAATAATGTAACAATTTAAATTTTACAAAGTAATATTTATCAGAATATCAAAAAGTTTAATCTGATAAAGAACGTGGTCACTGAGCCGAGATAAAACGGTGGCTGTAGGGTTAAGGGCAAAAGATAAATATATTGTCATTAACTAAAAGAAAAAAGGTTGAATTCGAGGAAAAGTTTTAATGTTCCCGCCCGGGGCATGAATATTAGAACTGGCTTATAAAGATGTTGCCGTTCTTTTTTTATTTTTTGATGTAGCTATTTATAAACTTTTTTCACAAGATATTTATATTTATACATTGGAGAATTTTATAATTAATGACATATATTTACGGCCAACTAACTTATTGGTAATACGGTGACAAAACTAAGTAAGCGCAGTCAGTAATAAATTTATGGAAATAGTAATCTTCTCGTCCCCGACATAGGGCTTATTCCTAGTGCAAGAGTTGTCTTAAAAAAATATAATTATATCAATATGGAGTCTGGTATTGTGGCAAGTTTAACATGTTCATTGACATGTAAAACTTGCCACAATACCATTGGCAAGCAATACTGTCTATTACATGTTTCTTAACTAGCTGGTACTACAACTTCATTGCTTTATATAATACCTGATAAGAGAGGTAGGGTACCATACTAGCGAGCATTCCCGACTGAGGAAGGACCTCCACTTTACAGAAAACCGCAGCCAAATAACTACGCACAGCGGTGTAGTTATGTTTCTGTGTGTGAGTCCAGTTTTTCAGAATTCGTGCGTTTTAAAATAAACGTATTCCTATCCCAGAGATACTCCCATCTTAAAGCCCTGGTGTAAAAAAGGGGTCGGTAACACACAAGTTATATGTCTGGTATTTCAAGCTTCTATAGACTACGGTAACTGCTTACCTTTAGGCGGGCCGTAAGCTTGTTTGCTACAACTGACTTACTTGACTTTTAGACTTCCTTGGTGGTCCAGTGGTCACAGTATGTGCCTGCTGTGCACGAGGTTGTGGGTTCGATTCCCACAAAGTGTTGTTCTGAGTCTGGGTGTAATTTGTATCCGTTAATTGTATGTTTGTAAAGTCCCCCGCGACACAGAGCTTGTTCCCTAGAGCGGGAGTTATCTTTCTTCATGACGAATGACAAATATACAAGTGGCATAAACGATAATCAAATCGAAAAGTCAATAAAACAAAAGTATGGGATTTGACGTAAGTCTACGCTATAATGTCTACGATATAATGTCGTAAACTTACGTCAAATCTCATACATTTGATTTTTTGACTTTTCGATTCGACTATCGCTTATACCACTTGTCTAGAGGGGCATGTAGTATAAAAATGTAGGTACCTCTTAAAATACTAATCTTCATGTAGCGGCCCTGTATATAATTATGTATATATATCTCCGTTGCCGTGTGTTCATAAATGAATGACATTAAGCAAGTAGGCGTACAGTCAGGCTATACAAATAGTTTTCTATGTACCTCTTGAAAGTAATGTGTTAACTCATAAATGCATAAATGTTCCACGCTTCTTAGAAGAGCTACTTTGGAACTTGAACGCAATAGGCAATAGGTAAATTTACATGTTACCTACTGTTTAGATCACCATCATCAGCCTTTTTCTGCCTCCGTGGCTCAGTGGTCGATGTGTGAGACTGCTGATCACGAGGTCCCGGGTTCGATTTCCGGGTCGGGCCAAAAATCGATATTGGATTTTCCTGTTAAGAAATTCACAGGAATTTAAATTCACATTCCCGGAGTGTACTGTTTGTGTGTGTGCGTGTGTGTTTGTGTATGTGTAGCTAATGACCGAAAAAGACAATCTGGTAAAAACTAAGTACTTTTAAACCAAGTTCGCAAAAAGTCAATTATTATGTAAAGAAGCTGTAATTTGGTCAGTGACACAGATAATAATACTTACCTCAAAGTTGTTGTGTATCGTGCGTCATAACATTAAAATATTCGTAAAAGCCTTCAAAATACTTAAACATTGACACTAGACATTTATTGAAAATAATTTGCTTCATTGTTCTATACTACCTACTGGTATTTATCTACTTTCAGGTCGAAAGTCAATAATATTCTATTGTATTTTCTTAGTTATTTTTTATATTTTATCAATATGCATACAAATACATAATATATGTATAGAAATAATATCATATAATAATAATATTTTGTAACAACTCACAACATCGCCATCTGATCCCAAACTAGGCAGAGCCTGTACTATGGCAACCAGACAACTGATAAACATACTTATATATTTCTAAATACATACATATTATAGATAAATTACACCCAGACACAGAACAAACAATCGTGCTCATCGAACAATTATTTGTCCTGGGTGGGAATCGAACCCACGACCTCCAGCGTCGCAGCTAGAGTCACTAACCACTAGACCAACAGGCCAGTCAATTACAATTTAATGTGTAATTTATTTGGGATCAGATAGCTATGTGTGTTGTCCCGAAAAAAATGCATATGGATAAAATATAGTTTTTGTTTTATTTTTTATACTACTTGGGTGGCAAACAAGCATACCGCCGCCTGATGTTAAGCAGTTAACGTAGCCTATGTACGCTTGCAATACTAGAGGTATCACTTGCATGCTGCTGACCCATTTTTTTTACACCAGGTCTTTAAGATGGAGTATCCCTCCAGGGATAGGAAAACGTTTCTTAAAAACGTGTCAATATGAGAGCGCTGGAGATATATTTATGTTTCTGTGTGTGAGTACAGGACTCACACATAGAAACAAAAATATACCTGTGTGTGTAGTAATTTTGCTGTGGTATTATTTAAGTTGGAGGTAATTCCCCTGTCGGGCTTGCTTGCTTGTATGGTGCCCTACCTCTCTTTGCACGATTTGCACGAGCCTTTAATAAATGTGGGTTACTTTCCTCTACCTGACGTATTTACAAGTTCATTACATAGAATCTTGTAAGTATGTACTTTAACTTATGTAATCCGTGAATGAAACTGGTTACTTAGCATTAGTCGAGTTATCTGCAAGTTGTAATGATTTCTATTACGACTAACTTCCTTACATGCTTCTGTCTCTTTCTAACTCAATTAATATAGAATGAGGAAGTCGATTTTAGAGCTTACGATTTTTGGATTTGAAATTGGGTACTAAGTTAGAGTGGCAACAAGCAAACAGCCTATTATTACCATATTTTAATGACAATTATAATTTACTAGCTGTTGCCCGCGGCCCCGCCCGCGTAGATGTCGGTAAACCCTGTAAAAAGTAGCCTATGTGTCGTGTATCTCTGTGCCAAATTTCATCCAGATCCGTTCAGTAGTTTTTACAGGAAAGAGTAACAAACATCCATCCATCCATATATCCATACTTACAAACTTTCGCGTTTATAATATTAGAAGGATTAATATTTTAACTGCTCGGTTGGTTCGTGGTTGGTCCAGTGGTTTGAGTGGTAGCAGTCTTCCGCAGAGGGACATCATTCTCGGTGCATCCTGATTCTGTCATTGGTGACGGAGCCCAAGAAGCGCGGGCAGCCGCTGCGTAGACCACTGACGTCATATCAGATTCCAGTGTTTAACTCGTTAAGGCGAGTATAGGGTTTTAGTTGGTATGCTAGCCGCCTACCACCTTTAGGCCGGAGAGTCTGACATAACCACCTCGCATGTGCGGGGCGGTATGCGTAAAGCATTTCCCACCTTCAAAAAAGTGGTTTAATTGGTTACCTTGCCAGTTACCACTGCTACTAGAGAAACTACTCAATGTTGACTAGTAATCTTGCTCATTAATATCTTTTAATTAGTTTTTTTTTAAAGACAACTCCCGCACTATAGAACAAGCTCTGTGTCGCGGGGGACTTTACAAACATACAATTAACGGATACAAATTACATCCAGACTCAGAACAACTCTTTGTAAGTCACGCAAAGTTTTGTCCTGTGTAGGAATCGAACCCACGACCTCGTGCAAAGCAGGCGCATACTGCGGCCACTGGACCACCAAGGCAGTCAAATTAGTAAGTATTTACTCCCTTTTGGAGAACTCCAAAAGGGAGTAAATACTTACTAATTTGACACCCTAAAAATAATAAAAAAAATGTTAAGCTTTCAGTTAGATGTTAGAACTAACATCTAACTGAAAGCTTAACATTTTTTTTAGTCAAATAAAATTTAGTATTTTGAGTGCTTTTATTTAGTTGACATTCTAAGCGACAGTGCGATGAGTAAATACACTCTGAAATAAAAACTTTAAATCCGGAACACGTGACGCGTGCAGAAGCGGAACAAATACTAAAAGTATTGCACTGTGGACCAAACACATACATCCGAAAACCTTGATGGTCAGTTCGCAATGTTTGTACCTATTATACAAACATCTTTAAATGGAAAAGTAATTTTCGAAGAAGTTGGGTTATACTAATAGTAATTATTTTGTTTTCTTTTACGTTTGCACGCATTATCCATTGACTCTAATGCTAGTACTATTTAAAAAATGCATACGGCCCAGCTCATAGCTTAGTAAGCAGTTACCATAGCCTATGGACGCTTGCTGTACAAGAGGTGTCACTTGAATATTATCGACAAAAAATGTTATCAATCAGCTTATTGCAGTCCACTGCTGGACATAGGCCTCTCCTAACATGTGTCACAGCACACGGTCCTCCGCCTTCCGCATCCAGTCCGTCCCAGCGACCTTTTTTTAGGTCGTCGGTCCACCTAGCTGGAGGCCGCCCTACCTTACGCTTACCGAGTCGTAAAAAATGTTAACACCATGGATTTTTGATGGAGTATCCTTATGATTTCAAAACGTTTTATTAAACGGTGTAAAAAAAATATGCGACAACATGTGAGTGATGCAAGCGTTTATGGCCAAGTAATTGCTTACTATCAGACGGGACGTATGCTCTTATTTGCCACCTAAATAAAAAAAGCTAACTCACACAACGCCACCTGATCCCAAACTAGGCAGAGCCTGTACTATGGCAATCAGACAACTGATAAACATACTTATATATTTCTAAATACATACATAACTGTTGATAAAAACACCCAGACACAGAGCAAACAATCATACTCACCACACAAATATTTGTCCTGGGTGGGAATCGAATCCACGACCTCGGGCATAGCAGTCAGAGTCACTAACCACTAGACCAAAAGGTCAATCACAAATGTATAAAATCGATGAAGAAAAAAGTGCGTGGGCCCGATATTTCTATAATTTAGAGATGTTAATGATGTCTCACCTTACATATCTAGTGTCTGGCAAAAGTTTACATTATTACATAATACAACAACATTGCTTCATCAAAGTACAAAGACAACATAAAACACTATTGGAAACCTTTTATTTACATAATATACAAAATTACCTATAACTTTATTATATAACTAGCTTTTGTCTGCGGCTGCGCCCCCGCTGATGTCGAGTATTGCGATAAAAAGTAGCCTTATTGCTATTCCAGGCTATAATCTATATCTATGCTCAATTTCATCCAGTTCCATTCAGAAGTTTTTACATGAAAGAGTAATACGTCCATCCATCCTCACAAATCAGTTGCTTTTTTATATTATGTAGATGGTATATAAGCATACGGCCCCTAATGGTAAGCAGTTATCGTAGTCTGTAAACAGTAGGCAGTCACTGGATGCTGTGCAGGCTTCTCAAGACTGGTCTTTGTGGTAACATATGGATGAGGTTTATGTTCAGCAGAGGACATTAACAGGCTGGAAAAAAAGAAGAGATTGGACACGTGCAGTAGCAAAGGTTGCTCACAACTTTTAAGACCAGAGTTTTGTTTTAGAAAACCGATTCGATGTAAATCCATTCCTAAATGAGCGCTGGAAACCTGAACTCACATACAGGACCAAAACTACTCCGCTCTGTGTAGTTATTTATCTGTGGTCTTTTGTGAGGTCCTTCCTCAGTTAGGCTTGCTCACTCATATGGAAGCTAATATAGGTATTAACAGTGTTTTTCGTATATTTTTTGCTTTAATTTTATCACTAAAATAGAAAACCTACTTCATTAATTTAAAGTTTAGTTCTGACAACAGTAATTACGTTTTGGTGCTTGGTTTCCATGTTCATATCGTATCTTATCTTTTTTTATAGATCGTAATGAGCAGCGCAGTTACGTGTATTCTTGTTGTTATTTTGATAGTCTGCTTATAATAAGCATATTTAACTTTCGTTGCTGAATTCACAGGTGCGTATTATATTGTTAAGATTCACTTTAGTGTTCTTTTTATTTTTAGATATTTTTATATTTCTCTGCATAATTGTAGATATTTTTATATTCATTTGAATAATTAGGTTACGTAAAAAGTGGTAAAATAAAAATAATACTATTGGCACTTTCTGGCTTCACACAGGTAATTAATTTAATTTTTAGTTACTACCTATTAAAATAATTTAGCGAGACCGTCAAAGAAAGGAATTTAATAAATAGAATCACGGCTTTTTTATAAGGTGTGTTAGGCCGCGTTTCCACCAGAGATGAGAGATGTGTAGCGAGGAATGTGTTTGTTAGAACTAATAGAATCGCTTCATTTACATAGCCTCGCTTCGCTAACGTTGAATGTAGCGATTGTATTGGTTCTAACAAACAAATTCCTCGCTACAAATCTCTGATGGAATCGCAGCCTTACGCTTTGTTTTTGTTGTTTTGTCTCCTTACCTGTCTCCTTATAAGGAGATGTGGTTAGTGTCATATGCTATATTCAACCCGAGGATCGAACCCGGAATCTCTGAATGGTAGTTGTATAGTTGGGTCAGTGGCTTAAATGGTTACCTCACCATTTACCACTGCGCAGCGTGTTGTGGGTTCGAACCCCACACGCGCCAAAAAATTGTGTGATACATAAACGATTGTCCCGTGTCTGGGTGTACTTTGTGTCCGTTATTTTTTTTTTCTTTTTTTAAAAAAGACAACTCCCGCACTAGAGAACAAGCTCTGTGTCGCGGGAGACTTTACAAACATACAATTAACGGACACAAATTACACACCCAGACTCAGAACAATTCTTTGTGGGTCACACAAAGTTTTGTCCTGTGTGGGAATCGAACCCATATCCTCGTGCACAGCAGTCACATACTGCGGCCACTGGACCACTGAGGCAGTCAATTGTATTTTTGTAAAGTCCTTCGCGACACAGGGCTTATTCCCAGGTGCAGGATATGTATAAAAAAAAAGATCAAGTCCGTTTTATGGATAGATTTTTTATGGAAATTAAAATGCAGGTATAGGTATGTGTCGTCCAATATACTCGTGTCAGTAGACGTAAAACATAAATTTCATCCGCTTTCACTCAAAGCTAATAAAGCCGATAATTTAATGCTCTTGTGAACACCGATATACTGTCCTAATTATTCTTGTACGTGCAGAGACATAATACTATACGTAAGCAATCCAACATCAATATTATTGTGATGTATTGTGACTGTTAGTGATTAAAGCTGTATACTTGACAGCGAATAATCAGGTTACAAGAATTCAGCACTCCAGCGCTCATTTAGGGATGCGTTTTGATATAAACGTATTCCTATCTCAGAGATTATTACATTTTAAAGCCCTGGTGTAAAAAAATGGGTCGGCAACACGCAAGTGATACCTCACTGCTATCATATCGCTTGATTAAATTTAAAATGAACTCTCTTCGTGATCGTAGACAAATACAAGATTTATGGTTTCTTCATAAACTGATTAATAGTCAAATTCGATGTGGTCATCTATTGCAAAAAGTATATCTAGCTATTCCGTATTCCCAACCAAGACACAAAATTCAGAAAATATTTTATATTCCTACCGTCAAAACTAATTTAGGGCTGCAGTCCCCACTTTATAGAACCCTGAATTGGTACAATGTTGTACAAGCTCGCCAACCATCTGTTGACATCTTCCATGACTCCTTTCGTAGTTTTAAACAGAAACTACTAAGTATTGTGTAATAAATTAATCATCATCCTAGCCTGATAATGTCCACTACTGAACGTTGGCCTCCCTCATAAATATGTCTCCACAATGGCCGATCTTGATAAATTAATATAGTCTATTTAAATAAGTTACTGTAGGTATTATTATTTTTTTGTAAATGTTATGTACACCTTAATCGTCATATGTATCAGAATTAATACCATAGAAGTGTTACTAAAAATGTAAAAATATGTATGATGTGGTTGTGCTAATATAAATAACTAAATAAACATCAAGCGGCCGTGTGCTTGTTTGCCACCTAATTAATATAAAAAAACAACTAGTAACAACTATGAAAACTACTTGATAATAAGACACCGTGAGAAAAATGTAAGGAAGAATCTCATTTAGATCTTCCATATAGGGTATAGGGAAGAGTTAAATGAGATTCTTATCTATACATTCTACCTACCTCTATGCCTATTCCCGCTCAAAGTTCCCTTACCAACTATAGAGACGTCGCGTAGGCCTCTACGCCCCTTAAACCACAATACCTTTACTAAAATATTAGCTTTTCTTGCATAGATGTCGTCTTAAAAATATAGCTCATTCTAATTCAATGTATAAGCTATAAAACTGTCAAGTTACATTAAAATCTGTTGAGTCAATTTTGTGTAATTAAACAACAAACATCTTCCCAAACTTTCTCATTTTAAAATATCGTTAGGATTTTATGTTAAGTTGAAGAACTGTGAAATAGTAATACTTAATTTGCCTTTCAACTCAAATTGGTCGTAAAAGTTACTATAATTTAAGGAACTAAGTACTGTATGAATGTTTCTCAGAAAATATGATATAAAGGTTCATTCGCATATGAAAATAGACTTACTCGTTTCACATTCTGTTAATTCCAACTGAAACTGAAAGTGCTTAGAAGTAAAATTAAACAAAAGTAAACAGGAGATAGGTACTTATGTAGCGTAACGAATATATTGCTTCAGACATTTTATTTTTAGATGCGAATTTTGCTTTTTAATATTATATAAGTATAATTATTTTTGTAGTTAAAGGAAAGGCATAGAATTTCTAGAATAATGTATTTATAATTAGCATTGTTGACGTAAGTTTACGACATTAAATCGTAACACACACACACACACACACACACTTCAACCCATAACGTCCCACTGCTGGGCACGGGTCTCCTCCATACATTTGGAGGGATATTAGCCTACTATACCATGCTGGCCAGACGGGTTGGTATAGGGTTTTGTTTCGAGTTTTCCCTCTCTTGCAGTGGATATTGTCTGCCTGACTCCTTTAGTCGACTCTTACGACACCCTCGGGATAGAACGGGTTGGTGACATTTGTATTCTTAATCCGTCACCACACGGATACGGGTGCCCGGCTAGCTCAGTCGGTAGAGCATGAGACTCTTAAATCGTAAACTCACGTTAAAATCCATACATTTTATTTTATGACTTTTCGATTCGACTATCGCTTATGCCACTTGTCTAGAGGCTCAGATCAGTGAAATCAAAACAACTGAAATATGCATATTTAAATATCTTATGAAGTGCTTGATTTAATAATTAAAACAATTAAGGTAACAACAAAATGGAGAATACATGAATTTTTATGTGTCATGTTCATAACAATGTAAGTAAAACGGTTAGTGCGTGAGCGGGCCTATACTACGCGAATAATAATAATATTACTGGACAAATACGAGTATTAAAACTTTGATAGCATATTAATATAAATAGAAAAGTATATAGTAAAACAAAGTTCTTTATTACACGCTTTTTATTAGCTTCACCTACCTGTATGTTTGTATTTTTGTAACCGACTTCTTTGGGCGTGATTTTGACCCAGTTTAAACGGCCAGATTTCGTTCAAACTTTGTAGATTTATCAAGGACCGATGACAATACACTAATTTGATAAAATTATTATAAATAATATTACTAAAAAGTAAAAAATAAATAATAGTTTAAAAAAACTAAAAAACACGCTTTTTATAGAATACCGAACTAAAACATAGAAAATAAATTTTAATAAATTTAAGTTAAGAATAAATAAAATATTTTATTTTAAAAAAGCATTGAGTGCTTTTAAGATATTATCAAAATGAAAATATTCATAACTATTGACACCATGCACCTCACGCTAAAATATTTTTTTAAATTCTTAATTTCATCTTAATTTAAATTTATTTTCAATTTTTTAGTTCGGTTTTCTATAAAAAGCGTGTTTTTTAGTTTTTTTAACTATTTTTTTTTTAATCTACTCTCACAGTAAACATTTGTGTATATTTTGTGCACCAATCAGCTTGTTTCAGTCCACTGTTGGGCTAAGTTGGGCTTCTTTCCTTAATTGCATTATAACGCTAAGTTTCAACCTTCTTATAATCGTCTAACATCCTCGCCAGCAGCTTTTCATCTCATGTTTACCAGGCGCAGAATAGCACGAAAAAAAGCAACGTAGACTTATTTGTGCCTGATTGAAGCATTATTTTGCTTCAAACAGGTAACTTTTGCTTAACATCAGGCAGGCCGTATGCTTGTTTGCCTCTTTGGTAGGATAAATAAAATAGATAAAATACCTGACCTTTTTCCGCGTGTTCTGATATCTCTTAATAACCTGACAGAAGCTAACTCTAACTGTGATTTGTTTGCAGGTGAATTTAATTCAGTGAAGTTTGTCTAAGTTTTTGCGAAAGCAATACAATCTGAAATTTTGTCTCACATGTTTACCAGATGTATTTGTGTTTGTTATTTTGTTTTAGAAATTAATTGTTATTTTAGATTTATTTTTGTAGACTTATTGTTTTCTATTGTAATAATTTTGAATGTATGTTAATTTTATTGGTTTGGAAAACCGTTTTAACATAATAATGTAATTTAACGGAAAAGATACGTATGAACGTTAAAATAAAATAAAAAATGTCTACTAGATGTATGTTTATGTTTGTTATAGAAGTTAACTGTTAATAGTTTTAAATAGTTTTACTTTTCTATAATGATTATTTTTTACTATATAAATATTTTTGAATGTACGCTAAATTTATTAGTTTGTAAAACCGTTTTAACATAAATAAATAAAATATCCTACTAATATTATAAATGCGAAAGTTTGTAAGAATGGATGGATGGATGGATGTTTGTTACTCTTTCCCGTAAAAACTACTGAACGGATCTGGATGAAATTTGGCACAGAGATAGATTATGGTCTGGATAACATATAGGCTACTTTTTACAGCGATAACCGACATCCACGCGGGCGGAGCCGCGGGCAACAGCTAGTTACAGCAACTAATAGTCATCATCTATTTTTTTATTAACGCAACAACTGTGCCCAAAATAAGTCCTTATGTGAGTCTAGTAGAACTTTGACTCTATAAAGTGTACGTTAGTAAATAAATCCCAGCGCTGCAGCGCTTGTGTACAAACAAGGTAGAAATTTGAATCATGCTCATACAAAGGCTTACAGGATAACGAGTTACGAGCGCTAACAAGATTTTCATTTACAAAAGAGCCCTACTACGTTCCTAACCTACTGGGCTCTAATTGGACGGCCCCACTAAACAGTTCCGGTGTTGCAATACGAGAGTTGAAAGCAAGTGGCATTCCGTCGCCTTTCACTAGTTTATTATGAACGTAGTGACCGACTCCGATATGCTTTGAAGTTTGATATTGAATAGGTCGAGGTTGCATAATTAACGTTTTTTGATTACACCTATTTGCAGTGTTTTTTTGTGTGAAGACATGTCAGCCTCTCTAGACAAGCGGCATGAATGATAGTAGAATAGAATAGACTAGAATAAAAAATAATGTGTGGGATTTGACGTCAAATCCCGTACATTTGCTTTCTGTTTCTACTACTCTTTACTAACGTTGTAGCTCAGCCATGGTGCAAGGGAGAATCTCATTTCTCTCTATATAGTGACGACACTCGCATTATGTAAATTAATACCTAACTCTCAATTAGACCTAAGCACGCAGGCGCGCGCGCACACAGGCCACGGAGGTCGAAGTTTCCGAACAGTCGAAACTCTATGCTTATAAAGAGGTAGTAAAGCATCAGGCCGGCTGACGCTTTAATTGTACTGTGGAACAATACTATTTGAACTAATTGTGACGCCTTATCGGATATATAGAAATAAAACCACAACTTGTCGACTGATCTGTTGTAATAATATTGCTCAAAACATACAAAGTTCGTTGACCTTATATACTAGCGGTGGTAACGAAACCATATCGCGATTCAGGATCTGGTACAACGCCATCTATCGAGTGTCGACTCTAACTTTTTTATATTAATACAATTTGTCTCAAACAAAAATCTTGCGAGGTTCAATGCGCTCTAGGTATTAATTTATATACATAGAGAGCATCTAGAGGCGTCACTCTTTTATATTTGCTCAAAAGTCGTCATTTTTGTGCAAATATAAAAGAGTGACGCTACTATATAGTCTTCCCTATACTATGGCTAAGTCCTTGTGATACACAGATAGTCGCAAAATAAAGACATGGTCCTCTTATTGGGAGTTGTGTGCAGCGTTACCTACGAATTACTACCGTTTCAAACTCAAACTCAAAGTCATTTATTCATTTAGATCAAATACATGACACTTATGAACGTCAAAATAAACAAAAGTCAGCATATATTTTTTTCCTACACCCAATTCGCTGACATGGGTAGGGCCTAGAGAAGAATTGGCAAGAAACTCTGGCTACTCTTTTTAATCGCCAAGGTATAATATTTACGATTTGGTATGAGTTACAATTTGAAGTAGGTAACAAAAAGGTACGGAACCAACACACCATACCAAAAAAAAAAAGAAATTTAAATTTAAGTAATTAAAATAAACAACGTATCAATTACACAATCACAATTAAGAATCTATCAGTATGGTAATGAAGCATCGTCTCTTTTTGTAGGTATAAAAGCATAAGGTGATCACATTGTACACTAAGTGATATTACATAGACTATATTTTAAATTTAAAAGAAAATCATGCCAAGGTTGACATGAAATCAATAAAAAAAACAAAATAGTAAATTAACTATGATCACGAAACACCTTTATTGACATTGCTCACTTAAATTTAAAAATTACAATATTAACCCTACAATCAATTAGCCAATTTTCCCCATGACGTTTTATCGCTTAAAAATTCATTAATAGTATAGTATCCCTTTCCTAAAAAATGACTCTTGACAGTTTGTTTAAATTTCTGTAAAGGTAAATTCATTATTTCAATGGGCAGTTTGTTATAAAAACGTACCCCGAGCCCCGCAAACGAGTTATGGACTTTATGTAAACGATGATACGTACCAACTAACTTATGTTTATTTCTAGTATTAATAGCATGAATATCGCTGTTTTTCGAATAAAGATGTATATTTTGTTTAATGAACATAATATTTGCAAATATATACTGAAATGCAACTGTTAGAATACCTATTTCTTTGAATCGTTCTCAAAAAATAAAATGTATGGAATTTGACATGAGTCTACGATTTGATGTCGTAAACTGAGCCTTTAGACAAGTGGCATAAGCGATAGTCGAATCGAAAAGTCTAAAAAGAAATTGGGATTCGACGTAAGTTTACGACATTAAATCGTAGACTCACGTCAAATTCCATACATTTTATTTTTTGACTTTTCCATTCGACTATCGCTTATGCCACTTGAGGCTCTGAGCAGAAACAGATAGATCCTAAGGAAGAAAGCAAATTGATTATATATCTATAATACTAATATTTTAATAAAAAAGTAACAATAGATACTAAAATACAATAGGCGGCCAAATACGACAGACACCAAACATAGTACCCGTTAATAAAAAAATCGAAAGTCGGGTCTCAAAATGATGTCAAATATTTGACCTTTCGTGAAGAAGCATTGTCGTAGTGCTGAGAATCTTTTGATTGGATAGATGATTTTCGGTACCTACTCAGATTTGCCAGAGTTCTACCAGTTAGTTCGAAAATAACTTTACGTAGGTACATGACATCCTTCTAGTATCATAAATGTGAAAGTTTGTGAGGATAATAATAATAATATTTTCGGGACAACTCACATATCGCTATCTGATCCCAAACTAGGCAGAGCCTGTACTATGGTAATCAGAAAACTGATAAACATACTTATATATTTCTAAATACAAACATATTATAGATAAATAACACCCAGACACAGAACAATCATTTATGCTCATCACACAAAAATATGTCCTGGGTGGAAATCGAACCCACGACCTCCGGCGTAGCAGTCAGAGTCACTTACCACTAGACCAACAGGCCAGTCAGGATGGATGGTTATTTGTTACTCTTTCATGTAAAAACTACTGAACGGATCTGGCATAGAGATAGATAATCTGTTCCTTTTTATTGCAATAACCGTAAAAATCTGTAATCAATCAGACTATTATCCTCGTAGTTGACTGCTTGACATTATCCTTCCAAATTAACACCATAATAGCAAGTAATAGTAACTTTTGTCTAATCCAATTTAAGTCCAATCAAAGTACGCCATCTTTTTAAATAACAACCTGACCTGGTAAATTCATTTAAAAAAAAACTAGTAACTTTTAATTTTTACCCACAGCTTTGGAAAAAACACTGTTCCCTTGAAAATATACGCACGGGGCGTATATTTTCAAGGGAACAGTGTTTTTTCCGGGATAAAAAGTATTTAACACTATATTCCATCTCTGTGCCCAATTTCATCCAGATCCGTACAGCCATTTTGGCGTGATTTAGTAAACATCCATCCATCCAAACCTTCAAATTCATAATATTAGTTGGATTATGTTTCAGGAACAGTTTCCCTCAAATGTGCACGAGAAATTTGTACTCATGCAGAGGAACATAACAACACCACCTTCCTGCAAACAATGTAAAAATAATTCTGTACAAATCTGGCATACGTCCAGTTCAATTTGCTGATTCTGCTGACACCATTATCCTTTTCAAACAATGATGATAGGTACTAATAAAATGTGTCAGCATAATCTGTCCTTTATAAAATACTAAAGGGATGTTAACATAAATGTTTCCGTGAGATGAATTGCGTTAATAAGTTTGAGTTTGTATGTAGTCTAAATAGAATGTGAGATTGTGTCATAGAAAATTCTGCTAAACAAAATTTTAAACTCTCTTTTTTAATATGACTGCCTTGGTGGTCCAGTGGCCGCAGTATGCGCCTGCTGTGCACGAGGTTGTGGGTTCGATTTCCACACAGGACAAAACTTTGTGTGATCCGCAAAGAGTTGTTCTGAGTCTGGGTGTAATTTGTGTCCGTTAATTGTAATGTTTGTGAAGTCCCTCTCGAGACAGAGCTTGTTCTCTAGTGCAAAAAAAAATCATGCTACTTAGAAGACAAACAAAGATACAGCTCGCCTGTTGTTAAGCAGTATCCAAAGCCTATGCACGCTTGCGTATTTCCCACCAAAAAAAAAACACAACTAAATGAGCGCTTTAAACCTGGCATACACAAGAACACAACTACATCTTTGTGTAGTTATTTGGCTATGGTCTTCTGTTAGATGAAGATCCTGCCCCAGTCGGACTTGCTCGTTAGTATGGTGCCCTACCTCTCTAAAAGAGAGAACAATATGTTTAAAGTTTTGTTCACTTACGCAATAATCTACAGTACTTATGCACAATATTTCTATACATCATAAATTAATTATTGTAAAAGTATAGAAGACTAGCATCTAAACGTGACTTTGCCCGCGCGTACAATCCCTCGAGAACAGAGATTTTTTTCCGTGATAAAAAGTATGTGTTATTCCAGACTATAATTTATCTCTATGCCAAATTTAATCCGTGTGGTGACGGATTAAGAATACAAATTTCACCACCCCATTCCATCCCGTGGGTGTCGTAAGAGTCGACTAAGAGAGTAAGTCCGGCAGACAATATCCACTGCAAGAGAGGGAAAATTCGAAACAAAACCCTATACCAACCCGTCTGGCCAGCGTGGTATAGTAGGCTAATATCCCTCCATATGTATGGAGGAGACCCGTGTCCAGCAGTGGGACGTTTATGAGTTGAGATGATGATGATGAAATTTAATCTAGATCCGTACAGTAGTTTTAGCGTGAAAAAGTAACAAACGTACGTCCAAAAATTCTTACAAACTTTCGCGTTTTTAATATTAGTAGGATTCATCAATGATATGCGTGATGTTATAAGTGTTACATTCAGTAAGAGTAACTACAACACTGTTTATGTTAAGATGCGTGTAAAGTACGAAGAGATTGTAGGCAGGTGACACGGTCAATTTGATTGATTAGATTCAATCGAGTAAGCGAAAGTTTACTCGATAGATGTCTGTGTGATGACGGATTAAGAATACAAACGTAACCACCGAGGGGGTGGTGACGTTTGTATTCAAAAGGTAAAGGGTATCATAAAAGTCGACTAAGGAAGTAAGTCTTGCAGACAATATTTATTTATTAACAAAAGGCTTACCAACTAAAATACATACATAACATTGAGTAAGGAGTTAACACAGAAACGTTTAAGCGTATGCTTTTAAATTAAAGGAAAGCACAACATTTATAATTCGGTGTAGTAAGTAGCTACATAATCATGCTGAACATAATTTTAAGTTACAATACAAAATAAAATGTATACAACAATAATAAAAATATTTACCGCAAGGGAGGGAACTCGAAATAAAACCCTATTCTAACCCGTCTGGCCAGCGTGGTATCATTTCATCATCTCAACCCATAAACGTCTGGTCAGCAAGGTATAGTAGGCTAATATCCCTCCAAATGTTTGAAGGAGACCCGTGCCCAGCAATGGGACGTTTATGGGTTGAGATGAAACGAAAGTTTGAATTAAAGTTACCCAGAATCGACGTTCATGCATGAAAAGGTTGAGGTGAAAGAAGTATGTCTGGATCGAAGCAATTAGCGTACCATAGTCTCTGCCTACCCCAATGAGAGATAGGCGTAATTATATTATTATGTATGTATGGCCTCCAACAAGGTGGACCGACGACCTGGTAAAGGTCGCGGGCAACTGATAGACAAGGTCAGCTCAGGACCGAATGATGTGGAAGACCTTGGGGGAGGCCTATGTCCAGCAGTGGACGTCTTGTGGCTGAGATGGATGGATGATATGTATGAAATTTCTTTCAAAATATGTTAGAAGCAAAATATATTTGAATGGTTTTAACGGTGAACAAAATTGCATTGTTAGAAGACACCGCGCTGTCTGCGATTTGGTTAGGAGGACATTATATTATTATTATTTAGTTGCTTTTGACTGACCTGTTGGTCTAGTGGTTATTAACCCTGACTGCTGAGCCAAAGATCGTGGGTTCAATTGTGGGTTTGTTTCAAGCTACTCCAATCTTCAGCTTCTAAAGTTATTATCACCACCACACAATAAAATAATAATATATTCTATTATATTATTATTTTGTTGTCTGGTCATCTAGACAGAGCCTGTACTGTGGCAACCAGACAACTGATAAACATACCTATATATTTCTGAATACATAGGTACATATTATAGATAAATTACACCTAGAACTGTGTGTGCCTGTTTGTCCTGGGTAGAAATCGAACCCACGACCTCTGGCTTAGCGGTCAGAATCACTAACCACTACACCAACAGGCCAGAATGTTTAATATCAGTGTAAAGTTCCTCAATTTTCTTCTGTGTCAATCCTGTATTTTGATTTATATTCTTTCATTTGAAATATTGTGTACAATGTAAAATGTCACATGTCATGTTTCATAGATATAGTATCAGATCTAGATAATAAATATAATTTCCAACAAATTGAAAATAAGTTACGTTCGGGAAACGTCGTGGCAGTTTCTATTTCCTTATAGCCTTGTAGTTTTCGTTTAAAATACTTTAAGATTTAAGTCAAAAAATGTTTAAATGCTTTTAGCAATAAGGCCGTCCATTGCACATTACCTTTTAAAATAAATTTATGTATTTCGGTGTACAATAAAGAGTTATCTATCTAAATAAAATGATGTAAACATACATTATTGAGCTATTTTTAAACCTTTGGTGAGACCTCATAAGGACCTATGGACGCTTGCCAACCTATTTTTCATACCAAGGTGTAAAGATGGAGTATCCCTAGGATAGCGATACGTTTCTTTGAAAACGCATCCCTAAAAGAGCGGTAGAGACCTTTACTCACACACAGGAACACAACTAAACCGCTGTAGCTATTTGGCTGTGGTCTTCTGTAACATGGAGATTCTTCCCCAGTCGGGCTTGCTTGCTAGTATCCCTAGTACACTACTTCTTTTAATAATTCAGCTCGCTCGGAATTTTGCCAAAATCACGTTTGTGTTCTAATACTAGCTGTTGCCCGCGGCTCCACCCGCGTGGATGTCGGTTATCGCTGCAAGCCTATGCGTTATTCCAGACCATAATCTATCTGTGTGCCAAATTTCATCCAGATCCGTTCAGTAGTTTTTACGTGAAAGAGTAACAAACATCCATCCATCCATTCTTAGAAACTTTCACATTTATAATATTAGTAAGGATAATTTAATCTAATATTCTATTACTTAAACTAAAATATTAGTTTTAAACACTAAGGCAGGCTCTACTAACATAATATAGTAAATCGAGTAATTAACCGATCCAGGAAGTGCAATCCAATTACGGTTAACTAGATTTCTAGTTACTTAACCGATCGAGTGACAGTGCAGATTCGTTAAATACAAATAACCACTGGCACCAAACTAGAGAATAACCAAACGAGATGCGATTTGGTTGCAACCACCACGTAATACAATTTGTTAGCAGAGTTAGTATTAAATTGAATCAATCAATCAGCCTATCGCAGTCCACTGCTGGACATGAGCCTCTCCTAACACGCGCCACAGCACACTGTCCTCCGCCTTCCGCATCCAGTCCGCCCAGCGACCTTTTTTAGGTCATCGGTCCACCTAGCTGTGCGACTTTTAATTTGTTGACGCATTTCGTCTTCAGGCATTGCGGTAAAGGCGACGAGAATTAAATTGAATATAACAACTAATAACTCACTAAGGTAGGTGATTACTTTTTTAAGGGTTCCGTATCTCGAAAGGAAAAAACGGAACCCTTATAGGATCACTTTGTTGTCCGTGCGTCTGTCTGTCTGTCAAGACCCTTTTTCTCAGGAACGTGTAAAGGTATACGTATAGGCTTGAAGTTTGATTTTTTACAGCTTTATGGGAAAGTTCCCATAAAGCTGTAAAAAATCAAACTTCAAAGCCAATGCAATCAAAAGATACAGCCGTTTATGCCGCAAATTTTCGACACTCGAGAAAACAGGACAAAGGGAATCAAAACCTACAGGGTACTTCCCGTGAACTCAGAATCTTGAATTTTGGTACGAAGCAACGTCTTATAGCACAGATAAAGGAAAAATTGCGAAAACCGTAAATTTTTAGTTCCATCATAAAATAAAAATACAAGTTTGTACGGAACCCTAGGTGCGCGAGTCCGACTCGCACTTGGTCAGTTTTTTTATACTATAAATATGATAAACAAGCATGTTTATTATTACCTAATTTACCGTAGCCTATGGACGCTTGCAATGCCAGAGGTATCACTTGCACATTAAAAACAAAAATTAAAATTCATTTATTTCAGAATACCTCCATACAATTATATACATTGTGCACCAAATAATAAATACAATATTTAATCAAAACAATTTTTCAATAAAATAAAATTATAATTAATTACAAATAAATAAAATAATAAAAATAAAATGAGTACATAATAAATGATTAAATGTCACAAAAATACAATTAAAATTAATAAAAATAAATAATTAAAATTTAATGCCTGCTTGGCGTAGTAGGTATGTCTGGCACAACAATGTCTCACATACATACAGTCAACGCGTCCTGCAATGATCACCAGGGGGCCTAGACAAATGGCATACGCTCCAAATCGATTAAATTTCTACATACGGTAACGCCTTAACAATTTCAATTACAATTGAATAGCCAAGTTTTTATGAATTAGTTAAACTCTCAGTCGATTCGCTTCAACGATAAAAAGACTATGGTTGCGCTCGTGAATGATTCATTTTGACATTGTCATAATTCTTGTGATGTGGTTTTTTTTTTTTTTTTAAGTGTTATAGGCTTGACTACTAGACTTTTAAGCCATATCTTGATTTTATTTATCATATTTCTTAGATGCAGCTTCTGTTATTTTATTAAATTTTCACGACTGAGATTTGCAGTTATAAATAAAATACTTTATTTAATATAGTATTTTTTATTATTATTATTGCAAATCTTTTTTTTGGAAAACAATATTCGAAAGTAGCACTAATAATGCTGGATTGCACACTAAATATGCACACTAACTAAATCAAATTTATCATAGGTACTGTTTATAGGTGTATAAAATCTCTTTTCTAGCCGAAGGTCGCAGTTCTAACTTAAACTAATATAAAAAAAAATTGTCTAATATATCCAGCCCCTCAAGCCATATCATAATCTTATTTATCATATTTCTTAGACGCAGCTTCTGTTATTTTATTAAATTTTCACTACTGAGATTTGCAGTTATAAATAAAATACTATATTTAATATAGTATTTTTTATTATTATTGCTAAATATCTTTTTTTTGGAAATTAATATTCGAAAGTAGCACTAATAATACTGGATTGCACACTAAATATGCACACTAACTAAATCAAATTTAGCATAGGTACTGTTTATAGGTGTATAAAATCTCTTTTACCAAACGATCTGGTTCTAGCCGAAGCTGCGAAGGTCGCAGTTCTAACTTAAACTAATATAAAAAAAATGGTCTAATATATCCAGCCCCTCAAGCCATATCATAATTTTATTTATCATATTTCTTAGACGCAGCTTCTGTTATTTTATTAAATTTTCACTACTGAGATTTGCAGTTATAAATAAAATACTATATTTAATATAGTATTTTTTATTATTATTGCTAAATATCTTTTTTTTGGAAATTAATATTCGAAAGTAGCACTAATAATACTGGATTGCACACTAAATATGCACACTAACTAAATCAAATTTAGCATAGGTACTGTTTATAGGTGTATAAAATCTCTTTTACCAAACGATCTGGTTCTAGCCGAAGCTGCGAAGGTCGCAGTTCTAACTTAAACTAATATAAAAAAAATGGTCTAATATATCCAGCCCCTCAAGCCATATCATAATTTTATTTATCATATTTCTTAGACGCAGCTTCTGTTATTTTATTAAATTTTCACTACTGAGATTTGCAGTTATAAATAAAATACTATATTTAATATAGTATTTTTTATTATTATTGCTAAATATCTTTTTTTTGGAAATTAATATTCGAAAGTAGCACTAATAATACTGGATTGCACACTAAATATGCACACTAACTAAATCAAATTTAGCATAGGTACTGTTTATAGGTGTATAAAATCTCTTTTACCAAACGATCTGGTTCTAGCCGAAGCTGCGAAGGTCGCAGTTCTAACTTAAACTAATATAAAAAAAATGGTCTAATATATCCAGCCCCTCAAGCCATATCATAATTTTATTTATCATATTTCTTAGACGCAGCTTCTGTTATTTTATTAAATTTTCACTACTGAGATTTGCAGTTATAAATAAAATACTATATTTAATATAGTATTTTTTATTATTATTGCAAATCGTTTTTTTGGAAATCAATATTCGAAAGTAGCACTAATAATGCTGGATTGCACACTAAATATGCACACTAACTAAATCAAATTTAGCATAGGTACTGTTTATAGGTGTATAAAATCTCTTTTACCAAACGATCTGGTTCTAGCCGAAGCTGCGAAGGTCGCAGTTCTAACTTAAACTAATATAAAAAAAATGGTCTAATATATCCAGCCCCTCAAGCCATATCATAATTTTATTTATCATATTTCTTAGACGCAGCTTCTGTTATTTTATTAAATTTTCACTACTGAGATTTGCAGTTATAAATAAAATACTATATTTAATATAGTATTTTTTATTATTATTGCTAAATATCTTTTTTTTGGAAATTAATATTCGAAAGTAGCACTAATAATACTGGATTGCACACTAAATATGCACACTAACTAAATCAAATTTAGCATAGGTACTGTTTATAGGTGTATAAAATCTCTTTTACCAAACGATCTGGTTCTAGCCGAAGCTGCGAAGGTCGCAGTTCTAACTTAAACTAATATAAAAAAAATGGTCTAATATATCCAGCCCCTCAAGCCATATCATAATTTTATTTATCATATTTCTTAGACGCAGCTTCTGTTATTTTATTAAATTTTCACTACTGAGATTTGCAGTTATAAATAAAATACTATATTAATTAATATAGTATTTTTTATTATTATTGCAAATCGTTTTTTTGGACATCAATATTCGAAAGTAGCACTAATAATGCTGGATTGCACACTAAATATGCACACTAACTAAATCAAATTTAGCATAGGTACTGTTTATAGGTGTATAAAATCTCTTTTACCAAACGATCTAAAGGTCGCAGTTCTAACTTAAACTAATAGACAAAAATGGTCTAGTATATCCAGTCGACTAACGTTAATATGTATACAAAATACAAAGCCGAGTGGCAATTTTGACTAACGAATTCGCTCTTCATAGTACGTTATTATAGCGAATACCAACACCTTGTAGTTAGCGCTTAAAAATGGCGGATATTCGATCAGCTGATATATTTTGTGGAAGTTTTGTGATTGTGTTACTGTATTTTTTTCGCAAAATGCATAAAGTATGACTGTTGTGGTCTGTGCATAATAAAGAGGTATGGCTCAGACGCTGCAAAATAAATATTTATCGATAATGAATATTATAAGCTGAAAATTACTTTCAAAAACCGCATATAGATGGCGCTGAATCTTGTCAAAGTAAAAAAGGATCGAGCGGAGGATGCTTGCCTTTCTTTATACTCGTCTGCTCTAATTCATTATAATTATTTTATATTGAATTGTGTTTATGTAGCCGTCATTTTGAGAATTGTTGCATAAAATATATTAACAAAAGTCACTAAATTGGCAACACTGAGCGCACTTCATAAACGGATCACAAAGTCAAAATGACATTAACTAGTAAACCCATAGACTATTCCTATTTTTTATCATTCAATCGTGTAGACTTAGAGTTTTAAACGTACTTATAAACTTGTCTAGTGAACTATTATCGATATTGTTAAGGCGTTAGGGTTTGTAGCAATTTTAATCGATTTGCAGCTGCCTTAGTAGTAATAATGTTGCAAGATTATATAATTTAGTGTGCAAATCAGTTTTTGTTATAAATGCATAAGTTAAATAGTGGAGAAACTTTGATTGCTTAAATTGTTAAATTTAATATTGTTAAACATAGTCCTCGCTACTGAGCAGTACAATTGTTTAATTAGTTGCCTGAGGACTTAAAAAGTATAGTTTAATCAAGTACATTTAAGATAAAGCTTAGGGACTTCCTACTGAATAAATGTCTGTACAGTGTTGATGATCTTTAAACCTATATACGAGTATGATAATTATGCAATTAAAATAATGAACTACTTATGTACGTTAAACTATTATAAATAATTGGTTTAATCTAATGATTTTTTTGTATAAATTTATATGCTGTAATGTTTTAATTTATGGTTCAATCAAAACAGTACAGCATACTATACTTATTTAATTTAAATTATTTTATGTATAATTGATATACAATGTTGATATTGTTTATGAATAAATGACTATGACTATTGTAAATAGAAATGCAATTAAAAAATCCCTGACTGTGTTTTCTTTTTGTGAAGTGCGCTCAGTGTGACCAATTAATAATAGTTTAATAAAGGAAATTGTTGTTTTTTTAGTTAAAGTTGGTAGTGCTGGAGGAGCTTTTCATTAAAAAATATATTTTAATTTAAAGTTTAGGTACGAGTATATCTAATTCTATGTACAGGAGTAATATAGTAAGAGTAATAATTTCTAAGAGTTATTTCGGTTGGGTGAGAAATTTGGAAGTATTTGGTAAGTACAATAATTTAACTTATACCTACTAAAACTATAAAAAGAACTTAGCACTTTAAAAAGAAAAAAATATTTTTTGTTTTAGTAATGGAACCTAGATTAGGAGCCAGTCCTGAGCAATTCTCAATAAAAATAGAGTTCATGGAAAGGTATTCTAATTATGTTTTTATTATTTTAATCATTTATCAATAGATAAGGTCTATTAATATTCTTCAAAGCTTGGTATTATTGACATATGAAAAACGTTAATTTAAACAATGACATTAATTAGGTACCAGGTAGTACCCTGACTGTGTTTTCTTTTTGTGAAGTGCGCTCAGTGTGACCAAATAATAATAGTTTAATAAAGGAAATTGTTGTTTTTTTAGTTAAAGTTGGTAGTGTGTAAGTAATTCCGATTTTTGTAATTGTGCAATTGGAGCTTTCATAAAAAAAAAATTTTTTTTAGTTTTAATTTTAGTACGTCATAAGCTCGTTAAAGTTTGAGTATAATCTTGTTCTATGTACAGGAGTAATATAGGAATAGTAATAATTTCTAAGAGTTATTTCGGTTGAGTGAGAAATTTGAAAGTATTTGGTAAGTACAATTTTACTTATACCTACTAAAAACTATAAATTAATTTTCCTTAGCACTTTAAAAAGAAAAAAAATATTTTTTGTTTTAGTAATGGAACCTAGATTAAGAGCCAGTCCTGAGCAATTCTCTATAATAATAGAGTTCATGGAAAGGTATTCTAATTATGTTTTTATTATTTTTATCATTTATCAATAGATAAAGTCTATTAATATTCTTCAAAGCTTGGTATTATTGACATATGAAAAACGTTAATTTAAACAATGACATTCATTAGGTACCAATTACCATGTCACTGGTCACACAGTATTAACTACCTCAGTTACATAAAGTAATAATATAACGGGTACTCAGTTACATGTACGTTTAACTGTGTCGAATATAATTTGTTTATGTTTTAGATATGGGGATCTCTCAAAACCTCAGCCAGGTCCTCAAGGACGGATCCGAAGTGATCTGCTGTGGGAGAAACTTACAAATATTTTAAATTCTAGTGGTGGTGGTGTGCAAAAAACACCACTTAAATGGAAAAAAGTGACTATTTACTATTCATCTTTTACATTAATTATAATATTTGACATTGCTTTCAAGTAACTGCATTTGTTTAGGTTTGGGCTGACTGGAAAACAAAAACAAAAAAGAAATATTTGAGCCTAAGGCTACAAGCCACTGGCACTGGTGGTGGCCCAAACAGCAGAACCAGATTAACTGCTTTGGAGGAGAGGGTGGTGGCGGTAATAGGAGTGCATGCAGTGGTTGGTCAAGCTGGCATTCTGGAGCAAGGCCTAAATGTTAGTTTATAAAAACTATTTACCCTTCTGTAGTGTTACCCATCTATCTACCCATTCAAGGGTAAATGGTGTGGTAGTATGTATGATAAATGCTATTATGTTATTAATTTTTTTATGTTAAAGCAAGGTTACATGTTTACTTACCTATATTAAACAGTGTAAACCAAAATATGTAGGTACACATGTCATGTAAACATTACTGTTTCCAGAGAATTTCAAGTGAACCTGCGGTGTCAACCGATGAAATAACACTGGATGTTATGTTAGAGGATGACAGCCAAAATAGTAAGTATAATCATATTGTCGTTAATAGAATAATAATCATTATAATTAATTATTTATTTAATCTTTGGAAGACCAACAGCTTTACAATTTAGAATATATGTTGACAGAATATGTGGCATATAGTCAATTATAGGTCCTCACACATAGACTATGGTATAAACAATATAACAGAATGTGTAAATTACATAATATTTATTTTGTATTTTATCAACGTATTTATCGTACCTAACTGCTTCCATGCTTCAGTGGTCGATGTGTGAGACTGCTGATCATGAGGTCCAGGGTTCAATTCCTGAAATTTTTCTGAATTCAATTCCAAAAATCGATACTGGGTTTTTCTGTTAAGAAATTATAAAATTCACAATAGATGCCCGGAGTTTGGAAATTGGCGGTGTTTACACACCCGTGCCTCGGAAAGCACGTAAAGCCGTTGGTCCTACGCCTGATCTTTCTCCGGTCTCGTCGGATTTGCCGTCCCATCGGACTATGAGAGTGAGGGAATAAAGAGTGCACTTGTGTTTGCGCACACACTTGTGCACTATAATATCTCCCGCGCAGATGGTAAGTCTCCGTTGAGATTAGCCGCCGTGACCGAAATTCGGTTAGGAGGACATTATCGTACCTAGGATTCCAAATCTGAGAACCATATTCCAAAATTTTACACAACGCTGGGCACGGGTCTTCTCTCCTCTACCAAGAGATAATGAGAGGGTATCTTTTTATGACATGCAAATAAAATTAAATTACAGCACAGCAACACCGGTGTCCATGTAACAATGGTTCAATTGTGACTGGTTTGCTGGTAGCTAACCACATACAATTAGGTTCCTATGAATGAAATTTAGTTTTTTAAAATTCAAAATTTAATTTTAAGAAATTCTGCAAAAAGTAATACCTATGTGAGTTGTATATGCATTTCTTTATTACATTTTGTATCCTTTAGAACTGACAAAATCTGTGTAGGCTTTCAAAAGTACATAATATAATACATTTATGTATTTAGATCAATCAATCAGCCTGTTTTCCATATTGAATAAAATATTATTACTTTTCAGTTGAAGTAGCCAGCCAGACACCAGCTATAAGTGGACCCAGGAGGATTCAACCGCAGCACCTCATACCAAATATAATTGTGGCTACAGCGGCTTCACCAGTATCGCCCCCGTCACCACGACCCACACTACCACTACCAATATCTCCACCACTACCACTATCTTCAGTATCTCCACCACCACCTCTACCAGCAACACCTCTACCACCAACACCTCCACCACCACGTCCACGTACTCCAGTGCGGCGCAATAGACGGCAGGCATCAGCCTCTCCCCGGTCGACAGCCGCAACTCCACGTCGGGCGTTGCTAAGGGCGCGTAGAAACAGAGGCCTGACGCCTTTCGAACAGGCATCTGAGAAATTTTCTGCCGTCGAACAACACCGCCTTGAAATTGAGGAGGCAAGAGACAGGCATCTTCATGAACGGGAGATGGAGAGGCTGAGGCTAGAAGCCGAAAGACTCAAATTGGATGCTCAGAGGGTAGACGTGGCTCGCGAGCATAATTTATTAATACATCAACTGATACGGCTGGGCAACCATCTCATTGATGTCTTAAATCAACAGCGACCAGGTAGTCTACCTTCTACGGATCCAATTTAATATATAAATCTATATATATTGATATATATCAAATATACAAACATATAAACAACACATGCACACATCTAAATATATATTTGATTTGATTTGCTCACACACACCACAACAAATAAAACTACAATTTATTTATATTTAAAGTTTAACTTTTTTTATTTGTGTCACCATTTATGGCGCTGATAACAGCTAAATAGCCTAACTTAAAAGATTGTTTGTTTCATTTATCACAATAAAAATTATATAAATGTTGTTCACATAATATGTTTGTCTCCACACATCTAAATATATATTTGATTTGATTTGCTCACACACACCACAACAAATAAAACTACAATTTATTTATATTTAAAGTTTAACTTTTTTTATTTGTGTCACCATTTATGGCGCTGATAACAGCTAAATAGCCTAACTTAAAAGATTTTTTGTTTCATTTATCACAATTAAAATTATATAAATGTTGGTCACATAATATATTTGTCTCCACACATCTAAATATATATTTGATTTGATTTGCTCACACACACCACAACAAATAAAACTACAATTTATTTATATTTAAAGTTTAACTTTTTTTATTTGTGTCACCATTTATGGCGCTGATAACAGCTAAATAGCCTAACTTAAAAGATTTTTTGTTTCATTTATCACAATAAAAATTATATAAATGTTGTTCACATAATATATTTGTCTCCACATATCTAAATATATATTTGATTTGATTTGCTCACACACACCACAACAAATAAAACTACAATTTATTTATATTTAAAGTTTAACTTTTTTTATTTGTGTCACCATTTATGGCGCTGATAACAGCTAAATAGCCTAACTTAAAAGATTGTTTGTTTCATTTATCACAATAAAAATTATATAAATGTTGTTCACATAATATATTTGTCTCCACACATCTAAATATATATTTGATTTGATTTGCTCACACACACCACAACAAATAAAACTACAATTTATTTATATTTAAAGTTTAACTTTTTTTATTTGTGTCAC
This sequence comes from Trisateles emortualis, assembly GCA_947095525.1. NCBI lineage: Eukaryota > Metazoa > Arthropoda > Insecta > Lepidoptera > Erebidae > Trisateles > Trisateles emortualis. The sequence goes on along the minus strand of OX352736.1, from coordinate 18,236,408 downwards.
CATTTATGGCGCTGATAACAGCTAAATAGCCTAACTTAAAAGATTTTTTGTTTCATTTATCACAATAAAAATTATATAAATGTTGTTCACATAATATATTTGTCTCCACACATCTAAATATATATTTGATTTGATTTGCTCACACACACCACAACAAATAAAACTACAATTTATTTATATTTAAAGTTTAACTTTTTTTATTTGTGTCACCATTTATGGCGCTGATAACAGCTAAATAGCCTAACTTAAAAGATTGTTTGTTTCATTTATCACAATAAAAATTATATAAATGTTGTTCACATAATATATTTGTCTCCACACATCTAAATATATATTTGATTTGATTTGCTCACACACACCACAACAAATAAAACTACAATTTATTTATATTTAAAGTTTAACTTTTTTTATTTGTGTCACCATTTATGGCGCTGATAACAGCTAAATAGCCTAACTTAAAAGATTGTTTGTTTCATTTATCACAATAAAAATTATATAAATGTTGTTCACATAATATGTTTGTCTCCACACATCTAAATATATATTTGATTTGATTTGCTCACACACACCACAACAAATAAAACTACAATTTATTTATATTTAAAGTTTAACTTTTTTTATTTGTGTCACCATTTATGGCGCTGATAACAGCTAAATAGCCTAACTTAAAAGATTTTTTGTTTCATTTATCACAATAAAAATTATATAAATGTTGTTCACATAATATATTTGTCTCCACACATCTAAATATATATTTGTTTTTATTTGTGTCACCATTTATGGCGCTGATAACAGCTAAATAGCCTAACTTAAAAGATTTTTTGTTTCATTTATCACAATAAAAATTATATAAATGTTGTTCAAATAATATATTTGTCTCCACACATCTAAATATATATTTGATTTGATTTGCTCACACACACCACAACAAATAAAACTACAATTTATTTATATTTAAAGTTTAACTTTTTTTATTTGTGTCACCATTTATGGCGCTGATAACAGCTAAATAGCCTAACTTAAAAGATTTTTTGTTTCATTTATCACAATTAAAATTATATAAATGTTGGTCACATAATATATTTGTCTCCACACATCTAAATATATATTTGATTTGATTTGCTCACACACACCACAACAAATAAAACTACAATTTATTTATATTTAAAGTTTAACTTTTTTTATTTGTGTCACCATTTATGGCGCTGATAACAGCTAAATAGCCTAACTTAAAAGATTGTTTGTTTCATTTATCACAATAAAAATTATATAAATGTTGTTCACATAATATATTTGTCCCCACACATCTAAATATATATTTGATTTGATTGGCTCACACACACCACAACAAATAAAACTACAATTTATTTATATTTAAAGTTTAACTTTTTTTATTTGTGTCACCATTTATGGCGCTGATAACAGCTAAATAGCCTAACTTAAAAGATTGTTTGTTTCATTTATCACAATAAAAATTATATAAATGTTGTTCACATAATATGTTTGTCTCCACACATCTAAATATATATTTTATTTGATTTGCTCACACACACCACAACAAATAAAACTACAATTTATTTATATTTAAAGTTTAACTTTTTTTATTTGTGTCACCATTTATGGCGCTGATAACAGCTAAATAGCCTAACTTAAAAGATTTTTTGTTTCATTTATCACAATAAAAATTATATAAATGTTGTTCACATAATATATTTGTCTCCACACATCTAAATATATATTTGTTTTTATTTGTGTCACCATTTATGGCGCTGATAACAGCTAAATAGCCTAACTTAAAAGATTTTTTGTTTCATTTATCACAATAAAAATTATATAAATGTTGTTCAAATAATATATTTGTCTCCACACATCTAAATATATATTTGATTTGATTTGCTCACACACACCACAACAAATAAAACTACAATTTATTTATATTTAAAGTTTAACTTTTTTTATTTGTGTCACCATTTATGGCGCTGATAACAGCTAAATAGCCTAACTTAAAAGATTTTTTGTTTCATTTATCACAATTAAAATTATATAAATGTTGGTCACATAATATATTTGTCTCCACACATCTAAATATATATTTGATTTGATTTGCTCACACACACCACAACAAATAAAACTACAATTTATTTATATTTAAAGTTTAACTTTTTTTATTTGTGTCACCATTTATGGCGCTGATAACAGCTAAATAGCCTAACTTAAAAGATTGTTTGTTTCATTTATCACAATAAAAATTATATAAATGTTGTTCACATAATATGTTTGTCTCCACACATCTAAATATATATTTGATTTGATTTGCTCACACACACCACAACAAATAAAACTACAATTTATTTATATTTAAAGTTTAACTTTTTTTATTTGTGTCACCATTTATGGCGCTGATAACAGCTAAATAGCCTAACTTAAAAGATTTTTTGTTTCATTTATCACAATAAAAATTATATAAATGTTGTTCACATAATATATTTGTCTCCACACATCTTAATATATATTTGAATAGATTTGCTACACACACCACAACAAATAAAACAACAATTTAATTTATATTTATAGTTTACCTTTTTTATTTGTTTTATTGATAAGACAGTGATTTTGTTTGTGATTTAATTATTAAGTAATGAGACTAATAGAAATAAAAAGTTAAGATACAAGTGAGTAGATATTATTGATTAAAATTAAATAAAAAATAATAAACATCCTACAATCTATTTATTAAACAATTGAGTATTGCTCTACCACGCATGAGCTCTTCTTGAGTGCCAGAAGCACAGGTGCTTGCCAGCACTCCATCATCAATATCATCCAGATGTTCAGCTATGTCAACTGGTGGTGGTAGACGAGCTTGTAGTGCAATGTTGTGTAAAACACAACATGCTAATACGATTTTACTAGCAATATAAGGATGGTAATGTAGGGTTCGGTGCTTGAGCAAACATCTCCAACGTGCTTTGAGTAATCCAAAACAACGCTCAATGCAGTTTCTTGCTTGGATGTGACGGTTGGTATACATTTCTTCCCGAGAACCAGGTGCAGCATTTAATATTGGTGTCAATAACCAAGCCCTCAGAGGGTATCCGGAGTCACCTAAACCAATTAAATATATTTTTTTATAAAAGTATCTAAAATAACTAGGTACTTTTAAATTAAAACTGGCAACAGTTACTTTTATTTACCTAATAACCATGTTTGTTCACCATGTTCATGAAGTTCACGCATAAATGGTTCCACTTGGCTAGATGCCCATATAAAAGAGTCATGAGTGGCTCCACCATATTTTGAATTTACATTCAAAATTCTTAAATTGTGGTCACAAATCTGAAAAACCATAAATAATAGGTACTTTACAATTAAATAGGGGTTTAAATTTCCAATTGGTCAGTGCTCACTTATGTAAATTAAGAAACCTTTGTACAAAATGTTGAGTTTGTAGCCCCTAACGATATAGGCTCTACATTGATAAATCAATCAGTCAGAACAATTATTATTATAATATATATTTATTATTATTATATATAAACCTATATAATATATCTATTATATATAAACCTATATAATAGAATAATTTTCCTCTGTAGGTTAGTACCTAAGTATTGAATAAAACTGATGATTTTAAGAACAATCCATACATTCTCGACTCCCTCCTACTAGATGGTAAGACTTACCATTTGTACATTTAAAGAGTGGTATCCTTTTCTGTTAAAAAACAGATGCTCGTCTTCGTTAGGCTTGGTAATGGCTATGTGGGTGCAGTCAATACAGCCTATAATACCAGGTAAATTAAATCTTCTTTGAAACCTAGTAATTATTATGAAAAGAGTAATAATTAACATGGCCAACAAAGGTATATTAACTAGGTATAATGTTTACTTTGAACATTACTTACTGTTGCTTTAATCTCGACCTTTCTTGCAGTGTTTGGGGAAATGTTATATGTCTCAACATAAAATCACTGTTTAGTGCGTCTAGAACTTGCCTAAAACAACGACTTGCTGTTCTCTGTGGCAAATGTTGCGTGACACCCACGATCCTTTGATATGATCCTGTAGCCAAGAAGCTTAGAGTACACAGGACCTACAAAATAACAAAAAATATTTATTTGCCATAAATCATAACATTGCGATATATTTAATAGTAGGTAGGTAATTATTTATTTACTTACCTTTATTTCCAAGGAAATCTCTTTAGTTTCTCGCAACAAATTATGCGCACGTAAATCTCGACATAGATTTTTAAATATTATTTTACTGAGCCTAAATCTTTCTATAAACAATAAATCTGGCATTTCATTTATTTTCTCTAAACATTGACGAGAAATATTTCTCTTGCGTCGCCTTAGCCATAAATTTTCGTTACGCGCAGCCCACAACAGCCTTACTTTATGCATTTTAAAAACCAAATAATTACACTTATACCACCAAACAATAAATAATTATCACAAAACTACCACAAAATATACCCGCCGATCGAATATCCGCCATTTCATAGCATCTACAAAGTATAACGTTAAAGTAGTATGATGAGCGAATTCGTTTGTCAAAAGTGCCACTTGCCCATAATATATATGGAGAATAATGATGATTCGTTACATTGAAAAGGTTATATCAACATTTGTCTAAATAATTCCAATTCTATACGTTACATCAAATTACACATCGTAAACTTACGTCAAATCCCATACATTTCCTTTTTTTGACTTTTCGATTCGACTATCGCATGTGCCATTTGTCTAGGGGGGCAGGACAGTATTAGTGCTGGCCCGCACCCTGCGCACCAAGGACGCGCACCGCTTGCGCATGGTGGCGTGGAAACATTGCCGACTCATTTTTTTTACACCAAAATCCTTGGTACCTATAGACTTTTAGCATAGGCTCGAATCCATTATTAATAATAATATAATCTAAAAAGAGTAGCCGGAGTTTCTTGCTAGTTTTTCTCATGGCTCCCCGTCAGCGAATTAGCCGTAGGAAAATTTCACTCACATCACCTTTCTGGCTTATTCATAATTTATGACCTTCATAAGTGTTACTTTGTAACCTAAATGAATACATCTCAACCCATAAACGTCCCACTGCTGGGCACAGGTCTCCTCCATTAATTTGGAGGGATATTAGCCTACTACATCACGCTGGCCAGACGGGTTGGTATAGGGTTTTGTTTCGAGTTTTCCCTCTCTTGCAGTGGATATTGTCTGTCTGACTTACTCCCTTAGTCGACTCTTACGACACCCACGGGATGGAATGGCGTGGTGACATTTGTATTCTTTATCCGTCACCACACGGAAATTAGCAAATAATCTAAATGAATAAATGGAGATTAAGTTATTATATTTCAAATGGTAAAAAGACTGCTCTAAACGGACTAAGTGTCCGTTTAGAGCAGTCATTATACATTCAAACAATGTTACAGCTATTACTATAATCACAGTTCCGATAGTAACTTCCGAAAAAAAAACTTTAACCATTTTAAACTCATCAAAGCTCGTCTAAGTATGTCGATCTAAAATATATTTCCGCTTATTACACAACGTTACATGGCCATGAGAACGAATGAGCTTACTTTTTATGTACCTACGTAACTACTGACCGCATTCGACGTAAAAACTGGTAATATTAAAAGTAAAAAGAGATTTTTTTTATTGTTAAAAAGACAACTCCTGCACTAGAGAACAAGTTCTGTGTCGCGGGGGACTTTACAAACGTACAATTATTGGACACAAATTACACCCAATTCTTTGTGGGTCATACAAACTTTTATCCTGTGTGGGAATCGAACCCACAACCTCGTGCACAGCAGGCGCATACTGCGACCACTGGACCACCGAATCAGTCAAGATTGGGCGCAATTGGCAACGTCGACATCACAGTAGTCATACATTCACTTAAATATATTTGTTTTTAACTGACTTTTTTATACTAATTAGGTGGCATAAAAGTAGGTGGCCTACCTGATACAGTTACCATAGCTTGTAAACGCGTGCAATACCAGAGGTGTTACTAGCGTGTTGCCCACCCATTTTTACACTAGAGTTTCAAGATATAGTATTTCTGGTATAGGAAAACTTTTCTCTAAATGGGCGCTTGAGACCTGTACTCACACAGAGGAAAGCAATTATACCGCTGTGTGTAGTTACTTTGCTGTTGTCTTCTGTAAGGTGAAGGTCCTTCTTCAGTAGAAAAAGGTTCTGGAGATTTAGTACTCACTGCACAGGAACAAAGCTGCACTTTTCTTTTATTTTTATTTAAAAAGACAACTCCCGCACTAGATAATAAGCTCTGTGTTGCGGGGGACTTAACAAACATACAATTAACGGACACAAATTACACCCAGACTCAAAACAACTCTTTGTGGGTCACAAAAAGTTTTGTCCCTGTGCGGGAATCGAACCCACAACCTCGTGCACAGCATGCGCATACTGCACCCACTGGATCACCGAGGCAGTCTTTGGCTATATTTGGCTGTGCCTGTGTTTATTGTGTTTTAGATGCCATGTAAGTTCAATGTTAATTTAATAAAAAATAAGCCACGTAGGTATTACTTACCTACTTTACAGTATTAGTAGTAGGTAATTATAAGCTTTAATCGTATGCAAAATATCTGGATCACATTTAAATTGCTCCAATATTTGTGAAAGTTGGTAGTAACACACATACTTCCTTTTTCTTGATTTTTTACACAAGTATATTATGCTTTTTGACGTTAATATATGTATAGTATCCAAGATAAGGATTGTTTTATGTTAACATTGACTTTGCTCAAGCCAAAAAGACAAGATTTCTCATTAAGTATCTTACTATTACAGGTTCTGGGAATATTGAAAAGTTTAATGATTTCAATTTCAATTATTTACTCGTATATAAAGCTCTCGATTCAGCTGATTGTCGCTAAAAGTTATTTTATAAATTACTAGGGGTCGCCCGCGACTTCGTCCGCGTGGTAATTTGAAATATTTTCCCTGATTTTGCAATATATCTCGCTACTGTTCCGCTCCTTTTGATCTTAGCGTGATGTTATATGGCCTATAGCATTCATGGATAAATGCACTATTCAACAAAAAAGATTTTTTCTAATCGAACCAGTACTTTCTGAGATTAGCGCGTTCAAACAAACAAACAAACTCTTCATATTTATAATATTAGTAAAGATAAGTAGAATTGATTATACTTATAATAATAATAGCAACCCATATAATGTCCGACTGCTGAGCACGGGTCTTACCAAAAGAGGTAAGAGACAATACAAGACAAGACACAAATGCTGGCTCAGCTCTGCGGGTTGGTGGATCAGACATGCCTTTTCGCCGTTAACAGATAGAGACACCTGTACTCACGAAATGGATACTTAGCTGGGCTTCTGAAAGGTGGATTATTTTTTCAGTCAGTTGGCAGTTAGCATCTTGTCCTGTTCATTTTTCAAAATATTTCCATTTATTAACCGACTTCCAAAAAGGCGGTGGTTATATGGTCGACTTTATGTATTTTTTTATGTATCTTCACCGATATCTCCCCCATTTGTGGACCGATTCTCAAAATTCTTTGAAATTTGAAAGAGTAGTCTAGAGGTGGTCTCATTGGCACCAAGTCAGGTCCTGGTGATGGAATCCCAGGGAAATCAAGAGGAACCCACAAATATTATATTATGTATTAACAATGTTTTACATATATATTTAACTTTTATTTTATCACAAAAAAAAGGAAAAAAATAATTAAACCGACTTAAAAAATCTGAAAATAACTGAATACAGATTGAAGTCGGAGCCAAGCTTAATATTAGGTGACAGGATGAATCTAGCACCGACTTCTATATTCAGTTATTTTTAGCTTTTTGATTATAGAAATGTAAAATTTTGGATGTATATATGGATGGCACGCCAGAACACCTAATCTTATAGTCTGGAATAGCACATACACTATATCTTACAGAAATGTATAGTTCTCGAAGGATAGATTTGCTTTTGTTTTCATGACGAACCGCGGGAAACAGCTATTATAATTATTAAGGTCGATTTGTATGGTATCACTAATTTTCGTTCAAATAAGCCAAATATTATCAGTACCATCGATCAAATATTGTGTCAAGATGACTCACTTCGGTCGGCCGATCTAAAGGTTAATTTGATACAAGAGATAAACAATTAATTGGATCGTGTCATGTAGAAAACAAACATAGGTTGGTTAAGTTTAAAACTAAGCTCTAAATCTAGGAAATTAAGTTATATTTTATCATCACAACGAAATTACCTTCCTGTATAATTTATTTTGGTCAGATTATAAAATACTAGCTGTTGCCCGCGGTTTCGCCCGCGTGGATGTCGGTTATCACTGTAAAAAGTATATGCCTATGTGCCTATGTGTTATTCTAGACCATAATCTATCTCTGTGCCAAATTTCATCCAGATCTGTTCAGTAGTTTTTACGTGTAGGAGTAACAAACATCCATCCATCCATACTTACAAACTTTCGCGTTTATAATATTAGTAGGATGTAATAAATACTCTTTAAATACTATGATAATTATAAAAACGACTCCTGCACTAAGGAATAAGTCCTATGACTTTTACAAACACATAAGCAATGTATTTAAATCATCATCGTAATCGTCCCACTGCTGGGCACAGCTTTCCTCCATCTCCATAGACTAGGAAGGATATTAGCCTACTATACCACGCTGGCCAAATGGTTTGGTATAGGGTTTTGTTTCGAGTTTTCCCTCTCTTGCAGTGGATATTGTCGGCCTGGTATTCAAATATTGAGGAAAAAGTCGAGCCCGGAGCAGGATTCAAACCTGCGTCCTCTCGAGTTCTGCTGTGTGCTGTGGCATTAATTTTCTTTGCCATTTTGGGTATCTTTGTTTATAACAAATTAATTATCGCCTACGGCTTTTCTTCGTTCAGTATGTCAATAGAAAGTGCGTATAGGCTATGCCATTCTACGGATTTGTAACTGTCATTGTTTAACATAAGTCAATCTGTTATTTTTTTTAATTTGTGTCAAAATAAGAATATTTATATATTGAGGTACGTATTTGATTGACACGCAGTGTGGGTTACAAGTGGAACTAATTAACATTATTCAACTGCATGGTTCGTTCAGTGGCTTAAGTGGTTACCTCGCCTTTTACCACTGTGCGGAGGGTTGTGGGTTCGATCCCCACACGGGACAAAAATTTGTGTGATCCATAAAGGATTGTCGCAAGTCTGGGTGTTCTTTGTGTCTGTAAATTGTATGTTTGTAAAGCCTCCGCGACACCGGACTTGTTCCCAATGCGGAAGTTATCTTTTATAAGAAATAAAAAATTGTACTCTTTTTCTGTCTATATATCTTATTTTATTTCTTGTATTTTGTGGTGTTAAAATAATTTTGTATCTATATATTTATATCAACTGAATGAAGAATTTTACATTTTTATTTACAAGTAATCTACAACTACAACTATAATTCTAATAATAAAAACAACACAAAAAAAGGGGGGAGGACTGCTTAGTAGGCGTCGTACAATTCCTCCGCATCGATGTCTACTGAAAAATCTATATGTTACTGTAAAAGGCCGAACTACGGTAAATCCTAAGATTTTTCAGTACATCCTAAGAGGTAACGATTTGACTGATTAGTAGTACAAATGATTAATAATTACTCATATGTATGTAAGGATTTGAATAATTATTAATTGAAATAAATGATAAAGAACTATGCATTGTTTTATTTCCAAAACCAAAATTTACCAACCGTCACTGGTAAAACCTAGCATGTACTAAATTCTAATGGTAAAAGCCTGATAAAATAGTTTCTTTTTTACATATTCTTACATTTACCAACTCGTGTTGGTAAACCCTAAGATTTAATGGTAAAACCTAAGATTAACCGTAGTTCGGGCTTTTACAGTAACATATATATCTATTTTTGAACATACATAATTACATCACATCATTTGCCCGACGAGGTAGATAGAGATGTATGGCATCCATATTATGTCAGCTGTATTAGGTCCAATAATAAAGATCAAACTTCAATTAACAGACTCACTACAATCAATTTTTTCCTATGCCAGGGATACTCCTATCCATTATTTCGGCAACACCCAAGTAATATCTTTGGTATTGCAAACGTCATTAGCAGTAGCTGCTTACCATTTTTCTTATTCTTAGCGTTTCGATTGCAAACATCGTTAAATTTATATCATTACGGCCCGAAATTCAGCCACGTTGACTGCATTGTCAGAGTCAGCCATCAAGTACTGCTTACCACCAGGAGAGTCTATGCTTACTTACCACTAAATCTTCAACTGACAGCAAGCTATACACAATGAAAATATAATGATGTCTAACTTAATACAATGTACTAGCAGCGACCAGTGTATCAAGGAACTTTGGTCATTTCCACGTATTCCCGTACTTAATCAAAAAGTTCTACACAACAATGTAATGTGTTGAGATAGGTCCTCAGACGTGAAGTTCCAATAGCGCCTGCGGAGGAGAAAGGTCTTCTCTATGTTTATAATTAATAGCCGTGACGTCGTCCATAACGATGTATCGTAGTCTCCTAGTAAGTAATTACTTTGCAATACATCGTATCAGTTTCAATGCTACAGTGTTGATAAATAAGATAATAAATCTAAATTATAGAAACATATCAATAGAAATAGGTGAAAAGGTAGGTAGTAGGTAAGTGACCTGGATACATTTTATATTATTATACTGATTGCCTCGGTGGCTCAGTTTTCGATGTCCGTGACTGCTGATCAAGAGGTCCCGGGTTCGGTTCCCGGGTTGGGACAAATAATTATATTGGGTTTTTCTGTCAAGAAATTCACAATAGATGCCCGGTGTTTGGAAATTGGCGGTGTTTATACTCCCGTGCCTCGGAAAACACGTAAAGCCGTTGTTCCTACGCCTGATCTCTCTCCGGTCGCGTCGGACTGCCGTCCCATCAGACTAACAGAGTGAGGGAATAAAGAGTGCACTTGTGTTTGCTCACACACTTGTGCACTATAATATCTGCCGCGCAGATGGCTAGTCTCCGTTGAGATTCGGTTAGGAGGACATTATTATTATTATATACTTTCGTGAGTTACTTTCCCGAAACAAGACCGAAGAGGAGGCCCAAGACCACGTGGACCGATGTGTTGCGCAGAGTCAGGGCATGCAATGTTTCCGAAGACGACGTTAAGGATAGAACTGAAGGAAGCACACGAAAAGGACTCATCCCTCCACCATAAAGAATAAATAATCTGGAAAAGAGTGAACTTACGTAGAATATCTCGAGATACCCACAGATAGTTACACCGAGTCTAGGTCTACTGTTTGTCCGTTAATTTTACGTTTGTAAAGTCTCCGTGACACAGGGCTTCGTCCAAAAATTGAAATAATAAGACATAAAAGCGTCGATTTTGTTAAATGGCACATGCTTTGATGTAAGTATACTCTAATCAATAAAGAAAGTGTGATAAAATCTGCTACTTTGTGATCGTGATGTGTGGTCATAAATAAAAAAAAACAAATAAATTGGTTGGGTTGAATTAAGAACCAAAAACAAAAGCGAATCCATAATTGGCATTGTAGTTCTCTTGAACTGTCACTTACGTCAATTACTGTATTTTATTGACATTCGTACATTGTTATTTTGCCACTGTACTAACATACATCACAATAGTATGATGAAGAAACTTTTTCTGGTATTGGTAATTATGAAAAAGAAATGTGGTAATCGTTAAAGTAGAATTTCTTTTTAACCTTTCGTTTGGGTGACAAATGAGATACTCATTCATTTAAAATGTCTTCAAAAGTAACTGTAGAAATGATTACATTTTTAGATTGGTATGGTATTGTAACTCACGTTGGTGTTATTTGAAGACAAGAAATAAAATTATTTTTTACCCTTTTTATAATAATAATAATATTTTGGGACAACTCACACACAGCCATCTGATCCCAAACTGGGCAAAGCCTGTAGGTACTATGGCAACCTTACAACTGATACTTTTATATTTCTAAATACATACTGATCCGACTGGGGAAGGACCTCCACCTTACAGAAGACCACAGCCAAATGACTACACACAGCGGTGCAGTTGTGTTCCTGTGTGTGAGTACAGGTCTCCAGCGCTCATTTAGGAATGCGTTTTGAAAGAAACGTATTCCTATACTAGGGTTACTTCCATCTTAAAGCCCTGGTGTAAAAAAATGGGTTGGCAACACGCAAGTGATACCTCTGGTAATGCAAGCGTCTATAGGCTACGGATACTGCTTAACATCAGGCGGGCCGTATGCTTGTTTGCCACCCAAGTAGTATAAAAAAAAAAAAAAAAAACATACATTTTATAGACAAATAATACCCAGACACAGAACAGACATTTATGCTCAACACACAAAGATTTGTCCTGGGTGGGAATTGAACCCACCACCACCATACAACAGGCCAATTATCATTAATATTGTACTGAAAAAAGAAAGCAATGTTTTTTATAAATATTAGAATATCTCGGTATAATACCTAATATTTATTCAAAGGTGTTTTATGTCGCAGCGCTAGAATTTTCTTAATTCTTAAGTTTAATGATTCAAACACCATTCTAAAGCTTCTGTTTGCCGCTTTTGACGATGCAAAGACAAATGTGTGTTTGCAAAAAAACTACGAAACATTAATAGTGCCATCCTTTACACAGAAAGAAAGAAAGACTGTCGGTACACAGAATTCACACGAGTCTAGTTTATACATAAAAGATATTGTTATGAATTGAGACGTAAAAGTAATTGTCAAAAATATTATCTGATAGAAACCCTTACTTGAACTGATTGAAAAACTTAAGGTTTGTCTAAAGTTTTGCAATCAGTTAATGAAGAATAAAATAATTACCATAGGCTGACTAAAAATTTTAAGATTTTGTTCACCTCAAACAGTGATTTGCATTTACTTTTTTTCTAAAATTTAAAGATTGGAAAATAAATATTTGTATGTAGGCCTATACTTGTTGTCCGTGTGGTGACGGATTAAAAATACAAATGTCACCACCCCGTTCTGTAAGAGTCAACTAAGGGGGTTAATTAGTCAGGCAATATCCACTGCAAGAGAGGGAACACTCGAAACACCTACCATAACACAACCTATGCCAACCCGCTGGTAAGTAACTAATATTTATATTTTTATTGAAGGAATACTAATGTGATGAGAAAGTGCCTTAACGTTTTAAGTCAAGAGTCACCTGAAAAAACCCCAACGATGACGATGCTCTAACCGCTATAAAAAAGACAAGTACGCCAAATTTGTATAATAAAGCTCAAAGTAATTCAAACCTTATTTCAATATATTTAGCGTTATTTTTTGACAACTACGTCACAAATATACTTCAGAATACCACAGAAGGCTTTAGCATACGGCGGGAAAGGGCATCAAACTTTTTATGTTGGAGAAGGATACTTTGGTTTTAGTTTATTTTGTTGTTTTAGCGAAGATTGAACAGTACCTATTCTATGACATACTTTACATGCAAATAAAAAAAAAAATGTTTTATCATTATTTTATTAAACTTGTCTTATTTTAAGCTATATTAAGCTAGGATTAAGCTCACCTCGCTTGTTCAACCTGTACATGAATAGACTGATCGTTGAACTCAGCAACACCAAAATTGGATGTCATATTGACGGGGTGTGTACTAATAATATCAGTTACGCTGACGATATGGTGTTGCTGAGTCCATCGATCAGTGCAATGAGGCACTTATTATCAATATGTGAATCCTATGCGGTGACACATGGGCTCAAATATAATGTTAAGAAAAGTGAACTGATGCTCTTTAAAGCAAATGGTTTCGCTTACCCTACAATTCCACGTGTGTTACTTTGTCAAACACCCATGTGTAGGGTAACGAAATTTAAATATTTGGGCCACTGGGTCACCGATGATTTAAAAGATAATATTGATATTGATAGGGAACGTAGGTCGCTGGCTGTTCGTTGTAACATGCTGGCCCGCAGGTTTGCACGGTGTACGAAGGCAGTCAAAATTACGCTTTTTAAAGCATACTGCCAATCTTTCTACACCTGCAGTCTGTGGGTCAGTTATACGCAGCGAGCATACAGCGACCTACGAGTTCAATACAACAACGCACTCAGGGTACTGTTGGGGCTGCCATGGCACTGTAGTGCATCAGGCATGTTCGCGGAGGCACGAGTTGATAGCTTCGCAGCCATTATTCGCAAGAGATGTGCCTCCCTTCTCGCTCGCGTCCGTGGCAGCACCAACACTATCATGAGTGTGTTTACAGATCGGTGGGAGTCCCCCATGTTACAAAGATGGATGCGGCTTCACACCGAAATATGTAAATAATAAAATTTAGTTATAGTATATTATTTTATTTTTACTACTAACATTAGTTTTTAAGTATTTTATAACTAACAATCAATATGGAATCTGGTCTGAAATAAATGATTATTATTATTATTTATGACAATTTTTTTTTGTTCTTCTTTTTTTTAATTTGTTATATTTCTGTTAATAAAGCTTGTGTGGTCTCTGTCTGTGTTCAAATAAATACTTTTTCATTTCATTTCCTTATAAAGTCTGACAATAAAATTTATAGAAAAATAAACGTAGCCATGGCAAAAGTAGATATGGTTAAACAATCCTCTACTGTTATGATGTAGAGAGTAAACTGTTGGAACCGATATGGATTAAATGGCGAAATTCGCCTTTTCCTGAAGCTAAAAACGCAAATTCAATCACACGGGAACAGTGTTTTTTGTTCATGAATGCCTATGTCCTATTCCAGATTATATTATACCTCTATAGTTATAAATATAGCACCTACTTCGACGGCAAACATCGTTAGGATTTATTTTTATTTATTTGTATAGCTTACAGACTAATCAAAATATATGTGTAAATAAGTTGGTAATACGAGTATAAATTGATAATCTAAATATAGAATAATCAAAACGCCACGCTCGCAAAAGGGGAACGTACAAAAGATCCTAAAGGGTCAAAACTCTGGCCACAAGGACATTCCTAACAAAATGACATAAAAAAAGCTTTTAAAATTATTTTCGCTCGGGTCGGATAAATAAGGATTTGATTGTACGTGTGTTCCAAAACAAATTAAGGGAAATAACATAATATAATAATAAGTCTTATACATTAAAGTTCCTACAAAAATGTTTATAGTATTGCCAAAATTTTCAATTCATTTATTTGTATTAGATAAAACTCGGAAAGGATGTCTGTTTCATCAACTACAATTATGCAAGTGTATTTAAATTAAGTCATAAAAGTCTTTTGAGAGAAAAGCGGACACAAAAGATCTACAAGTACTACGTCCCGCACTCCGTCTGAGAGGTAGGCAACCATACTAGCGAGCAAACCCGACTAGGGAAGGACCTCCACCTTACAGAAGACCACAGCCAAATAACTCCACACAGCAGTGTAGTTGTGCTCCTGTGCTCGTGCGCTCATTTAGGGATACGTTTTGAAAGAAACGTTTTCCTAGCCCAGGGATACTCTCATCATAAAGCCCTAGTTAAAACAATGGATTGCCAACACGCAAGGTAACTGCTTAACATCAGGTGGGCTGTATGCTTGTTTGCCACCCAAGTAGTATAAAAAAAACTCCGCAGCTAAATACGTATGGGTATTAGGTATTCATTGAATAAATCATGTAATTATTTAATTTCTTGTGTTGCAAGTAATCAAAGGCTAAATTTAAATAGAGATAGATATAATTATACACTGAGTAATTTGATGAATACATAGGGACGTGAGTAATCATACGTTAGACTAAACAACATAAGAACTCAACGTTTTTATGGTAAACCATTGAATTTGCTAGACCATTAGTACAAAATTTACATATCCATGTTGATATGGGACTTATTTTCCCACGTATTGCCCTTTTATGAATATTGTTCTGAACATTGTATTTTATTTGCGATGCGGATCCGTTGTCTGTTTATCTTAGGATAGAAGATAAAATGGCGGTAGACGAGTTAACGGCCAACCAGATGGTAAGTGGTAACCACCGCATATAGACTTCAGTAATGCCAGGAACATAGTGAAGTCGCTACCCACGGTGAAGTTTATATTCTCTTTAAAGAGAGAAGAGTGAATCCTGTTTTAGCACAGGAATCTAATTTTGTAACGAGCAATAATATTTAGATTGTCTGTAGGAGAAAAGCGGCTGACATAGTAAAGAATTGTCTTAATTAAGTGGTGATGGATAAGGCACACAGCACGCAGAATTGATGGCCGTTGGGGCAGAACGGTTCTGGAAGTGGTGACCACGAACTGGAAGATGCAGCGTGCGCCTCCAACAAGGTGGTCCGACTACCTGGTAAAGGTTGCTGTTGGATAAGGTCAGCTGAAGTCTAAATGCTGAGAAAAAATCTTGAGGAAGGGGAGGGAATTATGACATTTATATTCTTCTTGTAGAGTAAAGACCTAAAAGTAGCGTATTTTAAGAATCGAACAAAACAGAGTGAAGGACAGCAAAGCTGAGTAGAACATAAAGAAGAGAAGTGTTTGGACTACCGTTGAAAAAGTATCCTGGCAGAAAAAGTCCAGACAGAAAATATCAAGATAAGTACAGAAAACTTACTTATTTTGTAATAATATTCAGCATAAACGATTAGTTTGAATCTTTGACCTCTATCTACACGGAAAAAAAACAGCCATATTTTTGACCAGATGCATACAAAAGAAGAAGATAAAAACTATAAAAACTTTTTATTGACCAAATAATGGAATAAAATACGTACAGAATACTTTAACAAATGAATAAGAGTCATCATACAGTGGGTTGTGTTGGGCGTTGTCGCCGAAGTAGGTCGATGCCTTTGCGGATTACTAGACAGTGTTGAAATTGAATAAACAGGTGTGGAATGAAGCCATGGAAGAGACTTTTGGCCGGAAACTTAGAAACGTGTACACTATGCACTGTACGTGCACATCTCAAATAGCTCCTCTCTTCAAAGAGACTACAAATTTCACGTTAGGCAGTGTCTTTTTTGTACTACTTGGGTGGCAAACAAGAATACGGCCCGCCTAAAGTTTAGCAGTTACCATAGCCTATGGACGCTTGATACTTGCGTGTTGCCGACCTATTTTTTTACGCCAGGGTTTCAAGTTGGAGTATCCTTGAGATAGGAAAACGTTTCTTTTAAAACGCATGACTAAATGAGCGCTGGAGAGCTGTTATCACACGCAGGAACACAACACACCGCGGTGTGTAGATATTTGGCTGTGGTTTTCTGTATGGTGGAGGTCCTTCTCCAGAAGGTTTGCTTGTTAATATGGTGCCCTATCTCACTGGCATGAGGTAGTTACAACTTACTATCTGGTAGGCCATTAGTTCATCTGCCGCCATTGGCAAACAAAAAACAAAGGTGTATAAGTACATATTTACGGCCCCAGCAGTCTGTCTATTGATGAATCAGTCAACACTAGTAATGATATAACAAGACAATGTATAAATATACTAGGGGTCGCCCGCGTGGTAATTTGGAATATTTTCCCCAATTTTGCAACATATCTCACTACTGCTCTGCTCCTATTGATCATAGCGTGATGTTATATAGCCTATAGCCTTCCTGAATAAATGCACTATTCAACAAAAAAAGTTTTTTCAAATCGAACCAGTACTTTCTGAGATTAGCGCGTTCAACCAAACAAACAAACTCTTCAGCTTTATAATATTAGTACAGACAGTATAGATTTATCACCTTGTAAACCAGTCCTAAGTTGAAGCATTTAGTGCTAACTCATCAAAAAGCCACACTAAACGTTCCTCTGTCACTATTGACACTTTGTGCAAAGCTTGAGAGCCGTGAAACAATGTTTGGCAAGACTGACACTTTCTCTTTGCCATTGTTATTAGTCTTTAAAGATTGTATTACACTGTAAGCGAACATTAAAATATTAACTTATAGGAACGTTAGTTTAGCAAGGCAGTTCATTTCGTATATGGCACACAACCATAATTGTAATCCTACTAATATTATAAATGCGAAAGTTTGTAAGTATGGATGGATGGATAGATGGATGGATGTATGTTTGTTACTCTTTCACGTAAAAACTACTAAACGGATCTGGATGAAATTTGGCATAGATATAGATTATGGTCTGGAATAACACATAGGCGATACAGCGATAACCGACATCCACGCGGGCGGAGCCGCGGGCAACAGCTAGTTTATCTATAATATGTATGTATTTGGAAATATATAAGTACTAGCTGTTGCCCGCGGCTCCGCCCGTGTGGATCGGTTATCGCTGCAAATAGTAGCCTATGTGTTATTCCTGACCATAATCTATCTCTGTGCCAAATTTAATCCAGATCCATTCAGTAGTAAATACGTGAAAGAGTAACAAACATCCATCCATCCATTTATCCATCTATACATCCATACTAACTTTCACATTTATAATATTAGTAAGGATGTTTATCAGTTGTCTGGCTCTGCGTAGTTTGGGATTAGATAGCGATATGTAAGTTGTCCCCAAAATATTGTTATTATATGACCTGCCTAATTGTAAGCAGTTACCATGGCCTGTTGGCATGGTATATTTGAAATAGCAAATGGTGTCTGAGCATTAGCGAATACAACTAGTAACACACCATACAATCGAACAAACCTGACTTGGGAACTGGGGAAATACCTCCACCTTACAGAAGGCCACAACCAAATTACTACATACAGTAGTACAGTTGTGTTTCTGTGTTTGAGTACGGAGACCTGTACTCGTTTAAGGATGCATTTATAAAGAAACAGCCTTTTTTATCCTTCGGATATTCCATTTCTGAACCCTTGATTTAAAAGTTTTTGGGGCGGTAATCCGCTGATGTTTCCGGTATTTTAAGCGTACGACTTAGCACCAGACGTAACGTACAAATAAAAACATGCGGGGCAGTCTTTGGGGACTGCTGATAGAAGTCAAAACTAAGTAACTTGTGAATTGTATCGTCAAACTATTAGATTATTATTTATTATAATATTTTTAAATATGGAAAGCGTCCCGTGATGATGACGCGAGTTCCATGATTTTTGTTCATCCAAAAAGTGTTCAACGCGCCTAAAGTTTTCACTTCAACAAAAACTTTTAGTCGTATAGCTTGCAGTGTTAACCACGCATTATAAATAGTCAATACAGACAAGTATTGTCAGACACATAGAATACTGAACACCTAATACTTTCACTTGTTGTTACTTAATTTGGCAATCGTTTTACCTTCTGATCTTAGTGAACTGTTAGGTAATAGTTTCATTGATAGATTTTTTGTTTGATTCCAATTTAACACGCGTTTCAAGTTTCTTTTTTGTCAACGAAACGATTAGGAATCGGCTACAAATAGTCGTATGTTTCTTTATTAATTAATTGTGATTGTTTTGTTGTTTAGAGACTTTATTAACCCGTAAAAATATACAAATTTTAATCAATCAATCAGACTGTTCCAGTCCACTGCTTGATTGCCTCTGCTACCGTCGATACTGAATCATTCGTTTGTATTATTTGTCAGATATAGTTTCAGAATCTGAAAACTGAATTTGACTGAATGGTACGAATGTATGAAAAAAACGTAGGTAGGTACCAATTAGTTCAGATTCTTTTTTTTCTTATGGAACCATTCGTTTGTTTGGTATTTGTCAGATCCGATTAAAAAACCGAATGTGTGTGACAAGCTTTAATTGGAAAATAATGTATTTTTTTACGACTTGACCGGAAATTTTAGATAGGTAAGTACACAGAAATGTAAAAAACTTAGTAAAGAAAAATATGGACCGATATTAATCCCGTCTCTATAATGAAGATTAAAGATGGAAGACCGTGTTCTTATCTTTACAGTTCAGTTAGCTTAGCCTTAAAAAAAACAACACAAATCTAAGCAAAGTTGGTTTTCAGTATGCTGAAGTTTTTACAATGCATAAATTAATATACACGTTTAATTTATCCTTTTCATTATGCCTGTGGCAAACACACATAGGGCTTGCCTGGGGACAGGAGGGAACAAGATATTTATTTATTTATTAAATTCTTAATTGTACACCGTTATAATTATGTGTTAAAAAACGTACAATTTAGATAGTAAAAGAGATGGCCTGATCGCGAATAGCAATTACTGCCAAGCAACCTTTAGATGAAGATAATTTGGTAGGATTGAGCAGTCGGTATAATTTATTTATTTATTAATCTTAGGGAAACGAACAGCAAAAAATATTACAATATACAAAATATTATTACAATAGGTGTATTATGTAGAAATACAGAGCAAGCGTCCATAGGCTACGGTAACTGCTTAACCAAGTAAGGTAAGGTTTGGCAACCAAGTAGTAGAAAAAAAAATTGTTGCCCCGAATCTTGGTGTACTTGTGTCTGTTAATTTGTATGTTTGTAAAGTCCCCCACGACACAGAGTCTGTTCCCTAGTGCGGGAGCAGTCTTTTTAAAAAAATAAGAAATAAAATAAAAATGTGGAAAATATAATTCCTTTAATGAGCTCTAAATTCGACACTAATTGCTTTCTACTTCTGCAGTCATCCTATACCCAAACATTCACACTTTGTGTTCTTATTATTCTCGTTGGATTACTAATCACTATATCACATAATTAATGTCGTTATTTAAATGTCTTTGTATTGCATGTCCTCATAAAAAAATCTCAATTTCATTGCGAAACGTGTCAACCATTAATTAATTGGAGTACTCAAAAATGTTCGTAATAAAGACAAAAATATTTGCTTTCACGAATAAAGGACAAACCCTTTTAGGTAATTACGTATTCGGATAATCTCGACTCAACATCTAAATGTAAGAATTTACATAAAAATGATTGAATTTTTTATCGTTAGTAAAATACTGTGTTGGCTTTTTCGATGATGCTTTATATACAAAAGATTACATGAAAGCTGATAATATTGAATACGCTACAGGGATTTCCATTAACATGAATGTAATTGATAACCTTGCCGAGTAAAGATACCTACCGTTTTGATATGCTGCGTCGAACATTATGTATGACTTCATCTGCGTGGTAATTTGGAATATTTTCGCCGATTTTGCAACATATCTCACAACTGCTCCGCTCCTATTGATCATAGCGTGATGTTATATAGCCTATAGCCTTCCTGAAAAAATGCACTATTCAACAAAAAAAGTTTTTTTCTAATCGAACCAGTACTTTCTGAGATTAGCGCGTTTAACCAAACAAACAAAATCTTCAGCTTTATAATATTATAGTACAGATATAAAAATAATAAGTTAATGAAAAGCTTTCAATATTTTATTTTAAAACAAATAACAATGACACAATATTTGAAGAACTATAGAAAATATGTGCAGGGTCAAGTGCACCAATGCGGTGGACAGATCTCATTAGGTCGTCGATAGGGATTCCTGTTCATGAGTGCACCAGACTGTCCACCCACAGGAATAATTGGCGAGGCATCGTAAGGCGAGCTACATCAGCCTCGTCCACATTAAACAATCATCGTGGCCACGACCGCTCTGCCAAGAGCGAAACGAATTAGAAGAAGAAGAAAATATATTATGATGTCTTACAAAATTTATTTCTCAAGAAATTGCAATCATGTTATTGCCTTTCATTTCTTTGCATTATCGGGTCGGATATTTGGAGAAGCGCATGGTCCTTTCATACCGGTGACATGCACTTATAATTATGATTGACTATACAAATAATTGTATGGTTAATCATACAATCAGCATCCTTTGTATAGTAGTGCACTAAAAAAGGCTGATTGAATGATACAAATAATTCTAAAATCTGTTTGATGCGATCCAATGCGAGTGGACTATAGTGCCTTATGACGGAGTTTTAGCTCTTTTTCTTCTTTGCCGGGACAGGTTTAATCTAATAAACAAACTAGAAGAGTGTGTGAGAATAAATATGTTTTATTATCCTTACTTCCTTACTAATATTATAAAGGTGAATGTTTCTGAGTGTGGATGTATGTTTGTTACTCTTTCACGTAAAAACTACTGAACGGATCTGGATGAAATTTAGCACAGAGATAGATTATAGTTTGGAATACATAAACACATAGGCTACTTTATACAGCGATAACCGACATCCACGCGGGCGGAGCCGCGGGCAATAGCTAGTATATTATAAATGTCAAAGTTTGTGAGTATGGATGTTTGTTACTCTTTCACGCAAAAACTCCTAAACGGATCTGGATGAAATTTTGCACAGAGATAGATTAAAGTCTGGAATAGCATAAAGGCTATCGCGATAACCGACATCTACGCGGGTGGAGCCGCGGGCAACAACTAGTTATTACATAATTTTCTTCATGGCTAAACTAAGATTGATTTCAAAAGGATCCCTTTTATAAAAGTATCTAAGCATACAATAAAAACTGACGTAACCTACCTATTGAATAAGTACTATATTGTATAAGTCGTTATTATAGTCAAGAAAACATGAAAGAGAATTGGGTTCGGTAGCTTAGAATGTGTTCCTGACAAGCAAAATTAAACTGTATTACTACCACACAGGTTATTAGTTTGAATGGTCAACAGACTGAGAGAGGTTTTGAGGTCCGTAGCTTAATACAACATATTCATAAGTGAAATTAAACTTTATAATAGAACCTTTGAGTACAAAATCAAATGTTAAATGATTTGCCTTATTATAATAAAGCTTAAGTTATAATTTACACGCATATCAACATCGTACGATACACTTTTACTTTTTTTTTACAAACCTAGGTACTTTTGAAGGGATTTTTGATAGGACAGATTTAATTTTCAAAGTAAGGGACGGAGTTATATTATAGCATACTAGGGGTCGCCTGCGACTTCGTCCGCGTGGTAATTTGGAAGATTTCCCTGATTTTGCAACATATCTCACTGCTGCTTCGCTCCTATTGATCATAGCGTATAGCATATAGCCTTCCTGGATAAATGCACTATTCAACAAAAAAAGTTTTTTTCTATTCGAACCAGTGCTTTTTGAGATTAGCGCGTTCAACCAAACAAACAAACAAACTCTTCAGCTTTATAATATTATAGTATAGATATAGCTTCGTCCATCTTTCTCACTCGAACGACTTGCTTTTAACACTTTATGGAATTCTCTCTGAGGCTGTTACATAAAGTCTGTAAAGCTTCTTATTTTCAATCATAATTTAAAATTTGTAAGATAACAACCGCAAATCGCAAACGGCTGGAAGTAGCTGAATGCGAGAAGCCGAAGACCCAAGTGGAGTACATTTATGAAGACCTATATCCAGCAGTGGACTGCAACAGGCTGAAGATGTCAACTTATAGAAGGAGAGTCAGCAAAGTATTTAATTTCGTCAGATCATTAGTCATTAAAATTCACAGACTAACTATTATTTTTAGTACTACTTAGTTTCGTTTGTGCGTACAATTTAACTGGAACAATGTTTATCCATAAAAAAGTAGGTAAGTACTTGCTATTCCAGACTATATTCTAACTCTGTGCCGAACTTTATTCAGATCCGTGTTTGGACGTGATTGAGTAACCTAATATCCACAAATTGATCGAAACTTTCGAATTTATAATATTAGTGTAAATAATCGCAAAACCTAGGTTTTGTTACCAAACCTAATGAATTATAATAATAGAATCGATATATCGCAACCACAGTAGAAAAATGATATAATTTGAAGCGTGTTTGTTTTGCAATTTTACATCTTATTCTTAACGGCTAAGGTTCAAAATTTCAAAGTTTCTCAAGTTAAGACAGTTTTCTAAGAAGGATTCGATACTACGTAGAATTATACCTAATTACTTTGTCATTAAATTTAATAGATTATTTGAAAAGCTTTTTATTATTGTTTGATTATTCACCACACGCGACATTTATTTTCCAAGAAAATAATTATGAATATTTATTTCTTATTACTTACCTTTTTCGTAAATAAATTAAAATACTTGGAAGCTGTTGCCAGTATAATGAAATTATGTGTAAAGACACCAACGTTACAGTTGTTGAACAAACAATATATAGGTAGCGTTTTCGGCGTGTCATTGTGTCTACATAACAATCCGATTGTACTATTATTGCTATACCATTATAATTTAAACAAAAAAAAACCGTCCTCAATACGGCAAGTAGTAAAATGTTTAAAAGCCCCAAAATATTACCGTGCCCAAAATCCGAAGTCTAAAGTAAAATTATTTGAATACATAATATATATTACTTATGACGAACTCTCATACAAACTGATAAAATGACTAAATGACGGTGTTCTGCGGTAACAAACAACAAAAGAATACACACGAATTGGTAACCTCCTCGGTTTTGAAGTCCAACACCCTGTGTCGCGGGAGATTTAACAAACATGCAATTCAAGGACACAAATAACACCCAAACTCGGAAACATTTATAATTCACACAGAGTTTGTGCCGTGTTGGAATTGAATCAACGACCTCCGGCTTAGCATCCAGAGTCACTAGATATTGCAAGCATTCATAGGTAACGATATTTTTTTAACATCTATATACATCTTTGCCACCTAAGAAGGTTCTGGGTGAATAAAATTACGTCTCAAAAGTAAGAGAGCTTATTACACCGTCATCTGTCGCTATTTATAGGTATCTAAAACATTCTTCTTTTAAAATCAGTAGGTGCCTAACTGAAAATCGAAGAAGTTTCACAGGTTGTGTTTGAGTTCTAGGTGAAGAAAGGAACTTTGTGATCGTGATTTGAATATTTTTTCTACCTACAGCTGGCAACAAAGGAATTATTTCCAAATTCGGGAGTCATCGTCAAAGATCCATTGGCATACGAAATGAGGGTAAGGGGAGTAGCCCCGTCCCTGTAACTAGCTGTTTTCAGAATCCTTATATAAATAATCATTTCAATGCTCATTTCAAGGAAATCGTGCCAAGATAACTTGAGAACGAATTTACCGATTTTATTCTGTTTTTTTTTTCTTATATTTTGTAGAAGATTCTTAAGGAAAAATTAAGAAAACTGTTCTGAAAATGAATGAATACAGTGATAAGTGGGAACAAACCGTGCAGTCAAAATCCCAAATATGATGTTTTATTTTGTAAAACGCCAGTAATAAAAGGACAATTCTTTAGTGCAAAAATATATCTCAAAATAATACCACCTACACGAACATATTGCACTACATAACTCACCAGCTGTTCAATCTGAGAGATAAAGAGCAAAAACCACAAAGTGAGATTCAAACTCAAAGACGAAGGGTTCCGTACCATCGTACAAAAATCACGTTTTTTATGAGCTTGCCGTATCCGTGCACAGTAGAACCTAGTCCATATTATTCTAATTAACATTTACACAATTACATATAATATATACATACATTTAAACGCTACCTTAATACAAAACTAATTTGAATTTAAATACAAAAATAAAATAAAATGAAGACTGTTGTTGTCTATACTAATATTATAAATGCCAAAGTTTAGATGGATGTATGGATTACTTAATCACGCCAAAACTGCAAAACAGATCTGCATTAAATTTGGCACAGAGATAGAATAGAGTCTGGTACATAGGTTACTTTTATCCCGTAAAAAATACTGTTCCGAAAAGAAACTAGTTAACAATATAATAGTTATAGTAAAGTTTCATCAAATTCCGCCCAGCCAGATTTTTCGTGAAGAAACAACAAACATCTATCCCGGCAAACTTTCACCATAATAATATTAGTAAGATTGTTATAGCGGTAATAAAAAATCCAGCTCTGTGAAAATTTCAACCGTCTACCGATTATTGTTCATAACACAGTTCATAAAATACATTCCGCTGATAGATAGATAGACTGACGGACAGCGAAGGCTTAGCAATAGTCTTGTTGGCACCATTTGTGTACGGAACCCTAGAAATCTAAAATTCCATTGGCTTCAGTTTTCACATTTGCAGTTTCTTTCATACAACCTTTTCCGCAATATGCCGAAGCAAATCGCAGATACTATGAATAAATGTCGTCTACGTCAAGTGTGAAATTGAGGCCGCATATCTAAGCATTTTCGATAGCTGGACGTTTTATTCAAAGTTCTAGGTAACCAAAAAGAATTTGTTTCTATTTGCGAAATTTCGGTAACCAGTAAAATCTATTTTACTACATGTTGCCCGCGCGGCTCCACTGGCGTGGATATCGGTTTTAAAAAGAACCCAGTATCCTTTCATTAGTCGTGAAAAAGTAACAAACAAACATACATATGAACATACATTATTTTTTTTTAGATTACTGTAGTAAGATGTAAAGACAAAATAAATATTTTTTCTTTCTTTCTTAATTACATCCAAAATACCTACATACAAAAAATCCGAGTTACTTTTGCATTTATAATAATAAGAAGAAGAATAATTTGTGGCTCTTTAGTCGGGGTATTCCTCGAAGCGCATCCATTTTGAAACGCACCTAACAAAGCGCACCTAAAGTATTCCTCGAAACCTCTTTAGTCAACTGATCCCGCGGGTACAGTTGCTAAGAATTAGGAGTTTATCCGT
This sequence comes from Trisateles emortualis, assembly GCA_947095525.1. Classification (NCBI taxonomy): domain Eukaryota; kingdom Metazoa; phylum Arthropoda; class Insecta; order Lepidoptera; family Erebidae; genus Trisateles; species Trisateles emortualis. The sequence goes on along the minus strand of OX352736.1, from coordinate 18,209,932 downwards.
AGGCTATCTTTTTTTATTGCTAAAAGTGGCATTCAAGCAGTCCACTTGATGGTAAGTAATAACTGCTACTTTACTGTGTAAAATAATATCTGTTTCATGAAAGTAATTGGTGTACAATAAACAGTTTTCTATATAGATACCTAGATACCTAGGTACTAAATTATCATGAAAGATTTAAGTGAAAGAGTAATAATATATAATATAATATTTTCGGGACAACTCACACATCGCTATCTGATCCCAAACTAGGCAGAGCCTGTACTATGGTAACCAGACAACTGATAAACATACATATATATTTCTAAATACATACATATTATGGATAAATTACACCCAGACACAGAACAAACATTCGTGCTCATCACACAAAGATTTGACCTGGGTGGGAATCGAACCCATGACCTCCGGCGTAGCAGTCAGAGTCACTAACCACTAGACCAACAGGCCAGTTTTTGACAGTAATATAATTAATTAATTAATTTAATTAAACAAGGAAAACAGTGAAATAAATAAGTGCAACCACATTTTCTAAAATATTTTCATCTTTGATAGATTTTAATATAGTATGAAAAATATTTGAAGCGCCTGACAATAAATTAAGAGCAAAGTTTTATTTAAACTAATTGCTGCTACAAAATGGGTCAGTGACAACTGTCATAGACATTATAAAAATTACTTTTATGTTTTTCTTTCACAAAATTGCTGCATTAAATTTTTGTGTCTCTCTTTTTAATGTGAGTCTCAAAAACACTTTTACCACAAATGTTTTGCTCATTTACAGAGATGAAAAGTTTGTACTAACTGGGTGTAATGAAAACCATTTCCGCTTTTAAACTGAAGTGTGTACTTTTAGTCGAATTTGTGGCGTAAATAGCTCGAGAAATTAAGTTTTATTTGTTGTTTTTATGTGTGTGGTTCTCATATGTAATTGCTACCTACCTAAGTACATAATAGCAAGTTTCTACCTTATGTTCTATATTCTATTTCACATAGCATGGGTACTGCTATTTATTTATTTATTTCTTAACAAAATTAATGTATTATTTTAAATTTGTGATGTACATTTATGCCTACCTATGATTGACATGTAAGTGCCCCTTATTAATAAACAGTATTATGAGTATTACTGTGACGTTTAACATTTTACGGTGAATATGAAAGAAAATGATTGAATCAATCTCTAATCAATTGGCTTATTGTATGATAAAGACCCTAGGATATGCAGAAAGGTTCTTTCGTCTTTCATTTTCATTGAAATTTATCTTTAAATTTCAAACCCATGCTTTGTGAAATAGACTATAAGTAGGTACCTACCTATAAATAATAATAATTTAAAATAATAATTTCCAATAACGTAAACTTTATGTATACCTTTGCAAAATGAAATCGTAAAGGTACATTAAAATAGCTTTAGTGGTAAGTGACCCTAACTTCTTAACTTAACCTGGAGGAAATAATAGAGGCTCTGTCTAGTTTTCGATCGAATGGCCGTGTTCACTTATTTTGTGAGGATAGTACCTAACTCATGTATCTTAATACATATAATGTTGGCTTTATAAGTACATATAACTAAAACCTACAAAGCTATTATTGTTCTATCAATATTTACTTTTGAACATTGCTATAAATATTTAATAGGCGTTTCACAAATCAATTAGCTCATTTTAGTCCGAAGTACGAAGAAGACTCTCTTAAAGGCGTTTTATGATAATAATCAAAATTGTATAATTAAATATTACATTTTTATTATTTATTCTCGATGTTTACTCAAGAAGCAAGCAATCCTAACCGAAGAATGTCCATAAAGAACTTACGAATCTTAAAAAGACTCAAACTAAAATTATAAAGAGGAAAGATTTGATTTTGATGTTTGTTTTTTGTTATGATTTAACTCAAAAACTACTTGACCGATTTTAAAAATTCTTTCTCCATTAGAAAGCTACATTATCAGCGGGTATAATACGGAATTCCTAGGAAAACTAAATAAATGTGCTGTGCGAAGCCGGGGCGTACCGCTACTATTAGATAAATACTTATGTAGCCCACAACATAATCTGTATTACACTATGTTGGTAATGTTCTCTAGACGTATTGGTCACCGCGGCAAATCTCAGATGTAGGTAATTATTTATCTCTCCAAAATCAAATCGTAATATTTTATTTACAGAATAAACGAATACAGGTTTCTAACTAACAAAAGAATAATAAAACAAAAGCCAAGAACTTAAGGCTTAACTGGTTAAATAATTAAAAAAGCGGTAAATTCAAAGACCTGGAAAATTTGTAATTAATTGACCAGTTTACGTTGATCTCTTATTTTACTAAAAATATTTGTTCACAGAGGTCTTTGACAGTCCAAAGATAAATTGCTCAGTTCTGCTTCTAGCCCAGTCGAGGATTAACCGGTTACCAATATTTAAATTAGGGTTGTTGACTTATTAAAGTTATTAAGCGCAATCAGGCAGGTAAAGTATCAGGTAATGAGTTGTTTCTACAATTATGTAGGTACCATTAACGCTATCAGTAAGTGTCTAGATGTAGCAACCTACTATTGTTTAACATCTATTTTTTTGTAATAACACACTTTTTTTGCTACTTACGTGGCAAACAAACATAGGGTCCGCCTGATAATAACCAGTAACTATAAAAACAAAAGAAATGTACACCAGGTTATTTTTCATTTAATGTCCTGGCTAGTGTAACGTAGTGACTAACGTAAGTGCTTCTTGTAAAGAACACATAAACAAAGTGACTTCGCCTTATTAGAGACATTAGGAAAAGTGTTAATGGACACATTCTTATAAATATTTTTTAGTCTACTTAGCAGTTTAGGTTATATTTAAATTACTCATTAGCCTTGTTGCTAGATTGTAATTGCAAAAAATATGTCGGGGGATAGAAAAATGTTTTGTTAAAATGCCATCAGCATCCCATTAGCACTCACATCCAGGAACACACCTTTTTCAAACCTGTATCCAATTGAATATCTTCTAACGAGATTAATAGGCAGCTCCTTAAGTTAGAATGAACTGATATTTTAATTCAAAGCGTTGATGATATCAATGTGAATGAAAGAATCGATACCACAAATATTGTTACTCATAGGTACTAAATTGTGAGTGTTATACGCGGGCGATTCGATTTCCACATTGGAAAAAAAAAAGCGTGGTCCATAAATATGACCACAAATTAATTGTATCTGTTTTAAGCAGTAGACCACGTACTATTAGGCTGTGGAATGGGCTCCCTGCCGTGGTTCTCCCAAGAGACTATAGCATGGGGTTCTTCAAGAAAGGAGTTATAAGGTTTTTAAAAGGTCGGCAACGCGTGAGTGATACCCCTGGTGTTGCAAACGTCCATAGGCTACGGTAACTGCTTACCATCAGGCGGGCCGTATGCTTGTTTGCCACCTTGGTAGTATAAAAAAAAAAAAAAATAGTTGATCCACGGAGTCTAGGTGTACCGTACCTACTTTGTGTCCGTTAACTGTTTGTTTGTTAAGTCCCTCGCGACACAGGGCTTGTGTCCTAGTGCGGGTATTGTTTAATAAACAACCTATATAATTATGTGTCACTGCTTGGCACGAATTTCCTTTATTAAGAAAGTTGACAAGGGTTAGGCCTTAATCCATACACTTTGGTATATTGTGGACCGTGGCTTTAGATTTTGTCTTAGATACGTGAGTTTCCTCCAGATGGTTTACTTCACTGTTAGTATTATTTAAGTATTCTACTGTTACTACGGGTTCTTGACATACCTTGTGCCTAAGGACCTTCGATCCTGAGTGTCTCTAACATATTTATGTATAGTGTTGTGTAAAAAATATATATTATCTGTCTTATAAGTCCTTCATTCCTTGTATTTATAACACCAAAACCTCCCACTACTTTTGCTTTATTATATTTAATTTTCTCTTCTGTCCATCCAAAGGTTGCCTGGCAGAAATTGCTTTTAACGATAAGGCCGCCCATTGTACATAAATGTGTAAAATAATATCTGTATCATTAATGTAACTGGTGTACAATAAAGAGTTTTCTATTCTATTCTATTCTATATGGGTCAGCGCAGACAGAGAAGAATAATCCCCGCGCAGTCTCGGGCATTTTTTTTACAGATCGCGTATGATTCCCGCATATCTTCGAGGACGCGCGAGCATTTTTTGTTAGGTTCAAGCACTTATGCACTTTATTATAATAAATTTAAAGTTTATTTTCAAGTGCGTTAATAAAATCCTTTCCGCTGTGCTTCGTTCCGTCTGCGCTGAGCCTAAATGTTTTCTTTGGTGTGATGTCATTTGGCCCACGTGTACCGGACACCTACTATACTCGTAAAACGCTCTAAGTCACACTACTAAATATTACAGGTACTGTTAATATTTTGTTTCTAAACGCAGCATCGTATTTTTTTTAAAGACAACTCCCGCACTAGAGAACAAGCTCTGTGTCGAGGGGGATTTTACAAACATGCAATTAACGGACACAAATTACACCCAGACTCAGAACAACTCTTTGTGGGAAACACAAAGTTTTGTCCTGTATGAGAATTGAACCCACAACCTCATGCACAGCAGGCGCATACTGTGACCACTGGACCATGAAGTATTTCATATTGGGCACCCGTTTTAATGGCACCTGTGTGAATGGCACCTAAGGTATTCCACATTGGGCACCTACCGATATTTTTCGCCGGTGCCATTAGTGGAACAACACCTGCGAAAAATATCGGTTCCTTAGGTGCCATTAAAACGGGTGCCCAATATGGAATACTTCTGGACCATCAAGGCAGTCAGGCAGTATGACAATGACGTTTTGGTTTTTTTTTGTCGATAGCTTACTCTCTTATATGTACACTCACGTTTTCTTACATTACATTAAATCTCTATTAATCCTTTCTGTTTAGTTTCATAACCCATCAGGTATATTGTATTTAGTTTAAGTTTTTTTATACTACTTGGGTGGCAAACAAGCATACGACCCGCCTGATGTTAAGCAGTTACCGTAGCCTATGGACGCCCACAATACCAGAAATATCACTTCCGTGTTGCCATTTTTTTACACCAGGACTTTAAGATGGGATATCCCAGAATACGTTTCTTTCATAACGCATACCTAAATGAGCGCTGCTATCCTGATAATTTGTCAATGTTTAAAAGTAATCTACTTATAGGCATGCCAAGGTGATATTTTTAGGCTAAGGTTGGTCTTATTGACAGTGTTGACACTGATAAATAAATTACACTGAAATACGGTTACTGTTTATGGTTTTTCCAATCTGAAATGCTTATTCTTTACTACCTAGATGATTTATAGCTTTGGGCGTTTTCTTTGGATTTTTTATTAGTGTTCGAAATTATATAAGTGACACGAATAATCGAGAAAGCATATCAGTTGCCACTATCCAAGCAACCTCTTCTGCAATGCACCACTCGTCGACCAATATATGAAATACTAGTTATTGCCCGCGGCTCCGCCCGCGTGGATCGGTTATCGCTGTAAAAAGTAGCCTATGTGTTATTCCAGACCATAATTTATCTCTGTGCCAAATTTCATGCAGATCCGTTTAGTAGTTTTTACGTGAAAGAGTAACAAACATCCATCCATCCATACTCACAAACTTGTAGGATGTAGGAAGATGAAGGGGTCTTCTTCATACTGAGCGGCGACGGCGTTCAATTTTGTTTCCATGTTTTGACTACTACTTGATTATATTACTTGACTATAGATTTCAAGTATGAATGCGATAAATAAAACGGAACGTAATGATATAGAAAGAGATAGTGATAGATGAAATGAGCTTCTGTTGATGTCAACAGTTTCTGCGCGCTAGTTAGATATCTCCATTTTCATCGCGTCGACTTAAAAGGGAGCAAAGCCAGCAGTACCATTTCTGGTAAGAAATTTGTAAGACAATTTTAGATAAATTATGTTTTTTTTTAAACATAACTCCTGCTCTAGGAAACTAGCCCTAGGTCGCAGTGGACTTTACAAACATACAATTCACGGACGGACACGTAAGTTGATTAAACATCGCCGTGGGCATTATATCGAACAATTCCTCAGAACACAGCCTATTTTACAGGCGGTAGAACACACACAAGGAGGAGAAGTATCTCCTTATCCTTAGTGGATCAATGCCGTCTGTGAGCTTGAGATCGTCAACAATCTTTACAGCGCATCTTTGGATCAAGTCAAACAGTCAAGCTGGTATCCAGGTGCTCCAGGTGCTGATTTATGGAACACACAAACTATTGTCCCGTGTGATCAACCCAACAATGTGCAGTTTTAAATGTCGAAACCTTTTCTTTGTGCCCTACTGCACTCTGAGCGACCTCTGCGCAGCAACTGATATCGCCGAAGAGGTAGTAAATTGTGGACTGTAAACAATTTAATTATTTATTGTACCACCAACACGAAGAAGCAGAAGAATGTCGAGACAACCACCTAAGTCACAATTAAACTTACCGTAGCATATGATAACAATATTAGACATGGTACTAATTGTGAGACACCAAAATTATTAACATATTCTCGCTGTTTTCAGGTTTATACTAGAAATTGTCCTAACTACTGTGACAAAGCGAATTTAATTTATCACACAAATTATCGAGAACAATATTCTCTGTGATTTACTAGACTATTTAGGTAAACACCGTTTTCAGTCTCTTGAGACGAATTCCAGAATAATTAAGAGCGTATTCACAAAATAGCGCAGCTACAGATTAGGTAATTATCGGTCGACCGGCCGCGTGCGCGTGGCGAGTGCGCGTGTGTGCGTGATCCTCGCACACATACATTGTTCGTGAAGTATGTTCGGCACAGTGCAGGGCCGCGTAAACTTTATTGTTATATTACGGTAAGATTTTTGGTGTTATAATAGGTATTTGTATTGTAAATTTGTAGAATATGTTATTATTAGAGAAGTAAAGGAACACTTTGGCATACCATATCTATTCTAATACATATTATTATTATTATTATAAATGCGAATGTTTGGATGAATTGATGTACCTAAGTACCTATGGACCTTTTTCTTGCTTGTTTCTGCCTGGGGTTGTAAGTGCAGGTGAAGCCGTGGGTGAAAACTAATGCCATAACATGATACCTAGCCTACAAAAAAGTAGTAGGTAGTGGTGGTTTTTTGTAGGCTAGGTAGGTAGGTACAAAAAACAAAAAAAGATCATAATATTAATACACCACAGCCAAATTATTTATTTATTTAAAACTTTATGCACAATCGCACACAGGCAGACTTAATGCCATAGGCATTCTCTACCAGTTGACCTTGGGTGATACAGAGATGAACATAGTAGGTGCACTCAAAAACAAAAAAAATTGGATAAAACAAAGAAACAAATTTAAGATAAGGATATAGATTCAACAACATCTAAAAAAAATATAATGAATATATATGCTGTGGTATATAAAATATATAAAATAAATATACCTACTTACATAAAATATATAAATATAAACAAAATTGTTATGAAAGTGTTAGACGTACTAATTCCGGCGATTCATCAGCGAGGAGAGCCCAAACCTTCACCTAAATTACTACACACAGCGGTGTAGTTGTGATCTTATGTGTGAGTACTCCTGCGTTTTGGAAGAAACGTTTCCTATCCCAGGGATACTCCATCATAAAGCCCTGGTGTTAAAAAAATGGGTCGGCAACACGCAAGTGATACCTTTGGTATTGCAAGCGTCCATAGGCTACGGTAACTGCTTATCATCATTATTATTTTATTTTATTATTTTAATTTTATTAATTTTATTTTTTATTTTAAATTCATTGGTTAGATACCTTTTTTTATACATAAAGATTTTATTTTATTTTATTTGCTACACACGCGACTACGTATGTATATTTAACAGAATTAGAATGTGATTTTAACGTAAGGCTCAGTGGTGGATGTGTGTGACTGCTGATCACGAGGTCACGAGGTCCCGGGTTCGATTCCCGGCCCGGGAATCGAACCTGGGACCTCGTATTTTATTCCATTTTTTCTATTTTGTTCCATTTTTATTCCATTTTATTCCATTTTTTATATTTATTCTATTTTATTCCATTATATTCCATTTTATTCCATTTCATTCCATTTTTTCTATTTTATTCCAATTTATTCCATTTTATTCCATTTTTTTCCATTTTATTCAATTTTATTCCATTTTTTCTATTTTATTCCATTTTATTCAATTTTTTCTATTTTATTCAATTTTTTTCCATTTTTTTCCATTTTATTCCATTTTATTCCATTTTATTCCATTTTTTCTATTTATTCTATTTTATTCCATTTTATTCCATTTTTTTCCATTTTATTCCATTTTATTCCAATTTATTCCATTTTATTCAATTTTTTCTATTTTATTACAATTTATTCCATTTTTTTCCATTTTATTCCATTTTTTCTATTTTATTCCAATTTATTCCATTTTTTCTATTTTATTCCAATTTATTCCATTTTTTTCCATTTCTTTTCCATTTTTTTCCATTTTTTCTATTTTATTCCAATTTATTCCATTTTATTCCATTTTTTCTATTTTATTCCAATTTATTCCAATTTATTCCATTTTTTTTCCATTTTATTCCATTTTTTCTATTTATTCTATTTTATTCCATTTTATTCCATTTTTTTTTCCATTTTATTCCTTTTTTTTTTCCATTTTATTACATTTTTTCTATTTATTCTATTTTATTCCATTTTATTCCATTTTTTTCCATTTTATTCTATTTTATTTTATTTCATTTCATTTCAATTTATTTTCCCGACCCGGGAATCGAACCCGGGACCTCGTGACCTCGTGATCAGCAGTCACACACATCCACCACTGAGCCTAACGTTAAAATCACATTCTAAACATAAATCATTCAATTATTTGACAAAAGTATGACCGTATAAGATTATCAGTAGTAAAATAATAACATTAGTATGATACGAGTACTGTACCCACTGTTGACGATATCTAATAAATTACGTAAACTGAGGTTCGGCGGCCAGGAGCGCGAGCGACATAGGTCCTTCCTCTAAAGGCGCACGCGCGGCACTGAATCATGCATCATGTCAGTGTTGCGAACTTGCGAGTTTTAACGTATAAAACTCGCAAGTTATTATAATATATGTTTGATCACATATAACAAAAAAAATATAGGTACTATGAATTAATCAGAAATATATTTTATTTTCAAGATAAAGCACTATATTTTGATAAGGTGAAGTATTTTTATACTTTAATTTATTAATTTAAAGTTGGCTGCATGTTTTATAACACGCGATTTTTGACGAATTATTGTTGGATAAATATGTTTGTTGTTCTCTAAACCTTATAAAATCGCAAATTATTCATTAAAAAATCACTTGTAGACTATATGCTTAGTACTTACATATATGTTTTAAAGTAATAGGTATAACCAATTCTTCAAAATATGCTGTCTGCGATGCCCCGAATTGCGCCATTACGAATTCGTGTGTTGGAAAATAATTATTTAAAAAATAACCAACCACGTTAGTAGACTTTGACTATAGTTAGCCCCTTTGTCAACGACATATCTATAACTAAACCTTGGAAATTGAAACCTGCATCACTTCAAAGCCGAGAATTATCACTTAGAAAACTGCGTATTTTTGCTTATTTTACTGAAAAGTGTGAATACGCTCTTAAATACTCATTTCAAATTACTGTGAGTACTTACAATATCAATACAAGAGATTTCTGGGATGGGAAAAAGTTTATTCCAAAACGCATCCTTAAATAAGCTCTGGAGACTTGTTTTGTATGATCCATGTTCAGAAAAACAACTTCACCGCTGTGTACAGTTATTTTGGCTGTAGTTTTCTGTAAGTTGGAGTTTTTCTTTCCCAGTTTGGCTTGATCGCATGCATGATGCCTTACCTCTCTTACAGTACGTATTATTGTTTACCTACTGTTTTTGTAGATAAAAAAATAAAACATAGTATCCCAGGAAAGATCGGCTTCATGTTAAAATTAGTAAGTGAAAGTTGAAATTGTTTTTCTTCTATTTTCATTTTCTTGTTATTTCATATTTCTGTTTTATCGACTGACTTCGCGTGGGCTTAAACCAGCCTTGGTTGTGCCCCCACCGTTTCCACTTACCGACTTTAATTCATGTGTGATAATTGTTTTATTTTTCTTTTAAGTTTATAATTAGAAATAAATAAATTTGAATTAACCAAAGTTAGCTGCGCTTTCTCTGATATCAAATTTTGTTTTAGTCTGAGAGAAAATTTTACTGATAATGTTATCTTTATGATTACCACCCGGATTCTACTTAGTGATAATACTTCTTGAGTATGACTTTGATGTCGTATTTTTGATATGAGAACAAACAGTAGATTTGATACTGATCAACTGTTCAAAGAAATCAAGATAAACCACATCTGTAAGTATCTGTTTGATAGAATCAATCATGTCGATATTATTCCATGGAAACAGGATGAGTGATATCCGAGTGATACTTAGACGGGCAGTTTGCTTGTTTGCCTGTTTAGTAGTAGTAACAGCCTCGTTTGTCGTTGGGTGCGAAAGGTATTCCCGAGTCAAGTCATAATTAGATAGATAGATAGAAAACTCTATTGTACACCGAAATACATTTATGTATTATACAGCCTCAGTAGAGTCTCACTACAAGTGGGTCTTAAAATGAACATGGACAAGACTAAAATTATGGCAAATGTCCATGTCGCACCCACCTCTGTCACAATTGGAGGCTCTACACTCGAAGTTGTTGACGAGTATGTCTACCTGGGACATACAGTCCAGTTAGGTAGGTCCAACTTCGAGAAAGAGGTCACTCGTCGAATCCGACTCGGCTGGGCAGCGTTTGGGAAGCTACGTCATATCTTCTCGTCCCAAATACCGCAGTGTCTCAAGACGAAAGTCTTTGACCAGTGTGTGTTGCCAGTGATGACATACGGATCTGAGACGTGGTCGTCCACTATGGGCCTCGTGCGAAGGCTCAAAGTCACCCAACGAGCAATGGAGAGAGCTATGCTTGGAGTTTCCCTGCGAGATCGAATCAGAAATGAGGAGATCCGTAGGAGAACCAAAGTAACCGACATAGCTCGAAGAATTGCCTCCATTAAGTGGCAATGGGCCGGGCACATAGCTCGCAGAACTGATGGCCGTTGGGGCAGAAAGGTTCTAGAGTGGCGGCCACGAACTGGAAGACGAAGCGTGGGCAGGCCTCCAACAAGGCGGACCGACGACCTGGTAAAGGTTGCGGGCAACCGATGGGCGAGGTCGGCTCAGGATCGAGAGTTGTGGAAAACCTTGGGGGAGGCCTATGTCCAGCAGTGGACGTCTTTTGGCTGAGATGATGATGATTATACAAAATATTACAGTTAATATAATTTTGTCAATAAGCATTTTGCCTAGAAGTTTTTTTCTTTTGCGTTCTCTGTCCAGAAATTTATAATAGTTGCCTGCAGTTTGGAAATTAGCGGCGTTTTCACCATATGTCTTGGAACGTTGGTCTTAGACCTAAACGCTCTACAGTGGTGAGTGAGGAAATGAAGAGTATGTACATATGTTTGAAAATACACTTGTGCCATCTGCGCTGTACATATTAGATACTGCCGTGTTATAACTTAAATGCCGTTATCTGAAATCTGGGCACGTTGTTACTTAATGACATTTTTGCTTATTTTACACGAGAAACATATATACTTAACGACTTTTTTTTAAAATTATATCTAAAACTATTCAAGATATTAAAAATTCGTAAACACAGATCGATCGATTTTTTTTTTCTCATTAATATAGCATCAAAAGTTAAAAACGACCAGATGTCAGATAACGGCATTTAAGTTATAACACGGCAGTATAGTGACCTAATATCTCCAGCGCAGATGTAGTCTTTGTCAAGATAAGCCGCCGTTACCCTAACTAAACCTTACTTAAAATAAACTACACCATCACTTGTTTTTAAGCATTTAGTCATTCCTGTCCATCCCAAGGTTGCCTGGAAGAAATCGCACTTAGCGATAAGGCCGCCCATTGTACTAGATTATTGACTGTTTGGTATTATAAGTAAATTCTTGTAATTTTATGGTGTACAATAAAGAATTATCTAAGTATCTTAGTTTGGTTAGATCATTATTATTAATATTTATTTTTTCTGTCTATCCTTAGGTTGCCTATGAGAAATTACTTTTAGCGACAATAAGGATACCTACCCTTTAGTACAAAAGGCAGCCTTATCGCTAAAAGCAATTTCTTATGAAAGTAATATGTATGTTGTACAATGAAGAGTTATCTATCTACACAAATTCTGTATTCTGGTTTCCAGGGCTCATTAAATAGCTGCGTTTATAACAAATCGTTTTTCTATCCAAAATATACTTCATCACAAAACCCTGGTGTTGAAATGTTTGTCGGTCGGCAGGTCGGCAGACCGTATGAATTAGCCGCCCAAAGACAGCATGAATTTGCCGCCCGGGGCATAAGCCCCGGCTTGCCTCCCCCTAGATCCGGGGCTGTCGGTCGGCAAGTGATACCTCTGGTATTGCACTGATCTGAGCCTGTTTGCCAGTTAAGTAGTATAAAAGTATAAGCATAATAGGACAACATACAATACGGTCAAAAGTTAAAAGATTAAGTATGTAGTTTAACCTGTATCCCCAGAAACTGTGAGTTAATCTACCCGTGTTTAACCTTAGACGATCAATTTTATTTAATCTTACCCTTTCTAATCCAAGTTAAGTGAACTTAATGCTTAATGATTTACGAACAATACGAGATTATTGGACTTTAAAATTCAGCCAGGTAGAAACTTTGTCAAAGAACTTGCGTCAGAGTTGTTCATGATATATTATGCATAAGGATGTCTTATTTTGTCTTGTTGGAGCTGTCCTTGAAGGACAGAATACTTAGACCCTGTGAGATCCTTTGTGCATTCTCCTTTTATTTTACTCATTCTCGAGATTCCTCAGTATCTCAAGTATGTCTTTTAGTTTTCGATACATGAGGATGTCTTATTTTGTCTTATTGGGGCTGTCCTTGAAGGACAGAATACTTAGATCCTGTGAGATCCTTTGTGCATTCTCCTTTCATTTTACTCATTCTCGAGATTCCTCGTCTCACGTATGTTTTTTGGTTTTCAATGTACGAGGATGCCTTATTTTGTCTTATTCGGGCTGTCCTTGGAGATATAGACCCTTTGAGGTCATTTATGTATTCCACTTTATTCTTTATCTAGATTCTTCAGTAGGTCATCATTTGTGTCTCTTGGTTTTCGATGCACAAGGTTAACTCATTTTATCTTTTTAAGGCCGTCTTTAAAGCCAGAATACAGACCATTTGAGATTTTTATGCAGTCTCCTTCCACTTTGCTCATTCTCAAGATTCCTCAGTATTTTATATGTGTCTTATGGTTTTCTCTAGTCCAGCCTCAGTATCTCATGTATGTATGTCTTTGGTTTTTGTGGTATTAATAGTCCAGAAAGTTTATTATTTTTGCTGCAAATTCGTTGTATATATTTTTAGGTGTACAATTATTTCGTCTTTCACTTCAAAAGACACATATATAAATGTAGATAGTCCTTGACGGTTACAATGAAGTTAAGTACTCTGAAAAGGGTAAGTACGTGCTGGCTCTGTAATGATCTACCTGCTGCAGTACTCCTAGAGCCCTATGACATGTTCTTCTTTAGACGAGGTTTAAAAGGACCGCTAAGGCCTCCCACGCACTAGGCAGTCTGTCTGCGTAGCCAGGCTGCAGCGAACAATATATTTGAGGAATTTGTGGCTGCATAGTGCACGAGCTCTCATACACCGTCATGTGTTTTGACTGGCTGCTGCAGCCTGGCTCCCAAAGCCAGGTCTAGGTCTAGTGCGCGGGGAGCCTAACTTCACGGTATGCAGTGTCTTGGCTGTGTCCCTCAGTCTGCCTCATTTCTGAAGTCCATGAGCAGTGGATATAACTTTTATTAATTTACTAGCTGTTGCCCACGGCTTCACCTGCGTGGATGTCGGTTATCGCTGTAAAAAGTCTTCAGTCGTCATTCAGAGCCGTTCAGTAGTTTTACGTGAAATAGTAACAAACATCCATCCATCCAACTATCCATCCATCCATACTTACAAACTTTAACGTTTATAATATTAGTAGGAAGTAGGATTTAAAAAAAGGGTTTGACGTATCTCACAACAGACCGTAAGATTTTAAGGAGTAACAAAATAATTAGAATATTTTAACATTGAAAGATACTAATCAAATGAATTACTTAATAATTTAGCTTACTTACCTATTTTTAAAGAATGTTTTCCTCGTAACATTTAATGGTATCCACTTAACAGTCAACCAACGAATTATGCCATAATTAAGGGCTTTATGCGTCATAAGGATTTCCCAAACAAATCATGGATAGCGTAGTCAAATTTGTACTACACGCACATAAGGAAAATGCTATGTGTATATAGCGCTTACCTACCCGTAAGGCCCATATGCATACCATTTTAATCTTTATACATAAGAGCATAAAATTCGTTTTTATAACTACGTCAAGAGCAAACTAAGTAGGTAATGTTACTTAATAATATATTTTTTTATACTTCTCGGGTGGCAAACAAGCATACGGCCCACCTGATGTGAAACAGTAACATTGGCCTATAGATGCTTGCAATACCAGAGGAATCATTAACGTGTTGCCGAGCCATTGTTTTACACGAGGGCGTTAAGATGAAGTATCCCTGGGATAGGAAAACGTTTCTTTCAAAGCGTATCCCTACAGCTCTGGAGACCTGTACTCACACACAGGAACACAACTACACCGCTGTGTAAAGTTATTTGGCTGTGGTCTTCTGTAAGGTGGAGGTCCCTCCCCAGTCGGGCTTGCTTGCTAGTATGGTGTCCTACCTCTCTTAATGTTAATGTTCTTATTTTTAATGTTAAACAAACACACTGACAAACAATCATACAGCTCGCCCAGTGTAAGCTGTTACCGCTTTCAAAACCAGAAAACTACTCGCTCGTTAGACCAGGGCCCCAATTTTACTAATTTACGGAAGACTCAATTGAATCTGAATGGATTCTCAATTGAATCTCAGTAGTATTTTTGGTATTATGCTAATAAATTTAAGACGAATAGTTGGAAAACCATTGGTCTTAAATTATTAGTATTTTTGGTATTATTAATATAATACCAAAAATACTAATAATTTAAGACCTATATATATATATATAGTTTTCCAAATATTGGTCTTAAATTTATTAGCAGAATACCAAAAATGCTACTGAGATTCAATTCAGATTCAATTGAGCCGTCTGTAAATTAGCAGAATTGGGGCCCTGAGATGACATACCACATGGGAGGGTGCAATTCGACTGCCTTGGTGGTCCAGTGGGTACAGTATGTGCCTGCTGTGCACGAGGTTGTGGGTTCGATTCCCACACAGGGACAAAACTTTGTGTGACCCATAAAGAGTTGTTCTGAGTCTGGCTGTAATTTGTGTCCGTTAATTGTATGTTTGTAAAGTCGCCGCAACACAGAGCTTGTTCTCTAGTGCGGGAGTTGTTTAAAAAAAAACGCGAGAAGAACTAGTTCATCATATTCACATCCGATAATATATCATCGCCAAATTTAAATATTATTTATTTATTTATTTAAACTTTATTATACACAAAACAATGATGTATAAAGGCGGACTTAATGCCTGAGGCATTCTCTACCAGTCAACCCAAGGTGGTGCAGAGATAGGTCAAAGTAGGTGCATATAAATAAATTTAGAATAGGAGAGAAAAAAAAAGATTAAGGTTATTAATACATAGATCCTATAAAATACATTTAAACAAAATAATATAAACTAGGATAGTGTATTTATCATAAATAAATATCGATATAATAAATATATAATAATATATATATATATATAATATATACTTATAGAAATATACATAAATATAGATTATTGTCGAGAAGATTCTGCCAATAGTAGTTTACGGATTTTAACTTTGAACGAATAACGGCTGGTGGACATCCTGATTTCGAGAGGGAGGGCATTCCAGAGAAGGATAGACTGGACAGGGAAAGAGTCGTGAATGAAACCAGAGTTATGAGAAGGACACGCAAGAAGTAGATTGTTGGAGGATCGAAGATTTTTATTGTGGATAGAACAACGATAATGAAACTGGGAGGTTAAATAGGTGGGAGCATTAGGGGACATAAGAATGGAATAGAGGGTAGAAAGTGCGCGCATACTACGGCGCTGGCGAATGGGAAGCCAATTCAGTTGTGAGCGATAAGAAGACACATGGTCATACTTCCGAAGATTGAAAATGAATCGAATGCAGTTATTGAGAAGACGATCGAGTTTATTGAGAAGATCTGCATTCAGGTCAAAATAACACACATCACCATAGTCGATCAGGGGAAAAATCAATGTCTGCACAAGCATCGTTTTAGTCTTACATGGGAGAAAGTTCTTTAGCCGATAAAGAGTGCGCAGGGTACCGGTTACCCTTTGGCTGACCAGCGTGACTTGGGCGCTCCAATTTAATTGAGTGTCGATGAGCAACCCAAGATCTTTAACACAATTAATTAATCATTAAAAAAATTACAAGATCTTTAAAACAAAAAAAATACAACAATTTCAAAAATACAGATACCAATACTCACTGCTTACGACATAATCAGTATGTAGGTAAATCAACTCAAGTGTAACACTTTTGTCACTGATAATAGTCTGTCAGAATGCTGTATCTAGTTCTTTTAAGATTTACTTGAAGTAACAAGATAATGCGAGCGACGTGTGGTCGTATTTATCTTGTATGCTTATGTAATGAAAAAACTAAAGTGGCAATGGACTGGCTATATTTACCGAAGGATAGTGGCAAACAGGCATACGAGCTGTTTGATGATAAGCAGTTTCCGTAGCCTATGGACGCTTGTAATAGCGACCCAAAATTTCAATAGTAATTTATATATCAGGGTTTTGTAATAAAATATCCATAAGATACGAAAACGTCTCAAATCTCTAAATAATCGCTGAAGATCATTCATGCACATGAAAATGAAAAAATGAAAATGAAAAATTATTTATTTCAGCATTTTAACACAGTTTTACATTTAAAATATAAATCACAATCCTTACTAATATAATAAATGTGAAAGTTTGTGAGAATGGATGGATGGATGGATGTTTGTTACTCTTTGACGTAAATACTACTGAACGGATCTGGATAAAATTTGGCACAGAGATAGATTATGGTCTGGAATAACTCATAGGCCACTTTTTGCAGCAATAACCGATATCCACGCGGGCGGAGCCGCGAGCAACAGCTAGTTTTAAATGAATTAGGTATTGTTTTAGAATAGGTAGTGATAGTCGAGAAGATCATAATAACATAATTCACAGTTAAATTATAATTAATTGCTTATCGTTAACATTGCAAATATAATAATTAGTAAAACAATAACTTTACGTTCTGTTATAAACCATTTTCACAAAATTAAACATGAATAAAACTACACCGCTGTGTGTAGTTATTTGCATGTGGTCTTCTAAAAAGTGGAAGTCCTTCCCTAATCAGCCTTGAGAATCCTAGATGGCTATAATAATATCTGATCTATACTAATATTATAAAGCTGAAGAGTTTACATATTACTATATACCATCACACTAAGATCAATAAGAGAGGAGCATGAGATATGTTGCAAAATCGGGAAAAATATTCCAAATTTTCACGCGGACGAAGTCGCGGGCAACCACTAGTATGTACATATATAAGAGTAATTATACAGAGGTACTTAATGGACAATGATAAAAGCAAGTTGGTAGAATTATTTATTGTATAGCTTGAGAAACAAACCACAAATGTGATAAAGTTTATAGTTTACCATTATTTTAAATAATATTTAGTATATTATTTAGAATTATGGTAAACTATAAACATGTGGTGTGTAGAAGTTAAATAAATCAAGTCAGAGAAGTCAATTACCTAAGTGAGCCACCAAAAACATTATCAAAAAACAGAATTGAACGAAGAACTGGAATGCCTCCATTTAATTTTTGAATTAAGTTTTCAACATCTAGCTTCGGATTTTTTTTTTAAAGACAACTCCCGCACCAGAGAACAAGCTCTTTGTCACGGGGGACTTTTCAAACATACACAAATAACACCCAGACTCAGAACAATTCTTTGTGGGTCACACAAAGTTTTGTCCTGTGTGGGAATCGAACCCACCACCTCGTACACAGCAGGCGCATACTGCGGCCACTGGACCACCGAGGCAGTCAAAGAATAAAAACACATCCCTAATAAATTATACATTGGTGATCTGTAATCACATACACAACTACAATATCACTGTGTATATTTGACTGTCGTTTTCTGAAAGGCTTCCCATCTTCTATGGTGCCCTTCCACTCTTGTATCAGAGTACAAACTTATTGCAGCTGTCACGTGTTAATAAAGTAAACCTCAATACTGATACTTGACAGCTTACCTTAGTAAAATTCAGCACTAATCTTATCCTATTAAATTATCGTTATTTCACCCAGTAATTTAATTAACGATAGTTTTAATGAATGCATAACAAAGTGGACGTTACACCACATTTGTGAATGTTTTTTATGGCAGAGGTTCTCAAGCTTATTTTGTCTACTACCCACTTTGTAAATCAATAATTTTTCAGCGCCCGAAAATTTTATTATTTAACTTGGACGATGGATAACAGTCTTGACTTTACCATTATTATCCTTAAAGCAATTTATATTCGATCTTAATTAAAATGAATAAGTTATCAACTTCATCATGCTTTAGGCTGATATTGTTTAAAATTCAAATTTCGATTGAGAATAAATCGCTATGAGGACATCTCGTACAGCTCCTACTTTCTTAATAGAGCAGAACAGACCTAGTCACAGAAATGGCATAGATAATAAGGCTTCCTTTAATATAGTATAGGTACCTTCTAAGTATGAGAAACTTTCGACATTTTCCTTGGCCTTGACTCTACCTGTCGCGTCGCGACGTCGCCGCGTCGCCTGTTTATCAATGTAGATAGACTATATAGTACATATTTAATCTCATAGACAAAATGTCACAGATTTATATCGACTGCTCGACGTCGATCAACAGCGATCTTATACGGTACTCTTACGAAATCTAGTGTGATAAAGTTTACTACATTGTCTAGGTTTTACCGCCTTTATCAGCGTGTAACATCTGGTAGATACTCATCACTGACAAGATTTAGACAAACGTTATTGATTAGATACGAAAAGGTTATTTATCTTACTTAGATACCGTATTGAGCTAGCAAACTATATAGGTACATTAAACGAGAATTAATTAAGATGACGATAGCGGCCATTCTAAGTGAACCTTGTCCACTTGATGAAGGGATGTGCCAAATTAAAAGTAACATGAATCGATTTTCTTGCATAAAATGGTTGGTAGTGTGTTGAAGTTTTGTCCATTGTCTAGGTTTTATCGCTTTTCTCAGCGTGTAACATCTGGTAGGTACTCATCACTGACAAGATTTAGACAAACGTTATTGATTAGATGCGAAAAAGTTATTTATCTAATATAGGTACCGTTTTGAGCTAGTAAAATATAGAGGTACATCAAGCGAGAGTTAATGGAGATGACGATAGGGAACATTCTAAGTGAACCTTGTCCACTTGGGTATGTGCTAAAATAGAGCCAAATTAAAAGTAACAGGAACCGATTTATTGCAAAAAATGGTTGATAATAAAAAAATAAGTATGACACAATCGAAACAATACTCAAATTTAAAGTCATTTAGATCAAATGCATAATACTAATAAACGTCAAAATAAACAAAAATCAGCTTTTTTCATTTTTTTACACCATATAGGCTTGGTGTAAGATGAAAAATACCTGGGATAGGAAAATGTATATTTCAAAACGAATTCCTAAAGAGACCTGACTCACGCACAGGAACACAACTACACAGTTGACGTCCTTCTGCAGTCGGGCTTGCTCGATAATTTTTTTTTTTATATACTATCAAGGTGGCGAACAAGCATACGGCCCGCCTGATGGTAAGCAGTTACCGTAACCTTTGGACGTTTGCAACACCAGACAACAACAAAAACCTTATATCTCCTTTCTTGAAGAACCCCATGCTATAGTCTCTTGGGAAAACTTAATATGGTGCCCTGCCTCTCCATCGTAAAAATAATATCTGTGCCAGCCCCAATGGGAACTTATTTGACTAAATAAACTTTTAAAATGGCTAATAAACTTTTTTTCATCTTTAAAAGACAACTCCCGCACTAGAGAACAAGCTCTGTGTCGCGGGGGGCTTTACGAACATACAATTAACGGTCACAAATTACAGACTCAGAACAACACTTTGTGGGTCACACAAAGTATTGTCCTGTGTGGGAATCGAACCCACAACCTCGTGCACAGCAGGCGTATACTGCGACCACTGGACCACCAAGGCAGTTAAACTCATAGAAACTTGTCATTACTAGCTACTAGGTAGTAGTAATACCTAGAACATGTTAACTAGAGGTACCTTTATGGCACAAGGACGGCCGCGCTCCGGTCGCATGACTAATTGCTAGTTTAAATGTATGCTAAACCAAAACAACAATTTCTTAATTAGTATGATGACTTTAGGTACTGTAGCTGCCGCCGCTGCCAACCTTACTTGATTCCTTTTGAATTATGGGGCTCGTCGTGGGACTCGTTGGCTATAATCTCGTAGCCAAAGAATACTACTCGTTGGCTACGAGAGGTCCTTTATAGGTAAATATCGCAGCGTCGGATGCTTTAGCTATAACTTTTCCTCCACAAATGAAAACACGTTAGGACTTTTACTTTTATATTAACTTCAAACTTATGCTGCTTATAATACTATTATTACAGATGCGAGTATCAAAACTGACCGCACTTCAAGGAAACCAGGGCATGACCCTTCACTATTCTTTTTTAACAGACTTCAAAAATCTGTTTTGATGATGGGATCCATGAGGAATTGAGGGAACTCCTCAAAAATTATAGGCACACATTATAGCAATTTCAATATTTTTAACAACACATCAAACATTTGCATTCATAAAGTATAATATGATGAAGTAAAACTGATAAAGAAGACCACAGATGGCCACCTGAACTTCTCATTAATAAGTATATAGTATATAGTATACGGATGGCGATTAAATAAGTTTCCATTATGGTTGCTAAGGTAGCAAAGCAACGGAACTTCATAATTAAACAATGTACTCTAGCCGTTTGTAAGGTTTTTGAAATTCTGCAACTTGCCGTACTGAGGTCGGTTTTTTTTTTGTTAAAATTATTCACGCCATCGTTCCTTTTCTTATTAATATTTTGAATATTTGAAAACATTTGTTTTTCTAAACGCCAGAGGTTTTACTATGGTCACACGGCCAGCGAGTAACCACCAATAAACCTCTACAGTACGTACACAGTTTAATCAGTCCTGATATTTTTTATACTACTTGGGTGGCAAACAAGCATACGGCCCGCTTGATGTTAAGCAGTTACCGCAGCCTATACGCTTGCAATACAGACGTATATCACCTCTCGTACCAGTTTGTACACTAACCACTCATCATCTCAACACATAAATCTACCACTGCTGCGCACAGGTCTTCCCATGCATTTGGACCTCCTATAATACGCTGGCCAGATGGGTTATTAGAGGGTTTTGTTTCGTGTTTTCCTTCTCTAGCGGTGGATATTGTCTGCCAGACTTACACCCTTAGTCGACTCTTACATCACCCTCGAGATGTCACCGGTCCGTCACCACACGGACAACTCAAAACTAACTACTTAATAAAATAAAATTATAAATTACATCATTATTACTGCTGTTAATAAAATTCTTCACTGAATAGCTTAGTCTTTAGAAAAACTTCAACCCATCTTAAAAACAAACCTAGCAAAAAATTACTTGACCTTGCCAGTCGTTCATTGTCAATTCATGTATGCTTATCTTGGACAGTGTGGACGGATACAACTAATATAAGTTCTTATCTACAAATGTATCTAGACATTTTGTTGATCAGTAAACCAAACATGACCATTGGATGATCTCCAATGGTCATGTTTGGTTGGTATGTACATGGTATTTAAAACTACTAATATTATTATATTTTAATAGAGGTAGGGCACCATTCTACCAAGCAAGCCCGACTGGGGAAGGACCTTCACCTTACAGGAGATGACAGCCAAATAACTACTCACAGCGGTGTAGTTGTGTTCCTGTGTGTGAGTACAAGTCTCCAGCACTCATTTAGGAATGTGTTTTAAAAGAAACATGTTCATATCCCAGGGATCCATTTTTAAGCCCTGGTATAAAAAAATGGGTTGGCAAATCGCAAGTGATACCTCTCGTATCGCAAGCGTCTACAGGCTACGGTAACTGCTTAACATCAGGCAGGCCGTATGCTTGTTTGCCACCCAAGTAGCATAAAAAAAGAAAACAACATTGAATAAACTCAAAAACTACTGGACTGATTTTGAAAATTCTTTCACCTATAGAAAGCTACTTTATGAGCGAGTAACTGGTGCTATATTTTAATTTAAAAGAATTAGAAGAATCTGGTTGAGGTTGTGGACAAGGTCGGCTCAAGATCAAGAGTTGTTGAAATCTTTGGGGGAGACCTATGTCCAGCAGTGGACGTCTTTTGTCTGAGATGATGATGATGAGAGGAACCTCTAAGAAAACTGAATAACTATCTATCCGGTATGAAGCCGGGACGTGCCATTATCACAAATATTTTGCGTTTCTTTAAAATTAAACATTGAAGTCAAACATTGTAGTGTAGGTACACATGTCACTGTCACGTTGGATAGGTATTAGTTATGAGTGCAACAAGTTTATTTGAATTGTTTTTTTTTATACTATTTTTTGTCATAAACATATTATGTCATTTTAGAGAGGCTCTTATAAGTTCACGCGGATTTTTCATTGAGTTTCAGCGGCAAACATGCTTATTCCATATAAAGTGAAATTAACAATTATGTATCTTCTGTCAGTTCTAAGTATCTAAGCGAACCCAAAAAATATCTAAGTCTACAGTTCGTTACACAGAAATAGATCAGGAAAAAAGTTTATTTAAAAAAAAAAGTTAGTACTTAATGTAACTTATTTAAAATATGTGTTATATTTGTGACTTATCTAAAACATTCAGTTATATTGCACGTTGCAAAGATGGCTGTCGATAATTGGGTAGGTAAATGAGCCTCCTCACTATTTCGGGCTTGCTAAGAATCGATGACGCGCAAAGTGGATGTGGCCTGTTGAAATAGTGACACGCGCGAAATATATGCAGAAATGTGTTTATCACCATTCTATCTCGATCTATTTCTGTGGTTCATTACTATAGCTTTGAAACGTTCCCTTTTCATGAACAACCGGCCAGCAATACAAACAATCGTTTTAATTGAACGAGCTATTTTTTTTTGCATCAAAGATGACATGTGGTCTCTGGAATCTGTGTGGGAGAGTCTTCTACTGTTATTACTGTTGATATAATACTGTTATAAGAAACGGATACACATATTTACTAAAAGAATAACTAAGGCTAAACTTCAGACTAAAGACTCAAAATAGCTATACTTACAGTCAATCGTAACTATTTCTTTATTGTTGAAAGTTACAGACGAACCATATAAGGCGCTCATAGCTAGGTGCACTCGCTGTTCGATAAACAATCAGCGGGTTAAGCTATAAATGGGTAACCCTATAGATGGGTGACCACATAGTGGTATTTCATCTGAGCGTCTCCGTGCTTCGGAGGGCACGTTAAAAGTCGGTCCCGACTGTTATCAGTCGTTAGATCACGACAGAGGCCTAAATATGGGCGATCTAAATAACTGTCTGATTCAAAGTAAGATTTGCATCGTCACCTCAAGTTTTTTTGTATACTACTAAGTAACAAGTATATGGACCGTCTGCAATAATCCACAGGCTGATAACCCCAGGAGTATCAACCGCGCGGGGTTCATCCTGCAAAAACCTTCAAACTTTTTTCATGAATTAAGGGAGTCTTCTTAATATTTTAAACAGTGATTTTGAGCATTACTGTGATCCAACAGTCAACCAAAGGAAGGTGAACCGTGGTGTTTCGACTAAAGCGTAGAAAATGCCACTGAAGCGTAGGCTACACTTCAATCGAAACACCATGGATAAAGAAAGATATCGACGGTACTGATGGTTTAAGAAGTCAGGGTCGCGTAGTTTACGATCAGGATGACGTAGTATCTGATAAAAAAGACTATTATGCAGGTATGATCTACATATAAGTGCGTTATAAGGGCATTATCACACTAGCGGTTTGCACAAACATTCAAAGCGAGGTGAGAACGCAGCTAATTCGCAGCGAGAGTGCGGTGAGCACGCCTCAAAGACGCTGCGAGCGTAGAACGAGCTCGCCGTGAACAGCCCCTCTAGACAAGTGACATAAACGGTAGTCGAAACGAAAAGTCAAAAAAGCAAATGTATGGGATTTTACGTAAGTTTACGGCATTATATCGTAAATGAACGTCAAATCCCACACATTTGCTTTTTTGACTTTTCATTTCGACTTCGGGTTGAGCCGTCGACGCCATTTTGTACACTGGCGTTCAACAGCCCGCCACGCCTTACTTCAGTCGTCTCAAGTCAGTTATGCAAAATAATGACAAAATTATAGATTTTACATGAGAATCTATTGCACTATTGTAAACTTGTTTAGCAACTGTACAAAAGGAGATACATAGTACATGCTTTTGCTGATGCTTTTGGTAACCGCCACTTATGGATATCATCGGTGCCAAGGCCACAGTGAAGCCGATATCTACAATGTGAGAGGTGATGACACCAAAAGTAATCTTACCCTGATTATTCTGTAGATAGATGCACAAACCAATTTCTAAAACCATAGTAAAACCCCCTCCGGTATTTGGAAAGCACGTAAAGCCATTGGTCCTGCGCCTGATCTCTCTCAGATCGCGTCGGGTTGCCATCCCATCTGGCATTGAGACTACTGGATCAGTTGCACTTGGTTGTTGCTGCACAGTTGGCTAATCTCCATTAAGATTGTTTCTTTTTTTTAAAATTAAAAAGACAACTCCCACACTAGAGGACAAACTCTGTTTCGCGAGGGACTTTACAAACATACAATTAACAGACACAAATTTCACCCAGACTCAGAACAATTCTGCGTTATAAAGTTTTGTCCTGTGTGGGAATCGAACCCACAACCTCGTGCACAGCAGGCGCATACTGCGGCCAC
Organism: Trisateles emortualis; assembly: GCA_947095525.1. Taxonomy (NCBI): domain Eukaryota; kingdom Metazoa; phylum Arthropoda; class Insecta; order Lepidoptera; family Erebidae; genus Trisateles; species Trisateles emortualis. The sequence goes on along the minus strand of OX352736.1, from coordinate 18,184,700 downwards.
TGGACCACCGGGGCAGTCAAATTAGCCTGAAAGAGTAAGTATTATACAAAAATCAACTAAAATGATAACGCTTGAGGACTACCATCATGATTGTATACCGATCTTGAGTTATTTATCGTTCGTTGTATTCGGCAGTGTCTTTTCAACAATAGAATATTGATAACAATCCAATGGCTTATTAATCACATAATTAAATTAATAGCTACAAAATGACATAGATTTGTAAATCGATAAACTAATTTATATGTATAGCATATTGGGTAAGTATTTTCCTTCCAACTCGGAAGAGCTATTCTTGATTCAAATACGTTAACATGGACAGGTAAATCATTTTTTTATTGAGGCAATGGCATTGTGCGAATGACTCATTGAAATAACAATTACTTCCCTAGTTGCTAAATTTACCTTCTCGAACAGAGAACTTAGGATAGCATACAATAGTATACATTGGTTATTACGCGTTCCTATTTTATATAAGTTTTGGCAAACAAGCAAACGTACCGCCTGATGTTAAGCAGTTACCGTAGCCTATGGACACTTGCAATACCAGAGGTGTCGCTTGCGTGTTGCCGACCCATTTTTTACACCAGGGCTTTAAGATGGAGTATCCCTGGGATAGGAATACGTTTCTTTTAAAACAAATCCCTAAAGGAGCGCTGGAGACCTGTACTTAGACGCAGGAACACAACTATACCGCTGTGTGTAGTTATTTGGCTGTGGTTTTCTGTAAGGTGGAGGTCCTTCCCAGTTGGGCTTGCTGGATAGTTTGGTGCCCTACCTCTCTTTAACTTAATATATGCAACCAAGCAAAATTTATGATTTACAAATTCTTTACCAGACGGAATCAAGTTTGGCGTAATTTTTCGAGTCTGCAAACACACGCGAAAAAAAAAAACGCGAGTGATGCCTTTGGTATTGCAAGCGTCCATAGGCTACAGTAACTGCTTACCATCAGAAGGGAAGAATGCTTGTTTACCACTTAAGTAGAAAAATAATATAAAAAAGTTTGGTTTGATTCGGTGTCACAAACACCGTATCCATAGCCTATCCGATGGCAAGGTATGTTTTGCATACCTTACCTTAATTTTACTTTACCCTTGGGAATAATGTCATATGCCGACAATATTCTTTTAAATTTACCACTTTATTATAAAATAAAATAGTACCATTGACATTGTTTATCAAGTTTTGTAACCAATTACTAACAAGTTTTAAATCTGGTACCTTAACCACCGGCGAGCGTTGCAAACCACACGAGTTGGGAATTCTGGAATCGCACTTTCTTCCCGAATACATTGTTCTTTATACTACCTATACTACAGGAAAAATAATTATAATTAATGTTAAAATTTCCTATTTAAGTAAATATGTATGTAATTTATATAAATTCAATGTTTCTTTTTTTGGAAAAAAAAGAATAAATTTACAAAAAAAAGTGGCCAGTATTTTCTTTTATACTTAAAAATTAAACCTTTTGATTAGCCTTTTTATTTCATTATCTTTCAATAACAGAAAAACAGTACGATAAATGTAATTTCATATAAATCTTCTCGGCGCGATATAAATTGTTTTTTTTTTCCGATAGCATATTTTGTGCTACAGTAATGACTTATATCTACCTCGTATTGACAAAATATGAAGGTACTTTCCGAACAGAACAGTATAATTATTTAAAATCCCTACCTACCTACATAAATTTGGTATATTAGTTTACAAATAATTACATCTATGACAATAGTTAAGCGAAATTAATCTCAAATAGGTGAATATGAAGGTGTAAGGTTGTCTACTGTATTTGCTGGAGGTCGGTAAGTAGGTTGTGCTGTGATAATGACATTGTGACAATCGAGATTGCGCGCGTACGCTGATCCGACGGTCAGTCAGTTTTCAAGTGTCGTACGGTCAGTAGTACCTAGTGTCTAATCGTATTATTTATTCAGTTTTATTTTTGTTGTGACGCGATTTTTTAGTTATTTCGTTTTGTTACACAGGTTTGTATTTTGTATTTATTATTGTTTGTATTTTAATAAGTGTTTTTAATTGTAGGTATGTTTTTTAAATTATTTTTGTCTATTTTTATTTTTGAATATGTGATTTTTGTGATTCTAGGAGTTTTAAATCATAAATGAATTTATGAATTAATTTGCGATCATATTAAGAGATGCAGTCATAATTTTTAATATTTACTATTTAATATATTTTTGCGATAATATTTGCATTATTAAATCGGGATTTGTTAAGAAAAAGTACATAGTTTAGTACTTACGTCAATTTAAATAGTACTTTATTTAGTTTAAATAAAAACGCCTTGCTTGATAGGTACAAATTTTATGAGTGTTATTGATATACTCGTATTTCAAAAATAATAAAACTTTTTTTATGGCCTTTTCCGAATCTGGACGTTAACCTCCTTGACAGTAATTTGTGTCATATATTTTTATTAAGTATTATGTATAACAGCTGACATAAACTTACTCACCTTTTTATCGCTTTTTTTTTCTTGAAATATCATCTAATTAGCTTCTTACAGCCCTGAGCTGACCTGAGCCTCTAGACAAGTGGCATGAACGATAGTCGAATCGAAAAGTCAAAAAAACAAATGTATGGGATTTGACGCAAGTCTATGATATAATGTCGTAAACTTACGTCAAATCCCATACATTTGCATTTTTGACTTTTCGATTCGACTATCGCTTATGCCACTTGTCTAAAGGGGCAGAGCCTCTAGACAAGTGGCATAAGTGATAGTCGAATCGAATAGACTACCGTTTATGCCACTTGTCTAGAGGCTCTGGACTTGTTCACTAATGGACATTATATTCTCAGTATTTCTCAGTCCAATATTAAATGAATATCTATATTAAGAAGGGCTTTTCATTTTAGATCAAAACATATTGTTATGACTTTAAAATAAATAAGTACAATTAATATATCTATTTATGTAGATACGCACTACATTGATGAGTTATTAAAATGAAATTGGTTATTTGGCATAATCCAAAGATTATGACATGACATTTAGTGGGATTATTATCGACTAAACTTTAGAACCATTCTTTTTGTTTTGCATTGTAGTATATCATCACGCCTTTTTACCCTAGTTGGTAAGCAATGGTGAATGACACTTGTATTCTAGTTAGTGATAAAGAGCAAGCCAATTGTCAAATACGGGGCATAATTCCAAACTCTGAGACTACAGATTACTCAGAGTTTTTTTACAAAAGACTCAATAATACTAAGCAATATTTCATACTTTAAGACTAAAAATAGATTTCTTTTCCTTTTTTAAAAACACAACTGCCGCACTAGGGAACAAGACCTGTGTCGCGGGGACTTTACAAACATACAATTTATGGACTCGGGACGACCATTCATGGATTACACAATTTTTTGTCCTGTGTGGGGAATAGTGGGGATCGAACCCGCAATACGTCGCGCACTGGTAGATAGTGAGATTACCACTTAAGCCACTGAGCCAACCATGCAATCGAAATATTTGTTTATTGTATCTATAATCTAGTGACCCTGACTGCTAAGGTAGAGGTCGTGGGTTCTATTCACACCTAGTATGAGTTATTGTGTGATGAGCACGAGTTTTTGTGTAGTCGTATATCATTTATCTATATGTAAGTATTTTGTATACTTCTTGGGTGGCAAACAAGCATACGGCCCGCCGGATGGTAAGCAGTTACCGTAGCTTATAGATTGTAATACCAGAGATATCACATGCATGTTCACGAATATTTTTCAACACCAGGTATACCTATAAGATATCCCGGGGATAGGAAAACGTTCTACTCAAAACGCATACATAATTAGCTCTGGAGACCTGTACTTACACATAGAAACACAACTAAACCGCTGTGCATAATTATTTAGCTTTGGTCTTTTGTAAGGTTCTTCCCTAGTCGAGCTTGCTCGCAAGTATGTGTCTTAAATTATATTCATCTAGCTGCTGCCCGCGGCTCCGCCCGCGTGGATGTCGGTTATCGCTGTAAAAAGTAGCCTATGTGTTATTCCAGACCATAATTTATCATATATATAATAATCTATATAGTGGTGTAGTTGTGATTTTGTATGTGAGTACAGGTTTCCAGTGCTCAGTTAGGGATGCGTTTTGAAAGAAATATTTTCTTATCTCAGGCATAATCCTACTTAAAGCCCTGATATAAAAAATACTACTACGGCTACGGTAACTGCTTACCATCACTAGGGCTGTATGCTTGTTTGCCACTTAGTATAAAAACAAATCAGGCATATAGTTTTGCCGTTTAACATAAAACTCTTAACAAAGATCAGTTCATGAATGCAACAGTACGTAATCAACCCTGATGTGTTTTGCATACTGACGGTGAGCCACGAAACATGCTGCGCAACGTAATAGCCAATAGTTGGTACATCATTAGTTTTAATTAGAAACGTACCACAAATTGAGGTCGTTGGTATCTAGTCCAGTTTTGCCTAGAAATGTTTTTTTTGAAGTGCAAACTTCTTTTTGGTTGAACAAAAATCATGAAACTCGCGCCATCGTCATAGAACGCTTTCCATATTCAAAAATGATAATCTAATAACTCGACGATATAATTCAGAAGTTAGTTTTTACTTCTATCAGCAGTCACACAGCATTAACGCATTCGGTCTTGAGCTCGGTCTACCTGGCTGAAGATCTGCCCACTGTGTTTGTGGTCGCCATGGTCACCATCATTAATACAAGCTATGTGCCTTAACAATTGCAAGAATTTTAAGATCTTTTTAATCTATTAGAATGCAATCAGATGTTTTATAACAAAAAATATATATTCATTTTTTTTAACAAAATCAATTAAATGCCTCCTTACATAATTTCTTCACAACGACAGGTATCCTTACTAATACCTATTATAAATGCGAACGTAACTATGTTTCTTAGTATGTTTGTTATTTGAACGGATCCTAATAAATTTTGCCCAAGAAATAGATGGTATATTGGGAAAGGACAAAGTATTTTTTCCGAGATAACCGACGTTCACGCAGGCGCAGCCATAGGCAACAACTAGTTTCACATAAAATTGTTGAACATAAAATCTGCAACGCATAGTACTTACGGTATCGCTCACGTATAGTGTAAACTTCCATCAATCGATTATGTTTTTGATTACATGTCAGCCAAAACAATAATTTGTTTAATGCAATAAGTCTTATGGTTAACTCGCTATCAAATCATTCAAACGTGACTCCTGTTACGTTAAAATTCACGTTCACCTCCGTGTGAATTTACGAATCGTAAATGAATAATTGTTACTTCATAAGAGTAATCAGCGTGAAATTGACTTTATATTGATTGACTTCTATGGCGGTTCAGTCGTTAAAGTCTTGGTCTCTTCGTCTCTCTTGTTTTGTAGAAGTATTCCTCTTTCGGCACCAATTTTTTCGAAGTATTCCATATTGGGCACCCGTTTTAATGGCACCTGAGTGAATGGCACCTAAGGTATTCCACATTGGGCACCTACCGATATTTTTCGCAGGTGCCATTAGTGGAACATATCGATATAAAAATATCGGTAGGTGCCCAATGTACCTTAGGTGCCATTCACTCAGGTGCCATTAAAACGGGTGCCCAATATGGAATATTTCATTTTTTCAGCACCAATGGTTTCGGCTTCCACTTATAGCACCAATAGGTATATGGGTGGAATTCAGCAACAAGCCCATATACCTATTGGTGCTGTAAGTGGAATAGCTTAGGTGCCGAATCCGTTGGTGCTCAAAAAATTGGTGCCGAAAGAGGAATACTTCGTTTTGTAGGTAAATCGGCACTAACACACTGATTATTTATTTGATTCTCACACGTTTCTGAGTTTAGGTAAAACCCATGGTTGCGCTAAGTTTATATCCATGTTATTTTGTGTGTATAGGTGTCTACTCCTCTGTTATACTAATTATTACTAGTATGGTAATAGCTCATATCAATAATTATATTATTAGTAAATAACTTCAGCACAGAGCTGAGTGTAGAAATCTTTCTGACATCGCACAGGGTCATTTTTGGTCTACTATCAGTTATCCCGTGTATGTTCGGAAAAATGCTTTTCTTTCTTTCATTTGCAGGCAAAAAACAGTCTTTGAGAGTCTTCCAAAAGAAAGTTAAATAAAATGGTTTTAGATATTGCAAGTATATAGTTGCATAATTTTTCGTCAAATTAGCTATGCTAACATTCACGAAATATGAAGTGAGTTTGTCTGTGTCGGTCATCTCCGCAACAACTACACCTTTTTGAAAAAACTTACTCAAAAGAGCTTACATTATTTTAGATGACCATAGGTCATTTTTTATCTTCATAACTGATTAATGACTGTTTCAAAATCGCAGAGACCTTTTGCTTAAGCTTTGGATGAAGCATGCAGTGTAGACTAGAATAAATGATTGCGATTTGTTATACTATACACAAAATTATCTGCCATTAATCGTCAGACGAATTTAAGAGAGGTAGGGCACCATACTAGCGAGTAAGCCTGAATGGGGAATGACCTTACAGAAGACCACAGCCTAATAACTAAACACAGCGGTGTAGTTGTGTTCCGGTGTGTGAGTACAGGTCTTCAGCGCTCATTTAGGGATACGTTTTGAAAGAAATGTTTTTCTATCCCAGGGATACCTACTCCATCTTAAAGCCTTCGTGTAAAACAAACCGGGTCGGCTTTACGCAAGTTATACGTCTGGTATTGCAACTTGCAAGCGTCGATAGGCTACAATAACAGCTACCATAAGGCGGGCCGTGTGCTTGTTTGCCACCCAAATAGTACAAAAAATAAAAATATTTTTCCAGCTATGCAGTCAGGGTCACTAACGATTAGTAAACCAGCGGCTAATCGACCTAACCTAATACTATTTACTTTTTGAATGGATTCGATGGTGGCTTACTTCATTATACAAAAATAAACAAAACATAATCTCAATGTTTACAAAATAATGCGCGCATAAATGTTCGAAAGCAAATTTTTATTTTAACTTGTTAGTTCTATGAATTTTTAAATATGAATGTACAAACTTTTTAATTTTCCCTGTATTTAAAAAAATATGGGTAACGTTAAAATTGTTAGTAACGTTATGTATTTTTTTTTATACTACCAAGGTGGCAAAGAAGCATACAGCCCGCCTGATGTTAAGCAGTTACCGTAGCCTATGGACGTTTGCAACATCAGAGGTGTCACTCACGCGTTGCCGACCCTTTAAAAACCTTATAACTCCTTTCTTGAAGAACCCCATGCTATATAGTCTCTTGGGAAAACCTCGGCAGGGAGCTCATTCCACAACCTTATCGTACGTGGTAAGAAGTTCCTCTGGAATCTTACGGTACGGCATGTTTGAGGTGCAAGGATGTGAGGATGACTAGCTATCGTATACATGGTATGTAGAAGAATGTTAAACTGCCTTGGTGGCTCAGTGGTCGATGTATGTGACTGCTGATCACGAGGTCTCGGGTTCAATTCCCGGGTCGGGCCAAAAATTGATATTGAGTTTTTTGTCAAGAAATTCACAATATGCGCGTAGGCGCGGAGTTTGGAAATTGGCGGTGTTTACACCCCCGTGCCTCGGAAAGCCGTTGGTCCTACGCTTGATCTCTCTCCGGTCGTGTCGGATTCCCGTCCCACCGGACTATGAGAGTGAGGGAATAAAGATTGCACTTGTTTGCGTCTTCGTTGAGATCAGCCGCCGTAACCGAAATTCGGTTAGGAGGGCATTATTATAGTTATGTAAAAGAATGTAGAAAATGACTTTTTGACAATGATATGATATACTAGCTGTTGCCTGCGGCTCCGCCCGTATGGATGTCGTTTATAGCGATAAAAAGTATTCTATGTCGTTCTTTAAGTTACCATCTATCTCTCCTTGCCAAATTTCATCAAGATCCTTTCAGCCGTTTAGACGAGAAAAGGTTACAAAGTTATTTTCCTAGTTGATAATCTTCGTTAATAAAGGGGCCGTAAAATTCAAGAAGAGTTTTCTAAATCGGTCAAGTAGATCTTGAGATGAGCGCTCACAAACAAACAAACTTAATACATCGGTGTAGCTATGCTACATAAGTTCTTTAAAATATATGAGTAGATGTATTATTTAGAGTGCTTTAGCATGCATGAGATAATAATTTATTAATGAGAAACAACTTTTACATAACGGGTTATTTTTTGCATATTTATATCTATACCTAATCCATCATAACCGCGGTATATATACTTAATGTCGCCCGCGACTCTGCTCGCATAAATGCTAGTTATCGCGATATTACGTGCTTTTTCCCAGGATTTCATTTATTTCCTTACCAAATTTAATTGAAATCCTTTCAGCCGTTTAGTGGAAAGACAGACAGATAAAATTACTTTTGCATTTCATATTAGTAGGGATGGTAGTTTATTAAAATAACATTAAAAGAAGGCAGCTTTGATGTATTTAAAAAAAGCATTAAAGTTTCGTAAAGGAATAAAAAAATCTAGAACCAAAAGAGATTATGATTCACAATTTTGACCTTGAATTATTTTATACACGTATTTTTTTTTTTAATTTTCACACAAAAATCAAAATCACACGTATAGAAGAATGTACTAAGCGCTAATATATTCAGCGTTCATTTTTGCATGCACCTGTAAGCTCAGGAACTACCCGCTACAAAGTTTTCTGACATGACAGGTTGCCAGCGACTTGGTTGTATCCCTGGCATCGATTAAGTCTATGAGCGGCGGTCACTTCTTACCATCAGATAGGCTGGCTCGAATCATCTGTCACTATTGGCTATAAAAAAACTGTCAGCCGCAGTACTGCACATCAAAAATGAAAACTTTTTAGCTTTAAAAATTTGTAAACATACACATCTGTATTATGTGTCTGTGTGTATGCGTGACGGTCACGCGAATTGTCTAAAGAACGTGTCTAAAGAAGTTTCGCTTGAAAAAATCATACAGAAATGTTGTACAAGTGACTAATACCTACTACTTAATTATATTTGCCTCTCGTAAGTCCAAAATAAATAAATTCATCATATCCTTTTAATATTATTTTTTTGATATTTTGCAATCGAGAATCAGAGCATTTTCCTTATAAACAAGTTAATTATAAAAAACATATTCAACACGTGCGGCCTAAAAAATATCTTTACAAAAAAGCTCATAACTCTTAAACAGCGGAACAGTTTTGAAATAAAGCTTATGACAAATTATACTACGTTAGTGGCAAACAAACATACGGCCCACTAGATGGTATAATATTGTAGCATTAGGATTTTATGATAGAGGTATCCCTGAATGTAAAAAAAAAATTGAAGAAGCATCTCTAATTGAGACTCGTTCGTCCAGGACGGAACCTACTGATGTCATATCAGGTTCCCGTGGTCCACCCGCGAAGGTGGGTGTAGGTACACAGAGGGGTTTTAGTTGGTATGCCAGGCGCCATGAGCCCGACATAACCGTCCCGCTTCCCCGGGCAGGGCGGTAAGCGTAAAGCATTTACCCTCTACAAAAAAAGAAGGTCCGGGACGGGATTAGGACTCACGCACGGGCGACCTAAAGAGAAGATACATTGATATCATAAAGAAAGATAACTTACCTTCATGCTAAGCGGCGCGCGTTCAGTTTTGTTATCATATTTTTGTGCGTACTTGCTTATACATTTCGAGCATGAATGGTAATACGGAACGTAATGATACAGAAAGAGATAGTGATAGATAGTCACTCGCTGTTCTGATCAATTCTAACCACTTTAAAACGGTGCCATTTTTTAATGCCGGACTGCGAATCTCGTATTATAAAGAGATTTTAATTAAACGTTGTATGAATGTGACTCATAGACTGAATAGATCAGATTATAGCTATCATGGATTAATAAAGAATAGATTGGATAATCTTAATTTCCCACAATATGTTTTAAAAACAATCAGGATTCATTAGCGTAATCTAAAGCATATACAATAAAATTCCAATGCCATGTGTCCCCAATCTGTTGTATGCATAGATTCAAAACCATACATTGAACAATTTGTTTGTCCTTTTGAAAAATACAACTCCCGCGCTTGGGAACTAGCCCTGTGTCGCGATGGACTTTACAAACATACAATTAACGAATATAAAGTATCAGAAGAATAGCAAAAAATTTTGACCTGTGTTAGGATCGAACCCAAAACACAGTATAATATAACCAGAAAAAATATTTGAGATTTTACACTCTAATCTTGATCATATATTTTTGTTATTTGTAAGGTAAGATTAAGTGTATTGGGTTTTTCTGTTTTCAAAAATTTTTCCTTAACTTTTTTCGGACTCAGATTTTATAAGTCTTTTTCGAAGCTGACGGCTGTTTTAGGTACCTAATTATTTAGTGTGTGTATATTTATGAAGGTAATAAAAGTATGTGACCGAGACGGTTTAGTTAAACCAGTTTTTGATTACTATCAACAGAATTGGGTGGATAAACAGCAAACTTAAGTACTGAACGCAAACTCCGGCTTTATAATTAAGTACCTACCTTTTGTTTTACTACTCTCAAACTGAAACTCAAAATTCATTTATACATTTAGGTAAAAAGTACTTATGAAAAACTAGCAAGATGATGTCAGCTAATTTACTTACGGCTAGTTGGCTGACGTAGAGCCATGAGAAGAACTAGCAAGAAATTTAAGCCACTCTTTTTAATTGCCAGATAGTTACAATCTTTTGTAAAACAGATTGTAACTGCCTCTTAGGAAAACCTCGGCAGGAAACTTAGATTTAAAACGGTTCAATCGGTAGCGCCACCGCCATTTTAAATTATGAGCTTTTTTGACAAACGTGAAAGACATAATATATAAGGATACACGTGACGGGTTTTTTATGGAATAGTTTGTTGTTTTCCTTATACAAAATTAAGGCCGTTGCCTGAGCTGATTTGCATGTATACCTCTATTGAATTATGGTTTTAATTAATACTTGTCTAAGAGGTAAGTAAATATTAGCATAACAGCAAAATATAGGTAGTTTAAAACTATGGTTTTTGATGTGTAAACTTTTTTAGGCGCGTTGACCACTTTTTGGGTGAACAAATATCATGGAACTCGCGTCACCGTCACCGAACGCTTTCCATATTTAAAAATAAAAATCTAATAGCTCGACGATACAATTGACAAGTTACTTAGTCTTCACTTATATCAGCAGCCTCTAAAGACTACTCCGCATGTTTTTTTAAAGGAAGCAAATAGACCCTGTGTCGCTTTAAATAAATAAAGAAATTCTCGGGATACACTGTAGCCTCTGTGCTATTCCAGACTATAATCTCTCTGTATGCCAAAATTTTTTCCAGATACATTAGGCCGTTTTGGCATAATTGAGTTATAAACATCAATATTTTCGCATTTATAATATAGTAGAAGTTATAGGATTTTACGCCCATGTATCTACTCGTAGGTACATATGTAACTGTAGGCAATGAAGTGAAGCAATCAAACGGAAAATTTTCAATATCTTTTTGTGAATGACAGATTGATTTTTAAGGACGGTTGATGTGATTGACAATCACATCGATGAAGATGTCAGTGACGTTGACCATGTATGTGGTTTTATCAATAAGTGTTTATCGTGAAGACGAATGTCATACTGTGTAGTCATACAGAACTAGATAACTGTTGTTATCCAACTGATTTAGTGAAAAGAAAATAAAATTAGGTATATATTTGAGTTTTAGTCTCAGAGTGCATATATTTCAGCATAATGATCATCTTGACTGAAAGACATCCACTGCTAAACATAAGTCTCCACCAATGGTTTCCACGATATTCGGTCCTGAACTACCCGCAACTTTTACTAGGTCGTTGGTCCACTTCAAGCTTTAGAACCAGTCTGTGGTTGCTATTCCAGAACCATTCTGAGTTACTGGTCTGATGAAACCCAACAAGATCAAATAAATTATATAAATGACTTCACGCAGCGATGTAGTTGAGTTCCTGTGCGTACACGTTTCCAGAGCTCATTAAGGGATTCGTTTTTAAGGAACCTTTTTCTATCCCAGGGAAATTCAATCATAAAACCGTAGTGTTTATTTTTTGGTAATAAACACGCAAAAATAAACCAGAATCTAAAGAAACTGCTTACCATTAGGCGAGCCGTATGCTAGTTTGCCACCTAAGTAGTACAAAAAAAACCTAAAAACGTTAAAAGACCAAAAACTCAGCTACTAAAACAGTAAATGACAGTAACATTTTCAAGCTTTAATATTGTGACTTTGGGGACTGCCGATAGAAGTGAAAACTATGTAACTTGTGAATTGTATCGTCGAGCTATTAGAATATTATTTTAGAATATGAAAAGCGTTCGGTGACGATGACGCGTGTTCCATTATTCTAGTTCACCCAAAAAGTGCTTTTTAACACGCCTAAAGAAGTTTTCACTTCAAAAAACATACGAATGAATTTCTGAAAGCACCGAAACGGCAAAATTATACTGACAACAGAAAAGCTTTTCTAATATACATTGTCTATAGCTACCCTTTGTCGAAAACAATCTGTCAATCAAGCTTAGATTTCTTGTTTATACGAAGTTCTTGTCATTGTGTGTTTCTTACTGCGGAAAGTATAAGTGGTTTGTTTTACAAAATAGCATTTGTATTTTAGCATTATTTATGATAACAAAACTTAGTACTGTGTGACAAAGGTCATCATAATGTGGGTGTCTGAAGATGGACGTCGTCGAAATTGACTTTGGGAACACTTGCGTGATGAGTTGGATGCCCAACACAAGAAGTATCACTCACGCGTTGCCAACGCTTTAAAAACTTTATAATTTAAATTATTTTTATGAAGAACCCAATGCTGTAGTATATAGTCTCTCGAGAAAACCTCGGCAGAGATCTCATTCCACAACCGAATCGTACGTGGTAGTTAATTGCTCTGAATTGGGCACTGGAGTCTATACATAAGTGTTATTATAGGTCTCCTGGGCTCATTCAGAAGAATTTCCGCGTCAGGTCTCCAGCGCTCATTTAGGCATGCGTTTTGAAAGAAACGTATTCCTATGCCAGGGATACTTCCATCTTAAAGGTGGTGAAAAAAATGGGTTGGCAACACGCAAGTGATACCTCTGGTATTGCAAGCGTCCATAGACTACGGTAACTGCTTAACATCAGGCGGGCCGTATGCTTGTTTTCCACCGAAGTGGTATAAAAAAAATTCAGAGGCATTTTTTTATGTTTGTGTGTAGATATTTGGCTCTGGTCTTCTGTAAGGTGATTATAGTCTTCCAGTCGGGCTTGCTCTCTGCCCACCACTCTTTATGTACGGCAGCCATGTTCCACCAGCTACGTTAAGTCCATATAGTAGTCGCATCTATTGCCATATATAGTTTGATTATGACTGTTTCAATGATAGTTACAATCATTTTGATTGATAGGTATGTACAATAATGTGAATGAAAGACATTTTTTTATAACAAAGCGCGTTATGGATAATGAAATAGCGCTAATTACACGAAAGTCCAGACAGTATTAACAGGGACAGGTGTCTGCGGGGAGGTATGAAGGAAAGTGGGCGGGTGAATTCAATCATCTCAACCTAACGAATTTGACAGCTCCAATTGCACAATTAAAAAAAGAAATATTTTTCTATTTTTAGTGATAAAATAAAAGTAAAAAATATACGAAAAAATTGTTAATACCTACAACATTTGAGGGTTGTCCTCGATATGCCTGGGATTCCATTATTAGATCCTCACTTGATGCCAATGAGACTACCTCTAGAGTATACTCTTTCAAATAAAAAAATGAATTTTGAGAATCGGTTCATAAACAACGAAGTTATCCGCGAACAAACATAAAAAAGCACCTACGGTTGAATTGAGAAACCTCCTCCTTTTTTGAAGTCGGTTAAAAAAAGGCTATACAAACATTTCTAATGAAAATCATAACTATTCAATCAAATTGGCAATAATTAAATACTTTTTCTATTCGTGACCTTTTGCCTATTGTGCCAGTGATTGATAAGGAGAGTTAACATAGGTAAACCAATGCACGATATACAATACTGACATACAATATGTCACGTAGTGTTGACACAGCATTGTTATTAATGATGCAACAACTGCCTTGGTGGTCCAGTGGCCGCAGTATGCGCCTGCTGTGCACGATTGATGACAAATCTTTGTGTGATGAACACGAATAAATTCTTTTAAACTTTCATTCGATTCGATATGTACACATAATATAACTATATTGGACAACGGGTCTAAATCGCGTAATATTTTAAAGCTTTTCATACCTTTTTGTTTTCCGACGTTTCGGTCGAATTGCACCGACCGTTGTCACGGGTTGACTGACACGGTCGGTGACCACCTTTAAAATATTACGCTGTTTAGACTCGTTGTCCATTATAGTTATATTATATGAACACGAATGTTTGTTCTGTGTCTGGGCGTAATTTATCTATAATATGTATTTAGAAATATATAAGTACTAGCCCGCGGCTCCGCCCGCGTGGATGTCGGTTATCGCTGTAGCCTATGTGTTATTCCAGACCATAATCTATCTCTGTGCCAAATTTCATCCAGATCCGTTCAGTAGTTTTTACGTGAAAGAGTAACAAATATCCATCCATCCATCCATCAATTCTTACAAACTTTCCATTTATAATATTAGTAGGATGTTTATCTGTTGTCTGGTTACCATAGTACAGGCTCTGCCTAGTTTGGGATCAGATAGCAATATGTGAGTTGTCCCGAAAGTATTGTTATTATTACATAAAATAATGTAAGACACCTACTTATAATTTGGCGAAGCTACGAATATCTGCGTACCTACGTACTTTTTTACAGTGATGTTGAGGAATACTATGACGTCCTAACCCGTGCTATAAATTCATTACTACTTTGTTTATTCCTTATATTTTCCTTATTATTTTAATGAGGCAAAGCAGTTTTAAATAATATTTTTCCTTATTTTTTCGAAATATTTTGGATGTCCTCTAAATTAATTTAGAGGACTAGCATCTTTTTTTGAAATAAATTAAAGCAACTTTTTTGAATAAATTAAACATAACGAAGGTAGTAGCTATTAAAATATTGTTATAAGACCACGCTTTGGTCAATGTTAAATATTTTACTTACATATAAAAAAAAATGTAAAGCACTTCGGATATTACTTTAAGAATATTGCGAGTACGAAGTAGCGTGTGATTTAGAATAGTTAAAGTTTATAGAGATTGAGTATGAAAAGCTTTAATTTATATATCTAGCCGCCCGTCCCGATAATTCTCGTATTTCCCTGGGTCAATATACTAGATAGGTATTGCAAGCGTTCATAGGCTACGGCAACTGCCTATCATCAGGCGGAAGTAGCCCATATACCTATTGGTGCTGTAAGTACAACAGCTTAGGTGCCGAATCCATTAGTGCTCAAAAAATTGGTGCCGAAAGAGGAATACTTAATCAGGCGGGCCGTATGCTTATTTTCATAAGTATTACACAAAAAAAAACCTTCCATAAATGATTGTCCCGAGTGTACTTTGAGTCCATAATTTATTTATCTTCTTATTTTAAAA
The DNA here is from genome assembly GCA_947095525.1 of Trisateles emortualis. Taxonomy (NCBI): domain Eukaryota; kingdom Metazoa; phylum Arthropoda; class Insecta; order Lepidoptera; family Erebidae; genus Trisateles; species Trisateles emortualis. The sequence continues at coordinate 18,169,176 of OX352736.1, read as the reverse complement.
AAAGCCAACTGCCGCACTAGGGAACAAACTCTGTGTCGCGAGAAACTTTACAAACACGACCCCGCCATCCCCTTCTAACCTAACCTGTCCGAGTCGGGGTGCCCTAAAGTCCAGATTGCATCCAGTTTTTCCTGGTAACAATAGTTAAGGGTACACCACCCTTAACTATTGTTACCAGGAAAAACTATATTATGTAGTTTTATATAGTATAGGGCATAAAGCGAAGAAAAAATATACATTATAAATATATATTTATCTACGATATGTATGTATTAAGAAATATATAAGTATGTTTATCAGTGGTCTGGTTACCATAGTACAGGCTTTGCCTAGTTTGGGATCAGATGGCGGTGTGTGAGTTGTCCCGAAATATTATTATTATATAATGAATATTATAGTAAATGAATAATACACTAAATGAATAATGGGACTTATGGGACAACAATATTATAAAAATATTAGTCCCATTTGTGCCATGGGACTGCTGGGACGTAATCGTCTCAGTTCTCCCATGATGGGACAACGCAATAGAACTAGTGGGATAGACAATTTTTTTTGTAAACAACACGCTGCGCAGTGGTAAATGGGTAGGTAACTTAAGCCACTGAACCAACCGTGCTGTTAATCGTATCTTTGCAAAGTCCCTCGCGACACAGAGCTTGTTCAGTAGTGCAGGCGAGTCATTCGTCAACTCGCTGAATACCTATTTCGTAGACTTTAGAAATGTGCTATCTCGCCAACGTCTATGAGATAGGTATTCAGCGAGTTGACGAATAACTCGTGCGGGCGATGTCTTTAAAAATATGTGTACCTAGTCGTTTATCCACAATGGTAATATGTAACCATTAGCTAGTTACACGGAATTTTGAATTAATGATTTATGATTACCATAATCAGGCTAATCACGGTTATTAACACGATTGCCGGTAGTTATAACTTTGAGTGAACCTGTGTGCCAAGGCGGAGGTTGTGAGTTCGATTCCGATCCGGGACAATTTTTTGTGTGTTGCGCACGATACTTTGTTCTGTATCTGGATGTAATTTTTCTATAATGTATGTATTTGGGTATGTGTTTTTAGGTATTATTATTACCAAAAACGAAAACAACGATAATAGTCATAACACCTAATAATGTAAAAAAAGATAGGCCGAAGTCGTTGCAATGTCTGTCTTCTTACCAACATACGAGACACCTAAATATAATAACGTTTATGGGGGACGGACGTGGGAATGCATGTTACCTTGTGCTAAATAGCTTACCTGTAGAAGTCTGCAACAACCTAAATGCTGAAAATTGTAAAAATTTTATAATTAAATATGTCTTAGATTAAGTTAACTCCTTTTTTGTGAAAGTTAATGTACCGAGACGATGGCGTCTCGGCTTAACTGTAGTATATCAGCCATGGGGCTGATATACTACAGTTAAGCCCTTGATAGTTTTCGTGGTTTAATATACTTGTAACACAATATATGTAGTAACATGATTTAAATTTAAAAAAAACCGTAGTACTGCCCTAGCCAAGAATCAAAAACGTACCTACTTAACAATGAGCTGTTATCGTGTGTTAACATTTTCCTATAATTTAATATAAATTTTCTGAGGAGATTTCCCTTGCCCAGCAGTGTTACATTATACATATGTTGCTATTATTATTTAAGAATTAAACGAGAGATCTTCACCACTGCGCCACCAAGGTAATCAAAATAAAACTCATACGGCCGCACTCAGAGTCACCTAACGGCTACTTAAGGCGCTCCTTAGTAGAGATTTAAAAAAGCTCACTCTCAGAGTCAGCTAATGGTTCATTAACGTCCCTAATCGGCAGTTATAGTTAAGTAGAGCAAAACCTTTACTTACATTCTTAATGATTGATTTTGAGTGACTGGTGAAAGTTATATTTAGCGGAAAAATAATTAAATTCGTAATATTTTCTAACAAAAAGCTAAAATGGGTATGGAATTGGCAGACGTTCCGAATTTTGGGTCGGATTATGCTAAAAGGAATAGATAAATAAAGGGCCTTGGCGATCCTTACGTGATTTTTTACTTAATGTGCACTGATTGCTTAAGAAATAAAAAACTATATTATATTAAACAAACAATACTTTTATTTTATAATTTTAACAAAAAAAATGACTTCAATACGGCAAGTTGTACCTATAGTTTTCAATCACCTTGAAATTTCCAATTCTGAAGTAGGTACCTACATAGGCAGGATGAATTTTCCTATAAGCTTTATTCTCATTTTACCCGGCCGTGAAAAAATTGTCATTGAGAAGTTCAGGTGGCCATCTGTGGTGTTTTTTATCAGTTTCACTTCACCAAATCACACTTTCTGCCTGTACGCCTATAATTTTTGAAGAGTTCTCTCGATTCCTCATGGATCCCATCATTGGAAGTGGCTTTTTAAAAGTTACTTATTTACATTATTGTAAATATATGATAGGTACTATAAACTTTTATTTCATTCGCAGCGAACACACGTAAAATCAAAACAATAATAATCTACTATTGACATTAACAGTTTGACAGTAAGCACAACAAGTAATACCATTAAAATAAATCGTAATTCTTAAATTAATTAAAAATTATTTTATAATTTTTATAGATTGATTTGTTGATAAAAAAATAATAGGATATAACTGATTGAACTTAGATTTATGATATGCTTTAGTTTTTGATGTATTTAAATAGATTTTTAAATACTTATTATTAACATTTTTACGTGTGGCCACACTGAAAATATATCGATATGCAATCGATAGTGTACGATTCACCCAAAGGTTCCTTAAAGCCGTCATTAACTAATGAACCGTTAAATACTGACTCTGAGATACACCGATATTTAGCGAATTTAATGCTTATTAGTTAAATACTCATTAGGACTAATTTAATGAATGTCTCTGAGTACGGCCGATAGTGAAAGTTATTAATTATACTAATATAAATGTCATTCTTTAATTATGGCTATAATATTGTATTAGAATAAATTACAGCAATAAACTAAGGACCGTACCACCATATTTGCAATAAGGTTAATATGCCAAGGTAACAATCTCAATAGTTTTGCCTCTTTAAGGAAAAACTATGACAAAACTAATGATGGTTTCGACACCAACTCTCCAAAAGAATATTTTAATACAAAACAGTTTCTGAACTACTTTTTGTTTAAAGATTTTTTGCGCTTTACGACATTCTGATTTGTTTTGATGCATTTTATTATGAAATGAACTAAGACTGTCAATTACATTTCTTATTGATTCATCATCATCATCATCATCATCTCAGCCTGATAATGTCCACTGCTGAACGTAGGCCTCCCTCATATGTCTCCACAATGGCCGATCTTGAGCTGCCTGCATCCAGTGCTTTCCTGCAGCTCTGATGATGTCATCTGTCCACCTAGTGGAAGGTCGTCCCACACTGCATTTTCCTGTACGTGGTCGCCACACGAGAACCTTTCTTCCCCATCGGTTGTCTTATTGATTGGTTTGTGGCTAATCTGATGACTTGTTCAGATCGCACGTGATAAAACTCTGCCGTGATCTAACGACTGTTATCAGTCGCAGCTCGACGTTTAGAGTTCCAATGCATGAATGCTTAAATGGTGGTGGTATGCCTAAATGAGCGCTGGAGACTTGTTTTCTGTGAGTTTTGTTTGTTTTACTCCTCTTAAAGTGGCCGCACACGGGTCACAGGCGATAGCCAGAAAACGCCACCATAGACTTTTTATTTTTTCGGGACAACTCACACATCGCTATCTGATCCCAAACTAAGCTGAGCCTGTACTATGGTAACCAGACAACTGTTAAACATACTTATATATTTCTAAATATATACATATTATAGATAAATTACACCCAGATACAGAACATCACACAAAGATTTGTCCTGGGTGGGAATCGAACCCACGACCTCCGGCGTAGCAGGCCAGTCAAAACTTGTTTTCACATCGGGTGCGGCGAGTTCATATAAAATATATAAAAAGTAATGAAAACAAGAAAGGTTGGTGGCGGCGCGTTTTGTGGTTAGCGCGTTTAGCCCGTGTGCGGCCACACTTAAACTTACAAGAGAATATTTTTATTGCTATTGTGTACGTACATTTTAGTAGTAGTACGAGTATAAGCAGCGAGTGGATGATTTTACATTTTACCAATATTTTGATAAACATCGTAATGATACTCAGTAAAACGAGGGATAAGAAAGGTTTGGTATGAGAGGTCCGCTTGTAAAATGCGGAAGGGATAAAATATTGAACCCTTTTTTATTTGGAGTAGCCGATATCTTTTCAAACATACATCCTGTTGTAATATATTTCATATAATATAGCCTTGAATATTTACGATGCCAAAGGGTATTTGTATTGTTTTTACAATGCTATAAGCTTATCTGCACTACACAGTGGTGTAGTTCTGTTTCTGTACGTGAGTATAGGTCTCCAGGGAAAACTGTTTTCCTTATCTAAGCGTTACTATCAAACAAAACTCTGTTGCTACATGATGTAGGGTTGACAATGCGCTAGACAAGGCTACGGTAACTGCTTACCATCAGGCACATTTCTTCTAATGACATTATGATAAAGAAAGAAAGAAAAAAATATATTTTGTACTCAAACAAAATTACAAACAACAAATTAAATAACTTATAGGTAATTAATATAAACAACCTAAATGTTAAGCTAAATAATGTTAGCTCAGCTTTGTAGCTGCTAAGCCCAATGACGAAGCAGCACTGATATTCTGCTAATACCAATACTGACATACCCAGGTAGAAAAAATAGAAGATAAAACTTTTTTTTTAATTCAACGAGTTTTAATTCACACGATTAGTCTAGTCTATTCGAAAGACAAGGCCTTAGTTTGCATACAGCGTTTCCATTTTTAACGGAAGGCAACGTTTACAGTCATTGTAACCTAAATGAATTAAAAAAACAGACGTGTGACTAAAAATGTTAAAGGTATTAGAGGCATAAAATAAATAGACACACAAAAAAATAAAGCGTTTAATATAAAAACGTGTGTAAACTAAACAATTACAATAGTAACAAGCGTCAACTAAATACGAGTGAAGAGGTAAATAATTACAGTGGGCCTCCCGTATAATATTTCGAGGAATTGTTTGATATGATGCCCTCGGCAAAATTTTATCAACGCACCTCCGGCTCACATCTTAGAACCTCTATCGTGTCATACTGTACGGTGTCAGGGGAATTTTCTATCACGTACGATTAGGTTGTAGATTGAGCCATAAGCTCTCTACCTGCCGAGGTTTTTCCCGAAAGACTATGGCATGGGGTTCTTCACAAAAGGAGTTATAAAGATTTTAAAGTATTGGCAACTTGCGAGCGTTATCCCTGGTGTTACAAGCGACCATTGGCTACGGTACCTAACTGCTTTCTATAATGCAGGCCGTATGCCTGTTTACCTTCTTGGAGTATGAATTTGTTCGCCCGAGCGGGCCAAACGACCAAATTACAAATTTTTTAATGTTTGATGGGGATGGAGGTTTTATTACTTTTCAAGCATCAAAATCTGTCTGTACATAAAAGTAATAAACCTCCAAACAAATGGCGGGCAAAACGACCTATAACTCCCTTCGTCGTATGAAAAAAGGAATACAAATACTTATAATATTAGGTGATAAAACGTGTATGACCATAAGGGGACCGCAGTGGAAAGCTGGGTTAAGCTTTAAAATTATTACAGATACAGATTTAAGAGAGGTAGGGCACCATACTAGCGAGCAAGTCTGTCTGAGGACTGAGCTCCCTGTCGAGATTTTTCCCGAAAGACTATAGCATGGGGTCCATCAAAAAAGGAGTAGGTTTATAAAGTATCGGCAACACCCAAGTAATACCTCTGGTACGGGTCCTTCGCTGTTTGACACCACGGATTATTGGCAACATGGTGTCAATCGCAGAAGGACGTTTTTTGACTTACCTGTTTGGGACCACGGTGTCAATCGACGAATATCTTATTTGTCTTCGTTGATTGACACCATGACGTAAAACAGCAAAGAACGGCCGCATTGGTATTTTATTATAACATAACAATCACGCACAAAAGTGTTTACATGATTTTTATTTAAATTATACATTTTTTCTGAGAGTGCTTGGCAAGGCAAAACTGTTTAGATACCCACAACAGTTTTGCGATAGCAACAACTACTACGTTTTACTACTACATCTCTTAAAATTTAATTTTAATATTCAAGACATCAGCAGGTAAAAAATAATGAAATACAAATTATTATTATTACATGCCCTTAAATATATTGGCAAGAACGTTTAAGAAAGGGTAGAAATACCTGAGTTAGAACAAACAAAAATCTTAAGTCAAAAAACGAGTGTGTGTTGACCACACGGCAGAAGTAAAAACTTCATTGGACTGTCAATAATGGATGGAGTATTAGCATTCTGTGGTATTAGTCCAACGCGAACGATGCGATGATACTGGGTTCGAATCCCATATTCAAGTCCACTTTTAGGAATTTGATTTTTGTAGATGGTTTAGATATCAGATAATATTTATTTTAAGTTCAAATTCACAAATAGGTAATTTTCTCACAGTACCGTACGAAGGTAGTACCGACCGAACAGGGTTGGAATCCCAACATCGGATACACTTTTATTTTTGTATTTTGTTTTGGTTTAAAGTGGGTCAAAATCGCGCCCAAAGAAGTCGGTTACAAACATACAAACATACAGGTGAAGCTAATAAAAAGCGTGTAATAAAAACGTTTAAACTTCAATAACGCTCAATTAATTGTAAGTAGCTATAAATAATGTATCATCGAATTATAGGTAAAAAAATAAACTATAGACTTGTATATTTAATTTTTTTTAAACATCAACGACTTTGAAGAAATTAATGAATATAGGTACAACTATTTTTTTTTACTCTTGTGAAATTTGCATGACTAGCACAGTAATATATCATTACACGTTTATTTGTGTAACGATACATAACGAATAAAACGCACGGTAATGTTACACTATTATTCGTTAGAAAAAAAATAGAAATACTTTAATTTTAATAACCTATTTTTATTCAAACTTCCATTTTGTGGGATAAAACATTACTAATAAAATTTGCATACAGTTTTCACGAATAAACGTGTAAGAAGATTAGAAAACATTACCCAAATTTGAAAACAATCAGAAATTCTCAAATCGTCTGTAGGTTTTAACATGTTTATTCTTGTATACTTGGTAACTCAAAAAGCATGTAATAAAATCATAAACTACTATTCCTGTATTTTTTAATTCGTTATTTCCCTATAATAAAGAAATTCACTATTATAATAGGCATGTTTTGAGTCTAAAATTCATAAAAAATATTAGGTAGGTGTAAGATAGGCAAAATGAAAAAAAATCGTGTAAGAACTCTTGCACGTTTATTCGGTGGGGCCATCGAAAATTGCTCACTTCAAAGTGGATGGTAAGTATGGATTTGTTTTCACATTAAAATTATAAGTTTTAATCATAAGGTCTTGGATATAATAGGCCCAGGCAATAATAGTGAAATCAGTTAATTTAAAAGGTGAATCAGGTAAAAGTCAGGTAAAGTACTTATTCCTATCTCGAAGATAATGTTCATGCATTTTTGACACAATGCAATATTTTGTATTTCTAATACATTCATTTGTATTTCATATATTATAAAGTGCAAATGCAAATAAATATATTAAAGGCGATGTTTCAGAAATGTATAGAACCTGGGCTAGGTCTTGTACAATACATTTTTATGTGTTTTTTGTCTGAAAACATTGTTGATGCTAATATCATAAAATTGTAATATACCTAATTGACGAACCAAACAAACTGTAAGACTATTTCACGAAACTCAAAACGAACACTTTTGACTTTTATTTTGGTCTATTGAAATGTCAAACTGCATTCGTTCAGTTCTTAATTTTAACTTATTGTTTGTTATTCCCTTTATTTACGGTTTATTAAAATATGATTTGTACTAATAAATATGTATTCCATAACAACCAAGATTCCATTAAACATTTGATTGTAATTGTTTGTTGTAATAACCGTTTTCTTTTCGTCAGTACACAAATCACACTTGACCTTGGTGTCAATCGACGAAAACAAAATAAGATATTCGTCGTTTGACACCACGGTCGATAATTAATATGAAAATGGTGCCAAACAGGTAAGTCAAAAAACGTTTTTCTGCGATTGACACCGTGGTGTCAATAAGTCGTGGTGTCAAACAGCGAAGGACCCGTACTACAAGCGTTCTTAAAGCGTACTTAGTTTGTCACCTAAGTAGTATAAAAAGCAGATACTATAAAATATCGAAAGTTATTACAGACAATATACAAACACACATAAATCTCATAAGTAATTAAAATGGCCATAATTTACCTGTATCTAATAAATAATTAAACATAAAGAACGTAACTATAAATTAATTTTGAATGGCTCATTGTATCCTCTTTGGTCAAGTTTCTAGGTAAGTTAAATACGTCACTTGAGCAATGTAGATAACTTTTTTATGACAGATATATCAACATACCATATAATAATATTAAGTGGCAGCTAATTGTTTATAATAATAAAAAAATGCACTTCGGGAGTGCCGACAAAAGTGAAAACACTAGGCAAACAGTTGTTATAAATTTTATAGCAATAAATGTTTTTTTTTATTTATCAAGACGCGTTCGCGGTCTGCTATATGTAAATGCATGTATCGCCTCTTTGCTTTAATTACGTGACAGTCGAAAAAAGATTTTTCGGGCGGATTATTTTGATATTACAAACAGACATTCCTATTTTATTTATTTGTATAGATATCTGGCACCTATAGAAGCTTCATATCCATCTATCTATCTTATCCAATGCTCAATTAGATACGTACGTCAATTAAGAAACAATTATAAAATAATTACAAGAGACTGTGCTAAAATGAACAATGTTACAAATATTTACAATATACTCATGTATCTCGCCAAATCAATATTTTTCTTTCGTAAACCCACTTCACTATTTCAAGGACGCTATTCAACGCGGCACTTGGAAAAGTTATCAGAGCCTCTAGACAAGTGGCATAAAAGGTAATCGAATCGAAAAGTCAAAAAAACAAATGTATGGGATTTGACGTAAGTCTACGATATAATGTCGTAAACTTACGTCAAATCCCATTCATTTGTTTTTTTGACTTTTCGATTCGACTATGGCTTATGCCACTTGTCTAGAGGGGCTGCTCATTTATCGATAACTAGGGGTCGCCCGCGACTTCGTCCGCGTGGTAATTTGGAATATTTTCCCCGATTTTGCAATATATCTCACTACTGTTCCGCTCCTATTGATCATAGCGTGATGTTATATAGCCTATAGCCTTCCTGGATAAATGCACTATTCAACAAAAAAAGATTCTTTCTAATCAATCCAGTACTTTCTGAAATTAGCGCGTTAAACCAAACAAACAAACAAACTCTTCAGCTTTATAATATTAGTATAGATGAGCAAACTTTTACTGTGAATGTGAAGAGAACGGCAAGCCGATAATTTGGGAAGAAGAAATTTCAATTTACCCGGCCTTCCCCTACATAAGAGAAATCAGAGATTTTGAAACTTAACAAAAATTAATAACAGTATATTGGGTAAATGAATAGTTATTTTATTTTTTTCAAAGGCAACTCCCGCACTAGTGATCAAGCCCTATGTCGTGGGGGACTTTACAAACATACAATTAACGGACACAAAGTACACTCAGACTCGGGACAATCATTTATGATTTACATTTTTTTTGTCCCGTGTGGAGATCGAACCCATAACACATCGCGCAGTGGTAAATGGCGACCAACCATGTAGTTGCTCTTTGTATTGCCCTAATAGGCAAATACAATTGAATCATCTCCTATTAAGTGTGATAACTATGATGTTGCCACCGAGCCAGTTAAACTTAACCTAACCCTGAGTAAATCGCTTTCTGTATTACAAAAGTGTCAAGGGTATTTTTTATTGTTAAATGCTACGATTAGAAATTAGATTTAACATTCAAGCTTGAATTTGGATAAAAATAAAAACAGATTACTTTTTACACTAATTTAGTTACTATTAGTCTCATTTTTTTTACTATACTAGATTCACACGCGGCTTTGCCCACGCGTATAATTGATAGACTGCCTCGGTGGTCCAGTGGCCGCAGTATGCGCCTGCTGTGCACGTGGTTGTGGGTTCGATGTACAAGACAAAACTTTGTGTGACCCACAAAGAATTGTTCTGAGCCAGACTCAAATTGTGTAATTTGTGTCCGTAAATTGTATGTTTGTAAAGTCTCCCGCGACACAGAGCTTGTTCTCTAGTGCGGGAGTTGTCTTTAAAAAAAAAATAAAAAAAACCTTGGAAACAGTGTTTTTTCCCGGTATAAAAGTAGCTTGTATTATTCCAGACTATAATCTATCTCTATACTAAATTTCACTCGGATCCATTCAGCCATTTTGGTGTGATTGAGTAACAAATCCAAACATTTATCTAAACTTTCGTATTTTTAATATTAGTGTAAAAATAATTGATTAAAACCATTTTCTTATCTCAAGGTTACCTATAACCGTAGTGTTAGAAGGTTTTGAGTCTGCAACTCGTCTATGTTGTGTTAACGTCCATTGACTACAATAACTGCTTACCATCAGAATCAGATGAGCCGTTTACTTGTTTTTTTAGTTCGTAATACGCATGTAATACTTCAAGTATTGCAAGTATCCAAAGGCTATGGTAATCCTCCGTATGCTTGTTTGTTAACCTAAGTATAGTATAAAAAATGTGCGAAATTTAACATCACTGATTCAACTAGACACTCATTCAAATCGCTTATGATAAATAACAACGCACGAGTTGCGAAGGTACCTATAGTTATAATTCTGCGTATCCTTTTGTATTCTCTGAAAATCCATAAATTTTCCACAATATTTTCTTACGCAATAACAGGTAGGTATTCTAACCACAATATATGCTAATTACATTTTTAAACATGTTTGGTTAACGTAAAAAAACCTACTTATGGAGTAAACATTTACTATCTAGTTGATTTAAGAGTAAATGTTTGATAATTCGGGGATAAACAACCTGATACGTACACAATAACAGTTATAGGCCTTTTTGGTAATACCACAGAATACTTAATAGTACAGGTAATACAGAAGGAGGTCTATATTTAACGGTAAAAGTATAAACAGACGATCGAACTTGGTTAGGGCCGAACCACGAACATGGTGCGCTCCGAGCCATATTCGCTCGTGTGGTGCACGGTCCGCCGGACATTATTATTATTAATATCATTATAATATGGTTCGGAGCGCACCATGTTCGTGGTTCGGCCCGAACCAAGTTCGATCGTCTGTTTATACTTTAAATATTAACAAGCTATGATGATGAACAATGAATATAAAATTTTTAAATTGCACTCCGAGAGTGCCGACAGAAGTGAAAACACTAGGCAAAACAGTTGTTATAAATTTTCTAGCAATAAATGTTTTTATTTAATTTATCTAGACGCGTTCGCGGTCTGCTATATGTACATGCATATATCGCCTCTTTGCTTTAATAACGTGACAGTCGAAAAAAGATTTTTCGGATATGTCAACCTGCGTCTCGTAACGGTATCGCGAATTCAGAGATTTTATCTTAAAATAATTTTATAGAAAACAATATTAAAACATAGAATCATTATTAAATCGAATATTTAAATTTACTACCTAGGTATAAGTCTTTTTTTTTCAAATTTGACTGTACGGTTGATTCAGTGGCTTAAGTGGTTACCTCACCATTTACCACTGCGCGGAGTGTTGTTTGGTTCGATCCCTACACGGGACAAAAACAATTGTGATCCATAACTGTTTTTCCCGAGTCTGGGTGTACTGTGTGTCCGTTAATTGTATGTTTGTAAAGTCCCCTGCGACACAGGGCTTGTTCCCTAGTGCGGGAATTATTAAATTTATTCTTTGCTAACAGGTTATTGTATTCCATATTTAATTTTGTACTGAATCATAATAAATAAATATACACATTAGCAACAAACATAAATAATACTTGGATGGTCTGCGTTAGGTACGATACAAGGTAAAGAAATATAAGACAAGATCATATCAATGACCATAACGTATTCAAAATAAAGTTACACATTATAATGACCAGTATAATAATTCAAAATAAACAAACAATAGAACAATCTGACGAGCAGAACGAGAGCATTTAGTATTTGTTCGTACAGCAAACAATGTTGCCAAAGTGGAAGTTTTTGTTGAACACTTTATTTTACTGATGTGTTCGTTATTAGGCATAATACTGATAGTGACAATGCTCTTTATCTGATATAATATTTATTTGTTTATTATACACTTTATTGTACACCATTTACAATAATTTTACATAAACTTTTTATAAATAAGTCTGTACAATGGGCAGCCTTATCGCTAACAGCGATTTCTACCAGGCAACCTTTGGATGGATATGTGAGTAGGATTTAGCAAATTTAATATTATAAAGAGGTAAGATTTGACTTTGTTTGTTGTAGTTTGTTTGTTACGATCTAACTCAAAAACTACAGGAACGAATTAAAACAATATTTCGCCATTAGAAAGCTACATTGTCAGCGGGTAACATAGACTATATTTTTTTTTACTCGGGATCCCTACGAAAACTAAATACGAGTAAATGTCCACCCGTGTGAATAAGCCACTAATCGTGTATCAGTATAGGGGCCTGTAGCTGAATTTTGGGTCGCAATAATACAAATTTAACGATGTTTGCCATCGAAATGCTAAGAAGAAGAAGGGCCTGTTTCACAATATCGAAATGAAGTCGCAAATAAGCTAATTGTAACATAAGTATCAAGCAAAGTCATCGTCTGCATTTCGACACAGCGGGTTCCAGAAAAGCATACGGACAAGGATGACTTTATCAAAGTTGAGAAGAAGAAAAAGAAGCCTCCTTGTAAGAACTAGTGTAGTACCGCACTGATGGGACCCAATATGCTGTTGCGTCCTGCTACACTTATGCCGCAGCTATACGTGTCCTGTCTGAAAGTTGAGGAGATTGTGGAGTATATCAAGATAAAGAGCAACTGGAATTTGAGAGTCGAGAAGTTGGAATCGCGTCACAGCAGCTACTTCAATTTATTATTACTGACTCAACATCTCAAGAAAACATTCAACTGGTGATTCTCAAACATAATTGGGCTTTTTATTATGTTCATTGATTGACTTTAAAAGAACCGTTAGAATGAAATCTCTTAGAAAATTGTCATATTCAGTTAAGCTACTTGACTGGAATAACGTTTAATATTTTCGCATCAAGTTGTGGAAGCTTGTTATTGGCGTTTGTTGATATATTTACAATTATATTTGTTTTGAAGCTGTAAGCTTCCCAAATAAAATAAAATAAAATATACAGGAAATGAACGGTGAAGGAAAACATCGTGAGGAAGCCCACATGTCTTAGAAGAAATTCTTCTTAGCGTGTCGATGGCAATCTAAAATTTGTAAAATAAGTTTTTCGAAGAAATTTTAAAGACTGAATCACCAACCTGAATTAGGCCAGTGTGTGTGAATTAAGGTCTAAACCTCTCTTTCTTGATGCAGTAGAGGAGACCCGTGCCCAGCAGCGGATTATGTGTAGCGGGTTATATGGGTTGCTATTATTTTTTATATAAAGGACTGCACTTACGCCTTTTTCCGTGTCTAGGAGCCGCGCGCTTGCTGATCACGACCACGTGTTGTTCTAAATGCGTGTACGACTACGGTACTACTGCGCGGCGTGTTGTGGGTTCGATCCACATACGGGACAAAAAATTGGGAGATCCGTAAATGGTTGTCCTGAATCTGTGTTTGTATAGTCCCGCCAAAGTACACCCAAACTCGGGACAATCATTTATAGATCACACAAACTCTTGTCTCTCTGTAAATGGCAATGGTGAGGTAACCACGCAGTCGAACCTTTACCATTAAAGCAAGTAAAATTATTCTAGTATTTCTTCAACCATTTTCCAAGTAGTTGTATATCCACCTTAACAAACAACACCGTGTAATCAATTAAAATATTGCACTTGAAATATTTATGATTATAATTTATGTTAGAACCACATTATGTCACTACCATAACAAAAACCATGAAAACAATGAAATCATTTTCCACGGTAAAAAAATATTCATATTACGACTATGAATTATTAGCATTCTTTAGTAATCATTTTGTTTTAATAATATTTAAAAGCCACCATGTCATTAGCTTGGCCAAAAACAATTATATATACATACACCATACTAGCGAGTAAGCCCGACTGGGTTAGAACCTCCACCTTACAGAGAGTTATATATAGAGGTCGTTCCGCCCGCCATTTGTTCACCCGAACGGGTCAAACGACCAAATTACAAAATTTATAATATTTGATTGGGCGTTTCGCCCGATGGAGGTTTTATTACTTTTCATGTACAGACAGATTTTGATGCTGTTAGTCCTCCATCGGGCGAAACGCGCAATCAAATATTATAAATTTTGTAATTTTGTCGTTTGGCCCGCTCGGGCGAACAAATGGCGGGCGAAACGACCTATAACTCCTTACAGAAGACCACAGCCAAATTAATACATACAGCGGTGTAGTTGTGTTCCTGTGAGTGAGTACAGGTCTGCAGCGCTCATTTAGGGACGCGTTTTGAAAGAAACATATTCCTATCCCAGGGATATTCTCATCATAAAACCCTGGTGTAAAACAATGGGTTGGCAACACGCAAGTGATACCTCTGGAATTGCAAGCGTCCATAGGCTACGGTAACTACATGGGCCGTATGCTTGTTTGCCAAACAAGTAGTAAAAAAAAAAATCCATAATGCCTATGTCCAGCAGTGGACGTCTTTTGGCTGAGATGATGATGTAAATAATAATAAAGAATAAGTTTCCCTATTACTATTTACTGCATAGCATAACAATAAATATATCATAGTTTTTACATTGATTACCATGTTAAGATAATTAATATTTTGTGTTTATTATAATTTTATTTCACAGTGAGTAAGTACTTAGTTTATTACGTTCCTACCCATTGTTTTACTGTTATTGTGACAAATTTATTATTGAAATGGTGTCTATTGCTTTGGTTAAAATGAAAAATACAATACCAAAAAAGAAATGTCATAAATTATTTTTACGTCAATCTTGAAATTAGCCACTGAACCACTGCACGGTTGGTTCAGTGGCTTAAGTTGTTACCTTGCCATTTACCACTGCGCGGTGTGTTGTGGGTTCGATCCACATACGGGACAAAAAATTGTGTGTTCCCTAAATGGTTGTCTCGAGGCAATTCCAAGCCAAGTCAATCTTGGCATTATTTATTTTACCTATTTTTTTAAGTTTGCTAGAAAACGATCACTTTCCCACTGGACTCCCACTGGACTCCCACTGGACTCCCACTGGACTCCCACTGGACTACCACGGCTTCGATTCGTTTGCCTTAATATTTATTTATTTTTATTTTCAGGTATTCAAAATGTCAAAAGAAAAAGAGTCAATGGAGATAGACAACTTCAAATCAACGTAAGTATTTGTAATTATATAAAGCCTTTCATATTGTTAGTAACTTTATTTATCAAGTATCCACGTGCCTCTGAAACAAATTTATAAACATTTCAAGCTTTGTTATTTTATTGATTTAATCATTAATTTAATTTTAACTAAAGCTGTTATATCGGTTTATGTATAAATGTGAGAGTGAGTTTGTTTGTTTGTTACGAATGCACGACTAAACGGCTAAACGAATCATAATAAAATGTATCAAGGAGTTAGATATCCACGCGGGCGGAGCCGCGGGTACAGCTAGTAAAGTCAGAAAGTCTCTTTGCGTGAGCCTTGTGAATATTCTTCTTGATTTCCTTTTTTAATAGAAGTTATAAAATGAAAATTACTATCTATTCCATAATAATATTATAAAGAGGCAATCTCTAAAACTAATGGTCGAATTTTGAAAATTATGAGTTAAAAAAACAGATTTGTTTTTTTTTTATTTTCCTTGAGTCCTAAGACACGATTACTTTTTATCAACACATTATGAGCAAACTCACAGGTGGCAGCAAGTAATTAATCAAAAGCTTCAAATATGTATGTAATAGATACAAAAGTAAATTACGGTGCTTACGTTTTGACAGCAAAAATCATATTTATATACAGTTAGTTCTGATTTATTACCTACTAGCGGGCCGCCCCGACTTCGCCCGGGTTAACTATTTTCAGCGCAACTTTCTTAATTTATCTTACATTAAAACCTGCTCCTGACAATAACAAACAAACAAAAAAGAATTAGCGAAATCGGTTCAGCTGTTCTCGAGATTTGCGCTTAGCAATACATTCAGCGATTCATTTTTATTTTATATTATACCATCGAAGTATGCAAACAAGCATTGTCTCTAGGTAGTAATAATATTTTCCTAACCTAATTTCAGTCACGGCGGGTAATCTTAACGGAGACTAGCCATCTGCGCGGGAGATATTATAGTGCACAAGTGTGTGCGCTAACACAAGTGCACTCTTTATTCCCTCACTCTCATAGACTGGTGCGACAGCGCGATCCGACACGACCTGATACAGATCAGGCGTAGTACCAACAGCTTGACGTGCACGGGGGTGTATACCCCGCCAGTTTCCAAACTTCGGGCATCTTTTGTGAATTGCTTGACAGGAAAACCTAATATAAATTTTTGGGCCGACCCGGAAATCGAACCCCGGGACCTCATGATCAGCAGTCACATACATCAACCACTGAGCCACCAAGGCAGTCATATATAGTAATCAGTTACCGTAGCCTATAAACGCTTGTAATATCAGAGGCATGACTCACATACCAATTACCGACCTCATAGCCATTATATTTCTGACAGTAGCCAGCGGCTTGGCTTTGTACCTAGACCCATGAGCTGTAGTTATTATTTAACCTACTATAATGTGTGACTCATTTGCCATAAACAATAGGCTTTATAAACTTGTCAGGCTAATTGCATCGAGCGACGGTACCAGGACCTTTGAATTAAAGTTATGTGAGTTACACAGGTTTTAGTTTAAAACCAGCGCCAGGCTCTTCTTATATGTGGTTGTCCGGCATTATGCTGAACTAAACCTTTTCGGTGCAGATGTGAGGCACACAAAAGACTAGTCTAAGTTTATAGTTAAGATATTTTGGTAATTGTTGTTGTATGTATCTGAATCAATGTTTTTAGTTTCTTTCTTTCTTTATGAGATAAGTATTCGATTTTAGAATGGTTTCAAGTTGTACTTTTTATACTATTAAGGTGGCAAACAAGCATACAGCCCGTCTGATGGTAATTAGTTTACTTAGTTTACACACAGCTCAGGCTATCGATGCGCACAGCATATCGATATGCCTGTACAACACTAGACAAGTGGCATAAGCGGTAGTCGAATCGGCAAATGTATGGGATTTGACGTACCTACGAGTAAGTTAAAGATATAATATCGTAAACATACGTCAAATCCCATACATTTGCTTTTTTGACTTTCCGATTCGATTATCATTTATAGCTGTAGTAGCGTGACTATGGCAGGTTTCTAAATATATCAATTAGGAAACCACCTACACGCAATAAGCCTTTTGGCTTTACTCATTTTTCCACGTAAGCTAAGTTTTAGGAGAGGTAGGACACTATACTAGCGAGCTAGCCCGACTAGGGAAGGACGTGCCCTGGGATGGAATATGCCCATCTTAAAACCCTGATGTAAAAAAAAAATGGATTGGCAACACGCAAGTGACACCTCTGGTATCGCATGCTACGGAAACAGCTTATCATCAGGCGAGTCGTATGCTTATTTATACAAAATTCCTGTAATAAAAAATCAAATAATATGCTGTATACCATTATGGTAATAAAAGTACCTATACAAAAAAGGGGACAACATGGCTATCGTTGTATAATAGGAAAATACCCGTAATAAAATGCAAAGTAATATTCTTCGTCCAACACAAACTAATTAAAGTGTACAAAAAACGGTTCAACATAAAAATTATGAAGGTACAATCAACAAATTTGGCGCTTGACTAATCATAAAATTATTTAGAACTAGTTGTTGCCCGCGGCTCCGCCCGTGTGGATGTCAGTTATCGCTGTAAAAAGTCTATGTGTTATTCCAGACCATAATCTATCTCTGTGCCAAATTTCATCCAGATCCGTTCAGTAGTTTTTACGTGAACAAACATCCATCCATCCATTCTCACAAACTTTTACATTTATAATATTAGTAAGGATTTTTTTTGCGACATGTAGGTTTCCTCACGATTTTTTTTCACTGTCAACAGAGTATAAATCATTTGTACTAGTACATATAAATTCCATAAAGTGAAATTCACCCGGTAGTGCCAACCGGGATCGAACTCACACCTCCTTCGTACAAGTTGGTTACTTTCTTACTATTACCGCTTAAGCTTCCTTGAACAAACAAAGCTAGCGTGTGTGGATTAAGGTCTAAATTCTTTCAGCTCTCATGATAGAGGATTGAAGACCCGTGCCAAAGCAGTGTGACATATCGGTTGCTTTATAAAGTAATTCTTAATTCTTTATTGTACACACAAATAAACATTACAATATACTTAATAATAAAAATCATGTACAAAGGCGAGCTTAACTCATAATGAGTTTTCTACCAGCAAACCTTAGAGTGGTAGAGGAGAAGTTTTTTTTTTTTTTTTTATACTACTTGGGTGGCAAACAAGCATACGGCCCACCTGATGTTAAGCAGTATCCGTAGCCTATAGACGCTTGCATTACCAGAGGTATCACTTGCGTGCTGCCAACCCATTCTTTTTACACCAGGGCTTCAAGATGGAAGTAACCCTGGATAGGAATACGTATCTTTCAAAACGCATTCCTAAATGAGCGCTGGAGACCTGTACTCACTCACAGGAACACAACTACACCGCTGTGTGTAGTCATTTGGCTGTGGTCTTCTGTAAGGTGGAGGTCCTTCCCCAGTCGGGCTTGCTCGCTAGTATGGTGCCCTACCTCTCTTAGATAAGGCGAGAGAGCAAATGAAGTGCACACCAGACTAAGAAATAAATAACAAAGGAGATAAAGAAAAGAGAGAGAGAGCAAGTTATTACCTAACTATGTAGTATACCACAATGTATACTCTCATAAATGTACATATATTATTACATACATATTTTATTTTACAAGTAACACAAAATTTCGCTCAGTTCTTGGGTCAAAATCGCAAAATTAAAATGTTATGAATAGTCGAGAGCCAACTTGGCCGATATTACAATGGGTGGTCTTATCGTTAAAAGCAATCTCTTCAATCATTTTTATTACGATACCTATGTATATCTTCTTGCGCGCGAAACAACATCCTGGTCTTGTTGCTTTAGTAAGAGGTGAAGCTTAACCGCATAGTATCTACTTTTATTCCTTATAGTTCTGGTTTAAATTAACGGTAACTTTATCGAGTTAAAATCTCGTTTATCTTAATAAATCAAATAGAAGTTAAAAAGGGAAACGTTCAGGATTTTTACTTTGGTATATTTTAATTCCTGGCGATTATTTTAAAAGAGGTTTTGAAAAAGAGTTTGATGTGTTTAGTACGTTTACTAAACACATCAAACTCTTATTCATATTTATTACCTACGTATTAATATATTGAACAAGCCTGTTTAATATCTTTATAGGTAGGTAATAATTATATTTAAACTTTCTGCTCAAATATGTACAAAGCGGACTTAATGCCTTAGGCATTTTCTACCAGTCAACCTTAGGGTGATGCATAATCATCTCAACCCATAAACGTCCCACTGCTGGGCACGGGTCTCCTCCATACATAACTTGGATACATAACTTGGAAGGATATTAGCCTACTATACCACGCTGGCCAGACGGGTTGGTATAGGGTTTTGTTTCGAGTTTTCCCTCTCTTGCAGTGGATATTGTCTGCTTGACTAACTCCCTTAGTCGACTCTTACGACACCCTCAGGATGGAAAGGGGTGGTGACATTTGTATTCTTAATCCGTCACCGGATGCATAATTTCTGTAATATAATTTACTTAATATAGATGAATTACACACAGACTTAAACCAAAGAATTGTGCTCATCAGCATCAAATTTGTTTTGGAAATAGAACCCACACCGGCAAACAGGCTAGTCGTGTTTAGCTAGCTTAAAGTATTTAGCCGTTCAGCCGATAGGTTTATGAATATAAATAAGTACTTCTATAAACGTAATTAAATTTATAAAGCTTACGAACAAGTTTCAAGTATACAGACACTATAATATGACTTGTTGGCCAGGGCCGTTTGGGTAATACAACATTCCAAAATTTAAAAATCTGTCGTACTGGTTTCGAATCTCAGAACTTCGAGATTCAAAATCTGGCTTAGTAATTATACTAATATTATAACTAGCTTGTGAGTATGGACGTATGGATGTTTGTTACTATTTCACGTTAAAACTACTGAACGCATCTAAATAAAACTTAGCACAGATATAGATTATAGTCTGGAATTGCATATAGGCTATTTTGTTATCGCGATAACTGACATCCACGCGGGCAGAGCCGCGGGTAACAGCAAGTTTGTCATAAATAAAACATGAAAGGATTCATTTCAATTTAATTGTGGGATTTTGTTTCTACATATATAATTTATAAAATAATATAGAATTTCAATTCACAACAAATGAGTCAACCAACTTTGCATAAATTTAGACGAAGTTAATTAAAACATTTCATGGTGCTAAAGTGGCTGCTAAGACACGTCATGCTAACAAATTAAAGACGTAAAGGCTACTTCTACACGACAAATATTATTTGCACATTATTACAATTTGCACGATTGAACCAGGATTGAATATTTGACTATGCAGTCTGATCAAGGCCAATTGAATAACACGGAACTACTACAGTCAATACAACAGTGCACAGCAGGCTCAATAATATAAATAAATCACCTGTGGCCCGTGTGCGGCCACCCTAAAGAATAAACTAAATGGCTCTTATGGCGTAAACGTCAATTTGACTAAAGTGAACTTGTGGCTCAGATGAACTTGCATCAGCAATCATGCATGTTATTAACGCATAATTGTATAATCTTTTTACGGTTATTACTTAACATGATTGGCATGTTGGTCTATTGATAAGTGAACTCTAAAAAATGACCTCTGATATGGCAGATGTCAGAGTTAATTTTTTTTATACTACCAAGGAGGCAAACAAGCATACCTACGGCCCGCCTTTTGTTTGCAACACCGGTATCACTCGCGCGTTGCCGACACTTTAGAAACCTTTCAACTCCTTTCTTGAAGAAGCCATTTGGATTCCCAACCATGATTTACCCATTATGTTCTGAGTCTGGGTGTTATTTATCTATAACATGTAAGTATTCATAAATATATAAATATGTTTACTATTTGCCTGGATGCCACATTACAGGCTCTGCCCAATTTGCCATCCGATGGCTGTTTGTGAGTTAGAGGGATGCAGCAAGATACTAAAATAATAATACGAAATTTGCACAAAAAAGTCGCTTTCGTGCGGACGCCCAACGGTGTTTTTGCATAAAAAACATGCAGGGCAGTCTTTGGGGACTGCTAATAAAAAAAAACTAAGTAACTTGTGAATTGTATCGTTGAGCTATTAGATTATTTTTTTTGAAGATGGAAAGCGTTATGTGACGATGACGCGAGTTCCATGATTTTTGTTTACCCAAAAAGTGCTCAACCCACCTAAAGGAGTTTTCACTTCAAAAATGTACATAGGTATATACATTTTGCACATGCCAATCAATGCACTTCATGACAATGTAATCGGACCTTAAGAAGCCTTTGCTATAAATGTACAAACAAATCACTGAAGCATAACAACAATGGGTATTAAACTACTTTAATTTTCATTGACAACACGCAGACCGTTCCGAGTGATTGGACAAGCTTGTTAGGTATCCAAGGCCGGACGGATGAAATGAGTAGATATTATTTATATATATATCTGCTAGGTGACTGTGAATTACGTACTACTTTTTTTGCAAGATATAGATAGATGGTTTTTGTTCCACATAGATGGCAAACAGGCGTATTGATTGATAGTGATAATCCTTACTAATATTATAAATGTGAAAGTTTTGTGAGAATGGATGGATGAATGGATGTTTGTTGCTCGTTCACGTAAAAACTACTGAACGGATCTGGATGAAATTTGGCACAGAGATAGATTATGGTCTGGAATAACACATAGGTTTTTGCAGCGATAACCGACATCCACGCGGGCGGAGCCGCGGGCAACAGCTAGTAATAATATATTCTGCGAAATTTGTCTAGAGGACTAATAAGAGAACATTTTATTATTTTTAAACAACTCAAAATCTCTTTCAATTTATAAAGGTGCCATGCTTGTCTGCACTAATTCACACATTTTACACAGAACAAATAGAAACCTGAACAAAGCACTGTGCTACTCTCTCGGACAATACTTTTACATAAAGCGTATTTTGTATGGTTGTCAAGACATACAACAAACTACTGACGTCTATATATTAATTAGTACCTAATTAATGTAACGAGTTAACATTTATTTTAAAATAAGTAATAACATTTATTTTAAAAGAACTTACGCCAGTGGTACAACAAGAGCACCCGTTCTCTATTCGTATAGTCGACTATCGCTTATGCCACTTGTCTAGAGGCTCAGAGCTGCTGTGTCAAAGGTCCAAATTGTCTTAATGATCGCCGACCTTCATTAAGAAGATGGCACCCCAAGAAGAAGAAGAAGTTAAATTTCTGGAAATCTTAAGTAATCAAAACTCCTCTACAAAGATTCTAAAACTAAGAGATGTCTAATTTCAGAAACTCTTGAGAAAAGTGTAAAAGTTGTGCTGTGCGTTGCTGTTAGTTTTCTCCACCTCCCGTAGAAATATCGGCAAATCATTTTTAATGCTCATTTACGCTGTATAGGATACTCGCATGCAATATTTCATGCTTTTAGGTCCACTGGTTTACCTTGTAGTGTATCATCAAACAAGAATTTTATTAAGTGTCAAATTATTCAAATTTGTTACATGAGCCAAATTTATTAAATTATATTTTGTCAATCTAAATTTATTATCAAAAACATTTTTACATAAATTTAAGATATCTATATAATTATACTAGGCTAGACTTGTATCTTAGTCATTATTTAAATTATCTGTGATGCATATTCAGTAGCTCTAAAATATATTACAATATATTAATCTTTTTCATTAGTATTGCTTCTGTCATACTTTGTTTTTATGTGTCGCAAAGATTTCGTCAAAATCACCGATACGAAATATGTTTTAGCTACGCTGTTAGGAGAACTAGTAGAGCGAACCACTTGTAGATTTTTTTTCGAATACACGTCGATGCGTCATTTACCACTCTGCGGTTTTTGGGTTTAGATACCATAACTATAACATTGTTTCGAGTCTGCAAGTACTTTTGATGTAGATTTAGATCAGTGTCTGTATAATCCCTTTACGATGCAATCATTATTCTCAAGTGTAGGCGTCGCATTTAGCAAATCAAAATGTTCGACAAGCGCTAGGCCTGAAGTGGGTGAACGAGTGTTTTTGGAAAATCTACTCGGTATATTTTATTTAGATTTTTCTATGTCAACTTGATATTTTTTGAATTGGTTCTTTTTCTGAAGCGTGAGATTAGATTTTTTTAAAAAGGTGCTTCATAATAAATTTCCAAATATCACCACAGGGTCAGTAACGCGCAAAGTGATGTCCTTTTGTGATGATCCTTATCTTTACTAATATTATAAATGTGAAAGTTTGTAAGAATGGATGGATGGATGGATGGAAGTTTGTTACTCTTTCACGTAAAAACTACTGAACGGATCTGGATGAAATTTACACAGGTAGATTATGGTCTGTAATAACACATAGGCTACTTTTTACAGCGATAACCGACATCCACGCGGGCGGAGCCGCGGGCAATGGCTAGTAATACTATAAAGTATCATTTTGTTAAGTAATACATGCTTGTTCGAGCCCAGCCGAGGCCCGGTCGAACATCTATAGTATCATTTTGTGTTAAGTAATTCATGCTTGTCCGTTGCCGGCCGTGGCTCGGCCGGGGCCCGGCCCGGCCCGGTCCGTTGTAACGTAAATCATCCTTTAATTGAACTCTTTATACAAAAATACTAGGTGGTCGAGTAGATCGTAAATTAGGTATAAAACAAGACCACTATACTGGTTGTCCTTTACGGTACAACATACAGAGATAATTATTGTATATAGGTAGCTTTTAAATGTCAACAGTTTTAATCTGTATGTAGTTAACCTACTAAACATGCTTTATAGTATCAGCTAGGTACGATACAGTAGGTATTTTCTCATTACAAGAAGTTGGTTGCAATGCTATTTAGGGATAAGGTATATTCCTCGAAGCGCACCCATTTTGTAAGCGAACGACGAAGCGCACCTAAAGTATTCCTCGAAACGCACCATTCAGGTGCGCTAACGAAATCATAGCGCACCTGAATGATGCGTTTCGTAGGTGCGCTTCGAGGAATACCTCATATGATTTTTACATAATTGGTTTTTTATAATATAATTAGTTTATGATTGTTGCTTTGCCTGAGTGTACAATCCCTAGGGAACAGTTTTTTTTAAGTAAAAGCTTGTTTAGGCGCGTTGAGCACTTTTTGGGTAAACAAAATTAATGGAACTCGCGTCATCGTCACCGAACGCTTTCAATGAGACAAACCAAATATAATTTAAAAATAATAATCTAATAGCTCGACGATACAATTAACAGGTTACTTAGTTTGCACTTCTATCGGCAGATATTCTATCCCCAAAGACTGCTACGCATGTTTTTTTCTATATTCTATTAGTCTGTGCCTGTTTATCTGTACTAATTTCACCCAGATTTGCCAATTTGGCGTGATTGAATACCAAACATCCATACATCCCTACCAAGTTTTGCTAGGAAATATATGGGATTTAACGTAAGTTAAACATTATATCGTAAACTTATGTTTACGATATGATGTCGTAAACTAAGTGACATGAATCAAACCTCATACATATGCTGTCTATTCTATTCGATTCGACTACCGTTTATGCCACTTGTCTATGACTGTTCTTTGGCTGTGTGATCCTTTCCCAAGGTGGAGGTTCTTTCTCAGATGTGCTTACTCCCTTGTATCCAACCTCTTTCAGTAATAATCCACATTTCTTTAAAACACTTTTTCATTAAGATGAAATTACAAGCAAAGTGATTTTAAGAAACGTTTTCACTTATCGACTCTTACCTCGACTTTTGAAATTAATCGTATTATTCTTTTGCAAACTGACAAAGAACAGGAAGTATAATAATTATTATATGAGTTATTTTTATCTTACTTTGAAACAATGGTTTTGTAATAAAATGATTCCATTTTATTAATAAAAACTTCAAACATCATTAATTTCGAAAGATAAAATAGATGACGAGGAAATAAAGGTGGTTTGCTGTCTTTCGCTGAAATAAGTACATTTGTAATGAACAGGGCACATTGGAATAGAGAGGTAGGGCACTGTACAAATAAGCAAGTCATTGTTTTTATATACCTACTACCAAGGTAGCAATCAAGCTGCAGCAGTTACCGTAGCCTATGGACGTTTGCAACACCAGGGGTGTCACTCACGCGTTGCCGACCCTTTAAAAACCTTATAACTCCTTTCTTGAAGAACCCCATGCTATAGTATCTTAGGAAAACCTCGGCAGGGAGCTCATTCCACAGCCTAAGCTCATTCCAAAGTCTGACTGGGGATGGACCTCTCTCAGAGAACCAAATGACTACACCGCTGTGTCATTTGGCTGTGTGAGTACAGGTTTCCAGCGTTCATTTATGAATGCGTTTTAAACAACGTTTTTCTATTCCAGGGATACCTATTAAATCTTAAAACTTCCATCACAAGTAGAATTTAAAAAAAATGCCTTATGGCTGTACCGGCTGCTAACTTAGCCCTTCAAATAAGCCCTGTGTTGCGGGGGACTTTACAAACATACAATTCATGGACACAAATTACACCCAGACTCGAAAGAAACATTTATGAATCACAAAACTCAAACAAAGTTGTGCCCCGTTTGGGAATCGAGCCCACGACGCATCGAGCACTAGTCCACCAGGCCAATATACTAAGTCTTATGGCTATCGTTTATAAAGTTTGCTATACTATGACGTCACTTCCCATGATGACACCTTTCTGTCCCACGCAGCCATGTTGCATTTATCATGGTCGTGAATACAGCGATGTTTCAATAAAAGCTGTTGGCCCTGATTTAATGCCTTGAAATTGTTCATGAACTTAACCTCAATACTGTCGCTGTTAAACCATTGTCAAAAGATAAAAAAAGGTTTTATTATTTTTATGCGTAGCCTGCCTTTTTTGACTGAGACAACAACATACCGCTTTGCAGTCGAGTTAAGTTTTTTTGAAATATCGATTGGTGAATTATTTTATACTATCTGTTGCCCGCGGCTCCGCCCGCGTGGATGTCGCTGTAAAAAATAGCCTATGTGTATCTCTATGTGTATATATGTATCTCTGTGCCAAATTTCATCCAAATCCGTGTAGTGGTTTTTACGTAAAAGAGTATCATCCATTCATCCATCCATTCTTACAAACTTTCACCTTTATAATATTATAGTAAGGATGTTTATCAATTGTCTGATTACTACAGTACAAGCTTCTTTAATAATACTTGGTTGGCAAACAAGCATACGGGCCGCCTGATGTTAAGCATATACCGGAACCATGAACGCTTGCAATGCTAAAGTAAAGTAGTATTTGCATGTTGCCGACTCATTTTTTTACACCAGGGCTTTAAGATGAATCCCTGTGATAGGAAAACGTTGCTTTCAAAACGCATCCCTAAATGAGCGCTGGGGACCTGTACTCACACACAGTAACACAACTACACCGCTATGTGTAGTCATTTTTATGTGGTCTTCTGTGCCTGCCCCAGTCAAGCTTGCTCGCTAATATGATGCCCTAGCTCTCTTAAATTAAAAGCTTTTCCTAGTTTGCTGTGGCCATGTACTCACATGGCCACAGCAAACTAGGAGATATTTTAACTAGATATGTTAGTCTTTTATAACGTTTGCTATACTATGACGTCACTTTCCATAATGACTACATGGATATTAAATAAAAATACCCGGCCGTTTAGATGGCCGGGACATGGGTCCATAGCGCAGTATTCTCATTACTACCAAAGATATTAAATTTCAAATGATGGTTAGTTAAAGTCACCTATTGCTTCGCTTAAGTGAACGAACATGTAGAATACTATTCACACGTTACTTAGTTTTCACTTCTCTTGGCAGTCCCCAAGGACTGCCCTGTTTTTTTTATTTATTGAGTTAATTTACTGCAAATGTACAAAAAATCCAAATAATTTTTTTCACTTAGTATATATAAAAGCCTAAGTTTCACTAAATGAGGCATTTTAGTTGCGTCACTATGTGGCCTACATACAAATTGACGCAGGTAGGTACTTTTGCGGTGTTAGATACATTTTTAACTTATGACTTTCATAAAGAGTTACTTCAAAATCCAAATTAGTTTTTGATTTCTTCACGACCATTTTCTCTTTAATTTATTTAACCACTAGCATTTGCCTATGGCTTCGACCGTGTGTATTTAGTTTAGTTTTAATAAAATATATTTTATGTGTTAGTCTTTTGTATAGGTAAGTTAGCTAAAACATTGTAAAATTTCATCAAAATATGTCAAGTTGTTTTTCCGTGGAGAGCAAACATTCATCTTTAGAAACTTACGCGTTTTTTAATATTGTAGGGTTGTCCTCTTTAGGTGTAAACATAAGCTAGCGATATTCTAACTTTTTAATGTTTTTCTACATTTTTGTTTCTATATTATAATTATAATATTATAATGTTATTGTTTCAAGTTATATTTAAATTAAATTATTTTATTTTTCGTATTCTTATTTGTTGATTTTAATTTTATAATAATTTTGATATGTATAACAAAGTTATAACTTACAATTATTAATAATATTTTGTATCCATCCGTGTATTGTGCATGCGGTGTTAGCCATTAAGTGGTTGTTACACATGTAAATGTATTTACTTTAGCAGATAAGTTAAAATGTATTGTGTAAACAATCGTTGGCTAACCTAATAAAATAAAAAAATAAATAATGGATAACGGGTCTAAATCACTTAATATTTTAAAGGTTTTCATACCTTTTTGTTTCCCGACGTTTCGGTCGTATTGTACGGGTTGACTGATTTTCAATAAAATTCCTTCAGAGTGTGGCATGTCTTTTCGCGATCTAGACCCGTTGTCCATTATAATTATAATATTTGTACAAATCGTGAAAATTTAAAAGAATATATTTTTGTTTATGTTTTTTTCAGAGCTGACCTGACAAGTAACCCTGGTTTCCAGTCGTCCCTCAGCATTGCATCAAAAGCTGTCGATGAAAAGCCTTATAACCCTTTTGAACACAGAAACTTAGAGCATCCTAATTCGTAAGTAAAATTGTCTATAAGAAAAATCCAAATTATTATGCATGTTTTTTTATTATTTAGATAGCAAACAAGCATATGGAATGTATGCTTGTTTGCCATCTAAGTACCTGATGATAAGCAGTTACCGTAGCGTATAGACCCTTGTACTACCAGAGCCTCTAGACAAATGTCATAAGCGATAATCGAAACGAAAAGTCAAAAAAGAAAATGTATGGGATTTGACGTAAGTTTACGAAATTAAATCGTAGACTCACGTCATATTCCATACATTTTATTTTTTGACTATTCGATTCGACTATCGCTTATGCCACTTGTCTAGAGGCTCAGAGCTATCACTTACGTGTCGCCGAACCTTTTTCTTATTTTTATTGAAAGGCAAAAAAGCATACGATCCAACTGATGCTTAGCAGTTACCGTTGTATATAGACGCTTGTAATACCAAAGGTATCGCTTGCGTGCTGTCGAACCATTATTTTGCACCAGCGCTTTAATAAGATGAAAATATATTCCTCAAAAAATAAGTTCAAAACGCATCCCTAAATAAGCGCTGGAGACCTGTACTCACACACAGGAAAACAATTACACCACTGTGTGTAGATATTTGGTTGTGGTCTTCGGTAAGGCGGAGGTCCTTCGCCAGTTGGGCTTGCTCGCTTATATATAGTAGGCACCACCGTTAATTAATGTTCGTTTTCTATCAAGAATACCTAGGTATTATGTAAGTAATATTTCTATTTCACGTTACACCCATATAATAATAATAATTCATTTATTTCTCCTCACAAAATATAAATGTTTGCAAATTGCTTTTTATTATTCTATAATTGTGCGAGGACTGGTATCTGACTACAGACAGCTACTGCCTTAAAAAAAAACATATAAACTAACAAAAACTAAAATAAGAGAAACATGTTGGTTGGCTGCCATTTTATAATAATATTGAAAATTATCTAGTATACTTTCTATTGTTAGGTGTAATCTAATTATTTTAGCCCTTCTATGATTTTAGGTTTACAAGCTGATTTGATTAAAATATATGTATATTGAAAGAACGCGATTTTTTTTTATACTACCATGGTGGCAAACAAGCTTACGGCCCTCCTGATGGTAAGCAGTTACCGTAGCCTATGGACGTTTGCAACACCAGGGGTGTAATTTGTTATATATTTAGTAATTTATGAGAACATTAATAATAATCATTTTATTTGACCCCTAAAACATAAAGGTACACATACTTACCTACGCAACGCTAACAGGTTTGCTAAATCTAATTTATATTAAGTAAGTTCAACAAATTTATAATTATGATATTACATGAAAGTTTGTAAAAATAATAATATGAAACTTTATGTCTAGCTTAGTGCATAGATACATAATTCTACTTACACACATAAATAATAGTTATTTTATATTCTGACATCTATTAAATTACATAACATAACATTGAGTAACTCATATAGACATAAAATGTTATAATTATAAATACTATACTTACAAAAATGTTAACAGTCAGGTACACAAAATGAAATACATATTTATTTATTTAGGTACACAAAACAGAACATAGTACAATTTAGATAAAATATAAATGATTACAATTTTGTTCTTAACTATGCTCCTCACTATGTGCACACAGTATTACTACGTAGGCTGTGTTATAAAATTAGAAAATATCTATTACTTTTTAAATAATAAAGAGAAAAATAATAGATATTATTAATTAAATTAAAAGAAAAAATTATCAATTATGAAAAACGTTTAACAGAATATGTTTAACACTACCTCGGTAAAATACGTAATAAAAAACAAAAAATAACTTGTTTAAGCGTATAACATTGATTTAATAATTATATTTTTCCAATTTCTATCATCATTAAAATATACAAAGAAAGAATGACATTTAAATTGTAACATACCATGGTACATTCAATTGTTTTAGTACCATTATGTAGATTACCTTAAAAAATTTACTAAAGATAAAAAGAGGTTCTATAAAGTTCAAAATAATCTGTAAAAAAGTTGCTTGAAATAATTTCATCAAATACTTGGCTGACATGCGAGAGTTTTAGGAGTTTGACCGAACCTCATAAAAAACTTTTAACATTCAACATTTTGTATGGAGTATGTATCTTTATAATTGGCCAACCTCAAAAAGTATCAACAAAACTCTTCAAAACTTGTTTGTTATCAGAATGTCGAGAAGTTATAAAAAGTCTTTCGAGGAGTTTTTTTATGAATTATACTCATGAATAAAAATAATTTATAATTAACATTCAATGAGTGGGAAGCTATTTACTTTAAAAATTTCAACATTTTGATATACATTTTTGTCGCGTGTCTCGGTGTAATTTGTGTCCGTGAATTGTATGTTTCTTAAGGCCTCGCGACACAGGATTTAAGAAAAGTAATATTTTTAGTTAGATTTAGCTAGATCGCTTCGACTGGTTATTGTTTTCATTGAAAAGTCAAACGATTTATTACAGACCCGCATTTAACAAACATTTATAATGCAATCCACACATGCATAATTTAAAGTGTTATATCTTGTCTGAGTATTTTATTTATCATCCCAGAGCCAATAGAGCCTTTGTTCACACTGCTGAACATAGGTCTTCCCAAGGATTTCCACAACTTTAAATCCTGTGCCGGCCTCGTCCGTCAGTTTCTCGCAACCTTGGACCACCTTGTTAAAGATCTGCCCACGCTTCGTCTTCCAGTTTGCGGTCGCGGTTATATTTTATTACCAAGATTTTAATATTTTAAGAGCCATATATTTTATATATATATTATATAGATATACTGTTTTATAATACAACAAGTAAAGGTTTATGCAATCGGTGATGCAATAACAACAATAAACTTGTTTTCAGAACAATTGGATCAATAGTACATCTACTAAAAGCATGTCTTGGAACAGGCATCCTGGCGATGCCTTCAGCATTCAAGAACTCTGGTCTAGTAGCTGGTGTTATTGGAACGATCATAGCTGGATTTGTTTGCACTCACACCGTAGCTATGTTGGTATGTATGCTGTTTTTGTTTATATACCATTTACTACTGCGCGGCGTGTTGTGGGTTCGATCCTCACACCGGACAAAAAAATCGTGTGATCCAAAAATTAGTGACCCGAGTCTGAGTGTACTTTGTGTCCGTTAATTATAATAATTATGTTTATAAAGTTCCCCCGTGTCACAGTATAATAATATTATGTATTATTATACTGTGCCCGTGTCACAGACCTTGTCATCTAATGCGCAAAATGTATTTTAAAACAAATTAAACAAAAATTTTCTGCCACGTTGGCCTAGTGATCGCTAAGTGCGATTGCTATCAAAAGTTCCTGAGTTCGATTCCTGGGTCGGGTAAAAATTGATATTAGATTTTTCATTCAAGAAATTCTCAATTGATGTCCGAAGTGTCTAAATTGGTTACAACAAATATTTTTGGTCCTTTGTTTGATCTCTCTCCGGTGGTCGTGTATGTGTTTGCACACACACATGTGCACTATAATATCTCCCACGTAGCAGTCTTTTACAACAGTAGGTATTCTATGAACGAGTAGCACACATACACAAAAACACACACAGTTGCATAAGCTGTCCAATGTATCAAGTAGTGCTAAAAGCGTACTTACTCAGTTACTTACATACTTCAATTTCATTATGTTAAACGAATCTGTGAAACACGAAATTTGTCAACGTTGTTAATTCAATTGTTGAAATATATTTTGGTCAAGAAATGATCTTTGCACCTATGTATGATATGCTCCGCTTTTATGGGTGAGCCGCCGGTACTTGATAAACTTTTACCAGCAGCCACCCAGGTGCTGATGGCCAGGTGCAGATATTTGTTTGGTAAACGATCAATGAGTACAATATGTGTGATATACGTCTCGGAGACGCTGAGATGAAATAGCGCATAGTGTGATTTCATCTCAGCGTCTCCGAGCTTCGGAGAGTATGTTAAAAGTCAGTCCTGACTGTTAACAATTGTTAGATCCCGACATATTTAGAGGCCTAAATATGGGGGATCTAAATTACTCTGTCACCAGGTCGGTCACTAACCAAATGTTAAGAAGTTTCTCCTGATTGCCCATGCTACGCAAGAACCGTACGTAGTAATCGTACGTAGTGACAGTGAACACACAAATTTCTGTATTACCTAACCTATAGCTATTACATCCTTTGGTGAAGCTCAAACATTATATGAATATACAGTAGTAGTACTAGACTCTCATATTGCATATTGTAACCATTAACCTACTATCTAATGGGGAATTTACACGAGTCGATTTTATCCGTACAACAAGTTACCACTCGCATCGCTTGTTAAAATCGAATCGACATCGCCACCTCATTTACACCGGCTGACAAAAATCGCATTGCGATTTAACACAACGTCAGCCGACAGCGTAGAGGAACATTATAGCTCAAAACACACCTCAAAGAGCGGGCGATCGCGTGCAACAGACCATTAAAGCTTCACGCAGTCATGATACTTTAAGCATCGGCAATCAGCGATTTTGCTACTGTATCGATGCTGCATCGCGTTTTGGTGACCGCGTTTGTTTACGGATCTCCTCGTAATATATTAGAAACAATGATTTAAAACTATGGGACCGGCATTTGAAGGTGTGCGTAGGCTAGCGTTTGTTGCTGTATCAATCAAAAAAGCAACTAAATCGCAGATCGCCGTTGCTAAAAGTAGCATGTCTGCTGTAGCCTTTTGTCTTGTCGCACGGCAAAAGTCGGATAACACCCAACTTTGAGGTTATCGATTTTAGTCACTTACGGCTTAGTAGAATTTTAATTTAGACAGTCCGATTTTCGATACGATAGCAAACATTATAGGGAGTTTACACTGGATGATTTTCGCCGCGCGGCTAGGTCGCACGAAAATTGCGATAGCGATTTTTTGAAGTCCAATTTTCATGCGACCTAGCCGCGCGGCGAAAATCATCCAGTGTAAACTCCCTATAATGTTTGCTATCGTAATAGAATGTAATGGGTAAAGTTATCGCTAAATGTTTGTATACGGTTAAAGTTTACGAAGGCTGTAGTAACACCTTCTCTTTTAGCACATCGTTAGGCACTGATGGTACAATGTCTATCTAGTATTGCTTTGTTAGACCTATTTGGTTTTATCTATACTAATATTGTTTGATAAATGTTTGTTACTAAATTACACTAAAATGGTTAAACAGATCAGGATTAAATTTGGCACAGAGATAAGATTAAAGTTTGGAATAGCACATAAGCTACATAACTTAATCGCGCGGGCGCAGTCACGGGCAGAAACTTGTTTAGATACAAGTACATGGCCATCTGGTCCGAGCCTATAAGTAGAAATAAATAAGGAGATTACTCTCCTTATTTCTTTAATAATAAATCTGTCCAAAGTATCTAAGTAATTATTGAATTAACAAGTAATTTTAATTAAGTTTATTTACCAACAAAAATAATATTAATTTATTTCCATCAAAATGTATAACAGAAATAAAATGGCAACTGAATAAAAATGTCAATGGCTACTCTGCCCTTTTGCAGCAACTTTTACTTTGTAAAACAGTATGTTTTGTACCATAATAAGTTAGCCATAAGCATGTTCTTGCAACTTTTTTGTCGTATATTATTCTCGTAGGGTATAACTTATGACACTAAAAGAACTGTCGCAACTTAGAAACCAGAATATTTCATGTGCTAGGGATTGAAGTGACAAAATCTAAATACCTCAAATAATGGTCTAGTCTAGACGCTTGGACAAGTTTCAACAAAATTGGTGAATAATGTACGTCTTTTAGAGTTCAAAAACCATTGAATAGCAAATAATTTATGTGAAATACGGACTTAATAACTACAAAAGTTTTTTTATACTACTTGGGTGGCAAACAAGCATACAGCCCGCCGGATGTTAAACAGTTACCATAACCTATGGACGCATGCAATACCAGAGGTATTAATTGCGTGTTGCTAGCCCATTTATTACACCAGGGCTTTAAGATTGGATGGAAAGTATACTTGGGATAAGAATGCGTTTCCTTTAAAATGCATACCTAACTGTATGAATTCTCGACTAAGAGGTATAACAACAGCCCCTTTCTACTATAATATATTAATATTTTGATTTGACGTAAGTTTACGACAAATTATCGTCAACTTACGTCAAATCCCATACATTTGCTTTTTTGACTTATCGATTCAACTACTGTTTATGCCACTTGTCTAAAGGCTCAGGAAGGATAGTAAATTTGAGAGAATTTTACCCATACCATTTTTATAAAGAGATAATGTTTGTTTGAAGCAAAACTAAATCATCAATCACGATCTGATATTCACAATGACAGGGCAATGTACATATTTTAAATAATCATATTAATATCATTAGTTCCTACTTGAAATTCAAGAAAAGGCAACTGATGTTACAAGCCAGAGGCACGAATAGAATATGTGAGAAAATATCGCCGCCCTCACCGAATAATATCGTAATCGAAAAATCTAAATTTTACAGGAAAAATAAAATACGGTTTTTGACTCGTAACGTTGTACTAGGTTTACATGGAACAATCATTTATATACCAAAAGATAGCTGATTTTTTTCTTCGATAATTTATAATGTGATATAATTTAGAAAAATATGTAATACTAGTGGACCTGGCAGACGTCGTCCTGCCGGAAAAAGCTGAAATACCGACAGCAGCGCCACCTACCGGGTCCAATTGTCAAAAAAAAACCATCCAGGGCCCTACCCGAACACACACACAAAATTTCATCAAAATCGGTCCACCCGTCTAGGAGGAGTTCAGTCACATACACACGCACACAAGAAATATATATATTAAGATATACTAGATTGAAGCTATAAGCGAAAATGTATATTACCAAAATTATTGTATTGAGCTACTTATTATTAGGATTTGTAACAGCATCTTGGCTTTCCCCTTATCGGAGCAAGGCAATTGATCAAAATTGTGAATATTGGAATTAAACATAGAAAAAGATTTTGATAATACAATATCTTTGTTTTAAACGTTCATAAAAAAAAAAGAAAAAAAAACTGAATACGCACTTCTGCCTACCCCTTCGAGGAAAAAAGCGTGATGTTATGTTATGTAAAGCAACAAAAAAAGACGGAGAAAAACAACACGAAGTTATTTAAGTCCTTCCAAAACATTTTCAGGTGACTTTAAAACCTTGGAGCTTTAACTGCCATTAAAGTGGCAAAAGTGTTAAAAGTATTTGATTACTTACATCCCTTCTGTATAGAGTTTGAGTTTGTTTCTTCTTCTTCTTCTGTTTAGAGATGGTTTTCTAGTCACAAAAAGTTTATAATTGCTAAATAAGTTTTTGGAATAATAACAACGAAATTTTGGCTGACCTGTTGATCAGTGGTTAGTGATCCTGATAGTTAACCAGCCGAATATCTTTACCTAACCAATAGATAAATACCTTATATTAAAGTCTGACATATTATTTATATATTACTAGCTAACCCAGCAAACGTTGTTTTGCTACTTAAATAGTAATATCGCTAATAAAACATAGGGGTTGATCGTAAAGGGGTGGAAATTAAGGGTTGTATGTATTTTTTAATGCTGAATCACAAAAAAATAAAAACAACAAAATTGGTCCAAAAAAAAATTTTTTTTTTGGGGTGATCTACCCTTAACATTTAGGGGGATGAAAAATAGATTTTGTCCGATTCTCAGAGCTACCCAATATGCACACAAAATTTCACGAAAATCGGTCGAGCCGTTTCAGAGGAGTTCAAAGTTGAACACTATGACACGAGAATTTTATATATTAGATAAAACTTATAACTAGAAACAACTGACTGCCATTGGTGGTTCAGTGGCCACGGTATCCGCCTGCTGTGTACTAGGTTGTGGATTCGATTCCCACACAGGATTTTTGTGACCCGCAAAGAATTGTTCCGAGTCTGGGTAATTTGTGTCCATTAATTATATGTTTGTAAAGTCCCCCGCGACACAGAGATTGATCTCTAGTGCAGGAGTTGTCTTTTAAAAATATATATTACAAAGGAATAATTCATCTGCCTCGTGTTACGCTGATTTGTGTTGTGTTGTCGTCCACGAAAACGACGATGCACAACACCGTTCGGCCAAAACTCTTTTTAACCGACTGCAAAAAGAGGAGGTGTTTTTATTCGTGTTTTTTTTTTTTTTCTTAATGTTTGTTACCGCATAACTCCGTCATTTGTGGACCGATTTGAAAAAATATTTTTTTGTCTGAGAGGACATACTTCCAGTTTGGTCCCATTATTATCAAAAGAAAGTTCTGATGATGGGATCCATGAGGAATTGAGGGAACTCCTCAAAAGTTAAAGGCACACATATAGCAATTTCAATATTTTTAACAATAAATCAATCATTTGCATTCAGAAAGTGTAATTTGGTGAAGTAAAACCGATGAAAAAGACCACAGATGGCCATCAGAACTTCCCAATAATAAGTATTTTACTGATGGCGATTAGATAAGTTTCGATTATTGTTGCTAAGCAACTATTAATAAGAAATAATGACGGGAATGAATGGAGCGCGGATTGCACAGATTAAATATTGCTTTTAATACCTACTTGACCTGTGTTCAGCCCGACGCTCAGTCGATTTTATTCGATTGTAACAAACAAATAAGTTTCTATTTTAAAAAATATTTTTAAATACAAGCTTTTATAGTGTATTTATGTAATACATGGGTGTTTATGCATTAAATATTCTGAAAAGAATACAACTACCTTTAAACATCATCATCGCACACTGAACTCCACCTAAAAATATATTAGCCGTGAAGCTATATCAACAAATCCAAAAACGACGCGGCTATCTTGTTTCGTTAAAGAGTTCATCAGAGCCATCTTCCGACTTCATCATCACGTCCTAAACACCCATCTAGGTATATAATACTCATCAAGATAAATCCAAAACACCCAAACACGACACCGCTATCTTGTTTTGTTGAAGAGTTGCCGTAGCCACCTTGCGACTTTATCATCACGTTCTGAACACCCACCTACGAATATAGTACTCGTCAAGATAAATTCTAAAGACCCAAACACGACACGGCTATCTTGTTTCGTTGAAGAGTTACCATGACCACCTTTTGACTTCATCATCACTTCTTGAACACCCATCTAAGAAAATAGTACTTGTCATGATAAATCAAAAAAATACTCAAACACGACACGGCTATCTTGTTTCATCAAAGATTTGCCATGGCCACCTTCTGACTTCATCATCACGTCCTCAACACTCACCTAGGAATATAGTACTCGTCAAGATAAATCCAAAAGACCCAAACACGATACGGATATCTTGTTTCGTTAAAGAGTTGCCATGACCACCTTCTGACTTCATCGTCACGTCCTAAACACCCATCTAAGAAAATAGTACTCGTCAATATAAATTCAAAACACCCAAACACGACACGGCTATCTTGTTTCGTTGAAGAGTTGCCATGGCCACCTTTCGGCTTCACCATCTTGTCCTGAACACCCATATAAGAATATAGTTCACGTCAAGATTAATCCAAAACACCAAAACACGACATGGCTATCTTGTTTCCTTGAAGAGTTGCCATGGCCACCTTCCGGCTTCATCATCACGTTCTGAATACCCATCTAATAATATAGTTCTCGCCAAGATAAATCCAAAACACTCAACCCGACGCGGCTATCTCGTTTCGTTGAAGAGTTCCTATGGCCATCCTCCGACTGCATCATCAGATCAGCTTCATGGTACCATATTATTGCATTGTCACCGAAGTTACGTAGGTATACCAAATTTCAGCTCCATCAAACACCGGGAAGTACTTCAAATCTAGCTCACAAGATTTGCTAACATACAAACTAACTAACAAACTAACTAACATACATTGCAAGCTAAATAAAAGCTTGTAATAAAAACAATGGTGGTGTACAATAAAGAGTTTTCTATCAAATCAATTACCTATATAACTGACCGTGACTTCACCAAGGCCTGATCAGAATATCAGCGCTGCAGTTTTAAATGCCACAGCTTACGACCCTTACCTACTCAATTACGACCCTTGCTGACATCACACAGGATAATTTTTTGTTTTGCTATTGTGTGTCTATTGTTTTTGTTTATATCTGTTATCCTGTGTATGTTCGAATAAATGCTTTTCTTTCTGTCTTTCAAATGTAATGCAGCAAATGAAAACTGGTACATTTGAACTGAACAAAGTTTAAAGGTATTTGAAAATTTTACAACTTGCCGTAATGAAGTCGGTTTTTTTTGTTAAAATTATTTAAGAAACATCTTGAGATGTTGAGTCGGGGCCTGCACCACAAACGAATTGAAGTAGCTGTTGTGAACTTATAACGCGATTCAAACTTCTCAACTCTCAAAGTCTAGTTGCTCTTTATCTTGATTGTGATGGTGGAGTACCACAAATGAATTCCTACTCAGGAAGAATCTTTGTGTACAGGATTTTTTATTGGTATTTATAAAAGAAACCGACTTTTATAAAATATTTGCAATTTTAAGATTATGAAACAAAAAAAATATCGGTTTAGGTCTTCGAGTAATCGATGAACATAATATAATAATATGTATATTTTTTATTAAAATCCAAAGTATTTAAAAACCTCCTCCGTTTTTGAAGTCGGGTACTAAAATATACATTATGTAGATGAAGAATAATCACCATTTGTCTAGTTACCATGTTTTTGAATCAGATAGTAGTAAGTGAGTTGTCCCAAAGTATTTAAACAAATAGGTAAAGTTTTATAGACCTTTTTATACTTTGTCCATAAAATTATCGGTTAACATTTTTTTTTCTTTTTATGTAACATTATTGTTTTTTTCAGGTTCGAACCTCTCAAGAAGTTTGCATATTGATGAAGAAACCTTCGCTAAGTTTCGCTGAAACTTGCGGAGCTGCCTTCAGTTATGGTCCCAAAAGAGTACAATCATGGGGTAACGCTATAAAGTAAGAGTTATTTATTCTAGCTTCTCTATTTATTTATACTTTTATATTATACTATTTGGGTGTAAAACATGCATAGCGTAGCCTATGGACGCTTGCAATACCAGAGGTATCACTTGCGTGTTGCCGACCCATTTTTTACACCATTTTTTTAAGATGTTTCTTACAAAACGCATCCCTAAATGAGCGCTCAAGACCTGTGATGCTGTGTGTAGTTATTTGGCTGTGGTCTTCTGTAAGGTGAAGGTCCTACTCTGTTGGGCTTGCTCGCTAGTGTAGTGCCCTACCTCCTTTATACACGGACACTAGCCAAACACAGCACACTAAATTTGATCCCGTTTTCATGGGTAGATTGGAATGAAAAGTTAAAAAAAACTATTAAATAGAAATGAATGTAAATTTGCGTAAAATCAATGCTTTTCGAGTTTTTAGAATACAAAGATTCGATTACTGATTATTTTACGTAGAACTAGCTGTTTCCCGCGGCTCCACCCGCGTGGATGTCAGTTATCACGATAAAAATATATATAGCCTATGTGCTATATATATGCCATGACATGCTATAATCTATCTCTCTGCTAAATTTCATCCAAATCCGTTCAGTAGTTTTTACGTGAAAGAGTAACAAATATACATCCATACATTTTTATAAACTTTCGCGTTTATAATATTAGTGGGATAACATAGATATTTTATATTAAAGACTTCTTATTCTATAAAGTTCTGTACCTTTCAAGCGACTGAACTGAATAAATATTTCTCAGAAGTCTGATCAATCGACCAACCTTCCAAGAAAATCGCTGTTAGTTTTGGGTTACTAAGTCCTTCATTATTGATTGGTGATTTTCTATTGAACTTCTACTTAAAATTTCCCAAAGAAGATTAATGGATATCTGTTTGGAACATTTTGATGGAATTAAGTATAATACGATGATTCCAAATTTACGCCATAAGTACCCTATTCTACACTCATTTAGTGAAAAAATACTATATAAATATAAAGGTATTATAGTTATTATTATAACTGTCCCACTACAGGGCAAAGGCATCATTTCATTCCTCCATTGGTCACGATAGAGACCTCTTACTTAGGAGTCCAGCTCGTCTTATCTTTTCCTGGGCCTGCCGCGTCGTCTTTTATGTTCCGTGGCAACCACCTGAATGTAGTCTTTGCCCACAGACCATCGAATTTACGGCAGATATGATATACGGCTCAATTCCACTACGTATTGGGATAAAAATAATAAATTAATTGTTATAAGAGACAATATAAAAATTGTTGTATCCTGTTTTATATTATTATAATGAAGGTGCTTTTAAATAACGCGTGTAATAGGAGGCCCAATTTCAAACTTTTTCTATTTTTGTCTTTCGTTCTCCAACAAACCTTCTTGTGCGCAATACTCTCTAGGAATCTCAAGATTTCTCTTAGCCTTTACAGTATAGATGTCATCAGGTTAAGTTCTAATAAAAATTGTTTTACTTTCAGAAACTTTGTGGACTATTCGTTATGCGTGACGTACTTCAGTGTATTGTGCGTCTACGTTGTGTTCATTGGATCGTCTATAAAAGAGGTAAGTAAACCAATATCTGCTTTTTTCAACCAAATTAAAATCACACCATCTACCAGGTAAATAGAGAAGGCCCAGGTGAAAAGTTAGTCTTGGAGAATTTACAGTAATAAAGCGGCCAGGACCTACAGTACATACTTTAATTGATCCTGAATGCCATTCTTTAGAAGAATTCAGATAAAATATCATGAATGAAATGATAACTACTTAGGTATCACTTCATAAAAACTATCAATAGGTACTTATTTATTCTATGACTGTCTGGCATACGTAAATATAAAGCCAAATTTTTTGTCCAATAGCTAGCTTGTTGCTAGGAAATATATCGACCCCTCCAAACAATAACTCGGTAATCGAAAAATCTAAATTTTACAGGAGAAATTATTTACTGATTTTATGGAATATCTTTTTAATGAATGAGTCTATTGCAGTCATTGATGTATCATAAGAAAACTATTTTTTTGGGAAATATGACTGTGTAATCAATATTAAATTCTTTTTAATCAAAACCTAGAAATTTGGGGAAATAAATAATACCTAAAATTCTATACATAAAATATTACAGAAATAGTACTTACGGGGTTATTGTAGTAAATTTATTTAACAATATATTTCGTAACATTATGTTATGGACTTTTACAGCGTTATTTTCTATCGTCGGGATGATACGTGACGTTATATTACGAAGTTATTGTGGTAATATCAAATAATTTTAGAAACTGTATTGTTATGTAACATTATTATAACAAGGAAATTTTAAATAACAGTTTTATTGTTACCATTCAATATCGTTAATTTTAAATAATTTTAAAGACAAATGTAATTTTAGAGGTTAAGTATAAATGAAAGAAATAGTACAATTATTCGATTATTAAAGTTATATTTATTAAACAAAAAAAGGAAGTCAAATAAAGTGGATGGATAGTGTAAAGCATGATAATAGACCAGGTATGTGAAAGGAGTGAGCAAAGAGTTGACGGCTAATGGGAACGAACGGATGAGGAACTGATGGGATGGATTTTTGTAGTTTCAAGACAGTTTACAGGATGTATAGTTTTTCTAACAGAAAGCAGTTCTCTAATGGAGTACAGTTCAAAGGTGGGAAATCTGTGCGGTTTAAAGTACATGACCTTAATTAGGGATCTTTGCACTCGCTCCAATTCCAACGATTTAATTTTGTTGCTCCATTTTATACAGGAATGCAATAAGTTAGGATCGACTGTGCCAACGAGATGTATATTTTGTTTAACAAGGTTTTTGAAGTAACAAGTCTGAGAGTTTTAAAGGACACTGTTAGACACTTTTTGTTTGAGTGTACTTCTTTGACAATAAGAGACGTGAGTGCACTAACAGCATCTACTGTAGACCTT
This sequence comes from Trisateles emortualis, assembly GCA_947095525.1. Taxonomy (NCBI): domain Eukaryota; kingdom Metazoa; phylum Arthropoda; class Insecta; order Lepidoptera; family Erebidae; genus Trisateles; species Trisateles emortualis. The sequence goes on along the minus strand of OX352736.1, from coordinate 18,126,762 downwards.
TTACGTATAAAACCAAATTGCGAGTCAGAGAGTATGCCAAATTTGTCTAGATAATTTAGTAATCGATTATTTATAAGTTTCTCTAGGATTTTAGATTTTGCAGGTAATACAGAGATAGGTCTTTAGTTACAGGATTTATCTCTGCTACCACCCTTGTACACAGGCGTGGCAATAGTTTGCTTGAGAGATGAAGGGAATTAGCCTTGCTTGAAGCATAGGTTAGCCAAATGAGTTATTGATGGGATAACTGGTTCAGAAGCAAGCTTCAGAAATTTAGTGGGGATGTTGTCGTATCCTGGGGCACTATCTGTCTTTAGCTGATTTAGTACAGAGAAAACTTCTCGATTATCAGCATCCATTAGCGTACATTTTTTGTGTTGTAGTATGGGTTTGTTGTGTCGAGCTATTTAAAACCATCGCTTTAGTCAAAGTTTTTTCCATATTAACAAATAGTTGCCAAGAGTTTTCAATATTTATTAATTCTATACATTGCGTTTTATTTGTTTTTCGTTGCGTTATGTTTCTGTGTGTTATATTTATCGTAGTTTTTACAAGCATTATTTAATTGTTCTCTATCATATTTACGTTTATGTTTTTTAATAAGGCTGTTGCAGAAGTTACGGTATCTCTTATATGATATTTTTAATATTTGATTGACATTTCTATTTTTACACAGCGTAGAATGCCTAACGTTATCCAAGGCTAAATTGCGCGTTGGCTCCTTGGAACTAGTGATGTAATGGTATTTTGCAGCAAACTGCAGATTCTAAGTGAGGGTTCAGGGAATTTATAAAGCTTGTAGCATAATTGTTTGATGGAGAGCAAGAGATTGTATATACCTAAGATAATTAGGTTAGGTTGTACATAGAGACTTGTAGACTTGATGCATGACTTAGTTTTATTTCTTGTACATTAACTTTATAGGATTTATTTATATAGAAGACGACTCCATCGCATTGATTAATATGATTTGTTGTAAGATATTTAGTTATGGATTTGGGGAATAGGCTTATCACAGTTTAGTCTACATTCAGTTAGAACCATTAGATCGATTTCAGAGTAAAGGCTTGTCAGCGTAATTTGTAGATCGGAAATGTTGCTATACACTTCTGATGTTCTGCGAAATGATTGTTAAGTCGGTATTGCTTATGTTAGTGGTTTTGGAGAAGTTTTCTACCGAAGATTCCAGAGATTTTGCTATTTCTATTTTGTCTATTTCTTGCAAAGTGGAGAGAGTGTTATCCATTAAACTTTACGCACCGGCACAATGGGCAAGAGCACGTGCGGGTGGCTTGGCATATATATATATTACTGCGTAGCAGCTATCAGAAGAAAGGAATAAATGCGCTTGCAAACATGCTAGGTGCATTGAAATTTGGAATAAATTGACCGTATTGAAATGTTGCGTAAATTAATGAGCCAACACTAAACTTAAATAACATTGTTAGTGTGTATTACGGAATGTTTATATTTAAATTATTTGTAAAAAAAAACCTGTGCTGACGTTTACCAAAAACTTTATAAAAAATATTTACGCCAATAACCCGGTAAATGAAACTTACCAAAATAAAAAACTTATTTTTTTTTTGCACAGACCTATAACAGGTTTTTTGCCGAAATATTTTTGTTTCTAAATTCCCAGCAATAAAAGGGTGTGTCATGATATCTTTGTAAATACCAATAGAAAAAATCTGAAAAAAATTGCTAAGGTGTATTCCAGTCCCCGGATTCCGAATTTGACATAACAGCATAAACCCCATAATAGCACATTACCGAGTTTTTGCTTGGAGGGGTCGATATTTTATTTCTGAGCTTTGATGTCAAATTAAATCAAAATTAATCCAGCGCCTAGACATTTCGTAATAGTAATGTAATAATAAATGTGGCTAGCGGAGATTTTAATATTGCTATACGTATATATTCAGGCGCTTACATAAAATGGTCGCCAGAAATTAATGTTAGTAATAAACTATTAAAAGCTTAGTAAATGGAAGTAATATTTTAGTATATGTATCACGCATTTTCTGGTCACGCAAAGCGATTTAATTATTACTTATTTACTTCTTATCAGATTGAAACTAATCATCAAGAATTCGTAATAAATTTATTCTATCTCGATGTATACCAATTAGCTTGACTTTTATTAATAAGCATTATTATGAAATAACCGCGGTTTCACCCATGAGCACAAGCCCATGAGAAGAGGGACTTTTTCGGGATAAAAAGTAGCTAGACAAGGCCAAAACTATGCTAAATTTCATCCAGTTCCGTTTAGCCTTTTGGCGTGCTTGAGTAACAGACATCCATCCATCCATCCAAACTTTCGCATTTAAAATATTAATATAGGTATCTACTGACAGGTTTACTAAATATTGCTTTCTTATATAGGTCTTAAAATATTGACTATTTAGAAGTAGTATTTTTAACGACGTAAAGTACCTACTTATCAGAAATGGCTCTAACATTATTATTGTTCGTGTTTGGGGCACTTACAAAATTTTCTTCCATACGTGAAACGATGCGAACTTGTAGAAGTCTTATAATCAATTTGTTATCCTAGAATTAAGTTCGAGTTTTTTTTTACTTCTTGGGTGGCAAACAAGTATACGGCCCGTCTGATGTTACGCAGTTACCGTAGCCTATGGACGCTTGCAATTCCAGAGGTATCACTTGCATGTTACCGAACCATTTTGTTAAACCAGGGCTTTAAGATGGAGTATCCCTGGTATAAGAAAACGTTTCTTTCTAAACAAACCCTAAATTAATTAAATACTTTCACTAAAATTATTTATGTACTATTATTGTTTTTTTTATTTTTTAGGTTCTGGATGTGTACATGCCTGAGTTCCTGTCCATCCAAGCCTGCTGCGCAGTTACTTTAGTACCATTGGTACTAATCTGCCAGATAAGAAACCTGAAGTACCTAGTGCCATTCTCAGCGATTGCCAACGCACTCATATTGATTGTGTTCGGTATCACTCTCTACTATGTCTTCCTGGATCTTCCTCCGTTAAAGGAAAGGGAGATGGTCGCCAGTATCTCAACTTGGCCTTTGTTTTTGAGGTATGTTTCTTTTTTATTTTGTACCACTTAGGCGGCAAACAAGCATACCGCCCGTCTGATATTAAGCAGTTACCGTAGCCTATGGATGCTTGCAATACCAGAGGTATCACTTGCGTGTTGCCAACTCATTTTTTTACACCAGTGCGTTAAGATGTGAGTATCCCTGAGATAGGAATACGTTTCAAAACGCATCCCTAAATGAGCGCTGGAGACCTGTACTCACATACAGGAACACAACTACACCGCTGTGTGTAGTTATTTGGCTGTGGTCTACTGTAAGGTGGAGGTCCTTCCCCAGTCGGGCTTGCTCGCTAGTATAGTGCTCTACCTCTCTTAAATCGTACGTACTACGTCATCATCTTAGAACCTAGATGCACTATGAAACTGGTATTACAATCTATAAATTGCATGCGATGCAACGTGTCGTGAATATGAAGAAATATGGGACAGAGTGCGACAGCTCCGACATAAATAAACATGACAAGAGTTATTGCGCCAAGTTGTGTAGTGCAGAGTATTTTATAGAGAAATGTGAAAGCGTGTTGTTTTCTATGTGTACCTGAGCGAGAATTGAAGATGCTTATAATAGAAAATATATTTGATAAGACCTTATATTTATTGATAATCAGCTAGCTCGGTAATATAGCCAAATAATTACACACAGTGGTGTATTTGTGTTCCTGTGTGTGAGTACAGGTCTCCATCGCTAGGTATGAGGAAACCCACATGTCTTAGAAGAAATTCTAAAGACTTGTCTGATTCACCAACCCGCATTAGGTCAGCGTGTGTAAATTTAGGCCGAAAACCCTATTTCTCTCTTGATAGAGGACAGGAGACCCGTGCCCAGCAGTGGGACATACATCATAATTATCGGTTGCTATTATAATAAATAATTAGAAGTCTAATAAATTTTCTTCTTTAACATTAACATTATTCTAGATCTGGCAAATAACATTAATTAAATTTAATAACTGAAGTCAGAAATGTAGGTTAAGATGGTGTTAAGTACTTTCCTCTCTATTTCCCTTGAAAATAAAACAGGTTTTAGGGAAAATACGTCATAAACAGCCAAAATAACATATCTTTACTAAATAAAACATTTTTTATCAAAAAATTTAACCGCCAAAAAAATAAGGATCTAAAAAGTAAAAAATAATAAAGTTTTTAATCGGCGCCAAACTAACGAATAAGCAAATTAATGTTTACATACCTATATAATAATTGCCCAGATTTGATTCTTCATCAAGCATGGGAGAGGCTATATTTTATTGACAAAAATATCACGGGGATATCCCCGCGAATTAATTTCACAGGCAACGAAAACTTTTTCGAGTCAATACACACTCTTAACATAATTTTTATATAACACGGGGCGTATTATGCGAAAGTAACTCTGTTTGTATGTATGTTTGTTTGTAACCTTTTCATGACTAAACTGTTGAACATCTAAATGAAATTTTGGTCAGGAAATAGATGGTATTCTGGGGTAATTTTTTACCGTGATAGCCGTAATTTACACGGGCAGAGCCGCGGGCCACAGCTAGTATACTACGATTCCCAACTCTTACTGAAAGATTCTTTGCCCTATCAATTTTAGAGATTTGGCACAGAGATAGGTTATATTCTGAAATAGCACTTTCTATTCCGAAAAGAACATTATTTATGTATGATTATACTTGCGGGCGAAGCCGCGGGTGGAAACTAGTAAAATTATACACGGAAAATAATAATAATAATAGTTTATTTTTCCAAAAAGGTACAGATGGTTCCAAAATACATAGTTTGACAGTAAAATGTTGGTGTAAGACGTTGTTGTAAGAAGATATTTGTAGACTGTGAAGGACTGCCTTATATTCTGGAATAGAACATTGGGTGGGTGGGTAAATATTATTTAAAACCGTCCACTCGGTGAGCCTTGAGCAAAGAGACTATAGTCGGAAATTTATTAAAAATTATACTGTTATACATAGTAATTCAAAAAGCGAAGAATGACGAGGAAAGTTGACCCCAAATGAAATGGGACGAGGTTAGGCAAAGAGAGTTATTTTAGTAAAACAAAAGAAAAATCATACGACACGTTTTCATAATTTAGTACGTGACAATTTTAATATTACATTTACCTAACACAATTATTCTCTACCGTGTTACCAAATTTTTAATCTAACCTGACTCGAATCTGAATATCAGATTTTCTCTAGAACACAACTTACGTACATTTGAATGTATTTTTTTTTATACTACTTGGGTGGCAAACAAGCATACGGCCCGCCCGATGTTAAGCAGTAACCGTAGCCTATGGACACCTGCAATACCAGCTTACAATTCGTCTGTAGGTAAGCAGTTACTGTAGTCTATATACGGTTTTAATACCTAGGGAATAACTTGCGTGCAGCTGACCCAAAAAGTTTTAACACCAGTGTTTTAAGATAATTTATCTCTAGAATAGTATTAATTTATATTGTTTAATTAATATACACGCATCCCTAAATGAGCTCTGGAGACCTGTACTTACACACAGGAACACAACTACACCGCTGTGTGTAGTTATTGGGCTGTGGTCTTCTGTAAGGTGGAGGTCCTTCCCCAGTCGGGCCTGCTCGCTAGTATGGTGCCCTACCTCTCTTCCCTTCTTGTATTGTTAGAGTTTGGTACAAGCACCCATATATCTACAGGCAGTGGTGTAGTTATGTTTCTGTGCATGAGTATAGGTCTTCAGCGCTCATTTAGAGATGCGTGTATATTAATTAAACAATATTAATTAATACTATTCTAGAGATAAATTATCTTAAAAAATAGGTGTTGAAACTTTTTGGGTCAGATACACGCAAGTAATTCCCTAGATATTAAAACCGTATATAGGCTACAGTAACTGCTTACCTACAGACGAATTGTAAGCTTAATTGTCACTGAAGTAGTATAAAAAACGTGTATAAAAAATAACTTATCACCTTTAGTGTGACTTCTGTGGCCGTCTGTTTATTAAATAAAATCCAGTTCATACATCATTTATATGATACTTAGCTAGATAGGATTTTTTTATGAAACATTAGAGAGGTAGACTGGGGCAGGATCTCCACCTTACAAAAGACCACAGCCAAATAACTATACACAGCGGTGCAGTAAAGTTGTGTTCCTTTGTGTGAGTACAGGTCTCCAGCGCTCATTTAGGGATGCGTTTTGAAATAAAGGTATTCCTATGCCAGGGATACTCCCATCTTGAAGCCTTGATGTAAAAAAATGGGTTGGTAACACGCAAGTGATGCCCCTAGTATGGCAAGGGCCGTATGCTTGTTTGCCACCCAAGTAGTATAAAAAACTCCAATTACAGTTATGTATAATGTTTGAAATGTTTTTATACTAAAATCCAAGTATAATCTACTGAAAACTCCTCACCGCGCCTCTTTAAATCTCAACGGTCATAGAGTTGCTCGACTAACGCGACCGACGACTTAATAATGACCTCTGGGTATAACCCTCTCCTTTTACGAACTCAATTAGTACCACGCAAGTTTAAATATGATAATTTTATAGCTTTAACCAGAAACCGAGCCATATTACTTCTTATTTTAATAAACTTTTTCTTTAAAAAAAAAGTGGTGTTTAAAATGGGTAAATTACTGAACATATATAAACAGCTCCTCCATCAGGAGTGAGTTCGACTCCAAGAACCAATTCTAATGTAATAACTGTTTGTAGAATTGATACGTACAAATCAAATAATGTACCTTTTTATGCTACCAAGGATGCAAACAAGCATTCGACCTGCCTGATGTAAAACAGTTACCGTAGCAACTGGACGCTTGCAACACCGACCCTGTAAAAACCTTATAACTCCTCTCTTAAAGAACCCCATGCTACAGTCTCTCGGAAAAACTTCGGCAGGGAGCTCATTCCACAACCCAATCGTACGTGGTAGGAAATTCCTCAGAAACCTACGGTACGGCACGTTTAAGGAGCTAGGATGTGAGGATGAATTCTCTGACGGTGGCGAAAGGTACCATTAGCTAACGGTAAAGGAAAACATTGTGAGGAAACCCACCAAGCCGTATTAGCCAGCATGTGTATATTAAAGCTTTAACTTCATCAAGAGAGGAGATCCGTGCTAATAAGTGGGACATTATTTTGGTAGCTATTATTTTGAAAACTACCGCTATCCGAAAACAATACCTATTCCTGTCGCGGGTCCCCAAAATAATCCTTCAACTACATACGCACACGGGGCTTAACTTCTTTTTAAACCCATAGCCATCTTCTCTTAGGCAGTGGGTAACTGACGCGATGGGTTCTCTACTATTGAACGTGCTTATCCAGCATTTTTTTCTTTGTGTTTATTTTAAGTCTGTTTTCAGCACGGTGATTTTTGCCATGGAAGGTATCGGCGTTGTAATGCCAGTTGAGAATGAGATGGCGAACCCCAAGCGTTTTCTCGGCTGCCCCGGAGTACTCAACGTCGCCATGGTCATCGTCATCTCTCTGTACATGTTTATGGGATTCTTCGGTTACGTGCAATTTGGAGATCTGGTTAAAGGATCTGTGACCCTGAATCTGCCCGAAGAAGACATGTAAGTTATATTTTAACTCACTTAGTAAAAAGAAGCGGTGGTGGCCAAGTGAAAAAGTAACTGACTTGCATGCACGAAGTGTGAGTTCGATCTCTGGTAGCAATACCGATGTGAATTTCATTTTGTGGAATTTATATATTATGTTCGTGGTGTGTATTAAGGCCTAAACTCTCTTTATTGATAGAGGAGAGGAGACCCGTGACCAGCAGTGGGACATATAAAATATATGGGTTATTATTATTGGGAAAAAGCTCTTTGTCACGAGTACAATGAGACTTCGTAAATAAAATTTATTGACACAAAATACACAATGCTATTCTTGGTAGGTATAGTTAAATATCGGAATACTCCAAATATGGTTTTATTGGCTAAGCCACTCTAGTGACAGAGATATTCAGATTGCGCATATACACCTTTGTTATGATTCATCACTACTACTACCAGTGCACCTGGATATGATGAATGCTTCTGTAAATAATCTGGAAAGATCTGGAAGAGATCGCTTTTAGCGATAAGACCGCCCATTGTACGTCATTTTTATGTTAAGGTTTTTTATCGTCTTTTGTTTATTTTATTTGGTGTACAATAAAGAATATTCTATTCTATTTCAATCTTCAACTAGCTCGCAATGGTAAATTTTGTCGCTGGGTTAGTCACTAAACACATAATAAAATTAATTCGAATCAAAACATCTTAAAACGTATATAAATTATTTTAAATACGCAATAAAATTGGTTTGAAAAGGGTTAACTCATAAATATCTCGCTAACATACATTGGGAATCTAAATAGTCCATTCCTTTTCCCTTTCGTTATTTATCTGCTATATAAAACAATATTTACTTACTTTGAATGGTATATATATTTTATAGACTATACATACAGAACCTAAGACTAAGCTTTTTTATATCTACAACTACGGTTATGTATGCTTGTTTGCCACCTAAGTAAGGTGGTAAAACAAGTAGCCTTGCAAGTACAGCTAAGTGTTGCTAACGCTTTGTCTTCCAGTTCGTGGTCGCCACTAGAACCTTTCTACCCAAACGTCCTTGAGGGAGGCCTATGTCCAGCAGTGGACGTCTTTTGGCTGAGATGATGATAATGATGATAATAACTCTTGAATTTGAGTATAATCCCAAAGTAGTGAGTGTAATAAACAACGGCTGAAAGGACTCGTGCCAGGATTATAGTTAATTCCCATTCCCGGATCAAATAATATATGTTTTTTTCTGACAAAACATATATTATTTGATCCGGGAATACAGATCATAAAATTTCTCGTAGATTGTGACTGTAGTATCTATACTACAGTCACAATCTACGAGAAATTTTAATTTTAATTTAGTAATAGAAAGTCTACTTTCTATTACTCTTATTATGCTAGAACGGCCATCGAAACATGATACATTCCTCAGTCAATAATGTATTATGTTTCACGGAAAGGTCGTCACCTTTTCAGGGTACAGGAACGTGAAGTATCCGCCACGTAACTAATTAGGCGTGTTAGGTTAAAATCATGGATGGAACGACTAGTTCGTCTCAACCCATAAACGTCCCACTGCTGGGCACGGGTCTCCTCCAATCATTAGGAGGGATATTAGCCTACTATACCACGCTGGCCAGACGGGTTGGTATAGGGTTTTGTTTCGAGTTTTCCCTCTCTTGCGGTGGATATTGTTTGCTAGAATTACTTCCCTTAGTCGACTCTTACGACACCCTCCAGATGAAAGGGGGTGGTGACATTTGTATTCGAAGTAATCCGTCACCACACGGATTACTAGTTATGGGACGACTAGTTATGGATAGCAAAACATTTTATTTCGAATAAGAATCGAATTGCAAGCAATTTTCAAAATAAATAATCTTTTTCCTTAAGTTTTTCCGAAAATCGTATTCATTCATCTTATTAAAATGTACCTCTGGGCACATTTATGTAATAAGAGTCTAATAATATACGTATAGAAAATTTGTAAAGAAAATAATACAATAAATGTTAAAGTCTTGACGTTTACGAATAAAATCGTATTGCCGTGAAAAGGGACAAAATGTTTACCGTCTTACAGCTCCTTTGTAATCCTATGAAATGGGGAAAACATTATAAATGTTATTTATATGTAAGCTTATAATAACTGTCTAAAGAAAACCGAATAAAAAACAGACTGAATAACAAAAAAAATGCTATGCAAAGGTTTCATTCATTGTCTGTCACGCCTCTCTATTTGATGCCATCACTGTTCAGTACTCTACAAAGATACATGAGTCATCACGGCATTTTCTATTTCTTCATCGATGACCAAGTGATACCGAAACCGAAATCATCACCAAAGAAAGCATTCTGACAGGCAAACCTGTCAGAATGCATTTTGCAGGTATACTTCGCCCATCCAAAATTGAGCTTTACAACTCTTCTTAATCGTGTTATTATAGTCAAATTCCCTGCAATAGTGGTGCTCGTTTCTTTTTAAAAAGTTTTTGTAGTAAATATCTGCTCCCAATTAAAACGTAGGTTTGTTTTTATTTAAATATCATTGCCATTTAAATATAATTGGATTGCCGTTTCCATTAAGACTTTACTGCAGTGCTTGTATAATTAAACAAAGTAAGATGATACACAATCTAATAACAATTATAGAGGTACAAATAAAATACAGTTATATTTTGTTTTTATTAAATTTAGCAGATCAATGCACTCACTAGTATTTTTATTTGAGGTCTTTATTCTGTTAAGATATTCTTTATGAATGAACTATTGAAAAGGTTAACCGTAATCAGTTTACTTGTTGAGTCTTTATAAGAGCATTGACGAACACCTTGTCAGGGTCGCTCCGCCGCGCCGCCCGCCGCCAATTTTATCTATAAAAAGAGGTGTAAATAAAACCATTTATTGTTGGCCATGATGACTGCCAAAAAAATATAATCTACAAGATCTATTTCATAATATGGTCTTGTATTAAATCGGTTCATGCGGTGAGACATGCTGTACCTCTTATATTATGTAACAACATTGTAACCGTGTTTCTTAGCAAATAAAATTCTATTCTATTCTATTCTATCATATATTAATTCTAAATAGTTTGTAAAAAATCATCGAATCAGCACCAAATTATTGAGATGAAAAAAAAAAACCAATATTTGAAGAAAACATACACCTATAATTTGGTTATGTTATATGAAAATAAGTTTGAATTTGATTTTATTAAAAATTAATAAGACGTCTATTCAAAGAATTAATAATAATAATATTCTGTTTGTATACCCGCGTTCGCCTAGAGAATAGAGTCGTGTTTGCTTCGCCCAAATGCTCAAGGTCATCGGCGATATCACAATCCTTATCCTTACTAATAATATATTATAAATGTGAAAGTTTGTGAGAATAGATGGATGGATGGATGTTTGTTACTCTTTCACGTAAAAACTACTGAACGGATCTGGACGAAATTTGGCACAGACAAAGATTATGGTCTGGCTACTTTTTACAGTGATAACCGACATACACGCGGGCGAAACCGCGGGCAACTAGTTTAGTATAATATTAAGTTATCATTATAAGCCAAATACTTTTTGTTCTGTTTAAACACTTAGAATATTAAATATTTTTAAATTTCCTGCACCCATTTTAGTATTGTTAATGCACATACCGCCTGTGATACAAGTTTTACTTAGTACTGGCACCAGAATTTGCAGAGCATATTTATTATTATGTAAGACTTATATGTATAACATATTTGTAACTTATTTAAAATGAATAAATGATTATTAGTATTGATTGTGAGAGCTCAATTTAATATGGGCTGAGATGATGATGATGAAATTTTTAGTAACTATTTATAATAATTAGGACACTGCCAGCCGTGGTCGACGATATTACATGTTCATCATCTCATACAAAAGACGTAAAATTATTATATAACATCAATCAATCAGCCTATCGCAGTCCACTGCTGGACATAGGCCTCTCCTAACACGCGCCACAGCACACGGTTCTCCGCCTTCCGCATCCAGTCCGTCCCAGCGACCTTTTTTAGGTCGTCGGTCGACCTAGCTGGGGGCCGCCCTACCTTACGCTTACCGAGTCGCGGTCTCCACTCTAGGACACGTCTGCTCCATCGGCCGTCGGTCCTTCTACAGATGTGACCAGCCCATTGCCACTTGAGCTTGCTAAGTCTGCGAGCTATGTCGGTAACTTTGGTTCTTTGTCGGATTACCTCGTTGCGAATTTTATCCTTCAAAGAAACGCCAAGCATAGCTCGCTCCATAGCCCGCTGTGCGACTTTTAATTTGTGGACTAGTCCCACTGTGAGCGTCCACGTCTCGGCACCGTACGTCATAACAGGTAGGACGCATTGGTTGAAAACTTTCGTCTTCAGGAATTGCGGTAAAGGCGAAGAGAAAACGTGACGTAGTTTGCCAAACGCTGCCCAACCCAACTGAATCCTACGGTTGATTTCTTTCTCGAAGTTGTTTTTACCAAGCTGGACAGTTTGCCCAAGGTAGATATACTCCCGAACAACTTCGAGTATCGAACCGTCGACGTAAATCGGTCCCGGCGTGATATGTTCGTTGAACATAATCTTGGTTTTATCCAAGTTCATACCGAGACCGACACGTCGTGAGGCTTCATTCAGGCTGTGCAGCATTCCGCTCAACTGTTCCAGAGACTCTGCAACGATGACGATATCATCGGCAAACCGAAGGTGAGAGATGTACTCGCCATTGATGTTAATGCCCCGTCCAGTCCAGTCCAGCGTCTTAAAGACGTCTTCGAGCGCGTTGGTGAAAAGCTTGGGGGATATTACATCCCCCTGTCTCACCCCTCGACGCAACTTAATTGGGTTGGTCTTTTGGTCCTGGAGCTGGACGGTCATAGTGGCGTTGTCATAAAGACATCTCAGCACCTCGATATAGCGCCAATCAATGCGACACCGCTGCAGAGCACCCAAAACTGCCCAGGTTTCGATGGAGTCGAAGGCTTTCTCGTAGTCCACGAATGCCATACACAGCGGCTGATTGTACTCTTCGGTCTTCTGTACAATCTGCCGAACAGTATGGATGTGGTCCACGGTGCTATAGCCTTTTCGAAACCCGGCTTGTTCCGGAGGCTGGAACTCGTCAAGTTTTCTGGCGAGGCGGTTTGTGAGTACTCTCGAGAACAACTTGTAAACGTGGCTCAGGAGTGAGATGGGTCTGTAGTTCTTCAGCAAGGCTTTGTCACCTTTTTTGAAGAACAGAACTACCGCACTCCCACTCCACGCTTGAGGTGTTAGGCCCTGGTGTATAACGGAATTGAAGAGACTCGCTAGCTCTTTCAGGATTGGAGCCCCGCCTGCTTTTAGGAGCTCTGTGGTTATTCCGTCATCACCAGGCGACTTATTGTTCTTAAGCTGCTCGAGAGCCACTCTGACCTTGCCCTGGTTGACATCAGGGATGTCTTCCGTGTAGTGGCGCGTGAGTGGGGCCCTGTGGTCATCAGCACTGGGTCTCGTGGGTTCAGTCATCCGTGATGCGTACAGGTCTTTGTAGAAACTCTCAATTTCCTCGAGAATCTCGAACCCTGAGGTCACGGTTCTGCCATCCGCAGTATTTAGTTTCGTCAGATGGGATCTACCTAGCTGGCGAGCGAAGACTTTGGTGCCTCTATTCTGTTCAATCGCAGCCGCGATGGCGCGGGCGTTTGAACATCGGAGGTCACGTCGCACCAGCTTCCGGTTGAGGTTTCTTCCATCCGACGAAAACATCTGCATGGATGACATTTCCCGTCTTTGCCTCATAAGTTCGAGAGTCTCGATTGAGAGTTTAGACTGTCTGTTTACGCTTTTTCCGGGAAACACCCTTCGAGACACATCCTGTAGCGTTCTGACCACTGTGTCAGTTTTCTCGTCAACAGTGCCTTCGGTTTCCAGCAGATCGAAACGATTTTGAAGCTCCAATTGGAACTTTTCTGACCCTAATGCTATTTGAGGCGCAGTAGGTCTGAGAGTAGACTTAATCATACGACGCCTTTCGGCTTTGAAGTCTATATTCAGAGCGCCTCGTACAAGTCGGTGATCACTACCGGTATTAAACCTGTTGATCACGGAGACGTCTCTAAACACAGACCTTCTGTCAGTCATGATGAAGGGATGATGATTGTATAACATACGATATTGTATTACGACTAGTTTTATTTCATTGCACAATTTTTCAAATCAATTTCCTTAAGTTTACTTTATTGTTTCGGTTTTCTATATTTGTCTATTTTTTATTTCCAGAATCGCTCAAGCTGCGAAGTTGATAATGGCTTTCGTGATGTACTTATCATATGCCCTGCAGTTCTACGTACCCATGGAAATGATTACGAGGATGAGGAAAGACAAGGAGTCAAAATATGAGAACTTTGTCCAAGTGGCGATTAGGACCGTGATGGTGATTGCTTCAGGTGAGATATTTGTTCTTTTTTATGTAGATTTATAGTTCTTTGAGGTTAAAGCGTTATTCCATGAAAAGGGTGGTCGAAATTGCAGATTTAAAAGTCAGTTTTTGTGATTGAGGCGCTGATACCCGCTGTTCGTTTACCGAACAGCGGATTACCAAAGGCGGGGTAACGCTATAGATAGGTGACCGCATAATGGTATTTCAAGAGCGTCTCTGGGCTTCGGAGGGCACGTTAAAAGTCGGTCCCAACTATTAACAGTCCTTAGATCACGACAGACCAGAAGATGAAGAATATTCTGTGATAAAAGTAGATGAAAGTTGCCCCATAAAAAAGATAACTAATGTGGTTCAGTCCTTGCGAAAACAGTTAGACTGGAAACCGACCCCAATTTATTTAAATAGAGTACAAATGAAATGCGATAGTTAAATGTAAATATACACAATATCAATTTTTGAATAGGTCTTCTAGATAAATGAATTCAAAACTTGAAAAGATAACTAGGATAAGTCGATCACTTACTAAAACTACTAAAGGTGCTAAAAGGATACTTTTAAACATAATATAATCATATGACAGAGAAATTAAAGTTTTATATCTTTTCACCCCATTTCATTCTTGGGTTATTACCTACCTACGTTTCAACTGAATATTTGGAAACTTTTCAATTTAATACTTCGTTTATAACTTTTTAATGTCTCGCCGCACATTTCCTATCATCAAATTATATGAATATAATTACTGTGAGTATTTGGTACCTATAAAGTTATCAAGAAGGATTTACACTTTACAGAAGACCACAGCCAAATAACGGAACACAGCGTATAGTTGTGTCCCTGTGTGTGAATACTGAGCGAGCGAATATTCAGCGAGTGCTGACGAACCTGTATTCACACACAGGGACACAACTATTCGTTTCACTAAATGATCATTTAGGGAAGCGTTTTAGCGAAACGCTTTCTTATGCCAAGGATACTCCAACTTAACACTTTCGCGGACAGTAACGTAGACACAATAGATGTTTTATTGTCATGACGTCTATAGGCGTTCACTGTCCTTCAAAGTGTTAAAACCCTGTTAAAATTTTTAGGTTGGCAGCACGCAAGTTGTACCTCTGGTATTTAATTGTAAACGTCCATAGGTTACGGTACCTGCTTATTTGCCACCTAAGTAGTATATAAATATACATAAAAGCAGTTTGTGCTTTTAAAATTCAAACAACGCAAAAAACTAAGAAGGTTTAATGGCTCAAAGCAAAAAGCTCTAAGCTCTAGATGCATTCAAATTTGTTTAATTACCTCCATATTGTTTGTGTAGTAGTATAGTGACACAAGTATATTAATATCATGTGACAGTATGTATGTGTGTGTTACCTACAATTTCACGATAATGTGTTAGTGTTTCGTAATTACATGAACCCACAAAGTGATAAACAAATAAACAATATCTTCAATATAAAATTCACTTGTAAAATAAATTAAAGTTCTGATTTATAGTAAAGTAAAACTTCTACAATATAATCTTTATCTAAACGAACTAGATATTTTGAAAATTGAGGAGTAATCCCACGACAAATATCAATTTTCTGTAAAAAAATTACGTTCTTGAAGGATCATTGCTATATAAGATTTCTTAAATTAAATGTTCTGTTGTTTCGTCCAATTATCATGTAAATTCAAAGCCTAATACCTATTTCTCTGAAATGCTTAACATTATTATTGACGCAAAAAAAGGTATGAAGCCTTTGCCTTTCTAGGTATCTTTCTGTCACATAAATGAAAAGCCGAACTGTTCATTTTTGCTTCATTTGAAAACTTGCTAAACAAGAATTTTTTGTAGTATGCTTTTTGTCGGCGTTTCTAAATTATTTATTTAATTAAGTCCTTTTATTTCCTTTAAATAAATATTTTTTTAAAGAACTACTAAATACAAAATAGTAGAATTAAGTATCTAAGTAAATTTGACTATACCCAGGACCGAAAACGGAATAAATTAATATTATGTTTAGTAAAGGATTCATAAAGATGAAAATTAACTGAGAACTACAATTTGTCTCAAATTTAAAGTCTTGTGGCTGTAAACTACAAGCTCTTTATCACTTAACTCAACTGAATTAAATCTTTATTAACTATAGTTCTTAATTTAGTGTTATTTTTGGTTATGTACTTGTCAGCTCATAATATTTCAAACGAATCTTGCTCTTCATTTTAGAATGTTCAAAGCATTCTAAAATGAAGAGCGAGATTCGTTCGAAGGTTAATATTTAAGCGTTTGGATTTATTCAGCCATTTTCTATATTTAACTGTGTAATAACTAAGGTCTGTGGTAAAAAAAACTGGGCTCTGACCATGCTCTGACGCATACCTATGGGTTGCTATTTTTGGTTTTATTTATTGATGTTTTATCTAATCTTTTATTTTGTCCACAGTTGCCATTGCTGCAGCCTTCCCCAATTTGGAATTGGTTATCAGTTTCGTTGGAGCTGTTTTCTTCTCATCTCTTGGTCTTCTATTCCCGGCTGTCGTTGACACCATATTCCGCTGGGATTCTGGTTTTGGCCCTTGGAATTACATCGCGTGGAAGAACTTCCTTATAGTCATAATCGCTATCATAGCTTTGTTCTCTGGCGCTTGGGCCTCCATCGAAGGTATGATCGCAGATTTCGGTAGTGGTAGTCATGAAATGCATAATGCTACTTTAACGTAAATGAACATAATAATTTAATTAATTTTAAAAACAAAATTTGAAGTTATATTAACATTAAAATTTTCAAGAATGATAATGTATAAATGTAATGTACATACATGGATGTATTAGAGCCATCGCAAACTGCAGACTACCTATCGACCGGTAGTTTAGTTAGAATTTTAACCGCTAGGTGACCATAATTGTGCAGAAAAGACTACCAATTGTATTCAGCTTATAAATAACACCGTCAGTTTTCAATTATTTTTTTTATTCTTCAAATTTTTGGGTGTTTCGGTAATTTACTATACCAAGAATACATTATATATAGAGGTACATCTCTTAACACGAACTTAGCAACCAACTAAATCATCGGCCAATTACAGTCTGATGTTTTACGATGGGTCTTATAATTACAAAAAGTGGTGTTACCACGTTCTTAATAGTGATGTTAGAATTAGTTGTTTTCAAAGCTAGTGATATTTTTACTTCGAATGTAAATACAGTAATGATTGATATTATTAGAAGTAGTATAGAGGACGTGGTTTAGTAGAAAGCGATGGAAGTACAAATTATCATTAAATTGAAACCGTTGTACGTATGTACGTACGTATATACGTACGTTACTAGGTATATTTTAGGTTTACAGGGCTTATATTCATAAGTAAAATACCTAATCATGGCAGTGTCTAAAACTTTTGGTATAATTTTAGTAATTTATACTTTTAATTGTTTTTCTGCTGTCACAAATATAATTAATTATGTATGTATATGTGGTATTTAAAGCATAGCTTAACTACTAAGGATTGGCAAAGTAACAAAATCAATTTTTTCATTATTAAAAATAGCGTCATTTACAAGTCCCCGTGTGAATCTTTGGGCAGCTTTATAAACTATAAAGTCGCTTATAGCCAGATTTACTAGCTGACTAGCAAACGATCAACAAATTAATCTACCAAGGTTGTGGTTACCCTATCAATGGGTGACCGCATAGAGATATTTTAATCTGAGCATCTTCAAAATAGCTCCAAGCAGATGGATTATATAGAAGATCTGAACAACGCTATCACCAGGTTAGCTACTAACCAGTCAATAAAATAAAAAGAATAAATAAATTATAAAAAAACCAGGTCTGAAATATTTTACTGATACAAAATCAGATTGAGCTAGCGACATAATTCGGCAATAAAGCTGCTGCCCCTTTAGGCAAGTGGCATAAATGGTAGTCGAATCGAATGCAAATGTATGGGATTTGACGTAGGTTTACGACATAATATAGTAAACTGATGTCAAATCCATTTACATCCATACATTTGCTTTATATTCTATTTGATTATGCCACTTGTCTGAAGGGGCTGATAAGATTGTTTATAAAACTTAGTCCCGTATTTTATTACTGTAATTAGTGTTGTCTATAAACATACTCATGAAATGTATCGTAATATGATATTTAGATGGATTTTATTTATCATTATTTTATAATAAATCAATAATAGTATTGAACATATTAAGTATATTGTTTTAATATTTGGCGTGTACTGAATTCTCGTCCTGAATTTATATGTTTTGATAGGTCAATCGACGTTACGTAGTTGGTAGGTACTATCCTCGCATGGAACAATTAAATAGCTGGTCTTAGAATACTTTGGGTCCATAATTTTAATAAGTTGCTTTACTATTGTAAGCGTTTCTTTAAATAACACTGTTTAGATTTAATAAGTGCCTGTAACATTATATTCCAGTAGTGTCTGGATTGTATCTTACATGTTTTGTGGTCGAAATTGAGCGATTTTTATGGTTTAAAATATTTATCATCAATAAGAAAATTTTGAAAAAAAATCTTTGCAGTCGGCTTGACAGACTGAATAAAATTCTATTTTTATCTCTATGTACCGATATACAAGGACCATGATATCTAAGATGATTTTAATTATTTTACTGCAATATCTGTGTATCTAAAAAAAGAAATGTAAAATTCAAAAAGAAACCGAATTCATTCTGAAAATTCTTTCAATATAAAAATAAACTCCCTTTAACTTATTATTAAATAATTATACCACTACTTTTTCTTGTTCATTGAGTAACATAACTAAAATCATTTCTTGAAATTATGTCTCAGCATATCGCCAATCATAAAACATGTTCAATTTCACCACAATGCAATTTTAATAAGTCATTTGTAACAAGTCTTATTTTATCTAGAGTTGATTGATCAGCTTTAATAGTATTAATGCTAGTTTTAGAATGTTATTTTACTTAATAATCTATTAAGATAATAGTATTAGCAAGTATTTTAAAAATATTACCACATTTCCGAACATTGTACAGGAGTCAAAGATGTAAGTGATATGTTATAATGAAAGAAGTTTTATGCAGCCATCAATAAAAATAATAATTTCTTTCCAAGGTATTCTTATTTTGATTGATCAGGCAGAGAATAGCCGAGTTTACTATGAGCTTTACTTTAAAAAATATATTATTGACAGCATAATATATAAGAATCAAGTCCGTAAACTAAAATAATAGAGGCAAGCTTTTCAGGATACAATTTTCTAAATTGTATCTGTATTTTTTATTCATTAAAAATGATAAAATATAAAAAAATATACTCCAAGGTGATCAAAATTGTTCATTCCTATATATTTTTACGGAAAACTGACACCAAAATAATATAAAAATTACCTAAGTATCAAAAACTGTTATGGAATGTATGTTCACAAAGAAAAATATGAAAGTATGTTTTTTTAAAGCGTGTAAGCGTTCTATCTTATATTATAATCATACATTCTTTATGAAGTCATATTCTTTCTGAACAATTTTCGGCATCAGTGATATAGTAATGTGAAATGAAATTTGAAACAAATATTAACTACAAAAGTGTATTATAATATTAATTTATTGAATATTATTGTAATATAGATTAGTTAATATTAATAATATTATAATCGTTAATATTTTTTTGTGAAAATAAAATTTACATCTAATTTAATGTGTTTTATTATTAAATGCCTTGGGATAAAAAGAATAATTTAATAACGACGTTTTACATAATAATATACGCTAGTATTTTTTTCAATCCAATCATTTGTATTTTTCCCCTGTTTAAAATGAATTTGATGAATTATCGATTACAAAAAAAATACAAAAAAACGACTACGACTGATAGCAAGTGGTGAAATTTTCAAAAACCCTAAAATCCCAATTTTGATGTATTTAAACAGGAACTTTCATACAAATTTCAATGCCATTCACCATCTTAAAGACAGTTTTTTTTTTTTTTTTCTCATAGATTCCATAATCAGAACTGGCTTTTGATGAAAATGGGACCAAATTGAAAGTATCAAACAAAAAGTTTTTTTAAATTAGTTCCGAGATAAATGACGAAGTCCTGCGGAACAAACATAGATAAAAAAAATACATGAAACGATAACCTTCTCTTTTTTTGAAGTCGGTTAAAAAGACAATTTGACTTGTCTGTCAAATGACAGTCTGTTTTCATACACTTCTGTGGCAAAAATGTCTATTTATGATATGAACGTTTTCATACTCATTCTTCTATATTCAAAAAGGTTGTCATGTCCTCCCGAGAAATTCTTTGGGGTTATTTCTTTCTTTAAATTCCATCATCAGAATGGCACTTTACCTGTGCATAATTTTATCCGTAAATTTCATCACGTCGGCGTTCGCGTTTTGCGAGTTAGGTTTGAGCATAAAATTCGGGTTTGCCAGGATACAAAGTAGCTTATGAGCTATTCCTACTACTACTGGGCACGGGTCTCCTCCATTAATTTGGAGGGATATTAGCCTTCTATAACACGCTGGCCAGACGGGTTGGTATAGGGTTTCGTTTCAAGTTTTCCCTCTCTTGCAGTGGATATTGTCTGCCTGACTTACTCCCTTAGTCGACTCTTACGACACCCACGGGATGAAATGGGGTGGTGACATTTGTATTTTTAATCCGTCACCATATATCATGGATATTCCAGACTATAAAAACATTTTTTTTTTTAAATCTATATTCAATTTTTACCTAGATCCGTTCAGCTGTTTTGACGTAATTGAGTAACCTAAATTTATTCATCTATCCAAATTTTCGCATTTATAATATTATTACAGATTTTGAAAAGCTTTCTTTAGAATGGTTGGCCTAGCTTAAAAGAAAATAAAAATACTGATAAATAAATTCAAAGAAAGTAATATTTCCTCGCATGAGCAGTTTTTTATTTAAAAAGTTCAACAAGCGTTATAAGAATAGTTTCTACAAGAAAAGTTATTTTTATGAACCTAAGTATTAAAAGGAATTTTTGCTTTTAAGTATCGGTTCCCTATCCATTTGCCTAAAATTTTAAGACCTAATATAACTTAGCATATTTTTGTTAGGCATAATTATATTTTCGCATAATATAATTACGCATAACAGCTTACGCATAATGTTTTAGGCATATTTTTTCAAACCATAACAATGATTAGGCATAACTTTCTAATGCATAAATATATTAAGCATAAAGTTCTATAGCATAACTTTTTTAAGCATTATATCCTAAAACATAAATTTATTTACGCATAATTACATTAAAACATATTTTTATAGGTATAACATTGAAATAATTATTAACACCTAGAATATTAGACACTATACAATACTGCTAACACGTTTATACAATATTGCTCTAATGAAATTTGTAGGCACTTGATATTGTAGGTAGAATAGAAATTATTTTTTATTTTTCTAAGAAGACGGTGGTGTCGTAAAACTATTGTGTCACTAAATGTATTATTGCAAAGTTGTAATTTTGATGATTAATTTAATTGTTTTTTTTTAGTAATTGTAATAAATAAAAGTTGATTTAATGATAATTATTTGGTTTTTATATCCTTGCCCATGAGAGCATGTTCGTTTCTGGCACTCGCCGGCCGCTGCCGCGGCACGCTCGCTTCGCTCGCTCGGCTCGTGCATAAGAGGTCACAGTTCTAACCTAACCTAACCTACGCATTTTTAAAGAAGAAAGTAACCCAATCTATATTATTCTAATTGAAATTCTATGATCTTCATAGTATGCCTAGTCAAATTATGCCAAGTAAAAAAGATGAGTATACTTCTAAACTAGTATTTTTACAAGCAATTGCTAAAAATATACACCTAAAATAAATAATTATACATAATTAAGGACCACTGTTTCAATAAATTAACTTCTATCTGAGAAATAACCGCCATATTTATTCTCATAATAGGTAGAAGTTAACTAATATATTCTTCAGATAAAAGTTATCTTGCGATTGAAAAATCGTTTAAGTTACATAATGTTATGTATAATAAATAATTTGCATAAAAATTATTTTTGTTATTTACCTATATTAATTATATGCTTAAATATTATTATGCTAATAGTCATTAGGCCTACTAACGTCATGCTAATAGTCATTAGGCCTACTAACGTTATGCGAATCTTATTTATACCAACACAAATTAGTCTTTAACATGATTGTGCCAACATAAAAGGTATGCCATAAAAAATTAGGCCGAAGTATTATTATGCCAAAACAAATTGTGCCAAAATCGTTATGCCGAAGTATATTAAGACAAAGAACATTATGAGAAAAGAAGGGATCCCTTAAGTATCAACACTATGGCCGCGCGTGTACACTGAGTGTTAGAAATACATAATATATATTATTAAAAATATTACTTACTAGCTGTTGCCCACGGCTCCGCCCGCGTGGATGCCTAGTAGCCTATTAGCTGTTGTAGACTGTAATCTATCTCGATGCTAAATTTCATCCAGATCCGTTCAGCAGTTTTTTTAAGTGTCGTGAAAGAGTAACAAACATCCATAGACACATTAATCCATCCTTACAAACTGTCACATTTATAATATTAGTGGGAAAGTTAGTAATATATTGGGTGAAAATGAAACCTTTTAAAGAGGTTCAGGTTTTCTGCAATAACTCCCGCACTAGAGAACAAGCTCTGTGTCACGGGGGACTTTACAAACATACCATTAATGGACACAAATTACACCCAGACTCAGAACAACTCTTTGCGAGTCACACAAAAAGTTTTGTCCTGTGTGGGAATCGAACCCACAACCTCGTGCACTGCAGGCGCATACTGCGGCCACTGGACCACCAAGGCAGTCAATGTCAAGGCAAAATGTTGTAATTATGGGAAATGGGCAAGGCATCGCCTTACAGTTGCCGACCTAAAACATTTTAACACCAGCGTTGTACCTATTCGACTTTTTTTGCTTTCAACAGTTCAAATAGGTAAGTGAAAATCACAAGGGATTGCAGGTATAAAGTTTTGGGCACTCTAATGTAAACAAATTAAATTAGAAGTTATGGTACGTCTAGCCTCACGAGCGAAAATAAAAGGTTTATTTCCCCAAGGCTTTCCTAGCCTTAATGGTACATATGCAGCCAGGTGAGAGCGCAGTGGTAGTTCATATGAGTGGTCTTTAGCGATTTTGGATTAGATTCTCAGGTGGTGTTGGGATTTTTCTGTAATAAAATAATATAATCTAGAAATTAAGTGTATAACATTGGGTTCTTTAAAAGAGGAGTTATAAGGTTTTTAAAGGGTCGGCAACGCACGAGTGATACCCGCCGGCTGATTCTCTAAGACAGAAGTAAGATCGCAAACTGACAGCTGTGATTGCTTGGTGACGGCACACACGATTGCTAAACGTCAAAAAGGCTCGGTTTTCGCTCTAACGGAATACCGTTTTTCAATCTGAAAGCCAGATTTTGCTCCGTTTTCGCGGTCGCTCAGTTTCCGCTCTTACGGAATACCTCTGCCGGTGTTGCAAGCGTCCAAAGGCTACGGTAACTGCTTACCATCAGGGCCGTATGCTTGTTTGCAACTTTGGTAGTATACAAAAAAATATGCCTATATTAGGCTCTGAAATGAAGTAAGTACCTACTTACGATGCTGCTCTTGGGATATGTTATATCTCTCTTCAAACAAGGTTTGAACAGAGCACTAAATTCACGGTGGGTAATGGCATAGCTGTACCCCTAGCATTACTGAAGTTCACAAACAGCGGTTAATCAGACTCATTTATTTATTCATTTATATCAAATGCATGATACTTATAAACATCATAAAAACAAATGCCAGCGTTTTTTTTCCTACGGCTAATTCTCTGCTCTCTGTACCTATAATATTATTAGGCGTCTTGGCTACCACCTCATAAAACTCTACTTCTCTATTCAAAAATAAATCGTGATGCTATTTTATGTTAAACACATTTATGTTTAATCTTAAGATCATTCGCAACGCCACGGCCTGACCACGGAAAATTCGATGCAGTGAAAATTCGCGCACTGCGAACGGCGCGTGCGGCGCGTCTTACGACTACAACAAATGTATAGAAAAGTACTGCCCCTCTAGACAAGTGGCATAAACGGTAGTCGAATCGATAAGTCAAAAAAGCAAATGTATGAAATCTGACGTAAGTTAAAATGTCGTAAATTTATGTCAAATTGTTGTCTTTTTGAATTTTATCTAGAGAGGCTGAGCGACTGGTGGGACGACCGGCGGAACTTGCCGAGCGAATCTTACGAGCGTCGCGCGTCGGGTGGAGCGACTGTGGACAGAAACAAATGTATAAAACAGTACGGCGCACGCATGCCACGGTGTCAAGCGGCGGCAGTCCGGCAGACGAGGCAAATAGTCTAAGAACCAAAAGAGCTGGTTGCGGCGACAAACGCAAATTCCCGTGACCTGGCGCGGATGCGTGCTCATATACAATTTTTGAATACGAACACGCGAGGTGGGCACCCACCGCATAACGCCCTAACATGCGGCTTTCCAAGCGACTGAACAAATAAATTACTGCAACACTCATTATTATTCATAATAGTTGACACAGAAAGTCATTACGCATTTATCTTTTACAAGATGTCTTTGATAAACTAGAAACAACAAACAACTTAAACAGCCTTCATATACAGCCTTGGACTTGGCTTACATAGTAAATCTATTAAAAAACATCGTCTTGTTTTCTTTCTTAACTTTATTTTTGCCATATTATTTTTTAACCGACTACAAAAAAGAGGAGGTTATCAATTCGTGTGTATATTTTATTATTTTTTATGTTTGTCACCGCAGTACTCCTCCGTCATTTATGAACCGATTTGAAAATAATATTTTTTGTTTGTCTGAGAGGATATACTTATTATAGCTTGGTTCCATTTTTATCAAAAGAAAATTCTAATGACGGGACCCAGGAGACATTGAAAAAATATTATAGGCATACAAATAGCAATTCCACAACATAATAATATCAAACATTTAGGGATGCGTTTTGAAAGAACGTTTTCCTATACCAGGGATACTCCATCTTTAAGCCCTGGTATAAAAAATGGGTCGGCAACATTTAAAAGCAATTTCTCACAGGCAATATAGGATTAGAATAAATAGAAAAGATGAATAAATTCAAACTCCTATTTCATTTAAATTAAATGCATGATACTTATAAACGTCAAAATAACCAAAAGTCAGCATATTTTTACCTATAGCTAATTAACTGACAAGTGTAGGGCTTCGAGAAGAAATTGGCAAGTTACTTTGGTCACTATTTTTAATCGCCGGAATATAATACAGTATTATTTGTATTTTCTATGTATATAATTATATTATATATGTCGGAGTTTGTTTTCAAAGTATATCTATGGCTATTAATAATCTGTGGTTATTTTTAGCAGAACTTATTTTCCATTTGATATTCCTATTAATAATAATAGTAGGAATATTAATAATTCCAATTATTTTGTATCAATTAATGTCTTATAATTCAAAACATGATTTATTAAGTATCTACGAACTCCGTCTGGGCACTTATTGTAATAAAAGTATTGCTAGTCCCGGACAAAACATGTAAACATTGGGAACGGCATTTTGTTATCGTAACATTTTTATTCCTTTAAATTATCAAATATTAGATTCTAGTAAGTAATTGAGAATGTTAATGTACCATAATTATGTTAGTGATATTTAAAAACTAACGAATGTGTTTTACACTGTGCAACTCATTAGAATGAGATAATTAAAATGATTTTCCAAACAGTAAACGCGTGGCGCACATTTCCGGGTGCCCATGGACAGAGTTGTCGGGAGGGAAATCTTCCTATAAAAGCCCATACATTGCCCTAGATCGGCAGTCTCTCTTCGGACTGACTCATAAGAGCTCCGGCTCCCGACAAAACTGTCGGTTTACTTGGTACAGCTTGGCTGTATATTCTGCATAGCAGCTGTATTGCTGCGGTTCCCGCCGATACACTTTGCACTTAACTGGGTAGCTCTGTGCTACTGTACGAAGTTACGAACTGTGACCAATTTACTTGGTCTGTTCGCATACATACTGGGCGGCTCCGCCGCTATACGAACTGTGACTCTCAGAGTCTGTTCGATTTATTATTGGATAAACGGCTATGCGCCATTTTGTGAGTTGTGGTGACCTTGCACTACGAGATTGTTTGATTTATGAAAATCATACCTTAGTTTGTTATTAGTTAGTTAGCCTTATATCAATAGCACTTATTGTGGTTTTGTCTTTATTTGTTATTATTGTTTTCTTATGATTTTAATTATTTCTTGTAATAAAACTTTGTTAGATTTCATCGTATCTATGTTTATCTTTTTAAAATGGATACTTCTAACTCTGACGATAGGCCCCTCGGCACTCCTGATCCTACATATATATCTTTTCCTTTTTTTAAGAAGTGTAAATATATTAGGTATATTGTATATATAGAAATATGTTTTATTAAAAACTAAAAAGATAGTTATTATATAATATGATATATTATATTTACAGAAATAATAAACATTTTTTATACTTTATACATAAATTACTAATAATAAAAATAATTAACACACAATATAATAATTACCTAATTTACTAAGTTTATTTAATTAATTAGTTTAGTATAGGCACAGATAATATAATACTAGTACAGATACCCCATCCCATACAAAGAATTGGTTCCCTGCTAACTCGGGCTAACCGTGCGGCTAAATTTTTACTATCTACACGACACTAGATGTCTTTATCCAACAGATTACGTGCATACCCATAAAATCAACAGATGGCGACACTTTATAACCGAATTTATTTTTCCCGAAAAATAGTAGGCATCTACACCGACCATAAAGGGTAGGTATCGCTTATTGTCTCGGGCTCGGGCCACGTTTACTCGCTCAAGGTCACGCGCTTTACGTACGTACGAAATATACACTTATTTTGACTGTTTGCTTCCGTATTTAACTAGCGCTCCGCCCCGGTTTCGCCCAGGGCTAAACAATTTTTTTCCCGTATCTTAACAAAAGTTTACGGTATAGTGTTAAAGTTAAAGTGTGGTAAAGTATTTTGTTGATGGTTTTTATTAGGTATACCTATAAAATAAATTGTTTTTTTTTAATTATTAGTGAAACTATAATAAACATTTGTTTTGTTTTGTCAGTTCAAATTAACAAATAAGTATATTATACCTACCTAGCATCTATCAATTCAGTACCTACGAGATGAGTCGAATGTGTAATAATAATATTTTCTGACAATTCACATACCATCTGAAACCAAACTTGGCACAGCCTGTACGGTAATCAGACAACAAACAGAGCTCATCACACAAAGATTTTTCCTGAATGGTAATCGAACCCATGACCCCCCAACTTAGTAGTTAAGAGTCACTAACCACTAGACCAACAGGCCAGTCAAGAGTAAGTATAGCATTCTGTGGTATTCGTCCAACAGTCCCATGGTACTGGGTTCGAATCCCAGATTCATGTAGAATTTTTGAAATTTGTTTTTTGTAGATGGTTTTAATATCAGATAATATTTTTTTAATTATTAGGAAAAATATAATAAAACTGTAATTATTAAGTATCAGTTCGAATTCACAAATAGGTAATTTTCTCACAGTACGATACCTTAGCACCGTACGGAGGTGTACCCGTATCCGGCCGAACCGGGTTCGAATCCCAACATCGGATACACTTTTTGTATTTTGTATTTGTTTAATTTTTAAAATATTGAATCCCAACATCGGATACACTTTTTGTATTTTGTATTTGCTTAGTTATTTATTATTATTATATTATTATTATTTTAATATTTATAATAATAAATCTTAAATGTCACATTTTTGTTCATAATTTTGATAACGTAAGACATTTTTAAAGTTTTTTTGTTGAGAGAAAAAATATATATACCAGTATTTTTTATTTTTAACCTAACTTTATATATTTTTATACCTAGTATGACCCAACAGTAAACTTCAAAACTAGTTAGGTATTTTAATTTATAAAAATCTGAAAATGCATACAGCGCCAGCGCCATTACTCACAAGTCACTCGCAAGTTTCAACTTCTTAGTAGTACAAAATACTGCCGCCAGGACTACGGCGACATTATTGAATTTTGTAAATATATAATTATAATTTTGTTTTATGAGCCCTTTATTTCATTTTCCTATGCTAGTAGGATTTCTTAAAATATGTACGTATATGTTTCAGGCTATATTTCTTCCAGGTTTGAATTTTACATAAACGTAAATAACAAATCGATATATGTAACTCCATCTATTGGTATTTATTCGTACTAATTTTGATTTGTTCCTGATGAGACCCCATGGTATAGGATGCTTTTAAGCTAAGAGTGTCAATTTTCACAAAGTGGCTGTGAGCTATTCGATACGAAACGCCGAGGATCGTGCTAAGTGGCATGAGCATAAATATACCTATTTCCACTTGTATAGAGTCAAAGGCTGATGAAAATGTAGGTTTAAATATTAGTAAAATTTATTAAGTTTCTGGATTTTTTTAAAAATATATCATACCCGACTTATAGACTGTGCCGTTAGGGCTGCAGTATAAAATTTACCCTTGTTAGCGAATTGGATAAAGGAAAAAAATATGCTGTCTTTTGTTTATTTTGACGCGACATACGGCTAATACCTGTATCTTTCTATGTCATTATGTTCCGTATTATTTATCGCATTTATATTGCAATGTATACGCAAGGAAATAACTGAATACAGATTGAAGCTAATCTGAATATTAGATGACAGAAGTGAATCTAGCCTTAGCACCGATAATTTCGGAAAGTATTTTAATGCCTAGGATATTTTTAATAGCAGCAAGTCAGGCGTAAGCAACAATTATTTATTTTCTATTAGATTCTGAGAAGTTTCTTGGTGTCATATCAAGGTCTAAGGTTCAATTCCAATAAATATAATATGAGACCACCTCGAGAGTATACCTTCTCAAACAAAACAAAAAAATCGAACTCGGTTCACAGGAAAAAAGTAAAAAAACATTCATAAAGAGGAACATAGAATCTCCTTCTTATTGGAAGTCGGTTAAAAACTGGAAACACCACTCAGTATGAAGGTATTTAACGATGTTTATATTAAAATGTCCGTGTGGTGACGGATTAAGAATACAAATGTCACCACCCATTCCATCCCGTGGGTGTCGTAAGAGTCGACTAAGGGAGTAAGTCAGGCAGACAATATCCACTGCAAGAGAGGGAATACTCGAAACAAAACCCTATACCAACCCGTCTGGCCAGCGTGGTATAGTAGGCTAATATCCCTCCAAATTGATGGAGGAGACCCGTGCCCAGCAGTGGGACGTTTATGGGTTTATGAGATGTATATTAAACTACTGGGTCATTTTATTACCCAGTTATTGTATGACCTATATACTTTAATACCTGGTCATTGTATATCCTTGACATTTTACTATCCAGTCATTGTACAACCTTGATATTTAACTATCTAGTTATGTTACGATATACATTTTAATATCTGGTCGTTTTAAGTGAGGTAGTAAAGTGGGCGCCATACCATAGGATCTTATTAAGGAACGTAAAACAATCGTCTACCCATTCCAGGGTTACATAAAATCCCTGATGGTAAAACACGTATGTGATGCGTGCACGCTAGTATGGCAAGCTTCTATAGGTCATACATCAGGCGTCATCGGGGTTCTCCAGGACGGAGGCCTTGGGGACCCCGATCCAGGGAAACCACTCGGGGAATAACCCTATTAATCAGTTATTTAGGTGGCAAACAAGCATACGGCCCACCTGATGTTAAGCTGTTACCGTAGCCTATGGACGCTTGCAATATAAGCTGGAAGTGACCTTGGGATAGGAATACGTTTCTTTCAAAACGCATGTGTGAATGAGCGCTGGAGACTACTCTAACACAGGAACACAGCTACACCGCTGTGTGTAGTTATTTTGCTGTGGTCTTCTGTACGGTGGAGGTCCTTTTCCAGTCGGGCTTGCTCGCTTGCATGGAGCCCTACCTCTCTTAAAAAAAGTATACAAAAAAAAAACTTAGATGACGACCATATTAAATAATGTCAATGATTCACGTTTTTGCAATTATTATTGTTTCAAATAACCTTGAGTATATAATTGTTTACTTGATGTATATATAATGTATAGGTAGCAAGATAACACGAAAGATTATCACAGATTTGCTTTGATTGTTAGAGCTGGTAGGAATCCTCGCTTGATCCATTTAACTCCAAAGGTAATTTGTCGTACTTCTCTTTTTACAATATAAATTCAAGAGTAGCCCTTCTGTTGTTAAGCAGTTACCGTAGCCTATGGACGCCTGCAATACCAGAAGTATCACTTGCTTGTTGCCAATCCATTTTTTTACACCAGTGCTTTATGATGGGACTATCCCTGGGTTAGGAATACGTTTCTTTCAAAACGCATCTCTAAATGAGCGCTGGAGACCTGTACTCACACACAGGAATACAACTACACCACTGTGTGTAGTTATTTGGCTGTGGTCTTCTGTAAGGTGGAGGTCCTTCTCCAGTCGGGCTCGCTAGTACGGTGCCCTACCTCTTTTAAAAGGTCTCATGTTGCTTTACCAAAATCTTTGTACTATTGACAAAGTTAGCGGTTGAAGAATATTTAATGACTCATTTCATATAATTCTTGAGTAAATGAAGTGACACTATTTTTGCCGTTGAGGTCAAAATCATTTGGCTATAATGCTTTGAGTAGTCAAACGCCAAACTTTGTCGATACTATTGACATTCGCGCCGCGATAGCGAGGAATACCTAATAGTTTCTTAGTGCATCTGCATTAAAACCTTCAGGATCAAGTTTGTTTGTAGATTTGAATGATACTTTGATATGTGCGTGCAAATGTGTCTGATTAAAAACAAAACGGAAATGGGATAATGCACGAGGAGAATAATGGCGAAGATTTTATCGGATTTAATATACTCGTATATCTATGTAGGTAGGAAATTATATTTTATCATAGCTTTGACTGCATGGTTACCCAGTCATTTACCACTGTATTTACGCTCTTTGATTCTTTTATGGGACAAAACATTATAATGGCACTAGTTGTTGCCCGCGGCTCCGCCCGCGTAGATTTTGGTTATCGCGATAAAAAGTAACCAATATGCTATTCCAGACTATTATATTATTATAATTTCATCCAGATCCGTTTAGTAGTTTTTGCGTGAAAGAGCAACAAACATCCATACATTCTTACAAACTTTCGTGTTTTTAATATTAGTAGGATATTCACATGTCCTTCTACTGGGCATGGGTCTCCTTTTCGTTATTAAGAGAGCTGAGAGGTAAAGCATTACGTGATCCACGAATGGTAGTTGCGAGTCTGGGTTCTACTTTCTATCCACCTAACTACGCGACACATACTTGTTCTATGGTGTGAGAATCGTCTTATATAAACTGCAACCAGCAACCAGGTAAGTTCACAGAAAAAATTCAATAGTATTCTTTTTTTTGAAAGCCAAGAGGCGATTTTGCCGCTCCTAGACAAAATGACCTAACAAATAATATATTATTTCAGTACATTGTTGTCTTTATTTGTTGACTTTTTTTTTCTTTTTTATTGGCCATAAATAAACAATCTTTGCCACCCAGGCTGACTGCCCCCCTCCCGCCTCCCTCTACATCCAGGCCTGACAATATTTCAATCTATACTATCTAAACTAGCATTATAAATGCAAAAGGTTTTAAAGGGATGATATTATATGGATATTTGCTACTCAATCATGCTAAAACGACTGATCGCATCTAGATAATATTTTGCACAGAGGTAGAATATTTTCTGGAATATAATTATGTAAGTATATACTTTTTAACCCAGAATAAATACTGTTTGGGTTATGTCTGTTTGTACCTGAGGGCCACTGGCACAAGCTTGTGTTTGCGTCCAACCATGCGGTCTAGGATTCGATTTCTGGCCTGGGTAGTGTTATTTGTTTTTTATGTTTGAAATTTATGACACGATAGGACAGGACTGAAAATCTGAATAATGGCATAGGACCTAATATAGCTATGCCAACCTCTTACCTATGCTTTTTAGAAAATTCTGTTAAGCATCTCAATGAAAAATAGATATTGAATTAAAGTTATAAAAATCACCGTTTGAGCAAATGTAACATAAACAAAAGTCAGTATAATAATATTAGTTTAATTTCTTTCATTAAACTATGAGCAAAATGGTAACTATAAAACTTAACATAATATGTACCTACTCTTGTTTTTTTATAAGAATATAAATATAGAACATCAAGGCTACATAGAATAATAATATAATATACTTAGTACCATTTATTTTAATATCTTCTTATTTCGTGATGAAACAGAAGCAACAATGTAACAAATCAGAATACATACCTAATTATTATTATGCAAGCGATATATTTAGTATCTTGGGTTAAAGAATTCTAAATAAGCTAGATTTTTACCATATTTTTTTGGCTGAGTAACAGTGGGAGACATGGAATATACTAACATTTCGTCAACTGCTGTTCCTAACTTTACATTTATATTGCCATCAGGGAAGAACCGACTTGAGAAAGTAACTTCACCTTTACCACAAAATACCTCAACAGAACTCCGGTCTACAAAAATGTGCATCTCAAGTTTGTTTTTAGGTATCCATTCAGTTACTCGAGCACCATCATCAAGACGATCCAACGTCACTTTATTTGTTAAGTGATTAAAGCTAATAATCACAGAGGTTTTGCCTGCTTCAAGAGTAAGTTCAAAGTATTTATACCTACATGATTTGATTGTAATGTCCCCTGTGTTATTTTCTAACGCGACAATAGTTCCTGAATCAGCTTTACCAGAATACAACAAATTGTCTCGTACACACTCAATGTTTCCTACAGGTTTTTGGATAAGCTTAAGATCTTTTGTGAGTTTCAATACCCTTGGTATGGTCATTTGTCCAGTCCAGCCATCTTTACGCTCTGGGTATACCCGTTCCCACATATTAAACCACGCTACTACGATTCTACGTCCACGTTGATCCAACATTGTTTGTGTAGCATAAAAATCATGTCCATGGTCCAATTCTCTAAAACTTGTTTTGTGGGAAAAGAAATTAGTTTCATAATTGAAATCTCCAACAATATACCCAGTCTGATACAAGTTCCTGTATTTTTCTTCCCCAGGCTTTATACCTTGTGGAGAAAAAAGTAATATCCATTTATCTCTTAATGGGAAGAAGTCAGGACATTCCCACATGAATCCTAACTTTCCATCTGATTCTGCTAAGGTTGATGCTTCCTCCCAAGAAAGCATATCCTTTGATGTATAAAGGAGCACTCTGCCAATTGTGTTATGATTATAAGAAGTTCCCAGGACCATGTAATAAGTATCATCATGCTTCCATACTTTTGGATCTCTGATGTTTGGCTGGTGGTTTTCTCCCATGATAATAGGATTTCCATTATATTTCGTGAAGTTCTGTCCATCGTCACTATAGGCTAGTGCTTGACGTTGTATATGGTCCGGAGTTTTGTCAGGAGTGTTTACATTTCCAGTATAAAATAGGTACATCGTTTTATTTTCAATTAAAGCACTGCCAGAAAACACTCCAGATCTATCGTACTCCTGATCAGGATACAGAGCAATAGGTAGATGTTCCCAATGGAAAAAGTCCGAGCTTTTTGAATGTCCCCAGTGAGCTTTTCCTGGTTCTTTGCTGGACTCCGGATTGAACTGGTAGAATAGATGATACTCATTGTTAAATAAACAGAACCCGTTGGGGTCATTCATCCACCCATGCGGTGGTGCGAGGTGATAATATGGATAATACCGATCATTAATTTTGAGGGCCGAGCTCTTATAAGAAAAAACTGCTATAAGGCACAACTTTGTCACAATCGCGTTCATTGTGCACTATGTCTGTCGCGGACGAAATGATCGAACACTTGTCTTAGAATAGTCGCTTGCCGCGGTGAAACTCTGTTATATATAAGTGATGTCGTGTATCGTCCAATTCTTACTCAGTACCAGCTATAATGAACTTATAGAAATGATTGTTATTATTATCATGTAAATTTAACGCTCTTCTGCATTATTGTTCGAATTTTATTATTGTTTTGCTGTATTTTCGCCATTTTTATGATTGTTTAGCCAGTGTTGTTGGTTTTCAAGTATCATCTATAGATTTCAAAATGGAAATGTTAAATTTATCTCGAGTTGGTTATATTATGAATTAAATGGAAAAATACGAAACTGAGATACGATAACATCATTAAATATATTATAGAACATACCACTCTCTTATTGAAAGACTAACTAATAATAAAATTAAGAATAAGTTTATCATATTACGCTTTTTATTTATTATATAGCAGTAATTCATTATCTTTTTGGTGGCCGTATATTTGAGGCAAACAAAACTAAGTCACTATAATATATTGGCTTATAAATATTAGTATAAATATATGAATATTTTAAGACTCTGGGTTGCAAATACTGTTTAATGTTATTGGTTTAAAAAAAAATTTTTTAACATATTTATTAAATAAAACGTAATTTCTCAACGAATATCAGGCATCCAGTTGTAACCACTTCCAATGAAAATATCACTAGATAGTATGAAACAAAGTCGCTTCCCACTGTCTGTCTATCCCTATGTGTGCTTAGATCCTTAAAACTAAGCTACGGATTTTGATGCGGTTTTATAATAGACTCGTTGTTGCCCGCGGCTCCGCCCGCATATATGTCGGTTATCGCTGTAAAAAGCCTATGTATTATTCCGGACCATAATCTATCTCTGTGCCAAATTTTATCTAGATCCGATCAGTAGTTTTTACGTGAAAGAGTAACAAACATCCATCCATCCATACTTACAAACTTTCGCGTTTATAATATTAGTAGGATAGTGTTTCAAGAGGAAGGTCTATGTATAATACATGCATATTATAGTAGAGAAATCCAGAATAAACCGAAGCAAAGCAAGGATGGGTCGCTAGCTTATAATAAACTGGCCAATTGAAAAAAAAATGGACATACCCATTTTATATATTGCTAGCTGATTTTAATATTTCATTCCCTAAGTTATATCTACTGTTGTACAGTAATTCTTACAAATGTATGAGTAGTTAAAGTCGCATGCGCCTTCAATTTTCTTGCAATTAAATCGTGAAGTGTAGTAATTACTCTTCAGCAGAATAATAATTCCAAACTATAAATTAGGACTAGACAAGTAATCTTTATGAAATCTTGGCGTGCTGCACGAGATTTCTTAAAGATTACTTGACGATAAATTAATCGTAAATCTAAATCTAATTACATTTTGCAACTGCTGATGGTCCCCGAGGCTCCTGATTTATTTCCCGAGTTGGGCCAAAAATAGATATGAGGCTTTTCTGTCAAAAACAATTAAAATAAGTAAAAGTAAATTACATTGCCTTTGTTTACACTCATGAGTCCAGAAGGCACTTAAAGCAGTCTGGCCTAACGCTTCATATGATTTCTGTTCTGTTGAATTGCTGTCCTATCGGAGGAAATAGAGAGGTCACCTTTTTTGCGCACACACTTGTGCTTTATAATATCACCCGCACAGTTGGCAAGTCTTCGTCGAGGTTAGCTGCTGCGTCGTAATCGAAATTCACTGAGGACATTTTGAGTGGTTCTTAAACTGGTGAGTGTGAAACTTGCGACTTGGCACCTTTCAATTTTACCTATTCTTTTACAGGTCTTAATATTTTATGAAATGTTTTTGAATTTGTTTCTATATTATGCGGCACGTCACTTAAAACTTAATGTATCAAAATAGAAGCACAATCTAGAACTAGCTAGTGTCGTTAAATCTTAATAATATATCGTGATGTTTATTAGCATTATAATGGGTATACTTGCACAATATACACGACGTATGAAGTTCACGAACCAACATCATCGACCTTGTTTTTTACACTACTGAAGAACCGGTAACAATATAAATATATTGTTACCATCAGGTAAACAGTTAAGGTACCTATGGTCGATAGTAATAATAAATACATACATACAAATCATCACGCCCATCTTCCAGTGGAGTAGGCAAAAGCTATGATACGCCAATTGCTGCGTACGCCTTCGCCTCTTCTACATTCATCAACCTCTTCATGCATGAACGTCGATTCTTGGTACTTTTAATTCGGACCCTAGAAAATCCAATACATGGCTGCTGTACATATGTTCTCCTAGGGCTGCCCCTACCGACATCTCCATTCATTCTTGCACGATATTCCTGTTACAACTATACTGTTATTTTTCTTTTATCCATCCTAACTAAATGTCCAAACCATCCTAATAATATAACTATGTATAATAATATGTATATATTACATTCACCATTATGTTTTAAAAGGGCCAAATTAAAAATACCCAGAATCGACGTTCATGCATGAAGAGGTTGGTGAATGTAGAGGAGGCGAAGGAAGTATGTTTGGATCGAAGTAATTGGCGTACCATAGTCTTTGCCTACCCCACTGGGACACAGGCGTGATGATATGTATGTATGTTATATGTTTCACAAAATTATATACTTCATTTCATCTACGTGTAAGTGTAGTTTTTATTACGCTACTAACGCTAAAGTACGTATGTAAAATAGCGATTAGAATAATGACAATTCGGACCATTATGTCATCATTTACAGGTAGTTAATAAAGGTCTTGTGAGAATACCAGCGTTCATACTATTTGAGTGGCAAACAATCATACGACCCACCTGTTGTTAAGTAGTTACCATAGCCTATCCTCGCTTGCACTTGCGTCTTGCCAACCCATTTTTTTACACCAGGGCTTTAAGATGGGAGTATCCCTGGAATAGGAATACGTTTCTTCCAAAACGCGAAAAATGAGCGCTGGAGACCTGTACTCACACACAGGAACACAACTACGTGCGTAGTTATTTGGCTGTGGTCTTCTATAAGGTGGAGGTCCTTCCCTAGTCGGGCTTGCTCGCTAGTATGGTGCCCTACCTCTTATTATTAGCGATATTATTTAGCTAGGTTTTCAATAAAAATTAAACTATTTTGTTAATGTAAGTGCTTAAGAGCTGAAATAATAGACTTAATGAAGTTTCCGATACCGGTAATAGGCTTTTGTGTTTCAATATCCTGGTATTATGCGAGACTTCTTGGAAGAAGTTCCTTGTTGAAAATGTATAGCAAATTTGTTTACGGCATAATATTATATTGACATTGAAATAGTTAAGCCTAAAGGTGAGTATAGACTAGAGCATTTACTTGTAACAGAACCACGAGCCGCTCTATGATATGTTCTAGTGTATCACCCTACACGAACCAGACGTTGAACACGCTCGCCGTTTTGTTACAACAATAATTGTATTAACAGTGTTTTCAGCGCCTATGAACCGGCCGGCTGATGAGGACCTACAATGAAAGATATAATTATGATAGATCTGAGATAGCAGCATTGACATATTTTCTAATTCCCGAAAGTATCTGCTAACAATTTACAATATTTAAAATGTTTATTTAAGCTTTATTTTAAATTTTAATTTTTATATTTCATTCTTTTTTGATTTAATTGTTTTTTTACAATATTCACGCGTATATGCGTTTTGTATTATATTAATTTGTACGTTATTGTTATTGTATTGTTAATATTGTATTGATATTTATTGATTAATTTAACCTAACTTAATTTTATTTTTATTGTCTTTTTATAATTTAATAGTATAGATATAGATGTAATCGTTAATAATTTTAAATAATTATTTATGTATAAAAGATTTTATTGTAATCTATTGTGTCACAATTGTAAGTGCTGTGCACACCTTTATGTGACAAGTTCACCTTAATTAATAAAAGTAATATTAGAACCCTACCTGTAATAGTGAATAAGTCGTTGGAGTGCCATAAATAAATAAATTAACGAGCGTACATACTGGTGTAACATTTTGTCGAGCCTTTGCACGTCGTGACGCTATCAATGTGACAGCGATGTGATGGTGACGCTGTGAGCATTACGCTGAGCTTTCGCAGGAACGTTACATTACATGGAAATGCTTTGGAAACTATGCTTGTACCTGTATTGTATCATTCGTAAGAACGTTACATTACACAGTAATGCTCGAGAAAATCCTCTAGTCTATTATATATTCACCTTAAGACCTAAAGTTAATGTATTTAAAATAGGTATGATACAAAACTAGACCTCAAGTATGCTAAAAAAATAAGTATTCAAATCATACCAAGAATTTATTAGTGGTTTAATCTTTTGACTTTCAAAATGCTAGTGAAGAGTCTCGCGAGCAGATTGCTAACATACTTCTACCTTTATTGATTGGTTAAGAACAGATTGTGCTTCAACTGGAGATTACAAACGATCGTTCGAGGCTATGCAAACGGTTGTTTTTTTATACTAATGGCAAACAAGCATACGGCCCGCCTGATGTTAAGCAGTTACCGAATCCTAAGGACGATTGCAATGCCAGAGGTACCTATTACTTGCGCGTTGCTAACCCATTTTTACACCAGTTGAGATACTTTGAGATATAGTATCCCTAGGATAGGAAAACTTTTCTTTCAAAACGCATCCCTAAATAAGCTCTGGAGACCTGAGCACAGGTGTACTTCACACAGCGGTGTACTTGTCTTCCTAGACAACTACACCGCTGTGTAAAGTTATTTGGCTGTAGTCTTTTGTAAGGTGTAGGTCCTTTCCAAATAGGGCTTGCTCACTAGTATGGTGTTCTACCACCTATATCCAATGATTGTAATCTTGTCGTGCATGTATCGTTCTTTCGAGGTGTAGGGTCCTGGTGATGATCAGATACCGTGTAATCATGGGTTTCACTTACATATGTACTATAATACTGATAGTAGTAGTACCTAGTAGTATTATTGCATTGTCTACTTAACATTATGTAACACAAGAATTTTGTGTTTTATCATCATCATCTCAACCCATAAACGCCCCACTGCTGGGCACGGGTCTCCTCCAAACATTTGGAGGGATATAAGCCTACTATTTCACGCTGGCCAGACGGGTTGGTATTTGGTATAGTTTCGAGTATTCCCTCTCTTGGAGTGGATATTGTCTTCCTGACTAACTCTCGTAGTCGACTCTTACGTCACACTCGGGATGGAACGGGGTGGTGACATTTGTATTCTTAATCCGTCACCACACGGACCACCACAATTTTGCGTTTTATGTAATCTTAAAATAAGGAAAACTTTCTTTTAAAAACCATTTTCCTTATCTATATGAGTACTTGAAATTTATACTCACGCACAGGATCATATGTATATTGTATTAGTGAATATTTTGGCATTTGGGATAAGCTTGTTGATAAATTTATCGAGCCATTTTTATTTGACTTGGATTAATGCCATAATTGTAAATATAATATTATTTCAGATTCTGTATTTGGTTAAAAGTTTGATATAAATATTTTACAGGTCTTTAGCGGGATGTATGTCTGTAATGTAAATCTCTTCCTATACGATTTATGTAACCCAGGGTTATACTGAACTCTAGAATTAAAAGTCTTCGGACACACGCAAGTTACTGAAAGTTGTAAGTAAGTACTGGTGAGGATAGGATTAAGTGGAAGCCAATCTATCAACAACCTGCCAACAAACTGTTAAGCAGTTTAGCAGAAGTATGTTACAGAAATAGGCATAAATAATATTTTAATAATAATAGGGAAATGAAAATTATTTAAGGACCTCTGCGTGTTGGACCTACTATGACCCCACGTAAGCCTTCCAAAGGCCCTGGTATTCTACTTGAATGATAAGACAATACCCGTGATATATTTTATAAAATATAATACTTAAAAGTATGACAACTTATGTCCATGACGGATTAAGAATACAAATGTCACCACCCCATTCCATCCCGTGGGTGTCGTTAGAGTCGAATAAGGGACAGACAATATCCACTGCAAGAGAGGGAAAACTCGAAACAAAACCCTATACCAACTCGTCTGTCCAGCGTGGTATAGTAGGCTAATATCCCTCCAAATTTATGGAGGAGACCCGTGCCCAGCAGTGGGACGTTTATGGGTTGAGATAATGATGACAAATAAACGTAGTATTGATCCTTAATGGTAGTCTGTACGAGGCCTGAAGCCTGTGTTACAAATCTTTACTTATTTCATAGTTTAACATACAATTTGATATAAAAATATATTACTAAGGTACCTTCAATATTAAAGGTTAAGCTATAGTACTGAATAAATACTTTTACATATTTATTTATTTATTGAATCAATCAAGTTTTGCACATTCAACTGTTTAGCATAATAAGAGTTATAAGATAATGTCAGTGCTTAATAAGAAAGAAGAGCTTTTATCTTTACTAATATTATAAATGTGAAAGTTTGTGAGTATTTATTTATTTATGGAAACTCTACAGCTTCAAAAAAAATACATACAAATTTCTTATTGCAAAGGTATTCTAAGCCAATTACAGAGTTCCACAACATGAACTAAGTGGTAAAATATAACTTAAATAAGTTCCTAAAGCCAAAATATATTAGAAAAAAGAAATAAGAAAGACTAGGTAAGTGAGAAACAAGGGACATGAATGATGCAGGCTATCAGTAACAGGAATTTGTGGTCAGATCGCAAATGATTTTATTCCTAAAACTGTTTTTAGATAAAAAGAAGATATCAAATTCACTAAATCTATTGTTGTACATGTGAAGTAAGCGTGGTACAATTGAGTGACTACAATAATTTGTGCGGTGATGAGGCACTGAGAAAAGTGTTGTATTCCTCGTTCTTTTTCGTGGAGTATTAAACCGAACAGATGATAAGAGTTCGGGACTGACAAGAGTACCGCGCAATATATCGAATAAGAGACACACATGTCAAGGAAAACAACGTCTGTCAGCAAGAGGTAGTAATTGATAATGTCGGCAATCCTTAGTTTAAGTGTCGTGGCGTTTATGCGTCTTGAAGTTCAGTTGTTTTATAAATCGTCTCTGAATTCGTTCTATTTGCTCTATATAGATGGTATATTGGGGAGACCATACCGGACTACTGTACTCCAATATGCTTCGAACATAGGCATAAGAGACTACCTTTAAAGTATGAGGTTTCCTAAAAGGTGCGCATGTGTGTATTACAAAGCCAAGATTCCGAAACGCCCAATATGGATGGATGGATGGATGGATGTTTGTTACTCTTTCACGCAAAAACTACTGAACGGATCTGGATGAAATTTGTCACGGAGATAGATTATGGTCTGGAATAACATATAGGCTACTTTTTTACGGCAATAATCGACAACCACGCGGGCTGAGCCGCGGCAACGGCTAGTTAAAAATAAATAAAACATATAATTATCTTATTTACAAAAATTATATTATTTATACATTTTGTTTAGACACGACGAGATGAAACTACTTCACATTTATTAATATTCGGCATTTAATATATTTCTACGATTGTATAACCCTTTACCGTAGTCGAATAAAAAGTTCCCTATACAGCCCTGACGCTGAAATGTACAATCGAGAAAACACTCAAACTTTACTATTATTCCTGAACATATGAAAATTGAAGATACACAACAGACTATCAACAATACATACCTATAGAGTATACACTAACAGTGAAAATACACCTATGTACGTTATCACAACCCTTCAGCTTCACGCATGCGCAGTATATACGACAGCTTGTATGAAACTTCAGTCACGAAAAAGCTCCCGCGGACGGTACTTGCTCGCCTCAAAGAAAAAGTTCACGAAACTTTTGCAATATTTTTTGTGTGATTAAAAATGTTTTCAAAAGTGTAGTGAAAGTTATGTTGAGTGAAAACTTATTTATTTAATGTGTGTGTAGTGTTTTT
Source organism: Trisateles emortualis (assembly GCA_947095525.1). Lineage (NCBI taxonomy): Eukaryota > Metazoa > Arthropoda > Insecta > Lepidoptera > Erebidae > Trisateles > Trisateles emortualis. Next base: position 18,084,907 of record OX352736.1, on the reverse strand, counting down.
TTTTTGGAAAATGAATTTTGAAACGTTTGAACTGTGGAAAGAAAATTAAATATAAGTTTTCAAAGTAAGTAGTTATATATTTTTTGTTGAAAAATTGTTAGTGATGGTTTTTATAGCTCTATCTAGTGTTCATAAATAAATTCCCGCGTTATTTTTTAAGACACAATAATTAAAGATGAAATGAATACAGTTAAAAATAATATATTATTGTTATAATTTTGCGAAAATATATTTTTAATTTTATTTTTGTGTAGGTTAGTAATGAAAAGCTTTATATTATAAGCCCTGTGAATACATAATAATGTATTAGGTAACAGGTCTGATAGAATTAATTAATTAAACTGTTTACTGGAAAGTTTTTTTGATTCAAAAAGTTAAATTATCATTTACAATATAAAAGTATTAATAAATTTAATTAAAAATTTATATTTATTGACTTTATTTTCTATTGGACATTATATAGAATGACAATTATTGGCAGGGAAATTTATGAAAGCTATAGAAAAACAGTTTTAAGAATCAGTCTATTCATAATTCAGCGGTGAAGTTTACTAAAATTATTTTTTCATTAAATCCTTTTTTTATGAACTTTAGTGGAATGAGGCAAAATAATTAACAACAGAAAGGAAATTTTAGCCATATAAAATCTTTATAATTGTAGTTTTTATAATATTTATTGTTCCACTGCTGGATATTGAGGAAAAAAAGTGGCCTATTGCCGCCACTTCCTTTTTCATGATATCAATGTAGCCATTTTCTTTTGGAACTTCCACGTGGTGATAGTTCCTTGTAGTTGCCAAGGGCTCTTCCGGATTGTATTATAAAATCTGCTTAGAAACATTAAATAATAAATCCCAACAGCAGCGCACTTTATTGGGCTAGAAATAGATTGTTGAAAGAATATTGGTATTTTATTGCGTTTTTTGTTTAAAGACAAGATAAGGCTTGTGTAACACCTAATTAATTTGACTGCCTTGGTGGTCCAGTGGCCGCAGTATGCGCCTGCTGTGCAAGAGGTTATGTGACAGGACAAAACTTTGTGTGACCCACAAAGTGTTTTTCTGAGTCTGGGTGTAATTTGTGTCCGTAAATTGTATGTTTGTAAAGTCCCCCGCGACACAGAGCTTGTTTTCTAGTTCGGGAGTTGTCTTTTATAAAGGAAAAAATATGTATGTTGTATTTACGTGATTTATTTAAAAAATAAAATGTAGAAATTTGAAAGTTCAGATATTTTGTGAAAAAAGAATTTGAATAAAACAAAATGTAATATCCTCATCTTTATGCTAGTCACGTGGAAAACAAGTATATGGCCCGGTTGTCGGTAAGCACTTACGGAAGCCAATGCAATATCAGTGGTGTCACTCTCGTGTGATTAGGGTCTTTTAACACAAGGGTTTTGTGGTTCCTTTTCGTTACCACTAATATTGTAACTTATCCATCCATCCATTAATCTCAGCCACAAGACGTCCACTGCTGGACATAGGCCTCCCCGAAGATCTTCCACATCATTCGGTCCTGAGCAGACCTTGTCCATCGATTGCCCGCGACCTTTACCAGGTCGTCGGTCCATCTTGTTTGAAGGCCTGCCCACGCTGCGTCTTCCAGTTCGTGGTCGCCACTCTAGAACCTTTCTGCCCCAACGGCCATCGGTTCTGCGAGCTATGTGCTCTGCCCATTGCCACTTAATTGGTTAACTTATTCCAAATTGTAAATGTAATATTCTGGCGAATAAAAAGAGTGACCCGAGTTTCTTGCCAATTCTTCTCGAGGCCTTACCATAGTCAGCGAATTGGCCGTGTCTCCAAAAAAAATGAGTTATGGAGATCTCTGAATGAGTACTGTGGATTAAGCACAGGAACTCAACTACAGACCAGAATTTAATTAATTAAAAGTAGAGATTGATTTGACATTGACAGAGGTAGGGGACATGCTACTGTGGTGACAATCAAACATACGGTCCGCCTGATGGTAAACAGTTACCGTAACCTATGGACGCTTGCAATATCAGAGGTATGACTTGCATGTTGCCGACCAATTTTTTTGTACGAGGCCTTTAAGATGGAAAATCTTTGGATAAGATTTTCCTAAGACTAAGACTTTTTTTTTCAAAGCGCATCTCTAAATTAGCGCCGTAGACCTGTACTCATACACAGGAACACAACAACACCGCTGTGTGTAGTCATCTGTAAGGTAGAGGTCCTTTCCCATTCGGGCTTGCTCGCTTACATGGTGTCGTACCACCGTAAAAGAAGTATCATTTTCAACATATAAAAAAACTGTTGTAAGTATATAAGTGTCGAAGCGTGTTGGACCCATCTCTACTCATAAGCCATTCAACGGCCCGGTTATTTTCCTCAAATAATATACGTACAGGAAAAGTATATAAAGTACCAGTCTTATAAAACACTAGCGACACGCCCCGGTTTCGAGTGGACATTAGTTTTCGTAGAGGTCCCTTAATCTATACTTTAACATTATAAAGCTGAAGAGTTTGTTTGTTTGTTTGGTTGAACGCGCTAATCTCAAAAAGTACTGGTTTGATTAGAAAAATAATATTTATACTTTTTATGTTGAATAGTGCATTTATCCAGGAAGGCTATAAGCTATATAACATCACGCTATGATTAATAGGAGCGGAGCAGTAATGAGATATGTTGCAAAATCGGGGAAAATATTCCAAATTACCACGCGGACGAAGTCGCGGGCGACCCCTAGTTTAAAATAAAATAAAACAGTCCATATTACTCGCTAATAATGTAGCTTTGGGTGAATGAATTTCTAAAATCGAGTAGCTTTAGTAACTTCTGGTTAAAAATAAATGCAAATTATTAAAACAAATACATTCCAATAAATATATAATATAACTAATACATATAAAATAAATAAAAGAAATTGGTAATAACTATAGAGTTTTGTAGACTTTCTTTGGAATGTGTTCCCACGCAAAATCAGGACTTTGAGTGGGAGTACATTCCAAAGAAGAATAGAATAATATTATATTTTCATAATATCTTTAGAAAATATAAATAGTAAGAAACTACTATTAAATTTTCACTTGATATTATATTCGCATCACTTGCTTCAAACGAATTTAAAGCCTTTTGATTAACGCCTCGTTAGTTTATTAACGAATATATAGACAAAACTTAATCAACTATATCTTTATCAATAGCATAGTTTGATAAAAGACTCTTTAGTGTTATACTGAGTATCTAATTAAAATCTACTTTCGATAATATCAGGACAAAATTAGTAAAGAAAATTTTCGTCAAACATAAAAGTTTTCTATGAAGTTCAACGTTCGGAAAAAAAGTAATTTTAGAAACCTGCTTGATTGCTATTTTCCTGTAAAAAGGTTTAGATTTTTTTTGACAATAATAATCTAATTTGGTAGCTCGCTTAAAATTCTAAGGATTCTTCAGAAAGAAAATGGAGGTATTCCTCGAAGGCATAGGTGCGCTCCGAGGAATAAAAAAGGAGTGCCTCATTAGGTGTGCCTCAAAATGGTAGCGCTTCGAGGAATACCTCAGAAAATGTACTGGGAATATGAAACTGACAAAAACTCCAACATATAAGTTGACTTTTGCTCATTAATACATAATTTACAATTAAGCTTCAAATCTGCAACGCACAAAAACACCGCTTGTGTTTTTGAAGAAATACTATTTCTGATGTAAGTACGATGCGCAATAGCTTGTTTTCTTATTAACTTTTATGACACAACCCGGTGTTCAAGGAACGTTAGCACCGAAGGATAGACGAGGTACAATTTCTTCGAAACCAATTCAGATCGAAATTATTTCTTTATAACTCTATATGAATAAATTATTTTAATTTGATTTGAGCGTAATACTTATACAGGTCAATAAAAATACCAAATCAACTTGATTTCAACCCCCGCAAGGGTTGAATGTGGACGTTATTTTAATTATTACGTTAGTTATATTAGTTTCAGCAGCAGTAATTATTTTTTTCTAAATCCACCCGCATTCACTAAGTATTTTATCGATTGACCCAATTCGAAATATTTCACATCTTTCCACCGCCGATTTTCATTGACGTCCAGTTTTGTCAATTTTATTCGATTTAGTTTTCAAGGAAGGCGGACCAAAGAGACTTCCGCGAAGTAACCTAATTCATTAAAAGCTTTATAGCTTTTCGAAGAATTATTTATTGCTGTACGAAGTGATGGAGGTGTCTGTGAGTAATATTATCCATTTATTTAATGAGTTTAGTTGCATACCTATACCAATGGAATTAGGTGGCAAACAATCATGCTGCCTGAGTGATGTTAAGCAGTTACTGTAGTAGCCCATAGACGCTTGCAATAACAGAGGAATTTAAGATGGAGTATTTCTGGGATAGAAAATCCCTAAATGGGCGCTGGAGACATGTTCTCACTTACAGACACTCAAATGCACCGCTGTGTGTAGTTATTTGGCTGAAATCTTCTGCAAGGTCGAGGTCCTTCCCTAGCTAATTTCTGGAACTACCCGTAGGATTATAAATTTTGTATGGGCTGTAACGTACTTGACATTAAAACATAAATTAAACTAAATATATCTACAAAAAAAAATTATAAAAAGTAATTTATAAAGGCTTGTTATTATTTTTTTTATTTTTTTTTACTTATTATTACATGTAATGATAGCTGCTATGCCTGTAGCAATACATTTTTAGAACGTTAATTTCCTACTCCAAATAATAGATGGCGTTACATGTCTAGTTTCTACGACATTTATAATTTCAAAGTATATTTACGACTAGCTGTACCCGCGACTTCGTTCGCGTGTTCAGTCTTTTACTGGAAATCTAAAAGCTACAGCTGTTATCCCTATACAAACTTTCATCGGCTGATTTTCATCTTTAGTGGTTACATTAAAAAAAACCTTTCTTTGTGGATGCCTATATCGTCACCTGTATGGTAAAGTTGCGAATGTGTATAATTACGAATTTTACAGGAGAGCAAAAATACTCGTTTTTCTTATTTTTGAAATGGCCCTCTTTAGTAAGCTGATGTCTTTTTAGTTTTTATTTCATGAAAATATAAACAGAAGATTGCTAAATAATTAGTAAACTTTTATAACAGTGAATTAATCTAATAAATCACATTCGCAACTTTGAAACCTCTAAGAAAAATTACAGAAAAATATTTTTCGCCCATAGTCAATTCACGTATGTGTCAGATTCGCAAGTATGAAATCAATTTCATTGAGTACAACAAAAATCAAATTTCAAACTTGCGAATAACGCAGAAATCGATTGTATTTTTTTAAATATAATTTTGATTTAAAATGGTAGTGTAGTACAATTTTATTAATTTTAATGGTATGAAATTAAAAAAACTATTTCTTAAAGATAAAAAAGTAAAAAATGATGGAATCAAGTAGAGCTAAACATCAAAATTTTCATCTTCCTCTTCGCTATCCGGTTTGGGCAAACGGTCCACAACGGAATCGGATGTTGATAAATTCTCATAGAATTCATGATATTAATTCATTCGTTACATAATTTTAGTAGATCTGTTTTTTTGGGCCATAAAAATACCTGGGCAAACTGTCGTTGTAAACAGTTTTAAGTGTTATAGTGGCAATTTTGCCTCTCTTTGCTTTGAGCTTAATTCAATATAATTTTTAACGTTGTAGTCGCTTTTGATGAAAATAGATTTAGGATGTTCATTGCGGCAGCCTTTCTTAGGTTTGTTGGCTTCTGCTTCTACAAATTGTAATCATGCGTTGTTAAAGGCTAAAAAGTCATCGTACAGTAACGCTTGAACATTGAAGGGCGCGGCTTCCTATTCGCCATTCTCATTATTTGAAAACATCCATCAGGCGTGTAAACGGGAGTATTTTTTGACTTCTATTCTGTTTTGGAATGAACGGAATCACATTCCATATGACTGTGTCCTGATTTAAAAAATACGTGATTAATAATTTCAATAGTCGGGTGGTTAACAGCAAAACATAGTAGCATACAACAAAAGTAAAAGGTCTTTTGCTGTCCGCCGCAATTTTCGGACATCATCCTGAGTCCTGACATGGGCTATGTCAGAGTGACAATTAATATATTTATAAACACATGTTCCAAATTTGAAATTGGAACATGTGTTCCAATTTCAAAATTCCAAATCAAAAACTTTCCTTTTGTCTCATCCCAGTTATAGCAGTCGACATTTTGGTTTGCCAAGTTAAATTGTATACAGCAAGTTTTTGGACATAAAAATATGGTCCAGCTTCACCTTTAGGAGTTTGCAAGACAGCTTCTAAATCAAAAAGACAACTTCTAAAGGACAACACCTTGTCATTTTTCGCGACTTCTTCGTCATCACTTCGTTGCAAGTAAGCATCGTCCCTACGTTATAGATGTTTTTCGTGAAGGTCTTTATGTATGACGGTTTGATCATTATGTTTTGACAATTCCGAATGAACTACACACTTTTTCATAAGTCCTTTTTGGGAACATGAAACTTTAATTTGTAAGACCTGAAAATAAAAATTGCGGCTGTCAGCAAAAGAACTTTAACTTTTGTTGTATGCTACTTTGTTTTGCTGTTAACCACCCGACTATTGAAATTATTGATCACGTATTTTTTAAATCAGGTATCCTGATTTAAAAAATACGTGTCAAGTCATATGGAATGTGATTCCGTTCATTCCAAAACAGAACAGAAGTCCAAAAATACTCCCGTTTACACGCCTGATAGATGGTTTCAAATAATGAGAATGGCGAATAGGAAGCCGCGCCCTTCAATGATCAAGCGTTACTGTACGATGACTTTTTAGCCTTTAACGACGCATCATTACAATTTGTAGTAGCAGAAGCCAACAAACCTAAGAAAGACTGCCGCAATGAACATCCTAAATCTATTTTCATTAAAAGCGACTACAACGTTAAAAAATATTTTGAATTTAAGCTCAAAGCAAAGAGAGAGAAAATAGTTTGCCTAGGTATTTCTAAGACTAAAAAACAGATCCACTAAAATTATGTAACGAATGAATGATATATCATGAATTCTATGAGAATTTACCAACATCCGATTCCGTTGTGGACCGTTTGCCCGAACCAGATAGCGAAGAGGAGGATATAAATTTTGATGTTTAGCTTTACTTGATTGCATCATTTTTTACTTTTTTATCTTTAATAAATATTTTTTTTTATTTCATACCATTAAAATAATAAAATTGTACTACACTACCATTTTAAATCAAAATAATATTTTAAAAAATACAATCGATTTCTGCGTTATTCGCAAGTTTGAAATTTGATTTTTGTTGTACTCAATGAAATTGTTTTCATACTTGCGAATCTGACACATACGTGAATTGACTATGGGCGAAAATTTTTTTTCTTAGAGGTTTCAAAGTTGCGAATGTGATTTATAAGATTATTTCACTGTTATAATAGTATACCAATTAATCAGCAATCTTCTGCTTATATTTTCATAAAATAAAAACTAAAAAGACATCGGCTTACTAAGGTGGGCCATTTAAAAAAATAAGAAAAAGAGTGTTTTTTCTCTTCTATAAAATTCGTAACTATACACATTCGCAACTTTACCGTATCGGTGACGTATAGTCTACTTTTTATTTTGTTAACAGCAATGCCATTGTAAGTTTACGAATATAACATAGGGAAATTATTCGCGGTTCGTTTCATATTTTTTACGTTAATATGGCATGGCAAATAAGCGAATATGACACATAAGTAAATTTACCATGGTATATTTGATAATTTACAAAGAATGTTATACCATGGCAATTGTGCGAATTGTGCACATAGGTAACTTGACCATGGTCCGTTAAACATTGTAAGCTTCAATGATACTTTAGTAAAGATACGAATTAACCAATATTCGCATGTTTACTTCAGATGTTTTGATAAAAACGACTAGATTAGTCGTGGTAAAATATATTATCTACACTTAGTTAATTTGCCATGGTGACTGACAACAAATGTTTGAGATACGTAAATATGCTGCTATGATATCTCATAGACTATTAAAGATACAGAGCTGATATTTTGCGACATTGTGTATTACGATATTGGGATTACGTTAAACCAAAAAACAGATTTTCGTGAAAACAGCAGATTCGCAACTTTGCCATACAGGTGACGATATCATAATGGCTATCTGAGTGTCTAGTGATTTAAACTGTGCGTTTGTTGATTAGTCAGTCATGTTTTTCTTTTAAACATTTAGATTCTGCAATTAATAAACTTCATGAAGAAATATTCCTTGATTGTATGATTGTTCTGCTCTTCAAATTGTCTTAGCGCAAACGTGAATAACCATAATTGGCCCATCGCCTAGCTAAAAGTTTAAATTTATGTATTGTTATGCATTAACTGTGCCATACTCTGTAGAAATCTCTACATCTATTACATTTCGTTAAATTGGTCACTTCTAGCCTGATAGGTACTGTTACACTGTTTGGGTGGGCTAAAAATTTATTAAATTCTTAAAGGGCATAATGGTCCGCCGTAGTGCTCAGGATTTCAGAAATTGAACTGCATAGTTATTAGATTTCTTTTCATATATCGTTCTAATTATACAGAAGTTTCGGTGCCTATATCCGGCTGTATCATAATATTAGTTCAATTGTAACATTTTAATTTGCTCATTGAATGTGATTAGTTACTGTCATTTAATTACCATAATTGAGATACATTATGTCTGATCTCCATCGGTAAAATATTTATCATTGAGAAGTTGGCCATCTGCAGTATTCTTTATTAGTTTCACTAACGAATTGATGCTTCCTGAATGCATTTGTTTGATTCATTGCAGTATGCCTATAGTATGTGAGGAGGTTACTCACTTCCCTACGGAACCTATCACCAGAACTGGATTTCTTAAAAACTGAAAACAATATGAAAGATTATCCATCCAATTACAAAAAGTTTTTTAAGAGAATTTTTAAAGAGAGGGAAGGACCTCCACTTTACAGAAGACCACAGCCAAATAACTACACACAGCGGTGTAGTTGTGTTCCTGTGTGTGAGTATAGGTCTCCAACGCTCACTTAGGGATTCGTTTTGAAAGAAACGTATATCTATCCCAGGGATACTCCCATCTAAGCCCTGGTGTAAAAAATGGGTTGGTAACACGCAAGTGATACCTTTGGTATTGCAAGCGTCTAAAGACTACGGTAACAGCTTAACATCAGGTAGGCCATATGCTTGTTTGCCACAAAAGTGGTTCCATCTTAGCCATAAGACGTCCACTGCTCGACATAGGCCTCCCGCAAGGTTTTCCACATCAGTCGGTCCTGAGCTGACCTTGTCCATCGGTTGCCCGCGTTTACCAGGTCGTCGGTCCACCTTGTTGGAGGCCTGCCCACGCTGCGTCTTCCAGTTCGTGGTCGCCACTCTAGAAACTTTCTGCCCCAACGGCCATCGGTTCTGTGAGCTATATGCCCTGCCAATTGTCACTTAATTGAGGCAATTCTTCGAGCTATGTCGGTCACTTAAAAAGAAAATATTACAAAGCGGCTCTTAAATGACGATGTTTAAGTATAAAAAAACAATGCAATGGAACCTCATCTTTAAAAATTAAGTTTAAAATATATATCAGTTAAGTATGCCGATGAGACAGAGGCCGATCATGCATTTCGCTGTGAGTGATTTTTTTGGTCGAAGATAGACACATAGTATCGCGGAGTTTTTAGATCTATTTACGAATAACATTGCCTCCAACGGCAGGATTTTTCCGACTCGCTCACCTATCATCGTAATATTTCAGCCAATTCACGCTCGCAAAACTATAATGAAAGAATCACGCCGTCTACTGGTAAAAATCGTATGAAATTTTGTTTGGTAGTTATTGAGTTTATCGTGACCAGACAGACAGATTCGGTGGAGTGTTTGCTTTTCTGTGCTGCTTTTCTGATTACCTAAATTAAGGTATTGTTAAATGTTAGCGCCTACACAAAATGAAATAGCATTCATTTTATAGTAATATATTATAGTTTGTGTTTAAGTTTTATTAGGCGTTTAATTTAGTCAGTGATTGTCTTAGGTCTTGGCATGATTAACATGAGTACTTATAGTATATTTATATAGTTTTAGTATTATCAAAGACGATTTTAGCGGCAACCAACAGACAGAGAGATAAAACTGTTAAAATTATATTTATGTTGTATGTGCTATCTAAACAGCCACATGAATTTAATAGAAAGCTGTTATTTTGATATTACAAACAGACACTTCAATTTTAATAATGTGTGTATAGATGTATAGCTGACATGTGTTTATGACTTCGTTTGTGGGACTTAAGGGATTAAAACATAGAATTTCCTGGAGTTGCTAAACGGAAAATTGTTTGGAATCAAAAGAACCCGGGGTATAAAAGATTATCACCTGCACCGCATCCTGTTAAAATGTCTGCTTCTATTACATTTCGTTGTAAAATGGTCACTTTTAACCTAGTACCGTTAACACGTGATGGACCAGTCAGCTGATCTCTATTTAATATGGTCGCCGATATTGATGAGAGTTCAACTTAAATTGGTGATTTCTATATCTCCGAAACCTCGCATTATTTTTTAATTTTTTTTTCATATAAACTTCAAACTTGGTTTTACAAACTACAGTTTCAAAAGTTTCAGCTTAATAAATCGATCGCCTTTCTTGAATAGCACGTGTGTTATTAAAGTGACCATAACTTTTTTATTTGTGAACCGATTGGAATAAAATAGGTTGCCACAATATATAAGTGAAAACCGCATTCAAATCGGTTGCGTGGTTGCTGAGTTTATCGCGCACAAACGCGGCCACAAACAGACAAACAGACATACAGACAAACAGACACACAGACACACAGACAAACAGACAAAAATTCTAAAAACCACATTTTTGGCTTCAGTAACGTAAATACAACGTATATAAACTGTTTTTTCGAAAAAAAAATCAATGTACAGACGCGACTTGGTTACGATTTTATTATATGTATAGACTATAGTTTATATTTAATTAATAACGAGGTTTCTTTCCAGGAACCAAAACATTAATCATGAGTAGAGGAGTGCCCTCAATAGCTTCATTGTTAACTTTATTGTCAATATCATGAAGTATGTATTGATTGATTGACCCTGTAATGTGTTTTTGATATAATGCAGAATTGATGAGTGTGTGGGTTGAAATTGCATCTAATGATCAATTTAATCATTTTAACTAGCAATATTAGATACATTGTCCGTGTGGTGACGAATTAAGAATACAAATGTCACCAAATTAAAAATACAAATGTCACCATCCCGTTCTATTCCGAGTGTCGTAAGAGTCGACTAAGGGAGTAAGTCAGGCAAACAATATCCACTGCAAGAGAGGGAAAACTCGAAACAAAACCCTATAGCAACCCGTCTGGCTAGCGTGGTATAGTAGGCTAATATCCCTCCAAGTGTATGGAGGAGACCCGTGCCAAGCAGTGGGACGTTTATGGGTTGAGATGGATATATGTAGATGCGTAACATTATTCTACACTCCTTTTGAACATCATTAACATGAAGATAATGTATTGCTCATAGGGACGATATAACAATACTTTTTGACGTCATTATTAATTAACGTCTCAAGCGAAAGTTGTTCACCACTGGACATAGGCCTTGTTTTATACTACTTGGATCGCAAACAAGCATGCGACCCATCTGATGTTAAGCAGTTACCGTAGCTTATGGACGCTTGCAATACCAGAGGTATCACTTGCAACACGCAAGTGATACCTCTGGTATTGCAAGCCAGAGGTATCACAGCATCATCAGCGTATATCAGTCATCAGCCAGAGGTACCAGAGGTATCACTTGCGTGTTGTCAACCCATTTTTTACACCAAGGCTTTAAGGTGGGAGTATCCCTGGGATAGGAAAGCGTTTCTTTCAAAACGCATCTCTAAATGAGCGCTGGAGACCTGTACTCACAGAAAAGAAAATAATTACACCGCTGTGTGTACTTATTGGGTGTGGTCTTCTGTAAGTTGGAGGTCCTTCTCCAGTCGGGCTTGCACGCTTGTATGGTATCCCACCTCTCTCTCTTCTGCCCAAGAAGACCTAGAAGAAGGGGTTAAGTACTTATGGTCACCCCACATATAAATCCGTAATTTGAGAATCTTTCTTCCGCATCAGTAAGACATATGAATGACAGCAGTCTTCTTATGGGTACGAGATCTAATTACTAATAACATCACGCCGTGTTTGCGTGTTATATTTCCTCACACAATAAATAATATCTGATTACTACTTCTAGTTTAGGAGTACTTATTTTATAGCTATAGTATCAATGTTGAAAAAATTTACTGCACGATTGGTTCTGTGACTTAAGAGGAAACGCGGTGTGTCTATTCTCCATAGAAACGCTCTCGCCTGTTTTCTACCTGGTTTACGATCTTAAAGTAAACATTTTTTGCAATAAAATGAATATCAACTTCTTGTATGTTCCTATGTTTTCCTTTTCATTGATTCATTATATTTATAAGCACTAGAAACCCTTAAAAATGCTCAAAATAACCATTTTAGACCCCGTCGTACCGTATGCACCATTGACCTGCACCATCAATGGTGCAGGTGAGACTAATTAGTTTCATTTGCACCATTGATATTAATACAACTACTTCACCATACTTTCCTTGTCCCCGTCGTACCGTATGCACCATTGACATGCACCGGTGAGACTAATTAGTTTCGTTTGCACCAGTATTATTAAATTAAAAAAAAAACAAATGAACATCGCGAAACATGTGAGCATCGCGCATCGCCATGAAAAACAAATGAATATCGCGAAACATGCGAGCATCGCCATCGGTAATATTTTGATACGGGATGTCGAAAAACTAGTGCATGCAATTTCGAACCTTAGGGACATTAAAAATTTGCCTGTTTATTTTTAATATTCGTGATCAGCATCATCTATATAGTACAAAAAATACGTTTCTAGAAATTTGTCAATACGGTCGAAAATTGCTTGCACCTATTTTTTTCAAGCAGTATCAATAACTGATCACTTCCCGATTCTCATTTGTTTAGCAGCGTTCCTCTAAAATAAAAGAAACAAGAGTAGAGCTAATTTAAGTTGTATAAACTGTATGGTATGCAGCAATGTGTAAAGAATTATTCGAAACTTGTAAAAAGCTATGTACAATTGCAAAATCATTAGTAATAAAATGATGGGGTCGAAAAACAACAAAACAAATTTTAATGAACGTCGACAAAACAGACTATCCGGAAAATGATATAATCATAAAACTACAAAAATAAGATCCCTCAGTCCACACTACCTATTTTAATGTTTCATAAAATTATAAAGTTTATATTTAAAAATATATTTTAAATACAAGCTTTTAGGTGTATTTATGTAATACATGGGTGTTTATGCATTAAATATTCTTAAAAGAGACATAACACGACACGGTAGTCTTGTTTCGTTGAAAAGTTTCTATGACTACCTTTGAACATCACACTGAACTCTACCTAAAAATATATAAGCCGTCAAGCTTTATTAACAAATCCAAAAATGACGCGGCTATCTTGTTTTATTAAAGAGTTCATTAAGGCCATCTTCCGACTTCATCGCCACGTCCTAGACACCCATCTAGGAATATAATACTCGTCAAGATAAATCCAAAACACCCAAACACGACACGGCTATCTTGTTTCGATGAAGAGTTCCTATGGCCATCTTCCGACTGCATCATCAGACCAGCTCCATGGTATCATTATTATTGCATTGTCACCGAAGTTATGTCGGTATATCAAATGTCAGCTCAATCTAACTCCGGAAAATGATTCAAATCTAGCTTACAAGGGTTGCCCTTAACATTCAAGTGACAGAATTAAAACAAAATAGTTACCTTGACAATGTCAATACTTAAATAATACTTATTAGAACAAGCAAAGTGGAAATACTTTGAGTAAATATATAAGTATACAACCGCATTGATAGTACCTGTAGTGTCATCTTAATGGTGCAGATGAGACCATACCCAATCCGCAGTTTCGTTTGCACCATCAATGGGGCAAATGAAACTAATTAGTCTCACCTGCACCATTGATGGTGCAGGTCAATGGTGCATACGGTACGACGGGTTTTAGACGGCTGTCAACATAGGCCTGGTATACAAATATGACAACTGTTATTGAAAAAAGGAAAACATAGGGGGGGGCACATTTTATATCCTAATCATGCAGTTTACGAAATATCTTTTAAATTGGTCTAATAATGGAGGAGGAAATAGGCGAGAGCCAAACCTCGAATTACGACTTTTTACTTATGCTGTTTAGTTGGATATGCAGTTGTCCCTGTCGCACAAATCGCGTGGCCGAGCGCTCGCAGAGCGACAGCGATAGTTTATTCAAATACCTAATATTCAAAAGTCTCTCCGCCCGCATTTCCTCTTAAGTGGTTATCTTACCATTTACCATTGCGCGGCATGCTGTGGGTTCGATCCCCACATGGTACAAAAATTGTGTAATCCTTATTTTTTTTATTTTTTAAATAGACAACTCCCGCACTAGAGAACAAGCTCTGGTGTCGCGGGGGACTTTACAAACATACAATTAACGGACACAAATTACACCCAGACTCAGAACAATTCTTTGTAGGTCACACAAAGTTTTGTCCTGTGTGGGAATCAAACCCACAACCTCGTGCACAGCGCTTACTGCGACCACTGGACCACCGAGGCAGTCAGAATAAATGGTTTTTTCGAGCCTGGGTGTACTTTGAGATCGTTAATTGTGTGTTTGTAAAGTCCCCAAAACAAAGGGCTTATTCGCTTCTATAGCGCCCTACCTCTCTCTTTTCTTTTTACCTTTTCTTTAGAATTTTTCTGTTGTAAGTTTTTTGAAAATTAATGACATCAAGAAAATACAATTTTAGTTTTACATTTTAAGCTATTACGTAAGTACCTAATACCTATATTATTATATAAAAGTACTACCAACTAAATGATGTAATTAATTCAAGATTGGCGTTAAATAATGTTTCCACGATTCAGTTTTAAATGGATGATTAAAGATTTATCACACCATTTCTTGTCTGAGCTTTTATAGGCGTTAAAATCTGTCTTGAAAAGCTTGCTCACCGATTGAATTAAGTAATTGTTTTATAGATGATAAAGCAATTAAGTTATCGGTAAGTGAGTTTTTCATAATTTAATCACTATTGCAAAATCTAAATTTCGAATATAAAACTATTGACTAGGAACTTATATTGATATAAGTATGTTACTAGCTGATTCAGCAAACGTTGTTTTGCCATAAAAAGTAAAAATAGTAATATCGTTATAAAAAAATAGGGGTTGATCGTAGAGGAGTGAAAATTAGGGGTTGTATGTATTTTTGTATGCTGTATCAAAAACAAAAAATCAACAAAATTTGTCTAAGAAATAAATAAATAATTTTAACAAAAAAAAACCGACTTCAGTACGGCAAGTTGTAAAATTTTCAGATATTTGTTTGTTACAATCGAATAAAATCGACTGAGCGTCGGGCTGAACACAGGTCAAGTAGGTATTAAAAGCAATATTTAATCTGTGCAATCCGCGCTCAATTCATTCACGTCATTATTTCTTATTAATAGTTGCTTAGCAACAATAACCGAAACTTATCTAATCGCCATCAGTAAAATACTTATTATTGAAAAGTTCAGATGGCCATCTGTGGTCGTCTTCATCAGTTTTACTTCACCAAATTACACTTTCTGAATGCAAATGATTGATTAGTTGTTAAAAATATTGAAATTGCTATATGTGTGCCTATAACTTTTGAGGAGTTCCCTCAATTCCTCATGGATCCCATCATCGGAACTTTCTTTTGATGATAATGGGACCAAACTGGAACAGTCCAGTCAGACAAAAAAAGATTTTTTCTAATCGGTCCATAAATGACGGAGTTATGCGGTAACAAACATTAAAAAAAAAAAAAAAAAAATACACACGAATTGATAACCTCCTCTTTTTAAAGTCGGTTAAAAAATAGGGGTGGATCACCATTCACATTTAGGGGGATGAAAAATAAATGTTTCGGTTCCGATTTGCAGACCTAATTGATATACACACAAAATTTCACGAAAATCTAGCCATTTCGGAGGAGTTTAATTACAAACGTAGTAACTGTTGCACGCGGCTTCGCCTGCGTGGATGTCGGTTATCGCTGTAAAAAGTAGCCTATGTGTTATTCCAAACCATAATCTATCTCTGTGCTAAATTTCATCCAGATCCATTCAGTCGTTTTTACGTGAAAGAGTAACAAACATCCATCCATCCATACATCCGCGGGCAACAGCTAGTTAGAAATAAATTGACAATAATTATAATTTATTCAGTTGTAATTTTTTTTTAACAATGTATTTCTGCCAAACTATACATATATCAATACTGTTTTATAAACATAATTTGTTTTCGACATTATTTCGACACATTCTACAAAACAATTATTTTTCAGTAGATTTTAATACGGACCAATTTTATAACAAGAAATTGAATACCGTCCTGCAAAATGAGCTTAAAGATGGATCCAATCCTGGAGTCTTCAAATACAATTTTATCGATACAAAATGTACAATATAAAAACTGTTTGCTACGTCCGACAAATGCAAATTTCAACCTGAATTGTGTCAGCGCCGCCTGAAAACTGCTTTTCAGTACACTAAGCTCAATGCCAGTTAGACGCCAGTCTATTATATACATACTAGCAGTTGCCCGCGGCTCCGCCCGCGTGGATGTCGGTTATCGCTGCAAAAAGTAGCCTATGTGTTATTCCAGACCATAATCTATCTGTGTGCCTAATTTCATCCAGATCCGTTCAGTAGTTTTTACGTAAAAGAGTAACAAACATCCATCCATTCTTACAAACTTTCACATTTATAATATTAGTAAGGATTAGACTGCACTGCTGGCTCAGTGACATAAATGGTGACTTCCCCATTTACTACTGCATGATGTGTTGTGGGTTGGATTCTCATGCGGGACAAAAAATTGTGTGATACATAATTGGTTATTTCCAGTCTGACTGTACTGTGTTGTATGTTTGTAAAGTCCTTCGCGACATAGGGCTTTCCCTAGCGCGGAAATTGTATAAGAAAATCCTACTAATATTATAAATGTGAAAGCTTGTGAGTATGGATGGATGGATAGATGGATGTTTGTTACTCTTTCACGAAAAAACTACTTAACGGATCTGGATGAAATTTGGCATACAGATAGATTATAGTCTGGAATAGCACATAACCAACATCCACGCGGGTGGAGCCGCGGGCAACAGCTAGATAAATTATATATATTTACGTAGTTACATAGCAAGCTTCGGATTTTTGGCTCGGCAATTCGTATACGTCATGCGTGCAATCCTTTCAGTGCGGGTCAGTGGACGCATTCTAAAGGTAAATTCTCAGAGCCGTTTTGATCCGGTCGTGAATCAAATAGACTTACATATATATCACCTTGCAGAAGCTGTTGAGGCGTTGGCAGGAAATAAAATAATGTTTGTTAATAAATTAATAAATATTTTCTTTCTTTCTTTTTATGAATACTTTAGCAAATACTATTACTAAAATAGAAAGATTGTGTAACATTTTAATAATTAATTATTTTCTTAATCTAAAATAACATGAATAAATAATTTGAGATTACTTTTAAAAACTTTTTCTACGTGAACTTTATTCTACATTTTAACACTGTCAGTGCCGACTTTTTACTCAGTCAAAAAAATAATTTTATTCAATTGGTTTATAAAAAGTATCGAATTACCAAACATACTATTTTGTGAACGAACAATAAATAGGACTCGGTAGCCGAGTGCTAGGCACGAGGACAGGTAATTAATAACTATCTATAGATGGACTCGGTAGCCGGGTTCTCGGCGTATGGCGTATCAAAGAACCCGGGAGCCGGGTTCTTGGCACTAAAAGTGTTAATTAGGTAAAAAAAACCTCTCATAAAGATAAGATTACAATTAAGTTACTTTTTTAACGAATAACAAAATGGCAGCGCTTGTCAAATATCAGTATTTGACATTTATTTATTTGTTATTAAGGCAATTTCTTGATACTTTGTTTTATATTATTGTAATTGAAGTAGAGATCTTTAGTTTAAAAAAAACAGCCTATGTTACTCTTTGATAATGTAGCTTTCTAATGGTAAAAGAATGTTTAAGATCCGCCGGCTGATTCTCTAAGAAACAGCGATCGCAAACTGACAGTTGTGATTGCTTGGTGACAGCACAATCTATTGACTAAACGTCAAAAAGGCTCGGGTTTTGCTCTTACGGAATACCGATTTTCAATCTGACAGCCAGATTTTGCTCGGTTTTTGCTTCTACGGAATACCCCTGCCGTTCAACTGAGAAAGTGTAACAAACAAACAAACTCACTTGCGCATTTATAATGCAAGTATATATTAGTACGTAATATATAAAGCTTTTGAAACCAAATGGCATAAACGAATTTACGCTATACAATTTCTTTACAAACGCGGAAGTATTTGAAGCAGTTTCTTTATTTGTTTGCGTGTAAAAGAAAACATGCGAACCTGACACACATATTTAACTTAAGCATGGCTTTGTATGTAAATAATACGATACATTCTGCATGATTGGGTTTGTACGTTTTGTGTACATTCCAATATAAAATGACAATGTAGTTTCCAAAGTAATGTTGTTTTCGTATTGTTTATATTATTTTACGTAGAAAAATACACGAGTAATTCAAGAATTAACGGCTTATGGACGCTTGCAATACCAGAGGTATCACTTGCATGTTGCCAACCCATTTTTTTACTCCAGGGCTTTATGATGGGAGTGTACCTACAATAGGAATATGTTTCTTTCAAAACATATCCCCAAAATGAGCGCTGGAGACCTGTACACACAGGAACACAACTACACCGCTGTATGTAGTTATTTGGCTGTGGTCTTCTGTAAAGTGGAGGTCCTTCCCCAGTTGGGTTTGCTCTCTAGTATAGTGCTTCACTCTTGATCAAAAGTAAGGTAATTTAAAGGTTTTGTCTGAGTATATTACTTCAATATATTACCTCTTATCGAAACGATTCTTGCTCATAGAGTACTTCAAGTTTTAAATATATACGGAACTTACAAACAAGGTTGAAACTTGCACTAGTTCATACCGATAGTATTTTATCGACCGTAAAATTAATATTCTTGGTTATATAAGATCGTTATAATATGAGTTTAGCGACAGGTTTATTGATATTTATGCTTTAAAATTATCGTTTGAATAAACAGGTAAAGTGCTTGAAATTCTGAATTCTTGTTCATTTTGAATGTGGTATTCGGAGGTAAATAATGCTTTGGGATAGTAAATTTACATAACTCCATTGCCTTTATTAGTCAGTGAAGATATATGACTTTAATGTGCAATTTCGTATAGCACATTAAAATCATATATCTTCCCGACTAATAAACGCAATGGAGTTGTTGAGAGAGTTGCACTTCTTGTCTTCTAGATTTACTCACACATTTATTCTTATAATTGCGACCTATATACGTCCCACTGCTGGGCACGGGTCTCCTCTCCTCTATCATGAGAGAGAGAGAGGGTTTAGGCCTTCATTCACACACGCTGGCCCAATGCGGGTTGGTGAATCAGACATGTCTCTAGAATTTCTTCTAAGACATGTGGGTTTCCTCACGATGTTTTCCTTCACCGTTAGCAGATGGCGAATCATTTTATTAGTACATTTTAACTCCCCAAAGTAAAATTCACATTGGTATTGCCACCCAGGATCGAACTCACACCTCTTGCATGCAAGTCGGTTACTATCCCACTCGGCCACCACCGCTATCATTGATGCAGATTCTTGTTTATGAAAAAATGCTAGCAAAGTTTAGGTTTTTCGCTGGTGGAAACTAAGACTAGCTACCACTTTGCTCGCGTGTATGTCGATAAAAAACTCTATGATACTCAGGAGAAATGTAGCTTTTTAATAGTAAAAGAGTTTTGAAAATCCGATCAGTGATTTCAGAGATTACCCTCTGAATTTAAATTTACTAACGACTTCTCTACAATATTTGCCTTGTCTCCAATTTCCAAGTTACATATTTCATTTCACAAGACAATCCACCGCAGCTCTTATTAAAATCATTTAAAATTAAGATGCAGAATGTTGGCGGTATTAAACTTTCCTGTTAAAATTTTCATCCAAAGTTGGATAAGATTTATGAGATAACTTGAAATGCTTGTTCATGTGTTACAATGTCACTTACGCTACTCGCTAACATTTTTACTTCAACGCTTTAGAGGCCAAAGTTTTTGAAGGAAAAGTTTTATTCTTATGTTGTTTCTAGTTGTTCTTCTGTTGGAATTTTATGGTTATTTCATTTTGTAGGTATTTTTCGAATACAAATTGATCTGTAATTTCGATTGTATAAGCAGTTTTCCTTTTTTTACTGCTTTCTTGATTGATGGTTGTTGAGTGCAGCTGCTGATCAAGAAGTCTCGACTTCGATTATCTGGTCAGATCAAAATGACATATTGGGTTTTTATGCCAAGAAATTCTATTTTTTTAACACAATATTTTATATCTGGGGATATAGTTCTCGTCAAGACGAATCCAATGAGCCCAAACACGGCGCGGCTTTCTTGTTTTTATTGCAGCGTGCCCATGGCTACCTTCCAACTGCATCATTACGTAGTCACCGAAATAACAAAAAAAAAAACCAAACTACAGCCTAATTAGATGACAACAAGTGGTTGAAAAATGGGTAGCTAATTTCGAAGCCGGCAACATACATACAACAAATGCAACAGAGCATTTTTTTAATAAAAAAAATATAGGTGCAGTCTAACTTTTATTTTGTGAACATAAACCAGTTAATTGTTGTAATGTTTAAACAGCTCTTTCTTAGATCATCGCGCGTTCGTATTTCTGGAAATGGGGAATGTAAATGTAAACACTATTTATTGCAGTGTGATCTATGTCTTAGATTCGTGATTTATACATGAATCTAAAACATAGTCAACGGAGATTTTAGATTTTGCTACCTGAGATTTGACGATATGTGGCCTGCGTCATAAAAAAGCAAGAACAGCATTATTACCGTCGATACTCCTACTCCAATGCCACCGAGTAGTTTTATACGCTATTACGCTGCTCCGTGCTTTGAAGGGCACGTTAAAAGTTGGTCCCGACTGGTGTTAGATCCAATCTTGAGCTAAACTAGACCTAAAATAGTCTCTCTGGTACGCATCCAGCTCATACCACCATCTGAGCCTGGGTCTACCGCGATGCCGTTGGGTGACTCGTCCGATATGCAGCAATCATGACCATAGAAGAGAATAACCATAACTAACTATCAAATTCTTTCCAGGTACTCAAAATGGAGGAACTTAGCACCATCGTTAACTCTTCACTTTTGAGAATGAGGGAGACATCGACCATCTCAGCGGTTGTCGCAGTCCACAACACAAGCGTCGTGAGCACTGCCGCCACCGCATACGAGTGGCGGTTCATACTGCCACCTTACTGCCTCATATTCTTGCTCTCTATAACTGGCAATGGTCTCGTCATTGCTACACTTGCGAATAATAGACGCATGCGGACCATCACTAACATCTATCTTTTAAATTTGGTAAGTTTTTGAATTTAAATTTAAAATATTTGTAATTATGATGTTTCTTATGTTATTACGTTTAGATATTAGGTATTGTTAATCGGTCAATATGTTATTGTTTAAAAACTGGATACAGCAATCGGAATTCAAACACGTAATTTGTTGTCTCTTGCGACTTCAGAACGACATAAACTCAAGAATTTTCAATGAAATAGTAGCATATTTGCACAAATTGCACAAAATGTCAGCTTGAATGCTATATCTTGTATTCAAAAAAAGACCTAAGTGCTGTTTTATACTCAATTCAGAGGTTGTCAAAAATGAGTCTTATTAGCTTTGAATAAAAGCTAATTTACTTCAATTTAGCTTTTAAAAAAAATACCTAAGTGCTCTCTTATACTCATTTCAGAGGTTGTCTAAAATGAGTCTTATTAGCTTTGAATAAAAGCTAAATTACTTCAATTTAGCTTTTGTTCACTAGACTAGTTGACAGGGTTTAGATTTAAAACCTAAGTAGCGAACAAACTTTTTTTGTATCAAGACGAAATATTGTGTATCGTTGGTCGAACAGTTCACTATCAATAGCCAGGTCTCAGTCAACAATATCATGTCATAGTTGTTCATACAAAGGTTACGAAAGAACACTGATGTCTTAGTAGGGATCCCTCGACAGTTTTGGTAGTAGAAATTTAGATTAGACACTATTAATTGGTATTACTGTACTTAATTGAAATAGATTAATAAAAATGTGAATATATGTATATGTGCTGAAAATAATGATTAATGAATGTTAAATTACGATTTATTGAAAGTAAACAAGTAAACACTAAGAAATTGTTGTATATATACATTTCAATAGTATAGGAGTAGGTAGTAGTAGTAAGACTAGTGAACAAATACAACGTATTCACCAAAATAGGGATATATTCACCCAGCCTCACCAGTATAGCAATCTGCGAAGAGCAAAATAATGATCAAAAAGAAAAAGTCACTTTTGCACAATGAGGTACAAATGTGTCGTTTTTAACCCTTTGACCGCCAATGACGCCTTAAAACGTCAACATCTTTCATTCGAAATCGCATTTTCGACTAACAAATAACCACGTTTTATGTTGAGTTTAAGTATTGCTTATGGGTAAAATGTATAATTACACTTTCAATCTGTATAGTTATGCAAAAAGTGAAAAGATAAACAGTCTAATTATGTACGAGACATTTCAAAATATTGTCTTCAATAAACAATATCTTAATCTTTATTTCCAATTTGATTTGGCTCTCAGTGGTCATAGTCAGCAGTTTCCCTGAGTGAATTTTATTTTTCTAAAGCAAATGTACAAGACAAGTTACCATTTAAGAAAAGCTAACTCACAATAGATGTACTATTTATTCGATTTTTTTTCATTGGAGAATTCCCTTAATTTGTTGTCTATAATTAGTTTTACACGCGATAATGAACCGTTGTCCATTATATTAATAATACATATTATTCTGGCTAACAAATTTCCATGATATACCTTATACATTTTCTACCTGAATGTGCTTTTTGTTCTTGGTCGAGATGACAAATGAACTAATTCACAAAACCTCACTGTATCGACTCGAATGCGTAGTGGATAATATGTCTTCGGGCAGGATACTTAATAAAATAATAGGTAGAAATAAATCTTCCCAACTCGATCACATGTATATAAGTCCTTGTATTTTTCACTCAGAATATATAATTGTCGTCGTACAATGAGATATATCATACGCGTTGATACACTCTATCCTAATCAAAATTGAATCTAACCGCCAATTATCTTCCAGTCTGAATTGATTGTTGACCAATTCTCAGTCAAACGTAACAATATAGTTCTACAGCAATTAATAATAATTTACTTGACTTGATTGGCCTGCTGGTCTTGTGGTTAGTGACTAGTGATTCAATAGACAAACTAGTATACATATTTACCCATAAATTTATGAAAGAAAGAAAGAAAAAATATTTATTTCGTCTTTACAATACATATCTTATTACAGTAATCGAAAAAAAAAACATAAAGGTTACAAGACAAAATAGGACCTAGCTCAGCGATTGATTGCAACATCGCAGACGCTGCAGCGCTGATATACTGCTAGGCTCACTTTGGGAAGGTGTTTATAAGGAAGGTATATATTTATAGACAAATTACACACAGACACAGGCCAAATAATCGTGCTCAACACACAAAGATTTGTACTGTGTACACGACAAACGGTTCAGAACTGAGTTCTGAACCGGTGGTCGTGTACACAATCGCTGAGCTAGGTCTTGTTTTCATGTCTTGTAACCATTATGTTTTTTTTTCTATTACTGTAATAAGATATGTAAAGACAAAATAAATATTTTTTCTTCCTTTCTTTCATAAATGTATGGATAAATATGTATACTAGTTTGTCTATTGAATATAATGATCAGATGGTCAATCTGATTATTATATTTATGATTCATACCACATTACACTATTTGACGTCATTGAGTGTCAAATTAGAATCTGATTTAAATTTAACTTCTCATGGCGGATACAGTCGAGGCTATGCAAACTCTTAATAACTGTATCTAATATGAGAAACTAAATTTAGACTTTAAATTAAAAATCTAAACACAAAATTGATTTAAATCACACTTATCTGTATTTACCTTAAAACATACAAAATAATTCAATGCTAAAAATCTATTTTTAGGAATAACAATTACAAAACTGGAAGCAGATTAATCGCTTCAGCGTGGCCACAAATGCCTCTGCGAACATTACTCTCGAAGTAATATTTACGTGATCATTAATTTTATCCCTAATTAACATTTTTGTGGGTAGCTTTTACAGTCAAATTTATTTCAACGCTTAAAATTAAACTGAGCATAAAGCTAAAAGCTAAAATCTGTTAAGTAGCAAGTAAAAGTATGAATATTGATTCTTTTGATATCCTACTAATATTATAGAAGCAAAAGTTTATAAGAACGTATGTTTGGTACTATTTAAAGTAAAAACTACTAAACAGATCTGAATGAAATTTGGCATAGAGATATAGCCACGCAAGCGGAGCCGCGGGCAACAGCTGGTTACTTAGAAATAAAAAACCTACTGTAAATTAATAAACAATTATCAATGTATTTTTCTTTAAAATATTAATCGGTATGCATAGTGATTTAATTGGGGGGAGGGTGGTAAATCCAGCAGTCGTCACAGGCGTATTTTGGCCAAGACGTTTAAAAAAATATTGTAATTGTTCGGCAACTCTTCAACGAAACAAGATAACCGCATTGTTTTTGGATTTGTTGATTTATCTTGACGGCTAATATATTTCTAGGTAGAGTTCAGTGTGTGATGATGATGTTCAAAGATAATAAGTAGCAGTAGGAATTTTCAACGAACCAAGCAGCCGACAGCCGCGTCGTGTTTAGGCTCTTTTAATAAAATTCAATGCATAAACACCCTTAAATTACACAAATACACTATAAAAGCTTATATTTTAAAATATTTTTATTAAATATAAACTTCTCTAACATTTATTTCATTTCTACCGCAACTGTGTCAAACAATTGTGTGATCCTGTATTTCCATAAGCTTTTCGTATAAATGACTAGAACGCTAATAAAATTCTTGTAGCGGTAACATTATAAGCGTTGCCATGACATTCTGATACCCAATTAAAATTTGTCTACATAAACTCGAAATAAGCGGCTTATTTATAAATTGTTTTTGATAAAATTCCGCCATGATAACGGGATTGCTTTTGCCTAAACCAGGTATACTCCATCTTAAAGCCCTGGTGTACAAAAATGGGTCGGCAACACGCAAGAATTACCTTTGGTATTGCAAGCGTCCATAGGCTACGGTATCTGCTTAACATCAGGCGGACCGTATGCTTGTTTGCCATCCAGGTAGAGTAAAAAAAAACTATTTCAAACTGGCATACCAGTCTTGAAATACCTAAGGCATTACTCGTGAGTCACTGTTTCAAAAAGAACAAGTTTTTGAATGCTTTTATCACCAAGGGTTAGTCAAAAGTCAAAGTCAAACTCATTTATTCATTTAAATCAAATACATGATACTCATGAACGTCATCAAAACAAATGCCAACATACTTTTTTCCTACGGCCAATTCGCTGACTATGGTAAGGCCTCGAGAAGAATTGGCAAGAAACTCGGGCCACTCTTGTTAATCGCCAGAATATAACATTTACATTATGGTTTAAGTTACAATATTAGTGGTTACGAAAAGGAACGGAAATCAATTTACAGAATGAAATTTAGTTAGATGTTATGGGTAACCTTGAGATAGCAAAGAAATATTCTAACTTTCATGAGCACTGGAGACCTGTAAAGATATGAACAGTAATACACATCTACCTCCTGTGTTTATTTGGCATTCAGTGATCTTCAGTAGAGATCCCTTAATCTTCTTCTTCTTCTTTAAAAAGACAACTCCCGCACTAGAAAACAAGCTCCGTGTCGCGGGGGACTTTACAAACATACAATTAACGGACACAAATTACACCCAGACTCAGAACAATTCTGTGTGGGTCACACAAAGTTT
Source organism: Trisateles emortualis (assembly GCA_947095525.1). NCBI lineage: Eukaryota > Metazoa > Arthropoda > Insecta > Lepidoptera > Erebidae > Trisateles > Trisateles emortualis. Next base: position 18,058,794 of record OX352736.1, on the reverse strand, counting down.
TGTCCTGCGTGGGAATCGAACCCGCAACCTCGTGCACAGCAGGCGTATTCTACGGTCACTGGACCACCGAGGCAGTCAATCCCTCCCTTATTCCGGTTTGCTCGCTTATATAGAGCCCTACATACCTAGCTTATATATTTTTTGTTTAATTTCTATATTAATATTACAAAATTGGATTTTTTAATACAACGTTATTTACGATGCATGTTAAATCCGTCATTCCTCCCCCCTACCCTTATCTCCGAAGTTTGTAGAGCGAAAAATGAGAAATAAATTGGATTGATAGAGGTTTATAATAACATAAATATTACAGGAAAACATAACGAAGTCTTTTTTAAATTAACCCTTTTTATCTTGTAATTTCTTTATTCATCGAATCACATATAAACAATTTATTACCTATATACATAAAACTAATTTAATCATTAATACAAAAAAAAGGAAATACATAATACAAATGAAGACTGTTGTTTAAGCGTCGAAATATTATTCAACATCACTGTCTACTGGAAACGTGCCCAGAAGGCTGGGGGCATTGCCACGTTGAATGACAATTCTTGGAGCCGAGGTCGGAGCAGGATTCGAAATCCTGCTCCGACCTCGACTCCAAGAACGATTTTTTTTTATATTCTATCAAGGTAGTAAACAAGCACCTGCGCCTCTGTAGAGAGGTTGCCTAGTGGTCGAAATTCAACAGTAATTATTTTCTGTGCTTCATCTCTATGTAAACTTTAATTGTACCAAATCTAACACTCCTATGTAGGCTCAATCAGCTTTAAAGCGGAACAAAGTTAAAAAAAACACGATTTGATAACCTCCTCGTTTTTGAAGTCGGTGAAAAATAAAACTAAATTCATACATATTTCTAAATATAAAATTCTACAGCGCGTTTTGATGAATGAATTTCATTCGGTATCAGCGTCTGAACATATTTGATTTCATTTATTTAATCTGCGCTGTGATTTATGGACTTTTGTCCTGATCAGATTTTATATAAAAAGTGTTTGGAGAAAAATAATACAGAATGAATTTTACATCAAGCTGTTTCGTGAATAAGTTAATATAGAATCATAACGATATTCCTTTTTGATTATATTGGTTTGGAGCAATCTACTCTCTCTGCTTTGTATAGTTTTTATTTGGGATTTTCCTCAATCATCACCATCATCGTCTCAGCTGAAAGACGTCTACTACTGGAGATAGACCACCCCTATAGATTTTTACAGCATTAAGTTCTGTCAGCTGATTTTCACCAGGTCATCCGTCCACCTTGTTAGAGGTCTGCCCAATGGAGTGGGTTTTCTCTACTTCACCTTAATTTAGAAGTTACTTTAGATTCTCTATTTTAAGACATTCACTTAATGTAAATACGATACGATTGCTTGATATCAACCTTTATAAAATACAACACATTTATATTGTAAATCCTAAAATGTATTTTTATGGGAATGTGGCCAGTCTTTTGGGAACCTTTCCTCAGAACTGTGATCTCAATCAGATATTTTATTTATAGGTTAATACCTTTAAATATAATATCTGATTGTTTGTAAGTAGGTTAGGTTACTTTAATTTTAATAACTATTCATGTAAATATCTTATGAAATAAATAACTAACTTGGATTTTTATGTTATTTATTTTTAACAAACTCAGAATTCATTAGGTTATTATAAATAAGCCAGAAAGATGATGTCAGCTAAATTTTCCTACGACTAGTTCGACTAGGCTCCACGTCAGGAGCCATGAGAAGAACTAGCAAGAAACAAAAATCATTCATTCAAAAAGTCGTAGTGTGTATAATCACTAGACATGAAAGCAGGTACATGAGAATATACCTACAATACAACATGTACCCGCATAATCGTAATTATGCTATCTCCTTACAAAATCACTAATTTATATTCAGTGAACTAAGTTAATGTAAATATTGATTTTGCGACGTTGATTATGACAAACGAGAATGTGTAGACCCAAAACCACGCGTAGCAATGTTTCGTAGCCCGTGCTACGAAGCGACTACATTTTGGTTACGGCACTAAGGAAAAGCCCGAGAGCTAGTCCAACAAAACATTCAAATGTTATGTAATGACAAAAAGCGCCTTACAAAAGACCACAGCCAAATAACTATACACTGAGTACACAGGTCTCCAGGTCTCGTTAAAAGAAACGTTTTCCTATCCCAGGGATAGGAAAACTTGGGCTTAGAAAAAAAACATGGGTCGGTAATACGCAAGTGATAACCTCTGGCATTGCATAGGTATAGGCTACGCTAACTGCTTAACATCATGCGGGCCGTATGCTTGTTTGCCATCCAAGTAGTATAAAAAAAGTTTGAGGCGTATAATTTATAGAGTGATCACAGAATCGATTATCTGTGACTATAATAATATTGTTATCCTAAGCTTAGTTATGTTCAGTTCAATTTTAGTTACATTCCCTTACCGCTTGTATAAGATTGGAGATTTCCCAAACAAGATAATAAATTTATACCACTCAGTTTTAGTAGTACCTGAGGGAAACCCAAAGATGCAACTTTATGGGTATGCAGATTGCATTACTTGCTGTCTTTATTTACTTATGATTTTACTAGCAACAGTGGGGATATGTACCTTTACTGCTGCTTGCTTGGTAAAATATTCATTAGATTGGAACAATATAAAAATATATAGATACTAGCCTTAACTTGCAGCTCCACCCGCGTGGATGTCGTCTATTGTGATAAAAATTTACGTCTAAAATCTTTTAGACTTGCACGATTTGTACACATACATAATATTACGATGATGTTTCGATTATGCCGACGTTTCGGTCGATTTGTCATGGTCACGGGTGGACTAGTGCGCGTGATTATCGGTACAATTCAATCGAAATGTCGGGTAACAAACGTTACGAAATACCTTATAATCCTACTAATATTATGCGAAAGTTTGTAAGAATGGATGGATGTATGGATCTTTGTTACTCTTTAACGCAAAAACTACTCAATGGATCTGGAATCAATTTGGCACAGAAATAGATTATAGTCTGGAATAGCATATAGGCTAGTTTTTATCGCGATAATTGATATCTACGCAGGCAGAGCCGCGGGCAACAGTTAGTACAAAATAATTTAGACCCATTGTCCATTAAAATAATAATGAACTACCATATTAATATGTTATTTTTCAGGATACTCTATCTCTTCGCAAAATTTCATTAATATCTGTTCAAGTGTTTAGTAGTGAGAAAGCAACAGACAGAATGAGTTAATTTCGCAAGATTGCCGATGTCATTGACCAACAAATTTAATAGTTTGTTGTTGTACAACTTTATACTGACTAGACTCGGTCTGTCATCCATTATATGGATCCGTTTAAACCTAAAAGAAAAACAAACAAATAAAGCTGCACGAATGGTGCACTGGTTTTAATGGTACGCCATTTGTTTTAGCGTGATGCTGTTGCTGTCAGTTCAATTCTCACACGAAAATAATGATGCATAAATGGTTCTTCCGAGTTTATTTTCTTTTCTTATCTTGTGACGGAGCTGTACTTTCGGCCAAAGCACTTTGACCCTTGGAGTTTTTTATGCATGCCCCTTCCTTACTGCTCACCCTACATCTTGGTCGCTGAATATCTCCTGCATGAGTATCCGTACATCCTTGATGGGGCGCGCCTGTAGTCCTCTGGTTCGGGGTACCTATGCCTGTCCCATGAAGGCTCATTCTTCTTGGGACTCGTCTTCTTCACCACAGGTCCTACATGACGGGCTATTTGTCAGGCCCATTTTGTGGAGTAGCTTGTTTGTAAGTTAGTGACCCGTGAAGGCACCGGTCACTGCTCTCATTTGTGTTCTGCTGCAATTCAATAGTTTATTTTCTTTTACTATATATTTAACAAACAAGTGTCTCTACGACCTGCTTCTAACAGATAAAAGTACCAGGGTCACTCTCTAAGAAAATATTTTTCAGAAAATACCAAATATATTTTTGGAGATTTGCTACGGTAATTAAATGAGTGTAATTGTTAAACCTTACAAAACCTCATCAAAATATATATGTTCCTATATACATATATATATTGGTTCACATGTCATGGCCCAAACAAATTAACCCTAAATCAACCCTTTCATTATTAAACAGCATCAACTAGCGACCTCCTATTCGAATTTCAGGTTTTATCCGTAAATTTTCCAAAAAACATGCGGGCCGTTTCAGCATTCAGTACCATGATATAGCAATTAATTTAAATTTACATAGATATTTAACTATGCATCTCTCTATTCTACTCTGTGATATTCTAAAAATAAAATTGTCTTGTTTATGTATTCAGTATTTCATTTCAACATTTAATATCCGTATTCAGTATTTCATTTGAAATAAAATTACCTCTGCCATTAGCGACCCATTTTGTTAATATTTTGATCAAATTTAATTTCTGTTCCTTTTTTTCACTCGGGGAAATTTGAAGCCATCGATTACAGGAATGATCTAATTTAACGGAATCTCATTTAGAGGGTAGAATTTTATCGAAGGGATTCTGATTTACCTGGGAACAAAAACACGAAACAACACAAAATAATTTACATATTTAATTAAGAAAAAAGGATGACAAAAAACAGGGATGATAAATATTGTATTTACGTGATGTACTGTACTGTAGCCAACCACAATTTCAATAAAGAACATCTGTTTTACATAAATGTTAGGTCAGCTGTGTAGGAGAAATATGACTCAATTGGTACGTACAATATTATTATTATTAGCCATTACTGTCCCACTACAGGGCAAAGGCTTCCGTTTCATTCTTCCATTGGTCACGGTTGAGACCTCTCACTTGCCAGTTAGCACGGTAGGAGTCAAGCTCATCCCGCCATCTTTTCCTGGGCCTGCCGCGCCGTCTACTAATAACGTACAATATTAGACTGAAAAAATACTTCAGCTATAGGAATCTATCCCAAATTTATAATATAAATTTTAATGTAGTAAAACGATTTGCCATCTGCTAACGGTGAAGACAAACATCGTGAAGAAACCCACACGTCTTAGAAGAAATTCTAAATACATGTCTGATTCATTAACACGCATTAGGCCAGCGTGAGTAAATTAAGGCCTGAACCCTCTCTTTTGATAGATATGAGGAAACCCGTGCCCAGTAGTGGGACATAATATATATGAGTTGCTATTATTATCATAAATTATAATTAAAAACAATAAACTGAAAACATAATCGGCTATTTTACACAGGATAGTGGGATCGAAATCCGACACCAAAGAGGAGTAATCAGGCACAAGACTGACTTAACATGCTCTTAGAGGCACACTAAACCCACAAACTTCGTGGTTATGTCGGATTATTTAAAAATCTTAAATAACCCTTCAACAGCAATGGTGAAAAACCAATGGTCCATCAGCGCTAGTCATCATCATCAGAATTAAAAGACTTAAAAATATAACATAATAGATAGATACTAAAGTCGAAGGATTGCTAAGAAACTCTGGGCAATTAACTTAACCGCCAGAGTAAAATTGCTGTTTCTTCTCAACATATGCTGCCAAATTACCGCCAAAACACAACCTGGGAATATCTTAGATTTTGAGTGTGTTACAGTTCTTATAATTTTAGTACTTTATCGTTTATCCAGAGGACTACAGGCGCGCCCCCGTCAAGGAGGTACTGAAGCTCATGCAGGAGGTATTCAGGGACCAAGACGTAGGGTGAGAGGTAAGGTAGGGGCATGCACAAGAGATCCCAAGGGTCGAAGTGCGCTGGCCGCAAGGACAGCCCCGACACAAGATAAAATAAGATAACATAAGACTATATCGTTTAGTATTAAGTCATTGGACGGTTACGAAATTGCAAATGCACTACTAACATTATTAAAGTTAATGGAACTAGCTAATGGATGTAAAGAAACATATTAAGAGTATTAAGAGAGGTAGGGCATCATACTAGTGAGCAAGCCCGACTGGGGAAAGACCTCCACCTTACAGAAGACCATAGCCAAATAACAACACACAGCGGTGTGTAGTTGTGTTTCAGTGTGTGAGTACAGGTCTCCAGCGCTCATTTAGGAATGCGTTTTTAAACAAACGTATTCCTATCCCAGGGTTACTTCCATCTTAAAGCCCTGGTGTAAAAAAATGGGTTGGCAACACGCAAGTGATACCTCTGGTAATGCAAGCGTCTATAGACTACGGTAACTGCTTAACATCAGGCGGGCCGTATGCTTGTTTGCCACACAAGTAGTATAAAAAGAGAACATAAAAATATATTTTATAATCACTGTGTGTATAGAGTAATGAGTATTTGCAAACAATAAGTACTTACTGTCAGTCACGACAAGTTTGAAAAATGCCGAATCTGGAATATGACGAGATTGGAAAGTGACGAGTTTGAAATATGACGAATCTGGAATATGACCAATTTGGAAGATGACGAATCTGGAACAAATCCCTGTATTGAATTGCGCCCGGTATTTAGAATTCTTGTCTTTTCTTTTTTGTTTCACGTCTCCGAAGGTCTATTTAGAGCAAGGGCCTTTGAAGAAAAATACGTAAAACAACGATAATAAAAGTGCTTGGTAATAAAATAAAATAGAGCAGAAATTTCTAAGTGGTACAGTTATTTCACTTAATTGAATCCAACTGAGGTCGTGAGTAGACATACTTGCCTACCCAATACGGAACAAAGACAAAGACCATTCAGAAATGGTAAAGGTAGATATTTCTTATTTTGTAGGGCTAAATAAAAATAAATATAAGCTTTTATTTATGTCCGTGTGGTGACGGATTAAGAATACAAATGTCACCACCCGGTTCCATCCCGTCGGTGTCGTAAGAGTCGACCAAGGGATTAAGTCAGGCAGACAATATCCACTGCAAGAGAGGGAAAACTCGGAACAAAACCCTATACCAACCCGTCTGGCCAGCGTGGTATAGTAGGCTAATATACCTCCAAATGTATAGAGAAGATCCGTGCTCAGCAGTGGGACGTTTATGGATTGAGACGAAAAGCTTAGATAAATGTTTTTGACATAAACATAAGGTAAATTTTGCAAGCAAAATAATTCTAAACAATTTTAAACCTCGTGTTAGAATTTAAAGTGATATTTTTTTCAGTTTTTACGATACTTATCTTTTTACGACTTTATGTATAGTTCGTAGAGTTTTATTTTAGTACTGAATATTATTCCTCGTGACTAATAAATGAGTAGAGGGAAAACGTATTTAAACTCTAAAAATAAACGTGTTTTATTTAATTGTGACACGGCAACATTTGCACCACATTACGCTTTATAGGAGGTGAGGCATGGTGAAATCACTCGCTTAATTTGATCGACTAAAAATAGCATTAAATACCAGATTTTGCTATTTTAAACCTTCTGCAATTACGGATATAACTTTGATTAAAAACTATTCTTATCTAAGTAAGAGACATACTGGTCGATTGATCACGAGGCAAAGCAGATTTGTGACGGTTATTACTTAATTAATTTTAACCCATATTTTTGCACCAAGGTTTTAAGATGGCGTATCCCTGGGATACTCAAACGTTTCTTTCAAAACGCATCCCTAAATAAGGGCTAGTTTCCTGTACTCACACACAGGAACACAACTGCACCACTGTGTAATGATTTGGCTGTGGTCATCTGTAAGGTGATCCTTCCCTAGTCGGGCCTGCTTGCTAGTATGGGGTCTTCTCTTAAAGTATTTTATTTTTAACAGAAAATATAGAATAATAACGAGCAAATTTATGAATACGATCAAAGTAATGGAGCAATCGGCCAGTCTATTATATTATTTTACTAAAGAAGCGGCGTCGAAAGATTCCTTCAACCTTGATTAAAATAAACATACATACTAAAGTATTTATATATAAACTCTAATCGAAAAAAATCACCTTCTCGTTGAGTAGTATAAGACTTAGCATTCAGAAGACATAAATGATGTCATAAAACCGGAGTTTATAGAAGAGATGAAGGTTGAATGGACTTGGAAATAATTTTCCTTGAAGTAAAAGAAATATGTATCTTGTCTTTAGTATGACGTCATTTTTTTTTGGTTACCGTAGTTTTAGTATTCAAATAACGAACAATTACAAAATAATGGTAGAGACTCGTAGCGAAGTAATAGCCACACAGATCGATATATTGCCGTGATCAGGCAGTAGATAAGTGTCAACTTAAATAAATAGAAACACAGCTCAAAAACCAAGTAAAAGAGTAACCCGGTGTTTTGAAGCTAAAGTGAGTAATAAAAAGCCACACGCTGACAAGAAGCGATAAGTAGAATGTTTTATAACGACTATAAAACTTCAACCAAATGATAGCCTTTATGCAAAATTGTTTTGTTAGTTTATTATTTCTCACAGTCGTAAAATACATAATATATTATATGTTCTAAAAGAATCATCAATACATGTAAAACTTTCTTGTATATAGCCGGCTTATAGGCTTGACGCAAACATGCTACTTTTAGCATCGGTGATCTGCGATTTTGAGGCTGTATCAATGTTACAGCGCGATTTGGTGACTTTCTGCGTTCGGTCGCTGTAGCGGAGTGTAGCGTTTACTTGCGAAAAAGGAACTCAATCGCCGTGTTTGGCGGGGTAGAAAAATTGGTCGATGCATTTAGCTTCTAAAAAGCGTATGTCTAAAACTAGTATGTCTGCTGTTAGTAGCTCTTAGAGCTTCTACCCACGATTCTTTTCGCGTAAAAAATCTTTTGTGCTATCTATGATCCTACTAATATTATAAACACGAAGTTTGTAAGAGTGTATCGATGAATGTTTGTTACTCTTCACGTAATAACTACTCGATCACGGATCGAATGAAATTTGGCACAGAGATAGATTATAGGAATATCACATAGGCATTTTTATCGCAATAAGCAACATCCACGCGGGCGATGCCGCAGGCAACAGCTAGTATTTAGAAACCTTATATAAAATCTAGTTTATTACATTGTTGTGCTCTAAAATATTATTATGATATATTCTTATGATCATATTTGCTACAACATACCACGCTCTACTGAAGCAAGGAAAGCTTACACAGTAGCACTCCGTAGATAAGTAAAATTGGTTTATTTTTTAAAGAGAATTCCCGCACTAGGAACAAGGCTTATGTCGCGTAAGTATACCCAGACTCGGGACAACCATTTATGGATCACACAATTTTTGTCCTGTATGGGGATCGAAACCACAACACACCGCGCAGTAGTAAATGGCGAGGTAGCCACTGAACCAACCGTGCAGTAATTTTATAGGTTTTCTTGCCTTTTTAAAACAACTATTCAATCCAATTTATCATTCGGTATTATTTAATTCTGACAATCATAACACTTAAACCGAGCTTACTAGTAGAGTTCCTGAATTCGATCTCTGCGTTAAACACAGACAAAGAAATGATAATAGGTATTGCAAAAATTGCTTAGCATCAGCCTGAAGTTCCGAAAATATGGGCATGATGCCTGTAATATTTGCGATAATAGGCATTACATATATTATGAGTAACCAGATAAAATAATCTAAATGGCACACACTAAATTGAGCAATTTTGTTTCAGGCTATATCGGATTTCCTTCTCGGCGTTTTCTGTCTACCTTTCACGTTGGTTGGACAAATATACAGGAGATTTCTTTTTGGCGCTCTCTTGTGCAAGCTGATACCGTTTCTACAGGGTGAGTATTTTTAGTTTTATTTAAAGACTTTATTTACACAACTTGTTACAACAAAAGACAAAAAATCCTCTAGAAAAAAGTACTTTCACATAATTACTGATTTTACTTATTTTAACGACTATATTCTACTTTTCCTTTTCCTAAAATTAGCCGGAAAAATACAAAAAAATATTCTAATATTATTAGCTATATCGGTCGTCTTGGATCGAGAGTTGTGGAAATCTTTGGAGGAGGCCTATGTCCAGCAGTGGACGTCTTTTGGCTGAAATGATGATGATGATTAGCCAAATCGATCTAGCATTAAAAGATACGAAGTACGAGTATATTTGTGACATAAAACTATTTCCCTAGTCCGGTAGTTGTCTTTTAAGAATTAAAAACAAATCATCATCATCATCATCATCATCTCAGCCAAAAGACTGAACTGATGGCCGTTGGGGCGGAAAGGTTCTAGAGTGGCGACCACGAACTGGAAGACGAAGCGTGGGCACGCCTCCAACAAGGTGGACCGTCGACCTGGGAAAGGTTGCGGGCAACCGATGGACAAGGTCGGCTCAGGATCGAGAGTTGTGGCAGTCCTTGGGGGAGGCCTATGTCCAGCAGTAAAAAACAAATACTAAGAGAAAATTGCCAGCGCTTATATGATATTATGCGTTTAAATGAAACGTATTCCTATCTCAACGATACTCCATCACAAACCACCCTGATGTTAAAATATTTAAGTCGTAAATATACAAGTGAAACCATTGGTGTTTTATTAGATATACCGTATGCTACAGTGCCAGCTAAATAGCATAAAATATTATATAGCAACAGGGATAGTTAATATCAATGTCAATTTAAATTTAACAACAGTTAAACAAAACAACGTGAGGAAAATGTGGAGAAAACATTCTAAAGGCATGCCTGATCCACCACCTCGCATTAGGGTAAAGTGTGTAGAGTATTATACAAAACCTTCTGAGCTCTCTTGACAGAGGAGAGGCTACCCGAACCCAACAGTGGTATATATATTCGTTATTTTAACTAAACAAACGTACATAAAATGAATACATTATTAATTCAAGACAACATATTTGCATTTTTACTACGTCCCAGTTACGATACGAACATAATCATATAAATTCATGTTCTGGGATATTGTTTCCGAACGACAAAACATATTATATAATGGTAATAGAATAGCTTTTAGAATATATTACACTTTAGGACTTCTACATTTCCAAACTATTTGGAATAGGGTTGATACCACCCAGGCGGCAAACACGGATACGGCCTGCCCAATGGCATGCAGCTCCCGCAGCCCATGGACGTCGGTATTATCAGCAGGCATGGCCTGCGTGATGAAGTACCCTGGGATAGAAAAACGTTTTGATAAAAATGCAATCCTAAATGAGTGCTAGAAACTCAAACATAGGAACACCACTACACCGCTGTGTATAGTAACTTGGTTGTGGCCTCCCATAAGGTGGAAATCCTTCTGTAGTTAGACTTGCTTATTTGTATGCTTTAAAATAAAGTAAAAAGTATTTGAACACTTAGACGGACAGTAACGTAAACATAATAGATTTTTTATTGTTATGACGTATGTTTATTTATTTTTATTTATTTATTATTTGGAAGACCAACAGCAAATAACAACAATAATAATATTAACTAAATTGCAACATAAAGCCAATTAAAGGTCTCCACTTTTATATGACTGGATACAACAATAATTGTGACCACGTAGATGTAACTAAAATTATATAAACTAATATACTTAGTATAATAGACACAGTAACATATTATTTATACTTTGCAAAGAAATCTGAACTTAGCATCTCACCGGTTCCACTTTAGTAACAAATATATCTAAGTTTAATATTTTTGCCTGTGTATTTAAACAACTGCTCGCTCGCCACATAAACGCATTCTGCCTGTAGTTGGTAGACACCAAGGGAAGATGAATTGGAGTGTAATGTCTAAATGTCTTTGTTGGCACATTAAATTGGATTTGCGAAAGAAGCTCAATACTGTCTATCTTCCCAGTTAATATATTTAATAGATAAACCGTATCAGCTATTTGACGACGCATGACTATGTATAGGCGTTCACTGTTCTTTAAAGTGTCAATCCTTGACGCAAACAGTGTTTTATGTTATACGAGTGTATCTGTTTGTGGTAACCTAGAGGCTAAACGGATTATACGATTTTACTGAAGGTTTCCAAAGTTTGTTTTTGTTTGGATTATTTTAAACTCTATTTCGTTGAAATCGATTTAGCTATTTGCAATTTATGAGCTTTTAAGACAGCACGTGTTTGGAGGTTAATAAATAAAGGTTAAGAAATAAATCATTGGAAAAGACTTATAATAATAATATAATAAAATTTATTTATTAAGTAACTAGGACTCATTATGTTAGTAACAATTTCACTTATATCTATGTTAGTAACAATAATAAACTACTTAGGTACTACTTATAGCTAACTATGACTCACTGTATGAGAAGTGAGTCCCTGCTACAAACTCATCACTGACGTGGAAAGCTTGCAGCAGCGGCTCACATACACACAGTCGAGTCTGTCTGCAATGCAGCGCAATATAATGTTGGGGCTGTCCCGAAGCCGGCGCACCAGGGAGGCGCATCTTTTTCGCATCACTGCATAGAAGCAGTCAACTCGTGCTTCAGCAAACATCCCTGATGCGCTGCAGTAACGGGGCAGCCCCATTAACACCCGGAACGCATTATTGTATTGAATACGAAGGTCACTGTACGATTTTTGCGTATATTATATCGAGCAGTGGACTTCTTTCGCCTGAAAAAAATGATTTTTCGTAAAAAAACATCGCAATATTTTATATACTCAATAAAATATTTTGCTATATTAAAGCGGTGAATACATCCCGGATATGATATTAATATATAAAAACAATATATTTTATTCAATATGCTATCATCAAAGCATATATTGCACTGAGTAAAGCCAAAAATATTCTGGTTTTACATAATTATTTTGATTTATCGACCAACCGAAGGTTATCTAAGAGCTTATAAATTTTAGCGATTGTACTGTTAGACATTTTTGCAAAATTATTTTATTGTGTACTAGTAACAATATTAACTGATAATCATACCATACGATACTACGCTCTCTGACGAATCTGAGAGACGCAGCTCTCAGATTCTGGCCTAGCGCACTATCGTATGGTATGATTATCAGTTAATATTGTTCGAATACTGCTCGAGGCTCGACTTTTTCCACATATTTAAGAATGTATGTATATTGGTTAACTTTTATGTGTTACATTTAATATATAAGTTATTGATCCGCGTGCCTAGTTGACACGGTCACAGTGTGACATGCTGCATTTTTGCTGCCGTTTGAGTGATAAAATAAGCAATATCAGCCTGTGTTGTTCCATTGTAGCGCAAAATCGAAATCCTTGGGATCAAAGAATTCCAATAAGAAATTGGTGTCAACTACTAAGAAGTCAAACTGACTGAAATGAAACTGACGGCACTCCAAGACGTAAAAAAGCGGTGGAAAAATTCGAACTCCGCAGGGGTATTCCATAAGAGCAAAAACCGAGCAAAATCTGGCTGTCAGATTGAAAATCGGTATTCCGTAAGAGCAAATACCGAGCCTTTTTGACGTTAAGTCAATAGATTGTGCCGTCACCGAGCAATCACAACTGTCAATTTGCGATCACATCTGTCAGTTTGTCTTCGCTGTTTCTTAGAGACTCAGCCGGCCGGTGTAGGAGCTCGGATGGCACAAATGGTTGTGCGCTGTGCCGGAACCCGAGAGACGCAGGATAGAATCCTGCTCCGGGCTAGACTTTTTCCTCATTGCTTTAATATTTAAGTATATTTGATCTAATTGCATAGCAACAATGCTAAAAATATGTAATACTTATAAGTCAATAGACGATTTATTAGATATAGATTAAATTTCTCCTTCAGCTAAGATGCCTATAGGGAGACAGCTTTTCAAGATACTACGTGCTCCTATTACCTCTCAGGTTCCTATTTCCTATGCGGTTTTCCTGAGACACTACGTGTTTCATTAAAAGCACCTACATTTTATCGAGAATTTTATGATTCCGTTATTATATAACTACATTCCGTACATAAACAATCTGTTCAAATAAGATTAGCAGGATTCACTTGTTTTTGTCTCTTTTGTAAAATTTTATGCGTTGCAAATTCTAAAGCCGAATTCTGACGCGTTGTCGCGTTATTGGTCAGAATGATATCGAATTCATAAGTTTGACCAAAGTCATCACAATAGTAACATAATATATAAAGTGAATCTGACCATACAATTCGTTGTCGATTATTATTATTATCTTGTAAAACTTGTACTACCAAAACTTGTACTACTAAAATAACAGAAATTATTTAAAATATCGTTTTGAAATACGAACTCTCAGATTTTGAGAAAAGATAACCGACTTAAAAAGCTATTATTATATTAAAGCTTCAAAAAGATTTTTTTTCTATTTTTTTTCTGTTTTTAATGATAAAATAAAAGTGAAAAATATAATTATGTAAAACATTGTTAATACCTATAATATTTAAGAGTTGCCCTCAATTTCCCTAGGATTCCATCATAGAAAAAAAATACAGTCGAACATATAATCTTCTCCTTTTTGAAGTCGCTTAAAAATAATATTGTCATTGTGTAAGTTTAGATAGACTTACTTTATATTACCTTACAAAACAAAACATAATTTTGTTTTGTAAAAATAATCTAAAAGTTAGGTATTGAATTTGTATTGTTTTTAACGCAATACAATTAAACATAAATATAACATAGCTATAAACATTAGTCATAAATTGTTCAATCAATCAATCAGCCTATCGCAGTCCACTGCTGGACATAGGCCTCTCCCAATACGCGCCATAGCACACGGTCCTCCGCCTTCCGCATCCAGTGCGCCCCAGCGACCTTTTTTAGGTCGTCGGTCCACCTAGCTGGGGGCCGCCCTACCTTACGCTTACCGAGTCGTGGTCTCCACTCCAGGACACGTCTGCTCCATCGACCGTCGGTCCTTCTGCAGATGTGACCAGCCCATTGCCACTTCAGCTTACTAATTCTGCGAGCTATGTCGGTAACTTTGGTTCGTTGTCGGATTACCTCGTTGCGAATTTTATCCTTCAAAGAGACGCCGAGCATAGCTCGCTCCATAGCCCGCTGTGTGACTTTCAATTTGTGGACTAGTCCAACTGTGAGCGTCCACGTCTCGGCACCGTACGTCATAACGGGTAGGACGCATTGATCGAACACTTTCGTCTTCAGGCATTGCGGTAAAGGCGAAGAGAAAACCCGACGTAGTTTGCCAAGATAAAGATAAAGATAATTTATTTGTCTGAACATGTGTACATTTGAGGTGTTACAGAATAGGTAGTTCCAACATGCCATGTCTATTAAACATACAAATTAAGTGTCTTACATACTAAAATTATTTATTATTTAAATGACGACAAAATGAATTAATTGGAATGAAATAATTGATGACAATAATAATAAAATAATAATCATTTACATTACATACATTAAATAAGAATCTCTATTTCAATAAAAATAACAATAAATTTATGTTATTATGCGTTATAAATAAATAAAATTAGTGCATGTCAATGTCATTAAGAAAATCCTTTATGCTATAATAACACTTATTCAATAATAAATTATTTATTTTATGCTTAAACAAACTTACACTTAAATCTTTATAAGAATTTGGTATCTTATTATATATTTTAGGGGCCATTCCAAATATACTATTTGCCATTAACGCTGTGTTTGCACTGTGCATACATAACCTTTTATTGTCTCGTCGGTTGCGTACTGAGATTGCAGACATATTAGGAAACAAATGAGGATTGTTTTTAACAAAAAGAGCTGTTTCTAGTATATACAATGAAGGAAGGGTCAAAATTTTGTATTTTATAAAATATGGTCTGCAACTATCCATTACTTGTAAACCAAACATATTTCTAATGCAGCGTTTCTGTTGCTTAAATGCTATGTCTTTATCGGTTGAGTTTCCCCAGAATATGATGCCGTATCGTATTACAGATGCAACTAGTCCATGGTAAGCCAACAGCAAAGTGCTTGTATTAACCATAGGTGCAAGTTTATAAAGTGCATAAGAGCTGCTACTAATTTTTTTACAAAGATGTTTAATATGAGCTTTCCAATTGAGTTTTTTGTCTATAATTAGCCCAAGAAATTTTGTTTCATTTACTTCACCTATTTCAAAATCACCATATCTTATAGTAAGTTTATTCGTTAAAGGAAGCCGTTGACTAAAATGAATTATGTGCGTTTTACTAAAGTTGATTCTTAAATTGTTATTTTTCATCCACAATATAATTGATGATAGGGACTCATTAATGTCGCTTTCATAAGATGCCGGTATTGAACACGGTATTGTAATAGTGCTGTCATCTGCGAAAAGAGTCATAGGGTAGTGTGCTGATTTTGGTAAGTCATTAATATATGTTATAAATAACAAGGGGCCAAGTACACTACCCTGCGGCACCCCAAAGGTAACTTCTCGAGTACCTGATGTATAATTCATCCCTCTTTTTGTTTTAAGATTGATCTTTGTTATTGTTGTAACCTGTTTCCTATCAGATAAGTATGATGAAATTAAGTCCAGAACATTACCTCTTATGCCATAACACTCCAACTTACTTTTCAAAATGCCATGCTCAACATAATCAAACGCTTGCGTCATGTCACAGAAAACTGCACATACAGGACTTCTTTTATCTACATTTATTATAGTGTTATGTAAAAAATCGTATAAAGCCATATTTATTGTCTTTTTTTGACGAAAACCATTTTGTTCGGTACAAATAATTTTATTAGTCTCAAGGTAATTGTAAAGTTCCCTATAGATGTATTTCTCAAAAATTTTAGAGAAAATTGGGATTAAAGCAATAGGTCTGTAGTTAGACATTAAATAACTGCATTCCTTTTTGTAAATTGGTTTGATGATGGTGGTCTTTAGTAAATCTGGAAATATGCCTGTGGAAATACAGAGATTAAACAAATAACTAACCAAATGCTGCCCAACCCAACTGGATCCTGCGGTTGATTTCTTTCTCGAAGTTGTTTCTACCAAGTTGGACACATTGTCCAAGGTAGATATATTCCCGAACAACTTCGAGCATCGAACCGTCAACGTAAATCGGTCCCGGCGTGACATGTTCGTTGAACATAATCTTGGTTTTGTCCAAGTTCATACCGAGACCGACACGTCGTGAGGCTCCATTCAGGCTGTGCAGCATTCCGCTCAGCTGTTCCAGCGACTCTGCAACGATGACGATATCATCGGCAAACCGAAGGTGTGAGATGTACTCGCCATTGATGTTAATGCCCCGTCCAGTCCAGTCCAGCGTCTTGAAGACGTCCTCGAGCGCGATGGTGAAAAGCTTGGGGGATATTACATCCCCCTGTCTCACCCCTCGACGCAACTCGATCGGGTTGGTCTTTTGGTCCTGGAGCTGGACGGTCATAGTGGCAGTGTGATATAGACATCTCAGCACCTCGATGTAGCGCCAATCAATGCGACATCGCTACAGAGCTCCCAAAACTGCCCAGGTTTCGATGGAGTCGAAGGCTTTCTCGTAGTCCACGAACGCCATACACAGCGGCTTATTGTACTCTTCGGTCTTCTGTACAATCTGCCGAACAGTATGGATGTGATCCACGGTGCTGTAGCCTTTTCGAAACCCGGCTTGTTCCGGAGGCTGAAATTCGTCGAGTTTTCTGGCGAGGCGGTTTGTGAGTACTCTCGAGAACAACTTGTAAACGTGACTCAGGAGTGAGATGGGTCTGTAGTTCTTCAGCAAGGCTTTATCACCTTTTTTGAAGAACAGAACCACCGCACTCCCGCTCCACGCTTGAGGTGTTAGGCCCTGGTGTATAACGGAATTGAAGAGACTCGCTAGCTCTTTCAGGATTGGAGTCCCGCCTGCTTTAAGGAGCTCTGTGGTTATTCCGTCATCACCAGGCGACTTATTGTTCTTAAGCTGCTCGAGAGCCACTCTGACCTCGCCCTGGTTGACATCAGGGATGTCTTCCGTGTAATGGCGCGTGAGTGGGGCTCTGTGGTCATCAGCGCTGGGTCTCGTGGGTTTAGTCATCCGTGATGCGTACAGGTCTTTGTAGAATAAATTGTTCGCAGCTTTGTAAAATAATGTTTGTATCAAAACTAAAATAGTGTAAGAGTTTGCTATATATACATAAAAAATTTAAATAAAAAAAAAGATAATAGTGAAACTCACCAGCCACAGTGGATAACGTCGTAAAACAACACCATGTGGAAGCAATTTATTTATTTTAGTTCTCGACTTTTTATCGTATAGATCATAATTTAACACGCACAATAACACTGCTAACATTAATTTATTTATAGAAATAAAATTAACTACGTCACTATCCAGCTCGTGCAAATAACAAAACATGTATGTTGCCTTCTGGAATTTTTATTCTGCCTGCTCCATAGACTCAGGTAATAGCAACATTCCACTTGAAATTCAACGAATTCTAGACTCTGTGTGATAATACTGACAAGTTTTAACGTATAATATAGCAAACCATATATGTATGTCCCACAGCTGGGCGACGAGTGGAGACCCGTCCACTCCTCTATCACGAGAGAGAGAGAGAGAGGGGGTTTTTGGCCTAAATTCACACACGCTGGCCTAATGCGGGTTGGTGAATCAGACATATCTTTAAAATTTCTTCTAAGACATTTGGGTTTTTCTCACGAAGTTTTCCTTTACCGTTAGCAGATGGCGAATCATTTGATAAGTACATATAAACTCTACATAGGTACTGCTTGGGTTCGAACCTGCACCTCTTGCATGCAAGTCGATTACTTTCCCACTCGGCCACCACTGTGAATATTATTTTTCACTGCAATTTCCCTAATACAAAAATGGAATTACGGACCTCACAGTAGGCTTCTTTTAATTATAATTATGTCGCTTTAACACATAAAACTAGCGACTTATATATGAATAAAAAATATTTAATAAGTATGTTTTCCAGTGATTTATAGCCTTAGTGCGACTTCAGCTTGGTTTTTTTTTAAGCACCTTACCTACAAAGTATTGAAAAACTAAAACAAATAGATAAATGAAATTGGTAAAGTCGTTCTTAGGTTATGGCGTGACAAAGGGAAATAGGGATTCGTTTTTATTTAAAGAAAAATAAGGTAAATTGCGCATTAAATAGTTTTACCCGAGCAAAGTCGCACTCGGGCTGCAAACTTATGCTAGGCTTTATTATAAAGTCGATAATCGACATCACGAGGCAGCCTTGTGATGTGGAGACGCGTTTGCCTCGCAAAACAATTTGAGCGTTGCCTGACTGTCTGCTCAATGCGAGCAAAATCCCCGCAATCGATACCGGGCTTAAAAACTACCGACACGTGAAACACATAATCGTACACATTTTTACGTGTACGAGTAATGTGTGCCACGAAAGAGGTGTACGCAAAAGTTCTGCGTTAAAAATAAGTACCTACTTACAATGTAAAATCAACTAGGCATACGAAAAAGGCTTTTATTGAACAGCCTCTGGGAACCAATAAAATCAGTCCGTACGAATACCGTCGCCTCGTATTATGCAAATATAAATACAGTCGACATTTCAGCAATATCTAACGCCTTCTTGTACCAATGAATTCTCGTATAAACATGGCGGAATTTTGCTGATACTTTTTTCTGCTTAGGTGGCAGAAAAATGTATTAACTACCTGGGATTTCTGTGGACGCTTGCAATATAATAATAATAATAAAGTTTATTTCACTCTTTCCCAAAGATAAGTACATTATGAAATTATAGGTATACAGCAATCTTCGTTCCTTTGTGAGAGTCTGGTGTCTGAAGTAGGTAAAACCTGTGTTACAGATTACCTCTTGGACGAATCATGATGTCAATTTTCAATTAGGTACTTGAGCAACTGCTTAATTTTAGTTGTGTGTGAGTGTGTGTGTGTCAATAACTGGACTTTCATTTGCGAGGTGCCAGTTTAAAAAGTACATATAAGCTTTAGAAAGTAAATAAATAAATACCAGAGGTATCACTTGCGTGTGACCAACCCAAAAACTTTAACACCAGAGTTTTATGATGAAATTTCCCTGGGATAGGAAAATCCCTAAATAAGCTCTGATGACCTGTACCCACACACAGAAACACAACTACACCGCTGTGTGTGGTAATTTATTGTCGTTTTCTTTAAAGTGGAAGTATTTCCCCAGTCGGGCTTGCTCACTAATATGGTGCCCTACCCAAAATCCAAATCTCATCATGCGGACCGTACACAAGTTTGTCATGGTGGTGTACACACAATTATAAGTTATCAAAGTGAAATATGACCACTTGTTCAACAACTAGGAAGTCCGCCCCTTTCTTGGTTGGTAAACTTAGATATTGCTAAACTTTTCCTATAAGAAACACTTTGAAGCCTCACAAAACTAACACTAGACTCTTTCGCGAATTGTTTGAAAGCATCCAGAAACTAGGAATTAATGACAATGATACGTTTTGGTAGGGTTTAATGCTATACCTATTTTCTCTCCGTGTCTTTTCCTACGGCAAATTTGCTGACTAGGGCTGCGTAGGGTTTTGCGTCTGGAAATAAATTGGCAAGAAACTCAGGCCACTCTGTTTTGACCGTAATAGGATTTTTGTTTTTTTTTAATAAATAAATAATATTGCAATCGAATGCGAAAGTTTGGATGGAGGAATTTATGGATGTTTGTTACTCAATCACGCCAAAACAACTGAACGTGATTTAATTTGGCAAGGAGACAGATCATATCCTACGAAAGGATATAGGATACATTTTATCGCAATAATCGATATAAACACGGGTGAAACTACGGGTAACCGCTAGTTAAATATAATTACAAAAGCCCTCTAACTCCAGGAAAATCAATGTAACAAGATATTTAATTAAAATTCTTCGTTCAATTGTGGCCTTAACCTACGAGTATATACATTAGTGAAACTCTGGATGTTGCAAAACAATTAAATTTTAAATTAATGTTTATTGATTTTGATACCTTTTATACTATCTGGGTCGCAAATTAACATACGGACTTCTTGATGGTAAGCAGTTACCACAGCCTATGGATGCTTGCAATTCCAGAGGTATTACTTGCGTTTGCCGACCCAGCTTAATGAATGAAAGAATGCATTAAAAATATCTGATCCCAGGGTTACCCATATCATCAAATCCTGGTGTTAAAAGATTTTGGGCCAAGAACACGATTGATGCTCCTTCCCACTTGTTTCCCACCCAAATTGTGTTTAAAAGAACAAAGTTATTTCAGCCATCAACTGAATAAATTTAACCTGCTGCTCAATTGATTTGCATGGTTTTATCAATCAATCAGCCTGTTTCACTCTCCTAATACACGCCACAACATCCGGGCCCCAATTCTGCAAATTTATGGATGGGTCTATTGAATCTGAATTGATTCTTAATTAAATCTCAGCAGCATTTTTGGTATTCTGCTAATAAATTTATGGGTGTGTTCATTGGTTTTCCAACTATTGGTCTTAAATTAATTGGCAGAATACAAAAAATGTATCAGTATCATTTTTTGTATTCTGCCAATTAATTCAATTGAGCCATCCGTAAATTATCAGAATTGGGACCCAGGTCTTCCGCCTTCCGCATCCAGTCTACCCCAGCATCCTTCTTAAGGTTATCGGTCCATTTGGCTGAGGGGCGTCCAACCTTACGTTTACCAAGTCATTTGCATGGTTTTATACTTCTAATAAATTTTATTTATGCCCCAAGTAACATCATTATCACAACATTATTGTTGAAAGATGATATTTATGAGGCGTTTTAAATTGTATTTTTATTTTTACTATTACATATCATGTTTGAAATAAAATTAAGCGAACATGAACTTATCAGTTTTCTCCGTCATAACGTTCAACAGAGGACATCACAAGACTATGATAATAATGACAATAATGATACTCTATGTCAATGTATTAATGTATTATTTCCGTAATGTAATATTTCCGTGTGGTAACGGATTAAGAATACAAATGTCTCCACCCTATCCCATCCCGTGGGTGTCGTAAAAGTCGACTAAGGGAGTAAGTCAGGCAGACAAAATCCACTGCAAGAGAGGGAAAACTCGAAACAAAACCCTTTACCAACTCGTCTGGCCAGCGTGGTGTAGTAGGCTAATATCCCTCCAAATTTATGGAGGAGACCCGTGCCCAGCAGTGGGACGTTTATGGGTTGAGATGTGATGTCAATGTATAGCAAGTAGTATAAGAAATGAATGATACAACTTGTCGCTATAAACCTTTTTAGTCTTACGAAAAGAACTGACCTCTACATTAACTTTAAGAGTGGTTGAATGGGAACTGGCTGGCATGAAACTTTTTTGTCTCCGTGGGCGCACTTGCATTGCAATCAAAAGACGCGGCGACAGTTACGTACAGGCCTGTCTCCTAGCCAGTCGACGAAAAAGTCTCCTGACTATGTGTGGCTGGCTAACCTAACTCATAGACTTGATGTGATGAGATAAATAAGTTGCAGAGACAAAGTTGCTCGTGGGCGCCCTCCAACAAGTTGTAACAAAAGTCTACAACAACTACCGTTTGATGATAGGCTCCATCGCTTCTTCTTTGTCTTCATGTCGATAGTACGATAAATAATAAAATTGTACAAACCCAGAATTTTGCCACTTCTATGGCGTAATCAGTTGCTACAAAGAGGTCACTTAGAGTACAGGTGGTAGGGCACAAAGAGCAAGACAGGAGGTTACACATTATTTGCGGGTCCGTTCATGATTTACAACCAAAGACCATGACCATGTGACCGCGGGGTATATTACCTGTCAAGGTCTGACATGGAATTCACTCAACCGATTCCGGACCCAAATGGTAAGACGCAGATACCATCTGGTTAAGTGGGGCTATACCGCTGTAACAACTACAGGCACTCTATCGCGAAAAACCTGTCTGTCAACATTTAAATAAAATAATAATAATAGTAACCCATATAATATGTCTGACCTGGGCACAAGTCTCCTCTCCTTTTCCAAATGAGAGCTTTGGTCGTAATTGCAAGTTGCCCAGTACTTTAAGCATCTGAAGCAGCAATATATTTTCGGTTAATTCATTTATTTATTTATTCATTTCAACTGCTCAGTGCACTGACAGTTGCTTAACACGTGCAGTGAACCATAACAAGAAAAGAATACATTAATATTCCTATTTCTAAGGCTGGCCATCGTATCTTGGGTCAACGTATTAGCTTTGCGATCCAGCGTGGCAATGTGGCAGTCTTTTGGGCATCTTTCCTCAGAAACTGCAACAACAATCTGATATTTTATCTAAGTATAGGTAGTAGGCCTTAAAATACAATATCTGATTGTTTCTAAGTAGTTTAGGTTAATTTACTTTTATTTGAATAACTATTCATGTATATACTCGTATCTTATGAAATATGGTAAAATATTCTCAACATCGAATATTTGTACCAAAAATAAAATGGTTATATTTAACATAAGACGTAGGCCGGATAAAAACAACGACATGAAATTGCCTTAAGGTATGTTGTTCAGTAACGTCGGGAAAATTCCGATAAGAAAAACCTTTACTGGATCGGATATTGGAATCTTCGGTGGGAAGTGTTGAATAGAGGAAATAAACGGAGAAAATGAAGTAAACGTTACTCCAACTCGATTCAGTGAAATAATAGGCTGATTTTAGGAAGTAATGTCATCATCATCATCATCAGAGCTGCAGAAAAGCACTAGATGCTGGCAGCTCTGGATCGGCCATTGTGGGGGGCATGTGATGGAGGCCTTCGTTCATCAGTGGACGTCATCAGGCTGAGATGAACTAATGTCTTTCCTTCTCAATTATCAAAAATTAACATTTTTTCTGTAAATAAAATATATGGGTTGTTGTTGGTAAATACCAACAGCTTAATAATAAAAATAGCATGCCATTACATATTTTTTACTGTTGGGCCATGGCCTCTCCTCCTTTGTCAATAGAGCTTAGAGGGTTTAGATTTTTATGCATCTTGGAGATGGATCAGACATGTCTTTATTTTTTCAATACACGTATGTTTCCTAACAATGTTTTTCTTCAAGTTTTGACTGCCTCGGTGGTCCAGTGATCGCAGTATGCGCCTGCTGTGCACGAGGTTGTGGGTTCGATTCCCACACAGGACAAAACTTTGTGTGACCCACAAAGAATTGTTCTGAGTCTGGGTGTAATTTGTGTCCGTTAATTGTATGTTTGTAAAGTCCCCCGCGACACAGAGCTTGTTCTTTAGTGCGGGAGTTGTCTTTTTTAGAAATCAAATCAAAATCAAATCAAACTTGAACCACCATTAGCAGATGGTAAATCATTTTGATTAATAATGTCCTCCTAACCAAATTTTTGCAAACCACAGCGGCTAATCTCCTCAATTATAGTGCACAAGTGTACTCACAAACACAAGTGCACTCTTTATTCCCTCACTCACATAGTCCAATGGGATGGCAATCCGAGACGACCGGAGATAGATCAAGCGTAGGACCACAGATTACTTAATAGTTACTACGTAATAGTTACTACGTAACAGATACATCACTCCCATACAAAACCGAAAATACCTACGCCATAATAGCCTACAAATTCTTAATAATAATACCTGCTGTTCGCAGCGAAAAGAAATGTACCATAAGCACGCGAACAAAGAGTCGAGATTGTGTTGCCCGCCGTGCGACTCACGTGCAAGCTCGTCATCGCACGAATGCGGTAGGGTTGTCTTTCTAACTTTCTCGTAGATTTTTAAGAAACAGTACCTACACGCAAGATGCAATTTAAAATTACTAGGTACTACTAACTGAAGCCAGCTGAAATGCGTACCTACTTTCAAATAACGTAACGTACCTTTCTTCATCTTTCGGCAATGAAAAAAAGTCATTTTTTTATTTTTCTTTTGACTATGACATCCAACGACTTCACAATAATTAACCATCGTGTCGTTAGTCAAAACTTAATAATATTAACTTAATATACGTAGTGTACGTAAATATCGTATGCGTTTTGAGCGGGAAACGTGCTGTGTGCGCTCTGTATCGCGTGCGGCAGCCCCACTGGCGATCGGCTCGGTTACGAGCTACATAGCGGTAGGCACATAACGCGTAACCTTGAGCGAGTGACGGAGGCCTGGTAGGACCAACGGTTTTACGTGCTTTCTAAGGCACAGAGGTGTAAAAACCACCATTTTCCAAACTCGGGGCATTTATTGTGAATTTCTTGAAAGAAAAACCCAATACAGCTGTATTGTAATACCTTATACACTTCCAGATCTTTGTAGATCTGGAAATGTAGAATTTTGCTGCTATTTATTACGGTACGGGATAGTTGATATACAGCTATTTGCCTCTGATTGCCAAAGGCTACACATGTTTCCAACATTAGAACAGAACATGGAGCGTACATAAAATTGGTATAATATGATTGTGATGATGTTTCAACTGTATTTCCAGTGTTATCAGATATATGTACAATTGAAAATTGAGTTGGCCCTCAGTATATATGTATAATAGATTATATTAGTTTTAATGACAAAGCTGATAATTTCAGTCTACTGTTCTGTTTTGCTACAATTATAGATTCAGGTGGCATTTAAGTAAACTTGCATTACATACATTATTTGAGTTATGAAGCATAATAATATATTTTATATTATTTCTGTTATTTCTGTTGTTATATTTGTTTTTTAAAGACAACTCCCGCACTAGGGAACATGCCCTTTTACGGGGGAATACACCATTTTTTGTTTCGTGTGGAGATCGAACCCACAACACGCCTTGAAGTGGTAAATAGTGAGGTTGCCACTTAAGCCACTAAACTAATCGTGCAGTATGCGTCTGTCATTTTAGACCTTAACTTGAGAATGCGATATGTTATTATTCCCATTTTAATATCATCATCTTTAAGAGAGGTAGGTCATCATACTAGCGAGAAAGCCCGATTGGGTAAGGACCTATGCATTACAGAAGACCACAGCCAAATAAGTACAAACAGTGCTGTCGTTGTGTTTCTGTGTGTGACTACAGGTCTCCAGAGATCATTTAGGAATGCGTTTTGAAACATTTTCCTATCCCAGAGATACTCCATCTTTAAGCCCTTGTGTTAAAAAAATGGGTTGGCAACACGCAAGTTATACCTCTGGTATTGCAGGCGTCCAAGCTACGGTAACGGCGCCCGTATGCCTTTTAGCCACCCAAGTAGCATAAAAAAATCATCATAATCATCTAAGGTTTAACCACTTTATCCTTTCTCTGTATTTTTCAAATCAATCCAATATCGATATAAAAATGTAGGAAATTTAATAATTAATTTTTGATTTTTACCATACATTTTTATGTTAAAACGGACACTAAAACTATTGTTTTGTTTCACAGCGGTCTCCGTGTCAGTCGACGTGTGGACCTTGGTGGCTATATCACTGGAGCGGTACTTCGCTATCTGCCGACCCCTCAAATCTAGAAAGTGGCAGACACAATGTCACGCATATAAGATGATTGTCATGGTGTGGATTCTATCGATCGTATTAAATTCACCCATACTCATTGTATCTAAGTTGCAGCCTATGAGAGATGGTTCAGGTAAGTGATTTTTTTCTACATTTTATGAAAAAGCTCACCTTAAATTTTATTTCGACTATAAATAATATTAAAATGAATCTTTTCATAATTACTATGAAATTTAAACTACGTGGTTATTCTGTTTAAATATTACCTGAGACATAACTGAGATAACGATTTTACTCAAAATATTTTTTTTGCACGAACTTACTTTGAGGTCGCCGAAGGGTATAACAATTATTTTAACAGTTACAGTCTAAAAGTTAAATGTTTTACATAAAATATGTTTAAAAAATAAATAGAATAGAATTCAATAAATAAAATTCTATTGACAAATCAAAAATTACATTCAAGTAAATTAACAAATATAACAAGGGAATGAAGAAGATCTACGCAATTATTTTTTTCATTTTCATTTTTAAAAGACAACTCTCGCACTCTAGTGCGGGAGTTGTCTTTGAACAAGCTCTGTGTCGCGGGGGACTTTACAAACATACAATTAACGGACACAAATTACACCTTGCTGTGCATGAGGTTGTGGGTTCGATTCCCACACAGGACAAAACTTTGTGTGACCCACAAAGAGTTCTTCTGAGACTCTTTGTGGGTCACGCAGGCGCATACTGTGGCCACTGAACCACCAAGGCAGTCAAATCTATCTCCACCTACGCTTTCAAAGAAACGTATTGCGGTCTTTCAATAGTGGCAGTTTATAGTGTGGGTTTTCTATTCTGGGTTTTCATTAACTTTAAATGAAAAATCTAGATCTAGGCGATTGTTGTAGTCTAAACACCGCTACCGCCGTGATAGATTTTGGTAAATGGTGTGGTGTTTGATTTGTTTACATTATAGACATATTGAATTATGTTTCTGTTGGCTTTTAAAATATACATTGAACGCAGACTATAGATATTATCTAACAAAATAAGTTATGGCTAATAATGTATTTAAGACATTTATATTTCTCACAATCATACCCTATTCTTTCCCGTCATGGGTTATTTTGATTAAGTATGTGTGTTATTTTGTTTTTATTCTACTTAGGTGGCAAACAAGCATACAGCCCACCAGATGTTTAGCAGTTACCGCAGCCTATGGACGCTTGCAATATCATATTGCCAACCCATTTTTGACCAGGGCTTTATGATGGGAGTATCCCTGGGATAGGAATACATTTCTTTCAAAACGCATCCCTAAATTATCGCTGGAGACCTGTACTCACACATAGGAACACAACTACACCACTGTGTGTAGATATTTGGCCGTGGTCTTCGGTAAGATAGAGGTCCTTCCATAGTCGGGCTTGCTCGCTAGTATGGTGCCGTTACTCTAGTAAAATATTTCTCTTAAAATATAATATGCTTGTTTCACTAACTGCAGACATTGCCATTATATTTGCTATTTAGCGCTATTCATCTTTCTCAATATTATATTTTTATGTTGTGGGTTTAATTCAAATGCTTAGGTTCCTACTCGTATTTATGTGGTCCAAAGATAGGTGTTCCGAGTTTGGATGTACTTTGTACTCAGTAATTGTATGTTTTGTAAAGTCCCCCGTTTCACTTAACTTCTTAGTTTGTGCGGGAGCTGCCTTAAAAAAAAAGTTAAAGTACTCAACGGTCTGCGAGTCAGCTATTATCTAATGAATTATTCATATTATATATAATTATATATAATTTTATATTATATATAATTATTTATATTATTAATATTTAATATATATTCCTGTATATGAGTACAGATCTCCAGCGCTTAATCAGTGATGCATTTTATAAGAAACGTTATCCTATCCCAGGGATACTACATCTTAATGGCCATAGTGTAAAAAAATGAGTCGGCAAGACGCATATGACACCTGTGGTTTTGCAAGCGTCTATTGGCTACAGTAACTGCTTAACACCAGGCGGGCCATATGCTTGTGTACAACCAGTGCATACCCATAATTAAATAACTAAAAATTTACGGTTTTCGCAATTATTCCTTTATCTGTGCTATAAGACGTTGCTTCGTACCAAATTTCATTTTGTCCCTGTAGGCTTTGATTCCCTTTTTGTTGGCTTACAAGTTTGAATTTTTTACAGTCTTAAGGAACGGTAGATTTGATATTTATAAATTTAAAAAAAAATCTCCACGCGTTCCTGAGAAAAAGGGTCTTGACAGACAGACGGACGGACGGACAACAAAGTGATCCTATAAGGGTTCTGTTTTTTCTTTATGAGGTACGGAACACTAAAAAATCTATCCGTAGAAACAAACATTACTGTTGCATATTCAGTATTGTTACGACGTACAGGGTGGCCCTAAAAACTACCGCTATCTGAAAACAATAGCTATTCATAAAGAGTCTCGAACAATACAGAAAAAAAACATCATAAAGAGAACAAAGGATGAATAGCGGTCGAACGGAACGTGCGAATATGAACCTTAGCGTTTAGGCACAAGGTTTATGGCACTTAGCACAGTGACTTGTTTACATCATGAATGAACGTTCGAGTAACGGGTTTATTCGTAAAGACGTTACTATAACTTACTACGATCCTCGCGCATATTCTCGATTCCGTGGCGAGTTATATATAAGGGGCCGACCTGCGGCGGATGGTCAGTCTTGGTTGAAGAGTCTTAGTTGAGTCTTCGTTGAGAAGTCAACGAGTCTTCACTGAGAAGAAGACAGCGATACAGGCGATATATCGGGACGATATTGGAAGACTTTAGTGAAGTGTTTTGTGTTATTGTGAAGAGTTTAGTGAGTGAACTGTTATAGTGTGTAATTGTGTTTACGGTGTATTATAAGTGTTTTGTGCTGAAGTGCTAATATACTCGTTATCGCGTAACCTGGCATTTTAATCGAACCCTATCCTGACAAGTAACTATTGTTGTCGTCATTGAACATAACAATTAGTGTCAGCGGTAGTTCGTAACAACTGGTCTCAGAGTTGGGACGTAACAGTATAAATAGGACAGGCGAGCGACGATTCATTAACTCAGCAAACGCTATTTTCCAAGCGACACAGGTGTTTTTGTAAATTGCTTCAAAATGTTTTCAGAATTTCTCACTAGGTGTTTCTTTTTAACTCCTAGCAAAGGTTAATCAATCAGCCTATCGCAGTCCACTGCTGGACATAGGCCTCTCCTAACACGCGCCACAGCACACGGTCCTCCGCTTTCCGCATCCAGTGCGTCCCAGCGACTTTTTTTAGGTCGTCGGTCCACCTAGCTGGGGGCCGCCCTACCTTACGCTTACCGAGTCGCGGTCTCCACTCTAGGACACATCTGCTCCATCGGCCGTCGGTCCTTCTGCAGATGTGACCAGCCCATTGCCACTTCAGCTGTTACAAACAAAACAAACATTACTGTTACATATTCAGTATAAATAGGATAGGCGAGCGACGATTCATTAACTCAGCAAACTCTATTTTCCAAGCGACACAGGTGTTTTTGTAAATTGCTTCAAAATGTTTGCAGAATTTCTCACTAGGTGTTTCTTTTTAACTCCTAGCAAAGGTTATACACGTAAATTATGTGTTGCGTGCTTAAATTTATATGATAAAAATGTAGATGAATATTTGAACTACCTTAAAACGCTTATAAATTACGATCGGATCGCACAATATTTAGTAGCCTATTTGAGTTATTTATTCATTTATAAACCTTGTGTAAATTACCTTTCTCTTTGGGCTTTTCCTTCGCAGTCGGGTAATAAAAAAAGGGCTTAATATAGGTACTTACTTAAGTTAGGCGTGTGTTGGTGCACAGGAGGGTTTTAGTCGGTATGCCGGTCGCCTACCATCTTTGAGCCGGAGAGTCTGACATAACCGCCTCGCTACCCCAGGCGGGGCGGTATGTGTAAAGCATTTCCCCTCTACAAAAAAAAAAGGTACTTACTTAAGTTGGTTAGTGATAACTTTAATTGTTATTATTATTAAATTTAATTATATTTAATTAAACTGCAAAATAAATTATTGTGAAAGAATATTTTTTTGAAAAATTAAGAAACTATTTTACTTTTCTCTGATAAAGTTATAGTTCCATATCAATGTAACTGGTTTGACATGTTATTTTTGTTTTTGCCCATGGCTGTGGTGCATCAAAGTAGTTCACCTAGGTGATCCACAGTTAACTTTTTGTGCCTCTGGTTGGCCTAGGTCTATCACGGTCAACTTTTTGTACCCCTGTTTTACCTAGGTGTTCCATGGTTAACTTTTTGTACCCGTAGTTCACCTAGGTGTTCATAGGTTAACTTTTTATTCTCGTACTTCACCTAGGTGTTCCCAGCACTACTAAGTAGTAAAACAAGCACTTGGCCCGCCTAATGGTAAGCAGTTACCGTAGCCTATGGACTCTTGTAACACTAGGCAGTAGTTTTTGTTTGCCGCTCAGTGAGATCAAATATTTGTTATTTAATTCTGCAATATGGTTTCCATTATTCTACAGCGATTTAATTTTGTTCGTTAATTTTCTTTTGTTAATAATGGTATTGTTTGAATTACCTATACAATGACAAACAAATAAGATTTCAGTGCTTTGACCACAAATTATATAATGCCGCGGCGGCGTTTCGATATCGGAAAATATCAGCTTTAATTTTTGAACTGTTGAAGGTCAAAAATAATATAGGGTCATTAACTTATATCCCTCCAAGTACATATATGGAGAAGACTCGTGCCCAGCAGTGGGACAATTATGGGTTGTGATGATGATGAACTTTATGGTAGGTAGTGGCTCAGCTGTGTCTGTGAGGTATCTGAAGTCCATAAGTGGCAGTTACCACTAATCATCAGGTGGGCTTGTACCTCGTCTTCTAAAATTGGCAATTTAATCCTACCTTTTGGACCCCTTGATAGGTTTCGATTCTAACTTTCTTTTTTATTTGCTATAAAAAAAATGCCTTTGACTTCCTCTTTTTCACTCTTGTTTTTTGGCACTGACAAACTGACTAAACATCTAACTACTTTCTAATTATAATAATTTGTTGTGGGTTTGATCCCCACACGGGATAAAAATTTGTGTACTCCATAAACGGTTGTCCCAAGTCTGGGTGTACTTTATGTCCGTAAAGTCTATGTTTGCAAAGTCCCTTGTAACACGTGGTTTGTTTCACAGCGATGGAGTTGTCTTTTTAAAAGAAAACACACATAAAAGAGGTAGGACACCATACTAGCGAGCTAGCCCGACTAGAAAGAACCTTACAGAAGACCACAGCCAAATGACTACGCACAGCGGTGTAGTTGTATTGCTTGCTCGGTAGAATGGTGCCCTAACTCTCATAAAATAAAGGAAAGACTTTATACTACGTAAGGAT
Source organism: Trisateles emortualis (assembly GCA_947095525.1). Classification (NCBI taxonomy): domain Eukaryota; kingdom Metazoa; phylum Arthropoda; class Insecta; order Lepidoptera; family Erebidae; genus Trisateles; species Trisateles emortualis. The sequence continues at coordinate 18,027,196 of OX352736.1, read as the reverse complement.
TATATTTGTTTAGCTTTACATATTCAATTTGGTCCCAATACTTGCTAATCTGATAAGCTTAATGGCTGGTGCATATCAAAATTGTACAGACAATAAAATATATCCGTTGAGCCTAGTACTGAAACAAATCCATTTATTTTACATTGTACACAAACAAAGGACAAAGCTATCGTAGCTTAAATAAAATAAATTCTTTCAAATTTTCGCGAATTGTATACATATTATATTACTACATACAATGGATAATGGATCGAAATCGCGTAAGACTTTGAAGGTTTTCATACCTTTTTGTTAACCGACGTTTCGGTCGCTGCAATTGGTTACGCGGTTACAATAGGTTACGCGATTAAGACCCGCTGTCCATTATAGTAATCCTACTAATATTATAAACGCGAAAGTTTGTAAACATTGTATGTTTGTTACTCTTTCACGTAAAACCTACTGAACGAATCGGAATGAAATTTGAAATAGCACATAGGCTACTTTTATCGCGATAATCGACATTGGTCTTCGTTGTGAAGAACTTCAATTCCAGGTTTACGAAAAGTGTTTTTTGGTTCTTGAAAATTCAGTATTAGCATGGAGTCAAGAAGTAGATGATGTTTCACCACCGTGTCTTGGAAATAATTTCAGTTTTATTTTATTTTAACAACAATTCCTGTGTCGCAGGGGCTTAAAAAACAGACTGCCTCGGTGGTCCAGTGGCTGCAGTATGCGCCCGCTGTGCACGAGGTTGTGGATTCGAATCCCATACAGGATAAAACTTTGGATGACCTACAAAGAATTGTCTGGTTGTACTTTTTGTTCGTTAATTGAATGTTTGTAAAGTCCTCCGCGACACAGGGCTTGTTCCCTAGTGCGGGAGTTGTCTTCCGTAAAAAAAACTGTTGAATAATAAAAGTACGTGAATTGAACACGAGATAGACAAATCTAATCTACTTTTCCTGTAGCGAAAACGTTCACGTTTTTCATTGTGTCACTCGAGAACGTCCCAATACGTAATTGTGGAGCACGTGACTACTTTTATAGGCTAGCTACATTTTTCTTTAGTGTTATCATTGAATATGGAGACCAATACTACTTTTCGCTATTAGCTTGGTATAATTGTCCTTGAAGACAACCTAAAGCTTAAACCAGTGAGCCTATAAGCATGATATTTTTCTAAGCAGTTTTATTCAAAATTTTACAAAAGGACAAAAGAAGAAGAAGAAACAGCTCTTAACGAAAGATCGCCCATTGTACAGGATCAGTATAAGGAGTCTTATGGAATTATTACAAGTATTCATTTTTATTATTATATATTCTTATGAATCATTGAGAATAAAATAAAATGATTTAGATAATTCTGTAAAGTTATTTTTTTATTTGTTTCGATAAAAAAATCATACTAAAAAATATGCAATAGCTTTACCGCGGCAGTCCCCGAGTGCCACACGTCTTTTTTTTTTCAAAAATCCACCCAGAAATTATTTTATTATTGGAAAGGTCGGTTAGGTTACCACTTAAGGATTAAATAAATTATGCACTAAGTTCAACGTTCTAGTTTGTAGTCAAATTACTGAGCATTTGAGACGTAAAATCTTATATTTCAGTGTCGGCAGTTCGGCACTCGTTAGGTAGGCCACTGGGTACCAATTATTGATCCATAAAGTACCTACGGTGTCTACTTACCATCAGGCAAAGCAATTAATAGTCACTTCTATCAGAAAGTGACTATTAATGTCAATCAAGAATATATACAGTATTCTTGTTTGACATTATTAGTCTCGTCAAAACCATTTTCCAGACAACATGGGTTTACTCTACAATCGTCATTATCATCATCATATCTTAGCCAAAACACAGGATTCCTACTAACTGGATTCCCACATCATCGTTATCATATTCGTCATCTTAGCCTGATGAGGTCCACTCTTGAACGTAGGCCTCCAAAATGGCCAATCCTGAGCGGCCTGCATCCAGTGCTTTCCTGCAGCTCTGATAATATCATCTATCCACTTAATGGGAGGATAGGATTCCCACAACTCCTACCAAATCATTAGTCTGCTTTATTAGAGACCTGCCCACGCTGCGTCTGCCAGTTCAGTTATTATAACTGAAGAAGAATAATTTGCTATGAGGTAAACGAACTGGAGTCCTCAATATGACATTAAAGAAAGGTCAATATTTTGATACTTTGATGAATATTGAGAGGAGATACTGTTTTCCCTATATCCTACTAATCCTACTAATATTATAAACGCGAAAGTTTGTAAGTATGGATGGATGAATGGATGGATGTTTATCACTCTTTCACGTAAAAACTACTGAACGGATATGGATGAAATTTGGCACAAAGATAGATTATGGTCTGGAATAACACGATAACCGACATCCACGTGGGCGGAGCCGCGGGCAACAGATAGTACATACATATATCTCTAAATACAACTAATAAACTAAATGTAATTCGATAGTAGCAAATGAAGTGTATTAATAAAATTTTAGTAGTCTTTTAAGATGTCGTTTACAATGCGAGACGGTTTAGATTAAGAGAACTGTTATAAAGCTGATAACATTTTAACGATTTAGTCTTTAGAGGCACTAAAATTTGCGGAGCAATTCAGGTAGCAAAATTGCTTTAGCTAAAGTTACGTCTCAATTTTAAACCTGACCACAAAAATCTTGTTGCTTTTATTGTTGTAAGAGAAGATTTATTTGGGCAATAAAAGTGTTCCTAATTTTTATTAAAAGCAAGGCTGTCTAAACGTCACTAAATGTATGAAATATTGAAGGGTTACGAAACGACACTTTTATTGAGAGGTTACGAAAGGAAAAGTTGTCCAACCAAGAATAAGTCTTTCTATTCACAGGCCTATGAGTAAGAACTGTGTTATCATATTATTATGATAGCATTACTTGAATCGGTGTTTTTTAATTTTTAAATATATAGTTTTTCTTCAATATAAATAAATAGCTCTAGGAGAACATATAGCGGCCATGTAGAACATTTCCTAAAAAGGGTAAATTAAAAGTACTCAGAACCGACACGTTCATGTATGAAGAGGTTGATGAATGTAGAGGAGGCGAAGGAAGTACATATGTTTGGATCGAAGCAATTGGCTTACCATAGTCTCTGCCTACTCCACTGGGAGACGGGCGTGATGATATGTATGTATGAATAATAATCTAATATTTTCGGGACAACTCACACATCGCTATCTGATCCCAAACTAGGCAGAGCCTGTACTATGGTAACCAGACAACTGATAAACATACTTATATATTTCTAAATACTATACTATACTATAGATAAATTACACCCAGACACAGAACAAAAATTCGTGCTCATCACGCAAAGATTTGTCCTGGGTGGGAATCGAACACACGACCTCTGGCGTAGCAATCAGAGTCACTAACCACTAGACCAACAGGACAGTCAAATAAACTAGATGGAAGGTAAATGTTCGATAAATCGAAAAAAGATGATACTGCGGTTCTTGATACAATGCGTGGGATCACTGATCGATGTGGCACGTAGATATTTAGCAGCAGCGCAGACACTTGCGCAACCGACGCGTGACCTTGACCGTTAAGTAAGGTGATATATTATTATTAGCTTTGTAATGCAAAATAATTTTTATAAAAACGAAATAAACATGAATAGAGATGCTACAATTCTCAAAAAGTACGGGTGACACCCGTACACTTTTTGAGAATTGTAGCATCTCCACCTTACATAAGACCACGGTGAAATAACCACACACCGTTTAGTATTTGTTTTTCTTGAGAACTTTGCCATATGCTAGACTAGATTATTTTTACATTAGCATCTAATGTTTAATCAAAAATGTTTGCAAATTTATAAATCTTAATATATATATTTCTTGTGTGCGTGTGTATGTGACTGAACTCCTCCTAGACGGGTGGACCGATTTTGATGAAATTTTGTGTGTGTGTTCGGGTAGGGCCCTGGATGGTTTAGATTCACAATTGGACCCGGTAGGTGGCGCTGCTGTCGGTATTTCAGCTTTTTCCGGCAGGACGACGTCTGCCAGGTCCACTAGTGTTATGTAATTTACTAGAATTTCATGACAGTTATACCTTTAAAAAATAATAAGAGTACTGATTTTTGGTTATTTGTGATCACATTGTCACAATTGCCTCTTGAGTCGCAAGCTCAAGTTACTCAGAAAGGAGTTGTAATTTGGTTTTAATTAATACCAAACCAAGTCTATTTATATCAAAAGAATGAAATTTCAGTTAGTTAAGATACAATAAAATAATAAGTTTCTTTTTAACCCTCTAAAAGCATTAGAAAATTTAAAAAGAATCAGTAGAGGCGTTCTCAAATTATGGCATGACCAAAGGAAACAAGGATACCATATTATGTTTTTTTGCACCAGTAAAATCATTGGGCCTTTGATATTTTGTATTCTATACGTGTGATAACAAGGTAAAGTTGGGTCGAGCATTTCATGGACCTAACGATGTCAATTTAAAATAAGAATGATCATTTTAAGTGAACGTGAGGGTTTTGATTACTTACAATTTATTTTTATACTTGCTGACTTCGCAAACTTTGTACCGCCTCAGAAACAATAACCAAAACAATAAAAAAAAACTTCACATCTAAATTTAATTTAATTTCTGAACGACTTTTAAATTTAATTTATTTCTGAACGACAGATGAAAATCAAATGTTTGACAGGTAGGAATAGTTTCTAAGGTAGTTGTTATTATACTTCAGGCATTTTTTTCATATTTACTCACCTTTTAAACCCTCCCTGGCCTTCCACAAACAATCCAACACAACGATCCAAAATTAGCCAAATCAGTTCTCGAGTTTTAGCGAGACTAACAAACAGCAATTGATTTTTCTATAAATATATACGAGGAAAGATTTGAAATAGTAACTAATGTATACACAGTAGTAGTACACTGACATGCGGTTGCTACATATAGTGTGAAGTACCTTGAAAACCCAAACACTCTACTTCTTCTTTACAATGTATATACCTAATCGGTACTAGTTTAAGGGACTAAAAGCTAAGTAACAACAAGGCGTTTTGAGAGACTTGCAAGGTAAAGCAAGCTTGCTGTGGTCAGTCCATAGATGGGTGACCTAAACAAACAGCGAGACAAAGAGAAACATGTTAAGCCGTTGGCCCTGCACCTCTTCTTCCCCGGTCGTGTCGTATTGCTGTCCCATCGAATTATAAAAGAATTGAGAGTGCACCTACGTTTGCGCACACACTTGTGCACTATCTTCTTCTTCTTCGTGTCGATGGTACGATAAATAATTAAATTGCACAAGCCCAGAATTTTGCCACCTCTACGGCGTTATCAGTTGCCGCGCAAAGGTCACGTCCTCAGCAGAAATCAGTAAGCCCTTTACCTTATCGGAAATAGTTGCGACCATTAAATCACTGAAGAATGGCAAAGCTTGTGGACTAGATGACATCACTGTAGAACAAATAAAGCACTTAGGACCGATTGGTGTGTCATGGCTCCTGAATTGCTTTAATGTTTGCCTCGAAAGCTCCAAAATCCCCAAAATCTGGAGGAAAGCTAAAATAATAGCACTGCTAAAACCAGGGAAGCTGCCTGACAACCCAAAAAACTATCGCCCTATTTCGCTCTTGTGCCATACATTCAAAATGTTTGAACGGCTTCTACTCAATCGTCTTCTTCCTGTAATTGAGCCTAAACTAATTCCAGAGCAGGCTGGTTTCAGACCGGGTAAGTCATGTTCTGGACAAATCCTTAAACTAACACAGTTTATAGAGGATGGTTACGAGGCTAGAAAAATTACGGGTGTAGTCCTCGTGGACCTGTCAGCAGCATATGACACGGTCAACACCAAGAGATTACTGGCAAAACTCACAAGCATGGTCGACGACTTAGGATTCGTTCGAATACTGGGTGAGATGCTGCGGAATCGACGTTATCAAGTTGTATTAAATTCCGAAAAAAGCAGATGGAGATATCAGAAGAACGGTTTACCCCAGGGAAGTGTTTTGGCACCCATCCTTTTCAACATTTACACTAACGATCAACCTAATGCCAAAAACTGCAAGAGCTTTTTGTATGCTGATGACCTTGCCCTAGCTACCCAAACGGGCAGTTTCGAGGATGCTGAGAAATACCTGATGGAAGGTTTGGACGTCCTGGGGAAGTATTATGCGGATAACGGGCTGAAACAGAACCCTTCAAAAACACAGTCTTGCGTTTTTCATATTCGCAACAACTCAGCAGGACGCACCTTGAAAATAAACTGGCAAGGAGTAGATATTAACCATAGTTATAATCCGACCTACTTGGGAGTGACTCTTGACAGAGCGCTCACATATAAGAGCCATTGTTTGAAAACCAAACAAAAAGTCGGTACCCGCAATAACCTGCTTAGGCGCCTTACGTCAACTACCTGGGGTGCTTCGCCTCAGGTGCTACGCACTACTGGCTTAGCACTATGCTTCTCTGCAGGCGAATATGCCTGCCCAGTGTGGCACCGTTCAGCCCATGCCAATGAGGTTGACACTGCACTAAATGAGACGTGCCGAACAATTACAGGCTGTCTCAAGCCAACCTCACTCTGCGCATTGTACCCTACAGCAGGTATAGCACCCCCACAAGTCCGGCGAGCAGTTGCATGCGCAATGGAAAAACATAAAATGGAAACTGACACAAGACATCCACTATTTAGCGCCCAACTACCAACACAGCGTCTAAAGAGCCGGCACAGTTTTTTAAAATCTGCTGAGACTCTATCAGGATGTCCGGTTGAAGCTCGCTGTAGATTATGGCAGAAATCGTTCCCCGCTCCCACTAATTATTTACATCTTAAAGAGCAGCTGCCCGCGGGGTATAACCTTCCATGGTCTACATGGAAGTCACTCAACCGACTTCGGACCCAAGTGGGGAGATGCAGATACAATCTGGTTAAGTGGGGCTATACCGCTGTAACAAATACAGAGTGCGAATGCGGAACGGACCCGCAAACAATGGCTCACCTCCTGTCCTGTCCTTTGTGCCCTAATACCTGCACTATAATACTATGCTATTACAGTTGGTTGATTGGTCACCGTGACCGAAATCGGTCTGGATAATTTAATAATAATAATATTTTCGGGACAACTCTCACATCGCTATCTGATCCCAAACTAGGCAGAGAATGTACTATGGTAACCAGACAACTGATAAGCATACTTATATATTTCTAAATAAATACATAATATTATAGATAAATAAGACCCAGACACAGAACAAACATTCGTGCTCATCACACAAAGATTTTTCTTGGGTGGGAATCGAACCCACGACCTCCGGCGTAGCAGTCAGAGTGACTAACCACAAGACCAACAGGCCAGTCAATATGCAATATGATAAAATATATTAGATCAGTTTCTAATTTTACTTTTATATAAGTATCTAATACATAAGCTAATATAGGAAGTACAAGGCAAACAAACATTTACATAAACCATATTTATTTAGGAAATGAAAGAAACATTATTAATTTGCTTGTATTCCTAAATTATAGAAAACAAACATAATAACCGAACAATTTAACAGAGAAACGTAATAATAAAACTCTCAATTGTTAACTTATTTTGAGAATATTGGAGCTACTTGGATTGTTTAGTGAAAATTGTACCGGAAAAGTTAATTTGTGGAAGAAAAATATTTCGGAACGCGAAATAAAATTGTTGTGATATCGAGTAACTTCTGTTTTTTATCTAATTTTTTGATTCAATGTGTGTTGTGTGTCACGATGTAACTCTAATACTACTTGAGCGATTTAAAAAAATATTTCACCATTAGAAAGCTACATATTTACTGAGTAACATATCATAATATATATTTGCAATAAAATTAAAGATCTCTACCTAAAATGGAACGAGGTAACCCAAGGTGTCAAAATGTTGCCTATAAATGTCATTATTATTATTGCGTGCGCTGCAAATCTATAATAATATTATAAAGCTGAAGAGTTTGTTTTTATGTTTGGTTGAACGCGCGAATCTCAGAAAGTACCGGTTCGATTAGAAAAAAACGGCTTTCCTGGATGAATAGTGCATTTATTCAGGAAAGCCGTCCTGGATAAATGCACTATTCAACAAAAAATATGTTAGGCTATATAACATTACGCTATGATCAATAGGAGCGGAGCAGTAGTGAGATATGTTGCAAAATCGGGGAAAATATTCCAAATTACCACGCGGACGAAGTCGCGGGCGACCCCTTGTATTGACTATGGCTATTGACGATCTATAAAATAGTTATTATTATTATTAGCCTATGTCCCACTGCAGGGTAAAGGCCTCTCCTTTTTCTATGATAGCCTATCTCTTGCCAATTGAAGCCAATCCCTTTTATAGGCGTCAAGCTCATCTCGCCATCTCATTTTGGGTCTACTACGTGACTGCTGTCTAGTGTTTGGGACCCATTGCGTTGTTATTTTCGCACACAACTCTTCAAGTAAAATAGTGTTCTATATATTTACAACTAGCTGTTGCGGGCGGCTCCGCCCGCGTGGATGTCAGCTATCGCTGTAAAAAGTAGCCTTTGTGTTATTCCAGACCATAATCTATCTCTGTGCCAAATTTCATCCAGATCCGTTAAGTAGTTTTTACGTGGAAGAGTAACAAACATCCATCCATCCATCCATACATGCATCCATACTTACAAACGCGTTTATAATATTAGTAAGGATTACACCCGTGCAAAACTGGGGTGGGTTGCTAGTCTATATCTATATCTATACTAATATTATAAAGAGGAAAGATTTGTATTTTTGTTTGTTTGTTTGTTTGTTTGTATGTAATGGATAAACTCAAAGACGACTGGACCGATTTTAAAAATTCTTTCACCATTAAAAAGCTACATTATCTGCGAGTAACATAGGCTATATTTTATTTTAAAAAAATAGGGGTAAATAATGCCAATACCTCAGACAATCACTGACTAAATTAGTAACGCCTAATAAACGCCTATAAAATAATTGCTATTTCATTTTTTGTAGGCGCTAACATTTAACAATACTTTAATTTAGGTAATCAGGAAAGCAGCAGAGAAAAGAAAACACTCCACCGAATCTGTCTGGTCAAGATAAACTCAATAACTACCCAATAAAATTTAATACGATTTTCACCAGGTGATGGCGTAATTCTTTCATTATAGTTTTGTGAGTGTGAATTGACTGAAGTATTACGATGATAGTTAAACGACTAGGCAAAATCTTGCCGTAGAGGGCAATGTTATTCCTAAATAGATCTAAAAAAAAGTCCATGATACTATGTGCCTATCTGCGACCACAAATATTACTCACAGCGAAACGCGTGATCGGCCTCTGTCTCATCGGAATACTTAACTGATATATATTTTTAACTGACTTTTAAAAGATGAGGTTCCCTAAAATAATTGCATTGTTTTTTTTTTTTTATTCCTAAACATCGTCATTTAAGGGCCGATTTGTAATATTCTTTTTTAAGTGATCGACAAAGCTCGAAAAATTGCCTCAATTAAGTGGCAATGGGTAGGGCATATAGCTCGCAGAACCAATGGCCGTTTGGGCAGACAGGTTCTAGAGTGGCGACCACGAACTGGAAGACGCAGCGTGGGCAGGCCTCCAACAAGGTGGACCGAAGACCTGGTAAAGGTCGCAGGCAACCGATGGACAAGGTCAGCTCAGGACCGACTGATGTGGAAAACCTTGCGGGAAGCCTATGTCGAGCAGTGGATGTCTTATGGCTGAGATAGAACTACTTTTGTGGCAAACAAGCATACGGCCCAGCTGATATTAAGCAGTTACCGTAGCCTATAGACGCTTGCAGTACCAAAGGTATCACTTGCGTGTTACCAACCCATTTTCTACACCAGGGCCATAAGATGGGAGCAGAGTATCCATGGGATAGGAATACGTTTCTTTCAAAATTGATCCCTAAGTGAGCGTTGGAGTCCTATACTCACACACAGGAACAGAACTACACCGCTGTGTATAGTTATTTGGCTGTCGTCTTCTAAGGTGTTGGTTCTCTGTAAGGTGGAATTCCTCCCCTATCTGAAAAAAATCTCTTGAAAACATTTTGCAATTGAATGGATAGTTTTTCATATTGTTCTCATTAAAAAAAAACAGTTCTGGTGATCGGATCCGTAGGGAATTGAGAAACCTCTCAAATACTATCTAGGCATACTGCAATGAATCAAACAAATGCATTCAGAAATCATCAATTCGTTAGAAACTAATAAAGTATACTGCAGATGGCCAACTTCTCAATGATAAATAATGTCGATGGAGATCAGGCATAATGTGTAATTAAATGACTGTAACTAATCAAATTCAATGAGCAAATTAAAATGGTACAATTAAACTAATATGATTATACAGCTGGATATAGGCACCGAAACTTCGTAATTAAACAATGTACAAAAAGAATGCATGGTTTCAGAGATATACATAATAATAGATACCTACATATATATAGAATTTACGTTGAACTCTCACCAATATGGTCGACTATAATAAATAGGGTTCAGTTTACTGGTTTTTTATTCAGTTTTGTTCCGGGAGCTTATGTAGAGTACTATATCTCTATTAATAGAATGATGAATCAAAAAGAATCTAATAACTATGCAGTTCAATTTCTGAAATCCTTGAGCACTACGGTGGACCATTATGCCCTTTAGAAATTTAATAAAATTTTAGCTCACCCAAACTGTGTAACAGTACCTATCAGGTTCATCATATCAACCCATAAATGTCCCACTGCTGGGCACGGGTCTCCCCCATACACTTGGAGGGATATTAGCCTACTACACCACGCTGGCCAGACGGATTGGTATAGGGTTTTATTTTGAGTTTTCCTTCTCTTGCAGTGGATATTGTCTGCCTGAATTACTCCATTAGTCGACTCTTAGGACACCCTTGGGATAGATAGGGGTGGTGATATTTTGTATTCTTAATCCGTCACCACACGGAATCCTATCAGGTTAGAAGTGACCAATTTAAAACGAAATATATGGATGCAGAAATTTCTACAGGGCATAAGCTAAGCACAGATAAGCTATGCGATAGGCCATAAGATTGTTCACGTTTGCGCTAAGACAATTTGAAGAGCAAACAAGGAATATTTCTTTATGAAGTTTATTAATTGCAGAACCTTAATGTTCAAAAGAAAAACGTAATTGACAAATCAACAAACGCACAGTTTAAATCACTAGACACTCAGATAGCTATTACGATATAGGCATCCGCTAAGAAAGGTTTTTTAAAATGTAATCGCTAAAGATGGCAATCAGCCGATGAAAGTTTGTAGTTTTCAGATTTAGGTACAGTAAAAGACTGAACACGCGAACGAAGTCGCGGGTACAGCTAGTATAATATATAACAGACAAATTTCTATAGCTATTCTATTTACATGTCAATAACTGCCTCCGTGGCTCAGTGGTCGATGTGTGAGACTGCTGATCACGAGGTCCCGGGTTCGATTCCCGGGTCGGGCCAAAAATCGATATTGGGTTTTCCTGTTGAAAAATTCACAATAGATGCCCGGAGTTTAGAAATTGGCGGTGTCTACAACCTCCGTGCCTCAGAAAGCACGTAAAGCTGTTGGTCCTACGCCTGATCTCTCTCCGGTCGTGTCAGATTTGCCGTCTCATCGGACTATGAGAGTGAGGGAATAAAGAGTGCACTTGTGTTTGCGCACACACTTGTGCACTATAATATGTCCCGCGTAGATGGCAAGTCTCCGTTGAGATTAGCCGCCGTGACCGAAATTCGGTTAGGAGGACACTATAACATGTCAATAAAAAAAAACAGTCCGAAATAATATGTAGTAAACATTTTAGTTTTAAAAACGTTGAATATAAACGGTTTCCTAGAGCTGGTACGAAAATTGAATTTGCTATGAGCAATAAGAATGTATATGATATTGAATAGATTGTATGTTTTCCCCTTTGAATAGGTTGATACATATTAAACGAGGTTACATCTTAATAGAAAAGAAAGATATTTATTTAAATTAAAAGGAAATCGAAATGCCAGACTGAGAGTTTGCGTCGTACGAGAACGATGTGGATTGAATGAAGATATAGAGATGACAAAAGTTAAAATGGAATATTGAGATAGTATGAACATTTTGAAAGGCTGGAGGATAAAAAAATAATAATATTGACTAAGTAAGTAATTTGCTAAATAATAACCAAATTAAAAGTACCCAGAATCGATGTTCATACATGTATGAAGAATTGAGAACGTTGATGAATGTAGAAAAAGCGAATAAAGTATGCCGACTCAAATAGGAGAGAGTTGATGATATTATTATGTTAAATAATAAAATAAGTTAATCTATTTTAGTGTTGAACAATTTATCCAACGGCAAATAGAAGGCAAAGAGAGGTACAACATACTAGTATGTATAGAAAAAAGTGCCACCACTTTACACCACTCTATAATTCCAATAATTGTGCTAGTATATATTTTATCACCTTAGTAGTATAAAAAAAATCATACTAGTGAGCTCTGAAATATTAGAAAAAATTGAATGCAGTTCTAAGTCTATTCAAAGTTTTTATGAGCATAAATTAGTATTCCAATTTTGATTCCTGGCCGTACTGCGACTTTAACTTCCCCAGTCAGGTTTCCGAGCTTTAGTAAGAAAGTTGTACGTAGCCTGTAAGCTTTCATTAGTTACGTAAGGAAGGTTATTATAGTTATTAACTGTCAGTTAGTGGCGTGAAAGCCAATAAATTTAATTTCCCTAAAGTAAAATAAGTAGTTGTAGTGTTTGATGGGCTTGTAGCTAATTAATAGCCGTGCGGATCGATAGAATTGCAAGGTTGAGCACCATTTGTTGTGGCCAGTACGTTAATATGCGTGACCGTTTCTTAATTCACTTCAAGACTTCTTCCTGCCTTAGTAATCACATATAGCCGTTGGTTCTGGGTCTGATTTCTCTGCGGTCACAATTTAAGCAGATTGCCTTCGTCAGATTGTGAGAGTAAGAGAATAAAGAGTGTGTCTATGTTTGAATAATAATAATAATAAGCAGAGCAGCTTGTGGCGGGCTGAATGTGAGTGGCGACACTGCGGTCTCGAATGCCCCAGAGAGTCGGTCAGGGCCTCGTCTCCGGCTTGCCTTTATTGGCTGTCCGGAGTGGACTGACAAGAGCGCCCGCAGGACTCTCAGCTCTGGCTTGCCTTAATTGGCTGATCAGAGAGGGGTCGCCAGAGCTATATGCTCGGGGGTAGAAGTGTCATTTTCAAGGGCATAACTACGGGGAAACCCGCTTTCGGGTCTCAGACCCCCGATGGTGAAACCGGCGCCGCACCGCTCAATACCCCTAGCCGCGCACTATGGTGTTGCCCTTATGCCTGTGGACTGTTGCCCATGTCGGTCGATTCAAGGGGCCCATCTATTGTATAGGCGAGTCACCGTCTGCCTATTTTTCATTTAGAGTATATCCCAAATTTTAAATGATGGCAGGCGACGTTTTATCCCATAATCATTGTAAACCAGTCCATCGAACACCCAATCCCATAGCCCAAAATTATTCGATTTCACATGTTGCAATAGCTCTACACTTACCATAGGCATGTCATGGCTATTCTGCAATAGTGCAGCTGTGTCTTGACTATGGTAAGCGTCTCATCCCATTTTAAATTAAAATTCTCTAAGGGCCTCTGCGTGTTGGACCTATGTCCCCGCGTAAGCCTTCTAAAGGCCCGGGTATTCTCCTTGAATGATGGGAAAATACCCGTGATAAAGAGAGACATAATAATAATAATCTTTATTTGTGCCAACAAAACATTATACAAGTAATGGCTTAATTACTTAAAGTAGTACTTAATTAAATATAGCTAAAATGAACATAAACCATATCTACTATAGCAACCGTACTAGGTCATAGACCTGTGTTACAGCGTGTGTGAATACCGTCTTGTGAACTATAATATCTCTTGCACAGTTGGCTAATCTAAGATTGGTGGCCGTGATCAAATGTAATTGAGCAACTGAGGTTCAGTACAATTCAATTTTTTTTTCAGGAAAATACCATTTCCTTACTTCAGTACTGTTAATTCGTTTAAAAATAAAAATACTCTACCTAAACTTTAAATATTGCATAAATTTATCACTACCAATTCTCGACTCCCATTATAGATACTAAATGTCATTTTTCATTACACTTTAGTTAATGGACATAAAAACAATAGCTTTTATCTACGACGAAAAGTTATCGATAACAAAAAGTTAGACGATGACGAGACATAATTGTCATTAGCCTATCGCAGTCCACTGCTGGACATAGGCCTCTTCAAGTGCACGACGCGTTTCTCAGCTTTTCATCCAGCCACTTCTAGCCACACTATCTATGATGTATAAAATAGAAAGGAACCGTAAACATAGAGTAAGCGATACACAGAATATAAATTCTTATTTTTTTAAAAAGACAACTCCCGCACTAGAGGACAAGCTCTGTGTCGCGGGGGACTTAACAAACATACAATTAACGGACACAAATTACACCCAGACTCAGAACAATTCTTCGTGGGTCACACAAAGTTTTGTCCTGTTTGGGAATCGAACCCACAACCTCGTGCACAGCAGGCGCATACTGCGGCCACTGGACCACCGAGGCAGTCTATGTATTATAGGTTTTAAAAAAATATTTTTTTATCTATAATACAAATCGGCTCAACATGACAACTTACTTACATGTGTCTGATAAATAACACATATTCTTTGAAAATACAATCTGTTCACAAAAACCTAAACAAACAACCTAAAGATTGAAAGAGTATTGATATAGGATTAAGTAATAAACAAAATATTTTTGGATAGAGACTATGAATAAATTAAACCCTAAATCTAAGTTATTATATTCAACATTATTTACTGATAGTATGCTTTTTCCATACTACTTGATTGGTAAACAAGCATACGGCTAGCCTATAATACCTCCATCATCATCTCAACCCATAAACGTCCCACTGCTGGGCACGGGTCTCCTCCTTACAGTTGGAGGGATATTAGCCTACTATGCCACGCGGGCCAGACGGGTTGATACAGGGTTTTGTTTCGAGTTTTCCTTCTCTTGCAGTGGGTAACTAAATCTGCTTGACTTTGAATACCTCCTAATAAAACTATGTGATTACGTGATTCGGAGGGAATGTCATATATTATTATTTTTGTTACTTTTTATTTTTAGCCGCATTTGCTTAAGAAAATGGCAAATAAAAAATATTAAACGAATTTATCGAATAAGATAATGAATAAATAAAGACTCAATGAAGAGTCTTTATTTCATTGAAAAATAAAAAAATATTCTAATTATTCCAACGTGAGTAGAAAAACAAAAGAATCTGTCAAAGAAATTAATTTACATTCTATTTTCTTAATTTAATTTAGGAACGCAAGATTTTAATCTGCCAATGGCACACTCGAGTATTTTTACTTATTAATAAACTTATAATATAAGAGATACTTTGCACTCACTTAAGCAACGGCCTTAAGCTGTGGTAGCCGAGTGTGAAAATAACCAACTTGCACTCAAGCGGTGTGAGTTTGATCCCGCGTAGTATCAATATGAATTATGAAATTTATACACCGTACTAATCTAAAGATTTACCATCTGCTAACGGTGAAGGAAATCATCGTGAGGAAAGTGGAAACCCAAATGTCTTAGAAGAAATTCTAAAGACATGTCTGATTCATCAACATGCATTGGCATAGCGTGTGTGAATTAAGGCCCAAACCCTCTCCTTTGATAGAGAATAGGAGGCCCGTGCCCAGCAGTGGGACATAAATATATGGGTTGCTATTATCATTATTTAATTCCAAAGCTACCGTTTTTGTCAATATTTGTTTTGGGCGCTTTCAAGCCATTCAAAAGTGTCATGAGCGCTTGGAAAAAATGGAGCTATATTAATATACTTCTTCTGTCCACGTATATGTGTTATTCCTATCTATCTCGGCAAATATCATTGCTACGAAGTCTATCCCAAAATATATCTGGAATAGCACATAGGCTCACTTTTTATTGCGATAACTGACATCCACGCGACCGGAACCGCGGGCAACATCTAGTTAATACATATTATATGAATATGTGCTACTGTACCACAAGCACAACAGAAACATTTAAAACTGGGTATCGACATCGCGAGGCATGCCTTGTGAGGCTGATCATCTGGTGCTCAAATTAAGCAAGCAGTCAGTCAGTCAGGCTACGTTCAAAATCGCATCTCGTGTCGCCATGTCTATACTCGCATTTATAATGCACAAGTGTGATATACAAAGATGCACTCTCCATTCCTTCACTAAAAAATTCTAAAGAC
Organism: Trisateles emortualis; assembly: GCA_947095525.1. Classification (NCBI taxonomy): domain Eukaryota; kingdom Metazoa; phylum Arthropoda; class Insecta; order Lepidoptera; family Erebidae; genus Trisateles; species Trisateles emortualis. Next base: position 18,010,878 of record OX352736.1, on the reverse strand, counting down.
CTGAGCCTCTAGACAAGTGGCATAAGCGATAGTCGAATCGAAAAGTCAAAAAAGCAAATGTATGGGATTTGACGTAAGTTTACGATATAATGTCGTAAACTTACGTCAAATCCCATACATTTTATTTTTTGACTTTTCGATTCGACTATCGCTTATGCCACTTGTCTAGAGGCTCTGATACACCAAACCGTATTACGCTAGCGTGTGTGGATTGAGGTCAAAGCCCTTTTATTTCTCTTGAGAGAAGAGAAGAGGTTTGTGTCCAACAGTGGGACACAATGGGTTTATATGCCTAATATGAAACAAAAAGTAGTCAAGAAAACATTTAATAAAATAATTTTAACAAAAAAAAACCGACTTCAGTACGGCAAGTTGTAAAATTTTCAAATATTTGTTTGTTACAATCGAATAAAATCGACTGAGCGTCGGGCTGAACACAGGTCAAGTAGGTATTAAAAGCTATATTTAATCTGTGCAATCCGCGCTCAATTAATTCACGTCATTATTTCTTATTAATAGTTGCTTAGCAACAATAACCGAAACTTATCTAATCGCCATCAGTAAAATACTTATTATTGAGAAGTTCAGATGGCCAACTGTGGTCTTCTTCATCAGTTTTACTTCACCAAATTACACTTTCTGAATGCAAATAATTGATTTATTGTTAAAAATATTGAAATTGCTATATGTGTGCCTATAACTTTTGAGGAGTTCCTTCAATTCCTCATGGATCCCATCATCAGAACTTTCTTTTGATGATAATGGGACCAAACTGGAAGTATGTCCAGTCAGACAAAAAAAGAATTTTTCAAATCGGTCCATAAATGACGGAGTTATGCAGTAACAAACATAAAAAAAATAAAAATAAAAAAAATACACACGAATTGATAACCTCCTCTTTTTGAAGTCGGTTAAAAATGGAAGTATTCAAGTATATTAATAACATTTAAATACTTTAGTAGATATTTATTATTTGTGCACCAAAGCTATCATAGTAAGTATTTTTTTTTATATACTACCAAGGTGGCAAACAAGCATACGGCCCGCCTGATGGTAAGCAGTTACCGTAGCCTATGGACGTTTGCAACACCAGGGGTGTCACTCACGCGTTGCCGACACTTTAAAAACCTTATAAGTAAGCAATATAAGTACAGTAATAAAGGATTTGTTTTTACAAGAAGCCATAACAATGTTGACTAGCACCGTCTACGATGGCAAATTCAAAACATGTTTACTAACGAGTCTTTAAATTATTTTCCGTAAAATGGCTTTAACCCGGCACCAGTATAATATATATCAGGAATCGGGATCTCTCTCACAACTTTAATCAAAAATGTTGATATAACTTTCCATTTACATCGGCAAAGTAAAATTATGTTTTATGAGCTAGAGGCAAAATTGCAATTTAGTGAGTAGCAACACCGAATTTAAATTGGTCTGTCTTTATTACACAGCGTGTAATAAAAACAAACCTACACGTATAATCCAATTTTTCCTCGGGATAAAAAGTAGTAGGTATCTGTGCTATTCCAGACTATATTCTATATCTGTGCCAAATTTCATCCAAATCTGTTTAGTCATTTTCGCGAGATTGAGTAGCGAACATCCGAACTTTTGTATTTAAAATATCCTACTAATATTATGAACGCGAAAGTTTGTAAGTATGGATGGATGGATGTTTTTTACTCTTTCACGTAAAAACTACTGAACGGATCTGGAAGAAATTAGGCACTGAGATAGATTATGGTCTGGAATAACACATAGGCTACTTTTGCAGCGATAACCGACAACCACGCAAGCGGAGCCGCGGACAACAGCTAGTTAGTATATATATTTGGGCACCTTTTCTCAGAACTGCGACCTCAATCAGATACTATATTCATAGGTTAATAATACCTTTAAATATTTGATTGTTTGTAAGCAGTTTAGGTTTAGTTACTTTTATTTTAATAACTATTCATTTTATGAAATAATTGTACCACTGTATTGATGTGTGTACTATAAAACCCCCGCCGTCGTCAGCAAACTCTCCTCAACTCCAGCACGTACTATGGGCGTAGTCCACAGATGGGTAAAGCAGGTACAGACGACGGATTCTTTTCTTCATATACAATTAAACACAACTTGATAACTATATAACTTGTTTATTGCACTTTCCCTGCTTATAATTATTTACATTCAGATGTGACTTGGCTTCATCGAAGCCCGAACCTGTCTGCCATTGACAACCTTCAAATCATTCACCTTTTTTCTCTCTCTCTCTGAATTCTGAATTCAAATATAATTATGATTTATTTTTATAACATGTCAGAGGTTTCACTATTGGTATGCGGCCAGCTAGTGACCACCAATAAACCTCTACAGTACCTTTAAATTTGATTTTTAACCGACGAAAAAAAAAAAGAGAGGTTCTCAAGTCGTATATTTGTTTTTTTTTTTTTTTTTTTTTTTTTTTATGTATGACCACGCATAACTTTTTACAGGGTCGTCCGATTTCGATAATTCTTTTTTTATTCGATAGGATATACTTTGAAGTTGGTCCCATTTTAACGACATTCAGCTCTTATGATGGAATCCATGAGGAATTGAGAGAACTCCTCAAATATTATAGGCAAACATATAACGATTTTGATATTTTCTACAATAAATCAAGCATTTGCATTCAGAAAGTATCATTTGGTGAAGTAAAACAGATGAAGAAGACCACAAATGACTGCCAGAAGTTCTCTATAATAAGCATTTTGTGAATGGCGATAGGATAATATAGATATCGAATAAGATAGTTACAGCGACTGTAATAAAGTAAATTCAATGTTTTTGATGAAAATGGTACCATTAAACTAATCTGATGATGAACTTGGAAGGCATAAGCATCGGAACTCCATAAATAAACAATGTATTCTAGCCGTGTTTGAGCTTATTGGAGAGGTCATAAGATGCACTCTGATTGTAAATTATTAGATTTTCGGAAACTCCGTATTTTCTACTAGAAATAATACCCCTCCGTTAAAAAAATAGGGAATAATTGATTGTTCACTCATAACATTTACATTTGTTTACCGATTTTGTAAAAATTTGCTAAATATATACAGTTTTAATGACACTACATCATCAAGGAGACCTTAAATTGATCTACAACCGACACGGAAGACAGGTAAGGGCACTCTTCAATAGTTTATAGCAGCCCCCTAACTACTAACAAACCATCTAACAAGCAAATTATTTATTACGTAAAGTGAAATGGTAATAAATAAATGTTTAGCGCCGACTTAAAATAAATTAGTTATTTTCCATTAGTGCAGCAAAAATCAAAATCAAAATATTTGTTTGTAATCATAGAACATGGTTTATGTTTTGCATTGAAGCGTACAAATTTAAATCTAAATCTAAGTACTCTGATTATAATTAAAACATTCATTGCCTATATTATTACAGATTAGAATAAACATATTTAATAAATTTTGTAATAAAAATAATAATAATAATGGTAATTTCACAGACAGAGCTTTGAAAAGACCGCGAGCACTTGCACCCCACCGAAACGGCTCAAAAACATAATCTCCGATGAGAATGCTGTATTTGCGCCCCTTGAGAGTCTCCGCAGATGCAACAGCAGCACCACCTGCTGTGCTTGGGAGATGGGATGGCGTGATGGCGTAGACACATGCTGCATCCCACATCAAAGGCCTACCCATCTTCCAGGGCAGTAAAGACATACCATCAGGTCTCTCTTACCATCGTTGTGTACACAATATAATATACACAATTGGGTTCCCGTACAGCTGTAACGCCAGTGGTGACAAGAGCGCGTCGGAGTATGTCATTTAGGTTAGCATGCCGAGATATATTTTAAGAGATGTAGGGCGCTATACTAACGAGCAAGCCCGACTGGGGTAGGACCTCCACCTTACAGAAAACCACAGCCAAATAACTACACACAGCGATGTAGTTGTGTTCCTAAATGAGCGCTGGCGACCTGTACCCATACAGGTCTCCAGCGCTTATTTAGGTATGCATTTTGAAAGAAACGTTTTCCTGTCTCAGGGATACTCCATTTTAAAGCCCTAATGTAAAAAGATGGGTCTGCAACACACACAAGTTAGTCCATAGAGTACGGTAACTACTTAACATCAGGCGGGCCATATGCTTGTTTGCCATTCAAGTAGTATAAAAAATATATGCGGCCTGCACTCCTGCTGCATGACGGTCGTGGTGTCCAAGACTATCGACGGCTTCACCACAGCAACATGTATGCTGAGAAATAGAAGAAGCACCTAGACGAAGTATAAAAGTATTAAATATTAATGTCAGGATATTTTAAGTAGCTTCGTTACTTACGAATTTACGAAATTACGATATTTGGTTCAGTGTTTAGTTTTACGTTCGATGTCCATACGGGAAAAAAGTTGTGTGACCCATGGTGGTGCCAATGGTTGTCCCTAGTATGAGTGTACTTTGTATCCGTCAATTGTATATTTGTAAAGTCTCCCGCGACACAGGGCTTGTTACCTAGCGAGGGACTTGCCTTAAAAGAAAAGGAAAATAAAGATTTTGATTTTATTGTTTAATCAAAGGTACAAAAATAAGGGTAAGTAATAAAAAAAAATTAAAACTTCTAAAATACAAAGATATATTGACTTTTTACAAAAAATCGCGTTCTCCATCTTTGATCACGAAATAGATGTTAAATTCGTATTCAACAAACCCGAAAAGCTCGAAGAGGACACCATAACAGGTCACTTGTCAAAAGTAGTAACACGTTAAAGGAGGTTACTCGCTAATCTAAATCTAATTCGGCTGGGTAGTGTTTGAATCGCTTAACCATATCTCCTGTCCTAAATATCGCAGTATCTCAAGACAAAAATGTTTGACCCATGTATGTTACCAGTGATGAACATTATACATCTGAGACGTGGTCGTATATTAACGCTGCGCTGTGTTAAACCTTAATAATTATAATATTTTCGAGACGCAAACTAGGCAGAGCCTGAACTATGGTATCCAGACAACTGATAAACATACTTATATATTTCTAAATACATACATATTATAAATAAATTACACCCAGACACAGAACAAACATTCGTGCTCATCACACAAAGATTTGTCCTGGGTGGGAATCGAACCCACGACCTCCGGCGTAGCAGTCAGTGTCACTAACCACTAGACCAACAGGTCAGTTAATGCTTATGTATACATAAGCATAAGGATTTATTTGCGCTCTGTAAATCTTTATGTAAACGTAAGCTTAATGCTTATGTTTACATAGCATAAGGATTTACACAGCGCAGTGATCTCAGTCAAAAGACGTGCACTGGTAGACCAGTGCGCGTCTTTTGATTGAGATCATAAGGACTTTATAACCAATTTGTGATGTATAATTATTGATTTGTATATGTAAGTCACAAAAAATTAAAAAATAATATCTTTTTAACAAAAAATTGAACCGACGAAAAAAAAAGGATTTGAAAAGTAAAAAATAATAAAGTTTTGAGTCGGCGCCAAACTAACGAATAAGCAAATTAATCTATACCTACATATATAATACTTGCCGTAACTGATTCACCAACGTAGAGCATATACATAAAGTGAGATGATGGCTTGTTTGTTTGGCGCCGACTCAAAACTTTATTATTTTTTACTTTTCAAATCCTTTTTTTTTCGTCGGTTCAATTTTTTGTTAAAAAGATATTATAGTGATTAAGGTGGTCACCTTGCCTCTAATACCGCGTCGTGTGTAATATACTCGTAGTTCCATTCCGACAAGTGATAAAATGTTGTGTGATTAATAACTGTTTGTTCTGAGTCTAGGTGCATTTTGTGACCGTAAATTATTTATTTGTAAAGTCCTCGCGACATACGGTATGTTTTCTAGTACAAGAGTTGTTTTTCACATGTATTAGAGATCTAAGGAAGGTTGCTGAGATAGACTGGATGCGAAAAATATACAAACAAGTCAGGTAAATGACATATTAAAAGTATAAAAGGTAGGTAACATCAAAAGGTAATGAGTCCCAAGGCATCATTCACGCGTTGTAGACCCTTGTTCTAACACTAAGTGGCACATGTACTGACAGCAGTTATAGAAAAATGAATATTTGTGATAAAAATTGCCAAAGATTCATTAGATTGCCAAAAGAGTACGCAATATACTAGACGGATTTGAAAGAAACGGCACAGTGTTATAGCTCAGAACAAATGAACGCCGACGAAGTCACGGGCAAAGCTCATATTTATATTTGAACGAGTTCCATACATACAACGCATAAAACTGTGGATCCATGCTCCATCACAAGCCCTGAGGCTATCTGTGACCCAACTTTATGCGTAAATTTTTGTTAATTGCATAGCTTCTATCGCGGGCCTTGAGCGTGGAGACCGAATCCAGAAATTCCGTAACGAAAATAACCTAACACCCCCACTCCGACCGGCACAGCGGTGATACTTTTTTTAATGGTGAATTTTCTAAACGGCCAATAATAATATGTCAAATTTGTGTAAGGAGGTTTTGATCTAAGAGAATAAAAAATAAGTAAAGAATAAATTAAAGGTTAAATATTAGCCTAAAATTTAATGAATTATGGTTGAATTTCGACCACGGGCGATCACTATAATCAATTTCACATAGCATGGGTACGGTGACGTTTAGCATTTAGACTAGAGATGTAGTATTGATAATATCGAATTCAAAAATATCGATGATAAAGACATCATGCTAAAAAATATGCAATAGCTTTACAGCGGCAGTCCCCGAGTGCCACACGTCTTTTTTTTTATTCCTGTCTATATTATTATACTTTGTACTCACTGTCTAAAATAGACCTAGCCCGATATTGCTTTATTCCAAATTCAATTTAGTTTACGAAATAGTACAATAGATACCTCTAATTACAACGCTTTCATACAGAGGAATGGTTCTATTCTCAACAATCTCTAACACCAAATTCCTTACTTTACTTAGAATTCAATTTGTACTGAATTACGAAAGTGATTGAACAGAAGTGTTCCAAAATAAACCTAGTATTCATTGTTATACCTAATGTTATGTAGTAACAACGGTATTCAAATCAAATTCTATTTCTAAAGGCAATAGGGGCAGAAACCTGTTTAGGTTTCTTCTCCTAGCCTATTTGCTTTATCTTAGTTCTAAGTAATTACTACATCTGTGTTTAAATTTTCAATGGAATTTCTAACCACTTTGGTAGTGTGATAATATGTATAGCAGATCCTAATGAGCCAGTGATACCTAATGAGCTAGTAAAGCTACTAACGATATCACCTTATGATTTGTATTATTACTAGTTGTTGCCCGCGGCTCCGCCCGCGTGGGTTTTGTTTATCGCGATAAAAGCCTATGTGCTATTCCTATCTATGATCTATCTCTGTGCCGCCACTGACAGGGAGTTCATCCACACATTTTAGAACCTTTATCGTGCCGCACGTGTGCGGTTTCAAAGGAATTTCGTCCCACGTACGATTAAGTTGTGGAATGAGCTTCCTGCCGAGGTTTTCCCGAGAGACTGCATGGGGTTCTTTAAGAAAGGAGTTATAAGGTTTCTAAAGGGTCAGCAACGCGCGAGTAATACCCATGGTTTTGCAAGCGTCCATAGGCTACGATAACTGCTTACCATCAGGCGGGCCGTATGCTTGTTTGCCTCCTTGGTAGTATAAAAAAAAACATCCAGATCCATTCTTCAGTTCAGTAGGAACGGTAGGTTTTTAAGTGAAAAAGTAATGAACATTCATACACCCATACTCATAAACTTTCATATTTATAATATTAGTAGGATATACTTAACTTTACATTCAAACGTTATAAAAAAGAACAGAAGAAAAAGACCTCATACACAAAAAAGACGATGTTTTAAAATGCGTCATAGAATTCGGTCTACTAAAAAGGTGCTCAGAAGAATGGCAGCATTGCCACGTTGAATGGCAATGCTTATTCTTTGAGCCAAATATAAGCCAGTCTTTTGGTCATGACAATGTGAAGGGTCAATTAATCTGAAACCTTATGATATATATCATATTTCTAACAGCCAAGAATATATTACTATCTGTAATATATTCTTAAACTTAACTTAACTTAACTCAATATTAAAAAATAATAATTTAACCAATCACATAAACCTACCAACACGACAGAATGCTTGCTTGGACCTCATAGTGAGTAATATACACGCCTGGAAGGCGAATCTTCACTATCTCGCACTATCAGATCATGAAACTGCACAATCTTTAACAGCTACCTTAGAAATTCGTCACAAAATAAAGGAAAAGCCAAAATGGTGGTTTAAAAGTGTTAGAGATTTAAGCAAAGAAAATAAAAATAAATTTAAACACTGCATATCCTCTCTATCTTTCTCTGAGGTATATGAACAAGAAAGTACAGATAAAGCTTTTGACGACTTTCACGATACCGTCACCCTCTTCTATAATTTATGCTTTCCAATTAAAAAAATTAAATTTACAAGCAAACCAGTGAAAAATAAATGGCTGACAAAGGGCATCAAACGATGCTGTATAAAGAAAAGGGTCTTATATCTGAAATACCAACTAAATAAGTCTAATAAAAAGCACAATAAGAACTTATATGATCGTTACACTAAAATACTTAAAAAATGCATACTAAGTTCACAGCGTATCGACAGCCAGCGTTATATTGCATCTTCAAAAAATGTATCCAATGCCGCGTGGAAACTAATTAAGGATACCAAAAATGATACCTGCAATAAATCTCAGATAGACAGTGTAAAGCTAAACAACGTAGAATACGAAGATCCGAATCAAATATGTCAACTATTCAATCACTATTACATTTCATTAACCAATCAAAAATTAAATCCCACACACACTATACCGTGCATTCCCAATAATTCTAAAAGTATTTTTCTCTCACCGGTGAATGAAAACGACATCTATGACATAATTAAATCTTTAAATGATACTAACTCTACAGGTTATGATCATTTAAATACTAAAGTAATAAAGGAAAATGCCGTTAGCCTGGTCTTTCCACTTACTTATATCGTAAATCTCTCATTAATAGAAGGAAAATTTCCAACTCGTCTAAAAAAGTCAATTGTAAAGCCTATTTATAAGAAAGGACCTAAATCTGACATGAACAATTATAGACCTATAACACTTATCCCTATTTTAGCAAAAATATTTGAGAGAGTGATGTACAATAAGGTGGAAGGTTTTGTAACAGCATGCAATATTCTAAAGAGTGAACAATATGGTTTTAGAAAACAAAGCTCCACCTCTCTGGCATGTTTCTCTTTGTTTAAACAAGTAACACAAACAATAAACGATAAAACACTAATAGCATGTATATTTCTAGATATGTCAAAAGCGTTCGATTTTGTATGTCATAATACCCTAATGACAAAACTATACAGCTATGGAATACGTGGACCTGCATATGATTGGTTCAAAAGTTATCTAAAAGATAGAGTTCAATGTGTGGAAATAACAAAAATTGATCAACATCAACTAATGCAATATCAATCCACGTATGAATATAATAAATATGGGGTGCCCCAAGGTGGAATTCTTGCACCACTCTTGTTTCTTCTCTACATAAACGACCTGCCCGATATAATTAATCACGAATGTGTCCTATTTGCTGATGACACAACGTTAGTAGTAAAAAGCAACAATATAAAGAACCTAGAGACGGAAGTTAACATGACTATTAATAGTTGTATAAATTGGTTAGAACAAAATAACTTAAAAATTAATATAGGAAAAACTAATATAATACAGTTCCAAACATATAGAGCAAACACACCAGCCTTAGACATACACTACAAGAATCAATCGCTCAGAAATGTAAACGATTGCGTATTTTTGGGTATAACAGTTGATAAGTATTGTAATTGGAAACCACACATCTATAAAACACTTGACAAGATAGATCGATTTGTGTATGTATTAAAAAGAATAAGAGAAATTGTAAATATAAAAACTGCTATAGTCACATACCATGCTTATGTAGCTTCCATACTTCGTTACGGTATCATCATATGGGGTAATTCGACTGAGATGAATAAATTGTTTGTGGCACAAAAAAAATGCATAAGGGCAATATTTAATTGTCACTATCTAGATAGCTGTAAGCCTTTATTTAAACAATATAAAATTCTACCATTGCCTTGCATTTATATTTTAGAAATATGTATATTTGTCAAAAATAACCCTGAACTGTTTCCAAAACTAGGAGATAAGGAAAATAGTCGAACTAGGCATAAAAATAGATTACAATTACCACAAATAAATTTAGAAATGTTTAAAAGAAATTCATATTGCACGGCTATAAAATTATATAATCATCTTCCTGAAAATATTACATGTTTACCATTTAAACAATTTCGTAGGGCACTATGTGAACTACTACAGGAAAGCAATTATTACAATATTAATGAATATCTAGATGACAAATTTAATGATAATAATTTCCAATGTAAACTAGACATATAAGCTACAATATAATTATGTATTAAATTCCAATAATAATAATAATATTTAATTCATTATGTTAGTTCATTAGATTATAAGTTATTTTGTTTGTGTTTTTAAATATTTACACGCCACAACTGGCAGAATATGTTGTATCAAAAATAATATTGTAACATCCTACCAACCATATTCTTGAAAATAAAGTATTCTATTCTATTCTATTCTATTCTTGGCAATATGTGAAGATGCCTCATGGGTTCGGATATCAGCTAGGTATCAGCAACTGATATGTATGATATAATCAATATTGTATGTATGACGTATTATATCTTCAGATTACCAATAAACTTAATAATTCAAACTCAATTCGTTAAGATCCATGTCTGAATATAAATAAGTCTCTTAAAGAGTTTCAAGAAAAAATCTTTAATTATTATCTACTAAATATCATATTTCCTATTTTATAAAGGATCAATAACTTAGAGATTTAAATTTAATTAACTCAAATTCAAAATTAATGTATTCATTTAGTTTACAAAGAACACACTAATGATGGTCATACATTATGAATAAGCCAGAAAGATGCTATAAGCTAATTTACCTACGACTAGTTCGCTGACGTGAAGCCAGGAGAAGAACTAGCAAGGAATTGAGGCCACTGATTTTAATCGCCAGATAGTTACAATCTATTGTATAATACAATTATGGTAACATCAAACTGTTTCATTCAACAATACAACATTCAACTTAAACTTGGAACACCTATCTTATATATATACATACATATATATATTTTTTAAAGACAACTCCCGCACTAGGGAACAAGCTCTGTGTCGCGGGGGACTTTACAAACATACAATTAACGGACACAAATTACACCCAGACTCAGAACAATTCTTTATGGGTCACACAAAGTTTTGTCCTGTGTGGGAATCCACAACCTCGTGCACAGCAGGCGCATACTGCGACCACTGGACCACCGAGACAGTCAAATCCTAATATATTAATATATAATTCTAATGGGATTCCTGACGCGGCCTTATTTTTTAAGATAGACAGACAGATACTTAATAATAATAAGAGCAACCCAAATACATCCCACTGCTGGGCACGGGTTCTCTATCAAGAGGAGAGGAGACCCTTGACCGCTATCCGAGGGTTTAGGCCAGACAGATACTTAGTATGTTTTATTTTTTAGGTAAAAATACGAAAGTGTTGTAAAGGAATTTAATTAGATCTGGAGTCTTATTTAAAGTATTCTTGGCAAAAAGCAATATTCTCATAGTAGGCACCAATTACGTAATACAAACTAAACTCAAACAAAAATGGTTCCCTATCAATTTTTGTGATTTATTTCTCTATAGTTTCTACTGCCAGTATTTCAGTGGTTTCTTCCAATTTATGTTGAAGCAGACATAAAAATGTCTCCTGAAAACGTTTATTAGAAAAAAAAAAATGATTTTAAAACAAATTGCCTCAGCTTTGCTTGAAAAGTATGTATTATGTAACTCGAATTAATTAAAAACAACATTAATTTATAATTCTTCAAGATTGAGCAACTTATTTTTGGTAGCTTAAGTAAAGCTAAAAAGTAGAGAAGAGAGGTAGGGCACCATACTAGCAAGCAAGCCCAACTGGGGAAGGACCTCCACCTTACAGAAGACCACAGCCAAATAACTACACACAGTGGTGTAGTTGTGTTCCTGTTGGTGAGTACAGGTCTCCAGCGCTCATTTAGGGATGCGTTTTGAAAGAAGATACTCCCATCATAAAGCCCTGCTTCTGTAGTTTTTACGTGAAAGAGTAACAAACATCCATCCATCGATACTTACAATCTTTTACGTTTATAATATAAGTAGGATTTTCCGCCTGTGGTTTTGCTCGTTCGATATGTTAAGAAAAGATTCAGGGAAAATGTAACTTTCTGTTGTGTAATATTTTTCTAGTACTTTCAGTGATTATATCTCAACTACAACTCTTTATATAGTGTTATGAGACTCAGGCATCTGTCAAATTGTAATGTCTACGCTAGTGCTACGTGACTAGAACGTTAATCTAACCGATTGTTTCGACCGATTTCGACACACAGTGAGTGTACAATGTTGTAGATATTAAAGCTATTAAATCTTTCCTACAAAAACAGATTATAGTTTCGGCTATTACCTGTCAAAACCACGACAATAACAAATAAGATTTGCGATGCTTTTAACCTTTTGTAATTTTATATTATGATATTCTAGTCATGTACTAACGTCACATTAAATTTTAAAGGATTTTTGTTCCTTTATAAACTTAAGTAAACCCTATTATATTATTTGAATACTAGCTGTTGCCCGCGGCTCCGCCCGCGTGGATGTCGGTTATCGCTGCAAAATGTAGCCTATCCGTTATTCAAGACCATAATCTATCTGTGTGCCAAATTTCATCCTAATCCGTTCAGTAGTTTTTACGTGAAAGAGTAACAAACATCCATCCATCCATCCATCCACATTCTTACAAACTTTCACATTTATAATATTAGTAAGGATAATACTTTATGTTCTACAGATTTGATAGTCGCTGAAAGTTTACTTCTGATTAAATTCGTTGCGGGGTCCAAGACAGTAGGTTTAGTTGTCCACGGACGCACGAGTGTCAAAGCTCGGTGTATCAGTTGGTTACTTCGCTGTTAATCCTGGCTTACAGGAGTCACAGCGGTGGGCATGTGGGTAGGATTGTTCCGAAAAAAATAAGTCGCTTAAAGTGCAGGTACTGGAGTCACACCGCATTGTCAGCTTCAAGGCTTTCATGATGGGAATTACCAATTTTTTTTTCATACATTACCTTAACGCTTAAGGTTTTCTACAATCTGTAATATTTTGTACAATTTCAAGAAGCTTCAAAATAGGTAGGTAGTCAAAGGAGGCTTATCTTTTACGCACAAAAAAAAATAAGCGCGTTTCCGATGATGAAGGTCTGAGTTAAAAGTGGCAGTTCCGTTTTTATTCATTGTGGGTCATATTGTAAATTGCTTTTAATATTTCAACCTTTCACTAGTCCCAGTTTTTGAAATATGTGTCACAGAATTACAATGTCATGGGTGTATGCAAATGATTAATGATATATCTCAAAATAATCGGATTTGACATATAACTACTGAAAAGCTATTATATTGTTGCTATTTTTATTGCGTTTTACGAGGGAAAATTCTGCCGCTTCTGAAAATATCATAATCAAATTTGCATTGCTGTGCAAAAAGGCAATTTCCTTTACTGTTTTATAACTAGATGCAAGTATACATATAATTAGGACTTTAAAGGAGGTAGGGCACCATACTAGCGAGCAAGCCCGACTGCCCGACTTGGAAAGGACCTCCACTTTACAAAAAACCACAGCCAAATAACTACACACTTCGGTGTAGTTGGGTTCCTGTAAGTGAGTCTTCAGCGCTAATTTAGGGATGCATTTTGAAATAAAAGTTTTCCCTGGTGTAACAAAAAGAGTCGGCAAGACGCAAGTGATACCTATCGTTTTGCAAGCGTCCATTGACTACGGTAACTGCTTAACATCAGGCGGGTCGTATACTTGTTTGCCACCCAAGAAATATAAAAAAATATGAAAAATTATTTTCTCAGTAGCAAGATACAAATGGTAGGTCGTTACCACTGCTCATAGACATTAATAGTACTAAAGACAGAGTCGCTATCTACTGTAGTTATTTAACTTATTTCGTCAATGAAGCAAAATATCACACACGTTCTGGTAGAATGGAGTTTTTGAATTAGATTTTTCGGTGAAATGGCCCATCGATCAAATGACCCATGGGTTAAATAGCTTTTCGCTAATCTGGCGTAATAGAAATGGGCTTCGTTAAAATGTATTTCGATACTGAATACGTAACCCAACTTAAAATGTGCGCAAGCTGTTAATAAAACAATAATACTGGCTATTTTCTGTTCATTTTTAATTATATATCAAATTTTAAACAAAAACAGATGACGTTTTATCCTATAGTTTTACAAAACCAGTCCACTAAATTAGGCGCGGATTCAGGATTTGATTTAGGATTCGAATCTAAGCTCGTTTAACTAACTTAATCTTTCTTTATATATAAAAAAATTTGAAGAAATAGTTGCAAGCCAGGGGTAGGGGCTATTGCGCCCATTGCCTTTACATCGCGAGTTTTCATATTTTTTTCTCACTCTTATATTAAAATCGAAGGTGTGTTTGGTATTTTACTATCCCTACCAAAATAGCGTTGTATAGTACCTATAATTATATAATTAAAATTAATGCCCTGGCAAAATAAATTCATTGCTGGCACATAGGCCGCCCGCGTGGTTGTCATAGCATTCGGCCTAGAGCTTTTTTTTTTTTTTTTTTTTTTATACTACTTAGGTGGCAAACAAGCATAAGGCCCGCCTGATGTTAAGCAGTATCCGTAGCCTATAGACGCTTGCATTACCAGAGGTATCACTTGCGTGTTGCCAACCCATTTTTTTACACCAGGGCTTTAAGATGGAAGTAACCCTGGGATAGGAATACGTTTGTTTCAAAACGCATTCCTAAATGAGCGCTGATCATCCATCAGCTGCCTGCAACCTTTACTAGGTTCAGGGTCAAACTTGTTAAAGGCCTACCCATGGTGTATCTTCTACTACTTGCAAGAGAAGTAAAATGAGTACGCTATCTCGCCAAATTCTCATAAAATTTTATTCTTAATTGAAAATAGTAAAACAATAGTAATCGCCACCAACTATAAACTCGAGACTCACTAGATCGATTTCGCTCAGGTTAGTATTTGAAAAATATTTTTATTTAATTAATTTACATTTCAAATTTCACGACGTTCCTATCAACGATACTTGAGTTACCTTCGTACAAACATTTTACATCCTTATTAATATTATAAATATTGGGAGAGGCCAGCTATGTCCAGCAGTGGACTGTGATAGGCTGATTGATTGATTGATTGAATATTATAAATGTGAAAGTTTGTAAGAATGGATGGATGGATGGATGTTTGTTACTCTTTCACGTAAAAACTACTGAACGGATCTGGATGAAATTTGACACAGAGATAGATTATGGTCTGAATAACACATAGGCTACTTTTTACAACGATTAGAAACAGCTAGTACATAATGAGTAGGTACATACAAATGCCGGATTGTTTTAATAGACTTGCCGAACTTCACTCCCTCGTTCAATGATTTTTTTTTTACCATTAGGAACCCACATTAAGGTAGCCAAGTATTGTTTGAAATGAAAAAATCTGTTTTGCATTTTTCAATTACTTTTTATAGGCTTAATATACAGTAATGTTGCAAAGAAATGTGTTTGGAATGAAATTCTCATTTCAGAAGACAATACAAGACCAAGTTACACACTTTGTAAATATTTTCTTTGTATATAATTTGAAGGACAGGCTAGGGCCGAATGCTGTGGTAATGTTTGGGCCTCCAGAGATGACGATAATGAAGACGATGGTACTGAAACTGCATAGTGTTTTTTCGAAGTTTTTATACGTTTGGTGTAATCTTACACTAACATTTATTATGCGAAAGTTTGGATGGATGGATATAATAATATGAATGTTTATAAGTTAATCACGAAAACACGGTTCAACGGATCTGGATGTTATTTTGCACAGATATAGATTTTAGTCTGAAATAGCATAAATACTACTTTTTACCCCGGAACAAACCCTGTTCCCGTGGAATTGTTTGCGCTGGTGAAGCCGCAGGCAGAATCTAGTGTTACATCAAAACAATGAAAAAATATGCTCCTATCAACTCAAACTACCCAATAGCGCTAGAAAAATCTCACCCACACTGTAACTCCTGTAATCCAGAATTAATAGCAATAACAGAAGAGTCCCGGGTGAAAGCTAAACCTGTCTTATAGCCTGAATTTAATTGAAAGTAGGTAGGAAGACTAAAACTGTATCACTTTCCTTCGTAACAAAGCAGGTGTATAAAATTTAGGTATACGTTTAAATTTTACTGCCTTGGTGGTCCAGTGGGTGTAGTATGCGCCTGCTGTGCACGAGGTTGTGGGTTCGATTTCCGCACAGGGACTAAACTTTGTGTGACCCATAAAGAGTTGTTCTGAGTCTGGGTGTAATTTATGTCCGTTAATTGTATGTTTGTAAAGTCCCCCACAACACAGAGCTTGTTCTCTAGTGCGGGAGTTGTCTTTAAAAAAGAACAATAAAAAGTCCGTAGATAAGCGACCACTTTCTAAAAACACAACAAGACCCCTTTATGCCTTGGAAAGCATGTAAAACCTGTATGTTGATAAAGAAATAAAGAAACAACAAAACCAAAAAAAAAACCGTATACCGAAATAATTTAGGTATACGTTTAAACATTTATAGGGAATATTTTCCTATATCACAAAACCCAGGTACTTAATTTTTTTTTGGTTAGCCAAAGTTTTGCGAGCGTCCTTAAGCTACACCACAGATAATATAATTAATACTAGACTAACATCAGGCCGGCCATATTGTAGTAGGAAAAAATATATTAAATTAAACTTATATCAACATTAAAAAATAGTACAGCAGCTGGTTCTGACAACATAAGTAACAATATTTTAAAAGAGGCGAAGTATGTCCTAGCAAGTCCTATAGCGTATATTTGTAACTTAAGTATATCTTCAGGAATAGTTCCCAATAAATTAAAGATAGCTAATGTGGTGCCAATATTTAAGGGAGGTGACTCAAGCCAACCATCCAACTTTAGACCAATCTCTCTCTTGAGTACTCTGTCGAAGGTGATAGAAAAAGTTATCAATGTCAGATTGCTTAAATATTAAGAAACCAATAATCTGTTGGCTGCGAACCAGTTTGGCTTTCGTGCAGCTAGGTCCACGGAGGACGCTGTATCGCAACTTGTTGATTTTGTTGCCAATAAAATCGACTCAGGTCAAAAATGTGTAGGTGTCTTCCTGGACCTGGCAAAGGCCTTCGATACGGTCTCGCGACCAATACTGCTGAATAAACTCGAAGCAGTCGGGATTAGAGGCCTAAGTTTAGAATGGTTTCGATCTTACTTAAGTGACCGTAAACAGAGAGTTCAAATAGGAGAAGCTAATAGTGGGGTCGAAGATATCTGCTACGGAGTTCCGCAAGGAAGCGTTATTGGACCTACTCTCTTTGTCATCTACATAAATGACTTATGCTCCCTTAATCTTATAAGTGCAAAAATATTTACTTTCGCAGATGATACTGCTATTGTCTTCTACGCTGATTCTTGGGATGGATTAATTCATGTGGCTCAGGATGGCCTTAAAGTTACACTCAACTGGCTGCAAAATAATCTTCTTACTATTAACACGGACAAGACAAAAATTATTGCATTTCGAATTTCTGAACGATCTGCACCTGACGAGCCTCTTCAAATTAAACTCCATCAATGTGACACAGATAGATCTGAATTTTCCTCTTGTGATTGTGCTATGGTTGAACAGGTCACACTTATTAGATACCTAGGAATCCAGATTGATCAGCACCTAACATGGAAACCTCAAATTGATATACTATCAAAACGAGTTAGAAAATTGGCACACATTTAAAAAAAATTAAAATCTATTGCAGACCTAACCACTATCAAAACAGTTTATTATAGCTTGTGTCAGTCTATCCTATCGTACTGTCAATCTGGGGAGCGGCACACAAGACACATTTAATTAAATTAGAGCGAGCACAGCGAGCTATCCTAAAAATAGCATATAACAAACCATTGAGGTATTCAACGGATACTCTGTATGTAGACTGTAACCACCTTCGTGTGAGACAACTGTTTATCGCATCCGTATTGCTAAATTTTCACAGGCGAGCAAAGGACT
Source organism: Trisateles emortualis (assembly GCA_947095525.1). Lineage (NCBI taxonomy): Eukaryota > Metazoa > Arthropoda > Insecta > Lepidoptera > Erebidae > Trisateles > Trisateles emortualis. The sequence goes on along the minus strand of OX352736.1, from coordinate 17,992,587 downwards.
TAGCACAAGCCTCTTCTAGGACAACAAAGTGGGACAGGCCGATATTGTACTCGTCCTTCTCACGCAGGTGCCCTGCCTTTCTTGGTCCCTCTCTGTACTCCAAAATTTATAAAATAAATAAAAAAATACTAAATCTTACATATCCACGCTGTAAAGCACCTAAAAAACTATAACGAAACGGAAAATTTCTTACGCATTGGACTGTAGAATATGGTACAAAATATAAAAAAAAGCATGTATCTTATATGTATATATATGTATATATAACCAAAAACCTCACACACACACACACACACATACACACACGCGACCAACAAACCATACAATTACATACACCAGCACGCACACACCCGCCTGCGTACATCCTTACACTCACCCAAACGCTCATTCATTCATATATTATCTCAAATAAATATAATAGAACGTATGCAAGCTATGGTTTACCCCTAATCCCAAACTGCTCAACCGCGAAAATATTTCATGAAATATTTAACCAATCAAAAGATATCCCTCGTATTGTCATAATATGTTATCCTTAAGGGAATCGAAAGAACTTTTGTATTATATCTGAAATAACCTTCGTCTCAAAGACAATTGATCCAGACAAGCAAACTAAACAAATTACTAACCACTCCTATGTATGTCTTTCTTGTTTATTTAGAGATGAACATTATGAGCTAGTATAACAATAGGTACAGGTTGGTTTACGTTTCTTTTTGTTAACACTAATATTGTAATTCACACCAAATTGTAAATGTTATACTCTGGCGATTAAAAAGAGTGGCCCGAGTTTCTTGCCAATTCTTCTCGACGCCAAATTGGCCGTAGGAAAAAAATATGCTGGCATTTGTTTTCATAACGTTCATAAGTATCATGTATTTGTTTTAAATGAATTCATGAATTTGACTTTGACTTTGTACATAATAATAATAATATGACTGGCCTGCCCCTTTTGACAAGTGGCATAAATGGTAGTCGAATCGAAAAGTCAAAAAAGCTAATGTATGATGTGACGTAAGTTTACGACATACAATCGTAAAATTACGTCAAATCCCATACATTTGTTTTTATGACTTTTCGATTCGACTACCGTTTATGCCTCTTATTTAGAAGGGTTGGATTGACATAATGACGGTTGGAATACTGTTTGGACTCTCGAACTTGGGATTCAGCTTAGCAACGCCACAAATCCGCCTTCGCAAATATATTATTACTATAATTATAATAGCAACATACACATGTGCTAATTTAGTCTGTATCCTAAAAGCTTATAATATTATATTACTAATAGAAATTATAATTCAGAACATATTAATTAGTACGCAAGGAAACCCACAACTAATTATTCATACACCACAAATTCCCGGTATCATTACAAGTGGTTTCTACACGAATAAATATATTAGGTTTTAAGGCGTAATTGATTGAATACCTAATTATAATCAGTATAAAGATATGTTTTGTCTCTTTTTATCCACAACACTTAATAAACCGCTACAGATTTTATTTTCGTTTGGTTAGTGGCCTACCTGAGCCTCTAGACAAGTGGCATAAGCGATAGTCGAATCGAAAAGTCAAAAAACAAATGTATGGGATTTGACGTAAGTCTTCGATATAATGTCGTAAACTTACGTCAAATCTCATACATTTTCTTTTTTGACTTTTCGATTCGACTATCCTTATGCCACTTGTCTAGAGGGGCTGGCGTGAGAGTTATTTAGGTTGTCCATATTTAGGGGTATGTCGTGATCTAACGACTGTTAACAGTCGGGACCGACTTTTGACGTGCTTTGTACGGAGACGCTCAAATGAAATACCACTATGCGGTCACCTATCTATAGCGTTACCATGTCCTCGGTTGAACCCGCTGATCATTCTTGGTTCTTAATTGGCCATTAAAATATACAACACATACAAATAGATTGATGAGCTGGTGCATTATTTTTGCAAGTACGAGTAAGATTCTTTCACAGTAATTCGCAGTACAGTTTGCGCATTACTACCTATATGTTTTGTTTTCGAGAATCCAGTAACTAGTAATATACGCACGCATACCTATGTATGTGCATGCGTATATAGAAGAGTGTGTATGAGAGTAGTTTTTTTTAGGTTAAGTGTGTGAATTGGTGTATGAGAGTGGGTAAGTATTGTGGCGTAACTGTGCCTGAGGGTCTCCTTAGTAAGACGTATTTAGAAAAAGTAATCTATACATATAATAAAATCGTAACCAAGTCGCGTCTGTACATTGAATTTTTTTTCGAAAAAACAATTTATATATGTTGTATTTATGTTACTGAGGCCAAAAATGTGGTTTTTAGAATTTTTGTCTGTTTGTCTGTGTGTCTGTTTGTCTGTTTGTGGCCGCGTTTGTACGCGATAAACTCAGCAACCACGCAACCGATTTGAATGCGGTTTTCACTTATATATTGTGGCAACCTTCCCATAACATATAGGCTTTGTTTTATTCCAATCGGTTCACAAATAAAAAAGTTATGGTCACTTTAATAACACACGTGCTATACAAGAAACACGCTTCGATTTATTTAGCAAAAACTTTTTAAATTGTAGTTTGTAAAACCACGTTTGAAGTTTATATGAAAATAAATTTAAAAAATAACGCGAGGTTTTGAAGATATAGCAATCACCAATTTAAGTTGAACTCTCATCAATATCGGCGACCATATTAAATAGAGATCAGCTGACTGGTACTTCACGTGTTAACGGTACTAGGTTAAAAGTGACCATTTTACAACGAAATGTAATAGAAGCAAACATTTTAACAGGATGCGGTGCAGGTGATAATCTTTTATGCCCCGGGTTCTTTTGATTCCAAACAATTTTCCGTTTAGCATCTCCAGGAAACTCTATGTTTTAATCCCTGAAGTCCACGCAAACGAAGTCATAAACACATATCAGCTATACATCTATACACACATTAATAAAATTGAAATGTCTGTTTGTAATATCAAAATAACAGCTTTCTATTAAATTCATGTGGCTGTTTACATAGCACTTACAACAGAAATACAATTTTAACAGTTTTAACTCTCTGTCTATCTGTTTGTTGCAGCTAAAATCGTCTTTGATAAAACTAAAACTATATAAATATACTATAAGTACGAATAAAATGCGTTAATCATGCCAAGACCTAAGACAATCACTGACTAAATTAAACGCCTAATAAAACTTAAACACAAACTATAAAATATTACTATAAAATGAATGCTATTTCATTTTGTGTAGGCGCTAACATTTAACAATACCTTAATTTAGGTAATCAGGAAAGCAGCACAGAAAAGAAAACACTCCACCGAATCTGTCTATCTGGTCACGATAAACTCAATAACTACCAAACAAAATTTCATACGCTTTTCACCAGTAGACGGCGTGATTCTTTCATTATAGTTTTTCGAGCGTGAATTGGCTGAAATATTACGATGATAATTGAGCGAGTCGAAAAAATCATGCCGTTGGAGGCAATGTTATTTGCAAATAGATATAAAAGCTCCGCGATACTATGTGTCTATCTTCGACCAAAAAAATCACTCACAGCGAAACGCATGATCGGCCTCTGTCTCATCGGCATACTTAACTGATATATATTTTTAACTGAATTTTTAAAGCTGAGGTTACATTGCATTGTTTTTTTTATTCCTGAACATCGTCATTTAAGAGCCGATTTGTAATATTTTCTTTTTAAGTGACTAGCTATAGCTCGAAAAATTGCCTCAATTAAGTGACAATGGGCAGGGCATATAGCTCACAGAACCGATGGCCGTTGGGGCAGAAAGGTTCTAGAGTGGCGACCACGAACTGGAAGACGCAGCGTGGGCAGGCCTCCAACAAGATGGACCGACGACCTGGTAAACGCGGGCAACCGATGGACAAGGTCAGCTCAGGACCGAATGATGTGGAAAACCTTGCGGGAGGCGTATGTCGAGCAGTGGACGTCTTATGGCTAAGATGGAACTACTTTTGTGGCAAACAAGTTTATGGCCCACCTGATGTTAAACAGTTACCGTAGCCTATAGACGCTTGCAATACCAAAGGTATCACTTGCGTGTTACCAACCCATTTTTTACACCAGGGCTTAGATGGGAGTATCCCTGGGATAGAAAAACGTTTCTTTCAAAACGAATCCCTAAGTGAGCGTTGGAGACCTATACTCACACACAGGAACACAACTACACCGCTGTGTGTAGTTATTTGGCTGTGGTCTTCTGTAAAGTGGAGGTCCTTCCCTCTCTTTAAAAATTATCTTAAAAATCTTTTTGTAATTGGATGGATAATCTTTCTTATTGTTCTCAGTTTTTAAAAAATCCAGTTCTGATGATGGGTTCCGTAGGGAAGTGAGTAACCTCCTCAAATACTATAGGCATACTGCAATGAATCAAACAAATGCATTCAGGAAGCATCAATTTGTTATTGAAACTAATAAAGAATACTGCAGATGGCCAACTTCTCAATGAAAAATATTTTTCCGATGGAGATCAGACATAATGTATCTCAATTATGGTAATTAAATGACAGTAACTAATCACATTCAATGAGCAAATTAAAATGTTACAATTGAACTAATATTATGATACAGCCGGATATAGGCACGGACACTTCGTAATTAAACAATGTACAAAGTAAAAAATGCATAGTTTCAGAGATAAAGATAATAATTAACAGATACCTATATACCGAATTTACGTTGAACTCTCACTAATATGGTCGACAATATTAAATAGGGTTCAACTTACTGGTTTTTCATTCAGTTTTGTTCCGAAAGCTTATGTAAAGTAGTATAACTATATTATAAGAACAATGGATTAAAAGGAAAGTTCTATTTCTGAAATCCTTGAGCACTACGACGGACCATTATGCCTATTATGAATTTATTAAATTTTTAGCCCACATAAACTGTGTAACAGTAGGTACCTATCAGGTTAGAAGTGACCAATTTAAAACGAAATGTAATAGATGTAGAAATTTCTACAGGGTATGGCACAGATAATAACATAACAATACATAAATTCAAACTATTAGCTAGGCGATGGGCCAATTAAGGTTATTCACGTTTGCGCTAAGACAATTTGAAGTGCATAACAATCATACAAACAAGGAATATTTCTTCATGAAGTTTATTAATTGCAGAATCCAAATGTTTAAAAGAAAAACGTGACTGACTAATCAACAAACGCACAGTTTAAATCATTAGACACTCAGATAGCTATTATGATATAGGCATCCGCAAAGAAAGGTTTTTTTAAATGTAACCACTAAAGATGAAAATCAGCCGATGAAAGTTTGTATAGGGATAACAGCTGTAGCTTTAAGATTTTCAGTAAAAGACTGAACACGTGAACGAAGTCGCGGGTACAGCTAGTTTACTAATAAAACAATTCGTAATTATATACTAATATTATAGAAGTAAAAACTACTCGAGCGATTTTTAAATTTATTTCGCCAATTGTAAGCTACATTATCAGCAAGTAACATAGGCTATACTATTTTTACAAGCTTTTATTTAGCTTGCAATGTATGTTAGTTAGTTAGTTTGTATGTTAGCAAATCTTGTGAGCTAGATTTGAAGTACTTCCCGGTGTTTGATGGAGCTCAAATCTGGTATACCTACGTAACTTTGGTGACAATGCAATAATATGGTACCATGGAGCTGGTCTGATGATGCAGTCGGAGGATGGCCATAGGAACTCTTCAACGATACTAGATAGCCGCGTCGGGTTTGAGTGTTTTGGATTTTTCTTGACGAGAACTATATTATTAGATGGGTATTCAGATGGCAAATCTTTAATTAAACAAGATAGCCGTGTCGTGATTGAGTATTTTTTTATTAATCTTGACAAGTACTATTTTCTTAGATGGGTGTTCAAGAAGTGATGATGAAGTCTAAAGGTGGTCATGGTAACTCTTCAACGAAACAAGATAGCCGTGTCGTGTTTGGGTCTTTTGGATTTATCTTGACGAGTACTATATTCGTAGGTGGGCGTTCAGAACGTAATGATGAAGTCGCAAGGTGGCTACGGCAGCTCTTCAACAAAACAAAATAGCGGTGTCGTGTTTGGGTGTTTTGGATTTATCTTGATGAGTATTATACCTAGATGTATGTTTAGGACGTGATGATGAAGTCGGACGATGGCTTTGATGAACTCTTTAATGAAACAAGATAGCCGCGTCGTTTTTGGATTTGATGATATAGCTTCATGGCTAATATATTTTTAGGTGGAGTTCAGTGTGTGATGATGATGTTCAAAGGTACATAGAAACTTTTCAACAAAACAATACAGCCGTGTCGTGTTTGGGCTCTTTTAAGAATATTTAATGCATAAACACCCATGTATTACATAAATACACTATAAAAGCTTGTATTTAAAAATATTTTTTTAAATAGAAACTTATTTCAAAAAGAAGGAGCTATTACAAAACTAAACGAATCTTCGCCGTGCGAATCTAGGACGGGCGACTATTGTTAATTAAAATAACAGCAATGATTGAATTGTTAGTCGACAGTATACCAAATAAAACGTTTTAATGAATAAGAAACAATAGTAAACCCCAGAAGTAATTAAACTGAATGGCTTGATAGCAGCTGCCGTTAATGAGAATCACTGACCCAAATCTTATCACCGCATTCGATTAGCGCTAATCTAAGATGCAGTTAAAAATAAAACCTTAAACCCGCTCCATTAACCATCTTAGTTAATTAAAGTAGATTAAAACATTGACTTTTTAGTATAAGTAATGATGGCTAACGAGCAAACTGTTGAGACATTAAGGGACAGGGAATAGTAGGCATCATACTAGAGAAAGAAAGATAGTGAGGGTTAAAGATCTGCCCACTACAATACAGTCTAAGCTTAATATTGTAAATCATTCCTCAAGAGATTGCCTTATTCTTTAATAGCAATATGTAAATTGAAGCAGACTTTAACACCATACTATAGTTTTTAAGTACGATTACCTTATTTTATCAATAAAATTAGTATCGTATTTTGACTGCATCAGCTTGCATGCTATCATACTTGTATTTTACAAAAGCTTGTAACTATCTGGCGATTAAAAAGGGTGGCCTGAGTTTCTTGCTAGTTCTTCTCAAGGAACTAGCGTCAGCGAACTAGCCGTAGGAAAATTTTGTTGACATCATCTTTCTGGTTTATTCATAATTTATGACCTTCATAAGTGTTACTTTGTAACCTAAATGAATAAATGAATTTTGAGTTTGAGAGAACCTACATTCATAACAAATTGCCAAACCAACAAATTCACATTCGTCATTGACTGCCTTGGTGGTCCAGTGGTCGCAGTATGCGCCTGCTGTGCACGAGGTTGTGGGTTCGATTCCCACACAGGACAAAACTTTGTTTGGCCCTCAAAGAATTGTTCTGAGTCTGGGTGTAATTTGTGTCCGTTAATTGTATGTTTGTAAAGTCCCCCGCGACACAGAGCTTGTTCTCTAGTGCGGGAGTTGTCTTTAAAAAAAAAAAAAATTGCCAATAGAATTTAAATCAATTTACAGTTTCAATATGTATATTCAAAAACAAACTAAAATGTTTTCTGCTGAAAAGTGCTATTATATTCATGAATATCTTAATGACAAACAACCTTTTATTGATGAATGATGTAAATTACTGTTTATACTTTGAAGGACAGTGAACGCCTATAGACGTCATGACAATAAAACATCTGTTGTGTCTACGTTACTGTCCGAGAAAGTGTTAATGACATAATTGTAATTATTGTTTTTACTTTACTTTGACATTAATTCCTGTTTATTTTTTTAAATTAATTGTATCCTATATGCTATTCCAGACTATAATCTATCCAGATCCATTCAGTAGTTTTTGCGTGAAACAGTAACAAACATCCATACATCCACACATTCTTACGAACTTTCGGGTTTATAATATTAGTAGGATTTTGTATGCAATATTCGATAGCATTTTTTGTTACGAATAAATGACTTTAACTTGAACTTGAAAACCTTTCTTTCAAAACGCAAAACGCAATCTTTTACATATTTAATACACCTGGCTCGTAATTTTTTACCTCAGCCAAAGTCATATTGTAAGCAATGTATGGCATAAGTACCTTATTTAAATATTTGGTTATAAAAATCAGAGTAACAAAGTTGTATACAGTATTTTTTTCCCTCGACCCCGATTACCATGAAGCAAAGAAGGAATTTCATTATCTCTTTGTGTTGGCAACCGGTGTAGTGCGGTACCTTGATAGAATTATCATATTTTATATAATGTATTAGCTTAGTATGTAAGCTGAATACTAATAATACAATAAATAACTGGAATAATGTTATTTTTTTATACATCTCTCGCACTAGAGAACAAGCTCAGGGAACTTTACAACAAATTACACCCAGACTCTGAAAAACTCTTCGTGGGTCACACAAACCTGAACCAAAAAAAAATTTCCTGTGTGGTATCGAACTTACAACCTCATGCACAGCAAGCGCATACGCCACTGGACCATCAAGGCAGTCTACAAATAAAATAAATGTTGTTGTTAAAGTTGGTTTATCTAATATTTCGTACAATTTCAAATTCCGAAATATATTGCAAAGAGAAAATATATATTTGAAGACACGATAGTCTAAAGTTCTAACTTTAACAGCATATCATTTATTTTTAAAGATGAAAAGAAGAATAAAATATTTTTGCTCTCTATCTAATAAGTATAATGACATAGAAAAAAGTACCTTTCGTCTCTTCTGAAAACCATTCTACATTCTGCACAAAATTAAACCTTTTTAAAACATTCTATGGAAAATTAAATTACTGTTCAATATAATTATAATAATTTATAGTGAGGAACCCTAATAAAAAGGGAAAAATATTCGACAAAGTAAAACGTAAACGCCTGGAAAAATCTTCCAAACATTTTAGATAGGTCGTATAACGCTTTCAGTAGCTTTGAAATTTCAATCCAGCTTTTGTAATCTCAGCATTGAGGGGTTTTAATGATGCAATAGTAAACACTAAATCCGTTCTTAGCTATGTTACTGGCTGGCAGATTGCCATGCATGTCTATCAGTCTAATCCATAGCTATGTTGGATGTGTTCTACTGCAATCTGAACATGCGGTATTAAACTTTGGCGACAGCTGACACAAACGCTTTTGTATTGTTATATAAGTAACTAGGGGTCGCCCGCGACTTCGTCCGCGTAGTAATTTGGAAAATTTTACCCGATTTTGCAACATATCTCACTACTCCACTCCTATTGATCATAGCGTGATGTTATATAGGCTATAGCCTTCCTGGATAAATGCACTATTCAACAAGAAATTTTTTTTTTGAACCAGTACTTTCTGAGATAAGCGCGTTCAACCAAACAAACAAACTCTTTAGCTTTATAATATTAGCATAGATTTAATTTATTTAAATTGAATGCACCTGTGACTTAGTTATTAAAGTCTTTATATCTTTTCACTGCGAAGGGTGTTGTAGTTTGATTGTTATACGGCGGGCTAATTCTCTAAGAAACAGCGATGGCAAACTGACAGTTGTGATCGCAAAATTAACAGTTGTGATTGCTCGGGGACGGCACAATCTATTGACTGAACGTCAAAAAGGGCTCTTACGGAATACCGATTTTCAATCTGACAGAGGTATTTTGCTCGGTTTTTGCGGTGGCTCGGTTTTTGCTCTTACGGGTCAAAATTTTGTAAAACCAAAAAAAAGTATTTTTTTTATAAAATTCCTATGTGTGGAATTGTTTTGTTTCCTTCGTTTCATCTATATTGCACCGATAACGTAATTATCTGTGTTACTGACAGAGCTTTGTACTCAAAGCAATTGTACGCGCGTTAATTTAACCAACCGTGCCAACCTAATTTGTTTTTAACATATTCAAACCGATTACGAATAACTTTGCGATGCAGATTTATGCAAACGATAATTATTATTGACGAATCTGCAAATTAAGAATAACTAGCAAGCATAAACTAAGTGGTAGAATGCATAAAAGATACCCCATAGATCGCCCTATAGATGGGTGACCGCATTATGGTATTTCATCTGAGCATGCTTCGGAGGGCAAGTCTACAGTTGGTCCCAACTGTTAACTAACAGTTGTTAGATCAGACGACAGAGGTCTAAATATGGGCTATCTAAATAATTCTGTCACCAGCCCCTCTAGACAAGTGGCATAAGCGATAGTCTAATCGAAAAGTCAAAAAACCAAATGTATGGGATTTGACGTAAGTTTACGACATTATATCGGAGACTTACGTCGAATACCATACATTTGATTGTTTGACTTTTCGATTCGACTATTGTTTATGCCACTTGTTTAGAGGCTCTGTCCCTCTAGACAAGTGGCATAAGCGATAGTCTAATCGAAAAGTCAAAAAACCAAATGTATGGGATTTGACGTAAGTTTACGACATTATATCGTAGACTTACGTCAAATCCCATACATTTGTTTTTTTGACTTTTCGATTTGACTATCGTTTATGCCACTTGTCTAGAGGGTCAGGTTGGCCAGTAAGTATACGAAAAGGAAGAACTGTAAGTCCTATGACTGTTTCTGTGATCTAGCTGTTACTTTGCCACCCCGGATATAACTTTGTATTATCCATAAATATTTGTCCCAAATTTCTGTTAAATGCGCTTCACACTTTCAGTTTCAACTGTGCGATTTAACTGTACAGTCGGACTGTACAGATAAATCGTTAGATGTGTAGGACAAACAGTTGAACTGGGCTAGGCTGTAGGGACCTACGATGTATCTGTACAGTTCGACTGTACAGTTAAACTGCAAAGTTAAAACTGAAGGTGTGTAGCGGGCATTAGTTGGTTAGTGTAGCGGGGCGTAATCCGCACTTGGCCGCTCAAGTGGGCCTTTGTGCGTGAATCTGTGTGTACGGGCCCATACAAGATTTACTTATAATAATACAAACATTTTGGCTATGAGCACATACGCCCATACAAGATTTAACTCGTCAATATTCCATGGGGCAAATTGGGGTACTAAAATCGAAACAGACAAAACAGTTCACATTCGACTATATTGTAGTCGAATGTAAACTGTTTTGAAAAAAAAATACAAACATATTGGCTACGAGCCCATACGCCTATAAGATTCGTCCTGGATTCGATTAGTACCCCAATTTGCCCCATGGAATATGTGACGGGTTGAAACGTGCATCGGCCCGTAGCTACATTTTAGGACATAGCAACTCTTTTTACAATATATTCTTTTCTTTGTTTCAGTCTTCAAATGCAGAGAAGTTTGGGCAAGATTAGAACTGGAGCAGGCGTTCAACCTTGGTTTAGATGCTGGTCTGCTGTTGATACCGTTCTTTATATTGTCGGTTGCGTACTGTCTGATCGGTACGAAGCTCTGGCGGGGTATGAGGCACGAGATAGAACATAACTTCAAGTGGCAGCGACATTGTAAGTGAAGCTATATTATATTAAATATATATTTTTATTTTAATATTATATAATAATTATATAAGTAGCGATCCCGGCAGACGTCCATCTGCCCGAAAAAACTGACATACCGACGATAACGCCACCTACCGGGTCCAATTGTAAATCTAAACCATTCTCAAAATCAACCTGAAGTCACCCAAAATTTTATTAAAATCGATCCAGCCGTTTAGGAGGAGTTCAGTGACATACACACGCACAGAAGAATTATATATGTATATAAAGATAATAGCATCCCATACATATCCCACAGCAAGGCTGTTACGCGTGTCCTCTATCAAGAGAGCTTCTTAACTCTCTAGCAGCCTTGTCGTAGGTTTAGGCCTTATTTCACAAACGCTGGCACAATGCAGGTTGTAGGAACCACAGAATATATATTATGAAAGGTGGTCAATCATGCGTTTAGATTTTTCTCCAAGACATGAGTGTGCCATGTTTTCTTACACTGTAAGCAAATAGTAAATCATTTGATCTTGATTAGCACCTATGAATTCCACAAAGTGAAATTCACATAAGCAGGTACGCATGTGAATTGAATTTCATTTGATCACGACAGAGGCATTCATTCATTCAGATGAACAAATCTGACACCAGGTTGGCCACTTACCAAACGATAAAAAGAAGGAGGTAGTAGTATTGCAGTATCACTATAGACTGTCTTGGTGGTCCAGTGGCCGCAGTATGCGCCTGCTGAACACGAGGTTGTGGGTTCGATTCCCACACAGGGAAAAACTTTGTATGACCTACAAAGATTTTTTCTGAGTCTGGGTGTAATTTGTGTCCGTTAATTGAATGTTTGTAAAGTCTCCCGCGACACAGAGCATGTTATCTAGTGAGGGAGTTGTCTTTAAAAACAAGTAATATCTTATCTTTTAATGTCCTTCAATTATAATAATAGTGGTTAAATATAAACGTATCATATTTTCCAAACTAAGTTATAAACTTCTTTGTAAATGGACTTCAATTCAGTTACTTAAAGCGAGCGATTTATGATACATAAAAGTCACTCACACTTTGCTTTCAAGGGACGAGTATATGAGAAAGTTTAAAATGTGAGTTCTAAACTGAGCAAAGTGTTTATATTTCTGAAAAATGTTTATTAATTACAAGCTTCTGTAATCGCAACGTCACACACGAGATGAGGAATGAGAAGTATTCCATATTGGGCACCCGTTTTAATGGCACCTGAGTGAATGGCACCTACCGATATCTTTCGCAGGTGCCATTAGTGGAACATATCGATATAAAAATATCGCTAGATGCCCAATGTGGAATACCTTAGGTGCCATTCACTCAGGTGCCATTAAAACGGGTGCGCAATATGGAATACTTAGATAATGATCAAGTGTCAATGGTTTTAAGAGAGGCAGAGGGAGCCCTACCAGAAAAAGAAGAAAAAATTAGAAAAAGTCAGGCTTGCTCGCTAGTATGGTGATACTAGTGAGCAAGCCTGACTGGGAATGGACTTACAGAAGATCACAGTCAAATAACTATACACAGAGGTGTACTTGTGTTCATGTGTGAGTACAGGTCTCCAGAGCTTTGGAGACCTGTACTCACACACAGAAAAAACAATGTAAATATAAGAAGAAGGCCATTCTTCTTTCTATTTAACTCGATTTTAAGCTAAAATTTACCATTTTTTGGCCAGCAGTGGGACAGTACGTACAGTCTGCAATAGATATTCAGTACAAGCAGTGGTCCAAAGATTATTAATTTCTTTTCAAAGACGCATTAAATATAAAGTCATTATGAAACATTATCTTGTTTGATATCAGCCATACAATGCAAAATAAAATCAAGTTAATTATCTTTGAGGAAAACTGTAATGAAAAATCTTTGACTTTTTATTAAGGAAGACATTATGCAGATATAGTAGGAAGATAAATGAGATTCATTAAGTTACGGTTCCATTATCTGTATACTCGTTTTTTTCCAACATTGGTCCCTCTGCTGGGTACTTCATTCTATCAAGAGATTATAAAATCTATATCAATATTATAAAGAGGTGAAGTTTGTGACTTTGTAAGGGGTAATCTCAGGATCTACTGAACCGATTTAGAAAATTCTTTTACCAATAGAAAGCCACGTTATTTGTGAGTGTTGTATATAATTATATTAACCTGAAAAATGAAAAACATAACCCTCATTTTGCCAATCAGCCAATAAATCATAGTACTAAGCACAGTAGTAAAATGTAAATTGTTATGAAATAAATAAATAAACGAACCACGCTTATTATTTTATCACAAGTTAAAATGTTTACTGCCTTACAAAGTAGGCACAGGTCAGTTAGTGTATCAATATACTTAGTATTTAGCTTGAACCCGTGTTCATATTATGCTTTAAATCTTGCTTCAGCTTTCCGGGGTATTCCTCGAAGCGCACCCATTTTGAAACGCACCTAAAGTATTCCTCGAAACGCACCACTCAGGTGCGGTAACGAAAGAAATTAAAAATATACCGCACATGAATGGTGCGATTCGAGGAATACTTTAGGTGCGTTTCAAAATGGGTGCGCTTTCCAACCGCTTGAAATAAACCGATTTTTATGAAACTTTGCACCATGTTACACTTTAAGTTTACGATATTATAATGTCGTTAACTTACACCAAATCCCAAAGATTATCTTTTTGACAACCGTTTATGCCACTTATCTAGAGGATCAAGCCAGTCAAATATGTAAATTGTTTCAATTTTTAGATATTAATAATCACATACACGATTATTGTATTCTAGTTTCTCTTCACGAAAGGATAGCAGTGATAGTAGCTCATAAATTTGCTATTACACCTGATCTCTATGGTACTTATTTTATTCTTTAAAACGTCCTTTGAGTTCTGCTCATTTCTAACATTGCTGCATATTGCAAAGTCTAGTAATAAAAGGAAACTACTGTATGAAAATCTAGGTCATATAAGCTCGTCTTTGAGCTCGGCGATCTCTCATCCAATTTTATTAAAAATAAACTGCAGATTCTATGGAAAAGATATTCTAGGAATACGTTTTGAAAGAAACATATTCCTATCCCAGGGATACTCCCATATTAAAGTAATGGTGTAAAACAATGGGTTGGCAACACGCAAGTGATACCTCTGGCATCGCAAGCGTCCATAGGCTACGGTAACTGTAAGCAGTTACCGTAGCCAAGGGAAGCCTGCAATGTAGATTGAAGTCAGTGCTAGGTTCATTCTGTCACCTAATATTAAGCGTGGCACCGACTTTAATCTGTATTCAGTTATATTTGGGTTTCTGAAGTCGGTTTCATGTTTTTTTCTAAAAACATTTTTTCATTTTTCTATTTTTAGTGATAAAATAAAAGTAAAAAATATATGAAAACCATTGTTATAGGTATTAAATCTATAACATTTTAAGGTTGCCTTCGATTTCCCTGGGATTCCAACATCAGACCCTGTATTGGTGCCAATAGGAACATCGATTCTCAAAATATTTTGAGAATCGGTGAGAATCACAAATGGGGGACATATCGGTGAACATACATACAGTCGAACATATAACCTCCTCCTTTTTAGAAGTCGGTTAAAAAATCAGAGAAAAAGAATAGAGCCGCCCCCACACAGGCCTTTTTTTCCCCAAAAAAAAAACTTCTATGGGTTTATACACGCGGGCAAAGCCACGGGCGGAAAATAAAATAATAATAGTTTCTTCTTTGCTACCAGTACTTCTGATAACAATATAATTTTACAGTCAGAGAAATACTGGCTCATCACTAATTGACATTTCGTATTAATTACATGTTCCGTTTTGTCACAACAGAAACAAAAGATATCCATACATACATACATAATCTTGTACAATATGCTAATCTCGTTTCACGGGAACATGGAAATTCTGAAATGGAATTAAATAATTAAGCCTGCCGCTGATTCATTTAGTACCTAGTACGAATGTAAAGGAATTACGTTCTTTAGAATTTGATTGCACGTGTGATCTACTGGGTAAGAATGTCACCTTGCTACTAAGGCCGCGCCGATAAGTATTGTGTTCTATTTATCCCTATAGATGGGTGACCACTTAGTGGTATTTCATCTGAGCCTCTCGGATCGTGCTACGGAAATCACGTTGGACTCGCTAATTTAGTTTTTTTTTTGTTAAAAAGACAACTCCCGCGCTAGAGAACAAGCTCTGTATCGCAGGGGACTTTTACAAACATACAAATAAACGGATACAAAGTACACCCAGACTCAGAACAATTTTTTGTGGGTCACGCAATTTTGTCCTGCGTGGGAATCGAACCCACAACCTCGTGCACAGTAGGCGCATACCGCGGCCACTGGATCACCAAGGCAGTCTATGCCAGCCAAACCAATAACCAGCGAGAGAGAGCTCTAGTACTTACTCGTAAATTATGTCTATAATTGGAGAAAAGTGAAGCATAAACGTTTTCAGAAGCTCATCAATATTGATCAACTTGCAACCACTTAAGTTTATGCAGGTATCTGCTCAGACAAAACTGATCAATCAGCCAATCAAAGTGCATGCGCTTTCTCTATTCCAGACTCTGACTAAACGTCGAACTATTGTTTTAGAGTACTTATCAAGTTTCAAGAACTAAAGTTATGTATTTCAAGTACGTTATACTACGATTACGGTTTATATAATATGGCAAATCAAAATGAAAAGTGACGGGCTCATAGCTAGTTGTGTTAGCTGTGTGGATCGAGAGATAGTCTGATGACTGCCTTGATGGTCCAGTGGGTACAGTTTGCGCCTGCTGTCCACGAGGTTATGGGTTCGATTCCTACACAGGGACAAAACTTTGTGTGACCCACAAAGAGTTCTGAGTCTGGGTGTAATTTGTGTCCGTTAATTGTATGTTTGTAAAGTCCCCCGCAACACAGAGCTTGTTCGCTAGTGCGAGAGTTGTCTTTAAAAAAAAAAGTCCGTAGATAGGTGACCATTTTCTAAAAACACAACAAGACCCCTTCATGCCTTGAAAAGCATGTAAAACCTGTGTGTTGATAAAGAAATAAAAAAAAACAAAACCAAAAAATATATATAAGAAATACTGCAGTACCTACTACAATAAAATACATAAAATATTCACAAACAAAAAATAATTTAAATAAAAAAATAATTTAAACAAAAATTATTCCCTATTTTTCTTGGTCACGAATGACTTGTGAACGCCTTAACTAATTTTATGTCTATTTTTTAAATGGCCTTTAATACTGTGTAGAATAAAATAAAGAAAATTGCGCAGAAAATAGTTAGACCTGGGTGAAACCGGGGCAAGCTACCATAAGCAGCAGTCCATGGAAGCAAGGAACCTATCGCTAGTTAGTTTTTTTGCAATGTTGGGTGAATTACTAATACTAACTACATTATTTTAGGGATATATACTCGTACATATGTGTAATTCAATTTGCGTATCAAATTAAGAGACTCAACTAACGAACTATGAAATTAAATACCTTGATACGAAATGTCTCCGTAAGGAAAACGGACGAGTGAGTTATACCTCCAATTACGTAGTCCTTGGAACGCCTTTTGGGAGTTCTTAGTTAGTCTTGTATATTATGAGCTATGTGTATATTATGTTACACCACAACCTGCCTTACTATATAAAAACCTATCCAAAATTGTTTGGAAGAAATAGCTTTTAGTGATTCATCATTTTAATAATTCAAGAGCACACATTGTGTAGTTGCCCTGTTTTTTTAAAGGGTTGTATTCTTTTTTATTCTACAAAAGTGGAAAACAAACATACGGTCCGCCTCATGGTAAGTGGTTACCACACAATTACCGTAGCTTATGGACTCTTGCAATACCAGAGGTATCACTTGCGTGTTGCTGACCCATTTTTTTACACCAGGGCTTAAAGATGGAGTATCCCTAGGATCGGAAAACGTTTCTTTCAAAACGCCTGCCCAAATGAGCGCTGGAGACTTGTACTTACACACAGGAACACAACTACACCGCTGTGTATAGTTATTTGGCTGTAGTCTTCTATTAGGTGCAGAAATAAAATTACAAACAGAAATGACAAATTACAAAATTTTAAGAGAAGTAGGGCATCATACTAGCGAGCAAGCCCAATTGGGGAAGGACCTCCATCTTACAGAAGACCACAGCCAAATAACTACACTCAACGGTGTACTTGTGTACCTGTGTGTAAGTACAGGTCTCCAGCGCTCATTTAGGGATGCGTTTTGAAAGAAACGTATTCCTATCCCAGGGATACTCCATCTTAAAGACCTGTTTTAAAAAATTGGGTGGCAACACGCAAGTGATACCTCTGGTATTGCAAGAGTCCAGAAACTACGGTAATTGCTTAAAATCAAGCGGGTCGTATGCTTGTTTGCCACCCACGAAATATAAAAAAAGTACCTATTATAAGCGTCCATAGGCTACGGTATCTGCTTAACATCAGGCGGACCGTATGCTCGTTAGCTACCAAAGCATTTAAAAAAAATACTGACTGATTGTTCAATTTATTCTTTTATACATAATACATTAAAGCCACGTGTATAACATTAACTTTGTTGATGTGAATGAGATTAAAACTGTGTGGGCGTGTATGAGTGATACGTAGGAAACGTGGTCGACGCGCGGGCGGCGAGCAAGCGTGCGAACTGAATAAAGCGTATTTGAGTCTTTTTGTTACGTAGGTATACGTATAAACTTTTAGACAGGGAAATGTGACTGGAAACTTTTTTGATCAAACTTTAAAGTAAAACTGCTGTGTTTTTAAGCTATTGCATAGCTTCTATCGCGGGTCTTGGGCGTGGAGACCGAATCCAGAAATTCCTTAACGAAAATAATAAACCTAACACCCCCCACTCCGACCGGCACAGCGGTGATACTTTTTTAATGACGAAGTCTCTAAACGGCCAATAATAAAATGTCAAATTTGTGTAAGGAGGTTTTGATCTAAAAGATTTTATAAGGAGTCTTAATGAATTATTACAAGTATTCATTTTTATTATTATATATTTTTCTGAATCATTGAGAATAAAATAAAATGATTTAGATAATTTAGTAAAGTAATTTTTTATTTGTTTCGATTAAAACATCATACTAAAAAATATTACCGCGGCAGTCCCCGAGTGCCACACGTCTTTTTTTTCCACCAAGGTGGCAAACAAGCATACGGCTCGCCTGATGGTAAGCAGTTACCGTAGCCTATGGACGTTTGCAACACCAGGGGTGTCACTCACGCGTTGCCGACCCTTTAAAAACCTAATAACTCCTTTCTTGAAGAACCCCATGCTATAGTCTCTATTGCATTTGAAAAGTCTACTTTTTTATACTATTTATGAAGCAAAAAGGCATATGGCCTTGCCTTATGATAAGCAGCTACCGTGCATAGTCCAGTGAATGTCGCTTGTACGGTGACTTCAATTCTTGGATCGATCATGATTTAAAAATTTTCAGCAAACGTGAGATTTTAACTACAAAAATAATAAAATTGTTACGCAATACACCCTTTTTAAAAGAACCACATAACTTAAGAAGATTATTTTAAATTATTACTCTATTATCACACCTTCTGGTCATACATTACCCCAAACATACTTACCTTTACCGTAATAATATAAACCATCAAAAGAATAATGTTACAATTACCGTTCGAGTCACGTGTGTAACAGATTACTGAATAACGATAACGAATAAATTGAACTCGGTTACCTTTATATTTCGTCCATACTTAATTCACGGCGTAGACACCTGGACGAGGTTCCTAAATATTTCTTTTTTCTTTCTTTTCTTTTTAAAAAGACAACTCCCGCACTAGAGAACAAGCTCGGTGTTGCGGGGGACTTTACAAATATACAAATAACGGACACAAATTACAGCCAGACTCAGAACAACTCTTTGTGGGTCACACAAAGTTTTGTCCCTGTGTTGGAATCAAACCCACAACCTCGTGCACAGAGGGCGCATATTGCGCCCACTGGACCACAAAGGCAGTCAAATATGGCACAGGACTACTCTTGATTTATGTTTTCAAATAATTGTTATGTTTGTTTAGGACATTTTCATTGGGACTCGATGGCTCGTTGTTTAGTATCAAGTTCAGAGACCTATAAGATTAAGCAAGCTTACCATGGTCATTTCATGGATGACAGAGCATTTTATCTAAAACCACTACGACACTCGTCCGTGTCTTGAAAATCCGGTAAATTGACTAGAGCTCGCCGGCTTGTAGCTTAATATCTAAATCGATAAACCTTCAAAGTTAAGCGAGCTTGCCAGCATCCAGTTCATGGATGGGTGTCCATTTTCTAAAGACACAGCAGAGCTATTATATACCCCTCCGTTCCATAAATAGCATATAAAGCCGTTGGTCTCGCGCATAATTTTTTACCGACCAGAAAACTGAATTGCTCTTCCATCGGAGTATAAAGAGTGAATAGTGATAGAACACACTTGCGCAGTATGATATGATGACCCACGCAGTTGGCTAATCTCCGTTATGATTGGGTTACTCTGATGTTACTGTCACAGGGTCGATCGAAGCGTGAATATAGCAAAGGCTTAAAATTCTCGAACCTTTTTCGTTTCGGCTATTTTTAGCCAATTTTACGAATGCAAAAAGAGGGTTATTTTAAGATTAAAGCTTTGTTTGTCTAATGGCCATTGTACTTTTTATTCAGAAAAAATGATTGCTACATGGTTTCGTTTGTTTGGACCTTTTCTATGTATTCTGATTTAGTTATGGTGAAAATAAGAAGCAATTCGAAGGCTATCCTAAAATTACACAGATTTGCTGTGTAAGAGACAGACACAGATGTGTTGTGCTACTATAAGATCTTTGGCCATGTCTCAAGGAGAAACAACGACTCCATAGAGCGTCTTGTTGTACAGGGTCAAATAGACTGAAGTAGACCACGCGGAAGGTCACCAATGCGGTGGACAGATCTTATTAAATCGTCGATAAGGAATCCTGTTAAAACCAAACTGTCCAGCCACAGAAATAATTGGCGAGACATCGTAAAGCGAGCTACATCAGCCTCTTCCACATTAAACAATCATCGTGACCACGACTGCTCTGCCAAGACCGAAACGAAATTAGAAGAACTATAGGATTCAGATACTGTGTTGATTGAAATACACCAATAATAGGCGTCGTCTACCTTACCAATAACAGTCGTGATTTTATGAAGCATTTTTTACACATTGCCGTTTGCTACGGCTCTGACTTATGAAGTAGGTTAAAGGAAATAATGTTTTTTTTTATACTACCAAGGTGGTAAACCAAGCATACGGCCCGCCTGATGGTAAGCAGTTACCATAGCCTGTAGACGTTTGCAACACCAGGGGTGTCACCCACGCGTTGCCAACCCCTTTTAAACTCCTTTCTTGAAGAACCCCATGCTATAGTATCTTGGGAAAACCTCGGCAGGGAGCTCATTCCACACGTACAAGGATATGAGGATAAACTCCCTGTCGATGGCGAGAGCTGCGTTGATAAAATGTGGCCGTGGGCATCATCTCGAACAATTCCTCAGAACACAGCCCATTGTTCAGGCGGTAGAACACACACAAGGAGGCGAAGTCTTTCCTTAGACTTAGTGGATCAATACCGTCTGTGAGCTAGGGATCATCAACAATCCTTACAGCGCGTCTTGGGATTGAATTAACGGGTCCAAGCTGGTATCCAGGTGGTCCCGCCCGACTTTCGCTTTGTAGAGCAGCAGTCTTTGGCCCGCGGTGAAGTACCACTTTGTCCTGTTGATATATGTTTGAGATGTTGTTTTAGTTTTAATCAATTAAAGAGGACATGGGTACCTCACCCAATTATCACCCGCCATTATAGTTTATCAAATGAAAGACAAATTGGCCTAGAGCTGATAATGACAGGTTGTGGCTGAACATCATTATTCTCACACATATTCATTATAATATATTATCTAGGCTACAGACAGTTATTTTCTTGATGTTAGCCTAAAAACAACGTCAAGGACGACGTAAATTTCTCCAATATATTATAAGGAAAGTCTTTGATGTGTCAATATGTAGGTGGTATATAATAAAATGGTATAATCAGTAATTGGAGAGAACTGACAAACTATCAATGGCCTTCATAGACTACAAAAATAACTCATCGTTAGGTAAGGAACCGTGCGAAATGGTATATTAGCGACTTTATTTTATAGACAAAAAATTTAGTTGTTATTCTATTCCTAAAACTATTTCTATTCACTTACTTCAAAGAACTCTTATGTATAACTGAAACTTACTACTTCTAGTAGGTACTTATATACCTAAAATGTATTCTATCGTCAAATAAAATCTAAGAATTTTACAAAACATAAAATTTCAAGACAAACACATTCTGTGCTAGTTAAAGTATAATTATGAAATATTAATTTGACAAACATTTCTCTATAAAATCTGACATTTTAAATTATATATCTGACATACATATTTCTATTTTAATTCTTATATAAAGCAAAACTTCATTTTAACTTCTAAAATTTATAATAACTAACCTAAACTATAGGTAATTATTCAATTTATTTGACAACAATATCTCTACAAAAACAAAACAAATATTATTAATTAATAAAATTTAGTAAAATTCGTCACAGTACATTTTATAATGATAGAATAGACGCCATCTTTCTCTCTCCTATTATACCGAATATGCTGTGCCCGACAGGGTCCATGATTGTTACATAATTATATAATACCATCTGTTATACATTGTGGAAGCAATAAACGATTGAGTATTGATTTTTACTGTACATATTAGACGAAGTACTTACCTATTGACTGTTGTGTCAACTCACTTCTATGTCACAATGTAGTAAGAAGCGATATTTTAGTTAAATACTACTTTGACATAAAATTCCAAATCATCTAAGCTAATATTATAAAGAGAAAATATTAAAATTTTTGTTTGTTTGTTACGATTTTACTCAAAAACTACTTAACCAATTTCATAAATTCTTTCACCATTAGAAAGCTACATTATCAGCGAGTAACATAGGCTGTATTTTATTGAAAAAATATACGGGATCCCAACGAAAACTAATATTTTTAAACATACAAGCTGTTGCGAGCAACAGCTTGCTTCGCCCGCGTGGATGTCGGTTATCGCTGCAAAAAGTAGCCTATGTGTTATTCCAGACCATAATCTATCTCTGTGCCAAATTTTATCCAGATCCGTACAGTAGTTTTTACGTGAAAGAGTAACAAACATCCATCCAAAGAATATTCGACAATGTAAGTTTTTAAGTACCAAAGGCGTTATAGACTTAAATAAATGATGTAAATGTGTCCGTCTACGACCAAAACCTTATCTACATTGTTCAGTCGTAAAGATATTGGTGAAAAAATCTCTCGACCATTAAGTTCCAGTCTGCTAAACTTTTAAAAGAAAAACGTGTTATTGATTGATATTGATATTGAGTTATAAGGATTTAAAAATAAGCAAAGAGGTCTTAAGGGATTGGTAGACGGTGGGTATTTGATATACCTACCTAGATTAAATTAATTTAGCCTTAGCATAGCAATTAAGTTTATTAGGTGAATTCTGATAAATACAAATTCTGATTATTTAGATGTAGACCTATTGCATTTTGGAATATCCTACTAATATTATAAACAAGCTATTGCTACGGCTCCGCTCGCGTGGATGTCGGTTATCGCTGTAAAAAGTAGCCTGATATACGCCTAAATGTGTTATTCCAGACCATAATCTATC
Organism: Trisateles emortualis; assembly: GCA_947095525.1. Lineage (NCBI taxonomy): Eukaryota > Metazoa > Arthropoda > Insecta > Lepidoptera > Erebidae > Trisateles > Trisateles emortualis. The sequence goes on along the minus strand of OX352736.1, from coordinate 17,969,452 downwards.
TCTGTGCCAAATATCATCCAGATCCGTTTTATCGATCAGTAGTTTTTACGTGAAAGAGTAACAAACATCCATCCATACTCACAAACTTTCACATTTATAATATTAGTAAGGATGTGAAAGTTTGTGAGGTTTACAAATATCCTTAGATACATACATCTATCCACAGATGTATGTATCTAAGGATATTTGTTACCCTTTCGCGTAAAAACTACAAAACGGATCTGGATGAAATTTGGCACAGATATTGATTATAGTCTAGAATAGCGAATAGGTTTTTATCGCGATAACCGACATCCACGTGGGCAGAGCCGTGGGCAACAGCTAGTAATATACTCGCAATAAATGTTCACGTTATCACGATATAGCTTGGCTACACATAAAATTTGTTTACAAAACCTTTGAAAATATGACACCCTTTTTGATTCGGAATGATGGATGAATGTTTGTTATTGATCTAGATTGATTTGACTGTCTCGGTGGTCCAGTGGCCGCAGAATGCGCCTGCTATGCACGAGTCGGTTCGATTCCCACAAAGAACCAAACTTTTTGTGATCCACAAAGAATTGTTCTAAATCTGGGTGTAATTTGTGTCCGTTAATTGTAAGTTCCCCGCGACACAAAGCTTGTTCTGTACGGGAGTTGTCTCTTAATAAAAAAAAGATGGATCTAGATTAAACTAGGCACACATATACTTAGTTAATATTCTGAAATAGCACATAAACTACTTTTATACCGGAAAAATATACGGTTTCCGTGATAACGTAATTGGTGTGCCATAAAGGGAGTCCGTGGCTACGACGCGTAACCGGTGCCGACACAACTCCCTGTCACCAGATATAAGCTAAAAAAATGAAGTTTGAACAAGAATAAGTCGATAATAAGACTTAAGTTCTATGTGATGATTTAATGTTGCTAATTATACATGAGTAAATAAAGACTTTTCTAACTACCTATCTATAGTTTTGTTCTTATTTTTGCGGGCGGAACCGCGGGCAGCAGTTAGTGTAACTAAAATACAAATTTTATAAATCTATCATTATTTTCTACGTTATGTAAACGTTGTGATAAATCATAATTTGTTACCACTAAACCCTTTCGGAGACACTTTCAAGGCTACGCGAAGATTAATTAAATTATTATCTGAGATAGATGAATTGTAGTTTACATAGCACTTTATAAAATATAGTTTTTTCCTCATTTGGACAGAAAACATGATAGTAATAATAATAATAATAACCCGCAGAACAGCTTGTGGCGAGCTGAATGTGAGTGGCGACACTGCGGTCTCGAATGCCCCAGAGAGTCGGTCAGGGCCTCGTCTCCGGCTTGCCTTTATTAGCTGTCCGGAGTGGACTAACAAGAGTGCCCGCAGGACTCTCAGCTCTGGCTTGCCTTAATTGGCTGATCAGAGAGGAGTCGCCAGAGCTATATGCTCGGGGGTAGAAGTGTCATTTTCAAGGCCATAACTACGGGGAAACCCGCTCTCGGGTCTCAGACCCCCGATGGTGAAACCGGCGCCGCACCGCTCGATACCCCTAGCCGCGCACTATGGTGTTGCCCAGATGCCTGTGGGCTGTTGCCCATGTCGGTTGTTTCAAGGGGCCCATCTAGTGTATAGGCGAGTCACCGTCTGCCTAATTTACGTTTCCACTTTTAAAGTCAGTGAAACAATAGCAGGCGCCGTTCTATTCTATAGATTTTAAAAACCAGTCCATGAAACACTCAACCCCATAGCCCAGCAATGTTCTAACATTGCTGGGCTATGGGGTATGTATGGTATCTATACCAAAATAGTGTTACAATAGCTCTACACCTACTCTAGTCGTATCATGGTTGTACTGCTATAGTGCAGCTATGGTATGGCCACAGTAAGTGTCTCATCCCATTTAAGATTAAAATTCTCTAAGGGCCTCTGCGTGTTGGACCTATGTCCCCGCGTAAGCCGTCCATAGGCCCGGGTATTCTTCTTGATAATGGAAAAATACCCGTGACAAAGAGAGACATAATAATAATAGTCGTCCAGACTGATTTCAGTCACAGCGGAAAATCTCAATGGAGATTAGCCAACTGCGCAGGACATATTATAGTGTACAAGTGTGTGTGCAAACACAGGTGCACTCACTACTCCTTCCTTTCTTCAGTCTCATAGTCCGATGGGGCGGCAATCTTACACGACCGGAGAGAGATCAGGCGGACGACCAACGGCTTTACGTGCTTTCCGAGGCACAGAGGGGTCTTGCTGTATTATTAGAATATGATCACCCATCCCATTTCTACCTTGCGCAGGATTTTGCTGCAGTCAGTATAAATGTTTTGTTTTTTAAGTCCTTCAAGTGGATTAATTGGATTATATTTATACTAATATTATAAAGCTGAAGAGTTTTTTTGTTTGTTTGGTTGAACGCGCTAATCTCACAAAGTACTGGTTCGATTAGAAAAAATCTTATTTTGTTGAATAGTGCATTTATCCAGGAAGGCTATAGGCTATATAACATCAAGCTATGATCAATAGGAGCGGAACAGTAGTGAGATATGTTGCAAAATCGGGGAAAATATTCCAAATTACCAAGCGGACGAAGTAGTGGGCAACCCCTAGTTATAATATATTCTTGCTGGATTCATTTGATCAAAATTATTTACTGCAAATTGTCTACGATACATTATAATATTTTTCGTTTTCACATGAATCATTTTAGACTGAAAAGAAACGGTATATATGACATTCTGGACATTGTTTAAAGTGTCAACTTCAAAAGGGTTGCGTTCCGTTTGAAATTTATACTAGCTTTTACTAACACTTTGTCTGCACAAAATAGTTTTGAAACGAAGTTCCATATCGCGCGTTGTGAAAGGGGGCTAGACGGAAAAAAAAATAATTTTAAATTGTAAGCTGTGCGGCGTGCGCATGTTTCTCTGTCTGTCTCTCTCTCTCTTATAGAAAGCAAGCCAGATAACGTTATAATAATATATTTATATTAAAATATTAATATTATTAATTAAATAATAATTAAATTATAATTTAATTATTTATTTAACTAAAAAAAAATAAAATAATAATATGTGTGTTATGTGGAACTTCGTTCCATCCGGGTGTCCCTTGACACCTCTCAAGTGTTTTTTATAACGAATTCTTGTCTAAGGAAGGTCTTATTCATAATTATGAAGAAGGTATATAGGTAGAGAGTAACTACTTAACATCAGGCGGACCGTATGTTTGTTTGTTATCTTAGTGCTGTCAAAAGCACATTTACTTACTGATTACCTAAGATCAATCAATCAATCAGCCTATCGCAGTCCACTGCTGGACATAGGCCTCTCCTAACACGCGCCACAGTACACGGTCCTCCGCCTTCCGCATCCAGTCCGTCCCAGCGACCTTTTTAGGTCGTCGATCCACCTAGCTGGGGTCCGCCTTACTTTACGCTTACCGAGTCGCGGTCTCCACTCTAGGACACGTCTGCTCCATCGGCCATCTGCAGATGTGACCAGCCCATTGCCACTTCAGCTTGCTAAATCTGTGAGCTATGTCGGTATCTTTGGTTCTTTGTCGGATTACCTCGTTGCGAATTTTATAGGTATAAGAATTTAGAGATAATTATGCCTTTTGTGCATTACTGTTACAGTTTGTTACGTAAGCAATATTTATTTTGGTGTACGATAAAGAGTTAACCTATCTAAAATTAGTACAGAATATTATAACTACAGTATAATTAGGATAATTTTAACGAATAATGATTTACTTTGACAACGCATGTCAAAGTAAATTATTATAAAAAATTACAATGCAACGGAATATAGAAAAACTTATATTATAAGAGAAAAGCAGCACTTAGGTTAAAGCTCTCAATATTTTATTGCCTTTCATAGCGACAAGTATAAAAACAAGATAATTACGCTTCAAGAATATTCTCCTAAAACTTAAACCATATTTTTTGCTTCCACATTGCCTGACCTAATTTTTCGAAACATTTTTTCTCATAATAGCTTTACAACTTTTAAGGGTGATAGAAATTACAATGACAAGTTATTTTAAAGACACTAAAAGGGGAAACATGTTGTCAAAAGATAAATCCTTTAGTATTTGGGGCAGTAGAGGAAAATCGGTATATTTTTTTAAAAGAGACGGTGAAGCAGAATAATCTTTTTACGGCTCAGTGTTTTGTTTCCCTGTTACTTAAGTAAAAAAAAATGAAAAATAATATTAATTTACAATCTCTTTGGAACCAACTACCTATTGCAATTGTGAATAGTTCCGGCATCGGCACCAAGAGAGCTTTGGATGATTTTTGGGGATGAAATTATTGATGTTTTTAACTCCTTCAATTGAAAATTACTGGACGGTATTTGATGAAACTTTACAATATTAAAGCTATTTTTTTCTAAAGCATTAACTCAAGTGAAACAGCAGGCGTAGATTATTTATAGAGAAAATAAAAACTTGATAAAAAAAAAGGTTGAACAACATTTAGAAAATCAAACGGCGAAGTCTGCTAGTTAAAGCTGTTCTTCCACCAGAGATGTGCGTGGTAGCTGGCTAGCGCGAAAATGTCAAGATGCGCTGAAAAACAATATCATGGATTCCACCAAAGCTGTGCGAAGTTAAGATGAAATGCGAGGACACTTATTAAGTTGTGCAACGGTGTGTGCCTGAGTGGTGCAGGGATGCGTAGCAGACTCCAGTAACTCTAGTTTCCTATACCGTTTTGCATACATCTCTCTCCCCATTCCTCGCTCACGTCCCTTACATATATCTTTGGCTATTTCTAATATAGAAATACTAAGCTTCCACAGAAACTGCGCTACGAGAGACCACATTACATACGAATATAATAATTTTAATCGTAGCTTTTTGCCTTGACTTATTCGTACATCTCTGGTAGGAAGGCAGTCTAAATCTGTTGTACTGAATAAAATTACGAGTGTTGAGTTGTAAATGAGGTGTCAAATTAACATGATAGTTGTTCTGGTGACGTGGGAGGAAAACAGACGAGGCTTGTGAATAAATTTAGTTTACAGACCGAACCTTAATAATAGCACAATACTCGTAGCTATTCGAGAAAATCTATTATTCTGTTTTCGGTGCCCGGTTCTGTTAGGAAGTGTTGTAGTATCAAATCAACAGCATTGTTTTAATATGTCTACTATTCATTATATTTTAGCCACCCTGTTTATTTTGCCGTGAATTACATAAACGGCTTAGTAACTACTTCGTTTAAAGTGAGCAGAGCAGTGAAACAAGTAAAATTGTTTGGTCCAAATCCGTTAAATAATTCTAAACTATTTGATGAATTTGGATCAAAGAGGGGTATTTTAGGGTTTGATTTTAAAAATCATGATCCACAGAAAGGTTGAACGGATTAGGTTGAAATTCTGAACAGAGATAGATTATAGTCTGAAATACACATAGGCTTTTTTTATCTTAGAAAAGTCAATGTGTCCGTGATATTGTATATGCGTGCAAAATCGCAGGTAAATAAATATTTTATACATTTGTCTTTGGACATTTTATTTATGTATATTTTCCTTTGTCCTCAGTGACTCGAGAGAACAGTTGCAAAAGCAATCATCTGATCCCAGCGTCACCGATCATAAAGAGCAATTCAGAAGACATGTGCTGCAAGAAATGGTATTCAACCAAGAAACCTCAAAAGGTAAGTTGATTAGACCCATATTTTTCTTGGTTAATGTTACCTCATACGCTCGTGAAAAGATTCTTCATATAGTTCTAAATTCAAGTCCAGTAACAACTAGTGGTTCACCTAGAACCGTGATCTAGGCAATTCTGGCTCGTGTTCGATCTTTAAAAATCTTTTTGTTTCAAAAATTTGAATTCGAAATTTAACGATGTTCCGATTACCGGTACTCGATTTATCGTCGAGCAAGCATTTAATACAAACTCTGGATTGTTCCAGTAGATTCAGAGACCTTCGATCGCTTCTCTCCGATATGATCACTCATTCACAGACTGCTTGCTTAATCTTAAATTGTATCTGTCTGGCTATTAAATAACTACGATTCTCTCGGTGTATTGATACTACTCCGGCAATGTCGACGCGATATTATATTAATTGTAATCTCCGCCATTTCTATTCATATTTCATATTGGATCTCTGGCGATATTAATAGAGTTCGGTTTAATCTCTTTTTCTATTGACTGTCTAAAACAATGAAAAATCAACAAAGTGTGTTGCAGTACTGTATTCTAACGTTATTTTAGATGTTATTTATTATACTCGGTCGTAAATATATATTGGAAGCAGTAAAGTAAATTTGAAATACGTTGGGCGTCTAGACCACAGTGAGGTTGTTAAAAAACACGTTTTCACACTCGAGTTGAGTATCGTTCTTATGTTCAACCACACAAATTGGACATCGCACTTCGACAATTCCTTCTAAGAAAAATAAATTTATTTAACAGAGGAACTCTCACTAACTGAAATACAATTTTCATTTATTTTATTCAGAAATAGAACATTTTTTTATAGAAGTTAAAATATTATTTGACTGAATATCTTTTGACTTTAATCCAATAAACCTGCACCTTAGGTCGCATGTCCATTGAAGCAAAATCGAGAGTAAAATAGCTGGGCTAATATCTTCTTCTTCTAATTCGTTTCGCTCTTGGCAGAGCGGTCGTGGTCACGATGCAGGATAGAATGAAAAATCTACCGCAAAGTGCTGGAGCTGCCCAAATGCTATCGGTCTGCAACTCACAGTTTGCAACTTGGATCAAAGTTGCAAACTGTGAGTTGCAGACCGTATTTCTTTACTTTCTTTGACTGCCTTGGTGGTCCAGTGGCCGCGGTATACGCCTGCTGTGCACGAGGTTGTGGGTTCGATTCCCAAACAGGACAAAACTTTGTGTGACCCACAAAGAATTGTTCTGAGTCTGGGTGTAATTTGTGTCCGTTAATTTGTATGTTTGTAAAGTCCCCCGCGACACAGAGCTTGTTCTTGGGAGTTGTATAATATTTACGTCGGTGGGCAAACACAATTTGTAATTCCTCTCCGCATTACTCTTTCGCTGTACTCCGCTGTCTCATTTAGGTTCGATGTACAGACGGTCTTAGACAAATTTGTTCGCATTGTATGGCATTAATTACCTTCATAATATCTACCCTAGCTTATGAAGAAGCATAACGTTCTAATTTCCACACAAGTGTAGAATAGAGTTAATTTACTCTGCTTTGTAGGTAATGAGGATATTATTACTGTCTAGGTAACGATACGTTAATTTAGTATAAGCACCTTAGGGAACCCAGCTATCGTAACACAAGAGAGAATAGTTTAGTTAATTTAATATTGTGCAATGTTAATTAATATGTGAAGTTGTATGATGATTATAGTAATATATAGCATATTTGACTGCCTTGGTGGTCCAGTGTTGGTTTTGGGTTCGATTCCCTCATAGGACAAAACTTTGTGTGACCCACAAAGAGTTCGTTTGTTCTATGTGTGAGTGTAATTTGTGTCCGTTAATTGTATGTTTGTAAAGTCCCCCGCGACACAGAGCTTGTTCTCTAGTGCGGGAGTTGTCTTAAAAAAACAGAGTGCAGAGTGGGAAAGTAACTAACTTGCACGCAAGAGCTGCGAGTTCAATCCAGGGTGGTAGCACCAATGTGAATTTTACTTTGTGGAATTTATTTGAGATTACCATCAGGCGGGCCGTAGGATTGTTTGAAAAATTAACTATATCGTGTACTCGCCATTTAATTAGGGCATCGTTTCAGTTTGACCATTTTTTGTGTTCCCGCACTAAACTACCACACGCCGCGTAGTGGTAAATGGCGGTATAACCATATAAAGCCCTATCTCAAAAAATGATGAAAAAGAGGTTTAAATTCATAGACAAATTACTGCCAAAAAATAAATTATTAATCTATAAGATGTGTTTTATAAAATGGTTTTGTCATAAATTGTATAATAATTCTATATAATTTGTAAAAAAATCATCGAACCAGCACCAAATTATTGAGATGTAACGACTTTATGACTTCAATTTTAATCAAATGATACGAAAATAAGATTAATGTTAAAAAAAACAATATTTAAAGAAAACATACACCTATAATTTGGTAATGTTATATTTACAAAAAGAATGAATTTTAATTTATTATAAATTAATAAGACGTCCATTCAAAAAGTACATCTGTTTGTATCCCCGCGCTCGCCTAGAGAATTAGTGTGGGGTTAGTCGTGTTTGCTTCGCCTATATGCTCAAGGTCGTTTGCGATATTCCAAACCTTAAGCCACTGAATCAACCCCGCATTCAAGTATGGTGCCATACTTTTTTTTTTATACTACCAAGGTGGCAAACAAGCATACGGCCCGCCTGATGGTAAGCAGTTACCGTAGCCTATGGACGTTTGCAACACCAGGGGTGTCACTCACGCGTTGCCGCCCCTTTAAAAACCTTATAACTCCTTTCTTAATTTTTTTTTTAATTTTAAGTTTATTGAATGTAAGAGCAAATAAAACTTTTTTCTTTCTTTCTTTCTTGAAGAACCCCATGCTATAGTCTCTTGGGAAAACCTCGGCAACCTACCTCTCTTAAAATAGAAATAAAGTATTTTTATTGCACAACTCTGTATTAAAAACTTATCTTAATGGCATTTTCGATGCACATAGCTTATACCTGATGCCATTATACTGGATTAAGTAATATAATTAATAACTTTATGACCCTTTTAGGTAAAGAGTTAATGAAAACTTTTAGTACTCATAACAAAAGTTATAATTACTTAATGTGTTTGGCTAAAGTCGTGTTCAGATCAGTTTTTAGCTCTATTAGATACTTTATCTACCCTAGTCAATCCCTTAGTACGAGTTAATTTTGTTAACATCAGCTATCTGCCAGTGAAATTCTCCTTAAAATCGGTCCAGCCTTTGCGGAGATCACTCGGAACAAACAGAGGAGGAAACATATATGCATTTAGAAGTGAACTGTAATTTTTATATTACAAACAGACACCAATAATAATATTAGTATATGAAGTTTGCTGGTTGATAATTTTTATACCTTCTGAATCCAGTAGGACTTTTACATTCATAATTTTATGAATAGTATTACACAGTTAAAATTAACGATGATAAATAGCAGCTTAGAAAGACATTATAAATCCAATACTTTTAACTATTCGTTCCTAAGTGATTTTAGGCGCTGCAGTGTCTAAATTAGGAAAGTAATGCAGTTTGCAGTCAGAGTCATTTAAATAATTATAATGTAATAAATTATTATACTAAATGTTAGCTGGTAGAAAATTCTATGCCATTCAGTCCACGTTTAAACATTTGACATTTCCAAAAGTTATAAATAAATTCTACAATAAAATGTATGCTGGTTATTGGAGCAAGCTAATTAAACGGAATTTACTTTAAATTGTTTAGTACTCAGCCATTCAGTAACTCATGAACGAATTGAAAAATGAATGGGATACCTTTCAACCGGTAAATAACGTACATTTCTGTAGAAAGCTCATTAATTTCAAAACCACTTGGGTTTTTTTGTAATTTAAATTGTTTTTTGTAGGTCATAAATCCATTCTCTTTTCGATTTAATTAGTACATTACATGGTCAAATATGGGTTTTTCGTTCGGGAAGCGGAGGATCAGGTCTTGTGGCGTAAATGACTAAAACTGGCTGATTGATTGATATTAAAATATTCTTTATGAGGTTTTTTTTTTAAGTCAAACAAGCCTGCTAGTATAAGGCGTGATAAGCTTGACACCTTCTGCGCTGACTTTCAAGTGAGAGGTCTCAACCGCGATCTATGGAAGAAGAACTTCCCTGCTACGGGACAATAACGGCTCTTAATAATACCTTCTTCTTCTTCTTATCGTTTGGTTAGTCACAGTGGTCAACATGGTGACAGAGTTATTTAGATCGCCTATATTTAGGCCTCTGTCGTGATCTAATGACTGTTACAATCGGGACCGACTTTTAACGTGCCCTCCGAAGCACGGAGACGCTCTGATGAAATACCACTACGCGGTCACCCATCTATAGGAGTTACCGCGCCCTTGGTAGCTTAACCCACTGATCGTTTACCGAACAGCGAGTGCTGGCTATGAGCGCCTACTAAATAATACCTTTAATTGCACCGATGGTATTTGACAATCGGACAAACAACGAAATGATCCCGTGTGTCTTTTTTTCAATTTAGGAACGGAAACTAAAGTCGAAAGATTTATTAAGCCGACCTGTCGTTTGTTCTATGACAATGTTTGGCGCATTCTGGAGCAGTATTTTTTCATGGTTGATCGTAAAATTTACGACCGATCTCATATTCCTGTTGCGTTACATCACCATAAATCGTCATCCTTTGCAAATTGGAAAATAATACCCGTATTTACATAAAACCGCTATTCTATTCTTCTTTGAAAGGTTAATGATTTGTTAACAGAATTGATTGATTATCAGACATCATGGACATTAATTGTCCGTGTGGTGACGAATTAAGAATATAAATAAGAGAGGTAGGGCACCATACTAGCGAGCAAGCCCGACTGGGGAAGGACCTCCACCTTACAGAAGACCACAGCCAAATAACTACACACAGTGGTGTAGTTGTGTTCCTGTGTGTGAGTACAGATCTCCAGCGCTCATTTAGGGATGCGTTTTGAAAGAAACGTATGCCTATCCCAGGGATACTCCCACCATAAAGCCGTGGAGTAAAAAAAAATGGGGTTGGTAACACGCAAGTGATACTTTTGGTATTACAAGCGTCCATAGGCTACGGTAACTGGTCACCATCCCATTCTATCTCGTGGGTGTCGTAAGAGTAAGGGAGTAAGTCAGGCAGACAATATCTACTGCAAGAGAGGGAAAACTGGTATAGTATAGTGGGCTAATATCCCTCCAAATGTATAGAGGAGACCCGTGCCCAGCAGTGGGACCTATATGGGTTGAGATGATGACGGACATTATAATTTATGTCAATTGTCGTCATAATTTAAACATAAAAATGGTGTTATAAATTTCGTAACAATAATTACGCCCTATACAGTCAGCGTACTCGTATCTCAATTTTGCAGTTAACGTGATCAAATATTTAGAACCACCAAAATTATCGATATCATCCTCCCACCTCAGCCAAAAGACGTCCACTGCTGGGCATAGGCCTCACCCAAAACCGCTATCACTTATATCAAATCAACAGATACCTAAATGCTATTAAATAAAAACCCATCACCCTAAATAATGTCGGCACTACCAATTAATTGACTTAAAATATTGAAGTCAGGATATAAAAAAATGGAAATACAGTAAGACAAGGTAAACACAGAATACAATTAATAAAAAACGGAACAAATCGAACAAACAAATAAGACTCATTGGAGCGTGTCTGTGCAAATGTTAGCAGTGCGTAGTGATGACACCTGGCATTGCTCAAACCTGGTTTTCAGTTTGTCCATTATACAAAAATAAAATGCAATAATATTTACCATTATATACATGAAAAATATAAAATTATACTAAAGTACAAGCCAATTTCAAATGTATATTTCAATGAGGTGACTTATACTTAAACCATTTACCGCTAACACGCGAGTAAATAGTGCAATGCTTTGTCCTCTTCTTTCGAATGTCAAATTACTGATGATAGAAAGAGAGAAATCAAAGTGTTACTATTCACTCGCTACACAACGTTTATTAATAAAGTGGTTATTGTGAAAATGCATATCTACAGAACGCTTTAACAAATAGATCCTATGAAAGATATTCTAAATACAAAATAGGAATGTTATTGTTCACAGGAATCAGAGCAGCGCTCGGACTCGGACAACAAAAGTACTCAGTCATACTGCATGCATTCAGTTGACCCGGAGTTCCGACATGTTGTCCGATCTACACACATCGACAAAAGCATAGAAGCTAAAAAAAAAGTAAGTATAGTTAGTTATTTTCAAGTTACTTTAGGAAGATACAGATTGTTTTTTTTTAGACAATATGTTAGATTTTAAGACCACGTTTAATTTTTAGGTATTATCTGATCACAAAAAAATGTAACATTAGTTTCTGATATTTTTGGTAGCTAATGTTTATGATAAAATGAGAAGCTGTCTGACTAACTGACTGACATATTAACGCAAGGCCTGAACTATGAGGGTTAGAAACTTGAATTTTGCACAGGGAATGCACAAACAAAGGATTTTTGAAAATTCAACCTTAATGTTGTGTACAGTTTTAATTGGGCTTCAGATTTCAATTTATATGCTGTAAACAAAATTTATGTACTTTTTGATCTGTAGTCTGTGTCTGTACCAAATAAATAAAATAAAAAATAAAATAAAATTAAGGGGGGTAAAACGGGGGTGCAAAGTTAGTATGAAACTTTGCCATTTTAGGACTTGACTATGCACTTGTTCGTACCTTCACACTGTAAGGTTAATTTCAGGCCTGCATGAATTGATGATGATGATGATGAATTGCGATTTAGCAGTTCACCGCAAAATGGGGAAATGTAACATAGAGATAGAACATAGCCTGAAATAGCTAGTAGGCTACTTTTGAAAACAGGTAATAATAAATATGTTTCCTTTTCATGTGCGCCATAGATCTATACTCATACATAGGATTACTGCTATTAATTCTTTGTCCATTGTCGTTTGTAAGGTGGAGAATCTGATAATTACCCCGCCTACCTTTTGAAAAGTAACATAAACCCGGGAAAATTACAACATTTTCGAAGTGCTTCCTTCACGATGTTTTTCTTCATAACATAGAATGAATCTTCCAAACCTGCAAAGCTATCACTAGTCTTGAATTATAAACCTACAACGTACCTACACTTCAAAGAAACCGTAATCAATCACAAACTTGGCTCTTATGTAAGTGAACCGGCATGGCAGCAGTAATGACCCGAAGTTTCCCATGAATGAAATAAGATCTTACTTTGAATTAAAACAGTTTGTTTAAATGTTTTCCTTGCAATTAATTTATAAGACGTATTTAAAGTGGATTGAAAATGGAATGAATTCTTAGATAAATAAATGTTTACGTAATTTTAATAGTACACCTCTTCACCTAGAGATGGATGTGAAGAGGTGTACTATTAATTTATGGTGGTCCAGTGGCCGCACTATGCGCCTGCTGTGCACGATGTTGTGGGTTCGATTCCCACTCAGGACAAAACTTTGTGTGACCCACAAAGAATTTTTCTGAGTCTGGGTGTAATTTGTGTCCGTTAATTGTATGTTTGTAAAGTCCCCCGCGACACAGAGCTTGTTCTTGTGTCGATGATGTTAAACATCTAGTTTCCATCGTAATCAAAGTCAAAACGTCGAGGAAGTAAACACAAAAACTCTATCTCTTTCATACTCGGACACTGTTTCAAGCCATTCAGATATAAACTTTTCAAGTTTCCTTTTGTATAAATATAAGAAACGGGAGGATTCTTATAAAAAGAAACAAAGGATATTATTTTGATTCATGTTTTCCGAAAGGGAATAGGTGAGGAAATTATTTGTTTTGTTTTCAGGATACTTTTTATTGTTTTAGCTGTTGCTTTAATATTTAAGAGTTATATTGTGAGTTTTCTTTAAAAGTAAATTTAATATATAAAGAGGTATTCAAGTTAATAACATACTGAAGTAGGATTAAACGACTGAGCATTAAATATTATCTACCTGACGCACTCTCTTAGGCTTTCCAAAAACCTGAAAGAATTAGATAAGTTTTTCATTAGCTGTGTAACTTTTTGACGAATAAACAAATGGTAAAAGCTGAGCTCAGATATAGCGTTAGTATGAGATACTCACGATTCCCTTATTTATATTTTTTTTATATTACATTGACTTTTAGTTTAAGTACCTAATTACAAAGCACAGATGTCGAATAAAAGGTCGCCAGCCTAAAATGGAACTGGGCAAAGACCACAACTAGATGGACTACAGACAGAACTTCAATAGTCGTCGTGGCAGGTCCAGAAAAAGATGGCGTGATGAGCCTGACTCTTAGTGCGCTGCCTGGACGATCATAGGTCTTGATCGTGACCTATGGAAGAAAGAAAGGGAGGCCTTTACCCTGCAGTGGGACAGCAAAACGCATCCCTAAATGAGCGCTGGAGACCTGTACTTACACACAGGAACACAATTACACCGCTGTGTGTAGTTTGACTGTGGTTTTATAAGACGGAGGTCCTTCCTCAAGCTTGCTCGCTAGTATGGTGCCCTACCTTGTTAGATCTTAGTGATAAGAACCTATCATGTGCTTGTTTCTTGTAGTAAAGTCGTGAGCTGTAGATACAGTTCATCCCTATGGAGTTGAATTGACTTGTCATGTAAATCTTCAAGGATTTTGTCGGAGAAGTAATTTTGTTCCCTGTCCACCGCCAATAAATCTCACAAAAAACTTTTAGTGCCTACTAAATTCCAAACTTTTTGCATTTTATGCAAATTGGTCTCATAAACCAGAGAAAAAAATGTGAAATTATTACTTATTAACTTTTTATTAGGGCGATGACAAACTATAAAAATAAACCATAAATTGTTCCTCGTATTTATTTGACAAGCTAGACTCATGTAGAATCTACAAGGCCAAATTACACAAACAAATCAATTACCTGTCTAAAAAATAATATTATATTTTCTGTAGAATATTATAAGTTATTAGCAATTGGGAATTTTGCCAACTATATTAATTCTAATAACACTTCATTGGTAGAAAAATGGTGATTGAAATTTTATTTTTCCGGTATCTATTAATCGCTAGAAATATAAAGGTATGTAGTATCTACGTATGTAGTATCGCCGTGAAATGCTTTTGCAATAAGAGCCTCCAATCCAGCACTACTTAGATAGATAGATAGATAGAATATTCTTTATTACACCAAGCAAAAATACAACAGTAAAAAATAACAGTTTGATGTACCTAATAGTTAGCTGTACAATGGGCGGTCTTATCACTAAAAGCGATCTCTTCCAGACAACCTTTTTACCCTTTACTTAGATGTATTTTTAGACAGGTGCAGGTTACAATAAATATATGTATTCACAAACCTCAATAGTCTCGGCTTCAGAGGAATTTCCTCCGAAGTTCCTAGCGAAGCTTTTTAGAGATATTACTAACCCCCAGATAGTAATATCTCTAAAAAACTTCAACCTTCAAACTTTTTTAAACAAGCATACCAATGCTTGTTTGCCTCCTTATTAGTGTATAACTTCTGCCCACGGCTACGCCTGCGTATACAATGCCAGAAATAAAAAGTAGCTTATGTGCTATTCTAAACTATAATAATATATCTCTTGCCTAAGTTTATCCAGATGCGTTTAGCCATTGAGTAACAAACATTCATCAATTTATAAATTTTCGCATTTATAATATTAGAAAGACTATTGAGTTTTCATTTCATCATCAAAAAATGCATGGATGACCATAGACTGCAAATTATACTAAGACTATGGCTAATCACCTTGAAGTTCTATTATCAATTTTATTATCATTATGATATATATTTTTTCTGTCAGATATAATAATAATATTATAATCAATAAAACAAACATTTTTTTCCTTTTCACATCTGACATTGGCAGAATTGTCGTAGGCATTACTAGCCTTATCAAAAAAAAACATTTTCCGCTTTCCGCGTAGAATTCATCTTAGTTTGTTTGAAGCTATAAGAACGAGATAATGCACTTTTTCCAAGTAAACACTTCTAGAGCAAGTCAGTAAAGAGAATACAAATAACGTCGCAATAGCACATATATTCCATTACCTCTTCATACAGTGACATATTCAAATTTCGCTGCTTTTAAAGAATGACATATTAAAATACTTAGGACGATTACAGACTAGCGTTTTTTCTGCGTGTATACGGTCGTTTCGCGGCATAAGTGCGCTACATTTCGCACTTTATAAAACTCGACTCGCGTACACAGGCTTATTCAAGCGTGTTCGCTCAAGCTGGTACTGTGGAGTAAAGCTCAGCTCAAACAAGCTTTTAAGGCTTGGGATATCGCTAACGACCTTCAACATTTGGGCGAAGCAAACACGACTCTATTCTCTAGGCGAGCACGGGTATACAAACAGATGTACTCTTAGAATGGACGTCTTATTAATTTTTTATAAATTAAAATTCAAACTTATTTTAAATATAACATTACCAAATTATAGGTGTATGTTTTCTTCAAATAGTTGTATTTTTTTTTTCGTATTATTTGATAAAAATTGAAGTCATAAAATGGTTACACCTTAATAATTTGGTGCTGATACGATGATTTTTTTACAAACTATTTAGAATTATATATAATTTATTACAAGACCATATTATGAAACACGTGCTGTAGATTTATACTGTATTTTTTGGCAGTTAATGGTCTATAAATGCCAACAAAAATGGTTTCATTTACACGTCTTTTTCATCATTTTATGAGAGAGGGGCCTTAAGCGCGTTAATGTTCGTGCTCGTATGAATTGCGCGTCTACGCGCGTATAAAACGCTAGTTTGAAACGGCCCTAAACTTACCGTCTCTTATTAAATAAAAGTTGCAAATGTTTGCAAGAGTTTTCATTAAGTATATCATTATATCTTGAAGGTTAGTATTATTTGTTTCGACAGTAACGAGTCATTGGAATCTCGTGAAGGATAGGCTCTTGCTTCTTAATGAACACTCAAAAAATATTGTTATCTTATTATTAAACTTTTTATTTGATGATCAGTAAATAAGTTAGACATTTTATTGTTATTTTCTTGAGTGGCAAATCTGCTCATCTAGACAAGTGGCATAAATGGTAGTCGAGTTAACAATCATAAGTTTACGACATTATACCGTTATGCCACTTTTCAAGGGGGGCTCGTGACTGAGTTATTTAGATGGTCTATATAATAAGCCTCTGTCATAATCAATTTATTTAAATATTCAATAATTTATACCTAGGAATTATCATCGATAACAACCTAAACTTCAAGGCACACATCAACTCCTTGTCGAGTCGTGTTTTGACTTGCATGCTATCATACTTGTATTTTACAAAGGATTGTAACTATCTGGCAATTAAAAAGAGTGGCCTGAGTTTTTTGCTAGTTCTTCTCAAGGCTCCACGTCAGCGAACTAGCCGTAGGAAAATTTTGCTAACATTATCTTTCTGGCTTATTCATAATTTATGACCTTCTAACATTATGAAACTGTTTCGTAAATCGGCACCATCAAACATTTTGAGAAATGTATATGCGCACTAACTCAATCATTGCTTACGTACTGCATAACCTGCTGGGGGAGTGCTTCCAAAATAACAATAATTGAACTAGAAAGGGCCTAACGATGTGTGCTGAAAACAACTTTAAAAAACCCATTAGGTACCCCACTACAGAACTTTATAAAAACAGTAAACACTACATAAAATTCACTAAACAGTTATCAACTCACAAGAATATCCTAATTTACTAAAACGTATGCCAGCATAGTTTTTTCCTACGGCTGATTCGCTGACTAGAGTAGGGCCTCGAGAAGAATTGGCAAGAAACTCGGGCCACTCTTTTTAATCGCCAGAGCATAACATTCACAATTTGGTTATAATATTAGTGTTAACAAAAAGAGATGGAGACCAATATACCATACAAAATTAAATTTAGATAAAACATATTTAATTAATAAGAAACAATGAAGAAAAAACAAAGAATGAATTTAGCTTTCCACTGCATGGACTGGATTCATCATAAAAATACTGCTACATCTACAACAAAGTAGTAAAATGTTGTGAGATAAAACGATGCACAGTAAAGGAAGCACAATGTACCTATACTCAGAAATTACCTAACCTCTTTAGAATACGAGTCCACAGAAAAATATTCTACTACATCTAGCCTAATCCAACGCTAAGCAAAACAAATACATATTAAATTAACAAATATTTGAGTTTGAGTTATGCAGGTATAATAATATTATTGCAATCTCCAACTACCAAACAATTACGATTGTTATAATACCTTTGCTTGTTCAAAATAAGTTACAAATTTAAATATTCATAATCTATGTCTACCGAGCAAACATTGTAAATAATAATTTATTGTTTCGGAAACAGCAAATAAAATATACAAGTTCCCGCATATCCCCAAAAATGAAGAAGTACTATACCGTATTACGACGAAATTAAAATAATTTATTTCTTTTTCAGGTAATAATTATGTTGTTTGTCATCATATTGGAGTTCTTTGTCTGTTGGACTCCCCTACACGTAATAAACACGGTAAGTTTATTTTTGTATGAATATACTTATATTTTTAATTTGTATACAACATTATGTAAGTATTTTTTGAAGTGAAAACTTCTTACAACACGGTACGCATATTTTTAGATGAGATGAAATCTCTGGATTCGCGACACCGTTACGAGACGCAGCTTGACATATCCGTAAAATCTTTTTTCGACTGTCACGTTATTAAAGCAAAGATGCGGTATATGCATGTACATATAGCAGACCGCGAACACGTCTAGATAAATAAAAAAAAACATTTATTGCTATAAAATCTATAACAACTGTTTTGCCTAGTGTTTTCACTTCTGTCGGCACTCCCGCAGTGCATTTTTTTTATACTACTATAGAGGCAAACAAGCATACGGTTCTCCTAATGGTAAGGAGTTACCGTATCTTATTGACGCTTGCAACACCAGGGGTAAACTTCATACACATAAGTATGTGCATGAAGTTTAATAAATAAATAAAATTTAATAAATTATAAAGATAAAATATTTTATGACGATATTATTTTATCACTAGTAATCGGCTTAAGTGTTGTCAAGTAACGACTTACCAAAGCTGTTTGCGATTTTGGATTGTAGGCTGATATTATCCGGCTTCCATACAAACCAAATTATTTCGTTAATTTTGTATTATTGTGAATGATTTTTCATGATCTTTTACAACCAGGGAAATAGAAAGAGAGGTGGACAATGATCGAAACCCTAATTTGTGATAGGTACAGGTTTTAGAGTTTATAGATTCAATCTCCAATTCATCGTCTCGAAATCGTGGGATTTTGAGACGATGAATCATGGGTCCAGCAAGGAATTTTTTTAGCATTTCTTACTCGTAGGTACTTACAACGGCGTTACGACATAATAATTTTAATTTCAATCGAAGTTTAAAAATAATATTACATGGTTTATGTAAACCCCAACAATGCATATTACTAGTCAGCATATTATAATGTCGTTACTTGGCCTGAAACATTAATCATAGCGTGAAATTGCTGACCTGTTGGAACATGCACGTTGGATGCAAGTTCTCTGTGTCACTGACATTGTCAAAGTCTATGAGCGGCGGCTTTTGGCAACAAAAGATGACGTAGGTCAAACATTTGAACACTTGTCCTACTTTTAACATTAGATTACAACTGCCTTTTATTCCTTCTTCAAAGTACTTCTTCATTAAATTTATTACAGATACCGAGGCTTTCTAATTTCCCCCGAGTTTCGTAAAAGAGATAATGATTACTCGGAAATGGTACCACCTGCAGTACATTCGCGGTTCTCAATTTATTCAAATTATAAGTAATTAGATTATTGCGTCGATTTCTCTAGGGGTATTTGATTATAGCGACTTAAAAGCCTTTTTATTTGTAATCTAGGTACCTTTGTTTCATGAATTGCTTGTGTCAAAGATGTAGATTTTAATCGCAGATTTCGGCATTCGATACAAAAATTGTTTTATTGTTTGTTTGTTCATCTTCTTTACCCTTTTTAAATTGATATTTTGGTGATGATTCCATATAATTAAAAAAACGATTTTGCAACGCATGCCGTTATTATATCTAAAATCTATTAGGCAAACAATTTTAGGACGATCTAAAAATAGATCATCGTTTTCGGAGTTCCGATACAACTTATAGGCAGACAACGACACTATCGATTTTGGTTGAATATTTGAAAGAGCGAGCAAGCGATGATTTGATGATAACTCGATTATTGTTGATCGGAATGTCATCGTGAAATATATGTAGTAAGAGTATTAAGAAACAAATCACAGATAATCAGCATTGCCATTGAAGGTGGCAATGCCGCTAGCCTTTTGGGCACTTTTCCGGTTGAAAGTGATTCGGAGGAATATTATGACGCCTAAGCTATTGGCTTTTATTTCATCATCATCATCATCATCTCAACCCATAAACGTCCCACTGCTGGGCCCGGGTCTCCTCCATAAATTTGGATGCTATAGCCTTATAGGCTTTTACTTAATTAATTAGTTTTTCATATTTAGTTTAAGTTAGTTTAAATAAGTTTTTAATATTATTCTTGTATATATATAGCATTAATTTACCATTTCCATCTCAACCCATAAACGTCTCACTGCTGGGCACGGGTCTTCTCCATACATTTGGAGGGATATTAGCCTACTACACCACGCTGGCCAGACGGGTTGGTATAGGTATTATTTACCATAAATAATTAAAATTTATTATATATTATTACAAAATATATGCGGCATCGAAAGCGGAAAAAAGAAACAAAAACAATTTTTAAGTTTGAACATGAGCTGAAATTTGTTAAGCGGGAATAGCGAATTCACATAGTTTAGGGCAATTCACTATAATAACATATATATATGCGGTTAAAACAATACGTCATATTAAGTGATATTACATTTACTAACAACATAATCTCGTTCGAAACATTAACTCTAATCTAACCACAAACTACTCCTAATTTAGAACACAATTGTACATTTAGAACATAGACGAATAGGCTTTTGATGTGGATTTAAAGTACAAGACAAGGTTACGTCACAAAATAGGAATAGCAAAAATGTGACAGTACTCGTATTATAGGATGTTAAAATAACGCAAAATGAAACTTGCTGGTGTAAATATAGACAAAAAAATATTACAGACTAGCTGTCCCGGCGAACTTTGAACCGCCTTAAAATGTTATAATTTTCTGCGCAACTTTTTTTTACATAAGAACCTTCTCCTGACAATAACAAACACAACAAAAAAAGAATTACCGAAATCGGTCCAGCCGTTCACGCGTGATGCCGTGACAAAGGGATATAGGGATTCATTTTTATGTATAAGAAGATTATTTTTTCCATGACTAAGGTACCTAACGGCTCCTTGATCCGCGGTATTTTCACCAAAACTCGAAAGAGCATCGAAAATTAAGCATTTATATACCTTTTTGGGGTCTTGTTATTTTTATCAGAAGCTTTGTTTATTTGACTATCGAAATAGACTAAAGATTTGACTTTTAGACCTTGATTTGTATTAAATAATAAATAAAATATGAAAAATGTCCGTAGCCCCTAATTCCGTGGTAAAGATCCTAATTCCGATGTATTTGGTTCCTAATTCCGAGGTAACAAAATGTAGCGGGAGAAAAGTTATATATGGTGTTCAAAAAATATCTCTATCTGCTTTATAAATATGTTATTGTTGTTTGAATCTTTATAACCATGGGGTGCATTATACTTCACAAAAGGAGGTTATTAATTCGTGGTTTTTTAAATGTTTGTTATTTCAGTATTTTAAAGTTAGGAATTCGGGATATCAAGTTGATTCTTTCTTATTAAATTGAATAGTTTTGTTTTATATTATATTTACTATTAGGTTGATATAACACAAAATTGCTTTTAGAATGTTAATGTTGTCGAGATTTGAAAAAAATATTTTTACCAGATACATTTGTAAAGTATCATCACTGATTTTATTTATTGTAAATTAAGAGATGATCAGGATTTACTTTAGGGCACCATACTAGCAAGCAAGTCCAACTGGGGAAAGCCTCTCCCTTACAGAACACGACAGCCAAATAACTACACACAACGTAGTGTGTAAAAAAACAAACGTGTAGTTGTGTTGCTTTGTGTGAATACAGGCCTCCAGCGCTCATTTAGGGTTGGGTTATGAAAGAAACGTTTTCCTATCATAGGGATATTCCATCTTTAAGCCCTGGTGTAAAAAAATGGTTCGTCAATACACAAGTGATACTTCTAGTATTGCAAGTCTCTGCTATGCTACGGTAACTGCTTAACATCAGGCGGGAACGAGTTTTTACGTGAGTTGTTACGAGAACACTGAAAAGAATTATACAAACAAAATAACTCAATTTTAATTAACTTTATTATTGAACGTTCCATTAGGGAGAAAAAATAATGAAATTTACAATATCAATAACCTAAATACAAACTTGCTAAATTACATTTCATCCAAGAAAAAAACTATATGCTGCAGTGAATTGTGAACAGCCTGTATTTTACTTGCCTATACCACGGAATTAGGTGCCCATAGAACCTAATTCCGATGCACTATACATCGGAATTAGGTTTCGTACTAAAAAATCACGTTTCCTAATTCCGAGTGTTAAAAGTTAGAACATTTTGGCAAAGTTTATTTACAGATTAGTGGATAATTGTAATATCTTTCTAAATATGTATAGCACTTGCTAAAAATTACATTGAATTATTAATAAACTTAGATTTTTTGTCTTGAAATACTCATACAACGAATTAACAAAATACCTAAATACACCAACTTTGATATGCTATAATTAGTGAATGCGATGCAAAAGTGTACCTCGTAATTAGATCTTATATATATTGACTACTTAAGTTAGTAAATCTAAAGTGTAAAGTGCCTAATCCTAAAAACAATCCTGAAAACCGAAAATAAAACTAAGTCTATGAAATCCTTATTCCGTGGTATACATCGGAATAAGGAACCACCTAATTTTTATGGCACCTAATTTCGCGGTATTTTTAAAACGTTTTTTCGCCTTTATTTATTTAGAATACAAAAAAGTTAAGTAATACTTATAAAAATATAGTCCTTCTACTACGTAAACGCAAAGAAAACACACCGTACTAAAATAACAAGAAAAACGCTATTTAAAAAAACGTGGTATTTACGTGCACGGGGTGCCAAATGTATGAAAAGTGAGTTTGGACCGGCTATCGTGGCGAAACTTATCGATTATCTTAAACATCTTATACTTTACACCTTACCTTGGATAATATATCCACATGTAGATACTATCTAATAAATAAGAGATATTCTGGTAAAAAATAGCTTGGTTATCGCGAGTAAATACTGTTTTTCTAAATACCTCGGAATTAGGTGCCAATTTCAGAACCCCTCGGAATTAGGTGCCGTTACCTTAATGGTTTTAATACAGCGGAGGACCATGTGCTATGGCGCGTGTTGAGGGAGGCCTATGTCCAGCAGTAGACTGCGATAGGCTGATTGATTAAATGATTTTATATTTATACTAGATTTGCGCGTACAATCCCAGGGGAATAAATAGCCTATGTGCTATTCCAGATTATAATCTATCATATGCCAAATTTCATCCAAATCCATTTCGTCGTGCGTGACTGAGTAACAGAGTCTTTTAACCATGATTAATATTTTCATTTACCCTCACCATACTAAATTATTGATAAGACTGAGCTTATTTATTTTGGCTCGGTTTGCTTATTACAAGACAGCAAACACCGTTCTAACATGTTAGTCCGCTGTCTACAGAGTGACGTCATTGATTTCATTGAATACAATCAATTTCTAAGGAGGTATGCTTTTAATGACGTAATATACATATAAAGTACTAATGGCCCGCCCCAATTTCATCCGTGTTAAGCTGTTTTTTACTCGTTTAAGGTTCTTTTGGAAATGACTAAACGAACAACTTGCAAGTCAGCATTCGCTGACTTGCAAGTTGCTGACCCAAAAATCAGACAAACTCCAGGATTTGATGATGGAGTATCCCTGGGATAGGAAAACGTTTCTTTCAAAACGCATCCCAAAAATATATCTATATATCTATCTCTGTGAAATACTATAAATAATTCCTGTTAAATGGAATTGATTTAACTAGCGATATATTATTTTTAATACAAAGACACACAACGGTTTAGTTGTGTAGTGAATAAATTATTGCTTCTATCACCTTCTAATAGCAACGTTG
This sequence comes from Trisateles emortualis, assembly GCA_947095525.1. Taxonomy (NCBI): domain Eukaryota; kingdom Metazoa; phylum Arthropoda; class Insecta; order Lepidoptera; family Erebidae; genus Trisateles; species Trisateles emortualis. Next base: position 17,945,557 of record OX352736.1, on the reverse strand, counting down.
GAATAAATAGATAGCAAGAGAGGGAAAACTCGAAACAAAACCCTATACCAACCCGTCGGGCCAGCGTGGTATAGTAGGCTAATATCCCTTCAAGTGAATGGAGGAGACCCGTGTCCAGCAGTGGATGGTTACGGGTAGAGATGACGGTGATGAAGTAATGCTGACCAAGCTTTTTACACCAGAGCTTTATTTGATGTAAAAAGCTAGATCAGCAACAGGCAACTAATAACTCTGGTATTACAAGCGTCCATAGGCCTTCGTACCGAAATAGCTACCAACCATGATTGCAACATGATTGAACAAGATACTATCCATTAAATTATAAAAGTTTTTTATTGATATTTACAAATTAAATGCAGGTATAGTCGGTAAGCAAATTGGCGATTTACTTAAAACATTTTTACATGCCTATTTACTGTATGTTTTTTTAAATTAACAGATCCGATATTGATCAATTAGATATTTTTTTTCACTATATGCCGAGGGTTATAGACTATTTATAAAAACGACTACGTCAGACATCGTCAAGCCCGGCGAAACCAGCTGTTTGCGCAGCCGGTATGTCATACTGTCGCGAGAGCTGCGTCCCCTGTGTGTCGGACTCTAGCGGTTCTCAACGACATTACTATTTGTCAATCCAAAATGTGATATTGCCGATGGATGGACAAAACTTTTGCAAGTGTATTTGAGGATTTGTGAGCAAAAGTATACGAGGGTGTCCAGTGTTTTATGTTAGCTTTTAAGTAGAATATAAGCTCTATATTAATTATTGTTATTGGTTTCAATGAACCGTTTTAATTAACTATAAATAAATAAATATATCACACTACATCCGACAGTGAGCATAGATACATTATGTTTCAATATACGTGTCATGGGACGTAAACCATGTTACCTGATTGAAAAAACGCGGTACAGCTATTTAAGAAATATTATTTCACGCGCATTTGACTAGTCTTTTTTATATTGATTACCACACATGTCCGAAAGCCAGTCTATAAGAAGACAGTGCATAAATCACAGAAAAGTAAGAACAAATATACGACGGTTTACGCGAACCTAGTCACGACCTGAGGTTTTGAATCAATCACGTCTATTGTTTCTAAACGACATCTTTATCAGCTGATTTATGAAACAAATGAATGATTATTGATTGCTCTTTACACCTAACAGAAACATAAAAGAATCTATATATATAAATACATGAAGAAAAACTTTGTACTCCTTTTTAAGCAGTTCGCAAATTGATTTACACAAATGTTGTACATAATATTAAATTAAACTCTGTGAAAGTTTCCTGTCCTGATTAGGGTAAGTTCGCCTATTCGCGTCCATCGCCCAATTCGCGTCCATTTTACGGATCTCCCTTTAAAAATCCTCGAAAATAAGTAAACTAACAGACCAATCAAACGAAAAGTCATTACCGCGTATACTTCAATGAATAAGAGGCATGCACACATGGCCAAAAGACCCGTGCGCAAAACCAATCCCGTTTAAAAAAATAGTTAATCTCGGCTGTTCAACAAGAGAGCCCGTACGCGCAAAAGTTTACAAAAAAAATAGTGTGCAACGGCGCGTTCAATGGTAAGTTTTTTATTGTTTTATGTGAATATTAGGATACATAGCTGTTTCTAGACTTTTATAATGAAAAAAGGAATCATATTAATTATGAATTTCCTTATGTTTTTTATATTTAACGGTTAAAATAAGGTGGACGCTAATCATTATATCGAATTTACAAAACTTCCAATTTGCGTCCGCAAGTGTCTGCAACGGACGCAAACTATACCTACAGGGCATAATAATAAATTCAAATTGCGTCCAACATTTTCGTTAATTACTTGACTTTCTTGTAAAAATAATTTAAAATGTATTGTTTATTATTATTGTAATTTTTTTATTAAGACTACTTATTTTCTATTAGGATGAGTTCTTTGCAGACAAGAAAGAAGAAGGAAAAGAGAACATACACAGAAGACGATTTAAAGAAAGCGTTTAATAAAATTCGAGGAAAGAATAAATCTATAAGACAAATATGCAAAAAATATGCTATTCCCAAGACAATATTGGACAAAATCAGTGGGCGCAGATCAGATGGAGTAAAGAAACCGGGACCAGAACCAGCGATAGGAGTAGATGGTGCAAAAAAGTAGTTGAATGGCTTCTTAAGGTCACTCGTCGAATCCGAATAGGCTGGGCAGCGCTCGGGAAGTTAAGTCATATCTTCTCGTCCCAAATACCGCAGTGTCTCAAGACGAAAGTCTTTGACCAGTGTGTGTTGCCAGTGATTACATATGGATCTGAGACGTGTTGTTCACTATGGGCCTCGTGCGAAGGCTCAAAGTCACCCAAAGAGCAATGGAGAGAGCTATGCTTGGAGTTTCTCTGCGAGATCGAATCAGAAATGAGGATCTCCTCATTTCTGATTCGATCTCGCAGAGAAACTAACGGATCTCCGTAGGAGAACCAAAGTAACCGACATAGCTCAAAGAATTGCCTCAATTAAGTGGCAATGAGCCGGGCACATAGCTCGCAGCACTGATGGCCGTTGGGGCAGAAAGGTTCTAGAGTGGCGACCACGAACTGGAAGAAGAAGCTTGGGCAGGTCTCCAACAAGGTGGACCGACGACCTGGTAAAGGTTGCGGGCAACCGATGGACAAGGTTGGCTCAGGATCGAGAGTGGTGGAAATCCTTGGGGGAGGCCTATGTCCAGCAGAGGACGTCTTTTGACTGAGTTGATGATGATACGAGATGATATTTATATTCTTAAATAAAGAAATTGTTAAAATACAATCTTTCTTTACAAATCCTTAAACATATCCCCCTTAAATCCCTTAATATCTCCCCTATATTCTTTTTCTAAGCTGGTGGACGCTAAATGGTCCACGGGTGGACGCAATTTGGATTTTGTGGACGCAAACTGGGTAAAACGCCTAATTCTGAAGTTTATATATTTAAAAAAAAAACACGTGATGTTTCGTACAAAACTGTAAGTTAATCTTAAAATAGACTAATATAATGAACACATTACATAAATTGTTCATAGAAATTAGTGCTGGTACATTTTTATAATCGCCGTCAAACTTGCCAACTGCACTAAATGGACGCGAACAGGCGAAATGACCCTATACACTTCTACACTTTGTACAATATTTGTGTAATGAACAACAAAGAAAAAATACTATTAATTAATTAAATAAATAAATAAACTCTTAATTGTTTATTTTACACAATACATAAATAAAACACAAAGTAATACAATTTATAGACCGTGCAAGTATTTTTTTAAAAACCGATATCGCTAGAGGCTCACAACAATACGATGGGCAGTGTTATCGCTAAGAGCGATTATTTTCAGACTGTGAAATGTTTATTATAATATGATTATTTGACTGGCTGTTGGTCTAGTGGTTAGTGACTCTTACTACTAATGAAGGCGTGGGTTCTATTTGTGTGTTGAGCACAATTGTTTGTGTCTGGGTGTAATTTATATTTAACTAGTTGTTGCCCGCGGCTCCGCCCGCGTATATGTCGGTTATCGCGAAAAAGTAGCCTATATGCTGTTCCAGACTATAATCTATCTCTGTGCCAAATTTCATCCAGATCCGTTCAGTAATTTTTGCGTGAAAGAGTAACAAACATCCATACTCACAAAATTTCACATTTATAATATTAGTAAGGATATGTATGTATGTAATAAGAAGTATGTTTATTTGTTATCTGGTTACCATAGTACATACAGACTCCGTCTAGTTTGAAAACAGATGGCAGTGTGTGAGTTGCCTCAAAATATTATTCTCTAAAGTGCTTAGTTTCTAGTAAAACAACACACAGGTATACCAACACTTATAGAAAGATGATACACCTACATCACAAACAAAACTTCACAGGAAAAGTTCTTTTATATTTAACTTCAGACTCTGGAGAAATCCTGAAACTTCAAGACAAGTCACGTATTGCACGAACGCTAGGTAGCTTACTTAATGAACTGAAGTATAATTTACACTAACACAGAAATACCGGAATATAATAGAAGTTGTTAACTTCTGAGGTTATTAATGTGACGAGAATATGTTTTTATTCTTTTGTAGTAGCTGTGAGGGAACTTTTTTTTTTTTTTTTTATACTACCCAGGTGACAAACAAGCATACGGCCCGCCTGATGGTAAGCAGTTACCGTAGCCTATGGATGTTTGCAACACCAGGGGTGTCACTCACGCGTTGCCGACCCTTTAAAAACCTTATAACTCGTTTCTTGAAGAACCCCATGCTATAGTCTTTTGGGAAAACCTCGGCAGGGAGCTCATTCCACAGCCTAATCGTACGTGGTAAGAAATTCCTCTGGAATCTTACCGTACGGTAAGTTTGAGGTGCAAGGATGTGAGGATGAACTCCCTGTTGTGTTACTTAACTGACTTAACTGAACTAACTGTGCAGTCAACTAAACAACAAAAAAAAACACTATTATTATACATTTGATTGTAACCTATCTCCCATTAACAGCCGGCCTATAGGACGATGGAATTTCGGGTTTCATTTAATTAAGAATCTATCCATTATATCCCTTTGATTCATCGCGCAAAAATAATTGGTGCATGTTATCTCCGAGTGAAAGGGTATTTGGAGTATTCAATTTACCCTGAAGGACTCTTTTCTTTATTTAATTATTCTTTTATTATTCTTAAGTGAGGAAATAATGGATGAAATAATGGATAATAATTAAATATCCTGTTTATATTTTAAAATTTATTCTTCTTTTTCTTTCGTGTTTAAAAAATAAATACTGCCCTGTGTCGCGGGGGACTTTACAAACATACAATTAACTGACACAAAGTACACCCAGACTCGAGATAATTATATTTATGGATCAACATTTTTTTCCAGTGTAGGAATCAAACCCACATAACAAACAAAAAGAAAATGGCGAGATAACCACTGAACCAATTGTGCAATTAAAAATAATAGTGATAGATAGCAATTTAAAATAAAGTAGGTATGCCAATAATAGCCAGTATAACCTCGTTGGTACGAGGTCTCAAATTCGATATTTTTTATATTATTGAATCACACAATACCTAGATGCCCGAAGTTTCAAAGTTGGCTTACACCCCTGTGCATTGGAAAGCACTTAAAGCATCACACGCCTGATCTCCAGTCGTGTCGGGTTAACGCCCTATTAGACCAAGAGCCAGCGACGTATTTACTTTTGTCATTTCAAAAGTAATGAAAATTCACAAATGCCGCAGAGGGTTGCCAGAAGAGCCTTTTATTATTCTGCAAATATATAACAGTTAGTTTGTGAATTTTCATGACTTATGAAATTACAACAGTAAAGACGTCGCTCGCTCTCCCTCTATGTCTGATAAAGAGACAGAGAATAAAGGTGATGCACTATAATAACTCTAAAAAAACTCCCTCATCTCTCTCCCTCACAAAAATGGCTAGTTTCTGTCGAAATTAGCCACTGTGGCCGAAGAAATTCGGTTAGGAGGACTTTATTATTAGTATACCTTGATTAGTAAGCAAAATTGGCCTAGATGCTTTGAGATAAGCTTGTTAAGACAAACTCCTTGGCTTAAGAATATTAGGGAGCATCATTTATTAATTATGTTTTATAATAAATTTCTTCATCAAATTCAAAGCCGGCGCCATGTTATTTCAAAACACGATTACTGTAGTCAAAGGATGAGTTTTTAATTACTTTTTTTAAATAATTTTATCTAGGCTTATGCGATTCATACAGCTCACTGAAAATAAAACTTAAAAAGTTTTTAATTTATAGTTATAAAATAAATAAATATTTTTCATTCGTATCGTTTAACATTATCCCTTGCCCTCTCTCTGCTCTGCCCGAAAACAAAATCAAATCTATTCCAGGTTTAACGGTATTTGTGAGGTGACGTCTAACAGAATCAGATGTTATTGCTGTACTTACGTCTGATGGACCAAACGTGTAGACTGCGCAACCGTTCGCGCATCACTACGCGCTGCAAAAACCCATTTTAGGAAGGTACTGAACGAGACAGACCTATCACACCATACTGCGAATTGGCAACGCTGTATTTGTTTGACGGTGTCTGACAGACTACCACCTCTGTCGTAGAGGGTTAAAAAAAAATGATTCTTTCATTTCATAACGCATCTCTACGGAGCGCTGGAGACCTGTTTCTTTCAAAACGCATTCCTAAATGAGCACTGGAGAGTTTTGTGTTCCTATACTCACACACAGGAACACAACTAAACAGCAGCTGTGTGTAGTTATTTGGTGGTCTTCTGTAAGGTGAAGGTCTTTCCCCAGTCAAGCTTTCTCATATTGCTATATATAAACAAAATACATAACCAACTGAGTGCTTTCTCATTTTAGAAAACGAGTTGATAAAAATCTCGTACATTTTCTTAAGAACTTGGTATTCTTAAATAAAATAATTCTTGAATGTTATTTCTATTTCATATTCTTTTCACAAACGCCATTAATAGCTTTTGTTTGTTTTGTGCATTTTATTTACTTGCTATTGAAAATGTATTCGGTTTTATTATTTTTTTTACTCTTATTAAATTTAGCTCATTTTGTGGCAATGTAATTTTATGCTACTCGAGACAAATTCTGAAATACTCAAAGTGAAATACCTCCCAAAATAAAACAATACTAAAAATGTTTTATGCATGACATCGTTTACCAATATTACCTTCATATATTTTAATATTTGTCAATGAAAACAAATAAGTACACAACATTTGTAAACCGCAAATATTTGAGTATTCTGCTTCGTTGAGTTTTTTGCGTATTACTCTGTGTGCGACCGAGATAATTATTATAACGTGTAAATAATGTTTTTAATAACAAATCCTTTTACTTAGACCTTTGGGGAATAAGTATAAACATGTATCTCGTAGCTAAATAAGTAATAACTGCTTGAATCGACAGATCTGCGAGGTAAACAACTTTGTGGCAGTAAATCCTTAGAGATCTTTTGCTAAAAATACAACATACATATCACCTTATTAAATTCTTTAACAATTACTTAGTCGACAAAGAATTTATCGTAAAATGAAAGTTGCTAAACTGAGCTTAATTAAACTGCAGAATATGAATGAATACTGGGCAATTAATTTCAAAGTTATTCATTTAGATATTCATTCATGATTCTTATGAACGTCAAAATAAACAAAAGTCAGCATATTTTACAGTCGGGCCACTCTTTTTAATCGCTAGAGTATAATATTTACAGTTTGGTATGAGTTACCTACAGTGTGTGGTGATCATAATATTAAGTAACTAGGGGTCGACCGCGACTTCGTCCGCGTGGTAATTTGGAATATTTTCCACGATTTTGCAACATATCTCACTACTGCGCCGCTCCTATTGATCATAGCGTGATGTTATATAGCCTATAGCCTTCCTGGATAAATGCACTATTTAACAAAATAATATTTTTTCTAATCGAACCAGTACTTTCTGAGATTAGCGCGTTCAACCAAACAAACAAACAAAAAAACTCTTCAGCTTTATAATATTAGTATAGATTAAAGAAACCAAAATAAAACAAAAGTAGCAATATTTCAAGAATTTATTTTTATAAGCCTTTATTGTCCTACTGCAAGGCAAAGGCTTTCCTTCTGTTTCTGTCTATCTAGAGCTAAGGACCAGTCTTCGTAAAAAAGAGAAATTATTGTAATTTACTAGCGGCCTACCCTGACTTGACCCGGGTTCAACTTCCAAATTGAACCCGGATTAAATTTCCAAAAACCTTTTCAAACCAATGCTTACGTTATAAAAATAATCACCAATGTTACAAATTTCAGCTTTGTAGTTTTGGCTTTGCGTTGATAGTCAGTCGGAACAATGATATTTTTTTTACTTGATTTTTTATCTTGACTAGCTGACCCAGCAAACGTTGTTTTGCTACTAAAATAGTAATAGAGGAGTTGATCATAGAGGGGTGAAAATTAAGGGTTGTATGTATTTTTTAATGCTGAATCACAAAAAAAAAACAATAAATTGTGTCTAAAAAATTAAATAAAAAAATTAGAGGTGGCCCACCCTTAACATTTAGGGGGATGAAAAATAGATGTTGCCCGATTCTCAGACCTACCCAATATGCACACAAAATTTCACGAAAATCGGTCGAGAAGTTTCAGAGGAGTTCAATAACGTACACCGTGACACGAGAATTTTATATATTAGATATCGAAAAGATTTTAACCACCATAATTATTTTCAGATATACTTGTTCTACCGCGACGGACTTTACCAGTATATCGGACCTAAGGGCGTGATCTGTCTGCAGCTTCTTGCCTACTGTTCTTCCTGCTGCAACCCCATCACCTATTGCTTCATGAACAGGAAGTTTAGGCAAGCTTTCATCAGCCTCTTCAAGAATTGCAAACTATTCAGGTGAGTTATGCATAATTAGGGCTGCTAACTCTTGGTCCATGTTATCCTACTAATATTATAAACGTGAAAATTCTATCTATTCTATCTATAAGTTCTTTTTTACGCAAAAACTACAGTACGGATTTGGATGAAACTTTGCAATGATTTTTTGTTCGTTTGACGTTTTAATCTGGTTAACCTGCCTGGCGTCTCAACCTAAATGGAAAAGCGAAAAGATAAAAATGTGAGCTGACGTCACTGCAAGACGTCTAAAGCGATGGACAAATTGGAGCTCAGGAGTAAGAACTCGGATAGCACAAATGGTAGTGCGCTGGTCTTGGAACGCGAGAGGCGCAGTTTCAAATCCTGCTCCGGGCTCAACTTTTTCCACATTAATTATATAATTGAAATATATTTGAGCTAATTGCATACCGATAATGCTAAATTATTTTATAAAGTAACTTTTGGTCGTCATAATTAGCGTTTATATAAATGATTCTAATACTTCTTCATTTATAAAAAAAATCAGTGATAGTTTTAAAGTATTGAAAAGAAGTTTAAGGCACTCAATACATAGATAGATACAGTTCACTCCAGACTTAACAGCAGGAGCAATGTTGAACTCCAGCGACTAATCGATGAATTCGATCGTTATTACTTCACAGACGCCTTAAGAAGTTACTCTTAATGTAACTGCAGAAGTTTTACCCATTTATCGAGTTCAAATCGTTAAAGAAAATTTCGATTTATTTATTTTCTTCAATAGCGTTTCTATGTAAAGTACTTTTAAAGTTTAGATCATTTAGAGAGGTAGGGAACCATACTAGCAAGTTTTTTTACACCAGAGCTTTAAGATGGAATATCTCTGGGATAAACGTTTCCTTCAAAACGCATCCCTAAATGAACGCTGGAGACCTGAACTCACACACAGGAATAAAACTACACCGCTGTGTGAAGTTATTTGGCTGTGGTCTTCTATAAGGTGGCGGTCCTTCGTCAGTCGAGCTTGCTAGGTTTTTAAATATTATTGATACTTTTATCAAAAAATATTTCTAATTAAAAGTCTAGTTATTATTAGTATATTTTTTTTATCTTTTAATAATTTCACGACTCTGATTTTAATATCAATCGACCTAGAAATGAATGGCACTCTTCCAGAACAAATATTTGCCTAGAACCTTAATTAAAAGACATTTTAATTAGAAATTGTGATGATAATAATGTTCTGGCAATTGTAATATTTATTTAACAGTTCGATGAGTCATTCAGAGTTATTGTTCCCGCGTTAATTTATTTTATTAGCAGCGTACAACTGAATATAAGTTTGTCATAATTTGAGTTGAAATAAAGTTTTAATTTATCACCTGAAGAAATTGTGTCGTCACAAAATTAAATTCTTTAGAATATATTTTATTATAAGTAAACTATAGAAAGTAAAAAGGATGTCAGTATATGAGAATAATAATGACAGTAGGTATAAGCATGAAATTTTACGATTGACACCACAACTGTATTTCTCAGCTCACACACGCAAGTAAATTAATACCTAATGAAACTTTATAAAGAGAGGAATTTCTTTAACTGCCTCATTGATGTTTAGTTCGACATCTTATAACAAGGTCCCGGGTTTGATTCGAGTCAGGCCATAAATAGATATTAGAAGTTCACAATTGATGCCTAAAGTTCAAAAATTGGCGGTGTGAATATAATTTGCATAAGCCAAGCATTAATGCATGCAATGCAAAGATTACTAGCATAAGCTTGTATTCTACAAGCTTATGCTAGTAATCTTATTGTACCTAGTACTCGAGCAACGAGATATTAAATTGCGAAGCCTACCCCTACGCTTAGGGAAATGAAATCTACCGAAATAAGAAAATTTTAGTCTTCATTTTCTAGACAATGTTAAATAATCCTCTTGGGTGTTGGAGACCTAGACCTTGTTACATTTGAGAATATTATTCTTTAGATGAATAAGTCGTGTAAAACCAAACTTGTACAATGCTTCAGTTCATTTTAATTAATAAGCAAAATTTTTAATTCATGTGTGTGTATGAACCTGTTAAAATACCTGATAAAAACAGATTGTAGCCTCATTATTCTGTTTTATGACGATCGAAAAAGCACCTGTCCAACGGTAATATTAAATCAAGTCAAAAAACTAGGCACGTCCAAGAGAAAATCTTGCAAAATTCTTACATTGAACTTGAAAACATGGCGATGCCTAAATCTTTAAGAATCCGATACCGTGAAGTTCTGTCGTAAATCAAAAAATTGGCACCCTTATTAACTTAGTAAAAAGATTACTGGAACATGAACTGGAATACGAAACTTGAAATATCCTAACTCTCTTCTCTAATTTCGTCGGTCAGGTGTTTGATTATTAAATACATTTTCAGTGGTAAAGAAAAGGACATAGAGTACCTTTTAATAGAATAAATACTATTCCTACGGGAGAGACTACATTGATTGGCAAATTCAATTAATTTAAGTCAAACCGCGGGCAAAAGCTCGTAACACACAAATAAAACATATACTTTTTTAAATATATCGATCACCTTTCCCGCATTTTAAGTTAAGTTCTCAAAATTGTAAGTTCTCAAGAGACATCAGACGTTTACAGTTCAATAAAGAAGAGTCTATCTTGTTTTTTGTTTTTCATTCAACAGAATATTAGAATGTCTTGAATGAAGACAGACAAAAGTATTGATAGCTTACAAATAAAGAAATATTTTTTTATAAAATACCATAGCAAATCTATTTACTTAGTAGAGTTTTTATTGATGAGCGTGAAGGAATCAATGTAACCAACTGAACTAGAAACTAAAAAACTACTTTACTGTTAGTAAATGATACCGAGAATTTTGTATCATAAATATTTATAAAACATTTTTTTTAAACAACATATATAATTATTATCAACACGCCCGTCTCACAATGGCGTAGACTGAGACTATGGTACGCCAATTGCTTTAGTCCCGACAAACCTTCTTCTTTCGCTTCCTCTACATTCATTATCCTCTTCATGCATGAACATCGGTTCTGGGTACACTTAATTTGCATTACTTTTTAGCACATCACCTACTTGGTTGATGTATGTTAACCTCGAGCGGTCCCTATCGAAATCTCTATTTAATTTCACACGATATGGCTCCTTAATTTTGGCATTATCTATTCGAATATGCCATACAGCCTGTAGATATCTTATCTATATAGATTTGTAATTAAAATCGACCTCTCATGATCAGAATATGGAAGCGAAGAGTCATTGTCTGTGTAAGGCATTTCAATAAAGGGCTTAAATAATACATACGATTGTATTATTTAAACCAATATCAACTCAATATTGACTAATATTGATATTAAAATGAGACAATATTTATTATTATTTGTGATGAGTTACATGGTAAAATATAAAAATTATCGCTTTCAAATTAGCCAATATCTATCTACAAAAAGATGTCAAAGTCAAACTCATTTACTTATTCATTTAGACCAAATACGTGATACTTATGAACGTCAAAAACAAATGCCAGCATACTTTTTTCCTTCGGCCAATTCGCTGACTATGGTAGGACCTCGAGAAGAATTGGCAAGAAACTCGGGTCACTCTTTTTAATCGCCAGAATATAACATTTACAATTTGGTATAGGTTACAATATTAGTGGTAACGAAAAGGAACGGAAACCAATATACCATACAGAAGCTTGTTGGAAGTTCCGTCGCAACGTCAACTGCCAGCAGACAATTTCTATTGTTTGCAAATGGCTTTCAACGTCTTAGTAATATTTATAAACTACTTCTACTTATTTGAACTTGTAAATAAATATCATGACGTGAAGACAGGCATTACGCGTTCAGCCAATTCGCGTCACGCAAGCGGTTTACCGTATCTAATACAGTCCATACTCGTTCTATTGTGTTTAGCGAACGATGATGAAATTCATTAAGTCTGACTTACTTAATGAATTTAATACGTGACATATAAAACTGAACTTATAAAATTGATTAAAATAATTGGTGGACTATTTTATACGATCTAAGAACTATATCCAGTTTTTAATCAATAAATAATAAGAGTCGAATAAAAACTATCATCATGACAATGAACTGATCTCAAGACTTATTTTCAGTATATTGTTGATAGTTTTAAAAACTAAATATTATAGAATTTTTATTTTTGAAAAAGACAACATCACTACGGAAGACCTAACAAACATACAATTAAAGGGTACAAAGCACACCCAGACTCGGGACAATCATCTATAGATCACTCATTTTTTTATCCCGTATGGGGATTGAACACACATCACCGCACACATCGCGCAGTGGTAAATGACGAGGTAACCACTTAATCCACTGAACCAACCATGTCTTACTTCTTGTCAAGAAGGTGTAAAATGTTGCTTGTTATTTCTTTCTTCCGTGTTTTACTTGTGAATATCCTATTTCGATTTAATTCACTTTATTTGTATAACTTCCCTGTTTATTATCAACCAAAAACGTTCTTAAGATTTATAAAAATATAAGTTTATAATAATAGAAGACTCTGAATTTATGTCTAAAGTCTAAGACCATATTTTAATCCGAACACAATTGAAATACTAAAGGAAGGTAGTATTAATCATTCTCAACGACCACATCTATTTGATTACAAGTCAACGTAGGCTAGACGTTGAAAAAAATGGCGGATCGAAAGGCATAGAAATGTAGGATCTGTAAAAATTAATAGTGACCTTCCTGACGATAATGTCAATCGATTTATTTCAACACAGGCCTTCTAGACAAGTGGCATAAGCGATGGTCGAATCGAAAAGTCAAAAAAGCAAATGTATGAGATTTGACGTAAGTTTACGACATTATATCGTAGACTTACGTCAAATCCCATACATTTGTTTTTTTGACTTGTCGATTCGACTACCGTTTATGCCACTTGTCTAGAGGCTTTGATCGTATAAAACGTTACCGTACTGGATAATTATATTTACAAAACCTTTTCTTATGTGTAAAGTGGATGTGTGTATTTTTAAACGACTCATTTATTTTTATAACCAACTGTGTGTCAGATAAAGTATTAATAATTCCATCAGCAACTTGCTGTGAAGACACAGTTTGTTTAGTCTTGTAGATTCGGGGGTAATACCGTACTATAGGTATATGCCTATATAGATATGGGCACATATTTTTAAGATCTCAAAACTAGTCGTGCCACAGTATATAGGGATCGAGAGTGTCTCCTATTTTATATTTTTAAATGTATATTTTTTTGTAAGTATATATTTAAAAATTTATTTTTTGTTACAAATTTAATAATAATAATATTTAGAGACAATGATGTTAATGGTATTATTTATTTCAGAGCATGTTTTCGTGAGAAGTTGGAGTGTAAACAGGCCACACCTCCACCTGTAAGTTCCAGTCAAGATGCTACAGCCTGCGTGATAAGAGGAAGCCATACCGGACGCACAGGTACATACTTGCACAATATTGTAATTATATATTTTTTTTATACTACTTAGGTGGCAAAAAAGAATACGGCCCGCCTGATGTTAAGCAGCCACCGTAGCCTATGGACGCTTGCAATACCAGAGGTATCACTAGCGTGTTGCAAACCTATTTTTTTACACCAGGGCTTTATGATGGGAGTATCCCTGGGATAGGAATACGTTTCTTTCAAAATGCATCTCTAAATAAGTTGTGTTCCTGTGTGTAAGTACAACTACACCACTGTGTGTAGTTATTTGGTTGTGGTCTTTTGTAAGGTGGAGGTCCTTCCCCAGTCGGGCTTGCTCGCTAGTATGGTGCCTTACCTCTCTTAATTCTTAATTTTAAGTTTGATTTGAAAATTTACAAACAATTTGAAACAGTATTATAAATGTAATAGCACGGTTACACTGAAACAGTTTTGATGAAATTTGTAGCCTGAACTCTGAAGGAAGTTTTAACATAACATAGAAAATTTCATCAAAACTTTTTGTGGACACACCATGTGGGAGAAATATAACAATGTGGCTTCTCTCTCGTGGTAGTAGTCTAGCTAGTTTATGATCGATATAACTTTTTAAAATTAATTTTGCTGTTTGATTTTATTTTTAAACGACTTCAAAAAAAGAGGTTCTCAAATCGTCGGAATCCTTTTTATCTATATGTTTACCGATTATTTGAAGACGCCTGAACCCAATTGGATATTTTTTTCTTTGTTTCAAAGATGGTAGCCCCCTTTAAATTTTATCGAAATCCGTCAAGCGATTTAAAAAAATAAAATAAATCAAAAATATTTTTGCGAATTTTAAGAGGAGACCTCAAAGAAGACCACAGCCAAATACAGCGGTAGAGTTGCGTTCCTGGGTGTGAGTACAGGTCTTCAGCGCTCATTTGAGGATGCGTTTTGAAAAACGTTTTGCTGTCCCAAAGATACTCCAATTCAAAACCCTGGTGTAAAAAAAATGGGTCGGCAACACGCAAATACTTCTGGTATTGCAAGTGTCCATAGGCTATGGTAACTGCTTACCATCAGGCGGGCCGTATGCTTGTTTACCACCCAATTTGTCGATTCTAATCTATGTATCTAACTTGCGTTAACCTTGATCTGGCTTTTTCATGCCAATAATCAAACTAAAAACATTAATAAGTTATCTTTATATATCAAATTCTCGTATCGCGGTATTTGTAGTTAAACTCCTCCGAAACGGCTCGACAGATTCTCATGAAATTTTGTGTGCATATTGGGTAGGTCTGAGAATCGGACAACATCTTTTTTTCACCCCCCTTAATGTTAAGGGTGCACTCCCCTAATTTTTATTTTTGAGACATTTTTTTTTGTTTTAATTTTTTTATTGTTCAGCATTAAAAAATACATACAACCCTTCACTTTATTGTCACCCCTCTACGATCAACCCCTATTTTTAATAGCAATATTACTATTTTAGTAGCAAAACAACGTTTGCTGGGTCAGCTAGTCTCTTTATATTTATTGCCTATCACTACTATTAGATAAGTTAAGAATTGAGCACTCAGTACTCAATAATGAGATTATTAAGCCTCATTAAATTATTATTTAGTTGAAAGGTTGAAAATAAAATTAAATAAAATCCATTTTGTTTCTGTTTCAGTTTAAACACATTATCTTTTTAATTTTACTTTCTCTAGTTAAATACAGATATCAAATTTTAATGAACAGAAAACTTTTTTTGACGTATTTCTGCTAAATTGTTCAATTTATTTAGCAGCCTAAGTAACCTTACTAATGTTGTAAACAAGCTTAATCTGGACTTGCAAATTGAAACTCAAATTGATTTAGAAATGAATATAGTCGGTTTTGATTGATGTGTTAAATTTGTTTTGTTCACGTCTGGGAGACAGAGTGAGCTTTGGTGGTCCAGCGGCTGCAGTATGCGCTTGCTGTGCACGAGGTTGTGGGTTCGATTTCCACACAGGATAAAACTTTGTGTGACCTACAAAGAGTTGTTCTGAGTCTGGGTGTAATTTGTGTCCGTTAATTGTATGTTTGTAAAGTCCCCTGCGACACAGAGCTTGTTCTCTAGTGCGGGAGTCGTCTTTTTAAAGAAAAAAAAGTATAGTGTGAGAGCCTTCACTTTGCAATAAGCTAGAGCCAAAACTTGGGTGGTGTTGGGTTTCCACACTGTATTTTATTGAAAATAAATTACAGGATTTTTATGAAAACTAAATAATGCCACCGGTGCGAAGCGGGGACGTGCCGGGTATAAATAATATTTCTACTGCAATTTATAAGCACGAGTGGATTTAGTAAATTTTCGTAGAAAATATATTTTTTCAAAAAAATATAGCCTTTGTTACCCGCTGATAATGTAGCTTTCTAATGGTAATTTTTTTTGAATCGTTTAAGTAGTTTTTGAGTTTAATCGTAACAAACAAACAAAAAAAAATCCAGACAGAGCAGTAGTCTGCCTAGTAATCTCTTGGTAAAACCTTGACAGTCGCACGACTTAAATGGACAAAAGCATAGCAATGGCTCATCACTATGAGCCTTGGCCAAAGCCAAGGGCGTGTGCCATTTGTTCTAGTCCAATGACCAAAACAATTGGCACACGAAAGTAGAATCCAACCAGTTACAAATAAGTGAATAAACATAGCTACTTCAAATACCTTTATGAAGATGGTAAAGGAAAACAACACTCGGAATCTGTACAGACACCATTGTTATTGAAGGTCAGATATTATGAGAATCGGCTCTAATCAGAATTCGGCACGTGTACGTGAAATTACACGTGCCATTATATAGGCAAATGGCTCATACCGATATGTAATTATCTCTAAATTGAATGTAGGTAAACATACGTACAAGCATCCTCGTATCTATGGAGTATTCCTCGAAGCGCACCCATTTTGAAACGCACCTAAAGTCATTCTCGAAACGCACCATTCAGGTGCGCTATGATTTCCTTAGCGCACCTGAATGGTGCGTTTCGAGAAATACTTTAGGTGCGCTTTAATAATAATAATATTCATTTATTTCGGAAAGAATTCCATAGTGTTAGTAACAATAGTGGGCTTACTGCTAGTGTTAGTGGATAGACAAAATATACAACATTAAAATTAAATTAAATACAATCAACATAAAATAATAGATTTCAATTATAAAATTAATATTAATTTGGAAAATGAAAATTTCCTTTGTCAGGTGCGTTTCAAAATGGGTGCGCTTCGAGGAATACTCCGTATTTATCTATTGAGCAGATTGCTTTTAAAAATAAAACCATAAACCACAAGAACCTATTCGTTACATCAATTATGCGCCAATGGTTGGAAAGGAAAAACATTTTTTTGATTTGATTTTTAAATAAGGATATACATTTAATAAAAATATTGTATGAACGCATTTTTTTTTAAATATAAATATGTTTGAATAACGATTTCGCAAAAAAATACAGATTGTACAGGAAACTAGGATGTATTTTTAAAAAAATATTTTCTCTTTCCACGAAATTCTCCGATAACATAACGATTTTAAACAAGCGCCTGATGGATACTGTTTCCGCCTTGTAAAAAAAGTATCAAGCTATTAACCAACACATTTTTTCATACCAAGGCATCTGCTTTTGGTGTGAGAAAATGTGTAACTGGCCTGAGTGACCGAAAGATATTAAAACATTTAAAATTGTATATCACAGAATAAGAGAACACGATAGATACGAAAGACACAAAATAAACTTCAATGGAATAAGCTATTATTTTATTTTCATACCTTACGCAAACTTTTAGCAAAGTATTGAAATTTGGCTTTAGAAAATTTCGGAATCGGTATAAATTTCACGTATCTATACTAATGTTATAAAGCTGAAGAGTTTGTTTGTTTGGTTGAACGCGCTAATCTCAGAAAGTACTGGTTCGATTAGAAAAAATCTTTTTTTGTTGAATAGTGCATTTATCCAAGGAGGCTATAGGCTATATAACATCACGCTATGATCATTAGGAGCGGAGCAGTAGTGAGATATGTTGCAAAATCGGGGAAAATATTCCAAATTACCACGCGGACGACGTCGCAGGCGACCCCTAGTAACGTTATAAAAGGCACGGTAAAAAAGCGCAATAAAAAAATCTAAATGTATGTTCACACATTTATTTCCAGACCAGTGATTACAAGTTCCCACAGCTATTGCATTTAGTAGCTATTGCAATATATCCAATTCTGCTAAAAGGATTTTGATTTTATTCACTCGTGCAACTTCGATTGAAATGCGAATACAATTCCAATTAATTTTATAGTTTTTATTCAATTCTGTATAGAAACAAGTGGAGATAACCAAGTGCAAGCATTGAGTCTTACCCTGAAGGTTCCGTATAAATTTAACTACTTCTTCTAATCGTTTGGTTAGTGGTGAACTTAGTGGCAAACTTGTTTAGATCGCCCATATTGAAGCCTCTGTCGTGATCTAGCAACTGTTAACAGTTAGAACAGACGTTTAATGTACCTTCCGAAGAACTCAGTACAAGTGTTTGAAATTGACTTTAAACACTTATGCTTTGACTTCAATCTGTATTCAGATATATTTCGCTTTTTGCGGTCGGTAGTTTTTTTTCTAAAAAAATCTTAAATGATTGACTAGTTTGATTTGGTTTTTAAAAAAAGACATCTTCCGCACTAGAGTTCTCTAGTGCGGAAGATGTCTTTTTTTAAAAACCATATTAATAAAAACCAAATTATAAAGTCCCCCGCCACACAGAGCCTGTTCAGGCTCTGTGTGGCGGGGGACTTTATAAACATAAAATTAACGGACACAAATTACACCCAGACTCAGAACAATTCTTCGTGGGTCACACAAAGTTTTGTCCTGTGTGGGAATCGAACCCACAACCTCGTGCACAGCAGGCGCATACTGCGGCCACTGGACCACCGAGGCAGTCGATACTAGTGATAATCAAACGAGAATGCTC
Source organism: Trisateles emortualis (assembly GCA_947095525.1). NCBI lineage: Eukaryota > Metazoa > Arthropoda > Insecta > Lepidoptera > Erebidae > Trisateles > Trisateles emortualis. The sequence continues at coordinate 17,926,767 of OX352736.1, read as the reverse complement.
CCTTATGATAGTAGCAGTAGAGTTAGATCCTTAGGTACGATCGGTTAAGAGACAGCTAAATCATAAAATATTTTACTATAGCATTTTTTTCCAATAAGGTTAATTGCTGGATTAAAATGTTAAGAGATTAAAATGCCAACTTGGCCGATGGCACCGTGGGTGTGTACTATTGTCGAAGTACTTTTCTTAGTAAGAAGGCTTATAGCTAAAAATAAAATCAACAATAAGTAGTATCATGAGTTTTCCGCGATATTAGAAAAATATATTCTGAAAGGGAAAGAGATGCTCATTTTGGTGGCTCGGATTTAGTATTGTTAATCCTTTTTTATCCTTTATTTTATTATAATATAAATCGTGCCTCTTTTATATCTTGATAGAAACCCCTTTTACAGACCCACAGTAAATGTTTTGAGATGAATTTGTAGATAAGGTTCATTGTATTTCTTTTGGTATTTACAACGGGATTTGGGAGCACGGGAGTGTCCCCGCCAAGATGAGACAACGGAGCATTTCGTCGTATTTTTTGTATGTATTTTTGTACCGAATCTATAAGAATAGATTCGGTCTGAATACAGCGGGAAGCATGTCCAACAGGGGACGTATTTTGGGTGAGATGATGATGATGATGATACAATTCACAAGTTTTTTTTTTTATACTACCAAGGTGGCAAACAAGCATACGGCCCGCCTGATGGTAAGCAGTTACCGTAGCCTATGGAAGTTTGCAACACCAGGGGTGTCACTCACGCGTTGCCGACCCTTTAAACACCTTATAACTCCTTTCTTCAAGAACCCCATGCTATAGTCTCTTGGGAAAACCTCGGCAGGGAGCTCATTCCACAACCTTATCGTACGTGGTAAGAAATTCCTCTGGAATCTTAAGGTACGGCATGTTTGAGGTGCAAGGATGTGAGGATGAACTCCCTGTCGTTAACAAGTTACTTAGTTTTCACTTCTATCGGCAGTCCTCAAAGATGCAGTCTTTGAGGACTGCCGATAGAAGTGAAAACTAATTTCTTTTTTAATATTAGTGTTTGTGGCGTAGATTCCTAAGGTGTTATTTTGTTCCAGAGCTGGATGGACTAGAAGGTGAGGATTGTGTTTAGCAGCGGTTCACAAAGCACTGTATTGGGAAGCGGCACTCATCCCGCGCTCCCCGCGCCAGTGCTCGCGCGGCCCGTCACCCAGGTAACCGCCTAAAAGCCATGAAAAAATCTATACATACATTTTAAATATCATAAAAAAATTAAAAGCGTTTTAATAAAATGTTTTTGTTACTTTTTTTTTTCAATAAAATGGTGTCCCATGATTCAACTTGGCTGGATAAATAAGGTGTAAACGTGTAAAAAATAAGCAAGTTAACTCGAATGATGTTACATATTATATGACTTTTACTGCTACCATGATGACAACAAATATATAAATTACGACCAAACTACTCGTTTTCGGCAAGGCGACTGCTTCGTAACGTTACAATTACAATCTGTCCTGACGCGTAAATACATGGTACTCTATAACTAAACTTTAGTGCAACCAAAATTTGGGTCGGCCACACGCAAGTGATACCTCAGGTATTGCAAGTGTCCATAGGCTACGGTAAATTACTGGCGCTTATCACTTGCAGGTGGACCATATGCCTGTTTGTCACCTACTCATAAGTGGTAGATATATATATATTTTTTAATACTACTTAGGTGGTTATCAAGCATACAGCCCGTCTGATGGTAAGCAGTTACCGTAGTCTATGGACGATTGCAATACTAGACTAGTATATATTGTGTGTTTAAGCCGAGAAAAAAATTACCAGGATTCTGTGATAGAGTATGCCTGGGATAGAAAAATGTTCCGTTATAAACGTATCACAACTACAGCGCTGTGTGTAGGTATTTTGGTGTAGACTGTAAGCTAGAACTTCTTTTCTAGTCGGGCCTGCCCGCTTGTATGACGCCCTTATTTTCATTTGTTTTGGTATCATTTCGGTTTGATAAATTTAATTACACGAAACAGTTTTTAATTCTTGTACACTACAGTATTTATTAAGTCCCTTGCTCTACATGTGGCCTAGCTAACTACTATCAGTTGAATATTGCCAACATTGAGGGCATTAAGGCCCTTGCCACTTATTACTAGAAACTATCCAATTAAATTATCACCATTGACTTCCCGTTATACACGATCAAGCAGTATGAATTATCATAGTATAATAATATAGGTACATGTAGGTAGGTATATCAAACCAGATTGTCAAAGATCCATTAAAGCATGAACTATTGGAAGTAACCATGTTATACCCACAGCACCTAAGGCTAAGCGCATATTGGCTACTGTCGCTTAAGCGAATAATAGCTCTAGAGATTGGATCGGTTTTACACGTGAATTACTAATAGCGTCGCTATGAAAAATCGGTCCTTTTGAATAGCAAACAAGCAGACCAACTAATGGTAAATAGTTACCGTATCGGATACGCTTGCGTGTCGTCAACACAAAAATCTTAACAGCATGGTTCCGTGATGAAATATCCCTGGGATAGGAAAACATTTCGTTAGAAACACTTCCATATGAAAACAGTTACACCGTTGTGTTATAAGCATACGGCCCGCCTGATGGTAAGCAGTTACCGTAGCCTATGGACGTTTGCATCACCAGAACCTCTAGACAAGTGGCATATGCGATAGTCGAATCGAAAAGTCAAAAAATGTATGCAATTTGACGTGAGTCTACGATTTAATGTCGTAAACTTACGTCAAATCCCATACATTTTGTTTTTTGACTTTTTGATTCGACTATCGCTTATGCCACTTGTCTAGAGGCTCTGGGGTGTCACTCACGCGTTGCCGACCCTTTAAAAACCTTATAACTCCTTTCTTGAAGAACCCCATGCTATAGTAACCCTTTACCAGACAGGCTTGCTGGTTTGTATGGCGCCCTACCTCTCTTGAATCAATTTAATCGAATAAGATTAATTAATATCACGAGCTATGCCATATTAAAAAAATAAAATCAGACAATGAACCGTGCGTCGCAATAACGTCATTAGAAACGTCATATCATTTCCAATAGTCACACACATTAACGCACGTTATAACGCCGTAAATAGATAGATAACTCTTTATTTACGTTTATCCTAGATATTCAGCATTATATTATCTATTCAGCAGAATACCAGCACTAGATCCAAATAACTTAGCACATGCTGAGTTGGACACCCTTTTGGTGAGATAGAACACATACAGGAACTGATTTTCATGATTTATTTGTTACTTATGTTTTGATTTATGTTTATTTCCTTCTTGTTTGTATTTGGTTGTACTAAATATATGTTTATTCTTTATTTCTTTGTTGTTTTTATTGATCTTTATCACCCCAAAATCCAAATCAAAAGCATTATCCGCCATTTTGCCGCGTTTAAAAAGAATTTTCAATTTATGCATTCATATTTTCAAATAGTAACAATTTCGCGCTACTGGTAAGAGGTGGCAAAATTCTGGGCTTATACAAATTACACAATCAACGTACCTGAGCTACCTATACTGCAGGAACTCGTCCTTGCATTACTGTTGACTGCCTTGGTGGTCCAGTGGCCGCAGTATGCGCCTGCTGTGCACGAGGTTGTGGGTCCGATTCCCACACAGGACAAAACTTTGTGTAACCCACAAAGAGTTGTTCTGAGTCTGGGTGTAATTTGTGTCCGTTAATTGTATGTTTGTAAAGACCCCCGCGACACAGAGCTTGTTTGTCTAGTTGTCTTAAAAAAAACTGTTCCTTATATGAAAATCGTAGTTAAAAAATCGCGTTGACGCGCAACAATGGCGCGTATATTTGCACTAAACTTTACCAATACCGTATAACCTTTGATCGTTGTATTTGATTAAGTCAGTCAGAGCATCAACGTTTGCCTAAGCCCATGCGGTTGTTTGATTACTCCTGCAGCCAATCAATATAGTACAAATGACAAAGTATAGGCCGGCGATAATAGCCAATTTGTGATTAATTTAATTGGTTATACTGGCTCATTGAAGCCTTTTTTGTGCTTGACCTGCCATACAATAATTATTCAAGCCGCTAAAATTCTCTTTACTGATCAAAGTTGGTTAAATCAAGATCGTTAACGATTCTCCTACGGTTTTGTCATAAGGTAATTCAATGAGTTTGATACATTATAGATAGATAAATAGATAGATAATTCTTTATTGTACACCAAATATTACAACATTGATAGATAAATAGATAGATAGATATTTCTTTATTGTATACCAAATATTAGATACTACATTTTAAATAAAGTACACAAAGAAAAAAACTAGGTACAATAGGCGGAATAATCGCTAAGTGCGATTTCATCCAAGCAACCTTAGTATGGATAGGAATGACTAGAATACATAAAAAACTACTTAAGAGAGGTACAGCATACAACATTTTGAGCTAAATCCTCTTCTTTAAATTTTCGTATATTCTTTAAATTCCCAAATAAGCTAATTTTAACTTAAATATCAAGTATAGTTATCGTTTGCGTTTCACAATCTGCAATTAAGACTAACTTGTAATTAAATGATAGGTCGGATCAAGTAGACGAACGGTTAAACTATTTGACAGACGTCAATTGACATTCTTACGTTACGTTAAAGGGCTGGTTCCAGCAAAAGGCGATTTAATTAAAGTAATATATTAACAAGCGGTGGTGGCTGAATGGGAAAGTAAACGACTTGCACGCAAGAGGTGCGAGTTCAATCCAGCAGCAGAGCAAAAACCGAGCCACCTCAAAAACCGAGCAAAATCTGGCTGTCAGATTGAAAATCGGTATCCCGTAAGAGCCCGTGTGCCGTCACCGAGCAATCACAACTGTCAGTTTTGCGATCACAGCTGTCAGTTTGCCATGAATAGTTTAGTGGCTTTGTTGCCTGCGACTCCATCCGCGTGGATGTCATTTATCGCGATAAAATAGCGTAATTGCTATTTCAGACTATAATTTATCTTCTTTCCAAATTTCATCAAGATCCGTTGAATAGTTTAAACGTGAAAAACTAATAGACATCCATACATACATACATACGTCCATCCTCACAAATTTTCACAATTATAATATTAGTAGGAAGTAGAACTTTGCTCTATTCTTAGATTGTTATTTATATTATATTCAGCCTGTACTCTCTGGTTCTATAAATAAAACAATTTTAGCGATTATTTTAGATATAATGTCACTAAACTGCTGCGCATTCTTACACCTACAGTTACTCTTAACATAATTAATGAGCCTGGCTTAGAACACAATACTACTAAAGTCCTTTTACTCATTAAGTTTGTGTGAAAATTTAGACAATAGGTAGGTATATTACTTCTATTATAACGCGGAATTCATATGGCCTTTATTGTTTCTCATGAAAGTTATATATTTTTGGAAATTATTCTGATTCCAAACGGGATTTTTACCTACACTTATTTAATTAAGTCTCACTTAAAGAAAAACTACATATCACACAAGCGCGTGGAAACTGTTGCTGTCAACAGTAGCTTCATTTAACCTATCACTATCTCTTTCTGTATCATTACGTTCCGTATTATCTATCGCATTCATACTTGAAATCTATAAGCAAGTACGCACAAAATCATGGTAACAAAACTGAACACCGCTCAATAGTTCTTTGTAATATCATTGACTACAGGTCTATAGAATTTTTGTGACCTCAAACAAAGATTTGTCCCATTGTCCCATTTAGGAATCAAACTTCACTCACTTAAATAGCTTTAAACACTTCAGTGATAGATTTCTGCTAGGCCATTTACAATTAAACACGATATTGATTTTAAAAGTTAATTTTCAATAGATTTACAATCATATTTTCTCCAGGTTATCGAGACCGGCGAAGAAGGAAGCCAGTTCCTATACCGCATCACGTGGGCCAGAACGGGTCTGTCAAAGTGCAATGGACCAACACAGCCACTTTATGAGTAAAAGACACTATCAGCGTATCCGTGATATACGAGTGTGGACCTTAACTCCATAAAAATAAGGTTTAAAATTGTGAGTGAGAGTGAGTTTAATAGTTTCGAGGGATTACAGTGTTTGACTACGTCACTATGTGAGTTGTGATTATTCTAGTAATTATCAAAATATTGTTATGTGCTTTATGTAGATTTTGTAGATATAATATTCTTAACGAATTTGTTACTACATGACTGTGCAAAATGGAACATTTGAAGTTCAATAATTCATTTGTAATTAATTTGTCCTATCTTACAACGAAATTCGTCTGTTTTCTAATTATCTGTACGACGTGTTTACTCTATCATTGTTTAGTTGGTTTATTTATATTAGAATTAGTTTAAATGACAACTTATTTGAATGTACAAATAGATACATATTCGTTTTTGTTATTGTTATTGTAGCCACTTATTTAAGTACTAGCTTTTGGTACTGAGATTGGGATATTATTATGCATCTATTTTGTTTTTACTATCTTTTATCCTGTGTATGTTCGTATAAATGCTTTTCTTTCTTTCTTTTGCTCGTGACTTCGTACGCGTGGAAGTTAGAAGCAAATATTTATACGTAATTTTTGAAGTTCAGAATTAAACATCAATAGATTGGACTTGAAACGGGTAAACTGCATTTATTTTTGTGCAAATGTGCATTTAATGTTAGGTTCCATATGAGTAATTATTTGTGATAAGTGACCCGTAAGCAAGCAAAAAAAGGGTTGGTATCGTAGTTGTCTGTGTGAGAAACAGTTCGTCCTGAGATCGACACCGCGACCGGCGCGAAATGTTGGACCTTGCGATTTGTTGATAGTCATAGCGAAACAATATACCCACGGGAAACTGCATGCATTTTAATTTAAAATTGAAAATTGTTGGAAATGGACGGGTATGCGTGTTATGAAAATTACTTCATATTTAATTATTGGTAAATAAGGTCTCCTCCAAACATTTGGGGGGATATTAGCCTACTATACCACCAGATGGCCAGACGGTTTTGTTTCGAGTTTTCCCTCTTTTTGCGGTGAATATTGTCTGCTAGACTTACTCCCTTAGTCGACTTTTACGACACCCTCGGGATGGAAGGGGGTGGTGACATTTGTGTAAATAAATAATAAATTGGTATAGTAGGCCTAAATCCCTCCAAATGTATGGAGGAGCCCTGTGCCCAGCAGTGGGACGTTTATGGCTTGACATGATGATGATGATTAATAAATAAATAAATTGGTAGTTTGTTTTATTCGTGAATTAGATATTACGAATTATTGGTGCTTGTTTGAAATTGTTATTTTAGTATTTATTTTGAATAGGTTAGGATTGAATGCGGTGAAAAATTCTGTAGGAAGTCCATGCCCAGTGTATTCGGTTAAATAGTATTTATATTTAACTACTTAAGTGATTATTGTCGACCACCAAAAATAATCACCTACATCACTTTCGTTCAAAAGTGTTACTTTGTAATGAATCAATGAATTTTTGGGAGATTTTAGAGTGAATGAAGCGTCCAGATGAATATTAGCGTTTTTATAAGCTTCGAAAACGTACGCTACTGGCGTTCTTTATAATATTTAACTAATATTATGTATAAACATCAATTATTGCAAGAGTGACAGTTATTATTATTTATTTAGCAATGTTGAAATGTAAATATTATCGATATAATTGTCGGAATATGTGATACATTGTGTAACCTAACTAAGATCTTTAATCTTTGTTTGTAAATGTAAATATTTAAGGAAATTTTGTATACATTTCCATAAAAACAACTTTTACATAAGTAGGTATATAGGTAGGTGATTAACTCATGATTTTGTACTTAAAAATATGAAATATGTAACAAATTTTAATATTAAATTTGATATATTATTTTACATGTTTTTAAATAATATAATTAAAATAAAATAAAATATACATTAGTAGTTTTTGTTGTTAAGCATGAAAATGGTTGCATTAAAGAAGTAAATAAAATAAAAATTACGAATTAAATACATTTATTATAAAATTTTCACTCTGATATTTTATGAAATAATGTATACCTACCTATAAATAATAGCAACTCATCTTTTGTCCGGCTGCAACGCTCCCCTATTCCATAAAGGAGGCTGGGAGCATACTATTGAAAAATACAATTTCTTCTAAGACATGTGGGTTTCTTAAGAATGTATACTTACAATATATTAATATTATATGACTTGCTACAATTTTCTATATTCACAGAGATTGTAAACATTTTACAAGTCATTTTGATCAAAAAATAACTGTTAATATTTGTAGGAGGTTATTGTGTTTCTTATATTATGATAATACGTTATAAATGTTAACTGTTTAAAACACTTATGTGTCTGAAAATAATTGTTATTTAATGCTTTTGTTTGAATTTGAATAAAATGATACTTTTTTTATATTCGTTGTTTTATTACGTACTTTTCTTTTTTAAAATTTCATTTTTTAATACAATGTTTCTAACTGTGCAGTTGTCAATGTCAAAATATTGTTAAGATGGCTGAGTTGGAAAATATTCAAAATTTCAATGATATATAATCGTTTTGATTTGATAGGTATGTACAGTAATGTGAATAAATATCCTTTTAATATAGCAAAGAGGGATATAAATACTCAAATAACACAGACGACACAAAAGTACAGCCCCTTTAGACAAGTGGCATAAACGGTAGTCGAATGGAAAAGTCAAAAAAGGAAATGTATATGATTTGACGTAAGTTTACGACATTATATCGTAAATTAACGTCAAATCCCATACATTTGCTTTTTTGACTGTTCGTCTCTACTACCGTTTATGCCACTTGTTTGGAGGGGCAGACCATACTGACAGAGACAGGCGCCTGCTGCGGAGAGGTAAAAAGGTAGGCGAGTAGATGAATTCAGTTTTTTGAATTCGATTTTCAGAATTCGATTTTGACAGTTACACATGACAGTTTAAAAAAATTATTATTATATAGTAGGCTAATATATTATTATTATTATGAGGACAAAATATTGAAAAAAATAAAATGTATATTATTAATTAAACTGATTGCAAACTTCAAGTCAAAAGGTAAGGTTTTAAGGATAGTCCTTAAAACCTTGACTGCCTTGGTGGTCCAGTGGCCGCAGTATGCGCCTGCTGTGCACGAGGTTGTGGGTTCGATTTCCACACAGGATAAAACTTTATGTGACCCACAAAGAGATTTTTCTGAGTCAGGATGTAATTTGTGTCCGTGAATTGTATGTTTGTAAAGTCCCCCGCAACACAAAGCTTGTTTTCTAGTGCGGGAGTTGTCTTTAAAAAAGAAAAAACAATACCCCAACTGGTGTTTTGGTAAAAGCACTAAAGCAATATAGATAGTAATCAGTAATCAGTCACCGTAGGACGATGCCAGCTATACCAGGACTATCAATTACATATTTTTGCGATACTGCCATGTGTTGGCAGCCTAAGAGGCTACTATACTATAGAAATACACTCTACGGAGCTTTGTTGATCACTCACCACCCACTTAACAAAAAACACCACTACCAAGTATTATTATTAGTTACTTAGCTGCAATCTTCTTAACAGAAGTATTTTGAGCAATAATTTGTTAAAGAAAGGAGTTGCTCAAAATTAGCAAAACATTTAAATATTGCGTAGTTGCGTTATTACGCAAACTGTAGCCGTAGTGCAACATAGTTTTATTTAAAAAAAAATGAAATCAGGAACTTAAAGTTATCCATCCATCTCAACCCATAAGCGTCCCACTGCTGGCCACGGGTCTCCTCCATACATTTGAAGGAGGTTTAATTTCGAGTTTTCCCTCTCTTGCATATTGTCTGCCTGACTCCCTTAGTCGATTCTTACGACACCCTCGGGATGGAACGGGGTGGTGTCATTTGTATTTTTAATCCGTCACCACACAGACTTAAGGTGATGCTTATAAATATTATAGTTATGCCATAACATAACAAATGTCATTAAGAAGCGGTGAGGCACTAAGCTGAAGTGCACTTAGTTCTAGCCACGCGGGACGCCAGCGCCAGCGCTGCGCGACATCGCACTGACGACAGCACTCGACCTTACTCTTACATATTTGATTTACTTTTAAATAATAAAATAAACTCAATTCACCAAAATACCGATACATTTAAAAGAGGTGGCACCATACTAGCGAGCAAGCCTGACTAGGGATCGACCTCCACCTTACAGAAGACCACAGCCAAATAACTACACATAGCGGTGTATTTGTGTACCTATGTGTGAGTACAGGTCTCCAGCGCTCATTTAGGAATGCGTTTTGAAAGAAACGTATTCCTATCCCAGGGTAACTTCCATCTTAAAGCCCTGGTGTAAAAAAATGGGTTGGCAACACGCAAGTGATACCTCTGGTAATGCAAGCGTCTATAGGCTACGGATACTGTTTAACATCAGGCGGGCCGTATGCTTGTTTGCCACCCAAGTAGTATAAAAAAAAGAAAAAAAAAAAAACTTATATATCTAAGAGAGGTAGGGCACCATACTAGCAAGCAAGCCCAACTGGTAAGGACAGGACAGACAAGGTGGAAGACCTTACAGAAGACCACAGAAAATAACTTCACATAGCGGTGTAGTTGTGTACCCGTGTGTGAGTATAGGTCTCCAGCGCTCATTTAGGGATGCGTTTTGAAAGAAACGTATTCCTTTCCCAGGGTTACTTTCACCTTGAAACCCTTGTGTAAACAAAAGGCTTGGCAATACGCTAGTGAAACCATCATATTATAACAACTCAGAACAAAGAAAAGAAAATTTAAACATCTCGGATTATTTACGATTTTAACTAATGAAAAGAACAATAAACGCGGAAGGTGTGTGTTTATAATTTGCAGATTATTTTGATTCACCTTGAGCATCCGGCCAGCGTTCGTGAATTAAAGTCTAACAGCCCAGCCCCGAACGCGCCGGTGCCGGCACCGCTGCAGCGCGGTAGCAGCAAACGGCGGCGGCGGTAAACGGTAGAAACAAAAAACGTTGAACGCGGCGAGGCGCGGTTTTAGAACATTTATTGCCGCATCCGCCCGCTGCTGTCGGTGCCGCGCAAAGTCGTGGTCGGGACATAAACTCTCACAGCTTTCCTAATAGGGTATAGGAGTAACAGCCGGATAATTATTTTTTTTCCCTTAGTCAGACATTAAGAGGTAGGGCACCATACTAGCGAGCAAGCCCGACTGGGGAAGGACCTCCACCTTACAGAAGACCACAGCCAAATGACTACACACAGCGGTGTAGTTGTGTTCCTTTGTGTGAGTACAGGTGTCCAGCGCTCATTTAGGGATGCGTTTCGTAAGAAACGTATTCATATCCCTTATTTTAACACCTGCCATTAATATCTCTGCATCACCCTAAGGTTGACTGGTAGAAAATGCCTAAGGCATTAAGTCCGCCTCTGTAACTTTGCGCAGGAAGTTTTAAATAAATAAATAAATACATATCCCATACCCAGATGGGATACTACCATCATAAAGCCCTGGTTGGCAACACGCAAGTGATACTTCTGGTATTGCAGGCGTCCATAGTCACATAACTGCTTAACATCAGGCGGGCCGTATGCTTGTTTGCCACCTGAGTAGTATAAAAAAAACAGATGTAGTTATTAAGAAAGATGGGTGGTAAGTCTAAGTTATTCCAAAACGACTGGAATGGATTACAAAGGAACAAATTAAATCGTTAATTTGACTTTTATGAGGTGAACTCAAGAGGAAATGTCGTTAAGAGTCCTGGGGGAACACGATGATAGGTGTCAACGTGAGCGAATTTTGATGAAACCTTATAGCCCATTTATACTTAGCGCGATAAGCACAGTTACGACATTTGATAGAGACACAATATAACTCATTGCGTGAGCAGGTAAGGTTTAATTGATGTTTAATCCGTATAGAATAACTGAAAATACTACTACAATTTCCAGGCAGTCTTTTAAAGTGGCAAATCACTTCTATTGCATTGCTATTATTGCTGTGATACTGCTTACCATCACGAGACTAAACCATTTAACGAACGAAGCAAGCAAAGTTGGATTTAAAAAGTAACTTTTAGAAGTGAAAAGTTCTTTTAGCACGCATATTTTTAGATTAGATAAAATCTCTGGATTCGCGACACCATTACGAGACGCAGCTTGACATGCCCGAAAAATCTTTTTTCGACTGTCACGTTATTAAAGCAAAGAGGTGGTATATGCATGTACATATAGCAGACCGAAAACGCATCTAGATAAAAAAAAAATTTATTGCTATAAAATTTATAACAACTGTTTTTCCTAGTATTTTTACTTCTGTCGGCACTCCCGGAGTGCAATTTTTTTTATTCATCTACATTACAATGAAGTCGAAATTAAAACATAATTGTAGTTTACAAAAGATTGTAACTATCTGGCGATTAAAAAGAGTGGCCTGAGTTCTTCTCATTACTTCACGTCAGCGAACTACTCGTAGATAAATAGCTGACATTATTTTTCTGGCTTAATAATACTTTATGACTTTCATAATAGTTACTTTGTAACTAAAGTTGTAAATGAATTTTCAGTTTTTAAAAAAATCCATGAAAACATCAAAGCTAACATAAATATAAGTAAATAGATAGATAAACAATATTTTATTGTACTTACACCACAAAATTCCAAGAGCTTGATTAAAATAATAGACAAATAAAAAGAAGTAAAATGGACAGCCTTCTCACTAAGTGTCATTTCTTCCAACTAACCTGAGAATCTGTTCCTATCTATTTCTGTCCTAGATTTCAACTAGTTCGCAGAAAAACTGCCTGAGGAAGACTGACGAAGATTAATTATAATAATATATTCTATTTTACCTACTTACTTTGATCTGAAAGTCGACTTCTACTCGTTTTTTGATCTGTGATAAATTACGCACTTTAATATAAATGTACTCCAGTCTATATATAAAAACTTGAAAGATAAATTTATTAGCCATATTAAGTTGTTGAAGTCTGCCTAAGTTTACGTTGCCTTTCATTATTTTTACTACCAAAATAAACATACGGACCGCCTGATAGTTAGCAGTTACCGTAACCCATGGACGGTAGCAAATTGTGGTAAACAACCACCCAAGCAGTAGGTATAATAAAATGCGGTAAGAAAACGTTTCTTTCGAAACGCACCCCTAGTGCTGGCGACCTGTATCACACACAGGAATACAATTACACCGCTGTGTTTAGTAATTTGGCTGTAGTATTCTGTAAGGCGGAGGTCCTTCTACCGTCGAGCTTGCTCGCTAGTATAGTGCCCTACCTCTTTGAAAAAGAACTCACTTTTAACAGAAAAAAATATTTTACAAAAATTACTTATGCTAAAATTTGTGTTACAATATTTGTCTAGACTTAACAAACTATACTCACCAAGTCTGTAGATTTCTGTGGTTAATCATATTTAAATAAGCCCCTTTTTTAGTTTACTCAACATTACTGCTAGAGTTGATGTGATTTTAAATTACTTTGCTTCGGTTGTTTTAGTCCGGCCGTAATTTAAATTGTTTAAAACGACTAGATTGTATTGTAAAAAAAATATGAAAAGAAAGGGTGTTAATGAAACCATTTTTTGTTGGCATTTATAGACAAATGACTGCCAAAAAATACAGTATTAATCTACAAAATGTGTTTCATAATATGGTTTTGTCATAAATTGTATATTAATTCTAAATAGTTATTTAAAAAATCATAGAATCAGCACCAACTTATTGTGATGTAACCACTTTATGACTTTACAATTTTTATCAAATAAGACGAAATAAAAAACAATATTTAAAGAAAACATACACCTATAATTTGGTACTGTTATATTTATAATAATTTTGAATTTTAATTTATTAAAAATTAATAAGACTCGCTCGCCTAGAGAATTAGTGTGTGGCGAGTCATGTTTTCTTCGCCCATATGCTCAAGGTCGTTGGCGATATCTCAAGCCTTACTTACGAGCAGTTCAGATCTAACTAATAACAATAGCAACGCATATGTCCCAATACTGGGCTCGGATCTCCTCTCTTCTATTCAGAGAACTGAAAGAGTTTAGGCCTTAATCAACACAAGCTGGCCTAATGCGGATTGTTGGATCAGACATGTATTTATGTTGGAAACACAAAATAATGTATTTATTTTACTAGTAAATGCATGCCTTTAAAAAGTGCGGAACATTTTTTGTACAGATTATTTTATTATTACGAACTTTGTAACACATTTTCCTGCCGATAAATGTCTATTTCTATTTGTTTAGAATTTCTTCTGAACCAGGTTAGTTACCAGACTAAGATATACTAGGTATATTATATCGGTGAAGGAAAACATCATGAGAACATGATGTTTTCTTTCACCGATATAATATACCTAGTATATCTTAGTCTGACAAATAAAACACAGAACTTTCGTTTGATTTCCGAGGTGATTATAGTTAGTCCAAGTATCCTACAGTTTTCCAATACTTTGAGTAGCTCATTTGTTCATATTCTCCGTATTCCAGTCAGCAAATTATTTGTATTGTAGTGTTTTCCTGATGTGCGAGGCGTTTGAGCATTGGACTTATTCTGTCGAACCTTAATCTGGACGTATCAACAAAAAGTTATTACTCATACACTGATCTCAAACTAGGCAAAGCCTGTATATGGCAACCAGACAACTGTTAAACATACTTATATATTTCTAAATACAAAAAGTCTGAGGGTAGGTACCTGGGAAATGCCTACTACTATCTTCCCACTTTCAAATATGAATATGGAAAATGAGATATGCGATTTGTCATGCGAACCGGCTAACCCCCGGCGCTCAGAGGTATCCGGGCCTCTGAGTGTGAAATCTGTTACCGAAGACATCACAGAAGTGGCTGTCCAGGCTTCTGTGACTGTAAATGCTCCTGGTGAAAAACCGAAAGCGAGGTTCATCCAACAAGCTTTCCATAAAAGTATGTTCCACAGCAGACCAAGGAGTTTCTCCTTAAGCGACACTCCTCCGCTCGCTCCCAACAAAGACATCGTCTCAGAAACTCCAGCCGCGCCAGAATGGCAGAGAGTGCCCACAACCAGGACCAATAAGAGACCAAGAACCTCAATATCTCCCACCCCTGAGCTAAACAGACCCTCAACCAGCAACAGATATGCAGTTCTTCCTATAGACACTCCTGCAACTGGCGCTCCAACCAAGACTCCCAACAAGCCTCCTCCTCTCATTCTATATGGGATAGAAGACGTCACCAAACTTAAAGAGACAATTGAATCAGTTCTCAAGGCTGACTACACATTCAAAATTGTATCCAAGAACCAATTAAGAGTGAACTGCAAAGACCCAGAATCCTACAAAAACCTCATGTCGCTAGTCCGAGAAAAAGGCCTAATAGGACATACCTTTACTCGTAAAGAAGACAAGAGCTGCAGGATTGTCATTCGTAACCTACATCATACCACTCCTCATGAAGCAATTAATGATGCCATTGCTGCATCTGGGAACAAAATAATAGGGGAAATAATCAATGCCCGCTATGGTCCAGAGAAAATACCCACCTCTACATTCTTCGTAAATCTAGAACCAGGCCCAAACAATAAAAAAGCCAAAGATATTAAAACGATTTACCACACGTCTGTAATCATTGAGGACCCTAAAAAACGTAATACAATACCTCAATGCAATAGGTGCCAGCAGTATGGCCATACTAAAAACAACTGCACCAGACCCTACCGCTGCGTTAAGTGCGCCCTCTCACACAAAACAAGTGAGTGCCCTAAAAAGGATCGCAACACTCCGGCTACCTGTGCTCTTTGTCAAGGAAATCACCCAGCAAACTTCAAGGGATGTCAGGTCTATAAAGAGATCCTTGACAGAAAGTTTAACAAAGGCAGAAAACATCCGTCTAGACAACGGCCTACTAAATTGAAGGAGTCTACTGAATCCGACAATAACCATCCCAATAATAATGAAAGAGATCACAAGAACCGTACAACCTCTATGAGCGACAATACCTATGCGAATGTCCTAAAAAGAACGTACCCCCCACAATCAAATGCTCCCAAAGCAATTGAAGAGCTACTACTAAAACAGTCAGAGAAAATCGACGCACTCCTTCAACAAATAAGTTCAATGATGAACCTTATAGTTAGATTAGTAGACCGGTTGTCCTCTTCATAGATTTGCGTATAGCTACCTGGAACACTAATGGTCTATCTGCCTACAAACATGATGTAGAATTGTTGATACACTTGCACAAGTTGGATATTCTGCTGGTATCTGAAACGCATTTCACGGAACGTAGCAAAGTTGAAATTGCTGGATATGCTATTTACTCAACTAACCACCCAGATGGAACCGCCCACGGAGGAACGGCAATTATTATAAAGAATTCAATAAAGCACCACCAAGAACCCCCCTTTGTATCAGACTATCTCCAGGCTACATCTATAACGGTAGCGGACAAACTGGGCAACATAGCTATGTCGGCTATATACTGCCCACCCAAACACAAAATCACTGAAGACAAATTCTCAGAATATCTTAAAACCCTGGGGAACCGTTTTGTATCCGGCGGTGATTGGAACGCCAAACACACTCATTGGGGCTCTAGGCTCACCTCCACTAGAGGCAGGGAACTAAAGAAAAGCCTTGAATCATTACATCTCCAGACGATCTCCACTGGTGAGCCATCATATTGGCCGACGGATCCAAATAAAATTCCAGACTTATTGGACTTTTTTGTGGTAAGGGGCATTGACTCACACTATTTAAGTGTTAGGTCATGCTTAGACGGCAGCTCAGATCACTCTCCAGTCTTGTTGTCCATCTCCACATCTGTCTTTCTCAAATCGAATGATTCATTGTCCAACCATAAAACCGACTGGACCGCATTCAAGGACTATATAGATGAGAACATAGACTTTCAAATTCCACTAAAATCTTCGGAAGATGTTGAGGATGCTACTAAGTATTATTCGCATCTCATTCAAGAAGCAGCGTGGAAATGCTCCCCGTCTATCCAAAACACACATCTTCCCGTGAATGTTCCTACCTCTGCCCTAAAGACTATGATCGAGGAAAAACGAAGACTTCGACGCGTTTGGCATACCAGCAGGCACCCAGCTGACAAAACAGCTTTTAATAAAGCAGCCTTGGAACTACGTATGCAAATCAAAAGTTGGCAAGAAGATCAAACCAAAGAATATGTAGAATCATTGACTGCTTGCAGGGCCACTCATTACTCCCTGTGGAAGGCAGCTAAGCATCTCAACCGGCCTCAACAACCGAAACCTCTAATCAAAACTCCTGAAAACAAATGGGCCAGATCTAATCAGGAGAAAGCAGAGACGTTTGCCAATCACCTTAACAAAGTTTTCACACCAAACGATGCAGATCCCGACTCAGACGAATCTTCAATAAATGAAATAATTAATCAACCACTACAGCTAGACCTACCTTTAAGACTCGCAACACCTAGAGAGATCCGGCAAATAATCTTAAAATTAAAAGATAAGTCTGCCCCTGGATATGACTTAATCACCTCACGAGTACTCAAAGAACTTCCCAGAAAAGCTATTGTGTTCCTAACGA
Source organism: Trisateles emortualis (assembly GCA_947095525.1). NCBI lineage: Eukaryota > Metazoa > Arthropoda > Insecta > Lepidoptera > Erebidae > Trisateles > Trisateles emortualis. The sequence goes on along the minus strand of OX352736.1, from coordinate 17,909,249 downwards.
TTCTAATAAACGCCACTCTCAGATTATCTTACTTTCCTTATCATTGGAAAGTCTCTCAGATCGTTATGATTCACAAGCCAGGAAAACCAATTAGCATTGTGTCATCGTATCGTCCAATAAGTCTGCTTCCAGTTCTGTCAAAGGTGTGGGAAAAAGTATTTCTAAGGAGACTAATCCCTGTTTTAAAAGACTTTAAGTCCATCCCTGACCATCAATTTGGGTTCCGGCAAGGCCACTCCACTATTGAACAGGTTCATAGGGTCTGTGACAAAATCCGCTCAACCTTGGAGCAAAAGAAATATTGTGCAGCCGCCTTTCTTGACATCCAGCAGGCGTTCGATAGAGTTTGGCACAAAGGACTCCTCTGCAAAATAAAATCTCTGCTCCCACATTCGTTCTTCGATATTCTCCAATCCTACCTCACAGACAGGATCTTCCAAGTCAAGGAAGAGGATGCTAGGTCTGCCTTCTATGCCATTGCTGCAGGAGTTCCTCAAGGATCTGTATTGGGACCTTATCTGTACACGCTGTTTACAGCAGATCTGCCAACTGGTGATCAGGTGACCACAGCTACCTACGCAGACGACACCGCCATACTGGCCAGTCACTCCAAGCCTGAAGTCGCTGCTGAGATGCTCCAAACGCACCTAGATGAAATCGACAAATGGCTGAAATCATGGCGAATCAAGTCTAGTGCTGCGAAATCACATCAAATTACATTCGCTCTTCGGCAAGGTAACTGTCCAGCGGTCACTCTGAGCCATGAACGACTCCCACATGTCGATTCAGTCAAATATCTCGGTATTCACCTGGACCGACGACTCACCTGGAAAAATCACATAAAATCCAAACGTGATGAGACCAATATTAGATTTAGAAGTCTGGACTGGCTACTTGGCAGAAAGTCATGCCTATCCACAGAAAACAAGCTTCTCATATACAAGGTTGCAATAAAACCAATTTGGACCTATGGCATACAACTGTGGGGGAGCGCCAGTCACTCGAACATTGAAGTCCTTCAACGCTGCCAAAACAGCATTCTTAAATGCATCTTAAAGGCACCCTGGTTTATCACTAACTCAGAAGTTCACCACTTTTCCAATGTCCCCACAGTCAGAGAAGAAATTGGCAATATCAGCACTAAGTATAAAGCACGTCTAGCGATTCATCCAAATGAACTGGCCCAGGAGCTACTTGTTAATAACCCTGCAAAAAGATTAAAAAAAGCTAATATCTTGCAGCTGGATGAGAGATTCATTCAGACCTGAAATGTAGAGACCTTGTCATTGGACAAGGATCTTACCACGCCCATATCCTACAACTCACCTGCTCATAGTAGTTGTACTGATTGCAGATAGCCAAAGTATAAAAAAAAAAAAAAAATACATACATATTATAGAGAAATCCGTATAAAATGATGTATTATAGAGGTATCCGTAATAAGGAGATCCGTAAGAGAACCAAAGTAACCGACATAGCTCGAAGAATTGCCTCCATTAAGTGGCAATGTCCGGGCACATAGCTCGCAGAACTGATGGCCGTTGGGTCAGAAAGGTTCTAGAGTGACGACCACGAACTGGAAGACGAAGCATGGGCAGGCCTCCAACAAGGTGGACTGACGACCTAGTAAAGGTTGCGGGCAACTGTTGGACAAGGTCGGCTCAGGATCGAGAGTTGTGGAAATCCTTGGGAGAGGCCTATGTCCAGCAGTGGACGTCCTTTGGCTGAGATGATGTAATGATGATAGAGAAATAACACCCAGACACTCAGCAAATATTTATGCTCATCACACAAAGATTTGTCCTGGGTAGGAATCGAACCCACGACCTTCGGCGTAGCAGTCAGTGTCACTAACCACTAGACCGACAGGCCAGTTTGCATGAAGTATTGACATTTTTCTTACTAATCGACGATGTCATCATTAAATGCACAGAATACATGAAAGTGGATCGGGCTTCACCAAGAGCACAGTATTCGCGCGTAACATCCTTCTAATGACAGCGGTATACCGCACTCGAACGCCACTCGCGTCTGTTGCGTAATGTCTAGACCGACCGTTACAAAAGGTAGCGTAAACATAATTTTAAAAATGTAGCTTTGGTAAATACTCTGGTGAGAAATTCGGTTTTCGACCTTGAGGTGAGTACACGTAGTAGCCATCCTTTCTTCAATTAAACGTGCCAAAATCACGTCTTAATACCATAGCTTGAAAAATGATTTTAAAAAATGTAGCGAAAAAATAAATACAATATTTTTGATGTATTTATTTATTCGAAGATACATACAATTTTCTTTTTATTCGATTTTTTTACTGAACAAAATCTTTTGCAAAATTTTATGTTCTATGTTTAAATACTCGTATATATACCTAGTGTAAATTAACTTATCTTACTTCTTTCAATTTTAATATTATCGGCATAATTGACGATGATCTATTTATTTATTTATTTATTATTATGGTTTGTCGACAGCAAAGGTATTACACATGTTTATTATAATTACTTATAGGTAGTAGGCTGATACCTTTGCCAATTATGGACTAACCAGCATTTTCAAAAGGCGACAACAAAATTACTAAGTTAAAAATACGAAAAATAAATTATTTAGGATATAAAGTTAACAATAATAAAATATAGAATAATGGTACAATTATTGCATGTTGCTATTGTTGGAGACTCGGAAAGCTTTGAATATTTTCATTTTAAATTTAATTTTGGCATCATGGTAGATGTCAATGTCAATATATCTATCATGATGATGATGATCTTGGTCTTTATGCAAAGTATACAAACAAAGGACTCCGATGTGACAAAAGGCCATTCATAGAATAGATATATATAATGGACCTCTTTTTAGAATAAGAAGGCTTAGGTTAAAGATTCTAGACACTTTGGTTAAAGTGAAGTAGCTTAACAAACAAAACACTTTCAAGTACTTTCTTGTTATACATTAAACTGTTTTACATCATTAGATATAAAAATGAATCCCTATTTCCCTTTGTCACGGCATCACGCGTGAACGGCTGGATCGATTTCAGTAATTCTTTTTTTGTTGTGTTTGTTATTGGAGAAGGTTCTTATGCAAAAAAAAAGTTGAAAATAGTTAAACCCGTTAGTTATTTTTTAAGGGTAAGTTAGATATAAGTATATCTAATGTAAAACAGTTTAATGTATACATAATTAAATGCCTCGGTGGCCCAGTGGTCTATGTGTGTGACTGTTGATTACGAGGTCCATTAAATTTGATCTTGGGGTTTTCTTTTTACTACGACCAATCTCTTTACTAAAACAACTCTCGCACTATAAAATAAGCCTTGTGTCACGGGGGCCTTACTCAAACTCAAACTCAAAATTCATTTAGGTTACAATGTAACACTTATGAAGGTACCGTAGTACTCAAAGTACCGTAATTTACATCATTCATCAATAAAAGGTTGTTTGTCATTAAGATATTCAAGAATATAATAGCACTTTTCAGCAGAAAACATTTTCGTTTGTTTTTGAATATATATATTTAAACTGTAATTGATTTAAATTCTATTGGCAATTTGTTATAAATGACGACAGATTGTAGGTTCTCTCAAATTCAAAATTCATTTATTCATTTAGGTTACAAAGTAACACTTATGAAGGTCATAAATAATGAATAAACCAGAAAGATACTGTCAGCAAAATTTTCTTACGGCTAGTTCGCTGACGTGGAGCCTTGAGAAGAACTAGCAAGAAACTCAGGCCACTCTTTTTAATCGCCAAATAGTTACAATCTTTTGTAAATTACAAGTATGATACTGCATCACTGCATCAGCTTGCATGCTGCAAGCTGATGCAGTCAAAACACGATACTAACTTTATTGATAAAATAAGGTAATCGTACTTAGTGCTAGTCGTGCGAGAAAAAAAAATACAATAAACGAAACCAAAGTACACCCAGACTCGGGATAACCATTTATGGATCACCCAATTTTTGTCCCGTGTGGGAATCGAATCCACAAAACGCCGCGCAGTAGTAAATGGCGAGGTAATCATTTAAGCCACGGAACCAACCGTGCAGTCTTTAGTTAGAAAATACAGAACCGGTTTAATCCCTGGTAAGCTAAAAGCTTCACTTTTTTTCACACTTTCAAACTTTGACATAATGTTTTTCTATTGTAAAATCTGACGTTTCTACCGCAGGCTGTCTGCCTCGGTGGTCCAGTGGCCGCAGTATGCGCCTGCTGTGCACGAGGTTGTGGGTTCAATTCCCACACAGGACAAAACTTTGTGTGACCCACAAAGAATTGTTCTGAGTCTGGGTGTAATTTGTGTCCGTTAATTGTATGTTTGTATAGTCCCCCGCGATACAGAGCTTGTTCTCTAGTGCGGGAGTTGTCTTTAAAAAAAAGGGGGTTCAATTGAATGTCCTTTCCAGATTACTTTAATTACCCCACTACTCTTTATACAGCTCAGAAATTGAACTAAAATAATCCAGTCACACTTAAACTAATGGAACAACGACAACCTTTTTTCGGTTTAACGAGACTTCCTAAAAAAATAATAGAGTAAATGAGCTTATAGTTATTTCGACCCTTACGAGTATTTTCGAAAACTAGATTGAAGAGACGTTAGATGAAACGAAAATACTCATTGTCAATTATTTTCATGAAATTACTTTTTTCTATTTGTTATAACAGCTGCTGATATCCCAGATGTGCTTTTGTTTTGAGAAATGTTAGTTTACAAAGTTGAAGTGATTAATGTTGATGTAGTTCGGAGTTCACTCTATGAAGTACAAATCTATACTAATATTATAAAGCTGAAGAGTTTGTTTGTTAGGTTGAACGCGCTAATCTCAGAAAGTACTGGTTCGATTAGAAAAAATCTTTTTTTGTTGAATAGTGCATTTATCCAGGAAGGCGCTATGATCAATATATGTCCGTGTGGTGACGGATTAATAATACAAATGTCATCACCCCCTTTCATCCCGAGGGTGTCGTAAGAGTCAACTAAGGGAGTAAGTCTAGCATACAATATCCAGCGCAAGAGAAGGAAAAATCGAAACAAAACCCTATACCAACCCGTTTGGCCAGCGTGGTGTAGTAGGCTAATATCCCTCCAAATGTATGGAGGAGACCCGTGCCCAGCAGTGGGACGTTTATGGGTTGAGATGATGATGATCAATGGGAGCGGAGTAGTAGTGAGATATGTTGCAAAATCGGGGAAATGTACATTCCAAATTACCACGCGGACGAAGTCGCGGGCGACCCCTAGTTAATAATACAGTAACAGACATCGCAGTTGTGAATTGAGTCTATGCTGTTGCAAAAGAACAAGATTTCATTTAAAACTATTTTTTTATACTACTTGTCTAACGTTAAGCAGTAACCGTAGCCTATGGACGCTTACAATACCAGAGGTATCAGTTGTGTGTTGCCAACTGCTTTTTTAGACTAAGGCCTTAAGATGGAGTATTCCTGGGATAAGAATACGTTTCTTTCAAAACGCATCCCTAAATGAGCGCTGGAGACCTGTACTCACACACAGAAACACAATTACACAGCTGCGTGTAGTTATTAGGCTGTGGTCTTCTGTAAAGTGGAGGTCCTTCCCCAGCCGGGCTAGCTCGCTAGTAGAGTGGCCTAGTTCTCTTAAAATATTAGACTGAAAGCATAATAGTTTAGTTTGCTTTGATACAATCAACGAGCCTAGTGTTATGTAATCGATTCTATTACATATTTGAGTAAACATTGTTTCCCGCAGTTGTGTCTAACAGAACATTTATTATGCTGAATTTCGTTATGCCAATGTAAATTATTACAATATGGGTTACTAGCTGTTGCCTGCGGCTCCGCCCGCGTGGATGTCGGTTATCGCTGTAAAAAGTCTCTGTGCCAATCCATCCAGATCCGTTCAGTAGTTTTTACGTGAAAGAGTAACAAACATCCATTCATTTATCCATCCATACTTACAAACTTTCGCGTTTATATATTGGTAGGATATTTATTACAAAAATAAGCATTAATAAAAATCTTTTATAATTCTTCTTCTTCTTATCGTTTGGTTAGTGGCCAACCTGGTGACAGAGTTATTTAGATCGCCCATATTTGGGCCTCTGTCGTGATCTAACGACTAATAACAATCGGAACCAACTTTTAACGTGCCTTCCGAAGCACGGAGACGCTCAGATGAAATGCCACTTTGCGGTCACCCATCTATAGTGTTACCGCGCCCTTGGTTGGTTATCTTTTATAACACATTATGGTCACACTACATTTGAAAATTTGCACATAGGTAATGATTAAACGAAAGAGCGACGGCACGATCTCTTAATTGGTTCGTCTTTAATACATTATTACAATAACCCACTGTATTGGAACTGCTTTATTTCACCATTTTACTTTTTGTGGGAATTTTGCAAATTTTTAACTATTAAAACGCTTGTGCAGTATTTAATATATATTTTTTTTATACTACTTGGGTGGCAAGCAAGCATACGGCCCGCCTGATGTTAAGCAGTATCCGTAGCCTATAGACGCTTGCATTACCAGAGGTATCACTTGCGTGTTGCCAACCCATTTTTTTACACCAGGGCTTTAAGATGGAAGTAACCCTGGGATAGGAATACGTTTCTTTCAAAACGCATTCCTAAATGAGCGCTGGAGACCTGTACTCACACACAGGAACACAACTACACCGCTGTGTGTAGTCATTTGGCTGTGGTCTTCTGTAAGGTGGAGGTCCTTCCCCAGTCGGGCTTGTTCGCTAGTATGGTGCCCTTCCTCTCTTATTTATATTTCTAGCTCTAATAGTTATCAGCCAGTCAATAGTAAAACCTTTTTTGTGTTGGTTTGATTTTTAGTATTCTGTAGGTATTTGAATATAAACACACAAAAACCACTGACGTCACGCGTTGACGTCAAAGCCGGTTTAATTTTTTATCTAAACTTTTCTATTTTTAGTGAAAAAATAGAAACAACAACAAATATAAATATACATACATACATACATATCATCACGCCTGTGTCCCAGTGGGGTAGGCAGAGACTATGGTACGCCACTTGCTTCGATCCAAACATACTTCCTTCGCCTCCTCTACATTCATCAACCTCTTCATGCATGAATGTCGATTCTGGGTACTTTAAATTTGGCCCTTTTTAAGCAAATCTACTTGGTCACTGTATGTTCTCCTAGGGCGGCCCCTACCGACATCTCCATTCATTTTTGCACGATATACCTCTTTTGTTATTCTTTTTTCATCCATCCTTTCTAAATGTCCAAACCATCTTAACATCCCCTTTTCAACTTTTGTCACTACATCTTCTTTCAATCCACATCGATCTCTTACATTATCAGACAGTTTTTCATATATTTGTTTATTAAATTTAATATATGAAATTTAAGGGTTGCCTTCGACTTCCCTGGGATTCCATCATCAGATCCTGATCGTCGCCGATTTCTCCGCCATTTGTGGACATAGATAAAAAATATATATATAGTCGAACATATAACCTCCTCCTTTTTTGAAGTCGGTTACAAATGGTTCTGGGCTGCCGCATGTCAGACGATCAATGGCCCAAACTCACTACCCAGTGGGTGCCTCTAAATGCCAAGCGGCATCGCGGTAGACCCAGATGGAGATGGCGGGGTGAGTTGGATTCATTTAACTAAGACTGGTCCTCAGCGGCTCTATACAGAGAGAAGTGAAAGGAGAGTTGGGAGGCATTTGCCCTGCAATGGGACAATGCAGGCTTATAATAATAATTTGAATATAAGGTAGACCGACGACTTAGTAAAGGTTGCAGATATCATGATGATGCATGATGTGAAAATCTTGGAGGAGGCCGATGTCCAGCTGTTGATATTGGCGACTATCGACATGCCAAAAAAAAAGAACGATGATGATGGTGATTTGAAACTGCTTGCAAATAAGTAAATAGGTAATCTTAAAATAGCCGAGACAATTTCTAAGAAATGTCCAACTCAATAAGCTGAACCATTTATACGTATATGTATTTTAATCAATCATTTGAACAGGCGTTAAAATTACTTTTAACATGGTTTAACGGTTTATTTTGTAGTATATACTTACTACTACTTATAAAGCAGAATGGTTTGTTGTTGTCTATTTAAACACGGTTATAAATAAACAACCTAGAGTGGACCGCGACTCGGTAAGCGTAAGGTAGGGCGGCCCCCAGCTAGGTCGAGTAGGTGGACCGACGACCTAAATAAGGTCGCTGAGACGCACTGGATGCGGGAGGCGGAGAACCGTGTGCCATGGTTAGTGTTGGGAGAGGCCTATGTCCAGCAGTGGACTGCGATAGGCTGATTGATGGTTTGATAAATAAACATCAAGCCTTTTGTCTGATTTGAAACCATATTTTAGTGACGATAAACATTAGGATTAGCCCAGAGTTATTTCATCCCACTATATAATTTACGGAGTACCCCAATGGTGTGAACTGAAGAGAAAACCAGCGTTGACTGGTGACGATTCAGGTGAACTGATACCCACCGTCAACACAAGCTGAGTCCACACCTTTTACTGCATCTAACCCACATTTGTTTAGTATTAAATATATTTAGTAGCAATAACAGTTTTATTATTTATAAAATGTTACTAACATAGTATATATTAGAAGCAAAGTCGCGGGCAAAACGTTACTGTTTTGTAGACTAAACGTGGCAAACAAATTTGACCATCTGATGGTAAGCAAATACCGTAGCGTATGGACGCTTGCAAGGGGTATCACTTGCTTGTTGCCAACCCAAAAATCAGAGTCAGACTGGCCAAGTCATATTACACACTGACTTTTAGGTAGCTTTTTAACTTACTAAAGAAATATAGCATATCTAATCCACGATGATTTTGATTCTAACATAAATGCATGAAGAGTTTGATGAATCTAGAAGAAGCGAAAGAAGTATGTCTGATTCAAAGCAATTGGTGAACCATTATTTCTAGACAGAAATAATGGTTCACCAATTGCTTCAAATCAGACATATTATACCTTTAGAGTAGACACTTTAAAGGTATATAGACAATTGGTCATTATGTATGTTATGTATGTATATACATAAGATCAAACAAACTTTATAAGCGATGGTGGCCGAGTGGGAAAGTAACAGGCACACGCAACAAAAGGTGCGAGTTCGATCCCCGGTGGCAGTACCAATGTGAATTTTACTTTGTAGAGTTTATATGTACTAATCAAATAATTCACCATCTGCTAAAAGTAAAGGAAAACATCGTGAAGAAACACATGTCTTAGAAAAAATTCTAAAGACATATCAGATTCACCAACCCGCATTGGTATCAAGAGAGAAAGAGAATTAATTAATTCGCACCGTGTGTGAATTAATTAATTCTCTCTCTCTCTTGATAAAGGGACATTATGGGTTGCTATTATTATTATTATATTATAAACAAACTTATCTTTATATGAACAGATAGTTTCGTAAGTATTACGAACTAGATGACCTGATCACTCTAAATACATTTAATCTTATCTATTAGATAAATATGTCAAAAATTACCAATAAAAGGTCAACTTGTTAGATATGAAGATGGTGAAGGTTGGATTTCAATAAATAGACCAGTTAAAAACAATGATGATATGATATAATCTCTTTTGACAACTCCCGCTCTAGGGAATAAGCCCTGGATCGCGGGGACTTAACAAATATTCAATTAACGGACACAAAGTACACCTAGACTTAAGACTACAGCATGGGGTTCTTCAAGAAAGGTCAAATGGTTTCTAAAGGGTCGACAACGCGCGAGTGATATCCCTGGTGTTGCAAGCATCCATAGGCTACGGTAACTGCTTACCATCAGGCGGACCGTATGCTTGTTTGCCTCCTTGGTAGTATAAAAAAAAATAGATACCCATTTATGGATTACACAATTTTTTGTCCCGTGTGAGGATCGAACCCACTACACGCAACGCAGTCGTAAATGCCAGTCGGTTAGAATATGATGTAAGTGAATTGCACTAAATATGATAGTACCCGAGTGAGAATGTAACTGACTTGTGGGTGAATTTCAACAGGTCCAAGAAAATCTTCATTTCCGTGGATTTTTTTATCTTACGTTTTAAAATTAAAATAATCAGAAAATATCAAAGTTTTTGATAATGTATGTATTCTTGCTAAATATCTAGCATATAACTTTAAAAGCTAACGAGATATACAAAATTAAAAATTACGCATCATGGCGATGAAACATGCGTGCACGGCAATGAAACGAGCGTCCACGGCAATGAAAAAATTGTGCTATAGGAATGAAAAGTCAACTACGGCAATGAAGATCCATATAAAACATAATATTTTATATACCTACTACTTGTACGTAGGTACAAGAGTATTATACTTAAATACAATAGATACACATTATGTTTGTAGATTTAACATCTGCAAAAGGAGTAAAATTAAACAAAATAATAGAATCAAAGCAAAAGTACGATCATTTATTAAAATTCTTTCACACAAAAAAAAATGTGATATACTTTTGTAAAGTATGCAATGGCAATTGCAAACAACATATACAACACAACGCAATTTTTTAATTTACTTATCAATTTTTAATGCGAAGCTAAACATTATCATTTTTATAAATGTAAAGACAAAACCTATAGGAAGGCACTACATACTTGCAGTAATCACAGCCTTATTATTATCAACATTGTATTTTTTTACCTTTTCTCAAGTAATAGACTTACTAGATCTTAAACTTGATAAGTCCAGCATTCTTCATTAAAAATCTTTTCTCTCTCTTTTATATATTTTCCTCTCCTTTCTCTCCTCTTCAGATAAATTTGGTTAAGGCATCTTGGCATCCTAAAAATAAACAATCCATTATTAAAATCAGACTGTAGTATGTGTGTGTGTACGTTAACTTGATGAGTCCTGTACTGTCAGTATTCGGTACGACTTTTATAACAGGTAAAGATGTTTTCTTTGCCTAATCTTACCATGGCGATGAAAACATAAGTCACGGAAATGAAACACCTGGCCACGGCAATGAAACTAAATTGTTTTACAAGGCATGGCAATGACATTTTTTTCATTGCTGTGTCTTTTTGTTCATTGCCATAGCAAATTTTGACCACGGAAACCACGGCAATGAAAGCACGTCGATGAAAATTAAGGCAAAAATTAACAAATAATCAAAAGAAATGGCGTTATATCATATGTTTAATGAAGACTGACAAACTTATTATAATTTTTATTAATCATTCGTTGTATTGTTTAAATATTTGAATAAATGTATTTCGTACCAATAACTTAACTATTCACGAATCAAATAAAACTAGATTTTAATATAAATAACCAATAGATTTTTAACAATGAGGTATCACGACACAACAGGTGACGTCGTGTGGACAAACACGGCAATGAAAGATTTCGAGGTTTAATATTTTTTTTATGGAGTACCTATAATACTATTAAATGAAATATTTAGTGCTACACATAGATTACTATGTCACCTAACTAGAAAAAAATATTAGAGCATTATAACTATGATTTTTAGTACCGATTTCATCGATGCCACGCAATTATTGGTCTCGGGAAATTCACCCTTGTACACACACAAGTTTAATCCCAGAAGGCTGGTATTTATAAGCATAAATCAAATAAATTACCATGTACCAGTGAAGAAAAATCTCGTGAGGCAACTGTACTGAAATATCTGGCTCGTATCAGACGAGCGTGTGTGGATTAAGGCTTGAACACTCTCAGCTCTCTGGAAAGAGCAGGCAGTAGTGAAATATCTAGGCTAGAAGTAATTTGAGTATTTATCTTTATAAATACTCAAATTTCTTTATAAAGATATTATTTTAAAATATGTTTATTTGTCAAAAATATGTGAAAGTATATAACAATATTTATACATAATTTATGCATATTATTGATGTTAAAATTAGTCATTTGAATCAAGACGTTTTACCAAAACTGGTGTACAAATATGCTCATTTATTAATGAAATATTAGTTATGTGCTCTTGTTTCATACCGTATAATAAACTACGTGGTATTACATGTGTATTAAATTTATTTACAGAAACAGTATAAATTTTATACACTTTATTTATAAAACTAAATTTTAAACTTACAAGTTAAGAAATATATAAAATAAAAATATATAAAATAGGAAAAAAAAACTGTCGTTTAGGCGTCAAAATATTCCTCAACATCACTGTCTATCGGGAACGTGCCCAGAAGGCTAGCAGCATTGCCACGGTGGATGGCAATGCTTATTCTCTGTGCGAGAAATAGGCCAGCCCTCTGATCACGCGAAGCGTCGATCAGTCGTTTCGCTAGATCTCTGTACAGCCCCACTAGACAAGTGGCATAAGCGATAGTCGAATCGAAAAGTCAAAAAATAAAATGTATGGAATTTGACGTCTACGATATAATGTCGTAAACTTACGTCAAATCCCATACATTTGTTTTTTTGACTTTTCAAATCGACTATCGCTTATGCCACTTGTCTAGAGGCTCAGGAAACGAGCACTTGGACCCCATGAACCAACTGTCTCTACCCCAAACGGCTCCAAAACATAATTACCAACTAACGTACTATACTACGCATAATTATAAAAAGTGCATGTCCGTAAAAATAAAAGTAACTCATAGTCACAGTACTGTCCAAGAAACGAAGACTCATTCACATCTCCCCTCCACAAGACAATTATAATGAAAATCTTTCTGATTGCTTATAGGATAACAGTTATTCAACACACCGTTTCTCGTGGTTACGGACGCTCGTTGTAATATGTCCATGTGTTAAGCAAAACTAATCTTTAAGACACAGTGATACAGTTCAAATTGTGTGTGTTCGCCAAAATGAATATGGAAAATGGAAGGTAAAATCGTGTGATTGAAATTCGTGATAGTTTTTATAGGATTGCAGTGGATTAAGGTTAATTATATGGATTGGTGAATATAATTAATTTACGCTCCATTGACCTGTGATATTGGTATGAACATTTATTTTTTAATTGTCGGTGTGGTTCTCTCCGAATATTTATTGTTTAAATTATTTTTTGGATGATGTTTATAATTCGTATATCACTTAGGAAAATTAAACTCAAAATGTATTTATGTTACTGAGTACCTACTAAATTATAGTTTTAAGATATAAAAGCAACAGGAAAGCTAGAAAGATGATGTCAGATAATTTACCTACGGCTAGTTCTTAGAACAACAGCTATAAGGCTAACTAGCAAGAATTTGATGCCACTCATTTACCTTGCTTATTTTTTAGGGATAAAATTAGAATAAGGAAGGATCTTAGAAGTATAAAACATTGAATAATGAATTACTATTGTTTGGTAAGGCCTTTACTATAGGCATAGTAAATGTTTTTTTTATTTAAGCTGCCCGATCCGACTTCTGCTTCTTTTTCTATGCAAAGTTCCTTTATTTTCTCGAGAACCTTCTACAAAGTATAAGAAAACTTTTAAAAAAGATGAATAAAGTCGGTAGTCATTTTCAAGTTATGGCGTGACCAAGGGAAATAGGGATGCATTTATATATATAGCCTAGTTAGGTTGCAAAAAAAGCATACGTTCCGTAAGCAGTTACTGTAGCTTATGGACTAACAATATCTAAAACATCACTCGTGTTTCATCATCTCAACCCATAAATGTCCCACTGCTGAGCACAGGTCTCCTCGATACAATTGGAGGGATATTAGCCTAGGTACTGCACCACGCTGGCCAGATGGGTTGGTATAGGGTTTTGTTTCGAATTTTTCCCTCTTTTGCCGTGGATATTGTCTCCTTTACTCCCTTAGTCGACTCTTACGACACCCTTGGGATGGAAATGGAAAGGCTGATGACATTTGTATTCTTAATCCGTCACCACGCGGACGTTTAGCTGACCCAAAAAGCTTGCAGGGATTTTTGGAAAATGTTAATGTAATTATACCTTTATGAGCACAGACCTTATCTTCTAGGTGTGGTCTCCTGTAAGGTGGAGGTCCTTTCCAATCTTGTTTGCTTTTTTGATGGCTCTTTTTCATATTTCAGCTATTGTTCTGAACAAAGCTTATCGTGCGTGTTCCCACAAGTTTATAATAGGGAAACAGTAGTAACCGAGTTGAAGACTTGTACAGTGCGTGAGGAGGCAAACAAGCGTACGACTTGCAAGCAGTTCGTTCGTAGGGATCCCGTATTTTAAATAAAATATAATAATACAGTTATGTTACTCGTTAACAATGTAGCTTCCCATAGGTGAAAGAATTTTTAAAATCGGTGCAAAAATATAAAAATACAAATCTTTTCTATTTATAATATGAATATGTAAGTGCTCGTAAACTTGAAAAATTTACCTAATTAAAACTATATACTCATGTTTTTAATCAAGCTTTAGGTGCTGATAACGTCACATCGTCTCTACGGAAATACCATATTAGAATTTATATTTTCCTTTTAGATAATGTTGGAGGACCAACATTATCTAAAAGGAAGATATAAATTCGATCCTAATTTGCTACAGGAGTAGCAAATTAGGATTTACCTACATTATATTAATTAATATTCATCAACTCATTCATCAAGTCATATAAAATCGTTTGTTCTGACTGAAGATCAACGCACAACCAAAATTACTAAGTCTAAAAAGATAAAATTTGGAACATAGGTTTATTTATCTATTTAGCGCTCTCCCGAGAGCTAAATAGATAAATAAAATAGAATACAAATAATACAAGATCAAGGTTCCCCTGACATGACGAGACGCATGCATCACAAAATATATAACGAAATACCAATTAAGTTTTTAAATTTTATCAACTCTTTGCTTGCTTTTATTGTGGAGGGATTTTAAATTTAAAAATATTATTTTCCTTATTTGGAAACTTAATTCGTAAATGATGTCAAATAAACCATAATTGCATAATTCTGTCATTAGTTGCACCATATTTACATGTAAATAAAAATTCAAATTACAATGCCAAAAGAAAATCAACACTGATTATATTTTAGTATATCCTAAGGGTGTGTCCAGATCTGACAAATGCGCCGCTCGTGTGCTCGCGTTCACGCGCAAGCTATGGACCGCCTGAGAACGGAGCAATAGATGCGCGAGCATGAAGCTGCGCGTTTCGTGTGCAGCGCGCGAGCAGCACGCATGCCGCGTATTCGTTAGATCTAGTCACATCCTAATAGAAATGTATTTATAAAACTCACAAAACTAGTTCTATTATATTTATGTTAATGATTTACGTAATATTGACTTAATGATATGCTGGATAGTGACGTCATATTGAGGCTTTCTTTAGAACATATTAACAAAACCTATTCTCACTAACTAAGTGGTTTTAAAATCATGAATTTACAAAATTTGTCACAATTTTTTTTAATAAATAATTAAACTTACTTTTTTTGTCTCGTTTGAGGATCGAACTTTTAACACGCAGCTCATCGGCAAATAACTATTTAATTACTTAAACTACTGACCTACATACAGTCTATATTAACAAAACTTTTTCTCACTAATTAAGTGGTTTTAAAATCATGAATTAACAAAATTTGTCACAAAATTTTCAATAAATAATTAAACTTACTTTTTTTTGTCTCGTTTGAGGATCGAACTTTTAACACGCAGCTCATCGGCAAATAACTATTTAATTACTTAAACTACTGAGCTACATACAGTCTTCATATTTCGTGAATAAAGATAAAGTCCCTTGTGATAGTGGGCTTATACCCTAGTGCGGGAGTTGTCTTTAAAAAAAGAGAATATTTGTCTTGACCCTACATACCTTAGGCCATTGCCTTTCGACCTTATTTTATACCATCGAGCAGGTAATATTTTGTGACCTTGAAATAAAAACTAGTATACACAGTAAGTAAACAAAAGATATTAAAATAAAATAAACAAAGACTACATTATAAATGATAAGTAAATAAGATAATATAAGATATAGTTTACAACCACTCGTATTGACATACAAGAGATTATAGTGCTTATAAATCTGCTCGAGGAATCCGACCCAGAAAGAAATGATGTATTTTTTACTTAAGATTACTCTTGCACCAGATAATTACGATTAGGTTGTGGAAAGAGTTTCCCGACTGGAATGAAGCATTTTTTCTTAGGGGTTCTTTATAGGAGTTAGGTTTTTAAAAGTTGGCACCATGCTAGGGATTTCCCTGATGTTGCAAGTGTCCATAGATTACGGAATCATGCATGTTGCTTGAGTACTATAAAAAGGCTTTTATGAAATTAATTAAAAACAGATTTAGTTTCTGTGTGCATTTTTTAGGAATTCGAAAAATCTATTTTATAATTTTGAAAGAAAGAATTGAAATACGACAGGAAAGAAAAGAGTATAATATTTGTATGAACATTCATTAGCTACTATAAGTGTAATTATGCCAAAAAAGAGGTAGGGTATCATACTAGGGTGCAAGCCCGACTGAGGACCGACCTCCACCGAGCAGAAACTCATACCTAAAGAACTACACGAAGCGTGTAGTGTAGTCATGATTTTATTAGTTGTTTTGACAAGTTTACATTGTCACGGTCAATTTAAACCCTTGACCGTGATATACATTTTTATGACGTTTCTTATAAATAAATATCAATACTTATTGCATGATCACTGAATAAAATAATCAGCCATATAAAATATAATCCACTAGCTTCCGCCCGCGGCTTCGCCCGCACAATCCCACGGCAACAGACTTTTTTCCGGGATAAAAAGTAGCATATGTGTTATTCCAGACTATAACCTCTATGCTAAATTTAATCAAAATCCGTACAGTAGTTTTTGCGTGAAAGAGTAACAAACATACATCCATACATTCTTACAAACTTTTGTGTTTATAATATAAGTAGGATTTTTGTTTCAACTCTCAACGGCCACGGTATGTAGTGTCTGTCAAAATTTTAAACGAATAAATCATGTATTCATTTTAGTGCGAACAAAATAATTGAGGTTTTTGCATACATTACGAGTCTATTTGCGGTATCAAAACCAGTGTTATTATTTGGAATTATTACTGTCGGTGATTGCAATATGAAGGTTAGCAAAGCTTTATTATTCTTAATTATAACAGTCGTCCAGAACGATTTCGGTTACGGTAGCCAATCTCTAAGGAGATTAGCCAACTGCGCAGAATATAATAGTGCACAAGTGTGTGCGCGCAAACAGATGCATTTTTTTATATACTATCGAGGAGGCAAACAGGCATACGGCCCGCCTCATGGTAAGCAGTTACCGTAGCCTATGGACGCTTGCAACACCAGGGGTATCACTTGCGCGTTGCCGACCCTTTAGAAACCTTATAACTCCTTTCTTAAAGAACCCCATGGTATAGTCATTCACTCTCATAGTCCGATGGGATGGCAAACCGATACGACAGCAGAGAGATCGAGCGCAGGACCAACTGCTTTTACGTGCCGTTCGAGACACGAAGGGGCTTGCTGTGTTTTTTTAGGTAATGGTCACCAAATCTATGGTCCGTCCGCGGCAAGCTTGCTTCACCTGGCAGATCTATGCGAGCCCCTCAGTAACTATAATAATAATTATGTAGGTTTAATTATATTTAAATAAATTTTATATTTCGCAATAAAAAGTAGGTAATATATATTATGTATCTACCTATATCTTTCTCAGGATATAGTCTCCTTGCCAAATTTCATTACGATACGGTCTGCTGTTTATCCGTAAAAAGGTAACAAATAAACAGAATTACTTTCGCATTCATAATATTAGTATGGCTGCGACCGTCTGTATAAAAGCCTACTTGTAGAAGAGAAGGTACAAATGATTAAAATTCATGTATGCGCTTTATTTCGTAATCAGTATGTTGTCATACAGAATCACCTCTTAGGTTCTCGAATTGTTACGAGTACGTATTTCATAACGTAGCAGTCATCGTAGGTTTATTTGAAGTGAAAACTTCTTTAGGTGCATTGAGCACTTTTTGGGTTAATAAAAATCATGGCACTTGCGTTATCGTCACTGAACGCCTTCCATATTCAAACTTTTTGGGTGAACAAAAATCATAGAACTCGCGTCATCGTTACCGAACGCCTTCCATATTCAAACTTTTTGGGTAAACAAATACTCATAGAACTCGCTTTATCGTCACCGAACGCCTTCCATATTCAAACTTTTTGGGTGAACAAAAATCATAAAACTCGCGTCATCGTCACCAAACGCTTTCCATTTTCAATAATAATAATCTAATAACTCGACGATACAATTCACAAGTTACTTAGTTTTTACTTCTATTAGCAGTCCCCAAAGACAGCCCCACTTGTTTTTTTTATTTTACTATGGTGGCAAATGACAAACAAGCATACGGCCCGCTTGATGTTAAGCAGTTACCGTAGCCTATGGGCGCTTGCAATATAAGGTATCACTTGGGTGTTGCCGACCCATTTTACACTCGGGCGCTATAAAATGGAGGAGTACCTCTAGGATAGGAAAACGTCGGAGACCTCACAGGAATACAACTACACCGCTAACCGCTTTGTTTAGTTATTTGGCTGTGGTCTTCTGTAAGGTCTATCCCTAGTCGGGCTTGCTCGCTAGTATGGTACCCTACCTCACTTAAAATAGGCAAGTAAGGTAGGTATTTTTTCTTTTTATTATATACTAGCTAAACCCGGCTGCGGTTTGCATGGCTCAGTCTGATATAATTGGCCGTTCTAGAATGGTTTGCACAACTACGTGTTTTTAAACCCATCCAAGACAAATCTTTGTAATGTGATTGTGATGATAAATATAAATACCTACTAAATGTGAATAAAGTAACGATAAACTATAACTAAGGTTGTGCGAGCTATTATTGTGGCACAGAATCGGTAATGACTACGAAAAGTCAAAGGTGCTTGCCTTGAGTTTTAACTCGAAGCCTCGATTCTGGCATTCCAACCATTCTCCTTGAAGTATTACTATGTAATTACATAGTAGGTTAAATGCGGTAGTAACCGAGTGGAAAAGTAACCGGCTTTTATAAACATGAGACGTGAGTTTGATTCCAGTTGGCCGTACCAATGTAAATTTTTATTTTGGGAAATTTATAAGCACTTATCAAATGATTGACATAGTATTCTCAGTTCGGAATATATATAAAGACTGTAAAAGATATCCTCTATCCTAAACCCGATACTTCAGCCGACAAATGATGTCCGTCACTTAGTGTCTGCATGTATTTTTTTTTTTCATTAATTTTAAATTATAGTAAGTAACAAATTGTCAAACTTAGATTTAAGCCTACTGGTTTGATCACTTGTATACCTGCTTAATTACTTGTTTCACTATATGCGCATGTATTTGAGTTACAATCTAGAATTAGATCAACTACATACTGTAATATCTTGTTTTCGTTAAGATTGTAATTTGTTTTGTGCATTAAATAAATAAATAAAATAAAATGATTTATCATCTGCTAATGGTAAAAACATTTTAAGAAACCTACACGTCTTAGAAGAAATTCTAAAGACGCTGATAACAGCCTAATTTAAGTTTCAGTAATCATATTAAAATGTATATATTTCGTTCTTCACAATATTTACGATACCTACTTTAAATTAAATTAAACATAAGAAGAATGCCAAAGTGACCCCTTAAAATATATTTATAGAATAAAAACTCGTTTATTTATTGAATTAAATTGGAAATATTATAACATGTTTAAAAATATTGTCGTTTTATATTTTCAATTATGCCACTATTTATTTTGTAAAATCAATTATTCAATTGCTTTTTCTCATTCTGTACTCAATTTCAGCAGAGTGGTGACAGATCGACAGTGACCAAATGCCTATGTAATTCTCAAGGTCGTTAGCATTTACCCAGATTATGTCAGTGTGTATGGATTAAGGTCTAAAACCCACTTTTCCTCTCTTGATAGAGAGAGAGACCAGTGCCCAGCAGTCAGATATATAGGTTGATATTATTATAGATAATGATTGTTTTAACATAAAAATTCTCGAAAAAACATAAGCTGATGTTCTTCCTAGTAATACATATAAATAAACAAAAAATAGCGTTTGCTGCGTACAACAAACAAGACCTCATTAAGAACTTGTTTAATTTACTACCACCCACGTAAGAACCATCTACTTTTTGCATATTTTTTTCAGTAATCATTATTTCAATTTATAATGAGCTTTCCGTAAATAACTTTAACAAAAAAAATCCGACTTCAATACGGCAAGTCACAAAAAATCTCTAAATCCCAATTCTAAAGTATTTAAACAGGATGAAGTTTCATACAAAATTGTATCCCATTTTTCCCCCTTATAAACGTTTTTTTTTAAAACCTGTCATCACCATTCCAATAAGCTAAGACATGGCTAGATTACCTTGTTTAATTAAGGAGTTCCGTTGCCTACCTTCCGACTTTATCATCTTCTTCTTCTCCTCAGCCTGTTAATTCCCACTGCTGAACGTAGACCTCCACAAGAATTGATCATCATCTCAACCCATAAACGTCCCACTGCTGGGCACGGGTCTCCTCCATACATTTGGAGGGATATTAGCCTACTATACCACGCTGGCCAGACGGGTTGGTATAGGGTTTTATTTCGAGTTTTCCCTCTCTTGCGGTGGATATTGTCTGCTAGACTTACTCCCTTAGTCGACTTTTACGACACCCTCGGAATAGAAGGGGTGGTGACATTTGTATTCTTAATCCGTCACCACACGGACAAGAATTGATAGCCTCCTCTTTTTAAAGTCAATTAAAAACAGTCAATTTTTCGCATTTGTTTTCCTATTCAGGGATACAAGCTACTTAAAATTAAAGCTAGAGAAAAAAAAGCAAAAATATGTTGAATATCAAAAAATCCTGAATCACATCACGGTGAGGCCAGTGGAATCACAAGGTGACCACTTAAACCGCTGAGCCATCCGTGCATTCTCAAAACTAATGCATAATACAGCAGATAATATACAGTCAGCCGGCGTGAAGTATAGACACGTAATCGGTCATTGACTGCCGCGTCTGTTGATTATAAACTTTTTGCTTTACTCATTTATTTATTTGCTTGTACTTTAACATAATAATAATAATAGCAACCAATATACGTCACACTGCTGAGCACGGGTCTCCTCTCTTCTATCAAGAGAGAGAGAGAGATTCCATCTCTCTCTCTCTCTCAGCGTAAACCTAAGAGGGTTCAGGCCTAAACCCTAGAGGGTTTAGGCCTTAATTCACATACGCTGGCCTAAAGCGGGTTGGTGCATCAGACAATATTTCTGATTCACCAACCCGCTTTAGGCCAGCGCTTTAGGTTATCTTTAGAACTTCTTCTAATACAATACATGTTTCCTCACGATGTTTTTCTTTAAAATGGCGAATCATTTGATCAGTACATATAAACTCCACAAAGTGAAATTCACATTGGTACTGCCACCCGGAATTGAACTCACACCTCTTGCGTGCAAGTCGGTTACTTATCCAACACAAACAACATGTTTAAACAAATTATATCAAATTTTTAAAAATACATTAATTTCTTAACATTTTTACAAAAATAATTATTAAAATGAAGTAACTTAACCTAAACTACTTACAAGCAATCTAATATTGTATTTAAAGGTATTTATTTATCTATAAATAAAATATCTGATTGAAGTCGCAGTTCTAAGGAAAGGTGCCCAAAAGACTGGCCACATTACCACGCTGGATCGCAAGGCATTAGCCTTGACCTTAGCGTTGACCCAATGTAAAAAATGAATATGATAAATAATAATGACAGGCTAGTACTCTACTCTACTCAAATTCTCATTTCACGCATCGTGATGAGGTATATCTAGAGAGGTCGTAACTTAGTCCCTGTAATAAGACCTATAAAATTTACATGGTTTTTAGTTTTTTAAACAGCTACCGCTCTTGAAAATGGTATGTCTATTGCGGGGGAGTTATGGTCTGGAATAACACATAGGCTTAACAAGCACTTTTTAAACCGATAACCGACATCCACGCGGGCGGAGCCGCGGGCAACAGCTAGCTCATTAATATATTTGAAAAATAGCTAAATATTGAAGTGATCGACAAAAATCGTTTAAACAAACTTCAAACTTTTACTACAAGTTTACCAAAAGTGCCTTATAAAAGATTAGTGCTTCAGAACCCTGTTTTAATTTAGAGGAGCCTAATAAATTATTAATAAAAAGAGCTGTGAGAAAAATTTAATTTTAATAGGCAATTGGGACAACAAAGTTTACCATACTTTCATTAATAATTTTGTTTATGAGTGTTTTTAAAAATGGAGTAATTAAAAATTATCCTTAACAAATAAATGGGTTAGAAAATGAGGTAAAAAGTTTAATAATTAATTTTGAAATCTCACTAGACTATTTTGCTATGTTATAAGTTATTCCATCGTTGTGCATTGTGCAATATTTTAGTTTTTCACTACATTGTCAGAGAATATCACAACTTTTACAATAAATTTTGCAGAACTTCTTCTGAGGAAAAATGGCTAGAAGAAATTGCTTTTAGCGATAAGGCCTCCTATACAACTTGTAGAGTAATTTTTATCATTTTCTTTGTGTCAGATATAAAAAGGTGTCTTACTGTTTACTATCTAGTTCTTCTCTTTTCTGATGACAATCAGCTTCTTCTTCATATAGTTTGGTAAGTGGCCAACCTAATAGAGTTTCTTTGGATCCATATTTCAGTCTACTAATGTATCATCATCATCATCTCAGCCAAAAGACATCCATTGCTGGACATATCATCCTTGGGGGAGGCCCCAAAGATTTCCACAACTCTCGATCCTGAACCGACCTTGTCCATCGGTTGCCCGCAACCTTTACCAAGTCGTCGGTCCACCTTTTTAGAGGCCTGCCCACGTCTTCCAGTTCGTGGACGCCACTCTAGAACCTTTCTGCCCCAACGGCCATCAGTTCTGCGAGCTATGTGCCCGGCCCATTGCCACTTAATGTAGGCAATTCTTCGAGCTACTTTGGTTCTCCTACGGATCTCCTCATTTCTGATTCGATCTCGCAGGGAAACTCCAAGCATAGCTCTCTCCACTATACTAATGTATATACGAGTATATTATATTATACTATTCTTCTAACGTCGAACCGATGGCTTTGAGTGCTTTTCGAGGCACAGCAAGAGATCTCGCTATGTTATTACAAAATGTTCAACCACCCACAGACCGACCGCGGTAAGCTTGCTTAACCTTACAGAGCTAAAAATCTGCTCTACCTACAATAGGCTACAAAACTCTCTCTCTCTCTCTCTCATACACTACATATTCTAGTATGATTATTTTATATATATTATATCCCAAGCCGGTTTCGGCTACGGTGACTTTTTAGGTGTGTGTCCTAATGTGACTTATGTATACTATTTTATCACTAAATGTACGTGCACAGTAAGGACATGTTAGGATAACTCTTAACCTTCTGGTAGTTGTACAGAATATTCGATGGTGGCTTGCTTTTAAGAGCATCACGTTTGATATCGAGATCCCGCCTCCTTTGGTCTTCGAAAGTATAGACATTGCGTTGCACCAAATGCCCAAATGCCATGATTCTGTATCTATAGGGTAACAAGATATTGATTATTTATTTATGGTTTGCTTACAGTAACATTTATACTTACATTGCATTTGAGGATCTAATGCTAATACACAACCAATAGAAACAAACACAACATGCACTATGTAGTTGGTTATTTTAAAAACACATTTAGGTGCGAATTGAATTGAATTGAATATGTTGTCCGTGTGGTGACGGATTAAGAATACAAATGTCACCATCCCGTTCCATCCCGAAGGTGTCGTAAGAGTCGACTAAGTCAGGCAGACAATATCCACTGCAAGAGAGGGAAAACTCGAAACAAAACCTTAGACCAACCCGTCTGGCCAGCGTGGTGTAGTAGACTAATATCCCTCCAAATGTATGCAGGAGACCCGTGCCAGTGGGACGTTTATATATGGGTTGAGATGGATAAATGGATAATAGATCATGTACTAATTATACCTATACCACCTATATATTTATTTTGTCTCTTAATTTTTTTGTATATGTAATCATTTTGTTAGTTATGAATATAATTAGTTTTGCGGAAATGAGGCATGGAAATATTAAAAATATCCAACGACGCACTGTATTCGTTAGTCTGCTTTTTTTTATCTGTTAAATGGACAACTAGCACTAGAGAACAAGCTCTGTGTCGCGGGAGACTTTACAAACATACAATTAACGGACACAAATTACATCCACACTCAGAACAACTCTTTGTGGGTCACACAAAGTTTTGTCCTGTGTGGGAATCGAACCCACAAACCTCGTGCACAGCAGGCGCATACTGCGACCACTGGACCACCAAGGCAGTCCTTGCACTATATCTAATCCTACTCCTAATAACGGAAACAAACTTGAAACACAACTATTTTCCGTAGATGTCTTAACCGAACTCAAGAAAGGTTAAAGTTCCTCTTAGTTCAAAAGCTGAAGTGAAACTAGTTTGCTATCAAAAGATCTTGTATAAACGGTATACAATTTGAAACATATATATTCTACTAAGGCACTTGTGCCACGAGCTACTTACTTACTACTTCCACCCAGCTAGTATAAAAAAAAAAGTTGCGGAGACAAAGTTTCTTGCGCACACTAGCTCGAAGTCGTCAGTGTATTTAGCTCAAATAATATAGTACAGACTTCTCACTGGTCGTTAAAAACTCTCGTAAACGTTTATGTGAAGAAGAACGACGAGTAAAACCACTTGCCATGTCCGTAATGGGCTGTTAAATACTGTTTAATATACACTTACGGAGATAAAATCCAGCCACCCTTTAGGTAGCATGTGCGACAGCAAATTACATACATGAGAAAATCAAGGCATATTTCTTTTTATACTACTTGGGTGGCAAACAAGTATACGGCCCACCTGATGTTAAACAGTAACCGTAGCCCATGGACACTTGCAATACCAGAGGTATCACTTGCGTGTTGCCAACCCATTTTTTGACACCAGGGCTTTAAGATGGAAGTAACTCTGGGATAGGAATACGTTTCTTTCAAAACGCATCCCTAAATGAGCGCTGGCGACCTGTACTCACACACAGGAACATAACTAACTTTTGTTTTGGTGCGTGCTTGCTTATAAATTTCAAATATGAATGCGATAGATAATACGGAACGTTATAATACAGAAAGAGATAGTGATAGCCACTGTAGACTGCAACATTTCCCGCGCGCTAGTGCGACATCTACATCTATTTTATTTAAATATCATTGGGTTAAAAGTGGTTTAAACTAGGTAACAATCTAATTTATGCAATTCGTCGACCTGTTTTGAAACTTTAATTATCTGTAATAAGCTAATAAGTAAAATAAGTCTGTATAAGTAAATATCTGTTCTACATTTATAATTAGGTGCTACAAACAAGAAAATTGCTTGCCCTGCTTAAATAAACGAGTAATTGCTGCTTTTAAGATTCATAATTAAAACAATGATCTTAGTTTTGTCAAGTTATTTAGATAATTGCCGTTTTGATTGCATATAAATGTTGAATTCAGGCATTACTTTGCTACAATCCAACGCAATTAAAATTGCAATAAAAATAACTACATGTACCTAAGCTAAGCTCGTGATTTAAATAGCTAATTTATTTTACATACATAGTTATAGGAATTTCACTGACACTGTAGTTTTTTTTTTGAATAGTTATTAAAACTAAAGTAACCTAACCTAACCTACTTACAAACAATCAGATATTATATTTAAAGGTACGAGTATTAACCTATAAATAAAATATCTGATTGAGGTCGCAGTTCTGAGGAAAGGTGCCCAAAAGACTGGCCACGTTCCACGCTGGATTGCAAGGGATTGTAGAAATATATAAATAATAATAATATTTTCGGGACAACTTACACAAACTAGGCAGAGCCTGTACTATGGTAACCAGACAACTGATAAACATACTTATATATTTCTAAATACATATATATATATATATATATTATAGATAAATTACACCCAGACACAGAACAAACATTCGTGCTAATCACACAAAGATTTGTCCTGGGTGGGAATCGAACCCACGACCTCCGGCGTAGCAGTCAGAGTCACTAACCACTGGACCATATTGATCTTTTTTTTTTAAATAAACTTTTGATTCTGGGCCAAATGGAAGGTAAACTGGCCTCAAGGCAGAGCGCCGGCGAGATGGTATGACGCCAGCAAGAGGGCTGTCGGAGGTAGCATATACTGTGCGGTCCACACTTCGGAAGATCGCATAGCTTGGTGACGCGTTGTATGTGGTCCCGATCCTCAGCGATGAGGAAACGACGAGGATGTTAATGATTCATCGCAATTACCAAGTGATACTCACGCACAGAAACACAACTACAATTATGTGTGTAGTAATTTCGTTATGCTAGTAGGCACACAAGAACACAGCTTGTGTAGGCACACAAGCAACATCAACGCAAGCTACGAGTAAGTCGCAAGCAGAACTTATTGCGCAATAAAATTTACATAATTGTCTGTTAATGCCAACAAGTTAGTAAAAAATAATCTAAATTATAATAATATACTAAATATAGATTTACCTTGACCCAGAATACTATTAGCATGAAACTCGACTTTTATTTTTAGCAGTTTAACAATAAATTGGCTAGACTATATTAATTCTCTAAACGGCTTAAAATATAATGCCAAGCTTACCTTTAGTTTTAGCGAACTTTAAATCAAGAAATATTTACATGAAAACGAAAGAAAAAAAAAAAATTATAAACAAATGACGCACAACACACAATCACACATCTATACTAATATTATAAAGCTGAAGAGTTTGTTTGTTTCTTTGTTTGGTTGAACGCGCTAATCTCAGAAATTACTAGTTCAATTTAAAAAAAATTTTTTTAGTAGTGCATTTATCCAGGAAGGCTATAGGCTATATAACATGACGCTATGACCTGTACTATTAAGTATTCTGTGGCTATGATCAATAGGAGCGGAGCGGTCGTGAGATATGTTGCAAAATCGGGGAAAATATTTCAAATTACCACGCGGACGAAGTCGCGGGTGACCCCTAGTTTAACATAACCATAAACATCAAAACAATAATATTTTGTGTGGCGTACGTCACACGCATGCATCATAAAATGGCCACCGCTCAGCATAATGTTGCTTAAAACATAACAACGCGCTGGTTTTCAGCGACATACAGTTTTACTAAATCTGAATACCATCTGCCGTACCGAACGTATAAACTTAAATAAAAATGATATTAATAAATTATTTGAAATACATACATATAAAAAGGATAAACGAAACGAAAACGAAATAATAAAACAATCAAAACAACAAACAAGCAAACAAACAATCAAAACAAAAAACAAGCATACGGCCCGCCGCGGCGGGCCGTATGCTTGTTTGCCTCCTTGGTAGTATAAAAAAATTAAAAGAAAATAAATATAAAATACTAGCTGTTGCCCGCGGCTCCGCCCGCGTGGATGTCGGTTATCGCTGTAAAAAGTTGCCTAGCTGTGTTATTCCAGACCATAATCTATCTCTGTGCCAAATTTCATCCAGATCCGTTCAGTAGTTTTTACGTGAAAGAGTAACAAACATCCATCCATCCATCCATTCTTACAAACTTTCACATTTATAATATTAGTAAGGTTATATTTAAATAAAAATCAATTTTCACCATTGGCAACATTGCTCAATGCATCCACAACCTACATAGTCATCTAATTAAAAAAAACAGTAGTAAAACTAGCAAACCAACTAGAAAATGTCTAATAAAAACAAGCAAACTAAAAGTAGAAGATGTCAGTGTTTATTACGATTATTTTAAGACAAATTTACAACGAGACAATTTAATTTTGAAAGCATAACACGTCCTTTTTAAAGCACTTAAAATCAACTACTTTAAGTTGCCACTTTAAATAAATCAACCGTAAATTGTAAAGTGACTTTAAAGTATAAGTTAGAGTATAATACAGTAAGTTTTCAATTAAGTTAAAATATTTGACTGGCCTGTTGGTCTAGTGGTTAGTGACTCTGATTGTTAAGCCGGAGGTCGTGGGTTCGATTCCCACCCGAGACAAAAAATTGTGTTATGAGCGCCATCGTTTGTTCTGTGTCTGGGTGTAATTTATCTATAATATGTGTGTATTTAGAAATATATAAGTATGTTTATCAGTTGTCTGGTTGCTATGGTACAGGATCTGCCTATTTTAGGATCAGATGGCGGTGTGTGAGTTGATTCTGTGTATTTAGAAATATAAAAGTATGTTTATCAGTTGTCTGGTTGCTATAGTACAGGCTCTGCCTATTTTAGGATCAGATGGCGGTGTGTGAGTTGATTCTGTGTATTTAGAAATATATAAGTATGTTTATCAGTTGTCTGGTTGCTATAGTACAGGCTCTGCCTATTTTAGGATCAGATGGCGGTGTGTGAGTTGATTCTGTGTATTTAGAAATATATAATTATGTTTATCAGTTGTCTGGTTGCAGGCTTTGCCTAGTTTGGGACAAATTGCTGTATGGAAGTTGTTTCGGAAAATATTATATTATTTCACAGTCATAAGATAAAAGGTTATACAATAATTAAAAAGGTGACGTTTATGCAAAAGTGGAGAAGCAAAAGAATAGTTATAATATCTCTTCTGAGCCTCTAGACAAGTGGCATAAACGGTATCGAATGTACGAAACGAAACGGTATGTCGAATCGAAAAGACAAAAAAACAAACACAAAATTAGGTGTCGTTGATTGGTGTCAAGCCAAAGGTTTTATGGGTTCTATGACAAGAGAGCAAATATTGTCTATGGTGTGTTCTGATTTAAAATCCAGCCCTGTATGTAATGTATGGGATTTGACGTTGGTTTAAGACATTATATCGTGGACTCACGTCAAATCCCCTACCTGATTGTGTGATAATAAAGCATATTTTACATTTATTTTGCACCTGAATTATGTAAGGAACAGTGAGAACAATCGAAAACTAAATCAATTTAACAAAATCGATAAAACAACTACTATAAAGCAAGCAAAAGTTGGTAGACAAACACAATTTGCAGTATATTAAAACTAAACCATATTATATTCATTACTTATATTATAACTAGGGGTCGCCCGCGACTTCGTGCGCGTGGTAATTTGGAATATTTTCCCCGATTTTGCAACATATCTCACTACTGCTGCGCTCCTATTGATCATAGCGTGATGTTCAGAGATGTACAAAATGGTTTTAAAAAAGCATTTAAATACAAAATGCAAAATACTTTTCAGATTTACTATTTCAAATGCAAAATACCAAATAGTTTTGCGTTTTGTATTTCAAATGCTAAATGCAAAATAGGTATTTTCAAAATACTTTTTTTTAAATAAAATACCTTTTGACCAAATCTCAGATTTTTTAATTATTTTAGGTATTTATCATGAGAAATAAAGACGTAATGCCGAAACGAACAAAAACGTCTAATAACATGGCACCTTATTCATGACATTTTGGTCATATTTATCTACTGATAACCTACACGTATCAAAAAATTCAATTATGTTATTAATAATAATAATACACGCTTAAAATAATGTAAAAAAAAACTAGACTAACGAAAAGAGAGCCATGGCGCCATTTTGTGAAAATTGTGTAGCCATTTATTACGGTTGATTGTGCATCTAGTTCTTATTTTATTATTATAACACTTTTCTTTTATTAATAACAACTGGGCTGGTATTGTTAAAAAGGGTAAAAAATATTACTAAAAGGCATTTAAATACAAAATAGGTATTTTGCATTTTGTATTTGCATTTTAAATAGAAGTATTTCAAGTAAATCGCATCTCTGGTGATGTTATATAGCATACCTATAGCCTTCCTGGATAAATGCACTATTCAACAAAAAAATATTTTTCTAATCGAACCAGTACTTTCTGAGATTAGGGCGTTCAACCAAACAAACAAACAAACTCTTCAGCTTTATAATATTAAGTATAGATTGTTATAACGTGGTTTTAGTACATTTTGTTAATTAATAATTCATTTACAATACGTTGTTGAAGCATTAATTAATTGAACCATAATGTTAAGAAGAATCTTTCTATGTATAGTGAGGAGACTGTCACATTATCCTACTAATATTATAAACGCTTTTAAGAGAGGTAGCGTACCATACTAGCGAGCAAGCTCGACTGGAAAGAACCTCCACCTTACAGAAGACCACGGTCAAATAACTACACCGTATTGTACGGTTTCAGAGCGATTTCCTACTACGCGACGTACGATTCGATTGTGGAATGGGCTACCAGCCGAGGTTTTCGCTAGAGACTACGCAACGCACGAGTTATAGCCCTGGTGTGTTGCAAGCGTCCATAGGCTACGGTAACTGCTTACCATGCTGTTTGCCTCCTAGATAGTATAAAATATATGTATATACGTACTCCGAATGATCATTTCCTTTCCTTTCGTCATGTCAAAGAAATGTTTAACATTTATTTTCCTGTATGAATTGTTTTTTCTATTCCTTAAGGAGATAAGTCACGTCTGGCACATACCTCTTTATCGCACGTGCGTTAAATATTTTAGTACGAAGCTGTTTCTGTATATCCGTCAAATATATTTAATGTATGATCTTATAATATTATCCTTCTAGAAATGGCTGGCATTTTGTTTTAGGGTTATTGACCCTCCACTGACGTCATTTATTTATTTATGGGATAACAACAGCAGTTGATATAAACAGTGTGTTTTATAATATAATTACATGAGTGGCCAATAATAGTTATCCACGACACGTTACGTTAAACAGTTTTATTAAAAGTGAACAATAATTTTAACAATAAAAAACCGACTTCAGTACGGCAGGTTGCAGAATTTCAAAAACCTTTAAAATGGCTAGATTACATTGTTTAATTATGAAGTTCCGTTGCCTAGCTACCTTAGCAACCATAATGGAAACTTATTTAATCGCCATCCGTAAACTACTTATTATTGGGAAATTCAGGTGGCCATTTGTGGTCTTCTTCATCAGTTTTACTTCATCATATTATATTTTCTGAATGCAAATATTTGATGTGTTGTTAAAAATATTGAAATTGCTATATGTGTGCCTATAATTTTTGAAGAGTTCCTTCAATTCCTCATGGATCCCATCATCAGAACTTACTTTAGATGAAAATGGGACCAAACTGGAAGTATGTCCTCTCAGATATTTTTTTTTTGTCTGAGAGTTCTTCGTTAACAAACATAAAAAAAGTAAAAAATACACACGAATTGATAACCTCCTCTTTTTGAAGTTGTGAAAGTTAAAAATACAATTCTAATGACTTGCCAATAAGTTAACTACTTTCATTGGTAAGTATATTAAAGCGGCTAAAATAAAGCTTATCAGGTTCCGGTGGTCCACCCGTGTAGGCGGATGAAGGTGCACAGGGGGTTTTAGTCGGTACACACCGGCCGCTTACCGGACGGAAAGCCCGACATAACCGTCCCGCCTGCTCGGATGGGGCGGTATGCGTAAAGCAGCCCTTTACAAAAAAAAGGGTTATTGATCCTCAGGAGCTCGTTATGCAAACTTGCCGCGGTCGGTCCGTAGATGGTTGACCATTTTTAGTAAAGCCGTTGGTTCTGCGCCTGATCTCTCTCCGGCCGTGTCGGATTGCCGTTCCATCGGACTATGAGAGTGAAGGAATAGAGAGTGCACTTTTGTATACGCACACACTTGTGCACTATAATATGTCTGGTAATCGGCCTGGATGACTGTTATTGACCCTGACATGTTGTTGGTTTAATCCTCACCCAAGACAGATTATTATGTAATTTCTTTATTTTTAAAAAGACAACTCTTGCACCAGAGAACAAGCTCTGTGTCGCAATTAACGAACACAAATTACACCCAGACTCAGAATAATTCTTTGTGGGTCACACAAAGTTTTGTCCTGGAAATGGGAATTGAACCCACAACCTGGTGCACAGAAGGCGCATACTGCGGCCACTGGACCACCAAGGCAGTCAAAATTTTATTATTATAATCTTTCAGTTGTTTAGTCGAGCCAAAAAGAGTCCCGTATATTCTGATAATATTCATTATTTATCCGTGTCTAAGATGGAAAAGGCTAGTCAGTTAACTTGCCTAATATAGAAGAATATTTAGGCTAGTAAATACTCTCTAGTAAATAAAAAAATGGCACAACTTAAGATTCCATTTGGAGGAAAAGTAGAGCCAAGCATCAAAAAGCAAATACTCGTATAACGGTAGGCTTTACTTAGGCCTACGGTTACCGTATAAAATGTATAAGGGGATCAACAATAATCCCTCGTCTAGGCGCTGCTTATATACACTAATATTATAAAGCTGAAGAGATTTTATTTATTTTTGATCGCTAGAATCTATACTTATTAATTATTTTACTTATTAATATTATAAAGCTGAAAAGTGTGTTTGTTTGGTTGAACGCGCTAATCTCAGAAAGTAATGGTTCGATTATAAAAAATCTTTTTTGTTTAATAGTGCATTTATCCAGGCAATCTTGGTTCAACAATAGTATTCCCTACAGCGATATTTTTTTTGCTAGCCTGTATTGACCCACTGCTGAGCAAAGGCCTCCCCCATTTACTTCCATTCCCGTCTATCCATTGCCCTATTCCACCAATCCTTCTCATGTGCATCCACGTCGTCACGCCAGCGTTTTCTAGGTCGGCCTCGGTGGCGATGCCCATCTTCAGGCATCCACTGTGTGACGACACGAGCCCATCTCTCAGAATTTATACGAGAAATGTGTCCCGCCCAGTCCCACTTAAGTTTGGCAGATTTGCTACCGACATCTCTGATACCGGTCTGCGAGCGTTTGACGGTATTCCGCACTTTGTCACAGAGTTTGATATCCCTTTGACAACCCAAGCGATATATGTGTTTCTATTTTTAGTTTTATTATATTTACCTATTTTTGATGTTTGCAGTGTCAGAAGTAGCGTTGAAAATGCACCAGCATCAACAACGCAGTCTACGATCACGCTTACAATTAAAGAAAACGATACTGAAAATGGATACGACCCTTTCGAACATAGACATGTGACGCATCCTACTTCGTAAGTATTGATAACATATATACATATCATCACGCCTGTCTTTTATTAGGGTAGCCAGAGCCAATTGTTTTAATCCAGACATAATTCTTTTGCTTCCTCTACCATATCAACCTTTTTTTGTATTTTATTGTAGAACTAGCTGTACCCGCGACTTCGTTCGCGTGTTCAGTCTTTTACTGAAAATCTCAAAGCTACAGCTGTTATCCCTATGCAAACTTTCATCATCTTCAGTGGTTACATTTAAAAAAACCTTTCTTTGCGGATGCCTATATCATAATAGCTATCTGAGTGTCTAATGATTTAAACTGTGCGTTTGTTGATTAGTCAGTCACGTTTTTCTTTTAAATATTTGGATTCTGCAATTAATAAACTTCATGAAGAAATATTCCTTGTTTGTATGATTGTTCTGCTCTTCAAATTGTCTTAGCGCAAACGTGAATAACCTTAATTGGCCCATCGCCTAGCTAATAGTTTGAATTTATGTATTGTTATGTATTATCTGTGCCATACCCTGTAGAAATCTCTACATCTATTACATTTCGTTTTAAATTGGTCACTTCTAACCTGATAGGTACTGTTACACAGTTTATGTGGGCCAAAAATTTATTAAATTCTTAAAGGGCATAATGGTCCGTCGTAGTGCTCAAGGATTTCAGAAATTGAACTTTCCTTTTAATCCATTGTTCTTATAATACAGTTATACTACTTTACATAAGCTTTCGGAACAAAACTGAATGAAAAACCAGTAAGTTGAACCCTATTCAATATTGTCGACCATATTAGTGAGAGTTCAACGTAAATTCGGTATATAGGTATCTGTTAATTATTATCTTTATCTCTGAAACTATACATTTTTTACTTTGTACATTATTTAATTACGAAGTTTCTGTGCCTATATCCGGCTGTATCATAATATTAGTTCAATTGTAACATTTTAATTTGCTCATTGAATGTGATTAGTTACTGTCATTTAATTACCATAATTAAAATACATTATGTCTGATCTCCATCGGAAAAAAAATTATCATTGAGAAGTTGGCCATCTGCAGTATTCTTTATTAGTTTCACTAACAAATTGATGCTTCCTGAATGCATTTGTTTGATTCATTGCAGTATGCCTATAGTATTTAAGGAGGTTACTCACTTCCCTACGGAACCCATCATCAGAACTGGATTTTTTTAAAACTGAGAACAATATGAAAGATTATCCATCCAATTACAAAAAGATTTTTAAGATAATTTTTAAAGAGAGGGAAGGACCTCCACTTTACAGAAGACCACAGCCAAATAACTACACACAGCGGTGTAGTTGTGTTCCTGTATGTGAGTATAGGTCTCCAACGCTCACTTAGGGATTCGTTTTGAAAGAAACGTATTTCTATCCCAGGGATACTCCCATCTAAGCCCTGGTGTAAAAAATGGGTTGGTAACACGCAAGTGATACCTTTGGTATTGCAAGCGTCTATAGGCTACGGTAACTGTTTAACATCAGGTGGGCCATATGCTTGTTTGCCACAAAAGTAGTTCCATCTTAGCTATAAGACGTCCACTGCTCGACATTGCTTCCCGCAAGATTTTCCACGTCAGTCGGTCCTGAGCTGACCTTGTCCATCGGTTGCCCGCGTTTACCAGGTCGTCGGTCCATCTTGTTGGAGGCCTGCCCACGCTGCGTC
The DNA here is from genome assembly GCA_947095525.1 of Trisateles emortualis. Classification (NCBI taxonomy): domain Eukaryota; kingdom Metazoa; phylum Arthropoda; class Insecta; order Lepidoptera; family Erebidae; genus Trisateles; species Trisateles emortualis. The sequence goes on along the minus strand of OX352736.1, from coordinate 17,874,563 downwards.
TTCCAGTTCGTGGTCGCCACTCTAGAACCTTTCTGCCCCAACGGCCATCGGTTCTGTGAGCTATATGCCCTGCCCATTGTCACTTAATTGAGGCAATTTTTCGAGCTATGTTTAAACTTTACTTAAAAAGAAAATATTACAAATCGGCTCTTAAATGACGATGTTCAGGAATAAAAAAAAAACAATGCAATGAAACCTCATCTTTAAAAATTCAGTTAAAAATATATATCAGTTAAGTATGCCGATGAGACAGAGGCCGATCATGCGTTTCGCTGTGAGTGATTTTTTTGGTCGAAGATAGACACATAGTATCACGGAGTTTTTTAGATCTATTTGCAAATAACATTGCCTCCAACGGCAGGATTTTTCCGACTCGCTCAACTATCATCGTAATATTTTGTTTGGTAGTTATTAAGTTTATCGTGACCAGATAGACAGATTCGGTGGATTGTTTTCTTTTCTGTGCTGCTTTCCTGATTACCTAAATTAAGGTATTGTTAAATGTTAGCGCCTACACAATATGAAATAGCATTCATTTTATAGTAATATTTTATAGTTTGTGTTTAAGTTTTATTAGGCGTTTAATTTAGTCAGTGATTGTCTTAGGTCTTGGCATGATTAACGCATTTTATTCGTACTTATTATAGTATATTTATATAGTTTTAGTTTTATCAAAGACGATTTTAGCTGCAACAAACAGATAGCCAGAGAGATAAAACTGTTAAAATTGTATTTCTGTTGTAAGTGCTATGTAAACAGCCACATGAATTTAATAGAAAGCTGTTATTTTGATATTACAAACAGACACTTCAATTTTATTAATGTGTGTATAGATGTATAGCTGAAATGTGTTTATGACTTCGTTTGCGTGGACTTCAGGGATTAAAACATAGAGTTTCCTGGAGATGCTAAACGGAAAATTGTTTGGAATCAAAAGAACCCGGGGCATAAAAGATTATCACCTGCACCGCATCCTGTTAAAATGTCTGCTTCTATTACATTTCGTTGTAAAATGGTCACTTTTAACCTAGTACCGTTCACACGTGATGTACCAGTCAGCTGATCTCTATTTAATATGGTCGCCGATATTGATGAGAGTTCAACTTAAATTGGTGATTGCTATATCTCCGAAACCTCGCATTATTTTTTAAATTTATTTTCATAAAAACTTCAAACGTGGTTTTACAAACTACATTTTAAAAAGTTTTAGCTAAATAAATCGAAGCGTGTTTCTTGTATAGCACGTGTGTTATTAAAGTGGCCATAACTTTTTTATTTGTGAACCGATTGGAATAAAATAAAGCCTATATGTTATGGGAAGGTTGCCACAATATATAAGTGAAAACCGCATTCAAATCGGTTGCGTGGTTGCTGAGTTTATCGCGTACAAACGCGGCCACAAACAGACAAACAGACAAACAGACACACAGACAAACAGACAAAAATTCTAAAAACCACATTTTTGGTCTCAGTAACATAAATACAACGTATATAAATTGTTTTTTTGAAAAAAAAATCAATGTACAGACGCGACTTGGTTACGATTTTATTATATGTATAGATTGATTGAAATACTTAATAAAGTACCTATAGAAAAAAAATATATGTATATAGTACGGTTCGCTCATGGTAAATAAAATTACTTAACAAAATGTGTTTCTTTACTTTCTTACTTTTAAAATAATCTTCATGTAAAAATAAATAATGATACAAAAGTTAGGTCTAAATAATTATGTTTTCTTTTTTTTTATACTACTAGGGTGGCAAACAAGCATACGGCCCGCCTGATGTTAAGCAGTATCCGTAGCCTATAGACGCTTGCATTACCAGAAGTATTACTTGCGTGTTAAAATTGGTTAGCACCCATTTTTTTACACTAGGGCTTTAAGATGGAAGTAACCCTGGGATAGGAATACGTTTCTTTCAAAACGCATTCCTAAATGAGCGCTGGAGACCTGTACTCACACACAGTACACAACTACACCACTGTGTGTAGTCATTTGACTGTGGTCTTCTGTAAGGTTCCTTCCCCAGTCGGGCTTTATCAGAACAAAATTATGATATTTTCGTTTATAAAAAAAAATAATAGTATGTGCAATCCTTTATGGCACTACCGAAAAAAATAAGTTTCTGTTGTTGCTTTCCTTACTAAATTATTCTATCTAATGAATAGTTAAGCTTGTTTTTTAAAGAGCTGTTTTTTTATTTCACAGGACTTTAGGTGCATTCTTCCATTTGCTCAAGTCATCATTAGGTTCAGGGTTGCTTGCGATGCCGGCGGCGTTCAAAAACACCGGCCTCGTGCCAGGATGTATTGGAACTGTTCTAGTTGGAGTTATTGCTACACATTGTGTTCATATATTGGTAAGTGAAATCTTAAATTATTCTAGAGGAAATAAATGTTAGTTCTATCGTCATATAATATTCACACTCTGAATATCTGGGGGCACGGTAGTGCCCCCACCAAGACGAGCCAAGCGGAGCGCAAGGGCACTACCTACCTTTTCTCGAAACATTTCGTCGTTTTTTTTAACTCTCATAACTTTGGTTTGGATGATGTTAAATAGTTAAAAATTACAGTTTAACTTCACATACTCTACATTTTAGTCAAAACGTGTAGCTTGGGCGTTTTATTTTACATACGATGAACGAATGCCTATGAAATTTTCGTAACGGTAGCAAAACGGCCAAGCATCACGTTTTGACTAAAATGTAGACTATGAGAGAGAAGTTAGGTTTGGTAAAGAAAGGGGGCATAGATCAAGAATCTTGGCTCTACATGAGATCTGACCACTTATTCATAGATTTTGATTAAGGTGTAGTGTAGAGCTTGTAGGTTTGGAGCGTGTAGTCTTTAGAGCTTGGCTTTATACGAGATCTGAAAACTTTTTCACAGGGTAAGCTATGTAGACTCGTCTTGGCAACATTTTTACATGAAAATGTTTTTGGTGGGATCCTTAATTCTCATAAACTGAAAACTGTCGCTCAAAAATTCGATATGATTATTATTATTATATTTCGAAATAGAATTAATATTAAATTTGCTTGTAATACGTAAATATTAAAGTGAATATCCCTGTATATAAGCGTAGTCTGATAGTCAGATCGTAATAGCTTTTATCATTGAAAGTACTAGAATCCTATTTAGAATCTAAGGACATTAGCCTTTAAAGAGTGAAGCGCGAATGTCATTCAAATAATCATCATTATGATCTACACATCTATATTTTGTTTTACGACTTTGTCAGTCTAAATAAAAAAATATTATTATTTATTTTATTTTTTTCTTTAAAAAGACAATTCCAGCACTAGGGAACAAGCTCTGTGTCGCGGGGAACTTTACAAACATACAATTACCGGACACAAATTACACTCAGACTCGGAACAACTCTTTGCGGGTCAGACAAAGTTTTGTCCTTTGTGGAAATCGAATCCACAACCTAGTGCACATCAGGCGCATAATGCGGCCACTAGACCACCAAGGCAGTAAATTATTTTAGTACTACTTAAGTGACAAACAAGTATTCGGCCCGCCTGATGTAAAGCAATCTTTTTACATATAAATAGGAAAACGTTTTTTTCAAAACGCAAATCTAAATGAGTGCTGGAGTCCTGTACTCCCACATAGGAACACAACTGCACCGCTGTGTGTAGTTATTAGGCTGTGGTCTTCTATAAGGTTCTTTTCCCAGTCGGGCTGGTTCACTAGTATGGTGCCCTACCTCTCTCAAAAGCTAATTCTCCTATTATAACCTAACTTCTCGCATTCAAGCGAAACTTCATATCTGAGAAATACCCAATTACCACTAAAAGGCAGGCCGATAAAATAGGCCTTAAAACAATATCGTCTCCAATTTTCAAGTCAATTTCCACAAAAGTTGTTGACCTAGAAACTTGTCGCAATATATTACTCTAGTTCAATAAGTTCAAATAAAGAAAATAAACGACCTCCTTCTAGTGTTTGCTATCGAGATTTGTATGGCATCCCTTTATTTACATGAAGCTCACCTACTATTGGGGAATTCAAGATTTTTTTTTGTAATACTTGGTTGGCACACAAGCATACGGCCCACCTGGTGGTAAGCAGTAATCATCTTAAAGCCCTAGTGTAAAAAAATGGCTCGGCAATACAAGTGATACCTCTGGTATTGCAAGAGTCCATTTGTTTGCCTCCTATCAATCAATAAATTAATCTACTGCTCGACATAGGTCTCTCCTAACACGTGCCACAGCACACGGAAAATCTAATATATAAAATTCTCGTGTCATAGTGTTCAACTTTGAACTCCTCCGAAACGGCTCGACCGATTTTCGTGAAATTTTGTGTGCATATTGGGTAGGTCTAAGAATCGGACAACATCTATTTTTCATCCCCCTAAATGTTAAGGGTGGTGCACCCCAAATTTTTTTATCTAATTTTTTAGACTTAACTTTTTGTTTTTATTTTTTTGTGATTCAGCATAAAAAAATACATACAACCCTTAATTTTCACTCCTCTACGATCAATCCCAATTTTTTAATAGCGATATTACTATTTTAGTAGCAAAACAAGGTTTGCTGGGTCAGCTAGTACTAAATAGATTTTTTATTTTTTCCTTCTAAGTAGTATTAAAAAACCAGTATCCAACCTATAACAAATTAATCTACAAAACTACAAATATATAGAATACTAAACTTGTAGCTTCAAGTATATAGGATGCAAGAAGTCTATATGCTCAAATTTCACCATTAGGTCGTCTAGTGTTAGTTTTCAAGTCTCTGCGTAACGAAAGCCTTTGACGTGTTCCAGTAACTCAAGACATACAAAGCACTTTGTCCTTTAGTTTATATCTTAATATTGCGTTCTAACGGTTCTAACAGTTTCTTTAGGAAACTTGTACTGTTTTGAATCTTATTCCTTTTTCTTATTTAAATAAAATCAGTTTTATTTTTTTAATGGCTTTGTTTTGTATGTGGCTTATAAATTCTTTTTCAAAGACAACGCCCGTACTAGAGAACAAGCTCTGCGTGGCAAGGGACGGACACAAATACTCTGACTTAGAACAACTCTTTGTGGGTCACACAAAGTTTTGTCCTGTGTGGGTAACGAACCCACAACCTCGTGCACAGCAGGCGCATACTGCGGCCACTGGACCAAGAATTTCGCATCTTTCGGTCCTGAGATGACCTTTTCCATTGGCTGCCCGCAACTCTACTGAGTCGTCGGTCCACCTTGTTGGAGGGGTACCTACGCTGGACTCATCTGTATATAAAATATCATTACTATAAATAACTTCTTCTTATCGTTTGGTTAGTGGCCAACTTGGTGACAGAGATAATAAGATCGCCCATATTTAGGCCTCTGTCGTGATCTAACGACTGATAACAGTCGGGACCGACTTTTAACGTGCCCTCCGAAGCACGGAGACACTTAGATGAAATATTACTATGCGGTCACCCATCTATAGGGTTACCGCGCCCCTGGTAGCTTAACCCGCTGATCTTTTACCGAACAACTATCTGTTATTTTTTAAAACTATTCTAAACATAATGCAACAATCTAAATATTATTCAAGATAAAGTAAATAAAATTCAGTCTTCAATATGTATTGTGTAACAATATAGAAAAGGGTTGCGAAACGAGGTTATTTTTATATTCACTTATCCACCGTCTCTTATATTTGTTCTTTTTTATGTTTGTAAAGGCCTTTTTGTCAGCAATTTATAAGATACTCCTTTTAATATTAGAGGTCAAAGAATTATAGGTAAACGTACTGTTTGCTTCTGAATAAATGAAAATCGGAATTAGACAGTATTGAAGATCACGATTATAATCTATTATTTACTAGCGACCAGCCCTGACTTCGTCTGGGTTAAACTATTTTCAGCGCAACTTTGTTTTTTTTATATAAGAACCTTCTCCTGACAATAACAAACACAACAAAAAAGAATTACTGAAATCGGTCCAACCGTTCACGCGTGATGCCGTGACCAAGGAAAATAAGGATCCATTTTTATATATCAAGATTATCTTACTTACTTATTTTCTTTCCATCATCAAGAATCCATAAGTACCCTTTTTTTCCTTGAAAAATGTTTTGTTCTATAAAGATTCTGCTCGATGTTTTCCTTTACAAAAATCTGATGATAAGTCGTTTTTCTGGTAAATAATGAATTGATCATGCCAATAAAATCAAATTTACACGTAACGTATTAAGTCGTTTACTTCTTGAGAGAATTAAGATTAAAATCGCAAAGCATTAATTTTTTTTCTTGAGCAAGTATTAAAAAAAAGCTTTGACTGTTGGTATTTGTTTGTATAATATAAGGTTAATTTGATGTGTCCAGTAACGTAAACTACTCGATTGATTTTGATAAATGAATTATCGTTACTTCTCATCTTAATCCTGGTTTTTATTAACAATATTTTTTTTAGTTAATAAGCTCGTCCTTAGCTGCCGTATTTTCTCGCAGTTAGGCTCCTTTGTATTCTTTCGTAAAGGGATTAGTAGCCAATTAGCCACACTCTCTATTCGCCCCGTACGCAGGACAATTTCTATCGCGATAGTCAATTATAGGCCTATTAGTCTAGTGTTTAGTGACTGCTCAGTCGGGAGTCGTGAGTTCGATTGCCACATGGGCAAAACTATTGTGTAATTCATAAATGTTTGTTTCGAGACTAGGTGTAATTTGTGTCCGTGAAATGTATGTCTCCAAAGTTCCTCGCGACACAGGGCTTGTTTTCTAGAGCGGGAGTTGTCTTTTAAAAAAAAAGCAAAATCATAACAAAGATTAGTTAACAGCGTGGAATATATTATTAGAATGAACAATTGTAAATATATAGGTGCACTCAAAAAATCTCACATTACCGGAGACAGATTAAGGTAACGGCACCTAATTCCGAGGGGTTCTGAAATTGGCACCTAATTCCGAGGTATTTAGAAAAACAGTATTTACTCGCGATAAACAAGCTATTTTTTAACAGAATATCTCTTATTTAGTAGATAATATATCTACATGTGGATATATTATCCAAGGTAAGGTGTAAAGTATAAGATGTTTAAGATAATCGATAAGTTTCGCCACGATAGCCGGTCCAAACTCACTTTTCATACATTTGGCACCCCGTGCACGTAAATATCACGTTTCTTTAAATAGCGTTTTTCTTGTTATTTTAGTACGGTGTGTGTAATTCTTTGCGTTTAAGTAGTAGAAGGACAATATTTTTATAAGTATTACTTAACTTTTTTGTATTTTACTAAATAAATAAAGGCGAAAAAACGTTTTGAAAATACCGCGGAATTAGGTGCCATAAAAATTAGGCGGTTCCTTATTCCGATGTATACCACGGAATAAGGATTTCATAGACTTAGTTTCATTTTTGGTTTTCAGGATTGTTTTTAGGATTAGGCACTTCACACTTTAGATTTACTAACTTAAGTAGTCAATATATATATGATCTAATTACGAGGTACACTTTTGCATCGCATTCACTAATTATAGCATATCAAAGGTGGTGTATTTAGGTATTTTGTTAATTCGTTGTATGAGTATTTCAAGACAAAAAATCTAAGTTTATTAATAATTCAATGTAATTTTTAGCAAGTGCTATACATATTTAGAAAGATATTACAATTATGCACTAATCTGTAAATAAACTTTGCCAAAATGTTCTAACTTTTAACACTCGGAATTAGGAAACGTGATTTTTAGTACAAAACCTAATTCCGATGTATAGTGCATCGGAATTAGGTTCTATGGGCACCTAATTCCGTGGTATAGGCAAGTAAAATATAGGCTGTTCACAATTCACTGCAGCATATAGTTTTTTTTCTTGGATGAAATGTAATTTAGCAAGTTTGTATTTTGGTTATTTATGTTGTAAATTTCATTATTTTTTCACCCTAATGGAACGTTCAATAATAAAATTAATTAAAATTGAGTTATTTTGTTTGTAAAATTCTTTTCATAGTGTTCTCGTAACAACTCACGTAAAAACTCGTTCCCGCCTGATGTTAAGCAATTACCGTAGCATAGCAGAGACTTGCAATACTAGAAGTATCACTTGTGTATTGACGAACCATTTTTTTACACCAGGGCTTAAAGATGGAATATCCCTATGATAGGATAACGTTTCTTTCATAACCCAACCCTAAATGAGCGCTGGAGACCTGTATTCACAACTACACCGTTGTGTGTAGTTGTCATTTATATATACCTCCACGCGGCAACCGATTCTCATGCCGCTGAGCTCAACAATCATGTCATCTATATCAACCTAATAGTACATATATTATAAAACAAAACTATTCAATTTAATAAGAAAGAATCAACTTGATATCCCAAATTCCTAACTTTAAAATACTGAAATAACAAACATTTAAAAAACCACGAATTAATAACCTCCTTTTGTGAAGTATAATGTTCAAACAACATTAACATATTTATAAAGTAGATAGAGATATTTTTTGAACACCATATATAACTTTTCTCCCGCTACATTTTGTTACCTCGGAATTAGGAACCAAATACATCGGAATTAGGATCTTTACCACGGAATAAGGGGCTACGGACATTTTTCATACTTTATTTATTATTTAATACAAATCAAGGTCTAAAAGTCAAATCTTTAGTCTATTTCGATAGTCAAATAAACAAAGCTTCTGATAAAAATAACAAAACTCCCAAAAAGGTATAGTAAATGCTTAATTTTCGATGCTCTTTCGAGTTTTGGTGAAAATACCGCGGATCAAGGAGCCGTTACCTTAGGCAGAGGACCAAATAAAACACAAAAAAAAGGAAAAAAAGGGGAATAAAAGGTCACTTATGACCGCAGCAAGCTTGTTTCACCTCACCGATCTATCAATTTATTTAAATTTGAGACCTATCACTATTATAATATAACTACGTTTTGTTTGGTATACCTACTATTATAGTATCGCTACACATTTCCTAATTCAAAGTCCTGAAACTATTATTATTCAGACCCGCACCCTCATCGTTACGTCAGCTTTAGTTTACTAGAGATTAACGTACTATCTCTGAATGAAGGCATTAAGCCGCCTTTTCAACGAGGATGTGCGATGTTCCTTAGCGGTGAAAGCTTAGCTACAGATCTATGTCATGTGTGTATTTCCCTAAAGCTAAATTGGTGGAGCGAGTAAGATGTACGACAAAGATGTGTTTTGTGAATTATAAACTTATTATTCTCACAAAACGTAGTAAACTAAAGTAAACTAAATAAGTAAATAGTTTATTACTCACCAACATAGCAACAAAGGATAACATAGTAAAATAGGTTCTTAATAATTCTAGTGTCACAGTATATGTTATAAAAAAAGCGCTCAGCTGACAATCTATAATTCATTTATCTTAATAACCTAAGGAAACTGCGTGTTACTGTTTTAATTAGAAATTAAATGTGTGCCTCATGACTTTTGCAAAATCTAAAATTTCATCGTGCTCATCGCACAGAGATTTCCTTCTGGAACAGACTTATATTACAGTATTTGTTTTTATTGTTTCAAGACAACTCCCGCACTAATAAACAAGCTCTGTATCGCTGGGAACTTTACAAAGATATCTACAATTACTAGACAGAAATTACACCTAGACTCTAGAACAACTCTTTGTGGGTCACACAAAGTTTTGTCCTATGTGGGAATCGAACCCGCAACCTCATGCATAGCAGACGCAAACTGTGGCAACTGGACCATGAAGACAGTAGCCTCAGACCTACTGTCTGAGGCTACTGTCTTCATGGTCCAGTATTTCAGTTCATAAAAAAACAATTTGTTTAATACAGTTTTAAAAGAAATAATTTTACAGGTAGCTACCTCACGGGCAGTTTGCAAAGAAACCCAAGTGCCTTTACTAAGCTACACGGATACCTGCGAAGGAGTATTTAAAGTAGGGCCGAAGAAATTACGACAGTATTCCAAACATATACGGTGAGTGAAACTATAAATAAATTTCATATTACGTGCAGCACTGAAGTAATAGTATCTCTTGCATAATATTATTGATAGTGTGGTTGATTCTGTGGTTACTAAGCCATTTACTGCTAGGTGTTATTTATGAAGTCCTAGTGGTAATGTTTATAAAGTGCAATGGTTATCCAAAAAGATGGAGTTTCTTTGTCCACATGTTTTTTGGGGTGTGTACATTGATTTCTGGGTCGATTTAGAAACAATATTTTAAATCAAATATTAAAGAATTGTCTTAGTAACATTTGAAGTTTCTATAAGAAATTACAAATAAAAATAATGATTGTAATAGTTTTACTGGGCAGATTACATAAGGCCTGCTGATCTGGTAGTATGAAGCGATTTAAGTTTCACAGTCATTACTATTATCTGCTGCCATGACATCCATAGTTTCAAGATATTTTTCACTTTCTTTAACTTTGTCTCACACACTTCTCTATTCGATGCCAACTCTGCCTACTGCTCCAAAAATGCATTCAACTCATTACACCAGCGATTTCAAGGTCTACCGTGACGTCCGTCCTCAAGCACCCACTGTGTGAAATCACCTTTACATAAAACTGAAAAGAGGTGCAAAACAAATCCCACCCACATTCGTTTCAAAAAATACAAATCTAAAAGTCTATCAAAAATAAAACCATAACAACAAACTGGTGCAATGATATACGATGCAAACAAAAAGCTCAATATGTAAATACAAAACAAAAATGGGCACGATGTTGTATCTGGCTTCTATCGTATGCGCCATTTTTACGATCAGCATTGTCATTTTCTAGGTTGGCTATGTCGTTTCACCATATTTGATGTGTTGCAGTGGGCGTTTTAAGTGAAAGGCCTAAGCTCAGTGATGCAATATTAAGTTATTCACAGTTAAGGCACATATAACAGCAAAATAACCTAACTTATTTTTTTTAATCATTTCGCGAACAGTGAATGCACGTGTCCGTGTGGTGGCGGATTAAGAATACAAATGTCACTACTCTTTTTATCCCGAGAGCGTCGTAAGAGTCGTTAGTCAGGCAGACAATATCTACTGCAAGAGAGGGAAAACTCGAAACAAAGCCCTATATCAACCCGTCTGGCCAGCGTGCTATAAATTAAATCAAATCAAATCAAATTTTTTATTTGCACCGAATGTACATATGTACATAGTATATTATTATGATCTTAAGAAATATTGGTTCAGACACATTCCACCTACTAGGCATGCAAAAATATATTATATCTAGGGCATTTACATAATATAAAAGTAAAGTAAATTAGATGTACAAGCAATAAATGTCAAGAATAAATTACAAATAAATAATGTCAATATTTTAGATTAATAATACAAATGTCAAATTGTTAAAGTAGGCTAATATCTCTCCAAGTGTATGGAGGAGACCTGTGTCCAGCAGTGGGACGTTTATGGGTTGAAATGATGATGATAATGATAAATGCACGTGCCTATGAGTGCCTCAAAATTGATGCAAATCTGATGTGATAGCAAAGATGAGTTTTGCCTTGCTGAATACTAAAGCATTCTAGTCCTTTGTTTGTCAACAATTCCAAACAGCAAAATACAAACAAACACATTACTCAAACGCTTATTGTTCTACTAACTAATAAAGAAACCGTGCAGAAACTTCCTCCCATTCAATTCTATCTGTACAACTAGCTGCGTTTATTCCCAACAACATAACTGCACTTCAAGTTAAAGGTACCGTTCGTATATATACCTACGCCTTACTAAACTTAGAGCGGTTTCAGACTAACGATTTATACGCGCGTTTAAGCGGTGGTGGTCGAGTGGGAAAGTAACCGACTTGCTCGCAAGAGGTGCGAAATCGAACCCGGGGGGCAGTATCAATTTAAATTTTATTTTGAGGAATATATATGTACTAATCAAATGATTTACCATCTGCTAACGGTGAACTGTGGTGAAACGGAATCTCTTTAAAAGTTGGAAATATAGAAAACTAAAAGACAGAGTGGCAGCAGACCTACCCATCACAATCATACACACAGACAAGACAAGCATACACACACACATACCAAACACACTCACACACGCAGACACACACTCACACACACACACACACACACACACACACACACACACACACATACACACACACACACCCGCGCACACACACACGCGCGCACACACACACACACACACACACACACACACATACGCACACAAACACATACGCAGAAACACACACGCAAACACACACGCGCGCGCAAAATATATCTCACACATATGATATTAACTACTTTCCAATATAACTTACCTAAAACTTGATAAACTTGAGCGACTTCAAAATTTTTGCATAAGATTCATATTTGGTTTACGCAAATATGATCACGTATCAGAATACCGACATATGCTCAAGTGGCTTCCTATTCGCCTTCGACGGAATACTCATATTCTTACTTTACTTTACAACATTTTGTTTAATCCTGCCACTCCCATTTATTTAAAGAAACGTTTTCGGTTCTTAAATGACACACATATGAGATCCCTGAGGTCGGTACTGGAAATACCAATGCATTCCACAAAATTCTACGATAAATCTTTTACTGTACAGGCTGCTCGTTTGTGGAATGCATTGCCTGTTTCCATTAGGCAGGCAAAGAGTTTGGCTTCTTTTAAAACTATGGTGTACAAGCATTACCTACCTCAATAGTCATTTTTCTCTATAAAAAAAAATAAATAAAAATACTGAGTACGGTATATGTATTAACTTACTATATATGTATGTATTGTGTAATGTAATATGTATTGATAAATATATATATATATAATATAATGTATTGTATTTTATAGATGTATACATATATATTGTGTATTACTTTTATAGTTAGGTATAGGTAAGTATTAGTTACCTATACATATATATATATATATTACTTATTTTTTTATATGTCTAGCTACACCAAACTGCCCACTATTGGCGTTTTAATTATCCCATCTTTACTGTCCATCCAAAGGTTGCCTGTAAGAGATTGCTTTTAGCGATAAGGCCGCCCATTGTACATTACCTTTTTAAAATGTTTGTAAAAATATGTTTTTTTTTGGTGTACAATAAAGAGTTATCTATCTATCTATCTATCTATCTAAAATAAAATAAAAAATAAAAAAAACTCAATTCTTGAAACTACTCCTTATTACTCATGCAAAATTTTGCACAGACAGTACTCAACCGTTTCCGTGGATGGAGGTCTGGTTATCCATAATACAGGTCTATACCTAGCTTGGAAACCAGGCTCCCATTACCTAACAATTGTCACCTTCACAAACTGTTGTTATCTAAATAATTTGTAAAATACTTGTTGTGGGAGCTAATAAATAAATATTATTATTATTATTATTATTACTGCGATCGCCAACCCGCCTGCCAAGCGTGGCGATTACGGTATTATCCCCGCAAAATGAATCACACCAGTAAAAAACGGCCCCTAGTCCCTGGCGGCCCCACTATTCCTGGCTCCGGTAGCGGCCACGGTAACGGTGGGGCAAGGGGTGCGAAGAATCTCCAGCAGAGGCCAGGCTACCACAAACAACGAAAACTGGCCCTGGCAACTTATAACACGCGCACACTGCGGACCGACGAGAAGATTGTTGAACTGGAGGAAGAATTGAGCAAGCTGCGATGGGATGTAATAGGGCTATCTGAAGTCCGTAGAGAGGGGGAGGACTCGATAACGCTCAAATCCGGCAACTTGTTCTTCTTCCGGGAGGGCGACCAACAGTCCCAGGGTGGCGTCGGGTTTATCGTCCACAGGTCCCTCGTGAACAGCGTGGTCGAAATTGGGAGTGTGTCGACAAGGGTAGCGTACCTTATACTCAGAATCACCAATCGGTATTCGTTGAAGGTCATACAGGTATACGCTCCAACGTCGACACATCCCGATGAGGAGGTCGAAGCTATGTATGAGGATATTTCCAGAGCCATACATAGCACCAAGACCCACTACACTGTTGTCATGGGGGACTTCAACGCAAAATTAGGCAAACGGAGCGGTGATGAGCTGCAAATGGGGCAATTTGGATATGGGTATCGGAATCCCCGGGGCCAAATGCTGTTCGACTTCATGGAGAAGGAGGGACTCTTTATGATGAACTCCTTCTTCAAGAAACGCGAACATCGCAAGTGGACCTGGGTGAGTCCTGACGGTGCAACCAAAAATGAGATTGACTTCATCCTGTCGACGAAGAGGCAGATATTCAATGATGTCTCCGTGATCAATACGGTGAAAACCGGAAGCGATCACCGGCTGGTAAGGGGCACATTGAATATCAATGCCAAGTTGGAAAGGTCTCGGCTGATGAAGTCTACGCTCCGGCCTGCACCTATCCAGACCCAAAACCCCGAAAGTTTTCAGCTCGAACTGCTGAACCGCTTTGAGAGCCTAGGCGATTGCGTAGATGTGGACGATTACAACAACAGGTTCGTGGAAACTGTCCGTTCGGCTGGATCTACCAGCTTTAAAATCCGCCGAACAAAGGAAACGAAGAAGATCTCCGACTCAACCATCAAGCTCATGGAGGAAAGCGAGCGATGGTTCTGCAGTCCTCAGATGATGCTGGCCGGTACCGGCGGCTCAATAGGCAGATCTCTAAGTCATTGACTTGCGACTTTCGCCTGTTTAATACAAATAGTATTAAACAAGCCATAGAGCAAAACAAGGGCTCCAAAGTGTTCGCTAGAGATCTGTCTATTGGGCAGAGCCAACTGACCAAGCTGAAGACTGGGGACGGCAGAATCATATCGTCCAGGCCTGAGCTGATGGAAGAGATCGAATCGTTTTATGGGCAGCTATACACGACAACACGGTCACCTGTTAGCTCTTCGACAGACGATCCAAGAGCTAAGTTGTCCCGACACTATACCGACGATATCCCGGTCGTCAGCCTAGACGAGATTAGTATGGCTCTGAAACAGCTCAAAAACAACAAGGCACCGGGTGAAGACGGAATCACAAGCGAATTGCTGAAAGCAGGTGGAATACCGGTGCTGAAAGCACTACAAAAGCTATTTGATTCCGTCATACTCGCGGGAAAGACGCCGCAGGCGTGGCACAGGAGTGTGGTGGTGCTGTTCTTCAAAAAGGGCGACAAAACCCTATTGAAGAATTACAGACCCATCTCACTCCTGAGCCATGTCTATAAGCTGTTTTCAAGAGTCATTACGAATCGTCTCGCGTATAGGTTTGACGACTTCCAGCCTCCCGAACAAGCCGGTTTCCGAAAAGGCTTTAGTACCATAGACCACATACATACGCTGCGGCAGGTTATACAGAAGACCGAAGAGTATAACCAGCCCCTATGTTTAGCGTTTGTGGACTATGAGAAAGCCTTCGATTCGATCGAGACTTGGGCTGTGCTACGGTCTCTCCAACGGTGCCAAATTGACACTCGGTACGTCGAAGTGTTGAAGTGTTTGTATGAAAACGCCACCATGTCAGTCCGTTTCCAAGATCAGTGCTCGAAGCCTATCCGATTGCAGCGGGGTGTGAGACAGGGAGACGTTATATCTCCGAAACTGTTTACCGCTGCATTGGAAGATGCTTTCAAGCTTCTGGATTGGAATGGACTCGGCATCAACATCAACGGCGAGTACATCACCCACCTTCGATTTGCCGACGATATTGTGGTCATGGCTGAGACCTTGGAAGACCTTGGCGCTATGCTTGATGGCCTTAGTAGAGTCTCCCTACAAGTGGGTCTTAAAATGAACATGGACAAGACCAAGATTATGGCAAATGTCCATGTCGCACCTACCTCTGTCACAATTGGAGGCTCTACACTCGAAGTTGTTGACGAGTATGTTTACCTGGGACATACAGTCCAGTTAGGTAGGTCCAACTTCGAGAAAGAGGTCACTCGTCGAATCCGACTCGGCTGGGCAGCGTTTGGGAAGCTAAACCATATTTTCTCGTCGCAAATACCGCAGTGTCTCAAGACGAAAGTCTTTGACCAGTGTGTGTTGCCAGTGATGACCTATGGATCCGAGACGTGGTCGTTCACTATGGGCCTCATACGAAGGCTCAAAGTCACCCAAAGAGCAATGGAGAGAGCTATGCTTGGAGTTTCCCTGCGAGATCGAATCAGAAACGAGGAGATCCGTAGGAGAACCAAAGTGACCGACATAGCTCGAAGAATTGCGTCAATTAAGTGGCAATGGGCAGGGCACATAGCTCGCAGAACCGATGGCCGTTGGGGCAGAAAGGTTCTAGAGTGGCGACCACGAACTGGAAGACGCAGTGTGGGCAGGCCTCCAACAAGGTGGACCGACGACCTGGTAAAGGTTGCGGGCAACCGATGGACAAGGTCAGCTCAGGACCGAATGATGTGGAAGACCTTGGGGGAGGCCTATGTCCAGCAGTGGACGTCTTGTGGCTGAGATGGAACGGTGAAGGAAAACATCGCGAGGAAACCCACATGTCTTAGAAGAAATTCTAAAGACATGGTCTTATTCACCAACCCGCAATAAGCCAGCGTGTGTGAATTAAGGCCTAAACCCTCTCTGTCAGTCTCTCTCTTGATAGAGGAGAGGAGACCCGTGCCCAGCTGTGGGACATATAGGACATATGATATTATTATTATTATTATAACCAGCCAAGTGCGCAACTCGTTTGAGCTCGTCAGAATCCATGTTGATGACTGAACACTGCCGGCTCCAGCGAACACGCCGGAATAGACCCGTGTACGCGAATCGGGTTTTATGAAACGCGAAATGTAGCGCATATGCCGATACTAGATACTATAAACGCGTAGAAAAAAACGCTAGTCTAAAACCGCCCTTTGTACGTTAGCAAAGAGACGAAATAAATAAGAAGTTGAGATCAAAAAGTTGTTGGATCCTTGTGTTCTCCTTATCGCCTGACTTTCTTACCAGTCAAAATACTCGTGGAAACTTTACGTTATGTGTGTTATCTCGACCTTAAGCCATCGCATGATGTCTTAATAGCGATTTATTTTCGATTTATTTTTTTATTTCGAGCAATTACAAACTTTATTCGTGTGGTGAGAATACAAATGTCACTACGCCGTTTTATCCTCAGGTTGTAACAAGAGTTGACTAAGAGAGTAAATTAACTGCCAGACAGAAGTAGACCCGTACCAAGCAGTGGGACGTTTATGGATTGAGATATGCTATTGCTTTTAATACTACTTGGGTAGCAAACAAGCGTATGGCGTGCATGATGTTAAGCAGTAACCGTAGCCTATGAACGCTTGAACATTTTCCTATCCCAGGGATAATCTATCTAGAGTTCTGGTGTAAAAAAAAATGGGTCGGCAACGCACAAGTGATTCATAGGCTACGGTAACTGCCTAACATCAGGCGGATGGTGTGCTTGTTTGCCACCCAAATAATATAAAAAAGGTACATTATACACGTTGTAATATGATTTGTTATCAATTGTCTTTTAATAAAAAATAACAAAAGTAAAAAATTTAAACAAAACGTAAATGTTTTTTATACAAAAATGGTCATAATCGGTGTTCGTATTATTTTAAACAAAGATTTATTATCAAATGGTGTTAATTTACAGACACTTCGTAGATGCTGCTATGGCAGGCGTATGCGGCGGTGGGACCAGTGTATACGTCATCTTTATTGCTTCTTCACTGAAAGACGTGAGTATATATACATATATCCTAAAAATAACTGAATAACGTAATGATAGCTCAAATACTAAGCTTCAGTTCGATCCTTGGCAAGTAAAAGTGGTGTTGAGTTTTTCAGTTGACAGCCTCTCATTGTTAAAGAGGTAAGTTACTATACCAGCGAGCAAGTGCAACTAGGGAAGGACCTTCACCTTCTAGAGGACCACAACCAAATAACGTGTAATCATGTTGTGTATACAGGTCTTTAGCTCTCATTTAGGGATGCGCCTTAACGAAACGTCTTCATATCCCAGAGCCTTTGGACAAGTGGCATAAACAGTAGTCGAATCGAAAAGTCAAAATAGCAAATGTATGGGATTTGACGTAAGTTGACGATGTAATGTCGTAAACTTACGTCAAATCCCATACATTTGCTTTTTGGACTTTTCGATTCGACTACCGTGTATACCACTTGTCTAGAGGGGCAGGGATATCAATCACAAAACTCTGGTAGTATTTTTTTTGGGTCAACAACACGCAAGTGAAAGAGAAAATGTACTTTTTTCATAACTCATTATATGAATATATTAAATAACATAATCCGCCATTTTGATTTTATCGCAGTGATACTCACTCTTGACCAAATCTAATGACAAATTTATAACACAATTGTTTGAGCCGTTGTGTAGTTACTAGCGGACATAAAAACGGACATACAGGTCTTATGCATAACTCTTATTTTTAAGCTGTTTGGGGTCGAAACTCTAGGAGCATGAGAACCAAGTGTATATAAACTGTATCGTGAGATATCCAAGCGTTTAGTCGAGTCATCTCACGATCGGAAGGCTGGCCTTTACTTAGGTTACATTGACATATTAAATATTTGAATTATTTTCTCCAGAGGTTTACCTATAATCACACAGCTAGCGTGGAACTACCTATAAACCTCTACAGTAAGCCTTCTTCCGCTGCTAAGCATAAATCTACTCTCCTTTATCAAAAATATCTTTTTATGTCACGAAATTTGTATGTCAATCTCTAGTTTATAAATTGCTTTCTTACTTCTTAAGTTTATTTGTTTAAATTTACTTTATATAGTGGCACGTCCCGGCTTCGCATGAGCGCCAAACTTTTCTGTTATAAATCGTTAATTTTGGACATTTTAGGGTAGGTTAAGATTATACAACATTTCAGAATTTAACCATTCAGAGAGATAAAGGATTTACCGTAGGTATTTCGAGCTTTTACTAGCTAAATTATGTCAAAAAAATTCCGATATTACTCATAAATCATAGGAGGAATCAAATTTTCTCGTTAGTATCCCCAATACCCCTGAAATGTCATTATGAAGGTTCGCAACTTGTAAACAGAGGTTATAGACGCTACTTGATTTAAATTTTATTGTTCTCGTCTTTTTCCACATTGTTTCGAATATACTACATATATATCCTACTAATATTATAATGCGAAAGTTTGTTAGGATGGATGGCTGGATGGATATTTGGTACTCTTTCACGTAAAAACTACTGAACGGATCTGGATGAAATTTGGGACAGAGATAGATAATGGTCTGAAATAACACATAGGATACTTTTTACAGCGATAACCGACATCCACGCGGGCGGAACCGCTGGCAACAACTAGTATAAGAATAATATTAAAAACTTATTTAAACTAACTAAACCTAAATACGGAAACCTACTTAAAGAAATAAAACGTTTAGGCGTCATAATATTTCTCCGCATCACTGTCAACTGGAAAAGTGCCCAAAAGGCTGGCAGCATTGCAACGTTGAATGGCAATGCTGATTCTCTGTGTGAGAAACAGGCCGGCCTTCTATATAAGTATTTGAGCTAATTGCATAACAAAAATGCTAAATATATTACAATGTCTTGTGTTATGCAGTCACAGATAAAACAAATCCTACTACTTACAATTGAATGTAATAAACTTCAAGTGGCATTACATCAATGATTATGCACGTGGTACAGATTAAAACACAATGCAAAGATTGATAATACTTAGTATAGCCATTTGTGACATCATTAATGACCTACTAGCTGATACAAAGCTGAACTACAATCATAGCTCATTTCACTGAATTAATCTTTCAGAAAAGTGATACATCAAAAGTTAAAAAGAGTTAGTCGCAAGCTAGTGGGGGGCAATTGCGCCCATTGCCCCCCTTCCCTAGATCTTCGCAAAGTAGGTACCCTATGTTCTTCCTCAGGATGCTATCTATCTCTTTACTAAATTTCATAAGGATCCGCCGGCTGATTCTCTAAGAAACAGCGATCGCAAACTAACAGTTATGATTGCTCGGTTTTCGCTTTTACGTAACACCGATTTTCAATCTGACAGCCCGATTTTGCTCCGATTTTCAAACTGACAGCCAGATTTTACTCCGTTTTTGCGGTCGCTCGTTTTTTGCTCTTACGGAATACCCCTGCCGTTCAGCCGTTTAGTCGTGGAAAGGTAAAAAAAAATAATCATACAGACGACCTGAATCTTTCAAACCGATTTCGGTCAGGGTGACGAATCTCAATGGAGACAGCCAACTGCGCGGGATAGTCCACAATAAATGTGTGGCGCAAACACAGATCTCTTCTCTTTACCTTTACTCTTATATGTCTTTAGATTTAAATGACTAGCCTATTAATAAAGTGGTTAGTGAAAGCTTGTCTGCTGAGGCCGTAGGTTCGATTCCCATCCAGGACAAAATATTTTTGTGTGATGACAACAATTTGTTCTATATGTATGTGTAATCTATCTATCGTAATTATCCTAGGCGAAAGACGTTCACTGGTCATAAACATATGCTGGACATTCCTACGTCCAGCATATGGCTAGGATCTCCCAAGAATTTCCACAATATTCGGTCCTAATATATCTATAATCCTACTAATATTATGAACGCGAAAGATTGTAAGAATGTATGGATGTATTGTTTGTAACTCTTGAGTTTTACGAAAATGTGAACGACATGGTATCTCGATTTTATGAAATAGTACAAGAGACCATTACTAAATATATACCCATGACAAGAAACCGTCAAAAATCTTATCCTGTATGGTATTCACCTCAGTTAATATATCTTCTAAAGCGGAAATTTAAGTATCATGAAAGGTTTAAAAAATATGGCAATCCACTGGATAAATTGGAATTTGATTATTTAAGAACAGATTGCAGCAAGATCATAACAGAATGTTATAATAAATATATATTAGCAATAGAATCTGAACTAAAGAAAAACCCAAAATACTTCTGGACACATATTAAAAATTTAAAAAGAAGTTGTTCATCGTACCCTAGTACAATGATCTTGAATAGCACTGCAAATTCCGACACACATCGAATACCTGATATGTTTGCCACCCATTTTTCATCGGTCTATGAGGCAGACGTCAATGACCTCAACAACTATCTTTCTAGTCATGCTTCCGAATCAAATCCAATTAATCTAGACGTACTCAGGCCTCTTCAGTTCAATCCGGATGAAGTTAGTAAAAAAATTAAAAAAATCGACCCCACAAAAGGAGTTGGTCCTGATAATGTTCACCCAGTCTACCTTGTAAAATGTGCGAGTAGACTAGCCTTGCCACTATGCATGCTTTTTAACAAATCTTTGCAAACTGGCACCTTTCCAGATGCTTGGAAGTTAGCAAGAATTGTACCCATTTATAAAAATGGTAAAAAGGAATACATTTCCAATTACCGACCAATAACCATACTGTCCACTGCAGCAAAGGTCTTTGAATCAATGGTACATGCATACATCTATGGTCATATACAAAAATATATTATCAATGAACAGCACGGTTTTATGGCAGGAAGATCTACGAACACGAATTTGGTACTTTTTGCATCAGATTTAATGAAATCAGTTGATCAAGGAGCACAAGTGGATGCAGTCTACACTGACTTTTCGAAGGCGTTTGATAAGGTAAACCACACAATACTATTAGACAAACTTTACATGTTCGGTGTAACAGACAACATTTTAGATTGGTGTAGATCTTACCTTACAAAACGCCCTTTGAGAGTGGTTGTGGACAATGAACAATCAGAACCCTTTTTGGCGCTCTCTGGTGTCCCCCAGGGCTCTGTACTGGGACCACTGTTTTTTAACGTATTTATAAACGATCTGGCAAAAAGCATCAAACATAGCAAGGTATATCTCTTTGCTGACGATCTCAAGTTAACTAGGATGATTTCATGTATGGAAGATTCCAAATACCTTCAAGAAGACGTTGACAACCTCCAAAAATGGTGTAACAAAAATAAATTATACCTAAATACTTCAAAATGTCACCACATAAAGTTTATTAGAAAACGTAATAAGTATCATACTGAGTACTTAATAAATGGTGATAGACTCCAAGAAGTAAGTAACATAAGAGACCTTGGAATTATTTTTGATAGTCAATTACGGTTCTCGGATCACATTGACCAAATCATAAAGGAGGCAAATAAATCATTAGGTTTTATTCTTAGAAATACTAAAGACTTTAAAAAGCCGTCTTCAATAATTCTACTTTATAATAGCTATGTAAGAATTAAACTGGAATACTGTAGCACAGTCTGGTGCCCAGGCTTTAATATACATATTAACAGAATTGAGAGAGTACAAAAAAAAATGATCCGCTGCCTATCCTACCGCTTTAAAACACCAAGAATAATTAGGACTTATACAGAAAAAATAAAACATTTCCGTCTAGATGCACTCTCTGTACGTCGCGTTCACCTGGATATGTCTTTCCTGCATAAACTGATGAACAACCAAATTGACTGTCCCGTGCTGGTTAGTCAATTCTTATATAATGTTCCTTCAAGAATACCGAGATACCCATGCGGATTGTTCAAAAACAGATTTTGTAGAACAAGAATGGGTCGTAATTCACCAGTTGTTCGTTTGGCTCGTCTGTACAACGATTTGACAAAAAAGTTAACGGAGCTTGACATACACTTCCAAAGCCTACCCAAGTTTATGAAACTACTTAAAGCAAGTGACGTACTTTTAGTTTAACATTATCGCGCTTTTTTATTTTACTATTAATTTCATTTTATATAATTCAATTTTATTTTTATCTTTACTTTTATATTTCTTTTAAGCTTATAGTTTTTAATGCATGATGTGGTTAACCTATAATTGTAAGTGTAGTTAGCTCAACAAATGTAATATTCTTATTTTTAATGTATTGTATTGCTGTACCTGTGTTGGTGACCCTATAAATAAATAAATAAACTCTTTCACATTGGTACTGCTACCGGGGATCAAACTCGCACCTCTTGCGTGCAAGTCGGTTACTCTCCCACTCGGCCACCACCGCTTTTTTTTATATTATGTAAATATTAGGTTCAAATTAGGTCACAGTCTGACCTTCATTGACATCAACAAATCATCACATGCCAACAAACCTCTGCTATAACGTAATGTATTTAAAATTACACGTGGTCACGAAACACTTCAATCAAAGATCGAATTACAAACTATCAAAAACAAACATTAATTATTTAAATAAATGGGGCGAAGTACATTTTTAAATACTGTGCTGTTATACTATTAAATGCAACAAGCATGTCCAATGAAAAGTAGCACGAAAATGTTATATAAAAAAATACCGACTTCAAACAGCGTAAAATAACTGAATACAGATTAAAGTCGGTGCCAAGCTGAATTAGGCGACAGGAGTAGCTTAAGCACCGAATTCAATCCGTATTCAGTTATTTTTCGCTTTTTAAAGCCAGTTTTCTTTAAATTTTTAGTGATATTTTTTGTTTCGATTTTATAGAAAAGCACTGAATCAATTTCGTTTTAATTTATTTGATACCTCTTTAGTATGTAGTACCTACCTAAGTAAAGAATAATCATCATCGACACCAATTAATAATTAAATGATTGCGTAACAAATATAAAAAAAACACAGTTGAACTGAGAACCTCCTCCTTTTTTAAAGTCGGTTAAAAAGGATATATTTATATTCTATGGCTCTTTTAAGAGCGATTGATTGAGGAAACTGAGTTGTGTAATTTAATAAGTTACTGTTAATAGCTGTGTCCATTTGGGGTATCCCCCGATTGTAATTCTGGATTAGTTTTTTCCTATGTTCCATGGAAATTGGTTTAGCGTTTTTGTAAAGGCACCGAGTCCGATCCCAAGTGGAAAGATGTAAATATAATAATCTGGATAGATCTGGGTGCCCGGACCCGCAAAAATATCCCTCCTCCTTCTCTTTTCCTTTGCGCTACCACCGATATCATTATGGCGATATAAATATGGTAGAACAATTTTGGCCTTTCAGACTTTTAAATAAACACAATCTTAATTGATATTAATAAACTAAATATGCGTCTAAGACAGAAATATTTAAGTAATCACTATTTGTGTCTAGAAATATTAACAAAACGTTTGTTAAGATAAAGCTTGTGATGAAAAGGAACAATATTTCATTGTACATTGTACCTTAGAGACCTATAGTATCTGAAAAGGTAGGCTAGAATTATTTAGCACCTTGTGCGAGCGTAGGCTTATCGGATCAAAAATAAGATTAGCCCGAAGATGAAATATTAATGTGGAAATAAGACCTAAACGATTTTTATTACTACTATATTTTATTTATACTATATTTTTATTGAAATCCTATTTTTACCAGCCGCTTGATGTGCAAATCTTTTTGGTAAAAGAAAAGGAAAAAATATATAAAATGTTAAACCTCGTTTAAATTAACCCTTAACTAACTACCTACCTTTCTCTCAGACTCCAACAAAAAGATTTGTATTCATTAAAAGTAGAACTATATTATTATTTTACATACAAGTGCAGACGCAGTACTGTGGGTTGCTGGAAGAAGGTATACTGGCGCGTCAAGGATAAAAACGCGTACATGATTAGTTATTAACAAAAACCAGCTTGGACCCTTTGAATCCATCCAAAAACGCGCTGTGAGGATTGTTGATTATCACAAGCTCACAGGCGGTATTGATCCACTAAGTCTCAGGAGAGACTTCGCCTCCTTGTGTGTGTTCTACCGCCTGTACAATGGGCTGTGTTCTGAGGAATTGTTCGATATGATGCCCACGGCCACATTTTATCAACGTACCTCTCGCCACTGACAGGGCGTTCATCTTCACATCCTTGCACCTCAAACATGCCGTACCGTAAGAATCCAGAGGAATTTCTTACGACGTACGATAAGGTTGTGGAATGAGCTCCCTGCCGAGGTTTTGTTTGTCAAGAGACTATAGCATGGGGTTCTTCAAGAAAGGAGTTATAAGGTTTTTAAAGGGTCGGCAACGCGTGAGTGACACCCCTGGTGTTGCAAACGTCCATAGGCTACGGTAACTGCTTACCATCAGGCGGGCCGTATGCTTGTTTGCCACCTTGGTAGTAAAAAAAATAATAATAATAATGTCACTGGAGTCTGAGACACTCCAGGTAGATAGTTAAGGGTTAAACTAGTGTTATATTTATATTTTTGAGTCAAATCCACTAACTTGGGGAATTTACAAACACACAAATAACGGACACAAATTACACTCAGACTCGGAGGACCATTTGTAGATCACACATTTTTTTGTCCCGTTTGGGGATCAAACCTAGAAAAAAGCCGCTTAGTGGTAAATGGCGTAATCAGCCACTTCACCATGCCTAACCAAGCAGTAAAGATTGAACCTATAACATTCAGTTGATAGTAAAGTGACAGAATTACATGTAACATTGTCGACTAGAATAGTTACTGCACTAAACTGTTCGCTCATATCAGTGGAGCTTAATTCTATAAATTGAACCGTAATTATGATCTATTGAGTGAGTCCTGAACTACGTTGATTACTACCGTAGCCTATAGACGCTTGCAATACCAGAGGTATTACTTGCGTGTTACCGACCCATCCCAGAGATAGGAATACGTTTATTTCAAAACGCATCCCTAAATGAGCGCTGGAGACCTGTATAGTCGCTCTCATTTGCCACCTAAACAGTATCAAAATCATAATAAATAAAATAAATATATGTTTATATTTATTTTAAATTCAAATAATTATTTATCTGTAAATTAAATATTTGATTGAGGTCGCAGTTCTGAGGAAAGGTGCCCAAAAGACTGGCCACATAGCGACGCTGGATCGCAAGGCTAATACGTTGACCCAAGTAAAGGCCAGCCTTAGGATCGTTAGATGATTCGACTAGCTTCTTATTAATTTAAAATTTAATTGGATAGGTATATATAGTTTTTATACTCCTTGGGGGGCAAACAAGCAAACGGCCCGCCTTATACAATATTAAGCAGTTACCGTAGCCTATGAAGGCTAGCTATACCAGAGATATCACTTGCGTTTTGCCGACCCCTTTTTAATTTTTACACTAGTGCTTTTAGATGGAGTATCCCTGGAATAAGAAAACATTTCATTCAGAATGCTTCTCTAAATGAGCGCTGGAGACCTGTACTCACATACAGGAACACTGCTGTATATAGTTATTTGGCTGTAGTCTTCTGGAAGGTGGAGTTCCTTCCCTCTCTTAAAATTTCTTTTTTCCTTTACAGTTATTCGACCACTTCGCTCCGGACCATAAGTTAGACGTGAAGGTATACTGCGTGATTCTCCTTCTGCCACTAATACTCATCACACAAATACGTCACCTGAAGTACCTCGTGCCATTCTCTTTCCTTGCCAATATATGTTTGCTGGTGACATTTGGCGTGACCTGCTATTACACCTTCACTGATTTACCACCCCTGGACAATATTGAGATGGTCGCTAGTGTTGAGAGGTGGCCTTTGTTTTTGAGGTAAGTCTATATCTTATACATACATACATATCATCACGCCCGTCTAACATTGGGGTAGGCAGAGACTATGCTACGTCAATTGCAATGGCCTAACCTCTTTAAATATTTCATACCAACACAGTATCAACTTATACAGTACCTAAAGATTTTAATCTCCGCAACGTTTCCTAGAGCCATTTTCTAAAAATATATTATTGATCATCGCACGACCTTTTTATAACCTATGAAACTAAATTTGACATGAACTTATTAATATATTAATCTTGTTATTGCTCCTTAAGATTATATAGACACATGTTTGCAGAAATATAAAGCAAAAGAACGTTTTATTCTATCAGAAGGTTTCTTTATACTATTTTATTCATAGCCGTATAAATTTCACTCGCAGTTTGACATGCGTAGGCTGAATGAAATGAGAGAAAAGTCAACTATATTCCTGCCAATGTGTTGTATAGATGTATTCCATTTTGACATAAAAGAAACGAATTTAGACGGTTGGAAATATTGGTTTATTTATTTTGGAAACAGAACAGCTCATTCTAATTTTAATAACAATTAGTATAGCAATGGTGAGCCAATTACAGGTTTTCACGTTTTTATATACTACTTGGGTGGCAAGCAAGCATATCTGATAAGTTAAGCAGTTACCGTAGCCTATGGACGCTTAAAATACCAGAGGTATAACTTGCGTGTTGCTAACCCACTTTTTACACCAGGGCTTTAAGATGGGATCCCTGGGATAGGAATACGTTTCTTCCAAAATGCATCCCTAAATGAGTGCTAGAAACCTGTACACACAGGAACACACCTACACCGCTGTGTGTAGTTATTTGGCTGTGGTCTTCTGTAAGGTGGAGGTCCTACCCCAATCGGGCTTGCTAAACTATCACTAGTGTTAGTATATATTATACTTACATGTCGTTTTTTTATGGAGTCTGCCTCAATGGTGCACTTACACGACTTCTTTACTAAAATTATGGGTTGGATCTTGTGGTGGAATACCACGTCGAATATGTGGAAATTGATTTGTCTTGCAATTTTGACTCGACCGGGTAACGAACTTGATGTAAAGCAGGTAGTATGAAGTATGAATACTTATTAGCTCAAAGTGAAGCAAAACAAATTAGTGCTTTAAAAAATAAAGATAGTGTAAAGGAAAAATATCCCGATGATACTCATTCCGGTAAAGTAGCATATGGGCTTTTGGATGACATACAATATGACAAGGCTCATCATCATCAAAAACCTAACATGGCTGGCGAAAACCCGCCCATTTAGAGGGAACGGTAATGATATAAACATGTATTTTTCGATATATGCACTGTGCAGGTAATATCGCGGTTGGTAGCTACTCAATTAATAACAAAATAAACTTATTTTAGAGAAAAATAGGATAGAAGCAAAAAAGCAAACTCAAATAATTTTAACCGAAGTATCTTGTAACCTAGTGTAAAGTCTATTCTACGTTACAGTGGAACCCAACGTGGGGTCACTGCAGGTGGATTTTCGATCACGCGTGTCAACTAGCCCACGTGGTCGGAATCCCACCTAACTACGTTACAATCTTTTCGCCTTTTCTCTTTATCTTTCAAAATCATTAAAATCGCATTAAATAACGAAAACAATTATGCATTTAAACACCACAAACTCCCTTTAGAAAATAGGTTATGCTTCGAATAAAGCCCACTCTTGGCAACCCTCCAAAAGGTGTTTTCCCTTTCCCGAACATTAAGTTTGTATACAATAGCGTTCAATTCGATTTAGTTTTGAAATTGCCAACGGAATTTGCGGTTAGAACGTTCAAACGTTGATGAGAATTTGTCTATTAGATAAGAATGTCACTATTTAAAGTCTGAACAGCAACTAAGCTTTACTCGTGAGTATGTTAATGTGGAATTCGAATAATTATATTATTAACGTTGGGTATAGTGTAGAGTATAATGTGAGTGTAAGAATTAAAACGCACTCCAACACTTCTCAATCTATTTATTCCCGATATATAAACTTTTTGTGTCTCGAGTCCACCTTTGTCGTCAGTAGTCAAGAAAGTAATGAGCCGCGCCGTTTTATTTTAAGATATCTGCCTCTCTAGACAAGTGGCATAAACGGTAGTCGTATCGAAAAGTCAAAAAAACAAATGTATGGGATTTGCCGTAAGTTTACGACATTATAATTATCGTCAACTTACGTTAAAACCATACATTTGCTTTTTTTACTTTTCGATTCAACTACCGTTTATGCCACTTGTCTAGAGGGGCTGATATTTTGTGTTGCCATATGAATTGTGTATAAATTGTACCATCTAGAGTAATAAATAAATGGTATATTATTGTGTATGCTAACATAAGGACAGCGTTTAGTGAAAATTTCTTACTTATGGCAATAATATTATTAATTAAAACTGATGAATAGTTGTATTCCTTTGTGTGAGTACAGGTTTTCAGTGCTCATTTAGAGATGCGTTTTTTATCCTAGAAATCACAAAACCCTGGTGTTACAACAACAATGCGCAGGTGGTGCCTCTGGTTTTGCGGGCGCCCATAGGCTACGGTTACTGTTTACTACCAGGCAGGTCTTATACTTGTTTATCACTTAACTATCTATAACCTTAATAAGAAAATGAATTTTGTTTAATTGAAATATTGAAAACGGCTCATGATTATATTAAAATAACTGCCAGTTTAACTTACATGAAACGTGGGTAAAAAGTTAAGCTAAGTTATTAGTTTAGTTTTCTTTTTCTTTTTAAAGACAACTCCCGCACTAGACAAGCTCTGAGCTGTGACGCGGGAAACTTTACAAACATACAATAAACGGACACAAATTACACCCATACTCAGAACAACTCATTGCGGGTCACACAAAGTTGTTTCCTGTGTGGGAATTGAATCCTCGTGCACGGCTGGAGCATACTGCGGCCACTGAATCACCAAGGCAGTCATCGATCAGTGAGATTAGCGCATTCAAATATGCAAACTCTTCAGCTCATATAAACACTAGTATTCGCCCACGCATAAAATCCCACGAGAACAGTATATTTTCCGAGATAAAATAGCCTATTTGCTATTCCAGACTATATTCTATTTCTATGCCAAATTTCATCCATAAATCCATATATATCCTCACAAACTTTCACATTTCTAATATTAGTAAGATTCGTCACACAATAACGTTAATTTATATATACATATAATGTATATGCAAGCCAATTGCATACCAAGATATAACAGCAAAAGTTATACAGCATTATTCCTCGCTAAGGCAAATAATCTAGCGCTTCACCTTCCACAACACAAAATAAACTTGGTTTCGATATTCGGAGGGAATAATGTCTCAAGTTTGTTGCTTCCGACAAACGTTATTGAAGTAGATAAATATAAATGGACTTCTCTTTGTAAAGGTTTTGTCTGAATCTGCAAAGTTAAACATTCCTTACCATAGTATTAAATTAATTGTATTTTTATATTTATAGAGTAGGTTTATAAATAGTCCTTCAGACAGAATTTTAATGAAGATTAGCGAGCTGCCTGTACTCAAGGCAGCGAAGATGGCTGTATGGGGCCGCTATATGAAGAATATTTTTTTTTACGAAAACCATCCTTACTAATATTATAAATGTGAAAGTTTGTGAGTATGGATGGATGGATGGATGTTTGTTACTCTTTCACGTAAAAACTACTTAACGGATCTGGATGAAATTTGGCAAAGAAATAGATTATGGTCTGGAGTAACAGATTGGCTACTTTTTACAGCGATAACCGACATCGATGCGGGTGGAGCCGCGGGCAGCAGCTAGTTGTATATATTTCGATTACAATTAGAATATACCTACAGACAAAAATATATTTCACACTAATTCATACATTGGTTTTCCTAAAAACTAATCTTCATTTAGCAGCTCTGTACAGCCATCTGCGTTGCCCACCTTACATATATTATGATAGTGCATACACGTGTGTGTGCAATCACATACGGACATAGTCCTATGGGACGGCAATCCTACGCAACTAGAGCAGGACGAATAAAAACGAATCGACTGCCTTGGTGGTCCAGTGGCCGCAATATACGCCTGCTGTGCACAAGATTGTGAGGTATTTGAAGGGTTCGATTCCCACAAAGGACAAACCTTTGTGTGACCCGCAAAGAGTTGTTCTGAGTCTGAGTGTAATGTGTGTTTGTTAATTGTATGTTTGAAAAATTCCCCGCGACACAGAGCTTGTTCTCTAGTGCGGGAGTTGTCTTTTTTAAACAAAGGAAAAAATAATAGAACGGAAACATTTTCTATAAACACAGCGACAACCCCTCCATGCTTCGAAAAGCACGCTAAGAAATAGGTTCGGCATCTCATCTCTCCCTGGTCCTGTCAGATTAAGTCCGAATAAAGCACATGTATTTGCTACACATTCGTGCTAAATATTTTTATGTCATTTTGGCTTGGCTAATTAGTCACCCACTGTAACCGAAAACAGTCTAAAATATTTTCAAATTAAATTTTAAAATGGATAACTGATTGCTTTTTCACGATTCAATTTTATATTTTCTTTTTAAAATTAATTAGTTTCCCTTTCAGTACTTCTTTGCCTTTTGAAGTCTGTCCCTATTTTAATGAATACCTAACAAACCGTCTAGATAAATAAAAAAAAACATTTATTGCTATAACATTTATAACAACTGTTTTGCACTATTTTCGGGAACTCCTGGAATCAAACATCAACCTTAATGTCCCACTCAAAACCAAGGATGAAGTGGACGACGCGTGCCTTTATATCACAAACCTGATCCAAGTAGCCGCTTGGTCTAGCACTCCTGAGCTAGAGGATTCATCACACGCAGCGCCGGTCCCTCTTAAAGTCAGGGAAAAAATCTTTGAAAAACGTCGCCTTCGCAGAATTTGGCAGACGACCCACAGGTGCGCAGATAAGACCAGGCTTAACCGTGCAATTAAAGAACTTAAAGATCTTCTGGCTGATGTTGCAAATGAATCCCTAAAACAGAGATTAGTGAATATGTCTACCAATGCAAACGGGATGCAAAACCTCTGGAAGGCGACAAAGTGCCTCCCACAACCACAACAGTGTTCTCCGCCTATAAGGTCCGGGAACACATGGGCGCGTACTGACCAAGAAAAATCCCAAGCCTTTGCTGCACACCTAGCCGGTGTCTTTACACCCAATAGTACGGATATACCAGATGATCCAGAAATAGATGAAGTCCTAAAACAAGATCTGCAACTATGCTTGCCGTTGACCCCTACCTCACCAAGGGAAATGGCTAAAGAAATAGCCAAAATGGAGTCTAACAAAGCACCAGGATTTGATCTAATCACCCCCAGGCTACTGAAAGAGCTCCCTAAGAAGTGCATTGTTTTCTTGACCATCCTCACCAATGCCACACTGAGAATCTCACACGTTCCTGCACTCTGGAAAACATCTCAAATTGTCATGATTCACAAGCCTGGCAAGCCGCCCAACGATGTCTCATCTTATCGCCCCATTAGCCTGACGCCAGTACTTTCAAAATTGTGGGAAAGGATTATCCTTGCACGTCTATCACATTGCCTAGTCTCGGACCATGTAATACCCGACCATCAATTTGGTTTCCGGAAGCACCACTCAACTATAGAGCAGGTCCACAGAGTCTATTGTACAATAAGACAATGCCTGGAAAAGAAAGAATACTGTTCGGCCGCTTTTCTTGATGTACAACAAGCCTTCGACCGAGTCTGGCATAAAGGACTACTTTGCAAAATTAAAATGTAACTTCCACATTCTTACTACTTGCTGTTGGACTCCTTCCTATCTCGGCGACAGAAAATTCCAAGTCAAGCTCCGTGACGCAAGATCTTCCCTGATTAGTTGCAGAGCTGGTGTGCCTCGAGGCTCAGTGCTTGGTCCGGTTCTCTTCAATATATTTACTAGTGACCTACCCCAAGCACCCGAAACAACCGTGGCTACCTTTGCTGATGATGCGGCCTTTCTCAGTTGTAACCGAGATCCAAATGTGGCGAGCAGCCAGCTGCAAACCCAACTTAATGCTACCAGTGCCTGGCTGACCAAGTGGCGAATAAAAACAAGCGCCCCGAAGTCTCACCACATTACATTTACCCTAAGACGCGAGACCTGTCCCCCGGTCACCCTAGGCCTCGACATATTGCCACAATCAACCTGTGTTAAATACCTTGGATTCCACCTGGATCGAAGGATGACATGGAAAGATCACATAAAGACGAAGCGGAACGAAATCAACTTTAGATTTAAAAACTTGCTCTGGCTCCTCAGTAGACAGTCTGCTTTATCCCTATCCAACAAACTAAGGGTCTATTGCTCCATAATTAAGCCGATCTGGACATATGGTATCCAACTGTGGTATTCAGCCAGCAAATCTAACATTATGTGCCTACAGAGAACTCAGCACCCTGGTATGCTCGTAACTCGGAAATCCATGAATATCTGGAAATCCCAACCATCCAGGAGGAAGTAAAAAGATACTCAACCAACTATGGGACCGCTTGACATACCACCCAAATCCGTTATCAAGTATGCTCCTGCAGCCTAACTTGATTAGAAGACTCAAGAGAGCCGATGTGCTGATTTAATGATGAGAGAAAGAGCAGTGGCTCTGCCTCGCCAAACCCCAACCTCTTTCAACTCACCTGATTAAAGTCTAGACGACTGATCGCAGGTTATAAGATATTAATAAAAAAAAAAAAAAAACTGTTTTGCCTAGTGTTTTTACTTCTGTCTGCTCTCTCGGAGTGCAATTTAAAATAAAATACTACTTGGGTGGCAAACAATCATACGGACCGCCTGATGTTAAGCAGTTACTGTAGCCTATGGACGCTTGCAATACTGATATCACTTGCAATTTTCACACCAGGTCTTTAAGATAGTGTATCCCTGGAATAGGAAGACGTTGCTTTCAAAACGCACCCCTAAATGAGTATAGGAGATTTGTACTCACACACAGGAACACTATTACACCGCTGTGTGTAGTAATTTGGCTGTGGTCTTCAGAAGACCACAGCCAAAGATCTTCCCCAGTCGGGCTTGCTCGCTAGTATGGTACCGTACTTCTCTTATTACGTACTGCAAACGTAAATTTTAATACATTTATTATTTACCTGAATTGGATGACTACGACAGAGGATGAAAATATTTCTGAGCAAACCGACCGTTTTGTACAAATATTAACTTCATCTTCTTTCAAGTTAAGATGAATATTTTAAGATTCCGTACATTTGATATGACATGACAATGTAATGCACAAGGAGAATGTGTTTTATTATTATTACAAGCTTTTATTTAGCTTGCAATGTATGTTAGTTAATTATTATAATCTAAAAAAAAACTTATGTTGTGTTGTGTTTTATTTAAGCTTGTCTTTTGTACAGGCAGACTTAGGAATTAAGAGCATTTCACATAATTGCCGTACCGGGTTCGATCCCTGGTTGTGGTAAAATTATATTTTGATTTTTTTTCGATAAATACTCATTATCAAGATAGAGTATTGTGCCCTGCAATAGCAAAGGTTCACTTCCTATTAAAAAGGACACATCATTTAGATAGAACCCAATAAAACTGCATAGTTGGTTCAGTGACTTAAGTGGTTACGTGTTCTTTACCACAGCGTTTTGTGGGTGCGATCCCTACACGGGATAAAAATTTGTGTGACCCATAAATGGTTGTCCCGAGACAAAGTATACATTGTGTCCGTTAATTGTATTTTAGTAAAGTCCCCAACACAGACACACACAGTTCCTAGGGCGGGATTTGTCTTTATTTAAAAAAAAAGAAAAAAAAATGGAACTGCTCAGAACATAATTAGATTATTTTTTTCCAGTACAGCAATATTTGCAATGGAAGGTATCAATGTAGTAATGCCAGTGGAGAACGAGATGGAGAAACCTAAGCACTTCCTCGGGTGTCCTAGCGTGCTGAATGTGACTATGATCTTCGTGGCCATCCTGTATGGAGTCACGGGTATCTTCGGCTACCTGAAGTATGGTGATGCGGTACTTGGAAGTATTACATTGAATTTGCCAGAGGATGAAGTGTGAGTACCTTTTTTATAATTCCAATTTAACCATTGGGGACGCCAGAATTATTTACTGTTATCATGATAATAATAATTAGAAACCCGTAATGCTGTCCTCTATTAAGAATGCAGAGAGAGCATAGGCTGTCCTACACCTTCGTTATATTTATTAAAAATATAATATTATGTAAAACAGTTATAGTGACTGTCTCTATAGTGCTGTGGTAGTGCATACAGACTGCCATGCAGAAGTCCTAGGTTAGAGCGCTGTCGGAAAGTAAGGGTGTTTCTTAAAAAAATAGCCAAATCCTGGGATAGGGTATTTTTAATACTACCAAGAAGGCAAAGAAGCATACGACCCGTCTGAAGCAGTTACCGTAGCCCATAGACGATTGCAACAACGGAATTACTTATAACTCATTTCTTAAAGAACCCCATGCTATAGACTATTTTTTAACCGACTTCAAAAAGAGAAGGTTATCAATTCGTGTGTTTTTTTTTTTTTTTATGTTTTTTACCGCATAACTCCGTCATTTATGGACCGATTTGAAAAATTCTTTTTTTGTCTGACTGGACATACTTCCAGTTTGGTCGCATTATCATCAAAAGAAAGTTCTGATGATGGGATCCATGAGGAATTGAGGGAACTCCTCAAAAGTTATAGGCATATATGTATATATGTGTATATAGCAATTTCAGTATTTTTAACAACTAATCAATCATTTGCATTCAGAAAGTGTAATTTGGTGAAGTAAAACTGATGAAGAAGACCACAGATGGCCATCTGAACTTTTCAATAATAAGTATTTTACTGATGGCGATTAGATAAGTTTCTGTTATTGTTGCTAAGCAACTATTAATAAGAAATAATGACTTGAATGAATTGAGCGCGGATTGCACAGATTAAATATTGCTTTTAATACCTACTTGACCTGTGTTCAGCCCGACGCTCCGTCGATTTTATTCGATTGTAACAAACAAATATTTGAAAATTTTACAACTTGCCGTACTGAAGTCGGTTTTTTTTGTTAAAATTATTTTCTTGACAGGAGGCTCACTCCCTAGTAAATGATACCTAACATAGTCGGTAAAACGTGACTTTCTCCTCTTCCTTCCTCTATAGAGAACAAGCGTGAATACAATACAATATGGCTAATTTTCAGTTTTTTTTTATGCATTTTGTTCCTTCCTCGCTAGAATTGTAAGGCAAAAGTTCATTTTTGCGTGTAAATCTAATTTTACGGCATGTTTACGTTATAATTCTTGTAATTGCTTTTCGCCTGGCTATATTGAGTTGAAAACACATGAGTCAACGTTATTAACTTTAGAAATGCCACATTACTTAGTTGGTAATGATATTTCGTTTCTGTGTTCATAAAATGTTAAGAAATTGTCTACTTGTTTCTTGTTTTTAAAAGACAATTCCTGCACTAGAGAACTAGCTCTGTGTTGCGGGGGACTTTACAAACATACAATCAACGGACACAAATTATATCCAGACTCAGAACAACTCTTTGTGGGTCACACAAAGTGTTGTCCCTGTGTAGGAACCGAACCAACAACCTCGTGCACAGCAGGCGCATACTGAATACCCGCTGGACCACCGAGGCAGACAAACGTCTAAGTTTACAAAGTCTACGTTTTTGTTTAATAAATAATTTGTAAGAATTTCATTGTTAATGTCTTTTTATACTGCTTGGATGGCAAACAAGCATATGGCCCGCCTAATGTTAAACAGTTACCGTAGCCTTTGGACGCTTGCAATACCAGAGATGTCACTCGCGTATTGCCGACCCATTTTTTGACACCAGGGCATTAAGATGGAATATCCCTGGGATTGAAAATCGTTTCTTTAAAACGAATCCCTAAATGAGAGCTGGAGACTGTACTCAAACACAACTACACCGCTGTGATTGTCCTTCACCAGTTGCTATTATAGTGCCCTGCCTTTCTCGTATAATTACAATTTATACATAGAAACTGTAATTAATATGAAATCAATCTAATAGGAGCGACACTATGTTCACTGACAAAATCGACATTTGTCGATTTTAACAAACGATTTGTCATTATTATATGTACTAGGGGTCGCCCGCGACTGCGTCCGCGTAGTAATTTGGAATATTTTCGCCGATTTTGCAACTTATCTCACTACTGCTCCGCTCCTATTGATCATATCGTGATGTTATATAGCCTATAGTCTTCCTGGATAAATGCACTATTCAACAAAAAATATTTTTTTCTAATCGAACCAGTACTTTCTGAGATTAGCGCGTTCAACCAAACAAACTCTTCAGCTTTATAATATTAGTATAGATATTATACTATAGAAGTATAAATAGTATAGATTAAGTTGTCTTCATTTTGGGAAGGTCATATGTGTATAATAATAGTGGGGATCTTTCAGTGCGTATAATCTATCGTAGCAAATTGCTACGGCGTAGATCAGTTCGCTACGTAATCGTGCTACGCTGGGTCAATGTTTGGGAATAAAAAAATATGATAAACATAATAACTAACCTTGGTTCACGATTTAGACGTTTGTTTAAATAAAATATAGCCTGTATGCTATTCTGATGTATTCTATCTGATATAACACTAGCTGGCCCAGCAAACGTTGTTTTGCTACTAAAATAGTAATATTGCTATTAAAAAATAGGGGTTGATCGTAGAGGAGTGAAAATTACGGTTTGTATGTATTTTTTAATATTCATAAAAAAAAATATCAAAAAATGATGACCAATGGTCTTAAATTTATTAGCAGAATACCAAAAATGCTACTGAGATTCAATTGAAGATCAATTAATATTAAATTGAGCCGTGAATTGGGGCCCAGATTAAAAATTATATGTAGAAAAGGTAGGCGTTGTATTATGCAATGTTGTATAATTGTCCACGAAAACTTTGATATCGATACAGAACTATGAAATGACGACGAAATGACTGCCTTGGTGGTGCAGTGGTCGCAGTATGTGCCTGTGCACAAGTTTGTGGGTTCGATTCCCGCACAGGACAATTTTTTTGTGACCCACAAAGAGTTGTTCTGAGTAGGGCATAATTTGTGTCCGTTAATTGTATTTTTGTGAAGTCCCTCGCGACACAGAGCTTGTTACTGGGAGTTATTTAAAAAAACCGCACCATCCATCTTCCCTTTAGTAGCCATCACGCGTTACACAACCCTTTAGCAACGGGTTTAAAAAGACGTATTTCACTTTAACACGTGAAACCTTTTCCGACATTTCAATACCATTGAACCTTTTTCTAAAAGTGGCACGTCACTATGCGAGCCCAAACCACGATTTCCTTTTTATGATGGCTCCCAATTTATAGTTCTGAAGTTCAGCCTAACGACTACAGGCGTCTGGACAGAATGTGATGTCTTGGCTATATAAAGATAACGTTTGATGTGTCAAGATTGAATTTTATAAGGCAGATAAATTAGGAATATAAGATTTCTTGGAAAAATAGGTTTAGTTTTTGTTCGGAAAGGGAAAATGCTTTAGAGTCATTGTATTATGGCCTTGGAAACCTCGTAGTTTTAATTTATTTTGTTGACAAACGTTTCTATTGACGTCTGCCTTGGTGGTCCGGTGGCCGCAATATGCGCCTGCTGTGCACGAGGTTGTGGGTTCGATTCCCAAACAGGACAAAACTTTGTGTGACCCACAAAGTGTTGTTCTAAGTCTGGGTGTAATTTGTGTCCGTTAATTGTATTTTTGTAAAGTCCCCCGCGAAACAGAGCTTGTTCTCTAGTGCGGGTGTTGTCTTTTTAAATAAAAAAATAAAATTACACTGACTTAAGAGAATAGGTTTTATTTGCTGTAGTTAAGTACATTTTTTATAATCTGACGTCATTTTTATCATCTTTTAATCACCCTCTGCTGGGTATAATTCTTTAGACTCTTTTACGCGCCATATATGTGTACTAGTAGTAGTTTAAGTACACCCAGACTCGGGACTTACTGATCACACATTTTTTTTCCCGTGTGGAGATCGAACCCACAACACACCGCGCAGTGTTAAATGGTGAGGTAACCACTTAAGCCACTGAACCATCTATGCAGTCTAATTAAAAAGCTATTAGCAAAATAAGTATGAACGCCATTTCCAGCTCCAGTATAATTCATCTTAGTCAAGTATGACTAGAAGCACCAGAGCTAACGTATTCTAATTTCACAAGAAACTGAGTTTTTATAAACTTTTTTGTTAAAGCTCACTGACTGTGTAAGTTAATAAGGCCTCTACGAAATGAGGCGGAAAAGCGCGAGTAATAACTAAAGAATATTTTAGCAGTAAAAGCATTGAATGTAATAGTAAGTTCAAGTTTTAATATACAGATAGAAAAAGAAATATGGAATCGTTTATTACTTGCATAAACATGAATGCACGGTTGGATCAGTGGGTTAAGTTTGTTTTGTCATTCAGTTTGTGTGATATTTTATTGCTAAGCGATAGGATCTATATCTACTTATATATTTAGAAATAAAATATACAACGATGTAAAAATAAGCCCTGTGACGCGGGGGACTTTACAAACATTAAATTAACGGGCACAAAGTACACCCAGATTCGGTACAACTATTTATGGATTACACAAATATTTGTCCTGGAATCGAACGCAC
The DNA here is from genome assembly GCA_947095525.1 of Trisateles emortualis. Taxonomy (NCBI): domain Eukaryota; kingdom Metazoa; phylum Arthropoda; class Insecta; order Lepidoptera; family Erebidae; genus Trisateles; species Trisateles emortualis. Next base: position 17,835,554 of record OX352736.1, on the reverse strand, counting down.
AACACGCCGCGCTATGGTAAACGGCGAGGTGATCCTGCGATAGGCTGATTAATTGATTGATTGATGAAAAATATATAGGAATTAAAAAAATAACAACAAAAGAAAAGTGTTACCAATTTGGAATACGTCACCATCTCAGCATAGTGCTCCATACTTTCAGATATTTGCGCCTACATGGTCAATGTCCTAGTAGTTATGATAACTGCCTCAATAATATTGTGATCGTTGCGACTGCTTATCACGAGGTCCCGGGTTCGATAAATCCACAATCGATGCCATTAGTCCTATACCTGATCTCTATTCAAACATGTCTGACTGAAACATTTGGGCTATGAGAATGAGGGAAAGAATTCACCCATGTTTGTGGACACACTCATGCAATTTAATATCTCTCGCGCACGTGCGAGGTGATAACTTAGGCTATCAAGTCACATGTGCTGTTCTAAGTTTTTTTTTCTTTTTTGGTCGTAAAAGTTGCCGAGAATTTTCTGTCGACAAATCAAAAGGAAATGTTAAAAATCAATAAACCTAAGATATGTAAAGCTAATGCTAGCTAGAACATTTTATGATCTAACGAGTTCGTATAATATTTCATGAACTTAATATTGTGAAAGTTTTTCAATAAAGTATGTGAATAAATTGAAAGTTAACCTAACGGTTCTAAAGTGAACTTATTTATTGAGTACATTAACGATAAATATTTAACAATTTATTTGAATGAAATATGTAGTAGATACGAAGATTATAGATAGAAAAAACGGTTTCGTATACAGTTTCAACAGTATTAACTTTATCATTTTATCTGTCTGCTACAAATTTATGACTACTGAGGTACAAAGTTCAATCCCCGGGTCAAGTAAAGTTTTTAATCCTAATTTCAAAAACGACTTTCGTGTTGCTTATCATTTTTTTAATACCAGGGCTTTAAGATGGAGTATCCCTGGGATAGGAATACGTTTCTTTCAAAACGCGTACCTAGATGAGCGCTGGAGATCTATACTCACTCAAAGGTACTACACCGTTGTGTGTAGTTATTTGGCTGTGGTCTACTGTAAGGTGGAGGTCCTTTCCCAGTCGGGCTTTCTCGCATGTGTAGCGCATTAACTCTCTTGAACTACGTAATTTCGTAGTATGTAATTCCTGTATTGCTAAATGCGAATGCTGATCACAAGAATAAAGGTTTGATTCCCGGGCCGGACCATCAATACGTTTTACTGACGTAAAATTTTAATAGATGGGGAAACGGCAATGCGGTCGTCTCCTATTTATTATTCAATTACGTCATAACCGCTGAATGGAATTGAAATTGGCACACAGGTATCTATTAATACTACCATAGGAAACAAGTATACGGCCCGCATGAGGCTAAGCAGTTACCGTAGCCTATGCTTGCAATATCAGAGCTGTCACTTGCGAGTTGCGAATTGATCACAATTTTATAATAGAGTATCCTTAGGATAGGTTATATTATCTGTGGGATAGGAAAAAACGCATCCCTAAATGAGCGCTGGTTACCTCCTTCATAAATAAAAATTCAATGAAAAAATGCTGTCAGGTACGTTTTGAAGACGCTATTACTCAAATTTGAAATGATAACTATGCTCTAAATAGTACATTGAGGTACAATCGTTCCGGGAATTAGATTCACATACAAGGAAATGCAGTCAGAGCATGACATTTTAAAAAGTATGTACTGAAGTGAAATATAAAAGTCAAATATAAAATTGGTAAATTGCACGTTATGACATGTATATACATACATTTCATAAGTTCAAAGAAACATATTAATAACATATTGCATTTACACTTGGCTATTTTGCCTTAGCAGTTTTTTTGAAAATCAGTAGGAAAGGATATACTTTATATATAAAAATCAACGCCATTTTTCGTTGTTATTGAACTCCTCCTAAACGGCTTGGCTGATTTTAATGACATTTTTATTTTTAGATTTTAGTGTTCGGGTAGGGCCCCGGATGGTTTAGATTCAATTGGACCCGGTAGGTGGCGCTGCTGTTGGTATATAAGCTTTTCCGAGTAGGACGACGTTTGCCAGATCCGCTAGTAAATTATAGAGTAGGTCATCATACTAGCGAGCAAGTCCGTCTGGGGAAGGTCCTCAACCTAACAGAAGACAATAGCCAAATAACTACACACAGCGGTGAAGTTGTGTTCCTGTTAGTGAGTATAAGTATCCAGCGCTCATCTAGGGATGCGTTTTGAAAGCCTAGCTTAACATCAGCATACGGCCAGCCTGATGTTAAGCAGTTACAAACATTTGTTTGTCATCCAAGTAGTATTAAAAAAGATATTTCAAGCAACGAAAAATAACGTCATTTACTTCAGTCATTTAACTCATATACTTTTTATAATATGTATAATATATTATTTTTGTAGTAACTAAAGTTGCTGCTTATTGTAGAAATCTGAGCTAAGATATTTTTACTACATATTGTCAACACATTTAATTGTTACTTTTTTATACTACCTGGGTGGCTAAGTGGATAAAAAAACTTGACTGCCTTGGTCCAGTGGTCGCAGTATGCGCCTGCTGTGCACGAGGTTGTGGGTTCGATTCCCACACAGAACAAAACTTTGTGTGACCCACAAAGAGTTGTACTGAGTCTGGGTGTAATTTCTGCCCGTTAATTGTATGTTTAAACACAGAGCTTGTTTTTTAGTGCGGGATTTGTTAAAAATAAAGCCCGCCTGATGGTAAGCACCTACCGTAGCCTATGGATGTTTGCAATACAGAGGTATTACTTGCGTGTTGCCGACCCATTATTTTACACCAGGGCTTTAAGATGGAGTTTCCTTGGGATAGAAAAACGTATTTTTTTTTCATACTACCAAGGTGGCAAACAAGCATACGGCCCGCCTGATGGTAAGCAGTTACCGTAGCCTATGGACGTTTGCAACAGCAGGGTGTCACTCACGCGTTGCCGACCCTTTAAAAACCTTATAAATCCTTTCTTGAAGAGCCCCTTTAAGAACCCCATCCATATATAAGCCCTTAGTAAGGGTTGGAACAATAAATCCAGAAAATACTTTATCAGCCAATTTTCTCAGGTCAGTTCACTCCAGAAAAAAATCTTTTAATACAAAAGAATTCATTAAAATGTTTTGCATATCTACCATTCCTAGGATCTGCCAATCAAATCAGTTTACAGATGTTAAAAGCCAAGATAATTACTGTACCTAATGAATCAGCTAGTGCTCAGTGAGTTGTATTTGATTGTTTGTGTGATACTAACTCTAAAGTAAATAAATTTAAGTTGATCTGTCTCACCTCAGGTCCTTCAATTGTCATTGTTATGCATTTTGTTTGACATTGTATAGGTCACTCCATAGCCCTAAATACAGTTTAGGTATATAATAGTTTGACCGGTCATAGTCTACACAGCTTAGGAAAAAACAGCAAGAGTAGAACTACGGCAATCGGAGAAAACATTTTTTTCAACCTGATGCGATCACGTAGTTTATGATGAAATTGACTCATGTCATCGTAACAGTTCTTGTTGTATTTCAATAGTATATTTCGTCATACATAAGTCATACAATATATAGGTACCTATAATGTCCTCTTAACTGAATATTGGATAAGACTAGCCATCTGCGCAGGGAATTTTATAATGTAGATACACACGGCAATGGAGGTATGTATACAGGCAATGTGCAACGAATGTTCATACATTGGTTTTTATAAAAAACTAATCTTCTTTGTGTGAAATATATTTTATCTGTAGGTTTAATCTAACTGTTAACTAATTCTTCATAAAAAATTTTTTTTTTAAACAAATCTGCATATAGAGGCCCTGAGCCTCTAGACAAGTGGCATAAGCGATAGTCGAATCGAAAAGTCAAAAAAGAAAATGTATGGGATTTGACGTAAGTTTACAATATTATTGGGAGAGGCCTATGTCCAGCAGTGGACTGCGATAGGCTGATTGATTAATTTATTGATTACGATAATAATCATAGACTCACGTCAAATTCTATACATTTTATTTATTTTTCGATTCGACTATCGCAAGCCACTTGTCTAGAGGCTCAGTATTACATATCTCCGTTGCTGTGTGTATAAGTATGTGCGCAAACACAGGTGGGCTCTTTATTTATTGACTCTCATATTATGACGGCAGCCCAGCACGACCGAACAGAGATTAGGTTTAACTATTTTATGTACGGACTAGGCTCTAGATGCATAAGATTTAGAACGCAAGACTTGAGACTCAATTGTTACCGATTTTATCTATTCGCATGCAAATATCAGTGCCAATACGTACCTAAATATCATTTTGTAGGCAAATTGAACGCGCTATTCTTATTTAAACTATGACCAGTAGGTCACGGGTGCCCATGGGACAACTACCTACTCAAAAAAACACTCTTTTAGATAAAAATCAAATACATTCAAAGCTTTCACTCCTAAAATAAACCATTTCATTTTCATTTTGGCAGCCTTCCAATGCCATAAACTTATCTCTTCTTCAGATTTTTGTTTCAAAAAAATGTCTCCTAGCTTTACCCTACTGTGTGTGGATAAGGGTTGATAATGATGAATTTAATTCGTTTCTTGTCTCCTGCGCGCTATTCGTTCTGGACCTATGCTAAGTTCATCCGTTGCTTGCCCACCGTCATTATTATGTTATCCAACTAGATTATTATTAGGTACCTTTACTTAAATTATATGATGAGGTGCCTATATTTTAGCGGCCTAATTGGTTCACTGGCATAAGTAGTTACCTCGCCATTAAGCGGCGGCGGCGGGTTGTGGATTGGCTCCTTACATAAGACATAAAAGTTTTTTGATCCACAAGTGGTTGTTCCTGTGTCCTAAGTGTGTGGTGTCTGGATGTACTTTGTCTGTGTATGTTTGTAAAGTCCCTCGCAACACAGTGTATTTTTCTTTCTAAAAAGACAACTGCTGCACTACTAAGGACTAGCCTTGTGTTGCGGGGGACTTTACAAAAATACAATTAACGGACATTAAGTACAAACAACAAATTCTTGTCCCGTATTGGGATCGAACCCACAACACGCTGCGCAATGGTAAATGGCGAGGTAACCACTTAAGCCACGGAACCAACCGTGCAGTCAAAGTAATGTTTCCCTAGAGTACGAATCGTGTAGAAAAATCATTGTTTTTTCTAGACTAACTAACTTCTTGGGAAAAAAACCTGTGTTGCGGGAGACTTTACAAACATATGTACCTACATACAAGTACTTTGATTAAATTCCCAACAAACGTACAAATGCCGTACTCTATATTGTGATTTCTCTGATTCAAAAGAAGCTTTAAAAGTCTAAAAGCTAAATATAGAGCAATATATCTAATAGTCTAGACGACGACAGTCTGCACTCAGTGGTCTTATTGGACACATTCCAAGCTAACATAAATCGTATGTCGCAGAAGACAATGATATTGTTTCCACAACAGATTTAACTACATATATTGTACTATTATGAACCAGAAGGGGAATTATATTTTTAAAAAGAAAGTAAGCCACTCATACGTCCGTTACGTCCGAATATCACCATGTGAATGCCTCAGCGCCGCTGTCCGCCGCCGCATGCGCCGTCGCTCGCCGCACCGATCGTGTGATCGCTTACATCACGATGGCGCGATGCTAGTCACCGCCTCCAGACTTCATTATTTCTAACACGGCCTCTCCTGATGGTGAGGCGTCCTCGACCACCTGGTTTTAGCTAGATGGTTCCCCGCAATCTAGGGAGTTGATTAAACCGCCGGCGTCAACTGTAATAACGATATAAAGATTTGTTTATTGCGAATCCCAGATGGCTAGCTCTTAGAACAGTTGTCAAAAATGCACACACGCCATGTCACCAATATATGCGTGCATTCATACACCTGCAATCAGTGTGTAACCTTTGTTATTTCAAATGCGTGCCGGGAAAATAAGTGAAATCTATCATAGGGAAATGAAGTTTCTTGAAATACACCAGCACACATAGGTAGTGTTGCAAAGCCCGCTTATGTGGCTGGAAGATACAGTCAATTTAAAAAAATATGACACAGCAAATACCATAGGTCGCGTAAGACCCGCGCGCATAGCTCAAGCTCACACCATAGGTAGCTGTCAAAGACAAGCGCACGTAGCCTAAACTGAAAAGCAAAGCGCACGCCATTAGGTTGCTGCCGAAAGGCAAGCGCACGTAGCTCAAACAGAAAAGCAAAGCGCACGCCATTAGGTTGCTGCCGAAAGGCAAGCGCACGTGGCTCCAACAGAAAAACAAAGCGCACGCCATTAGGTTGCTGCCGAAAGGCAAGCGCACGTCGCTAAAACAGAAAAGCAAAGCACACGCCATTAGGTTGCTGCCGAAAGGCAAGCGCACGTGGCTCCAACAGAAAAACAAAGCGCACGCCATTAGGTTGCTGCCGAAAGGCAAGCGCACGTCGCTAAAACAGAAAAGGAAAGCACACGCCATTAGGTTGCTGCCGAAAGGCAAGCGCACGTCGCTAAAACAGAAAAGAAAAGCACACGCCATTAGGTTGCTGCCGAAAGGCAAGCGCACGTCGCTAAAACAGAAAAAGAAAGCACACGCCATTAGGTTGCTGCCAATAAGCAAGCGCACGTAGCTCAAACAGAAAAGCAAAGCACACGCCATTAGGTTGCTGCCAAAAGGCAAGCGCACGTGGCTATGCTCTAGCGTGAACAGCTGCCGCTCGCGCGTGTGTTTACGCTGCTCACTGCACTGCACTACTGCACGCCCGTGACTTGCTGCTGGCCACCTTGTAGGGACGCCACATGCCGTAGTCCAGCTTGCCAAAAGCCTGCGAAGTTTACACAAAAATAACTAACTTCCTAACGCTCGGCCGTATCTGACCTTGACCGCAGAATACGTAATAGTACAGGTACCTTGACTTATAAGTCTGCCTAAATATGCATCTTTTGTAGCTTAACGACACAGCGTGTACAGCTAATATCAAGGCTCAAATAATGATGTCCTCCAAACCGAATTTCGGTCAATGCGACTAATCACTAATATTAGCCATAATAACTACCTCAGTTATTATACTGCACCAGTCTTGTTCTCATTCTCATAGTCCGATGGGTCGGCAATCCATCACGAATCACGGTTCACTGTTCCGTTAGAACGCGGTTCACTGTTCCTAGAACAACTAACACTTTACACCTACGCATTAGCGTGGCATGGTGTATTGTAATAGCTTACTAAACAGAATTGAACAATAAGCCTAAAGCTAAATAACTTACCAATGTGGATACTTACACTGTCACTGTACGAGCATGTGTATTCCCGTACAGGAAATTGTATTTTGTATGCTTTACTTTCTAGATTTGCTGCTGAAAACCAATGTGGGTAGTAGTCGACCTACTATTATATCAGCACTAGAAAGTAAGGCGGAGGTAAATGAAACGAGCTCGTTACTTATAAAAGTAAAAAATAAAAGTAAGGTTATGAAATTTATCAGCAAATCACAAAACAATATTAAAAGTTTAACCGTTAGCACAGTAATGTATTCCTTCTTACTGAACAGAACAAGCAAAATAACTAATGTAGGTACACTGTCGTCACATAGTAAGATTATAAAATTATCAGCGCAAAGCAATATCATAAGTTCTAAATTCAAAAAATCTAGAACGTATGTACTCACCAGATAATTTCCAACGCAATATTAGTTCTAAATTCAAAAAATTTGAAACGTACTCACCAGATAATTTCCAACTTATACGTTACCACAACCTCTAATTACTAAGGATGCAACAATAGGACAACGTCATCTATAGACTCGTCGCTATTTGTACATAATGACCGGTTCTTTAGATACGATTCATGTAGGGATCTTAAAGACGCACTGGGCACGTAAGCGGCACGATCTAACCATTCTAACATCAAATATAACCTTAAAAAATATTTAAACTTGTGGGCGAAAGAATTCATATCCCACTTCTGATATTATGAACCAGAAGGGGAATTATATTTTTAAAAAGAAAGTAAGCCACTCATACGTCCGTTACGTCCGAATATCACCATGTGAATGCCTCAGCGCCGCTGTCCGCCGCCGCATGCGCCGTCGCTCGCCGCACCGATCGTGTGATCGCTTACATCACGATGGCGCGATGCTAGTCACCGCCTCCAGACTTCATTATTTCTAACAGTACATTTTTGTTTTGTTAGTATAATAATAGCAACCCATATATGTCTCACTGCTGGGCACGGGTCTCCTCTCCTCTATCAAGCGAGAGGGTTTAGGCCTTAATTAACACACTCTGGCCTAAGGCGGGGTGGTGAATCTGGCATGTCTTTAGAGTTACTTCTAAGGCATGTGGTTTCCTCACGATGTTTTCTTTTACCGTCAGCAGATGGTGAATAATTTGATTAGTACATATAAACTCCCATAGTGAAATTTACATTGGTACTGCGGCCCGAGATCGAACTCGCACCTCTTGCGTGCAAGTCGGTTACTTTCCCATTCGGCCACCACCGCTTTTTTTAATGTATTTATATAAATAATTATAGGGTCACCAACAAGTACAGCAATACAATACATAAAAAAGAAAAATATTAAATTTGTTGAGCTAACTGCACTTACAAGTATAGGTTAACCACATCATGTATTAAAATTTATAACCTCATTCTAAATTCTTGTAAGTGTAACGAAATTTTTTGAAATGAAATTTTTAAAAGAAAATATAAAAGTAAAGATAAAAATAAAATTGAATTATATAAAATGAAATTAAAAGTGAAATAAAAAAGCGCGTTAATGTCAAACTAAAGTACGTCACTTGCTTTAAGTAGTTTTATAAACTTGGGTAGGCTTTAGAAATGTATTTCGAGTTCTGTTAACTTTTTTGTCAAATTTACAGGCGAGCCAAACGAACAACTGGTGATTTGTATGTTAACTAATACATAAAAATGAATGACAAAAGCTCAAAGGCTTGAGGCATTTTTTTTTACTGATTTATTATTTCGTGTTTTTATAACTACAACTTCTTTCCAGTAGACTCAAAGAATTTCGATAGTTTGTTCAATAATTCATATTTTCTTTTATTTTTTCAGTTTAGCGCTGACAGCGAAGGTTCTGGTTGCAGTGGCTGTGTTCTTTACTTACTGCTTACAAATGTATGCACCTATGGACATAATATGGTCAAGGATGATGCCCCACATCAAAAAGAATTACCATAATATCAGCGAGATAGCTATGAGAACAGCCAGTGTTACTATTACAGGTAACTCTAGTCTAAGTACTAATGTTTCTTTTTTGTATTTAAGGCAAAAAAAATGTAGGTAAACACATTGACTGCCTTGGTGATCCAGTGAGTACATTATGTGCCTGCTGTGCACGAGGTTGTGGGTTCGATTCCCGCATAGGTACAAAACTTTGAAGTCTTTAAAAAAAAAAAAATATTATATTCTACATAAATGATCCTCTGTAAGTTTTTTTTTATACTACTTAGGTGGCAAACAAGCATACGGCCCGCCTTGTGTTAAGCAGTTACCGTAGCCTATGGACGCTTGCAATACCAGAGGTATCACTTGCGTGTTGCCAACCCGTTTTTTACGGCTTTAAGATGGGAGTATCCCTGGGATAGGAATAAGTCTTCTCTTCCTCCTCTATCCTAAATTATGCTGTGCCCGAAAGGGTCCACAATTGAAACTGAGCCATTGTATTATCTTAAGGCCTTTTATAAACACTGTGGAACGCAATAAAGTATTGAGTTAGTTTATTTCAAAACGTATGAAAAACCTGTAAATGTAAATGAGAAACCTGTACTCTCACACAGAAACACAACTACACCGCTGTGTGTAGTTATTTGGCTGTGGTCTTCTGTAAGGTAGAGGTCCTTTCCCAGTCGGGTCTGCTCGCTAGTATGGTGCCCTACCTCTCTTAAAAATAGGTACTAATGTGTTTCAGAACGATGAAATATTTAATGTGTGATATTTTCTCACAAAAAAAATTGCCCGATCTGGAAATCAAACCCTTCACCTCACAGCAAACAAAAGAGCTAACTTATTCTGCGACCAACTAAGATAGGAATATAGCTAATTATTTTTTGTTCTTCTCTTTCAGTCATCTTAGCTATAGCTGTCCCAGATTTGGAACTCCTCATTGGACTCGTCGGCGCCATATTTTTCTCAACCCTGGGCCTATTAATCCCAGTCGTAGTCCAAACAGTCCACAGGTGGGAACGAGGGTTGGGCAAATTTAATTATATTATATGGAAGAATATACTTTTATTAGTATTTTATGTTATAGTGTTAGTATCGGGCTGTTATGCTGTTATTAGTCAAATTATTGCTAAGTGGTCATAAATAAATCGATTACCAAAGTATTATTCAATAAATTATAAATGTGTTAACTGTGTTTTTTGTATATTATTTTATTCCTAAGTAGCAATTTTTTTATATACTACTTGGCTAGCAAACAACCATATTATGGTTGTGTCAAAAAATGGGTTGGCAACACGCAAGTGATACCTCTGGAATTGCAAGCGTCCATAGGCTACGGTTACTGTTTAACATCAGGTGGGCCATATGCTTGTTTGCCACCCAAGTAGTTTAAAAAAACCATAGTATATGAAGGACTAGATTGAAATTCTTCCTTACACTATGCGTTTACTGCGAGACAAGGTAACCAACCACTTCTTCTTAGCGTTTCGATGGTAAACAACGTTAAATTTATATTATTGCGGCCCAAAATTCAGCTACGTTGACTGCATTGTCAGAGGCAGCCATCAAGTCCTCTTGCGTGCAGGTGTTAGGGCATGCAGGACATGATGTGAGGTGAGCCATTGTTTGGGTTACACCGCATGAGCATTCCAGATCTGTACCATCTGTAAACCCCCAACTGAATAAGTTTTCCTTGCTCCGGCCGACCTGGGTTCGGAGTCTATTTAAAGTCTTCCAGACGTGCCACGGCAATGTATGTCCGGGCGGAAGATCTTCAGCAGGTGGCACAAAGGGGTTAGGTAGTGATACACCTTCCCTCCAAAGGCTGCACCTCGCTTTTGAACTCCAAAGTCAACGGATCGACACACTTTGTGAAGCTTTGGCTCCAAAGTCAACGGACCGACACACTTTGTGAAGCTCTTCCGGCTCTTTGAACCACTTTCCCACGTATACTGAAGATAGATAGATAGATCATCATCATCATCCAAGCCAAAAGACGTCCACTGCTGGGCATAGGTCTCCCCCAAGGATTTCCTCAACTGTCGATCCTGAGCCGACCTTGTCCATTGGTTGCCCGCAACCTTTACCAGGTCGTCGGTCCACATTGTTCGAGGCCTGTTCACGCTTCGTCTTTCAGTTCGCGATTGCCACTCTAGAACCTTTCTAGACCTTTTTAGATAGACAGATAAATATACCTACTAATGTTCTATCTATCTATCGCAAGCTGTATATAATAATTAAGTAAAAATAGACACACATTTTAATGTCTAGACAGCTTTGTTGACAGTGAATGAAAGCCAGTTAATAGACAATTCAAGAATTTAGCAAAGTAAATACCTTTCAAGTAATCTGTTAAGTGGAAAATAGGCATTTTTAAATTAAACTGAGTGCCGATGCCGCCGCCTAAAATTAATCGTAGATATAAATCACATTTTCTTAAAATCATTTTGCTGTCGTTAAAATATTAGATATCTACTTATTCGAAGATAAATAGATGAAACTTAAAAAGACGTTTCATATCAGTACATACTTATGTACTTTGGCATTTCAATCATCACCTTTTATACATATACCTATTCGTATCTACTTACTTATTATTATCTGTGCTAATATTATACCTAAGTACTTAAATGCGAAAGATTATTTTGTTTGTGGGCAATTGTGCTTTCTATATAGGTAGGTACCATCATTACCCTACAATAAATGATGTCAAGTGGCCACAAGATAAATAAAAAAAAAATTAACACTAGTTTCTGCCCTCAACTTCACCATTTTACTTCGCCAGTTTACGTTCTGATGTTTTAATTGTGATTGAGTAAATCACGCTAAAACATCAGAACGGATCTGGAAATTCAGCAGAGAGATAGATTAAATTATAGTCTGGAGTAGCACATAGACTACCTACGTGAATAGTGTATTTTTCTCCTCCATACATTTGGAGGGATATTAGCCTACTATACCACGCTGGCCAGACGAGTTGGTAAAGTGCTAATATTAACTAAAGATAATCCCAATACTAAAACGATCAAATTGTACAACTGATTTGGCAATGACCTATGGACATTGCTAATACCACCCACGCTAATTAGGTTCTGTGAATCTTAGTTAATCAGATCAAGCCATTGAATAATTTCCGTGGCCGTGTAATAGCCCCGTGAATCAATAGATTTGCAAGGTTGAGCAAGTTTGCCACTATCATGTCAAACCATTAACGTCCAACTGTTGGGCACGGGTCTCCTCCATACATTTGGAGGGATATTAGCCTATTATACCACGCTGGCCAGGCGGGTTGGTACAGGGTTTTGTTTCGAGTTTTCCCTCTTTAGCAATGGATATTGTCTGCCTGACTTAGTTCCTTAGTCGGCTCTTACGACTCCCTCGGATGGAACGGGGTGGTGACATTTGTATTCTTAATCCGTCACCACACGGATTGAAGTCAGTAAGTTTGCCATGGCATACACAAAGTTTTGCCCTGGGTGGGAATCGAACCCACAACCTCGTGCACAGCAGGCGCATACTACGGCCACTGGGCCATCAAGGCAGTCAAAAGGATTTACATACAGCGAAACTTCGCCTGCCTCGGCAAGTGCGTAAAGTAAAAGAGATAACGGTTCCGCATCTAATCCATCTGGCAGAGTGCGACAGCAGACCAATAGCACAGATTACTAAATAGTTACTCCTCCTTTCAGATTGTTTTTGATACTTCGCCGGGAAGTGTCGCTAATACTTACTTTTCTCTATCTATCACACAAACTTCTAATATTAACGGAAAAGTTGTTTAATTATCTAGATTGGCCATACTGTAGGTACCTATTATATATATTTATTTTCTGAACAAACAAGAATTGAGACCAGATAATTGTACCTTGATTATTCTTTCTTATCCCTATTATTTCATTTTGATTGTTATTCTATAGGAAATAGGGTTCAAATTGATTGTTGTATTACGACGTGGTCCCTTTATTTATCGAATGTCACCAATCGGGTGACAGAGTTATTTAGATTGCCCAAATAGGCCTCTGGTCATAATCTAACGACTATTAACCATCGGGATTGCCTTTTAACTTGCCTTCTGAAACACGGAGACAGTTAAAATAGCACTAAACGGAGACTCATCCCTAGGGTAATCTGCGCCCCTGGTACCTTAACCCACAGATTAGTTGGTTAGTGCATTATTACATGACGGATTAAGACACTCAATTGACTAAACGGAAGCGCAAGTGTCAACTGGCGGCACTCGTCAGAGTCAACGACTGTGCGAACAACACACCAAAGCTCACTTCACTTGCAGGGGTCGCCAAGTTCGGACTCCTTGAAACTGTCCCACGCTCCGCGTAGTAGGTATCTAATAATAATTATTACAAGAAGTACTTGGTAGAGAAATTAAAAAGTGATCGAATCGAAATATAAATGTTGTTATTTTATACTGGCACAACCTACAAACGCCCGGAAAATAATGTTAAAAACATGCCATCTATACTAATATTATAAAGCTGAAGAGTTTGTTTGGTTGAACGCGCTAATCTCACAAATAACTGGTTCCATTAGAAAAAAACTTTTTTTGTTGAATAGTCCATTTATCCAGGAAGGCTATATAACATCACGATATGATCAATAGGAGCGGAGCAGGGGTAGGCAGAGACTACGGTAGAAATAAAACAAATAATTTATCACAAATCAATTGTTATAATTGTATTACATTTCTCAACAGTCAATATGTAGGTACTCCACATTTCATCAATTCAAGGCCTTATAATATATTACTATACATTTTTAAAGTATTCTTTTAAAACTATAGTTGTCTCTTTTACTTACCATGTAACAGAAAGAGATAGCTATAGCTTTGCAATGGCAACTTTAACTCTTAAATATTATTAAAGTATATAAACTGTCATATTATGGGTATTTATGAACCCTTCAACACTGTATTCTTGCTACTACTTTGGGACTGTCGCTTGATAAAAGCCCAGCAAATATAATAATATACGGATCGATAGAAATTTCTGCGAGTAATTGTGTCGTTTTTTTCGTCAAGTTATAATAAATATTAATATGATATTTATATAGTTTTATAATCGGGTCGGGACCGTCAACATCAAAAAATTTAAAAATACCACAATCCATCAATCTCAACATATTTTCAATTAGATAGGTACTAAGGTTTTATTTAGGACGTGCACAATTGTTTTGCTTTCAACCGACATTTTGATTTTTTCTTTGAATTTCTTTGTTTTTTCATTTTAATTTTTTTTATTAGAAAAAAATATTTTTCAGACTATAAAACGATTAAGTACTACAAATAGATTAGTGTAATCATAGCACTCACAAATAAAAGAAAGAAAAGGTTATAGTCACTAATATTGTTTAAAAAAGTTTTTTCTTCAAAGAAATGTCAAAGTGATGTGAGTGAAACGATTTTTATAACTGTTCACTTGAAGCTGTCAAAATCGATAGGTGATTTTGCCCTTTGTGATTGAAAAGGTCAGCCTTTGTGATTGCCGCCGACACCTGTCCTGTTAGAACGGTGTGGACTTTAGTGTCGGCTCTTTGTTATAATAAAAATGGGTTTTATTTACGTTTTACATATCAAAATAATTATAAATTATTAAACATACAATTAACAAAAAAATGCTAGATAGGCGTGTTATTTTTAAATTAAAAGAAGCCATAGCCCGACAGTTACAATAAATAATTTCTTCTCTAACAATTTATTGACTAGGACAATAATACATTCAATTAAAAATAGTGTTTACATTTTATTACCATAATGATATATTATTATATTACTTATAAAACTGGCATATTTTATAGAAAGCATTTCCGACCATATTTTTTTAAATATACTATATTATATAATCTTAAATATTAAACAAATTCCATATTTATTTTATTATTTTACGTCTTTATATATTTATATTATTTGATATGATAAATATTGAAACCAATATTAAAGAAAGGCTAAGTACGCACTTTTTTCCCGCAGCGAGTAACCGCTGTAATCGCAAACCCGCTTTAAACGCATACACAACCAGTCGCGGGAAAAGTTACTTTGAATTAAAAAATCACAGGATTAAAAACAGCGACGGAGAAACTGCGTTTTGGTTCTACGCTTTTTGGTATCGGTACAAACATTTGGATACCTTGTCAACCTTAACATACTAAGGCTATTTGCATCGATAGTATCGATACGTCTTGACGCAGAAAGGCTTAAGATCATTCTACTAATAAAGATTAAATTGATGGTTTTTACGTTTTTTATCATTTATATTCTGTAGTGGTAAGTATATTTCACGAAAGTAACTTAACAAACGTGTCTGTATGGTGATGGATTAAGAATACAAATGTCTTCACCCCGTTCCATCTTGAGGATGTCGTAAGAGTAAAGGGAGAATTTCAAACTGACAATATCCACTACAAGAGAGGGAAAACTCGAAACAAAACCCTATACCAACCCGTCTGGCTAGCGTGGTGTAGTAGGCTAATATCACTCCAAATGTATGGAGAAGACCCGTGCCAAGCAGTGGGACGTTATGGGTTGAGATTATGAACTTAACAAAAGTAACCATGTGCGAAAGTGACGTTTTGCGAAAGTCACCAAATTGTTGCCGATGTCATTTTGTAAAAGTATTGTTTAGCGTCAAGACCATATCGATGCAGTAGCTCAGTGCGTTTAAGTTCTTTAAATCTTTCGAATAAACAAACCATCGCAAACGACCTTAACGCATGGATAAAAAACAGCGGGGTCGAATCTCAGATTTTATGTCAGGCCTGGAAAATAGAAGATTTGTTGGCTTCAATATTTAATAATATCAATAAATATGATATAACCTAATGTATACAATAGTAAATAAGATTTTTTTTCCATATAGATTTGTGTTAGCTGCTGCAAACAATTTACTTAGCAATGGTCCCTTACATGACTAGATTTTTTATTTTTATAAATACGTTATTTTTTTATTTTCTTTACGAAATCGCTCCCTCTGTCTGTACGCTTCTATCTTTTGAACTACGCAATGGATTTAAATGCAGTTTATATCAATAGGTAGAGTGATTCAAGAGAAAGGTTTATATGTATAATATATGCATTTTATACTTACATAAATTTTTAAAAAATTAAGCGAAACAAGGGCGGGTTGTTAGTGTATTTATAAATTACTAGCTTTCACCCGCAGCTTTGTTTACATGTTATTCAGAATCTTTTGCGCAATCAGACGAATAGTTAATGCATAGAGGATAAACAGACATACATTGATTTTTATTTATATAGAAGAAGATTGATTAGTTTTGATATAGATAGTAAGCGGGTTTAGTCAAAATTTAATCTAATTTAAAGTATGACTGGCGAAAGGTGACTGCTCTAAACAATGATCTCGATAGGATAGATTCCTATCTCTGTCGCACATACTGTCGTAACGAGTCGTTCGAAAGAGACTGCACTAATAAGTCGAGTCGAAATCATTGCTTAAAATATTTACAGTTTCTATATAGGTAGCTAAGAAATTCAATGTCAAGTTTGTTTAAAAAAATATAGTTTTATTTTAATATATTGAATATTTGGCAAATGTTTGTAGTAGGTATGTATCTTTAATTTTTTTTACTATTTGTGCTTAGTTTTAACTCATAAACAAGCTAAATTCTACAAACGAAAATTTAAAACGATGAATTTTAATGACTCAAATTTTATATTCTAATTAATCAAAGTTATTAATTAATCGTAAAAATCGCTACAAAAGTAACTCTAAAGGCTCGTATTATAGTCCCTATAATAAAAACAATCGACTTAGAAATAATATAAACTACTTCAATTTTAGGCACACACACTATATCAATACACCTCTTGGGGAGCTCCTCCCCACGAACATTCGTTCACGAACGTTCGTTCGCGAGCATTTCGCATTTTCAATACAAAAAGGTGTCGGTATTTTTTGATCTTATACTTATTATCAAATTGAAAAAACACCATGTTCACTGCTTTGAGTGAATCAAGTAAAACATTCGTGTTCTTTAACGAATGCTCACCAACGAACGCTCACTGCACGGATGCTCCTTTAAAAATAAATGCAATTCATCTTAAAGAAATAAAAACAGTGCAATCTTACTTAAAATCTATTTTATGCTTTGGCTATTAGATTGTATACTTTGTACTAAGCAAAATAAAGTTATGAAAAGATTGAGATCATAAAATATCTTTGGGTTTTTTTACATTGGTATGAAAATAATACTTGTTAACTAAATAATATTATTATTCATAGAATATAACAGAACGCCTGCACATTTGTCATACTATAGAAGACTTTATACTATACGAGTATCATATACTTATGATAAATATTCAGCAGAATGTTGGTATAAATGCATTACAATCAAATTACACAGACACAAGCTGCATCAAAGTACAGAATTAGGTAGAAATTAGGTTAGGTAATTGATGTGCCCGTTACAAAAAAGCCAAGATACACATTCTCGAATAAAATTCGCCAATTATACATTAGTACCGTAATAATAAAAAAATATTTTACAAATTCAACCTTATGAGCATGACATAAGGTTGAATTTGTAGTGTACTGACTCGACCGACGCGCTACCATTTGAAATATACGCAACAATGCGCGCGTTTTATGCAAACGGTTTCGATACCCTGGTTGTGTATCTTAGTTTTTTTGTGTATCAATGGTCTGTTAGTATAATAAAAAATAAAATATTTTCTATCAACGAGAGATGCCTTTAAATTTTCTAATGATATCTTCAAAAGTATTGCTAGAACTAGTACTGGTAGGTTATGATAAGATTATTATGTATTGTCTCGAACAATCGATGCAATACATAACATTCTATAGCTTACAACAGAATGTACAAATTCTGTTGTAAGCTATCGCTTTTCCTTAACGATGCCGTAACCATAACTACCATTTACACGAAATTAGTCTAGCAATTCTGAAGCTGTATTTGCTTTTCTTGATAGCATGAAATTTGCTCCACAAACACACCTTGAAACTGTCTTGATTAACAAGCAATTTGATGTATAATGCATTCTAAGCCTTAGAGATGGTATTGACTGATCGCACTGTCGTGTAATAATATTTAACTTATCATTATATTTTTTCTTTCGAACAGCGTCAACTTATTACTAGTGCTGCCATCTACATGTATAATAGTGTAGAGGGCAGCACCATATACTAAAACTTGTCATTCTAACCAAATACCACCGGTCAATACCGTCCCTTAAATAACATTAAAACTAATATTAATAACAGTAAAATCATCCAATACTTTGTAAAGTATGTTTAAATTGCAACAGTTTGCTTAAATTCGTGAAAACTAAATCTGGTGGGTTCGATATTATGAAGTAGACGAGTCCCAATATCGATAGAACTGCGCGCCATATTGAGAAGTGTGTCCATGTGTGGTAAAATGTTGGTATTGTTGGCTGGAACAAACAAGTATTTTACATTACTAGGCTTTTGAAAGAAAAGAGCTTGAGGGCAAATATAATTGAAAAGAAGTAGGGCACCGAAAAAGAGGTGGTGGCCGAGTGGGAAAGTAACCGACTTGCACGCCAGAGGTGTGAGTTCGATCCCGGGTGGTAGTAGTAGTAGGTTTCACTTTGTGGAGTTTAAATGTACTAATAAAATGATTCGCCATCTGCTAACGGTGAAGGAAAACAACGTGAGGTGACAACCCACATGTCTTAGAAGAAATTCTAAAAACATGTCTGACCAACCCGCGTTAGGCCCGCGTGTGTGAAATAAGGCCTAAACCCCGTCTCTCTCTCTTGATAGGGGACAGGAGACCCGTGCCTAGTAGTGGGACATATATATGGAATGCTATTATATTAGGGCACAATATAAAAAAGACCGACCGAGGAAGCTCTACCTTACAAAAGACCACAACCAACATTGTTATAATTGTTTCTAGGAAATAAGGGCCTTCAATATCCATCTAGGTATGTGTTTAAATATAAATATACCAACACTGAACCCTGGTTTGGAAGAGTTCTATGTACAGAAGCCATATCTTTTGGCTAAGATGATGATGATGATGAAACCTTGGTTTAAAAATTTGCCTTGCCTCAGTTATTGCAAGCGTTCATAGACTACGGTAAATGCTTACCATCAGGTGGGCAGTATGTTTGTTTGCCACCTAAGTAGATAAAAAAGCTATGCAATAAATGTTAAAATAACTAGTAAGTAATTATTGTAAGAAAGATGTAGATATCGCACTAACGCGAAAATCATTGTCGTCATCAGTGGCTAAGTCATTTCATTTCATCTATCACTATCTCTTTCTATATCATTACGTTCCGTATTATCTATCACATCCATACTTGAAATCTATAAGCAAGTACGCACTAAAATATGGTAACACAACGGAAAGCCGCTCACTACGAAGGTAGCATATCTTACTAAAAAATATCCGTGCTATAGGACGAATTCGGAAATCTCATAGAAAAAAAGAAAGGATTTTTTTTTCAGATTCAATTCTACTAATATTATAAACGCGAAAGTTTGTAAGAATGGATGGATGGATGTTTGTTACTCTTTCACGTAAAAAACTACTGAACGGATCTGGATGAAATTTGGCACAGAGATAGATTATGGTCTGGAATAACACATAGGCTACACATAGGTTTTTACAGCGATAACCGACATCCACGCGGCCGGAGCCGCGGGCAACAGCTAGTTCTTACATAAAAGCTCAGGTAAATACTTACAGTAGTAACATTGCCAGTAATATTAGTGACAAACGGCGTATACTGGTACACCATCAGCTCATCATACATCCTAGCTGCCGTACACACTAATAAACAAGCTGTGTACAATATAACTAGTACTATAGGTTGAAAGTACGGCTGCAGACCGCGGGTTAAGTCGATACTTGTTACATCCAATCTGAAAGATAAATAACAAATAGTCATAGTCAAACTCATTTATTCATTTAGATCAAATCCATGATACTTATGAACGTCATTAAAACAAATGCCAGCATACTTTTTTTCTAAGGCCAATTCGCTGACTAGGGTTGGGCCTCAAGAAGAATTGGCAAGAAACTCGGACCACTCTTTTTAATCGCCAGAGTATAACATTTACAATTTGGTATAAGTTACAATAGTGGTAACAAAAAGGAACGGAAACCAATATAAATATATCAGGGAGGCAGAGGTTACAGGTCTCCAGCGCTCATTTAGGGATGCGTTTTGAAAGAAACGTATTTCTATACCAGGGATACTCCATCTTAAAGCCCTGGTGAAAGAAATGGGTTGGCAACACGCAAGTGATACCATACCTCTGGGATTGCAAACGTACAAAGGCTACAGTAACTGCTTAAATCAAATTATTGATAGGCTTGGTGGTTCAGTAGCCGCAGTATGCGCCTGCTGTGCACGAGGTTGTGGGTTCGATTCCCACACAGGACAAAACTTTGTGTGAACCACAAAGAGTTGTTCTGAGTCTGGATGTAATATGTGTCCGTTAATTGTATGTTTGTAAAGTCCCGACACAGAGCTTGTTCTCTAGTGCTATTTGCCACCTAAGAAGTATAAAAACAGTTAATTAACCCCACTCTGGAGGTCTCATTCTCGTGTAAATAGGAGGGAGAGGGGCACTTATTGAAATATTAGGAGGGACATGACACAATTCAATTCTGTACAATTTGCGTGTTGTAAATTTTACTATCTGTACTTTTTGCTTTCTGTTTATTTTGCGTGTGGTAGGCATTTTCAGTTTTGTAACTTTCACTTTGAAGGGCGATTTAAGTTATAAAATACAGATTTTATAAAGTATTCTTTAGAAATCCTAATACCATCTGTGCCGGGGATTAAACCCATTACGGCAGTACGACATTCGTACACACTAGCACTGCAGCACCAAGGCAGTTCAAATAATTTAATTATTATATCAGCCGAAAAAAATCAGAGCACTTGGTCGTGATAATGTCGGTGTCTGATATTATAACACATTATAAAACAAATAACAATGAATTTTCTTCTTGGAAAGAAAAATACAAGCCCTATACAAAATTCCAACTCACCTATCAAGTACCGACAGCAAACACAAAACACAGAAGAAATAATAAGTCGCGACATAAGGCATAGTCACCACCGCGTGGAAGGACAGGTGACCTGCATCCAGACCGTCTGCGTAACTAATCAGAAGTAGATGCATGAGCGACAGTCCACCTAGCACACCGTGACAAGCTGGTGCACTACTCCGCCACGCTTTTTGAAGGGTTAGAGCCACATCTAGGGGGGTTAGGTCACCTAATCTGGAATGTTAGTATATTAAGTTAAGTTTACGGTAGCATTAAATAATTGTTAAAAATACCCAATATGTAGACAAACCAACCACTTATAATACTAATTATTAATGCCATTCTTAAAAAAAACTTATTCCTACCCCAGGGATTCCCATACAACAAAACTCACAATATTGAGTATTTAATTTTTTAGTAGGTGATGGCGGGCTGTATGCTTGTTTGCATCCTTGCTCCCACTGCTGTTAAAAAATGTTATCTAACACTAAACATTTACTAACAAATGTTAGGAGTTGTTACATTCTGTTAGGGCGCGTTCCCACTATGTTGTGACGGTTAATTTATCGTTGGACGACTGTCGTCTCTAGCTGTTCCCATTATAACGATTGTTTGTCGTCAATTTTTTTTATCGTTTAGCGACTATCGTATCTAGCTGTTCCCATTGAATCGCGACGACATTTTATCGTTTCACGGCAGTCGAATTGTCGTTTACACATTAAGCATTAGCAAGCCTCAAATCTACAGTCGCCTCTACGTTCTCTTTTAGATCAGTAGTGCGTTCATTCTCCTGAGTTCAATGGGCGAAGACGAAATTTTTAATAATGTATGTATTACTTGTTGAAAAGAAGAAAGATGAAGCAAGCAAAGAAAAGAAAGTATTGGGTACATCCAATGTTATTGAAAAGAATTCCATTAGGATTACATATTTCAGAGTTATATAGACGATAGATTTGCCGTCACGATTAAGTCGTAACGATTTTTTATCGTTTTACGACTGTTGTGCTAGCTGTTCCCACTCTCATGACAACTTGTCGTCACTGCAAAAAATGTCGTAGACGACAGTAAATCGTGTCGTTCTATATGTGAACACCTCCATTTAAACATACAAGCCACGACACTTAAAACTACACGATTATCTGTCGTCACGACAAAGTGGGAACGCGCCCTTAGGATTTGTAAGACTTTTTTGTGCGCTCCTAAAATTGTATGTAGAAATGTTTAGTATACAATACTATCTAACATGAAAACATTTTCTAACATTGTGATTAAGTGTTTTAAGAACATGTTTACTAATTTATTTATTTATTTTATGGAAAACCAACAGCTTATTAATGTTTGTAAACGTTGTATAACAGCAATATAGGAGCTATTATTAGTATTTTTTTTATATGACTAAGGCATAAGGTGGCAAACAAGAATACAGCCCACCTGATAGTAAGCATTTGCTGACCCTTAGGCCATGTGTTGATAACCCTAAAATTGAAAACCAATTTTGTGTTACGGGTATGAAAAATGTTTGCTTTACATGAGCAGTAAAGACTTATACTAACAAAGAAACACAACCACGCTGACCACAGTGAGTAGTTACTTGGCTAAGGTTTACTAAGACATAACCCTGATTATAAGCAAAATAGCCCAGCATAGCGAGATTCAAAATAAATATTTTTTCTTTCTTTCTATCCTCTGACTTTCACTCACCTTAAATATTTATCACCATCTCTAGACTGCTGTGACTCTAAGATTCTATCTCTTGATACAGCCCGGAAGGTGCCTCCACCTTGTAAGTATATCTTCTCGGGTCTTCGAGACCCGAAAGGGTCTAGCCTGTCGTCGTTAGGTGACGTCAGAGGAGACGGCGATGAGAAGGGGTTGTCGATATACTGTTCATGATATGGCATGCTGGATTCAAGACTTTCTAACATTGTTGTTAAGTCAGTGGGTCGCACTGGAAAATTAAAAACAATTTTAAATTAACACAACTGCCAACAGAAGAGTATCATAATCATTTAGTAGCGTCATCTATCAGGCCAATAGAATAACAACAAGCAACGAAGTTCAACATAGAAAACACAGATGTCATTATCCCTAGAAACATGCAACCGCATAACAAATGTTCGAGATGCTGAATCGCGCTATCAAAGTTTATACAGACACTTAGTATATATACAACGCTCAACGACTAACCGTCAGTGCGCGGCCCGCCAGGCACGATCACCTAGCCTGGTCGGAGGATCTTCCCTTTTAGTTGGAGGTGTGTGACAGCCTCCACAATTTACATTAAAATATAGTTAGGTACAAAAAAGAACTGTGTCCCAGAGCACGTAAAACTACAGTTTTTCTCGATAGAATGTAACATGGTTATCTTCAAGAAAGAAATTATAGAGTTTTTAAAGGGTCGGCAACGCGCGAGTGACAATAACATTGCATACGGCCTGCCTGATGTTAAGCAGTTACTACAGCCTATGGATGCTTGCAATACCAAGGAATATTTCTTGCGTGTTGCCGACCCATTAATACCAGGGCTTTCATTAGGATGATGGAAAACACATCACTAAATGAGCGCTGGAAACCTGTACTCATACTCAGAAACACAACTGTATATAGTTATTTGGCTGTGGTCTTCTGTAAGGTACCTCCACTTTACAGAAGACCACAGCAAAATAACTACCTTCCCTATTCGGGCTTGCTCGCTAGTATGGTGCCCTGCCTCTCTCAATCTATAGTTTTTTTGGTGAATAATTATTATAACACTTACCTGGCTTAGATCCGGATTTACCCTTCGTCTTAAACACTTTAGGGCTGACATCTCTGCCGTTAGCATTGCTATCTTGTCTCTCATCTCTCACTTTCCGCCTAGTCTTCCTAGGCTTATGTCGAAGTTCCCTAGATATACCATTATTGTTCTCCACATCATTTGCTTCTATTTCTAACTCGCCACTTAGTGTCACTACTTCATCTTTATTGTACTCTTTTAAATAGTCGTCCACCTGAAAATTATGAATAAAGAATAAATTAAAAGTATAAAGTATAGTAGTATTGGGGGAGGCATATGTCCAGCAGTGGACGTCTTTTGGCTGAGATGATGATGATGATAATGATAAAATAAATGACAGTGGCGATTGCCTCGATTAACTTCTATGTTGGTCTAATGGTTCATGATGTTATATAGCCTATAGCCTTCCTGGACAAATGCACTATTCAACAAAAAAATATTTTTTCAAATCGGATCAGTACTTTCTGAGATTAGCACGTTCAACCAAACAAACAAACAAATTCTTCAGCTTTATAATATTAGCATAGATTGGATAATTATATATCATTTTTTATTTATTTAATAAAAAAACTTAAAAATAAATGTAATATTCCTTTTTGTATACTAAATATTATTAATCAAAAATCAGTTATATGGCAACCCCTGCAGTGTAGTCTGGAGTGGTGGAACTGAAATATACTTATTTACATTTTTTTTTTAAATCCTAGTATGAATTTCATCTACAATAGTTCTTTGTCTGTAAATTTTATGTAAAAAGGGTTGGAATTAGAACAATATTATATAAATTAACTTTCTATATAAATAGCATTTAAATAGCATTGTTATATATAAATAACAAATTCTATTTCAAAGGTTTTCATGCAATTGCTTTATATACATGAGAGAGTAAAGCTACCCGAGCAAAACATAGTGTGTAGGTGTAATCTGAAAATTGAAAGGTCAGCTACAACTCCCACTAAAAGTTCAACGTCAAATGTCACAGAAGGGTTACTAAACAAATATATGTAGGCATTTGTTCTGGACTTCTTTTTGACAATATTCTTATCTTAATTTTTTTCGTTTGCAATAAAATGTTTTCTTTATTGTTTTTTTATAATACCAAGGAGGCAAACAAGCGTACAGCCCGCCTGACATAAACACAAATATATGCAGATAGAAGGAATACTATGAATAAAACAACAGTATAGGTCTTCATATTGAAAACATAGTGCTGACACAAGCAATGGTACCACTTTTATGTAAAAGATAGATATTTCTTATTTTATTTTATTTTTTAAAAAGACAACTCCCGCACTAGTGAACAAGCCCTGTGTCGTGGGGGACTTTACAAACACACAATTAACGGACACAAAGTACACCCAGACTCGGGACAACCATTTAATTTTTTGTACAATTTTTTGTCCACGCGGTGCAATGGTAAACCACGTAAGCCACTGAACCAACCGTGCAGTTTCTAAATGTGACAATTCATTACTTATGTTAAGAGATGCTTTATTTTATGATTATATTATTTCAATCAATCAGCCTATCGCAGTCCACTGCTGGACATACTATATTATTTACCGAAGTACTAAGTATTTTTAAAATTTTTAATAAAAAAATATTGGGTGCATACTTTTTATCGCAATAACAAGCATCCACATGGACAGAGCTGTGGGCAAAACCTAGTAATAAATAATTGTGTTGAAATCCATTGTTAATCTAGTGATCACTAAAATTACCTAGAGTTCATTGTAAGTCCTATGACTGCTAGGAATTGCAATATGAGATGTTTGATCTTACTTAAGAACACAACGTGTCTACCAAGGCAATCTCTATGGTTGTATAATATATACATATATGTAGGACAGTTAGTAATGATGTGTTGCTATGAACTGCTTGGCCATTACGTAGAGTCTGCATTACCCTTGGTTATCATAAGGTGTTGATTTTTTATTAAAGTGATAGACTCGTAGACCCAGAACTTGTAATTTATATTATGAAAAGTTGAAGTATATTTTCAAGTGCCAAAATAAGTGTTAAAATTGTAGATGCATCATTAATATAAGGAAAAAGAAGAAGTACCAAAAATACTTACTAAAAAATACTACTTAAAAATACTACGTCAATAGGGTCGATCTTTGTACTACTTGGACGTCAAATTTTGCTTTCTGAACAAATAAATTATTTAATTTTAATTTTAACTAATAATAAGTAATACTTTACACATTATTATATGTAATTGGAACTCTAGAAGTGACATAATACAGTTTTTACGTGTTTGCTGCTAAATCTACAGTACAAAAACCGTTTACCGGTCTGCGCAGTGACACGCAGATTTCAACGGACGGAATTTGAAGTCATCGTGTAAAACCTGGGGAGTATTTTACTTATTAACCACCTCAACACTCCACAATACATACATATAATGCTGGAAGCTAGTATTTAACAATCTATACTATATATATTTGTAATTTATATGTGTTAAAACCAGCATTTAACATAACAGTTTTTACACTTGTCATATTGTTTTTCAAAGACAAATTAAACGCTTAATCTAAGCATACATGACATACACACTGTACAATTTACCTACATTGTTAATATTTATAGCTAATATCAAGTAATTTCACATAATAAATCAACCATTCATCACTACACATTAGTAACACTAAACTTTAGCCTGATAATATCAGTTATTGTCACTTTCATTCACTGTTTTTTTTCAATTAATAGTTCAGAACTTCACCCTATTATTAAGTATTTCCCTTGTCAAATCATTTTAAAATTTTAACATTGATTCTGTAACTATTGTAATGGCCAATTAAAATATCATACTTACCTATCTTAAATCTAAGTCATTTTTGTTCAAAATTCTAATCAAAACTTACTTAATTTCCCTAATAGTTTGTAAATCCTAACTTCTTATTGTTTGTTTTAATTTATTTTCACTCCTATAACATCTTTATTTGTTATTTCTTTCTCTCAGCTGTTTTTTTTTTTACTTCTAGGGACTTGGTGATATTGAAGGTCATTTCTACAATGAATTCTCATATAATGACCCGCAAAACAAAGGCCAAGGAAACAGAAACACAGCTTAAATTAACGCTGCTAGAATTGAAAAAATGCAAAGAGGACAACGGTCAACTGTTGAAGGAACGCAGTGACTGTGAAGAAGAAATGAAATGTTTAAATAATAGGGTAGCTGAGTTGAAGGGACAATTATCTGCATTTCACACTCAATATATAGACATATCGGACCAACGGAATAAACTACAGGAAGAATTGGAGTCATTCAGTAGCTGTCATGATACATACACAACGTCTCTCAGTCGCATTACTGAGTTAGAATTAAATCTAAGTAAGGCCCATTTGCAAATCATTTCCCTTAAAGAAACAATACAGGCTATGAACCGTAATGGGACCCAGAACCTTTATTCTGAGCTTTTAGGTAATAAAATAGATATTTTAAATGCTTTAAAATGTAAATGTAACTTTAAGTCATCATTTTCTACCACTAGTTTTAAGAAATCTAGAAAACATTTTAAATTGAGGAAATTAGTTAAAAAACTTGAATCCGACCTCAGGAGGTCAACAAACATGAAAAAGTTATCTCAAATTAATGGGGATTTAATCAATGAACGTGTAACTTTACTCTCTGATCTAGACAATTATAATGAACAATTGGTTAATAGTAAGTTATTATATGAACAACACACACATGAACTTGAGACACAAATTTCAGACTTACAATCACACCTGACAAGGACTATCCTTGAACATGAGACACAAACACACGAGTACATTCTTAGATATGATGAGATTGCAAGGGTTGGTAGGGAGAATCTGAAACAGGTGATTTCTCTTACTGATAATAAGATTTGCTCAAACTGTACACAGATAACACCATGTAGTACAGATGTGTCACCTTTGTGTCAGACAGAGTTGTTAAACAGTTCACCGGAGCCTCTGTTCATTAATCAGAATAACTCAGATTGCTGTCTTACATCTAATCACCACAGTGAGTCTAAGACAAGTCATACAATCAAGACCTCTGCTACAAATAATGTTATCATGCTTTCTGACCAGATAGGTAGAGATTTAGGTAATTTAATTAATTGTTATACCGAGTACTCAATAACAAATATTTGTTTACCTGGAGCTAAGTTTAGCAATGTTATTAATAATTTAAAGTCTGCTAGCTTTAATGAGCAATCTATAGGGATTATTTTATTTGGTGACAGCTTAAATGTCACTAAAAAAGATATTTTGCAGTTAACTGAGGTAATGACAACACTTCACAATAGCTTAGGTTGTAGATTTATTACCTGTGCCTTGCCATATTCATATGCCTTAACTGAAAAACAAAATAGGCATATTGAAAAACTGAATTTATTAATTTATAATATTACATGTCGCCATAGCGACTTCATTTTATTTTTCGACACTAATATATTTATTAGTAATTATTTATTAACTGAAGATACTATGTATCTTTCCTTATTTGACAAACGACAGGTTGCTAAATTATTAGCATTTAGTTTATTTACTGACACAGGTACTTGTAAAGTATTAAAGGACTTAGTTAATCATAGTATTAGTAGTAGTATAGTATGTAGTACTATTAGCAATTTTGATACATCTTGTAGTTTAAACTACTAGATGCGACAAAGGGTAAGCAGTCATGTAGCCTAAACTTATTTCACCAAAATATTCAGGGCTTATCCGGCAAGATGTTAGAAGTAGAATTATTTTTGAAGGAACACAGCATTCACATTCTTTGTGTCACTGAGCATTGGCTAAAGAGTGACCTTAAGTTAATAAATAATGAGTATTATACTATAGGTAGTGCATTCGTAAGAAAGAAAGCTATTCATGGTGGCTCTCTAATATATGTTTGTAATAGTATTAAATGTAAGGAACGTAAAGATATAGCAAAACTTTCTATCGAGCGCACTATTGAAATATCCTGTGTTGAGCTTGAGCAACATATCGTAGTTTGTGTTTACCGACCACCGCAGGGTGACTTTAGTACATTTGAAACAGTAATGGAAGATTTATTAAAACGTCTTTGTGTTGGCAGTAAGTATGTAGTAGTTTGTGGTGACTTTAATGTCAACTTACTTGAAGAGTCAGCTATTTGCAGTAGATTGATTAGCTTGTTTAGGTCTTTTGATTTACATCATTTATTTTTTGAACCAACCAGGATCACCTCGCATTCAGCTACATGCTTAGATAATATTTTTTGTAATTGTCAGTATTTAGGAAAATCTATATTAAATGATTTGACATCTGATCACTGTGGCCAAAAGGTTATAATTCAAACAAACACAATACCTAAAGTTACTAAGATCACATGTAGGCCAATGACCTGTGGACGCCTAGAACACTTCAGTGATAGTATAGCCACCAAAGTCATCAATATAGACATTACTCTGGATGATCCAGATGTGCTTTACGAGTCTTTGTTTAATATAATTAAATTAGAATATGAGTATATTTTTAAGCCTAAAACTTTCTTTAAAAACATCAAAGTTAATTTCTGTGACTGGGCAACGAACGGCATCTATAAAAGTAGGGCTAGGCTATATGAGCTATATGGTATGAAGCAATACAATACTAATCCAGCATTCCTCCTTTATGTTAAAAATTATTCAAAAACTTTTAAAAGGGCTTGTTCTATAGCTAAGTCTCTATATTTAAGTAATAAGATTAAGCAGTCAGATAATAAAGTAAAAGCAACTTGGAATATTATCAATAATGAAACTGGTAGAATCAAATTGCGCGATGACAACTTTCAACTTAAGCATGATGATAAAGTGGTCTCAAATAATTTAGATGTAGCGCATATGTTTAATAATTTCTTTACAAACATACCAATCAACACAACTAGCTACTTAGATTCTTGCCCAGTTAAAGCCGAGAACTTGGTAAAAGGAAGCGTGGGAGAGTGTAGCGTTTTATTTTGTTTTAAGTATATTGACCCTAATGATATATTAAAAGCGTTCAAGACATTGAATTCAAAAAGAACTGCTGACTTATGGGGTATTTCTGTAAAACTAGTTCACAATATAATTTTGAATATAGCTCCACATCTTGCAGCAATATTTAACAGATGTGTTGATACAGGCGTATTTCCTGATCTAATGAAACACAGTAAAGTAATACCTTTGTTTAAAAACGGATCTAAAAATGACCCGAATAACTTTAGACCAATATCCATATTGCCTGCTATTAGCAAAATTTTTGAGAAAATTATGTTATTGCAATTAGAGAGTCACTTTAATATAAATAATTTATTACATAATGAGCAATATGGTTTTAGAAAGGGTCGTTCTACAGTAGATGCAGGTGTTAAATTGTTAAAGCACATTTTTAGAGCCTGGGAAAATTCAATGGATGCTATTGGTGTTTTCTGTGACCTGTCAAAAGCCTTTGATTGTGTTGAACACAATACGCTCCTGAGAAAACTCAGGCATTATGGTATAAGAGATGCTGCACTCAACCTAGTTGCCACCTACCTTAGTGATAGAGTTCAATTTGTTGATATTAGCGGAAGTAGATCTTCAGGATTATCTGTAGGTATGGGTGTCCCACAGGGCTCAATTCTTGGTCCTTTTCTCTTTTTAGTTTATATTAATGATTTGCCTTTCCATGTACAGGATTTTTGCGACATTGTACTATTCGCAGATGACACGTCACTTATATTTCAGGTAGACCGTAAAGAATCAAATCTTGAGACTGTGAATGGTTCACTTGCGAAAGTTCTGGACTGGTTTAATGCAAACAATCTACTGTTAAACTCAAAAAAAACTAAGTGTGTTAAGTTTACCATGCCCAATACTAGAAATCTTACATTAAGTAATATAATTTTGAACGGTGAATCATTAAATTTCGTTGAATCTACAGTGTTTTTGGGTTTGACTTTAGATCGCAAGCTTCAGTGGGGTGCTCAAATATCGTGTCTTGCAGGGAAACTTAGTTCCGCAGCTTTCGCAGTAAGAAAAGTAAGGCAGTTTACAGACATAGAAACAGCTAGGCTTGTTTATTTTAGTTATTTTCATAGCGTTATGTCTTATGGAATACTACTATGGGGAAAAGCTGCTGATATTGAAACTATATTTATACTCCAGAAAAGAGCAGTACGCTCTATTTACAATTTAGGAGCACGAGTTTCACTTAGAGAAAGGTTTAAAGAAATAGGCATTCTGACAGTTGCATCTCAGTACATTTTAGCCAACATCATGTTCGTTAAACAAAATTTACACCTGTTTTGTAAAAACAGTGATATTCATTCAATAAACACAAGAAATAAACACAAACTTGTTGGTACATATCACCGCCTACATAAAGTCCACAATTCATTTGTGGGACTCGGGGTACGTTTTTATAACAAACTACCTCTTGAAGTTATGAACCTACCCTTACACAAATTTAAACTAGCGGTAAAAAATCATCTTTTAAGCAAGGGTTATTACACTATTAATGACTTTCTAAATGATAAAAAGTCATGGGGTTAGTTGCTAATTTTGATACAGAATTATATAAGAATAATAACTACAAATTTGTAAGGAGACGTTTTGTGATCATTATTGACTTTCTATTTAGTTTTTTTTATTTTTTATTATTATGTCCTGGATTGTCATGCTCACTGAAATGCCATTGCTTGTGGTGTCGTATTGGCCGGGTCATTTCCTTCCCTCTAATATGGCGAAGGAAATGATGGCTGGTCCGTGCGTCATGCTCGTGAACGGGTGCTACTTGGGGTGGCTGGTCAATCTTGGCATGATTTATTTTTAAATAATAAAGATATAGTTTTTAGATTCTTATTAAGAACGCAATGTGATCTCGACACGTTTCTATCTTATACATACAAAAGGAAAGGATCCCTCATTGCCATACAGTGGAAAGCTAAATTCATTTTTTCCCTTCATTGTTTCCTTATTAATTTTTTTTTTTTTTTTACTTAAATTTAATTTTGTATGGAATATTGGGTTCCGTCCCTTTTTGTTAACACTAATATTGTAACTCATACAAAATTGTAAATGTTATACTCTGGCAATTAAAAAGAGTGGCCCGAGTTTCTTGCCAATTCTTCTCGAGGCCCAACCCTAGTCAGCGAATTGGCCGTAGGAAAAAAAGTATGCTGGCATTTGTTTTTATGACGTTCATAAGTATCATGTATTTGATCTATATGAATAAATGAGTTTGACTTTGACTTTGACTTACTAATTTCTACTGAATGCTCTCTTATGAGATATAGATGTGATACTATTATAATTATAAGTATAGCTTACCTTTTCCAAAGCACTTAGACTTGATCCAGGTATTTCAAAATCATGTAAATCCCGATCTCTATGTCTTGATGAATGCCGTTTCTTCTTTCTGTATGAAGGACTGCGTTTCTCTTTATGTCCACTCGAGGGCCTAGACAATGTCTTCATAAACTTCTCATCCAATCCATTAGGATCATGTGAGTAGAATACGAAAGATGGATTTTTATCCGATTTTTTTATTTCCTTTTCAACAAAACCTAGGATACCTTGTTTTATTTGGTCATGGATTGGTAGTTCGGTGTCTAAGGATTCATGTTCGGACTTTATCCAACTGTCCCGTTTTGATTTATCTGTCTTGTCTACAGGTACAGGGTCCTCAGTTACGGCAGTTTCTTCAGCGCCCGTATGGCCATTTGATAATCTTCGGGATCCCGATCTACTACGAGATCTTTTGATTTTCTGCTTTGGGGATGGTGAACGCCCAGCCGTATGTACTTCTGCTATCTCCTCTTTAACATCTACACTCTTGCCAGGCTTCATTTTCAACAAAATATTACACAAACCCACGTAAATCACGACCACTTAGAGTATTTTTTTTCTCAAAGCAACAAAACTTTTTAACTTGTCTAAATGGTTAAACACAAAATAAAAAGCACAAACTCCATGTTTGTTTTTATTTTACCACATTTTTGTGTTTATTTAAGGTACATAATAATATTTGTTTTATGGAAAAACAAAGACTGGCTATACAAACTAAATGTCAAATGTCAACGGCGTCAACGCTTATGACGTCATTGTGACGTCATTGAACCTACGCACAATAAAACGTTCCGTTACACTCTCAGTAAACTATGGTTACACTCGAAATTGTTTGTATCTGATTCTGTGCTTTAATGAAATCTAAAAAGCAATGATATTCAGTCAATTTAACGAAAGCCATTAAATTCTACTGTTTCAATATTGTTAAAAACGTTCTTTGTTTGATGTGGGATAAATTATTCAAATCTAGAGCACCTAGTACCTACTAGGTAGGTAAGTACTATTTCTTAAAACAAATGATAAAATTTTAGTAAGTACGAGTATTCATTTCAGCCAAAATACGTTCACTATGGGACGTAGGTAGGTCTCCTCCAAGATTTTCCATCGTACTCGGTCCTTAACTGACTTATCCATCGTCGGTTGCCCGCAACACAATTTTGTAATTGCTTACCTACTAGTAGGTATAATATTATATTCTGATCTGTATATGTGGTATAACTCAGAAACAACACTATAATAATATGGATTTGGATCAAATTTTGTATTCATATATCGTATTGCGTCTAATGTTAACTCAATGTAGGTATTACCTGAAAAAGAACTACTTTCTGAAAACTTTTATCGAATGATGTTGTAGGTGCTGATGACCTACCTAACAGAAATCTTCATATTACACTTCTTTTGTATAGGTACCTACTTAAAAGCTGCAAAATAAAACCATATTCAGTAGGTAGCTTTACATATTTAGTTATTAGGAGTTATAGGTGTCGTTAGGAGCGGGCGCCGCGCCACCCGTACCAGGCGACTGACTGGACTCAGAAATTCGGAATGTAGCCGACCTTCAAACTGCGCCTTAGGCGAG
This sequence comes from Trisateles emortualis, assembly GCA_947095525.1. Classification (NCBI taxonomy): domain Eukaryota; kingdom Metazoa; phylum Arthropoda; class Insecta; order Lepidoptera; family Erebidae; genus Trisateles; species Trisateles emortualis. Next base: position 17,801,722 of record OX352736.1, on the reverse strand, counting down.
GTCCAAGCATTATGAGATAAGCTACTCATAGTAAGTAGGTACCTCTATACATAAATTAGTTAATGTTTAATAAATCTAGGACCATACTGAAATATTATCGCAAATCGATAGGTCAATTATAATTATGTGTGAGACTGTATGATTGAGTGAGATTTTCTCCAAGTCTGGGTGTAATTTGTGCCAATGAATTTTATGGTTGTAAAGACCCTCACAACGGTTGGACGGATTATAACAAGACTTTTACTGACAGATAGCTTATGATATGCAGCGTATTTTTATTATTATGCGCGCTTATTTGAGGAAAATAATTAGAATTTAACGCAAATATAGAAAACAATTTTTTTGCGTTGTCGTTGCGGAGATTAGCGAAAACAAACAGACAGACGATTCTTTAAGTACTTTGTTTATTTTAATTACTTAAATTTATTGTTCCGTATCTTTTTGTAACCTACTTCAAATTGTAACTCATACCAAATTGTAAATATTATTCTCTGGCGATTAAAAAGAGTGGCCAGAGTTTCTTGCCAATTCTTATCTAGTCTCTACCCTTGTCAGCGAATTGGCTGTAGGAAAAAAAATGCTGAAATGACGTGAAGTTTGATTTTGTAAGACTAAAAACGCCTCCACTCTTAACTTGGGTTACACAAAATACATAGGAAATTATTTAAATCAAACTAACCATAGACAAGTGTTTAATATCGTTTGAAGCGATTAAAAACTTTATTTATGGTCAATTTGTCCGGACTTGATTGACCTGTGACTGTCGCTATATGCGATGATTACACACACTATAAGAGAAGCTTTTGTTATCTTATATCCATTTAGTTTGTAATTTAGATGGATATCTTAATTTTAGAGTCTACTTGGATTTGTGGGTAAAATGGTAATTAATAATATTGTTTATTAATTAACATATTTTTTTTATCAATTAACATTTTTACAAAACATGCCGTACCGTACGATTAGAGGAATTTCTTACCACGTACGATTGACCACATGGACCGATGTAGTACGCAGAGATATGAGGGCATGCAATGTTTTAGAAGACGACGTCACAGATAGAGCGACGTGGAAGAAGAACACGAAAAGGGCTGACCCCACCACCATGTGGGATAAATAGTCAGGAAGAGAGAGAGAGAGAGAGTACGATTAGGTTGTGGAATGAGCTCCCTGTCGAAGTTTTTCCAAGAGACTATAGCATGGGGTTTTTCAAGAAAGGAGTTAAGTATTAGGTTTTTAAAGAGGCGGCAACGCTCGAGTGACACCCTGGTGTTGCATGTGTCCATAGGCTACGGTATCTGCTTACCATCAGGCGGGTCATATGCTTGTTTACCACCTTGGTAGTATAAAAAAATACCTACAGAAGTAGTCTGTAAGTAGACAGAACGCTGCATATGGCCCACGTAGTGGTAAGCAGTTACCGCTTATGGAAGTTTGTAATACCAGAGGTAACTATCGCTTGCGTGTTAGCGACAACAAATAGTTTTATTTATTTATATAGTCCCCCGCAACACAGAGCTTGTTCTCTAGTGCGGGAGTTGTCTTTTTTTAAAGTAAAGTAAAAGTAAAGTAAAGTAACTACTTAAGGGGCTTTTTAAGGCACAGAGCAGCGTCACTGTTTTTATAAATGGTCCCACATCTAGTACCCAGCTACGGATTGAAAGAGGATATTTCCAGGTTGTGAAGATGTTGATGTAGTACCTACCTATTGTATCATGTAGCTAGTGAACAATAAATGTCACAGGATCGGTGACAATGTAAAGTTATACCTATGATATCGAAATATCAATAGGTAAGTAACTAAAATTCTTTATGATATAGATACGATTTGATGTAAATATTGCAAAAACAGTGACTATTATAATAACACCTACGGCAGTGGCGCCTAAAATAATATTATTTATTTCGCTGCGACTTACCTTAAAGGTAAATGGCTCAGTCAGCCGCTTACACTAATGTGTTTTTCTATAAAATTTATCTATTATTAGACCCGGTGAGATATGGTTGATGAATATTATGTAATTGTGATTTCGAGACTCCTATAGGTAAGTAGTACCTAGGTAATAATTAAAGCTAAAATCAGTCAAGAAAATTAAATCATTTTAAGTGAAGTATTTATGAATTAAATATGTATTATTATAACTTAGTAGCTCTACAGGTCCCGATAGTATTCCTTCGAAGGTGATTAAGCATGCAAGCAAACTCTTTTGTATTCCCTTATGTCATATTTTCAATCTAGCATTAGAAACTGGACATTACCCACCCCAATGGACACTATCTAGGGTCAGCCCGATTCCAAAGAGCTCTGACAAATCGAAGGTTGAAGAGTACAGACCGATTGCCGTTTTGTCGTCTCCTGCAAAGGTGTTTGAGATAATCATCCATAAACACATACTTGCACAAGTCGACAAACTTTTTAGTAACGAGCAACACGGCTTTAGACCAAAGAGATCTGTGGACACCAACCTTCTGACTCTTGTGGATTATATATCGGCTAGGCTGGACCGGGGCTCTCAAGTGGATGTCCTTTACTTCGACTTCCGGAGGGCGTTTGATAGGGTTAATAACGACATACTGCTGGCAAAACTTTGCTCTATCGGCTTTTGCCCCGGACTTCTCCGGCTTCTTGCAGACTATCTCCGCGATCGCCAGCAGTTTGTCAGACTCGGAATGTACGAGTCTAAACCCTACCACACGCGTTCTGGGGTGAGTCAGGGTTCGATTCTAGGACCACTGTTGTTCTTGCTGATGGTCAACGATCTTCCTACTGTTCTCCGGCACACCCGATGCTTGCTATATGCCGATGACCTTAAACTCTTTACAGAGGTGAAGTCTGAAGCCGACTGTTTAGCTCTGCAGCAAGATATTAATGCTGTATATCAATGGAGCTGTGAGAACAGGATGGAATTCAACACTTCTAAGTGTTATGCAATGACGTTCGGTCGTATGCGGCGCCCAATAGAGTACGAGTATATAATAAATGGCTATAGCGTAACTCGTCCAACCACCATGAAGGATCTGGGCGTCACATTCGATCGTAACTTAACATTTCACGATCATATAATTACACTAGCTAAAGAATCCTTTAGGCGTTTGGGTTTCATCCTCAGAAATTCTCGAGACTTCCATAACGACCACGTGATGAGGCTAATTTTCGGAGCGTTGGTCCGTAGTAAATTGGAAAGTGCTATGTGTGTGTGGAATCCGCATGAGATCACATACTGCCTTCTACTTGAAAAGGTACAAAAAGCATTCCTCCGATATCTATACAAGCGTGTTTATGGGTACTATCCATATATGTATCCCACAAAATTTCTTTTAGGTTGTCTTGGCTATAACTCATTGGAAATTAGACGGGAGAGGCACCAACTAACAGTCATGTGCAAAATCCTGAGAGGAAATATTAATGCACCAGACCTACATGACGAGCTGTGTCGATTTTTTGTTCCTGACAACTATTGTCGCAACAGAAGGCACTTATTGTTTGCTGTACCATCTTGTCGTACTGTGGCCCGTGCTAAGTCGCCCATACCGCGCACCCTTTCTGCACTCAACGCTCTCCTGTGCGCCAATCCTGACTGTGACTTGTTTGCGGATGGATGGCAGGATATCTTGTTAGTGTGTTTGCGATACTGTGAGAGGGATGCATGATTGTGATTGTCTTTAATTATATTTGTTGTTTATATATCTTTAATGTATTTTTGTTATCTCTGTCTATTTGTATTATCTATGTAATTGGTGTCTTTAATTATTGTAATTGGTGTATTAACCGTTTTAATTGAAGTAAATAAATAAAAAAAAAAAAAAAATGTATCTACCAACAGTTCTTACAGAGAAGTAAAGTATGTAATTACAAAGATGACTGCCTTGGTGGTCCTCTTTGTAATTGGTTCAGTGGTCGCAGTATGCGCCTGCTGTGCACGAGGTTGGGGGTTCGATTCCCACACAGGACAAAACTTTGTGTGGTTCACAAAGAGTTGTTCTGAGTCTGGGTGTAATTTGTGTCCGTTAATTGTATGTTTGTAAAGTCCCCCGCGACACAAAGCTTGTTCTCCACTGCGGGAGTTGTTTTTAGAAGTAAAAAAAAAAATAGCGTAAAGAAAGACAGGATTTATTTATTTGATGCAACCAACGGAAACATAGAAATGTTTACGTATAATTTTATTCATTGGCACATATTCAATACCTAATATATTTTAAAAATAAAAAAATAATATCAAATTTCGATCTCACCGGCCGGTATTGTGGTGTGCATTCCATTTCGTTAATATTGTAATATGAGACAAAAGGCTTCGCATCTGTATTCGGTCAAGGATAACATCACGTGGAAACCCATAAGCTTTGGAGAAATTTCTCCGAACTTATAGAGCTTAATAAACTTGGATTTTACAAATGTCTACAAAAATATTTTTCTAAGAATCGCATTTTTTTATCTATACTTTAATATTGTAAAGCTGAAGAGTTTGTTAGTTTGTTTGGTTGAACGCGCTAATATCAGAAAGTACTGGTTCGATTTGAAAAAATATTTTTTTGTTGAATAGTGCATTTATCCAGGAAGGCTATAGGCATATGCATGCATGATGCATATGTAACATCACGCTATGATCAATAGGAGCAGAGCATTCGTGAGATATGTTGCAAAATCGGGGAAAATATTCCAAATTACCACGCGGACGAAGTCGCGGGCGACCCCTAGTTGCTTATATACGAAAGCATTTAATAGGTTACGGTAACTGCTTATCATCAGCCAGGCCATAAGCTTGTTTGCCACAAAGTTGTCTAGCTCTAATTAGGTTATGTGCCACGTTAAAATATAACAATTAGACGGTCAAATTAGGTCGTGTGGCGTTTAATACCTACCACAATCTATATTAAGAAACTAAAATGCAGCCTCGCACAGACAATGAGTCAGTGATCTCAGTTTTAACACCTACCTTTGGCGCCAAATACTATTACGTAGTCCTGTTGCAGTGACTAAACACGACACTGCGTCAAATATTGGCGTAACGAAATCAAAGTAAAATCAACCTTCTGCTAAAAATAGACTGTTCATTTTAATTTGGTATGTTTACACAAATGTTGGATTAAATACCTATGCCAAGTGAATTGCATAAAAGGAAAATGAAAGTGAACATCCGTTGGGCTTTCCTTAAGTTAAAATAAACCAATGCAGTTCTGATATTCGAAGAAGAGGATAATTGCCTACTTATTTATGACAAACAGCCTTGAAACATATAGCATGCGCACTCTCTTTCAATGGACGAACTACACACAGCTTAGTTAGTTAGTTTGACGGGGCGTTATCCGTACTTGGCCGCTCAAGTGGGCCTTTGTACGTGACTTCCCTTCGGCTATTCCATCCAGCCCAACCTCTTCCAGAAAGCCAGCAAGCGGCCTAGATGGCGGCAGGCTTCTGGTAGAGAGCCCATTTTCTTTAGGGTCTGTGCCCTATGGTCTTCTACGCTCCTACAATCCAGAAGGACGTGGGCGGGTGTCTCCTCGGCCTCCATACAGCCCCTGCAGAGCGGGCTGTCGGTCAGGCCTAACCTGTAAAAGTGTTTGTTGAGTGGGCAGTGACCTGTTAGGATGCCCACTAGTGTCCTGAGGTATGACCTGTTTTGTTTTAGGAGGTTACGCGAGAGCTTCCGGGTAGCGGAGGGTACCGCTTCCTTGGTTTGTCTGCAGCCCCCGTTGCTCTCCCATTCCTCCCTATGAAGTTGTGTTGTCCATTCCTTCCGCTGCTTCATTCCTTGTCCGCCAGGTAAGGGCCTGCCGGTGTGGGATGGGGATTATCGGTTCCGGCCCCGCGATTGCAGTGGCGGAACCTAGTCTCGCCAGTGCATCCGCGGCGTCGTTACCGGTTGAGTTGCTGTGGCCTTTGATCCACTGCACGGTGACTTTGATGGTGTTTGCCACGTCTTGTAGCGCCTGGTGACACTCTAGTACAAGACCGGATGTCTTCCTATTGTTTTTTAGGGCAGTTAGTACAGATGCGCTATACTACACACAGCTGCAATGCTGTGTAGTCTTCTATCGCATGGGATGGTTCGCTGGGACCTCTGTCGCACGTATTCACTCGCCAGCAAAATTTCACTTTTTAATACTCGGCAACCGGAATTCTGGACTGATTTTTCGCAGGCAACCCTATAGCACCGTGTTCGTAATGGAATAATCTTTATTTTAATTTAACTTTCATTCAATAACCAGACCGGTGCAAGTTACTATTTTAGATATACCTGTTTATACCTGGCAACCCAGAGTTGTGACGGGAAAATGATAGGCAACCTAACGTTTGCATTTTTTAGGGGCTTCATACTTTTGATTGGTGTGAAATTTGTCTATTAACCACACCGCCTGATAGTAAACAGTTACCGCAGCCTATGAACGCTTGCAATTCCAAGTATCTATTACCTGCATGTTGTCAACCCAAAAAATTTAATACCAAGTTTTTATGATGTAATTTGATTGAATGAAAAACGTTTCGTTAAAAACGCATCCCTAAATGGGCTCTGGTAACCTGTACTCACCTGTGAAGATGGAGGTCTTTCCCCGGTTGGGTATGCTCATTGAGATGGTACCTACCTCATGCCGAATACATACATATTTTAGATAAATTATAAAAAAAGACACGTACAAAATAGTCATGCTCATCACGCAGATTTTTCCTGATTTGGAATCGAACCCTTGATCTCGGGCCTAGCAGTCAGAGTCACTACGTCTAGATCATCCAGTTAGTCACTATTATTACGAGATATTTTGAAATTTCACTAATAGTATCATCTTACCAATCACCATTCTGCTATTTATCATCAAAGTAATCATAACGGTACCTTACAAGTTCTCACTAAGTTATTACTCATCTTTAGCTTGGTACAATTAGTAGGTATACTCGTTTAGGAGTTTCTTCTTTGAAGCTGACATGTTATTTTTATTAAGCACTAGTGGCCCGCCCTGACCTTGCCTGGGTTAAATTATTTTCAATGCAATTTTCTCTTCTTTTCCGAAAATAACATTCTACAAAGTAATAAAAAATAAGATGAATGAAATATAAAATCAAATCAATCTTTTATTTACATGAAATACATAAATATCTATTACAAAGGTCTCCTAACCCTAATGATATTAGGTAATGAGTTTACCTAAATGGTAAACATTTAGGTAAAGTCATTCTCAAATTATGGCGTGCCCAAGGGAAATAGGGATTAATTTATTTATATCTAGATTATGTTTATATTCTTATTTTTGAGGCCCTACCTTTGACTGTAGGAAAAAAACTAGTCTCCGACGAAATTAGCCCTGATCAAAATTCGGTTAAGAGGACATTACTCATCAGGTATGCTTGTTTGCCACCATTGCACTTAGTATGAAGAAATTCATGTCACTGCCATGTCTAGTGACAAATTTTCCTGTTAATAACCTACTACCGGAGACCGCGACTTAGCAAATATAAGGTTGGGCACACCCCGGCCAAATGGACTGATGACCCTAGGGGTTAGTGTTGATTCCCCCCGTTCTTGTTTCCCCCCGAAAATGTATCTGTTTTATAATTGCGTTTTATCAAATAAAATCAAGGTGTCAAAAAAAAGTACTGGTTATATTTTCGTAGGTATATTTATTTCAAATTATCACCAAATAAATCACAGATTTTGTTAGTCTTACGATTTAAATACTACTGCTTGTAATTTGTGAGTTGTTTTTGACTGTACCTACTCATTTTTGAATTTCGGGGCATATGTGTGTAGTTATACAATATTGTTTTAATAACTTTCGGGAGGAAACAAGAACGGGGGGCATTAACCCAAATATATTGGGGTAGACTGGATGCGGAAGGTATGTATGTCCTATGTCCAGCAGTGGACTGAAACAAGTTGATTGATTGATCCTACCTACGTGGCTAGGTACTACAGTACCTACAAATAAAAGTTAATAATATTATTATTATAACCTATGTGGACAGGTAGCACAGATAAATAATCGTGAAGTATCTATCATCACGATGTTTCACTTGTGTCGTAATTTTATATGTTAACAGTATTTTTCATTCATATTCTCGGAATTCGCACTGAAATAAGTTATTTAGGTTGTTGGGGAAGTCCCAAATAAATTAAAGAAATTTTATTATTTAAAAAAAATAGTAAGATAAGATTATCAGTCAGTAGTCTGTTCTAGTACCTATCTACGTTGTTAGTGCGTGTGGCTTTGCCTTAACTCAAAAAATGATGAAAAAGAGGTGAAAATGAAACCATTTTTTGTTAGCATTTATGGACAAATGACTGCAAAATAATAAAGTATTAATCACAAGATGTGTTTCATAATATGGTTTTGTCATAAATTATATATTAATTCTAAAAAGTTTGTAAAAAAAACATCAAATTAGCACCAAATTATTAAGATAGTAACTACTTTATAATTTTTATGAAATAATACAAATTAAAAAACAATATTTGAAGAAAACATACACTATAATTTGGTAGTGTTATATTGAGAATAAGTTTGAATTTTAATTTATTAAAAATTAATAAGATTCGCGCTCGTCTAGAGAATTAGTGTGTGGTGAGTCGTGTTTGCTTCGCCATAATGCTCAAGGTCGTTGGCGATATCCCAAGCCTGTCCAAAGTGCCAAATAGTATGAATATGTAAAATACTCTATACACAATTCATTTATTTGTTCTTGTGCTTTTAATACAGTTCTAGTATTAAGAAAACTTTTTGATATCCTAGAGTCAGCAATATACGTACGTAGGCTACGGTAAAGATTTACTCTCAGGCGGTCCGTTCCTTGTATTTTCTTATCATACAAAATAAATTTATTTATTATTATTTATTAAATGCTTTATTGTACACCATAAAAATACATTTTAAGATTTACTATATAAATTATAATATAGTACAATAATTAGCAATAATAAGCCTTATCGCTAATAGCGATTTCTGCCAGGTGTAATTTAAATCATCATCATCTCAGCCTGGTAATGTCCACTGCTGAACGTAGGCCCCATATGCTTCCACAATGGCCGATCTTGAGCTGCCTGCATCCAGTGCTTTGTGTGGGAGGTCGTCCCACTCTGTGTATTTCTGTACGTAATTGAAATACAGATGACAATTTAATAGTAGGCAACATTTTGCACCTCCAGGATAATGATGTCTTAAGATGAGATACGCCTTATTTGCAATTTTCATCTTGTGCTTCATAACGTAAGGTTCAAAATTGTAAATTATCGTTCGGACTACGTCTACAACTTTGTTTTACACTAAGTATGCCTACATCTTTGTTTTACCTCTCTTTGTTGTGTGTTAACTTAAAATTAAATATGCGCTTATCATGGGTGATAATATAATTGGATTGAGCCTAATTGAGGCAGCTTTTTATACCAAAATCAAAAAAAAACTTCCACTTAGTTAAACGCATTAACGACATGACTGACCAATGGACTACTAGGTATACCTTTACAATAATAAAAGTTGAACATCAAGTGCTATTCTTACACAATTTCCCTCCCCGTCTCCTCCGCCTCTTCGTTCCCCTCTTGAGGTCGTCCTCCCCTCCATAAGGACGGCGAAAGGCACTTTCACTCTTGGAATTCGGCTGTTGGCGTACCATGACGTCATCTTTGCACAACTTGACGCAACTTGTTCCAGATTTGAATTATATTTTGTTCCAAAACGTTTTATTTTACACATTTGTATTTCGTCATGTGGTCTCAAAAAGTTTTAATGTCAACTGAAAAATGAGTTGTTGTTTACTTTTTCAAATAAAAAAAATAAAGTTTGTGTTGTTTCATATCTTTGTGATGATGAAACTAAACTTGAGAGAACAGGATTTTTTGATTGAGGAATTTTTATATCCATCAATCATCATGAGGATTTTTTGATTGATCGATTGGTATCAAATTATAAGTAGGTATTTTCTATTATTGAGTAGTACAGAAGCGATTATGAGTTAGGTTTATAGGCTATTCGTGTTAAGGTACAGTAATAAAACCCACTTAAATAAAATTTAAAGTAATAGATGTGTATTAGGAAAATAAAATAACATTTTAATGGCCATATTTATTTTATTATGACGTAAAAATTGATTCCTAAAATCTACATTAGTTTGGTCCAATAATAATTATTATTAAGATTCATAACGCTAACTGCGTTAATATTAAAAACATTGTAATAATATTTTTGTTTACACTTTACTTTTATATTATATCCCAACACCTTTATATTGCAAATATTTTATACAATAAGTATTTACATCGGCGGGATACCCAATATATTCACAATTTACAATAAAATTTTGTACCGAATAAATTGTAGAGATAGTCTATTTGGCACAAAATTATAATCATTTACAACCCAAATCAAATTTCGCACATTCTCGACCGCCATCATTAAAATCAAAACTTAATAAATAATTATTGCAATATGCGACGTAACTCGTCATTTTTTAAATATTTTTAATATAAAAATTACATTGACACATTTTTCTTATCTTTATATTTCATAAAAAATATTAAACACGTTTTAAACTTACAATGAGAATAATCTCTTTTACATCACTATTTTGAGTACCAAACAATAGAGGGCACTGTTTTCTTAAATATTTACAAAATGCTTAATTACCTAAAAGTTCATAGAACGTACTAGAAATATATCATAGATATATGGGATAAACATTACCAGTTTTCGACGAGGACGATTCTACGTAAATTTGAAAAATCGGATCGTGATCGTCTAATCACTGGTAAAAAAAAACTTAATACATAACACAGCAAATGGTCCCATCCAATAGAATTCTAGAGAAAATTACCTTTCCCGAATTGTATGGAGGGATAGTGTACACGACGCCTATTAATTCCTAGCCTCACGACTTACACGTCGATGACAAAGGCCAGTGAAAATTCGGCTGTCAACAAACTCGCCGACTGCGCAACGATTTGCGATTGCAACGCAAAACGCAGCCAGTCATCGTATCGTCCGCATTACCGCGGATCACTCACCCTTATATACAACGTTAATAAATTATTTACATAACTTGTTGGATAATCTAGAGTATTTATAAGCAGTATGGGTGACAGAATTGGTACACGAGCCTCTGACTTCTTTCCGTCTTCTTCATGATGCCTTTCTTGTAGTACTGCCTGATACTCCTGGACAATTTGTCGTAGTTCATGGCAGGCCTGTTCTTTCTCTTGCCCCAGAGTCTGGCGACACGTACTGAATCCTCAATCTTGAACACACCGTTACCTGTGGAGCACGACATGAATTAACCATATGCACCTTAGCACAAATAAAAATACACTAAAAGAAAAAACACTAACGAATTTTATTTTTGAGAGACATTAGATGAATACTTTATTGGTAGTCGTTTCGTTTTTCACGATTGGCACGTGTAGTATAAATGTTTTTGGATCACCATTAAAAAAGTAAATTTTGGGGCAATTGTAAAGTATAAAAATGGTTGTTTGCATACTATTTTAATATAAAATCACTAACCACCTAAATTTTATGTGACTGCTATGTTCTCAGTCACGCGATGCGTTCGTGAATCGATTTAATCAGATCATAAATTTTATTTTCATTAGACTCAATTCTAGGTAATCTAAAAAACGAATTTAAAGTCAAACTTAAAACGATGTACTATAGGCAACAAAGTTTTAGCCATTGCTTTTAAAATAAAACGAGTGAAAGGAATTCGAAAAGCAAAAAGTAATAAAAAAGAACATACAGATTCAAGTTTCATTTTAGAATCAATTGATGTTTTATTTAGATGTTGTCGATCTGATATGATTAAGATAATAAGGTTATATAATACATTATAATTAAGATTAAGATATATGACAACGCTTTATAAAATGATAAATTAGCAATCTGTTGGAAAATGATAAATTAGCAACGACGGGAACACTTATGTAATAATCTTATAGCTCTAGAAACTTCAGAATTATCAAAATATAGCAGAATTTATTTATGTGATGACGGTGATAGCCTCCGTCACCAAAAACTAAGCAATACAAATGCAATAGATATTGAAAGGGATGTACAACACACGAATATATTCGTGACCCAAATAGGAAAAACACAATAGCATTAAATCAAAACAATGTGGTTCCTATGTCAAGTCACGAAATAGATAGATACCTAACCTTTATTTAAGCGTTTTATGGCACGTAGTAAATGGCCCGATCACCTTGGGACTGTCGGACTACGGAATGTCGTTCAAATTTATTTTCCAGTACATGCGTATGATTTTAATGTGATGCATTTGTTTAGATTTAATTCATTTAGATACGGATCTAGACAAGTTTATTGTGGAAAAAGTCTAAAACTCAATACAGATTTTTGGTAAAAACTGTGTATACTGTTTTCACCAAAAATAAGCTTGAATTCGAAACACGTTTTAATGCTTCTATTGTGTAGTACTAATATTACCTTTAAGTATGCTATATAGGTACACTAGTAAATTTAAACGTAGGTATATGTATAAGTCTCACGATTTTGCAGAGGTATACAGAATTTAAAGCAATCCCATAATAAGGTATTTAGATTAAGATACTTTTAGACTAGATTTTGACTACGTGGCAATTTGTAAGGTTAAATCTAAGTTATATTCCATTATTTGTCTTAGATTAATTTGAAATAAAGGTGTAAATCATAAACTTAAAGATTATCGATAATTCTAACAAGATTAAAATAATCTAAACGTATTTGTTTTATGGTCCTAGTATGACGCCTTGTGAAATACTCTCAGATGTGGCCCAAGTATATCGCCTTGTAAACTCTACGAGACCAGATATAAACTAATTACTAGGTATACAGATATAAACTACGCCTTTATTATAATAACAGTTCATGCCTCAACAACAAAGCAAAATTATGCCGTGGTACAAATCAATTATAACAGTTATCATTTATTGGTGTTTACCTCGCGAAGCAGAACAAAGGAGCATTTGGTTTGTCTCTTTATATCGTGAGGACTGACTTACTAACTTGTTTGAAACCGGTTTTGTATGGAAGTTTTTTATATAAATTATTTTTACACGACTTGTTGCTCGAGGAAAGATAGAACTTGTTACAATTCTGAAACAGTATAATACAGAAATTACACATTTGCTTGCGGGAACAAGTGTAATAAAACTGAATAAAACAAAATTATTTTTTAACTAACAAAATACGGAGGCGAAAAAGAAGTATTCCAAAATTAATCATTTTTAATACAAAATTTGTTAGAATAAGTATTTATTGCAAAAAATATATTAATAAAGTTATCTGATCGACAATAAGAATGGAAAATATTCACGACCTACAAACTACAGATAAGCAGCTTAGCAGCAAATGATAACATTGATTACTCTATTAAACTACAAATAACATTAAAATACAGTTTTACGAATGGCTTTGGTAGAAATTATCACATTATTTCACAGCTACGCTAGACATTCTCACATTGTCTGAATACATAGCCCATCTCTGATTGAAAATGAACCTAAGCTTAGAAATGAATTCGACTATTAGTAAAGTTGTTTTTTGATTCAAATTTTAAAAAGCCACGCCTCTTAGCTACGAACAAATTATACAAATAAGTAAACTACACTCTAATTTATAGTTGTCACGTTTTATAGTTGGCAAGTCGACAATAATGTTTATATGTTAATTAGTCATGCCCTCGTTAACTACTTCAGATAAATACTAACAGATAAATCCGTAACGCGTAAATATTAATGTTTGTGCATTCATAATTAATTATATTACGCAGCATTTGTCCAACGCAAATATTTTCATGCCCTTTTTCTTCAAGTTAAACTTTTTTCTCTTGATCTTATGTCTTGATAGAATCTAATTTCTAACTCGATGCAAAAGGTTTCGATATTTGTTGTATAAGTATTAAACGGCTTCTGTTCTGTTCTGTTTTACTTCGATGCACAAAAGTTTTCAAACGGGCCGAAGTGCGCTGGTGTATAAGAACCCTAACAAGATATTTTTTTCTACTTCTGTTAAATTACATTACTTTGTTGCTGGTACTATTTTCCTTTTCTTTCTTATAAACGAGATATCTATCCTTAATAGGTGCGCCTCATATGATAGATCCTTAATAAAAAAACAAATGACGTGGATAAGCAGCCTAAGAAGCACCGATAACAATGTTTCTAGGTAACGTTGGTACGTCTAATCAGATATCTAAAGTAAATCTACAAACGACATCTACGCCAACACATCGTAGGTCTGATAATACGTGATAAATCGAAGACCAACAATAAAACAATAATAACGCAATCGATATAAATAGTAATGACAAAATAATTTTCATATTTTGATAAGAAAGTACCACCTGACTATTATTGTCACATTTTTTTGCAATGTTGAACCTTTCCGATAAAATTATGCACTTGTATGCTAAGAAAAACATATTTGTTACTTAATTAACTGATAGTGTAACATTACTAATTGCTGCAGAGTAAATAAGGTTGCATTCCATGTCAAAGTAATAAAATCTAATCTTACTTGAAGGTACCTATAATGTCTCTCAAAAATAATATTCAATGATTTAATCAATGTAATATGTATCTAAGTAATTATTGATAATGATACTTACTTCGGTCTAACCACCGTATTGCAGAGCCATGAACATGAGGAGATGAAAGAAGCTCTTTCAAGAACTGCCACAGGTGTATGTGAGTGCTTCCAGTTTTGGCTTTACCTCCCGCTGTCACCGTACTCGTATTCACTGACTCTGAGTCTTCATCTGTTGAAAAATATACTTATTAGTAAATTGACTTGTTTAAAATAATGGCGAAAGATTGATTAAAAATTAAATTACTCCATTTTTTTTTTGAAGACAACTAGTAAACCTAGTAGACCTAGATTTGATTTTTGGTGATTTAAAGTTTAACGTTTTTATGAACTTTATGTTTCACTTGATATACAGAAAGTTAAAGAACTAAAATCATTTTAATTTTATCTATTACAAGTGATTTTTTCAATAGCAATAGGTAATAACCCCAAAAACTGTCATTTTTCAGAAATACATATAATTAGCCATTTTCAACATGGGTAGGTATATCGAAAAGTACAAAATATTACCTGTCTGTGTAATTTATTAGTCTTATCTTATTATTTATGTATTAAGTAGGTAATGAAGTATCTATATTTAAAATGTTTATATTTATTCGAACGATAAATTCCAGTATAATCGATCCGTCCTACGAAAGAATGATGAAAAACTATGATGCAAATTATTATCGAGAATAAGAGCTTCAGCGCGTGTCATCTGTGTGCCAAATACATAATCTAAGTCCATAATTCAACAATTTAGAACCATTACATGGAATGGTAATGTTCCTGATCGAAAGGGGGCAGACAGTAAGCCAGCCAACGCGACGACATCTCGATAGCTTCTTGGAAGCTTATCATATCAATACATCATCGTTTCTTTGAAACTATAAGGCAGGACAAGTCTATTGCCCTCCAATGAACATGTTTTCATAAATAAAGATCTACAAAAACTCAAGCGATCAATTTCAATGAGAAAACGTTTAAACTAAAAAGATATTTTTAAAATAGATACTGTAAACATTATCAAAATTAACAGCACCTGACCTTCGCTGTTAGACGTGTAAATAAACTGACATTCAAACGAATCATATAAACAAAGCACTCAAAACAGTTAAATAGCAACATGTTATTTAAAGAAGAAAGCCAAGTGCTGACTGGAATGCTGCAAACGATTTGAGGGAACTATGGCATTTGGTTACATCAAAGAATTTTAGCGTTTAAAGCAATACGTATAAGGTTTAAATCACTGATGCTTAAGAAATGAGAGTAAATTTACTAAAAGAGAGATGAGAAAAGTGTCACCGACAAAGTTTAAATATAATTGACAGTACTTTACATCGTACTATGTGAAGGCGGTAATGACATTTTTCACTGTGCGAGCAGCAAGTTTATGTTTGTCGCTCACGACCTTGCGGGTCCGGTGGCATGAACTAGGCCTTCGGGAAACGAAACAAAAACAAGACTTGACGTATATGGATTCAAAGCCGACGAGTAAGGGACAGAACGGCAATAGAACGACAAACATCTGATTGATGGGTTAACTGTAACTGGGCGTGATACTATATTACATTAGTAAGCAATTTATTTTATTGAACAATTTAGTATTTTAATGTGTGTTACTTATTACTCAATACTTTATTGCTTTTATAATGTACAATGGTGGTTGTGGATGGTTATAAGTTTAGTAACAATTATGGACCCTGTCGGGCACACAGCATAGTTAGTTAGGAGGGAGGAAGAGGGCTACTTTAAAGTAGGTATTAATATAATATCATTAGAAGAACATATTTTATAAAACTGATATTTTTACCAATTTTGCTATCACTAGTTGCAATCTTATACAAAAATATACGTACATATAATGAGCCTTGTTATAACTTAACAAATAAAAATTTAATGTTTTGTGAATATCTAAGTCTACTGCAGTTATCCAATCTTGTATATCATTCAATTTATTATTAGACTTCGTTAAATAACATATTGGTATATATTAATGTTGTTTGCCTATGTATATGACTTCTGCATTTAAAGAATGTAATAGAATTTTGAATTCAGTATCTGCCCCACTGACCTCTTTGGTCATACTGTCAGGGCCTTTCTGATATAAATCTTTATGTCAACCAACATGTGTGGACTGACAACTGAGTCGTAGATAATTGTCGATCGCTATTTCCTGTGCTACTATCTGACACTTTTTTTATTTATAGTTAACTGTTTAACCATTAAGGGCGACGGAAAGTCTAAGCAGAAGTATTTTAAATTTATCATAAGTTTATCTTTATGAATTTCGTGTTATATTATTTTATTATCCATTTTGACGTATTTGATATGATGGATGATTGTAAAAATGTCGATTCATATGATGTTAGCATTATTTTTGTATCTAATGAAGTATTTTAAAACTATTGCTATATATTCTTATATAATCAATAATTATAATGGTAGCCCTAAATTTATTTTATTGCGAATGTTATAATAGCTCTACACTAAGAGCAGTGTATGGCTAGTATAGTATGGCTTCGATTTATATCTGATTCCATTTCAAATTTAAATTCTTTAAGGATTTCTTTGCTTGGAACCCGTGACTAAATAAAATTGTAAGCCTATAATAATAAAATTAAGAAAAATAATGTTATCCTCCTGATCCCAAAGTAAGCAAAGCATTATAGTAAGCAGATAATTGGTGCTTTTTTTTATTCTACCAAAGAGGCAAAATTAATATATTTAAAAAGAAAAATCGTCCAGTTTTTTTTTTCTTTGGTAAGTATCGAACCTAAAACACCAGCTTAGCAGTCAAGGTCTTTAACCACTAGACCAACACACAAGAGACATTCTCAAAACCATAAATCAACAGAAAACCTTATCACTCGCTGATCGTTTATCACCAATAAAGTCTACCACGCCTGTCCCCTTTACGTCTAATACATGTGGGCTTTCAATTCTCTCATAAAGTGAGTACAACACTGGCCATATATCATTAGCTCGTTTGTCTCTAACACAGTCCGTATGTGGGCCGGTAACGGTCGATGCACAATGCATGCGACTGATGCATCGCCGTGCTACATTCGACCACGCACCAAGCTATCTACTTCTCAATCATCTATTTGCAGTTTATTTGCGTTGTCCCTTATATCGTCGAACTCCAAATCATATCACTAATCTGAGTCTGAACAATTTCTGGACACGTTTATTGGAAAATTTTGATGGATCCAATATGTCAATGTATCATCTCCAATATATCATCTACAATACTTTTCAGATTGATAAACAAGATAGTAAGTTAACAAGATATAATTTATTTATATTTATGTATAACGCGTAGTACTGCACAGTAGGAATTAAAATATCGAGATAGAATTATTATTTTAACCTTTTCAGAAATTACGTCAAATATTCTAATCAATCGAGTTAGTATTGGGATTAAAGACTTTGTTGATAGTGTTTGTAATATACGACTATGGGTTATTGCTTTACGAAATTAATCGGCTTTAGGTGATAAAACTGTCTTTATAAAAGATACTGGTACCACCTGTCCTGTGGAAGAATTAAACTAGTATTACAACATACATACCGTCACTCATGTCGTCAGCAGACGGTAAACCCGCAGGTGTAGGTATAGGCGAGGCGGCTAACTGTTGATGATCAGATCGTTGTGATGTTCTCCAGATTTCCAACTGAGCATACAGAGTGCTGCCAGCCTGCAACAACAATAAACAGTAATCAATCACGAACTAATAAAACTTGAAATATACACATACATACGCAATTCTCGGATAAAAATACTAAAAATTTTGTAAATAAGGTAACACCAGACGGCGGTTTTAATATTTATCTATTTAAAAAAAGGATTGATACTAACAGAATCCAGTAGTTAATTAAGAAACTAGTTCTCAACGGCCATAGATCAGTAATAAAATATGGATTGCGGCGGGTTTGATGTTTTTTGAATAGTATCTTGATCGTTTATTTTTTTGATTACATTAATTTCCTAATATTAATGTTTAAATTATATCTAAAAGAGTTTAATTCTCTTAACTCATATAGGTTAAATTCTTCAAGGTTTGCATACTTAGCTAGCATCAAAAAATAATAATTTTACGTCGGTTGTAGCAAAAGTTTCTATTTTCAATTTATATGTTACTTATCAGAATCTTCCCAAGAACAAACCAGATGCAATTTGTATGCAGACAGGTCCGAGGGTGCTGAGACTTTCATCGCTAGAGAAAGTAGAGGCAGCGGCGCGTGCGATAACAAAGATACCTGCCCATTGGAACTGGCGTGCTCGATACGAAGCTACCGACTTTTTATACTTATTTATTTGACTTTACGGTTGCTTTTCTTTGAAATAGAATACTTATTTGTTTGATTTTAAGTTTGGTTTTCGAAGACATTAATTTGATATGATTAATTGATCCTAAAGCCAGGAGACTAAACATAAATAGCAACGTTAAGTAGAAGTCCTAATTGTGATAATACATTTGATGCAAATATAAAATAGCAGTGAAAAAGAAACTAAAACATTACGGTTAGCCGAAAAGCTGACATAATCTATCAAATTGCTCTCATTAAACTATTATTTTTGATAGACATAACGTGCACGCAACATTATTATTAAACACTAAAATAGTACCTATTGCATAATCAATATTTTTAGATCCTCAATGGAGCCATAAAATGCTACTGTATTTATGTTAAAAATAAAATGGTTGACGTAATAATAAAAATATAAGTTGGAAAACCATCGAACGCAGTTGTTGCAATAAGAGGGTCACTATTAACGGATTTCCTTGCAGTCCTCGTTCAAGAACATTATGTAAAAGCAATTAAATATTATGAACTTTTCGCTAACGGCCAGTGGCCTAAATAATGCATGAAGCCTACATAAGTGTTACATCAGTATTAACTAGTATTTTTAAGATGTTTTCCTCATTGGGATTGGACGTAAAATACAAAATATTAAATTTGCGATTTCTTTTTTTAATATTTATTATACCACTATGTGCTGCTATATATCGAAACAAGTATTATCTGGTAATTGAAAAGAGGCTCTCTATATTGCTACGGTTCTATCCTTAGGAGCTCTAAGACTGGTCACTCAGCATTTCTGTAAACTTGTTATGTTTTTTCTATCTAGTATCATTGCAGATGAATAGATATGCAACTGCCAGATTCAGTACAAAAATGTGTATCTTGAATCATAAGCGACTTAGTTGTGGCTTCCATTGCTAATCGTAAATATTTCAAACACCTATCGAATATTTATTGCGTAGTTTTGCAATAAAATAATATCAACCCAATAGATACTAAACAGAGCACTTAATACACAAACAAAATCGATTGCATCATCATTATTTAAAACAATACTCTGTGCTTATCGCCGTTCCCTCAAGAACAGATAGTATTATCAGTATTGTGATGTGACAGTTGCAACATATTGAACCGAATATCGTAACTGATGATTATGTTCATAATGATTTGACCATGAATAGAGTAGTAGATATTGAAAAGTAAACAATTGGATTTTAACCTATTTATTTGTGAGATAAAGATCTAAATGAAGCCGACAAACGATCGTTATAAGTCAATATATCAAATAGTGTTAAATTGTTATACTATTATGTATATCGAACTCGATAAACGCTTTTTAACGATTTTCTATATCAAGCAAAAATAAATAAAGGTTACGCCAAGGACAAGGCGTCTTAAAATTTATCTTCTTTTAGTGTAAATCCATTTATCACATATCTGTTGTTGATATTATGTTCAGCGCTATACGCAACAAATTTAATATTTAATATACATTTTCTACAATTTGAACGTCCATATATAAATAATATAATTAACCGCATTGAACGAATAAAGTGATCAAATATATTGAATTTTCACAGATTAGCTTGACCACAACTAAAAAGTCACTAATGACATAGTTTCTACGATATTCTAGAGAGACAAAGTCATCGCTAATGTGTTATGAAACAGACTTAGTAGCAAAATGTTAAACGATTAGCGTTGAATCATCTCTGCTCATTAATTTTCGGTGGGACGAACATGTGCAAAAATCACGCAAACTTAAACATGATGTAAGCAGACTAGAAAAAAATGAAGAAGCAATTATTGATACGGTTGCCGAAGACTTGACTCGCACTAATGTTCTTAACTGTGATATTTCTTAGAAATATTTACAACATTGAGTTATTAAATATTAACCAATTTTATTTGAACTAACGAATATAATTTTATTATAAAAGCAATATTTTAAGCCCACTAATAGTTTTAGAATTTCTTTGCGTTTGAAATTCAGGTCATAAATATTTCTCAGAAAATATTTCTCATCGATGAAATCATTTACAACTTTATGATAAATCTTTGTCTATGAAAATAAAAGGTTCAGTGATAGTTAAATTTTAAATAAATCAGTCATAAAAAATGAACCTAGCCTCATAGCAGATAACACAGACGATAATTCTGTATCTACTGACCTTTCTTGACGCGTGGCTAGAAAAATTTACACGATAACAGTAATTGTAGATATTTTCTCCTCGAGAGACACGGCTTTAATTAATACTATACGAGTAAACATTGCATTATCAGTTGTGAATTGATCTGGACTTTGTTCTGACGAACGCCCTCAGTTTGCCCCAGGGTCAATAATTATATATTTATAGCATTTGTTTTCTTTTGTATTCGTACCTGTGGTGCTCTCTGATTGAACTCCTCCTCTGAAAGTGCTACTAGTGCCGCGCCATCCATTGTGAAGTTTTCCATAGGCACCATTGATAAGTTGTAATGTTGTAATGTGAACATTACCCAAGCTTTAACATCGCTGGTGCTCCATAACATAGGATCTGTAGACAAAAATAGTATCAAAGGCTTGCTTTATCAGCAACATAGTAACGAGTTTTGATTACCTATGATCTATGAAAAATGCGAGTATAATATATAAACATGTTTTACATGTACAATCGAATCGTCACTAAGATGAGCCGAGATCACCACTAGGCTAATATAAACAGCTTACGTAATTCACTCGTCGACTTCTAAGAAATCATTTATGTTTATAATAGCGTTACTCTAGTCAGTAGCTAACATATTCTGTACGTGGAAATACGTTTTTTCTCTAGTCGACAGATCTGTATGACGTCATTATTAATTACAATACTAATAGTAATCATGTAAGACGTACGCGTACAACATTCCCATGACATGCTATAGTAAATCATACATGATTGAACATAAATTATTGGCATGTCGAGTCTCAATAAAATTAAATGAGTAATGTCATTGACGTTTTTGACTCACCTGGTGAGATTCCAAGTACTGTGCATGTGTTGTCCACGTCTCTCTTGGTTTGTTCAATGGCCATAGACAGGACTCGGTCAATGTCTGGAGCGACTAGAGCATCGTCACCTCCACTGCTCTCTTCCATTTTTACACTACTCAACTCGAATGGTATCGGTCTAAGGTTTAATCTTTTTTGGAATGAAGTATCTTCCAATGCTGATCTTAAGAGTATGTGATCTCTTGGTTCTTCTACCTCAATTTTAGGTGTGATATATGTATGTTGAACACTATCTTGAAGAATCTGATTTTCTTTTAAAAGTTCTTCGATGTCAATGTATTCGTCGTGTTGTGGGACAGGTGATGAATATTGATTTTGGCTTCCGTATGACACGCAAGAGCCAGACGGTGATAGAGGGTATGGAGAGGCAAAGCCAGACACGCCAAGTCTGTTTGGTTCTTCTTTGATATATACTTGTGGGGAATTATACTGTAGAGAACTGTATGGGGAAGGAGGTTGAAGAGAACTGTATGGGGAAGGAGGTTGAAGAGAACTGTATGGGGAAGGAGGTTGAAGAGAATTGTATGGCGAAGCAGGCTGAATGGCGACTGTGGGTATTGAACCTTCGTCTGAAGAAGGAGAGGGTGTGGGATATCCCTCAAAGTCGTATAGGCGCTCTAAGAACACGTTGTTTGTGTTGTCTTCGGGGTAGGGTGGAGGAGGTTTGTTGTGCGGGTTAGGTGGGGAGTGCAGCATCGATTCTGGGGGGGATGCAGCGCCAAGCAATCGTAAAAGATGTTGTAAATCAGCAGGAGAGCCAGGGACTGCTCTCTCACTCTGGGACGCCGATGGCGGGCTGCACCCGGACCGTGGAACCGTTTGTGGCATCTGAAGACAAAAAAAATACATAATATAGTTGATATAACAACATAAAATTACTCTGTAAAATTAATCTTTTACAAGCATGTTGTTATTTCTTGGATTTCACAAGCGTTTAGGGCAAGTGCTAATTATATATATGTCGGCACTAGGTACATAACATAATAATTTATTGTTTAAAATACACATGTATAAGTTGTATGAGGTCTTTGAACTTCGTGAGTTGAAGCACAGTAAAAGAGGTTGGAACATAGGCGTTGTCGTGACATGTGTAGGCGTATCTTATATTCTTAGGTCATCGTTCTTACGTTGGAGGCGTGACGCCAACACCAACGCATCTACATCCAGATGTCGAACATCTAAACTTTGTTTGTTTATCTATTAGCTGCGTCAAACAACGCTATATTTAGTAATGACTATGATGTCTCTAAAATTGAAGTTATAAACAAAAAGTATCAATGGTCACGCCATTTATTAAGCAATTACCTACTTGCCATTTTGTATCTCATCTAGTAGGTAGGTGTGTTATTATAATCTCACGAAGTACTTTAGTGATTCTGAGAATTCGTTCAAGTAATAGAAAAAATATGCAAATATTATGTAGATTGTTTGCTAATAACTTGAGTTATGAAGTGATCGAAAAATTTTGACTAAATGGTAGGTATATGATAAAACACGTAGAAACAATTTTTTGTTTTATTGACTCTGTCTACTCAAAGAACTTAGTACCATGTTATCATATTATTATTATCTGATATTACGTGATGGAATGAAACTGATGGCTGTACTTATGTACAATCAATCAATGATATAAAATAGATCGCTCATCTACGCATAATTTCATTATCTTAGTACACCACGTTTGGTCATGATTTTGATTAAAGAAATATGAAACGTAGCGGCTAATTTTTCATGTAAATCTATAAATAAAATTATAATTTCTTAAGAACTGTCAAATCCATTCTTACCCATATTACTTAAAACTTTGCCTATATTAAATACAAAAAAAAAACTTTTTCAGTAACTGCAATAAGAAAGAGATGTAATGAGATTTAGTTATATTTTGCATCATTGTCAATGTCAGTTTGTTTAAATAATCATTGAGGTGTAAAATCGTGCACTTTCTAATGATGCAAATGTGAGACTACACATAAATATTTGTATTAGTTTATCAAAGAAAAAACTCACTCTCAGTAAAGACAAGCCCATCGTGCCGCACTTATTCAACTGTACAACAATACATGTTTTATTGCGCAAATCTAGTCCTACATCAACCAGTCTGTCAGGATAATCAACAGCTTGTTCATCATTCTAACTTTTTTCATGAATATCAACAATTGTTTGTGTTGTTATAATAATTCCCACGTCTACATCGACATTGTGCTTTAATTGTTATGGATCTTGATGTGTTGTGATTAATATATCAACTTTACAATAAAACATAAGTATACTTAAATATTAAAGCAATGTGGAAAAAAGACGAGCCCGGAGCAGGACTCGAACCTGCGCCTCTCGGGTTCCGGCCCAGCGCACTACCAACTGTGCCATCCGAGCTCCTACTCAGAGTTCGAATTTGTCCACCGCTTGTTTACGTCTTGGAGTGTATTTGAGCTAATTGCATAGCAAAATGCTAAAAAAAATATTTAATAAAACATAAGTATGTATGAAAATAGTTTCATTGATTTTATAATTATATTTGTCTGGGAGTGATTGATGTAAAATATTTCTGTAGTGTGTTTGTCAGTTGTCTGGTTGCTATAGTACTGGCTTTGCTTCATTTGGGATCATATGGCTGTGTGAGAGTGGTCCCAAAGTTGGATATTACATATTTTTATAGACAGTTTTGTATTCCATAACAGTATTGGGCAAAGCCTGCATAGTGTTAGTTATGGCTTGTTTAGCTATTAAGTATATTTATTCGTCAATATCAACTCAGTAAATATAAAGCAATAGCTCTATTGTTGGCTAAATAACATTTACATCTTCCCTTCTATCTTTCCGATTGTTAAGTAGGTACCTAATATCAGTCTAATTATGAAGAAGAGCAAGAAGTTATACCTCTTCTTTTAGTAAATTAAAAGGTTAGTTTATAATTATTATATTCAGTCATTAAAAAACGCTTCGTTTCATCTGGTCATTAAGCAAAATTAAATATAAATTTAGAGTTATATTTAAATGTCAAAGAAAATTAAACTCCGAAAATCTCGTTTATATCATTATGATTTATAAACGGATGTAAACATCCTTTTAATGATTATATTACATGGGCGATGATGTCAAGTCATCTGTGCGAATATATGATTAAAGATTTTTAAATATAACTTATTATATCTATAGCTAACATTTATACAAAAATAGAAGAAAAATAAATTATTTTACGAGTATTACTGGTAAAACATAAAAACATTTCAGAACAAGTAACAAATTGTTGTTTGTTCTGAAATGTTTTTATAGTTTTCTATACTTTTTTAAAGTTTTCGTGAATTGGAAGGTGTTACGCGTATGCATGTTTTAATACGGAAATTATCATAGGTATTTAATTTAAAAAAACGTTTGATATTTACTAATCACTGAATTATTCTTAATTCAACATTCCTCTAATAAATTATAATAAATCTAAAACATCTAAAGTACTTGATAAACTAAAAAAAAGCTAGTATTTGCACGCGGAACTGTCTAGGAATTCGTGTAACATTATAATACTGTCAAATATTATAATGAAAATGTTTGTAAAGTGACGCGACACATTTGACCTTTTAGTGTTTGAGAATGTTTGTTTGTTTTAATATTAGCATAAATTCTTTTGGCTACTCTATTTATAATAGTAAATCTGATTTAAAAAATCCAAATGCGTCTTTCCCGACGCTTATATAGTAGGTACAGAGAGATCAATAAATTAATAATCCTTACTAATATTATAGATGTGAAAGTTTGTGAGTATGGATGGATGGATGGATGTTTGTTACTCTTTTTCGTAAAAAATACTGAATAGATCTGAAAGAAAATTGGCACAGAGATAGATTATGGTCAGGAATAACACATATGCTAACTTAACAGCGATAACCGACATCCACGCGGGCGGAGCCGCGGGCAACAGCTAATAATATTATATTTGGACAACCCATTTGCGACGATCTGATCTCAAACTAGCCAAAGACTGTAATATGACAACCAGATAATTCAAACTTTTTAGCTTCTCATTGACTGTCACATGCATGTTTGTGTATTTTTGCAAAAAACAACTCTGTATATTTATAATGAAGGTATAGTTTACTTTATATATAATAATTTTCACAAATAATTCATAATATAAACATTTTGTACTTGATTAAATTGACTATGAACTCTTCGTAATACCATAACTACCTATGTGTTCCCATACAGTAGTATTTAGCATTATGTAAAATTTTAACATAGTAACATATTCCTGCGTCAATTCAAATGTAATCAGTCAGTTGCTTTTCAAAGATAATACTTTACTACTTACTCGTATGATAACATAAAGTACTTATAATATCTAATACATATATTTATGATAATGTTAAATTAAATTATAAATAATTTATTACATGAATGATAGTGTATAAATTTATTATCAAATTAATATAAATAAATATAAAACTTATTTGACTCGTAGATATATTGGATATCTAATTTTTTTTAGACATATTTTAAAAGTATGGAAGCTTTTTATTACCAACCTCGATATATTTTAAATAAACTCAGTTCTGCTATTCACCTGTGAGCATTTCCCGAAAATAAATAAAAAAAGTAAATTTCTGAAGTATTAAAAACTGTCTAACAAAATACAGTGTATGAGTTTATGGGATATCTAGATATACTAAACAATGAATCACTCTAGTTAATAAAGTTAAATTAACTTATAAATACCAGACAAAACCACATAATTATATTATTAAATTACTCATTGTCATCTACCAGGATCGAATAGTCTAGTTAATACAAACGAAGCATGTAATTGGTATTATCGGAATTTAAGTCTACAAATCGCTATAATAATGTGTCATGAGGGATGTCCGATCTGTCCGGACTTCCGACAACAATAGTATAGCGGTATATAGTATGGATATAGTTACTTGGCGATTTTCTAAGAAATAATACATAAAAATCAAAAGGATATGGGAAAATACGGTTCTAACATACTTACGTATGCATAAATGAGTGAAGTCCAGCACTCATTGTAATTATTCAGTACTTACAAGTTAGTATTACAAGTTCTTGATATCGTTATGTAAATACATCAACAATACGCGTTACTGATGAAATTTCTAGACGTTATGACGATTCAATGAGGGCGTCACTCGTTCCTACTGCGCGGCGTTTTCGTTCCCCAGATAAACCAAAAAAATGTGTAGCTAATCCATGAATAATTGTTGCGATTCTAGGTGTATTTTGTGATTTACTGTATGTTTCTAAAGGTACTGTGGTCTTTAAAAAATACATAAATGAAAATGACCCTTATGATGCTTGTTATTGGTATCAAATTTGCTTGCTTATTGAATTAAGATGACAGAAAAATAAAGACTACACTTAAGTTCAACGCGCAAGAGATTGAAAGGCAATATTCATTCAATAAATTAGACTAAAAGACTGACTTGTATACAGTTAACACTTCTAGCGATACAAACACGAGACCACGATTATGTTAGCTACATCGCGGACTTTGTACTGCGAGGCAATGACCGGTTTATAGTAACAGAGTAATCTATTGCAATTCATTAATGTGCACTTGCATTAACGGTAAGTATTTGTTTTAAAAAACGGGTGTCGAAATCAGATCTGTCCGAATCAGACTTCAAATCAGTTCTAAAATTGAATTTGATTACTTATTTAATTTAAGACCAGATTTTTTCCACTTTAATTATACTATTTATTATGTATACAGCTTTTGCATTATTTTTTAATATGAAGTCACCTTAAGACCGAATGTTGTAAAAACTCTTTTGTTTGGCTTTTGTCAAGCAGTGGACGTCTTTCGCCTTAGATAATAATAAATCCACATGACGCATGTAGTTCTTAACAGGCAATAGTATTATTCTGCACTTTTCATTCGATTTAACAAACAGAATAAAAACACCATAAATATATTTTAAACTAACTCACTTCCCTAACCAGACTGTTACAGCATTAATAACAATAGTAACCTCTTTAAGATTGATAGATAAAAATATAGGAAGTTTGGTGTTCCGTTCTATATAAAAAAAGCCTATAAATGCGTCATTGACGTCAGTTTATTGTGTCGATAGCGAATGCGCGGCGGCGCGGCGTGACCAAGCACTGCCTCCTGTTACAGTTTGGCCAGACCTTGGGTTTTTACGGTTCGCTCAACTATTTTATATTTATAAAAAACTGCATTGCATACGAATTTACATTGATTAATTTTAAATGGTACGACAGCGATGTCTAGTCTAATAATAGCAACTGTATTGCCTTGATGGCGCCGTGATATGACTGCTTTTTTCAGCTAAGGTTCGAATAGAATGACGTTAGAGTAGCATTCTACTCTAACGTTAGAGCAGCATTCTACTCTAACGTCATTTTAGTCGAGCACAGAAGTTGAATCTAACACAGCTCTACCTGTGGATGTAATCTCCCTATCCTTTCGGAGGTTAAATACGCGATGCTATTACATACTATGTCTATATCTTTCTACTTTTTAAATCGATGGTATATTTTTAAATCATTTTTTTCAATTTGCCTAGCTATTAAATAAACTTTATAACTTTGCTTCTATCCAGAATTTTAATCACAAATCAAAATGAAATTGCCTAGAATAGAAGTCTCAGTATAGTTCTAAAGCTTGTGTCATATAGTCAGTTGAAAACGGTATAAGTTTAACCATTGCCAGTGGGTAATTTTAACCTTTTATAATGAGCAGAAATATGCAAATATCTAAACAGAAATATTTCACTAAAAGTGTTATTACCATGATCTTGGCTGTACAGCAAAAACTAAAATAGATCTCCTATACTTTCATTCATGAGATTTTCCAAGCCTCCTAAATTACGTATGTTTACAAGACTAGGTATATTATTAGATTCTTCACGCAATGGATGCCTGTTGTCTGTTACCATGAGCGAAACTTTTAAACGTGAAATAGTTTTAACAAGATATATGAAACTAGCGTTCAATAAGTTGCTTTACCAGTCTAAGTAGAGCTGCTATTTCTATAGAAATGCCTACAAATGTGAGCTCACGTGAACTGAATTCAGATTTGTATTGACTGCGACTGAGATGTCAATAGGTATTTAACTAGCCAGTAATGAGTGAGTTCACAGTTCAGTATATTAATATTCTACACCTCTCTTTATCATCCGATTTTCCTTTGTCAATTTCAATAAAAAAATGGGCATAGTTTTTTTAATTAGTTACGGCAAAATTTCGACATCCAGGATTATAAATATTTTAATGAGTGATACCTTTGATGGTGCAAAAATTCATAGGCTGATTACCATCAGAACAATGAAGATTTTGTGAAAAGATATTTTTTAACTATTATGTAAAGATCTCATTTTATTAGGCATTGTGCCTTCTGACATAAAAATGTTAGGTTTATAGAAGTCACAACTTGAGAAGAAAATAGTCTTAAACCGAGAAATGTATGAAAAGCAGTTTTAAACCGTATACAAATTGACACAAGGTAATAAATTGCGTAACAGAACAGTGTCTCGTTTTACGCCTTTTGTCCGTTGAAGATGCTATATGTAAATGTTTGTTAAAATTGAAGACTGCGAAACTAATTCGCAACCGTTAGGTCTTCGGTTGGACAAAATACAGTTAGAATATGTCTTGTTAATACTTTATTTTGTTTGCCTGTTTGGCACGAGAGTCCCAGTGGGTAATGTGGCCATTTTGACTGCTATGAAATCTGCAGATAGATCTTTTATATTTAAAAAGGCGGGATAAACGTTTCAAGATTCCTTTGTGCAGAACGTATGTAAATAAAAAAATGCGTTGAACTAATTACCAAAATAAAACTACTAAATTGGCAAATAATTTTACATCCATCTATTACATCGTAGTTATCGCCTATAAATTGGAACACCAAGTACAGTGACTTGCCAACCCAGTTAAAAAGATAGTTTACGAAACACTGAACTTTGTCCGTGACTACTAAAGTATTAAAATACGTTATTCAAAGTCAAATCTCTGCATAATCATATAACAACAACATTACACTCGTCTTGAGATATCTCCACCAGATAAGCATAAATTGCCCATTATTTTGAGTTATGAGAATGATGATACCTAGAGTTCCGGAGTTGCAGAATCATTGTACAAGATTTATTTCTTGATGATTTTGTCAAGGAGTTATGATAGAGGAGAGGAAGATGCCAAATTTATAAAAACTGTTTTGACACACACATACTAACGCAATAGAAATCTTCCAGTGGCTTGAGAAATTCTACTAAAATATCAAATAGTAGCCATCAAAAATGATTGAAGGCAATAATGAGAAAAAATCACGCCATATCCGATCAGGTCGGGCATACGCCCATGATATAGGGGATATTGCTTATGTAGCAAAAAGTGGCTATGATGCAACTCAACCTACCCCATAGGAGTAAAAGCCGTGTTGTATAAAATAGCATAAGGCTTATAAGCAGATTTGCAACTGAGCAACAGTTACGAGATGTAAACTTAACCTCTTATTATTCAAATAAGGCTCCCAAGGAGTGCCTCATTGAATAATTGAATAAACAAAGCCTTAAATAGTTTTATTATGTACTCCCCTCCCCGTCTCTACTTAGCGTTTACATCAGAAACGTGCAAGCATCAATAATGGAATTGAAAATATTTTTCATGGAAAATGTTCTGTGTTACTTTTGTGAAAAATGCTGAGCTAAAACTTAAATTATACGGTTGGTACAGTGGCTTACATGGTTACCTCGCTATTTACGAGTACCCTTACACTTAGTGTGATCCATAAATGATTGCCCAAGTCTTGGCGTACTTTGTATCGGCGAATCGTGATAAATGCCGAAAAATTACGAGTTAAAGAATAATTTATATGTTTTACGCTTAAAATGTTACACCATGTACCTACTTGAAAAATTTGAATAACAATGACTATCAAACCATATACGGAACCATAGAATGTTATATTTTTTTTACAACAGAGACATAAAACGTGCCAGTTCTGTATAATTATATACTGTTTTATTTTATTTTTTTGGTAGAGACTAGACTAGATAGAGCTGGTATTTCCCAAACGTTATTCGTCAATTAAACGGGTGTCAAGTGTAAAATTTATTGTCAATGCTTTATTAAAAGAAATAGGATGTGTCGTATTTTAAGGTTTTACGTCAGTAGGTACTCTCCACCCAATCTTTATACAACAAGGCACTATAAAACATTGTGCCTTAGACACATGTGTCCCAGACAAAAGCTATACAAAAAGATATCCCTGCCGCAAATTTGTATAAGAAACTTTACAAAAAGTAGAGCTAAATACCTATTATTTACTCGCATACTTAGAGTGATAGAGTTCCCAGAGTTGAATATACGTAACAATTCACAGCTCATTGCATGATGTCGATCTTCCCACGCAAATCGTAAATTCAATTAATGAAACTGAATAGCCAATCAATGGCATAGTTTGAATGTAATTACAATAAAATCTTAGACCATTGTATACAAGTACGTAATTATAGCCCGGCATTCGATTTTCTAACAAGTTTTGTTTTGATGCGCTTATTTGACCTCGAAATCCACCACAAAATACCGGTAAAACAACAATCCAATGAAACACCATTGTTTCATGATTATAACCTCAAAACTCACCATAACAATAAACAAACTAAAACATAACCTAAAAATGTAGAGTCGGTAAAAGACTCTAGCTAGAGTCAATACTGTCTCTACAAAACATAGAGTAAGGGGTAACTTACTAAGGTTCGTCACTCCACCCACTTTCACCCTCACTGAAGCAAAGACACTCACACATTCACCAGCGAATATCAAAACCTGGGGTGCGCTTGCACCGCCGCCATAACTTTGAGGTTAGAATACAGTCCAAATTTAAAATAAACCGCCACATAAGTTATTCCCGATATTAAATGCGTATACTATATTACTTTGTATATACTATGTAAAGCCGGGATGTATAAATTTTTTTGGTGATCATGAGTGCGTGTGTACGGCGGATAGATCACACGGCCACTGAGCTCTGCGCTCGCGCACGAAGGCTTTGCCTCAATGAGTGGCTACGTCATCACGGGAAGTACGTTGCTACTAAACTAATATCACAAATACTTCACAACGGAACAAATACGTCACTAGATTTAATTATAGTTTTATGACGTTAGAAAAATTAAAAGGTAATATACTTTCAGTTTTCCGTTACGTGTTGTAATTATTTAACCTATTGACGAAAACGAATGGCCTCTCACTGTGAAAGAAACAATTTATTGTATGAAAAATAATTTATTGTTATTATGTTATTAATTCATATTATACAGGACCGCAAAAATGAATGGACAAATGGCACGCGAAAATGGAGACCTATACCCAACAGTGGGTGGATGACAGTTGATGATGATATTATTAACTAAAGCCAGCTTCGTTCGACACAACACATTAATTTTCTAAGCAATTACTAAATTATTTAATAAAATAATATGAAACGGGGTTCTCCGGCAGATTTTTGTTAAATATGTATAAACCTCCAGTCTTGGTAGCGCAACATAAATGAGTGCGAAAAGAAAAAGTTGTGGCTCGAAAAGTCGGAAAGAAGCCGGGAATATAGATAATAAAGCTTCTATAATATAGGGCCTGACATGTCGAGAAGTAAGTGTAATATAAATAAAATATAATGTATATATTACATAAAACTTAGGGTTAACCCACCCCAAACAACTTCGTGAGTCGTGACTAAATCAATGACGTCAAGCTGCACTTCATTCATGCATTTACACTGTAGCTGAGCACATACAAACACATAACTAACAACTCTATATACACACACATCAGTTGCACTTTACAAACACATGCATACTTATGTATATTCATATGATTCTTACACGTGAGAAATTATATTAAATCTCACGTTCTTAATTAAAACATTGTAGTTTTCCATGTCATCTACTGAGTATTTATTGGAAACTCCCTATCATTTTAGAGGTATAACCTGAATATTGTGGAAATCATCGATTGATGCTTCATAGGTACTTTTCCACTGCTGATAATAAGATCCTATAAAATTGGAAGCTATAATATAATGTAAGTCAAATTCATGTTGGATGGCTTCATAAACTCTATCAGAAAAAAATATTAGGTTAGTACTAAAGACATCAACGAGACGCATTTTCTTTCAATGCATTTCTTTACAAGTATCATAACTAATAAGTTCGTTTGAAAACTAAAGTTTTTCATTTATAAATACTGCTTTAATAAAACTTCAGTATTTAATTTCTTATTATAAATATAAATCTATAGCCACATGTATAACGAAGCATTAATTCAGAATGGCTCGATCGATTTGGATGATCTTTTTTATTGTGTTCGAATTTTCAGGGCAAGGTTTATATAAATATTATTTGAGATAATTCATTCAAAAAAGAAAATTATGAGAATTCTATTTGTATAATCTTATACACGTACGTAGCTGCAGCAGCTTGTATATTGTAAATGTATAATTCTAATGAGTATAATAATAATACTATTATTCTAACAACAACAATCACGACTCGACAAATAATTCGATATAAAATTTACATAAACTATTTATAGTCTTACATAAGCGGGAATGCCGGTAACTTAACGCATTGTATGAAGGCTATATGTCACCGCGAAAACCCATTCATTCATGCATACTTAAGGCCCACGCTTGTATATGACATGACAATGTGAACTACGTAATAACGATACATAAAGTGACATAAGCGACATGTTATTAATATGCAAAACTGTGCATTACCATTGGCAATCAAACTAGTACGTTATTATTGTACAGTTTAATAGTCATAAAGATGAATTTTCCTTGTATTATGTTATCATGATAATATGTTATGTATATGATTTAGTTACCATGTGTGTTAATCTATATACCGATGACTTAATTTAGTCAAGAGCAATAAGTGCGAGTGTCCTGAGTCTATAAGTGAGATATCTATGTTCTTAAAATTATAAATGAAGTGTCAGAACTTTTCGGATATTTTTTTTAAAGCCGATTCCCTCACTAGGTAACAAGCCCTATACAAACATACAATTAATAGACACAAAGGGGTGTAATTTTTTTACTTTTGATACAACTAAAAACGTATATAGATTACACAATTTATTTTCCTACCTAGCAGTTGAACCTACGACACTCGGCACAGTGTTGTTACCAAGGTACCTTAATTACGTTCAGTCACTTGAAACTACGTGACGTGGCGATTTTTTGTGTTAAATAAGTAGTTGATGCTAAGTTCAATTACCAAACTGACGGTCATCCATAGAACGACCACTTTAACGATAACCTCTGTCAACTGCGTATTTTTATCTAGTCTATTATTTGCCTAGAATAGAAAAATATTTTTATCATTGCTATTCCAATGTTCTGTCAAAATATTTTTTGTATTATTATTCTAATAGAAAAAAAAAATAACATCACTATCCCTACTATACAATATTATAAATTCGAAATTAACTCTGTCTGCTGCCTATTGACACGAATACATAGCTGAATGGATCGTAAAACGAAATGTCAAGGAAAGAGCTGGTATCCTGAAGGAACGACGTTATTTTGACATCCATGCGGACTGAAAATCGGTTAACAGCTTGTCAATTTATACATTTATTATTTTGCTTATTCAATATTATTTGAACACTGTTTAATTTAAATGTCGTAGTTAAATATTTAATGTAAACAGGCATAAAACTTAACATATACAAATTCATTTACTGAACCTAAATAAAAAAGTATTATTACGTAACGCTCTGTTGACAAATGACGCCATTTAGCCCATCGTGCGTCATTCGATGTTAAATGAAAGGGTGATTTATTGTATAATAATATACTTTATACTTTAATTTAATTGTATTAACCTAATTAAATTCTCATTTTGTATTTCCGTCAAGAAAAATAATACTTCTTACTAATTACTGCTACTTATTAACTATTTAATAATTCTTCTGACCAGGAATCAGTCTGTCGTAAGTTGCTAACAGACCTTTAACAGCCATGTTTTATGGGTTATACATTCATACACATTATTTTCGAAGAAGGCAAACAAATCTGGCCTGCCTGACGGTAAGCAGTTATTGTGGCAGAGTTTTAAAGAATATTATTTATTAGACATATCGAAATTGTAAATTCGCAATTGATAAGCGTGGTAGATGATAGTTTTGCTTCGTTAACATTTTTGTTATTATGTCAATAAGATAAATTATTACTCTTTTTGAAGTAAAGAAAAACATTTGTATATACCTGGTATTCTTCAGCCACAAAATAAGATCCGTAGCTGCACCTCTGATAATAATTATAATCCCACGACGACACCATGTTATAAAACTTATCAAATACTATTACTATTATTAGGAGCTACACTTGTACTCATAAAACGTATTCTAACAAAATGTATTTATATTATTATTATTAGAATTAGAACGTCACATTCATTCCAAATTTTAAATTTTATTTATGCAAACGTATTTAGTAGTGATTACTACTCAACGGTCTACGTGTCAATAAGTATTTTTTAAATGTATATTATCACTATATATTTCGAAGTATTGTTTTATCAGTGTGTTTATTATCTCAAGGAGCAAAGTTCGGGTTATAAGATTAGATAGTACATTTTGTATTATCATATTTGTTACCTTAAAAGGGCAAGCGTAAAATTTATTGATAACGAACAAGTAGGTACTTGATGAGATAATAGTATTCATAGTAAATCAATACATATTTAGGGAATTTTTCCTTTCTACTTAAGTAAAATAAATCTTATTATGCAATTGTTTTAAGAATATTATCTTAGGAGAACTCAAACACAACCATCTGATCCAGGGCCTGTACTTTAACAACTAGACAACTTGTAAACATACGCATATTTTTCTGAATGAAGATAAACTATATCCAGATACAGGACATAAAATCGTATTCATCACTCAAAGATTTATTCTGAGGAATTCGAACCTACGTCCATCGGCTTATGGCATAACTAGTGACCCGACCTGACTTCGCTTTGTTTTTTAATTTTTTGTGTAAATATAACGTGCATGTATTATACCTATAAACCACCCAGAAGATATTATCTAAAATTATCTAAATGGCGGTGAAAACTGCATCAAAATCCATTGCTTACTTTAGAGAACATCTAAGCGTACATAGTGTCAGACAGAGGGAAGCGACTTGTTTTATACTACGTCAGGATACCTATTTGGTTGAACAGACATGTCTTTATATTTTTTACATATGTCTACATTTAATTTCAGGATTCAAAAATATTTTTTTAAATAACACACAATATTTTAATTATTACCGTGAATGCTAAATCTATGAACAAAAAAAAAGTTTAAATAGCATCATGCTAATTCTAGTTAAATTCCCAGAAAAACTAATACAAATATATATATTTGTATGAGGTTTTCTTAGAAATAGAACTGACATAATTGATTTAAATAATCCAATACAACACTAGAGTTTAACCAAATAAAAATAACTGGTTTTTCCTAAGTAATAGTTAAATATAGATATATAGTGTCAATGTAGGTACAAAGATAAGTGTTTTCGAGAGATTTATAAGTAAATATAATTTAATGGTTAGAAACCTAATTGGTGACATTGCTAGCATTATTGTTTCTTTCTTATTGTAATTATAGTACTGTATGTTTCTTACACCGGAATAAATAAATGAAATTAAATAAATTTGTTGCTAAAGATTGTTTTAAATCACACACAATTAATTAATGTAATTGGTGTACAATAAAGAGTTTTCTACCTATCTAAATCTATACTATGACAGTAAATTCTGTACCTGAGGCGTCGATTACGAGACAGTAGTTTCCTAAATAATTGTGCAGGGCAGACTATACCGATAGTGCGCTACTGGAACACTATACACATGGGGTTCCAAGGGCGCATTTTAATATTCTTTTTTTAAAGACTCCCCCACAACAACAAGAGAATGAACCTTGTGTCGCAAATGATTTTACAAACATACAAATTACACCTAGACTTGGGACAACCATTTATGTATCACACAATTCCGTTTTGTTCCGCGTAGGGATCGAACCCATAATACGACGCGCAATAGTAAATGGCGCACTGAACGAACTTAGATAAGTTTTTTTTGTTTTCAGGTAAGATACTAACAGACAAGTCAATGTTATACAAAAAAAATATGGATGGAAATCTGATATAACAATTAATAATAACAACATTATTACCTAATTGTTAAATTTATTTAAAAAAGATTTTGTGGGAGATTTATGAATATAGTATTTGTAAAGCCCCTTGTCTCGATAAAGGGGCGATACATAAAACCATTTTAGATAAATACTATAAAAATCGCATTAGTATTGGGTAACTCCCCAAATCTTTATTGTATCTGAGGATCAATAATATTCTGTCATCATAAAATAATGGGTAAGTACCTAAGTATAGGTGAAAATAAAGTCTTATGTTTACGATCATAAAGATACTGCATAATATAATATTAAATTATCAAGATATACAAGATAGCCAAATCTATAAAAAGACGTATCGACGTTCAGCTAATACTACTGAAGCTGTTCAGTTGGAAAGTACGGTTGATTTGAATGCTGTCTCGCCATTTGCGACTGCTTGGCGTATTGTGGGTTCGATTCCCACAAGAGAACAAAAAATATGTGATTAACAAATATTGTTCCCAGTTTGGTTGTACTTTGTGTATCTGAAAGTGGATGTTTGTAAAGTCTCTCGCGTCACAGACTCACAGGGTTTGTTACATAGTGCAACAGTTGCCTTTTAAAAAAGAAAATAAATAGGGACTACCAGTTGAAGTAAGTCATTCAGACAGTATGGACGCGTCTTTCTAATCTACATACTCACCACCCCCATGATTATTGTAGATTAGATAGACGCGTTCGTACTGTGGCTAACCTGAGCTAACAACAACGAGTCACTATATTTTCTAATGCATTTACTTACTTAAATTTTTACAGCCCTTTTTAGGGTTATATAAACGTTCACTAAAAACGCTTTTTCAAAATTTTATGAAAATCAAAAAAAACTTATGCGAGGACAAATTGTAAGGCATGTTCTTTTGTATGTGTGCACTTTTCATGTCTTTTGTTTTTCACATACCTAAGAGGGGTATTCCGTAAGAGCAAAAACCGAGCCACCGCAAAAACCGAGCAAAATCTATCTGTCAGATTAAAAATCGGTATTCCGTAAGAGCCCTTTTTGACGTTTAGTAAATAGATTGTGCCATCACCAAGCAATCACAACTGTCAATTTTGCGATCACAACTGTCAGTTTGCCATCGCTGTTTCTTAGAGAATCAGCCGGCTAGTCTCTTTATTTCTTCTTGTTCTAATATTTTGTCTTTAGGAACTTAATTAAGTTATACATATCTTACCACATAATGCATGTTGTAGAACTCTGTAATTGACTGAGAATACTTTTTTTATAAGAAATTTGTATATATATATATTTTTTAAAGTTGTAGAGTTTCCTTAAATAAGTAAATAAATAAGAAATAAGACAAAATGAGCTCGTAAACAGATACATTTAAACTGTGATAGTGACGTTTATACTTGAGTATTCAGAGCCTCTAGACAAGTGGCATAAGCGATAGTCGAATCGAAAAATCAAAAAATAAAATGTATGGAATTTGACGTGAGTCTACGATTTAATGTCGTAAACTTACGTCAAATCCCATACATTTTCTTTTCCATTCGACTATCGCTTATGCCACTTGTCTAGAGGCTCTGAAGAGAATCAATGGCGTCATCGACACAACATATACAATATAATAAATACATAAAATATACCTTTGCACCAGGGATTCCCTATGAAGATATTATAAATAGGCGTGACAATTTAATGTCCATTAATTCTATTATTAAACGCACGTTAACTATTAGGTACAGTTGCGTGAATAGTTTCCATGTTTACGACTTGTTAAATTATACTCATTATCTAATGTACCAGAAAAACCCTAATGATTACTAATTTAAATGATCGTCAGATAGTTAAAGGTGGTTATAGAATGATGGTTGACTCCTAATTTGGTTTGACCTGCAATCCAGGTTTTTTTTTAAAAGATAAACTCCCATTCTAGGCATCCTGTGTGTGAGTACAGGTTTCCAGAGCTCATTTAGGGATGTGTTTTTAACAAAGCGTTTTCCTATACCAGGGAAATTACATCATAAAACCCTGGTATTATTTCTTCGGGTGTTCCTCGAAGCACACCCATTTTGAAACGCACCTAAAGTATTTCTCAAAACGCACCATTCAGGTGCGCTTTCCTTAGCGTTACGTTAGGTGCGTTTCAAAATGGGTGCGCTTCGAGGGATTCCGCTAATTTTTGGGTCGGTAACACGTAATTGATACCTCTGGTATAGCAAGTATCCATAGGTTTCGGTAACTGCTTTTCATCAGGCGGGTCGTATGCTTGTTTGCCACTTAGATAGTATAAAAAAAAATATAAAAATACAATTTATGGACTAAAGTATACTCAGACTCAGAACATAGGTTAATTTATTACATAAAGCTTTATCCTATGTGGAAATTGAACCCACAATACTTGGGAAGGACGAGGAGAACACCTTACCCACTAAATCTAAAAATAGTATATCTTGACTTTGATAACAGCCAAGTACAAAAATAAACATAACTGGAAGATGGAGTGTGGGTTCCAATTCCGACAAGGTGGACTAATGAGCGAAGGACAAAGAATGAACGTTGGTAGCCTATTCAGAAAGAAAGAAAAAACATTGATTTAAACTTACACAAACAAGAAGCAAATAAAGATTGAACAAAATTGATAGAAGTACTGCCTTGGTGGTGCAGTGGGTACAGTATGTGCCTGCTGTGCACGAGGTTGTGGGTTCGATTCTTACACAGGGACAAAACTTTGTGTGACCCACAAAGAGTTGTTTTGAGTCTGGGTGTAATTTATGTCCGTTAATTGTAGGTTTGTAAAGTCTCCCGCAACACAGGGCTTGTTCTCTAGTGCGGCAGTTGTTTGTTCAACAAAAAAAAAACAGATAAACAAAAGTTCCTGTGTGTACTCTATCATACCAAAAGCGTGTCCAACTCAGCATCTGCTAGGTTATTTGGACCAAACGCTGGTATAAACAAAATGGGATATCAAGCCAAGTGAAGCTTCTGATTAAGTGCCGGGACAAACCTTGGGGGGCATTTTTAGGCTTAGATAATGATAAAAATATGCGCCTTTGCTTTCGGGTATTTTATTAATTTTCTACGCAATCATTATCGTTATCTATAATAGATATCGTATCTATTGATAAATGTTAAACTATTTAATCATAATCAATCATTAGCTTAGATAACTGTTTCTTTATTTAAATCAGGGATTGTCAACTTTTTTAGGCGAGTGACCTCTTTTCCAAATGAACTGATACCTTAAAATCACAAAGCTAAATTACTTTAAAAATTCTATCTTAATTTTTTTATTTTATTTATTTATTGGACCTTTAACAAAGGATATACACATATACTACAAACAATATTGTAGAATGGTTATTGGCCCGTGTACTCCTTCAATTATACAGCATGTACAATAATAACTAAGACTTAAAACTAATTAATTAATTAACAGTTTCCTTTAAAATGTAATTTCCTTTTAAATGTAAAATATTTTATTCCAATTTATACAAAATATCAACAATTTCTAAAACTTTGCAGTTTGATACAACTTCTTATAACATGTAAGTACACGTAACACAACTTATATATCTTGAAAGTAATAGATAAGAACTAATGTTAAGTCTTAGGCCTCGTCAACTCTTTAAATCAGTTTTTGGGTTATGTCGACCCATGGGAAACCGAATTGACCCCAAGGGGTCGATAAAGACCACTTTGGGAACCACTGGTTTAAACTACATTTATATTTTCCTGTCCTCTACTAAATAAATTTACAAAATAACAACGCGTAATATCATTATACTACTAGCCTATGGACGCTTGCAATGTCAAAGGTATAATGACCCATATTTTTACACCCTGGCTTCAAGATTGAGAATCCCTGAGATATTAAAACGTTTCTTACAAAACGCATCCTTAGAGCGCTGGAGACCTGCACAGCTAATATACGCATTGAAACGCCATTAATATATTTAGTCATATACATATATGATGTTTACGTAAAACATAATCAGCTTCTAAATACTTTAAATTGAAAGCTCGTTAAGCCGAACAGCGACGGATCATACTTACGTAACACTACTTAGCTAACACACATCCAAACATAGACACGCTCTAAAAAATAAACTTAGATATTAATATATATAACAAAACCTCTTTAGTAACAGTTGCATAGAGAATGTTTGTCATAAGAGAATAGTTTATAAATTCGTGGATCGTGTTATCTGACAAACTGTTTGTACAGTTTTGTAACTCATACGCATACCATTTATCTTTTTCTCAATAAAATATATGGAAAGGTCTATTGTCTTTATCTTTTTTTTTTCTTTATTTAAAAAGACAACTCCCGCACTAGAGAACAAGCTCTGTGTCGCGGGGGATTTTAGCGGCTTTTTATAAATTTTGTTAAGGTTTTTGACATTTCATTTTCAGTTATTATCGCGTTTATATTGCGACTTCTTTACGATAATTTATATAAATAGGCATATATTAAAAGCTGTAAAAATATCTTATATAAAATGTTGTTTAAGTATTATAATATTATAGAATAATGAAAAAAAAAGCTAAAAAAAAACAATTACGTAAATTCTATTTATTACTTAAGTATTCCCCTAAACCCAACGAATTGTATCTAAAACATTAAAATCTCAAAATCACATCGTGATATTAAAATGTCTGTACACAGTCGTCGCCTGCGCAGTGAACGGAACCGGTTGTCAAGGTCTCAGGTTTTCCCGCTCGCCGCCGCCGCGCCGCTGCTTACAAAGATGGCGTACATTGGCGGACTTAGTCTTACGATTATTGCATATGATTGTCTGTTGCTATGTTCTTATTTAGGTTTTAAGGCAACCATTAAATGTAAAACCATTGCTTTGTTTAAAACTGTTAAAAAAATATTTAACTGTTTAAAATGAACTGTTTTGTTTTTGCATAAAGAAATGCAGATCAAGGGACTTTAAAAATACAGCAAAAAGAATTATCAAATTCAGAAAATCGACAGAAATAGGTAGATCCTAGGGAATAAAACCTACTAGCAATAAGTAGGTACACCTAATAGTTACTTTATAATTAACCAAAGAGTACTCATGATGTAGTATATAGATAGCTATTTCAACCACTGTTCCATAAACAAATGAAAATTAACAGGTAATCTATACTAATATTATATAGAGGTAAAGTTTGAGACTTTGTGAGCTTAAAGGGAGAATCTCTGGATCTACTGAACCGATTTTGAAAATTCTTTTACCAATAGAAAGCCACGTTATTTGTGAGTGTCATAGGCTATATAATAACCCAAAAAATGCCTAACGAAATGGGCACGGATCGGCTACGGACTGATATAATTTTAAAAAAAGAATGCGTTTTTTAACAATACTTTTTTATAAACCAAACATTGGCATACATATTAGTCTTATGTGACTAGGTATAAGACCCCGGTATTTATACAACCCACGCAAGTTTAAAGATTTAAAAAGACGAAAATAAACCTATTTTGTCGTATTTATTGAGGTAGAATCAAAGCTAAAGACATTCCAAGTTAGCATATACCGCTAAACACTAAAACTAAATTGTATCCATTTAACACAACACACCTATAAATCGGTAATCAAATGGTTGGAAAATAATTAAATATCTTTGCAACGTAAAATAGCTCTTTTATTGACTATTAAAAGACTGTAAATGGTGTGCCTAGAAATACCAAGAGGTGGGATTTTATATGTAAGCTTTGTTATGGACAAAAGTTGTGTTAAGTAATGTAAAAAGTTCTTTATACTGCGTATTTTTTCGTTTCATGTGCGCGAGAATAAATACGACATTTATTTTTAAGTCTAGGCTTTTTTTTGTATAAAAATAATTGTAAAAGGTCACGAAGCTATTTATAATTTGTATAGAATGGAGCGAATAAATTAAAATTGGTAAACATTATTCAATAAAAAAGTCTATCGAATTCGGTTTGCAGCTTTATAATAGTTTTGATAAGTACGGACAGATGGCGCTAGTTGTATGACCGAGATTTTGAATGCCAAATTTTTATTCGGCATTTTTTTTGTTATATTTTTTCTTTTACTTTGCTACATGCTTTTAAAACTGCCTAATTCATTAGAGTGTGTGCACTTGGATAATATTATTACAAAATTATTATAATTTCGTCAACAACAACAAAAATGCACGGTTTTAAAATTTTGAAAAGTTATGAGAATATACAAATATTTCCTCGTAAAGTAATTTTCTCAATTGTCTAATAATATATTGCTAAATATTAAGCTAAAGAGTTAGTACATTAAAATTTGTTCACGGTCATCTCACAAACTAAAAGCCTGATTTTACTGACTAAAAGCTACACTATTTCCGAGTAACATAGGCTAGTTTTATTAGCTTATGTACCAGGCAAACCCATAGTCACTAGGTAATTTATAAGACCACTAATCAATCAACATCGTAGGTACTTTTAACTTGTACTAAATATAGAACGTTATTTCTTTAAGTACTTTTTGAAGGACAAAACAGAACCTTATAACAACAGTAGCCGACAATTATGCGTAATAATTACATACATAACAAGGTCGTATACAAACGTAACATTATACCTACCTGTGACGCGAACGAGTTTCCCTTTCACCACTGCGATTGGACTGTACAAACGCAATCGATACATAA
Organism: Trisateles emortualis; assembly: GCA_947095525.1. NCBI lineage: Eukaryota > Metazoa > Arthropoda > Insecta > Lepidoptera > Erebidae > Trisateles > Trisateles emortualis. The sequence continues at coordinate 17,758,046 of OX352736.1, read as the reverse complement.
ACTCGATACAACGCCCACTCGATTATTAGTATCGATAAATTTGCTACAGGCACGATCTGCTTTGTTTTGTGCAAAATATTATATCAATGTACTCTCGAGCGGCGGCCATATTGTTTTGTAATATTTAGATTTATACATTTGACATTTTGTTTGGTGAATGTAAGATGCATTATTAACAATGGTTATGAGGACGACATAATCATTGTTAATAATGCAACCAAAGTCGCAGTGACCCTATAGGTGACTACATAGTAGTCTCCTGCTTCCGAGGTTATATTAAAGTCGGTCACCGCTGTTAACAGTTGTTAGATCAGGACAGAGTCCTAAATATGGGTGATCTAAATAACTCTGTCACCAGGTTGATCATTAACCAAACTAAACAAACCTTTTTTTTAGGAGGGAAATGCCATTACGCATACCGGCCAGGGAAGCGGCCGGCTGATTCTCTAAGGAACAGCAATCGCAAACTGACAGTTGTGATTGCTAAAAGTCAAAAAGGCTACGGAATACCGCTTTTCAATCTGACAGCCATATTTTGCTCCGATTTTCAATCCAACAGGCAGACTTTGCTCCGTTTTCGCGGTCGCTCGGTTTTCGCTCTTACGGAATACCCCTGCAGGACGGTTATGTCGCGCCTTCCAGCCTAAAGGTGGAAGGCGGCTGGCATACTAACTAAAACCCTCCTGGGCACCTACACCCGCCTTCGTGGGTGGACCACTAGAACCTGATATAACGTCAATGGCCCACCCACCGTGTGACAGCCCTACGTCAACTAAAGGATGTAAGTATCAAGTAGGCCCAGGCAATACAATAAAATGGCTCGAAATTAATATCATAATTATACTAACCCTTTAGTTAGCAATAACATTTTAATACGATAAGCAAATAAAGTAATAATGTTAATTTATACAGCTAACAATATTATAATTACAAGTCACGTTTAGTTAAGTAAATAATATAGGTGAGTAAAATGTTAGTTGTGACTCGATACAACCAGTAATGAGTATTGACAATCATTAGCCGTCTGTTTGTTTGCCGATTTTGATTATATTCTACTAATATTAATAGTAAGGATGGAAGTTTGTTGCTAAACGAAAAAAAAAAGATGTTAATGCAATTCGCAATTACAGGAAAGAGATCAAGCGTAGGACCTTTCCAAGGCACAAGGGTGTAACCATATAATCGTCAATTTCCAAACTTCTCTTTTAAGAATTTCTCGTCAGTACCCTATATTTAACTTTGGCCCGACCACGGGAATCTAACTTTAGATATTGTAATCGGCAATCGCACTTTACAATCACTAGACTAGCGAGTTATTTAACTAGGGTAAGGTAAGAAATATTCATCAGCAAAAAACAGTATACACCATGTATTGAAGTTCGCTATACGATCCATGCGATCACCTTTCCAATGCACTATCTACTAAAATATCAACAAAAATTTCCATTTATTTGTCGAATTATAACATCCTATATAAGAGCTTGCTAATAAAGCTAAGAGAATTGTCCCTTAGCATACATTATAATATGGCTTTATGTAAAGGTGTCAAATGCGTAATATGCAGATATTTGTTAATATAATATTTTTCTATGTCATCTATTGCTCCTGCACGGTTTTCTCGCCATTTAACACTGCTCGGCGTGTTGTGGGTTTGATCCCCGCACGGGACAAAAATTTTGTGTGATCCATAAATAGTTGTTCCGTATCTGGGCGAACTATGTGTCCGTTAATTGACGACTTAAAATACGAGTATTTATCGTTTCATTAGTACGTATAAAGCCCACAACGTTTTAAAAAGACACTTTAGTATTGCCTGGGATCGAACTCACATCTTAAGTGTACAAGACTGTTAATTTCCTACTTGTCTTCATCTCAACCCATAAACGTCCCACTGCTGGGAACGGGTCTCCTCCAAACATTTGGAGGGATATTAGCCTACTATACCACGCTGGCCAGACGGGTTGGAATAGGGTTTTATTTCGAGTTTTCCCTCTCTTGCAGTGGATATTGTCTGCTAGACTTACTCCCTTAGTCGACTCTTACGACACCCTCGGGATAGAAGGGGGTGGTGACATTTGTATTCTTAATCCGTCACCACACGGACTTGCCTGCTACTGCAAAACTTATTCTCTGAATATTACTTAATAAAATTCATGTTCAAACAATATGCAATACTACTGGTGTCACTAACCAAGTATATTTTGACTCACAATCTGTTTCTCAACCACTTCGCCAAATACGCGTTAACAGCTCTACCAGTCTATACATTTTCCTGCTTCTGGCTGTTACTTTCGCAATCGAGTGATTCAGAGGGCGTGACAAGAATCAGACATCTCTGTTCTTGGAAAATTGTAACTCTATAAATAGACATACATTTTTAAATGCTTCGAATAGATTCTATACTATGTAGAAATTTATATCATAATGATATTGTGTGTTTAGTTAAATGCATAAGTAAAATTAACAAAATTTAATCGGTACTTGTATATTTTTTGACAGTTAAATTATGAATATTACTAATTTAATAGATTTAAAAAGGCTTTCAAAAATAAAAACATTTATATTTTCATAGTTTAGTTTATTTTCTTGAAGTTAAAATCTAGATACTTTTTGCTTTACAATCCTTCATGATGATGATGATGAATATACCCAAGTATACTCGTAGATACAAAACTTAGGGAAAACGTTTAATAGGCTAAAAAGCAACTTGATTCATAAAACAAAATATAAGGTAAATTTTAACAGTCATTGCAAGAAACTTCAAATTAATCGCACTCATGCTCCATTGAACAATAACGCAACAAATCAAAGATCTCTTGAGCAAATTACAGCAAAAACCTAAACTCTTGTTAATGATAGGTATTACTCAACTGTTTCTATGTTAACTTAGTAAATACAGTCTTAATGGTAAACAAATAAGGTACACAATAAATTATACTTTAGCAGTCGATTACGTTGGAAAAGTTACGTTGTGGGTAAAACAGAAAATTTATTGCAAAACTCATTGAGACAGTGTTTGCCAACCATCTCAATCAGTCCATTCACTAGTTTTGTTCTTGAAAAAAACCCGAAAATGCTGAATAAAAGCACGACATTGAAGTTTTCGTAAATGGAATATTATTACCTAATATAAGGTCACTACAGGTAGTTTAACCCTAAAAAAACTTTACACAAAAGTGCCTCATTAAAATACGAATAACATGGCAAAAATTCTTTATTCGAACGCATGCCAATGTGTTCTTATGACGTCACAAACGCTTCGCGTCCTCGACCTGAATAGACAAAAGTGAAAATTCAAAGCAAATATCGAGACCCTATTCAAAACGGTATTCTTAACATTGTTTGAACAAAACTAAGTAGTCTGGCAGAAAAACTTATGAAATAAAATGTTTATGTCATTCGGCAAATATGCATATCGAATGGCTTATTCATAGGTTATGCATTTAAAGTTGTTAGTCATGTTATATGTGAGAATAATGTGTGCTTTTTTTACACCTTTTCGTGTTTATTATAATATTTTTGTTACTTACACATGTTGTTTTCATTTCATTATATTTCTATTTGTATTTTTTTTATTGTTATCAAAAGCGAAGCCACAAACATAGCTTTATTGAACTGTGGCTTCACTCATGTGGTATATCGTAATCTAAAAAGTTACAGACCATATGAAATATCATCAATATCGATTTACTATCGCTAAAATGTACAATGAATTTCAACTGCGGTTAAACTGCGATCTTTTGAATAGACCATCTATCTATTGAGGTTGTATACAAATTTTATAGCTAATTACTCAACACACAAGGTAACATTACAAATGCAACAAACTTGCAATGCTACAATGCATTTCTTGGTCTCACTCAATGAGTACATAATTCAGTCACAGGAAAGTATGTGCTGCATATGTGGCACGGTGCGTTTATGCCACAATTAGTGAGGAATCTAAATTGTGCTGCACTGTCGTTTTGAGGGTTAATTGCTAAGCGTGCAGGAAATTTGAAAGCGTTGTATTAGTTTTCCTGTGACAAGTTTATATAGTATTTTTATAAAATACTAGCAGTTTTATGAGATTTCGCCCGCGTTAAATATGGATTTAATACCGTGTCTATAATGTGGTTACTACCATACTACCTCAAATCATAGCATGATTATTATAAGTAAGCTTAGAGTAGATTATAGCCTCTAAGTTTCCTCAATAAATACATTTTTTACTAAGACTTTCTTGGAACCACAGGTTGGCCATACAGGCCATTCAATTCGCGTATATATAAAATCCGTTTTGAATGGCCTATATCCAGTTGCAATAATCTGGAGCAACAAGTTGTGCCAAGAAAGTATTTCATTGTTAATAGCATTTTCTTTCAAATAAATTACAGGGCAATTTTTCTTTCTTTTTGTCCGTTATACAGAGTCAGCTCTTTTATTCAATTCAATTTAAATTACTTATTTTCAGATAATTACATTTATTTAATAATTAATAGTATAGGCGAATTGACAGTTAAGTTATTTTTATCACCGGTCACTTGTACATTTGTGAAAAGATTTGAAAATAGAAAGAACCAAAGTAAAACTAAGTACTAGTGAACCGAGTTAACCGTGTCTAATCGGTCAAGCATTACAAATGGAGAGTACTGTCGAGTGCACACAATCTGTCATTGTTTTTACTAAGTCGTCATATAAACAAATAAATATTACACGTATTCTTTTGCACGTCACATCTTTGAAAAGGCCATCTATAGCAACTAATATAGTTATTGTCATAATGAGGTAACGTTTTTGGCAATTTGGATGTAAGGGTATTCTCTGAAATTATTTATTTAATAGCAAGCTACATTATAGTCTACTAGCTTCCGCCCACGGCTTCGCGCGTATATTCCCTCAGGAAAAGTGTTTTTTACGGGATACAAAGTAGCCTATATGTTGTTCCAGACTATAATCTATCTCTATGCCAAATTTAATCCAGATCCGTTTAGTAGTTATTGCGTGAAAGAGTAACAATCATCCTACATTTTTACAAACTTTCGCGTTTCTAATAATAGTAGGACTTTTCTTGAATGTACCACGAAAGCGAAGATACGGGAAGAATCTACAAAACAATATATTTATACTTTTATATTAGCTACTAAAAATATAATAATAGTAACATAGTTCTAATTTTTTGCGCTAAAAACACAATTCTGTAATATTATGTCTGGAAAGAAATAATTTTAATTAAAAATAACTTCCACTTAATGCTAGTCTGGGTGTGTCGCCAACGTGTCGTATTTCACTTAAGTAGCATCATATAAATTATTAATATATATAAAAGTAAAAAGGTGTAAAAATTACTGGTAATACTCGTTCGCTCCATAATTTAATAAATAAAAACCTGTATGTATACAATTTAATGGAATATTAATGATGCTAAAATAAAATTTTACAAAGGAAAAAAACAATACGATCGCCATTGGGAATTTAATTTGAGATGCAATTTTCCCAACTCAAAATTAACTCCCAATACATTTTTATCAATAAAAATAATTGCATTACAATTAAAATAAAATACAATGGTTATTATCGTGTAATGTGAATTAAATTATAAGTCTGAAGCATGTTTAAGGTCAAAATATACTTTAAAACATTTTTAGTTCAGCCATTAAGTTTTAAATTATCACATCCAACTTTAAGCTCTATGCACCTAAAAATAGGGTTTAAATAAACGTGACATTTTAAAATCAACTGTTGCACCTGAGTCAAAAACTGGTACAACTTAAAAAGTATAAAAACAAACACAAGTAGTTTTTAAATATAGGACCTTATTTCTCTGTTTTAGAGTTGCATTTAGCGTGCTATGGAGATTGTGGGTTTTCTTCTACAATATAATCTGTCTACCAATCGACCTTCAAAGGGATTGCTTCCGAGTTCTTAAAGATCAAAGCTTTAATGTTATTATGCTACCAAACGAGCTTTGTGAATGCAACCATTCTGTTTGTGAACGCAAGACTATATCTTGCATTCACAAGTTCAATAATTAAAAAAATAAAACTAACAGAGTTTTATTTGTCCAATTCGTTTGAAATCTGCTCTCTCACTGCTTACCACCCAAAATATGTATATTGAGCACGATTCTTTGTTCTAAATTTAGATGTAATTGATCTAAAATTTATAAAGAAATACCGGTAGTTATAGTATAAGCCCTGCCTAGTTTTGGTATCAGGTGTCCTTCCTAAGTACTCCCAAGACATTACTATTATTGTAAAATTGACGAGCAATAGAATCTAAAAGAAACAGTTGTTAGACTCTTGAAGCTGTAAAGAATTCTAATATTTTTTTAGAATTCACTTTTTTACACCAACATTAAAAAAGTTTGTTATTCAAAGAAACTTCCAAAACGTACGTACGTAACGTCATGGTTTTAGTTTGAGTTGCATACGTGCGCTTACGCATGTATTGAAATGGGTGAGTATCTATCGACTGATAGTCGGATAAAGACATACAAATAAAAACTGAATACTGTAGTATGTGAAAATATTTTATCAAATCATTGTGTCTTGGAGCTCATAATAACGACAAAGATAAAACATGAATATAAGAATAATGCCTTATTTTGAACAGTTTCAGTTGGAGGAAAAAGAGTACTAGGATCCATGCAATGGATTCAAGTGAACGAAGCGATTCGAACCTTATCTACACTTGTTTAGGTATTCTCTTTTTCATTCAGATATATATACGAATAAAAAGGGTACCCTTTCTGTCACAATAAAAAGCCTAACGAGTATGCAATAGAGAAAAAACGAGAGCTCCACTAATTGAACATCAATTTTCACTTAAAGATCTAAAATATCTGATTCCATTCCAATCCAAACATATTAGAATTTAACTGTAGTTTGTTTGTTGATGCAAAGTTTTATGAACATCACAACACAAACAATTGACGAACTAAAAATCCCTACAAGATAAGACAAATAGGAAGAAATGCATCTACTCGTATTGGATTGTAAACAAACTAATTATGTCACGCCACAACCTTTTTATCGTTAACATTGTGCAGTAAACAAAGCTGTAATAATTATATTATCTATACTAATATTATAAAGCTGAACAGTTTGTTTGTTTGGTTGAACGCGCTAATCTCAGAAAGTACTGGTTCGATTAGAAAAAATCTTTTATGTCGAATAGTGCATTTATCCAGGAAGGCTAAAGGCTATATAACATCACGCTATGATCAATAGGAGCGGTGCAGTAGTGAGATACGTTGCGAAATCAGAGAAAATATTCCAAATAACTACGCGGACGCAGTCGCGGGCGACCCCTAGGACATGATAAATTTAGTACCATGTTATTAGTTCCCCTGTACAAACGGCTGGCATATATAGGCACATAAATATTTTAAACTCTATGTTACAACTCATTTATGTTACAAAGTAACTAATAAAACTTTTACGGGTATTTTTTAAACAATAACAACGTACGGCTACGGCTAGCTTTCCGACAAAGATCATTAAAAATCTGTCATAAATTTTTAAACTAATTTAAAATGATTAGACTAGTTACTTCTTATTTCTGTTACATAAGGCTGAAGAATTTGTTTGAACACGCTATTTTTTGTTAACAGTCGGAATTGAAAATCATTTTTTGCATAATTCAAATTGAACATGGGTGTCCAAGAAGCGCTTGGCAGTTAAAATAATAGTCACATAGAACGCTTTAATTCCCAATTTAATGCGGGTGAAACTATGGAATGCAACTAGTTAAAGATAATAAGGGCAGTATGAAACTCAACGTATAAAACTATCGCAGTGTACCTAAATGAACCTGATATCAACAAAATTTAAATATCTTTTGACGGAATGTAACCTCATTTTAACATATCAAATTATTGATAAAATAACACTAAAATGTTTGAATTATCCCATAGCGAGAATCACTTTCTCACTATTTGACAACAATTTTCTCAATCTGACTCATTTTCTTACAAAGAAAATCACGTGGAAAACGCCGGTAAATAGGTACAGTTACATTTTTTAACAAAATTTGTAGACTATTAAAGTAGCTTGTGGTATCTACCGATAGATGGCAGTAGTATCTATTGATACACCCAATTTATAGGCTAATTTGTTGCTCACGAAAATATTTTTTATACGCCATTTTTTTATTTTTTATAGTTTAGTGGGCGTGTCTGGCGTGTGCGTGTCACCGTTTCTTACAAAAAGTAGCTCTATCAGTTTGTCATCTATTTAAATATATTAAAGATATATCTGTAACGAATGAACACTCATTATTTGTTATTGATATGTTCACTAATACTTCCGACTTCGCCCAGTCGTGCTCTATACGGCCGCGAAGTTTGGACTCGTAAGGTCATTGGAATAGCTATTATTTATTGTATTTTGTTGAATTACTACGTTGTAGCACGTGGATTAGAGAACACATGCATCAGAGAGACAAATTCGATGCCATTCATTACGGCCACGTTTATCTCGGCTGGGTCCCGAAACGATATAATTTTGCAATTTTAAACTAAGCAAGAAAATTGTGGGACCATCAATATCTTATATGTATATATTTAGTCTAGATCTTTATCGGGAAGAAAATTAACATAACCTTAACTTTTTATTAGCCATAAGTAAGTATGACTAATATTCAACTTATTTGTCTATTACAATTCTTGCATTTAATCCGAACAAGGCTTGTTACTAAGTTTATCACGTTTTTAAACACGTAAACTTTATTAATTGTCAAAGAGACAAGATTTGTTGATAAAGTCGAAGCAGCCCAATTTCATACAGGAACCCTACATGGGAAGTATTTCGACTTCTAGAATGTCTTTGGATAAGCTCTGTACCAGAAAAACATAGGCTTAAACATAGAGTTGTCTCATAGGCTGCATGCATGATCAATAATTTCCTTTATAGCGGCTACAATCTACAGCCTACCAGACTAATACTCAAGGCATAAAAATGTCTGAGTCATCAACCATCATTATTAGGCCAGTTTGTGTGTGAAGGCCTAAGTCTTGTCTTTTGATAAAGAAAAAAAAACCCGTGCCCAGCAGTGGTTCATATATGGATTGCTATTACTATTGACTAATAATAAAACCTTTATAACTTTAATAAAGCAAAACTAATCAGTAAAGGCAATTATTATAAATAATATAAATTATAATTAAATATCAGCGTTTGCTACGACTATTTTTAATGGTTGCTTTTAAATATTCCTGTTATTTGAGATTAAATCTTAGACTTTAAATAGACTAAGCGCAAGGTACCTTATAATTATTTATACTGCTAATTATTAACTTAATATAATTCTCTACATTATAGCACAAAAAAAAGCATGAAGCAACTAACAACATACAAAAATCCTACAGTTTTGAACTTGTCGATATTATAGTGACAATATTTAAAATTATAACATACAGCGACCAAGTATATGCTACATAAAAGGGCCAAATTAAAAGTACCCAGAATCGACGTTCATGCATGAAGAGGTTGATGAATGTAGAGGAGGCGAAGGAAGTATGTTTGGATCGTAGCAATTGGCGTACCATAATCTCTGCCTACCCGAACAGGAGACGGGCGTGATGATATGTATGTATTATGTATGTATTTAAATTCATTACATCAGGTTAAAAGGTACCTAATGAAGAATCCCTTCCAAATTCCGCCAATGAACAAGAAAAAATGACAATTTTATTCAAGGCATTGTGTTTATATTTTATATGTCCCGCTTTTATACGACCACTTGTTTTTATTAACAATAAACTTTACAGAAATACATTCTAAATGCATAAAACTTTTAATACAAAATCCGTTTACATAAATCCTTGTACCATTATATAATAATAATGTCAGTAAATCATCAGCATTTTTTTTATACTACTTCATCATCACAACCCATAAACGTCCCACTGCTGGGCATGGGTCTCCTCCATATACTTAAAGGGATATTAGCCGACTATACCACACTGGCCAGACGGGTTGGTATAGGGTTTTATATCGAGTTTTTCCTCTCTTGCAGTGGATATTGTCTGCCTAAATTACTCACTTAGTCGACTCTTACGACATCCATGAGATGGAATGGGGTAGTGACATTTGTATTCTTAATCCTTCACTACCTACCTACTGCTACTACTACTACTTAGGTGGCAAATAAGCATACGGCCAGCCTGATGGTAAGCAGTTACCGTAGCTTATGGACGCTTACAACGGACGTGTTGCCTACCCAAATATAAACACCAGGGTTTTATGATGAAATTTCGCTGGGATAGGAAAAAGTTTTATGAAAAACGCATCCCTATGAGCTCTGGAAACACAGGAACACAACTACACCGCTGTGTGTTTATTTAGCGGTGGTCTTCTGTCGGTCCTTCCCTAATCCGGCTTGCTCACTTATATGGTGTCCTACTTCTCTTAAATATTTTTTTTTTAGGACAACTCCCGCACTACAGAACAAGCTCTGTGTCGCGGGGGACTTTACAAACATACAATTAACGGACACAAATTACACCCAGACTCAGAACAACTCTTACTCGGTCACACAAAGTTTTGTCCTGTGTGGGAATCGAACCCACAACCTCGTGCACAGCAGGCGCATACTGCAGTCACTGGACCACCAAGGCAGTCCACCAACTACCAAACTATAACTTATCATGATCAATATCTGTATCTTATGATTTCGCCATAATGAGAAGCTGTAAAAGCTATTAAACCGCTAATGACGTACACATTAGTCAGTCAATTAGGCTGTGTGCACACTGCACGGTTTGCCGCATTTATCCATCGTGAAAGCGCTTAATTATAAGACTTGAGTCTGATCGTGCGTAACGAGTCTGGTTGTAAATAGCTCTTTTATATAGACTATAGGTTGGATTATATTATCATTAATCAACAGTTAAGATGATGATATGTGTAGTAAAGATAGTAATGATATTGTTATTACATTTGCAATAACCTCAACGAGAATCATCTTAATTTTCCTTTTCTAAATTCCTCTAAAATCGTACAGATTTTTGAGGAATTTCCGCTCACATGACACGATTCAACCATGGGGTCCAAGTAAGGTGTTGAAAGATTAAATTTTGCGGGATATAAAAAACGAATTGTAAAAAATAAGTGCCTGATCCCTTGTTAAGGACGATAAGCAAGCCTTTATTTTTAAGATAGCCTTCTACTAAGGGTTGGTTGCAAGAAATGTCACCCCGAAACGGATTTGATACAGAGAAATGGATGTTTTATATTTAATATGATGATTTCTTAAACGAACAGAAATATCTGACATATAGTGAGATAAAAGTTCGTAGCTTTCAGTTATCTGGAGTCACGTGACTTTTTTAATATCTACTGTAAGTTACCCTCGTGACATTAACGATATGTCTACACATTGTTGTGATAAGGGTATTGGTTCAAAACATGCTCGAAGTTAAATAATTTATACAGAAACCCAGTAGTCTTATAACTAGTTGCATTTCGAGTTTAGAGCGAATCATATTGTGATGATCAAATAATAGTGTGATGAGCACGAATGTTTGTTCTGTGTCTGGGTGTATTTTATCTATAATATGTATGTATTTAGAAATATATAAGTATGTTTATCAGTTGTCTGGTTACCATAGTACAGGCTCTGCCTAGTTTGGGATTAGATAGCGATGTGTGAGTTGTCCCGAAAATATTATTATTATATTCCTATTGTCCACACTATTTATTGTTTTCTATACTAAGTAAGTTTATAAGTATTACAAAGCTTCATAGGTTGCAATTTTTTTGCCTTTTTGAGAGCAAAATATTTAAAAACTTCTTATCTTATCAATGGTTCCATTCTCATTCTCTTTAATTACCTCATTTTGAGAGCATTTAAAGCGGCTGCATCCTTACAAATATTATAAATGTGAAAGTTTGTGAGAATGGATGGATGGATATTTGTTACTCTTTCACGTAAAAATTACTGAACGGATCTGGATGAAATTTGGCACAGAGATAGATTATGGTCTGGAATAACACATAGGCTACAGCAGTTATAACCGACATCCACGCGGGCGGAGCCGCGGGCAACAGCTAGTATATAATGAAATTGAAAATTAATATTTTTGTACCGTAGTCAATTTTACTACACTAAAATCAAGTAAAAGATTTTACATACAAGTTTTAAAGTAACTTAATTTTTTTTTATATAAGGACCAAGAGAAGAGTCAAAAATAAATAAATCCACATCATATTTTTTATCATCTCTCATTAATTTATTGACAGTTGGTACTTAATTAATCTAATCGGTTATGCTGACAGTTCTATAATTAGTTATTTAACTAAAAGAGATAAATGATTTGTTTATCCTTCTCTTTTGTTTCGTGTTTGTTGCCGTCTATTTTCTTTGATGAGGTAGTAAATACTTATGGTGTTGTTTGTTTAAATATTTTTGTTGATGGTTTATTGAGTCCTTTAATAGATCGATTTTGTCCTGACTGATTAATCTACACACAGCCTAAACATTAAGGCTAAAAACTTGAAATTTTGCACAATGATTCCACTGGCGTCCATTTATTTATATTATGTCTGATTTGCTGGTAGGTCATGAGTACTAAGAAGAGATATTTGGAAATCCATCCCCATAACGGGTAAAAAATTGTTTAACGCGTGCCAACTTTGGACGGGCCTAATAAGTTTATTTAGGTATACATATATGGGTGCGACATATATTATCTTTCTTATTGTATATATACATTGAAACAGGTGTGGATGGAAATTTTATTTGATTTCCAAACTTGATATAGCTCATTAAAGTTGTTTTTATGTTAAGTTTTTTTTTGCTGTGATTAAATTTGCATAATGAGCTTCGTCAAATTGCATATGTAATATATTATTAATACAAATTACTTTCAAATGGGTGTGTACTAAAAATATATAGGTATTTGAAATTTTTTAATGTTAGGTTTTTATTATTTAGTTCAAATTTAATTCCATAATATTATTTTCATTACAGCATGTATTTTATATACAAAGATGAAATATTTGGTTCATCAAAGTTGCACAGATGGCGCTATTGTATTATTAATTACCAATGCAACGTTTTATGGGATTGATTTCTATAAATAATAAAGATTTATTAGACAATTGTTCTGAATCTGTAAAATAGGAGAAAATGAGTGTACCCCTGAATTAAGGAGAGCTTACCATTGCAATCGTAAACTTCTACTGCACCTACCAGACAGTATTGGCATTTAAATGACACAATGATGTTCATATATTTATCGTCATCATACTATAACAATTATCATCGTCATATGAGTAGAACCTTATATTGATGACGTAATTGAAAACTATACAATTAAGCTCAAATTTGCGGTTTACACATTTTGATAAGGAAAACCGCAATAGGAAAATAAACAAACCTTTTTTAATTTTCTTAAAAAAACCTTTTTGGTTAGTTACTTTTAATTGTTTTTAAGAAAAAGGTATCTTAATTAATTTATTGAAAGGCAACTAAAATGGATAAAAAGGTACGATAAGGATAAATTAGTCAATTGCACAACTTAATATGTTAATTACGTTTACAGGTACATAACATAAAACATAAATATATGAACAAAACTAGTACACATACATTTTGTTGCTGAAATACACAAACAAAACAAAAAACATTTGAGTTCTTAACTTAAACAAAGAGCGCTAAAACTTATCAGCATGCCGAATCGCCGCAAGACTTCTCAGAAGCGTCATTTTAGTCCCCACATAGTATAATGTCAAAATCAACATGATATTTACATTAAATAAAGCTATTCCTACTCCCATCACAGCCGGAGAACGCACCATGAATAAAATACGCCTTTAATGCTTCCATGTGGATTATATTATGAAAAACTGTTCACGTTTTATGTAAATACATTCGAGCGTCGAGCGAAAACTAGAAAGTTAACACACACATACACAAATACACCGTACGTACGTGCTTGCGTCTGTTTGCGCGCAACAAGCTCAGTTTCATAATTTAAAAGAATAAAACATTTATTTATATTAAAATATTATTATAATATAAAAATAAATAATAAAAATACTTACTGTATCTGACTCCTCAATAAAACCAGTCTCCCACAACATGTTTTTCGTTCAACAGTTCAACACACAAAAATATAATACGTAGATAATGTTCAGCAAACAAACGCAGTATAACTTCAAATCGGTCCGCGTGGACGCAATGTGTTATTATGGAGAAAACTTACATCCCGTGACGTAATTATTAAGAAAAACTTTTACAAAGCACGAGCACGACTGCGGCCGGGGCGGTGTCTCGATGCTGTATGCGCGAGCGGCGATCTCCGAGGACGCACGAAGCCCCCCGAGCGCTGACGATGTTAACCGACCTACTTTGTTCTACTTCGAAACGCTGCGGTCGAACGGCGATTTTTTTCACATTTTCCGATGAAATGCTGCCCATGTAGTACTAGTATCTGTTATGTACTAGGTGGTCTGGTTAACTGAATAAAAACTTATCTTGCTTTTTTTCTTTTAATTAATGGGAATTTTGTACCATTTACCTTTACAATACATAAAGGTATATAGATAGAAATATAGAGTTATGAGAGCATAATTTATTCGTGTACTATTATGTACAAGTTCAATTACTTTTTTCGGGACATTCGCCGCTGCTATTCCTGTGAGCCAGAATTAACAGCGGAGTAACCAACTGATACACTGAGCTTTGACACTCGTGCATCCCGTGGACAACTAAACCTACTGTCTTGTACCCAGCAACAAATTTAATCAGAAGTAAATAGGAGAAGTTACCAAGAAAAGTTTCCACTAACACTTTAATTACTTAGGCCATTATTGCAGAACCGTTATAAAATAAAAACAGTTGAAATATTTAAAATGTTAGCGGTAAACTTCATACAACAGAAAATAATTGTATTATTCATATTTCATATATCTCTTGTTTCAATTTTAAAACTACGTTACAGTATATTGCATGAAGTTTCTTCAGAAACCTGAACACATAGACAGCTATCTGACAGGGCTGAATGGTATTAAGGCTGGCCTTAATACCATTTAGCCCCTATAAGTAAAATTTATTATGACTATAGCCTTGGGTTCTTCAAGAAAAGAGCTAAGATTTTTACAGGGTCGGCAACGCGTAATTTATCCCCGGTGTTGCAAGCGTAACTGCTTACCATCAGGCGGGCCGTATGCTTGTTTGCCTCCTTGGTAGTATAAAAAAAGCTATTGCTATATATTTATTGCCAATGGCAAATGGCACCCGCCGGTTACGGACATGGATGGCAAAATACCAATGCCAATATACAACCAAGTTGCTGGGTACCCTAAAGTTGATGCCCTTTTTAAATCTCATTTGCAGTTATTTGTCGTAGCGCTCGGGAGTCACTGCAACAGGTATTTTATTCTATTCTATTCTAACCTTCACGTACGTGGGGGAAACTTCGATTGCATACACTGTTTTGCCTCCCTATGAAAGACGACACCTACTTTTATATATCGGGGATATTTTTATAGACTAAGAATTTTTGTAAATAAAAATTGGAGTGGTTTAAGTGGGTACCATTACCACTGTGCCAAAGTGAATTTACGTAATTACGAATAATGAAATGGTTGTCCCAAGCCTGTTTGCACTTTATGTCCGAATCTAATATTATAAACGCGAAATTTAGAAAAAATGTAAATGTTTGTTACTCTTTCACACAAAAACTACTTAACGGATCTGGATTAAATTTAAATTAATTGGCATAGAAATAGATTATAGTCTGGAATAACATATAGACTACTTTTTATCCCGGAAAAAACTCTGTTCCCGAGGGAATGTACGCGCGGGCGAAGCCACCCGCGACACAGGACTTCCCTAGTTCGATATAAGTCTTTAAAAAAAGAAAATAGAAAGAAAACAGCTATTGAACCTTAGCAGAGACGTCGTATGCACTGTCATTGCGCCACTAAAATATCATCACGTACATTCTGTTTTCTGCACAGAATGTACGTTACAAAATTTCAACATAATACCTTTAAAATTAGTTAGTTAATGTTACAATAGGACCATAAAGTTATATTGTTAACGAGGTAGTAACAAACGTACAAACAAACATTCATCTATTTTATAACCACTTCTCGTTAATTGCTAACTGTACACGTTGCTACATTGCCATCGTCAATACTAAACGTAGAACAAAATTAACTGAAATATGTACTATTGGCAAAGTTGGCGGTCGTAACATAGATAACATTTTAATATAGAGATTTTGACTTCTACAGGCAAAAAAGCTTAATTTAATTTTAATATTCCATGATATTATATTGGAGTTTCTCTGCGAGACCGAATCAGAAACGAGGAGATCCGTAGGAGAACTAAAGTTACCGACATAGCTCTAAGAATTGCATCAATTAAGTGGCAATGGGCAGGGCATATAGCTCGCAGAACCGATGACCGTTGGGGCAGAAAGGTTCTAGAGTGGCGACCACGAACTGGCAGACGCAGCGTGGGCAGGCCTCCAACAAGGTGGACCAACCGATGGACAAGGTCAGCTCAGGACCGATGTGGAAAACCTTGGGGGAGGCCTATGTCCAGCAGTGGACGTTCTACGGCTGAGATCTGAGATGGATGGATATCCATCCATGGATGTTATTTCTGTGTCAATGTGTGTGTGTGTGTGTGTGTGTGTGTGTGTGTGTGTGTGTGTGTGTGTGTGTGTGTGTGTGTGTGTGTGTGTGTGTGTGTGTGTGTGTGTGTGTGTGTGTGTGTGTGTGTGTGTGTGTGTGTGTGTGTGTGTGTGTGTGTGTGTGTGTGTGTGTGTGTGTGTGTGTGTGTGTGTGTGTGTGTGTGTGTGTGTGTGTGTGTGTGTGTGTGTGTGTGTGTGTGTGTGTGTGTGTGTGTGTGTGTGTGTGTGTGTGTGTGTGTGTGTGTGTGTGTGTGTGTGTGTGTGTGTGTGTGTGTGTGTGTGTGTGTGTGTGTGTGTGTGTGTGTGTGTGTGTGTGTGTGTGTGTGTGTGTGTGTGTGTGTGTGTGTGTGTGTGTGTGTGTGTGTGTGTGTGTGTGTGTGTGTGTGTGTGTGTGTGTGTGTGTGTGTGTGTGTGTGTGTGTGTGTGTGTGTGTGTGTGTGTGTGTGTGTGTGTGTGTGTGTGTGTGTGTGTGTGTGTGTGTGTGTGTGTGTGTGTGTGTGTGTGTGTGTGTGTGTGTGTGTGTGTGTGTGTGTGTGTGTGTGTGTGTGTGTGTGTGTGTGTGTGTGTGTGTGTGTGTGTGTGTGTGTGTGTGTGTGTGTGTGTGTGTGTGTGTGTGTGTGTGTGTGTGTGTGTGTGTGTGTGTGTGTGTGTGTGTGTGTGTGTGTGTGTGTGTGTGTGTGTGTGTGTGTGTGTGTGTGTGTGTGTGTGTGTGTGTGTGTGTGTGTGTGTGTGTGTGTGTGTGTGTGTGTGTGTGTGTGTGTGTGTGTGTGTGTGTGTGTGTGTGTGTGTGTGTGTGTGTGTGTGTGTGTGTGTGTGTGTGTGTGTGTGTGTGTGTGTGTGTGTGTGTGTGTGTGTGTGTGTGTGTGTGTGTGTGTGTGTGTGTGTGTGTGTGTGTGTGTGTGTGTGTGTGTGTGTGTGTGTGTGTGTGTGTGTGTGTGTGTGTGTGTGTGTGTGTGTGTGTGTGTGTGTGTGTGTGTGTGTGTGTGTGTGTGTGTGTGTGTGTGTGTGTGTGTGTGTGTGTGTGTGTATGATTCTCAAATACACAATACTTTATTGCATTCCACAATGCTTTTTATAAAAGGTGATAAGATAATACAATGGTAAGTATGAATGCGGACCCTCTCGGGCACAGCACAGTGTACGAAAGAGGAGGAAGGGCGCATTAATATCTTATTGCTAAATTAAAATATAGTTTATTTTCATATGCAAGATTGTATGTGTCTGTTGTTAGAAAATGTATGTATTTAATTGTATTTATTATATGCTTGCTGTAAAAATCTGGAGGTTCACGTACGTTACACAGTTCTAAAATGTAAATGCAAGGTATATTATATACTAGCTGTTGCCCGCGGCTCCGCCCGCGTAGATGTCGGTTATCGCTGTAAAAAGTAACTTATGTGTTATTCCAGACCATAATCTATCTCTGTGCCAAATTTCATCCAGATCCGATTAGTAGTTTTTACGTGAAAGAGTAACAAACATCCATCCATCCATTCTTACAAACTTTCGCTTTTATAATATTAGTAGGGTATTCTGCGACCCTTACGGTGTCTTATGGTGTCCTCATTCCAATTCATGGGACCACCATTACATTAATCATAGTACTGGAAGCGCCCATAGGCTGCGGTAACTGCTTAACATCAGGCGGGCTGTATGCTTGTTTGTAGAAGTATAAAAATTAAAACACGATTTTATACACAGATTAATTAAATTATATTCAAATTTCGATTGCGCACGAGTAGGCAGTCTTCAAGGAACATTGATACGTACTTACAAATTTAAATTTTGATTCTAAGAAGTGTCCCTACGTCAAATCTGTGATCGATCGAGATAACGTCGGCATACGATAGATCAGAATTACTACAAGTGCGCATGTACAGAACTTAAGAGTAAATTGTACGTCATCGTGGGTTTTGATTTAATACTTTACTAAGACATAACTTTTCATGTTTAAACTAATTCTGCTTTAATTTTTTTTAATACTACTTGGGTGAAAAACGTTAAAGTTATCGTAGCCTATGGACGGTTCCAATACCAAAGGTATCACTTGCGTATTGCCAACCCATTTTTTTAAAAACCAGCGTCTTAAAATTGAGTATTCTTGGGATAGAAAAATGATTCTTTCAAAACGCATCTCTAAATGAGCTCTGGAGACCTGTACTCAGACATAAAAACACGAATGCACCGCTGTGTGTAGGTATTTGGCTGTGGTCTTCTGTAAGATGGAAGTCATTACCCAGTCGGGCTTGCTCGCTAGTATGGTGCCATACCTCTCTTCAAAAGCTTCTTTTCATATAGATGTATGTATGTATGTCTTGCGGCTGATAGAAACACTAATAAATAAATTCATGCAAACTTATCCGTAGCGCTCTATTATTCATCTTATCGTATCAAGCTCTAATTCTAATTGTCGACTCCTTTATTTTACTTCGTAGCTATGGGTCGGGCCGACTTGGGCCGTATCGCATATCGTGTCAGAGACGCGTATCATGCCTCTTCCGAATAGGCGATCATGATACGCATCGGCGATACGGATACGATGATCGGACCGCGGCCAAGTGCAACATATTTGGACCCGCCTTAACAGGTAAAGTCCTAAGATAACACGTAAATGATGCTCTGGGTATTACAACTACCTATAGACGATGGTACTGCCATAGGCTTGAAAGCCGTATGGTTCAACATCTTCTTCATCAGCCAATAGCCGTCCACTGCTGGACATAGGCCTATCCAAGATTACGCCACTTCCCACGGTCTCATTCTCACATCCAGCCGTATGCTTGTTTAGTGATATAATAAACAACGAAACAAGAGCGATATTATATCGAGTTACAAAAGTACTACATCAAAATTAAAACCCATGCATCCGTTAATTCATCCTTGAAACTAAAAAACACATACATACTTCATAGGAAAAGCCCACGTTGAATATTTATAATTTCAACGTAATTTAATAATATTCGCATTTTTCTAATACAATTATTTAACTATACGGATCTTAAATATTATCTAACTAGCTGTTGCCCGCGGCTCCGCCCGCGGGCGATGTCGGTTATCGCTGTAAAAAGTGTGTTATTCCAGACCATAATCTATCTCTGTGCCAAATTTCATCCATATCCGTACAGTTGTTCTTACGTGAAAGAGTAACAAACATCCATCCGTCCATCCATCCGTCCATCCATCCATCCATACTTACAAACTTTCGCATTTATAATATTAGTAGGATAAGTGACATAAGTGTACGGTTTTAATTGTGGGCCTCTACATAGCTAAGTTGTATAAGGAACTAACGGCCCGAACTGACTTTACTCGGGTTAAACTGGCCTGTTGGTCCAGTGGTTTAGTGGCCTTGGCTGCTAAACTGGCGGTCGGGGGTCGATTCCCACGTGGGACAAAACTTTGTTGCTTATTTAAAAGACAACGCCCGCTCTATGTCAACATTCAATTTTTAACAAACGCAAAGTACATCCTCCAAACTCACTTATGGATCACACACTTTTTTGTCCCGTGCGGGGATCGAACCCACAACAGGCCGCACGAGGGAACCACTGGCCATTGAACCAACCGTGCAGTCAAGTGTGATTCATAAATTTTATTATTTCGAGTCTGGGTGTAACTTGTGTCCGTGAATTTTATGTCTGTAAAGTCTCTCTTTACTATATAAATAGCAGTATCTAGTCCGTGTGGTGACGGATTAAGAATACAAATGTCGCCACTGCGTTCTATCCCGAGGATGCCGTAAGTTTCGACTAAAGGAGTAAGTTACAAATCTCGAAACAAATCCCTATACCAACGTCTGGCTAGCGTGGTATAGTAGGCTAATATCCCTATAAATGTATGTAGGAGACCCGTGCCCAGCAGTGGGACATTTATGGGTTGAGACATTTATTGTGATTTTTTTGACGGGAATAACTAATAGCTATTTTTTGCTTGACGCAGGAATCTAATTCTACATCATTAAGGCAATCAGCAGCATTTATATTATCCTATCTATTTTAATATTACGTACCTATAAAAAAACTAAATGTACCAGAATCAAAAGTTAACCGAGTACGTAGGTAAGTAAGGTTAAGTACATAATAATAACTAAGTAGTACCAGTCTGACGACATTTTGCACCTTTTGTCCAAAGTGTAATGTCAGTATATACTTTCGGAAATCCCCAGACTGTGGCTTTGTCACAATCTATAAATAGGCAATTCAGTTTTTAAACAGAGTATATAAGGTGTACTTAAGATACATTTTTTTGGATAACCAAAAGACCTTGGCACCGTCTGGATTGAATGTTACATATAGATGCTATTGTTACGATTCTAGATTTGGAATAAAAACATTAGCTATGTATAATGTACATCATGGTAAAAATTAAATATTTCCGAAATCGCAAATCAAATATTTTCGTAATAGCACAGAATACTTAAGTAATCTATATCTATACTAGGTATAATATTATAAATATGAAGAGTTTGTTTGGTTGAACGCGCTAATCTCAGAAAGTACTAGTTCGATTACAAAAATTATTATTTATTGTATAGTGCATTTATCCAGGAAGGCTATAGGCTATATAACATCTCGCTATGATCAATAGGGCAGTAGTGAGATATATTGCAAAATCGGAGAAAAGTCCGTATATTGTATGTTCCAAATTACTACGCGGACGAAGTCGCGGGCGATCCCTAGTATATGTATAAAAATCAATTGCTGTTCGTTAATCTCGCTAAAACTCGAGAAAAAAAATCAGCCCAGCCGGACTGATTTTTTCCGAGTAAAAAGTGGCCTATGTGTTATTCTAGACTATAACTTATCTCTATGGCAAATTTAATCCAGATCCGTTCAATAGCTTTTGCGTGAAACAGTAACAAACATACATTCTTACAAAATTTCACGCTTATAATATTAGTAGGCTTTACACCCAGACACAGAACGAAGAATCGTACTCATCACACAATGATTTGTCATGTCTGGGCATCGAACCCACGACCTCCAGCATAAACCATTAGACTAACAGGTGGTGTTAGTACAGTTCTGAGCCTGATTTAATTTTCTAACAATATACAAGATACAATAATAAATTATGCAATTACTTATAATAAAGGCTGCGGGTATTTTGCATCCGTATTGTTTACAAGTCGGTTGATATTACGAGTAATAGGCACAGCATTTACTTCTATTGTGACTGCATATTTTGTTCACTGGCTTAATCTTGGTCACTTCATGATTTACCACTGGCATGATATGGGATTGATCCTTACACAAGACAAAGAATAGTTTTTTTTTTAACCACACGTCTCATTATAAGCAGGTAGGTACTGTAATAACGTAAAACTTTTTATAAAAGTCACTCTACCTTGTTTTGTATATTTTATCATAATTATGTTACTTCAAGCAACTAGCAATATTATCTTAATGATATGTAGGAGCGTAGCTGCGGATAGGGAGCGAGCCCTCAGAACTATAGGCTCGCTACCACCACTTAGTGCGCCTCCTTGCTTTGAAACGCCCTGCCAAACTAACTAACTACTTTAAGTAATAATTTTTTGACAGACGAAGAAGCTCATGGCAAATGAAACGAATTTTATTGACATGATCCCATCACTAGTGGTTTTGGTTGTGATGTCTACTAGTCTACTAGTAGCTAAAGAAGCGTGGTAAATATAAGTTAAGTAGCTATTCAATTGCATATACCTAGATATAGGTATATAAATAAGATTTATATTATTCATCTCTCGTCCGACTTTGAAACAACGAGGAAAAACGATGAACACCGCCAATTTTCAAACTTCGAGCTTCAGAAAAAGTCAATATCTATTTTTTTCCACTAAGGAATTGAACCCTCGGACCCCGTGATCAGCAATCACCCTCAGCGATCACTACATTATCGAGGCATTTATGTGACAAATGCCTAATATTATTGTCAAAGCAAACTTAAACAATAACATAATAATAATTACATTTTATCAACGCACCTCTCGCCACCGACAGGGAGTTCATCCTCACATCCTTGCACCTCCAACATGCTATACCGTAAGATTCCAGAGGAATTTCTTACCACGTACGATAAGATTGTGGAATGAGCTCCCTGCCGAGGTTGTCCCAAGAGACTATAGCATGGGGTTCTTCAAGAAAGGAGTTATAAGCTTTTTAAAGGGTCGGCAACGCGTGAGTACGCGGTAACTGCTTACCATCAGGCATGCTTGTTTGCCACCTTGGTAGTATAAAAAAAAAAGATAGCAAGCGTTTATAATTTTAATTATATTTTTAACAATTAAAACAAGATATTAAAGTGTTAATAAACTTGTTGCTAGAACCCGACTTATTAAACATATATACTGGTAACATAGCAAATAAAACACAAGATATATAAAACAAGTTTGGCAACTTTTACATATATCAGGTGTCATATTCTTACGAACACTTAAGAAATTAATCACGTTTACTATTACTAAGCTCTTTGATATTTAAACTCATGTACTTACGGAGTTTTGTTTCGTGAATCAAATGCAATATGAAATGAAATGCAATGACTATATATTATATATATTTTTTTTATCTAAAGTAAAGTTTTACATTATTATTTACAATATTATTTCTCGCCAAACGTTTATGTTTAATGGCGAGACGCGCTCGTTACTATTAACCTTAATATTTACCTTAACCTTATACTAAATAAAATAATAACTAATGAAAACTAATATACTAACTACTGATATACTGCGGATTTGTCTCTCGATGGCAGCAGCCGTTATGAAATTTATCAGCCAGGTTGTTCGTTTTCGAGACACAAATCCCTCAGTCTTACCTTTAACGTACCTATACTGGTATATATAAACTAACTAAACCTAAATACGGAAACCTAATTAAAGAAATAAAACGTTTAGGCGTCATAATATTACTCCGCATCAATGCAATGATATATTGTACATAATATGTTATTGTTTTGAGGGACTTGGTGTTAGCTAAGTTATAAATGCGACCATTACTTTGCTAAGGAAATCTACTAAGCCATAAATTCATACCAAGTCTTACATAATTGGGAGAACTTTTTCCAAAAAACACATACAGGTTTCTAGCGCTTATTTAAAAATGCGTTAAACGCCAAAAGTTTTCCCTTGCTCCAGTGTTAACATTTTTAGGTCGGCAACGTACAAGTGATACTTTTGGTGTTGCGAACTTCTATAGGGTACGGTAACTGCTTACTATCAGGCGGGGCGTATACTTGTTTTGCCACCTAAGTAGTATAAAAAAGTGAAGTCACTCACAGACTATAAAGAGAGAATAGAGAGTGCATCTGTGATTGCATACTCACGTCTTCATCGGTTATCAGTTCGTTAAGCGATGTGGATACTTTTAGATCTTAGAGAGGTAGTGCACCATACTAGCGAGCAGGCCCGACTGCGGAATGACCTCAACCTTACAGGAGACCACAGCCAAATAACTACACAGCGGTGTAGTTGTGTTCTTAAGTGTGAGTACGGCCTCTAGCGCTCATTTAGGGATGCGTTTTGAATATATGTACATATCTATTTATACGATATTCCATCTTGAAGCCCTGGTGTACAAAAATGGGTCAGCTATACGCTAGTGATACCTCAGGTATTGCTATCAACAACAGGCAACAGTAACTGCTTAACATCAGGCGGGCCGTATGCTTGATCGCCACCAAGTAGCATACATACATACGAGTATAACCTCCCTCAGTGGGTCGTAAGTGTTAGTGCATGAGTACAGTTCACATTAGCACGTTTCTCTTCAAGTCTGTCCATCCAAAGTCAATCAGTTACAAAGTTGATCTTATCCATCATGACTGCTCCATTTCGGTTAATGTCATGTCGAGTGTGTCGCATGTGTGTTATAATGACGTCAGTAAATCAGACGTCTAGACCTAGTCATTGGGGGTAATATTCGCTGTATGTAGTTTGCTCTACCTTAGAGTTATTTTTTTTATACTAGTACTAGCTGCCAGCCCCGACTTTTCCCTAGTTACATTTTTTATCCGTTTAGAAACAGAATTTAAAAAAAAATCTCAGTAGGTAGGTCTTCTTCTTATCGTTTGGTTAGTGGCCAACCTGGTGACAGGGTTATTTAGATCGCCCATGTTTAGGCCTCTGTCGTGATCTAACAGTCGGGACCGACTTTTAACGTGCACTCGAAGCACGGAGACGCTCAGATGAAATACCACTATGCGGTCCCCCTATCTATAGGGTTACCGCGCTATTGGTAGCTTAGCTTAGATCGTTTACCGCCCAGCAAGTGCACCTAGGTATAATCCATTTTTTCTAACTTGGCAGATGTCATTGTCAAATGTTTGCCATGTTAGTTGCATTGGAACATAATTTCAATTATAAATATATCATTTTGATTGATAAGTATGTACAGTAATGTGAATAAAAATCATTTTTATTATATCAAAGAGGGATACTCAAATATCACAGACATAGATACTCAAATAGCGCAGACGACACGAAAGTGCAGACCGTTTTGACAGAGACAGGCGCTGGCGAGGAAGTAAGAAAGGAAGCAGTAAGGTGAATTCAATCATCCCAACCTAACGATCTTGACAGCCCTAACTGCACAGTTACAAACAGTGGCTTATAGTCATGTACACATAATTTAAGGCAGATTACGGCAGATTAGGACTACGGCTTTCCACTTGCTACATGTAGACACATTACATTTACACTTATGACATTATTTTTGCATACTCATCGGTCTAGCTAGAACATCAATTATCTGTTCTGCGGGAATTATTGTTAATACTACCTTATGTAAAAATACAAATTGTGAATTATACTAATATACAAAGCAGTACAATACCTTTAATTTAAATCTCGATGCTTTTCTCCCTTTGTCAGAAACAGATTGATTTCGGCACAGTTGTTTCCAGCAAGCAAACACTTCTTATCTATCTTTTGTATTTTAATTTCATTTAAGTTGAAGCCGAATTTATTAATTTATCACGGAATGATTTGAAAGTTTTACTTAACAGGCTTGATGCCTATAGCCGCGGCGTGCTTTAAATACTTTGCTTATATTCACAATTAATCTCTA
This sequence comes from Trisateles emortualis, assembly GCA_947095525.1. NCBI lineage: Eukaryota > Metazoa > Arthropoda > Insecta > Lepidoptera > Erebidae > Trisateles > Trisateles emortualis. The sequence continues at coordinate 17,732,366 of OX352736.1, read as the reverse complement.
CAGTTGACAGTTGATCGTAAATAATACAATTTTGAACCTAATTAAGACTGTAATTAAATACACAATTGTTTAAACGGTAGGTATCAGTTACACTTGTGGTACAGCCAACACTGATTACATTTTTAAACTTATCAAACTATTATATGCCAATGGATATTATGTTATTAATCGTAATATTATATAACCCTTATGTCAATGGTAATAAAGGTTTTCCTATGATGACATTTTGCGAGTAAGTTTTATAGCTAACATAACATCAAACTGGCATGTGTACTTCGAACGTGGGTTCGAATAATTTACAGAGCTAGTGACGTTTTCCATACGTCATAACATTGTATCATTATTGATGGTAAATCATCAATTATATAATAAAAATATTTACTAAACGCTACCTGTAATTGTTATTTTTAGGTCTTATACAACCGAGTTAAATATTTTATTTATTTCAGCTTATGTAGCAATCTTTATTATCCTACTGTTAGGCGCGGGTCTTCTCTCCTCTATTAAGAAATAAAGGGTTTAGGGCTTTATTCACACATTCTGGCCTAATGCCGGTTGGTGAATTAGACATGCCTTTAAAATTTATTCAAAGACATAAGTATGGGTTTCCTTTACAATGTTTTATCCTTCGGCGTTAGCAGGGTTATCATCTGCGTATTGCCGACCCATTTTTTACACCAAGGCTTAAAGCTCTCGAGATTAAATATCGAGGCTGTAGTCTTTTGTAAGGTGGTGATCCTTACCCAGTTGGGCTTGCATGCAGGTATGATACCCTATCTCTCTTAATTTGGACCACCTTGTTAGAGGTGCCACATTTTTGAACTTTTCTGTCTTAGTTCCATCGGTTCTGTGTCTTGTCCATTTCCACTTAATTGATACACTTGGAGCTTTGTCGTCAGGTTAGGCCCGACTCTTGTGAAAATCTACTTGCGAGACAAATTCTGGCTTAATAGAAAGATAAAAAGTTATGAAATAACAAATAGAAAATCCGAATGGATCGTAATGATATTCAGGACAAGGATGCGAGAGGCCGAAGACCGTGTCAAGTGGCGTAATCTTGAGGAGGCCTATATCCAACAGTAGACTGCAATAGGCTGATGATGAAGGACAAGGCACTTTTCATCACGATAACCGATGGATGGAGCCATCGTCTAGTATGATATTATAATAGTAAAAACGAATATCTACTAAATAAATTATGACGCACTTCAGTGCAATTTCTAGTACGAGCCTACTAACCATAAGAATATAAGCCTTCTAATCCAATGAATTATTCTGATGCTCACACGAGCTTACAAATTGCTATAATAACTTGTTGTACTCATTTAAATTCAAGTCGTTGGCTTGCCCGCGCCCATACCTTTCTTGTACATTATTACTACAATAAGCTTTAGTTTTAGAAAGATTATTAGACCATACTAGCGAGCAAGCTCGTCTGGGGAAGGACCTCTACCTTACAGAAGACCACAGCCAAACAACTATACACACAGCGGTGTAGTTGTGTTCCTGTATGTGAGTACGGGTCTCCAGCGCTTATTCAGGGATGCGTTCTGAAATAAACGTATTCTCATCCCAGAGTTACTACATCTTAAAGCCCTGGTGTAAAAATACGGGTCGGCAACACGCAAATGATACCTCTGGTATTGTAAGCGTCCATAGGCTACGGTAACTGTTTAACATCAGGTGGGCCGTATGCTTGTTTGCCATTCAAGTAGTATATAAAAAAAAAATACATAATCATCATCTCAACCCATATACGTCCCACTGCTGGGCACGGGTCTCCTCCATACTCTTGAAAGGGATATTAGCCTACTACACCACGCTGGCCAGACGGGTTGGTATAGGGTTTTGTTTCGAGTTTTCCCTCTCTTGCAGTGGATATTGTCTGCCTGACTAACTCCTTTAGTCGACTGTTACGACACCCTCGGGATAGAACGGGATGGTGACCTTTGTATTTTAAATCCGTCACCCCACAGACCGAATATTACATTATTATTTATATTAAAGCGCTTCCTTAGTGCATTGTTTCAATTTTGCGTTGTCTTAACGAGGTATTCCGTGAAGCACACCCAAACGAAGCACACCCAGACGAAGCACACCTAAAGTATTCCACTTAGCACACCCGTAGGTGGGCTTCAAATGAAAATTTAAAATAATTAATTTCCTATTCCACGAAGCACACCTACGAATATCACTCGCATAGTGCGGGACAAAGAAATAAAAATGTCGATAGAAGAAAATATTTATTATTTAAAAGACTAAATTAAATATCTAACATCATTCAGTTTCATTATAATAATGTGACACAATATTTGTCATTTTTGTAATTTTACTATTTAAAATCACAGATTGGTTCATATTTATCTTTCCAAAAAAATAATTATTTATTATAAATTTTTCTATTATTTTCCTTTATTGTGCTCTTAATAAAATCACAGATTCTTTCATAATTATGCAATAAAAACTTGGACAAATATCAAAAATATTGTTAATATAGTTTTCCATAGAGATCTATGTTGAAGTTTTCTTAAAGCTACCTGTTTAATGACTAATAAAAATACTCTACTTTAACAAAAAAATCACAGATTGTTTCATAATTACAATAAAAACTTGGACAAATATCAAAAACATTGTAAATATAGTTTTCCATAGAGATCTATGTTGAAGTTTTCTTAAAGCTACCTGTTTAGTGACTAATAAAAATACTCTACTTTAACAAAAAAATCACAGATTGTTTCATAATTACAATAAAAACTTGGACAAATATAAAAAACATTGTAAATATAGTTTTCCATAGAGATCTATGTTGAAGTTTTCTTAAAGCTACCTGTTTAATGACTAATAAAAATACTCTACTTTAACAAAAAAAATCACAGATTGTTTCATAATTACAATAAAAACTTGGACAAATATCAAAAACATTGTAAATATAGTTTTCCATAGAGATCTATGTTGAAGTTTTCTTAAAGCTACCTGTTTAGTGAATAGTAAAAATACTCTACTTTAACAAAACAAATCACAGATTGTTTAAAATCACAAATCACAATCTTTAAGATTCTTAAATAATCTTGAAGAAATGGGCTATTTAGTATCTAAACTTATCAATTAAGTGAATTATTATTAATCAGAATCTTAATTTCTCTAGACAATGTCCAACTGAAATTAAGCCATTTTTATAATCTTTTATTATGTTTTCGATTATATTATTTTTAATTTCAGCATGTTTTTGATGATTTGAATAACCCATTTTTACTCTAATTTCGGCATAATTATTGCAATTTTTTTGGAAGCAATCTAAAAGTTTTGCCAGATTTATGGCTCTGTTTTTATTGAAAATTTTATTTATTTCAGAGTAATGAGACTCAGTATAATTATTAGTTTTATTTTTTACGTTATAACACGACCATTTGTCGTGCCATAACTTATGTTCGAGCCATTGAGTTACAATGTAATCGTTAAATCTAGAAATACTTTCTCCTTCAGGACATTCGCTCATGATGTAGAGCCAGGCCTCATCCAAGTCTGCCAGCGGTAAATGTGGCAAAACCGTACATAAGGCAACATGTTTTCTATGTATGCTATTCTTATCTAAACCTAAGTCCCTAGATTTTTTTTTTAATGCTTTTTAAAAATGAAAATAGCATCCCCTTATCTGTGCGTTAGGAAATACTGCTGTAAAACTCCTGACGGCAGCTTCCTCAAAATCGCTTGTGAAAACATTGACTTGCATTTTGGGTATTATTGTTTTTAATAATTGAAATAATATTGTATAGGTCGATTTTTTTTTGTTATGTAATAAAGCATAGGCTAAAGGTTTAACAATATTTTCAACCTCACCGTGGATACTGTAAATTTGAAGAAATGGTTTAGGCGCGCATTTAAAAGTTCCGTCGCAGTATATATGATCGCAGCTTTCAAGTTCCTGTCTACTCTTCTGTGTAGCAAATAAAAGTATTCTCGTTTTTCCGTCGTTATAGTCAGCAAGTACAAAATCTTGAAACGGTTGAGGTACCTGGATATCAAATAAATACTTCTCTCAAATCATTTGTACTAAAATAAATAATAATAATAATTGTTTATTGTCACAAATATTTACATATGAATACATAGGATGTGTACATATTGAAGAAAGTAAGGTAAAACAAATGACTTTCTTTGAAACACTCGTGACTTTCTTTCTTTCACAAAACAAAAGCAGCCATGTTAGATAGTTATTCCATAAGTCGTTCAATATCTGCGACTGAAAAACTGACACGACATTAACAAAAAAGTCTTTTCAAAGTGAAATCAAATAGTATTATCAACCTTATCCCATTAAAATAGAATTGAAAATGGCATGCACGAATTTCTTTGCTAAGATATTAGCAAACTCTTACATGAGTTTTATTTTATGACAATAACGTTCAAATTAAAAACAAAATACATAGATTCCATGTCTCAATATTTTCATAATATTCTAAGAAAATATTAACTCTACTTACTTGTACATCTATAGGTGACTTCGCAAACAATCTATTTACACCGAGAGATTTGTTTCTCTTATTGTAGAGGCCGGACTTAACATTTTTAAATTGTGGCATATCACTGACTAAATTCAATCCTCGGTCCAATGTATCATTAAGTTTTTGCTTGTAGATTGTAGGAATAGGCTCCATGGTGGAAACTACTTGCTGCTCGAGTTCATGCATTGCTTCCTTAATTTGGGTCTCCAAAACGTTTGAGGCACATTTATGTTCCTTTATTTTAAGCCATTTTTTAAGCCATTACACCCTCTTTTAATACACCGCCACAAGGCATTACCGTTTTTATAAATCTTGTGTTTACTATATTGTTTGTTATTATACACTAACACTTGTGTCCCCTTCCGGCCAAGTACGTAATTAATAGATGGGTTAAAATTTCTACTACTTGGACCTGCCATCGGCTCCATTATATAGTTGGAATAAATTGCACGAAAAACAGAAAAAATAACAATAACAAGACCGGCGCGCGCACAATTGCATACACTCAGCCCGTGACGTCGCGATAGTGTAATGAGAACGAAGCATGTAAACAAGTTCCGGAAACGATCGGCTAAATTCGGGATGGCTCGGGAACTCAGTTGCACGTTTGTAATGGCCCAAGTATAGCGCATCATGAATACGTCATAACTATGGGATTTATATATGAACATTATGAAAATTACAAGTATTGTATCACATTATTATAATGAAACTGAAAGATGTTAGATATTTAAGTTAGTCTTTTAAATAATAAATATTTTCTTCTATCGACATTTTTATTTCTTTGTCCCGCACTATGCGAGTGATATTCGTAGGTGTGCTTCGTGGAATAGGAAATTAATTATTTTAAATTTTCATTTGAAGCCCACCTACGGGTGTGCTAAGTGGAATACTTTAGGTGTGCTTCGTCTGGGTGTGCTTCGTTTGGGTGTGCTTCACGGAATACCTCGTCTTAACTATAATAATAGCAACCAATATATGTCCCACTGCTGGGAACGAGTCTCTCCTCAATCAAGAGTGAGAGAGAGGGTTTAGGTCTTAATTCACACACGCTGACCTAATGCGGCTAATGCGGGTTGGTGAATCAGACATATCTTTAGAATTTCTTCTAAGACATGTCGATTTTTATTTCAGACATATTTTAACTTAGTTTTGTAATAAATCTTAATTTTCTTTTTTGTTTCTGGCTTACCTGCTACAATCGTAATTGAAGACCTTTATATGAATTACTCTGTAACCTAAATGAATTTTGAAATAAACTTCTACTTGCCAGTATAGCTTTTTTCAACTCACTTCTTCTTCTTCTTATCGTTTGGTTAGTGGCCAACCTAGTGACAGAGTTATTTAGATCGCCCATATTTAGGCCTCTGTCGTGATCTAAAGACTGATAACAGTCGGGACCGACTTTTAACGTGCCCTCCGAAGCGCTCAGAACGAACGCGCTCAGAACGTGCGAACGGAGACGCTCAGATGAAATACTACTATGCGGTCACCCATCTATAGGGGTTACCACGCCCTTGGTTGCTTAACCCGCTGATCGTTTACCAAACAGCGAGTGCACCTAGCTATGAGCGCCTTCTTCAACTCACTAGCACATTTTATAAGTTATTTTACTTTTTGCTGCGTTTTTTTGTACTGTAGAGATAATTCTAAAGTGCTCTAATTTGGATCTTACATAGTATTAATTAAAGACCACATTACCATACTAGTACTTATACATATAAATAGAATTATTTAAATATTATCTGACTTTAAAAATGTCAGAGTACTTATGTTTAGCACAGCAGCATGATACTTACAGATATACATAGATAAGGTATCCATATGTTCTATGGTACTTACCATTTTTTTTGTATGGAGTTTTGGTTGCGTCACTTTCTGTGCTGCCAATTTTTTTAAATATTTAGCAATTAGAGTGGCCAGAACTTCTTGCAGTTTGTCTCCAAGGGCTCCGTCTGTTCAGTTAGCAAATCTGTTAATTTGTTTTTTTTATACTACTTGGCAAACAAGCATACGGCCAGCCTGATGTTAAGCTGTTACCGTAGCTTATGGACGCTTGCATATGGACCAGAGGTGTCGCTTGCGTGTTGCCAACCCATTTTTTTACACCAGGGCATTAAGATGGGAGTAACCCTGGGAAAGGAATACATTTCATTCAAAACGCATCCCCAAATGAGCACTGGAGACCTGTACTCACACACAAGAACATAACTACATCATTGTGTGTAGTTATTTGGCTGTGGTCTTTTGTACGGTGAAGGTCCTTCGCCAGTCGGGCTTGCTCACTAGTATGGTGCCCTACCTCTCTTAAAGCTGAAGGCTAATAATCATTTTTCGTTTTGTAATATTACATTTTATTTTTTACTTTGACTTCGTCCTTTGAAGGGCACGTCAAAAGTCGAACCCAGCTGTTAACAGACGTTAAATCATGACAGAGGCCTATATGGGTGATCTGAATGACTTTGTCAGTTGGCTACAAACCACTCAACTTAATAAAAACATTATCTAGTAAATCGAGAAAAAGAGGTAGGGTACCATTCAAGCAAACAAACCCGACTAGTTAATTTTTTTATTTTTAAACAAGCTCTGTGTCGCGGGGGACTTTTACAAACATACAAATTAACGAACACAAATTACACCCAGACTCAGAACAACTCTTTGTGGGTCAAACAAAGTTTTGTCCTGTGTGGGAATCGAACCCACAACCTCACAGCACAGCAGATGCATTTCGCGGCCACTGGACCACCAAGGCAGTCATCAAATAGTTAAGGACCTTACAGTAGACCACAGCCAAAAAACTACACGAAGCGGTGTAGTTGTGCTCCTGTGTGTGAGTAAAGGTTTCCAGTGATCATTTAGGGATGCGATTTCCTTTCACAAGAAAACTCCACCTTAAAGACATGGATTAAAAAAAATTGGGTCGGCAACACGAAAATTATACCTCTAATATTACAAACGTTCATAGACTACGGTAACTGCTTAACATCGATCGAAATTCGAATTAAAAATCAAATGTATATACAATGAGAGCAACTCCACATTTACCTTAATGAGCTCAGCTAATGCAAATACCAGATGTGATCAAAAAACTACTATAAGCTGTGTCACATTCTGAAGGTCGAAAAACATTAAAAAAATATGTATATTATCTGTACGATCGAAACTTGTTTGTGAGCTGATATATACTGATTGTTGAATTGATTAGCATTATTGTTGATTGGAATAGACGTTGAGTATAATATACTCAGTTAGTACCTACGTACATACATATATGTAGTATTACTACAGTCTATAGTATATTTTACACAGCATGGCTACTGTGAAGTTCGATATTTGAGACAAAGATCAATGGAAATGATAGATTATTAAATGAGAAGCTATCGAGTAAATACTCTAGGCTCTTGATAATTCAATTAGTTAATTGGTTAGAGATTGAATTAATCATTTGCATTTATCTTCAAATGTACCCAAGCTATCCTTACTAATATTATAAATGTGAAAGTTTGTGAGAATAGATGGATGGATGGATGGATGTTTGTTACTCTTTCACGTAAAAACTACTGAACGGATCTGGATGAAATTTGGCTCAGAGATAGATTATGGTCTGGAATAACACATAGGCTATTTTTGCAGCGATAACCGACATCAGCGCGGGCGGAGCCGCTGGCAACAGCTAGTGTGAAATATACTTTATGGGTCTCTTTTCATAAGTTTTTTTTTGTTTACACTGTGGTATAACCATAGTATAGGGAAGACTATATAGTAGCGTCACTCTTTTATATTTGTTCAAATGTCGACAAAGCCTGACAAGACCTAGAGCGCGTTTTCCTCCGCAAGCGCCCTCATAACACATACGGTTGCTGACTGTTTCAAAACTTCGAACGCACCGCGGCCGATGCCTCTACCTTGCCAGCCCGTTCTTGTTTGCCAATTAAACAGGTCTTTGAGTGGTAGGTATTTATTTTAACATAATGCGACAGTGGTAGTCGAGTAGGAAAGTACTGACTTGCTCGCAAGAGGTGCGACTTCGATCCCGGGTAGCAGTACCAATGTGAATTTCATCTTGTGGAATTTATATGTACTAATCAAATGATTCACCATCTGCTAACGGTGAAGGAAAACATCGGAAACCCACATGTCTTAGGATAAATTCTAAAGACATGTCTGATTCACCAATACGCATTAAGCCAGCGTGTGTGAATTAAGGCCTAAACCCTCTCTCTCTCTTGATAGAGGAGAGGAGACCCGTGCCCAGTAGTGAGACATGAATGGGTTGCTAGGTATATATAATGCGACAGTGTCTATACTATATAGAGAGATATGAGATCCTTCCTTAGACAATGGTATTACCAGTATTATGAACAGTTAAGGATAAATTAGCCTATCTCTAATTCTTACCTTCTCCTTTTGCTATACAAGAGCTGATACTAAAATGACTACATCATAAACTATAGGTACCAAACAATTATATTATTTGACCTTAAATGTATTGAAAGTAATTAACTATTTATAACAAACGTAACCAGACACTTAGAACAAGTGATATTAAGTTTATAAAATTAAATAATATCAGGAAATAATTAAGTAGGTACAAGCTTTGACAACCAAGTCTACTATTTCTTGTTTGGTGTCCTTTATTTGTCCTCTACTGTTATAATATAACACTTTATTAAATCTAGCCGGCTGCATACTGATCGAATTCTAAAACGTGTTCTATTAATATTGGTAGAGGTAGGGCAAATTAAGACCTGTCTCTTAATTTGAAGCTACTTTATCCTACATAAGACAATACGTTTTGTAATCTAGATAGAATTATGTTAGCAGAAACACAAAATGGGCTTATAATAATTACTAGATATGATATACCCTAAAACGTTCGAAATTCCACCGAGTCTTTTTCCATTAGTTATTTTTAAGCTATTGCATAGCTTCTATCGCGGGCCTTGGGCGTGGAGACCGAAACCAGAAATTCCGTAACGAAAATAATAAACCTAACACTCCCCACTCCAACCGGCACAGGGGTGATACTTTTTTTAATGACGAATTCTCTAAACGGCCAATAATAATATGTCAAATTTGTGTAAGGAGGTTCTGATCTAAGAGAATATTAATGTGAAAAAGATTATAGTCTTAATTATTACAAGTATTCATTTTTATTATTATATATTTTTACGAATCATTGAGAATAAAATAAAATGATTTAGATAATTCGGTAAAGTAATTTTTTATTTGTTTCGAAAAAAAAACATACTAAAAAATATGCAATAGCTTTACTGCGGCAGTCCCCGAGTGCCACACGTCTTTTTTCAATATTTTAGCTTTGCATAGTACTCTTTTATATTTAACTTTGATTGTGTTTAATCTCACAATGTGCTTAAAACAGAAATACATATTTGTCTTCACGTATTAATATGTATAAAATTGTATTAAGTACAAGCCCGTTTTGTTCGGAATTTGTAAGTATGATTACTTAGGACTTTTTGGATCTACTGATGTAGATCCAAAAAGTCCCTGCACGTACTACTGGCCAATATAAATGACTGAATGGCAAGACATAAGCAAATGTGACCTACCTTTGCAGAGCTGAAGGCAAACCTGCAGTAGTGGACTTAAATGAACGCAGATGAACATTAAACTATTAGAAATATTTATAAACACATGATCAGATCAAAATAACAAAAAAAATGTTTATTAAAATCAAACTAATAATATCTCGGATTTAGATGTTACCCTAGTCTCCAGACTATCTTGCTAAAAATCCTCAAATAAGATACCATCTATCTCCTTGACAAATTTTATTAAGATCCATTCAGCGGTTTAGTCGTAAACTAAGCGCCTACCAAATTCTTTAGAGCCACAATTCTTACGTTGACGAAACTAAAAACTTTAAGAACCTTTACTTTAAAAGGTTCTTCAAGCTTTGTTGAACAAGATTGCTTGTTTAAAGTTATGACCTAAAAAAATACAAGACGTAGAATCTTTTATAAATGATATTATTATGATCTTTTGCTGCTTAATCATAGTAAGTAGGTACATGAACGAAAAACCTGATAAAGTAGATTTAGATTTATTAGCATCTAAAGAAATTAATATAATTAGTGAAGTTTGAGAAATGTAAAGGTAAATTAATACGATTAAATTTACAAAATAATTTATTGTCCTATCTTTCTCCCAAAATATAAATATACAAATACATACAAAAGATTTTAATTATTATTTCATTATATCTTCTCAGATTAAATGAGTTACGCAAAGCCACACGTAAAGCAATAGATATTTAAAAATGTTTCTATTAATTCGCTACTAAAATAAAACGATACCATATGTACAAATATTAATTTATATACAGCTTACATTAATTTAGATTATAAAATTACAAAATTAGTCCAAAACAAATAAAATTAAAAGTCATTTGTGGCAGTGATTGTTTAAAGTAAATTTTAAAAATATATCAAGCAATGTTTTACTAAATTTACAATTGTTAATTTACAAATTATTATAGTGAGCAGAAAATTTAAAAGAGAATTGAGCGCCTTAATATAAATTTTAATAAAACAAAAAATAATTGAGATTAGAAATTTTAAAATGACAATTGTAAATCTAGTAAAGACAATTTATTACTACAGTACCCGATCCTTACTTATGTACTAATCTAGTTATTATAAAAGTCTTACATATAGAGGCAGTGAGAAGCTAAACGGCTTGGTTATCGCAAATTAAAACATCCCCAGTTTTGTTACCAGTCAGGTTCGTTAGTGACATTAGTTTTAATTAATTTAGTATTTTATTTACAATATTATGTGTATTTTAATTTTAGTATCATTGACCAATTTTTGTAATTTACAAAAAATAAAAATCATAACGAATGAATTAACAATTTTTTCATTTATTTTCGTTAAATAAATTATTACAGAGAGCAAATGGTACGTTTTGCATTTAATTGTTTTAATTAAAAATATTAAACATTTGCATTTTTTATAATCTTTAACAAAATATAATTTTATATTTGTTCAAAAATTAAGGCACGTCATTTTGTCGTACACATCTGACAGTCTTTTATGACAGTCAATTTACAAATGGAACCTGACTTCAGACACCTGAATCTGTAACATTCTCATTGGAACGTAAAGCAGATATTTTGTTATAAATAAATAAATAAGAGCTGAAGAATGTAGAAGCGAGTACAAGCACGTGCAAATGGCACATGTTAGGCTTAAGATTACAAATATAACTTACAACTAATACATTCGTCGGGTTACAATCACATTTGAAAACTTTCTGTCATATTCAATACGACAAATAGTTTCCATTTATGATATTCAAAATTAATTTAATAACATTAAGAATTGAGAATTAAAATTATTTTTCTGAGTATTGTGATTTCATGATTATATCAGAAGGATTTTATGATTATATTGACATTTAACCAGTGCCAAGTATTTAATAGTATGATTAGAATATTTAAAGTAAGTAGTTTTATTATTAAAAAAAACATTTTGTGTAGTTTCTCAATTCTATTAAAAATAAAAGTTATCAAGCTAAGAAAGTTGTTCCCTATAAATGCTAAGCGTATATTGAAGAAAATAATATTTTCTCAAAAGTATTTGACAAACATCACGTAATAGAAATCTATCTTACATTGCATTAGGTTTCTTACGTTTGAATTATTTGTCGTAAAATGAAAGAGAGACAGGTAATATTAAGCATTTAAATAATACAAACTAAGATAGTGCTAACATCACATTGTTTGTCTAAGTCTAGATACAAGACGTTTAGGTTGCATACCTAAAGATGACGCCGCTCATAAATGTAAAACATACATTTTTATATTACAAAAAGTGATATTATATTGGATTCATTAAGATTGATTGAAAATGTTTGAAACCCTGCCTAGGAACTTTTATGAAATCTAGGTTTATACAAACAAATCGTGGGTAACGTATAAATATAAATTTGTGCTAAGATTTGCGCTACACTACAACGAGACGTATCTATTTTAATTATTGAGGTATGTTTCATTGCAACAATTTTAACTTTACAAATGCATGTTTAACTTTACAAATGCATATTTAACTTTATATGTAAAATTAAAATTTGTAAAAAATAGACAGTTAATGTCTATTTAATATTTAATTGAGTTACCCAGTACGTTGAGTCCCTAGAGGACTTTGAACTTAACTACATTTTCGAATCAACACTATGAATAACACTTTACAACCGACTATTTACATTTGAGCACTTAAAACACATAGTGCGTACTATGACACTTTCGGAAAAGTTTCGAGTCCAATGGCTTTGAGTCCTATGTTACAGTGGCTATCCAGAACCGCCAGAACCGTTGACGTAGACATCTGTTGCTGCTCGCTGACCAGCTCTGATCACACTCTGGACAGTTTGGGCAGCACCCTGAAATACAGCACAAGAATATGTTAAAAACTTATCAATTAATAAATACAATTATGTTGTACAGTGACTTGTTGATAATAATAGCATTCATCATCATCATTAGCTGCTCATGTCCATTGCTGGACATAGACCTCTCCAAGTGTTCGCAAACGTAGTATATAGGTAGTTAAACAGCCTTAAGGATATTTAACTATCTACTGAAAATAAAGATCAAATATGAATACTACAGGAGTAAACAATTAAATTTGATATTATTGATATATTTGATATAAACTTCTAACGGGGAGAAATAAACTTATTTAATGTGAATAATTTTATAAAAATGTCATGGGCAAAATTGTTTTCATTTTTTTTTCAGAGTTATCATCATTATTTAGAAAAATCAATAATAAAATGTGTATAAACGGTAACGCCATTAATGCGTCTTGAGGAGAAGTATAATTTAGACGTTATTGGAGACTTAAACTAGTAACAGAAACATGTAAAGTCAGGAAATTAATATTATAAGTAACAATAATGAACATTATTTCAGAAAATTATTATGTCAAATGTTGATAATAATAATATATTAAATGATAATTATGTTGAGTTGATCAATGAAAACATGTTGTGTTAGTGTCACAACTTACGTTATTTTCTTAATAACCAGCCATCATCATCATCATCCTCTGAAAATGTTGTTAAAATAAATATAATTCAAGTATAGAACGAGTACTAATGTCAAATAAGTTCACAATCACACAAATTTCTATCTACAATAGAAATTGAAGATAAAACAATTTACCTGTATCGCAGCTCCTAAGAACTGCGAGAAGGCTCTGGTAACATTAATGGCTGCTGACACAAGCTGCCCTCTGCCTGGTATCTGTTCTGATGTGACAGACCTCGGCGGCTCCAGTGGTATCTATTTTTAATTCAATGATGTTAGATGTTATCTTGTACATGTAGACGATTCAGATGGTAATGCTTTTGCCAAGGCTGTGAGTGGTGTTGCGTTTGATGATTTGTGTCAAAATATTGAAGACTTAGTACGAAATCCAATACTCTTAGAAAATTAATTTATATCTTTGTTTTGACAAAAAAAAACGAGTATAGTTAAAAATATACCAGATTTTGACACAATCCAAACAAACATTATAATAATTCATGCAGTGTGATTGATTGTGAATGACATACATTAAAAAGATGTACGAAAATATAGGTGAAAATAACAGATAGACAGAACTTAGAAATACATTAGAAACATTATGCACAATACAAAATATACATATTATGTTATAAAACCACAATTATTTACACAAACGTATAAATTATATACAATACGGAAAGGTGTATATTATTAGTCAAAAACATGTTATAATTACATTATGTAATTTACAAAGTAATTAAAACTATTCACATTTCCACAAAATGGGTAAATGTATTTTCTCAATGGTATTTTTATTAATTTATCAGTAATTTTAATAGGCAGGCATTGAGCAAGAATTAGATATTGTAATTAGAAATAATTAAAATTGTAATCAAAGCCAATTGTTCGTTAATTTACTTACCAAACGATAATATTACACTGCACAACACTTGTATATACATTTTTACACATTGCATTAAGTTTACACTTAATATTCATGTCTAGAAAGTTTTCAACTAGTACCCTTTTAGTAACCTTTTCTACAAAATTATATACACTCAATTTTTTATCTACATCATTAGGATTACAAACACATGAATACCTCGAAAATTTATGGAGGACAAAATGTTAAATGGCTATGGATGGAGCCAAGGGATAAGGACAAAATTCAACTAGACTTTGGAATTTAGAATCATAAAATATACATTATTTAAAATATCAAAGTCTAGTAAATTTTGCATAGAATTTTGTTATTTACAACGTGTTCAAAATGAAGTGAATAGTGGATAGGTTCATGCTTAACCGTAAATTAAATACAACACAACACAAACATAAATTAAAAACACTTTATTATACAAAAAATGCGCAGCTTTACGGCACAATGGTATTTTACTTATGTACAAGCCAATGAAGCCAATATTTAATAAATAATTTAACTAGGAAAATATAAATGTTACAAAAGAAAAATCTAAGTCAAAAATTAAAATTATTCTTAATCATTTCTCACTATATACATTCGTCCCCGATCGCCAGTGCTGTACAAACTATACAACGCCAGACTTAGATTAAATAGGAACAACTTACAACAAAAAAAAACAAAATATATTTTTCTTAAAAAAATTGGTATTATTTAATCTAAAGTCTGTTTCCAACACCTCAGCCCCAATCACATAATTTTAGTAATAACGATGCGAAACCCACTCTATTCGCTGGTCTATCATCAGCGTTGCCAACAAATGGTCCAGAGCCCAACCAGTTGGCCCCACTGCTCGCTGTTGGTGATGACTGTAAAGGCCGGGATGAAGGCCTGGCTGAAGGTGCAGGTGCTGAAGAAGGTGCAGGCCCTCTGTTGGGCCTTGGAGCTGCGCTTCCAGGAGCTGTTTCTCTCCATTGCTGCCAGAGCCACGCCAGGCCATCTAAAAGTGGCCTTCGGGGTGCTGCCGGAGGTGGAGGTGGAGGTGGAGTTGTTGTCGTCCGTCTCGTCTTCGGCGTCACTACCACTTGGTTGAGTAAAGCCTAAAGGTTACAGTTAAATCTAATAGAGTTCCTAATTAAATGTACATACATACTGATAAATAGGTAGTGAAATGTGAAAAGAAAGATGACAGATATCGAAATAATGGTGCAATAAGCAGAGTGAAGTTACGAGTTGATTGCATGAGTTGGAAATTAAATGTTAAGAATGTATTATGATTATAAAAGGTAAAAGTAATTAAGATTTAGGTTGGAAATTTTTGCCTTCTTAAGTTATATTAGGGGAAAAAAGAAAATTCAGACTAACAGCGAGTCGAAGTTGCTCATCCAAAGAACTTGCCGTGGTTGGACCGAACCCTTGCTCCTTCAGCAATGCGGCAAGCAACGCGTCGTTGCTCTTTCCATACTCAGTACTCAGGGACATAGGCGCTCGAGTCGCTTCTGAAACCATACCCGCCGGTTGTTGCTGTTGTACCAATTTCTTTAGAGCTTCATCGGCTGATTGTCCTGAAATATTTAAAATGTTGTTTTTGTAGATCAAAAGTAATAATTATGTTACTTTATTAAAAACAAGTGAACGTTAAGATTCATTTAACTATTTTGAGGAGTAAATAATATTCGTTTAATAGGATTTCTCTTTTAATTTATTTTTATGGAATATGCACATATAAAATACTTATAAAGCCCATGCTGGGTATAAGGGACATTACGCCAAAAACGGAGATTATTAATTACCTACCTACTACACATTGTCTATTATATCATAAATATAATATTTATATTAAAAATGTTACCTGTGATAGTAAGTTTACTCTTTTGCGTCGTTGTCTCCTGTACACCCTGTAATTTGATCAAAGTTTGTAACAACTGCTTGTCATCTTGCACACTTCTCAGATCATCCTTAACAGCTATTTTTGCACCATATGGCAAAGCTGTTTTAGGAATGCTAGTTTTAATAACTCCTTTATTAGAGCTAATAAAAGGCTTCGGCGTTAGCGGATCGAATGGTTCGTTTAGCGGCGATGGCGAAGCTAAGAGATTTGAGAGTACATTCAAGTCAGCATTAACAGCATTTGGCAGTTTAGGACTCACATTTATGTTAGGTGGTAATGTGGGTAAATTGAGTTTAGATGGATCTTGTCCTGTTGCCTTTAGTAATGCTTGGAGAAGTTTAGTGTCTTCCTGAAACTGTCTGATATCATCTTCTATAGAAGGTCCGTTAGCAGTTGTTGTGAATTGTGTAGTTGTTGGTCGTGGTGTTGTAGAAGTAGTGGTGGTGGTAGTAGTAGTAGTCGTTGTTGTTGTAGGCGTAGTAGTAGTTGTCGGCCTAGTGGTAGTTGTCGGCCTATTTGTGGTTGGCAGAATCAAGTTATTAGCACTGACAGCTATATTTTTTCCAGTCCGAATGGTGTCAGGTTTGCCTGTCTGTATCTCATTTAGGCTTCTTTCGACAGCTAATGCTATAATTCTGTTGGCAAGAGCGGATTCGGTATCTTCATTTTTGGTGTTTGTGTCCAATACAGATTTCTGGAAATAAAAATTAATTAAATTGTTAACATCTTAAGTTCAAAAGAGGTAGGGCATCGTACTAGCGAGCAAGCCCGACTGGGGAAGGACCTCCACCTTACAGAAGACCGCAGCCAAATAACTACACACAGTGATGTTGTTGTGCTCCTGTGGGTGAGTACAGGTCTCCACCGCTCATTTAAGGGTGCGTTTTGAAAGAAACGTATTCCTATTATAAAGCCCTGGTAAAAAAATGCAAATGATACTTCTGGTATTGCAAGCGTCCATAGGCTACGGCAAAAGTTTAACATCAGGCGGACCGTATGCTTGTTTGCCACCTAAGTAATATAAAAAAAATTGGGAGGTGTTTAGAAGTTTTTTTATCCCAGGGATTTTTATCTTAAATCCCTATAAAAAAATGAGTCAGCAACACGCAAGCGTAACTCTGTTATTGCAACCGTCCATAGGCTACGGTAACTGCTTAACATCAGGCGGGCCGATGCTTGTTTGCCACCCAAGTAGTATAAAAAAAGTTAAATCACAGAATTTTCCGATAGGCACATAATCTATGTGCCTATCGGAAAATTCTGTTACAGACATTAATTTATCATTAAAGGGACAAACTTGGCCGTATATTTTTATTTGTGCATTTAGTGTTATTGCTTTTCGTGATATTCAGGCGTTGTGCTAAATAAATTAAAACGAGACGTAATTTTGACATGTTTAAATACCTTTCAAATATCTGCAGAAGGTTTATATATATATAAGAATTACAATATCTTATATTAAAGATTAAGGTTAAGGCCCTCTAGTAACGGTAAAGCAAGTGTAAACGGATTACGAGTCTAAGAAAATATTTGGTATCGTAAAAAAGAGAAAAGACTCAAGTGAGTCTTTAATACATATTTTTATTATTATTTGTATTAACAAGTGTCAATACAAATAAAAATATGTATTTAAATATTATTAACTTACCAAATTCTGTAAGAAAGCCAAATCCTCTTCAACTGAGAATGTCGAAGTGCTGGGCAATTCGGTTGTAGATGTAAATCCAGGAGCACGACGACCTGTGAGCGTAGTCGGAGCACTTCTGACTGTGGTTGTTGGCTGTCTCCTCTGGTCAAACGGGGTGACCGTTGTGGAAATTCGCACATTCTCAGTCGTAGGCTGTAATGTAGGAGTAACAGTTCTAGGAGCAAATGTCGTAAACACTGGGCCATTTGTTGTTGTGTACACTGGCCTAACGTTCAAAGGAGTAGTTGGGTTTGACCCTATTGACGTTGTTTGAGGGTTAGAAGCTATTCTAACATTTGATGTTATGCCAGATACTACAGGGATATTAAAATTGGCTGGGTTTTGACCTGTCGCCTGTAACAGAGCTTGTAAAAGTTTCGTATCTTCTTGGAATTGTTTCAAATCAGCTTCTATTGATTGTGTTGTTATAGGTCTACTTGTTGTTGTCGAACTAACTGTAGTGGTTGGTCTAGCAGTAGTAGTGGTCGTTGGCATAGGAGTAGTAGTAGTCGTTGGTCTAGCAGTAGTTGTTGGAATAGTAGTTGTTTGTGTTGTTGTAGTGGGAGCTCTTATTGTGGTTAGACTATCTAATGAAGGTATGTTTAGGGTAGCAGGGTTTTGCCCAGTTGCTTGCAATAGCGCTTGTAATAATTTTGTGTCTTCTTCAAATTGTTTAAGATCATCTTGCAGAGACCGCGTTGTTGTGGTTGGTTGCTGTGTTGTCGTTAGTCCTGAGTTTCCACCAATGTTTGGTAAGGACAATGTTGTCGGATTATTTATATTTGCGAGTAATGCTTGCAATAATTTAGCGGGGTCGTTTTGTTGAGTTGTAGTTGAAGCTCTTGTAGTTGTTGGTATAGTAGTGGTCGTTGGTTTAATAGTAGTAGTAAAATCTCCTAATGACAACGCATCAAGATTTAAATTTAACGATTTCGGGTCTCTGCCCGCTGCTTGAAGAAGCGTTTTAAGTAATTGCACATCATCTTGATATCTTTTCAACTCTTCTTCAATACTGATAGTAGTAGATTGGAGTGTAGTGGTAATTGTATTTGGCACTTGTGTAGTTGTTGGGGCAGGAGTGGTAGTTGTGGTAGAAGTCGTTGTTATTATAGACTCTGTCATCATTGTTGTAGGAACTGGAGTAGTAGTTGATGGCACTGTTGTCGTTGGCAAAGCTGTTATAGGAGCATTTGTAAATGCTGACGACACCACCGTTGTTTCCGGAATAACACTTGTTGTAATTTGAGATGTTGTTGCTTCAGCAATAGTTTCTTGTGTCTGAATTTGTGGTATCTGAGTATTCATTTCAGTCACTGTTACTGTCTGTGCTTCAGGTGATTTTGTTGAGGCCAGTTTCAATACGTTTGAATCCTGTGTTCGTACCATGATTTCGTCTATTGGTATGTATTTAAATACGGTGCTTCCATCACCTTCACCTGGTTTTTCAGTTCGTATTTGTTTTGTCTGTAATTAGTTTTAATTCATATTACAATCTCATCATTACGTTGTCTTTAAAACATTGCGTAAAGCAGGTGTCTATTTCATTACAACACATATCTAATCGTGTAAACCTTCACCACTTACCGTTTCCAAAATCAAATAAGAAATCAACTTACACTACGTTATAATACCAAGTCCAAATGTTATAATTGCGGATGAAAAATGTGATCAAATTATAGTGAACATTAGTGACCATATTAAAGTTGTGATAAAAGAAATAATATATAAATAAGGAAACGTCTATATAAATAATATAATTATACCTCCGGATCAATATCCAGTGTTAATATTCTTGGTTCGCGAGTAGAGCTCATCATTTCTGATATGACCATTTCCTGTTTAGCGGCCGAAGATATACTATTAAGCAGAATCTCATCAATAGAAGGTAGCATTGTAGTTGTGCGTAAACTCAATACATGCGAGGCAGTGCTTTTTTCTGGCATATTTGTGGTAGTAATACCGTTACTGCTTTTAATATTAAGTGCCGATGTAGATATCTGCAATTACGAAATAAAATGTTACCGCCTTGCGAGGTTATAGAAGCAGTTATGGTGCATGCATGCGGAGCTTATGACAGATACCCGGCGACCGATCCGCATGCCCCTACCGCTCCAGAGACTGCGGCTGCTAGTGAGGAAGTAGAACAGAGCACCAAGCGGAGCGTTTAAGCTAAACAATATAAAGTCAATACCATATTTTGTTGGTTATTTACAGTGTCGTTGGTTAAATTTTCCGTTCCGTTATTTGATGTGTCTGTGGATGTCACAATATTAGTGGATACTCGGGTGGGGTTAGACTGCGGTCTGACTATGGCCGGATTATTATGGATGGGGCTGTATGGATTTCTTAGACTCCATGGACTTATTGGTAGTATGTCAATTTTTTGCATGACTCGTGGCACTCTAGTCCCGTTCGGGAATTTACTGATTACTGTGTTATTGGGAAGCACACCATAAACAATATATGGGCTGCCCGCTGTTATTTTTTCTAATGCATCCTCATTAGGATCTTTACGTACCACTGTATTGTTAGGTAAGATTCCGAAAATAACGTAATCTTTTTTCGGAATCGTTGGTATTCCGACGCTCAAAGTACTAACTGTAGTTTGTGTCATGTTGGTATCAGTAGCATCGGTGGTTGTGGTGTCTGTGTTGACAGTAGTCGTCTCAGTATTCATTTGTGTTGTTGTCTCGATGTTAGATGATACTGTAGTAGTTGCCGCTGTTTCTGTGCTAGCGAATGTAGTGGTAGCTGCTTGTTGGCCATCTGTTGTGGGTACGGAAGTGGTGGTCGGGACATCATTAGATGCTTCAGTAGCTACAGTAGAAGTTATTGTAATACCAGAAGACGAACCCGTTGTACCACTGGTAATTTCAAGGGAACCAAACCGAGAGGCTATTGTAGCAGAAGATTCAGTTGTAGTAAGTGCATCACTATTTGCTACAGTACCTGTTGGAGAAGCTGTAGTTGTGGAATCAATATCTGATTTTCCACTCACGGTAGTTTCAAAGGAATTTGTGGAAAGGGAATTAATTATAATGGATTGGGTTGTCATAGGAGTGGTAGGTTCAATATCAGGAGTCATCGCGGTTTCAGTCGAGGTTATAATAGTTTGCATAATATTGCTTAAACGTTCAGATAAATTTAAATTGTCAGATGGACTAACAAAGTCAGTCAGAGGTGGCGCAGTAGCCAATTCATCATTATGTTGTCGTATCAAGTCTTCAATCATCTTTAAAACTCTAGCTTTCTTAGATAGTACCCATAACTGTAACGGAGATATTCTACTCGGATCCTGTAGTTCCCTATCACGTGGTGATGACATTGGAGAGGCTAACAAGGAAAAGGATTTTAAAATTGGAGAAGTTGATGCAGTTTCAATAAAATCTACATCACTTGCAGTGAAATCTCCACTTGAGAAATTAGTGAAAAAAGGTAACGGAATGTTTTTGTTAGTAGAATCACGAATAACATTATCTACATTTACGGAGTCTGTTTCTAAAAAGACAGGCGATCTGGCTGCTACAATAATAGGTGTGGTATTGGGTGTGGCTGTAGAACTAGGACGTTCAGAATTACGAGTTGTATTTACAGTATTGGCAGCTGTTGTCACCTGTCTACTAGATACAGACCTTGTGCTTTCAGTTACTCCCAGTGTAACAGGACTATTTACATTAATGGGTGTTTGTGTAATACTAGTAGGTACATTTCTATTTTCTACAGTGATATTTACATTACTGTCTATAGCCACATTTTGAAGGTCATTATTAGACACTATATCATCAATGACAATATTTGCTGTATCCTTAATGTCCTCCAAACTGTAAGGAGTCGTGTTGGGAATAGAATCAGCATTGTCAAGTGCAGTCGCAAGTCCACCTAAAGCTCTAGGTATCAAAGTTTTTAAAATATTTTTCATATCTACAGTGTTTAGTTTTGATTTACTCGTCTCATCCATATTTTCAATAATATCTCTAATGTTATTAGACAACATGCTAGTTAGTTCGGCCGACACTAAGTTGTTATTAGACAACAAAAGATCTGACACTGAGTTATATACCATTTTCGGGCTGTCAGTCGATCCCTGAGTTGGTGTAGATGCAGTCGTGGGTATGTCTGTTGGCAATTCAGTATCAGAGTATAATACTCTTATGGCAAAGGGTCTCCTTGCGGAAACGGGAGTGGTAGGAGAGGGAATAAGTGTGGGAAGTTGTGGTGTATTCACAGGGTTTGCATTTCCGTCTTCTGTGTTTAGTGACTGTGTAACAGTTCCCCCGACCATAATACTGTTAATCACATTTGGTGTCTGAACAGTGGGCTGTACAGATTTAGTAGTAGTGCTTACATCGGCATTTGTTGACAATAAAAATGTGTCTTGACTCGCCAAGCCTCGGACACTATTTACACTAAAGTTGTTACTCACGCCATTGAGTACTTGTTTTACGTCTGTATTAAGAGGTTGTATTTTCGATACTTCTGTTGTAGACGATATTCGTGGTCTGGGTGTGGATGTGAGTATTTCAGCTAAAGCATCAAATATAGATATTGTAACCGATGGCGAGTGATGTGACGCCTCAACGTTCATCACGTGTGATGGCTTCACCAGACTTTCGGACAGTCTCAAATCTGCCGAGGACAGTGTCCTTCGTGTTTGAGTAAAGGAAATAGCGTTCAGATCTGGACCTAATTGTATTTCTTCTCCCTCTACCTGAAATAAGAAGTAATCTCACCCATATAAATAGAAAAATAGAAGTTGTCGTGAAAATTTTTGCAATTTGAAAGGAAATGTTTTATAGAAATTGAAATCCCGAGTTTGAAACTCGTGCAAAGACCAAAGCCGCTTTATAATTCTTGGATTTAAGATAGTGGTAGTAAGGTACGTATAGATGTTAGTGATAAAATTAAAAGATTAGCTATAGATGATGTTATGTAAAAATGCATTAAAACAAGATAAAATGTATAAAATATTTAATATCTTATATTAATAGTATGTTAGTGGTTGCTATACTACATGTACATACATTAGTATGATAAGTTAATGCGTTGAATTCATCATAATACTGAGCAACTTAACGCAATAACTTTGTAAGATGTAAGTAAAGACTTGTTTTAAAGAGACACACTAAAAACTTAAACAAAATCTAAACACTATATTCAATTTTAGAATTACATTGTAATATTACTAAGTGCTCTTAAATTCTACATCTCTTTAAAACTAAATCCAAATCCATTTACAATAGGGTGAATGAAATGAGTGACAATGAACGTGATGATGATGTTGTTATCTATATGATTCCATTAACCAGTTCTATGGATGATTCGTGAGTGTATGGCGTAGTATTCAGTCTTGACATCGACTCGGTAGTGTACATATCTCCTTCGAACCAGTTAGGCTCTTCTACGGACTTTGTCAACAGGTGATCAGTGACGTAGAATTTCAGCCAAGCCTTTAAGAAATTTCTTATTATTAATGTAAAATGATGGTGGGTCAAGTAATGTTTAGCTAAATGCCAATTGTCTTCGAGTTATCTATGTACTTGTTTTACTAAATACGGAAATATGATTTGTAGAAGTCATAAATAAGTATGCATACATATAAATGATGATGATTAAAATTTTGAATAGATAGATGGATAATTATTAATGAACTTTATACCTTACCGCCAATTTAATAAAGGGGCTTTGATTAAATTTTAAGACAATATTGACCTGTTAGTTTGTTCAGGGGCAATTAATTTTGAATAAAATGTGTCTTAATGTTTTGTTAGTTGTGATATTATGTTACTTACAGTTGATGGTGTAATGGTAGGTACAGTGGGTTTGTAAAATGGTTTATCTAGATACGAAGCTCTGTATTTAGAACTGAACCTACTCTTAGATTTTTCTGGTTCAGGCGTTATCTGTAAAATTTTGTTAGGACAATGTAAAGAAATGAAACAAATTTCTATGGTTTGAGTAAATTAGGAAGAAAAAGTAGCACTTACCCCATTGTTTGAGGCCTCAGTCGTCTTAGAGAAAGATTCACTATATTTTCTAACACTTCTTTCTTGAGGTTTAGGAGTAGTTGCTGGTACATCATCATTAGAGCTAGATTTTTCTCGAGTGCGTCCATATTTCCTCGTATGAATATTTCTAACTGGAGAGTGGACGTTATGTGAAGATTTTGCTTTATCAAAGTCATGTGTTGAATTTTGATCTTTATAATTTGCATGATACTTTAATTTATCAGTGTCTTGCTTTGATGAAGCCGTTGGTGAAACGTTAACGACAGGCATATTTTCTGATTCTTCAGCCATATCCACAACTTCATTACTTGTGACACTTTCGAGGGACTCTTTACTTGTGACTGCTATTAAAAACATATGATTGTCCTTGTTTTCTGCTTGTGTGTCGATTCTGACAGCATCTCCATCTTCAGAGTTATTCAATAAGGCGAAAACAAGTGGTGCTTCAAGTGTCTCTTCAGATTTTTTTACTACAACTTCCGTGATTTCTTCTTTAGTAGATTCTGTTGTAGATGATATATCATTTTTATTTAAATTAGTTCTTGATCTTGCATAAAAAGATGTTTTCGGTAAAATAGTTCTTTGTACAATATTTACAGGATTATCAACTCTGTCATTTTCTGACGTTTCGGTACTTACTATCTTAGGCTCGGTCTTTCCTTTAAATTTCCTTGAATAAAATGGAGGACGAACAAGAGTTTTTTTCAATGTATTATTGGGTTCAATCGATTTGTCCTTTACGGTTACAAGTTTTGGCAACTCAGTCGTGGATACTTGAAATTTTCTATTGTATTTGAAAAAAGGTTTTTCTGAACTTTGGCCTAAAGAGGTGCTTTGTGTTGAAGATGAAGTAAATGTAGACTTTCTATTTCTTGCAGTATAAGTTCCTCGTGGTCTATACTCTGAAGGCTTCGGCTTGGATACTTCTGGTGCTACGGTCGTATCTACTGTTTTGTTTTCCACTGTATTGTCACTTTTTTCTTCCACCGCTGGCTTATTGCGCAACTGTGAATTATATGGGCTAGTATTAATATTGCAATTGAATGACTGTTAGGTTACGTCAATAGAAATGTAAACTGAACTCCCTTAATTTTAAAAGAAGTGTAAGTATGTGCGTCTTGGAAGAGGTGTAAGTATGTCATAGTGAGTTAAATAAGTTTATTTATATTCAAGTTCATTTATATCAATAGCTCAAATTCTTATTTAAAATGAGTAGATTTTGGGTAACTATAGATTAGAATAAATAGAAAGTGTAAGCGTAAGTTGTGTGTCCCTTTTAGACTCCTAAAAGGTATTTTACCCTTGAGTATTTGTTTGTGCCAGGCCCAGTTAGTGTTGACTGTGATGATGCGGAGTACGTTTTGTAAACTTTTTGTGATGCTTTCACTGACAAACTCTCGCTGGTTGGAGAGCTCGTTTGTGTCTGAAAATTTATCGTAACCATTAGGAGTTATAAGTATACACCTACCACTTAGTCAGAAATATTTACATAGGAGGTCTATTTACAACGGAGTTATTGCATAATAAAACTCCTCCAATTATATAAAATGAATTTTTATCTTTAATGGTTTACAGTACTTAAATGAACTAATTTTAATTTGAAAAGAGTTATTTGTTAACAGGTTACAATTTTAATTGTTTTATCATTTTATTGATATGTTTAAATAATAAATCAAAAACTCTCACCGACGCATTCTTAGATTGAATCAAAGCTTTGAAACTAGCAGGGTAATTGTCATCTTCGCTTATTTCATCAGAAACCTTTGAAACTTTTGGTAAAGATACACTCGGTCTGAAATTTGGTTTTCGTCTTACAACTTTTGTTACTTTTACTGTAGTGGTCTTCGGTTTATTTGCTTCTGTACTTTGCTGGATGATAGTTTCAACGATCACTGGACCGGAAGTTTGAGGTTCCTGCTGACTAGTAACACTCACTTTGTTTTGACTAGACTTTATTATCTCATTAGCTGAAACGAGCCCTTCGCCTGTTAAATTTGTGTCAGTTTCTAAAGGTCGCGTTCTGTATTTCAACTTTCTTGAGTTTCTTAAATCAGCGGCAGTTCTAGCAGTAGTTGGAGGTAATTTTTCTGCTATCGTTAACGTATTGGTTGTTCCTGATACAGTGAGGTCGGCAGATTTTGCACTGTGACGAGTGTTAATACGACCGCGTGATCTTTTAGCCTGACCTTTTAGCTGAGAACGTTCTGTTGAAGTAGTTGAAGCTACAGAACTTCTACGTCTATATTGAGTTGTAGCCGTGGGCTGTTCTTTAGGAATTTTAGTAATATCATCTAGGTTAGAATTCACTACTTCAATTTTGCTCTCGTCGATAGTAGGTGAAGTTAGTTCTATTGGAGATATAGTGGACGTTGTTGTCGTCGGTCGTCTACCGCTGCTTCTAGACCTACTCCTGATGCTAGCATCTTTTGTTGTTAGTGAAGCATCCTTGTCAAATTCTTGATCAGGTTGACTGCGTGTTCGAGTTCTTCTCGAATCGAATCGTTCGTTTCTTGGATTTGGCTGAGGTTGAGTTTCTGCAGATGAGGAAACCTCAGGCTTATTTCTCGTCCTAGTTCTAATGATATTTCTTTGAGTACTAGTGACTTCTTCATGCCTCCTGGTTCCCCGCGATCTAAATGTTGGTTGTGCGGTATCTGGTCCAGTACTGGTTACACTATTGCTATCAGGAGCTGATGGTACCGCCAACCTTCTGCTTGTTCTCACACCTTCCACCTGTAAGTTAAAAAATATATATTAAGTATATAAATATGCATGAGAAAGATAGAGCACTGCGTTTCTTCAACTTTAGTCATCTAGCCTTTCGGGACAATCCCACCCACATGCTCACCGCTGTGACTCCTGTGAGCCAGGATTAACAGCGGAGTAACCAACTGATACACCGAGTTTTGACACTCGTGCGTCCCGTGGACAACTAAACCTACTGTCTTGGACCCCTATCGTCATCTAGCCTGCCCAACTGCCACTAGACGACGTTTTTTCTTAGAAGAACTTAAGACAGTCAATAATAATGCACACACATGAACATCTTTATGCCAATCGAAATCTAAATGTGAGGTTAGGACAATTCTCAATTAACCCGTATGTATCTAGCATGGGAATGGTAGATACATACGTAGAAAATTTAGTCCTATAAGTGGTTATATGTATAATTATTTTAGATCAATTAAGTTAATGTTATAACTATTCGTGATTAACTTTAATAACGCTAATAGGAATTTAACATCAATCAAAGTCAAACTCATTTTTTAAATTTGGATCAAATGCATGATACTTATCAACGTCTTAAAAACAAATGCCTATGTTTTCCTACAGCCAATTCGCTGACTAGGGTAGGGCCTTCTACATACGTTCTAATATTAGTTACTCACAGTAACCTTTACAGTACTCTTATATCGTACTAAGTATGCTAACGTGATACTTATGAAAATATATCATTAAGATCAGAAAGATGAGATGTGTTCATCATGTGGCTGACCATCTAATAGACATAATAAGCGAAAGCGCAACTATCAATTACGTTCGCGTAACGTTTAATGAGTGGCACTGAAATGGAAAGTGCCATCTGTAACAATGCATTATGAAATCATGAACAAAGAAAGTGCAGTCAGAACAATACTGGACGTCTGCGGAGCGGTCATTGGAACGGATAATTCAGTTATTTCATATGACATAACTAAGTCTAGCTAGCGTACTCACGTAAATAGAAATTGCTGTATAAATATTAGTGTTCTCTTTTTTAAAACAAGATTTGTTTTTATGCTACTCAAGGCATGTAGAAGCCTACGAAAACACAAAGATTTGAGGCCCACTTGGAAAACCACAAAACTAAGCTGCTTGTTTTTGGGATTTTCATTTAAAAAAGTCCAAATGAAAATGTTCTCCTAAGATTTGGACGAAACTGACTACACACACATTTTGGCTGTTGTATTTCTATAAGAGAAATATCGAGCTAGCCTCAGGCTTCTTTTATATAAATTATTTTGATTTAATGCAGCTTTTATACATTGCTTTGAATCCAACCAAAACTAAACTTCAAAGTTTACACTATACCAGTGTTTTCTTTTGTCAATCTATGTTGAACACGACACCTAGAAACCATGTTATAAAAATAAAGGTTTAGCACATGTTGTCGTGTATCTAGAGCTAAACGAGCCTACGTCTAACCTTCAGACGAACGTCATACGATCATTACTTTACTCTTTTATAAATTAACAGACGCTCAGATGCGTGAATGACAATTACATAGACAAGTACATCACAATAAAATGTGTCAACTTGGATGGATGGACAGAAAATAAAAAACCGAATAAACAAATAAATGTCTTTGTTCCTCGTACAGAACGAAAATTTGTACGGTTTAATTCTAACACGGAACGGATTGCTGTTTTTAGCAGATAAAATAATTAATAAATATTATATCCCTAAAGCTTTATATTAATGATTTCAATAATTACGCAAAAGCTCGCGCAATACAACATTTAGAATTGGTTTATCACATCAGATGCTGTACCATAACTTCCTTATAGCGGCGATGTATTTGCAATCTTGATTTTAATTTCGACCAATAAGATTTGTACAAGCTACGTAATAAAGTTGTTTATAACAGTAATTCATTTTTAATTTTAATTTTACACACTAAAAGCTAGATAGTAAAATTTATATCTTACATATATCGAATTAAATAGCACAACTGCCCTTCTAGACAAATGGCATGAACGGTAGTAGAATCTTTCTTTTGTCGAACTTTACGATCGCATTAGTACTTTTGCTTTACTCGACTATCGTTTATGCCACTTATTAAATTACTTGAACTTTACCAATGTAGTATTAAGTAAGTAGTAAAATAGCCTAGATAAGATAACGATAACGCACTAGCCTGCTTTATCTATGTAAAGCAAAGTGAGAGGCAAAAACTTAATCCGTATGGGCCATAATAGTTTCATGTGAACACGTGTGGCCCTTAGTACCGTTTATATGAGACCTAAGGTTAATGGTCGCATAAATTGTACTGTCAACTTAATTGTTCACTAAAACATAATGTATGCAGTGTTCTGGAGGTTAAGAAGGTTATTTAATCCTTTCACTAAAATATACGCATAACAGGATAACAGATTTTTACTCACAGCTTCGTGCGCGCGTATAATAAAACAGGAATCGCCGGCTGATTCTCTAAGAAACAGCAATCGCAAACTAACAGTTGTGATTGCTCGATGACGGCACACACGATTGCTAAACGTCAAAAACGGTTGTCGCTCTTACGGAATACCGATTTTAATTTGACAGCCAGATTTTGCTCCGTTTTCGCGGTCGCTCGGTTTTCGCTCTTATGGAATACCCCTGCCGGTATATTCCAGGATAAAAAGAAGCCTATATGCTATTCCAGACTATGTTCTATCTCGGTACCACAATACAGATCATCCATCATCCAAACTTTCGTATCTATAATATTAGTATAGATCACATAAAGGTTTTAACAAAAGACTATGAATTTAAAGTGCCTAATTGAATGGTCGTGAATCATATAATAGTTTTATATTTATTATATAATACCAGTGGGTGCCTCGGACCTGGACTGGAGACCCCACTCTTTAGTGTCATACAGAGTTAAGATAGCCCATAAAGGCTTCTGTCGTGATCTAACGACTGTTAACGTGCCATAGGTATACGTACAGAAAACTTGCTTATCTTCAATATAACCAAACCCTTTCGCTTCCTTCACAAATACGATATATAAATCCAGTAATATAACTTTTTTACTTGTCAACTCTCTTATTAAGGTTTAATGACTCAAATATTTGTAGTTTTGGCCTTCGGCTACCGCTGTTGCAGGTTTGGCTCACGACCGAATATCTGGCGTTACTTCATTCACGACACGACTATACAATAAGTCTGTATGACAACGTTTAAGTTCTTAAGCACTGCTCACAATATGTTATCTACAGATCTGAATGTTACAATTAATAGGATTGCGAAATGTTAAGTGATTGTGACAGATGATTTAATTTAAGAATATATTATTATGATACTTTTTGTTACCTAGGAATTTTATTTAGACTAATTACAGGCTGTCTGGGCGGTACATCAAGGAATAGTAACGCAGATAATTGGTGGCTAATTTTCGTGTAAATTTTCTTATTCATGTAACTTCATCTTCTTCTTCGATTTCTGGATTTTTTGGTTTCTGAAATCGTTGTATTTTTAGTAATCATTAACATCGTAAAAACGTTCTGTTCTTAGTAATCATTAACATCCGAATGTGGTTTGTATTCATAAAATATGAGACCCCTTTTTTTTGGCACTGATACAAGGGCACTTCGGCCCCATCGGCTCTTTTGTGGAGGATATATGTATTATCAGACTTATTTAAAGCACAGACATACAGAAAATTTTAAAACATTTTACATATCTATACTATATTAAAAAGAGGTAAAGTTTGAGAGTTTGTGACGTTGTAGGAGGTAATCTCTGTATCTACTGAACCGATTTTGAAAATTATTTTACTAATAGAAAGCCACGTTATTTGTGAGTGTCAAAGGGTATATTTTACCCCACTATTGCGAAGCCCGGGTGAGCGGCTAGTTAGTTAATATAGAAGTAGACGTCTGATAAGATATATTCACGCAGACACAGTGAGATTTATAAATTACAATTGCAGTACATTTAGCTTTTTTTTTAAATGAAACAAAAGGCAAATGTGTACACTACTTTATATCAACAAGGTCAATATCTGTGTGTAGCCGACCGATATTCGATTATTTGAAGTGAACAATAACTGCTAGGCGCGACATGATTTATCATTATTATTTATGTTACTAGCATTGGAATATTGAGATACTTAATTGAATTCAGGCTGTAATGAGATACATGCCTAATCTAGGCTAGATTATTCTTAAATCGAATTATTGGCATGTAAACACTGATGCAGTGAAGTTACTACAACGGATTTTATTGTGACTTGATTGCAATTTTTAACTTATAGGTACTTTTTGTATGTTCAGATCGAGATATAGACTCAAAATTCATTTAGGTTACAAAGTAACACTTATGAAGGTCATTAATTCTGAATAAGCCAGAAAAATTATTTTAGCGAAAAAAAATCCTACGGCTAAAAGTAATTTGGACCTGAGCTAAAAGTAATTTGGGTCGTTCTCGATCATCAGTCTTATTTCCAGTCCAGTATTCATTTTCAATCCACATTGGTCCAGCAAGCTGATGCAGTTTTTCGTATCATCACGACATATTGGACGTCGTGGAGAGTTAGCTAATATTTATCTGATTATTCAAAAAAATGAGGTTAGTAAACTCCTGTGCATCGTTTAAATTTGGAACAGTATCCATCTACGCACGCGTCGCTTAATCGCCTTTTGTTTTTCACTAATGATTTATTAATCATACGTGTAAAGTTGCTTGTGAGCACTTTTTTGTTTCGTTGCGCTCCACTGAACTCGCAATGTACTGAAATTGTAGCCTACAGCGAGGTTAGCAGTGTAATTTTGGAACCCGATCTTGTATGTTAAGATTTGTTTCGATGTCTATCTAGATTAGTAGAACATTAATTTTATTTTCGATGTGGTTTATCAACAATAGTATGTAATATAAGGCTTTTTTTATGTATTAATGAAATGAGTAATGTTAGCACTGGCTACATTCGGTAATAGTTTACCGAATGTAGCCAGTGCTAACATCACTAGGAGCATTGTTTCGCGATTTTCACCTTACAATAGAAAAAACATAGTTCTTAGTAACCCGTCTGGCCAGCGTGGTATAGTAATATACACGCTGGCCAGACGGGTTGGTTTAGGGTTTTGTTTCGAGTTTTCCCTCTCTTGCATTGGATATTGTCTGCCTGATGTAATGGGGTGGTGACATTTGTATTCTTAGTCCGTCACCACACGGACAATCTATTTATCTAACAGTTCAAAAGCAAACCGGTCTGGCAAAATTAAAGATCATTTTATTATTCATATTGCCATTCCATTTCCTGAGTATTGTTGTGTGCCTGGTAACAAAAAAATTTTCTTTTTCTCTAAAAAGAACTATGTTTTTTTCTATTGTCTGGTGGAAATCGCGAAGCAATGCTCCTAATAATGTTAGCACTGTTTATTTGGCTAATATCCCTCCAAGTGAATGGAGGAGACCCGTGCCCAGCAGTGGGACGTTTATGGGATGTTGATGATGATGAGATAAATAATCAGTGATCCCTCAAATATTTCACATAGCCTCCAATACATAATATAAAACGAAAGTAAACTCACTTTCCATAAGTAACGAGCCTTGACATCGGTCGGGACTTGCACTCTGATATATATAATATGTTGCTAATATATCTGTAACTCGCTATATGTAACGAACGTTTTAATTTGGTTAAGTAATAAAGTTTAACGTCCTGTGCGAAAGACCTCGGCCCGTGGAATTTTACTTGATCGACTGTTGCTGGGCAATATATAGTGCACATTTTTTGGAAAATATACTAAAATCCAAAAAAAATATATATTAAAGTATAAAGATTATTTGAAGAAATTTTAAAGTGTCTGGGTGTTACTGGATGCAACAAGCCGATAAACGTGCCAACTTGTGTGCACTTAAAGACGCATTTATGTTCATTGGAGACAGACAAGACAAATATTTCTTATAAGTCTTTTGCTTCGCTTTTTGCTTCGGTTTTCAAAAACGACGAAACAAGCCCTCTGTCGCGGATGACTTTATAAACATACCATTCACGGACACAAATTAAACCCAGACATGAAACAAGTCAAGCGTTTATGAATCACACAAAATCCCGTTTGGTAATGAAAGCCTGACTGCCTTGGTGGTCCAGTGGCCGCGGTATGCGCCTGCTGTGCACGAGGTTGGGTTCGATTCCCACATAGGACAAAACTTTGTGTGACCCACAAAGAATTGTTCTATGTTAATTTGTATGTTTGTAAAGTCCCCCGTGACACAGAACTTGTTCTCTAGTGAGGGAGTTGTCTTGGAAAAAAAAACAAAAAAAAAGCCACGACCTCCAGCTTACCAGTAGTAATGATACATTAATTTTGATTAAACGCTTAATATCTAATAAGATAACTATCTGGACTAAACAGCTTTTAACAACTTTCTTTCCTCCGTCTTATGATATCATAGACTTATCACTGCTTTCCAAGCCCCACTTACTTGATTACTGTTCTCAGCACTTGCAAATCGGTATTTTATTATCAACATAACTTGGAAACTATGATGACTTTCATAATGGAGATTAATATCCTGGGATTAAATGTACAGATAGAAAAAAAGATACCTCATTATATAACTAAGTAGGTAAAATAATAACGATGTTCCGTCATACGGAACAAAGAACGTGCAATCCACAAATCCTTACTAATATTATAATCCTTACTATCCTTATCCTTACTAATATTATAAATGTGAAAGTTTGTAAGAATGGATGGATGGATGGATGGATGTTTGTTACTCTTTCACGTAAAAACTACTAAACGGATCTGAATGAAATTTGGCACAGAGATAGATTATGGTGTGGAATAACACATAGGCTACTTTTTGCAGCGATAACCGACATCCACGCGGGCGGAGCCGCGGGCAACAGCTAGTCATTATATATTTCGAATATGTATGTTCTTTGTGGCTGTGACATTTACTCCCAATCCTAATCCAAATTGTTGGGATGCACTTGATACAATCAGCCTAAGATAGGCCATTGTAGAAACTAATAAGGGATAAAACACGTTCAACATAGATGTTGATGACAACGATTGAGAAAAAAGAAAGAAAGAAAATACATTTATTGACATTCATAACAACAGAGTATAATTTAACAGAAAAGAATATTAGACCCAAAGTATGAATCGAGAATAATGGAGTAACAAGTAAATAAGGCAAGTGTAAATGGCACTATTAGAAAAGGAAGACCACATAGACCTTTCGCGGATCAAATACCTGAAGTTTAAGCAATAGGCTGGGTTAAGAGTATCCTTAAACGATACAATGAGAGCATACATGAAGAATGTGAATAAAGTAAAAATACTCTCTGCCAACCTCTTTAGGAAACAGACGGGAATATAAAACTTAGAGAATATGTATTAAATTTATATTATACCATACAAAGTTCTTTTTGTCAATTTCTTATTTTTAAATATTTAAGCTATATGTATAATAATAATTAGTCTCACTAAAGCTATAGTTAGTAAAGCTGTAGTTATAGGATGCAGTGTACAGTCGTAATTGGGTTTCAGAATCAAAATTGTATATTTAATATATATTACTATTTATGAGCTATAATCTGTGTCCTGTGTCTGTACCAAATAAATAAATATATACATTTTCTACAATTTTATTAGACGACAGATTTTAAGCTTAAACGCTGCAGCTGAC
The DNA here is from genome assembly GCA_947095525.1 of Trisateles emortualis. NCBI lineage: Eukaryota > Metazoa > Arthropoda > Insecta > Lepidoptera > Erebidae > Trisateles > Trisateles emortualis. Next base: position 17,697,942 of record OX352736.1, on the reverse strand, counting down.
TCAATTAGGGCTTACCATACATACGTCACCTTTAAGAGATTGTAGAACTATATGCCTACGACCTGTTTTCAGTAACGAGTGTGTGAACAAGTGAGTGTAGTGCAATAAATTGCGACATTCTGGTCCTTACAATACAAGTTTACAACAATTTATTGAATAAAGGCAATGGTTTGGCAATTAATTGCTCAAAATAATATTAATATACAACTTGAATGCTTGGTTGGTTCAGTGCTTTAAGTGGCTACCTCGTCTTTTATCACTGGGCGGCACGTTGTGACATCCACAAATGTTGTTTTTTAATCTGGGTGTACTTTGGGTTTTGTTAATTGTATGTTTACAAAGTCCCCCGCAATACAGAGCACGGAAAATAATCAAAAAAGACAAACAGTTTGTTATTTAACTAACAAATTCGAAATATTTCTAGGTTTATTATATGTATTTCCCAAAAAAAACAATATTAGTATAATTTCTGACATTTATATTATAATATGAGAAGTAGGTAAGCTAGCAAGCCTAACTGGGAAGAACGCCCAACTTACATAAGACCACAGCGAAATAACTACGCAATAGTTTTTTTTTGTATTTTTAAAAAGACAACTCCCGCACTAGGTAACAAGCCCTGTGTCGTGGGGGACTTTACAAACATACAATTCACAGACAATTTACAAATCGGATTTTTTTTACCTAAGCACAAGAATACAAAATAACTACATCACTGTGTGTAACATTGCTTTACAAGTCACAAAAGAAAGAAAATGTCATATTCTACTGCTAGCTATCTCGTCAAAACGCCAAGCAATAAAACGTAAATAATAATAGGTATATTGCGATAATATTCCTATTTATTTATAACTTGTTCTAACATGCCTACAGTTTGCACAGCCACGAACAGGCACAGCTGAATTAGAACATGTGTGTGTTTCGTATCACTTATGTAACCACACGGGCTTGACTAACTCATATTTGTTCTGTGAAAATAAACTAATTAAATCTTTACATTAGTTTTATGATTGTCATCTGAATCTTTCACTAAAAGTAACATAGCTTTACGCTTTTTCCAAGAATGGGTAGCATGAGGTGTAGTATATAAGTGGCAAGCTTTTTACCGTATACCTGGGCTCAATTTCTGACTCTGTATTAATAAATTGTTTGGTTTATCTGTTTTTTTGACAGAAAGAAATTTAAGGTAACACTTTAGTTGCATGCAGGCCGAGAGTCCGAAATAACCGCTTCGCTTACCTGGCGGCGGGGCAGTATAAGTAGAGCATTTCCCCTCTTCAAAAAAAAGTGGCTTAGATACTTCGAGTACCTTGCCAATTACCACAGTGCAACGTTTCGTAGGTTTGTTCGACACAGAATAAACAATCGTAAGATCCCCAAAATTATGTTTGATGTGAGATACACCTAGACGTACCTAAATACCCGGCAATCGTATGTCTGTATGGTCCCCCAACAAACTCTGTGTTACAGGAGGCTAAAGAATTCAATCTCATTTCTTTCAGTAATCTTTTTATACATAGCCGTCTTATGAAGAGTACTATTATGTAAAGGTTTGTCTTTATGCTTAAGTAATAACTATAAAAATCTTTTATTGATACTTAAAGTAAATGAAAACTTTTACGTATTATGGTCTCAGGTTACAGTTAAACATTAATCTTCTTAATATATGGTGTAGATTAAATATATACTTTTAAAAGAAAAAAAATATTTTAAAAATTTCAGTCTTCACATTAATTTTCACCTTTCACTGAAATCGATAAGAAAATTTGACAATTCGCCCACTTTTTGGTGAAAATCATATTAAGTAGGTTCATATATATATATGGTATATAATATATGAACCTACTTAATGGTATATGGTAAAACCTAAACAAAATGTTGAGGTAACAACTATAACAATGTACCGCGTGACATACGGCTTGTTTTTTAGTGCGAGAGTTGTCTTTTCAAACAAAAAACCAACAAATAACAACGCAGCCGTGTGCCCCGGAAAATCTAGTGTATTTTTTTTATTCTAGATGCGTTTTTCTTACATTCTTAAATTAAAGAAAAACGAATCTAGGAAACCTAGATGCGTTTTTCTTGTAGCTTTGTACAAACTTAATACATTTTACTTTTTAGTAATGCTTAAACTTTGTTTCAACATCTCCAACTAATTCATTTCAATGCAGCTGCAATGGCTGATGCCTTAAAGATCAATCGATAAGCATAAAGATTATATTGAAAACATATTAATTTTGATGAAATACGCTCTTCAAAATGTGCAATTGCAGCCTATTTTGCAAGTGTAGATATAAAACATCAAATGTGCGAGCTTAATACTTATCTATTTGCCAATAGTTTATTCCAATATTATTATTGTACATCTTATTGATGTTCAATGACATTAAGTATTGATAACGGTCAAATTCGTGACTTACTTATATGTAATTTAGGTTTAAATTAAGTTATCAATCAAACATCAATCAGATTGAACTTAAATTGAATCATCGCCTTCAGTCTTCAATGTTACATATGCATTTGTTTTTTGTAGTGCGATGATTGATTAGTTGTTAAGTCAATGGTACTTTTGTAATGAAAGCACTTAGCAGTCTTGTGAAAACCTGTTGAAGTGCTAGGTTACAGCTTTCGGATTAGATCTTAAATAACAACATGATGCTGTGGAATATAATGATACTCAACCACTTCGTTTGAATATGATTGCATATTATGCAGTGCATTTTTTTATTTTCTTATAAGTGATATAGATATAGTTCTCTACACCGTGGTGTTTATTATATTTGACTTTCTTTTCTGTCCATCCTAAGGTTGCCTGGAAGAAATCGATTTTAACGTAAAGGCCGTGCATTGTACATAATTGTGTAAAAAATAATGTTTGTATCAAAAATATTGGTGTACCCCCAAGAAGTTTATATTCAAGATAAATGAAATAGAAACAACATTTTGTTCGTTTGTTTATGCATCCAGATATACGAGTATATAATCCATTTATTAACATTCTCGAGAAATGTTTACCACTACTTTTATCATCACCAATCTATTAATTTCACATTAATATTTAAATACCCATAAGAGAAATAACTTACTAAACACCTACACGTTCTGTTACACTTATTCGTAACATAAATTTGAAGTATTTTATTACAGGGCAAAATAAAATTACACCAATACAACCAAAAAAATAAAGCGCAAAAATCAAGCAGCAAAAAGCTTTTTTGTAATGAATATAACAAGGTCAATGTAAATGGATTTAGTGCTGAAATGTATTCGATAACATACAATAAAGTTGCAGCAAATCAGCACTCGCTGACTCATTTACATAATAACATAAAAGTATACCTTTCTGAGGACTAAGAACTACAGTAGTATTTGCATTGGAGAATTATTTGGCTGATCAATTAATGCACGAAGTTTGACATTTCACTATTAGTATTAAAATATCAATCAATCAATCAATCAGCCTATTGCAGTCCACTGCTGGCATTAAAGCTTTAACCCTCTCTCTATCTTGATAAAGGAGAGGAGATCTATACCTAGCAGTGGCATATATAATATGGGTTGCTGTTATCATTACAATCGTGTAAAGAAGGATATTAACTACTTAAGATACTTATATAAACTTATAACACTTTAAAATACTTATAACAACAAAAGATTAATCAATTGTTCTCTCAGAGCTTTGCTATAAATCGGATAACTAGTTTTATTATAAGCTGATTCTATAGAACAAAGCGGATATTAAATAATTAGAAATCGACATAATAAAGGGAAACTATATTAGACAATAGACGGAAAAGACAACCGAGGAAACACATTGTTGTTAAATATTTAAAATAATCAGTTTTTTTACTTTTTGTACTTTACTTGGTAAGCAATTAGCCTATGGACTCTGCAAAAAACAGCCGTATGTACTTAACCTAACCTAACCTAGGTTAGAACCCAGGTGTTAAGTACATACGGCTGTTTTACCTCATCACTGGCCATCATAGATGATGGCCAGTGATGAGGTATCCCTGGGATAGGAAAACGATTCTTGAAAATGGATACCTTTATAAGCACTAGAGGCCAGGTACAAGTTTTTGGGTCGGTAACACGCAAGTGATGCCCCATGGCTTACTGCTACATATCAGGCATCTGTAGCCTTGTTTGTCATCTAAGTACGAGAAGTATAAAAATCTGTTTTTAAATGTTCAAAGTCGAATTACAAACTACTAAAAGGTATGCCTACGCCTTACACACAAGTATAAGAGGTACCGAAACCAAATATATCTCTGACCAAATATACTTATGAATTGAGTCACACAGCTATTCTATGTATTAAAATAGAACATTTAAACAATTTTATGACGAAATAGGAGAGCTTTGAGTAGATTAACTCTTGTTTAATCATAAATCTATCTATACATATATAATATAACTAGCTGTTGCCCGCGGCTCCGCTCGCGTGGTTGTCGGTTATCGCTGTAAAAATTATATGTTATGCTTATATGTTATGCTAATTATACGCTATGTGTTATTCCACACCATAATCTATCTCTGTGCCAAATTTCATCCAGATCCGTTCAGTCGTTTTCACGTGAAAGAGTAACAAATATCCATCCATCCATCCATCCATTCTTACAAACTTTTACATTTATAATATTAGTAAGGATTAGTAAGGATTATTTGTCCAGACTGACCAATTCATCAACACAAAACTTAAACCACTAAATGTTTAAGGTTCCTTAAATGACGTAAGTACGCACTAGGTAGGGTTTTCTGAAAATTCAACCCAACCAGACAAAAAATTCTGCGACCACCTACAAAATTATTCGTTAAATGCAAGACTCGTTTTCTTTGACACACACCAGCATCAAGTGTCATGTATAATTTAAAGAACATAAAACTGTACAGTTCAATCGTAATAAAGTATAAATTAATAATTATATTTATTACGATTGAACTCTTAATCATGTCAGTAAATAAGTTTGAAGGTTATTCAATATTGACGTGCAATTCGTATGTTGATAGGCTCGTCAGAATTTGAGCGAAAGCCGATCGCTTCATATCACTTTCGTGCAAAACCAGTTGGCTTTCTTCAATATAATATAATGTTACAGACGCTCAAGTGATGGGCAGCAAGCGGAATTACTTCATAAAACTCAACTTAACTTTGCAAATCTAATGGCTTGTAAAAATCAAGTGCATATAAATAAAAGTATACGTATCCCGTGATGCTTCTGATGTTGCAAGTATCTATAATACGTTGATAGTTTTGTCAGTATCATCATCTCAACCGATAAACGTCCCACTGCTGGGCACGGGTCTCCTCCATACAATTGGAGGGATATTGGCCTACTATAGCACGCTGGCCAGACGGGTTGGTATAGGGTCTTGTTTCGAGATTAGATTCCCTCTTTAGCAGTGGATACTGTCTGTCTGACTTACTCCCTTAGTCGATTCTTACGACACCCTCAGGATAGAACGGGGTGGTGACATTTGTATTCTTTATCAAACCACACGGAAATTTGGCCAGTATAAGAACAAAATACAAAAAATTAACGGATTTGTACTACGCATGGACACTGTGGCGAGTAAGCTTAACGTCAATAGAAGTAATTGGCTTCACTTGGCTAAAGATAGGCTATCTTGGAAAAGGGAAATTAACAGGCCAATAAGAATAATAAACACTGTGGAAACCTTTCGTATAAGCTTCGATAACCTGACAAAGTAGGCGTGTAGCTATATAAGCATTGTTGGTGTTGTGTGTCGATCTACTGACACATTCGTCCATTATAATAACAATACTTATAACTTTAACGTCAACAGGCATTGGCCGCAACAAACAAAATTTCATGGTCGCGTCATGATCGTGACCACAATACGAGATATAAATATGTATGTCTTATCGCGAAAATGTAATAAAATATTAATTATATCGAAGAAAATTTAAAGAGAAGTTTGCATTTTTCAATTACTTTTAATATGGTTGATGAATATATTATTTTAAAAGTCACTTGAAAACAAGTCCTGTATCGCGAAGGACCCTTACACATACACGATTTACGGAAGCAAAGTAGGAATACCCAGATTCGAAACAAGCATTTTTTAATGAATTACACATTATTTTTATCCTGGGATCAAACACACAATACGCGGTAGTAGATGACCGCCGCTTCAGCCTCTATATTCAAATTCAAATCATTTCATAGATAAATCGCCTTGTGTGTAATTGGCCTACTGCCGAGTTTACTGACTGAACCGACAGGGGTAGGAACGAAATCCACTTGACCAAAGCCGTTATTCTAAAACTTCTTCTCTTATCATTTGGTTATTGCCAACCTGGACCTGGTGACAGAGTTACAATGACTGTTAACAGTCGGGACCGACTTTTAACGAAAAGTAAAACTAAAATACTATTTGTTAAAGGATCGAGAATAAAATCGAAACGCTTATATCTGTCACTTATGGCAATGCTTATAAAAGCGTTCAAGGTCTCGTTCGCCGAAAGTGACAAAAGCCTTGCCGGTGTTACGTCTGTGGGCTTTCCGGGACAAAGCGACTGCTTGATAAATACAACCAGACTGTTTAATGTAGCGACTAGTTTTATTTGAGTAATATAATATTGTTATAATTGATTATGGACTTAGACTTGAGGTTGAATATTGGCGGAGCAATTGTTAGCAAGCCGTGTGCCATTTGATACTGATTTAAATTATTAGGCGATTAATAAGCATACAGCCCGTTTGAAACTAAGCAATTAGCGTAGCCTTTTCTTTTATACTACTTGGGTGGCAAATAAGCATACGGCCGGCCTGATGTTACGCAGCTACCGTAGCCTATAGATGCTTGCAATACCAGAGGGATCACTTACGTGTTGCAAATCCATTTTTTACACCAGGGCTTTAAGATAGAGTATCCCTGAGATAGAATAGCTTTCTTTCAAAAAGCATCCCTTAATGCCTATTATTTAGCCTATGGATGTTTTCCAAACTTGTGAATCCCTTTCAACTCCTTTCTTGAAAAACTCATACTCTAGAATTTCATATAGAATTAATATGGCCACCGCGTTGTTAAATACCTATCACACCGGGAACATATCACACCGGGACCGATTTACGTCGACGGTTTGATGCTCGAAGTTGTTCGGGAGTATGTCTACCTTGGGCAAACTGTCCAGCTTGGTAGAAACAACTTCGAGAAAGAAATCAACCGTAGGATTCAGTTGGGTTGGGCAGCGTTTGGCAAACTACGTCAGGTTTTCTCTTCGCCTTTACCGCAATGCCTGAAGACGAAAGTTTTCAACCAATGCGTCCTACCTGTTATGACGTACGGTGCCGAGACGTGGACACTCACAGTGGGACTAGTCCACAAATTAAAAGTCGCACAGCGGGCTATGGAGCGAGCTATGCTTGGCGTCTCTTTGAAGGATAAAATTCGCAACGAGGTAATCCGACAAAGAACCAAAGTTACCGACATAGCTCGCAGACTTAGCAAGCTGAAGTGGCAATGGGCTGGTCACATCTGCAGAAGGACCGACGGCCGATGGAGCAGACGTGTCCTAGAGTGGAGACCGCGACTCGGTAAGCGTAAGGTAGGGCGGCCCCCAGCTAGGTGGACCGACGACCTAAAAAAGGTCGCTGGGACGGACTGGATGCGGAAGGCGGAGGACCGTGTGCTGTGGCGCGTGTTAGGAGAGGCCTATGTCCAGCAGTGGACTGCGATAGGCTGATTGATTGATTGATTGATGTTGTTAAATACAAATGTCTATGCGGTCACCCATCCACAGGGTAACCTCACTCTTTGTAGCTTAACCCAATAATAGTTAACTGATCAGCCAGCGCACCTGGCTATGATATTAACTCTGATTTTTAACTTCAATTAAACTTAAAATAAACAGCCCTTTAGTAACGTATTAATTAATCACATTAATTCCGACATGAAACTTGTTGACTTTTAATGTGCTTTTAATAGTGACATATAAACTAAACTGTCACATACACACGCACTAGATTTCAGATTACAATCTCTAGATTACTATCTGCTTGAGTCACGGACTGTATGTCACGGCTGTTAACCAGATTAACGCTATGAGCCCCCATTCACATATAGAATGAAGACGCTAATGTAGTTACTAGACCTCTAAGATGATGGTGTTTAGTGATTTGAAAGCAGATATCATTCTGCTAGTAACAATAATTTTATGTCAGAACTAACCTGTACTTGTGGCGTAGTGGGTAAGCTGGTCACTTAGCTTTCAACACCGCACTGAATATTGTAGGTTTGATTCCAACACGAAACAAAACTTTGTGTCGTCCATAAAGGATTGTTTCGCTTTACCTTTTGTCCATGAATTGTATGTTTATAAAAGTTCCCTACGATACAGCTAAGGCACAAGCCAAAGAAAAGAACAACTCTTGTACTAAAGAACAATCTTTAGTACAAGAGTTGTTCTTTAAAAACTACATTTATATAAAATTTAATAGCAATCTAATTACTCCTAAGATTTATTAACCATGAACTGGCTTTAATAAAAGTCAAAGTTTTTATTGGCTAAGATCATTGTGCATGATACGTCTGCGCATAAAACCAATAAATAAATGTCAGTAAATTTCCTACAGACTTGTCATTTTAATGGTCCTTTAGACTTAAGATAGCATACAAGGAAGCGTACCCGATTGGGGAAGGACCTCCACCTTAATGAAAACCACAGCTTAATAAAACATAGTAGTTGAGTTTCTGTGGGTGAATACAAATCTCCATTCTTATCCTAGGGATTTCCTTTTATTATATTACCCTGGTATCATTTTTTTTTGGGTTGGCCACATGCAATTAATGACCCAAATATTATAAACGTACTTAGTTTTAATTACCATTTGCTTCTTAATTACCTAGTATAGACATGAGAACATGACATAACGAATTATAAAAACAGAACCTCTTCAATCCAATATAGAAGTAGTGTCCAAGCAAACTGAACGCATACAAATAGAAAGAAGGAAAGAGTATTTACTTGGACACAAAAGGGGACATCATAAGTTATACACTACTGTTACGTCCCAACTCTGAGACCAATGTTACGAACTACCGCTGACACTAATTGTTATGTTCGATGACGACAACAATAGTTACTTGTCAGGATAGGGTTCGATTAAAATGCCAGGTTACGCGATAACGAGTATATTAGCACTTCAACACAAAACACACAATGTCACTTACAATACACCGTAAACACAATTACACACACTATAACAGTTCACTCACTAAACTCTTCACTATAACACAAACACTTCACTAAAGTCTTCCAATATCGTCCCGATCTATCGCCTGTATCGCTGTCTTCTTCTCAGTGAAGACTCGTTGACTTCTCAACGAAGACTCAACTAAGACTCTTCAACCAAGACTGACTGTCCGCCGCACGTCGGCCCCTTATATATCACTCGCCACGGAATCGAGAATATACGCGAGGATCGTAGTAAGTTATAGTAACGTCTTTACGAAGAAACCCGTTACTCGAACGTTCATTCATGATGTAAACAAGTCACCGTGCTAAGTGCCATAAACCTTGTGCCTAAACGCTAAGGTTCATATTCGCACGTTCCGTTCGACCGCTATTCATCCTTTGTTCACTTTATGATGTTTTTCTGTATTGTTCGAGACACTTTATGAATAGCTATTGTTTTCAGATAGCGGTAGTTTTTAGGGCCAACCTGTGCGTCGTAACACTGCCCCCCTCTTAAACTTGCTCGTCCCGAGCAACATCTCCATATAGGTATGGTCTGTCACTCGGCATGTCTGCACGGCACCCGCACGATTCCTGTCGCGGGTCTGCAGAGTAATCCTGCAACTTCATACGCACACGGGGCTTAACTTCTTCTTCAACCCATAGCCATCTTCTCTTAGGCGGTGGGTCACGATCCTGTTCACCAAAAGTTCTATACATAAATTCACAGTTATGTTCTCTTCGTGCTAATTCAGCACGTTCAATACTGGGGAACTCGTCGCGTCCGCCGTAGCCACAATGTTCACTGTCGCGTTCGCCGATATTCTCACGTCCGCTATATTTCTTCAGTTCCCTCACTAAATCTTCTTTCTTCTGCATGTCCAACGGTTCGGGGCCCGGTTCTGATACAGCTGCCTCGCTACAATCCGCCTTTCTCGTAGACACTTTGACTTCGTCCTCCATAGCATACCGCTGGCAATCCTTGACATCCTCCATAACGTGCCTCTGAAGATCCCTGACGTCCTCCATAACTTCACGTTGGCAATCCTTAACGTCTTCCATAGCCTCTTCATAGCTATCCTTAACGTCCTTTATAACTTCACTATAGCTATCCTTGACGTCCTCTATAGCTTTACCATAGCTATCCTTGACGTCCCCCATAGCTTCTCTACAGCTATCCTGGACGTCCCCCATAGCTTTACCATAGCTAACCTTGACGTCCCCCATAGCTTCACCACAGCTATCCTGGACGTCCCCCATAGCTTCACCATAGCTAACCTTGACGTCCTCCATAGCTTCATCGTAGTTATCCTTGACGTTCCCTATAGCTTGTCCTTGGCTATCCATGACGTTCTCCATACCTTGCCTCTGAAGATGAAGATCCTTGACGTTATCCGTATCTTCACGTTGGCTGTCCTTGACGTGAACCACAGCTTGATGTGTGCTAGGCTGAAACTTTATGGAGTCGATGACCTGCATTATCTGTTGCATACTTCGGTTAAAATTCTCCTTAAAATCTTGCCTCAATGTTTGAAAAGCTTGGCTTAGGCTCTCCTCATATCGACGTTGTCTCTCTTGCATAGTGGCCGAGATGATTGACATATCACACACAGTAGACGTGGTCATTCGGGCCGTAGAGGTACCCCGAATAGTCTGTCCTGTGCTATAATCTTCCTGAGCTGCAGTCGCAGATTCACAAGACTCCAAAACGACCTGTTGACGAGTGCATGCCCCCTTGTCACCGTCGCTCGGTCTGACAGGCATTTGCACTTCTGTCGTCAACTGTTGCATGTAAACTCCCTCGTCTCCGTCGCGTAGTGTGACTGACATTCCGCTTCTGACACCAATGTTACGTCCCAACTCTGAGACCAATGTTACGAACTACCGCTGACACTAATTGTTATGTTCGATGACGACAACAATAGTTACTTGTCAGGATAGGGTTCGATTAAAATGCCAGGTTACGCGATAACGAGTATATTAGCACTTCAACACAAAACACACAATGTCACTTACAATACACCGTAAACACAATTACACACACTATAACAGTTCACTCACTAAACTCTTCACTATAACACAAACACTTCACTAAAGTCTTCCAATATCGTCCCGATCTATCGCCTGTATCGCTGTCTTCTTCTCAGTGAAGACTCGTTGACTTCTCAACGAAGACTCAACTAAGACTCTTCAACCAAGACTGACTGTCCGCCGCACGTCGGCCCCTTATATATCACTCGCCACGGAATCGAGAATATACGCGAGGATCGTAGTAAGTTATAGTAACGTCTTTACGAAGAAACCCGTTACTCGAACGTTCATTCATGATGTAAACAAGTCACCGTGCTAAGTGCCATAAACCTTGTGCCTAAACGCTAAGGTTCATATTCGCACGTTCCGTTCGACCGCTATTCATCCTTTGTTCACTTTATGATGTTTTTCTGTATTGTTCGAGACACTTTATGAATAGCTATTGTTTTCAGATAGCGGTAGTTTTTAGGGCCAACCTGTGCGTCGTAACACTACTATAACTTAAATAGAACAATTAAAAAGAAGAAGAAACAAAAAGAAAGACAAGGATAATAAATACTGTGTAAGCCTCAAAGTTGTGCCAAATAGGTCCAGTTCAGCGTAGGTCTAAACATCCGAGTTGATGTTAAATAAACAAATCCTTAAAATCTTAGCATGTAAACATAACGTGAAACTCAATTACCCAAAACCAAATACCTTGAAAGCTTTATTACATCATGCAAAAATGGAACATAATCTCTCATCTTCTTCAACAATGTTTGTCAAAACATTTTTCTAACCAACACCCGTACTAAATTCCAATTGGTTATACTTTCGTAAGGATTTTTAAGGCATCAAAAGTAGGTTAGAAGATCTTTTGTATAGCATACAATAAGTTAGACACGTTATTGTTCTATGTATTGGTACTTAAAGTATATTAGTATAAGTATTGCAAAATATAGATGAATAAATTGTAATTTGAAATTGGTGTTACGTTTGCAATCTATAATTATGTTAGTAGCTGATTGGTTTCATTATTGGCAATTATAATGAGGGAATCTTCATAATCACTGTTTGAAATGTCTGTGTATTGCATTGGCCAATGCCATTTGTATGCAGTTCTAGCTGCTATATCTTCACATGTATGCTTTATCAAAAAGTTTCTTCAAGGTTCAAATTATCTGCGTACCGAATTTCATCAAAGTCAGTTTAGAGGTTTAATCTTATACACGCAATAAACGAAAAGATTTTTCGTATTATTATATACATAAGTGGACTTAATGCTAATAAGCGTTTTCTGACAGTGACTAGTGGTGCAGAGATATCAATTAGTAGGTGCATTGCGATTTGGTAAATACTCTATATAATAATTACGCAATATGATTCGCTAAGAATGTTTATAACATAACAGCATTAAACGAGCTAAACTTTGATTAACAAACATATGGTTATATTACGAATATTATTTTTCATGGAGACGAAGTCGATGGACGTCGACAATTAATATTGGCTTTACTGACCACATAACAAACAAATGAAGAAATACTTTCCAAAAATAGCAATATTGTGATAATTTCAAGTAGCAAGTTATATTTTGTAAGAAACTATACGTAATCATATATGAAATACTATCAGAAATCTTAAATCCTTAATGATGTTTATACTTTGTTTTTTTTTTAATTTGATTGCAATAATATCTTACCTCATATCCGACAAGTCCAGATTTTCAATTATATTGAGTTCATACTAGTAATCGGGTCAATTTTTATACAACTAAGGAGACAAACAAGCATAGCAGCCCGCCTGATAGTAAGCAGTTACCGTAGCCTACCGTAGGGCACACACGTGCATGACCCAAAAAAAAACTTTTTACTTCTTTCTTGAAAAACTACTGGGGAAAACTTTTTGTTTAAAAAATGCTTTGGACGTTTAGAGTTTGACTGTCATAGGTACTTGGTGATTTTAGTACGTACTTAAAAATGTACCGCAATCTATACTAATAATATAAAGCTGAAGAGTTTGTTTGTTTGGTTGAACGCGCTAATCTCAGAAAGTACTGGTTCGATTAGAAAAATATTTTTTTGTTGAATAGTGCATTTATCCAGGAAGGCTATAGGCTATATAACATCACGCTATGATCAATAGGAGCGGAGCAGTAGTGAGATATGTTGCAAAATCGGGGAAATGTACGTTTCAAATTACCACGCGGACGAAGTCGCGGGTGACCCCTAGTAGATGAATAAATATCTGAATTTCAAGTGTACTTTGTAATTTAAAGGTTTATTGCAATTATAAAAAAATGTCTATATATAAGAGGCTCTCTGTAACCGATTTACACGTAACAGAGTAAGTAACAAACATTTTTGTGTTACACATAATCCTTTTGTTACCAAAACTAGGCTAATAGTATACGTAGGATGTAATGTTACAAGTGCATGTTACACATTTGAAACAACGCCTACGTTACTTGTCATTGTGTTACTCACTAAAATGTTCTAGCCATTCGTTTTCTTTGTTTGATTGAAGCTGTATATTAACCTAGAATAATTCTATAGCCTAGAAAGCTATTGTTCGTTACCTATGTAAAAACAAAAATGAACGTGTTACTTAGAGAATTTGTTCGTCTGTTTGTTGTGTTGTAGCTCCCAAATGGATTAACTTATCGTTTTATAGCGTCTTTTAATTGACATTTAGTTTATGAAGGAATTGGTTTTAGTTATGTTTGAATGAAATTTAATTGTTCTTACTCTTACCACAGAATACAGGGTTTAATTGAAAGGTTGAATCACAGTTCAGTCAGTCGCTTCTGATTAGAAAAGATGAGAAAAGAAAATATAGGACGTACAGGATGATGGCAGTGGGGCCAATTAGAGGGACAAAAAGAAAAGACTCAAAATTGCTGAACTATCAAGATTACTATTTTTCTTATATAACATTCAATTCAGGCATCTATTGTGAATTTATTGAAAACGCGATAATCAAACCCGACACCTCAGGATCAGCAGTCACACTCGACGACCACTAACCCAACAAAGCAGTTTGAACTATAATTTAGTATATAATAAACACGTCAAGTTTTCTTTGAACAAATAATTAAATTTTCTAAACATAAAACGATCAATTTTAGTATCGCTTATACTTGCGAGTTCAGTTGATGAGTTTTCAACAAACACAATGTTATAGGAGAAATTACCTCTACTTGGCTAGTAGAAAGCGAATAAGTAACTAGCTTTTGCTGGCGAGTTCACTTATCTATAAAGAAAACTTACGAGTATATAATTAAAAGAAAATCCTGACTGAACGACATAATCAGAACACAGCTGAAATGACAGGGGCTGTAGAAGTTTGCATTCCAGTTCCTTTTTTACTGTAAGTAGTAGTAGTAAGCACTAAGATTTCTGGAAATTCAACCCCTAAGGTGGACAAAGGCGCGTGAAATAATTTCTTACCAAGTATGATTAGGCTGTGGAATGAGCTCCCTGCCGAGGTTTTCCCATGAGACTATAGCATGGGGTTCTTCAAGAAAGGAGTTATAAGGTTTTTAAAGGGTCGGCAACGCGTGAGTAACACCCCTGGTGTTGCAAACGTTCATAGGTTACGGTAACTGCTTACCATCAGGCGGGCCGTATGCTTGTTTGCCACCTTGGCAGTATAAAAAAAAAATAGTAGATAAGTCTGTCGTTGTTAAAGATAGAATTATGAAAATCGATGTTTAATCGGGTAAAAATAGTTTGACCCGAGCAAAGCCAGAGCGGGTAGCTAGTTATTCAAAACAATTAAGATTGTACGCACAAGTCCAAAAAATATATCTTCTCAATAAAACTTAAATATAACTGTCCCCTCTAGACAAGTGGCATAAACGATTGTCACAAACTTCTAGTTTACATTATATGTTTAATAAGAATATATTTATACAGTATGTATTATATTATATAGTATATATTTATTTTTATTTATGTAAGTTAGTATACCTATATATAATGTACGCTATAAGCTACCATCTTCTCTCTCAATAAGTCCATCCTAAGGTTGTCTGGAAGAGATCGCTTTTAGCGATAAGACCGCCCATTGTGCCTACATATTTGTAACTTTACATATTTCTTGTAGTAGTTATAGTACTTAAGTGGTGTACAATAAAGAATATTCTATCTATCTATGTTTATCGTAAACTTATGTCAAATCCCATACATATGCTTTCTATTATTTTCGATTCGACTACCGTTTATGTCACTTGTCTAGAGGGGCTGGACTGATTCGTCAGCTGTTAGCCGGTTAAAACCCATTTGCAAATAAACCAGTTCAGTGGCGATTTATCGACCAAATTGATTTCAACATCGATCTCGATTAAAACACATAGCACAGTGAAAGTATGACTTGTACTTTTAATGATAAATCTTTATATATATATTTCTTGTGTGCGTGTGTATGTCACTGAACTCCTCCTAGACGGCTGGACCGATTTTGATGCCCTGGATGGTTTAGATTCACAATTAGACCCGGTAGGTGGCGCTGCTGCCGGTATTTCAGCTTTTCAGGCAGGACGACGTCTGCCAGGTCCACTAGTATATTATATTGAAGAACCCCATGCTATAGTCTCTTGGGAAAACCTCGGCAGGGAGCTCATTCCACAACCTTATTTTTACGACCAAACGGCTAAACAGATCTGATTAAAATTTTACATGAATATAGATGGTGTCTTGGGTACTCTTTATTGCGATGACCGATATCTACGCGGGCGAAGACGCCGGCACCTAGTGTATAATAATTGCAGTCAACTAGTTGTTGTTGTATGTAGGTTATTAGAATACTATCTATCTTGCTAAATTTTATTAAGATTCGTTCAGCAGTTCAGTAGTAAAAAGATAACAAACTAACAAACAGATTTACATTCACATTTATAATATTATCTAGTATGGTATGACGCCATACTGCCTTACAATTGAAAATTAGTAATAAAAACTGCTATATCTAGTTATTTGTCATTTATAAGTGTTACACGATGAACCTTAGCTACTCCTTGACATTCTTGATTTGGTGTAAATTGAATAATATTATATTAATAAGAATGAATATGCATGTTGAGTTGATTTGGTTTATTATTAGTGTAGGCAGCTTATTATTATTATTACCTATTTAAAAAGACAACTCCCGCACTAGAGAACAAGCTCTGTGTCGCGGAGGACTTTACAAACATACAATTAACGGACACAAATCACACTCAGAGTCAGCACAACTCTTTTTGAGTCACACAAAGTTTTGTCCCAGTGCGGGGATCGAAACCACAACCTCGTGCACAGCAAACGCATACTGCACCAACTGGACAAAAAAGTCTGAATCGGAAAAGCTAAGGATAGTGCCAAGTGGCGTTAAGTACACTTTGAAAGTCCCATATCTAGCAGTGAACAGCTTTAGGATGGTGATGATGAAGAATTTCAACAGTTTTAATGTAGGTTTTCGTGGTTACTTCGTTCGAGTATGATCTTCAAAATCCGCTACTAAGGAATTCCTAGGGTGACTCTAGAGGATTATTTACTGTATTATTTAAATCCCATCAACACACCTTGACAAAATCGTGTGAAAAGACCAAGAATAATAGATACATATTACACTTAATACAATTGCGGAAAAACAACGTCTTGATCGTATACGGCATATTTACAGTTACATCAGTTGAGATAATGTTACTAAGTGTGAGGAGAGCGTGACAAGTTAGTAATGTACGAGTATAATGGTGAACACCCTGTATGTTGCTAAACAATAAATAATAATAATAATATTTTCGGGACAACTCACACATCGCTATCTGATCCCAAACTAGACAGAGCCTGTACTATGGTAACCAGACATCTGTTAAACATACTTATAAATTTCTAAATACAAACATATTATAGATAAATTACACCCAGACACAGAACAAATATTCGTGCTCATCACGCAAAGATTTGTCCTGGGTGGGAATCGAACCCACGACCTCCGGCGTAGCAGTCAGTGTCACTTACCACTAAACCACCAGGCCAGTCAAATTAATTAAGTTGGTTTATGTATATATACTTTTTCTTATTTTAAATCAATTTTACTTGTACTTTTATAACCCCAAGTTCAGACTTAAATGCACCTACTACGTATTATTTCTGCATCACCCTTTTGGTTGACTGGTAGAGAATGTCTCTGACATTAAGTCCGCCATTAATCATGTTGTGTATATGAAGCTTAAATAAACGAATCAAGTGTTACGGTAATTGTGTTTAAGAAGTAACTTATGTAGGTTTGTAAGTTTGGATGTTTTTGTACTAACACGGTGTGATGAACAAGGAAATTTTCCGCCTGATGGTAACCGTTACCCTATGGACGCGTGCAATGCCAGAAGCAGTGCACCAAAGTTTTGTGTTATGATTAACTCAGGGAGAAGGATGCATTAGGCAAACAGGCACTGTAACGCAACTACACACCTGCATGTAGTTATTTAGCTGCTGTCTTCTGTAAGGTGGAGGTCCTGCCCAAGTCAGACTTGCTCGCATGTATGGTGTCTTACGTCGCTAAAACACACTAAGTTTTATTTGCAAAATTGCTTCGATAAACACGTATATAATTTTCTTTCAAAATAAGCGTTAATATAGCCAAGGGGCAGTATTATAGAAACATTTATTGGCATTTGAAAGCTGTTAGCAACCATTGCTCGAACCTTTACGTTAGTTTGATTATGAATAAATAGGTATAATAATACCTGGCAAACATCTTGGACAATTGCGCAAAAAGCGTTGTGAGGTCTCTTTGGTGGTATGTGCGGGCTGCGGAGGGTGGGGCACGAATATGAACCAATCACGGGATTGAAGGATGCACGTCATTGGTTAATACTGTCGAACTATGCACCTTGCAATTAGACTAAATATAAGACATGCGCGAGCTATGCCAACTATTTTTCAAGATCTTTGCCGGGCGCGTAGAGTTTCCAGTATGATTACTCTGTGGTTTTCAGAGTTACTAATCACACTGACAATGCAATGTAAATTGGCAGTTTTGAGCTTTCAGTCAACTTGAGCCGACGTGCAGCTATAATTAAAAAATATTAAATGTTAGGTTTTTTTTCGCTACCAACTACGCTGTTTTTTATCCTACGTAGGTGTCAAACAAACATACGGATGATTAGTTTGTGGTTTAGTTACCGTCCATTACGCCTATGGACGCTTGCAATATCAAAAGTATCACTTGCACCAAAGATTTACACTACATTTTAAATTATTTGTACGTAAATAATGTCAACAGGACATTTAGGTTTTCACAATCAGACTCTGCAATAATAAACCAATTCTTATAAGGAGAAACTACTGCAACTAGTTAGTCACAGGTGACTGTCTCAAACCAAAAATATATTATAATTAGTATCTTATTGACTTTGAGACAATATAATCAATATGGGAAAGATGTAGGAGGATCAGCGACACCCAAATAAAGTCTGAAGGTTAAATTTTCTTTTAAAAGGTTACCTTAAAATATTATTAGGTACGCTACTTGTTTTCAATCAGCAACTTACAAAATACTTCTAACAAATTTGTTGATTTTGATGTTATTAAAAACTGTGTCCCGTAACTTAGCGTGACGTCATTCTTATTACATAGTATTTAATACGGGCATCGTCAGCACATCATCACCTCAGCTCTTCTGACAAAGAAAAGGAGACCCACGCCTAACATTTGGGGCATATAAGTCGCAGTTGCAGTTTGCCATCACTTTTGCAAAATTTTGTTTAAGTACCTAATGCTCCTACAAAGATAGAAAAAAAAAAGCTCATACATTAAATCAAACTTATAATTACTACTTAATAAAACCTAATACAAGAAAGCAAATATGGTCCCAGCGTCAGCTCTTATGTTGTCTTCCTCGTACAGGTAAAGAGAAAGATGGCATTCGTTCTCTCCTGGCTAATAAGGTCATAAAAATCACCTTTTTAACTTTAAAATTAAAGCACCAGGAAACAACATCGTGTTAAACATCAACAATGTATCTATCTATTTACATCTAATCTGTAACATCCAAGCTTAGGTCTAGTCTAGATTTGTTACGTAACACTAAACTGGTTCATGAAGCTATCTCGCATAGAATTTATTATCACGTTTTACGTAACGTACTAAAATATTTATAATTATATGCAGTAGGGCAAAGTAGTGCTGGATTATTTTTTTACTAAATTCTTGCCACAGAGTCAGAAAGAAGCACGTTAAGCCACACGTCTAGCCTCTTTCGGCAGGGGTATTTCGTAAAAGCGAAAACCGAGCGACCGCTAAAACGGAGCAAAATCTGGCTGTCAGATTGAAAAACGGAGCAAAATCTGGCTGTCAGATTGAAAACCGTAGCAAAATCTGGCTGTTAGATTGAAAACCGTAGCAAAATCTGGCTGTCAGATTGAAAACCGTAGCAAAATCTGGCTGTTAGATTGAAAATCGATATTCCGTAAGAGCGAAAACCGAGCCTTTTTGACGTTTAGCAATTGTGTGTGCCGTAACCGAGCAATCAGCTGTTTCTTCGAGAATCAGCCGGCCGGTCGTGTAGGAGCGTATATATCGTTTTACGTGATTTCCGAGTCACAGGAGTGTAAACATCGACAATTTCCAAACTTTGGAGATCTATGGTGAATTTATTGATAGAAAAATCCAATTGTTGAAGTGAAAACTTCTTAGGCGCGATGATCACATTTTAAAAATCATGGAACTCGCGTCATATTCAGCGAACGCTTTATATTTAAAAATAAACAAGAATCATGGAACTTGCGTCATCGTCCCTAAACGCTTTCCATATTCTAAAATAATAATCTTATAGCTCGACGATACAATTCACAAGTTAGGTACTTGGTTTTTAGTTCTATCGGCAGTCCACTAAGACTGCCCCGCATGATTTTTATTTTTTATTTTTGACCTGACGTTCGATTCGTCTATCAGACTATAAAAGTAAGAGAATGGACAGTGCTTATGGTTACGCTCACATTATGCATTATAATTTCCGCGTAGTTGGCTGGTTTCAGTTTAGATTGGCCGCTGTAGCCAGCCAGGTAATTTAGGGTATTTTATTACAGTATTTTATTACATTAGGTTCCATGTACTAGACGGTGAAGTTATTACCATGCACCGGACTAATAATTCCAGATTTACTGCTAGTTAGAACTTTCGAACATTCAAACTCATTAACATCTTCCTCTACCCGGGAATCGAACCCAGAGTCTCACGGCCGTCTGTGAATATAAGTGCAAGTTTATACCAAGGCTCAACTAGACAGTCTATCTACATTAACATAACTAATCAAAATTTTATGCAAGACCATAAAAACTATTGCAATTTTTACATTTCTTAGTAATAAATACCGAGTAAGTGTTAAATGTTACTTGATTACCTTTTAATTATTAATTGATACAAACAAGTAAGTAATCTAAATATTGGATTTCTAAATGATTTATCTAGTCTTTTACATTTAAGTATGGTTGCGTAATTGTACTAATATAAATTCCTCATTTGATTTGAGAAAGAATATGAATATTATAAAGAGAAAATCATGTCAAGTATTTTAGCCTAATTCTATCAGTCACGAATTTAAAGAATTTAAATTTCCATCATAAAGACGGACTTGACCGTGTGAACCCATGTATGTAAGTCCCTGCACTTGCTGCTGCAAGCTTTCCATATCAGCCTCTCTAGACAAGTGGCATAAGCGATAGTCGAATCGAAAAGTAAAAAAAAAACAAATGTATGGGATTTGACGTAAGTTAACGACATTATATCGTAGACTTACGTCAAATCCCATACATTTGTTTTTTGACTTTTCGATTTGACTACCGTTTATGCCACTTGTCTAGAGGGTCAGATCTGATATTTCCATTTCAAAGCTTGTTCTCTATTGCGGGAGTTGTCTATTAAAAAAAAGCGTCCATAGGTTACGGTAACAACGTGCCAAAAGGCGGGCCGTATGTGCTTGTTTGCCTTCTTAGTAGTATCAAAAAAATACAACAGTGAGATATTCATTGCTATTATCTTTTCCTACTCATCACTTATAAAGATGCCAAATTACGTAAACCCTAATTCAATACCAATTACCGGCCAATACAGATCATACATTACACAAAATTTCATCAAACCATCTATCATACAAAAGGACGTAAGCAGACATTTTTACATTCACTTTTGTATATATCTGAACATATTATTATACACATGAATGAGTACGAACGGGTCACGACTTCGAACCCGTGCACGATTAAAATGGGATCGATTCATTTTGTCGATTAAATAATATCGATTTAGTCTGTCTGTTTGATATTATTTAAGTTGTGACAGAGGTTTTATGTCAAAACAAACATTCAAATCAAACGCAGCCTACCACTTAAAAGTCGCTGAGAAAGTCTAATGGTCGATAATGCGCCAATGATGATCATGTGGTCTTGGGATCAATTCTCGGGTCGGACAAAAATAGATTTTTATGTAAAATGTAATTTACGAGATTTGCCCGGGGTTAAGTATTTGCCGGCAAGGCATGTACAGAACCTCGGCAAGCACATAATCTTTCTCCAGTCGTGCCGGATTGCCGTTTCATCTGAATATGAGTGTGAAAAAATAAAGCTTGCGCACGTACTTGTGCACTATAATATATGGTTAGTCTCCGTCGAGATTTGCTGCCGTCACCGACATTCTGTTAGAAGAATATTATAACAAGCTATACGTTTACATGTACCATCGACATTGACCACACTTGTAGCAGCATGCACATCTAATGCAGATTATTTAATAAGTTGCGTTCAGTTTATCAGCTGTTGATCAGTGAAATTCCTCACGCTATCACTCTCATTAACAGACGCTCGTATCCATCATGCGTAAGTATTTAAATCTTATGCGTTGTGCATATTTAAGACACGATAATGATAGATTGAAATAGCATACTTAATAACAAAAATATGAATAAGTGAGAGTCTTAAATATCACAAGCTGTATCACAAGCTGTCGCTGTATATATTTATTTATTGATAATAGTTTTGATGCCCGTGCCCAGCAGTGCGACGTTTATGGGTTGAGATGATGAATGGTTTTGATGTGACCGCTTTATTTAATACGTAATAAACAAAAAGGAGTTATTAGGTTTTTAGGGGGGCAACGTTGATAGGTTACGGTAACTGCTTACCATCAGGCGGCAAGCACCTTGTTAGTTTAATAAAAAATAGAAAAATTAAATTTAATATTTTTTTGAAACTAAGGTTCAACATAATAAGTTATTATGTAAGAACCTTTTACAAAGTGTTAGAAAATGATTAAAATCGGTAAAGCCGTTCACATGTGATGTCGCCGTGACCAAGGGAAATAGGGATTCATTTATATATACCTATATATACAGATATAAATTATTATACCTACTTAGCTAATATCAATATTATGGTACCTAATTACATCACATAAATGTTTCGTGACCGGCAAATTATTACAATATATTTTTATTATACCTTAACTTTGTTGTTGGTATTTAGGTTTACAGCAGGCTATAAAAAATTGTACCTCCGCAATAAATATACTTGTCAAGTATCGTGTAATATTTAACACTGGCTTGCCAGAAGTATTTAATAAGGCTGAGACTTCCCTGAGTCTACAGATCGAAACTTGATTTGCCCCAGATATATCAATGCGGAGCTACGGAGCCATTTACAAGATACAATTATGAGTGAAGCTGCTATTGTAAATAATCATTATTTAAAGATCTTGTTATATCATCACTTTATGACATAATTCTTAGGTCCTTTCACAAAACGATTAAACGAAAGGTACATACAACGTATATATGTATTAGCTGTTGCCCGCGGCTCCGCCCGGGTGGATGTCGGTTATCGCTGCAAAAAGTAGCCTATGTGTTATTCCAGACCATAATCTATCTCTGTGCCAAATTTCATCCAGATCCGTTCAGTAGTTTTTACGTGAAAGAGTAACAAACATCCATCCATCCATCCATCCATCTTACAAACTTTCGCATTTATAATATTAGTAGGATATATCACAAGTCATTCAAATACATTCCTTCTTTAAACATTTTAATAGTAACTTAACAGTATACAGCAAGTTTTCTGTGCCTCTAGCACTATCGATAACTATGAGCAGCTATTACCACTTTCCATTAGTTAAACTGATGCCACATGTCTCACCGTCTCGTCTACAACTACAGGCCATAAAAAATCTTGTATGATAGTTATATTATATTGTAAATGATTTATGTCAGAAATAACCAAGAATAATTATGAAACTAGCTCACAAACGAAAAGAAATCGCATCAATCAGTTTATGCCTTCGGGACGTACAATGTCACAAACAGATTGGACAAACAGGAATACTAACATCATATTTTTACATGATCGGTTTTTAGCTCGTAAGTCGTTGAGCTGCAGATCACGAGGTGCCAGGATCGATTTCCAATTGGATCAAAAGTATAGTCCCAATCAAAATTAGCCATCGTGACCGAAATTCAGTCAGAAAGAAATTATTTTTTATACAACTTAGGTAGCAAATAAACATATGGCCTGTCTAATGGTAAGCAGTTACCGTAGCCTATGGACGCCTGCTATACCAGAGGTATCATTTTGCAATACGCAAATAATACCTCTGACCAACTGACCCAAATTGAACACTCTGGAGTATGAATGAGACGTATGTATTATATTCTACGATTGCTTGTCTATGATGTACGAGTAGATTACTGGTACACACGGCAACGGAGTTAGCTGTACAGGGCCGCTATATGAAGATTCGTTTTTTAAGAAAATCATTGTATATATTTCTGTGGAATTTGGTAACAGTGTACAATTAGACTAAACCTACAGATAAAAATATATTTAACACAAATTCATACATTGGTTTTTTTAAAAAACGATTCTTCTTATAGCGGCCCTGTACAGCTAACTCCGTTGCCGACCGTACATTTAATTGTATAGAAACAATAATTGTGCTTGAGATGGTATCTAGTCTTTGCTGTTAAAAAACAGATTTAAATACCTATTACTTTTGATTTTGTATTGTGATATATAAATAAAAGCACTTCACTGAACAATAATCAAATTGACATTTCCTTATACCGAGACTTGTGATCACCTTTCCTTTTAAACTACTTCATTTTGCATACTAGGTTGTGCAATTAAGCTGTCACAATAACAATTATATTTTTATAATGACAGCTCCCACACAAAGCAGAACAAGCTCTGTGTAGCGGGGGACTTTACCGGACACAAATTACACCCAGACTCAGAACAATTCTTTGTTGGTCACATAAAGTTTTGACCCTGTGTGGGAATCGAACCCACAACCTCGTGCACAGCAGGCGCATACTGCACCCACTGGTCCACCAAGGCAGTCACAATGTTATGTAGTTCCAACATAGTTCAGCATAGTATAACATCGATTAAAAATTATATGTACATATTATATAGTTATATTCATATAATTTTTTATCGATGTTATAAATTAATTACTGATGTGGTTCCGATATTAATAACTCCCATTCAACCAAAACTAATAAGAACACGACTGCAGAATTTTAATCTTTCTTTTTTAATAGATTTCTCTCCAGTCATGCCGGATTGCCGCCTTCGGAAGGGAATAAAAATTGTACATCTTAATAGAGAATATAACTTTGTGAATATAGAGGCCAAGTGCCAAATGATATCTACAGATATAGGTACAAAAATATAATGTTTGCTGATTATTTTACGACTGAGGGTCAATTATCTTAGCAGATGAGCAGAACTCATCAATAATTACATGTAACCTGGAGATAGTGTCCGTCGAGATTAGCCGTTGTTGTTAGGAGGACATTATTATTACTTTTTTATTGATATACAAGCTGTTGCACGCGGCTCCCCCCGCGTGGATGTCGGTTATCGCTATAAAATAGCCTATGTGTTATTCCAGACCATAATCTATTTCTGTGCCAAATTTCGTCCAGATCCGTTCAGTAGTTTTTAGGTGAAAGAGTAACAAACATCCATCCATCCATCCATCCATACTCACAAACTTTCACATTTATAATATTAGTAAGGAAGTAAGGATATTATGTATTTGAACGATAACTCGTGATGAAAACAAAACCATAAGTGTAAAAACTATAAGAAGTAAAACATAACGCTTTCAAAATATATAATAAAAAATCAATTACACAGATTGCCCTTTAAATGTGATTACACCGCTCTGAAGATGACCTGACCTCTACGAAAACGGTGACCTCTGTTCGACAGCCGAGGTTCGCAACATGATCGTGTTGGTAACAGGTTCAGTTAAAATTATCATGTCAAGCGATGCCTCTATACATCGTGAGCAGTTCACCGCTTAATAAATATTGGCCAAGGTTTTTTAATTGCTGTTTAATTTAAGCCGATATATCCTTTTTAGTTTTTATTTAAACTTGCTTATTGTGATGTGACAATGTCGTAATTGATCTGTATGTACGTATGAGTGCATTGATTTAAATGCCAGATTTGATCGATTATTTATATTTCTTTGTGAAGAAAAAAATATATCGCAATTTAAATGCCATGTTTCATTTAAAAAAAACAAATATTTTTTTATTTGCCTACGAGTTTCTTATACAAGAGAACATGTTTAGTGAATTGTTTTCCAATTGTCCTGAAGTTCTGTTATTTTGGAATGTGAAAACATTCCAAAATAAATAATTGTTTGGTGTACGCATTTTAGGAGAGGTAAAGCACCATACAAGCAACAGTTTACACCGCTACGAGGAAAGGGCCTTACATAAGATCACAGTCAAATACAACACACAGTATTATAATATAGAAATGAGTTTTTTAATTTTTTTCCAATCTCAAAGACACACATCACATCACAGCACCCTGTTACAAATGTTTAGGAAAGCAACACACACAAGATTCTCTAGGTATTGCAAGCCTTATTTGTTAGCTTAGCTGTATAAAAAATATTGACAAGTCATTTGATAAATTCTAATAGCAATCTTACAAAATGCAGAGTCGAAGGGAACTTCGACTCTGCATTTTGTAAGATTGCTATGTCATAAATCGTAAATTAATATAAAAAATTAACGTTTTTCATGCCTACTTACGTAGGTATTACCAGCCAAAAATGCAGTTTCATTTCCTATCAAAGTCTAATTTTAAAATAATTGCAGTCATGTAACATCACTTTCAAAATAATCAATGACCTGTGATATTATTCATTTTGTAAAACATATACTTTTAACGATAAGTAACGTTAAATAACTAGTTACATAAGTAACACGTTAGTTACCTCTCTATGACACAGTTATGGTTCACTTACTCATCCTATTATAAAAACCTTCTTTAGTTATAAATATTTAATAGATAGATCTGCCTTTATAAAGTTTTTCCGACAAAAAGTAGTCTAGGTAAAATAAATTTTCAAATTATTGTTTCGCAGAATACTTACAAAATTTGCTCTATCTCTTTATAATATTAGCACAGAGTTAAGATAGTAATATTAACATAGAGTTTTGCTTTTCGAATGAATCAAATATATTAAAAAGTCCTGCAGTTACCGCCTGCAATACTAGAGGTATCACGTGCGTGTTGCCGACCCATTTTTTACATCAGGGCTTTAGGATGGAGTATCCCTGGGATAGGAAAACGTTTCATACAAATCGCATCCCTAAAGTAAGCACAGGAGACCTGTACTCGCACACAGGAACACAACTACATCGCTATGTGTTGTTATTTGGCTAGTTTTGGCTTCCATGCTTGCTCGCTAGTATGCTCTAAAGTCCTCTCTTTAGGTCAAAAGTCAGGTGGCAATGAAGTCATATTTTTTTTAAATTTACTGTAGACAGTTTTGTAACATTCTTAATGCATCAGACCTTGGTAAGACATTTCGTTATAAAATTGACCTACGTAGTAATTTGGAGCCATCGCTTAAAATAATTATTTTTTAAATAATTATAGTTACAGGTTAATACAGGTTAAAAACATGCACTTTACTGTTGCATCAAATAACAAGGTCTGTGTCTGATCTATGAACAAGCAATAGAATACAAGACTTGCGTAGTTTGTAAAAACATACTGATGGTATTAAAATCTTGTAGTATATTTTGGTAACTGACTACCATTATCTAACTAAAATTTTAGAACCCTAATATAGCGGTAGCGCAGCGAGCCTATTGTTATTATTAGAGTTTCTAAGCCATGGACTTGGAACTTTAACTTTATACTTTAACTGACAGGAAATCGACCCTACAACTTTTTATACTCAATATAATATATACCTGATGACAGAGTAATTTAGATCGCCCATATGTAGGCCTTTGCCCTCCAAAGTCCGGCACAGCAGATGCTCAGATTAATTATCATTATGCGGTGACCAATCTATGGGTAGGTAGCTCGTTTTCTGCACAGCAAGTGCACCTGGCTAAAAGCGCCTAAAACTCTACTAAGGTCAGTGAGGTCGTAGGTTCAATTCCCACACGCGATAAAACTTAATGCGATTCTTTAATATTTGTTCCGAGTCGAGAAGTATAATTTGTGTCCGTGAATTGTACCTACGTTTGTTTAGTCTCCTGCTACACAAGGTTTGACCTCTAGTGCTGGAATTGTCCTTTTAAAACAAAAAAAAAACAAAATAGCACTACATCACTCGATCAGTCTACGTTAAAAGACATTTAAAAACTACAGAGTAAACGAAAACTCAATATAACGATCTTTAGTTCACACAATACGATCGATATATGTACTCGTAGTAAGCAACCACTTTCCGAATACATCCATATTGATATATAGAGTTTTGTTAGCAAAATAACCTGAATCGATAACCTTGCAAGCGTATGAGAACTCAATATGCCTAACCACGAAAATCGATCTATTCAACAAAGATATTGGTCGATACAATTCCTTCAATATTATCATAGAAAGTAGCTTGAAATGTTCTAGAGTTTTACGAGAACTTTCCTTCATAATATATTCTTGTGGTGTATTCGTTTCTATGAAATATCATATAAGTAAATAAAGCCATTATAATAAGTCCATATCACAACAAGTAAATTTGGTTAATTAGTACGGCAAACTTTCAACGACAACGACATTAGAGAAGTAAAACAACAAGTTTGTGTCTTTACTAAATCATCTAAACTATTATAAAATTACCTAAGTATATATGTGGCAATGGGTCGGGCACATAACTCGCAGAACTGATGGCCGTTGGGGCAAAAAAGTTCTAGAGTAGCAACCACGAACAAGAAGACGAAGCGTAGGCGTCTAATAACGTGGACCAACAACCTGGTAAAGGTTGCAAGCAACAGATGTACAAGGTCGGCTCAGGATCGAGAGTCATGGAAATCCCCCTGGGAGGCCTATGTCTAGCAGTAGACGTCTTTTGGCTGAGATGATGATGATATTTTTATATGACGATAGGAAGCAATTAGCGTATCTTAGTCTCTGCCTGTCTTAATAGGAGATAGGCATGATGATATGTAAGTACATTTGTATGTAATATAAAACTTTAGATTAAATAAAGAACAAAAAAAAAACCCGAAACATTAAGTGCAGCAAAACGTTTAAGCGTTAATTGCTTGACCACGAAGTTATGTAGCCTCGAGCGGTAGAAAGGAGTCGGTCATCTTCAAACGGAGCAAGGACTGATGTTTTACTATTAACTAAACAACTTGTATCAATACAGTCAATAAGGCTGTTATTCTTGGAAATATTTAGTCACTTTAGCAATAAAGACTATTGGACCAATATGTTTATTTGTTTTAAAAAAGATAACTCCCGCACTAGAGAACAAGCTCTGTGTCGCGGGGGACTTTACAAACATACAATTAACGGACACAAATTACACGCAGACTCAGAACAATTCTTTATGGGTCACACAAAGTTTTGTCCTGTGTGGAAATCGAACCTACAACCGTGCTACAATCGTGCATAGTAGGCGCATACTGGGGCCACTGGACCCCCAAGGCTGACTGCCTCGGTGGTATATGTTGTAAAAAAATGTTTTATTGTGTCAAACAGCCCGCATCCTTCATCCTGGGGTGAAGGCGTGAAGCCCTAGATCTTACACTAGGAATCCTTGTATTGTAGGACCTGTCTCTTCCGTATACTTAGTGTAGGGTTTGTTGTTTACTCACGTTATCACAGTGACTCAAAAATGCCCTCTACTTGGTAATCGGTTTTAAAGCTTACTTGCTCAGGTCACATACCCGCCCGTGGCTTACCGTATGCCGCGCTTTTTGTGCAACTGTCACAGTGACGTTTAGTTAACCAATACAGCTAATACAGGTACACACGAGACAGCGTATGTGTGCTTTAATGCATACACTACACTTAGGTTGATTCTTATTGCATAAATAAGTACTGGATGAGAAGGCAGAGGAGAATGCTATGGTGTGACGAGATTGAAAAGGCTAAAGGTAAAAATACAAAATCAATACAAGTAAAATAGCAGCATTTGAGAGTTCGAGTTATTATTTTTTTTTATTAGCCATCTACTATTTTAAATGCCAGCTACCAGCAACCATATGTGACCTATTTCTTAATTCAAAAATAAACAAAATGTTTATTGTTGAATTAATTCACCTGTCATCTTTAACTGTAATCGTTGTGAACACGACCTCTTTTTTATATAAAGGTCACCGAGCACCTGTTCTGATTCAAGTCAGAGGTCAATCTAATAGTATAATCCGTGACCATACAATATTTATTTCGTTCAGCATCGACATTTGCATAATTATGCGCAAATATATATCGTGTTATACCTAATTGGTATTTTTAGCAATTGATTTATATTTTTGTAAGTGTTTTTAACCTACATTAAATTAAAACAGAGCAGATCTTTAGGTATCTTTAACCCATTATCTGATTCCTCTCCTTATACAAGTTCTGTTAAAAAGTATAAGTTAATAATAAATAGATATTTATGTAAAGTTCTAGCGGCCTGTCTCGACTTTACCGGGGCTAAACTATTTTCGGTGCAATTTTCTTTTTTCTTTCGTAAGAACCTTATACGAAGTATTAGAAAACATTTCAAAAAAAGATGAATAAAATCAGGTAAGTTATGTCTGAAGGGAATAAGGGATTCATTTTTATTTGCATATATTATACATTCATTATTATTATTAGTTATTATACAAAAACTTTGTGTCGGCAACTCGCCAGTGCTGGCCTAGAAATGGCAGGCGTCAATAGGCTACGGTAACTGCTATTAAATGCCCTGTGCTTGTCTCCTAGACAGTATAAAAACTTACTTTGTAACTTTGATTTCATAGAAATTTCTTTTTACCCTAAATAAATTAATGAGTTTTGTATTTGTAAAGTATTTACTGACTGCTGTTAAACAATAAATCATTTGATTGATGCACTTTAAAACGTCAACATGAATCATAGATATGCATCTTTGAAACCACATCATTGCAATATACCAATATTTTAAAATGTCAAAAATTATGCAACATTGCAATCCGCAATAGGTATTAAGATATAATCGCTATTAAAACGTTGCATCATGAAACGGAAAAGGATACTAAATAAAATGTGTAAACATAATATATTTTGGTAATCTGTTCTTTTTATATTGTAATAAATAAACATGTAAAGGAGGTTAAATATGAGAGCTCAATACAATATTTAAATAGGCACATATAAATAATACCAAATAGTTTTATTTGATACTAGCCGCCCGCCCCGGCTTTGCACGAATAGTATATCCTCGGATCCTGTAAGATTTTTTTCAATAAAATATGACACTCACAAATAACGTGGCTTTCTATTGGTAAAAGAATATTCAGATCAGTTTAGTAGATCCAGATATTACCCTCTACAACGTCACAAACTCGCAAACTTTCGCTTGCGTGTTGCCGATTTTTGGCACAAGGTATAGAAAATCGTTTCTTTCAAATGCACCTCACACAACAACACAAGCAATTACACCGCCGCCGCCGTGTTTATTTATTTCGCTGTGGTATTTTGTAAATTAGAGATCCATTCCCAGTCGGACTTGCACGCTTGTATGGTACCCTACCTCTCTTGGTTAAAGTTTAAATTGTTTGTTAATTTATTAGATTCTAACTGATATCTTATTTAGCTTCTCATTTGCCATAGCCGACAAATCCCTGGAAATTATCTGTTATAAAAAATTGTTCTCTTATATATGTAGAAGGCATTTGTCATCATGTAGGTACCTAACTATACCTATATATGTAGAAGGCATTTACCTAACCTGCAGGTACCTAACTATCTTTGAATTTGAACTAACAGTGTTTATAGTCGTACTATAATTAGAAACATTATTATATTTATAAACCGGATTATTTCGCATCTGATAATATAATTTTCAGGAATACCCGAAAGAAGTTCCGCAACTGTCATTGTGTGTTGCGTCGTAGGAACTCCTATCAGGCATCTCTGATTAGGGCTACAGCAGACATGTATTTTTTTAGCATCGACGATTTTATCACACTTAAGGTCGCTTTTCGGAAGCTCGACACAGCAACTTAACGCTACGCTCCGATACCGCGACCGAACGCAGAGTCGCCAAAACGCGATGCAGCATTGATACCGTCGCATAACTGCAGATTGCCGATACAAAAAGTAGCATGTCTGGTTCAAGTTTTACTCAATGAGAATTGATATATTTTATAATACCATGAATATGACTTACACACGATCAGAATAAGACTTGCTGGCAGCTTTGTTTTCCGATTTGGGTCTTACCTGAAACAAATCATAAAATTAACGTTAAAAATGTGTCTCACTATGATATTGATTAATACACTAACAACTAATATATAAAAAGTGCCTAGTAAAGCCTAGGGATACTAAACTGCATTTTTTTATGTGTTTATAAAAATATCACACTCGCCCAGATCAATTACAGTCTTGGCGACCAATACCGACGAAGATTATTCAACTGCACAGGTCATAAGAGGTATAGTAGTGCTCAAGTGTAAAACAATTTCTAGCAGTGAAAAATTGTATATCACTACTATGGGAAACAGGTGTGAGTCTATATATATGTGTATGTATCTGATTAATTTATACAAAGGCTAATAGTTTGAAAGTGCATGTGTAATTTAATGAAGTTTATATTTAAATTTAACATAATTTATAATCACACTGTGACACATATGCAGGTCAATGAAAAATTCCAAATAAGTCATCAGCTAACTTTTTTGCTGCCGAGTTTGCTGGCTAAACAGACCGGAGTAGAATCTAAGGAAAAAATCGGCAAGAAACTCAGGCCACTCTTTTGAACCTCTAGATATGTAGTTACAATATGATGTGTGTTATAAATAATAAAAAAATACTCCATACCAACACAAGTGGATGAAAATCTGGAAGAATAGAGAAGAAATATTTGTGTTATTTGTGTCCGTTAATTGTATGTATGTTTGAAAAGTCCCCCGCGATACAGAGCTTGTTCTCTAGCGTGGGAGTTGTCGTTTAAAAAAAAGTGTCCGTCAGTAGGGGTACACATTACAGCCGACCATCAACCCATTGTTTTTTTTCACAAAATATTATTTTGGAATTATTAATAATTTTAACAGTATTAAACACGATTACTCATTTATTATAACTGGTTTAGATAATAATTGGTCCTGTTACTTCAACATGATTGCAGGCTGACCTTCGGCGTGTGACACTGAGCAATATCGTTGTTGCACTTTTGAGACAATAAATTATTCAATTCTACTTTTGTAATCTTGATCATAATGAAGAAATTGGCCTCAGGTGACTCAGGCATAGATATATTGTATGTAAGCAAAATTAGTAATTATTATTAGAAATCGAAACTTAACTATGGTATACGAAACGTGCCGGCCACAAATGTCAATTGATTATATTATCTTTACATACTTGTAGTATAAAACAAAGTCTGTCTGTCTGTCTATACGATTTGATCTATTAAACTACGTTACGGATTGAATGCAGTTTTCAGCAATAGATAAAGTTATTCAAGAGGTTAATAATCTATAATACATGAATATAACATAGAAATCCAAATCAAAATCAATTATCCAAAAATAAATAATTAGAAAACCAAAGGACATTAGCTACAAAAAGTTATTGAAAGAAAGAAAGTATGTAGAAAGTAGTTTACTGTTCTGTAAGGGTTTAAAGGAATTTCCTCCAACGTATGATTAGGTAGTGGAATAATTTCTCTGCCAAGGTTCTTTCGAAAAATAGAATTCTTCAAGAAAGAAGTTATAAGGTTCTTAAAGGCGAGCGATGCCCCTGTGGTGTTGCAAGCGTCTACAGGCTACAGAACTGCTTACCACCAGGCGGGCCACATATTTGCTAGCCACTTTAATAGTTTTAAAAAATATGTTATACAAAATAGAGGACACGAACAAAATTGAAGAAATATTTTATTGGCTAAAGTATCAACTATTGCCTGGCCGTTTTTCCAAATATCAGTGTTACAAAATAAATACTTACCGTTCTCTCTATTCACTCTGTATAAGAATAAGACCGTGAATATAATTGTGTAATAAATAGCGTTACGGTCTATACACAAGCGATAATCTATCATTTAGTGCTAGTCATATTATCTCACGAACACTATCGCTAGGTGCAAAAACAGCTAATTATGAGATCGACATCTTACACTGTCGTGACAGGACGTTGACTTTGACGATGTCTTTGGGTTTGAAACTGGCTACTGTTCTATAAAATAGCAAACCATATACCTATATGTAAGAGATAGAAGAAAGATTTTTATTTATTTGCTCTAACAATAAATAAAACTTATAATTACATAAGGTCCCTGCGTCAGCTCTAATGTTGTGGACTGGACCACAACGCTGGTATTCTCGCAGGACCTGGTATGTCCCACTGTTGGGCATTTGTCTCTCTTAAATATCAAGAGAGCTGAAAGGGCTAATCTTATGCAGGTTGGTAATTCCCCGAATATGACAAGCAAAATAAATTCATTTTATAATTAACATACATAGTTGTTGTGTCTACGTTTCTACATAATAATGTATGTTTACATGCCCTCGTTTATCAAGCTGGGGATGACCATTTCAACCAATAAGCCATGTGTACAATCGTCAATTATATTATGAATTTTCGAAAAAAATGTTTTTTTCACTTTTAACCTTTTGTTTTGTAAAGCTTGTTATCTAATCAATTATTAAATAAGAAGCTAGATTATTTGACTTTCTATCTTCTTTCTTCACGATGATATGCCATAAAGCTTACTGTTGATTGTATAGCAGAATGTAGCGTAGTCTCTACCGTCCACGGGTTAATAATAAGTAGGTACGGATACTCGCAAAATACAGGTAGATACCTACTAAATACTATCATTAGGATCCAATTAGCATACATTTAGCTTCACAAATTGCAACAAATATAACTAAAAAAAAAAAACATTTGATATCACTACCGCGTATAACGCTAGTTAACATTTAAACCGGCTACAAAACCTCATTACATTCAATTGCTCTAACTAAACCATCAATAAAAAACATCTAAAGATCATTGCCGCATCAAATCGAAGTCAGGGACACTGGATGACACTCAAACGAGTTAAACTAGGAACCTTTCCGATCTCCTTTGAGTAATGACGGTGTGATTTAAAGAAAATGCGTGTATGCCTCTGCACAATATAATTTGTATTAAAAACTACAGTGATTGCAATTATCGACTTTATTTGTTTAACAGTAGAGTATATTTTGACCGACTTTATCAATGAGGAGGTTTTTCGACTGCATTTTTTTGTCCATCCATATCTTCGCCAAATGTGAACCAAGTTGAGACTCGAAACCGACTTTAATCTGTATTTCAGTGATTTTTTACAATTTTTGGAGACCTTTGTTAATTAATTTTTTATTCATATAGTATCTTATCGAAATCATTATTTAATGATAAGCTTTAGATGAAGTGCTATTAAGAGTTTTTTTTAATAATTGCAACCAGTAATTGATCAGAATTTTCACGAGTACAGGTACTAAAATTAACTGGTGCCTAATGGAAAGTCAGTGAGTTAGTTATAAAAAATTATGTCTAATTCTCTAGAATGCATCTGGAATCCGAAAATATATGCTTGGAGACGGACATCGACAACGCGGTAAGCCTCGAAAACGATGAACCGGGTGCTTTTGCGTACGACTGGGTAGATTTGGCATCGAATATAGAGGTATAGATGAGATAGAGGTATAGATGAGAATGGGACATTATATGTAGATAAAAAAATAGAATGATGTTCTTTTATACCTTTACATCCTTTGTCTTAATCATTTACAAAAATACAACGAAACGCTTTGGGAAAGGTAGGTAGTGCTCTGCGCTTCCATTGTGTCGTCTTGGCGAGGGCACTACCGTGCTCTTAGATACGAGTTTTTAAAACAATATTGATTGTGTAAGTATGTCAAATAATTATGTAAAGGATATAAATCGTCAGATTTTTCAATTTTATTGAGGTTTTAATTTTACTACCATCGAAGCCTCGTTTAATAAAAATATATATCTTTCTGTATCCAATATTAAATGTTTAAAACGAACGTGATTGCATATTTTAACATGCATTAATAAAACTTTCAATAAAAGAGATATTAATAAATATTCTGATTTACTGGCCTATTGGTCTAGTGGTTTGTGACCCTGACTTCTAAGTTGGAGGTCATGGGTTCGATTCCCAAGAGAAATCTTTGTGTGATGAGCACAACTCTTCTATTTGTGTCTTAGTTAAATATGTGGATGTATTTAGAAATATATTAGTATGTTTACCAGATGGTCGTCATAGTACAGACTGTGCCTCGTTTGTGATCAGATGATATGTGAGTTATTAAAGATTATCATCGGTGTTGAGACCTATAATAATAGCAACCCATATATGTCCCACGGGGCTCCTCTCCTCTATCAAGAGAGAGAGAGAGAGGGTTAGCCCTTAATTCACACACGCTGGCCTAATAATCAGACTTTCTTCTAAGCCATGTGGGTTTCCTCACGATAAATAATCTTGGAACAAAGGTTCATGAAAAAATATATCCCTAAATGAAAATGAAGAGCTATACTTACGTACAGGAACCACTGTGTGCAGTTATTTAGCGGTGGCCTTCTGTAAGGTTAAGGTCTTTCCCCAGTCGGGCTTGCAGCTTGTATAAAGCCCTATCTTTCTAAGCTCATGGTACAATTTAAAATGATTTTATATCCTTTTATAAGTTACATCCTTTTACTACATAAAAAGCTACTATACAAAACTGTGTTAAGAGAGGATAAATGGATTTTATTATTATTATTATTCTTTCCCCCATAGGAAAGGTTAAATCAGAACCTTCACTACCAGGAAGTTTCTTTGTCTTTATCAAATAATTGACATTCAATAATATTTACTAGACTCGACATTTGCGTCAATTATAACATTTATTGAGCAAGAAAAAAATAACTTATAGCTTATGTAGGTATAATCTTAGGTATATGTTTCTGAATATGTCATGTGTAGGCTTAATGTCAATAATGATTGAAAGACTCACTTAACAAATTGATGTATTGAGCTTTCTGTGAATGTCCGATCCGTCTCAATTGATTTATTCAGAAGATGAATGGTAAACCAAAGTTGTCACAAAATCACGTAATAACATGAGGTTACCAAGCAGAGCAGTGCGCCTTTGGCCTGATGGTTTGACGTCATAAGAAAAACAGCAAGCAGTAGATGAGCTTTCGCGCGTCAAAGAGAAGATTTGTTAGTAAGTATTTTTTTCTTTTATGTATTTATTTAAAAGACAACTCCCGCAACCTTAACGGACACAATTTTCACCCGGCCTCAGAACAACTCTTTGTGGGTCACACAAAGTTTTGTCCGGTATGGGAATCGAATCAACAACCTCGTGCACAGCAGGCGCTTACTGCAACTACTGGACCACCAAGGCGGTCAAGTTATGTTCGTTATAGATCTTCAGATTCCGATTGCTACCAATATTATAAATGCGATAGTTTGGACGAATGGATGGATTTTATTACTCAATCATGCAAATAACGGCTCAATGGATCTGGGTCTGTACGGCACAGATGTCTGAGGGCACGGTAGTGTCCCCGCGCCAACGCGTGAAACACCGGAAGCGCAGGGCACTACCTACCTTTTCTGGAAGCGTTTTGTCGTATTTTTGTATGCTTATTGATTCGGTCTGGATACTGCTAGAAAGTCTATATTACATAGTCATATTTTTTATCCCCGGACAATAAACACTGTTCTCATAGGAAGTTTAGAAATATTTACAAAATAGCGTTTTATATTCCTGGGTCACGAATAACACAAAACACTGATGTTAAAAGCATTTAAAAGCGAATGCGCAAATTCTTGAACCAAATTAACATCGCCATACTTTAATTGTTCAAGTATCTTTAATGAGGTTGTTAATTAACCAGTTCATTGGCATATGCAATGTTAATTAATTCAGTCACTTGCAAAAAAGCTCTTCGAAGCTCAAGTTACTCGCGAAAAATATATAAAGAACTAGCTATTGCACAGAGCTTTGCCCCTGTGAATATATTTTTTAAAAATATATTTACACTAGCTGTTGCCCGCGGCTCCGCCCGCGTGCATGTCGGTTATAGCTGTAAAAAGTAGCCTATGTGTTATTTCAAACCAAAATTTATCTCTGTGCCAAATTTCATACAGATCCGTACAGTAGTTTTTACGTGAAAGAGTAACAAACATCCATCCATCCATCCATCCATCCATTCTTACAAACTTTCACCTTTATAATATTAGTAAGGACATAACAAATCACGCACAAAATGGCTCAACGGATATCGAATAAATTTGAGCTAAAATATAGTCTGGAATAGCACATAGGCTGTTTATCCCGGTAACAGTACAGTGGTCCGCCTGAAGGTAAGCAATCACCGTGAAGTTTCCTGTGGCTGTTTGCAATACCAAAGGTATCACTTGTGTGATTTAATTTAGCGTAAAAAAAAATAATAATTTAGCATTAAGGGTAAAAACATGCTCAGGAAAAGATGGCGGGATGAGCTTGCCTCTTACAGCGCTGACTGGATAATTAGAGGTCTCAACCGTGACCAATGGAAGTAGGAAAGGGAGGCCTTTACCCTGCAGTGGCACAGTAATGGCTAACAATAATATTAAGCGTAACATTTAATTGAATAATTCCGTCAGACCTTTATCAAACTAAACCTCCTGTCAATACACTAATGCTTAACATAATCTACATATCATCAGTCATTTGACATTTAATACACTGCCATTGTTATCTTAAGTAAGCAATTATAACTGAATATATTAAAAACTAGTTCAGTGATCGTGAATTTTTCATCTTGTTTTTAAATGTCACTCATGAAGGTATTTTTGTATGTCACAGCGATAATACCTTGGCCATGTTTTACATCGGCAAACAAAGAACACAAAAGCGCCATACTATATCCTTTAAACGAAACGCGCTCTAGTATAACCCCTACATGGTGGGGGTAGTAGTAGTACACCTAGACTCAGAACAACAGTTTGTGGGTCACACAAAGTTTTGTCCTGTGTGGGCATCGAACCCACAACCTCGTGCACAGCAGGCGCATACTGCGGCTACTGGACCACCAAGCTATTAAAAAGAGTACTAGACAAATATATTGTTTTCCTGTGAGAAAACTCATGCACTATGGGACAAGACCTGTGCCGCGGGCGACTTTACAAACATACAATTAACGTACAAAAAGTGGACCCAAACTCGGGACAACCTTTTGTAGATCACACGATTTTTATACCGTGTGGGTATCGAACCCGCAACTCGTCACATGCTCGTAAATGGCGAGGTAACCGCTTAAGCCACTGAACAGTTAAACATATTGCTTCAATAGATATAATAAATTTCCTACATCGCTGTCTGATGGAAATGTATTTAGACAACTGGCAACATCGCTATGTTGGATGGCAATGATTAATCTGTAAGCCATATGCTGGAGTGATGGTGAAGTCGTCGCTTGTATTAATCAATCATCTAACAATCAATTTCCTATATTCTTGTTATTAGCTACTTGATAACTAAGACAATCTAGCCCTAGGTTGAAAGCCGACAATACAGGATGACAGAACAGAACTTATGTCAGATATCTATAATGAAATGACACCCGTTCTTCCTTAGAAATATCAACTAGTAATCAATCTTATTCAATTTAATAAACTCATTAATAATTCATTTCAATCTATATCTCTTCAATATATCTGTGGATTGATGCTTCTATTGTACACTTACCACACAAACAAACACATACAACATTGTCCTGTCGATTGTTATAATGCAATTTGATACAATTGTTTTATCAATCAACAATCCCTTTTTAACATTTGTATGCCTATATAGCCTTAGACCATACATTCGAGGAGACTGTCGAACAATGTGCCATAGTAATCTTATAACTAAAATTTGCTAAAATGTTAATTAAAAGTAGATACTTATCTAGCTTACTTAGCCAAAAACATGCGACATTTTTATTTTTAAAGACAACTCCTGCATTAGGCAACCGTGTCGTGATTAACTTTACAAACATAAAATTAGATAACAGACACAAGTACACCTAGAATCGGGACAACCATTTATGAATTACACCATATTTTGTCCCGTGTGGGGATCGAACCCACAATACGCCGCATAGTGGTAAATGGCGAGGTAACCACTTAAGGCCAACCAACCAACTGTAAATTTACCCTTACGTTCGTGTGGTAATTGTGATGGATTAAGAATACAAACTCCGTTTCAGGCATTGAGTAAGTCAGCCTGACAATACCCACTGCAAGAAAGGATAATCTCGAAACAAAACCCGATACCGAAACGTCTGATCAGCGTGTTGTAGTAGGCTAATATCTCTCCAAATGTTTGGAGGAAGCCCGTGCCTAGCAGATGGAGGTTTATGAATTGAGATGATTACCTCTACGGACTGATACTTTAAACAATCTACAAGTATTCTTGACCATCTGACAAAAGGGCAACACTCCATACGTACCGAGCCAATTTATACTTCAGTCTGTATTTAATAAATTTAAATGTCAACAAGAAATCGTATATGGATGCTTTCGGCTTTTTTATTGCTCATTTAACGTATCTACACTATTGAGGGTATCTTATGACAATTCGCGAGACGGTTAAAATGTAAACTCCAAAATATTTTGCTGTTTTTGGTAACGGCATTTCAGAATTCACAAATTACTGCAGATCGTCCAAAAGATGGAACGTTTATAATTTCTTCGATAAATATAAAGGTCAACTGCTTGCTGTTTTAGGGTAATGGCCTTTTTTTTCTAAATAACTCTCTTGTTCGAGCTAATTCGACAGTATTGTAAAATTGGATTATAAATAAAAATATTAGATAAACTTGAGCGTCTCCAAAACTTTTGTATACGATTCATATTTGGCTTACGCAAGTATGATCATGTTTCACAATTCAGAACGCAGCTCAAGTGGTTACCCATACGTTATCGCCGGAATACTCATATCCTTTCGTTACTATATAATGTACTATTTAATCCTACAGCACCTTCCTATCTCAAAGAACGTTTCAAGTTCCTTTATGATACGCACAATAGAACTTTAAGGTCCTCAGAGAACCTGGAACTAAAAATGCCACCGCATTCAACAGTGTTTTTCGATAAATCCTTTTCTGTATCTGCCGTTCGTTTATGGAATGCACTACCTGTGGCAATAAGACAAGCTCAAACTATATCTGTTTTTAAAGTCATGGTGAAAGAACACTACTTATCATTGTAATTTGTATTTCATCTATGGTATTATTATTATCATAATCCTTAAAATATTTTATCATATCTTATTTATAAATATGTATTTATTTTCATATATCTATTTATTTAATTGTTTCAATTTTTCTTATTTATTTAGTACGCCAACCACTACTGCTGTTTCTCACCAACACAATATCCATCCAAAGGTTGCCTGGTAGAAATCGCTCTTAGCGATAAGGCCGCCCATTGTACAATCTTATTTATTTTAAGTTACTATGTTATGTATTATAATGGTGTACAATAAAGAATAAATAAATAAATAAATAAATTATATGTTAATAGTTTACATCATATCGCCCTAGATGGCGTTGGTGAGTCAAGTATGAATCGCGATATGGTTTTGTTACTAGTGCGAGTATATAAGGAAAAAGTTTTATGATTCAAATTTGGATATTTAGGAACCTCATACGAAATAAAAGTTTTGCTTTGGAGTGAGTATATTATTTTAGCTTCCGTACTCTGGACGTAGTTCACTCCAAACTGTTATATTTTAAAATCCCCGCACTGAGAGCTATTAGTTAGTCTGCCTTACTCTGTCATTTCTTGGTATAAAGATTGATTGTACTAGTATGTTGCAAGTTTACTGACTTTAGCGATAGAATAATTAATCATGATACTGCCATAATATAGTATTCATAGAGATTCTGGTTTCTTAATAAGCATGACAGCTTATAGCAAGCAATAAAGTATTTCACACATAAGCTAGAAATGTTGTTAAACCTTGTTCAAACTTGCAACGTTGTCAGTTTGTTAGCAAAATAAAATATAGGTTTATTAAAATATATATCTGAGTTAGATCAAATTATAACCTTTTTGTTTAGAGGTTTTCAGTAGCTACACTAATTAATTGAAGTAACATTATAAAAAGCAAAGGTCGCCCGCTTTTTGTAAGCACCTACTAGAAATTTATTAGTTTTATAGATTGCAAAAAATGGATCAGATTATATCAATCGATAAAGTATACGCCTCTGTCTATAAGGAAATAATATACATAATATAAATATAACAGTTTTTATAAATATAGCTACTATACGATATCTACGTCAATAATTTAGAAAATTAGGTTTCAATATTCATTAATTTATGAGCTGATTGACATTCAGCATCACAATGTATGGTAATAACTATTAATATTACACAAACAGATAAAAACACACCTCTGATGGTTGTACATATTATTGGGGCAGTTTGGTTGGTAATAGCTCAATTAAAAAGAAGAGTTTGACTTTGATTTTATAATTTAGCGTATAATGTTCATATTTCTAAATGTTAATATTAATATTAATTATAAAATCTTTCTAATATGTGATTTGACATCGTAGCACGGACGACAGCGACGCGTAGCGGCTTGTCGCGGAGGCTAAGCCACGCCTTCGAAACCACAATTTATTTTGGAACAACCGTCCCTATATCACAATTATAAAATATACATTAAAAAAAATAAAAATCGGCAAACATTTTGTGAAAGTCACATCTCGAGCAAAGTATATCTTAAGACAAAAGGTTTTTTTTTTTTTTTTTGTAAAATGATACATCCTTTACTTATGCAAACCAGATATGCATCTTTAAGAAACAAAGTACATTTTTTCAGCTGTACCTAGAATAATGAACAAAAAACATGCTCCATATTTAATCAGTGGGGAAGTCCAGAACAAGTGATATTTACGCGAGGACGTCAACTCTTCTTTTTTACTACCTGTTACCTTCTTGAAGTAGATTTAAGACATTTAATGACCAGTAAACTAGTTACTGTATGTATGTATGGGTGTTACGTAGATCATATATAAAATAGTTCCGCGACTGACGGGCTGAAGCTGTAAACATGCAATGATATTATATATTCTTTCGGGTGTAAATGTTTGTATGATCAATTTATTTTTGACCTTTGAGACCAAACTTGATTGTTATTGCTTGAAGTTTGTAGTATTGTTGTTTGTTGTTGCTTGAAGTCCGATACTGTACCCGGTACAGGCAATAGGCTTGTTTCCTATCATAGGGACCTAACAAAGCTAGCGTAACGTGGCCGACATATAACTAACATTGATTACCCTATTGGGAAAAACGTCTTTTTCCCGATGGGGTATGCTATTGTATTTAACATAACATTTTTTAGGAATATTTATACCTAAATCAATTTTGGAAAAGGAAAACTATCTCTTATAAAAAGACCTTAAGTTTGTATAATTTCCCGAACAAACGTTTGCACCCCATCTTATGTTATGCTTTTTAGGTGTAAATCTATATCAGTAATTTAAGTGGACAAAGTCGCAGGCTATTGCTATAGATTTATATATTTTTTCAAGTTCCGCTCAACCAAGGCTGTAAACGATTAGATAGGTATAGTTGATTACTCTAAAGCCTTTTTCGTACGACCTCAAATAAGTTGTAATTGAAAGTTCAAATTAAACTAATTTGTTATAAGTTGAATTAAAAATAATGTATTTTTGCGTTATGACCTTTATGGTGAAGGCAGTAATTGGGATTAAATGATTATAATCTTTACACTTAATACTTGTTTATGTTCATTTGTGAAGCGTCCATTTGTATTCTGCAAAGTACAGTCAGTATTTCGAGTAATTCATTTGAAACGAGGACTTACTATTTGTTATCGAAGCGGAATAATACAAATTGGTCAACAACTAGAAGGTATATGACGCTCTTACTTCATATCAAAAGCATTCTTGCTATTAAACATTGCATTTTTTTTTTTGGAATTTAAATTTGAATGTAAGAAAGAAAATCAACTGATTAATTTTAGACCCCAGACAAACACAATAGGTACAGCAACTCAGCACAAACAATAATCTCTATCGTTATCCTGAGTAATTCAAAAAAAGCTCATGTTAATGTACTTTGTGTCCGTGACTAAGTTTGTAACATACGTTGACGTATGTTTGTAAAGTCCCTCGCGACACAGGGCTAGCTCCCTAGTGCGGGAAATGTCTATAAAAATGGGATAGGGCGAGTATCATAGGATGTGCCTAACTTTCATTATTATTATCATGAAGCATTTATTGGTAAATAATGTGATCTATCGATACTCAAAGGACATCAGGAACCAATTGATACAAACGTATCAATAAACAAATTAATATAACCGAGGAAGTTAAATAATAAGTCCATAAACGTTCATCCGGACGTTTTATTTCGTTCGGAAATGTTTATTCAAAATAATAATTAAATCACAATTTATGACAGTTAGTTTACATTCATATCCGTATGGGAAAGCCTTTAATGGTTACTGTGCCTTTAACCAAAATGAGATCTTACAGCTAATGTAATAGAAAGTCTACATGAACAGAAAGGTATTAGAACCTAAGATTGATGGTTCTAGTATTATAGCATTTGACCTAACCTCAATACGTACAGATATTACCTAATTGTATGATGTTTCATTACACAAGGGTATCCATTCGTTTTAATTATACTCGATGCAAACATGTTGTAGTTATTCTAAAAGCTCCGTTTCATTTGATATTTCGAAGAATAGGTAACAAACAAAATGTCGTTTTAATAAAATAATAATCATAAAATGTAATTACATTTATAACTTTTTATTTGTAAGTTTTATTACAATCACAGTTTACAACATTTTTTTTGCACGTAAATATTATTATTAATCAATATCTAAATACAATACAAAATAATGGCTTGAAGCATTACAAAATGATTACATAAAATAAAAATTGTAAATAAAATGAAAAAAGTTTTATTTCAGCGTTTAACAAACATGAACTTATTTTAAAACAAACTTACGTTTTAGCATATTATTGCCAAGCGCCGGTAGATATTATGAACAAAAGTAACAATTCTGTGGTCTTCACACTATGCATGCCTGTATTGTTAAGTCCTAACTCATACACTAAAACCATAAATAAAATAAAATAAATTACATAAGTGATTAGACGACCACCTTATTTCCTTATTAAACATGTCATATTTATTAATAAGATAAATAAATAAAATATTATAAATTAGAAAAAAATCCTTACAACATTTAGTGAAGGTAACGATTTTATTGACGTAAGTAATTTAAATTTAAAAGTACTTGA
The DNA here is from genome assembly GCA_947095525.1 of Trisateles emortualis. Lineage (NCBI taxonomy): Eukaryota > Metazoa > Arthropoda > Insecta > Lepidoptera > Erebidae > Trisateles > Trisateles emortualis. Next base: position 17,652,952 of record OX352736.1, on the reverse strand, counting down.
AAAAAATGTTATTAAGCTGTCAAATTAACATTTTGAAAACATTTTAGATTTAAGATTTACGATAACAACCTTTAATATTGTAATTACATTAAATTCCCAGACGATTTATGTCAATATTATGTATGTAGACTAAGTATATTTACTATTTTAATTTCTTTTTTATTTTAATATTGAAGTTTAAATATCAACTAGGTACTTGATTATTGACCTTCTGTCTGACAGATGAAGTTGTAGCTGTGCCATAAGGGGTTCCTTAATTATTTTACCTGTTAAACCGTGTTAAAAGAGGATTGACTAGTTGGTCTATTGATAAGTGTCCCTGACTACTAAACTGGAGGTCGTCTGTTCGATTTCCATTCAGAATTAATCCAGGACAAGAATACAAAATATTTTTTAGAACTTATGTCAGAGTAGTTTTAAATCATAGCCCAGTTCTCGTCCTGATAATCTATAGGAATTAGCCCACCAGCTGCCCACACACACATATCCTACTAATACATATTATAAACGCGAAAGTTTATAAATATGGATGGATGGATGTTTGTTACTCTTTCGCGTAAAAACAACTGAACGGATCTGGATGAAATTTGGCACAGAGATAGATTATGGACTTTTTACACCGATAACCGACATCCACGCGGGCAGAGCCGCGAGTAACAGCTAGTACGGCATAAATGTACCATGTTAATTAACATTATTAATCATACGAGTAAATTTACTTACGTCTAGACATTCTCTATTAATAATTCAGCAACATTTTTGTTTCCCATAATTGCATATAGGTATTTTGTTTGATCTACATAATTAATACTATGACATTTATTTAAACACCCGTCATAATATAATAATTTATGTAATTTAACGCTATTGGAGCCTTGACCGAAAATAATTGAGATGTCAACTCAACAATAGGTGCATTCCGAGAGATTAGTAAAAATATTCCGCGATGAATAATATTATATTATTTATGTAACAGTTTGTGTAACATATTATATTTGTATTAATAAAAATAAAAGTCACGGCGGCCAATCTCAGAGGACATATTTATAGTTCATAAATGGATGCACAAATACAGATACCTCCACTCTCATAGTACGATGTGCCGACAATGCGAACACGACCAGAAAAAGATGGACTTTACGTGCTTTCCGAGACACGGAGTTCTTGCAGTTTTTAAAAATGGTCACTCGTCTACGGTAAAACCTAAGATTTCATCATCATCAGCTTATTGCAGTTTACTGCTGGACATAGTCTCCAAGTGCACGCTACCTAGACCTACAACCTAAGATTTATCAAGACCTAGTGATAAAAGTAGAAACTGTTCTATGATAATCGTTATTTTCGGCCTTTGATTAGCAATTATTTGGTAAATATTAGATTTTATCGATTGCTCGGCTGTGGAGGGTGTGACTTGCAAACTGCTCGCTACCCGTCTCACCTCCCTCCTCCATGAGCCTTATGAAAAGCAGTAATAATCCAGCGTAAGTGCTTGTAATCTCACGAACAACACTCTAGAAATGTCGAGTAATGAATTGTTAATTTACTTGTCATCGCTGTTTAGAAAAAAAACTCTTATACATTTTTAAATTAGTTACTTAACTAAGAAGAACTGCTACAACTCTATTTATATAAAAATGAGTTATTATGAGGCATTTTAAATTAAATAACTGAATACGTAACCGTAAGCATTTCGTCGCGCTCTATGAGTTTATTGTAGAAACTCAACCTCAGCAGAGTACGTGACGCAGAATGAGGGCGTTTGTATTTACAGAAACATTTTGTTAGTAACATTATATTTACTAAGTAACTGCTCGATCTAGCTACACACGAGTGGACTTTGATTTAGTTTTTACGGTTTTCATCCTCTTAGGGGTACATTTTTGAGAAACGCTGATATGAGTGTATTTATTTCGAAAAAGGAGATATATATAAAATTTTGTATTTCTTACTTTGAAAATGACGAAATTCCATACAATCCTATACATTTGACTGCCTTAGTGATCCAGTGGCCGCAGTATGCGCCTGCTGTGCACGAGGTTGTGGGTTCGATTCCCACGCAGGATAAAACTTTGTGTGATCCACAAAGAGTTGTCCTGAGTCTGGGTGTAATTTGTGTCCGTTAATTGTATGTTTGTAAAGTCCTCCGCGACACAGAGCTTGTTCTCAAGTGCGGGAGTTGTCTTTTTTAAAAAAAGAAAAAAAAATCGTTCATCTTGTTAGTGGCGAAATTTCCAAAAATTCTTTCTTAATGCTTTGTAGCCTCTGCTGGCTTTAGGTTAAAAAATCAGTCAGACAAACAATCAGAACAAGTACTTTTATGTACATACCTATAGATATAAATGCTGCGTAGCCCACACGCACATAGATAGAATAGATAATAAATATTTCTAAATGTATCATTTTGTTCGACGTAGCGTGGGCAAGGCGCCAATAAGGCGAACCGACAACTTGGTGAAGCTTGCACGATCGCCTGCAAGCTTCACCAAGTCGATGAAGTCGATAAATGGAGACAGTTTAGGTCCGAATTCCTTGGGCCTATGCCTATGTCCAACAGTGAATGTTTTAAATTAATAGTGTTCTAAATATCGTCTAAATGTCAAACGCTTATTCAAAACTGGCCTGTTGGCCTAGAAGTTAGCAAACCTGACTGCTAAGCTAAATGTCGTGGGTTTGATTTCCACGGGTGAGAAATTCAGAAATGTTTATTCCGAGGTGTAATTTGTCTCCGTGAATTGTATGTTTGTGAAGTGATCCGCGACACAGGGCTCGTACCCTAGCGCGGGTTGTCTTTTTAAAGATAAAAAAACATAGAATATGAAATAAGTGGTATCTGATACAAATTCTCCATAGCAAGTTCGCCTGTTCGCCACATCTAGTTTTGACTCAAACAACTATTTACAAAAACAGTGTGACACACAACGACTTCCTCATTCCACGTTTGTTCTAGTCTAATTGGTCGGAGTATGGTGTAAGGCCTTATTGACCATGAAATTGATATGTGATGTAAAATAATTATATGATATGAATCATAGTGTGGGGTTAAGTGGGAATTGTCATTATGGTTTTGTAACGCACTACGCGAACGCGTATTCAAATTCTATATTTATACTAATTGACCCAGCAAACGTTGTTTTGCTCCTAAAATAGTAATATTGCTATTAAAAAATAGGGGTAGATCGTAGAGGCGTGAAAATTAAGGGTTGTATGTATTTTTGTATGCTGTATTATTAAAAAAATGAAAACAAAAAATGTTGTCCAGAAAATAAAATTTAGGGGTGGACCACCACCTTTAACATTTAAGGGGATAAATGTTGTCCGATTCGCAGACCTAACCGATATGCACATAAAACTTCACGAAAATCGGTCGAGCCATTTCGGAGGAGTTTAATTAATATCCTCCAAACCGAATTTCGGTCATGGCGGCTAATCTCAACGGAGACTTGCCATCTGCGCGGGAGATATTATAGTGCAGAAGTGTGTGCGCAAACACAAGTGCACTCTTTGTTCCCTCAACCCAATATCGATTTTTGGCCCGACCCGAATCGAACCCGGGACCTCGTGATCAGCAGTCTCACACATCGACCAATGAGCCACGGAGGCAGTGTAGTTCAGGCAGGAGTTTAATTACAAACACCGAGACACGAGATTATTTATGATCAATTGTTCAATAAATAGACCAGATAGCAACAAAAATCGAGCATTTTAAAATAATATTATTATTGATGTCGCGTATATTTAATGAAATTATAATAATTTACAATATATATACGACCTTTTGATTGTTGTGTAATTTAAGAACGGTTTATTTCCTTCTCATAAATAATATTGTTTAGAGACCATTAATAATTCGTATTGACGTATGAGTTGTTTGGTTTCTGCGGTAGATTCATGTCTCATGCCGTCAAGTAATTTGGATTATATTCCATGGGAGAATTTTATTGCAGGCTATGTGTTATTCCGGTCTTTAATCTTTGTCTGTGCCAAATTTTATCCAAATCAGTTGAGCCGTTCTGGAGTGATTGAGAATAAAACATCCATTAAAACTTTCGCATTTATAATATTAGTAGGATTTATGAAATGGTATCTAAAGATACTCACTGACATAAAAAAATACTTTGTCTTGTAAATCTAATATGTAATAATATTTTTATAGTAAATACATACATACCAAATAGCTGCGCTTGTAGTAATTCAATTGTATATAATTCTTACCTGTAAACAAAAAAATCTTATAAGTAATTATATAAAATTTAGGATATACATATCGCTTGTGGGATATAATTATGTCTTTGTCCAAATCAATTTTTAAGTTTACTACCCTGCAACCGACATTCAATTCCATTAAAATTCTCGCACAATATTTTATTTATGTTAATTTTATAGAGGTATCTGTCTCATTAATGTGTGAAAACTTATAAATGGTTTCAGTTGTTAATTTAGTTATAAGATAACTGTTTGTTTTCCAAATAAAATAAAATAAATAAATAAATTAACCCTTAAACCGTAATTTGCAACTTTCTTTAGAAAACAATAGATACTTTTCTGTTTTTAATAAGACAACTCCCGCACTAAAGAACAAGCTCTGTGTCGCGGGAGACTTAGAAACATACGATTAACGGACACAGATTACACCCACACTCAGAACAACTCTTTGTGGGTCACACAAAGATTTGTCCTGTGTGGGAATCGAACCCACAACCTCGTGCACTGCCGGCGCATACTGCGTCCACTGGGCCACCAAGGCAGTCAAAAAAAATTGAAATGTTCTAGTCATACCTCTGCCTATGCCTTTGAGAATAAAGGCGTGCTGATATCGTCATCTTTATTTTAACAACCATTTACTTGATAAAACAGTAAGCTAATTAAAAGTGGTGCAAAATAAAAAGGCGTATACACAGTGCCATTCTACTTACTGTAAATAAACTAGTTTACCTTACACTCTACTGTTATATATAGTCTTTGTTTATTTAATAAACGCTGCAGCTGTTATTATTGTGAATAACAGCTATTTAAATACTGCGTATTTTTGCTTAAAAATTTTAATAACACTTGCATGGGGTCTAGTGGTGTAGGAGGTCACCTCACTACCAATACCGTAAATGTTGTGGCTAAAAAGCTTTGTCCTAAATAGATTATTATTAGGTATTACAATATATATAATGTTACAGTAGGCAACATTTTTAATTTGTTATGGGGTTTGTTGGATATGGATGGTTGCGTACCAGTACATCATGCGTCATCAGCACCCACCCACTACAACAATCTATCGCTGCACAGATTTGCCGAAAAAGTATTTGTCAAACTTAGGATTAACCAGTCATTCCACGAAATGACTACATCTAGTCTTTAGATCTTTGACAACAACATATAGGTACACAAAGCTTTATCTTATCAGTTTATAATATCGAATTATTTAATCAACTGAATATTAAATATATGTGTAGGATTAACAAGGTTATCGTCATAATCAACAGAGTTATTTCAAGACAATTCTAAAATGAGCCTATAAATATTTTAACTTCAGGTCTTCTAATCGTTGGTGTATCTGTAGATTTTATGTTTGTCAATCGCGACATAAAGCTTGTTTACTAGTGCTGGAGTTATTTATAAAAAAAGTGTTATGGATACAGGACTTTAATGCGATTTTAAGGGAAAATTAAAATCATGTTATCACTATCTCAGTAATAACCTTAACACATAACTCTGTTGTCAAAGATGTAAGGTCAACAACGCGCATATAAAAATACAGTAGGATAGGATTTTCCATTTTTTAATGATTATTTTTCATATGCATGATAGAGAAAGTTTGAAAGAAATGCACCGACAAAAGCGTTACTAAGAACCCACTTCGCTATTTTATGCACATTGAATTCACAACAAAGAAACCAAGTAAAACGTTTCAACTATCATTATACATAAACAAAGACATTTTTAAACTAACACATTTACTAAAATATATAAGGAAGGGGCAGTAATGTAAAGTAGGGCAGCCCACAGCTAGGTGGACCGACGATCTAAAAAAGGTCGCTGGGACGGACTGGATGCTGAAGGTGGAGGACCGTGTGCTGTAGCGCGTGTTAGGAGAGGCCTATGTCCAACAGTGGACTGCAATAAGCTGATTGATACTTAAATATACCTATGCTAAAAGAGCTCCAACAACCTTAAGCTTTTTAGTTTTATAAATGTAATAAGACAAAACTAGTTATTAACTGTCATCTACATAGAGCGGGTGTAAAACAGGTAATAATAAAACTATAACACCGCGTCATAAAGGACAAGGCGAGCCACCTCCTGTCTCTTATCTAATATATGTATAATGTACTTTATATATTACCTGTATGTGCTTGACGCCTAATACACGTTCAACATATATTTGATTGGATTATTAATTCAAGGATTCATATTTAGAACAATCTTATAATTCAGTTTTGGAACGAAGTTCCTTATCGCGCGTTGCGACCAAAAGTTGTAACGACACTTTTTGTTTTTTTTTATTATTTTAGCGAATTCTCTAAACGGCCAACAATAATATGAAAAAAAAATTGTCAAATTTGTGTAAGGAGGTTTTTGATCTAAAAGTAAAGTAAGTAAAATATAAATTAAAAGCCAAATAGTAGCTTCAAATTTAATGAATTATGGTTGAATTTCGACCACGGGCGTGTCAAGTATTAATTTTGAGAATAAAATAAAATTGTGTAGATAATTCTGTAAAGTACAAAATCATATTAAAAATGTATAAGTACCCGAATAATTATTTTCTTTATACCTCGAATAGAACTTGAAATTAATATTTTTATAATAAGGAACTTCGTTCCTATCTGGTGTCCCACGACACCACTCGGTTTTATTCATCAACGCTTTAATAATTAAGTACTAATGAATGAACATTTGGCTGACAACTCCTGCTTGTTCACCAAAGTTCTTTATTAGGGTCTTTACAAAGACATATAATTAATGGACACAAAGTACACCCAGCCTCGGAACTACCATTTGTGTACTACCAAAGTTTTGTCCCGTGTGTGAGTCGAACCCACATCACACCTCGCAGTGGTAAATGTCGAGGTAACCACTTAAGCCACGGATAAACCCTTTAGTCAAATTTTAGGTATATGTTTGAATCGATCGTCATGACCTGACTTCTCAGCTTGGACTTATACGTCAACTCGACCGCGAAAATCTCGTCCACGTGGTCGAGTTGGGAAGAGTTCAATAAGAGTTTAATTCTACCTATTATTTAATTATGCATCTCGACCAAAAAAGTCTCAGCTTGATTTCCGGCTCAGGCAAAACATTACGTAGTAGCATGTGTGTGTTATATTTAAATGTAATTTTATAAATCCAGGACACCAAATATATTCTACTGTCATCATTCTAACATAAAGTACCTGCTTAAAAGACCGACGTTATTAAAAGAATAGGCCTTACAAATAACTGTAAAATATTTTTCCACTTATCCGTAAATAACAAATGATTAAATCAATCCGTCAAGTGGAAATCTCGAAATACCGATTGCACAATACTAATCATGGATCACTTCAAATGTTTCAGTATTGTCACGCGTGGCTTGCGCAGGCGTCGATTTTGTACAGTTGGGAAAGTAAAGTGCGTTGACAGCCTATTAAAGTTATAGAGGTTCATAATTAGTTCAATTTATATTTCATTGTCATAGAAATCGTAACAAATTTTGCTATAAAGGTTTGATAAAAAGGTGTTATTGATTTAATAAGGAATGAAGCACTATTAACACCATACAACATTGCCACGGAAATTATTATGACATATCTATTTTTAAAGACAACACAAGCAGAAGAAAACATAAAAATATTAATAGAAAATATATCTATAATCTTCTTAACATATTTTGCTTTTCTTTGACTAAATAAAAAAATAAATTTGTAGGTTACTATTTGTAGGTTCTTAGACACGAAGAACTAGCTGACTCGGAACTATATTTGCTGACGGTCAACAGCTATATGCTTTAACTTATTTGTACGTTTATACAATCGTTTTTTATAGTACGTAGGTGGCAAACAAGACTGATGATAATTAGTTAGCCGTAGCCTAAAGACGCTTGTTATACCAAATCACACGTTGCTGACCCCAAAATAAACACCAGAGCTTTAAGATATAATTTCCTTGCAATCAAAAAAAAATCGTTTAAAACGTATGAATAAATGAGCTCTGCAAACCTGTACACTGTAATCACATCAATTACATACGATAAATAGATTTCAGATACGTGTTAATATCAAATATCTAACATTGAACACATCTGACCATCTAGTATATATGAAACTTAGATCGAATCAGAAGCAATTTTCTAATCATTCCTAAGTGTAATTAGAAAATAGATTGCATAAATCTACGTAGTTTTTGTGCATCGCGTGTGTTAAATAATTGTCACGTCACTGTCAATGATAGATAAGTAAAATTAAAGTAATGTTTTGTCAAACTTTGGTCTAAATACAAATTTTAATATATATTATTTGGTAGAAATAAATAAATCTCACAGATTGTCGTTTAATATGTTGGAAGTTGGTTGAGATTATATTTAAGTACTAGCTGTTGCCTGCGGTTTCACTTGCGTGAATACCGGTTATCGCGATAAAAAGTAGCCTTTTCGCTATTTGAGACTACAATCTATGTCTATGCCAAATTTTATCCAGATCTGTTTTGTAGTTTCGACTTGAAAGAGTAAGTAACAAACATCCATCCATACATACATCCTCACAAACTTTCACATTTATAATATTAGTAGGATAGGATTTTCAAATTTTAACTATTATTTTTGATATGTATGACAGAGAAAGTTTGAAAGAACTGCACCGACAAAAGCGTTACTAAGTATTATGTAGGAGAAGCCACTGCGCTATTTTATGCACATTGAATTCACAACAAAGAAACTAACCAAAAAATTTCAACTATGATTATTTATAAACAAAGACAATTTTAAATAAACATATTCACTTCAAAAATAATTATTTTTATTTTAATAAATACTGCTACTAATAAATAATACTACCCCAACAGGAGACGTGCGTGATGATATGTATGTATGTATATTAATAATATGATTATGATACAAAAGATCGTTTAATAATATTATCTAAGATCAGTAAAACTAAAAATTACTTCAATCCAAACTTTATCTCTTCATAATATATTAGTACTAAGGGTCGCCCGCGACTTCGTCCGCGTGGTAATTTGGAATATTTACCCCGATTTTGCAACATATCTTACTACTGCTCCGCTCCTATTTATCATAGCGTGATGTTATATATTCTATAGCCTTTCTGGATAAATGCACTATTCAACAAAAAAAGTTTTTTTCTAATCAAACTAGTACTTTCTGAGATTAGCACGTTCAACCAAACAAACAAACTCTTCAGCTTTATAATATTAGTATAGATGTATAGATAGACATAGATTTGTTCATAATTATATTTAAATGTATTATGCTTAGTTCAAAGCACGCCATATTAACCGATAAAGCATAGAAAGTCTAAATTAAATTCAATATCTATAGAACACTACACAAGAATGGAAATTATATTTTATTGAAACAATACCCCTATTAACCGTCTACAATCATAGCTGCAACTGCATCTGAAATCAACTTGTACATCGTATTGAATTTCGACACATACTAAGAGAATATTTAAGACTCCGACAATTATTTCAACAATACCGAATACTGGCACATAATGATGCAGAATGTTTCGCAACAAACTATTATATCGTTATCTTGTTATATCTCATACATTTCTGTAACAATTCCCTTTCACTAAAATTTATAAGAATTGGTTTTTACCTGTCGAAGGATAATGTAAGTTGATCAATCATTTAGCGAATTAATCTTGGGGTAATAGTTGATAATACTAGGAACAAAACTCAATTATATTGATGATCTAGTTATTGGTAACATGTAATTTCCTGTGTATTGAGGGATTGTAATAAAGATATATCATAGACTGGCTTGTTGGTCTAGTGGGTAGTCAACCTGGCTGGTAAGTCGAATTTCAGTTTTATTGCCACACGGGACAAAATTTTGTATAATTCATAGATTTTTTTTCCAAGTCTGGGTGAAACTTGTGTATATATTAATTCTTACTCAAAAGTACACCGGAACGCTCACGTTTATCGTATTGGAAAGAAAACAAAATTTTGTTGTTTATAGTTAGTTTAAATAATAGAGATAATTTATGGTCGTAGAAATCATGTCCTACAGCTGGAAACAGGTATCTTCTATCAAGAGAACTGAGAGGGTGTAGAAATAAATCCAGACACGCTGGCCTAATACGGGTTGGTGGACCATGCCTTTATAATTTCTTCAAAGCATGTGGATTTCCTCACGACATTTTCTTTCGCCGTTAGCAGATGGTACATCATTGGATTTGTACATATAAGTTCTACAAAATACTGTAATTAACGCAAAACTCACATTGTTCCTGCCAACTAGAATCGAACTTTATATATTTTGTATATATATATATATTTTTTTATTTATTATTAAAACAAAAAGATATGCGTTTTTACTCATCAATCTTTACCAATTACAATTACTTAATTTACGTAATCGCTTTCGTTGGACAAGTGTCAAATTAAGATAAATAAGATATTCATCAACGCTTAACTTACTAATGAATGAACATTTGGAAGGTGTTATTTAGAGTCAAATTTCCCACATAATAGAAATTACTTTCTCTCTCAAATGCGGTTTAAATTGTAGTTTTAATCGTATTGTGTAATTTTTTTAACGTTTCCATAGTTATATGCTAATATCGTATTCCGTCAGAGAATTATATCTTTATTATGTTATTAGTACAATGAACTACTTGAGAAAGATTTGTGTCTTGCAATGGACTATTAATTTTTAGTTTAGATGAGATTACTTTTATGTAACGTAGGGCAAAAAGGTTAAAATCTTTGTTGGTTGTAAACATAGAGATAATGCAGAAAATTTTCTAGACAAGTAGCATAAACGGTAGTCGAATCGAATAGAATAGAATAAAAATCTAAAGATGGCTGAGGAGCCAGCGACGCCGTTCATACCGTTAAACTATTCATATCTCTTTTTGTTAGATAGTTCTAGAAGCATCTCTAGATGCTTCTAGAACTATCAATGATTGATTGATAGTTAGTAGTATAGTAGTTGATAAATTGTTTTTCTTTCTTTCTAGTTTCTAAAGTGGATTTATTGATTGATAAGTAATATAATATTACACTTACAACAGTAAATAAAATGCATTACATAAATAAGTAATGTAAGTGCATTAAAATTAATTGCTTCCTTGAGAAAAGGTTACAACAAAATAAAACAAAAATAAAAATTTCGTATTTCTGTTGCCATATTTTTAAATTAGACATAATATAGTACATACTTACATATATAAACACAAGCTGTCAGTGACTTTAAGTACCTTATTTAAGGTAGTTAAATGATGAGCTTATGCCACTCTCTGGCCTACCAACTACATCTATATTGCGTAATCAAATTGAATCTTAAAACAAAAGAAGACTGAGAAAGAAGAACAAAATTTGAATAGCTATTTTTTTAATTTTGCAAATTACTAATTAAGGTAGTTACAACATCGAGCCGGCTCAACGTCAATCGACTGTCGATCGGTTGATTGATCGACTTGTATTGAAATGTATCACATCAATCGATCGACATCTATCAAGCAAATGTGGTAACACACAGACAATGTGCAGTCTAGACTACAGAATTTTCAGTCAGACTATCCGTTACAGATAAAATCGTCTTACTTTCATGATTTGTACACATATTATTACTAAAATGGAGAACAGTAAGAGAGGTGGAGGGCACCATGCAAGCGAGAAAGCCCGACAAGAGAAGGACCTCTACCTTACAAAAAACCACAGCCAAATAACTACACACAGCGGTGTAGTTGTATTCCTGTGTGTGACTACATGTCTCCAGCGCTCATTTAGGGAAGCGTTTTGAAATAAACATTATCCTATCCCTAAGGTTTTCATATATCGTTTTTGAAGTCGGATAAAAAATTAAATTATTGCGATTTTTAACCGACTTCAAAAGGAGGAGGTTATCAATTCGTGTGTATTTTTTTTTTTTTAATGTTTGTTACTGCATAACTCCGTCATTTATGGACCGATTTGAAAAATTCTTTTTTTGTCTGACTGGACATACTTCCAGTTTGGTCCCATTATCATCAAAAGAAAGTTCCGATGATGGGATCCATGAGGAATTGAGGGAACTCCTCAAAAGTTATAGGCACACATATAGCAATTTCAATATTTTTAACAACTAATCAATCATTTGCATTCAGAAAGTGTAATTTGGTGAAGTAAAACTGATGAAGAAGACCACGGATGGCCATCTGAACTTTTCAATAATAAGTATTTTACTGATGGCGATTAGATAAGTTTCGGTTATTGTTGCTAAGCAACTATTAATAAGAAATAATGACGTGAATGAATTGAGCGCGGATTGCACAGATTAAATATTGCTTTTAATACCTACTTGACCTGTGTTCAGCCCGACGCTCAGTCGATTTTATTCGATTGTAACAAACAAATATCTGAAAATTTTACAACTTGTCGTACTGAAGTCGGTTTTTTTTTGTTTAAATTATTAATTAAACCTTTTAATGTTACGAGTGTGGGATCTTTGCTTTCGTAATTATTCTTTAGCTGTCGTCGTAGTATTCAAGTTGTTCCTTTAAAGGGTTAAACTTGAATACTATATTTTTATCGATCCTTAGAAATGTCAGAATTCATGTATATGTTTTTATACATGAATACTGACATTTTTAAGGATTACGACGGATTGAAGTGTTGAGTAATGATTGGCTACTAATACATATAAATTTACGAACTAATCATTAAAAGCTTATACCAGTACCACCTAAGGCTGTTAGATAATTTAGTAAACCACAAAGGCTGAACAGGACTTTCAAATGACTAACGCATTCGAAAGTAGCACCACTAAGTCACGAATAAATGTCACTTAAAACAAATCTGATATATCAGAGCCTACATGTGTGATATCTCAATTTTATAGTATTATATACATGCGTAGACGTTATCTGATGGTGTGTACACGGTGTGAGTAATGAGCTCAACCGCCTGTGTTAAATGTAAGAAAACATATATGTAGCAACACGCCTTGCCTACAAAGAGGTAGGCAGATGGTAGGTAGTTGTTTAATACCCACATTTCACTAGATATGAACCAATATAATAGGGAGCTGGCCTGTTGGCATCTCCGGGCATAATTTTAGACTTCGTGCTACTGACAGAAAAACCCTATAACGGCAGCAGGGTTCTATCTCTATCTGCATTCTATCTCTTCGACAAAACACTCTTCATTCTACTCTATCGATACATAATATGCACAAGTTTAGTTATAGATAAATATTTTTTTATTATGAATGGTTCTGTCTTTTTGTACTTAATTAAAAACTCAGACATCATCAATCATCAAATGAAACTTGAATAGTAAAAATAATAATTTTAAGAAAAAGATTACTTAGCCCATAAAGCATCATTTTGTTTGCAAAAGTTACTTTTTTTTATACTACTTGGGTGGCAAGCAAGTATACGGCTCGCCGCTGTAAAGCAGTTACCGTAGCCTACACATTTTTTGACACCAGAACTTTAAGATGGAGTATCCCTGAGATGGGAAAACGCTTCTTTCAAAATGCTTCCTTAGCCCATTTAATCGAAGCACTCTTTACATTCTAAGTAATAGTCAACTTCTTCCAATAACAATTTATTACATAAAGTGACTTAGTTATCAAATTGATCAATTAGTGTCTAGATTATGTATAGACCTACTAAAGTATTAAATTATATATCTAAGAGCTGCGCAACATTGTGAGTACTAGATTGCAAAGTGACAACCCCTTATTAAATCTCAAGGTAAGTACATATATACAAAAATAAATAAAAGTGAACGTTACTTAAGTAAAATAACTAACACCTTAATGATTTGTAAATCATGTAGAAATACTCTTCCACTTGTATTACTCTCCTCTACCACTCTGGGCTTATAACAGCAACCCATATTATGTCCTACTGCTGGGCATGGGTCTCTTTTCCTCTATCAAGAGAGTGAGAGGGTTTAGGCCTTAATTCACACACGCTGGCCTAATGTGGGTGGGTGAATCAGACATGTCAAGAATTTCTTCTAAGACATGTGGGTTTCCTCACGATGTTTTTCTTCACCTTTAGCAGATGGCGAATCATTTGATTAGCACATATAAACTCCACAAAGTGAAATTCACATTGGTACTGCCACTCGGGATCGAACTCGCACCTCTTGCGTGCAAGTCGGTTACTTTCCCACTCGGCCACCACCGCTTTCTTTTTTTTTCTACACTCTGGGCTTGCTGGTAGAAAACTCAATCTTGAGTTAAGCTCACCTTTGTACATACCATTTTTATATGTATTTGTATTTTTTCGTTACTGTGTACAATGTAAATAAAAAGAATAAAATACAAAAGAATATAATTTATTATTTTGCAATATATAAAAAAACCTCTAGCTCTACCTCTATAACGTAGGTACCTTAATATTTTATGTGCTTAATACAAAACAATAAATTGTAGAACAAGTCGATATTGCTTACTATTTCTTTAGTATACATGTTATGTACAATTTGTACATGTTATATTTTATCCCGTGTTTATCCCAGTATGAAAATTGTTAATACCCATATTTTGACGGGCCGTTCTTTAATTTTACAAATGCAGAATTAATTTACCTAAAAATACTATAGCATTTACAGGTGTTTTAACTTTTATCATGATCGATACTAATGTATCATTTATATAGTGAGGCATATATGACTTGCTAATATTATTATTACGGTGGCCAATCGTGAGAAGAAAATAAAAATGTAGAAAATACTATATATTTAAAAGGTGTTTTAACTTTTAACGTTATAGATACGAATGTTTAATTTTATTATGTTTGTTTTGTAATAGAAGATAACTATGCAATAACATTACCTATTTTTCCTGCTATTGTACATTTCGTGGGAATATAAGCAATTTTTATATTGAAATAACAAGACATTATCCAAACAGCTGAGACTGCATCTATAAGTCTATATGACAGGTCAATATAAGATTGTGCATACATTATAAGGTGACCGCGTTTAATAAAGATAGCTCCTGGTCTTAGGCATTATCTCTCTATCGTAGATTACACCATACTCGTACAATTTAGGAACATAAACGCGGGATATTTTTTGTTGCTGACTGTAGTGTTGTGTATTTTGATTTTTAGTTTGCAAGTACAATGTATCTGATTTTTTTTAGCTCAACAACAAGATCTAAGTGAAGCATTATGAGTGTCAATAAGCAACGTAAATGTTTGCCACATCAATGGTAAAAAATATTGCTTGTGATACTAGAACCTATACTCACCCCATTAATGGGAACAAAGTGACCACATAAGTCACAATTTAATCCGTAACTATAATAAATAAGTTTGGGATGATTCCTAATGTTTATAGAAGCAATACCTGTATAAAAATCTTCTTATACGTACTTAACCGCGTCGCTCAACGCTCCACTTCACGCTCCGCTTATCAAAACTCCGCAGCCTACAATTCCTGACGAAGACTTCAAAATACATTATGACCTATTAGATCATCATTATACAACAGAGAATGTATGGCACATTCACATCGTTATAATTCATATTATATTATTATACATATATTATATCTGTGCCAAGAGGCGTCTAATAGAGATTGCTTTATAAAAAAACTACGCAAACATTCTTATTTATTATAGATGATTTTTGTCTTGATGTAATAATTTTGCAAGACTGGTTATTTTGTTAGTGTTATTAGTCACCTAATTTTGTTGGTTAACATAACAATATAACATTGCATCAGATTTTTTTCCCGAAAGGGTAGGCAGAGAATATTCATGTTTTGCAAACTATAGTGGGCCCCTAAAAAAGGATACGCATCTATTTATCGCCTTATATTGGGGATAGTTTCAAATTCGTTAATGTTTAAATAAGTAGTCAGAGGCCTTTGAGCGAGTAAAATAACTCTGACATCATTTTAAATTGACATCTACATCACAACCCATAAACGTCCCACTGTTGGGCACGGGTTTCCTCAATACAATTGAAAGGATATTAGCCTACTATACCACGCTGGCTAGACGGGTTGGTACAGGGTTTTGTTTCGAATTTTCCCTCTCTTGCAGTGGATATTGTCCGCCTAACTTACCCCCTTAGTCGACTCTTACGACACCCTCGGGATGAAAAGAGGTGGTGACATTTGTATTCTTAATTCGTCACCACACGGATTTAATTAAAATTTAAGTTTACATGTTCACAGTTAATTACCTATTGTAATATTATTATCCTCTCATTTCGTTAATTTTATTTCAGCATGAAATCTAGGAATTTGATCATTGAAATCGATAAAACACTTAGGTACAGAATTATTTAAAGTGCTCTTTACTTTCGAATTGCACATTGTTGCATTCTAAGTGTTAATGTATCCCACGGTTACATCAAAACACTATCTAGTTATACTAATACAATAATGTACAGTACCTACTACATTCAACATTAGAGCTTCAGGTGTCCAGCGCTCATTTAGGAATGCGTTTTTAACGTAACGTTCCAGGGATACTCCATCACAACACAATGATTTTAAACTTTTGGGATGGCAACACGCAGTTATTGGTATTGCAAGCGATGATAGGTCACGGTAACTCATCATTAACATCAGGCGGACCGCTTGTTTGCCACCTAAGTAGTACCTACCTATACAAAATACATTTAAAAAAAAGCATATATAATTAAATTTGATGCATTCCTCGAAGAGCAATAATTCGAATAGCAATGATTCGAATAGCAATGATACTATTCCTCGAAGAGCAATGATTCGTATTTTGGATCATTGCTCTTCGCTGCATAAAAATTAAAATAAATTTTATTCCTCGAAGAGCAGGTTTTCCTAAGTCGCTGATAGAGATGTGGTACTATGTATTATTTTGATCGAATTTAATAAAAATATCGATAAAATCATCAACTCGTTTATTTTTCAAATATTAATTGAACACTACACGTAAATATGAATGATGAATCATTTACATTAATTTACTGTTGTATGTAGTTATCAATACCAACTTTTAAACATTTTGATGATATCAACAAAGTTCAGAAGCTCAAGGAACAATATTCTAACATTGTTTTATTTCTACCTACAAGGAAGTAGTTAGGAACAGAGCTATATTATTATATGTATATAATATATAATTTATCTATAATATGTATGTATTTAGAAATATATATGTATATTTATCAGTTGTCTGGTTACAATAGTACAGGCTCTGCCTAGTTTGGGATCAGATAGCGATGTGTGAGTTGTCCCGAAAATATTATTATTATGTTTCTCTGTATCACGGGTATTTTCCCATCATTCAAGGAGAATACCCGGGCCTTTGGAAGGCTTACGCGGGGACATAGATCCAACACGCAGAGGCCCTTAGAGAATTTTAATTTAAAATGGGATGAGACGCTTACCATAGTCATGCTACAGCTGCACTATTGCAGTACAGCCATGACATGCCTATGGTAAGTGTAGAGCTATTGCAACATGTGAAATCAAATAATTTTGGGCTATGGGATTGGGTGTTCGATGGACTGATTTACAATGATTATGGGATAAAACGTCGCCTGCCATCATTTAAAAGTTGGGATATACTCTAAATGTAAAATAGGCAGACGGTGACTCGCCTATACACTAGATGGGCCCCTTGAAACAACCGACATGGGCAACAGCCCACAGGCATAAGGGCAACACCATAGTGCGCGGCTAGGGGTATCGAGCGGTGCGGCGCCGGTTTCACCCTCAGGGGTCTGAGACCCGAGAGCGGGTTTCCCCGTAGTTATGCCCTTGAAAATGACACTTCTACCCCCGAGCATATAGCTCTGGCGACCCCTCTCTGATCAGCCAATTAAGGCAAGCCAGAGCTGAGAGTCCTGCGGGCGCTCTTGTCAATCCACTCCGGATAGCTAATAAAGGCAAGCCGGAGACGAGGCCCTGACCGACTCTCTGGGGCATTCGAGACCACAGTGTCGCCACTCACATTCAGCCCGCCACAAGCTGCTCTGCGGGTATTATTATTATTATTATTGTTGCACTAAAAAGATCGCACTTCGACGTGCTATGGATTATCACTTTACCATATCAAATTTACAATATGCCTAAAATCACAGTTTCTTTGATTTTTACAAGAAATACAAAATAAATCATTCGATTTTTTACAAGTTTAGCTAATGTTAAATCAATCTTTTACAGATCTATTATAATTTGAATATAGCCTTAGAAAGGATATAAATTTAGATGTTGTTTATATTAACCTACTATAGTGACTCGACTCTGCCTGATGGAAAGCAGGAATAAAGTCCAAGAATGGCGACTACCATCCCATATTGGCAACATTTAGCCTACATGGTAAAATAAATATAATAATGACATATTTTTAACATTGGTTTAAGACACTTTAACATTATTGAAATCTTTATAAAAATGTTGTCTAAGAAACATTCAAGTCACATTTTGAATAAGTTATTATTAAATAATAAATTATTCTTAAAAGAATAGTCTCGGTTTCCCTTACCATAACTAAAATATGAATATTTAAATATGCATATAATAACAACACTGTGTAAATAATCTTTAGTAAATCAGCCTTTACGTCATTTTTTTTTCTCAAAGAATAGCAATATTATAGGTTTATTACCTTACTTAAGAAAATTAAAATCGTAGTTTTTCCATGCAGTGGCCAAGAGAAATTAAACCATTTTCATTTCACTCTTGTACTATGGTATTTATAACAAAGTTTCTTTTTTCAGCGTCCTTTTGACCTTTCGATTTTACCAATTTTTGGCGAACCTCATTATAATTATTACAATGTGTTAACTGATTAATTGTACTTATGTGTAGGAATTTTCAATTTCTATCGATATTTTTTATTAAATTCGACCGAAATAATACATAGTAGGTACCACATCTCTATCAGCGACTTAGGAAAACCTGCTCTTCGAGGAATAAAAATTAGTTTAATTTTTATGCCGCGAAGAGCAATGATCCAAAATACGAATCATTGCTCTTTAAGGAATAGTATCATTGCTATTCGAATCATTGCTATTCGAATCATTGCTCTTCAAGGAATGCATCTTAAATTTAAGTACAAAACATTAAACACAAAGTGCGGAATACCATCATACGCTCGCAGACCGGTATCAGGGATGTCGGTAGCAAAACTGCCAAACTTAAGTGGGACTGAGCGGGACACATTTCTCGTATGCATCCTGAGAGATGGGCTCGTGTCGTCACACAGTGGATGCCTGAAGATGGGCATCTTCGCCGAGGCCGACCTGGATGCATACGAGAAGGATTGGTGGAATAAGGCAATGGACACACGGGAATGGAAGTCAATGGGGGACGCCTTTGCTCAGCAGTGGGACAATACAGGCTAGTAAAAAAAACAAAACATTATCGTAGTTACATTCCCTTACATTCTATTTTCAGGATACTGTTCAAACTTAAAGATTTTTAAATTTGGTTACCACCATGTTTTGTTTTAATGTCGTTGTTTACCATGTTTTTTTAAAGATAATTCCCGCGTTACGGAACAATCCCTGTGTCGCGGAGGACTTTACAACCATACAATTAACGGACACAAAGTACACCTAGACTTAGGACAACCATTTATGGATCACACAAATTTGGGTTCGATAAACCACAACATGGCGCGCAGTGGTAAATGGCGAGGTAAGCCACTGAAGCAACCGTGCAGTCAATGTGTGGTTAAAGAATGTTTATCATCTGTGCAATGCTTTAATCAAATTGATCAATTACTTTAAGAGTGATGACTCCTATAGTTACATAAAATTTTACTACTTTAAAGATAAGCCTAGACTATTAAGCAAGACAGTCAAATATTAAACAACTGACCTATGCTAACAATGATCTACGTTCCGAGAATCGCGTTTATCTTTGACAGTTATTTTGAATGGCCAAAGATGCAATTTCACATATTTCATATAAAACTGATAAGTAATAAATTTATACAATCTAATTCTCAGTTTATTAATATATTTAGTGAGAAATAGATTGTAGTTGAAAGGCCAAGGACTTAAGGCTTCTCACTTTCGAAGAGTAACACCGAGCATTAATGTTTGTTTAAATAGAAATAATATAGTAAACAGTCTGCTCCATATTTTATAAATACCATATTACGATATTATAACTATAATGGACAACGGGTCTAAATCGCGTAATATTTTAAAGGTTTACATACCGTCAACCCGTGACCACGGTCGGTGCAATTCGACCGAAACGTCGGGAAACAAGAAGGTATGAAAACCTTTAAAATATTACGCGATTTAGACCCGTTGTCCATTATAGTTATAATATGTGTACAAATCGTAAAAGTTTAAAAGAATTTACCATATTACGAGTTCCTTGATTTGTGTTATTACTAAGTAAAATTTAAATTAAAAGCAATATTTTTAGCCAAAAATATCTAAGAGTACATTTAACAAATCTTTAAATAAAAAGAAAGAAAACAAGGCTTTTCTTTGCCCTATATGGTCCGAATAGCTACACTCAGAGCATTCGTAATCTATACTAACATTATAAAAAATAAATATATTATAAAAGTTTGTACGAATGTATGGATGTTTGTTACTCTTCACGCAAAAACTGCTAAACGGATCTAGATTAAATTTGGCATAGAGAAAGAATATAGTCTGGAATATGTAACACATACTACTTTTAATCCCAGAAAAAAACTCTGTTCCCAAGGCGCGGCGCGGACGGAAGCTAGTATGTATATAACTAGAGAGGGGTTGTTTAACAACGTTAATTTTAGGAGTCTGTAAGTACAAGGGTCTTCTTACAAAGACATGTCATCGGTCTCTAGCAATAGTCTGATATCTTCAAGAAATCAACAATCTACGTAAACAGACAATTCACTTGATGATTTTGAAAGCAGGACCTTTAAAATCCTTGAATAATAATTACATTTTGTTGTAATTGCGCACGTGCGAGCGGTGTAAATGACGATTAAATAAAATTACGCACTCAAGTACCTACAATATGAGACGTATTTAAAGACAAATTATATACAAATGTTTGAAGTGATTTGTCAATAATTACAACTGTTAATATCGAAAAGATAACTGTGAAATACTGTGCATTACATTCAATAAAAAAACATGCGGACAGTGCTTGGGGACTACCGATAGAAGTGAAAACTAATTAACTTATGAATTGTATCGTCGAGCTATTAGATTATTGTTTATAAATATGGAAAGCGTTCGGTGACGATAACGCGAGTTCTATGATTTTTGTTAACCCAAAAAGTGCTAAAAAAGAACTTCAAATTGTATATAAAGCTTTTGTCCTTAGCTTTGCTTAATAACCCGCAATAATAATTACAGCCGGAGGTCGTTAGGTCAATTTCAAACTCAGTTTTTTTTTTATGGTAAGCTCGATTAATAATTTCTGTCTCTGCGTAATACTTTTGTGTATTATATATATATTTTAGGGCCGAGTGTGAGTAATTCAGATATATATATATTACGTACTAGCTAACTGCCTCGGCTTCGCACGAGTAAGTTTGGAGTTGATCAGACAAAGAAAACATATTGTTTCATACAAACTTTGCAACCACTTTTCACCCTCTTAAGGGTTGAATTTTCAAATATCCTTTCTTAGTGCACACTTACGTCACTTAAGGAATATTTGTACAAAATTTCATGTTGTATACCCAGTGGTTTCAGCTGTGCGTTAATCTATCAGTAAGTCAGTTTCTGTTTTTATATATACATATATACTAGGGGCCGCCAGAGACTTCGTTCGCGTGGTAATTTTGCAACATATCTCACTACTGCTCCGCTCCTATTGATCATAGCGTGATGTTATATAGCATACAGCCTTCCTGGATAAATGCACTATTCAACAAAAAGATAAATTTTCAAATCGAACCAGTACTTTCTGAGATTAGCGCGTTCAACCAAACAAACTCTTCAGCTTTATAATATTAGTATTGATATAGATAATCCCAAAAACAGTAATGGTATCAACAATATACTTTCATATGCCACCACATATTTGAACACAAAGAGTCAGCGGTGAAAGAAGCAGGTCGTCGTTTGTTTTGATGTGACATGCTCGCTGAATGCTAATAGTGTCACACTCTTGCTTTCACGTGAACTTCATACGCATACCTTGTGCGATAATGTGTCATCGTTTACCATCAATTCTAAACATTTTAATCTACAATTGGTTTACCAAAGTTCTAGATATTACTTTTCCATAATAGTAGGTAATGGTAGCCTGGACTTTGATGCTTAAGAGAACAATTAATGGGGAACTTTGCTTAGTAGGAAAATGGTATGGGCTACTAATATACAGGACACTGCCCACTCAACAGACACTTTCACAAACTAGGCCTAACCGACAGCCCACTCTGCAGGGGCTGCATGGAAACCGAGGAAACACCGGCCCACGTCCTTCTGGAATGCAGGAGCGTAGAAGATCATAGGGTTCGAACTCTCAGAAAATCGGGCACTCTACCGGAGGCCTGCGGCGACTTCGGACGCCTGCTGGCCTTTTGGAAGAACCTAGGGTGGTTGGAATAGCCATAAGAAACTTCACGCACAAAGGCCCACTTGAGCGGCCAGGTGCGGAAATCGCCCCGTCTAACTAACTAACTAGGCTACTGCAACCTTGGTTCAGTGGCTTAAGTGGTTACCTCGCCATTTAGCATGGCGTGGCGTGTTGTGGGTTCGATAACAAGAGACAAAAATTTGTGTGATCCATAAATGTATTTGTCCCGAGTCTGTGAAGCCGACGAGACTGAAAGTTGTGAGTACGATCCCAACACACGACAAAAATTGAGGGTGGTTTACAGATAGTTGTTCTGAGTCTGGATTTACTTTATGTCCGGGAGTTAGACTCTATAAACTCTCTCCCGAGACGCAAAGTCTCAAATATCTTTATCTTTATACCGAAAAATCTATATTAAACTATATAATCAGCAGCATACATATTTAATACAGTTTATCGGTGCTAACAACAAAACATTAATACTTTCTATGACCTTTAGCTACAAGCGAAACAAAATGCAAATGCACGAATTATTCTAGATCTAACCAATTTGTCAGCTCATTTCAAGGATCAGAAGGTGTGGAAGTATTGTCATGCGCAACAAGCATCAAGTGTTAATGTCAAACTTTCATGTAATACACAACATCTAGATCTTACGACCTTAATCTTGAGTTATTCAGAGCACGGAGTTTAAATTACAGTGCTATTCAAAATTGTCATGTTAGTGCATTTTCTTTTAGTAATTCATGATCATGTGACTAACGTATTATACGTTTGCGTATGTACGCATGACTGCTAAAATTATAGTATAACGATTATACCCCCGCCATATATATTAATATAAGTATTCATTTTAAAACTTTCTGTCTTTCTCTACAGAAAAGCAGAAAGTTTTTCGATATTCGATCATTTGTTTGGATGTACCATTATAGTTGTTATCATCCAAACAAATGAATAAATATCGAAAGCCTGCCGAGATATTAACAAAGTTAATTGGATTTTCAAATTTGGCAAGTCGGCATCTGATTTTTTTACACGCCTTACGATTTAATGAAATAGCGAGTATACTTATATGTATCTATAAACTAATGCTGCAATATAATACGCCATGTCATGGATATCTTCGTACCTTAATTGTATTTATTTCGAACGGTATAATAACCTGCGCATACTCATAGTCGATAACAAGCCTGTCAAAATCACCATAACAAGTCTCAACCAAGCTACCAGAGCACTTTCATACAAATAATGTTTGAAACCCCTGCAATTAAGTAAGTCGAGTATGTTCATTCAACTCACTCATGCGTTAGTAGAAGAAAGTTTATCTAATTTAAATAATATGTAAGTTGAAATTCCGTCATCATAGAATGACAAGTCAATGGCTCGGTAAATTATATAGAGCATAATAATAGATCTTATTCCGTTGTAATACAGAGGTAAATATGTGAATAAATTTAATTAAAAGTAGTCTAAATGTAGCTTTGATTTACTTTCACTGAAATTAGAAGCGGCTACGTCATTGAATGACGTCAGAAGTAGAGACGCGAAATAAATTTATTACGAGCGTAATTTTTAAATTATACAATTAAGTATGTATGATAATTGATATGGCACGGTGGTCAAATTCGACCGAAATTCATTAAAAGAATTAACTGTTTTTATATTGATAACTAAAATATTTAAGCTCGATAATTGCAATTAAACAAAAAACATGGTTGACAAACAGAGAAGAAAAGTGAACTATTTTGTCTCTACCTATAAGTATATAAAGATAATATTTTAAAGTAAGATATTTCCACAGAAAAAAAAGTGCAATCCAAATCTTTGTTTTGAGTCTCGGTTTACTTTGTGTGAAAATTCAGATTACATTTTAAACTTATTATATACTGCTCAAATCAGTATATTAAACAAATTATTTATTAAGTATATCATACCTCTTACATTCACGACTATCACAAAATACCCAACACCTTCGGGCCCTCATCAAAACATAATACCTACAATTAAATTACCATAAAACATCAATTTAAATCAAGATCATGCTCTAGGCTATCATTGACATTATCAATTATTGCCCCTAATTAATCTCAAAACAATTATTTACGACTTCACATGTCATTAAAATTTAACAACTGCATAATTTTTACGGTTTTAAGACGCTAATCTGGCGTGTGTATCGTGAATTAGGTATTAAATATTTTCTTTTAAAAGGGCAATAGATGTAAGTCAAGGCTGTGATTTATACAACACGTGTATGTAAAGTATTTCTAATTGGATTTTTCTTAAATCATTAATAACATAAATTATAATTCTTTTATAATTATATAAGTTTGCACGCCATGTTGGAAAAATGTACTGGATTCAATTGTATCTTCCATAACATCTCTATTTTGTTACCTACATCATCGCAACCCATAAACGTCCCACTGCTGGGCGAGGGTCTTCAGCAAACATTTGGAGGGATATTAGCCTACTATACCGCGCTGGCCAGACGGGTTGGTATAGGGTTTTCTTTCGAGTTTTCCCTCTCTTGCAGTGGATATTTTACTCCCTTAGTCGACTCTTACAACACCCTCAGGATGGAAGGGGGTGGTGACATTTGTATTCTTAATCCGTCACCACACGTACATTTTTACCTACATTTCTTGCAAATAAATGATTTCTGAATCTGATTCTACCAAGCAGCTGGTTACAAACCCTGCCTCGGAGACCATGAAAAGAATGAGAGTGAGGAAAAGAGTGCACCTGTGTTTGTTATCTCCCATGAGATGGCTAGTCTCCGTCGAGATTAGGTACCGCGACCGAAATTCGGTTACGAGAACATTATTATAATATCACTGCGAGGCCTACATATAGAATCGTTTGTAAGCACTATACTAACATGTATGTATGTATATACCTTTTATATTTTTATATACTACGTGAACAAGCATATGGCCCGCCTGATGTTAAGCAGTTACCGTAGACTATGGACGCTTGCAATACAATAGATATCACTTGCGTGTTGCCAGCCCATTTTTTTACACCAGGGCTTTAAGATAGGAATATCCCTGAGATAGGAATACGTTTCTTTCAAAATGCATCCCTAAATGAGCACTGAAGACCTGTACTCACACACAGGAACACAACTACACTGCTGTATATAGTTATTTGGCTGTGGTCTTATGTAAGGTGGAGTTCGTTCCCCAGTCGGGCTTGCTCGCTAGTATGGTGCCCTACCTCTCTTAAAAACGTACTTTAAAATTGGTGCTTCATGTAATGATGATCAATGGTAGGTACAACGCACCTTCCAACCTTTAAAGTTCATCATGAAAGTAAGTAGGTACCTACTGCATAAGATGCCGTAATTGTGCTATTACGATCTGATATGTTATGCTATTATTTTGTTATTTTGTACAGTAAATGTTTATGGGCTTGCGTTTGACCCTCACCTACCTACTAATATCTATCTAATATTAAGTAATGGTGTAGTTAAGTTAGGTAGGGCACCATATAAGCTAGCAAGCCTAATTAGGAAAGGACCTCCATGTTACAGAAGACCACAGACAAATAACAACACACAGACATCGTGTTCATGTGCGTGAAAACAAATTTAATATACTGTTATTTTTATACTATAAATTATTGTTTGTTTGCCACCCAAATATTTAGATATTTGGGTGGCAAACAAACATACAGCCTGCCTAATGTTAAGCAGTTACCGTCGTAACCTATCATCATCATCATCTCAAGCTCAATCCATAAACGTCCCACTGCTGGGCATGAGTCTTCTCCATACAAATGGAGAGATATTAGCCTACTATTCATCCATTTGTATGGAGACCACGCTGGCCAGACGGGTTGTTATAGGGTTATGTTTCGAGTTTTCCCTCTCTAGCAGTGGACTTGCTTTTTTTTACACCAGGGCTTCAAGATGGAGTATCCCTGGGATAAGAATTTTTTTAAAATACTTTTCCCTATCTCAGAGTTAGCCATAACACAAAACATTATCTATTAAATATGTCCACAGTTATCTGTTAAACTCGATATGACTCTACAAAATCAACCTACAAATAAACTGACAAACTGCAAGCTACTCAACTGAATATTATTACCATTTATACGAGAACCGAACCTAATACCAACCAGGTCAAGTTTTCACAGCCACTTACTTACAGATTATGCTCTGAGTAATAGCTTAATATTAGAAAGAAATAGAGCATACAGATAGGGCCTTGTACATAATGTGTATAGAAATTGCATCGTTAACAAGTGCACTTTAAGCTTAGAATTGAAATTGCTAATTTAAATCTAAGCAAGTAACAATAAATAAATATAAGTCTTTTATTAGGATAACATAAATAAAGTCAGAAACTCCACGTCTCTGGGACAAAAAAAGAGTAAAAATAATCTATTTAAAATCTTGCACCTACTTCATTTATCTCTGCATTACCCTAAGGTTGGCTGGTAGAAAATGCCTTTGGCATTAAGCCCACCATAGTACACGATGTTCTAAAATTCTAAAATTTTAAAAAAAATCAGAAAACAAACTGTTGAAGATTTTCTTTGCAAACTTTTGAAAACAGATCTCACATTGAAAATCTCAGAAAACTACAAGAACGACAAGTAAAGACCTTATTTTAGTTTAACAGGGCGTTTTCCGCACTTCACCTCTTAAGTGGGCCTTTGTACGTGGAGTTGAGTCCTATACTTCAACTTTTTCCTTTGTGTATGAATTTGATACTAATAAACCTTTTTTTTATAAAAAACATTTAAACTATTCTTTTGAGCTATTTAAATTAATATATAGATGTAAACTGTCTTGACTGCCTTGGTGGTCCAGCGGCTACAGTATGCGCCTGCTGTGCACGAGGTTGTGGTTTCAATTCCCACACAGGATAAAACTTTGTGTGACCCACAAAGACTTTTTTTTTTTATACTACCAAGGTGACAAACAAGCATACGGCCCGCCTGATGGTAAGCAGTTACCGTAGCCTATGGACGTTTGCAACACCAGGGGTGTCACTCACGCGTTGCCGACCCTTTAAAAACCTTATAACTCCTTTCTGTTCTGAGTCTGGGTGTGATTGTTAATTGCATGTTTGTAAAGTCCTCCGTGACACAGAGCTTGTTTTCTAGTGCGGGAGCTGTCATTTAAAGAAAAAAAACACACGTCTTATAATGTTAGCCAACTTTTGGGTTATTGACTGACATGGATAGTACAAAAACAAATCACATCACAATATGTGTAACAAATATCAGCATGTCATGAATCAAAATGGTACTTTATCTGCTGACCCTACACCGTATAATCTTGTAACAATAGGAAAGGCGCCAAATATTTTGACACGAACAAGTCGTGATTTGAATGGCTACCGTTTCATTACTCGTTTTTACTTTCAAAGCCACAATGCGAGGCATCTCGCTATGAATATTTTACTTATGACTAAATAACTAGGTTCTGCAATGCTACTAAACTATAAAAAATAATAATATGTAAGCGTCTCAAATGTGTCAAGAATTTATTACAGTGACACTTTATTAAAAAAATCTTTATATGTAAAATATACATACATATCATCACACCCGTCTCCCAGTGGGGTAGGCAGAGACTATGTTACGCCAATTGCTTCGATCCAAACCTACTTACTTCCTTCTAGTAATTATGTTTGCGTTTTTAAACCAAATCAGAAGCAGTTTTTACTCGACTTCTGCACAGCAAACAGACCCGTAGTCCATTATAGTAATAATAATATATATATAAATATTATAAAGCTGAAGAATTTGTTTGTTTGTTTGGTTGAACGCGCTAATCTCAGAAAGTACTGGTTCGATTAGAAAAAATCTTTTTTTGTTGAATAGGGCATTTATCCAGGAAGGCTATAAGCTATATACCATCACGCTATGATCAATAGGAGCGTAGCAGTAGTGACATATGTTGCAAAATCGGGGAAATGTACGTTTCAAATTATTACGCACACGAAGTCGCGGGTGGCCCCTACGAATATTATATTCTTAGACAGGTCATCAGGGACCCACACGTGGATAGAATTAGTTAATAGCACTAAGTATAAATACTTAGCTTAGATAAAAAAACTGTAATTACTGTTAAGCCCTTCTATTTATAAATGACAATTGTATAACGGGTAAAATCCGGTTGAGTAGTCAGGCGAACAAGGTCATAAGTTCAAATGTAACTAAGTAGTCAACTATTGTTACGCTTTGACTTATAAAAGTTTAACGGTTCATCGGTTAATAATCCTTTTCTTTGACGGTTATGTATGAATACGATTTTGGTCTTGAAAAATAAAATCTAAGTACTGCGTGTGGATGTTTCTGTTATCGAAAATAATAGCGATTTCAACATTAATACAATTTTTAAATAAATTAAAAAGTCTTAAGACAATTTATAAAAATAGCTGAAACATTATTAAAACTAAATCGCTTTAATTAACGCGTACCATAACGTAATACAAAGCGTATATGTATGCAGTTTTGTGGTAAGTATGTTACCGCAAAACCCTGCATACATATACACTTTTTATTATATTATCTAAGAAGATGAACACTTCATAAAATTACAGTGGGTAATCTTACAATGCAACTATTACGAATATTTCATACATTGCACACTCTCTAGAATTACAATTTATCTCATAGATTCAGTCAGCATTCGCGTGATGCAAAACGTAAACCCAAGATTTATTTTAACGATAGTTTAAACAATACAAAAATTTGATTATTATCTTTATAATTGTGGTATTAAACTTTGTATTTCTCTGTAAACAGTGATCGTAGATTGACTTTCTAATTAATAGTTTACGTAATGTGATGTCGGTGACCAGTGCGGCGTATATGGCTTGAATTTTTTTTCTGGACTTGTTGTTGTGTGGCAGGAAATTTGATTACATTGAAGATGCCCCAGTGGGCGAAGTTAAAAGGTCGTGGCGGCAGAATTAGTGAGAAGTGGGACGAAACCGGGGCTGGAGTGGTAGCGAACAGGAGTGGCAACTGGCATATATATTTTTTATACTACTTGGATGGCAAACAAGCATACAACTCTCCTGATGTTAAGCAGTAATCGTAGCCTAAAGGTATCACTTGCGCGTTGCAAACCCATTTTTTAACACCAGGGCTTTAAGATGGAAGTAACCCTGGGATAGGAATACGTTTCTTTCAAAACGCATCCCTAAATGAGCGCTGGAGACCTGTATTCACACAGGAACACAACTACACCGCTGTGTGTAGTTATTTGGCTGTGGTCTTCTGTAAGGTGGAGGCCCTTCCCCAGTCGGGCTTGCTCACTAGTATGGTGCCCATATTCTGTAAATCTGTGTGCGCGACGCACGCGGCGTCAAATTGCGCTCTTTCGCGCGTGACAAACGCATTCTGTTTGGCCTGTCAAATGGCTTAGACACATAAATTATGTCACTGTCAAGTTGGTAATCAGTCATAGTCATGTCAAAATAATGTTCTGTGCAAGTTGTGGAACGTTGACTAAGAAACGCTAAAACGTCATATAATTGGTGTACAATAGAGTTTTCTATCTATCTAAAACTAAAGTATTTTTATTGCAATTGTGCAAACTATTCTTTTTAACTTATTAAACTTATTAAAAGTTATTAAAGGTTGCAATGCTGTGGAAGGGCCATGGAGAGGCCTATGTCCAGCAGTGAACGGCTTTTGGCAGAGATAATATAATTGAAGACAACAGCCAAATAACTGCACATAGCAGAGTAGTTGTGTTCCTGTGTATGAGTACAAGTCTCCAGCGCTCATTTAGGGATGCATTTGGAAAGAAACGTATTCGTATCCCAGGGATACTCCCGCCTGAAAACCCTGGTGTAAAAAAATGTGTTGGCAACACGCAAGTGATACCTCTGACATTGCAAGAGTGTTATTTCAATAAAAACTTAATAACAACTTTACTCTAGAATATTTAAATAAATCAACATACCATACTATATTTCGTCGAATAAACTGCATTGATTTAATTAATTTATTTGTTTACCTGAAAAGAAAAAATACATGTAAATCAAAGATAAAATATGTATTTTCTAATTTTATACCATAGCCTCCACTGAACACATGAAAGACCCAGACACACAAAAGTGGAACAATGCTGTGATAATTATTATAATTTAACTTACCTTTGATTACCTTTAAAGGAAGGCTTAGAACTAATATATAGGATATTAGTTCTAAGCCTTCCTTTAAAAAATCATGGAAACTATATTATATATATATTTATATCAAGTACTATGTTAATCAAAGGCAAGTTAAATAATAATAATTATCACAGCTTTGTTCCACTTTTGTCGATATTCAACTCGTATAGAATTATTTTTAGTTATGGTCAGAATAATACATTTTTCCAACAACCTATTATTTAGTTACTTACTGGTTTACTTTGCTATATATAGTAAAGCAAAAGTGTAAAAATAAAACCAAACGAAAACTGTCCTTATGACTCATTAGACGGCAATAACTGAACCGGATAAGAACCTGAATCTGTCAATCTAAGATACATATCGTCACAATTGTCATTTAATAATCGAACAATAAAGTCATTTATATGACCCTCAACGTTCACCTTGACCTGGAGAGTAGTAAAATTTTATAGTACCCAACTATAACCGTTGGAAGTAAAACAGTTACAAAATTAGTGTCGTATTGTAATGGTTATTTAAATTTTTCGCCATAATTTCTTTGCGGAACAAAGGAATCATGTTTCGGAACCCTTGGTTTAAGGTTTCTCAAAAGTTCCGAGTCTCTCTTTTTAGATTTTTTATTCTTTTTTTGTAATAATAGTGATTTGTCTGTCTGTTTAGTTATCACAGCGGTTACGATGAAAATTAAGTTCTTACGGAATACCGATTGTCAATCTGACAGCCAGATTTTGCTCTGATTTTCAATCTGACAGACATATTTTGATTCGTTTTCGCGGTCGCTCGGTTTTCGCTCTTATGGAAAACCCCTGCGGGTTGAGGCTTTGTGTATATTTGGAAATTACCCATTGTATACACTGCTAAAGTATTCAAGATAATTTTTATTTTGTGAGGCTTTTGTCAGACATATTTAATTTTTTTTAAAACCATGATTAAAATAATGAAAAACTCGTAGTAAAATGAGGATTTTTGCTCTTAGTTAGTTTTCACCAATTAACTAAAACATTACCATATTCTGTGGTTTTCCAACGCACTTTCATTTGAGGTTTTCCTAGTCTCTAACATAAATAAAATAATGTTGAAATGTTGCTTGTTTACACTTAAGACATAATTATATTTTATGAAGAAATAGTAGCGTGTTTCCAGGTTCGATTCCTAGATCGGGTAAAGTAGTATTGGTTGATTTATATGGTAAGTAATGAGACCAAACATAGCTATCTAAACGTGTCAAAGGTATATAAATACATGATACAAAAAAGATTGATTGGTGAAATTTTAATCGTCAATCAAGTACCTAATGAGTTTAGGCTTATTACCGTAAGCATGATGGAAGTTAACATTAGTCTTGTAAAAAACTGTTTTCGTTATTTATAAATATGTTTCACTCTAGTACCGGACTGCTGGTATAATTAGAAAAATAATTGATATCGAGTGAAACGTAGAGCAAGGCGTGGTATCCGTATTACTTAATGTTATACTTTAGACAGAAGTTGTACCGCCACTTTGGAGAAGGAAAATATACGTTTTAATAATATATGAATTTTAATAGTAAGGTCTGAAATCCAAACTCAAACTCAAAATCATTTATTAATTTAGATCAAAGGCATAATATTTATAAATGAACAAAAGTCTGCATGTTCCTTTTTCCCACAGCCAAGATGAAGAATTAGCAAAAAAACTCTGGTCATCCTTTTTAATCGCTGGAGTATAATACATTTTTAACCGACTTCAAAAAGAGGAGGTTATCAATTCGTGTGTATTTTTTTTTTTTTTTTTTTAATGTTTGTTACCGCATAACTCCGTCATTTATGGACCGATTTGAAAAAATATTTTTTTGTCTGACTGGACATACTTCCAGTTTGGTCCCATTATCATCAAAAGAAAGTTCCGATGATGGGATCCATGAGGAATTGAGGGAACTCCTCAAAAGTTATAGGCACACATATAGCAATTTCAATATTTTTAACAACTAATCGATCATTTGCATTCAGAAAGTGTAATTTGGTGAAGTAAAACTGATGAAGAAGACCACAGATGGCCATCTGAACTTTTCAATAATAAGTATTTTACTGATGGCGATTAGATAAGTTTCGGTTATTGTTGCTAAGCAACTATTAATAAGAAATAATGACGTGAATGAATTGAGCGCGGATTGCACAGATTAAATATTGCTTTCAATACCTACTTGACCTGTGTTCAGCCCGACGCTCAGTCGATTTTATTCGATTGTAACAAACAAATATCTGAAAATTTTACAACTTGCCGTACTGAAGTCGGTTTTTTTTTGTTAAAATGATATATAATATATTTAAAATTTGGTACGAGTTACAATTTATAAATGACTGAAGAACGCGTGAATAAGAACATGACATGTTTTAAAACTATTATCATATTATAATTCAAACAGCCCTAAAACAAGTCCAATGCTACTACGCAAAGATACAAATAAACAAAGTTTTATTTTTTTTATACTACCAAGGAGGCAAACAATCATACCTCTCGCCTGATGGTAAACAGTTGCCTATGGACGCTTGTAATACCAAGGATATCACTTGCGCTTTGCCCTTTAAGAACCTTACAACTCCTTTCTTAAAGAACCCCATGCTGTTGTCTCTCAAGAAATCCTCGGCAGGCAGCTGATTCTACAACCTAATCGTAGGTGGGAGGAAATTCCTCTGAAACCGTACAGTATCAACATAGAATTAAAGCTCAGGAGTATCTCTTCGTCCGTCCGTGTAATGACGGATTAAGAATACAAATGTCACCACCCCCTTCTAGCCCGAGGGTGTCGTAAAAGTCGACTAAGGGAGTAAGTCTAGCAGACAATATCCACCGCAAGAGAGGGAAAACTCGAAATATAACCCTTTTCCAACCCGTTTGGCCAGTGTGGTATAGTAGGCTAATATCCCTTCAAATTTTAGGCGAAGACTTGTGCCCAGCAGTGGGAATGGATTATGATGATGAGTATCTCTTGATAAGCAAACACCAAGAGATACTTCTGAGCTTTAATTCTAGTTGTTATCTCGCACCATAAGTGGGAAAGAGGCGTAAGTAAAGAAATGCCATTTGACAATTTTGAACCTTAACTACAACAAAGCATCTTATCTTAAGTCATTATACTTCTGCGGGTTTGATCTGTGCCATCGTTCTCTCAGAATAATAAAACGGCCAATTTATTATAATCAGTAACTAAAAACGATTAATGAATGTTGAAACAATAAAATACAATTAGTATAACATTGACATAGAATTAAAACCATTATTTCACTTAAACTTGTCGCTAATTAGTTACGATTTGATAGAGACAATAAATTTACTGAACACTTCAAATTGCCTATTATTGGAGTATTTTCTTTTTTGTACTATGGCTATGAAAGCGAACGGCTTGTCTGAAGGTAAGCAAAGAAAGAAAGAAAAAACATTTATTGCCAAAACCAAAAAAAAAAAAGCACATGAGTACAAAAAACAATTACACTCTATAAATGTATTTGGCAAAAGGAACGGATTCAGCAAAGTTGAGAGCGTGTAGCACAAGTCACAGCACTGCTCAACGCTGGTTTTCAATCCGTCCCTTTACAACATTTATTAATTATTAGCGGGATAGCTTTGATTAGCAGTTATTGTAACCTACCTATCTAACATATGGGTGCTTGAAATGCCACAAGTATGAGTTGCGCGGTTACCCTTTTATACAATATAACGATTGTATTTTTACCTAATATAGCATTAGGTAATATACGTATGTATGTGGGTATTTTATTGTAAATTGGTTGTGGTAACTTTGGTTATGACTTCATGGAGATTAGGTGTTGATGTAAATAAGTACACGTCTATTTGCAGTTAGTGTCGTTTATTGAGTAAAGAATAAAGTATTACAAAATATGGAACTGTATAAAAAATGCTTACTCTGTAAAACGTGAGAATACATATTGTAATTACGGGAAACGGGCGAGGCATCGCCTTACACCTCCCCTGAAAAGTTTCCCTTATACCCCTCCATCAGAGAGAAAAAAAAATTAAGTTATACATTTTTTTTATACATATAATATTCAAACTACTTAAGGTATAATTAGATTGTAACTTATACAATTCAAAATAGCAAAATTATATCTTAAAATATACTTAGCTAACAATCTTAATAATACTTATGGCTAAGAAAAAAAACAAATGAAAAATTTGGTTAACAATGAAATAATTTGGTAAGATTTTTATGAATAACATATTCTTTTCCATCTTTTAATATTTTTACATTTGGAGAAATATCCATTATTACTTTGTAAGGACCGTTATAAATATTATCAAATTTTGTACCTGTTTGATTTTTTATTAATATTAATTCACCTTCTTTGTAATTAATTGTATGTATATTTTTATCATAATTTTTCTTTCTTATATATTTACTATTTAACAAATTTTCCTTGGCATCAGCATGTGCTTTTTGTAATCTATATTTTAATTCTAAGGGATAGCTGTCAAAATTATACAATGGATCAACATGATTTTGCAAATTACTAGGTAGAGTACATAGTTTGCCAAAAACTAATTCGTACGGAGTATATTTTGTTTCGGTATGTACTGTAGTGTTATAGGAAAAACACCAAAATTGTATCCAATCGCTCCAATTTTCTCTATTATTGCTACATTGTATTCTGAGAAAAGCTGCCAAATGTTTATGTGAATTTTCTATAGCGCCTAATGTTTCATGGTGATAAGGTGAAGAATTTATTTTTCTGATACCTAACAAATTACAAGTTTCTTTTAAAACTGATGACATAAATTCAGTTCCGTTATCGGTTATTATCTCTCGAGGGATGCCGTAACGTAAAATAAAATTGTTTACAAATGTTCTTGAAACTGTAACCGCATCCTTACGCTGTATCGGATATGCTTCTATAAACTTAGATAAATCGCATTGTACCGTTAAAATATATTTATTATTATAATTATCTATATCTAAGGGGCCCATTAAATCTAGACTAATCCTATCAAGAGCCGAATTAGCAGTGGACGTTATAACCATTGGTTCTTTAACGTTTTTATTGGTATGTTTCTGCAATTGACAACTCTTGCATTTTTTTACATATTTGGCTACGTCTGTAGACATACCTGGCCAAAAATAGTATTTTTTTATGTTATTTATCATACGATTTATACCTGCATGGCCACTGCTGGGTAATAAATGAAAATCGTTGAGAATAACTTTTTTCTCGTCGTCATGTAAGATTCTCGTTATGTCCTTGACTATTAAGAAACGAGGTAAATTAAGTTGCAACTTTTTACTTTCACTCAATATTTTTTTAATAATGCTAGCATTTTTATTTTTAATTATTAGCAACTCTTTTAGGGCTAATCGTTCACAAAATTTATCTAAGTCCCTCGCTAACACCTCAATGGTAGATAACGATCGAGAGTCTAGATATATCGCTGATTGCGATGGGATAAATATACAAAGCTTTGCATCTGAAATAATATTATCTTTACTTTTTAAACATTTTTCTTTAAATTCTCTAGAGAAAATCAATTCTACCACATTGTCTGGTCTTTTGAGTATTTCCACAGCAACGGGTTGATCAGACCTGTTAGCTGAAGGCGTCTCATTAGTCAGTCTTTTATTTACACGAGTCAATGCCAAATTTTTACTTTGATTTCTTGTTAAAACATTGACTACATTTTCTTGCATGTCTTTTAAGTCTTTGCATGTTACAGAAATTCGACTCAATGCGTCTGCAGCCACATTGTATCGACCTGGAACATATTCTACCTCAAAATCATATTCTTCAAGGTATAAGCGAAATTTAGTCAACCTACTAGAGGGATCCTTTAAATTAAATAAATAAATAAGTGGTCTATGATCTGTATAAATTTTGAATTTTCTTCCATATAAATATGGTTTGAAATGGTTTACGGCCCACACAATAGCGAGTAATTCTAATTCTATTATGGGATATCTTGTTTCAGCAGGTTTCAAGTTACGACTGGCGTATGCGACAACTTTGCCATTACCGTTCGATAATATTGCACCTAAACCTATTTTTGATGCATCCGTTTGTAACTTAAAAATATTATCCTCCGAAAAATCAGGGTATTCCAAAACTGGTGGATTTGAAAGGGCTAATTTTAAATTTTCAAATGCTGCTTGGCAGTCTGACGACCAAATGAATTTTGCACCTTTTTTACACAATACATTCATAGGATATACGATATCGGAAAAACTGGGTATAAAACGCCTATAATAATTTGCAAACGCAACAAAACGTCTTACATCATCTGCGCTGGTAGGTATTGGATAGTCGCGCAATGTTTCAATTTTTGATGGGTCAGGAAAAATACCATCCGATGTTATTTTATGACCTAAGTAAACGATTTCGTGTCTTAAAAAATCACATTTCATAGGGTTTAATTTTAAATTAACTTCACGTAAACGGTTTAATATACTAATTAGGTTTTTATTGTGATGTGATAACGATTTTCCAATGCAAACACAATCGTCTAGATATATGAAACACTTTTTATAGTTAAGACCTGACATTGCAATAGTCATGAGCCTTGAAAAGACACTAGGACTTGTTTTAAGACCCATAGGGCAGCGTTTCATCTGGTATTGCTTGCCTGCCGTAAAAGCTGTACATTTACGAGAATTACTGTCTAAAGATAGTTGATACATTTTGTCTACACTGAAAGATGTGTATTTTCGTGAATTTTCACTAAGTGAAAGTTGGTAATAACTTTGAGAAAGGTCCAATTTGGAGAAATAAATATTGCCTGATAAGGAATCTAAAATTTCGGTTATGTTGGGTAGTGGAAATTTATCATCTTGGATTTTAGTATTTAAATGACGATAATCAATAACAAGTCTCCATTTTTTTTCATTTGACTTGTCTGCTTTCTTTGGTACTAACAACACTGGACTGGACCATTCGGATGAGGTTTCCTCTATAATATCATTGTCTAACATGTCTTGAATTTGCTTTTGGACTTCCGTTTTTAGAGCATGTGGTATCCTATACGGTTTTACGTAAACGGGAGCTACGTTGTCTTTTAATGTGATAGAATGTTCCATCAAATTGGTGACCGACAATTTATCACCTGGCAAGTGGAAAACATCGGCGTACTTCGCACATATGTTTTCTATACTTATTTGTTCCTCTTTATTCATATTAGTTAAATCGAGAAAATTAAAAAGAGTCTTAATCCGATCGACTGAATTGTGCTCTTCGTTAAATTGACAGACGTCAAATTCGCTATAAAAATTAACACATAAGTTAGATAAATCTACTGTTACTTCTTCGTCTCTCGTATTCAAAATCCTTAATGGTATATAATTATTAACTGGTTTTGCTATTAAGCCAGCTATAAAAACGCCTGAACAAAGTTCATGTGCTAATACTACAATATCTTCATTAAACCTACAAGGAATATTCCTAATTACCTCACAACGGGGTGGTATAACATGTCGAAACCTGTTATCACTTTCTAAACTAATACACACTGTGACAGTATTAGATGACAAGCAAATAGTCATCTTACTATAGTCAATAAGAGCGTTATACCGCTTCAAAAAATTATGGCCTAATATTCCGTCACTCATACAACTTAAATTTTTAAAAACATAAAACTGCTGATTAAAAACTACTCCGTCATAAACTAAATCTAAATAAACATAGCCTTCGGACTCTAACTATCCACCTATACCATTTATAGTTATTTTATTATAACAAAGCTTATCTAGTAAGGACTCATTCAACCATTCATACTTTAATG
The DNA here is from genome assembly GCA_947095525.1 of Trisateles emortualis. NCBI lineage: Eukaryota > Metazoa > Arthropoda > Insecta > Lepidoptera > Erebidae > Trisateles > Trisateles emortualis. The sequence goes on along the minus strand of OX352736.1, from coordinate 17,614,403 downwards.
TGCATATAGTTGCTCCACTATCAATTAAAAAATTAGCATTGTTGCTAGAAATAACATTAAGAGAAATTATACTAAATTTACTGTAAGTAAAAACATTATCATTCGTTGAAGGGACGAAAAAACTCATTACTTTTATTCGGTACTTCTACTATGTTCGGTTTTTGCAACTCGTGAGAAAAATTCTTTACATGTGCACGTGCATTATGGTTATTACGCGGAAAGTATTGCGATGCACTATGTGCAGGTGCGCGAGGAAATACGAAACCTCGGCCACGCGGTGTCGGGCCGCGTGGGCTGCCGCGCATGTACCTGTTGCTATAATTAGACGTGGGAACATAAGATTGTTTAAAATTTCTATCACTTGATTGATAGTAATTACGACTTTGCTGATAAGTTTTAGCGCCCTTGTTTGGCTGTGAAAAGTCGCGTTTATAATGTAATCTGTTCTGAGGCCTAAAGTTCAAAACATGGTCTTCATTTGGAGATAACGTATGCTCGTCAACTGCTGCTCTAATAGCTTCTGGTAACGACCCAAATTGACGGGCGGCTATAATTGTACTGAGCCGAGTATTAGTTAAACCGTCTGAAAAACGCTTAATCGCTAACTTTTCATTGATCGGACGTAAAATGGATAACTTGCTATCATCTCCATCGGCCTGTGCAATGGTCAAATTTACTAATAATTTTTCCAAATCATCGCCAAATTGTTCAATAGACCTACGCCCTTGTCTACTACCTAAAAGTTTTGAATGAATCGACACAGCGGATTTTTTCTGAATTAAGTGTATACGCATATCATTAATTAAGCTGTCTATAGTAGCATAAGTAGATTTTAAACGCAATTTTGCACTCTCAGATAATCTTGTTTTTAAAACAAACTCTACTAATTGACCTTTAGTGCTATCAGTAATCATAGAACTATATAATTGTATACCATCTATTAAACGCAAGGTATCTTGTTCTTTACCTGTCATGATCGGTAAAAGTGCAATGGCTGTTTTTAAGTTAAAAGATTCGCTGCTAGCCATTTTTAATGACGAACTCGAACCATCTGACGAAGTCGAGGTCATTTTGCAAAGAGTAATTATTTTGTTATATAAAATATGAATGTTACTTATAATTGAATGGATAGAATTTAAACTTTCGGCGCTTATCTCAGAATTTTTAACCTTTTTTTGAACTTCGAACAAAATATACTCTAATTTACAATATTCAGCTTGAGCTGACAACACTTTTTGTTGTGCTGTGTGGGATGTCTGTCTCCGTACAGAACCAATTTTTATTAAATAATCCCTTGTTTCTTTTAATTTATCCGAAATAGATACTAAGTCCTTTAACGGCATAACAAAAAAACATACCTAAATTTAAACAAAAATAAACAATTCAGGAGTCTCTAATGTTAAATTAAAATAGTAAAAACCTGATTCCACGATGAGGCACGATGATGAGGATCCCAGGCATGGCGTGGTGTATTCCTCGGATAATCCCAGGACTCTGCTGCTGTACTGCTGCTGATTCGGTCCAAGCTGTATTTTCTTGAGTTGGGCTGATGGCTGATATTGTCCTCTTAAACTGATGAAACGGCTTCAGGTCGGGTAGCAACGCTAAATGTACTCGCGTTGAGTTCTCTTCGAAGTATCCTGACAGCATTCCTTTGACACTTTTGGAAAATGATGTAAAGTGCTCCAAACAGTATCAGAATAAGTATTGTTATCAGCAATATTTCAACAATACTCATTGATTTTCCAATGGACTGGCTGGTAGAGGCATTAGCTTCACCATTTGCGTTCTGGGCTATTACGACCTCTTCTTTTGAATATGTTTTTCCCATCTTCTATCTGGTGTCCTTGAATCTTCAAATTTGTGGTCTTCTTTAGTCTTCAAATTTTTGCTTCATTCTTCTTATATCTTCATATTATTATTTTTTCTTCTTTCTTATGATGTTCTTGAAGGCAGGGTCGCCATGTGGTAACTTTGGTTATGACTTCATGGAGATTAGGTGTTGATGTAAATAAGTACACGTCTATTTGCAGTTAGTGTCGTTTATTGAGTAAAGAATAAAGTATTACAAAATATGGAACTGTATAAAAAATGCTTACTCTGTAAAACGTGAGAATACATATTGTAATTACGGGAAACGGGCGAGGCATCGCCTTACATGGTATTTAGTTTAGTTTAAGTTTAAGTTTTGTTACAACTCCCGCACTAGAGAACAAGCTCTGTGTCGCGGGGGGACTTTACAAACATACAATTAACGGACACAAATTACACCCAGACTCAGAACAATTCTTTGTGGGTCGCACAAAGTTTTGTCCTGTGTGGGAATCGAACCCACAACCTCGTGCACAGCAGGCGCATACTGCGGCCACTGGACCACCGAGGCAGTCAAAACAACACGACTTTTTACATTATGTGCCTAAGTAACAAAGATTTTCTTTTAGACAATTTCCACTGTAGAGAACAGGCTCTGTGTAGTGAATTTTACATACATACATACATATTATCACGCTTGTGACCCAGTGGGGTAGGCAGAGACTATGGTATGCCACTTGCTTCGATTCAAAAATACTTCCTTCGCCTCCTCTACATTCATCAACCTCTTCATGCATGAACGTCGATTCTGGGTAGTTTTAATTTGGCCCTTTTTTACAAAATCCCCTATTTGGTCGCTGTATGTTCTCCCAGGGCGGCCCTACCGACCGAATTTTACAGTTATTCAATTCACGAACACAAACACCCAGATTCGGAACAACCACCTGTGACTCGAAACCACAACACTATTTTCGCCATTATAATAATTATAACATTTTTTTTTCCAAAATAGGAAAAAAACCATATTAAAATTTTACATGCAAACGGAACTGTTTGTTTGTTTGTGTTTCTTTTAACAACTAAATGGCTGAAGGGATCTAAATGAAATAAGGCACAGGCATAGGGTACCTTTCATTGCGATAACCGAAATCCACACAAGATAAGTTAAAAAATAGTAGTTCTAATAAATATTGCCATTTAAAAGAAAACCTTAATCCAATAACTTAAGGCACAATTTTAACCCGATCTAATCTTCTAGCCCCTTACATTGACATGTAAAGATAAATAGCTGAATATATTTATGCATCAATGAATAATTTTATAAAATACTATAGGCAGTGGCTGTGGGTTTGAGGAATTTAGTTTAAGAGTATACGACTGATATTTCAATGCTACAACATAATTTTAAATTACAAGTACAACTAGTTATTTTATGATGTGGAAGTTGTTAGATTGACAAGTTGTATATTAGGAGCACGTTTTAACAGGAAACCAATTAAATAACAGTAGATATTTAAATTTCTTTAAAAATAACGGCTCCGAACTAGTGCTGTATATTTGTTCGAATCGCATCACGCCGCGCCGCCGTGCCGTGGAAGCTTCACCAGGGTTGTATCATAACGTGCTTACGGCGATTTATTTTACTTCCTAATTTTAAAACACGTAACATGTCAACTTTATTGTCTAGCTTCAAAGTAATAATTTGCTCGATTTTTTTTTTAATTTACTGCTTTAAGGATGTCATGGTACGACAGTTATAGTGTTAACTCTTAAGTTATAGGGATGTCAAACGTATTTTTAACATTAAGACCCCACATAAACAATTAAACACACTTTTCATTAAAAGCTTGTCTTTTTTTTCCCGCACTAGAGAACAAGCTTTGTGTCGCGGGAGACTTAAAGCTGACAAGTCTATTTATTATACGCTTTCGCGATTTACCACACCCATTGCTGTTTAGGTACATATAACGATGAGTAGGTGACCGGTCGACCTAATCTCTCAGACCAGGAACTTTTACTTCTAAACAAGAGTCCTAACTTCACCTTGCTACATTTTGTTCGTATTTCCCTTTCCCAACGTTACTGCTACGACCTTCGTTATTAATAACATGTTATCAGATTGTTACGTTATTGTTATTTGTTACAATAATATCACTGTGATGTATCTTGATTTTGGAAGTTTTGTAATCGTTGCAATAGAAAACTAATTTATGTTCAGGTAGCTGCTTGTTTTTAAAGGACAATTGTGTTTTGTGTTCTGAACGGTTATAATCCAACGCGGCAAATGCTGTCAATCTTCTGGGCACGTTTAATGCCTTAATTTTCATTTTTTTAGTCGCTTTTTATTGAGTGAATAAAACTTAAAAAATAAATAGTAACCAGTATCCCACTGGTGGATACGCATCTCCTTTATTATGAGAGCTAATATGGTTAAATTACAATGTATCCCATGATATTTTTTTTAGTTTTCTTGACTGTTAGTAACGGGAACAGAGATTATAAAACTACTATTCTACACTATAATCTATATATGTGCCAAAATTTCATACGAGATACGTTTAGTAGTTTTTGCATGAAGAGTAACGAACATCCATCCATCTTCACAAACTTTCGCAATAAAATATACTAGGTGTCGTCTGCGGCTCCGACCGTTTGGATCTCGATTATCGCGATAAAATCCTATATTCTTTTCCAGGTTACCATCTATCTCCTTGCCCAAAATCATTTAGATTCGTTTAGCCGTCGTGAAAAGGTAACAAACAAACAAACTTTGACTGCCTCGGTGGTCCAGTGGCCAAAGTATGCGCCTGCTGAGCACGAGGTTATGGGTTCGATTGCCACACAGGACAAAACTTTGTGTGACCCACAAAGAATTGTTCTGAGTCTGGGTGTAATTTCTGTAAGTTAATTGTATGTTTATAAAGTCCGCGACACAGAGCTTGTTCTCTAGTGCGGAAGTTGTCTTTATAAAAAAGAAAAAGAAAGAAACTATCTTTCACGTCTATTAAATAAGTGGGATAAGTAACTGTTACATAATTTGAAGCTAAATATAACGAATATTTTTATTGTATAGTGAGTGTTAAACTAAGTATTATGATTTAAGTGTTTTCCGACGCAAGGACATTATCAGTCTAAGCCTTTCGTTTTGAGAAGGTCAGACAGCATTTAGAAAAATTGTTAACATATAACTCGTGTTCTATATTACTAATATTATCTATATAGAATAGAATAGAATAGAATATCATTTATTCCAGTACAGGGCACACAAGAACAACTTACAGAATAGCCATGAGAATACACAGTAAGAATAATATTTAAAAAAAACAACAAGAACAAAGATACAAAAATAGACATTGTGCTGCTCTGCAAGCCCATACTGGAAAAGGTCACCATCTCAGCATAAGCAAGGCGCAAGCACCTAGCGCTGGTTTTCAGTTGGCAACCTTTAGTGAAGCACGGACAGGGGTATCGAGGGGAAAATATATAAAGCTGTGTAAATAATAAAACAGTGTTACAAAAATAAAATATACTTACATATAATAAAAAGAATATAACTATAAATAATATAATATGTATGTATGTACGTCAATGTAGAACATATAAAAGAGCAATCCAGACCCCAGACAAATAATTTTACACAGCGATGTAGTTTCTGTGTGTCCAGATACCTCTGGTATTGCAAGCGTCTATAGGCTACGAGCACTGTTTAACACCAGGCGGGACGTATGCTTGTTTGCCACACAAAAAAAACTTCCTTTCATATAAAAGAGTCCTTAACATTCTTATGGCCCTTTACTTATACTAAAAGGTTATATAATAATTATAATTAACCTTTAATTACAAGTAATTTACAACTACAACTATAAATCACATAATATAAACAACACAAAAAAAAAAAAAAAAAGAAGGGGAGGGCTGCTTAGTAGGCGTCGTAAAATTCCTCCGCATTGATGTCTACTGAAAACGTGCCCAGGAGACTGGCAGCATTGCCACGCTGAATGGCAATGCTGCAAATTATTTATTTAAAAAAAAGAAGTAACCTTTAATTATATAGCTAATAGTGTTTATTGCTAATAAACTTATAACACTCATAAACGTAGTTACTGCTAACATCTAAATACCTAACAATAATCAACTGGTTTCATAACTCGAAGATGAAACGCTATAAATTTATTGCAATACTAGCTACTACTGAATTGAAATTTGTTTTTGATAAAAATTGTCTGGAAGAGATCGCTTATAGCGATAAGACCGCCCATTGTACATACTGTTCTATGTATCTTATTGATTTCTTGCCTATATTAACCGGCATGAAACTCAGGCCACTCTTTTCAATCGCCGGAATCGCCTTCAATCATGTTCTATTACAATCGTTTAGGTTAACAATTTATAGGAGTATATTATTAAGATTTGACCAATTTGCAGCAGGAGGCGCCTCTGACGCGCGCGTACAGAACACTTAACTTGGTGGCTAGCAAAATAGATCTATTCTGTTGCAATCGGCGTGAATTCACACAAATATCATTGTTTTTACTTTGTTACCGAAATGTTTAATTTGGTTAAGATTTATTACTTATGTAAAGATAGGCTGCATCATTGAATTGGTAAATCACTGTTAGAATGATGCAGCAAGTGGTATCTAAATAAATAAATAAAATAAAAAGATACTCATCTGCATCATCATTTGAACATTTATTTTTACCAGTTTATAGGCGAAAGTATTTGTTTAATGTTGACGTGAAATTACAATGAAAAGGTACAAATAATAATGATGACCCATTGTTTGGCACAGTTATATAACTTGAGCAATATGACAGTGAAAATTTGCTCTCTTAACAGTGGTCGTTGTTGAAATCTCTTTGGCTGTGTTTAGTAAAACTATTAGAATAATTATGACTAGGGGTCGCCCTCGACTTCGTCCGCGTGGTAATTTGGAATATTTTCCCCGATTTTGCAACATATCACACTACTGCTCCGCTCCTATTGGTCATAGCGTGATGTTATATAGCCTATAGCCTTCCTGGATAAATGCACTATTCAACAAAAAAAGATTTCCTGTGTGTGAATACAGGTCTCCATCGCTCATTTAGGGATGCGTTTTAAAGATAACTTTATCTTTTCCAGGAATATTCTATCTTAAAGCTCTGGTGTAAAAAATTGGTCGGCAACACACGCAAGTGATTCGTCCGGTATTGCACTCGTCCGTGGGCAACCGTTACTGCTGTTTGCCACTCAAGTAGTATAAAAAAAATCTTATTCACACTCATCGAAATCGTCGCTTAAAGTAAATGCTATTAAACTGAGAATGTTATTATTAAGATCGTCATGGCCACATTATACTAAAAGACTGAGCAGCAACAAAACATTGTGCATCGTTAAAACAAGGCAATTTGACGGATCTTGGCTTAAGCACTAGTTGTAAATAGAAAATATTGTGGATTCACAGCATCAGGGAGTAGTCACGCATCATAAGTAAAATCAACCCTTAACAGCAATCTTACAGCAACTTTCTTTTGTTGTAGAGGCATTACAAGAAGACAACGAAATTAAAAAAGCAATCCTGTAAAGAAAATCTAGTGCATAATTACTAAAACATCAAAAACCATCACCATGAACTGTCGTGACCCGTAAGTTCACGGTGACGTCATTATGTTGATTACAGTGAACAATAGGCCGATATCTGCGTAAACCTTGGAGAAGCGTGCGAACCGTGCTAAATACATGATTACTAAAAAACACTGTTGACACTGATACACCAAATAATCATTTTTTTTTTTTATTTATTTATAGAAACAAACAGTCATACATATTTAAAAAAATAAGTAAACTTAAAGTTAGAATTTTTATATAAAGTAGACCTATAGTTTTCTGTGTGATATACATAAATATAATTTAAAAGAGCTTCTCCATATTTAACAATAACATAAACTAATTAAAGTAAAAAATTAAAGTTTTTAGATACATTTAAAAATATTTAGAAATAAGAAAAATAAAAAGGATACCATTAAATATAAATAAGAGTTACTAATCTAGCCCAGCAATATAACTTAAAGATTTTTTCTTAAAACATTTTAAGCTTTCACTGAAAATGTCAACATCAACAAGCTCATTATTATACAATCTACAAGACCTTCTGATAAAAATCATGTTTTAATTACGATCAGTTGTATGCCCTAACTATTTTCAATAAGAGAACAATATATACATATGGTTGATATCTCTCTCAATAAATTAAATACAACGCTATTTGAGATGGAGACCTGTTGTCCTGAAATACAGGTCACGAGCCTAACTTAGGAACCAGTCTCCCATGATATGGGAAACTTATATTATAAATTTATTAAAATATGTAACCTTAAATCTATTCTATTAATGTAAGCTGAAGAGTTTGTTTGTTTGGTTGAACGCGCTAATCTCAGAAAGTACTGGTTCGAAAAATCTCTTTTTGTTGAATAGTGCATTGATCCAGGAAGACTATAGACTATATAACATCACGCTATGATCAATAGGAGCGGAGCAGTAGTGAGATATATTGCAAAATCGGGGAAAATATTCCAAATAATCACGCGGACAAAGTCGCGGGCAACCCCTAGTTATATATATTAGTATTATATAATACATCAGAGCAATGCACTGTCGGATACTAGATACAGGACATATAGGACCGGTCTTTATAGAAACATAGGGGAGGATGAATGGGAGTGGTAAGTCACGAAATGAGCGAGCAGCCCGCCTCTGAAAGCACTTCCATACATAAATATAATGTATACAGTATAATGATGTTCATTTGCATGCACATATTAAAACAACTACCTAAACACACGGTAGTGAAACAATGTTCATATATTGTCTATTAGGTTTCCAGCGCTCTTTACGAAAACTTTTTTTAATTGTTTATCTTATGCCAATATTTTATTGAACACAACATACTTTTTTATTATTATTTAAAAAGACAACTAATGCACTAGAGAACAAGCTCTGTAACGTGAGGGATTTTATAAACATACAATTAACCGACACAAATTATACCCAGACTCAGAACAACACTTTGCGGGTCACACAAAGTTTTGTCCTGTGTGGGAATCGAACCCACAACCTCGTGCACAGCAGGCGCATACTGCAACCACTGAACCACCAAGGTAGTCTACAAGCTACGTTGGCATAATGGAATAGAGGGAAAAGCAGGCTTGAATATTTTGACATAATAATTGGGTTTGCTACTCAATATCTTTTAATAATAATCAATACTGAGAAACTTATAAATATTCTAACTTTTGGTCAGGCTATAGACCTATGTCAAAGGTAATTAGATGGTTTGAAAACTCAGACACTTTCATGAGAAATGAGTGTTGAGCCCAGTAAAGCGTTTCCAATCTCTACAATACTGGCGTGTTTGAGTAACACGTAATCTAAGGCATTTTCGTAAAGTGCTGAGGTAAAATTATGTCATTAGTTTTAAACGCGACTAAGATTGTACGTTTAGGTAGTGGCGTGATTTTTGTAATGATATGTTTGATGGTCGCTCGTTTGATGAGATTAACTCGCTTTCATAGCGTTCGTGTACGTAATATTAAAGAATGTTTCTAGCTTACCTTTTCTAGCGTTTTGTATCTTAACGTGGTATGTGTTTGAAGTTCTCTAGTTATATGAGGTAAACCTAGCAATATTCAATTCAATGTCACTCTGCTGACAATAATTGAATTGTGTATGTGTACGTACAGGCTACAGCAACAATTCCGATTGACTACTGTAAAGCGACTTGCGCTTGCACCTTCACAGAGTAACGGAACGAGGCTTCTGGCGACTGGGATCACCGCGATCCGAGTCGCCCGATAGCATTGGTGGAATCTGTCGACTGGATCCATAAACCATTTTACGGAAATTGTACAGACAGCCGAATAAATTAAAAAGCTGTACGCAGTTTAGACCGAATTGAGGAGTCTGAATTAAAATTTTCAAATGATTAAATTTTTAGGTTAAATACATAAAATATACAAATCATCACTTTCACTTAAAGCTACTATATAAAAAAACACTCATTAACATTAAATCAACTGCTTTTTAAAATCCTTTTGCTTGCGACAAAAAAAACCGCAGTGTGTGATAGGTACTTAGCAATCATGAAACACTAGTCATGCTATTATCGAAAGTGTAAATCTTGTGCGTTCTACTGAATCGCTCTATTGATATATATTGTAAAAAGTTTATCTGTATGTTGAAAATTTTATGAAGTTATTTTGAAAATTTTATAAGTGTTTAATATAAAGGATAAAAGGTGAAAGCCAACTTATCTTTATTAAAGAAATACAAAGGAAAGCTAATATACAATTATTTATGGACACAAAGTAATTCCAGACTTGAAAAAATATTCCGTGATTCCGTGTAGGAATTGAACGCACTACGAGTAGACTCGGCGCGGTGTTAGTATGTAGAGGAGACCACTAAATCACACGTGTAGTAGACCCAGATAGTGTGACTCATTGATCAAAATCTCATTCTTTTCTCATTCTCATTCTATGAATTAAGCTCAACAACGCACGACAGTGTTGCTATGTAACGTCAAAAACTCATAAGGTCACCTAAAAGCTTAGAAAGAAACAAAACATAATAGAGCCAGATTTTTCTTTCGATGAAATTCATTCTGATGTACTTCTTCGCAATAATCTTCCATGTGAAGCTACAGGTGATAACTAGTCGTATCGAATGCATTTGAAGCAGAGCGAGACTCTCGATTCTCGACGAGATACATTAGCATACACACACGTGTTCGTGTATTATAGTAATTCCTCTCGATTTATGTCAGTCGTGTGATAGAATTTACGCCAATTAACAATTGTTATGTAGATTACACAACTTTGCAAAATATTGTTGCTCCATTTTTTTGCAGTTACAATGAGCATTTGTTTTTAAACTGTCTCGTTGGTTTGGTGGTCGTTGATTGCGACTGCTGATAGGAGTTTTGGGTTCGATTCCCGGGTCGGGCCAAAAATAGATGTTGGGTTTTTCTGTGTTGGATTATTTAGAAGCAATTGAAGATCGAGATTTGTGGAAATCCTTGGGGGAGGCCTATGTCCAGCAGTGGACGTCTTTTGGCTGAGATGATGATTGAAGATTGGGATAAGGTGTTAATACCCTACGAAATGGAAGCTTAGTAACCAGTTACCAACGAAACAATTCTAAATTCTAGTATCGTTATGATAGTTACGAAATTATGATATAACAGTCACTATAACAAGGCTGTTTAATTCAATAATAAACTTAATTTTGTTTTATTTTTCATAAACTTTCTTAAAAACAAAATTAGCATTTAGTTAGCGATTTATGTATTTTTTAAGTATATACTTAATTACGTTTTAGCAAAACAGAGCATTCATAATGTTTTTTTTAATACGTAAGTAGGTTTCTGAATAAAATAAAATAAAATCTTTTGATAGAAGATGCACATACATAAGGTAGTGCGACATTCAACAATAAAAAAATATTAATTTATGATCAGGTAGAATTTAAGAGAGGTAGGGCACCATACTAGCGAGCATATCGTATCCACATTATAAAACTGGCGTAACTTAAGAAATGTCACTAGGCAATTTTGAACTTTAGCTGTTGAGTATAAGATATAATTTGCAAAACAAACACGCTTCAACTTAAGTCATTTTTCCACTGTGGGTGCGATATATAGCGAGTTTTAGCTAACGACCGGCCTCACAGTAAACAGTTACCGTATTACCTGTACTATTAAGTATTCTGTGACCGTAGCCAAGCATATTATCAATTGTTTTTTTTAGATAGACCAAACAGTATACATAAATCCTACTAATATTATAAACGTGAAAGTTTGTGAAAAAGGATGGACTCTTTCACGTAAAAAGTACTGAACAGATCTGGATGAAATTTGGCACAGAGATAAATTATGGTCTGGAATAACACATAGACTACTTTTTACAGCGATAACCGAGATCCCCGGTACTCGTTCGGAAACGTGTGGTGACGGATTAAGAATACAAGTGTCACCCCAATCCATCCCGAGGGTGTCGTAAGAGTCGACTAAGGGAGTAAGTTATGGAGACAGTATCCACTGCAAGAGAGGGAAAACTCGAAATAAAACCCTATACCAACCCGTCTGGCCAGCATGGTATAGTAGGCTAATATCACTTCAAGTATATGAAGGAGACCCGTGCCTAGCAGTGGGACGTTTATGGGTTGTGATGATGATGAATCGACATCCACGCGGGCGGAGCCACGGGCAACAGCTAGTTGTACATAAATGTGTGTAATAATATCTGTATCATAAATTTCATTGGTGTACAATAAAGAGTTTTCTATCTATCTATAAAGACGTAGTACTTATATTAAAAATACTATTTATCATCAACTTAAGTCTTAACCACACTTCAGAACGGCTATCGGAGCATAAAAATTGCGTGTGCAAACTGCTTATAAGCTATTTGCATTAAGCGAGATGTGTCTCGCGAGCGAAAGTGGGGTGAGCGATCTCGGGCTAAATTCATTCGCAATGTTGACGCTACGATACTAATCGATATTACTTATTATTATGTCATTTCAGTGAAAACTATGATTTCACTGGTTAATCGGTACATTATTTTCTTCGTCATTGATTTGTTTTGTTTTTAGAATTGATATTGTACAACTCAGAAGCGATAGGCCTACGGTTTAGACATCGCAGTTGTGACTCAAAGCTTGTTGCTGTTTAATCCTTTTTTACTTAATAAAATAATTTAATTATGTCACGTATTCATCTAATTATGCCAAGGAACTTGTCTCTAAGTATAAGAACATCATAGTAATTTTAAAATGATATATAACTTTCATATAATAATATAACGCAGCCTCGCATATATTTGATTCCTGGTTTGTTATAACTGTAATTTAGGTAGAAGTAATATTAATCATGGCGGAGTTGTTTTTAGAAGTATAGTTGGCTGATAAGTCACAGACAATAAAAAATACGGCAGACAATTTTGCAAAACTATAAAAAAAATAGACAATTTTAAGAGAGGTAGGGCACCGTACCATACTAGCGAGCAAGCCCGTCTGGGGAAGGATCTCCACCTTACAGAAGAGCACAGCCAAATAACTACACACAGTTGTGTTCTTGTGTGTGAGTACAGGTCTCCAGCTCTCATTTAGGGATGCGTTTTGAAAGAAACGTATTCCTATTCCAGGGACACTCCCATCGTTAAGCCCTGGTGTAAAAAAATGGGTTGGCAACACGCAAGTGATACCTCTGGTATTGCAAGTATCCATAGGCTACGGTAACTGCTTAACATCAGGTGGACTGTACGCTTGTTTGCCACCCAAATAGTATAAAAAAAACTATATTAAAAAGATAGACTGTAAGATTGCCCTAGATATCAGTCTGTTCATAAAGCCTGGGCTAAAATATTTGTATATCTTATTTTAAAGCATAACAGATCCGATGGATTGAAGTGTTCTGACCACAAGGTTAGCTCCCAACAAGATAAGAAAGAAAGAAAGGCAAACAATATATTACATCATACAACAAGATAAGACACCCTTCTTTAACTTATTACTTTCAAATTCTTATTTAATTCAAATTTATTGCATGGTTTTATCGGCTAAAAGCCGAGAGCTATAAGGTCCTAGCTAGTCTGTAGTACTCGCACGTAGAGCAAACATAACCTACTTTAACAAACGCCACTTTATTGCTATATAATATCTGAAACTATAATTATTAACTGCGTTACGTGTCGACCGGTTCTTAGATTTCATTAGCACAAGTAAGTGGAACGATAGCAAATGTTTAGTACAACTCAATAAAAGGGTGACCGGTCTAGCATCACCTATAGCTTATAATGTTCATATTTATACTAAAAGAACTTGCTTAGATTGGGATTTATAGACGATTGTAACTTTGAGTGTAAATCTGGTGCTGTTTCGCAAACTATGGGTCTCTTAATATCATCATTTATTTATCATCATAAGATTGCTCTCCATCACTACAGTGGAAACAACATTGAGTTAGGCACTACTTTCGATATATACTATAGGGTGTGCACACTCGTCATCAATGACCCTGGTGACTCTGACATCATCACCATACTACCTGAATCACAGGTGTAAATGTATCTAATATCTTAATAATGTTAAAGAAACTTATGGATGCTACTAACTAAACTTGTAGCTAAGTTCTAGGTTGACACAATTTAAAGTGCCATCGACATCCTAAGAAGAAGAAGAAGAATAGTAAGAATATAACTAGCTAGGCATCAAACAAGCATACAGTACTCCACATGATAAGCAGTGATAGTAACCTATGGATGCTTGTAATGCCTGGGCAACACACGCGTGTTACCGACAAAATTCTTGTAAGACCAGAGTTTTGTTATATGGCTATATAAGTAGCCCTGAAGCCCTGTTTTATTAATAAAATACTTTCCAAAATAAGCACTGGAGACCTGTACTCACGCACACGCGAGTACAGGTCAGGTACACAAATACACCACTGTTTTTATATATTTGATTGTGGTCTTCTATAAGGTGGAGATCCTTCTCCAGTTGTGCATGCTTGTTATTGTTTGGTGTCCTTAAAATATATTGCTGTATCTATACTTTTCATTCTTATAATAATTTTGGTTATATCAAAGCCTACGAGTACCTCAATAATATTAATACATTATGTACTCTTATTTAATAGATGTTCTACTTCGATACACACAAATAGACATACACTTAAAACCTGTCAATAAAACTTCCATTCAAACTGTACCCACTGGTGCTAATAAATTGTACGAAATCATATATCTTTAACCTTGGTAGTTGACCGAGTATTATATGTCGTGGTGTAACACGGGTTTATATATAATTGTTCTGAATAAAGCAGTTTGAATGGACATTCTTATCATGCTAGAGAAAAAATGTGAAGGGTTAAAATGCTATGTTGATTATACGGGAGGTTATTATTGCGTGGTAAATTTTGTTTTTAAAAGAGATTGTTAATAAGTTAGCCAAATCGTTATATTCTTTATGGTAACCCTTTGACGAACAGTTATGTAAATACAATTGACGTTTTATTGTCATGACCTGTATAGTCTTCCGAAGTGATAATAGGGAAAAATAAAACGTTGTATCGCTTTTTAAACACACATTGCACGTACGGAGGAGTGAAAGATATGGCACAGAGTTCATTCCAAAACTACAGAAAGCTATTAATGGTCAAATTTCGACTACCGAGTGACCTTTAAGTCCTTACAGTTTCATCCTATCCGTATATCCAACTGTATGTATGGAGGCCAGTAAATTTGTAACGCTTAATAGTACGGCTTGCTTGATAGTAAGCAGTTTTTGTAGTTTTTTTTTCAGGTCAAAGGATATTTGTAGATTTTTTTGTTATGTGTGGAAATCAGACGATATTTGTCAGTAGCCATTTTACTTGAGGCGTTTATGCAGTCAAGCTGATAGTTTAAGTGAATAATTGTTATCGAATTATCTCTGTACTTTCTCCGATACTTTCTGTGGTGTACAATGCAAAAGCAACGTTATTACGTTGCTTCGTGTACCTCAGAACACTGTTGATATTATCTGTCTTTGGGGAGGGGGTTTGATGATGATGATTATTTACAGAAATGTTAATTTATAAATGTCTAATTCCGTTTTTTTTTCTTTTTGAAAAGGGATTGGCAGAAATGTGTGACAATAACATTTAGCCAGCTTTGATTCTATACTATAGGAAACGATTTGCCATATACCGAGCACAATACCAGGTACAGAGCTTATAATGTATTTTATTTAATTATATGGATGCTTGTAATGCCTGGGCAACACACGCGTGTTACCGACAAAATTCTTGTAAGACCAGAGTTTTGTTATATGGCTATATAAGTAGCCCTGAAGCCCTGTTTTATTAATAAAATACTTTC
The DNA here is from genome assembly GCA_947095525.1 of Trisateles emortualis. Lineage (NCBI taxonomy): Eukaryota > Metazoa > Arthropoda > Insecta > Lepidoptera > Erebidae > Trisateles > Trisateles emortualis. The sequence goes on along the minus strand of OX352736.1, from coordinate 17,598,693 downwards.
CAAAATAAGCACTGGAGACCTGTACTCACGCACACGCGAGTACAGGTCAGGTACACAAATACACCACTGTTTTTATATATTTGATTGTGGTCTTCTATAAGGTGGAGATCCTTCTCCAGTTGTGCATGCTTGTTATTGTTTGGTGTCCTTAAAATATATTGCTGTATCTATACTTTTCATTCTTATAATAATTTTGGTTATATCAAAGCCTACGAGTACCTCAATAATATTAATACATTATGTACTCTTATTTAATAGATGTTCTACTTCGATACACACAAATAGACATACACTTAAAACCTGTCAATAAAACTTCCATTCAAACTGTACCCACTGGTGCTAATAAATTGTACGAAATCATATATCTTTAACCTTGGTAGTTGACCGAGTATTATATGTCGTGGTGTAACACGGGTTTATATATAATTGTTCTGAATAAAGCAGTTTGAATGGACATTCTTATCATGCTAGAGAAAAAATGTGAAGGGTTAAAATGCTATGTTGATTATACGGGAGGTTATTATTGCGTGGTAAATTTTGTTTTTAAAAGAGATTGTTAATAAGTTAGCCAAATCGTTATATTCTTTATGGTAACCCTTTGACGAACAGTTATGTAAATACAATTGACGTTTTATTGTCATGACCTGTATAGTCTTCCGAAGTGATAATAGGGAAAAATAAAACGTTGTATCGCTTTTTAAACACACATTGCACGTACGGAGGAGTGAAAGATATGGCACAGAGTTCATTCCAAAACTACAGAAAGCTATTAATGGTCAAATTTCGACTACCGAGTGACCTTTAAGTCCTTACAGTTTCATCCTATCCGTATATCCAACTGTATGTATGGAGGCCAGTAAATTTGTAACGCTTAATAGTACGGCTTGCTTGATAGTAAGCAGTTTTTGTAGTTTTTTTTTCAGGTCAAAGGATATTTGTAGATTTTTTTGTTATGTGTGGAAATCAGACGATATTTGTCAGTAGCCATTTTACTTGAGGCGTTTATGCAGTCAAGCTGATAGTTTAAGTGAATAATTGTTATCGAATTATCTCTGTACTTTCTCCGATACTTTCTGTGGTGTACAATGCAAAAGCAACGTTATTACGTTGCTTCGTGTACCTCAGAACACTGTTGATATTATCTGTCTTTGGGGAGGGGGTTTGATGATGATGATTATTTACAGAAATGTTAATTTATAAATGTCTAATTCCGTTTTTTTTTCTTTTTGAAAAGGGATTGGCAGAAATGTGTGACAATAACATTTAGCCAGCTTTGATTCTATACTATAGGAAACGATTTGCCATATACCGAGCACAATACCAGGTACAGAGCTTATAATTAACAGTTTTGCGGCAAAATATCCTCCCAATCCGTCGGTAGAACCAGGAACCTCGGAACGGCAGTCATATGCACTACCACTTCGCGTTTCTTAGTACCATATAAATCACACTTAAGTGTTAAATTTGCATTGAAAGTTAAGCAGAACTATCATTACTCATACTTCGTATTTATTCAAGTGTAGCCGGACATTTTATTTAACAAAGAAGTGTTGCAAATTGGTACAAATTGGAACAGAACATTTTTATTGATATCGTGATACTGAGCTTGTTTCTACGCTAAAGAATCTGTGTAGCACATACAATGTGACTTGACTTTATATTTCAACTAGCTTTCACCCGCAGCTTTGCCCGCGTGTTCCATCTCACGGGAACAGTCGTCAAAGTGCGTCTGTTATACAGCAATTGTTTGTTGACTGAAACCTCTAAGCATTAGTAACCATATGCTATGCTATATATATATATATCTATTTAGTTATATGTAATTATGTTTTGTGTTGCATCTCATTTCTTAGTTTATTTTTTCTTCTTTCTTTATTATTATTGTCACCTGCCATACTTATCTCTGCATCACTCAAAGGTTGACTGGCAGAAAATGCCTGAGGCATTAAATCCGCCTTGTGCAATTTATGTACTTACAGGAAGTTTTAATTAAAAAAAAAAACAGTCAATGATAATATTGTAAGACGTAGACATCGCGTTGGCGCGCGGAAATTTTCAGCAGTGTCTAAATCATTCGGCGAATCATATAGGCTTCATTTCGTCTATCACTATCTCTTTCTGTATCATTACGTTTACCTATTATCTACTGCATTCACACTTAAAATGTGCAAGTACGCATAAAACATGAAAACAAAACTGAACGCGCCGCTTAGTATGAAGGTAGTACATCTTTCTTTGGGAACAGTTTTATTTTTCCCGAGATTATTATTAGTAGTCAAATTTCATTAAGATTCATACTGCCATTCTGACGTAATTGAGCAACAAATATTCTTACATCCAATTAAACTTATCGTCATTCGCTCAGCAGAAATATGTCAATTGCTGGACATAGGACACCCTCAAAATTACTACAGCATTATTAAATAACGTGCAAATTATTATCAGCCAATGATCCATAATACAAGTTTGTCAGTTCAAAAAGGTCATATCCCATAAGAGAACAGGCTGCATCTCGTAACATTTCTCGCTTTCAAAAGAAATTATAGCCATACCATAAAGTGGTCCACATACTTACTGTAGCTCCACAATTGCAAGTTAAAAAGGCAAATTACACGAGGGTACTGTAGGGCTGTCACAAAACCTGTCGATATAAAATTGTATAATGGTTTTAATTTTAAACTCGAAGACTGGGTTTTATACGTTTGAACTTTTTTTGTATTTGTCTATTTTATACAGTGTCAAAACGAATAAACTGATTCATATATGATTATTTTAAACACCTACCCCAGTAGGAGACGGGCGTTATGATGTGTATGTGTATTTTAAAATCATTTCAGCCCCAACGAAAAAAAACAAAAAATCGAATATAATAGAAAATAAATGTATGGGATTAGACATAAGTTAACGACAATATATCGTAAACTTATGACAAATCCCATACATTTGCTTTTTATTATATACGATTCAACTACCGTTTCTACCACTTGTCTAGAGGGGCTGGATCGTTTATAAATCAATTTTATTATTTTCCGTTGTCCGTCCGTCAAAAAAACGGCAATGTCAGGGACACAGCCAAGCTACTGCTTTGTCTGTGTCCCTGACATTGCCGTCCATAAACGGCAGGTAACATTTTCTATCAGATGGGACACTGGCTCGTCCGTCACCATTGGCAATTATTAAAAAATAACGGATCACAGTTTTTAATTTTATCCACTGATGTGTGAAAATAACAATATTTTATACATTATTATTTTTTATTTAATGTCAACCAAGCACTTGACAGCCCTATACTACAAAGGTAAAATGGCATATTCATCACCTTTAAAACATGTTTTATCTTTAGAAACTTAATGAAAAGACGCATCTGTTCGTCACTTACAAAAGGAATATTTTGTTTGTTTTACTCTACAGTGAAACCAAGCCTTTTCAACAAACCTTACACACAGATGCTGATTCATGGACATTCGTTGTTATTTAGATCTTTTCTTCTTCTTTTCCCCCTATTTTTAAAGATATTTTATCAAATAAGTTTAGATCAAGATACTAGTATTATATCAATTTCAAAAGGCCTTAGGACCTTCAGATATCAATACACTAATTTACTTCTTCATCTATACCGGTGATAATATGTACTTATAACGCTAAATCGTAATCAATATTGTAAGTTCGTTTCTGAACTAAGTTTCTACTAACATCTTTATAAAAGTCTACTTTACACGGTCAATTATTGAAGCAACATTATTGACGCAATATATTAGAAAAATAAGTTCGTTTCTGTACTACGTTTCTACTAACATCTTTATAAAAGTTATTTTACACGGTTAATTATTGAAGCAACATTATTGACGCAATATATTAGAAAAATAAGTTCGTTTCTGAACTAAGTTTCTACTAACATCTTGATAAAAGTCTACTTTACACGGTCAATTACTGAAGCAACATTATTACCGCAATATATTAGAAAATAATATTGTTTGATTAAGTATACACATTACACGTTCAATATATTGATCAATATTGATATTGCTTCTATAATACTGGCCGTGTAAGGTAGGCTGTAGACCTCATTTTCAAAACGTAGTAAGTATTTAAGATAAACAAGCGTTGATAGTACATTTAGGTTCTAAACTACATACCTGAGATGTCCGTAGTGCACTGGTGACGGCGAGAAGCGCCAGCGCTGCCGCGCTCCACCACACGCCGGCCCGCATCCTCATACACTGCAACAAAGGAAATCATACAATTTAATTTAGTCAGCAAAACTCCAGGCAAAGAAAGCTTTGTGTAGAAATCTTTTTAGATCGGCAATACGCAAGTGAATCCCTAGGTATTGCAAGCGTACGCTTATAGCTGGCGCATAGACCACATTATCTTCTTAACATCAACAAGCCTCGGTAGCTCAGTGGGTGTTGTGGGTGACTGCTGATCACGAGGTCCCAGATTCGATTCCAAGCTCGTGGCAAAATTGATATTGGGTATTTCCGTTAAGAAATTCACAATATATGCCCGGAATTTTGAAATTTATCCCGTGCCTCGGAAAACACGTAAAGCCGCTAATCCTACGCCTGATCTCTCTCCGGTCGTGTCGGATTGCCGTCCCATCGGACTATGAAAATGAGAAAATAAAGAGTGCACTAGTGTTTGCGCACACACTTATGCAATATAATATCTCGCGCAGATGGCTAGTCTCTGTTAAGATTTACCACCGCGGTTATAAGGACATTATTATTATTATAACAGGGCCGTATGGTTGTTTTTTATACTAAATAAGTAGTATAAAAAGATCTGCAAGTTAAATAATAATACGGCCAGAATTTGTGGGTATATAATATACATGGCAAGGTAAAAACTTATATCCTATCAACAGAATGATTGACAAAGAGATTATTGCAAAGTATTTTAGAAAATTGGCACCACTTTTATAAATTATTTCATAACATAGTCACTAAGTATATTATGATAATAACGTGTATCAAGTAATTTTAGGATTAATTTTAAATAAATTGTACTACTATTAGTATTACATAAAATTTTGTAGACATGCTATACTCAAGCCATTAGCTGTTTACAGCGTAATACTTAATGAGTTTAAATTCAATCGTCAAATCACGCATCGGCATGTTTAACAAAAGCCTTAATAATGTAGTAATAGCACAGTAAAAGGACTCTTTCATATAAAGGGTTCTTTACACTGTGGTAATAGTAAGTATAAGTAAGTCTCCAATGCTTATTTAGGTCATACGTTTGAAGGCTATATTTTTCTATACGGTATATCCTATCAAAACCCTGGTATATAACAAAAGTTGAGTTGGCAATACGCAACCGTCTTTTGTTTAATATATCACCAAGGTGGCAAACAAGCATATGGCCCGCCTGATGGTAAGCAGTCTTTTACTTTTACTGAATGGTTTGTTCGATCCGCACACGGGACAGAAAATGTGTGATAAATGATTGTCCTGAGACTGGGTGTACTCTGTGTCCGTTAATTGTATGTTTGTGAAGTCCCCCGCGACATACTCATAGAGCTTGTTCCCTAGTGCGGGAGCTGGCTTTTAAAAAAACACTACTGTCAATAGGCTGCGGTAACAGCTTACCATTAGGCAGGCCGTATACTTGTCTGCCTGCTATGTAAAATGGAAACAAAATGCAATGATATAAAATATCTTTGTTGTATACTTCAAATCAATACAATAAATAAACTTAATAGCTGTATAAACGGCGGTCTTATCTAAAAGCGATCTCTTACAGACTTTTGCAATTACTTGACGCTCATTCTCGTAGGATAAGATGCAAAGTTAACCGTACACAGGAATATAATATACATATATCTTAGTATTTAGTATTGGTTTAAACCATAAAGTAAGGGTAGTATTTAAACGAGCGAACACAAATTCAATTTATGGGTGTCATAATTACTAAATATGGCGTACAGAAATACTAAGTGAATGAAAAACTGAGGCCGAACACAAATTCAATTTATGGGTGTCAAAATTACTGAATATGGCGTACAGAAATACTGGATATGGCGTAAACTAACCTATCCTACTTGTCTGATAGCATCTCGTTTCTGGTAGCAAATGCATGAATTTCTAGTCGCTCACCTAGTAATTTAGTCGCACGGCTCGAAATTAACAGTCGGCTACAGATCGCTGGAGATTAATTTGTTTTTCTGAACTATTATTATTTCCCATAAAGTAACATTAGATTTTAAAAACAAAGTAAATGTCGATGTCAATACAGTGGTGAAGCTTGTCGGTCATATCAATAAATCTGTTACTCAGTGACATCCGACTTTCACTAACAAAATACAAGATACTTTCATTTTCAACTGAATACTTTTTGACTGCATCAGGGTAATATCCACCGACTTATACGAGTTAAGCTTTTAATAAGATTTTTTTTTTTATTACTAGCCGGCTACATCCCAGCTTTCTACGGGTGAATATTCATTAAGTGTGCGTAGGGGTATTTATATATTTTTTTAAATATAACCTATGTTACTCGCTGATATAGGTGAATGATTTTTTAAATCGGTCCAGAAGTTTTTGAGTTTTTTGTTACAATCAAACCTTTTCTCTTTATAATATTAGTATAGAAAATAATAGGGATTTTATAAAACAAGCATACGGCCCGCCTAATGTTAAGCAGTTACCGTAGAGTATGGACGCTTGCAATACCAGAAGTATTACTTACGTGTTGCCAACCCATTTTTTTACACCAGGCTTTATGATGGGACTATCCCTGGGATAGGAATACGTTTCTTTCAGAAATGAGCGATGGAGACCTGTATTCACACACAGGAACACAACTACACCGCTGTGTGTAGTTATGTGGCTGTGGTCTTCTGTAAGGTCCTTCCCCAGTCGGGCTTGCTCGCTAGTACGATGCCCTACCTCTCTTATTTTTTTTCTTATAAAATGCACGTCGGTGGCCTAATACTTGAGTATCAGTCGAAAACCAAGCATTGTTTAATACATCAAAAGGCGTCAATCAATAAAAAAAAATAGGACTAGGGTTCGCCCGCGACTTCGTCCGCGTGGTAATTTAGAATGTATATTTTTTTCCCGATTTTGCAACATTATCTCACTTCTGCTCTGCTCCTATTGATCATAGCGTTATGTTATATAGCCTATAGCCATCCTGGATAAATGCACTATTCAACAAAAAAAGTTTTTTTTTTTTCAAATCGAACCAGTACTTTCTGAGATTAGCGCGTGCAACCAAACAAACAAACTCTTCAGCTTTATAATATTAGTATAGATAACACGTATGTTAACAACTATACTAAGTGTAATTACAGGCAGGTGCAAGAATTAAGTAATTACGAACTATTTATTGCATATATTGTATAAGGTTACCTTGATAGCTAGAACTAACTATATGTCTGAATTCATGCCATTTTTCAAAGTGCAAACTAAGGATTGATATTTGCAATTTGCAAGCTATCATATTTTTATAACTTCTGATTGTTACATAAGAAGTTATTCTCTGTAATACACAAGATCACACATTGATCATTCATTTTCATAACAATTAATTAATTTTATTACTAATTTAGGTTTCGATAAATTATTTTAAAATCTTCAATTAAATTAAAATATTGTAATAATTATACTAGGTACGTATTGTGCATGGTCTTCACTGTTAGCAATAAGATATCTGTGTTATAAATAATTAAATAAAGGGAAATATTTTATTGGAAATAAGATATTTACATGAATAGTTATTAAAATTAAAGTAACCTAACCTACTTACAAACAATCAGATATTATATTTAAAGGTATTAACCTATAAATAAAATATCTGATTGAGATCACAGTTCTAAATAAATGATATTAAATTGAAGGAAACTATCAGTTTCACATAATTAGTACCTATTCGTTGTTCTCTTATTTTTTGTAAATAAAATATAGCTAATTTTACTTGCCAATAACGTAGGTAAAAGAATTTTTCAAATCGGATTAGCAGTTTTTATGTCTTTATATTTCAAACTTACAACCAACCATTTACCACTGTGTGGCGTGTTGTGGGTTCAATCGATTTCAACACTGGACAAAAACTTGTGTGATTCATAAATGACTGCTTTGGTGGTCCAGTGGCCGCATTATGCGCCTGCTGTGCACAAGGTTGTGGGTTCGATTCCCACACAGGACAAAACTTTGTGTGACCCGCAAAGAGTTGTTCTGAGTCTGGGTGTAATTTATGTCCATTAATTGTATATTTGTAAAGTCCCCCGCGACATAGAGCTTGTTTTCCAGTGCGGGAGTTGTCTTTTTAAAAAAAAAAAACTGTACCGGGTCTGGTATGCTTTGTGTTCATTAATTGTATATCTGTAAAGTCCCTCACGATACAGGGCTTTTTCCCTAGTGCAGGAAAGAAGACAGAATAAAACAATTATAATCATCACACAAAGATTTGTCCTGGATGGGAATCAAACCCACGACCGCTGAAACTAAAAATGGTGCACCATTTAATGAAATAACCACGCACCAATAACTGATTGATCAATTATCATGAGACGATGCAGGCATGCACTGTGCAATGGTTCGTACTGGTGTGTACACACCGCGCCACATGCCATGTGGAGCGGGCACTGATGTAACTAGTGTTTTAATTTACAAACAACTATGTGGTCTAGGTACAACTAGCTTTGTTAATTTTCTTTTTCTTTTTTTTTTTTTAAAAGACAACTCCCGCACTAGAGAACAAGCTCTGTGTCGCGGGGGACTTTACAAACATACAATTAACGGACACAAATTACACCCAGACTCAGAACAATTCTTTGTGGGTCACACAAAGTTTTGTCCTGTGTGGGAATCGAACCCACAACCTCGTGCACAGCAGGCGCATACTGCGGCCACTGGACCACCAAGGCAGTCAAAAGTTTAGATAAAATTATTTGCTATTTTATCTAAATACTCGAAGAAAATATATTTTTGTTTAGTTTTTAAGAACTACGAAACTGATTTTAATGTTTTATCAGCTATGAAATGCTATATTATCGGATGAGTAACACAGGCTTTTTTTGATTTTAAAAAATAGGGTACAGCATTGAGAGTATATATCCGTGTGGTGACAGATTAAGAATACAAATGTCACCACCCCTTTTCATCCCGAGGGTGTCGTAAGAGACGACTAAGGGAGTAAGTAAGGCAGACAATATCCACTGCAAGAGAGGTAAAACTCGAAACAAAACCCTATACCAACCCGTCTGGCCAGCGTGGTATAGTAGGCTAATATCCCTCCAAATATATGGAGGAGACCTGTGCCTAGCAGTGGGACGTATATGGGTTGATATTTGATGTGTGCGTATAATAAATGGTTTCAACACAAATTTTCCACATAAAAAGGGCTTCTATACAATAGAAAAATTATATTATCGTTATATAATTAGATCTACGTACTGGCATACGAGGGGTTAAAGTGGGCGTTTACGCCATCGTTTCTCCGCCAATACCTTCATGTATGTATAGAACCGGACCTTGCAATCTCAACCCTTTCAAAAGCAAATTAGTCATCAATGACATTTTATACTGTAGGTTTTCCCCTGCTATAGAAGCCAGTCTTTTACCGAGGCAATCCAGTCAGTACCTCTTACTGTGGCGCTTAGTATAAAACATTCATTTACTTGAGCAGTGAATGTTTTGCGTTGGTAATCTAAATGTTATTGAGCAAAAAATTATTGGAATGTCGTCCTTATTGGTTTATTTTCAATTAAGTTGTTTATCTTGGACTGTCTCATTGGTGCGTTGGTGGTGCATACGATATCTGTTCTAGGATCCTTGGTCAATAAAAATAATTCTCGGTAAAAAAAAAATGCGCTAGAATTTTAATTTAATTGCCATCTGCTAACGGTGAAGGAAAACATCGTGAGGAAACCCCAAGTGTTAGAAGTAATTCTAAAGACATGTCAGATTCACCAACCCGCATTAGGCCAGCGTGTGTGAATTAAGGCCTAAATAGAGAGAGAGGCTCTCTCTCTTGATAGAAGAGAGAAAACAGCAGTGGGGGACATTGCTATTATAATGCAAGTTCTTACGCTGAGGAATATTTTATATGTCCCACTGATGGGCCCCGTGCCCAGCATTGGGACAGATAAAATATACGGGTTTGCGATTATTATTATTACTAGAATTTTGTGATAGAGACCACAGGGGTACTGGTAACTTATATTCACGTAGATACAGGAATACAACTACACCTTTGTGTGTAGCTGCTTATCTAAGAAAAATGCTTGCTCCACTGTATAATGCCCTAACTGTCATAGAAATATTAACATTTTAGAAGATAAAGCAAGAAGATAACAAAATAAATAAATAGTATGCATTGAAAGTGTGAAGACAAGAACACAAAATGTCAAGCCTATTATACACAGTCATGATAAAAGCTGTAGACATAAAACTAGTGTCTATAAAATTGTTGTCAAGAATAAACAGCAAATTTTTCAAGACTCCTGTACTAAGAAATAATGTTCAACAATATGTAGGATCGGTAATGCAGGTAATGTTTGTGGTATTTCAAGCGTCCTGTGACTGTTTACGTACTCTTATTTGACACTAAGGTCTCCAGAGGTCATTTATACGTGTTTGAAAGAAATTATATGCGTTCTTAAAAAAATGTTTTCCTATTATGACTATAATGGACAACGAGTCTAAATCGCGTAATATTTTAAAGGTTTACATACCTTTTTGTTTCCCGACGAAAATCTTTAAAATGTTACCCGATTTAGACCCGTTGTCCATTATAGTCATAATATGTGTACAAATCGTGCAAGTTTAAAAGAATTAAAATGTTTTCCTATTCCATAGATCCTCTATCTTAGCCCTAGTGTTAAAAATGGGTCGGCAATACGCAAGTGTATACCTCTGGTTTTGCAAGCGTCCATAGGCTACGGTAACCGCTTAACATTAGGCGGGTCGTCAGTTTGTTTGGCACCCAAATAGAACAAAAACAAAACTTTAGTATTATAAAAACAACACAAAAAAGGCGCTTAAATAAAAACTGCCACGCCAGATTCCCAAATTTTTACAGGCAAAACAACTGCATAATAGCCAAATACACACACCAGGCTTGGTGACCACAATAAAAACGACATAACTCCACGTAACAGTCATCAATAAAAGCTAGTAATCAAATAATATAGAATGCGTACATAATCGTCACAAATTGTGACTAACCGCCTTCTTAACACTTTCACCGTCACTACTAAATATTTAGTACAGTCAGTACCGGATAACGACGCGACGTACAGTTGGAACAAAATAAAATAACAAGGCGCAGTCATGTGCGCATTATATATAATTTGGTTGACGGTATAGTTTAAGTGACTTTACAGTTAAAATTCAAAAATTGACATTGTAATTCGACTTAAAATTACTTGTGACTTATTTGTTTTAAAATTATAACATTAAAATATATTAATATAAAATAGTAAATAAAATTTGTAATATAAAATGAAAATTATGAATTAATTTACATTCATAAATATCAAAAATTCCATAAAAAATTATATTTCTTGCCGTATAAAATACATGAAAATAAAAACCTTTAGGGCCTTCTAATTAATAACATTTATATTCGTTCGAACTATTATATTCGTGACATTTCGCGCCAACTATACAATACTTACTAACTATAATAATAAAATTACTACTTATAGCAAAATATTTTTATTTCTGCATTCACTACTACAGTAAACATTCTACTAAAGCAAATAACCCCAATGACAATTTAGATAGTGATACAATTTATTCCGAAAATTTAAATTGCCTCAAACTTAGAACTCCAATGCACTCTCCACTAGATACTACTGTAGTATTGCAACTGAATAATATATACAACAAAATAATTCATATTGAAACCGTATCAATGAAGTACTTCCTTAAAACGGAACGCGTTCGCTTATGTGTGAAAAGTATAACAGAACGATAGATGACGTAACATATTGCAGAATATTGAGTACTAAATGTGTATTGTCCCAGATCTACTATAAATAACGTTACGGTCATTACTTAGCGGGTTTTTGTCAGCCTACTTTCTTTCTGTCGGAATTGTAAATCTATTTGCAACATTGGATAGATAATGTATGTATTAATTACGGAATCAATTATCTCTTAGACATAATATGCCTGTTAGACTGCAGACTGCAGAATTGATATCGGTTGATAGTTTAGTCAGGCTCTTAATAAATAGAGATTAACACGCGCACATTGTAAAAATTGATTTGAGAATTTGGTATCCGACTTAACTTTCAGCCGATTAAAGTCTTAAGTTGCGGCTGGTGAAGTGAGATTTTTGTCCCGTATCAAACCAACGACTGCTGGTTTTAAGCCAATCCGGAGTTAAAAGAGGATAGAAGAACAAATCTATTAAATATTATATATCTATCTCTCTATTATATATTAATAAACCATAATCTATTTCTATGCCCAATTTTGCAATTATAATATATAGGTATATAATATTATAATATTTTTCGGGACAACTCACACACCGCCATCTGATCCCAAACTAGGCAGAGCCTGTACTATGGCAACCAGACAACTGATAAACATACTTATATATTTCTAAATACATACATATTATAGATAAATTACATCCAGATACAGAACAAACAATCGTGCTCATCACACAAATATTTGTCCTGGGTGGGAATCGAACCCACGACCTTCGGCTTAGCAGTCAGAGTCACTAACCACTAGACCAACAGGCCAGTCAATATGTATTATAGGCAGGAGTATCACTGATGCCGAATCTCAAGATTTCTCAATTCTCTCATGCCTAGTATTTCGAATTAACCTGTAACATAGGCATGTTACAGGTTAATTCATGGCATGTTACGGGTAGGCTACCCGTCCTGCAGTCTGACCAAAAAAGCGTAACCACCACTGGTCAACTGTATATCCTGTGGAATATCCACAATATATAATTAACACACATTTCCCCTAACTGACAATTCCACAGTAATCATATAATTAGTTTGTACGATTAATAAACCAGTACTTATCCATGCAAATTCAACTTGCGTTTGACACGACACATTGTTTTTCTATTACCTACTTTATAATAATATATTTAGTATCAGTATTTGTTTGTCCGTGACATTTCCATGTACCGGCTCCGAGTATGTCTATATTATGACAATGTGCTATTGAGTATATAATTAAGTATTGATGGGTCACGCAATAGTAGGTAATGTTTTTATGCTAATTATGGTAACAGACATTATTTTCTGGCTACGTGTCCACCTGCCCCGCAAGATTCACCCCGTATTAGGTTTTAGTACCCATTCGCCTCATGAAATATTAGAAAAGTACATAATTTGGTAAAAATCACCAGATGAGCTCCCTCAATGCTTCGAGGGAGCTCATCTGGTGATTTGCAATGTCGATACCCGGCTTTAGTAGATACAAAAAACACTTATTTTATATCTACTAAGAGCTGTTTCTTTAATTTAAATTTCTTTAATGTATTGCTTACACATTGAAGGAAATTAAATTAATGAAACACCTCCTAGTAAATACAAAAAGTGTTCCTTTTTTTGATGCTAGCACGTGCAGCAATTTTCTTTATCAAATTCCTACATTGGATTTGCCGAACACTCAACTCTCGAATCAACAGACAACCGTCTAAGCGAAAGCAGGAAAAAATATAATATAGAGAAACAGTACATAAACATACTTACGTAGTATATTATATTTGTATATCATTAAGGTTTTTCTTTTTTTATCTGCTATTTTTAAATATACTACGTGATTAACTAGAATCACATTACTGGTCATCGAGCATTTTTGTAATAATAATGGTATTAATATTTACTAACAGAAATGTCTACACCGATACTTAATATTTTTTAAAGTGTGAATCCTTACCTTGCCGTAACACAGTCTTTTGACTAGCACGGGAGGTAAAGTTTTTAAATGTATAGCGCTTTGTAACCACATAAATTTAACTTCCTAACGACCTAATTAAGTTTATAGTGTATACTATGTAATACTTATGTTGAAATAAAATTCTATTCTATTCTATTCTATTCTATATAAATAGACATTTTTCTTTTATAATGTTTATTTTGTCGTTTTCACTTCCTTTGCCCATAATTATTTATTTACGTAGTTACCGAATGTCTGTAGATTGTCTCATTTGATTAGTACTTGTCAAATGAAGTTTAGTAGCGATGGTGGTTTTGTCTATTAACTTATGTGCATATATTATGCAAAAAATATATAGTACTTATCTTAGGGTTGTTACACACAGTTATCGTTTGCCGATAAGCCTGTCCATTGCAAAGCTTATTTTTTCGAAAATTGTTTTCGATCGTTTTCGACTTTGTATGATTTATTCGATAATTTAAAAAAAAATATCGGTTACCTCTATACCAGAAACCATCTATATCTCTAATGAACACTACAACTCAAATTATTACCTATTTTTTTATTATTAAATTGATACAGCATAATACAATAATCACATTAATCAAAGACTCACAGACATTCTTCTCACTCTCAAAGCTTCTAACATTAAACCAAAGGTATCATCTCAGTTAAAAGACGTCTATAGCTGGGCATATTTTTTCCTAAAACATTTCCACAGCATTTGTTCTTGAGCTAAAACTTTTATTTAAGCATTTTCTGTTATACTACCTGGGTCGCAAATAAGCATACGGCCCGACTAATGTTAAGCAGTTGCTATAGCTTATGAACGCCTGCAATACCAGAAGTGTTACTTGCGTGTTGTCAACCCATTTTTTTTTCACCAGGGCTTTGAGATGGATTTAAGATCGCTATGACAGAAAACCTTTTCTATCGAAACGCATCCCTAAATGAGCGCTGGAGACCTCACACACAGGAACACAACTACACCGCTGTGTGTAGTTATTTGGCTGTGGTCTTCTGTAAGATGGAGGTCCTTCCCCAGTCGGGCTTGCACGCTAGTATAAAATAATAATATATAATAAATCATTTATTGGGAAGAAAAAAACCTTTTATACTTCTCTTAAGCCCACCAAACTGCGTAGCATGTATGCGTAGTATGGTGTCCTACCTCTCTTAAAATATTTACTTGTGTACGGATAATATCAATAATTCAACAATTTTTTTATATACAAACGAAAATATGCAACATGTTAGTATAATCAACACATAATAATATACAAACATTTTGTTTACACCAATACGACATATCTAGCAGCCGAATACAAATCGTGGGTTAAGAACCAGACTAGCGTAAGGGCAAAACGACAACTTTACAGGAAAGCCAAAAATCAACTCAAATTTACCTATCGTTATCTTGTAGCTCTTTTATGGCAAACTCTATAGTAGTTAGATATCTGATTTTTACTAATAATAAAGCTTTATTTATTGGCTACAAAATAATGTAACTATTTGGGTAATCAAAAAACGTTTTTATTTTAATAAAGTTTAATTTTCAAAAAATGGTTGACATACGTCATTTTGGCTGTTACATAAATTTAATAATGTGTGGAATGCAACGTTACTTCCGTTAATGTGATCTTAAAAATAGTAACAAAAATCTTCTAAAACTAATAATTTCACATGGCTACTATAAAAATGTAATTTAAAATAATTATTCGTGATCAACCTGCAAATGGTTGTAAAAATCGTGATATGTTGAAGGAATAATTCCAGATCGACACAGTTCTTGCAAATCGTTGTACTTATCTGCTGATATAGCTATTGTACCACTGTAAGCTTTTTGCAAAATTACTCTCGAGGAGGGTGCTCTTTTGCCCCTTCTAAATACCTTAATTTATTTGAAGTTGTCACTGTCCAAATCATATTTAAAATAAATATTTTCTGGGTCGTCCTTGCGATATTGAAGCCATTTAATTTTTAACCAATTCACAGTCTCCTCATCAGTATCGATTTTACAGTTCTTAATCATAACAGTTTTCAGTTTCTTTAATCTTCCTGTCCCATTTCTTGTACTTTGTAAGGATTTCTTTTTTTTTTTCTTATACTACTTGGGTGGCAAACAAGCATACGGCCCGCCTGATGTTAAGCAGTATCCGTAGCCTATAGACGCTTGCATTACCAGAGGTATCACTTGCGTGTTGCCAACCCTTTTTTTTACACCAGGGCTTTAAGATGGAAGTGACCCTGGGATAGGAATACGTTTCTTTCAAAACGCATTCCTAAATGAGCGCTGGAGACCTGTAGGTACTCACACACAGGAACACAACTACACCGCTGTGTGTAGTCATTTGGCTGTGGTCTTCTGTAAGGTGGAGGTCCTTCCCCAGTCGGGCTTGCTCGCTAGTATGGTGCCCTACCTCTGATGGTCCCACCTCGTAAGCACCTTTATTACCAACACCTTCATTCCAGCAATAACATGTTACTTCCCTCTTTTCTTTGGCAAAATCTAGTAAAGTACAGTTATACACAGGCAGCCTTCGTTTATAAAAGATTTTTTTGGAAGACGAGGTTGGAATATGACAAATAAATTTCATCATCCAGAGCAAGTTTTTTAGCTTCATCTCCATGTCTTCTCGCTTGGACTTTTCTCTGTAAATGAGCTTAATGTTCACATTTTTTAGCTTCTTTCTCTTCATCATTCATGCTATCATATGCAAAACATTCATCGCACATATCTTTTCGCGGCTTATGGAAACCAATATTAAAATCTTTCTTTAAAATATCGCGGTACATGTTTATTTTGACACGTGCCACCTCATCTTCCTTGTACTTCATCAACATAAAGTTCGTACATCTTTGTGACATTAAGGTCTTGGTCAAGGTACTCTTTTTTGGTGTCTTTTCTAAAATAGTGAGCTGGCATGCGCGGAAAAGAGTTAATGTGGTCTTTGACGTACTGTCTAGAACTTTCAGGATTTCTCAGATTTTTCAGGGTTTTGGCTGGGCCTACTTAAACTTTTTGGTGACAAATTAACGTACGGTAGTGTTAGACAGGAAAGTGAATCAGGTCAACAGAGATTAATTACGTGCTAAAAGAACGTATATAGCTTTTACACTATTATTGACATAAAAACTGATTGCATTACTTTAATTATTGAGTGCCATAGTAGCGTATCACACCTTTACGTTATTTGGCACGGAAATAAATCACGAAAGCGCACGATACAAGGTCCCATAAGCAGTAACGGTAACTTTAAGTTTATTTGGCTCGTAACAATCTTAGGTTAAATAATCAAATTTTCTGCATTAAAATCGTATGACAAAATACGTTATTTCAGCTGTTACTTTCAAGTCAACTTCGGTGTCCTATTCGCTCTGAAAATCGAGTTTCGATCGTTATGCTCGTAACTTTTTTGACAAAATAATGTCAAGATTATTGTAAGTAGAAACACTTCATTTTGGCAGTAAACAATAATAATTTTTTTTGATACGTTATATTTGTACTAAGCAATCTACACATTATATCGCTCCAGTATTTTGGCACATAAAAATATAGGGATTAAAAAAGCGAATTTTGAAAAAAAAAATTTTTTGATTTTTTGCCCTTACGCTAGTCTGGTTCTTAACCCACGAAATATTTGTATGTTTTGGGTAAAATATATACACAAATGGTATTCGATAATCAATTTATACAAATAAAATAAACGCGAAAGTTAAGATAGATGGATGTTTCATCACAGCAAAACGGCAAAACGAATCAGGATGAAATTTGACACAGAGATAGAATAAAAATAGATAGATAACTCTTTATTGTTCACCAAATTACATCTAACTAATAATGTAAATGTAAAAGTATGAGCATTAATGGATGGATGTTTGTTACTCTTTCACGTAAAAACTACTGAACGGATCTGGATAAAATTTAACACAAAGATATATTATAATCTGGAATAGCAAATAGGCTATTTTTTATCGCGATAACCGACATCCACGCAGACGAAGCCGCGGGCAACAGCTAGTACTTTATAAATCAATAATAGTTACCTTGACTTTGCATCTCTGTCTATTGACACAGGTGAAGATACGTTCGTGACCCCTTGATGTCGTAAACCACGTAACAGTTTAATTAGCATATGTGAGCGAAACAAACTTACAGTATAGAGAAGTGTTAGCAACCTGTTAGTTTATTTACTTTGAGTAGTAATCGCCCACGAGGTAGATATCTTTTCTTTTATGACAGTTCCTAAACTAGGGAACAAACCCTGTGTCACAGGGGAATTTACTTTTGGTATATTTTTAGTCTGATCTAAAATAAAAACAGACTCTTAACATTTATATTGCACTAGCGAGGACATTTATTTAGTTTTATTTTTTTAGTAAAATATAGTATATGTTACGCGTTGATAATGTGGCTTTCTATGGGTGATTTTTTTTTAATCGGTCCAGTAGTTTATTAAAAAAAACCAGAGATTATTCCTAGTGTAGAAGTTGTCTTTAGACAACTCCTACACAAGGAATAATCCCTGTGTCGCTAGGGACTTTACAAACATAACATTTACGGACACAAAGTACACCCAGACTCGCGACAACCTATTATGGATCACACATTTTTTATCCCGTGTGGCGATCGAACCCACAACACGCCACACAGTGGTAAATGGCGAGGTAACCCTACAAAAATGTGTGTTGATTGAAAAAGAAATAAATAATAAGTCTTTATAATATCGGTATACATTAGGAGATCATTTTTTGTTTTATTTAAGTACGCTACTTTAAAATCCATCACTTTAACTCAATACACCCAGACTCGGAAAAATCATTGATGAATCGAATAAAGTTTTATCCCATGTAGGCACCGAAGCCACTCATCGCGGCGTTAATGGTGAGGTAACCACCTTACCACACGTGCAATCAATATAATAATTACATTACTATTTCCCTACTAACCTTTTTTCTAAAGTCACATATTTGCTCACTCAACCTGTGTTCGTTTTTGTTTTTTTTTTTAAATTTAAATGCGTGATGGTTATTATGTTATTAAATACTAATTGTACGTCAAAGACGATGACATTTGATAAATAAAAACAAACACAGGTTGAGTGAGCAAATATGTGACTTTAGAAAAGAGGTTAGTAGGGACAAAGTAATGTAATTATTATTATTATATTGATTGCACGTGTGGTAAGGTGGTTACCTCGTCATTAACACCGCGGTGAGCAGCTTCGGTTCCCACATGGGACAAATTTTTGTACGATTCATCAATGATTTTCCTGTAATTATCCTACTAGTATTATCATCGCGAAAGTTTAAATGGATGGATGTTTATTACTCGGAGATTGATCATAGTCTGGAATAGCACATAGTCTACGTTTTATCTCAAAAAATATCCCAAAGAAATTTCAAGTAACTTTGTGGCTTATGAATATTATTATGCACTAAGTATCGCATAAAATTGATTAGTTCATCAGCCATCCCTCTGCCTTTTCTTCTTTGTTCAAATCAACCGTAATTTAAAAAAAGAAAAGAACACCAAAGTTAAAATCGTGTATTAAAATCAAATGTAGTAAACAATACAAGCCGTTAGCGAATCTTCAGATCATCCTTGGCCGTAATTATTATGCAAAATGCTTCCTAAGATTACCTAGATAGTTCACCACCCATCAAATAAATTATTACTGTGAAATTAACACCATTATCGACATCCTTCAGCCTTGAAAATACAATAGATATTTAGGCTAATTCCCCTGACCATCAAATGTATAGTTATCTTATGTTACCGACAGATGGCGTCTTATCTATCGTTATCTTTACAAAATTGTATTGTGTTGTCGATCAAATTATGTAGATTTTAAGTGTTATATTACTTAGTTTTGTTTGTTCTTACATATTTTGAATAGATTTAGTAAACATTGAATGGAAGATATGACCTTGATTTATATGTGTTTTGTATTTTTTTTATGTGAGGTAGGGCACCATTCTAGTGAGGAAGCCCGACTGGGAAAGGACATTTGACTATGGTCTTTTGTAAGCTGGAGGACCTTTGTCTTTTCTAAGGTCCTCCAGCTTACAAAAGACCATAGTCAAATGTTTACACATAGCTGCGTAGTTGTGTACCTGTGTGTGAGTACAGGTCTCCAGTGCTTATTTAGGGAAGCGTTTTGAAATAAAGGTTTTCCTATCCCAGTGATACCTACTCCCTCTTGAAGCCCTGGTGTAAAGAAAATTGGTTGGTAACACGCAAGTAATACCTTTGGTATTGCAAGCATCCATAGACTACGGTAACTGCTTAACATCAAGCGTTCCGTATGCTTATTCGCCACTTAAGTAGTATAAAAAAAACTCTTTCACCTATTTTAATCAGAGTATTTATCTGCTGAAGAAATCTCATAAGTTACATTTCAGTAATGCCTTAATATAGTATAAGTTTTTAAGGCCTAAGTATCTGTACTGGTGATTAAAATAACTGTTGTACCTATATTTTAGATATTTTTAAAATACAACTTCCGCACTAGAGAACAAGCTCTGTGTCGCGGGGGACTTTACAAACATACAAATTAACGGACACAAATTACAATTGTTTGTGGGTCACACAAAGTTTTTGTCCTGTGTGGGAATCAAACCACAATCTCGTGCACAGCAGACGCATAGATACCGCGGCCACTAGACCACCAAGGCAATATAAAAAAAATCTGCCATAAGGTGTCTTGTTATTGTCGCCTACCTTTTCTGTCTCTGCCGTAATCTAAGAACCGTTAACAGTCGGGACCTTTTTAAAAGCCGATAGATTACATCAGACAATATTGCTAATATGTCACTTATTACAAAACAATAGGTGTAACATTGATTTTATTTTTCGCATATTCACACTTTGACATATCCTCGACAATTTTAGACACGATTTACACCTCCCAAAAGTGCATATCGTGATATGTCAGGCATCTTCTCTTACCTTTCACTAATGCATTGTATTTTTTATTATATTTTTTTTTTTTTTTTTTTTTAATACTACTTGGGTGGCAAACAAGCATACGGCCCACCTGATGTTAAGCAGTATCCGTAGCCTATAGACGCTTGCATTACCAGAGGTATCACTTGCGTGTTGCCAACCCATTTTTTTACACCAGGGCTTTAAGATGGAAGTAACCCTGGGATAGGAATACGTATCTTTCAAAACGCATTCCTAAATGAGCGCTGGAGACCTGTACTCACACACAGGAACACAACTACACCGCTGTGTGTAGTCATTTGGCTGTGGTCTTCTGTAAGGTGGAGGTCCTTACCCAGTCGGGCTTGCTCGCTAGTATGGTGCCCTACCTCTCTTAAATTATATTTTGTCGTTTAATATTAGAACACATTTTGCAACAATAGTGCAACGTTTTTTTGAAGTGAAACTTTTATAAGTGCGTTAAGCACTTTTTGGGTGAACAAACATCGTCAACGAACGCTTTCCATATTCAAAAATAAGAATCTAATATCTCGACCATACACTTCATACTTAGTTTTCACTTTTATCGGCAGTCTCCTAAGACTACCCTGCATGTTTTTTTGTTTCTACTTAAGTGTTGATTGTAAGCAGTTTACATACTGTTATGGGTGGTGTAGTTGTGTTCCTATGCGTAAGTACCTACAGATTTCCACTGCTCATTTTTACATTAAATTACATTTTTAGTGTCCTGTTTCAGCAACACCGTTACTAAATGTTAAAAATCGAATATGCAAATCGAAAGCGGTGGTGGTCGCGAGGGAAAGTAACCGACTTGCACGCAAGAGGTGCGAGTTCGATCCCCGGTGGCAGTACAGTAAATTAATGGCAGTAAGTGAATTTCACTTTATGTAC
Source organism: Trisateles emortualis (assembly GCA_947095525.1). Lineage (NCBI taxonomy): Eukaryota > Metazoa > Arthropoda > Insecta > Lepidoptera > Erebidae > Trisateles > Trisateles emortualis. Next base: position 17,576,982 of record OX352736.1, on the reverse strand, counting down.
TAATCAAATGATTCACCATCTGTAACGGTGAAGGAAAACATCGCGAGGAAACCCACATGTCTAAGAAGAAATTCTAAAGACATGTCTTATCAACCAACCCGCATTAGGCCAGCGTGTGTGAATTAAGGTCTAAACCCTCATTCTTTCTTAATAGAGGAGAGGAGACGGAGACCCTTATTTATTATTATATGCAAATCGAACCCTGCACCTCGTGATCATCCTGCATCAGTATCACATAAAACCTGCCTACTCAACTAATCTGCCAACTTTGTTGATATTAAAACACCTAATAACAAATCTAATCAACTAAACGTTTCCTTCCAAGCTGTTATCAAAACAATCATAACTAGATATGAAAGGTCACTCTTCCCTCATTGTAACAATGATTGCTCTGACTCCACAGGCTATACAATATTAGCATACAAAGCCTTGTTACCTTGTCTCGTCGCTGTATATAATTGAAGTGTCAAATTGCTTATCATCAGCGAATGAAGACTGGTGTATAGGTATATCCGTGACAGGCAAGGTCAGGCTTTGTCTATTTTTTTATACTACTTAGATGGCAAACGAGCAAACCACCCGCCTGTCGGTAAGCAGTTACCGTAGCCTATAGACAGGCAGGTATCACTTGCAACACGCAAGTGATACCTGCCTGCTAAGCCTGTAAAAATGTATTAACTACTTATTTGAAGAATGGTACCCCATGTTTATGTTTGTCCATGAGTATGTTTGGATCGAAGCAATTGGCGTACCATAGTCTCTGCCTACCTCACTGAGGGACGGGCGTGATGATATGTATGTATGTATGTATAATACCCCATGTGGTAATGGTGTTATAATATTAGTAAGTATAGACAGGTCTATACTAATATTATAAAGGAGGATTATGAGGGGCTCGTGGCTAAATATTAGCGGCGCTGATCGATAAATCTGCAAGGTAAAGTAAGCTCGTCGCGGTCAGTCAGTAGATGGGTGACCATTTTCTTAAACAACACAGCAAAAGCCCTCTGTGCCTGAAAAGGTCGTAAAGCCGTTGGTCCTGCGTCTGATCTCTTTCCGGTCGTGTCGGATTGTCGTCACATCGGATTATGAGAGTGAAGGAATAGTGCGTGAGCTTGTATTTGCGCACACGCTTGTGCACTATAATATGTTCTGCGCAATTGGCTGATCTGAGCCTCTAGACAAGTGGCATAAGCGATAGTCGAATTGAAAAGTCAAAAAAGCGACTTACGTCAAATCCCATACATTTGTTTTTTTTGACTTTGCGATTCGACTACTGTTTATGCCACTTTTCTAAATGATCTGGCTGGCTGACTGGTCTCTTTATTCGATGCCAAATCTACCAAGTCCTCCACAAATGATCTATTAAAAAAATCAGCCACACATTTACTTCTAAAACAAACAAGAACAAACGAACAATCACAAACACATAACTACGCATTAATTAACAACAGTTAAGTAAGAATGTCGAGTAATCCTAACGAGATCGGTATCGTGCTCTATAACGTAAACGTTACCGTAGGAAGTCTGCGTAAAGCGTTCACTTTCTAAACCAGACACCGGCGCCTGCGCAACTGTCACAGTGTACGAGTGAACAGTGATGCTATAACAATTATCTATGTACGAGTACCTACATAAATGGTTAAGAATATTAGACAATACTTTTTTACTTTAATATATTATTATAATAATAATAACCCATATATATTATGTCCCACTGCTGGCACGGGTCTTCTCTCCTTTATCAAGAGAGAGAGAGAGGGTTTAATTCACACACTGGCCTAATGCGGGTTGGTGAATCAGAAATATCTTTAGACTTACTTATTTTTTCTTTAATATTTCGATGAAATCATGGCAAGTCTCCAGCGCTTATTGAATCAGGAATATTTCATCACAAAACTCTAATGTTCAAATTTTTAGGTCGGCAACACGTAGGTAAGTTATGCAAAAATTAAGTTTTGTTTCGTATGCGGATCTAACCCAAGATACGCCGTGCTACTTAAACTACGGAACCAACCAAGCAATCAAATGAAATATATTTTTATTTAAAATTCATTCAATTTAGTGTAGCTGACCCAAAAAATACACTATGTAACAATAGGTCAACTGACTATTCACTACACTGTTGATTGTCAACCAGTGAACCGAACAGTATCCCGCTTTATTTTACGGTGTTAACATATCAATGACACTTTCCCCAACGTAATATTAACGTAATACGAGCTTTACTGTACGTACGTGACACTAACGACAGCATGACGACAGCCTGACGACAGCTAAAATACAAGACAGCAGAGACAAATTCTCACAACCGGTCCTTTCTTTATTTTCACCTTTTTGTGGCTTACATAGCTATTGTTTGCAGTGTGCTCAATGCACTAAATTTTTGGACAATATTTTCGTTGTGTTCGTAAATTTTTACAACACATTGTAGTACGAAGCGTGTGGTTTTAGTTGAAATTATAGTTCTTAAGAGAGGTAAAACACTATACAAGTAAGTTTGGTGCCGAAGAAGGACCTTATTGAAGATCACAACCAAATAAACAGTAAAAAATACACCGTAAAAAATACACAGAAAAAAAACAGTGCTGTAGTTAGGTTCTTATACGTGAGTATAGGTCTCTAGTGCTCATTTAGGTGGATGCTCTTTTTTAAAGAAACGTTTTCTTATTACTTTATAGGATTATTTTATAGGATACGGTAACCGCTTTCCGAATAAAAATGCTTATTTAGCAAAAACCATAAGTAAATTGCCTCTAACAATATATAAAGCGGTTGGTTACACAGTAATCATGAACTCCCAAGGACAAAAGCGTCGTGACCTCACCGATTGTTGACAAATCGAAATGTCGAAGGAAACTATTGCAAGTCTTTCTATCTTTTTTTGAAATCACTCCCGCAGTAGTTATTTTGCAAACAAGCATATAGTCCACCTTATAGCAAGCAGTTACCGTAGCCTAAATTTAAAAACTTCATGTATTTCTTTTTCTTGAAAAACTATCCTTACTAATATTATAAATGTGAAAGTTTGTAAGAATGGATGGATGGATGTTTGTTACTCTTTCACGTAAAAACTACTGAACGGAAATGGATGAAATTTGGCACAGAGATAGATTATGGTCTGGAATAACACATAGGCTAACCGACATACACGCGGGCGGAGCCGCGGGCAACAGCTAGTGCTATTATAAATCAACCAGTGACACGTTTGGAGCAATTTGACAGAAACGTCAAATAATTTCGATCGATTTAAATCTTTATTGTTATCTGAAATTTTCTATAGAATAACGTTTTTTTTAAACGTTACAACTAATGCTAGTGTTCAAATTCGCATCGGCTTTTAGAGAGCTTGACCTCGGCAATAGGCATTGATACACTCGCAAGGTTCTTTCTAAAGGCTCAAAGCATTCGTTACGGCTTACACTACATGCAGACTTGCATTCGTATTCGGTGCATTAAGTCGGTCAGTTGCAGAGGATATCCTTTAATAAAACCTTATTTTATTTTCATATTACATGTTATGTGTAATTATTAATTATTTAATAAGAGTTCTCATAAGATAACCTAATTAATTGAGATATGAAAATTAATTATGTTTAATAAGTCTTGTTCTTGGTAGGTTGTAGATATGTTATAATTATTATATATCTCGTTATGGCCTAGTTGTGCTTGATTTAATTCCCCTTTTAATGGATATGAAGTTTGCAAAGCAATTATCATACTTGCTAACTCTATTGCTTACTACAATTTTATAACTCTGAGGTTGCAAACAAGCATACTCTCTGACATAAGCAGGTACTTATGCCTATGGGCGTTTGCAATACCTAGGACATCAGTTGCGCACTGACCCATAAATATTTAACTTGAAGGTTTTGTGATGGAGTAATAAGAAAATTCTCTGCCAGCCTAATTTTATTCACGACATAGCAGCCGGTCCTTTACCTTCTGAATTAAATCTATTCTAGCAAATTAGTCCGTCTGGACGCGTCCTTCTTTATATTTGCCAGGCTGCGGTCTCCACTCTAGGACTGAGACTGCACTTTCTAACTAAATCTAAACGGAAAACAATTGAACTGAACGATATTCATTATAGAATTAAGCTATTAAGTAAAATTTTACCTCTATCATTGAGGCCAATTTGGTAATTTTAAAGTGTTATTATTACAGTTACGTATCAAAAATCCAAATGATCAAAAACAATTGCAACTCGTTCAAAATGTTGACGGCAGAGGTATAGTAAATAATATCTTGGGGCAACTTAGTACACACGGGCATTTGATTCCAAACTAAGCAAAGCCTTTACTATAGATAACTGGTAAACATCTTTATATATTTCTAAACTAGAAGTCTGCCCCAACTTCGCTCGGGGCAAACAATTTTTACCCTATTTTTTACCCGGATTGAATTTCGCATTTCACAGTCTTAAAATAATAATAAAATGTTGTAATAATGGTTGTTTACTGAACCATAGCTTCTAGATACGCCTAATGACTGTCTTAAAAAAAAATAAAAAAACACTGAACTAAGTGCGGGCCTGTATCTTGGAGGATAAAGTCTTACCTGGCAGAAAAGCTATTTTGCAAAAAAAAAGCGCCAAACTCAGATCACTCAGGTAGGTGCTCTTAATAATAGTTTTATATTTCCAAGATATAAAATTTCAGATATAGGTATATAACCTAATCGTTACGATAGATAACAATGTTAATTTGTATCGGTAGTGGGTCAAGTTGAACGTTTGCAATATCTTGTAGAAAGTAGATTACGATAACTTGTTTTAACAAAAGGGGAAGGAGTGCAGAAATTCTCGAATACCGGTTTTTGGCGTTAATGTAAAATACGAGGATTTAGTTTTAGAAATTAATAGTAGTAAGTATTTAAAACATAATATATGTCTCTTTCTATGTTCTTGTTAAACAGTTTCTTTGATGATTCATTGATTAGGATTTTTTTCTGTGCAAAAGTAAACGCGCCGTAGACGGGTCTAAATATTTTCTATTTTAATTTTAAACTTGTAGGATGTCAACTTTATAATTTAGCTTTAAGGTTAACATTATTGAAAATTCAAATTAAGATCGAAATTTCGAAAAATCTGTTTGAAGGCAAGGAAATGAATTGGTACGGCTTCAGAAAAAAACATTAGAAATATTGATATAAGCGACGTATTTTCTTTTGTTATTTTAACCCTCAGAGTTAAGCACCTTGTCCGCAGAGGGTTATCAAAAGTTATTCTGCAAAAATACGTGAAATGAAATCGTTTAAAAAGTGAAAATATATAAGCTAAGATCACTTTATTAATAACATTATAATATTTAAATTAAATACCAATTACGATGGATTAGATGTTTAAATTTTTAAAGATGAATTGGAAATTGTATAGTGAATATCTGTTCAATATAAAAGACATCAACGCGCGCGCTGATCGTTATAGTTGTTTTATATTAATAAATAATAGTTTCACTGCTTTCTTTAATAATTTTGTCTCTTTCTTTCTTTCTTATTAGCATTAAGGATGGACGCACTATTAATATATAATTAATCATGTGGCATATCTACTGCTATATTTAGTCTGAGGTACCTTTTGTATACTAAATGCATGATTGAAATGTAAATCATAGACATTATAACGTTGATTGGAAATTGGCATGTTTGTTTAATTGTTTATAACTCTGACTGCTAAGTCAAAAGTTGTGGAGTTGAATATACTCAGGACAAAATCTTTGTGTGATGTTTCAAATCCGATGTATTCATAACTCGCTCGCGACTTCGTCCGCGTGGTAATTTGGAATGTACATTTCTCCGATTTTGCAACATATCTCACTACTACTCCGCTTCGGACAGGTGGATATTTATTTATTTTTCGTAAATTAAAAAACTTTAAGGAACCCCTGGCAGAAAAAATATTTATAAACCTACCTTTTAATATTATTATAAATGAGTTTTCTAGTTGCTACTTAGCCGTGTATAAGATATAAGATAGACTGTAAGATTGGTTCAGTGGCTTAAGTAATTACCTCACCGTTTACCACTGAGCAGCGTGTTGTAGGTTCGATAACCGAATCCCACACGGTATAAAAAATTGTGTGATCCAAAAATGGTTGTCCACAGCCTGGGTGTACTTTGTGTCCGTTAATTGTATATTTGGAAGTCCCCCGACACAGGGCTTGTTACATGTTTGCTTTTTTGTCTTTTTAATATACTTATATGAAATTCCAAAAAAATTACAACTGGGAGCATTAGAGTGGTAGCATTTTTTACACACCGAATTAATTATAGAGTATGACGATAGCCATCTCCTGAGGCGTGGGATATCGAAACAAAGAATGCGACTTAAATAGCCTTTCCGATGACTCTACTTAGCTCTGCATATATAAATAAGGATGCAGACAAAACTTTCACTGACTTTTTTTCCGATGGTCAGTTTTGGTGCTTCACGTATCGAAAGCAAAATATATAGTTATGGCCTTGTAACGCTGATGTGATTTAAAAGTATGATTTGTAATATATCTGAGTAGATAAGGCAGTGTTTTCTCTAACGTATGATACAGTTATGAAATAAAAATGCCCTGATATTGCAAGCGTCCATAGGCTACGAAAACTGCTTACCTTTAGGCGGACCATATGGTTGTGTTCTTTTTAGTAGTATAAAAAAGACTCACTTAATACAAGTACCCAAACGTGGGTATACTATTTTACGGTAGGTTAAGAGAAGTTGAGACGTAGCTACGGTAACTGCTTACCATCATTCGAGCCCTATGCTTGTTTGCCACGCAAGTAGTATAAAATAAATGCAGCAATTTGGCTGTGTTCCAGGTATTGAAGTTCATGAGCGACGGTTACCAATTACTATCAGGTGGGCTGTTAGCCACCATTGGCCATAAAACAATAAATAAAATCCACTGCCCACTCCTTAAAGGAAATACGTAATAGTATGTTATGCCCTACTAATAATATAAAGATGAAATTTTGTAAGAATGTAAGGATCAATCAATCAATCAGCCTATCGCAGTCCACTGCTGGACATAGGCCTCTCCCAACACGCACCATAGCACACGGTCCTCCACCTTCATCATGTATGGATGTATGTTTGTAACTCTTTCACGCAAAAACTACTGAACGGATCTGGGTGAAATGTGGCACAGAGATAGATTATAGTCTGGAATAGCATATAGGTTTTAACGCGATAATCGACATCCATGCTGGCGGAACCGCGGGCAAAAGCTAGTTAAAAATAATATCGTGATAAAGAGGATGCGTAATGCCAGCTACTGTCGTGATGTTAGCATCAATCCAACATCCTTTCATTTCAATAAACTAGAAAGTTATATTAGAATGTCATTTACAATGTTATGTGTTTTGTATATCTATTGTTTTATTTATGTTTAAATACCGAAACTAGAACAATGTAACTAGCTAAAAACGATACCGTCGAATTAAAATATAAATTCACTTTCAGCCTAATTTCTATTATCTTTTTCTTCTTATCTAATGTATTGTTGCTGAGGTAGGCTTTTATTTGTTATGTAATGTATGTTTATATACTACCAAAGGGGCAAAAAAGTAAGCCTGTAGCCTATAACTCCATGTTTTAGCTTCTTGGGAAAATTTCGGTATTGGAGCTCATTCCACAACCTAATCCTACGTGGAAGAATATTCCTTTGAAACCGTACAGTAACACACGATTGAGTGCTTAGATGTAAGGATGAACTCACTGTCAGTGGTGTGAGATGCATTGATAAAATTAGGCTTTAATTTAATTCAGCTCAGTGGGTTATTTCAGGTTATAGTAATCTATCGCTGTGTCAAATTTCATCCTTATAGGCATTCTAGCGTACTTGAGTAACAATCATCTATCCATACAAACTGTCGCATTAATAATATTGGTATATAGGATTCAGTTTGTAGTTTTTTTTTAAAAGAAAACTATCGCACTAGGAAACAAGCCCCGTGTCGCGGGGGACTTTACAAACATACAATTAACGGGCATAAAGTACACCCAGACTCAGGACAACAATTTATGGATTACACAATTTATTGTTCCGTGTGGGGAACTAACCCACAATCTCGTGCACAGCAGGCGCATACTGCGGCCACTGGACCACCAAGGCAGTCGTGTTTTTAATGGTAAGCAGTTACCATAGCCTATGGAAGCTTGCAATATCAGGAAATTTTCATTTCACACTTCTATCATGGAGATTTTAGCAACAATTCTTTCCCGTTAAAGTCAAAACAGCTTGATTAAAATGTAATGAGTATTACTAAATTTGTTGATATCACATATTTATGAAATCATATTTATATCTGACAATAATGTTTGTGTTACACGCTTTTCATCCAAAACCATATCCAAATTAGTTTCGTGGTTTATCGAGATAATTAATGAAACAGACAGACAAACCAGACAACTAAATCTAATGTTCCATGTTATTAAAATAAGTATATGTAGAAAGTATTGTAAATTACTACTTTCCGTATACATTCAAGTAAATAACTTCCGAATGTAAATAAGGAAATAGATGATAATTTGTCGGTTTAATGCAAATTATAGTCTATTTAGTATGTTTTAAGGACGAATATTGATTTTATATAATTTATTCAATGAGGTCACAAACTAATGAAATAAATAAGTTTACTTTTGTTTATTTTTCCTATCATAAAACTAGATTTCGCCCGCGGATATAAGATTTTGGGGATATAAAGTCTGAGTCTTATGCCTATGTGCTATTCCAGACTATAATCTATCTCTGTGCCCAATTTCATCTAGATCTGTTAAGCTGTTTTGATAAGATTGAGTAACATAAAGGTCGACCGACGACCTGGTAAAGGTTGCGGGCAACCGATGGACAAGGTCCGCTCAGGATCAAGAGTTGTGGAAAACCTTAGGGGAGGCCTATGTCCAGCAGTGGACGTCTTTTGGCTGAGATGATGAGTCACATACATACAAACTTTCGCATTTATAATATTAGTATAGATTTATTCAATTAGGACACAAACTATTGGAATAATTAAGCCGAAATTTGTTTATTTTCTAAAAAAATATTTCGATTAGTGTGATCATTATGTTTAAATTACTCACTTCCACTTGCGGTTTTACTCACGTGGTATAACTATGTAAGCAATATGTATTTTTTCTCTTGCAAAATTTACAATGCAAAGACAGCTTTAAGCTGCGCTTATTGCTTACCACTTGGAGGGTCGTATGCTTGTTTACCCTATACATAAAAATGTCGAATAAGTAAATTATAAAATTAATTGATTACTTCGTCTTTCAAATTTACCCAATTAAGTTAATAATAATAAATTAATGCCGATATTATACATACATATTCAGAATTTTGAAACTATGACGGATATGTCGTATATATCTGGATTCGTTCAGAACTTGCCACTGCGCAAGTGCACCAACCACTTTCATTTCTTTAATACCTTGTACTTATGTATGTAGGTACATTCCTTCACACGATTTTTGTAATGAGCTAATAATGTCATGACTTGCTCGAGACCTTTTTTTTTAATTTATGGTTCGCTACCCAATAGGTTGCAAAAAGGCCTGTTATATTATAACTATGCCTCCGCTGTCCACCCGTCTGTCACCGTGCCGAATCTCATGAACCGTAATAAGTAGAGTAGTTAACATTTTTATAGAGTTTGTATTTCAATTGCTGCATACTCGTATAACCACAAATAATAAAAAATAATTCAGCCTGTGATTGGCTTCCAAAGACCATTATATTTCTTATCTGTTACTTTAGCTTTAAGTCTTTTAAAAAATAGATAAATAAATTGACTGGCCTGTCGGTGTAGTGGGTTCGATTTCCACCCAGGACAATCCCCCTTTGTGTGATGAGCATAAATGTTCGTTCTGTGTCTGGGTGTTATTTATGTATTTATACATATATAAAAAAGTTTATCAGTCATCTGATTGCCATTACAGGCTCTGCCTAGTTTAGGATCAAATGGAGGTGTGTGTGTTGTCCCAAAATATTAATATCATTAAATTCTTTACTTGCGCGATTAAAAAATAAAGAAAATAATCATTGCACATAGGGCTATTTGTACCTATACCAACGTAACCTAAAAAAAACAGAAATTCGTGTCAACACAACTTATGTATTCGTCTACCGATTTATTACAAAATTGTTCTAAAACATAACAATACTCAAAACGGTTAGCCTCTACGATGTAAAGGCACGCGAGATTTAATACGATACCATAACATCGGGTGTTATCGATATCAATCTCGTGTTAGGAATGTAAGAAGCTGTCGGATGGTTTGAAGATAGTTGTTACGGACTCTAATGTAGGTTATTTTTTTATTAATCGCTTGTAAAAGAAAGTATTTACATACTGGACTTTCATCAGGTCAGTTATTTTGCATGCTGATAAAGTGTTCTTTCTTTTTTCTTTTTAAATGACAACTCCCGCACTAGAGAACAAGCTCTGTGTCGCGAGGGACTTTACAAACATACAATTAACCGACACAAATTACATCCAGACTCAGAACAAATCTTTGTGGGTCACACAAAGTTTTGTCCACCCACTGGACCACCAAGGCAGTCAAAATATGTAAAACGAGAGGCAGTAAGTCCAACTAGAGTACAATGGCCTTACAAAAGAACACATTCAAATAAGTACAGTAAAGCTGACCCTCTAGACAAGTGACATATCTATACGAAACATACTATAACAATAGTAGAATAGAATAATATAAAAACACAATTTATAGGATTTCACATAAGTTCACGACATATATCGTCAACTTATGCCAAATCCTATACATTGTTTTTTTATTCTATTCTATTACTTGTCTAAACGGGCAGGTTTCCAGTGCTCATTAAGTGATAGTAGTCCTTACCCAGGGTTACCTAGAAACACAAGTTTAGTGTTACAGGCTTTCAGGCTTTTTTCAGTCACACAAAACATTGTAAAAATTACTTCATTAAATTAAAGTTTAATTGCTAAACGACTACCGGTTAACCATTTCAAATATCCTACTATAATAAACGCGAAAGTTTGTTACGCTAGATATTTTAAGATGCATAAAGAGGTTTATGAGTGTAGAGGAAGCGAAAGAAGTATGTTTGGATCGAAGCTTTTGGCGGAGACGGGCGTGATAATATGTATGTATGTAGTTATTTGTTACTCTAACAACTGGACGGATTTTTATGAAACGACAATGTAATAGTTCATAATAATATATTAGAAAAACACAAAGGCTATATTTTATTATAAAATAAAACTAAATTTACGCTGACAAAATCAAACGTTAGCTCGATACAAACACTTAAATCTTCCAACACCAAACAATTAAATATTTTCTCATTATCCAACACGATACAATGTTTCTTCTAACAGAATCATCGATAAATATTTATCATCATACGTCCAATTAACATGCAAAATGCGAATAGTATGATACAAACATTCGAGCAGTGAAATGTTAGCCGGTAGCTCTGTACACACGCACTCACTTTCTATATCGATCGATATTATTAAACTTGATACGAGAATGTCAACTTGTCGATTTTTATTTCAGTATTATGGCCATCGTGCTTTTTAGTAAGTTAATAATAGTCTATGGATGGAAAGTGTTCTATTAAGATGTTTTTAACATTTTCAATTGATAATTTAATTTTGTATTGTAGAAAAGGAATTGGTTTTTCTTTCTTTGTTAGTATTTTTTAATTTGGGCAAATCTTTGCTTTAGTGAACTACTGGCGTTATATATCTGGATTCCATAATATTAATAACTAGCTGTTGCCCGCGGCTCCGCGTGGCTATTGCTGTAAAAGTAGCCTATGTGTTATTCCAGACCATAATCTATCTCTGTGCCAAATTTCATCCAAACCCATTCAGTAGTTTTTACGTGAAAGAAACTTTCGCGTTTATAATATTAGTAGGATAATACCAGACCGATTTCGTTCATGGCGGTCAATCTCAACGAAGATTAGCTAACTGTGCAGGCTATTTTATTTCACTTGCTTGAAACCTTGCAGATCTGTTGATTTGCGACGCTAGCACTTAATTACGAGCCCCTCATATATTACATTCACATATAAAACGTCCCTCATATGGATAAATGAGTTAAGTTAGAGTTTAGTACAATAATTTATTGCATTGAAATTATAGTCAGTAAAATTGTCTACACTAAAGAAACCCAGCATGGTCCATTGTATCGCTCAAAGACAATTGATTTTCCTTTGATTAATATATTAGGTTTAGTAACATTGAAAATTCTAAAATAGCTGTAATTTTTACTAAAACACAACTTTTTTTTGTTAATTTTTTTTAGTGCACGAAAAAACTATTACTGTTTATACTAGACTGGCGACCCGTCCTAGATTTTTCTATTATAATATGTATGTATTATAAACATAAACCTTCCTCTTGAATCATTTTATCTATTCCTGAAAACTTCATTGAAATCCTTTGCGTAGTTTAAAAGATCGTCTACCGGCTGACCCAGAGAACTTCGTACCGCCATTTTTATAAAATATTTTTTTAAATTTTCTTCTTTCTATACAAACCTTGTCCTGACAATAATAAACAAAAAAAAAGAATTATCTAATTAGGTGCAGTCGATCGAAAGTTATGCGCGTACATATATTTGGGGGATTTCATTTTTATTTCTATAGATATAATAAATGTATTTTTAAATGTATTTTTTTAATATTACTCAAGTTTGTAGATACTGTCTTCTGCTACTGAACCACTGTATTATTTATTTATTTATTTCTACACAAAATTAATGTGATATTTTAAATTTGTGATGCCTATCTATGATTGACGTGTAAGTGTCCCTTATAAATAAACAGTATTATGAGTTTAAGGATTATATTAATATTTCAAAAAAATATCTTTAATACTTTTACAAAGCGTATAGCTAGGCGTATAATCATACAATTTAATAGTAGGTATATGTTTACAAAGAAACCTCGTCAACTTCTGCATCCCAACTTCAAGTTACAAGTAATATAAAATATTCATATTTTGCACGCGAATTGACCACGTTTACAAGTGAAGGAATTTTAGTGTGCGTTTGTAATAGTTTCAGTAAGGGGTTACAAAGTGTAGTGATTATATCTAAGCGTTGACCAATAGGACAGTTTGCTCCAATAACAACTACCTTAGATCCGGTTGAATGCACTATTCATTGAACATTTTTATAACACAGTTATATTTTGTTCAAACTAACTTTATAGGTAGAATAAAACACTTTGTTTATACGAGTACCTACTACAGTACTGTGATTTCTGAACTATATTTAAAACGTCATTTAACTTTTTATTTCTTTTTTAATAAGCTAGCCAGGATCAAAAATAAAAATTAATAGACACTGACACTGACACAATAGAGTGATAAATTCGTCAACATTACACACTTATGTATTTACTGCAGGTTACTCATATACCTGCATAAAAGACGACAAAAGTGTGTAATGTTGACGAATTTATTAGTCTCTTATTTTTTTATAGTCTACACTAATATAAAACAAAGAAAATATGTATTTTTTGTTTGTAATGAATAAACACAAACATTACTGGACGGATATTAAGCATTCAATTCAAGTCAATATATTTAAAAAAATAAAGTTTTTCTTTGGCGCCATTAAAATTACACACTGAATGATTTTACTGATTTTTAAATTAGGAATCTCTATGAAAACTAAATAAATGTTTACTCGTGTGAAGCTGGGGCGGAGCGCTAGTGTTTTATATTTATGGTAACCAATAAACCTTTATTATTAAGCTTACAGAATACCAGAATGTTTTTTTTACAAGCTTCTATTAATTTTTATGTGTGTCTATTATCCAAAAAAGGTAAGTTAGTATTTGTTGCACTGTATCTACAAAAATGCTGATCCGTACGGTAACAAATAGGTTGTACATAACTTGTACTTATTTATTACATTCTGTACCAAATGTTATATTGTAACAAGTGCAATAAATACTAGAACAAGTCAAATTGGGACAAGAATAAAATTAAATTTTACATTATTACATACTAGATATTACTCGCGGCTCCACCCGCATGGATTTCGGTTATCTCAATAAAAATTACCATACCTACATATCCTTTCCTAGGATACCATCTATTTCCCCGCCAAATTTCATTGTGACCTGTTCAGGTATTTAGTAGTGAAAAGGTAGAGAAACAGACAGACAGACAGAGATACTCTTGCATTTATAACATTTTATCAAAGTTTATTAAATTTTAAATACAATGTTAAAGATAAGTTTAGAATTAATTGCTTAAGTTCAGACTAACTTAATTTTAGAAAGGGACACATTAATTACTACACATATGCGTACTAAAATGCATTAACTCTCCATGCGAATAGAAAGGCTAACTTTGTTATGATTAAAACAATATTTAATTATCTCAAAGAGAAATGTCGCAACAACGTAGAGAGTGATATAGAGTAAGTAAGTACCAACATTTACTTTCGTAAAACGAGTTTTTGCACAAGCTGCTGCATTTTGTAAAATGTTACCGAAACAAAAAATATAAGTAGGTACAATTTTGTATTGACTACTACATTTTTAACTGTTACACATTTTTTAAAGAAATTTACTCTAAATTTAGGTACTATTGATATTATTAGCACGGACACCGTTCTATCGTAACTGCAGCCACACTCATGGTCGGACTTTAGAAAGCGAAAGATTTATCATTGAGTCACTACAAAATAATTACACTAAATTATATCACGCTGAACTTACCTTTTAGTACTATTACGGTCTTCAACTTCAAATTGTAGTAAAAAAAAAACACTAATTAATTTTTAAGTCGAATTCACCATTATTCCATCTGTCACTTGTTGAAAAACACCGATTACACCTTCACTATAGTAGGAAAAAAAACTTTAAAAACACGCACTTCCCGCCAAAAATTCTACATGTTAGAAAAATCGATATTAGATCGATTTCCGTATCACAATATCGATGTCAACGTCCTCGACGCAATCCGGACACTGGCGGCAAGTGTCGCCGTTGACTCGGACTTTACGCCCGAGTGCATTTCAATCGCAATTCAAGTAAAAATAAATAATTTCGATTATTCGAACGTTTGGTTCTATGTTTGAATTTGTGGCGGGAAGCGTATGTTACGTTGTGAGCGTGCGTTCGGAAATGTACGCTAAGGCCGGACGGTGCGCGAAAAGCGACTGCGGTCACTACTGCTCTCGCGACAGTCTCTGCCCACCGCTAGCCGCATGTGTAAATGTTAATCCGTGATATTATTTAGTTTAACCGGTAAACGTTGAGCCGTTGCATTCAATACAACCACCCCTCTACTGTTCACTTTGTGTAATACAATATGTTTTAAGCGGCTCTTGTAATTTTGGTCGGTCTCAAAAAGGAGATAGGCCATTCGCATTTGCTCGCACAATGGCCTTTTTCAGTTTCGATTTTTCAGTCTAGTTTCAAAAATGAAAGCTGGTTTGTGCTGACACAATTTGTTTTACATGTTATCCGTGTCCCTGAGTTATGTAAACAGTAGGTATGACGAAGTGTAAGCATGTTTAGAAATAAAAGCGAAATAAGAATAACAAAAAGGTCACACAAAAAAAAGATTTTAACCTGAATTTGTAAAGTATCTAGTATTGCACTATGTTGTCTATGATTTGCAATAGTTTGCTGTAATGAATATATAAAATGGGTAATTATAACAGCTATAGAAAAACTAAGGTTTAGTCAAAACTAGTGCCTTTCGCTTTACAACCTAATAATAGAAACTTAATGGACATGATTTATTCATGCCAGACACCTTAATTTACCTACTTAGTTTTAATTTAGGTAGATTCCATTTACTGTAAGAAGTATTTTCTTGAAGTAAATCACGGAGACACAATAAACCTTGGAAAAATATGGATCTCCAACCGTTTGTGTGATCTATAAATATTATTTTTGTTAATAGTGTGGGTTCTCTTTGTAACCATGATTTCAATGTTTTTAAATCGCCCTGCGATACAGGAATAAAAACCGTTTTAATCTCAGGCATAAGACGTTCAAGGTTTTCCACACCACTCGGTCCTGAGCTGATCTTGTCCATCGTTTGCCCGCGATCTTTACCAGGTCGTCGGTCCACCTTGTTGAAGGCCGGCTCACACTGTGTCTAAAATTATTTACCAGGCATGAAATATAGGTACTTACAGTAAAGACAAGGTACCCTAAAAAATAATGTAATCAATTTCTGATATAAGCGAGAGTTTTAAACGTTTAATTTTTATTGATGTAGGTTTTAAGTTTACTTGTAATTATGGCACCATAAATCTGAGCCGGACTGAGGAAGGTCCTCCACTTTATAAAGGACCACCGCTGACTGCATACAGGCGACAGGTGGAATAAGGGTCGGTTCATATCTGACGGCAAATGCGTCGCGTATTATCGGTCGCGTAACGCCAGAACAGACAAATCCTTACTAATATTATAAATGTGAAAGTTTGTGAGAATGGATGGATGGATGGATGTTTGTTACTCTTTCACGTAAAACTACTTAACGGATTTGGATGAAATTTGGCACAGAGAATATGGTCTGGAATAACACATAGGCTACTTTTTGCAGCGATAACCGACATCCACGCGGGTGGAGCCGCGGGCAACAGCTAGTATATAATAAAACATTCAACCTTTCACACTTAACCGACGCGACGATGATACGCTCGACGCATTTTCCGTCAGATATGAACCGACCCTAAGTCGCACAAGACATTTTGTGTATCACATCAAACAAAATATCAAACTAAATTTAACATGCAAAGCCTGCATTCTGAGTCAGGCTCACGCTGCTCCAGGGGACTTTAGGCGCATCCCCATCACCCATCAGAGATGTACTGGCGCTCGCACGGGAGCAAATGGAAGGAGAATAAAATAAAATAATAATAGCAACCCATATAATGTCCCACTGCTGGGCACGGGTCTCCTCTCCTCTATCAAGAGAGAGAGAGGGTTTAGGCCTTAATTCACACACGCTGGCCTAATGCGGGTTGGTGAATCAGACATGTCTTTAGAATTTCTTCTATGACATGTGGGTTTCCTCACGATGTTTTCCTTCACCGTTAGCGTATGGCGAATCATTTGATTAGTACATATAAACTCCACAAAGTGAAATTTAAATTGGTACTGCCCGGGATCGAACTCACACCTCTTGCTTGAGTGGGAAAGTAACCCACTTGCAAGACAAGAAAATGTAAGTGTAACGTGTGCCTGAAAAAAAATGCTAGAATAGATAGAATAGAAGTTAGGAATGAATTTCTCGCTGAATTTGATCAGCCCGCATGGGGATAACTATGTATTTATAAAAATATGTTATCGGGTAAGGATACCTACGCTTATTCAGAATGCTAGCATAATTACTAACATGAGTGTATACAGAACAAGGAGACTGAAAATCCAAAAAAAATATCTACGGAGATTTATGTAAACATAAGTTAAATGTAAATGTAAATCAACATTTCGGTTCCGGCACATCAGACACGATCAACCAGCTTGGTCGTAGGATCCTCACTTTTCGTTGAAAGTAAACTGGTGGCCGTTAACAACCCAAGAAAATAATGCGATTCGATTTTAATATTTTTCATCCTCTCTTCCTCCTTTATCTTTTGCAATTAATGCGTGCCTCTGTCTTTCTGACACTAAATAAATTTTAAACTTTTCAGAAGTTTTTTATTCATTTATAGCCACGTATAGCATATTCATCAGCGCCATCTATTATTACGTAAACCAAATTTCTCTGAGTCTTATACTGTTCGTAAAGCCACTAATAAAAACGAATAAATATTAAGACATATTTGCTGACTTTATGTATTTGTAAGTATCTAATATCAACATAACACGCGAGTAAAGCCGCTAACTTTACAATAAGCCATAGATCTTATAAATGCCAATGATAAATGCATCATTTATATAAATTAAATTTCTACGTAAACTATAATACATTTTTCGTTGAAAAGGTAAATTTATATTTGTCTCTTTAAGGTCATCATTAACTTAACTTGCTATAAATTATATTCTTATTAAAATATAACACTAAAAAGGGAAATAATAATAAACTAAATGGAAATTGAATGAAACGCCTATTATAAAATTAATAGCAATGACGTTGAAACTTGATTATTTTTATTATAGTCGTCATTAAAATGGATATAAAATGTATTTATCAAAAAAAAAATTACCTCGTTTAATATTAAACTTGATTAAATTATTTACAGTAAACAAGCATGATGTTGCCTAATATATAATTACTTCTAAACGTTATAGAGATATTTTATTCCTAAACGATTGAATTTTGACAGCACTGACAGCAGTTAGTTTGACGTTTGCTCTCAGCTCTGACGTTTTTGATGACGACATGGGTTACTGCCGCTAAAACTGCGGTTAAACCAGAAGTTGTAAACATTTTATTTCATGGCCAACTTTATTAAGTTATTATTCCAAAAGTATATTTAAAACTGTCTAAGAAATGTAGTTAAAAACAAACCAGCGTGACTAGGGAATAACAATACTTATTTATGGGAAACTCTTTTATAAATAATGGTTCTAGTATTGCAAGCGTCCAAGGGTACGGGCTACGGTGGACATATTCAAAACAATAATTATAGGTAGAGGTAATAAATTAAAATTTGTAAAGGGACAATAGAAGTTGGTGCATTTTTTTAAACGGAGCCTACTTGTGACCCTTAAGAAGATAGAAACAAAATATATGAACCAATGATAATAAAAATATTTATTTATTTGTGCTTAGTTTATAAGAAGATATTAGGTAGGTATATTCAAAAAATATCTACATTTACACTAATAAATTTCTATTTAACTTATAATAGTAGGAATTATCATTAATAGTATTTCATCAATATAATAAAACTATTTAGCTTAGTTTTGAGGATTGGTATCATAAAATGTTTACAACCCCTATACTACATCACAACAACGATAATAATTACGTCACTTGTCCGAACATGAACATGAACATTTAGACCAAGAAATCCTTGAACAATTCAATTATCGAATGAGTCGGACGTTAGTTCATCCGGGGCTCAAGAGCAGTCAAGAGGCCTTTATTTCATCAAACGCCCCGATCTGCCATGTATTTTACCAAGTTCATTTCCTAAACGAAACAATTTTAGTAAGTAGCGATTTCAGTAATCCAACAGTAAAAACTTTTAAAGGCCTTGTTCACTCAGTCGTGAACGACGACTCACTGTCGTCGGAACAATTTTTGTCATGATAACAGTGTATTTTCCTAATGCAACAACCTCTTTTCGCAACAGTCAAAACAGTACTATTATAGGAGTGATATTTTATTATCTTATCGATATAGATTATGTACACAAGTGTAGTTTTTGTACCGTGTAATGGACAACACATTAGTTACCAGCACTCTAATGGGTACCGTGTGATTAACAGTGAATATAACGAAGAGAATTTAACCAACAAACGTATGGAACGTAAAGAGCTGACATTGAGCTTCCATAACTTAATCAAACGAGGTACAGTGACTGTGTTCTTATTCGAAATTAGATTTTTCTAATCATGAGTGGCCAGTGTTTTTATAAAGTGAGTGACAAAGGAGGTTTCCTTCTCTTGTCAAATTTCTGCCATTTTTTATCTGTTATCAATTAGATTTAATTGGTGTTTCTATTATTTTGTTATTGCATTTCTCTACATTTCACTCAGTTTACAAATATGTTAATAAGTTTTAAATGAAAGGTATGTTCTATATTTGTAATTTAATTTACATATCATTTTACTTTAAAATATACCCAAATCACTTGCATAATAAACAGTTAGCATTACTAATCTTATAATATTTGTAATGAAGAGGTAAATGAATAGTTATTTTGTCTATTAATTATTTTATACTTAACTAATAAATCTACATTTTCCTTGTATATAGTACTTACTTGTACATATTTGATTTGTTTTTGTATGCACATAAAAGTAAAAAGTACAGAAAACAAGTTCATTGTTTGAATAATTGTGGCTAAAATGTTGTGTTACGTTGTTATTACCATTTCATTAAACAAGCCATCCATAAAACTAATACTGTTTGTGATTAATTGTATTACGGTCAACTAAGATAATAGTAAACAATCGTCATAATTCCACCTTGTTAATGTGAAATTAATAAAGTTACGTTAAAAGAACAGGACTCCTTCACATTTTATAAACTGGCTTTTGACTGTGGGTTTGCCTGAATGAATGCCTTCAAATAAATACCTTGTGCTTGCTGTGGTGCTGTCAAATAAATTATGTGACACATCTCAATGTCCTGCTTGCCTCAACACCTGCACATTAAAGGAACTAACTTATGGATGCTACTGGTTAGATATGTTAAACTTGTGGCTAAGTTCTGGTCCGACACAGTTAAATTAACCATCCACTAAGAAGAATAGCCTATCAATACAATAGTTCAGTTACAAAGACAGCATAATGCACAAAATAAAGTTGTTTTCATTGCTTGTCTATTGTACTTTGCCTATAGGCAAATACATATACAGCATTACCAGTGTTTTTTTTCTTTTTATTTCATTCATCTCAGTCAAAAGACGTCCACTGCTGGATATTAGGTCTACCCAATAACATTTCTACAGCATTCAGGCCTGAACTGACTTTATCCATCAGCTACCTACCAGTACCTTTCCTAGAGTATTTATTTTAATAAAATTAAAATCTCGTAACAAAACCCAATCTGTTATCCAAGTAGTGTTAAATTAGGCTACCTACATAATATATATCAGTAGTTTAGTTTATCGGCACTTAACTATTATTTTTTAATATTTGCTGGGAGACAGGCATGATGATATGTATGTATATATGAGAAAGAAATGATCCGTCCCAGGTTGTACAGATTTTTTTAGTTATCGCAGGGAGCCCTATGTTTTAAAATCAAATATATAGCCTGTCTTACTCAGTGAATAATATAGCATTCAGATAGTTAAGATTTCATTCAATTGGTTTTGTAATTTTTGAATTTATTCATAAACACAAATCTTTTTTCTTAATAATATTATTTAAAAAATAAAATCTGCATGATATAAAACTTAGCTGTGTTTATGTGTGTGTGTGTGTAACTTAAATTCACTGTTTTTTATATACTTCTTAGGTGGGAAACATGCATACGGCTCACTCATTATAAGAAGTTATCGTAGCCAATGAATGCTTGCAATACCTGGGTGTGTTGCTACCCAAAAAATTATAATACCAGAGTGTAATGATGGATAGAAAACTTCAACCATGTTCTCGTGCACAGATCTTCTGTGCTGCACATAGGGCTCTTCGAACATTATCTATAGTTTTAGTGTAGTGGATGCCTTTGTATACCGTATACCTATGCACCGTAATATAATATAAACATTGATTGATGTACATGTGATAACCAAGGGTATCACATGTTCATCAATCAAAAAGATAACAGTTACTTTGCCTATGTTATATGATTTACCAACATCTTTGTTATATGCCAATTTCAGAAATTTAAGATTTATTTAAATATCAGTGAGATAAAAACAATTTAGTAGCCAACTCGTCAAGTACAAAGAAAGTTCCATTAGTCAACCGTGTGTTAAGCGGACATTTTGGTTTTAATTTGTCAATGTAAAAGTATTAGTTAGTCAAAGCTTATGTTGTGTTACTTTGCCAAACCTTATTTTTGTTACTGGTGTACTGGTCAGGTCCATTTAAAGTTTTAATTCCTAAAATTCTGAATTAATAATGTTAATAATTAAAGAACATAATATATATAATAAATAAAAAATAATAATATCTTTTCTTTATTTTTTACAAACAGAATTCACGGTTACAGCAGTTAAAAGATTTTTTAAGGGTCTGCATCTTTAAAAACCTTATAACACCTTTCTTGAAGAACATGATTTATTTAATTAACTATCAAATTAACAGATGAACAACTTTACGGGTACACAAACTACGGGATGGACACTCCGACAACTGCCACTACACCCGGGGACTGTTTACCAGGATTCTTCCAGCAGTTGGATTCCCTGAGTCCAACGTTAGACTCTGACTTCGATGAGAGTCTTGCGGTACCGGAGTCACTGTCTATGATAGAAGGTGATAAAGTGGACAATAAAGATAATGAATCTGGGGGTACGTACAAATATTTAAATACAATAGATTTTTTCATGATTTATTATTTATACCTGCAGTAAATGCGAACCTCATTCAATCAATCAATCAGCCTGTTACAGTCCTGATAGTACAGTTTTTATTATATATATACTACATGGGTGGCAAACAAGCATACTACCCGCCTGATGTCTAACTGGACGCACGAGTGTCAAAGCTCGGTGTATCAGTTGGTTACTCCGCTGTTAATCCTGGCTCACAGGTATGCAATGACAGCGGCATGTGGGTGGGATTGTCCCGACTGATGTTTAGCAGTTACCGAAGCCTTTGGCCGCTTCTAATGCCAAAGGTAACACATGCGTGTTGCCGACCCATTTTTTTAAATCCTCTGAAATGGAGTATCCCTGGAATATTAAAACGTTTCTTTTAAAACGTATACCTTAAATGAGCGCTGGAGTACTCACACACAGGAACACAACTACACTGCTGTGTGTAGTTATTTGCCTGTGGTCTTCTGTAAGGTAGAGATCCTTCTCCAGTTGGGTTTGCTCGCTAGTATGGTGCCCTACCTCTCTTTCACTGCTCGACGTAGGCTTCTCCTAATTCACGTCACAACACCCGGTCTTCCGATTTTGCCGGGCGACATTGTGGAAGTATCCATTGCCAAGCATCCATAATGAGGATATAGTAGTCGTATTACACGTACTTAAGTCATGAAGTCGACGGCAATTTACATTAATTCATGCAGTATAAGAGGCGACAATAATATGCTAGTGGTGTAAAAGAAAACCGACTTTTGCACTTGTATATGTGAGTTCGATCCTAGTAGTACAAACTTAAATTTCTTTTTCTAGAATTTATATTTATAAAACGATATTCCGTCGCGTCCCAGCTTCGCACGGTCTAAGTATTCTGTGGCACGGTGGACACTTATTTTGTTTTTTTAAGGATGGCCTTCTAGCTGTTGTCCGCGGCTCCGTGTGGATTAGCGGTAGGTAACTCCGAAGGTACTGATACAAAGGTGCCAGTTCCGAACGCGGAAACGTAAACCTTATTTATTCCTCACTATCCTTACCGGCACCGCGGTACCAAATGATTCCGACTAATTCCGAGAATACGTGGAGCGCTTGTTCGCACTCGCTCACTCGGTACGTACCTATCGTTTCGTTTGGTTTGGTTGGTAGAAAGTTAGAAAGCTATTATTTTTATATCATAATACATTATTATGATTTAAAAATAATAGCTTTAAGGTAAAGTTAGCAAAACAAAAATTGTTACCTAGCTAGTTAGGTATAAAGTACTGATTATAATTTTTTTTTTATTTTATTTCTTTCTTTCGTTTTATTTACACTGTTCGAAATTTAAATCATATGAATAAAATGACCTACTGTGGAGTCTGTAAACTGTTCAATCAAAATGTGCCAAATGATCCAACGAACCGAACTGAACCGAATGAATAAAATGTTCTGGGGGAACCGGGAGAACCAAAATGACCGAGTGAGTGCCGGTGCCAAATGGTGCCAAAAGAATAACTAAGGTGAACCGGTACCGGACTCGGAGTCGGAATAAGTAAATCAATTCACTTTCCGGAATAAGGATTACCTACCCACGCCTAGCGTGGATGTCGGTTAGCGCGATAAAAATGTTATGTGCTATTCCAAACTATAATCTATATATGTGCCAAATTCCATCCATCCTTTCAGTAGTTTTTGCGTGAACAAACATACATCCATACATTCTTATAAACTTTCGTTTATAATATTAGTAGGACAGTAGGATGATACGCAGTGCATACGCGCTTAAAACATTCTGCTCGGTGGAAAAAAAATGTAGTTTTCGAGCTTAGGTATTCATTACAAACAACGGATCTTTTCTCTTTATAATATTCTTATAGGTTAACCATTTGCTAACGATGACGGAAAACATCGTAAGGAAACTCACAATAAACCTGCATTAGATCTATGTGAAATAAAACAGAGAAGAACCGTATCCAACTATGGAAGATAAACGGGTTGTTATCTTACTAATATTATAAACGCGAAAGTTTTGGATGGATGTTTGTTTGGATCTAAATGAAATTTGACACAGAGATAGATTACATAGGCTAATTTTTATTCCAGAAAAAAGTAAAATGTTCAGTTACTGCAAATAAATTGTTTTTGTTTTCGTGGGCAGAGCCGCAGCAACAGCTATAGTATATAATATCACATAGGATGGACGACTGTGACGTTTGACATTTGACGATAAATATCAATGAAAATGATAGACGATTAAATTGGAACCTATCGATTGAATACAATCTAGGCTCTTGATCATTCAATTAGCCTAGTGGTTAAATATTAAAAGTTTAATTTTTCTTCATCGATTTACAAATAACGATTATCGACAATTAATATCTTCATCGTAAAATATTAAAAGTCACAGTACCCATCCACCCACCTATGTGAAATACACTATTATTTTATTTTATTTATTTATTAATAAACACTTACATCTATCATTACTATAGACTAAATCTAATGCGATAGTGCTGGAACTAAGAAATATAACTTTAAACTAAAACTAATTTACACTATAACTTAACTAGGGGTCGCCCGCGTGGTAATTTGGAACGTATATTTTTTCCCCGATTTTGCAACATAATATCTCACTACTGCTCTGCTCCTATTGATCATAGCGTGATGTTATATAACCTTTAGCCTTCCTGGATAAATGTACTATTCAACAATAAAAGATTTTTCTAATCAAACCAGTACTTTTTGAGACTAGCTTCAACCAAACAAAGAGACAAACTCTTCAGCTTTATAATATTTAGTAAATATCCCTTGTGAACTCGCAGTGAGCACGTAATATAGTCATATGAAGTATAAGTCCCTAAGATATGGACATAATGCATGCCTCAGTGCATGCATATGCCTCAATTAGTCGTAGAGAAGGCGTACATGCATACTATTGCATACCAACAACACGCATGACATCAACTGTTGATAACATGACTGAGTGCTATAATTGCACAAAATTGACGTAACAATTTTACAAACAATTACTTAAATTATATACATAGGTAGCTATAGTTTAGTTTTGGAGTATTTTGCGCATATATAACTAGAACATTGTACATGGGCTCGGGGGTAGGTACAGCTTTCAAGTGGGGGTTCCGAGGATACAAATATAGAAAGATGCTTTCTGCCTTTTTCTGCTTAGCTCTGGTTTTCTCGCTTTACCCAATCTCAAGTCATTTAGAAATTGCATAAACATATACCTGTAATGATTGGCTCGGATTATCTGCGTCTTCCGTCAAATATTCCGCATTTAAAAATCAATTTTCTAATATTTTGAGAATGCCACTAGAAGACAATTATATCTTGGGGTAAGCTCATCATCATCAACAAAACGTTTCTTTGAAACCAGTGCTGTGTGAAGTTTGTATTTCGGCTTGCTCGATCATATCGTATTATGGTCTATCGCTTCTAAAAAAAATATAATGTTGATATATCTAATATTACTAAACTGCAGACAATTATAAATTATAGTACCTAATCATATCGATTTTGTTATCATATTTCACAATATGATATTTTAATTGAATTGAACAAAGAGAAAAGTTGCTGAATGAGGATGACTTTTAACATTGTTGGACTGTTTATCAACAAGCCTTTCTCCTCTCTGGCTAGAACTAATATCATTTATTTATTTAAATAATAGCATGGAATATCCACACTGCAGAAACAGCTATCCTCTACTTTATTAAGAGAGCAGACAGGGTTTAATGCAAATCCATTGCAATCCAATGCAGATTGACTTTTGAATTTCTTCTAAGATATGTCATGTCACGCGTCTTAGAAGAAATTCAAAATTGGATTGCAATTGATTTGCATTAAATCCTCTTTGCTCTCTTAATAGAGTAGAGGAGAACTGTTCCTGCAGTTCTCCTCTACTACTGCAGGGATATTCATGATGGATTTCCTTCACCGCTAGCAGATGATAAATCATTTGATTAGTACGTATGTATTTGTATATACTTTTCTAAAAAAACACGATTCCGAAATAATAGCCGCTCGCTCGTTCTTTTCTTTTATCCAAAACTATATTACAGACCTGTCATGTTATACACAAACTCTGCGGCTTCTTTTGCATAATAGGCATATTAAAAATATTGCCCATTCTGCTCGAAATTGTGTAGCTATGGAAGATTTTATTTTTAATCTGGTTGTTCCTACAAGATTGCGCTAATCTGTTCAAACATCCACTTTAGTCCAATCAACCTGACTACGGACATAAATACATAAATTTAACATAATTATTATCTAAGAGCATAGGGCACTAAGCGACCGAATACAAAAGCTAAAAATAACAACGTCTCGGCATACGATATCAGTTCAGACACAAAGTATCCGAGTTATCTTTCCGCATACTGTGACTTGGTCATAACCTAGATTATACTGGATTACTACCTATGATGTCGTACACACCTCAGACGCTTACGCAAATACGCGTCGATAATATGAAGTAATACGTTCTATACTTTCTCTTATGTCAGATATGTTTCTTAAGGTAATCCTGTATTAGAAAATTATAATATTGCATATTACACGTTATCATATTATTGCACTTGTTTGGACATCAGTATTATCTACCTAATGTTGCAGGCCCGCTTCTGGGCGTGAATAAGTTTTATTTGAAAAATAATCAGAAATGTAAATGAAATAATGACTTCATGTTCACATTTGGCCCGGGTTCTATGGTTAATCCGGCACTGATTTATTTTTAGTTTTCAGACTACTTGGTGGTAAACCAGCATACCAACAGAATGCCTGATGGTAAGCAGTTACTGTAGTCTATAAGTCTTGCCATCACTCGTGTATGCCGTCCCAAAAAATTGTACAGCAGGATTTTTGATGGGGTATTCCTGAAATATAAAAATGCTTTTCTACATGAGCACTAAACACCTGTATTCATGGACAAGAACACAACTACACCACTATGTACAACTATTTGGCTTCTGTTAGGTGTAGGTCCTTACCCAGTCGGGCTTGTTCGCCTGTATGATACCTTACCCCTCTGAAAGTGACCCATCGAATATAGTTCAAATTTTGAATGTTGTCTATCCTGGTTATTTTAAAGTACAATCCGTGTTACCTATATTATTTACCTCTATTCCAAGGCTAGACAGAGCTGCTGTGCGTTCAGTACAAAGAAGCCGAAGGTAAACGGTATTTTATCGGAATATCGCCTTGGGTGCCAGTGACCCTAGCTACAGCCTTGCTCATTTCCCATCATTTTCGGCAATTAGGAAGTAATAAAGAGCTGTTACAAAATTTACTAGCTTATGAAACAGACATTAAAAAGTACAATCATAATAAAAGTGAGTGTGATATTAGACGAGACACAAACTTGATTGCACGTGTGGCTGAGTGGATTTTTCACTGCATGTGGTGTTATAGGTTTGATCTTTACAAAAATGTTTGATCCACCATGTATTTTGTATCCGTATCAATATTTGTAAAACGTCTATGATACAGAGATTATTTTCTTGTGCAAGTATCGTTTCCAAATAGAAAGACTTGCGATTATTATCAATCTATAAATCAGTGTCAGTCTTTTTCTGTCCATTGCCTCTTCGTAAACGTGGTGCGTTTTTCATCAACACGCGATTTTCCATCTTCCGTATCCAATTTATCTTAGCAACCTTATTGAGGTCGTCGTTCCATCTGATCGGGGAACGTCTTAATTAACGTTATTTACTGCACCGTCAGATAAGTTCATTACTCTTCAATTCTTTGCCGCAGTCGCGTAAATTTAAAAAAAAATTAATTGCAATATTGGCCATGTATTTACGCATTAGCACATACATATTTTTCTATTAAAATGTGATAAGAAAGTAATAACTAATCATGATAGTTGAATAGAGATGGGCGTCTACCCGGTAAATTTCCGACCTTCGGGAAAATTTCCATTTATACCCATTTTTACCCACCCATTTTTAATTTTTACCGGGTATTAATTAAAATGAAGAACTTTCCATGTATTTATATAAAATGTTGATAATGTTCATAAAAAATATTCAAGATAGAAAAGAAAGAAAGAAAGAAAAATAAATATTTTAAACGTAAACTCATTTCAGTACCTAAAAGAGACACGTTTGTATCTACTTTATACCTACAATAATTTTCTATTCATGATCTGATTTTTCGGATTCATAAACTATAAAATTAAATACGCAATACAATAAATTTGTGTTAAATAATAAATAAGTTTATTTCGACGGTCCCTACGTACAAAGCGGCATGTCGAAAAAGCCATTTTTTTATTGCATAAATTGATTCAGGTTATCACATATTGCTTTTTTAAATCTATGAAATAGTTTACTAGATACTATAAACGTAAATTATGACATGTGTAGTAAATTAAAAGAATTAGTGTCGTAGATGAGGACATAAATGTTCTAAAAAGCGCGCTACTCTGCGTAAATGCGGGTATGTCACATATC
Source organism: Trisateles emortualis (assembly GCA_947095525.1). Classification (NCBI taxonomy): domain Eukaryota; kingdom Metazoa; phylum Arthropoda; class Insecta; order Lepidoptera; family Erebidae; genus Trisateles; species Trisateles emortualis. Next base: position 17,548,410 of record OX352736.1, on the reverse strand, counting down.
GTCGGCTTAGATCGTTAACTTCGTAACTCCATTTTTTGGCTTAACAAACATTTTGGTGTCATTCGTTTCGGATTTTTTTAACGCATCTTTTCGTTGAAGTTTTATGTTTTAAAAAAAATTCGTTACGCGCGAAAACAACAAAACGTTAACTGCTTAACTCCATGTTGTCATTTTGTAACGACCAAACTGCGTAACTCCCCCCGCTTCAGTACTTCACGCAATGTGGAAGTGAATGCACGTAAATTTTTTAATCTATTTGTGCTGCACACTGTGTTTTTGGCGTCTCAGGTAAGTTTTTTCTATTGTTTACTATTATTCTCACCCTAAGTTATTCTGTGACAAATTAAAACGTTGGACAAATTAAAAGCTAGGATCACTCAGGAAACAAGACGGCTGCTTCACTAACTCGGACCAAGAAACCAGCGAACTACTTACTACTGGCAACCCACTTCCCAGGCTGCCGGATAGTAGACGACATCAGCTGGGACGATGACAACCCGCATACTCCTACAACCTTCCATTGGGACGTAACCACTAACATAATCACAAAGGAAATGATCCTCTGGGCCATACAGAGCTTCCTCCCGTTCAAATCACCAGGACCGGATGGCATCTTTCCTGCACTACTGCAATGGGGCCCTCAAAGATCATAGACCACCTACAGACGCTTTTCAGAGCTTGCGTAGCGCACAGGTATACACCAAGACCATGGAGAGAGGCCAAAGTCATCTTTCTCCCTAAACCCGGTAAGGAAGACTACATGCAAGCAAAATCCTTCCGACCCATAAGCCTAACTTCATTTCTAATAAAAACCCTGGAAAGGCTAGTTGACAGACACCTGAGGGACGGCGCGCTAAAAACCGCACCGTTACACCTACAACAGCACGCATACACCAAAGGCAAATCCACTGAATCAGCCCTACACCAAGTGGTGTATAAGGTAGAGACGGCCCTAAGTGCCAAACTCTCATCAATAGGTGTCTTCATAGATATCGAGGGTGCTTTTGACAAAACACTTCACAACTGCATAGACCAAGCACTACTCAGATATGACGTCAATCCGACAGTCAGAGGCTGGATAAACAACCTAATAAGTCATCGGGCAATACAGCTTACAGTAGGCGTGACCACCAGGGCAAAGGTGATGAGAGGCTGCCCACAAGGGGGAGTCCTGTCACCAATCCTTTGGAACATAGTAGTTGACGTCCTGATCAGACGCCTTAACGATAACGGATACTTCACTGTAGGCTACGCAGATGACTTAGTAATCATCACCAACGGCAGTGCGGAAAACGTACTATGTAAAGTACTGCAGACCGCACTGAACATTGTAGAAAAATGGTGCACCGAACAAAAACTGTCGGTAAATTCTTCGGAAACGGAGCTCGTCCTTTTCACTAATAAAAGGAAGATACCAGAACTACAAACACCAAAACTGTTTGAAACCAGGCTGGAGCTGTCGACGGAGGTAAAACACCTGGGACTTACCCTAGACAGCAAACTAAACTAAGCAAAACATATGGACCAAAAGATAACCAAAGCCAGCATGATCTTTTGGCAGTGCAAAACACTGGTCTTCTTCTTATCTTGTGTCGGGGCTGTCCTTGCGGCCAGCGCACTTCGACCCTGGTAAAAGACTGGTAGTTTCCATGCAGCCCCTGCAGAGTGGGCTGTCGGTTAGGCCTAGTTTGTGAAAGTGTCTGTTGAGTGGGCAGTGTCCTGTGAGGACGCCCACTATTATCCTGAGGTTTGACCTGGTTTGCGTGAGAAGGTTTCGCGAGAGTTTCCAGGTTGCGGATGGTACCGCTTCCTTGGTTTGTCTGCAACCTCCATTGTTGTTCCATTCCTCCTTGTGCAGTTGTGTTGTCCAGTCCTTGAGCCAGGACAGAGCCTGGCTGTACGGGATGGGCCCCGCGGTCGCAGTGGCGGAGCCATGCCTCGCTAGTGCGTCCACGGCGTCGTTACCTGCCGAATCGCTGTGTCCCTTGATCCACTGCACGGTGACTTTATTGGTGCTTGCAACCGCTTGCAGTGCCCTGTGGCAGTCTAGTACAAGGCTGGATGTCTTTCTAGTGTTCTTTAGAGCTGTTAGTACTGAAGCGCTGTCTGAGACTATCTTGATATCCAGGTCTTCTATGTCCCTGGCAGCGATCGCTCCTGCAGCTCTGGTAATGCCCATACATTCCGCTTGGAAGATGGTGTTGTGTTTACTGAGTGTTGTGGATATGTGGATGTTCAGGTCTTGCGAGTAAACGCCCGCTCCAATGCCCGTCAGCGTCTTGAAGACGTCGGTGTAAATCCTTACTTGATATGATTGTTACGTAATTCATAATCTTAAGTATAAATTGTAATAAAACATTACTGACTCTGACAAGCATTTTAAGCTCACATCTTATGGCAGAGATGTCCTTTAAATTAATTTTGTCTCATATTAGAAAGATAGATTGGTACCTAAATGTAATTGAAGTATCTAAATGTAGGTAGAAAGTATCCTACTAGTTATAGTGGTATGGCTTAAGTCCACTTTTTGGAATAGGAATTAAGGACTAACTTAATTCGAAAACTTCGTATATCCCAGATAAGTGCTTAAGTCCATCTAAAGCTGTGAATGAAACTAAACACAAAATGCTTAAGTCCATTTTTTATGTGAAGGCATTTAAAAAAACATGTTTTTCTTAGTTTTTTAGATTCAAAATAATAATTTTACGTAATAAAGAGATATAAATCGATATGCTTCTGAACAACTTATAGGAGAAAAACGATTTTCTTTGTCTCCTGAAAAGTTAGGTTGGATGGAGTTAGGAAGTTTACGATCTAAGCCGACGATATGATATCGTTTATTTTCTCTTAGGTAATTCATCGACATTCACGTTCACGCGTTGTAAAAAAATGTTATTAGGTTACCTACTTAGTCTATTTAATGCTATTTTCTTAAATTTTAACAAAATAAAATGATTTTGATTCACATATTGATATTAATCTCTTGTGTAAAAGCTGACATGTCAGACGTGACTGAGTAAAGAATATTAAATTTCAGCGTACAAACGGTCATCTATGAATTTTAAATAAAAAGATATCATTTTGCAATGAGATCTTACTATATTGTATCACTAGGGGTCGCCCGCGACTCCGTCCGCGTGGTAATTTGGAATATTTTCCCTGATTTTGCAACATATCTCACAACTGCTCCGCTCCTATTAATCACAGCGTGATGTTATATGGCCTATAGCCTGCCTGCACTATTCAACAAAACTATTTTTTCTAATCGAACCAGTACTTTCTGAGATTAGCGCGTTCAAACAAACAAACAAACTCTTCAGCTTTATAATATTAGTATAGATTACAGAGGGTATCATCCAAGCATCATATTAAAATGAAAATGATATTACAAAATAACTCATGTTTTTTTCTGCAATTATATAAATCATTATTTTAATCTCGTACGTAGAGACCGACGATATTTAAAAAAAAATACAAGCTTTAATAGTGTATTTATTTAATTTATGAGTGTAAATGCATTAAATATTCTTAAAAAGATCTCAAACACGACGCAGCTGTCTTGTTTCGTTGAAAAGTTCCTATGAACATCATCATCACACGCTAAACACCTCCTGGAATTATATTAGCCGTCTAGATAAATCAACAAATCGTTAAACAACGCGGCTATCTTGTTTCGTTGAAGAGTTACCATGGCCACCTTCCGACTTTATGGTCACGTCCTAAACACCCACCTACGAATATAGTACTCTTCAAATTCTAAATCCAAAATACTTAAACACGACACGGCTATCTTATTTCTTGAAAAGTTGGCATGGCCATCTTTCAACTTTATCATTAATCCTGAACACCCATCTAGGTATATAAATCATATCTATATAATATCTATATAATCATAGGATATAAATCCAAATCATCCAAACACGACATGACTATCTTGTTTCGTTGAAGAGTTGCCATGGCCACCTTCCGACTTCATCATCATGTCCTGAACCTAGTAATATAGTACTCGTCAAGTTTAATCCAAAACACCCAAACACGTGTCGTGTTTGGGTATCTTGTTTCGTGAAAGAGTTGCTATGGCTACCTTCCGACTTCATTATCAATCCTGAACGCCCATCTAGGAATATAATACTCGTCAAGATAAATCCAAAACACCCAAACACGACACGGGTATCTTGTTTCGTGGAAGAGTTGCGATGGCTACCTTGCGATTTCTTCATCAATCCCGAACGCCCATCTAGGAATATAGTACTCGTCAAGATAAATCTAAAACACCCGAACACGACACGGCTATCTTGTTTCGTTGAAGAGTTGCCATGGCCACTTTCCGACATTATCATCAATCCTGAACAGGAACATAGTACTCGTATAGATAAATCCCAAATACCCAAACACGACACGGCTATCTTGTTTCGTTGACGAGTTGCCATGGCCACTTTCCGACATTATCATCAATCCTGAACAGGAATATAGTACTCGTCAAACAAAATCCAAAACTCTAAAATACGATATGACTATCTTGTTTCGTTGAAGAGTTGCCATGGCCACCTTCCGACTTCATCATCAATCGTGAGCACCCACCTAGGAATTATGAATATGTAATTTATTTTGACGAGTACTATAAGTACTAGTCAAAATAAATCCAAAATACGACATATCTATCTTGTTTCGTTGAAGAGTTGCCATGGCCACCTTCCAACTTCATCACCACGTCCTAAACACCCATCTCGGAATATAGTACTCGTCAAGATAAATACAAAAGGCATTTTACAGTCTTTTTAATATGAAAATTAACCAAATTACATACTGAATTAATTTTTACCCGGTATTTTTAATAAATACCGGGTAAAAATGGGTAAAAATCAATTTTTACCTTTCCTTCCCATTTTTACCCACCCGATTTTTACCCACCCGCCCATCTCTATAGTTGAATGATACATTGTAGCATTAATCATGACGTGTTGAGTTCATTTACTGTTTTACTGTTCTTTATTTATTTTACCGATAAGCCTATACAATCGGTATCTACACAAATACAGAGGCAAAGTTTGTAAGTTTAGGTATAGGTTATCTCTGAAACTGCTGACCCGATTTTGAATATACAGTATGTCGCTTAGAATAATTATAACGTAGCTACTAAATATCTAATTATAATTTATATAAGTACACTCGGCTATTATTATACAGGGAAAATGTACCTAAACTATACATGAATTCAAAATATTATTATAATGCATTATATGCATATTATTCATTTAAATGCATAAGTATCTACCTATTTATTTTAGTCGTAAAATCGTAGCAATTTATAACAAATTTATTATTAAGAGCGTATTCACAAAATAGCGCAGCTACAGATTAGGTAATTATCGGTCGACCGGCCGCGTGCGCGTGGCGAGTGCGCGTGTGTGCGTGATCCTCGCACACATACATTGTTCGTGAAGTATGTTCGGCACAGTGCAGGGCCGCGTAAACTTTATTGTTATATTACGGTAAGATTTTTGGTGTTATAATAGGTATTTGTATTGTAAATTTGTAGAATATGTTATTATTAGAGAAGTAAAGGAACACTTTGGCATACCATATCTATTCTAATACTGTATATTATTATTATTATAAATGCGAATGTTTGGATGAATTGATGTACCTAAGTACCTATGGACCTTTTTCTTGCTTGTTTCTGCCTGGGGTTGTAAGTGCAGGTGAAGCCGTGGGTGGAAACTAATGCCATAACATGATACCTAGCCTACAAAAAAGTAGTAGGTAGTGGTGGTTTTTTGTAGGCTAGGTAGGTAGGTACAAAAAACAAAAAAAGATCATAATATTAATACACCACAGCCAAATTATTTATTTATTTAAAACTTTATGCACAATCGCACACAGGCAGACTTAATGCCATAGGCATTCTCTACCAGTTGACCTTGGGTGATACAGAGATGAACATAGTAGGTGCACTCAAAAACAAAAAATTAAAGATAAGGATATAGATTCAACAACATCTAAAAAAAATATAATGAATATAATATATGCTGTGGTATATATAATATATAAAATAAATATACCTACTTACATAAAATATATAAATATAAACAAAATTGTTATAAAGGTGTTAGACGTACTAATTCCGGCGATTCATCAGCGAGGAGAGCCCAAACCTTCACCTAAATTACTACACACAGCGGTGTAGTTGTGATCTTATGTGTGAGTACTCCTGCGTTTTGGAAGAAACGTTTCCTATCCCAGGGATACTCCATCATAAAGCCCTGGTGTTAAAAAAATGGGTCGGCAACACGCAAGTGATACCTATGGTATTGCAAGCGTCCATAGGCTACGGTAACTGCTTATCATCATTATTATTTTATTTTATTATTTTAATTTTATTAATTTTATTTTAAATTCATAGGTTAGATACCTTTTTTGATACATAAAGATTTTATTTTATTTTATTTGCTACACACGCGACTACATATGTATATTTAACAGAATTAGAATGTGATTTTAACGTAAGGCTCAGTGGTGGATGTGTGTGACTGCTGATCACGAGGTCCCGGGTTCGATTCCCGGGCCGGGAATCGAACCCGGGACCTCGTATTTTATTCCATTTTTTCTATTTTATTCCATTTTTTTTCCATTTTATTCCATTTTTTCTATTTATTCCATTTTATTCCATTTTTTCTATCTTATTCCAATTAATTCCATTTTATTCCATTTTTTTCCATTTTATTCCATTTTTTCTATTTTATTCCAATTTATTCCATTTTTTTCCATTTTATTCCATTTTTTCTATTTATTCTATTTTATTCTATTTTATTCCATTTTATTCCATTTTATTCCATTTTATTCAATTTTTTCTATTTTATTCCATTTTTTCTATTTTATTCCATTTTTTTTCCATTTTTTCTATTTTATTCCAATTTATTCCATTTTATTCCATTTTATTCCGTTTTATTCAATTTTTTCTATTTATTCTATTTTATTCCATTTTTTTTCCTTTTTATTCCATTTTTTCTATTTATTCTATTTTATTCCATTTTATTCCATTTTTTTCCATTTTATTCCATTTTATTCTATTTTATTTATTTCATTTTATTTGCCCGACCCGGGAATCGAACCCGGGACCTCGTGACCTCGTGATCAGCAGTCACACACATCCACCACTGAGCCTAACGTTAAAATCACATTCTAAACATAAATCATTCAATTATTTGACAAAAGTATGACCGTATAAGATTATCAGTAGTAAAATAATAACATTAGTATGATACGAGTACTGTACTGTACCCACTGTTGACGATATCTAATAAATTACGTAAACTGAGGTTCGGCGGCCAGGAGCGCGAGATTAAGTATTCTGTGGCGCGAGCGACATAGGTCCTTCCTCTAAAGGCGCACGCGCGGCACTGAATCATGCATCATGTCAGTGTTGCGAACTTGCGAGTTTTATACGTTATGTTTGATCACATATAACAAAAAAAATATACTATGAATTAATCAGAAATATATTTTATTTTCAAGATAAAGCACTATATTTTGATAAGGTGAAGTATTTTTATACTTTATTTTATTAATTTAAAGTTGGCTGCATGTTTTATAACACGCGATTTTTGACGAATTATTGTTGGATAAATATGTTTGTTGTTCTCTAAACCTTATAAAATCGCAAATTATTCATTAAAAAATCACTTGTAGACTATATGCTTAGTACTTACATATATGTTTTAAAGTAATAGGTATAACCAATTCTTCAAAATATGCTGTCTGCGATGCCCCGAATTGCGCCATTACGAATTCGTGTGTTGGAAAATAATTATTTAAAAAATAACCAACCACGTTAGTAGACTTTGACTATAGTTAGCCCCTTTGTCAACGACATATCTATAACTAAACCTTGGAAATTGAAACCTGCATCACTTCATAGCCGAGAATTATCACTTAGAAAACTGCGTATTTTTGCTTATTTTACTGAAAAGTGTGAATACGCTCTTAACATAAGTTTATTCACTTGTATTCTTTATGATTTAAAAAAATCGTTACATAACGTTTTATTTTAAATCTAAACTATGTTGTATGAGGAACTTCAATGCAAATGTGACCGATGGAGTAGACGTGTCCTAAAGCTGAGTCCGCAACTCGGTAAGCGTAAAGTAGGACGGCCTCCAGCTAGGTGGACCGACGACCTAAAAAGGTCGCTGGGATGGACTGGGTGCGAAAAGCCCGTGTACTGTAAAACTAAGATTTTTTCTTTGTATATTGTGAAATAACTATGTGAGAGAACAACAATAAATTATTATTATTATTATACCGTGGCGCTTGTTACGAGAGGCCTATTTCCAGCAGTCGATTGCGATTGGCTGATTAATTGATTGATGCAAATGTTATACTCTTTTCATACTAATCGTTCCTTTCCTTAAATGAGCACTGGAGACCTATACTCACCCACAGGAACTCAATGACCTTCTTCTTCTTTATCATTACCTTCAATATTGTTACGACGCACAGGTTGGCCCTAAAAACTACCGCTATCTGAAAACAATAGCTATTCATAAAGTGTCTCGAACAATACAGAAAAACATCATAAAGAGAACAAAGGATGAATAGCAGTCGAACGGAACGTGCGAATATGAACCTTAGCGTTTAGGCGCAAGGTTTATGGCACTTAGCACGGTGACTTGTTTACATCATGAATGAACGTTCGAGTAACGGGTTTCTTCGTAAAGACGTTACTATAACTTACTACGATCCTCGCGTATATTCTCGATTCCGTAGCGAGTTATATATAAGGGGCCGACGTGCGGCGGACAGTCAGTCTTGGTTGAAGAGTCTTAGTTGAGTCTTCGTTGAGAAGTCAACGAGTCTTCACTGAGAAGAAGACAGCGATACAGGCGATATATCGGGACGATATTGGAAGACTTTGGTGAAGTGTTTTGTGTTATAGTGAAGAGTTTAGTGAGTGAACTGTTATAGTGTGTAATCGTGTTTACGGTGTATTGTAAGTGTCATTGTGTGTTTTGTGTTGAAGTGCTAATATACTCGTTATCGCGTAACCTGGCATTTTAATCGAACCCTATCCTGACAAGTAACTATTGTTGTCGTCATCGAACATAACAATTAGTGTCAGCGGTAGTTCGTAACATTGGTCGCAGAGTTGGGACGTAACATTGGTGTCAGAAGTGGGATGTCAGTCACACTACGCGACGGAGACGAGGGAGTATACATGCAACAGTTGACGACAGAAGTGCAAATGCCTGTCAGACCGAGCGACGGTGACAAGGGGGCATGCACTCGTCAACAGGCTGTTTTGGAGTCTTGTGAACCTGCAATTGCAGCTGAGGAAGACAGCAGCCCGCCGCCAACTCATCTGGTCACCACTGGGGCCGAGGAAAATATTAGCACACCATCGACTTCTGCGGATACCTCAGCGGGCCCGACAGCGACAAGTCCTTCTAATGTGGTTGATTTGTCGATCCTCTTGGCCACTATGCAAGACTTCCAACGTCGACAACGCCAAGCTGTGGAAAGACTTATGCAGAGTGTACAAGTTCATAGGGAGGCTCAGCGCCGAAATGTGCAAGAGATAATGCGGATATGCGACTCCATAAAGTTTCAGCCTAGCACACATCAAGCTATGGAAGACGTCAAGAACAGCCAACGTGAAGGTACGGAGGACGTCAAGGATCTTCATCTTCAGAGGCAAGGTATGGAGAACGTAATGGATAGCCAAGGACAAGCTATGGGGAACGTCAAGGATAACTACGGTGAAGCTATGGAGGACGTCAAGGTTAGCTATGGTGAAGCTATGGGGGACGTCCAGGATAGCTGTGGTGAAGCTATGGGGGACGTCAAGGATAGCTATGGTGAAGCTATAGAGGACGTCAAGGATAGCTATAGTGAAGTTATAAAGGACGTTAAGGATAGCTATGGAGAGGCTATGGAGGACGTTAAGGATTGCCAACGTGAAGTTATGGAGGACGTCAGGGATCTTCAGAGGTACGTTATGAAGGACGTCAAGGATTGCCAGCGGTATGCTACGGAGGACGAAGTCAAATTTTCTACGAGAAAGGTGGATTGTAGCGAGGCAGCTGTATCAGAACCGGGCCCCGAACCGTTGGACATGCAGAAGAAAGAAGATTTAGTGAGGGAACTGAAGAAATATAGCGGACGTGAGAATATCGGCGAACGCGATAGTGAACATTGTGGCTACGGCGGACGCGACGAGTTCCCCAGTATTGAACGTGCTGAATTAGCACGAAGAGATGATACCTGTGAATTTGTGTATAGAACTTTTGGTGAACAGGATCGTGACCCACCGCCTAAGAGAAGATGGCTATGGGTTGAAGAAGAAGTGAAGCCCCGTGTGCGTATGAAGTTGAAGGATTACTCTGCAGACCCGCGACAGGAATCGTGCGGGTGCCGTGCAGACATGCCGAGTGACAGACCATACCTATATGGAGATGTTGCTCGGGACGAGCAAGTTTAAGAGGGGGGCAGTGTTACGACGCACAGGTTGGCCCTAAAAACTACCGCTATCTGAAAACAATAGCTATTCATAAAGTGTCTCGAACAATACAGAAAAACATCATAAAGAGAACAAAGGATGAATAGCAGTCGAACGGAACGTGCGAATATGAACCTTAGCGTTTAGGCGCAAGGTTTATGGCACTTAGCACGGTGACTTGTTTACATCATGAATGAACGTTCGAGTAACGGGTTTCTTCGTAAAGACGTTACTATAACTTACTACGATCCTCGCGTATATTCTCGATTCCGTAGCGAGTTATATATAAGGGGCCGACGTGCGGCGGACAGTCAGTCTTGGTTGAAGAGTCTTAGTTGAGTCTTCGTTGAGAAGTCAACGAGTCTTCACTGAGAAGAAGACAGCGATACAGGCGATATATCGGGACGATATTGGAAGACTTTGGTGAAGTGTTTTGTGTTATAGTGAAGAGTTTAGTGAGTGAACTGTTATAGTGTGTAATCGTGTTTACGGTGTATTGTAAGTGTCATTGTGTGTTTTGTGTTGAAGTGCTAATATACTCGTTATCGCGTAACCTGGCATTTTAATCGAACCCTATCCTGACAAGTAACTATTGTTGTCGTCATCGAACATAACAATTAGTGTCAGCGGTAGTTCGTAACATTAGTCTCAGTCGTGGGACGTAACAATATATATTTTTTCTTGTCTGTTTTCAGTATCAGCAGTGAAAGCAGTGCCATTTAAAGCTGTCCACAATCCACCGATAAAGTTCAACTCGGTCCATAGGAAAGTGTTTATTCCAAGCGTAGAAATAAAGGTCAAAATCGTAGAAAATGAACGTAGCGTCACAACACATCTACTTAATCCGAATTTGTAAGTATTTCCTTCAATTCTTAGAACATCTACGTGTCATAAATGCGTATTTATAGGTGAACCGTACCTTAAATTGAAGACAAGTGCGTACCTGTCTTCATTTTAAGGTATGGTTCACCAATATGGCTTTTGCTTCGGATACAGGTACTTTCAATTTACCGAAAGGTATTTTTTCTCGAACTGCCTTGGTGGTCCATTGGCAGCAGTATGCGCCTGCTGTGCACTAGGTTGTGGGTTCGATTCCCTGGGATAGGAAAACATTCGTTAAAACGCATCCCTAAATGAGCGCTGGAAACCTGTAGGTACTCACTCACACACAACTTTACCCGCTATGGTCTTCTGTAAGGTCTCCAGTCGAGGCTTTCTTGCTTGTATGGTGCCCTACCTCTCTTAAGGGTTGAAAAACATATACAGTATTTTATAAAACTTAATGAACTATAATTAACTATATTTGAAAAAATTAAAAAGAAACCAACTTCTAGACAAAAAAAATAGACTGCTTCAAAAGGCGTCCATAAAATTCACTCTACTTCTGCTGTAGTTTACAATGGTTAAAAACATCATTGAACACAATTTTATTAAAGGGGTCGACTGCAATTACCATACCTACTATTATTAGATTTAATATTAATGTTTTCGTTTCAAAACTTATTCACCAATTAGTCTATACAATGAGGAAAATCACAACAAACACTGTTTTAACATAACATACACATATTTTTGGTGAAATGTCTTCGTTAACCAAACAAATGCCTTCAACTCGTATATCCTAACACTGAAATGTATTTATTTTATTAGTACAACAACATCATACATATTTTTACATTTTCAGAAACTATTCTATGGTATTCAACATAATAATTATGAACATTTCTAATAACATTTACAAAAAAAGATGCAAATAGACCATAACAATTAATTACACAGTTTAAGTGATGTAGAGGTATTTATGAGATATACAACACCCAGCTGAAATGAGACTCAATAGCTAAAACTACAATCAAAAACTTCCTACTTGAAGTAGGCAATTATTCAATTTAAGTGAGCCTGTGTCTGCGCAAGTGCTGCAACAGAGACGATAGAAACATTTGTGTTTATTTCAGCGTTTGAACCACGGCAACTAGTGCTTTAAAGTCCAAGCTAAATTTAATTTAGTTTAAATTTATTTAGGTCAAATGCATGATAAAATTATGTGTTTAAAAAACAGTTTTCTCGGAAAAAAATATAATGTAGATATTTTAAATTCTAATACATACTTATTTGTTTTCACATATATAAAGTGATTCTGACTCTGTCATTGCTCAGATTTTTCCAAAATCGATGAATTTGTCTGGCGATTTTATTCTTTTCGCACTATATTCACTAACTTATATGGCTTTCAGTCAGTCAACATTATTAGTAATTAACGTTTTAATGTACCTATGTTAATAAAAACTTTACATTTTAAATCAAAACGTTATCGTACCGTATCATAACTTGATTATCAATGTAACGTTAGTACTCGTTCTGTGAATATTACGTAGCTTGAATGCAATCAAATATTACGATGACGCCTCGTGTTGTGGAACATGTATCTGTTTATATAGCAAAAGTAATGAGTACATAGACGTATAGTAGAGGTGCAAGGCTGACATATATCATCATCACCACGTCCCTCACTGCTGAATAACGCGACCACATACGACTCGCCTCTAAGCTTTAAAGTGTGGTATTTACATGGTTGCTACTTTTTGCATAATATCATTAATTATTTTCACAGTGATTTTACAGGCACAATGCTTGCTACCATTTGCTACTAAAAATAAAGTATGAAATTATGATCAATGACAAATGATTTCCGATCTGACTGCTGATAAGTATATTGATTAATCTACGTACTAAGTCCAAAAAAATATTTTAAACTTTATTACTCGCTTGTTTTATCTACGTCGCTGGTGTTAGATATCATATCTGAACCATCTGCTATTTAACAGTGTGTGATTTTAACGAGACTGTAAAGTAGCAGGTGCGCCATATGAAAATGGATTTCATATTCTTACCCTGCCTATCAAAAACTTGTAGTTTTTACAGACGACTATAACAGCCAAATAACTACAAGTAGCAGTGTAGTTGTATTCCTGTCTTTGAGTACAGGATTCCAGCGCTCATTTAGGTATCCGTTTTTAACGAAACGTTTTCCTATCCCAGGGATACTGTTTAAAACTCGATTGTCTATTAAAAACCAAGTCAGCAACACGCTTATACCTTTGTAATTGCAAGCGTTCATAAGCTACGGTAAATACCATCAATCAGGCCGTATGCTTGTTGCTACCTAAGTAGTATAAAAAGAAGTTAGTGGTAGTAGCGGAAGTAAGTTTGTCTTCCGTTCTTGTTCTAATCGATGGGTTTTTAATATAAGTAATGGAGAAAACCGCACGATGACGTAGGTTGCTGTTTAACATGAGGAAATTTTCTCTTTTTTGGACATGCGCGAAATACGTTTATTATATTGAGTCTTTGTGATTTTTAAAGATTTATTACGGCGTGTTGTAGTACCGGCCTAATCAACGACCATCTTAATTTAATTAAACTTAACTAATTATCTTATTTGTTTTCGTTTCATTTTATAACCTCATAAAATAAAACGTGACAGTGGGTTTGATAAATGGTTGTCCCGAGTGAACATTGTGTCCATTCATTGCATGTTTATAAAGTCCCCCGCAGCGCAGGACTTGTTGCCCAGTGCGGGAAATGTCTTTTAAAAACAAAAAAAGAGGTAAATTTTCTGTCAAATACCTGTGTCATAATGTGTTTTCTTTCTAACGTCACCGGCATGCAAGTAGACAGAATAGCGAATTTATTAGGGGTCATAAAACTTTAAAAATCCTAGCGCATCCCACTGTTCATCTGTTAACTAATTATTCTCTTAAAGCGGCAATTGTTTTAACGAAAAAAAACTAGTTTTTTTATAGTATACAATTGCTACATTATATTCTGTCAAGAGAAAATCAACCATATAATTAGAGTTAAAAGTTTCAAAATAGAATTTTTTGAATTCTATACAAATTTGACCCTGCCAGATAATAAATAATCAACTACTATGACCTTGATGATTGTTAGAAGAAAAAGTTCACATTGCGGCGATTGCGGATGTTTAGTTTAAACTAAAGATAATGGTTTTTGTTATGGTTCGTCAGACGTTTTTTTGTTAGATTAACGCATTCATCAGTTAGTTCTGAATTCTACCACATGCATTGGTAATAAAATAATATAACTAGCAATAATTTTGAAATATACTTTTGAAAAATCATTGGCGTTTGATAGCTTTGTCTCTTTTCATGAAATGTTACTAAGAACTATCTCAATCATATACCGATCATTAAAAAAACCGCATTGAAAACTGTCTGTCCCGTACAAGCCACATACAGAAACTCTTCAAACTTATGAATACCTTTTTTGCGGCTTCGGCGTTTACAATACTTTACTGATTAATAGCATTTATTGCTGAATAGAATTAGGTTAAACCCAGTATCTCACTGGCACAGGTCGTCTCTCCTCTATCAAGAGAGTTGAGAAAGCTATAAAACAAATAGTTAAAGACCGAGGTGCGTGCATGCTATCTTGTAAGGTTGATGATAATCTCTGCCTACCCCAATGAGGAACACATGTAAAAAAACGTATGTTATTTGTGAATCACATACGTTCTTAATTAAAAATCACTTGTTTTATTGATGACATGCCTTTTTTGATCTGCAAGGGGCGCACACTTTTAATGTCAATCGTGAAAGAAAAATCTACATTCAAAAAAAGAATTAGTCTGGGCAAGTTACACCTATAGGTATGTACTAATATTGTAAAAGCAAAATTTTGGATGTATGGATGCTTATGACTCAATCACGCCAAAAGGCTGAAGAATCTGGATAAAATTTGCCATAGGATTATAGTCTGGAATAGCACATAGGCTACTTTTTATCCCGATATACCCACTGTGTCCGTTGAATTGTACGCGCGTGCAAAGCCGCGATTGGAAACTACATTCATGTATTTGAATCGCGCAAAATAAAAAAAAGCTATACTCTAAACAGGAATCAGCCTAGACGAGCAACATAACACCTGACTCTAATCAATATGAATCATGTAAATGAATCATGTTGATTTATTAATGTGTCGACACAATGTACAGTGTTATTAGCACTTGACTTGGGGTCGCCCATTAACGTAATTATCTTGTAATTAAATTGTACCACTTATGTGAGCTGTCGTCATTGATAAACAATTCTATTGATATGTTAGAAATGTACATCTTATCGTTAATGCACAAAGTGTTTGTTATTAATTTTATCTTTATGAGCTATAGAGCAATAAAAAATATTTTGTAACAATCTAGCAAATTTTGGCAAGCTATAAAATATTTATATAGGAACCCTAGCCTTATTAGAAAATTTAGGCAAGCTGTAAAAAGGATTTTCTGGGTGACTATATATGTAATCTAGCCTTAGTAGAAAATGTTGGCAAGCTGTAAGGATTTTCTGGGTGACTATAAATGTAATCTAGCCTTAGTAGAAAATTTTGGCAAGCTGTAAGGATTTTCTGGGTGATTATAAATGTAATCTAGCCTTAGTAGAAAATGTAGGCAAGCTGTAAGGATTTTCTGGGTGGTTATAAAGGAAACTTAGCCTTAGTAGCAAATTTTGGCAAGCTGTAAAATAGATTGTTTGGGTGTTTACAAACGAAACCTAGCCTTAGTAGCAAATTCTGGCAAGCTGTAAAATAGATTTTCTGGGTGGTTATGCAAGTTTCAATATAAGTATGCGATATGGGCGTCCCTGTTTTTTACATGAAGTAAGACAAAGACAGCAAGCCTTTAGTATCAGGGGTGTCCGCAGTAGTGTTATCAGCACTCTAGGCTGCATTGTTAACGGAATAAAAATTGCTAAATGATTTTATAATTTGATATAATGCTATCCCGTACGGTATTGATCGCGAACAATAGATTTCCTATTGTCTCTGACGCACAGCGTTCAATGAGATTTATGATATAAATCAATGAGATAAATGATAATACTAGCAACGCACCGTCGTTTTGCTAGTTTTCTTAGAATTTATCAATAAAATATAATATGGATGTATTATACATTTATTTATGTACATACACATAAATTATAAAGAAAAAGAAAAATATGGTAACTTAAATTATAAACTAAAGTAAACAAATTAAACCTTTCTCTTGAATCACTATCTATTGCTGTAAACTTACTTACTTTGTAAAAATCTGTCTGGCGATTTAGGAATAGTTGTCACTGGTTGTTAGTTTACGGCTCTATCGAACTTGTAAGTTGACTAAAATACTGTATTACCAACCAACGTTTCTTGAATACCGCACTGATGGATGTATGGATGTTTGTTATTCAATCACACCAAAACACTGTTCCCGTAGGATTGCACGCACGCGTAAAACTGCGGGTAGAAACTAGTCGTTAATAATAATCCTACTAATATTATTTATATGAAAGTTTGTGAGTATGGTTAGATGTATGCATGGATATTTGTTACTCTTTCACGTTAAAACCACTGAACGGATCTCGATGAAACGTGGCATAGAGATAGATTATATTCTGGAATAGCGAATAGGCTACTTTTTAGCCACGAGCAATAGCTAGAAATATTATACTAATTATATTGTCCTGGGGTAAAAAGCACACGGGCAGAGAAAAGACCAAGGTGGGATTCGAATCAATGATTTGACAACTTAGCAACTAACCACTAGACCAACAGAACTGTCCATAGACAAACTCTTCCATATGTTTACTTCCATTTTGATGCCTTAATACGAACACAATTGTTTAATTCCAGATACACGATATCCCTCCAACATGGTGAATTCAATTGGACCATCAAAAAGCGGTACAAACACATCCTATACCTCCACCAGCAGCTGACATTATACCGAGCTTCATTAAACATTCCCTTTCCAACCAAAACACACAAAACGAGACGGGCAAGCTTTAAGAATACTGTAAATACTGAGGAAAAGGCAGAAAAGGTGGCGTTGCAAGCTGCTGTGCCGAGAAGTAACTCGAAGAGGAGAGATGGGAGGGCTAGGAAGAGAAAAGGAGCATTGCCTAGGTAAATATTGACAGCACTGTTGATTCAGTGGCTTGATTAACACGGCTAGACTTCTCTGTATTAGCCATAAATGGTTGTCCCTAGTCTGGATTTACTTTGTGTCCTTTAATTGTATATTTGTAAAACCCCCCGCGAGACAGGGATTGTTCCCTACTTCAATGTAGTTATACGTCAGTCGCATTATGCATGACGTAACAAGCTGTAGAGAAATTTGCACCTCAAAGGTGGAATCCGCTGCGGTTCATAAGGACAGTGATCCTCCACATGAGCTATCCAAGTATAGAAAGTGCCCTATACTTGTTTAGCTTGTGTGGTTACTACACATATTCAAAAAGGAAGCGGGCCGCTATCGGTTAGTACTTGGGAGCTATATTTATACCATAGTGTTACGTAGATATCTCTCTATATAGTGAGGAGACTAACGCAATCTGTCAAAATAAATACCTACCATTTAGGACTGATTCTGTCGGTATATAAGTATGGCCTGGCAATATAACAGGCAGGGCGCCGCATGTGCGCGAGCGCCCTAGTCTTGAGCGATAGGTATTTATTTTGACATAATGCGACAATGCCCTCGCTTTATAGAGAGATATTCTTCCTCACACTATGGTTATACACTGAATCTCTGTTAGAACTTTGATAACGCAGAGTAAACTAAGACGTTTGCGTGTTTTTTTTTAGAATAGTGACATGTGTGGCGCTTATGTTGCAACTTCGATTTGTTTGTCTAATGGCCTGATAGATGGCGCCACAATAGATAAGTTACACCGTGCTCATCACACAAAGATTTTCCCAATATAGTTTTAGACTACTAAACGGCCTACATAACGATCCGCCTGATAGCAAGCAACTACCGTAGCCTAAAGGATTAGTTAGTGTTATAAGATAAGACTATCGCTGCTATTAATTATCTTGTTAATATATAGGATTAACATGGTCACATTTTGTCTTAATCCCCAAACAAATCATCATATGAACATTCAGCAGTTTTAAGTTGTATCTTATTGTAATAGTTATAAGGTTGAAATTGCTATGAGACTGACTTACCATACATCTTTTTTGTTTCAAACTGCAGTTTTATAAAACGTAGCAGGTTACTTCTAATATATGTATGTTAGTTAACCCACTGACCGATTCCTGTAATAAAAACCCGTCAACGTCTTAGTCTCTTTAATGACATACCTAATCAATAGCATTTAATCCAGAAATAAAAGATCGCATTGACACCAAGCTAACATTTTGTACATAGTTTGATATATTACTCATAGTAAGAATAATTTTGAAACACTAACCTGGTAAATGCAGAGACATTAAGTCAATTATTTCTTCGTTAAATTGTCTCTGATATTATTAATTTACATTGGTTTCTATTTATACTACGAGTATGTATATGCTGTACAAACTGCACCAAAGCACAGAATGACTTATAAATAAAAATATTTATCCAAACATTCTCAGCAATGAAAAACCGTCTCTCTATAAAACATTTTATTTCTAGGTTTCCAAAGAAACCAGAGGTAATGATAACATACGAAGGTCTCCAGTTAAGAATGAAACAATTAGAAGAATACTTATACAATCTACTTAATATATCTATATATAGGAATCATCATGAAACTGTAAGTACCATTTATTCATTTATAGTTTGCAGTTAAGATAGATTTAAGAGTAGAGCACCATACAAGTGAGCTAGGCTGACTAGGGAGGACCCCATCTTACAGTAGATCCCAGCCAAAATAATAAGAGCTTATATATATATAACTTATTTATTTA
The DNA here is from genome assembly GCA_947095525.1 of Trisateles emortualis. Taxonomy (NCBI): domain Eukaryota; kingdom Metazoa; phylum Arthropoda; class Insecta; order Lepidoptera; family Erebidae; genus Trisateles; species Trisateles emortualis. Next base: position 17,529,185 of record OX352736.1, on the reverse strand, counting down.
TTAACATTTTTTTTACTTCTTTTGCTTTCTTGGCCCGTCTGATCGTTAACATATACTGCCTATGGACCTATTATTTTTTATAAAACATTCCTTGTTCCCTAGTTCCAGGCTTATCTAATATTTTTTTAAATATTAAAATATTAAAAAAATATTAGATGATCAAAATTTAGTTTTGTTAAGGTAAGTCCAGATTAAGTAACATGTTGTATATCTCTGCTATGATTGATTCATTCTGCTATGATTGATCTGATTTGACATTAAAATAACACATATCATTAAGAGTGAACATGTTAAATAATTTTGTTTTATAACATGTTTTGTTATAAAGTCTGGATCACCTTTAGATTCATTTGCACATTAGTCCTTTAGTAATTATGATAATCCTGGACTATAAGTTGACCGTTGCTAAATATGAAAATAAATTACAATATTCTGAATTATATTGAGTATTTTTAGTTCATCATCATCATCATCTCAGCCAAAAGATGTCCACTGCTGGACATGAGTTTTTAGTTACATCTTCATATTCCAGGTGAAATTTCTCGAGGTATCCACACTATCGTTTATATCAGACTTGGGCAGCAAAGGCAAAGAAGGTATGATACAGAAGCGTACTGGCTCCACGCAGCCAGGGCAGGCAGGCTGCAACTGCTTCGGTCTACTTGGTAACATGGTTTGTGTGAGGTTAGTTGTTTTTGTTTTTTATAGTACTAAGTAATCGAAATGATTACATTTTTGTTCAGATTGCCATTATAGACCTCAAACGACTGTTAACAGTCGGGAGCGAGTTTTTACGTGCCCTCCGAAGAAATACATTGTTATATACATGTTAAATAAATGTATTTCGTGAAGTCCAGTATTTTTTGCATGAAGAAGTAAAAAACAACCAATCCTCTCAAACGTTTGCGTTTATAATGTTTGTAGGATTCATACATCATTTAATAATAATATTGTTATATACTATTTCAGATGTAACTACTTCTGTACGGGTCTAGTGTGTGCCAAGTGGCAAGAGCGATGGTTCTTCGTCAAAGATACATTCTTCGGATACATACGACCGAGAGACGGAGCCGTAAAGGCCATCATGTTATTTGATCAATCGTAAGTTTACAGTATTTGAATTCAAATTTCGTGTATTATTTTGAAGAATATTTATATTTAGTCAAATTTAACTAATTTCAATCAAAATTTAATATATAGTAGAACCCACAACACGCAGTGGCAAAAGATGAGGTGGCCACATTAACATTCATTTGTGGCTTAGTTGCCACAAATGAACTATACATTTAATAGACTCCGTGGAGTCGGAGTTGTTTGATGAGTTTTTTTTTATTTGTTCAGACCGAGTCTAATTTATCTATAATATTTAGGTATTTTAAAATAAATATATTAACCAAATGTTTAGGTCCCAAGAAATCGTTATTATTATATTTATATTTTCATAAACGTAAAAATATTTTGAAACAATTGTTCAATAGTAATTTATGTATTATTTTTATTTCACGCAGCTCAAAACTTTAAAGAGTGAGTATTTAGATCATTGAAAGTGTGCTAAATCTTATTAATTATGTTTTAGTGTTAATTACAATTCAGGAGGTAGCTTGGTTAGCGACAAGAACTAAAATACGAGACAAATACGGGAGACAGACCATTACTTGACTAATGGTTTTCTGTACTCTGCTATACAGCAAATTGGTATCTGACGTTCTCTGCCTCTTTGGTCTGGTGGATGTGAGACTGCTGATCGCGTGTCATGTCGGATTGTCATCTGACTGTGGGAGTGGGGGAAAAAATGCATCTGTGTTTACGCGAAATATATTACAGTGCGCACATTTATGCAATATAATGTTCTTTCACACTGTTCTTTTGGTTAAGATCTTATCTTGGGTAAGGGAGTTTAATGTTTTATTATTATTAGTATACAATACCTTGTTTCGCCTCTAATTGTATTTGTGTGAACATACTTTTTATTATTATTCTCTTAAATAAAATTATTCACAAAAATGACATTTTTAAATATACATATAGCTATATAAAAATACATTTAAAAATATAAAAATAGAGACCCACCGGTATCGGGTACAGGGACCAAGCTACCGGTGGTTAGGGCTCCAGAGCTAGGAACCTCTTCACGATGCGCGCCGTGTCCAAGAGGACTGCCTATTATTGTATAAGATGACATAATTATCTGACGTGTCAGCCTCTTGTCTTAGTATTATGTCTCTGTCGCAAAGTCAAGTTAAAATGTACAGTATATGTTTCATTATAATTACGAGCCATTTAAAACTCTACTAAAACTAATATGGTAGTCCATATTCATTCATTGTATATTACAATTCATAATTAATATAATATCATAGCTTTACACAAATATATGTAGCCAAGTATTAAAACCAGGTATTGAGGGTAGATAGAGTTATAAGGTTTTAAAGGGTCGGTAAAGCGCGATTTATACTCCCGGTGTTGCAAGCGTCCGTAGGCTACGGTAACTGCTTACCATCAGGCGGGCCGTATGTTTGTTTATCTCCTTGATTATGGTACGAATGCGATGGTAGCCGAGTGAGAAATTAATTAACGCGTCCAACTAGCAATACCAATCTGAATTTCACTTTGTGGAATTTATACATACTAATTAATTATTTACCATCTGCTAATGGTGAAGGAAAACATTGTAAGGAAATCCTCATGTTTTACTAGAAATTCTAAAGGTATGTCAGATCCACCACGCATTAGGCCAATGTCAATGTCAGTTGAAGCCTTAACAATGTCAGTTCTGTTGATAGAGGAGAAGAGACCAGTGGCCCACCGGTGGGACATATATAGGTTGCTGTTATTATTATATCAAAATGTTTAATTTATATTGATACGTATCTGTTAACAGGTTTGAAGTCTCTAGCGGTATGTATTCGACGGGAATGAACCATGGCCTTCAAATACTTAACTTGAGCAGACAGATGGTGATCAAATGTTGGACCAAACGCAAGAGTAAAGAGTGGATGCAGTATCTCAAAAGTGTTGCTAACCAGTCTGGTAAGTACCTAATTATTAACTGGCATTACCATATTTTAACGAGCCATATTTCAAATATACAAATGCGCAGTAGGTCTCAATTTAGTGATGCGTTTTGAAAGAAACGTATTCCTATCACAGGGTTACTTCCATCTTAAAGCCCTAGTGTCAAAAAATAGGTTGGCAACACGCAAGTGATACCTCTGGTATTGCAAGCGTCCATAGGCTACGGCTACTGCTTAACATCAGGTGGGCCGTATGCTTGTTTGCCACCCAAGTCTGCCTCAGTGGTTCAGTGTTCGATGTGTGTGACTGCTGATCGAGGTCGAGGTACTGGGTTCGATTCCCGGGTCGGGCCAAAAACTGATCTTGGGTTTTTCTGCCAAGAAATTCACAATAGATGTTCGGAGTTTGGAAATCGGTGGTGTTTACACTCCCGTGCCTCGGAAAGCACGTGAGCACACATTTGTGCATATGTCCTGCACAGATGGCTAATCTCCGTTGAGATTAGCCGCCGTGACCGAAATTCGGTTAGGACGACATTAGTATAAAATAAAATTGTATATTAATATTATGTTGGAAGAGAGCTAATTTTTTATTTTTTTTTAATAAATAAAAATAAGAATTATTTGTTATCTTCCCTAGCACGAGACTTCACAGGCGTGAACATGCACCACTCGTTCGCCCCGTCCCGGCCCGCCACCCCCGTGGGCGCGCTGGTGGACGGCTCCGCGTACTTCTCAGCGGTCGCTGACGCCATGGAACTGGCCAGGGAAGAGATATTCATAGCTGACTGGTGGTTGAGTCCGGAGATATATTTGAAGAGGCCAACATTGAGTGGGAGTTATTGGAGATTGGATATGCTGTTGAAGAGAAAGGCGGTTAGTTGATTCTTGCATTTATTACAGACGTACAATACATAGCCGAGCCAACAGACGTGACCATGCCTTAATGTTAGCTTGCTTCGTATGACGGGTTTAGCAAACGTTTTTCAATATACAAACAATAGCAGCGCCACTTACTGAGTCCAATTGTACATCAAAATTGATCCAACAGTTTAGGAGGAGTCCAATAACGTACAAAATAATTGTAATCGATAGTGCATCATATTTATTAAAGAGATTTGTTTCACATCGCTAGTATTATATAATAAATATTAAATAAGACTTACTAATCTAACGGTGAAGGAAAAGGAGGAAGTCTCCTATCCTCTATCAAGGGAGAGAGAGAGTCTCTCCCTTGATAGAGGATAGGAGACCCGTGCCCAGCATACATCCATACGGGACATATTTATATCATCATCATCATCTCAGCCAAAAGACGTCCACTGCTGGACATAGACCTCCCCCAAGCTTTTCCACAACTCTCGATCCTGAGCCGAATTTGAAATTGGTCTCGGTCAAGTGGCTTTACTTATTGAGGTTTACTCTTGAGAGCCCATTGTTTTAGCTTCACTTTATACATATTATTTGTTTTTTATTCCAGGCACAAGGTGTCAAAATATTCATAATGCTGTACAAAGAAGTGGAAATGGCGCTCGGCATCAACAGTTTTTACAGTAAAAGTAAATTAGCCAGTGATAATATCAAGGTAAAACCCGGTGACTATCGACCGACGTCGATCGGGATACAGACAGTTTTTCGTGAAAGAGTAGGGATATATCACCACCCATATTTTGGCAGCTGTATTAAATCCCGTGCATAAGTCTGATGAGCATTTTTAAACAAAATTCCTTACTCACTCGGAGTTTAGTAAAGCTGCGTTTTTATGGGACAATTAATTTAAGAGAGGCACCATGTTAGCGAGAAAGAGCTCGACTGGGGAAGGACCTTACAGAAGACCACAGCCAAGTAACTACACATAGTGGTGTAGTTGTGTGCCTGTGTCCAGGTCTCCAGCGCTCATTTAGGGATGCCTTTTGAAAGAATCGCTTTCCTATACCAGGGATACTCCATCTGCCTGATGTAAAAAATTGTGGTGTAACATAAAGCCTCATGTTATAAAAAAGTTCAAATCAAATGATACCCGCGGCTCCACCCGCGTGAATGTCGGTTATCGCGATAAAAGCTTTTCGCTTATCCAGACTATAATATCTCTATGCCAAATTTCATCCAGATCCGTTTAGAAGTTTTTACGTGAAAGAGTAACAAACATCCGTACATCCATCCTCACAAACATTTCTATCATATTAGTAGGATTATATTAACAATTCACAAACAAAATGACTTTGCCACAAAAAAGACAACTCTATATATAAATAACATAAGGTTCAATTTATCTTGCACAATAACAATGATGTGTATTATTTGTGTAGATATTCCGTCACCCGGACCACGCTAAGGCTGGTGTGTTGTTCTGGGCTCACCACGAGAAGATAGTCGTCGTGGACCAGACGGTCGCGTTCCTCGGCGGTATCGACCTGTGTTATGGGCGATGGGACGATTATAAACACAGGTAACATAGTTTGTACCCATAATAACCTATATGTAGAACAGGACACGGATTTTGGACTATGATCGATAGGTTACAAATATTGACTAAATTAACACTAACATCGGGCAATTACATCCTCAGTTTAAACCCGTTATTTTAAAAGGTACTTTATTAAGTCTCTAGCATAAGAGCAGCAAGAATTTTTAAAATCTGGCTGTTAGCTGTTTCAGAAATTAGACAAACTTTTTGGGCTTTATAATATTAATAAAATGAATGGCAACTTAATTTGAGGGACTCGTAGCTAAGTTTTAGCGGCGCGGTTCGATAGATATGCAAGGTTAAACAATTGCCGCGGTAGGTCAAACTCAAACTCAAAATTCATTTATTCATTTAGGTTACAAAGTAACACTTATGAAGGTCATAAATTATGAATAAGCCAGAAAGATGATGTCAGCAAAATTTTCCTACGGCTAGTTCGCTGACGTGGATCCTTGAGAAGAACTAGCAAGAAACTCAGGCCACTCTTTTTAATCGCCAGATAGTTACAATCTTTTGTAAAATACAAGTATGATAGCATGCAAGCTGATGCAGACAAAACACGATACTTACTTAATTGTTAAAATAAAGTAATTGTACTTAGTACTGGTCGTGCGAGAGAAAAAAAAAAGTATGGTGTTTAAGTCTGCTTCAATTTACATATTGCTATTAAAGAATAAGGCAATATGTGAATTGTGACAATTTTTATTGTAGAATTTAACGTTTTGCTACTAAATAAATAATTAATATTATTAATAAATAGGTCCGTAGACGGGTGACCATTTTCTAAAAATACAGCAAGACCCCACTGTGACTTTCTTTTATTTCTTTTTCTCCGATCGTGTCGGATTGCCGTCCCAATCGGACAATAAAAGTGAAGGAATAGTGAATGCACATGTGTTGCGCACACAATTGTGTAATATATGTTCTGCGCAGTTGGCTAATCTCCGTAAATCGGTCTGTACGACTATTACTATTAATGTATGGCAACTATGGTTTAACATATTAATTTTAGTACTTATATTTGCTTTCTATTTTCAGACTAACAGACCTCGGCAACATACCTCCAACGAAGAGCTCAGTAAGGACTAAGAAGAAAACATCGTCTTCTCCAGGCGGTGGACTATTCATACCACAAGTTAATGGTTTAGAAGCCGCCATGGAACTTGCCAAGAGCTCGAAGGATTTAGTTATTAGTCTCAACGAGTAAGTGTCTTATTATTACCTTACAACGAAGGCAGCTTAGCTGGCGTACTAGGGTAAGTACCTTGGTAACCCAGGTGCTTACTCTACGGTGCAAGACGCATTTGACGTACCTAAAACTTAGTTTTATTTTTGTCCAGCCATGCGAATATTATGTTGCCATGTGTTGGGTGAGGACTTTGTCCAGCAGGGGACTGCGATAGGCTGATTGATTGATGCGAATATTTGGATAATTATTTGAAATAAACTTTACATTATGTTTAAGTTATGCACAAAATAATATTTTTTTCAGTGCAACACTAAATGATGACCTCCAAAAAGAACAAACAGAAGTATCTGAGCCTACACCTGTAGAAACACCAACGGATCTTCCAGTCTTAGAACCGGGAGATCAGCTTCTAATCAATTCTGTCAATCCACCCAATATGCAATCTGAAGACCTATCCAAATTCGACACACCCGAAGTTCAAAAGCGAAATGTAATAAATAAAATAACTAATAGGGGGAAGGACATTATTAGTATATTATACCCACCGTATGAAGAAGAAAGAATTGAAAAGAAATTAGATGATACGGAAAGGAAAAAAGCTGAGAAGTACGCTTTGTCAACCGTAGAGGTGTTAAGAACAGATGTTTTGGGGGGTAACGGGGCTAAAGTGAGTCAACCTACCCCCTTAGCTCAGGTGGTGGAAGGGAGGGTGCTAACTGAGACAAGCCAGGAAGAAATGGAGTCAGAAGTTAACTCGAAGCTGTGGATAGGAAAGGATTACACAAACTTTATTGTTAAGGATTTTAGTTATTTAGATCTGCCTTTTGTAGGTAAGTTGACATAATTATATAATAATAATACTAGAGGTATCACTTACATGTTGCCGAACCATGTTTTACACCAGGGCTTTTAAATGGAGTATCCCTTTGATAGGAAAATGTTTCTTTCAATACACACCCTAAATGAGCGCTGAAGCCTTGTACTCACACACAGACACACAACTACACCGCTGTGTGTAGTTATTTGGCTGTGGACTTTTGTAAGGTGGAGGTCCTTCCCCAGTCAGGCTTGCTCGCTAGTATGGAGCCCTACCTCTATTTTTATTCCCCTAAATAACCTTTAGATATCGAACTGTATTTTAACAAATATACTTAGCTACGTAACATGATTGCAGACTTAGTAGACAGAAACTCAACCCCGCGGATGCCTTGGCACGACGTCGGCGTAGTTGTACAAGGTGCGGCTGCGAGGGATGTAGCCAGGCATTTCATACAGCGGTGGAACGCCATCAAGCTAGAAAAGGCTAGGTAAGTTTTCTATCAATCGCTCTTTAATAATATCAGATGTTTTGCATAACGAAGTCAAGTGTAATATTAGATTAATATATTGTGGCAAAAAATAGCAGTAGAGAGGAGATGCGTTTATTAAGCACTAGCGACATAATATACTATATATGTCGCTAGTGCTTAATAAACGCATCTCCTCCATCGATAAGTATTTATCGTATAGCATAGGTACTGTGTTGTTTGACATTTAATAACGAATGAAGATGATTGAATTAATCTCCAACCAATTGGCTAATAGGGAACATTACGCAAAGCTCTGCATATGGGGCTAACGAAACTAGCACAAAAAGTGGATAACCTAAAAATACTACTTGTCAAAAGTACTGTTTACGGTCTGTGCTAGTGCTGCATTTTGACGGGCGGAGATTGCAGTAATACTCCGTATTCAATGACCAAGCGCCTAGAGTAGAGTATTCAATCGATAGGTTTTTATTTTAATGTTCTCTCATTTTCATTGATCTTAATCTCAAAAAGTCACATTACTCATGTCAGAAAAATTATTATACGCAACAGCCATTACATTTTGCGCTTTGTGTAACGCGATTCTTGAATATTTATGATGTTTGAGAACTGAGTTACTCGTGTATGTGTTTGTACGTCTGTACTACCTACAGCATCAGGATTGTCATTAAATGCGATTTAATATTTCCTTTTAAAACATTGAAAACATTTGTTCAATTTTCAGGCAAAATATAAGCTACCCATATTTGCTGCCAAAGTCATACAGTGACATCAAACCTCTACATGATCTGGACAGTCTTCTACAGTGTGATATCACCAACGTGTCATGTCAGGTAAGTTTATATATCTTTGCTATGTGGACCTTACCTGCCAAAAGGCGTAATAGGCCGGTTGTACTGTTTCGTGGGTGGTTTTCTGTAAAGGAATTTTTACCTCCCCTCTGGGGTTACGAAGAGTATTTTAAGTCAATAAGTAGGTTAAAGCCAAAGTTCCGGATGATACGTGATTTTTATTTTTAAAAAAATATACCATTCCTATCTAGGGATAGGAAGACACATGCTTTATAATGCTAAGCAAGTGCATTCATGATGTTTAAAATACTAATCCCCCAGGTACTACGCAGCGTGTCAAGCTGGTCTTGCGGATTCCTGGACCCTGACACGGTGGAGCAGAGCATCCATGAGGCTTACGTGGACACCATCACTAGAGCACAACACTACGTCTATATAGAGAATCAGTTCTTCATCACGCTGTCTCGGACTAGTGTTACTGTGAGGAATCAGGTTAGTACATTTATTTTCTATAAGCTTTAAATACCTAAATACAAGAAAGCTTTAAACTATATTGCGTGTACGGGGAATGTGAAATTTGGTATAGTTTAAGTTTATGTGAAAATAACTGTATTTATGATGTTTTACACAAATACATAAAACAAAACATTGTTAAACACAACATATTTGTATACGCTCGCAGTGGAGGTATACGTAACGAGAGCTACGAGCGTGTACAAATACGTGCACGCAAACCTAACGTATATGACATTAATTTTGCGTGCACGTATTTGTACCCATGTACAAATACGTTAGTTCTCCATAGAACTAACGTCGTGTAACAACAAATCTCGTCACGTCCCGTCCCGTTGTACACTGACCGACACAGAAATTGCATCAAAGACTACATAAATATAATAATGACCTAAATAAAAATATTTATTTATTTATTAACCGACGAAAAAAAAAAAGAGAGGTTCTCAAGTCGACCCGTATATTTGTTTTTTTTTTTTTTTTTTTTTTTTTTTTTTTTATGTATGACCACGCATAACTTTTTACAGGGTCGTCCGATTTCGATAATTCTTTTTTTATTCGATAGGATATACTTTGCAGTTGGTCCCATTTTAACGACATTCAGCTCTTATGATGGGATCCATGAGGAATTGAGAGAACTCCTCAAATATTATAGGCAAACATATAACGATTTTGATATTTTCTACAATAAGTCAAGCATTTGCATTCAGAAAGTATCATTTGGTGAAGTAAAACAGATGAAGAAGACCACAAATGACTGCCAGAAGTTCTCAATAATAAGCATTTTGTGAATGGCGATAGCATAATATAGATATCGAATAAGATAGTTACAGCGACTGTAATAAAGTAAATTCAATGTTTTTGATGAAAATGGTATGATGGTATGGTACCATTAAACTAATCTGATGATGAACTTGGAAGGCATAAGCATCGGAACTCCATAAATAAACAATGTATTCTAGCCGTGTTTGGGCTTATTGGAGAGGTCATAAGATGCACTCTGATTGTAAATTATTAGATTTTCGGAAACTCCGTATTTTCAACTAGAAATAATACCCCTCAGTTAAATAAATAGGGAATAATTGATTGTTCACTCATAACATTTACATTTGTTTACCGATTTTGTTAAAATTTGCTAAACATATACAGTTTTAATGACACTACATCATCAAGGAGACCTTAAATTGATCTACAACCGACACGGAAGACAGTTAAGGGCACTCTTCAATAGTTTATAGCAGCTACTTAACTACTAACAAACCATCTAACAAGCAAATTATTTATTACGTAAAATGAAATGGTAATGAATAAATGTTTAGCGCCGACTTAAAATAAATTAGTTATTTTCCATTAGTGCAGCAAAAATCAAAATCTTTGTTTGTAATCATAGAACATAGTTTATGCTTTGCATTGAAGCGTACAAATTTAAATCTAAATCTAAGTACTCTGATTATAATTAAAACATTCATTGCCTATATTATTACAGATTAGAATAAACTCTCACAATCGTTGTGTACACAATATATATACACAATTGGGTTCCCGTACAGCTGTAACGCCAGTGGTGACAAGAGCGCGTCGGAGTATGTCATTTAGGTTAGCGTGCCGAGATATATTTTAAGAGATGTAGGGCGCTATACTAACGAGCAAGCCCGACTGGGGTAGGACCTTCACCTTACAGAAAACCACAGCCAAATAACTACACACAGCGATGTAATTGTGTTCCTAAATGAGCGCTGGCGACCTGTACCCATACAGGTCTCCAGCGCTCATTTAGGTATGCATTTTGAAAGAAATGTTTTCCTAGTTCCTAGTGTAAAAAGGTGGGTCGGCAACACACACATGTTATACCCCTGGTAAGTATTGCAAAAGTCCATAGGGTACGGTAACTACTTAACATCAGGCGGGCCATATGCTTGTTCGCCATCCAAGTAGTATAAAAAATATATGCGGCCTGCACTTCTGCTGTATGACAGGTCGTGGTGTCCAAGGCTATCGACGGCTTCACCACAGCAACATCTATGCTGAAAAATAGAAGAAGCACCTAGACGAAGGATAAAAGTATTAAATATTAATGTCAGGATATTTTAAGCAACTTCGTTAGCCTAAAAAAAAATTGTTTTGTGGACTATAAGACGATATTTGGTTCAGTGGCATAAGTGGTTACCTCGCCGTTTACCACTACGCGGCGTGTTTTAGGTTCGGTGTCCATACGGGAAAAAAGTTGTGTGACCCATGGTGGTGTTAATGGTTGTCCCTAGTATGAGTGTACTTTGTATCCGTCAATTGTATATTTGTAAAGTCTCCCGCGACACAGGGCTTGTTACCTAGCGAGGGACTTGCCTTAAAAGAAAAGGAAAATAAAGATTTTGATTTTATTGTTTAATCAAAGGTACAAAAATAAGGGTAAGTAATCAAAAAAAATTAAAACTTCTAAAATACAAAGATATATTGACTTTTTAGAAAAAATCGCGTTCTCCATCTTTGATCACGAAATAGATGTTATATTTGTATTCAACACCCCTGAAAAGCTCGAAGAGGACACCATAACAGGTCACTTGTCAAAAGTAGTAACTCGTTAAAGGAGGTTACTCGCTAATCGGATTCGGCTGGGTAGTGTTTGAATGGCTTAGCCATATCTCCCTGTCCTAAATATCGCAGTATCTCAAGACAAAAATGTTTGACCCGTGTATGCATATGTATATTACCAGTGATGAACATTATACATCTGAGCCGTGGTCGTATATTAACGCTGTTAAACCTTAATAATTATATTATTTTCGAGACGACTCACACATCGCTATTTGATCCCAAACTAGGCAGAGCCTGAACTATGGTATCCAGACAACTGATAAACATACTTATATATTTCTAAATACATACATATTATAAATAAATTACACCCAGACACAGAACAAACATTCGTGCTCATCACACAGAGATTTGTCCTGGGTGGGAATCGAACCCACGACCTCCAGCGTAGCAGTCAGAGTCACTAACCACTAGACCAACAGGCCGGGTAATGCTTATGTATACATAAGCATAAGGATTTATTTGCGCTCTGTAAATATTTATGTAAACGTAAGCTTAATGCTTATGTTTACATAGCATAAGGATTTACACAGCGCAGTGATCTCAGTAAAAAGACGTGCACTGGTAGACCAGTGCGCGTCTTTTGATTGAGATCATAAGGACTTTATAACCAATTTGTGATGTATAATTATTGATATGTATATGTAAGTCACAAAAAATTAAAAAATAATATCTTTTTAACAAAAAATTGAACCGACGAAAAAAAAAGGATTTGAAAAGTAAAAAATAATAAAGTTTTGAGTCGGCGCCAAACTAACGAATAAGCAAATTAATCTATACCTACATATATAGTACTTGCCGTAACTGATTCACCAACGCAGAGCATATACATAAAGTGAGATGATGGCTTGTTTGTTTGGCGCCGACTCAAAACTTTATTATTTTTTACTTTTCAAATCCTTTTTTTTTCGTCGGTTCAATTTTTTGTTAAAAAGATATTATATTTGGAAAACCAACAGCTACATACAAAATAATTAATATTTAAGTTATGAAACATAAAGCCAATTACAGGTGTTGACGAATAGCATCAAAACAACTGTATCCAATATAGACACAGTTTTTCATTGCTTGAAATTGTAATCGTTTCTCTGATAACAATTTGAAGTAGTGGTAATCTATGCAGACATGTATACTGACAAAAGCTGATTTTGAAAGTCCTTCTCTACTTCCATTGATTAAGACGAAGGCGTGAATGACGTGGTAATGACTTTTTGTTCTGTAGATAGGAGAAGCGCTGTTCAACCGCATAATGCGCGCGCACGTGTCCCGGCAACAGTTCCGCGTGTTCGTGGTGATGCCGCTGCTGCCCGGGTTCGAGGGCGAGGTGGGCGCGCCCTCCGGCACCTCGCTGCACGCCGTCACGCACTGGAACTATCAGAGCATCTGTCGGTGCGTACAACAACACCGTTTTTTTGTACTGACCATATCCGTTCAGGTTCAGAATGTCCAAACAGATTCAATCAAGCCTACCAAATTCTATTTTTTTTTTTTTTTATTTTTTTTTTTATACTACTTGGGTGGCAAACAAGCATACGGCCCACCTGATGTTAAGCAGTATCCGTAGCCTATAGACGCTTGCATTACCAGAGGTATCACTTGCGTGTTGCCAACCCATTTTTTTACACCAGGGCTTTAAGATGGAAGTAACCCTGGGATAGGAATACGTATCTTTCAAAACGCATTCCTAAAAGAGCGCTGGAGACCTGTACTCACACACAGGAATACAACTACACCGCTGTGTGTAGTCATTTGGCTGTGGTCTTCTGTAAGGTGGAGGTCCTTCCCTAGTCGGGCTTGCTCGCTAGTATGGTGCCCTACCTCTCTTATGCCAGGCGGAACTTCAATTGGGGGGAAACGGGGTCCCAATTCCTTCGACAACTATACAATCTACGTAACAGTGATCGTTTATTTTACATGATAGCGCAGGTCCTCCTGCTCCTTTCCTTTCAATTGCAGCACAGTAACTGACTGTGAAGAACGCTGAAATAAATATTTAAATTTTTATGTAATTATTACTTACCTACCTGGCAAACAGGTAAAATAATTGCCTGATGATAAGCAGTTACCGTATACCAAAAATATCACACGCATGCTAACAATCCTATATATATATAAAAAATATTAACATTCGTTCAACGCAACCTCGGCAAATAATTTCCTCTATAACCGTTCGAGACGATTGTCTTATTCAAAATCTCTGAAATATATACCCAATGTAACTAAATCTAACATAATTCTAAACCACAGGAGTCGAGAAGCCATAATAACTCGCCTCTACGAAGCTGGTGTCCCCGACCCAGCCGAATACATAACGTTCCACGGTCTCCGCACACACTCCACACTTGGTGGCGAGCCCGTCACCGAGCTCGTGTACGTGCACTCCAAACTTCTAATAGCGGATGATAAGACGGTCATATGCGGCAGTGCTAATATCAACGATAGATCTATGGTGGGGAAGAGGGATTCGGAGATCGCTGTATTGTTACAGGTCAGTATATAATGTTAGCCGTCTTGTGGTTGGTCTTCAGAATACTTGGACCCTTCAGGATCTTAATTCCATTCAGTTTTTCTCGTCCTTCATCTGAATTTTTAGCCAGTTTGCTGATCGAGCAAACGTGGTTACAACATATTATTATTCTAGCTTGCGTGGATGTTGGTTATCGCGTAGCGTAGCTATAGCCTATGTGCTATTCCAAACTATAATCCTATGTCTGTGCCAAATTTTATCCAGATCCGTTCAGTATTGTTTACGTGCAAGAGTAACAATCATCCATCCTCATATACTTTCACATTTATAATATACTAGCTGTTGCCCGCGGCTCCGCCCGCGTCGATGTCGGTTATCGCTGAAAAAGTAGCCTATGTGTTATTCCAGACCATAATCTATCTCTGTGCCAATTTCATCCAGATCCGTTCAGTAGTTTTTACGTGAAAGAGTAACAAACATCCATCCGCCCATCCATACTTACAAACTTTCGTGTTTATAATATTAGTAAGATATATTTACAGATTTGTTTCTAATCTGGGTATATTTAGTGTACGTAAGTAGTCTGTTTGTAAAATTTCTACACGACATAGGGCTCTTACTGATACGACTTCTGCAATAGGGAACAAGTCCCGTATCGCAGGTGACTTCAAACAAACAAATCTTAGTACCTGGAATACCTGATTAAGTGCCATTAAATGAGGTAGAAAATATTTCTAAAATCCCTAGAAGTTGCTCTTAGGTTTCTAGACATTTGATAACTAAGCAATAGTAATAACTTCATCATTTTACCGTCTTATATTTCTTGAATACGTTTTTTTCAGGATGAACAATTTACAGACGGCACAATGAACGGCGAAGCTTACCCTTGCGGGAAGGTCGCCGGTGGACTGCGTAAGCGGCTGTTCAGGGAACACCTCGGGCTTATTGGAGAGGATCTGGAGAGGATAGGGATATCACTCGATGATATATGCTGTAAAGAGTTCTATTGGAACTTCTGGAAGGCCACGTCCAAGAGGAACACTGAAATGTATGAAGACGTAAGTATTATTTTATACAAAATAATTATTAACGACTAGCTTCAACAACAGAGCTTTTTTCCGGGATAAAAAGTAGCCTATGTGTTATTCCAGACTATAATCTATCTCTATGCCAAATTTAATCCAGATCCGTTTATTAGTTTTTGCGTCAAAGAGTAACAAGCATCCATACATTCTTACAACTTTTGTGTTTATAATATTAGTAGGATTTTAATAGAGACTGTGAAAGACCTCCACCTTACAGAAAGCCAAATAACTACACACAGTGGTATAGTCGTGTTCTTGTACGTAAGTACAGGTCTTTAGTGCTCATTTAGGGCTGCATTTTATAGAAACATTTTCTTCACCTTCTCTTCTCTTCTATAAATAAATAAACTTGGAGTGTCTGTTTGTAATATTAAAATAATCATTTTTTCTAAATGCATATGGATGTATACACGTTACTAATAATTATTTTTTTTAATTTTGCCTATCTTTCTGTCTGTCTGTTTGTTCCGGCTAATCTCTGAAACGGCTGGATCGATTTTGTCGGGTCTTTCATTGGCTAAACAGATTGCTGATGTAATAAGGAGAAACTTAGGCTATTTTATTATATATTTAAATTAATTTAGAAATTTTATTTATTATTATTAATTTAAAGCAACAACAGTAGTCATGCAGAAATGTCTGCTCTGGGTGATTTTCATTTGGCGATGGACGATGTATGTTTGCCTAGATCTATATTTGGTTATAGTTTCATTGTTCTTACTCAGTTATAAATCTATGTCAATTTATTTTTTTCTAGGTCTTCCACACCATACCAACAGACCGGGTGCACACGTTCGCCCAACTCAAAAAGTACCAAGAAGAAAATCATGAAACCCTCTGGGACACAGACCCGGCACTCGCCAATCGTAAAATAGACCTTATACAAGGTTACCTAGTCGATATGCCGTTAGAATTCTTATGTAACGAAGTACTCACACCTAAAACTGCTACTATGGAGGGTATGATGCCTACTGCTCTTTGGACGTGATAGACATTGATCATCATCATCAGGCTATCACAGTCCACTATTGGACATAGCGACGTGCACGTAATTTAGCACCATCCTCCACCTCCCATAAAGAGTTGTTCTGAGTCTGGGTGTAATTTGTGTCCGTTAATTGTATGTTAGTAAAGTTCCCCGCGACACAGGGCTTGTTCTCTTGTGCGGGGGTAGTCTTTTAAACATAAAATAAAAAATAACAAAAAACGATCAAGACTAATCAAACCTACCAAATTCTATGACGGGCGAAATAGTAATTGGGGAGGAGGGGGGTGTAGATCTTCGCCCAAGGGTAGTGCTAAAGCCGGCACTGTCATCATCCATCAAACAAAATATTCTAACTCAATTTCACATCATAATAATTTAAAAGTTGCCATTAAACAAATTTGTTGGGGTATTGCCATAATTAAGAGGTGTTCAGAATAATTTTAGGTGTGAGATATTTTAATTCGTTGTTGTATTAAAATATGCTGTCTCTATGTATAGTGTATTTATGTTAATCTATGCATAATAAATAAGTACGTATATTTAACTCGTAACACCCATTTTATATGAGGCAAAGAATATTAGTTTAGGCTTTTCGTATTTTCATTATCACGTCGCACAGTCTGTACGATAAGTTTTAAATGTATTTATAAATAAATCATGTTATCGCATCGCATAAAGGCATAGTTAATACCTTAGAGACTAACATACTTATACATATAAAGATAATCTTATGTTAGATGCTATTTTAGTACATTAAACATAGCAACTCCTGATTCACAAATGATTGTTCTGAGTCTAGGTGTACTTTGTATTCGTAAATTGTGTATTCCTGCACTAAAGTGCGGAAGATTTCTTTTTAAACATAAAAAGCCATATTCTATAATCTGTACTACGGTTCTGAATGTCCTAAAGAACTATAAGACTTGATGGCATCGTCACCTTTCGAATCTGCAGTCAAATTCATACAAGTTTTTGTCGTAGTAACATCTTAACCCATAAACTTCCCACTGCTGGGCACGGGTCTCCTCCATAAATTTGTAGGGATGTTAGCCTACAAATACCACGCTGCCCTGACGGGTTGGTATAGGATTTTGTTTCAAGTTTTCCCTCTCTTGCAGTGGATATTGTCTGTCGGACTTACTCCATTAGTCGACTTTTACGACACCCACGGGATGGAATGGGGTGGTGACATTTGTATTCTTAATCCGTCAGCATACGGACGTTGTTGTCGTAGTACTGTATTTAAATTCATTCTTATAGCGTGCTGCTTTGTGTAATGTCTCGCGATACAAAACGCATTCATCATCATCATCATCTTAGCCAAAATACGACGAAAAAAAAAAGATAAAAAGTAGTCCCGAGGTAACCCTATCCATCGGCTACCCGCAACCCTTACAAAGTCGTCGGTCTACCTTGTTGGAGGCCAAACGCATTGCTAACTAATAATGATTGCCTCATATAATTGGGTTATTTGTGCAATTGTAATCTGATAATTTAGATGCGTAATAAATGTAGGGTAGTTGTGAAAATGTATATGATCTGACGTACTTGCCTGAAGAGATTCCGTTAATTTTTTTAATAATTTAGTTCGTCCATTGTAGTGTGAAACTAACTTATAACGTCCATACTTGTTTATTACTTAAGACAACAATGCCCCAATTGCTTACTAAGTGCAATATTTCTTATTAATAATTATTTTTATACATACTAGGCTGTAAAATTATTCTTTAAATTTTATAATTTATTTTATTCAGGATTAGGTACCCAATACGATATTGTAGTACCAATGTTTACATTAATTAAAGTGTCATGCTGAAAAGTGACTAAAGGTCACCCTTTTGAATTCCGCCAACGTACATGAAAAAAATATCTATTTTCTCTGAGACACGATTGAGAATCATCGCTGATCTCACTACTGGGGCACATTCTAGTATATAAGTGCAAGCCGCTGCCACCTCGAGTACCTTCCTTAATGCAAATAATGTTTCAAAACTTAATTAATAAGATTATTTTTTACAATAAATATGATAGCAAACCATATAATAATATTTTCCCACTACTATTTAAGGGTCTTTCCTCTTCTCTAGAAAGAGAGCTGAGAGTTTATTGTTATGTTTCGTAAAATAATATAAGATACAGATTTTTGGTAAAATTGTCAGACATTGTTAGGGTTGTCTATTGTCAATGCGAAATAGCTTCTTCTTATATACTCAATAAAATTCCAATTTTAGACAATAATATTAATCATTCATACTTATTCAATGAGATGAATGGCAAACGACACAAACTATATTATTCTTGAAGTGTTCTCATTGCGAGCATTCGTTCGCCGACTTTCTGAATATGAAAAACTTATAAAAAATATAAAGCATCAGGAAAATGTATAGAGAAGCATAATGAAAATGAATTAATGAAAGTTATAATATCGCTTTCCTAATACTTGCAATGACGACGCTTTAGATTTTCTTTAAAAAATGTTTCCTTATTACTATTTCTATGTTTTACTTATTCCTATTTACTACTATACTTTACCACATTTTTATATCTGTTCTATTTTTGTTATAAGAATTTAATTTATTTTAAATGGAGAAATAATTGCATATAATCGGTGCTTTAATATTTAATAGTAAATAATGTATAATAAATTCATTTCATATGAGTCGTAATTACTACATTTTCATTCCAATTATAAGCCAAGTCTCATTCCTTTATTCACGTTATGCATTAATAGCATTCCATTTATGACCACCGTATATTTAAAATAGCAAGCAAAAAGCTGATAGTAATCAGTTACCATATCCTAGATGCTTATAATACTAGAAGTATCACCTACATTTGCAGCGTAAGAGATACGATTAAATCTTACTAACAAAAACACAATACTACCCAGGTAGTGTGCTGTCTTCTGTTGATGTAATTTGAGCGAAATGTTTCTTCTGTTGTTGTAATTTGAGCGAAATGTTTCTTCTGTTGTTGTAATTTGAGCAAAATGTTTCTTCTGTAGGTGTAATTTGAGCGAAATGTTTCTTCTTTAGGTGTAATTTGAGCATAATGTTTCTTCTGTAGGGGTGTAATTTGAGCAAAATGTTTCTTCTGTAGGTGTAATTTGAGCAAAATTTTTCTCTGTGCGCTATCTCTATTTCTACCTTCCTATCGTTAAAACTTATTTTCAATGCCTACTTAAAATAAAAATGTGGCAAGAAAATTTATAGTATCCTGGGAAAGTATCCGATATACCTTCTATCGCCATGCAAAATAATAATAAATAATAGCAACCCATATATATCCCACAGCTGGGCACGGGTCTCCCTGATCAAGAGAAAGAGGGTTTAGGCCTTAATTCACACATGCTGGCCTAATGTGGGTGGTGAATCAGACATGTTTTTAGAATGTCTCCTAAGACTTGTGGGTTTCCTCACGATGTTTTCCTTCACCGTTAGCAGATGGCGATCATTTTATTTATATTATGCTTAAAATCTTGCAACAGTTTTGCCAACTACTTCTATATCGATTGTTATGAAACTGCTTAATATTATTAAGCAGTTTCATAACAATCGATGATAGATTCACGAGGGTCTGATGATGAAATCAGAAGGAGTAGAGAGAACAGTGGAAAAAAAATAAAACTGTTTATAATAAAATGTAATTTACCTATTTTTTTAAAGTATTCCATGTGGTCTAGTAGATGCTTTGTTCCAATGTAAAAATAACTTTAATTATATGCGTAATAAATGCTTAACTAATTATAATTAAATTAGATATAATAATAAGTCCTTAATAAATGGTGCATAATGTTAACTTATTTATTGTAAAATTCAAAGTTTTAATAAAAATAATAATGTTATGTTAATATTGTAAGTTTAAATTTATTTATATAAGCAAGTAATGTTGTGATGAATATGTGTTGTGTTGTCTAAAAATAAATCTTTTTTTTTTCAAGATATTTGTTTATTTTAAACTAGCTTCTGCTCCTCTCATTATCCTTTGATAATGAGAGGACTACTAGCCTAGCAGTGAGCTTTCTCACTGCTAGGCTCTGCCCTCAGCGGCTTTTATATCCTCTCTCGGGCATAATGTAGCTTAGGCAGTAAAACAAAATTGATGAAATCTTAAATTTTATCATGAACATGAGTCCTCAGCGTCCAAGGGCAAAAAACAGTTAATCTAAGTGAAAAGTGCACCTTGAGTAATTCAAAACTAAGAATACCGACTGGATCCATAACATATCGAACGAGACTTTCGAGCGGGAAATAGGTTACAAAAATCGATATCAAGCACACCACACTTTTTCTTACAATTATATTAATTCTAACATGCTGCATGTTTTTTTGAACTAATTTTTATTTATTTTTGTCTTGCAAACTTTACAAAAGTTGTATAGAATTTTATTGTACTGTGACTGTCCCTTAATACGTGTGCTAATTTTCAAGTCATTCATAAGTGGGTGAAAATTGCATTAAAAGATTTCGTTACATAGGTACAGAACAGACATACAACTCAATCTAATAAAAATGTGTAAGTATAACGCCATCTATAAAGCATTTGTGTCAATCATACTTCATTCCTATAATTCACTGCATACGCGTCGTCATTCAACTCGATTAGTTAGCTATTGCTCGTACGCCTACTAACGCCATCTAGTTTCATTTTCAAGAAATAAAATCTAGTTTTATTTTCAAGAAATAAAACTAGATGGCGTTAATAGGCGTATTTCAAATAACTTCAATAATAATTATTACATTGACATAAAGATGGCTCCACTGTTCTACACCAACGAAAACTTTTTAGTTTGTTAGCTTAATAACTCTTTAGTCTTTAGTAATCTGTGGCTTAGCACCATGCAACTATAACTCGTTAAAATTTTGTTTTTTCATCAAATATCTACAGTCGTAGTGCCGTAGTCATTATCCACTACCAGTACCTACAGCCTAATTAGAGATTTAGGAATGTTGCAGAAAGTTATTTTTTTTACTAGCTGACCCAGCAAACGTTGTTTTGCTACTAAAATAGTAATATCGCTATTAAAAAATAGAGGTAAAAATTAAATTGTATGTATTTTTAATGCTGAATCATAAAAAAAAACAAAAAAAATTACAACAAAATAAAAAATAGGGGTGGACTAACCCTAACATTTAGGGGGATGAAAAATAGATGTTATCCGATAACTAACTGATATGCACACAAATTTCACTAAAATCGGTCGAGCTATTTAGGTGGAGTTTAATTACAAACACCGTGACCGTGACATGAAAATTTTATATATAAGATTATATTCCAAATACCTACAACATATGAAATTCAAAAAACATTAATTTTAATGCCTACAATTAATTACCTTACGTAGTAGTATCTACTAGCTACTCGTACAAAATAGCTTATGACTAAACTATTATATAAAGAGTACATACCTATATTATGTGTCAATGCTACTTATTATTAACCTATTATAGAGAAAATGATAGGCGGGGCGGGGCGCCGTGGCATAGTATCCGGGTCCGCTCAGCTAGGTTATTTCGGGGGAACCCTAGTAAATCACTCGGATAATGTCATACATTTATTCAGTCACTCGTCTAATAAGTGTCACTTATTTTATTAAGGACTAATTATAATTTATAAAAGGTGGCCCAAAACTTCCATGTCTATACAGCGTGTTTCAGAAAGGTAAAATAAACCTACTTTTTTATATTTAATTAAAAAAAGGTTTAAGACAAACAGTCGCATACAATTGATCTTATGAGGGATTATTCTTTTTGTTTTGAGGAAAACATTATTATTATTTACTAGCCGTTTCCCGCGGCTCCGCCCGCGTGGACGTTGTAAATTAATAAAACTAAATACAGTTTATTAAAAAGTAGCCTAAGTAACTCCTTTTTACATCAGCTATCTGCCAGTAAAAGTCCCGTCCAAATCGGTCCAGCAGTTTTAGAGATTATCCGGAACAGACAGACAAAAATTTAAAAAAAATTATTTTGGTATATGTACCGTGTATACATCCATATGCATTTAGTAAAAAGAGGTAATTTTATAATTACAGACACTCCTTTTTAAAAAAAAAATACCTATACCTATAGATAAGGTAGGTAGCTACTTTAGATGAATAAAAAGATAATTTCATGGTACCAATGAAGTACCAAGGTAGGTACTAGTAGGTACAATACTCGCAATTCAAATTGGCTGGCCTAAAATTAGTTTTCCAGGTGTGGTGTGCGCGCATATTATAATTCTAGGGCTTGCCCGCGACTTCGTCCGCGTGGTGATTTGGAATATTTTCCCCGATTTTGCAACATATCTCACTACTGCTCCGCTCCTATTGATCATAGCGTGATGTTATATAGCCTATAGCCTTCCTGGATAAATGCACTATTCAACAAAAAAAAATTCTAATCGAACCAGTGCTTTCTGAGATTAGCGCGTTCAACCAAACAAACAAACTCTTCAGCTTTTTAATATTTGTATAGATACAGTGTAAATTAGACTTAACCTACAGATAAAAATATATTTCACACAAATTCATTCATTGGTTTTCCTAAAAAACTAATCTTCTTAAAGCGGCTCTGTATAGGTATATATCTCCGTTACCGTGTGTACACCCCGTCTGCTTTCATCTTTTAGTACCAAAAATACTCACGGGGTGGCGTCATTCACGCTAACTGCGGTCCGCCGCGCGATTCCAGACAGATGATTCCCGCCAACATAAATTCCGCCGATTGGTCGCACTACCTACCTACTTATAATGCTAATTGCAAGCATTATTTTACTTTTCTTGTGTAATATAAGTAGTTAGATAAGTTCTTAGTCTCTAGAATCTTATTATTTATTTATTATGATGCCTAGTGATATACCTACCTACCTACTTATAGTTTTATATTTTGAATCTAACGACCTGTCCCGGTTTCACATGGACATTTATTTAGTTTTCGCACGATACATTTTTTTATAAAATAAATATAGCTTATATTATTCTGTTAGAATAATACAGCATTCTACTAGTGAAAGAATTTAAAACACTGTCCAGTAGTTTTGGAGTTTAATCATTACAAACAAACATCCAAATTTAAGTGAACAGTCTTTAATAACGCTAAACTATCTTTGCCTAATTCCAATGCCGGCTTTAGGAGGGAGCGTGGTAGGGCGACGACTCTAGAGCCTACCAAGGCTTGAAGGACGCCCTCGCCTCTTTAAATTTAGTCAAGACCTAGATCAAAAAACGATTAGAAAGACAAACTAAATCAAGCCTACCAAATTCTATGCCGGGCGTACCTTCAATTTGGAGGGAGGAAGGGAGGGGAGGGGAGGGTAGATCTTCACTAGGGTTGCCACTTTTTTTTTGTAATTAAAGTACACAGTAGTTGTATTACACAAGGAAAAAAGTACTTTATTGTTCTCATAAAGTATAGAGTACAATTACCTAAAATAACGTACAATACTTTATTATAAAGTACGTGTGGCAACCCTAATCTTCACCCAAGGATAGTAGCAATGAATAGCGGTTGTGCTTAAGCCGCCACTGCCAAATCCGTTGCAGAAACTACTACTACTATTCCTAGATATCCTTAGTAGGTAACCTATAAATTCAATATCTATTATATATATATTATAGGTACCTATAGATAATAATAATAGCTTTGTTATGTACCTATATATATTATCACAGATACCTATCAAATTAAATAATCACAGTTTATTGCGTAAGTACTTATCTACTTAAAAGTTATCGTAGTCTGAGTGTAATTTATACCTAGGTACACACGGCAACGGAGATATATGTATACAGCCCCTCTAGACAAGTGGCATAAGCCATAGTCGAATCGAAAAGTAAAAAAAGTAAATGTATGGGATTTGACGTAAGTTTACGACACTATATCGTAGACTTACGTCAAAATCCATACATTTTATTTTTTGACTTTTCGATTCGACTATCGCTTTATGAAGATTCGTTTTTTAAAAAACTATTAAATATATTTCTGAGGAATTAGGTAACAGTGTACAATTTAATTAAACCTACAAATAAAAAAATTTTTTACACTAATTCATACATTGGTTTTCCTAAAAAACTAATCTTCATATAGCGGCCCTGTACCTATACACATTATCTCCGTTGCCGTGTATACTTATTTATTAAGTTATCTAGGCATTGTACCTTATCTGATAGTAAGTTGTTATGCCTACGTAGTTATATAATGTCATTTATCTGTCTTTGTGCCTTTAAAGAGGAGCCCCTTAAAGTAGGCACCCATCTAAGTATTTTAAGGTAGGTAATAATAGTTTTTTTTATTTTTCATTTTAATAACACGAGTTAACTCTGTAGGACCACTTTGTATTGCCACAAACAAAAATATAAAAAAAACAGAGGGCGAAATCCATAAAAATATGGTTACTGAATTTTAAAAGTGATCTAGATTTCAACAACAGCGCCACCTACCGATACCAGTCTAATTAAAGCTAAGAACCATCAAGGTGCCAACAAAATATTAAAAAAAAAAAATTGAAAACTTTTAGGTGGGGAAGAGTTATAAATCACGTCTTACTAGACCTGATTTAGAGAAAGGGAAAGCTTAGTTCTAAAAGATACTCAGGTTGAGAAGTTTTTCACCCTCCTCAAATTTATTCATGTTATTATACTACCTAGGTAGGTATACCCTGTTTCAATCCATTTTAATAAAAAGGTAAACAAACAGGTCATTAATCCGACCATAGACAGTTCAGTCTAATTGCACCGGCAAATAACTTCACTTCACGGCCTTTTTTTTTTCACGGATTTTAATTGTGATAGTACCTAATAGATGAGACAGACCTCACTATAAAAGTAGGTACTACCTATAATATAATATATAGAAGCAGGAATTTAAAGCATAATGAGTCCGAGGAACCCGCATGCGAGCAAAAAATCACGACGACAAAAAAGGTCGAATAGATCAACCCCACGCCATGCGAGGTGTTGATTGATGAATGAAGTAAAAAGAATGAATAGAATGATATATTTTTAGCCGAAGAAGATAAATTCATTATTATCAGCCTATCACAATCCACTGTTGGGCCTATAGTACATAAATTACACTATGTATTATTTTTTGTAATTTTCAATCAATGAAATCCGATGTGTAAACGTAATTGACATCAGCTGTGTCGATTTTTGGGCGGGCAAGCCGATGTGCGAAAGAGATGGCAACAACTAAATTTAAAGGGGTGGTTTTCATCCAATTACAAGGGAAAATGTACCGTGTATCATTCTGTTTTGTGAGGATTTTAATTAGATAGGTATTAGTGTCCTTTATATTCTAAGTTATGTAGGTATTTAGGAATAATAGATAGGTAATGGGTGTGAAATAAAGGTGTGGTCATTTAAGTTTTAGATAAAGAAATCAGGATTCTTAAAAAAATACTAGGTATATTTTTTTATATTCATGAATATTTCTGATTTCTTATCGTGATATAACTGTAAGCTTAAGTAGGTACATATGTGGGTAGGTACCTATTATGTCAACAGTTTTATTATGTAGAATATAATGTAGATAGGTGCCTATCTGTGTAGGTAGAGGAAGACCGGAAAAGTTGACCAGGGGGGGAATAATAGCTAGAGCTAAAAAGAATAAAAAAGGATTTTAGCTATTTTATATTATAGGTACCTAGTGGCAACTCGGAATGATTTATTTCTATGTAATTAGATAAGTACCTAGCTATCTAATTAAACAGTTAGGTAGGTACTATGTAGGTACCTATCTACCTACCTCTTAATGAATCAGCAGTTTTCAGAAAGGATAGGTAGGTATCTAGTTAAGTAGGTATTAGAAGTTGTAAGTAGATACTTTTGTAAAGTCGATACATCATCTATTTACCCAACACTTTACACTAGATAGCGAAAAATATTATTGTTCAGTATAATAAGGGGGGAGAATGTGTCATTAATTTGGATGGTATTGTTGATAAAGTGGATGTGTAGTATGCGGCAAGCGGTTCCACCATAGAATACCTACATAATACTAAGAGGTTTTACCGCTGACATTGCTTGCAGCACGAGTGCGAGTGCCAGCGGTGCAGTAGCGGCTCGCGTTGCTGTATGCAGCGTCGTCATTACGCTGCATTATTTGTAAGTTAGGGCTGGGATGGGCCTGTCCCTATCGCCGAGTCCTACGCTCCCTTCTCGCGCGGGTATTTGAATAGGCTCGCGCGTTGCGTAACGCGCGGCCAATGACAGCGCCCCTGCACATGCACGGGGCGGAGTCGTTACGTCACAGCGCTCTGCCCCCGCGGCCGCGCAGCCGCCGTGACGTCACGCCGCCCCTCGCGCCCCGCGCCTGCAGCGCGCGACGCCAGCGCCCATGCTGGCCGTGGCGTCGCACGGAAAGTCGCGACAAAACACTTGTGCGCTCAAAGATGGCGGATGGGTCGCCCGAGGACCGCGCCGGCCCGATACAAATGAACGATTTAACTTTTTCCGCGCCCGATAAAGGACATGGTGACACAAAAAAGTGCAGTGGCGAACCATTTGACGGCGATAGTGTCAAGTTATCGTTCTACAGGGAACTAGAAACGAGTGAATCGTGTGAGAAAAGTGATACGCGCGGCGTGGCCGCTGATCGCGCGGCGGACGCCGCAACGTACACCCGAAATTCGCTTGATGAAAGCACGGAGAACAGCGACGACAGGAAGAAGAGATGTTTCGACAGATACGACAGTTCCGAGTCATCTGACAGGTGAGTAGGTGTCGATTTATGTTAGTAAAACGTGCGC
Source organism: Trisateles emortualis (assembly GCA_947095525.1). Taxonomy (NCBI): domain Eukaryota; kingdom Metazoa; phylum Arthropoda; class Insecta; order Lepidoptera; family Erebidae; genus Trisateles; species Trisateles emortualis. The sequence goes on along the minus strand of OX352736.1, from coordinate 17,502,041 downwards.
CCGCGTCTGTTTCGTAACTTTGTTTGCCACTGCGATGTTCTCTAGAGTCAATGCTCCAGTGACCGGAGGCTGTTTGATTTCGATGTCATGGCCATTGTGAAAAACTTTGGGTGTTGCTAGCCGCACTATTCGGTTGAACGCCCTCGGAATAGAATGCTGGGCCACGGAGCCGCGAAGCTGCCATTTGAATTGTAGACAAATAAAAAATCACTCTCGTAAGACATTACGATGTCCATATCGGCATTACAAGTGAACGTGAAGTGTAACACCTCTGTTACACTTACCTAGTGTCACTATTATCTCACTGTCAATACAAATAGTTTAGATCATTACATCCTTCGTACATCGTTAGTGAGCTGCCAAAAATATTAACCTTGGATTTTAATTAGCTACTAGCTAACAGTAAAAGTTCTACAAACATCTACTTTCAAACTTCTCAGTTTGTAAGCGATACATTGCCTATATTTGATAAAAGATCGAACTGCATACTTACATCATTTATTTTGCACGGTTTTAATCACGCATGTGGTACACAGCTAGATAATTATTAAGTATGTTAGGTATATTCTTGCATAGCTATGTTAAAGCACAAAAACTTGCACCTGCCATGTCAGTCATGCTCTGTTATGTTATAATAAAATAACTCATTTGACTTCATCCATGCTATAGCACTAATGTGCGTATGCCTATACACCTAGTGTTGTCTTGCATAATATTATATTATATGCAAGGCAACAAACACTATTAGGTATAAATATTATGAAAATGTCAACATTCAATGACAAGGGAAAATAAAGACTGAATTATATTTTAGATTAAAATTACGAATGATTGGAAAGGATAGATGTTTCCAATCATGCCTATTTTTTTTAAGAAACAAATAATTTATAATTGGAGTCTAACATTTAGTTAATCATGTGCAAATCAAAACCGAAACTAAATAGGAAGGCAGAGTTATATTTGATGCTAGAAAAGTTATACAGTATTGAGAAAACTACCATAATATTATAATCCTACCATTTTCTAACAAGAATTATTTCCTCAGTAAACACCATACCAAAAAAATAATACATGTATAACAAATTGATAATGAACAAAACTTTATATTGAACTTGACTTCATTGTAACAAGGTAAACTTTGGTCATTGTCATTGTATGACGTATTTTTTTTGTCACAAGATAGGTATGATAGCATGTAATCTCTTTGTCTTTTTAGTTTATATGATAATTATACTTTTTGTGTGCCAGTGTTTATCTTTTTATCTGTGGTGTTACCTATTGACTTGAGTTTTAAACACAGTTAAAAATAAACAGTTCATTCATATTTATATGGTTGTTGTAATATAAATTATATAAGTGGAAAAAAGGGTAACCCTCCCTTTTATCCTTATCCTCTCATATAGGAGAGGAGGCCCATGCCCAGCAGTCAGACATGGTATTATTTTGTAGTTTATTAGGGAAACTTAAATACAGGATTTATATTAGAACCCTCTCTCTTGATAGAGGAGAGGACCCGTGTCCTGCAGTGGAACCTATATGGGTTGCTATTATTATTATTAGAAGTATAAGTAAATGCTGCATTTTGATATGGTATCAAATAAAAACTTTATTCTTCGGTATAAATGTAAGGTATTATAGTGTTTTTCATTGTTTAAAAGTAAAAATAATACATAGGTACTTACAGCTAATTCAATATTTTTCTGATCATGCATTTCATGCACAGCTGTGTTATTTTAGTTCTTATAATTCAATAAGATAAAAAAACGATTTAGCAATTCATATGATAAGTTATCATGCAAAATTATGCAATAGTTAAAATTCTTTGATAAAATGTTGCTAGTGATAAATCTGATATGAGTATAGGTACTAATGACTACTATGCCTACCGCTAATAAGAATGATAATAAAGAGTTTTTATTTGATTAAGTTTGAAATATAAATATTATGTGTAAAAAATATTAAGTAGGTAGACTAGAGAAAAAGCAACTTGATCATTAAAGTCTCAATTTATTATAGTTCCAAGAAACAACTGTAGTTTTCTAATGGAAATTTTAATCTTGAAAGAAAGAGAAATATTTATAGCTGGCAAGACAATTGGTAGATACTTTTTTGTTATTGAAGTTGGTAAACCACTTACCAACAATGACCTATCTCATTCATTCATTCTCATACATTTTCGCTTACTATGTTAAAAAATCTGTGAGTTTTTTTTTATAGTATGTGTTACTCGTCTACACGCCGTACTTACGTATTTTTCTTGTAAAAGTACCTACAACTTACACAAGTACCTAACTTCTTTTTTATTTCTAGCTAACATAATCTAGGCATCTAGGCAATTAAAAATCTGAAGAGTTTGTTTGCTTGAAAGTGTTAATTTCACAAACGATCAGTCAGGTTTGAAAAACTCTTTGCTATAGAGTATAGACTATTTAACTTTATGCTATGACTCCAAAAGAGCATGGGAAGATCAATAAATGTGTCACAGGACAAAATAAAAATGTTACTTAGGTACGTGAAACTGCATGGAACAGCTAAATAAATATTAACAACGTTTTTAAATTTTTTAACTAAACGTTTTCCTATCCTAGGGTTACTTCATCGTAAAATTGCGTTAACATTTTTAACACCTTAGTGATGCAATTGCTTACCATCAGGCGGGCCGTATGCTTGTTTGCCGCCTAAGTAATATAAAAAGAAAGTTGTGTGTATATGTCATTGTCATAACATTTTTTTTATTTATTTTACTGTCCCACTACAGGGCAAAGGCCTTCCTTTGTCCACTCAACCCAATCTTGTGCTAAATAGACCAGTTCTTTGCTGTACGCATCAAGCTCGTCCCGCCATCTAAGTCTGGGCCTACCATGATGCCGTTGGACATTTTCTGGGACTCACGTCATTTTAGCCCATTTTTTTGTTAATACTTAAAATCTACCAGTTTAATAACTACTGAAACTGATGTCCAATATTTGAAAGGAGCAAGTGAGTGAACTCCACATTCACTCACAATATCTAATAGTGAATGACATACTTCCCTTTCCCATAGCCATATACACGTACAAATTTTATTGCTGACAAACCTTTCATTTCGCCGCATGGACTCTACTCTGAATACGATATAGAGACCACCCCTTAACAGTAAATATGCGATAGATATTAATCAGTATTTTTTATACTTACTACTAAAACATGTGTCGGATTCGGAAATTTTAGACTTATCCAAATCTATATTAATATTATAAAGCTGAAGAGTTTGTTTGTTTGGTTAAACGCGCTTATCTCAGAAAGTACTGGTTCGATTAGAAAAAATCTCGGATATAAATAGTACTTAATCATTTCTATCTGTAATTTCTACTTTTGTCCCCGATACAATATATTAGAGCCTAACTTGCATTACACAAAATATAGCTTTTCATAACGATATTAGTTGCTTAATTTATTTAGTAACAACGTTGTATGATACCGCAGTCAGATAGCGTCTATTAAGTGGTGATATGTGGGTCACCCATTATTGTGTGATAACGCGAGTGACATGGTACTTGTATGTATGTATGTATGAGTTTAGGTGTGGCTGGGCGCGGTAGTACTGGTACTATCGGCCAAGTTGGCTCTCCACCACTAATAGAATGTTTGTTGGATAAGGCTGCGTGTTGACCAAAGATGTGGAGCGAGGAATGTGTTTATTAGAACCAATAGAATTGTTTCATTTACCTAGGTTGGCTCCGCTAAGGGTAAATGAAGCAATTCTATTGGTTCTAACAAACACATTCCTCGCTACAGATATCTGGTGGACACGCAGCCTAAGCTGTACTATTAAGTATTCTGTGGCCTAAGTAAGTGATCATCATCTCAGCCAAAAGACGTCCACTGCTGGACATAAGCCTCCCCCAAGGATTTCCACAACTCTCGATCCTGAGCCGACCTTCTCCATCGGTTGCCCGCAACTTTTACTAGGTCGTCGGTCCACCACTTTGTTGAAGACCTGCCCACGCTTCGTCTACCAGTTCTTGGTCGCCACTCTAGAACCTTTCTGCCCTAACAGCCATCAGTTCTGCGAGCTATGTGCCCGGCCCATTGCCAGTAAGTGATCGTGACAAAGTAAATTCATAAAATATTTTAGTTCTTTCTTTTAAAAGAAAACTCTCGCTCTAGGAGACAATACATCTGTCGCAATTAAACAAAAATACAATTCTTAGACATAATTACACCCAGACTAGGAACAAACACTTTGTTCCGAAAAGCTTTGTGTTTTGTCCCATGTGGGAATGGAACCTACGTCTTAGCGGCTTAGCGGTTACGGTCAATAACCACTAGACCAACAGGCCAGTCTAATATATAAAATAATTAGATAATTTATGTTATGGTCAAAATCACTATATTAAAATGTAAAAAAGTGGTCGAACGCCAACTTTGCCGATCGTACATGACTGTTTCTCGATACGATTATTGTTTTGTAATTGTTTAGCACTGTTGCTTGTTAAGCACTGACCCGTTGTTTTATAGAATTAGAGAGATTATGGACCAAAACACGTTCTTGTTTTTACCTACCAACTCTTTATCTTTCAATCAATCAATCAGCCTATCGCAGTCCACTGCTGGACATAGGCCTCTCCTAACACGCGCCATAGCACACGGTCCTACGCCTTCCGCATCCAGTGCGCCCCAGCGACTTTTTTTAGGTCGTCGGTCCACCTAGCTGGGGGCCGCCCTACCTTACGCTAACCGAGTCGTGGTCTCCACTCTAGGACACGTCTGCTCCATCGGCCGTCGGTCCTTCTGCAGATGTGACCAGCCCATTGCCACTTCAGCTTACTAATTCTGCGAGCTATGTCGGTAACTTTGGTTCTTTGTCGGATTACCTCGTTGCGAATTTTATCCTTCAAAGAGACTCTTCATCTTTACGGCCTATAAATTAGATATTTTGATAAATCGTCTAGACAGACAGTCTAATAAAATAAGACTAAAAGCCAAATGTAGCTTTTGTCTGTTTCGATTCCCACTACTAGTTTTCTTTCTCGTCATCTTAATTTCTTCTCTTAAAGGAACCGGCCTTATCAAAAATCATAGTGCTTTCGTATAAAAAAATCTTCTCTCATTTAGTAGTCTTCCTTGTCACACGATGCGATTCGGTACACAAACGAAAGAGACAAGTATATACGTTGAAAAAGGATAGCAATATTTCTTTCTCACTTCATACGTTCGTTGTATCGTGTATGTATGCGGTCGGATCAGCTGACAATATCAAGACTGGTGTAGCCCGTTTTAACGCAGTACATTGGTATCTTTATCCTTTACATGTACATCGGTGTTTATTATTGAATAGTAGACGTAAGGGAGGTACAGCATTATACAACCGAGCAAACCCTACTGGGGAAGGACCTCCAGCTTACAGAAGACCACAGACAAATAACTTGCAAAGAGTGGCGTTGTGTTCCCGTGCGTGAGTCCCGTCCTAATCTTATTTAGGAACGCGTTTTTAATTAAATATTTTCGTAAACTTGGATACTTAATCACGAAAAAAAATGAGTGGGCAAACACAGCGAGGGCTACTCCAGGCATTGCCAGCATTCTTAGGCTACGGTAACTGCTTACAATTAAGCGGGCTGTAAGGTTGTTTGCCACCTAAGTAGTACGGATTCTATTAAGAAGGCTAACAAGCATACAGCCCGTCTGATGGTAAGCAGTTACCATAGCTATGGACGCTTGCAACACCAGGGGAATATTTCTTGAAGAACCCCATGCTATAGCCTCTCTAGATAAAAGGTTTTAAGATGTGAGAATGAAGTCCTTGTCGATGCCATGGGCATCATATCATTTTATACGAGAAACCCCATTTATATTATGTATGTTAATGACCTATTAAATTGATGTTAGATAAACACGTAGAGTATGCGTGTAAATATATAATTTGCAAACCAATTACTTACATCTACATAATATTAAAAGTTTATAATATATTTAAAAAAATATAATATGAACTTGTGCACTTCTGCAAGTTGTAAAATACAGGTGTTTTGTGTTATGTTTTAATTAAGTATATGCCTTGTTTCTTAAGTTCTAGCCCTTCTAGAGTAAGTTATATCTACATACTGTTAACTAGTACCATAAAAGCATATCAAAAAAGAATTCCTTCCTTATCATCTTAGATAATCGGAATGTTTTATGACTTTCAATTTTTAAAAAGACATTCCCCGCAATGGGGAATAACCCCTGTGTCGCGGGGTGTTTATTAACATACAATTAACGGACACAAAGTACACCCAGACGCGGGACAAATCGGATCGAACCCACGACACGCCGCGCAGCGATAAATGGCGAGGTAACCACTTAAGCCACTGAACCAATCGTGCACATAAGTGTTTGCTTGCTCCCTACAGACTAAACTCCACCTTTTAGAAAACCACAGCCAAATAAACTACACACATGAACACCTGTAAATTCAAGTCTGCAGTGCTCATTCAAAAACATATTTTTTATGATTTTTACCGGGACTAGATTCGTTCCTACCAAGGAGGAGGCGGGAGATAAACAGACTGCAATTAGAAAACAAAAGCAAGCTGCCCAAAGGCTTAATTTAAGTACAAAATATTACCGTGTACAATAATGTACAGTAATATATATTTGTTATTATAATCAGCGCAATAATTGTTGACATAATATTATCTAAGGTTGCTGAACTGAGATGCTACTACTTAATTGTATAACATACACTTGGATGTATTCGTTATTGATATATCTATACTATATTATAAAGAGGTAAAGTTTGTGAGTTTGTGACGTTGTAATCTCTGGATCTACTGACCCGATTTTGAATTTGAATTCCATGAGCCGTGGTTATTACTCACTATAAGGTGGCCCATTAGCTCATCTGTCATCGTTGGCAATTAAACTGACTACTACTGACTAGCTTTTTTGTACGCGTTAATTTCTGGTAGGTAATACTCGTTTTCTTTTTTGTTTGCGGGTAGCCCAATTCTTAAGGAAAGTTAGGCTGCGTTTCCACGTTCATATAGCGAGGAATGTGTATGATATAACCAATATAAATCGCTTAATTTACCCTTAGCGGAGCGAGGCTAGGCGAATGAAGCGATTCTATTGGTTCTAAAAAACACATTTCTCGCTACATATCTCGGGTGGAAACGCATCCTTATAGGCTAATATCACGCTACGAGTCAAGGAGAGCAGGCTAAAAATAAAATAAATAAAAATTCATTGAATTTCGATCAGTGACAACTTTAAAAGCTATTTAAATTAAGATGGAATCTGAACGCTATAAAGACTTCATGGTACTATGTACCAAAGTTCACATTATGTAAATAATGACACGATGTCCATATGTGGTGGAAATGCGTAATATCATGTAGTTATAATATATCTATGAGTTTATGACCTATAAGATATGTTTGTTTATTGATCATAAAGTCGTCTAACTAAGAACTTTGTACTGATTTTTTATCTAAGTAATATAAGTAGTAATACAAACGTCATTTGGAAAGCTGCCACGCAGAAATGGAGCTGGGCTGGTGATATCTGCTGTAAGTCAGACGATCAATGGGCCAAACTCCGTCTGAGTCTATCGCGGTATACCCAGATGGAGATAGCTGGATTAGTTGGACTCATTTAACAAAGGGCAGCATTCTCCGGGATTGCCGACAGAAGTGAAAACGCTAGGCAAAACAGTTGTTATAAATTTAATACCAATAAATGTTTTTTTTTATTTATCTAGACGCGTTCGCGGTCTTTTATATGTACATGCATATATCGCCTCTTTGCTTTAAAAACGTGACAGTCGAAAAAATATTTTTCGGATATGCGAGCTGCGTCTCGTAACAGTGTCGCGAATCCAGAGATTTTATCTCATCTAAAAATTTGCGTACCGTGCTAAAATAAGTTTTAAAAATTGATTACGGTAGACAAAAATAGTTTTAGTTAATCCCGCCCGGCTTAATAAATCGTCAAATTCATCCAAACTATTTGGTATACAACAGGTAATCATTGCAAATCATTTATCCTTGTGTGGTTACATTATAATTTTCAATCCTGCATATTATCCTCTGTGTATACGTGTTTGGATGTTAAAGAGCCAAAGCAGAATAAACTCTTCCTCAACGCATTAGTAATAGGTCCCAGGTTCGAGTAGTACTAAGTATTTCCGACGAAAAAGTCAACATTACCCCGTAAACTGAAATCGTTCCCGCTATAATATAACAATAATAAACTCTCCACTGCTAACGAAACGTGGGTGTGTCATACACCTCTACCTACCCCTTCTGTAAAAAATACGTATATGAACTAGTTTGATTTAGTCACTGTTTACTCGTTTACAGTTGTATATTTACAAGTTATGTTGTTAGAAACGTGTACACTATCGTTTTTCGCGGTTATCAATAGATATCATGTTATCTAGGGTTCAATATAATCGATAAGAAACACTTGAATTGCCGAGCCTTTATCGCGTCATACTCACGTAATCATTTTGTTGGAGTGAGTTTAAAAGTTTTTATACTACGCGATATTTAGACTAAGATTCATTGTTATCGTTATATCGCAGTCCTGTGCTGGGCATGGGCCCCTTCATTTTTACCACTTGCCATGATACTTGGCTTCTCGCATCCACCTGGTTCCAGCCAGTTTCCGAAGATCATAGCCCGAAAGCCGTGGTTTCCACTCAAGAATAGTAGGAAAAAAGTATGCTTGCATTTGTTTTTATGACGTTCATAAGTATCATGTATTTGATCAATATGAATAAATGAAGTCAGAATACGCCTCTTTTACCATTTATTGAAGGTTTAGTAAAGTGTAATAAAGACAGCTAATCGGACCTCGAATAATCTACGCTTATCGCATAGTCTAATAGGCCCTGTACTAAAGAAAAAATTGGAGGTGATGGCAATAATTCCGGTTATAGGACAACATTGCGTGCACCCTATACGACACGATGCGACATACGGAGCGAGCAACGTCCTCCGAGTAGGTGAGCCACAGGTCACCTACAGGGACACTCGAACTATACATACATATACACTTGCTTTTCACATGCGATATGTTTGTTGACTGGCACTGTGTCTGATTATACATGCTTATGTTGAGTGATTGACACATGAAGAGTCAAGGGTAATGCGTCTTCAAGAGATTTCACAACTTATAGATTAATATACAGTCTGAGACCAAAGATATTGTCTTAAATCTTAAATGTATTTTGATGTGATTTATTCTACTAGAAGCAAAACTAAATAGGTACCTGGTACCTATTTAGTTTTGCTTCTAGTTTCTAGTTCTTTCACAACCGACATCTCATCCAGATGTCGGCTGTGGCATCGCTTGCTATCTAATCAGACTTTCCTAGGTCGTGTCAGTAATTGAAATAGAACGCCAGAATTAACTTGATGGATTTTATGATCTATTTTATTTATGTCTATTGATCATCGGTTTACATGTTGAAAATACTATACATATATATACTACTAATCATTTGATACCAATAAATGTCTTACATGCACAGCTACACTACTATTTAAATAAAAAAATAGTGTACAATTTGCACTCTAGGTTCTATTTATTAAGTTTAATGCGGTAATAACTACCTAGACAGACCCTTTTCATCAGTAAATAGTAGTCTTTGAAAAATATACAAATTAAATGGAGTAGAATTTTCCACTATTTTGATCTTGAAAAGTTGGCGGCATCGGCACGCAAAAGTTTAAAGTTTTTAATAGTGACGTGGTAGCAGTTTAGAAAAGGAACAAAGTTTGTTGCCGGATCGGTAGGTAGTAGGGCATTCACGCGAGCCTAAGCCACAAAGGGTGAGCAGAAAAATAAAAAGTTAGGAGTTCTAACCGGGCGTGCCGGGGGACAGCGAACGGGTTCCCGGGCGCCTTGCGGTATGTGGCTGTTTATGATAGCAATGGTACTAGTGCGGTCACAATGGAAATGTTTCAGTCTACAGTTTTTGTACACATTTGAAATAATGTTGGAATCGCGTGGAGACGGGGTAACAATGGGGTCTTTGCTGCTAGAGCTTAGTTTGTAGTGAAGTAACATGACAGAAATCTAAGTTTCCAAAGCAAAAATTCCACAGACATTGCTAGGTCGTGTCAGTAATTAAAATAGAACGCCAGACTTAACTTAATCGATTTTATTATCTATTTTATTTATGTCTATTGATCATCGATTTACATGTTGAAAATATTTTAAGCATTGAGATTTTGTTGGATTGAAAGCTCTGTATCAAAATTGTTACTCTTTATACAAAATCCTACAAAATCAGCTGATATTCTACCTAGAATCAGCTGAGTATGAATGCAGCTCCCAGCAACGTACCTTGGCGCACCCGCGACCGGTCGCCCCCTCCCCGCTCACCCTTTACCCCCCTGTCATTAGAAGCGTGCGCGGGCGCATTGGCCCTCGGCCGCTGCGCATGCCCCGACTTATGGACTCAGGAACACTGGATGTGATTTGATTTGAATTTCGGAACAGTTCGTTTAAGACCTTGTAGAATGCAAGTAAAAACTTAACGATCAGAAAAGCATCGGAATTGGAAATTGTGTTTTAAAAATCGAAGGAGGATTTATGTTTATTGGAATAAAAATCCAGTCAACGATTTGAGATCACTGATAGAAAGCACAGAATAAATCGACTATTATTGAATTTTCTGTCGCAAAGACAGAACAGGAATGATATAAGTTGATTAGGTGAAGAAAGATTTAGCGTAGATAGTCAGGCTGTGAATAACGATGACTTAAAAAAGAAACAAGCTGTTCAACAGCTAGATTTGTTTTAATTGCCTGTTGTTAGTGACAGTAAAATAATATTGACTAGCAGGAATGAGACATAAAAATCATTTCCTGTAGAAGTGAATTCATGAAATTACATTCCTTTCCTTCATTTCAACTGACACAGTTGTTGTAGAATAGACACTGATACCGGCACGTGTCCTAAGCTACACGAGCTAAGCGATCAACAGCCACACAAATATTTCCACATTTACCTTCCTCCATTATGATCAGCACTGAATCGTAATCTGTATAAACTACTATATCTATAGAAGTCCGACGGAAAATAGTACCGGAGATGACACGGAATTCCCGCCTTTGTGATTATCAGACAAGTTATTTTTTTTGACCAGGTAATAATACTACACGAGTCCGGTCAGGTAGAAACTGAGTCATCAACGCCTTGGTCGTTCAACTTTCATTATTGTTTATTTATATTTTTATTGTTTGGTGTTTGACGCGCGTTTTACCGCCAATCGTAAACCATAAGAAAATCTGTGGCAGGACAAAGAATATTTGGTAATACCGTGAAATTTCCATAATAACCAACAAGTTGTAAAACTTGGACTAATATTTGTTCTGTGAGGGACTTAATTCCCAGATAATGGTTTGGTGTGAAGTTCTGGAGCCTCTTACAAAAGAAGCCAGTCTTTTTACATTTTTTACATTAGAAAGACAGTGCTTGGAAGAAGGAACTTTGATAGAATATAATAAGCGTTTATTGTCTTTACTATTACACCTATTACTAAGAGAACTAAGTATATAATACTGTAAGCAGAAAAACAATAATAAGCAAGCAAACAAGCAAATTAATAATGATCATCGGTAAAATAGCAGCTTGCAAAAAAAAAACTACTGCTTTTTGAGATATATTTTTTTCTGGAATAACGTTCCGCAACGGAGCTACCAAGCGATCATAATATTGTATGGTTCTACAAAACAAGAGGCATTAAATTTACATACTTAATACTATCCTTCCTTACTAACATTACAAATTACTATAGCCATTGTCCTTTTATTATTTTTATGTATAGTACAACATATTTATGTATATAGTAAACGCAGCCCGCCCGCATTTCCTTCTCTTCAATTCAGTCATTTTATGTACACATAAAAAATACATAATATAATTATGACATTATAGTAAATAGCAAAGATTACGTTTAAAGCCTATTTCCTCTTTTGAAGTTGTTTTTGACTAATGATTAAATAAGTTAGAATAGAAAACTCTTATTGTAGGTACATAATTATGTACACCAATGACATTTTGATACAGAAATCTATCTAAAGTTAATGTTGTTTAAGTTGTAGGAAAAAAACTATAATGATGATGCGTTAAATTTCTCCCTCTTCTTAAAACATAGTTGTTTTTTGTTGTTATAAGTAAGAAATAAATCCATATTGTGTCAAAATCGAATTATCATAATTTCGGGTCACAATATTAATTTTAATACATAACATTAAGAATATTACAATTATTATATGTACGAGTATGTTACGAAATGTAGCTATCAGAGTTGGCAATACTGTTTACACCAGTTGTTGATACGTAGCTACGTACGAGTACGTTCAAGTGAAGTCTACTCACGCAGGTTTAGCTCGGTGAATGTGGAATGTAAACAACCTTGGATACACCGACCTATCAACTAATACCTATGTGTTTGTTTACCCCAACTCCAGGCATTGAAATATTCACGATCCTTTTATGTATCAAAATAATGTTTGCATTTTGTTGTTCATAGATGGAGGATTAAATAGTCTACGAGTATATACTGGGCAAAAGGTAAAAAATGAATATAATTTGAAAAACGAATTTCATTTGTTTAAGAAAGTTTTCTAAACTAAAATGTTCTCAGTTACTTTAGTGGCTGACTGTTCTATTACTACAAATAGTGTTGAATTATTAATTTTTAACTACTCAGCAATAGTAGTTTCATTGTCTCGTATTTTTTTTCAATAATTATTAATAGGGCTGAAATTGAATTCGCAACTAGCTTTTTGGGAGTTAACGTCTTTTCTAACCACCAAATAAAAAATCGTAATGATGATAGATAGCAACAAATAGTAATAATACAATAAATTAAAACAGGAAACATACTATCATAAGTTCTGCAAAAACCTTATTTGGACATATTCCATGGTATTTAATTGCGTGATTAATAAGTACCTACATTATCAAGCAGGAGAACCACATCCTTCCCATTCGATTTTACATTGGAATTTGTCACGTATGCGGATTATTATTTTTACACCTACGCGACAACATCCGCAAAACTATAGTTCATTAAAAATATCCTATAATTGCCATAATTATAAAAACCAAATAAAAGTGGACTACTTTTATAAAATAAAAGAAGCCCTAATTAACTGTTTCTGTGTTGAAATTTTATTAAAGTCATTTCGAGTGTTGCGTTCATGTTTCCGTGAACGTTATTTGGGGCAATGATTAGAGACATGGCCTATGAACACACAAGTTATCAGTTTTACACCCACACAGTATTTCTCATGTTTCACGTCAGAAAGAATCAATGCAGTCAAAGGGCATGTGATGTACAAACTGGTTCCCCGCTAATGCAATTATCGGTTGGCTCGCCGGACCGTTCTAAGTGACCGAACGAGAAGATGCTGTCGGAACTGTGAAACGTTTAAATGAGAAAATATTTTATGTTTGTAGTAGTTCGCTCCCATCTAAACAAACCGAAGTACGGAGTACTTTGTTTATAAAATGCATCTTCAAAAGTTTGTTTTACAGAAAAGAAAGTTTGCGTGGAAATATTTGTTGAGTGTATGGCTAGCAAAGATACGACGTGTGATGAATTTTATATAATTGCCGTTACAGCGAATTATATAGGGTTTTACCCAGCCGGATACTCGATTAGAATGTTTTCTTTATTCATCATTTTGATGTCGGAAGTTCGCTGCATGCCTTGTTTCTTCCTTTGTTGTCGATACAGGCTTGATTTTGTTGATTTAATGTCAAATGATCGTCCGTGGGCTATATCAATAAAAACATCAATTGTTTCTGATTTTGGGTACCTGCTAAAGAATTTAATAGCCAACAATTCGAAACGGTCTGACTGTTCTTCATTTTTTTTTAGCACATCGAATTCACGTACGTACTATTCGCACGCATTCACAGAATCTGTATTCCTTTGTTTTTGTGTAAGGTCAATTAAAACGATGTTTTATATTTTGTACCTTCTATTAATGCAGCAATTATTATTTTACGTCGTATAAAAATCGATACTCGATTACAATTTTGATGAGGTATTTTGCTTTTAAAAGCGCCAGCATGCGTTGCAGCTGCCCCTTACGTCCGGCACACACCTGCTTCAGTTGTCGCAGTCTCTTTCACCTCTGACATTTGACAAAATTTTTATGGCGGCCCGATTATTTATCGTACTCATAAAATACCTTATCCCTACCTTAAACTGTGCCATTTAGTAAGTTCAGCTCCTACATTACGACGTAACAACTGTTGACATCCCACGCGTTCTGTAATTGGCTGGCACACATGTCACGAACTACTTTTTAATGGCCAACTATCTCTTTGTTTCAAAAGAATACGATACACATCTTTCTTAGTAAAACGCCCACTAAATGTTTATCCCAATTTTGATTTGTATTAAACAGATCCTTGTCAATTACAGCCATTAAAAATTTAAATACTGATTACAAAATGTTAGGGTTAGCTAAACGTCGTCTATAATTATTGTACGAATGGGCGATACAGCGGGCTCGATACGGTGGTAACCCTTTGTTATTATTTAAATTATAAACGATTAGTCTACCAAATATAGAGCCGGAGGCAACGCGTGCGCCGGTACGTCATCCATGCATTTTTAAACTGCTATTTCGTGATTGTTTTTATCTAGTTTTTCTGAAGGACGGACAAGGACGAGCCGTGAAATCAGCCAAAACAACTTTTTGTCGTACAATAACGCTTTATTTATTTGCTGTAAATACATAAGCGCTTACGTTATTGACCTTTACTGAATGGTCGCGATAATAGACTTTACCTATGAAAATTTAAAGGATATATACAAGGTTATATAGCAGACAGACAATGAGATGTCTTCCGAATTCCATTGTAGGATCCCGTCGGGAAATCGCAGTTAGACGATGCACCCGACCCGATGTGACTTGGAATGACGAGAATGCTCGAAGAGATACGATGCTAGACTATGATTGGGTAGCTCACAGATATCTATTTGATGTGACGTTCTTATACAAGTACGTTTAAATTACACGGAGTGAAATGTAATATTGAAGTTAATATGAAGTAGATGAGAGATGCAAATGGGAGAAATACAAATATAGAATTTGTTATCTTGTACAGGTTTTGTATTGTGTTATGATTTTTGATTTATGTAGTTAGTATATCATAGATGACATGTTTATTGTCCATCTATTCTACCTTTTATAAAGAAATGTATTTAGTTTTTTATATTTTAGATATGTTATGAAACATTACATATTTGCAGTTTAAGTGTTTGAATGCAATTTTAGTGATTCTAAAGTAAATTGTAAGTAGTAATGAACATTCGACACGGTCTGCCGTTTTTTCTCGTGACGTATCCATTGTTAAAGATAAGTCGTACGATATCGTAGTAAAACATTTCTCCTTTTATCAAATAGCTTCTAAACAAGAATTCAGACTCAAAAATATTAAAGGGTACTCTAATATACCACTTATAGTCACATAGCTATTGCAGAGCGTGAAGGTATTCGAGAGCCCCTTGTATGAAGCACCTAAGTCAACAATTTATTAGAACCCATCTATCAAGACGGACGTTGTATTGTCCAATTGCATTCCCCGAACCTACGTCGACAGAGAATTTAGTGAGCGACAAATTCCTTACATATATCCATATAATTAAATACTAATATACCTCAAATGACATATTAATTAAAACTTTCACATATTAAGATTAGACGAAGAGTCTTATAAATGGATAGCTTCATTACTAAGAGCAATGATGTTGCCATCGAAGCTTAGTTAGCGTTAGCGGTGTTAAATATATTCGAAGTTAAATACCTATATTTTTACGTATTCCACTCGCAGGGGAAAATAGCGTAGATATACATATATACTACCAGGGTTTAGATAAAGCCGAAGCTAAACGATAAATCTATTATATGTATACTTGACCTGCAACCGTGGCTCCCATATTTATCACGCATCTCTTAATATAAAAAATATAATTTCTGAATATAGAACGTTCTCTGACATTTTGGTCATAATCTACTTGATTATAACCAAAATGACATAAACCAATTAGATCGTCAAAGAAACTATGACGTTTTACCTTCTTACTAACTCTTACTACAAAATAATGTACTCAAGCTAATTAGTATCTCAGGAATATTTCCGAATAGCTTAATTTACAAACTAAAAGTTATATCTAGGAGAAATATAACTCTCAGTTTAGCGGTCAATGATCTGTTAACAACAGGATATTATTCAATCACCCGAGTTGAATTGCGAAATGTAGTTCAGAAGGGTCTAGTATTCACATCGAGATTGATTCATATCAAAATGTTGATATTGCGATAGTGACTTTGACCAAATCTAAATGAAATATATAATTTATTGGTTGACCAGTTCTTGTAAAGACATTCTAGCCCACTTCACGATGCCTAGTTACTATTCGCTTAAAATTTGGGAGCCTGGCTTCTGAAAAGACATCATAAGTTAACCAATTCGTTTATGCCACTGTTATAAGCATGTGCATAAATATTATATTTCTACTGAGTTGAGTTACGAAGTCCGACAACAACTAGTAAATTGTTCATATTATTTTATGCATGTTGCTTTTCAAAGGCTTCAAAGATAATCTGCTTCGAGATCATTGTGAACGTGAAGATAAAGCGCCCGCAGCAGACTAATTAATACGTTCTGGCACAAGTAATAAAGCAATCACCTCAAGTAATGTACTCTGCACTCAACTCGAAGACGATTTAATTAAAAACGATTTAAATATGCATGCAAATGTACTCGTATTTAAAGTTGCCGTATTCACAAGAAGTTTTAATATGAATATTAGTGTTTGAGTGATACAAACATAATTTAAATTTGTCTGCATACTGTAGCGTTTACACCCTAGAGTTCAAGTCAGGTAGGTATATTGAACTAGTCGCCAATCAGAAATGGCACGTCGGATTACTATTTGTCTTTCTTCAAACTTCTTCACCAGCCTTGCAATTTGTATCAATAATTAATATACCCCTCATTCCTTCATCATAAAAGATCATTATGATCTTTTACTTTATTTGTAAACTTAATTTAAATTAACTGTTTTTTTTGTAAACAAGTTCTATTACAGAATTAAGTTAATACAAACGTGTTATGTTTTACGGACTTACATTAACGTGTCCTGCTTTATTAATTAACGTGGTGTAGCGAGCGAACAGTTATGCCATGCTTTGTCCTCTTCTTTCGAATGTCAAATTACTGACGACAGAATGAGAAAGTATATAAAATTACAGCTATTCTCTTCCACATTTATTTATAAGGCGGATAATGTGTAATTTAAATTGTATTATTATCTAAAAATATTACTTTGTTTATTTTTGCACTCACTGTATTGAGGGCTTCTGCGTTCTCGAACTACCCAATTTAGATTTACGAGCAAATCTTTTTTCAACTAATTCTCGGTCCTCACTTTAATCACAAAATTGTACGTTTCAAAGTTGTGGTGTATTATTAATTTGACATTACATCGTTCTAATTTCGCGTGATATAATACCGGAATATTAGCCCCAAGGCACGGGGGTAAACACCAATTAATCCAGGCAACACGATACATTTGAAGGGAGGAGGGGGCGCCCTCTGATGGCAGATTGCTGCATAATCCCGCTGCATTTCTACTGCTTCCGATGCAATCGGGCAAAAGGGCGCGGGCGTTTGTGAAGGGGGATCATTCTATGGACATCGTTGGGGCTAATATTTTTCTTTACGTCATTGTTTGTCAGTGAATCGATCAAATTGTATGTGAAACCCCTGTGATTGAACTATTGTTAATGGTAAATTTTGTGGATTTCATTCACGTATAAAGTACATATTGTAAACGTTGTTATAATATGTAGGTATATGTCCGTCTTCTTTAGTATTATGCCTTTTAGTGTTTTTTTTAATAATAGAAGACCGTGATGCTTTATTGGGATATTAAATTTGTGATTACAACAGTACTCTTTTGATCATGATTGTGTTAATAAAATTTGTGTGTTAGATACCAATGGTAAATAATGAGTATGACATAGTTTTTGCATTTAGTCTAAGTGTGTTTTATGTTATCAACCTTCAAATAAAACGGTTGTCAATTATGCTTTCTATTCCATATTTATTTTGATACTAGATTT
This sequence comes from Trisateles emortualis, assembly GCA_947095525.1. Lineage (NCBI taxonomy): Eukaryota > Metazoa > Arthropoda > Insecta > Lepidoptera > Erebidae > Trisateles > Trisateles emortualis. The sequence goes on along the minus strand of OX352736.1, from coordinate 17,483,910 downwards.
TCCTCACCGTTTCGCTCGCGAGGATGGTGTTTTTTTTATAAACTATAAGCGTATGTGATATTGTGATGTATAAGCTATAGGTAACACAGTAAATTTTCATCCAAATTCCGCTCACGCTCCGCTTTTTGCGTGAAGGGATAACAAACATCCATCCATTATCACAAACTTCCGCATTTATAATATCATTAGGATCAAAGGTGACTAAGCATTAAAATCGTCACATCTGTTTCAACGGTTGATTATAAACGGGCATGATTGATGATGCGAAATAAGAAAACAATTACTTCAAAACTTAAATTCTGGCATTCACAAAATTACACAAAAAAGTTTCGACTGGGGGACTCACGAAACCCCATCGTTATTTTAACAGAAGTTTTAAGCGATGATATTTAATTTTGCTTCTTTACGCTTACTGTCATTTGTTTAGCTGCATTGACAGATAGTGTAAGCGTTCTGCACGTGTCAAGCAGTTATTGCATTACTTCTGTTTTGGCGAAAATAGTACATAGAACTATACGATACAGCAGGTAGGTTAAAACATCTTTTTGGAACCTTCTAACGCATAATAACCAATATAATCTGTTTTTTAGGAAGTTGTTTAAAAATTGACCTCATTGTCACTATTAAGCACGAGTTAATTCCACGACAAGCAGGATCATGAAACTGCCAACGTGTAGAATAAATAGCATGCAAAATCTTCGATAACATACGTACGTAGAATACACATAAGCATACGGTCCGCTTGGTGGTAAACACTTACCGCAGCCGATTATCGCTTGTGTTGGTGACCCTAAAAAAATTGACACCGGCTTTGTGATGGGAAAAACGTTTCGTTACGCAACCCTAGAGCGCTAGAAACCTGTAAAAATGAATCCTTAAATGAAATTCTAACTGAGAGTCACTGACCTAATATTAAATTTCCCCGCTAGCCGAGGTACAATTTCGTACCTAAATTACAGAAGAGCGTAAGTTACAACGTACTCTATAGAACTTTTCGATTGCCATCTCGCCCCTCCTTGAGACGCACCGAAGGTATTTCTTAATTACCTCGAAACACAATACCGTTAGATGTTAACATGAACTATGTACCTACTAAATTAATTTGTTATGTTTATCTCTGTGTGTTTATCTAATAATCTTTTTACATATGCCTATATTGAACTGCCAGTTTCTGTATATTTTTTCATGTTTTTTTAAATATAAACCAGTCATTCATTTAATTTTCGTAAAGGTCTCTTTTTTGGAAATAAAATATAGCCTATGTTATTCGTTTCAATCAGTTAGAGTTTTTAAGGTACATTAGAAACAAACAATCAAATCTTATGTTTTTATTATATGTACATGGAAGCTTGTTTTTTTGACATATTTACTGTCATACCTAATTGTTTTGTAGCTGTAAGCTCCCCAAATTAAATAAAATATTTCTTTAAATGTACAAACTAGGCTATAGGTATGTACACATCCCTTTTATTAAAATGTATCTTTTTTACAATGAGTTCGCAAAACCGTGTGAAAAGTTAAGCTTATCTTTTGAAGTTGGGGGTAGACGCGGAGGATTTTTTTACAAAACCATTATATTTGAAAGCAAAAAATACATAGGATCGTAAACGAGATAAACATTAAGCTGAGTTATGCGTATAATAAAAAAAGTATCAAATGTTTCCTTTTCAAAGTACTGTATATTATAAGTATATTTTGTAATATAATTTTACAATATTCTACTAATATTATAAATGTGAAAGTTTGTGACTATGGATGGATAGATGGATGGATGTTTGTTACTCTTTCACGTAAAAACTACTGAACGGATCTGGATGAAATTTGGCACAGAGATAGATTATGGTCAGGAATAACACATAGGCTACACTTTACAGCGATAACCGACAGCTACGCGGGCGGAGCCGCGCGCAACAGCTAGTATGTTCATATTTACAGTACCTATTCATAGAGGGCAAGACATACGTGGTGTGTAAATTGCGATAAAAATTGTATAAGGTTTTCATAGATACCAATCTATAGTCATAAATAATGTTATAATTTATTCGATCGCAAGCAAATTGATTAATAAATATAATAATTAAGTACTAGTAATTACAAGACTGATAGGAATTAATTACTATAATAATGAAACGACAGCATCAAAAGCCAGTTTCTGTTCATTATACTGACCCTATTGATGTTCGTTAAGACAAAAGACTTTATCTACTTATTAATTAGTATAAGCTTAAATATCTACGAAATATTGATGAGATTATCACAGCACAGATTTCACCATGACCATGTCAAATATATATTATATCGTGTTTTTTACATCAATCAATCAGCCTGTTTTAGTCCACTGCTGGACATAGGCCTCTCCTAATTCATCGTTTTATATATATATGTAGTTAATAACCTAATATAAGTATATATTTAAATATCAAGAACAGAAGGCCTGTTTCTTGCACAGAGAATTGAATCAGCATTGCTATTCAATGTTAATAAGTATAAATAAGTATGTATTTAATTTGAGTTAAGTGCCAAATCTGGTAATAAACACAAATGAACATAAATGTACGCTTAAAATGTAACACGTTACGATAGATTGCTCCGATTGTCATAGAGAATCAAAGCCCGGAAAGCGATACGTGTCAATCTCAATGAATGTTCATGAAAGCCACAAATCCGTCAATATTTCACGGACTTTGAAATCCAATTACGTGGCCGCTCTGCTCCTGCTAATACCTCTGAATGCCACTTGGTTCAACTATCCACCTGTCGGTTGCTATACAATTATACACTATAGTAACGAATGCACAGTATACACATTTAGATTTTATCATAACTCGTTATTTCGATAGTTCTTCAGATTAAATTCTACATGATCACCGAAGTTGATTATTCAAAAACAAGTCTCTTTATAAACCCGATTTTTAACATAGGTATCCTGAGAGGATACGAACAAAGTAAACCTTGTTCCCAATAAAAATATAAAGAAATAAATCGATAATCTTCTAAAAATACATTCGAATCGATTCTCGAGTAGAATTCCGTATATCGATATTCTCAACACGATAAATCAGCGTTCCCTGCGCCCCGCTTGACCATTTTATTAAATTCCGCGATTAAATACCCGCCAGCAACGTTAAACGAAAACGTTTCGATATTATCGCGATATCTCGACACCTTTACTCACCTCGCCCTGTTTATAATTACGAGTTCGCCGATCGTCCCCCCCTTCGTTATGCAGGGGTTACATTGTAAGCGAGTTTTCGCTTACCATAGCTCGAGCCTTACCCTGCCAAACGTATGCTTGCATCAAGAACCAAGTCGCTTGTAATCTCACTTGTAGTAGGTACCTAATAGGTTAATAAAAACTATTCTGAAAAAAGTGAAAAATATATTTACTTGTACCTCAGATTGCTTTTGATTTTATCTAAACATATTTTGTAAACGTAATAAGTATCATTAAAACAATTTTTGCTTAAAATAAATTGTTGACTTTATTTCAGAGTGAAGTATTAAACTGTTCTGTCCAAATTCCTGATTTCCTGAGAATCAAATCTTCTTCTCCAATTGGTCCTGAAAACCAGTATAAAAATATTATGGTACTAGCACAAACACAATAGTAATATTTAATAAAATAATTGCAATAGATTTTGTGAGTCAGGAAATTTATATTTTTTGCTTTAGTGGGTGTCAAGTAATTTGCTTGTATAATTATTCATGCACCCTTTTTGCATTTTATTTCAAAGTGGAAGTTCCTCATTAATACCAATCTGTTATTTTAATTAAGCTGTGTCGCACGGAGCACGAAACAGCCACTGGAGACGTTTGATTCTAACTATAAACGCCATAAGCAAATGGTTGACTCTAACCTCACTGATCATTCTCTTTTTTGGTTAATGACGTAGCATTAGGATTGAGCACAATGTTCTTTAAGATACGGTATACCTAAAGTATAGCGTGTCAGATTTCAGAGTGATTGAGATTTTCCTTTAGACCTAAATATAACGAACCTAAATATCCGAAGTTTCGAACATCAATATTTCGATTGAAGTAACACGCTTGCTCTAGAAATGTATCTAAAATTACAGCATAGTTTCTGTTATTTATCAAATCCACATATTATTTCATATGGGAAGTAAATCATTGCAAGAGATTTGTGTCTACATACGCATCCGGAAAATTTAAGTGCTCTATTACGTAAACTTTGTATTTCATAGAAATATTTTTTTGCATAAATCTTTGTATCAGTGATCTATGAGCAGATATGTTTACGGAAGCTTGCTAAATGTGTGTTATAAATTGGAAGAAAGATATTCAATATAATATAGAGCTTTTGAAGAGTAGAACCAAGGAAAAAAGCACGCCATTTTTTTAAAATAAAGATTGCTACATGAACAGGGCTATTTCCGCGATGCCCCGGTCGCAGTTCTGCGGACGTGCGCGTAGAGTTTGTTTGTAATTCGTACTCTCTGCGTGTGATAGGACGACTTGGCGGGAACCTGAAGACTTGCCCTGTGACTTGAGTTGCTTGCCTCAGTGTAAATCCTAAACCCGAACTAATTTGAATTGAGTTCTCTCATCATATCATCATCATCATATCAACCCTTAAACGTCCTACTGCAGGGCACGGGTCTACTCCCCACGCTGGCCAGACGGATTGGTATATGGTTCTCTCTTCTCGTCTTCTCTTGAGTTCTCTCAAAATCTCTTATATACAGTCTTTACATGTTAGTTAGGTAAAACAAATCTTCACCAATTATACCGTTTTTAACAGTCCCAATATTAATCAAGTCACGGTTCCTGCTTCGTCGTCAATCGTCACAAAACATAAATGAAATAACATTATTCCCCAGTGCCCTTCAAAAGGAATACGGTTCCCCTTCGTTACCGTCTCCAAGCAGGTGTGACAGCCGGTTTAGGAACCCCCACCTAACGTGGAAACTTACGAGACCTGTTCACTACTCTAATGGTAATCTGTACAATAAAAATATAACTTGTTTTTCCACATTAATAAATTATAAGTGCGAAAGTGTTCGTCCATCAGTTTTGTTACTTTATTTTTATTAGTTTAAAAGGCAACTACCGAATTAAGTAGGTATACAGACTAATTACAATTTTGTTGATATTTAAGACATGCATGAGTTCTTTTTGTGCGAATTTAACAAAGAAATATATTGTAGTTTATAATATACGAACAGTTTATTAAAGTAAACTGTCACTACCGTAAGCCATTGTTGTATTGCCTCTGGCAAATTATTTCGATGTAAAATTTCCACAATTTATTAAAAGTCTGATAATAATATTTGTTTTGCCGAGGGCATCAATATTTTAATTATACTAAGTGCAACCTACCTGGGTACAGCAACATATTAGTAGAAGCTTGGGAAAATATAGATAACTAGTTGTTGCCCGCGGCTCCGCCCGCGAAGATGATAGAGCCCGGTTATCGCTGTAAAAAGCCTATGTGTTATTCCAGACCATAATCTATCTCTGTGCCAAATTTCATTCAGATCCGTTCAGTAGTTTTTACGTGAAAGAGTAACAAACATCCATCCATCCATACTTACTAACTTTCGCGTTTATAATATCAGTAGGATATTAATATTATGAACAAGCTGTTGCCCGCGGCTCCGCCCGCGTGGATATCGGTTATCGCTGTAAAAAGTAGCCTATGTGTTATTCCAGACCATAATCTATCTCTGTGCTAAATTTTATCCAGATCCGTTCAGTAGTTTTTACGTGAAAGAGTAACAAACATCCATCCATCCATCCATACATCCATCCATCCATCCATCCATTCTTACAAACTTTTACGTTTATAATATTAGTAAGGATAACGATAGTTTTTTTAGCTAAGAGGAAAGTCAATTATTATAATGGTATATAAGGAGGATCATTAGTTAGCCTCAGGGGGGTACATGACATGTTTTAACGTGAGTCGTTCGGCCGAGAAAGAGGGACGGTCCTATATAGACACGACCGGAGAAGCACGGAGGGGTCTCGATACTTATGGACTGATCGCAGCGAGTTTGCTTAACTTTGGTAGTCTCGCATGATTTTTTTGAAAGACAACTCTCGCACTAGGGAACAAGCCCTGTGTGTCGGGGGACTTGACAAACATACAATTAACGAACACAAAGTACACTCAGACTCGGGACATCCATTTATGGAATACACATACATTTATACATTTTTTGTCCCGTGTGGGGATCGAACCCACAACACGCCGCGCAGTGGTTTTTGGCTAGGTAACCACTTAACCACTGGACCAACCGTTCAGTCTTATCTCTATAACTTAGAAACGAGTCCAGATTTGAAAGATAGCCAAACCAGATTCTGCTATTATTTTTATAATTCATTTTCTATTATAACTTACCATTACATACATTATATTATACCGGCATCATCTAAATATCTTAACAAAAGGGAGTCCATTATTTGTATATGTTTATTTTTACTACGCGACACTAATGTGATCTTGGAAGTGGACATATAAAAGGTTTAATGCCATCGTTAGCGTCACCAGCTCTAAGTGGTCGAGAGTTGGGAATATACGGTAATGACTGCATTAATATAATTGTACTATATACGTAATATATAGTACATACGAAATGGTTACTCATGCACTATTTATGCTATGTAACGCAGTGGATTTCCTAGACCTAGCAAAGATTTTTGATTTAAATCCTAGTTTTTTTATACTCCTTGGGTGGCAAACAAGCATACGGGCCGCCGTAGCTTATGGACGTTTGCAATACCAGAGGTATTACTGGCGTGTTTTCAACCCACCTATTTTTCAGGGCTTTAAGATGAAGTATTCCTGGGGTAGGAAAACGTTTCTTTTATTTTCATTTCGTTGATGAGTGCTGAAGACCTGTACTCACACACAGGGACACAATTGTACCGCTGTGTTAGTTATTTGGCTGTGATCTTCTGTAAGGTGGAGGCCCTTACCCAGTCGGGCTTGCTCGCTAGTATGGCGCCCCACCTCTAATATATATATAAAGTCCCTGACATTTATTTTATTAAAAAGATGACTTCTGCAGGGTCGCGTGGGACTTTCATCATGTCAGCCGCAAGACGTCCACTGCTGGACATTGTGTGTTTCTCCAAGGAATGTCCACAGCATTCGGACTTGAGCTGACCTTATCCAAATTTGTCGTGTCGTGGGACTTTACAAATAGTAGCTCTCTAGTAATCCGAGAATTAAACAACATGAGGCTCAATCATATTTTTCCCAAGAGGGGATCGAAAAGCACCCAGAAACGGAACGTCAATTTATTTAACCCTAAATAGATTTTTAAATAAAACAATGGTCATTTTTAATTTGAATCGGTCACTATATTATAGTGATACGAAATTTGTAACTTTTTAGTGTTACCAAATACAAGTTTGGTGTATGAAGAAGTTCCTAGCATTCAAATGTTCGATAGCTCTATTTCCTTAAATTGTCTAAACATCAAACGTAAAGTTTTGAAACTAGGTTACCGGCTGTTGCATACGAATTCCAATTTTCGTCACTACATAAAATTTTCCTCTCAAGACAATATTACATTACGCGATTTACGATGTTGTTACGAATAAAACAGTAACTGCTATTTTATTGTATAACTTACAATATTGAATTGCATAATATTATTTTACAGAACATTTCCGTAATAAGCTGTAGGAACAACCTGTGGCTGGCTTCAATCATACAGAACTAAATGGGACACCTCTATTGAAAATCAACAGGTGGTTACAATCTTTGTAACTAAATGTTGACCTACATTATTTATATTAATATTCGATTTAAATTTTCGTAGTAGGTAGTACAATTTTCCATTAAGAATTACCTAAACCTAATATTTACATAGCACGTTTGGTTTTGTAGTGAAAGTGGTCATTTCGCCGCCAACACTGCTAAAAGTGTTGTAGTTCGATTCTTACACAGGACTAAACTTTGTGTTTCGCAAATATTTGTTCCGAGACCGACTGCACTTTGTGTCTGTGAATCGTATGTTTGTAAAATCCTTAACACGGGTTTACCGGGCCTTACACCCCTGGTGGTGCAAGGCTACGGTACCTGCTTACCTGTAGGCGAGCGGTAAGCTTGTTCGCCTTTTTAGTGGCGTAAATAAATCTAGAGCTTGTTACTGTCTTCAAAAAAAAAAGAATACCTAAAACTAATAATACTTCGAATACACTTTATCACCCTAGCGTCCACGACAACGTTACTCAAAAGTAACTTGACGGACTAGAAATTAAAGTTACGAACTAATTAGTAACGCTGAGGCGTACTCCACAAAATTTATTGGAAAATAGTTGCTGGAGTTACGTTGTGAACGAGCAATAATGTAGACGCAAGACGAGTTCAAAACAAATCGCGCGCGCGTGTTCGACCGCAAGTAATTAGTTACTAACGCGTTACTTACTAGTTTGTGATGGGTTGCGTCGATTAAAATACTCAAACATTACTGTGATATATTATTCACTCATTGGTAAACTGTTAAAGACAACTATGAGATAGGTATTGCTACGTTTACTAATGAAATAAAAGAAACATCATTTAAAGTAAATAAAAAAAACAATACGCTATAATCAATACAATCTTCTTAAGAATATACTTTTCTTTATACATGCGGTTTATAAAAAAGCGAGTGCTGACAGAAGCGGCGTGTGCGCATTAATAGCCTCACCATGTGCATAGCACGCGACAACATAGAAAGGTCTAACGTCACTGACCTGAACATCTGCTGCTTTACATACAGCCTGCTAAAACGTCACGCGGTAAGGTGTTCATCATTTTTATATCTCATGATGCAGGTTCTGTGTTTGCCTACACATATTATAAATGCTAATGAGGGTTTGTTTTGTTTTTTTCGTTACGCTTTCACGATTTTTTGGATACACGTTATCAGGAATATATTGTCCTAACCGAATTTCGATCATAAATCACGGTGGAGACTATCTGCAGACGGAGAGTGTTAAACACAGGCACACTCTTTATTTCCTTACTCTTATGATGCGATGGGACAGCAATTCGACACGACCAGAGAGAGATCAGATGGCTTTACGGGTTTTTCAGAGCACGGGGCATGCACCATTTTCATAATTTCCATCTCCTTCTTGCCCTCTGATACTACAGTATACTACAGTACTGGTGCTCTGATACTACAGTATCAGAGCACCAGTTTTGTACTACTATGGACTACAATTCCTTCGTTATACTCAATCTTATTTTAGTTGACCAGCCTTTCAAATCTACATCTGCTATCTTTGTTTTGATGACCTTTTGTGTCAACGAATGTAGCACATGTGCTCTTTAGAAATAAAGGGGTACTTTATAAAATGTTGGACATAAAACGTTCAATTAACCTGTTTTAATTCCTATTGATATTCTGCATTAGGGGAAAGCAATCTAATTATCTGGCATCAATAAGGGGTGTACGGAACGTCCTTTTGTTAGGCACAGCGTACAATTTTCCACCCCCATAGTATAAAGTATAAATTTATCGTGTTAGTGTCCATTAGTGATGCGTACCTACCCGGTATAGGGTTGCCGGGTGTTTGACCAAATATTTATAATAAAAACTTGACCAGCTTATTAAAAAAAAAACTTGAATTTAAATGAATTGAAACTTCACCAGAGAAATTGCGCAGAAATACGACTAAAGAAGCTGTAAAACAGCTAAATATTCCGTAAACATAAAATTGGTGTTTCTAAAGTAAAATGCCCGGCTGTTATAAATTGTACCCTTAGTCCATCTGGAAGTACTTTGATACTTAGATGATAAATTGACATCCGTTAGTTTCCGAAGATATTCTGCTTTTTTATTGTTTTATTATCTACTCGTATCAAATGTAACAGTTTTTATTGTTGTTATATTGAATGACTGGCAGCTGCGGCGTCGAAGGGGAGAAATGTCACGGCTCCACTCATTATATCGACAGAACAATGAGGATCTCTGCTATGAACTCATCCTGTTATTTACTCATCCGAATTAAATGGCGTCCTCGCCAAATGCCATCGACCGCTTATCAAAACACTGGCTTTTCGCAATGTATCATGTCGATAAGATAAAACTGTAGCTCTTGAAATAAACCGTCACGTTTCACCTAATCTTCGTACATATTGAAAACGTGTTTTCATATTAAATGTAAATCTAGATAATGTAAACAATGCGTTAACGTGCAAAGTACAAGTGTTATGAAATGAAAAGCATGTGTATTTCTAAACCGGATACAGACCGCACAGACGGGGAAGCGGTGAACATCGGTCAATTATGGCAACCACTTAAATTGGAAGTCGACTTAACACCCACCCAACGCGCAGCTTGCCACGTAAAACAAAGAATACTTTACATTGAAAAAACTGAAATCGATTACACAATTACACAGAGACACGAAGTAGTTGTTTGATTTATTCGTTGTCCTCGGACGACCGACGATTGCATAATTGAGGCGCCTGCACTTCAAACTGGTTCGATATTTCATAGTAGCATTTCGATTTTATACGTGTTTTTTGCAGCGGGTGCGACATTAATATGCATTCGAAGCGCGTGCCGGCAGTCAGCTGTTTCTTCTATGCGGCCGCAAGCTGCGCGCGCCGTAAAAGGAAACAAGACTTGTGGATGGATTACGCCGATTACATCGCAATTATCCGTGCGAGCGGAGAGCTGCCTACGTAACATTGGAGCACTTTCGCGATCTTTGTTCAACGCGACATTGACCTTGCCTCGCGGGACTTATGTAATGTTTTTTCGGCGTCCGCTCCATTGCCAATGAACTTGCTGTTCTCCACATATACATGCGTAAACACGCGTCAGTGATTACTTCGTGAGGGTTCATTATCACATTTAGCACCGACATGAACGTTTTGTGGACGTAAAATAAGCAGCTTCGAGTTAGCCACACTCATCGACATTGGTATGGCCGAGTCGTAACGCGATATTCGCATGCGCTGTGCGAACGTTTTTATCGCCCATGTCTTGACGAGCTCTGCAGATGGCATTCACGATGCAGGCTTGGAGTTTTTACTGTCACCGCCTCGAGCTACACTTGGACAGTTATGTCGCTGACTCCTCAAGAATCTTTAATTTTCTTTGGTTATGTTTGCAGGAATGGAAATCGTATCTATGTTTGGATCTGGAAGATCCGGTTTTCTAATGTGAGCACTTCGCCCGCATTATTAGTATAACTGTATATGCACGGTGGTCGAAGACTTCGAGGGTACTCAAAATATGAACAGTATAGCGAGTGTATGGGTTGGTCTTATACTTGAGGATCATTTTTTTCCATTTAGTTGGAAGCTCGATTATGTGATAATCCCACACCGGTGTTCACTGTTGAATATAAACTGACAGTAATTGTCTCATTGTCTATACGTCACTTAAATTAAGATACTACCGCGATAACTCCTGCTGCGGCACGTGACGTATTTGGATAATGAAAGTCAAGGTGCAACGTACATAATAACGAAATTTCATTGTAAAGCCGTAAAAGGGGCTGAAACATTCGCGGCACGTTTATATAGAAACGTTAGTACGATGATATTATCTGACGGCTTTACCTTACTTCTACTGTTGTAGACTCGTGCATTCCGTTTTGAATTCTTCGATGTGCGTGTCGTTGAGGATAACCTTATAAAAAATACATAATAGATATAGATATTATTTATGCATCTTTGTCGAATATGGGTCTCGTTTAACTTATTTTGCCATTTCTCGAACATATTCGGGAATCTACTTCCAGGAGTCATCACTGTGCGCATATGATCGGTAGCAACCTAATATTTACTTTCGAACTTATACCTGTGACTTATATTTTATAACTCCCACGCGGCCCTATGTGCTATTCTGATGGATAGGGTGTAACAATGTAAAGTTTCATCAAAATCCGTACAGTAGTTATTGCCTGAAGGAGTAACAAACATAATACAATATTAGTAGAATGTCACTGAGGAAACACTGGTGAATATTGACCGGTGAACAGCCTCGATGATATAACTCTCCCAAAGGTTCTATCCTTCACACGATTAGGTGTCACTGTCGTGCCACTTGACTTCTCACGTGGACAACCACGTGGGCATTTTAGCGAAATGATAATAAGTTGGTTTAACATTGTGATGATAGAGTATAAATAATGTTAGATCGTATCACATTATATACGTATCTCTTTAAACAATTACTATGTAACATTTAATTTTGCTTTTAATTACCTTTATAAAAACATAGATTCTCTCATAGAAAAAGACTATTGTTTAAAATTATTTAAGTTAGCTTTGTATTGATAAAACTATAAATTATCATTATTTATGTAGACTAAAGAGGTTGACGAACTGGCTGTCGTTGTGATATAACCAGTAGTAAACGTTTTCCTATTTCATCACAAAACCCTTTTTTTGCCCCAAGCTTTGCAAGTGTACGTACTACATGGGCTACGGTAACTATGTACTTGCCATCAGACTGTTTGCCGCCTAAGAAGTATTCAAAAAACTTAATAGAATTCAAAAATTTACCTTTTGTAAGATATATACGTGACAATCACGTTCACTAAACACTTCATATAAAATTTACTAAACATACCTATAGGTAACAAAGTAACTACATTCGATACACTAAAGCTCGAAATAATTGTGTAGGTAGGTATTAGTGGTTGAACATGCTTGACTTGGGGTTGGCTTTTACCATTAATTATGTACCAATACTTGCAGAACACAGGTAGCGTTCGACACTCGAGACGTCTCGACCCATCACAAGATTCGCCCGCGGCGCCTCCCGCCTCCGTGGGTGGTTAGGTGGCTTAACATCGAACATTAAACACAACAAAAGGGATTTATTTTTTATTTACGATAATATTGCCAGCAGTTCAAGTGTTGGTTTCAATTTGTAAGGATTATTTGATGGGATATAAAAAGTCAGTGGGGTCTATACTTACATAAAATAACTCCTATACTTATTAAGAGATAATCCGTGTTCATCGAAGACTTTACAAACCCGAAACAATATAATTATTAATAATATTGTTGATATCAATACATGTTGATATAAACCCACGAGTTAGGGAAATCAATCAATCGTTTACTTCTGTCTGCATTGATTATGGTAATCTTCAATGTAGTCAGAAATACGTAGGTAAACAATTGATTATGCGAATATTAAATACTAAGCTGACAAATTGCACAATCTACCCGGCGCCGGCGGTAATTAATTGCCGTAAAGCCGCGGTGACGACTCTAAAATATAATCCAGGCTTTTGATGCACAAGAACACGTCCACACCAAGTATGTAGTGATATTGCTGTGGGCTTTTGTAACGTGGATGCATACTTACCTTTGCAAAAGTTTCGTAAAAGCCAAGAAGAGCTAATAATATGTTCCATGTTTTCACAAATTCCTTTCTAAAACCCTAAAGTCCGCTAAGGAATGTATTTGTGTTGTATAAATCTGTCCTCAAACTCTTTTATCTAGATCACGAGTAGATAATTACAATTCATATAGATACTACGTGTATAATATAACTCGAAAATCAGAACATTATTCCAAATATGTAGGCAACTAATAAGCTGTGAAATTTAATCCAGCATGATTTTGAACTAATTGCAGTTAGCCTTTGTTTCGTGTGTTGGTACGATACAGTCGCCAATTAAATATCAGTTAATTTAATAAGCTATTTATAATTGCGTAATGTATAGGTGTATTGTAGCTGCCATTTGAGTAGAAAGCAGCTGTAAATAGGGTATAATATCCTTACTAATATTATAAGTGTGAAAGTTTGTAAGTACGGATAGATGGATGGATGGATGTTTGTTACTCTTTCACGTAAAAACTACTGGTCGGATTTGTATGAAATTTGGCACAGAGATAGATTATGGTCTGGAATAACACATATGCTACTTTCTACAGCGATAATCGACATCGACGCGGGCGGAGCCGCGGGCAACAGCTAGTATATAATATGTATAATAGCTACCCATATATGTCTCACTGCTGGTTACGGGTCTCCGCTCCTCTATCAAGAGAGAGAGAGAAGGATTAGGCCATAATTCACACACGCTGGCCTAATGCGGGTTGGTGAATCAGAAATGTCCTTAGAATTACTTCTAAGACATGTGGGTTTATCACGATGTTTTCCTTCACCGTTAGCAGATGGCAAATCATTTGATTATTACATGTAAACTCCACAAAGTGAAATTAACATTGGAACTGTTGCCAGGGATCGAACTCGCACCTCTTGCGTGCAAGTCAGTTACTTTCGGTCACCACCGATCTATATAAATAGGGTAACTAAGCACTAGTTATTGTTGTATTTAACATAACCAATTAGTTTTAAATGCAGATTTTATTTTCTTTTTTATGACTCGACTACGGCGAAGACAACTGGAGGGTTCTCATTTTAGCCCGCAGGGGTATTCCGTAAGAGCAAAAACCGAGCCACCGCAAAAACCGAGCAAAATCTATCTGTCAGATTGAAAATCGGTATTCCGTAAGAGCCCTATTTGACGTTTAGTCAATAGATTGTGCCGTCACCGAGCAATCACAACTGTCAATTTTGCGATCACAACTGTCAGTTTGCCATCGCTGTTTCTTAGAGAATTAGCCGGCCGGTAAGGTCTTTCCCTAGTCGGCATTGCTCACTAGTATGTTGCCCTACCTCTCTTTCATGTCATCTCTTGATGCCATTATTATATACCCATAATAAGTAGTGGATAGACAGCAATAAACATTAAACATACTTATGTAAATCAAGCTTTTAACATCGTATATTTGTCATGATTTAGGAATTTATTTTAATTCATTAGATAACATAAAAGTAATGACATTAAGTTTTATTAACGGTGGCTTTTACTATCGGTATGTCCACGTATGTATATTTATCGTAAAATGAATATATAGACAAAATATAAGTATATCTAACCTTTAAACGAGCAATTCTTATAAAGGTACTAGCGGACCTGGCAGACGTCGTCCTACCCGGAAAAGCTGATATATCGACAGCAGCGCCACCTACCGGGTCCAATTGTGAATCTAAACCCTCCGGGGCCCTACCCGGACACACATACAAAATTTCATTAAAATCGGTCCAGCCGTCTAGGAGGAGTTCAGTGACATACACACGCACACAAGAAATATATATATAAAGATATATAAAATCTGAATCTCGGAAACGGCTCCAACGATTTTCATGAAATTTAGTATGCAAAGGGTTTCAGGGGCGATTAATCGATCTAGCTCGGTTTTATTTTTAGAACAAAAAACCGGTCATCCAGGTTCCTACTGAAATTTAAGTACCGTGCCTACACATTTTTGACTGTGCTACAAAACAATATATCGAACGGCAAATGTAATGCAATAGGAACTAAGGATAATTAATTGGAAATACGTACATTCTGATTCAAGTCATATAATATCCATATACATTAAAGTGCTATAGTGGCGCAGCAGTTAAGGTGGTTACCTGGAAATTAAGATCTTGCCTTGTGCCGTGGGTTTTCAAGTGACAGAGTGGTATAAAAAGAAATCATAAATCCACCTCAATTAGGTTAGGAAACAGTAACAAGCGTGTTCTCTCTTCCTGGAGTGGCATCAGCCTTCCATGTTTCTCTCTTCTTTTCTCTTGATAGCTCCAGTACAACATAACAAGCTTTTTTTCTAATAATATAATCTGACACTCTTGTTTAGTCCTATAGATTTGTCCTTTATACAATCAAATTAGACTAGAATTTGACTGCCTCGGTGGTCCAGTGGTACAGTGTGCGCCTGCTGTGCACGAGGTTGTGGGTTCGATTCCCAACACAGGACAAAACTTTGTGTGACCTACTCGTACAAAGAATTGTTTCTGAGTCTGGGTGTAATTTGTGTCCGTTAATTGTATGTTTGTAAAGTCCCCCGCGACACAGAGCTTTTTCTCTAGTGCAGGAGTTGTCTTTTTAAAAGAAAGAAAAAAAGAAGAAATTCTGCCTATGTCAATTTTGGTTTCTTAGTTTCACAACAAAACGGTACTATAACTCGTAACTGTTGATTGTACGCAGTTTTTACTGTCGAGAAAATGTCGGTTTAGGAATGGAGTGCAGTGTGTATGAAGTTGCTTATCTTGCATTTGCATAGTTACGGGACGGGACACGGCCACTGCATCCGTGCAACAATACCGTTATGGTCATTTTTAATAAAAACTGGTTTTGCTAAGCAGTTATTATTGTTAAACGGCCTTCGTATACGTTGTATTTGGAATGGCAAATGAAGCAGTCGACTGTAATTTGCTGATTGATTGTTGGGAAGGGAGGTCTTTGTTTAACCATTGGAATCAGTCGGACATAAACGAAGTTGAATCCACGTTCATACGTATAGAATTTTGTTAAAACACATTGCAATTAATTAAACTCACTTATATGCACATTTGAGTTTTTATTGCATTAATGATGAGACAATATACATTTAACATTGCTGTTTTTACCAGTTTTATCGCGCTTTATTTTAAAGTCGCTAACCTAACAGATGCACTTTAGTTTTTCCAATTTTGGGTCAACGTTATTTTTTTCCTTTCAGTCATCAACCACAACTAACTTATTCCTGCTATTAAAAACATTAAAAAAAACAGAATCTGACCTGCCATTTTCAAGCACTTACCAGAACAGTTTTTTTATTTTATTTATATAGCTGCCAATCATATATATTTTCATTGCTTACGATACTTTCAACAGCGATTAATAACATATCTACGTAGACTTAAAAAATAAACTTACGATAAAAGCAATTAAAAGTCAGTAGGTACTATTATATTATGTCCTAACTCCCGATACTTATAAATCCCTGTCATTACGGACAATTACTACTGTCATTGTCCGTCGCCACCCTTCACCACAAATGCTAATGCATCAGTGCATTCGAAGCCTCCGTTTTACACACATTACCATCGTTTAATTGTTTCCACACCGTGAACTTGATTAATAAGAAACTTACCCGCTTCATGACCGAGGGAAAACTGTTATTTCTACAGAAAATATTTAACTAGTTATATTGAATAAGTGATATGTTATCTCACCAGCCATCATTTTATATTAAAATCGATTCATATTAAAATTGTTTATGTTTTTTCGGTGAAATAATCACATGTATTGTCATATAAAGTGCTATAGTGCAGAATAAATAAATTATGAATACCAGAAATTTAACAGTCTAGTTATTTAAAATACCTACCACTCGATGTCGGAACTCAAATTTTGAGGATTACGCGAACGTCAATTTTGTCTTTCGTACGTTCAATGGATCAGACTGTATACTACATAAATAAAGGTACAGTGCGATGGGGTAACGTCTCGCAAAAAGTACAAGATAGTATGGATATTTATAATTACTGATTCAAACCATTTTCGGCCATTTAAACTATTTTCGGCCATTCAAACCATTTCTGTATGTCTTTAAACTAAAACTGGCTGAAGTTTAGTGTATCCGTTTTCCTTTTAATACCAAATATAATATTTCATTAAAATCATATAACTGTCACCATGCACATACTTCCTTTATCGATCCTATATATTGTAGTAATGTGTAAATTGAAGCAGCCGCTGACCACAATATTTTAATTATATTTATTTTATCTTAATTATGTCTAAAATTTCACAGAGTATTGTGTCGTAGTTGCGTCACTTTGCAAGCTGTAGCTGTATGTAATTATATTTCACAAAAATTGCAACCATTTATTGATTGAGAGTGGTTTGAGTGTTTTTATGCCACAGTCACTGATCGTATAGTACATTGGTGATCGACGTGGAATAGAAATAGATAGTCGTCACATATTATCACGCGATTGCTACTCTAGCTCACGTAATACACAAAAAGTGATTCTGAATCACCGTGGGAAGATTAGTGGACTTGCTGTTACCATGTGTTTTATTGAATCTGATATATTCAGCGATCTTGTCAGCTGGATAATGTTGGATCTTGATTCTTCATTTGAGTTTTTACTAACATGAAGAATCCAGTTGTGATCTCGATAACTTGATTGACTGGTCTTTTTTGTATGTTTACTGAATGTGTTTAAGTAAAGTGATCTTGTTTAGGTTATTATACGCGTGTAACGGTCACATATGTGTTTTGTATATAGAGCCAATGGAGAGACAAAAACAAAATTTACAACTAGGAAACTACTTTATCCAATGTTTTACTTCAGAAAACAATGTATCAATAATAAGGAACGTATAAAAAGCGTTGCTAAACGGTAACTAAGCACCTGTAATTCATAGCGATACGCATCTGCATACCGCAAGTTGTTCGTGAGAGCGATTTAGGCTGACGTTCAGTTTTTCATCCGCGACGCACGCAAGGGACTCGAGTATCGGCGAACTTGTAGGGCTGTTCCCCCCACGCATATTGTGTAACCTTACTTTAGATGAGTTTCCTTGAATCGCAAATTAAATTCTTTGAATATGGGTACATTAATAAAAGACCCTTACTTATGAACTTATGTAGTTATCCATTCATTTTAAAGATTGAATTTGTGATTTTTTTGATTGCCTTTAAGCAAAAATCTCTTACTCGGATGCAGGGACCAAGCTACCGGTGGTTAGGGCTGCAGGCAGCAATCTTATACATCTGTATATGTGTCCTTCTGCCTAAGCTGAAGGCGCCTAATGCGAAACTCTATCAATATCGGTGGAGGCTTTTGGCAATATTGTTTTTTCTTCATACACTATCAATAGCAGCGACGGTTATAGTGATAACTTTTTCGTCGATATTGTCATTGAGTATATAATCGTCATTTATTTAGGTACTAGCTGTTGCCCACGGCTCCGCCCGCGTGGATGTCGGCTATCGCTCTAAAAAGCCTATGTGTTATTCTAGACCATAATCTATCTCTGTGCTAAATTTCATCCAGATCCGTTCAGTAGTTTTTACGTGAAAGAGTAACAAACATCTATCCGTACTTTACCATTCGCGTTTATAATATTAGTAGGATAACTCCTATTATTGTCTACTTCTTATCACCTGAGACAAGTTACGTTCAGATTGAATTTCTCAAGCCTGTACGACGAACGTACCCTAGAGCGCGAGAGTGCAGTAACCAACTCCCCGTCGGGCAACATTTAGACGGAATTAAGTGCACTTAATCGTCGGCGCAGGCGCTCCGCCTGGGGGAACACAATTTGAGCCCGCATTTATAATGTACCTACCAGTTTTTATGATGCTTCCTTCCTTGCTAAATTTCTGATTGTCAGTACACGTGTAGTGGTAATAAATGTGGTGAACGAAAGTTTTAGACTTCGTAAGTATTCTTAGCTAATATTCAGTCAGTGTGTGGGAAAAATTTATTTTTGGACGCAAGTGTTCTAATAGTGTATTATTTAAAGGTGAAAAATTCTTCAATTTTAAAATAATATTGTTTTATTGGGATAAAGTAAACTCTCTGTAGTTATATTATTGAGATGGTATAACAAATTTGGTTTAGGAATTCATTATCATGATAATGTAGCTTTCTTATGTTGAAAGACTACTTAAAATCGGTCCAGTAGTTTTTTAGTTAAATCTTAACAAACAAACAAATTTATAATATTATTTTAGATTTCAAAAAACAGTGCTTTGATAAACTTATTATGAACAAATGTGTTCAGACAGTGTATATTCGTGTAATTTCTTATTATTGTAGACGTTAGTAGAAGTTTAGTCAAAAGAAATTGTTTTTTTTCTACGTTTGTCACTGAAATATAATTTTGCGGTAAGTATTAAAAGTAAATCGTACAACAGTTGCCGACCACAACATCTGCCAACTGCAAGAGACTGCCATTCGCTAACTCGTTTTAAAACATATTTTTTTTACATTGTAATGAAGATGTTTTGAGCATTGTCTCATAAACAAGCTTCATATAACTTCTTTCAATTTTCTTTGCCTATCCCTGTAACCGTACAATTCACCTTACTGTCTTATTGCTGGGCAAAGGCCTACTCTTCGTACTTTCGCGATTCCATATCAATAGAACTTAACTGAATAGTAAGTAGGTAAAATAACACAGCAGACGTTAAACTGTTTATTTTGTCTAAACTCAATTAGGTTTTTAGCAAAAATAAGGTAAAGAAGGAATTAAATAAAAAATCATATAGTTACTCATGCAAAATTGAGCTTTTCTTTTGTCCTAAACTACAGTAACCTTAAAGCTCAATTTGAAAGTAGCTTGAAGCTTAACAGCTGCTAGAGGTTATTTTCATCTACCTACATTGTCCTACGTAAGAAAAACCAAGGGCAGAGAATATTCACATAAAACATATATCGATAATAAGTCGAAATGTTGTTTATTTTTAATCTTAACTAATATTATAAAGTTAAATCGTAACAATTATATTTTGTTTGTTACGATTTAACTGAATACAACTCGATCGATTTTAAAAAATCGTTCACCACTAGAGAGCTACATTATCAGCGAGTAACTTAGGCTATATTTTATTGAAAAAAATTACAGCATCCTTACGAAAACTAAATAAAAACCGCCCATGCAAGAACCGGACATATCGCTAGTCTCACTTATATTATAAACGCGAAAGTTTGTAAGAATCTATGTGTATGTTTGTTACTCTTCCACGCAAAAACTGTTAAACGGATCTGGATGAAATTTGCCACAGATATGGGTTATAGTCCGGAATAGCATATACGCTACTTTTTATCACGATAGCCGACATCCACGCGGGCGGAGCTGCGAGCAATTAGCTAGTAAGTTATAAAGAAGCGCGTATGTCATAACAGTTGCATCAACGTTCTCATTTCCGACAAGTTGTACGCCCACCTTTTAGACCTCGAGGGCCTGTTATTTTTTCATATAAAATACACAGCCACCACCTAAGTGCGTGTTCTTTTGTGGATGGATGTTTTTCTTCACAATGGGCCGGTTTCATTATGCAGGGCGTAGTGAAAAAGGAACGAAACAGATGTACGGTGGTGCATTCGACGAACAATAGTCACGAACGTCGACCGATCGATGCATCGCGTCTTTTGTGTGGACGGCGAAGAACTAGTGACACTGGGTCTTAAACAGCTGGTCTAAGTGTGTGTGTATATGTATATATATGTCATGTTAGTGTTGCCAGAGTAGATATGCTACATTTCAAAATAAAACCTTAAATTCGGGATGTATGCTCACCAATAAGAACGCATGTTTTTGTAAAATAGGTACTAAATTAGTATTTTGTTGTGTCGCTTGTGATGAATCCAATTTATTTTTCGTTTTTTTAATATTACTTAGTTGGCAAAGAAGCATACTACCTGTCTGATGTTTAGCAATTACCGTAGCTTATGGACGCTTGCAATGTCAGAGGTATCACTTGCGTGTGCCGACCCATTATTTTACACCAGGGGTTTAAGATGGCGTATCTCTGGAATAGAAAATTGTTTCTATCAAAACTCATCCCTAAATGAGCGCTGAAGATCAGAGACTTATTCTATTTATTATTTAAGTATATGGGTAAATACGAGTCATTTTTGGGACCGACTGGAGACCAAAAGAACCCTTCTTTTGGTCTCCAGTCGGTCCCAAAAATGACTCGTGATCGATATAGTTTGATAAAGATCTGAAGTCACAGTCATAGAAACATACACACATACATGCCAATCAATAACACATTGCGTAGTCGATTCATTTAATTTAACGTCGGTGTTAATGACACTGATACGTTTATTCATTACGTATTTATACTTTTTAACATTCAATAATGTATCGAGGTCAACATTTAAATTTCTGAATCATTAAGAACCTATTTTAAGACTCATTGTCATATCTCCGCTTTGATTGCTGCATAATGCACATCTCTTTAATGGTCGTAACAGTTACAGTTACAAATTATCTATGTGAAAGAATACTACTTAGCTAATTGTTTTTTAAAACATCAAAACAATCCTATATCGACAATAGCAAACTCGGAAACGGTTCCTTAACATAACGGGTCAGAAATTAGAGAATACAAAAAGAAAACCGCCTGTCATTATAATTATGCAATCATTTATTTGCGTTCCTGTCGACCTTATTTCCTATTGTATAAGGTTCATTATGTTTTATTACATTTTTTGTTGTATGCAGTCGGCTCCCGACTGACGCGCACTTCGCATGCGTGTGCGCCGCGAGGTAAGCGGACGCGGCGAAATTATGTGCACTTATCTACAGGCCGGTCGTTAGGCTGTTTCGCGTACCTTGTCATGCACGCTCGCTACTTTGTTCAGTTTGTTCCGGACCCACCAAATTAAGCATCGCGTTAAATATTACACGTCATAGTTAAAATAACTTCAGATTTTTATCTGTAATTGTTTTAAAGCATGATTTGAGGTCGATTCCTTTTTTACAATGCACCCTGGGTGTTAAGAAGTTTTTCCTGAAGCCATAGCTTTTATGCAATGATAAGATGGTGATTTTCCGTTCCTAAACTTTTGAATAAAGTAGGATACTTAATTCTGGAAGCCACAAAAGTTTGGTTTAAAGGTTATTATGGCAACAGCCATAACTAATATTGTAAAACGTGTGAACGTGTAAATACATTAATATGGCAAAGTGCTGTCACTGCACATTACTCACGTTCATCGTTTAATCCCTTCCAACACATAATTGTATTTTCCTTTGTTATGTTTTAATATAAATAGATTAAGATTAAGAATAAAGACCAGTCGATTACAAGCAAAAATCATCGTCTTATTTTACTCCTCAAAACGAATATAGCAATACGCTATAATTGGTGACCCCGACTGGCTACCGCTTCTCTAGTGCTGATATAATACCGGGACGACCGGAACCCAAATTGGTTTTCAGCATCAAATCTAGAAAGTGATAGAAAACAAACAAGACACCATGGCTCCACCAGCGACTCCAGCGAAAGGCGACGCCAGCACTGATAGTATTGCAGCGATATCAGTTACCGAGAAACTGCCTCAATTTTGGACTGACTCACCAAGATTGTGGTTCGCGCAGTTCGAAGCAATCATGGCTCCCCAGAAACAAGGAGAGGAATATAAGTACAACATGGTAATTGCCAAATTGCCAAAGGAGGTGATCCATCAAGTAAGCGACATCCTGACACATCCTCCAGACGAGCAAAAATATACGGCTATTAAAGATCGCCTTATAAGCTGTTACGAGGAGAGCGAGCACAGAAAATTTCAAAAGCTATTATCAGAGATGGACCTCGGTGACCAGAAACCTTCCCAGCTATTACGAAAAATGCGGGAAGCAGGCAGCGGGAAGATGAACGACGATACGATACGTCTCCTGTGGTTCCGACAACTCCCAGCCACCATTACATCTATCATTGCAGTATCCGAAGACTTGACATTGGAAAAACTGAGCGAAATAGCCGACAAAATTCACGAGAATCTAACGTATACACGAACGAGCGCCATATCGTCGACAGCTGACATCAGTTTAATAACAAACCTGACGTCACAAATTGCAGCGATGCAAATTGAAATAAACGAGCTTCGCAACAATCGTCTGTCTCGAACGCGACAACGCAGCAGTTTCCGGTCACGTAATGATTCACGCTCACGGTCAATGTCGCACTATCGAAAGCCGCAGAATGGCATTTGTTATTATCATAACAAATTCAAGCAAAATGCAATAAAATGCCGGCAGCCGTGTACATGGAAGAAAAATACGAATGCGATGTCGGAAAACTACTAATAGCACAGAAAGCGACGGATCTCTGTGCTATGCACCCCGCTAACCGTCTAACTATAACCGACTTAAACAGTAGTTATAGATTTTTAGTCGACACCGGTGCAAACATTTCCGTTTTAAATCGCACGGAACATGATAGCGACGCATGCAAATACCAAGTATACGCCGCCAACGGAACCCCAATTAACACATATGGAGAACGCACGCTAACACTGAATTTCGGACTCCGTAGAGAATTCAAATGGTGTTTTACCATCGCCGACGTGAAAATGCCGATTCTAGGAGCCGATTTCCTCGAGCATTTCCAGCTGTTAGTGGATATACACGGACGAAAATTGATCGACAAAGAAACGGGATTAGAAACGCCTGCACGAATAATAGTAGCAAATATTTCATCAATACGAACAATTAACTCGAACTTACCAGATTCGATCAGGTGCTTGTTAGAAAAGTATGAAGATATTACAAAGCCTGGATCGATGAAGAACCCTCCGAAACACAATGTTAAGCATGAGATTATAACAAAAGGGTTCCCAGTTGCTACACGGGCACGTCCTCTTCCTCCAGACAAATACAAAATCGCAAAGCAAGAGTTCAAGGAGATGATGCATATGGGAATTTGCAGACCCTCAAGCAGTGAGTGGGCATCCCCACTTCATATGGTCAAGAAGAAAAATGGCGAATGGAGAGCATGCGGTGACTACCGCGCACTCAACAAAATTACCGTACCGGATAGATACCCATTGCCACGACTGTTAGATTTTACGTATATCGCAAGCGGAAAAACCATTTTTAGTAAAATCGATATAAAGAAAGCATTCTATTCGATTGCTGTCGCTGAACCAGAGAAAACAGCGATAATAACGCCGTTCGGACTTTTCGAATTTACAAGACTTCCGTTCGGTTTAAAGAACGCCGGACAGTCATTTCAAAAGTGGATGGACTCTATATTTAGAGATTTAGACTACGTATATGTTTTCGTTGATGACATTTTAATTGCTGACTCAGAAACCGACGTCCACTACAAACACTTAGAAGAAATATTCAAACGCCTGCAAGAAAACGGCATTACAATTAACACAAACAAGTGTGAATTTGCAAAATCGGAGATTGATTTTCTTGGTTATCATATAACGAGCCAAGGATTGACGCCTACAACGGAAAAAGTTCAAGCAATTAACGAATATCCGAAACCCAATACAGTGAAAGAACTACGTCGTTTCTTAGGCATGTTAAACTTCTACCGAAGCAGCATACCGTACGCAGCGAAGCATCAAGCGCCTCTAAATAGATACTTGAGAAATTCGAAGAAAAATGATAAAACAATCATTCAGTGGAATAAAGAAGCGGACCACGCTTTCGAGCGCTGCAAACAGGATATACGACAAATAACGTCAATAGCCTGCCCAGACAGCCAAACCCAACTAGCAATGATGACTGACGCAAGCTTAAAATGCGTAGGCGCCGTCCTACAGCAACGACAAAAAGGAAAGTGGGAACCGATAGCTTTCTTTTCAAAAGTACTAAGCGAAGCTCAAACGAAATACTCTACTTACGACAGAGAGTTACTGGGAATTTACATGGCAATTAAACATTTTAGAAGACTCATCGAGGGCCGAGAATTCACCGTCTACACGGATCATAAGCCATTGATTCAGGCATTCGATAAGAAGCCATCATTGAGTGACACACCGAGGCGGATTCGATACCTGGACTACATATCGCAATTCAGCACTAATATAACACATATTAGCGGCAAGGAAAACACAGTTGCAGACGCCTTGTCTCGAGTTGTTGAAACGATATCATTACCATCCAATATAGACTGGAAGGAGGTAGCAAATTGTCAACAAAACAATGACGAACTCGAACGATTGAAATCGAATAAATCAAAACGGTTCGATTCCAGCTATGATATATAAAGCTATACAAACGATCTACAATCACCACTCACGACAAAAAGTTTTCACACGCAACATGGGATCCAACACAAGTACTCATGAGAAAGAACAAGTCAACATGGTGCAAAACAACGCGCCAGCCATTCCGGAAGAGTTACTGCAGATACACTCTAGGCTCGCTGAGGACCTACAGAGCATACGAGGTTGGATCACAATAACGATTATCGCAGTGATAATAATAATATGCATCATCAGTGTCTACATGTTGTTCCGAGCGATCGGAACAAAAATCGAGAAGAGATTTATGCGTGTGATACGAGAAACCAACGTGGTGTAGGGTAATAAGTTTAATCGTAAATATTTTTTTTTAAGGAGGGAGTATCTATGGCAACAGCCATAACTAATATTGTAAAACGTGTGAACGTGTAAATACATTAATATGGCAAAGTGCTGTCACTGCACATTACTCACGTTCGTTTAATCCCTTCCAACACATAATTGTATTTTCCTTTGTTATGTTTTAATATAAATAGATTAAGATTAAGAATAAAGACCAGTCGATTACAAGCAAAAATCATCGTCTTATTTTACTCCTCAAAACGAATATAGCAATACGCTATAGTTATATACTATTGACGTAAATTGTAGTCTGATATTTAGACCAAGCGATATTATTGCAACAGAAGCCACAAAATGTAATATTTATTTCAAAGCCGTGTCTCAAAACATGTCATGGCTTGGATTCAGCTCGACCTAGCATGAATCATCCATAATAAGTTACCCAGATTATATCAGGACCAAAAATAATGTTGTACCAAAACCAGTCATTAAAAACGAATGGAGTGACACATCGTATTCCCAGCACGATTAACCCACACAGTTAATTATCGTCCTTTTGATTAATACACTGAAATCAGTCTCACTTCATACAAATTAACAACTGCAGAGCCGTTATTCAGCCGACTCCTGTGTTACCCGAGATTTTTTTAATTAAAA
Source organism: Trisateles emortualis (assembly GCA_947095525.1). Classification (NCBI taxonomy): domain Eukaryota; kingdom Metazoa; phylum Arthropoda; class Insecta; order Lepidoptera; family Erebidae; genus Trisateles; species Trisateles emortualis. The sequence continues at coordinate 17,457,403 of OX352736.1, read as the reverse complement.
CATTCTTCGACAAGGAAATTGAGAAAAAAAGACGGTTACCGATTGAATGTAAAAAAATCTTCGAAATCCTTTTCACCCCTAATCTGGTAATTGTCGGTGAATTTTTTGCGCTATTAAAGAAAAAACGAACCCTTTGTGTATTTGTACCCTCGCATCGCACGTGTACTCACGAATCTTTTTAACCAATGAAATGGGCCCGTGAATTGTATTTGTCGTAACACGTTATCAACAAGCTTCATCAGCACTCAAAAGTTTGGGAATCGATGTTATCTCTCGATCTGCACGATGAATAATGAATACATGCTAAATAAAGCAGAGGAAGTATAGATGGGTCAAATATTTATCGTGGTAACCCCTAAATGTCAATGGGATGGAGGCGACGAGACGATTTCGTTAATAGGATTGTAATTAAGCCGAGAGGGGTGCGACGAGTAGGCGGGGAGCGCAGGTGCAAGGATACGGGCGTAACCTTTAGAAACAGCTGTTCTATGGAGGAAATGACCACGATCGTGCTGATGAAAAATAAGAAGAAGGCAACACCTTAATCTATTTCTAAGTTTTGTACAGATGTTTCCAATCGTATATTATGTTTAAGCGTACTATAAAAATAGTGTCGACTAGGCAGCTGTTTGCGGTAGGCAAATTTATTATTTCGTAAAGGGCAACCTGCGTTTGTTGTTTACACAACAAGTCGTCCGCGCACCGCAATGTTAATGGGACAAATACCACGGGATATCGTACACAACTCGCCCATAGCCCATTTGAATATTAATACGCGGCGGCGTATTCGTTTAGGCGTACGTTCGCACCGTGCATACATTATTCTGTTATGGGATTATAAATAATCTGACTTTGTAATGGCTTTGGACTGTAACGTGTGAAGTCTTGAAGACAAGGAATAAATCACCATTATCTTCATTATCTGACCGTCCTAGCGAATACGTAATGGCACCATTTACAGTTACATTGTCGCTCAATGCATTACTAATTTATCATCATTCAAATATGAGGAACAAGGCTTGCAACTATGCTCGCGAGTTTGACTTAGCTTGTCTGCATTGTAAAGCCGGAGTGTAATATGCTTTGTCGAATATTTGAGCATGTGTAGCAATAAAGTACATTACGTACATCCCTGCTTTTTATCCCAAAAAACATCAACTCCGACACCATCTGCACTTTGTCCAGCCATATAACACGTCACACGGAATGTATTTTGAATTGTTTCTCGTAACGTAATTAATAGTTGGAATAAATGTGACACGAGTGGTGTCATATATTTGTTTGGATTTGTGTGGTCTCTCTTCTATTTAATCAGTACTGTGAATTCTATCGACAAGACCGGAGATAAAATGGGAAATAAAAACCAACGTTAGAAGAAGCTTTACGCCACATTGGATAAAACGACAAGCAAAACCTTAGCTGAACAGGAACCTATCTCGATTAAAGCGATAAAAAACCAATTGAGACGAGACGAAAATTATTTAAATACATTCCGGTTGTTTTCTCACCCAAAGTGTTCTTATTGCCGTTTCCCGGAATTTCTGATAAGGCACAGTGCTGCAATTCACGATAAAGGGTATCCATCCTTCACTTCCGCTCCTCGAGACTCAAAATCCTTTGATAAATTACTATTTCATCTCAGGATTTCGTATTTCTTGCCAAACTTTTTGAACCCTTCGGTTTTAGAGATCCCTAGTTGAATGGCGAAATTCTACTCTAAGTAGTAACTAAGCTAAAGGATGAGGATGTCATATTATCTAATTTAAAATAAAATATGTTTTTTTAGTTGCTTTCGTTATTTTTTTTAGCTGGATCTCTTAGTGTAAATACTACAATTCTGGAGGTCATATAAATAGTCGTTCCTTCTTCGCATGGTAGGTAGATTCGATCAATACCCTCATTCCGACAACAAATACAAACAAATAAATAATTTAAAAATCGACAGCATGCAAATAAATAAAATCTACCGTGGTAAAAAAAAAAAAAATCTTTGAACATAAATTGCTTTCGGAATTATAGGTGCAATTATATTTTAACATGATAAAAGATCAAACGACAACCAGAACCTAACACAGAAAACTTACAACGCTGACTCGTAATATTTTTTCTCCTAGGGGCCAAGCGCGTTGCTATGGGCGGTAATCCTGGGATGGACGCAGGCGGGGGCTTTTAATTTCGGGCCCGCCTGCTGTGAACGGATTACCAGACCCTGAGACTCGGCAATTAGTTGTCACGAGGTCCGACGTCGCTCGCCTTTGCAGAATTTTCGAGGATTATCACTAGCCCTACACCCTCAGATCATTTGTAAAGTCAAGCGATAAATTTGTCTGACCTCTGAAGTCATTGAAGATTTATTACATCGGAAATCAGGCATTGCCTCTATACACTTATCGAACTGTATTCAAATTCTAATAAAAACACATAAGAAGAACCTCAACTCTTAAATGTTTTTGTAAAAACAAACAACGTCGTTAATCACGTTATCAATGTCAAATGAAGCATTATTATAATAAAACTGTTCGCAGTTATTATTAGTATTCCCCATTATATTATCAAATCTACACTTACGTCGTACCTACCTCAAAATTTTACAAACCAGAACCACATCAAGATATTCCGGTTAAGTCCAATTTGTTACGAGCGCTGAACGCGTAAAAACAATTTAACTTTGAACAACGTCTCCCGTGGGGCGCCCGTTCCTGCCAGGCACCCAGTTTCCGTACTCGTAACGCCACTTGCACTGCTACCGAATTTATTTATAATGTTTACTTATTGAACTTTATACGAAAAAGAAGAAATATGCATCGGTTTTATAATACTGGAGAACTGTAAGCTATAGTGCATTAGCTGATTACCTATAAGACTGTAACGTTATAGGCAATGCACCAAAGACATTGGAGCCAATTCTATTGTTTCAAACTAATTCCGAAAGTAATATTGCACAGAAGTAAGTCTGTCTAATAATAAACAGCAATTGTTTGAACAAACAAACAAATGTACAACATTTCGAAAGAATTCAGAGAGAAAGATAGATAGAAAATGATATTTCTCAAAATATGACAGTTATCTTGTATTTCGTTTTATATCAATAATCTACATAAAAGCTAAGTCCAAAGTTGTTAATCGCTGATGAAGTGATGATCTATAAAATAATTAATTTTCCTAAATTAAAAAAAAAAATTACATGTAACAAAAATTCTAGGGTAGGAGCAAGGGCAATCCAACGTTTAATTGTTTGATTTAAGAAACCCGTCCCTTCCCCATCTCCACCTAATTAATCTTCAGGCATTACCTGTCGATGAAATGAGATTTTAAATGAAAATTTGAAGGTCTTTGCCCCCTTACTTTTGCCCTATTCGGATGCGTCATGGAAAAATGGAAACTTCATTCCACATTATAATGCGGGCTGCGGCTAAAATTTTAAACTCTTAATTGACGTAAACATTTATCCACTATAATGCTAAATATATATTTGTATGAAGGTAGGTGGTTACAGTGTGTGGTATGCACTTTACTCTCATAAAAATAAAAGCGTCACACGACCCCTGAATTGGAACATGAAAAGCTAAATGTCGCGTCGTGGGAACGCGGCGGCCAGTTTTCATTCGTTTATTTTCTTATTAAGTCCTTTTAGTACTTCGTTTGTTTGCAGCCACTGTGATGGATTACGAGATTATCCTTGCACTTTGCAGTTACTGTTCAGTTTTTGCCATTGCGACTGGAATATACGCTTTTTTTTTTCGCTCGAATTTCTTGATTAACTTGCATTTATCTAGTTTATAGTAGTATTGGCTTTTTGGTAGTTGCTTCCAAAAGTTTTAGAATTTGAAAAAGACTTACTTGTGGTTTAGCTTCATTTTTAAAAAAAACACCATGTAGCCACTTACATCGACGGCACTGATAACGAGTAAAAATGATCGTTGCCTATGTGTGTGTGTGTGTGTTTTTGTGTGTGCTATAAAACAGTGATAGTTACGAAAACCCTATGCTATTATGATAATTATACCTTGTTTTGAAGTTGTTTTCTAAGTCACAAACAATTAACGATCGAAGCAGACTGCGTAGGTACTAACTGTTAATATTAGTTCCAGAGTAGTGCATTGGATATGTAGTTTTTCAAAATAAATAGCTTGTTTCCTAGAATATAACCGCTTTCAAAGATAGCAATGCTAACAATTTTAACGATAGAATGTTTCATAAACATATTTTAATCACTTCGTTAGTAGAATAATCTCCAATATTCATGTCTTGTTATCTTAACATCGCTGTTTAATATGGAGATCGCATTCTCTAGAAGAAAATATTTCGTAAATATGTTAATACTATCAACAAATTACAAATTTCATTACCCAGCACTATTAGTACAGTTACGTTTGTTACGACTATTTAATAATACGTACGTTTTTTGTATGTTGACGTCACTCATTCATTACGATAACATGTGTATAGTGCGTAGTGCACAATGGGTATGCTAATCGCGAGCCGAGATTACGATTAAACAATAATAGGGCCGGTCGTCCGTGCGCGCTCGCCCGACGATCGATACCGTACCATCTGGCCCGTTCCCGCGATCGCGTTGTTCATAAATGCTGTTATATTTTTAGAACTGTCACTATAAATGAAATGTTGAAAGTTTTAATTCATTTAATTTGCTAGAATATCATAGTGGTTATCGGTAAAAGTTAGAATCAGCAACAAAATATGTGACAATAACTTAAAAATGGTGTGACATGCTTTACGAAATAAGTAAATAATTTTCGATTTTGTAAACCCAAAGCAGATCAGCCTTCACTGTTATTAACCTTATTATTATTATTTTTAGTTATTATCTTAACTTAATATAAGTAAGATCACAAGTTAGAATTTTTTGTTTAGAACAGCAAACTTTTTTATGTTTAATGGAAACGATTCAAAAGTTCTAGATGGTCAATAAATAAATGCAATAGATGCTGACGAGGCTCATTATAAACAAATGACTTACATATTTTAAAAGACAGATCAACGGAACAACCCCATGCGTTGCAAAGCGGTTACAAACACAGGTAAAGAAGTGTGATGACACGTGTTTCTAATCTCGATATTACAATCGTGTGTTCGTATTGTGTGACCTACTCCTTATGTTTTTATTGTTACTGATAATATAATTGGGATGTTTATTGATCAATTTAGTTTTTTAGCTTTCACGCAAATAACGTATGTAATTGCTAATTTGACATGTCAATTATTAAAGCTGGCAGTGTCAAACAATAAAAATATGCTTGTAACTATAAATACATTATTACTGTGACTTATTTTGCAAGATTTAATAAAATTAATATTACCTGATATTTTTGTAGAAACATTAAATACCTTTGACCACTATCAAAGGTATGGTAAATTTGTCTATCATCTACATTCAAATCATGATATTACTTTATTATGAAAAAATATCTAAAATACAAATAAAAAAACATCCCAATTAATTATTTTGCAATTGGATATTTTCCAACTAAAATATACATACGAAATCGTAACCCATGTTTAAAAAATCCTGCTTAGTCAATTTTGCACACAATAAAAACCATCCCCCGGTCGTTCGCGAATTCAATATTGCATTAATGAGGCACTCTAACAATGACATTTAATTTTGTACTGAATGAAAGAGTCGCCGTGTCTTTGGCGATATAACCTTGCAACTGTATGACCTTTATCTCTTGAAGAATAAAATCGAAATTGCAATGTATTTTTTAAGCAGGGGTTCGTTAGCCGAGGGTGAACTGTTGACACGTGCGTACGCATTTTGCGTACTACCTAAATAAATAGTACGTTATGTTTATGTTTGGTGGTTCTCACGAATTTGTTTATTAATTCTTAAGCCGTAGAGAGGCCATCTGTCTTGTTGAATTAATGATTTGTCATGTTGTAAAACGATATCTTTATAGAGAAATGCGGTAATGAGAGATTATAGATAGTTTATTAGAAATATAATAGTTTGAAATTTAAAATCAATTGCTAAAATATAATTTTATGTTCATGTGGTTTAAAAGAGTAAAAATCTTATAATCCTAATGGATGAAGCCACGTTAAAGAAATAATTGTGAATTTAAAACTAGTACTCGTTGTAGTTAGTTCAAATAAAATTACAATAACACTATTAAAATAATACACTATTACAAAAATTGTGTATAAAAAAATAGTAACCTTTTTTTTTCCTTTAACTCCAAATTATATAATATCCAAATTATATAATAATAATAAATAATTAGTAAGGTTAATCAAAAATAATATTAATGATTAGATGTCGTCAATGTTATTTTTGATTAACCTTTGAACAAGGGTGCGTTAAAAAAGACAACATTATTGACCCACAGCGTGTTTTATTTTGTTATTCAATTGGCGAAATGAAATGCTCGAAATTCAAACATTAAATAATAGTCTGGTCAATCAACGCTTGCACAAGCAGCTGTAGATTCGAAAATTTATAAAAACATTTTGCTCAAACATTTCGCTCAAAGCTGTTTTCGACTGTTACGCACATCTGCACAGTGTCCTAACACCAAAGTAGAATCAGTGGACCGCGACCGTTGAGAACACTAAATTAGCATAATCCATAATGTGTGTGTGTGCACGTGTTGGATGCGGCACGCGACACCATTGAGCACAACCCTTTAGTGCTGCATTGTGCGTTCACTAGTGATATAATGAATTTGATTTGATTCGTCCCCACTTTTGTAGAGCTTTTGTTAAATATCCCGTGGGTTAGGGTGGTATCGATCGTCATACTGACCGAGTTGACCAAGTTAGCGTCTGCTGGGATATACGAGTATCTATTGTAGGATCTGATGGTTGAAAAATATTAAATAAGAAAGAATTAAATTATACTGGTCTATTAAAATTTTTGGATTTGGACCCCTTTTGGAGCACAGGCGCGCACGGAGTGGTGTTAGCTTTGGAATACTTAAACTTTACACGAAGAAGGACTGCAGAAAGCAATTACGTTCGGATTTTCACCACCGGGCGTCATCTTGTAAGGAATAAATGTGCAAAAATGAGAAAATAATCTTCATTGTTTACCAAATTATGTTATGCTTTAATAAATTTCGTTATAGTTATTTACAAGTATATGCCTAAAAAAAATTTATTACAGTTTATATATTATTCAATATTTTATATAATTCTTATATGTATGTTATAGGTACGCATTATATATATTTAAATAATAATATAACAAACGTGAAAGAAGTCGAGCTCAGAACAGAATTCGAACCAAAGCTGCCTTAAATATTAAAATACGTATATTTGAGCTCATTGCATAGCAAAAATGCAAAAAAAATTAACGCACGCATTATTTAGCTTGCCCTTTTAACTGCCAATGCTTGTATCCTATAAATGATACTATGGAATCATGAAAATAAAGATATACTTATTTTTAAATTATTTTCTATGAGACAATCAACATTAACAATAGTCTAAACTCAGCCTATCGTTGTATACATAGCTATGTATGGCCTATTACACGATTGGCGTGCAACAAATTCCCAGTGATATTGGGCAGCAATAACCCGAGCCGGTTATGACGTGCTGAGGTCGATCGCTCGACGTGTTCGCACACACCCTGTGTTATACTTATACACATAAGTGTGAAATAGATCACTAGATGTGGCAGAGGATTTTTAAGAAAATAAAGTTTTGTATGTATTTTAATCAAATCTCACTTTTTAAGAAGAATCATGGAAATGAAAAATCGGTCACTTATCCATGGACTGACCGCGAGAAGTTTGCTTAACCTCAAAAAATAGTTACTTTAGTGTTTGTTTTGTCCACAATTCCATATCCATTTTATTTAAAAAAAGATAAGAATTTCACATACCACGCTATAAAGATGTGTTCCATGTATTAATATAAAAAAATACTCAATAAAAACAAACAACGCGAAATCTATCAGATCAGCTCAGGTATAAAGATGTCTTGCAAGCTGTACGCGTGTAGATGATATTTATACCCTACACAGTTTCCTTTCATAAAAAAGGACAATTGAAAAAAGGAATCGACTTGAAAATATAAATCTAGCAATCGACGTTAATGAAATAATAACCAACCTTGTAGAATCCAAAATATTCAAAGTATATAAAAAAGAACTACATTCCTTTTTTATACCACGTCTAGTAGATTTATATCCGCGTAAAGAACCCTCCACTCACATATTGGGTTACCAGGCCCAAGTGTCGTTGGGGCGAGCCAAGAGGGCGGGGCCCCGATAATATCGACTTTTCTTCTTTCATTCATCATTTACTTTCTGATTGATTGCTTTAATAAAAACGACGCACTTTATAAATGAAATTAAGCGATCGTTATTTTTAATACGATGAGGATATTTAACACTCTGGAAATGGTTCCTTGGAAATAATTGCATATGGCAACAAGTTAGCCTTAAAATATATCGCACTCACAATAGAAAAATGACTTAAGTTGAAGCGTGTTTGTTTTGCAATTTATATCTTATGCTTAACAGCTAAAGTTCATAATTGCCCAGTGACATTTCTCAAGTTACGCCAGGTGTCTAGTAACGATGCGATATTTTTAAATCATAGTATTTGTCCAATAACCTTTTCAATTTATTAAGATTTATCAAAGTATATTGTGTATCTGTTTCGTAGGACATACGAGTAACTACACACGATTGTATTGTTTCCTTAACCATATCCCATCATTTGACTTCGATTCTTCTTGTCAGTCTTTTCTCTGTGTCATCTGTCCTTTAAAGCGTTTTTTTTCGATCTTAATTTGAATTTCAAACATCACATGTCAACCTTAAAGCTAAGTTGACATCTACGGTCGCAATTAAATCACTATGATGATGAGGATGCCCCTATAAAATAATTGAACGAAAACAACAAAGAGGAAAATAGCCATCTGCCGATCACAGCAGCCTCTGAAAAGGGCACAGCTAATAAACGATAATTTGTTCCCAAACTTCGTTAACCGTGTACCAACCAATTCGAAACTATTACCAAAATTCTCTTTTGTTTTGGAGCACCCTACGAACGTACAGAGCTCACACGCTGCTACTGTTGCCACGTCTAACGTGATATATTTCAGGATATTAAATTTACTTGACTTTGAACATATGCCTACTAAATACAGCCTAATAGACTGGATGTAGAAGGCGAAAAACAAGAGTGCTGTCTTTGGCGCGAGTTGAGAGAGGCCTTACTATATATGTATGTCCAGCAACAGAAGTAAACATGTTGATTAATTGATTGAATACAGTTAAGTCTAAAATGTGAAATTTTTATTTACATCAATCAGTCAGGCTACATCTTTCCTACATTATAATTATAATAACAATAATGATTCATAGAAACAATAATAAATAAATCACAAAAAATAAGTAATCCTATGCAATGTCAGAATGAGTCCATATCTCAGCTTTGTGTGCGGTATTTTCAAATTTTTCGATAGGGCAAGTTCATTTCCGATAAAACCACGGTCAGTAACACACACACATATTTAAAAATAAGATTATAATAATAATTTTAAAAAAACATTGATAGTAAAAAAATAAAAACTACATGCGTCCCTCTTTCGTATGCGTCCAAATAATTAATAAAGGGTAAATCATACGTACCCTAGTAACTGGGACGTCCTGCGTTAAACAGGACAGCTGGCAGCACTACTCACTGCACCCTCGGGATCTACAAGTGCTATATAATAAACAAGCACCAACCATGTTAGGTTTCCTGCTTCAATTACTGTAATAACTAACCATTGTGGTGCACTGGTTACTCGAAACCATTGACTTTTAAGTTTATACTTAAATTGGCATGTTGAATGCGTTTGAATTTATTAAATTTATTTTAGTTATGTTATAAACAAATTATAGTGCGTACGTATTATTTGAAGGTATAATTTTCTTCATGTTTTAATGTATGTAGCAATGTTATTAAAACTTCAGGTAATAATATAGTTCCACGACCCGCTGCTCAAGCTTACGAGCTTGGTTCCATTTTCTGGTCAGGCAAATCGGTATTCGGTTTTTCTGTAAGAAAATTTTCGCCTTGGAATTTCGCCCGGTAAAAAACTTATGTAAATTGTAATATTTACCAAATACATTAAATAATTAGATTAAACACAATTAACACAAAAAATCTAAAAAAAGTATCTGCTCTAATAAAACATGCGAAAACAAAGAATTTTTAAGGACTTTTTATTTTCCTTTTGTTAAATTTCGTAATGTATACCTACACTATACCCTATACACATACGAAGTTTTTACTCGCCACCGGCGATTATAGCTTGCTTCGTGTGTGTGCTTGTGTTTTCATTCACAATTTAACACATGCGCATTTGTCGCATCTGGCAGCACTGTAGTTCTGCCCGCCAAGTCAACCATACGTGGTCGTTTTTAAATATTTCGAATCGATTTTATGTAAAATAAATTTGTTACTACTTACTGCAATTACGAACAAAACTAACATAATAATTATATTAAAGTACAATGTAATTACAATTAATGTCCCCTACGTAATTATTCAGCCTATTTTTATCTCACACGCACACGTGTAGTCGCACATCGTGTCATAGTCAAGGCAGTTACCTAGACATGCTAATTTTTATCACATTCTGACGCAAGAACCACGTAAACCTCTAAAGTAATGTACAAATAACATAAACACTTTATGTAAACTGAAGATTTCGGCGTCACTAATGATTGAGTAACGTTTGCGTAGGAATTACCGCGTGGGAATGTATCTTACAGTTCATTGAAGAAAAATATATTTATTAATCTAGTAAATAAACCACGACATTTTCCCCAACGAGTAGGCAGTAGTATCACAATTTACACCCACATTTCTTGAGTTATCTTAGATCCCATAAAAAGGGGCATGTGTTTTGATCTCAAAGTAATGGATCACCGAATAACAATTTAGAAAAAAGGAAAAATTCTAAAGCATTTAAAATTTTATTTTTCTTGAAGCAAAGTCATAAACGAAATGCTTTGCAGTTTTGATTTTTGACTTAGTATTACAACAATTGACCCACAAACTATCTCAGGTAATAAATAACAAACGCTAATCTATAACAACGCCAACGAAAGTAAATTATTACACAGAAACAAAATACAATGGAGCTCATTAACGTTGGCCGTTCACTTAATTCTGTAATACAGTGAACATGATGATCAACATACAAAAATCTGGTACGCATTTGCGCAAATTTAGTTTACCACGATACCGATGATATGCTTGTCGCGTACACCCTGATTGGGGAGACCAGCCCGTAAATCGATACACAAACGAAAAATAAAGGCAAGTAGATGATAAAATTTTACGGTTTTACTGTCCATTTTTTCCGTTCATTCGAGAGATCGTTGGAAACAATTCAATAAATGCTGTCAATTTGTAGATCCTGGCGCGATATAAAATTGAAATTGATTTATAGAATTGGAAATTTAATTCGACAAGTGTCGTACTGTTTTGAATGCTGTAAACAAGCCGGAACAAGTTTTAAACCAAAGACTTGCATCATACGGAGTTGTTTGAATAACCACACAAACACAACACAATCGTGTTCCAGTCTCGGTATCTCCCGTTACTCCACTTTATTTTAACCTGCAGCGGTGTCCAGATCGTTTCCTGTTGTATTTCCACTCAACAAGGCAGTTAAAACATACCGCAAACTAACACCTCGCATTTGTCTTGTCTGGATGTCTTCGTAGGCAGCAATTTATTGCCTTCCTATTTGAGTTCTTGTGATCAAATACTGCTGATATATATCGGTACGAGTTCATTAGGTTTCAGCCTAATTTTGACTATCAAAAGGATGTGAAGGAAGTCGTTTACTAAAAAAATAAACTCCATGAAATTATTTGGGCCATTAAATAGTTCTGCTTTTATAATAAAAGTATCTTGGACGGCTTTGGACAAAGCTTTTGGAAAACAAACATTTGTCATACTATTTTCTATCTTTATTTGTATACAACAATGTTGGATCAAATGAATACAATGTTTATGGCACGAGACTAACGATCCCTCGAGTCCAAAAGGGTGAATACAAGTTTTGTTTTCTTATAATTTATTGTATCCGGTTTTTGGGGCAGGTGGCCTATACGTATCGCAAGGTATTCAGATTCATAAATCATATCTGTAAGGAATTATTCAATAAAATACATTCAGCGATGATATTATACTACAAAATTAACACTCAGTTGCATCTACGATTATGGACTTCCACACTAAATAATTCGCAAGCGCAGCACAGTATGGAATTTATGATTGCATTGTAGTTTTTGTTAAAAACAACTTTTTTGTTAACGTTTTTATAAATTATATATATCAAGCAAAAAGATTGACAGTTAGCCACGTTGAATTAGACATGGGCCGAGCGCTGCATTCGTTTGTTGCCGACACAATAAAAACTGCAGTAAGTATACAGCTAAATTACCGACAATCTAAGATTGTTATCTACAGAAATATGGGGAAAATATTACTTTGAATAATTAACGTAAACTGTTTTGAAAGCAAGTGAGAAAAGTAACGAAAATAAATGAAGCTAATTTTCAATTACTCGTCATTCTGATGAAAGCGATTTTCGGTGCGATGCATTATTTCTATGTTCTAAAATCAAATTACGTGCGTCGGTTGTGCGCCGGCGCGGTAATTACAGGCGCTTGTGATTAATGAGCAATCAGACCCTTGCCGGATTAGGGTTGGCCTCTTGTTCCTTTTGTATCGAATATTCTAAGGCGTCCAAGTGCCGGGCATATCGTTTCAGCTGTTGTTTTGCTTTCAAACTTTTTGGTGAGTTAAATTAGATTTATTATTTTTAAAGGAAACTTTTCGTACCTGCCGCATGCCGCCCGTGCCGTTAAGAATTATTTTAAGAAATGTCAGCCACCTTTTCACAATCAGATCTTTTGCATATGCAAATATCACATATTATGCGTTTTCTTACTTAAACCTGTTTAAATCACTTTTGTTATTTTAAAATGCTTTACTAATTGAGAATCTAACCGGTATCATAAGCATACCTGGACATTTAGCATGGCATCCGTGATATCCTGGAGTTGCTTGAATGTTAAGATTATAAAATTGGAGTTTTAAAATCCATTTAAAACTGCATTTTAAGCGTCATGTGCTTCAAAAATGGATCATAAAATGCCTATTCAGTATTTATTTTAACAGCATATTTTTATAAAAACTCGTGAACAAGTATCGCATAATTTGTTGCATGCGCTAATAATTTTCAATATAAAACAATATACGGTACATTTGAGAAACATTTTAAAATGCACGCACATAAACTGAACGTAAAATAAATCACAAACTTGTAAGTTGACACCCCTGAATCTTGGCTACCGTGCTCTTTTTGAATTCCCAAGCAATGAGTTACGCAAATTTCAACCTTCTGTTGTTGTTATAAAGCTGCGTATTGTTTTTGCTGCAATGTTCAAGTTTAGGACACAGTAAGCCATAGCATGTCACTGCGCCTTAGCTTTTGGACAGCAAAGAGAACGCTTCGAGAGATTCCCTTCAACAGCTGAGCCTTTTGTAATTCATTTTGGTTGAATTTTGAAATATCTATTTAGTCTTATAAGTAGGCAAGTACTACATTTATTAGTAAGATGTTCCTTTTATAATAATTTGTTATTTTTATATCACAGAATATGCCAAATATTTATACTAATTATAATTGACGTTTTAACTTCTTGTATTCATATTATTTACCCCTAAATCGGCATAAAATGTTTTATTTTACAGTTCATGGCTTGGTTATTTATCTTTAATTGCTAGTCAGTTAGGTTATACTGGTTATAACTTCAATTTATTAATTTAGGCCATAACGACAGAATAATTGGAGTCATATGATCGATCGCATCGGATTTAAAATCCATTTCATGAATCAAAACCCACTTCATTTTTAAAACATAAAATGTCACTTATGTTATTTAACATCACGTTATTTAATATTTATTCAACAAATAACCGTTAACGTAGCAGTTATTATAACATAAAACATAATATCTAGTTTCATTATTTTATTTAATGGTCTCTTAAACGTATTGATTTATTTAGGTGTAAGCGCATAAATATGGTCACAAGATGTATCTTTTCAATGTTATCAGAGACTCAAGGTACTAGGCGACCATAGTTAAGCAGGAAGTTACCGTGAAGGGACTACGGAGGCTCGGAACGCTAACGGAATATTAAACACTTCTGAAAGCTTGATAAACGAATTTTCTTTCTACATCCTGCTTACTCTTATAAGAAATGAAAGGGATAGATAGTAAATCGAACGCGATATACCACAGTATTGATAGTAATGAAGGGAATTGTTGTTTTAATTCTATTTGATCGAAGCTAATGTAGTGTTTGTGCTTGTTACAGGTAATGCACTCAATTTGGTCGCAGTTGGTACGATGTAAATTGGATTTCAACACGGTTTGATATACGATTTTGTAGTAAATGTTTGACGAATATTTGTGTATGGATTGCACTGAAGATTGGATAAAGGGAAAGTTTATTGTTATTTGTAGCGATTTAATTCAAGCATACAACACGTGACAAAAAGCAGCAGTTAATAGGCCGAGCTGAGGTCTGTGGCTCGATCCTTGGGTCGGACAAAAAGTGCTAGACTGCATCGAAGTTTGAAATTGGGTCCAGTGTATGGTAATAAGCTAGCCCTATTACATACATGGTACATAGCAGGCAAAATGTGGGTGTAACACAACAGTGCTTACCCCTTCGGGAAAAAGGCGTGATGATAATGACTAGTGCTTAGAGACCCTGATTGCTCAGCGCTAAGGAGGTCATGGGTTCGATTTCCACCCAGGACAAATCTTTGTGTGATGATCATGATTACTTATTGTCTTTATGTACAGTATCTTTCATATGTACCTATATATTTAAAAATATATAAGTATGTTTACTAGTTATCTATTTGCCATAGTACTGGCTCTGCCTAGTTCGGAATCAGATGTGTGTGAGGTTGATAAGACAATATTTTTACCATTAACAGTTAAGCTTAACCGTCCATAGATTTATCAACAAGTTTCTTGTACTGATAAAATCGCATCAACAAAATACATGTTTCTTATGTGTATTTAAAATGATTCGATGACATATAAAATGGAAATCTAAACGATACAAACTATTTGAAACATAATATCAACAGATATGAGAGTTCGATATCTACAGATTGAATAATAATTTCGGCGGGAATTGAGTTATCAGACTTGTTTCGTGGATGCGATCTTTACTATTTATTTACTTATTATGCTGACTGCTACTACTAAATAGTTTTTTCATAGTTACGATTACCAGTATAGTATCGTATTTTGTATTGAGTTTCCACGAAAAATGCTCAGTCGGAGAATGCTTTGAGAATGTTTTGGACTGTGCCCTATACTTATACTATTATTAAAAGAAAATATTTATATTATTGTTTGTAATGAAAAACCTCTAAACTACGGATCGGTTTAAAAAAATCTTTCACTAATTTCTATAAATGAAGGAATTTTTCGAATTTTCGATTACTGAGTAACATAGGCTATATTATATCTTTAAAATTACGGATCCCTTAGAAAAACCAATAAATAAATCAACCCGTGCTAAGCTGGAAAGGGCAGCTAGTAGGAGATAAAACATTGCTGGTAAAACCGCTGTGCCTCTGTCTACCTTTTTAGGGGGGAGGTGTGATGTTATCCATCTCAGCCATAAGACGTCCACTTTAAATGCTTTGATAATAGTAGTTACATTACGTACAAGTATTGTGTGTGCATACAATATAGCGTAGTAGTTAGGTTAGTTGCTTACCTCGCTTTTTTTTCCACGTCGACTTTAATTTAGTGATTTTTAAGTTTTCTTTTTTTATTTAAGTTATCTTTTTTTTAAATAACTTAGTTCTTTTTTATTATTTATTATCCAGTAGGTACATGTGATAACTTTAGTTAACATAAACAAATAAATGTGTCAAATTAACCTGGGAAGACATTAACTCCTGCAGTTATTACTAGCGCAGGAGTTAAGGAATTCTTTAAAATGTTAAAAATGTTTATGTCAATAAAGAATTTGAATTTTAATGGGTTCGATCTCCACATGGGACTTATATTTTATGTATGTGTAGATACTCTGTTTAAGTCTAGGTTTAGTGTGGCTTTAATCTACACATGCTCTGTCCTAATGCGGGTTGGTGGATCAGACATGCCTTTAGAATCTTCTAGGAGTGGGTTCACATTGGTACTGCCACCTAGTATAGTTTTTTTTTTCTTAAAAAGACAACTCCAGCACTAGAGAACAAGCTCTGTGTCACGGGGGACTTTACAAACATACAATTAACGGACATAAATTACACCCAGACTCAGAACAACTCTTTGTGGGTCACACAAAGTTTTGTCCAGTGTGGGAATCGAACCCACAACCTCGTGCACATCAGGCGCATACTGCGGCCACTGGACCACCAAGGCAGTCAAAGGTGTGATGTTATGCTTTGATAATATTAGTTACATTAGGTACAAGTATTGTGTGTGCATACACAATATACCGTAGTAGTTAGGTTAGGTGCTTACCTCGCTTTTTATTCCACGCCGAGTTAAATTGCTTTGATCCACACATGAGACATATTTTGTGTATACACACATATAAGAAATATAAGACTATCTACACGGATACCTAGTCGTTTCAAGTCTAGGTTTAGTGTGGCTTTAATCTACACATACATGCTGGCGTAATGCGGGTTGGTGAAATGCCTTTAGAATCTTCTAACACTAGGTTCACATTGGTACTGCGGCCTGGTATGGTATTCGCACCTTAATATAAAAAACAACGCGTAAATTAAACCCTAAAAATTCTAAACGTAGATCTATACAGTGCTAAGCCAAAAAGGGTCTGCATTAGACGCAATACTGCGTACAAGGCACCGGCTCTAATCGCTTGAGGTCAACGGCAGCGCAGGTACTGGGACGTTTTTTGTTGCTCCCCCCTCCTTCACCCCACACAACGACATTCCTTCTAACCCCACAGCTACCGAATTTAACGTCATTCTTTTTACGATATTGATTTACTTTCGATGTAATGCATTTTGTGGTTAATGAAGTATTTTATTGGTTCAAGCTTTTGATGGTTTGTAAGATAGACAGATTCAATGTTTTAAATTTACTTCTGTGTTTTGGGATCCTGACAAATTAACGAGATGGTTTATCTTGTAAATTGCGTTCTACGTCTTACCGAAAATAAATATTTAAAAATATTTCTTTTGAATTAGAATACTCGTAAAGTCTATTTCACTCTGGCCTTGATCCACACACGCTGGCATGGATCAGTCATGCCTTTAGCTTTTTACACCATTACTAAGCTATCATCGCTTAAAAGGCAATTATTTCTTATATATAAACTACAAATAACATTACACACAATAATACTATTGTAAGGCTATCCTACTAAAAAAAAAGTAAATGACTACTCTTAACAATCGCTAAAATCGCATGAACCGTATAAAACAAGCCTATTAATTTCACACTCCATTTCAAATGAATAGTATTTTCTTCACGCGGAACTATGAATAATTGAATAAAAAAGTAAAAGTATGCAACAAAAATGCATATTACTATTAAATTATTCATCGATATAGTATAACGGTAAATATTGAAATGAAATATATTTTTTAAATGTTACCTTCTTTGTTGTATTTTATTGGAAGTCAGGTCGCAATGTCTGTGGAACTTAAAAAAAAAAATATATATAAACTATTTATGACGACTTTGTTCCCATGGATAGCAGAGCGATAGACCACTCGATAATATACCTAATTACAAAGGATCGCCAGTAGTCGGCACATCTAACGCTTTGTTAGAAATTGATAGTAGCAAAACAGAGTCAGGTTTTGCATCTGATCCCTGGCCTCACAAATTTGCGTTTATCGGACTTGGCGCACAAGTGTTTGCACATTTGTGCACTATGATATTGGCTATTGTATGCAATCGAAACCGGCGAGGAACACAAAAAAAGGACTAACTATGCATATTATACTACTACTATTAATAGTATATATATTAATACTATACAAATATTTTAGAATCCTACAGAGTAAATTATCCATGAACTAAGAATTTATAATTGAAACGCTTAAGAACACCATCTTGAAATGGGAGATTGTGATTTGTGTTAAAAATACTGGATAAAATATATTTAATATGAAGTTATACTTATCTTTTAATACTTTTACTATTTTTCAGTTAATAACAACTAAGTGCACTCCACTAGTTCTATTACAGTGGGAGGACTGTATTATTTAACATCGTATCTATTAGTCTGGAATTGAAAATGTATTAGATACAAATTTAATCGTAATTTTGCACCCGATCGAGTCTACATAATAGGCTAGACCAGTCTCAAATCCATTCAGACGCGAGATACAAATTAAAGACGATCGAAATAGAATTTTATTACCATAGAGTTCAATGTATTCAGAAATTTCGTAAGAGCGAACCGAGTGATATAATTTATGTTAATACGTTTAGGTAAAATCGTATATCGATAGTATTCGTCCGTGTAGGAATGTTTAGTTATAATAACGAACAGAGCTAAATATGTAGGCGTATTTTAAATATCATATCGTTCTCACATTGCAATTCTAAAGTGTTGCCAGTGTACAAAGATATATTTCGGTACAAAAAATAAAATTACGATTTCATTCTGCTCTTAAACTTTCGCAAAAAGTCAATTAGATTTGTGTTATATTTTTAAATACGAACATTTATGTACTTGTGTAAACCAGTACTTTTAGGCCGTTAACCTAAGTTATAAGCCGTTCGTCGGGTGGCTTATATTAACAAACAGGTTAATACTAATCAAACGATAAGAACCCTAAATTTGGATTCTTTTATTTACATTTAAATCTTCCTTTCTTGGCTTTTGAGAAACGAAATTAATTTAAAATTTAAACTATAGCGTTGAATGATATATGAGCGTAGTATTAAAACTTTGGGTATTAACGTTCAAATAATGCATGATCTTTATTTTGACTGACTGACAGTCAGCTTTGGACTTGGAGTAAAGCCACGTCGAAAAACAAGCTATTAGCAATCTACAGATATTAATTAAGGCTTCATTTAATTTTGCTTTGAGTGTAAAATTTTCAGAATCGCAACGGACTTCAACTAACTGAAATTCAGGTCGTTTAGAAAAAATCAATATACATGGCAACATTTCTTTTAAATCTGAGTCGTCCATCACTCCGTGAAATACGATGCCGGCCATATTTTATGCATTAGCCTCCGGACGGGTATAACGCCATAACCATAATTATGGGAAATAACACCAATCTTTCTATAAATATGTCCGAGTTCTATTGTTAAGTTGGATTAAGCTTTACATTCTAATTTACGAAGGAAAGTTTATTATTATATGTTATATTAATATTAGGTACAAATTCTGACGTTTTATTACTTGCAATAAAAGTGTATATTGAATATTTGGAATACCGGGAATATGCAACGTGGGTCGGCCTATTGCATATTATGGGCTACTTAGGAGAGCTGTGAGATACGATTGTTGGTAATTTATGAGAAAGCTGCAGGCCACGTGCATAGTTAAGCTAAGCTTTGGGTCGAAGATGCATAGGTAGATGGTTAAAAAGATCTGAAGACAGCTTGGAGTTCTTCAGATATCTTCTGAAAGAAATGAAAAGGTTTTAACGCGCGAGTGATACCCCTGGTGTTGCTAGCGTTCGTAGACTATAAGCTACGGTAGCTGCTTACCACGAAGCGGGCCGGATACCTAATTGTTTGCCACCTGTCTTGGTTTGATTGAGTAATAGACATCCATTCAAACATTCACATTTATAATATTAGTTAAATAACTTAAACAAATAGTTCCCAATACAACAGCATGAATCAGTAAATAACAAAGCGTTGTAACAGTTGCGTCACAAATCGCACCACTTGGAGTAAAGGGGGTCACGGAACTGACACAAGCCTATAGGTGAGTTCCCACAGCGAACGGAAATAGTGTTCATTGCCGATTCACTTGCTATTACTCACGGCATCCGACGTTCATTCATAGATTTTTATCCATTGACCGTATTGAAACAGTACGTAGTAAGTCTATGCTTAGAATTGTAGTTGGTGATATTTTTAGAAGGACCACCTGTGGTTTTTATTTGTTATTTATACCGATTTTTCTACTTATGTTAGCTTTTTTATGGATGTTGTCTGATAGTAAGAAGTTACCAAATACCAAGAAATTTACTAGTTTCAGTCCCTTTAAAACCGATTACCGATACACTAATACATAGCAGCTGAATAATAGATGATTTTTTAAAGTTAAACTAATAAAACAAATAACGATGACATAATCCAAATTTGTTGGAAACAGTGGGCGTAATCAAGGGGCATGTAAGTGTACATCCACACTCCAAACCTGTGCAGTCGCATGAACTGTGCAGTATACGTATACTTATGTGCATTATTAGAACGTAACGCGAACGTGTTCTCGAAAGTGAGTTCGTGAACATTTAATGCTGCATGTTGAGATTGCTGGGTACACTGGTCTGAGAGAACGTATTTAAAAAGCAGAGGCCATACGTTCTCGTAGTGATTTATTTTTGAATTACGAAAATGACAACCTTAAAGTTAGGTTATCACCTTGACATCTTCATTTCATTTCATTTATAAATTTCAAATTGATATCGAAAATAAATCTCTATAAGAACATATAGTACAGCTTTAGGTATTCGCTGCACTTTGTGATCACTGTAATTATACGCGCGTGCACGTGTGGATGTACTTTTAACATACGTAAATCATAGACCGGCTTTTTTAACTGTTACACTAAATCTTTTCCACCCACGCAAACAAATTATCGATAAAAATACCGCATCGATCATTCAATTATTCCTTCATTCAATGTATTGGAATATACGGCATATCTTACAAACAATGCAATACTTCATTCTTGATTCTTTCTTGAATGAAATCAAATCGTTTAATTTTAATGCAAGGCTTACGTATTTCCTTCGCCAACCCATTGATTACCCATCGTTCACCCATTCATAGCTTAGTAAATTTCATGTCTTGCATGCAGGTCCACGTTGGTGATTTGGTGAATAAATAACTTACATCGGTTATTTTTAGATACATCCTGCATGTCTTAGTGCTTTTGCTTTTATTTTCTTTCTAAGTCAAGGCCAAGAGAATTGTGGCATGAACAGATTAGAAAACAGGTTGGATTATCAGGTTTAGCTTAGTATTAATTGTATGCTGAATTTTATTTTTCTCTCGTAATTAATTTTGTTGCGATTCAGCTGAAAGATAGTTCAATAAATTCGTGTATTTTATTTTTGTAGACAACCGTACGGCCCACTTATAGTAAACAGTTTCCGAAGCCTATAGGCACTTGCAATGCCACTAGAGTTGGCCATTTTGTTTTATAAAAGGAAAATCGGTATTCTGGCGGCCTAGGCCAAGCCCTCACTGCGACCAAAAAGCACTTCATTAAGATTGGAAATTCCGTACTTACGACTCTCAAGCAGAAACACGACACTACCCAGGTAGTGTTATTTAGTATGAATCAGGCTGATCAACTTGAGGAGCAGTCTAGCTGTACCTTACCGCTCTTAAAGTCAGTCATGTAATTAATTACACTATAACACAAAGTGTTGTCTCGAAAGCGTCTGCATCGAGCAGACGTGTGGGTGCATAAAACAATCTTAATGCTAATGGTGCTACAATAATAAAGATTTCACGACTATTCCAATTGATCTGCGAGGAGAACGAGTTTCAGAAACTGTTCTCAATTCGTTTTCACTACTTTTAATATTTTTTTACTATTTATGGAGTAGATAACTAGGTTCTAGCGTCCCTGCTTCGCACGGGTGGACGTTTTCATAATTTCGTAAGGCTTCCTATTTTTAACGGACTAGGGCGAAGTCAAAAGGAGGGTTATGATTTTAGACTGTATGTATGTTTTCAAATAAAATATAGCCAATGTTATTGATACTCGTAATGTAACTTTTTAAAGGTGGATGTATTTTTTAAACCCATTAAGCAGGGTTTAATCGGTTGTTATCTCTAGCATTAGTTTATAAATAGTAGTACAAATAATTTACATATTATTTACTAATACCTATTGCCGTAGCTTAGTGTTTAAAAATATCCAATAGTACCATTTTAATTACGGTTTGGATTGGCATGATTGTTCATCATGGCCTATTTTTTATTGCAATTTTTAATATCGCAGCGAGGGGTCTGATGTTTCGCGAAACATTTTATTGGATGGGAATTTCTGGATTAAATCAATGCATTGTTTTGTCCGTATTCAGCGATTGGTGGTTTATAATGGTGTTTTGCGTTGTCATTCAAAGATGACGATAATCTTTGAGAAATGAGCTTAGTCACAGCTCGAACTTTTTGTTTTGTTAATCATTTTCTCTTGATGAACTTCTAAGAGTTCCGCTTGTCTAGAGATAGTTATTACCATTTACAGAAAGGGTAGACATTAGGGTTTAATGTAGGAAACCTAATACAAAAACGTATATAGTCTTCGTACACGGGTCTCATGTAGACTGGGTTCAGTGGCTCAAGTGTGTCGATGACACGACACGAGACAAAAATTGACGTGATTCAAAATTGATTGTTTCGAGTCTGGGTGTTCTTTGTTTCCATAAATTGTGTTCATGTTCGGTAACTGCTTAGTTTGAGATAGGCCTATAAATATGATACAGAACTTTTGAGACGCGGATCGTATTCTAATCTTTTTTTGTTTTATACAAGAACAGGAAGTCGGAATTAATCTATACTAATATTATAAAGCTGAAGAGTTCGTTTGTTAGGTTGAACGGGCTAATCTCAGAAAGTTCTGGTCCGATTGGAAAAATCATTTTGCATTTATCCAGAAAGGCTATAGGCTATATAACATCATGCTAAGATCAATAGGAGCGGAGCAGTAGTGAGATATGTTGCAAAATCGGGGAAAATATTCCAAATTACTACGCGGACAAAGTCGCGGGCGACCCCTAGTTCTTTATAATGACTAACAAATAAGTTATCATGACAGTTTCACCTGCGTATTTACATTACTAACGTGACTTAACCTCGACCCGCGCCGTTATAAGCGTCGTCGTCAAATATTTGTTAGAGATTTAAGTTTTCATTCGTCTTTTAACTTTTGGATATAATAAGTAGGTGAACATAAAACTAGGTAGATGTTGCCCGCGGCTCCGTCCACATGGATGTCGGTGTTATCGATAAAAAGTATATTCAGTACCCTTTGACAAACCGTTTAGTCGTGAAAAAGGCAACAGACAGACATAATATTAGTATTTTTCTTTTGAAATTTATTTCAAGGGGTCATTCATCATAAGACCAATTGAAATAACGTTTATATCTACTACACACTGTAGAATCCGTAGACGTATAATTTCAATACAAAAGCAAGTAAAATGTCTGTCATTCAACGTGAAAACGGAGCTATAGGAGCGAGCATAAAAAGTAATAATTTGAAATGTGGTGCGGCGTTACAGTGGCGTTGACCTTAGCTTTGTTTACGATCCGCATCTACTGCTGCATTACCGGCTTGTTTATCTGTTACTGTACTCACACTAACCTCAGATGCATTCATTTTAGACTTCAGAGTAATCGTTTTACAGTTGCTCATAAACGCCATGAAAGCTGATGCCGCTCACTGCGCAAAAATACCTATAATATATTAAACGTAATTTACTCCTATAGGATAGAAAGATTTCTTTTTTTTTAAGTGATACTTCTTTAGGCGCGTTGAGCATTTTTTGAGAGAACAAAAATCACGGAACTCGCGTTATCGTCACCGAACGCTTTCCGTGACCATGGCAAACCAAAAATAATTCAAAAATAATATTCTAATAGCTTGACGACACAATTTTCTTTTTTTTCTTTATTGTACAAAATACATTATATCGATGGTCTAGAAGACAAATGTGCTAATTACAAAATTTTGATATTTTAATGCCAAATGTATTAAATAAGCATGCTCATAAATTTGGCATTAAAATATTACATTATCAAAATTTTGCAATTAGCAAATTTGTCTTCTAGACCCTCGATATAAATTCAGACGTTACTGTTACATATAAATAGAATTATGTAAGTACAACAGCGATACAATACAAAATTAAGTTCTCTTACAGTAGAGTGGTAAAGAAAATAATAATAAAAAAAAATACTCAAACTTTAGAAAAGTTCATTAAGTAATAGACTTCCAAATTGATCATCATCAACATACATACAAAGAAAATTTGATACCATTTTAAATCATTAAAAGTTTACAAACATACTGATTATACTAAAATAATATTATTTCATACATAGTAATAATGGTTGTTGGGCTAGCGTGTTGAGTACAAATACTCGGAGTGACGTGGCGTTTGACAAGTCACGCACTTCAAAATATAACTGGTGTGAGAGAAACAACAACTGGGAGCAGGACTGTTCCGCTACAGTGGGAATTAGAGAGGGAAACCGCAGCGCAGCGACCATTGCGCTAACTTACTACATTGTATTGAACACCGGAACACAAATGATGTTCTGTGGCACAACTCACTGCTAAATGATGGCGCTACAGTGTGAAAACTGGCTAGCATATTGTGTGTGAATAGAACTAGTGGTACACCTTAAACCGTGAACTCGCGTGTTCGAACTTTTAAGAGCTTTTTCTATCATTAATTCGCTTCCCATATTTCACTACGTTCCGATCAACAATACTCGAGTTATCGTCAAACACACTTGTTGCAATAGACTCAGAAAACTTAACTCTCTCGTTCAATTACAGTGCCCAGCCGCGAGATAGCACAACACAGCGAACAAACTGACACTGCACCATGACGCAATTGAGTTAACTCAATGCGGTGATAAATTTTGTTGCGCTTCAGCTACTGAGTTACCCATCTCTGGTGGGAACAGGCGTGGTATTCTGATGGGCGTCGCGCCACCACTAATAATTACTATCATTCTTTGTTGATTATCGTCGCGTTTCCAATTTTACACTACCTTAAATTTATGTTTGAAACTGTCGGTCCGTGTCGGGGTATTAAACTGGTCGCTATAATGTATACGCCGCTAAATTGGCTTTAACGACACTTAGGAATTACTCCTCAATTACCTATGCACGCGTTTATATTAATCAGGTTATGTATAGGTATTAATATAAATTGTTAATGTAAGTCAATCTTTTCTCGTATGTATGTAACATATAACACTGTTCATAAAGTTCCTTTAGATATTTGTTGTTAAACCTAGTTACATAAGCTTACTTTAATTATACTTAGTAAGTAAGAGCGCCTCATTCGCCAAAAAACTGCGTGTGCAGTTTGGCGATTTTGTATAAAATGTATAAGAATTCATTTAAAAAAAATGTATTAGTCTAGTCGCAGAATACTCAATAAAACAATAAACTAAGAGTAGAAATGTTCCTTCTCTCATCACCGGCTCGGAAATCTATATTTGGTCTTTGACATATAAAACCCACCTTTACGCGCTAATAATAGGCGTGCCATCTATAACAGTTTTATCAATATAAAATCTAAAGATGCGTTAATGTTGAAAAGTTGTAAGTCTTATGGATAGCTAAGGGTGTGTTAATGACCCTGAGGTGATGGGTTTAGCGAAAGATTTATATATTGTCACTCATTCACCAGTTAATGTTCAAAGATTATCACCAATTATGCATGAAAGAAAGTATCATTATAAAACTTATAAGTAGTTAATAAGCTATAAAGTATAGATATATAAATAAAGGCTTAAAGTACGTCCTACGTTAGTAATAAACCTTCGGTGACTGGTACTGCACCAGGGTCATCATTGTAGGTCGATGCAGTTGCTAGATACTAGCGTCACCTTTTCTTACACTGAGTTGGCAGTTTGGCACAAATTCAAGATGACAGCGGATTAGAAAGTGATGGATTAGTTTAGCATTGACTTTTTGACTGGTGTATTGGGAAAGTGGCTCACTAGTCACCAATACACTGCAAGCTTGGGGTTCAATCCTCATACAAAAAACAAATGTAAATAAGAATAATAATATTATTTTGGGGCAACTCACACACCACCATTTGATCGATTTGATCCCAAATTATGCAACCAGACAACTGATAAACATATTTATTTCTAAATACATATATATTATTTATACACGATTTTTTGTTCTGTGTCTACACCTAGACACAGAATCGTAAACAAAAATCTATGAAGAAGTTATGAATACATAAACTATATTATATATACTATTTTTAACATATTTTTAAACTTTAGATCAATGGCGCATTAGACCAATTGTGCCTAAACCTATAGGATTGACTATCAAACAAGCAGTCTCTATCAGGCTATATGTAGGTATAGATACTCATGCCTGTTTCTCAAAGTGGGTGGGCACAGAGAGTTTTTTACTGCTTTTGATTTTTATTTTGTCATTGTCTGTCATTGAGTGATATATGATATACCCGTAGATATATGAGCAATAATTACTTTATACCTAATTAACAGTGTTCTGTATTTTCTTTTACAGGTAATTGTCATTATTTTACCACGATGCGGCAGACTGGTAAGCTGTCTATATGATGTTATACGTACTATGGTATCAAACATAAAGTTCAATAGTAATTAAATAGGAAGGGGATTACCATTTTTTCTTCATATTTGATTTTGATGCTTACTGCCTTGGTGGTCCAGTGGCCGCAGTATGCGCCTGCTGTGCACGAGGTTGTGGGTTCGATTCCTACACAGGACAAAGCTTTGTGTGACCCACAAAGTGTTGTTCTGAGTCTGGATGTAATTTGTGTCCGTTAATTGTATTTTTGTAAAGTCCCCCGCGACACAGAGCTTGTTCTTTAGTGCGGGAGTTAAGTTAAGTTTTGACTGCACGTATAGTAGATTGAAGAGTTGATAACCAAACCAAAAAAAGTATGACGTATCGTTACCCCAAGAGTTTTTACAAAGATCCTACCTCTTGGACTTTACAACAGTTTTTAATACAGCTCCGTTTATAACTTGAATCGCTCCCTTACTGTCAAAGACAAAGAGTTGAGCCGGTGAGTGGCGGTAAACTCGAAGGGTTTATGGTACATGCGGACCGACCTTGGTACTGATACTGAGTGCAACGTTATTGGATGCCTGTGAATACTGTGACCGATCAATAAGTGTTACTATTAAAGACCGGTTTATATTTGGCTAATAGTTTGTGGCGGACTGTATGCCGATTGGGGCAGTGATAGGAACATTTTTAGGCTTCAGTGGAAGAAATACACAACATTTTTCGGCAACGCGCGAGTGATAGATACCCCTGGTGTTGCAAGTGTCCATAGGCTACGGTAGCTGCTTATTATCAAGCGGGCCGTATGCTTATTTGTCCCCTTGGTAGTATTAAAAAAAACATTATCATCATCTCAGCCTGATGATGTCTACAGTTGACTGTAGGATTCTTCTCTGATGTTTCCACAATAGCCGATCTTGAGCTCTTTGCCCTTTTTATGAGGATATTACTGTTTTAAATAGGCTTGTGACTTTTATACCCTACATACTATGTTTAATGAATTATGTAACAAAATTTAAATTGGCAAAGCATCAGCCACAAATATTTTGCCTCGTCCTAACAAGTTATAAAATGTTCAGCCGTCATGATCATCTGCAATGTAGGACACGGTAGAATCCAATTTCGATTCAATGACTAGTAAATGTATTATAATAAGGATAAAGAATAATAAAAAAAATATTGTACTGCAAAACACATACATTTTATGTACAAAATGTTAAGAAAACGGATATCATACTACAAGACAATAACATGTGCGTATAACTGTTATAATCAGTAAATTGTCATTATCTGGCATTTTACAACAGTGACCCATTGCGGCTAGTTTTTCTCATGGGTCTAATTTTGTCAGCGAAATTAAGGCAATTGACTGACATATTTTCGTGTTTTATAGTGTTTATATTGATGTTAGAAGGTTTACGTTTGTTCTTAAAACACAAAACTTCATAAAGACTTGCTTATTGTTACCACTATATATTGATATCATAAAATAAAAGGACATATTTATGTCACAACTAGGCAGATTCTTGCCAGAAGCTGTCTTTGATTTTCACCGAGTACATTACAAAATAAATAGGATTCGTTTTCAGAACAGTTCTAAACTCGATTTCAAGCAACCCCTCGTAAAACTAACAACTACAACGCACCAAACACATGTTTGTTTGAACTTAAATTTATAACATACTGAGAATTATTAAAAATAACTTTGTGTAAGGAACAGTTATTATAATGTAGGTTACTTGACTTAAATACACCATGTCGGTACGTGCAGTACTAAAGTGAGGACTTTATGACACCAACACTAGTACTATGAACTAAAGGTACTAGAAGTGACATAAATACGCTACCAGCAAAATTTACACAGCTACTGCAAATGTCGTTATTTTGCTGAAAGAGATTCAAAATTTACGCAGCTACTTACTGCAAATGTCGTTATTTTGCTGAAAGAGATTCAAAATTTACGCAGCTACTGCAAATGTCGTTATTTTGCTGAAAGAGATTCAAAATTTACGCAGCTACTGCAAATGTCGTTGTTTTGCTGAAAAAGATTGGTTGTAATTCGGTTAGGTCGCCATAATTACCTCACAGAATTATCATGACGGCCGCTAATCTCGACGGAGACTTCTACTTTGATTCTTTCAAAGAATACTTACTTACTATGGAACAAGCCCCTGTATCGAAGGGTAACTTTAAAAATTTACTCAAAGTACACAGTTTAATGCACAAATGAGTGCGCAAACGCAGGAGCTATTTTTATTCCCTCATACTCATAGTCCGAATTCGACAATAATCAGACACGACCAAAGAGATCTGTTGTAAGATCAACGGCCTTACGTGCTTCCCCAAGCACAATTTATAAGACAGCAGCGACTGGGCTGTGTGTGCTCCTGAATTAATAAATCGACGGTCACCTCTTAGCAACAAATGGGCCGCTGGCACGTCTGTCTACATAAATAAAAATGTATGTAACAATTAAAGCAAGAAACACATTGCCGGTGTACATAATTATGAACATAAGAAGTTAATCATGGTAGAATGTCGTCCGTATTTTATACAGAACACAGCTTTCGTATTTAATTTCGTCAAATTTAACAAGCTGTTGTTCATCCTCATCTTCCTTGATTATCCCTGAGCAGATCATGTCCATCGCATGCTTGCAACCTTTACTAGTTAATCGGTCTATCCTGTACTATTCCACTTACTGCCGAAAAAAATTTTTCGTGTTATCGTAATCTGCTTCTAGGGAAAGGAAATAATCAATACAAACAAATTATTATTTGAAAAAATGTATTTGTAACTCAATGCTTTTGATATTATCAAAGATTTTGATGACATTCCAAATGAAAATCAAAACTTATTATCTCTTTGAAACCTGATGCCCAACATGAAGAGATTTTGGATTACATTGATTAATAATGTCGGTCGGCAGTTTCTCAAACTCTACAGTGGAACTCGTTATCCATTATGCGAGGTTGTGGTTAGAGTAGATTGTGGTTCCCTCAGACGTACAGCATTTTAACAAAATTTAGTAAATATAGTAATAAGAATTTATTTTTAATACCTATTAAAAGTATTATTTTTTGCTTTCACGGAGTTCAAGCTATCTTTAAAATCCGTTTAGAATTGTATTGTGCCAATTTTATTTTTCTACATTTATTTATTCTATATTCCACTCAGCTACCACCGCTCATAATTAGAATTATTTAATATTTCATTACAAAATAATATATCGATAACTGATAGTGAAAGTCCGGTACCACCGATACAATGGCGACCAAAATGCTTATTGTATCATTTTGTTAGTACACGCAACGGCTTACCATTAGCACCCACCCGCTCTTACAAAACATTAAGTTTGCGCGGAAGTTTAATTTTTAATATCAGTAGAATATAAAAATAATTATCTTGCCCGCAAAGTGTTAAACAGCTGGCGTAAATTTATATTGGATTTGAAGTCTAAAGGTGTTACTTAAAACGTTTAATACTTGACGAGTTATGGTGTAAATATGCGGTGTATATAAATTATCTACTTTCTTTATAAGGACATGTCAAGTATCATTATATGTCTTAACCACTTATTTCTTCATGAGTTTCGTATACCTGATCTATAAAATTGATATCTTATTTAATAGGTGTACCTTTAAGCCATGTAATTGAATTAAAAATTGTAAACACCTTCGAGTTAAATGTCATCTTGGAATAACTTCATTGATAGCTATCACACGTCACTATAAAATTAACTTTCAAAGAAAACATTACGATAACGTAAACATCGGTTCATCTGTTTGGAAGCTATGATTGTACAGACAGATTTAAGTCGAATTACTTCTTTTGCGTGTTGTGTAAAAAATAAAAATAACTTTAATTATTAGTATATCTACTTCTGGGCTCTACTTTTGCTATAGTTTTTGATTAATTGGAAGTGACTTCAAAGACTTTGGTTTCGTGAATTCTATTGCCACTGCCCCTTAGTTTGCAAACGTTCTCGACGTTTCCAGTTAAAACAATAATTCCTTGTGCATTAGCATTTTATTATTCGCCAACATTGATTTACAGCGTCCCCTCCAAGTCTCCACTTTCAACGAAACGTCCTTTTGTTCCGAACGACTAACTTTTTCTAAAGAGCTTTGTCTTGACATTTCTATTGTTGAACATTTTGTTGGACTATAAAATAAACTGTTTGACTTTATTGCTATACTTCTATTGTTTTGCGTCGATTTAGTTAATCTATTGGCTTGTTTTAAAATTTGCTCTTTGATGCTAGGCTTTGAGGTAAACTTGATAGCACTGTTAAACTCTAACAAAAGAAGGTTAAACTTGTTGTTGGATATAAGAAAAAAAATCTTTGTTTTGTCCAAATATTTGTGTTGTTGTGTCGAAACAAAATCAAACCTATGCACTTATTCATTCAGTTAATTATCTCTTAGCGGTATAACGCCAATATTTGACAACACACATTGAGCCAAGCTAATGGCTGGCCTAATACATACTTTGACAGACATTTTAAATTCGGTATCTAAGTAGTAAAAGTTTATTTTTCGTTTTTCAACAAGATTTCAACGTAACTAGTAAATGACTAGTTTATGACTTCGTAGATATTATCTATATAACAGATTGCAGTTCGCGTTTCGTAGTTGTCTATAAATAATTGTCTAGTCCGAGAATATCTTAATTATGTTAACGCACTCAAACCAACTATATCTAGTCGAACAGCTTTTGGTAATTGGTTTAGTTATAGTTAGGTAGTTGTTTTTACTACTCCTGCTCTAGGGACTGACCCGTAATTGCGGTTTTACAAACTACGCTATCCTCAAAATACCTACTAGACTAGTAGCAACGCCATACAACATATTTTTAGTTTATGCATTTTAAGAAAGCTTTTACGTAATAGCCGTGTAGTTTAATAGATTTGGTAGGTAAAGCAAGCTTGCTGCGGTTAATCCGAAGATGGCCCGGATCACCTCTTTTTAATAATGAATCGAGCCCTGTCTATGAATCGGAAAGCAGGTAAAGTCATTAGTCCTGTATCTTATCTCTCCGGTCGTTTTGAATCACCGTGCGATCGGATTAGATCGGATTATTATAATAGAGAGTATACTTGTCTTTGCGCACACACATGTGTATTATTAAATGTTCCGCGCAGTTGGCTAGTCTCCATTGAGATCGAAATCGGTCTGGAGGAATATTTAACTGCACAATGGTCCAGATGGTCCGGAATCTTGGTAAACTTTGTGTCCGTTAATTTTATGTTTGTAAGGTCCCCGCGACACAGGGCTTGTTCCCTAGTAAGGGAAGTTGTCTTTGAAAATATATATGGACATTTATTAAGTTTTCGTAGAGGTCCCTTAATTTTTTTAAAATGAAATATATTCTTTGTTACCCGCTGATATTGAAATCGGCCCAGTAGTTTTTTGAATTTATTCGTTACATACAAAAATACCAATCTTTCCTCTTTATAATGTTAATATAATAATATAGTATAGATTATTAGTTTCTACACTTTTTTGTTTCTACACAACCTCTGCGCCAGAGCCCACATTCTTCAATCTAATCTAAGCTAGGCCTATAAGTCTGAACGTAACTAGGTCTACTCGCTCTCTCAATACAGCCATCTGACTTACATCAAACGGAGCCCTATCCATCATCATTACCAACTTAATTAAAGATCAAGCACAGGACATCGCCTTCCTTTGCTATAAATAGCTAATAGCTTTGGTGAGACAGAGATTATTACAGATAGACCACTTTATACATTGGCTCTCACAGAATGCGCAGAATATTTGTAGGAAAAGTAGTATTGCAAGCGTCTATAGGCTACGGTGGCTGCTTAACATCAGGCGTATGCTTGTTTGCCATTTAAGTAGTATAAAAAACGAATTATACCTTAGTCTGATTCTTGAAACCTGAATCAATGTGATGTTATTTTCTAGTTCATTCTTAAATGCAGTGTTTCGGAGTCAGCGTTCAAAGGCTTTACTGAGTGACCATCTGAATTACATACATACATATCATCACGCCCGTCCCTCACTAAGGTAGGCAGAGAATTACGCCAATTGCTTCGATCCAAACATACTTCTTTCGCTTCCTCTACATTCATCAACCTCTTCATGCATAAACGTCGAATCTGGATACTTTTAATTTGACCCTTTTTGCTAATTAATCTACGGTATTTCTCAATTATAAGAGCGCTCTGTTATAATTGTTTTTCTATCTGATTTAAACCAAATTGCCACAGTACAGTCAGCAAATTTTAGTCACTACAAAGAATTCCAATCTGCGCTGGTAAAATGGTCTCCAAGTCTAACATTCATTTGTCACACATGTGGTCACTTGGCTCTAAATTTATTGGGTGGTTCCAGACTGCGAGCAATAAGAGAGAGTTATAGAAAATTTTGCAATATCTTCCCTACCCTCCGTCTGAGACATTCCACTAAACTAAAATGAAACTTTAACATAGTGCATAATATTGCAGAATAATCCGCACATTCCACACTAGCCTTGTGTTGCGAGGGACTCTACTAACATACCATTTACAGACACAAAGTACACCCAGACTTAAAATAACCAATTTTTGGATAATATAATGTTTTGTGCCGTGTCCATGTCGGACAAAATTTAAGAGAATAATAAAGGCAAAACCACATTACGCAGCAACTCAACCAACCATTAAGTCAAATTACATAAAATTCCTTAAGTATTCATAAAAAACCTTTGGAACAAGTAAACCAACGCCAGCGTCAGAATAAACTTAGTTAAAGTAACCACACAACCTAAAAGATAACCTATATCCTTCAGCCGCAACAATGATAAGCGAAAACCACATTTTTCTAATCTGCAACATTGTTATATGAAACTGTATTATGTGTAGTTGCTAGCTCGAACAATATAAGTACTAGCACATGAGTACTACGTGTAGGTATTAAACAGTTTCCATTTACGCGTACATCAGCTGATTACTAGAGGTGACGCAATCTTACAATTGTTTTGTCGTTCCGTCTGAGTCGTGCGCACACGATACGATTGATAACCGTATCGTATTTACACGTCACGATTGTATACGTGTCCCACGACTTTATTAGCATTATATTAAGCTTCTAGAAAATGCCGTTGTGAGAGAAGTTTGAAATAAAAAAGCTTAATTTAACGAATTTCTGTTTCTGAAACTTATTTATTCATTTAGAACAAATGCATGATACTTATGAATGTCATAAAAACAAATGGCAGTTTTTTTTCCTTCGGCTAATTCGCTGAGTAGGCTAGGACCTCGAGAAGAATTGGCAATTAACGCGGGCCACTCTTTTTAATTGCCAACATTTAAATATGTGAAGTCCCATGTAACAGAGGACACGCCAATTGCCAAATATCCAATGTAATAGACCTGGGAGTTAAAATCACGATTATTAAGTGCAAACGCGTTACTAATTAGTAAAGAATATTCGACCCACGTATTAAAATACGGAAACACCTCGGTAATGAATCATTTCATTCGGTGTCATACGAGTAGCGTGATATAATGAGTTAAAAACAAATTAAGTCTTTGAATATGCACACTATGTTAGTTTATCAATTGACATACATAATATCTAATATAAAAAAATCTCGTCTCACAGAGTTTGTCGTCGAACTTCTAAACGACTTGACCAATATTAATGAGATTTTTTTGTGTATAATTGGTAAGTCTGAGAATAGGATGTAGGCTGTTTTACATACTCTAGGAGTATATAAAATAGCCTAAAGTAATAAGGCTAGACTAGAAATAATTTATATGAAAAAGTAAGCTAGTTTTTATATAAAATTGTTATTTCCATCACACATCACATTTATACGCTAATATTGTTATTCGAGCTTTTTAAATATAATATAATTATCACATTTAATAAGATCTTTTTGCATAATTACTATTATTTAATTCTGTGCTCTATATTCAGTGTACAATTTTATATATAGATTTTCAAATATCGTATAATTTTTCTGTCGTTGAACATTGTTGCGCGGCAGGATTTAGTGACCCCTCAGATAATGTTATGCCAGTGCCATCATGAATATTAATCATCGTCACCATAAAAAAGAAAACAAAGATATACCGTGCATATCATTACGTCAGCCGTACTTCGTTTATATGCACAATTAGCTGCTTCTGTTTAAAATATGTATTGTCTAGTAGTTAAACATTACCTTTGTTCTAATATACTAAGAGCCAGCAACGTATTTACTTTTGTCATTTCATTAGTCATGAAAATTCACAAACTAACTCCTATGTATCTACCTGAAGAATAAAAATGGTAATGTTATTTTAGGGGTAAACAACCCGGCCGCAGAGGGTTTCCAAAAGATTCTTTTATTGTTCTGCATTTGTTTTTTTTTAATTGTTAGTTTGTGAGTTTATGAAAAGACAAAAATAAATATTTATCGCTACAAGGACGACATGATACGGCCCTATTTTTTTTAAATTTTATGTGCCAAACAAGCATACGTCTAAAGCTAAGTTACCGTAGCCTATAATACAGCATAGGTATCTCACTTGCGTTTTGTCGACCCAATATTTTTTTACATCAGGGCTTTAAGATAGAGTATCCTTGAGATAGGAAAACGTTTCTTTCACAAGGCATTACTAAATGAAGGCTGCACTCACAAGAACACAACTAAACCGCTGCAGCGCTGTGGGAGGTAGGAGGTCCTTCGCCTACAATCCCCTTGGGCTTCGTCGCTAGTATGATGCCCTCTTGGCTATTTGACCATTGTAAATATTGATTTGAAATGCTACCAATTCTAGAACACTAGTAGTTTAATAACCTCGTTTTCTACCAGTCGTATAGTATAAATGTAGTCGTGAGTCGTCTCGTCGCGTGGGAGGACGCATGGTTGATCACACGTGTTCACGCGACATAACAACCGACGGCGACGACATTACTATTGTAATGTTACATGTTAAATATTAGATCATAGTATTGCAACCTTTATTATGCGATCTATTCAAAGGACATTATATTATACTACAGGTCGCCCGCGACTTCGTCCGCGTGGTAATTTGAAATATTTTTACCGATTTTAAAACATATCTCACTACTGCTCCGCTCCTTTTGACCATAGCGTGATGTTATATAGCCTGCATAAATGCACTATTCAACAAAAAAATATTTTTTCTAATCGAACCAGTGTTTTCTGAGATTAGCACGTTCAACCAAACAATCAAACAAACTCTTCAGCTTTATAATATTAGTATAGATTGTGCATAGTGCTGCGTTTTTAATAGTGATTTTTAATATCTTTTCTTTTCAAAAGACAACTCCTGCACAAGGAAACATGCCCTGTTCGCGGGGGACTTTACAAACATACAATTATACCCAGACTCCGAACAAACATCTATAGATCACACAAAGTTTTGTACCGTGTGGGAATCGAACCCACGTCCTCGTAGTCATGGTTACTAACCACTGGCCAACAGGCCAGTCAAACTAAGAATATAATAGCATCACGCTGACTTAAGTATTTTTATCAACTCTATAACTTTTAATAAACAATTAAAAACTTCAGCAGTACCATCATCTTTACGTGCTTTCCGAGGCATAGAGGGGTCTTGCTGTATTTTTAGAAAATGGTCACCCATCTACGGACTGACCGCAGCAAGATTACTTTACCTTGCAGATCTCTCGATCCATGAACTCCTCAAAGCTCAAACATATTTTATGTTTAAATACCTAGCTGTAACGATTATGGTAGCCAAATCGCAAACAGGCCACTGTTTCTCCAGTGGTCTGTTTGCGAACTGCGTTATCGTAGCCACAGTGTTTGCATTCAATGCTGTATCGGTTCTGTGGCTTGTCTACCGATGCTATAGATAGATACACAACCTGTAAATTGATTTGTCCTACTTCGTAGTGTTACTAGATTCGTATGATATAATTCGAGATGGATGTACAAACGAGACAGATGTACTAAGGCCCCCCTATAGCGGAAAATGCTTTGTAAAACCAAGTAAAACGGAATTTAGGTTTATACGTTTTTAGGATGTTGGTTCTGGGAGTGTAGTAGTGAAACTAATTAGAGCTTTCGCAGACTGAACAGTAACTATTGATAGTCAGATTTTTAATTATTATGAATATGTATGCAAGTGCTATTGTGCTAACAGTTTACCAATCGAGTCTCAATCTCTCATCTAACTTTGGCTGTGGTCTTCTGTAAGGTGGAAGTCCGTACCCAGTCGGGCTTGTTCACTAGTATGGTGTGCCCTACCTCTCTTAATTTTGGTAACCGACTAAGCTATCGGCCGATTATAGTCTGTAATTTGCGGTGGGTTTTAGAGCCTATTTTCTCCAAATCAGTAGATTTAATAATTTGATTATCCTGTAGAATAAAAAAGATTAAATTGAAAGATTCGATCTCCTTGGAGTTTCAGAAGACATATTTCCCTAAACTGAAGTAAAATTTGAGATCAATAAGCTATTTTCGGGAAAGAAATACTTACAGGTCTCCAGTGCTCATTAAGCGATGCGTTTTTAAATCATCATCGGGCAGCCCCTATGCTTCTTTGCCACCTATGTAGTACAAAAAATAAAATAGAATACCTACATCCATCTCAGCCATAAGACGTCCACTGGACATAGGCCTCCCCCAAGGTCCTCCACATCGTTCGGTCCTGAGCTGACCTTGTCCATCGGTTGCCCGCGACCTTTACCAGGTCGTCGGTCCGCCTTGTTGGAGGCCTGCCCACGCTGCGTCTTCCAGTTCGTGGTCGCCACTCTAGAACCTACATACCTGCTGATTTTTAACGCCATCGCGCCAGTAAGCTGTCTTAATGCCCTCAAGTTTTGATTGCTCAAAATTCCTAAAGCAAATCGTTAAACAACCGCACCACAACAATCATACATTGATGAATGACCTATGTCATTATTGCGTATCTTAATAGTATGGCAACTGTGAGTGGTGTGACGTAATTCATTCATAACATAATAAGTATACAATGTAATCAGTTGGCTTTTTGTACACACCGACAAGTACCTATTACTAATCATTTATTACTTTCATTTATTTAGATAAAGTGCCAGGTGCACTCGTGGATTAGTGGGTTATGCAACCAAAGGAGCGGTGACCCTAAGGATTGGTGACAGCTTTGTGGTATTTACTTCTACTCCCCGTATTTTGGAGAAAATCACGGCAGAGGTAGAGGCCTATTTTGGCGATCTGACCAACTCTTGTTTATTGTATTGTCAGGTTAACCCAAAAAGCTTAACGCCTTTATTCTCGTAGGGGTAAGCCCGTTTAGCTCAATCCTTTCTCCAATAATATAGGCCAAACACAAATCTATATTATATGCACTATATTGATGCTCATAGAGCACAGATGCAGATAGATGATATTTATGACTCGTAGTGATTTATTAACGAGAAATCTCAAAAACTGTGTAAAGAAATACTTAGTTTAAACTATAAATAACAAACCTAAATAGTGTTGTATTTTTCCTTTTATTTTGGGCTGCAAATCGTTCTTCTTAGAACACGTAAGGTTTCTGAGTCCTTCAAAGTGTTCATAAGCTACAGTAGCTGCTTATCGTAAGTCAATCTGTGCTTGTTTGAAAAAGAATATATTGCGTGACATTACACAAAATACTTCAAACTGATAATGCTCAAATGAATTGCGTGCGGCGGCAGCGACGCGACGGCGGCGGTGGCGGCTGGGTAGTCGTGCGAAATGTGTGTTTATATTTACGTTTATAGTTATTTCCTTAGTTTGGCTACGAAGCGTAACGTCTAGGGTGGTGATGCACCTATAAAATCTGATCAACTGACAAGTTAAACCTAGTCTTTAAGGTTATTTTTATTTTAAACGAGCAACCCTCGCCACCGACAGGGAGTTCATCCTCACATCCTTGCACCTCAAACATGCCGTACAGTAAGATTCCAGAGGAATTTCTTACCACGTACGATAAGGTTGTGGAATGAGCTCCCTGCCGAGGTTTTCCCAAGAGACTATAGCATGGGGTTCTTCAAGAAAGGAGTTATAAGGTTTTTAAAGGGTCGGCAACGTGTGAGTGATACCCCTGGTGTTGCAAACGTCCATAGGCTACGGTAACTGCTTACCATCAGGCGGGCCGTATGCTTGTTTGCCACCTTGGTAGTATAAAAAAAAAAAAAAAGCCCGCCATCGCTTCGCTACGGTTTTTTTCTCTATTGCATTTAAACTTCATATATAGCATCGTTTTGAATCTCTCTAATTACTGCTGAAAACTGCACTGAAATCCATTGCGTTACAATGGTTTTTCTATTGTGCCTGGTGTGACGATGGCTGACCGGTCACGAGAGCAGATGGTTCACACAAGCTGGCCCAATGCGGGTTCGATTTCTTCTAAAATATGGATTTCCACACGAACAACAAGTTCTCTTTTACCGTTAGGAGATGATAAATCATTATCAGTACGTAATGTAGGTACGTATGAATTCCACTATGAGAAAATCACATTTCTAAACAAACAAAAATATAAAACGTATAATTTTTTGTTCACTACTACAAAGTTACTTCAACAATACCGTACCGAGTTAAAGGTCACCGTGACAAATTTCTACCTATAACATACAAGCAAAGTAAATAATAATATTTTTTACAATTCGCGTGGGTTAATCATTACGTCGACATTTATATTTATATAGAAATCGACAACTTGATATTGACTTTACATCAATATTCATATTATAAACTAAATAGGTAACTAGTTATTTGTTAGAGCTGTGTGTACGTGAAAGCGGAGTATTTTGGTCCATGGTCGGCGCATGGCTCGGCGAATGCAAGGCCTCTGCATAGTCTAGGGTTCCCACCTGTACTATAATATAATATACATCTTACTATATTTTAACCTAACTATAATTTAAAAGTGGAGACCGCGACTCGGCAAGTGGTACTCGGTAAGGTAGGGCGGCCCCCCCAGCTAGGTGGACCGACGACCTAAAAAAGGTCGCTGGGTTGCACTGGATGCGGAAGGCGGAGAACCGTGTGCTATGGCGTGTGTTGGGAGAGGCCTATGTCCAGCAGTGGACTGCGATAGGCTGATTGATTGATTAATTGATAATTTAAAAACTAATATAGGACGAAATGTGCATATTTTCATCCTATGCATTTTTTATATTAATTGTGACGAACGCAGCGTGGGGAATTACAGCACGAAATTCATTCATTCACATTCGTACCTACCTACATCTGTAACTTCTGTCACACGTCTGGAATGTCTGTTGTTTTCAAATTATCGTTTAACAATAAATGTGTAGGTACTATATTTTTTCCTAACTTTCACAAATGTATTATATTTTTACGATTTAAAAAATACTACGTTTTCTTCAATAAAAGGTGTCAACCCTACAGCATACTGTTGCAACAAGCGCAGTTACTGCACTATTGCAACTGGTAGGTACATTCACGAACCGGTATCGGTACGATTTGCGTAGGCCCTTGTGGATTTGCATGCTTATCGTGCGACTAATACGCGAAATATTGCCTGTTGAGCCGTCAAGCTAGTCCGAAGACTGCTGGACAGATTTAATCTGAATCCAATTAGGTGCATAAATACGTTTGATAAAATATTTATTGCCTCTGCTTTATTGGAACGATTGCTACTTTTAATATTGTAGTTTTGTTTTACAGTGATTTAACATGTGAAATTTAACAAAAGTTGGAAGTGTGAATTCGGATAAAGTTAAAGTGGTATTGGGATATTCTGTGGAGGATAGCCCGGAGTCTAGAATTAAGTTCGGTATTTGAAAATGGGATCGAGTATAATTGTAGTTTCAACAAACTTTATGATAAAAGCTTTTGCTATGGCAACATCGTTTGCTATCGAGTAGGTCATAAGTCGGACCGTATACTTGCTAGTCTCCTTAGAAATATCTCCGTAGTATATAAGGGAATAGAATGAATCAAATGTCATGAATAAAATCACAGCTTAAAGACATAGGTACGTATACTGCTGGACATAGGTCAAGGATTTCCGAAGATATTATGATTACATTCTACTAAACAAAATTACGAGCATCAACTCAGCATTCCTCATCTCTTAAATAAGATTTACTTAACAATGAATAAACATCGCTGGCTGTTTCTTACAATCGTGTAGATATAAGAATGAATGTTTATACACTCCATTGCCTTAACCCAGCCGTTTTATAATGAAAGTAAAATAGAATCAGTCAGCTGCGTGTTAACTCGTTCAAGTTTGTTTTATTCAACAAACTTCCATTCAATATAGGTATAAACTTGAGAGGTTTTGTATTGCGATTTGTGATCTTTGTCATTTTATACATCTGATAGCGATTCTTGGATAACAAAAGAGATGGATAGTATTGATGGCAGTTTTATTTGATCGCCTCTGTTGATTAAAAGAAGATGTAATTTTAGCTATACTTTGCTTACATTTGTTTTCTTCTTCTTTGCCTGGCCCTTTCCCTTTTTATTTGGGGTCGGCCCTCCGTATCATGCGTCTCCTTGCAACTCAGTCCTCGCTTTGCTTACATTTGTATAATATATTCATAAATCTTTTAATCATTCTTGGTAGCTACTGTTTAGAAAAGTAGGCAGATACTATAGATTTTCACCTGCTACGACTCTTTCGCTTCATTTACACGCATAACAATGCAATTTCTTTACCTGGTATTAGACTTACAGGTCTCCAGCGCTCATTTAGGGAACGTTTTCCTATCCTAAGTATACTACATCTTAAAGCCCTGGTGTAAAAATAAATTGGTCACCAACACGCAAGTTATACCTATACTATAATATTGCAAGCGTCAATAGGGTACGGTTAACTGTTTAACATCAGGCAGGCCGTATACTACCTAACTGCGATTTCCGCGCGGTTTGTTCAGCTTTTGTTTACTTATGAGCTTTTTGTAAAGCCACGTTCAAACCGCGCAAATAAATCGCGCTGCGTCTGTATTAAGCTTTAGATCCCTTTTACTATACCATTAGAGTATTGTGTTCAAACGTGGCCGTTAGCATTATATGTCCCACATCTGATACTTTCCAATCCATAGAGACTTACTGACATATCTATCTAATATTTATTACACATCAGTACCTGTTTTAGCTATATAAAATAAACATATAAAAGAACATAACCATAAACATTATACGAACAGTTCTTGATAATTACTAATTAGTTTGATGTCTCTATAAAAGCTACGGCGTATGACGAAATCTAAACTTAATGAGCAAAGTAACCATACACAGTATCAACGAATCATTAAAGCATATATTACGACTCTTATATTTATTATAGAACCTTTAGTTTTACTAGTATTTTATGTGAGTAACATACTAACCATAGACGGCATACTTAATTAATTTTGGTCACTAAAATTGTATATTGTAGGGCCATATGCATATGTAATATAAACAAACAATGGTATGCTTGAGAATAAATATCACTTAAAGAAACCGTAGTTCGGAATCGTGAGGAATAGGGTTGTCCGGACTTGATATTGGAAGATGTTTTAAAGTATCATATTACGTAAATTAGTGCACCAACAACTTGTTTGCATGCTGGCCTTCTTTGCCCGCGCGTCTTATTTCTAACAATTAATCACGCCAAAACGACTGAATGGATCTGGATGAAATGGGACAGAGAAAGATTTAATCCAGATCCGTTTAGAAGTTCTTGCGTGAGAGAGTAACAAACATACATTCTTACAAACTTTCGCTATTATAATATTAGTAGAATATTGTTCTGTCCATCGACTGCCCGCAATCTTCACTTAACTTTGTCACCAGCTTGGCCACTAACCAAACGATAAGAAGAAGAAGAATCTTCACCAGGTTGTCAGTCTACCATATTGGAGGCGTAACCACGCTACGATTCCATTTCGTAGTTGGCACTCTAATACGCAGGTCCACATATTTTAATTTCATTTATTGCGGTATAAGAAACATACAGTAGTATAATTACAATAGGAAAGGAAACAATCATGCTCGCAATGTCACTAATTAAGTCTCCAACTATTAATTATTACTAAATAACATGTGTAACGAGGTCTATTATATGTAAAGACCACTCCCGCACTAGTTAACAAGCCCTGTGTCACGGGGGACTACACCCAGACTAGAAACAAACATTAATGAATCACAAAAAGTTTTGTCCCGATGGAATCGAACCAGAAAATCGGCTCAGGGTTACTAACCACTAGACTAACAGGCTAGTCTATTGTTTAACTATTACGTCTGCCATACCTATATAAAGTGAAAGCTTCAATTATTAGTCTGCGTTTCGTGAACCCTACACTTGCGCCCCAAATTGCTATTTACGACGCACCAATGACCTGCACTACGTTCTCATGTTACAATACTGCAATAACATTTCCCATGGCTTTTGTTGTACTTTGACAAGTCCACTCGTAAACTTATTAAATAACTACCGCTACTGTTTCGTATTGAATGTATTCTACATCACTAATAATGACATTCGATTACGAGAAACATTACTCGTGTCTGTGAAAGTTCACACTGTATTCCCGTGATCTGAGTGAATTATATGAACTTTATGATGTAAGCATAAGGTTCATTTTCTAGCAAATCAATGTACTATAGCTGTGCGCTGCGGTTCTACCCGCTTTAAAATTGGATTGATTGGATTGTTTTCATTAATTGGATTGTTACTACATACTCCATTTAAGTAGTAGCGTTATGTGAGGCTATAATGTTATAAAATTCCAGCACCTTTTTACCCATTCAAGGGTTGAGATTTAAAAATAAATATTTATATTATGAGTCCTAAGGTATGTAATTTTTGGATTTTATAAGTAAAACCAACCTAGTTATCATCTCTTAGCCCTTCAATTGTATAGAAACCAGATACAATAAAAAACATTGTTTCGGACTTACAAAGCCCAACCGCAGCCAACGCGTTCAATATTCCTCAAAATTGAAGTGGCAAGATTAGGCAGTCCTTACAAACTATCCTAAACTAACATTAATTCCGATAACAGAACAAACGCAAATAGGTTTAAATATGCCAGTAACTTGGTGCTTTTGTAGCGAGCAAAGGTGGAAGGCAAACTGCTGCTAAGCCGACACAAAGCCCTCTGGACAATGAGCCACTATATCGAACACTTCCCTCCGAGAATTTCGGAGCACTTCGGACGGTTCCGTAGTGCGGGCGAGACGTTTATGAAACTACCTGCTTATAATATGAAAGGAGTTCAAGCGTCTTTCCACTTTCAAATAAGGATTATGTAACGAATACTTTTGTTTGTGGAATCATCTGGAACGCCTTTGTTTTTAAAATGAATGATGGCCGAATTGAGCGGCGTGTTCTAGTTATTTATTTCTACGTTCAAATATATTTTCGCTTGAATTGTACAAAGAAAATGAACAGACAAAGGAAATTGAAATGTTAAACATCAGGCTGTTGCGGTTTGCGAAACGGCACTTTATGCAACTATCGCCCAGGGCATAAGTTTCCGTATTGTCGTCCAGTAC
This sequence comes from Trisateles emortualis, assembly GCA_947095525.1. NCBI lineage: Eukaryota > Metazoa > Arthropoda > Insecta > Lepidoptera > Erebidae > Trisateles > Trisateles emortualis. The sequence goes on along the minus strand of OX352736.1, from coordinate 17,413,415 downwards.
TGAAGACACCCGTCCCCCCTTCTTGCGACACACATTCCCTTCAAAGGCGAAAGTTCTTTCATAACTGGTCCTTGTCTAACCGGTATCTGACTTACCAAGGTGTCTAAACTGCCATTGAAAACCAATGTCTATTGACTAGTTTAGTACACAATCAAACTTGGAGATTATAACCGAATGAAGCGTTAAATACGTTATTTTATAGTGGCTAGGAAGTATAAGATTATTGCAATAACTGATGGAGATGCCCGTTAAGTTATAAAATTTACCGTCGGAAAATATTTTAGTAAGTATTTTTTCATGACTAACATAGGAAGGTACGAACACAAAGAGTAACTGTTTACATTAACAAGAGCGTACTGAAACTAAGTAGGTTACCTATAAATATGATAGTGTATGGTACTTAAATCCCACAATTTACGGATTTATGCGACTCAAGTGGTAATAAAGCTGTTTATGTTAGTCATTCTTATGATTGAAATAAATATACGTAGAAGGTTTTAGAACATCTGCATTTTACGATTGACCAAGTTGTTTAGTATTGTCGATAATGACAGGTAAAAAAAAACGTTAGCATCAAAATGTTATTTACGAACACTAAAATTTGAATCCCCGGATTATGATTACAAAGTAAATTTATGCAATATTTTAAAGAGATTCACAGAGAAGCGGTGTGAATGCATTTAGGTTCGGTCATCGCACTTTGGTGCAGTCGGCCTCGTGTAGGTGTCGCGCTCGGGTGACGTCGATGCTTATCGGCCGACAATTAAAACGTTGTTTCGCGACCTGTTGCTTCACCTCCCCTCACCCATTCCTAGTTCACCGCACGATCTGACCGCCAGACGAAACCTTTAGCCTCTATCTACATAAAAAAGCTTTCGCAATATCTCGTACTTGCCTTTACGTTATACATCTAAGAAGCTTTACATAGCAACGTAGCAGTTACGTATATAAAGTAGACCATGTACTTTAATCTTTACACAACTGATACAACATTAATCACAGAGCCGTATTGTTTACAACACACGATCTAAGGCACGTGCTTTTCAATAAAAACTTTAGAGGTCAAGTGTAGTAGGCGTATTTATATCAGAACGAGGCTATGAGCCGCGTCTGCGGGGCGGTCATTAACTGGGTCGCGCGGGGACAAAGACCTCAGCCCCCCACGAGGGGGAAAACGTGGGGTGGTTTCGCTTTCCTCGGGCGATGTCGGTTCCACCCGCCTCCTCTCGGTTACGCGAAACACCCCGATCTTTCCGCGAACTAAACTAGGAAGAGCCTTCGCAATAAATGTTTACTCTCAGCGCTTCCGATGCGGGCGTCCACCTCAAGGGGATTAATTTAGAACTTCTCAAGCATTAATTCCCGTCGTGAACAATTTTCCCTTTTTGCGGTCGGACAACTAAACGCCTTTAGATTGAACCGTCGACGCGATTACGGCGTGAATTTTTCGCATTTGTTTTTTATCGAAGCGGACATGAAGCTTTGTTTTGGCGGCGCGTAGGGGTGACCTGAACGAATGAATGCATAATGTTATTTAATTATGCAAATGGACGACACAATGACGCGTATGCGACATCGACCTGCGACAGGAAATCGGTGTCGTGTTCTGAACGGAGGGCATCGCCGATCTTCGAAGAAGGCTTGCTTGTAACACCATGAACAATGCCGTATTTGTTTTTATAAAAGTTATAAGGCATTTCTCTGTGGACCTTTATAACGTAATGTATCATTTGCATTGTTATAATATTTATAAACTTAAGTATAAATTGTTTAGTTTAACAAGATGGCTCTTTTGTTATTAAAACTTAGATGCTTTGTTTGAAATATGACCACATAAGGATTGTAAGCTGTCAAAGTGGACAGGCAAAGCCGTCACCTTAGAATCAAAATAAGCAATAGGTCTATATACAATCAATGGTATATACCTAATGGTTTATAAAATTTTCATTGTAATATGTTATATTCCAAAAGTTTATTATTGATAACATTTGAAGCCTTAAAATAGCAGTACTTATTGTTATTATAAGTTATTGACAATTGACAAAGAGTCTTAATCGTGTAATATTTTTAAGGTTGTCATAATTATCATCATCATCATCAGCCTATCGCAGTCCACTGATTGACATAGGCCTCTCCAAGTGCACGCCATCTTTCTCGATCCTTGCGCAAAGGTACCTATACCATCGTTTAAATATAATACGATGCAGACCGTTGTCTATTTAAATAATAGGTGTACAAATCGTGAAAGCTTAAAAGATTTTTAAGCAGATATATTATTATGTGTGTTTAGTTTCAGGCGATATTGCTTTTTCTTACTGTTTTCATCATCATCATCATCATTATCATCTCGGCTAAAATACGTCTACTGCTAGACATAGGCCTCTCCCAAGGATTTCCACAACTCTCGATCATGAGCCGATATTGTCCATCAGAAAAATTTGCTAAGTATGTATAGCGATAAGAAATTTTATATACTTTACAATCCTTGAACACAGCCACAGCTTTCAAACACACCCTATGTACTTAACGTCACCATAAAACCTATAAAACGGACATCCTAACATTCGGCTAATTAAAAACTCTGTGTTGGTCAAGCTAATTGTAAGGTCAGTGACACCTATAATGATTTTACTCACCCATACATCTGTGCCGTAAAATGTTCATCATCGTCATTATATTTTTTATTACCTGGTGGTCCTAAAATCAGTAAGTAGGTATTAGTGTAATGATGAAACCACGAACGAGTTAAGCGTTGTGTACCTTACTTATGCATGGCGGTAAAGAAACTGGAAGAGATCATAATTCAATATAATAATAGGATGTATGAGCGTATCTGCTAAGTATTTATAATTTTGCTAAAAAGTAAGTCTATTCACTGTATTTGTCTGTGTTTAAATAAAAAGTACCTTAGGTAACTATAAAATGAAATGAGACCTAAATACATGGGATTTCTTCGTCCTTCAGGACGTGTTCTGCTTTATAGCCACTTCTATAAAACGGAACAGCAATTCTACAAAACAGAATTGGCAGGCGACATGATTTGGAACATACTTTCTAGGTCGTTTCGCAAAAGTATCCCATGACTACCAGAGATATTACTAAAGCTCATTTAGTATTGTAAAAGCAAATTTCTTCGCAAAACAAAGAAACACGCACGTGAAGCTTTTATTACAGAGCTCACTCAGTATGCACGGCTCGGTAGGAGTGGCAGTGATCCCCTAGTCGGGGTGTCGCTTATCAGATTATCCTAAATCAGGGCGATTTACCTGTTCCAACGCTACACTGCCTTTCTGTCATCTTTTTCAATGAACTTTAAACCGCAACACATCGGTGAGTGGGTATTTGTATGAACACACGTCTTACTCATCCATGAGAATATCAACTCAATATGTATAAGACCCAAGGTTCATTTTGTTTTGGTTCAATAAAGCAGAATATTAGTCAAGTGAAGTGCCACCCATAAGCTCGACGCGTGTGTAAAAACAAAATAAAACAGTACTAGGTATCCGTTTTAGTGAACCACGATCCATGTGCTATTTCAATATCTACGTAGTATGACGCAGTCGGCCAATAGTTGGTCGTTGCGGTAGGTCAGTCATCGCGAATCGTTGATTGTCCCGCCGCCGCCGAGCGGACGGGCCGACTCACCGACTGTTTCCGACAGACATTGGCAAATTGTTACGTAGCATTGACACGGCAGGGAAGGGTTCAAAGGTGATCGTTTTCACAATGAAATTTATTATGCGGATATTTTTTTACGTGTGATAGACAGGGAAAATTGTTTTATCGTTTCGATGGGTTGTCCCTATAAACGTCATCGTCAATATCAGTGAGCATCGGTCAATAAAGAGGGAGGAAAAAGCAAACGAGGCTATTTTTCCAAGCTTTAATTTTTTTAATTTTCACAACGAGTTGTCCGCTTCAAGATTTGCAAACCATTTTTCGAACACTTGCTGGTATCTGATTGAGTTGAAATTTGGCGTACTTATGAAACTTCCGTGACTATACAATTATATGGCACCGTGGAGCTGATTTAATGATGCAGTCAGAAAGTAGCCATAAGGACTTCGTAACTAAACATGATGCCCCTCCGTGTTTGGGCTCGTTGCATTTATCTTGACGAATACTACACCCATAGGTATAAAAGCTTGTGTTAAAAAAACACGAACAGATATGAGACATTGTAGCTCTCAAATTGATAAACGATTACAAAATTGATAAAAAAAAACAATGCAGCTTGTTTAATTAGTATGTTTCTTATTTAGAGACAAGTCATTAACAAAAACAATATGTTTGTTTCAGGTATGTTTGTTCCTGCTACGCCTTTGAACCACGATAACAGTACCGTAAGAAGTTACCATCATTTCTATTATTGGTTACTTATATTTTAAGTTGATGACGCCCCTGGTGTTGCACACGTCCATAGGCTACGGTAATTGCTTATCATCAGGCGGGCCGTATGCTTGTTTTCCACCTTGGTAGAATACAAAAAAAAACAGCTTCTGGCCATAGCTTTACCTAAGAGGTATATTGAAAGTAGCCCTTGTGCTTCACTAAATTCTATGCAGTGGTTTCGTCTTGAAAACGTTAAACGAATCTCTGCCTCTGAATGCTAGAGTTTTCACAGAATATTACGCGGGAACGGGTTAATATGCGGGAACAGGATAACGCACGTTGATGGAATAATCTGCGGGTGAAAATAGTGTAAAATAATCATTGTTAATAATTACCATTATGTTTATTCGAACATAATTATCAATGTCAACATTAAGTATTAATAGTTATTGTTAATGACTGTAATTACTATTTGAATTATTTAACAGTAACATATTAATATGTGTTCCCAATAGCTTTATGTTAAAAGCGGAAGCGATATTACCTAATTGTTAGTAGTCAAGAAATAAGGTAACAAAATAGCAACATTTTATTTGCAATCCCGGAGCGGTGACGTGTAAAAGTTAATCAATCGAAGTGTAAGATCTAAATTTTCAAACAATTTTATTATTTTTTGCTCCCCCTTTTAACGCCTCGCCTCTCCAGTTATCAACTTTAATTGGCTTCATTTTGACAAAAGAACAATCAGTGAAAAACATTGTTTGTGGTTTTTTTTTGTGAAGTCGGACTTCTTATTATGATTTAAACTTGATTGACTCAGTGGCTTAGTGGAATTGTGTACGACTGACGCCGTGTAGTCCCGGGTTTAAACCCCGTGTTAGATGGTATTGGCTTTTTAAAACGAAAAATTCTTTGTAATCTAGCGTAGAACGGCATCTGAATTTATGTTTGAAATATGGAAATAAATTTGCCCCTAATTATAGTATAAAGATAGATATGCTTCCTTCATACTGAGTGACGATCACTTTTGTTTTCATGTTTTTGTAAGAACGCACGCTTATAGATTTTAAGTATGAATGCGATAGATAATACGGAACGTAATGATAGAGAAAGAGATAGTGATAGATAAAATGAATGGAACTTAGCTACTGTTAACGACAATAGTTTCCACGCGCTAGTGCTATATCTACGTCTTTCCTAATTTAATATCTATTACATAGATCGTCCCTATTATACAGATAGAACCAGTATGAAGAATAAAGTCATTTTGATACTATTTTTCTTTCCTCGTCACGCTTCTGGCATTCAGCCACATCGTAAACATTACTCGGTATCATCTTTCATTTACTTTATGAGCGTAAATTACGTGACAATAGTCCGTAATTCTTGGTGCTTTATTACGTCCAGCGTAAAATATCGAAGGGACACCGTAGCTTTGCCTATAGCATACAGTGTCGGAATTTAATTTCACTGACCTGATAGAGATAACTAAGATAGAGTTAACAAGCCTAAAAGTACCTGCTCCATGTGCTAATACACAAAGGGAGGTAAGGCATCATGCAAGCGAGCTATATAGTCATATTGGGGAAGGACTTTTTCTTCCTGTGTTTTACCTCTGTGTATTTGCCTGAAGAAAACACATATTTTCCAAGATTATATTATAAAAACGGTCTTCAAAATTTCATATTGCTGGATGTAGAAGTATGTCTGGATGGAAGCAATTGGCATACCATAGGCGCTCCCTACCCCAATGGAAGACACCGTAGTCTCTGCCTATCCCAACGGAAGATAACGTGAAAAAAGATGATACGTATATAGCAAAGTTTTATGTTATCCTGGCTTGATGGTTAGGGTATTAAAAATGTAAAAACTAAAAACCCTAGTCACTTATAACTTGCACTACAACTGCACGATAAGCGTGACTTTATCCGTCCCTCTTGCTATGTGATTTATTGATATATGGATAGTCTGATAACTGCACATATCTGGGATATGAGTTCGATGTCCCTGTTTGGACGCAGCATGCAGGCGAGCTCTCGTTATCGTGCGTCAGTTTGTATTTAATACAGACAGTATCGTATTTAACTAGCCTATTGATCTAGTGGTTAGTGACACTGTGTGCTAACCCTGAGGTCGTAGGTTCGACTTCCACACGGGACAAAACTTTGTGTGATTCATAAATATTTGTTCAGTGAATTGTAAGTTTTTAAAGACTGCCTTGGTGGTCCAGTGGGCGCAGTATGCGCCTGCTGCGCACGAGGTTGTGGGTTCGATACAGGACAAAACTTTGTGTGACCCGCAAAGAGTTGTTCTGAGTCTGGGTGAAATTTGTATGTTTGTAAAGTCCCCCGCGATACAGAGCTTTGTTCTCTAGTGTGGGAGATGTCTTTTTAAAAAAAAAAAGAAAATAAAAGAAAAACGTCCCCGCGACACAAAGCATGTGCGGGAGTTGACCTTAAAAAACATTGATTAACAACTAATTTAGTTTCGTTTATGTCTAGAGAACGTATGAAACTAACTTCAGGTTAACACGTGAAAAAAAAAACCATAAAACAACTGGGACATTAAACCTGGAAATTGGATTGCACAGCAGTCGTGTACCACAGCATCACTGCGCCACAGAGGTAGTCTATACTAAAACCCGTTATCTGCAAATATTCAAATGTTGTTAAACAACTTATCGATACTTAAGTACAAATAACTGTTAGAGTGCATCCTAAATTTTATTAAAGTCGTAATTACTAGTAATCAGTGATAGGTTTATAGGTCTCCACAAGTGGGTCTCGAGCCTCGACTCGCATCACTTTGCATCTTTAAGTAATTCATAGTACTAATTGCAAGCCCTCGATACTCAACTGATTTATGACGCAAAGGCCAAAGGGCTAATGGAATATTACGGGTATTACGGCCCTAGTGCATACCACGCCTTAGTTTACTCTTTTTCAACGTAATGGTTCGTTTAAACTTAGGTTCGGGTTACACTGTAAGAAATTTCTTGTTGGTTTTAAAATAAATGCTTTTAAATGGCTAAAATACGTTCAGATTTTGACTTGTTTATTTAAATTAACATTTAATCTAAGTCTATTGGACCAATCGTGATTCTTTACCCATATCTAGGTGTTATATAGCTCGCCCCGACGACGTCCGGTAATTAGGCAACATTTTTTTATTTGTTTAGGGATTCAATATTAAAACTTGGTTAACTACTTACGTCATTTAAGGAACTTTTGTACGAATTTTCACGATTGTAACAACAGCGGTTTAGGCTCTACGTTGTGACAGTTAGTCAGTCAGGATATACATAATATATATTTATAAGTAGATGTTTGGTTTTCTATCTGTTGAAGGGTCAAGCTTTTGAAATACCTATATCAGAGAAGAAATAATTGCTACTAGATAGATAGTACTTAAAAGCAAACATAATTAATTTATCTGTATACGTTTAGAAAATTTACTCACCAGCATAGAAATAACGTCTAATAAATATTTGTACGGTCAGCAAAATTAATAGCAACATTATTACAGTTTTAAAAATTGTATAATTGGCAAACAAATAGATTTATTTTTTTACTATTAAGGAGGTAAACCAGCATATAAGCAGTTACTATGATACTATAAATTCTTTTAAATGTCCTAAATCTATATAAATGCAGTTTTGGGGCTATTTTAAGTTTTTGTTCTTCATCAATTAGCTTGGACGCTCATAACTGTTTGCACTCAGTGATTGGTAAACGATTGGCGGCATAGGCGTGGAAACAATGGATGAATGACCGCATAGAGGAATTTCCATTTGAAGGTCTCAGTGTTTTGGATGGACGTTAAAATCGATCCCGGCTGTTACCAGTCGTTAGATAACCGCAGAGTCCTATTAAAGCGGTCTGAACAACGCTGTCGCTAGAATGGATACGAACTACTCAATAAAATATATTTAAATATTAAAGCAATGTGGAAAAAGACGAACCCGGAGCAGGATTCGAACCTGAGCCTCTCGGTTCTGTCCCAGCGCACTACCAATTGTGCCATCTGATTTCTTACTTTCTTAATTTGTCTACCGCTTCATTCACTTTTACTCAATAAAATATCTAAATCAAATATTTTTTAATTATGTTTACACAAAAATGTTCAGATATTTTTATTGCTGACCGTACAATATTCCACCTATATACTGTACCAAAGTAAAGCTTCAATATCACATTATTTAAGTTTATTAGCTAGGTGTGGGCTTATCTTTTATAGCTTAGTGTTTATCTTTAGTCCTTAAACTAACGGGTCGTGTCTATGAGTATACAAACATTGTAAAAGCGGTATTAAAAAACATAACATTTTGTTAAAATATAATCTACATACATACATACATTATGCCCTTTTCCTAGTGGGGTAGGCAGAGACTTTGGTACGCCAATTGCTTCGATCCAAACATACTTCCTTCGCCTCCTCTACATTCTTCAACCTCTCCAAGCATGAACGTCGATTCTAATCTACTATACTACTAATACTATATTATAAAGCTAAAAAGTTTGTATCTTTCACTGAACCAAAGCTACTCTTTTCTTGAGTAAAATATACCTATTATGCTGTCTAGTAGCGCACAATATTTGCGCATAGTTGTTTTATTCCCGTAAACGTTTCGTATTTATTAAAACAACTCTCTCACCAAATTGGCCACTAACTAAACAATGAAAGGAGAAAAATACAAATGAATATATATGGTTCGGAAAATGTTACTCACTTTCCAATTTGTTCCGTTTCAATTTCATAAACATTACTCTTTTATATTTTCGTTCGGAATACAATATCGAACATATTTTATGAGTCCGGAATATTAAATACTAAAGAATATTTTATTAATCTACTCGCTCATCGTAATTAGTATGCACTTTGTTGTAAAATAATTAGTGCCGTTTTTTGCAATCTACGTATATTATAATACTGTAACGTATTCCCTATAATTTCTATATAAAAACTGTTCATTCACCGCATTTTTATCTGCTACGTTATTCATAGCTCGCAGCAGTTAATTAAACAGTGCAGTCGTCTGTGAAATATTGTTAAACAATACCTAGTCCCTCTAATTAGAAGTTTGTTGTAAACTTCTGGTCAGCTTATTTCCGTTATGTTATACTTTCTTTTATTTGCTTTATGAACTTGAACAATGCTAGCTTAAACAGTTGTCGTAAACAGCTGTTAAAAGAAAAAAATTAAACTCCTTTATAAACAATTTTAGTCCCTATTTATATAGGACGTTGACCTACGATTGCGTACAACTTTGTAGAACACAGTTGACTTCGCCCTTTCGAGTGATGCATCAAGTTACTGCAACAAAAGCGATTGATTCGCGCTCTCAGGATCAAATAGGGCGAATTTTGGGTGCAAGCCGAGGGCGGGGCGCGGTGTATGCGGGGTAGAGGGGGGGTGTGAGCTGGGGCAACAATGCGGCCGGGATATCGATCCACCCCCGCGCGCCGTCTGCCCGACGCACCGAGCCTACGCGGGCTCCAAGCTCCTTCACCTCTATGCAAACCTAGTACTTTTGCTTTCTAAAACATACCACAAATACGTGCAGTTGGCTTTACATGGTGTGAGAATTAATTTCAAATATTAGTTGCGGTTGCGGTGCACCATAGTTTCCACTAGTGTTAGCTCGTGAAATTTAGTTAAACTTTACGGGCTTCAGTTTTGTGGCACGTCAGTCAGAGTTATCGTCGTACATAGTTATACGAATAGAAAAAAAACTGTATGTAGTATACAGTTTTTTTTTCTTTTCTAATATAATTATAGAAATAAGGATATCTGACTGAAAACATTATTTTCGTAGCCAAAAAAGTTTATAGTTTTTTGATAGGATACATGTGTCTAACATCAGTTCATAACAGTCTAATATCGATTGACATTATGTAGGATAGCCTAACTACGTCAAAACACCATCTTACAAACTTCAACTCCAATCTCGCACGACCATATTCGGCAATTAAACTATTCACATCAATTAAATCCCAAGTTAATCCTGAAACTAACAGTTATCGATATCCCTAGGGTTGTTACATGTTGCGATAACCTCTCCCCACGGCCCACCGACTGCGTAAACTAATATTTGGGTTACTGGACTAAATCTATACTCGATTAATCTTCGAAATTGTTCATTCTATATGTACCTATAGTTTAGAGTACACTTAGTATGTATTTATTCTCTAAGATCTATTCAATATAATGTTCGTCTGTAGGTATGGGTCCTTCGCTGTTTGACACCACGACTTATTGACACCACGGTGTCAATCGCAGAAAAACGTTTTTTGACTTACCTGTTTGGCACCATTTTCATATTAATTATCGACCGTGGTGTCAAACGACGAATATCTTATTTTGTTTTCGTCGATTGACACCAAGGTCAAGTGTGATTTGTGTACTGACGAAAAGAAAACGGTTATTACAATAAACAATTACAATCAAATGTTTAATGGAATCTTGGTTGTTATGGAATACATATTTATTAGTACAAATCATATTTTAATAAACCGTAAATAAAGGGAATAACAAACAATAAGTTAAAATTAAGAACTGAACGAATGCAGTTTGACATTTCAATAGACCAAAATAAAAGTCAAAAGTGTTCGTTTTGAGTTTCGTGAAATAGTCTTACAGTTTGTTTGGTTCGTCAATTATATTATAATTTTATGATATTAGCATCAACAATGTTTTCGGACAAAAAACACATAAAAATGTATTGTACAAGACCTAGCCCAGGTTCTATACATTTCTGAAACATCGCCTTTATATTTATTTGCATTTGCACTTTATAATATATGAAATACAAATGAATGTATTAGAAATACAAAATATTGCATTGTGTCAAAAATGCATGAACATTATCTTCGAGATAGGAATAAGTAAACTTTTACCTGATTCATCTTTTAAATTAACTGATTTCACTATTATTGCCTGGGCCTATTATATCCAAGACCTTATGATTAAAACTTATAATTTTAATGTGAAAACAAATCCATACTTACCATCCACTTTGAAGTGAGCAATTTTCGATGGCCCCACCGAATAAACGTGCAAGAGTTCTTACACGATTTTTTTTCATTTTGCCTATCTTACACCTACCTAATATTTTTTATGAATTTTAGACTCAAAACATGCCTATTATAATAGTGAATTTCTTTATTATAGGGAAATAACGAATTAAAAAATACAGGAATAATAGTTTATGCTTTTATTACATGCTTTTTGAGTTACCAAGTATACAAGAATAAACATGTTAAAACCTCAGACTAATAGAATAAGATAGACGGAGCGTGTAGAACTCGCGCGTGAAGCCGCTAAAAGCAATACTAAATAGCAATGTCATACGTTTTCGCGCGCAGTCGATTTGAGCCGCTAGTGAGTACGCACGTCTAAACACGTTCTGACAAAATATTATTATAATGCCGTATTGTGTAGTAAAACGTTGTAAAAATACTTCAGCAAATCTCAAAAAGAGTTCTGGAGTATCGTTCCATAGGTAAATAATTTTAACATTATAGATTTCTTATTGTTTTCGTAAATATTTTAGTTACACAAACTAGGAACACAAAACCTCTACCATGTTCTACAGTGTTGCCATTCTTAGCATATCTTTTTCCCTAAAATATTTTGCAACGTGTTAGTGGGAATATAAAACAATATTAATCAGTCTATCGATATACTATTTAAAATAAATCTGAATGATAGTTGGGGATCCACGCGAAAAAAAAAGAAATTGTTGTTTGCATTTAGCGAGTAATTCCGTATTTTTGTAGTGATTTTAAGAGGTACCTAGGTAGGTACTTAGATAATGTTTTTCTATGTTATTCAGATGATAATCAATTAATATTAATATAATAATAATAATTGATCATTTAAATTCATAAAATAAGTAGATATGTTAGGTTTATGATTTATTTAAAAAAAAGTATTTACATCCTAACCACGGCTGTGAGCGGCGGCGGCGAGCGGTATGAACAAAATTTGTTCTTACCACTTGCCGCTAAATATTTAATTTTTTTTTATACTACTTGGATAGTAAACAAGCATACACCATATATATACATTTTTTTAGATACAATTTTTGCCAGTTTTGTTTTACGAGTAATATGTTTTGTATTTTATGTTTGTTTTTTTAATATAATATTGTATTTTGTCTTGATATGTTTGTTAACAGAAACCTTTTTTTAATGTAACATAATGCTAAGATGTATGATGTTATATTTAAAAAGATTTATTTTATTCGTCAGAAATTAAAGCATGTAGTTAGTGTTTATTGTTACCTATTTATTTTGAAATAATAATGTAAAATAATAACATTATTTAAACAAACAATTTGAAGTATAATTTTTAATATTGATATTGCATATTATTATCACGAGTTAACAGTTTTGTTTCAACTTTTGTTGGGAGTATTTCATTTGCTGGCAACATCGTTTTCCACGTCACATGACATTGACAGCGCTTTGTGGCTTCACTGATTTGTTCTACACGCTCCGTCTATCTTATTCTATTAGTCTGAGGTTAAAACCTACAGACGATTTGAGAATTTCTGATTGTTTTCAAATTTGGGTAATGTTTTCTAATCTTCTTACACGTTTATTCGTAAAAAATGTATGCAAATTTTATTAGTAATGTTTTATCCCACAAAATGGAAGTTTGAATAAAAATAGGTTATTAAAATTAAAGTATTTCTATTTTTTTTTCTAACGAATAATAGTGTAACATTACCGTGCGTTTTATTCGTTATGTATCGTTACACAAATAAACGTGTAATGATATATTACTGTGCTAGTCATGCAAATTTCACAAGAGTAAAAAAAATAGTTGTACCTATATTCATTAATTTCTTCAAAGTCGTTGATGTTTAAAAAAAAATAAATATACAAGTCTATAGTTTATTTTTTTACCTATAATTCGATGATACATTATTTATAGCTACTTACAATGAATTGAGCGTTATTGAAGTTTAAACGTTTTTATTACACGCTTTTTATTAGCTTCACCTGTATGTTTGTATGTTTGTAACCGACTTCTTTGGGCGCGATTTTGACCCACTTTAAACCAAAACAAAATACAAAAATAAAAGTGTATCCGATGTTGGGATTCGAACCCTGTTCGGTCGGTACTACCTTCGTACGGTACTGTGAGAAAATTACCTATTTGTGAATTTGAACTTATAATAAATATTATCTGATATCTAAACCATCTTCAAAAATCAAATTCCTAAAAGTGGACTTGAATATGGGATTCGAACCCAGTATCATCGCATCGTTCGCGTTGGACTAATACCACAGAATGCTAATACTCCATCCCTTATTGACAGTCCAATGAAGTTTTTACTTCTGCCGTGTGGTCAACACACACTCGTTTTTTGACTTAAGATTTTTGTTTGTTCTAACTCAGGTATTTCTACCCTTTCTTAAACGTTCTTGCCAATATATTTAAGGGCATGTAATAATAATAATTTGTATTTCATTATTTTTTACCTACTGATGTCTTGAATATTAAAATTAAATTTTAAGAGATGTAGTAGTAAAACGTAGTAGTTGTTGCTATCGCAAAACTGTTGTGGGTATCTAAACAGTTTTGCCTTGCCAAGCACTCTCAGAAAAAATGTATAATTTAAATAAAAATCATGTAAACACTTTTGTGCATGATTGTTATGTTATAATAAAATACCAATGCGGCCGTCCTTTGCTGTTTTACGTCATGGTGTCAATCAACGAAGACAAATAAGATATTCGTCGATTGACACCGTGGTCCCAAACAGGTAAGTCAAAAAACGTCCTTCTGCGATTGACACCATGGTGCCAATAATCCGTGGTGTCAAACAGCGAAGGACCCGTATGTATTCTTCTTTTCTTTTTTGCATTTTCACCATTTTTTTTTGTTCAATTGTGAACCGAATTAAATGATTCTTTGACTCAAAAAATACAACAAGGTACCTACTTCTAAAAATCAAATAGGAAATGAATATAATTGAGATATTGGTAGGTTTATGACTATCCAACAACAAAAGCGTGGAAAAGATTTATTAATAAAAGCAACCGACTTCAGAAAATCAAGGTCCCTGTAGCCTATTTCTTCACTTTGACATTGACTTCAATCTGTAATTCATATTTCGTTTTTTTAAGACGGTTGATTTTTGTATTGGCATATTCATTCACCTTATACTTTTTTATTCGATAGGAAAATAAACGACGGGTGTTGAATGTAGGATTGAGACCCAATCCCTCTACAATACTCACATTGAACACAGTGAAGATTAAACTCCTGGCATTTTAATGGAAATTCATTGTGTTCAAATACGATAGTATTAAATCCGTATCAGTGAATGAATTCGGTTTGAATATATAGAACAGATATAAAGTGTGGACCGATGACCTTCAAAAGGTTGCTGGGCTAGCCTAGTGGCCTATGTCCAGCAGTAAACTGAAACAGGCTGATTGATTGATTGATATAGAACATAGTAGTTAAACCACACATATTTTTATAAATATATGTATTTATAAAAACGAAAAATTTATATACCTTTAGAATTATAAAAAGATGACCCACCGGTATTAACAAATTTTATTGTAGTATAGTTCTCTGTGAGATGTAATAAACCTGATTTGACACAAACAACAGTTTCTCTGTAACAACGTAATGTTGAAAATAAAAATTATAATATTTATTGTGATTTTTATTTTTAAACTAGGGGTCGCCCGCGAATTCGTCCGCGTGGTAATTTGGAATATTTTCCCCGATTTTGCAATATATCTCGCTACTGCTTCGCTCCTATTGATCATAGCGTGATATTATATAGCCTATAGCCTTCCTGTATAAATGCACTATTCAACAAAAAAAAGTTTTTTTCTAATCGAACCAGTACTTTCTGAGATTAGCGCGTTCAACCAAACAAACTCGTCAGCTTTATAATATTAGTATAGATAACACTTCATATAGAAACCGCTTTTATAATATGTTAGCCGAAAAATTTACTTTAGGTAAATATGCATCCGAATATCCGATCTCTATATGAGTTAGGGCACTATATTATGTACAATTGAGCAGGCCCGACTTGACCTCAGCTAAATGTCAAAACACAAATAACACAGCGGTGTAGTTGTGTTTCTGCTTGTGAGTAGAGGTTTCCAGCGCTCACTTAGGCATGTGTTTTTTTACGAAACGTTTCGTTAATAACCCTTCTTTTGGCTTCGCCGTAATCGGGAAAAAACACATTGATGCTCTATCATAAAACCCTAGAATTATTTATGTGGCATTGTAAACATCCATAGGCTACGTAAACAATCAGGCGGGCCGTATGCTTGTTTGCCACATAAGTAGTATATAAAAATATCGTTTACCTATAGTTGCTACCTATTTGTTTATTTTAGTGCACCTACTATGTTCATCTCTGTATCACCCAAGGTCGACTGGTAGAGAATGCCTATGGCATTAAGTCCGCCTGTGTGCGATTGTGCATAAAGTGTTTAAATAAATAAATAAAAAGTTGCACAACTTTTATGGAAAACATATTAAATGACTGCCTTGGTGGTCCAGTGGCCGCAGTATGCGCCTGCTGTGTACGAGGTTGTGGGTTCGATTCCCACACAGAACAAAACTTTGTGTGACCCACAAAGAATTGTTCTGAGTCTGGATGTTATTTGTGTCCGTTAATTGTATGTTTGTAAAGTCCCCTGCGACACAGAGCTTGTTCTCTAGTGCGGGAGTTGTCTTAAAAAAAAAAACTAAATTAACCAACTTTTTAACACTAAAATACTTATTGAAATTGGTTATTTTTGTTACCCTGATGTCACAAATATACTCTGCTTTTAACGTGCCCCTCGAAGCACGGAGACGCTCAGATGAATTCGTTACTCAATCACGCTAAAACAGCTGATCGGATCTAGATGAAATTTGCCTTTTGTGTCAGTGGGATTGTACGCGCCGGCGCAAGCTAGTTTTTCAAAAATGTTAATGTAACATTGCAGAGTCTTACATAACATTATCCAATATAACACTATGAGACAAATGTGTCCTATACAAGTCTACAGCATAAAACTTTCAATCACCTTTTAACATTATAATCTATATGTTATTGGCAGGAAATCACACCTCGACACAGGAAAGTTGTGCAACCATAATCAATCAACTCTGCTTCAGATACGAGACATTTCCTTTTTTTAACGTGTTAGGATTTATAGAGCCCCGTCCTGGTGGTCGCGGATGTCATAATTGGGTTATAACTTTTACGATAGTCGTTTCACGTTTACTTTTCAATATATCAATCACTTTTTTATATATTTTCTAAAAATTTATAAGACAAAACTTAATAATGAAAAAGAAACCCTTGATACATGAAATAACTTCATATAGCGACTTTCAAAAGTAAACCTTTTACTCAACTAATCATATCGTCGATTTTTTTTTTGCGAATGGCAGCAGAAAGGACGTCAGAAGATAGAGAACATTGATGTTTGCTTCACCGACAAGAGCCGAGCTTTTTATTAAAAAAGGGATGCGACAGACGTCCAAACAGCTGATAAAAGTCCTCGGTGGACTTTTACCTTGCTACCGTAAGCAGACAGAGAAACACACAGTAGTCGTACTTATAAGAGTATAGAAATTGGATAATGAATATCTTCATTTAAAACATTATATAACCTAGTATTATCTCCACTCAAAAACATTTCACACAGCAATATCATTCAGAACACCATAAATGAATTCAAAAGTACAACATCTGGTTTCAAAGTCAGTGGGCGTATATAAAGGTTGGTACAGACGGGCACACTCCCGCACACTCCGGCCGGGCGGCCGACTTAGGGCGCGACAGTGAAACCTAATAAAACCGGTTATGGTCCCTACGTGACGCGTGCGGGGTAATGAGTTTTCGGAGAAAGCGCTGCATGTGTTGTTCCCAGTACTAAGCTTAGTGTCGGCCACGCGATACATCAGTGCAGTGTTGCCAGCTCTTTCAAATTTTTATTTTTTACCCAAAAAAGAGACGGCTATATCTGTTTGTTCTCGTTGTATTTATGTGAGCCCGTGACCTTTCTTATTGTCCATTAGCTTATGCCCGCAGCCTCGCCCTCGTGGATGTATTTTTTAAATATAGCTTATGTGCTTCTAGTGTATATGCTATAACATTGTAATGTTTGATCAAAATCTGTCCAATAGTTTTTGCGTGACGGAACATCAAACGACCTCCCATCCTCACAAACTATCGCGTTTATAATATAATGGCGAAAATTTTAAAAAAGAAACTCGTTAACAAGATAAAACATGTAGTGAAACTGAAAATCAAACCCTAGTAAGATTGTATCAGATATTTAAGTTTCGGAAGTTTTTGTAAAATCGGGACGTCTTGCCCAAGTTGGTGGTGGCAACACTTGAGTGCACCTCGTTTAACTGCATAATTGTAATTTGGCCCATTAGTCTGCAATTCTGTATGGCTTTGATAAAAATTCTGTTTAACGACGGGCGGGGACCGCCCACGCGCGTGCCTAGAACTTTGTTTACTAACGTTTCGTTCGATATGCAATTAAATCAGTATAATTAAGTTGTGATTTATATTGCAATTTATTACTAGGTCGTTTGTTTTTATAATGTATTTTGACTGGAACATCCGATGGTTTGTATCTTATTAACCGTAGCCTTGTTAGTGTATGTCGCAAGATCATTTCCGCGGATATATATAATGTATATTATAAAGAGAATAGATTTGGTTTATCTGTGTTATTTTTTATTTATTGAAATAGTTATTGTTCAGAATATGATCAAACTCTTATTCTCTTTGAAGCGTAGTTATGGTAGAGTCCTCTTAAGTGCTACGACAAAAATAACCACACGCATTCTTAAAATATTCAGTGTTATGAAGGAAAATAAACGAACAAAAATCTAAAGAGCGTCAGTCGTCGCGCTTAGAACGCCCTAACGATGGATTGAAGATAAATTACCCTGGCATCCATAAATAAAATTATTGCTACGTCATCAACGCTACCCACTTAGGAAAATTAAGTGTATACCTATGTATATGTATAGAATTTTAATGTTCCAACAAAATGTTATACATCGGATAAGTTTTTTTTATTATAAATCCCATTGTATCCTATAAAAAAAAATATAAAAACCAACATTTTATCAGATAATATAATAATACCAGACATGAACCGTGCTAATACTTTGCATTGATAGACAACAGATGTTATTATGGAATGAAAAACAAAAATGCATTGCTGCACGTCTGCGTTGTACAAAATGAAGAAATTATTTTAACGGACCTCCATATCGACAATCGGAATGAAAAGCTGCAAGACAAAAATATTTTTCACCCAACGACCATAAACAGCAAATTCATGAACAACAAAAACTGAACGAATCAATTACCACGATGTGAACCTCAATGTTTGTCGTTTTAATTTTAAAAGCCACTCAAAACCCTTTGACGGGACTAAACTTAACATTCCAGCATTCCGTGGGCGCGTGATATCGTACCGTGTGTTGTCCGTCCCTTTCTGTTTCCCCATTTCACCCTTTACTCATGTCATGACACTTATGACAGGCTGAACTGATAAGCTGAAGCGATTCTCTCAACTTTTTGTTGCGTTGCCTCTGCGCGCCGATGCAATGCCGGTGACGAATATGACGACGAATAAGACTTGGAAATTAATTCTTAGCGTCACGGCAGAATGTTATAAAGAAATCCGTATTTATTTTGATAAGTAAAACTAAAAACTTGACTGACTGCGTAAACATATTTTCCCAACACTTCGGCAATTCTATTAAGATAATATTTTCTTATATCAACTAAGAAGCTTGATACATACACCATATATTTCTTATATGATCGGACTAAAACCAGTCACACGGTTTTAGACCCTCTACATAATAAATATAAAATCAAAGTATTCTTTATTGAACCTCGGTTGTTACTAAGGGTCACAACTCGCACCGCTTACGTTTGTAACTTGTTCACAAAACGTATGGAGCTATTCCGCTCAATTAGCCGCACCGACCGGGTTTGTCTACTCCGCAGACGCCCGTAGCTGTTGTCGGCCGCTTTGATTAAAGTTTGATTGGGAGCTGTCACTCATTTTACAGATTTAGATCGTCCATCGCTCGCGCATCTATGTCATATAAACGCGGTGGCGATTTTTGATTAATGTATTTTTTTTCTATTTGCAAATCACTCGCAACGGTTGTACGTACTTGTTTTATTTTAATGCATCAGGTGTCACTTTGTCATTTGTGGCGTACGTTTTAGCCGCGTGTTCTACGATAGTAATATACATTACGGTTTCGTAGACGTCAAGTAGATTTTTTAAGGCAATCGGGATTTCTAAGCAATCGCTCTCTCTCTCTCTCTCTCTCTTTGTGAAAACGAAGATGCCAAAACTTAGATGGAAAAATATTGATTTAAACAACCATTTTTTAATAGGTTAATCGCTCAGAAGATACGCAATATAATAAACGAAAATTATATCTTAAACTGAACTCATTTATCACAATTAATGACAAAAAGTACTATATTTATAAAAGATCGGAAATAACTGTAAAAATGAAAAGCACTAAATTCATCATTTTTGAATTTTAACTACATTCGGTCATCGTTAACCTTTTCTAATAAAAACAGTAATTAGTAGACATTATCATCGAGGCAACAATCCAAAACAGCACATAAATCTGGGACTTAACAAACTGCAAAATAGTTACCGCAAAAGAAAAAAGGTAAATAAATTATTACCTAATTCTCGTAACAGGCCAAAGTTACAAAACTTCCCCCTCGACAATCGGGGGAGCTAGGGATATTATGGCACAGCTTCGCGACAACTTTTTATAACACTTGGAGTGAGCGGTGTTAGGTAATTTCTCCCCTCGATAATATTATCCATAAATGTTACGTAAAGGGAACTTTACAGAGTCCAGTAATTCCAAGATATTTTGTATGATTTTTTCCCAGCTCTTGGTATTGTAAAAAGTTTAACCCTTTCAATGTCGCAAGGTTACAATGTCACTGTAACACTTAACAAAAAAGTTTACCAAATAATACTTTGTTGCTCGATTGTGTGATATTTATTATTAAGCCCTTTTGAGTGGTTGAATAACTTCGTCAGCTCAAAGTGTGAATTTTCACCAGTTTATGCCCATATTGGTAAAGAAAACTATATATGGAAATTAATATACAATTCCTGACAGAAACTTCGTGTTTCTGTTATTTGTGATCTAAATAAACATAAAGAATTGTTTTTTTAATATTCCAAAACACTTCCGTACGAGTTGTATCTTCAAGTTTTTTAATCTCATGTTTGCTTAATGTTATGTAAATGAAAACAATAAAAATTAACGTCTTGGAAATGATACATAGTGCTAGTTACCAATGTAACATCAGTGCCCTTTAACAACTAAATATTTAATTAAGCTGCTCATAACGACAGTAGCACTTCAAACTGGTTTAATTATAGTTTTCCATCTACCGTCGTTTTATAAATTGACGCGTAGATAGAATTTTTAATGTAATTTTTAACCAACTTTAAGGGTCTGTTCCAGCGCTCATTTAGGGATGCATTTTGAAGGAAACGTATTCCTATCCCAGGGATACTAGTAACTAAAGTAAAGTAGTAAAAGAATGGGTTGGCAACACGCAACTTCTGGTATTGCAAGCGTCCATAGGCTACGGTAACTGCTTAACATCAGAAATCTATATAATGTAGGTGGTGGCAAACAAGCATACATTATATAGATTTTTTTATACTACTTTTAGTATAAAAAAAATCAATATTATTATTCATTAACACTACACACAACCTACACTTATGCATTCTTTCTTCCGTTTGTCTCTATATATGTATTATATATCTTAATGAGATTATCTTATTTTCCGAGACACACAAAGTAAAGACCACGGTACACCTCACTAGTCTAATTGACCAATATCTATTAATTGTTACATCACATCGTAATTTATAAACTTCTAATGAAGATCTTAGTATTGTTAATACATATTTTAAATGTATCAACTGTTATAGGTGTTCCTGATCATGACAGCTGACAGCGAAGACTGACGGCTTAACGGTATTTGCGAGACAAGCAGGCATAGGCCCTCACACAAATACTCATTTGACGTCATTAACTATGTATCTACCCATATACTGCCGTTTTCGTCAATATCTCTGTTTGTTTATAACCGAGTAACATTTATGGACGATATTCTCATTAATACACAACACTGGATCCCCTAAAAATTAACTACTCTAACGACTGTTTATTGTTTCCGTTGCATATTGTTTTGACAGATGCTGCCATTGGTAGTCCACTGAAACATAAAACAAAATTCATTCTGCGCTACTTAAAACAAATTTAAACTAAAACACGTTCGATATTGTTCCTTATTACGACGCATTAGTGACATAATTATTGACTCTGATAGTTTGTAGATAGTTCGTGTGTGTTGATTGTTGTGTATGGAAGGCGCGGTGTCGCCGCATCTATTTTTAGTTTTACGAGTTCAATCCCCTTCTCCCCTGCGTCCCCTTCGTGTCGTGTTTCATCCCTGCTTGGCCAAATGTGATGGGCCTAAACGTCTTATACGCGTTGTCTTCTTAAACTTTATTGTTGTATTTTATTTGAAAGCTGCTGATATAGATAAACCCCTACTATACCTATTAAAGTTTCCAAAAAGTTGTTTATTTTGACAAAACTATTAATAAGTCTCCACTTACGAAATCTGTTGTAAAGCCATTCTTAGAACAAACAGATTTTTGCCATTACAATGTTGTAGTTAAAACATGCTTTTAAAAGGTCTTTTTTATCAATTCTCTAGTAACGTTAACATAAGATTTGGTTTAGACAGATTCCTCCTCAAGATCTATTAAAACCTCGAACTCCTATAACTGTATCGAATTAGGAAATCATGTAGAATATGTTTCGATCTGATTAAAATATCGTAGAACGTCCTTAAGTGAACGTGATTTATATTATTATATAGTTTCACATAGTAGTACGCAACGCGCGACCCCATAGCGTGTTCTATAAAAATTCCCGTCAAATTGTGGCAGCATAAATCGTACGGGACACGAACCAGCTCGATCTTGACCAACATTTCGTAGACGTGACGTAACCGTCACAACTGTGAATTAACCCAGATAACATTCCACAGTTGTGAACGTATGGACAGCTTCAGAAAAAAAACAGCTGCGTCACTTCTTTACTACGATGATATTACTACTGAACCGAATATAACATAGGTAGGTACATTCGCGATACCGCAGTTCACTGCTTGCATATGCTCATTCCAAAAAGCACTGCAGTTCTCTATTTTTGCCAACTTGGCATCAAATTTTGGCCGCTTTACGACTTTGAGCTGGAACAACGGTTTCCCACGGGGCGACCCTCACTACATTCGCCTGTATGTGGTCCTTATTAAAATCCTTATTTTGAATATGTGCGGTATGTAATATATGTCTGCATGGAGTGACGCAGCTGTTTTCTATTCAGTTCTGGTTGATGAGCATCTTCACGTTAATATCTTTTGAACTCAAAACCGAATCATCAGTGCTGGTTTTAACTAATGCCAAGTTATTGGGAGCTTTACTAAGCTCGTGTTCGTTATGTTAATGCGTCATGCATTAAACAACAGCAATCAGAACATCAGCACGCGCCAGCAGCTTAACTGTAAGGTGTAAATACTTTCACAGATGGTTTCCAACTTAATAAATAATGATTTATGCTACGCCATGCTGGGCCTAGGGCAAGCCGTAGACGCCGTTCAAAAATAATCCTTGCAGAAGTCCTATGTCCATCCAGCTTAACTGTAAGGTGTAAATACTTTTACAGATGGTTTCCAACTTAATAAATAATGATTTATGCTACGCCATGCTGGGCCTAGGGCAAGCCGTAGACGCCGTTCAAAAATAATCCTTGCAGAAGTCCTATGTCCATCCAGCTTAACTGTAAGGTGTAAATACTTTTACAGATGGTTTCCAACTTAATAAATAATGATTTATGCTACGCCATGCTGGGCCTAGGGCAAGCCGTAGACGCCGTTCAAAAATAATCCTTGCAGAAGTCCTATGTCCATCAGTGTACGTCTTTTAGACTTAATGTATAATCTTGACTTCATTTAACATACCTGTACTAGGCTCCTTGTTCACTATTATAAGCTTTTCACTCAATTCAAAAATGGGTCGGTAACACACAGGTTTTATCTCCAGTAAAGCATCCATAGGCTACGGTTACTGCTTACCATCAGGCATGCCGTATGCTTGTTTGCCACATTTGTAGTATAAAAAGAAAAAAAAATGGAGTCCTTTTTCAGTCATGAGAGAAACCAAAAACATGTTCCATATAAGCTATTTAAGTCTATCCAATTAAGGTCATTTAGCGTTGCCCTAACTCGAGATATCCGTACTTCACCAACAATTAAAATATACAGATTGTGGTCGAACTTCGAGTTCATTGTGGAAATGTTAATTTAGTATAGCAACCCTCTAATTGAAATCCATTGTGGTAATTTACCTGTCGCTACGTCCGGTCTGCCAATTACAAACTAGCAATTTGTCACCGTTCAATGAAAGCCGCTGTTGAACGTGTTCATTGGTGATCATCGGTCATTTGTTAATCGCTATATGGGAAAATACGATTATGATGTCAAATTAAAATTGACATAAAATGTTTTCAAAATCTCTAAGATATAACAAGTAATTAACAACTAAAACTATATTTATATAAATTAGAAATACATTCTAATAACAAAAATACATAAAAAAGGAAGAGGTAGAACTGCTTAATAGGCGTCGAAAAATTCCTCCGCATCGATGTCTACAAAACGTGCCCAGAAGACTGGCAGTATTGCCACGCTGAATAGCAATGCTTATTCTTTGAGCCAAATATAAGCCAGCCTTCTGGTCACGTAATTTACGAAAATATATTTTTTGATGCCTAGGGTTTTCAATTAGTGTGCCAAATTAAATAATTGTAATACTTGTCAATACTGCTCATTGTAAGTGAACTATTATTTATGAGTAATTATTCATTAAACCTATTCAATATTCTTCTTTTACACTTAAAAAAAAATATAAATTATATGCAAAATCATATCAGAGTTAAGGGGTTTAGAAAAAGAATCAAGATTACCAATATAATCCAAGAAATTAATAACCTTAAACCGTGACTAAAATCCTTTAGAAAGCCAAGGGATAAGGATAAGGGGGTATCTACACAGATCGCAAATGGGGTAGAGAGATTCTGAAATATTAAGGATTTAACCAAATCCGAACAAAATATTAAACCGGAAGCCGGAACCCGAGAGGCGCAGGTTCGAGTCCTGCTCCGGGCTCGTCTTTTTCCACATTGCTTTAATATTTAAGTATATTTGAGCTAATTGCATAGCAAAATGCTAAAAATATTTAATAAAATATTAATAAAAATAGAAACTTTTTTTTAAGAGAAATCCTGCACTGCGTCCTTGGGTCAGGAGGATTTTACAAACATACGATGAATAAACGACCAGAGACGGGTAACCATTTATAGATCACACAATTTTTTGTCCCATATGGGGATCAAACCTACAACACGCAGTCCAATTTGTTTATACGGAACTTCTTGTAAATGTTTCTTATCATTGCCGCCGAAATTTTATAGTCGATTTTGGAGCAATATTAACGAAAAATAAGACGCTTTTAAAAAACTATTTTACACTGCTGAAGTTCTGGACATATCATGACCACATTGTTACTTCATATTCTACTCATGTACTTCGAAAAAACGGCACGGGTCTTTATTCTTCGTAATTGATACATACATACACATCTCGTTCCCCCACAAGTACGCGATGTTAATGGACAATTATTTCGGCAGTCGGCGGTCACACGCGACGCGTGCCGCGTGCGCGCTTACTTATTATTACAAGCGCAGGAGAGCGCGCGTCGATTTGGAGGCTGGAGGGATGAGCGCATAGCGTGTAGCCCAAGGACACCAATAGTACAAGACTTATAGAATCATTTTAATTGAATAAATAAAAAGGGCGCTAAGATAATGCTCATGAGTCATAATGTATTTAGATACACATATTTGCTTTTATTAATATATTATGCGAGTATTCTTAGCGAATAATGTCAATTATTGTGCAAACCAATTAATATAAAAAATTAAGTACAGCCCTGGATTTTATTATTTTTAGACAGTTTCTTAAAATTCCTTAAAATAAAACGCTATATAAAATAATTTTATTAACCCTGTAACGCCGTCTCTTGTACTATAGCCCACATAGTCCGGTCGATAAGGCCATGTGTGCAGGCACCGCGGGAGTCTGCCCCCCTTGCCGGCTATTTTCATTTATCACTCGAAGACGCTCAGCCATTCCTCGCCGATAACAGTAGCTCACTCAAATTATACTCTTTCTATGTATCGTATTCTTATCCGGAAGGGCCGAAGATTATACCGAAATGGACGGAATAGCCAAAGAGAGAGAGAAGTAGGGTGATCTGAATTAATTTATTAATAGATTGTTGGGTATATTTAGTACATTTTAATTTCATGTCATTTTATACACATTACGGATTTACGAGCAATCTTTTCAAATTTATTTTTGGATACTCATAATTTATTTTTAGATAAGAACAATAAATACTTTTTAATAAAAAAAACGACCTATGTATTTTAATTTGATATTCGGGATTCATGGGATGATATTATCGATCCTTTATATGATCATACCTTTCACACCTAGTCATCTGATAATATCTTAAATTTTCGAACCGGATACTTAATAGATTAAAAGATTACAAGCGTTTCAAATCCCACAATTTTATTCTCACATTTTAAATAGTTGTAGTGATCATGATTTTTAATAGGCGAAAAAACTATCTCGCGTTTGGAAAACACGGCACCGCGCCGCCATTAGCTAAGATTTAAATCTTAATCTAATTAAGGTTCGGGTAATTTCTTTTAGTTGTATGATTCGAATGTATAAAAACAATTTTATAATACAGACCTCCTCATTTAATGACCTACACAGAAAATATATACGATAAATAAAATTATAAAATACATAATATATTAATTAAATCACCTATTAAAACACCTTTTTTTATTTAAAAGACTCACAATCGTATCTTATTGCCGCTGTTTACTTTTATTGCCATCATAAAAAAAGAGATGGCATGAACATCATCTGATGCAGACGAAAATCGGCCCATAAGTAAAAAAATAAACAATAAGGTTTTAATATACTGTGTCGTAAAAAGCTGTCAAATCATAAAACAACTTATCGATCGCGGCAGACTTAGTAATCTAATAAGAGATTTTTTGTACGCGAAACGAATGAGGTGAAACGTGTTTGAAATAGACAGGGGATTAAGTGTCCCCCACTAGAGGGGCGCGATGTATGCAGCATGTGCAGGGTTAGTTGTGTTTTGTTGAAACTTTCTCTTTACGAGTATTTTGAGCTCCAAACTCGATGGAGAGAAATGGGTTACTGTGATATTGTAACACATATACTATGATTTGTTTATGAAAAAAATCTGAGTATTTTACCATGAATTTTTTATTATCAATACTTACCAAAGTATTAAAAATATTTTTGGTCTGGTTTCTGTTGCATAATAGCTAGGTGTAAAAAATATGTGTGATGCCTTGAGTTTTACATTATTATATTAGTGTTTAACAAAACAACGCTCATCTGAAAATCTCAACAATTGATTTATAATTTTTTATTACTCTTTGTTTTTAAAGGATCTTAAATCTTGATCGAGTTCGCTTTTAAAATACTTTTAAGGTCACATATAACTCCCTATACCATCTAAAAGTGAAATAAATTTACACACAGTAGTCATCATTACCATTTCGTCGTATAATATCGAAGGCAGAACATCGACCTCTTAACGACAAATTAAAATCAAAATCATTTTAGAAACATCGTAACAAAACAACCGGTTTCTTTGGACCTCATGCCTCCCTATATTACCATAACTAGAGGTATATGCGACTAATTAAAACCTAAAACACTGCAGAAAAATGGCAGTACACAACCGGTTTTGTACTCATATAACATGTCTACACAAAATACTGACGAATGGTAGCCTGCTTGTGCGTGCTCTCAAAGCGCTCTCTTGGATCAAGGGATCAATTTCACGCAGATCGATTACTCTTTGTCGTTCGTAAGGTCCTTGGCATGCCACATGTGCGTACAGTGATCCAACTTGTAAATATACACGTGTAATTTATGGATGCGTTTATGATCGCATGCGTTGGATGATTGGTACATGTCTAGGTTTTGATTGGGACCTAAAGATGTCAAGGTGTCTGCTGTATACAGTTTTGTATAAGCATACCTGTTTTTAAAGGGTCGGCAACGCGTGAGTGACACCCCTGGTGTTGCAAACGTCCATAGGCTACGGTAACTGCTTACCATCAGGAGGGCCGTATGCTTGTTTGCCACCTTGGTATTATAAAAAAGAAATAACCTATATATAATGTGGATACACAACATGGGGTGAATAAGTTTTAATGTTTTTTTAGGCTACGGTAACTGCTTACCATCAGGCGGGCCGTATGCTTGTTTGCCACCCAAGTAGTATGTATATAAAAAAAAAACTACGTTCAAGGCAAAACTTGACAGAAAATGTAAAATGAAGATCCAAGAACGGATTTACTATGGAGCAAAATGAGGGGTTTCCTTTACGATGTTCACGGGTACTTTTAAAATCTGGCCCTAAATGCCTCAAAATGTCGAAATCACCAGGATAATTGTCAACAGCTTTCTCATCTTAGCCAAAAGACGTCAACTGGACTAGGCAAACTGATTATTTAAAACAAAAGAGACTGCCATAAATAAGTCAATACTTGAATTGTAACACATTTAGCTTGCGTTACGTATGAGTACGTAGTAGTGCCGCTATTTATTGGACTCAGTGACATGATTTTACTATTAAGCCAATGGGCAACTATCTATTTCAGTTATGAATTACCTTCCATACAAATAGGGTGTGACAATAATAATGAACAGCTATTTTACTGTCCTCGCAGTATTTTACTGCCATTAATTTTACTCTGCTGTATCGTCCAAAATGTTCCTAATTAAGCTAATGCACGAGCGGTTTTTGTGAACATGTCTGCCGCTGCTTTTATTACAATAAGCGACGATTGGACCAGCGAAAAACGGTCGTCGACATTAACTAACTAGCCATTAAGATAATTAGACATAATTGCAAGCTTTGTATTGAATACTATCGAATGTTAGTATTGTTTGTTAACTGAGTTGGATTAATTAGTACGACAGTTGTTGGTTTTTATGCTGTTGTGTTTTGTTTGACAGATCAAACAAAACAGTTTTACAATATCGTTTCGGTATTGTTGCAATTTTGGTTGTGATGTGATTAATTTTTTGCCTACATTAAATAATAGTTCCTTCTTTTTTCTTGATTCTCAATTTTATTAATTATTATTTCCATTTTCAATTACTTTAGTTTATCTCAGTCTAGGACATTTTCAACCTCACCTTTGTTAAGCGTATTGTATTCATCATATCGATTACTATTACGCGATGTCTTACTACTCGTTCTACTAATCTTTAGTCAGTCCTTAGTTGTGGAAATCCTTGGAGGAGGAATTTGTGCAACAGTAATGGCACGTCTTTAGCTTGAGATGACGATTATGACTAGTCATATCCTTAATTTCAAATGCCTTTTTTGTATTCTGCACTCCCTGTAACAATCCAGTTATATCTTTAACTCTATCGCTTAAAGGTGCTATAGAAAATTTTGCCTCAGAGCATAATATAAGTGTACTCAACGTGTTAATTCAATATTTTTTATATTTTACAATATAGAATTCATTGACGGATCAAGTTTGTATTACTGGTTGAATCACTACATATGGCACGTTCGGTGGGTAGGAAAACATCGCAGGTACAAACAGCTGGTGAGATCGGGACTATTGTGCGCTGCGCCGGCGCATACTGAGCGGCAACGCTGCCGTGTGCTTGTGCTCGCTCTCATGTTTATTTTATTACTACACTTTTTACCCTCTGATTCCTTCATGTTCGGATATGAATCTAGTTTGGTTTGGATTTTGTAGAGTGTTATGGAGTTTTGTACTTTATTTAAATAAGACTTTTAAAATGATGAAAATTTGTATTTATATAAGGTTTGCTATTTAAGTTTATTTATATAGATGAATTCCCTGAAAAACACGACTTTACACAACAACAAATACCGGTGCTATTTACTTCTAAGAGGAAGCCATTTACGGTCTATAAATGTATAAATTCTTTTAAATTAATAATTCCCTTTGAACTAATTTTACTTATTTAGATCATCTTCATATTCTGAGAACTGTGGATGTAGAAAAAGGTTTCTTTCCTATGATGTATATTGTTGGCGGATATAACTTTTATTCGTCACTTTTACAGCAATAGAAAAACGATAAACTACTTAGTGTAATTATCGTTACATTGTTTTTGGTCGAATCCTTATTGATCCCAACCATGAAATTGAAAACAATATATAACTTACTGATTTGTTAGATAACGTTTACTAACGCCATGTTATAAACACAGTGCGTGGGTTTATCTAAAGACAGTTATTGCATCAATGATCATAGAACCGTTTATTGCAATATCCATTCTATTCTAATATTCCATTTCGTAGAATATCACAAGAGCATAATTCCAACAAGCACGTGTTCTAACTCATCTGTTATTGTTGTGCATACCGCGAAATGTACTGAAAGCCTTCATTGTACCTTTGTTGGGGTGTAAACATCAACGAACTGGCTTGTTGCTCTGATATTGTAGATGTTATTAAAGTCTTTGAAAACGTTAGCGTAAGGGACTGACGAGAAAATGGTATTATCTTCTTTGTCCATAGTAATATTGGTACAGTTAATTTTAATATACCATCATAACATTCCATTCATATGCGTATAGGTATGTAGCTGACAAAATGTAAGTTCGATACACCACATTCATGATTTACCCGCTATACTGATATCACATACTGATACTGTAAATTTCTCGTAACCATATTTTACGAAAACCCTAATATCATTTTCTTCGACGGCATTAAGCAATAAAGCACAGATGCAGTTCATGTGGTTACTTATATTTAGTTCTACTGATCTGATGCCATTCACAATCGCACAACAAATCTGGTAATAGTTGCTGAACTGATCGCAAGTTTGACGAAAAAAAAACATGCGGGGCAATCTTCGGGGACTACCAATAGAAGTAAAACTAAGTAACTTGTGAATTATATCGTCGAGCTATTAGATTATTATTTTTGGTTTGTCTAATGGAAAATGTTCGTTGACGATGACGTCATAGAAAACGTTCGGTGACGATGACACGAGTTCCATGATTTTTGTTCATCCAAAAAGATGGCACGCGCGTCGTCTTCAGATCATCACATTCGCAGTTTTGTTTGACTCAGAATTATGTAGGTATAAGCTCTTCGCCACCCATCGTTATTGCTTTGCATCTATCTTGTCGAAGGTGCCTACAAGCTGAACGATGATATCGTTCTTACTATCGGTCTTCCTACGCAGCGCGTGCCCACTCATTGTAGTCGCCATATTATTTAGCTAGATTACATCTATAGGCAATAATAGTAAATTGGGAACAAATATATATTGTGTAACAAAATATACATGTTTGTGTTATGTTGGATACTTAAGAAGTACCATAGGGAATAATATATTAACCTGAAATAAACAGTAGGTTTAATAAGCTGATGAGCAATATGTCTATAACTTCTTATAACAAGCAATCACTGATATATTTGCAGCTCTACCCTGCTCAGAAAGAACGATTAAGACTACATGGAGATAGCTACGGGGAAATCGCAACTTAATGTGTCAAGCAGTTACCACCTTTTCCTACTGTGTAGTTCCAATCGTACAAAAGTAACTACGAAAAAACTATATCGATTCCATAAGTAACATAACAAAATATCAGTATAAAATTGTATAGTAAATGTCGCCCCAATAACACATATTACACCAAAATCTCTAGTAAGCTTAAGAGCAATATTATATAGGTATAGCAACAAGAGATACACGGTGTCGGCACCGGACACGCTGCTTCCTCGCCCGTATTAAACGTCCGCCTACGCGGTCGCTTCCTGCGCGCTATACTACACTGAGGCCATTAAGCTTGCGTTGATTAAAAGCTGAATTTTGAGCCGGTCTCATTTTTGAAGCAAATATAAAGAAGCCGGTGAAGTGTTCTTTTGCGACTCGTCACTTTACCTAGAACGACGAGTCGCGAAAGGACACGAAGAGCCTAAGATTGGCTTACTGCCGTTCATTAAAAGAGTTCTATATACAGTTGTGGATGATCAAAGGCTGATGATGATGGTAAACCTAAAGAGACTGAAGTTAGGCACCTATATGCCGATATCGGCTTACTGCATACTAATAAAATAAACACCTTTATTATGACTACTAATACACTAGCCATATTGCACGATAAAAGTTTTGAAAGGTAATTTATTTTTCTGTCTTTGTCACACTCTCCAAGAAAAATATAAAAAATTAAAGAAAAAAGAATCGTTGTAAAACTTGCATCGTATCAATAACTTACTATTTTTTCAATTCAATAAATTTCTGAGTTTTATGTTTATGCCAAGAAAGAACAAGTTTAGTAAGACATCAACTTCATACAATAATATTGCCATTATGCCTGTGCGCTCTTGACAATGACTTTGTTTACATTAGCATATTTCGTAAACGTGAATTGGTAATACCTGCCAATGACGCTTCGTTATGTACAGCAAAACGATTTTGTATTTAAATTATATATGAATATATTTCCTCTATATATCTTAATAAAATGTAGCCTTTAGAAAGGTTAAACGATTTACAGTTAAAAGGTTATTTTTCAACTGAATAAGAGATAAGTTTATACCATTTGTAAATGGCTTAGAAATTGAATAATTCAATAAATATTCAATGAAATGCCTTTATTGCCGAGAACTACCTAATCCGGGACATAAGTCTATAACTCGTCATAATTTTTAGTTACGAGTAACAGAGAGAGCACACACACGCCTCATTACTATTTTTTTTTATTGACAAAGGCGATTTCTTTTATGCCATTTTTTTTATAATCGACTGCTACAACTGCAACTACCACAAAATTGGAGAACCGACCTGACATGTCTCGTAAGGATATTACGTATTTAATTCGGCACATCTAATGGCCCAACGGTAACGGTGCCTTTGATGTTCACCTAATGCTGACAGATATGCGGGGTAGGAAGTCGACGACTCGTATTAGATATACCTGTCTGGTACTATCGGAACTGAGTATTTGAATGTGTAACGTGAAAACCGTGTCATGCGGACATTAGGATTTGTGACGTCACAATGTCCTGTGAATTTATAACTACATTTAGAATTTAAATATTACCCAATTAGAGCTATAGGTCTAACCTAAATTCTCTGTTAATGTCTGATCGGGTTTCATGTGGTACTTTGGGTGGTTGAACCCTTTAAACAAATATCCGGACGATCCTTGCTTTAAATTTAAAACGCTTCCCTGTGAAAAACTGATTTTGGAAGAGATGACCCGGCTGCATTTTTGATTCCGTCATAGATTAGCATTCGGTGGCTATAGGTTAAAGAATAGAAATACATTATTTCATTCAGCAAATTTGAATACTTTCAGTTGACTATTAGCTCAAAAGCGTTTAAAAGTAATTCCTTTTGTAACATAACACAACATTGATAAGTAAAACCAACAAAAAGCTAACATATACGTTTTTGCCGACAGGTACGTTGCAAGCGGTTGTCTGTGGCTGGACGCATGCGCCCGAGCTCCGTGGGAAACTCTTCGCTTCCTTAAACTAACCCTCTGCTGACCACGGTCCGGTTACATGACCGGTTGTACACAGGCACGGAAGGGTTATGCTTGTTACTCGTGAGCCGTGCTGTAAGAACTACATAGTAAGAAGTAAAGACAGTTATGATAATATATTTTTTAGTATCACGCATAGTGAACCGCACATTACTAGTGTTAAATGTTCCTCCGGCTTGGGGTTTACGTGAAATTGTTGATCATGGGTCCAATATACGATAATAATTAACGACGGAACGGATAATACCTAAAAATAAACTTTATCAGCTTTAATAATAAACATGGTGTAACGAGTGAAATTACGCCATGCTTTGTCCTCTTCTTTCGAATGTCAAATTACCAATGACAAAATAAGAGATTATATAAAAAGACATCTATTCTGCCCACTTTTATTCATAAGGCGGTTTTTGATTTTAAACATAATATCAATGATTATTAATCATCAGCCTACAGTCCACTGCTGGTCAATAGGCCTCTCAAATTACACGCCACTTAACACAATTGCTAAGTTGAATCAATGTTAATTTTACAAACACATTATTTACTTGTGTAAACAATACGATTAAGCAAAATAACTAACAACTAATTAAAACTATTAGATAGATACTTATTACGACAATGTGTATATAGTTACAGAGTAGTAAAAAAATATAGTTATGTATTATCAAATTTGATAAAATCAATTTTCTATCTTATTAACCACAATTTTCCGACGTATTTTTCTCAACATGTCGTATTATCCACCCTGTCTATTCGCATCGCTTCCTCAACCGAACCCTCCAATACTCTGCCCGGTCATGTTACAAAACCGGTTTGATACCGCACGAGCACTAGAGGGTTAAGCATAGTTTTTGCCAAGCGTGTTTGTTTGTTTACATATTGCATTGAATAAGGATGATAAAAAAGTTTCTCGTTTCATCATTTTCTAATAAAGTCAAACGGTATAAAAATATACCGGATTTGCGTATGACTTTGGACCGATTGGTGGGTTAACAATTATACTACGTAGTTAAATAATATTCTATATGACTGCTTCGTTGGTCCCGCGGCGTAAACATGCTTGGGTTCGATTCCCAGGCCGGAAATAGTATCATTGGATTTCTCTATTAGAAAATAATAACAGCATAGAGTTTGGTATTGGTATTGTATAGCTAAATAACTTACCGTAGGTACGTATAACATAAAAATAACATTTTATTTTTTCTTATTTAAAAAGACAACTCCCGCACTAGAGAACAAGCTCTGCGTCACGGGGGACTTTACACCCAGACAACTCTTTGCGGGTCACACAAAGTTTTGTCCTGTGTGGGAATCGAACCCACAACCTCGTGCACAGCAGGCGCACTGCGGCTACTGGACCACCAAGGCAGTCCTCTAGTTTGTTGACGTGTAGATAGTATGTACTAGTAATTCAATATGATGCCGCTGGTTGCTCGAACTATAAAGCTCACACATTACTGAGATTTTACACACACACACACACACACACACACACACACACACAACGATAACTTAAGTCATAATACATACATACATACTAAGATCAAAGCAAGTCAGAACCAAACACCATATACAGTCGGCCAAGTTGACGGTCGACCACATTGAATATTTTAATTTAGCGACTAGTTTTTTTTAGTTTTATGCCACCTTTTTTGTTTATTACATGTTTATTTAGGCCCGCCACATATTTGCAGTTTAAAAAAAATTTTAAAAAAATAACTTCTATAAAAACCTGTTTTTCAAAAAAAAAAAAAACTAAAACACGCGTCATTGTCAAGCCTGTGATCTATATCAGGTTTAAATTTCATTGCTCTGGGCTCAACATCCAGGAAGGAAAATCAGGAATACGTTTGTATGGAAAAATGAGCAGTGGCAATCGCTCTGAACGGACAAAATTGCTTAGCATCACTTTATTGAAACGAGTGAATGAGTTCACCGAGTATACGGGAACAATCTGCCGTTTGTAATGTATAAATATTTTTCAACCATAACTGGAGTATTGTTAAATTTGGTAAGACAAATTAATGAGACAAAAATAATTTTATTTTATTTTTGTCTAGGGTAAATCCGAATTCACAGTTTGGGGTGAACAATCTAGTTTATCTGTAGACCATGTTATAGTTTGCGTAGGTTTACCATATTGTGTTTAAACAGTGATCGATCGTCAACTTGGCCGATTGTACCTATAACATATGCAATATTATAGTTATACAAAATGTTAGACTAAGTTTACCTACTCAATGTGTAACTAACTACTGAACGTTTAACTTTGTAAATGCTGTGGCAATTGGTTGTGGAAACTTTAGTGTTCGAAACTATTGGAAAGTAAATACTAGCTAGGGGGATAATGGCACGCCTGTTATAACGTTGTGGCTTTATGCTATTTATAAATAGCGTGTTATTTTTTAATGCGATTTCGTTATTAGCAGTTTTTGCTGGCAAGGGAAAGATAGATAACATTTGTAAATAATATCAAATATGTAATATCATCATCATCATTTCAGCCAAAATACGTCCACTGCTGGACATAGGCCTCTCCATAAGAAGACCTTATCCATCGGCTATTTACCAGGTCATCGGTCCACCTTGTAATATAGATAGATAAAAATCCTTTTATTTTAGTGTCCAAAGTGAACCCATAACAAGGAACCCTGGCGTTACATGCGGTTCCTCAAATATAACAAGCATCTATTGGCTACGATAACTGCTTACCTTCAAGCGAGACGTATGCCATAAATTAAAAAAAACATTAAATCTATATTTTTTGTCTAACTCAACAAAATGGTTTCCATAATCGTATTCCCAGCTCGATGTAAAGTACATTTCGTCATTAACCCGTCGTACGCCGCATAGTTTCTAATATACCATTAGGCGTATCCCTGAGGTGGCATACATTGGCGTGTATCGTATATGTGGCGCCGCCGTGCCGTTGTGTTGCAACGTGACGACTCTAACCTCACTCGAACCTGCTTTTGTGTGTGCCATGTTACTAAGTTATACCCGGACATGACTATACATATTTATTTTGCTTAGTTTTAAAACAAAATAACTAACTAATATGTATAAGCCCGTAGGTTTAAGTTAACACGTCACGAGAATCCAAACGCCTATTATAAATTCATAGTAATCCACGATTCGAAACCACAGAGCTTTCAAGAAATAAAAAGAGCACAGAAATAGACATATTTATCTAATGCGTCATATTGATTCTTCAAATTAACTTACAGTAAATAATATAGTGGAAAACATCGCAAATAAATAAAAATAAATAAGTGGTCAATGACCAATGTACTTCTACTTCCGCACAATAAGGCCTTAAATTTGTGTGTAGGCATGCCCGCTGTGAATCGCCAAATAAACGGAAGCGAGTATGGTCAGACATGAATTTCAAATTGACGATTTTGACGATGGACTAAGGAAATGTCGACAAACATTTATTGTTCAATAATGTCACGGCCGGATAGAATAAAAATATTTAACTTAACATAAATTGTTATTGACTTGTTTTTGGAACCCATTATACCCTGGCAGCGACAAAAACAAAGCTGTACTTAAGTATACCTTTTGTTTTATAATTCTTGTAAGTTACTGTCTGCAAGAACAGTTACTACCTGAATATTTTAGCGGACAAAAACTCAACAACAAATCTCGTTACAATCTAATCTTCCGAAATTTTTCTCGAAATATCCAAGCCAGCTCTACCGGAGCTTGTGAAAGCATTCCGTGCCGGTTGAAAGCCCGTCACCCTAGAACTCGAATAATACCTAATGGATATGTCAATAAGAAACTCAACACCGGCGAATCGAATTACAGAACCCTACGACTGCGTTTACACACTTTAAATATTTATAATTGGATATCTTTCCAAAGGGTTCCTCTGTATAAAAAAGGAAAAAAACTGTTGAACTGAAATGTTATTTTTTTCAGCTTATATTTCCATTTCAGTCATCCCGTTTTTGATTCAACACATGAGTTTAATTAAAGCGCAAATTAAAAGAGTATTTCCGACAAAAACAAACAAGTCAGACAGCTATGACAGTCGCTTTATGGCTTTATTCGTCGGAATCCATTTATAATAAGCCAGCTATTTTACAAGGTGGATTAAAGGGTTAAAGCGTTAAAAATATCGTCTTGTTGATTTAACTATTTCCAATCATAATAATCCGAGACACACTCTAGCTTTTTGCCAACAGATATTTCCAACAATTAATGTGACTTTTAATTCTGTATATCCTTCTATATTCGCGTATACTTTTCAGAATATCCGGCTTAAAGTACCTAGAGTGGTGCTTGCAGCTTACATTTCTGCGAGTAATTTTCATTCGTTTTTTGGCGCAAAAGTTGCCTAATGATACTGAGAAAATGACGTGAATTTGGTATAAAAAGTTAAAATGCCACGTTTGCCGACAAACTGGCGTATAGGTTGGTTTATAAATAGGGCAGTGGATGAGAGGACTTCCGTGGTACAATCGCGCCCGCAGCGCAGCTCCCCGGCTCGTCTCTGTAATGCCGGCGCACGTACTTATATACGCAATTACCGCTGATGAAAGTTTAACGGCCACGCTTGTTACTATGTTTTATACACGGTGGATTCTTGTCGATAATAAAGTAAGCTTCCATGTTCTGGAAAGTTTAAACTAAGATCAATAGAAAATAACACAGCCACAGCATAGTATAATTTAATCTAGTCTTTATAATCCAATACTTATATATTTATGTTTTTTTTTAAATGCCCGTATTACCGTAGGTAATTTTATTTTATTACTCGTAATAGCCGATTATTTTTAGTTTTTAAGCATCTGCCCTAGCCTGTGATCGTTTTTGAAAAGTAAATGTCCTTCCGCGCTCGCATGGTGCCCTACCTCGCGTAAACATAATAAAAAATGTTACCTATTGCTACTAGTCTATAATAATTTATCCATAGTTTAATTACAAGGAAGGTACCTTGTTAACGATGATGTAGGACATTAGTTAACCATCGAAATAATTAAATAATATTAAGCGCACAGAAAAATTCAACGAAAGCACAGCAGATTTGTAATTTAAAATACATTTCATAAAAATATTAATTAATATTGACAAATAAGTCGCGTGTAAGTGTATAAAAATCAACCGCTGAATTTTAAATGAGTACAAACATGGCGCTTCAAACATCTAAACAAGAACACGTAATACAGACTAGTTTTAATTGTAAATTTAAATTAATCTATTCAATATTTATACGTTTTATGCAAATTTGAATTTTCGCACAGAAGCGTGGACAAATGAATGAAAAAGCATATTCGGGTGATAAGTATAAATAAACCATCAAAATCCATTAAGCCTATATACCGAGTACCTACTGTTAAAAAATACAGACAACACATTAGTTATAATGGATAAACATGAATTTAAACTAAAATGTAAGTTAGTAATTGGCGCCTTTGTTATGCAAATGTGTGAGTGAGAAAAAATGGAGGGAAGAATATCTACGTTGAGAAAAACTGGGAACATGCACAAGTACAATTACAATATTTCAGAGTTAATTCTAACAGATTTATATTAATTAGTGTGGGCTGTCTACGTGAAATGTTAATGTATCTGGAGCGCTGTAGCCGTCCCTGCAGCGTGGCTGTGGCTGTGGCGACAAAAACGCCTCGTCTCAGTCCACCTCGTCACTTTTTATCCTTTTCCCATTTAGTCGAGAGTGGATAAGCGAATGGATTCGGGACCATCCAATTCCATTATTAAATTGCTGGAATATCTTCGTTTGAGTTTGAATTTGAGAGAATTTACTAGAGTTTATGAAAGAGTATGTTTAATTTACAGTGACTAATTTATAATAATAATTTATATAGTTCTATAAAAACTCGAAACAAAACCCTATACCAACCCGTCTGGCCAGCGT
The DNA here is from genome assembly GCA_947095525.1 of Trisateles emortualis. Classification (NCBI taxonomy): domain Eukaryota; kingdom Metazoa; phylum Arthropoda; class Insecta; order Lepidoptera; family Erebidae; genus Trisateles; species Trisateles emortualis. Next base: position 17,374,350 of record OX352736.1, on the reverse strand, counting down.
GATATAGTATGCTGATATCCCTTTAAATATATGGAGGAGACCTGTGCACAGCAGTGGAACGTTTATAGGTTGAGATAATGATATATACTATTATTATTAGCATATTAACTGTACCTCTACCTCTACTTGTGCAGGGCAAAGGCCTTGCCATATCAATTTAGGTCATAATATAATTACAAATTAGGTTCTTATAGACAAAACATAGTTACTTAAAAAAACCTAGCTGATAACACCGTGGTAGCTGACAAAACTCCCGTACTTATGTTTATCTTGTAGTTAATTGACGAAACTCAACATAGTATTGAGTTATGTGAACAACTTTCAAAGTTTCTGGAGAAGTGTATGCTCTTCTTCTCCACAAACTTTGAAAGCTGTTAACTTTTATCTTTTGCTGTTATATTTATTACACCTTATTTCGAAATTGTACGTTTACATCTATTTCTAAGAAAGATACAAATATATACATATTTGTTTTGACGCAAACTATGGGGTAACAAACAATATCCTTCGATATCTATTATGTAAGCAAGTAAAGATGTTGTATTTAATCATGTGACCTATATGCAATACGATATTCCAATGATCGTGACAAGACTGCGAACGAATAGACTAAGTACAACAGACCGGTGGCCGATTGATTGGAAAATTGTCTCTGACGCCGCATTGTCGTCTGGCATGACGCCTTCCTGCCGACGCTCTTTTCAACGCACCTAATTTATTAGATTCGTACGCACGTCTTGTTCCACAACTGCCATTTAGTTATACTTCTCGTTCAGTTGAGTGTAGATGCAATTTAAGTATATGCTTCAGAATTACTTTACAGACGAAGAGTTCATGACGTTTTAATTAACAACGCTGTGTGTGGGCAAACCGGCTCTTACCCGCACCGATGTATTTGCACATACGCCTTACGAAATAAAGCTTAGACAACCGTAAAACATGACCCTAAATATTCCATCTCCTAACAAATTCCTTGTGATGCAACTTCTTATTCTACATAAATTATGCAAACATCCATATGGAAAAGGGGATATAAGCTAGTAAAGCTCTCAATATTGCAAAGAAACGGCATTCTAATCGCAACAGAGTTCCCTATCCCATAAATATTATATGGGATGGGCGAGTAACAAAATATTTACGGGGATATGAAGACAAGCGTCGTACTGGCGTTTATAGGTCAGAGAGACGCGAGGCGACGCGCTCCAGGTTAGCGCCGCCTTCCGTAGCGATGTTTCTTCTGACTTTGAAATTTAGACGCGCCAAGAAGCAAGACGCCCGCCGCGGGTGATTTACCTCCCTCTCTTTCCCCGACTGTGGCTTCGAGCTTCTAGCGATCGCCTGCAGACATCAAAATGCAACATTTTATTATTACGTTACGGGCCGAACGGTGGCAAAAGCCGCTTCGTCACCGCTTCACTACCGTAGCTTACAGATTAATTTTTCCTAACAACCTCGGCTCAGCGCCGCCGCTCGCTGTCCCTATTCGATTATAGAAAATTCGAATAATTTGTGCCCCGACACAAATTATTGAGTTCCATCGCTGTAATAAGTTTAGAGTGCGTCCGCTTTGCGTGTTTGATGCATTTGAGTAGCAAACACTGTAACTGTTAAATAATTGCAAGTCTAAAAGATAATTACGTGTCATAAAGCTTAAGTCGTTAGTGCTGACGTCCGCCACACACGATACGCGTATTTTCTTTATATTTACTAACATTAAAATGTTTTTAAAAATGCGGGTAGTCAACATAGTTATAGCTTTATTAAGTTCACTGCTTAGCACCTGCGAAATTAGTAGCTTGTAAAACGTTCTACCCTGTAATTACCTTGCCGTGTAATTACAAATTATAGCGCCGAACAATGACGCAAATGTAATTCATATCATCGTAAAATTCCAGAAAAAAAAATAGCCAGCAGAATTAAATATGTACTATTTCGACAGCAATTTAAAAAAGTTGTGTAGTTCAGGAATCTTTAATGTCAATACATTTCATGAATTTGTTCATATTTTGCTTTGAAAGGAGTTAATTAAACAAAGAGAACAGTATTTTGAATATTTCTTTCTCTCACCCAAAAGGCATCCGCTGGACTTTCTTCCTTCCTTCGCACTAAAAACATAAACAGTCCAAATGTAAAAAAAAGAAATAGTAACCACTACGTGTGGATAAGTCTGGTACAAGTACCTACTATTAACTCACTCGTTGCCCTCAGTTGACTTTAACAACTTTAGCGGGAATAAACTACTGATATCATCTGTTTAACTTATATTCTCACGCCAACTACCCACTATATCATATTACCGTTGCAAAAAATGTACAATACAAAAACCAAGCACTATCTTCTACTTTTAACCACATAAACTTTATAAACGAGAATACTCTAATCAAAAAATAAGCGGGATACCAATTTTCATTTAAAGTAATAATAATACCAACCCATATATATGTCCGACTGCTGGGCACGGGTCTCGTTTCCTCTATCAAGAGTTTAGGCCTTAATTCACACACGCTAGCCTAATGCGGATTGGTGAATCAGACATGTCTTTAGAATTTCTTCTCCGACATGTGGGTTTCCTCACGATGTATTCCTTTATCAGGTTTAGCAGATGGTGAATCATTTGATTTAAAATAAGCATTTAAAAATGATCCCATCCGGGATACAATATCAAAGTCATGTGAATTAAAACAATTACAAAATTAGTTTAAATTATTATTTACATACATATGTTTAGAATGGAAGTTGTACAGCTGACCGCACACAATGCTTGCTGCTTATATCTCGATACTTGCACGAACACACACGCATACACCCGTATATTATAGAAGAGAAAAATAGGGAAAGGTAAGAAAACGTAAGCTGCGTAAACGAACATCGTTCTTAATTCTTTATTGCACACAAGATTATAATAACAATACAAAATACTTAATAAAACATGTACAAAGGCGAGCTTAACTCAATATTGAGTTTTCTAACAGCAAACCAACAGTGATAGAGGAAATGTATAAGAATATAAGAGCATTATCGTTCCAAAATTTTCATTTAAAAAAAGCATTAAAAAACGTATAGGTAGGTATAACATTCCTGTCTTTGTTTTGGAGGTAATAACAAACCGATATATAAGCAAATTACAGAACATTTGCTTAACATAACCAAATCATGACAGTTTTATGCACGGCTTCTTACTACTTATAAAGGGCAAGTAAAGGACGTTTCGGGCGACGCACCCAAGGGCCGATGGAACACGATTGCGTCGAACGTACAACTCAGGTGCCAATGTGACACATTTGCATTTATATGTAAACTGTTACGCGAACACGTAGTAAGGGAAATTGACTGCGTGAAATGCGATTGGGAGAAAAGTGAAATTAGGTAAACCGCTTTTAGGGGTAATTGAAATTATGTGACACGTTTGGGGGAACTTCAAAACTAAATTTACTATTTTGACCTTGTTGTAAGATCTAATTGATTGATTTTAAATAAGAAAATACGTAAGCTTAGATAGAAGTTTTTATTTTTTTATTTTAAAGAACTTGGATATTTGATTTGCCACCGACCACCAATGATTTGGCAGTCTAGTATTAAAATAAATACATAAAAAATATTAAAATGTTATACAACACGTGTACGGAATGTAGTAGACCCTGATACGATTTGATTCATAAATTAAAACAAATGGCGACTCATAACGTGTGCAGACGTCGCGAACTTCGCAACACGTGTAAACAAAACAAACACCAAGTCCGTATCAGTACCGGCAGACGTACACAGTACACAGGAACGCACTCAGGCGCCCGGCTATGCCAAGTATGATAAATGTCCCGCCCCAACCCCGCTCTAATTCTTCTCTTTACTCCGTCGAGTGTACGAGAGAGATATATGACAGTAATGGAAACACGTGACAGCATAACCGCAAGGGAAATACATCGGACAATGCAATATATTAAAATACATCTTTATCTATCAAGCTGTCCCAACAAATCAATAACACTTACAAACAATACAAGTACGCAAATTTATTTAACTTTTTTCTCACGTATCTAAAACACACATCAGTAGATCTAGTGATTCGATAATCTCGTACTCAAATACTATCAATTTATCGTTCCGTGGTACTATCAATTTATGGTACACGACAATTTGACGTGATAAATGAGTGCGTCGCCTTCTGCCCTACTGTCATATTTTATTTAAATGCACAGCTTTGTCAAACACTAGGAAGCGTCGATGCACAAAATATTTTGAACAAAATTCACTTATTGAGTTATTCGTTTGCTTGATTTTTTTTCTAACTTTTAACGAGATCCGAAACCGAGACGTGTCACGTTTTTCAACGAAATTCATAATTAATTTTACTTAACGAATCTCATAATGCAACCCAAAACAATAAGATTAAAAAGTGGTCAGAAAAACAAGGGAGGAACGACAAAGGTACAGGTATTGGATAACAATGTAAACAATGCTGCAGAACCAGTTTCGTTTGAAGCCGTAATGCTCGGTAATAAGGACGAGGTTTTGTTGGAAGTTGACGCAAAACGAGCGCAAAGTTGATTTGGTTTTTCATAATCTAAAGGATACTACGGAGACAGTGTTGCCACAAAGCGACGCGGCGAGCGCTGAGAATACGCAAACAGGTGTCGACTCCGAGGTTATATTTGCATATAAATAGAGTTCCTGCTTAACTGTAACACTGCCTCGTCCCTTTCTCTCTCATTCGATGCTGTTCGCTAGAAGAGCACGGAGAGTTACGCCTCCATGCACGCGTCGTACGCAAGTACGAAGCTCCAGGAGGAGATTCTATTTATGAACACTGATGTAACATGACCAATAGACCGGTCACATAACCACACACTGACACATCTATTGTCTACGTACAACTGATCGATAGGAAGTCGATCCCTCGATCGATACATCATCAATAACATATTCCATTGCGTCAACATACCATCACGGAAAAATAATTATTTCATCGAATGTTAAAGCTGCTTCTATGCTTGGAATCCATTTACTTTTTACACAAGCATAGAATAAAACTTTATCTGATAATGGCATTTCTAATGCGAGTCGTTAAAGAATATTCTGTAGGACGTGTTTTGTGGCTAAATCAACTTTTTCTGTTGGGGAAGTTATTATAATGCGCAGCTAAACCGGTCAGAGCACAACGGCTAGGAAGCGGTCCTGGCATTTTATCGTCCCTAGTCTTCCTTTAATTCGCATGGAAAAAGTTCAACGCTTACGCATCACGAATAAGTAAGGAGACACATGAATAATTGAAGCGGAGATGGTCATCTCTAGAATATTAATATCCCCGTCAGTTCGCCATAGCTGTGAAATTATAAAATAAGTATCATGCCAGGTGATTAGTGGGCCGTTGTCGTCGATACGGCCGGTTCCGCGCCTCTTCCGTTAGCCGTTTTTTATCGTTCGCCTATTACATCATAGGAACACGCGCGTTTGCAGTGCATGACCCGTCTGCGTAGGCGCAGGTGACATGCGAACTTTACATTATTTCGACATTCACCCAAAGAACCTAACTAGTTCTGTTATCCGAGACCCCTGTTATTTGTATTCGTTTTTTTGTTGGACCCGAACATTTTCTATTTGTTCCGTCGGGCCCTTTTTTTGCTGGGTTGCACCGCCCGCGTTCAAAGGTTCGGAGCGTTTTTACTCGGGCACGGGGGAGAAGCGCGTGGAGAGGCGTAGGCGGGCCCCTCCCGCCGCCCGGGCCGTCCTTGGCCCGAACGTTCACCTTGGCGCGCTGCGCTGCCGGCGCACCACAGGTAACAAAGTTCCGCGAACTACGTGATTTCTATGGCTGTCCGCCGAAAGTGGAGCCCGGAGTATCTCGAGAGCCACTCGGCCGGCGCTAATGTTACGAAGAAACTTGTAATGAAACACTGGCTCTTACATACACCCTCCGGCTACGAGAGACCGACAGACCCCCGTCCGTGGTGTGCGCTTGCTGTACTTTTTACAGTATCTAATGTCCCACATTAGATATTCTAGAACACGTTCCTCGGATGATTGACGAGGACGAATCCTCGTGGTGGTCCTTCGAAAACAACATTGTTTCGTATATAGCTGCTCTAATTTCGCCACTTTCAATGTATATTAACCCCCCCGCGTTGATTTTATTACCTTCGTCGTTCTAGTACAAAGCTATAAACTTTGTTTTTACAAACGTTAAAGCAATTGGTGAATTATATTTATGTGATTGAACAATTCGTATATACAAATGAAGCACGAAAATTGATTGACTCAGTAATTGTGGAGGTTTTCGCTTGATTGTCTGCTTATTGGTGCCAAATCGGTTTAATGCCTTTACGATGATTGGATTCTGAAACATTAGGAGGTTGGTAATTTTTTTTATGAATTCAGTTGAATGCGTCCCGTTCTGTTAATATTATTACAATAATACAAGTTCCACACACTTTAGAACATTCAGTGCGAGTGGTTAGGAGTATTCTTGGAACTGGAAGATAAGAAATGACTTTTAAGCCGTTTTCACGGAAATAAGATAAATGCTAAGATAAACTCAGCCCGAGAGAAGGGGTCAGCCGTGAAAGCTTTTTTACTTCAAATTTATACTCATTTCAACATCTATAACTAGCAGGCCTTATGGTGCGGTGGTATAACAATAAGGGAACGAATAGTTGGCGAAGACCTGAAGACTAGCTTGCTAGTTTGGTACCATTTCTTTTCAATTCTATTTTTACAACATTTTTATGATCGCTACAGTGATTTACTGCCTCAAAAGTGTATTTGCGGCTTACAACAGAATATAACTTTGGGTTATAGGCGTTTTAGTGCTTTCAGTGCCAGCCAATGCCTGCCTTCGGTTCGTTCAACTTTCCGCTGTCATATCCATCACGCGTTTGAATCACTTTTAACGAGCTCTTGCATGTCGGTGCAACGATTCAGTTTTACCAGTATTACGCGGCTGTTAATTATTTTATCGACGAGTGCGACGCCGCGTCGGCAGCGGCGGCTCCGGAGCCGTAGCGGCGGCTTCCACAGCTCGCCGACCGTAATCTTATCGCATTAGAGGCCGGACATAGGAAGGGCATTAAATTTGAACGATCGTCGTGAAGCGACGGGCAGAACGAACGCGCCTGAAACCGGTCGGCCGTCCGTAAATAATGGATTAGAGGTGGGGAGCGGGGACGGGAGGGGTGTGGCGCACGCACCGGCTGCGCGCGCGGGCGCGGGGCGGGGGGCGCGGGGGCTGCGCCTCCCGTCAGCTGTTGCGCGCCCGGGACCGCGCCGCGCCGCGCACTCCGCTCCGCCAATGCATCGGCGTTGATAGTGCGCGCCGCCCGTCTCGCGACCCCGACTCGCTCGACTCGTGACAGTGACATAGTGTGTGCGTGACAGGATCGACCTGCCCCAGTGATTATGTTGTGTTGTGTGTGACGTCCAGGATGTGCAGTGAGAGGAGCACGGCCAGGAGCTGACCCGCTGCCGGGAGATGAGAAGTTATGTTACGGCACCGATCGAGGTGATTATTCCAGACCTCGGCCCTATAAACACCATGCATGCGCGCCGCACGCCGGCGGCTCCGTCATTCCACAGGACGGTTTTAGTGCTTTATTTCATCAAGTTCTTAACACTCGGTAAGCAACGCCAATATTTTGGCGCTTTTTTGGACGTAACGAAAAGTACCACGCTAACAGAAAAAGTTCAAGTTTTTTTGTCAAATTATAACAATGGATGTCGCCCTTTCGTTCGGGGGGATTTATTGTATTGAAGGTGCGGCTGGTATTTTTTTTTATATCTACTGACAGTTTTTTGGGTTTTTAAAAAAACAGAAAACCGGTATTGAGTAACTTCTACCTACCTACGTATTTTAGACGTGGAGAAAAAGTAATTTTATCACATTAGCTGCACGTTCAGAAACCCCTTGTTAAAATATTTAATATAATATTACTAAGAAACCCATATGAATCATATTAATATAAGTATTTAATTAAGTTGTGCTACGCATACAGATAACAGGGATTTACTGTAATGCAATAAAATCGACGATCGAATTACGTAGAATACCATGTATTTCCCATACGCGTCATAATTTTAGGATATTTACATTATTTACCAGGAAACAATGTTGATAGAATTACTAGCGAGCTAAACTAATTGATGTAAGTTTTATCGTAAGTAACCAGAAGTTATTTCCTTAGCACACAGTCATGAGTATTTTACTTGGTGAAATCTTAAATCTAAGAAATACTTTTTAGTTGTCCTGTAAAAGTTGTCGGACTGACAGCTCACAAAATAAAGTTAAGTGCGATATTATATTTATTAAGATCTCTCGTTTATTTTTCATACTGTTTTTATTTTGTTAGAATTTATTAAAGAAAAGGAGAATAGTAAACTAACTAAACCCTAAATACGGAAAACTAATTAATTTTCTAATTGACCCGCTAAAAACATTTCACTCACTATTATAACGTTTTTTGTAAGAAATATGTAAGTAAATTGTCAGTGTTACAGGTCTCAATCTCATCAGAGAAAATTTTTTTGTTAATGAGGGTAGTAGACAGAGCGACTGTTATTTTAATTACTCAATTTAAGTTCAAATGTAATTCCAAGTGTGCAGACATGCCTTTCCGATTAAACTGTCATCATCATCATTTCACAATTACGGACGATTAAGATTACAACCTCGTTAACGTTTTATTGATAAACGCTGTGCGAAATCCTCAACGGATTTTTATCTTTCCACAAAATATTTACGACCTACCTACGTCAAATAAAATAAACACGATTCAATTTATTTTAATATATCTGAACAACCAATACGTGAATTTTGCAGTCGGCCATAGTTTTGTATGCCTTCATCTAAATTTACTATAATAATTCTGGAAACGAAACAAAAAGATTGGACAGTAAGAATTGAAATGTCGGATAATACACACACTTGCTACGAAATGATGATAAACAAAAAACTCAAAGCATTATGTCATCTTTACATAACGACAAAATTATAGTTGTGATAATAAAAGTAGTACTAAAATGTTGGATAAGATAAGATAAGCTGAATGTCAATTGCTGCACGAAACCTAAATAGTCCGAAGCATAGGATCACCAGTACGTGTACAGTACCAGCACAGATAATATAAATATGATTCGATAAAATTTTACGTGATATGTTCGAACTACCACAAATATAGTGTAAACTACAAAATACAGAGCAAAACGTAACGCAAACCGATATTTAAATTAATTAATTAAATAAAACAATGATTTTTGAAGAGATATGACTTTATAAATCAAATGCATACTAAATGTGATTGAACGAACATAAACAAAAGATACACGTATGAAGATAAACTTCCTATTCTTTCCAGGATAATGTTTAAAAAAACAGTGTTAGAAACTCTTTCTTGTTAGACCAAACTTCGCATTAAAGTTTACGTATAAGGCAGGTGTGCCTAGCACCTTGTGCTTAGCCTTCCGGCTCTATCTATTGAATATTATATTATGCGCTCTTTGTTTTGTATTTATTTATATAACTATTAACCGTGAGTATCGTCATTCATTGTTACTGTAAACTAATATGATCCTCTTTAATTTGCATAATCATGAACAAATACCTTGGTGTTGTATCCATAGAAGGATAGTTTAAAGAGCTACGAGTAATTAATGATCATGTTTGCAGTCAAAACTTAAAGGCAATGTGCCAGTTTTGAGCTAGTTGCTGTCCATTGCCTTCGGCTCTATACGCTTTAGTTCCATTTGCAAGCTAAACCAACTTAATTTAGGGCTAAGGGTTAGACAGATGTAGGTGCATCACAGCCACATTTCAGCTATGTAAGATATAAAAGTAAAATTATTTAATAATAAAGCACTAATTGGCGCAAATTCCATTTCTGTCTTTCGCAATAAAATTGCTTCACCGAATCCGTTTGTGGATGTTCATCAGAAAATAACCCGAAATACATGCACAATCAAGATATCTACGATACTATATTATTGAATAATTTTATAATATTCTTTAGTTCATCAAGTTCAGCATTTACCGTCACAGTAAAGCGTTAACATAAACGGTGTAAACCGAAGAGGTCTAATGCTGCATCTCTTATATTTTATGGCACATACACTGCAACATTATATGTGACAAAGCGACGGTAAAACATGTCACAGCACAGCAGTAAGGAAGTCATTGAAATTCTCAATGAATCTCAGTGTTATATTCAATGCCTAGAATGACTCATTAACCATCAGGAACTTCGCAATACATAACACCATATTTTAATTGTATAATATTTTAATAAGTTGTTAAAACTCCAAAGTTTACTTTTCAAGAATGGCACAGTTTCTTCTTGTTTCCGTCGTATATTTTTCTTTCTAAGATGTTGTTTTCCACAATTTACCTTGACTTTGAACTTTTCCTTATCAAAATCAAGTGCAATAACATCAATTTACGTGTAATTGTTTATGCCTTCAATGTTATCAGAGAGAATACGAGAGTTTACGATTACGCTTTGTATTGTGTCTGTATTATCCATTGTGACCCGTTTTCCTGTGATTGACGGCAAGAGCTACCTACTTTAACAATAACTACCTACTCCTTATTTGAAATTTGGGGCACAAGATTAAAAACTTCTTAAAACTTAATTCATGTCAGCTATTCTTTTTTCTTATTCTGGATTAATATCTTGTTTAAAATATTTAGGTATACCTAATTATATATATATATATATATATCTATCTATCTACATATTTCTTCATATTAGGCACATGTAGTAAGTGTTACGGGACAGGTATCCGTATTATAATATTTTGTTAGCGTTAATTTTCACACGTCGATTTTATTATCATAATTATACTACGTCACATAATGTTTTGTATTGTATGTATTATCACGTGTCAGATATAATAAAGCGTCACAGCAGATGTCCCGAGTAGTGGGGTAAGGTGACCCCGTCGACATCGGCCACCGACTTTTTGTTCCATTTGATTAATGGCGAATCAAATTATACATGTGTAAATCAACAATCAGACTCGTATATTAATCAATCATCGATCATAAGTCCGAAGTTGTTTTACCGCTATAAAATCCAAACTTAGTTTTTTTTACGATGGTGATTATACATACACATACACGTCTCGACGCTCATATACATATAAAGTTTTCATTAAATTTTTCATCGTCATGTGTAAGCGATCATGTATATTTTTTGTGTTGTCTTTAACAACTAATCGTAATATTGTTACCGTTGCTGACACATTGATGACTTTCTAACGTCTTACGACGATCAAGGGACGCCATATTTTTTATAAAATTCACTTTTTATAATAAAATACACACTAGGGCAAATCTTTTTTTGGCATTTTTTTATCGCTCGCTACGACCGTTTGTCTTTTTTGCCCATTCTAGCCATCAGCCGGAGTTTTACGACTGATCCCTTTTGAGACTGCCATTTTATTTGGTGTGAACTGTGTTCCAATGTTGTCGAGAATTGTTATTTTAATTCTCTTTGTTCATTTGTACAGAGCTTATAGTTATGAATATTGCTGCAGTTTTTCATTTATTGCTGTATGCTAAACGACAGATTTCAAAGTGAAATACTTTTGTATCTCCGACGTTTGGTTAATTGCACCAACTATGGTTATTAGATGATTCAACTTCGTTTCCAAAACCACGGGTTCCGGCAATTAGCCTAGCTTGATTTTCACAGTTATCATATTTTATGAAACTTGCGGCAGACGCCAATAGTGTTTTAGTGATTGAGTTAAATTTAAAATTGACTACTTTTATTAACTGGTATATTGCTAAATATAAAAAAATATCAACCATCAATAACATTTAAGCATGACAAAGGTTAATTTAAACATGAAAAATGAGTCTTATAAATGTAATTAACAAGTGATCCGTCACGTAGTCCTTGAATTATGTATATAGACGGCTGGATGCATTCGCGTGTGCATCAGCCGCATAATGCGATTTAAAAGCAATCTCGCAGTCTCGTCCGCTCAATTTCCGTACGAAATGACGAATGATCCGAGGATTTCGTAATATCTTGCGCTAGTTCCAATAACTAAAACCTGGGCTGGGCTGAATATTATGACGTAACGTTTCATAATATTCATGATCCTTGTACCATTCATTTTGATTACGATTTCGAAATAGACATAGATTAATTAATACAGAATGTCATCTAACGAAGCTAATAAAAGCTAACTTGATGTCATACCAAACAACGACTGACAATGCTCGTCCTAGACAGTACAAACTGTAGATAATGAAAAAAGATTCGTTTTAATTTGAAGCAAATCTTTAGTGATTCGCTTGAATACTCCTGTTTACTTATGTCGTATGAGGATTTACTTATTACGCAAGTTGAAAGTATTCATCAACTGGCTAATTAAAAGTGAATACCTACTCGGTTTTATCAGCACCTTGTATACCCACCTTACAAGTTTAATGCTTAACATTGTTTACAACTACATAATTACTTAAACCATATATATATAATATTATCGACATCATTAACTGAGTTATTTCAAACATTTGCAAAGTTCCCAACCCATTGCACCATAAACGAGCTTCTGGTTGTTATCTGAGGATCTGTAGCGTTTCGGAGAAGAAATAGAATAAAACGTATAGCAGTTCACAGAATTTAGGGACATTTGCTAGATCAAGTCAGAAAGGATATTACATAAAAGATTTGAAGAAAACTTTTGACACTACTACGAATTTTATCATGACTTATTTCGGTTACAACTTTTTATACTTATCCAGCAGTTTCAATATATTTTTGTGCATTCAGGTAACTAGGATTTAGTTCAGCTTCGTCTTGGATTGGTATCGGCCTTGGCTCGTCTTCGAGTCGAATTTCATTTGGCCGACTTACGTCTGCATCTTCCCTGCAATCATAAAAGTTGACTGATGCTAATTGTAAAACAAAACAAACCGCTATAAAATCCGTTAAAGAAGTTTGATTAACGTGTAATCTCGTATATGTAAGTAAATATGGAAAGAGGTTTTTTTGTTCTTATAAGCAGTTCTTAAGCTTAAAACATTGCCAGAGAGATTAATTATTACGCTCTTAAGATGGTAATTTTGAAGGATTACTCGTTCCGACTACATATTTTATGAGATTATTTTCATATAAATAACATTTTGTTTGTGCCTCGTGTTATTTTCTACTCTATCATTTTATATTCTTATTTATTTAGGTCCTGGTTGGCTTTTATTTTTATCTGCCATTATTATCAGACGTTTATTTCATCTACTTTCGACTATCTGTCTAATATGTCTCTTATAATAGGACAAGCAAAACCATGCGATAAAGAACCTAGTCTTTATGTTTCTTATGATGAGCTAGATAAGTTTGAACTTTATGTCTACCTGTCTGTCCGTGTCATTGTAGCTCCCAAACGGGTGAACTGATTCTAGTCCTGATTTCTTTGTTAGTAGGTAACTTATTTTACCGCGATAGCTACTAGCGTATATATTTCAAGAAAAGCGGTTGATTAAAGGCAAGACCAATTAGCAATTTAGTTAGCTTTTATTTTAATCACTTATTTAAATAATGCCGTGTAGTTTCTTTGTGGTATTTCTTTAATTGTAACAGTATTACATTTATCTTAATTAATTGGCTCGACAATCTCGTTTGTACCTGAGTACTAATTACTTTTACACTTTTAACTTCTTATCAAGATTTAAAACTTGTTTCTTACTATCGATTAGATGCGTGTAACGAACTATGAATAAGTATTAAAATTAATTTTATGGCCCATTTGTTTATTTATATGATTCTTCTAATATGTATATTTTATGACATTGAATAATTTGTGTCTAAACAGTCATCTTGTTAGTGATTTGTTACCTTATAATATAGGTATCGACAGAGCCAGGGGTCACATAGCTAAGCTGCTGACCTCTGTGAAGATTTCTTCAAAACTCGTTTATGAAAGGACATGTCATAGAAAGATGTCTTCTTTTCTGAGTGTATTGATTGAAATCAATATACTCAGTGTATCATTATATAGATCTATGTTACACTGGGCCGGTGTTCATTGTTTTACAATTGTTAATGAAAGCTTAGGTGTAGTTAAGTTTAAATTCATTATTCAGCTTTTTCTTCTTTATCGCTCTATAAAATCTATGGAGTAGTAGTAACAATTTCATTAATCGTTTATATGTTCTCTTTACAAAATGGCAAAATACTTTAAACTTTTGTTGTTTTATATAATAAATATATTTTCAAGAACCATTCCATGTTATTAGTTTCGTTTATGCAACATTAGGAAAGTTATAAATATTTATATTTCCTCGCGTTTCTTGTCGACTCGGTTTACAATACGCATAGTTTCTTGTTATGTATTTGTTTTAAACAATATCAAAGTCATAAAAGAAATACACGGACGCGGGCCTAGCAACATAGTTCATAAAACTTTTATTGAGTACAAGGCATAATGTAACATTACCCTTATTATTCACCATGTAAACAATATAAGCGCTTGTTAGCCGCATAGCAATAAAAAGTATTGTTAGTTTGTGAATTATTATTTCTATCGGTTGTAAAATATTGTAAGTTACGTACATACGTACGAAAGCTGCGTGTTTTAGAGACCCTGACTCTCTGTGACGTTTAACGTTGCTACTATGTTTTGTTATTTACGCGTTTGCGTCTACCACCAATGCAATGTAAATACTACGCAAAGGTTGTTCTATCCAATCTCTGATTAGAGAGAAACGCGAAGGAGAAGTTTAATAAATTCTTTTCATCGGCATGCATATGTTTTTTTTAAATTAAGCTCTGCATACCCAAATCCATATAACTTCATTCACATTCCCTCAAGAACTAACTGGTAGACAGGCATTCATACCGAAATCAGTGGAGTGTAGGGGATGAGTAAAACGGGTATACGATAAAATATCCTATAGGTTCGAAGTGCCAAATTGACAATAATCACTGAATAGCTAAAAAGTGCACTGAAGAATTACTAATACATGATTATTACCAATAAATTAACCATAGGTAAATGGCGTAGCTGGAAATAATTAAAACCCGTCTAGACTTTTTAAACCGCTGCTTTGATAAATAGTTTAAATTTTGGTGAATATTAAGCAATGTGAGTACCTCATTTAAATAATTGTTACAGCTCAAAGAAAACAATTAAAGTCTTCAAATAGATGTTTTCACCGATATATGGGCATTCCAGTACCTACAGTAGTCTAATTGTCACAAGTTGATATAAGTACTATCTTATGCTTGATTGACATTGGCACACTAACCAAAGATTGTTTTCACTTGTGAGACCGTAATGTGCTAGGTGATCCACATAATAATTATTATTGGTAAAAGCCTATGAGGTATTTCATTTGACGAAGAGTTGGGAGTTGAGAGAAAGTATATGTTTTTCCAATCCTAGACTATCGCAGGGATTCTTCTAAAACGCTCACTGAACTGCTTGACCATCTGGGCCGTATGCTCGTTTTCCTTCTTAATAAGGTATTAAAAAAACTGTGTCAGCAATCCGCAATTATATGAAGTATACCAGCTGTTTTTTCTAAACTGTGGTATGGCTAAATGCCCTTCAGATGTATACTGTGACTTTAGACTCGTAACACAATCGTAACGAAATGACCGCAGTGCGTTCACCTCATGTGTCATAAGACCCCGGTACACAACCCGCTGTTCACTCACGTATAATCATATTACTAGTATTTTTTTAAACTCCTACTAAGGTAGATGTTTGTGTTAGGATTAGGAGTGGCTTGACGTCAGCAGTAAAAAGGGTGGGTTTCTATTCTAATGACATAGACTTATAGTCGAAAGCGGTTTTATTATTTCCAAATGGAAAATTAAGTTATTAAATTAAAATACAAGTAGCAGACACAATGTGACTCATATACAAGTATACTTATAACTTTATTTATAAATGTAATATCATTTGACGTAATCATTTCGTAGTTTCTGATAAAATACATCAAATAACTCATCAAATATTTCAGGTGTCGTGATTATCTCTTTGATAAATATTACACAACCAGTTATTATTCATGTTTTTACGATACAAACGACGTTATCTCGATAATTTATCTTAATTTAGGCTTATCGACGTGCGTGCCGTGTGCCACATCCGACGGCGACTGAAGTGAAGTGCTCGTCTATTCTGGGTTTAAGTTGGAACGTTACGCGCGACATTCGCTAAAAATACGTACGACAGAATGCACGGCTGGCATAATAATCGCGTGTCGAGAGCGCGCAGTAATACTAGATGAGTGTTGGCGGTAATACGTGTGATAAGACACAATGTGGTGACACACGTTTCATACGTAATAATTACTCCGCGTAAATCGCGACTGTCGCGTCAACGCGCTGCAATTCTTTTTGTTCTCATTCCATATTGTTGATACGTGTATTACACTCTCGATTTAAATGTTAAAAATTTTGCATGTGTCATTATTTATTCCTGCTTTTCATGCTCTTAATTTATCAAACGTTTTCCAACAAGCAAGTCATCCGCATTGCGGAAACCGAACAGTTTTAATTTAATCAACTTTGAACACAATAAAGTTGAAACTATTCAAAGCAGTTTTGTAAATCAATGCGTGTGCGATCGTAAAGTTTACGCGTTAATTCATCGTTATATACGTTCGAAAATGTTATATTTATGTATTCCTTCATGGATTTGATTTAATAGGCGTGCATAGTACAATAAATTCGTATGTTAATATGAGAAAATCTTCTTATACGAAGTTGCGTAATAAAAATAAAAATCTCAGCGTGTTTCCTGCCCACACGGGGTGAATGACCCACTACGTGTTTAGTACTTTGTGCTTTAATAAAAAAACGTTTATGTTTAATTTAAATAGTGCTTAAGATTAATCGTCCTTATCCAATTTTAACGAATCGAAAATCAGACTAACATCACATTACACTCTTCTTTTATATTTAATTATATTTTTATATCTTGACGGAACGTTTCCCGCCATCGCTTTTAATTAACATTGAAATATTCTGATCATTGTTATGTAAATTACATATACTAAATACGGTATTAAAATACCTAATTGAATACACAACAACTACGGTTTAATGTTGTCTTAAATCAAATTGGAAAATAAGTTTCTAACCAGATTGCAAAACTAAGAGCCCTCTTTGTATCGCTAATTCGATCATACTGCCTTTGTGTGCCAACTGCTGTATAGCAGGGACCTATTATTTAGTATTAATAAAAGTAATGCAAGTTACCTAGTTTAATAAAAAGTAATATTATTTCGTTTGGATAACAAATTAACTATCTACGGACACGATTATCACCTCTTTTCTACCATCAGAGCCAGAAGTCACCAATTAAGATTGTGGTTCTTTCTATCAGTTGTAAGAGTCCTGGTCGCCTTATATAACAGGTTATTCACATCAAATTTCCTTTAAATTTCCACTCATATATACCTTTCTGTGAAAGGGTATAAAGATAATAACATTTCCGACGAATAATGGTATATCCGACAACTATCTTTTATTTACTTTGACACACCTACATAAGGCGCGGCACAAGCCGGTTTTCGTGAATAAAATCATTTTATTCATAGTATTTTGGAGTAACGGAGCGGATGCGGGACCAGTCCTAGCCATGAGTGATCGAATGAATGAACGATCATCGGTCAAGTTCACACATCGATTTATTCCAATGTCGATGGATAGGGCATGAGAGCACTCGATCGATTATATGTAATTGCAACGTTGAGTATCGTTGAAACCTTTTAACTTTTTGGTTCAAGATACGCTTTGATAAATTGGTTTCAACCGGGATGGGGAGATGAAATAAATTTATTCGATTAACACTCGTGATGAAAATATTTTTTTTAATCAATCACTCTTCTTTTGTTTTTAGTAACGGTATCGTTTAACATAGTATGCCAATAGTAGGTTGAAGTATAACAACCATTTCAAGGTGGGTCGTGACATTTTAACATTATAAAATAAAAACTTTGTTTTAGTTCCGATATTAACCCTAGCAGTGCAGAATGTTTTATGCATTTTATTGTAAAGAACTGTCCGGTAAATAACTGCCACTTTTCGGAATGAAAAACAAATGATTGTATAATTAGAATAGTTAATTTATATATAAACAAATTTTACTAAGCTATTGTATTAGGTTTTCAAACCTGTAATGATAGTTGTTAAGTATGTAAATATATAAAGAATGTTCCATTATCGTTGGACGATGCAAGGAATTAAACGAAAATAAAACGAAAGCGAAATAATCCTGTTTAGTAGTTAGTTTGGCTCCCCAAGGATCCAACAACCCTCGTGTATCGATCATTTTATTATTGTTATTACTATATTATTAATGGCTATGGCGATAGCATGTCCGGAGTGTCCGGACTCCGGACAACGACCATTCATTTTGTTGGAACAAACTTAAGAAGGTTCCCAATTTCCCATAATTATAAATCATTATGGTTATAAATTAAATGCTGTTGTAAATTACGTTCTTGTCTGATTAGCTTTATGTCATCAGTTATGATGACAAACGGTAGCGTAAAAAAGGTACGCTTAGCACTTTCTAATGGTATTTTCTGTGGACAGATCTTGGTCTCTTGGTATCTTAGACTTGATGAACAGAACGCCATAAACTTCAAGATTATGATGTAGTTGTGTCCTGTGTGTGAGTACAGGTCTCCAGCGCTCATTTAGGGATGCGTTTTGAGAGAAACGTTTTCCCATCCCAGGCATACTCATAAAGCCGTGGTGTAAAAAAAATATGGGTCAGCAACACGCAAGTGATACCCCCAATACTGCAAGCGCCCATAGGATACGGTATTTGCTTAAAACATTAAGATTTAAACTTAACATCAGGCGAGTCGTATGCATAAAAAATGATGATATAAAAATTAAAAGACAAACAACCAGAAAAGCTGGATGGTGATTTTAGAATAAAAACGTATTACACAGACTTTTAAGCTCTACATAGGAACGCTACTGCTTGTAGTTATTTGGCTTTGGTCTTCTGTATGGTGGAAGTCCAATCGATCCGCTCTCACATAAAACCTCAAAAAAGTTTACGAAGCGTCAGGAGTCAGGACAGGTTACCAGTAGTAGAAGTTAATTACTCCAGTATTACTTATTTACACATAAAATACAATGTAGAACTACTTACGAGACTCAATAACGCACTAAAGATTACACTAATTATTATTAAAGTTAAATGAATAGGGGTGTAATAATGAGAAATAAGTCGGTTAAAAATAAGTATCGATAAGACTCACGAAATGCTTTCTGTTGTATCTTTTACTCTGAATAATCTTTGAATGACATCTCGTTAGTAGTCTTATTTAATTTATTTATTATATATGTATATAACACAGGTATACAAGTATGAGGTGACATATTCGTAATACAGTAGAACGCCGATTATCCGAACGCCGATTAACCGAATAGCCAATTTTCCGAATTGGTCCTCAGCGTAATATAAAAAATTAAAATCAAGTAATTTTTGTTTATTACAATAATACAAAATTAATGCAGTAGATTTGAGAAATAATTGTATAATAGCAACCCATATGTCCCACTACTGGGCACGGGTATCTCCTTTATCAAGAGAGAGAGAGAGAGCTTAGGCCTAAATCAACACACGCTGGCCTAATGCGAGTTGATATATAAGACATTGTATGCCTTTAGAATTTCAAAGATGTGCATTTTCTCACAATGTTTTCCTTTACTGTTAGTGGATGGTAATTCCATTTTTTTAAGTATCTAAGAATTACCTAATTCAAAATTATAATATTATTATTAAATATAAATTCTGCTCTTCAATAGGCCTACAACAAAATCAGTTTTGTCAATTGATTGCAAGGTTGGGCCAGTGGTTGCCTTGCCATTTACCACTGCGCGGCTTGGGTTCGACCCACAAACGATAAAAAATCGTGTCGTACTTTGTGTCCGTTAATTGTATGTTTGTAAAGTCCCCTGCGACACAGGGCTTGTTCCCTAGTGCGGGAGGTTTATTCTTTAACAAAAAAATAAGTTTAAAAAGGATCTTAATCGTAATACAGGCTTATTAGAGGCAAACAAGCCCACAACGAGCGTTTATTCCTTTATTACCGCCATCGGAAATGTAAATTAATGTTAATATGTCGCGATAATGTACCGCTATAAAGGTTAGTTGTTCCTACTAGCCGCTTGTTGGGAAAGCATTCTTGTACTTTGTCCAATTATTTTATATAGCTTAACAAGTTTCACTTTTTATGGGCATAGGCTGTGTAGGACCGTCTCCTCGAGTCAAACTAATGAAAATATAGCAATGTAAATTGAAAACTTATTTTACAAAGTATGAATAAAAAATTAAGTAAATGACTTCTGTCATGTTAAAATGAACAAGAACTTTGTTCTGTGTCTGGTTTTTTTTAAATAATACGTGAGGAGTATGTTTAGATTCTGGCTAGTTTATGATCAGATGGCTATGCTTTGTCCCAAAATATTCACTACGGCCTGATCAGAATATCAGCGCTGCAGTTTAAAATGCCGCAGCACCGAGCTGAGATTAGGACCTTCTCTGACATCACACAGAATTATTTTTTTGTTTTGTTATGTGTCTATTGTTTTTGTTAATATCTGTTATCCTGTGTATGTTCGAATAAATGTTTTTCTTTCTTTCTTTATATATAAAACAAGCTATTGCATGCGGCTCTGCCCGCGTGGATGTCGCTTATCGCGGTAAAAAGATTAAAATCCGTTCAGCTGTTTAGTAGTGTGAGCGTAACAAACAAACTCATTTTTATTAGTATAGATGTGCGGATCGCACTTGAACCCAGAAGACGTCGCAGTAGAGAATGGCTGGATAACAACATAAACAACAAGCACGTGCACTTAGTTGCATATACCTAATTACAATAGCAAAATAAATTTTCTTTTCCCTATTTACCCTCCAATTCTGAAACAAAAAAAGCTCCTATTAGCGCCTATTAGTCATAATCTACCCGTATATTGTCCAATACGATGGCGCATGATAGGTTTAATTATAACAATTAATTATACATCGAGTGGCACAAGACACCATGTACGCTGTCAAATTAATTCAGTAATTATACCGTATTATTATTTATACCACGATAATATACACACATTGATAATTATAAGGGTTATAAATATTAATAGCATCGATGATGAAGATTTTATTAAATAATTAATTTTATTATCAGTTATTTATTATGTGATGTGGTAAATTGTAATAGCAACCCATATATGTCTCCTCTCCTCCTCCTCTATCAAGAGAGAGAGGGTTTAGGGTGTAACGCACACGCTGGTCTAATTAGAATAATGAATCAGACATGTCTTTAGAATTTCTTCTTCATTGGACTAGAACAATTTATATTCCACAAAGTGAAATTTACACCGGTGCTGCAACCCGGGATCGAACTCACACATGGAAATCAGTTACTTTTCTACTCGGCTATCACTACTTTTAAATTGTTTTTAAATTAGTAATCTGAAATGTTGTGTTATCCACAAATGGTTGTCTTAAGTCTGGAGGTATCTCAGTTAATTGTATCTATATTTGTAAGTCCCCTACGACACAGAGTTTGGTGCCCAGTGAGGCAGTTGTCTGAAAAAAAAAAAAATTGTACCAGAGTACGGCTTAGTATAATAGTTGATGTTACTTATATGATATAAACATTGTCTTTATAAATAATTCTACTTTAGACAATGAACATATTAATTGTTAACATTAATACCTAATTATTAATATTATTCATTCATTAATTCTTGATAGCTTATTATTCTTGTGACGTTCATATTATTTCTAATTAATCCATATTAATACGAGTGTGACGCATATTTTTACATCAATATATGAATTAGGTAAGGAAACAGGAAGCACAGAATAAATACTTATTTATTCTGTGCAGGAAGGAAACGTAATTCGTATTATTTTAAACACATGTAGGTATAAGAAGTATATAGATAGTATACTGATGTACAGTTCAAATCACGTTCCGGCTTTGCACGGGAGGCAAATTTCTTTAAACAAAATAAAGCCCACGTTACTCGCTGATAAAGTTGCTTTCTAATGGTAAAAGAATATTTAAAATCGGTCGAGTCGTTTTTGAGTTCAATCGTAACAAATAAATAAACAAAAAATCGAATCTTTCCTCTTTATTTATAATATTAGTTTCGATAAATACCGGTAAAATATTTTAAAATCTTCTTATCGTTTGGTTAGTGGCCATCCTGGTGACAGTTATTTAGATCGCCCATTATTAGGCCTCTGTCGTGATCTAACGACTGTTAACAGTCGGGACCGACTTAATCCTAATTAACGTGCCCTCCAAAGTACGGAGACTCATCCAAACTCATCCAAACGGAAAATATTTCGTATTACGGAAGATTTTTCGTATTACGGAAGATTTTTTTTTTCTATTTTTAACTTAGTCATTTATTTTATATTTTCTGCTATAAATCAGATCTTACAACAAAGTAGTCCAAGTGAAAAGCAAAACAACATGGTGGCCGCAAGTGGACATTGTTCCATGGACAATGGGCATGCGGGCAGGGTTCAGGGTTCGATGCCCCACCACAAATAACCCCCATGATGGCCGCTCCTTCAACTGATACCATCTAAGATTATTGAAATAATAATGGGAAATTATAAGTCTAGCCACAAAAATATTTATTGGACACGTGATTAAACTTCTAATTTTATTACTAAGCAACGGGAAAATGACATAGCCTCTAATAAACTAATTCGTCTTTTTTACAACGCCCGCTAAATATTCTATAGAAAGCGTCAAGTAAAGATCATCAATTATTGTGACTTGTCCTTCTTATTTATGCATTACCACCTAATTTACTAACTCGGCCACGGATTTTACATCTCGTCACCATTTTACGTTTTACAGCTTCTATGAATATTATTATATATTCATGCATTTGCTACCAGAAACGAGATGCTATCAGACAAGTAGGTTAGGTTAGGTTAGAACTGTGACCCTAACAACGCGCGAGCCGAGCGAGCGAAGCGAGCGTGCCGCGGCAGCGGCCGGCGAAGCGCTAATTTTTATAAAATATATATTTTGATGTCATTTAATAGTATTTTAGAAGTTTACTATTAGAATGCATGCTACAAATTTAGATGCTAAAAAATAATCATTATGCTGAATAGTATTTAGAGTGGTTCACATAGAAGATAACTAGTGGCTAAGATAGTATTATTTTGATGCTCGTTAATTGTGGCTGACTTAGTAATTTAGAAGGCAACATACATTTTTGGGGGCGAATAATGATACTAAAAAGAAGCCTGTTTAATTAGCACCCAATAATAATTGTGTGTAATTTGTACACTTTAATGACTTATGCTGGTAATAGTTTGTTCACACGTTGTATGTTGATGAACTTTGTTTTAATGTAAGTAATACAAAGTCATACAATAAAAGTAATTGTATGATAGCAGGGGATGCTTTTGAAATTGTTTTTTAATGAACTACCGGCAGACAAGTCGTATAAAGCAGATGTCTGCCAGTCAACTTTTGGAGATGAGCATAGCAGGTGGTAATATTGATGACTAGCTGTTGCCCGCGGCTCCGCCCGTAGCCTACATATGTGTAATTCCAGACCATAATCTATCTTTGTGCCAAATTTCATCCAGATCCGTTCAGTAGTTTTTATGTGAAAGAGTAACAAACATGCATCCATCCATCCATCCATACTTACAAACTTTCGCGTTTATAATATTAGTAGGATGCTAATGGATGACCTTGTAATAAATAATATAAATAAAAGTGAATGGTTGTATTTATGCGTTCCGAAACTATTCTCGAACTTTTTTCGATATGTTTAGCGTACACCCGTGAATTTCTTTGCAGTAAGGCTTAATTCTTACTTATGCTTAATACAGGCATAGCCGTAGAATGCCTATGTTTTAATGTAATCTGCGTATTTTGGGGGGAATTGCCAACCTTACTGCCACGCTTCAAGATAAAGGGACAGTTTTTCTTTCCACCAATCCTTAAATGGTATGCAGATTTCAGATATTTTCGCTAATCACATCACGTATATAGGAGTCCAATATCCCGAATCTATATGCTGTAAATAAACAGAACAATGCGCTCGCGTTGCATTGCGCAAGTCATTCCTATCGGGCCGCGATGCGCGACCGAGTTCACTTTCGCTACAACTAGTATTTATGTTACGACTGTTCTACAATACTATACACTACGATTACTATACCTTACTCTTAAGATTTTGCGAAAATAGTACAATGCTATAGAGAATGATATGCGAAGATTTATGGTCTAGCTGTAACTAAATAGTACAGTTAGTTATTACAAAAGTTGAAAGCTTTTTCAGGCATTTACGAAGTCCCGAAAGCCGTAGATCAAGTACGATTAAATGGATGAAGTGGATAGTGTTCTTTAATTTATTAATTGTGTAATCACAAAGTCTTCTTCTGTATATAATTTGCGTTCGATCGAGAAATTATAGATAGGTAGAGTATGCCCATCAGATTATTGCAACACGAAGCGAAGTTTACCGGGTGTGGTGATTTACACTCACTAACGCAGTTATTAAATTATCATTAAATGAATTATTATGAAACATTCACTACAACCGATGAAACTTTGCCAAGAAATAGTAATTTGCGGTTTTGATGTTATAATGTTGGTATTTTAACTAGATTTACGAGACTCATTTCACAAATAGACAATAGTAAATTATAACAATATTATATTATAGTCTGTTAGCTTTGTTTAAAATGGCTTGTAGTAAAGTAATACGGAGATCGATTAATCTGCAAGCTTGCTGCGGTCAGTCCATTGATGGGTGACCATTTTCTTTAAACACGGCGACTCCGTGCCTCGGAAAGCACGTAACGCCTAATATTTCTCCGGCCCGGTAAAAGCTTATAATCAAATTTCTTGTCTGAAATTCATACTAAACCCCTGTTTACAGCATGCAAGTTTCGCCAAGCAATTTACACGCTGTCAGTCTTACTCCTGCAAAAAAAACAAAGATAGCATGAAAATTGTACCATAAACCTGTTTTGCAAAACATGCCGTGCAAATATTGCAAGGCAATTTTTCACGCTGTGTTTACCTTACTCATCAAAAAAAACAAAGACGCAGTAAAAGTTGCACTGCAATATAATTATAATTAATAAAGAGCTGGAGCAAAGCCAAGAATTTTAAAACAAAACAAGCTTACAGTTAGTAAAGCACTTTAGTTTCGGGAGTCACAGTTGTTATTAGTTGCTCTCTCTTCGTCTAGCGGGAACGGCATCCATTAATTAACCCACACCGGAACCGAACTTCCTCCCATACCCAACTTACACCACCTGAAATGTAGTTTTTTTTATACGACCGCTGTATATTCATTAGATAAGGGATATATGGATATTTTTAACCTCTACTTGGTAGTTAATTGTAATGTATTTTAAATAAAAGGATATGGGTGTTACAAAGTAAATGTAAATTAAATTCAACTCTCACACTAGAGAATAGGCCTTGCGTCGCGGGGGACTTGACAAACATACAATTAACGGACACAAAGTACACCTAGATTCGGGACAACCATTTGTGAATCTCAATTTTTTGTCCCGTGTGGGGATCGACCCCAAGTTTTTGCCGTCCTTGTCTTACTTGCTAAACAGAAATAGCATGAAAGTTTATGCTAAACTTGCATTTTGGTTTGCGCTAGGCATTTTAAAATGCGTTTTCATTTGTCAACAGGGACCGTCCGTTGGGATACTCGTTTCGGATACTTCTTTAAAAACCCTTTAAACGAGTATCCGAACGGACGACGCCGACGGTCCCTATTTGTCACACCTGCTACCATTCTTTTAGTACTCAGCCCCTCTAAACAAGTGGCATAAACGGTAGTCGAATCGAATATAATCAAAAGCAATATGGTATTTAAATCGTAAACTTATGTCAAATTCCATACATACTGCTTTCTATTCTATTCCATTCGACTACGGTTTATGCAACTTGTCTAGAGGGGCAGATTAAAATAGAACTGTAAAATCATATGAGATTTTTGTGTCGCAAGACTAGTGTCGCGCTAGCGTTGGTTACTGTGCTCTAAGCACGGAACTTTGATCAATACGTTGTGTGGGTCGTGCCTAAGATTGGACACTCAAACTTAATCATACCCACAAGCCGACACGATTCTATTATGAAATAGCGAAGAACGGCAGAATCCTATCACTAGCAAGAGTAACAAAGCGCTTACGTAGACTGTAGTACCGTGAGAATATCAACAAACAACGTTATTATGAAACCTGATTAATTCACTATGTCATCTTAATGGACCGTTTAGATGAGATATCTGATATTAATGTAAGGTTGTAAGTCTGTTTCTGTTATAATTGGTCAATAACTGCACAACAGAAATAATTTACGATGACAGTGGCTAGCGGTTTAACCATGTTTTAGATATGTAATCAATTACTTTATATAACGATTAGTTTTAATTTATAGTTTTTAAAGATTACTACTGTATTACTGCCCGGCAGTAGAGTATAATATAACTTCATTAAATCTATAATATAAAAACGAATCGCTGAATGTGTTGCTAAGCACAAATCTCGAGAATAGCTGACTGAACCGATTTCGCTAATTCTTTTTTTGTTATGTTCGTTATTATCAGGAGAAGGTTCTTATGTAAAAAAATAAGAATTTGAGCTGTTGTTTAACCCGGGCGAAGTCGGGGCGGGCTGCTAGTTTACTAAGTTAATTGTAAGAGAGGTAGTTATTGTAGTTGTGTTCCTGTGTACAGGATCAGCGCTCATTCAGGACTGCGTTTTAAAAGAAACGTTTTCCTAACCCAACGATAAGGCATCATAAAGCCCCGATGTAATTGGTATTGCAAGCTTCCATAGGCTACGTCAACTGTATGTTTGTTTGCTACCCAAGTAGTAAAAATAAATCTTATAACCATCCTTTTATATTATATGTACATTTCTTATACCCTCGTTTCCTCTAAATTTTCCCCCACGTAAAGATTTGCTGTAAAAGAACTCAATTTTGAGTTAAGCTCTTCATTGTACTAATGCTATATGTAACATTCACATCTGTATTTCTTTTGTGTACAATAAAGCTTTAACAAAACCTGTGTAAAGAAATTTGTATTAGTAAGGATTATAAGAAAATAAAATACAAGTTAGACTAAGATAGTTTGAAAGGTTTCCTTCAAAATATTGCGTGATTGCAACTTAGCTTCTACTTTTTATTCAACCTGTCGTACAATAATGGCTTCAGAATAGTTATTAGCGTCGTGCTGTACGGTAATCCTTTGTTTTTTATGATCACGACACGGCACAAAGGCGTCGACACCGAGCACCGAGGTCTGTCTGTCATCAGTACTCAAGGTCGCTGCACTGCAATTACGGAACATATGCAATGCCCTTTGTGTTACCACTACTACGATCAATCAGATAAAAATGCGTCATTATTACTCGTACTTTCAAATATGAGTGTTGCTGTTGTTTAATTATAATTTGACCGCAGGGAATGCGCAGCAGTTTTTGTGGTCATCTCTTTACTTTGTTCGTTAAGTTCAGACTTTGTAATTATTTATATAACATTTTTGACAAAATATTTATGGATAATCTTGACAAAAATCTTGCCTAATAATAATAATAATATTTTATTTCTCTCAAAGGTTACAATTTAGAACTTTACAAAAAGAGTAAAAGTAATAATAAAGTAATGTAAAAGTTATTGTAATTAATAGGTAAATGTTAGAGATTACCGAATAAATCACTGGACAACATAAAAAGGACTGTGGGCATGCAATAAACGAGCTTAGCATAAAAGCCGAAATTGCGCGTGAAAAATAAAATCTTTTACCCCAAAATGTGGGAATACGTTTATCTAGATTTCTAGAAGATATCTCACTCAGATACTGGCAAGTAATTCCTTCGATAGGTGCTAAAATTGCCCAAGAATGTATTGGTGAGATACCAACAATACATTATTCGAGTTCACTCGATGCGAGGCGGCAGGAATACGGAATATACGCCAAGTTAAAAGGAGCAAAAGTGAGTGTATTGCAATATATTACGTAGAGTAAGTAGGTGAGCTGAAGTCGGTAGAGTTGAGTGGGCGTCTCAGCGTCTGGATCGCAGTGTGTGGGCGAATATTTTTGTTCTGTCGCTATACACGTGGGTAGCGAACGTAAACACGTACATTGACGCCTGTTCTCTTAGTTACTAAACTAAATATAAACTAGTAACGACTAGAGAAAAACATGTCAAACATTGTAGGTTTTTAAAGTTACAGTATTTATTTTATTTTTTTAAATGATCTACAAGAAACCGTAACGTATAGGATTTACGTTACGGTATTTAAATAATGATAATAAAACTTTTTTAAGCTGTAAATAAGTGTCTTCTATCAATAAATACTGAAAAAAAAACGCTCATCAACGTTGTAAATATAACAGTTTTTCTTTTCTCTAATAGATATTAAAAAATATATATTTTCGCCTGAATTGAACGAATTTTCATTACATTTTCTTTACGCTCACAAGCAATACGCGTAAGAGATGACCACATTCGTGGAGATTATTTAAATTAATGTTTATCTATAAAAGAAGCAATATCGAGTACTCTTACAAAATTCAACGCATGCCACATGATCCTAGCTCCCGGAAACAACTACTCCACATTACCCATAGTAGGTACTCGTTCTCACGCATCTCAAATCGCAATTTAAATTAATTAACATAACAAATTCCGTATAAATACCGTACTCACTGACCCGGAGCTAGAACACTAGAACAACAGCTATACACGAGTTCCTATCGACTTTATATCTTTGACCACCACTTAGTAAGGGACAATGCACTTACAGATATATGATACACGTATGAATGCGTTAATACTGCACTTGACATACTTACTATACAAAGAAATGACATCTAGGAACTTGTAATGACTAGATTATGTCACGATTTTAAAGGTTAGATTGTTCTTGCTAAGTTCAAATATAATTCTAGTTATTTGTATTGTTGAAGTTAATAGTATAATGCAAGTTTGCAATTACAATGTATTCAAATAAAGAAGTTTAATTAGAATTTGTGTACAGATACAGAACCGTAAAAAATGAGTGAGGTTCAGTATTTTTTTACAATTTTTTTTATACTACTTTGGTTGCAAACAAGCATACGGCCCGCCTGATGTTAAGCAGTAACTGTAACACGCTTGCAATGCAGGTATCACTTGCGTGTTGCCAACCCATTTTTTTTACAGCAGGGCTTTAAGATGGTTGTATCCCTGGGATAGGAATACGTTTTGTTTAAATGAGCGCTATAGACCTGTACAATATAATTATATTTATTTATTTATTGAGTTTATTTATTGATAAATGCATAACATAACAGTTTAACAATAAGGCCATGTACTTATGTATTGTAAAAATTACTTGAAGTAAACATTAATAAGTATTGTGAGGATATTTGAATGTTTCTTACTTAATCAGACAAAAACTGCTGGTCGGATCTTAATGAAAGTTAGCAGGGTTATCAGCTTATTATAGGTTATCATTAAACGTATAAAAATACACCCACGCTGGGGTAGTACTTTATAAATAATCAGGGAACTTAGTAAATGTCAATATTATTTTATGGGGATCTAGCCCACAAAACTCCAGGCGGGAGGAATGAGAACACTATCTTTAAACTACTACGAAATCCGTGCAACGCATGTATACAACATGTACTAATAAATAAACGTTCCACTGCTGGGCACAGGTCTCCTCCATGCACTTGGAGGGATATAAGCCTACTATACCACGCTGGGCAGACGGGTAGGTATACTTAGATACTATATTGATGTAAAATATATTTAACGCTAGCTGTTACCCGCGGGTCCGCCCAGGTGGACTTCGGTATGAAAAGTACCCTATGTCTTTGTCCAGCAGACCATTTATCTCTTTGCCAATTTTCATTAAAAGCCATTCAGCCGTTTAGAAAATGAAACAGACAAATGTATATATACATATGTCTGTTTATATTAATTATTAGCTGTCCCATGTGATTTCACAAGCACTACATTTGTTATTATTTGTTTATTGTTACTGGAATGCTTCCCTTGGGTTGAAACGTAAAAGTAAATAGCGTATAACCTTCCTCAAGGATTGTGCTATCGAATGCAAAATTGATTTTAGATCCGACTTGTAGTTAAAGAGATAAGCACGTTCAAACGAACAATCCCTTTTTTATTAGTATTGATTTATATAATACTAGCTGTTGCCCGCGGCTTTGCCCGCGTGGATGTCGGTTATCGCTGCAAAAAGTGTGCCAAATTTCATCCAGATCCGTTCAAGTAGTTTTTACGTGAAAGAGTAACAAACATCCATCCATCCATCCATTCATCCATCCATCCATCCATCCATTCTCCCAAGTTTCACATTTATAATATAAGTAATTAGTAAGGATGTACGTATACATCTAGTCCGGGTACATGTACTCATGTATCAATGTCCTTTGCCACAATGTTATTACGGCCGAGTATAAAATTTATCAGTACACCGCGGTGCAACGTCCGCTCGTTTGGTAAATTGTTTGTACTGCACTACTGCTATAGATAAGCGACAGATTGTTGAGGACGACAGTACTATTGATAATACTTAGTTCTGTATCAAGCGGGTAACTATTATAGACCAGTAAATTTCGTCATTTAAAGATTTCTCGCTTCCGCCCGCAGCGTCACTCCCGCGTAAACGCCACGGAACAGTGTTTTTTTTTTAGGTATTTCCAGAGTATAATCTATCTTTGTGCCAATTTTCATCCAGATCCGTTTAGCCGTTTTGGCATAATAGAGTAACAAACATACATCCAAACTTTCGCATTTACAATATTAGTAAGAGGTCCAACTAATCAATCAATCTAGTAATTTAGCAGTTTGCCTGTTATAGTTATATTGTAATTAATAAAATCTTATTAATTGTTAGTTGAAATGCTATTAACACTATAATATAAACTGCCCATAGTAGGTAACTAACAAGCTAGTTTACAATTAGCTCTGTATCTAATCGTTATAAAACGCTATATTAGAGAAAAAAATTAACTGGAGTCATTAAGCTGGTAGTAGAGGCATGAGAATTATTTTTTTGCTGGCCTTCGTTTCAATTTATAGACCAAGTCTTTGAACTCTTAACAAAATTCTTTCTTTAAATAAGATGAATAAAAATGTGTTTGAAGAGAGGGCACCATACTAGTGAGCAAGCCCGACTGGAGAAGGAGAAGACCGCAACCAAATAACTACACACAGCGGTGTAGATGTCGTCCTGTGTGTGAGTACAGGTCTCCAGTGCTCATTTAGGGATGCGTTTTGAAATAAACGTATACTCCCATCTTAAAGCCTTGGTGTAAAAAAAACGCAAGTGATACCTCTGGTACTGCAAGCGTCCATAGGCTACGGTAACTGCTTAATATCAGGCGGGCCGTATGCTTGTTTGCCATCCAAGTAGTATAAAAAAGGACCTCCATCTAAAGCTGGGTATTGACATTGCGAGGCTGTTGATCTTGTGCTCGCATTGAGCAGGCAGTCAGTCAGGCAACGTTTAAATTGGCTCGCGAGGCAAATGCGTCTGCCTCGCGCGGCGTATGAACGTGTTACCTTTCTGTCAGTTTGTTTAGACTGCTGCGAAGCAAATATTTCGTTGAACAGAAGTATTTTTGATTGCAAATCACGTACTGTACGAATTGCATTTGGCATCGTTGCCAGTTTCTGTGATAATAAAATAACAAGGTTTTATACAAGATTTTCATCCTTAGTTTCGGATTTTGACTTTGAATGTTTTAAGCGTTGTGGTTTCAGTGGTTATCTTGATACATCTACGCGGCGATATGTGGATTCGATCCCGACATGAAACAAGGACTGTTTGATCCTTACATTAGTGTATTGAGTCTCAAGTATAATTATAATAGCCTCAAGTATATTAATATAATTATAAAATTTTACGTATCTATTCTGCTGTGGTTTAGACTGTACGTTGTCAGTCATTCAATTAGTTACGCTATAATAATAATTATTTTAAGACTACTTATACATCCATTTTAAACATATTATAATTATAAATTCAATAATACATGTTTTGGCAAAACAAAAAGGGAGACATCATTCATCATACTTAAAACAAACTTATTATTATTATGCTAGTATTCCCTGAATATTTATTTACAAAGAAGATTATTCTTCATAATGTCAAGATGGATAAACTAAACTATAAGAAGCTCGGTGTGTATTTCGTTATTCTGAACAATGCTTGGTTTTCCTCCTGACCTATAAGGGCTTATTTATTTTTATTTGATTGACAAAAATAATATTTCGTCTCGACCAAATCCAGAGCTAAGCCAGTTGGGCTTAAGCTACAATGCACACGTAATCTCACAGCCTATATTCTATTACAGGCATCAGAATTCACCTCGTTGATTACATGCGGTCAGGCTTGTAATCTCCGCCTTGGGATAGCCGTAACCCGCCATAACACGCCACTGTAATTCTCCTCCGATAACTATCTACCATATAACCCGAACACCATTTGCAGCTAACTAAACCACAGATTGAGAAAGAGCTACTTATTTTCTCAATGCAAGGTTCTTTTTTTATAAATAAACACTTCTTGCACTAGGAAATTACTATTGTAATACCCTGAGGCACAAATGATTATACTTATTTAGTTACTGAGAACTAATGTAACCTAGACGCCAACTTCAACTTTCGATTCCTATTTCTTATTTGACCGTTGTAAAGCATATTTTTTAAATTGTGAATGATAAATAAGTTATTCCAGTTATAAATTGATTGTCAAAAGTTTAAAGAACGCTGCATCCCATGGTTTTACAAACGCTATTTAAAAATATGTTTGCGAGAACACACAGGTTCGGAAACTATCTGTTGTATGATAATAGCTTTAAAAATATAGCCACTTAATAGCTTATATACTATAAGCCATTTCATTTATACATCCATTAGGACATACGTAAATTTCTGTACAATTTCCGTAGTTTGTAAAGAACCAGCTGTTCTGTCTCAAACTGGATCTTAACGTAGGAGTATATTACTCAGACTCGACCAAATGCAATTGCCAAGAACAGACCGAAGATTAATAGTTTCCACCTCTTCAAAGCGTTAATGTTTTATATTATTTATTTCCTTTTATAATTACACATTATACTAAAGAGAAACCATATTAATGTCTGACCCACCTAGACTTTGATCATTAACTGTAATCAGCCTAATGATGCTTGCAAAAACAGTTGCACTAGCTATTTCGAAAACCGCATTACTTTGTAGGATATTAACCGCAATGTTAGACAAAGCAGTTCTATAGATCCGCTTATTTCCTGCCCAGACGTTAACGGAAACTGGGACTGCATCGTCTTTGTGATGCAACTCCAAAACATTTGGATTAGCTTGCTCAACGATTTTAAATCTTATTCCCATTGTAAAACGAAAAGAAATCCCATGTACATAAAGTTGTTTTCACCATATTGATTTTCTCCTGGTTTCAATAGGATGTGGTTTGATATTTCGATTGACATTACTATCTAGTCAGTTCCGTAGGCCTAACAAACTTACTGCCAACCGGCTCTATATGATTTGAGAAGGAAATTGAATTTCGGAAGGTAGTTGAGCACTGGAAGTTGGGGCGATGTATAGCTTAGCTTATAGTCTATATTGTCTTCTGGGTTGATTAAAATAGCAATTTTGTTGTTGTTAATAAGTAAACAATACTCGTATGTTCTTCCTTGAAATTGTTTTAAAATATTTAAATAGATTTCTTTCAATGAATTAAATTGTAATTAGATTACGTAAAGTTGCCAAAAGTTACTGATTTTAGGATACTCGATGGGAAAAATCGAGAAATTGTTAAGTCGATTAATCTAACTTTTCGTCCCGAAATGTAGCATAAAAGAGCTGGCAACACTGCCTATTAACATATTTCTCACGTAACCTCGCTCCTAATAATACTAAAAGCAGTTTCAAAAAGCATTTTAGTAACAAAATCAATTGAATGTTTGGCAGGAGCGTCACGGTAGGTGCGCCCGCTAACCTATTTACACGCACATCGTAAATTGAACTATGTGTCGACGACCTAAGAACGAGAATTGATTGATTAGAACGCATGTTGTAACTCGATGTAATGAACTGTAAAGCTACGTATACACTAAAGCTACATCAAGCCGTGACAACGCTATAATCCGAGACAACCTAGGGGAGACACTGCTTCGAGTTAAGGCACGTTCGCCACCGTAAAACAAAATTCGTCGTTAAAATATATTAGACTTCGATAAAAATTTCCCTCCTTCTCCAATAATTCTCGAAAATTATACGTGCGACTGAGACAGCAATCGAAACCGCTGCTATTGTGCAAAGCTTTACTTTAGTTTACGGGAACTATTAGTATTACTAGCGTTCAGACCTGAGATAAACCACGCGGTAACGGGGCGTGGTTCACCTAGGTTCTAGATGTTACTCAGAAATATTTTATACCCGTGTTTAACCTAGGTGCTCCGTAGAGACATATGTGATGTTCTCAACGTTCTGCCGAATACGTACATGACACAGCTGTCTCAGGTCGAGGCAAACTGATCTGACACTCTTGGCTAACAACTAACACCTAACACCACGCGATCACCTCACACAATCCTATGAATATAAATCGCGTAAATAAATAGCAGATGCGCGAAAAATTCACCCCGATAGAGACAGACACTTAGCATAATAATCGCGGGTGGGTTAGGGTGGGATGTACTTTGTAGTAGCGGACCGTCAGCTCCAGGGTGGTCGCCCCTCCCATTTACTGACACGATTCTCACGGGCGGCGCGACGCTTCCTTTCAACGTTGTAATGAATGGGTAACGACGTAAATACATCGTCGATGACATAATCTCTGCAACACGACATTGAAAACCAGTATGGTGACAGTTATGCAGTTGGAAAGTGACTGACCGGCGAGCTGGCGTGGTCTAGAAATTACATTTTGTTTTTATTTATTGTTTGTTTTTGTTACATCTTTAAATATATCTTTAACGCACTATAAGCTTTTCTATATTTACTGTGTAGAACATAATTATTATGCAGTATGTCCGTGTAAAGTAAATTGTGTTAAATAGTAACATGAGATTCAACAAAAGTAAATGTGTTCTTTAGGGTTGAGTTTCTATATTAAGAATGTAGTAAATATAACTTAGCTAAAAGTTCAGTTTGTTAGTTTTACTAAAGCACTTGCAAGTTGTATTTTGGTTTTAAAACAATCTAAATGTCCCACTGCTAGGCACGGGTCTCCTCTCTATCAAGAGACCTGATAGAACGAATTTCAAATTATGATCAAAAATAAATCACTATTAGGACGTCATAATACGGCCTGTGATCTTCATTAATATATATTCTGCTTAAATCGTTTAACCATTTTTATAAAATGCAAATGCCTGAATTCTTAAGTGATTAAGAATTTTAAGATGACTTTATTCGTACTTAATGTGTTAAAGAAACAGATCCTTATTAGGAATATTGGTCAATGAATTAATCTTAATTAAACATTAACTGCTCCTACGGTGAGAAACATACATATAGGAATACTAGCACTGCCTGCGGTTCCACGCGCGTGTCTCTGGACTATTCCTCATATAGATCTGTCAATCACTTTACCGAGAAAAGATGATGAACTGACAAACTTTAGTATTTATATGTGTGTAGTATTAAGTTGTCTATGGCGCATAGAAAATTATCATATAGCTAAGGATATACAAACTGTTTTATGGCTAAAACATCATTCTTCACTGACAACGTTTTCGAAAGCAAAAACAAAATGCTACTCGTAATTTTAGGACCGTAGACTGAGAAACCTTTTAGGACTTATTCATGTTTGGAATTCAAACACCTCGCGTCACATTATTCAGTAAATAATTTAGTGAGGCGACACGGGCTTCGTTGCAGTGGTACTACGATATTTATCGGTTACACCTTACAAGAAACTATCGATTGGTCAGTAATAATGGAATTAAGGCAATGTGTAGGAGCACAATGGAGCGACTAAAGTTTAATTACATTACAATGTTTGATTAAGACATTCACGTGTGGTCTAGTGGTCACTTCGATACCAACACCGCGCAGTATTACAAGTTAGATTACTACACGGGACAAAACTTTGCGTGATTCATAAACGTTTTTTTCGACTCTGGATGTACTTTTGTATTTAACTACCCATGTTTATACTTTTACTATTTACACGAGCAAAAAGACTTAACTCGTCCCATTGTCGTTATCCAAAGCAAACTAACCAAGACCAATTTAAAACTTAACTAACTTAAAAACTAATCAAGTTGAGTACAATATCCATACATAAGTATGGCGGCCATTGCGGGGCGCATATGCACACAGCAGGGTTCCAACAACATCACATAGAAACCCCCGAGCGAAATTTGACAAGGACTTTAAATCCCCCGAGGCCAGAGTCCCCGGCAGAACGATCAATTTCTAAACGAAATAATATTCCATTTTACGACCCCAGAAAAATGCATGGGACTTAATTTAGGATTTTAAACTTGTCTTTGTTGTAAATTTGATATATTAATGGCCCTGTAGTTTTACATGTGTGTGTGTGAACGGTTCGTCGTGCGCTGAATAAGGAGAGGACTGTACTAACATGGACAAGGCGGTTTATAAAACCTGGCTGCAAAATTAGAAATGTGTCTGTAGCATCGTAGCTCCTAAATGTGTGAGCTCTTTAGATCATGAGCTTCAGCGTTATTTTTTAATTATATGCATGTTTGATTACTAGATAAACTTTAAATAATTATTAAATAAAAAAGAAAGTTAGTACGTACACATTTTAGGGAGCTATATTAACATGCTATCGATTGTACCTATTTTTTATTATTATTAATTTATCAGCATTAACCCTTTATATATAAATATGTAGATTTGATTCAAACAACTTGCCTGAGGCTTTGTAAGCGCCGCCGCCGCGTCCGATATCGAACAAAGATTAAAATCCGTTCAGTAGTCTTTAATGACGTAAACAAAATCACTTTTATGTATTCAATTTGCCATTAATCACATGTTTCTTTTATGCGTTTACAAGAATAAATATCATATCTAGCATTAATGGATAGTTGTTCATGTCTTTACAAAACCAGTGTCGAAAAAAACTAATAACTTCGCCACCCTCAAATCGACATAGTTATTACGCTAAATCCGAGCCGGGGGTGTGTACAATGCGCCCTTTCGCACGGGGGTAACGCCATGTGCGCTTGACGTGTATCATTTGCGCTTTTGTACGCCCACTCGTTACGCGACAGTCGCCAGCCGCTCCCACGCCCGTCCGACGCGATTTTAACACTACCGATGTTACCGTAGTCGAACTAGTCGATAATTGTTGTTGTCGATAATTACACAACACTAATTGTGAGGCAAACCACAAAATAGGAGTATTGAAGAGGGTTCAGTTGTTTAATAATACCTACGGGTTAATAACCGTTTCCCTTTGTATTTATTTTAACATCTGATATTTTTATTTATAATAACTCGTAATGTATTTTCCGTGAAGTAAAGAAATCTGCTTTTTATCACAGATCATTTTTAATTAACGTTTTTTTGTTATCGTTGGGTGGGTGTGATACAATGTACAATATGTTTGAAATATTATTTTGAACATAAAATAGACGCTTCTATAGATGATAATAAAATACAAATTAGTTTTCCAAATATCGCTGATCACAATCGTTGATCGCGCACCAACGGAATTAATTTGGTCGCGAATTTAAATATAACATAGCATCAAGTTTTTATCCCGAGTAGGTAATCAGTCGTGTATGACACGCACATTACGCTGGTTATGTTGGATTCTATATTATAGTGGGCAAGCCTATTGACATTATCCATCCATCCATCGCAAAGTCGTCCACTGCTGGACATATGCCTCCCCAAGGTTTTACACAGCACTCGTTCCTGAGCTGACCTTATCCATCGGTTTTCCGCAACCATTATTATAAGCCTGTATTGCCACTTTGCAGGTCAAAGACCTCACTGCTCTCCTTCCACTTCTCTCTGTCTAGAGGCAACTATTACTAGGACATTATACCAGACTACGTACATATACAGACGCTTGAAATCGTTCATATTTTATTTGATAGTAAAGTTCTGTGATAGTAGTTTCCCGGAACGTTTAGCGGGAGGAGGGGGTGGGGGCGACAATTCCGAGAAGTGAACTCACCAGACAGATTCAGTGCTCGAGTACTCAACAACAACATATAGTAGGCACCTGTTTATTTATTTACTACGAGTTGTGACGTAGTACTCTGTTATTTAATAACTTTCTCTTTACGTTTCATGAATCAAGTACAAAGTTCAACGGCTGATAATAATAGTAATTGTTTCTTCAGGTTACTACGTAGCTTCTGTTTATGTTTGTGGCCGATAGTGAGGTTTGATTTCCAGGGTGGGAATATTGTTATTGTGTTTTCTAGTTACGAAATTTTCAGTAGCAACACGGCTTGCTGCCTATTATTAGTATTAACCAAGCTGGTGAAACATCAATGTCGTACACCACTGCATTACCCTTCGGTGAAAAACTTAAGGAAAAACGACAAACAAAAACCCTTAAAATGTATCATCTAAACTAATATAATAAAGAGGAAATCGATTAGATTTTAGGTTTTTTGTTACGATTTAACTTAAAAACTCGACCGATTTTAAAAATTCTTTCACCATTAGAAAGCTATAGTATCAGCGGGTAACATAGGCCATATATTGTTTTAAAACTACGGTATTCCTACCAAAACTTAATACAACCATGATAGGCGAAATCTTCAGATAGGAAAAGCATGAGTATTAACTTGTCATATGTAAGGACAGGTGTACATTATTGTGTACTCTACAAAAGCTTAGAAACTTTGACGGGCATTAAGTAAGACCACACATACTTAGTAACTGTACACCATACAAAGTTGTTTTATTAGTTGCATAAGAACATAGCTTTATTTGCCGTAAATAGTCATGAATTGCTCGTTCATTTTGCATTGAATTATTAACTTTACATAGTTATTTACTTGCTGCAAATACGTTAAGAATATAATGAACTAGCAAGAGCCCTGACTTCGTCCGAATTAAATTATATTTTATCCGATTAGGGATTGAGTTGCTTATAATCCATTTTAAATCCTCACTAGGAACCTTTATGTAGAATTATAAGTTTGTAGCGCCAGCGGTTTAGGCTCTACGTTGATGAATCAGTCAGTCAAGAATATTAGAAAATAGATTGTGGCCGGCAGGATTTAAAACAAATTAAAGAAGTAGTAGTAAAAAAGATTAGTTTTTTATGACGATTAGAAGTATCATGCATCTCATATAAATGAGTTTGACTTCGACTTTCATAACAACTTACATGTACACAAAAATATAAGCATTAACTGATTACAGCACGTATGGGTGTGCGTAATTTTTGTTTTACTACTTGGGTGGCAAACAAGCAAACGGCCCGTCTGATGTTAAGCAGTTACCGTCTATAGACGCTTGGAATACCAGATGTTTCACTTACATATTGCCGAGCGATTTAACTGTTTTAACTATATTTAATCCGACCCAGGTTTCGACTGAAAAATCTCTGCAGATAATAAGTTAAGATGCAGTAAAAAGCTTTTATAAATAATAAGTAATCAACATGACCATAACAATTCAATAAGAAGATATCGCAACCATATCCCGTGGTGATTAATCGATAGAAATTCCACAACCTTACATTCCGATCGCTGGGAGGCATGTTGTTTTTTATTTCATTCGCAGTCAACAGTAAATAAACACGATAATGAATAAAAACAAACTGATTAATTATTGATTTACTACCTGGAAAGCCTTGCAATAAAACGTTCTAAACGGTGTTTGATGTATTTTTCAAAGAAAAACTCACTAACAAGTGGCTTAATTATTTATAATTGACACGTTCGGTAGAGTGAGGTGCGCGTACGCAAGGGCGACACGCTACGCTAGCGGGTCGCGTTGCGTTAATTTGCTACGGGCGATAGCATCGCGCTCGCTAGTAGTGAACTAGCGAGCGCTTGTGCGTCACGCTCAATTGTCGCACTTTGAAAGCTCTGGGGAATATTGACGTGATGCGTTTGACGGATAGAGGTATAGTCTGTCTAAGGCTTTATTTTTAAACTAGCTGTTGCCCGCGACTCCGCCCGCGTGGGTGTCGGTTATCGCTGCAAAAAGTAGCCTATGTGTTATTCCAGACCATAATTTATCTCTGTGCCAAATTTCATCCAGATCCGTTCAGTAGTTTTTACGTGAAAGAGTAACAAACATCCATCCATCCATCCATTCTTAAAAACTTTCACATTTATAATATTAGTAAGGATGTCTATGGCTTGTGGGTTACACCAAAAATATGTTTGCAGTACTACGTGTATCTAAACTAGATAATGGCGGAGATTTAAACTATTCTTTTTTTATGATTTCGTAGATTAGAAACCTTTCTTCTTTTTTACATACGTATTAAGTTATAATTTAGTAAGTAGTTTTTAAAAGTTTTTCTTCTGTTTTGGTGAATATTATTTGAAGTTGGACACCCGTGTGTCACGTAAATTGAACTGCCACGTCCCCCTTAAAAAGTGTACCTTAGAGGAATAACTCCTGATTTGGTAGTTCCAGATAAGCACGTACAAACAAACAACCTCTTCAGCTGTTCTTTAAACATACGAGTATACTACCAATATCAATTCATAATGTTAGTAAAATACAACAATAAATTACCAAGTTAATGCATATAATCAATGTGTATTTTACATAATTAGGTAACTAACATAGTTGTTTATGTAACCAGTAATGGAAGTCGCATTACTAACGTATTAAGTAAATTATTTTATTACCTATATTGTACATAACTTTTACATAGTTCAAGTATTTATCGAGCTATCATTACACAATTCCTCTTAACGTTATCGTGTTGTATACTCATTTGAGTATATTATAATTTAAGTTATTGCCCTGTATCTACACTTAGTATCTTGTTATATAAACCCCAAAAAATTGTTCAGAGTCTGGGTGTAATTTGTGTCCGTTAATTGTATGTTTGTAAAATCCCCCGCGACACAGAGCTTGTTCTCTAGTGCAGGAGTTATCTTTTCAAAAAAAAAATAAAAAAAATATATAAAAAAATAAATAATATAAATATAAAATAAATCTCTATTTTCTTTTGTCACGGCATCGCGCCTGAACGGCTGGACCGTTTTCTGTAATTCTTTTTTTGTTGTGTTTGTTATTGTCAGGACAAGGTTCGTATGTAAAAAAAAAAGTTGCGCTGAAAATAGTTTAACCCGGACGAAGTCGGGGCGGGCCGCTAGTACCTATATAAAAATATTTTCTAGCCCTCAAAAATGGCGCCCAACTCAACCAAAAAATATTCCCGCTCGACCTATCAGTCCGTCAATCAAGTTCCGATCGTAGGACAGGGAATAACCCAATCCCAGAGTGCCTGCCTGGTTATTTTACTCCATGGCCTGCACCCTCCGGGGCACTACAACTCCCGCCAACAATCAGTATAAACAGTGATTTTATTTAAATTTTAGTTTTATGTTACGCTCAAAAACTTTCCACGTGTAAAAATAAAGCATCAAAACAATGAAGTTATAAATAAAACAAACAAAATAGGATAAAACGTATATATTCTATATTCGAATATCGAGATTACATTGTAGTGCTCGGAGCGCAGGTGAACGACCGAAATCGGCGCGGACGCGACCTTGCGACGTCTGCGCCTCACCTACATACGCCACACTGACAGCCCACTTTTGCTTTCGACAATTCGCAAAAAAAACATATTAACGAATCTTTGTTCTGTCCGCTGTTCGATAACGTATCTAGTTTTGCCCTATAGGTACATATGTGAATGTTTTTGTGACGTTTATAATATGCGGAGTAAGCGGAGTAATAACAATCCAACCTAATAAATGATTTGTACGTACCTACATACTTATACTGTTATTAATGAATGAAAAAAAGTCACAGAAATGTTATTTTTTGTTAGTCCCTAAAATCCCCATCATCATGTAGCTTTTAATCCTGCTCTCATTAAAGGAAATGAAAAGTTTCCCGAATTAAAACTCCGATAGACTTAACGATGTTCGGTATCAAATTAAGACTCCCCTTCCACAGACAGATACCTCGACCAGGCTACGAAAATCTTCTGTAGAAAACTTCTTAAAAATTGGGTCAATTAGCAACAGAGCTCCTTGCGAAGTGCGAGAAAGGAGGGGAACGTACGTCCCTAGTTATGAGTATGCGTTGTGGCTTTACAAAGGGTGAGGGTGCGCCCTCGACTCGTGAGACACCACCCCCGCCCACCCCCAACCTACCTACCAGAGAAAAATAACACACAGCCGCAAAACCACAGAGCTCATAATAGCGCAAAGGAGATCGGGAATTTAAATTGTGTTATTGGACTTTTACCTGTAGATCTCGCCCGACAAAAGATTCTAAAACGGGTTACGGCGAGAGTATACCCTCAGAATAAACATTT
Source organism: Trisateles emortualis (assembly GCA_947095525.1). NCBI lineage: Eukaryota > Metazoa > Arthropoda > Insecta > Lepidoptera > Erebidae > Trisateles > Trisateles emortualis. The sequence goes on along the minus strand of OX352736.1, from coordinate 17,331,869 downwards.
CACATATGAAGCGAGAGTCGCGTTATTATATATAGATAAATAAGCGGGAGCCATCTCACTTTGTAAGTCACGTAAGTGTCAGTGTGAGACATGATTGATACTCACCACCGGTGTCGTGTCGCCAGGGAATATAAAAGCGTACTTAAATAATAAAACACCTTTTCAAATACGTGAACAATAAGTAAAATTGTTAGTTCATTCGTCACAGTGTGTAGTCGCGTCAGGTCTACGTGCGGTGAATGTCATGCGGCCAAAAATAATAATGTGTGCGTTCGGCCCGGACGGTCGTTCGGTCAGTGCAGTCTCGTTGCGTCACTGCACTGGACCGCCGGGGCATTGCACTCCGCGACGCGCTGCGAGCGTGCGAGCTCGACGTGGGCATGACGCTTCGCGCGGCGTCCCGCTCACGCGACAACACCCTCGCGCTATCGATCCGAACTGTTCAACAGCTGATTGCCATTCGACTCTTAACCCGTGACAGTCGTGACACGGTGAGGTCATAGGTCTGCCGTCGACATCTAAGTACAGTTTGTTACCAAAATTAATCGTTAAATTTTGTTTTTCCAGTGGCGTGGCGGTGCTGAGTCCGACGGAGAGCGGTGGGTGCAGCGGTAGTGACATCACCGAGCCGTGCTCCCCGTGCTCCCCGCCCTCCCCGCCGAGCCCCAGCTCGTCGTGCAGCACGTGGTCGGAGCGCATGCCGCCGTGGGCCCACGAGCCGGCGCCGCCGCGCCGCCCCGCGCCGCCGCCCGCCGCGCCCGCGCGCCGCCAGCACGGGCCGGCGCACCGCCGCATCACCGAATACTTTAACCACAAGATGAAGCCGCAAAACGGTCTCAAGCGCGAAGCCGGCGCGGTCAACGATGACACCAAGAAAAAGTGCCTACCTAAAAATGGGGTCACGCACGACCTAGAGAAGTATATTTCGTATCTGTCGCAGACTCTCAGTCCTAAAGTATTAATGGACGTTAGTAAGCAAACAGAAGATGCCGTGCGAAAGTCATCAACTACTGGCGTTAACGGTTTTCTGAACGTCTCCAAGGTGGCAGATCTCAATAAAACGACGTCCGGTGTCAAGCTGAACGGTATGACAGATTTTAATAGGCCTAAGGGTACGAAGGAGAAGAGTCACATGAATATGAATGGTTTTTTGGAAATTCGAAACACGACCGAAATCTCCATCAAAGAAAAACAAACGGGAGGGCTTTTGAAAGGCCTAGCAAAGAAACAGTGCCTCGAAGTTAAGAAATCACCGGACCCATCCGCCAACGGTATAGTTAATAATAAGACATCAGGAATGACGAAGCACAAAGTTCCCATCCCTGCCGCCAGTGATCTGATTAATTTGAGAATAGCGCCAGCTATCTCGACAAGTTCAACACCTAAAACGAATAATGATACATCTAAAATGAACGGCGTGGTTAGCTCAACAACTAAACTGGACAGCAGAATGAATGGAGTTACATGTGGATCTAACAACTTAAATTTAAATCCCATAACTAAAACATTACCAATGAAAAAGGAGGTGGTTAAAAAACCAACACAATCTGTGAAAAGGACTAATCGCAAATCATCTGCCTGCATTGCCAACAGCAAGAATCTTACGTGGTCAAAAGCCAATAATCTCAAACAAGTTCAACTACAAAAGCAAAAATGCACGAATTCACCACAACATACTCCAATAAAGCCTGCAATGCCAGGCGAAGCGACTTCAGCTCCTAAAATGAACATCACAAATGGTGTTCGTCAAGTTTCTATGACCGTGAACGGCAGTCTTGGTAACCTTAATGTACCTGTAGCAAACTTACAAAACTGCCATCAGATTAATATACCACAGCCGTGCAACGGTTCGGTAACACCAAACAATTTAGCGTCTTTCGTCACAGTTCCACAAAATGTGATGCTTACCACGTTAAGGATACCCCAAAACAGTTTATCAGCGCAAACATTCAACGGCGCGAACATATCGGCTCAACAAAATAATATTAACAACATGACAGCTTTCAATAGACAAAATGTCTCGAGTCCTACAAAACTAAATGGCCAGTTCGTTTTTCCGCTAGTACAGAATATAAATGGAACGGTTGTTCAAATACCTAATCTCATGACAAAAATGCCTAATTTCGTACTTCCACAAACTTCTCAATTGACGGCACAAAGGCAGGATCATTTACAGAATCAACAAGCATCGATTCTCATAAACGGAACTTTGCTAAAGCTCGCTAACACGGTGGCGTCGCCATACCCAAACGTAAACAAACCTTCGCCGGTAACAAGTCAGTCAATACCGGTCATGAATAAAAACGTTGCCGGGATGCCTGTCGGAATGACAGTTCAATCAAAACCGAATTATACTGTCAATTTTAGTCATCCTGTCCTTATGCCACAACCTGGTTTTATTGTCACATCAGTACCAAATATGAACGTGAAAGAAACTTGGAGTTATACTAATACGCATTCGGCATCCTCAACGACTTGTTCAAACCCTATTGTACACCATCCTTCGCCTATTGTAGCCAACTATACTACACAGGCGCTTCACTCGAGTAGTATACCTATCGCTCCGAAACCGCCCGATAACCCGATCCAGGGTACCGATCCACCTAGCAGTACAGTCAAGGAACCGGAGATGAGTGACATAACGCCTGTGAAGTGTGATATACCGTGGTTATCAAAGACTGTAAACAATAACATCGTTCCCTTTGATACGAATAAGAAAAACTCGAGGCCTTTCGCACATGTTAGTAGTATAGCAGAGAAATTAGCTAAATTAGCGGCAGAGAAAATAAAAGAGAAATTTGAAGACAAACTGGTAGTCGACGAGAAAGTAGAGCCAGATATGAGGAAGGTCGAAGAGTTATCCAGGAGGGAAGAAACAATTTTCACGCAGATTACTGTACTAAAGGATGTATCTTCAGACGTTCACAGCACTGTGATGGAAGCTAATTTCTGTAGTACTACAACTGAGTCAGAATCAGGGATAGGCACGGACAAGTCGATAGACTCGCCCAGTGACTCTCAAACTAGCAAAGATGATGAAGATTCTTCGTTGTCTTTGTGTGTAAGTGTATGTTCAATTGAAGCGCCAAGTCAGAAGAGTCCTATACTGAAGCAGCCGAAGACGCTGCGGTTTCCTCCGAGAAGTTTGACGAAGCCGAACAGTGGGAAGCGGACGTCCAGCACGGACACAACGTCAACGGTGTCGGTGTGCTTATGGGAAAACTGCAAGAGGGAATTCGATGGTGATCCTGATCTTTTAGACCATTTACAGGTTTGTGTTTCTATACTTACTACATATACAGAACGTAAAAGTTTGCATATTTAAACGCACTTATTTCAAAAATATTTTGTTATTTTAGTAACAATCTTAAAGTGATCGAGGTTACACAATTTCCGAATTACATAGGCCTTATTTTTATCATCCTAAATTCTTAATTTCATTTACAAATTATAAAGAGGGTTACTAACAATTAAAAAAAGATAACTTAAATGTTTGATATTGTACATCAATAATAATTATTATAGTATCCAATAAAATTCTTGATTAAGCGACTTTGTTCTGGTGCGACAGCGTCATGGAGCCGAAACATTGTGTTCATGAATTAGATAGCACTCCCACATGGACTTAAAATTAGTCTACTTACTCTCTTCCTCTACCAACAAAATCACTCTCACCATATCAACATAGTAATTAGGAATATGATGGCATAAATAAATTAGGAATATGATGGCTTAGACTCAGTGGGGCAGTAGTAGAAAATGAGGACGAAAATGGAACTGTTTTTTGTTTTGCTTATACAAATTATAACTAATTTCAGAGCGTGCATGTTGAAACACAAGCCGGCAAGGAAAACTACGTGTGTTTATGGGAGCAGTGCAAAGTCCGAGGCAAGCCGTCCTGTTCCCGATTGTGGCTGGAGAGACACACGCTGTCGCACGGGGGCAACAAGCCGTTCAAGTGTATCGTCGACGGTTGCGAGCGGCGGTTTTCTACACAGGTATAATTACGGGCTTATCAACATTAATGTGAGAACACACTGAAGATGCAAATTGATTTTTGTACTGGAAGATTTTACCGTTATTTTTGATAAAAGTACCGTTACTGAATAACTCGCATATACTGGTCAAGATAATCAAATTTGGCAAATAAAAGCAACATATATTTTATGATATTTTCGAATTTGCATTTTCAGTGAGTTTTCTTCTCCAATATACTTTACAGACATAAATAATGGTTGCAGAAGTAAAAAATTATGTTCTTGGTTATCATATAAATTCAAATTCAAATACTTTATTGCATTCATGTGCGTATAGTGTCATTCATTCATATATAGGCTTGTTCGTTATATTTTTACCTAACCTATATCTGGTAAAACGCAAGTGTGACATACATTTATTTTCTGCATATTTGCAGTTGAAACTAAAATATCTTGAGGCATTTAATTTACTTTTTTTAGCACAGTAGAAAAACCTAGAAATATTTTTTATTTCTGCAACTGATAGTCTTAAGTTTCAATAATACATTTTGTATTTAACCCCCCAAAAACAATTAAATGAACATCAAAGTCCCACAATTCTCCATTATTTAGTAAATAATAATATAATTATTGTACGTTTATAGATCCTTTAAGCGTAAATACGGTTTCAAAATATATAACCAACATTTGTATATTAATTTTGAAATTGTTAATTTAATCGCCTAATAAATCTGAAATGTATCGGTAAAGATATTTACGTTGTAGGTACAATTATAGATCCTTTAAGCGTAAAAATATGGTTTCAAAATGTATAACCAATATATAAGAAGGCGATTTAATTAGTAGAATACTGAAAATTCGAAATATCTTTAGTTTCCTAGCGGCCGATATACGTATCGTATATAGCCTAGCGTTTGTATTGATACTATATTTCAATATTGGCTATACGTACGAGTCTTGAGTACTATTTAAATAATATTTTATGAGATCAGTGCTATACCTACCCCAATTCAATTATTCGATTAATTATATCGCCTTATGTATGTATATTAATTTTGAAATTGTCAATTGAATCGCCTAATCAATCTAAAATGTATCGGTAAATTAATTCATGTTGTACGTTTATAGATCCTTTATGCGTAAATACGGTTTCAAAATATATAACCAAAATATTATTTTTTGAAATGGTCAATTTATTCGCCTAATTAATCTAAAATGTATCGGTAATCATACGAATCATATTCATGTAGTAGGTACGTTTAAGATCCTTTAAGCGTAAATACGGTTTCAAAATGTATAACCAATATAATATTATTTTTGAAATTGTCAATTTAATCGCCTAATTAATCTAAAATGTATCGGTAAAGGAATTACGTCCATTCGAGTGATTGGATCATGATACGTGATTGAATAATTAAGAATACAATATAAATTCTCCGAATATGAAGAAATAATTTAACGCTACAAATACCGTGAAAAATGATAACGATACAATCAGTAGTGATTGATTCAATCTGTTCGCGTTGAAAATGATCTCGTTGGTTTTTAGTGTGATGTGATCCCACCACTAGATAAAAAATATGGTACATCACAGTACAATATACTCATTATATCCGTCACAATAGGGTATTTGGCAAGTTTTAATTGCATTCATTATTATTTATGTCATTTCAACGTTGTTGGCAAAATTTAATTTTCTTACAGTACGTACTCGACAAAAGTGTGGTTATTGGAAGGCCGGACTGCGCTTGCAGTTGTGATCCTATTCTCAATTAACGGAATATCACACCTTGTTAGTGTTGTAACAAATGTAACAATGGTAATAGACAATGCCGATGCCTACATTTTTGTCTTGAACTAAATTATGATATTAGTTTTTGCTTGAATTTTGATATTTTAACTTTTAGCAATCTTAGTAGTTAAATCTAAATTCTTTTAGTGCATTCCTAACCTTTATCCTAAAATCCTAAATAACATTTCAATCATATTTGGAATGTTATTTAGGATTTTAGGGTTTCCTAAAATTTTCTTTCCTTTCCTTCCTTCAGTGGTTTTAGTAGTGCATTGTTGTTTTATAATTATGAATGTCAAGAAGGGAACGACGAAGAAGAGACACGTAACAAGCTAATACTCATAGTAGTTGGCTGTAGTTCCTTACTAATGTTAGATTAACATTAAATCTTATTATGTCATCATGTTATACATCTACTATTTATTTAGTTATTTTACTATATTATTTATTTTTAATAATTTTCATTAATGTCAAATACCCTTTTCTGTATTCTTATCAAAAATATCTTGGGTCAATTTGTTGGAAACCCTGCAAACGTTCTCGTCGCGTGATGTAGCCATATAGACGTTAATTTACGACGTTCGTCCACTGTATATATTGAACGATAAACTTGTGATATGCTTTCTTTCCCAAGGACGAAGACGAGGCCAGGGAGAACCCTCCCGCTGGAGCCACTTCTAACAATTTTTCATTTATTTTGTCGACCGATCTATTCGTTAGGTTTAACCCTTTGACCGCTATACAATTGTCTTCGAATAAAAACGGGAATAGCGATAGTGTTTTGTATTATATCCATTCTCTTGCGTCTTTGAAAGGTTTCGCATTTTTGAACACCGCACCGTGATTGGCTGTCGAAGTGCTAAATGCAATGAATAGGTTATATATTATTTATTTATTATCTACACGACGCGCCGAGGCCGGATAATGGCGGATAAGTGTAGTGTTAAAAGCAAGTACTGCATAGAAATAAAACTGTGTTAGTTATAATTAGTTCGTAAGGACTGCTTCAATAACATTAATAGTGAATTGACAATACATTAGAATCAGTTCTACAAACAAACAATATAAAAGAACAATCGTGAATTAAAAATTAACAAAAAGACATTCCCATCTCAACAAAAATATCCGAAAATATAATCAAAATAGGGACGAAATATAAAGTGAACTTTGTCCTATAAACTGATTTCCATTCCTCTATACCTTCCAAACTGATGTAGGTTAACCTCGTAAATCCAAATAGTGATTAATCAAAAATGTGAATTATGTCTTGTTGAAGAAAGCATAAAATGGTATAACAAAATAAATAACTTCGAGGTTTAACACATTGAGAATAAGTGACTAATAAAATACTAAAAAACTTATGTAGGAGAAATACTAATACAAACGTTGCTTCTAAAATCTTAGCCAGATCTCTTCATCCTGATCAAATAGATGTCAAGTGTATATCATACTTAGATTTACTAACCAAATTGCAGATATTATTGGAGCGTCATGTGAACAACCACTTTAATGAAGCGTCGCCTAGCAACAGCAGTAACAAGAAGACCGCTGACAGTTCCGTCAAACTCATCAGGAGGAATGGCAAGAAGCTGCGGTATAGACGACAACCATGGTCTGGTGAGTGGACTTTATTTATTGAAGGGTTTCTTGAAGGAACTTCTTTTTATGATTCCAGAGGAATTTCTTACACTTACGATTAGTTTGTGCAATGAGCTCCCTGCCGAAGTTTTCTAAAGAGACGAGAAAGAAGGAGTTATAAGGTTTTTAAAATGATCGGCAAGGCGCGATTAACACCCCTCGTGTTGCAAGCGTCCATATAGGCTACGGCAACTGCTTACCATCAGGCGGGCCGTACCCTTGTTTGCCACCATGGTAGTTTAAAATAGGCAACATATGACTCAATGGCTTTAGTAGTCACCGCTACGAGTGCAGTGGGTTCGATACCCATGTGCGTAATTTGTGTTTGTTAAGTCCCCTGCGACACAGAGCTTATCCCCTGTGGCGGGAGCTGTTTAAGGAAAAGCTGCGACATGCTGCGGTTACGTTTGTGACCAATCGTCAGCTCTTGGGTTTGAGTTCTAGGTGGGGTAATTGGGGTTTGAAATTTTCAGTAGCAACACAGAGTTTGTAATTATTGTGCCTGGTGTATTACGATAGCTTATCTCCTTGTTACATGGGCTAACATTATAGGGGAAACGTGGGTGTTATGCACCTCTTTAACTTAATATTCTAGAAGATTACAAAAAAATACTTCAATTTTTTTTACCGATAATAATAAAAAAGCTCTTCAATACAGAAAGGAAAAAATGTACTAAACTGGTTTGTCTTTACCTATTTATATTTAGATATTGTGTATTTTCTATTGTTACTGCCAGTTAGTAGAAAAGCGGAGATACATTTTTTCTTTAGTAGGGAAGTAATTATAATAATACTAATTGTCGTGAGAACTTGGTACAATGTATTGATTGCATTGTATTGTTATAAGCAATGATAGATTGCACGTGTCGGTATGCATTCGTTGTACCGATAGTTTTTTTATAGAAGCTAATTAAGACTGTAATATATTATTTAAACGCGACGCGACCTAATGCGACGATACGCGTTAATTTCACTGTGCAGTGTTGTAAGTGTGATTCTGGTCATATTATTTATACGCGTCGCAAGTCACCGGGTCGTGTCGCGTTTCATCAATAGTTTGTTTCCGCCTTTAATTACCTTATTAAAAAAGACTGCCGTCTTTTAATTTATAATATAATAAATAATAATAGCAACCCATATATGTCCCAATGCTGGGCACGGGTCTCCTCTCCTCTATCAAGAGAGAGGGTTTAAGCCTTAATTCACACACGCTGGCCTAATGCGGGTTGGTGAATCAGACATGTCTTTAGAATGTCTTCTAAGACGTGGGTTTCCTCACGATGTTTTCCTTCACCGGTAGCAGATGGCAAATCATTTGATTGGTACCTATAAACTCCACAAAGTGAAACTGCACTTGCGTGCAAGTCGGTTACTTTCCCACTCGGCCATCACGCTTTTCAGCCACCACTGCTTTTAAAATTGTCCAAATCTTTGTCTGTTCATAGACTGCGTTGTTAGTTATACATTATTTTAACAAATTTGTTTGTGTATTCCAGCTCGCATGTTCGACTTCTTCGACGCAGGCATGATGGAGGGTCTGGTGTGGCGCCTGTCCCGGTGCACAGCGTGGCGGCTGGGCGGCGGGTGTCCACTGCGCGAACCGCCCGGGAGACACACGCTCACGCTCTGTACCACGCTCATCGCCACCAGATACAACCCCATGAGATCCTGCCGCGAGGCGCTCGTCACGTACTATCCGCCTCATGTGTTAGTATATATTCTACATGTTTATTTAAATGAATAAAGGAACAAAACGGTAGAACCATATTTATGTAAAGATGTATAAATATATTCATCATCATCTCAGCCTGATAATGTCCACTGCTGAACGTTGGCCTCCCTCAATGTCTCCATAATGGCCGATCTTGAGCTGCCTTCATCCAGTGCTTTTCTGCCTTCATCCAGTGATATCATCAAAGCTACAGAGCTTTGATGATATCTCTCTGATGGTATAAATATATTGATATAGAGTAGTTTTATACTCGGGTTTCCATGCACCAGAATTAAACAGATAAAAGCGAGCATCTGAGCGTCTCCGTGCACGATAAAAGACGGTCCCTACTGTTAACAGTCGTTAGATCATGACACAGGCCTAAATATGGGCGATCTAAATAACTCTGTTACTTTCGGTTGGCCACTAACCAAACGATAAGAAGAAGATACAGCAGAAGCTCTTATCACATTTTTTTCGGGACAGCTGTCTGTGGACCACACGAATATTTGTCAGTTACAATTACACCACTGTGTAGTCTTGCAAAATGTAGAGGTCCTTACCCTATCTAGCTTACTCGCTTGTATGATGACCTACCTCTCTCCATTTATATTATACTAGCTGTTGCCCGCGGCTCCGCCCGCGTGGAAGTCGGTTATCGCTGTAAAAGCCTATGTGTTATTCCAGACCATAATCTATCTCTGTGCCAAATTTCATCCAGATCCGTTCAGTAGTTTTAACGTGAAAGAGTAACAAACCATCCATCCATCCATCCATTCTTACAAACTTTCACATTTATAATATTAGTAAGGATTATACATGTGGTAATTTGACCCATGGTACGGTGCCATTGTATTTATTGCGGAAGTTGTCTTAAATCTTTACATAACTTTGGTTCTACCCAACTGGAAATGATATAATTATACATGTAAGAGTATTTCTGAAATTTGATTATATTATAAATTAAATTTGTTTGATAATGAACTTATTAGATGTAAGTATCAGATATACATGCACATGATTAATTAATTATTTTTAATTATTGTATATTCTTCGATCACAATGTATGGTGTTTTCAGGTAAGCTTTGGAGTTATTTATTGTTCTACTTTAAGTAATTATTTTATCTGCCAGGAATAGAAATGTGGGTAAACTGTCACACTTTATAGTTTACATTATTGGGATTAGGAAAATTGTAGTATGGTATCCCCGAAACTAACACGAATTGGTTGCAAAGAAACACATTTTATTATGGTATTTTAGTAAATTAAGGCCTAGGCCCACTCTCTCTCTTGATAGAGGAGAGGAGACCCGCGCCCAACTGTGTGACGTGTATGGGTTGCTATTATTTTTATTGACCTCACTATACAAGACCTCTTAATATCTAAATTATTATTGATTTGTGACAGGTATGATAATATTTTATGAGAACTGAACAAATATATCATTTTTTTGTTGCATCAATTTATATTTATTATCCACGCGGGCGAAGCCGCGGACAACAGCTAGTCTGTGATAATATGCGGTATTAAAGCTTCTTTTCTTACTATTTAACCACGAAGTTGACTATTGAGTTATATTTAAAAAATATATTTCCTATGTTTTAAACTCTTAAATGTTATCATACCTTTTAGTCAAAAATATAGATATTTAAGCTAAAAAATTTAAAACAAAATACTAATATTAGTATTTGCGATCTAGTTAACAGCAAGGAATCAAATGTTTAGATTATTATAATGTTCAGGTAATCACAGGTGGGTTTGTCTTAAACAATTTCGGTGTTTAGAACATCCATAGGTCATTGTTCAAATTGCCATTTCATATATGTTTAGAATATTTTCCTTTTTTCTATTTATTCTTCAAATATTTGCAACCTATTATATTTTTCAAAATTTAAATCATTCGCTACAGTTCCCCATCTAGTGTATTGCTACGCTGAAAAATCATTTATTAGTTGCCAGAATGAAAAACATTTTCATCGTGATTTGACGTATGTAATCTTTACATATATTCCATTTATTTAACATGGAAATGGTAGTTTTTGTAATAAATCATTTATATAAATATTTTTATTAGTGCACGGTTACTTTATCCGCATTTTAGGGGATCACAGATCAAAATTTGGCACTAACTTTGGCAACACAACGCTTATATAATTGGCATAAATATAACAATATCATCGACTTCGGTGTGAATAAAGGACACCTTTTTATTACAAACGTAGAATATTGTGGCAACATTTTTATTCTGCTGAATTTCATATAATAATATAGTAATACATAAAATAGTTAAATATATATTTAAGTTTCTAATTGATTATTGCCAGTTAAAAATACCTTTCACAACTTGGTCGATGATATGTCGTTGATCCCCAAGCAATTATCTTGGCGTAGCATGTTCTATGTTGCCATTTAAGTGCCACGATTGATGACAGAAAGAGCAAACAAAGTTGCTAGCATATAAAAGTGTTTTCAAACATATTATATTGCTCTTTATGGATGAGCAATATAATAAGTTTAAAATAAGTACTTAAAAATGTTACTACTATATAATATTTTTGATTGGCAACTATTTTGTTTCCCGTTTTAAAATGTTGTGTTAGTAGTCAAATTGACATATTTTTCTATTGCTAGCAACTAAAATGGGTAGCCAGTCCCTATTTCATTTTAGACAAAGCTATCATTTTATTAGAACATTTTGTAACTATTGATTTTACGCCCATTTAGCGATTAATTCGCTTTTAGAAAGCTTCTTATTTTGGCACTTTATTGGTATATTTATCTAAATATAATAATGATCTAAAATAAAATATGTCTTGTAATAAAGAGATTTCCGTTGTATATTTATTCTTGTTTATTATTTCTGGGGTTCATCCTCGCGTTATATACTATGTCGTTCTTGCATTGGTCTGTTCAGCCACCAAAAGCGATGCCTCTCAGACCTTGCACTACAAATCGTCTGCAATAGACGTAAACACCACGATGATGATATACCAAGTAAAGTGCCACCTTTAGATGCACTGTTGCGCATGTACTGTTGTCACTATGGGATTGGTACCCACCATCACTGCAAACAAAAGTTCAACAAGTATATCCCAAATAAAGATATACTTAAGTAAATAAAAACTTTTCCAAAATATATCTTCAGCTAACAAGTTTCTTCCAGATGCGGCACATCATTAGTCATTACACCACATTGTCAATATCTGTGTTTGCAGTCACATCTTCCGTGGCACGCTAGGCCTTACAATATTTGAAACGTTTACATTTCAACAGGTTGGAAGACGAGTGGGTGCCGGAGAAAGAGATCACGAGAATAAAGCGAGTGGAGATAGCGTCCCTGCCCGTCACCACCAAGGTGCAGCTGTACTCGCAGTTCTGCGCGTCGTACAAGACGGTGAGCGCCCCCGCCCCCGCCGCGAGCCACAGCCGCGCCAAGCGGGCGGAGCCGCGGCGCTGCTCGTCGTCGCGCATCCTGTCGTCGCTGCTCGGCAAGCGGCGCGCAGAGTGTCGCGCCGCGCCGCTGCCGTACCGCGAGGACGCCGCGCCCGCCGCGCCCGCCGCGCCCGCCGCCAGCGGCGCCAAGAAGCGCAAGCTGGGCCGGCGCCACGGCGGGAACTCGTTCTGGCCGTGCGGACGATAGTGCCGCCTCGGTGCTGCACTACCCGCCGACATTCCTTTGTCGTTGCCGAACGACGCTGCCGCTACCTAACACCACTTTTTATTTATGCGCGAATGAGTCGCCAGCGTGTCTGGGAATGACCGTGTTTTGATGTTCAAATCGACCTTATATATTATATTTTTGTTTCGAGAGTGAATTCGGTGTGTTCCGTGGCGGCACCGTCGTCCCGCATTTTGTATTGTGAATGTATGAATTTTTGTCATCCTTTAGACTGATGCGATCGAAGAGTAAACGTGTGTCGTTAGTGCGACACCGAGCGAGACAGATGTTGATTCGGGCTGCCGGCCGACGATATCCGACTTAGGAAAATTCTCGCCAAAGATTGTTGAGATCCGCGACGCGGTTTATGAGCTGCTTATCCAGCGGAAAGTTAAATTTTATTCACAAGACTGATGCTTTTTTATAATGATATTGAACGGTCGAAATATCGAGCCTTACGCGTCCGTTCATTCGTCGCAGTGAACGCGGCGCGAACAAATATGTACATAGTGCCGAGTGTAATATAGACGAGCTAGAGTTACGTCCGGACGGTTCGTCCGATAGATAAGTTAGGTTAAGGGATACGACCAGCGATACGCATCACTGCCAACCTTGTACATAGTAGAACGTTTCGTAGATTCGATTTAGCTTAGTATAGTATTCAATTGATTTCGCTTTTAGTTGTAATTAGGTCCGGGCGTCTAGTCGCCCGCTCGCGACAGACGAAGTCTTCCGGACCGGGCGCGTGATAAGTGCCTCGTTCAGCACAGAGATAGTGTTCACTAATATACTGTACTCATATCAAACGAAGCATAGATTTACGAACGATTTATACTCGACGTGTGTTTGTCAAACGTTGAAGCTAAGGAATCAACAACTGTCTATATAACCGAGTCACTGCCATTACAAGTTGTGTTACAACGCGATAGCCTCGACTTATACTGTTAGCAATAATACATTTGTGATAAGATATTATATTATATAACTGATGTTCGTTTCCACGCACAAGTTTACATGTACTGTTGTGTGGTACATGATTATACATTTACAATAACGTAGCGGTGATTTTTATACATTATAAGAGTTTCTATTATTGAGATGTTTATGGACGTTGCCCGTTTGAACAGTAATATTTGTTTCTTTGGTGAAAACAAGAAGGGAAGATATGTAAAGGTATACCTACAGATGCGTACGCGTGCATATCGTGCACGTACGCATGTTTAGATACACGCTCGTTCGTGATGATGCATCTAAACCTAGACTGCACTATACAATGCGTTTGCAAATGTGTCGATTTAGTTTTACAATAATTGACATTAATTTTTAACTGTATTGAGTGTTTTGTGATTCAAATAATTACAGATAAACGCACTGTTTTGCAACACACATAAGACTTTCTTTCACGTCACTCAAGCATGTTGGCTTTCGAATAATCAGAATTGTGTTAGAGTAACTCAATCTAAACGTGCAATTTTCAGATCTTCCCTTTTCTGTTTTTTATCTAAGATGTATATAGGTAACAGATAGTATAATTACATATCTTGGTTATGAGAAGCGAGTACAGGTGTATCAACATTAAGTACATTATAGTTAATCTAATGTGATTTTAAATTACGCCATATATTTATCATAAGTGTGACTTTTTGTTGTTAAACATGTACTCGTCTCAGTTTAGCTAATGTTTTTGTCTGTCGTGGTCACACATTGGTCATACTTTCACTAATATTATGTTTTAGAACTAATACACTAATGTGTGGATTTATACAAATCTTTATATATAAAAATTCAGCTTCCGTTTGATTGTGTACAAAAAATTCGTAAGTTGTTGAAACGGATTGACTTTAAAAAATTACACTCCGTTGAATTTCTATATAAAAGTGTTTTGTGTACTTGTTATCCCGTTATTCTCAAAGGAATGGAAAATACCAAGCATTTCATCACGTATATCATATTATCATTGTGTGACCCCGGAATTAAATTACCATTTCCATTGACATAAATGTACCAAATATATCTTCTTATTGATTGAAAAGAAATCCGCCTTTACATTTTCAACATAAGGTTCATTTTGTATAAAATAACACAGATATATTATGTACAAATATGCAAAGAGAAATTTGAATTATGAATAAGATATAACAAACTGTTACTGTACAAACGGTGGGTACTTTGAGAATACTAATGGAATTGTAAAGTTATTAAATTAATGTAGAGACAAATGTTTTTAGATCATTGAAATAAGGGAGCCTTGAGATGTTCATTATTATAAGCAAATTATTATTATAGGCATATCGATACTCTTTAGCTCTTGTTGTAAGCGACATTACATTTGCAAACAAAATTGACATTTATGACCCTTTAGGTCTGTAGACATTTATTAACAATTTTGCTTGTAAATGTACGTTGATAAAGTTGAGTTTAAAGGTATCGGTATATACGACAAGCAATGTTGTTAAGTCCAATTTAAGATCGTATTTTTGGATGACCTAGTACGTCGTTAGAAACACCAATATTTCGAATGTTCATTTTTAACGTAAGTGGTAGTTTCCATGATCTAAGCGCATTTTTTCAGACAAATAAAAAATTAATCCGGACGCTCGTATATAGCTCAAGAGGCCAGCTTCAGGCAACGTTTTGTCAATACTTTGTTTCATATTATTGACATCGTTGCTGAGGTCAGTTTTTGTCTTGTGCTGCTGTCGGTTTCGTACGTGCACCACACGCGTACGTGCCTATGTTCGCACGTATATATTATATAAATGTACGCACCACAGTTGTACGCAACCAACATCAGCATAGTAGAAACTCCAGCCGCAATAGTCGAGCCTCAGTTCGTACAATAAATACATGCCAATGAATAATCGTCAATAGAAAAAGTTTAGGTGTTAAAAAATTTTGGATGGCCCTATACAGAAGTTGTCAGATATACATTTGCCTTTTAGACATAAGGGATTTTACAAATGAATATTAAACATTGTGTTCTGTGCTCACACGATCTCGCTAGTATTGTTTAGTTAGTGCCTATAGCGTTAAGTTAGGACGAATTGTGTGAACGTGGTGTTTTAATCTTAATTAATATAAACAAAAAAAAAACACCATAACGTATTTTTCAAACTATCGCTTATCGTAAACAGGAACGGAGATTTTATTAGGTTCATTTAGTAGTGTAATCGGCCCCTAGACTAGAATTGTGAAAATTGAATGTGTATATTGGTACTATAGAGGGGAGCTGGGAGTGTGTGCACGTGCGCGTGCGCACGCTGTACAGCGGGAGGTCACTATTGTGTCTGTAGGAAGTGGCAGGGGTTGTTGTAGGCGAGGACCCAAAGAAGTGTTATAGGAAAATTTGTCTAGTAGTCGAGTTGGTGCCTGATTGTCCGCGTGGTCAAGGGGATCGTATGCTAACGTACAGTTTAGACTTCCTTTTGGAGCGTTTCCAACGTACTGATTATTTTTTTAATAAATTTAAAAAATTAGAGTAATTATTATTTTTCAGCACTGAACGTAGTGCCATATTTTATTGGCTCGCTTGTTTAATAAATTATTTTTATAGTGAAATTCGACACCAAAATCAGAAAGACAAAATTAGTATTTTGTTCTATCCGTAACAGAATGGACTTGATTTATTTGATCTCAATCGGCAGTGTAACAGATTATGATGATCAGAGTGCGTGAGAGGACCTTGTTATTGCGATGCGTGAATGTTACTTACGTCTAAACGACGTGTTAAGTGTCGCTCAATTTAAATTTTTACTTTTACAAAACTAGAACAAAGTTAGATACACAAACAAATATACATTTTGGCCTATCAAAATGCTTGAGTACAAATTTCGTTTCGCTATATTAACGACGCGATGAAACGTATAGATTTTGGCAAATAATCGGACTAAAATTAATTAAACATTAGATTAGTGTTAGTTGTTCGAACTGTTAGTCAAGAGATGATATTTTGTGACGACACCTCGTCGAGGCGATGAAATTATATCGGACATACATTAATATAGAATATTGGTAAGCGCGAAAAGATACAATATATATTTTATCACTGCCACAATAGTAATAGTTGTGTCGATGTGGATTTTATATTTGGTTTTGCATGTTCGTGGATTACGTTCCCGATATTGCTCAGCGAATACAGTAATTTTAATTAAACCCAGCAGGCTCACTCGCATGCCAAATCCGTTACATGACAGAGTTACAAAAAACAAGGGGGAACAAAAACAATGGTAGTCACTGCCTTTATCGAAGCCCTATAGTTGTGTCAGCTTTCATTTAGTGCGGTGTCCACTCGTGTCATGTGAAGGCGTGAAACACATTACAGCTGTGATGCAGACACACGCTAATGTCGGAATGTTACGGGAACGAGCCAATAACAGGCAAAGTTAATTAAATATAACATTGACTGTTATTCCCGCGTTCGTGCTTAGACAACAACTCAAGGAATGTATATAGTTAGGTATTTATTATTAAGTATTATTCTGCATAGTACTGTAATCTGCTTCGCGCCTGGTTGGGCCTTAGGGAGAGTACCGGCGTGTCCGGGACATGGGTCGTGCCCACCCCTGGGCCTGGGCACGGACACGTCCCGGGCACCCCGCGTGGTTAGTCTAGTGGTAATTCGCAAGTTGTCTTTCAAACACGTTTCCTATATGCGTTTATTATATGAATGTTCTCCTTTATTGTAAATGTTTGAATACAATAGTAACTATATGGAGCCTGTGTATTCCACATAGTGTGCACTACTTATTCAATTTGTAGATATTTAATTATATAGTATAATGTTTAATGCGTTGTCTTATTTGCTTATACCCTGTGGTGAAATCGGTGAAATTTAATTATAATTTTGTGCCCACGAGCTGTTGGGTAAATCTACCTCAATTAATTTATCACACATTTGGGCATAATAATAGTGAATGTTAATTTAAATTTGAAATTTGTTCAATGTAGTGATTATTAAGGATGTTTTTTTTTCAACAAAATGGTTTTGTCCACCTGTCACAAGTTCTGTATCTTATATTAAATACATATTGTATGATTGATAATTATGTGTTTTATTATAATCATTTTACACACTAAACTTGGATATATTTTTTTTATTCTTCTACGAGTCGGTTACGGTTTACGGCCTATTTGATGGTAAGTGAAATATGGAATTAAATAATGAGCTTATTTAACTATAATTATATCTTAGGACTACCTACAAACTCAAATAATGCAGTTGATCCCAAACTATTCCCTCAGGAGCAGTTTACCAGATTCGCAACTCACCAGAGTCTCAACTCACCAGATGCAGTGACTAAAATATTACCGAATTCGGTTGCGTCACAAAAAGTGGCAAGTATTTAGTCGAATTAATACAGAGACAATTTAAAATTAGGACAGGCTAATAAAAAAATCTGGTAAAAGATGCCAGCCATTACCCACACCACAACCCATGGTACACACTTTCACCTCGCCGACGTCGGCAAGCGACGACATAAAAAATCATATTCATTTGTCGGCTATACGTGACCGTAAGCGCGTTTGCCACATATGTAAAATAAAATCATATACAGGATATTGATAAATCCGACATGACTGGGAATGTCCGTATGGATTGAGGAGCCATTTTTCGTATCTTAATGAAATTAATATACTTATTTAGTAGTAAGTTTAAAAATTTTGTAGGATCAGTGCTCGATTTTGTATTATAATACTTTAAAAGTTATATGAACATAAAGGTGGCTCCTCAATCTAAATGTTTGGATTGAGGAGCCACGTCAGAACTAGGAATATCGTGGACGAATATTTATCATAATTTGGTATGATTTTGTAGCATTTTAGAGTAGTTAGTAGACAAAATCTGAGCTCTGTAGTATTCAAATTAAAAACGTTACCATACATTATATGTGGTTCCTCAGACCATTACATACGACTCGTCATTTTTTAAATAACCAGTAGTTCAATTAATGCGCAATTTCTTCATCATTTAGTAGTAAGTATATTAGATTTGTAGGATAAGATTCAGTAATTAATAATAAGTAAATTGGAAGATATGGCACATTTTAACTGGCTCCTCAATTGAGATGCTGCAGAAAATAGTAATTTGCCTCTAATCTACTTATACTTGTGATGAAATTTGAAACAGAAACATCAATATTTTGTATAAATTCCTACTAATTGCACGTATAATCCTGCCATAAAAATGTACATATCTACGAAGTTATTAGCTATCCCATAATTTCCTAACAAATCGTTTTGAAGGGTGTCCATGAATACATATAAAATATAATAATATGCCGAAAGGTCGCAAATCAAAGATCTTGAAGATCAATAAATGGTTTTTACTAAATATGCTGAAATACTACAAAATCCTAACATTATATATAATGACCAAATTTTATCAACTATCTCTAAAGTTAACTTAATTTTAAAATGTCTCCATTAGCCTTGTTTATATCACTGAAACGCAACCGTCATTTCTTTTTTCAAAATCGCGATTCACTTCTTGAGAAACAAAGAAGTTATGAAAGCCATACTATTAAAAGTGATAGTATTACTAGTTGTCTAACAAACAAACATCATTTGAAATTAACAATTGACTCCTAAATACTTAGGTAGGCCGAGTCAATTTCGACATAAGTAAGTAAGTAAATTAAAAGTCTTTCTACATACCTATATTTTGATGGTCGATGTGTTAAAAGATAAATTCCAAAAATCCGTCATCCTGGTTTCATTCATAAAACATGGTCACCCTCAATAGCAAAGTCTTAAGGAATATCGAAAAGTAATTTGTTTTTTAGATACCGAATATATACAATGTTGATGTGTACATATGCATTTAGTAGACATTTATACTAAATGTTAGTGTCTCTAGTTTTTGATTCCGTTGTGATCTCGGTTACGTACAGTCAATTATTTATTATCCAGAACGTCAGGATTGAGGAGCCAAATAAAATGCGTTTATTTACTAAATTCACTCATGTTTACTTCTTTGTCCGTATGCTACAAATTCGAACACACTTACTACTAAATGTTTTGGGAATGGTATATAAATTGACCAATTACTTTCATGGAAATTTACGCTCTTATGTATAGATTGAGGAGCCACATTAAAAGTATTGTATATTCTTAAATATCAATAACACTGGACTCAGATTTTTAGTAGGCACTATACATAATTACTACTAAAACATACATTTAAAAAAAGAAAATTCATTAAATACTTTCCGTGTTCCAAGTGGCTCCTCAATTCAGTTGTTTAGATTGAGGAGCCACTTTTACATTGATATAACTTTGGATATATTTTACTACAAATTTCAGGATTTCGCCTACAAAATTATTTGCCATACTACTAAATAAGTATATTAATTTCATTAAGCTACGAAAAATGGCTCCTCAATCCATACGGACATGACTGGGAAGATTTATCTTCCCGGTAATGACTGTACCTGAAGCCATGGCGATGTAACCGCTTACTCCATGATACTACTGAGAAACAAACAAACCTGGGAACAAAACAAAATGTCTTAGTTTTTTGTCACACACGAACTAGGCAGAGCCTGTAATTACTATAGTGACTAGATAATTGGTAGGTCAGCTTATTATAAATATAGATAAGTTACACTCAGAAAAAACATAGAATCGTGCTGATCACACAAAGATTTGTCCTAGATGGGAATCGAAACTCCGACTTAGCAGTCAGAGTCACTTACCACGAGACAACAGGTTATATAACGTTTTGTAATCTACAATCATTTCATCTGTTCCCTGAATCAAATCCATGAACACGAGAATGACTTATAGCACAATAATAATAACAGGATTGTTGTATCAACAGTATATTATTTTACTAAGGTGGCAAACAAGCATACGGGCCACCTGATGTTAAGCAGTTACCGTGACCTATGGACGTTTGCAATATCAGAGGTGTCACTTGCGTGTTGCCACTTTTTTGCAACAGGGCTTCAAGATGGAGTTTCCCTAGGATGGACGTTTCTTTCGAAACGCGTCCCTAAATGAGCGTCGGAGACCTATACTCACATATATAAACACAACTACACTGCTGTGTGTAGTTATTTGGCTGTGGTCTTCTGTAAGGTGGAGGTCCTTCCTCAGTCGGGCTTATTTGGTTGTATGGTGCCCTACCTCTTCTTATTTTTGATACAAACTTCTTCCTACTAGCCGCTGGGTGGATGTCTATGTGACATGTGATTTTAATCGGTATGCATAAGAAGCATAAAAAAGGCTTCTAGATTACTATACTTCTAGATTATATTTATTATTATTATTCTATAGCTTCTAGATTTGATCGAAGTCTAAGTGAGTTTATGTAAATAAGACTACTTTGCAGTGCATTAAATGTAGAACTTCGATGTATCTATACAATTGCATCAAAGTAAGTATTTGACTTCGAATAATATCTTCTCGACGGAGATATGCGTGGGAGATATTATAATGCAGCATGAGTGAAAACACAGTTGCACTTTATACCTTCACAATTATAGTCCGATGGAACATCAACCCGACACAATCGAAGACGAATCAGGCTTAGGACCAAAGCATTTAGGTGCTTTTCGAGGCACGGGGTGTAAACACCAACAAATCCCAAACTTATCTTGATAGAAAAACCCTATGTTTATTTTTAGGGCGACTTAGGTAGGTATCGAAACCGGGGTCTCGTGATCAGCAGTTGCACTCAACGACCTCTAGACCAATGAAGCAGATAAAATAAAGTTGTGTAAGTATAAATAAGAGGGGATTAAGCTTGTAAAACATACCAAACAATTAGGTACTACTTGGGCTAATGCTTAAGCATTAGCCTTGTGATGGGTTTTATGTACATTCATCACAAAGTAAATTTCTTGCGATCCAGCGGGCAATGTGAACAGTCTTTTGGGCACCTTTCGTCAGAACTGCGATCTCAATCAGATATTTTATTTATAGGTAAATTTCTTTAAATACAATATGTACCTATTGACTGGCCTGTTGGTCTAGTTGTTGATGATCCTGTCTGCTATGCCGGAGGTCGTGGATTCGATTTCCACTCGGGACAAAACTTTGTGTGATCCATAAATGTTTGTCCCTAGTCGGGGTGTAATTTGTGTCCGTTAATTGTATGTTTGTAAAGTCCACCGCGATACAGAGCTTGTTCCCTAGTGCGGGAGTTGTCTATTTATAAAAAAAAATATATCTGCTTGTTTATATGAAGTTTAAGTTAAGGCTTCTATTTTAATAACTATTCTTGTAAATATCATTTGGAATAAATCTTACTACATACCTAAGTACCTACCTACTTATAATAATCAAAAAAAGTTCGAGAATAAAATAGTGTCTATTTTATTCTAGAGCGCAACGTGACATAATTCAAACTCGTGCATTTTTTAAATTCAAGGTTAAAATGCGCAGAAGTTTCCAATTACTGTGATGGCACGAATCCTTTGGTTAATATGATCGCGCCACATAAGTGATACTTATAGGTATTTGTAGCTCGGGAACGCTGGCGACAAATGTTTCACAAGGCAATCCGATACCGGGCCAGGTGTCCACAATTATATTAGTTATAGGAAAACTACTGGAAAATTCTTGTTACGTACCTATATACCTATCATGTGAACGCTTTCTACGAAAGTAAAGTAGATAGTTATAGATAGCGGTTATGGGGTTTAATCCTCGGTGTAGCGGTGACTGCGACCGAGGATAAATTACGTCAATCAAAATGTTGGTTTGAGGGTTCCAACCCATATATCCTTTTGGCCTTCCCCAAAATTAATTGACTGATATTTTTTAAAGTGAGGTTTTCATAAATATAAACGTAGGCGACAGCATTAAAAGACAACTATTATATCATTGTTTTTAAAAAATTT
Source organism: Trisateles emortualis (assembly GCA_947095525.1). NCBI lineage: Eukaryota > Metazoa > Arthropoda > Insecta > Lepidoptera > Erebidae > Trisateles > Trisateles emortualis. Next base: position 17,309,247 of record OX352736.1, on the reverse strand, counting down.
CTTGAATAAAACTTTGTACAAGATTGATCGATCTACTTTTGGCAAAGAAAATTCTCATCGGCGATACAATATTATGTTACTTTGGTGGCAAACAAGCACACGGTCCGATGGCTCTGATGGCAAGCAGTTTTTGTAACCTATAATACCAGGAGTATCACTTGCGTGCACAATTTTAGAACCACGGTTTTGCGATGGAGTATCCCGATTAAAGGAAAAAAGTTTATTTAAAAAGGGGATAACAAAACCAATAGTTTTAATATAAAATAAGATACTCATGGATTATTGTTCTGCAAGGTATTTTTATTAATTGCAATAAATTACACGTGTAATTCTAATTGAATGATGTAGGTAGTACACCTACATCATTTTGGACCCGAATTAAATGAGTCTATGTGTTTTGCATTAACATTATGCATAACACGTAGACTCACTTAATCCCGGTCCAAAATGATGCGTGTCTATATAAGCGTGAGCATAGCACACTAAAGTTATCTATAGCCGCTTGCAATATCTGTGGCAACACTGTATTACAGAAACAAGGACAAAATCCCGAAGAGCGTTTACCTGAGAAGCTCTAGGGACAATACTCATCATCACTTGGTACACACACAATCCCAATTTGACAGAAAGAAATACAATGCAGCTATTACATCTTCAGTGCTCCATTTAAACGGTAAAGCTATGCTGTGTCCTTGTTTTTGTTATCTACTGACCTGCCCAGATGTATGGTATTTGACGTAAGTTTACGACATTAAATCGTAGACTCACGTCCAATTCCATAGATTTTATTATTTGACTTTTCGATTCTACTATCGCTTATGCCACTTGTCTAGAGGCTCTGATCTTTACTGTATAATAAATTACAAAAAACATAAATATACCTTTGCACTTTGCAAAAGAAAATCACGTCACTTTACGATAAGGAGCTTTGCATAGTGTCTTACTTAAACAACTTGATTAGGTTTGATGCCTAAACTTGAAATATTATTTATAGGCAGTAGACACGGGCAGTTAAAATATAAAATAAACCTATGTTTATTTTATATTTTAACTGCCCGTGTCTACTGCCTATACTCCGCGTCGAGTGTTGTGGGTTCGATTCCCACACAGAACGCGTGTGATCTTTGTGTGATAGATAATCCACATCATTTCCATAAATTTTCTGTTTGTTCCAAGCCTAGTTGTACTTTGGGTTCGTGGATTATATGTCTGTAAATTCTACTTCGACAGTGCAGGAGTTGTTTTTTTAAAAACAAGAGCAATTTGATTGCTCATTTTCATTTTATTAACAACACACTCGTCGTTAGTTTAGTTATAAAATTATAAAAACAGTAGTTAATTAGAATAGTATAAACAGTAGGCAAATCTTAAAGTATAAACAGACGATCGAACTTGGTTCGGTTGGTACGAACATGGTGCGCTCCGAACCATATTGTAATGATATTAATAATAATGTCCGGCGGACCGTGCACCACACGAACGAATATGGTTTGGAGCGCACACACTACAGAATTCTGATTGTACTAGGCAAAGCTAACACTATGGCAACTGGTAAACGTATACTTATATATTTAAATAAATATAAATTATAGATAAATAGCGGCTCGTCCTTGTGTGTACATTGATTTACTTTTAGAAAATTCCTTTTTTAAATATAGCCTATGTTACTCAAAGATAATTTAGCTTTCTATTGGTGAAAGAATCATTAAAATCGGTCCAATAATTTTTGAGTTTATTATTTACAAACATATAAATCTTTTCTCATTATAATTAACATAGATTGCACCTAGACAGAAAACAATATTACACTGGAACATCGAATTAAATCATATACTTACTAACAATTAAATAAACTGCAAATAAAAGATGCATAACCCCTGGCGGTGCATCAGACTGCGTTGTCAGCAATCCAGAAAATTGTTAGCAGCATACTCCCCGCGGTCGGCCCACTCCTGCGCAACCTGGCGTCGGTGTACCACGTAAGTCCTAATTATAATCTTACGGTCTAACTTATTTTTAAATTATTATTATGTAAGTAATAATTTATTTACAATTAGTGAATTTTTATTTCGTAACAAACTCTTTAAGTGATGACGATAACAAAGTATTTAAAATATTTATAAAGAGTTATTATTGAACAAGTTTATGTATTGTTTACCTACTTCAAAATTGGAGTAGGTTAACGGGGATAAGGTTCAAATCTAGGTTCTTAAAATATTGTTACATTTTTGGGATGCAGAAAACCACTGCAATATTAATTTCGATATACCGTGATAAATCACTATGTTTTCCATCTTATAAATATATTTTTGTAAATACTAGCTGTTGCCCGCGGCTCCGCCCGCGCGTATGTCGGTTATCGTTGTAAAAAGTAGCCTGTGTATTATTCCAGACCATAATCTATCTCTGTGCCAAATTTCATTTAGATCCGTTCAGTAGTTTTTACGTGAAAGAGTAACAAACATCCATCTATCCACCCATCCATCCATTCTCACAAACTTTCACATTTATAATATTAGTAAGGATATAGTTTATTAGTCTATCAGCATTATCATCTCAAAGAAGTCCACTGCTGGACCGATGCCTCCTCCAAGTATTTCCACGGCATTCTCATCAGTCTTTAACGTAAAAAAATATTGTAATATTTCAGTTATCCAAGACATAGTTTCCTGTATCCAGGCAGCGTAAGATGGGACTGGAACACTGATGAGACGAGAATTGAGGACGGAAAATCAAAAATAGCGCTCCACTGGTAAGTGAAACTTAATAATTTATCTATCACTTGCCAATATGGAAAGACGGACTCAAGAAAAATCGAAAAATGTGAAGAAGATGGTTTCTTTAGTAGGAAGAAAGAAGCGGTTCAGGGTTGAAACGGCCATTACCTCACAGTCACGTGGTCATCACGGTACAACGTGTGATGTGACGTAGTGGAAGTCTCGAACTGGACTATTCTACAAACAGAAGAAGGTGACAACAACACAAACCTACACGAAAATATTTAGCAATTTTCAGATTAGTTATTTCAGTTTTTTTTTTTTGAGTGTGTATTTTCAGGTGTTTGTTAATATTTCTTAGTTAATTTTTTAACCTTTAACCGGGAGATGGTATAGGAACATCTAGGCCTGGTCAGATTAGCGCGGTCTATAATATGATTGAGTCTTTTAAATTCGTTTATTCACAAATAATTAATATGCGAGCGATACCGCGGGCGTAGTCTAGTGGCTAATAACGTTTCTTTTAAACGAAAATCTTATGAAAAAGAAATAGCGTACCTACCTACTTATTTAGTAGGTAATTAGCTCATGATAGTACATTAGACAGTAGTTCCAATTAATTCTATCGATTACCTACAATTATATTATATAGTTAGAAAGACGTAGTTAGAAGCGTTGGTGGCCGAGTGGGAAAGTAACGGACTTGCACGCAAGAGGTGCGAGTTCGATCCCGGGCAAATAATTCGCCATCTGCTAACGGTGAAGGAAAACATCGTGAGGAAACCCACATGTCTTAGAAGAAATTCTAATGACATGTCTGATTCACCAACCCGCATTAGGCCAGCGTCTGTGAATTAAGGCCTAAAAACCCTCTCTCTCATGATAGAGGAGAGGAGACCCGTGCCCAGCAGTGGGACATATACGGGTTGCTGTTATATAGAAAGACGTAGTATATCGTACTAGCGCGCTCAAATTGTTAACGGCAACAGTAGCTGAGTAGCTTCATTCTGTCTATCGCTATCTCTTTCTGTATCATTACGTTCCATATTATCTATCGCATTCATACTTGTACGCACCAAAATTTGGGAATAAAACTGAACGCCGCTCAATATGAAAGTAGCGTAACTTTCTTTATATGCAATATCTTTATTGCCACTAGGAACCAAGAATTCTCAAATAAAATTAACTAGCTGTTGCCCGCCGCTCCGCCCGCGTGGATGTCGGTTATCGCTGTAAAAAGTAGCCTATGTGTTATTCTAGACCATAATCTATCTCTGTGCCAAATTTCATCCAGATCCGTTCAGCAGTTTTTACGTGAAAGAGTAACAAACATCCATCCATCCATACCCACAAACTTTCGCGTTTATAATATTAGTAGGATATATTTTAATATTTTCAGTAAATGACTGGCCTGTTGGTCTATTGGTCTGAATGCGCTCTGACTGCTAAGCTGGAGACCGTGGGTTCGATTCCTATCCACTACATTTTTTTGTGTAATTAACACTATTATTATTTCTGTGTCTGGATATAATTTATCTATAATATTTAGTTGTCTGGTAGCAATAATACTGCTTCTACTTATGCCGTGTGTGAATTGTTTCAAGATATAGATATTATTATTATAATTTATACATATAAGTATTATTAGCTCACAGGATCCCACAGTAATTACAAACAGAAGCAGTACGTGACTCCAACGCAATATAATATTTCACCGCGTCAGGTGTATGTTAATGTTATGTTACTTTTTGTTACCTAATGTTATTTGATATTTTTACTGTGAATCGTCTCTTGTATTTGTAATGTTTTTGTTATAATATAGATAGTTATGTTGTTGAAATTTGTTTTATTTATATACATACTAGCTGTTGTCCGCGTCTTCGCCCGCGTTGATGTCGGTTATCGCTGCAAAAAGCCTTTGTGTTATTCCAGACCATAATCTATCTGTGTGCCAAATTTCATCTAGATCCGTTCATTAGTTTTTACGTGAAAGAGTAACAAACATCCATCCATCCATCCATCCATTCTTAAAAACTTTCACATTTATAATATTAGTAAGGATTACTTACTGCGACTTATGAAGTCAATGGGGGAGGCCTTTGCTCAGCAGTGGGACAATACAGGCTAGTAAAAAAAAAATTACTTACTAGGACTGCCTAGACGGTCTAGTGGTCATTGAGTGCAACTGCTAATTACGAGGTCGCGGGTTCGATTCCCGGGTCAGCCGAAAAATTTATAATGGGTTTTCTGTCATGAAATTTACACGACAGACGTCCGAAGTTAGGAAATTGGCATGTAGAGCTGTTGGTCCTACGCCTGATCTCTTCGGTTGTGATGGAGCACCGTCCCATCGGACTATGAGAGGGAAGGAATAAAGAATGCAACCTGTGTTTGCCCACACTTGTGTATAATGTCTCCCGCTCTGATGGCTAGTCTCCGTCGAGATCAGCTGCAAGTCGGAGCAGGAGTTCAAAAAAAATCCAGAAAATCTAGTACAGGACGCCCTCATGCAGGTTGGTGCGACGATCTTCGCAAAGTGGCTGGAAGCAGCTGGATGTGAGAAGCCAAGGATTAAGCTAAGTATACCTATAAGGAGACCTACGTAGCAGTGGACTGCTATAGGCTGTTGATGATGATGAATATGGGTATACCTTCTAAACTACATACCTCATTGGTCTAGTGGTCATCGAGTGTGTCTGCTGATCAGGGCCCGGGTTCGATTCTCGGGTAGAGACAAAATATCTATTATATTTGGTTTCTGGTGACTGAAATTCGGTTAGGAGAACACTAAATTACTTATCTAGGCCATAGTTACTATTTAGTAATCTGTGTCTAGGCTTTATCTAGAATGACCCATTGTGTAAGGAATAGGATGTGTTTAGTCTAACCAGGCTGGATTATTTTTATTTTTTCATACTACTTAGGTGGCATTAGGCATACGGGCCGCCTGATGGTAAGCAGTTACCGTAGACTTAGACGCTTGCAATACCAGGGGTATCACTCACCGACCATTTTTTTACACCGGGGTTTTAAGATAGGAAAACGTTAAGTTAAAAACGCATTCCTGTATGAGCGCTGGAAACCTATACTCACACACAGGAACACAACTACACCACTGTGTGTAGTTATTTTTTTTTTTTTTTTTTTTTTTTTTTATACTACTTGGGTGGCAAACGTACAAGCATACGGCCCGCCTGATGTTAAGCAGTATCCGTAGCCTATAGACGCTTGCATTACCAGAGGTATCACTTGCGTGTTGCCAACCCATTTTTTTTTACACCAGGGCTTTAAGATGGAAGTAACCCTGGGATAGGAATACATTTGTTTCAAAACGCATTCCTAAACGAGCGCTGGAGACCTGTACTCACACACAGGAACACAACTACACCGCTGTGTGCAGTCATTTGGCTGTGGTCTTCTGTAAGGTGGAGGTCCTTCCCCAGTCGGGCTTGCTCGCTAGTATGGTGCCATAAGGAGTGCACCTGTGTTTGCGCACACACTTGTGCAATATAATTATCTAATAACTCTCTGCTACACTTCCTATTCTACTCCACATGGTTTATTTCCATTTTATATGACATTATTATAAAAACTAGGGGTCGCCCGCGACTTCGTCCGCGTGGTTATTTGGAATATTTTCCCCGATTTTGCAACATAATATATCTCACTACTGCTCTGCACCTATAGATTTTAGCGTGGTGTTATATAGCCTATAGCCTTCCTGGATAAATGCAATATTCAACAAAACAAAAAAAAATTCTAATCGAACCGGTACTTTCTGAGATTAGCGCGTTCAACCAAACAAACTCTTCAGCTTTATAATATTAGTATAGATAAGATGAACAACAGGATCACAACAAAGCTTTCATTGAAGAATAGTCTGAAAATCTGAATGTAAAACACCAATACGTAGGCTGTTCTGGTGAATATGTTACGTAGGCCACCCAATTGCTGATAGTAGGCATAAAGTAGATAACTATACGATATATAAGGTTATTTGTCGAAAACCACGCGGTTTTACGGCTCATTGGCGACGAAACAGCTTCATAAACCACGCCAGCTTAACTATACCTTCCATCTTTTAGAAATGTTGGCAAAATAGAGGTCAGGTGTCACTGGTAGTTATATACCAGTATATTAAGACCTCTAGTCAATTGAAAGTTTTAGGAAAGTCGAGCTTTTACGAAACTGGATAGTATGATAGCTTTGAAAAGTTTTTGCTAAAATAAACCTTGTTGTAGTGGAATTTTAATATATATTTGAATGTAGAATTATCTAATAAAAATAATTTTATTTTATGTTTGTGTGATATTTACTAAGTATTAATGAAAAGGAGGAAAATGGTACATTATATTTATTTTTTACAATAAATACAGATACAAATGTACTATGTAAGATATTCCCAATCCCATTATATTAGCCTAGTACCTACCATAAATCGGTCACAATTCCAAACTTTCAGCTGTTACTGAAAATTTATTTTAAAAAACTGCATTACACTTTGAACGCCCCGGAAATCGAACCCAGGACCGTGAAAAATTAATAACAAAATCTTCTTCTTTGTTTAGTTAGTAGCCAACCTAAGTTGATTAGATCGCCTATAATTAGGTCTCTGTCGTGATCTAACAACTTAACAGTCGAGACCAATTTTTGAAGTGAAAACGATCGGTTACCCATCTATATGGTTACCGCCCCCTTAATTGCTTAACGTGGTATGTGTACCTGGCTACGAGCGCCTTATTAAATAAAAACATCGTTAACAGGGCAAGCAACGACGCATGCAAAACTAAGTGAACTATAATAAAGCGTGAAAAATTTAATTAAGCCTGTCTAGATAGAATCGGACATCCGCAGCGGCCGGTCGCGTGACTGATAGTGATGGCAAATGACTGTTTCCCGGGACCGGGATGTTAATTAGTCCGGGATTGTAAATAAAATGAAATTTGATTTTGAAATTGATTTATCTTTTAATGTTAAACTTTGTTGGTGGTTTACAGATGTGTGATATTTTGTTGTGTAGATATATTATAAATTAAATTCATAACACCAAAAATACGCATTTTTATTAACATTTCCACCTCTAAAAATGGAATAACCGTACATTTCGACCTGCCTCTGTAAATGACACAACTATACTTATTTACCAAAACGCAAAAGTGAAAGTATCTGTAGTCTGAAGTTGGAAAGTACTTAATAAGGACTATAGCTTTTTCCTGTGTGTTCCATCTGTTCCATCTCTGTTGGATAAAGCCGCAAGGATTTTCACAGCATTCGTGCTGCCCTTGTTCGTCGAAACCACCGCCCGCAACCTTCAGCAGGATAAATAGATTGATACGTAGAGAGATATATTATTGTATCGTCTTAATAGTTCAAAAATTGACAGTCCTTCGAAGACATCTTCGTGTCCTGTAAATTTTGTGTTTGTACCTCGTAGTGTAATGAGTGTATAGTCAAATCAAATATCTAAAGTATCCCGTATCTGTCCCGGTTACTTCCCATCACTATTGTGTTTGACGTCACAGTTATCGGCGCCGGGGCGGCGCACGCGCAGATCCTCACGACTCACTAAACAACACGGCCTTTACTGGCATAATGATAAATTCACTTATTTACTTACACCATATTTGGCGCTAAACCACTCGAGTTGATTAGAGAATAGTGTTGACCTAAGTATTATACTATACTAGTTGTTGCCCGCGGCTCTGCTTGCGTGGCGTATTTATTCCTATCCCAGGTATACTCCCGTCTTAAAGCCTTGGTGTAAAAAAATGGGTTGGTAACACGCAAGTGATACCTCTGGTATTGCAAGCATCCATAGGCTACGGTAACTGCTTAACATCAGGCGGGCCGAGCCGTATGCTTGTTTGCCACCCAAGTAGTACAAAAAATGACGCTAGCGCCGCGCATATCAGAGCACAAACCAACAAGAAAACCAGTTTCGGTGTATTAAGCATTTGTAAAATTAAAATATATATGTGTGTCCCACTTTAAACAATTTTATTATTATTATTGGAACAAAAGAAATTGTACTCGAACCTATTACTGATTCAGAACAAACCATTTTCAGGTTTTGCCTATACCATGGATAGCCTTGTATAGTGTGTATGTATCTATACTAATATTATAAAGATGAAGAGTTTGTTTGATTGTTTGGTTGAACGCGCTAATCTCAGAAAGTAGTGGTTCGACTAGATTTTTTTTGTTGAATATTGCATTTATTTAGGAAGGCTATATAACGTCACGCTATGATCAATAGGAGCGGAGCAGTAGTGAGATATGTTGCAAAATTGGGGAAAATATTCCAAAATACCACGCGGACAAAGTCGCGGGTGACCCCTAGTATATATATAAATGGGAAGAAAGGGCCATAATATTACCCACAGAAAACCCCTTTTAAAGCTAATGGTTAATTTAAATATTTAAGTGGGTTAACAATATTTTTGGCTGTTTATTTTGATCCCTTCCCTAGCTCGCACTCTATTATTATATATTGAAGGGTTGTTGTAACGCGTGTTGAAGCTTATCATTGAGTCTCAGACGTTTGGAAAATCATTTTAAGGTTGACTAGCTGATGTATAAAATGGTTATTGAAATTATAACAAGTAAATTAGGTTTAATTAGTCAGATATTGTCAGCTTGTGATCACTACCGTCTAATACCTACACAAGTTGCGTTCATGTACGTCAGTACTGGTTTAGGCCTCTTTTGCTCACTTGGGGTCACCCGCGACTTCGTCCGCGTGGTAATTTGGAATATTTTCCCCGATTTTGCAACATATCTCACTAGCAGTAGTATTATAGCGTGATGTTATAGGCTTATAGCCTTTCTGGATAAATGCACTATTCAACAATAAAATATTTTTTTCTAATCGAACCAGTACTTTCTGAGATTAGCGCGTTTAACCAAACGAGTAACTCTTTAGTAATCTGTGACCAAACAAACTCTTCATCTTTATAAAATTAGTATAGATTTAGGTATGAGTTTTTTTTATAAAAGATTTCCTATAGTAGGTATCACAGAACTATAGTGTTAAAATATTCAATTTTCTATGGCTATCGAAATATTTATTAAAGTATTTTTTCTATATTCTGCTTGGGTGGCAAACACGCATAAGGCCTGCCTGATATTCAGCAGTTACCGTAGCCTATGGACGCTTGCAATTCCGGAGATATCACTTGCATGTTGCAGACCCATTTTTTTACTCCAGAGCTTCATGGTTAGAGTATATTTGGGATAGGAAAACGTTTCTTTCAAAACGCATGTACGGTGGAGTTCCTTCCCAGTCGGGCTTGCTCGCTAGTATGGTGCCTTACCTCTCTTAAATTACATTATTTCAGAAGGACAATAAGGCTTCTTTTTTATCAAGAGCGAAGATGCGGGTGGAGGCTAACCTTATAAATACAATTAATTATTCTTAACTCAATGGCATACAATTAAGTAATCAATTTTCCCAACATTAAATCACAAGTATAGTTTCAATACAGGCCGTCACAGCGTCGATTAATCTTTCCTCGTGTACATAATAAATAACTAGGCAAAGGCCCCGTGAGTTCAGTTATTAGCCGCTGATTGGGCCCATCAATTGCTTTATGCATGCCCCCGGGACGACACGTCGCGAATAATCGCCGTGTGCACTATCTAGCTATGAGCGAAGCGCGAAAAGCGATATTTTTACTGTGCCGTTTAGGCATGAATAGGTTGATATATGCGGGGAATGCAAAAGATTTTTTTCATTTTTTTTTTATATGACAAAGGTGGCAAACAAGCGTACGTCTTGCCTGCTGGCAATGAAGCTGGTATCACTTGCGCGTTGCCGACCTATTTTTTACACCAGATTAAGATGAAATATTCCTGGGATACGAAAACGCATTCAGTCGATCTGGTCTATAGGCTGCCCACAACCTTTACTAAGCCCTGGTTTATTGGTCGTTTTGTTTATTTATTTATATCATCAGAACGACAAAAACATCAATTAAGTACACTGATTAATCAGAAATAGAAAAATACATCGTTGGTCCAATTCGTTGTTTGCCAGCCTAACTCTTCTACAATAGTGATATAGGGAAACATTGTGTCATTCGTGAATGTTTGTTTCGAGTCCGAGTGTACTTTGTCCGTTAATTGTATGTTTGTAAGGGCTCTCGCGACACAAGGCTTGTTTTAGTGAGGAAAATTAGCATTTTAAAATATAGACAAAGCATTACGTCATCCATCTCATGAAAAGATTGTTAATCTTGTAGGTACCACACACCGTGCAGAAGTGCAGAGCTTGGCAGACATACGTTAGGCGGTCTACAAACGTATCCTATAGTCGATAGCTCACGTGGTACTTTGGCTTCCTTTACTGGACATAATGCCGACTTTTATTTGTTTGCAATATGATATTCAAGTTCAGCACTATATCTTATTGTAGATATCACTTACAAAATACTAAGTCACATATTTGATTGAAATATGAACATCTACGGTCATACCTTCGCTTACTTTGAAGAAATTAAGAGTTGTAGGGTAGGGCACCATACATGCGAGCATACCCGTAAGGGTATTCCGTAAGAGCAAAAACCGAGCCACCGCAAAAACCGAGCAAAATCTGTCTGTCAGATTAAAAATCGGTATTCCGTATCTAACAGAAAACCACAGCTAATTGACTACACACATAGTGGTGTAGTTGTATTGACGTTTCTTAAAAATCGCAACTCTAAATTATATCTAAAGGCCTGTATATACTCACGATACATGCAGGCCTAGTTCTCATTAAGAGTTGCGATTTTTAAGAAACGTTTTCTTATATCACGAAACGTCATTACACTCTTCTCGGCAACCCGCAAGCACGTAAAGCCGTTGGTCCTACACCTCATCTCTCTCCAGTCGTGCCAGATTGCCGTCTCATCGGGCTATGAGAGTGAGGGAATAAAGAGTGCACTTGTGTTTGTGCACACACTTGTGCACTATAATACCGCCGAGATTAACCACCGTGACCGAAATTCGGTTAAATAAAAATATATAAATCATCTATATAGCATAATAAATAATTACATCCCCACATTTGAGGGTGATCCTGGTGAGAGTAGACGCCGACGACGTCTCGACGGCGACGCCTCTCGCGTTGCTAGGCGACGCCGCGACGCTGCAGCCAATCGATAAGAGCCCTCACTTCTATTCATACGCACTCATTATAACACAAGTAGGGGTGTCACGAGTGTTGTTTATTGTTGAGTATTTCGGACAATGACCTTTAAAAACATGGCTGACTTATTAGGCTTTAAGGCAGATTTATGATTTTCATTCTTTATTCTGCTTTATTTATAGTTTTACTGACAAATCGCTACAGCGCTGTTACATTAATAAAATTGACAAGATTTTGTAGCCAAAATAAGATAGCACTTAGGGATAGTGTAGTTTCCTTAGTAGGTAGGCAATTAAAGAATTTTCAGAGTCAGAAAAATAGTATAACAAGAGAGGTAGGGCACCATACTAGCGAGCAAGCCTGACTGGGGAAGGACCTCTACCATACAGAAGACCTCAGCCAAATAATAACACACAGCGGTGCCCTGGTATTGCAAGCGTCCATAGGCTACGGTAACCGCTTAGCATCAGGCGGGTCATATGCTTGTTTGCCACCCAAGTAGTAGATATAAAAAAAACAAAGTTAAGAATCATATAGTGTATGTAATATCGTAGTAATCTTTTATGTTTTTTGTGTAGAATTTGATATGCATATTATACACATAAACCTTCCTCTGGAATCACTCTACATATATATATTGCTGAAAACTGCAATAAAATCAAAACGTATCCCTAAGTACAAAGTCGCTCCCGCTGTCACTACGCAAGATTTAGGGTCGGAGCGTATCATCGGTCGCGTCTATACGTATGCTCGATGTACTAATGCATCGACGGTTAAGTGTGAAAGGTTGAATGTTTTATTATATACTAGCTGTTGCCCGCGGCTCCGCCCGCGTGGATGTCGGTTATCGCTGCAAAAAGTAGCCTATGTGTTATTCCAGACCATAATCTATCTGTGTGCCAAATTTCATCAAGATCCGTTCAGTAGTTTTTACGTGAAAGAGTAACAAACATCCATCCATCCATCCATTCTCACAAACTTTCACATTTATAATATTAGCAGGCCTGGTTCACTCCGCTGTTTAGGTATGAATCTACAAGTACCCGGCCGCAACATTTCCAGGGGTATTATTTAGTCGAGTGTCGCGCGCGCGCATCGCGCCGGTCGCGTCGTTGGTTCGACGAAAGTTTACCTACGAAACGCACACGAAGCCGTAATTCGTCACCGATTCGTTTTCGCTTTTAAATATTTTAAAGAAAATAAAGGCATAAAAATATTCCACAGTATTTGGCTGCTTAAATAGTGATAAGGATCCTAACTTCTCGTTTTTCAATATTCCAAAGGATATTGCAAAGTAAAGAAACACGTTATCATTTAGAAAAACATAATTTGTACGTACCTATTTTGATATGTAGACTATAGGTACAACACAGTTTTTATAGAGACGTATTATTTATTTGTCCAACCAATTAAGTAGGTACTTATTTAATTGGGAAAATATATTATAGCCGCCTATCACTCAATAGTTTTAAATTTCAACTGGACAAATGGCTCCAAACAAACCAATGACAAACTCTAATACCTATTATTAATTTAATCAAAAACATAATCATGGGCGGAGCCGCGGGCAACAGCTAGTACCCATTATTATAATTTGTTCTTTAGTGGTTTGACCAGTCCTGTGATGTGGACACACACTGCTTGTTCTTATAATTTAATTACTAAGTACCTACATTGAATATGTCCCCACATGTCCAGATTTATTTAAAAAGTCACTCGTTTACAAAAGTATAATAAGTACCTACCTAAACCTAACAGGTACTTCAGATCAAAATTGATCTCTAAGTGACAACCATAATGTCCAGAAATACGCAATACAAAGGGAGCCAATTTGTAGGTAAATAAACGAGTAGGTAAGTTTTGTGCTGGGGAGCTGAATTGCGCTCTATTGTGTGCGAGCAAAGTTGATATTTGTTTAAATGATTTAGCGAAGTGAACCTTCTGTACCTGTACTATTAAGTATTCTGTGATATTAGTAAGGATTGTCTGTTCTGGCGTTACGCGACCTATAATACGCGACGCATTTTCCGTCGGATATGAACCAACCCTTAAACGTACTGACAGCGGGAGCAGCTTTGTTTTATACTATTTGCACACCATTATTGTACACCACTATATTGATTAAAAATAAAACTTATTATACAGAATACATACAATAGGCGGCCTTATCGCTTACAGCAATTCCTACCAACCCTTTGATTTTACTAACATTATATTGTTTAGGGTCTATTACCTATTGCAGATCTCCAGCGCTCATTTAGGGATGCGTTTTGTTGTCCCACGGATACTCAAGTCATAGCTCAGGTACAAAAATGTGTCTGCGGATCATGTAAGAGATACCTTTAGTATTGCAAGCGTCCACAGGCTACGATATCAAGCGGGCAGTATGCTTGTTCCCCACTCAAATAGATAAAAAAAAAAACCTACTTAGTTTAGACAGCCCTAACATTCAACTACCCACACATATCGCATGTCTATAGAAAACAACCCGCCACGTGTCGTCTATTTATAAAATTCGCATAAAACGGAAAATTCCCAAGGAGGTATATTATGAAGGTGAAATAAAATTGTTTGCTTTTAGACGCTTACATCGTCCAATTATCCGCCATTATTATAAGTAACATCAGGTGGGTAGTGATACCCACCTGATGCTACCGTTGACCGTGGGTGAGATTAAGTGACTTATTTGCTTCCATTATTATTATGATTTTTATATACGTGTATTTTTATATATACAAAGCTTTTACCTGAAGGACAGCTTCTGGCGTCGGGAAGTGACGACCCCACCGCCCACTGGTGCAGGTACAAGCAGTCAACCGAATAATGGCGGTCAAACCATTCTAATATGGCGGAAGCAAATAGAAGACATAGGACGGGCAGCAGCGTCCCTATGTAAAGACTTCCGCCACTGCGATCGCCAACCCGCCTGCCAAGCGTGGCGATTATGGTAAATCCCCCCCAAAATGATCCGCACCAATAAAAATCGGCCCCTAGTCCCCGGTAGTCCCGCTATTCCTGGTTCAGGTAGCGGCCATGGTAACGGTGGGACGGGGGGTGCTAAGAATCTCCGGCAGAGACCAGGCTACCAAAAACGACGACAGCTGGCCCTGGCAACATATAACACGCGCACACTGCGGACCGACGAGAAGATTGCCGAACTGGAGGAAGAATTGAGCAAGCTGCGATGGGATGTTATAGGGCTATCTGAAGTCCGTAGAGAGGGAGAGGACTCGATAACGCTCAAATCCGGCAACTTGCTCTACTTCCGGGAGGGCGACCAACAGTCCCAGGGTGGTGTCGGGTTTATCGTCCACAAGTCCCTCGTGAACAACGTGGTCAAGATCGAGAGTGTGTCGACAAGGGTAGTGTACCTTATACTCAGAATCACCAAACGGTATTCGTTGAAGGTCATACAGGTATACGCTCCAACATCGGCGCACCCCGATGATGAGGTCGAAGCTATGTATGAGGATATTTCCAGAGCCATACATAGCACCAAGACCCACTTCACCGTTGTTATGGGGGACTTCAACGCAAAACTGGGCAAACGGAGCGGTGATGAGCTGAAAGTGGGGCAATTTGGGTATGGGCATCGGAATCCCCGGGGCCAGATGCTGTTCGATTTCATGAAAAAGGAGGGACTCTTTATGATGAACTCCTTCTTCAAGAAACGCAAATGGACCTGGGTGAGTCCTGACGGTGCAACCAAAAACGAGATTGACTTCATCATGTCGACGAAGCGGCAGATATTTAATGATGTCTCTGTGATCAATGCGGTGAAAACCGGGAGCGATCACCGACTGGTAAGGGGCTCATTAAATATCAATGCCAAGCTGGAAAGATCTCGACTGATGAAGTCAACGCTCCGACCTGCACCTATCCAAACCCAAAACCCCGACAGCTTTCAGCTCGAACTGCTGAACCGCTTCGAGAGCCTAGGTGATTGCGTCGATGTGGACGATTACAACAACAGGTTCGTGGAAACTGTCCATTCGGCTGGGTCTAACAGTTTTAAAACCCGCCGAACAAAAGAAACGAAAAAGATCTCCGACTCAACCATCAAGCTCATGGAGGAAAGGCGAGAGATGGTTTTGCAGTCCTCAGATGATGCTGGCCGATACCGGCTGCTCAATAGGCAGATCTCTAAGTCTTTGACTCGCGACCTTCGCCAATACAATACAGACTGTATTAAACAGGCTATAGAGCAGAACAAGGGCTCCAAAGTGTTCGCTAGAGATCTGTCTATCGGGCAGAGCCGACTGACCAAGCTGAAGACTGGGGACGGCAGAATCATATCGTCCAGGCCCGAGCTGGTGGAAGAGATCGAAACGTTTTACAGGCAGCTGTACACGACAACTCGGTCACCTGTTAGCTCTTCGACAGACGACCCAAGAGCTAAGTTGTCCCGACATTATACCGATGATATCCCGGTCGTCAGCCTAGACGAGATTAGTATGGCTCTCAAACAGCTAAAGAACAACAAGGCACCGGGTGAGGACGGAATCACAAGCGAATTGCTAAAGGCTGGTGGAAGGCCGGTGCTAAAGGCACTGCAAAAGCTTTTTGATTCCGTCATACTCGCGGGCAAGACGCCACAGGCATGGCACAGGAGTGTGGTGGTGCTGTTCTTCAAAAAGGGTGATAAAACCCTGCTGAAGAATTACAGACCCATCTCACTCCTGAACCACGTCTACAAGCTGTTTTCGAGAGTCATTACGAATCGTCTCGCGTGCAGGTTTGACGACTTCCAGCCTCCCGAACAAGCCGGTTTCCGAAAAGGATTTAGTACCATAGACCACATACATACGCTGCGGCAGGTTATACAGAAGACCGAGGAGTATAACCAGCCTCTATGTCTAGCGTTTGTGGACTATGAGAAAGCCTTTGATTCGATCGAGACCTGGGCTGTGCTACAGTCTCTCCAGCGGTGCCAAATTGACACTCGGTACGTCGAAGTGTTGAAGTGCTTGTATGAAAACGCCACCATGTCGGTCCGTTTCCATGATCAGAGCACGAAGCCTATCCAGTTGCAGCGAGGTGTAAGACAGGGAGATGTCATATCCCCGAAACTCTTCACCGCTGCACTGGAAGATGCTTTCAAGCTTCTGGATTGGAATGGACTCGGCATCAACATCAACGGCGAGTACATCACCCACCTTAGATTTGCCGACGATATCGTGGTCATGGCTGAGACCATGGAAGACCTTGGCGCAATGCTCGATGGCCTCAGTAGAGTCTCACTACAAGTGGGTCTTAAAATGAACATGGACAAGACTAAGATTATGGCAAATGTCCATGTCGCACCCACCTCTGTCACAATTGGAGGCTCTACACTCGAAGTTGTTGACGAGTATGTCTACCTGGGACATACAGTCCAGTTAGGTAGGTCCAACTTCAAGAAAGAGGTCACTCGTCGAATCCGACTCGGCTGGGCAGCGTTTGGGAAGCTACGTCATATCTTCTCGTCCCAAATACCGCAGTGTCTCAAGACGAAAGTCTTTGACCAGTGTGTGTTGCCAGTGATGACATACGGATCTGAGACGTGGTCGTTCACTATGGGCCTCGTGCGAAGGCTCAAAGTCACCCAACGAGCAATGGAGAGAGCTATGCTTGGAGTTTCCCTGCGAGATCGAATCAGAAATGAGGAGATCCGTAGGAGAACCAAAGTAACCGACATAGCTCGAAGAATTGCCTCCATTAAGTGGCAATGGGCCGGGCACATAGCTCGCAGAACTGATGGCCGTTGGGGCAGAAAGGTTCTAGAGTGGCGACCACGAACTGGAAGACGAAGCGTGGGCAGGCCTCCAACAAGGTGGACCGACGACCTGGTAAAGGTTGCGGGCAACCGATGGACAAGGTCGGCTCAGGATCGAGAGTTGTGCAAACCTTGGGGGAGGCCTATGTCCAGCAGTGGACGTCTTTTGGCTGAGATGATGATGATGACCTGAAGGACAGCTTCCATGTTTGCCAAAATACTTTAAGATGCGCTGATATGTCGCACCACCAGTGGAAAAGAGGCGTAAGTTGAGAAATGCCATTTGACAATTTTGAACCTTAACTAATATGAAGCACAAGATGAAAATTGCAATACAGGCGTATACCATCTTAAGTCATTATTCTCCTGTGGGTGCGATGTAAATTCTTATCATCCTACTAATATTTTACATGTGAAAGTTTGTGAGGACAGATAGATGTATGGTTGGTTAGTCTTTTACATAAAATCTACTGAACGGATCTGGATGAAATTTGGCATAGAGATAGATAGTGTGGAATTGCAAATAGACTATTGCGTTATAACGACACGATAAATCTATTGTGATGACTGATAGGGCGGAGCTGCGGGCAACAGCTAGTATAATAAAACCTTTATTCTGACTGGTGATCAACGCCTATAATATTGCTTCGATCTTGACATATTTCTTTCACTTATTTCACATTCATCAACCTCTTTACGCATATCTAAACGTCAGATGTAGGCGCCTGACTATATTTAAGGACCTTTTATGTGGACCTTTGAAAGGCTTACTAAGGTCATGGGTTCGATATGTAATTGCTCTTCAAGAATTTTACTAAAAAATGGGATGAGACTTTTACCGTAGTCATGAAACAGCTACACTACAGAAGGACTGCCTGCAGTAAGAAAGACGTAGTTCAGATATCGCACTAGCGCGCGGAAATTTGTGTCGTCAACAGTGGCTGAGTAGCTTCCTTTCAACTATCACTATCTCTATCTGTATCATGTTCCGTATTATCTATCGCATTCATTCTTGAATATCTATAAGCTGGTACACCAAAAGAATTACCTTCACCTACGGACTAGCTACGAGACCATCTATTGCTATACTATTAAAGACTTATTCCGTGACATTTTATTGTCATGATGTTACTGTGGACTGCGCCTTTATTTATTGTGTTTGCTTGCAAGTTGGCAACTTCACAGATAGATTTGCAACTCGATGGGGATGGATCTCCGTGCAAAAGACCACCACAAAATAATTACACATAACGCTGGTAATGTATTCTTCATGTATGGATGTTTTTAAGTGAAAACTTCTTTTAGCATTGTGCGCATATTTTTAAATGAGATTTACGACACCGTTACGAGACGCAGCTTGACATATCCAAAAATCTGTTTTTCGACAGTCATGTTATTTTTTTAATAAAAGCTTTTCCTATTACAGGGAAACCACAAAACCTTCAGTATCACTTTTAGCCCGACCTGGGAATGAATTCGTAACCTCATGATCATCAATCGCACTCAACGACCACTGAACGAACGAAGCAGTAATACGGTAAGAACATCGTGGAATATATCGCGATATTCACCTCAAGGTTCGTTGAAATTGAATCAATAGTTCTGAAAGCGACGAAACTGTTGCAATAGGGTAGACTATACACTCACACCGTATGTTCTTGAAACATCCAAATAATTTATAATGGCAATCAAATCAAATCAAAGGCATCTAACAACATTCTTGTTTTATCTATGACTATACAGAAAAAGACTAATTACAATGTCTTGAAAGCAAAAGAGTAGGGCACCATACATAAGTAAGCAAGCTCGACTGGGAAAGAACCTCAACCTTTAAGAAGACCACCACCAAATAATGACACATAGAACAGGTATATATTTGTTCGTGTTAAAGAAATTGTCGCTAGCGATAAGACCGCCGATTGTACTATCTTTAATGTAGATTATATCGACAAACTTTACCTTTTTATAAAGTCTTGTGAATACAGCTTTTCATTGCTCATTTAGGGACGCTTTTTTCTATTTATCGTCCATGGCTTAACTCTGGCGTTACAACTAATTAGCTATGGTAACTGATTACTATCAGGCGGGTCGTATGCTTGCCAACTTAGTAAGTAGTATAAAGAATATAGCGTTAAGATCCTCTCTCTTATTATCATCATCTCAGCTAAAAGACGTCCACTGCTGGACATAGGCCTTCTCAAGGATTTCCACAACTCTTGATCTGAGCTGACCTTGTCTATCGGTCGATCTCACATCCTTGCACCTCAAACATGCCGTACCGTAAGATTCCAGAGGAATTTCTTACCACGTACGATAAGATTGTGGAATGAGCTCACTGCCGAGGTTTTCCCAAGAGACTATAGCATGGGGTTCTTCAAGAAAGGAGTTATAAGGTTTTTAAACGGTCGGCAACGCGTGAGTGACACCCCTGATATTCCAAACGTCCATAGGCTCCGTAGCCTAACTGCTTACCATCAGTAGTATAAAAAAAAAAGAATCAGCGTTCTTGTCTCTAGAGATAGGTGTCATGTTCTGCCTTAATTAATGATTATTCATCTTCTTTTTCAGCCTATCACAGGCTTCTGCTGTAGATAAATATACATGCTGTAAACTTATCTCGCCAAGTGTACGCCACTTGGCGTGACATTCGGCTTCTTGCATCCAGTTGCTCCCGGTCTCTGTACGACGAACCTCTCTCCAGTTTTCGGATCTACGGCAAATGTAATAGAGATTAATATGCGTCAAATAAATAACACTTTATATAACATAAACATCAGTATACTCGTACTTATTACGTTATGAGACGGTGTGACTGCGGACGAGTATTATGCATCGTTGAGGGGTGAAGTAAATTGCATTACTCGGTAATCCTTTTAGCGTGTACTCCAGGCACTTGGTTATATCATACCATAAAGTACATGTTACCTTCAATTTAGACTCTATTGTGTAGGTATAGAGGATAGTTTTGCTGGCGAATTTTGAGTTCTCTAAAAGTCTGCGGTCCGGTGACTTGTTACACAATTTTTCTGTATTAGTGGGCATTTTGACTTGTTACTCTGTGAGTAATGTATGTTACCCTGCATACTTGTATGTAAAATTTTGAATTGAATTTTTATCATACAGTACCTATGATTAAAAATTTTGTATACCTCATATATTTTGTCGTCATTATTATGTTGTACGTTTAAAGTTAGGGTCCGTAAGTGTTGGATTTCCGTACATGGCAATAAAAATCACTTATCCATAAGAAAAGACGAATTGATGGCTGCTGCTTGAACAGACAGAATGTAAAGCCATAGGAAAGTACCGGCAAGAAACTCAGGCTACACTAATCTTTCAATGAGTTATAGGTCGTTGCGCCCGCTATTTGTTCACCCGAACAGACCAAACGACCAAATTAAAAAATATATAATATTCGATTGGGCGTTTCGCCCGATGGAGGTTTTATTACTTTTTATGTACATACAGATTTTGAAGCTGTCTGTGTGATTTTATAAACAACGCCCGCATTAGAGAAAGCCTTGACTCGCGGGGGACTTAATAAACATACAATTAACGGACACAAAGTACCTACCTACATCCAACACTAAACTATGTGTGGCGCCACTTAAAATTCATAATCAAACTTCCCGATATAAAATAATAAGGCCACAACACGCCAGTCCTGTTACTTGTCAGTTAACAAACTTAACATGATTTTATCTTCCAGATCTAACTCGTTGTGTTCTAACTACAAGTAGAAAATATTACGTCTATGTCCTTAAAATATGGCGGCAGTCCGCCCACAGGGCTTGTTGTGCCGCTAATTCGTTCATTAGCATTGAATGGCCGGTTGGCGCCACTTTCGCCGACAAGCCTACGCCGACACCGTGAATGCCGACAGTCGGCACAATGTGACGCGTGTCGGTGAAGCTGTCGACAGCTGAATTATACCTTCACCGATTCAAACTCATTCATTATTGAATATCGGAATAAGATATCGGTGTTGCAACTTGAAATTGCAATGTTTGTTGAAATGTTGGTTTTGTTTTCAACGGTAAGGTTCGTAAGGCCCTTTGCTTTGTAAGTACTTTTAAATTTATATTAGTAAATATTTTTTGCATTTTTGCTATGCAATCAGGAGTAGGAGCTCGGTTGGCACAGTGGGTAGTGCGCTGGGCCGGCACCCGAGAGGCGCAGGTTCGAATCCTGCTTCGGGCTCGTCTTTTTCCACATTGCTTTAATATTTAAGTAAATTTATATTAGGTTCTAGCTAATTCTAAATTCATCCAGGGACACGTTTATTATTGCTATGCTCCCCTTGATCCATACCGTGATGATATACAGCCTATAACTATAGCATTCAATAGTATAATAGGATTTTTTTTTTGGAATCTAACTGGGTTGTTCTATAGATGAGTGCGATTAAACAAACCAAAAAACACTTCATCTTTATAATAATGAGTATCATATAGTAATAGTAGTTACATGACTTTCTCGTAATACCACCGACAATCTATACTAAGCTATAGGTTTGTTTGTTTGGTTGGTTGGTTAAACGCGCTAATCTCAGAAAGTACTGGTTCGACTAGAAAATAAACTTTTTTTGTTTAATAGTGCATTTATTCAGGCATGCAAAGGCTATATAACATCACGCTATGATCAATAGGAGCGGAGCAGTAGTGAGATATTTTGCAAAATCAGGGAAAATATTCCAAATTACCACGCGGACGAAGTCCCCCTATAATAGTAATATAATATATCAATGTTGACAAAGCAATTAGACGACAAATTATAAGTAGCACATACATAGGTTATCTGTGAAATATTATTAACTGACCAACCGTGTTATGTTATCTATGAACTGTGTTACTAGGGTGAGAAATATTGATAATAAACGAAAGATTTTGTTTTATTTCACTACTTCCCTATGTAAGTGGTAAACAACATCCTTACTAATATTATAAATGTGAAAGTTTGTGAGAATGGATGGATAGATTCATGTTTGTTACTCTTTCACGTAAAAACTACTGAACGGATCTGGATGAAATTTGGCACAGAGATAGATTATGGATTACTTTTAGCAGCGATAACCGACATCCACGCGGGCGGAGCCGCTGGCAACAGCTAGTACTTAATAATATCAACCCTTATATGTCCTACTGCTGGGCACGGGTCTCCTCTCCTCTATCAAGAGGTAGACAGAGGGTTTAGCCCTTAATTCACACACGCTGGCCTAATGCGGGTTGGTGAGTAACTCACAAAGTTAATTTTATTTTTTATACTACCAAGTTGGCAACCAAGCAGACCCGCCTGCTGGTAAGCAGTTACCGTAGCCTATGGAATTTTGCAACACCAGGAGTGTCACTCACGCGTTGCTGACTCTTTAAAAACCTTATAACTCCTTTCTTGAAGAACCCCACGCTTTAGTCTCTTGGGAAAACCCCGGCAGGGAGCCCATTCCACAGCCTAATCGTACGTGGTAAGAAATTCCTCTGGAATCTTACGTTATGGTAAGGAAAACCATTCTTTGAAAATGCATCACTAAATGGACAGGCTTCTAGCAAGATAGACCGACGACCTAGTAAATGTTGCGGACAGGCGATGAACAAGGCCAGCAGACAAGACCGAATGATGCGATAATCATTAGGGGAGGTCTATGTCCAGCAGTGGACTTTTTCCAGCTGAAATGATGATGATGATTATATAATTTTAATTTATCCTTAATTAAAACGGCTACATGTCACTTGCACTTCACACTAATCAAGACAATTACACAAATTTCACATACTTAGATAGATAAAAACAAAATAATAAAGAAAACAAATTAAAAACATGATAGATATTTGCTGCATTTTTCAAGGCTGAATTTTCTGTTTATAGCCTTACGCAAATTAAATTACCATTTCTTTTGAGTTAGGTACACTGTGCACTAAAATAAAAAAATAATCATTTTTATCATTTAAATTCAAATTTTCATATAATAGGTATAGATTTTACTAGCTGTAGTTAAGCCAAATCCCAGCGCGTCGATCCTTATAATACGCTAATACCGCGTAGGTAGAATGTGCAAAAGATTTAGGTATTAACTTTATTCACTCTCGGGGGAAATTATTATCTACATTGGACCGGTGGAAATTGGGACATGACCCTAGTAAATTTACTGATAGTTGGTTGCTGGAATGTTATTATATTTACGTCTTTAAATAAACACTGAATGGTGGTGGACTTTCGTTCGCCAGTTTTTTTTTTATCAATCGGGTAAATGACTGCCTTGGTGGACCACCAAGGCAGCAGTATGCGCTTGCTGTGCACGAGGTTGAGGGTTCGTTTCCCACACAGTACAAAACTTTGTGTGACCGAAAGAGTTGTTCTGAGTCTGGATGTAATTTGTGTCCGGTAATTGTATGTTTGTAAAGTCAACCACGACACAGAGCTTGTTATCTAGTGCGGGAGTTGTCTTTAAAAAAAAACAGTCTGATATTAAGCTGTTACCGTAGCCTATGGACGCTTGTAGTACCTGAGGTATCACTTGCATATTGCCAACCCATTCCCCTTCTTCCCTAGACGGGCTTGCTCGCTAGTGTGGTGCCCTACATCTCTTAAAAATTATCGACACTGTGTGTTCGATATAATAAAAATCGTACTAACGACTTTCGAAATCAATTAAACCCTTACTAGCTAATAAAGTAACCATATTAGTAAAATCTTCACCTGTCTAGAGAAGGAACGTTTGTAGGAAATAGACATAATTTCCCGAATAGCGTCGGCCGCGTCTGAGGCGGAGAGCGCGGAAATTGCACCCGAATGCAGGGCGGATATCAAATGATACGTTTTCACGATCAACGACGTTGCTATGATTGATTCTGAATAAGTAAAATTCGAATGATTGAATACTACTTAATGAAATAAACTAACTCAAGTCTTTTCTATAAAATATATATTTCACAAGAAATATCGAGTTACGGAAAATGCGCACTTCAAAGTTCAAATAAGCATAAAGAAACCGGCAAAGAATTTAATCAACAGTAGGTATGTTGAAATACTGATCGATAGACTGATGGGACTGATGTGGTAGCTGAGTGGGAAAGTAACCGACTTGTTTGATTAATTTAATTGAATAATCTATACTAATATTTTAAAGCTAAAGAGTTTGTTTGTTTGATTGAACGCGCTAATCTCAAAAAATACTAGTTCGATTAGAAAAAATATTTTTTTGTTGAGTAGTGCATTTATCCAGGAAGGCTATAAAACATCACGCTATGATCAATACGAGCGGAGCAGTAGTTAGATACGTTGCAAAATCGGGGGAAATATTCAAAATTACCACGCGGACGAAGTCGCGGGCGACCCCTAGTATTACATATTTGTGATCTGTATTTTTCGTCGTATTTTTTCTTTCTTTTTAATGTGGGTAGGTACTTTAGATCTGGGTATAGATCATACTAATTTATATGTTGTGAATCATTTATGTGTAGAAACAAACTTGGGATTATTTACGTACTAGGTAATCTATGATGCTCTCGCGGTAAAGGAAATCATCATAAGTAATACAAAAGGAATGAAAACATGTCTTAGAAGAAACTCTAAAGGCATGACTCGTCCACCAACCTGATTGGAACTCTACCCTCTCTGCTCTTTCGATAGATTGATAGGACCCGTGTCTAGCTATGGGACATTATATAGTTTTTGCATTCAATTACATAAGAAACCTACATGGTTACTGAGAATCAGTTCTAGCTACCGAGAAGGGAAGCCAACTAAAAGTCTTTTCAATTTAACTCGGTGCGATAAAAAAACCATCACTTTATTTGACTTGAAAACTTTAGTTTGGAGTCGGTTTCAAATTCAATTTAAATTTAAAATACAGCTTCGAGAGCGAGGCGAAGTTTTTATGTGCTTCAGGTGACATATGTAAGTTAATGCAATAACGATACGTATTTTATCAGTATTGTTAAAACGCGTTTTTACTTTTCAGTGGCGGTAATAATAGTTATGAACGACACAAAAAACTATTGATCTATCTATTTAAAAAGACAACTCCTGCACTAGGGAACAAGCCCTGAATCGCGGGGGATATTTTTTATATTACTTGGGTGGCAAACAAGCATACGGCCTGCCTAATGTTAAGCAGTAACCGCAGCCTATGGACGCTTGCATTACCACAGGTATCACTAGCGTGTTGCTAACCCATTCTTTGACATAACCCATGCTTTAAGATGGAAGTAACCTAACATTTTTATGTCTCCTATTCTGATATTAAGAAAATACGGAAGTAAAAAGTAAAGTACAAATATTCCCCTTTCAAATTGTAAGCATCAATTACAATAGCACAATGTTTCATTGAAAGTACACACACACTTACACAGGAACATTGGTGAAGGCAGCGCAAACAGTCAATAAACAATTTTTCATTCAGTTGAAGGCTTCCTTGGAGCGGAAGTAGCGAGGAACACGGAGTGACGCACTAGCGCTCACATCCTGTGCCGAGCGCACAACGCCGAGCACAATCAGTCGTCGTACACTTGGACATTTTATGTTCCACAATTGAAACTAAGACTGAAAAGTTGTGACAAATAACCACTCTAGGTTATTTGTCACAACTTTTTATGCGTATCGTACCTCGTATTATTTGCTTTAAAAATTAGTAATAACGTAAAAAGATAGATCTTCGGGCCACGTGGTGTAGAGATTAAATGCGATGATAAAGAAATGCAACTAAATTCGTATAATATAAAATGTGAAAAATAAGAACACAGTCATTGGGTGGTTAAGGGTTAAAGAAGAAGAAGAAGAGAGAGAATAATGATTTTATATAACATACATAATAAGGGGTACGTTAACGAAGACTTTTGCGTGTAAGCGCATTAGTGAAGCATACGTATGTGGAGAGGCAATGTCTGAAAATATGGATAACAATATTTTTTACGAAACGTTCTTCTTCTTATCTTTTGGTTAGTGGTGAACCTGGTGACAGAGTTATTTAGATCGCCAATATTTAGGCTTCTGTCGTGATCTAACGAGTGTTAACAGTCGGGACCGACATTTAACGTGCCCTCCAAAGCACGGAGACGCTTAGATGAAATACCATGATGCGGTCACTCATCTATAGGGTTACCGTGCCTTGATCGTTTACCGAATAGCGAGTGCACCTGTCTATGAGCTCCTTTACGAAACGTTAAGAAACATGTTGTAGCAAATAAATAGTAGTGGAAGCGACAAGAGCACAGAACGTCGTTGAGTTGTTACTTCTGTTTATCGAACCATTAAAGTGTTGTATTGGAATATGGGATATTATTTGAATTATTCATATCACAGTTGACGGTTCAAGAAATATTTGATATCTACCTCCTACCACTGTCATAAGGAACGTAATTGAGTAAATATATTGTAGTGTATTATCAGCCATCGCAGTCCACAGCTGGACAAAGGCCTCTCCAAGTGTAAGTCAAATATACATAATATTATATAACACTATAGTTTAACAATAACAGGCAAAAGACGATTCCATTTAATCTACTTCTGAGGCAAACAAACACTCGGTACGCCTGATAGGCAGTTACTGAAACCTATGGAGTCATGTATGCTTGCAATACCAGGACATGCGTGTTCTACTCAAGAACATGATGAACGATTCTCGAAAACCACATCCCTAAAATGAGTCGCGGGCAGTACCACAGCGGACTAGACTGTCTGAAATAACTCATCATCATCATCTCAACCCATAAACGTCCAACTGCTGCAGCAGCTGCTGGCACGGGTCTCCTCCATAGGGATATTAGCCTACACTGGCCAGACGGGTTGGTATAGGATTTTGTTTCGAGTTTTCCTTCTCTTGCAGTGTACATTGTGTGCCTGACTTACTCCCTTAGTCCACTCGACACCCTCGGGATAGAATGGGAACATTAATTGTACTCTGTCACCACTCGGATGGAGTTATGGATGATTGCAATACCAGGGCTATGATTTGCGCAATTTTTTATACGACTTGGGTGGCAAACAAGCATACGGCCCGCCTGATATTAAGCCGTGGCCTATGGATGCTTGCAATACCTACTAGGGGTCTCACTTGCGTGTTGCCGACCCATTTGTTAACACCAGGGCTTTAAGATGACGTATCTCTGGGATACGAAAACGTTTCTTTTAAAACGCATGTCTTACTGAGCTCTGGAAACCTGTACCGCTGTGTGTAGTTATTTGGCTGTGGTCTTCCCCAGTCAAGCTTGCTCGCTAGTATGGTGCCCTATCTGTCTTAAACTAATCATGTTTATTTCTTATTATTAGTAAAAAGGCGTTCTCACGTTGACCATAATTTTGTCTAATTAAAAGCAAGAGTCCCGTTCACTATGTAGAATTAACCATTGTAAACAGAAAGTACGGTTCACCATAGGTCGGAGATAATATAGTCAGAGGCTATGGATTCCGGACCGACACGGATGGCAGAGCACGCTTACTTAGAAGAACTTAAGTACTTGAACCTTATCACCTTCAGTACTAGAAAGGCTTAACTTGAAAGATATATAGCATTTGACAATTTTAGGAATACATTGAGTTGTTTTTTCAGCTGCAGGTGCGATATCTTCTTTGCATTACCTAAAAAAAACCATAATACAATGTTACTTACTTATATTGAAAATAAAAAAGTGGTTTTTGTAACTAACTTTTTTCCCCTCGCCAATAGTCTTTCTCAAGTCTTTCGATGTCAACTCGGACTGGACTTGGTCTTGAGCTAACCTTTTGTGTGGGCTACCCGCAACCTTCGCCAGGTCGTCGAATCATTTTCTGCCCCAGCTGCCCTCGGTTCTGTGTTCTCAATTAAGTAATTGAGGCAATTATTCAAACTTACGTCGGTAACTTTTTTACGAATCATCTCATTTCTGATTCGATATAACAGTAATAATAATATAGTCTATTAATAAATTGTCAAATTGTCTTTAGCTATGCTCGGAAACTCTTAGCATATTTGACAATTTATTAATAAGCTTTAAAAAATCTTCGATGTAACAAATTTTAGGTCATATTTTAAGCCGAGTTCCTTTTTAAGGGCTCTTTTCTGTGCAACAAATAAATAAATAATATTTATAGCTTGTCATTAAATCAACTGTATTTAAATAATGTATTAAAACTTTGATTAAACTTGAAATAAATTAATTTTCCCTTCATTTACTATAACAACTAGACGAATAGTTGAAGTGCTATCAACGTCAAGTTCATTTCCAAAGCGAAGACTCAGTAGTACCGGCTTACCGTCTTGTTATATTTCAATATGAAACACTTGAGTAAAGTCGTGACGAGAATTGCGAGACTTGGATGAATAGCGGAATACGGAACCAAATTGATTATTCACATCGGTTTGCTTCGTTTACGGAAATATAAAGGTTTGTTTTATTAAAGAAATAGCAACATCTAAAGAGGCGCATTAGGAGATTGTGATTGGGTGATGCTTTATGAAACTAACTACGATAGTAATAACACAGGCCATCTATTCCGATGCCGAACAAGGCAAAGCCTGTCCTTTGGCAAGCTTTATTTTTAAAGACACATATTATAGAGATCAAATCATACACAGTTTTTCCTAGGTGGGAATCGACCGATTTTTTTGACAGATCCAAATACAAAAATTAGTTTCCTAAAATACAGTACATTTACAAAATTTTAAGAAGTCGTGAACTCATATATCGTACGTACAAAAAACGCCTCAAAGAAAATCAGAAACCAGATGCAAAAACATTTTTCCATTACACGTATGCATGAAAATGTTCCCAATTTTATGCTTATCTTGAAAAAAATAATTCAATGAGTAAACGAGAATGGCGCATGGCAGTCCGTGTGCTTCCATCCCTCCCATCATTTGATTACACGGTTCGTTATATGGTTGTTCTTTTATCATTATTCGCTGATGTAAATTCAAAAATGTTATTATTTACGTTGAAGTAGATCATTTTGACAATTGCTACGGTTTGTGACCTGTTTTACCTTATTTTTGTTACTTTCATGACTATTTTTACTTAGTCGAGTATGCCATCTACATGTACTTTTCACATTTCTTATAGCAATTAGCGTACGAATGTGTTGTAAATGATATTAGAGAAGTAGACGGCAAACGAAATTGTACTTGGACAGTTCAATAACAGATTTGAATTATTAAAAAAAATATTTGAAGTGCAAAAAAAATAAAAGAATAATTTAAAAACAACTTAAAAGGGTGTCAAAAAACAGACAGTATTAAAACAAAGAATAAGGTTGGTGCACTATCTTTGTCGTCTACAAAAGTACTGTAATTTACCAATATCATCTGTTCTTTCATTAATTGCTCAGTAAATCATTAAAAATATTGAAAAACATGAATCAAACGAATCAATTGAAATGTCTGTCCAAAACCCAAAAAACAATCATTATTTCGATTTATAGACAGTTCAGACCTCTTGTTGACATTTAGTAGTAGATATAAAACCTCATTTTTATTTAATTAATCTAATACCTTATTTCATTTGTTATATATGCCAGTTACAAAGTAACTGATAAGTTTATATAGGTGTGATGTCAAATCAAATGTCATTTGTTTTTATGATGATTTACAATTTTTTCATGTTATTGCTATAAATTACTGAGAATTGAAGTTCCTCAAATTATTTAATTATTATTATTACTTTCGTAATTGAGCTTCTCCGCTTCCAACCTGCTTCGTAAGCAATTTAGTAATGGTATTTATGGTATAAAGTGTGACAAATCTTTCAATACTATTGCAAGAATGGATGGTCATCTCGCCGCCGGTACCATCAAGTAAAGTACTGTGAATTCTAAGTATTAGTCGAAGTCACGTCGAGTCAAACACACAGGGTCGGCAACGCTCGAGTGACATCCCTGGTGTTGCAAACGTCCATAGGCTACGGTAACTGCTTACCATCAGGCGGGCCGTATGCTTGTTTGCCACCTTGGTAGTATAAAAAAAAAGAACAAACTTACGCCTATAAGAATATATTTCTTATAGGCGTAAGTTTGATCTTACCTAAAAAAACATAAAAATATCACTGTATTAATTGACATTTGATAGGATTCTAGCAGCTCAAGTAAGTACCTACCATGTTCATACGCATAACATAATAATCAACCATCACGCCAATTTTGTACTTGAGAACTAAAGATAAGAACAAAGTTTGAAATTCTAAACCTACCTTAAGACCACGATTAATTATTACAAGCATTTCTTGCGCATTTAAAAGAATTCCTGCAAGGTTAGTATGCCATCGCTCTTCTTAAGCAAAAACAGAAAAAATACACTACCAATCAATTTTCAACTTTATTTCCATGTGTTAGAGTAAAAAATCCAATGGATTGTAATATCATTGTCTGGTACGTTCGGGCCCCGCAATTAGCGGCGTACGAGAGTTTATTACTTATTAAAACAAATGTTGATTACCTACGAGTGCCTAGTTTTAGTCGAATTCCTCTAACTAATTACTATTGGTGTTTCAGGGATAAATCTGTACCTATGTGTCATGGCTAGGGCTGGCAGAAGTTCAGTTTTTATGGACGTGAGTCTACTTTGGCGTGCATTTGAAGGTTGTCTCACATTCTAAGGCATTGTACTCGCTGTTAGGCCACGAGTACGCTAAATAGAAAATATTAAATGAAATTAAAATTGTTGACAATTTAATGCTAGGGGTTTTCCCCTAGCTCAGTACATAAGTAGTTAAAAATTTCATAATCAAAGAAGAGTTGTTAAATATAATAAGAAACCACATGTATGCATTGGTTTTAAATTTAATAAACCTAAGAAATACTGTTCGGCTATGCAATTTTATTCTAGGTTTTTTGACTTAAGTACATTTTTTATTTATGTTTTTTTAAAAAGTTCCAATAAATATGACAACCCTATTCTTGGTGGTAGAATAGATAGCGTAATTTCGATGAAAACTTGCGCGAGTTCCTTGTAAGTATAAATTTACTTTTAAACTGGTTTGTGTGAGAATATGTGTAGAGTAAGATGAATGATTATTGAGTGCATGTTTTGTGCATTGGAAAAGTCTACCGAAATGATTTGTTCCTTGTACAGGAATTTTTATACCTCTGGTGTAGCAAAGAAGCATACAGCTCTCCTGATGGAATAAAATAAATAGTTACCTATAAACGCTTCCAATACCAGTGTTATCACTTACACCTTGCCAACTCTTATCCACATATTAGTTGAATATATCTCTGTCTCCGGGACATGCAGTATGCTGTGATATTATGCTCCAAACTTAACACGATGGTCGTTTAATGTTATATTAGCTGTTGCCTGCGGCTCCGTCCGCGTGGATGTCGGTTATCGCTGTAAAAAGTAGCCTATGTGTTATTCCAGACCCATAATCTATCTCTGTGCCAAGTTTCATCCAGATCCGTTCAGTAGTTTTTACGTGAAAGAGTAACAAACATCCATCCTTCCTTCCATCCATACTAACAAACTTTCACATTTACAATATTAGTAAGAATTTAAGTATATAGTCAACAAAATATACCTAATATGTATATTTTTACCAATTGAAGGGTTATCAGGGTTAATAGGTTTACAATTAATCGATGAAAGTTTCAGTTAAGATCTTCCATTACTAAGAATTAGGTAGTAATGGAAGGTCTAAATCACAGAACACGTGAATTGATCTGTGGCGTATATACTCGTATATTGGAAATTGTACTTGATAAAAATCATGCTTTTCCTCCACGTAGTTTTTTAAATGTTTATAGCCTGAATGAGTTCTGATAAATAAAGCTATAACATTATAAAGTTTCTTTAAAATACGTCCAGTAGTTTTTACGTGTAGGATCCATAGATTCACAAACTTACGCGTTTTGTAATTTTAGTAAGATTAACGCTATTTTTATAGCCTGTCTCGGCTGTGTTCATTTTACAGCTGTGTCAGTGAGTTCGAAGTTACTTAACACAAAAAGCGACGCTTGCGCAGAGTGCTCCGGTAACGGCATGGACAACCGCTGACACGACCCTCGATTGTTTAGTCTTGTTTACCCATGTTAGCGATCCAATGATTATTTGCCAGGTTTTGTTAGAGGGAAATATGACCATGGAGATATAAAACATAAAGGTGATAGGCAGCAGAAAAGAACGAAAGAAAATCAACTCTATTTGTTAGGTATAATGTTGATTTTCTTTTGCCATACTAAGGGTAACAGTTAAGAGTTTTTGAAAAACGAAACGATTTGATGAGTCAAGAAATGATTTAGCTTGATTAAAAAGAAAGACCATACACACCTATATTGACGAATAAAATGAAATAATTGCCAAAAGTTTGAAGTGTAACAAGTTTATCTGTAAGTCTGTATCTCTGTGGCATCATAGCTTTCGAACGGCTGGGCCGATATTGATTCGTTCTTTTTATCTCTTTATTTATTTAAAAAAAACCTAATTACGAAAGCTCTTTGATCACAACACAGTTTTTCTATATAGGTATTAATTACATTCTATGACTAGCGGCACGTCCTGGCTTTGCACGGGTGGATATTCATTCGTTTTCGTAGAGGTTATTATTTAAAAAAAAAAATAATTATAGCCTATGTTACTCGCTGATAATGTAACTTTCTAATGATTTTTAAAATCGGTCGAGCCATTTATTATAA
This sequence comes from Trisateles emortualis, assembly GCA_947095525.1. Classification (NCBI taxonomy): domain Eukaryota; kingdom Metazoa; phylum Arthropoda; class Insecta; order Lepidoptera; family Erebidae; genus Trisateles; species Trisateles emortualis. The sequence goes on along the minus strand of OX352736.1, from coordinate 17,276,054 downwards.
ATCGTAACAAACAAAAAATTAAATTTTATACTTTATAATATTAGTTTAGATTATAAAATAAATGTTGATAGATATAAAAAGAACACTATTCAAAACATGCCGTAAAGGGATAAAATCATTGACTTCCTCTAGAGAACTTTATATTATACTATTTATATTACTTCAAGTATTATAAATAGTACCTACGTACATATGTAGACATACTTATATTATATTACACAAATAATTGTGATGCGAGACATGTCGTTATCTTGTCTGCCAGTTTCCACTTGGCTGCAGACCCTCGACGTCAATATTGGCGTCACCGCCTCAGGGCACCTCTCCCTATATACCGGGTGTAACAAAATGGTATATACATACATAAGATTCGTTTACACATTATGTAAGGCTTAAAGCTAAATACAATTATATTTATATGTGTTATTTTAAATACAGCTCCTGGAATAGGCTTGCAGGTGGAATACTTTTTTTTTTTTTTTTTTTTTTTATTTATTGATATCTTAACATAGTACAATCATATTGCAAAAATTGTACAACGCAAACCTTGTGGTTTATCTGTGTACATGGACTCACTTGCAGCGCACACATACATAAAAGCATTACATAAAAACATGCCTATTAAAATATCTTACAGCTATTTGCTAATTCTGCCGATGTTGCTATCGGCGAATCAAACATATGTATATGTATATAGAAAACATGTATTAAGATAAGTTAGTTAAGGCAATGGTGTATTCCACCATACATATCTACTTCTGTGTATTTGTAAACAAAAACCGTTTAGTGATTCGTGCCGTCCACTAACTAAAAGGCCGTTAAGCCACAGTTAGTTAAGATTCATTTTGCTAGCTAGCTAGCTAGCAAAATGAATCTTAACTAACTGTGGTTAAGATTCATTTTGCTAGCTAGCTAGCTAGCAAAATGAATCTTAACTAACTGTGGCTTAACGGCCTTTTAGTTAGTGGACGGCAGCGCTGATAACATAACAAAGTATCTTTTTAATTTTTTCCTATTATATTTTTTATCATGTAGGTAGTAGTTTAACTCATCGTCAGGCAATTCATTTACAATAGTTGGTATAAGGTAGCTAGGCAGTCTAGACCCATATGAGTTATTATATCTCGATAGGATGAATTTATTTTTAGGCTGAATGTTCCTCAATCTGTCATTTCGTGGTTTTTGTTTTATAATGAGGTTGCTGTTTTTATATTCATTTAACATACAAAACTTAAATTTATTATCTTATACTTATTTTTTACATTCTTAGGTACAATTAGCTTTAATATCCTTAACTGTATTTTATATATATTATCTAGGTATGAAACATATGTTCGACCGTAACTGGTAAGCCCATAGCCGATAACAGACTCAGCTAGGGCCACATACAATAACCTAAGTGTATTATAAGGTAGTTGCCATTTAAGCACATATAGTTTGCCGAGTATTGACCTCAGTTTGTTACATACATGTTCTATATGTGGTCCCCAACAGAATCGGTCATCGATGACGAGTCCCAGATATGTATAAGTTTGTACAGTTCCTAATGGGTTGCAAGTACATAATATAGATGTCTTATTAGTATGTAAGCAGCTATGCGTATGGGCAATTATTGTTGGTCTATTGTTCGTCTTATTACTGGAAGAGTGTAAGTGCATCAATTTTGTTTTGGACTCATTAATGACCAGGCCAACATCATGGGCCCATCTACAAAGCTGGTTAAAGTTATCTTGCATAATTTTTTGAGCCATTGTGATATCTTTGTGGCTTACCAGTAGACAGGACAGGTATCGTCGGCAAACTGGTATACCGAGCATCCTTCGAAAATGTTACACATATCGTTTACATACAATAAATACATAGTCGGACCAATTATTGAGCCCTGGGCCGTGCCCATAACTGTAGAAATTTCATTACTATACTCATTTTCTATTTTTACAGTGGTTAACCTATTAGTGTGATAGTTCATAAGCAAGTTTAGGAAAGGTCCCTGAACACCATTTTGCTGTAATTTATTTTGTAATGTTGAATATTTCAAAACATCGAATGCTTTACTAAAATCAATATATATAGCTAATATATGTAGTCGGTTATTTAATTTGTCATTTATTTCGTCGGTAAATTGACGTAGTAGCTCAGTCGTACTCTTATTTTTTTGAAATCCGTACTGCCTACTATTGATTATGGAATTAATTTGTAAATAATTTGTTAAGTTATTATTAATAAATCGTTCCAAAATTTTATTTAGGCAAGATAATATTGTAATTGGTCTATAATTGTTATAATCAGAGCGGCTGCCCTTTTTATATACAGGGCGTATCACACCTATCTTTAGAGACTCGGGGTAAATGGATGTATTTATGCAACAGTTAGTTAGATGAGTTATAAGCGGTACTAAGTTTTGTGATAATAATTTAAGATCTATGGCACGTAACCTATCAAAGCCTGGGCTTTTTTTATGATTTAACTGTTTCAATATAATCCCAATGTCTTTTTCCTTAGCTTTAGGTATTCTCATACAACGGTCGGGCACAATCTCATATGTGTCAGGACAAAGTAACGGTTGTCTACATAAGGTGCTACAGTGGCTTGCATTATTCTCAAACGCAGAAGCAAAATTGTTACATAAGGATTTCGCGTCTAGCTTAAATGCCTTAGTGAGTAATTTATCTATACAATCGATGACCTTGCCTGTTAATGAATTAATGATTTCCCATACTTTCCTAGAATTTTTAAAGTTATCGCATACCTCCTTTTTAATATAATTATTTCGAACGTTTTGTGTGTATTTTAATTAATTCAAGGATTCAAAATACACCTGGTGTTGCAAGCGTCCATAGGCTACGGTAATTGCTTACCATCAGGCGGGTGGCGGGCCGTAAGCTTGTTTGCCTCCTTGGTAGATTAAAAAACACCCAGACTTCCGAGTCTGGGTGTATTGATCCAACAAGCAAATAGATATCAGAAAGTTTTGCCTCGTGTGGAAATCGAACCGACAACGCGCTACTAAATGACGAAGTTACCACTGAAGCGACAAAACCAATTACTGTGTAGTTAATAAACAACAAAATCAGAATTAAACTAATTGACTTTGTTTTTGAAAGATGGACGTGTTATCCAATCCATCTTATGTCTATTCAAAATTAATGTAAACTTTACAACCTATTTATATTTATATTTCAATGCCTTCAAGAGAGTGTTAAGAAATGGAGATCATGTATATAAAAAACAAAAACTTTAAAAACTTAGAGAACATGTGTTTATATTTTACCATACTAAATGAGTTTAATTTTGTCATATTTTTATATTTAAATATTTAAGCTATATGTATGTATAAGTAGTCTCACTAAACATAGTAACTATTTAGTAATCTGTGGTCTTAGGATGCTGTGTACAGTCGTAATTGAGCTTCAGATTCAAAATTGTATATTTATACTATTTATGAGCTATAATGTATATCCTGTGTCTGTACCAAATAAATAAATATATTTTTATAAAGTACATAGGTACTTACGACTCGTTCAACATACGACTCCAACTTTTTGGGGTACAAATTTGTTGATGAAATTCTTGTCGCCTCAAGCCATGCAGCCATTTGAGCGGGAAAAGATAATCAAGGGTTTACCCTCGGTTGTGTAAATACAGTTAAGAGTTTGTTTATCTACAAATATCAGAGGCTATAATATACTCTGATGAAAAAGCCGGGAGACTTATATTATGAAAAGTTTTGAAAGAAACAAAACATAGGCATAATAGTATTTCTTTTTAACTACGTAGGTGGGTAACTAGCATACGGCCTGCCTGATGGCGTAGATCGATATCTACTTGCCATCAGGCATGCCGTATGCTATTATTGATAACTCTGGTATTGCAAGCGATCGGTCTGATACGATGTCAGACCGGTCGCTTGCAATACCAGAGTCTTCTTCTTCTTCTTATCGTTTGGTTAGTGGCCAACCTGGTGACAGAGTTATTTAGATCGCCCATATTTAGGCCTCTGTCGTGATCGTAATGACTGTAACCAGTCGGGACCGACTTTTAACGTGCCCTTCGAAGCACGGAGACGCTCAGATGAAATACCACTATGCGGTCACCCATATATATATGGTATAATACCAGAGTTATCAATTGCATGTTGCCGACCAAAAAATTTACATCAAATATTTATGATGGAATTTCTTTTAAGACATGTGGGCTTCCTAACGATGTTTCTCTTCAACGTTAGCAGATGGTTAATCATTCGATTGGAGCAATATGTCCCAATGCTAGACACGGGTCTCCTCTTCTCCATCAAGATATGGGTGTCATCCGATTAGTACATATTAATTCCACAAAGTTAAATTTACATTAGTACTGCCACCCGGGTTCGAAATCACACCTCTTGCGTGCAAGTCGGTTACTGTTTTACTCGGCTACCACCGCTCGATAACGAGTAGTTCTTTTTACCATTACAACGATCAGCCTATCGTTTAGTCTTGTTTACCCATGTTAGCGATCCAATGATTTTTTGCCAGGTTTTGTTAGAGGGAAATATGACCATGGAGATATAAAACATAAAGGTAATAGGCAGCAGAAAAGAACGAAAGAAAATCAACTCTACTTGTTACTCTTGTTAGGTATAATGTTGATTTTCTTTGGCCACACTAAGGGTAAATAGCCTAAACAGTTTAGATTTGACTTTTTGAAAAAAGAAACGATTTGATGAGTCAAGAAATAATTCAGTTTGATTAAAAAGAAAGACCATACCTACACACTAATTATTTCATTTTATATTGACAAATAAAATGAAATAATTGCCGAAAGTTTAAAGTGTAACATGTTTATCTGTAAGTCTGTATCTCTGTGGCATTACAACGATCAGCCTAGCTGCATGCTCCTGAATAAAATACTAGATGTCAATCTTTTATTACCATCCTACAATGTTGCTATAGTATGGATAGATAAAATCACAATGGAACCCATTCTGATAAAATCTGTGGTATCATATAATAAAGTCCGTTTCAAGCAACACTAAAGTACTTTTTACTTATAGCCTATAGACGAGGAGAACGGGGACATTATAAATTATAAAAAAATATGTAAAGATATTTTCGACTGCCTTGGTGGTCCAGTAGTCGCAGTATGTGCCTGCTGTGCACGTGGTTGTGGGTTCGATTCCAACACAGGACAAATCTTTGTGTTAACCCGCAAAGAGTTATTCTGAGTCTGCGTGTGATTTGTGTCCGTTAATTGTATGTTTGTAAAATCCCCCGCAACAAAGAGCTTGTTCTCTAGTGCGGGAGTTGTCTTACAATATGCCAGTTTTATTCACCCATATATATTTTTATTATATTTATTATACTTGTTGGTACTTATTTGATTCACTAAAGGCTATAAGGTTGGAATAATCTGCTATAAGGGATGCACCATCTCAATTATTCATGTGTTTGCACCTTCAAGCGAGCCGCGCGCACCGATCATACCGCTCCGATACTGTCATAGAACATTTTTTTATTTTAGTTAGTACAGATAGGACACATTATATTGTTTATTAACAACTAACTCTCTAATTTTCTCGCTGTGTCGGAGCACCACTATGGTGCTCCCAAACTGCTGTTAAACAATGTTTACAATCATTAGTAAACATGTTCTTATAACATTTAAATTGTGATTAAATGTTTTAAGAATATGTTTACTAATGTTAGAAATCTAACAATTCTTAACAGAATGTAACAACTTCTAACATTTGTTAGTAAATGTGTTAAAGTGATAAATAATGTTTGTAAACATTTTTAACAGCAGTGTAGGAGCACCACCTCTGATTATAGATTAGTTTCCTAAAATATACTGTGATAGGTTTCTAGCGGATATAACTGGCAAAGTGCAACGCAGGAATGTGACACAACTTTGCTTATGACTTCAGGGAAAATATGTGATAATAATAATAGGAACCTAGGTGGCAAACAAACATACAGCCCGCCTGATGGTAAGCAGTTACCGTAGCCTATTGAAATAGGTCGGAAATACCAAGCCGACACAAAAAAAACTGAAGTTTGAACCCAGAGTGCAGTGAATGACCGGAATCGGTAGATATTTTTTTTATACTACTTAGATGGCAGAAAAGTATAGGGTGTTCATTTCTGTGAAACCTTAAAAAATAACACTAGGTTTTTCATGGAATATCCAGGGAAACAGTGGGACGTTTATGGGTTGAGATGATGATGATGATGATGATCCAGGGAAATAATTCACAAAAAACACATCATAATTAATTAGCACTGGAAACTTGTACTCCAGAACAAAAACATGATGTAGTTGTTTGACAGTGGTCTTCTATATCTACTTTACAGAAGACCATAGTTAGGCGTTGTCTGGTCTGACAAAAGAGTCCGTCAGACCAGTAGGTATTATAGAAATAAATTAATTATAGAATAAATTTATTACTATTATACCTACTGGTAATGTTAACTAATTTTACATCTGCATTCATAATCTTTGAGAAAATAAAACCGTTCTGTAATGTTCAAACGTTTTTTTGCAATAAAAACGTACTGCTGAACAAATCGAATTGTATTTTTAATTAGGCAAAAAGACACCGACTGTAATGACAATCTATAATGCAGTTAAGAAATCTGAACTCGTGCAATTTTGAACTTTATATCAATACATTAAGATTTAGTTTATTTTTTAGCTAATGTGTTTTGTATTGTTCTGTTGTCTAGCGGGAACAGTGTCGCATACGGATGAGTTCTTGTAATGCAACTGAGGAACAATGAATATGAAATAGGAACATAGGATAAATTGTTTTAAAGTTGTTACTGTCATTGGTTATTATAACAGCTAAAATAAGTAAACGTTCTTCCGAAGGGCAACGTTTTTCGTACTAATATTATAAACGCGAATGTTTGTAAGTATGGATGTTTGTTACTCTTTCACGTTAAAACTACTGAATGAATCTGGGTGAAATTTGGCACAGAGAGAGATTATGGTCTGTAATACCACATAGGCTTTACAGCGATAACCGACATCCACGCGGGTGGAGCCGCGGGCAACAGCTAGTATATTATATATTAAACCGGAATACCCCTGCGGTATTCCGTAAGAGCAAAAACCGAGCCATCGCAAAAACCGAGCCATCGCAAAAACCGAGCAAAATCTATCTGTCAGATTGAAAATAGGTATTCCGTAAGGGCCCTTTTTGACGTTTAGTCAATAGATTGTGCCGTCACCGAGCAATCACAACTGTCAGTTTTGCGATCACAACTGTCAGTTTGCCATCGCTGTTTCTTAGAGAATTAGCCGGCCGGTATAGACATTGAGGAGCTGCTCATCTAGTGCTCGCTTTGAGCAGGCAGTCAGTCAGTCATTCAAATTGTCTCGCGAGGCAAACGCGTCTCCTCATCACGCGCGGCATTCCTAGCGAGACGGGTATCGACATTCCTCGTGATGTCGATTCCCGCCTTTTTATTTATAGTACTTTAGGTAGCAAACAAATATACGCTCCGCTTGATGGTAAACAGTTATCATAGTCTAAAGACGTTTGTAATGCTTGGGGCATCACTTGCGTGTTGCCGATTAAAAAACCTTTTAACACCAGGTTTTTGAGATGGAGTATTCCTGGCATAGGAAAATGTTACTATAAAAACACAATAACTGAGCTCTGGAGACCTGTGTGAGGATTTGTCCTGACTAATTTGGTCTTTATATTTGTGGAGATGAGTTTTAGGTCGTTTCGCCCGCCATTTGTTCGCCCGAACGGGCCAAGCGACCAAATTACAAAAATTTTAGAGGTGTTATTACTGTTCATGTACAGACAGCATCAAAATATGTCTATACATGAAAAGTAGTTAAACCTCCATCGGGCGATACGCCCAATCAAATATTATATTTTTTTGTAATTTGGTCGTTTGGCCCGTTCGGGCGAACAAATGGCGTTTACTCGTGGAGATATTTTTATTATAATCAGGTAAATAATAAAACTTCATTATTTATTTGTAGAAAATAACTCACATCAGTCATTTTACGTTCAGTTTTGGCTTTGTTAGACACTTGACACTTCTAATATGTGGCTATTTTTCTATTTCTATGGCGTCGGCTATGATGTACATAAATAAGATAAAATGTACAGTTTTGATCCTTGATATTTGTGGGGAGGATGAAAAGATTGAAGATATAGCGCAACGTTTTATATTTCTACTTCAATAATCGTGAAAAATACACCCCTGGCCCGCCCGCGCTCGTTTATCTCCAGGAGATAATCTCGACGGCACCGCTGAGACGATATTGGTTAGATTTCCATCACTCACTGCCGTTTTAAAGGAGATTTTTATTGATACTTTAGTTTTGTAACGATACTTTTAAAGTTATTTGATATTAGCGTCCCATCCCAGCTTCGTGGACATTTATTTTGTTTTTGTAGGTATTACAATTAAAAAAAAAATAGCTCTCGCTACTTGCTGATAATAATATAGCTTTCTATAAATTAAATAATTATAAAAATCGGTTTATTATTTTTTAAGTTTTAACATTACAAAAATCTAATCTAAACTAAGGGATGTGTTTTAACTATTCAGGGATTTTAAAACTATCTGGTTGATTTTGTAAAAAAGCGCATCCCTAAAAAAGCACTATTTTAAGAATGCTTTTTTTAACTAACGCGTCTGATCCGGGGGTTACGTTATGCTGCTAATCACGAGGTCCTGGGTTTGATTTCCGAGTTGGGCCAATATTTATGTTGGGTTTTTCTGACAAGAAATTCACAATAGTCGTTGGTCCTAGGCCTGATCTCGCTCCGGTCGTGGCAGATTGCCGTCCAATCGGACTATGAGAGTGAGAAAATAAAGAGTCCACTTGTATTTGCGTACACTTGTGCACTATAATTTCTCCCGCAAATGGCTAGTCTCCGTTGAGATTAGCCGCCGTGACTGAAAATAAAAAAAGTTCCACCTAACCGTGAGCGCTTTACTCCAAGCGGGATGATTCATTAACACGGAGGCATGTTACTAGAGGTAACGTTTACGAAGGTAATCTTATTAAGGAAGTAATTTAGGAGTCGTGGCGGAGCTTAGCTACGTCGTAAGCTCAACGTAACGAGTGAACTTGCTCGGAAAATGAGTGATCGTGTAGAAATAGGTTAATTTTTTTCCTTTCGCTAACCAGAAAAATAGGAACAAATATTCTTTTTTGTATTTAATAATTATTTTCCTTTAACATTTTCAGTGCCGACTTTTTACTCATTTATTCAATTGGTTTAAGAAAAGTATCGAATTACCAACCCTTACTATTTTGCGAACGAACAATAGGACTCGGTAGCCACTCGGCCTAGCACTCGCTAGGCACGAGGACAGGTAATTAATAACTATCTATAAATGGACTCGGTAGCCGGGTTCTCGGCGTATGGCGTATCAAAGAACCCGGAAGCCGGGTTCTTGGCACTAACAGTGTTAATAATATATGTCCCGCTGCTGGACACGGGTCCTTCCCTCCTCTATCAAGAGAGAACGAGGGTTTAGGCGATTGCCACCCAGGTCAAATCTTTGTGTGATGAGCACGAATGTTTGTTCTGTGTCTGCGTGTCATTTATCTATATTATGTATGTATTTAGAAATATATAAGTATGTTTATCAGTTGTCTGGTTACCATAGTACAGGCTCTGCCTAGTTTGGGATCAGATAGCGATGTGTGAGTTGTCCCGAAAATATTATTATTATTAATTCACAGACGCTGGCCTAATGCGGGTTGGTGAATCCAGACACTTTAGAAATTCTTCTAAGTTATGTGGGTTTCCCCACGATGTTTTCTTTCACCGTTGCCTTTGCTTTAGGTATGGTGACGATGTGGTCGGATAACACTGCACCGAGTGTAGTGACTTCGATTTCACTCGGTACAAATCTTTGTGTGATCAAGAAATATTTGTTTTGAACTCATGTGTATTTTGTGTCCGTGAATTGCACCAAGACTGGCCTCTCTAAAGACTCTCTAGCTAAAATTTAAGAGAATTCTTCTAATAAACGGTCATTATTCTATTGAAAACAAGACCTATCCTAAAAAAATAATTTACTATAGTATGGTTTAATTTCGGTATGTCATCAATGAGGCATTCTTTATTGAACGACCGTTCACAATTCACTATTCATCATTTAGGGTTCCGTACCTAAAGGGTAGCAACGGGATCCTATTAGTAATAGGATCACGTAGGCTCCGTTGACTGCCCTTTCAGCAGTATCTCCCTATTACAGTCCATCATATAAAGACCGTATCTGATGAATGAAATTTATACAAAATATGTATTTCTATTGCCGCTGTAACAAAAACTGATTCAAATTATAAAAGTTAGACCATACTTCCCATACAAGATATTTGTTTTGTGTTTTTTGTACGGAACCCTTCGTGTGCGAGTCCGATCGCTCTTGGCCGGTTTTATTCTTTCTAAATGAACTATCGATTTTAAACAGCAATACCCATAATTTAAACGCACTATAATCTTACCAAGCAATGTCATATACATTCAAATATTCTGTATAAGTCGGTCAGTACGTATATTTGGCTCGTTGCCATCTTTCGAAGACAATGCTAATATTCCCATCCCCCTCATACAGAAGAATGGAATCGCGAATAATCCATGAATGTGGGCACTGTCAGCAAAAATATCACTTGTGAATATTTGCCGCCGACTGAATGGAAAGAAGTATTTTTCGTAGGATCAAAAATTATTGTTTTCTACTTTAAGTAAAAGAGATAGGGCATCATGCAAGCGAGTAAACGCAACTGGGAATAGACTTCCACCTTACAAAAGACCATAGCAAAATAATTCCGCACTAAGACGTAGTTGTGTTCATGTGCGCGAAGTACGTATAGGTCTCCAGTTAAGTACTCATTCTAGAACTGCGTTTTTAATTATGTTTCTCTTATACCAGGGTTACCCCTACTTTAAAACACTGTAGTTACACTTTTTTTAAAGATAACTGCCGCGCTAGGGATCTAGCTTTGTGTTGCAGGGGACTTTACAAACATACAATTAACGGGCACGAATTTAATAACACCAACGCTTGAAAGAAACATTTATGGATCGATCAAAGTTATGTCCCGTGTGGGAATCGAACCGGCTGGGGTAACACCTAAGTAGACTACTAACTATCTCGGTGGCTCAGTGGTCGATGTGTGTGAATGCTGATCTCGACGTCCCGGGTTTAATATTGGGTTTTTATGTTAAGAAATTCACAGAGATGATGAAAGATTTTTGGAAATTGGCGCTGTTTACACCCCGTGCCTTGGAAAGCACGTAAAGCTGTTGGTACTGCGCCTGATCTCTCTCCGGTCGTGTCAGATTGCCCTCCGATTTTTATAGTCCGATCTATGAAAATTAAGGAATAACATTTGAGTTTCCGCACATACTATAATATCTTCCGCGCAGTTTCCGTTGAGATTAGCCGCCGTGACCGACATTCGGTAAGGTCATCCTAACCGAATGTCGGTTAGGATATGTCATCATTAATTAGTTAAGTAGGAATAAATATTGAAAGGATATTTTTACATAAATAACTTTTACCCGTCCCTTCGCTCAAGTTAAATGATAGGTAATAAAAGGTGGCCTATGTCACTGAGTTAGTCAAAGTCAAACTCATTTAGATCAAATACATGATACTTATACGTCATAAAAACAAATGCCAGCATTTCTTTTCTCCGGTTCATTTGCTGACCAGGGTAGGCTCTCGAGAAGAATTGGCAAGAAACTCGGGCCACTATTTTAATCGCCAAAGTATAACATTTACAGTTTGGTATAAGTTACAATATTTATGGTAACAAAAGGGTGTGTACCTTTGATCTATGAAGGATGTTTTCAAATAGACCTTATTTGAGAAGAGATCACACCTAAATATTAACAATTGGTAAGGCATAACATATATTACAGCAAGTTTGTAATAATATTATTGTATCAACTGAAGTATAACGTAAACTATGTATCTCACACCCAGAGGAAAAGAAAGCGTAAGAGAGATATATTTGCTCGGCAAAATTAATCCTGTGGTAATTAAGTTAAGGTTGAAAACTGCTTAGCAAATTGCTTCTGAGAGTATGGTTTAGAACTGTCAATTTTTGTTTCTGTCACACTAAAACATTGACACAGTGTCCGCAGAGTGATTTTCTCAAAATTAAAATCTTATCTATTTTTAAACAAGTGGCCTGCCCCGAATTCGTCCGGGTTAAACTATTTTCAGCTCAACTTTCTTTTTTTTACATAATGATCTTCTCCTGACACTAACGAACATAGCAAAAATAGTATTAGCGAAATAGGTTCATTCAGCGATTAATTTTTATGATATAGATAAATAAAATCGTTTGTCCTGTCTAATTATCAACGCACAGCCAAAACTACTAAGTATAAAAGCTGTGATTTGAAACATAAGTTTACTTTATAACGTAAGCATAATTATAGCATAAGAAAGGATTTTTGGTAATTCAATCTATAAACGGATGATAAATAGTTTTTGGCAAAAACATTTTACTTATTTTCTTTTTATTTTTGAAATGTAAGTACAGTACTTTTTTATTTGATATCTTGACTTGTTTTATCAACTATTTATATAATTATGAAATAGTTCAGTTATCAATGTCGTCTTTCATACTTATTCGACGGTGAGATGAAGGGCACATCAGTGGCAATTAATTTAGACCAATATGAATGTTCACTCACAAAGACCTTCCGTGTACGTTGATTTCAATTATGGACGAAGGAAACGTACACAATTCGCACCCTTGGCTTTTCTGCAAGGACTGGCGACGTTTTTGCCTCTGCGGCATTTTATTGCAATTGATATACAACTTTATGTAATGGAAATAGAGTTGGTTTTCCCTTGCACAGGTTTCAGGGGATGCTGCGCCTCTGTATGTATTATAAATTGGTTTAGAGCGGCGCGGGGAGTCGCCGGTCGCCCGCTCGATACCGGCCAGTCGCGAGACAGGCTTGAGAGCGTTCGCTTCGCTATCGCATCCGTTATCAAAACGAAAATAAAAATAATACCCTATTGTGCATCCACAGTTAGTACTAGTGTTGTGAACAGTGAATGTGTATACTGACATGTTGGATTGTTAGCGGTACTAGTTCGACAGAATTTTTATATTGGAAGGTAGGTGATAAACAGATAAACCTTTAAAGCCTGCTGTTGTGAAGCTCGGTTCGTCGCTGCGTACGAATTTTGCGTGTGTTTTGCGAAACATGCGGCTTTTATTTCGAACGTCACGTGTTTCTAGATTAATGTATTTCTTTTCTTTTAATGCGAAATAAGTTGATTAATTCGGTGTTGTTTAATCAACTATGGTCGCCGAGTTCAGATGGCAATCTTGTTATTTTTTTACAAGAAACCTACCCCAAAAAAGCAAGAAAAAAAATAGAATTATTAGACTACTGATTTTTCATTCGGTAAAATGATAATATTGCAGTAATGTCACAGTCCCTAGGTGACAGTAACAAGGCATACCAGCTGTCAGGTGACACAATGCGGATGGGAAATAAAATTTAGGATCCGCAGTTTTACGATGGTATTAGACATTTTCTGTAAATTTAGTCATCATTTTCGGCATTAACATTAATGTGTTGAAAAGTTAAGGTAGATTTTGAATATTACAGGGCACTGCTTTGTTTGCGACCGATCGTAGGTACGATCCCCGAGTCGAGCAAAGTGTTATTGGATTTTTCTATTCTCAGTGATAGCACGAAGACTGGAACTATGAACTGTTGAATCTCTGAATATAAACGGGACCTAATATAGCCTATACATACATCTCAACCCATAAATGTCCCACTGCTGGGCACGAGTCTCCTCCATTCATTTGGAGGAATATTAGCCTACTATACCACGCTGGCCAGACGGGTTGGTATAGGGTTTTGTTTCGAGTTTTCTCTCTCTTGCAGTGGATATTGTCTGCCTGACTTACTCCCTTAGTCGACTCATACGACACCCACGGGATGGAACGGGGTGGTGACATTGTATTCTTAATCCGTCACCACACGGACTATAGCCTATATATTCCCCTGAAATCAGGGGGAACAGCTAGTATAAGTAGCTGTTTCCCTTGGCTTCACTTGTTGTCGATTTTAACCATGCCATGCACAATTCTTCGATCGTTGTGTAATCGTGTGTATAAGCACAGCCGATGTATTTTGATCAAAGCGTCATCTAACTTCAAAAAAGGCCATACCATACATAACAAATGCTATCTCGTTTGTCTTCTCAATAGAATAGCGCCATAGTCTCTGCCTACCTCAATGGGTAGGTAGAGACTATGGCACGCCACTTCTTACGACTCAAGCATACCTCTTTCGCTACATTCATCAACCGGCAAATTCCGTAAATTCCTGTTTGCTGTATAATTAATTATGGATGTCTGGTAAAGTAAAACTATTTTGGATGGGTTCATAAACAATGTATGGGATTTCTTTCTAATGAAAGAAAGAAAGTAATGCAATATGCAAAGTGGGCAAAATGCAAAGCGCAATCTAAAATTACTTACTGGATAGGCTTGTTCGTTTAGTGCTTAGTGATCTTGAGTTCTAAGCAGGAGGTCAGAGGTTCGATGCCCACCCAGGACAAATCTTAGTGTGACGAGCATGTTTATTTGATCTGGCTGCGTGAAATATAAAAATCTTCGTTCTAGAATTTAGTCTAATAAATTTTTGTTATAGGCAAAGCTGTGCTGAGTCAAACTTGTCATAATAAATTCTAGTAGATTTTTAATATTAACTACCTACGTAAATATTGATAAGATGTTCACCAAAAACTGCTCAACGCGCTTAAAGAAGTTTTAACTTCAAAAAATTGACAAAAATGTGATTTATAGTGGCCCTGACTGGTAAGTCACAAGTCGTGGAATCGATTCCCACACGGGAAAAAACTTTGTAAAGTGTAAATAAAATATTATTTACTAATGTCTCAATCGTAATCGCCTTCAAAGTTTAGGACGGTCGTATCCATCCATTTCAGCTATAAGACGTCTACTGCTGGACATAGGCCTCCCGCGAGGTTTTCCACCTCGTTGGGTCCTGAGTTGACCTTGTCCATGGGTTGCTCGCGACCTTTACCAGGTCGTCGGTCCATCTTGTTGGAGGCCTGCCCACGCTGCGTCTGCCAGTTCGTGGTGGCCACTCTAGAACCTTTCTGCCCCAACGGCCATCAGTTCTGCGAGCTATGTGCCCTGCCCATTGCCACTTAATTGAGGCAATTCTTCGAGCTATGTCGGTCACTTTAGTTCACGGTCGTATACCTACTTAGAAATTGTCGCGAAAACATTTACGCCCAAATGTGTCAACAGTTTACGATATTTTAATGAGACTTTTTCTTCTTTCACTAACTTTACTACGGTCTTTACAACCAACACTATGTATTTTATAGTTTAATACAATAACATACTGAACACATAATTTTTTTTCTATTTTAAGACAATGCCCCATTAGGGAACATGCCCTGTATCGCGGGGGATTTTACAAACGTACAATAAACGAATACAACGTACATCCAGACTCGGGACAACCCTTTATGGATCACACAAATTTTTGTCCAGTGTGGCGATCGAACCCAGTAGTAAATGACGAGGTAACCACTTAAGCCACCGAACCAACCGTGCAGTCTGTACGTTACTGCTGGAGCTGGAGGCTCTGGAGAAGGACCTCCACCTTATAGAAAACTAAACACAGTCGTGTGTAGTTAGTTATTAAACCTATCTGTTATTCACCGTATACTTTTTCCTGCTCCTCTAGACAAGTGGCATAATGTAAATGTATGGGATTTGACGTAAGTGTGCGACATTATGTCGTAGAAATACGTCAAATTTTATAAATTTGCTTTCTATTATATTTGTTTCGACTACCGTTTATGCCACTTATTATAAAGAGGATGGATTTGTATTTTTGTATGTAACAAATAAACTCAAAAATTACTCGACCCATTTTAAAAATTCTTTCACCATTAGAAAGCTATTTTATCAGCGGGTAACATTAAAGGGATAAATGTCGACCCGTGCGAAATCGGGACGAGCCGCTAGTAATCAATATATTAAGTTTACACAGACATTCATACATACCTTTGTATACAAAGGTCATCGACCCTTCATTCACAAGTGCAACACATTTCTTAAGGTCATTGTTAATGCGAATCGAGTCCGCTAGATGTCACGAGCGGGCTTACTCGTGACCGAAGTTATTAGACAGCCTAGTGCATCTGAATATATTGTACCTATGTGTTAGATAGAGAAATAGACAGTTAATTTATTTACTGGAGGGTAATAATAAATGTTACTAATATTATAAACCCGAAAGTTTGTAAGTATGAATGGATGGATGGATGGATGTTTGTTACTCTTTCACGTAAAAAGTACTGAACGGATCTGGATGAAATTATTCTGGCACAGAGATAGATTATGGTCTGGAATAACACATAGGCTACTTTTTACAGCGATAACCGACGGCGCCGCGGGTAACAGCTAGTGTTACTATAAAGTAGACTGCCTTGGTGGTCCAGTAGCCGCAGTATGCGCCTACTGTGCACGAGGTTGCAAGTTCGATTACTACACAGGACAAAACTTTGTATGACCCACAAAGAAATGTTCTGAGTCTGGGTGTAATTTGTGTCAATTGAACGGTCCCCCGCGACACAAAGCTTGTTCTTTTGTGCGGGAGTTGTCTTTTTAAAAGAAGAGATTTAAAAAAGACAACTTATCTAAATACCCAGTTTATTGTCTACGAAGGAAAATATAAACGCGAAAGTTTCTAAGAATGTATGGACGTATGTTTGTTACTCTTTCACGCAAAAACTAGTAAACGGATCTATATTAAATTTGGCATAGAGATAGATTATAGTCTGGAATAACACATAGGCTACTTTTTATCTTGAAAAAATGTCTGTTCCCGAGAGGAGCCGTGGGCGGAAGCTAGTAATATTATAAATGCAAAAGTTTAAACGAATATATATAATGATGTTAGTAATTTAATCTTTATGTTTACATAAAAGCTTGTACTGGAAACGTGAACGAATATTGTAACACAAGACTTTTATGTATAAAGATTTTCCTTCATAGACTATTACCTGTACTATTAAGTATTCTGTGGCCAGGGAAACATTGTGTCTATGGAGCCAATTGAAGATAAAGAATATAGACAAAAGAAAAAAGAGTGGCCCGAGTTTCTTGCCAATTCTTCTCGTCTTCGTTTATAATATTCAGCGAATTGGCATTAGGAATTGGCGTTCAGTACTTTTTTAAAAGTATACTGGCATTTGTTTTAATGACGTTCATAAGTATCATGGATTTGATCTAAATGAATAAATGAGTTTGACTTTGATATAAATACTATCGTTCATTGAAGCAATAATATAATTATACCTAATTGCTAAGAAAATCGATAATATTTATCTAAACTAACAGACTCTTGAGATTCTAAAATAATATTGTTATTTAAAAACTCATGTCTATTTTAAAAATAAGACATATTTTTTATAACAACAATTATACCTCTATATTATACCGTAGATATGGGTTAGTAGTTATACATCAGGGTTGTTTAACAACAAAACACATACCCACAACACTAGACTCCGTGTTTTTATCGTCGGAATAGCTCAATATTATCTGATCTGAGGTTCAAATCCGAGACCTATGCTGTAGCCACTGTGCCACCAAGGTACTTAGTACTCTACTTACATCCTACTAATATTATTGATGTGAAAGTTTGTGAGTATGGATGGATGGACGGATGGATGGATGGATGTTTGTTACTCTTTAAACCACTGAACGGATCTGGGTGAAATTTGGCACAGAGATAGATTATGGTCTGGAATAACACATAGGCTACTTTTTATAGCGATAACCGACATCTACGCGGGCGGAGCCGCGGGCTACAGTTAGTGATATTATAAATGTAAAAGTTTGTGTGGATGAATGGATGTAAGTATGGATGTTTTTTCTCTTTCACGCAAAAATGGCTCAACGAATCTTGATGAAATTAGGCGCAGAAATCGATTATAGTCTGGAATAGCACATAAGCACATTTTATCCCAAAAAAAAACACTGTTCACGAGCGAGCGAATCCGCTAGTAGATTTATAAACGAATACATATAAAAATGCTTTAAAAGGGTGTTTTATTCTTAGACGAAGGTCTGTTTACAAACAGAACCTTTCCGAAAATAAATAACGAGAGAATCAAACACCACGACCCGTGTCTAATTAATGCTGACCCATGAAAGTTTGATGTCGGCCTCCAGCTGCGTGTCAACTAACGCTTGGCCTTTGTTATGCTAATGTAGGCAATATTGACTGTGAAAATTTTCAGCGTTGTTTTTATCGATGAAAAAAGTTCTACTATAACAACTTATTGGAATTGATGGTCCAGGTTTTAGTTTTGAGTGTAAATATATGATTACCCATATTTCAACTGCCTCGTTCGACCAGTGGTTGTTGACTGCGTTGAGCCAATTATAATAACAATCCTTACTAATATTATAAATGTAAAAGTTTGTAAGAATGGATGGATGGATGTTTGTTACTCTTTCACGTAAAAACTACTGAACGGATCTGGATGAAATTTGGCACAGAGATAGATTACGGTCTAGAATAACACATAGGCTACTTTTTACAGCGATAACCGACATCCACGCGGGCGGAGACGCGGGCAACAGCTAGTTGTTTCATAAAACTTTCCATAGATAACATACAAAATTAAGGTTTACCCTACCCATCTTACTCTGGGTAGTAATACAAGTGAACTGACATATTTTACTCACCCTTAATCTCTTTTTGAGAAAATATCACTTCACTGTCACGAAATATTTAGAAATAGATACCCATTTAACCGACATACCTCGAAGAATTGCCTCAATTAAGTGGCAATGGGCTGGGCATATAGCTCGCAGAACCGATGGCCGTTCGGGCCGAAAGGTTCTAGAGTGGCGACCACGCACTGGAAGACGAAGCGTGGGCACGCCTCCAACAAGGTGAGCCGATGACCTGGTAAAGGTCGCGGGCAACCGATGGACAAGGTCAGCTGAGGACCGAACGATGTGGAGGACCTTGGGGGAGGCCTATGTCCAGCAGTGGACGTCTTATGGCTGAGATGGATGGAACCCATTTAAAACCAAGGGTACCGAATGACCAATGAAACAATACACCGGCGCTTAATATTTTTTATAAGTAATAAGTAGTTTATTATTGTTACTAACATAATGAGTCCTAGTTACTTAATAAATACGGAAACTTAATTGGCAATTACGTATTTGAGCCGTTTGGGGTCGAGACAATTGGTTCGTGGGGTCCGAGCGCTCGCTTTCTTTTTAGGGAAATAGCGAAACGACTGATCGACGCTTCACGTGACCAAAAGGCTGGCCTGTTTCTTGCACAGAGAATCAGCATTGCCATTCAACGTGGCAATGCCGCCAGCCTTTTGGGCACTTTTCCGGTTGACAGTGATTCGGAGGAATATTATGACGCCTAAACTATTGCCTTTTATTTAATTAATTAGTTTTTCATATTTAGGTTTAGTTTGTATAAATAAGTTTTTTCATATTATTGTTGTATATATATAGTTTGAATTTTAATTTAATAAAAGACATACCATATAGAAGAAAAAAAAAAAAAAAAAAAAAAAAACTTAATAAATAAATTTTATTATTATTATTATTATTAATCCTTCCTGCAGGTACCTACCTACAGATACTGTTCTAAAATAATTTATGACCTTCATAAGTGTTCCTTTGTAATCTAAATGAATATCTTTTTTTTTTTTATTGAAAGTTTAAGTGTGAGTTTTGTGATTGCCTGACTCCTCAAAACTACTTGACTTGAATACTTGTAAATTCTTTTAAACTTTCACACGATTTGTACACATATTATAACTATAATGGACAACGGGTCTAAATCGCGCAATATCTTAAAGGTTTTTATACCTTTTTTGTTTCCCGACGTTTCGGTCGAATTGCACCGACCGTGGTCACTGGTTGACTGGTGCGGGTGAGCGGTGCCGCCGACTTCGTTGCGAAGTGAGAGGTTTAGTAACTACCCTCACTTGGTCGTAGTTTTTTTTAATGTTCGGAACTTCATAATGTTGAAAACTTGTACTTGAGTACTTTTCTCGATGTTTATACAAATCATAAAAACGGGATCAGTTGACCAATTCCAAATAAACATTCGGTCAATTGAACCCGCGGGATCAGTTCGAACGGGCAAGAGCCCTAAATTATGTTATACAGAAAACATAATCTACCTTTACTTTTCTTTAATTCTTTAATGTACACAAAATAAAATACAGTATAGCTAACAAACATATAACATTATTATGTACAAAGGCGAGCTTAACTCAGAGATGAGTTCTCTTTCAGCAAACCTTTGAGTGATGGAAAGTGCAGAGGAAAGTAAGGGTAAACGAAGTGTACATTTAGTAAAGACAATATTAAAGCACAGTAATAATAGTACGATATAAGATAATACATACGTAAATACAGAATACATACAATTATACATATAATCATTACATATTCTTTTACACATTTATTTTGTAAGGAAATGCTCCTTGACGTTTCTCCTAAATACGTCCAGAGAAGGACTAGAACGTATGGAATGCGGAAGAGAATTCCATAGATTTACGGCATGGACAGTGAAGGAATCATGATATCAAGTAGAATAGTTATGGGGAGTTCGTAGAAGAAGCGAAGAAACTTGTCAACAGGGGATACCCCTAGGAATAAGGTAGCTAAAGCGTTCACGAAGATATGTAGGAGAATTGGGATTATGGAGTATAGAATAAAGAAGGGAAAGGATATGAGAGTCCCGGCGCCTCCGAATAAAATTCAAACAATGGAGAAAGTAATTAATAACTCCAACAAAGAACATACAATAGGCAAGGTACCCTAATCATAGTAGATCAAAGCGATTATACCCCAATTCTTGTTGCATAAGTTGTAAGGAAAAAATCAAGGTGCCTCCCTCCCTGACCCTCGCTTCCTCCGACCTTGCAGCGGTGAGATAAATCCGCTTGCCTCGTTACAGCATACCCACAACCCTCTAGGGTTGCCAAGTGCCTTTGGGGTGTCTTATATGTAAGATTATTATATGATGATGTTTGAGTGTGTGGGTTGAAATCTAGGGAGACAATAAAATATTCTAAGGAGTTTGAAAGGATTCTTTTTCCTGTGATCGGGGATAATCCCCATGATAGTCTCAGTTTTGTAAAAGATTATACTGTAATCTTTGATTTATATGGAGTATTCCTGGGATTCCTATCCCAGGGATACTCCACTTTTCGTTAAAAACGCATCCCTAAATACTTACTGGAATCCTGTACTCGCACACAGGAACACAACTACACCGCTGTGTATAGTTATTTGGCTGTGGTCTTTTGTAAGGTCCTTCCCCAGTCGGGTTTGCTCTCTTGCATGGTTCTACCTCTCTAAATATATTATGTCAGAAATTAAAATATTTGGCAGAGTCGACCCTACCCTTGCGAGGTTAACGAACAGACGGACTGGGGGAGCCTTTGCGCATGCGTACCACACTGTTTTGGTAGCCCCATCTCTGTAACAATTTCTCATCTATATTTATACGCTCACCAACTATTTTTGGTGACGCAATTTTAGTCAGTTTTAGACAAATAGGAAGGCTTCAAAGGTCAGCTTTGAATGCGTAGGTTCATGTGTTAAAATTTTTAGTAGGTATTTATGTTTTATGTTGTCGTAAACTAAGTAGTTTTACTGTTATGTCGGTGATGTAAACATTTTAACAATTGTAAGGCTAGTGTTTTTAGTAAAGCTAATGTCTGTTGCTGATACTATAGGAAGGCTTAAATAGCAGAATACCTGAAGGCGTTGAATCACGTGATAATAGACCTATATCTATAAACAAGCGGTCGCGTCCCAACTTTGCACAAAGGGACATTTGTTTAGTTTTCATATGGATCCCGTAATTTTTTATCATTAAAATATAGCTTACTAGCTGTTGCCCGCGGCTCCGCCCGCGTGGATGTCGGTTATCGCTGCAAAAAGTACCCTATGTGTTATTCTAGACTATAATCTATCTCTGTGCTAAATTTCATCCAGATCCGTTTAGTAGTTTTTACGTGAAAGAGTAACAAACATCCATCCATACTCACAAACATTCACATTTATAATATTAGTAAGGATGTTACCTGCTGATAATGTAGCTACTACATAAATAAAAAGTTACTCGTACATAATATAAGTATAATATTATTTATTTACTTTTTTTCGTATTAGTTGATAATATCATAATGTCCGTTCGTCACTTGGGGTTACCACTGAAAATCAGCGCTGTGTTGTTGCCACAGCATAGCATTATGCTGAGTAGTGACCTCATTGGCACAGACATGAGGTGTCTTATTAGTATATAATAATTATAAGGTACACTTTGAAATATACCAAATTGACACTGTGTCAATAAATGTAAGTTTATTTTTTACCACTTATCCTACTTGTCCCTTGGGGCAGTTGTGCCATAGAAACCACCTCTGAAAATTATTTATATTTATTACAGTGGCATTACTTTTACGACTCGAGGTTCATCTTTTGTTTTCTTATAAGACCATCGACATGTAATTTTAAAATAATCATTAAACAATGGTTATTGTTTTTGTTAGGTATATGAATTAGAAGAATACAGGTATTTAATAATTGACTTTCACAGAAGCAGTTGACACGCCATAACTGTTGACATAATGAAAAGAGACGATATATATCGTCTCTTTTTTATGAATGAATATTACGTATATTATTTATTTATAATATATAATAATAAAAGGATTGAACTGATGTCGTGTGTGAAAAGACTTAACTTTCTTAGCTCTCACTCGATAGAGGAGAGTAGACCTGCTGCTATTATTATAAATATTAACACGTTGAACGCCATAACGGACACCGTGTGTCCGACAGAATACTATCCCATGAGGCCGCACTGTTTTAACACGAGTCGTCCAAAAATCGTTGGGGTGTTTTTTTGTAAATATCGTCAGGAAATAACTCAAAAGTAATTAGCGACTTACGGAAAAAGTGATATTGTTATTATTTTCTGATATATAAAATGTCGGACACCAGTGTCCGTCGCGGCCTGCGAGAATGTCCAATCGTGTTTCCATGCGCGGGCGCCGCGCGGGTCACGGTGTCGGTGCATGTGTTGTGAATAAGGCACCAATGGATAGCTGAACCTGATCTCATAGCTTATAAGTTTATTATTATTTTTAACATGTATGGTTGTTACCTTTTTCTAAGAATTAGATTTTTTAATAAGAAATATGAGTTTTTATTAATATGTCGCTTCTACAACTCCTAAAAGTAGCTGCGTACTGAACCCATTGCTTACCTAATACGTAGTTGACTAAAATCGAATATAATTCTAACATGTATCTAGTGTTTTATAAAGGTTAAAAATAATGAGTATCTAACTATAATAGCACTCAATTGAACGATTTGGAATACTTGCTTTATGTACCTACAATATTTTTTTAAAACAACTTGTAGAGAAGCCTGTAATTTCTAAGTCCTTTGAATTTTCTCTGTGCCAAGTTGTCAGGCTGTTCTGTGGGGCCGCGCGGGTCCCTTGCAATAGTAAAAACAGATGAAACGCAGTCCGTCGGCCGTCAAGACGCTTCTGAAGTGATAGAGGGCACGCGGACACACGGTGTCCGACGCGGCTCCTTGGACCCAACATATTAGCGGTCACATGGTGTCCGCCGCGGCCAACTGGGCTAAACATGGTTTTTAGTCTGGCGTTCAACGTGTTAATAAAAGTCAAATACTTTACTACTTTTACTTTTACTTTTAGTCGAATGAGAGAAATTAGAGTGTGAGGCAATAGGTTTGGATTTAGAAATAGCTGCTTATATAAACATAAAATAATCCTTTCTGGGTGTACCTCTGTTAGGGATGTACTTATTTAGGAATTCATCCGATTTTGTGAATCGTAATAGATCGGATTGCATGCATTAATCCGATTACCAAAAAATCGATCCAAAAATCACATAGAAATTAAGCAATTAAATATTTCAAACAATATTATAATAAACAAACCAAAAAAAAAACAACACAACAGAAATAACATGTACGTAAGCAGAAAGTACTATGTTGGGATGCGATCCGATTTTTGATGATTTTGACAGACGTATCGATCTGCCATCCGGCAGGGGTATTCCGTAAGAGCAAAAGCCGAGCCACCGCAAAAACCGAGCAAAATCTGGCTGTCAGATTGAAAATCGGTATTCCGTAAGAGCAAATACGGAGCCTTTTTGACGTTTAGTCAATAGATTGTGCCATCACCGAGCAATCACAACTGTCAGTTTGCCATCGCTATTTCTTAGAGAATCAGCCGGCTGATAGCATGGATTCGATCCGATCCAAAAATCGATTGGATCGTATGCCCTACGATCCAATCTTTGAGAAAATCAGATCGGTTCGGCGCATCCCTAACCTCTGTGGATACACAGAGGTACACCCAGAAGGGAAGTCCCTACGCATGTTAGTATACCTGTGTTCTACATTCATATTATTATAATGAACACAAAAGATCCGAAATAAAACTAAACAAAATAAAAATAGGGTGTCGACTCACCGCCTTATGATTTGGACACCGAATAAAAACAGGTCCTATTCAAAAAAATCTCATTATAGAAACATTAGGATGCTGTTATTTGGCTCCATGATATGGAATTGTGAGGTATTATTATTATATAACCTACTTTGTTTGATTGCGTGTTGTAGTTGTTCAAAAATGCAGTAGACTTCTTTCGATAGTAAAAGAAGATTTTGTAGCCAAATATCACTGAAATATATAGTTTAGTGGTTAGTGCCAGACTGGTAAGCTGGTGAACGTGGGTTTGATTCCTAGGGTGCTTACATAAAAAAACAGGTATCCGGTACAGACAAATCTGTACGGGTCGGTACGGACCGGTACAGTGTTGACTCGCATAAAGAAACAGGTGAATCTGTCCTTAGTGACAATCATGGCCGAACGAAGATAAACCCGTATGGCTCGGTCCTGGTAGTCGGCACTGACAAGTTACACCCTGTTTCTTTATAAGTGAGCGAATAGATTATATTTAAATATTATACCTGCGCCGGTCGGTACCGACCCGTACAGATTTGTGTGTACCGGAAACCTGTTACTTTATGTAAGCACCCCTACCCAGGACAAATCTTTATGTGATGAGTACGATTATTTGTGTTGCGTCTGGGTGTAATTTTTCTATAAAATTTTTGTATTTAGAAATATATAAGTATGTTTACTAGTTGTCTGGTTGCCTCAATACAGGCTCTGCCTTCACGTCACCTCAACTTACGCCCAGACCAAGAGGTAGAGCACCATACTAGCGAGCAAGCCCGAATGGGGAAGGACCTCCACCTTACAAAATACCACAGCCAAATAACTACACACAGCGGTGTAGTTGTGTTTCTGTGTGTGAGTACAGGTCTCCAGTGCTCATTTAGGGCAGCATTTTGAAAGAAACGTTTTCCTATCCTAAGTATATTCCATCTTAATGCTCTGGAGTCAAAAAGTGGGTCGGCAACACGTAAGTGGTACCTCTGGTATTGCAAGCGTCCATAGGCTACGGTATTTACAAGTAGTATAAAAAAGACGTAAAAAAAAATGGTGGACCATTTGAACTCAATAGCAGAAGGCGCAGGTTTGAATGCTGCTCCGGGCTTGACTTTACCGACATTGCTTTAAATAATAAAATATATTTGAGCTAATTGCAAAGCAAAAATGCAAAAATGTTAATAAGGCTCTGCCTAGTTTGGGATTATAATATGACCGTCTGTTAGTTATCCCAAGATATACATATATTGAAGCAGTTTTAATAATTTAATCCAAATTGACTTTGATGTAAAAATAAAGGACTCTATTGTTACCTCAGTTTTTCAAAAGTCATACCCGATAGGGTGTTTGTCCATTGAAGCGTAGCGGCGTTTTCTTTAGAGATAAAACGACGCCCCGCTCCCCTTTAATGGATAGGCAGCCTTAGGGAGAGTTAAATGTTTGATGCATGATCATGATGAGATGAGAAGGAGATGAGACATGCAACGTTTAAATGAGGGAAAGCATTACAAAAAGATGGTAAGATTACAGTTAAAATCTGTGTTAAAACAAGCTAAAATGTTAGGTTCTATCATCAGTGCTGCAATCTATCAAGTGTGCTGAATCTGAGTATATGTTGAATACGTTTATATTCCGTTCTTAGTCTTTAGCTACACAGGCTTTATTTTTCTGCTGTCGATTTTAAATAGGATAAATCAAAACTCAAAGTTATTTAATCATTTAGTTCAAAAGCATGATACTTATGTACGTCAAGATAAGCTTTTTTTTTCCTACAGCCAATTCGCTGACAAGTGTAGGGCCTCAAGAAGAATTTTCAAGAAACTCTGGCTATTCTTTTTTCAATATTCCGAGCTTTTAACCCTAGAGAACCCAGCACCTATTCTCTTTATCATACATACCACCACTCAACTTTTGCTCACATTTCACATTTGCTCATCTGTTAAAGCTATGCTCGATCAAGCGTGAACGAAGTCGGGCGCGTCAAGCTTGCATGTAAAAATAAATCTTCTAATTAAGCGCCTGTCAATCACAATAGCACGAAACATTCATTGAAAATGATCGAACAAAATTCTAGGTCGGTCGCAATTTCCAAAAATTAAATCTAAGGGGTAAGGCACGGCACCATACAAATGAACAAGCCAACTTGAAAAGAACTTCCATCTTTCAGTAGACCACAGTAGCATTAACTTTGACTAGGATTCTTTTAAGTACTAAGTAGTAGGTACTCGTAACGAAGTTTGTTTCGCTACGAGTACCTACTTAAAAGAATCCTCCATGTCGATCTTAAATCATCCATCATCTTAACATTCACTCGGTTTATCATACGCAATCCATTTCTCTTTTCTTTTGGTCTCCCTCTCCTCCTCTATTCCTCCACACTCATACTCGTCATTCTTTTACTCGTTCTCTATGTGCGTTACAATGCGTGAGATAAATAAACAGGCTTTCTACGATTTAATAATGTCCTCCTAACCGAACTTCGGTCACGGCGGCTAATCCCTACGGAGACTTGCCATCTGCGCGGGAGAAATTATAGTGTTCAAGTGTATTCACAGACATAAATGTATTTGTGAGCAAGAGAGCACCTGCACTCTTGATTTTCTTACTCTCGTATTGTGATGGGATGGTAATCAGGCATGACCAGAGAGACATCATACGCCCGATATCTCTGATTGTATCAACGGCTTTGCGTGCTTTCTGAAGTACGTTCGTCAAAGCATCACCGGCTTCCACACTTTGGGCATCTATTATGAATTGATAGAAGAAGCCTTCATCTATTTTCGGCCTGGCCGGTGAATATCTTATGTAGAAATCAATCAAATTAAATTATTCAAACCCTTTTCCATAGACTGCATAAAATAACACGGTCAATTCAAAATAGTTATTTAGAAGTGCTATACAAACTCGCCAGTCTACGTCTTGAAGAGCCAAAAACCGTTTTCGCACCTTATTCTGGGAATTCAGGATCGTGAGTGACCTTTATTTTGAAATAGAATCCTTGACGGCTTAAAATTATGAGAAGTGTTTTGAAAAATTATGTTATTGGAAGATGATTAAATGTCTGCGTTTTGTTTAGTTGTTCGAATTGGGTTTCTCGGGATTTGGTTAATAGATTCTTGGATATTGAGGATTTATGTGCGAAAAGAATTGAAACGCTTTTGGTTATAAATGTTAGTCTTAATAATAATATGATATTGATTACTATGATGATGATTTTAGGTCCTGAATGTAATGACAAACTTATTTGAATTTACATCATTAAACAGGAAAATCAAATTGCTGACAATTGTTAAAACATGAAAAGCGCTGGCAACTGGCAATTAACAGCAGAAATCTTTATTTACGGATCATCATGGATCATTTCACGAATGTTTAATACATTAAATACATACAAACGAAATGAAATATGCACTGAAGACCGGAACTACTTACACTACAGTGTGTTTGTAGTCTATATTCGTAAGGACTAACGCAGTCGGGTTTACTCTATTATATGGCACCTTCGTCATCTCAACTCATAAACGTATTATTGCTAGGCACAGGTCTCCTCCATACACTTAGAGGGATATTAGCCTACTATACCACGCTGGACAAACGGGATGGTTTTGAGTTTTTCCTCTCTTCAAGTTTGTATTCTCAATCGATCACCACATGGACAATCATATGGTACCATACCTCTTATAAAATTACTTTTTAATTGTTTTGAATTCAGAATTGTTACTCAAATGCAAAATCAGTAGAGTAAACGTTGCACGTGCCAATCTAAAGCGTACGAGCATATAATGTGAACACGAAATGCGTAAAATCTCCATTATATTAAGTAAATTTACACACTAATACATAATTAAGTATATATGTAATTTATGCACATACAGTATTAGTTAAACATCGTTACTGTTCTCGTCACAAATCAGGGACAAAATCAATAACCATTTATTACATTATGTACCTACATACGTACACGGGGAAAATTAATTCGTGAAATTCCCCTAAGCCACGTGTTTGTAAATGTAGTTATTACTAGTTTGTTTATTCTGATATTGGATATAAATGATCTTAATAATATGTTCCTCTGCTAGGAACAGGTCTCCTCTCCTCTATCAAGAAAGCATAAGAGAGGTAGGGCACCATACTAGAGAGCTAGCCCGACTGGTGAAGGACCTCTATCTTACAAAAGACCACAGCCAAATAACTACAGACAGCGATGTACTTGTGTTCCTGTGTGTGAGTGTAGTCTCTAGGGCTAAGGTAACTGCTTAACATCAGGCTGGCCACATGCTTGTTAGCCACCCAAGTAGTATATAAAAAAGGATTTAGGCTTGCCAGTCCAATGCAGGTTGGCGACACAAACATGCGTTTTAAATTTCTCCTAAATATATGAGAATTAAAATCCATTTGGAAAGTCTTTTTAGCTGTTGCGCGGTCCACGTCCTTTGCAATTAATTTTGGCCAGTATATGCGTTTTGCTTGTATTTTTTAAGCCGCACAAATCCCGTACCTGTCGGATATGTGAATATTCGCCCTGACATAAGTTTATAAAGCCGGATAATCCGGGTAAAGCCTTAATTCCGGGTAAAACTAAATTCCTATCCGTACATAAAAAGTCTTTTATTAAATTTAATAGAACTGGATAGTTTTAGATTGTAATATATTTTTACCTGGCCCGTATTCTACATTAATTGGTAAGCTTTTACCGCTTACCGCACAATGAATCAAAGGCTTGCAGTTGTCAAGCAGCTCTGAAGCTCACAGAGTGAAGCCAAGTCAGTGATCTAAGCTGTTCATAATGAAACATCTAGACGTAGGTATACCGAGTCTACTGCTTAGTGCTGGCTTTGATTAGAAAGCTCTTTGAATTCATATTGCAAATATTATAAACTGATATAGTGGAAATTACCTTTGATTGCGTCACAACTAGTCTAAGGAATGAATTTGCTTTACGTTTCTGGCAAGAATTAGATTCTTGCCAGAATTCATTTTCATTTTTTCATCATTCTTGGGGTTATTTTAGATCCTTGTGATTTGTATTGCAGTATAGCAAAGCAGTATTGTGTTTGAGCCCATATTTCTAAATACTTTACGGAGTATTACCTGCATCAACCCTTATTTTGTTATACTACTTGGGTGGGAAACCAAAATACGGCCCGCCTGATGTTAAGCAGCTCCAGTAGCTCCATAAGCCATGTTAACTTGGCTTATGGAGCTGCTGGAGCTGCTGTTGCTGGCTTGCAATACCTATATAAGATAATCCTGTATTGCACACTGATTTTTAAGAATTTTCTGTGCCGACTAATATGATTTTGTTCTGATGCCGTATCATGATCATGAGACCGTACTTTTTTAGGATTCGTAAGTAAAAAAAGAATCTTTTTTTATTCGTCTTTATTCAAATTTTACTGTAACCCATGACAAGCTTGTGCCAAAGTGAGAATCGTATATTATTTCTTTAAATACTTTTTACTAAATCATATCATCAATATATATATAGGGGTCTTTAGGCATCTCGCACCACACGGAACTCGGACCGCGGTGCGACTTGCCTAAGAGCTCTTTTTGAATGGGTCATATCGCACCACATTACACCAAAATATAACTTAAAACATATTTACCATTAACATTTAACATTATTTACCAAATATGTAGGTAATATTTTTTTACATTCTTATTTTCGTTGATCTGTTAAATTTTACGTTTATCCATCTCAATAGAAAAAAACCAAAATTTGACTCCTGTGATTTTACCTACTGTGATTTCATTAGTTATAAGGAAATAGTGTACAACTATAAAACCTAAAATATAACCTGTGATTTGCAAAATTAGTCTTAAGTTCAAATGTGTGATGTTATAATTAAAACAATTAGTACCTATTCAATCTGTGATTTTATAATTTTTGAATATACATATTACGAATTATATCGCAATTGTTTATTTTCCTAATACCCACTTTTCTACATACCGGTACCAATAAAAATTATAATCCCCTAAAGTGTTGATATGAATCCAAACCCATTGTTTCAAATAGTGGTGCGACATGACCCATTCAAATAGTACCTTAGGCCACTCGCACCGCTCCAGCAATGTGGTGCGATATGACCCATTCAAAAAGAGCTCTTAGGCAAGTCGCACCGCGGTCCGAGTTCCGTGTTGTGCGAGATGCCTAAAGACCCATATATAGACAAGGTCGGCTTAGGGACAAGGTCGGCTCAGGATCGAGAGTTGTGGAAATCCTCGGGGGAGGCCTATGTCCAGCAGTGGACGTCTTTTGGCTGAGATGATGAAATCATTATCATAAAAAATTTTAGTTTTTATAAATTGTATTAAGTAGTTAAATATTTGCAAAACGGGAGATTCCAAGCTGAAATTTATTACGGGAACCTTCCATGCGTGGCTCAACACGCGTACTCAGCGAGTTTTCACTCGTGTGAAAAGCTGAGTAAATGTCAAAAGTTCCCTCGGGAGTACGCGCAAGGGTTAATTGTCGCTTTTTGTTATTTTTACGTGTTAATGGATTTTCCTGATCATTATACACAGAGTTTTTTTATTTGTTTTAAAGTCCTTTGTTATTTATGGCTAAGTGTATTATCGATGGAGGTAAAATCAAAACGATGTTACAATTTTGTGCAACGTCATTAAATTATTGTTAGGTATCCATTATTTATTCTTGAATTAGTTAGCGACGTCACCCATGATTGATTAGTGCGTTGCATACTTTTAAGGGGAGTAAAGGGAAGGGAATTAAACCAAATGAGGTAACTATCTATATCCTTACTAATATTATAAATGTGAAAGTTTGTGAGTATGGATGTATGGATGGATGGATGGATGTATGGATGGATGTTTGTTATATACTCTTTCACGTAAAAAATACTAAACGGAGCTGGATCAAATTTGGCACAGAGATAGATTATGGTCTGGAATAACACAGGCTACTTTTTGCAGCGATAACCGACATCCACGCGGGCGGAGCCGAGGGTAACAGCTAGTAATATTATAAACTTGAATGGATGCATTTATATTTGTAACTCAATCACCTCTGGATATTGATAAAATTTGCCTGGATTTGATTATAGTCTGATATAGCAAATAGGTTATTTTTTTATTCGGGAAAAAGTGTTCCTGTTTGATAGTCCGCGCGGGTTTCTGAACTAATATTGCTATTTAAGTACTGAAAGAAAAATAAATAAGAAAAGATTTGACGAAGCGAATCGACGCTTCAAGTAAACAGAAGGCTTATATTTGGCTCTAAGAATAAGCATTGCCAGTCTTCTTTGCACGTTTTCAGTAGACGTTGACGCGGAGGAATTTTATGACGCCTTTTAAACAGTTCAGCCTTTTTTGTGTCTTTTCTTTCATATTTTTTTCTTTTTTAATAACTGTAAATATAGTTATATTGTATGAATAGTTTTATTATAGATGTATAAAATGATATATATGAAGGAAAAATTTCAGTAACGTTTTATCCTATTCGGGTATCAGGGTGTCGGGTGCTGTACCTCCAGACAGTCTTATACATAGCTATAGGTAATATCTACCTCCTGAGTAGCGTTCCGAAGTTCATTAAACAATACTGTGAACTTTGAGAGCCACCGATCTGCATCTACGATATAGTTCAGAACAATATCCCGTTAAAGTTAGTGCTGTGAAACGCAAAGTTTGAGCAACACTGCCTTCATTATAAACAAGTGGTCGTCTTCCTAATAGCAAACTTCGTGTATCAACTATTCATATTAAACTACTGAAATTAATAGTACCCCATATTAATTGGAAGGCGATTGATTTGGAGAATTGTTCGAAAATGATTATGACAAACAAGCATACAGACCATATAATGGTAAGCAGTTACCATATCCTATGGACGTTCGTAATAGAAAGAAAGAAAGAAAAAACATTTAATTCCTTCGTCTGCAGCCCAAAAAATGGTTCTTACCTCAGTATAAAGCTACTACTAAAAGCCGCAGCGCTGGTTTTCAGGTAGGCCCAGGGACAATAAAGAAAATCTAATTCAATACAATTCGATACTGACATGATTAATATCAACATTTTACCATTCTAACATTTTACTAATTGACATTCTACTAATTGACATTTTACTATTTGATATTTTTATAATTTTATTATTAATTAACATTTCTATGTAATAAGACTATCTAATCAAAAAATTGAAGTATAGACTTACTTGATATTAATAAATTGACAATAATTTTGAAATAGATACCTACTTATTTTTATTGTAGGTATTGCACCATTTTCACACACCATTGTTATGGTAGAATGTGATGGACTTTATTAATTTACCACCTCTATGTACCGCATTTCTAGTGAATAAATTAATTTGCATGTCAAGGAAAGCGAAAAATGCCATGCGAAAAAGTCTCGGACAAAAGCTAGTTTAGCATATCAGTGTTAAAAGCGCAAGCGCAAACTGGACCACGCTTCGAGCGCCGCAAAATAATCACAGTTTATATTACGACCACTTATCTCGAGATTTATCTCAGTTTTGATACTCACTTGTGATGCAGACCATTCTGCATCTAATTTACTTCAGTAAGAGGAACTATTGTCCTTTGTTCTTCGTGTTACAACGACTTACTTTCTGTTATTTCGTGTAATATTTGAGCGTAACTAAAATGGTTGAATGAAGTAATTTGGTTGATTTAGCGTCTAAAATGGTTTCGTATCTATCGTTGTAATGAGTTTTTCGGCTGGATTTCCAAGTGTATTTTATTATACGATTAAGAGAGGTAGGGCACCATACAAGCTTACAAGCCCAGCTAGGGAAGGACAACAGAAGCACGTTACCTTACAGAAGACCACAGTTAAAAAGCTACACGCAGTTGTGTTCCTGTGTCTGTGCGTGAGTACAGGTCTTCAGTATTTATTTAGGGATGAGTTTTTAAGAAAAAGTTTTCCTATCCCAGGGTTTCCCAATACAAAAACTTGGTGTTTAATTATTTTGGATTGGAAATTCGCGAGTGATGATCAAAAACAAATATACAATTTACGGACACAAACTACACCCAGAGACAGAACAAACAGAAGACATGTTACTCATCACACATAATTTTATTACGTGCGGGAATCAAACCTGCATACTCGGTATTTATGGCTAGGTGACCTTTATCACTAGACCACACGTGTACTAAGAAGCGCTCATAGCTGAACTCGCTGTTTGGTAAACGAGCAGCAGGTAAAGCTACCAAGGGCGTGGTAACCTTATAGATGGGTGACCGCATAGTGATATTTCATCAAAGCGTCTCCGTGCTTCGGAGGGCATTAGCATTAACAGTCGTTAGATCCCGACAGAGGATATTTAAAAATGGATATTTTAATATGAGCGATCTTAATAACTTTGTCATTAGTAAAGCCAATAACCAAACGGTAAGAAAAAGTCGTGCTCTCAATATACAACGCTTCTTCGCATGTGCGTGTGCATGAAAATACATGCATCTTCAAAAGCACACGCTTAAAAACTATATTTACCAAATAAAAACTCAAAGTCCAAGCGTATATCGCTTGAGGCGAGTCGGATAACCGCCACGCTTGCATTAGGACCGCGTGCCTCGTGCCTGCGCACTTATCTTAAGATTTATCTTGCGTTTTATACTCGCGCCTACCTCCCGATTTATCTTTTGCAGTAAATGTTCGGATTACAGTATACATACATATTAATGTATTGATGCAAGTTCATTGTTGTGTTGCGAAAGATTTTTATAAAAATTGTGGGAAGAAATAACCTTCATGATTTCTCTTCCCTTTTGATGGAAAAGCTACTCCTAGGACCGTTAGTAACGTTTGTGTCCTTACAGCAATTTCTTTTGAATTTTAATTGGAATTTCGAACGATGACAAACTTTAGTTAGTTTGTGCTCAATCTAGCTTGAGTGGACCTGCTATGTAAAAAATATCAAATTAAGTTTTTTTTTGAAAATTAAAAGTACCCAGAATCGACGTTCATGCATGAATAGGTTGATGAATGTAGAGGAGGCGAAGGAAGTATGTTTGGATCGAAGCAATTGGCGTACATAGTCTCTGCCTACCCCACTGAGAGACGGGCGTGATGATATGTATGTATGTATGTCAAATTAAGATCGAAAATAAGACACTATAAAGAAGTTATCAATACACTTCTGCTTATCACTTATGTCATAAGATCAATACACTTCTGCTTATCACTTATGTGATAAGCAGAAGTGTATTGATCAAAGTTTTTATTACAAAGTTTATTTATATACGTACCTATATAAGTATTAAACATACATAAGTTTAAAATTCACGCCTTATTCCTTGATTATTCAAGGAATAAGGCGTGATGGACGGCAACTGACTGCTAACCTACTATTCTTTATTTTAGTAACTTTTGCAGAAACAGTCCCGTAAAGTGCAGAAATACTCGTACTCTAAAAATATCAGACATGCAAGTATTATTTACTTGATTTTACATTCATTTCAAACTCATATATCTTACAAAATAAACACAACCTATGTTATGTTGGCTTATATGCGGTTTGTTTGAAGTAACATCGAATCGATTATATTCCAATTATAACTTCATCAAACTAGCTATTATGGGCGGTACTCTTGTCAGAGATATACTGGTAGGTATACGTATCAAAATACCAATATTTGATACACAAAAAAAAAATTTAAGAGAGGTAGAGCACCACACTAGTGAGCAAACCTGACTGGGGAAGAACCTCCACCTTACAGAAGACCACAGCCAAATGACTACACACAGCAGTGTAGTTGTGTGCCTGTGTGTGAGTACAGGTCTACAGCGCTTATTTTGGGATGCATTTTGAAAGAAACGTATTCCTATCACAGGGATCTTAAAGCCCTGGTGTAAAAAAAGAGGTTGGCAACACACAAGTGATACCTCTGATATTGCAAGCGTCCATAGGCTACGGTAACTGTAACTGCATAACATCAGGCGGGCCGTATGCTTGTTTGCCACCCAAGTAGTATAAAAAAAAACACAAAAAGGTTCAAAATTAAATTTTTAGGAATCCAGAGTTATTCTGGTACCGACAGCATTTTAATAAAAAAAAACACAAAAAATCTATACTATCTATACTAGTAGCCCTGTTTGTCTGTTAGTTTGTCAGCTTTACACAACTAAACGGCTGAACAGGTATAAATAAGACTTGGCAAGGAGATAGATGTTATCCTGGGGGAAGGAGTGGACATAGGGTACTTTTAACTGAAACGATAACCGACGTTTGGATTACTTACCGGGTATCACTTGCGTATTGCCGACTAATTATTTAACACCAGAGCTTTAAGATCGAGATTCCCTGGGAAAGGAAAACGTTTCTTTCGAAACGTGTCCCTAAATTATGTTTTTACTGTTGCCCGCGGCTCCACCCGCGTAGCCTATGTGTTATTCCAGACCATAATCTATCTGTGTGCCAAATTTCATCCAGATCCGTTCAGTAGTTTTTACGTGATCTTTCACGGATGTTTGTTACTCTTGTAACATACATCCATCCATTCATCCATCCATCCACCCATCCATTCTTACAAACTTTCACATTTATATTATTACTAAGGATTTAATTTATCAGAGTTAAAACGTTGTTATCTATTAGACACGTCTTGGACAATGATTTAGCGTTTAGCATAGACAAAAATACCTACGTATCATCACAAGTTTCTATTAACTATAAAATGCATAAAAAACCAAATTTTCGGGATTCTGATACGTATTAACTAGGGCGGTAGATAATTTGTAACTGCCGGTACTCGTCGACCACACTTTTTGCTATCTGAGCCTCTAGACAAGTGGCATGAACGATAGTCGAGTCGAAAAGTCAAAAAAACAAATGTATGGGATTTGACGTAAGTCTACGATATAATGTCGTAAACTTACGTCAAATCCCATACATTTAGTTTTTTGACTTTTCGATTCGACTATCGCTTGTGCCATTTGTCTAGAGGGTCTGAACTGTTACTAAAATATTCATAGGCGGACGAACTAACTATAATTTTGTACTGCCTTCTTGATAAGGAGGTTTCAATTTTGAGGCTAATAAATATACATTTTGAATAAAGGGTCTGCGGTATAAGGCTGAGAATAGATCCACTTTCCCCCTTCTCAATTTGGCGAAGGTGTTCGACAATAGATATTTGAATGCTAGCTGTAATTTTAACTCCAAGCTACGATGACTCAATGTTCTACGTAGGTTTTGGTTGCAATGCTCCGGGTTTCCGGTCCAGGTTTCAACTCCCGATATGGCTTTATGCGTAGAAAGAGCAATTAAATCTTCATTGTTTTATGGCATTACAAGTTATGTTTAGAAGTCTAGACAATGTTAATTATTTAGTTTAATAGAAAATGTGATGTGATGTGTGTGAGTAGGCACAGTTCCCCTGCGCTCATTTAGGGATGCGTGTCGAAAGAAACGTTTTCCTATCCCAGGGATACTCCATCTTAAAGCCCTGGTGTAAAAAAAAGGCTAGGCAACAAGCAAGTGATACTGGTATTGCATGCGTTCATAGGCTACGATGACTGCTAAACATCAGGCGGGCCGTATGCTTGTTTGCCACCCGAGTAGTATAAAAAAACCGTTTCCCATACTAATTTCGCAAAGTTCTTTATGTCGGAGCGTACCTTACTTAAGAATCGTCTGTGCAAAATTATGGACTTCTAAGCTTCAGTGATTTTGGCTTTGCATTAATAAATTTGCGGAAGGCGGGGGACCGTGTGCTGTGGCGCGTGTTAGGAGAGGCCTATGTCCAGCAGTGGACTGTGATAGGCTGATTGATTGATAAATCCAAGGCTATAATAACTGCTTACTATTTAACCCAAACCCTTAACTTAGATTGCGCTTACTTATTTTTCACGCGCTAGCACAGAGCATGTTGACAGACTTCAAGCCCTTCCAAGAACACTGTGAAGAGTTACATACGTGTATCTATTGTGAAGTTTTCCTTAACCATTAAAGCAAGGCATCGAATTGAATATATAAAATAACTATATTGAAATGCCTTCGATGTGTTGGAAGACTAGACTAGATGTTATCGAAATGTGTCGCTGGCGCCGACCGCGGATGCCTTGTAAAGCCACACTATGGATAGGAGCGGAGCGTATTTTTGTATCGTATTTTTTACTGTAGGTACGTTATAGTGCAGTGATAATGGAAAATGTCAAAAACATTATTTTTCTTGAAATTGGAATTTGGACAAGTTGGATTTTTAGAACCTCAACAAAACTTTTAAAAAGCTGAAATTTTATTTGATTAAAACTCGTAAAAGTATTGGTTGGCTCATAGCTAGTTAAAATCGATATTTTTTCAGTATTTTGTTATATTTTATAGGTATATAATATATTATACATGAAAGTATTTATTTATAATTACGTGAAATCAGCAGATTGTAAGGATGGCTTGGATGGCACAATTGGTAGTGCGCTGAGCCGGAACCAGAGTGGCGCAGGTTTGAATCTGGGCTCGACTTTTCCACATTGCTTTAAAATTTAAATATATTTCAGCTAAATGTATAGCAAAAATGCTAAAATATTTAATGACTGTAAGGCGTTCTGTTCATTTCTACCCATGTTAAGGTTGCCTTGAAAAAAGAGCACTAAGTGATAGAGCCGCTCATTGTGCTTGTTTAATATTCTATCTGTATCGGCGATAAGTTATTTTAATTTTGTGGTGTATAATAAAAAAAAATGTTTATCTATCTAAATTAATATGAGCTCCCAAGGTTACGATTCCGTTATCTTCAGTCAGAGGGACTTCCCCGGTACTGAATAAAACAAAAAATCTTGCTGAGCTCACCATTCATAATTTGTTTAAAGTGCATAAAACATTTCATCAAACACCTATAACAAGAGTTAAAATTATTCATATTGCATTGGTATCAAATATACAACGCGAATAATGGATTTTATAATAACAAATAACCATTCGACGGAAATGGTGTCGGATTACTAACTATAATTCAATGAACAATTGACAACGCATAATTTACCAATAAAGTAACGTTAAAATATAAATGAAATTATTTATTATCAGTTGGTAGATAGATAGGTATATAAATTACTAAGGGTCGCCCGCGACTTCGTCCGCGTGGTAATTTGGAATATTTTCCCCGACTTTGCAACATATCTCACTACTGCTCCGCTCCTATTGATCATAGCGTGATGTTATATAGCGTATATTCCTTCCTGGATAAATGCACTATTCAAAAAAAAAAAATTTTTCTAATCGAACTAGTACTTTTTAAGATTAGCGCGTTCAACCAACCAAACAAACAAGGCTAGAGACCTATTTTCCGCTACTGTGGACTGCAATTGGCTGGTGATGATAACATACGGTCCGTCCGCCTGATGGTAAACAATTACGGAATAGTAATTGTTACGATTCGATTAGTACATATAAATTCCACGAAGTGAAATTCACATTGTCACAGCCACCCGTGATCGTACTCACACCTCTTGCGTGCAAGTCGGTTACTTTCCCATAAGGCCTTTATAGCCCTCAAAATAAAGCAACATCAAAACATGAATAAGTAAAAAGTATTTTAATCAATTATTCAATAAACGCTTCAGTATCCGCTTCCTCTCAGTACCGCCGAGTGGCGTATACCCCCGTTAATATGCGACAGAGGCCAGTGGTCCCACAATGGCTCTCCAGGGAGACATGGATGCACCCGGTTGATTAGTTCACTAGAACGCGCCGGTAGAATACTGATGAACGCCGCATGAGATAGAAAGACATACGTTTATGAATATTTTAATTAAAATAATTGATCGCACTAGACGGATAGTTTGCGGCTGACTATAAGCTGTAAGTACTAAAGAGAATGGTAGTCAAACGAACTAGAAGACGAAGTTAGGCTGGCTTATATTTGGCTTAAAGAATAAGCATTTCATTCCATTTAACGTGGCAATGCTGCCAGTCTTTTGGGCACGTTTCCAGTCGATGTCGATGTGGAGGAATTTTATGACGCCTATAACGCCTTAAGCAGTCTCTCCCCTTTTTTCGTGTATTTTCTATAATGATATTTTCTTTTTAATAAGTGTTATATATAATATTGTATATATAAAATGTTGTGAATATAAAATAAAATAATCAATTAAACAAACGTCTAAGTGATCAGTGTTAGGGCTGCCTTTTTCCTTTTTCTAGACAACATTTAAATTATTAAAAAAAACTTTATTTTCTTACTGCTGCTACTATGGTTTATGTACTTATCTGGTTAGATTTCCTTCATGTTTGTTATCTTTCTACCATGAAAAGGCTGAACGGGTCGTTATGAATTATGGCAAGAAGATAATGTTAATAATAACGTATATTTAATTATAAGTGTTTTACAGTTTTTACATAGGCTATCACTTAAACTAGGGCTCATTATATAAGTGAGTAGTGATAGAT
Organism: Trisateles emortualis; assembly: GCA_947095525.1. NCBI lineage: Eukaryota > Metazoa > Arthropoda > Insecta > Lepidoptera > Erebidae > Trisateles > Trisateles emortualis. The sequence goes on along the minus strand of OX352736.1, from coordinate 17,236,122 downwards.
GTTAGTAAGTTTAAGTGTCTGCTGTGTTTTAATCTGGTCGACCTAGATGGTATTCTCGGGAAGGACATAGAATTGTATTTATATCTCGATTACTGACATCTATGCGGGCGGAGCCGCAGGCAACAGCTAGTTTTATATAGCTGGGAGGGATTATGTCAGGTTCCTTACGCCTGATGTACAAAAGCCTTGATATGATGTTTGCGTAGTACGGCGGTATGTAATACGAGTGTACAAAGTGTACTTTATTAATATTTATCATTTATGAGAATAGAATATTGATATTATCCTATTGTTTATTAAATTATTTCCATAATAGTTACTTTCATGATTTTACCTTTTGAATGTAAGAGTTTTAAGAGAGGTAGGGCTCCATACTAGCGAGCAAGACCGACTGGGGAAAGGACCTCCACCTCACAGAAGACTACAGCCAAATTGATATGAGGCGCTCATAGCTAGGTGCACTCGCTGTTCGGTAAACGATCAGCGGGTTAAGCTACCAAGTGCGTGGTTATCTTATAGATGGATGACCGCATAGTGGTATTTCATCTGAGCGTCTCCGTGCTTCGGAGGGCACGTTAAAAGTCGGTCCTGTCTATTAACAGTCGTTAGATCACGACGGAGGCCTAAATATGGGCGATCTAAATAACTCTGTCACCAGGTTGGCCATTAACCAAACGATAAGATAAGAAGACTTCATCTAAATGTAAAGTTGTAAGTTTGATTATAGGCTGATGAACAGTGAGACGAATGCGAAATTTCATCATCATCATCAGCCTATCGCATTCCAGTGTTGGATATATGCCTCTCCAAGAGTACGCAATTTGACATGGGCTTCGGCCTCTCGCATACTAATTTAACGCGGACTTAATTGCAGGGAATAGCTAGTATTATATTATTATCATCATCTCAACCCATTAACGTCCCACTACTGGGCATGGGTCTTCTCCATATATTTGGAGGGAAATTAGCCTGGCTAGACGGGTGGGTATAGAGTTTTGTTTTGAGTTTTCCTTCTCTTGCGGTGTATATTGTCTGCCTGACTACTCCCTTAGTCGACTCTTACGACACCTATACAGATTTATTTTGTCTCCCGCTTTGCTATGGAGGGAAGTGGAAACTTTTGTTTCTAACTCCTCCTATTTACTTCTGATTAAATTCGTTGCGGGGTCCAAGACAGTAGGTTTAGTTGTCCACAGGACGCACGAGTGTCAAAACTCGGTTTATCAGTTGGTTACTTCGCTGTTAATCCTGGCTCACAGGAGTCACAGCGGTGGGCATGTGGGTGGGATTGCCTTACGACACCCTTGAAATGAAGGGGTGGTGACATTTGTATTCTTAATCCGTCACCGAATTGTGGAAGCATCTGTAATCAAGCCAAAAATATAATAAATCATTTTGAGGGATTTGAGGTTTCATACAAACATCTCTGTATGACAGCGGTAAAACCATAATCCACCATGTTGTCGCAGGCGGGTTAGGTTCTACAGTAATTATATTCATAATTACATTGGGGTAAATTGTAAACCTTTCGCCTTGTAAGAACATACAAACAACATACAGACAATTATAAAAACAATAATATAAAGTATGATTTTAAACCCTTTCTCTCTCTTTATAGAGTAGAGAAGAGCCGTGCCCAGCAGTGGGACATAATATGGGTTGTTATTTTATTATTATACTAGCTGCGGCCCGCGGCTTCGCCCGCGCGTACATTCCCTCGGAAACAGAGATATTTTCCGGGATAAAAGTAGCCTATCAGTTATTCCAGACTATAATTTATCTCTATGCTAAATTGAATCCAGATCCGTTCAATAGTTTTTGTGTGAAGGAGTAACTAACATACATCCATACATTTATACATTCGTACAAACTTTCGCGTTTATAATATTAATAGGATATTATTTTAATATGATTTTTATTCCCATATTCATCATCCCAACTAAAAGACGTCCACTGTTGGACAGGGCTAGGGCTCCGCTAATGATTTCCACAGCATTCTATCATGAGCTATAAATATCTAAATCTGTCGACTTCACAAAGCTTATATTTATAAATGGTCTATCAATCTAGAGATTAGTGACCCTGACTGCTGGATGCCATTGACACTAGCAATACTAAAGGTATCACTTGCGTGTTACCGACCCATTTTATACACCAGGGCTATCCTTGGCATAGGAAAACATTTCTTTCAAAATGAGCGTGGTTTAATTATCTTTGGCTGTACTCACAAACAGGAACACTACTGATCTAATGTAAAAAGACAACTCCCGCACTAGAGAACTAGCTCTGTGTCGCGGGGGACTTTACAAACATACAATTTACGAACACAAATTATACCCAGACTCAGAACGACTCTTTGTGGGCCACACAAAGTTTTGTCCTGTGTGGGAATCGAACCCACAACCTCGTGCACAGCAGGCGCATACTGCGGCCACTGGATCACCGAGGCAGTAAACTACACTGCTCTGTGTAGTTATTTGGCTGTGGTCTTCTGTAAGAAGAGGTACTTCCCAAGTCGGGCTTGCTCGCTAGGATGGTGCCCTACCGCTCTTAAATTTGGCAGTATCTGAGCTAGCTGAAGTATCTCCAAGTGACCTACATGCATAAATAAGTTCGATATATTGCCATCAAATAACCAAGTGAACATAATTACAAAGAAAAACATCGAACCTGACGCTTGTTGCGACATGACACTCACTTCACTTCCCAGTACAATGACAATGAACTTGACAATATTTTGACACCTAACGTGAACCGATGAACGAACGTGTTATTGAAACTCGATGCAATTCTGGTAATTTATTCCCGTTGTATAAACATATTTGTGGACCAGTGGGTGGGTTTTGCATTAGGTAAATGTGTTGAATTTTGAACTTTATTTGCAGGTAAAATTGAGTTATAAGTCGTTTCGCCCGCCATTTGTTCGCCCGAGCGGGCCAAACGACCAAATTACAAAAAAATACAATATTTGATTGGGCGTTTCGCCCAATAGAGGTTTTATAACTTTTCATGTACAGACAGTATTAAAATCTGTCTGTAACAAATGGCGGGCGAAACAACCTATAACTCGTAAAAATAAATACTTTTCCTCAAAGGGTAGGCACAGGTATATTTTATGCGCGTTTTGAAAACAAATCTAGAAATTCGAGACTTTGAGCTGCTACTGAGAATTTTCTAACAGAAAAACTCAAAAGTAATTTGTCGGATCCGAGATTCGAACCCAGAACCTCACAATCAATACCAAATATAACGCCACGAGGTCAATATAGCGGTCTTATAATTAAAATAATGTTTACCAATTTACACTCCCAAATTCAAATCAAAATTCGAATCAAAAAAGATTTCAATTTTTTATCCCCTATCTGTCGCATGTCATAAATAATGAAAATGGTTAATCGATTAGCTGAATGCACAGAGGGTGCGTACCGTGGCTATGGTGACAAAAACTGGCGATATGCCACAACAATACATGTGCTCGAACCACTGGGCCGGACGTTAATGGCAAATAGAATTTAGAGAGTAACAAAATATTTTTTGGCTAAAACCTTTTTCGATTCAACTCCGTGTGCAATATTGATGTATGTATGTGGAGATTATCACTTGCAAGGCTTACATAATAAAAGTTGAAGCTTAAATACCTATTGAATTAGGCTTCATACAAGTCATACTTGTATTTTACAAAAGATTGTAACTATCTAACACATTAACTATACATAAATAAAATTCAAAAACACACACACACACACACACACACTCACACACACACACACATCCACACACTTAGTTTAATTGTAAGAGATTTTTTGTTATCTTAAGCTAAGCAAATTTATGATATGGAAGAGCGGAATCCTCTAACACAGGCATTGCTTTGCCTAAAAGAGGACTCCAATCACTAATTTTAAATGTACTTTTATAAAAACAATAAATAAATTATTATTATTATCTGGCGATAAAAAGATTGGCCTGAGGTTCTTGCTAGTTCTTCTCAAGACTCCACGTCTAGACGCGAACTAGCCTTGGGAAAATTTAGCTGACATCATCTTTCTGGCTTATTCATAATTTATGACCTTCATAAATGTTACTTTGTAACTTAAGTGAATAAATGAATTTTGAGTTTGAGGTTATTTATAACCTGTAACTGGTTTACTGGTCGTTGAGTGCGACTGCTGATCACAAGGCCTGGGTTCGATTCGCGGGTTAGACAAAAAATAGACAGTTTCCGCCGTGACCAATATTCGATAAGAACGACATTATAATAATGATCTAAGATAAATATATTGAATTGAGTCATATTCGTATAATAATGCATGTATGTATGAGGTATTTGCAAACTACTTATATATATGTATATGCAGAATTGAACTAGATATTTAAATATCTGAAAATTACACAAACAAATATCCTAAAAATTACTTTATTCTGTAAACAAAGAATTAAATTATCTTTTCATATTCTGAAAACGATTTCCATTTTACCAGCCCACGTTAAAGAGATTTTTTGTGCTAAAATTGAGGTGATAAACATTAAATATTCTAAGATTTTACTTCTTTGAAATTCAGATTCAGTTTAATAAATATTTATTAGGTTTTTCTGGTGAAAGAAATTTTGATAAAAATACAAAAAAATAAGCGATATTTTTGTAAGTACACATTAAATGGATATTCTCTTTTCTGTTCTGAAGAGACCACAACGCGTGGGTTTGGTAAGCAGAAATATACCTACCGAATTCATTTCCGGACTTCAAGTTAACACTGAGCGATTTTCGTCGGTATACTTTTATACACGGATGTATGTACCCATGCTATATGAAATAGATTATAATATGTGTGTTTATAAAAATATTTTGGGACAACTCACACACCGTCATCTGATCCCAAACTAGGCAGAACCAGTAATATGGCAATCAGACAACTGATAAACATACTTATATATTTTTAAATAAATACATATTATAGATAAATATAAAAAAAGAATACAATCCAAGCCCCTATTTTTATCTAGACTTAATTATAGTCGCGTTATATGGTGAATACCAACCATGCCTCTGCATAATACTGCTCAATAAACAGTATCAGTGTTACGACCCCACACGCTGCACCGCCTGCGCCGCCTGCCTACGTCATCACGGTTGATGGTTTATGCACTTTATGCAGCTCATTTTACTGCTTACAAACGTCTATGTACTTTGCGTACGTTGTTTTTTTACGCATACAAACATATTGCATAATAAAAATGAATTTGCGTCAACTAAGTAATTGCAAACCTAACTGACCAACAGCTCGAAGAATTGTCTAACTTAAGTGACAATTGGCACATAATAATAAGAACTGATCGCCGATTCTGACCTAAATAACTATCTACAACATATTTAAAAACATTTCTTGCCATTGAAATAAAGCCAGACATACTCATGTAAAACAGTGATTTACACCAAACCCCAAGCATATTATAATAACCCTGTCAGAATCAGTATGCACCCTAAAAACCAACACCAAATAAATGGCCTAATCGATTTGCGGCGAATATTCCGAGATTATTTCACACTGATCCGAGTATCAACCATGGAACCTGATAGGGTACGTGTGATGGAATATTTTACAAGTTCAAATAACCAGCTGAGTAAAGTTTAGTTACAGGAATGTTTGCACAGTTTGTCTGTTTGTGTGTGTTGGTATACAGTAGTTGGAGGTAAGCCTTTTTGTTTTGTTGAAGTTTCTAAAACATTGGTTTAAAATAAAGTTTTCCTTATGGGTTGGTATGGTGTAGGATAGCGTCCACGTAGTCCAGTGTTAGTGGTTGGGTGGTTGGGGATTACTCTATCCACCCTCGCTTGTCAAAGAAGGCCAGCAGGCGCCTAATGTTGACGACCACTTTGGGTAGGGTACCTGGGCTGCCTATGTGCTTCTCCCTGTATGCGGGGTTCTTTTTTATGGGCTACCCATAGGTAGTTAGTTAGTTTATCAGGGCGTTATCCGCACTTGGCCGCTCAAGTGGGCCTTTGTACGTGATTTCCTTTTGGCTATTCCATCCAGCCCAACCTCTTCCAGAAAGCTAGCAGGCGACCCAGGTGGCCGCAGGCTTCCGGCAGAGAGCCCGTTTTCTTTAGGGTCCGTACCCTATGGTCTTCTACACTCCAACAATTCAGATGGGCTACCCATAACACAAAACTCTGGTGTTACAGGATATGGAGTAGACAACACGCAGATGTTTCAGCAAATCCCTAGGTCCTCACTACATAGGTCAGTCTTTCTTACTACTACTATGGCATAGGTAAGGAAACCTATAGGTAGGTTTCCTTACCTATGCTAGCTGGTAAAACATAGGTGTTCCTTTGCCTCTTCAATCTCTAATGTTATGTTAAAATATTTATAGATTTAATAAAAATAGAATATAAACTATTGTTTACATAACGTTATAATAGTGTTTATAACGTTATGTAAACAAAGCTGAAATAAGTAAAGCATAATCTCAAGTTACGTTATGAGATAGATAAAGGCGTATACACACTCGTGCGCAGTTGTGTAGGCACGGAATAAATTGTTACAAAGGACTTTAACACAAAATATATGAGATGTTCGTCGACTGCACGGATGGTTCGTAGTTATTTCGCCATTTACCACTACGCGGTGTGTTGTGGATTCGGTCATACGGGGTGTGTATGTGTGGTATTTGTGTCTAGATATGGGTGTTACAAGTACAAATGTAGTTTCATATTCGTTAATTTTATGTTTGTAAAGTCCCTCGCGACAAAAGGTTTATCTCATGTCCCTGCGTAAGTCTTCCGAAGGCCATGAGCCATACGTACCATGTCGTCATAGCGATTTGTGTTTGATCTTAATCTGAATTCGTGCAAAGACAATCTTGAAGCTAGGCTAGCTAATGAAGTTGATAATTTCAAATTAACATCGACGTCATGTTTTTGTAAAGTTGATAAATCTACTTAAGAAAGAAAATATAAATCCTTTATTTCATCTTTTTAACTTTTGCACCCGAGTATACTAAGACGTGATGTAGTTTATGACATTGATTTTGCTTACATTTTTTATGACCGGCCCTTTAGAACGAAGACGATTTTTGTTTACGGTCGATACGGTAGAAATCCATTTTTTAAACATATATTTTTTTTTAAATAATATCAAAGTAAGAGTAAGAGGCCTATGTCCAGCAGCGGACATCTTATGGTTATGATGGATGGATGGAAGAGCCTGTGAAGAGTCAACAATAATACTCTTAAGAGAAAAACGATATTCACAATGGTTAAGCCGCGGGCTGAATTTGATAGTAATTTCACAATCTGAGATTTCGTTCCGGTCGGTTAGTACAGCATTTTACTGTTATTTTATATGCGAATAATACTGCGATCGCATTGGATACAACAGTTATACGATGCGAAGAATACGGCCGGATCGCTGCGATTCACTGCAGATAAGTGTGTGTAGTCTTACTGCTGTAAAATGAGCCGTTTTTTTTCTTTTCTTTTTTTAAGACAACACCCGCACTACTGTATCAAGCTTGGAATTTAACATACATACAATTACACCTAGGTGTTTAAGATACAATTACACCTAGGTGTAATTGTATCGAGTTGTTCTGAGTCTAGACTCAGAACAACTCTTTGTGGATCACACAAAGTTTTGTCCTATGTGGGAATCGAACCCATAACCTCGTGCACAGCAGGCGCATACTGCGGCCACTGGACCACCAAGGCAGTCGATTTTGATTGGTGCAGAGTAATCTTGCAGCTCGATGTGAGAAGCTAAGGATAGTGGCATGCACTTGGAGAAGCTTATGCCTTGCAGTGGATTGCAATAAGCTGATGAAGATAATTTTAATGAAGCAGTGAAAGCGCAACAGACAGAGTTACGTTCGCATTTATAATTTTAACTAGGGGTCGCCCGCGACATTGTTCGCGTGGTAATTTGGAACGTACATTTCCCGGATTTTGCAACATATCTCCCTACTGCTCCGCTCCTATTGATCATAGCGTGATGTAATATAGCCTATAGCCTTTCTGGATAAATGCACTTTTCAACAAAACAAGTTTTTTCTAATCGAACCAGAACTTTCTGAGATTAGCGCGTTCAACCAAACAAACAAACTCTTCAGCTTTATAATATTAGTATAGATATATGAATTTACAACTTAAGTTACAAATATGTACTATTCAATTTGTGTGAGAAAATATAATTAATATTAACTATAACATGATATTTGACGCTTTGATCCCAAGCAATTACTTGATACAAAACTCTTCCCACGACCAAGGAAAAGAAATATTTGCGGTTCACTATTTGTACAGAATCTTCGTTTGACCACAAAATGCCTCTATATTTTATACACTGCAATATAAATCGTATTGCTTAAGCAGTAAGGCTCAAATCGACTGCTGTTTAGTTTCCTATTATTACGTCAAAGTTACGAATTTATAGTCACCACTTTATTGCTGTTCATTTCGGTTCGTATGAACTTGAAGTGTATCAACTGATTACCATAGAAGGAGCAATGAGTTTTTACTGTTATAGCCATTAACGACTAGTGTACTGTTCTACAAGAAATATTGGGTTTTAGGTAGATTAATTATATTATATTATATTTATTATATTACATACTAGCGGCTTGTCCTGGTTTCGCACGGGTGTACCTACATTTATTTTTTCAATAAAATATAGCCTAGTTACATTATTAGCGGGTAACATAGCCGCTGATAATGTAACTTTCTAATGGTGACAGAATTTTAAAAAAATCGGTCGAGTAGTTTTTGAGTTTATTCGTTACATACCTACAAAAATACAAATCTTTCCTATTTGTATTATTAGTGTAGAACTGTAGATATACATTTTATTTACATGCTATAAATAAAAACAAAAGAAAAAAGGAAACCTATCAATACAAAAAAAAATACTGATTTCAAAGGCAATGGTAGATAATAATGATAAATGAAAGACCTGACCTGAGAGAGTCAACAAAATACAGACACATTTCTATCACTCTATATGTATTTGATATGTTAATATCATATCTTATTTTATTTAAATTATTTGTTATCATTCGAAAATAGAATATAAAAATGTTTAATTAATGTAAAAGTATAAAGTTTGTTCCACAAAACAAACATTTAGTACGGTAAAACTATTAAATGATTTGAATATTCATGTACTTATTATACTTAAGAGTGAAGAAGCGGGAGAAGAGTTTATATATTCGATCTCATAGAGACAGTGACATTATCTGCATCGACAAGCCTGGTGTTGCATTCCATATTAAAAAACAAAAGAGCTCGGGCTTATCACACTTTCGTCGTTTCAGTTCATCTAGCTAGTGGATGGACCTATTTTTCGTCAGATACAATATATCTTACTATCATAACTATCCACTGCTTCTATTATGGTTTAATTTCATCAATATCGGACCTGTTCGCTAATAACAACAATTTATAAAGCTTAATCGTCGGCCTCATGCAGAGGAAGATACCGTGAGAAAGTCTCCAGGACTTATTACCGTACAATGCTCTTTGAGGGACGATAAAGTGGCATCATTTGCAATATACTGAATGAATTACCTTTGAGACGTGGATACATTCGGAACCATAAGTATTGTGTATTGTGCGCTTGCGTCGGTGCAGATGCAGAATTATTACACGGAAATTATTATAGGTACAGGGCATAAAAGACGTAATGCTTTTTGTCAGGTAGGCATATGTGTATGACCCCGGTGATAATAATAAATCATATTCCATCTCAGCCACAAGACGTCCACTGCTGGACATAGGCCTCCCCCAAGGTCTTCCACATCATTCGGTCCTGAGCTGACCTTGTCCATCGGTTGCCCGCGACCTTTACCAGGTCCACCTTGTTGGAGGCCTGCCCACGCTGCGTGTTCCAATTCGTGGTCGCCACTCTAGAACCTTTCTGTCCCAACGGGAATTCTTCGAGCTATGTCGGTCACTTTCATATAATCCAGACTTATTTCGGCCACAGCGATTCCATCATCTCCATTATTGCGTTCGTACTCATGTGACTTACGTCACAGTATTAATACTTACGTATCCAAGATTAAGAATAAATCCTTACCTATTGTGGGCACAGCGTTGACTAATGTCAACCCCATATCTTACAATTTTACTAATATTATACTTAAATACGAAAGTCTGAATGGATGGATGCATGTTTGTTATTTAATCACGTTAAAACATGGCTATATAGGTATCTAAGAGTAGTAAGAAAGAACGTATACATTTAACAAAGTGAATTTCACATTGGTAGGTAGGTACTACTGGTCGGGATTACCTACACTTCATGTGTCGTTTATTTCTCGAAATATGAATATATATTTATTTTTATTGACTAGTACAAAGCCTTCGGTCATGGATTCGATTCCCACACGGGCCACGACCCAAACTTTTTGTGATTAATAAATGTTTGATCTAAGTCTGGGTGTAAATTGTGTCTGTAAATTGTAAGTATGTAAAGTCCCCGCAACACTGGGCTTGTGCCCTAGTATGGGAGTTGTCTTATAAAAAATCTTATCAATCACGTGCATAGAAACAATAACACAAAATTCATGAGATCGTCACACTACAACATACAAATAGGAAGTGAAAAGAATCTATAAGAAAAACGTGCATTCGATGAAGAGTTAGTTCCCGTGGGAGTATACGGTGTATGGCGATGAGAAATGGAAATTTGCAGACAATAAACCCTGTTGCTGTTATACTTAACGATCTTGTTTATTAATCAACTATTGAATAGACGTTTTTAAACCACCAAGGCGGTATTTAATAGTGGTATAACTGCTAACCATCAGGCGGTAAGCAGTAAGCGAAGCCTATGGACGCTTGTAAGGAGCATCACTTGCAAACCAGCCTATATAAATGTCCCACTACGTGGACGTGGCTCTCTTCTGGTTTTTAATCGGTTACCACCGCTTCCACACCACTCGTGCGCGTGCGATACCGATCTTAAAATGTAATACCAGAGCCTCTAGACAAGTGGCATAAACGGTAGTCGAATCGAAAAGTCAAAAAAGAAAATGTATGGGATTTGACGTAAGTTTACGACATTAAATCGTAGACTCACGTCAAATTCCATACATTTTATTTTTAACTAACTAACTAATTCAAGAATAAATAATGGGTACCTAACAATAATTTAATGACGTTGCACAAAATTGTAACATCGTTTTGATTTAACCTCCATCGATAATACACTTAGCCATAAATTACAAAGGACTTTAAAACAAATAAAAAAAATCTGTGTATAATGATCAGGAAAATCCATTAACACGTAAAAATAACAAAAAGCAACAATTAACCCTTTCGCGTACTCCCGAGGGAACTTTTGACATGTGCCCAGCTTATCACACGAGAGAAAACCCGCTGAGTAGGCGTGTGTCTATAGTAAAAGTCAAAGTCAAACTCATTTATTAATTTAGATCAAATCCATGATACTTATGGACGTCATAAAAACAAATGCCAGCATACTTTTATTCCTACGGCCAGTTCGCTGACTATGGTAGGGCCTCGAGATGAATTGGCAAGAAACTCGGGTCACTCTTTTTAATGCTATGGACACTAGCATCACCAGAGGTAGATATCACTCGAACGTTGCCAACTCTGTAAAAACCTTCAAACTCCATTCTTAAAGAAGTGTCCCAAGATAATTAATTATAACGCGTTTTCGATTTGCAAATATAACATAAATATCTACGTCTTACACTTGTACCTAACCGTGGCATTCAGCAACTATATCCGTTTCAATCTCGTTACCGGTGAGATGTATTTTTATCCGTGTAAGCCGGATGTCCCGGATAAATGAAAAGGTCAATATGACTATTTTGCTATTTTCATTATGTAACTATATCCCTTCTAATGTCTGTTGTAAATCTATGTGACTCTAAATTTAGCTTACGACGACATTATAGAGGTATAATAGTCATTTACCTGTCTATGTTACACTGTGCGGTGGTGGCCGAGTGGGAAAGTAACCGACTTGCACGCATAAGGTGCGAGATCGATCCCGGGCGGCAGTACCGATGTGAATTTCACTTTGTGGAGTTTATATGCACTAATCAAATGATTCGCCATCTGCTAACGGTAAAGGAAAACATCGTGAGGAAACCCACATATCTTAGAAAAAAATCTAAAAAAATGCCTGATTCACCATTTCTCTTGATAGAGAAGAGACGGTCTAGGCCTTATCTGGCCTGAGATGAGACCCGTGCCCAGTAGTGGGACATTTATTGGTTGCTATTATATTATTAACTTCTTTATTAACTTCTTTCCTCACTATTGGAAGATGTTGTACGTATAGACCTGTAACGGCTAACGTTTGAATGAAACTTACGTCACTTCAAGACGTAAAAAAAAAAGCAGTGGACAAATTCGAACTCTGGAGTAGGAGCTCGGATGGCACAGTTGGTAGTGCGCTGGGCCGGAACCCGAGAGGCGCAGGTTCGAGTCCTGCTCCGGGCTCGTCTTTTTTCCACATTGCTTTAATATTTAAACAATTATGAAGTTTGTTTTGTGGTCAATTTGGCAGGCTTATTTTATTTTTAAGGCTTGTCAAATCCAAAGCAAAATTAACGGCACAGGTAAGTGCAGTAAGCTTATGATTGCTTAGTACTAAAGTTAAAATATTTTTGTCCTGTCTTCAGAAGTCATATACTTCATTTTATTTTACAATACTGTACACTTTAATCATTATTTTTCTTAATAATTTTAACAAAAAAAAACGGACCTCAGTACGGCAAGTTGCAGAATTTCAAAAACCTTAGAAACGGCTAGATTTACATTGTTTAATTATGAAGTTCCGTTGCCTAGCTACCTTAGCAACCAAAAGGAAACTTATTTAATCGCCATCCGTAAAATACTTATTATTGAGAACTTCAGGTGGCCATCTGTAGTCTTCTTCATCAGTTTTACTTCATCATATTATACTTTCTGAATGCAAATGGTTGGTGTTGTTAAAAATATTGAAATTGCTATATGTGTGCCTATAATTTTTGAGGAGTTCCCTCAATTCCTCATGGATCCCATCATCAGAACTTTTGATGAAAATGGGACCAAACTGAAACCTCTCAGATAAAAAAAAAAGAATTTTTCAAATCGGTGCATAAATGAGGGAGTTCTGCGGTAACAAACATAAAAAAAAATACACACTAATTGATAACCTCCTCTTTTTGAAGTCGGTTAAAAAACATACAAGCAAAACCTTTTGATATCTATCTGACGGTGAACTTTTTGTTGCAACTAACTTCAAACGCCCTCCGCAAAGTAAATAAAATTCTTTCTTCGAAGAGCGCAACCGAGAATTTTTAATTGCAATTTCTTGATATAAAATAAAAAAATCGTAAATCATTATACAAACAAGCTTCGCGGCAATTTTTTTATTGAATTGCATTCGAGAATCAGTCAACTATAATCTTTAAAAAAAGGCATAGAGTATTTGAAAACGTTGACCTTACTTTATGACATGCGAAAGTATACCTAAATGTGTAAACAATAAGATTCAGTTTAAAATTGACTGTTTTCTTCAGACGACTTTGTCACACTGTTCGCATAGAGCACAGGACATGTTCAGAGATATTATACGGCATTAAAAAAAAATAGCGCGTCTGCTTTACAACCTTCGTGTCTTCGCATATTCATTGATAGCTCACAACCTGTCAATTGAAATCGAACCGTATATTAATGATTTAAAGTCGCTATTGATGTGACAAGTAAATGTATTTTATAGACCCGCTGTATAAAGTAATTTTATTACTATGGACTAGGGATGCGCGGAATGCGAAAAATCTGGATTCTTTGTCTCTTAATCAGATTTGTCTTTTTAGAACGACTAGGCTGAATGTAGTCACGACTCTTGCTAGTTTAATCACGAGAAAACTAAGTATTGATTTCTCTGAATTTGTTAAAAAGGAAAGAGTTATTTTATTTCACTACTTTTATAACTATGTGAATTATATTCTGCCACTGTATTTGTATCTACCATATTAATTTACCATTGACATAAAAATAATTATTTAAGATTAAATCATTTATTTGATATTCGATAATAATACTTACAAATAATAATATTATAATAGTTTATATATCAGATTAAGAATTGTATTATTAATGTTACTGGCACATAATCACTAATATTCAATAACATAAAAAATAAGGCACATTGTCGATTGTGTTTTGTTTTATTTTGAAGGAGGATTTTAGGTAATGGTCACTGAGGCAACACGTATTGTAAAGCAAAACTGTATATTTAAGCATTATTGGATTTTATTACTTTCACGAATATTCTCGAAGCTTTAGATTGTATAGGTACATTCTAGATACGCAGCCCGGCATCAAAAACGGCACCGTTTTAAAGTGGTTAGAATTTGACCGACTGCACGTGTGTACAATAACATCAACAGTTTTACGCACACAGTGATATCGCGGTACGCACACAACGAAATCGCGGCGGGGTCGCGCAAGTGATTCCAGTCAGGGGACACTCAATCTAGTAGTATATAATCTAAATGAAATGAATGAATGAAATGTAATACCGAAACTGCCCGTTTAGTATCATCCCCACACTATTTATTACGTGAAGCTTCGAGTTATTTTGGTCCTGTAACCACAATAATAAGATATAATGAGTCTAGCTTTTATATACAGCTTATTATCTGCACTAACGACGACGACATACAAGATATAAATAATAATAAAAGTAAATAATATTAGCTGTTGCCCGCGGCTCCGCCCGCGTCGATATCGGTTATTCCTGCAAACAGTAGCATTTGTGTTATTCCAGACCATAATCAATCTCTGTGCCAAATTTCATCCAGATTCGTTCAGTAGTTTTTACGTGAAAGAATAACAAACACCCATCCATCCATACTCACAAACTTTCACATTTATATAATACGCAAGGATAAAGGTGGTAGAAGAAGACTCGATTAAACACCATTTTTTGTTAATTTCACCTTTTGTCATTAAACAAAACTAAATAAAATAAAATGTGTTTTTTTCGGGACAATCCCACCCACATGCCCACCGCTGTGACTCCTGTGAGCCAGGGTTAACAGCGGAGTAACCAACTGATACACCGAGTTTTGACACTCGTGCGTCCCGTGGACAACTAAACCTACTGTCTTGGACCCCACAACGAATTTAATCAGAAGTAAATAGGAGGAGTTAGAAAGAAAAGTTTCCACTTCCCTCCATAGCAATTGTGTTTATCATAAAAAGCCAAATAACTACATACAGCGATGTAGTTGTATTCCTGTGTGTGCGCTCATTTAGGGATGCGTTTTGTAAGAAAGTCTGTGCCAGGGATTATCTGAAAGCGGTGGTGCAAAAAAATGGGTCGGCAAACACTCAAGTGGTAACTCTGGTATTGTAAGCAGTTATAGGCTACGGTAACTGCTTAAAATCAGCCGGGTGGTATGCTTGTTTGCCAACTAAGTAGTATATAAAAAAAAAACAACCTCTGTCTTGCATTCCATATGAAAAATAAGGAGCTCGAGCATATGCCCTGAGTCAGACATTGTTTTGGTAGCACATTTTCGCGGTTATTGCTCACCTAGTGGAACACATAATATTATAAATATTGAAATGATTATAACGATGACTAAAAATAATAATAATTATACATACAAGAATTGCGGTAAATAAAAAAAGTATAACCATCCCTTTCTACACTGCACTTATTACAAAAATTAAAATAATGAGTGTGTGGTTCGATCGTTTCCAGCGAACAATATATTATGCGAACTATGTTTATGCATAATAAAATATTAGTATAATGATGTAGTTTCGATGTCGATCTAAAAGTCAACGAGTAAAAATAGATACTTGTATGAACAAGTACCAAGCGGTTTGTTCCAGCTATTTTTAGCGGTGTATGTGGAGTTATTTGACATTGATTACCCTTTTCTTACATACATACATAGTATACGTATCATCACGCCCGTCTCCCAGTGGGGTAGGCAGAGACTATGGTACGCCAATTGCTTCGATCTAAACATACTTCCTTTTATTTTGAAGAGAAAACTTATTTAGATTTTAAGAGAGGTACCATACTAGCGAGCAAGCCCGACTGGGGAAGGACCTCCACCTTACCTTACCTTCTGTAAGGTGGAGGTCCTTCCCCAGTCGGGCTGGAGACCTGTACTCAGTGTACTCACACACAGGAACACAACTACACTGCTGTGTGTAGTTATTTGGCTGTGGTCTTCTGTAAGGTGGAGGTTATCATACCCAGTCTCATGCTCGTTAGTGTGGTGCCCTACCTCTCTTAAAATGTTTCTATCATTGAAATCCAGATTACTACAGCTAAATCTATTATAATATACCTTGTAAACAGCGTGTTTTATTTTGATCTAATAATATGACCTCACGAAGCCTTACTACTAAGTCGAGGTTACGGAAACCTGTACGACGATGTGCGGATTGTGATGTGTGTTATACTAGATACTAAAGGTTTTCTTCATCTCCAGAAGTATTATTTTTTAAACTACTTAATCCCACTGCTGGGCAATGTCTCCCCAATGTTCTGATAAACCTGTGTCTGACCATGGGAGTGCTAGATTCCAAAAAAAGTGAAAGTCTTATGTTTGAAATACTCTCGTATGTAAAGTGTGCGAATCTAAACTGATATTATAAAGAAGAAAGATTTGATTTTTGTTTGATTGTTACGATTATGTCGGGCCACTTCTGTATTCTGTCATCTTTTGTACCATGTTCTGTGCGAATAAATATCTTATCTTATCTTATCTTATCTTATTGAACTCAAAAATTATTCGACCGATTTTAAAAACTCTTTCACCATTAGTAAGCTAACGAAAACGAGTAGGTACGAGTACATAAACAAAAGCTATTTTTTTTTATTAAGGGACTTAACTAAATTCCACTCGTGCAAAGCCGGGATGTGCCGCTAGAAAAACCCAATATCTATTTTTGCATCACTCTGGAATCGAACCCGAAGCTTTGTGATCAACACACTAGACCCTCGAGGCAGTTAAAGATAAACATTCGCTCAAGATAACACAACTCTTCGGAAATTAAAAAGAAAATAAAATCCCGTCACTCGAAGCAACCGCCATGTTATATTAAAGTCCACAGCTTAACAAAGTCAACTCTCAATTCTAACTGATTACGGCATTAAGATGGTGGGCTTCCTTCAATTACTGTCAGTGCTCTGCTTTATTACATCCTCCATTGTACGGCATCATTGCATTTATTATGTACACCAAGAATAAACTGCATAGTCTTATTACTATGGATGTTTTGGGTGAAATATTTACGAGTGTATATATCTATTAAAAAAGACAACTTTCGCACTAGAGAACAAGATCTGTGTCGCGGGGGACTTTACAAATATACAATTATCAGACACAAATTACACTCAAACTCAGAACAACTCTTTGCGGGTCACACAAAGTTTTGTTCTGTGTGGGAATGGAACCCACAACCTCGTGCATAGTAGGCGCATACTGCGGCCACTGGACCACCAAGGCAGTCATATAAAAAAAAATAGGTCTGATTAAAATAGGTCCACAACACGCAAGTCATACCTCTGGTATTGCAAGCGTCCATAGGCTACGGTAATTGCCTACCACCAGGCGGGCCGTATGCTTGTTTACCACTTAAGTAGTATAAAAAAACTGCATAATCTTATTACTATGAATATTTTGGGTGAAAAACTGATGATCTTTACGACGATTTGGGCTGGGAGAAGCTGGCTGAAGAGAGGCTGTACCAAGTGGCTAATAGTCTCGCAGTGAAATGGTAATGATGCATGAAGAAGTACATCTGCCTACCTCTCTTCCTAGAGGGGTAGGCAGATATAGACAGGCATTCACAATGAAACTTTACGGTTATTTAAGAGGGTTTGAATTTGAACAGGAGTGCCCTATATACAAAACGGATTTTAATAATATTTTGCCCTATACTTCGGAGACTGAGAATTTTTTTTACAATTGGGGGGGGGGGGGGAGGGAATGCTCAGCTTTACTCTGTGAAAAAAATACTTAGTCTCCTAAGTATTTTTAGGAGACTAAGTATTTTTTCACAGAGTAAAGCTGAGCATTTCCCCACAAAATAAACGTATTATCACTTTACCTACCCGAGAACTGAACTTGCCCAGCAAATGGCACTTGAAACCATTACATTCTAACAAAATTACTTGAGCTGTATCCTTAGTTATTATAAACTTATTTGGCATCTAAAATATTGCCTGCCAACTCCAGGATACACAACTTAACAAATTTGACCATTATTAATAAATGATTGGTTAATAATAATCGAAAAGGAATGTGTCTCTTTTGACACAGAAATACTAATTTATTTGTACTAACAGTCGATTTGTGGAGTACATTTAATAATTAATATGATGGTAGTAGTTATCAAGCTGTTTAAAATTAATCTAAAATTAAATTAATTAATAATAAGTATCCATTTTTACTTTGCATTCATGTAGATCTGTTTAACCTAAGCCTCTCTTCGGTTTGGTCGTTGTATCAGATTGACGTTCCATTATTGCACTTTGTGTACATTATGTACACTAATTGTGTACAGTGTACTATAATATCTACTGTTTAGTTAGTCTATGTTAAAATAGACACTACCATGACGTCTTTATTGCGATTTATTTTCGATATTAAATTTGAATTTCGAGCAATGATAAGCCTTACAGCTAGGCTACTTTAATGCCAGGTAATAAAGTTGAGATCACAGAAATTTATTTCATTGGTTGAAATCTTTCTAATTTCAAATATTATATATTACTAGCTGTACCCGCGACTTCGTTCGCGTGTTCAGTCTTTTAGTGGAAATCTGAAAACTACAAACTTTCATCGGCTGATTGTCATCTTTAGCGGTTACATTTTAAAAAACCTTTCTTAGCGGATGCCTATATCGTAATAGCTAGAGTGTCTAGTGATTTAAACTGTGCGTTTGTTGATTTGTCAATTACGTTTTTCCTATGAACATTAAGGTTCTGCAATTAATAAACTTCATAAAGAAATATTCATTGTTTGTACGATTGTTCTGCTCTTCAAATTGTCTTAGCGCAAACGTGAACAATCTTATGGCCTATCGCATAGCTTATCTGTAGAAATTTCTGCATCCATACATTTCGTTTTAAATTGGTCACTTCTAACCTGATAGGATTCCGTGTGGTTACGAATTAAGAATACAAAATATCACCACCCCTATCTATCCCAAGGGTGTCCTAAGAGTCGACTAAAGGAGTAATTCATGCAGACAATATCCACTGCAAGAGAAGGAAAATTCAATATAAAACCCTATACCAATCCGTCTGGCCAGCGTGGTGTAGTAGGCTAATATCCCTCCAAGTGTATGGGGGAGACCCGTGCCCAGCAGTGGGACATTTATGGGTTGATATGATGAACCTGATACATACTGTTACACAGTTTGGGTGAGCTAAAAATTTATTAAATTCCTAAAGGGCATAATGGTCCACCGTAGTGCTCAAGGATTTCAGAAATTGAACTGCATAGTTATTAGTTTCTCTTTGATTCATCATTCTATTAATAGAGATATAGTACTCTACATAAGCTCCCGGAACAAAACTGAATAAAAAACCAGTAAACTGAACCCTATTTATTATAGTCGACCATATTGGTGAGAGTTCAACGTAAATTCGATATATGTGTAGGTATCTATTATTATGTATATCTGTGAAACCATGCATTTTTTTTGTACATTGTTTAATTACGAAGTTTCGGTACCTATATCCAGCTGTATAATCATATTAGTTTAATTGTACCATTTTAATTTGCTCATTGAATGTGATTAGTTACAGTCATTTAATTACACATTATGTCTGATCTCCATCGACTAATTATTTATCATTGAGAAGTTGGCCATCTGCAGTATACTTTATTAGTTTCACTAACGAATTGATGCTTCCTGAATGCATTTGTTTGATTCATTGCAGTTGTGTGGTGTTTTTTATTAATGAGAACAATATGAAAAACTATCCATTCAATTGCAAAATGTTTTTTAAGAGAAATTTTTCAGATAGGGGAGGAATTCCACCTTACAGAAAACCAACACCTTAGAAGACGACAGCTAAATAACTATACACAGCGGTAACTTCCTGTGTGTGAGTATAGGACTCCAACGCTCACTTAGGGATCAATTTTGAAAGAAACGTATTCCTATCCCATGGATACTCTGCTCCCATCTTATGGCCCTGGTGTAAAAAAAACAATGAAATTATTTTAGGGAACCTCATCTTTTAAAAGTCAGTTAAAAATATATATCAGTTAAGTATTCCGATGAGACAGAGGCCGATTACGCGTTTCGCTGTGAGTAATTTTTGTGGTCGCATATAGACACATAGTATCATGGACTTTTTTTAGATCTATTTAGGAATAACATTGCCTCCTACGGCAAGACTTTGCCTAGTCGTTTAACTAAAATCGTAATACTTCAGCCAATTCACACTCACATAACTATAATGGAAGAATTACGCCATCACCTGGTGAAAATCATATTAAATTATATTGGGTAGTTATTGAGTTTATCTTGACCAGACAGATTCGGTGGAGTGTTTTCTTTTCTCTGGTGCTTTCCTGATTACCTAAATTAAAGTATTGTTAAATGTTAGCGCCTACAAAAAATGAAATAGCAATTATTTTATAGGCGTTTATTAGGCGTTACTAAATTAGTCAGTGATTGTCTGAGGTCTTGGCATTATTTACCCCTATTTTTTTTTAGTAAAATATAGCCTATGTTACTCGCAGATAATGTAGCTTTTTAATGGTGAAGGAATTTTTAAAATCGGTCCAGTCGTCTTTGAGTTTATCCATTACATACAAACAAACAAACAAACAAACAAACAAAAATACAAATCTTTCCTCTTTATAATATTGGTATAGATTATATTTTAGTTGCTTAAACTATGAAATTCTGGGCTATCTATCATACCGTCGACACGAAGAAAGAGAACTACGAAATGCATATTTTAACCAAATCGAATTTTCCGTCTAAATTATATCTCGAGCGAGATACATACGAGATACCAAAACAGGAAAAACGAACGAGTATGTTTTTCAAACCCAACTACTTACATGACTTTATGAGGACAATAAATATGTATGTATGGGGTCTTGGGTTCGATCCTGAGTGCCCACGATCGGGTGTTTACTGGCAAAAATGCTCAGTAACAGCCGCGTGTCTCCAATTAGGTAGGTTCGGTATAATTTTGTCAAAAAACTTACCTACTCATACATTGGACCTAATTTAACATGTTATACAGCTAGCGATATATTCTTGGTCTTTTGTCATTAGATTAAGGTTCTACACCGCGTTATGTGTTCGATTCCTACTCGGGACAAACCTTTTTTAAAACCCTATTTTTTTTCCGAGTCTGGGTGTACTTTGTGTCCCTGAATTGTATATTTGTAACCACACAGGGCTTTTTCCTAGTAAGTTAAGTTGTTGTCAAAAATAAATCCATTGGCCCACAACATTTTTAATGCATTCTTTACAAAGCAACCCCCTCTTTACAGATTTGAAGTGAATATTTGGTTCTTAACTCCCTCTTAAGTGCTATACATCACAACCCTGCAATAAAACTGTCCACAAAACTCCATAAACAAATAAATAAATAAGGACAAAACTGCTAACAGTAGGGTGTGTACAAACGCACCCCAGAGACTAGCAGTTATCCAACAATAAACGCTGAAATACCCCGTAGGCATACGCCTGTAATCAATCATGTTAAATAAAAGTCAACCTTATGAACGTTGAAATAAAAGCTATGTAGGGTAACTGTACAATTTAGGCTTTTACACAAATCCCCCGGGTTGGGAACAACACGTATTAATGCTGAAAATTTTGTGCTTCTATTATTGATAGTGAGTTTTGAAACCATTCCCGCTTTATAGAATATTTAATACTTTTAAAACGTAAAACGGTGACTTGACTGGCCTACCTATTAGCATATTTATTAGAATCAATAAGCATAGCAAGCATATTTAGTAAAAAAATATGGAAACGGCACTGTAATCTGTGGTTCACGCAGAATACACAAAATACATACTTTGCAGGGTTTGATTTTGGCTTCGAACTCGAAATCGAAAATATTTAAACAATTTCAGTCTAAAATTGTGATGAGAATGGCAATCAAAATATGTGCGTGTTCCTAACATAGTGATTGGCCGACTGAAGGGCTTGCTACTCCCGACCCCAACAGCATTTAGACAAACGAGTGCTAATATTTATGAGAATCGTAAAAATATAAAAATTTTGTTTGTTTTCTTGCAGAATTCAGTGTGGTTGGAGCGGGTGCACTGGGAGAACGGTGTAGAGGTAAATACATTTTTCTTATTCTCGTAAATCCTTCCATAAGTTAAAAATCGCCTCCCTCTATCTGTCCTATTGAACCCTTAGATCTTCTTAACCACGCACCGAATCTTGATACGGCTTTCACTATCATTTAAAAAAAATCTTCGGAAAGGTCCATAATAATATGTAGAGACGTGGTCGTTCACTATTGGCCTCGTGCGAAGGCTCAAAGTCACCCAGCGAGCAATGGAGAGAGCTATGCTTTGAGTTTCCCTGCGAGATCGAATCAGAAATAAGGAGATCCGTAGGAGAACCAAAGTAACCGACATAGCTCGAAGAATTGCCTCCATTAAGTGGCAATGGGCCGGGCACATAGCTCGCAGAACTGATGGCCGTTGGGGCAGAAAGGTTCTAGAGTGGCGACCACGAACTGGAAGACGAAGCGTGGGCTGGCCTCCAACAAGGTGGACCGACGACCTGGTAAAGGTTGCGGGCAACCGATGGGCGAGGTCGGCTCAGGATCGAGAGTTGTGGAAAACCTTGGGGGAGCAGGAGCAGTGGACGTCTTTTGGCTGAGATGATGATGATGAATATGTAGAATACATGCAAATTATAATAAAGAAATCCAAACAAAACTGAAGCAAGGGCAGATCGCTAGTGTTATGTAAATATATATTAAAGACTACTCCCGCACTAGGGAGCATGCCCTGTGTCGCAGAGGACTTCACAAACATACAATTAACGGACACAAAGTACACCCAGACTCGGGACAACCATTTGTGAATCACATACATTTTTGTCCCGTGTGAGGATTGAACCCACAACACGCCCCGCAGTAGTAGACGGCGAGGTGACCACTGGACCCACCGTGCAGTCAAATATATAACTTTTAAAGTGCCTAGATAATTAATCTCGCCTACGTACTCGCTTGGCTCGTGTCAAGAGCCGATAGGCTATCATGACATGCTTCTATAAATGGGAATATCCCTCTGCGTATTAGCATATTATGATTGCCGAATTTAAATTTTGATTACACGATGATAGCCCAATGGACCCGCGATCTAAAAGTTGAAGATTAAAAAAGTCTATCATTACATTTTTTGAATCCTTAATCCCATTTTATGTACGATTTTGTTTATTAGAAGTAAACAATAATAAAAGTACCTATTGTTCGGTCAACAGATGTCTAATATATTCTATCGCCCATATTATTGTCCCACTGCTGGGCAAAGGAGGTGTCTCTATTGGCTGTCAGATCTATCCAGTCCTCCGCCTAATATTCTTAAAACATAACATTATCTGGATTACGACATCCTATCGTAATACGTCTTTATACTTGTTTTATACTACTTGGGTGGCAAATAAGCATACGGCCCGCTTGATATTAATTCGTTACCGTAGCCTATGGACGCTTGCAATACCGGAGGTATCTCTTGCGTGTTCCCGAACCACTCTTTTACAGGAATATCCCTGGAAATTGGGATAGAAAAATGATTTTATTCAAAATGCATTCCTAAATGAGCGCTGGAGACCGGCAGGGGTATTCCGTAAGAGCGAAAACCGAGCCACCGCAAAAACCGAGCAAAATCTATCTGTCAGATTGAAAATCGGTATTCCGTAAGAGCACTTTTTGACGTTTAGTCAATAGATTGTGCCGTCACCGAGCAATCACAACTGTCAATTTTGCGATCACAACTGTCAGTTTGCCATCGCCGTTTCTTAGAGAATCAGCCGGCCGTACTCACACATAGGTCTCCAGCCGTTCAACCTAAACAAACTTTCTTCTAAACACAAAATATGTTACAATCCCACAAACGACACAATACACATAATTTGCATAATGCTGCGTCTACACATAGTGCTTCGCTTAATTAAACGTGTTCTTAAAAGTCCTAAGGACCCATATAAAGATCAGTAAGCGTGCATATTCTTACTTAAAATTCTCTTGGGCCCTATTAACTAAGTATGTAATAAATATAGGCACCCATGCTGAGTCCGGGCATGTACACACGTGCGAGATTTCGCTTGATGATACCAAAAAGCTGTTAGAAATTGTTTGTAAGATACTATTCTTATTTCATCTTTATTATATTAGGGTGTGTAACGGTTTATATAAAAACAAAAAATCTAACGTTCACTTCACCTAATTTCACTTAATATATTTTTGTTTATTTGAGTTAATGAATTGTTGATATAATTTCATTTTACCTAATTTCTTATGATATAATGAACATTTGACATAATATTCATTTAGTGTATTCTTCATTTACTATAATATTCATAATTTCTAAGTAACTTTTAATATAATTTAGAAAACCTGAATCTCAACTATTGTTACCAGGAGAAACTGGATGCAATCTGGACTGTAGGGCACCCCGACACGGACAGGTTAGGTTAGAAGTGGTTATTTTTTTATAAACCACCCAGAAGTAGGAGCCCACCCTCGACCATGCATAGAATATTTTAAGGTTTGGTTAGGTGCCATTTGAGTTAGGTTAGAACTGTGGCCATTATACATGAAAAGAAAATGAACATTAGGTTAATTGAACGATATTTAAAAAGAATATTATACTGAAAGAAAATGAAATGATATAAAACATTAGGTCATATGAATTTGGGTTATTTGATATTATAGCATCAATTAATTAGCCTATCGTAGTCCACTGCTGTACATAGGCCTCTCCTAACACGCGCCACAGCACACGGTACTCCGCCTTCTGCATCCAGTGCGTCCCAGCGACCTTTTTTAGGTCGTCGGTCCACCTAGCTGGGGGCCGCCCTACCTTACGCTTACCGAGTCGCGGTCTCCACTCTAGGACACGTCTGCTCCATCGGCCGTCGGTCCTTCTGCAGATGTGACCAGCCCATTGCCACTTCAGCTTGCTAAGTCTGCGAGCTATGTCGGTAACTTTGGTTCTTTGTCGGATTACCTCGTTGCGAATTTTATCCTTCAAAGAGACGCCAAGCATAGCTCGCTCCATAGCCCGCTGTGCGTCTTTTAATTATAGCATATGAAAATTATATTATATGAACGTTATTTCAAGTAAAATAAGAGCATTTATTATTATACCAAACATTACACACCCATGATATTTCCTGATAAAGTGGTTTTCTATAGGTGAAAGAATTGTTAAAATCGGTGTAGTAGTTTTTGAGAGTACAAACATACAGAAATACACCAACACAAATATTTTCTCTTTATAATATTAGTACCTAAGTATAGAGTAGTATTGTAGGTTTAGTAGAAGCTCATCGAAAGCGATATTTAAAAATCTTTGGCGTTGTTTTAGGCTGGAAAGCTGATTACATGACCCTGCTTATTTATTTCTGACCTTGAAAACAGCTTAGTGTTTAAATATATGTATTTAAACTTGTCATTCCGTATTATGTTAAAGAATATAATTTAAAAGAACATTATGTTACTTATGAATTTTCACTGCCTCTGTCAGAATTGACGTCTTTATAAGTAATATCAAATAGCACAGTGACATCACTCAAGAGAGCTCTCAGTCAAATAATTTGACTACTTAGATAAAAGGCCCCGGAATTGCACCACTTTATTAAATTATATAGCCGTATAATATACGTAGGCTCTCATAAAACATCTCTATTTTCCTCAATAAATCTTTCCTGTTTGCTTAAGTGTAAAGCCTAAATGAAAAACATAATAAAAAAATATTCCGAAATTGTATTAAAGGGCTTTTGAAATATTCATTTGGATGAAAATTAATGCTGATTGTTCTCTTTATTCAAATAAAAAATACACAAGTTCACTTTACAAAAGCGTTAAGATCTTTGAAACTTTTTTGTATCCATAAAGATATGCTCTTTAAAACTTTTATCGGATTAAAAACGGTTTCGAAAGGTTAATAAGTTCTAAACAATACTTTTCTAGTGAAAATGATTAATTTTATGTTTTTTTAGGTTTCTAAAATCATACAAGATAATGTTATTAGCTGTGGTATTCATGTTCGCATATTTTATTTTTATTTTATGTAAACATTCTAGACACCCAACCATTGCATTGACGGCTAAACATATAATTGTCAAAGGAGTGCAAAGGGATTGTATGATCTCAAGATTCGCGATTTAAACACTGTAGGTACATATATGAGAAATCGAGAGAGAATAATAAGTTAGAATAAACCTTAATTGCATTGATTGGTCTATTATAAAGAGTTAAAATTTTATTTTATGTATTTTTTCTCTCACTTATTTTGATAATCATAATATAGTTGGAGTTGGATTCATTTAACCAAGACTGGTCCTCAGCGGCTTTAGACAGAGAGAAGTGGAAGGAGAGTGGGGAGGCCTTTGCCCTGCAGTGGGACAGTACAGGCTTATAATAATAATAATAATAATATAGCATTGTCATTTTAACACTGTGAATTATATGTAGATATAAATATACGATGCACCTTTGTACTCAATAAACAAATAAATAGATCTTTATAATACTCATCCTTAAACGTAACATAAAGAGCGCTTATAGAAAATCGCTTATGATGTTCACAAGCGATACTTGACCGTTGTACACTCCGCTTTACTCTCGCGTTTCTACCACTTTAACAGAGTTATGCTGATCCTTATCGCTAACAGTAGGCACTTTGCGGTCCCTTACAAGGTCCGGTATGTCTTTCTCAATGCGAATAACTATAAACTAATATTTTATTCAATACTAGCGGGTGTGCGCGGCTTCGTTCGCCTTTGAACGGTGGTTCTGACTCATAAATTCGTGTGAAATGAGTTATTAATGTTGTTTGTAGTACAGATTACAGCCTCAACTAGTTAAATAAAAGCATTAGCTGGTGGTTGTTCTGAGTTTAAATGTCTACCTTGTATCTAATAGCATAATAAAAAATAAATGTTTGTCATTTTTTTATGCTTGGGAAGATACCTAATGGTAAGCTTAGGTGTTCTTTTCATTTCCTTCTTCTCATAGCCTGGTGAGACGGCAATCCGAAACGACTGAAAAAAAACAGGCTTATAAGCATACGGCCCGCCTGATGGTAAGCAGTTCCCGTAGCCTATGGACGTTCGCAACACCAGGGGTGTCACTCACGCGTTATCGACCCATTAAAAACCTTATAACTCCTTTCTTGAAGAACCTCATGCTATAGTCTCTTGGGAAAACCTCGGCAGGGAGCTCATTCCATAGCCTAATCGTACGTGGTAAGAAATTCCTCTGGAATCTTACGGTACGGCATGTTTGAGGTGCAAGGATGTGAGGATGAACTCCCTGTCGGTGGCGAGAGGTGCGTTGATAAAATGTGGCCTTGGGCCATCATCTCGAACAATTCCTCAGAACACAGCCCATTGTACAAGCGGTAGAACGCACACAAGGAGCAATGTCTCTCCTTAGACTTAGTGGATTAATACCGCCTGTGAGTGGGATCGTTAACAATCCTCACAGCGCGTCTTTGGATTGAATCAAAGGGTCCAAGCTGGTATCTATTTTAGGCCCGACACATAAATTAAACCTGAGACCTTGTGATCAGCCATCGTTATAACGACCACTAAACCAATGGGGCAGTTAAAATATAATAACAGCTCAGATATACTTTTATAGGTAGGTACTTATAACATATATCCTTACTAATATTATAAATGTGAAAGTATGGATGTATGGATGTTTGTTACTCTTTCACGCAAAAACTACTAAACGGATCTGGATAAAACTTGGCACAGAGATAGATTATATTCTGAAAAATATAGACTACTTTTTATCGCGATAACCGACATCTACACGGGCGGAGCCGCGGGCAACAACTAGTGTGTAATATGTAATAAATAAGTACCTATAAAAATATGGGGATGGGAGGAAGCGAATTTTGAAACGCACCTAACGAAGCGCACCTAAAGTATTCCTCGAAACGCACCATTCGGGTGGCGGTATATTTTTAATTTATTTCCTTACCTGAATGGTGCGTTTCGAGGAATACTTTAGGTGCGTTTCGTTAGGTGCGGTTCGAGGAATACCCCAAAAATATATCTGGCGTGACGGTCACACGATTTCATTGCATTTTCCCTATCGCAAAAGTGCTAACGTGCCTAAATAAGTTTTCACTGCAATTATAATATAATAATATAATACATAACTACACAGTACACATAAACAACATAATTGTCATCTTAAATTCTAACAAAAATAGTCTACTTTATAGTACTTATAGCGATGAGCACTATAATGTAATTTACATCAATTCTTTAGTCGAGTTGTTCGATTAATCACATTCGATTCGATTTATCGGATGACTGATTAAGCCCGATACCGGTTGGTGTGCATCATTAACAGTGATTAAATGTAATTAGTGCTTCTATAACTGTTCTTAAAAACGGTTGCGATTGTTTCGTAGAACGTTTTGTTTACAAGTACAGGTTGTAATAAGTACATGGGGCTTAGCATCCGATCACTGAAGTAAAATTTGTTATTTTTTTTAACATAGCATACGACCCGCCTGATGGCTAGGAAGGCTTACAATACCTGGGGCATCATCTAGTTGTGTGTGAGTTGTCCTAATATAATTACGTAGTAGGTACTTAGTGGTTCGACCCCCCGAACTGTAAACTCGCGACTCGCGCTTGACCTATTCGGGTCATGTTCGAACTTAAAAATCTTTTTGTTTGATTCAATTGCTTTCCAAATTTCATGTCCCTACCAATTGTACTCTAGTTATCGTCGAAAAAACATTTATTTATGTTCCAGTTTCTGAGAATATCGCTCGCTATTAAATGTTAATTTTATTGTCTTTTTTGTTTTTATTAAATTTAAAATGATACTATAGAAAACGTTTAATTAAAAAAACGTACATTCTAAAGATGTTATTGTAATTTTCGGTAATGTCAATAAAAGAAGAAAATTGTAGAGGATAGATCCAACATATTTCATAGATGTCCTGTGTGATATTGTGACGTCGACGTATTTAGAAGTCAAGAATAACATTAAATGTTTAACAAGTTAATGTTTACTTCACCGATTAATGCTTTTGACGATGTAAGTATCAAAAGTTTTTTTTATACTATCTTGGTGGCAAACAAAGCCCTGCCTGATGTTAAGTAGTTACCTTAGCCTATGGACGCTTGCAATACCAGGCTTTAAGATGGAGTATCCATGGATAGGAAAACGTTTCTTAGAAAACGAATCCCTAAATAAGCTCTGGAGACCTGTACTCGCACACAGGAACATAACTACACCGCTGTGTGTAGTTATGCCTGTGGTCTTATGTAAGGTGGAGGTCCTTCGCCAGTCGGGCTTGCTCGCTAGTATGGTGCACTACCTCTCTTCTACCCCCTGTATAATATAAAGTATTTGGTATGACATTCCTAGAGCAGTAAACTAAGGATGGCCAAACAGGTGCGGCTAGAAATGTAGATACTATTCCAACATATGCCTTTCGTCGAACAAAGTGTTTATCTTACTGTCTGAACAGTTAAGGGGAAAATGATTAAAATATTTGTTTTTTTCGTTTTGAGTTATTTTACTATGGTTTACTATAACGGGAACCGGTAACGTGGTCAAATGACTTGGTGAAGGTAGAGGCGCAAACTAAATAAAAGCAGAAGTAGTAAGATTTTTATTTTTCTTTATTTGCTTTTATTTTCTTAATAAATCAAAAATCTTACCAAATCGTGGTATAGGGCTATCCCAAATAAAAATCCTACATACCTGTCATGACTGACTGACTAATTCATCAATGCAGAGGCTAATAGTCTTGTCAATAAGTTCAAAATGTTGTTACTTCAAAATAATAAAGCTCACGAGAGCTCATTCAATTTGGGGTGACATCTAGAAAATTGTATCTCAGGGACTTTACAACACGTAAAAACTTGCAATTTATATCTTTAAATGACGTAGTACTAAGTAGGAAAAATTCAATTCCCCAGGTAAAGTCGAGAGAAACCGCATATTATATGTATTCGATAATAAAAAGCAAAAAATGTATATCGATTAAGATATTCAACTAGATGGCACATTTATTTATCGCCACATGACGTCTGCGGTCGATCGAAGATGTTTAACTATTCATTCGCCACTAGAAGAGGCTACTGCATCAGAAATATTTTATGAAATGTAATGCACTGAAATATATTATGAGCTGTGAGTACAGAAAATGAAGGCACAGTGGTAAATTGTACGACTATCGACTGGCGTAAAAGAAGAGAATAAAATACCGTAATTTATATTTATAATTTACATATTCTACTATACCTAATATAAAATATTTGTGAATTATATTTGACTGCCTTGGTGGTCCAGTGACCGCTGTAAGCGCCTGCTGTGCACGAGCTTGTGGGTTCGATTCCCACAAAGGACAAAACTTTGTGTGACCCACAAAGAATGGTTCTGAGTTTGGGTGTTATTTGTGTCCGTTAATTTGTATGTTTGTAAAGTTCCCCGCGACACAGAGCTTGTTCTCTAGTGCGGGAGTTGTCTTTAAAAAAAATTAAACTTAAATTATAAAAATAACTCATAAATATTCAGAGAAAGAGCTTTCAGACTCCCAGTTGATACTTCAGCTGGGAGTCTGAAAGCTCTCCCCTTATTAGGTACATAGGATCCTGGCTAAATGTGAGTGTCATACACTTTTGAAACATGAAAGCCTGTATCTACAAACATATATTTAATAGCTAAATTGACCCAAAGATAGACCAAATATTCGTGTTCATTACATGAAGATTTATTCTGGGTGAGAATCGAACGCTTGCAGCTTAGCAGTCAGGATGACTAACCACTAGACCA
This sequence comes from Trisateles emortualis, assembly GCA_947095525.1. Taxonomy (NCBI): domain Eukaryota; kingdom Metazoa; phylum Arthropoda; class Insecta; order Lepidoptera; family Erebidae; genus Trisateles; species Trisateles emortualis. The sequence continues at coordinate 17,205,088 of OX352736.1, read as the reverse complement.
ACAGGCCAGTCAAATTTTCTCCCGTTTTATGGCATTCTAACTATTATTAAAGTTATGCTTACAATCAAAATCAGTAGTGACGAAATGATTTACAATAACACAAATTATTTCCATTAGTCGTTACAAATGTCGCACCGTATTGCAATGTAGACAATGTCTCGATAAAATCGTGTCCATAAATTATTATCGCACCTAACTAATTGTGGTAGTGACAACAGAACTTTGAACTATGTAGCCAAATTTAACTAGTTTGTTGTAGGTTCAGTTTGTGTCTCTGGCGCTACGTTATTCATCATCTCAACCCATAAACGTCCCACTGCTGGGCACGGGTCTCCTCCATACCATACACTTGGAGGGATATTAGCCTACTATACCACGCTGGCCAGACGGGTTGGTATAGGGTTTTGTTTCGAGTTTTCCCTCTCTTGCAGTGGATGTTGTCTGCCTGACTTACTCCCTAAGTCGACTTTTACGACACCCTCGGGGTGGAAAGGGGTGGTGACATTTGTATTCTCAATCCGTCACCACACGCACACTACGTTATTCATCGTCATTTAATGCGTCGTTAGTTGAGTTGTCGTTGAGTGTGACAGCTAATCACGAGGTTTGTCTTGTCTCCCGCTTTGCTATGGAGGGAAGTGGAAACTTTTCTTTCTAACTCCTCCTATTTACTTCTGATTAAATTCGTTACGGGGTCCAAGACAATAGGTTTAGTTGTCCACGGGACGCACGAGTGTCAAAACTCGGAGTATCAGTTGGTTACTCCGCTGTTAATCCTGGCTCACAGGAGTCATAGCGGTGGGCATGTGGGTGGGATTGTCCCGAAATAATCAAGAGGTCTATTATATATTTTTTTAAAGAGACATCTCCCGCACTAGAAGAACAAGCTCTGTGTCGCGGGGGACTTTACAAACATACAATTGACTGCCTTGGTGGACCAGTGGGCGCAGTATGCGCCTGCTGTGTGCACAAGGTTGTGGGTTCGATTCCCACACAGGACAAAACTTTGTGTAACTCTCAAAGAGTTGTTCTGAGTCTGGGTTTAATTTGTGTCCGTTAATTGTATGTTTGTAAATTCCCCCTCGACACAGGGTTTGTTCTCTAGTGCGGGAGATGTGTTAAAAAAAAAATTACACCCAGACCCAGAACAACTCTTTGCGGGTCACACAAAGTTTTGTCCTGTGTGGGAATTAAACCCACAACCTCGTGCACAGCAGGCGCATACTGCGGCTTTGAGATTGCTGTCTCATATTATGAGAGTGAGGCAATAAAGAAAATGCACCTGTGTTTGCGTACACAATTGTTTTTCATAAGTTCGAAAATTAAATCGCTATAAGAAGTCATGGTATGGCCCTTGGCCTAAATTATAACGCAAAAGATCTTCAGAGAGTAAGTTCTATATTTATATAACTACGTTGTGTCATAAAGCATATCTAGATGGACATAGCTCCGAGAATAATGTTAATAATACTATGATAATAATTCCTACTGTTTTATATTTATTTTATGAAGAGAAAACAAGTAGGTGGTATTTAATTTACGTATAAGTTGGACGCGAGTGCTGTATGGGTGTTTGTGGCCCTCGTGTCTAGGCGATTCTATTTATATTTAGCCAAGTAAACGTTTATACTATAGTATATAAGTAGTATAAAATAAGAAACAAAATAACTCTGGTTGTGTAAATTTTGTCAATATTAGTTCAGCAGATACATACAAATATACAGATCTGTCTGTATCTGCTGAATGGATCGTTACGAAATTTAGCAAGGAGATAGATTGTATTCTGGGAGACAGAAGAAAAACAAATTTAATGCGATAACCCACAGGCACGCGGGCGGAGCCGCGGCCTACATCTAGTCAATCATAAAGACGCCATGTATGTTTTTCTAGGCGAATGAGAATAGCTTAAAGAAATTTGCATAGTGTAAATAGTAATTTGCATACAATTCTAATTAAATATACATATATCTACAGCCTTCTACTCCATATCGTGTGTGGGTTATCAACAAATATCTAGAGACGTTTTTAAGAGTGGTAGGGCACCATACTAGCGTGCAAGCCCGACTGGGGAAGGACTTAAACCTAACAGAAGTCCACAGTTGTGTTCCTGTGTGTGAGTACAGGTCATTATAATATAATAATAGACTAAGGGGCGCCCGCGACTTCGTCCGCGTGGTAATTTGGAATATTTTTCCCGATTTTGCAACATATCTCACTACTGCATCGCACAATAAATTAATCATAGCGTGATGTTCTATAGAACATCACGCTATGATTAATAGGATATGTATCCAGGTATCAATAGTGCATTTATTCAGGAAGGCTATAGGCTATAGCCTATAGCCTTCCTGGATAAATGCATTATTCAACAAAAAATATTTTATCTAATTGAACTAGTACTTTCTGAAATAAGCGCGTTCAACCAAAAAAACAAACAATCTCTTCAGCTTTATAATATTAGTATAGATAAAAAGAAGAAGTCCCCTTGTTTTATCATGCGCAGTATACCTACTAATACAAAATATATTAGTAGGTAATACAGTCTATACTCATAGGTATAGACTAAAAAGTATTTTTACATTCAATATACGGTACAATACATACCTTGGTACAGGTCTTCGTATTCAGTAAAGCACCAATAATATGGTAATGAGAACAATATTGAGATGTTCAAGCTTCAAATCCGGGAACTAATTTCGGGTCTCTCCTTTTGTTCAAAAGATCTTAATTGAGTCGCCTGTTTGTTAGTTGATTAATACAAAATTGTTTATTGTTTGATGACTAAGCTCGGATATTAAGTTATTTGTTTTGGATTTGTGCAAAGTGTAAATCTTAGGTTCTTCTTCTTCTGGATGCGGTGAGTGAACACTGGATCTTATGGCGCAAATTTTGGTGACGCCTAGAAAAAAACTGCACCAAACAGATTAAATCTATACTAATATTATAAAGATGAAGAGTTTGTTTGTTTGGTTGAACGCGCTAATCTCAGAAAGTATTGGCTCGATTAGAAAAAATCTTTTTATGAATAGTGCATTTATCCAGGAAGGCTATAAGCTAGACAGGAAAATATTCCAAATTACCACACGGGCGAAGTCGCGGGCGACCCCTAGTATCTATATAAAGTTAAAATTGCTTTAAATTCTAACTCATACTAGTTTCATATACGTATTATTATTAAAATAATGGCGCGAGTATAGGTACGTTCCGTATTTTATATTGTTATACTTGAAATTTATTATACATCTATAAGTATATACGCGTAATAATAACGCAACAAAACAGAACGACGGGTTGTATAAAGGAAGCTTATATTTATTTAAATATAATTGACTCAAACTAAGAATTTTTCTATAGAAAAACCCAATAACATTTTCCATGCTTTCACGATCAGCCACAAACCTATGCCACGGGACAGTCATCATCATAACTCTACTTATACTTAGACATAAAGATTTAGTCAGAAGCCGCACTACTTCCGATATCTAACAACCGTACCCGATATCACACCTCTGCACAATTTTAGCTCCCGTTACAATATTTCCACGTATAAACAGATAATTTCATATAAGGGTTAGTTCACGCCGAGACGCGACGTCGACGTTTGAAGAATACAATGGTTTCCCACTGCTCATCGCAATATCGCAAAGCATAGCGCCGCTCTTGCACACATTGTGTCGTAAATCTATATATAATTGCAAAAGTTTGGTTAGATGGATGTATCTATGGATGTTTGTTACAATCACGACAAAGCAGCTAAACGGATATAAATGAAATTTAGCACAGAGATAGAATATAGTCTTAATGAGCTCAAAGGCTAAGGCCCGGAAAAACACAGTGTTACCGTGACCGTGGGAATGTACGCGCGGGCAAAGCCACAGACGGAAACTAGTAAAGTTATATTTCGTATTGCTGGGCCGCGTCGCGCCGCGCCGTGTCGCGTATTGGTGTAAACTGACCCTAAGATCTCTCAGATCACTCGGTAGTTCTCATCCAAAGCATGTGGTAATGACGAGAAACCGCAGCACTCGCGGCAATAGCTTCAAATTGGCGCGGTTACCCTCCTTCCGCGTATGGAATAGTTTTATCTACACCTACCCTATTATTTCAGCTAGGAGCGAATAAACTTAATGTTAGGGAATGTTGGGATCTAGTGAGAATCTACGTTTAATGTTTGAAATATTTGCAGTTATTTTAAAGAGTTTAGAACCAACTGTTTGTCAGGCATGCCATATACCTACTAGTTGCCACTTTTAATACTTATTATAAATGCGAAACTTTTAAGGATGGATGTTTGTTTCTTCACGCCAAAACGGCTCAACGGATCTAGATAAAATTTTGCACTAAGATAGATTATAGTCTGGAATAGCACATAGGCTACTTTTATCCAAAAAAAAACACTGTCCGTGGTATTGTACGTGTGGACGAAGCCACAAGCGAAAGCTAGTTTTTCATTAAACAAAAATGTGCTAACCTAACATTGGTGCCAAATTTTAATTTCTCTTAATGTTGTATCGGACCATGCACACTAAACAAATGCAAATCTACAAGAAAATTAAAATATAATTGTTGCAAAACGATAACAAAAATAATGTGCTTGTACTTTATGTACGCTACTGACATCAAGGCACACAGATTTGCAACTCCATCAAATAACAGAACAGCTTTTCGCTACCGAATTGCATTTTACATGACAAACTACAAATAAATTGTCGACAACAACATCACGTATGAACAAACACCCATCAACACATTGCACCTACGTTGCACCACGCTTACTAATGTCCATCAACTATTTCTTAGCCAACACAAATAAGCTTTAAATTAAATTTGTCACCATTATCATTATGATGAAACTAAACACGATGGATAATTTAATAATTTTATTTAGTTCTATTGCGCATGAGTCCTTTATTCGCATGGCACTAGGGCCATGCAAATAAAGACCATGACGTCGTAATTTTTCTTTCCAATTTGTAATTAAAATACATTCTAAATCTAACCTGCTAGATCTTACTACGATTCAGGAAATCTGGCTGTTTGAAAATTGGCTTCTTTAATTTTTACCCTGACGTTAATTTTAACTTTCTGTCATAAATCAAGAGTCGAAGTTGAATTTTATTTGAATTCTAACATTATTGAGTTCAATTTAAATTCAGTGTGGATACAAAACGTTCTGAAAAGTACTTAATTAAAGTAAAAATCAAGAAACCCGCAATTGAAAAGCACGATCTTAAAACAACTGGAACAGTTTCCAACTCGCAAAGTTACAAACTTTCATGAACAAACTCCTGTTGAAAACGGTCTATCCATTGGGAAATTGGAATAACCATTAGCTAACGGCTTCACGCTACAACATTTTACATCGATGCAAACGCATCTATCTAAATGTTGCATCGATATTCATGAAATTTTAAGGCGTTTGAAAAAACCATAATGTAAAGGTTGACGAAATTTGCAATTGTATCGCATTTGCATCGAAACTGCATCGCTTTAGAATCGATGCAAATAGCACATTAGTGCTCAAACTTTTTTGCATCGAATGCTTGAAACAAGTGAAAAAAGTAAAACCGTAACCTTCACATTATAAAAAAGTAGGGCACCATACAAGCAAGCAAACCTAACTGGGAAAGGATCTCCACCTTACAGAAGACCACAGCCAAATAACTATAGAAGGTACCATACAGTGGTGTTGTTGGGTTTTGTGTGTGAGTACGGTCTCAAACTCAAAGTAATTTATTCATTTAGATCAAATACATGATAGGTACTTATGAACGTCAAAATAAACAAAAGTCAGCATATTTTTTTCCTACAGCCAATTCGCTGTCATGGGTAGGGCCTAGAGAAGAATTGGCAAGAAACTCTGGCCACTCTTTTCAATCGCCAGAGTATTTCCAGCGCTTATTTAGAGATTTGCTAAAAACCCAAGATATACCCCATGTATCGCAAGCGTCCATAGGCTTCGGTAGCTACTTACCATCAATCCAGCCTTATGCTGCCACTAAGACGTATAAAAAACTCTAAGTAGTATAAAAAAAACTCTACAACATTCTAAAACTACCTATTACAAATAGCTTTATAATGAATCGTAATCTGATCGACCCGATGACAGTTAGCCAGAGACTGCTACGTGCTGCCATCAATATTTCATCCCGTCAACGTCAGATCAGTGATGTGGAAGCGCTGACATATGACACATTATCCGCGATAAACTGTTCACTCCATTGACCTAATTAGTTAGAACTAATTAATTATTGGTCAGGCGGTTAGGCTTTATTGACTGGGAGAAAGATTTATATTTGTTTTAGTATAGAACTTGATACAATAACTTTATAAATTATCTATTTTAGGTATTTTAGATTAGAAAATTTATATTTTAATTTTGTTCGAACTTTTGTCTGCCCCGGTGGTCCAGTGGTTGCAGTATGCGCCTGCTGTGCACGAGGTTGTGGGTTCCATTCCCACACAGGACAAAACTTTGGGTGACCCACGAAGAATTCTTCTGAGTCTGGGTGTCATTTGTGTCCATTAATTGTATGTTTGTAAGTCCCCCGCGACACAGAGCTAGTTCTCTAGTGCGGGAGTTGTCTTTTAAAGACGAAGAAGAAAAAAGAACTAATTGGGTTAATATTCCATTAACTAAATTTCGATGACGATGGCTAATCTTTACGGAGTCTAGCCATCTGGGAGGGAGATATTTAAATGCACAATTGTATGTGCAAACAAAAATACATGAACCAAATAGGAGTTGTGCTAAACAAGGGCGATATTGAAAGTTCAGGTACTAGTATTATATTGTCTGTGGTTCAGGGTACTTTCAATATCGCCCTTGTTTAGCACAACTCCTATTTGGTTCATGTATTTTGCCGAGGTTAATGCATGAAGAGAGTGATGAATGTAGAGGAACGAAAGAAGTATGTTTGTACTTTGTATGAAGCAATGGGAGGCAGGAGTGATGATATTTATGTAGGTATTGTATGATTGCTTAGATTTCGTATCGCATTTATTTTAAATTTTTAATTATACCCGCCTTTGAGTTTTTATTTTAAAACGGCAAATGTGGGAGAGAGACAAACAAAGACTGATATTGTAATTATATATTAAAATAATGTGGAAAAAGACGAGCCCGGAGCAGGACTCGAACCTACGCCTCTCGGGTTCCGGCCCAGCGCACTACCAACTGTGCCATCCGAGCTCGTACTCCCCATTTCGAATTTGTCCACCGCTTGTTTACGTCTTGGAGTGACGTCAGCTTCATTCAAAACGTTAGCCGTTACAGGTCTATACGTAAAACATCTTCCAATTGTGAGGAAGGAATGTTATTAAATAATGAAACCACGCAATATTATTAAATATATTAGAAAATGAGAAATTTGCTATCATCTCTAGTCCGCAGAGCCCGACGTAACCGCTTCGCTCCCTTGGGTAGGGCGATATGCGACGTATACTTTCATATTCATCAACTTATCGTAATCCACTGCAGAACATAGGTATCTTCAAGAACACGCCACTAAGCCCGATCTGCCTCCAGCTGCTTTAGGAAAATAATTGCTCCACCTTGCCCGAGAGCGTTATTACGTTTGCGGATCTTCAGTCAAGAATGCGTCGTCTATTCTTACTTTAATTATTAGTTTTCCTGAAACGGTGACCTGCCACTTACCACAACATTTCCCCTCCTAAAAAAACAAGGCATCTAGTAAATACTAGATGATATTGTAACGCAAATGCGTTACAATATGAAACCCTAACTACCACTTTACTAGGTTCAAAAATCTACAATACATGTCAATAACACGCAGCTGAATGAACTTCTAAATAACATGCCGTTACACTTTCCGGCCATATCATCAAGTAACAGTTATTAAGAGTAAACATAAGTACTTACATAACCAGTTAATAACGGAGCTGACGAAACTTGCCAGTTAAATAACCTGCGATAACATCGTGCCGGTTGCATCGAAACAATCAACATGCCTTTGAGACTGCACGCCACGAGTTTCGGCCATCTTTTTTAGTTTAACTATTTGTTTCTGGAATTTATGTAACAAGTATTCAACAGGCTGTTTGTTGCACCTGTGTAATAATAGCAGCTACCGTAAGTTTTACGCTTTGCAAAGAGCATCACATGTGCATTGCCAAATGCTGTACTCGCTTTGGGTTCGTCGTCGTCTCAACCCATAAACGTCCCACTGCTGGGCACGGGTCTCCTCCATACATTTGGAGGGATTAGCCTACTATACCACGCTGGCCGGACGGGTTGGTATAGAGTTTTGTTCCGAGTTTTCCCTCCCTTGCAGTGGATATTGTCTGCATGACTTACTCCCTTAGTCGACTCTTCCGACACCCACGGGATGGAAAGGGGTGGTGACATTTGTATTCTTAATCCGTCACCACACGGACAACAAACTCGCTTTGGGTTCATAGCTAAGTAATAGCGGTGTGGATCAAGGTATCTGCAAGCATGCCGCGGTCAGTCCTTTTTCTAACAATACAACGAGATCCCGCCGTGCTTAGAAAAGCACGCAAAGCCGTTGGTCCTGCGCTTTTTCTCCGCGTCGGACTGCCGTCCATTGGACAATGAGAACGAAGTAATAGAGACTGCACCTGTGTTTACGCACACACTTATACACTTATATTTGACTGCACGGTTGGTTCAGTGGCTTAATTGGTTACTTCGCCATTTACCTCTGCGCGGCGTTTTGTAGGTTCGATCCCCACACGGGACAAAAAATTGTGAGATCCATAAATTGTATGTTTGTAAAATCCCCCGCGACATAGCGCTTCCCTAGTGCAGGAGTTGTCTTTTTTTTTAAAGAAAAATATATGTCCTGCGCAGTTGGCTAATCTCCTTTGAGATTGGCATTGCGACCAAAATTGGTCTGGACCGCTATTAGTTGAAGAAGACATTACTCTCTTTCTCACTGTCCAGTGTCTAGCCTAATATGTACAATAAAAATATACGTACTGTAGGTATATTTTTAAGGTGCTTAAAACCTCAAAGAAATGTTTGATAAGATAAAACATATAATTGGTTAACCTATGTTTACTACTGAATTTACAATTGTTATCAAAATATTTAGAACACTATGCTGTTATCAATGTACGAAGGTTATACAATTTATAATAATAGGTATAATTATATATGACAATGAGTTAGATATGTTAGTATGTTATAAACAAAGGGCTGATTTATATAAGCGCCATGCGGCGCCTTCTTGCTAAATTTCGCTAACAGCGGCTAATCTCGCCTGGAACTATCAATCTGTGCGGGAGATGTTATAGTGCACGAGTGTGTGCGCAAATATAGTTGCTTAATCTGATAGTCTAATGGGACGACAATTCGACAAAAGATAAATCGGGCCTAGAATCAACGGCTTTACGTACTTTCTGAGGAACGGGGGTGTAAACGCCGCCAATTTCCCAACTTCGGTCAACTCATCTAAATTTATATTATACAAGCTGATCTGAGCCTCTGTCTAGAGGTTCAGATCATAGTGGCATAAGCGATAGTCGAATCGAAAAGTCAAAAAAGAAAATGTATGGAATTTGACGTGAGTCTACGATTTAATGTCGGAAACTTACGTCAAATCCCATACATTGTATTTTTTGACTTTTCGATTCGACTATCGCTTGTACCACTTGTCTAGAGGGGCTGAACCGTTTAGCCATTTGCTCGTAAAAACGTATCAAGCAAACTGTCTTTCGCATTTATAATATAAATATGGATAAACTACCAACGACAAATCACGGTACAAATGTGATTGAGGCGATCACCCAATGATTCACGACCCACTCAACAAACAAACTCATCATGAAGTGCACTAATCTATGACTATATAATTACAAACTCTGAAGTGTTTAAATTACTCAAATATAACATTATAGTAATAAATACTTATAAGTTGACTGGACTGTTCAAACATTGATTATACATAGGAGATTAGATAATAAGAATTTACCTGAAATTAATGACTATAGTTATAAACTTAACTAATACTTTAGATGCGTAACGCACTGTACCGCGTCGTGGTGGAGCACGTGAGCTCGGAGTGCACTGATGAGTAACCACAGAGTAACCGTAGTCTCATGCAGTCGTATGAAGATGTCAGGACTAATATAAAGATATTTAAATTTATACATAATATATATATATATAAATATTAAGTATATATGTAGTCATAGTATATATGTTTATGAAAGTAGGTAGGTATACACGATGTATACAATATTATTAGTTGGTTCTGTGTTTTTCCTATTTCTTCTATTTTCTCCTTCTGTTGTACACTTCATAATGCTCTTATATTCTTATACATTTCCTCTATCACTGTTGGTTTGCTGTTAGAAAACTCAATATTGAGTTAAGCTCGCCTTTGTACATGTCTTTTATTAAGTATTTTGTATTGTTATTATAATCTTGTGTGCAATAAAGAATTAAGAATTAAGATATTATAATGGCGTTTTACTTATAAGAAAACTTATATGATGGACAGGCAATTTGATGGCAGGTTTGGGTTATAAGATGAAGAATGGATTATTGCTCAAATCTAGCTATTTTTCTTGAGTTGAAGATTGCCTGTCCATTATAGAAGTTTTCTTAAAAGTAAAACACCATATTAATCGCACTTTGATAATGGATTTAAATTAGCTTTTATGTCCATAAAATAAAAATTATAAATTCCAAAAACATTCACATTTTTTACCAATTTCAAAAACAGAAAAGGTTCTAAATCTGTCTGTTTTTTTAAATGGATGTTCGAACATAATTTTATTGTTTATAAACAGATTTCAATGATTAAAATTAACGTTGGCTTCGGTTTAGCTCCAAGATGATCCCTATTATGGTTATAGGTAGATTATCACTTTTCTATATCAATCCTACTTATACCCTTAATATTATAAATGCGAAAGTTTGTAAGAATGGATTGATGGATGGATGGATGTTTATTACTCTTTCACGTAAAAACAACTGAACGGATCTGGATGAAATTTGGCACAGCGATAGATTATGGTCTGGAATAACACATAGGCTACTGCTTTTTGCAGCGATAACCGAAATCCACGCGGGCGGAGACGCGGGCAACAGCTAGTTAAATATATAACTTCTATACCAATCTATCTGGCTATCAAAGCACTGATGAAAACAAATAATAATGCTTACAATATACTTCAGCCATCTAATAAACCAACAACAAGGTGCTAACCGCCGCATATTTCTCTCCACTTCCTCCGATACAACCAGCATCTACTTACAAACCATAATATTAAATTTTCAAAACCCAGAGGCATTTTCTAATAACTCAAACAAGTAGAACCCATTAATTTTGATTGCACAGCTTGCCCATTCGCACATGTTAGCTCAGTGCCTGCCAGACTATTAAACTTAATACTATATTACGATTTATGTTTTAGATGCACTGATCTGAATAAAATATAAGTAAATATTCGCATTTCCTGTGCTTGTCGTGAAAGATGTGTTTTTTTATACTAAACTAGTTGTTGCCCGCGGCTCCGCCCACGTGGATGTCGTTTATCGCTGTAAAAAGTAGCCTATGTGTTATTCCAGACCATTATCTATTTCTGTGCCAAATTTCATCCAGATCCGTTCAATAGTTTTTACGTGAAAGAGTAACAAACATCCATCCATCCATTCTTATAAACTTTCGCTTTTATAATATTAGTAGGATATTTGGGTGGCAAACAAGCATACGGCCCGCCTGACGTTAAGTAATTTCCGTAGCCTATGGGCGCCTCCAATACCAGTATCACTTGTGTGTTGCTGACCCATTTTTTTGCTAATATTTATATATATTGTTTATTTATTTGTTGTTTATTTTAATTACTTAAATTTCTTTTTTGGTATGGTGTGTTGATTTCGTACGTTTTTGTTACCTACTTCAAACCTAGCAAATTGTAAATTTTATTATACTCTGGCGAATGAAAAGAGTGGCCAGAGTTTCTTGCCAATTCTTCTCCAGGCCCTACCCATGTTAACGAATTGGCTGTAGGAAAAAGGAAAAAATATGCTGACTTTTGTGTATTTTGACGTTTGTAAGTATCATGTATTTGATCTAAATGAATAAATGACTTTGAGTTTGAGTTTATAAAAATCAATTGCTTTTCGTTAGTCTCGCTATAATTCGCAAACAGCTTAACTAATTTGGCTAATTTTGGTTTTGCATTATTTGTGAAAGTCCAAGGAAGGTTTAAAAGGTGAGTAAATATGAAAAAAAGGCCTGGTATATAGTAAAAACAACAATTTCGCTTTCCCTTAAAAACTATTCCTACCTGTCAAACATTTGATGTTCGTCCCGTCGTTCAGAAATCAAATTAAATTTAATAGTGAAGTTTTAATTATTGATTCTGAGGCGGTACGAAGTTTGCCGGGTCGGCTAGTAATAATCATAATTAGCTGAGTGTATATGGCTATGGTCATATGGCTATGGTCTTCTGTAAGTTCGAAATTCCTCTCCACTCGGGTTTGCTCGCAAGTATGGTGCCCCTCTCTTAATTTCTTCTAAGACATGATTTACGTTTTTTTTTAAAATTCAGAGTTAACTTATGCTCCCTCATTCCATTACGATACATCCCATACTACTTAGTCTGCTAATACATATACAAAAGTGCTACATACACTACTAAAAGTAAGTAAGTAATGTTTTGCATGGCCACACGATACTCTAATTATAAAACTAATTAAACTTCTGTTAATAAATTTAATTACTCGGCTGTATAAGCTTTATTTGATTGATTATTTTACTAGTTAATGTAACAAATCGATTGGTCGAACAAACGAATTATTTAAGCTTGATGTTTAATTACACTAATTAGTATTTACGGTTTTGTTTTCGTATATATAAAAGTATCTTTTGATTATATTTATCACGATACACATTATATATACAAATAAAATAGTAACCCATATGCCTCACTGCAGGGCACGTGTCTTCTCTATTAAGAGAGCTGGATAAGGTCTAAACTCTCTCTCTCTCTCTCTCTGTCTCTCTCGCTAGTCGCCTATCGAAATAAAATTATGCCAAGATTAACCATGATTCAGCATCGTTACTCCTACGATCATTGATGCTAAAAATGTACTCTGCATTTGATACATTTCTTCCTCATTACAACATAACGGCACCTAACTCGAATTCAGTTACTCCATTCATATCGATACCTCCCACGTAAGTTATTGTAACCCCAAAAACAAGATTTTACAGTAGAGCGTTTTAAAGTTATAAATTGAAATATAATCGTCATTTTTTGTTATATTTTTGTGAAATTTGGTATGTATATATAATTTTGGGTACTTTCAATTATAAGGTAAGATAATTTATGAAAATATTGGTACTTTTTGAGATTTTGCTCATACAATGTTTTACAGCGATGTGTATCTTAAAAAAATGTTGTATGTGATACTTACAATCGTTTACACTGGAAAATGATGGTTGTATTTTATTGTATGTGCTAGATACTATAGTGTACGATGGGTGAAACTAAATATATGCAGTATTGTATGTTAAGAAAATAAAAATCATGTAAGAAATATACTTTTATTAATGAAAATAAACATCCAAAAATATTTTAAATAGGGACACTATTTAAAATATTTTATATTTCTTACATGATTTTTATTTTTTTAAACATACTTGTAGAGTTTTTCATCTAGAAACTTGTTCTAAATTTCTAACGAATAATTACAAAAGAGATCAAAAGCATACAAACATAAAAATGTAAATACAATGTTTCATACAGAAAGTATAGACAAGGAACAAGCTCTGTGTCGCGGGGGACTTTACAAACATACAATTAACGGACACAAATTACACCCAGACTCAGAACAACTCTTTGTGGGCCACACAAAGTTTTGTCCTATGTAGGAACCAAACCCACAACCTCGTGCACAGCAGGCGCATACTGCGACCACTGGACCACCAAGGCACTCAAGTCAAGTATAAAAAATATTATCAAAATAATGTGTGTGGCTTTTCAATCAATAATAATTTGCACCCTACTTTCTTGTACAGTTTTATGGGTAAATAATAAAAACAGTAACAAACATTCTTAATCAATAAATTTACTTTACTAGCAATTAAACAAATGTCTATCTCTGAGATCAGCTTACTATCAAGGTTCATAACGTTAACTTCATTCTTTTTTTTAGTTATCTGAATGTCAGTATCCAAAAAAAAATTAATAGGAAGGTCATTTATGCCTTTGCGAGTGATCTAGATTTGACAAACTGTGTGACAGCATTTTATATTGCCTCCTGAGAAGAAAACTTTTTATCACGTAGAAAATTGTCCAAATCACGAAAAAAAATATAGTCCGTTGGAGCAAGGTCTGGCGAATACGGAGGGTGACAAATGGTTTCTCGTGCTGTATGAGGTCTCGCGTTATCATGGAGCAATAATGGTGAAGATCGATTCATGAGTCGGGGCTGTTTCACTGCTAGTTTTGCTATCAATGTTCGAAGTTCGGCACAGTAGATATCTGCCGTTATTGCTTGACCAGATCGGAGAAAGCTATAGTGAATAACACCATGCTGAGACCACCAAACAGTTACTATTACCTTTTTATTGGTAAGCTTTGCTTTAGGACACTGTTGCGGCGTTTGACCTGGGGTCAGGCATTGCATTTCTCGCTTACGGTTATCGTAAGGAATCCACTTTTTATCACATGTCACAATTCGATACAATATTCCTTCATTTCTGTATCATTCAACAAGGCAACACAAGTTTTAACACGCGTTTCTTACTGCAGATCAGTCAAATCATGAGGCACCTATTTTTCATATTTTTATTTAATTGATTTGTCGCAAATGAGTCAATATTATAGGTAAAGTAACGTTAATCCATGCCACTAATTCCTGGGTACTTTGGCTCGGATCAGCTTCCACCATCTCTTTCAATTCATTGTTATTCACCTGTGTGGGCGGTCTTCCACGTGGTTCGTTCTTCAAATCAAAGTTATGGAAACTTTGATTTGATTTGAGAAACACGAATGCGTTTAAACAGAAATCGCACGGTGCGTTCATTGGCAGTCCCCTATCCAAACGCAACATTGATATTACGAGCTGTTTCTGCGGCGTTAGTTCCGCGTCGGAACTCGTATTCAAAAAAATCACTCGTATTTTAGAAGTCTGAAGCTGAATAAAAAAAACAACTGAAAGTCGATAATCGTCTAGTGGCATATCTAACTCGAGAGTTTCTGGGCTTCGGCATTCACGTAAAGTAATTGTAAAGATCCCGGTTTTTACGTAATTGTAATAATCGTTAAGCTAGGTGGAGAAATCCTGGACAGCTTGACAACCAGTAGGTGGACCACCAGCCTACTCCCACCATCTACAATTGACTAGTGTAGTGGAGTATTTACCCAACCTCTTCCAATTTTAAAAAGTAATGTTATGTAATGTTAAGCAGTCATATCATCAATTCTTAATGAAATGGAAGTGGTAGAATCTCATTAGCTGAACCATAGAAGTAGCTGATGCATAAATGATGATAGCAGTGGCAGAAAATGTAAGAATTTTAGGCACACTCTATTGTATGTAAATTAAAAAAAAATGTCATAGCAACGTAAAATATACCATGTCGACATACTATATAATTTTTAGTAACCAATCCCCAAGTAAAATATTGTATGTATTACATAACACTTAATTTGTTATAACTCCGCAACGTAAATTGTTGTATGTGATTATACAATATTGTTTTAGGTTATTCTTAGCGACGTAAGTTATTGTAAGTAATCTATACAACAGTTTAGACTGGCTTTGTCAAAATAAAATAAAAATTGAAATAAAATAAAGAAAATTAAATGATACTGTTACATTTTGGCGACTCGAATTACAAAAACTTTCGGATTTATTATTTAGTTATTTGGTTTAAGGATATATTCTGTTTTTTATTGATTTTTCCTAGCAACTTTCGATGGCTTTATCAGTATTATTTACCATATCACAGAGTTTTCGGCCTCTACTTTGTATTTTATGTTTACGCTCCATTGTTTTCAAAAATAGCTAAATAATAATACTGTTAAAACACTAAAAACTTTCGATATTTATCGCAACCACCGAGGCATCCACCTGATCGAGCGCCCCCGGGCAAGACTATTGTATGTCACACATACACAGCGCGACCGCTCAACGATCCCCGGCCCCGACCCGCGTAAACAGTTGCATCGACCTGATGCAATGTTATACGCTGTGGTCATAATAAAGATACAACTGTATACGTCTGAAAAGTACCCTAAATATGGCTATTTTTCAACTTTTTAAATTTTTAGCAGGTAGATATAGGTATAAAAAGGCGATATAGCTAAAAAAAGCAAAATGTCAATTTTGTGGGTTACAATAACTTACGTGGGAGGTATCGATATGTAGCATTAACATTTATTGAGGTGAGAGTTAATCATAGCGTTATACATACTAGCTAGTAATACAACCTATACTTAAGAGGGGTCACTTGCAGTTGGATATTATACGTCATTGTGACTTGGCATATTGATGAAAGGCATATTGCCATTATGGTCCTAAAGGCCAGTAGCATCTAACGCCTCCTGATAAAAATTGAAAAAATAAATAAACACAGACTACCTATAGATATTCTTTTTTAATTGCTTCGTTGGTCTAGGGATCGTTGAGTGCGAGTGCTAATTGCGAGGCCCTGGATGGCCAGATAATAATAAGAAATTCATTAATAGAAGCCTGAAGTTTGGAAATTGGCGGTGTTTAAACATTCCTGAAAGCACATAAAGCTGTTGGTCCTATGTCTAATCTCTCTCCGGTGTTAAAATACCGTTTTATCGAATTATTAAAAGTCCTTGCAAATTATATGATTCGTGCATTGAGTATGTTTAGTGTTTACTGCCTTAGTAACATAATCGGAGTAAGGTGCTTTTGGGCAACCTGTTACCGGCAGGGATTCTGTAAAAGCGAAAACCGAGCGACCGCGAAAACGGAGCAAAATCTGGCTGTCAGATCGAAAATCGGTATTCCGTAAGAGCGAAAACCGAGCCTTTTTGACGTTTAGCAATCGTGTGTGCCGTCACCGAGCAATCACAAACTGTCAGTTTGCGATCGCTGTTTCAAAGAGAATCAGCCGGCGGATCTTTCCGAAATTAGGGTTCGTAATTCATGTAAGAGCACATCATCAAAACAAAACAAATGCAGGATTTGACACGGGGGGGAGGACATGATGTTTAGTGTTCACTGCCTCGGTGACACAGTCGGAATCAGTTGCTTATTATTTACGCTTTTACGAGATATACTTCGACTAGTATTCGTATTGTTTACTCGTACGATAATTAGAAGGAAGTAGTATCGTAGTCTGTATCGAAAGTAAATTTTCTCAATGAATTTCCAACAAGGAATTTCATAATATTACAATCAAGCAATGGGTTAGGTAATAGCCACATTATTCACATAAACAACAGCACGCAACGTAACCCACAACTCGACAGTAGGGTAACCATGCCGGCGGGCACACTTTAGCCAGTCTGCTCACGTCGTCGGGAACACCGCGAATCAAAACGTGCGATCTGTAATGGCGGGTGGCACTTGCATTGACGTTAGGGCGACTAGTTTTACAGTTTATTTTTCAAGACTTATTGTTATATTTTGTTTTTAGACCGAGATTAAGGAAGTCATGGTCATAAGCTATCAAACTTAACTATATTAACATTGTGTAGTTCAATCCTATGATTCTTCTTAAGATATCACATTCCATAATAAAAATACTATAAATCCTAAGAATATAGATTGGTACTAAATAATCTTATTATAAATAAAGTATGTAAATAAAAAGATAAAATCAGCACCTTCCATATACACCTTAAGTCTGGTAATAAGTTATTTTATTTTGTAACATTTGTCAATGTTTAATTAAATTTAATTTATACAGATATTAAAATACTACATCACTTAAATTAATCCAATTAAATTATATATTACTCAACAGATAAAAATCGTAAAAAGCTTTGAAAAGTATTATTATTAAACATACCATTTTTATAAATATTTAAGGTCCTTTGTCTGAAGTAAACTAACTGTATTTTGTTTTGGTTTATTAATGGAAATACTTAGAAAAAACATTAAATATAAATAAATAGAAAATAACTAGTGAATAAATCTGGAGATATACGCCTGTGGTGATGTTAATTTATAAAATAAATAAAAATAAGATAATAACTAATACCTTACTCATGTTTTTATAACATTTTTACCGAAAAAATAAAAATTCCGACGTACTTCAAACAGCGCTTTATCCTCTAGAGCCATAGATACCCTTGCCCGTAGGCTCTGCCACCCTAGAGGGAGGAGGCAGCGGAGTACCTACGTCAGGAGGGAGGGGGCAGCCCTTTGTCTACGCTCCGTCATTACTTTGTCAAAGGTCCTTGGGAAGGCGCGATTCTAAGCCACATACGTGTTATCCTGTGTAAGAGAACCACTATACAATACACTACTTTGTACTAGTGGTTTTGGTGCTGAAAAACATTTTTATTTCACGTTCCCCTAGGTTTATCCTTTTATATCAGCTTATTATTTACCTGAAGCTAGTTTTGTTTTGAGAAGAGTAGAGTCTAATTGTCATAGTTACCACCATTGTTTAATATTTCTACTGAATGTAATGTTTTTTTATAATCTGACTTGTGATTTCTACATGCGTTTGGAAAATATATGACATGTCACGAAAAAACAGATATTTTCCAAAAGAACGTGATTGACAGAGGGTAGTACAAGCAGTGGCCACACTGCTTGTACTTCATTGTGTCAATTTTGCTCTAATGCTTACCAACGAGCTGAATATGCAGAAATTCCAAAAAAAAGCGTATCTGTAACGGCTAAAATACAGAAGAATGAAGAAAGTAGTAGTAATAAGACATAATAAAACATTATTTCTCATCTCATCCTTCGACTGTACAGCTGTTCTATGAATGCTTATAGCAACCTATAATCAAATTATCTCTAAGGTATAATTTGACACTCAAATAGAATCAGAATGGAATCAATGGTATGTAATCAATTACTGCAAGGAGGACGGTACATTAACAGTTGGTTCCCCAATGACCGCTTAACGCAGAGGCTTTAATCAATGAAGTCACAGGCATAACTGAATTACCGTACACGGCGACAGACGGCAAAAAGTTGCGCAGTAATGACAGTTGTTTTGAGACATGAGTGGAAAGCGTTTACTAAGTAATAAGTACACGATACTTTATAACCACAATACCTATAACTCATCTATTCTGGCTCTGGGTGGGCTTAAAATTGGCTCTGGCTGTGCCCACACTGTTTCCACTTGTCCATCTAGTCCATGTCTGTAATTTTATATGGTTCTAGTTTTCTGGTGTTGTTTATTTTTTATTTGTTTTTTTGTAAAGTGGAATAAATGTGGCATAAGAATTTGAATTTGGACTCATGTAGCTTGTGGGTCCAGTATACGCAGAAGCAAACTGAAGTCTTATAACTTCAGAATAACAACGATTTCAGAGGTCTGGGACTGCTGGCTGGGTCTGATATTTGCTGATGAGTATAAATACATTTCTTTTTTGCAATCATTGTAAAAAAAATAGCATTCCTAATGTGTTAAATGATTTTGGCACTTTTTTCATGAGGCACTTTTTAGGGGTTTAACGATCGTGTTAAACCCCTAAAAAGTGCCTAGATATCGATCTAGATAACTATTTGAACATCTGCATCACAAAAACCCTCGGCAAACTCGTGGCTTATGCCACAAGCTGTCGCCCGCAAGAAACGCCCGACATGTGGAGTATCGGTCAAGGGGACGACAGTTAGTGCGCTCATAAGAAAGCTTTATGCTATGCTGGCGTGTTATAATGATGAAGGAAACGGCGTTTGATGACGATGCCTTTCGCATAAGTTGTAACTTTAAGGTCGCCTAAAGAGAACTGATAAAAACTCTCTGTAATCACAGTGTTCACTTGCTAAGCTGTATTAATACTATGAGTACTGAATGAGGAATTACATAGAATCAGCCCACTGGGCGTTAGCCATAAAGATACTTGCTAGTAATTTCTGCAAACGGGCATCCTTTAATCAACAAAGAAATTTCTTTAACCAGTAATGGAAAAGTGAAAAAAGTTGATGAAGGATTTAAACACAGACTCAGCTTTGGTAGAAAAAAGGAAAATTAAATAACTTCAAGGTCAAGGAAAAAAATAATGAAATTGATTTATAAAGATAAAAAGTTTAATCATAATATCTGTAATAACTAACTTATGCAAAATATTACAATAAAATTCGTCCATTCACGAATGTTTTAGGTAACAAGCAAGGCCCACAATGTCTATTCTTATATAAATACGCAAAGACAGTCAGTACCTTTTCTTCTGTTTTTCCACCGATTTATTTTTGTTTGATAGTTATTAACAAGCTTTAGTATTATCAATAAAAATATGAAACAGTATTTTTTCAATGAATTACGGTCGATTTACGACCACCAGGCAATCTCCAGTCTTTACAAAGCGCAAACAATTTCGGTTATTGTTTCACTTGAAAATAGATGAACGTGATTTTTGCACGGGATTTATTATACTCAATACTTTATTGCTTTCCATAATGTACAATAGGTGGCAGTCATAAGTTTAGTAACAGTTATGGACCCTGTCGGGCACACAGCATGGTTAGTTAGGAGAGAAAATATTTTCTAAATTATATACTTTTATGAAAATATGCGATATGTATTACACATCTCGCATATTTTCATTATTTACCTATAAGGTCATTAAAAAACAATTTAGTTTTACGTTTTTGTCAAACTACATCTTATTTAATAATTGCTATAATTCACCTACTTATATCAGGATATACTGTCTGATCGGAACTCTAGAAACTCTAGACAAACTGTACTTAAATTTATATTGTGAACCTATGCTAAATGTACCACTGACGTAGAATTCAAGTTAGACAGTAGATATATGATTCATGACAGGACCACACAAATTAGGTGCAAGAGAGAAAAATAGGAAACTCTATCCTGACGCAATCGCAATGATTAAGTTGCTACTTTTGTAGTTAAACCTCTTGCTATACATAGATAATTATTCGCAATAACTGGGTAACCATTTCCACAAATATAATCAACACCTACTTTTTACTCGTGAACACCCAACAATAAATCAAGTCAAGTAAAAACCAATTAAAATTTCTTAATAAAGAATAAGGGCCAGAATTTTTTTATTAAGAATAACTTAGCTTTTTACGCTTCCTGTTTTCCTACACTGTAATACGTATTATAAAGAAAAAAGATTTGTATTTTTGTTTGTAATACACATACTCAAAAACTTCTGGGCCGATTTAAAAAAATCTTTCACCTATAGAAAGCTAAGTACATTATTATATAATATTTTGTTTTAAATACATTAAGTGACACACCTACGAAAACTAAATAAGTGGAACGTGCCGCTAGTCACTACATAGTAAAAAACAAAGTCGCTTCCCGCTTTATGTCTGATCATTAAAACTGTGCAACAGATTTTAATGCAGTTTTTTTTAATAGATAGAGTGATTCAAGAGGAAGGTTTATATGTATAATACATGCATAATATAGTAGAGAAATCCATAAGAAACCGAAGCAAAGCGAGGGCGGATCGCTGGTTATAAATAAACACATATGGTCACCCTAGTTTCTAGTATCGGGTAGTGTTTGCACTTGAGTTTACGCTATATCGTCAGTACACACGAATTAAGTTTATGTGTACACTGGGAGCGTGAAAAGGGTTACTAGAACTGTAAATAAATTGGTGCACTTAGCTTCACAACTTATATTTATGCAACATTATGTACAGAGTAGTGTTGTAGTGTAGTCTAGAGTTGTAGAGTAATTAAGTGTAATGCTTTTTTGTAGCTAGCTTTTATTTTGTTTATTTATTTAGTAGTAAAAAGTTTAGTTTTCTAATAATAACGTACTTGCATATAAAATAATACAGTACGTTATTATGTCAGCGAACTAGCCGTAGGAAAATTCAACTGACATCATTTGACATTTGTAACCTAAATGAATTTTGAGTTTGAGTTACACTGTAATATTTGGTGCGACTGTCCTTCGAATGTGAAAGCTCATAGTCACCACCTAATAATAATATATTAGAAACTCAATCATTCCGTACTGTACGGTTCCAGAGGAATTTCTTCCCAGGTACGGCCATAGATTTCTTTAAGAGCATCTTTTAGCTTTATAAAGATTTGTACAAGGTCGGTATCGTGCAAGCAATACCCTTGGTGACGCAAGCGTCCATAGGCTACAGTAACTACTTACAGGCATCATCAGGCGGGCCGTATGCTTGTTTTCCTACGTAATAGTATAAAAGAAACATACCAATTTTATAAGGTTATCCTTGTTTTATTATCCGTAACATTAACGTAAAAAGCGAATTAATCTTCTAACTTAATACCTTATTATTTTTCACGATTCACTGTGTTATAATAGCAACCCATATATGTCCCACTGCTGGGCACGGGTCTCCCCACCTCTATCAAGAGAGAGAGGGTTTATGCCTTAATTCTAATGGGGGTTGGTGAATCAGACACGTCTTTAGAATTTCTTCTAAGACATGTGGGTTTCTTCACAATGTTTTTCTTCACCGTTAGCAGATAGGGAATCATTTGATTAGTACATATAAACTCCACAAAGTGAAATTCACATTGGTTCTGGGATCGAACTCGAACCTCTTGCGTGCCAGTCGGTTACTTTCCCACTCGGCCACCACCGCTTTTGCATTCAGTCTTAATTGAAATCAATTAGCTCATATTTAATAGCTTAGGGTAGCGCTAGGAAGTAGTCGGTACACAGCCGAGTGATCATTGAACATACATACTACTTACTTACAAAAGCAATTTCTGCTAATTAATTCTTTTCTATGGCTATTTTATACGCTTCGATTCATTAGAGACGTAACAAAAGCATAAACACAGAAGTTAAAGAAATTTAAAAAATAAAATGTTTCTTATCAAAATGTATTTGGTGTACAATAAAGAGTTTTCTATTCTATTCTAAATTATGCTCTTCTGGTGTCAAGAGTTATGGGTCGACAACAAACTAGTGATGTCTCAGTTATTGAAATTGTCCATAAGCCGCGGTATCTGCTTATCAGCAGGCGGGCCATATACTTACTTTTTAACCACTTAATTAGTATTCAAATACATAATTAGTTACAAACATGGACAAAAGTTAACAGACACAAAATATACCCAGACCCTGCACTACCATTTTTGAATGACACAATCTTTACCGAACCGCAATGGTAAATGGCGAGGTAACCACTTAAGCCACTGAAGCAACCATGCAGACTAATTTACAAACTTGAACAAACCTGAACTTCTGTTTATCATGTCTATAGTATATTTGCATCGTATACTTAAGCTTCACTGAGTGAGGATTAAATATAATTATCTGCGTAGCACGGTAGAAGATGGCTGCGGGGTGATTCATCTATAGCAAACTATTATTATCCCCCGGCGATGCTTACCTCGCACAAAGTGAAATTCCTGCTTTTACTGAGATATGTTACATGACGGCGTTTAGTTTCTAAAATTATGATTCATTCTACTTAGATTAATAATATCGTCGTCGTTCCTTGTTATACTTCTGCAACTAGCTCCTAAAAAAACAATCTGAACTTCCCAGTATAAGGTCTTCGATCACGGCAACCAATCTCATTGGAGAGTAGCTTAATGGGCGTGACATATCATTGTGTACAAGTGTCTGTGCAAATACAGATGCACTCTCGTTACTTATATTGTGAGGCAATCTGACAAAGAAAATGGTCATTCATCTACGGACACGGCGGCGGCGAAGTTTAGCCATGAAGCCCTCAAAAAATGAGGCTCTTTAGTAGTGTTAACAAAAATTAACATGGTACCTATCTAATTATTCATGTCTCAAACCGTTGACACACTGAATGTAGTGACTAAAACGACTGCTCTGTTATTTTGGTATTATAATTAAGTATTACTTTTTTGTAATGCCATTATTGTACCTCTTATATTATGTAACAATATTGTAACCGTGCTTCTTAGCAAATGAAATTCTATTATATTGAGTACTTTGGCAATTTGACAATTCTAGTAAGAGGAAACATCAAACACAAAATAACGGAAAAATTACATCTTCGTCCATTTTACCATAAGTCGAAGAAGCAACCAATTCCATACTACCAATATAAATGATTCATTCAACATTTTTCAATAAAGTGTAAAGCAGTCGGTATTAACAGAGCTATATAAAAGCCCCTGCTCATAATCCAAACGAAGCGATCGGAAGAATTCCGTAAATCCTTACGTAAACACCACCATACAAGAGCTTTAGAATATTATTAATTCATAACACTATGAAGTCATTACAAATTACTTTGTGGTTATCCCTGTACCTGAGCTAATTCCAGACTACTACGGGCTGATACTTAACATTTTTAGATTGTACTAAACAATATGCTTCCTTCATCCTAAAATATAATTGTGATTATTTTATTCGTACTTCGCTTTGTCCTATTGTTAATGTCTCTATACATATTTACTGTGAAATGATAAAGTTGAAATAAATAAACAAAATGTTATCAAGAACATATTATAGTATCTAGTAGAGCCTACATAGCTTGTATTTAGATTAAATACTATATGTGGTTATCGAACCCGCATCCTATCATCAATAGGAATAAATCTTAGCCATTTATAATTACCGATCTTCCGGATTGATTGAGCGCGCGATTGAGTCGTGGGTAAGGGCTTTTAGCGGAACTATCTAATAAGAACGGAACTCGACGATTATGGCGAGGCTGGTCGAGCCCGAAGCTTTTTATTACTCTTCGAGGAAAATCTGTTAGTTTGAATGGAATCTTTCTGTGATCAGCTGTTTGTTGCTTACGAGGAAATTAATACTGATTTATTAATGACAGGCATATTACGACTTTTTGCATCAGTGCAAGTGCGTGTATCTCAAATGTACTACAGCATCGATAAACATGCTATTTTAAGGCGCTTGTATCGATGCAAAATGTCGAAATGTGTAAAGGGTCTAATATCAAGGGTCTAATATAAATATCAAAAATGAATGTACCTACCTAATAATTTCCTTTTAGAAATTAGGTCTTACTACATCGTCTGTTAATCTCAAGCCTTTTTATGATTTATCATAGTTTTGAATGGCGAATATTTTGTACCAATGTTGTCGTTGGTCTATTGCTCCGTGTTTCATTATAATATACAGTTCTATTGATTTCGAATTTTACA
Organism: Trisateles emortualis; assembly: GCA_947095525.1. Classification (NCBI taxonomy): domain Eukaryota; kingdom Metazoa; phylum Arthropoda; class Insecta; order Lepidoptera; family Erebidae; genus Trisateles; species Trisateles emortualis. Next base: position 17,179,848 of record OX352736.1, on the reverse strand, counting down.
CTAAACAAAGCTTTTGTTTTGTAATCTGAGTAAACAACTATAAACAACAAACCAGATCTATTTTGTATTAACTCAATATCGCTAGCTTTAACTTGAAACAAAAACACTGAACTCCGTTGTAAGACTGGTAACCCACTAATATGTGTAGCGATATCGATCACTGTTGATAGATTGCGAGTCTGACGAGCGACGACAATGCGAACGCGATCGAGTGCAGCCCGAGATTTTAGATAAGATTTAACTACAGACGCACGTGAGATAAACCTTTTGTGATTTCGCGTTAGAGTTTTGTGCTATTTGATTCTATAGAACTATGTTATAAATTATTAATTGTCTTTCGAAATACCTAAAAGATTATTTTATTTATAAACTGTTACGTTCGTTGTACGTTCATTACTTTTCTAAGCCTTCTCTTAAAAAGTCGTAATATTAAGTTTCATATCATGTAAAAAGTTTTTTATTAAGTAAGTAGAATTAGAATTTTTAACTAAAGCCTCATCATTCTGAGCACTTTACATGAGAATGGAATCCATAAACTTAGCACAGAAGCTGACTTCCTAATAGTTCGACACAAACGCAATACACATATCTAATATGTGGGATAAATGATTTAAACTTGAAGCGTCTGTCCGAATAATATTAATTCGTAACGATCTTTGATGAATATTTAAGATTGGTTTCAATTTTATCAATTATCATCATCTCAGTCAAAAGACGTCCACTGCTGGACATAGGCCTCCTCCAAGGATAACCACAACTCTCGATCCTAAGCGGACCTGGTCCATCGGTTGCCCGCAACCTTTACCAGGTCGTCGGTCCATCTTTTTGGCCTGACCACGCTTCGTCTTTCAGTTCGTAGTTCCAACTCTAGAACCTTCCTGCCCTAACGGCTATCAGTTTTTCGAGCTATGTACCCGGCCCATTGCCACTTAATGGAGGCAATTCATTAAAATTTATTAGTAGGTACATCTTATTCTACAGTCTAGACAGGATATACAAACATCCATAGAAAATTCTAACAATAATTATGACAAGCTTATTATATAAGAGCCGTTCGATGTGATTTAGTAGACAAGCACCGTAATAATGGCTTTCTATGCACTGTCTTGGGGAACCGTACACTGCGTTTGACAGTTTATTATCCTTTGAATTAATGTATTAAGAAATAACTTAATAATTAAAATGTGCAAAACGAATGAAATATATATTGTAAAAAAGGGAATAGGATAAGCCGGATTGGTATTACTTATTTATTGAAGTGAAAACTTCTTTTAGCACGGTACGCATGTTTTTAGATGAGATAAAATCTCTGGATTCGTGACACCGTTACGAGACGTAGCTTGACATATCCGAAAAATCTTTTTTCGACTGCCACGTTATTGAAGCAAATAAGTGATATATGCATGCACATATAGCAGACCGCGAACGCGTCTAGATAAATAAAAAAAAACATTGCTATAAGTTTTCACTTCTGTCGGCACTCCCGGAGTGCAATTTTTATACAAATAGAGATGTAGGGCACGGTACAATCAAGATTACCTGACTGGGGAAGGACCGCCGCATCACAGAAGACCACAGCCAAATGATTGGCTTGTTGGTCAAGTGGTTAGTGAACCTAACTTCTTCGCTTGAGTTCGTTTCTCACATGGGATACAACTTTGTGTGATACCTAAAAGTTTGTTCCGAATCTGTGTGTAATTTGTGTCCGTGAATTGTATATTTGTAAAGTCCCCTGCGACACAGGGTTTGCTCCCTAGTGCGGGAGTTGTCTTTAAAAAAAAAGAACCAAAGGAATACTACACACATAACTTGAGCAGATACAGGTCTCTAGGGCTTATTTATTGTTTATGTATTAAAATTTGTTAAAGAAATGCTTTTACTATACAAGCTTCACAAATTATGAATAAATAGTATCTACACTCAGACACAGAATAACACAGAATCGTGGTCATCACATAACGTTTGATTAATTTTATAGTTATTGTCATTGTGAGTAAGAGAAGTAACTCATAATATCAGTAAGTTATAATTTGAGACATTATATTATCACTTTAAGAGCAAATAATATTTAAGCGCTAAAAGGTACTTTTGAAAAGTAAGATTTAAACTTATTAATATAAAGCTCATTTTACAAAACAACCATTTTAGCGCTTAAATATTATTTATCGTGTTTCCAGTGACGATATATAATTATATTAGCATGCTAAGTGTAGATACTTATACTTATATACGAATTAAATCACGAAACCCCGTTATTCTGTTTATGACCAGTTAAACCATTTCCTCGTTTCCATTAAAATGTAATTTCCTGATCTCTTTGAACTTTAAATAGAATATACAGTCCATGATAGACCGGCCTATTGTTTAGTTCCGAGCGCATATTTGTCAAAACTAAATGATTTATTATATGCACATTTGGACAAGGCTATGAGATAAAGGATTTGAAATAATTGGTGTATATATGCGAATTTGAAGCTTGATTGATATCTGTCATTTACTATAGAGTAAAATAACAAACAACTGTTTTAATATGTGATATTGTTAAGACGCTGATAACCATCGACCTTAAGAATTAATTAGGTATATAATAATGTTATATTCATAGAAATGAAAGGGAAGCAAAGAATACAAACGAGTTGGCGTACAGAATTGAGAAAAATAATATTTAAGTACTAAATAAGTATTGGTATAATTGAAACGGCAATATCAGCTAATATATCTAATAAATCATCGAGATATTTTTTTATAAATATATATTAAGGGGCGAACAAAAACAGATTCTGCTAAAAAATCTTTTAAATTAGGCTATTTTGCTGTTTTCAGCGTCTAAATTGACTATTTATTTATTATTTATAAAGGTTCACCAACAATTGTACCTATACACCGATAAAATTACACAAAGTTGTTACGTAAAGTTATTAGTCTAGTGTTATATATAATCTATTAAAGGTAGGCACAACATTCACCGTAATATATAATCACCAAAATACATATATAATGAATTTACCGATTCCTTGTTGCGTATGTCATCATCTGTGTGTAAAGCTAAAATGGCGCTGTGAGAATTTTAGTTTAGGTACCCAACCTCTCTCTTCCTCTTAACTATGAAAGTAGATATCAATATCACGCCTATAAACTATCGAATGTACCTATTGTGTAATCATAATCATATATGCATTTGATAAACATCACATAGTAATTGCAATAATTGAATATTTTCCACGGCGTTGTTGATGCAAATGAGTTGTTATTCATGTGATTTGCATACAAGTCAGGGTCATAGGTTTGACCGTGACCGCGGACCAAATGAGATGCATCGTTGTGTTCACGACCAACACAATTAAAATAATTAGAGAGTGCTGTACGTAAGATGTAATGTACATTTTACTTAGTGTATAACAACCGATGGAAATAGTAACAGAAACGAAAACTGAAACTAACGGTTTGAAAAGTACGGTGGGCAATGGAGGTAGCTGTACAGGGCCCCTACATGAAGATTAGTTTTTTAGGAAAAACAATGTATGAATTTATGTGAAATATATCTTTATCTGTAGGTTTAGTCTAATTGCACACTGTTACCAATTTCCACAGATATATATACAATGATTTGTTATAAAAATAATCTTTATATAGCGGCCCTATACAGTTATAACTTTCGCTTTATAATCGGTAAATTTCGATAGATTTACTTACCTTTTCCGACATAAAACATCGGAAAACAAAACATTTCCTTAAAAAAAAACAAACATAAAAACCAGTAGTCAGGAAACATTAAAATGATTTATGAAATCAGAATTTCGCGGAGTATCGTTGAACGCAGACAGAATGGTCCACCCACACGTTTGTTCGTAACAATTGACTAGCTCAAATTTGAACACACAGCCAAATAACTAAACCGCTGTGTGTAGTTATTAGGCTGTGCCTTACCTCTCTACATATATTGCAAACTAGCGGTAAGTCCCGGCTTCGCAATGGTGGACCTTTATTTAGTGTTCTTACGGATCTCGTTTTGTTTTTCAATAAAATATAAGCTATTTTACCCGCTTTAAATGTAGCTTTCTAAAGCAATTTTAAAATAGGTCAAGTAGTTATTGAGTTAAATTGTAACCAACAAAAAAATCTAATTTGTTCTCTTTACAATATTAGCTTAGATTAATTTAGTATGCGCCTGAGTAAAACTAAGTCAAGTATATATTATATAAAAAACAAACATGAATTTAAGATAAAAATCAATAAATTTATTTGATTTCATCATCAGGTACCTATACTCGTATAATAATTTCTATAGTATCTTTCAACGTAGACAGACACTCTCCACCCACTCGTTGTTTGTTCGTAACAATGTACAAGCTTCAACGATCCTCTGTAACCAGTAGGTGGTGTCAGACGCAAGTTGATGCGCACGCGTCGGTTGTACGCCCCGCGTTCTTACTGTTAATGCTTCCTGGGTGAGATTGTGGATGTGTGAACTTTGGAGACGGTATTATATTTTAGGTATATTGGATAAGTAGAAATGCTTAAAATTATATTAAACTACAAGAGAGGTAGGCGTAATTGTAAAATGTAATCGACGTCTCTTTAAGCATTGTTTTATTAACCTGGATAAATGCAAATGATTGTTATTTTTTTTAAAATTCAACGCTACCTTCTCTGCCTCTGAAATCACATGTAATGGAGAGTATTAGCCCGTAGCTATTAGTAACTTATTTCTATATTCTTGCATGTTATCTAATTAAAATAAAATGTCTAGCATATAAACATACACTCGCTAAATAATTGGGAAGAGCGGAGTTTCCTCTCAAAAGCATAATTTAGCGTAAATGGAAAATCCAATTGTAAAACCTGTACCTTTTTGTAGAAAACGAATTAAACATTTTATTTAAGTATATTATTTAGTTATGTTTTATACATTAGTCCTGCGCCTGATCTTTCAACAGTGGTATCGGATTGCCGACCCACCCGACTATGAGACTGAAAGAATAAAAAGTGCTACTGATAATACGCATAAACTTATTTGTCACTAAATTTGCCGACGCCGACGTGAGTAAAATCGATCAGAAGGATCAATCCTTACTAATATTATAAATGTGTAAGTTTGTGAGAATGGATGTATGGATAGATGGATGGATGGATGGATGTTTGTAACTCTTTCACGTAAAAACTACTGATCAGATCTGGATGAAATTTGGCACGCAGATAGGTTATGGTCTGGAATAACACATAGGCTACTTTTTACAGCGATAACCGACATCCACGCGGGCGGAGCCGCGGGCAACAGCTAGTACTGTATATGGCTGGTAGATAATACCACCATTAAACTATGTGCATAAAGCTCTTAAATAAATAAATAAGTTTATGGAAATATCCCTTAGCGGAGTTCTTCTGTAGATCATTGTAATTCGCATAAAAATAATTGTCCAGGTAACATTGGTAATATCTACGCTGTAAACTGTTATATCAACATTAAATCCGTTCACACCGACACAGCCTTTACATAAAACGTTTTAACACTCCCCACTAACACACAGTGATACTTAACCCATGGTAGCAGTAGTACATACATACATACATCTCAACCCATAAACGTCCCACTGCTGGGCACGGGTCTCCTCCATTAATTTGGAGGGATATTAGCCTACTATACCACGCTGGCCAGACGGGTTGGTATAGGGTTTTGTTTCGAGTTTTCCCTCTCTTGCAGTGGATATTGTCTGCCTGACTTACTCCCTTAGTCGACTTTTACGACACCCACGGGATGGAATGGGGTGGTGACATTTGTATTCTTAATCCGTCACCACACGGACGTTGTTGTCGTAGTACTATTATTTATTATCTCTGTGTGCACTTGTGATAAACGTGAACAATATATCCGCAGTGGTACTTCATGTGTACAATGATAGGTAGCGCATAACGCACAGCTTTCATTCTCGGGATTACAAGCTCTTATTTATTTAATCCAGAGTTTACTTGCATATTTCTGCATGCCTTTAACGCAGTAAGTTGGCGCTTTTGATGGCATTCATAACATAGTTTAAATATGAATACTATTCTAAATAGGTGGTGCACCATAAAAGTGAGCTAGCCTGACTGAAAAAGGACCTCGACCTTACAGAAGACCACAGCCAAATAACTAAACACAGTAGTGTAGTTGTATTTCTATGTTATGGATGCGTTTTTAGTTAAGAAATATTTTCCTTTCCTAGGCGTACCCATAATACAAAACCGTTTGAGTCGGCAAAAGGCGTGTGACAGTATTGCAAGCGTCCATAGGCTACGGTAACCGGTTACTATCAGGCGTGTCGTATGCTTGTTCGCCGAATGAATCGCTATAAAGACATCGATGCTCAATTTTCAGATACATCCTATAGAATAGCAACCCATATTATGTCCCACTGCTGGACGCGGGTCTCGTCTTCTCTATCAAAAGAAAGAGGGGTTAAGGCCTTAATTCACACACGCTGGCCTAATGCGGGTTGGTGAATCTGACATATCTTTAGAATTTCTAAGACATGTATGTTTCCTCACGATGTTGTCCTTCACCGTTAGCAGATGGAGAATTATTTGATTAGTACATATAAACTCCACAAAGTGAAATACACATTGGTACTGCCACCCGGGATCGAACTTGCACCTCTTGCGTGCAAGTCGATTACTTTCCCACTCGGCCAACACCGCTTTTTACATTCTTTACGATTTTATTTATTAACTTTACAGTTAAACTAAACATTAGCAGTTGCCTTTAACGACTTAAACCTTTGCTTTAAACCATTAAACCCTAAATCACGTAGGTACTCGTAGGTACTTATTATAAGAACTGGCTAACATCCATGTTTTTCTATTAGTAATACACGTGGCATAAACGCATACATCATTGCGATATAAAGTAATTATAGGCTACCGTTCTTACGCACGGTAGACCCAGTATGGGTAGTTTATGAGCTAATTCTGTTACGGATAACCTAACATCCAAACTAGATTTATCCACTATATGTGTATAGTGAAAACCTGTTAATTCAATGGCTGGTGGATGTGTAATGTGAAGGAAATAGGAAAATTTATTCAATGCGCGGTAATTGTTTTAGATTCTGCAATCGTAAAACTTGTCTATTTTAAAATAAATGTTTCGTAGCCGTACCATGACGATTTATTTTCGATGCTAATTAGTGTAAGCATACATTAGCACTTTGCTAATGTAGTTTCATATTTGTAAAGGAATTTTAAAAATCGAATTAATAATTACAGAGATTACCCCTTCATTCAAAATTAAAGGACGAAAGGTTTTATATCCCTTACTTACTTTTTTAAATTATATTTCTTACAAGTATATTTTTTATGTCTATCTATCTACGATTTTACAAAATGAAACACGGAAGGGAAAAGTCTCTGTACGACAAACTACTCTGTGCCAGCAGTATATTCGCAAGTACTTTATTGAGTGTAACTAATTACATGCCCCCGCTGTTACGTGCTACTGTAACAGAGTAGCCTGTAAGCACAACCACGGCGGTAAGTAACACGGCTTTTATACAAGTAGGTACCTTGTGTAGAAAAGCAACCAAGGATTTATTCACGACACTTAATTTATATTTCTACTCTTTTATTGACGACGTAAAAAGAGGTTGTGTTTATGGGTTTGTCTACCTGTGACATTGTAGCTCCTGAGTAGATAAATTGATTGTTAATCGTTTTGGTTTTGAAGAGTTGGTTTAATCAGATTTTTGAACTGAGTAACTCTATTTGTAAGTTAAGCATAATTTATCAACTCATAGCTTTAAGTAAATCGTAATTTGATTTATTCTTAAATTTATATAACTGCCACGTCTAACTCATTGTTTTGCTAGTTACACACATTGTTGAGTTACAATCTAGATCTAATCTCTACATCTTTTGTTATATATTGAAAAAAATAATAATTGTCGTGTGTAATATAAATAAAATAATATAAACATTGCATTTTCATGATAAGGCTGATATCCAAAAATCCAGGCTGATACTGAAAAATATAAATATACAAAAAATCAGTACCACCCGAATAGGGAAATCGAACCCATAACCTCTACGACATAAGATTATTATATAAATATTTATTATAAATACAAAAGTTTGGATGGATGGATGGACGAATATTTGTTACTCAATCACGCCAAAACGTCTAAAGGGATCTGGACGAAATTTGGCACATACATACATAGAATATACTCTGGATTAGAACATAGGCTACTTTTTATCCCATAAAAATACACTATTCCTGTACGCGCGAGAAAAGTCACGGGCGGAAATTAGTATTATATAAGGCAGGCATAAATCAATCGGTAAGTATGGCCTGCCACCTTATTTCAGCCTGGCTAAGTCATAAGTGGAGATATTAACGAGCCGAAGTGGACAGCGGAACACCAATAATTATTTATATCCTTCGGTTTAATGTTTAATAAAACCGTTAGTTAGATTACCTATAAAATCTTAACATTACCTTTAGGATACAATTACAGATTGCAAGCATATAATAGATGCATAGATATGAACTAAGAATGGCTGGACACTGGCATATGTATTTCAAAATGAAACCATATTCGTTGGTGAACATTACTTACACTGGTGAACTCGCTTAGTTATAGTCAATTAAGACTTACTCCGAAAGTACTAACCTAATACTCACCTATTCAGAGTTGGGAGAGGCTGGCGATCTGACATACAGGTCTCCTAGTACAGACACCAGTCTCTCACTTAGATAACTTATGACCAATTTTGTACACCTAGATTAAGTCTACTAATGTTATATTATTCTATGTGAGAGAGCAAATAAATAAACTATTATTATTATTACTTAATCGATGCTCGCAGTAGGTGACTCGTATACAATGGTACGCATGTTCCTTTGTCATTATTGACCAAATGACTATACTACTATTGCCGGATTCACATAGCTCTGATGCGTCAGAATGGTAATCGAACATGATAGAATCGCACGTCTATCAGTACATGGTCATTATTCCTGAACATTACTACCCCAGCAGCCATAAATTCTGTGGGCTTTACTAAATTTATATTGTCAATTCGATACACTCCAGATGTACGTCATAACACAATGTGTCGATTGTGCAACAATTGAATGACTAGAGCAACGGTCGCCTGTTTAGACAATATAATCTATTTTGTTGTGGTTATATGTTTTAGCTACCAATAAATATCCAATGCACAGCCAGCCTAATAGTCCTTACAACTCAAAATTATAAATACCTTTTACCGATATAGTTAGAAATTGCGTTAATTATGCATAACCATAATTACATAATAAACCCCGCAAGTCATAATGAATAGTTTTGGTAAAATATAATTTACCGCATTAGGATAATGGCGTGTTGTATGATCGTGCTTAGTCATCGCTCGTTATCATTATGGTAGACACCCTTAGCGGTGTATTTTCTTGTTAGGGTATCTCCAAAAGAATTCATTTTTGCATCATATAATAAAAGCACAGTCTAAAGAACAGTTTATAAAATTAGCCGCAGCCGTTGTTAGTCTATATATTTAATACTGACGAAGACTGCTACCTCTTTCTTTTCCGCAAACATTAAATTCCTGCATGCCCTGATACCTGCACGATAAAATAATTTATTTACGCTACTGATACTTAATATTCCTTAATCTAAAGTCCGTGACATAGAAGCTCAGTGGTGTGCTGATTTCGATTTTAAACGTGACCAAATAAAAACCTGACCACCAGAGGTTATAGTTTATAATTATATTACTGCTCACAATGGATGAGGACCATTACTAAAAAGATTGGCTACATAAGCCACATGCGAGCGCATGAACGCCAATATCTGGATATTATCATCATCACGTAATATTCCATCTTTTTCTTGATATTTAACCCAACTTAAACACGGAAATCGATCCTTCTAATGCAGATCTAAATCTAAATTTAAATTCGAACAGCCTGTTCAATCAGTTTGGCTTTTAGATCGACAAAAATACTTATAAAAATTGCAACAATTGTGAAATGAAAGTATATTGAGTCTTGCATAATATTCGCTGTTTACAAATAATATAATAATTAGCTAGTCAATTGCGTATGATTTGTGCGTGATCGCTCACCAGCTTGATCGGAGAACGCAATAAAATATAATCGTAAGTATGAATTAGCAGTATGCGGAGTCTCGAGTAGTACGTATATTTCCATAGTTTGCCTGAAATGGAATCACAATGAAAGGTATTTTATGGATCAACATTTTTTAGGTAAGATACTTAAAATTTTATTTACATCTATCTACACGAAAAAAGAGAGGGACTGTTTAAAAGGCGTCATAAAATTCCTCCGCATCGACGTCTACTGGAAACGTGCCCAGAAAATTTGTGTGATCCAAATGATTGTTACGGGTCTGGGTATACTTTATTGCCAATGTTTTGAAAAACTCCTTATAAAAATACATAAAATACAAGAATAATAACAGAAGTATCTACAATTAAAAGTAAAAAATTAAAGTAATAAGTACATACGTCAAAATAAATAACATCATAATCCCGCCTTTCAAAACACGATTACTTCACCAAAAGTGGAGAAACATTAAGAAACTTTTAAGTGGCAGCCCTGTTATTAAAGCGCTTTGGCACGCAAACGTCAAACTGCTTAATATCATTATTTCTTAGTACTTTAGCGGGCAAATTTATTAATACCAAAGACAACATCCAATTAGATTATTGGACAAATAAAAATTGGATGGAGGCACGCTAACGAGGAGTAGGCCTTTGTTTGTTACATAAAAAGTTATGATAGCAGTTCATTTTTTGCAGTAGATAAGCTAAGAGAAGAAAATATGTAAACAACTTTTCAAATGATTAAATAACTTATCAATTTCGTGATGATTCTGTTAGAATGATGCAATTACTAGAGATTGCTATGCTGTCAATTTCTAGCTTCTTGGTTTTTATCCTTCTAATATTATAAACGCGAAAGTTTGTAAGTATGGATGGATGGATGGAAGGATGTATGAATGGATGTTTGTTACCTTTTCACGTAAAAACTACTCAACGGATCTGGATAAAATTTGGCACAGAGATAGATTATGGTCTGGAATAACACATAGGCTATTTTTTACAGCGATAACCGACATCCACGCGGGCGGTACCGCTAGCAACAGCTAGTATGTCTGGCCTCATCTTTATGATTCTTCTATGCGTGTGTATGAACACTGAACTCCTCCTAACGGCAAATTTTAATGAAATGTTGTCTGTTTTAAATATACATATGAAAATTCATGAAATTTGTGGTTTTTATGTGTTGCCGCATATTCGAAGAAATTTGACAAATAATCCACCGTGTATAGACGAAATAGACCAAAGTCAGTTACGATGCAGCCGTTCAACGTCTATACAAATAAACGACAATAAAATCCCAATGCATCGGAAAGACAGTACCCTCACACCTTTCATCGCAACTGTATCTGATCTATTCCGTCTCTACGTGGATACCCTCCTCCTTTTATTTAATTGCTACAAATTGGCGGCAATACACAAAAACCACATAATAAATGAATCTTCAAACATAAAACGGGACATAAAACATAATATCTCTCCACTGTAACACAACCAAATTTCTCCACAAAAGACAAATAGGTACCATCCTTGTTACACCACACAATGATGTACAAGAGTGAGCGAGATGAAAGAAAGTTCGAGGTTAGGTCCTTACGGAAGCAAGAATTTCAGAGATAAAATCCGGTATGCATGCGGTGTAGCGGATACCATTGTGAATCAAGCCCGCATTCTAGACTATGACTAATGTAGTTTATGGCAGTGAAAAATGTTTATCCGAGGACCCTTTTACTTGGATTTTCTTTTAGTAAAATTGTTATTTGATTACTTTTTAAACAACTTTTTCCAGTTTTCTCTACGAAAACTGGAAAAAGTTGTTTAAAAAGTAAATAAACGAATCATTTTATTATCTTTGTGAACAATATGCATAATATTCCTTGGTTTATAAACGTTGGCTAGTGATATATAGATTTATCATCAACTAGCTGTTGCCCGCGGCTCCGCCCGCGTGGATGTCGGTTATCGCTGTAAAAGTAGCCTATGTGTTATTCCAAACCATAATCCATCTCTGTGCCAAATTTCATCCAGTTTCGTTCAGTAGTTTTTACGTGAAAGAGTAACAAACATCCATCCATTCATTCTTACAAACTTTCACCTTTATAATATTAGTAAGGATATTATTTCAGCGGAAAGAGAGAGTTTAGGACCAATTGCTGTGGAACTAAAACTCAAAATTCATTTACTCATTTAGGTTACAAAGTAACACTTATGAAGGTCATAAATTATAAATAAGCCAGAAAGATGATGTCAGCAAAATTTCCCTACGGCTAGTTCACTGACGTGGAGCCTTGAGCAGAACTAGCAAGAAACTCAGGCCACTCTTTCTAATCGCCAGATAGTTACAATCTTTTGTAAAAATCTTATAGGCCTCTCGCCTATTTCCACAGCATTCGGTCCTAAGTTGACCTTGTCCTTGTTGCTGATTATCTTCTACTAAAACTTTTTTAATCTTTATTTGTCATAATAGATTCCGGCAGAAATTTCAGTGATTATAGTTCTAAATTAAAGAATGTTATCTTAATCCTAACCTTAACCTTGAGACAATTTTACTATCTGACGATTTAGTTAATATTTCGCAAAGTAATTTATCACGGTTCGGTCATTGAACCCATTTATATCGTTGCTTAGAGATTCGTAGTATTATTATCAATGAAAATGTTGCTGTAGTGTTTAAGATGTGACACCGCCGTGCTCTTTATATTTTGTATAACAAAGTAGGTATAAAAATTGTGGTATGCGTGTGTTCGTACCTACCTGATTATTTTTCAACAAAACGGCTTGACCGATTTTGACGTCATAAAATCTATTTACTTTAACATATTTGATACCAGAAAAACAAATACCTAAGGGTTAAATCTTATTCTTGTGTCTACATAAGATAGATTATGAATTAGGATTAGGTACAAATAGAATGGTTTAGGAATAATTATTAGCTTCCGTCCGCGGCTTCGCCTGCGCGTATAATCCCTCGGGAACAAAGATTTTTTTCAGGGATAAAAAGTAGTCTATGTGTTATTCCGCCAAATTTAATCCAGATCCGTTCAGTAGTTTTTACGTGAAAGGATAACAAACATACATCCATAGATACATTCTTACAAACTTTCGCGTTTATAATATTAGTAGGATGTTAAAGCGAATGTCAATCGCAATTTTGAGATTAGAATTAATAAAAGAGCCTGTGTTCTCGATTAAATCCATAAAGGTTGTACTTATGCGTTCTAAATAAATATTTACATAAATATATTCATTTAATTATTTTACGGTTCTTTGATAACGAACACCTACTTAGATACGCACGATAGGCTTAAAGGATTATGAATATAATCGCAATATATCACGACTATTTATAGGTACTATGTTAATGGAAAAATTCTAGAGCTATAAAAGTACTTTTGTGTACTCGTATCTTTCATCAAGGTAGCTTCGAAACGTGGTTTTTTTAACAACATATGATAATTTGAATCGTTGAGATCCCTCACATTTTCTAGGCTAGACTAGATCACAGGCAAATAACTCTAAGGTTTGAAGTCGTATGCCTGTGCGTGAGTAGGTACGATATCCAGTGCAACACCATGATCCTTCTTACATCGAGCGGGCCGTATGCTTGTTTGCCACCCAAGTAGTATAAAAAAAATAAACATCAAACCTTAACGTTACAAATTTTTGGATCAGCAACAGGTGAATGATGTCCAGGTATTGAAAATGTTCATAGGCTACGGTAACTGCTTACCTTCAGACGAGTCACATATTTTTCTCTGCGGTCTTTTACAGGAAGGCATATAGTTTTTGCTAGTTCTTCTCATGACTCCACGTCAGTGAACTAGCCGTAGGAAAATTTTGCCGACATCATCTTTCTGGCTTATTAATTACTAGGGGTCGCTCGGGACTTCGTCCGCGTGGTAATTTGGAATATATTCCCCGATTTTGCAACATATCTCACTACTGCTCCGCTCCTATTGATCATAGCGTGATGTTATATAGCCTATAGCCTTCCTGGATAAATGCACTATTCAACAAAAAAAGATTTTTCTAATCGAACTAGTACTTTCTGAGATTAGCGCGTTCCAAACAAACAAACTCTTCAGCTTTATAATATTAAGTATAGATTTATAACCTTTATAAGTGTTACTTTTTAGTCTAAATGAATAAATGAATTTTGAGTTTGGGTTTGGGTAACAGTTATTCCCTCAGTGCCGCTTTCCCAGCTGCTTCAATTCCAATGAGAAATTTTGCAAATCCGCTCATACATTTGACAACTCTTTTTGTCATCATTAATTGCAAATAGTACCAGTATAAGTTTAAAATGAGTATTAACCTATATTTTTCTTTGTTGCAGGTATAATATATTCCTTCTACTATAGACAGGGTGTCAGCAAAATTTGCAGTTACAATGTACCTATTAATAGTAAGTGAATTTGGTCCTTTGAGTACGTGAGATACGGAGCAATACAATGTAGCGTAGACAATTCTATGACTACATTATGAGGGAGAGCAATCTAGGATAGGTATTGGGAAACTACAATCTATTACGTCTGTCTTGAAGGAGAGAGTCTCATGTTGATTTAATTGGAATTTGAGGAAGTGAAGGGAGTTGGAGGCGAGAGCTAATTGTGTTATAGAGTGACTGCCTTGGTGGTCCAGTGGGTACAGTATGCGCCTGCTGTGCACGAGGTTGTGGGTTCGATTCCCACACAGGGACAAAACTTTGTGTGACCCACAAAAAGTTGTTCTGAGTCTGGATGTAATTTGTGTCCGTTAATTGTATGTTTGTAAAGTCCTCCGCGACACAGAGCTTCTTCTCTAGTGCGGGAGTTGTATTTTTAAATAAAAAAAATAAATATAATTTAGTTACTTACTGGGGCACATTTACATGGCAAGACCCATTTAAATAATTTAAATAACTACTTTTACTCATAACATAACATTAGGCCTTTTTTCTTCATCTATTAATTAATCCTTAATCCATACACGCTGGCCTGGTTGGTGGATAAGATGGCATATCTTATCCACCAACCAGGCCAGCGTGTTGGTGGATAAGATGGCATATCTTATCCACCAACCAGGCCAGCGTGTTATTAGAATTTCTTCTAAGACATGAGGGATTTTTTACGCTTGTTTCTGTCACTGTAAGCGGATAATTTATTTGATTAGTTTAAGTAATTTCACTTTGTGAAATTCACATTGATACAGACTGCTACCAGGAATTAAACTCACACCACATGTAGACCTCGCGTAAAGTGTAAGTTCAATTCCGGGATGGTTACGCTCTCACTCAGCTACCACCTCTATTAAAGTCATAACGAATTACAAACAAATTATGAGACTAATAAAAATATTACCAACGGTAGATTGACTCTCTCTTTCAATTCATTGTTATTCACCTGTGTTGGCGGTCTTCCCCGTGGTTCGTTCTTCAAATCAAAGTTTCCATCACGAAAGCGTTTAAACCAAAATCGTACGGTGCGTTCATTAGCTCCCTCTCCAAACGCAACACTGATATGCGAGCTGATACTGCCGCGTTAGTTCCGCGTCGGAACTCGTATTAAAAAATCACTCGAATTTTTTAAGTATCCACCTTTCTTGTCTAAGCTGAAAAATAAAAAAACGACTGTAAGTCAAATAATCAAATGCTGCACATTTTTTAAAAGAAGAACCTAATACATACTATATGAAAAAAGTTTTACTCAAAAATCTCAACCCATGAAGGTTCCATGTCAATTTAAAGTACCTATTACAATAAAACGGCAATTTCATACTTTAACTCCTATTATAAAGGAGCTCTTTAAAACCCGCCTCTGTAAATTCTCTGTAAGACGCCTTTTCAAATTTACGGTGGTTGTACTCACAGCCGTAAAAGTAACAGTGCTAAAAATAATTGTCACTTGACGACTTCAAAATCTTGTCATGTTTATTTTTGGACAAGTTATTTGTAGATTTGCTACCATCTTTGATCTTTATTACAGGTCGGTCTGAAAATTCGCGGCTGTTATTTGAGGGCTTTTGATTTTATTTTTAGGTACAATCAATAAGCTGGAGTGAGGTCGCGCTGAGTTATATTCGTAAATAGAATAGATGTGTTTTAACTTTTGTTATTTGATGAAAGTGGGGTGAGTTATTTCTAGGTTCTAATGACCTGGTTTATCTTCTCTACTGGATATAGGCCTTCCCGATTTGCATAGTCTTTGTTTCTGAGCTGCCCTTGTTCAAAAACCCTCAGACCCCAAATTTACATCAAATAAACATTTCTAATTTAAAAACCCTTTGCACGTATTCCATTGCTAATTTTCAATAAATTTCTATTTCTACTCATAATCCGCTTTGTGTTTATGAAGTTTCGACCGGAGTTACAATAGTGAAAATTCTTCCGCTGTTCTAACTCCGGAACGAAACTTCTGTACACTTTCTGTGGACTTAATGCCATAGGCATTCTCTACCAGACAACCACGGTGATGCAGAGATAAACGAAATAGGTGCAGTAATAATAAAATAATATACCTTTGTTAATTTTTGTATATATATCATCTTCTATCTATATCTATAATCTAACTATCATTTAACTTACTGAACGGCTACTAATAGTACTCTACTACCACGATAGAACTAATAAAGTGCTAACTTTTAGTTCAATGCCTACTACCCACACATTCCACAGACCCTAATCATATTAAATAGATACTACATGTCTGTTCGACACGGCCCACTCTAAAAGCACTAATATGAACGCGACGGTGGGTGGCGGGTGGCGGACGACAGTCGAGCGAGAAATTGTCGCCAAATTGTCGCTTCCTGAACACTGATTGCATCGCTCGCTCCCCGTTTCCGTTCCCCTGTTTGCTTATTTGATAGCGAATTAGATTTTTAGTATGCGATTGATTGTTTTGCAAGTACACAAATCACTCTGGTGTCTTAAATATTTTCGAATAAATGTCTTTCGTTCTTTCTTTCTAATAATGTTGTTTGATAGATACAATGAAATTTTATTTTTATAGCGTTAAGGCAATAAACATACCACTCACCTGATAGTAAGCAGTCATCGTAGTCAACGTGTTGTTAAAAAAGTTCTGACTTTAGCTGGTACAACGAACTTCGTAGATCTCAGAAAATCTTACACAGCAGGAGAATGGAAGGAGAGCCATCGTTTTCTCTTAAAACAATATCTATCTGAAATATTCTACTAAACTTAGCAAGCATTAATCGATCTTATTTATAACGTTTAAAACGCTGGCTCATCGTTGAAAAGCTTCAAGTAAGATTAAAATATCGTTCGCGATCCTTCACGAGCACTTTGCTGTTGCGATGACGAAGACGACCAAATTATGAGAATCACTTCACATTTTGAGCGTCCTTCAAGCTATGCTTCAAGTTTACGAGAAATTCTTGGAAGTTCGAGTTGTTTTTGAAAGAATCTGGTAAAGGTATGATGGAGTATTGAAAGGAAAACGTGAGTAAGATTGTTGTTATACTCAATATCTAGTTATTATCGAATTTCTAAATTAAAGCTTTAGTAAACAACATTTTAGGAGAGGCCTATGTCCAGCAGTGGACTGCGATAGACTGATTGATTGATTGATTGAAACAACATTTTTCTCGCTAGGGAATAACCTTGTACTTATTGTGACAGTTTAAAAATCATTTGAACCTGGAACCTAAAAACGTACACCTAGACATTGGTAGATCACATAATTCCCTAGTGAATTTTCAAACTTTACCGCTTATGTCCATTGAAGTCCACCCATAAGTACAAAAATGAGACAAAAATACCAAGGGTTCAGGAAATATAAATATTTGTCAACCTTTCTTTATTTAAAGAAATGAAAACCACGGGCAATCGGAAATATGAAACAAATCTTACTTCTGACCCCTGAACCAACAAGTTAGGCAAAGTCAACAATTTTGAACCCATCTATCAAAGCTTCAAAAGCAATCATAATTTATCATACAATAATTTTAACAAACTCATAAGTAGGTACGTATCATACGGTATTCTGAACCTCTATTACAAGTCACCGGTATTAAAAGTAGTTATAAAGAATACAACAAAGCAAATACCCAATAATAATGGTTATTATCGCAAATACCCGACGTCGGCCTTGCATGATGCGGGATTAGATAACCAATCGTAGGATTGCGGTTCGGAGATCGCTTCTAACGGTATGTTCGATTTAAATGTATCAGATATGACGCGGCGGTCGAGTTTAGATTGCTGCCTACAAGGTAATAATGGCATAATTATTGCACTATCGTAAGTAAAAGTATTTATTTTGTTTACGTTATGATAAATTATATCAAAAACAACATAGGGAAGAACAAATAATTATATAATTTGTATTGAGATATAATATTCAATGTATACTTATATAAATATAATGTAATACAAAAGAAGTAAAATTTATAAGGGATAATTTCTGCAACTAAGTACTAATCTAATTCAGAATTTTTTTTCACTAATGGAAAGTTGCATTGTCCCTAAATGCTTTAAGTTACTTTATTTCGGCACACCACGCTATCGAAGCCGGCCCCAGGTAAAAAGAAGCTGATAGAAGAATAACCATGTTGCTTACCCTCTAGCCACGGCCAACGTACATTGATACGATAAATTTACTATTAAGAAAAATAAAATAAAATGTTTATTATCTTTTTATTAATAGGCAGTAACTGACCGGTTGGCCTGTCTGCGTGCAATTGTTCATTTACCTATGGGCGTAGTCAAACTATCCATTGGATGGATAACTGTACATATTTAGACTGCTTTCACACTGGGACTTATCTGGTCATGCGGTTGAGTACCCTGACTATCGTGAACTGTATATTTTTGGTTATCTGATAGGGTTCTAAGTTTAATATTATTGCTGAGTATACGTTGATATCGCACATAATGCTGTTAGAAGTTATCTCAAAACTGCGCCACGCGTTGAGAGATTACTTAAGTATAGCCTCAGTACCTACATTTGTATTGATTTCCGTGCTTCGGAAAACACGTAAAGTCTTTGGTCCTGCGCCTGAATCTCTCCCGTCGTGTCGGATTGTCCTTCTATCGAACTAAGAGAGTGAAGGAATAGTGAGTGCACCTGTGTTTGCAGACACACTTGTGCACTGTAATTTCGTTGAGATCAACCGCCGTGATCGAAATCTATTTCTTTTTAATTTAACTTTCTTGTTGGTCTAGTAGTCTTTGATAGTGACTGCTGCTCACAATGTTGCTGATACAATTCCCTAGTCTGACCAAAAATAGATATAGGATGTTTCTGTCAAGAAATTCATAAAATATGGCCGAAGTTTAAACATTGGCGGTGTTTACACCCCTCTGTCTCGGAAAGCAGGTAAAACAGCTAGTCTTACGTCGTCTAGTCTTACCCATCAGGCTATGAGAGTAAAGAAAAAAACGGGCACCTACTTATGTGCACAAGTCTGTGCACAATGGCTGGTCTCCATCGAGATTAGCCGCCATGACCATGACATGAAATTCGGTTAAGAAGACGTCATTATAACATTGGTTTTGCATTTTTTTTGTAAATTTTACATTTTCCGTTTTTATTTTCTTTTCAAATGCACCAATATAAAGGCAGCTTTAGTTGCGCAATGTCATGTCTTTCTAGGCGTGATAAGGCAAACTAGCCCAAGATGTATAGTGAGTGGGATCAACGCTTGTTCCCTGATAGCACTCGTGAAAGACACCGTTCGTCTTGTACTCCAACACTTTGTTAACAAGAATGGCTTTAAACTGAACTTTGTGATTTATTTAGTCAGGATTTTGTTAAACATGGATGGTAGAATTAATAGTAAAGAAATGTTTGTTTTTTTCTAAAATTGTTTTATTGCCTGATGTGAAAAACATAAAAATACGTTTCATCCAGTTATTGTGGAATGTTGTAAATTAAATGAAACGTGAACAATATTCCGAAAAACCAAAAGGCGATCCTGATTTATGTCGCAATTATTGTCAGTTTTTAAAAGCACAGGAGGCATACCATGGCGACTGCGATTCATTTTACATCTGAATTATGTAAGATGAAACTTTATTACCTAGCTTTAAGGTTGTCATTAAAATAAATCGTTATAAGGACATCATAGGATGGTCCCGGGATTAATTAATAATGACTAGATACCGCCCGCGGCTTCAGTCGCGCTTACAGTCCCACACAGGAACAGATTTTTTTCCGAGATACTATGAGTTATTCCAGACTATATTCTATCTCTGTGCCAAATTTCACTAAGATCAGTTCAGCTGTTTTGACGTAATTGAGTAACAAACATTCATATATACATCCAAACCTTTGCATTTATAATACCTTAACCATCCTTACTAATATTATAAATGTAAAAGTTTGTGAGAATGGATGGATGTAGTATGGATGGATGGATGGATGTTTTTTACCCTTTACGTAAAAACTACTTTACTTTACGTAACTTTACGTAATAACTACTAAAATCTGGATGAAATTTGGCAAAAAGATAGATTATGGTCTGGAATAACACATAGGCTACTTTTTGCAGCGATAACCGACATCCACGCGGGCAGAGCCGCGGGCAACAGCTAGTTTATAATACTTGTATAGAAGTACTTACATATAAATGACAATAATAAACCGTAGGGCATGGCTATCGTGAGTTCACGGCACGCGAATGGTCACTCGTTACATAACATAATTTAGAAAGCATCTATGCAACTCGTTCGTTCAACAAGTGAATAAGTAAAAGCTCTGCAATATATAGGCTACCGGTGCTAAACAAATTACAATTAGGTAAGTGTAGGCCGTACCATGAATTACGTCTTTATTGCTATTTATTTTCGATCTTTATGGTACGGCCACCATTATGTATTGCCGTAAGTGCTGTAAAATGTCATAGGTAGGTATGTCTGTTAATTATTTTTTTTCAAAAACACTCATTTGGATTTTTACTTTTTTTTTAATACCAATTCCGTCCTTCCTCACTCATTTAGCTTCTCATCATTTTGATTCTTTTATAGTAAATAGTTTTACCTACTTTCTGTTATTGAATAATTTATAAACTTTAAAAAAAAATGCAAAAAGTATATTTCCAATATTCACTTTTACCAAACCAAAGTATGCAGCTTTGTAAAGTATTCTACACACGAGCGGCGAATATCTTATAATACAGTCAATGAACGCTCCTAAATAGAACCATTCATTCGTTCATTCATTCATTAAAGATGTCGTTTATTTCGTGTCGCACCGTAAATGGAATAATGACTCTGATACAATTTATTTTTTGCTTTAAATCTGATAGTTTTTTACAACATGTCTTTGACTTTTGGATAACTTGCTTTGGTTTGTTCAGTGGGTTAAGTGTTCCACTGTGAGGGCGTGTTGTAAGTTCTATCCTCACACGGGAAAAAAATTATGAGACTATGTAAGAATTGTATGCAAATAATTGTTGTAATTTCTAAGTCTGGGTGTATTTTTTTAAATATTAAAGCAATGTGGAAAAAGACGAGCCCGGAGCAGGATTCGAATCTGCCCCTCTCGGGTTCGGCTCGTCTTTTTCCACATTTCTTTAATATTTAAGTTTGAGCTGATTGCATAGCAAAAATGCTAAAAATATTTAATAATCTGGGTGTAATTTCTGTCCGCCAATTATATTTGTAAAATTTCTCGCGACCCAGGGCTTGTTCATAGCGGGAGTTATCTTATAAAAACAAAATAACGACAATACCTACAAAAAGTTTGGAAAAAAAATTCATAAGTATAAACCAGAAAAATGTGTAAATGCAAAATTTTCTTACGAAAATAAAAAAATGGGTTATTAGATACATTAATGAATTATCAACAAAGTACCTATAAAGGCCGTATGAAAGTCTCGTTTTTTACGCAAAATGTCACCTCTAATAACAGTATAGCAAAATAATTTGCTAAGCACTAAACGATAATGTTTTAGTACTTTGTTGCCGTAAGTTCCGTGTTAAGATGGCTATAATAACATGTTATTGAACAATTTGCACGAAGATTGCGAACTAATACTTGTGTGTACTTATATTTTACTTTCCCATACATAATTTTATACAAATGATGGGCACTTACCTGCATAGTTTACACTTGTTTCCCGCGTTTTCATTCTGGTGTTTATTTTTATTTCTGTTTATGATTGTTTTTCATACTTTCATCTCTTTTCGGGAACACTGAAATATTGGCATAAAGCTTCTAACTATCTCTTTCCCTACTTAATCCTTAATAATATTATAAATGTGAAAGTTTGTGAGAATGGATGGATGGATGGATTGATGTTTGTTACTCTTTCACGTAAAAACAACTGAACGGATCTGGATGAAATTTGGCACAGAGATAGATTATGGTCTGGAATAACACATAGGCTACTTTTTACAGCGATAACCGACATCCACGCGGGCGGAGCCGCGGTGAACAGCTAGTACTTCACATAAAAGGGCAATCATTTCTTTTCACGATTAAACGGCTAAACGGATCGTATTGGAATTTGGCAAGGAGATAGATGGTATGATTAACAGACATCTACGCGAGCCGCGGGCAATATCTAGTCTTCTTTGCATCGATGCATTTGATGCGGTTTACTTTGCATCTATCATTTAAATATTTCCAAACGCCGCGATACACTGATTACTGCCTAGAGCTGATGTCGATTTAAAAAATACAAAAGATAACATAATATGGCGTCAAATTGAAGTTTCATCAGTATAAACTAGCTCTTTTATCTATGTAATCTGTATCCATAATTGCTCAAAAACACAGCTAATCTTTATTCTAAATGACAAATTTAATTCCACTGATAACAATCTCGGTAGTTACGAAGAACATTCCTCATTCATATTCAATTATCAATAAGTATAGTAGGTACTTAACCTACTAGGTGTACAATTATGGAACAAAGTTAGCTATTTAAATCCTAATCCTCATACGTAAAGTGGTAATTACTTATAATAAAATTTGCATCTGCGTTACGTTCTACTTATTGCTGTTTTCGATATTTGTACTTTTAAATAATTCCATTTAACGTTCGGACCACAATGAATTGCCATCGTAACTGGGTTTTGCAACCAGTTGCAAACCATCTACATAAGTGGTTATAATAATAATAAGAAACATTTGGACTGCACGGTTGGTACAGTAGCTTAAGGGTTTACCACTACGCGGCAAGTTGTGGGTTCGATCCCCATACACAGGACAAAAATTATTGTGATCCATAAATGGTTGTCCTGGATTCTGGGTATACTTTGTGTCCGTTGATTGTATGTTTTTTAAGTCCCTTGCGACATAAGGCATGTTACCTAGTGCGGGAGTTCTTTTAAAAAAAAACAGTAATATTATTTTTCAAAATCAACCTTACGCGCATGATATAAAGTTGAATTTGTAATGTGGTGCAGTGACTCCACCGACGCGACACTATTTGAAATATACGCAACAATTTTAAATAGTGCGCGTTTTTTTTTACAGACGTTTTCATACGCTGATTGTGTATTATTGGGTTTTTTGTATATCAATGCTACTGGGTAAAGACCTAGCTGGCTATAACCCTTCCCCTTTTCACGATCACCAGTAACCTGCTTACTAATAAAATAATGAAGCATGCATTTCCATCACGCAATGAACTATTAAAATTTGAAATTACGTTGCGAAAAAGGTATCAAGAAAGTGATGGCGAAATGTCAAAAACTATGAAATATGATGGAAAGCTTATTAATAGAAGAAACATCACTATCCAACTGTTGATACAACACGACATCATCATTCAAATTAACTCTAAAATTTTTAAGTTTGCTGCTAACATCGTCATAGACAAATCAAGTCCCAAATTAAACCTCACAACATTAAAACTGAGAGTAATTTGCGAATAAATGTATTATTAGCATTGAAATGACTTTTGTAAGTAAAATTAACGAAGTTGAAATTATTTCAAGTCGAGCGGCTCTAAGCTCACAGACAGATTCCACTGAAGTTTGGCTCCATCTTCAGTATGCAGATAAGTGTTTTGTGTGAACTTTGACGACTAATTAAGAAATAATCTGAACTTTTTTTTTTTATATCAAAAAGACAACTCCCGCACTAGAGAACAGGCTCTGTGTCACGGGGGTCTTTTACAAACATACAATTAACGGACACAAATTACACTCAGACTCAGAACAATTCTTTATGGGTCACACAAAGTTTTGTCCTGTGTGGGAATCGAACCCACAACCTCGTGCACAGCAGGCGCATACTGCGGCCACTGGAACACCTCGCCTTCGTCGGATGATTTAGCGGCAAGATGCCGTAAATTAATCAATTTACTAAAATACATACGTTAAATAATTAATACATTTCAACTACCGTTTGTTATATTCCAAAACTTGATCAACTACCTTGAAAATTGATCAACTTACGATTCTTGCTATTTTCCGGTGGTAGGCAGAGACTATGGTACGCCAATTGCTTTGATCCAAACATACTTCTTTTGCTTCCTCTACTTATCAACCTCTTCATGCATGAACGTCGATAGATCAGTCTTTACATTTTCCTTAATAAGGTATAACTAAGCATTTATCAAGTCACCATTATGCTAAAAGGCATATGTCAACAGGTTCTCATTATAATTTCTTTGAAAGTTTCAACCTAAAGGTATTTTAACGAATAGGAAATCTTGTAGCTAACTAAGCAAAAACTACAACAACCAATAATTGCTAATACTATGATTAATAAGGCAAAACGTAACATAGTTACTTAACTAATGATTTTAATAGAGAAATAATTTCTCACGAACGAAAGAACGAAGTAGTTCAATCGCAATAAATCGATGCAATCGTATCGTTCGATTCTTAGATCCCGCATGTTTTGTGCTGTGGTTTTTTTCTTGTTTTGCGTAGTACCGTATTCTTACCGCAAGCCGGCTATCTTTATTGCAGGAAATAATGCTCCAAATTCTTATAAATGTAAGTAGGTTTCGTTACGTAAATTCACTGATGATATTGAGAAATGTCACAATAATTGATTAAGACCTGTTTTTGGTATTTAGGATTTACATGCGCAAGCATATAACTATAAAAAAATACGACGTTGTCAGCTCGCAACGCGTAGACCCTCTTACATCTTCATAGTTTCTATTTTACCTGCGACAGTAAGAGTTTGCCTGAAAAGATTACCATACCGATTATTGCCAATCTAATGTTGAACGAGCAATTAAACAGCTGAAACGGTTTGCATTGCATTTCCAGAAAAAACACCGCTATTGTGATAAAATTGGTCCAGGAGAAATAGTATTACCGACTGCCACCTAGCTGACCACAGCACTAAAGGCATGGATAATAGATAGATTTATTGTACACCTTTAACATGATTATGATTTTATGATGTTGATGAAAAAGTCAGACAAGATACCACCAAAAGATCATACCACCACGTACCAAAGATAGGATAAGGTTTAGAAAGGAGAAAAAGGGAGAGATAATGATACAACTCCAGCACGAACATAATTTAACTATCTCAGAAAGCAGGAACGTTATTAACAAACCAAAGATAAAAGAAGATCGTACCTATCTAACCTCAATAGTTAGGTGTATACACATAACAATTAGTGCTAAATGCTGCTGCATTAGTATAATATAGTTACAGCTTCAGAAGTTCGGGACGGTTCTTTTGAATACTAAAAGCCGTTTAATATATCAGATATCCAGTATGTTAGATACTAGTCCGGCCATCTCTGCATCATTTAACAAGAAACACAATTGAAACAATGTAAAAACGTTATCCGATACCGAGATCTAATACAATTTTGCATATATTACGCACCCGTGTGTTACTTCCGATCATTTCACAGCTTTCCAATGTTTTTTAGTTTGTGATTCATATCCGTGAAATAGCTCTACTTACCTCTTACATGTACAAAAGTAGTCATATTTATTGATTGACCTGTTGGTCTAGTGGTTAGTGATCCGGACTGCATAGCTGGAGGTCGTAGATTCGATTCTCATCCTGAATAATTTTTGTGTGATGAGCACGATTGTTCGTTCTGTGTCTGGTTGTAATTTATCTTTATAGGTATGTCTTTAGATATGTTATAAGTACATATCAGTTGTCTCTCTCTCTCTCTCTGCCCAATTTAAGATCAGATGGCGATGAATCCTACAAATATTATAAACGCAAGTTTGTGTGGTTCGATGTTTGTACCTCTCTCCTGCACGCAAAAACTGTTGGACGGATTTTGATGAAAGCTTACAATGTTATAGCTTTTACATTGGAATAGTACATAAACTAATATTATGCACTAGCTGTTGCCCGCGGCTCCGCCCGCGTGGATGTCGGTTATCTCTGCAAAAAGTAGCCTATGTGTTATTCCAGACCAATATCTATATCTGTGCCAACGTTTTACGTGAAAGAGTAACAAATATCCATCCACCCATCCATCCATACTCACAAACTTTCACATTTATAATATTAGTAAGGATATATTTTATTTTAAAACAACAAAATTCATCCAAAGTCAAGGACTAAAGCTGCCTGTACTATAAAGTATTCAGTGCTAAAGCTATTTATATAATATATTACAAAAAAATTAATCATGCATGTGAAAGTCTAACTTAAGTGCTTTTAAAACTTAATAAAGTTCTTACAGAATGTTAAACATGGCTCTTTGTAACAACTGTAAGTATATGTAAAGCGTTTGTACTAAAAATAAAGCTCTTTACCCGTCCATATCGAGACCTTTTTTAAAAGGACCTTTATTATTAAGATGGCTTTGCCCTAAACTTTCATCATTATGTCCGTTGTGAAAGTACTAAAACCTTTTTTGTACATTAATGTTGGCTTGAACCAGATTTACGCTTTTTGTTTGTCGAAGTACCTAATTAAAGGAACTATTTTGAAATAAAATTGTTTCCAAATAAAAAACATGACTACTGTTCTATACATAACTATAAAGACTTGACTGCCTTGGTGGTCCAGTGGTCGCAATATGCACCTGCTGTGCACGAGGTCGTGGGTTCGATTCCCACACAGGACAAAACTTTGTGTGACCCACAAAGAGTTGTTCTGAGTCTGGGTGTAATTTGTATGTTTATAAAGTCCCCCGCGATACAGAGCTTGCTCTCTAGTGCGGGAGTTGTCTTTTTAAAAGAAAAAAAAAAGGTTTCTTGTTTATTTCGGAACCCTAAAAATGCCGCTTTGGCTGCAATATTGATACGATGTCTTCAAAGATTTTATCTTGTGTGTTGAAGTTTGCCTAGAGCTACACATGATACAAAACCAGATGTTACAATTATCTGGGTCGAGTTGACCGGGTTCACGCGAATGATACCCCAGGTATTGAAATCTTCTTAAGGTTACAGAACTAAACCTTACTTGTCCTTATAATGTTTGTGAATGTTAAAACAATAGGTATGTATTTGTTCAATACTTGTCTGTTTTTATTTGTTAAATTACTGTAATTTAACTTAAGTTTTATTTTAAACTAACTCAGTTATTATTGTGATATTAAATTAAATTATAAACCTTAGTGGCTTCTATAATATGTTAAGTTATACCTACAAAATGTTTTATAAGATTTTTTATAATGTTATTAAATGGCAAAAAAATAACTGCATACTATCAAGTGAGCTACTTAGTCAATTTTTTTATCATCTTTTACTACAAGGGAAACATGCGACACTTTTAGGTAGGTATGTTGGTGTAGTTGCAGCTGTACCGTTGTGTGTCGTTATTTGGGTATGGTCTTCTGTAAGGTGGAGGTCCTCCCCCAGTCAAGCATGCTCGCTAAATATGGTACCCTACCTATTCTCTCCAATAATATCTATCAAGACTATAATATTTCCTATGAAAATACATACTGAATGAATGAATGAATGAATAAAGGAAACAGGTACTTAGGTACTCTTCAGATAACCGACCGGACATGAGACCCCACACTATGCCATGTGAAAAACAAAAGTATAAGCGATATTGAACCTTAAAACATTACATTAAACGGTAATAATTAAATTGTGTTATTAACGGCTTGCCTTTCTCGGCAATGTCAATTATTTCTACAAACATGAACGAAAGTGGGTTGCTCGGAACAAAGCTTCGGTGTTTATGAATTTGACTCAAATAGCTATAACAAGAAACTAGTCCGAGGTCTATTTTCTCTTTGTTGTACTAAGGCTTGTATTAAATTGAATTTGTTTAAGACTAAAGTGACAATTGGTTCATCTATTTCTACCTTTTTACTTCTAAAGAGGTAGTTTCTTAGTTTAAATGAACGGAGAAATCTCTAGAACTAGTAATTATGTACTAGTTACCTAATTGATTCTGGAAATACATCACAAATTTCACATCAAAGGTAACTAAATATGTTTTTATAAATATATTTTTAGCTATGCTAAATATATTTTTAGTGTATCTGCATACAAAGATATTTTATAATAAAAACGATAAAAATGTAGTAGATAGGTACCTATATAAAGCTACTAATTTTGTAGGTACATGCGTATATAAATTATTCAGTTCTGTACAAATAAAAGCTTGAAGCTCCTTACTCAACATTCGTCTGTTTGCATTCCCCTCGTAGTTTTTATAAAACGTGACTCAAAACCCTATTTGCCTCCCTCGTCACAGACGTTAAGTACCTACATATGGACATTTAGTTTATTATGCAGCATTTTCCTGCATGATTTAAAACGTATGGAAAATTCCAAGCTATGTTTGATGGTTTGAAAAAGTAATTAGAAAATATTTTATACTACATCAGATCGGAATGTGCCTTTCATACTTATTTCTATTCTAATGTCAATGTTAGATGTCAAATGGAAAAGTAAGTGACTTCACTTTATACTTTAAAAATGGGGGACAGTATATTCACGTCGTATCTGTTATACCAACATATGTACAAGCGGAAAAAAATATGAACATCCATTCTAATGCTGCTGAGTGAGCCGAAAGGCTGTTTAAAATACATTTTTAACAATAATTTAAAACAGCATTGCTTATAAATAATTAAATGACATCAATCAAATAGATAATAATAAAAAGTCTATTTTTTTTTTAATTCCAGAAATAGAAAAATTATACTGGCCACTTGGCACAAAAAAAAAATTAAAAATATAATATTTTGAAGGAACCGAAGGAACTCAAATTTCTTTAGTGGATATAAATAGTAAAAAGTGAAATATGTACTTGCTTTAAACTTTTTTAAATTTCAACATAAACCACAGATTACTAAAGAGTTACTACGTAATTATAACGTATACCCACGTAGAAGTAAACTTAAAAAAATATAAGAAAAATAATGGAAAATATATTACCTACATAGATACTACTTTTTAAGTTTTTTAGTCTAACAGGTACTACCTACTTTGCTTCATTGAATGATAGTTTTTTTATTTTTACCGTGTGCTAGACGAGATCGGAACGAACGCGTGCCCTCGTATTTCGCGCACCATTCGGTCGCAACGCGGCAGCATTCCTCTCGTTCGTTACTTCGTTCTCATTCGTTCGCCCAGTCGTGAGTGATAATCGCTCGTTGCCGCACGTATGTGCCGCGTTTACCACGATTCCCGCGTAATCGAACGAAATTTTTCAATGTGTTAAAACAAGTTACGAATTGTGTTTGTGTTATTATTATTGTGGATTAAGTGTGTAATATCGATTATTAATTGTATGTGTGTGTAAAACAAGTTATATTTTTGTGCATTCGTGTACTTGGATTTTTTCTTTTAACGAAGTTTTTGTGGTAAGTCGAAAGATCAGAGATCATTTTGTTACTGTGCTACCAACCATCAGTAAGAGGCTAGAGTCTATTAATGTCCCGTTGGCGGTAGACCTTCGCGTTAAAATGGACAGGTACCTACCTGTCCACATTGGTAACATAGATAAAAACACCGCGGTGTGGTATTGATTGCAAATAACAATAATGCCAACTAAGCTGTACAGTTTGTGTCCTCGAATTAAAAATACCCTTGTGTGTGTATGATGTCGTTTATTATTATTGTGCCAAGGACTACAATATGTAGGTAGGTATCAAACTTGGTAGGTATTGGTATTTGTACTTTTCTTCTATTGTAGGCCACTTACCTGCTTGACAGATACATTATTTTAAATAAGTAATCGGTATGTTTTTGCACAAAAATATCTAATTGGTACAATCGAAAAATTTGGCGCTTGATCACTCTTAACTTTAGCCAAGCGATTGTGATCGCTCGCTTGATCACTCTTAACTTTGGGCCTAAAGTTGCAAGGTAAAATATTTTATGATTTTTCTGTGTCACTTAATTTAACCGTAGACCGTGTCGAATCTTGCGTGGGTATACTGGGTATACGTTATTTATTGTCTTATAATTAATATTAAATAAACATTCTATGATTGTGAGGTTTATTGTCAACTTGGCCGATCGTACCTACCTACCTGTAGACCACATGCAATCTTGCGTTCCTAGTTGCTATACCTACCTACCATATTGTGTTGGATACACTAATAAAAATAATATTCTATGAGTACCTAGACGAGACTAAAACTTTGTTCGATAACCTTCATAAAATAAAGCTTTAGTATTTAATCTCAGGAAAATACCTATCTACCTATAAAAAGCTACCTAGCCTAGTACCTACCAAGAAAAGCTTTAAAATATTGTTTATGTGTCTCAACAATAAACAACAAATGAAACTTTCCAGCAGTACATTTTGCCCTTTAATGACTACCTACTAGAAGTAAAATAAGACGTATTTACTAGGCTAATGGGTTATTCCGAGTTAGCTTTATAATAATTATGAGTCTCGAGTCTAGACTTAATAAACTTACTACTGCTAAGGTAAGTCATGATTTCTCAGCTCTCAGGTCAAGCTATAAAGTAGGCTTTAAGGTGTGCTGAACTCGGGCAATTATAATATTTTACCAGATTCGAATGGGATTAATATCAATATCATTTGCCTTCCTTGAAATGGGACCGTTTAGGCGCATAATGTTCAAAGCGCAAAATGGTAAGCAGTGGTAAAATGGTAAAAGAGCAAAATGTTAAAGGAGCAAAATGGTAAAAGAGCAAAATGTTAAAGGAGCAAAATGATAAAAACGCAGAATGGTAAAAAAATCTGTTGTATCGCTTATTAGCTGCCATGATGATAAATAACTTAATTTTGGTGAATTGTGACTCCCTAATAGGAACAATATAAATAAAACGTGAATATTTTTTGGAAAACCATTTATTTTCAAAATGAGCCAACTTTTTTTTTTATATACTACCAAGGTGACAAACAAGCATACGGCCCGCCTGATGGCAAGCAGTTGCTATAGCCTATGGACGTTTGCAACACCAGGGGTGTTACTCACGCGTTGCCGACCCTTTAAAAACCTTATTACTCCTTTCTTGAAGAAACCCATGCTATAGTCTTTTGGGAAAACTTCGGCAGGGAGCTCATTCCACAGCCTAATCGTACGTGGTAAGAAATTCCTCTGGAATATTACGGTACGGCATGTTTGAGGTGCAAGGATGTGAGGATGAACTCCACGTACGTCAGGCTGGCCCGGCCCCACGGAATTTGATAATGAGATTGGTATCAATCGAATGTACCCGCTTATACCAACATATGTAACACCTTCGTTTTCAATGTAACTCTTTTTTAAAGAAGTTACAAGCACTTCTTGGTGGCCGGGCCAGCCTGACGGTTTCAGCCCGGCCACCTTGTTTACCGCTAATCTACACAATATACTGTCAATATTTTGGTACAGATCAAATGTACTCCTTATTACAAACATATGTAACGCCTTCGTTTTCAATGTAACTCTTTTTTTAAGAAGTTACAAGCACTTCTTGGTGGCCGGGCCAGCCTGACGGTTTCAGCCCGGCCACCTTGTTTACCGCTAATCTACACAATATACTGTCAATATTTTGGTACAGATCAAATGTACTCCTTATTACAAACATATGTAACGTCTTCGTTTTCAATGTAACTCTTTTTTTAAGAAGTTACAAGCACTTCTTGGTGGCCGGGCTGAAATTATTTCGTTAGTATAAAACAGTAAAACTGCAACACCTACCAATAAATAATGCCAGTACATAATGAGGTATAAAGATATAGAATATATGTAACGCTTTCATTTTTGATTTGAATATATATTTAGAGAGAAATAAGTACTTGAAATTATTTCAGCCCGGCCACCTAAAAGCGTTAATATCTCCTATAATCTTATGCCAATTTGTACAGTAAAAATTGATATAGCCAAGAAAAGAAAGTTACATTCGTTTAGGTTTAGTCGTATACCCTAAAGCCTTCTGTTTAACTAGATCATTAAAACCTACGAAAGTTAACGTTGAGTGACCATCAGTCATTAACTAATTTCAGGACATTTGGTTTGTTGAATGAAACAAAATTCGTAACATTTTTTTTTCCTTACCACCTTTTTAATTTTATTAGACAACATTTTGTACTTATATTAATTATTATAACAATTGTTAATTATGAATAATCTGAAAAAAATATTATTTTACATAAATACTATTATCATTTTTTGGAGTTTCACATACATAAGTACCTATTATACGTTAAGTAAAAATCACAGATAATAATTTTTGGATACATAATTAACCTATATATATTTTCTCCGTTTCTCACATCACAAAAAAATATACTGCAACAAATCAATCAATCAAACGAAAAACATTATTTCAGAAATGTTGATAACTACACGACTCTTGCGCATCTATTCTGTCTACTCGGGGAAGATACATGTTATGTCTTATGACGCGACACAGGCGCCGTCTAAAAATCGGCAGTAGCGTCCGTGAACTTCTACTTATCTTTCTCTGATTATGTTGCGAAGCCAGAAACGGAGAAAATATATATAGGTTAATTATGTATCCAAAAATTATTATCTGTGATTTTTACTTAACGTATATTACTTATGTATGTGAAACTCCAAAAAAATGATAATAGTATTTATGTAAAATAATATTTTTTTCAGATTATTCATAATTAACAATTGTTATAATAATTAATATAAGTACAAAATGTTGTCTAATAAAATTAAAAAGGTGGTAAGAAAAAAAAAATGTTACGAATTTGGTTTCATTCAACAAACCAAATGTCCTGAAATTAGTTAATGACTGATGGTCACTCAACGTTAACTTTCGTAGGTTTTAATGATCTAGTTAAACAGAAGGCTTTAGGGTATACGACTAAACCTAAACGAATGTAACTTTCTTTTCTTGGCTATATCAATTTTTACTGTACAAATTGGCATAAGATTATAGGAGATATTAACGCTTTTAGGTGGCCGGGCTGAAATAATTTCAAGTATTTATTTCTCTCTAAATATATATTCAAATCAAAAATGAAAGCGTTACATATATTCTATATCTTTATACCTCATTATGTACTGGCATTATTTATTGGTAGGTGTTGCAGTTTTACTGTTTTATACTAACGAAATAATTTCAGCCCGGCCACCAAGAAGTGCTTCTAATTTCTTTTAAAAAAAGTTACATTGAAAACGAAGGCGTTACATATGTTTGTAATAAGGAGTACATTTGATCTGTACCAAAATATTGACAGTATATTGTGTAGATTAGCGGTAAACAAGGTGGCTGGGCTGAAACCGTCAGTCTGGCCCGGCCACCAAGAAGTGCTTGTAACTTCTTAAAAAAAGAGTTACATTGAAAACGAAGACGTTACATATGTTTGTAATAAGGAGTACATTTGATCTGTACCAAAATATTGACAGTATATTGTGTAGATTAGCGGTAAACAAGTTGGCCGGGCTGAAACCGTCAGGCTGGCCCGGCCACCAAGAAGTGCTTGTAACTTCTTAAAAAAAGAGTTACATTGAAAACGAAGGCGTTACATATGTTTGTAATAAGGAGTACATTTGATCTGAACCAAAATATTGACAGTATATTGTGTAGATTAGCGGTAAACAAGGTGGCCGGGCTGAAACCGTCAGGCTGGCCCAGCCACCAAGAAGTGCTTGTAACTTCTTTAAAAAAGAGTTACATTGAAAACGAAGGTGTTACATATGTTGGTATAAGCGGGTACATTCGATTGATACCAATCTCATTATCAAATTCCGTGGGGCCGGGCCAGCCTGACGTACGTTGAACTCCCTGTCGGTGGCGTGAGGTGCGTTGATAAAATGTGGCCGTGGACATCATCTCGAACAATTCCTCAGAACACAACCCATTGCACAGGCGGTAGAACACACACAAGGTTGCAAAGCAGGCAATCCATTCGCATAATCCCACTGCTGGGCACGGGTCTCCTCTCCTCTATCTTGAGAAAGAGAGGTTTAGGCCTTTTTCTGTCGAAGCTACCATCTAGAAAGCTAGGTGTGCTCAACAGGGTAAAGTGGTACCTACTTAACCGCGGGCCAAAGACTGCTGCTCTACAAAGCGCAAGTCCGGCCCCACATGGAGTACTGCTGCCACCTTTGGGCGGGAGCACCTGGATACCAGCTTGGACCCTTTGATTCTATCCAAAGACGCGCTGTGAGGATTGTTGACGATCCCAAGCTCACAGGCGGTATTGATCCACTAAGTCTAGGGAGGCGAAGTCTCTCCGACTTCGCCTCCTTGTGTGTGTTCTACCGCCTGTACAATGGGCTGTGTTCTGAGGAATTGTTCGAGATGATGCCCACGGCCACATTTTATCAACGCACCTCTCGCCACCGACAGGGAGTTCATCCTCACATCCTTGCACCTCAAACATAAACATACCGTAATATTCCAGAGGAATTTCTTACCACGTACGATTAGGCTGTGGAATGAGCTCCCTGCCGAAGTTTTCCCAAAAGACTATAGCATGGGTTTCTTCAAGAAAGGAGTAATAAGGTTTTTAAAGGGTCGGCAACGCGTGAGTGACACCCCTGGTGTTGCAAACGTCCATAGGCTATGGCAACTGCTTACCATCAGACGGGCCGTATGCTATTTGTCACCTTGGTAGTATAAAAAAAAAAGTTGACTAATTTTGAAAATAAATGATTTTCCAAAAAATATTCACGTTTTATTTATATTGTTCCTATTAGGGAGTCACAATTCACCAAAATTAAGTTATTTATCATCATGGCAGCTAATAAGCGATACAACAGATTTTTTTACCATTCTGCGCTTTTATCATTTTGCTCCTTTAACATTTTGCTCTTTTACCATTTTGCTCCTTTAACATTTTGCTCTTTTACCATTTTACCAGTGCTTACCATTTTGCGCTTTGAACATTATGCGCCTAAACGCTTGAAACTATTTAGAAGAAAAAAAAAGACTGCCGGAAATGTATGCATACTTATTGGATAAATATTTTTTAATAGAAAGCTTTTATACAGCCTTCTACCTTTTTAAGCTACGACGTCAAATGTAAAAAATATTTGCACGTGTCGGGAAAAAACATCCCGAAAGCACAGATTACTAAAGAGTTACTACGTAACCGAAAGATAGAATGTAGAGTAGACGCTCGCGAGTCTCGACGAAGTCTATCTATCGAATACCTACTATCTTTACTAGTGACGAAATTAAATCAGTCAGATCAAATAGTATTAGTAATTAACTGATATAAATACTACATACAATAATTTTAAGTAACACAAATTAACAATTAACGATAACCTGGTTCTTAGTAATATCTTTTAAAGCACGTATGTAAACAAAACGAGTCTTTTTATCATAAATATTATTAAACGTGTATGTTAACCGGCATGGTACCAATCAACTATACCTAACTATAAAGTATAGTTTGCACCTGACTGATAAGCCTTGCCACGTGAAACTGTGAAACATTGATTTTTCACTCAAACCACCTGCAAAATTGTGTGACGCACTGTTTTGCTCAACTGACAGCATAAGGACATGTTTATGAGTAAAGCTGCATCAAGTTAGAAATCAACCCCAGTACATATTAGACTATAATCTATAATACAGCGAGGAAGATGAAATAATACGACCAGGTAAATTAAATCACCATAACATTGCTCGCATCCATGTTTGTCATAATCGTTATAATGTCCAAAAGACGTCCACTGCTGGACATCCTCTCCCTTAAAGGATATAAAAAAAGCACTCAGTCCTAAGCTGACCTTGTCCGTCGATCGTACACAACCTCATGTATCTATACTAATATTATAAAGCTGAAGTGTTTATTTGTTTGATTGAACGCTAATCTCAGAAAGTACTGGTTCGATTAGAAAAAAATGTTTTTGTTGAATAGCGCATTTATCCAGGAAGGCTATAGGCTATATAACATCACGCTATGATCAATAGGAGCGGCGCAGTAGTAAGATATGTTGCAAAATCGGGGAAAATATTCCAAATTACCACGCGGACGAAGTCGCGGGTACCCCCCCTAGTGTACTTATATAAATGCGATAGCTACTTCATACTTTCACGACTAAATTCCTAAACCGATTTTGCTCAAAATTTGGTATGATGATTAATTTCGACTACGTAACGTATGAAACGCAATTATATTTTACTTACTTTTTGCAATTAGGATACCAGCTCTGAACACCATGAACAAATTGGCGTCATACGTAATAATTGCATCGCAATAAATACAACTCCAATAGCATTACAGCTTTGCGTCATCGTCACATCAACTTGTGTCATAAATGAAATCACTGTGATAATTGTGGCATTTTATTTAAAAGTAGTTCTCGTACTTTGTTCTGTAGATATCTTGATTTCGAGAGTAATAGAGGAAGAATATTGCACAGACAAGATCGAACTAAAGTAGAGCATTAATAGGTAAATAGGAAAAATACGTTATTGGAAGATCATGTATCCAATTTAGTTAAGAACTGTTTTTTTTTTTGGCTATTGAATGTTTGTCCATAGTAAATCTTAAAACAACTGAAGGGATTTTATCAGAACATTGAAAGAGGCTTCATTTTCACTTCGAAAGCTTAAAGGATTTTAGAGGTGGATTGAGAAGTTATGAACCGCAGTAAGCTAGGACCGTAAGAAAGGTAGAGCAGGTAGTAGGTACCCAGTAGGCTTGTGAATACAATGTAAATACATATACATACACTAGGGGTCCCCGATTTTGCAACATATCTCACTACTGCTCTGCTCCTATTGATCATAGCGTGATGTTATATAGCCTATAGCTTTCCTGGATAAATGCACTATTTAACAAAAAAATAGATTTTTTCTAATCGAACCAGTACTTTCTGAGATTAGCGCGTTCAACCAAACAAACAAACTCTTTAGCTTTATAATATTAGTATAGATAATATATGGATATTTACGATCGATCGTGCTGCTGTATCGATACGATACACATGTGATTTTAAAGCGTTTGCCTCGCGTTTATCGATGTAAAAAGACAGCATCGATGTAGCATAGTGTATAAAGAATGACAGCTAGCGACTGAATCGCGTTTGTATCGACTTTTGTGTATTCTATGATGGCATCGATGTAAATGATCTGGCCCGAGTTTCTTGCCAATCTTCTCGAGGCCCTACCATAGTCAGCGAATTGGCCGTAGGAAAAAAGTATGCTGGCATTTGTTTTTATGACGTTCAAAATTATCATGTATTTGTTCTAAATGAATAATTGAGTTTGACTTGACTAAATAGGCGTTATGTCTAAAGGGCCTAAAATTCGTGTCTAGTTTGATGTTCTCTGCGGATGAAGTAACAGTTGATTTCTAATAAAGTTTATATCATACACAATATATAAATTTTAATAAATGTTTAGCAACCTCTCAGAACCGTCACTTTCCGCACCGTATGATATAAAAACATGAAATAGCCCGGAGTCATAGTAATAACATATAAAATTGATTATGTAGGTACTGAATATTATGTATACTTACAATATATACGTAACATCTGAAGATAAGAACGCTTTTTAGATTGTTTTGTATGTTAGTATTTCAATCAGTTTTATAGGTCGTGACTGTTATACCTACTTTGTTACTGTATGTTTGATCGCGCTAATCTATGACTACTAGATGTTGTCCGCTCTGCTTGCGTGGATGTTGGTTATAGCAATAAAAAGTACTTAGGATACTATCTATCTCCTTGCCCAATTTTATTTAGATCCGTTTAAACGTTTTGTCGTAAAAAGGTAACAGACTAATCTATACTAATGTTATAAAGCTGAAGAATTTGTTTGTTTGGTTGAACGCGCTAATTTTAGAAAGTACTGGTTTGATTAGAAATAATCTTTTTTTTTGTTGAATAGTGCATTTATCCAGGAAGGCTATATAATATCACGCTATGATCAATAGGAGCAGAGCAGTAGTGAGATGTTGCAAAATCGGGGAAAATATTCTAAATTACCACGCGGACGAAGTCGCGGGCGACCTCTATAGTGTGTATATAAATACTTTTATTTTTAAAAAACTTGAATAAAAATGTAGGGCGGTTAATAACTCTCCTAAGCCCCTGACGTCAGTCTCTCACATAATATAGTGCCGACAGCATAAGGGTTAAGGTCACGCGACGTTCGAAACACGTGTATTCAAACCGTGTAATGTAAGGAAGGAAGTAATATCGACCGTACTCGTTCCCCAGCTAATACTTCGCACGAAACTCGCGCCATTTTCCGTTTAGAAACTCAATTTAGTTATCAAATCTAAAAACCATCCTACGGTTGATTTATCGTTCACATGATTTATTAATCTCACTTTCATGGTGACTACGAACAAAAATTTTATATTGTTTTGCGTAGTTAAATCGACTTGGAAAAGAAAGGTACTTATTATTAAAGAACGGTAAAATATTAAGTATTGATTGTTCGAAACATAAATACAGTCAGCAAATGTATTTTTCTGACTACGCATACAAATTGGTCGATATTACGTTCTCACGTCGATATAAGTATTAAGAATAGTCAAAATCTTCCATCCTAAAACAGTATGGTGGTAAAATTATTGCAGAGATCGCTATTTAGCGCTTATAAAATGCTATAACCCTAAAGATAAAGACCATCTTTAGTAGGACAGTTACTTCTCGCTACATTATGATTAATTGCAATCTCAATAGCTCGCGATTTAAGCACTCGATCGCAATATTCAGCTTCTGAGAAGAAAAAGAAAATCTGCCTCTAAAAGAAGCACTGCTAGAAGTATTAGTCGTTTGTATGCATGCATGTTCGCATATAGCCATCGGAACTATCATAAACCTTACTAAAAGGAAACGAGTAATAAATTAGGCTACTCAACGTAATCATGGATGTGCTAAATAAAATACTACATCATAACTCCTATGTGGTATTATCGCTTACCACATTACGATAGGGAGTTAGTTTGACGATATACTGATACGATTATATCATTAACTGATAAACCAATTCATTTGATAATGAAACACGAGAGTGGTTTGCACGAAAGAAAAATTCTCGTGATTTCGTCCCACTTAATGTACTGTAATGCACGTGAATTTGAGTTTTTATTTTCTCTGCCCTACATTTCGTTATACTTGATATTATCGGTAGTTTGATAAGAATGGTTCAGAATCCACAAACCATGGAAGCGAGGAGATTAAGAGTAAGTATTCAAGAAAATAGCTATAATAGTCTAGCTACGCCATAGAAGACGTACTCAGAATTGAACCTAATGAGAAACAGTCTTATTTAGAAATTGACTCGTAAAAATTCGACGTACCCCACCTAAAAGCAGGTATAATATACGAGCTTCGACCGCGGTTTCGCCCGCGCGTACATTGCTACGGGAACATTTATTGATTGTCTAGGATAAAAAGTAGCCTATGTGCTATTCCAGACTACAATCTATCTATGTGCCAAATTTCACCCAGATTCGATCAGCCGTTTTGAAGCATTTGAGTAACATACATCGATCCATCCAAACATTCGCATCTATACTTAGTATAATACTGCTTACTAGTAAGAAGTAGAATAATTAGTAGGTAAATACAAATCTATACATTTCTATAAGCACATTGAGGGTACCATATGCCATATACCATAGATGGACATAAAAAATAATGATGTCTGTTCTCATGGAACATCGTATGTATAAGCAATCGTCTAGCCTTAATAAACCTCACGGTACGTACGTGTAAGGTAATATCTCCAAAAGGTCCGATTTATGGGTCGTGTTTTAAGAAAATTTTTTCATAGCGGATACCTACAGTAGGATATTATTAGAAATCTACATGAAAGTCTTCAAATTTACTAGGCTTTCGAGTTTCTGACATTGACGCTTGCAATACCTGATACACGCGTGCTGCCAACCCTGGACTAGGATACCCCATATTCTGGCGATACCCAAATGGGGTATCCCAGGGATGGGATGGGAAAATGTTTATTAAAAAACGCATCCCTAAATGAGCACTCAAAAGAACACAAATACACCAATTTGAGTGGTTATTTAGCTTGTATGTTTTCTACCTCTCTTAAGTGACGAGAGAGGCATTATATTGTTACGACGCACAGGTTGGCCCTAAAAACTACCGCTATCTGAAAACAATAGCTATTCATAAAGTGTCTCGAACAATACAGAAAAAAACATCATAAAGAGAACAAAGGATGAATAGCGGTCGAACGGAACGTGCGAATATGAACCTTAGCGTATGGGCCCAAGGTTTATGGCACTTAGCACGGTAACTTGTTTACATCTGAATGAACGTTCGAGTAACGGGTTTCTTCGTAAAGACGTTACTATAACTTACTACGATCCTCGCGTATATTCTCGATTCCGTGGCGAGTTATATATAAGGGGCCGACGTGCGGCGGACAGTCAGTCTTGTTTGAAGAGTCTTAGTTGAGTCTTCGTTGAGCAGTCAACGAGTCTTCACTGAGAAGAAGACAGCGATACAGGCGATATATCGGGACGATATTGGAAGACTTTAGTGAAGTGTTTTGTGTTATAGTGAAGAGTTTAGTGAGTGAACTCTTATAGTGTGTAATTGTGTTTACGGTGTATTGTAAGTGACATTGTGTGTTTTGTGCTGAAGTGCTAATATACTCGTTATCGCGTAACCTGGCATTTTAATCGAACCCTATCCTGACAAGTAACTATTGTTGTCGTCATTGAACATAACAATTAGTGTCAGCGGTAGTTCGTAACAACTGGTCTCAGAGCTGGGACGTAACAATATGAACCATATTTTGCTTAAATAACAAAGATACCTTTCCATGCCAAATGCCATACAAGATGCCTGCATGTGATTATATGGGAAGTTCACAAACCTCATGAGATAACCACATAATCTCAACAACCTGTAACCACACACGGCCTGGTGACCTCATATCTCAGATCATAGTTAACCTTTACAGCCGCCATGTCAGTCAAATGATATGCTGACGGCCGTTAGCTAACTTTGATTGTGCTGTCTTACCGGAGTTACACAATGATTGTATGTAATCTTAAGTGTGACAGTAGGAAATGGGTTTATTATGGAGAAAGCCTAAGGGTTATGTCCCTACTTGTAATCGAAAGGCTCCTGCTCAAATGTGGAAGTTATCATCTAATTTAATGCTCGCAATACACTTAGCCTTTCACCAATAAGTCAGTAAAATTATACAATAGAAAACCCTAAAAACGCAAAACGTGACATTAAACTGAATTTTTGGTATTATATTTGGACCCTAAGGGTTTTTTGCAGCTTTGCGCGAATTGCACAGAAAGCACAACTTTTTTTTTGCTTACAAAATGTGACTTCGCACTCCCCGAAGGGGTCCGAATAACATACCAAAAATGCGGCTTTACATGATGTTTTGCGTTTTAATGTGTACATATTTACGGGTCTATAAGTATACGATAGGATTGTATTTTCTAAAATGAAGATTTTTCTTTTAGCACCTAGGTTACTTACTTACTTGGGTTGGTGTGGTAGCCGTATCAGGCATCCAAATATATTATTATTCGGAGGCTAGAAGCATAAAAGCATTGTTAAAGACGACAATGCCGCGAGGTCCCGGGTTCAAACGCCAGGTCATTTACGACATGTACAGCCTTCCTAAGTATTCTACACACTTGTACAAACATTCTATGTTATGGTAATAATAATACATACATAGGTGGCTGTACTTTTGTATATGAATGAATGTTGCGTGATAGGTTAAATAACAATTAAAAACCAAATTATTTTGTTGTGTTATTTCGTGTTTTTCTATCAAACGATTTTTTATCGGTACGAATAATAAATTGTATTATTTATTCAAGACGATTGTGGAAACAATAATATTTCCTTTCATTATTGAACTCAAAAGATTATAATATAAAATTAACAGGTACTTACTCTTCTCTGTCTCTTGAGATTTCCCAGTGGGAATTAAGCAAATTATTATGGATACCTTCTAAGCACAACATTAACTCTATCTATCGCCTATCAGGCGATGTGAAAGAAGGGTGTTAAAACGAAATGAGAAACGATTACCAATAATAACATTGACGCAAGACGCGCGAGAGTCCCAGAAAAAGTTATATAGTCTGCTATTCCAAGTTAGAACTAAAAACGAATTAATTAATCAAAAGTTGGACCTAACTGTACTTTCCACCCAACGAGCATACAATCCTATTGAACGTTTGTCGGAAACGTGCAACCGATACTAGGAGGGCTGTACGCCCTCATGTCGTACACTTGAGGACAACATACTTCCGTGTTTAATTATTATTAGTGCAAAGACCGAGTTCTCCTTTTTTAACAGGATCACACAACTTATGCTTCTGTTGATGCTACAGTAACAGCATACCATCATCAAACTATGCGGGCCGTACTTGTTCGTCGATATAAATAGGTAGTTAATTTCACTTTTAAGCTCAATAGATGCTAAGTCACTAGTGTACTTATAGACGAAACATGTGTCGAC
Source organism: Trisateles emortualis (assembly GCA_947095525.1). NCBI lineage: Eukaryota > Metazoa > Arthropoda > Insecta > Lepidoptera > Erebidae > Trisateles > Trisateles emortualis. The sequence continues at coordinate 17,137,064 of OX352736.1, read as the reverse complement.
ATAATGTCTATTGATGTAGAATATAGCATTTTAGGTCTTGCACAGCAATGTTGTATATTGATAAATGGAAAAATCAATATTGGAACAGAATTCGAGCTCGTGCCTAGATTATCACCAAACAGTCCTGCAATCCTAAAGCCTGCTTCAAAATTGAAAGTTTTTCATTGCTTATTACTATTCCGTCGAACTAGAACCTCATATCTTTCTATGTTTAGCTATAAGCCAAAGACAAATTATTTAGTGTTCAGTATAGTTAATCTTTTTCTCTTAACATTCGATTAACAAGAATTCAGATAGAAAAGCTTTCTCGATTATCATTTTGTTAAATCAGTATAAAAGTCATGGTATCGATTATTCTAAGCCACAATTAAGTTACTGCTTAGCTATACCTACATACAAGTAACTGGACGCGGCTCCACTCGGCCGTGCGTTGCGTGACAACCGTATTATGTTACAGCTAGTTACTAAGGTAACTTAATTATACACGTCACACGGTATCAATTACATTGTCTACAGGAAAAATAACGGCCACGAATAAAAATATTTTGCTTGGAAAATATTATGAGCTTTTTATATGGACGTTTATACTTACCATTATTTCAATTTGGCAATCAGCAAACAAGTATACGAGCCGTCTGATGGATAGCAGCTAACGTAGCATAGGGACTCCTGCAATGCACGGAATACCTTAGTTGTAAAATACCAGATAGAGGTAGGGCACCGTACTAGCGAGCAAGCCCGACTGGGGAAGGACCTCCACTATACAGAAGACCACACACAGTCAAATAACTACACACAGCGGTGTAGTTGTGTTCCTGTGTGTGAATACAGGTCTCCAGCGCTTCTGAAAGAAACATATTCCTATGTAACGAAGAAGTGATACCTCTGGTATTGCAAGTGTCCATAGGCTGCGGTAACTGCTTAGCATCGGGCAGACCGTACGCTTGTTTGTTGCGCAGGTAGCATAAAAAAAACCAGATTCGCAAAATAACCGATTTTGTACAATTGCTTGTTAGAGTTGCAACTCTGTAAAAACATCGCTGTGCTTGCAGCTTATAGTACTATTAAGTATTCTGTACCTACCTAAAGCCTAAATAGATGCCCGTTAAATCATTTAAATAACAGATAATACACATTGTCATGGTTTTCACATAACATGATGTTGTGGTATTGAACCTATGACTTCTGGGGTCTATCACCGCGGTTAAACGATTCATATGGGAAAGAACACCACCACAACCACGGAAATCCTGTTTAACCTGACTGTTAAACCACAAATAAATACCCTAATAACATTTAACTTTGCACCTCATTAGCCGACATAAAATGTACCATACAAGTAGCTGATTAAACATTGTATCAAATAACAGGCCCAGTATAAGTGATACAAGTAGAAAGTATAGTGACCCACTAATCATTGGACGAGTTATCGCGGCATGAAGTGTACTCGATCGATCTCTTACCACTTAGGAGTGGACACGTGATCCGTGGAAACTAACTCGAGTGTGTAATTTTCAAGGTTATGTTTATTGATTGTGCAGTCTAAGTGTCGGCGTAGGTAGGTACTTTAATAATGCATTTTCTTTGTTAATACTTAATAATCCATACTAACATTATATATCGAAAGTTTAGATGAAGAGACGGATACCTAGATGAAATTTGTCACAGAGATAGAATATATTCTAAAATGGAACTATGCTATTTTTTATCCCGAAAAAGATCACTGTACCCGTGGGGTTGTGATTATGGGCACAAGCTAACCCCTTAATCATACAGGCCAAAGTTGTATGTAAAAGCAATGGTCACCAAAGGTGCATCTCTAACCAAAAATTCAAAAACAAATTGCACACTACAATTTCAACTATCTTCAGTTCGTATTTAGCCTAACAAGATGCGACAAGTAAGACCGTTACTAAAGCGTAGACTGACTACACACGAATGCTGCATTTCTGCTACACAAGATACTACACGACATGTTTATTTGTCGTGAAATTCTCGCTCGAGGGAACATTTGCCTCGAAATTTGTACCAGTAACTTATTAAACATGCAGAACTATGCCTCCTACTGCTGTTACATTGCTGTTGCCTAGCTAGACATACACATAGACAATCTACTTTCTTACGTCTCTCCTACACTATTTGTGACTTATTGCATTGGACTTCAGAACTTACATTTGGATTCTAGATAAAATCCATTTCGATTAAAATTTGTTTAGTAATTTATACTGTAGTGTTACGAAGTATTTAACAAACTCATGATATTTTATATCTGTCTTTGTTGTTCTTGCTATATTAAACTAGTCTTGAAGAAAAACATCCTATTATAATCAATGAATCAATCTACACTGCTGGTCGTAAGCCTCCTAATTTACGCCACAAGTTCCTCATACAGTTCCTAGCACAGAACAGAAAGAAGTTGCTAGCTAACCTTCTTGAGGTCATATCATAATGACAGATAAATCTAGAACCCACCGGGCTTATCACGTATTTATAATAAAAAGATATATAAGGTACTAAAAACTAATTGATTGTCGGTGATCATTCTAAACTATGACGTAATTTAATATTGGGTATGCGATCAAATCTTTTTGCAAACTCACAAAAAGTAGTCGGGACAGAACTGTGAGAACGGAACCGGTATTTATTTTGATAGGTTGATGAATAAGAAAAGTTTAAAGGTCTTTGTACATTTAACAGCTAGAGCTCACATTCATACATCGCATCGACATCGAGAAGGGTTTTTGATATTCAGATTCAAAATACCAAATATATATGTATATAGCGACTTGATTCTAAGCGATAAACTTGATTCGATGATAGACGTCTGGTACGTTGCTTTATACCAGTTAGTGAGTCTGTCGTAGGTCCTGTGTGATATAATCTTGGGTTTATCTATGCCGATCGCGAGGTCTTGGAATCGATTCCCGGGTCGATTAATGTGTTATTGGGTTTTCTTATTATAAAACTATTGAGTAGCAGCTTGTACTCCGGTGTAAAATGTGAGTGTCATAGTAAACATGCGTAATACTCCGTAAGTACGGTTAATGCCATACATTATCGATACTTGTCTTTTGAGTCGATACTTTTAGGCTATATTTACAGGTTATCGATACTGCAGCTGTACCGCAATCCAATCGTTTTATAAAGAAAGATAAGCTAGGTACCCTCATACTAAGCGGCGCAACGTAATGATACAGAAAGAGATAGTGAAAGATCGAATGAAGCTACTGTTGACGGCTACAGTTTTCGCACCCTAGTGCTATATCTACGTCTCTCTTACTATAATATATTTGACCGCCACCGATATACCAGACCCTAATCTCACGATAAGGCATGACGTGAAAATAATTAGAAGATAATCTTATTGTGTAGCAAATAGAAAACCTTGTAGATTTAATCATAAACTAACAGTAACTTGTGAATGATTTGATGTGGATCACGTTTTATAATGGACTTTAGTATTGTTTATTAGTTATTGTTCACGGTAAACAGTTTCATTTGAGATAAGTTAATATTAAAGTTAACACTGCGAGTTAAAATGGGAAAAAATGGAGCATAAAATATTGAAAAATATCAAGAAGTATTTTCGTTAGCTTTAGATTAAGCCGGGTTCGAAACAGACTACACATATGAGATAAGGTGAGGCATTATTTAGGTCGAGCCTTGACCGTGATACTATACTTAGAGCATGTAGGTTAGTATAGAATTATAAGAGAGAGGCAGGGTACCATAAAACCGAGTACAACTGGAAAAGGACCTCCGACATCTAAAAGATCACCGCCATATAACTTCGATACAGTGGTGTAGTTTAGAAGGTCCCATACCTTCCAAATTACACCACAAAATATAAAATGCAGCACGCCTTTGCCCCGCCACACTGCTGATTAAACTGCTGATCGGCTGACCTTCGCTACCATCCATGATAATAAAAACTTCTTTCTGTCCACCATCCTGCGTTGTTTTCACCAGCAGCTTCTATTATATATATTCTTAGTCTTACCAAATGGCACAATTTACTTTAACCATCTCAAATACATTCCACTAAAGATACGTATCAGCTGCAATGATTGGTTTAATCGACTTTTTTGTTAAAGACCTATTGTTCTTAAGATCACAATTGACAGAGATAAGCATCGTGATAATATTCTCATTAATTTGTTCCGGGAATGTAAGGCGGTTTAGTATTAAAAGGACCTAAGTACATTATTGTATCCAAAGAAAAGAAGAATTCTAAGATGTTAAGAAAATACGAACTTAATGAAAAATTTAGCTTAATTTCATTTTGTATGGTATATTGGTATCCGTCCGTATTTGTTACCACAAATATTGTATTTCATACCAAATAATAAACATCATACTCTGGCGATTTAAAAGAGTGGCACGAGTTTCTTGCCAATGCTTTTCGAGGCCTTCGTCTAGTCAGCGAATTGGCCGTAGAAAAAAAATGTTGACATTCGTGTTTATGACTTTCATAAATATAATGCATCTGATCTAAATGAGTTTGTCTTTAAGTTTAATAAGTAAAAGGCTGTCTCACTGCTAGACACTGTCTCTTTTAATATGAAAGGGTAATATTTCGATGCCTTCTACAATATAGTGAAGAATTCTGGCTTTGATATAAAAGAACGTAACGTACTGGGGGTTAAATTAGCAATAAATAAATTGTACAAATATTCTACTAAAATCATTTACTTAATGTTGTGAAAGTACGAACATATTTTCAACAGAACACGTTTTCAGTTTAGTGCAAAACGAATTGTGCAATTTACTTAACTATACAAGGTTTGTTTTCTATAATTGTTTACATGTTCAAAGACATGTACATAATAAAGTTTCTTGTTTTTTTTATCACTAAGGTTGCTAACAAATATATTTTTATGCTTATTTGATCAAGCAGCTATAGGCCGTAGACGGTATTGCCAGAAGCATTATACTGCGTTCCTTGATATTTTATAAAAAGGTAATACGTTGTCCCTGATATTTTCAAAGACACTTTCACTTACCGCTGGCGCTGGCTAGTTTGCCACCATCGGCAATAATTGTCATCGTTTGTTATCCCAACAAAGTCAAACTCGTTTATTAATTTAGATCAAATGCATGATACTTATGAACGTATTAAAAGAAACAAATATCAGCATATTTTTTTCCTATGGCCAATTCGCTGACTAGGGTGCGGCCTCGATAAGAATTAAAGGTAAAAAATTAAAGTACTTAATGAAAAAAAAACTGAGGATTTACGATGCTCCAACTTAACCTCAAACAACTGGGCCATTAGCATTATTATTTTTCTATTACAACAATTCGAAAAAGCCGTGGGAGAGTAGAAAATTCTCCTGACCATCATTATTTAACAAACAAAACGCCTACTACCTTAGCGCGTAGGAAGTCATTCTATAGCTACAAATACTTAACAAATTACCTGTCGTGGTCAATATTATTCTCTATAAGGTACAACTAAATTAACCTCATCTAATATAGATCATTGTATTTCCTTTAAACTTTTGATACACGAGGACACCTTATATGGAACCAAATCGATTTCAATTATATTTAATAGTTCTCGTATAATTGAGTTATTTGAATACAACGATTTATGATACAATTTATGCGAACCAATCCTAGTTAATATGCACGTGTGTTCACATACTTCCTAATTGATCGGCGGCCATGTTGGTTTAAATGTCAAAATTGTTGGTTGACTTGTAAACGACCAGTATATCAACTTGCTCATACTCTACAGTATGTACTTGAAATCTACGTATTGTATATAATAATATACTTATGTATATTAATCGTACAGGCTTACTTACTAATCAATATTTGTATTATTACATATTATATATATATATTACCTTACATTTTTAATGGTAAATCCTGCTACCTTACATCACATCCAAATAACTGCACACAGTGGTAGCAGAAGTGGTAGTTGTTTTCCAGTGCATGAGTATAGTTCTCCACAATTTTTGATATAACATTTTTCTTATACCAGCGTTACCTATAACAAAAACAGACTGATAAGTGGCATAAGCGGTAGTCGAATAGAACGCAAATGCGTGGGATTTGATATAAGTTTACGATATAATGTCGTAACCTTATGTCAAAACCATACATATTTTTTCTATTCTATTAGATTCCAAGATGATATACCTACTCCTGATGTTGACAAAGTCTAAAATATGATAAAAGTCGTCCTAAAAAGCAATATTGTAAACTAAACCCTTCTGAGTCCAATGGGATATGAAGACTAAGTGTATTAAGTTACATAACACAATAGTGTGATATCATCATAATTATGATAATAAATGTCAGGGTCGTGTTAATTGCCGATATATATGCGATTTTAACGATTAAGCTGTAGGTTTACATGCCGATATGATATAATATTATATCTTTGATAGTTGGACTATAATGGAGGTTACCTTAAATATTATTCAGGGTTATAAATCCAGGAAACACAACACCGTGATTACCTTTTAAAATAAATATAAGCAACAATACCCGTCTAAAATGCAATGGCGTCCAATCCAATACTGCAACTGTAAAAAAATTGATTCTTATATAACATGTTCTAATGTTTTTGTGCTTAAGTTTTCAAATAACCCTGTATGTAGGGTTGACTGAATCATATAAGACAATAAAATTATGTACCTACAAGGAAAATGTTTTAAAATGCGTTTGGATTTTTTTCGTTTGGATATTTCCAAATCTTAATTCACCTTGCTCAGAATCGTTTGCGATTGAATGGTTTTTTGTACGTGATAAACTGATAACGAATGAGTTTTAGTTAAGAAATCGTATCTACCAGTCTTTTGTGTCTACAGTGCTTTATATTAAAAATATTTTCTTCATTTACTTAGTCATTATCAGTCTGCTGCAACTTATTCATCTAAGTCCGCTTTTCCAAGATGCGCCATTTTGCCCGACCTAGCAGCTACATAGTTTGGTGTAAACCGTTTGAAAGCCTTTGACATATCTCAACAAGATGATACTTGATAAATTGCCATCCTCAGAATTTGAAGCGATACCTCGATTGCACTCTCCATGTGGTAGGTTACTGAGGAATCTGGAAGCACCACTAAGCCTGACCCTGATAAAGAACTCAACACCTTTGTAAATTTAACTTAAGACTCAATAAAGGAATAACTATTTAAAAAATCTATTTATGTCACGCTCTTTCAAACCTACCCGAAAAAGACAACTGCAGCTTGAAATGATTAAGCAACTTATTGTCCTGAGCTGCCCTCGAACTGTTTGCTATTGCCCTGTTTTCTTCTTTAAAACTAAACAAGACTAACGCAATGTCTGTATCTACTTCTGTTATATAATTAACATTTGCCAAATTTCATTAGTATGTCTGTTCTCATCAACATTTTCGCAAACTTAGACTAAAAATAAACAGCAGGTTCATAAAATTTATGACACCTATTCTTTTAGTCTATGTTAGGCCAAGAAGGAACAAAAGTTTATACTTACTATTCTTTAGTTTAGTAGATTCTATAACTTTGAACTGTTAATGAAATCTGTACAAGTTAAACTTCCTACAACGTGTGTTGGCAGCCGCCTACAGCTAGATTGTAAAGACTTGCTTCATAAACTTTGTTACGAAATATGTTGACGAGTTTGTTAATCGCTCTGTTTGTGTATTCTCTCGTCTATGTAGAATAGGGCTGCTGCATTCCAGTCAACAAACGAAACTGTTTTAATATAATAATTGCGATTTGTTAGGATCTTTGGAAATTCGTTGTTTAATTACGTAAAAACGCTAACCATTATGAAAAATGTATATTTTATGTACTGTGTTAGAACTTACATAGAAATAATAAAATCCACGCAGATAAAACGGCAAAGGCTAGTAAAAAATAAATTCTAAAACCTATGGTCTAATATACCGATTGATTAGGAATTATGACAATTTTGCAGTCCCAAGCTTGCTAAAATGAAAATCTGCAAAGATAGTTGTGTATCTAAATGTAACTTACATTATATATTATTGGATATTATGGATAATAAGTAATCTTAGGTAACGTGTATTTAGTTAGATAGAGCAACCCTAATGAAGAAACGTTTAAAACAAAGAAGCTTTGAATTTACAGTCATGTAGACAACACTTATTATTATTTAATTGTGGAGTATAAAGAAGAATTAGAATGTATTTTTAATGACAAACAACATTTTAATTTTCATAATATAATTAGACAAAGGCAAAACGACTGTTTTATAACGACCTTGAACTTATTTCAAAACGGAATTCGTCTTACCTCTATAATTGCTTTCGAACATTCATAGAGCCTAGTCAAACTAGGTCTTTTCCATACATTACGTAACCAAGTGTTTTTTAAATTAATTTATTCACTAAGAACTTCTTGAGTGCTCTTATTATAATAAAAATGACTATATTAAAATAAGTAAAGAAAAAACTCTATAAAAACGCAGTGATAAGTCAAAAAGTAATAATGCCCACGGTTGACAATAATGGATATTAGGCAGGTACAGTCGAGTCCATCGACCTCCGATTGATTCATCACGTTCAGAACGTAGAACACTTTTTGTCTATAACTGTACCACGCAACATTAGCTTTATTTATTTTTAGTTTACTTCACGAAAAAATTCCCTAAGGTTTAATGTAGTTAATAGGTTTTCAAATAAAATATACTGGGTCAAATGCTAGTAGAACTCACTGTCTTGTACCCATAAAAAACTGCGGTAGTTGCTATTAAAGTTTTAATTACTTTTATAGTTTTAGTGAAAGAATTTTAAAATCCATTTGCCAAATTAAATACAATACCATGTCAATTGTTTGTGAAAGAAAAATCGGATCAGTTGTTTCAGAGATTAGCCCTTATCCCAAACTTACGATCTTTACCTCTATGTAAACAGAATCGCGGACTAAAACCAGTATTCGATAAACAAGCGTATTATGAAGTAATAGCACAGATTAATATAGGTAATAGTTACTACATAATAGTATCAAGAAAAAGTTTTTAATTGTGCCAAATTATGAATCATGTAAGTTTTCACAAAAAGCTAACACAAAAAATGTAAGAATATTTCCACGCAGTTCTGTATTACGAGCATTCTCCGGCCATTGTTGACGTAACTATTTAACGCTTTTGCCTTAAAAAAAGTATTTCATTAATTTCGTTTGCACTTGCAGTGAGAACTCTTTAGTTCCGTGGTTCCCTGGAAGCGTTCCTTTTTAATCGTTGCGTGCAATTATAATTAGTGTCGGGCGTTCTTTTAATTTTTAGCATTGATGGTTGTGTTTGTGTCAGATGTACGGTCGGCAACGGAGTTGCCGTACACGGCCGCTATATGAAGATTATTTTTTTTACAAAAATCAATGTATGAATTTGTGTGAAATATATTTTTATCTGTAGGTTTAGTCTCATTGTACACTGTTATCAAATTCTTCAGAAATATATATAATGGATTTTAAAAAACGAATGTTCATATAGCGGCCCTGTACAGTTACTCCGTTGTTATGTGTACCTATGTTCCAGACGTTTCATTATTCGAATTTGGCAACAAAGAATCATTTGAATGTTTCATACTTTTTTTGGATTTTCTATTCGAGTAGGTATCGTGAGAAATATATAGAATAGTCAGAATTAGTCATTTCAATGTCGTAATCGCCTTATACGAACATTCTCAAGCCTAAATACTTAAACAAGAAAGTTGGACATGTCATAGTTAGACTTTTGATCCTTTGGACATTATGGGAAGTGGATATTTTGTCATTAGGACATCATAACCATTTAACTAGGTTTACATTTAATTTTATTGAAAGAGGAAAATAATTCGTTGTACAATTAGACAGAAAAGAGACATGAAAATTAATTAATGCTTACTTAATTGTCCAAAAACACCATTAGCGTTATTTTTAATTTAACGTTTACGAATTTAAAAATGACGGCCGCATTGAAAACAATTTTAGAGTCCCTTTTGCAGGTGTGTCAGGCTTTGACGTGACAAGAACAAAATTAATTAATTTTACTCATTTCCTTTACGTATAATATAAAACCGTAAAACCAAAGATATTATTTTTGAGAGTAATATTTTTCTTTTGATTTATAATAATAAGATAAATTAGATTTATAAAAAAGAGAAAGAAGAATTTAATTATGCTATAATAAACCTTCAAATAAATATAATACTTAGTTTATAAATGAAAATTTTAAAGGCCTGTTTACTTGTAGGATATAGGAAGTCGTGTTTGATTCCTACTTATTACCACCATGTTATGCCTTTCTATTCCAAACCTTTGGGGCATAAGATATTTGATATATCAAAGTGCGACTTAAGGAAGTCAATAACGCAGTAGTGGTGTTTTTTATTGGTAAGTTCAAGCACAGGGCAACAAACTAACAGTCTAGTTTACCCTCTAATTGCCCCGTTGTTTGCTCTCCTATTGTTAAGAGATACGAACCTGGGACAAGGCCTCGCCTTTCTCACGTGTACCACGACCGCACGACCTGTCGACCGTAGGTACTCTGTGCCCTTGAGGTTTTGCTATAATTTAGTTTTAAATTAGACGCTGTCAACCTACACAATTGCGTAACCATACGACGATAAAGACATTCAAACAATTCACACACCGTTATTTGGCAGAACTTCTACTGTAGCAACTAGTAAACCTAATATAGGTATTATGGATAAATTAAATCCATATATAGAACAAAAAAAGCTCATTTAGGAATGCGTTTTGAAAGATACGTATTCCTATCCCAGGGTTACTTCCATCTTAAAGCCCTGGTGTAAAAAAATGGGTTGGCAACACGCAAGTGATACCTCTGGTAATGCAAGCGTCTATAGGCTACGGATACTGCTTAACATCAGGTGGGCCGTATGCTTGTTTGCCACCCAAGTAGTATAAAAAAAAAAAAAAAAAAAAAAAAAAAAAAAAATCGTGTTCATCAGGAAAAAAATTGTCACCAACCACCAGATCAAACCAATAGGTCAGTCAACACGTACGATCGTGACTACGGATTTATATTAGCTGTATCTACGCAAAATAAATTTTAGCTTTGTTGTAATAAGCAAGGATAAGAGTAACATAGGTCTCTAGTGCTTATTTAGGGACCTGTTTTGAAAGGAACGTTTTCCCATTTCAAGGATTCCCCTTTACAAAACCCTGGTCATATATATTTTTAGATGGTCGGCAATTCGCGAATAATACCTCAGGTTCACAAAGGAACAAACGTCCATATGCAACGGTTATTGCTTATCATCAGGAAGGTTGTACGCCTGTTCGCCACTTAAGTAGTATAAAAAAATAGTTATATCTTATACCACCCACAAGTTAATTTATAGTTAAAACCGTTCTCTATTTCTATTAAAGTAATACAACGTAACGGGTTATTTGGCGCCTATTGTTTTCCGACGTTTCACTCAACAGTTCGTGCTCCCAAGCTCTAATGTTGAACAACTTTCAATTTATTGTAGTATAATAGTATTTTTAATTACTATGTCGTGGCCAAGGCTATTTTAATGCAAGCACTTATTAAAAAACCGAAAGAAAACTCTCAAGAAATAAATTCTTGTTCTACTACTTGGGTGGCAAACAAGCATACGGCCCGCCTGATGTTAAGCAGTTACCGTAGCTTATAAACGCTTGCAATACCAGAAGTATTGCCGACTTATTTTTACACCAGTGCTATAACATGGAGTATCCCTGGGATAGGAAAAGTTTCTTTCAAAACGCATCACTAAATGAGCGCTGAAGACCTATATTCACACACAGGAACACAACTAGTGTAGTTATTTGGCTGTGATCTTCTGTTATTTGGAGTTCCTTCCATAGTCGGGCTTGCTCGCTAATCCTACCTGTCTTTACTTTACTTCTTAAGATCTTGGAACAATTCACACACGGCTATCTGATCCCAAACTAGGCCTGTACTATGGCTACCAGACAACTGGTAAACATCTCTACAAATACCAAGTTACTAGATATAACTGGCCTATTGATTTATTATTCAATCACAAATTTTGATAGATATTTACATTATCTATGATTTGCATATAATATCGAGATATATACGCATGCGCTACTGTTACGATAATCTTTTTAATCGCACGCCACTTGAGATAGCTTGGTCTGTCTCAATCACTGATTGTGTTCTGTTTCTTTGATAAGTATTGATTTCTATCTAACAAATTTTCCACGCCACGGTAGTTGCTTTCTTTCAGGCCGGCCGTATGCTTGTTAGTCTCTTTAGTGGGGTTAATGTACCTAATGTAGTGTGTTTGATCATAAACATTCACAGTTTATATCCACCCATTGCTGAGCATACTTCTTTTTGCTCTTGCCACTTTACACAGTCCCGTGTCAGACTAATTCAGTTATGAATCGCACTAAGTTCGATGTCGTCGACTCTACACGCTGCCGGTCTTTCTTTTCGCTATTATTGGGCTCCATTCTATCGAGGCACGGTCGTATCTGTCATTACCTCTTCTGGCAAAGTGGTGATAGTAGTAGATACGTAACCTGATGCCAGTTAATTTGTTAAAATTATCGGAAAGGAATTTCGTTTTCTTCGGATAAAAAACAGTCTGGATATTATTTGACGAAAGCAGAATCTGAATAAAGTCCATTTTCGTCGGATAAAAAACAGGCTGGATATTATTCCGACGAAAGCAGAATCTGACGAAAATGACTTAATCGAGGATCCGGCTTTAGAATCTAGACGTTCAGAAACATTTAAAACCTCTATTATTAAACTTCAATTTTATTATTACTGTTCAGATTCCGCTCAGTTGCAGATGTACTCGCGTAATAGTGACCATAGGTACGTTTTTCTGTGTAAACAAAAACGTAACAAATGGTTGGCGGTCCGCCCACGGCGTTTCGACATATCCGAATATGATGGCAATAAACACAGTGATAAATGAAAAAAAAAAGCACACGGAACTCGATATCTTTGAAGTCTATCTTATGTCAGAATATGAATGGATCTGTAAGTGTTGAAAATGTTTATAACTACTGTTAGCGGGATGTGTGGGTAGTCTTAAAACGCAATAACTTTACAGTACATATTAAGTATATATATACTGAGACTAGTAGACAGGTATTGCTTGGAGTTTACAATTCTCATAATAAACTTTTGTATATTTATTATACGTCCGTGCGACTATTTTCTTATTAAAGTATACATCATTTCTATCTTGTTGTGCCCGCTGAGACGTCTTATCACGGCACGGGGAATGTTTCACATAAACGGAGGAAGTCCTTTTGCTGAAGTGAGGCCCAATATCCTACTGTGGTCCTGCTGCGCGGTGCTATCGTTGCATTGGCGCAGTTTTAATGTCCACAAAGTATGAGAACATCGAAAAATATTAATTTAAAGGCCAATTTTAATTATCTTTGAGAGTGAAATGAGAATTTCACTTACCCACTCGAAATGCTTCCAAATGCTATATAAGTATTACAATTACATAGTATAGAAGTAAATGACCGTCCCTAAAATAATAAGGACATAAAATGAACTCAATACATTTATACCTAGACTATTTGCAAAAGTAAAAACCTATTAGTATTGACACTGCCCTACAAACCGACGATTCATCAGCATATTCTTGCAAAATAATTAAGATTATTTTGCAAGAATATGCTGATGAATCGTCTAAGAATATGCGTGATGATCTTGGCATACATCTGAGAGATTCGCGTCCAGCAAAGAATTACAGGTACAATGAAATTAGAGTGACATCTAATTTACAATTCAAGCACGACAATGCACGACTGTACTTAACTGGGTCATCTTGAGAAAAAAGCCTTCGCAATTCTACTAGGTCCTCAGTAGTCACGATTATCTTGCGACAATTGTGACAAAATATGTCGAGTCTACCCCTTAACCGCAGATTTGTGATGTCAGTCTCTGTACAACTGTTTTTAATGGAGTTATTGACGTTGTAGATTATCTTTTACAATAATTTTTGATCATAAATTGTCCTACTGCTGGGCCTTTAGATTAGCTTTTTATCTGATTATTGTTAATAAATTTGCCTACTGCTGGACATCCTCTTATAGACAGAAGTCGTTAGACTATAGTATAAGTCAAGTCTTCATTACAGAAATCTTATTAAAGGCATGTAGGTTTTATTTAACGTCATTTTTATTTGTTGATTGATAGACAAGCGACGCAACATCTAATCCACTATTTTAAACAATTGAATTTTGATATGACAATACTTTCTTATCCTTACTAATATTATAAATGTGAAAGTTTGTGAGTATGAATGGATGTTTGTTACTCTTTCACGTAAAAACTACTGAACGGATCTGGATGAAATTTGCCACAGAGATAGATTATGGTCTGGAATAACACATAGGCTACATGCGTTTTACAGCGATAACTGACTGACTGATCCACGTGGGCGGAGCCGCGGGCAAAAGCTAGTATAATAATTAAATTAAAACCCCCTAACGTGCGATAGGCTAATTGAAGTTCGAGATTCATATATACGCAGACACTAGTAACATACAGAATGATTGATTATATAGGTAGTTACTTTATAAAATAAATAAACCATCGTTGTGATTATACAGTATGATAAGGTCACGGTACGTTAGTTCTGGCTCTAAGATCAGCAGATTACTGCGCTTGAGCTACAGTTAATCTGGCGGACTCAACGGTGACCGATTATGTGTGACACTCAGCTTAATTCCTCACTCGGAGACAGTAAACGGTTCTCTTAGATTGACAGCAGATAACGTTGACTATTAGACAAAGCTGAGCAAAGCAGTTTTTTTTACGAGCTTAATTACTCGCAAGTCTTGAATGGACTCAAATTTTGCTTAAGATAAAAGTTGGTTAGATCATATCTCGCATATATTCATAATGCTTCTGGCGAGCGGCCTCACATCAAGCAACTTTCAAGGAACGTGAACACAAATTGTGCTCCGACTAAAAGTTAGAAAAAGGTATTCCTGTGCTACTTCCTTTCCTTAAGTGAGCAGTGGGGTCGTGGATCACCTGAAACGGTAGCTTCTGAGTCTGGATAAATTTCTGTAATATTTGTTTATAAAAACCGCGAGGGACATCCTGGTGGGTTTGGTATGTACACCGGGATTCGGGAGTCATCCCAATATTATTCTACTACAGTTATACTTTTTTTTTATAAATCTGAGATGTAATACCTACAGTCTACGGATGTCCGGGAGTTTGGGGACATAATTATTATCATAATAAATAAAATTGTAATGTCCATTAAAGTCCAAAAATAATGTGGGAACATGGCGGATATAGCTTAAACATACAGTTACGACTATTTACTGTGGCGTTAGCGGTATACTGTTAAATGATGATATAATACTACCGTGAAATGTGTTGTGTTAATTAAAATTTACTATTATAGTACTTTATGAGTAATTGCTTGGCCTTTTGACTCTGGAAAAGTATTATATTTTCTTTGTGTTGGTGCAGAAACATAGAGCGAAATAGAGACTTTTATTTTATTTGTGGAAAAGGATAGTAGTTGAATGCATATCATAAAACTAAAAGCAATCCATATGTCCCACTGCTGGGCAAAGGGTTTAGGCCTTAATTCACACATTCTACTCGTACCTCAATATGGCTTGGTAAACAGCTCTATATACGAAAATTTAATTTATTTTGTTTTAGTCATAACTTAGATATTTGTACGAGGGGTAGGCAACCCTGTATGCATCCCACATTTGAGTCGGTTAGATTCTTAATATTCTACATTTAACTACCAACTAAAGGTAAATGACACCTCTCTCTCTCCTTGGAATGCAATCGAATTTATAAAAATACGTGTTAAAAATAATTATGTAAATTTTCTTTGTTTATCATGTTTACCACGCGAATTTCAAAAGGTTCATTCACTTCACTGTAGTAGATACAAAACATTACTACCCACGTGGCGTATTTAAAAGTGAATACCTACTAGGCTTCGCTCTCGTGGTACACGCAATACGCAGACCAAATCTAAGAGCATCACTAAGGTCTATTAGATTTTTTCATCAGGTTGACATCTTACGAATTTTAAATAAAGATTGAGTATATTAAGAAAATAAATCACCTCAATGATGTCATGTCCAACGGCGACGTGACGTAGGTTCTCGGTACCTATACTAAACTTCCTACATCTAAACGTTATCGATCGGTCAGGAACTACATCTCCAATTATAGGCCTGTCGACCCAAAACCGTTGATATAAAAAACAAAATTCCCTTTACCACTTTTTGTACTAAATCCAGGTTGATGTACCCATTGCGCGTCGGAACGGGCGTTCAAATATTTACACTGTTAAGCAATAAACACGAACCAGACGCGACTGGTAACCGGTACCGTTACCTCACAATGGTGTTGGTATCTGTTAACTAGTTGAAGTACCCTACGTATGTCACTTAGTGTCCGTAATGTTGGCATATTGGCCAAACATTGGCTTTGGCAAACGACTTGCTGGCTATAACCACAGTTCAAGCAGCACTAATACAGATACTTGGCGCACACACAATATATATTTTACTAGGGGTCACCCGCGACTTCGTCCGCGTGGTAATTTGGAATATTTTCCCCGATGTTGCAACATATCTCACTACTGCTCCTCTCCTATTGATCATAGCGTGATTTTAGCCTATAATAGCCTCCCTGGATAAATGCACTATTCAACAAAAAAATATTTTTTCTAATCGAACCAGTACTTTCTGAGATTAGCGCGTTCAACCAAACAAACAAAGAAACTCTTCAGCTTTATAATATTAGTATAGATATGTATCTAATAGGTATGATGGTTTGGACAAGTAGAAAGAATGGATGAAGAAATATTGACTAAACAAGTAAGTATAAGCAATTGAGCATGGGACGATTAGAAGAGAAAGACCACGAACAATCGCAAAACAAAATTAAACAAATAACTGAAGAGCGTTCATAAAAATATGAGTGCAAACAAAACGAAAAAAGTATATCAAGATTGTATCAAATGGAAATAACTAGTCTCTGCTATTCCTCTAAAAAAGGCGCAAGTCTAATTATGTTGTTAGTGGCATCACTACATACCTAATCTCTTATTATTGACTTCAAGTGGACCTAATATTGATCAATTTACAGTATAAGTATTGCTAAAATTTACTAATTAGGTATTGAGGGCAATTGTATTCCTGAAATTATCCTACATTTATCTTTTACATCTGCTACAGTTCATTTAACATACAGGTAAAGAAGTAATAAACATTTGGTATATCAACAGGGTCGATGACCTGACTACGATTCGGTTAATTTGTTTTGCCATGTACCATGTATACGAGATAATAACAATTAAACAAATGACTACAATATTAAGGTGAATACAAACATGTCTGGAGAGTGCCCTAAACTTTGTTTAATTGGCAATACCACGAAAATTAAATGTCTAAATACAATAATACGTACATATCTAGCTCTTACGGTTTTATATTATTATCTGATATTTTCTTGACATTATACGCCTGCGATAGTAAGCACTACAAAATAGCGTCAACATAAAAATAAAACAGATTTGTGACTTCAGAAATCGTAGCATGACGTCCTCGTAGCAATTTATTTACGATCTTAGTTTGAAATTCGCAAGACGTCAACTTTATTAGGTACCTACCTAGCTTTAAGATTGTCAACATTCGAAATTCAATCAAAATCTTTAATAAATCGCTTTAAGGACGCCATAGAAGAAGCCATATAATCATTAGATCAGCATTTATGTTCGTACAGCAATTAAGCACTCTAAACTCTCGGCCTACTAAAGTTTATAGTCGTAAATTAAACATCTAATTCTATCTTACAGTATATCTCCATACCAACTATTACTTCAATGAGGAGACAGCATTTCCCATAAAACGCGGCCACAAGAAAATCCCAGAGCCCACGAGTACAAAATTGAGGTCGCAATAAACCTACAATTATATATAAACAACCGACGTTCAAATCACTTAAACAACACATATTTATCATCTGTGGTACATTTCATCACTGCGGTTAACATTCTATCTTAACCTGTGTAATTAACAGCCCAAGTTATCTAGAGATACTTACCTAATTACCTTACACGGTAAGTAAGTAAACGAGGTTGTTTAATTACTGTAAGAGAGGGGAAAAGTTTTCGTTCAATGCGGAATTGTAAACATCTGTCGATAGGACTTTGATTTATGTTATACGAACACAGATTTGAACGTAATGTTTGAGGTTATTTGCGGAATACGTGAGGTGTAAAGTTGTGAACTACAGAAGTATATGGTGTAATCACAGGAGAAATTCGATCGTGTTTTTAGAACGATGTACTAAGGGTTTGTGCAGAGAAGGCGGGTACGTACGTGGCGGAGATGCGTTAGCTCGGAAGTTAGCGTTGCATACAAGTAGTGCAATATTTATAAAAAATATGTCAATGAGTGTATGTAACACACATATTAAAAAGTTGTCAGGACTTATGGTACTAGTGCGAATAGCACCTATTAAAAGATATAGAAAGAATGCGATATACTTGCAATGGAACCAGATTGCCTGACAACATTGCAGGCCAGTGTTATCAATGCCACGCGTATCAATTGATATGTCCAATCTATAATCTAATCTTCTTCGATCTTACCTACTTTACGAAACGATATGAGCTACTTTTATCTGGCATCATAATAATGTCAACTCTATCTCAAACCCGTACTTGTTGATCCGGACGATCGCGTTCTCATGGAATAGTGCATTGCCTTTCAGTATTATTGACCTGCTTACCACTAAAAGGTCTAAACCTAATCGGCACTTAAGTGTCCCTAAGTCATTATCGTCATCAGCAACATTGTATATGTATGTCCAAGTGCGTAACTGTAGCCGCGCCACGTTATGCGCCATGACTTTAAAAAGTTTGATGGTAGCGCTTTTTAACTTATACTGGTCTACCAGATTTTTTCCAATTGTACCAGGTATGAACATATGTAAACCATTGGAAATTAATAATTACCTATAGACGAATACCTGCCGAGATAGAAAGATAAAGTTCAATTTAATATTGAAATAAGTACCTAA
Source organism: Trisateles emortualis (assembly GCA_947095525.1). Lineage (NCBI taxonomy): Eukaryota > Metazoa > Arthropoda > Insecta > Lepidoptera > Erebidae > Trisateles > Trisateles emortualis. The sequence continues at coordinate 17,118,050 of OX352736.1, read as the reverse complement.
GTCCACAGCTAGTAGTACAATAAATGAAGATTTTTATTGTGTCTGATTTAGGTACTACCAATCAATTAAAGAATTAGTATTGAAAGATTCGCTTCTACAACAATTTTTCATCAAATAATCCGTGACTTGCCTTTTTTTGTAGGCTTATTCTCATAATCGAACAGATTTCGATAAATGCGTTCGATTTATATCGATCAGTTTCGCTATAATAGTTTTCTAAAGAAACGCCTATTAGTAAAAAGGATCGGTATAAATCGACCAGTGCGTGTTGGATATCCATTATAATTTAACGAATTTCTTCCTGTTACAAAAATGCAATAGAATTTTGTTTATATTCCTATAATTCTTCGCTGTGAAACATTTCAATGGGATTACTTGGGTGTGTCATTCGTTCTGTGTCAATAGAAATAGGGCAAATTTAAAGGGTCTCTGGTTTACGACGACCCTATTCAATCGAGACCTCCTTCAAGCTCTGAGAGACTATTAAATTATAAAGGTCGCTGAAGTAATACAATCTTAGACGAGACATAATAATATACCACTCTGAACCGTTTTATGTTTTTTTTAGAAATCGCCTTTTTATACGTCTTCTTCGTGTACAAGTACTTATAAAAAAAAAAAAAAAAAAAAAATAGTTTCTTGGAAAAACCTTGGTATTTCATTCCACATTGCTAATTCTGCAACCTAATTGTACGTGGGAGGAAATTCCTCTCAAACCCTTGGTTGGGGTAAATTTAACGATTTCCATCTTTACAATTAAAATTGTATTGGTAGCGCAAATTGGATTTGTTGTATAGGCGCCAGTGATTCACAATAAAGGCAGAATGAATAAACTAATCCTTGATAAGTGATAAGCACAACGTTCATTCCACGAATATACTACAGTGAATAATATGGAAAATATTTACTAAAACGTGTTTGGTACTGCAAAAATAAGTGCACTAGAAATGATAGATACAAGCTGTAGCACAATTTGTATTTGTCGAGAAGTTTGCTCACTAATGGTCTGCACTTACTTTGGTGATGTCTACTGCATTTCATGACGGAGTTTTGTCACAAGTTGTTGAGTTACTGCTGGCACATAAATGTGTTTAAATATTTGCGTTTTTGTGTCGAAATCAAATTGAATTCGACACAAAAGCATGCTTGAAGATAGTAAAGCATTCATACATTTATAAGGTTTATATATAAGGTTTTTAAAGGGTTTGAAGCGCGAGTGATAACCCTGGTGTTTCAAGCTTCCATAGGCTACGGTAACTGCTTATCAAGCGGGCTGTATACTTGTTTGCCTTCATAGTAGTATAAACAAAGTGTGTATGTGCTGTGGTCTTCTGTAAGGAGTCATTCCTCAGTCAAGCTTGTTATGCTATTAAACTGTAGTAAAATCACAGCAATCTTAATACTAAAAAATATTATCTGTGGTTAAAATATTTCCATTACACAGTCGTAAAAGTAATTAGTCAGACATATCTTAATGTGCGACCTTAATATCTTTGTTCATCGATCACTTAGTCAATTAAGTAGTGGTGTGGCGATAACATAATTGGTTAGATAACAGATGTCACCTACATTATGTTTGTTTGGTATTACATTGTATTCATGTGAGTTGCATCTATTGATGGGTACTTATCTAATTGGGCATGTTGTCATTTACCAGATTATCTACGACCAGTTCTCGTAATCTAATAGGTAGGTAGAATAGGTATATAAAAAACTGTTTATTGTACACCCATTAGATTTTTAATACAAACATTTATTTATCTATCTAAACTAATCTTCTAAAAAGAAAACATTTAATATTTTGTTTTTTTTTTGTTTGTTTATTACGATTTAACTCAAACTTTCTCGATCGATTTTGAAAATTCTTTCACCATTAGAAAGCTTCATTATCAGCGAGTAAAATGGGTTATATTTTATTAAAAATAAATTACGAGATCCCTGTGGAAACAAAATAAATGTCCACCCGTGCAGAGCCGAAACGTACCGCTAGTTTTTTATAATTAGGTACGTAGTTACATTCAAGCTATCTACAACCTCATTATAATTCTTATTTCATTGTGTATAAAAATCGTGTCTATACTAATGATACCAGCCTTATCATACTCGCCATTTTGTATATATTAAAAATGATTTCATCTTATCAAAAGTTCAGTTCACAAAGATATCTAAATTGAGATATTTTTGTTAATGACACCAACATTTTAGTTTTAGTCGTTAAAATTTTAAATAGGTTGCTTCCTCGTTGGTCGTTTGTCACGTCACCACCTCATTTTGTATATGTATTAACTGGGACTAGAAGATAATATTGTTATCATAATGCACACACGGAATGTTCTAAGATAAAGCTCTGACATTTCGTAACTGACGTCGAGGCGACGCAATCTGTCATTTTAACTTACTCATAACTTTAACTTGTGTTTGGACCTGGCCGTAAAGTAACTTAGCTAATGATTTAAAAAGAAAAAGTAAAATAAAATAAGTTAGCATTACGATATTATACCTATATCGAATTTCTTCAAAGACATGTTTTCCTTACTATCCTTACCTCAGGGTTTCCTTCTCCGCTAGTAGATGGTAATTCATTTGATTAGTACCAATAGTACCTTTCAATTCCACAATGAAATTTACATTGATACTGTAAAAGAACTGTAAAGAAACCGACTTGTACAGTTACAGTAACAGTGCAAGTCGATTTCTTTTGCACTTGGCTACCACCACTATTAGGTATGATATGACCCATATAATAAGGATTGTGCCGATTGCTATTTACACAACCAGGCAATATTGGTTTTAACAAACAAATTTAATAACGCTATAGTAATTGGATACCAATAGGCAGACCTAAAACATTTTTTTCGTACTCAATATTTTAAAGTTTTAGTTATATCCTCAAATGCAATTCTCTTGTCGATAACAATCGCCATTTGATTTCCTTTCAAGTATTTGTTCTGATAGTGAATTTTGTATTATCGAGTGCGTATTACCGTGACATGCTGATTAAAAATCTTTTGCCTACATAACCGCGGTATATACTTAACAATATTATCTTACGTTTTTGTAAATTATAATCATCCTGTGATATTTAATTACACATACTATGTAGTACATCAATATCAATGTCACAGCAAAGGAACGGGAAAGACTTTACAGTCTGTCTGTCCTGTTGAGTACATAATGGTGACATCTAGACAAACATGTTTCACCACAGACTAAGAACATCAGACATAAAGAAGCTCGCAGTCACGCTGAAATTTAGATGGATATGGTTTGAATTTTTGACTAAAAGACAGATAAAAAAAACCAGAAGTTTATCAAAATCACGGCAGCAGCTTGTATGAGCTCTTAGCAAAAAGCAGAGTCGTCGTCTGCCACCATAACATAAATAAAATAATAGATGTTTCGTATAGTATCTATCTATTATCATCTAGAAGAATTTAAATTCTGTTGATTTTTCAAAAAATATCTCTTAATTAACTGACTTTCATAAAAGGAACGCATCTATTTGCTAAATTAGAATGTATTTATTTATTGTAAAATCAAAATGTCACCACATTTTCCTAGAACGTGTGACCGGCGCGGCGCCCAGCGGCGGCAGCGCTCTCAATACGTAATATTTCACAGAACCGCAACCGGATGGCAGGCGCATGCGACACATTATAAGCGAAGCCATTAACATTTTTACCTATTTACCTGTATAGAAGAATTCTAATTATAAAGTAGATATTTATTTTGCGAAATAGAATGTATAACTTTTCCTTATAAGCACTAAACTTGGAGTAAACAACGTTCCCGAATCAGATTGCGTTAATATTTTTCTATAAAATAAATGCGTAAAAAGTTTCTTCATAGAAACTTTAGCCCTTATGATACTTGAGCTTCAAGGATAGAACATTATATAATTTCAATATAATATGAAGATGGTAGGTACTCAACCTAAATTGTTGCTAAGACAAAATACACAACATGTTAATCAATAAATGACAAATCACAAAGCACCATTGTTTGGCAAATAAGTAACATCAAACAGCTCAGACAACGTAAACCTAATTAGAAGCGTTGGACAAACAAGTGGACAGCTTAGGTCGTCCGTCTGGAGGGCAAACAGATTCTTTTCACACTATTATGACACTATAAATGAGTATTTCTCTAGAACTATCTTGTTCTAAATAAATGGTACAAGGGTATTATTTAGAATAACATTGTTTTCAATTTATTGTTGAGTGTATCAAGCTTGAGCTTTTAGGATCTCGATAAGTAGATTTATTGAACCTTTTTTTGTTACAACCCGTGTCTGTTTTATTATTTGGTACTCAATCGTAACTTTATTTTTCGTTTTATGTGTCAATCTGTCTGTGATGAATTTTTGCAGTGTCATTGGATGGATTGAAAATAATTTGACTAGGCAAATCGCTCCTATCATTGCACCTGGACTTGTCAAAGATGATCTGGTTAGGTGAGAGTACCCTTTTGAGCTGAAGGAACATACTCTGAGTACTTAATACGCGTACTTATTACAGCCTTCATTTACACAAATTTGGAGAGCACAAATCACGAGAATACAACTCACATCTATAGTAAATGTTTATTTTTGATAACAAGGTAACTTGATCATTTTTAAAAGAAATTATTTGTCTTTGTCCTCAGATGGCGTAGCGTAATGGAGGGCGAGTGCTCGGAGGGCGTGGAGGGCTGGCTCCTCGTGCGAGTGCACGTGCCCGAACTGAACGTGCAGAAAAGCCTCCAGTTCCCGCGAGACCGGCTAATCTGGGACGTGAAGCAGCAATGCCTCGCCGCCTTGCCTAAGGTCCGTTGCATTCTTAACTATATATAATTATTTTATGACATGTTTTTGCAATCCTGCAATCCAAACTTCTACTTCCACAAAAGAACTCTGCTTCACATTGATATTTATTTTTTATGTCGCGTACAGTAATCAATATTTTAAACAAAACGCTTCATAGCCAGGAATAGTTATGACAACAGCTTAAACATATTTTTAAATGTATTTGAATTACGTAAATATTTTTTGTAGTCGCTTGAAGACTCGCGCTAGCATCATTATAAGTATTGGTTTATTTGTATGGTCACTACAGTTCCTAACAACAAAAAAAAACAGGCTTAAATGTAACTGTGATTCTTTATTAGTTAAATTAAAATTCAAACTATATACATACAACAATAATATGAAAAAACTTATTTATACTAACTAAACCTAAATATGAAAAACTAATTAATTAAATAAAAGGCAATAGTTTAGGCGTCATAATATTCCTCCGAATCACTGTCAACCGGAAAAGTGCCCAAAAGGCTGGCGGCATTGCCACGTTGAATGGCAATGCTGATTCTTTGTGCAAGAAACAGGCCAGCCTTTTGGTCACGCGAAGCGTCGATCAGTCGTTTCGCTATTTTCCTAAAAAGAAAGCGAGCGCTCGGACCCCACGAACTAATTGTCTCGACCCCAAACGGCTCAAATACGTAATTGCCAATTAAGTTTCCGTATTTGCGCCGTTTTGGTCACGCGAAGCGTCGATCAGTCGTTTCGCTATTTTCCTAAAAAGAAAGCGAGCGCTCGGACCCCACGAACTAATTGTCTCGACCCCAAACGGCTCAAATACGTAATTGCCAATTAAGTTTCCGTATTTGCGCCGTTTAAGGGCCTCAGCAGCAGCGCCAGCCGAACCCGCTGTACTCGGAAGATGTGATGGCGCAAGGGTATCGACGCACGTTGCGTCCCACACCAAAGGCCTACCCATCTTCCAAGGCAATAATGTCATACCGTCAGGTCTCTTCCCATCGTCACGTGCCAAACCATTTGGCTCAAGTACGGTTGGAACGCCGGCGGTGACAAGAGCACGACGGATAATGTCATTGAGTTGGGCGTGCCTCGAGATACGGCCTGCACTCCTGCTGCAGGATAGGCCATGGTGTCCGAGGCTGTCGACGGCTTCGCCACAGTGACACCGATGCGGAGACACACACGGAGCACCTAAACGAAGGCAAGTGGCGAGGCGGAACGTCGTGTCGTCCATCATAGTGCCTATGTTGGGCGACGGAAGTGCCTGTAGCCATTGACCTGACTCCCATTCACCCACAGCCAGCAAACGGGCGCACTCAGCAGCACTGGAAGCTGTAGAAATAAGATTTTTTCTTACCAAGCTGCAGAGCGGCCCGTCCCACTGTTTCTGAGAGAACAGGTTAGTAGGCAAAACAGTGTTTGGACAAGCCATTTTCCAAGCGTTCACTGCATCGGTCTTGCACGGCACTTCCGAATCAACCAGTGTAGGTTCTAATATTTTCCTGGTTAAATCTTCCGTGCTGTGGACCGAGGATAGGAACGCTGGTAAACTGTGATTATATTGTTTATATTAATTGTTTATTACAAATAACAAGTGTTCTTTTAGTCATCGATGAAACTACTTTGGAAAGTTGAATTGTCACTTGACTCACTTAATCATTTTGCAAAACTGACAAAAACAAAAAAGTAAAGGTCATTTAAATTATTTAGATACAATACGAACTTTATCAAACTAACGAACGTTTTCTTTATATAGTCGAAATTTAATGTTATAGTGATGTAGACGTAACACACGAATTTAAATCGAATTTTACAAAAATGGTCTTGATTTAATTCATAAATCGAATCAACCGCAGAGTGACCGTACGACAGAGGAATTAGAAACATTATTTGAAGGTAGCGCTACAGAGAAATGGTGCAATAAAAAAATAATTCTATATATATATATGTGTTATACTTAGGTATCAATTAACATTATAGTTTTTAATCCTATATTAACCTATATGTATAAACGATTGCGTACTTACTCTAATTACCTACATACTGCAGCTAAGTTTACTACGTTTAATATGCTGATTACTTTCGCTTATTCAAATTATTTAACCGATTATTCAATGTTACCACTATACCAACGTTCAGTTAATGTAACTTAGTAATAGCACGCATACTAATTAATTATTTTGTGTATATTTCTTGCTTTTTTACGGAAACCAACCAACCTTATCGTTTTTTGTAAAATTGTTTGTTTATACTACCTGTTTGGTATCCTTTTTCCTGGTAAGCCTTTAATTTAACAGATTTTAATAAAATACAATTCCAATTCACTCGTATATCGTCCTTCTTTTCGTTTGGTTAGTGGCCAACCTGGTGACAAAGTTATTTAGATTGCCCATATTTAGACCTCTGTCGTGATCTAACGACTGTTATCAGCCGGGACCGACTTATATTATTGTATATCGTTGTAAAACATTGATTCCTTACTATTTTCAACTAAAGTATGTGAGAATATAAACAGCTGACTCTTAAAGTCTGGGTATGGCCCCACAACTTTAATGACGTAATCGTTTCAACCTAAGATATCGATACAATTCTATATTTTGTAGTTTTCATTGACAACAGTGATCGTAAAAGCAACAAGATATCGAATTTTCACTACAATTTTATGTCTCGTTAATCTTATTATTGTTATTCTGTTTGCGTTTTATTATATTTATAACTTATCATAACAACATTATGTATCATAAATCATGCCTGAATAACACCAATAATGAACCCGGAGTATGCATCTTTTTAAACTACAGTGTTTTATATACAATAGATATAAAACACTATAGTTTAATCATTATAATTAAATAATAATTAAATAAAAATAATAAATAATTAAATAATCATAATAATTAAATAAAAATCAGTCAAAATAACGTTAAAAAGTATATTAATTTCGTTGCTGTTTTAAATTACGTTATTCAATGCGGCAGTGCTGACCATTCGTTAGTAGTTTTTTGCTGACATTCGATTAAGCGTAAAGGTTGTCTTTAATAAATTTCTTTCGGGCTTCTTTTAAAATTATGAATAAGGTGGTGTTATACCAGAATATATCTTTATTTTGAAAGGCAATGTATTTTAGACCAAACCTGAAAGTAAATTTTATTTCAAAAGACTTGGAACCTCTTAGAACGCTTTCAATACCACTTTATCAGCGCTAAGTGTTCAATAAACAAATATTAACGTTACAATAATTGCGATTCAGCGAAAGTAGTTCGAACGTCGACGGCGTCGATACTTGATCGATAATCGAGTTTCAATTCAAATCGATTACGACAATGAAATGCAAATATCGAGAGACGTCCGATCGAGAGACGGAACGCATCTAGAATGTTTACCATAGAGTTTTATTCAATCGAGACGGTGAGAATTCAATTCAATTTTTGTTTGTAATAATTTTAACGAATGTTTTTGAGTTACGAGTAAGTTTGATTGGTTTAAAAATAAAGTAATATTCTTAATTTTTATTATTTAAAAGTAACATAAGTAAGTTAAAAATATACCAGGCTATAAGAGCAAATAAAAATAGTTTTTTTTTGCGGACAGTGTTCTTAGTGCTAACGTCATTGGTATAAAAATAAATACTACTACATTATTCTGACATCATTTTATGTACAATAACTACCTCCTGATGTTATCGATTGTATCGTGTTCCTAATCGATTTTCAACGCTATTTCCATAACTAATATTCCGTAACTATTTTATGAAGAACGTTTTATTTTTTTTCCAATACTTTTTTTTATAATAGTGTGAAAATTGGCGTTGATAACGAAAGGAAATACAAAGTGGCTTTTTACAAGTGTTTGTGTAATACAAACTTAGGTATAGGCAAATTATTGTGACACTTGTAAAGTTTAGGTTAGGTAATCGTGCTGATGCTGGTACTCAACGGTGAATATGACTAAATTGGAAAATTACCAGTTTGAAATGACGAATCTGGAATATGACCAATTTGGAAGAAGAAGAATTAGGATTAAATCCTTATTTCTAGTGTAATAAAGTAATTAAATTATATTATTACAAATCTAACTTTCAATTCGTAAAATGTTCTAGCTGTTATTGTCCTAAATTCAAAATTAAGACCCAAATAAATCTAAATATGTAGAGTAACATAATTTAACCGCAGAAGAAAATAAAAATAAACTTATAATATGAAATATTTCACAGCTGTAAGCAGTATATTAGGTAGTCGTGCAGTGGTACACAAAAGTGTAAGTAACCAGTGGGCACAGTGGGCAGCAGTGGGCGGGACAAGTCTGAAGACCGACATAAATCGCAATAAACGTTGCATTAAAACATCATACTTACTGTAGGAACACGATTAATGTTTAGCAAACTTATAACTGTCTCAGCTCTCATGACAGAGGAAAGGAGACCCCTAGCAGTGGGTTTAAAAGAAGAAAAAAACTTATAACGCTGTCAAATTTCTTATTGCACCACACATGACCTTTACTCTCAAATATTCGTGTGACTACGGCAAAATTAAATCAGTAACAATTCAAGTCATCATTACAAGCTGCACCAAGGTCAAGCTGACCTTGACCATCGGTTGCCCGCAATCTCATTAAAATTTTAAAAGATACCAAATATAAAATTATGTATAGGTAATAGATGCTGAGCTTATATTTAAAGTTGTGCGTTCCGGAGGGGTACGTGTAAATATTTTTTTATTACTATATGCTAAAATAAAATCTATTAAATGTCCCATCTAATTATAAAGGAAATTGTTTCTTCCAAGTCCAAAATAATTAAAAAATGTGTAAATACAATTTTCGGGATCACTGGACCTTAGTGACTCTTTAAAGCAATAACTTAAATATTTTAAACATTAACATTTTATGATTAACACGCAGTAAACAAACACTTCTCAAATCTGTACAATACACAACCAGTAGCGATAATAAAAACTCAATTACTATCATGAACAAGTCTTGAAATATAAAAATGCAATCAAGACGAGATCTTAAGAATGTGGCGACTGGACTGATGCTATCACGCAAACGCGTACGGAGGTACTTACGCGTATCGAGAAAAATCACTGGCCGTCAGGGCCCGTCAGCAATCCACACTGGCACTTACAAACCAGTTCTCCGTCACCGTTATGTGGAAGTAATTTCTTAAACGCGTACCCGACATGGACGGTCACGCCAATAGTATCGGACGATATGTATTCGTCAAGTGACATTGTAAAATAGTAGGAGCTAGCGAGTATATAGGCAAGGCAACCTAAATCAAATATGATTTGACCGCTTAGAACATTTAAAAATGTGTTCTCAGTACATATTCCAATTATGAATTTTATTTTTTGTTTTTTGAGTTTTTTTTAATAAAAGAGGTTTTAATGTCAATCAAAATAGATACAAATTTAAAATGTTTTATTTTAACGTAGGTATTACCAGTGATTTTAGAACATGTTACCATATTTTAAAGTATTAAAAAACCGTTTTATCTAATAAACGAAGGATTCATATTAGGATTCGAAAATTCTGATGCTGTATTGAACTCATCATTATTATGTAGCAAAAGAGATGAGAGAGAAATAGAGTGTGACAATAAGAAAAATACTTCAGTGACTTTAATCTGTCAGAGACGTCCAAGTCAGGGCGCGTGCGTGGACAAGTGACATAAATTGAGAATGATATACCGATGGTCATACGTTGACAACTCGTAACTAACATTTTTTGACAAAATGAGTTATGTACATCAAAAATTTTGAAATTTCGCGCTACGTCGTAATATTGATAACTCGTAATAAACAAAAAATGTCACTCAAACATTTTTAGCCAAAGCTGACACCTCATAACTTGCAGGTACAAACATGTTCTCACTTGTATGCAGTTGCGAGCTGTCAACTCTATATTAATTCGTGATTTCGTACTGATACGTTGAGGGAGAATGATTACGGTGTCAATTTTAATTGATTATAAATTAGTTTAAAAGTAAAAACTATTAATTATATGTATATTTAGTGAAAAAGTGCACTTGGGGTCTTATTATTGGTAAGTCTTATTAATATTTTTACGTATAATATAATAATTGTAAATTTTATAAACAATTCTAGGTGGAGTGAGTAGGTAAATTAAATACGCTGTCTTTTCTTATAGGTTCCGGTAATATTTTTAAAATGGAGAGAGACAGTGATGAAGAACTTTTCAACGACGTCGTCGCTGGGTTTAAAGCACAAGGTCTTAATGCTAAAATTTCCCGCCAAAATAAAAGTAATTTTACGTATGAGAGTCAATCTCAAGAAACAACATGTTCAACATCCCAGAGCTATCACGAGCCACAAATATTCACTTATGAGGTAAAAGGCAATGGGGAAATGATGCTTTTAACAGAAAATTACCTAATGGATCAACCTAATAATACCCCCAACGAGTTACAAAGTTCCAGTCGCAGCTGCCGTGATCATCGCGAGGAAGATGATTCTTCAAATTCTTCATCTATTATTTTACACGAACTGTGCACTTCATCACTTCCTATTCAGTTCGAGCGGTCATTGGATAGTCCATTACTGACTTTCTCTGAAAATGCTTCAGAAGTCGAATCGAGACGTGTTACAGATTCGCCTACAATTTTGAATTCATGTTTAATTCCCGAAAACGTTGAACCTTCAACTTCTAATTTAGTGCCTTTAAGTTTGAGTGAGACTGAAGTTGATAATCCAGATCCCGATCATACATCATGTTCTTCTGAAGATGAGGCTGATTGTCTAAATCAACCAATACAAGAAAACAATAATAGCAACAAAACAAAAAAAAGAAAAGGTTTAGCTGAACCAGAGATATGGAAAGCACCAAAGAATAAAAAGTTACGAGAGCATGGAAAAGACTATATTGGTTGGAAAAGAAATGAAAATACTAGCAATACACATAATGCACCACGAGTTGGTAGAAAATTAAAAGAGACTTGCAGTTCCGAATTTTGTCGCTTATCCAAGGAACGCCACTGTAACGAATTCACACCAGAGAGTAGACAACGACTATTTGACCTATTTTGGAGTTTAAGTTGGAATGAAAAAAAAATGTTTGTTGTTAATACTACGGATAAAATAAAACCTTTGAGATTTAACGTAAACAATAGAAAAAGAGCCGCGTCATTTCAATATTATTTAAAGCATGGTGATACTAAATTGAGGGTATGTAAAGTAATGTATTTAAATACTTTGGATATTGGTGAATGGTCGGTTAGAAATTGGGTAAATAAATCTGAGAGTGGCATGTGCATAAAAGAGACTGCGGAGCAATTAGAGAAGAAGAAAAGGGGCGAGAATAAGAGATTATCACGAGAATTTTTGACTGAATTTATTGATAATTTGCCCAAACTACCATCACACTATTGTCGTCATGATACCAGTAAACTGTACCTAGAGCCTATACCTGGAGGTATGATTGAGGTGTATAGAAATTACACTAAAGCGTGTACGACAAATAACCTGGCACCACTGAGTCGAACAATGTTTGATAAAATTATAAAAGAGAAGAACATTGGATTTCAACAGCCGAAAAAGGATTTGTGCGACACATGTCTAAGCTACCATACAAAACAAATACCGGAGCAGGAATACATCGAGCATCAAAGAAGAAAAAATAAAGCAAGAGAAGAAAAGGAAAAGGATCTGAAGGAATCAATAGAAGGAAAATGTATTGTCTTAGAGCAGGACGTTCAAGCAGTTAAAGTTTGTCCATATTTAAGGGCTAGTAGTGCCTACTATCGAAGAAAACTAATCAACCACAATTTTACAGTTTTTGAATACCCAACAAAAAAGGTGAGATGCTATTGGTTTTCCGAAGTCAATGCCGATACTCAAGCGTCAGTTTTTGTCAGCTGTATTTTGGATTACCTACATAATTTAATTGCATACGTGCAATGTGAATTTGTCGAAAAACCTATAATTATTTGGAGTGACGGTTGCACTTATCAAAATAGAAATGCGGTGTTGGCAAACGCATTATTAAATTTTGCTGCGGTCAATAATATAGTTGTTTGTCACAAATATCTAGAGCCTGGCCATACTCAAATGGAAGTAGATAGCGTTCATGCAAACATCGAGCGTGGCATCCAAAAGTATGACGCTATTTACGTTCCATCTCAATACGTCGACATTACAAAAAAATCACGCAAGGATCCATACGAAGTAAAGATTTTACAGTATGACTTTTTCAAAAAATATGATGATCCCAAAGTGATGCGTTACGAGAGTATTAGACCAGGGAAGAAAAAAGGAGATCCTGTTGTCACAGATCTTAAGGAACTGTTGTATAAGCCTGATGGTAAAATCTATTATAAACTTAATTTTAGTGATGCAAACTATTCTCTGTTGCCTAATAGGCCTAAAAATATTGTTTTTCCCATTACATTTTACGATCAACTTTTCAAAGAGCCACCAAAACTTACAGCATCTAAATATAATGACTTGCAGGCGCTAAAAGCTGTTATACCCACCGACTACCACTCTTTTTATGATAATCTACCACATAATTAAAATTTGTTGTTGTGTTAAAGTACTGAGCTATAAATAGCCCAGTACTTTAATTATTGCCAAATAGTTGATTGTTACTTTTATAAAATTAATAATATTGACTCCTCGTAAATGTCTAAAAAGAAGATTTTTTTTAAGTTGTTATCTCGTAACTGAAGTTTTATTTTTTTTCTCAAAAAATTACCAAAGACGTTTTTTATGTTTTAATTTTATTAAAAAAATAATTAAATTATCTATAAAATATATTTTTGTTTTATTTTTAGACTACTTTTTGTTCGAAATAAGTAGTTTTTTCCCTCTCCTGTAAAGTTTGACATTACGCAGTTACGTGTTGTCAACCTATGACCATCGATACCTAACCTACGTATTGTAACACTACTTACATACCTATAATAGCATTTTTTTTATGGCGCGTTGAGCACAAATTAGTCATAAATACATTTCCTATTAGGTAGATATTATAAGAAGTCTAAAATTAATCTGATATTGAAACTTACAGTTACGATGTGTAGTATAATTTTAAAGACCTCCATTTCACTTTAACATCTGCGAAATGATTTTTTTTATTGTTATCGCTCTATTTTATTATACTTTTATTTTATATTACGCCGTAAAATTTACATTTAATATAGTAATCGCTTGGCACAGTTGTGTGATTTAACCCTGATAACATCGTGCATAATCTAACAGTACTGAATCTGACTTTATTTCCCTGTGTAGAATATTTTCTCTAACTTATTTTATCTAGTGGTTAGAGATAACAGACTGATTCAGATAGGCCTCTGCTGTGTTCTAACGACTGTTTGCAGTCGGGACCAACAAAGCAAAGAGACGCCCATAGAGTGTTCGCGTCCTTGGTGTAACCTCGACTGACCAAAAAGTACACCTAGCTACGAGTATGAACGCGACTTACTTATTTATTTAATACTATACCTACTAAGCTTTTATTATCGTGTATGATATATGTAGTTTTAATTGACTTTAAAATTAATGTACGAATTTATAACATTGATAATAACCGTAATCCAAGATTTAGGAAGTGATTTATTTTTTATGTAAATGTGTCTAACTTTGTTACGATTTTACAATTGCCTATAAACCTTTACCAGGTCTTTGGTCCACCTTTGACTTTTCACAAGATAGACCGACGATCTGGTAAAGTTTGCTGGTAGCCGATGGATAAGGTAGCTCAGGACCGAATGCTGTAGAAATTCTTGGAGAAGGAAAAAGAAAGGCAAGGAAGTCCTTGTTTGTATAGCAGTGGATGTCTTTTGGCTAAATATATAGATTAACCAATGACCATCATTTTTATTGTGATATAATTTACACTTAAAATTATACTAATTATACTACCAATCCCTAAAACCCAAACAGAACATCCACTTTGTATCATACAAAAATAAAAGCTATCCCTTCCGTTCCCCCATTTTAGTATAAATAATTAACATGACATAATATGTTGTTTTCGGTGGCGTCTTCGTGGACCACAGGTGGCCACTTGGTACAGGGTACGTGTATTTATAAAGCAACTACCTTATATGCCTGTGCAACCCCCTGTATAACGATGCATGGATCATGACAAATGATTCAATATACTTATATATCCGATAGGGAACATATATGCATGTCTGGTACTAACAAATTTTAATATAATATATGCATGATTAACTCCTAATAGCCTTATTTTCACGTGTTTAAACTATATAACTATGGTATCTTTTTCACAAATCCACGTATCTTATTTTGGGTGAAGATTGTTATAATAAATGGCATGGCATATTTAACGATTGCTGTCAGATACTTACAATGTAAGACTTAATTTTGTTCTGGTTAAAAAAAATAATGGTATTATTACTTAAATAATTTAAATGACCTCAAATAGTAATTAAATCAGTCTAAAAGTTTGATTAAAATTTGAAAATAGGATATTAAATGATCAGTCAGAAGAAGAATAAACATATATAAAGAAGTAATCGATTGCGTAAGAAGACTGCGTGCAAAAATGCAAATTTATAATTAAGAAATATACGAGTACACTAACAAATCACGTGAAAATATGGCATTACAATAATTTAACCCTGAAACCAACTTATAATCGGTTGGCTAAAACAATGTTAGAAATATACCCACGTATGTATATATAACCTTATTTAACAGTCGATTAGCTAAACAGGCCGGAATTCACCAAACTCGATTTAGACTTTAATCCAAGATTAACTAAATCGCAATTGACTGCTTTGGCAGCGTAATCGTAATGCGAATGACGGCCATACGGAGGTTTTGATCCCCGAGTGTAAAATTCCGTACTCGGATTCTAAAATTATGCCTGGCATGTGACAACAGACTGGCTTCCTATTACCTCGAGCCTAAAAGCTGGCAAAATGCGCCCTGGTACGCAGTTACGTATAGCGCACGCTGTGAGCTTTTATGAAACTCAATTACTACATGAGCTGGAGTGTTAAATTACTTTTATTACATATTGCACAAGCGCGAATATCCACAAAAATAACTTTAGGCAGGCCAATTTAGCATCTATTTGGATAAAAATCTTAAAGCACAAGCTGAAATTTGTCTAACAGATCCCATCGCCTGTTTCCACTATAATGACGATGTGAGAATACAATTCAATGAGAAATTTATTGTTTAGCTAATCAATTGTTGCAAACCGACTAAAGGAGTTAATGTTTCCATAATAACCTCAGTACAGTACTCAATTATAATAAACCCAGTCACAATAATACCCTTTAGATTTAGCATAGCATTGTTTCAGTTCATTGTTTAAGAATGTCGCATGTGGATAGAAACATGACCTAGGTGATACCGTCTGTCTATTGAAACGTTCTGAGATCGTTTTTAGAACCCTGTTATATAACTGTTTAATATTTACCGAGTTTGTGGTATTTGTATTTTTTCTTCTTAGTGTTTCGACCGCAAACGAGGATTTATATTGTAGCGGCCTAAAACGCAGCCAGTAACTTATTGTCGGAGGGAGTCATCAAGTCCTTCTGAGTGCAGGGCAAGCAATGTGGGGTAACACATCGTTTGGGTTACAAGGCAAAATTGACCCAAATTGGTACCGATTCAGAATGCTCAAACTGAACATATGTAATATATTTTAATCGCTCGGACCGACCTATTATGAATTGTATTTGATGTATATAAGACGCAGCGTGCGTCCAACAAGGTGGACCGACGAACGGTGGAGGTCTGCTCAGGACTGGGTGATGTGGAAAACTTTGGGGAAAGCCTGTGTCCAGCAGTGGACGTCTTTTGCCTGAGATGGATATGGCCGTAAAACATTCCTGTACTTACATGTCTAATAATTTAGAGTTAGACGTGAAGGTATTAAAAATGTTTTAGCGTATTTTTATTTTTTACAACAAGTTTTATTTTACGAAAGTTTATGGAATAATGACGTTGTGGATAACTTATACTATTGAACAAATTCCATCTTCCGCATATTGATAACAGTATTTGTAATAATAGAAGAGATGTTTATAGGAGCAATGTTTTAATTAACTGATTATGTTTATTAATCATTTTCAGGGAAAATGATTTATGTTTGACACTTTGCTTTCACAAATATTACTTTTTATATCTACAGAAATATGCATCATTTTTCATTGTTAGAAACTGATGGTAACAAAAACAGCTTTGCAAAAAACGCAACAACAACATTCACAAAAACAAGCTCGCGTTCCGCTCGTAATTTATTTGTTATGTTTTACGAAATTTTATAGCAAAAGTGCCAGTAGCACTGATTTACAAAAAATAAAAGCAAACGTTGCTTTTGTTATACTATCAAATTAATTACTTGGACCCGATCTACAATCAGAGCTGCAGCATAAAAATACCGCAGAAAAGAGCTGAGATTGGAAGCTATTCACATGTTTTTTCCATCTTCAGCGAGGCAAGCTATATGGCTAGTACATTTTTCCAGTAACTTTTCAATACGCTACCAATGTCCATAGAAGCCAAAAATTGAATCTACATACACCGATTGTAGCTGGATGCGGGAAGCCGAGGATCGTGCTAGGTGGCGTGCCCTTGGAGAGGCCTATGTCCAACAGCGGACTGCGATAGGCTGATGATGATGATGACACCGATAAAAATACGTAAGCGTCAATGTTACCTATTTATTGCTTTTTACTACTGCATAATTATGTTTACATATAGGAAAGAACTTTGATAAAAAAACGTATACAAAAGTAACAAAAAAGCTAATATAAAGAAAAACCACAAAACATTTTTACCGTGAGTGGTACGGGCCTATTCTCAAAATTCTAGAGTGGAGTTTTCATGTCACCACAATTACTGGCGTTCGTCCTACTTATAAGAATAGCCTCCATCTTAGTACCGGACACTTTCCTAACACAACAGTCTTTGTTGCTGTATTTTTCGGGGCCTTTGCCATACTTTTCCCGGCATTGTACTTCAGGATGGCCCATTTTCGTAGACACTTGAAAGGGTTTGTAAAAGGGACATACATAATGTTGATATGTAGTATTTTGTTGTCGTACTGTGATCTTGTTTTTACAAGGATTTGTGAAACCTTTTTTGTGGTACTTTGTTAGGCTAAGAATGAAGGCAAAAGTAAGGGCGAAGTAAGATTATCTGTGAAATTTCAAGTACGTTTACAAATGAGACGAGCCTTAAGATTATGTATGTATAATTGAATGACTCAACGCAAATTTAAATTATTCAACTACTAACAAATTTTCACTGAACTGAGTAACTTTTAGTACTAATACCGGTAGTACCTATAGGTCTTATGAACCCTATCTTGAGTCTACATGTGGGTTAATGAGAACATTTAGGTACGAGCACTTAGGTAATCTTGAGTCGAGTTTACATACATTTTATACTTTATACCGCAGTTACTCTGAATTGAATAATTCTGCGCACATTTAATTCCAATTGTATAACAGAGCTGTGTAGAATTTTAATTTATTATCCGTCTATCTTGAAAGTCATATTTTAACGTGTATATAATAAATAATATCTTTTTTATGCAGCCAAACCAAAATTAACCTTGGGTTTTATTCAAACAGATGATTTTTTGTTTTGGTCAGTAGTTCTTTTCCATTTGCTCAAATAATCGTGGGATAAAAATCCCGATATATAAAAATAGGTGACTAATGAATTAAAATTATGAATTTACGATGTGTGAATAAAAAACAAAAAACCAATATTATCTAGATTTATGAAATTCTATAACATATTCATCTGATGGCAAAGCAACGGCAGACGTGACAATGTGTCGGATTATAACACTCGGATATTTGGAAAACTATTGGTTTCCGACACTTGAATATTCGGTTATTCCTATCACAGCAACATTAGACAGAATTCGTTTTATACCCGGTCAACAAGTTGAAAGAAAATAAAACTGCTTTTCAATAGCCTCTGTCTGTAAAGCGACCATTATTCTCTCCATATAAAGAAAATGCTATACAAAAAGAGCAGAACCATTCAATACAATAAAATTAAACTACTGTATAAGGTCAAAATTCTCTTAAACCGTATTATATGAAAAAAATGAAAATGAAATGAAAAATGAAAAAGTGTTTATTTGGATTTTTTAAACATATTACATTATACATTATAAGAATGTTTTATACTGCAATAACTTATCAAGTATCAACATTTTGCCCTTTCTCTGGCTAGTTTTTACAGCAAAAGACCCTGAGTAGAGGCATAAGAACTGGTAAGAAAATACTGGTTACTCTTTTTATTCGCCATGTAATTCAATTTGATATTGATATACAATTTATGGTAGCATAAAAAACCATCATGAAAACGCTCTAAAATCAATTCTTAAAACATGGTTAGGTCTGTCAACCCGCATTACGCCAGGATGGAGCCTAAAACTCTCTATAATCTCCTCTATCAAGATCCATGTCCAGCAGTGCAATTACGCGAACTTTATTATCAGTAATAGTATATTGTATACTTAAATATTCAGTGTATATGATTCAGTTGCCTCTCCGCCCCTACACCTCTCATAATAAAAGTAAAATAATAGCGATATAAAATAAATTATTCTTACAAATGACACAAGGTGAACTACTACCATATTGTAAAATATCAAAAATAAATTAAAATTAAGCAAGCACGACTTGTTCCTGCGTTTAAGGGGTTCCGTATATAAAATACCTAGACGAGCTTTAGACAATAATCAAAATATTATCTGTCTGAGCGTAATTAAAATGTATGTATTATATTTGTGTTGGTGCCTATTTGAAATATATATGTATGTTGACCAGTTGTCTGCGTGCCATCATAGCAAGAGCAGATTAGTTATATAGAGACTATCGGTCTAAGTACTCTGGTACAAGCTCCGCCTAGCAAACTAGGCAAGAGCTTGTACCAAGTACAAGGGTTCACAAATAGTCGTGCCTGACTAGTCCAAAGAGTTTATTATTAACAGATGCGGAACCCTAAAATTAATAACCACTATAATAAAAATACAGTATAAAGTTCCTTTGTAAATTCATGCAATTTAATCGAAATGTTGTAAAACGCTACTTGAAATACCTTGTACCTATTATGAATACCACCATATATTTTAACTTGACCGATAAATGGACGATTCGCCTTATATGTAGAGTGAGTGATTCTTGTGCAGTCTTCAAGATGGAATTTTATTCAAATATAATATGGAATTAATAGGGGGTCATTTTAAAACATTTATTCTGAACAGTTTTGTACTAAATAGAGTACTTACAGAGCTTAACGCGTTATATGACTAGAAATGTGACCGATAGCTGAGTTAAGGAATTCTAAATAATTCTTTATTCTGTATCTGGGTGTAATGTATCTATAATATGAATGTTATTAAATAATAAGTGTTAAATAGATATTTATATTATTTTAAACTGCAAAGTATAGTTTTTACAAAAAAAAAACTAACTTAAGGTTCTTTGATTGGGTGTCATTTATACCTGACAATATTATGTTTTCAGAAATATATTATACAAATATGTTTACCAGTTATCTGGTTTAGTACAGATACTCTGTCTAGTTTGGGATCAAATGGCCATATTATATAAGTTGTTGCAAGGTATAAAAAAGACAAAAAAATAGAGATAGTCCACTTAGAGCACCCGTCCGAATAACACCTAGCCTAGTGCACGAAGAGCACCCATCAGTATTATTATAAATCAATATCCACGAAGAGCACCTGCCAAAAATATTGATGGGTACTCTTCGTTCTTCGGGCTAGGCTAGTTGCTAGACACGCAGATGCTATTCGGACGGGTGCTCTAAGTGGACTACCTCAAAAAATACAAGTGAAACATATTGCTACATACGAAAAGTCTAGCCACAGTAATATTTATAGATATTAACACAGTATATGGAACTTTTTAAGAAGGTATAAAGAGGTCTTTACACTGTGATATTACCGAGGTCTAGCCGTTTAAACCTTTTATAAAACGAGTCTCATACAAAATGTATGAGTAAGGATCGCTGTGGAATTTCACAGGCGTGTGGTGCTCATCCGTAATGTAGTCGCTAGACTTAACTGTTTTATTCTTATAACGTACTTATCGTAGTGTAACTATGTTGCTATTTTACACCTCAACTTGTAATAAAGACATGAGTGTAAAGAAACGATGTGTCAAATGTAGGCGGGACTTTATTTAATCGTCCTATCGTGTGTATTCTCGTTAGCCTACTTTTATTAACCGACGTTAAAAAGCCTCCTTTTAACCTCATCAGGTTATGTGTTTAAAGGGTGGCTATGTCTTTTGGTTTGACTGTACATTATTGTGGTTTAGTGATGTCCACCAATAACACGCCGAGTAGTGTCCTCAGACTTAGGGTTTGTTCATTATAGCGGGAGTTGTCTTATGTCAGATCTACCAAATCGGATTAGACTAGCGTCTATGGATAGATAAGGCTACCTCTTAGTTTTCTTGATACTGGATAGAAGATAGAAGACCCGTACTCAGCAACATTACAAAATATGTTGTGTTTTATCGATTTTTTATTTTATTTGCTGTAAGACCTATTATGTATTTTTATATTTCAATAGCATTATAATACTATAAGTGTATAATACGAAAGAGTTTTGACCTTTGCTGTAGACAAACAACTTATAAATAGACATCATTGCGACCTGTAAGTATTAACATATTTTATATATGACATAATAAAATGCTTATACCGTTGTTAACTTGTCTGCAAATAATAGAACTACTTTTTTTGAGAGATAGCAGACACTAAAATCATAAGTATCAAAAGTCTGAATAAGATTATTTTCTTTCTGTGTACTATTGATGTAAAGTCTTATTTTATACAAATGATGTAATTGTTAATGAACCACTTAATTGCATCTTATTTCCTTACTGTGAGTCGTGACTTGCATAAAATGTAAATTATATGATTATATTCTTCTGAGCTCAAGAAGTTCTTATACGTTCCCAGATATAAGCCTTAAGTTCAGTGCAGCCATTAAAACATCACCTCTACGTAAGTTATACTATGCCAATACTATAACTTACGTAGAGGTAATGTTTAATTATACTATTTTTATACTACTTAGGTAGCAAACAATCAAACTGCCAGCTGATAAGCAGTTACTGGGACATCACCTACCCAAATAATTGAAACACCAGGGATTAGTGACGTAGTATCCCTGGGATATAACAACGTTTTATTAAAAACGGATCCTAAATTAGCATTGGAGACTACAAATCACGCACCGAAACACAACTACACTGCTGTATGTAAGTAGGTATTTGACTGTGATGGAGTTCCTTCTCTTCTCTGCTGCATTTTGACAAAATCGCCATTACACATAAAGCAACAATTGCATCACAACATATCACCATCAAATAAAGTCCGCCATACACACGCATGTCATTGTCATCATGAACATTGAACATACTTGCATAAAATATCACCTGGCCTGAGTGTAGGCCGTCCTTTATATGGAAATGTCGTGGCTGACGTAACCGCGGCCTTATAAATATTTTTCTTGAGTTCTTGAGTAACTTGTGCGGTTGGCACAAAACACGGGATATAGGGTGTTATTATTTGGAACTTATATACATACAAGGCAATATTCATCATTATATCTTGATTTATTTAAAATCTTGGGTCAACCCTCTGATCCCAAACTAGGCAAAACCCGTAATATATAATACTAAATACATAC
This sequence comes from Trisateles emortualis, assembly GCA_947095525.1. NCBI lineage: Eukaryota > Metazoa > Arthropoda > Insecta > Lepidoptera > Erebidae > Trisateles > Trisateles emortualis. Next base: position 17,095,564 of record OX352736.1, on the reverse strand, counting down.
GTAGTAATCTAAACTATCCTTAATATTAGTTTACACCCAGACAAAGAACACTAAGATTTTTCCTGAGTGCGAATCGAATGTACAACCTCCGGCTTAACAGTCCAGAGTTACTAACCACTAAACCAACAGGCCATAATAATGGATTCTGGTTTTCTTTCTTTCATAATTTCGAAGAAACGACCATTGTCTCCATGTCATTGTACGGAAACTACATAGCGCAGACGTTCCATAGAAATTCATATCAACCATTATAAAATACGACGAATGTTATATGAGGAAGCTATTCAATAAATACAATTTTTAATGAAGTTGTTTCTATCGAAGTTTTTCTCTAATAAGCTAGAGTGCGCACTTACATTACAAATATGTTACACAATACAGGTAATGAACAGTAGTTCAACACGTAACACATTTGATTAGTGACTTCCTACACGTGAATGTTTGTTTACATTATGACTTCACTTGGTTTATTTCGACGATACGAATGTGGCCAAAGCAAGTTTAATTATTACCTACGATCATATGGAGATTGAATATGCGTTTAAGTTGAGAAATTTGTATGTAAATATGATGCTATTTTCCTTAAATATTACTGGATTGCTTAATTACTTATTACTGATGTTGTTTTGGATTTTGATATTCAAACGTTTGTTTGTGGTTTATAAGTTCCGTTTCTATGAAATGCTTTGTGAGTGATGAGATTATTTGCTTTGACAGCGCTTTTTTATAAAATGCTGAGTGATCGTCAATTATTTTATTAACAATCACGAAGAACCTTAAAATGAACTTAAATCAATTTTAATTGCATTTTAGATTGTACAACGGCGAAGTTCGTTTTGATATGAGGTTGAGGAGATTTGATGTCTTTTAATTATAATGAGGAAATCTTAATAACCCAGCCGTATATTACCACGGTACTCGAATCTTACCGTTACCGAGCAGTCACAATTATAAACAACCCGTTTATATTTTGATTAAAGTTAGCCTTCTGCTACTTTATTCCTATTGCGTAATTTACTAGGAAAACAGGTTTCCTATTACTACTCCATAATGCAACACCTAATAATAGTCCTAACTTAGTGACTTGTTAGCAACTTATTTTATCTTATCCATAGTAATATCAGTCTGGTTCAATCCTGCAAATTCCCTTAACTTGGCGCAATACTTGGTTAATAAATAGTGACTTGGCAACTAAGTCTAATATTTTGTGAAAATAATGATACAGATTTGAACTCACGGCACGCATGTTACTTATGTATATAAGTTATACTTGTTATTGAAACGAAATACGTAGACTAAAAACCACAAAGTATTTTGTTTAGAGGAATCATTTTTTTTATCACAGCAAGACGCAGGAGTAGGTACTCTTTTGGGCTACAGCAATGTTAACTTTATCGTCGAAATGCTAAGAATAAGAGGAATATAGGCTAATTAAAATTTTATTATCGATTCAAGAAGAGGTGTCTGTATTGCTAATATCTTCAAATTTACTTAATTATGATGCATTTCTTATGATGTCATTTCCCTATAATGATATCATAAGAAATGCAACCTATGTTCTTCATCATTTTGTGTTGCATTTCTTTCAAGTATCTTATAATGCCATTCACTATTTTAGATTCAATTTTCATTACATTCATATCTAGTATTTAATTTATTTAAACTTATTTACTTCTTCCAACTTTCTAAACGACAATAACGATGACAGATAGTCTAGATACATACATAGGTACGGTAAATTACACATTTACGCAATACAATTAATTTACAATCAATAAAATGTAGGAAGTAATACAGTTTTTATAATCAAACATCTAAAGATAATTAATAAGTCGAATCACCTGATGATATAATCTGATCGAAATTCATAAATAAGTATAAAATTAAAAGTTATTATAAAAGCAATATTCTATTGCGGCATTTGATCATTCATTAGACGTCGTCGTGACTTCTCGCGGCTACAGTAGAATTTGCATTAACTATACAATTAACATCATCGGCTACGGTAGTATCCACAGTCCAACTAGTCAAAAAAAAATTGTTTTCATGTTTTTATATTTAAGTTGGATTAGGTTGTGGATTACCTGTCAGAAAATTTTTAATCATACACATTTATTGTATTATTTTAGGTAGGCACAAATTACTTAATTATTACATGGTTTTCGCGTACACAATTCTGCATAAACAAATAATATTGCATTAATATTTTAAAAAAGAAACTGACTTACTTAATACAATAATGATGATAGGTAAGCTTTGTTCGAATTCGAAGTGTGATCGGTCAGTAACGATTTTGAGGTCAAGGCCTTTCGTGACCAGGATGTAGATTGTAGTGCCTGATGACTTAGTAAGGACCCTTATCTGAATAATTCATACATACTAATTATTATATTAAACACAACTCTATAACAATGGTAATATATATAATGGTAATATTCTACTATTCAGTTTTGTTATTTATTGAGAGTAATATATTATGAGACTTCCAACTGTTTGGACAAGCACGCACAAATGTATACGATAGTAGCAAACGGTGTGTTTAAACCAATAGGCAAATAACAGCCACGAGCACAGCACTACGACATGAAAGTATACATGGGTGCTAAAATCGTTCCTTGAGGCATTCCAGACTTGAATTGTAATTTACAAATGACTGCTGTAGATGTAGTAGTGAAGTTTTCTTCATAATTTTTGTTAATACAACACTTAAGTTGTTTATATACATGTACTAGCTGTTGCCCGCGTCTTCGCCCGCGTGGATGTCGGTTATCGCTGTAAAGAGTAGTAATGTTATTCCAGACCATAATCTATCTCTGTGCCAAATTTCATCCAGATCCGTTCAGTAGATTTTACGTGAAAGAGTAACAAACATCCATCCATCCATTCTTACAAACTTTCGCGTTTATAATATTAGTCGGATTTATATTCAAACAAAGTAGCTTGCTGAAAACGTTTAATATTAAATAATTATGAAATATTTAAATATTGTGACAACACGTGAATATTCAAAATCTTACAATATCTGGCTCATCTTTATAACCGGTTGTTTGTTAATGTTCGTAACATTGTTATCTCGTTCATTCACAGTTATAAAACACGTATGGTCAACATTATGACTATATTGTTGTATAACGTGTCATAATGTCACACAATTTATGGTCAAGTGTTTATCCTTAAAAACTTTAAAGTTCCGTTACAATTTATATATTGTTAGCTTTGGAGATGATGTGATCTTAACTGTTATATTGTACTAGCACATGAATGACCAATCTGTTTGATCTTTTTGATATTGGTGTTGCTAAGCCTTCTTCTTTCCTCTTTTCACTTTTGTCAATCTTTGCTAATGCTGTATTTTTTATACTACTTAGGTGGCAAACAAGCATACAGCCCACCTGATGGTAAGTAGTTACCCTAGCCTAAGGAAGCTTACAAAACCTGGGATATCTCTCTCGTGTTGCCGACCCAGTGAAAGAGTTAATCCCTGAGATAGGAAATCGTTAAAAAACACACCTCTCATCCAAATCAACACTGCATGGAATATTAATAATCAAAGTTGACTGGTCTGTTGATATAGTGGTTAGAGTTGAACCCTGACTGTTAAGTTGGTTCGATTCCCACACGGGACAAAACTTTGTATGATTTATAAATGTTTGTACCGAGTCTGGGTGTAATTAGTGCCCGTGAATTGTATGTTTGCAAAGTCCCCTGCGACACAGGGTTTGTTCCTAGATCATATATAATCATAGATACAGTTAGTTCCAATACCATTGTATTAGAATTAATAGTATCTATGTTTCTAGTTGTCCTGAAATAATCATACAGCAAATTTGGTCATACATCAGTTTTTTAGTATGACCTATCTTACTTTATCTATCTTTAGTCACAATTAGGTTTATTATCGCTTCATTCGTACGTAAGTGCTATCATAATATTTTTGTTGAAGAATTATGTGATTCACGGTATAATCATTGGCTTAGAATAGCGTCACTCTTGTTTACAAAGAATTATTCTAATACATTTGTAAACATTGTATTAATCATAGTGAAGTGGGTAATATTTGAGGAGTGGTGTGCGATGCATCAATCATAAGTCGACCTTCTAGTAGTAAACTTAGGAATAATAATAATTAGTACGTAGGTACTTGCTTATAGATTTCAAGTAAGAATACGATAAATATTACGGACCGTAATGATCCAGAAAGCTTTTCAGCTACTGTTGACGAAAACAGTTTCCGCGTGCTAGTATGTTTCTTACTATAATCTCATAGATTAATAATAACACAATTTTTTGAATAAAGCAGGTCGCCTCAATTTTATTGAAGGTAAACCAGTTCTTCGAAGTAAAAGTCTATTAATCACTTATGACAAAAGATTCGTCTAGTATAAATTACCGTACTCTCTATATTTTGATTTATATGAATGTCAAGCAACGACGAATTTAAAGCTTTATATACATATGTATAATAAAGTTAACATCTTACGAATTTCAAACATCTCTTCGGGAAAAAAGGGTGATGTATTATTATGTTATTTTGTAACATAAGCTCTAGTTGTTTTTTGTTTGGTTTGTTTCCGAATTGTTGATATTATATTATGATGATGGTGTATCATTGAATATATTTTATTTTGTTTGCGAATAACATAAACATATTTACTATTATTTTACTTTCGAATCTTTAAGCAACACAGTCGTTACATCCATATTAATATTAAAAATAAGAAAGTAACTCTGTTTATTAGTTTGTTTGTTACCTTCTCACAGCTAAACGGTTGAACAGATCTTAATGAAATTTAGCATGGAGATAGATCTTGGATCTATCTCTATGAAGAACTAACTAATGACGCGAATCCTTCAATCTCGTGATTGGTTCATTGTCGCGCCCCGCCCGCCGCGGCCCGCACATCCCACCAAAGAGACGTGAAAACGCTTTCTGCGAATTTATCAAGATGTCTCCCGGCTGTTTATTATTTTTTTTATTATTCTAGTGTTGTCTTCCTGCTAACAGATTTTCTTGGAATTGCAAGCGACCAAAGGCTATGTATGATAACTGCTTACCATCGGACAATCTACTGTAAAACGCAGTACAATTTCAAATGTTATAACAAACAAACTGAATACACAAAGTTTACAGGTAATCCGGATTAAACCTGTCCATCCATGACGTATTCTAAAAAACAATCTAAACCAGCCTGAGGGCGAAACCGGTAGCGAATTATAATCACATATCCAATGGCAATCATCTTGACATTTCAATTAAGAGGAATCGGTACAAACTGGAGGCGACGGAACACGTTCTGATGATATTGTGCAAATAGTTGCAGTATAGTAGTGTTGCCAAGTTGGTGTAATGAGAAGAGGTGAGAAAATAATGACAAAATTACAATACGTAGATTAATAGGTAGGTAATTTTTTTCCAGGCTGAGTGATCACATCAACGCAGTGCCTAAATCGCCGGAGCTACGAACTTGAATTTCCTAAACAAAAGTTATTTAAATGGCTAGCGAACATTGACAGAAGGTTTTTGAAAAAAAAAAGTGATAAAAATGATATTCCGGGTCTGGGGTGTACTTTATGTCCTTTTATGTTTGTAAAGTCCCCCGCAATACTGAGCATGTTCCCAAAAGCAAAAGTAGTAGTTTAAAAATTAAATAGTTCAACTCAAAGCTGATTTTCAATTTGACAATAAGGTCGAAGATAATAATTGTCAATTTAACAACAAGCCCGAGCGAATTAGTTCACGTCCTCAAAACTCCTAGAAATACGACACATCCCTAGACACCTGGCAACACTGATCTGATATAGCTAGTTCATTTACCGTTCAGTATTACTTTGATCTAGTGCATCTGTGAAGCCCTAAGGATATCACGAAATATTATGATATAGTGTATGCGGGAGTTATGTGACTAGCTCATGGAATTATGTTGCTTAGATTTGTTTGTGATTTGAATTCAGATTATTGTAATTGGTTTCAGTAGTAATAGTGATTTGAATTCATAATTGTTTTGTGGTTGGTAAGCTTGTAAAAGAAGTTAACAAAGTAAATACAATGTATTTAAACAGACTATACCGCACTCAAAAAATACCATATTTTCAGATAGTTCAAAAGCCCAAATTGTAAATGTAAAGAACTAGTGGCTCGCCGCGACTTCGCCTAGGTAAGTATCCATAAATCGTGCTCATTACGTCACTTACATCATTTAAGTGCAAAATTTCAAGTTTATGAATCAGTCAGTCATTCGGGACAAATAATTAGATTAATCAGTTACTAGTAATTTTATATAAACTCAAACTCAAACTCAAAGTCATTTATTCATTTAGATCAAATACATGATACTTATGAACGTCAAAATAAACAAAAGTCAGCATATTTTTTCCTACGGCCAATTCGCTGACATGGGTAGGGCCTAGAGAAGAATTGGCAAGAAACTCTGGCTACTCTTTTTAATCGCCAAGGTATAATATTTACAATTTCGTATGAGTTACAATTTGAAGAGGGTACCAAAAAGGTTCGAAACCAACACACCATACCAAAAAAAGAAATTTAAAATTAAGAGATTAAAGTAAACAACGTATCACAATCACAATTTAGTATCTATCAGTATGGTAATGAGGCATCGTCTCTTTTTGTACATATAAAAGCATAAGGTGATCACATTGTACACTAAGTGAAATTACATAAATTATTCTAACTATTTCATGCCAAGGTTGACATGAAATCAATAAAAGAAACAAAATAGTAAGATCACGAAACACCTCTATTGACAATGATCACTTAAATTTAATAATTACAATATTAATCCTACAATCAATTAGCAACTTTTCCCCATGACGTTTTATCGCTTAAGAATTCATTAATAGTATAGTATCCCTTTCCTAAAAAATGACTCTTGACAGTTTGTTTAAATTTCTGTAAAGGTAAATTCATTATTTCATTGGGCAGTTTGTTATAAAAACGTACCCCGAGCCCCGCAAACGAGTTATGGACTTTGTGTAAACGATGATACGTACCAACTAACTTGTGTTTATTTCTAGTATTAATAGCATGAATATCGCTGTTTTTCGAATAAAGATGTTTTGTTTTGTTTAATGAACATTATATTTGCAAATATATATTGAGATGCAACTGTTAGAATACCTATTTCTTTGAATCGTTCTCTCAGGGAAACACGTGAACCTAAATTGTAAATTGAGCGTATAGCTCGCTTCTGAATAATGAATATGGTTTCAATGTCAGCAGCCTTACCCCATAGCAATATGCCATAGGACATGACGCTGTGAAAATAACTAAAATAAACAAGCCTTGCGGTTTCGACATCAGTAAGTTGCCTAACCTTACTAACAGCGAAAGCAGCAGAACTGAGTTTTCCCGCGAGACACGATATTTGGGCGCCCCACTGTAGTTTACGATCTAAAGTTAATCCCAAGAAAACTGTTGACTCAACAAGCGAAGGTGTTTCATTATTAATGATAAGATTTGTGCTAGTACCTCTTACGTTTGGCATTGTAAATTTAATGCATTTAGTTTTCTTAGAATTCAGCAATAAATTGTTCGTAGTAAACCAGTCCAGGACTTCCGCGAGCGAACCATTTACAGCATCAAAGTTGGTTTCTTTACGGTCTACTTTAAATATTAGAGAGGTGTCATCTGCAAATAGCACTATGTCGCAGAAATCCTGTACAAAGAAAGGCAAATCATTTATGTAAACTAGAAAGAGAAAAGGCCCTAGAATTGAGCCTTGGGGGACGCCCATTGCTACAGGTAATCCCGAAGACCTATTTCCATTTATATTAACGAATTGCACTCTCTCACTAAGGTAGGCGGCAATAAGATTAAGTGCATCGTCCCTAATGCCGTAATGGCTAAGCTTTCGCAGAAGCGTATTGTGTTCAACGCAGTCAAATGCTTTTGACAGATCGCAGAAGACACCAATCGCATCCATCGAATTTTCCCAGGCGTTAAATATATGCTTTAATAGTGTAACACCTGCGTCTATAGTAGAGCGACCCTTTGTGAAACCATATTGCTCATTGTGTAATAGATTATTATAATTGAAGTGACTCTCTAATTGCTGCAGTATTATTTTCTCAAAAATTTTGCTAAGTGACGGCAATATCGATATAGGTCTAAAATTACTAGGGTCGCTTTTAGATCCGTTTTTAAATAATGGTATCACCTTGCTGTGCTTCATTAAATTGGGAAACACACCTGCATCAACGCATCTATTAAAAATTGCAGCTAGATGTGGAGCTATATTAAAAATAATATTTTGTACTAACTTAACAGAAATTCCCCATAAGTCAGCAGTTTTTTTTGAATTGAGCGACTTAAACACTTTCATTATGTCATTGGGGTTTATATATTGAAAACTAAATAGGACGTCACACTCTTTCACACTCCGCCTAACCAAGGTTTCAGCTTTGACTGGACATGAATCTAAGGCGCTAGTAGTTTTTACTGGTATGTCAATAAAAAAGTTATTAAACGTTTCAGCTACGTCTGTACTGTTTGAGATAACATTATCATTTATATTTAATTCAAAATTGTTATCCCGTATCTTAGCCCGACCAGTCTCACTATTAATAATGTTCCAAGTAGTTCTAACTTTATTGTCGGACTCCTTAATTTTGTTACTTAAATACAAGGACTTGGCAGCTGCACATGTCCTTTTAAAAGTTTTAGAATAATTTCTAACATATTGAATAAAAGCTGGATTAAAATTACATTGTTTCATACCATAAAGTTCATATAATTTATCTCTACTTTTGTATATTCCAGATGTTGCACAGTCGCAAAATTTGAGTTTAGTATTGGTGCAAATCGTTTTAAGTTTAAATATTGAGTTAAATTCTGATTGAATGATATTAAATAATGACTCGTATAGGTCGTCGGGATTTTCCTGGCTTAGATCAATATTAGTGACCCTAGCGGCAATATTCTCATTAAAATGTTTTAGGCGAACAGAGGTCATTGGCCTACATGTGATCTTATTCACTTTAGCAGTTGTACCTAAAGGAAATTCAGCCTTTTGCCCGCAATGATCTGAAGTTAAGTCACTTAAAATGATCCTATTTAAGTACTCACAGTTGCAGAATATATTATCTAAACATGTGGCAGAATGAGAAGTAATTCTTGTTGGTTCTAAAAATAAATTATCTAAATTAAAAGACTTAAATAAACTAATCAATCTAGTACAGTTTTGTGACTGCTCGAGCAAGTTAACGTTAAAATCTCCACATACTATTACCTGCTTTTTACCATAGCATATACGTTTTAATACATCTTCCATAACAGTTTCAAATAGGCTGAAATCACTCTGTGGTGGTCTATATACACACACCACAACATGTTGTTGAAGCTCCACGCAGGACAATTCAACAGTGCGCTCGATAGAAAGATCCGCTATGTCTTTACGTTCCTTACAATTAATATTATTACATACATATGAGAGCCACCATGTATAGCCTTCTTTCTTACGAACGCACTTACTACGGAATAATATTCGTTATTGAATAATAATTCATTGTTTTTTACCCAATGTTCAGTAAGACACAATATTTGTACATTGTGTTCTTTCAAAAATAAATCTATCTCTAGCTCCTTGCCGGATAAGCCCTGAATGTTCTGATGAACTAAACTAAATGTCTGCCTATCCATTGTCACATCTATTAGTTTAAACTAACAGATGTGTCAGTAATCCCATTAGTAGTGATACTACTACTATGCTCTACTAAATCCTGCAATACCCTATGAGTACCTGAGTCCCTAAATAAATTATATGCTAATAACTTAGCAATCTGTCGCTTGTAAAAAATAGAAAGATACATAGTATCTTTTGTTAAAAAAAAGTTATTACTAATAAATATATTAGTGTCAAAAAATAAAATGAAGTCGCTATAGCGACATGTACAGTTGTAGATCAATAAGTTAAGCTTATCTATGTGCCTATTCTGTTGCTCTGTTAGTGCATACGAATATGGTAAGGCACAAATAATAAATTGACATCCTACCCTATTATGAAGCGCTACCATAACTTCAGTTAAGTTTAACATATCCCGTTTAGTGACTGATAAGCAGTCTCCATACAATATGACAACTGTGGAGTGTGAATCTAAGCTAGTGTTCTGTAAATTATTGACTAAGGTACTAAAATTAATTCCTGGTGAACAATAATTTGTAATAGGCCACTCGGTATGATTATACATTAAACTACCTAAACCTAGTCCTAATTGATCACAGAAAATTACAACATTTTCCCTACAAGACAAATTTAAAGATTGTTTATCTAATGAATCAATTTTATTTGATGTAGGAGAAACATCAGGAGAGCTATTACTTATGAACTGAACCCCATGTTGCATGTTGGGCAATTCTGATTGACAAGCCAATATTGTGTTGGTATCAGGTGTTGATGATGAGCACATAGAGCAATGGATGTTGTTAGTTAGTGAGATAACACGGTCAATGTTTTCTCTACCAACTCTGGCTATCTCGTCATATTTGAGAATGTACTCATATGTCTCTTTCTCATGTTGGAGACTTATTTTTGTCAAGTGGGCTTGTAAATCGGAAATTTGTGTGTTAAGCTCACATATGTGTTGTTCATATAGTAACCTACTAGCATCTATTTGTTCATGACAAACCTCAAGCTCTGACAGAAATGACCTACGCTCCTTAATTAACTCTGAGTTTATATTACGCAGGCTCTTAAGTTTGTATGACCTATCAAGATTAGATTGTAGTTTCCTAATTAATCTATTCATTTTCATATACCTCTTAGATTTCTTATTACTAATAATATTAAACATTGATTTATAATTTAAATGTAACCTATTTAATGACCTAACTTTATCCCCAAGAAGTTCCGAGCATAGGTTCTGAGTCGCAGTACCGTTGAGTGCCTCTATTCTTTCTTGCAGTGAAATAATAACCTTATGCGCTGTATTCAGGCCCGTCTCCAACTCGGTATTGTGGCCCAGCAACCTTGTATACTCCTCATGACAGCTATCGAAGGATTTCACTTCTTCCTGCATTCTGTACAGCTGCTCCTGGTAGTCCATATTTTGTAAGTGTAATGCAGACAGTTGACCCTTCAGCTCAGACACCTTATCATTCACTTTGTTCACTTCCTCCTCACAGTCGCTGCGTTCCTTCAACAATTGAGCGTTGTCTTCTTGACATTTTTTCAGCTCAAGTAGTGCTATTCTCAATTTCTTCTCAGTATCCTTGGCCATAGCCTTGCGGGTCATGATGTGAGCTGACATGATCCAAGGATTTGTAAAGATCCAGCACCTGAAATGTTATAGAAAACAGCTAAGCAAAAGAAAATAAAAAAAGAAAAGGAAAAGGGGCAGAAACAGTGATATTTTAAATTTAGATTTAAAATTTTAAGCAAAGTGGGTTGAAAAGAAAAAAAAGAAAATAAATTTGTAGTTATTAGTTGATAAAAAAGAGTTATTAATATGTTAGGTTGCTAGTTATATGGTATAATTAATTCTATAAATTTCTTATAAAATATGACAAACTCTCAAGTGAAAACTATTATTTACTGATAGTAGGATATCAAGTAAGTTACAGAATACTTGATGTACATAAATCTTCAAGGATTAATTGATTGTGAAGTATTAATGTGATGTTACATGTGGGTGTAGTATGAGTTGTCTAAGATATTGCTTTCACATAGGAATTGTCATGTCATGTCATGAGATGAAACTCATACAATGTTGTACATGGTATTCTTGTATTGTGAAGTGTTTAATAATGTTAATTAAAAACGTATACTCCCCAGGTTTAATGAGTTATCCGTTCGAATTTCGTCCGTTGACACTGCAAGTTAGCCGCGTGTTTTGTCAAAGTTTTATATATTGTACTGTAGTGTTATATATTGTTCTGACACAACTTTTTCGTATAAATTGTACTTTTTATAACTTAATATTTACATATAAAACTATTAAAAACTAAATTAAATTATAATAAATAGCAGGAGCAAAACTTTTGACGTCTGACATTTGCAGTTGCCAGCCTAAAAACCAAATATATAATATAATATAATATAATGAATGATACTTATTATAATATCAATATATTTATCTCATCGTTTTAGCCAAAATACGTCTACTGGTGGACATAGGCCCTAAGGATTTCCACAACTCTCTTCTACTTGTCATAAATTAATAACTGTCAAATAAAAATTGTATATTCATAGATATATATTAGAAATACATCTAGACAGAACAACCTTTCCTACAACTTATATAAATTATTATCTTTGAATTTGTATATTTACGTAATTTCTATGTGAATGAAGCAGGTGGCAGATTATAAAATCAATAGGTACCTACTTCGTGTCGTTTGTATGAAAAAAGTCTCGGGTATTTTGAATAATACTTCACATGATATTTCTTTAAGTACCTGATAAAACAACAAGTCAAAGCTGTAAAAACCTGTAGGCTAAACGGTTTTTAGTGAAATTTAGACTCAGTCATTTCTACTACCAAATCCACCCAACGAAAAACTGAAGCTTCAAACCCAATTGCCATATTTTTCGTCCTGTAATATTACGGTATCAGTTTGGAAACATAGTAGTAAGACAAAGCAATATTTTGTACTAGACAATACCTTTCGATACATACTGCGATAATAATGCTAATGCTGTCTACAACTCGTCTAATTTTCATTACTATCTAAACCTGTTCTAAACACAAAGGGCGATAGCCAAAACTGCTGCATTGGTGCAGTTGTCGCTTTGCCTTCTAAGCATTTATAAATTCAATAGGGGTAGCCCCCGCCTTCGTCCGCGTGGTAATTTGGAATATTTTTCCCGATTTTGCAACATAACACACTACTGCTCCGCTCCTATTTATCATAGCGTGATGTTATATAGCCTTTAGCCTTCCTGGATAAATGCACTATTAAACAAAATTTCAATTTCATTTCCAATCGCGCCAGTACTTTCAGAGATTAGCGCGTTCAAACAAACTAACAAACAAAGTCTTCGGCTTTATAATATTAGTATAGATTACTCATGCCGGTTCAATGACAACGAAATGTTTAAAAAAATTACAAAATTCTTTACTGTATACACAAGGGAACATTATTATCATCATTACAACTTAAAGACGTCTACTACCAGTTGTGGACGTCTAACCGTCTAACCTTCTCCATCAGCAATATAATAAGTGTAATACAAAGACGATTTCAAATTATTATGAGTTTTCTGGCAGCAAACCCTAATATGCAAGTGGATGATTAATACTCGTAGATAACACTGTGCATTGTGAGAGCAAATAAAATGTTCTATTACAAATATCTAAAACTATTCAAATGAAATCAGCTTTCAAACAAAAACGCCCGTATCAAAATTGATTCATGCGTTGCGTTGTTACGAATAAATAATCAATCTTACAACACTCCGCTTTTTTTGTTTGAGGTTAATAAGTTAGCAGTTGGTAGCCGAGAGATAGATATTGCAATGTCATCTTTTCATCTTACTATTGTTGATACACATTAAGTTAGAAGAGATCAGGGAACCTCTTCGGTTGTTTATCCCTCTATGAATAGAAGTTTTATGTATGATAGGTATCGTTTTGAAAGAAACGTTTTCCTATCTCAGAGATACCCCATCTTAAAGGCCTGGTGTAAAAAAATGGGTCGGCTACACGCAAGCGATATCTCTGGTATTGCAAGCGTCCGTAGGCGTAACTGCTTAACATCGGGCGGGCCATATGCTTGTTTGTCACCCAAGTAGTATAAAAAAAAGTTTACACGTGTTCGGGAAAACGCAGCTAGAATGATCTCCCATTAGGTGGAAAGATGACATAGTCAGAGCTACAGGAAGACACTGGATGCAGGCCTCTCAAAAACGGCCTTTGTGGATACATAATAGGTTTGGCCTACGTACGTACAAGGATTGACTTCAAGAGGCTGAGATGATGATTATGATTATTTAAGATCGGATACTCAGGAGCTTACTTTTACATAAAAAAGGCAAAAAAAACTTTAAATTAATTTGACGTAAGCATGAACTTAAGCCACTAAATACAGTTAAAATTTGACCAACACCAACCATGACCATAAAATTTACGAGACTTACTCAGAAAGGTATGTCGACTTTTGTCGTGGGAAAAATACGCTTAGGTAAAAATGCGGCCGAATATCCGTCCTTTAGTTATCAGATATACTATATAACGGGATATTTAAGTACTTCGTAATACCACGGCATACTTATTTGGCTGTGGACGTCTGTAAGGAGGAGGTCCTTACAGACGTCCACAGCCAAATTAGTATACGCAGTGGTGTAGTTGTGTTCCTGTGTGTCAGTACTAGTCCCCAGCGCTCATTGTCATGTTGAAATATCGTTTCCCTTATCACAGGGTCTTTCGTAATACAAAACTCTGAAGTTACAAGATGTAGAGTTGACAACACTCGAGTAATGCTTTTGGGCTACAATAACTACTTACTGTGGGCTAAGTTGTTTGTCACCGTAATAGTCATCATCATCTTAACCCATAAACGTCCCACTGCTAGGCACAGGTCTCCTCTATAGATTGGGGGGATATTAGCCTACTATACCACGCTGGCCAGACTGGTTGCTATAGGGTTTTGTTTCGAGTTTTCCCTCTCTTGCAGTGGATGTCGTCTGCCTGAATTACTCCCTTAGTCGACTCTTACGACACCTTCGGGATGGAACTGAGTGGCGACATTTGTCTTCTCAATCCGTCACCATACAGTCACTGTCCGTAGTAATAAAAAATACACTGTCAACATAATTATTGTTTAAATTGCTAAACATTGTTATTGTCATTTTGTGCAACACATATTCATGAGCGAGCGCGGGCGACCCATGAATAACTATCAAATGTAAATCAGTGTTACGTGGGCGTCAGGTATAGGACGGAAATATCAATTTAGCTTACGGTGTAAGCAGACTAGTTGCTTTAATATAACTTGATAATCATAACTAGACTAAGTAGAAATAACGGCGTTGAGACAATGTACTTTAAACGCGATTTAAAAAAAAGGCGTGCTTCATCATCATCATCATCATCATCATCATTTGTTAAAAACTTTTTAATACGACTACAAACACATATCTGATGGTAAACAGCTACCGTAGCCTATGTCGTTGTTGACTCAATTATTCAAGTTATTTTGTTTATTATAAGGCAATTAGATACAGTTTTGTTTTTACTGTTCGACATAATTATGCGTCTTTTTGTTTTTAATCGATAAAAAATAATAGTCAAATAATGTTATCTTAATGTTTTAAGGATTTAAGAAGATTATACTAATAATAGCTAGGGTAGGGTTGCCAAATCTGACTTTTGCCAGTACCACCACCCACCGGTTTACATTTGTTCCAAAATCAGGCAGGCTAGTCTGCACTACCTTTTAGACACTAAGCTTTACAATATTATTTATTTGTTATTAAATGCAAAGATTTGTTTTATGTTGTTACCGACCTCGAACATTGGCCGTCATCATTCTAGGCTTTATATTAACTGACTACAGAAAATAAGAAGTAAGATCGCGGTTTCCTTAAAATTCAGTCCTTACCTGTCAAAATCATTATTTTCTAGGTAGTCCCCGGGTCTGAGTTGCTCGGAAATCACATAGAGTCGTTGCTTCTGCGCCCGATCTCTCCAGTCGTATCGGATTTCTTTCCGATCGGAAAATAAGAGTGCACTTGCATTTGTACACACACTTATGTATTCGCGGAGTTGGCTAATCCGTTGAGATTGGCCATCTTGTCCGAAATCGGCCTGGATGCCATTACATATTACATTTCTGCCTAAAGCCCAAGGAAAAAAAAATTATGCATATTTTGATACTATATAATAAACATTTAGGAACAAAGGCACAAAGATTGAATGTAGGTCCAGAAATAAGTTATGGGTACGCGAAAATATAAATACTTTTTTATGGCAGTACTCGTACTCATTTCTTGGTCAAATTATGTGAAAACTGAGTTAAAAAGTCTGAGGAGAGAGCTTGTGACTTTGTTCAATTCATTTCCAAGATGAAGTAAAGAGGTTTTTGTCCGTAACCTCAGTTTGAAGAGCCAACTTAAAACTGAAATAAAGTTTACAATGAGCTTTTGTAAAATGAACTTAAATTAACTAAGTTTTATTAGTTAAAAATTCAATGGCATTGATCAAGTTAAGGTTCAAAGGCCAATTTAGTTTGTCAATAGGAATACACAAATAAAATAAAATAGCCAAAATAAAAGTACTGAACCGGTGTTCATTCATGAAGAGGTTGATGAATGTAGAGGATAAATAAGTATGTCTGAATCGAAACAATTGGCGTACCAATAGGAGACAGGCGTGATTATATAAATAACCAAAACTCATACCTAAGTTACACACAGTACATTTTTTGAATGGAAAAATCAACACGGTTTCCCCGAACTGTTACCGCTGCTCTCCCTAGAGACTAGTAACTTTTGCCTCGCCGAAAGTTTCAACCAATCATATAAAGATTTTTTAAATTTATCTACAAGATGTTGAACTTGCGATGGCAACCGTCAGCAGATGATAAATCATACATTTAGGGTTTGCAGAGACTATGGTACGCCAATTCCTTAGATCCAGACAATCTTCTTTCACTTCTTCCACATTCATCAACCTCGTCATGCATGAACGTCCATTCTGCATACTTTTGATGAGTCCCTCTTTTAGCATACCACCTTCTTACTGATGGTTAATCATTTGAATGAAATACAGAAGATAACAGAAGAACAAGTAAAATAGAGTCATTAACCTCAAAAAATCAACCAACAAATCCAGTTTATCGCTATCCATAAAACAAATAAAAAACTCTACCGCATAATGTACTGTTTGCCTATTAAGATCAATATTTAGCTTGTTCAAGTGTTTCAACACTTTCGGCCTTAAATGCTAGACTATTATGAACCTTATTGCTACTGCTTTTGGGTTCTGGTTATGCAGTGATATTTTGATGACCGTTAAGTACAAACATAACAGGGCATTTTTGTTACAAGTTTTTAAAATCGATGTAACATTGATAGAACCACAGATTAAAATAGATTTTACAAGTACTTATTGTTTCACAATAATGTCATAATAACAGAATTTTGATCAAGCTTTTTTTTTATACTAACCTTACCAAGGCAAACAAGCATACGGCCCGCCTGATGGTAAGCAGTTACCGTAGCCTATGGACGTTTGCAACACCAGGGGTGTTTGATCGGCTTATCTCGAAAGAGACTAACGCTAGAGATATTGTAGTGCAGAAAGTGCACTAATTAAGTTATACCAGTCCAAATTTTCCTTACACACACGCTCATAGGACAGCGGATATTTACATAGAATCTTGCATATTCTCGTAATTCACTACTTCGTAAATTTGCACCTACGCAAACTTTCCCTTTTTCTTCTTTTCTCTTTGTTTGTCGGCGTTCAAATATAGCTCGATTGGAAAATCTTTTATTTTCAATATCAGCTCTATAAAGTTTGTTCTGAAAAGAAATTCTTGGAGTTATATTACCGCATCTTGTAAGGAATATTTTGAAAGGTAGCGCAATAAGTTGTGTTATTTTCAATTCCACTCTGTCAAGCGTGCTTGTTCCTTTTTTATGTTATTGCAATATTTTCAGACATTTCTTTATATCAGGATGTCCGCAATGCAGTAGACATCAAGTGCGTAACAGACGTAGCGCAAAGCGTAGGTACTAGGCACTCATAAACCGAAAGATATTATTTAGAAATACTCTCTTGTGTCATATTATATCTTTAAATGTCCATTACATTTGACCAATGTTAGACTGGCCTGTTGGTTAAGTGATTAGTAGCCCTGAATGCTTAGCTGGAGTTCGTAGGTTTGATTCTCACCTAGGAGTAATTGTGTAATGAGCACGGTTCTCTACTCTGTGATGTGTGTAGAGGCTAGCATGACGACCTGGATGCATGTGAGAAATATTGGTGGAATAAGACAAGTGACAGACGTGAGGCCTTTGCTCAGCAGTGGGACGATACAGGCTAATAAAAAATGTAGGATTTAGATAGACTTATATATGTTGACCAGTTTGGTTGCCTTATGAGATTAGAATGTTGTATGAAACTGGCCCTTGAAATTATATTTAATTTTAACCTTTTGTATTGCACAACGAATACGTAAATGAAATCTCACCAGTATTTACATGTGACCGAAAGGTAAAATTAATTAAAGCGATAACGAAATAATTTCGTTACCTAGGCTTTAAGCTGGTGCGAAATTGTTTACGGTAATTAAAATGTTTGTGTACTTAAACCGTTCGTTTATATTTGCAGTAAAGCAATGTACCTACATGGAATAAATAATATATGTACATTTAGTCCTTCAAACCGATTTTAATCATGGCGCGGCGCGGCGGCCAATCTTAACTGATACAATCCAACTAAGCAGAAATTATTATGTTGCAAACACATGGGCACTCTCAATTTAGTTCATAGTCCGATAGGACATCAATCCGAGTTGGATAATTCGAATACGTACCGTATCCTAATTATCCAACTCGGATCTCTGATTTCTTCGGACCGAAGAAATCAGAGCCTCTAGACAAGTGGCATAAGCGATAGTCGAACCGAAAAGTCAAAAAAGAAAATGTATGGGATTTGACGTAAGTTTACCACATTAAATCGTAGACTCACGTCAAATTCCATACATTTTATTTTTTGACTTTTCGATTCAACTATCGCTTATGCCACTTGTCTAGAGGCTCAGGTTGACGGAGCCTCGCTGTGTTTTTTAAATTACTGTGCAACTGCTTAAGGTGGGTATCGATATTGCTACGCATCCTCGTGATGTGGAGACGCGTTTGCCTCGCGAGCCAATTTGAACGATGCCTGACTGACTGCCTGCTCAATGCGAGCACCAGATCAGCCTCGCAACGTCCATTGCGGCTTTATAATCAGGTGAGCCGTATTCTGTTTGTATCCTAACGGCGGGTATCGACATCACGAGGCTGCCCTACTGCCTTGGTCATCCAGTGCTCGCAGTATGCGCCTGCTGTGCACGAGGTTGTGGGTTCGATTTCCACACAGGACAACACTTTGTGTAGCCCACAAAGAGTTGTTCTGAGTCTGGGTGTAATTTGTGTCCGTTAATTGTGTGTTTGTAAAGTTCCCCGCGACACAGAGCTTGTTCTCTAGTGCGGGAGTTGTCTTTTTAAAAAGCAATAACAAGCAAAGCAAAGCTATAACCAAGCCTAATTTTAAAGCTGTGTTTATTCTAGATTTTAAGTAAATGCTTATATTAAAGGCCGCTTGGCCATTTGTCTGGATAAAGTGCTCCACAAATCTGTGGAAAGCAGTTGCATTAGATTGATAGCGCGGTTTACGACCAATAGCGCTATATCGCATGGGTAGGCTTATAGTTGTGAGATTTAAAACTTTATTAAGTACATAAAAGGATTAAGAACTTAACCCTTTCGCAGGCAAAAATGTAGACTATTGTGATGTGTAAATGTTGTTTCTAAAGTTTTTCTCTTAAAGACAATTTCCGCACTAGAAAACAAGCCCTGTGAGATTTTACAGACATAAATTTACAGGCAAAAAGTAGGTACTCGTACATACAAAATAATAAAATAAACACAACACTCTGTGCGGTGTTGCTGGCGAAGACCTTCACCAATAGACCATACGAACATTTCAGTACAGTAAGTAGGTATTAAAACAGAATGCAACAAATCCATTGCGCAAACATTTCATCATCATCATCAGCCTATCGCAGACCACTGCTGGACATAGACATCCTCGGCTTCTCGCATCCTCCTACTCCCAACCGCTTTGCAAAGATAGTCGCTCCGCCTTGCCTGAGGGCGTCCTACATTACGTATTCCCGCGCAAACATTAATCCAAAAGAAAAATAGCCAAACCAAACATAACCGAGACATCATACTAATATAATAAACCTATAAATCAATCTGGTACTGACAAATTGTCTGATTTGTATTACGTCACTATTGTTACAACGTCCTTGCTGAATTATTAATGATGCATTATGAACGCTGCTGCGGTCTATTACATCATTAAGATCTTTAATATAATACTAAAATACTATGACAAGACTGCTTTGGTAGACTGACCATGCAAGTATTGCAAGACATTTATTCTTCTGTTTTACTTATTAAGAAAGATAAAAACTTGCGTAGTCTCAAGAGCAAGTAAGCTAAATGAGCAAGTAACGGAGGAAGGGTCCTCCACCTTACAGAAGACCACAGCCAAATAACCAGACACAGTTGTGTAAATGCATCCTGTGTGTGAATACAAGTCTTTTGCTCATTTAAAAATGCGTTTTTATGAAAATGTTTTCCTATAAAAAATTTGAGTTGGCAGCACGCAACCAATACCCCAGGCATTGCAAGCTTTTATAGGCTAAGTAAATGCTTACCATCAGGCGTACCGTATGCTTGTTTGCCACGTATGTTGTGGTTTAAACTATACTTACATACAGTCTTATTATATAGTACTTTGTGTGTACAACCTACACCAACAATGTATTTAAATAATTTCATTCATTTTGTACGAATTCACGTCATGCCTTCAAGTTCAACAACATTTTAATAAAATAACCTTTTTCTTCTGACTTACGTCATCAAAGGTCCAACATTTGCACGATGGTACAGTGAGATTAATAAAATTTATTTGTCTGCTATAATATCAAACAGGTCAAACAACTTGCGTCATACTTTTGCTGACCTTAGTCTAATGTCCTTCAAAACTATTTTCAGGCTGAAATTATTTGAAGTAATTTAAGTTATTAATACTTTTGACAACCTTATCTAGATATCTACGATAGACTAGCTGTTCCCCACGGTTTCATCCGCGTTATATTTGGATTTCGTCTCGTGCTTTTTATGGGCCTAACCTTATTTTTTTGCTCAAATAAAAGCCTAAGTTACTCCTAACATCAGCTGTCTGCCAGTGAAAGTCGTATCTAAATCAATCTAGCTATTTTCGAAGATTGGCCGAAGCAAACAGAAATCGCATTATTGAGCATGTTAACATAAGGTAGAATTTTGTGCAACATAACTCAAATTATAGCCATAATGACACTTGTATAGAACCGAGAGTTCTACCAAAACTGGTTATATATTAGTAACTGTACTATTAGTTATAACAACTGCGATTGCTACTAAATTGAATATATTCAGCGATTTATCACAATTTAGTTGCCAATAAAGACTTGTTATTTATTTCCACTTGTACAGGCAATTGTTTTATAAAGTTTAAAAGGTAACTTGCCAAAAATGCAATATGTCCAAAAATGTTTGGACAAAGCATTTTGGCATTGCGCCCGAAATAGCAACGTGTATCGATTCGCTGAGGCTGTATAAAATATTGCCTTTGCCTAACGTTAGGTCATTCGGCGACGATCCATTATCATCATGTTTTTTTAATAGCTGTTCGTCGACGAGACACATGCGCACAAAGGCAATTAAAAATTCAAACTATCTTACTACGTATTTAATATTCTTGTGGTTTAAGTATATCAATAGGTTTACGGTAATATTGAATGCCGAAAATTTAAATTGTAGTAGGTACATATGATCTTACGTAGCTTGCTTGACAAAACGTAGGTGTAGTAAGATATATTTCTTCCTGCAAGAAATTGCTGCAAGAAAATCGTTACATTGTGGAAAAACCCACATGTCTTAGATATACTAAAGACATAAGCCCGCATTAGGCTAGCGGCCTGTACTCTCTCTTTCTTAATAGATGAGAGTATACCCGTGCCCAGCAGTAGGACACATATGGGTTGCTATTATTAAAACCGGAAATAAAAACTAATCTATCTCATTGCCAAATTTTAATAAGATTTGTTTAGCCGTGAAGGCGTCAACAAGTACAGACGGAGTTATTTTCGCATTTCATATATTATTAGTAATGTTTATTACATGCCTATTCATATTTTTATCCCATCTTGTTTACAAAAATATCCTGTTGGTCTAGATTTTATAATTATTATAGTGACTGCTTAGCCAGAGTGATTAATAAAGCTTTGTTCAGAGTCTGTGTGTAATTTGTGCCCCTAAATTATATGTTTGTAATGTCTCCCGCGACACAAGTCTTGTTCTTAAGTGCGGGAGTTGTCTTTTTAAAATATAAAAAAAGAAAAACTGTCTTCCGACTACATCAAATAACCGAAGTACATTTGTAAACTTCGCCAATAAACTGGGCCACTCCATCCAAACTTTTGTTAAATATAATCTGTCTTTTAGCCGTTTAATCTAAGTTTAAAAGCGATTAACGCTTTGAGATTACTGCTGGTGCAGCTTATAGACTAGGGAGTAAACCACGGCTTACTTTAAGTTTAAGCAAGTTAAATATGTTTCTGCATCATTTTCAGAAGAGTTTCTGTATATACCAAATAGATTACTAGCCGTACCATGAAATCCTTATAGCGATCTTAATTTAAATTCGTAAGATTTAAACTTTAGTAGGTACGAAATTTAAATTAATAAATAAAGTCATAGGACTCCAATCTAAGGTGACTGTATTATATTCATACATGGCAGCAGCAATTAGTGCGATAATCTGACTTCTTATTACAAGAGATTTTTGTAGTTGTGTCTTACACCTCAGTTTTCAATGTTATATAAAATGTTTAGATTAAGTAAATGTTATACTTTTATACAATCTTACTAATATGCGAAAGTTTGGATGGGTGGATGTATGGATGTTTGTAACTTACGTCACACTAAAACGGCTTCACGAACTGAATGAAATATGACACAAAGACGGATAGTCTATAATAGCAAATAGGCGATAAGACCCTTGTACATAAATGTGTAATATCTGTATCATAAATGTAATTGGTGTACGATAAATAGTTTTCTATTCCATTCTATTCTAGTAGGTATTTCATGAATGAAAACGTAAAACATCATGTTTATTGTATGTGTATGTTTTAGCATAATTTATTGTATTATACTTTCGAATCGTGATATTTTTGCATATAATTGGAAAGTTCTGAATCCCTTTACCTCGACGATGGGTATAGCATGATACATACGTTTATCTTTGCCGGTAACGATAGTGTTCAACGATTACTTTCACATGATACTCCTTGGGTCTCGTTATTCTGGGTCACCGACCAATATCAGTGAGGTATTGACAGCCTAACTACTAAGGATCAATGAGCCGATGAAAAGATAAAAGTGTAATAAATTACAAGTAAAAAGGGGTTTTATTTTGCATTCGTTATCATCCGTGGCTTTCGCTCACGTTCTTATTAAAAATGACCTATACATATCATGAACTCTGGAACTCCAGCCTCAGGTATGGGTTGAAAATCGATCTCCGCATTGTAAATATTTGTGTTCACACGGATAGTTCCTAATTTAGAAGAACTTGGAAAAGACTGTCCTGACAGTCTTTGTACGCCACGCGTCGGTCACCGGTGACCCCTAAACAATGGATTTCCTATGATGTCTGCTGGCGTTCAACGTGAAATTCAAAGCCGAAATTCGGAATTAATCATAATAAAGATGTATAGTTTCGAGGTAACCGGTGACCAACAATCCCATGATTGTTGGTCACGTGCAAATATTTCAAGAAAAACATTGACGTTTTACAAGTGTTCCTTTGCATTTACAATAATAGAAGATCAATTTATTTAAGCGACCACTCAGTTCTGACGTATTTTATTTATTCCGAAGAACGCGTGCTCATGAATAAATATTGAAAGCGAAAATACGAGATCTGCCACATATTTTATACGAAGACAAATAACACTGTCATAGTAAATGTCTTTCATGGAACTAAAGTATTTAGCTGTCAGTGACAGACTAAGAATATTTTTAAAGTTAAATAAGCTGTGATAGCGCAGTGGCAGATTATTGGACTGCTTAACAACGTATGATTTTACGTCATCATCCTAACATGAAAGAAACACGTGAGGTACCTGCGTGCTCTCAAGAAGTTCCAAAAAGGTGATCACTGGCCTCTTACAAACTTAATCTTTTAATTAAAAAAACAAAAGTAAAAAAGGAACGCTATGAAAAAGGTACTATATCTCATTTTAAATTTGAATTTCAAGTTCCAAAAGAACATTGAATTTTTGTGACACTTCGCAAATTGAAATCTGGCACAGCGGCGCACCTGCTATAACTCGTAAAACGTCAAATCTGTGGCGTGGGTACATTCTATCCCACAAATTACGTCTACCATTAGCATGAATAATGCACGCTATTGCAAACTCTATGTTTGTTTGTTTAAGAATCAAATCCGATTGCAGTTGTTACCATATGGTACTTTACCGCTGCCCAGAGCCTACATTATACCAAGGTGATTTTTAATAGTCGTTCCTAGAATCTGCAAGCTTCGAAAGAATTGTGAAACTTTAGTACCTATTATTTTGCAAAAGGTTCTTCTTGACTTTTGTTGATTTATTGCATACATTTCAGGAAATCTGTTGCTATTTTATGGCAGAGAATCAAAAAAATGTAAGGCCAGTGCCTTTTTTTTAGGAAAATCATTATATAGATTATAATACCTACAACCTAGAATTTACTAGGTTAATTATGTGAATATAATTTTATAGTAGTTTTATTTTATGCAATATAATTTGCCTAATGTATATTGTCATCACTTTTTAGCAAATATTATAAATGTGAAAGTTTGTGAGTATGGATGGATGGATGGATGTATGTATGATGTATGTATGTTTGTTACTCTTTTACGCAATAACTACTGAACGGATCTGGGTGAAATTTGGCATACAGATAGATTATAATATAGAATAGCACATAGGCTTTTTATCGCGGACCGGCGACCTGGTAAAGGTCGGCTCAGGATCGAGAGTTGTGGAAGTCCTTGGGGAAGGCCAACTATACAAACCATTGCGAATATTGTAAAAGTAGTAAACTTTCATTAATATTAACTAGGCAGCGACATTTACTTATAGCTACGTAAAGAAAGGTATTTGACCGACACGTAAGTGTGATTTTCTCAAGTCATTACTGACTAATCATTCACCAGTTTTCTCTCTCACATATTCTATACAACAGTCAACATTAAGATTTCTTTTGAAATCAGAAAATAAACTGTTCATCTGAGTAAACTGAGATATTGCCCATCGACTTCTAAACGTCCTCCGTCCGTCCTGACATTGTCGCAGCACTGACCATTTAAGTTGAATAATGTTTTTGGTTATAAAGGTTTGCATAAATAATAGAGAATGGAAAGATAAAGTTTATGTTTTAAGCCTAAATATATAAAACCCTCTGCAAACAACAGATTTTAATCGGCCGATAATAAAGTCAAAGTCAGTCTTAATATCGTATAGATGGGAAAAAACAATATGGGTGAATACTATAATAACTGAGAAATGGAATGAAATTCATAAAAATACGCCGAACATCATTCAATTTTTACGAAAGCGTTGCCTCGTTTTTTATATTAAATAACAATATCTAAGAACCCTAGGGAGAAAGGTTTTCACTTTGTCCTTGAAGAAAAACAATAGCTTTATATTACTTCGGAACACGTTCATTGTTTCACTTTTGCGTGTTCAAAACTTAGACCTAGGCCACTTTGCCAATAAACTACCACCAAAAGGACCAGTGGAATTATTTGTAAAATAGGTTCTACAGGGCAAAATGGTTTTATACCTGTTTTTCCTTTTAGAATATTTTTTGTTTTTGGTTGGCAAGAACAACCTTAACAAACCTACAGTTCGTAAATTAGGATTTAGGGATTTTTATTGAATCTACTGATCCAAATTTAAAAAATATATATCGACAAAGTATGCGAGCAAAGCCGCGGGCGGCAACTAATCGTTGATAAGTCTATACTTTTTGTTTTATGCCTATATTACTCGTATGTAACTGGCAAAAAGTATTTTATCTAAGCAATAAAAAGAGTTTGGCGCTGTTAACGACATCAGAAGAAAGTTTACATCAGACATCCATCTTATACCAAATATAAACTTACCTAATTTATTCTAGCCGTTCAACAAATAAGTATATACCTACTACTACAGATGTTCACTCTAGAAACATATATAGATATATGTTTATTTGTGAAAGGACCCAAAATATGGCAAAAGTGGTTCTTATGAATAAAAACTAAAGCAAACTTTCCGATCGAAGTTTGTCAAATTTCCTTTACCTAGCCAAATTTGCATAATTTTTTCATAGGTTTCCAATGTTCGAACAATATTGGCAAAACGGTAGATTTCTCTTGTGGTATCGTACGTTGGCCGTATAAGGGGTGACATATTTGGCAAGACTTTATTTTAAATCGGGAGATTCGGGACATATAAATTATAATATTATTTAAATTATGTTCGTTTGTATAAAATGTATGTTACTTGCTATGGTTTTTGTTATTGCCCATGGTGGAAGACGAGCATTTACTTTGGCAATGGCAAACAACACAGTCAAATCGCTGCCCACTGTGAAATCAGTGCGTATTGATATTATAATAACTTGATATATACATATATTCGAGAGAGGTAGGGCACCATACTAGTGAGCAACTCCGAATGGGGAAGGATCTCCACCTAACAGAAGACCACAGCCAAATAACTACACACAGCGGTGTAGTAGTGTTCCTGTGTGTGAGTACAGGTCATTTTAGGGATGCGTTTTGAAATAAACGTATTCCTACCCCAGGGATACTCCCTTCTTAAAGCCTTGGTGTAAGAAAATGGGTTGGCAACTCGCAAGTGATTGCTTTGGTATTGCAAGCGTCCATAGGCTACGGTCACTGTTTAACATCAGGCGGGCCGTATGCTTGTTTGTCACCCAAGTAGTATAAAAAAATATATATACACATGTGTTTACTTTTTGTGGGTATGCATTTGATTATATGACGTCATGACTATTAGGACACCTAGCTAATCTCCCACGAGACTGAGGAACGCAATTGACTAATGTAAACCGTACGCTTCTCAATAGGTATTGTATTTTATGTACCTATCTGTAAATGTATCGACATTTACTTTCACTAGTTTTATAGTAGTTGTTAATTGAAATCGTGTTTGATCTCGCAATTAGACCAATGAAGATAAAATCAGATGCTAATGAACGAAGAGTTACTTTGTGTGTACAGCTTTTGTACCATTCTTTAATACTTTACAGTGGTCGACGTTTAGAGGCAGGAATCGAGGTAATATGATCTGCGCTGATAAAACAGGGAAATGCGCTTTAATTATACTATTAAAAGATCGTGTGGAAAACTCGTATTTGTTTAAAAGGGAAATAAAAGCTTAAGGTATAGGTTTGCAGAAGCCACACCCTGGGAATAAACCCTGTCTTGATTTCAATGTTGGTAAAACCCACCGCGGGCTTAACAAATACCGACTATTAATAGAGAATGGGGTTTTTTTTAACAAACTACCTCTTAAAGTTATGAACCTACCCTTACACAAATTCAAACTAGCAGTAAAAAATCATCTTTTAAGCAAGGGTTATTACACTATCGAAATGATAAAAAGTCATGGGGTTAGTTGCTAATTTTGATACAGAATTATATAAGAATAATAACTACAAATTTGTAAGGAGACGTTTTGTGATCATTATTGACTTTCTATTTATTTTTTTTATTTTTGTAATTATGTCCTGGATTGTCATGCTCACTGAAATGCCATTGCTTGTGGTGTCGTATTGGCCGGGTTATTTCCTTCCCTCTAATATGGCGAAGGAAATGATGGCTGGTCCGTGCGTCATGCTCGTGAACGGGTGCTACTTGGGGTGGCTGGTCAATCTTGGCATGATTTATTTTTAAATAATAAAGATATAGTTTTTAGATTCTTATTAAGAACGCAATGCGATATCGACACGTTTCTATCTTATACATACAAAAGGAAAGGATCCCCCAAGATTGCCATACAGTGGAAAGCTAAATTCATTTCTTTCCCTTCATTGTTTCCCTATTAAAAATATTTTTACGTAAATTTAATTTTGTATGGTATATTGGGTTCCGTCCCTTTTTGTTAACACTAATATTGTAACTCATACCAAATTGGAATTGTTATACTCAAAAAGAGTGGCCCGAGTTTCTTGCCAATTCTTCTCGAGGCCCAACCCTAGTCAGCGAATTGGCCGTAGGAAAAAAGTATGCTGGCATTTGTTTTTTATGACGTTCATAAGTATCATTTATTTGATCTAAATGAATAAATGAGTTTGACTTTGACTTTGAATAATTTATTTAGATAAGTCATACCATGACATTCAGGTCGATGAAAAATGCCAAATAAGACATCAGCTTTTTGCTACCGAATTCGGTGAATTAATAGACATGAATCAACTCATTTATCTTCGGAGTATGCAAAATACGCACCAAAACGATCCTGTAGAGACTTTTAATCTAATTTCTTAAACGCCTCTATACAAAATACTATAGGAAAAGCAGTGACATTCATTATTCTAGATCTAGGCTAGCTACGTGACACGGCAACACTAGGTCCTAACTCTTAACTACTTGACCGTTCTTATCTTTGTTTTTCAGGCCACACACATTACCGTAAGGCAAAGGTATTTACGTATACAGCCATGTTTTAGCACAAAAACAATGTTGTTTACACTACATACGATTAAACTGTTGGTGTGATTAGTCATCCCGACTGCTTAGTTCGTGGTGGTCGTGAGTTCGATTCCCATTATAAACAAAGCTTTGTAGGAACGATTCTTTGTTCTGTGTCTGGACTCTGGGTGTAGTTTATCTATAATATGGATGTATTTAGAAATTTATAAGTATGCTTACCAGTTGTCTGGAGGCCATAATACAGTATCTGCTTAGCTTAGAATCAGATAGCTGTGTTTGAGTTGTCCCAAGACTGTATTCATCATCATCTCAGCCGAAAGATGTCCACTGCTGGACATAGGCCTCCCCAAAAGATTTCAACACCGTTCGACCCTGAGCTGTCCTTATTCATCGACTACCCGCAACCTTTACCAGGTCGTCGGTCCACCTTGTTGGAGGCCTGCCCACGCTGCGACTTCTAGTATGTGGTCGCCATACATCTTTTCTACCAAAACGTAACCATCGGTTCTACGAAGTATGTGCCTTATCCATTGCCACTTAATTAAGGCAATTCTTTGAGCTATATCGGTTACTTTGGTTCTCCTACTCTCAATCTCAATCTCCGTATTAAGACTGTGCTAATTACGTTACACGAGTGCTAATATTAGTTACGAGTATGTGTCCGATCATTACAAGCGTCCACAACAGAGCTAGCACAAAAAAAAACATTTTTATAAACATTACTGTATATAAGATCTCATTGGTTAACTGTACACGTTCTATAAAAACGTTAACAACGTGTCTGGCCTTATTCCTAGGTCAAATTGAGGGCAGATATAATAAGGAGGCTAGTTAAGGGACCTCTATTTTTTCTTTTAGCTAAACTATCTATAATATGGTAATGGGAAGATTATTTTCGATGGGATAAGTCTTTTGTAGGAATGTGTGAATGTGTCGTATGGTAGACACATAGCTTTTATCTTGCTTTATTGGAATACTGGTCTCGATTCTTTAGATTGAGTTAAATAGTGTTAACCAGTGAAATCAAGAGTGGCCGGAGTTTTTTTTTTAATGACAACTTCCGCACTAGAGAACGAAGAAGCGTTAATTGTATTTTTATACAATTAACGGGCACAAATTACACCCAGACTCAGAACAACTCTTTGTGGGTCACACAAAGTTTTGTCCTGTGTGGGAATCGAACCCGCAACCACGTGCACAGCAGGCGAATACTGCAGTCACTGCACCACCAAGGCAGTCAATTGGTCATCACACAACCCCAGTGTATGTAGTGTGTGTACTACTTCTCACGCAAGTGACTCCCGAGATATTGTCAGCGTCTTACTGGTCTGGTATCTGCTTAATATTAGACAGGCCATAAGCTTGTTTGCCACCTAAATATAAATAGCTATGTTAATTTTGGGATAGTTTTTTGTTTCTACACGTTGCTGTTTTAGTAGGTACTAATCTTTACAACAAAATCTCAAGTTATGGTTAATTTATTCCAAACAGTTTTGGTTGGTATTATTCTAAATCTTGCCCCGTTTAAATGTCCCTAAATAACTACACAGTATTTGTTAGCCCCATTATAGTACATAGCGACCTTCGTCATACCACATATTGAAAGTTCTACTGCTATCAGATGTAGATCGTTCGATAGCGTCAATTTGTGGGACGCACGCGCAACATGGCTGTTTTGTACTAACTAGTGTTGGGCTAAGTGTCCCGATTTTAACTAGACGTCCCGATTATTAGGATTTGTTGCTACTTTTGTAGCGCTACAACTGATGCATGCGTATAAACTCATATATATTATTTATTTATTCTTTATTTCTATATAGGATACATTTACACATAAATACAGTCGGGGCAGGAAGATTCTAGAGTAGTGACCACAAACTGAAAGATAAAGCGTGGGCAGGTTGCGGGCAACCGATGGACAAGGTCGAATGTTGTGGAAATCCTTGGTCGACGCCAATTTTGTCCCGATGTACGATTTATAATCCCGACTGATTTATTCACTCAAGAGTCTTAGCTGCTGCGGTTACAGGTTTGAAATTTTGCTCAAAAGTTCCTTAAATGAAGTGCGACTAGAAGGATTTTTGGAAATCAATCCCTAGACGGGCATAAAACTCTTTAACACAGCCGAAGTTAGAGCAGGCCGGGAGTTATAAATAATACTGTGGAACGACTTACTTACTCCGAATTATTTAACTATTTGTGTTAAAGTGTAACATTAACTTGGCAACACTGGTTCTAACCCTAACAATGGCGGTTTGTGTCGATTTGTTACTTCCGACTATTAAAGGTGACAATTAGGTGGCGATATTATTTTCGTATGACAGGTGACATTTTGTATTGTTTAGTAATAAGTAATCTATTGTTTTGATATATTTTTGTAATTAACTATAATATCCCGCTGTGCTACATTTTATGGACGACCAGTTTTATAGTACTTATTGTTGAGTTATTTTGCAATGTAATAAAGCAATTATTAAGTTTTTTGAAGGCTCGCTCAATTGTAACAGAATCCAAAGGGACACTAAATTTACCATATCTAACTACCGATTGTAATTTATAAGTCTGTGCAAATTTTGGTATTGATAAGATTGCCTGTGATACTTTCACTAAAAACCCGACGGCGACGTACCCACAATCTTTAGTCCGAGCACAAGCGTATTATTCTTAAGATCCTAAGAAGATTAAACACACAAGACAGGAGGTAGGTAATCATGTAAATAACTTTCACTCAGCTTTAAAAAAAATGAAATAAACTTAATAACTTTCAACTTGCAAAATTAATCCGAACCACATTTGTGAATTAGCCTAATGTAAAAACAAAACTGATTAAATATTTTACTAGAACGAATGGCCCAAAGATATGTTTGACCCTCGTCGCGTCGCGTCGGCTTGGCCGCGCTGATAATGTCAGCGCCATTTTAAGCCATGCCACAGATTAAATAAATCTTTTATGCTATACAGTCAAATAAAATTACGAACAGAAAACCTTATTTTAAAATTGGATAGATAGAATAGATAATCTTTTATTTTATTATAAACATTTATAAAACAAATAAAACAAAATACAATTAGCGGCCTTGCTAAGCCAATTTCTCTGGAAAACCTAAGGCTGGACAGAAATGACCATACAAAGAACTGTGATGGTGTATTTTTAAAATGACATTAAATGAAAACAATAAAACTTAACAACATAATAACGGCGATCTAAATAACTATGTCACCAGGTTGGCCACTAACCAAACGATAAGAAAAAGAATGAAACATCAATTAGAATCAGGTATTGAGATAATGTCTCGACATATTGCACCGAAGCCTATTATTTTAAAGTGCTTTTCAATAAAATCATAATGTTTTATATAATAATTATATTATGTAAATGTTAAGAAATACTGTTTGCATACTTATAACCGTGATATTAATAATTGTATTCGCACGTTAAAAGCAATAATAAATTGATTATTTTATTGATCCAGAGATTAAGAAATATCTCTGAGATCACCTGTTTTTAAAAAATGTATTATTCTTACGATAACTGTTATATCTTTAATGGATAACTTGATGCAGATTTTTACCAGTTTTTTTTTTTTCAAATCGAACTTGTAAACTAATCGTGCAATAAATTGATTTGATTTATTTACTACCCGATCATGGTTTGCTGTGGTTCATTCTGGTATGCTTGGATTTATCCGTTACCTAATACTTGTACAACTTCATCGGTTTTCTTTATTTTTTGCGGAACTCTATTTCTTTTTAAATTACCCTATAGCTTCACAACATTAGCTATCTGCCAGTGTCAAAGTCCCTTTAAAATCTGTCTATCCTTTGCGGAGATTAGCGGGAACAAACGAGACTCTTTTAACTTTTTTAATCGTTCAATTCCGCGTAGAATGCTTGTACCATTCCATAATATAACAAGCTTACTATTTTAGACAACAGTGTGTCTCAAACTATAATACGATTACTCTTATTACCGATAACTCGTTTAGAAATAACAACACTTGAAAAGCTATAATCAAATAATAATACACTAATTTGTAAGTGCTTTAACACTATGCACTTAAGCGCAAGGTGCTTGAAGGTTAAGCTGATATACCAAGATTAGACATTGGACTATTATTATGTCAAATGTTAGTTGTATAATGTGTAATTGTTCCATTGTAATAATCTGAGTTACAATTCGGTTAGTGTTTGATTGTTTATGGGGACTGAACATTCTGGTCTTAGATTTGATTATGAGTTTACTAGATAAGTGTTTTTGCATAGGAACGTTTGGCTCATTCTTTCGTTTTAAATTGAGGACATGTGTCATCATAGCTGAAAGACGATCACAGCGACCACTAATGTGCATAGGCTTCCCCCATTTCCACGTAACGCGTAACCTTTACTTGGTCATCACTCCACTTTGTTGGAGGCTTGCCCACGCTGCGTCTTCCAGTTCGTGGTCACTTCTCCAGAACCTGCCCTAACGCCTATCGGTTCTGCGATCTATGTATACTGCCCATTGCCATGAAAATATATGTCATTAATGAGTACTTTCTTTGTTGTTTAATATCTACTATTTGATTATGATATCAGGACCGCGTGACCTAAATATTGGCCACAATAAAAGTATACCTACATTTATACTAGTAAATACATTAGAAAAGTATACATATATGTTGGTAATATCATATGCTCGTATGTTATAATATGTCAT
Organism: Trisateles emortualis; assembly: GCA_947095525.1. Classification (NCBI taxonomy): domain Eukaryota; kingdom Metazoa; phylum Arthropoda; class Insecta; order Lepidoptera; family Erebidae; genus Trisateles; species Trisateles emortualis. The sequence goes on along the minus strand of OX352736.1, from coordinate 17,062,377 downwards.
TCCTGATTGATGAGTTAGCACGCCCTGCTTCTGTTAGAACTCACTACTCACCTAATGTTATTGTTACTACCACAGAAATATAACATATGATGGGAACGGTTATGTTATTGATTCTTAAGGCATACCTGCGATGTTTATAATTTTGTCTATAATCTAGAATTCCTAAATAGCATTGATGTATCGCTTTAAAAACCTGTTTGACTAGTACAAGTTGGTGATTTGAAAGAAATTTGTTTTCATCGTCAAATACTATGGTTGACAATGAGACAACTTATCAAAAGTGACAAATATCATTTCGAGATCGAAAACTATGAGATTGAAGAACTCATACATGCATCTGTTGAGATTGATAAAGGTCTGTATCCAAGACATTGCGAGACTTGCCTCGCTGTGTACGCACCTTCCATTGTGGCGAAGTATGTGTCCTAACATATATGAGGTTCATTTTATCAACCAGTTTTAGTAAATAACAATAATAACACGAAACGACATATAGCGAAATTAAACATCAACGTCAACAACTCCGATTAAAGTTCTTTAGTAGCTTGTACGAAAGCTTGTTGAAGATTCCCAATCAAAAAGGCTCTACTATTATAGACTTAGCTTGTGAAGTTTGAAGTACTATAAACTTTTATTGAATTGCTTAGTTAAAACAGAGAACACAGCTACAAATTAACTTTGCAGTAAAATTAAATAAAACTCGAGCTTAAATGAAATCATTCAAGTGCATAAGAGGCACTAAACACGATTGACGCACTAAACCAGTCTACACCCACTAATTTATTCTGTAAGAAATTAAAACTGAATTTACGAGCCAGATCGAATGCTTACTTACCCTTTACTTCTGCGAAAACGTTTTAGTCTTAAACGTCTTAGTTAAAGTACTAAGCTTTAAGGAAAATGTATTAAATGTCTTTTTTTGTATTTTAAATGTTACACAATAAGATTTGAATGAATGGTAATAAATTAGGATTACTACTAGCTTTTATGGTCAAAACTATTTTAAATTGCATGTAATAATTTTTTGCCTGTTATTTGTTTTTGAAGGCAATGAGACCTTAACTAATAAAATACACGTGTAGTCTACTTACCAGTCTTTTTCCACGAATACTTCTGCATAAGTACGGATAGACTGTGTAAAATTTCAGTATTTTAGGCTGTGCATTGATTGTCAGACAGTATTTTTATATTTTTATATACAGACTAGAAAATGCTTAGTTCAGACTCTTTTTGTATTGTACGGACAAAAACTCTGCACCCACGTAAACAAGCCATTGTTATGTTTTTTGGCCAATTAGTGCGGATTACTTAGATTAGTTCCACCTTCTTTTTGTTGGAGGGAAAACGTTTTTTTCTTTTATTCATAAAACAATCCAAGTACTAGAGGATGATCCCTGTGTCCCTAGGGGTTTTACCGTTTTACAAATATTGAAATAAATGATTCAAAGTTGGTACCTAAACTTTAACACAATTTAAGTCTTCTTTGAATATCGAACTTACAATTTAAACCACTGCACTGCTTTGTACTTTATTTATTACTTGACTACCATCCATTAACTTTATTAATTCACAGCTAGTCATTTCATCATAATCATCATCATAAACAAAAAAAAAGAGTATAGTTTACAATTTTTAAAAGAACTCCAATTAATTATTTTCTTTTCCGCACAATGGGCAATGCCATAACCACATTTGAAAGCTTAACAACGATTGTCAAGGTCAGCTTGTATAACAATAAAAAATATCATCTTACCGAACCCAATATGTACCGGTTATATTGTCCAAAGGGTCGGTCTAATGGTCTATGAGGGTCCTTTACTAATAAAAGGACAAACGGCGCAAGTAAGCTTTTCTCAATATCGAAGTCTTACCTTACCATAACTATTACACTGCAGGGTAAAGGCTTTCCTTTTCGTTTTCCACTTAACACGGTCTTGGACTTATGTTGCGATTTATTTTCGACAATCTTGAAGCTAGAAGTAGACATCTTACGAACTTGTTCAGCTGTCCTATTACCAGCTCATCCCCATCTGGCCCTTATAACACCAAAAAATGATTATACATTGACCCTATTTTGCTTGTATTGTTTAATGTAATTTTGTTTTAAAAATATACTTTTCTTTTGCAGGTAAGTTGGTGCAATGATGTTGAATTTTTTAATTGATAACACGCAGAGCAGTAAGTACGTACACATATTTTTTTAACAAATATATTAATAAGTATAGGTACTAAACCAACTTTCGTGTTTATTTATTAAGTTATCAATCTTATTGGTACACATGATATTGTCTTTACCACGTTTCTACGTACACTTCGCGTACCCTTGACTTAACACAAAATTTTCCACTACTCATACATAGGTTTGCTGTAAGAAAACTCAACTTTGAGTTGAGCTTAATTTCAGACACAATTAAGAAATGTCTATAGCTAGATATTAATCGACAGATATCTATTCTTAATGTCCATAATTTTAAATATTCATTTTACACACCTTAATCAATACTTCCACCTTATCGTATAAAAATAAACTTAATATTTTCTTGGAATCATGCTTTCAAAAACATAAAACAAAATATACAATTAAATTGAGCACCGCCTTCTTTCTCAAGTCTTTAAAAAGTCCGTAGTAAATATAAACTTTAAGGGAAAACCTTTAAAGCCGGTCACATACATCATGAAACAAGAAAAGCTATAAAGTTAACAGCCCGGAAACTCGTAAATAAAAAGTACGAGTATATTTCTCGGTTAATTTACAAAAGCTCATTTTTGTCTTACTGCAATAATACTCGTAAAGGCTGGCAAACAGCTTTCAATCTTTTTGAAGTCATAGATTTAGGTCAGTTTTGTAAAAATTATGCTCTATGAAAGTGACCCTTATAACTTAAAACTAAATTGATATGGAATTTAGCGTTAAGCATTTATAGCATACGAGTATATAGGATACTGCTACTCAACACTTGCAAAGCAAATTATTCCAGTTGGACATAGACAACTTTTTACGCCGCAGGAAAAATGCATAGGTGCAAATATTATAAATGCAGAAATTTAGGGTCGTGAGGCGTTTCGCACCACGAGTTATTCGAACCGCGGTGCGAATCGCCCAAGTACTATTTCTGAATAGGGCGATTCGCACCGCAGTGGTAGCAGCGGTGCGAATCGCCCAACGTTTCTTTTGGAATGGGTCGATTCGGACCACGGAGCGCAAGTACTCAATACTCATATTGTACATCCTGATTTAAACTCAAAGCAGACATTTAAGATTATTATTTATTTGTACAATCGTTGAGAAAAGTGGTTAGTGAAAATAAAACAAAATATGCGATGTAAAATTCATGTTTAAACTTTACGTTACGTTTGATCAACATACACTTAACTTAAACTATATCTAGGTAATCACAGATTATGATGTATATAATATATAATTTACATTTAAAAAAATCAACAAAGATGAAAAGAAGATTTTAAGAGAGGTAGGGCACCATACTAGCGAGCTAGCCCGACTGGGGAAAGAAAGAAAGAAAGAAAGAAAATAATTTTATTTGCTCTTACATTCAATAACACTTACAATTACTACATTTAATAACACTTAATATAAGAAAGCAAATAAGGCCCCTGCGTCAGCTCTTATGTTGTGGCCTGGACCACAACGCTGGTATTCTCGCAGGACCTTTATAACTACACGAGTGACGACGACGGAATTCCAAATTCTTATACTTATAAATTGCTATTAATGATACGTTTTATATATATTATATAGTAAGTGTATGTATAATAGTAAGTTTAAATATATATTATTATAAGATAACTGTAGGGATTTAAATAAATATAAAGTAAAGGTGAGAGTAATATATCTAATTACAAATAACAATGTGCGATATGGTTAAGTCAATTGTAAAGTTAATTTATTATTATTCGTGCCGTGCACGTATCCGAACGCACACGACTGTCACTAGTGTCAAGTGTCAATGCAAATGCAATGCCACCACAGAGTACTATAATATAGGTGATGCCACGCACGCAAGCGGGTGATGACGTGTCAACACGTGTGAGAACGAACAAGATGTCCAACTCCAAATTCCAAACTCAAAACCCAATGGCGCTTTTACGTACCAGAATCCCTTTGCTTAATAATGAGTAACTGTTTTAATTTCACCTGGAAAGAGTGTGAGGAAGTCAAGCTTCGTAATGGCGGTGGCAGGTCATTCCAACAACGCGTGGCGGCGTACCTAAAACTGCCACGAAATGCAGTTGTCCTATGACTTGACGTTACGAGCAGATACGAGGACGCCCTCGTGTTAATCTGATTGACATCGCGAGACCAGGTCAGCTTTGAATATAGATACTCTGGTTTTTTTGTAAGAACTACGCCAAACAGTAACACAGCCAGATGGAGATGTCTTCGAGCAGTCATTTTTAAAAGATTTCCTGCATTTAAATAGCTGGTGACATGCGTTCGAGGTGGGATACAATAGCAGAATCGGGCACATGCATTTTGCACCCGCTGTATCATATTCTGCGTTCTTTTCAATATACATGCACCATATACTGCATCTACATAATTTAGCTTTGATAAAATAAGGGATTCGCATAGCATGATCCTCAAATCTGTGCTCAGGTGCTGACGAATCTGATACAACAGTTTAAGACGGTAAAAACAGTTTTTAACAGCTTCACGAACATGCGTCTCAAAATGTAGTTCCCCATCCATAACTAAGCCCAGATTGCGTGCTTCAGTCACTTCCCCTATCGCACAGCCATCAACCATCACCACTGGATTTAAGGCCCTAATCTTTTTTATTATTTCCTTAGATCCCAATATTAAATATTTTGATTTAATTGGATTTAGAACTAAGGAATTTCTCATTGCCCATTCTGATATTCGAGATAAATCTGCATTGATTTTATTTACAGCTTCATGGCATTCCTGAGGATGAAATGACAAATATAATTGAAGATCATCAGCATAAATATGAAATTTAGAGTTAATTATATGGTTGGTCACATCAGCACTGTATAGTATGAAGAGGAGAGGACTGATTATGGATCCCTGGGGGGCCCCCCGAGTTACCTGACTGCAAGAAGAATTGACCTTGTTACCATTTGTGTCTTGTACTTGGACGAACTGTGACCTGTCAGTCAGATAACTGTGAAACCATTTTACAGTCTTTGTGTCACAGCCATAGTAAGTAAGTTTTGCAAGGAGAAGAGGAATATTGATGGTATCAAAAGCTCGCGAAAAATCAAGCAAAACAAGTATGGTGCCCATGCCCTTGTCCCTAGCTTCCAGAATATTGTCAACAACATCAAGGAGAGCAGTAGTTGTGCTATGGCCTTGACGGAAACCAGATTGCTGCAGAGGCAACATGTTATTCCTTTCAATATATTTCCTTAGCTGGCTACACACAACTTTTTCTAATACTTTAGACAGACAAGGAAGTAAACTAATAGGCCTAAGATCCTTAGCTGATGTTGGATAAGGATTTTTTGGTATAGGCACTACAATTGCAGTCTTCCATGCCTGAGGGAATATCGACGTCTCAATGGATTTGTTAATAATTCCAGTGATAGCAGTAAGGCTTTGAGGGAGAGTCAACATCAACATGTCCAATGATATGCCATCAGTACCCTGGGCATTTGATTTGAGGCTGGCAATGTGCAGACTGACTGTTCTTTCACTAACTGGCTCTAAACTAAAGGTGTCAGCATGAAATCGGTTGGATTCATAATAAATCAAGTCTGTTAAATTAAAAGTGCTGTTGCCTGGAATATTCAAAAAATGATTATTTAGACTGTTTGAGTCATTAAGGAATTGAGGTATATAGTTTATTTTTTGTTTTCCTATTGCTATATTAGATTTTAAATTTTTCCAAAGTATTTTTGTGTTTTGAATGTGTTGATTAATGTATGTACTAAAATATGCTCTTTTTTCATTTTCAATGGCTGTATTTACTATATATTTAAGGCTCTTATAACTAGCTTTATGAGAGTCAGATTTACTTAATTTAAAGCGTGCATGATGTTCATTACGCAGCTTGACCATTTCCTTGATAGTGTCAGTGATCCAAGGATGTGATCTTTCCCTAACAAAAATCTTTGTTTCTGGTGCATGTAGATTGAACAGAGTCATGATATGTGAATTAAAAATATACACCATATCGTTCACATCACTCTGATGCACAACATGACTCCAATCTAGGCTGCATAGGTCAACATGAAAGATATCCGGCAAGATATTTTTAAGCGGTCTGTAACATATCCACTGCGGAACAGGTTTTTTAATTGTAAATTTAAATTGTACACATATGATGGCATGTTGCCCCAGCTCAGGGATGTGCTTTACGAGGATATTGTGGACATGTGAATCAGTGCAAACAATATCAATCAAAGTCTCACTATGTTCAGTAAAATGAGTTGGTTGGTTTATTATTTGACTGAGATTACTATATTGTAGGAAATCATTCAATAATGTTGTCTTGCTATTGTTTGTGTTGAGAAAGTCTATATTAAAATCACCCAGCAATATTGTTTTGTAGGAAGGACCTCCACCTTACAGAAGACCACATATAATGGTTTAAAATCACAGTTCGATCAACATTATTCATTAACTTAACTAACTCTAGGTAATCACAGATTATGATGTAGGTATATTATAATTTGTATTTATTTAAAAAATCAATAAAGATAAAAAAACTTGTAAATTTAAAAATCTTGTAAACTTACACTAAAATCTCTTGCTAATCACAGATAATAATTTTACATTATAACTTACTTATAACTAAATAAATTTGTACATTCACAGATATAACAAGTGTATGTATATAGTAGTAGTTAGACGGTAATGGTTTAAAATCACAGTTCGATCAATATTATATATTAACTTAAAACTAACTCTATACTAGGTAATCACAGATTATGATGTATATTATAATTTACATTTAAAAAATCAACAAAGATAAAAAATCTTGTAAAATTAACAAACTTGTAAACTTACTCTAAAATCTTCATTTCTCTAAGCAATGGCCGACAGTTATATTACTAGATAATAAATCTTGTATGATGCTATAAATTCTTTGGTTTATTTCGATCGTATCTTTTTTTCTTTTTGAAATTTGTACGTCGCCCTGTCTGTTTAATTTACTAAGGTAAAAGTTAGCGTCTCTTTGAATCCCATTAAGAAATTGAGCAATATTAGGTTTTTCGGGAATCATCTTCTTTATTTTTGCATTCCATGACTCCACCATATTATTGGTTTTGTCAAATTGATTAAATGTATTCCATGCTTTTGATAATACATCATGTTCAAGCCATGTTTTAACGAAATAATCGTTGAATTTAATTACTTCTGCATTGTTTGGACTTTCACCCATCACATACAGCCATCCTTCATCCAAAAAGTTTGGAGGTAAGTGTGCCAATTGTGTGCATAGTTTTATATGGATTACCCCCTAGTTTTGTTTTGACTACCCCCAATTGCTTAGCTTTACGCCATAAGCTGCGGCTGAAGTGAAAATAACAGCCAACTATTTTTACTTTTGGAAATATATCTTTTATTGCCAAAATCGCAGTCACTTCAAAGTCCATTGAAATTTCTGTAGGCTTCCATTCTTTGACTTGACTTTTTATAATTTGAAACAAAATTTCATATGTAGATCTTGTTTTGTCGGGAAGCAACGCATATAGCACGGGTACCACATTAACATATTCTTGATTGCTGCCAATATCTGCATGAATAGTGTAGACCTGAGAGAAATACTTCGGACAAATTTTGAATGTACCGTCAATGAGATATCTTGTCGATTCTCGCAAATATTTGACCATTTCTTTTTTCGCGAAAACAAGGATTCGCTTATTTTTTTCTTTGTATTCCGCAAACAATAAATTTTCATACCGTTTTGGTACTTCGAGTTCACAGCCTTTATAAAAATTAAGTTTTTTAGCACCTTGTGATTTGTTTCTGATTTTGTAAAGTTTTTTCTTAATATTATCAAATTGTGGTAAAGGAGTCAATAAATTTATTCCTCTATTGACAAGATTTTGCACAGCATCCCCGTAAATTTGCGTTACTGGCTTATTAATGTTCTTTTCCAGTGCTTCAGTGCATAAATGTATCTCTTGGTCTATTTCCATCTCCGTGTCTCCTCTAGGTGGATGGTTGTGAGTAGTTTCATGCAGTATAATAAATGGATTTGGTTTCCCTTTGAGAGTTGCATTGCACTTACTAGAGTCTTTATTGGTACACCTCCACAAGTCAGATCCATCTTTGTTTGTTCTCTTCAACACATAGTTATATCCAGCGTGACAGAGCATTCGCCCCCCTCTCTTCGTTTTTCAAAAGTCAACAGTGCTAGGTTGACCATGTGAAGTTGAAGGGTGACCAGACATTTTTACAGAACTGAATAACAGTGAACTAAAAATATATATAATTTTGATTTACATTATACGGGTATGTACAAGTAAAATAAAAGTAATTCAATTTAAAAGCAGCCAATTCGCAAAGTTGTAGTGTCTTCACATACAAAAAAATAAAAGTAAAATAACTTTTTTAAATTTGCTTTTATTTAAATGTACCAAAAAGAGCAAAATGAACATGTTCCATGAAATTCTAACGTCAACTTATAACGTTTCTATACTATGTATTTATAATAATATGATATAAAAGCTTGTCGCGAGATTTAAGTCGGAACTTGTATTTACTTTGTTAAAATAAACAATTAGACAAAATTATTTAATTTACTTTTTTTATCTACACATGTATATATTATATTTTAACACATTATATAATATGCTACAATATAATATTATATTGTAACTAGTTTATTTATAGGTATACTATATTATTATATTTATATTACTAGTACAACGTTAGTTTTAAATTTGTAAATATCTCTACTTATAAAAAAGTAAAAAGGTTATCTATACATTGTACTTATTTACAAACTTCATGATAAATAATAAAACGTTCCAAAATGTAAATAGTGTTTTATTTTATAAATTATAATGCTTTCTTTAAAAACTTAACATGTTGATTCTGTCTAGTACTTACATAATAATGTGGTTGCGACAAAAATATTGGTACTTACCAAATAAAATTCCCAACAAGTAACAACACAACACATCACCACTCTTAAAGTAGATAAGACACTGTGACCTCTTCCAGAACTCAAGTGCAAATAAAACGACACTAGAAGCATCCACCAATCAGAAGCATGTGTCCGTGCTTCGGGGGTTGTTCTATTGATTATGTAACCGGTAAGGCAACTTTTAACAAAGAGTTAATTTTACCTGGAATTCTTGGAATGTACTTGCGTGTGCATACGATGGTATACCTTTTTGCACCTATTTAACGTATTTTTACGATACTTTAGGGTAATCAATTTATTTAGTAAGTATAAAAAAATACCGTGCAGTAGCGCCAATACTTTACATAGTGAGCTTATGACAAATGTAACTTAAGTATATAATATTTTGTTTTTCTTATTATTTTTGTGCCTGGTTGTACTATAAGGTTGTATAATTAAAACTTGATAATCTTTTTTGTCTGACGTCAGTGTGGTCCGAATCAACCCATTACAAAAAGTTCTTGGGCGATTCGAACCGCGGTGCGAAACGACACATTCAAAAAGAGCTGTTGGGCAATTCATACCGCGGTCCGAACCACTCGTGGTGCGAAACGCCCCAAGACCCGAAATTTACTCTGTTTTTAAGTTTGTTACCTGTTTACGACTTAACGGATCTTAGGGAAATTTGGCAAGGAGATATTTAGTATCGTGGGGAAGAAAATAAGGTACTTTTTACCGTGATAACCGACATCCACGTCAACGAAGCCGCAAACAACAGCTAGTCATTAATTAATCTATTAAATACTTTAGCACCACTATTGCTTTACCTTTACGATTACATGATTCAGTACATAAATGGTATACACAAACGTAAAAACAATTTAGTCGTAATCAAACTCCAACCGCGATTACAATTGTAAATTGTTTTGGTTTCAATCACAGCGGGGCACTTTTGTGTAGAAGGACTTAGTCACTGTAATTACAACATTATTGTAATTCTTGCACATTAATACATTTTGTTCTACTGTTTGTAGCGTATTAATTAAGCTACGGGCCTACATTGATCATGACTTGATGATTTAAGTCATCTAATCCTAAAAGCTCCTTGGTGCATTCAAACATAGGCAGCGGACGTTATTGTGTCTATGATTTTAACATTTGTTCAACTCCATGTAAAACCTCTTTTGCTCTAATCTTTTCTTTTGATAAAAAAACAAATCAAACCTTTTATAAATAGTTATGATTAGCGGCACCGTCCCGTTCGCAAGGGTGGACATTGATTTAGTTTTCGTAGGGATCCCGTAATTTTTTTTTCAATAAAATATAGCCTATGTTACCCGTTGATAATGTAGCTTTCTAATGGTGAAAGAATTTTTAAAATCGGTCGTGTAGTTTTTGGTTTATGCGTTACAAACAATCTCTTTATAATATCTATACTTAATATGATAAAGCTGAAGAGTTTGTTTGGTTGAACGCGCTAATCTCAGAAAGAACTGGTTCGATTAGGAAAAATCTTTGCATTTATCCAGGAAGGCTATAGGCTATATAACATCACGCTATGATTAAAAGGAGCGGAGCAGTAGTGAGATATGTTACAAAATCAGGGAAAATATTCCAAAACCACGCGGACGAAGTCGCGGGCAAAAAACAAACTTAACATATATATTAAATTCTGTCATACATATTACTTCGTTTGATATGCACAGCAATGCTAATATTAATACAAAGCTATGTGGGTGTAACATGTTATGGACATGCCTTATAGACAAGTACATGGTAACGAACTTGCTCTAATATAGCAACTGTTATAAAGTATGATAGCGATACTCCAATACGTTTGGAGTAACTGTGCTTTACTTGTGTTTGTTGTCTTGGACAATATACTAGCTGGTTAATGTTTCTGATTGGGTACAGACTAAATACTGAACTAATAAACCGTTATATGTAGGCATAATTACACTTCAGACTGATATTGCTCGATATTTAGAGGTAGGTCGCCATTAATTTAAACTGCCTTGGTGGTCCAGTGGTAGCAGTATGCGCTTTCTGTGCACGAGGTTGTGGGTTCGATTCCCACAGAGGACAAAACTTTGTGTGACCCACAAAGAGTTGTTCTGAGTTGTTGTAATTTGTGTCCGTTTATTGTATGTTTGTAAAGTCCCCCGCGACATAGAGCTTGTTCTCTAGTGCGGGAGTTGTCTTTTTAAATGTGATGTGAAAAAAAATTGTGTTCTAATTATCTGTCTACTTATATATTTTATTTTATCTGTTGTCCTGTGTATATTCCAATAAATGCTTTTTCTTTTTTCCTTGTCCTACAAGCGATCCACTCACTTAGACTCAGCAGAATAGATGTCTACTGCGTAAAATCTCGGTTCAGATATGTTTTGTTTTTATATTAGTTAACTAGGTGGTAGACAAGCTTAAGGCCCAACTGATGGTAAGCACCTTAGTATGTGGAGTCCTGCATTGCTTGAAGCATCCAGACCTAAAAATTTGCAACACCAGGGTTTTGTGATGGAATATCCCTGAGATAGGAAAAATACATCACTAAATGAGCACTGAATACTTGTACTATCATAGTGGTAATCCTTACTAATATTATAAATGTGAAAGTTTGTAAGAATGGATGGATGGATGGATGGATGTTTGTTACTCTTTCACGTAAAAGCTACTGAACGGATCTGGATGAAATTTGGCACAGAGATAGATTATGGTCTGGAATAACACATAGGTTACTTTTTACAGCGATAACCGACATCCACGCGGGCGGAGCCGCGAGCACCAACTATATTAGGTATATATTTTTTTACTATTATAAGCCCATGTTGACCCAATGCAGGACAAAGGCCTCCCTACTTTCCTTCCACTTATCTCTGTCTAGAGCCGCTAAGGATCAGTCTTCGATAAATGGGTCCAACTCCGTCTAGATCTACCGTTGTACAAAACTAACATACGAACATTTCTAATCTACTTACAAATTATACGTCATCATACTTTTCCTAAACTAAGTAATAAAAGTCGTGATAAGTCCGCGTCCGGCCGTAGGCGGTTAATTAAAAGTTTATCTTGTTCTATGATATGTCTCACTGTCTGTTTACTCTGCGTGATGGCCATGTATGGAAACTTAACGGTTATAAGTATACTTGACAGAATTAATTCGTTGTACGTGCTGTGAATTTACTGTTGAGTGAGAATATTTGAAAGGCTATTTGTGTAAGGAAATAGTGAGAGTATTTGCTTAAGGTATTTAATTATAAGGCTCTGCGCAAACGAGCCACCAGTGGATAATGAGTTTACAAGATTTTTTATACAATTTGAGTGGGTTCGCTACACACGCGTGCCGGGCAAAGATCTTGGACAACGGCGTAGTTCGAGCATGTCTTATATTTGCTCCAATTGAAATGTGCATAGTTCGACTGTATTAACCAATGACATGATTCCTTTAATGCTGCGATTGCGCACATACCACCAAAGAAACCTAAAACTGCTTTCTGCACAATTTGTCAAGATGTTTGCTGGGCATAATAGCGAGTGGAAACCACTCGCGACTCAATGTCCACAATACGTGAATAAGTGGCCACCGGTGTTGACCACAACAAATTGTAGGGGCCTCCGACCACTAGTGGGGGCCACCGACCACGGTGGCGGCGTTTTGTGGCTGTCGACTGTGGCCCGTGTGCGGCCACCCTTAGAGTGTGAGTGTACCTGAGACTATTCACACCCGTAGACTAGCGTGTGAATGTCATCCAAATTATATTATTTCTCGCCGAGCTCTAGTACCGCAAGAGCAAACTCTCCTCTGCCTCACGCGTTTAACTTACTTCTGAATCAATACTCTGATTGTGATATATTTGTGGATGGTTGGCCGGCGATATTGTTGATATACCAGAAGTTTTACGAGCGAGAAGCTATGATCTCATCAAATAAAACTATGAAACTGTCATGGAAAACTACTTCAATAAGATTAGGTATGTATATTTATGTTTTCTGCATTTGAATAACTATAGTGATTGCAATCGTACAAGAATTATTATAACCGGTATCGAAGATTTTGCATTCATATTACATATATAGAGTGTTTCTAGAAGGGTTAGGCAGAAACTACGGAATTACACTTGCAACGATATCAAAATACTTTTGATTTAATAATTATAGAACCTTACTGGCCAGTCCTTCTAAATATTAGTCATCTAAATATATTGTTTCTATTATTTAGTTTGCGTATGATCCCTTCGATAATAAAATTAGCCTAACACAATGATAATATACGTAGCTTTTTATAGATAAAAGAGGAATGAGATGAGTTTGTCAATTACAAAGCAATCAAATCTTATGAATCAATTATATATATTTATACTATAAGTGTAGATAATGTAGACAACCTTATTCGTAGCAGTAGCATTTCAAATTCTCGTTCATCAATTGCAAAACCGCACCAACCAATTTCCTTAGAATCTGTGTAACCAATGGCTAACTACTAACTACATCCACACCCAACAAAGTGTACGTTTGATACATAAAATCAGCATATCCCCATAGTAAAGTTATTCGATACCAGGTGGTCGTTGGCTTGAGCGAAGTGATTCACAAGTGGAGCAGGTTGTGTAATATGCACGTGCCCGGTGCCCAACTATTGTGGTTTTTACTAGTACCTGTGTAATTGTATGCAATTTGTTAGATTTACCTGTTGTGTTTGTTCTGGGTTATATTATCGAGGAAGTTTACAATCAATATAATAGTAGCCACCATAGATTAGTTATTCAAACTGTTAGATGGAAACTGCATTAAGCATGTTTTAAACTTTTAAGATTATTTATTTATTATTATTTATTTATTTTACACTTTATTGTACACCATTATAAATTACACAAAATTAAACTTATGCTACAAAGTACAGTACAATGAGCGGACTTATCGCTAAAAGCGATTTTTACCAGGCAACCTTTGGGTGGAGATATTGTTTATATATGTGATTACATGACGTTTTAGCAAAAGCTGGCGTTTTCGGTGTTGTGGTTAATGATCCTGGATGCTAAGCCGAAGGTCGTGGGTTAGATTCCCATCGAGACTTTGTGTGATGAGCACGTTTCTGTTTGTGTTTCGTGTCTGAGTAAGAAATATACAACTCATACAATACTACAAAGGCTAAAGACAAAAGTCTTTTATCAGTGCGTTCTACCAGTAATTACATAAGCAGCCGAGACGTGGACGTAGCTTTGCCTAAATTGGGATCAGCTGACCGTGAGTGAGTTGTCCCAAAATATTATTATACACGGACATTTATAAAAACTCCGTTTAAACAACATCCAAGTACCCTACTGCATTATACCTTCGTCTCTATAAACTCCCAATGGAATTGTATCAACAGGTTTAACAAAACCCCTAAAATTGACCGCCCTACGTTTGAATCTTTTGGGTTATCATAAAGATAAGCAGGGTTTACCCGTTACCGTAAAGGCAACTTAGTTGAAATTTCCTTAAAGAGTAGTTTTAAATAATCGTCCTTATTGTTTCGGTCCTAAGGTATAAAATTATGAACAAGATCATGTGTGTTAAATTTAATTTAATAATTATATGCATATATTATTAACTATGTGCGTTGGGATACGTTATTTAGGTGAAAACTTGAGTTATCTCAAATATCTAAGAAATAACATCGTAGTATAATGTGATTTTGAATTATATCATTTACCTTTATATATTAACATTGTTTGAACGATATTTTCCTCACAAGCTAATTAAACGTAATTTATCATATACTTATTAAAACAAAACAAGTTATACTATATTTAACTTAAAAGAAAATAGGGCCTTATTATATTACTCCTTGGCACTAAGTAACTTGGATGATGCTATTAATATTTTGTGCTATTTCTGTCTTATTCGCTTAAAAAAGAGAGATGGATTGAGATGTGCGACGTGCCTTAACAAAGTTGAATGCTGTCAATAGCGCTTAATGAACGTCAATCAAAAAGTTATCTGTCTGCAGCCAGCTGATAAGGTAAGTAAGGCTTTTACTCGTTTAGTCTACATTTGACAGATTTTGAAAAATATTAGACATTGTCAGGGACATTGTGGTATCAAAAATAATTTTCAGTTTTCTCTAAATGTGCTTTGGAGATTTGTACTAACGCACATAAACAGTTTGTAAACTACTTGTTCTGGGAGTTAATAAATAAATATTATTAAACAATATTATTATTATTAAAACACAACTAATTCGCAAGTGCGTGGTTTGTCTGTGGTTTTAAATGAATTTAAAAAGAAGGAGGTTTACATTTTGTTACAATATTTGTCAATTCTTCTTTTTGAAGTCGGCTTAGTAACTTTTCATATGTTTTTATTGTTTACTTTTCATTCGTAAGGTGAAGGTCCCTCCATAGTCGTGCTTGCTTGCTTGTATGGTGCCCTACCTCACTTTAATTAATACCAACTTGACCAATCACTAGCGCTGTGTTGCACATCGATTTCTTGTTAACCTTTTCAATCAAATTAAATGCTTAACAACCTATTAAAAAGACTTTTACGTCAGAAATGCAATGGGCAAGATTGAAACTCTTTTAATCGCCATTAACTTGTGGTTAAGCTATTGTGTTTTAAAGTATTTTTCCGTACCAGTATGTTTTACAAATCGTTATTTCGACGATGCTGACAGCGCAATGGTGTTTACGACTCTTGCGTGGGATCCATAGTGCAGAAGCTGCCTATTAAAAAAAAATACACTTAATTGAGGCGGTTCTTCAAGCTATGTCGGTACATTAACAATAATAAATTAAATATATTACAAAATACGCCACCAAATCGCCATAATAGTAGTAGAACATTACATACTAACCCACATAATTCAGATGTCTCTTAACCAATCAGAACTCGAGTTAGTTGGCGTGCGCAAGCGGTCACATTCACCTCGGCCGGCACGCGATCTGTTCAGATCAATTAAGAGTATCCTTTTACGTTAGTGTGCGACTAATAGATATGTTACGGTAACAAACAAAAGCTGGCATAAAGTTCAATGACACTGCGTCTAATAGTGAACGTGTGGTGAAAGCCTGAGCTTTTTTTTAAATTTGACAGCATTGTTGGTTCATATTGCGTGGCGTGTTATGGGTTCGATCTCTACACGTAAAAAACCTGATGTAATCCACAAATGAGTGTAGGTACAGAGTCTGGGGGTAGATAGATAGGTGTTAGGACTGATATTCCAGATATTGCAAGCCTTCGAATTCCATATGCTTATTTGCTACATAAATAGTATGGCTTTTAAATACTCAACTAAGCCTTCTACACAAAATTTACCAATTTACACAATTTACCAGTATCTATTGAATTCGTATCAAATATTTATAACTTTACATGAATAATACATATTTTTGTTAATAAATATTCAATATTCATAACTATCATATTCACAACACAAATGATTTCGTTTAGTTCTGTAAATTTCATATATCCGTATTATTCCATTATAAAAGAGGTAGAGTTTGTTTGAACGCGCTGCTTATCTTTACAACTACGAGTCGGATCTGAAAAAATCTGGTCGCATTTGATAGCCCAATTCTTAAGGAAGGTTATAGACTATTTAACATCACAATACAACCCAACAGGAGCATGGCAGTAGGTATAAACGTGACATGGATAACTCAAATTAACACGGGTGAAACTGGAGGAACAGCTTGTCCATATCTGTTTGATATTCCTGTAAAAATATTTCACTCGAAATGAAAATAAGTATCAATACATCAGTGACACAAAAATACTAGGAAATAAAACCATAAATCGCTATTCGCAGCATTCATTGGAAAACAATTACGTATTCTGATGCTCTTACAGATAAACTTTGTAACATATTATAGTGTGTACATAATAGTTGTACAAACTATTAATATCATGTATTATTATCAACTGTATAAGCGTGTGTGGCCGCTTTTGTTCGCTTATCTGACCTACTGGTCTCGTGTGTTAGCAACTTTTACGTAACTTGCACTTTTATATCCAGGTACAATATAGCTGGTCACAATACACAGGAGAATGAAATAAGCAGTTTATTCTTAAATTAGCAGCAGAGTTAAACAATTTTGTATTCTTTCAGGGATAGAAATTCCAAAATTCCCTTTTTTGTATATGTTTATGGGTAAATAAGCATATGGCTCGCCTGATGTTAGGCAGTTACCGTAGCCTATGGACGCTTGCAATACCCACCAGGGTATAATTGCCAATCCTTTTTTTTTGACATCATCATCATTTTTTACATCAGGGCTTTAATATGGAGTATCCCTGGAATAGGAAGACGTTTCTTTCAAAACGCAGCCCTAAATGAGCGCTGGAGACCTGTACTCACAAACAGGAACACTACTACACCGCTGTGTATTTGTGGTCTTAGGAAGAGGTCCTTCAACGGTCGGGCTTGTTCGTTAGTATGGTGCCATCTTAAAGGCGCTGGTGTAAAAAGTTTGGTCGATAACACGCAAGTGATACCACTGCAAGCTTCCATATGCTACGGTACCTGCCGGGCCGTATGCTTCATGCCACCTAAGTGGAATAAAAAAAATTGTGTTCGTTTGTTTGCCATGTTCAAAGGCTCTTCAATATTGCATAATACTGGGCACAACTTGCTATATGTTCGATTATGCAACTTTTTTGTACCTATCCGTCCGTTATTGCTGTTTTCAATTAACTATAATTTAGTAATTAATTTGCGTTTATTGGAAAAGATTACTTAATGAAGTAGTACGAGTAAACCATCCGCATCCGTGGTAATGGCGGACGACGGCTATGCTGCATCCTTTTCATTATATATGCGTAGATATATGTATCAATTAATTTACTTGTTCGTTTTGCAACACTTCGACGGATAGGATGGTTTGTAATTGACCAAGCTATAGCATGTTTGAGAAGTCCAAAACATGGACAGAAATGGTCGCCAGTAACTTGGATACCACTTTATGTAGCACTAGCAGTACGTCCCGGCTTCGCACGGATGGACATTTATTATGTTTTCGTAGGGTACCTGCAATTTTTTTAAATACAATATGGCCCATGTTACCCGCTGATAATGTAAGTTACTAATGGTGAAAGAATTTTTAAAGTCAGTCTATTAGTTTTTGAGTTAAATCGTAACAAACAAACAAATAAATAAAACATCAAATTAAAAGATGCCCATACATCACAGTCCACAGTCTGGACACACTACAAATCCAAACGGACTTAAATAAAGCGTTTGTTTACATTTACCTAATCTTGCATTATGTCCACTGTAGGTATTCTTATAAATCACGAACTTCTGTTATACAGGACTTACTTGTTTCTCTACAGTCTCCTCTATCCAAGCTTTAGTACGTATCTATTCTGCTTTAGCATATTATTTTTAGTATTCATGTTGACAGAAAATATTTTCGTTCTTCGAATACGAATTCTCTTAACACGACCATGTAATATGATCATGCATTATTTACTTTGATTAGATTGCCTACATTGCTTGACATTACGACCAGTTTACAAAGGCATGATCGAGTCAATACCCGAAATATATAACATTGTATATTATATAAAACTATAATTTAAAAGTTACTACGACCTAAGACAATCTCAAAAAATATGTTAGTAGACCAAAGAAAACATTATGACGTAACGAATTGATGTAATACTATATCAATCACTTCGCGTGTCATTCAAACTATTTATTCATCAAAACAAACTCGAATGCCGTGAGACCTAAGCTCATTCGAATCCAACAATAACAAAAGCAAAGCAGTATTGCCACACTCTCTAAACTAACACGCGATATCTCAATTTGTCTTATACTTGATACAGATTAATGCACCAAAATATCGAGTTGTCCGACTAAAGCGATTATTACGTAGTCTACAACTGTACAGGGCTAGGTAGGAAGAGATCGTGTCCTAGTCAGGGTTGCGCATATTATATATTTTAATCTGGTAACTAGTCTAGTTTTAGGTAGCCTAGATTCAGAAATCGAGGCTACCTAAAACTAAACTAAGTCGAAGAGGATAGTTGACTGCACGGTTGGTTCAGTAGCTTAAGTGGTTACCTCGCCATTTGTGTGATCCATAAATGGTTGTCATGAGTCTGGGTGTATCTTGCGTCCCTTAATTGTATGTTTGTAAAGTCCCCCGCGACACAGGACTAGTTCCTTAGTGCGAGTAGTAGTAAGAGGAGAAGATCAGAGTTTATAATTGTAGTGTTGCTAAACGTATGGAGACAATGAAAAGTTTAAACAAACAACTTAGGAGTAAGACCAAATTCAAAGGCACTGGTATAACACTCTCAGAGTTCTTAACCAAACCCCGGCATGATGTATTTCTAAGCGCTCGCAAGCATTTTGGGGTTAAACAATGCTGGACTTCAGACGGCAGGATTGTCATCCAGGCCACGGATAAGTCTAGGCATAAAATTGAGTCTGCAGCCGAATTGCGACAACTTATTATAAAGTTTCCAATTAGCGAGTCGACGAGTCATAATCCTGCAACTGCAAATGCCAAAGCGACGACGTCGGGCCCGGACAAAAAACATCGCAAGCCAGCAAAATAACGGGTACTTTTATAATATTAGTTACTTGCGGTCACTCTGACTTTTAATTATTATTTTTACCTCGTCAGTCAACTTTAACTATTTAATATTTACAATGTGGGTTTATCTTTGTTTTGAAGATTGACAAGTAACTTTGACAGTAACAACATGTCATGTCATATGACATTAGAATGTCGTTCTGAAATGTTATTCAATATTTTTAATTTCTTGGCTACTAGCCTTTCTGCGGAGAAATGTGTTTATAGTTTATATTTTTGTTCGATGAATGTAAAGAGGTTAAGTGTTATATTTTAGCATAATTAATTATTTTAAATTAGTTATATATAACTAGGTTATATTTATTATTTATATATTATATTAATTTATTATATTATAATGTTATCTGATATTGATATTAATGATGATAGTTTTGCTTCTTGTTCTTCTTCTTGTGCATCTGATGAATCTTTTGCTAGTGCGTTTAGTGATGATTCTATCCACCTGCGTGAACAGCTATTTTCTTCGTTTTCTTGCTACTCTAAATTTCTTAATGTAGTGCATATAAATGCTCAAAGCATTCACGCTCACTATTCTGACCTTTTATCATCCTTTGACGCTGATCTAGTACATGCTGTCCTTGTATCTGAAACTTTTCTAAAGCCACCAATGCCCTCTACTCAATATTCTCTTCCTGGCTATAAGCTTGTGCGTAATGACAGAGTGGGCAAGGGATATGGAGGGGTTGCAATATATCTCCGAGGTGATATCTCTTATAAAATAGTAGACCAGTCTCCGAGTAAATACTGTAAATTTTCCGAACATCTTTTTATTGAAATCGAATTTAAGCATTCTAAATTACTTTTAGGTGTTTATTATAGTCCATCTTGCCAAATAGATTACTTCTCATCGTTTGAAAACAAACTAGAATTATTTTCTCCTGTCTACGATCACACAATAATCCTCGGAGATTTTAACACTTGTTTACTAAGGAATGACTCCCGCAGCCGTAAGCTCCAATCACTTGTCTCATCTGTTAATATGCACCTGCTACCACTTAATGCTACTCATAGGGCTCCTCACTGCTCTCCTTCTCTTTTGGACCTTATACTTGTGTCTGACCCTAATAAAGTAGCTACGCATGGACAGCATGCAGCGTCCTTTTCCTATCACGATCTTATATTTCTATCTTATAAAATTCGTCCTCCGAAGCGCAAGAGTAAATTTTTCCTGCTTCGTTGTTTTAAAAACATTGATCTGCAGCGTTTGAGGGCAGATGCAAGCTGTATCGACTGGTCTCCTGTTTACAACTGCAATGACTTGGATGCTAAAGTGTCGAACTTCACTAAATGTATATTACTTATATATGATACGCATGCGCCACTCAAAAAAGTGAGGGTGAAACATCTTCCTGCTCCATGGATTACGAAAGCGATCAAAATGATTATGTCCAGACGAGACAAAGCCAAAAGACGGTATAAAACATGCCCTACCGAAGAAAACTGGGAACTATATAAAAAACTGCGTAATCGTTGCAGTCGTATGTGTAGAGATGCCAAACGCCGCCATATTCACAACTCAATTCAGAATCTTAACACTGCACAAGTATGGCAATTTCTAAAATCGTTAGGTATTGGAAAAGACTCGAATAGCATCAATAATAATATTGACCTAGATAAGCTTAATGCTCATTTTTCCGAGGCGCCAATTACCGTAGACAACGATACAAAATCTTCAACTTTAAGTTATCTTTCTTCACTTCCTTTGCCATTGAATACTTCTTTCTCTTTTCACGCAGTTGCGGAATCAGACATTAAAAAATCTATCCAGTCCATCTCTACTAAAGCAGTGGGTGATGACGGGCTACAACTTCGTATGATCCAACTTATTTTGGATGAAATTGTACCCGTCATTACCCATATTGTTAATTTCTCTCTGGAAATGAGTACTTTTCCATCTTCTTGGAAGAAAGCTCATGTTTTACCCCTACCCAAAACTACAAATCCCTCTTCTCTATCCCAATTTCGTCCTATATCCATCCTCCCAATCCTATCCAAAGTCCTAGAAAGTGTTGCTCATAAGCAACTTGCCCACTATCTATCCTCTAACATCCTACTAAGCCCCTTCCAATCTGGTTTTCGCCCTGGTCATAGCACTGTGACGGCACTGGTCAAAATAACTGATGACATTCGCTTGGCCATGGAGAAGAAATTAGTAACAGTCTTAGTTCTACTGGATTTTAGCAGTGCCTTCAATTCAGTAGATTTTGACATTCTCCTAGGGATCCTGTCCTCTTTTAATGTCTCATCTCCTGCAATTGCGTGGTTCAAGTCTTATCAAGGTCGCACGCAGTCTGTTCGCACCGAGGAGGGCTCCTCTGAATGGTGTGCACTGACAGCGGGCGTCCCTCAGGGTGGCGTTCTTTCTCCTCTTCTTTTCTCCGTTTTTATTAACGCCATCACAAAAGTTATCACTTCTAATTATCATCTCTATGCAGACGACTTGCAATTATATCGTCACATTGCAGTTGAAGATTTGGCCGACGCTGTGAATGCTATCAACAAGGACCTAGAAAATATTAACAGTTGGGCTCAATCTTTTGGGTTATTGGTCAATCCAGCAAAATCACAGGCACTTATTATTGGTGGCAGATATATGGTTAACAATATCCAATCCCAGTCTCTTCCACCCATTGTCTACGACTCGGTTGCCCTGATTTTAACAAAAAGTGTTAAAAATTTGGGTGTTATAATGGACACTTATCTATCCTGGGATAACCACATTGCAGAGGTAAGCAGGAGGGTATTCTGCTCGTTTCAGTCTCTCAAGCGTCTCCAGAAATTCCTGCCACTTCAAACCAAAATTACTCTTGCACAGTCCCTTCTACTCCCACTTTTGGACTATGCAGATGTCAGCTTCCTAGATGCTAAGGAGGAACATCTCAATAAATTGGAACGACTGCAGAATTTAGGTATTCGCTTTATTTTTGGACTGCGGAAATACGACCATGTGTCTGAGTTTCGCAGGCAACTGAAGTGGCTACCTATTCGGCAGCGTCGGAACACACATATTCTCTCTCTCCTATTCTCTGTCCTTAACAATCCTAACTCTCCTTCTTACTTACGTGAACGCTTTGAGTATCTTGTTCCTAGGGGTAAACCCTGTCGCTCTTCTTCCTCACTCTTACTTAGAACTCCTCTTCACAGTTCTAGTCGTTACGATGGGTCCTTTACTATTGAAGCGGTTAGGCTCTGGAATTCACTACCGCACAATGTACGTGACAGTCCTTCTGTGGATGTCTTTAGAAGAAGAACGAGAGAGCATTTTCTGTCTGTCGTATATCAGTAATTTATGTATTGTATGTATGTTTATGTATTATATATATTTTTATGTATTTTATTATATGATATATATGTACACATAATATGTATGTATATGTAAGTAAGTATACATTAAGGTATACATTAGTCAGTAAGAATGTTCATATTTTACTCTTTCACTTTTCCTCTTCAGTTGTACACTTCGCTTACTCTCACTTTTATATCTTTTTCCTCTGCCACACTGGTTTGCTGGTAGAAAACTCAATCTTGAGTTAAGCTCGCCTTTGTACATGTTATATTTATGTGTATTTGTTTTCTATGTTTTTGTGTACAATAAAGAATTTAAGAATTTAAGAACTTAGAGAACGATAAGGAAAATACATAGCTATATAGAAAAAAAATACAGTCAGCGTTTAAGAGAGTCGGCGCAAATTTGCCAATCCTGTCTAATCTTTTGTTGTTCTTCTGCTAAAAACAGAAACGCTCTATGCAATCGAAGCTGAAACCGAGTACATGTGCAGTATATACCTAAGTATTATTTTTTACTCAATCCACTGAAGCCTAAATACTAACTACTAACAAACAATAAAGACAAAACAACAATAATTGCCAACAATATCGTAACTTTTCCTGTCACCCAAACAATTTACTGCAATGTTATTAATAAAGGGAATTAACAAATGAATCATTCGCATTGTTTCATATTATTACCGGCAGTAATGGCTGACCCGTTTCAATAAGTTTAATTAGAAAGCTTTGTACTTAATCAAATATTCAAATGAGATTGCGACAAAGTGCGATGGAGTAACTACGACGTTGTTGTATTCCCTACAAGAAGGTCATTGAGTACACTTGTGTCTTACAAACAAAACACTCTTTGATCTATTTATAAATGAAGAAACTTTCTAAAATACTTAAAAATAATATTTAACCCTTTTTGATAATTAAACTTAATATTAATTAGACTGATATTTAAACGATAAATAAGTAGTTATTTAACATTTAAAAGAAGAAAGACAAAAATCCTCCATATCCTTACTAATAATATTATAAATGTGAAAGATTGTGAGTATGGATGTTTGTTACTCTTTGACGCAAAAACTACTGAACGGATCTGGATGAAATTCTGGAAGATTATAGTCTGGAATAGCATATATGCTACTTTTTACTGCGATAACCGACAGCAACAACTAGTAATTAATAACCTTGACGTGTATACTTTAACATCAGCATCCAAACAAGCTGAACGTCATGTCAACTTAATGAGTGTAATAACGACGGTAGTCTTCACCTTGTTACTATAATGACTATGTTGTTACGTGTTCTCTGTCCATTGTGTTACGTTGCGAACGAGTAACCTTGTCAAAATTATGTGCAATAATTGTATAAGTACTATATTTATTTATATAAATAAAAATTAGAGGTTTTGGCCATAGACTCACCCTAAAAATGGGCGTATACCTAGCTGAGGCCGTACTATGACGTGACGCGATTTATTTTCGATCTTAATCGTATTTCGAATGTCAATCTTAGAGCTAGGTAATAGTTGACATCTTACGAATTTTAAATTAAGTTGAGATTTAAAATATATATAAATACATATAAAGCCTAAGGTAGAGTCGGCAATGCGTGCGTGAATAAAACTACGCTTTCGTAGGCTATTGTACTACAGTAAGTTTTGGGGACTGCCGATAGAAGTAAAAACTAAGTAACGATACAATCGTCAAGCAATTAGATTATTATTTTTGAATATGGAAAGAGTTCGGTGACGCGAGATCCATGATTTTTGTTCACCCAAAAAGTATCGCCTCGATGCGCCTTAAAAAGTTTTTACTTAAATAAATGGTGTTTTTGTTTATATTAAATAATCAAAAAGAAATGTTTCTTTATTTTGCATAACCACCTTAGATGTAGGTATGTCTAGCATGTGGGTTGCAGTACTTATAATATTAGACCGTAATCGTAACATGACCACATCAAAGCTAGCCTTCCGTATATCGAGTCACAATGATCGATTCCGGTAATTATCGATTATCGATTGCAGTTTTAACGACTTTTGACAGGGGAATTAGTGTCCGCGTTGAATGTAGTACAAGTAGTATTACTGCTTGCGACACTTTCGGAAAATTGTGTCGCAAAAGACGATCGTCATGCGTGACGCTGAACAATGTATAAAATCGGCTTTTGAATACGAGTGCACAGAAGGCGCAGTAGTTAATTTATTTATTTATTTATTTAACTTTTTGCACAATACATTTATGTACATAGGTGGACTTAATGCTAATAAGCATTCTCTGACAGTCGACCTAAGGTGGTGCAGAGATATTAATTAGTAGGTGCATTCAGAAATATGGTGGATTTAATAAAAACTTATTCTTTACTTTTGACACTAAATTACATATATTAATTAATACATATAATAAACAAATATATATATGTATATATATATTATAGAAATATACATAAATAAATACATATTAATATACAAATGAAATGAAGTAGATAATTAGGATGAATTTGCTGCCGTATTACCCAGTAGAAGCTCACGGACTTTTATCTTGAAAGTGAGCCGGTTTGTTACCATCCTGATTTCCAGAGGAAGCGCGTTCCAAAGAAGAACAGATTGAACAAAGAAGGAAGAATGAACAAAATCAGTAGTGTGAGTAGGACATGCAAGAAGACGGTTATTAGTGGACCGAAGGTTTCTATTGTGAGTGGAGGATAGATATTGCAGATAAGAGCTGAGGTAAGTTGGAGGAGTAGGAGAAGTGAGGAAGGAAAAAAGTGTAGTGAGAGCACGCAAGCTACGGCGTTGACGAATAAGCAACCATTTAAGTTCAGAGCGATAAGCAGATACGTGATCATACTTTCGAAGATTGTACACGAATCGAATGCAGTTATTGAGAAGTCGGTCTAATTTGTCAAGAAGATCTGCATTCAGGTCGAAATAGCACACATCGCCATAGTCGATTATAGGAAAGACTAAAGCCTGCACAAGCATTACCTTAGTACTCGGTGGGAGAAAATTTCTCAGACGGTTTAGACTACGTAGGGTGCCGGTCACTTTTTGACCAACATGAGACACTTGCTTTTGCCAATTTAACTTATCGTCTATATGTATGCCCAAGTGCTTAACGTCAGAGCCTAATGGTATAACCAATCCATTGTATAAAATCGGTGGAAGTGCTGATATGTCTACTTTGCATAACATTCTTTGGCTACCTACAATGATAGCTTGGCATTTGGTTGGGTTAACATTTATACCAAATCTTTCAGACCAATTTTGCAACGATACTAACTCTCGATTGATCTCATCGATTGCAGTACGCATCTTTTCTACACCTGTCTGTATATATAGTTGCAAGTCATCAGCATATAAGTGATACGCACACTGAAGGTTATGGGTAAGGAGATTGATAAAAACAGAGAATAACAACGGAGATAGAATGCCGCCTTGTGGAACGCCAGAGTGAAGATCACACCAACTTGATGAAGACTCATCATGGCGGACTGACTGCTGACGTCCCCGAAGATAAGAAGAGAACCAGTCCAGAGCTTCGGAGGAGATCTTAAGAGAGGAAAGGACAGCAAGAAGGATATCGTGACTGACGGTATTAAAGGCGTTTGAGAAGTCAACCAAAACTAATACAGTAATTTTGGTATCCTCCATGCCCGCCCTTATATCGCCAGTCACTTTAAGGAGAGCAGAGACTGTGCTGTGTCCAGGCCGAAATCCTGATTGATAAGGACTTAAAAGGTTTTTATCAAGAATAAACTTGGATATCTGTTTGTGGACACAGGCCTCGAGCACTTTGGAAAGGAAAGGGAGGATGGAAATTGGTCGGAAATGGTTCGGAAGGGTGGGATTCGAAATTTTGGGTAATGGTCGGACATAAGCCCTACACCACTGAGAAGGAAATGAGCGAGAATCTAAAGAAAAGTTTATGATATGAGTAATCGCTGGCAGTAGGTGATCCAGAATAGTTACTATCATCCGACGACTAATGTTATCATACCCTATAGCATTTGATTTAATGGAAAGGATTGTCTTTTTGATCTCCTCCGGAGCGACTGGAGAAAACTCAAAGGAATCAATATCAGGACGAGGTAGGTTAGTTAAGTAATCGATGGTCTGGGATTTGATTTGGCGATCTAAAGATTCAGTAGAGGCGAAATGACGGTTTATGTCGTCCAAATCAATTGTACCTTGCACGTCATAACTTAACTGTTTGCCAATACCCAGGGTCCCTAAGAACTTCCAGATATTGGCAGGAGATGAGGACGTAATGTTATTAAGAATATATCGGCGTTTGGCGTTGCGTATCAACTGATTACACCGATTCCTTGCAACTTTATATAATGCCCAATTGTCGTCAATGCGATCTTTTTTAAACTTGCGGAAAGCACGATTCCTACGTCTCATAGCCATCCGAATTCCTCTTGTAAGCCAAGGAGCAGGTGGGCGCTTCAATTTCACTCTTTTAACAGGTGCATGGACATCATAGAGGTCAACAACAGTACTATTAAAAATTTGTAATTTTTCATCAACAGTAGTGGCCGCGATCAGGTTCTCCCACTGTATTTCAGATGCATCCCCACGTAGCCCATCCACGTCCATACGTCTAAAACAACGCATGTACAGAACTTTAGGTTGAGGTTTGGGAGGTTTAAGGGCGTATGAGAGGAAGATGAGGTCATGGTGGGAGAACCCGGGAGCTAGGAATTGTCCATAGGAGGCGGCGAGAGAAGGAGTGGATATGAGAATTATATCAAGCCAGGTGTCTTCGCCGTCTATGTTGTGATGAGTGGCCTGCAGTGGAAGAAGGTGAAGACTAACTGACTCAATAATATGATGGAGTTTACAGGCACGAGGTGACTGGTGGGCAAGAAGGTTGGTGTTAAAATCACCCATGACGATGTGATGAGCATAATCCGACCCTAAAGATTCCAGTATTAATTCAATACTGGAGAAGTAATCAGTAGAAGGAGGACAATAAACAACCCCTAGAACAGTTTTGACTCCTCTGACAGAAACCTCTAGAAAGAGATACTCTGCAGAAGCGGAGCCAGTTAAAGAAGAAGTAGCAAGAATTTTAAAGGGTAGATCAGAGCGAAGATAGATAGCAACACCGCCCCCTCGTCTATCGACTCGATCATTCCTTACAAGAATAAAACCAGGGAGAGAGTAACTAGTAGATAGAAGGGGTGGTTTAAGCCAACTCTCAGAAATCAGGATGGCATGTACATTGGTATCAGCAAAAGTATCGTAAAGATCGCTATAATGGCTCGGTATACTTTGTGCATTCACATGACACACGTTAAATAAGCGCTTAGATTGCTGATTAAATCGACGTCGCAAACTATCCCCCAGAGTATCCGTCACTGAGCTAAAACTGTCATTTGACAATGTACTAGATTCATAGGCAGAATGGAACGAATCATCATCTGATATCATAAGTATATTATTAGATAAATGTAAATAATAGATATAATATTACAATAAAATAGTTATGCGTATATAAAAAATAAAAAAATGCGATGTAAAGCAAAGTAATGGACTCTGCACCACCCGCCAGCCAACGATATACACAATAATAAAATAAAATAAAAACAACACGGCAAAACAATACTGTAGTTACAAAAAAAAAAAAAGGAATATAACTTCTATTATAAAAACAGTGTATAAGTTTCGGAACATCCGCCACCCGTATCATACCTGCAGAATGTCGGTTCGAAACAAAATAAAAACAAAGTGGGTAGCTTAATAAGAATTAGATCGAGCCAGACTTATACTCATAGTAGTAAACAATGTTGATAGTACGATGATGTGGTTAAAACAGTATTATGAATAATATAGTGCAGTGTTAAAGTTATGTTAGGCTAAAATTGTATTTGTGTAAATAGTAACTAACATCTATACTTCTGATTATAAAGACAGACAGTTAAAGAAAGTACTTAAGTGAACAATTAATCAGTGATTTAGAACTAATTCTTACTACGAGGTGCAGTTTTACCACTCCTGGCAGCCACAGTAGTACCTCCTGATGTCTTCGGATGTTTGGTCATCAGTGGGACTAATTCAGTCATGCTTGTGATTTTGTGCCGCAATCCATCCGGGGATTTGATGACCACAATCCCATCTTGAGTCCAGCAAGATCTCATACTGAAGTGCTGACGAGCCTTTGCAAAAACTACCTGCCGTGTTTTAGTTAGGAACTCCTTCATTGACACAGAGGTGCCTTTCAACCTAGTCTTGGCCTGCCAAATCGATGATCTTATTACAGCACTAGTAAATTTTACTAGGATAGGACGATGACGTTCCTTGCTGGGCGACCCGAGCCTGTGGCAGGTTACAATAGCAGATGCGGCGATATCCTTCAGCGCAAGGTTATTGGAAACAATATTCATGATGGTAGTGGCGCACGTCTCCTTCTCCGATTCAGCGACCCCAAAAAAGAGCAGAGCCTTCCGCCGATGCCTCGTCTCGATAACATCGACCATTCTGGAACATTCATCTATTTGCTTGCGTAAAATACCAAGCATGCCGAACATGAGCTCCCGGAAGGTTCGAAATTCATCCGCGACCTTGGCCACGGTCTCCTTAGCAGGTCCTCCAGTCTGTATTTGGCCTTCCAGTTCAGCCATCCTTCTTTCAAAGCTCTCCTCCAAACTTTTCTGGGCCATCTGTATATCGGCAAGTTGGGCCATAACAGCTGTTATATTGTGTCAGTGTGTCGAAAAACGATGTGTGCGCGATGTGCTGGCAGGTGGTGTACTATGTGAGTCCTGGTCACATGAACAGTACTACGAACGTAAGTACTACTTTATTATGATACTCTCCACTTATATATATGCTTATTACAGTTAAATATCAAGAGTTTTTAATATTAATTAAATTTCGAACTTTACAAACGTCTTCACTTATTGACACCTACCGCCGAAAAAAGTTAATGTGTTCGTCTTGCCATTTATTGCTGAAATGTGTATTAAGGATTCAGTTAAATGTTTTTTTAGGGTATATCCCGCACAAGTAGGGTACAATTCCTATATGGAAACTTTACTAACACAATGACGTGCACTAAGTATATCCCGACTCGGAACCTTTATTTATTTTTGTTGACCACGCATTTTTTATCCCATTGGGTTTCGATCCGAGTTCGATAGGCCGAGTAGTAGTAAAACTTATATCGTTAGTGTAGTGCCTCAAATGTATATATATCGATTTTAACGATGATAGTAATAATCAAAGTAACTGCAATAGCGATAAGCACGTATCGGTCATAACATTGCAACTTAACGAAGACAGATTGCTAATTTGTCGCCTGATTACCTGTATTCGTGGTCTAGATATAAGTTATAATATATCATATTGACTGGCCTATATATATAGACTGGATGACGCAATGATTTATTTTATAGTAACTTTTGGTAAGTAGGTACTAATCTATGATTTTTACTTCACTGATGGTCACCATAATTGTTACGAGTCTTGGTGTAGATTCGTACCAATGTATTAATGATATAAGACATATTATGTAATTAGAATTAATGTATGTATATTGTATATTGTGATTAATAATGATATTGTTAATAATTTTGCACGCCGTTCATGCGGTGAGACATGCTGTACCTCTTATTTTATGTAACAACATTGTAACCGTGTTTCTTAGCAAATAAAATTATATTCTATTCTATTCTATTCGATTTATGTAAAACCCCTCAGCAATACTAGGTACTCATCTACACAGAGAGAAAACAAAACCAATTAGTTGAATGACGACGACTCTCACAAATTATTTAGTAGTTCGATATCCAGACATTTATTGGACCTTCTAAAAGCAGCAACTATTGATTTTATACTATCAAGAATTGAAGAGTATCTATCTATTTTTGATCACACTGGAGCTTTGATAAATAAGCTTAGGTCTAGATTGAACCCTAACGAGAAAATGAAATTCAATAACTTCGCAATCTCGAAGTTGATGAAAAAAATGTCAGTAAATCAATTTTGATAAATGACATTGAAAGAAGAAATCTTAAATTGTCGAGTGGGTATTAAGCGAAAGCAAATAAAAAAGTACCAAGTTCATGTACCTACTGAAGTTTTTTGATCACCCGTTGATGTTACGAAAGCGAATTGACTAAATTCATTATTTACGAAAGGAATTGGGTCGGTGTTGGTACAATAATACAGAAACTAGAAATACTCGTTCGCTTTGTTTCTGATACTTGTTGTTAGTGGCTAATAAAAATGTCGATATCGATAACACCAGCTAGTTTTACATCAACACTACAAGTAATAATCCTTTTTTCCAAAGGATTTTTGACTTAGGCATTTCTATATATCGCACCCCCCACCGAATAAAGGCGTAAGATGAAAATATCAACTTTTCAGGAAAATTAAAAAACCGTTTTTAGTGAATAATTAAGCAACTATACGTCCTATCAAAATGATTGAGATGTCAAATGAAAGCTAATTTTTTTTCTGTTTAAATTACTTTAAAACAAAATAAATATTAATAAGATTCTCTTAAATATTAGGGAAAACGTATAATACCATAAATTGAAATGATTACCTTGTTGGTAATCATCTATTACCACTGTATTCGTGGCAAAAAGTTGTCCTCGCAACAAGCGTAATAATCAACAGTCACTTTATTCGGTAAAAAATGCTCGTCAATAACATTCAGTAATGTATTATGACGGCTTTCTTTCGATTAAAAAATAAGCAGACTTTGTGCGTTATGGTTTATGGCGCCTCATTTTCTACAAGAGTAATAATGTAGCTATAGCAGGGGAGCCCATGAAGGGATTTCGGGATTTACTAAAACGCGGCAGATTAATATACAGGGGGATACTTTGTATCTGGTTTAAGTACCTCCACCAAATATGAGCACCATATACATATACGGACGCCCGTCAATGGATCAGATTAGTAAAAAAAAATAATCATCATTTATTCTCGAGCGCGTCAGATTAAGGTAGGGTGAGTTTTTAGACATGCTAAAAAGTATATATTTCACTAATCTGACAATTTGCGAGTGACGTAAAAAAAGGGGAGGGCTGCAAAGTTGTAAAAAAACGTCATCTCGTCATTCTCGAGCGTGGCCGATTTTTTTTTATTTTGAAGGAAATAATTCAAGGATGACAAAAAATATATAATATGACAATTTCCACAAGCCGAAGTATTAAAAATTTGTCGATGAAGTATAATACAGCAATGCAGCTTTGTGATGCCTCATTCCCATATTCCCCTCTCCGCGTTTCTATTCCTCTCTAACTTTTTCTCTATCTTTTACTCTCTAACGCCGTCCCCACTCTGGTTTCTTTTGCCATTACATGACTTTACCCAATCGGCAATTTCTTAGGAGGTGATGTACCCTTTTTGTGCCACTGCATGGACTCCTGCTTTGACTTAGGCTCATAATGGTAAACCCAAGTTCTATCCCCAGTCACAATCCGGCCTAAAATGGCTTCTTTGTTCTCAGCAGAGAGGTCCAAAAACTCTTGACAACACACAACTCGTCGCTGCTTCTGATGTGGCGTGAGCATTCACGGTACCCACCTTGCGCACACCTGTGACATGCCAAGATTGTAGTGTAGCATATTTAAAATGATTTAAATATGCTACACGACTGTGATCGCTTCAATAGGCCGCCCTGCACTGAGGTCGTCTTCTAGTGAATCGCTGCTGTGCTCGAAGAGGTTGTGCCACTTTTAAATAATGGTTTTACCAGGGCAAGAGTCCCCGTAAATAGAAGACATCTCTTCTAAAATGGTTTGAGGAGGTTTTCCTTGCTTGATAAGGAACTCGATGACGGCACTTGTGTCTGAAATTAGTAGCACTCTTTCCAGAGTCTCTGATTGGGGACGACTTAATTTAGTCATTCATCCGTGTGGTGACGGATTAAGAATACAAATGTCACCACCCCTTTACATCCCGAGGGTGTCGTAAGAGTCGACTAAGGGAGTGGGAAAACTCGAAACAAAATCCTATACCAATCCGTCTGGCCAGCGTGGTATAGTATGCTGGTATCCCTCCAAGTGTTTGGAGGAGACCCGTGCCCAGCAGTGGGACGTTTATGGGTTGAGATGATGATGATGATAAAATTTAGTCTAATTTAACCCCAGTAAGACACAAGTTTGCGCGTTCACCGCTAAGAAAGCCCAATGTCTTGGAATCGTGGAGCCATAGTGACTGACTATGGCTCCACGATTCCAAGACAGACCTTACAATATCCAAGATCCTCAGCTCCTCGGCGATCGCGAGGATTTTCACAATTTTTCTAGTTTTCTTCCGGATTGACTTGTTTGATCGAAGATATTTATACTCATAAGTAGTCCCACAGTACATGCAGGTAAAAAAAAATGAGGCCACCTTCCAACAACACCCCGATTCCGCGAACTTTTCGACCGACCCTCGTATATATATATTTTTTTTAATTATCAGATTAGGCGAATCCCTCCAGATAATCGTCCCATTATGAGACAGTACGTCTAGGACATAAAGATAAACCATATATATCTTAATCTGACGGGCTTGAGTATGTCAAAATGATGTTTTTTTTTGCCATATTCTAATAATGGCCGCGAGTTTGCGTCACATCCAAATCGTCAGATTATTGGATGATTTCGCGCTCGCGATCTTTTTTTCTCATTTTTAACCCTTACGTACGATCATCCCCATCATGCAAACGATCAGATTAACATACGTACATTATTACGTAGGACATAGATGGCTATCAATATCTGACGCGCTCGAGTATGTCCATGCAACCGTTTTATTTTACATTTTTGAGAATCTATAGCTGCTTCCCCCACCGATGAAAAGGATACATTATATAACATATTTTTCTTTTTATCATCTAAGCTTCGCAACTCAATAGGTCTCTACGACGCTCAAGTAAATCCCCATTGAGCATCGTGGCCTTCCTACTACTATGATAATTGTGAATTTCCTTATGCTATATTTTGTGCAAAATTATTTTCAATTTGTAGTAGATTATAACGAAAACCTACGTTAATTTCTTCCCGCGAATAAAGTGGTAAACGCGTGTTACAAGTTAACACGGTTTATTTTATTTCGATGTATACAGCCGCCATGTCGTATTACATGCTCTTAAGATACTTTTCCAAAGTGTAAATGTTTATTACGATTTTGTTCGACGGAGGATCGTATTTTTTTCATCCGAGGAATAAAGAATTTATGTTAATATTATTATTAATATTATTTAAAAAAATCTGAAAAAAATCTGAGAGGTGTATTTGACCTTATAGATCACGAAAATGCAAAAACATTAAAAAGGTGGTAACCGCGCTTACGACTTTATTCTGCGGGGGGTGCGATATAAGTGTTATGGTTTTCCATGACTGTTCCCTCTGTAGGAACTACTGCATTTCTGTTGCTCCTATAGATACATTTCGGTTACACACAATATCTACGTCTTACAACAGAAATACTAAATGATATACTCCTGTCTGCTACTTCTACCATTCATATACTTAATCCTACTAATATTATGAATGTGAAAGTTTGTGAGTATGGATGGATGGCTGGATGGATGGATGATGAATGGATGGATGGTTGTTTGTTACTCTTTCACGCAATAACTACTGAATGGATCTGGATGAAATGGCATACAGATAGATTATAGTCTGGAATAGCAAATAGGCTACTTTTTATCGCGATAACAGAAATACACGCGGGCGGAGCCGCGGGCAACAGCTAGTCATTCATAATATTATACCACACACAATAAAAAATTATATAACTTACGATAATATCTGTAAACTCAATTAAATAAATCTTATGTTTCACAATACGAAACAATGATAAATTCCAATTTGACACCAAAAGATATCTTAATCAGGAACACTGTCGAACTGAGCTTAAATATTGCCAGCAACAAAGATTCTTATCTCGCCCAATCACCCAAGGTGTAAGCGAGATAACATAATAAAAATCGTTTTTGAAGAATTGCTAATACTACAGTGTGAAAAAAACGGCCAGTATTCTAGATCCTGCATTTTACAGAGCAGTTTCCTAACCAAAGTGAACAACACAGCTCAGCACACAACCACAACCGAATGCTGTGAAAATCCTTACGGGAGGTTTTTCGGTTACATAGATAGAACGGGTAATACAAGTTCTAAATTATTATTTATTTTGGGTTAGGGCTTAGAAAGAAGTCAATTTTGTATGAGAAGCAAACTTTAACAAACATGTATTGTATTTTTAATCAAAAATCCCTTATTTCATTTGTAGATATATATTTTCCTAAATTACTAGTATAAGTAGTACTAGCTTATAAAAGTTATGTGGTGAACAAACTGTTTTTTTACCTGACTACGGCGAAGCAAAAAGGAGGGTTATGATTTTGACCTGTATGTATGTTTGTTGTATGTATGTATGTATGTATGTATGTTCATCTGTTCCCGCATAACTTCTATACTATTTATTATAACTTGATAAATGAGGTATCGTTAGAAACGTCTTGATTGTCTGCTGGTTATAGGCTATGTGACGTCACAATAAAATCAATATGGCGTCCTCTGTGGGACCTGAAACCTAAAAATAAAAACTAAATTTCTTTAAAAAGTGCCGTGATGGGTATCAAATGATGGGATTTAATTTTCAGGTTTCAAATATGTAAATATTACTAGCTTTCGCCCGCTGGTGTGCCTGCATTGTTTGTTTGTTAGTTGGTTTAGGTCAAATCTTGCTTGCAAGATTTGAACCACTTTTCAATGTTTGATTGAGCTGAAATTTGGTATACCGACGGCACTTTGGTGACAATGTAATAATGTAATACCATGGAGCTGGTCTGATGATGCAGTCAGAAGGTGGGCAAATAACCTCGTCAAATTAACAAGATATCCGCGTCGTGTTTAGGTGCAATGGATTTATCTTGACAAGTACTATATTCTTAGGTGGGTGTTCAGGATATAATGATGAAAGCGGAAGATGGCCATAGGAACTCAGTAACGAAACGAGATAACCGAGTCGTGTTTGGGTTCGTTACATATATCTTTACGAGTACTTTATACCTAGGTGGGTGTTCAGGACGAGATTCAGGATTGGAAAGTGGCTAAAGGAACTCTTCAACGAAACAAGATAGCCACGTCGTGTTTGGGTTCGTTACATATATCTTTAAGAGTACTTTATAACTAGGTGGGTGTTCAGGACGTGGTGATGAAGTTGGGAAGTGGCTATAGGAACTCTTCAACGAAACAAGATATCCGCGTCGTGTTTGGGTTCTTTACATATATCTTTACGAGTACTTTGTACCTAGGTGGGTGTTCAGGACGTGATGATGAAGTTGGAAATTGGCTATAGCAACTCTTCAACGAAACAAGATATCCGCGTCGTGTTAGGATTCGTTACATATATCTTTACGAGTACTTTATACCTAGTTGGGTGTTCAGGACGTTTTGATGAAGTTGGAAAGTGACTATAGCAACTCTTCAACGAAACAAGATATCCGCGTCGTATTTAGGTGCAATGGATTTATCTTGACAAGTGTACTATATTCTTAGATGGGTATTCAGAACGTGATGATGAAGTCGGAAGGTACCCATGAGAACTCTTCAACAAAACAAGGTAGCCGCGTTGCGTTTTGGTGCGATAAATTTATCTTGACTAGAACTATACTCCTAGTTAGGTGTTCAGGTTATGATGATGAAAGTCGGAAGGTTGCCATAGGTACTTTTTAATTAAACAAGATACTCGTAGAAGCGTCGTATTTGGGTTCATTAGATTTATCTTGACGGGATTACCCATCAAACCAAAACGGGTAATATGCTTCTAAGTTGTGACCTAGAAGCATATTAGTACTTCTAAGTGGTGTTTAGGGTGTGATAATGAAGTCGAAAGCTGGCCATAGGAACTCTAACGAAACAAGATAGCCGCGTCATGTTTGTTGGATTTATCTTGACGAGAACTATATTTGTAGGTGGTGCTTAGAATGTGGTGTTGAAGTTGGAAGATAGGAATATAAAAAAAACTGTAAATTACAAAAAGAAATAATAAAAATGATTCATTAGGCATAAAACTCATGTCCCAATAGTTTAGACTATAAAAGTCTGATGACCTACAAAAAAGAATAAATAATATAGTTTTTAAATATGTTTTCATTTGCCATATTATATTATGTTATTATTATGTAATATGTAATGCAAATTTAATTTAATATTTAATGCCCCTCATATTTATGTTATGTAATATGTAATGCAAATTAAATATATCCTAAAGCTGCATTGTATAATATTGACTTAAAAATAAAACCCCAAAATAATTCAAATAAAATAAAGTTTAAAAACTAAAACCCGACTACTTAAAAATCGTCCTCTGAAAAGTATGAAATAAGTAAATTTTATATAGGTACAGAGGGTAGCCGTGGTCGTATGCCACCTTGCCCTAAGGATCGCTATATTGCTATGTAAAAGGTGGCATACGACTACGGCTACACTCTGTACCTATATAAAATTTACTTATTTCATACTTTTCAGAGGACGATTTTTAAGTAGTCGGGTTTTAGTTTTTAAACTTTATTTTATTTAAGCTTCTGGTAATGTGAAATCTTGGCAGCCTTGACAGCGGCGGAGCGGCCATATTGGAATCGAAGCTGTCAAAACACTTATATAATGTCATGTACTTTGACAAGTTTCCTTATCATTTAAATTATCCGATGAACTATTAGTTAAGATATTAAAAATCAAATTGATACGTACGTAATGTACAAATGATATGAATATATTACTATAATAGCCACCTGTACCTAATATTTCATATAGCAATTGGTACTTACGTCCAAATCTAAATCATTTGCTTAAATAATCGTTTATGTAACGAAGGCCATTTTTTATACCTCTAATTTGGCGTTGATTATATAATTATTGTTTTATAAGGTGTCTATAAAAATAAATTACAGGTACATTATAATTGGAACTAGTTTATCTGTCATCGACTTCGCCCGTGTAACAAACTATAATTGTGAAAATTGTTTTACTGCATGTTCTATAAATAAATACATTTTAAATTCATGTTTCTGTCTACGTCGCGTAATAAATATGGAGTACTTACCTATAATATTAATATTATACAATCCATCAAAACGTCTATTTGTCATTTTCCATCTTGTACTATTTGGCATTTCTCAACTTACTAAATTTCCAATTAGGGCATATGCAAGACAACATATGTACGTAGTACGCACAGGTGCGTACTTTTATTATAATTAAATGTCGTTACCGAATCTGTTTGTACAATAATGAATGCAAATTAACTAAAGAACTGGCTGTGATTAATTCAGAATTATAATTAATAAGCGAAACTCATTTCCTTTGCCTTGAAACTTGGAATATCTTAGTCAAACTTTTTGTTCTGATATAAACTCTTTGTGAGATAAGTTTGTAGTGTTCTTGTTACGGGTACTAAGATTTTTACTTGGGATTTCCCCAAATATATTTGATATTGGTCTAAGTACGGTCAACCTTACCCGAGCATCGTGTTAAGTGGTATGCACTTATAAAGAATACTTGAAAATGTCCAGTAGAATACAATAGGCTGATAATGATGATGATGATGTCAGTCAACCTTTATGATTTATTTTAGGTAAAAAGTACAGTTGATTTTCAATTTATTCCAAATCCTAATATTGTTAAATTTATGTTTGTTCCTAAAAGCTTATTTTATGTGAAGACAGAAATACGAGTCGGGGTTGGAAAAATAGTAGCAAAGGCAAACAGCGCTGCTTTCAGCACTGGTGAAAGCTTTTCTTAGAAATGCGCCAAATGTCACTGGGTTTTGTGTGAAACTCAGACAGGATGAATTTGATAAACCTATATAAGCTTCTTGAATAAACCTCTTTAGTATTGCAGCTTTTTTTCTTCTAAATCTGACTACTTTTAAAACTCTAGCTCTGTTTATTAATCCTCAGTTCTGTAACGTTATAAAAGCTGATGTATATAGGCGTAGCTTAATAGCAAAAACAAGAGATACATGATCTAAATATTTTTTACATAAAAAATATACGTGTCGCTTGAATGTCATCCCATTTGCAATATCTTTGTTTCTCACAATCGCTGTAGAGTTTTTGTCGAGCCATTGTCATGTTTTGTAGTACAAATTACACGCTCCCAGTATGTAAACTACTTTGATAAGAATCTGCATTTATTCCTTTATTTTTTTATTCCAATATATTACTAGTCTTATATTCGAATACAAATGTGTCAAAGGAATATGAGTCTTATGTAATGGGATTAAAGTGATATAGGATAAGGATTGGTGATAAACAAATAAATAAGTGTAACTATCAAGTATTTTTTCGTAGTAGTTTAGTCGTGATTAATTCATACCTTCATAAGGTGCTGACACACCTGTACTTTTAATTGTTATATTTGTATTTTAGTAACAATTAGCTCTAAATGCTAACGATTTTGTGCTCATGCGGTAGCTTTATAAGCTTTTGATCGAACAGATATTTTTTTAGAACACTCAAACGACCTCTCTGACTCTAGTAAAAATGCTCCTGCTCCTTATTCTAATATATCCAGATACTTCAAAAGTGACGAGTATACGTCATACGCGACCGGCTTCTTGAGCCATCATTGCGGCACGCTTTACTATATTTGCTCGTCTACTACCATAACAAGGCTAGTAACCTATAAAATCCATTTACCCCTTAAACGGTCCCCTCAACAAGCAGTCCCGCTACAGAACAAATCTCTTTTCTATGAGTTCAGTCTATCAGAACAAGAAGGTTACCACCTCTGTTTTTTTTAACAAGTACCTACATATAACAGTAACAAGTACCAACCTCGTACATTGCCTCCTAATTAAGTGCCATATAAAAAAATATTTAACTTTTTGTTGCTAAGCCTATATGAATATCTTTTGTATATTTTAATTAATCATTTGATAGCCGTCAATCAATCATTTGTGTTATTTGCAGAGTTCATTCAACTACAGCAGAATCTATTAAATCATATATCAATTCGATTTGGTGTTTTTTTGCTTGTCATAAATAAGGCTGACCTTGAGGGAATCGTTGAGAACTTTGTCCAATCCTTTGATCGTATGCCGCACAATAGTTAAATAGTCAGCACGCTGCGACATTGCTATCAATGCTGATCGACAGACAATTGTTCTAGGCCTGGTGGTAATTGATATTAAATAAGAAGGACTGTAGGTAGCAGTGAAATATAAAATTGTTAGTTCTCTTTAGTTTGGAGCCTTCTTGTCATGAGCCTCCCAATGACTTTATCTTTAGCACTTCAACTTTATCTCTATTCTGTAACTTCAGGCCTTTGGCGTCTTACGTTATACTTATCGCCTATATCCATCACTCTAAACAATTGGTATACTCAAATAATATACATAGTTCAATATTTGTCTAAGTCAACAATATAGCATCATTCTGTGGCTAATTAAACTAAAAATTATGATTTTATCATGTTTCACATGTAATAATAAAAAAGGTATAAGTATTATCGTTATACATAGATATACTTATATTTTTGTATATCTAACTGTAGACTCTAACGGATAAGGGAACCCAAGAATTTTATAATAGACCCAGAATCCACAAACCTGGGAATCAAAGCGTGAGAGCATCGGAGCTCGTTATCCACGGACGCAAATTCAATGACATATCCCATACCCTTCACATAGCGTCATATATTCTCTTAACGACGTCACAACTCTCGTCTCCCTTCCACTAATGTGGAATTTACATTCAAGGACTGTGGCTAACTACTGGTTTAAATTAAGTTGAGTTTTTACTTGGCGTTATAAATATAATATGTAGGTGTAGACAATTGATAAGGGAAGACCATAGACTACGGTAACTGCTTTCTTGGCACCTTATTAGAAAAAATGATGGAGTATACCTAAATAGTATAAAATTGAAAAATCTATTTCCATATTTGCTTAAAATTTGGTATTTGGTCCGGTAATTTGCAGCAAATAGTTTGTTCAAACGTGAACACATCTTACTTTCAAAAGGTAGTAAACCGTATAAATTTAGCCGACATGAAGTTAGTGAACGCCTGTGTCCCCACGTAATGGAAGCATGCACCTGGGCTAATGGACCGCTGGGACCTTAAAACTTTTACGAGGAGGTACTGTTTACGTAGAGGTTTTATGCCAAGTCTATTTAAGGTTAAAAGGTTATGTTTGTTTATATGGGATCTACGTAAATATTTAAGGATTTGACTTTTTCAGTTATTTAATTGCATTATTACCTAAAACAGAATTAAAACAGAAGACCGTCAGCTTAGTTAGAAGGAAGAATAAATTTAGTTTTAATTCACTTAATAATTTGATTTAATAACTACCGTAACTCATACTCATATTAAAAAAATATAGAAAAACGACGGTAAATGTAAAAACTGTAGCAATCTCCATTTTAATACCATGATAAGTCAATGATGCCTGATCTCGATTCCAAGCGTCTTTGCCATTTCTTATTAATTCACGACGGAGGTGATTACTTGGATAAGAATACGGTAAGTGTGGATAAGATACTTCGATTTATTTCCAATCCATTTGTGGCAACTAGATTTTTAATGAATATTAGATTAGAACTTCAAAGTACGTATCCATTGTACGTAATGAAAATATATTGACATGTAGTTCCTAATATTAGACGATTATTGCCAAGTTGCCGAGTGCTGTGGACAACCTTTGAGAGGCCTATGCTCAGCAGTGGACGTCTTTTCGCTGCGATGGATGGGCGGATGCCAATTTTGAGTGTTTTATTTAAAATGAATTGAATTGAAACACATTTTACTCAATACTACAACGGTGATAAACAAGCGAAATTAAGCAGTTACCGTATCCTCTGGACGTTGCAGTACCAGGAGCATTAGTTACTCGTGCGTTGTTGATCTTAAATCTGTAACAGCACAGATGTGATATGGCAAAAAATTACTTACGTGAAATCCTGGAGACCCAGCAGTATATAATTATACATTCAGAACTTGACCTAGTCTGAGAACAAAGATCAAAAATCCTTGCCTAGCTCAAACCATCAATATAATCGAACTATTAAAAAACTGATTCCCTCATTTTTTTAAAAAGCCGTTATTTTGAAGGTAATACTCAAAACTATTCAAAAATATTTCTAACAAAATATGTTATTATCTTAAAATAAAAAAATCACGACATCAGACATTAATAAAACTGACGAGCCCATCTCTAAAGTGTTGAACAATCACCTTTTGTTACATCTTGCGTAAAGAAATTTGTAGTACAATCAGCAATAGAAAAAGTAATATATTTTTTAGATTTTAATATATTTTATATATGCTTCGCTGGCGTGATTCGCCTATTAAATAAATATATTAGACAGATTTTTTT
Organism: Trisateles emortualis; assembly: GCA_947095525.1. NCBI lineage: Eukaryota > Metazoa > Arthropoda > Insecta > Lepidoptera > Erebidae > Trisateles > Trisateles emortualis. The sequence continues at coordinate 17,020,111 of OX352736.1, read as the reverse complement.
TTATATAAATACCTTGCCTGTACCTACTCATTTAATAATTTCTGTTTAAAAATGTAGTTGGTGTTCAGTAAAAAGCTTTCCATTCTATGTTTGTGCCAAAAATCATAATAAATAAATATTTACATTTTGAAGGCACCACCACATTACCTCCCTGGATATTGTTTTATCATTGGTGGTGGACAATTAAGATGTTAAAGAGAATTTATTGAGGTAAAGAGATGCGCCGTGATTATTACACGCAGAGTCCAGATCGTATATTTAAAAAAATTGCAATTTTATTTTCTGGCTGTACCAACATTTAACGACAACGTGGAATTATATGCAAATTTAATTTGGTACGGTTCCCAAAACAAACGAGTTTACGTGTATAACATACTAAAATACAAAATATATTTTTGATCATTTTTTTGCCTACTGAATGTGTTTAGAACTTTGTCAAAGTATCTATTTGTTGATGTTCTGCTTCAGTAAATATCGTAAATGAAATGCAATCAATATTAAAATGCAGTGTAAAATTTAAATAATTAATTAATGAATCTTAATTATCACTTGATTCGTGAAAACGGTGCAATAAATTTAAACTGACCGGTTAATTACCTGGAAACAGTGTTTGGAAAAATCTCCAATTGGAAGTGAGACTGATTTAGTAAAGTTTTGGCATTCAGCGTTGGAAATGTTGAATTTTATTTCATTGTAGTCGATTTGTTGACTTACTACAATTAAATTGTGCATGAGCACAATTTAAGTTTGAGTCATGAGACTAAGGTCCCCAGCTTGGAATGGTTTCGAGCGTTGTAAATACATTTATTTTATAGTCAATAAGGTTTTGTACAGTGTCACATTTATTGTTACTGACATACTTCTTTTGAGTCGTTCAGAGATAATTTTAGGTTTATTATCTCGCTACTCAATTTTTGAAGTGAAAACTTCTTTTAGCATGGTACACATATTTTTAGATCAGATAAAATTTCTGGATTCGCGACACCGTTACGAGACGCAGCTTGACATATCTGAAAAATCTTTTTTCGACTGCACCGTTATTAAAGCAAAGAGGCGATATATGCATGTACATATAGCAGACCGCGAATGAGTCTAGATAAATTAAAAAAAAAACATTTATTGCTATAAAACTTATAACAACTGTTTTGCGTAGTGTTTTCACTTCTGTCGGCACTCCCGGAGTGTAATTTTTTTTTTCAGGTAATATATTTTTTTTTACAATTTGAACATTGGTCGTAGCAGAGATCAACAAAAAACACACAAACTCTTCAGCTTTTTGCAGAACCTTTTAAAAGAAAGTCCATAATCATTCATCTTTATAATAAAAATATTATACATATTATTTTTTGCAGCTTCGTAGTAAACAAATAAAAAAATATAAATTATCACTTCATAACCAACGCCAACAAAACCCCGCTATCAACCTCTAATTTGATTACCTTCATTAAACTAAACCGTTTACTACACAATTCGATTAGTAAGTGTACCGTGGACGGTTAGCTCAGTCCACAGCTTTACTGTTATTGCCTTATTATTGGATAATAACTTTGCTGCAAGCATAACTGCTAACACAAACTAGTCTTAAAATTAACTACCTGCCCCATATTCCAATGTTAGGAAACTTTAAATTTGTTGGACAAATAATCAATTAGTTTGTAACATAATTTTTTACTAGCAATAGACTACACTACATTGGTTAGGCTACTGTTTTGGTTAATATACATTATAGTGCTATATTTTTATATATGTGGGTAGTTGCATGACAAGGTATCACAAAAACCTTTTAGTTTGTGGGCACTGTGATCAGATTAACGTCCAATTACAAAATAAAGCCTAGCTAAGACTAAGCTTCAGATATATTTAGCTTGTTGTTATATAAATTCTGCACGTGTTTGTCAAAATGTTGGTTAATGCTGTTTTCAGTTTACAGAGAGTTGGTAGGTTTAATCATTTGAAATATTGTGCTTTCCGAGAAGAAGACACAAAATATAGGTTTTTTGCGGCTATACTATCGCTTATAGCGATAGCATAGCCATAACATACTTGTTTGCCAGGGTAATTCGTCAACTCGCTAAAGAAAAACTCGCTAAATTTGGCTAATTGGCACATTTCGATTTTACCTCTAAATAGTATTAAAAATAACACCTGAACCCGATCTTGAGGTAATAAATGCCAGTCCAGTCCCAGAAAATATACTGTTCCATGCTTACTGAGACCTATCTACGTAAAACCTTTGTGGAGGTATAAAAAATCCGTTTTTTTTTTAACTTAGGGTACCCGCGTAGGCTACATTAAGTAGACTGAATAGAAGCGTTGTCCCTTCATATTTCTGTAGAACAAAATAAGTGCTATGCAAATCATTCCCCGTAACAAGAATGCTGGGAAATTCTGTTACTTGCAACCTATCACGCCTACTACATTGCAGATTATTTGCGCCTCTTGCAGTCTGTTGTCCCACGAACCGACTGACCTATTAGAGCATTCTTTCAAGCTTTTTTAGCAGTGCATCAACCATTACGTGTTTTCTTTAATACAACTTCCACATGCTTCTTCTCAAAAAAATCTTTACAAAGACATCCATGTTCAATAAGGCTTTGCATTATCAATCAGCCTGCTTCAGTCCACTGCTGGACATAGACACAACAATTCACGCCACAACACCCGTAGGGGTATTCCGTAAGAACAAAAACCGAGCCACCGCAAAAACTGAGCAAAATCTGGCTGTCAGATTGAACATCGGTATTCCGTAAGAGCCCTTTTTGACGTTTAGTCAATAGATTGTGCCGTCACCGAGCAATCACAACTGTCAGTTTGCGATCACAACTGTCAGTTTGCCATCGCTGTTTCTTAGAGAATCAGCCGGCCGTTCCTCCGTGACTATGCGATAATTAAATTAATATTTTTTGTGAAATTTTATTAAATTACAAGATTTTTCAAGCATATAGAGATCTTTCTCATCCTATCTAGAACTGATTTATTAAAACTGAATAGAGGGGCGCTCAAAACCAATCAGTTAGTGCACCTGCACTAATTGATTTGACTGATTCATAATTGATTAGGTGGTTACCGTAGAATAGGTGAATGCATAGTGGTATGTCATCGAAGCATTTCCGTGCATCGAAAGGCACATCAGCAAAGTGTGTGCCGTGGCATACTGAAGTATCGTGGTCATTGGTTGGTGTGTCTCGGAAAAATAAGACATCTCATAAATTGTATGGAAAAAATTCCCGATTTTCGATTTGCCGAAGTTTGTGGCTCACTGATCTTAACAACTCTTATCACCAGTTAGACCACCAACCACTTGATAAAAACCGAAATAAATCATTACTACTACTACTACATTGTCATCTACTTAGTTTGACTGAATTAAATCTCAACGTACGTATATTTAAAGTATGTCGTTTCCGAAATATAATGGGTTAACAATTACTATGTAGGCACGAATGAAAATCCGAGGTGTAATCACAAACAGGTAATTTTCATCGAGGCTGTCCAAATCCCCATGTTCAGCACAGCGAAATGTGCGGTCTTGTCAAGAATAATAAAAATTTATAGTTATTTTATAGCTACAGTGAAACGGTAACAGTGTTAAAGTAGACCAATAAAGCTGTAAATTGTAAATAATAAACATGGTCGACTTAAACAACTCAATATAAAAATATTATCTTGTGAATTTAATTAGCTCTTCTTAATAACGTAAGTCAGACGTCAAGGCTTAAAGTACCTACTTCTAACTTCGATTTTTTTAAAGACAAGTCCTACGCTAGGGTACCACTAACCCTGTGTCGCGGGAACTTTACAAACACAAGATTCGGAACAAACACTTATTTGATCACACAAAGTATGCCCCTTGTGGAAATTAAACACAGCGAGATGACTACCTTAGACCACACGTTTTACTAATTTCAGAAAGAATATACTTACTCCATTCCCATAGCATTACAATTAAAAAAAGCTTAGTACTATATGACATTTACCTTCTTTTCTGACACGCTTCACATTTTATACGCCATTAGAGCAAAGAAATATTTTTACCAAAAACAATAAAAAACACTATCCAAAACATAAAACTGAACTAATGACACGGAACGACCCAGTTCACCGAATCAAGTAAGATTACGAATAATTCTTATAGTATTTTGATCATCAAGAGTCGTTATACAAAAACTTGGTTCTCCCTATTATTATATAAAAGACATTATAAGTGAACAGTACAACGGCGCGCAACACCAAAACCTACTTTTCCGGTGAAAGTGCTTTTACTACATGATGATACAACCTCTGTAATAGGTCACGGAGAATACCCTAGCTCCTCAACATGCCTGTGCTTACAGCTGGCCTTTGTATTGTTATATAATTTTTATCTTTAACATCTAAGGTTAATCAGATTGAATTTGAAACTCGTAGGACTGTTTGCTTGAAGAAATTTCGCCCTTTACAAAGAACTTTTCATTGTAGTTTATCTTATTTAATGTCATTAACGCGGTGGGTCCTATCGTTCTTCCAAACAGAGTCCCACCACCAGACCTCTACTCAGAACACGTAAAAAAAAAAGAATCGACTTGTACCTGGACTCATTGATGTATCATAAGGTGCGGAGTTTGATCCCGATCGGCAGTACTAGTCTAATAATAATTTACTATCTGTTTGCCGTGAAGAAAAACTTTTGACTTTTGCAGGTGTTATTTTTTCTGTTTACCTATTATATGTATATTAGGAAAGGAAATACTGATATAGAAGTCTAATTTAAAATAGCTTTTTGAGTATTATTCAGTCATATGGCAAAAAATTATAATCGAAATAAATACATAGCAAAACTTGGTGCTTACTAGTAATTTGATTAAACCTCAACTTGCTATTTACCTCAGGCAATGTAGGCGGAATATTCATCTCTTTCAAGAAAACGGTTCGTTAGATATATAATAAATTCGTGGAAACGTTCTGATCCTTACAGAGGCTTTGACGTTGAGAGCTTGCGATATTTTTAGTCTATTGATCTCAATACCGCTGTACCTTTCATCTTTTTTAAAGATTGCTACAACATTATACAGTATACCTAACTTGTAAGGCGTCTAATTCAGTTCAATGCTTTTGTAAGACTTCGTGACAGCTATGTTAGATTAAAAAAAACTTTTTTTTTCTGTTTGAATGATAATGTAAGTTTCAACCGAAACAATAAACATAAACATTGATATTGATAGTCAGCTAGGGATATAGTCGCTTATGACATGAACAATGAAAAATCAAAGGGATGTGATAATCCGTAGATATGAATTGTTTAATAAACTAAATAATATTTTTTTCAACGTTACGTGTGCGAATTTGATTGTTTAAATTTTAAATTTATTTATAGAACACATTGTTGCGTGTATCCTTTGTTTGTAGTCTAAGAAATCATTACCACTCTACTGCACTATCACTAGCACTTCTCTTTAAACGCGTTATTATTTGTATAATGAGGTAACTATTGATCTCAATGAGAAAATTCTTAAATCGATAAAAAGCTAAGCTATATCTGATATATTCTATTTTTATCAAGATTTGATTACATGTAAATCTGTATTCTATTTATAAAATAATTTTAAGATCATTTGCTGGACGTAGTCCAATCTAGCCCATTTTTAGAACTCTGCATCTAGTTACGGGATCAAACGCTGATCATAATAATGGAAGCATTCCTCCATGAGCACAAAGTTTTAGAGCACCTAAGGCATTCCACTTAAAAACACCAATATGTACAATAGTTTGACACTCAAAGTGAAACAAACTCTTAACAATGCTCTTAATAATACGCAATTTCTTATATTATAAGAGGAAGTTGCATTACAATACCTTTAATAGTATGTACTTATTAATAATTTCATTAACAATTCAGAAAGCAACAAACCTTGCGGTTCAGGAACAATCGTTTATAACGCTCACTGCGACCAGAAACCTTACATAACATTCTATTATTTTACATTCCGTTAACAAACCACACGACACAATTTTCTTACAAGTTATATGATCAGTTTTACTTGCGCTATTTGCTTGTTGAATTCCTCAGCAATGTGCACCAAATTACAGATAATTTGCCTATGTAATGGACCTAAATTTATAAGTGAAAATACACAGTAAACCGAATAAGGGCTTGCTGTTGCCCGCGGCTCCGCCCGCGTGGATGTCGGTTATAGTGATCAGCTTAGTGGTTCTTAAAAACTTGTTCTATCCTATCCTCTTGTCAGAGAGAAGTGGAAGGAGAGTAGGGAGGCCTTTTGCCCTGCACTGGGACAATACAGGCTTATAATTATAATCCTATCCTCTTGGCGAAACATGTTAGCAATTTAAAACATGCTTGTATTTTAAATATCTCCATATCAATGTTAATTTACCGATACTTAATTACATTAGTTTTTGTAATGACACACATAATATACTCGTTTTTTTTTTCGTTTATATTACATGTATTTCTCGTTTTAGTTAAAGTAGCTTGCCTTGTATTAATTACTTAGAACTGAACGATAAAGAATATGGCTTACGTCGTAATTACTAATATCAGTAAAACGTTTTGTATGGAGAATATTATTAGTTCTCGAACAAAAAATATGAGTAAAAAAAAAGCAACGAATATGTCTCCCACTGCTGGGCAAGGGGCTCTTATCCACTATTAAAAGACAGAGAGAGAGGGTTTTTAAATTATAATTCTAAAAAAGCGTCAATTTGAAACAGTAATACGACGAACTGTCATGAATGCCATAATCATACATTATATACAAACAAACAAAACTTTCCTACTATAATACCACACAGATTACAATCTAAACAAATAATTTAACAACTGCCAAGCTGGAATGTCCTCGATGTAAAAGCTATAATAATATTCAACTTTTTCTTGATATCTCTGTCATCAATAAACAGCAGCACGTGTCATTCTTTGCTGATAACTTTATCTTTAGCGAAACTACGTAATTTATCGTCGATACTTACTTCCTGATATTATTGGTATATCAAACGTATCACCCACCATTATAGCAAACAGTTTTCCACGGGAACGCCGGCGCCGGAGTTTAATATAGTTACATAGCACAAATTCTGTGGTATAGTAATATCCCTACTAAAACTAACTCTGTTGATGATCTATTGCTTGAATTGTTTGAAATTTTGCAAAACATATGGTATCCATTTTTATCACGACAACTGGCATCCATGCGGACTGACTCATTCTTAAAGAGCACCTAGTAATGTCGGGCAATCGTCTTTACTACTATCTCAATCTGTTTATTGTGATTTAAGCTTTACCCACCCAGCTTTTGTTGAAACATCTAGATTGTCATCCAGCGCTTTTTAAGACTACGATTATAGGGACAATCCTACCCACATGCCCACCGCTGTGACTCCTGTGAGCCAGGATTAACAGCGGAGTAACCAACTGATACACCGAGCTTTGACACTCATGCGTCATGAACAACTAAACCTACTGTTTTGGACCCCGCAACGAATTTGATCAGAAGGTAAATAGGAGGAGTTAAAAAAGAAAAGTTTCCACTTTCCTCAATAGCAAAACGGGAGACAAAATAAATCTGTATAGGTTGTAACCCATCAAAAACTACGACTAATGTAAGTCATCAACTCCATGACAAGCATTGTCTAACTTACTTTCTTAGATGAATAAAAAAACAAATGCCTACTACCCATCTGTTAACAACAAACATACTAGTTTCTACTATAAAAATGGATTACCCTATATCTATACGTTTGTTTGCCTCTCTATAAGCCCAGACTGACAAACTTTCATACTAGACATGAATAAAACTTTGTCAGTCTACTGAACTTATAACAAGGATCGAGATGAGGAAATACATAAAACCTGTGTACACTTTGTTCCCGCCGATGTTATCTGAAACAAAGGCTACGAACACACACGCGATATGGATAAGCCATATTTGTCCAAAGTCCTTAACAAGCAAAACTTCCGCTGCAATCGTATGAATACGAACTAACGATAACAAGCAACAAAAATACTTATAGATAACAGTTGCAATAGTTAAACTACAGTTTGGTGTTGCCAGATATTTTAATTGTGACATTCGACTCGTTTCCTGACACGAAATTCGCAATAGGTGGGTGAAGTTTGAAAACAGGCGATGTTCACCCCGAGCCTCCTAAAGCACGTAAAACTCTCTCCAGTCGTGTAGATTTGCCGTCCCATCCGACTATGAGAGCAAGGGAATAAAGAGCGTACCTGTGTCTGTGCACACACTCGTGCACAGATACAGGTCTCTTCTCCTCCAACCCAAAGTCGGTTGGCAGAACATTATTATTAGAATTGTAAAATATACAAGGTACATTTCTAATTAGGTAAATATCAAAAGTAAACTTTAACTTTTATTTTTTAGTTTCATATTAATTTGTAAACTCGATTATATTTAAATAAAATACTCGTATTTGTCCCGATACGTAGCATTCTGAGTCTTGCAATACGAACCACATTGCTATGTGAAATATATTGCATATCTGATTCACAGCGCACACCTTTCTAAGTAAAAATACATAATGTATGGTACTCAGTGGTGTACAAACCTCCAGGTGGGCCTTTGAAATTGCACAGCGGGATGCGTTGGGCATAAAGTCTGGAAAGGAAAAGGTTGGACTACAAAGCTAGTTTATAATATATATAGGTAACACATTACTTGGGGTTTTTGCTTACTACTTTGTGTCCGCGAATCATGTTTAAAATGTCCTTCAAGACACAATGTTTATTAATTAATAGCGCGGCAGTTGTCTCTTAAATAAAACTATTCGTAACTTAGCAATTAAATTAATTGTTACTCATATTTCTGTAGTAAATAAACGAATTATTATTTATATTTAAATGAATGCGGAGTGAGTTGTTTTGTGAACTAGTCAATATTACAAATGTTATTCAACTTAAATTATTCTGTTCAATAGTTTCTGTAATGGATTTGCAATGAAATTGTTATTAATGACTCTGTACTCAGTTCATTTAAAATATACAAATGCGAACTTCGAAACAGAATTATAAATGTACACTTCATGTTTGCAAGAAATTTTACGTACCTACTGTAATTTTATTTGTTAGTTATGGTTAATATACTGGCTTAAGTCTAAAGCCTTCGTTTTCACTCTATATTTTAATTACTAGAGAATTTTGAACATAGTTACTGAGATCTAAACTGCTATTAGAAACTCGAGAGATTAATTCACTGGTAATTATGAATATACGAATGTGCCCCAGGAGAACTTTGTGTTATACCCATTAAGTATTCTGTGGTTATACATATATTTATTATGTTTCTTATAAAAGGTTTATGAATTTCGTGAAATTTCGTCCTCTTAATTGTTATTAACAATTAACATTTTACATATGAAAGTTAATCTATGTGTAGGTATAATAACTTATCAAATCAGAGCAAAAATATCAGTTTCCGCCAATACATTTTTATATCTTCCTTAATTTGTAAAATTACCGTTTTTATGTGTTTTTTTTAGTTCCTGACATTATGTCTGTTTAATATTCATATAAGCATATATATATGTATATACTAATATTACCTACATAGACAAAAATAAATCGCTTTAAATAATGAAGCGTAAGTTTGGTAAGTAGTGTAAGTAATAAAAGCCAACGAGACATTCTGTTAAAAAGTTTCTACTAATGTTATTAACGCGACAATTTGTGAGGATGTTTGTTACTCACTCACACTAAAACTACTGGACCGATTTTGATGAAACTTTACTATATTATAGCTAATATATCAGAGTAGTACTAAGGCTATAATAAACATTAAAAAAACAACGCAGACAAAGGTAAGTATACCATAAATCTAATTGCATGCCTGCGCTGACAGTGCATCAAGGAACACGTAGCAAATACAGCTCGAAGATTACAAGTTCAGGCTTATGATTAACCTGAGCCAGTTACTCAAGAAATTTCATAGGTACAGTGTGCACCCACTACTTGTCTGTTACGCAACCTGATTCTCCGCCGGTCGTAAGTTTAGAGTTGCGACAGTTTGCAGATAATACATGTGTGTGCTTTTTATGTGGTCAGAGGTAGAGATTGTGTCAGTGACGTTGTCAAGCAACGTCACTGACACAATCTCTTCCTCTAGACGATGACTTGGATAAGGCTGCTTATAAATGTATGAATGTTTTATTTAGAAATAAGTCAGTAGTGGTTAGTGGCTCTGACTGCTAAGCCGAAGGTCGTAGGTTCGATTCCCACAAAGGACATAACTTTGTGTGTCATAAATGTTTGTTCCGTGAATTTTATGTTTGTAAAGTCCTCCGCGACACAGGGCTGGTATCTCTAGTACGGGAATGGTCTTAAAAAAAGAGAATTTATCAGCTGTCTGGTTGCTATATTATAAGCTCTGCTTAATTTGCCGTGTGAATAGTCCCCTTGATGGAGTCAAAGATGAAATTCAACATGCAAACAACAAAACTCAATAATTATTGCCGTTGCTACAAAGAAAACAATTCCAAACGAGATGATTCCCAACCCAGATGCCGTGTACTATATGATTATCAATTTCGCAACACGTTGTTCAGTAGACTAATAAAAAGATTGAGAAGTGATCTATTGATCAAACAATAAACACACCGAAATAAATAACAATCTTATTTCCAATCAAATATTATTCTTAACTTTATTGCTAAGGTAATAACGGCGAGATTCGAGATTTGATTACAAAATTACATAATCAAACAAAAGTTCAGAAGTTGAAAGGTTAAAAATAATAACATGAGAACAGGTATTGTTTGTTAATAAGACCCATGTGAAGGCAATTGATATACGTGTACCACTAGATGAGCAATAACCGCGAAACTGTGCTATCAAAATAATATCAGACTTCATATGGCATATACCCGAGCGTCTTTTGTTTTTCATATGGAATGCAACATCAAGCTTGTCAATGCAAGTAATATCGTGCTAATAAACTAGAGTAAGGAGATGTATATAATATGTTAACTTCGAAATGTTTAGTGATTTCAAAGCTACGAGTACGTCTGCACAATGAAATAACTGTGCCTGTGTAGCTTCAATATTTTGGCATATACTGTATGGGTTTGCTATTCTATGTGTTACCTTACCTTTACCTCAGTGTGTAAAGGCATGTAATCTTTTATTGTGTTAGCTAACCAGAGAATGGTAGTAATATCCAATATGTTACACATATGTATTCGTAATAACGTGCGTATATATGTGCTTTTTTCCATGATTGATCAAGAGTGGCAACGCTTTGTCAATTGTTTGTTAATACATGCTATTAGTGTTATTACCGAGAGAGTAATAACACCTACTAATCATAATTGAGTTAACTAGTGGCACCGGCTTCACAGGGACAGATATTTATTTAGTTTTCATAGAGCTACGTTAACTTTTTTAATTAAATATAGGCTATGTTACTCTCTGATAATGTAGCTTTCTATAGATGAAAGATTTTTGAATTCGGTCCAGTAGTTATTGAGTTTATAAATTACAAACTTCTCTATAGAATATTGGAGTAGATGTACCTGTCGTAGCTACACATAACTTCTACTTTACACTAGCGTAAAAAGTGTCTCGTATATATCAGGCTTAAAGAAAACGCGCTTAAAAACAGTCCGCAAAGAGTTATGGTAACTGTAAAACATCCACGTCGCGTCTTGTTGTGGCAAACAGAAAGACCACATAGAGAAATTCGTTTCGACTTCGACTATCTTTGACTATCATATTCTATAAGTGTATTTCCTGAAAAATGAAATATTTTACCCAGAGAGTATGCCCATGTACTTTCCAATGAAATCACCAATCTTACTATTGTGAAGTTTGTAGAAACATGCTAAGAATGTCAGCTAACTTTAAAGATTTATCATTGAACGACACGCCAAACTATTTGTTTCCATCGTACAAAACAACATCACCATTTATTTCCTTGATTAATTATTATGCTTTCAAGTCTTGAACCTTTAGTTTAGTTATGTGTTTTTATCGGAGAAAATGCAAGCAGACACCGCACCGTACTCTTTTCTTTATCTATAACGATTGTTGCCGTAATGGAGGGATACTCTACCTCTCTGATTCACGCCGATGCTCCGCTAGATGCCGCCCGAGCCGATCCCAGTAATTGATAAGAATCGATTCCACCACCGCGATATACTGGCACAAGTAAAAGCTTCATTTTAGTTCGGTTTAAAACTTTGAATATCGATTTTCACTTGATAGTTTGTTATGATCATTCTTATAACTTTCAAGAAAACCATTGTAAGTATATATTTCTGTGGAATTTAGTAACTGTGCACAATTAGACTAATATATTTCACAAAAATTCATACATTGATTTTCCTAAAGCTAATCTTCATATAGCGGCCCTGTACAGTTATCTCCGTTGCCCACCGTACAAATATTTTCTATGTTAACATAATAATATATTTGTATGGTCACGTTACACAGAAGTGACAATAATAAAACCATATTTTTTCCTAGATTAGATACCATAATGAGCTACCTACTATCAGTAGTTTCTAGTTTATGACTTTTTTACACATCTGCGTAATGAATAATGATAAAACAGTATTATTTTATTGAGTATATAAAAATACATTATTATTATATGAGTAATGTGTTTTATAATACAATAAATGTTAACTATAAAGACTTCAAGGTTGGTTTAGTGGCGTAAGTGGTTATCTCGCCTTTTACCACTGCTCGGCGTGTTGTGGGTTCGATCCCAAAATTTTTAAGAAATGAATTGAATCAATCTCTAACTCTAAGAGCCGAGAGATGTTAAGAGTTTTCAATCAATAGGTTTTAATTTAATCTTCTATCATTTTCTATTGATCTTTATCTCCAAATTTCAAATGTATAACTATGTAAAAAATACTTTAGCCCCGCACTAAAGTATTTTTTATCGTCAAAAAAACTATGATAAATATAATTATTTATTGTGTTTTGTTTTATTGTTGCAGGTATGTATACGCTGATTGACCCGATTCTACTACGGTAATGTAATATAAAAGACTTATACGACGAGTAATATTATTAAGCGGTGAAGTTTATAAGTGTGCCTAGTTTGTAAGTTCTAGACCTGACCTCTGAGACTCTACCCCTGTCTGCGAATACGGCAGTAGGCAAATTAGCTGTCGTCTTCTTGGGCACTGTCCATCGACCTGCATTAGTAACGTGTATGAAAAAAAAATGTTGATACACCTCTGCCCACTTCGTCATGGAGAATGGTGGGAATGTGAGATGTTATGACGAATCTATACTAATATTATAAATGTGAAATTTTGATGGATGAATATATGGATGTTTGTTACTTGATTACCGCAGAAAGGATCAATAGATCTGGATGACATTTTGCACAGAGAATATAACTGTTCCCATGGGAGTATACGTTTTCCAGAGCACTCGATCGTTCTCAGGACAGAGTGCTGTGGAAAAGCTTGGCGGACGCCTATGTCCAGCGGTGAACATCTTTGGCTAAAATGGATAATACGTGCGAATGAAGCTACAGGCGGAAACTAGTATTAAATAAATCTCTTCATGGAAAGCTAACCACACAAATTAACAAAATAGCCAGTAGGAACACAACCCATCCATATCACACTATTCATAATATCACAACAACAATTTGTCGTCCAAATTATCTTATCTAAAACATTTTGACACCCAATTTGTTCGTGCTAGGGTTCGCGCGTGGGGAACGAGCAAGTGAATGAATGAATGAAATGAGAACTTCCGGCGGATTCACACTCTCACGTTCGTACGTTCGCATTACGCGAATGAATTAAATACGCGGATGTTCCCACTCATTAGCCGAAATTATTTTAAACTTGTTTCGAGATATGATATCTTCTAAGATACATTTATGAGATGTTTATTGTAAATTTTTCTAATTTTCGTAGTCATAATATTTAATTAATAATAGGCAGTAGCGTAATGTGACTGGCACGTTTGAAAAGTGGTGTTAGGTTTAGTGACATGATTTAGGAGAAATTAAGTAACACATTTAATGTCGGTTAATAGTGGGCTGAAATGGATAATATATAATAATTATTAGTAATGATGGAGGATAGTAATGTGTCGCAAATGTGGCTAGTACTTACTTTGAGGCAACGTAAAAGAGAGAATACTGGAAACAAATTACATATACATAGGTACGATACTTACATCTAATATATTTTTGACTCACAAATAAAAAACAGGTTTAAGACAAAATGTAAAAAAGCACAGAGCACGAAGTCACATCATATAATGTTATTTATTTTGTTAGTATATAATAATATATTACATTTATAAATACCATGACGGAGGGTGCTAAAAAGCAGTGCTACAATTTTCTATAATGCTACGATAACCCACCTAGTAGGTAGTCAGCAATTTGAGCTTAGATTAGATGTCAGGGTTTTGGGTTTCAGAGAGCCGTCGGACGACCGTTGATGATTGTAATTAATTTAATAATAGATCTTCGTATTACATTTCATTGTATATGTGTGAGTTGACATACGAGAAAGATGAACATTTATTTAGCTCACCGCACATAAATCCCTACAAAGAAAAGAAGACAGAAAGAAAAAAAGGCCGTAACCGCATAGTCCGACTACTGGACGGATCGGACGACGCGGACTTTTTACCCCCGATTGGTTTGATGTAAGAATCGGACTACGACCCTGAATATTAATTTCTCTGAGAGTCGGATAGCTTTGACCGATTGATCGAACGATGTGGATTTTTTATTCCTGTCGGTTCGACTGATCGGACGACGCGAAGTGATTACCCCCGTGAATGGCAGAACGTAATTGCGTTGTCTTTCTGATTTGCGTTATACTTGCATTGCATAACGAAAATCGGTAAATATATAGGTACGCTGATTACTGTTAATACTATATATACTGCGGCGTAAAACAAGGCTGCGTGCTCGCGCCAACTCTGTTCGCCTTGTACTTTGCAGTTGTAGTAAGGGAAGCCTTGCAAGGTCTGTCTGATGGCATTCGTGTTCGTTTCCGTACCGATGGTGGTGGAGTCTTCAACCTATCGAGACTTAAAGCTCGCACCAAGGTGTCTCACGCGACTATTACGGAGATGATGTATGCGGATGATTTATGTTTTGTAGCGGAATCCTCAGAGAGTCTACAAACACTTATGTCGAGACTTGATGAGTCATGTCGCAGATTTGGCTTAAAAATCAACGTAAGAAAGACCGAAGTGATGGCCCAAACGTTGAATAGTGCCCCAGCTGACATTAAACTCGCTGACGTCTCACTTAAGCAGGTAGATAGATGCAGGTATCTGGGGAGCACCGTAACATCGAGGTGCCTCCTTGATAATGAAGTCAACAGCAGAATCGGAGCAGCTGCTGCAGCCTTTGGTAGACTTCGTATCAGGGTGTTCCGTTCACAAGACGTAAAGCTCTCTACAAAAGTAGATGTATACAAGGCGATCGTTATACCGAACCTCTTGTATGGATCTGAAACGTGGTGCCTTTACCGCAAGCATATCCGCACATTAGATAGATTTCACCTCAAATGCCTTCGCGACATTATGAATATACATTGGTCGGACCGTGTTCGGAACACGGAAGTTCTACGGCGGGCAAATATAGGTGGAATCGAGTCTTATCTAATAAAACGGCAGCTTCAGTGGTGTGGCCATGTCTCCCGAATGTCTGTTGACAGAATGGCTAAGCGCATCTTTTACTCTGAGCTGCAGGGTGGCAAACGGAAACACGGTGGCCAATTCCTGCGGTACAAAGACGTGCTTAAGCGACACATGAAAAAATGTGACATAGAACCGTCACAATGGGAGGCAATGGCGGCAGACCGACCACGGTGGAGGCACACCATAAACACCAAGGTGGCCGAGTTTGAGACAAAACGAATAGTAGAGCTCGATGCTAAACGAGACGAGCTCAAGGCCCGAATACCCGAGGCCATACACTATAACTATGTCGGAGGGGTACTAACCTGTAGCGTATGTGGTCGTACATGCGTTGCAAAGATCGGTTACGTCAGTCATATGAGAGCACATCAACGAGGCTCTCAATAGTTAGTAGCCAGTCGCTGTGGCCGAATACGGTCAGGATATATATATATATATACTTCAGTAAGTCAAACAGTTACTACTTTTAATGGTTCCTCAAAATCTACCACATTACCCTCAGGTCAGAGATTATTTGGAAATAGTCTGTATAAAGCTACTGGTGATGATAAAACTTAGGTAGGTATGTGGCCATTGACGTAGGATTGTTCCCAGACATCTATAACCCATTGTTTTCGTAAAATAGACTTTCATACGTTGTGGATGTCCGGAAAAACCCTTAATTTTGGAGGCTCATATACTCGTAATATGAATAGTGCAATATAGCTAGTTTTTAGAAGCGGCTTTTAAGACTACAGTAATAAATTTCGCCCAGGATCCACATTTTGCGCTGCTAGATCTTTCAGCTGTTTAGTTTAACAAATATTACCGATAAGTTTTTTCACTTTTAAAATATTGACTATGCATATTGTATGCATAGTATATATTTTTATTTAGCCAACAAATAATAACTTGTTACGAGATTGTTCGTCTGTTTCAAACAAATTTAAAACTATACAGCAACTCCAGTACAATATAAATTAAACGCGAATAGTTTCTCACAAAAACTTTTCTTCACAAGCAGGTCAGGTGAACTATCAACTAGTTCGTTTTAATATTCAACCTTTACAATGCTCTCAGCAACTGTTGAAAAGCTTTGTTCAGACTGTTATAAAATGGAAAGTATGTTGGAATTATGAGAATTAGCTGACGTTATTAATGTGTTATTGTTGCCGGAAATATATTATGAAGTTATGTATTAAAATGATACATTTTATTGTTACTTACTTTTGCTGGTTTTTAAGTGTTGTCTACGTTTTTAGGAGTTACCATAATGTTTCGGTAATCATTTTTAAAGCGTATCTAGGCTAGCGCTAAATTTCGTCAGCAAGAACGTTAGTAGAGATGTCGTTTAATGAAAAAAATATACAAGTACATCTTCCAAATAATTACAAAAATAACAAACACATGAACATCTAGACTGTTGTGTCATAATAATTTATTGCTAAATAAATATTTTTCTGATTAGCACTATTTATTGTCGATATACATATCGACAAATGGTACTACATATAAATTTACTATTTGTCCAGATGCCATAGTACAGTTTCTGTCTAGTTTGAAATCGAAATCATGAACGTGTGCGTTTCTACCAAGATATTATTCGGTCTTCCAAAAGGACTACACCTCCTCTATAATTTATTCATTCACACTATCAGTCGCATACAACATAACAAAATAATTCCGAGCTCATTCCCAACTATTTCACTCACCACAATAGTTTTGGGACAGCCAATTACATGTTGATTTACAACATAATGTTTAATATAGTAACCCAACATTATTTATGGGACATACAATAAACACATAAATCCGCTAGGTGACAGCACCATTAGCTGCAAGTCGCGACTTCTCGCCACATGTCTACGTTCAGATATGGCAATGCGTGCTAACAAACTGTACCTAGGACCTATGTCTTATTGTCTAAGAAATATTCACCTTTCTTGATGTGTTTTGATTTTACCTAATTGACCATTCCATCCTGTATAATTATACCTAAATATAGACAAATACTACTAATATACGAGACGAGGATTAATCGCCGAAAAACTAATAACTTATATATTTTATTATTAGCTAGTTCGGAAGTAATTTTTCTCGATATCCAAGATAAAAACGACTTTCAAATTGAGCCAGAGCCGGACTAAGAGAATTAATATTTTGCATAATAAACTGCTTTAACCCATGACAATACAAACAATGTTTTTTAAAGAAAACGATTTGCCAAATATCGATGTCCTATACTTTGAAGAAAACTCTATGGTCCAACTTTCTTGACACTCAATGAGTCCTTACAAGTGTTAATGTGCTATTCCCTAAACTTTCAATTCTCTAAATGTGTAATTCTTATTTAAGTATACACATTATTGAGATGAACACAAACTCAAGCAATCGCTACAGTGTTCTCAAAACACAGTCGAGCATCTCCTTTGATTTTCTCCGTGATTGCGTTGTCCGTTATTCCATGTAAGGTTTGTGAAAAGAAAACCAATAACATCGCGATTGATAACAGAAAAACATAAGAATATGACCCTTGGGCATTACAAGCTTACTACAAAACTATTTATGTAGGTACTGCAATGTACATATATGTCCGCAATCTCGGCATATTTGTTATTTGGCCAAGATCCAAGATGTCGTCTGAAATCGTCGAAGTATTTGCGAGTTTCTCTTTTTTCCCTTTTATACTTGTCTCATTATATTCTCTGCACAAATCTTGATGTGCAAGGTTGACATTAACGAACTATAGATAGGCTCATATTTTGTGACTGTTCTTTTCCCTCTGTCAGAAGTTTTCTTCTTCTTCTCTTCATTTCGCCACCACGCCACCAACACCTAGTCGAGGATTGTAGGTTTGATGCACGAAATGTGTGTGACTCACAGATAGTTGTCCCGAATCTGGGTTTACTTTGTTAGTAGTATTGTAGTCCCCCGCGACAAAAGGCTTGTGGAGAACTATCTTTTAAAAATATAAAGTATCAATGTCATTCGACTTGTTCTGTATGTATCTAACTTTAGTAATATCCTGTGTGAATAGATATCAAACAATTACACATGTAATGTACATCGTAATATCACGCAAAACATCTCGGAAACATAGATTTTATATTCCCTTACCGAGGAAGGAAATATCCCTTCGAGAAAAGAATAAAAGATATGCGCATATAATTTCCGTTGAATAATAAACCATTTCTACCTTTTTATTCTGTTTATAATAAAATGTACATTTGCTTATATTGTGTTATTATACTAAAGAAAAGAATTGAAATAACTTTCTGTGAGAACCAAACCTGAAAAATAATTAGTACATCTAACGTAAAGAAAAAATTGAGATTTTCATTATAGGGGCGCTGCCAGGCATGATTATATCATGATTAAAACGTAAAAAAGTGTACATTATTTATGTTAACTTTTTACGTTTTTTAATCCTACAATAGTTTCTTTTCTTAATATTCTTCGGGGATAATAAATTAAATAATAAAGGCAGGATTTTATAAAAATCTAATTAAAATTCATTTATTTGAATTAAAAATAAAATTAGTTATTGTCTTAATTTTTTTTTAAATATTTATAGTGTATACTTTAAATAAAACAAATAAGTTTTTACATGTTTTTGATTATGCTGCGCCACCTATAAAAAACGAAAAAACGTAGGAACTTTAAAACTCTTCAAGATTCCGAACTGCTACTAAACATTGTATAAAAGAAAGTTATTTGTTATAATTTAGTTTAATTGTCCCAGGACGGCAGTAATAGGGACTAATGAAATAATTGGTGGTATCCGCTGATCGAGCGACATGCTTGTTGTGGTAAATGTCATGTCAGATGTTATCGGAATATCACGTAATTGGGATGTTGCTACATACAAAGTTATTTCGTGAATGATTTAACACATACATAAAATAACACCTGTTTCTCTACAGGCAGATAGGCAAGTAAGAGGGAGAAAGGCAGATACTTAGGTTTGCAATTGATATTGAGCCGCTATACGGATTCGCTGCCAGACAAAATACCACAAAAACGAATGGACTGAAATAATTCCCTACGGAAAAACGAATACGTGTGACAAGCCCTGATAATGGGATTTAATGTATTCGGAGAGCCTGATTCTAAAAATGAATCTAGAAACTTAATAAGAAAATTGTGTGAGTGGCGGCCTTTATTTGCAATAATTAACCTGATAATGTCCATTTTTAAAGTAGTCCCCCCATATGTTTAAAGAATAATCGGTCTTGAGCTGCTTGCACCCAATGCTTCTCCGCAGTTTTGATTAGGTCATCATTATTTGCAATAAATACCACAAAACCATTTGAGTACCAAGAAATAATTAATTATTAAACTCACCCAAAGTCCATTATAACCAGCTTGTAATGCCCTAATTACACAAAAAGGTTATATATAATTAATATATATCACGGGTCTCGTGCTAATTAAATAAGGATTTTTATGGCATCATTGCCTTTGGGGTGAAAGCATTAACCTATTTACGAAACGTATTTTATATAGATCGTAGTATATTTTTATTAATGACATACCTAAGAGAACTGCTTGCGTTTTATGATGCGATATAAAAGATCAACCGGAGGAGAGACGTGATACAGTATCATTTGAAACTCAAGTAATAGGTAATCGTCCTGAAAATGTGTGCAGCATTGGGCGAGACTTAAAGTACCAGGACTTGACCGATTAGTCTGTTTTAGGCATCTCCAATTTTCGCACCACAAGTCCAAGAACTCGGTCAGCATCCAACCTAAACTGACTTACTAAAGTTTGGACTGAATTATCAATTCTAATTGTGTAGATACTACATACTCTTAATACAAAAAAAAATATGAAGTTGGAGGGGTTATTATGATCATCAAAATTCAAAACAAAATGTTTTTTCGTCTAAGTGTATATTTTTCTGTTGAATACCTATGAATTTTTATTGGATGAGATGATAATATTATGAAGAAATAATATAAGGTCTATCACATGTGACAAACCCCACAAACCTCATACAACATTTATCGAAGATTTCTAATACAAGGTGAAGAAAAGGAGTATATAAAAAATGATTCACAAGAAAATGAAATACAACGACAAATTGTAATGGTATCGCATATCTTACGACATCCATCCGTCTATTGAGAACTGGATCCCAACGCACATTGCGAGTGGCTGATGAAAAAACAATAGAAATCAGGTATTGCGACACCGCCTCCGACTTCTATTGTAACGTAGTACACCACGGAGATTTCCCAAGCAGTTATGAACACTTATCTTCTGGCTTCATTTGACTTCTTAACTTTCATGAAAGGAGATTTATCAGTACAAGGGTTGATGTTGCTTAAAATGACGGCGAATTAGGATAAAACCTTGTAGTGAAACTTTTAAGATTTGAAATGTCGCATTGCGTCGCGAAGCTAATGTGTAATGTGTGGCTCTAAGATCGCAATTCGCCCAGTTGAAGTTTTGGGACACCTTGATAACTTTCAATTTATTGACTACGTTGACGTTAATCGTTATATTGGAACGGGCTTTTCTTTGACGTTCTTTAACATGCTTATAGTAGGCATTAAGATTTTATCTTGTGAGCTTAATGCAATAGGCACAGCTCATTACTCACGATCAATCTATAGTTCCGCCACAGCTACAGTTCTGTTATTGTCAATCAATCAGCTTGTTTCAGTTCATTGCTGGACACGTACATTCCCTAGCTCAATTTTAATCCTTTAGAATTCTTTACAGTTTTAAATATCTATGTATTATTTGTATTCATGTAAATCATCTAAATTTTTTTTAAGATACATCAACTATCTGATCATCTTGCCTCCGGATCTTGTAAAAATACGATTTCATATCTACCACTAAGAACTACGAGTATTTAGAATAATTCATCTTTCAAAATTTTGGAGTTACAAGGTTTTTAAAGGGTCGGCAACGCGTGAGTAACACCCCTGGTGTTGCAAACGTCCATAGGCAACGGTAACTGCTTACCGTCAGGCGGGCCGTATGCTTGTTTGCCACCTTGGTAGTATAAAAAAAAGGCATGTCATTGAAATCGGTTTAATCATTTTGAAAATGAATGCTACAAACGCTTAAAGACTTCTTTCTTTTTGTGGCGCTTAACAAACTCTTTAAATGAAAAAACATTTAAACCATGTGGTAATAAAAGACTTCTCTAGTAAATATCTATACTTTTTTAAATTTATGCATGGTAGCAATAATCTGCCATGAGCAGTTATTTCCAATTCGAAAAGCAAATGAATATTCAATGAAACATGAGTAAAATCAATGCAGACAGTTTTATAGGTTATCCTATCAGGAAATACCATTACATTCCCAGCCTGGTAGACTATTAGTCTAGGCCATAGACTGTATTTAGACTACACAAGTACATAATAAATCGAATTCAGAACTTTGTTTTGACCGATCGTTTTCGCGCTTAAGTTAAAAAGTCAGTAATGAGAAATATTATGTTTTAGGATTTACCATCTGACGAGAGATTTAGGAACAAAGTTTACGGACACAAAGTATACCTAGACTCGAAAATACTACTATTTTCGGATAAAATCAATTATTTTATCCGAAAATAGTGATCGTTATCACATGTGAGAAGCAAATTATTGCTGTTCGATCATTCACTCAATTATTAATGATTTTGTTGATGTTTGCTCAGGTAAGGATCATACTGTGCCTTCATCTTTTAAAAAGTCTACCTGCTTTACATCTTGCTTGCTCATTTTCTCAAAGATTTCCACACAAACAGATAAAATTTACGTGTCTATTCTATACAGGTCTATGGTCCAGTCGTACCATTAACTGACAATAACAAATGGTAAAATAACTCGCAGCCAGTCAACCTTAGTAGTGCAACAGCATTGTCACTGCGGCGCTAGATCTCGTTTTGTTCAGAGATGCGCTCGCGCAGCTTTTAGTCGAACTGTCCTTGTCACGACGCTTCCTGGTGCGCATTTGTACTTCGTGCCTTTTATTTTGATCTTTTCCTGTTGTCCAAAGATATACGCCGACCATTTCTGGATTACGTAGAATTGTTGTTGTGAAGAATCGTTATGTGTTGTATTTGCCAATGGTTTCTGTTACAATTCAAGTTACTTTATTGTGCGTTCTTCTTCTTAGTGTTTCAACGGCATTATGTTGAATTTATGTTGTTGCTGCCCAAAACACAGCCACATTGACAGCATTATCAAAGGCAGTTATTAAATCCTCCTGCGTTCAGGTGTTAAGGCACGCAGGGCACGAAATGAGGTGCGACATAATTTGGGTTACACCGCATAAACAATCCAAATCCTGAGCTGAAGCAAGGAAAAATTTTCAGACCGTACGTCTGAAAATTTTTCCTTGCTCCAGCCGACCTTAGTCCAAATTTTTAAGATCTTCCACATGTTACTTACATAAAGAAACCTAAAAGAGTTGTTGAGATATTTATTGAGGTTTTTTCCAACTTAAAGAATCTTTTAACATAAACAGTCGCCTCATAAAACAGGGGCCTAAATTATTTAAGCTAGCAACTCAACAAGTCTTTACTTTATAAGGTGATAGATGTAACGAACCTGTATAAATTGTGATGACCGTAACTCTATGGTAATTCGTACAGGCTGTGATAGTCGAGACTATAGTCGTAAAAATGTTGCGCTACTAGTAGATAATATAATAAACGTTAAGTTTATAAGTATCTTAGTGCTATGTTGTGCTAAAAGGAGGGCTAAACAATGAAGATATTGGGAAGATATTAATTCTAAGAAACCGGTAACCGGCATTTTTTATATAATCGCATTTTTAAGGTACCTTAATAGATAAACTTATATAAAGACAAATTAAGATATTCCGATTTTGCAAATTTGATCCAAATCTTTCAGCCGTTCTCGTGCTATGAATATATGGTGATAAATTCAAAAGTTTAAAATGTTCATAACTTCAGAACGCATGGGTAATTTTCAAAAACTCTGTGCAATAGCATATTGTTACTGTTTTCCTGTTCTCCATGTATGTATATATATATATATATATACAAGTATTGCTTGTTTAAAGTTAAATTATATACCTATAGCAATTTGATGATGGATTTATATGAAAGAAACAAGTTTTTAATGTAAACATAAAACTGCATTTTCCATTAAAGTGCATTAACTTCTCACGGTCTTTATTGCGGTATATTCATCTCATTTTATGAGTTTTTTTTAAAGAAATATTTTCGTCTGCCAGGTTTACTCATAGCAGGAAGCTCTAGTATTTCAAGTTTCTGATTCGACACGCGAGCTACGTCTCATATATTATGAGTGTTCATAAGGCCACGGTAACTGCTTACCCCCAGGTGGACTGTATGCTTGTTTGCTACAGTAGCATATTGCAATCATCATAATAAGTGCATGTAGTAATCACTCAGCAAGAATTAATCGCCCCGCGTGGGAAGCCCAGCAATTGCTGGGCTTCCCACAATCCCACATCTAGTTAGAAAGATATACCCACGCCAATTGGCGTGGGTATATCTTTCTAACTAGATGCCATGGTAATGAGGAAATACGTAAAAGGTAAAAACATCTGATTGATTGTCGCAAAAGCAAATTAATGTACGAAAGAAAAAGTTAGAGAATTAATTAATTTCACCTGTGGTGTAGTGGTTAAGGTGCTACGCCAATTGCTGTGATCCATCCATGTTTGGTCCGAGTCTGGGTGTAGTTTGTCCCACAGGACTTGTTCACTAGTGCAGAATTTTCTTATCAGCCATATGACGTCCACTGCTGGACATAGGCCTCTCCCAAGGCTTTCAAATCATTCGGTCCTGAGCTAACTTTGTCCATCGGTTGCACCTTTACAAGGTCGTCGGTCCACCTTGTTGGAGGCCTGCCCACGCTACGTCTTCCAGTTCGTGATCGCCACGCTAGAACCTTTCTGCCCCAACCACCGACCCGTCTGCCCAGCTTTTATAGTAAGCTCATATCAGCATAGCAGTGGGACGTCTATAGGTTGAGATGATAATAATATCAACTTAATCATTATGATTATGATAAAATATAACTTAGATTGCACGTTCTATACTTCTACTTTAAATTGACGCATCATCTGGTCCATTAGATCGTCAAGCCAATTTGTAAGGCTTTTCAATGTCATAAGGAAGCCCTAGCAAGGTATTTGTGAATTATTTTTAACGTATGTATGTATTGTATGAGGAAAATCAAAATCATTCCTCTATAGTGAATACAGAATGTCTTTATTTTTTTAGTTCAAGGATCACAACTCTAGAAATAATACATAACAATACGCATAGAAAGATTATATCTATGCTTTGTTATAAAATCATTTATTTGAAGATATAATCTTAACTTAAAATACATAATACCGATACACAAACAACATAACATTGTTATTTAATTATATGTGCATAAATTAACATTCCATTCAAAGTTAATTCTGCTTTACGATTAGCTGCAGATAGAAAATGATTGGCATATATCATACGCGATAGCGTTTTCCTTGTTATTTATTATATCTTCATACCACCCTAAAATTTAAACTCGTATTCTTAAAAACAAACGAAAACGTGTACTTGCTTTCGCATTTTTTATAATATCTGACAACAAATAGATTCTTTTATAGTACACCAATTGATACAGAAATCTTTTTCACACAGTTAATAACAATAGGGTGAGAAGAAACGGTTGCTTAAAAGAATTGTTTTTAACAATAAAACCATCCCTAATGTAAAACAGTGAACATTGTCGACTAAATATGAAAATTACGAACAATATAAAAGTGTTTGTGCGGAAACTTGAAGCTCCGTTCGCTAGATATGAATATGCTCAAACAGTATAATATAACTGGCTATGCTGGCAGGAGGTGAGCACTGAAAATATTTGGTAAAAGGTTTGTTTTTCTTCAATAATTGCACACGCTTTACAAACTTATTTTCAAAATACATACGCATAGCTCTCCGCTTGTCTCTTATTACTTATTCCAACACACATGCATCGCGGGCAACATAAGTCGCGTTCAACGCAATTTATTATTAACATTCGCATTCTCCCGTCCAGCATTAGCGTTCATTTGTCAAACTTCCCCCGTACACGCCACTTATTCATTACTAATCACTGCTTGACGCTATTATTAGAGCCTCTATTATGTTACGAGGACGGTCAAAGTTATTCTTAGGATACTCAATAGGTGCTCTAATGGTCTTTTGTTATCTAATACATTTGTACTCGTATGTCAACCAAAATTGACCGGCCAGTTGGTCTTAGGTTCGATTCCCACATGGGACAAAACTTTGGGTGATCCATAAATAATTGTTTCTAGCCTGGGTGTACTTTGCGTCCGTTAATTGTATGTTTGTAAAGTACTCCGCGAAGCAGTGCTTGATTCCTAGTGCGGGAGTTGTCTTTAAAAAAAAGAACATAAAAATAATTTATGTATTAAACAGTATAGGTACCTTATTTTTTATAACTTATTTTCATTAATGTCACAGTTTTCAGTTCTTAATTTTTATGTCAATATATATGACAGGTTTATAACGAATTTTGAATTTATCTGCCAAATTACGAACCTCGTCATGGTCCATTCCATATAGTCTAAAATTTACATGTTTATGTATTAACTGTTTTACTTTCGCGATACATAAAATCACATAAAAACGACTGGTATTATTTACCTTTAAATTGCTTGACATTTTGACCAGGTTGTGGACCTGGCTTGTGAAGCGTTATCAGGACTCCGTTTGTGAAGTAGAATCGTCTAAATCTACCTTGTCCTTTATAAGTTTTATAAATTGATCACAGGATAATTACATTGGTTTCTGTAATAGCGGCCGCATGTTATCCTTTCAATGTCTGAAAGGCAGCAATTGTGGGCAATCTATCATTGAATGTATGCATGCGGCGGTCGGTAATGTTGTAATGTGTACCCCGAGGTGCGGACGCTCAACGTCCATCTCTGCAATCTTAGCGCAGAGCTGACATGAGCGCGTGACACTGCTATACAAAGATATAGAAGATACCCATACTAGAAGTGAATCAGTTAACTTTATGTAATTTATAATCATATTGTCTTTGGATAACTAGTATACCATCTGATTCCAAACTATTCAGCGCCTGTACTATGTCAACTGGTAAACATACTTATATATTTTTAAACTAGCTGATGCACGCGACTCCGCATTGCTATCGTTTAAATTCGGTAAAAGTATGCTATGTCCTTCCCAGGATATTATCTATCTCCTTGCCAAATTGCATTAAAATCTGTTCAGCCGTTTAGTCGTGAAACGGTAAAAAACAAAATAACAAGCGAATACAGTTACTTTCGCATGTTTTATAGTATTAGCGCAGTGTAAAGAAAGAAAAAAAAATCTCTTACACATATTAGAGGTCACTAACTTCTAGACGAAACGGTCAGTAAACCAATTTACGCAAACATAAAAACATACCTTTTTCTTTAAAGCAGTAACTATATTATAAGACTGAACAAACTTTTATGGTTCCCACAAAGGTTTGTTCCATGGGAATAGAACCTACAACACTCGGCGCGGAGCCCATCTTAACCACTCGGCCATACGTGCAGTCGTTACAATTATTTCTGTCTTATATGCGACGCTTGGACACATGTGTTTCTAAAACAACATTTTAATATTCTACTCAACCACGTCTATTTACTCAGTTGTATAAATAATGTAGGATTTTACTTTATAAACTGACATTAATATTAATAGCTGTACTTATGCAGTATGACTTTATTATAATAATAGCAACCCATATATGTCCCACTGCTGGGCACGTGTCTCCTCTCCTTGTCAAGAGAGAGAAAAAGAGAGGGTTAGTGAATCAGACATATCTTTAGAATTCCGTCTAAGACATGCGGGTTTCCTCACAATGTTTTCCTTCACCGTTAGCAGCTGGCGAATCATTTGATTAGTACATATAAACTCCACAAAGTGAAATTCACATTGGTCGGTAATGAGAGTAATGACTTTATTACATATTATCCGTATAAAGAGTGACGTCATTTATATTTTTTTTAATAAGGCAGATTAATTATTGTTCAAATATAATATAATTGGTTCGATTTTTATTGGGTGTACTAGATTTACCTGTTCGTTGTATTTGTATTATTGCGTCATTGTTTGTATGTATCTCCACACTAGAGTTAACGTATCCAGCTATTACTTAAGTATCCGTTGTCCATGATTCCCGATCGCCAGTCCCCAGGGCCCGATTATCGTTTATTACCCATGCATCATCATGCTATTACTGGCCCGTGCCGATGCACTGTGAAATATTCTTTTCGTGCCGTTTTGCATTCCCACCACATAAATTGAAATTTGCGTAAAAAAGCCATTTTTGTGGTTGCAAATTTAACTGTCAAGCAGGATGGACATGTCAAGCAGAGATTTACGGTAATAAATAAGAAACTTAATGTTACAATATAATTCATTTGATACAACAGGGAACTATTTTTAATCGGATCAAACTAATATATAAAAAATTGCACTCCGGGAGTGCCGACAGAAGTGAAAACACTAGGCAAAACAGTTGTTATAAATTTTATAGCAATAAATGGTTTTCGAAAAATGATTTTTCTGATATGTCAAGCTGCGTCTCGTAACGGTGTCGCGAATCCAGAGATTTTATCTCATCTAAAAATATGCGTACCGTGCTAAAAGAATGACTATGAGAATGTTTGGATGTTTGTTACTCAATCACTCAAAAATTATTATTATTGCCGGTATTAGAGCTTATATTTAGGATTAGAACATAGGCTATATTTTATTTTTAAAAAGCTAGTATTAGTGTAGTAATGCACGAAGAGTAAAACTAAGTTAAACTAAGTCTCTGACCGTATAGTAATATGCATATTTGCATTATGTATATTTGCATGATGCATACATACGAGTACTGACGCATACATGTACATTTTGACATTTAAATGGCATTCAAATAAATTGTCTGCTATAAAAAAATATGAATTGAAAAAAAAAAACAAACAACGATATCACAGTACGCGCTTATGATTCATGAATAAACTGTTGTCGATATTATGAATTTATGATTAAAAGTTTATTGTAAATACTGATGTGTAATGAAAACCTTTTCATATGCATATTAATGAAGTATTTTACATATTTTCTCCAATTAACAATTTAACCGTAAAATGAACATACCGCTAAAGTTAAGTATTTCGCGTGATAACCACACAAAAAAACTGACTTTAGCGGCGTACCTACTGCAAATAAAGTTATGTTAGTGAAAGTATATGCATCACGCCATTTTTACCAAGGGGGTAGGCAGAATTGTTTGATACTATCTCGCCAGCTATTAGTAGAAATTATTGCCACATTATTTTGAGCCCGTTGTGGTCCTGCTACATGGCAAAACCCTCCCTACATTCCTTCCATCTCTCTAGAGCCACCATAACAAAGACTAGTTTCAAGTGCAGAAGCTGCCTTTAAAAAAATCGTCTGTACCTTCATTTATACAGTATTCACCTTAGAATAGTGGCATTATATGGAAGTATTTTTTTCCCATATACTCGTATGTATTACGTTCGACCGTTACAACTACATTCAAAAGGTACCGAATCAGAGGCCTTCAGGTCAAGGTATAATCCACAACAAATTAACTGATCGGTCATTATAAGTAATTAAACATCTAAAACATTCAATAACATCTTACTTTGTATTAGAAAACACATAAAACTTCATAAACCGACATTAAACAAACTATAAAATATCATGAAACACGCTTTCTGATTTATAGAGGTCGGCCATGTAGGTACCATAGTACCTACGGTATCACGGTATCGATATCGATAATAAAACTTTCAAACAATTACGATACTCGCCCACTCTACTCGCCTACTTGTTACTTAATATTAATGCTAAGTTCATGATTTATTAGCTTATAATTTAGGTATGTGAAACTAGGCTTTCGAACTGCGGACGCCATATTTCTTAGGTGGCAAACTAGCATACACCTCGTCTGATGGCTACGCTTAGCCCATAAACGCTTGCAATACCAGAGGTATTACTTGCGTGTAGCTAGCCTAAATACACCTTAAAAAGTTCATTGCATTTTTTTACATGTAAGATTGAAAGGCCCTGTTAAAAAAGACTAATGCGCGCGATGATAGTCAATTGTATCTGGTATAGTCCTTCAAAGCACGGGACTTGAATAGATGGCGCGCAAATGAGTGTGTGGATAAGGGTTGATAAAGAAGAAAAAGAAGTAGGTACTCCAAACCAATTTTGATGAGGGATATTGGCAATGATGTCAATGGCAGTACTTCTCGGAATGCACGAAAATTTGTTCACTGTACTCAAAGAGCGAATCTTATTCAATTTCATCCGCCAGACCGTCCGCTGACTAAAGCAGCCTCATTACTCATCACAACACACCTTTTATCCTACATATCGATTCAAATCAGTTCTACGAACAGTTAATTTGGTCAAAAGCCTGGGTAACCGGTTTCTTTAGTAATGAGCAAACGTCTTGCCCAATGTGCATGCAATACGTAATGCGATCTGTTCGAGGTGTCGAATCACAACTGACACATCAATCATTAGAGAAATATACATAATTATATTGTGCAAGATAAAGGCCACATGCGGTGATAGTGCATAATCGATAGAGATTATTTGGTGTGTAATTGATGGAATGTTACGATAGAGCCGATGAGTTGGGTTTCTGCGCTTACTTACTGTTCGCATTGGCAAAAAGCACTGAACATAGACTTCGCACTCGCACAGGAACACAACTGTTAGTAATTAGTAATTTGTCTGTGTGGTCTTTTGTAGCCTATGGATGCTTGCAATACTAAATGAACTGCCCCTCTAGACAAGTGGCATAAGCGATAGTCGA
Organism: Trisateles emortualis; assembly: GCA_947095525.1. NCBI lineage: Eukaryota > Metazoa > Arthropoda > Insecta > Lepidoptera > Erebidae > Trisateles > Trisateles emortualis. Next base: position 16,989,643 of record OX352736.1, on the reverse strand, counting down.
ATCGAAAAGTCAAAAAAACAAATATTTTTGATTTGACGTAAGTTTACGACATTATATCATTGACTTACGTCAAATCCCATATATAAGTTTTTTTGACTTTTCGATTCGACTAACGTTTATGCCACTTGTCTAGAGGGTCTGGAAACTATGTAGTACTCATACATAGTAATAATATATATGTATATATATAATATAACTACTCCGCTGTATGTAGTCTTTTGGCTGTGGTCTCCTGGAGCTCCTTCCCTAGTCAGGCTTGCTCACTATTATAGTGCCCTACCTCTCGTAACATGACTTTTATCTATATCTTACCTACAAACTTACAATACGACTACACATATTTAAACAACGCCACTAGTACTCGAACACTCAAATAATGTTTTGCGCATCCTTTTTGTTGGTCAAGTGATATCAAATTTCTCCCAACGTATTAACTGGAACCCTCCAGTTGCTTCCTCTGTAGTGTACATCCGATCCCCCACACTTAAGGCTTTTGCACAAAGACAACAAAAACTTCCCAAGAATTTACAAAGGAAGGTTTTTTTTAAAAATAACGTTCGACGAACGGTTTATTATTATATCTGTTTTGCATCTCTTAAAACTATACAGTATATCACACAAAAATAATTAATGGAACTATAATATAATAATAACATTTTTACAAGATAAAATAAAACGAAAAGCCTCTACAACTAAAAATTTAAAAAAAACATTTCAATAGGCATCACAAAATCTTCCGCATCGCTGTCTACTGGAACACCGCCTTGGAAGGTATGATAATACTTATTCTTTGAACGATGTGTCGAACGAACGAGTCAAGAACCTACATATGTATTCTTTCGACATTTTCTATAAATATACGAAATTTCTCATATTCTAGATAGAGCAGCAATTTGTTGTTCTAAAAATACAACACAATAGAACTTCCCCTTTGAAAAACTACAGCCATGTTCAGTTTCTCAGCTTCAACACATTCATCTTTACAAAGGTAGTTAAAAGTAAAGATCCCTAGGGCCAAAGTAAGTTGAACTTAATTAACTACATCGTCAGACTTGCCAACTTCTTTGTTCAACTACTACATATTATAAATATTAAATGCTATTCTTTTACTGAAAGATTAATAAGTAACGTAAAAGCCCGAGAGATAAAATACTTGGTGAATAAACTTTGTTTAGGATTAGGCTGTGTGCAGACAATAGAATAAAAATGCTTTTATGTTTTGCTATAAAAACACAACTCCTACAGTGGGAACAAGCCTTGTGTCGCAGGGGACTTTACAAACATACAATTAACGGTCACAATTTAAGGTGCACGCAGATTTAAAGCAACACTTTGTGGGTCACATATTTTTTTTGTACCATGTGAGGCTCGAACCCACAAGACGCCATGCAGTGCTAACTAGCCATACTGTTAGACCTAACATACAAAATAATCAAAAATTTGTCAGCGTTGCAATCAAATTTTCAGCTTTCTTTTCTCTTATTATAAACTAGCTTTGTCGATTGAAGTTATTGGTAGTGCTTTTCTAAGGTCCTACCCGTCTGTTAAGTAGGAAACTTGGCTGGTGTATTATATCGCATTTTTTGATCTGCATAAGCGTCATAGTATGATCTATGATAAATGTAACAAACACCAATTTCCTTTACTGTAAGATGAGATTATTATTTAGACGCAAAAATCCATTTGCTAGAGAAGGTTAATGTCCATATTAATATAACATAATTTAGCCGTAATAATGTAACATAACTGCGTTCACAAATCGCTCTGAAACAATTCCAGTAAATAATCAGACTCGTGCAAATTGAATGTCACGATGGTTATCACATTGCGATGCCGGACTACCGTTATTGTTATTATTTGCTTGCGACTCTGACCCACAGGCAATTAGGGGTGTCACCATACTCGAGAGTGTATACCCGCCTTTACATTTTGCTGACACTTTTATAGGCTTTTTATAGGCTGTATTTATTGAAGTCTGGTGATAAAATTTATATATCTATTTACGACCTAAGTGGATAAAACAGAGTCTGAGTGTAGAATATATAGAAGCCTAAGCCTTTTGAAGAGCTCTTAGTTAAGTAATTGAGGCGCAGATAGAGATCTGCAAGTTAAGCAAGCTTGTGCCTGATCTTTCTCCAGTCGTGTCGGATTGCCGTCCTATAGGACTATGAGAATGAAGGAATAGTATACTTTTTATTGCGATAACCGATATCCACGTGGGCGGAGCTACGCGCAACCGCTAGTGTTATAAATGCGAAAGCTTGGAGTGATGTATTGATGTTTTTTACTCCATCACGGCAAAATGTCTTAACAGAACTGGATGAAATTTTGCACAGAGATAGATTATAGTACGGAATAGCACGTAAGGTACTTTTCACCCCGGAAAAAATCTCTGTTCCCGTGGGATTGTACGCGCGGGTGAAAGCTAATCTAATATAATAATAAAATAATTTTAGCTAGTCAGCATCTAATTTAATACATCATTACTCAATTGTTAAGTATCTAACTTTGATAACTCCTGTTAATATTAACCGTTTGTCTGTTTATCTTTAAATGAGGACCTATTATGGCAACCCTAACGGCTACATCGTGGACCGCATATTGTAATATCTAAGTATGGTATTCTGTAACAATTTATACCAACCCATTTCGTCTTAGTTCAGTACTTGTACTATTTAGTATTTTGTGGTTCATTTTTGTTAACTGGAACAAGTGTTTATTCACGTGTTTATGAAAAATGATACTTTCTTTTTCAAATAATTTTCTTGCTTTTTTCATATTATTGTATTTTAAGAATGTTGAGAGGGTTTAGGAGTTAATCCACCCACGCTGGAGTAATGCGGTTTGGTGGACCTGACATGTCTTTAGAATTTCTTCAGAGTTTGTCTTTAGAGTTTCCTCACGATGTTTTCAATAGATATTAAATCAGGTAATAGTACCTACATATTAATTCCACAAAGTATAATTTACATTAATACTGTCACCCGGGATTGAACTTACACCTCTTGCGTACAAGTCGGTTACTTTCCCACTCGGCTACCACCATCAGTAAGTTATCATCTAACAAATATGCAGTACATGTATAAGTAGGACAATATTACCTTACAATGTAAGCTACATTCACACTAGGCCGGTTCCGCCTTCCCGCATGTGGAAAGTTGCACACACACACACACACATACCTACCTCTAATACAAGTAGGTATATTTTACTATAAGCATCTGATTCGCCACACTACTTTCTCTATCGATGCGTGTGTGTCATTCATTCAATGTTATTCATTCAAGATTTATTCAATATACACCAGTGGAACTAATTGGATACATGTTTAAATGATTTGTCTGTAATGATTATACTATTAACACCTGTAGAAGAAGATTTAAATTTCGATAGAAATTGTAAACAAAGACTACTTGAAAAAGACTTCGGGTGGTTGGAACCTCAATTTTGGGACAACTGAGACACCGCTATCTGATTCCAAACTAGGCAGAGCCTGTACTATGGCAACCAGTCAATTGATAAACATACTATTGATAAATTACACCCAGACGTAGATCAAACAATCGTGCTCATCACACTAAGAATTTTCCTGTATGGGAATCGAACCCACGACCTCTGGCTTTGCAGTCAGAGTCACTAACTACTACACCAAGAGGCTAATCAAATATAGCTACCTGCTAGCTGCTAAGGAGCAAATATACCTATATATTTTTGTTAATCCCTGTCGAAATGGGCTTTTGCGGCCGAAATCGGTCTGAAGAGCTATTATTTTATTCCATACAATAATAGAAATAGTAATTATCCGATCAGTTTGAATAACGGAGAGTGGCCCTACAATTGGGTAATTCAGGATTTGTCACTAAGTCGTTATTGGTAATCGTGTTAAGTATTTTTGCCACAACACATAGTAAAAAAGAATAGAAAACTCTTTATTGTACACCAATTACGTTTTATACAAATAATACATGGAATGAGACAAAATCAGACTGAATTTGACCGTTCTGAACATGTTCTATCCTATTTTCATAGCCAATAATAGTAAGAGATGTAAAGAAATTAAAATTAGTTCCACAACAACTGATACCAAAGTATGGAGAAGTAAGCAATCGAGTTGTACATGTTTACAAATTGACCTATAACCACACAAGCGACTTGAGCAACGATGTTATATCGAGAACTCGCGTCGATGTGACAAAACACATCTATCAGCTGACCGCTGATCCACTTAGCCTATGTTGATGCTGCGTTTAACACGAGAGAGCAATTAGCGCCAGTGATTAACTTAATTAAACTTTGGATTCAGATGCAGTAATATTTAATTGGTATTTGTTTTTGTCATGAATCGAGCCAACTTGTCTACTTGAAGAGAGAAGTCCAGTAGTGGACTGCGATAGGCCGATGATGAAAATGAGGATGAATGTTTAATATTGGATTAGAGTTCGCCCGGTGGTCGAAATTCTATTCGATACTTCAACATTAAACTATCAACATTATAATTTGAAACAAAATTCTAAATACAAAACTAGAACTAGAACCTAATAGTTGCGTTTACAAACATTGCAACGAAACTGACTATACCAAACCAAAATACAAACAATAACATCCAAACGTCTTGTTAATTCTCCAAAGTCGCTGTCTTATTTTAACATATCAGGCCAAGATTAATCACGTACATATACAGAGACAATAAACATAATAATAATATGTTAAGTAAGCTAACAATGAAAACATTGCAAAACAAAAGGCTTTTATCGCTGCGCCACCTGTGATATGTGGCTTCACACTTGCAAAGCGAAGCAAAATCTTGTTACGTGTACAATATTCTTGTTCCTATTTAAGATAAGTACAGCTTCAGTGTTTTACTTACGTAGGTATTCTTTACATTTTGTACAACAATAAGAGAATTATCTCATTAGGTGAATACCTACGTTTTTATGCTGCCTGGTGACAAATTAGTAATATAGTGGTTACCTCGCCATTTAACACTGCGCGAAGTGTTGTGGGTTCGATCCCCACGCGGGACAAACCTTTATGCTATCGATAAATGGTTGACTCGAGTCTGGGTGTAGGTACTTTGTCTTCGTTCATTGTATTTGTAATTTCCCCTGCGTCAAAGGGCTTGGCTCTCTAGTGCTGGAGTTGTTTTTAAAATAAAATAAAAAGTACGCCCTACCCAAAACGTTCGAAGTGATATCAGTAGATGCCTCGGTGTTTTATTAGCTATATCTCTATACAGGAAAATGGGTGAATCACAGATCTAATGGATGTAAAATATACAGTCAATTAGTATGTAATGTAATAGTACTGTAATGCATACAGTCATTAACCACACCTAAATGTGCAATGTTTGTTGAATACGCATAAGACTAGTAACTCAGGCAAGTAACTCGCTATATAAATTCAAACGAGCGCGTCCGTCCGAGCGCGAGCGGACCGTCAACTCAACGCAGACCGCACATCAATTACTTCGCGGCGCGAACCGCTATAAATTGATTGCTTCCCCTCGCTGCTCCAAATGGCCCCATTTGCGCTTCCAAACTTTTATATACGTCTCATGTCATGTGGTGGATCACGTTCCATAGTAACCTTCGGTTTCTTTCAGGGCCACGCCAGTTTTATGTAGGGTTTTGAACTGTTGCGATGCCGAATAAGAGTTGACAGCACGACTAAGCAAAACCAGAATTCCTAATCTCCGCTACTTTGAGATATTAAACTGAAATAGTTTAATATATCAAAGTACCTAGCGGTATATTCTGTTATCGATTGTAAGGCGTAAAGCCTTTACCAACATGGTTTTATAGTAATTTACGTGTTACGTGTGTGTTTAAGGAGAAGTAAGGTAGGGCACCATACCACCATACACAAAACCACTACCAAATAATAATTACACCCAGTGGCCGCAGTATGCGCCTGCTGTGCATAAGGTTGAGGGTTCGATTTCCACACAGGACAAAACTTTGTGTGACCTACAAAAAGTTGTTCTGAGTCTGGGTGTAATTTGTAAAGTTCCCCGCGACACAGAGCTTGTTCTATAGTGGGAAAAAGAAGAGTTTGAGGTTTAAATAATGCTAATGAATTTAATGTCACCCAGTAATTCACAGACTATTCCAATTTATAACGTTATTATTAATTATGTATTCTAGTCTAAATTCGTTACATTAAAAGGTAAGCCTCTTATTATTCTTAGTACCCTTACAAATCTAAATATAGTACCAATCAAGTATTATTTTGGCACAAAGGATTTCTGAGAACCTTTCGAAATATTTCATTCAATAAGAGCTTTTAGAATGAAATATGATGAAATCTATCTATTAAGAGATATATTTTAGATATATTTATTGAGTTGCAGAGTATTCATGAGATGTTATCGATTTAATATGTATTCTACATAAACCTTATGTATTATTACTTCTTCTATTATTCATCTCGGTACTTCGGAAGAAGATCACGGCAGAGACTTATTTGAGCGATCTTTGTCATCAGGTTGGCCACTCGATAAGAAGAATACTTATTTTACGGTAGTTATTTTTTATATTGATGACTAATTCGAGAGGTAGCTTAGGTAGCAAGCTAGAATAGGAACGGATCTCCAACTCACAGAAGACTACGGTGAGAAGAAAATACAGTGATATAGTTGTGTTCCTGTGCGTGAGGGTATTTGAAAAAACCTTTTTGGGTCGATAACACGTTAGTGGTGTCTCAAATTTTGCAAAAATTCAAACTACGACGGTGACTGCAAAAAAACCTCAATTATTTAAATCAGCGTTAGCCGTGTAACCGTAGAACATAAAATGCATATCCCACTAAAAATGCAATTGGCTCGGACTGTGTCCCAGCAAAACTAATTTCTCCGCGGTGTACAATAAAAATGATACACTTCTGTTATGGATGGTACTTTTTTCTGGCCGGCAGTGTACATTAGAACAAGTTATGCCACCGTTTGCAGTACAATGTAGTGCAGATTAACCGGCTTGATATATAGCTGATGGGAGTAACATAACAAGACAGGGATAACTTATAGTCGTGGTAGAATGATGCACAGAGCGTCAGAGTTATTCGTAAGAGTTGTTAAATTGATAGATGTGAGCATTGCGCATGTTTTGTGAAGTTGACGCTTGACCACTCGGAATGTTCATTTATTTATAACTAGCTGTTGCTCGCGGCTCCGCCCGCGTGGATGTCGGTTATTGCTGCAAAAAGTAGCCTATGTGTTATTCCAGACCATAATTTATCTCTGTGCCAAATTTCATCCAGATCCGTTCAGTAGTTCTTACGTGAAAGAGTAACAAACATTCATCCATCCACCCATTCTCACAAACTTTCACATTTATAATAACACTAGCTGTTGCCCGCGGCTTCGCCCGCGTGGATGTCGGTTATCGCTGCAAAGCCTATGTGTTATTCCAGACCATAATCTATCTGTGTGCCCAATTTCATCCAGATCCGTTCAGTAGTTTTTACATGAAAGAGTAACAAACATCCATCCATCCATCCATTCTCACAAACTTTCACATTTATAATATTAGTAAGGATAAGCTCCCGGAACAAAACTGAATAAAAGACCAGTAAACTGAACCCTATTTATTATAGTCGACCATATTGGTGAGAGTTCAACGTAAATTCGATATATATATGTAGATATCTATTATTATGTATATCTCTGAAACTATGCATTTTTTTGTACATTGTTTAATTACGAAGTTTCGGTGCCTATATCCAGCTGAGCAATCATATTAGTTTAATTGTACCATTTTAATTTGCTCATTGAATGTGATTAGTTACAGACATTTAATTACACATTATGTCTGATCTCCATCGACTAATTATTTATCATTGAGAAGTTGGCCATCTGCAGTATACTTTATTAGTTTCACTAACGAATTGATGCTTCCTGAATGCATTTGTTTGATTAATTGCAGTATGCCTACATAGTATTTGAGAGGTTTCTTAATTCCCTACGGATCCGATCACCAGAACTGTTTTTTTTAATGAGAACAATATGAAAAACTATCCATTCAATTGCAAAATGTTTTTTAAGAGAAATTTTTCAGATAGGGAAGGAATTCCACATTACAGAGAACCAACACCTTAGAAGACGACAGCCAAATAACTATACACAGCGGTGTAGTTCTGTTCCTGTGTGTGAGTATAGGACTCCAACGCTCACTTAGGGATCAATTTTGAAAGAAACGTATTCCTATCCCATGGATACTCTGCTCCCATCTTATGGCCCTGGTGTAAAAAATGGGTTGGTAACACGCAAGTGATACCTTTGGTACTGCAAGCGTCTATAGGCTACGGTAACTGATTAACATCAGCTGGGCCGTATGCTTGTTTGCCACAAAAGTAGTTCTATCTCAGCCATAAGACATCCACTGCTAGACATAGGCTTCCCGCAAGGTTTTCCACATCAGTCGGTCCTGAGCTGACCTTGTCCATCGGTTGCCTGCGACCTTCACCAGGTCTTCGGTCCACCTTGTTGGAGGCCTGCCCCTCGCTGCGTCTTCCAGTTCGTGGTCGCCACTCTAGAACCTTTCTGCCCCAACGGCCATTGGTTCTGCGAGCTATATGCCCTACCCATTGCCACTTAATTGAGGCAATTTTTCGAGCTTTGTCGATCACTTAAAGAAGAATATTACAAATTGGCCCTTAAATGACGATGTTTAGGGATAAAAAAAAACAATGCAATTATTTTAGGGAACCTCATCTTTTAAAAGTCAGTTAAAAATATATATCAGTTAAGTATTCCGATGGAACAGAGGCCGATCACGCGTTTCGCTGTGAGTAATATTTTGTGGTCGCAGATAGACACACAGGATTATGGTTTTTTTTTAGATCTATTTAGGAATAACATTGCCTCCTAGGGCAGGATTTTGCCTAGTCGTTTAACTATCATCGTAATACTTCAGCCAATTCACACTCACAAAACTATAATGGAAGAATTACGCCATCACCTGGTGAAAATCGTATTAAATTTTATTGGGTAGTTATTGAGTTTATCTTGACCAGACAGATTCAGTGGAGTGTTTTCTTTTCTCTGCTGCTTTCCTGATTACCTAAATTAAAGTATTGTTAAATGTTAGCGCCTACAAAAAATGAAATAGCAATTATTTTATAGGCGTTTATTAGGCGTTACTAATTTAGTCAGTGATTGTCTGAGGTCTTGGCATTATTTACCCCTATTTTTTTTAAATAAAATATAGTCTATGTTACTCGCAGATAATGTAGCTTTTTAATGGTGAAAGAATTTTTAAAATCGGTCCAGTCGTCTTTGAGTTTATCCATTACATACAAACAAACAAACAAACAAAAATACAAATCTTTCCTCTTTATAATATTAGTATAGATATAGATATAGATAACAATAAAAGAATAACATTATTATTAATTATTAAAACTTATTTCCTAGTGATACAACCTAACTATTATTTATTTATTTTTTAAATTATATTATTATTTGTTAGATAAGTTTAGTTACTAGTATAACCTATTTAAGTATATAAATAGATAAGGCAAAACGAGCGCCTCTTTCGCCAACAAACTGATCTGCAGCTTGGCGAATTAGTTTAAGTTTAATGAGATGTATTTTTTTTAGATGACAAAAAAAAACTAACTTCATACATACATGTTATAATGACGCCCGTCTACTATTGGGGACATGACAAAACAACGTGAGGTAAACACCTCGCGTTGTTTTTCGACTATTTATCAATTAAAAAAATGGGTCGCCAACACGCAAGTAATATCTCTGCTATTGCAAGCGTCTACAGGCTACGGTAACTAAATAACATCAGGCGGACCATAAGATTGTTTGCCACCCAGGTAAAATAAAGTTTAAGAAAAAATGGATATTTGAAACTGATACATCAGAACAAAATTCGCATTTGCATGGATGCAAATTTTGCTATACATATATACATATCATCTCGCCCATGATGTGATGTGTGTATAGATGTACGAGTTGTCCATGTGGTGACGGATTAAGAATACAAATATTTCACCACCCTGTTCCGAGGGAGTCGTAAGAGTCGACTAAGGGGTCTACCTTGCAATGGATTGCAGTGGACACTATCCACTGCAAAAGAGGGAAAACTCGAAACCAAACCATATAGGCATATACCAACTCGTCTGGCCAGGGTGGTATAGTAGGCCAAATGTATAGAGGCCCGTGCCCAGCAGTGGGACGTTATAGGTAGAGATGATTGGTATAAATGTAATCTGGACACTTTTTTCATATTTAAAAACCATGACACATCTTATGCAAGTATAATGCCGTATATTGTATACCAGATAGAATCTGTGCCTCAAGATTGTTCAAGAATTCAGAGGGTATAACGAATACAGTAATATTGGACGGCACCCGGTATTCCGGTAATATTAGCCTTGCCGGCGGAAACATCGGCATATCGGTAATATACTGCGGTGACGTCACGATATTCAGTCGCCTTACGCCACGGGGCGCAATATCTTAAGATTAAAAACGCTTGTAAAATTGAGTTTCAATATCCGATATGAAATATCGCAGAGACTGGTAGTCTGCTACTGACTGATGGCGTTGAGAGGATGGAAAAATATGTTTTAAAATGTAGATGGCCAAATTATTGACGGTAAGTTATCGTGTAATTAGTCTAAATTACATATTAAATGAAATATTTATTTATACTATAGACTTATATAATGACTTATCCTGCCTGACTGATTCATTAACGCGGAGGTTTCCCGCCACATTTTTATCGAAACGTTTTCCTATCCTAAGAATACTTTATCACAAAACCCTGGTGTATTTTTTTGGTTGGCAACTGGGAAGTGTTTCTTTTAGTATTGCAAGCATCCATCGGCTACGGTAACTGATTACCATCAGGCGGGCAGTATGCGACCTGCTTAAGCGTCTCAGTGTGACGTAATGATTTCCATTTTGGTTTTATGTTGCCTATCTTGCTCAAAGTCTCTGTATACGTCATGTTGTAGACATTGTACTATAAATATTGGTAATACTTAACTAGGTACTATTTTATCTGCGAAGAGATTAACTCAAGAATTTTCAACAGATAATGAATACAGAAATCCTAACGTACATAGATTAGGTCATCGCTATAAGGAAGGATATATCTGTAGACTTTAGGTTCATATGTATTCCTTTACCTAATTGAGTATAATTTATATTTAACTAGCTGTTGCACGTAATTTCACCCGCGTAGATGGCGGTCATCGCGAATAAAACTACCTTCCCAATAGATACCATCTATTTCCTTGCCAAATTTCAATAACATTTGTTCAGCCGTTCAGTCGTGTAACGTCAAAAGACTTTATATCGCGATATCCAATATACACTGCAGGCAACGTCTAGTTTTAAATATAACAATATATTGCACAAAACAGGAACGCCTAGTAAAATGAACACACCTTAACGGTCTTTCATAGAAGACACTGTTTTTATAGGACAAAAGATTATAAATTTAGTAGAATTACAACTCAGTACACAATGTATGAAACATCCATAGAAGGAAATATGTACCATTGGAACAGACAATACAATTAACATTGTTATTAGAAACGGATTACTACCTCTGCCTACTTATTTGTACGTAGGTGTCCCTGATATTGAAAGAAATTAGGGTTGGCAATCAGTTGTAAAGATTTTGTGATATCGCTTTTGTACATAATTATTTAGCTTTGTGTACCATGGTTAGTGCATTCTGGTAGACGAGAGTACAATAATAATCTAATTACACTTGAATATGCAAAGCAGGTTTAATGGCAATGGTGGGTATTTAAAAAATATATATATAACATCGTATATTACACGCTCAACTACGAGTCTACGATTACGTTTTCATTTATTAAAATAACATTGCTTAAGCATGATACATGAATGTCATAATCAAAATAGATGCCAGTATTTTTTTCCTATAAAATATCAGTATTGAACGTTCAATGTCCATACGCGCACGCTTAAAATTAAAAACTAATCACACTCTATAGTACCAAAAATACACACAAACCACTTTTAAAACTTTATTTCCCTCAAATTTATTCTATTTTCTAATTGACCAAATTTAAAATATTTTCCTTTTTTGTCAATCGGAGCAGGCTTACAATTAAACAACAAATCACACCCTTATAGCAAAATACCCACAAACTACCTCAAAGCTTTTATGTTTTTCGAAATTTAATTTTCCAACTGGCCTATTAAAAGTGACAAGTGACAGCCCTGACTGTCACACACACACGACAATTAAATCGCAGTTTAGCATACAATAGACTTGTCTGAACAACTCGTCGGTAGTAGGTCAGTAGATTGATTGCTTGTTAGTTGTTACGTTCGCAACTTCACAGCTTCAATCTTCTACGTATCAGTGTTTATTGACAATAATATCTGATATGAAGTGCTGACTGTCGCTGGCGTCGGTTGATGGGTAATGAAACTAATGAATGATTGATGAGATAGTGTTATTGATATGTGAGTGTGTGTCTTTTGATAGTTTATAATGAGTCGATTATCATATATCATTGATATAAAACTGAAAAAGAACTTTATAATATAAAAGATTTTATGTATTTGTTTATACGTGCAAGACTTTTTTAACCAGAATAGTTCTTAATACAATAGTTCATTTAAAATCTAAATTATTTTCCGTGAAAATGTTTTTTTTTTTAATTTAGACTTAAATAATGGTCTTCAAAACACAAAAGAAACCTGCATGTATTAATGTTTTGCAAAACTGGATTCCTACTTTGCTTTTTCTTGTAATTCGAGTTTTCCACGTCAAGTTTGTTTTTCTTTAGTATTATTTTATTATCTGTGATGTATGTAAATACCTATCCCTTTCTTCGCAATCACTTTAACATAATTAACTACAAGACGTATTTAATAATCAACTTAACATCAGTTTCTATCGGACAACATCTTAATTAGAGCTAACATGATTAGTAACAACTACATATACTCATAAATAACTCGAGCACAACTCATTTATATCTCGTATCACTTTAACTCGAGTAGATACAAACTGTACGGGATCTATCAATCTAGTGCCGAGAGAATATATCTTGGTTACAAGTTGATTGACGAGAGAGCTTTAAGGGTGCTTGAATTGATGGTTTGGTGCATTCCTTACTATTCTCCGTTAAAGATTTAATTCATCTTTTGAAAAATATCCGACGCCATGACGGCGGCTTCAATTTATTACTATTCATGAAATATGTGAAATGGTTTATTCTATATATTGTTCATTTTGACAACGTCAGATAATATACAATTTATTGTTTTACTACTTACTACTTTTTATAGTTGTGCTAGCTTGTCAGCTCTCTTGTAAAATATCAGAGCTTGTAATTTTACAGATTATTATGTCAAATTACAGTTGTATATTTGAAACACACCAAAATCCTTATCTCTCTCCAGTCGCAGTCGGATTGCCGTCTCGTCAGACTATATAATCCTACTAATATTATAAACGCAAAAGTTTGTAAGTGTGGATGGATGAATGGATGTTTGTTACTCATTCACGTAAAAACTACTGAACGGATCTGGTTGAAATTTGGCACAAAGATAGATTATGGTCTGGAATAGCACATAGGCTTTTTACAGCGACAACCGACGTCCACGCGGGCGGAGCCGCGGGCAACAGCTAGTATATAATATTTTCGGGACAACTCGCAGATATCTATCTGATCCCAAACTAGGCAGAGCCTGTAGGTATATATTTCTAAATACATACTTACATATTACAGATAAATTACACCCAGACACAGTACAAACATTCGTGCTCATCACACAAAAATTTGTCCTGGGTGGGAATCGATATGATGGGAAGGCATAGGGAGTGCACCATTTTTCGCTCAGTTGGTTAATCTCCGTTGAGATCGGGTCACCCTGACTAAGATCGGTCTGAAGGATATAATATTAGTAAATATTTTTCATATTTTCACCATCTTTAGGTAGGATAACATAAAATATGTTGTGATTTTATTACTCCTTCTTGTAACATTTATCTTACGATATTGTGAAACGAGGTCTTAGTACTTAGGTACGTTTAGGTGACCACATATTACTCTGAAAAAAATATCAACTGTAAGTAAGTATTATGAAAATATTTGTTCTGTGAATACAAATATTTTATCTTCACGTCGAGACTGATAAAGATATCAAAGTGAACTTAAAAATCTTAGAGGTTAAGTAACTTACTAAGAGCCCCTGAGGGTTTATTATATTTTAGCCATTTATACTCTTTTATCATATTCTTATAATATATATTTCGTACTAAATGTACTATAATCATAATACGAAATGTAGGTACTATTTTTCTATCGATGATTCAATTGACGCGCTCTCTGGGGCGTGGGGAATTTCAGAACGAAATTCATGGCTTGATCTGTCATAATATCTGACACTTTTGTCTGTAGTCACAGTAACTTAACGTCAATTTTCTGTTGTTATCAATGATAATAAATAATTATAGTTATTGAAAAATAAATGTGTAGGTACTTTTTTACCTACTTTTTTACAGAAGTAGGTACTTTACCCAAACAAAATTATTTCAATATTTTTTGCTCAGCCAATAACCGCCAGTCGTCTGATGTTAATCGCTGGTTACTAAAGACAGATTACAGATCATTATATAGCCAGCCAGACAAACGTAACGCCAATTATGACGTCATAAAGGCCACAACTCGCCTCATGTCCAGACATTAAGGCTGTAATTACCTCGGAGCATGATTGACTGCACTTGTCTAGTTATCTTTCGACAATTGTAGCTCATCTTTAGTTTATGAGTTTATTTTAAGCCGTCATTTTGTCTGTTTAATATATTATTGATGCGTTTCTTGCAACCTTTTTTGCTCATACCGAAGTCAGTAGGTATATTAGGTTTGATCGGCGAAGATAACGCTCGATCACATATAGAATGTTTATTTATTAAAATTCAATATATTACCTGCGCAAGATTTAACATAGTTCACGGATTAATAAAGTAACACAGTCAAAACATGAAATATTTTAGATAAGCAATTTGGTCCGTTAGTCAATATCTAGAGTCAAAAGCCAGGTTAAAGAATTAAGATTAAAAATGATCGAGCGGCAACTAAGCCATCATACGTTTAGGATAAGGCGCCTATCATAATAAATTTTTGAGTCGAATTTAAATTTCGATCAATGACAAGATTGTCATAATAATAAAGTTGACATCTTACGATTTTCTAATTAAGATCAAAAATGAATAGTGAATAGAATCACGATCTACTCACTCAGCTCTCTTGATGGAGAGGTGACCTGTGCCTAAAATTGCTACATAGGTATATTGGGTTACTATTAATATCTATATAATAATACGTAAACAAAGGACTTTGTACCTCTTTTTTGCGCACGGAGAAATGCGAGATTTGGCACAGTTGAAATTCGTATGGAGAAGGACTGCAGATAGCTCTCTAGTTGTTATAAAAATGTAATGGATTTTTTGGTCTAAAGTGGTAAGTTCGATCCTTCGATCAACAATATGTGTAATCCATAATTGGTTGTCCCGATACTGGGTGTTTGTGTCCGTTAATTGTATGTTTGTTAAGTCCCTCGCGATACAAGGTTTGTTACCTAGAGCAGGAGTTGTCTTCAAACGAATAAAAAAAGACAAAATTCAAATTAGGTAATATCCTTTCTCTTATCTCAAAACCATTTAATACTTGACTGTACTTATAATTACTATAAGATTTACGATATAAGTGCTATGTTAAGATGTTTACAATAAGATTAAGTGCTCGATAGTACACCACTTATTAATACTCGATGAATTGAAGCGTCATGGCGTCACCGATACAACCATATATCTCTTCATACTAGTTACGAGCACTATCCATTTTGTACAGATAATTGCACGATGGTGATTTATTGGTTGGTAGGAAAGCTGTAACCTTTTTGTTTGTAAAACCAGCATTGCGACTTGATTGCACGAATGGTGAGGGGATGTGAGTTCGATTTTCACATTGGGTAAAAATTTGCTCTTCGTTCCAATTACGAGCACTATAAATTTTGGATGGTGATTTATTGGTTAGTGGGAAAACTTAAACCTTTTTTTATGTAATGGTTGTTCTGAATCTGTGTGTACATTCTTACTTTGTGTCCATGAATTGTGTATTTGTAAATTCCCCTGCAACACAGGGCTTGTTTCCTAGTTTAACAAAATAGAAGTTTAAAAGCTACAACTTGACTACGTTAAATTCTTTGAAAAGTATGAAACAAGACAACACTCTGGTCTGACATTCTTATTTACAACAAACTACTCAATATCTTATCATCAACTATCCAAACGCTTCGCTGGTACTCAGTCTGAATTTCTGGGAATTTGCCGTTCCCGTGGGAACTACGGGATAAAAAGCATGTAAAATATACATACATTTGATATACATATTATGTAGATAAGTATACAACTTACTTTTTAAATTTTAAACCATAAATAAAACCAGAGGATAGCCGTGGTTGTATTCACACAAAAATAACAAAACATTAAGGCATTAAATACTGTCATCATATATTTTAATTAGTAACATTAACAATAATCTGGTAGACCATCAATCTATTGGTTAATAATGCTTTTAGCTCGGCCGCGTAACACGAGCTCACTTAATTAACTAGATACATTTATGTCAATATTAATTCATGTTTTAAATGCTATAGCTATTACAATATTCAATTCATTTTGTTTATTGGAAACTTGTCATTTATACAATGTGTTTATCTGCACCCGCAGTGGATAAAAGTCTAATATTCGTATCGTTTGGTTACTGGCCAACCTGGTCTTCAAGGTCTCATCGTATTCTTCTAGAATATCGGGAAATTTTGGAGGACCACCATAAATGAAAAAAAGATTTGAATACCTATAGAACAAAGTCTGAATCTGAATGTAATTTGTGTCCGTTAATTGTATGTTTGTAAAGTCCCCCGCGACACAGAGCTTATTCTCTAGGGCGGGTGTTGTCTTTTTTAAACAAATGAAAAGTGAAAGAAAAAATATAGAACAAACCAATATCTCAACACACCTAAACTTTGTATCAATTGAACTTTTATATTTATTTTCGTTTGTGCATAAAACTTTATTATGATAATCCTATTGTTCCGAGGCACAACAACTAATGACCACGGTACACCAGTAGGTATGCCGCGGTACACACTTTGTAGAACACTGATTTAGATCACCCATATTTAGGTTTCTGTCGTAATCTAACGATTATGCCACTTGTCTAGTGGGGCTTATTATTTACTAGCTTCTGCTCGCGCATACAATACCACGGGAATTGAGAAACTTTCATGATAAAAAGTCCTATGTGCTATTCCATTCCAGACTGTAATCTATCTCTGCGCCAAATTTCAGCCAGATTCGTTTAACCGTTTTGACGGAATTAAGTAACAACACCCAACCAAACTTTAAATTTATGAATATTGGTATAGAATATAACGAAACTGTGCCTTCGAGATATTCGTGATGCATAAATTATTTCAAACAAGCAAGTGTACCTAATTTATGGTGATTAATTTTCTCTTTTTATTGTTTTCAGGAGCTGAAGGAGAGCTTCAACTATGGTCTGTTCTGTCCTCCGATCAATGGCAAAGCCGGGAAATTCCTGGACGAGGAACGACGCCTCGGCGACTACCCCTTCAACGGACCTGTTGGCTACCTTGAGGTACATCCTTTAGTTTACATATTTGCATGATACTGTCAATGTAAATTTTAAGGTCCATTTTTGATGACGTGTTCTTCTATGTGTTGCCTCCAATTATAGTCATTGTAAACTATGTATATATCAAGTCTAGGTTTCTTTAAAACTTATAGGGAACTATAGGTTTATTTTGACTGGCCTGTTAGTCTAGTAGTTAGTAACCCTGATTGCTACACCGGAGGTCGTGGGTTCGATTCTTACACGGGACAAAACTTTGTGTGATTCATAAATGTTTGTTCCGAGTCTTTGTAAAGTGTTTGTAATGTCCCCCGCGACACAGGGCTCGCTTCCTAATACGGGAATTGTCTTAAAAAAGGTGGGGACATATGCTTTTACGTCTACGTAGACATTGTTAATCATGCATTAAGCGCTTCGCTTTTACCTTCATAATCAGTACAGCAAAATAGTGAAACTTGTCACAGTCAGTGTTGCCTGATGAGCACACTTATCCTTATTATATCTGCAGCTGGACCACAACACCCATGACAATGGTGTTAACACACAGGTACTTCGTAACCAAATACTTTGATGGCAGTCCCAAGAGATGCGATTTTAAACTCGTCGAGTACGAACTGCCGCCAGTAAGAGAGAGAGACAAGCGCCGTTCTCAATTATCGAGTACAATCATCAAAGAGATCTAAGATATTCAAACGTCTCCCTATCCTTAATAAAAATGCTTTGAGCTATGTTCATTCAATAGCAACCTTGAATGGCAACGCTCGCATTATTACCCGGTGAGATGGTTCATCAAATAGTTCTTGAGTTTTCACAATACACACCATCGTGCCTCGGAAAGTACGTAAAGCCGTTGGTCCTACGCCTCATCTTTGTCCGATGGTATTGAATTGCCGTATATAAATAATATGTATCTGGCGAAAACTGTCTAAACTAATCTGACGTATTTAATTTTTCCAGCTAAAATATAAGCGGCGTGTATACAAGATGTTGAAACTAGACGAGAAGACGTTAAAGGCTCTGCACTCGCGCGCCAACCTGCGACGGTTCTTAGAGCACGTGACGCATGCGCAGATAGACAAGATCACCAAGGCATGCGCCAAGGGACTCGACCCCAACTTCCACTGTCAGGAGACTGGCGGTAAGATTTACTTGAATTTATATTTAACTAGTGGACCTGGCAGACGTCCTGCCCGGAAAAGCTGACATACCGACAGCAGTGCCATCTACCTGGTCCAATTGTGAATCTTAACTATCCGAGGCCCTCCCCGAACACATACACACAAAATTTCATTAAAGGATAAGTTCAGTGACATACACAGGCAGAAGAATTATATATATATATATATATATATACAAAGATTTATATTATCAGTATCTAAAGCCTAAAACTGGTGGATATAGGCCTCCCCCAAAGACAGCTTTCGGTCTAAAACTGTATACACAAAACCTCTGCTGTTAAAAGATGTAGAGTCGACAACTCGGAAGTAATGCTCCAGGTATTAAATGTTTACGATTAAGCAGGCCGTACGCTTTATTATTAAAAAAAATACTTTGCAAATTTACTTGACGTAAAGGATCCTTTATTCTGAGCCCCGCGAAGCATTTTAATGGAAGTCGACAATAGACTTCTATAAATAGATTTTTATTATGATGCTGTTACCCTTCCGTCATTAACAGGTGACTCATAAACCAGAAGACAATTATAATTATTGCTGAAAAGGAAAAACAAGACAATATCGACCTTGCTTAAAAAAAGTAACAAAAAGCCTAATTAGTACGCTATTGAAACGTTACGCTCATAAACCTAATAAGTATACGTTTAGTTTTAAATATACATAACAAACAAATACATGCTACGCACCTTTGGTTACACTAATTGTATATTTTTTTCACTCCTGTCTCGTTTAATGTTACTACTAAGCACCCCGTGCCTAAAAGCATGATGATACAACTTTCCTCAGTAATTGGGCTATCAAATGCAATATTATTATTATTTATTCAAATCTGACTAGTAAGATAAGCTCAAAGACGCTCAGATGAAATGCCACAATTTTACCTTCGTAGCTTAATAAGAGTGCATCTGGCTATGTCCGCATTATACCCAGTATCAAAAAGTGAAGGACACATAATATAACGTACTCATTTAATATTAATCCCAGCGAAATTTATCCAAGCGACTGCCCTGTTGGTGAAGTAATTAGTGACCCTGATTGCTAAGCGTAGATCTTGGGTTCAATTCCTACGCGGGACAAAACAACGGGTTAATTGTATGTTCCTCAAGTCCCCGACACTGGGCTTTGTAGTGCGTTGTTGTCTTAAAAAAAAATATTTTACTTTTTAAAACTTGATAAAAAAAATGCGAACTTAAACTAGCTTATTATAATTTGTATGGCTTCGTAATCAGATCGACTGTCATTCATTCGTTGAATGGCCCATACATCCACCAAGTTTGCCAATAGCACTATCCACTTGTGATATACGATTCTAATTTACATACAGATACTTATCTACCATTGTTCTATGTACTGAAATAGTATTAAGGGCATGTACTTGATACAGTTGGCCGGTAACGAATACAATTCGCCGACCAAGCTGGACATTTCGCCAAGATATCAACCTTCTTTTCTCATGTGTTATTTATATTTTCTTAAGCCGGTTATTGACTTTGCGAGGCTGCCATTCAGCCATCTGGTGCTCGCTTTGAACAGGTAGTTAATCAAGCAACGTTCAAATTTCTCTCGCGAGGCAAACGCGTCTCCACATCAAGGGGTTGCCTCGCGAGGCAACCTCGTGATGTCGAAACCCGCCTTTGGGACTGAGCGTATTATTGATTAAAGCAAAATAATCTGATGTGCGTTAATCTATACTTACATATAAAACTAAAATCTGCCATCTCCATCTGGGTCTACTGCGATATAGCTTGGCATGCAGAGGCACCGCTAGGCAGTGGGAGCCTCGCATTTCAGATGATCAATAGATCGTCTGACGTGCGGCATATATGACCAGCCCAGTTCCATTTTAGCGTGACAGCTTTACATGTGATTTTTGTGTTGCAACGAATTATAGTATTCCTAATCTGTGCCCCAATTCTGCTAATTTAAATTATTTAGCACAATACCAAAAATGCTGATAATATAAGACCAATGGTTTTCCATATTTTTTTTAGCAGAATATCAAAAACGCTACTGAAATTCAATTGAGAATCAATTCAGATTCAACTGAGTCATCCGTAAATTAGCAGAATTGGAGCCCTGGTTGTTAGTTTGATACCTAGAATACTTCGTTCCATAGCTCTTTGACAGTATTCGCACGTAGACCTCTGCTGATTTGTCGTACTGTTTAGCTTAATCGTATTTAATATTGAAAAACTATGCGTAGTAAATTTTATTATCTTTCGGTAAAGTTGAAAACAATACTTAGATATATTAGAATACCACTTAGCATAATTCCATTAATATGCAAACTCTGATTACGTACATGTAAATGAGGTAACGCTCATTAGATGATTTTGACGCTTCTTTGAGAGCTAAATCTGATGTTGACTGTGCCTAGCAGCCTGAATTTGATGATGATGGTGCCGTAACCTTTATAAACAAAGATATAAAAATCTCAAGAGATCTCTATACTTATTTTAAAATGTTTGACTACATGTGTTGTCTTGTGGAGAAGATGGAATCTTACCATTAAGACTGCGCAGCGTGTTGGTTGGTTTTCCCACAAGGCACAAAACTTTGCGTGTTTCATAAATGTTTGTTACGAGTCTGTATGTTTATAAAGTCCCCCGTGACACAGGACTTGTTATACATAGTGGTAAACATTTTGAACAAAAGTGCGCGTTGTTTGCGCATGTACAGTGATGCAGTCGTAGTGCAAGGTGCATAGCTCGACAGTATTAACCAATGACGTGAATCCTTCAATCCTGTGATTGGTTCATTACCGCACTACCACCAAAGAAACCTTAAATTGGCTCTCTGCGCATTTGACAAGATGTTCGCCGGCTTTTATACCTAGGTGCGGGAGATGTCTTTAAAAAATCGACTCTATACAAAACGAGGCAATTTATCACAGTTTAATAGGCGTAAGATTTCTGAATGTAGTCTTCACACACGGTTCGTTTATAACATTTCACTCGACCGAGTAGTTGTAACTAGTCTGTTTCAAATCTATTTAATTTCATGGTTGCCGAGTGTGAACCAACCTTAACTTATTGTCAGAACATAGTTTAATAATATACAGCTCAATCCTTAACACAATCGTATAGCCGTGACGCGTAGTGTTCATCATCTTTTTTTATACTACTTGGGCGGCAAGCAAGCATACGATCGGCCTAATGTTAAGCAGTTACCGTAGCCTATGAACGTTTGCAATGCCAGAGGTAGCACTTGCGTGTTGCCGACGCATTTTTTACACCAGGGCTTTAAGGTGGAGTATCAACCCTAAATGAGCGCTTAAGACCTGCACTCACACACAGGAACACAATTACACCGCTGTGTGTAGTTTTTTGGTTGTGGATTTCTGTAAAGTGGAATCCTTCCCTTGTCGGGCTTGCTCACTAGTCTAAGTATGGTGCTCTACCTGTCTTAAAAATCATTATCATCATCGTTCCCTGACTTCACGTTCGCGACTTCGTTCACGTCTCCAAGCTACGCGGTCTTCCGACGTATGATGCTACCTCCGACAACTCTCTTGATGGCGTCAGATCATATCGCCGGCGCTCTGCCCTATCCCTCTTATACAAGTGGCATAAACGGTACTCAAATAGAATAAAAAGTATAATTATGATATTTGACGTAAGTTTACGACATTATTATCGTAAAGTTATGCAGCTGTATTTTTCTAAGCTGCGTCAAGAACAATATCAACCGTACCATAGATAATCCGTGATAAACGCCACTAAGCCTTGGTGTTCGTCTATAATACTTGTTCCTGTCGAACAATATTTCTTTTGTCATTCAAATGTATCTACTATTCTTTACTGGAATAAATAAAACTGTCATTATTATTGAAATGTATTATTAGCATTTGTGAGATCATTGTATGTATTACAAAGACGTTTAGGTGTACGAAATATTTCTGTATAATAATAATATTTAAATTTGGATGTTTCCTACTTGCTACTGTGCGCATTTTTGCTAGCATCGTCTCAGTTCTTTTGGGACGTCTAATGTCTTTTTTGTACGTTTCTCATTTTTATAAAGAAAGGAATCACGTTACCTAAGTGCTTAGAGCAAGACGGGACATTCTCTTATTACTTTCCCGTTATGATTTTATGTCCAAACTTATCTTTAACTAGATCCAGAAACTGCCTAAATATATAAGAATGTTCACTTTTGTTACAAGATCCCAATTTGTAAC
The DNA here is from genome assembly GCA_947095525.1 of Trisateles emortualis. Classification (NCBI taxonomy): domain Eukaryota; kingdom Metazoa; phylum Arthropoda; class Insecta; order Lepidoptera; family Erebidae; genus Trisateles; species Trisateles emortualis. The sequence continues at coordinate 16,966,624 of OX352736.1, read as the reverse complement.
CTAAAACATAACCGAAACAACTCTTTGATCGAAAGGCAATGAATTACGCCTTCAGCATTTTATTTGATGGCCAATAGATCCATCATATAAGCTTAGATAGGCTTTCTCAATTGTCTTTGAAGGTCATGTCTATAAATTATTGGAGCGTAAACACCCACTACGCCTTTATCCCAAGTACCAAGTACCGCAAACAAAAGGCTATATGTATCTAAGGTTATTTAGTATATATTTATGTAGGTTTATATCTATAACAATAAATGACCTAACGACCTATCTGATGGTAACCACCGTGGCTCATGCATTGTCAATGCTAGGGCCACAACGAGATATCTACAGATATTAGCATTAAAGGGTCTTGGTTAATAATACATATATCTGAAGATGTGTAGACGTAGACGGCAGGAAATCGAATCACAAAATTGTTTTAGCACACGTTCGATACGCCCTGAGCTATCATTAATTTAATGCAGATCATTGTGCCAATTTTAAATGTGTAGTCTTAGCTTTCCAGTTACTATTCAGCAGTATAGTTCAGTATTGGAACTCATGGGATAGTCGAGGCTTTAACCAAATTACCATTACAATTAATTAGCGTTACATAAATTAAATATCAATAATACAATCTAATCGATCAATGGCAGTACTAATGTAAATTTGACTTTGTGGAATTTATATATACTATTCTAATAATTTACCATCTGCTAACGGTGAAGGAAATCATCGTGAAGAAATCCACATGTCTTAGAAGAAATTCTAAAGATATGTCTGATTTACCAACTCGCATTAGGCCAGCGTGTGTGAATTAACCTAAACCTTCTCTCTCTTAATAGAGGAGTGGCGACCTGTGCCTAGAGGAGAGGCGACATGTGCCCAACAGTGGTTCCTATTATTTTATCATTACTTAATCGAAACTAATTCATGAACAGCTCGACCTAATTCAACTTCTGTTTTCACATTTCAGAAACACCTTTAACAATAGCGGCCGGCCTAAAATCCCCTGGCAAAGTTCTGATAGCTCTCGTCAATGGCGGGGCTCTACTCGACTACAGAACAAAGGACGGCAGTACAGCTATGCACAGGGCTGTCGAAAAGAACTCTCTAGAATCTGTCAAAACACTCTTGGAACTTGGAGGATCACCAAATTATAAGGATGCGAAAGGCTTGACGCCATTGTACTTGTCAGTGACGAATAAGACGGATCCGTTATTGTGCGAGACGCTGCTACATGATCATGCGACGATTGGTGCGACTGATTTACAAGGATGGCAAGAAGTTCATCAGGTAACTAACAATAAAAAGGGAAGGGATTTTTAAAGGGTCGGCAACGCGTGAGTGACACCCCTGGAGTTGCAAACGTCCACAGGCTACGGTAACTGCTTACCATCAGGCGGGCCGTATGCTTGTTTATATAAAATTGCCTTGGTAGTATAAATATATATATATATATATATATATATATATATATATATATGTACTAACTAGGGGTCGCCCGAGACTTCGTCTGCGTTGTAATTTGGAATATTTTCCCGGATTTTGCAACATATCTCACTACTACTCCGCTCCTAATGATCACAGCGTGATGTTATATAGCCTATAGCCTTCCTGGATAAATGCACTATTCAACAAAAAAAGATTTTTTCTAATTGAACCAGTACTTTCTGAGATTAGCGCGTTCAACCAAACAAACAAACTCTTCAGCTTTATAATATTAGTATAGATTTCTAACGTTTAGCCTATACTACTCAGGAATATTGTACTGTGCTTTTGATCAGTAAAAGATTTGAAAAGAAATTTCCAGTCGATTCGCTACCTACAACACTTGGCGCGGTGTTAATAGCAAGGTAAATTCTGCCTCGTTCGTTCGTCGGACTAGTGGTAACTGAGTGTCACTGCTGGTCATGAAGTCCTGGGTTCAATTCTCAGGTTGAGCTTAAAATAGACATTGGGTTTTTCTGTCACGAAATTTACAATATAATATAGATGCCTAAAGTTTGGAAATTATCAGTGTTTACACCCCTTGGCTTTGGAAAGCACCTTGTTGGTGGTTGATCGACCCGACTGGAGCGAGATCAGGTGTTCTGTCAGGAGCAGGACTGAGAGTAAGGTTATAAAGATGTCTTTACGCACGCGGTGATCAAAATTCCGTTAGGAGGACTTAATTTTGTTTTCGTCACTACAATAAAATCTCTTAAATTTCCCAGGCCTGTCGCAACGGATTAGTCCAGCATTTAGACCACCTGTTGTTCTACGGCGCGGACATGAACAGCCGCAACGCGTCCGGCAACACTCCGCTACATGTGTGCGCTGTCAACGCACAAGACTCCTGTGCGAGGCAGCTGCTCTTCAGGGGATGTGATAAAGAAGCCCTCAACTTCGCCAACCAAACGCCTTATCAGGTAATGCCATAATTCTTGTTACCCAATTTCAATGAAAAAAATAATTAGGTCAATTTATGAATTACATTATTTTAGACCCTTAATTATTTTATTTAAAACTTTGCACAACATTTTGTGTACAAGGTGGACTTCATGCCAAAGGCATTTTCTACTAGTCAAGCTTTACAAATAATTTTTCAAATATGTATCGCTAACATTTTCAAACATTATCACAGTCTCGCTATAAGGACGTCACACTTTGGCCTCTGTTCACCTACGCACATACCTCTATCAAGACAAATTACGTTAATAGTTCCGTTAATATCCAACAGGTGGCGGTAATAGCGGGCAACTTAGAACTAGCGGAGGTGATAAAGAACTACAAAGCAGAAGAAGTTGGTGAGTCCAGCCCTAGATATTGTGTGCATGGCTTTATATAGAGCTTTATACAACACTATTAGAATTAATATTATGTGTTTTAGACGTGGATTTTTAAATGTAACATTTTACTTATAGGCAGTTTTTAATTGTATTTGTAAATTTTTAATTTATATTAACAATACTTAATTCTTTATTGTACACACAAATGAGAATTACAATAATACTTAAAATATGATGTATAAAGGCGAGCTTAACTTTTAATGAGTTTTGTACCAGCAAACCTAAGAGTGGCAGAGGAATAGAAAAGTGAGAGAGCAAATGAAGTGTACACTGAATTTAAATCTGACTAATAGTTCAAACAAACTTTTTAGTTTATATATATTTGGACTGCTGGTGGTCGTGGATTCGATTACCATTAATAATCTTTGTTCGTTCCGTGTCTGAGCGTAATTTATATATAATATAAATAAGCAGTTGTCGCATACCTGTATATCTGGTAGGATACCCTCTAACGATCACTAATTAAACCTAAAAAAAATTACAGTATTAATAATTTCGTATAAATTATGATTTCTAATACATGGCGTCCTAGCGATTTATTTGCGATTTTAATTTAACATTCATGAGGTGAACTTTATTAAGTATCTTTAAAGTTCATTGTATGAAATTCAAGTTAAGATTGAAAATAAATCACTATAACGTCAAGGTACGGTCCCAGAGCAGATACAAATTGAACTGAATTTAAGAATCCACTCTTTATATTCCCCAATATATTTTATGTGCAAATGCTTTTGTAATCTAATAGCAACTACTTCTATATTAATGTTTATACAACGTAGGTACCTAGTATATGTGTAAATAACAAAATTTAACTATTATTGCATGTGTCATCCGACCTATCAAAATTTATAATCTCTATTCCATTGCTTACTATCATAATATGGTGATGGTTGTAATAACGCTGATATATCAAGGTATAATATAACTTAGTTCACTAACTACATAGGATATATAAACCACTTTTTTTTATATGAAAAGGGTTATTTATTATTTATATTAAGGGATATTTATTATTTATAATTATAATTATTGCACATTTTATAATTGTGTTCGTCAAATAATTTTATGTTTTACGAATTTTCTATTGTTTTTTTTATTGTAAATGCACGATTCCTTTATTAGTTTGTTCGGTTGCTAAATAAAATATTGCAGTGCCTTTTCGTGGTCCGCCGCGGTACAATCCGAAGCGACGGTCTGCGGCGTGGGGGGGTTGGTGGACGGCGGGAGACAGGTCTTCACTGGCTTCTTCGACGAGGATACCGGCTGAGCTTGATACTCTGCTGCGGCGACAGCCCGGCCCGACCGCTTCACCCTGCAGTCTTGAAAGACCGTTCTCTTCGGCTTCTTCGAGCATAAGTGATGCGAGCCATCCGAGCCACGAGGACGATGCCAGTATACTTACAGGTAACACTCGAACTTGTGGCGTTGGACAGTAACGTTGTTATGTGCAGATACGACAGGCTAAAATCACTCTATATAAGTGTTAGGATCGATTCACACTGAAGCATAAGGATGGCGAGCGTTCGCTAATTTCTTATTCAGATGTGTGCTTATTTCGGTGTGAGTTGATCCACTGTCGTGTTTGTGCTTCATGTTATTGTTGATCGCGCTAAGGTTGCGGTCCATGAGCCCCGGTTGCCGGTCACGTGACACTCTCGTCGCCCATGTGAACAACCATCACCATGCACAAACATCGCCCGTCCACGAATGCATGTTCTATGTGCCTTAATGTTCATGTAGTGTTACCCATCGAGCCGCTTCTTCGCTTCCTTCTTTTCAAAAATGTTTTTGGAGTTCTATCCCTTTTAGATTTAGGTTAATGTATGAAATTTTATTTTTTTGTTATAATAAGGATTTTTAGATAGGACATTCTGCGACAATATTTGGTTAGATATTTAAAATTTAACACATCTGTACTGTTGACTTTACACAAAGGTATGGGTAGATGGCGTTGCTGAAGTAAAACTTATACTACATAATATAATCTAGCTGCCAAATGTCATTATTAAAACGTCACATGTGCATTAAGCAAGATTATCACACAGATCTTTACCTTAAAAAATTAAACACTAACACCTTTCAGCACTAAGTCAACAACAAAATATTTTCTGCCCCTTAAAATTAAAACACGCTTACACCCCGCTCAATAACTACATTATTTACAATCAAATCGTGTGTCTGTCAAATACTTGGCACACGATTAATCCTTAAAACCCAACCTTACATAAAGAAGAGAAAGAGAAAAAGCCATACGTTAACATAGAGCTGACCGTAAAGCGACTAACACCAACAGATAAAAGTGCTGGCGATACGAGTGACATCATATCGGACTCGAGCGGCGTCGGCACCAGCAACTCTGATACAACGTGTTCACTACAAGGGGGAGCCACTGTAGTGTGTTTGCAGCCTTACGAGTCCACTGCTAGAGGACACCTGCGACTTAATCAAGGGGATATCGTCGAAGGTACTTGTTGTTTATATAGACGCCGTAGTGTGATTGTAGGCTAATGAGTCCTTTGTTAGACAGTTGGAACTCTATCGACGTTGTGGGAAGAACATTATAAGCTTATTTTCTTTTAAGGTAACTTCGTCAAAATCTCTCTAGGACATCGTGTAGGGAAGGCGTATAATAAATTGTTGATAGCTTAATAAATAATTATATTGAGGTTTGTATTTAAATTTAAGTTAAACCCATTATTCAATTGGAAACTAAAACTGATACTCCAAGTTCAGATTCATAATATTGTTATTAAAAAAAATATCATTTTCATTCCATAACTAAACTTAAATAATAAATTGTGATTGGTTGCACTGTTTTGTGAATAACTAAATTCATATAATTATATCATTTCAATACATTGATGATTCTAACTACATATGAGAACGGAAAGTCGTTGTTAACTAAATGTATTACAAGATCCTATTACTACACAAATTAGGTACAGTTAAGTAGGGTAGTAAAGCCAGCATTACAGAATTTGTCTTGTACTAGAGCAGAAGAAAGTCAATTCTATGGCAAAGGAACAAGGCTGATTTTGGAAAAACTTTATTTAGCATAAAAGTATTCGTACGTATACCCTTAGCGAAGTACCAGTTGTTATTATTATAGAGACAAATAGAGATGGAAGAATGCCGTCTTTATCTTACTCGCCAAGAAACATTACATTAGGCTTGCTTGACAAAACTTGTATCGTGTAACCTTTGGATGGCAGACCAGTTATATTTTTTGTTGTATTTAATTTGGACTCTATTCCGAAGACATAAGGTTCAGAATTATGAAACCTCAATAAGGTCTCCATCACTTAAAGGATTTACTATCATTTCGAATTCTGCTGTATTATATTTCTTTTTTTAATCAAATAATGAAACAATATTTAACAAACAGTAAGTGGCGCAACAGAAGATGGTCTACTGCGAGGCACAGTGCGAGGCTCGGGAGCCAGCGGCTTCTTCCCCATGCACTGCGTACAAGAAGTGCGCTTGCGACAGAACACTACCCACCTACACGAGGTAACACCATCAAAGTTCTTTTTATACTACTTAGGTGGCAATCAAGCATACGGCCCACCTGATGGTAAGAAGTTACCATAGCCCATGCACGCTTGTAACACCAGAATTTTATGAAGAGTTGCTTTTAAAACGTATTCCTAAATGAGCACTGAAGACCTGTACACAAACACACAACTACACCACTGTGTGTTGTTATTTGGCCGTGGTCTTCTGTTAGGTGGAGGTCTATCCCAGTCGGTGTTGCGCGATTATATGGTGCCCTACTTCTCTCTTATCTCTAAGACAGTAATAAACAAAGTTGTTTTAATATCTACTACAGGTTCTTGCATCGGGACCAATCCACCATTCTCGGGTGACTGGCAGGCGAGAGATGGCTCTTAGCAAAACGTACAGTGCAACCGCTCCTAGGATTAAAAAGTCGTAAGTACACACGTGATATTACTAACTTTTCACAATTGTATCCCACGGGAACGGTACCTTTTTTTGGAATAAAAAGAAAGCTTAAGTATGTGCTATTCCAGATTATAATCCCAAATTTTATTCAGATCCAAAAAGTAATTCTGGCGTGATCGAACTGATTGAGTAACAGAGACATCCATCCATCCAAACTTTCGCATGTATTATATTACTAGCTGTTTCCAATGGCTCCACCCGTGTGGATGTTGGTTCTTCCTCAGGCTAGCATCTATATCCTTGGCAAATTTCGTTAATATTCGTTTAGCCGAAACAATAAAAAAAAATTCACTTTCGCATTTATAAGATTGCAAATTATTATTTAAACGAGTGTTGCTTTAAGCTAATATGACATTACGAGTAAAATTGAGATGTTTAATTTTGCCTGACAGCATCACGGATGCAACAATTACGGCAAGCTGACATCATAATAACATAATAATATGATACACTAAACATTACACAATGAACAATGCCCCAAAACATATATTAGAAAATAAATAATCATTGCAACAGTTTAATGCTACTAAATAGTCCATTTGGAAAAACGTTCTTAGACTGATCAGTAAGTCACTGAAAGAAATAATTAAAATCAAGTATCAAAACTATTTAATTCTTTCAAGTAATAAAATTGATTTCTGCTTGTCATTGTTACCGTCAGAAGTATTCTGGCGGTCCGAATCCGGGCCTTGTTGTCCCACAAATGCAAAATGAAGGTCAAGTTCAAATTATTTATAAAATGCATTAAACTCGTATGGTGTCCGGTATTATACGCAATATATAACAGACTAGAAAAAATTAAACGTGAAAGACAAATGTAAGTAATGTTATTGTATATCTATACTAGCTGTACCCGCGACTTCGTTCGCGTGTTCAGTCTTTTACTGTAAATCTGAAAACTACAAACTTTCATCGGCTGATTGTCATCTTTAGCGGTTACATTTTAAAAAACCTTTCTTAGCGGATGCCTATATCGTAATAGTTATCCGAGTGTCTAGTGATTTAAACTGTGCGTTTGTTGATTTGTCAATTACGTTTTTCTTTTGAACATTAAGGTTCTGCAATTAATAAACTTCATAAAGAAATATTCCTTGTTTGTACGATTGTTCTGCTCTTCAATTTGTCTTAGCGCAAACGTGAACAATCTTATGGCCTATCGCATAGCTTATCTGTGCTTAGCTTATGCCCTGTAGAAATTTCTGCATCCATACATTTCGTTTTAAATTGGTCACTTCTAACCTGATAGGATTCCGTGTGGTGACGGATTAAGAATACAAAATATCACCATCCCTATCTATCCCTAGGGTGTCCTAAGAGTCGACTAAAGGAGTAAATTTTTCAAAATAAAACCCTATACCAATCCGTCTGGCCAGCGTGGTGTAGTAGGCTAATATCCCTCTTAGTGTATGGGGGAGACCCGTGCCCAGCAGTGGGACATTTATGGGTTGATATGATGAACCTGATAGATACTGTTACACAGTTTGGGTGAGCTAAAAATTTATTAAATTCCTAAAGGGCATAATGGTCCACCGTAGTGCTCAAGAATTTCAGAAATTGAACTGCATAGTTATTAGATTCTTTTTGATTCATTATTCTATTAATAGAGATATAGTACTCTACATAAGCTCCCGGAACAAAACTGAATAAAAAACCAGTAAACTGAACCCTATTTATTATAGCCGACCATATTGGTGAGAGTTCAACGTAAATTCGATATATATGTAGGTATCTATTATTATGTATATCTCTGAAACCATGCATTTTTTTTGTACATTGTTTAATTACGAAGTTTCGGTGCCTATATCCAGCTGTATAATCATATTAGTTTAATTTGAATGTGATTAGTTACAGTCATTTAATTACACTTTATGTTTGATCTCCATCGACTAATTATTTATCATTGAGAAGTTGGCCACCTGCAGTATACTTTATTAGTTTCACTAACGAATTGATGCTTCCTGAATGCATTTGTTTGATTCATTGCAGTTGTGTGGTGTTTTTTTTAATGAGAACAATATGAAAAACTATCCATTCAATTGCAAAATGTTTTTTAAGAGAAATTTTTCAGATAGGGGAGGAATTCCACCTCACAGAGAACCAACACCTTAGAAGACGACAGCCAAATAACTATACGCAGCGGTGTAGTTCTGTTCCTGTGTGTGAGTATAGGACTCCAACGCTCACTTAGGGATCAATTTTGAAAGAAACGTATTCCTATCCCATGGATACTCTGCTCCCATCTTATGGCCCTGGTGTAAAAAATGGGTTGGTAACACGCAAGTGATACCTTTGGTACTGCAAGCGTCTATAGGCTACGGTAACTGCTTAACATCAGCTGGGCCGTATGCTGGTTTGCCACAAAAGTAGTTCTATCTCAGCCATAAGACATCCACTGCTCGACATAGGCTTCCCGCAAGGTTTTCCACATCAGTCGGTCCTGAGCTGACCTTGTCCATCGGTTGCCTGCGACCTTTACCAGGTCTTCGGTCCACCTTGTTGGAGGCCTGCCCACGCTGCGTCTTCCAGTTCGTGGTCGCCACTCTAGAACCTTTCTGCCCCAACGACCATTGGTTCTGCGAGCTATATTACCCTATTGCTATATGCCCTACCCATTGCCACTTAATTGAGGCAATTTTTCGAGCTTTGTCGATCACTTAAAAAAGAATATTACAAATCGGCCCTTAAATGACGATGTTTAGGGATAAAAAAAAAACAATGCAATTATTTTAGGGAACCTCATCTTTTAAAAGTCAGTTAAAAATATATATCAGTTAAGTATTTCGATGAGACAGAGGCCGATCACGCGTTTCGCTGTGAGTAATTTTTGTGGTCGCAGATAGACACATAGTATCATGGACTTTTTTTTAGATCTATTTAGGAATAACATTGCCTCCTACGGCAAGATTTTGCCTAGTCGTTTAACTATCATCGTAATACTTCAGCCAATTCACACTCACAAAACTATAATGGAAGAATTACGCCATCACCTGGTGAAAATCGTATTAAATTTTATTGGGTAGTTATTGAGTTTATCTTGACCAGACAGATTCGGTGGAGTGTTTTCTTTTCTCTGCTGCTTTCCTGATTACCTAAATTAAAGTATTGTTAAATGTTAGCGCCTACAAAAAATGAAATAGCAATTATTTTATAGGCGTTTATTAGGCGTTACTAATTTAGTTAGTGATTGTCTGAGGTCTTGGCATTATTTACCCCTATTTTTTTTAAATAAAATATAGCCTATGTTACTCGCAGATAATGTAGCTTTTTAATGGTGAAAGAATTTTTAAAATCGGTCCAGTCGTCTTTGAGTTTATCCATTACATACAAACAAACAAACAAACAAACAAACAAAAATACAAATCTTTCCTCTTTATAATATTATTATTATTATTATTATTATTATTATTATTATTATTATGTCTCTCTTTATCACGGGTATTTTCCCATCATTGAAGGAGAATACCCGGGCCTTTGGAAGGCTTACGTGGGGACATAGATCCAACACGCAGAGGCCCTTAGAGAATTTTAATTTAAAATGGGATGAGACGCTTACCATAGTCATCCCACAGCTGCACTATTGCAGTACAGCCATGACATGCCTATGGTAAGTGTATTATTATTATTATTATTGTATATCTATATAAACTAATATTAAAACCATGCCTGGGTTTGTTTTTTGTTTTTGTGTCTGTTTGTTTGTAACGATTTAACTCAAAAATTACTTGACCGAATTTAAAAATTCTTTCACCATTAGAAAGCTACATTATCAGCGGGTAACATCGGCAAAGGTTTATTTTACGGGATCCCTACGCAAACTTAATAAGTGCCCACTGCTGGGGATAGGTCTTCTCTCCTCCAAAAACAGAGCTGAAAGGATTTAGGCCTTCATCCACACACGCTGGCCTAATGCGGATTGGTGGATCCGATCTTGGCAGTCTTTATTATGCCTACTATTAAGTAAACAAACGTCCGCTCAGTTTCTCCGTCCACTAATATTGTACAATATGTAGATTAAATATAAAATTTGTATTAACAAATCTTTAATCATTTGATCTCATGTTTTTTTTGTATAATACGTTAGGTGGCATACGGCCCGCCTGATGTTAAACAGTTACCGTAGCCTATAGACGCTTGCAATATCAAAGGCATCACTTGTGTGTTGCCGACCCATTTTTTTTTCACACCAGGACTTTAATATGTAGTATCTCTGGCATAGGAAAACGTTACAAAATGAGCGCTGGAGACCTATCTCACACATAAGAATCTATACTTATTTTATTTATTTATTTATTTATTATATTCTTTATTGTACACCATTAATAATACCATTACAAAGAACTGCTTATAAATAGGTTTGTACAATGGGCGGCCTTATCGCTAAGAGCGATTTCTACCAGGCAACCTTTGATCTATACTAATATTATAAAGCTGAAGAGTTTGTTTATTTGTTTGGTTGAACGCGCTTATCTCAGAAAGTACTGGTTCGATTAGAAAAAAACTATATAACATAATAACATCACGCTATGATCAATAAGAGCGAAGCAGTAGTGAGATATGTTGCAAAATCGGGGAAAATATTCCAAATTACCACGCGGACGATGTAGCGGGCGACCCCTAATATATTTATATAGGAATATATAGATATTTGGTTGTGGTCTTCTGTAATGTGGAGGTCCTTTCCCAGTCGGGCTTGCTAGCTAGTATGTCCCTACCACTCTTAAATATGTAGAAAATGCTGTATAAAATATATTTACAGGTACGGCAATATGGAAACCCGTACTGTGGTCCTGCACCGAGCGCGTCGTGGCTTCGGCTTCGTGCTCCGAGGAGCGAAGGCTTCCTCCCCACTCATGGAACTACGACCTTCAGAACGATGTCCTGCTCTTCAGTACCTTGATGACGTCGACGCGGGTGGAGTAGCCGACCGCGCAGGACTTAAAAAGGGAGACTTTCTTTTGGCGGTAAGTTGAATTAAATTAATAAATAGAGAGAACTGAACTTGCTCTCTCTCTCTCTCTCTCTTTTCTTTATCTCCTTTTGTTTTTTATTTCTTAGTCCGGTGTACACTTCATTTTGCTCTCTCGCCTTATCTTCTCCTCTAACACTCTAAGGTTTGTTGGTAGAAAACTCATTATGAGTTAAACTCGCCTTTGTACATGATTTTTATTTTTAAGTATATTGTAATGTTTATTTGTGTGTACAATAAACAATTAAGATCGAGAGTTTTATACGAATATTGAAGCAGTGAGGTACTGCTTCTTTGGGCTGTCATAAAATTAAGCAAAATAAAACTGCACTATATTTAGTTTTAGCTAGCCGGTCTAACCCTATCAATAGTGTGTAAAAATGTTCGCATTCATTTTAAAAAAGATTTCACTTTAAAAAAATTAAGTGTTTAATTATACCTAATACTAGTTTTATGATTATCATCTGAAGTTCTAAACCCCACTTTAATTATTGCACTGTACCTAATCAAGTTATCTGTTTAAGGGCTACAACGTTATAAGACTCATTTTAAACAATTAATAACACTTCTCGTTTTGCGTTGTTATAAGATAAAAATTCAGCAAAACAATTAAGTATGTATCGAATTTGTATATTTTTGTTAACAAAAACAATAACAAGACTGGCAGGATGCAAAACAATATTTCCATTTAATATTATTTGTAATTGTATAATTTATTGAGTTGTCGTTTTAAAATGTCTTTTACTTTTTATTTTTACTGTAGTATCGTTAGCGAAATGACGACTATTAAAATTAGCTTCACCTGTCACTTTAATATAGCTCAGATATTTAAATACTCTTATTTTAATTTCACGGTCCACGCATCAAAAGTCTAAACATTTCTATTAAACAAACTTTTCGTAATTATTATAATGAATAATATGTCTGAATCGTGTTAATATTGTTGTGTACAGTGTATTAACTCTTAAACTGACAAGGCCAGGCCAGGCTCTTATAGTGTATTTCACATAGCATGGGTACTGTGACGTTTAACATTTTACGAAAAAGATGAAAGAAAATGATTAAATCAATATCTTACCAACTTGTTTATTTAATGATCAAGGCTGGTTTTCATTTAATCGTCTATAATTTTCATTGATATTCATCTTTAAATGTCAAACGTCACAGTATTATATTTTTCACAAGGCATCGGGCCTTGTGAAAAATACTATAGTGAGTGGGACCATCTGAAGCCAAAGTGTTAAATAATGTGAAAGAAAACATCAAAAAAAATACCAAAAGAATCGGGTGTAAAACCGTCGTCTTCCGAAAAAGGAACGTTCATTGTGATCTGATAAAAAAGTCTTACTACATTACGTACCAAATATACATACAACTGCAATATTTTTGACTGTATCCAACAAGGTGTACCGATGACCTGGTAAAGGTTGTGGATACCTGATGGATAAGGTCAGCTCAGAACCGAATGCTGAGGCAAACAGTCCAGCAATGGACGTAGGCTTAGATGATGATGATGATGACAGACAAATGGTAGTTATTGTATATTTTTTACTACTTAGGTGACAAACACGCATACGGCCCGCCTGATGTTATGCAGTTACTACAGTATCTGCTTAACATCAGGCGGGCCGTATGCGTGTTTGGTATAACAAGCGTCCATAGGCTACGGCCTATGGGCGCTTGTTATACCAGTGGTCTCCAGCGCGTATTGTGAACACAGGAACACAACTATACCGCTGTGTGTAGTTGGTCTTCTGTAAGGTGCTCGCTAGTATGGTGCCGTACCTTACCTTAAAAATAATGAATACATTACAGATAAATGGCGAGGACGTGTCGGCGGCGTCCCACGAGCACGTGGTGGAGCTGATACGCAGCTCGGGCGCGCTCGTCTCCATGACTGTTGTCTCGTTGAACAATAACGCTGGTAAGTCACACGATAACACAACGACATACTCGATGTAACAGAACTGTGTGGTTAAAATCGATTTTTGGGAGTACTGGCGGACTATTGGGGAATCGGACTTTCGCCAATATTAATTAATTAAAGAAAACATGGTGCCCAAATTCTAACAGAATATCTTAACAACAAATTTTAATTTGTACATTTTTGAGTAAAGCTCACTATTTTTTTTTCAACTTTACAAAATTCAATCAAAGCCAATTTGTTTGTAAAATGCAAGGTAGATAAATTTAAATATGTTTTGTTTGAATTTTGAGACTTAATTTTATTTATAGTGTTAAACAACCTCTAAATATGAGCACACATTTTTGTTACACCCTGTATATGTATAAACTGTACAGAAATTCTAACGGTAACTGGGTAGAATATAAAGTCAATAGCAGGCTCCAGCTCTCCTGCAAGAGCAGCGTTGGTCTCCACCGCCCACGATCGCCAAGTAAGGGGTTAACTGGTTACACAATGCGCAGGTAACAACGAGAACAACACGTGTACGGTGCCCACGAGCAAGTCTCAGAACCAACTGTCCAGTACCGGCCGCCCTTACGCCGCCACACTGCCGAGGAAGGCAGCTGCAGGTATATTTATATTGTATATCATTAACTATGCCAATTATAGCGGGGATGAGGAAAAATATACCAGATTTCATATATATAATAATAATAGCAACCCACATATTTTCCACTGCTGGGCATGGATCTTTTCTCCTCTATCAAGAGAGCTGGGAGATCTGGCTTGATCCATACACGCTGGCCTAATCTAGAATTTCTTGTAAGACTGGTGTTTCCTCACGATGATTTCCTTCACCGTTTTAATATATTATTATATGTTTGTTGTGACACTCGGTTTCTAGCAGCCCTCTTCAGGTTGTATTATCTATCTGGTGAAAGCACGTCACACCTTACGTATATTCGGAGTCGATTCTAGAATTGTTTGCCTTACAGCATACGTAGCTACATACATTCTGTGGCATGATTAATTATCTGATTTTTATACTTAGAAATAATAATTCTCAAATTGGCTAGAAAGATTCTGGATTCTTGTTTCCCCCTCTCCGCTAAGTTTGTGTATATAATGCTTAATATTAGACTAAATATTTACCCACGTGCTGCATCATATCTTAATATATATATTTCTTGTGTGCGTGTGTATGTGACTGAACTCCTCCTAGACGGGTGGACCGATTTTGATGAAATTTTGTGTGTGTGTTCGGGTAGGGCCCTGGATGGTTTAGATTCACAATTGGACCCGGTAGGTGGCGCTGCTGTCGGTATTTCAGCTTTTTCCGGCAGGACGACGTCTGCCAGGTCCACTAGTATTATAATGTATCTTAACATCAGACTGGATGTCGCTTGATGTTTTCGAACAGTTTGTTCCGTTAACCGACAGACAAGACTTGACGTGGTCAACAAATTAGCCACGACAGTGAAATTTGTTGCATGGTGAATACGTGTAACAAATTGTTCGATGTGTTGCGCAGAGACATGAAGGCATGCAATGTTTTGGAAGGTGACGTCACGGATAGGGCGCAGTGGGCGAAACGAACTGATCCCACCACTATGTGGGATGTATACATGATCATTTATTACACATGGTGGTGGGGTCAATCAATCTCTCTTCCCGACTGGAGAGAGAGAAAATACGTAGCTTAAACAAAATTTGTAAATAATAATCTGTACATAATAAAATAAGTAGTTATTGTAACAATAATGGTATGTTATGATTATATAAAAGTGAGTGAGCTTATATTTCGGGATCATAAGTCTTACGGCACTATAAGACTTAGTACATAGTTACTTATTTGGTATACAAATATATTAATTATTACATATATTATTTTATATACTTAAATTGCTTATACGTAGGCGCACAAGCATATAAACAATCTTAGACGTCAGTAAAAACATCAGTAAAAACTGCCAGAACAAGGCTGTCGCGAGAACAGCAGCGAATGGATACTGGACACAGTATTTAATGCAATCGTTGTCTAAAATTTTGTTGCCTGGAAGAAATTGGTTTTAGTTATAAGGCCTCCTATTGTATATAACTAATTATGTAAAATAATATTTGTATCATAAATGTAATTAGTGTACATTTTTTTCTATCTCTAAATATAAACTTGTAAGTATTGTGTCCAGGTCGTGCGCCCGCGCCGGCCCCGCCGCGGCGCGACCCGCGCACCACCCTGAGTGTGGGACGCGCCAGGGCCAAGTCCATGGTCGCCGGGCTCGGTCAGTATCACATCACTACTATCTACTTCACTTGATTACCTATACCTATTTGCTTTGAAGTTAAATTAACAGTGAACGAATCTGCACTGTCACTTCCGTGATTCTGAATCGCGAAAACTCGGCATCAGTTTTCGCTTCTATTGGGTGGTCATAAGTACATACTTCCACATATTTTTTTTAAGTTTAGTTACTCAAATTGTTTTGGTCGATATAAATGTGTCGAACATTAAGTGTTCTTCTTCGTTGATAAATTAAATTAATAATATTATGTACTTAAATGTTTCAGAAAATGGTGGCGAGAAAGAAGAGAGTTGTGAACCTCTGAGCGTAGCAGGCAAGTCGTCATCGGCAGAGTCTGTGCAACAACCAAGCGGTGGTAGCAATAGTAAGTACTATGTATTTTTATAGTTGCACAGATTATATTATAGATATCGTTAATGTTATAATATAAAATGAAACTGTTTTTCGTATTTTATCTTGTAATGTATCGATCTATTTATTTAGGAGCTATAATGCCACATACATAAAAGTTGTTAATTATTTTTTAGGTTTTGAATTTATATTTTTCTTTTAAATACAAGTGATAACGTGTCCCTTAAATGACTTTTAACGATTTATTACCCACAGTAACACAACTACACCACAGTGTGTAGTTATTTAAATGTGGTCTTTTGTAAGGTGGTGTTTTTACTTCTACAAAAAATTTCGCTGTTCGCTTGCTTAATAACGCTAGCTATGGTGACAAATATGTAATGTGTGTCCGTGTCCGTGTCCGTGTCCAGCGGGCACGCCGGTGTCGGGCACGCCCGTGGCCCCGCGCACGGCGTCCATCCGCGCGCGCCCCGCGTCCTCCAGGATCACGGCGGCAGAGCTCGAGGAACTGTTCCAGCGCCAGGCCGACGCCGACACCACGTACGTCTTACTTACACACATTATTGTTAACAATCTTTTTACATTTTAAGAAAATTACCTACTTGCATAGAGCACTCGGTACTAACTTTACTTGACATTATAAACTACTAAAATAATAGTTTACACTGTCAAGTAATGTTAATATATACTTCAATCGATTCGCGGTCTTTAAAACGCTAATGCCACTAATACGGCATGTCTTATGTGCTGTCAATTTGTCATATATTTAAATAACGCGTCAGTACTTAATTTAGTACAATTTCTCGATCAATAATGTGCATGACGACATATAATGCCACAATACCGTTTACGGAGCGCTTTCCAAGACAGCTCTTGTTTGAAAGAATTGGTTTTTGATGAGTTGACCGTCACGTGTGTAGGAGTTTTGCTACACAAGGTCAAGTTGATTCTGTCTCCACAGACTTCTCGAAAGCTTTCGACAGAGTCAACCATAGATTGCTCTGCGGCAAACTTGCCTCCAAAAACCACAAACCATGAAGGTTCTATGTCAATTCGAAGTACCTATTAGGTACAATAAAACGGCAATTTCATACTTTAACCCCTATTATTAAATACCTGTGTTTTGAATGTATAAGTCTCTAATAACTATTTTGAACTGAGTAACTCTATTTGTAAGTTGAGCACAATTTATCTACTCATAGCTTTAAGTAACTCGTAATATGATTTGTTCTTAAAATATAACTGCCACATCTAACTCATTGTTTTGCTGGTTACACACATTGTTGAGTTACAATCTAGATCTAATCTCATATATCGTAACAATTGTAATTTTTCGTGTGTAATAAATGAAAAATTGAATTAAAACATGCTGTAACTATGTTCCATGTAATTCCAGCGGTGGTACCAACGCCATGATGACACGTTCAGCGTTCCAAGGCGGGTCCAACTCTCCTCCATACTCCCCCGCGCGGGCCCCCACCAGGGTATACGCTTCTGTAGCTGAGATGAAGCGATCAAGAGGAAAGGTAAATCAAAAGCCAAATTTAAATTTCTTACGAAAACGAACAGAATTTAATATACAACATCACACCATTTTGATCTAGACAGGGGTGTTTGACACCCATAAATTCTTAGCAATATTAGGTCCCATGTAAAAGATAGCCAGCGTATTGCCAATATAAAAGGCACAATTTTAAAATTTCGCTAAAGAAAAAACTTAGACGCAAGCTTATTTTTTATAAAATAACTCCATTACATATCTAAAGAATACTATTGTTATATATTCCAGTTGTGGAGCAAGTCAACCAGTAGTCTCCGGCGAGACTTCCACTCGACTCCGGACCTCGCAGCTGAACATGCCACGCATCCACAACGAACTAGGTCGAGTGAAGATGTACACGGTATGTACTTTTCTAGATAAGCAATAACCACGAAAACGTGTGATACCAAAAAAGACTCCGATCATAATGTTATATAGCCTTTAGCCTGCCTGGATAAATGCACTATTCAACATTTTTTTTTTCTAATCGAACCAGTAACCAGTGGCCTATTGATTTTTAGTTAGTATCTCTGTCTGCTAAGCCAGAGGTCTTGGATTCGATTATTATTATTATCGATTATGCCCGAGCGTCTTTAGTTTTTTATGCGGAATGTATTTAACACCGAGCTTGTCGATGTAAGTGATATCACTGTCTCTATCATTTCGTATTTATGTCATCCTGCTAACGAACAGATACCTACATGTTTACATCAAAATGTTTGATTGGTGTAGCAGGCTTCAATATTTTGATATTTATTGGATGAGTTAGCTATTCTTATATTTATCTCAGTGTTTATTTTAGTATATGGCATTTTAACAAGTAACGTTACCGTTAGCATTTGTATTTGGAAACGTAATGTAACGGATCCTTGTAATTTATGCAAGTAAATTGTAACTGGCTTGCACTGCAGCTAGGTGCAAGAAGCCGAGGATCATGCCATTTGGGGATAGGTTATATAACAATGGACGACAACGAATGGTTGAAGATGATGATGATGGTGCAATTACTTATCGCAGCATCTATATTATAAAGTATTTAGATCTACCAAACCGCATACCCGTGGCGAGCAGTATATTTGTATGTATTAGTGTAGGTAATATAAGTGAATAATGTGTGTGTATTGTGTGTCGTGCAGCAGGTCGTGTGCCCCCGCCGGCGCACCCCCCGCCGCCGGTGCCGGGGCCGGGGCCGGGCGCGGGGCCGGGGGCCGGGCCGGGCGCGGGGCCGTGCGCGGCGCGCCCCGCGTCCACGTTCCGCCCCGCGGACCACGCCAAGCTGTACGCGGCCCCGTGCGACCTGGGCGCTGTCGCCTACCGCCCCAGCGACACCAACGTTAGTATACCACACCATGAGTAACCATATAGCTTTTTAAACTTTTCTAGAATAGTCTCACACCATCCCCAAAAACTATGGTACACCTTACAGTCAAGTCTCAGAGCGGCAGGAAACTATACGAGTGACCAGGACCGACTGGTGATTGACCTCCACCTTACAGAAGACCACAGCCAAATATTCTTATCCCAGGGATAATTACAAAACCCTGGTATATTTTTTTAGGTCGACATAAAACAAGTGATACCCCTACTTTTGCATGCGTCTATTGATAATGTTAAATGCTAACCATCAGACGAACTGTATGCTTGTTTTATTCCCTATTGATTGGGTCATTTCCTTTCCTCTAATATGGCGAAGGAAATGATGGCTGGTCCGTGCGACATGCTCGTGAACGGGTGCTACTTGGGGTGGCTGGTCAATCTTGGCATGATTTATTTTTAAATAATAGAGATATAGTTTTTTAGATTTTACTAAGAATGCAATGTGATCTCGACACGCTTCTATCTTATTTTTACAAAAAAAAAACGATCCCTCATTACCATACTAAGTTCATTCTTTTTTTTTAACTTATTATATTGTTTCTTAATTAATTAAATCAAATACTTCTCTTAATTTCATTCTGTATGGTATATTGGTCTCCGTTCCTTTTCATTACCACTAATATTGTAACTTATACCAAATTGTAAATGTTATATTCTGGCGATTAAAAAGAGTGACCCGAGTTTCTTGCCATTTCTTCTCGAGGCCCTACCATAGTTAGCGAATTGGCCGTAAGAAAATATGTATGCTGTATAAAATATGTATGCTGTATAAAATAAGTATGCTGGCATTTGTTTTTATGACGTTCATAAGTATCATGTATTTGATCTAAATGAATAAATGAGTTTGACTTTAATAGAGATCCTTGTATATATTACTCGCTGATAATGTAGCTTTCTATAGGTAAAATATTTTTTTTAATAGTTCCAGTAATTTTTGAGTATCATTTACATACTTGACATAATATATTCCAGGGTCGCAAAACTGCATCACTCAGGTCATGGGCGGGCCCGACGCGCACGCACTCTGCGGATGACTCCGCCAACCAGTACGCACAGCCATTCAACACGCATAAGAGCTTTGTTAGACAGGTACCTTAAACCTTCATGTATTAATTCAATAAACAAAGACAAGCAAATTATGTAGTAATCTTTATTTTAAACTAGCGGGCCGCCCCGACTTCGCCCAGGTCAAACTATTTTCAGCGCAACTTTTATTTATTTTTTCTTGCATAAAAACCATCTTCGACCTTCTCCTGACAATAACAAACACAACAAAAATAGAATTAGCGAAAACGGTTCAGCTGTTCTCGAGATTTGCGCTTAGCAACACATTCAGCGATTCATTTTTATATTATAGATTTTCTAACGTTAAGTTAATACAGTGGAATTAAACTCCTTTCAATTCATTGCCAACACTTTAAGATCCCTATTAGCCGCAAGGAGACAAGATATGTTAACAGCCACCTAAAAACACTTTATAAAGAATCTGCAATAAGCAGTATTGAATCATCCAAAAGTCTCAAACATTTTCTCAAATACTATTACAGAACTCGACGCCAGCGCCCCCTATCCCCGAGCCTGACTACAGCATGTCAGAATCAGACGACGAAACCGACGCCAAACCTAAAGGAGAACCTGCCATTGTTGCAGAGACTAGCGCTAATAGCAACGCGAGGTGAGTCTTATTAGTTATGCTATAGCGTTATGCTATAACTACTAAATGATACGTCAAGATTGATGATGTAGAACTATACTTGGCCAAAAACAGCGATAAATACTTCTAGATGAAGATGCAATACCTTTCGTGTATGACTAAAAACAACTAGTAGAAATAAATTAAATAATAAAAATAGTCAAATACATTGCGTATTTATATTATATATTGCCTATTTGCGTATTTGTGCTTTGAAGCCAGTAGCCCCTTCACACTTTGCCATATTTGGGAAAATATACTAAGCAGTAGTAGCAGAAGACCACAGCCAACAACAACTACACAGTGCTATTGTTGTGTTCATGTCAGTGAGTACAAGTCTCCAGTAGTCATTTAGGGATGCGTTTTTTATAGGAACGTATTCCTATACCAGGGATAACCCATAACAAAACCCTAATGTGACAATTTTTCTTCACTTTTAGCCGTACTACACTGTATATATACGTAATTGTAGTGTGGATTCATTATAGTCAAATATACTTTCTAGTAAAAGTAGGTACTAGCACAGTAGCAGCATAAAAAAGCTTTAGTAAGAATCACACCCGATTTGTTTGAAAATCATTCTAGATTTATTGTATATTTTACATCATTACAATAACTTTCTTTCATGTAGTTACTTATAAGCATTTTGAGCACAAATGCATAGATTAGACAAAGGTATCGATATCGACTTTGTTGTACCTACTCTCTATTTTTTGTTCTTATCTACATTTCTATCTTACAAAAACAACATATCGATACAAGCCTATATGTTGTTATATATATCTTAAAACTTTTAACATTTTCAGGATGCCATTATACGCAACGATATTTGAGTATGAGACAGAGGCAGAATCGTTTATTTAAATTGAACTTTATTCCTAATTCTATAAGGTATAGTTTTATTTTGACAAGTATACATGTCGCTGGGGGGTTGCTTCTTGTGTTTGTATACACTATCACAGTTCTTCCTTTATGTCTCAATACTGTTCACACGTGACATTCACTTGACCACAGATTAGTAACAGACCGTTGTCGATACAAAGCACATCATACGTCACGCACCTAGTAGTCTGCCTACAGAGGCTGTGTCATGACGGTCTTAGTGTCAGGGTAAACAAATGCTTATTTGTATGTTAATTGAATTAATTTTTATATTCATTGAAAATTTATAAGATGTCAACCTTATTACCTAACATTAAGGTTGTCATTGATTTTTCTTTTAATTCAAATTAATATCAAAAATGTTTATGTGTTGACGGATTAAGAATAGATACAAATGTTACCACTCCGTTCCATCCCGAGGGTGTCGTAAGAGTCGACTAAGCGAGTAAGTCAGGACGACAATATCCACTGCAAGAGAAGAAAAATTCGATACTAAACCCGATACCAACCCGTCTGGCCAGCGTGGTATAGTAGGCTAATGTTCCTGCAAATGTATGGAGGAGACTTGTGACCAGCAGTGGGACGTTTATGGGATGAGATGATGATGAATATAAAAAAATAAATCATTTTAAGGACGTCATGGTATGGTCTCGGGAACGGTATATGTAGGTGGGGATCTATGTGCGTGTGTGTGTGTGCTTTGTTTCAAGTCGACTGTTTGTGTTAATCTGTGATTATATTATTATTCCATCAATGTGTTTGATTTATGTTACAAATTGTAATCTTTATGTGTTGGTTATAAATCAGGTGATTGGTCTTGTCGAGTCAGGTGTGTTGTTGCACACAAAATGTCATCATCGGTACACAAGTCATTAACTTTCTTGTCATCATTATAATTATAACAATCCATATTATTATATGATCCACTGCTGATAGAGGGGACTGAATTCATACGTGCTGGACTAATGTGGGATGAAAGATCAGAGGTGCTCTGATTTCGTTTTTTTACTGTCGTCTATATAAAGTTTAAAAAATTACATATATAAGAGATGGCTGGAACAAGGTCACGATAGTGAATTACAATAAATGATTCAATATGTTAATATGTGTTCTGTTTATTATTTTATTGGTATATATTTATATAGTGATATGTGATGTATAATGTAGTTTTGTTTGGTCCAGCGGCAGCAGCTCGGGCTCGAGCTCGATGCAACACTCGTTCTCGGTGGACGAGATCCAGAAGATCCGCACGCGGCTGAAGTCGTCCAAGTCGTGCGGCGACTCGCTGGGGTCGCGCGACGACGGCGACAACTCGTCGTCCGGCGTGTCGTCCGACCAGGAGGTGGCGCGCCCGCCCCCGCGCCGCGACAAGGTCTCCTTCTGCAGCTCCGTCACCGTCAAGTCGTGCAACGACGTCATCAGCACCGAGCCCGTGCACTCCTCCTCCGAGTCGCTGGCGCCGCCCCCGCCGCCCATGCAGCGCCACAACTCGCTCACGCGCAAGCGCGCCGCCGCCGCGCTGCTGCGGGGCGTGGGCGTGGGCGGGGCCGGGGCGCCCGCGCGGGGCCGCTCGGCCGCCGAGCGCCTGGGCGTGGACCCGGCGCTGGCCCCGGGGCGGCGCGCGCCGCACCCGCGCGCCGCCGTGCTGCTGGCGCAGCTGCCGCCGCCGCCCGAGGAGGGCGTGGCCGCGCCGGACGCCGCCCCCGTGCTGGCCCCGCCCCCGCAGTTCAGCGACCGCGTGCGCGTGGTAGCGGCGCTGCCCAAGCGGCTGGCGCACCTGCAGTAGCCCCGCCCCCTCCCCCCGCGACTCAATCGAACCAAAGATTTATAGTATTTATTGTTGAGGAGTTAACATTCGTATAGTTGAAACTAATTTTGTACGTCCCCAGCGGGCCCGGCCGCGACCCTCTCGTCGACCCTGACCTCCTACGTTATAGTTTCGAATCTTTTACAACGCAACCGAGTGCCATCGTGTCTATGATTTTAATATATTTTTATATAATATATATATATCTGTAAATATTGTACGAGAGCCACGCTCGCCTCGGACGGGTGGACCGGCCTCGACCGCACGCGGGTATCCGGCCAACATGATATTGTATATTTAAAAGAAACAGATTAAATTATTTAACCGGTATTTATAAATGTTGATACTTATGAGACGTATTTGTGCTGTGTTATTGTCGAAGTTTATAATTTTAATGATTTATTCGTCCACGCGAGTGCGTGACCCGGTCCACTCCTCCGACGTCGCTATATATAACATTATATATATATACATATATATGTACCGTGCATCGGGCGTGAGAGCGATGTTCCGACACAAATGTGTTCTGATAGAAGACTAGCGCTTGAACCGAACTCACTAGCGTCTCATCCGTTCCATGATATTGTAAAAATTTTATACTTATCGAATTACATCCGTGCATCATTTAGATATAGTATATATATCGCAAACAAATTGTAACACCAACTTTTTATATTTCATTAATCGATTTTGTATCTTATTCTATGGTACTATAGATATCATTTTTGCAAACATCGTAATTGTGATTCTTCAGAGATATCTTAATAATTTATTGATGAAAAATTTTACTCTCACTTATGTTTAAAATAACGATAATAAATCACTTACCCTTTTAACTTAAAAGGGAAGCGAGATTTATAAACGAGACTTATATGTACCTAATGATCTTATGAGATATATCTATATGTAAACATGTCTCGCAATCTGTCGATGTGCGACAGGGAACTGAATATAAAACATTCCAATACCTTTGTCGATGCATTTATAAAATATAAAATGCAATAATAAAAAGCTAAACATCCGAGTTGCAACACTACCTAGTTAACAATGAGCCTAATACGAGCAGCTATTGAATAATTTGATTGTCGTTAAGTTTTATAAGTATTGTTTGTTAGTGTCAATAGAATGTTTACCGATATAAAACCCCGCTGTTTCACAACATAGGTGAGTGCATTAGTTAACCAAAATAAACAAGTATTTACATTATTAATGTTTAAAACACAAGAGTGCGGCGAAACAGTGGCGCTACTTCGAAATGTTAAAATTAGCTGAATTTTAGCAGAATTTTAAAATAGTAAGTCGCGTATAGAACGGCTTTAGCCTTCACATGTATTATTAGCACAATCAAATAATTTGTTTATTAACGTTTGTATTATTATTATTATTATTTTGTTATAATCGTCTTGTCATTATTTTAAGTTGTATAAATGTATTGTCTACTTAAGGCATAGATAGGTAGTGGTAATTATTAGGGCAATATTTGATTTTAGAGTAACGTACGGGAAACGGGGACGGCTCTATCTTCACTATCGGTCATTTTACTCACTCATTCGTTCACTCACTCATTAAATAAATTCAATTATGCAACTAAAAATACGTTTAGAAAGTTAGTTATGACAACATCTATCTATGTACAATCTTTCTACGAAATATAAAATTTAGTAAAATATATACACTACATTTATGAAAATGTCTCTTCGTTTCATTGGTAGATGGCGCTTACGTGTTTATCGACATTTTACCCAACAGACAAAATGCTGTCATATCTAAATACTTTCATTATTTCTGTACATAAATATAGATTATTTTAAATACATAAAACATAATAAAATAAAAGTTAATATAAAGCTCTACCCACATATATTCGGATCAGGTTTCGGGTCTTTTAGGTTCCGAGCAAACAGAACTTGGTGTCAACAGCCCGTCACTTGCAAAAGCTTATAATTCATATAAACTATCATGACGCAAGGAACATGGCAAATACTACGATCGATATACGAGTACATAATAATAGTATAGTAGTATCAGAAGATATATTGGACTTGCAGTATCCTATATTACTATTACCTATAGTACTATAAGGTAATATAGGATACTGCAAGTCCAATATATTTTTATATTACCTATATTACCTTATAGTACTATAGGTAATATAAAAATCGCAATCCAAATATTAAATAGGTATCGATCTAGTAGGACTCGCGTGTGTATATAGCAGGCTCATACGACTCGATTTATGTTGATCAACTGCTGAATTGCATTGCAACCGACTTTTAATCGAATTGAAAAAACAAAAATCGATCTTTCAACCTTAGTTGCAAGTGATTCGACTCGTCTTAACCTCTCACGCATTCAAATCGACTTCAAATATTTATTCCGCCATCTTTTTTACTAATGTTGAATCATTTTTATATGAACCGTCTGTCAATTCGTTTTTTTTGTTGGTCATCAATAGTTGATCAACTATAACTAACCGTGTAAACTCGCTAACGTACGGCTCGGAACCTTACAAGCCCTGATCCTTACATGTGTGGATCAGATCTTTATTATACATATGATAATAACTATCGATATAAAGAGAGACAGTGAGTAAGTGAAATGATCGTTGAGTTGTCGATGAGCTGTAGTTTTGTATAATACAATTGTGTTTCGCGTTTCATTTGAATCTCAGTATCGGACGTGTAACTACAACTTGGTATACTTTCAAATGAAAAATTAAATGTTTCATCACTTATATATGCAGTTTTATTTGTATCTCCGCTATACTTATTCCACAAAATGAAATTCACATGAGTACAACTGTACAATGAACTCAATCCTGACCAATGTGAATTTTATTTTGTGGAATTTATACCAATAACATTATTTACCATCTGCCTTGAAGAAATACTAAAGGCATGATCCACCAACCTGCATTAGGCAAGCGTGTGTAGATATCTTAAACCCTCCGCAAGTCTTTTTATAGAGGAGAGAAGACCCGTACCCAGCATTGGGACACATGGGTTGCTATTATTACATAAAGTTTGAATATTTCCGGATTTTGATTAAAGTTATATACACTGGAACTTCTTTACACACAGTACGCAAAGCTCGTTAATTAAAACAAAAATAGCCAATGATTTAAACATTTATTGTAACATTATACAATCGGTGGGTTTGGAATGCAGAAAGGTTTGTAATAATAATATCTTGGGACAACTCACACACCGCCATCTGATCCCAAACAAGGCAGTGCCTGTGCTACGGCAACCAGATAACTGGTGAATATACTATAGATTTGTCCTAAGTGGGAATCGAACCCACGACCTAGACTTAGCAGTTAGACTAACAATTAGACCAACAGGGCAGCTAAAGGCCCCGTGGCAGGGCATTGTCTCATTAAAAATAAACTAAACAAAATAATCCATTTCCCTAATCAAACTTATACATATCAGTAATACTCATAAACTACATATTTAATAAAACATCTATAAATACCATTTTATTGGACGGCCACAACTAAATTACAAAATATTATCTTACATAGTTATTATAATAAAAAAATGTTCATCGCTATCACAAGGTTAAAATTAAATACCATCAACCTTGTAGATAAAATTAGGATAGATATATAGAGCTTATCGTATATGGACGGATTTTGTTACACAATTATGAGCCTTATGTAGTTGCAATAAAGAGTTCATAATTATAATAGATAGCGACGAGGTCTCTTAATAGCGTTGTCGCGTGCTCACTTCTAAGAACTATCAACACGTGTTTTTCCACGTGTTTTAATTATAACCTCTCGAGCGCCCAAATGTAAAATGTCAATATGACGTCAAGCGCCCAGTTCGAATTTTGTACGCGAAGCAACATCAGCGGAGAACGTTCAAACGCCAATTTCGTCGTAAATTTATAGGCACACATATTATAAAGTATATATATTTAAAATCTAGATTAAATTTGCAGTATTTATAAAGTAATCTATTTAATTTTTATCTTTAAATGGAAATACTATAGTCGATCGAATCAGAGAAATGTGTTAATTTTGACGAAGTTTTCAAAAAACGACTTATGGAAATCAAAATAAACTAATTCATGAATAAAAAAGCTTATATAATATTAACAATTAGTTATTTTATTCATATTAATCGAAATTTACCCTTTACACTCAATATTTATCGACAGATTACAAAAGGGATCATAAAAGCTATTTTGTTGTTTCAACAGATGTGAGTTCGAATGCCTCTTTGGCCAAATCTATCAGGTTATTGGTTATATTTATGTGTTTTGGTGGATTTTAAACTCATTTACAAGTCTTATCTTAACAAATCAATTGGTTAGAGCCGACAGATTTTTTATTACTCAACAAAAGAACAAAATATTTGCAAAACCTATCGTCGCTGAAAAAAAGGCCGTAGCTATAAAACTATCGGTTGTTCTGCAAATTACTTGAATCCTTAAAAACTACAAAAAGTAAGAAATTAAAATATGTAAACAACATATTTCTAATGATTACTGAGATTCAAAGAAATCACTGCAAACATTTGTAAAAATTCTCATAAACTTGTGAAACTTTCTGGTCTCGTTTCTGTACTAACAAACAACAAAAGTGTGCATATGTTTGTATTCTATTGCCGTCTCATTTTATTAGCTTCAATTTCTTATGAATTCGAAGAGGATAGATATAGTTTAAGGCATTTTATTGTGACATTTCTGAAACGGGTAGAGATAACCGTAGAACGGTGGCCGGGCGCTTATCCCACTTTTAAGTTACCGCCGTTGTACGGTGTCAGGGCGCTGCAGAGGATAATGTAGATAAAATAATACCGGATGTAACGATTTACCATTAAATCCAAATTAACCCTTAATGAGATACGAGGAGATCCGTAGAAGAATAATGTCTTATATAGCTCGACGTGACAATGGACTGAGCATATAGCTCCCAGAATCGAACGTCGCTGGGGGAAAAAGATTCTGAATTGGTGAACTAAGATCTAGAAGACGCTGCGTACCCACGGTGGACACAGAGGGACCGACGCTTTGGTGAAGGTCAGTCCTGACCGACAATGACAATGGACAAGGTCAGATAATGACCGTATTCAGTAGTCTCCCTACAAGTGGGTCTTAAAATGAATATGGACAAGAACCAAGATTATGGCAAATGTCCATGTCGCAACCGCCTCTATCACAATTGGAAGCTCTACACCCGAAGTTGTTGACATGTATGTTTACCTGGGACATACAGTCCTGTTAGGTAGGTCCAACTTCGAGAAATAGGTCACTTGTCGAATCCGACTCGGCTGGGCAATCTCCTCGTCCCAAGTCTCAAGACGAAAGTCTTCGATCAGTGTGTTTTGATCCGAGACGTGGTCGTTCACTCCATAGTGAACGACCCATGCCCATGCCTATTGCGAAGGCTCAAAGTCACACAAGCGTCCATAGGCTACGGTAACTGCTTACCATCAGGCGGGCCGTATGCTTGTTTGCCTACTTGGTAGTATAAAAAAAAAAAAAAAAAAAAAATGGACAGAGAGTTATGCTTGGAGTTTCCCTGCAAGACCGAATCAGAAACGAGTAGATCCGTAGAAGAACCAAAGTGACTGACATAGCTCAAAGAATTGCCTCAATTAAGTGCCTAATACTTATGAGCAAGGCTGTAGCTCGCAGAACCGATGGCCGTTGGGGCAGAAAGGTTCTAGTGTGGCGACCACGAACTGGCAGACGCAGCGTGGGCAGGCCTCCAACAAGGTGGACCGACGACCTGGTAAAGGTCGCGGGCAAGGTCAGCTCAGGACCGAACGATGTGGAAAACCTTGGGGGAGGCCTATGTCCAGCAGTGGACGTCTTATGGCTGAGATGGAAGTCCTAAACCGTAGAAATTGTTTGTACGTAGACAGAGTGCATACAATATTATACCTTATTCGCTGGTGTTTAAGTCCATATAAGCAGCGACATCATCTATTTTGACAAGACGATGCCAATCCACATTTTCATTGCACATTGGACACTTGCCTTCCTCTTGCAATATTCTGGAAAATATACAGAAATATCTTTACATATCGAATAATGTCCGACTGATTTAAAGGGCGCATAGGTTATAAAGTAATACATAATAATGTCCTCCTAACCGAATTTCGGTCACGGCGGCTAATCTCAACAGAGACTAGTTATCTGCGCGGGACAAGTGCACTCTTTATTCCCTAACTCTCATAATCCGATGGGACGACAATCCGACACGACCGGAGAGAGATCAGGCGTAGGACCAACGGCTGTCTGTGCTTTCCGAAGCACGGGGGTGTAAACACCGCCAATTTCCAAACTCCGGGCATCTATTGTGAATTTCTTGACAGAAAAACCCAATATCAATTTTTGTACTGACCCGGGAATCGAACCCGGGACTTCGTGACCAGCAGTCATACACATCGACCACTGAGCCACCGAGGCAGTTAGTTAGTGGTGATATGTAATGTATGTATGTATTACCGAGAGTAATAGCAAATCCCCTACTTGGTCGCTGTATGTTCTCCGAGGACGGCCCCTACCGAAATCTCCATTCATTTTTGCACGATATACCTCTTTTGTTATTCTTCTTTCATCCATCCTTTCTAAATGTCCAAACCATCTTAACATCCCTTTTTCAACTTTTGTCACTACATCTTCTTTCAATCCACATCGTTCTCTTATGTCACAGTTTTTTACTTTGTGTAGCATAATGACTCCACACATATTCCTCAAAGCTCTCATTTCCACTGCATGAATCTTGCTTAATTCATGATTCTTGTGCCAAACCCATGATTCACTACCATACATCAATTTTGGCGTCAATACTCCCTGGATAATGGCAAGGCGAGCTTTGCTCGATATGGTTTTGCTTGCCAGGATCGAGTAAAGAGCATCATTTATTTGGTTTCTCACTTTCACTCTTCTTTCAATATCTCCTTCACAAATTTTTTTCATACCTTTCTTTTTATACGCATCATTCATGACACTGACCATTTCTTGTAGTTCGGACGCCAAAGATGCAAAAAGAACCTGGTCATCAGCATCAGTAAGGTTTTAAACACTGCCTCATTCATCCTTATACCACATTAATACTCTTTCAAGTCGGTCAAACAGCTATCCATGAATAGGTTGAACAGCCAGGGAGATGCCACACAGCCCTGTCTGATACCACGTCGGATATCGAACCAGTCCGTGCAGACACCATTAATCCTGACAGAGGCACTCGAATCCTCACATAAGGATAGGAGTGCCTGTATCAGACTGCTGTTCACCCCATACTTGGTCAGAGTTGACCAAAGTTCATCCCTCTCCACTCTATCGTAAGCCTTTTCTAGGTCAATAAGGGTGCAGAAAACCTTATGTTGTTTGGCTAAGGTTTTCTCGGTTATGCACCTTAAGGAAAAGACCTGGTCTACGCATCCCATTCCCTTTCAAAATCCTGGTTGCACATTCCAAATTTGACTTTCCGTAACAGACATCACTCGTTCAATTAGTATCCTTGCATAAATCTTGCCTACTATACTCAGAAGGTTAATACCGCGATATTTTTTGCATTCTTACTGTGAACCTTTAATCTGTAGGTTATAAGCAATAAATAATTGAAACTAACTAAACTTACTCAACAAATTCAGATAGGATGGCTGGGAAATCACATTCAGGACACGCCGTCAAATCATCCTTCACTATGTGTAGGCCCTGGAAAGCAAATCAGAGACAAACCTAAATCGAAGAGAAACAATTAATGGCGAAGGTCTAGCAAGCTAAGAGAGGAAGGGCACCATAAAATTAAGCAAGCCCGACTGGGAAAGGAGCTATCAACTACTCATCGTAGTCTTCTTCTTTTATCGTTGGATAGTGGTCAACCTAAAGATAGTTATTTAGATCGCCCATATCTAGGCATCTGTCGTGTACCGACTGTTAAACTTGTGTGAATAAATAAATGGTTGAATTATTGTTCGGTATAAATGAGTGTAATAAAGTCTGACCGTGGCGAGACAGAAGGGCACGATGGCCTCGCACGTGTTGCACGTGAGCTCGGCCACGGGCAGCGGCGCGCCGCACGCCGGGCACGCCGCGCACGCGGCCGGGGGCGGAGGCGCGCGGCCCCCGTGACGGACCACGCTCTCGATCTTCTTCACGTACTTCGGGTCGATCTGGAACAATCACCCCTATACATTATACTTACTTATATACTATTCCTCCTTAACAAAACACAATTTTAGTTGAAGAGAGAAAGAAGACGAATTTTCGTACAAATAAATATAAATCATACGAAGCTGCTCATCGAACACTATGTACTGAAAATTCCAATTAACGACATCAATAGAAACGTACAACGACTTTTGAGTACCAGGCATAAACAACTCTTGAAGAACCAAAATTACAAGTAGACTATTTAAATTAAAAATATAATAAATAAATCACCTGTGACCGATATTCTGGCTGCATCAACACTTTCGCCCAATGGTTAGCTTGATGCTTCAAACCAGCACGACTACACTCGATAACAGTCGATGTCAGGATTGAAACTTGATCTGCAAAAATATCCATGAATGTTCTTATTATACTAAAACAATCATATATCGAGCGTATCTGACTGGATGTTTCGGCACACGTCGTATATTTACTCATACGTTTGCGGACAATTATTAGATCCCTGGGACCGATTCGGTAGAAGTATTACACCTCAATGCTTCTGAGAACACGTTTTCTCCCTGCGCCGTTCAAGAACATAAACTCTCCAGGATCATAATTAACCTTATTTTAAAAAATTCGATGCGGTCGTCTATCGATTAGAAATAATGAAGATCATAATAATCATCTCAGCCATAAGACGTCCACCTCTAGACGTATTTATTGAACCGATTTTAGGTCATAGGCTGACCTTTTCCACCGGCTGCTTGCAATCATTGCCAGTCAATCCACCTTATAAAGACTTACAAACGCTGCATCTTTTAGATCAAAGATACGTTGATCATAATGCATATTAAAAAGTAGTAAATACCTAGTTGGCCACTTACGCTGCGGTGTTGGGAAGAAAGTGACGTCAGCAGCAGTTCTCAGCAATAACCGTGCGGCTAAGTCGTGACGACCGCGACGTACGTGCGTACGAACCTGCGGGGTTAGTGATCATTAATGAGGCTTCGGTTACAGCAGTCGCATATTTTCGTCGCAAGCTTTGTAACTATATAAGTAAAGCTGAGATGAGAGAAAGGAGCTCAGAAGCTGAGAAATAGCTACGTGGCCCAAGAGATTAAACTTAATCAAGATTTCCGTGACCCATGCATTTTTTAAAGACACATAACCCTTTCGTACCTACCTCAGAAAGCATGTTAGTAGCTGATGAAGACTATATGAATCCGCATGTAGTTACGTGGTGTCCAGCAATGGACAATCTTTGGATGGATGGATGGATACGTACCAGTATGTAGGTGTGCAGCAGCGCGATAGCATGTCGCATGTCGCGCGGCACGGGCAGGCGCGCGGCCCGCAGCGACACGCACATGGCGCGCACCACGTCGCGCGCCTCGCGGTACTTGCCCGCGCGACACTCGGCGCCTGCGATTATCACCTGCAAACATTACACATGCTATTCAAAATTGCTCTAAAATACGTAGTTGCACTCCACCATGCATTTGATTTTAGTTTTACAATGGTCGTCCGAAACTGTTGCTGATTTTTAGATTTCTGCAAGCACTTTATTATACTAGGCAATTTACTGTTCGGATCAATGCTTTCAAAATCCTTTTCTTTTTCGGTTTTTAAAAAAATAAATCTATATATTAATACATGAAGAAAAAACTTTGTTCCACTTTTTAGGCACATTGCGCGCAAGGAGTGTTATTACGGTCAAATTTCGACCACTGGGCGATCTCTAGTTATTCTTAATTGGCTATCAGAATGTTATGTTATTTGAAAAACATAAGTGTTAGGTAATAAAAACCTTCACTGTCGCATTATTATGCCGGCTTCCAGGTGGACGCCGTATACACAGACTTCTCAAAAGCATTCGATAAAATTAACCATTCCACACTTATATCGAAATTTGGTATACACGGTGATCTACTGCGTTGGCTTAATTTCTACATTTCCAATCGACGTCAAGCGGTAGCATTAAAGGGTTATACTTCCAGATCACTCTTAATACCCTCTGGAATATCGCAGGGTTCACATCTGGGCCCTTTCCTGTTTACGTTGTATGTTATCGACTTAGATTATTGCTTCCAAGACTCATGTTATCTACTTTATGCAGATGTCACGAAAATGCTTAGGCGTATCACCACAGCAGACTATTGTTTTAAATTGCA
The DNA here is from genome assembly GCA_947095525.1 of Trisateles emortualis. Taxonomy (NCBI): domain Eukaryota; kingdom Metazoa; phylum Arthropoda; class Insecta; order Lepidoptera; family Erebidae; genus Trisateles; species Trisateles emortualis. The sequence continues at coordinate 16,932,728 of OX352736.1, read as the reverse complement.
ATCCGACTTGTACAGGTTTGAACACTACTGTGGAAACGATCAGTTATTTTTAAATAGCAGTAAGTGTTACACTATATCCTTTAATTTAAGTTTGATTACTCTATCGCTGGTAAAAATGTCAAACCAGATCAGGGATCTTGATTCTTGATAATAAGTTACACTTACATTTTTATTCAGATAATATTATTTCTAAAGCATATAAGAATCTCGGGATGATTCTTCGTTTAGCGAGGCCATTTAAACAACCTGTTACGTCCAAAATTTTATATTATTATTTTGTTCGCAGTATATCAGAATTTTGGAGTGTTGTGTGGAGTCCACATTATTCAATTCATATTGTACGTTTGGAAAGGATACAGAATAAATTTCTAAAGTCATTGACATATCGGACTAGTCATACATTTATAGATAACGAAATGTCTTCCCCTAAATTTAACATAAATTCATTGTGACAGAGACGTATTTATTTGGACGAAATATTTTTATTTAAAAAATTTGACAACATAATTGACTCGGCTCCTTAACTTGAAAAAAATAAAATTAATGTACCAAGAATCTCCTCACGTTCAAAAACTACTTTTTGCATATTATCTTGCAGCACAAACTACGCTAGAAACATATATTTGATGTTAATGTAGAAAACATATAGAACTCCTTGAGGATGTTGATATATGTATTTGCCTTATGCCTTTGCCTATAGACGGTTATAAAAAAAGGAGGCATTATATATATTTCAATAGCATATTTTGAAATTTACATAGATAGATAACTCTTTATTGTACACCAAAATACATTTTGTTTATATATCTCAAATTTATTATATAAGTAGAATATATTGTCTTCTCATAGTTTACTTAATAATATAAGGAAAATATTGTCTTCTATAAGTATTGTACCTATATCATTAATTATGTTATTTGTGTAGATAAAGTATACAATATGCTTTCTATTACCTATATATTTTTGTATATAATCATTGGAACTTCTTGGTCTTTTTGTACTTAAATCTTTATACTATGTTGTGTACACTGTGACTGTATGTTTCCTGGATAAAAATAATAATATAAACAATACTTTTAAATAAAATTTAACCCTTCTTATCACAAATAAATATAAACAAACATCTCACCGCAGTTTTTGCCGCTTCTGTAAATTGTCTCTTAGCCATGTACAGACGGAATAAATGACGAGGCTCGCGCGGTGTGCCGTCAGTCTCGCCCAACAAAAACTCTATTAATCTGCAAAATTTAATAAATTATGGAGACGTTTGGAATTTGGAGTTCTAAACTGACTAAAATACATATTTTAATCGAACTAACCTGCGAGTCAATCTTTCATCATCACTCGCAGCCACCGCATCAATAGCAATACTAATTGCCTCGTTTTCCTCTTCCTCCGTGCCACCATTCCTCAATAAATGCGACATTGCCTTGCTATACTCCCCCGCATGAAAATAAAACTTCCCCGCAAGCAGATGATTCTTCTCACCCTCAAAATGCAATGCCAGACTTTTGAAATCTTCCGACCTTGCTTGAGAAGTCTGTATTAGAATCTCCCCATATAATTGTAGCTTACCATTTTTTCTTGCGAGATGAAAAGCTTCATCATAACACAGAGACATTACAAGAAACTTAATTGCGGAGGTAGGATCATCACTGTTTTGGAAATAATTTGCGACCATTTTCGCACCTTGAATTGATTTAGTCTCTTGTACTAAGTTGACGGCTTCATCTATATCATCTAGTTTGTCTAAGTTTAGTCGAATAGCTGCTTCATAATCCTGTGCTTTCATATAAGATTTTAAAGCATCATGGTATCTGCCTTCAGCTTCTTTAGCTTTCGCATATTGTATATGAATGCTTGGAGAGTTAATTTTGGGTAATAACGCTTCAACTTTAAGCCATGACTTTAGTTTTATGTATAATGAAGCAGCTTTTTCTGTATTTCCAGCATGATCGTACAAAGATGCTGCATGACTGTACTGTTTTTCTTCTTCGAGTAATTGTGCACAGTCTTTAACAAGCATTGTGTCCTGTGAATGTTTCATGGCGGTAGTTAAACCTCTCATGACGTCACCACATCGGATGGACATACGAGCGATCCCTGCCTCGCATTTATCATTATGTTCTTTCACTTTCAGATCATCGGTGTTTTCTGTTATTAAACTTTTTTCGTAGTAAGATAGGGCTTCGTGATAGTCAGCGCTGGAAATACAATAACCTTTTAACTGAGATAAAATTTGGTTAAGTATAAATTTTATCAGAGTGAAAATATTTATTTTCAAGACAACTACTGCATTAGTTCCATATCTTGGGGACTTTATAAAACCTACGTGAGCTCGAGGTGGTGCGCGCGGTGCAGGGTGATGTCAGGCGCCTTGCCGGGGCACGACACGGCGGCGATGTCGTGCGCGCGCGCCCACTCGCCGCGCGCGCAGTGCAGCTCCAGCGCGTGCGGCGCGCCCAGCGGGGAGCTCTCCAGCCAGCGCGCCGCCGCCGCGCCCGCGCCCAGGCACGCGCACAGCATGCCGCTAATAACACTCGATTGTTTAATGTGAACCAGAACTTGTGCGAGTAAACCATTCCAAACCAATATCAAAGTTACTTTCTTTACGGTCTATTTTATAAAAAAAGGAATGTATCTTTTGCAAATAGCACTACGTTGCAAAAATCCTGTACAAAAAAAGGTAAACCATTTATATGTACTAAAAAAGAAAAGGTCCTAGAAATGAACCCTGTGGGACGCCCATTGCTACAGATAATCCAGAAGACCCATTTCCATTTTTATGAACGTATTGTACCCTATGTAGACGGCAAAAATATTAAGTGCAGCGCCTCTAATGCCGGCTTAGTCATAAACTCGTCATCAACTAAGCTTCAACATTCGCAGAAGCTTATTATAATTAACGCAGTCAAATGCTTTTGAAAGGTCACAGGTGATAAAATAGCATCCATCGTATTTTCCTACGCATCAAAGACATGTTTAAATAATGTAACAACTGCATCTACAGTAGAGCGAGAGCTTTTATAAAACCATATTGCTCTTTGTGTAATACTGATAAACAAATATAACTATTTCATATAATATTAACTTGGTATACAATCTAACACTCACCACAATATAGACAAGTCTTCAATATGCGAAGCGTCTTCTAAAGCCCACACCATTGCGACATCGCTTAGTCGAGTATACACACGGATCGCTGAAAAACAAAACAGTTTTAAGACTATGTTTACTTAAATATTACTTACCTCACTATTAATCATCAAAAAGCAATCATCAAGCTAATGATAATTATATACATAATGTCTAATACCAATTAACTATAATTTAAAGGGTTATTTGAAAATCTAATTGGAATTTTTCGGTTTTGTTTAAATAATCTAATTGCTATCTCACGATAACCAGTAGAACTTGTAAATCACGGGCCTTACTATTATGCCCCTATAACAATTTATTTGATTTTCGAACAAAGATCGCAAGATGTCAACTAATTTTTTAATTCGTTTTACGAATACAACTCTCGCACTAGGTTACAAGTCCTTTGTTGCAGGGGACTGTACAAACATACAATTCAAGGAAACAAATTAAATATTTATGAATCACACAATTTTCTGTCCCGTGTGGGAATCGTACCTACGACCTCCGGCTTAGCAGTCGAGTCACTAAGCGTAGACCAACGGGTCAATCAAACTAGGTAATAAATGTGACATCATGCGAATTCGATACGGCTTCTCTATTTCAGACAAACTTACCAAATTCCACATTCAGCTCAGCAATAGCCGCTTCTCCCATCTTCCTCCACAAGTCCGGTTCGTCAACCGCGTCACAAAACAACCAAGCTTCACTGAACCTCCTCAAACAAAGTAGTTTCTCTATATGTTTACGTTGGTTAGCTAATCGTTTCTCTGTATCAGCGTCAGCTAGGCCACTAGTGTTGTGAGAGTCTAGTGGCAGTTTTAACACACTGAAAAAAAAACCTTTATTTATAAATAGAAATTGGTATTTTGAGAAGTTGACATTTCGAGAAGTTGACATTTCGAAAAGTTGACATTTCGAGAAGTTGACATTTCGAGAAGTTGACCTTTCGAGAAGTTGACATTTTGAGAAGTTGGCATTTCGAGAAGTTGACTTTTAGCGAGCGGTCGGCTTTTTGCGAAGTTGGTATTCTGAGATGAAACGGAAACAATAATATAGGAATACTTACACTCCCCCACTGCCGTAACAATAAACATCACCAGAGAACAATATCAGTGGTATTTGATTAGGTTGCAGTGCAGTAGTCCCTACTAAGTCCACGTGAGATCCGTTGATAGAGTTGGCTGCGTAATAGTAAGTCTCTATGAGTTCGTTCGTGTATATGATGAACACATTGCGGTCTGACAAGCAGATGTCCCAGATTATACCCCTAGAAATAACAAATGGAATGGTGTAATAAACAGTACCAAAGAGCTAAGCTTTGCAGCACAGATATATTTTGGTGCGGCACCTGAGGTCGGCCGAAGAGTTGCGCGTGACGGCGCACAGGTCGTCGTTGGCGGGACAGTACACGTGCACGCGGCGCCGCTCGTCGTGCAGGCCGGCGCGCGCGCCGCTGATGTCGCAGTACACGCCGCGCACCCCGCACGCGTGCTTGTACCGCACGGCCAGGCGCCACTCCTCCACGCCGAAGTACTCCACGTGCCCTTGCTGACAACCCACCAACCTTATTACATCACTTACACCTTATTCAGCCTCTAGGCTAGCTCCACTAATCTTTTTCTATTCAGGACTACTCATACTCATTTTTTCTAATACGCGCTCCTAAGTGGTATATAATATTATAGGTACTTACATCAGTAACGAATATAAAGAAGTCGCTGGTAAGGTGTATATCGACGATCTTGGCTCCTTGCATGTGCGGTTCCGGAAACAGAATAGCTTCCTTCTCAGCCTGCGACGAGTCCACTTGATCGATCTAAATATGAAGAATCATTTTAATTAACCATAACACGCTAGCATCGATTGAAGTATTTGAGATAAATTCAAGACTTACTGCATGAAGCATGGCTCGTCCTTGAAATAGAGCTGCAGCATAATCCCCGGCCAAAGTCATGACGTCAATAGGTCCAGGATATTGTCTTCTCGTAGCGCCCCCGCCGGCCAAAGGATAGAACCACGCTAAGGTACCGCTTGCACAACACACGTGGGTTCCTCCTAATGCGATCACACTTGGTTCTGTAGGCAGACTGTATGTAGCCAGAGGTGTTGGTTCCGCTAGAAGTGGCAATATTTTTTAGAATTTAAAAATATATATATATATATATATAACATCTTATAAGTGCGTCGGCATTTTCTTAAAACCGTTTAAATTTCGAAATACCTAGTTCTATAACACTTTTATAACTCCCAGTCTCCGTCACTCCTCAGCATTTATGAATCCAATCCCGTGGTGTGCTGTTCCTATTTATCTCTACACTTTGTAACGCATTGGTATCATGAGCAGTATAGATATTAAGTGCCTAATATAATAACTTTTAAGTGTTGTTTTTTATTTGGTTCTGTCACGTCACCTTATAGAATACTTCTTCCTACACGTAGGGTAAAAACTAAATAACTAATACAAAATGGCACTTTGTTACCACATGCACTACACCATCACACCATCCACTCATTTCAAAGGTTCTCGAATTATGTAGCTTATCCCCAAAAGATTGTCAAAATCTTACATTTATTGACAGGCTCTGGTTCATCTCCTACAGCTATACACTGATACACAGTAGCTTCAGTGAGGCTGGTGAGCGTGATGACCCTAGTGCCGTACGCAGCGTGCAGGGGCGGTAGGGCTGTCACGTACACGTTCAAGTACGCGCGCCCTGAGGTGGCGAGCAGCCGACCATCTGAACTCCAAGCGCAACGCTCAGCGCCGCCTGCTGGCATTACAGAACCCGACACTTCTCCATTGTTCCATATTGAGATCAATTTTAACCTGTAATTTGGACCAATGTTGCATTATACTACACTCGATTGATCTCGACATTATGAAATATAGTGTAAAACATACAAATCAAAATTCAAATCACAATAAAGTTCAAAGCAGTGCCAGAACATTCTTTTTTCTAATATTAAAAGACAACTCCTGCACAATTAACGGACACAAATCCGGATCCTGGCTCGGAACAACTATCGTACAATTATTTTCCTGTGTGGGGATTGAACCCACAACACTCCGCGTAGTGATTAATGGCACACCACTTAACAATCCATAATATGAACTTATAATAAAATAAAAAAAAATAAAAATAAAAATCATTTATTTTCAGAACCAGAAGATCCATAGTGTTAGTAACAATATAACTTATACTATGTTAGTAACTAAAACTAAAAGTTAAGGGTTAACCCGTAATGGGCAGGCTCACCGAACCCTTCCAACATGTAGCTCAGTGAACCTGCCCACCAGGGCTGAATCCTGACTATCACCCACCATCCTCAGGACTCTGTTTGAGCTCCGTCGCACCCTGTTCACCAGCGAGGCGACCTTTTTGCGCATAACTGCATAAAAGTCATCTACGCTGGCATCGGCAAACATACCCGACGCGCTACAGTAGCGTGGGAGCCGAAACAGAGCCCTGAAGATGTTGTTGTATTGAACACGTAGGGCATTGTAGGATTTTAGTGTAAAGCTGGCCCACAGGCTACTCATGTAAAACACCTGGCAATATGCTTTAAAAAGTGTGATCTTAACTTCAGCTGTACATCGAGCAAACCTATGAGCCAACATATTACCCCGCACCGATATTACTTATAGTAATATCAAAAAAATATTACTCACTGTCCATCTCCACAAGACGCCGCTGATCCATTACACACTGCAACATCAGTCAAATTATCCTTATGATTCTTCACTTGGAATAGTTCTTCACCAACCTCCTTGATATGTGTCGATATAGCTATGATGAAGCCAGCACTGAATCCTATAAGAATATACCCATCCCCGTACCATTTGTATGAAATTATAGAACCATAGCGCTGTTGGAATGCAAGTTCTATTGGGTTCTCGGGGTTTAGTAGATTGTAAAGGTATAGGGTACGTTTGCCAACTATAAGGCTTATCTGTAAGTAATGTGAAGGTTTATTTATCAAATATAGTAATAGCATTAGGAACCCAAATATGTCCCACTGGATGTACTCTCCTCTGTAAAGAGAGCTGAGAGGGATTTTAGTTATCACATAATTATGCTGGCTGGATCCAATATATGAGATGTTAATAATTATAATAAGCTTATCGGCACTAATTTCGTAAGGGCATAACTACACAATTTGTAGCACCGCAAACCTACATAGAGTTGAGTATATGTATGTATTAAATAATACAGGAGAGTTAGTTAAGAGTTATCATGACAGTCATGATTTCTCATGATAGAGATGAAGAGATCCTAATAATGAGATATAAATGGGTTACTAGTTAGAATTTTACAATATTTTGCAGCAGCACTCACGGTATTCTCTCCAGCAGCTCTCTCATCAGTCTTCATCTCAGAGAACTGAAGCTCATTAGGCGCGTCCCTTAACGAGATCATCCTCAAAGTGTCACCATCTGCGTTGTTGATAGACAGACTCTTGTCTTCCGATGCTAGTACCAGAATACTGTCCTTATTCCATGCAGCGCAAGTGATTTTCTTTGTGTGCTTACCTATTATAGGTATCCGCCTTGAAAATACAATAATAATATTACTTTCCGCATACAACAGTTTAAAATTCCCATAATCTATATCCATATATTTTTGTTATTTATATAGTATAAAAAATTTAAATAGGTACTTAGTTGTATGGTGGTTGTATAAAGCAAGGTTCCCCTTCTGTGTACCAACAGCCAGTAATGGTTCACCAAACGCCCATGCAAGACAAGATGGCGGTTCTCTAAGTCCTGTCTCAATGTTAACTCTCTTATTAGCATGGCATTCCCATAGCAATACTGTGTTGCTGTTAGGTGTTATTATGGCTAGATAATCTCCATCATGGTCCCACTCCATACCAGCACAAAGTCTGTAATAAAATGAAATAATGACAATTTTTTTTTTCGTGTCCGTGTGACGACGGAGTAAAAATACAAATGTCACCACTCCATTCCATACCGAGGGTGTCGTAAGAGTCGACTAATGGAGTAAGTCAGGCAGACAATATTCACTGCAAGAGAGATAAAAATTCTAAACAAAACACTATACCAACCCGTCTGGCCAGCATGGTATAGTAGGCTAATATCCATGGCCACATGGTATAGTGGGGTGTTTGTGGGTTAATATGTAATGTCAATTTTAAATTTAAATAAAACCAATTTATTTTACTGTTACCTAACTTTATATAAATCTGTATAAGTATCGGTAACGCTAATGCTGAACTTATACTGTCTCCATACTCCAAGAACTATGCACTGAACAGCGTCTATCATCTTTAGTACAATCTCATATCCTCATATTTTCTGGCCATATCTCAAGGCGAAACAATGACTCCATATGCATCCTTTTTTGCAGACACAGTGCACAAAAGGATGCTGTATGGTGTCATCACATTGGTACTCTTGTACTAATGTGATCTTATTAAATTCTCAATAGGTTGTCTTGTTAATTAGTGCACCAGACTATCCACCCACCTATATTGGCACAGAGATAGAATATGTCTTTGACTGGCCTATTGGTTAGTAACCCTGACTGATAAGCTGGAGGTTGGGGGTTCATTCCCACAGCGGGCAAAAATGTTGTATGATTCATGATTGTTTGTTCCAAGTCTGGGTGTAATTTCTAGCTGTGAATTGTATGTTTATTAAGTCCCCCAGTACGACACAGGGCTTGTTCTCTAGTTTAGGAGTCTTTTAAAGAAAATAAAAACAAATTAAAGACTGGAATAGCACATAAGCTACTTTTTATCCCAGAAAAAAACACTGTTCCAGTGGGAATTTATTAACGGTGAAACTGCAAGCGGAAACTCATACAAATATATAAATTATATTCAAAATATCACACAACATATCTATATTAATTATACTGTAAAACAATATATATAATACAAGTAATTTACAACTAAAACTATATTTACACAAATTAGAAATAAAAAAATAAAAAAAATAATATAACTTACCCCTGCAATTTCATTCTTTCCAGCAATTGTCCTGTTCTGTCATGTATAGCAACAGTGGCATCTGTCCCTGTGGTCGCCAGCAATGAGTGAGATTCTCCTTTCTGCCATAGGAAGTACAGCTCACCAAGCCCATGGGGCTGTTCAATTGTGTACAGCAACTATAAAATAATAATCCCTCACATAGATAAGGTACTCATGTATCCATCCATCCATCTCAGACGAAGGAAGTCTGCGGGACATAGGCCTCCACCAAAGTTCCCACATCACTCGGTCCTGAGCTGACCTTGACTCATGTATATCTAGGTATAACTAAAGTTTTGATTTTACTTTTCAGTTTATGTTAAAATGTATTTTATTAGGTTTATACTTAAAGTAAATAATAGTAAACTGAGTAACTTCGATGGCGTTCAAGACATACGCATAAGCTTTGTTAGCGGCCAAAGTAAAGTTTACTTTTATTCTTATTGACATAAATTGAAATTTAATTTCATCAATATTTTCAGTAGATACTTATAGCAAATGAATAAAAATAACTTCTTGTTTCGTAAAAACTTACCTTTGGCGTAGTCATTTTATTAAATCTAGTTTTATATTGCTATGCAATATTTCAAACAGAACTTTCCAATGTAGGTAATATGTGGACTTTTAGCTAATGTATGTTTATTTTATAGACTTCCGTCATATTTGTTGTTGTTGATTATTATTTGTTGCTTAGCAACAGATCTATAATAACTTTGACAAGTTCTTAGCATCTTTACAAAAAAAAACTATAAACGAATTAATTGTTATATAGACAGTTACTTTTAGTATGTAATTAAATCATCAATAGGCTAAAATTATAAATTAATATTAAATATTTTTCAGCAAATACAATATCTAACTCCAACCGAAATAATTAATAAGTTTATTTGAAGACGAAGACGAAGACAGTTGAAGTTTATTTCCAAGTAAAGGCCCTTTTACACTATACTTAACCATTTTGTGCGTGATGTTTTTATGTTAATATTGACGGTGCGCGCTACTTTTATTTTTTATTATATTTTACATGAGCCATAAGCATCAAATTAGAGGCTATATCAATTTCTACCGACCGAGTGTGGTTTCAGGGTAAGTACCTTCTCCATACGATCAGCTAGTGAAATGAGTTCCCGAAGATTTCCTGAGAGATACAATAGAATGGGGTTCTATCGAAAAAGTAAAGTAAGGAAAAGGTTTTTACTTAAGGTCGGTAACGTGCGAGTGTCCGAGTGAAACCCCTGGTTTTAAAGTCGTTCATAGACTACAGTAACTGTTGACCATTAGGCGGGCAGTAATCCATATGCTTGTCTGTCTCCTTAATAGTAAGTTTGTGCTTTTACCTTTGACTTAATACGTATATTACCACTTACCAGGGACCTACTACAATAATAATAATCCTCATTTTCACCCGCTCGGCGCGGTTACAGCGCACACAGCAGGTTCGTCATTCCGAGGCGACAAAACTGCTGATGCAAAACTATAGCTCAATAGCTTTCCATTGTGGATAGCCATTATATTCTTTTGAATGCCGCTACTCCTATAATCGTATTGACGTGCCTAGTGTCCAAGCCTATACGAATACGCATATATAAATATAAACCAAGTTAATCATTCAAATAATTAATATACCTACTTATTTCCTTAGATTATTGTAATCGAAGTTTATTTCATATTTTTTGTAATTAATTTATTGGCGAATGTAGATGTCGACAGGTGGGCTCGCTTGCGCTTGACAAGTATAGACACAATAATATAATCAAATAAAAATTTACACGGAACTTATAGTAAGATAAATATAATATGAATTTCTTGTACCTGTGTAAATACAGCTTTAGTTTTATTTGGAATTGATGACATTGACAGTTTGTAAGTTGTGTTGTCAGTCTTAATTTATTCAGTGGCTTGTACCAATGGTTACTAAATAATGAGTCTAGCCTATGATATATTGATAATGATGATTTTGTTTGACTCGTTTGAGACGTCTATCTACGTCTCAAACGAGTCAAACAGAAACAGCAGACAGGCATGGTAACAATCAAGAACTGCCGAACATGAATTTCTACTGCTACAAAGAAGCATGAATTACATTAAAACCTTGTACTATTAAGTATTCTGTGTTAAAACTAAAAAAGGGAAAAAGCCAGGGTATATCATTATAGACAGTCATCCATAGATATATTTAGGTGGGATACACTATATATAACAACATTATTTAAATTGTTTTTGGTACATGTAATTAAAAAGGTATCAAAAATATGCAACAAGAATTATATGCCCTGTTTAGCTTTTTTATGGCTGTAATGTAATTTCCAAGTTTACTCATTTGCAAGTTTGCTTCCATAGTGTTGTTTATTAATATATATTGCGTTGCGAGCTAGGGATCGATGAGCCACGATGCCTAGGTTAGGATATTTCGATCATGGATTGCATCGAAGCCACGCGACCAAATGTATTTGATCGTATCAAATACATTTGACCCGATTTCAAAAATAGTAAACACTGTTAAGACACATGGAACATTTTTATTATTTGACTAATTACGACATAATTATATAAAAAAAATAAAGATTTTATTCTTCACACGGAAAGTTGTGACAATAGAAATTGCTGAAGAAACATGCACTCAGATGGACACCACTGCACCGCTTTACACCTTATTAAACACATAAAGATGCGTATTTTTTATAAACTGTAAGGTTAATGCATTTATAAAAAAAAGAAAATCTTTTGCAAAATTAATAAATATTGCTGAGTTACTTGAATGTGATCTATAAATGAATATATAAATTATATCAATCAACCCATGTCTCTATAAACCTAAAATAAAGAGGAGTATCGTAACATGTTAAATCGATACTGTCTGATCGGATTGTACATCCCTACTCCTGCAGATGTCAACTATGAAACGTCAAATCAACTTTCTACTCTTTGAACTAAATAACTGATCAACTTTCTATTTCTATTTTATATCGATGTAGTTAAAGGTTGTATACACATGCTCACTTTAAAACCATGAAATCAAAATCGATGTTGATCAACAAGGTCTGTCAAAGAAATAATAAATAACCTTCAACATAAATATTACAATAAAATGAAAATGTATTCGAATAATAGTAGCTCCATTTATATTTCAGATTCTTCCTCACAATGTGAACAAAACTGTAATAGGGAATTTAAAATCCTTAAAAGTTACATACAAACATAATGATAGCAAATTTATAATAAATGCTGTAAATAGATTGAGCCAGGGTTATTATGGTTCTAATCAAAATGATATAACGGATGTATCATTTAATGTCGAAAGAGGAACATTCATAGAAAATGTTATTAAAGGTCTTATAGCACCCAGCATTGAACCTCTAACCAAACCAAAGAGGATAGTATTAGATTTCAGTTCCCCCAATATAGCTAAACCATTTCATGCCGGTCATCTAAGATCAACAATTATTGGTAACTATATTGCCAATTTATATACATACTTTGGTAATAAAGTCACTAAACTAAATTATTTAGGAGATTGGGGCACACAATTTGGTCTCTTACAATATGGCTTGAAAGTTAAAAACATTGATTTAAGTAGCCTAAAAAGTAATTCATTGAGAACATTGTATGATGTGTATGTTCATGCTAATAAATTGGCAGCAACTGATGACAATGTAATGCATGAGGCAAGAAAATACTTTTCAGATATTGAGCATGGTAGAGCAAGCTTAGACAACTGGAAGAAAATACGAAAAGTAACTGTGGATGAGTTAGAAAAGGTATACAATAGACTAGGTATAAAATTTGATGCTTACATCTGGGAATCTGACTACAACGGTGAATCTATAAAACCTATTATGGAACTTTTAGAAAGAGAAAACATAATGACAACTGATGAATCAGGAAAAAAAATTGCCAGAGTTAATGATAGAAATTGTACTATATTGAAAAGTGACAACTCAACTATGTATTTAGCCCGAGATATAGCAGGCTTGTTAGATAAACATAAAAAGTATGAATTTGACAAAATGTTATATGTAGTAGAAAATGCACAGACAGGTCATTTCCAAGACCTATTTAGTATTGTAAAACAAATCAACAAGGAGTGTGTGGAAGGATGTGAACATGTCAAGTTTGGTAGAGTCAGAGGGATGAGCACTAGAACAGGAAATGTTGTCTTTCTAACTGATATACTGGATGAAGCTAAAAGAAAAATGCATGAAAAACAAATGCTATCAAAAAGTAAATAACCTTTTTTTACTGGGCAATTGCAATAGCCAGTAAACATCTTGATAAAGCAGGTGTGAGAAAGTTGGAGCATATACTTCTACTGGTCAACCCTTCTCACCCACATGGGTGAGAATTGATTTGATCACTCACATGATTGAAATAACCCTTGCTCGGGCCCACCGAATATACTTTAAAAATGACTATGTATTGTACTTTTTTCACAAGATGTTTACTGGTTATCATACAATCAATCCTAGCCCAAACTCTGCTAGATGCACATTTAGTTGAATGTAATTATTATTTATCTTTCTCTCTTGAAAAAAAGGTCTGCCTTTTTAAAAAAATATGTATTAAAAAAAAATCTAATTGTTTTTCAGACACAAGAAAAACAGCAATGAATGAAGATACTTGTGACATCTTAGGAACATCAGCTGTTGTAATTAATGACTTAAAACAAAGACGACAAAAGGACTATGTATTTGATTGGGACAGAACCCTTCAAAATGAAGGTGATAGTGGAATCAAATTACAATACTTACACTGTAGATTATGGAGCTTGGAACAAAACTGTGGAGTTTCATTACCTGAGACATGTGACCCTAATCATCTTCCTGAAGAAGTAATAGGCACTGTTATTGCAGAAATAGCTAAATTCGAATCTGTGTTGCAGCAGTCATTAGATGAATATGAAGCATGTATTTTGGTTAATTATTTATTCCGTTTGGCTAGACATGTAAATAGGATGTTTAATGAAGTTAAAGTGAAAAATGTTGATGCCAATGTGGCAGCACAGAGGTTACTTGTGTTTTATTGTGCTCGGTTAGTTGTTAAAACTGGGCTAGAGATTTTAGGAGTACATCCATTAAACGAAATGTAGATAGAGTATTAAGTAATTGTTAATAATAAAATGTTACACTTAGAATGTAAAATTGTTTTATTTCTGTTGTTGACTAAGCAGAAATCCCTATGTCATCTGCGAAGGACTTTATAAACAAAGTCTACTACCACAAGTTGAATAATCCTCAACATTTTGAGTGCATAACAACAATTTTAAGAAAAGCTATGGCCACTGACTGCGCCACAATATATGTTGTAGGTTCAATTCCCTCATGGGACATAGATTTGTGTGGCTCACAGATTTTAAAATTAGGTGTACTTGTTACAAAAACTAGAGGTTGTATTTTAAAAAAATGTCACAAAATTACCTACTTATTGAACGCTATTTTTTAGGGTTAGGTTTTTTTTTGTAAAATGATTATGAACATTACCATGACATAAAGGTAAGATATTGGTAATGTACTATTTGTAATAAGATTAATTAATGCCACTTCAATTAAAACTTGTACCTATTCAATTATACTTATTGGATTTTAAATACCTATTTTTTTTTAAAGTAATTTATTTTGTAATGGAATAGAATAAGTAACCTAACATAATATAGATAAACTTAGATATTAACTAAGTTTAAAATAAAACATTCAAAAAACGCGCCTCCTCGAATAATATTGCTTTCCTTGTCTCAGATTATGGTCCTTGTTTAATTTTGACATAAGTTGATTATCAATATTCCTTTTCCCGCCTTTTCCATCTGCCTGGTTCTGGATATTTACGATTCCTGGACTCGAGCGAAGTACCTACTCTCATATCTCAATATTATAAACGTCACACCACCACGGACACTACGCTGCATTGCAAAGCAAAATTATTCCCTCTGATATAAAAATATTATATTATTACGATTTCCCTCCAATTTATTCACTTTAAAATTCTGAAGGTTTTTCTTGTCTATGTTTCTTGCTGATTCTGTAATAAAATAATAATTATTTAATTAGATATGACATTTCAAAATTGATTTTTTTTATCCTTAGAATACTAATCATCACTTCATCGCCCGGGAGGCCGGGCATAATTTGTTTTAGGTATAAGTATATTTTTAAATTACGGCAATGAACAGCAATGTGCGTTCGCGCAATAAATAAAGTGCAAGTGCCGTAGACAGAGAAACCCATCTGTCTACGGCAAGTTAGTGCACTCAGCAACATAGACACAGAGGATGGATAGCGATCACAGGTCTGGCGAGAAGTACCTGTCTACTCCATTTCCGAGGATCAGAGCCAAGAATAAGAATGGACGTAACATATTAAAATTAAAGTATTAGTATCGGGTTTCTCTATTCATATAAACGAAATGTCTTATGCAAAAAAGGGACAGATAGACTTATCACCTTGTAATTTTGTGTCAATGAGACAAAATCGTGATTATGTGACTTACTTAACTCTCTTAAGTTTATTTTAATGACGAACCATGGTTTGTTATAGAACAGATTACATTAAGCGTGAGTTAATTTTATGCATAACTCTTATATAGGTTGTACTATTAAATTATTCTGTGGTAGTGGTAGAGGATAGAGCTTATGACTGGCGGGGTGTAAAGTCCATAACACAAAAGTCCTACTTTTAAATGTACACCGATCGATTGCATCACTTTTCAGAACAGTCTATATAGAATTATAGCCTGCAGTTATGACTTAGTTTATTTTTATATTTATTATCATGGGTTTGTAAGTTTCAAATATCCATGGTACAAACATAAACTTAATGAATTAAAGTTAATTATTTTATCGAAAAATACATTTGCTCAGATTCAATCCGAATGTTAAAAAAAAAAAACACAGTGTTTCTGGTCATCTCTATTTCATAGACACTCTAGAGACACGTCGTATTGATGATGGCCACTCCCGATTTGGAGGGAATATTTAAATTGTAATATTTCTTTAATATATTTAGTTTCAATAATTTGCTTGTTTAATAAATTATGTATCCGAAAAGTAACAAATAGTTAACATTAGTCCACTGATATCGAAAAATTTACAAGTATAGTAAAATTAAACTATAAAATTTACTTTTACATGAAAATATCATCTTCGACTTTCTTCGGCAATGTTCGGGTTCATACGCCTTGACGTCAGAATAATCCGACCGATCCTGCGTCAAATCGGTATTTCCGGCAGTCACGTGGTGTGCGCGGACCAATCAGAACGCTTACCTATACTCTATATAGGCCGACATTTTCTGACAAGCGTAGAAAAAGTTTTCATCAACAGCCGCCATTTTGCGCTGGAGAGACTGAGAAGAATTTCGGAATTTGTCGTGTAAATTTTCTGTTTTTTCTTACATCATTTTATCATAAACTTTACCATTCCGTGTATTTTAAAGTGTTAAGTGAAATCGTGTTGTTCGATAGCGTAAATAAGTTCCATAAAGTAGCTAAAATCTGGTGATATTGTTTTCATTTATTGTGCTAGTTCCGACGGAAGATGGTGAGAGGGTCTGTGTAGCTCTTCGATTCGGAGCTTTGTAATGGCGAATACTTGAGTGAGAAATTATAATATGTGCCTTCAATGGTGCGAAGGACATCGGACGATCGCGATGTGGGTGAATTACATTATGATGAACGACAAATCGCTCTAAAATGTTATTTCTTGAAGATATAAGACATAAAAGTGTTTTTTAAATCGGCGGGCCGAAATATTCACGACGGCTTACGTTTAGTAAACAGAGCCATGGCCGATGAGCCGCCTAACAAGCGGCCTAAGATGATCCGGGACCCTTTCCAGGGTCCCTCGGACTCCGCGGGTGAGTATTTTATTGTTTTACACAGAGTTTGCAAAGTGTCGGAACAGTGTTCTGTCATTATCTTCCTTTGATTTTTGACATTTTGTCTTCGTTCTTGTTAGCGCCTTGCAAGTTTTGCGTCGTATTATTGTATCTTAGCTCGTGAAATCGGGAAATAAACGCTATATATAATAATTTATACAATTAAAGTTTATAAATAAAATGCATTTATGTTATTTCATTTATTAAATTTTATAAAATACGAGTATCGATAGGTACATTGTTTCAGGGTGTACATTTTGCCTTGTAAAATAACTAATGAAACTTTATTATTATGTACTTATTCTTATAAAATAAATAAAATTTTAGGGTAATTAAAGTCGGTCATGTTTTAAGTTATATTTTGTTGACAACCAGTCAAAATATAAAAATATTTTTTCTTACCAGTTGGTATAAATAATTATTTTATTACCAAAAAATGTGAAAAAGTTAAATTACGCCTTATTTATTTCATATATTTTGTTTTTTTTTTATCAAAACATTACCTATCAAGCAATACTTTATGGTGACCCACATTCAGTTTTGGTAACTTTTGACATGATGTTTTAGACAACTACTACATAAAATCTCAATAATTACTACAAAAGTTTGTAAAACTATTTGCATTGTTGTAGTTTGTGTGTGCAAATTGATAAGAACATAACCTCTTTTTTTACATGCTGGCATTATGAAGTGCAAGGCCATAAAGTAAAACTTAAATATTTCTGAATTAAAAAGTAATTGTTTATATAGACCACGGAATTTACTTATTGTAACATGTATGCACTATCACCTTGAATTTTCAATCATGTAGATTTGTATTAAAATATAATCTTGTGTTGTAATCTGAATCATAAGTTTGTATGTGAAAATATATCTTTTGTAATATATTTGAGAGCTTATAAGATTTAAAGTTTGTCTAATGGGCTTTTAAACTAAATATTCTAAAGTTAAAAAAAAACTATAGATTAAGTACTTACTGTAAAGACATGTCTGATTCACCAACCCGCATTAAGCCAGTGTGTATGAATGAATGCTTAAACCCTCTCTTGGTCTTGATAGAGGAGAGGAGACCCTTGTCCAGCAGTGTGACATATATGGGTTGTATTTAGGTACTTACAAAATAACATTTTACGAAGAATTATAGAAGTTATATTACAGAATGTTTGGCAACAATATTTCCAATCTTTATTATTTGCAAAGATTTAATTGACCACTGATTTACTAGTCTTTTTATGTTAGCTATTTCTGTTGTTTATATAATATATATTGTGTTAATGTTAATGTGTAAATATATTATTTTAGAATATATTATTATTTCTTTTAATATCCTGATTCTAACCCATTACAAGAGTTAAATACACAAAATATTTTAATTGCCAATTGAAAGCATTAGTTACTACACAATTATAACTTCAAACTTCTATATTTTTGAGTAGTTCACAAACTACATTTAATATTTTCAGATGTAATTTAGGCACTATCATATTTAATTTGAATAATTTATACAAAAGACACTTTTTTTCTTGTCTATTGCCAAAAAACATGTGTACACCTCTCTACTTGCTAATATTCCAAATACTGCAATGCAAAATTAGATAACAATATGTCCTAAACCTGATACATAGTTAAATATATTTTAGAACAGCATACAATTATGAGGAAACATGGAAGAAATTCTTCGGCATGTCTGATCCACCGACCTATATTAGGCTGGCTGATCCATGTGGATTACACCCTTATCCCTCTTATTAGAGGAGAGAAAATCTGTGTCCAGCAATAGGACATGTTATATGCTATTATTATTACATATGCAAGAAAATTAAAGATCACTCAATATTATACAAAATTTACATACACATATAATATAGGTATCAGATATGCATGTGAAGTATGAAATTGACTCTGAAATAAATAAATAGTTTGTTTTAGAGAGTATTTAAAAAAAGGAAATAAATTTACACTGCGAAAGAATTTCAATGCATACAATTTTTGTGCTATAAAAGCAATTCTCATTAGGCAAAAGACAAAATTTTTCAATGCATATTGATAGTTCATCAGACACTAAACATCAAACTTATATTTGTTTCAGCAGATGGGTTTTCCAACCTCGACATGTTCGACCTTGAAAAGGACCTCCCTGATGAGCTGATGGGAGGTTCTTGGGGCGAACAGCCCGGAGTCCAGAAACCCCCTGCCCAGGGGCCAGGACCTGGGGGGCAAATGTCACAGCAACAGCTAAATGGGGATGACCCAACGGCTGCTATGCACAGACAAATCAACAATCACCTAATACAACAAGTGAGTACCTGGGACTGATGGAATTGTAGAAAAGTTCCCCCTTATTATTGATAACTTATTTTCAAAGAAATAAAATACTCGTGTCATAGAAAATAGTAAAGCATTAAACGCTATTCTATAAAAAAATTGTGACATAAAATACTGGCTCAAAATTTGTAATATTCAGTTGAAGTAACATCACGTACTATTTTACGTGATTGGACGTAATATTTTTCAAACTCAGTCATTTATTCATTTAGATCAAATGCATGATACTTATGAACGTCAAAATAAACAAAAGTTAGTATCAGTCAATTTGCTGATGTTACAAATCCAATTATGAATATGTCCAATACATTAAAAATAATTAGTAAAGTAAAAAAAATGACAAATCTGAAACATTTTGAGTTGAAAAATGTTTTAACTGAACAAATTGTTGTGAAAATGAATGTATGTAATTATTTATTCATAAATGAAACCTTTCAAAGATATATAAGATTTACTGGTAAAATATATTTTTTACTATGGAGAAGCCACACAATCAAACTATACATTTATGAATGTATGGTTAACCATACATTCATAAATGTATAGTTTGATTGTGTTTTGTGTCCATGAATTGTATGTTTGTATGGTCTCCTCCATTGGTTTAATAAAAAAGGAAGGAAAACAAAAAATTGCAACTGAAAGTGATTGTAGCTCTGCATTCATATGTATCAGTGAAATCGAAGTGATATTAGTGATTATATTCCCAAACAGACACAAAATATTATCTCCTAGGCATTTGAGCCAAGTATCAACCTATCAAATTGGTAATAGGCACTGTAATTATGTTATATAATTTAGGGCAACCCTTTTGAATTCCTTAAAATTATAATTTGTTGCTAATATCTATCAAAAATCCATATTAATGGCGTATGTCGTGTATTGGTCTTTTCACAGGGCAACAAGAGTGGTTTAGTTGGCCACAACAATCCTTTAGGATTGAATAACTTAGGTAGTAAGAGTCCAAACTTACAATCACCTCCAAATGTGTCCGTATCAAAGGACCTCATGGGTGGTTTACACCCGCAATTAATGCCAAATACGAGTCATCCAAATCAGCTCCATTCTCCAATGCCAATGAGCTCGATACCGGGCGGCATGAACGTGGCCAATGTTGGCGGAAACATGATAGTGACGAACAGCAATATGACTGGTGCTGGAATGCTGGGAAGTGGGATTATCAACAGTGTAAACAAGCAGCTGCCCACATTGATGGGCGCCAACCATCACGGAACGCCGCAACATCATCCCCATCCACAGGTTAGTAGATCAATGTGTCATTTATCAGAAATAATCTCCTAACTGTCTGTGCGATCCATAGGAACAAAATGCGGAATGAAGGACCCTAAGTTTACTTTTATACTGGTGTTTAAGCTAAGATAATGTTTGTTTGTGAATTTCAATCTTTGTCAGTCGCAATGTCTACATTATAATAATTTTTCACCATTAAGCTTCGACAAGTCCGTGTGGTGACGGATTAAGAATACTAATGTCACCACCCCCTTCTATCCCGAGGGTGTCGTAAGAGTCGACTAAGGGAGTAAGTCTAGCAGGCAATATCCACCGCAAGAGAGGGAAAACTCGAAACAAAACTCTATACCAACCCGTCTGGCCAGCGTGGTATAGTAGGCTAATATCCCTCCAAATGTTTGGAGGAGACCCGTGCCCAGCAGTGGGACGTTTATGGGTTGAGATGTAAGCTTCGACTGCACCTTTTTTATCTCTTATGAAACTGTAACTGAATTTTTACAAAATTGCATTTAAAACGACTAGAAAATATGATAATTTATTTTTGCTCGCATGCTTTTTACAGCATTATTTTCGTTTACTTGCTCGCTCGCACATGTAAAGACGTGCGCATGATTGTTTCTTTAGCGTTTCATTGCTCATTGGGTACGGACATTTTTGAGTGCTGACCCGAGTTCCATGTATTTTTACACCAATGAATAATTAATGTCAGGTGAATTGGAAATTTGTATGAATGATATCAATGCATCAACTTTATTTTTTGTATATAAATTAATTCATGGAGGATTAAATGTTAAACAGATATAACAGGAATATATTTTGGATTTTTTTAAAGAGGTATGATACATAGATGCCGAAACAGCAACAGTAGGGAATTATTGATGGTTTATCTGCATTCACCCGACATTATCGGCCGTGACTAACACCGAAACCGTTCCAGGCGATGCAAAACGGGCCACTGGGCGGGCGAGTGGGAGTGGGCATGGGTACGCCGAACATGCGTACGACGCTACAACACCACCCGCGCATGCCTACGCCGGGCGGCGGCGGACACCCCATGGCCCCGTACCACCCGCCCTACGCGCAGTCGGCGCAAGGCCCCGGCGGCGGGGCGCCGGCCCCGCGCGCGGGCGCACCCAACGCGGCGGGCGGCGTGGGCGTGCGCTTCGGGCCCCCGGCCGACGCGGGCGGGGGCGGCGCGGCGCAGGCCGTGCCCCCGGCGCCGTCGCCGCAGACGCCGGGCGCGCCGTCGGGCGGCCAGTCGCAGCCGCAGGCCGCCACGCAAGCGCCGGGCGCGCAGGCGTCCGCCGGCTCGCAGCCTCCCACCTCCGGCTCCATCGCCGACCCGGAGAAGCGAAAGCTTATCCAGCAGCAACTCGTGCTTCTGCTGCACGCGCACAAGTGCCAGCGGCGCGAGTCCCAGTCGAACAATGGCGAGGCGTGGCAGTGCACGCTACCTCACTGCAAGACTATGAAGGGTGTTCTCAATCATATGATGTCGTGTCAGGTGAGTCCCGCTCGATGTGCTTTGTCTCGCTCCGAGTTTCGCTTCGTTATTCCAAAATCTACTCAAATCGTAAACTACTTGCAGGCCGGCAAAAACTGTGCAGTGCCGCACTGTTCATCATCGAGACAAATAATCAATCATTGGAAACACTGTAACAAAAATGACTGTCCAGTTTGTTTGCCGCTGAAGCAAGCAGATAGGACTAGAAATATGAATGGTGAGTTGATTATTGTATACATTTCCTCTAGAATACATAGAATATAATAATACATTTTACAAGTACAAAATGAAATCTTTATGCTTGCCCAAAACACTTTCTCCAACACCTCTCGGTCGCCCTATGGATAAAAAATTAAACAATTGCTGCTTGTTGCATGTTGTATGTAAAGCGTACGCATGTGCGAGCGCATACGTACACTTGCACATTTTGTTTGACAAACGCGTGACTATACTCTATTATCGGGATCTACAAAGCCTCTGCTTAATTTTTATACTGGGTTTAATATTATTGATCCCAAAAAAGATATTATATACCTAACGAAAGCTTAAAATATAGGTATTCATAATAATGAATTCGTTTGTAGCTCCGGTAGTATCACATACGACAACGGGAGTTCCCACCGGTAACGTCGGGGGTGGAGTGGGACCCGTGGGAGGCGTCGGCGGGCTGGGCGGCGCAAACAACGCGCTGGGCGGCGTCAACTCGCTCGGCGGAGTGACGGGCGCGCCCGCGCCCAACACGCAGGTCGCCGCGCCCACGCCCACGCCCAGCACGCAGGGCGCCGACATGAAGCGCGCCTACGAGGCGCTGGGCATCGCGTGCCCCACGTCCGTGTCCAACATGGTGGGCGGCGGGTTCCCGCGGGCGCCGCTCACGCGCATGCCCGTGCGCCCGCCCGGCCTCACCGACGTCGTGCCGCAGCAGCAGCAGTCCATGCAGCTGTTCGCGCCGCAGTCTGACTTACAGCAGCAGCAACAACAACAGCAACAGCAACAACAGCAGCTGGTGACTACTGTTCCGAACTATTATATTTTAAAATCGTGCCCCATGATAGAATAGTTGATCAATATTTTTATTTACTATACAGATGAGCGCCAGTACTCTTCAGTTGCCGGGCGGAGCCGTGACCGCCAACCCTGTATCGGGTACCAAGGAGTGGCACCATTCTATTACGGCTGATCTCAGAAACCACCTTGTTCACAAACTGTACGTCTTATTTTTACCCTTTTTTTATTGCATGTATCAGCAGTGAAAATAGGATATCAACAGAAATATGTTTTTTCAGGGTGCAAGCGATTTTTCCTACTCCCGACCCGACTGCAATGTTAGACAAAAGAATGCACAACCTAGTCGCCTACGCGAGAAAAGTCGAAGGGGACATGTATGAGATGGCGAGTACGAGATCCGAATACTACCATTTGCTTGCCGAAAAGATATATAAAATTCAGAAGGAGCTCGAGGAGAAGAGACAAAAGCGGAAGGAACAACAGCAGCTTCAACAACAGCAACAAGCCGTGCAGCAACAACAGCAACAGCATCAACAACAGCAGCAGGTGGTGCAGCTGCAGCAGCAACAGCAGCCCGGCGTCGGTGGAATGTCCGGGGGAGGCGTGCTGGGCGGCGTGGGTCCCGGGGGAGTCGGTCCTCGCGGGGCCGCGCCCGGTCCCCTGCCACGTCCCGCGCTATCCGCCATGGGCGCCCAACAAACGTTACCCGCCATGCGCATCCCGTCCCCCGGCATCACGCTGTCGATGCCGGCCAACCGCATGACGTTCCCGACCAACATCGTCGGTCCGCCCGGTCCGAGTCCCAATCAGATGCCGCCGACGCCGAACGGAGGGAGCGTCGGAGTCGGCAGCGTCGGCAACCCGGGAATGTCGCCATTCGGTCAGCCGATGACGTCACCCGCGCCGCAGTACCCGTCGTTGCATTCGAACGGGCCTGCGCCGCTCGCGTCCCCGGGCCACCAGGGCGACGCTAAGACGCGGCTCATGGGCGCCGCGGCCAGCCCCTTCGTCAACCACGCGGCTTTCGGGCGCGGGGACGCATCCAACGCGTCCCCCGCGCCTGCGCAGCCCCCCAGCGCGGCTCCGGCCACCCCCGCCACGCCCATGGCGCTGCCGTCCCCCGCGCCCCGGCCCCCGCCCGCTCCCACGCACCTGGCCCTGGCCGGAGCGGGGGGCGATTTGCGCAACGCTACTTCGTCCGCCGACGACAGGTACGCAACGCTACTACACTATTGAGAACTGTGAATTGTAGCTTAAATATGTCATTTTAAATCTGTATCGACCCAATATTTTTTTTCCTGCAGCCCGGCGCAAGATGAGGTGCGAATAAAACAAGAACCAGAGGACGTTCGCATCAAAGAAGAACCTGAGGAAGACTGCGGAGGAAAAGGTATGCGCGATGAAGCGCCCTCAGACAAGGACGCCGCGAACCAACCAGACTTTAGTATTAAACAAGAGGTGAAACAAGAAATTAAAACAGAGGTGAAAGAAGAACCGGGAGAAGCGGCAGGAGGCGAGGCGGCCGGAGACCGCGGCGGAAGGCGACTCCTTGTCTTCAAACCGGAGGAACTGAGGGTCGCACTTATGCCGACATTAGAAAAACTCTTCCGACAAGACCCTGAGTCCCTCCCCTTCCGCCAACCGGTTGACGCGCAAGCCCTAGGCATTCCTGACTACTTTGACATAGTGACTAAACCAATAGATTTATCTACTATCAAAATGAAACTGGACCGTGGAAATTATCGTGATCCGTGGGAATACGTTGACGACGTCTGGCTAATGTTCGAGAACGCGTGGCTGTACAATCGCAAGAACTCCAGGGTCTACAGATATTGTACAAAGGTTAGCTTTTTTATATAAATGTTATTTTGCTAGTATATACATTTTTTAAAGTTAATATTAAAAGCCTGAAAATTCCTAGGTACAAGAATTATTTATTCTCAAGGAAAATGGTTGTTGCTCACTTATTGCACAATATTCTGTTGTATGGCGTCAGTCACTGCTACATGTTACGACATGTTCGTATAGCATATGTATGAAGTCCACTTTACTCGTATTTCAAATACCATACAATCTATTCAATTCGACTACTGTTTATGCCACTTATTTAGAGGTATTGCATTAGTATTTAAATGATCTACAGGTGGTTCTGGCACTAGGTGTTCAAATCTGTAATGTCCAATCCCATTTTTTTTTTAATACTATGGTGACAAACAAGCATACGGATATCTACCATAGCCTATGGACACTTGCAAAACCTGCGGCATAACTCGCGTGTTGCGGTGTTGCTTACATCAAAAAAATACACCAGAGATTTGTGACAAAAAAGTATGTTCAAGGAATAGGAACTATTTCCAACTATATATCTTGACTATTCATTCTGAATATGTATATATTAAGAAATAAAAATATATTTTAGGTAGTAATGATGTATGTTCTCTTTGTAGCTATCGGAAGTGTTCGAGACGGAAATCGATCCTGTGATGCAAAGTCTCGGATATTGCTGCGGCAGAAAGTACACGTTCAACCCTCAAGTGTTATGCTGTTACGGCAAGCAGCTGTGCACAATACCTAGAGACGCCAAGTACTTCAGTTACCAGAATAGGTGAGAACCAACACATAATACTATTTCTGACCAGTAATAAAATTACAGAAATACTAAGTTCATATGAGTAAAAAGTTTTATTTTGATTGAGTTTAGATTATAAAAAATTCTAAAACATTTTGTTGTTCATTTAAAAAACAAATAACATGTGAACTCAGTATTACAATTTTTTTAAATAATATAATGAGAGATTGGATATTCGGATGCATATTTACCTAAAGATAATTAATTTTTTGTAAAAATATTTTCATTAAGATGTAATTCCAGAATAAGATGTATATTTACTCAATGTTACATTTTAACTCTCCGTCCAATATGTGTATATATGTGTATGTATCGAAATCTAGAGAATTAGTGTGTTATGTAAATTAAAAGAAACAAAAATTACTATTTTATTTCAACACTACTTTGTAATATGGCAATTCTCATTTGTGTCAAATCGGGTTTATTACATCTTACTATATATACTAATATTTATTAATCCCAGGATATTTCGATAACATAGCAACATCTGAACTTTAGGTAAATATGCACTCGAATATCCAATCTCTAAATTCATGATTGATATATAAAAATATTCTAAATATAATTTGTAAACTGTATAATTCAGTGTCCATTACCACTGTTAAAAAAGTTTGCTACATGCAGTGTGTACAATTAATTAATAACCACAAATGGTATTGGCTGCTGAATTTCCTTAATTTCTACTGTGACCCTGCTTTAAGCATATGACGAAATATTGCTCTCACTCTCGCACAATACGTGAAAACGAAGCGAGCGACAGAGAGGGCAATATTTCGAAAGTCATTATAAGGTAAACTGTCGACAGTATAAATAAAATGTACTCCCATTACTATTCTCAATACCATGTGATCTAAGAATATATTCTTATTATATACTAATCTAGATTTATAAAATCATATCACACTTAAAAATATAATTTCAGATCATAGGGTATTGTAAATCAAATAATTCTCTTAATATATTGATACTATGTTCTATAACAGTTTACCTAAAGACTGCCCCCATAGTCATTGCTTAGAGTAGGATCGATGATCATCTCTTTTTATCTCAAACTGATGTAAATATATCGTCACTGGAAAGCCAATACATAAGCGCCAAAATGGTATTTTTAATTCAAAATGATTCATAACAAAATCTATACCTAACTTTATTTTTATTTTCTCTAAAAAAATTATAAAGCAAGTTTACTACAATTTGTCATATTATTCTTGTTTCTATTCGTAATGTTATTTTGTAATATTGTTTTGGCGCTATTAGTTAATTAATATGTGGAAACTGTTTTGGATTATGTGCTGTCTAATATTATGTTATTATTTCTCTATTGTATATGTTCGTTTCCTAAATGAAGATAAAATTAAAAAATATCATTTAAAGCTCATTTTCTAAAAGCACCATTAAGTATTAAGTAATATTGACTTTCCAGTGACGGTATATAATTTGAATATGAATCTACCAAAGATTCATATTCAGATTTTAATCACCAACATTGAATTTAATATTTTTTGTTCAGATAATTATGTCCATTGTATTTCTATGTCACTATACTGTACTCATTATGTTTTCCACAATACCATGTCATTTCAGCTTTATCCATTCTCTAACTAACGCTTTCCAGGCTTTATGTCTCTTTGGTATGCTCACATTGCCATGGGATGTATCATAAAACATCAATCATCAACCTCTTTTTACTTAATCACTAAAATATTTCACCCACTACGGGTAAAGGCGTAAGATGAGATATGTCTCATTTTGTGCCTGTGCTAATTACATAAGGTTAAAATTACCAATTTTTTTATAGCACTAAGGTCGCAAACGGCCATACGGCCCGCCTGATGGTTAGCAGTTTCCGTAGCCTATGGACGCTTGCAACACCAGGGGCATCAAACGCGCGGCAAGTGCATTTCTCATATTACGCCTTTTTTATTTTGCATACTAATATATTATGTTATATTGCAACAGAATTTTCTTGTTAATTGTATTGATTTTTAGATAGTTTTTTTTTTATTATTTCAATTAAATTTGACATTTTATTAAAGTAAAGCTCAATATTTGTATTTTGTCTATATTGAATTGGTAATTCTAACATTATGCAAGCACAGTCTCTTGTTAGATTTATAAATAAATATAGTTTTTAAAAGCACTTAGTAACAATCTACTCAGTCATATTATGACATTTCTATTTTCTTTACAATTTGAAATTTAATTTAAATTACTAAAAGTAGCCTTAGTATTTTTGTTGCCTGAAAAAGATTCTAGTATGTCGTACTTAAATTATTACAAATTTACAACAAATCTCACTAACAACTTAAATATAATATTTCTCTGACTGTCTCATTGGTCTAATAAACGTATTATGCGACTGCTGAACACTAGTTTGTGGGTTCGATCCCCACATAGGACAATTATATTTGTGTGATCCAGAAATACTTCTGAGTCTTGTTGTTATCTGTATCTGTAAATTGTATATTTGTTATGTACCTCGCAAAACAGCTTGTTTTCTAGTGCGAAATCGTTCTTTAAAAAAAATCTTATTTTGGAATATTATCTATAGGTTCCTTGTCATAAGGTTCAAAATCCGTTAGCCTATTTAACACTTGTATGCTTATAGAATACTACACGATTTACCTGAAATGTAGCAACACTACCTTGAAAGTAATAAAAGAACAGGCAACAATTAGTACATAAAACATTCATTTGTAAACATTAATTTGATTCCTTACAATAAGGTTTGTATTAATGTAACAATATTAGGCGTGTCCCTATATTGACGCCGAACTAATCTTTGATTATAGCAATTAATGCGTCGCCATTATTAAGTAGTCGCGAGTTATTTCGTATATTACAACTACAGTATACATATAAAATGATCGTGTCGTCGATGTGTTTGTAATACGAGAGTGCAACTTACTACTTGTCTTGGAACAAAGGAATATGAGACAGTCAGTCATTGGTAAATAGACACCCATTAAGTCAATGTGTAGTAGGGTGACGACATTCATTTTGCTACAAAGATTTTACTTGAATAAGATCTTATTTTCGTATAAATTGTCCTTAACTAAAACGCCGTATGCTTGCCTTCTTAGTAGTGTAGAAAATAAAAAATAGCCAACGAAAAGCGGGCCATACGCGATAAGATTATACTTGCATAATATTGTTACTGGAATAATCAATCTATAATATTAATTGTGAAGAGTTAAAATTTGTTTGTGATAATCTCTGTAACTACTAAACCAAGTATGAAAAAAATTTCACTGATTAAAAGCTACACTGTTTCAGAGTACCATAGGCTATTTTTTATCGACATGCAACGCGAACGAAGCCACAGGCACAAGCTAGTTAGTTCATAGATGGTACACTTCCAAAGTAAGAAGAAAATATAATATGTATTTACATGACCCTGTTTGATTGCTTTGTATTAACCTTATAAAAATCAACCAGCAACTTAAATAAAGTAAATTTATTTGACATTGTTCAATATTTTGTTGTATCCACGTGTTCTATTCATGTGTTGTTATAATTACGTTCGTAGTTACAGTTTTGAAATAAATCTATCCCAGGGAAATTCCAATATAAAACCCTGGTGTTTATTTTTGGGTAGACAACACGCATGTGATACGTTTGGCCTATAAGCTATGGTGACTGCTTATCATCAAGTGGGCCGTATGCTTGTTTGCCACCTAAGTAGTATAAAAAAATGCATGTCGATCCACCGACATATTGCAAGCGACTTTATAGATTTCATAAGTAAAAAGTTGTAATTGACTATAAAATAATATAAAACATAATTCACTTTTACAAAATAAACATTCTTTAAATATAATAAAAAAGTTAAGTGACGTAATAGGTACGTCTATTAAAGTATAGGAATTTAACAAGTTTAAACAATTTGATGCTCACAATTACTACTCGATACCGATTCATTCAATTTATATCGGGAATACATATATAACTAATTTCTGACCGAGGCTTTGCCCACGAGTAAAAAGTATGTCACTCAGTAGCGTAACTTTTGATCAGTACAATAAATTTTCAAATTGGCTTGGTAGTTTGTTAGCTAAGCGCGTTCAAATATACGAAGTCTTAAACTTTAGTATTGATGATAATTAGGACAGTTCTAAATGCACATTAAATAAATATAAATAGGTAATTAAATAGACTATCTATAGCTCTCTTTTTAGTATTTCGACGGTTAACATCGTTAAAATTTATATTGGTGCGGCCTAAAACACACTCTAATTGTAAAGTTGACCATTTAGTAAACTAATAATAAAAAGAGACAGTCCTTGTATATTTCAAAATCATTTTTTTAAATGTTCGCAATATTTTATCTTGTATTTTGTGTAATGTCTCCTCATAAAGGCTCTTTTACACAATGCAAATTTTATAAAGCAATATTGATTATCATGAAGCAAAAAAAATTAGATAAAAAAGAGACTGGCTTTACAAAACTTGCACTGTGTAAATGCTTTACTTGTATTGTATTAGTTAGAAAACCACTGTATTACTTAATAGACATTCACAAAATAGTACCTAATTGTTTAACTTATGATAGCACACACGCTCTATGTTTTTCCTAATGTCTATACAAGTAAATCATACTGCTTAATTATTGGATTGTATGTTTTGTGAAGCAATCATTTCTTTAGCTAAAGAAATCAATGTTTCTTATCTAAATTTTACCATACACATTTCAATAGTAATAATATAATAATGTTAAATTAAAGCCAAAGAGAATCACAATTCGGCTTCAGATCCACATCAGATCAGAGCCTTGATGCTTACTTCCATATTATTTTGTATCTGCCCATCTATGAGTAGAAATGAGACTTGTATAAATCCTCTATGCTGAAGTTGAAGCTCTATTTAACTGGACAAATATGTCACATAATACTCAATTTTCTATTGCCCCCTATAAACAAGGTAATTATGGGCAAAATAGTTGTGCAAAATAAATTAGTCCATTCTTCTAATAAAGATGGGTAAAAAATTATGTGTGAGCTTTGGAAGAAGTAGCTTGTTAGAGCTGTATATTAATTGTAGTGTCTGCTATATGAGATGTGTATGAAGGGCCGCTGTATCATATCACTGGCTACTCGCCCACTGTCTAACTATTAACCCCTTTTATGTTCTCATGGCTTAACTAATTTTTTTTCGCCCTCTCCACGCACGTCCTTGCCTGCACATACAAATGTTCCTGTACACGCTTCACTTCACTACCGCTACACGGACCTTATGAACTAAAGTCTAAAAGCGTATGGGGTTGTCTCCGATAGATACACCTTCTGCCAGAAATGCTTCAACGACATCGCGGGCGACACCGTGACGCTAGGCGACGATCCGCTGCAGCCGCAGACGTAAGTATACACTATACCTACTTGATTATTATATTTTATAAATTGACTGCACGGTTGGTTCAGTGGCTCAAATAGTTGCCTCGTCAATAACCACTGCGCGACGTGTTGTGGATTCGATTTCCACACGGGATAAAAAAATGTGAAGTACGTAAATGGTTGTCTCGAGTGTGGGTGCACGTGTCCGTTAATTGTATGTTTGTAAAGTTCCCCGCGACACAGGTCTGGTTCCCTAGTATTGTCTATTAAATGAAAACAAAGAAATCAACCTTATTGTAATTGTAAAAAGATCTAAAATAATATTTTAATCGCAATATGTTCGTCAAAATTTCCAAATTGTAAATTAAAAACAGGCTAAAAGTAAATATGCAAGGGGCTGCAATTACTTTACCTGTACTGTTCTTCTTCTTCATGTCGATGAAAGGTCAAGTTTTTAGATAGAAGAAAATAGAAAGCTCTTTATTGTACACCAATTACAATTATGATACAAACATTATTTCACACAGTTATATAAGTTATCGTGTTTAAACTACTAGCCATGAAGACTTTTTGTACAATTTGTATTGTCTATCGTTAATCTAAATATGTATTTATTTGTCATATGTATGTAAAAGTTATATAAATTTAAAAACTGCATTACATACGACACAAATGTCTTTCGTTCTTACACAAAATGTTTCATTGAACAGTATGTCTCTATTACTGGCTATAGTCTTCAAAACTTACTTCCTGATAACTAACGCCCCGCCCCGACCTCGCCCGTGGCAAAACTATTTTCTACGCAATTTTCTTAATTTTTCCCAAAAGAACCTTGTACAAAAGTATTAGAAAACTTAAATAAATAAAAAAAGAATGAAATCGGTAAAGTCGTTCTCCAGTTATTGGTCACGACCAAGGGAAATTGGGATTAATTATTATAATATTATATAGATAATAAAATTTGGTCTCCTTGACAAAAATCTTTAATATTATTTAACATTTTAGTGCAATCAAGAAGGATCAATTCAAAGAAATGAAGAATGATCACCTAGAACAGGAACCGTTCGTCATTTGTATGGACTGTGGGAGAAAGCAGCACCAGATATGTGTGTTGCACCACGACCAAATATGGCCCCAGGGCTTCTGCTGTGATAATTGTTTAAAGAAGAAAGGCGGTAAACGGAAAGAGAACAAGTTCTCTGCTAAGAAACTACCTACTTCCAAACTTGGCATTTATATTGAAACAAGAGTTAACAATTTCCTAAAGAAAAAAGAGGCTGGCGCTGGTGAAGTGCATATCAGGGTGGTAGCGTCTTCCGATAAGGTAAGGTTCCTCTGATTAGTATAATCTAGTCCGTAATTTATTACAAAATAAGGTTTTAATTTTTGTTGTAACACAAAAATACGAATCCTTATGAGCCCGCCGGCTGTGGCCGTATCTCGGTGTAAGAGAAACGTTGGTCAAACTAACCACAGACTGACTGATATACGAAACAAGTACACTATAGTTCATGGATATATATATGCATCATTAGTGTGTTAGCATAGCAGTCACCTCACCACCTAATGTGATGAACAAAATATTTTTTCAATTCTAGGTGCATTGTGCTTGCGTATTAAGTGTTAATAAAATATTTAATTTTGGACTTGTATTTTAGATGGTCGAAGTGAAACCCGGAATGAGATCAAGGTTCGTAGAATCTGGCGAGCTCTGTCCCGAATTTCCGTATCGGGCCAAAGCGTTGTTTGCATTTGAAGAAATCGATGGCACCGACATTTGTTTCTTCGGCATGCACGTGCAGGTTAGTCATCCACAAATCTTATTTATTACGCAACTATTACCTTCTGGTGTAACACTTAACTCATTGTATAAGGGGGTTTGGTTTTCCCCCGATGCGGCTTTTAAGTACACTGTGTTTTTATTCAGAATATCCTCGTTTGATCGTCGTTTATAAAATCTTGTGAAAGCAAGTACACTGACGGACTCATAAACTGCATCAAAGTAATAGACGACTTTGAAATAAATATTTTAACCAAGTAGTCAAACTTTCTATACAGATTTAAATTGAAACCTCTAGATTGGTTCGTGAACTTTAAAACAGTGTAGGGTCATATCCTTAAGTTTAAGTTTGTGTACTGGAAAGGACCTTAAGACTTTTTTTTGAAGAAAAACAGAAATTTAAGGAAAATTGGTTTAATTAAAAAATTGGTTTTAACAATAGACACAAACTTTATGCAAGGGTTTATTTATGTTTTAATAAGGTGTATTACCTCCACGTGCCCTTATTACGGATTCTAATCTGTTTCGCATAGATTTTATTAGGGTTATTAAAAGATCTTGCGGAATATTGTCCCATTCTTCTGAAAGTGCTGTTCTTAGTGCTGCCACTGTCGTGGGCAAAGGGTTTCTCGCATATACAGCTCTTTTTAAATTGTTCCAAACATGCTCAATGGGATTAAGATCCGGGCTGCGTGCTGGCCAATTCATTGTACGTATCCCAACCTCTTCGCAATATTGTCGAACTTGTGCAGCAGCGTGCGGCCGGGCATTATCCTGCATTAAAGTAAAATTTTCGCCTATGAATCCCATGTAAGGCACCACGTGATCTTCTAAGATCTCTGTTATGTAGCGATGTGCAGTCAAACCCCCTCTATTACCGTTTTGACGGACCATGTCTATGAACACAAGTTCTGTTCGCCCGTTCATCGATATGCCACCCCAGACCATACACGAACCGCCTCCAAAAGGAACACGCTCCTCAATGCAACTTTGAGCATATCGCTCCCCACGTCGACGATAGACTCTTCTGCGACCATCTGCACCATATAAACATGTCCTACACTCGTCCGTGAACAATACGGAGGTCCATTGCTCTTCTGTCCAATTCAGGTGATCACGCGCAAATCTTAAGCGAGCTTGTCTGTGAGCTACAGACAACTTTGGACCATTTGCTGGTCTAAAAGGGGTGATATCCGCTTACTTTAACCTTCTTCTTATTGTTCGTGCACTCACGTTTACTCCACGCACTTCATTAAGCTCTGTTTTGATGTTAACAGACGTGAGGAAACGATTTCGCAGGGAAGTTGTAACAATAAATCGGTCATCACGACCGGTGGTTGCTCGAGTCCTGCCTGTACCACGTCTCCTTCTGTAAGAATCTGTCTCCACAAACCTTCTGTATATTCTAGAAACCGTAGACTGGTTTAAATTTAAATTTCTACCAATCGTTCGTTGATCCAAGCCCTCCCGCACCAATGCTACAATTTGAGCCGCTTGTTCGGACGAAGTATCCATATTATGGTTCAAAAACTCTCGATGAGTTAAAAAACTAACCCAACAATTCTGCTGGTAACAATAATTCAATTGACAAAAGAATAAAAAATCAATGATAATCAATTTAAAACTTTGCTATAAATAACACGCAAATCTGATACTACGAGTAAATTTTCTTTTCCCGGCTATATTCATTTGTTTTACTGCAGTTCTATTTTTAAATTTTCCTTTTTTTTGAGATTAAGAGCCAGTCTTTCCATATTTATATAATTTAATCTAAAAAGTTATCATACTTATTAAAAAATCATTTTAAAAATAATCCTGAACTTTGATGCAGTTTATGAGTCCGTCAGTGTAGTTAAGTAGGCAAGCCGTATGCTTGTTTGCCTCCTTATAAGTAAAAGAATATACATATTTCATTCAAATAATATAACTCAGTCACTAGCTATTTTTTATAATATTACATGAGATATCCACTCGACCTACAATCTAGCTTATTAATATGTCATTGTGAGTAACAAATTTGAATACCTATGTAAAATGGAACAGTGTTTTATTAAGATGTGTTTTTCAGGAATACGGCAGTGAAAGCCCATCACCGAACACGAGGCGTGTTTATATAGCATATCTAGATTCAGTACATTTCTTCCAACCGCGGCAATACAGAACCGCGGTCTATCACGAGATTTTATTAGGATACCTAGACTACGCCAAGCAATTAGGCTACACAATGGCTCACATCTGGGCTTGTCCGCCTTCAGAAGGCGACGACTACATATTCCACTGCCATCCACCCGAACAAAAAATCCCTAAACCTAAAAGGTTACAAGAGTGGTATAAGAAAATGCTAGATAAAGGAATTATAGAGAGAATAATATTAGATTATAAAGATATATTAAAACAAGCTATGGAGGACAATATCTCGTCTGCGGCGGAGCTGCCTTACTTCGAAGGTGACTTCTGGCCCAACGTTCTTGAGGAGTCCATCAAGGAGTTGGATCAGGAGGAGGAGGAGAAGAGGAAGCAAGCGGAAGCCGCCGAGGCAGTGGTCAGTATCAAGTATATGATAATTGCACGAATAAGCTCTCGCACGTTGTGAATTAGAAATATCTGAGTGGGTTTTATGTTAATAATTATTTGCATGTGTGATTGATATTGGTCTGGGTGTTTGCATGTGCGCGTATTGTTATACCCAGACGTACGAAAGAACTTGAGCCTGGTAATCAGAAACATGTCTGGATTTAAACAAATGTCATGATAGCCTTAATATTCTACTATCAAACATTACGGCAATGTATCTTAAATTATCACTTCCACTAAGATAGATTATACATTGATTTTGAGGTCAACGAAGTCTAAAAATCTATCCCTATTAATTAACACAAGTTCTTATTTGAAACTTTCTAGATATTTTATAAGTTGAGTAACATGTACTAACTTAATCTAAGAATGAATAATATTTTAGTAGGAAGTCATTATTGTACTCTTAAAAAACTCAAGTTGATAAGCGTACTGGTCTGAGGTATTAGAAAAAGGGTCTCTTGCCTAAAATAATTTGGGAATCCCTGTAATAGACCGTTAACAACAGATCCGCCTTATAATCAACATGAATATTTTAAAGAATCGGTCTGACTAATTAGTTCACGATTTCTTTATTTTAACGCATCGGCCCGACCAATCAGTTTAACATTTTGTATTTTTTGATGCAATGATCCGACCAACCAGTTCACGTTTTATATGTTTGACGCATCGGTCCGGATAATCAGCTCACGTTTTCTAAGTTTTGGTGCATCGGCTGTACCAATTATTTCACGTTATGTATTACCAGTTCACGTTTTGTATATCTGACGTATATGTCCGACCAATTAGTTCACGTTATGTTTGTTGTGCCGCATCGGATCGACCAATCAGTCTACGTTTTGTATATTTTGGACTTGTTGAATTTTGTTAAATTTTAATCACATATTTTTATACTAATCTTTCCAATGATTTCAAAACCCATAATGATTTAAATATGGACTGTGCATGATCAGTAAGTCTCTAAACTGTATTTTTAAGTATGTAGGTATACTAAATTTAGTTATGTTTCTGATCAACTGGCTACTGAATGAATGCATAATTACAGAAACCGGAATGTTAATAACGTATATAGTATGATAGTTTTGCACTGGGTGAGGTACTCTACAATTCTGTATATTGCTTGGGTGTAGCATGACACAATATCTAACATGTTTTTTAGATATTCCAGTCCTCTGAGGAAAATGAACAAGGTCCTGATGGTAAGAAGAAGGGTCAGAAAAAGGCGAAGAAATCGAACAAGTCAAAAGCTGCGCAAAGAAAAAATAGTAAGAAGCAAAGCGATCAACAGCAGGGCAGTGATCTCAGCGCAAAGATATTCGCGACTATGGAGAAGCACAAAGAAGTTTTCTTCGTAATTAGGCTACATTCCGCGCAGTCCGCTGCCAGCTTAGCGGTGAGTTGCTTTTAATTAATTCTATTGATATTCTCTAAAACATGATTTATACCCACCATATAACTATAATTATTGGTGTCGTCCTTTTCTGTTACTACAAATTCTAAATCAAAACAGATTGAACGAAGATCTATTTTTTTTTCTTAAATGACACCTCCCGCAGTAGGGATCAAGCCGTGCGTCACGGGGACTTTACAAATATACAATTAACGGACACAAAGTCTGCAATATGTTCTCAACAAAGCTTAATGATTGTCATATATGTGACAGCAATGTTTTCAAGTATATATTTCGTATAACTCAGTGATCTCAGCAGCAGTTCTGTTCCCACATGGGTGCGTTAAAATGGTTGGTTCCACCGAGTGATGCAACGTAAATAATAGGTCGTGAAGTAAAACTTTGAAATTCTCCACTGTGATGTCACGGCTGAAATGTTTCGTAGCAATCAAACTAATCAATGGCGCGTACATGTTAAAATAAAAGTGCACCAATAAAGTAAATTGTTTTGACAAGTTATATAATAATAATAATTAGAAATAAAGTTTAAAAATTGTAAATACATGCTAAATGTAGGTTAATT
Organism: Trisateles emortualis; assembly: GCA_947095525.1. Lineage (NCBI taxonomy): Eukaryota > Metazoa > Arthropoda > Insecta > Lepidoptera > Erebidae > Trisateles > Trisateles emortualis. Next base: position 16,895,357 of record OX352736.1, on the reverse strand, counting down.
ATTGTGTGCAGCCAATTCAAGACCCGGATCCACTAATCAACTGTGACCTTATGGACGGACGCGACGCGTTCCTGACCATGGCACGCGACCGGCACTACGAGTTCTCGTCGACGCGCCGCGCCAGGTTCTCGACGCTGTGCATGCTGTACGAGCTGCACAACCAGGGCACGGACAAGTTCGTGTACACCTGCAACAGCTGCAAGTCGCACGTCGAGACTCGCTACCATTGCACCGTCTGCGACGACTTCGACCTGTGCGTGCCGTGCTACGAGAAGGAGGGTCACCCGCACAAGATGGACAGGCTCGGCCTGGACATCGACGTGGGCGCGTCCCCCGGCGACATGAAGCAGGCCAACCCGCAGGAGGCGCGCAAGCTTTCCATCCAGCGCTGCATCCAGTCGCTGGTGCACGCGTGCCAGTGCCGCGACGCCAACTGCCGCCTGCCCTCGTGCCAGAAGATGAAGCGCGTCGTGACGCACACCAAGATCTGCCGGCGCAAGACCAAGGGCGACTGCCCCATCTGCAAGCAGCTCATCGCGCTGTGCTGCTACCACGCCAAGCACTGCCAGGAGACCAAGTGCTCGGTGCCGTTCTGCAGCTCCATCAAGCAGAAGCTGAAGCAGCAGCAGGTGCAGCAGCGCGTGCAGCAGGCCAAGCTGCTGCGGCGGCGCATGGCCGCCATGAACACGCGCGCGTGCGGCGCCGGCGCCGCGTCCCCGCCGCCCGCCGCCGCGCTGGCCTCGCCGCCGCCCTCCAAGCCGCAGCACGCGCTGCCGCACAACGTGCAGAAGGCGCTGCAGCAGGTACACGTCTCGCACTATCATATGTCTTTTACATTTTCTAAATTCAATATTTATTTTGTCTCGAAACGTTGTCAAGTATCATGCATCATTCGTAAAGTGTAACGGATTTTACTTCAATCAAATATACAATAGATACACGGTCTTATACAAAAACAACATCAAATAGTGGCACCCGATACGTAACATATTTAAAGATTGTATGCATTTATAATGCAGTCCAGAAAATAAACCATTCATTGAATTTTTGTATAGACAAATGACGTAATAGTTAGACCAAAAAATTACAATATAAAACACCGTTAGCGTGTTGCTTGCGACTAACAACATGTACTCAGCTGTTAGTTCTGACTCACAGTGGTGGGCATGTGGGTGGGACTGTCCCGATTATTAATATATACTCAGAACATGGTACCTATTTCACACGCGAACGGTACGAGTAAGATCGCGTTATGGACACCGAACTATTTTACATGATAAATTATTAAGAATATAATTACAATGTTATATTTATCGAAAGAACGACATTTCATCCTGTTTTTGTGCTTTTGGAGTATATTTTTTTTTAACGTCACACTATTAGCGCAGTGCGAAGCGACTAAGAACGGAACTGTGTTCCTTTTTGATTAGGGTCCTTCAGTTGGTGCCGTTTTCGACCGGAGATCGTACATCTATGTTTATTTGATTGAAGGTATTTCATGTAACATGGCGGATAACTGTAGTCTTATATTTAATTTTATCAAAAAAATAAAGATGTCTTTCTCGAACAGAATCTAAAACAAATAGTTTGTGGTACAGGTTCAAGAGGAGGCAGCTCGACAACAGACGCCGTCGTACGGCAAGCAAGCGGCCATGGGGCCCCCGGGCGGGGGCGTGGGCGGCGTGGGAGGCGCCGGCGGCGGCGGGGTGGGCGGAGTGGTGGGCGGCGCGTCGGTGGGTGCAGGCGCGCGCGCCGAGTGGGCCGCGCGCTACCGGGCGCCGCCGCCGCTGCACCACCCCGCGCACGCGGCGCACCACGCGCGCCTGCCGCCGCACCACGCGCCCGCGCCGCACGCGCAGCACGCGCAACACGCACAGCTCGCGCAGCACGCGCAGCACGCGCCGCACGCGCAGCTGGCGGGCCACGCGCCGCTCACGCAACACGCGCAGCACGCCCCGCTGTCGCAGCACGCGCCGCTGGCCCCGCTGGCGCCGCACACGCCGCACCCGCATACGCCGCACACGCCGCATGCACACCAACAACAGTTGCAGGTATGACACTGACATCTGTTGTTCGGCCTCCGAGACTGCAGCATGCCGGCAAATTAAGAACCTCCCTCTTTATTGAAGTCTGTTTAAAATCGTCTTCGTTTCAAAATTGGGGTAACTTATCGATGTCGTTTTAAATCGGTAACTTAATAGTTAGTTTAGACGAAGACAACACTAATATGATAGGACTCGTTTTTTGTTTGAATCTCAAATATTTCGAACTCACATTTAGATAGTACATAAGAGTACTGGCTTACCTTAACGTAAAATGTTTGCAGACTGCAATTCATTTATAAGTTTGTGGTGTGTGATCAATCGGCAGTTTAATTAACTGTTAACAGCAGTAAATACAAATATTAGATTTTTCGAAGGCATTTGATAAAGTGGACAACTCTTTTCTCTCATGGAGACAGCCCTTTGTAGAAATCTGTAGCTATTATTTATTGAGACGATATAATTATTGTTTGAAAAATCACTTTTAGCATATCACAATAAGTGATTTTAAGTCTAAAGTTAAGTCCATAATATCGGGTGTTCTCCGAGGATCTCATTTGGGCCTTCTTTTCTGTTAGTATGTCTATGATGACATTGTAATACCTACAGGTTCATGATATTCGCAGATGACCTAAAACGCCAAGGCAAAAAAAAAGGAAGAAAAAAAAAATTACCACCTGTAATTACTGGTGAAGATCAAAATATTTTCCGATAACACCAAAATTTTAGATTTATACTGACATAAAGTCTCTAGTCAACTACTAGTAGTAATTGTAAATAAAAAGCAACATATATTTATCACTTTTACTGATCTTCTTTTAGTTTAGTTAATAATAGACATTCGAGACCCCCGGACACCTTTAACTACTTCACTTGCACCTTGAGCCATCATAGCGATACTTATTTCCTCTCTCAGACTAGGAGTCGGATATTTAAACTTTGATTGACTTACAGCAACGTGCGCCAGCGCCTCAGCAACAACAAACACAACCACAACAAGTACATCAAAAAGCGTTGCAGCAGTTAATGGCGACATTACGGTCGCCGACGAGCCACAACCAGCAACAAGAAATATTACATATACTCAAATCGAATCCACCACTCATGGCCGCCTTCATCAAACAAAGACAGGTCAGTATAAACTGCGATTATGATCAATCTGAATATTTAAATTATTGCATCATTAAAAACTTATGCAGACAGTAAAGGCTAATCGTAGATGCATAGTACATTTGTTTGTTGATCATTCAGCAATTAGTGTTAATGTAACAATTCCATTCCAGAACGCCCAAAGCCAGCAAGCGGCAGCGGGCGGCGTCGGTGTGGGCGGTGTGGGTGGTGTGGGCGCCGTCGGGCCCGTGGGCGGAGTGGGCTCCGTCAGCGGGGTGGGCGGCGTGTGTGGGGTGGGCGGCGTGGGCGTGGGCCTGCAGCAGCAACAGCCACATTTACAACAGATGATGCAACCGCAGCAGCAACAAAGGCTGCAGCAGATGCATCAGATGATACCCCAACAGTCGCAAGTATGTTCTTGTTTTATTTTATATTACAAATTTGTTGTACTCGATAATTGTGTGGCCACGATCATTTATTGTGGCTTCTTTATTTTTAGGAAGTCATCAACATTTTTTAACACGTGTTTTTTATGTTGTTGTTTGGGTTTATTCCCATTTAGTCACACCCAGATATGTAACAGTCTGACTCATTAGGAAATAAATTCCCATTGAGTAACAATGTAACATGCTGCAACTTTTTTTTCGCAATAAGCACACCAAATAAAGCCGATGTGTAACAGTGTGACTGAACAAGAAAAAATATTCCCTCTGAGTCACACTGACACGACACTTTTTTCTCTTTGAGTAACACTGTTACCTAAATTTAAATCCAAAAGTAGAGTTTAAATTGTTGTTCTATTTTGCCTTATTTTTTTATAACAAATATATTTTTATCATTATTATGAGACGTGAGGATGTCTTAAAATAAGAATGTTAACTGTTCTTTTAAAATTTTACGCAATAATCAACAATCTTAAAGAGTTTAATATTCAAAGTAAAAAAAATGCTTTTTATTTTGACATTTTATTATAGGTATTTATAATGTGATTGTGATATATTTTTTGTACTATATTATACAACCCTATTCTTGGTAGGCGAAACTTGAAAGTATTGTTCAGAATCAGTACCTAGAAGGGGCACTTTCCGCTAGGTGTCCATAATTGTGCATGAGTTTTTCCTACACAATTAAATTAGCTTATTAATTAGATTTGATTTTTATTTTGAGTTTGAGACATTGTTACGTCTCATTATTACAATAAAATATATTTGTAATAAAAAGTTAAAGATAATTCAATACATATATATTATGATTCATATCAGAAAATACTTTTTTTGAACAATTCAAACTTTACCTTTGGATTTAAGTTTAGTTAACAGTGTTACTCAACGAGGAAAAAAAGTGTCGTTTCACAGTGTGACTCAGGGGAAATATTTTTTTTTGTTCAGTCACACTGTTACATATCGGCATTATTTGGTATGACTTATTGGGCAAAAAAAGTTGCAGTATGTCACAGTGGTACTCAATGGGAATTTATATCCTAATGAGTCACACAATTACATATCTGGGTGTGACTCAACGGAAATAAACCGTTGTTTGTTGGACATTTAATAAGTATTGTCTAAATTAATCGTGTTTCATTTGCGATGATTTTCTGCTAGATTTGACTACTCATTGTAGTACAACATAAATATTCAAAAATTCAAGATACACATTCTCGAATAAAAGAAGCACACAATTGTACAAGTAGTTATAGCAATAATAGAACATATTATTTTTTAAATTCAACCTTAAGCGCATGTAATAAAGTTGAATTTGTAAGTACTCGTGACTCGGCTGACGCGATACTATTATGCGGACGGTTTTGAGACGCCGATTGTGTTTTTTGTATATCGAGGGACTGTTTTGATTGAACGTGCTGCACGTAATAAGAGTGGTAGTAAATAAAATGTGTATTGCAGGTGAGCGGCGTGTCGGGGGTAGGCGGCGTGCCCGGCGTGGGCATGGGCGGGCCCGGAGTGGGCGGCATGGCGCACGCCGGCGCCGGCGGCTGGCTGCGGCAGGGCGCGGGCGTGGGCGTGGGCGGCGTGGGCATGATGGGCATGCGCGGCGCGTACGGCGGGGCCGGCGGCGTGGGCGTGGGCCCGGGCGGGGTGGCGGGCGGCGCGCGCCTGGGCGCCGTGAGCGCGCGCTACGCGTTCGGCGGCGGCGTGGGCGTGGGCGTGGGCGCGGTGGGCGGCGTGGTGCAGCGCTCGCCGCCCGCCACGCCGTCCCCGCGGCCGCCCACGCCGTCGGAGCTGCTGCTGCTGCGCCAGTCCCCCGCGCCGCCCCCGCCGCACGCGCCGCCGGACGACCAGCTGCCGCCCATGACCCCGCAGGACCAGCTCACGAAGTTCGTGGAGCAGTTGTAGTGTACATAGCCGTGGCGCCCCGCCCGCCTTGTAATATATAATGTAACGGCGGGCGGCCGGCGCGACTGAGGTGCGTCCCGGTGTGTCTCCCGCCCTATTTATTGATGAAGTTGTCGTTAGCGACGCGAGGGACGTAAATTAAGTATTACGATGACCGAAACGAGCGCTCAATGTACAAAATGTAAATATGAGAGGAGTACGTCCTGTCCGCTTCTGCGTAATGTAAGTTGTTTGTAGTGTAGGTACATTATGATACTTATTCTGTTTATTGTAATTAAATCATTTTATAATATAATTATGTGATCATTATAAAACCGTTGTTTCTGTTCACTATTTCCACCTACCATTATAAAAACGAAAGCTTTCGACTAATGCTCGACACTCGTTGACCGAACTGTCTCGAGAAGTAAAAGCCTTTGCTGCTCGATACAGTTGTTATATTTAATGAGACAAGACAGTCGCGGCTATATTGTTCATTGATGTAAACATCACCTGATCCTATCTTTCTCTTTTAGGCAGCAGTATTTTGCGACAAATTTTGACTCAAAAATGTAGTCGAAATAAGTCGCAAAATGCCAGAATATGAGGCTAATCAAAAAGAATCTTGGTATAACCGATTTTTTATAAATGTCCACTTGGAGCTGTCAAAATCGTTTGGTTGGCATGATTGAATTCACCCGGCCGCTTCCCTTCTTTCTTCCCCGCAGGCGACTGTCTCTGACCCAATACGGTTTGTACTTTCGTGTTATCTGCGCTATTTGAATATCCATATATTTATTGTTACAATAAAAATGGCTTTTAGTCATGGTAATTCATACCTATTAATCAAAATTGAAATTTTATTCCAATGCAGCCATGGCAATATTTTGACAGCTGTACAGTTTAAAAAATCGGGTTATACAGTCAGATATTCAGCCATCACTAAACCAAGATAATCCCTGGTTTTAGCAAAACCCCTTTTACTTTTAAATGTGGATCAACTAATTCTTTATGTAGAGTTCAAACCACCATAAAAATCCCGCATACACGACGTTGCGGTTGCAAGACAAGATGTTGCCAGCGTATTTAGTTTTTAAATTTTTCTTGCTTTTTTGTTGTTCAATCAATCGGCTTGTTTTAGTCTAATGCTGGACATATCAATCAGACTATCGCAGTCCACTGCTGGACATAGGCCTCTCCAAACACGTGCCACAGCACACGGTACATCCAGTCCGTCCCAGCCACCTTTTTTAGGTCGTCGGTCCACCTAACTGGGGGCCAACCTACCTTACGCTTACCGAGTCGCGGTCTCCGCTCTAGGACACGTCTGCTCCATCGACCGTCGGTCCTTCTACAGATGTGACCAGCCCATTGCCACTTCAGCTAGGTAAGTCTGCGAGCTATGTCGGTAACTCTGGTTTTTTGATGTATTACCTCGTTGCGAATTTTATCCTTCAAAGAGACGCTCGCTCCATAGCCCGCTGTGCGACTTTCAATTAGTGTACTAGTCCCACTGTGAGCGTCCACGTCTCGGCACCGTACGTCATAGCAGGTAGAACGCATTGGTCGAACACTTACGTCTTCAGGCATTGCTGACCACCACAAATGCTGCCCTACCCAACTGGATCCTGCGGTTGATTTCTTTTTCGAAGTTGTTTCTACAAAGCTGAAAAGATTGCCCAAGGTAGATATACTGCCGAACATCTTCGAGTATCGAACCGTCGACTTAAATCGGTCCCGGCGTGACATGTTCGTTGAACATAATTTTGGTTTTATCCAAGTTTAAACCTAGACCGATACGTCGTGGTACAAATAATCGTCGTGATAAATAGTACAAATATTATGTAGTTATGGCTCCATCCGTTTTGTTATAGGTACCGATGAAGATGATGTCAAGGTGAAGAGAGAAAGCTAGTAAAGATTGGTTTGCCGATATCTGTAGCTTGTAAAAGGACAACACAAGTGTTAGTAAACAAAAAAAATATTTACAAAAAAGAGAGAGTTAACAAGTGGGAAGTTATAAATTAGGAAGGATTTGTAGTGGGAGAGTTAGGTCAGTAGAAGGAAACCAAATAGATACTTACAATTTAATATTGTTCAGAGATATGAATCTACAGAGGATTTTAATAAAAGGGGAGTTAATTTGTGTTAGGAGGTAAGCTAGATTGATAGGGCGGGGGATTTTCTCGGGGAGTAGGTAATGAGTGGTTTTCTAGGTGGTAATTAAACTTGGACGGAGCCAGTGAATTACACTTGTCGTAAATACCTGAGCTCTAGAACTATAGCTTGTAAAGCCAATTTCTTATAATATCGTAGAGGGTCAATTCCAACTGAAAGAGCAGCGGCCGGAAGAGCGCGTAACTGAGCGCCTCGTTTGCCTAGTCATTAGAAGGTCCGGCAGCAACGCGGCGCCGCGCATCTCCTTTGCCTTCAAATGACTATAACTTTTTTCTCACGTAAATAAGATTCAAAATAGTTTGTAATATTTTTTCCTAAAAAGGCTGCTTCTTCTTAAGAGATCAGGATATCCTATTCAATACTTAAATAGAATAATTATTATCTTTTTCAAGTTGACAAAAATAATACTTTTAATGGATGAGTAAATAAAAAAGTTTGTGTCTTTAAAAACGCATCCATTGTCGTGAAACTGTTTTGATTTCTACACTTACTTCTTTTTGTCGCAAAGATAGACAAGTCGTCATTTTTAGCGTTTACATTGTCGTTAAATTGGCAACATTAGCATCACATTGGAGAGATGTCATTTTTAGTTCCAAGTTGCGCCGCGGGATTTCTGTGGTAGAGTTTACTTTACACTACATACATTACAAGCTCGCTATAGCTATGAAAATGAGCCATACGATTAAAGATCCTATATGTAAAGGCACACCGGGTAAAAATAAATAAAAAATTAGATTATGTAAAACGCTTTAATTAAATTCATGTGACAATGTTAAAATAAACATTTTGGGTATCTTTTAATTATTAGTAACATCTTGCAGTGCTGTACATTCATATACTCCACATATTAAATCTAAAAACACTGGGATTTCATACTTTCAACGACACATAGTTAAAAAATGCCGAGAAAATGGTTCATGTTTTAATATAACTTTGATTTACTTATATTAAATACAACACGACGGATTTGCCAAATTCTCTGCGTTTATACATTTATTATGTTTACATCCATTCTTAAATAAATAACACCTATGAATGTAATAGCTTGAGACGACACGTTAAGTCACTTAGCTGGGTGATTGGCTATGATAGTGTCGAAATGTGTGTATACACATATGTATATTTCAAAAAATATCTTTTAAAAGCTTGAAAAATCCATCTTTGAATAAACACCATAAGATTTTTCACAATTTGTAGTACTTTTATATTGATGCATTGGTAAATAAGAAAATTGATTCCTACCAACTTAATTTATCAGAGTGAAAGTGTTGCCAGTTTTAAAAATCTAAAACACAAACATTTTATATTAATAACAGCTCCACTTTTACAAAATTAATATAAAAGTACTATTAAATTTTGACAATAGAGGTGCAAAATCAAAGCTGTCATGTCAAGACCTAAAAAATAATATTTTGAAAAATACATATGCATGCTTATGTAAGCCTGCTTGGGAGTACAGTAACAAGCTTCTTTATGTCGTGCGCTAACATAAGATGTAGGAGCTGCCTTTGCATGAACTCCCTTCAAATTTTCAAACAATATAATATTTAATAACAGGAACAATATTTCTATCCTCTCTCGATCGCCAAAATCCGAGTGAAATGTTTAGGTGTTGGCACCGAGCGCCTGTAATCGTATGTTTGATATTGCATACATTTTAAATTCAGCATTCTACTAACTCACCGAGTGTGTTGCACTTTTCATACAAAAATTGGCATAAGAAAGAATCTAAGGCAATTATTAACATATTAATAATTACCAATTGCCATTTTTCAACGTATGGCTCTTTCATTCAGAATGCGATATGTTACGATCCAAATCAGTTTCACAAGTTAAGCATTATCATAGAAAATCACCTTTAGGTCCAGTATCCAACAAAGAAGTGATTTGATGTGAACAATTATTAGGAATGACCACACGTGCAGTCTATTAGCCACACTGGCCGTAAATGTTCCTATCCACTCTCTTAGCTTTGGTGAATACCGGGCCTTTATACTAAATGCTATAATGCAGACATATCTTTAGGCAGTTATTAGACTGAGTAAGCACATCGCTATGAGACCGTTTATAACCAAGTGGTCATCGACAATCTTCTGAACTTTAACAACATGTCACAAAAGGTTGGACCACACATAACCTTACACTAAAGCCAATTCGATATTATTTATTTTCTATATTTTTTTAATAGAAATTCATATATCTGTTACTAAAAACAGACTATTAAATTATGATAATTTTAAATGATAGTAATATCAAATGCGCTTTACGAAATTTCCGTCTTTGGCTGTATGTGATTCAACCTTACCCTTTTCATGATTAGATATAACAATATAAAACCTGCATATCTAAAAAGAGTAACAAAGTTAAAAATAAACATTTCTGAAGGCATTAATGACAAAACCTCGATTGTGTACAAGACACAGCCTTTAATACAAAACTTAACACAATTCAGTCTTCGAAATAAGTAATGTAGTATTTTCGCCAAATATAAAGAAATTTTCAAGTATTATAACCGGCCTCATATACTTAAAAATAATTATAGAGTACAATAGCTATCATGAACCAGGACAATAATGGGACTATACCATGATTCTTATCACATATTAAAATGCGCTAGTTTTGTGGTGCTCCCCCTCTTAAAGCCGGCCATGAATCAGGTATAAGCACAACGCAGCTCTTATAGAGGCTCCAACAAATATAGGTAAAGCTTGTTTACATTAAGTAGCAAAGTTTAAACTACTCCAATATTTTAAAACGAACGACATCACAAAACACTCCGGAACAAAGTGTAACAATTTTGTTAACCTCATCTACTATGCGATTCCGCCGATTATAGGAAATAATCGCCTCAGAGCAGATAAAAGGATTTTATTATATATTAATCGCGTTTTGTTATTATTATTAGTTTTCCCACGTGGCTATGCTTTTTTGTTATAAAAATATATTATCTCAATGTTAACACAAAAAGCTATGGTCTTACCGAAAGCTTTCGTTCACCTTTGGCAAAGCGTAAGCCTTGTACATCGTTCCAAAGTGCTTTGAAATAAATATAACAATTATAATAACCATAATCCCATTCCATTACTTGATGAACTTACAATTAACAAACATTGAACAAATACGATTACAACAACATATTAGCGATAATAATGACTTATTTATATATTAGACAAGCAGTCTGACACAAAAACATAATTCGAGAATATAAAGTAAATATAGTCTTTATTGCTTCGACTGTAAGCTTTCTTATACACTGCCAAGATCCTTCATTTTTCGGACATGTTGTCAGTCCCAGCATTAAATAACTAAGTAATAAAGACCATTTTGCTTTACATAAAGTATTTACTGAGGCAGGGAAGAGTATTACAAATATATAAATTTATGAGAAATCCGAAAATGTAAAATTGGATTATAGACTTTACTCTAGATTATTATTTTGATATTAAATAAATGCCTCAATCTCTCACTTATCCTTTAAATTAATTATAATAAATATTGGTGTATATTTTCCTTTTCGAAACTGCTTGTCTAGTAATATACTTATATATCATCAGCGATATAGATATTTAAGGCAAACAATACTATTTTGTACTTTATTAACAAAAAATGCAAAATATATTGTGTAGGTAAATAAATTTGCGACAGTTTGTTATAAATAAAAATAAGCGTTGCCTAAAATATCGCGTCGCCCAACACTAACCAAAGGCGATACTTCACATGGCGTACTCGTACAATTATTTACAACACTAGGACAGAACAAATAAAACATTAACATTTGCTTGGACGTAACTTACGCCCAGACTCAGACCGATCTAGTTGTGGGTCGCACTAGATGTTGTTCAAATACTTGATAGACGTCCGGAAGCGGTATAGATAGAACCCATCTACGCAGTCTACGCCTTAATAAAGTAAATAATTGTACAAATACGCTATGTGAAATGATATAAAGAAACAAACACTCACACGTCACTTGACCACGTATTATTAATATTTCATTTATTTAGATCCTTAATTACATATATTATGCACATTTCCTTATTTTTGTATTTTTTTATCTTCATTTTGCAACAAATAATATATGAAATGTAGTTTTATAAGTACCAATAATCAGGTGGGGTCCGGTTTTGATATTTTGTCGTCGATATTACTTTGACTATAGCCCGATTTTTCTAACTGTGCAGCTGTCAATGTCAAAATATTGTCATGTTGGCTGCATTGGAATAAAAATTCAATGATAATTATGATCATTTTGGTAAATAAGTATGTACAGTAAATGAAAGCCATTTTATATGGATACTCAAATAGCGCAGATGACACGAAAGTGCAGACCGTACTGCCCCTCTAGACAAGTGGCATAAACGGTAGTCAAATCGAAAAGTCAAAAAAGCAAATATATGAGATTTGACGCAAGTTTACGACATTAAATCGTGAATTAAATTAAATTAACGTCAAATCCCATACATTTGCTTTTTGAATTTTCGTTTCGACTTACGTTTAAGCCACTTGTCTAGAGGGGCTGATAGGGACAGTCGCCTACGGGGAAGTAGGAAGAGACGCATTCGGGTGAATTCAATCATGCCAACCCAACGATTTTGACAACTCCAACTGCACAGTTAGAAAAATTGGGTTATAGTAATTACAGTTAAACGACGAAACAGAGAAAGGAGACCGAGGTACGAGACAGTGATACGAGATTGAGACGCCTACTTGGCTCCGTTCGCGAACGAGATCAAGGAAAGAGTCAAATTGCCAGTTAAGCGATTCTCGGTTTCCTTTGTCTGCCTCTCGGTCTTTGCATCTTTGCCTATTACTGTCAGACAGCTACAAAAGGCACTCAAGATTTTAACACAGAATTTACCAGGACATATGAAAATGAATCAGCTTTCTTTATTGAGGCAAGGTATCCATGCTCAGCAATGGGGCATATATGTGTTGCTGTTTACCATATCAAAATAATTTTAAAAACAAATTCCAATTAAATCGAATTATGTAGGTAACTATTTAACAGTTAGCACAAGTGGTTTTTTAAATATTTTGAGACAGAGTAAAATCGAAGCAACAAAATTAATCATTTTATAAAAATACGATTACATGATTTGTTGTTTGTCGCTGGACGCGAAATTTTATATCTAATGTGATGTTTTATTTTTTTGTAACATTGTATCGTTCGACTGTAAGAACGGGACGTGTTTCCTCACAATCCCGGGACGTGCTCCGCAACGTGAGACACCCCGCAACACTAGTCATTTATAAAATAAATAAATGCATTATCAGAATCAATAAAAATAAAATAAAATTCATCACTGTTAATTTGATACGCGAAACAATTAGCACAAGAGTATATTAATAGCTAATTTCAGACCAAGCTATATGTATATAGTGTAATAATATATATTATAAAAGGGTTGTTGTTTATTTGTTACGATTTAACTCAAAAACTATGCGACCGATTATACTAAGCGCATAAGACTAAGTATAAACGCCGCCTAGAGAAGGAAAACTCGTAATGAAATTACAATAACAAGAACAAGAAATTCGATTGGCCAGCGTGGAGTAGCAAACCAAAGCTTCTCAATGGAGGCTCACTGTGGCGTAATCGAAGAGGCCTTTAGCACAATATTATTCAGGATAATGCTATTATATAAACATAAGTTTGTCTTCCTTACAAAATTTAATTTAATATGCTATATAATATAGCCTTGGTCTGTTATAGTTAGTTACTAATAAATGATAAAGGTCTAAGATACTAAAATTCTTATACATTTTTTCATAACTCGCGGGTACTTGAATAAAATATCACAGAGCAAAAAACCGTTTACAGATTTTATTTTAGTTCATTTCAGAACTTGGCTTCACGATAAAAGGATGTTTTCTGTTCAGCTAATCACTCTGTACTGTTATAAAATAAATTGAGGGTACACGTCTCTTAAGGATGTCTCGCATTATTTTAAATTTATATATCTACTAATGGCATATCTGCGTATGTAGTACAACATTGGGTTAACACAAAATAAATGATATTCTGTCCAAATATTGTTGGGAATGTGCCATAAATGATTAGATTTTTCTCTTTTACATCATTCTTTAAAATTAACATGCCATCACTCAGTCTTTCAATTCGTGAAACTGTAAATATATAATAATATATTCAAAAATCTTCAATAAGCAACAGTTATAAGTGAAAATGATACAATAGATTTCATATATACAGTAAAATTATCTACTCACTCGAATGGTCTGTTTGGTCACCGGAGTTATATACTTTAGGCTAGCTTGTGTAGATGAAGGCCTAACCCATAGTGTAAGGAAGAAGACTAGATAGTGAGGACATTGCCGCATAACATCAAAATAAATACCTACTGCTCAGGACCAGGGCGCCCTCTACGTTGTCAGCCCGCACTTGTTTGCTAACTGAATACGTCTTGAGCGGTAGGTATAAATACCTAACACTAAATGTGTTTGTCCTTACTATATAGTCTTCCTTGCACTATGCTCAAATCCTCTCAGCTCTCTTGATACAGGGAAAGGAGACCCGTGCCCAGCACTCACTGTGGACTGAGATGGTTGCTATTATTATTATTATTATTTACATTGTATACTAGATACACTAACAGAGAACGTTAAGTAGGTAATTTAATTGGGGCCGTACCATTACGTCCTTTGAGCAATTGATTTTCGATCAGTAAAACTAGGTAATAAAGTTGACATCTTGTAAATTTTAAATTAAGATCGAAAATAAATAGCTCCATGGATGATGTCCCTCCTGCCCTACGACCCCTAGGCTAGACACTGTTATTAGGTCTGTTTTGAAACAGTTACAGATGAGATGTTACTGCGAAAACTAAGGTTTACTGGAGCAAACAGGGTTGTCTGACAGGACAAGGTAAGGTATCGAAATTGCACTGATATATTCTATTGAACAGGTATCTAATACTTTGGACCCTGGCGAAATACCGATATTTTTTAATATAGGTATTTCTTTATTGTAAATCGTATTAGGTACTGGATGATGCATTTATGACGCAAGAGTATCGACAATAATACTTATTGAGTATCGAATATCGATATCATGACATCAGATGTCTGGTATAGTGACATATATTCTTAGCCTAGACTAGATATCTGAGTGAAAATTTAGTAATATTTGTTGTTATATTGTTTTATTTTAAATGTCTTTTGTTTTTGTAATCCTTTTGTTTCTATATTTTGTGTTGTTGTTGTGCGTCATCTGCGTGTTAAAATAAATTGTTTTTCTTTCTTTCTTCTAATAAATAACCGTGAAATCTTCGATAGCCCGACTTAAGTGCTGTCATTAACGTCAAAGTTAGTTCTGATAATGACCACCGTGTCGCTAGTTGTCCTCACTGTGACACTGGCTGATTGGTGTTTAAAAATGTATTTATAAAACCTCTTTTATGAAGCTTCATTACTAATATTATGTACAATACATAAATATAAGTCTAGGTATAAAACATGTATCTAAAATATATAACTCCAATGACCTCTAAGTTCAAATTGTTTGATAGGCAGTCACCAAAATAAATTATTATATCAAACCTAATACTGTTATTAAAATTATGTAATTTAAGATAACAGTATAAATTTGATTATTACAAGAAATTTGAAGCGACAAGGTGATTTTGATTTAAACAAAGTTTGAAGGGGAAATGTTTTTAGTATCTATTCTTTCTCATATTATAAGAACCCTACTAATATTTTAAATGCTAAAGTAACTCTTGTCTGTCTATGGCTTTTTAACGACTGAATAGCTGAAACCTTTAAGATTTTTTTAGAAGGAGATAGAGGTTATATAGAGTTTACTCCGACCGATGTCCACGCAAGCGGACGCTGTCAGCAACAGCTAGTAAACAATAAATTAGCAACTATCATCATATATAGCGGTGTCATCCTAATTAGGAAGAGTGACCAACAACATTGGGGCGTGTTACAAAATCCTATTAGTTGCAATTATAGACTTGTCGGTAATCAGTCAATATGATAAACTAGAAGCCCACATTTAAGGTATGCTAAACATTAATTTATTACCGAATTTTACAAAATAAAAAATAAAAGCATTATAAAACAAACGTAACATGAATAAGCTGCAACTAAACTCCTAAAATTCTAGAGGCGAATGCACCTCCTGTGCCAAAACCATGTTTCCTAAACTCCCCATCATAATCCCGCACTACAATTTTAGAATACTTTTACCAATAATGTTGCTTATGTACATTTTAGATTTGTATAGTACATTTCGAGCCGATAGAAAATCAAAAGTATTAGATTATAGTTCTTTTTTAAAGATTTAAATTTTATGCGGCCTGTTGCGTGAAAGTATGGTCGCATTTCTGTTTGAAATTTGAAGTACCAATATAGTATTGTCTCGCTCACTCATAGTGATATGAATATTATATAATATGCGTACTGTTACACTATGTGTGAGCCTTTTCATTCTAGGCACTTTTTCGCACGATTTAAGTACGGTGAGGGTAAATCTGACAGTCGGTTGGTTTAGGGTGCATATATAATTAAAACTACGAATAATAAATGACTTTCAAAATATGAATCTCAGTCAATAAGGAACCTTATTCTTCTTCAGTTAAAGTTGATATTCGCCTGTTGGCAGCAAGTATAGTATAGTAAGCCACATCACGGTTAATGAGAATAGTAATAAATAAAGAAGGACGGAATATCTGGAGTTATAACAAAATATAAAAAGCCACGATCATAAGTATCAAAACAATTTCTCTTTAAATCAAAATGTCCCTTGCCTTCAACTTCAAAGATCTCTTAGCTAGTTTTGTGTGACGTATCAAACAATCTGAAAGTATGTATGTGTATATCGTTTGTTCTATTGTTCTTTCTTCTCTTCTTCTACAGGCGTGTTCGTTGAGGTGTCTGTCTCTTCTGGTTCTTCGTCTGAATAATTTCTCGGCTCTTCACCCGGCTTCAACAGCCTACCTACTAGCTCGTACTTCTCTGTAATTAATTATATTACATTTATTAGATAGTTTTAATAGGGATAAGTGTTCATGGATAGTACCTTCACTATACGAGGGTATTTAGTCACCCACCCATAGAGTAACCGCACTCTATGGGTGAGTGACTAAATACTTTTACTTCTTATTTTCATGCTTCGCAGGATACCTTTAAAAGTCGAAACTGACTATTAACAGTCAAATCAAAGCAGAGGTCGAATAACTCTGTCAACGGGCTGGCCGACTCAAAATAAAATAAAAAGAAAATAGTTTTTAAATAAAGAAACATCCATGAACTAGAGTACTATGAGTGTCACATAGGCGTTATGATATGCATGTAGTAAACATTATGAAAATGGCATCATCGCGGATATCTACAATTAGGCTGGGTGTAAGAAATTTACCGATATTTATTTAATTTAGTCCGTGAATTGTAATCGTGAAATTTTCCCGCGATGCAAGACTTGTTCCTTAATTGCATAGTTGGGTTAAAAATAGAAAACAAAATCTGACGTGATTATTTTTGCTAGTTATTAATCGGTTAGCTACATAAAGTGTACATAAATCATGTCTACAGAACAACCGATTTTTTTAAACTTTACAAACATACAATGAATGATAAACTATCGACTCAAAAACAACAAAGCATTTTTCACTGGAAATAATTGTTTTTTCGTTGCACTATACGTGTACTATACGTATACGGGTAGTGACGATTTTTTTAAAGCTATATAACATCTAACGTTGCCCGCAGCTCACCCCGCGATGATATATCGGATAACGCGATAAATAGTACCTTATGTCCTTTCCCAAAGTACCATTCATCTTCTCGCCAAATCTCATTTCGGTTCAGTCGTTTAGTTGTGTAAGGCACAGTAAGTTACTTTCGTACTTATAATATTAATAAGGATTTAGTTTAGTCAAAGAAATTAAATAAATAATAATAGCAACCCATATATGACCCACTGCTGGGCACAGGTCTCTCTCTCTCTCCAAAGAAATTACGGTAAATATTTGTTTATGCTTTCCCAATCCTCTTAGCTTCTGTTCAAAAGCATCGATATGACCTTGACATTATAGTATGTATTATAACATCAAGGTCAGTTGTATCAAAACAATCCTGCTAACGACATCTGTGTAACTCGTCATTACTTTTTTATAAACTCTCAAAATAACTATACACATGGGTGGTATGATCGTTAGTCATATGAGTTGACAAACACGTGGTGTTATTACTTTTATTCTTGTCATATAAATAGTAACAAGATAATAATATTGTGATGACACGTGACAATAATATTTTTATACGTCTGGCTTATTTGTTTTCTTTAAACGTGTCTCATATATTTAGTTAGAGTTTCCAAATTTCTGGGCTAGGTAGGTAAGCGGCGATCCAATCTATTCAATGATCGGATCGAGGAATATGATCTAATCGATTTTCAGATCATTTATTACGATCCATAAAATCGAATCGGGTCAAAAATAGCACGTCCCTTAGGCTAGGGCGTAAAAATAGAACAGTGTTGCACAAATACTTTAATTCCAAAAAAGAAAAATCTCTCTCTATTACCTACCTATTATATAATCTGTGCCTATACTAAGTAAGGATCTGGTAAGAACGAATGATGGAAGATGGGCTAAATCTGACGGAATGGTGACTCTGTGGTGACATCGTAGTAATATTAGGCAAGCATCGAAAAAGCGATGGTGGCCGTGTGGGAAAATAACAGACTTGCACACAAGAGGTGCGAGTTCGATCCCGGGTGGCAGTACAAATGTGAATGAAAATTTGTGGGGTTTTATATGTACTTATCAAATGATTGACCATTTGCTAACGGTGAAAGAAAACATCGTGAGGAAACCCACATGTCTTAGAAGAAATTCTAAACACCAACCCGCATTAGGCCAGCTTGAGAGAAGAGAAGACCTGTGCCCAGTAGTGGAATATGAGTTGCTATTATTATTAACGAAATAAACTTGTATGTACGGATACATGGCACGAGAAAGATGAGGCCAATACGATGCAAAGGCAAACATGTGGCGGTAGACGTAACGAGCGACGATGATACTCACATATCATAAAGTTTACGGAAATATAGTGACAGTATTTATAAAATACTAAGTACTGTTTTGTGTTGATAACATAAATACAATATCCATTAATACTGATTAAGAAGAAAAAAGATTACATATCGGGTTATCGGATCATCGATCTAAAAAGACAGGCGTGGCCATTTTTTAAAAATAAGCAAAATAATGAATGGAAATACGAAAGGATATTCCACACTTTTACGTGAAATATCTCAACATCTAGGGACACAGGAAACTGCCGGAGTAATCTAGTCGAAACTTCAAGCAATTTCAAGATAAATAATGCATATTTGCATAAATATTAGCAGCAAAAAAAAACCCTATTAATATAAATGCAAAAAAAAAAACTCGTCTGTCTGTTGGGTTATCACGACTAAATATGGCTGTACGTATCTTAATGAAATTTGGCAACGAGATAGATGGTATTTGGGAAAAAGAAATGGGATTTATCGCGATAACCCACATCCCTGTGGGCGAAACTGCAGACAATACTTTTCTATGACAACGCGAAAGTTAAAAAGTTAGTAACTATACTCTGAAGATAGAATCATCATCATTAAAAACCGTTAAAGGTCATCTAAAGACCGCCATAGAAAATAGTCCAATACTATGAAGAGAAGTGAAAGGTACTGTACTTACAATTGCCGCAATTTATTTCACCCACCTTGATTATGCATAGAAATTATAATAATAACATTGTAGAAGTAGCACAGAACTATTATTTTACAAAATAAGTGTCGCCAATTCGTAATACATACAGGTTAAATTTATAAGCTCCATGATCGTCCCCTCAGCCGAAACCCGTCCACTGCTGGACATAGGGGATTCACAAGGATTTTCACAGCATTATTGCTTATTAGCAAATTATAAAAAACCACTAAAAGGGTTTTCTTACAATTTCTTGTACGAATCATGCTTGAATAACCACTCGCTTGGGTTTAAGCATACTGCACGTATGTTAAGCAGTTAAGCACGTGGACGCTTGGCTCTAACCACAAATGTAAAAAGCTACACTTATAAAATAAGCTGTTTGTAAAAGTTTTCCCGAAACAATATGGCATGAGATTCTTCAAGAAAGGATTTAAAAGGCTTTTACAGTCAGCATTGCGTGAGTGTCACCCCTAGTATAGCAAGTATAGGGCTAATTTGCTTTTTAAGTAGTATAAAAAAGCACAATGAACTAAGAGCCGGTGACGTATTTACTTTTGTAATTTCAAAAGTCATGAAAGTTCACAATCTAACTCTTATATTCCTGCAGAATAATAAAAGGCTCTACTGGCAACAAGGCCTAAAAGAAGGTAAGAAATAAAACTTCATTTGGTTATAGTATCAGTTCTAAATTTGTAGTTAATGATTTTGACAGTATTTTCTATTTTAAATTAAGTTTTATTTCTTACCGTCTTAGTAACTTAAGGGTTAAGCACCCCTGAGTGTTTAATTTTTTAAAGGTTCCTCTCTTTTATTATTCTGCAGGTATATAATAGTTATTTTCTAAATTCTTTATTGTGTACACACAAATAAACATTACAATATACTTAATAATACAAATCATGTACAAAGGCGAGCTTAACTCATAATGAGTTTTCTACCAGCAAACCTTAGAGTGGTAGAGGAGAAGATAAGGCGAGAGGGCAAATGAGGTGTACACCAGACTAAGAAATAAAAAAAAAAGGAGATAATGAAAAGAGAGAGAGAGAGAGAGAGAGAGAGAGAGAGAGAGAGAGAGAGAGAGAGAGACAGAGAGCAAGTTCTTACCTAACTATGTAGTATACCACAATGTATACTCTCATAAATGTACATATATTATTACATACCTATATATTTTAATATGATACATATAATATATAAAACATAAACATACATACTATCTAAATATATAAATAATTATTACTGATAAGCGATGGATAGAAAATGTTTTCTTGTTCTTCTTCTGAAGATATCCACAGAAGGGCTGTCACGTACGCCATGAGGAAGAGAATTCCATAACCTTACCGCATGGATAGTAAAGGAGCCATCATAACGACTAGAGCTATGGAAAGGAGTTCGAAGTAGAAGAGAAGAGGAAGTGCGACAGGGTTTTCCCCTAGGAACAAGAAACTCAAAGCGCTCACGTAAGTAAAAGGGAGAATTAGGGTTATTAAGGACAGAGTAAAGAAGTGATAGAATGTGAGTATCCCGACGAAGTCGAATGGGTAACCACTTCAGTTTCTCACGAAATTCGGAAACATGGTCATATTTCCGCAAGCCGTAAACGAATCGAATACCCAAGTTCTGCAGTCAGTATTTTGTGAATTTTCACTACTTTTGATATGAAGTAAATTCGTCGCTGGCTCTCCCTCTTTACTAGCAGTGATTAGGTAGCGTTAACATGACGGATGCATTGCTGTAAATAATAAGGTTTCGATGTAGGACGGCCCGCAATAGCGGATCGCGATGCGTCACCGAACTTTACACTCACCGCTCGCCGCATGGCGTTCTCGTTCTACCACACCACGTATTACCGAACACAAACGTTATTAGACCTTGTACTTCTAAGTGTTACGCTTCAGAGAACACTAAAATAGCATGTTAGATTGTTTTAAGATATTTAATGATTTGCGGCTCTACCACAGAATCCTACTAATATTATTTTTTTATTTTATTTATTAGGTTCACCAACGACTAAAACATTAACAATAATCTTAAAAAAATAACAAATTTAACATTCGCTTAAATCTAAATGTTTAGTTAATTATAGGTAAACACTGCATTCATATTTTAATGAGCTATGCGTTACAAACTGTTTTCTATTTATGTGCTACTTAATTTAGATCTCAAACATTTATTAATAATTTTCCGAAATAGTGGTAATGAATCGTGGTGTATATCAGCCTTGTCACTGCATTCATTATATTATATTATAAACGCAAAAGGTTTAAGAATGTATGGATGTATGTTTATTACTTTTTCACTAAACGATAAACGACTTTTTATGGCAACGGATCTTGAAAAAATTTGCCTAGGAGATGGATAAAGGATCCTGGAGAAGGATAATTGGTACCTTGTCTTGCGGTAACATACATCCAGTAGATTATAGAATATTGTTTTAAATAATAGTATTTAAAACAATATAAATAGGAATGTAAGATGGATACATAAGACACGTATAACGTACAAGTTCAGTATTTTTTTATACTACTTTACTGGCAAACAAGCATGGCAACTGATGGTAAGCAGTAATCACTTGCGTGTTGCCGACCCACATATTTTGTACATTCTAAGAAAATGCGCTCAAGATTTTGTTACAAAGTTTTTCGAAATGAATTGCTTTGAAATTAAAAATCCCAAAGTGTTTTATTTACAAGACTGTAGATGTACCTACCAAAATTATGGTATACTAGCTGTTGCCCGCGGCTCCGCCCGCGTGGATGTCGGTGATCGCTGTTAAAAGTAGCCTATGTGTTATTCCAGACCTAATCTATCTCTGTGCAAAATTTTATCCAGATCCGTTCTGTAGTTTTTACGTGAAAGAGTAACAAACATCCATCCATCCATACTTACAAACTTTCGCATTTATAATATTAGTAGGAAGAATAAAAATGAAACTTATCAAACTCAAGCAATCTACTTCTCTTTATTTGTATAGGAGTAAATTATATGATCTTTGCGGAATGCCATATTTCAGCAGAATTCTTCATTATTATGGAGGAGAGCCGGGTGTTGTGGCGTGAATTAGGAGAGGCATATATCCAGCAGTGGAATGAAACAGACTAATTGATTGATTGATGGCCAATACGTATTACATAAAATCTCATATCAAAAGTCGGGGAATTACCTATGTCTATACCTACCCAGAAATATCGTGCGTCATATAAAGAGACTTTAATCTACGATTAAACATCTAAGCTCGGCTGATAAAATTCTTTAGTACATATTCTTTATAATGTCACTCACACCCACTAAACAAAGATAAATATAAGTAGGTTTTTTTAGGACAACTCCTGCACTAGGCAACAAACATACAATTATTACGTACAGAAAGTACACCCAGATTCAGGACAACCATTTATGGATCGCACAATGTTTTGTCCAGTGTGGGGATCGAACTCAACACGCCGCGCAGTGGTAAATGGCGAGGTAAACATTTAAAAATCTCGATGTTCTTCAACGCTAATCTCCGAAACCACTAAACCAATTTTAATAAAATTTTGTTAATGTGCCCCTAGCCGTAACAAAAATAACAAAAACAAACAAAAATAAGCACCATCGGAAATTAAACGCTTAATGCGTTTAATTTCCGATGGTGCTAACGTATGCATGGGTCTAAACACGCTACTAGAGACAAATCCTGGAGTTGTTTGCTGATGAATGGAAGATGATTTTGTCAGCATGCATGAGGTTTTGTGAGATGACGGAATGAAAGGTTTTGTCGTTCTAATATAATAAAATATTATAAACGCGAAAGTTTGTAAGCATGGATGGATGGATGGATGTTGCTTACTCTTTTACGTAAAAACTACTGAACGGATCTGAATGAAATTTGGCACACAGATAGATTATGGTCTGGAATAACACATAGGCTACAGCGATAACCGACATCCACGCGGGGAGAGCCGCGGGCAACAGCTAGTATAAAATAAATATATAAATAAGTCTGCATCTATAAACATAAACACGATAAATTATGTTTTTGTTTTTCTCTGATAAAACACTGGAATGTATGTAATCTTTGATTGTTCAATTAAAAATGAGTTGATTTATTTTATTAGGAAACTAGCCGTGTCGTGGGGACTTTACAAACATAAAGTTTACGGACACAAGTTACATCCAGACTCGGAACATATATTTATGAATCTCACAAAGTTTTGTCCCGTGTGGGAATCGAACTCAAGCCCTCCAGCTTTGCAGTTAGGGTCACTAACCACTAGACCAACATAACTGAATAGGTCATCGTAATATTTTACGTAATCATGTTCTATCGTAGATAAGTAAAGTCACGCATTGTAAAGACGAATCGTATCGGGTTATACGTGGGGCCTCGAGATGTATAGGGCTCCGAATTTCGAAGCATTCTTCTTTTTTTTCGTATTGATGGTTCATCGAGTATTCAAATTTATGTCGTTAACAGTGGTAGAAGTGTAAGGACCAAGAGCCAGCAACGTATTTAGTGTTGTCATTTCATAAGTCATTAAAATTCACAAACTCTTATATTCCTGCAGAGAAACCTCTGCGGTCGGGGTATTTAACCCTAAAATAACAAAAAGGGGAAAGAAAAATAACTTCATTCAAACTAAAAAGACAAACTCCGTTTTGTTGTCGGTACAATGCTTCCTGCAAAACACAACACTACCCAGGTTATGTAGTTATGAAGTAAGGAAAACATCGTGAATAAACCACATGTCCTAGAATAAAAAAAAAATCTATAGGCTAAAGGTCTAAATCTTCTTAGTTTTCTTAATAGAGGAGAGGAGACCCGTGTCCAGCAGAGGGGCATATTTATTAATCATTTGAGCCTAATTTGAGTAAGAAACCTCGATACCTCTCTTCTTATACCTAAATAATGACAGCGAACATTTTATTCAAACAAAACTCTTAATTAAACGCGTATCGACAGTCGACGGTCTTCGATCGACCGTAGTTATATAACCTTCGTCCACATTGTCTAGTTATTGTTTTATGTTTATTATCTGATAAAAAACTACGCAGTTTTACTGCAGACAGACACGCTTTTGATATAAATTATCATTAAATAAATATTATTAGTGTATTGTTCAATCCAATTTGGATAAAATTCGCTCAAAACGTAGGCAACGACTACATAACATAATAATATGATTGCTGGGTTGGATGTGGTTACCTCGCCATTTACCACTGTCCGGCGTGATGTGTGTACAAAAATTTGTGTAATTCGTAAGTAGTTGTCACAAAGGCCCACATGGGCCCACGGGCCCCTCTGAACGGCAAGCGACATTGCGGTGGACCCAGGCGGAGATGGGAGGATAGCGCCATTTAACGAAAACTGATCCTTAGCGGTTTTAGATAGAGAGGTGGATAAAAAGTAAGAAGACTTTTTGTCGCGTAGTGGTACAAAATGAAACTTTGATAAATTAGCATTAACATACGACTCATCATACAAAAACATTGTAACATGAAAAAATCTATATATTTATTTTTACTCGTATGATGGATGATTATATCAGCATGTGTATTGTGATTATTGTATCGATAATGCATAATATTATCAGATTGTTGTGTATACATATAGATAATAATAATTTATTTTTCACCACAATATTAGCATTCTGTACAATAGCTTTTGATAAGTACAATATCTCCCCATGTTCCCCCACATAATAGTAATCTATACAACCTAATGTATGCAGCTAAAGACTTTGTGTTGTTGATGCTAATTTCAGTATCTACTACTACAATTTGGAAAATTCTTTTTGTACCTTATAGCTAATTAAGCCAAATGACTAGCCTCTCGGTCTAGTGATTAGTGATCCTGACTGCTCAAGCGGAGGGTTAAATGTTTGTTACGAGACAGAGTGTAATTTGTATCCAAGAATTGTATGTTTGTAAAGTGCCCCGCGACACAGGGCTTGTTCCCTAGTGCGGGAGTTCTCTTGTAACAGAAAAAATAATAATTTGCGGCCGGGCTAAAAAACTGGTTTGATGGAATTTCCAAAAATTCTTGACGTCTCTTGGGACCTTCGTACAAAGTGGTACAAGTGCAGCCTCAGTCGATTAGTCAGTCAGTTAGGACTAGTAATGCATGATATAATATAGATTATAGATTTCTTGAGAAAGGTGTAGGCTAGCATCACGCTATGATTCATAGAGCAGAAACCTTAAAATGAAACTGACTCCAATAAAATATAATAAATGTATACCTACAACTTTCAGATTCCTGTTTTTTTTTCAAAAACTGCTTGACTGATTTCGATGAAATTTAAGTAGACAAAATCTATTTTATTTTCAAAGGTGGTCCCTTTGAAAAATAAAATAGATTTTTCAAAATGGGTTCAGGTGTTTTCGAGTAATCGGTAATAAACATTTAAAAAAGATTCCCACAATCCTACTTTTATGAAGTATAAATTTAACGCAGGTAAAACCGAGGAACATTAGTGATATATATCAAGATCGATTAGATCGAAGATAAACTATGATCGGATATGTAATGCAAAATACAAGTGGGTTGGGCAACATTTCTCAAGGTGACTTATCCTGCTTAGGTATGCAAACTTAAGTGGGCAAACTTGATGTATAAAAAATAGTAATGCTTTGAATATATTTTTTCTTAAAATTTATATGCAAAATGTTACTTTTATTTCATTCATTGTATATTTGAAATAGATAAAGGTAAGGTATATATTAGTGTGTTAAATAGTAATGTTTTAGGACAACTTATACACTGCCATTTTTCATTCCAAACTATGCCAAGTCTGTAGGTAATTGTTTCGATCCAGACATACTTCTTTCGCTTCCTCTTCATATATTAACCTCTTTACGCATAAACGTCGGTTTTGGGTACTTTTAATTTGGCTCTTTCTTAGCACATCACCTACATGGTCGATCAGGTTGATGTATGTTCACCTGGCGGCCCCTAACATCATCTACGTTCATTCTCGCACGATATACCTCGTTTGTTGTTCTTCTAAATTAATAAATATACTTATATAATTAGAAATACAAACATAAATTTGTCCTGGGTTGAAATTTAACCCACTTCATCTGGCAGGCCAGCCAAATTGTTGGTGGTTATGTAAAAGAAGACTCGGAAAGCATGCAGCTGACCTACAATTCTTACTTCAGTATAGACAACTTTAACTCCAGAACATACAAGATATTTATAGGCAAATTTTTACCTATTGGTTTTGGTAACAGGAGGTTCTAAGCACTCATGTTTGTACAATAAATTTTAAACCCTATCACTCAAAACGTAGAAGCTAATTTCGCACATGATTAGCATTAGCATCCCATTAGAACAGAACTTAATATAAAAACAACTCTGATTTGTAATTTAAATGAACTTAGTATTTCAGACTTTGTAAATTCCTTGAAGCAAGAAAATACTGAATGTACATGTAAAACAAAATTATATTAGGCTAGCCTACTTAATAGTAATAGTCTAAACCAGGCAACCTAAAAGACAGAAGAGCCAAAATGTACATTTTATAAAATTTCTTGAAAGTCTTCAACGAGCCATTTTGTGCTCTATATTAAACTAGCTACCCACTATATATGGACACAATGAACTGGAGGGCGGCAACTTTACATCGAAAGAGTAGCATGTGGCTCGCTAACCACATGTTGCCGACTCCTGGATTATTACCATTAAGCAGGCGGGAGTAATATAATTTTGCTCTACATGGTATTTGGTATTGCCATTTATTGCCAACCTAAATGAAGATAAGTATACTCTATCTCTTCACTTTCATAGTCTGATGGGATGGCAATCACACGACTGTAAAAAGATCAGGCATAGAGACTAGACAGAATAGAGGCATAAAACTTCCTTGTCTTGTCTTGAAATAACCAATTCTCCTAAAGTGTATATCAGGAAAAAGCATCGATACACATGATAAAGCTAGCTATTAAGTTAGATTAAACATCCTTCTAGGTGGAGGCCAACTCATAATTGTTTACACAAACATCATTTTAGTCCATGATGTAACCCGTATAATGTAAATATAACAATGTTAAATGTATCTAATCAATATGTTAATCAAATAAAGTACCTCTGAATTGCGCCTCCCATTCCTTAACTGATTCCATTTCCATTGAGTTAAGGTCACTGAGGTCATCATACTCTTTGTCTGATGAAGTAACTGAGAATGTGGCTAGACCTCTTGATGCATCTTTCCCTCCAAATGCTGCATAAGGTCCACCTAAAAAGAATATGTGGTTTATTTGATACCATTCATTCAAGTTAGCTGAAAGAAGTTCACAGTTGGATGTAAGATTTTTTTAATACTACACAACAAAAACAATCATACGGCCCGACTGATGGTAAGTAGATGGCGTAGCATATGGATGCTTGCAATACCAAGGGTATCACTTGTATGTTATAATATTTATATTTTATGTCCCAGGCACAGGGATTTGTTCCAGAGGGCAGATATAATAATAATATCTTGGGAGATCTCACACATGGCCATCTGATCCCAAAACTAGGATAAGCATGTTCTACACTAACCAACTGTAAACAGATTATTAAATATATATAATTATATTTCTTAATAGAATACAACAAGTTATAGAATACAATAAGGATTGATCTAACTTTATAGTATGTATAAAAAAAGAAAATATATCACATAACCAGAAATGTTTCAAAAATAGTGTTCACAAATAATACATGAGCACAACATGTTTAATGTTTTTAATATTCAAAAGGTTACCCAAGGTGCACACTGCATGTTGAATGATTAATTAATGAGTCATTATATGTCAACTCTATTTATAAACACGGTGCGAATGCACTCACCGGGCCCGTAGAAACGCCGACCTCGCGTTGCGTCGAATATCCAACCGTTCACCGCAACCAGCACCCTCCCATCAGGTTGATTACCATCGTATTGACGAAGTTCGGCTACCGTCATATCTTTACGAAGTTTTGGTAAATCCAATACCGGCAATTCCACAGGAACTTTTGTGAATTTCACGTATATTTTATACACCAACGCAAAGATTAGCGCTGTTATAATCAAATTTACAGGACTGTAAATTTCGTATAAGAAGCCGTAACCCCCTTCAGAACTATCAGTTTCTGGTAATTTGGTCTCCGGAGCTGAAGCCATTTTCGATTGTACACAATGTTTATTCGTCGCCTCTGAGGAATGGGGTTTATTGTATAAATTTTAGAAAACTATTTCAATTCGCAAATGTAAAATACTAAAATCACTGACGTCAGCGTTCCGGTAACGACAAGACGACAACTTAGATGTTGTCATATTAAAAATGTTACATTGGGAACAGTCTAAATAAAATATTTTTTTTGTTTAATTTCAATAAAACACAAATTCATAAAACTAAATCGATGAGAACAAAAAATGCTAATATATTCTGCCTAGGATTTATTTTTCCAAGTTGATATGTCATATATTTATTTGAAAGATTCTATCTATGACGTTATGGACCAAGCTCAAACCAAGCCCAACTCAAAATTACCATAAAATAAATAATACGTATTTTTGTTATTTTGGCAGTCAGCCCACTTAGCCGTGTCCAAGGCAAAACCAAACTTATCACGTAGCAATGAGAGCTATGTGCACAAAGCAATGATTTGGTAGCTACATTCTAATGAAATATTGAAAATACTTGTCACAAATACCTAATACCATTTAACTATTAGGCTCTCAAATGGGAGCATATAAACAAAAACAAAAATACAAGGATTTTTTATAGTTTGGCAACAGCATTAAAAAGTGATTGAAAGTGACAGCACTGACATATTTGACAGCTAGGTTGCTGGTTGACATTGACACATTTGACACTGTTGACAGCGAATTGCTGAGACACACACACTTTTACACTTGTCATGTCTTGTTTGTTACCTACTTGTTGTATTTGTGAAGCGGTGGACTGTTGTTTAGCATTTAATTTAGACATTAATTAAATTCTATTTAAATAAAAAAGCCGCATATACTGTTCCGTTAAAATGAAGGAACAGAATACAGATCTCTGTTCGAGATATATTAAAATATTTATCGTGGTTTCTTGTTACTGGTATGTACTGTAATCAAAGTTATTTTATTTCTATAAGTAAAATAATATGATTCGTTTTTACTTCATTACCTTTGCTCCAACCGGCAAAACAGCAATTAAATTAACTATTCTAATGTATCAGTCGACCGTAACTTATGTGAATAAAGTGGGTTTACTAATTTTCTGCTTGAGCTAAGCAATTATACTTATACACCATTTTATTTTGGCTATATCTGTTTATGAGATATATTTTTTATAATAATAATACTCTAGTTATAGACTTATTTTAAAATATTTTCAGGATAGTATCAATAGCGACGGTATTTGTGAACAAGACTTTACTAAGTAGTGACAGTGTGGCACTAGAAGCGCCACTATTCATCACATGGTTCCAGTGTATTGTGTCGTACAGTATATGCTTTTCCCTGAGCCAGTCTGGTGGTATATCAGGTGTATTTTCATTTCCAAAAGGAACACCATGGAATATTGATATTATTAACAAGGTAAATCTCTTTTTATTTATACAACTTAGGTAGCAAACAAGTATACAGCCTGCTTGATATTGAGCAGATAGCATAGCCTATGGACGTTCGCAATAGCAGAAGTATCACTTGTGTGTTGCTGACCTTTTTTTTTTCACCAGCACTTAAAGATGGATTATCTCTGGTATAGGAAAAGTAGTTTGTGATTGTGCCTGTGCCAAAGGTAGTGGATACACTTTATTTTTTTATTATTTTTTAAATACAACTCCCGCACTGAGAACACGCTCCGTGTCGCGGGGGACTTTACAAACATACAATTAACGGACACAAATTACACCCAGACCCAGAACAACATGTTGTAGGTCCTGTGTGGGAATCAAACCCTCAACCTCGTGCACAGCAGGCGCATACTTAGGCCACTGGACCACCAAGGCAGTCAATTCCCACTCAGGACAATTAATATTTGTGTGATGAACATGTTTGTTCTGTGTCTGGGCCATGTGTGAGTTGACTTGGTATCCCTTGGAATGCTTCAACAGCCTTCAGATTTTCTTAGAATATCAAACTTCATAATTTAATTAATGATATCTATCTAATATGATATGAATCTCTCAATAGATAGGTAGCATTGTATTTAAATAATTTCAGTTAACTGTTATTTAATCTAATCAGTAACATAAAACATTAATTAGCACTAATGTGCTAGCTGGATTAATGTCATAGTTAGTTAGGTAAATAACTATTAAGAATCTTATAGTAATAGCTTTGAAGCTAAAGGAAAGAAAAAGAAAGAATATCTAAGACTTTCTCTTTCTTTATTGCCTCCAACTAATATGGATTTAGTGATGCCTATAATTTATTTTTATACCGTCAATTGTTAACACTACATTTGAAATGCAAAGAAAATTTCTCTTTCTTTATTGCCTCCAACTAATATGGATTTAGTGTTGCCTATAATTTATTTTTATACCGTCAATTGTTAACACTACATTTGAAATGCAAAGAAAATTTTACCGATAGTTAATGATAAGTAAAATCACGTTTTATTTACTACTAATTAATGTTTTGCTAGCCAATAATATCACTACATGTGCGATCTGGTCGCCTTTCAACCAACAATGTACTGGGTATTGTGGGTTCGAAACACGCTCAGGATAAAAGTATGTGTATACATGTGAAGTTATTTATGACATAATATGTTTTGTCCTTAGGGTGGGTATTGTCTTTTCAAAAGTCACTTCATACTGCTCTTATTATACATTTCCTCTATTACTATTGGTTTGCTGTTAGAAAACTCAATACTGAGTTAAACTCGTCTTTGTACGTGTCTTTAGTTAAGTATTTTCTATTGTTGTCTGCAATAAAGAATTAAAACAAAGACATATCGGAATTTGTATTTTGTTTGTAATGAATAAACTCAAAACCTATTGGACTGATTTTAAAAATTCTTTCTCCTCTAGAAAGCAACATTATTACCTAGTACATACATAGGCTACATTTTATTTTAAAAAATTAGGGATCTTGTAGGAATCCGGTACGTGCTGCTAATAATAAATAAAATATAAAACATTAATGGGTCGAGCATATAGCTCTTAGCACTGATGGCTGTTGGGGCAGAAAAGTTCTAAAGTGGCGACCACAAACTGATAGATAAAGCGTGGGCAGGCCTCCAATAAGGAGAACCGACGACCTGGTAAATGTTGCGGGCAACCAATGGGAAAGGTGGGCCAGGATTGAGTGCTGTGGAAGGAAGGCCTATGTTCAGGAGTTGATTTTCAAATTGTTTTAGCAATTGCGAGTGTCTAATTGCATACGATAATTATTATCACTGTATGCTTGTTTGACGAGTTTGTAATTTAAAAAAGATAAACTGGTTATTATCACTTTAAACTGAATATGAATTTGCATATTATACTGTTTATATGAGTTCACATGCATTGTGTCATTAAAATATAAAATTAATTACATGATTACGTCCTTGCTGAATTTCTATGATATTAGGTACTAGCTGACCTGGCTAACATTGTTTTGCCATATAAAGTAAAAATAGTAATATATATCTCTATTAAAAAATAGGGGTTGGTGGTACAAAAGTATGGATATAGGTAATTTTTACTGCCACATCATTCAAAATATTCTAGCCTACGACCTATTCTCAGACCTACCAAATACCAAACCTACAAATCAGCCAAGTCGTTACGGAGGAGTTCGATAGCAAATACTATAGTCTATTTCACATAGCATGGGTACTGTGACGTTTGACATTTGAAGATAAATATCAATGAAAATTAAAGACGATGAAATTAAAATCTAGGTATTGATTGAATACTCTAAGTTCTTGATTATTCAATTAGTTAATTGGTTAGAGATTGATTCAATCATTTTCTTTTATCCTCGTCGTAAAATGTTAAACGTCACAGTACCCATGCTATGTGAAATAGACTATAATTATGATACAAAATTTTTATAGACAAATAAAACATTGGGATTTGATCAGGTTCAACTTCTTATAACAATTAATCCTACTAATATTATAAACGCGAAAGTTTGTAAGTATGGATGGATGTTTGTTACTCTTTCACGTAAAAACCACTGAACGGATCTGGATGAAATTTGGCACAGAGATAGATTATGGTCTGGAATAACACAAAGGCTACTTTTTACAGCGATAACCGACATCCACGCGGGCAACAGCTAGTAATGCCATATTTCAATGGAACCATTTGTAACACAAATTTAAATTTGTCCCTTTTTATGCGGTGATAAAGTAGTATACCTAACTGTTGATTACGTGATAACGACCACGACTGTGTGGCGTTTGATTATTTTCAATGGCTAATGAAATTAAGTCTATTTGTTCTACAGGAAACAATACTGGTGTTCGCCCACATAATTAATTTGAGTCGATGTCCATAGCCTTCACAAATTCTACGCAAATTTATTAGATACTAGCGACTCACCCCGACTTTTCCCGGGTTTATTTCACTTTTTTTTATTTTCCATTTTTTTCCGTAAGAACCTTCTACAAAGTATGTATTAGAAATCATTATAAAGAGATAGATAAATGAAATAGGTAGAGACGTCTACACTACTGTGTGTAGTTATTTGGTTGCGGTATTTTGTAAGGTGCGGTCTTGTGTAAGTGTCCAGCAGTGGACGTCTTTCGGCCAAAATGATAATGAAGATGATTTTTATAATAACATTAGCGACCCGCCCTCGGATCACTTTGGTTTTTTCATTTCTTTACTATAATATGCATGTATTATACATATACAAGCGCTGGTGGCCGAATGGGAAAGTAACGGACTTGCACGCAAGAGGTGCGAGTTCGATCCCGGGCAGTACCAATGTGAATTTCACTTTGTGGAGTTTATATGTACTAATCAAATGATTCGCCATCTGCTAATGGTGAAGGAAAACATCGTGAGGAAACCCACATGTCTTAGAAGAAATTCTAATGACATGTCTGATTCACCAACCCGCATTAGGCCAGCGTGTGTATATTAAGGCCTAAAACCCTCTCTCTCTCTTGATAGAGGAGAGGGGACCCGTGCCTAGCAGTGGGACATATATGGGTTACTGTTATATACATATAAATCTTCCAGGGAGATTTTTTTAAATGAGTAGAAACCACATCAAAATCCAATACATAGTTTAGAAGATCTAAGCATATATAGAGACAGACAGAGGGAAGCGACTTTGTTTTATACTATGTAAAGGCCTTATCATACTAAAGATTTGTGAGCGAGTTCGCAGCGACAGCGCGGTGAACAGAGCCTCTAGACAAGTGGCATAAGCGATAGTCGAATCGAAAAGTCAAAAAAGAAAATGTATGGGGTTTGACGTAAGTTTACGACATTAAATCGTAGACTCACGTCAAATTCCATACATTTTATTTTTTGACTTTTCGATTCGACTAGGTATCGCTTATGCCACTTGTCTAGGCTCAGGCCGTGATTAGATTAGAGCCGACGACGCCATTTTGTACACGGCGTTCAACAGTCTCCTCGCCTCACTTCAGTCGTATTAAAGACAGTGACGTTGCGAACTCGTGACGTGCTCGCTGCGCACTCGCAGCGACCTCGCTGCGCACTCACTCGAAAATCGCCAGAGTGATAACGCCCTAAAGATGTGTTTTATTTTCAGGTCATCCCTCTATCAATAATGTTCACATTGATGATAGCAACAAACAACTTATGTTTGAAGTATGTTGGAGTGCCATTCTATTACGTTGGAAGATCCTTAACAACCGTGTTCAATGTCATATTTAGTTATGTTCTGCTCAGTCAGAGAACTTCGTTTCGCTGCATTTTAACTTGTGGATTTATCATATTTGGATTCTGTCTTGGTGTTGACCAGGAAAATGTATTAGGTAAGAGATTTGTTTTTCCAGTGGTTTGTAAGCCTGATTGCTTAGCTGACGGTTATGGGTTTGATTACCACATAGAGCAAATTACATCCTGACACAGAACGAAAAATAATTTCTTTGTTCTGTGTCTAGATGGAATGTATCTATAAGACATCAATAACAACATATATATCTCAGTTCTGATCACGGGTCTCTTCCTCTGTGAAGAGAGCTAAAAGTAACACAAATGTTTGTCTCGTGTGGGGATCGAACTCACAACACGCCGCGCAGTAATAAATGGTGAGGTAACTACTTAAGCCACTGAACCATACGTGCAGTATTTAGACATAATACGGCAGTGTCCTTACTTTATAGAGTCTTCCTTGCACTATGGTGCCACCTGGGATCTAACTCACACCTCATCAACCGCAAGAGAATAATGACTTAAGATGAGATACGCCTTTTTTGAAATTTTCATCTTATGCTACACAGAGTTAAGGTTCAAAATTGTCAAATGTCATTTCTCAACTTACTCCTCTTTTCCACTGATGGTGCGATATGTACAACAGAAGTCGATTACTATCGCACTCTGCTACTACCATTTCTGACTGGCTACTGGCTACTAAACTTTTTTTTTATTACAGGATCACTTTCTTTACTAGGAACAATATATGGCGTTATAGGTTCCTTAATGCTTTCACTATACTCAATATACACCAAGAAGGTATTACCACATGTTAATCAAGAAGTATGGTTGCTATCGTACTATAATAATGCATATTCTATAGTACTGTTCTTACCATTGATTATAATGAATGGTGAATTACCAGTATTATGGAATTATACCAATTTTGATAGTACATATTTTTGGTTCCAAATGTTTATTGGAGGAATTTGTGGTTTTGCTATCGGATATTTCACTTCGTTACAGATTAAGGTAAGTTTTTTTTATATTAGTGGGCTGAAACAGTGGAAGTTTATAGACGTATCTGTGATATGGTCCAAGGTTTGATCCCCGGGTGGGATAAAGTGGTATTGGATCCTTCTGTCGAGAAATTTTAGTTTACTTAGGGTATCACTTACGTAGATGACACAAGTAACTACCATCGGCAAGCCCATATGTTTATTTGCCACCTAGATAGAATTAAAATATACTCAGTATTCTATTATACATGTTCGATTTTTAGTTCTGTGTTGTAGGGTCAACGGTCAAGGTCACACGTCGCCTGAGCTAGTATCACTTCTACCCAATAAGAAAAAAGCTAATTTTATTTCCTAAATCTTTCAGGTGACATCTCCCCTAACACACAACATATCAGGCACAGCGAAAGCTTGTGCTCAAACAGTTATAGCAACTCGATGGTATAACGAATCTAAAAATCCAATATGGTGGACTTCAAACGCTGTTATACTATGCAGTAGTGCGTTATATGCAAGATTTAAACAGTTGGAAATGGAAGATAATGCAAGAAAACCAATACCAGAGGAGAAAAAGAGTTTAGTATGATGTTGTGACGTCAAACTTGTGTTTAGAAGACTGGACAATGTTTTAAGTCTATGTTTGTGAGTGTTATGTAAATTTTTATATATAAAAAATAGGTTAAGAATGTTTATGCCCGCAAATCATAAAAAGTAGTCAATGAATTGACTTATAATATTTACACAGCGTTGCATTTCTAAATAGAATTGTTTTTATATACTTTTTATCCCGATATTTCACCGGGAATGGGAAACAATCAAAATACAATGACGACCACTCAAACTGCGTTGAAGTAGAAGAATGTCTTTCATTGAACTTTCTTTTTAATACTAATTCGGTGGCAAACAAGCATATTGCACGCCTGATGTTAAGCAGTTACCATAGCCTATGGACGCTTGGGTGTTGTCAAGCCATTTTTTTTACACCAGGGCTATAAGATTGAATATCCCTGGGATAGGAAAACGAGCATAAATGAGCGCTGGAGAGGTCTCATTATGTGAGTACAGGTATACTCACATACAGAAACACATCTACACCGCACATGTAAGGTATTTAATATGTGAAATAAATAA
The DNA here is from genome assembly GCA_947095525.1 of Trisateles emortualis. Lineage (NCBI taxonomy): Eukaryota > Metazoa > Arthropoda > Insecta > Lepidoptera > Erebidae > Trisateles > Trisateles emortualis. The sequence continues at coordinate 16,859,057 of OX352736.1, read as the reverse complement.
AAAAAGGAAGAAGACAAAAATTGACACGTCATAATAAGTACACAAAAATTATCCTGTGCGATATCTGAAAGGGTACTAATCTCAGCTCTATGCTGCGGTCTTTATGCTGCAGCGCTGATTTTCTGATCAGGCCTTAGTGAACAAACAACTGTAATCACATCCCAATATTTATCCGTAGCGAGCTGTAACAAAGTCTATATAGTAAAACTATTAAAGTGAGAATATAATCATGTATAAGTTATATTACTATAAGTTTATATAAGGGTTTATTATATATATACTAGATTGAGTGTCCCGTACTGATAAGCAGCGTTCGGTCTTGATAAATGACTGTGTGCTGTCTGGTCAATTCTTACCACTTTAAAACGGTGCCATTTTTGATGCCAAATCTAGTACATATGTATGTAAACTAAGATATAAAGAATATCGTATAATTTAGTTTTAATATATTATTTAAGTACTTACACTGAAATTGTAAAATTATTAAAAAGAATACAAATTTAAAACAAAATTTAAATGACATAAAAATTGCAAGGAAAATAATTAATTGTGAAATCGGTGCTAAGACAAATATGTATGTAAATATGTAGTGAAGTTGGCGGGGTTGGACCTAGCCTCTATTAAATCCTCTACCTATTTGGTTTGGTTTCGATTTCCTTTCATTAAAAAAAAAGTTAATGGCTATGACATAAAGAGTCAAAAGAGAAGTTAAACGAATATATAAACTTAAATTATAAACATTTATAAAAAAGAAAAAAAATATATCTCGTCTTTCTACTATTTAATTTCACCTTAAAATAATGGCATATAATATGAAAAAAAAAAAACAATTGAATTAGACTTGTAACAAATAGTATATTCGACCTCGAACTTAATAGGTACCGAATATTCGACGGGTTGGTAAGGCGGGAAAACTTATATCTCCATTCTCCGTAGATAGACATAGGTTTTCCCTCCAGACTTCGGCCGAATGCTTTGCAACTAATATTCGGCTATTCAGCCAGGATTCCCGTTAAATATTGGGTATTAAGGCTAAAGCCTATTATAGTTTTTGGTAGGTACCAGTTTAATTATTTTTTTTAATTGTTGTAAACTTTTGCCTAAAATTGCATTCTGCATCATAATCTTCTACTTCTAAATTTTTATTCAAATTCAAGTGCATACACATTAAATTGTTGGCTTTCTGTTATCTTAATATATATATTTCTTGTGTGCGTGTGTATGTGACTGAACTCCTCCTAGACGGGTGGACCGATTTTGATGAAATTTTGTGTGTGTGTTCGGGTAGGGCCCTGGATGGTTTAGATTCACAATTGGACCCGGTAGGTGGCGCTGCTGTCGGTATTTCAGCTTTTTCCAGCAGGACGACGTCTGCCAGGTCCACTAGTTTTTTATAATACTGAAGTTAATTATGAACCTATGACTACTTTAACATACACATTAATATAAACATTTTCTCAATTATCTGACTAGAACAAAACATCATTAGATATTTGGCATTCATATGAGATAAAAGTAGCCAAATACTGAATATTAGCCAAATATTCGTAGCCAGTTTAATAATAACTAATTATTATTTTTATTTAAGTGTGATCTTAATAGTCTAGACAAATATTGTTTAATATTATTATATTTATGTACCAAATAAAGATTGTTTGACTCGTCACGATCTGTTATATGATCATAAAGTTCTAAGCCATAATTTTTATTCCAATCAATTGTAAATAAAGTGTTATTAAATGACACCCATTCTGTATATCTATATCTTTTTGTTCTTATACTATAACCCATAATTTTGATGTCCTTAAGGCGCGGTTTGTCTGAGTTATGTTGAGGGTAAACACTCGGTCTTGGGTATTGACTTATAGCATAATTACTCCCAATTGTTTTCTTGCCACCTGTGATAAGCGATTTTAAACTTTTACCCTCAAAACATAAAGGCGATTTGTCATTGTTATTTCGACATTTACTTATGGTATGTGACAAACCACTGTAGTCTACCAAAGTAGGAAATATATCAAGTAGTTCTACCGGAGTATATATGTTTTTATGCAATTGTTCTGGTATTGAAAATATTAATGGTACTTTAAGAGCTACGTCGAAGTTGCTGTATTTCGCCCACAAGCCGTTTTCGCCCAACGACCAACCTGCAAGTAAAAACAGAAATATAATTCATACTAATAATTTTAAATTACTGTTTCATAGCTAGACTACTGAAACGATTTAGATTAAATTTTGAAATGGAATACACAATTGTAAGGATGTCTTTAGCGTAAAGGTTAATCTGATGGATGTTACGTTACTTTAAAATAACTAGTAACTGATAAGATAAAATTTATTCATCCAAAAAACATCGTACAAAAATATGAGAATTGAGTCCCACACTAGGCTTTATAGCTTGTATCGTGGAGGTCTTTACAAGAATTACCTTAACAAAGATATTAGGTAGCAGCAAACAATATTTACTACAAAATGTCAACAATATTAAAGTACTTGAACTACTTGGCTTAAGTTACATTTTGGCGTAATGACGTATTTACTAATTACTAGTTGAAAGGGGTTACCCCACTTATACACTTGATAATTATTTCATTAGGTATGTGCTAATGCATTAAACAAACAATACTAAACGACTACTAAGAAATATCTAATTAAAATACTAACCATGATCACTCGTTAAAACTACAATAGTTTTCCTTCTATCGACGTAGCTCAATAGTTTGCCGATCAGGTCGTCTACATACGCTGCTGCCGCGTAGTAACTCTGCATTATCCTCAACGACTGTTTGTGAGGCATGGTGCCCCAAGGAAATGATATGTTTAGTCTAGCGATGTCATCACGACGACGGACGTCGGTCCAAGGATGCCATGACACGGTAGGCATGTTGTACGGCATGTATGGATGTTTTTTGGGCTTTATATTTTTAATCGGTACTCTTTCTGAAAATTATGTTTAATGTTACTTTATTGCGTCATGTTTCTCCACTATCTTCTTTCTCTATTTACTCCAAACGAAGTGAGCTAAGCCGCAGTAAAACTTGGAAGTAAGTTATGATTGTCGAGTATAATAAGGTGGGGTAAGATTGTATAATGAAGTTTCATGGGGTAAGGTTATGTAATAGGGTAATCATATTTAAAACTATAATTTACATAAGTAGGTACATCATCGTCTTACACATCCCACTGCTGGGAACGTCTCTATACATTACAGTAAGTACCTACATAATTAAAGTTAATTATCTGTGAGGCCAAATACTGTAGTACCTAATCCCTTTTGTAAGACTTACCTAGATATTCCTTAGGAAACTTGATAGGTATGTGCGGTTTATAGAAACCGACAGCTAGTAAAAATGGCTTGCTGCTATTTCTATTTGAAAGAATATTTACAGCAGCATCCAAAGATTCCATATCTGGTAAAGTTCGCCCTGGCTGCCGCGAAACATTGACAGGGCACACGAGATTCCTTTGAAGTTTTTTTGTATGTTTATCTTTGCACACAGCTGAATCCTTATATTTCTCAGTAGGGGGATGGTAAGGGTAAACAGACCAACTGTAGGGGTAATCATCGGAAAAGTTTGAGCTTATTCCGGGATGAAAAACTTTCCCGATGGAGTAAGTATCGTAGCCGTTTTCCTTAAAGAATTGGGGCAAGGTGGTAAAGTTGCCTGCGGTGTCGCGCCAGTAGTTGTAAAAGTCGTATAACCGTAGTGAGTCTGGTCTACGACCTGTAAGCATGGAGTTTCTGCTTGGCGCGCATAGAGCTTGCTGGAACAGTGACGTAGGTAAAACATAAGTTAGTGAGTACCTAAGTAACTACGCTTTAATGTTGATATTTGGTGTATAAAAATATTTTTTTATTTGTTTGTGCTTTTATAATAGTATTAAATTATATAGTATCTTTCTACATGCAGTTGATACAGACTTGGAACAATGCAGACTTCGGGTGGAACAAATAAAAAACTGGAATATAAAAAAATGCGTAAGGCATAAGCTGCTGGCCAAATTGCACTTACAAGTTCTTTTTTTTAATCAAAATATCGACAGGCGCAGTGTTATTACAAGACAAGATGAATTTGTGCAATTAGCCAGCGTGGACTTTAAACAAAACTTGGTGGGGACTAAAATATAAAATCTAAAACGAAAAAATAGTTACCTGAGCAAATGCGTTTTTGAATTTGACGCCTTCATCACCAAGTTTTTTTATATTAGGTAAGTATACATTTTCGGCCGATAGATGGCGCAAGTCATCCACTACAATTATCAGAATATTATTTGCCTTACTAGCACTTACACATTGCTGTGGCCAATAATGTATTAAGAATATTGTTTTGAGAACTAAAAACTGTAAAAACGTCATATTTTAATTCCAGCCCCACCCTACTTTATCGTACGACTTTAACTGCTGCTTTCTTTTTGTTGTCTGCACATCCATAAATCAATACAATGTCAAAAAGCAAAACGAGTATGTCGATTCTTGGTTTTATTGTAATTGAGGTATGTTTTCAAAATATTACGACCAGTTGATCAATTAGAAAACTGACTCAGAAAATATCTATTTAATTTTAATACAATTTATTTGGAATAAAATCTTTTCAACAAATAAAAGATTCTGTCAAAATCGGAACGTTGTGTAGGACTATTACCCAAAGATTAGAATATCTGTAAGAGATGTCACTGCTATTTAGTTTAATATTGCCAATCGGTTTAAATAGGTTATTTATTTTTTATTTTAAAGTTTACTTATACCTCTCAAAAATATATTTTTCTTAAAAAAACGTTGTTAAATACTAGAAAATGACGATTTTGTTCATTTATTTGAAATGTAGCGCGAAAACACTCGATCACGTCAATTTACGTCAGGTTTGAAATGTGACGTCATTATGGGAAACAACACTATTTATTTAGGTTCTTATTCTAAAGTTTTTGCATTTTAAACCTCGGCATATCAATCAAATTGTTAAAGTTATTATAACTCAGGTTATTTTCTTAATAAATATATTCATTTGATAAAACAGAGATGCCAAATGTTTTGTGCAATGTAGCGTCTTATGATACTCAAACATCTACAGATAAAATATCGCAAGTTTATTTTGCAAAAATAAAATAGTTACACTTCGTTTCTTACAAATAAAAATTATGTATAAGTTACGTTAATCTGTAAGCTGCCTTATCCAATACACTTCATATTTTATTATAACAACTCTCAAGTAGCCAATTGTAATAGGTAAGGATGGAGTTTTTTTGTTAAAAAATACATCAAAATGCTTTAGCTTTATTGCAAATAATTCATGTTAGATAACAAAAAACGTTGGAACGCTCTTCTTTGTCGATGACAGTATTATTTAGTAGGGAGGATTAAAATAGGTAGAAAACTATAAGATAGTGTATCTTCTACAAAATAAGGATTGTTCTTGGCTCAGTGTTTACCACACAGTGACAAACTGTATATGTGTGCCGTTGTATACAAACTGAATGTCGCGTCGTAATATTAAAACTCACGCACACATCTACAAAACAAACAAGTGGGCGTTTGGGTATTGTCATTCAAATCATCTGTTTCGTAAAATTGTTGTATATTTTGTACATAAAATCTAATTTATTTTTGATTTATTTATTTAATGAGAGTTATATTGATGAAATAATAGTAAAGGTGTGCGAGTGAGATATGTTTGTTTAGGAATTTGTTGTTATTCGTGTGACGTCATTGTTTTCGACTGCCAATACGACGCAATAGCATTTTACTCGAAAATGGATTTAAAATGAGAATTGTTTTCGTAAACAAGGTGAGTGTGTTATATAAGACGTATATTATGTTCGTAAAACGCAATCATATAGTTAGATTTTGTCATAACAGAGTTTAGTTGAACCTCATCGATTTCCTTTGTCCTCGGTCCCCTTTTCTGTTGAAGTGCATAGGTACATACAGTCAGTTGTATAAATTGTGTAGTGCAACCAGCTGTTTCGAGATTATAAACGGGTGTTTTTATCTGAAAACTGAATATTTATAAGGTGACATTGTTTTGTTTTTCTAATTATGTAATCAGTAAATAAAGATTAGGACTCTTCATTGACATTACTTCGATCTTGTTTTCGAGAATTCCATTTTTGATTTTTGAAAATTCGCGTCCTGATTTTTTCAAGATAAATTTATAGCTAATGTAATTTAATTTTGAGCTTATATTGTGCCTATTTCTTGTGAGGTAGTTTTAATTAATCATCAACCTTCTGTTGATTTTTTTTTTTGTTAGTCTATCAAATAGTTCTAAAATAAAGTGTGGAATAGATTCATAGGTAAATTAATTTCGTTTAAAAATACAATATTTGTACACTGAATGAAAAAAAAAGGGTTATAAAATGACATTTTAATTCAGTTTTTGTCTTGTTATTTTGAATATTATTTGATAGCACACCATTTTAAGTACATTCAATAACAATATGCCTACATTACAATAATTGAGGGTAGTACAGTAGGTACAATATTTTATTTTTTAGTGTGATAATGACCAAGGTCATAAAATGTTCTGCCAAGTATTTGTCTGATTCATTTATCCTTACTGTTGCATCAATATCCTTTGTTATTGCATAAAATTTGTAACTTATTGTTTATCACTTGGTAAAATTATTAGCACACTTGCATTTACATTAATTATGATTGATGAATTAAAAAGTAGGTTTTGATGTAAATGTATTTTTTTTTAAATATTACTTTCACCACAGCCTTTTAGCACAATACCTAATTTTGGTAGCAAAATAGTGGCTAAAGGGTTCAAAAACAAGATTTAATTTTTTTTTAACAAATATTCATGTCCCGGATTTTTACTAATTTATTTAGGTATTATTCTGTACATATACTTTATATATAATTTTGTACCTATTTCAAGCAGCCATAATCATATATTATCCTAACAAACAGAAAGTACACCTAACAAACATTTATGGATCATACAAAGATCTATTCTGATCCCATGAGGGAATAAAACCCACAATAGGTACTTCATGCAGTGTTGGTGACCACACATGCAGTCAAAATTATTTTCATTCACCTGTGTATTCTTTTTCTTTCCCTTACTCATTCCTATGTTTAATTGCTGTCACTAGCTTTACCCCTATTTAATGTTATAGAGAAGGATAAGCTACCTTCATACTGATCACCATTCAGTTTTGTTGCCATGGTGCACACTTGCCTAATGATTTCAAGTATGAATGCAATAGATAATGCAGGACCTAACAATAGAAAAAGAGATAGTGATAGATGATATTAAGCATCCTAGCTATTGTTTACCGCAACAATTTCCTTGCACCAGTGCAATCTCTCTGTACGATTTTCTTACTATAATATCATCGTATTTTGCCTTAAAAATAAGTCTGACTTGGAATAGTGTAAGAATATATATAGGGTCGGCACGGCACCTCAGTTTATAGGTATGTATTTAGTCTGCTGACCCTAGATGTGTAGCTTTCAATTAGTAACAATTTTTTTCTATTTGAATCGGTAATTGCTGGAAGTAGTGCTTTTAAACATTGTATGTTTGGTTCAGTGGCTTTAGTGATTACAGCGCCATTTATCCACTGCATTGTGAATCTGATCTCCAGGTAAAAAATGGTGTGAGTGTGTTTGTAAAGTCACCCAAGACATGGCTTGGTCTGCTGCAATAGGCCTCAATTTTCTTTTTGTGGCGATTGTTCGCTGTCATCCTTCACATACTTATAGATAGTTAATGCAGGGCCGGCTCACACAGCATGTCTGCGGAGTCGCCGCGGCACGTGCGGTCGGGCGGGCCGCTCACCGTGCCGTCGCAGCCGCCGAGCGACCGCACCATCATCGACGCGGTCTCCGGGTTCATTAACGATGTCACGCTCTCCTCGTCCTCTACCGTCGACCCCAAGGACGTGATACAATGGGCGAGGTAAATTGAATTAAATATCAATTTAAAAAAAAAATCGCTTCTCCAGCTAAATTTGGTAAAATATGACCCAATGTTTTGAAGAGGTAAAGTATGATGTAAGTTTTTTCTGACGTTTTGAATGAGCACAAAGTTACGGAAAGTCGTATGAGTGCTACTTTTCCTAATGCAAATTCTAAGAGATTTGTGTCTGAAAAGTATTGAAGTAGGTATACCCTAGTCAGCGAATTATCCGTAGGAAAAAAAATGCTGGCATTTGTGTTTATGACGTTCATAAGTATCATGCATTTGATCTAAATGAATAAATGAGTTTCACTTTGCATAACGTAAATTCGGTAGGTATTAAACTCTCGCACTCGGTGAGGATATAAAAATGGTAAACAAGGGTTCTGTTAGCTGTATATTCTTGTTATAATTTCTCTACACGTGCATGTTAATTATGTAGTACAACAAAAGTTATCTACTGTGTACTAATTGCGTAATTTATTTTTACGTCTTTGTCGTTAGCGAATACGTCTTATGAGGTTATGACTAATTGTACAATGCAATTGTAGTCAGTAATTTTTAAACAAAAGTTCCTTCGATGTAAGGTTCGTTTCTTCGATTAGCCTAAATCTCTAAGATATATTGCCTATTTCTATATGTAGAAAAAATAAATCTAGCTATTAAATTAAATTATTAAATTGGCTAATTTTATTAAGTCTTACAATTTCAGCTAAGGAAAAACTAAAGCAATTCTTAACCGACTGAAATAAGGGCTCAGAGCCCGTTCAACCCTCACGATTTTTCCCTTGAATAAAAATTAATGTATTCTCCCCGCGTTGACGAGCCCGTTTATCCCTTTTCAAGGGAAGAATCGAGAAATTAATAATTTAATATTTTTTGGAGTACCCATTCACCCCTTACTCGCAGCGTCACTATTTGAGAAGCAAAAAAGTACAGTTCGCAAAATAATTAAATACATTTTGGATTATTCCAAGTACCTCTATATACCAAATAATTTTAAATTATTTTCTATACCATTTAATTAACATCTAATTCAAGTTTAAAAAAATTAAAAAGTCTATGTTAGCATTTAAAACAAATTAACAAAAAAAAAAGTTTACTTTATGTTATTTTGAATTGTTGACAAGACTGAGATTTGGTTTTAATAAATGTAGGTATACTTTTTTAAAAAAATTAAATATTTTAATGCCAAATATTTATATCCAAATATCTTATTAGTGCAGCCTTTAAAAAATATTTTTTTCCGCGGACTGTACTTTTTAGGTACTTGCAGTAAGGGGTAAACGGGTACCGGTGCCAGTTCACGGGGTGAACGGGCACTACATATTTTTAAGGGGTGAACGGGCTCTTAGCCGAAATAAGGTTAATATTATCCTTTATCCACTTCTGGATATAGGCTCTCCAGTCTCCTAAATCTCACTACAATCCTCGCCTTCCGCACCCAGTCTAACGCCAACATAATGTCTTTGCATTTACGCAAGATCGTCTAGTTTCGAAATAAGCTTAACCACCTGAAGCATTGGGAACTCGTACGTGCTTTAAAAGATATTCGTGGTCAATTAAATAGGTAATCTTCCTTTATCACAATGTGTTGCATTGTTCCCAGGTTCGAAACAGCTGACATAAACGAACCAACACCTGAAGGAGACAGCGATAGCGACATATCACCTTTACTCCTTATTCTGGGCTACGGCTCAGGGGTCCAAGTATGGCTGATACCCCCCACAGGGGAAGCTCAAGAAGTATTGTCATGGAGACAAGGTACAGTGAGGGTGCTCCGTATACTGCCTACACCGCAGCACGGCGACTGCTTTGCATCGAAGAGGCCCCTTATCGCCTTGTGTGATTCAGCAAGTCCTGGACCTTCGTTCTGCTCGCTCAGTTTTATTTCTATTAGAGGTGGTGAACAGGTTAGTGAATTTATAGTGATACTTTACATTGCATAGATATTACTATTTCATTCTTAGGTTGACAATGGAGGTTGTCGTTTTGGTATGCTGCTGTTAATATTGACGCATTCTATTTTAAAACAATTGAACTGATATGACGATGAAACCGGAAGGTAGGCAACAGAACTCTATAATTAAACAATGTTGACTAGCCATGTTTGGGCTTATTAGAATGGTCATGAGATGCACTTTAGCTGTCAGAGTCGGAGAGGTCAATCGTACTCTTTTTAATATCCCACTCGTAAAGCGATCATTCCCTAAACGTGTAATAAGTCCCTCTTTCATAAAGTGACATCACATGTTCATTTTCTTATCAGATAAAAAGATATATTTACTAACAATACATTTTTATTATACCAATGTCATGTTATGAATATATCATACGATAAGAATAGTAAAAATAGAAAAGATAATACTTGTGTTGACAATACATGTTTGTATTGAGTGGATATAGATATTCACCCACGAATGATCCAGTGGTGTATTTTACTTTGTTTAGTTTGCTGTAGGTTTGTTCCCCAAAACAGTAATTCATTTGGTAAAGAAGTCTCTGGGCGTTTTTTGTGTACAGGTTCATTGTTAGTAGGTACTTAATTGAATCTGTTTGTAATAATATCAAAATAGACACATAAAATCAAAAAGATTATTACCTACCTCATCAAAGCATCAAATACTATATAGTCCTCTAGACCGATTAGCCATCTTCGCAACGCTTATCTTCACTTCATTCTCATAGTCCAAGGAGAGTCTTGCATCTACTAGCTGACCGCAACAAGCTCGCTTAACTCTGCAGGCGAAATAGATCCGCGCGGCTGGTACTTAGCTACAAAAAATACTAGTTGGGAAACAGTTGTTCCTTTCGATCCTCACCTCCTTAACCTCGCCACCATCACCATCACCGGTAGCGGCGAGCGGTAAAAACAAATGTAACAAATGAATGTGGCTCGGCGCGCCAACAACAACCAACTTGTTCTTTAGTGCGGGAGTTGTCTTTAAAAAAAAAACAGTAGGTACGGCGCCGCGGATACGCGCGCGGTACCTCGTGGGGTTATAGAAAATTTTAGTACATTTGTTCTTACCGCTCGCCGCTGCCGCTGATAGCGCCAGTTTCCAGGCTGTAAGGCTGGTACACCCAAGATAGTATAGTAGGAAATGTTTACGACATATACTACGTTAATGAGATACTGAACGGTAAACACATTATATCTATGTTCTTATCAAATTGAGTAGACAAAACATAGACGCGTGTCGAGTTAGTCTTTATACTTTAGTAGAGGGCCTTATTTAGCTTCTGACCTCTGGTTTACTTTTTTGTATACTACTTGGAAGGCAAACAAGCATATGGCCCGCTTGATGGTAAGCAGTTACCGTAGCCTATGGACGCTTGCAACACCAGCGGTATCATACGCGCATTGCCGACCCTTTAAAAATCTTATAACTTCTTTCTTCTTTCTACTTGCATGGTATAATGAAAAATACCTTATAGGGATATCTCCAGCTTCACATTAGCAAATCCTTGAAGTCCCTGATGGCTGCGTTTAGCATAAAACAGCGCCACAGTTTTTTTTTTTGACTAAGTAGCTAAAATTGCAACCCCCTTGTAAGTACAAAGAAAAAAAATCGGGACAAATTTTTCCTTTGCACTTTTGCAAGCAATTTTAGCTAGAATGTCGCGAATGGTTGAATGCCAACTTTTTCTGTACCTATTACTATAACTTTAATACTAATAACTAAGAATAGTACAACTATACTGAACAAATAGCTAAATTAACCAAATTTATAGTAATTATTATTTATTTAAAACTTAAGTGTACGGAGGCTGACTTAATGCCAAAGGCATTCTCTACCCCTCAACCTTTGGGTGTTTCAGAGAGAAGACTATGTAGGTGCATTAACCGTAAAATTTAACAGAAACAATAATATTACAATACTTAATAACAATATAAAAATAATAGACATATTTACCAAATTATCTATGTATATATTTGTAAAGTATGCCATTTTGAATGTGCGTATTTTATGCACTTGTGCAAATATTATTGGTATAATGTAAATATGTGTTTATACGAGTTTGAGACGGTTTTAGAATAGTATTACAAAGTGCAATGCGACATTAAAGTGGTATTGACGTAGCATTAACGAAGAATAGTTGTGTTCCTGTGTGTGAGTACAGGTCTACAGCGCTAATTTAGGGATGCGTTTTGAAAGAAACGTATTCCTATCCCAGGGATACTCCATTTTTGTTGCCAACACATTTTTTATATGGGTATAAAAATGGTTTGGCAACACGCGAGTGATACCTCTGGTATTACAAGCCTCCTTAGGCTACAGTAAGTGCTTAAGACCAGGCGGGCCATATGCTTGTTGTCACACAAATAGTAGATATTAAAAAAAAATAGAGAAGTCCATCCAAAATCTTCATTATTTTGTGTTAGCTGCATTATTTTAAATCATCATTTTTAGAATTGAACCTAATTTATCTTATATCTGCACCCCCGAAAGTTGACTGGTAGATAATGCCTCAGGAGTTAAGACCGCTGTTGTACAATTATTGTATAACTAGCTGTTGCCCGCAGCTCCGCCCGCGTTGATTGAAAGTAGCCTATATGCTATTCCAGACTATAATCTACCTCAGTGCCAAATTTCATCCAGATCCGTTCAGTAGTTTTTACGTGAAAAAGCCACAAACATACACCCATACAAAATTTGGTCAAAAGTACTTTTAACCAAACACGTTGATTAAAAGTACTTTTGACTGATTTTTTCAGTCAAAAGTACTATTGACTGGCTAAGAGTTTTGACTGCAACATATACATTCTTACAAACTTTCGCGTTTATAATATTAGTAGGATGTGCAAAAAGTTTAAATAAATTAACAAACTTCTCTCTATCAACAGGTAAAAAGTATAAAATTCAAAAACCCAATACTTGACGTATTGGCAAACAAGCGTTCTGTAGTCGTATCCTTCTCGGAACGGTTCGCAGTGTTCGACGCGGCCACGTTAGAAGATAGAATGGCCGTCACTACTTGTTACCCGTGCCCGTGCCCTTTGGGTGGCAGTTTGCCTATAAACCCATTGGCGTTGGGTGATAGGTGGCTGGCGTACGCTGATAAGAAGCTTAATCAGTCGAAGAGAAGCAGTGGAGGGTGCGAAGGTAAGTTGCTACTAACATGCTCTGTGTCGCGGGGGACTTTAGAAACATACAATTAATTTATTAATGGGCACAAATTACACCCACGATTTATTTTAGATTACTTAAGTGACAAATAAACATACGGTCCGCCTGATCGATAGCAGTTATTCTAGCCTAACGCTTGCAATGTCTGGGACATTACCTGGACGTTGCTGACTCAAAAGTACAAGCTTTTAAACCATTATAATACCAGGGAATTACGATGACAGTAGCCAGAAATGCATGGAGTTGCAAAATTAATTTTAAGAACTAATTACAAGGAAGTTTTATAACTCTAAAGTAGACGTAAAAGTAGTCGCCAATTGATCGACCGTTGTTGTATTAAACACAGTATCAAGAGAGCCTTATCAAACTTTCTTCAACACCACAAGCACAGCACTGCCGACAGGCAGCACTGGCAGGGTCGCCATGCATTGTTGGGACAAAGTGAAATATGTATAATGTCTAAGCTTTAATGCATCAACTAACTAGCTATCGCAATATAAGGGAATGAGGGGCGATGCGTCACACACTACAGTGTAAACAGTCGCGAAGTGCGTTTCCCATAGATCACGTTATACTGAGTTAGCGCTTTGCTGGTACTGTTTCAGTAGAAAGGGTCGAATGGGGTAATAATGTACCAGTCATATCCGATAATAGAAACATGTAACAAGGACGTTGAAAAAAAATATTTAAGCTAGATCACTGTGTGTAATTTGGCTAAATTCTTTTCATCTGCATGGTGCACTAAATCTCTTGAAGTTTTATTATAAGTCATGTAAGACATTCAATTATTTTGACATTTAACACGAAACATAACTAAAATGTTAACGTGTATATGTTTATGTAGGCCTGACCTATCGCAATGTCATCATTACAGTTCCATAACTAGCTGTTCACGCTTGCAAAACATTCGTGGCCTTGTTTATTCTAGTCTGATGCAATCACCGATCTGTCTTTAACTAGTGCTTTTCGACACTAAAGAATTTAATGTAATATAATAATTAATGAATAGTCTAAGGCTAAGTCAGTTAAGGACCGAATGCCGCGGCACCCCTAAGGGTGTCCCTAAGGACAGGTCCAACGGTGGACGTCTTTCGGCTGAGATTATGATATTTTTTATTTTATTTTATTTATTTTATGGTTTATTCCTTTACAGGCTATTATTTTATGTAAAATTATGTGAGGTCGTGAACTAAAATACTATGTACTAGAAACCCTAAAAAGACACTAGGGAGCAAGCCCTTTAGGGGACTTTACGAACGTATACAATTAACGGACACAAAGTATATCCTGACTCCGCTCAAACATTTATGTATCTTACAAATTTTTGTTTCGTGTAGGGATCGAACCCACAACACGTCGCGCAGTGGTAAATGGCAAGGTAACTAATTAAGCCACTGAACTAGTCATTTGATAAATTGGTCAATTGTACAGTTACCAAAATAAATACGTGCCTGAAAATCGATTTCCTGCACGTGTATTGTAGTAGTTAAGGTGGTCACCTCCCCTATAACACCTCGCCGAGTGTTGTGGGGGTTGATTACGGTTACACGGTACAAATATCTGTGAGATCCATAGATAGCTGTTTCGAGTCTGGGTGTACCTTTTTCAGTGAATTGACATACAATTCAATTTTAATGTCCACTGGGACTCGCACAGATCTTGTTTATAGTGTGGGAGTTGTCAACTTAATATATAAGGGAAATAAAAAACTCCGGTTCTTTAGAAATTCAAGGGTGAATAAAAATAAAACGGTGATTGCAAATTCTTGAATATTTTAATTTATTTTACAAGACTGACAATTATGTTTTTTCCAACAATGACGGCACTTTGCATTTCAACATAATGTAAAATATTGTGTCACTGATAGAACAGTTGTGTAAAATTTATTATTTTATTTACCACTCGCTGCATCATTCTAACAGTAATTTACTAATTCAACGATGCAGAGTAAAAGAATTTCCTTATTTTTTTATTTACCCTTGAGCTTTTATCACGCAGCATTTACCCCAGTGTATAACATACAATATTTCTAGTAGTAGATATTCAGGTTAGTTAATAGGTCCTGCTAGAATACCAGCGTTGTGGTCCAGACCACAACATTAGAGCTGACGCAGGGACCTTATTTGCTTTCTTTATGTTTTATTTAATATAATAATTTTAAGTTTTAATGTAAGAGCATATAAAAAAAAACTTTCTTCTTTCTATTAGAAGAAGCAGTAGCCGTAGTTATGACGTCCATGTAGCTATTTATTTTCGATCCTTATTTAAAACGAAACGAAGTAAAATAAAAATACAAACAATACAGGGCAAAACTTTGTGTGACCCACAAGGGGTTGTTCTGAGTCTGGGTGTAATTTGTGTCCGTTAATTGTATGTTTGTAAAGTCCCCCGCGACACAGAGCTGGTTCTCTAGAGCGGGAGTTGTCTTTTTTAAAAGAAAAAAACCTAAATGAAATGGCAATATATTTTAAATATTAAAATGAAAACAATAAATATTTAAAAATACACATCAATTAATTCCATTGTCTATAAAACGGGTATTGACTTAACACTAATACAGTTGTAGTGTAAATTTTGTTGACCTTAGTGCATTATCATTGTTTTTGTGTAGACTGTGACGTGACTAACCGTCTGTGTACCTATGTGTGCGTGTATCTATATTATCGTTGTGTGTTTTAATATTTATTTATGTACTAGGTTTTTCTCACGTCTTTAGATTTTTATTTTAAATATTTTTTTTAGAATTTCCGGAAGTATTACCGTACACATGTGGTTGTGTGGTGTGGTTTACATTGATGGTAACCATGACGAAAATGTAAACTTTTTTTGAATCATAAAATCATCTATGGCTACGGTAACTGCTTACCATCAGGCGGGTAGTACCTACGCTTTTTTGTTACAGCTACTGCTGTGACAATAACAAAATATTTTTTGTTTACTACTGTAAACAAAAAATATTTTTTATTAGTTAATTAAGTAATATATGAAAATATTTCTACATTGCATTTTCATATATTTTTCGACTTAACATTTTGATACGCAGGTGAAGGCGTAACCAGCTACACGGCGACAGTACTCCACGCTGCCAAGTCCCTCAGCAAAGGCCTGCGAGGTCTCGGTGAGAGCGTGGCACACAGTCTAGCCGGGGGGCGAAGCACTTCACAGTCCCCATCACCACCCAACGCTGATATACAGCAGCCAGGAGTTGTTACCATATTGGATATCGAGGTAAAAAAATATTTTGGGTATTAAAGTTAAAAAATAATATAATCAAAGAATCCAATTTGGTGACCATGGCTAGTGACGTCACACATTGCTAGCGCTTTCTTTGTTTATTAATATTTATACTTTTTATTAAATTTATTAATTTGTTTTTTTTTGTTAATTTATTTTTTTGTCGTTATAGTTCCTAATAATAATCCTTATAGTTTCTAATTCAAATATCATTCTTCGATATTTAAAATTTCAGGGTAATGAGGAAGAAGACGGTCAAGACAGCGAAGAGCCATGCGACCCAATCGTAGCTCACTTCATAGCCCACTCCGAAGCTATCATCGCGCTGAAGTTTGACGCGAGCGGCATGTTACTAGTGACGGCGGATCGACGCGGCCACGACTTCCATGTGTTTAGGATCAATCCTCATCCGTGTGGGCCTAGCCTTGCGTCTGTACATCACCTTTATATACTGCATCGGGGTGACACGACAGCTAAAGTGCAGGTTTGTACCTTTCTGCAAATTTAAACTTCATGTATGTTGATTGTAAGCTTATATTTTACTGAGTACTATTATTATAAAAAATGTATATACTTGTGTTTATAGCCAACGTGCAAAGGGTATTCTCAGGCGTAAAAAGTAATCGGTTCAAAACCCGTTAGATAAAAAACTTTCGAACACACACTTAACTTTCGAACTTCTTACAAGTACTCATGTACGTGACGTATCATCGACGCCGGAGATTTGGGGAGTTTTGTTGTATAAAGGTCCACATGTGTGATGCAGGACATCGCAGTGTCGAGCGACGCGCGCTGGGCCGCGGTGTCGACGCTGCGCGGCACGACGCACGTGTTCGCCATCAGCCCGTACGGCGGGGCGTGCGGCGTGCGCACGCACACGCAGCCGCGCGTCGTCAACCGCCTGTCGCGCTTCCACCGCTCGGCCGGCCTGCCCATACACGCCGCCGCCGCCAGCGCCGCCGCCAAGCGGGCCACTGCTAACGCGGTAAGTGATGTACAACCGCCTGTCGCGCTTCCACCGCTCGGCCGGCCTGCCCATACACGCCGCCGCCGCCAGCGCCGCCGCCAAGCGGGCCACTGCTAACGCGGTAAGTGATGTACAACCGCCTGTCGCGCTTCCACCGCTCGGCCGGCCTGCCCATACACGCCGCCGCCGCCAGCGCCGCCGCCAAGCGGGCCACTGCTAACGCGGTAAGTGATGTACAACCGCCTGTCGCGCTTCCACCGCTCGGCCGGCCTGCCCATACACGCCGCCGCCGCCAGCGCCGCCGCCAAGCGGGCCACTGCTAACGCGGTAAGTGATGTACAACCGCCTGTCGCGCTTCCACCGCTCGGCCGGCCTGCCCATACACGCCGCCGCCGCCAGCGCCGCCGCCAAGCGGGCCACTGCTAACGCGGTAAGTGATGTACAACCGCCTGTCGCGCTTCCACCGCTCGGCCGGCCTGCCCATACACGCCGCCGCCGCCAGCGCCGCCGCCAAGCGGGCCACTGCTAACGCGGTAAGTGATGTACAACCGCCTGTCGCGCTTCCACCGCTCGGCCGGCCTGCCCATACACGCCGCCGCCGCCAGCGCCGCCGCCAAGCGGGCCACTGCTAACGCGGTAAGTGATGTACAACCGCCTGTCGCGCTTCCACCGCTCGGCCGGCCTGCCCATACACGCCGCCGCCGCCAGCGCCGCCGCCAAGCGGGCCACTGCTAACGCGGCAAGTGATGTACAACCGCCTGTCGCGCTTCCACCGCTCGGCCGGCCTGCCCATACACGCCGCCGCCGCCAGCGCCGCCGCCAAGCGGGCCACTGCTAACGCGGTAAGTGATGTACAACCGCCTGTCGCGCTTCCACCGCTCGGCCGGCCTGCCCATACACGCCGCCGCCGCCAGCGCCGCCGCCAAGCGGGCCACTGCTAACGCGGTAAGTGATGTACAACCGCCTGTCGCGCTTCCACCGCTCGGCCGGCCTGCCCATACACGCCGCCGCCGCCAGCGCCGCCGCCAAGCGGGCCACTGCTAACGCGGTAAGTGATGTACAACCGCCTGTCGCGCTTCCACCGCTCGGCCGGCCTGCCCATACACGCCGCCGCCGCCAGCGCCGCCGCCAAGCGGGCCACTGCTAACGCGGTAAGTGATGTACAACCGCCTGTCGCGCTTCCACCGCTCGGCCGGCCTGCCCATACACGCCGCCGCCGCCAGCGCCGCCGCCAAGCGGGCCACTGCTAACGCGGTAAGTGATGTACAACCGCCTGTCGCGCTTCCACCGCTCGGCCGGCCTGCCCATACACGCCGCCGCCGCCAGCGCCGCCGCCAAGCGGGCCACTGCTAACGCGGTAAGTGATGTACAACCGCCTGTCGCGCTTCCACCGCTCGGCCGGCCTGCCCATACACGCCGCCGCCGCCAGCGCCGCCGCCAAGCGGGCCACTGCTAACGCGGTAAGTGATGTACAACCGCCTGTCGCGCTTCCACCGCTCGGCCGGCCTGCCCATACACGCCGCCGCCGCCAGCGCCGCCGCCAAGCGGGCCACTGCTAACGCGGTAAGTGATGTACAACCGCCTGTCGCGCTTCCACCGCTCGGCCGGCCTGCCCATACACGCCGCCGCCGCCAGCGCCGCCGCCAAGCGGGCCACTGCTAACGCGGTAAGTGATGTACAACCGCCTGTCGCGCTTCCACCGCTCGGCCGGCCTGCCCATACACGCCGCCGCCGCCAGCGCCGCCGCCAAGCGGGCCACTGCTAACGCGGTAAGTGATGTACAACCGCCTGTCGCGCTTCCACCGCTCGGCCGGCCTGCCCATACACGCCGCCGCCGCCAGCGCCGCCGCCAAGCGGGCCACTGCTAACGCGGTAAGTGATGTACAACCGCCTGTCGCGCTTCCACCGCTCGGCCGGCCTGCCCATACACGCCGCCGCCGCCAGCGCCGCCGCCAAGCGGGCCACTGCTAACGCGGTAAGTGATGTACAACCGCCTGTCGCGCTTCCACCGCTCGGCCGGCCTGCCCATACACGCCGCCGCCGCCAGCGCCGCCGCCAAGCGGGCCACTGCTAACGCGGTAAGTGATGTACAACCGCCTGTCGCGCTTCCACTGCATATTGGACAGATAATTGAGTTACAAGTGCAATAGTAATAAATGTTTTGTCCTCAGGCTGCAGAGAGTATGTCTCAAGGCGCGTGGTTCCCGAACCCACGGTTGCCGCCGTACCCGCTGCCCACTACGGTGGCTCCGCTCGCACAACTGCGCCCCACCGCCAACATACCCACGCATACCATCACTAGGAACAGCTCGGGTAAATATACCTCACCGTATAACTACTTATTTTCTCCTATATGCTATACCTGTGGTTCCTCTGTTTTATTTCAATTAATCGTTAAGTTTTAAATTGCTTACCGATTTCTTGTAATTTAAAAATGACGCTCTTTAATGACCATTCGCTTCGTACAAACAGAGGGACTAAGGTCTTCGCTCAACAGCTTTGTGGACTGTCTGACGAAAGTCATCATTACGGTTACATTTTTTAAATATAACAACAAGAGTATGATTTTTCTGATGGCAAGCATTTACTAGTACTGTACTGTAGCCTATCAACGTTTGCAGTACCAGATCATCCTGCGATCGTTGCTGCCGCTGTATAAATCACTTTTTTGAAGACCCCTATGAAAGCTTCTCATTTTACAATCTACGATTGTTATTAATGTCAATGGTGTTTGTGTGTAGGTCGTCAGCGCCTGTCGTCGGTGTCGGAGGACAGTAACGCGGCCCCGCTGCTGGCGCGCGCCCGCTTCGGCCCCGCGGCGCCGGGCGGGGCGGGCGCGGGCGCGGCGGGGCCGGCGGGGGGCGCGCGGGCCCCCGCGCCCGTGGCCGCGCTCTACCTGATGGCGGCCAACGGGGCGTTACTGCATCTGCTGCTGCATCCCAAACCGCTCTCTAGTGAGTACGCTTAAATGTCCAGCGTTGGGATTAACCATTTTTGGGAGCCTGAGCCTGAGAGGATTCTGATAAGAATTACCGATAGTTACAACACTATAGTGGTATCATTCAACCCTGTAAATAACTTTAGACTCCTCGAAAACCTCGGCAAGAGGTTTATTGGAAGCAAAACAATACTCAAGAATTCAATAAATTATGATTATTTTTTCACTATAATTTAGAAAGTTTCTTTAAGTACCTAAGTTTATATGTAGGTATAATACGTGAAAATTTAAAAAACCGAAGCGTTGCAAAGGTTTGTTACTAGTTGGATATAAAATAAAAGAAAATAAATGTATGTGCAGGCATACCAAAGGAGAAGATCTGTGACGAGTCGTGCATCGAGCTGGAGGTGTCGGGCGTGGCGCAGTGGCCGCTGCAGCGGCCGGCCGCCGCCGCCGACCTGCTGGCGCCGCTGCCGCCCTCCAACCCGCTGCTGCAGCCCATGACCTGCAGGGTAATGTCGCTTTACATATTCGACAAACAGTACACGTGTATATTCTTTAAATAGTAATATATTTTTCTATTTACATATTGTTACGTTGAAGCGATGCGAACCTTCATGCAGACGAGTATTTATATAAAGATTAGTAGCAGAGGAATATTCTAATTGACCTGTCAAAATATATGAAAACTCTATGATCAAATTTGAACCTTAACGTAATGTGATAAAGTTCAAACTCGAACAGAATCTTATCAGAGATATCGGTTGTTGTAGTGGCGTGTTTGGAACAAGTACATCCTGCTACATTATTATAACACAGTTGCACAGTGACGTCACTTTAGAGACTTATACAGTATAACGATTATTTTACTGTAAATTCCAGAGATGTGCAGACATGTGTATGAGTGAAGAAGAGCGATGGTTATCGCAAGTGGAGATAGTGACGCACGCTGGACCGCACCGACGACTGTGGATGGGGCCGCAGTTCGTCTTCAAAACTTATAATTGTACCGGGTCAGTATCATATATAAATAACGCTTATTAAGCAGTCGCTCCCTTTTTTGAATATTTTCTATAATTATTTTTTTAAGTATTAATATTGTATCTTTAGTTTTATTGTTAGGGTTTACTTTAATTGTTAAATGTTTATTGCCCTTAAAAAAGGATAATATAAATTTTAAAACGTGTTTCTGTTTGTGTCACCGTAGATCCCTAACGTGAACTAAGCTTGAACAAATAAGACTATTTTGTTGTTTTTAAATTTTAACCAAAACATTGACTGGCCTTTTTTTTAAAAATTCAAATTCAAAATCATTTATTCATATAGATCACACTGTGACACTTATGCAGGTCAATGAAAAATGCCAAATGAGACGTCAGCTAATTTGCCTACTGCCGGATTCCTGACTAAACAGACAGGGGTAGAGCCCAAGGAAAGAACCGGCAAGAAACTCAGGCCACTCTTTTCAATTGTCAGATATGTGATTACAATTTTATTTGTGTTACAATTAGTGCAGAAAGTGATGCAACCAAAAACACCATACAAACACAATATGGTGAAAAACTGGTACGATAGAAAAGATGACTGTCTTGTCTGTCGGTAGCGGGGAACTTTGCTTAACATACTCTTACTCTTAGTTTTTGGTCTAGTGGCTAGTGTCTCTGACTGCTAAGTCGGTCGGGGGGGTCGTTCCTACCCAGGAGTAATGTTTGACTTCCCTCCAGGTCCAACTCGTCCCTGTCGGAGGCGGAGACAGTGGAGGTGGACACGAGCGCGGTGGGCGGGGTGGCCCGCTCCAACCCCGTGAACATGCCGGGCGTGCGGCCCGTCGTGCCGGTGCTCATCGACTCCGGTTCTGCCAGTTAGTATACCACTTTATTGCTATAACCCTTTTAATTCCAGTGGTGTAAACGAGCTTTCTTACTGCAAGTATTGAATAGACATTGAAACTGTATTACTGTTACTGATATATATGTGGCAAACACAAGCATACAGACCCACATATATTAAGCAGTTACCGCAGCATATGGACGCTTACAATATCAAAAGTATCACTTGCGTGTTCCCGACCCATTTTTTTTACACCAGGGATTTTAAATCCCTGGTGTAAAAAAATAAAATTAAAAATGAATAAATAATAGATTTAAGCATACCACAAAACCCTGGTATGAAAAAAAGTCGGCCACACGCGCAATATATAGGCTACGATAACTATGTACCACCAGGTGGACTGCATGCTAGTTTGCCACTTAACTATAAGAGAATAAGAACTAAAATGCCACCTGACATTGTTCTCAGGTTCCTTAGAACACTCACCATCGGACAGTTTCCGCCGCAAGTCGTTACTGGCGGACAGTGGACGTGCACCTTCTGTCTGTGACGTGCAACTTAGGGAGGACCTGGCTGAAGCCATGAAGGAAGATCACGGTATGTTTTATTTTATTTATATACCTTTAAAATTCTAATTCTAAAATAGTTATGGTATTTTGTCTTATTGGCAAAAAGGCTTAAGTAATGTAAAAGGCAAAGAAATAGCACGATATCCGTAATAACTAATAACATATAGTGTCTGTAATTAGATCTGAGTAATTAATCAGAGGCACTGTTGGACTAAATGAAAAAAAAAAGGATAGATAGCCATTTCTAACGTGCTGTTATAAAATTAATTATTACATCGAACAACAACCTAAGTTAAAATTTTGAATAAAAATAAAACATTTTTTTTAAATTTCAGTTTTATTTAAAATTTATTTTCAACGTAAAAATTATTTGTTTTTGACATTTTATTAGGTTATTGTTTGATGTCATGTGTAAGCTTTAGCAATGGATTTTCAAACATTTATCTACCTGTATTTTAATACACTTTTCTGACCGCAAAACGTGTTAGAAATAAATTTCCATACGTTTTTTGGCCGCATAGTGCACTAAAAATGTATTTTTATACATTTTTCTGCCCGTAACCCGTATCTGAAATAGATTTTCATAACATTTTTGCGTCTGCATATTTATATAACTTTTTCTACCACATTATTTATGAACTGTGAGATTTCGGCCAGGTCGATCAAAAATGATTTAAGTTAATGGTTTTGTGGCACGCACTTTTAAACATCAAACCGGGATTCTTTATGAATTTGTAGTAATAAAATAGCAATTTTATAGTATCTTAAAAAGAGCTTTAATTTTTTTTGAAATATAAACGCATTCTGATGCAGATCTTTTAAGTTACAAACATTATGAGCAGACGATGATCGAAAACCCATTTTAAAATCGTATATATCGCGCATTGCATATACGACTTACAACATAAATTTCATTAGAAGCACAATCATGTAGCATCGAGACTATCCGCCATTACATTTTCCCGTCGCGAGTGCCAATATTGTCGGATCGTGTTAACCGTCGCGCCAAGAAGAGATCGGAGGAGCCGCTAAGGGAGCACCGCCCACGGACCGTAAGACCGCCGCCGGCCCTATACCGAAGCCCAAGGCACCCTCGACCCTCTCTCGGCCCGCGGAACCGTCCACAGACGAGCGCGCCCGCTCCCGCACGTCACCTCACCCCCACTGTGTCGCACAAAATAACGGTTGCCTTCGGTTTCGTATAGGGGCGGCGATCGCGCGGTCGGCGAACGCGCAGAGGTCGTCGCGCGCGTGGGCCGTGGACCCGCTGGGCTGCGTGGTGCAGCCCGCGCCGCCGCCGCCCGAGCCCGAGCCCGCGCCCGAGCCCTACGCCTCGTCCAACTGCGACGAGGCCACGTTCCGCGCCGTGCTGCGCGCGCCCGCCCCGCCCGAGGCCCGCGCGGAGGGCGCGCGCGCGCTGCCCGCCACCACCACCATCCCCGTGCAGAGCGTGCCCGCGCCGCAGCGCCGCGCCCCGCCCGACGCGCGCCCGCTGCCCACCACCGTGGTCATCCCGGCCGCGCTGCACCCGCTCCGCCAGCTCCACCCGCTCCACCCGCCGCCGAGTGTGCATGTGGACGTAAGCGAGACGATGGATGACAGGGAATCGGCCCCGGCCGAACGAGAGAGCCCGAGACCTCCCGCGACACTGCCAAAATCGAGGCCGTCGGCTGATATTCAGCCGCCGGCCGAGTCTAGAGTTAGGCGATCTCCCACCCCGAAGTCGAATAGTGATAGGGTCGCTAGCGACACTAGTAGTAAGGATAGCGAATCTAGGGTAAGAGGAAGCTCTCGTTCTCGAGACTTCGGCGAGAATGCGAGGGCTTCCAGATCGAGTGACCTTCAGGACCGTAAGGAGTACCGAGCTCCGGTGAAAGTAGAGAAAGCTAAAAAAGTTGAACCTGAGGTTCCGGTAAAAGTGGAAAAAGTTAAAAAACCCGAGGCTTGCGTAAAAGTTGAAAAAAGTAAAAAAGTAGAGCCTGTACAAACTACGGTGAAAATAGAAAAACTAAAAATTACGGAGCCTGTTCCGAAAGAATTTGTTGCAAAGGAATCTGCTTCGAGAAAATCTGTCCCGAGGGAAATAATTCGCGCTGAGTCTATTCCAAAAGAAATAGCTAAAGAACCTGTTGTTAAGGAATCTGCTTGGAAAGAACCTCTTGTCAAGGTGCCGGTTCAAAAAGAGACGGTTAGCAAAGAGTCTGTCCTTAAGGAGACGATCGCAATTATAGATACAAGAGAAGAAATACCGTCAACATCTGTTACTTTAAAGGTATCTACAAAAAAGAAATCTACTGAATCTAAAATAAAAGAAAAAGAAAAGAAAGATGACATTAAAACTGAAGAGCAAGCGTGGGATATGCTTCTCAATGAACCGGAAAAATCAGTTCTGTATACCAGTCTACCGACTGAAGATAAAGTTCTTGAAGAATCTAAACCAAAAATCAAAAAGACTCGTAAAGCTAAGAAGTCTCAGGATGACTCTCAAACGAAGGATGAAGAAGACACTTTTGTTGAAATACATGCGATCGAAGATAAGCAACAGCAGTCTAGTGGTGAACTTGTGTCAATTTCAACTCCTTACAATGAATTTGAACCTATTTCATACTTGACTAAAGCGAAAAAGTTACGCTGTTCTAAAAGCGTCACCCCAGAAAGAAAAGATCAGTTTGAGACGAGGGATCTTTGGGGATTAGAGACAGAACTTATTGGCGCACCTAAGTATAAAGTTACTGATGATATAGCAGATATTGGGTTTGTAACTGATATTAATATAAAAACTAAACCTAAAGAAGATTCGAATGTTCTTAAAGGTACTGATATTGCTAAAAATACTGTAACTATAAAAGAAAGTTCATCAAAGTCAAGAAAAAGTAAATCTCTGTCACCTTATGTGGAGCGTAAAACAGAAAACATATATGAAAGTGAAATCACAGATGTATATGTAATAGATACTATGAAGGAAGAGTTCCCAGAGATACAAATAACTAAAGGTAAAACGCGAAAGAAGTCTCCTCAACCTGAAAAGAGCCAAGAAGTAGAAATTATTGAGAAACCAATCAAATCATGGAGCTCTATAGCTGGTTCTAAGAATGTTAAAAAAGAAGATAAGAATGAAGAAAAATTCGAAGTAGCAATAAAACAGGAGAAAATTGAGAAAGTGACTGAGGTAATAGATTTAGATAAAGAAGCAGAGTCTTCCACGCAGGTGTCGTTGCAAGAAAAGTTAATAGAACTTTGCAAGAGAACTGATATTATGGTAGCTGAATGCGATGCGCCTTCTGAATTGAATTTCGTCGAAGAACATCATTCAGTATTAGATTTACCACCGTTAGAGCCTTTGGAACCTTTAGATTTCGGTTTAGATGATTTCAAACTAGAAGTGATGCGAGATAGTCTTATAGAAATAGGTGATACTAACATTACAAGTCCTATATGCAAAATAAACATAGACAGTATACTGTCAACTATAAAAGAAACTACTAACAAAGCTATAGAATCAAGCGCTTTTAACTTGATAGATTTGGAAAAGATGCCTGTGAAAAAAGCAAAAGGTTTTAGCGTAGTCGAAAATGATAAAATAACCACACAAGAGGTAAAGATAGATGATGAGAAAGATGTAGAGGTGATGGAGAAATCGTCTGATGATGATAACACATCACCAGTTGTGTCCACAGACAGCGATAAGGAGGACAAAAAATCGACCGGTGCTTCTAACGTAACGACGCCTTCTACAAAGCAATCATCTAAATCAAAAAAATCGCGTAAAAAGAAAAAGTAATATCGGAAAAAATGTGTTCAGAGATATTAGTATTCAATGTTTCAATTTTGGCAATATTTATTGTAGTTTAATGTTGAGACATATTTAGCTTATGATATGCCATATCATAACCATGTGAAATCTACATTGTACCTTGGGCCAACATAATTATGTTGGTTAGTTAGAAGTAATTTTATTCTTTTTGTGACATAACGTAAGCTGAACATGTCTCCTGTTTTTACGCGAATCCAACATTTGCTGCTGTTGTAGTAATCTTAGTTAAGTAATGCAATTAATGTGATTAAGCACAGGTAAAAGACAAAAAAAAACTTAAAATGTTTATAAAAAAAGTGATTTTAAAATATTTGCTACTAAAGCCTTAAAGTATATAGGCAATAACTTTCTATCGTTGTTCAGTAGCGATATTGTATGTCATATCAAAAAATCAAACATAAAAAAATAATAAAAACTTAGCAAAATACGCAAAAAATATTAAGTATTACATTTTTTATAAAGACGGATTTGAAAGATGCTACAAAATTTAATAAATTAATATATACTCGTAGAATTAGTTATTTTTGGCGTATATTTGATATTAACGGAACCTATATAAGTATGAGTCTTTATAAAAAATGTGATACATTTTTTTTTGTATAACAGGTACTCTTTTTAGTACTTATCTATTGTTTATTTAGTTTTAGTGTAGTACAATAAATATGCATACATTTTGGAAACAAGATAATATAATAAACAATTTATATACGCTAAGACCTTTTAATAGGCCAGTATATTAATTTTAGACTATCGCTTCCCTTTGGTTTTATAAACAGGAATACAGGCTTGTCAAATGGACTTTTTAAAAATATATATTTCGTGCGAATTTGAAGGTCCTTGCTTTTGCAATACATAGAAGCGTCCATGGCCTTGATAAAATTGAGGCTCATTATAAATAATTTATATGTAATATTGCGATCATACCTCAGTATTAATTTATTGCGTTGCTTCTACTCATGTCGCTGTTTTTGAATTAGATATTACAGTGTTTTGAAATAATAGAAATATTATAGATTTTACTTCTTTACATTTCTAAGATGCTGTTTCAGAATGTTCAAGTTTAAATCAAAGCAAAATCCAATGGTCGATATCGGACTTCAGACCTTGCATTCTAATCGTTGCTTTATAACCGTGAACTCACTAATTTTACAAAAAATCTAGCACATTGCAAGCCAACATATTTCTTATCTATTTGAAACCTGAGCCACGGGTGGATAGTAATCGCTCTCTTCCTGATTTCAAACTCAACATTTTTTCCCGGCCTGAAATTTAAACCCGAGAAAGGCAGACACGAAAATTTCACTGCTTTTAAACCAAATTGATTTATAGGCAAAATATCCGAGAGAAAAATATTAACTATACTAATATTTTAAGTCTTTGAACACCACGTCGGTCACCAGGTCCCAAACAATGGATTTGCTATTGTGTTTGCTATGTGGCATTCCATGTTAAAGAGTATAAGTTCTTATGTTTGGAAAATCTCCGAACCTTCTTATCTTATTAAGAAAATTATTTTGCTAATAGGAAGTGTAGCTCTTTGAGTGCTTTAGACGATACTTTTCATCTACCACGCGAGTAACGCTGCAGGTGGCAGCTAGTATTTAATATTAAGGTTCTTGAACATTCTGAGACAAGCCCTATTTTTATTAATATTTTTATATTGAAGGCACTACTTACTTGTGGCGATAGGTAGCTTCTTCAATATTAACCCCTATGATGTTTCATTCTTAGTATCGAATACAAATTTATTATGTAATGTCTCTTTCCGAATCAGTCGATCGCTTATTGACTTAGTCACATCGGTATTTGATACCTGTGGGTTGATTCTCTATGACCAAACGTTACGTGTTCGTTAATGCCATTTGCAGTAGTTATATTTATATGTCCTTCAGATTTTTTTCGATCATAGTGGACAATTTTGCAGGACTTATATAGTGCACAAGGGTGTACATAAACACCGGTGCGTTATTTATTCTCTTCACTCTCATAATTCGGTCAGACGGTAATCCGATACGACCAGAGAAAGATCGGGCTCAGAACCAAGCCTTTACGTGACTACTGAGGCATGGAGGAGGTCTTGATGGGTTTCTAGAAAATGGTGATGAATTATGGACTGCATCTGACTAGTTTAACCATACAGATCTATTCATCTGGTATACGTAAGGTGAACGTACACGTATAGTGCCATCTCTGAGAATACTAAATTCAAAACTTCACAGTTTATATCATATTAGCTACCTGCGTTAACGCAGATTGAACCTTATGTTCTTGATAATATAATTGATTTCACTTTGGCGCATAAAAACGAATATTTATAACTAAACACAGCATGTTACGTTTGAAGTTGTCGTAGAGAATCAGTAACCACATCAGAAGTACGGCTGTCTCTATGTACAAATATATTGTAACTATTGACGAGTATTATTTATTAACCAATGTTTTATTATAATTTTTATTTAGGTTTAATATGTTGAATCATGACAAATATTTATTTTTTATCTAATTTACGAGTAATCAAATTCTTTTTGTGATTTTTATTTTCAATTAATTGTAAGCATGTTATACGTAGTTGGTGCATAATTCTAATTTATTTGTCGACGAATCAAACGTTTGAGGGGAGTTCCGACGACGAGCACTGACACGCGAGTAATCATTGATTGAATTGTTAAATGAGTATTTGTGTGAGGAAATATGCTCGAAGTTCGACACTCCTAATAATATTATCTTAATGTCTCCACGAAATAATTTTAAATGTAATCGGTCTCAATTACTGAATTCGAAAGACTAATTCATTTTAATAAATGATAGAAATTAGATTATGAAATTATTGTTGTAAAAGAAATGGTTATCGAGATCTCCAAAGTTAGTGTAGTGTTTTCTCAAATGATCTAAAATTCTAAATTAGCTCTGTCCAGGTTATAAGGTTATTTTAATTATTTAACATATTTTTAAACGTTCTGTAAATGTAGAATGGAAATGATTACACTACAATTAATCTGAATAACGAATGGACTTCACTCATCAGCACGCGTGAACTACTCTGTAAGATACTATACTAGCATAACCTTTCGTTCTTATCTTATTCCCTGTCTTTTGGTTAGAACTATTGAATGAAAATTACCCCGCTATGGATATATATGAATACTTGTTACGTATACGCGCATTGGTGAAACTTTGTAATATACATCAGGTAGAATATTACATAGGCTATAAAAAATAATGGATATAAAAACATCTACGCGGACGAAGTCGCGTGCTAAAGTGACTATATAAATCTTTCAAGGCTGATGCGTGGGGTCCAAATGAATCGCTATTTTAACTAGGCAGGGTGCAATTTCAATAGCGTTAATATTTTTAAATAGTACTTATTTTACTAAATTTTATTGAATTCAAAATTTTAATTAGACTGTCTTATTTTGTGTATTTCCTTTTTCTACATTATGTAGTGTATTATTATTTACGTGTTACGTAATGTTACATTTAAACATTACTAACGGCAGCTTATGACGTCATCATCGGTGCGGACAAATTAATATATAATAATTTAACAAATAATTATTCGTTTAAAAATCCTAATTTCAAAAAAAAAGCTATTTTGTCGGGGCTATCCTTAGTTTAGTAAAGTGTAGTTTTGTCAAAATTTTGTTCTCATCTACGACTCGGATCTTGCCTATTATTTACACGCGAAACTAGTTATTTATTTATGTATAAAGACAATTCGTACATCAGTCCTATATAGATATGTACATAATATTATACTTATTCAGTTCCTTACATGATCGCTTTTACAACGTCTGTCTTATATGGACTAAAACCAAATAATTGGCTTGCCAATTTATAAGTTTTTGTCAGTAAAGGGCAACATGTGTCTATTTGTTATACACTCATAGATTGTTTAGTTCAAGGTCTGTATTTAATAAATACGATGTGTAACATGCATAATAAAATATAATAAATATTTAAACATTTCGCACCCTCAGTAGAGAAAAGGTATAAGATGATAATCATCACTCGGCAATTTTGAACCTTATGTTAATAAAGCTACAGATAAATATTGCTCAAAACATGTATAGCATCATACGACATTTTTCCACTAAGGGTGTGATTAAGAAATAAATAGCCCTGTTGTATACTGTTAATAATACTAGATAATTGTTCATATCAAAAGCATAATAAAATTAAAAGATTGTTTTACTAAAGCCGCGCACGCACTGCTTCATTTTAACCTCACAAGTCTATTATAAATTCTACTCAAATCTACAGAAAAACGACACCTTAGTTTTCATCAAATTATGTTCCGCATTTGCCTTATGTATAATAAAGTATAAAACATAGTTTAAAATAAACAGTATGCAATGCGCGCGCGGTGTTCAAGCACATTACAATATTTGAATGATCCGTTATGGTATTACTTTTATTTTTTTTATATGGTAGAATTTATTATGCAAAGAAAATACGGTCTTTTAAAATAAATTATTTTATTGTAAGTCTATAAAATTGTCTGGCTTGTAAAGCAAAAGTGTAAAAAATGTGTGTGCTTGGTCAAGCGAGCGTTTCTAGTAGTTATGCAACGTATGTTAAATATGTCATCGGCAAAATATTCTCGCGTGTAATGTATACTTTGGCTACCTATATTGTTTTGTTGATAATGTTATGGAGTGTTTTAAAAATCAGGATAGTATCTATATAATAAAGATGAGAATTCAAAAACAATTTATGCATTTTTATTTAAAAGGCCACTAAGTTTCTACTTTGAATTGAATCGCCAATAATGGTAAACAAGTTACAAAAATATTATGACCCGTCTAACGCCAGATTTACACGATACCTACATAAATTTTGCATAGTCAGATTCACAATTATATATAATTACTAGGGGTCGCCCGCGACTTCGTCCGCTTGGTAATTTGAAATATTTTCCCCGATTTTGCAACATATCTCACTACTGCTCCGCTCCTATTGATATAGCGTGATGTTATATAGCCTATAGCCTTCCTGGATATAAGATAATTAAGAATAAGATAATTAAGAAGATGATTAATAAGGATATAATTGGCTGCCTTGGTGGTCCAGTGGGTGTAGTATGCGCCTGCTGTGCACGAGGTTGTGGGTTCGATTCCCACACATGGACAAAACTTTGTGTGACCCACAAAGAGTTGTTCTGAGTCTGGGTGTAATTTGTGTCCGTTAATTGTATGTTTGTAAAGTCCCCCGCGACACAGAGCTTGTTCTCTAGTGCGGGAGTTGTCTTTTTAAAAGAGAAATAAAAAAAAAAGAGAAATGGATAAATGCACTATTCAACAAAAAAAAATTGTTTGTAATCGAACCAGTACTTTCTGAGATTAGCGCGTTCAACCAAACAAACTCTTAAGCTTTATAATATTAGTATAGATAAATATACAGCATATTAAATCCATACAGACTGCAGACCTACTATCGGCCCATAACTTGATCAGGTTTTTAATTACTATGAAGACAAGTGCGCATTATAATATGCGCACTTGTAGATTTTAAAATCGTTAGTTTGCAACGGCATGCTACTCTAAATGCGTTCTTAATACTCTAATTGTGAATCCAGCGTTATGTAATTTTTAAAAATCATTGCCTTATTTACAATAGAATCTATTCACATTTCAGTGATCACAACAGCTGCCCGATACGAAGCGGAACAGGAGGAACTGTCGTCTTCGAGCTTCAGCTCGGCGTCTCGCGCGTCTCTCGATCCTCCATCGTCTCCCACACCTAGCTGTGGAGGTGATAACCAGCTACACTTCCCTGGTGACTCCAGCAGCTCTGTATAAACACACGGCACGACAAACCTGGACAAAAAATATGGTATAGAAAAGGTTAAACGCCGGAGGCAAGAGAGAGGAGTGGGAATACCTTTGGGATAGGCAAAGTTGTTGAGTTGACATGTTCACAAGTATTGGTAACAATCTTGAGGAATGACTGATTATAGTTGGGGCTGGTCAAAGCGACCACAGTGACGTATGGTCAGTCAGACCATGAACAGAATTTTTGATACATAAGCTCGTGACTAAGATACTTTTGCTTTCTAAGTTTAATTACTAGCAAGTAACTGATTGTCGGATCATTATACCATAATTATGTATAACAAATAGATGTACGCGTAAAGTATACGTGGACCTACGCCATATTTATAGTTAAACTATTTATAATATAGAAATTGTATGGCCCTTCATGCAAAGGTACACGTAGATGGCGCCACTAAAGTATATCGTATAGGATTACCACTGTACTGTTTCTTTTTGGAATAATAACCACCTTACATTTCTGGAAGTTGAGTTTCTTTGAGAAATTAGGCTAGTCTTCAGGGCTTTCGGTTTTTGTCGGGAAATGTAAATCTAGCCATCAAAAGATGACATCAAAATAAAAAAAACTTCACGTTTATTTTGCAAAACACTGGCGTCTCTAGCGATTATAATCACGACTATACGAATACTTATTGTTATTCAGTTTTTCAAGAGTATCGATAATAGATATTATACGCTTTGAAAAAAAAACCACAGGAGTTGGACTACAAAGTTCCTCAACATGTTTTAGTTATGACGCCTCTTCAGATGCATAGGTGAGAAGATAGACTAATTAACATCACAATGTTAACAAGCCATAGAGGGGCTTGTTTGATTAACGAGAATAGTGGCATTGCGAGTGTAGAATTGTCAGTTCAATATATATGTCTTGTAAGTATAGAGGCATCCAATCTAAGCTGTTTGTTTTACTAACACATGTATGGAGAAGGACTTGATTTGGTGCCTCAGTCAATTCAAATGTATCTAACGTTTTTCAATATAAATTCTAGCGATGTCTGCCGTACGCTAAGAAGAATATTAGATATAAAAGTCAGGATTTTAATAAAATAGTAATAGAGTGAAGATTTTGTAATGCATTATTAAAAATGTATTCTAGTAACATTTACAAGTATAGGTGGAATTGCATGTCACTATTTTCTTAATCGAAAGAAATATAGATATTTTTTTTGGTATGCTTTCCGCTACAAGTGACGAGGTCTTACAAATATAAACTTAGTAATTGAAATTGAACGCTATACATATGACATACGGATCATAATTGAAAAACAGGTCTTACAAATATAAACTTAGTAATTGAAATTGAACGCTATACATATGACATACGGGTCATAATTGAAAAACACATGTACTTGCATGTTTTCCTGCTTTTTTGTGGCGGTAAGTACTACCTACTGTTATAGGGGTATGTGCACTAATTTTATATCTTAATGATAATTTGGAATATTGTCCTTATAAGGAAATAATTTAGGAAATATGAGGATGCTTTGATATTACAGGCTAGATAGCTAGTTGGCAGTTAGCGGACCGTATCGTTTTAATGATTGGAGATATTTGGCTTTGGAGTAATTATGTCAATGGTTAGACCCCACTTTGAAAGCACCAATAGCGAGCGCGATCGCAGTCTTGACGATGGATTTTTTTGCACGCAACGAGTCATCACTGTTCGCTATTGTACTCGGAACAATTACTGGTGTAGTGCGAATTTTGACATTTGATTTCAATTATCACTCGATGTGAATTACGTTGCTGTAGGAAAAGAGCGCGAAAATGCACCCAGCCCTCGCCGATATCGGTCCCAATGAATAAAAATATCTGCCTAAATAAATATATACCTACATCATAGGCATTTGGCAGTGTAGTGCGTGCAAATATGTGGGGTCCAACTATTTAGTGATTTGAAATAACATTGAATTGTTCTATCGAAAATTATGTTTTTTAGAGATATACTATTATCAACTCTTTACTGTTACGATAAGGTTGATAATAGTAAAGCGGTTGGTTGTTGACAATATGTAGATTTGTTTGCGAGATTATGACTAGGAATGAATAGCAAAGTATTTTAATTTAGCTTGCGGTCGCTAAACAAAGGATTGATGGAAATATATATATATATATATAAATATTAAATATATTATTTAAAATCACAAAATTAAAATTTTATTATAATGATCTTCAAACTTAAATTACGTTATTTATATTATGAATGTTTAATGTAATTAGAGTTAAGTTTTCACTTAATTATAGTTTAAGTGTATATGAATGTATCAATATTGTAGTATTAAGTTAAATATGAAGTAATGTGCTTCTTTTTAGTAGTGTTGAATTTAGTGATGTATCACAAAGCTTACTTAAGATACCTACAGCAACTGTTTAAAGAAGAAATAATAACGTGAAAATAAACACATTTTGTATCCCAATAATATTCTATACACCTTATTGAGTATTTTCCTACTAAATGTACTCTAGTATGATTTTTGATCGATGGGTCATCGGTACTTACGAAACAAAATATCGTTTTGTTTCTTGATATGTATATACTTACAACTAGCGCCTCTAATTATAAGTAAGGCATTCTGAATTTCGCAGTATGAGTACTTCGATGTTATAGTTTTCGAAACTTAAAAAAAAAATAATTCAAAATGTCATTTTGACATTTTGGTAGTACAAATTTCTCGTTTGCCTACTTAAAGGTATCTTATGAGGTTTAAGAATATTATTGGGATCGTGTTTGAATATAATGCATTTGTGTACCGTTACTGTGATATGTAGAAATTATAGAGCTTGCGTAGGTTGCCATTGGTATAGTTTCTGTTACAAATTAGATGCACTCCACACGCGGTTTTATTTGTATTCTTTTTTCATACATTCCATGTGAAATAGTTTGACGATTTGAATTCTTTGAGTTACTAGTTTTATGACGTCACGTCGTCGAGTTAATCCAAAATTATGATCAAGAAGGATCTGATCCCGACGAAATTAAAACTAAATACGATAATAGTGATGTCATTTAGCCAGTTTGTTGTTAAAGTAACTTGATGACCTAAATGAATTGAGAAAATCAGTTTTATATAAATACACCACTGAATAGTCAATAACTGATATCCAGTGATATACCTACATTTAATTATCAATGATAATTTTTAAAAGCATCACAAATAATAGTGTTCTAATCTTAGGTCGGAATTGAACCCACGACGTTAGGCTGTCAGGTCACTAAGTACTAGGCTGACTAGACCATCAAGCCGGCCATCCATAAATATACACTGTCAATGTTGAGTACTATGTATTCTAGATCATTTTACTTTTGCAACCAACTAAGTCCCAAATGTATAAGAAGCTCAAACCTACGTAATTATTTCGTTATAAAGTAGGGTCATGCTTCCGCCAAAAATGTCTTCCTTTCGATAGATGATTCCCATTGCAACTAAAACTTTCCATTTGGTTATTATGTCGAGTAAATGTATTTATTTATTTATTTTGCATTAGGAATTAAGGACTAATATGACCTTAATTCTGAACACAACAGGTTATAACAATATTTGTGGCTTTGGATTTTTGTATTTTAGAAACGTGCTAATCTGCTGAATACATATGTTTAGTGCAATAGAGTATTTGACGAAAAGTTAAGAATAAATGAAGATGTCGCTAGGGGCCATCCTAGGCAAATAATTTAAAAAATTGATTGATATGTTAAAAACGGGCCAAATTAAAAGTACCCGGCACCAACGCTGCTGCATGAACGAAAATATATATATTAAGCTCGAAACTATTCTCGTACCATAGTATCTGCCTACGCCTATGGAAGACAGGCGTGATGGTAAGTGGAAGAAATAAACATATAATGGACTAATGAAGTAGTTATAAGCTTCCAGTCCGTGGATTGGGATATTCCCAACCCTTATTCGCATTAAAATGTTTATACCTACGTATACGACATACGATAGTATAGATTTCTCGAAATTGTATGAAATGCTTTTGTACCATTTCGATATTTTTATGCGATAGTTTGAGTTTATTTAATACCAATCAATAAAAGATAGTCAAATACC
Organism: Trisateles emortualis; assembly: GCA_947095525.1. Taxonomy (NCBI): domain Eukaryota; kingdom Metazoa; phylum Arthropoda; class Insecta; order Lepidoptera; family Erebidae; genus Trisateles; species Trisateles emortualis. The sequence continues at coordinate 16,822,783 of OX352736.1, read as the reverse complement.
CTATAGAACATTGCGCTAAACATAAAATATTACATTAATATAGTATTTGTTGTGCATTACATCAGCACTGACCAATTTGTATGAATTCGGAATAGTATTAAATTTCTAATAACTTGCTTCTGACATTAGCATAAAATAGAGCTATCACAAATATTTTTATATGAACGCAAGAGTGTATTATTTATTAACTAATTAATTCAAAATTGTGTTTGGATAACGATTAACATTAGTACTTATCTATTTATATGGTTGGGTAATGAATGCTTGTATAAATCAAATTTTATTTTGATTCGGACATATTTTGCACTAGATGGTCATAGATTTATGTACTTGCGCAAATCATATTTTGGGATATCCCTTATAGTTTCGGGCAATTATACGATAGTAAGAAAGAGGTAGAGGTATATGTATATCGAAATAGCGCGTGGATATTGTTGCCGACCTATACAAGCATTATTGTACTTCAAGCGCAACACATTACAGATAGCTATCTCTTTCATACTTGGAAGTAGGCGTACAAAAACTGAACGTCGCTCAGAATGACCGTATAATAGTTTATCTTTCTTGAAATATTATCGGTCCCCTATCATCATCATCATATTATCAGGCCGGCCTATTTAGGTAATGGATTCTCGCATAGTGTAAGGAAGAATCTCTATATAGTGGGGACAATGTCGCATTATGTCAAAATAAATACTTACCGCTCATGACCTGGGCGCGTCGCACCGGGCGGCGCATTCGAACTTGAACGCCGACGCCCGTTACGTTGCCAGCCCGTACTTATAGGCCCACTGAATAAGTCCTAAGCGGTAGGTATTTACCTTCACAGATTATCGCAGTATCCTCACTATATAAAAAGAGATTCTTCTTTACTCTATGGTTCTAATTCTTACCTAGTCGTAATATTTTTGTTTTACCGTTCCCACTAGGTCGTATATTTAGTCCGAAACTATTCGGGCTATACTGAAGATATGTGAGTGCAACCATATAAAGTATTTATAAATAAGGTATGGTCTTAAGACCATTAACAGTTTAAAACAAATCCTAGTGTTATAGTCATATGGAATGTAATTTCTACTTTGATAAGTAAATGCGAGATGATAGATTTTTATACGATAATGGAGTGCGTGTGTTTATATAAACTCCCAAAATGTAGACTGACACGTAAAAAGTTTCGGATACCACCGTTTCAATTAGATTTTTTTACATTCAACAATAAAATAAAAAAGTTGTGTAAACTAAATAATGGCTTTTTAAATAATGTATCTACTATTAATTTTCTATTATGTTATATTTTTCATTGTTTTTATTGTTATAGCGTTATATAATTATACATTTAGCAAAATTAATTCAAGTTGCATAAAGACAAATTTGTATTAAATATAATCGATATGGTCTTAAATATATCGAGTAATAGCTTCTGTCACTATCCAATTCGAGTAATAGCTTCTGTCACTATCCAATATTAAAAAAAGTTTTCAAGTTACCATTCTAAGTTATAAAATCCATGAATACAGTAGAATTTAGTGTGTTGTTTTTAAATTTGGTATTATATTAATATCTGTATTATTACGCACTTATTCACAAATATAATAAAAATACTATGCGATTTGGTGATGAGACCTATTTTAAATAACCTACTAATACGGAGTGTAAAATGGAGGATAGATTTTTCTTTTATTATAATTTTGGGAGCATGTGGATTAGTAATTCCTTCATAACTTTTATAAGATGTGCTTTACGAGACCAAAACAAAATCAACTCTATGGGAGCAATTATAAGTACGAGTATATGTTGGCTCAAAATTAATTATTTATACAAATTCTGCTATATAACCAGGTCTGCATAGTGTTGAATTACAAATCGCATAGTTAAATAAGTTAAGTGTTTAATCTTTATTTGACAAAATAATCATAAATTTATATTAGACGGGTTAAATGTGTTTGTCAAGCCATATTGAGGTAGTCAGTTGTTTGTATGATAAAATTACTATTATAGTAGCGATTTTATTTGGATCATAAATCTTATTTACTGTATAAAACCATCTTTATTGTATATTAATGAGAGCAAAATCTCTTTATTTTGTTATATACTTTTGGAATATTAAAAACGTAAACGCACAGTGGCGCAGGCTACGTATGTACGTACTGAGCTGAGGCCCCAGATTCGATCGCAGTCGGAAAAAGTAGTATTGGGTTTTTCTGACAAAAAACATCCAATAGTCCAGTTTGTGGAATTAATGTTGCTGTGATTCAGCTCTGCCTTTCCGTTCTAGAAGAAAACCGATCAACTATTTTATTGAAATAACAGATAGATTAATCTGCAGGGAAACTGTGGGTACACGCAACACGTACGCAGCGTATACGCAATGGGGACGTTGTGCTAAATACCAATACAAGTTGATATTTACAATTTGATTGCCAAAATTGATATATAGCTCATCTATTCGTTTGTCTGTCTATTACTGTACTAAAATGCCAATATAACGAAATTTAAAAAAGTTTTGAATAAAACAAATTTGTGACAAATTATAAATGTTTTGGGAGAGAATTATTGTGATGGCTGGATGTGATAAGGCTAATTATTAGCTAGCCCGTAGACATATTTACATATGTAAGCTAAATTCCTATATTTTATTAAGACAATTAGTGTTTACGTTTGTAAGAAATGAATACCAATAAATTGATTCTCAAATAAAAACGCTTTTTCTTTACCACTTAACTTAGTAAGCAGTGATGAAGTAGAAAATAAACCGACTTGAGTTCGATCCCTGCCGGTGAATTTCACTTTGTGGTAACAAAATGATTTACCATATGGGTCAATTTATACTAGCGCAGAGTTGAAGCATCAATCTAAAACTTTACATAGCAAATTCACCCTTATCGCCACATAGTAATGCACATATTCCTTCAGAGATAGCAAGGAGACGCGCGAATTTGACGGAATTTGAGCGTCGGAACACGACCAATGTCTTCTTTTTATCTCAGAAGGAATATGTGCACTTTGTGAATATTACCTAAGGGTGAATGCCATGTAAAATTTTACAGATTGACGCTTCGACTCGCCGCACTAGCGCAGAGTCGACGAAGTGCTTCGAAGCGTCCATTCATATTAACAAATTGACCCTAACGATAAAAGAAGGCATCGTAAGGAAACCTACACGTCTGAGAATAAATTTTCAATGTGGGACTGATCGATTAACCCGCATTAGCTTACCGTGCGTTGTCTCAACTATCTTGATATAGGGGACCTGTGCCCAGCAGTGGGACAACCATGGGTTGTTATTATATAATTAGACAAAATAAAAACATAAATTGATTTCTTCCATCTTTTAAAGGTTATGTTCAGAGTAATGAAACACCATTTAACTATATAATTTATTTGTATTTCAATAAAAACAACAATAAATACAATACAATATAATTATAATCTTCTATAAGGCACCAGTCTCTTATATTTAAAATGCAAAACAATTCAAATAATTACGTGTATATTTTATCACAAAAGTGGAATGCAAGTACAATACAAGAAATATAACAATAATACCTATATCTAAATATTTTCTTATAGAATAAGTACTTTTGAGTTAATACTATTTTGGGGCTTGGACGGTATATTTTGTACACAAATATGAACTCAACAATGTTATTATAAAGCTGTTTTTGCTGTGACCATAATTAAAAATTACTATCCCAAGGTAGTTCAAGACCAGTGCCCACTGGTTTTGAACTACCTTGGGATAGTAATTTTTTAGTGGTTCCCTAGCTCAAAGAATTCGTTTACTTTTCATAACCAGTTTTCTAATTCAATTACGATATTGATATGCGTACTCTTTCCAACTTTATAAAGTCTACCACTAAAGTCTATTTCACATAGCATAGGTAATGTGACGTTTGACATTTGAAGATAAATATCAATGAAAATAATTTTAACAAAAAAAAAACCGACTTCAGTACGGCAAGTTGCAGAATTTCAAAAACCTTAAAAACGGCTAGAATACGTTGTTTAATTATGAAGTTCCGTTGCCTAGCTACCTTAGCAACCATATTGGAAACTTATTTAATCGCCATCCGTCTTCTTCATCAGTTTTACTTCATCATAATATTATACTTTCTGAATGCAAATGTTTGATGTGTTGTTAAAAAGATTGAAATTGCTATATGTGTGCCTATAATTTTTGAGGAGTTCCCTCAATTCCTCATGGATCCCATCATTAGAACTTTCTTTTGATGAAAATGGGACCAAACTGGAAGTATGTCCTCTCAGACAAAAAAAGAATTCCAAATCGGTCTATAAATGAGGGAGTTCTGCGGTAACAAACATAAAAAATAAAATAAAAAAAAACACACGAATTGATAACCTCCTCTTCTTGAAGTCGGTTAATAAAGTTAAATTAAAACCTATCGATTAAATACTCTAAGCTCTTAATCATTCAATTACCTAATTGGTTAGAGATTGATTTAATCATTTTCTTTCATTCGTATATTCGTATTTATTCGTAAAATGTTAAACGTCACAGTACCCATGTTATGTGAAATAGACTAAAATTGAGAACCAAGAATTGTATAAAAATACAAATTCAATTTCTTTTAAAAATAATAATGAAATGAATAATTTCATTTTTAGCCTTTACACCACTAAAATTACCGTGGCAAACAAACGTACGGTTCGCCTGATGGTAAGCGGTTACCGTAGGCGTTATCATATTATTTAGCTATGCTATCGATTAACTTAAGAAAGAAAGTACTGGGAGACTATGTTCTAGTAAATAAATGGACGGTTTTAAAGACACTTGTGCTTACACCTAAATTACTAAGTAACATATTATACTACTTACTATATTGAGTACAACTGCAGTATTTTACAATATAGTGTTTAAAACATTTAATATAATATATAGATAGAGACTCTTAAAAATAAGATTCATATCTTAATATATATATTTCTTGTGTGCGTGTGTATGTGACTGAACTCCTCCTAGACGGGTGGACCGATTTTGATGAAATTTTGTGTGTGTGTTCGGGTAGGGCCCTGGATGGTTTAGATTCACAATTGGACCCGGTAGGTGGCGCTGCTGTCGGTATTTCAGCTTTTTCCAGCAGGACGACGTCTGCCAGGTCCACTAGTGTAGGGCGTGCAAAACCGGAAGGACTTCAAAACCGGCTTTGAATTCCGGTTTTGAGGGGCCAAAACCGGAAACCGGTGCTAGCCCCGGTTTTGGCAACTTTTTTTTTTTTTTTATATAGTAGAATTTTAACGAGAAAACAATATTCTCAGATACACCAAATTTACAAATAAAACAAATTGTATCATATACCTCTTTTTAATCAACCATTTATGCCTACTAAGACCAAGTAGACCACATTAATAGTTTGGTACTTGGTACACTACACAGGGGGTCTCCTCCGTTAATTTGGAGGGATATTAGCCTACTACACATAAACTTAAAATAATATAAAGATTATTTAACTGAGATCAAAAATCAACAAATTTTTGGTACCTTTATTAGGTACTATAAAGGTACCAAAAATTTTATTTTATTTATTTTATTCTGTTATTAAGAATAACATATTATAAACTCGAAATACATTCATCGTTTTAAGATGGTAAACACAACCACAATTACTATACGTACGTCTAATTTTTTTGAATTAGGAACTACTAGCAACATTATAAAAAGGATTCATATTTGACTACTAGCTGTACCCGCGACTTCGTTCGCGTGGTCAGTCTTTTACTGGAAATCTCAAAGCTTCAGCTGTTATCCCTATACAAACTTTCATCGGCTGATTTTCATCTTTAGTGGTTACATTTAAAAAAACCTTTCTTTGCGGACGCCTATATAATAATAGCTGAGTGTCTAGTGATTTAAACTGTGCGTTTGTTAATTAGTCAGTCACGTTTTTCTTTTAAACATTTAGATTCTGCAATTAATAAACTTCATGAAGAAATATTCCTTGTTTGTATGATTGTTCTGCTCTTCAAATTGTCTTAGCGCAAACGTGAATAACCTTAATTGGCCCATCGCCTAGCTAATAGTTTGAATTTATGTATTGTTATGTATTATCTGTGCCATACCCTGTAGAAATCTCTACATCTATTACATTTTGTTTTAAATTGGTCACTTCTAACCTGATAGGTACTGTTACACAGTTTATGTGGGCTAAAAATTTATTAAATTCTTAAAGGGCATAATGGTCCGTCGTAGTGCTCAAGGATTTCAGAAATTTAACTTTCCTTTTAATCTATTGTTCTTTTAATACAGTTATAGTACTTTATATAAGCTTTCGGAACAAAACTGAATGAAAAACCAGTAAGTTGAACCCTATTTAATATTGTCGACCATATTAGTGAGAGTTAAACGTAAATTCGGTATATAGGTATCTGTTAATTATTATCTTTATCTCCGAAACTATGCATTTTTTACTTTGTACATTGTTTAATTACGAAGTTTCGGTGCCTATATCCGGCTGTATCATAATATTGGTTCAATTGTATCATTTTAATTTGCTTATTGAATGTGATTAGTTACTGTCATTTAATTACCATGATTGAGATACATTATGTCTGATCTCCATCGGAAAAATATTTATCATTGAGAAGTTGGTCATCTGCAGTATTCTTTATTAGTTTCACTAACGAATTGATGCTTCCTGAATGCATTTGTTTGATTCATTGCAGTGTGCCTATAATATTTGAGGAGGTTACTCACTTCCTTACGGAACCCATCACCAGAACTGGCTTTCTTAAAAACTGAGAACAATATGAAAGATTATCCATCCAATTACAAAAAGATTTATAAGAGATTTTTTAAAGAGAGGGAAGGACCTCCACTTTACAGAAGACTGTGTGTGAGTATAGGTCTCAAACGCTCACTTAGGCATTTGTTTTGAAAGAAACGTATTTCTATCCCAGGGATACTACCATCTAAGCCCTGGTGTAAAGTATGAGTTGGTAACACGCAAGTGATACCTTTGGTATTGCAAGCGTCTATAGGCTACGGTAACTGCTTAACATCAGGTGGGCCATATGCTTGTTTGCCACAAAAGTAGTTCCATCTTAGCCATAAGAGGTCCACTGCTCGACAGAGGCCTCCTGCAAGGTTTTCCACATCATTCGGTCCTGAGCTGACCTTGTCCATCGGTTGCCCGCGTTTACCAGGTCGTCGGTCCACCTTGTTGGAGGCCTGCCCACGCTGCGTCTTCCAGTTCGTGGTCGCCACTCTAGAACCTTTCTGCCCCAACGGTCATCGGTTCTGTGAGCTATATGCCCTGCCCATTGTCACTTAATTGAGGCAATTTTTCGAGCTATGTCGGTCACTTAAAAAGAAAATATTATGATGACGATGTTCAGGGATAAAAAAGCAATGTAATGGAACCTCATCTTTAAAAATTCAGTTAAAAATATATATCAGTTAAGTATGCCGATGAGACAGAGGCCGATCATGCGTTTCGCTGTGAGTGATTTTTTTGGTCGAAGATAGACATAGTATCGCGGAGTTTTTTAGATCTATTTGCAAATAACATTGCCTCCAACGGCAGGATTTTTCTGACTCGCTCAACTATCATCGTAATATTTCAGCCAATTCACGCTCGCAAAACTATAATGAAAGAATCACGCCGTCTACTGGTAAAAATCGTATGAAATTTTGTTTGGTAGTTATTGACTTTATCGTGACCAGATAGACAGATTCGGTGGAGTATTTTCTTTTCTGTGCTGCTTTCCTGATTACCTAAATTAAGGTATTGTTAAATGTTAGCGCCTACACAAAATGAAATAGCATTCATTTTATAGTAATATTTTATAGTTTGTGTTTAAGTTTTATTAGGCGTTTAATTTAGTCAGTGATTGTCTTAGGTCTTGGTATGATTAACGCATTTTATTCGTACTTATAGTATATTTATATAGTTTTAGTTTTATCAAAGACGATTTTAGCTACAACAAACAGATAGACAGAGAGATAAAACTGTTAATATTGTATTTCTGTTGTAAGTGCTATGTAAACAGCCACATGAATTTAATAGAAAGCTGTTATTTTGATATTACAAACAGACACTTCAATTTTATTAATGTGTGTATAGATGTATAGCTGATATGTGTTTATGACTTCGTTTGCGTGGACTTCAGGGATTAAAACATAGAGTTTCCTGGAGATGCTAAACGGAAAATCGTTTGGAATCAAAAGAACCCGGGGCATAAAAGATTATCACCTGCACCGCATCCTGATAAAATGTCTGCTTCTATTACATTTCGTTGTAAAATGGTCACTTTTAACCTAGTACCGTTAACACGTGATGTACCAGTCAGCTGATCTCTATTTAATATGGTCGCCCATATTGATGAGAGTTCAACTTTAATTGGTGATAGCTATATCTCCGAAACCTCGCATTATTTTTTAAATTTATTTTCATATAAACTTCAAACGTGGTTTTACAAACTACATTTTAAAAAGTTTTAGCTAAATAAATCGAAGCGTGTTTCTTGTATAGCACGTGTGTTATTAAAGTGGCCATAACTTTTTTATTTGTGAACCGATTAGAATAAAATAAAGCCTATATGTTATGGGAAGGTTGCCACAATATATAAGTGAAAACCGCATTCAAATCGGTTGCGTGGTTGCTAAGTTTATCGCGTACAAACGCGGCCACAAACAGACAAACAGACACACAGACAAACAGACAAAAATTCTAAAAACCACATATTTGGCCTCAGTAACATAAATACAACGTATATAAATTGTTTTTTCGAAAAAAAATTCAATGTACAGACGCGACTTGGTTACGATTTTATTATATGTATAGATAAAACGAGATTAAATCAACTGTGTACCGTACCGTTATACCGTACACTAATTTAAATAAACAATAATCATTTTTTTCTAAAAGACCGCTGTTCTTGATAATGTGTTCTTAGGAATAGAAGTGCATCTAACATTTTATCAGATAGCGTACTTCTTATTTTGTTACAAAAGTACCCAGCACTCGAAAAGGCCCTCTCACTCCCAACGCTTGTTGGTTATTACCAACAACAGAAGCCTTTAATTATTTGATGTGTGTATTCACACATCAAATAATTATAGGCTTCTGTGAGATACACACCCCGATGCCCTCCGCTTTCATACATGGCTTGCTCTACCTTGATAAACCCTGCAAGATCAAAATCAGACCGATTCTTGGGGGTTTTTCTACATTAATCCAATTCCTTATCAAGCTGCTCTTGAAGAGTTAGCTCTATAGGTTGCGTTCGGATATAATATATATTTGATACTCAAAATTGAATATTTCTTGAATGCGTTAGAAAAAAGTTGATTTAAATCAAAATGTAATTCAATAACGGGAAAACCGGAGATAGCTCCGGTTTTGTCTGTCAACCCCGGTTTTCAAAATTTGGTAAATTTTGTCCGGTTTCCGGTTTTTAACAAAACCGGAAAACCGGGTTTGCACGCCCTACACTAGTGTTATATAAAATGGTAAATAATTGACTGAACAAAATCAAAAAATAATACAGATTTTTACATTAAAATTAATTAAATAAATAATAATAAACTTTTATAATGTTCGTTCGGATTACACCGACCGGTAGCAAAAAAGATATGAAATACTTAAAATTAGTACTTACATAATTTAAACCCGTTGTACAATTGAAAAATAAAATGGTATCCTTTAACTATAGTTTAATTTACAATTGAATGTGCAAAATTATACGTAAAATACGAACAATTCTAAGTGTTTTTAAGATTCTTGTAATACTATTGGAGCTGTCGTATTTACAACAATGTACAGTTGAACTTTTTAATAAAAATATTTATCCAATATTCAAACATTATTGAGAAATATATAAGTAAGTTTATCAGTTGTCTGATTGTCACAGTAACAGGATCTGTCTAGTTTCGGATCTGATAGCACTGTGTGTTGTCAGAAAATATTGTAATTATTTCTAGCAGTGAAAATTACTGTCAACGCCCATCTGAGAAACAGCGTGAGCCTATGCAGAATGGACAGACACGGGCGGATTAATAGATGCAAAGGCTTTTGATGCAGTGATGCGTGAGTATATTTAAGCGATTGGCTAACTAACTGCTTCGCACCTCGCTACCAGGAGCATATCCAGGAGTTAGTTTGGAGTGGGGGGGGGGGACCTTCGCTCATTTCACTGACTTAACCTTTTAGATAAGTGATATATAAAAAGTTAAGAAGAATTTGTCGCAATTCAGTGGTACTACTGCGTTTTCAGTTATACTATGCGTGTTTTCAATACAAAGATATACTTTTAAGCGACGTAACAACACAAGCCAATCGCCTTAGTTAGCTGCTACCCTACTTAATTCTAAAACTAAATGGTTGTTGCCGTCTTATCGTTCGTTTACAATACACTTTACTGTACACCAAAAAAGTTTGTATGTATAGAAACTTTTAAGGTACATTTTAATCTATAAACCTAGTAGGTACAAAGGGCGATCTTATCGCTACCGGCGGTTTCTTCCACACAACCTGAATGGACGGCAGTAATTTATATAATAATAATATTTAATAACCTTAAAAATATTGTCTCTAGAAATGTGGTATATAATGTTTAAGTACATTTATATGTAAGAGGTAGGAATGTCCTGTATTGAGTCAACGAAGCTCCTTTCAAAAGGCCTGTGCTGGACGGAAATTTGTCTTTTGAGCTGCTAATATAATATTACAAGTACAAGCAAATAATGACTGACCTTGTATATTATATTTACTTGTACTTATATTATATTGCTCTTTGTGCCCTACCACATGTACTCTGGGTGACCTCTGCGCTGCCACTGATTACGCCATATTCTACGGCTAAATTCTGAGCTTGTACAATTTTAATACTCGATGTAACATTTCATTTTTAAACAACAGAATGAATTATTGATAAGTTTGTAATACACGAATACAAACAAGTCTTAGTGTTCATTAAGGACACTATAACAGTTAAGACAACTCATAAGGCCAACAATCTAATATGAACTTTAAAGCGTAGATATAACGCTCATAATTGCTTACCTACATGCGCAAAAGGACGGATAGTTACGTGTTACTATTTATAATATGATACACAACTAATACTCCATTCTTACAATGTAGAAAACATTTTTAAATGTTTTCCAACAAGCTTTTATGGTCTGTTATTACTTTTAAAATGAGCCCAATCATTATGAAACTGTCTTGTTTCGTTAAGGAGTTCTGCTCATCATTCATAATAATGCAATTTCGCTGCTTATACATTATGAATAGCATATTTCAGCTCAATGTGATACCAACAAAAAGACGAAAAATGATTAAAATTTAGAAGCGGACACCTTGCAAACGAAAATTGCAAGTAAAATAAAAGCTTGATATAAAGAACAAAATCCTACTCCTGCTGTCATACACACTTAATATTAACCCTTACAATAAGTACATCATCTTTCACAAACCCATTTCTGATGACGTCACTTACGACCGCATATTCTGTATAACCAAATCCTCTGACGCATATCTCTGCTGTCGGTCTTCTAAATGCTGTGAGTGAAGAATTGGACATCATCGTATCTCGTTGTGTCATATCCGGATCGAATTGGTTGATCATCGCGAAGGAGATACGACCGTTAAAAGGCCATTCGAGACAATCATCATTTTCTGTTTTCATTAAATGCACATGTAACGCGAAGCAGTGAGGGTTTTGTGGTGAAATATTGAGGCGAACGCAAAATCTGTGGAATCAAAGTATGGAATTATATTAAGTTGTGACGTCATGTGTGTGTTAAAAGTTGCGACATCTATCTGTGGTCAACTAAAGCTGCAGTCAGTACCGCTAGGAACGAAATTTCGTTTATTTTCTAGTCATAATTTGCAACTAGCGCCTCTAATGGAAAGTAAGATAATTGAAAAGGTTTTGATTTCGAAATGAAGTTATGATTAATTTTAGACATTTTATTAGTAAGAGTTGTCACTTTGACAGTTTGCTATAACGTTTCAAACGACGATGAAAACGTAATTTTCGTCATCATTCATTCGCCCAGCTGTACCAATTAATGCTGATTTGCACAAGTGTTTAGCCTGTCTACGGCATAAATTTAAAAAAAATACAGAAAAAATTACCTGTAACCATTTGGGGTTGTATAAAACCCAGGACTGTACAGCATCTTATAATGATCTCTTAACATCGCATCCAACCTCGCTTTAAAGTTATCTATCTTCCAAATATAATTCCCAATGCAGTACCTTAGCAGCATGTCATTATTTTGTTTCATTTTGGCTACAGCAAATGCGGATATTTGCTTCGACATGTTTGCTATAACTATGTCTTGTTCGCGATTTCGTTGTTCTAGCACCACTACACGTTCGTATAGAGCTCTGAAATTAATTGTTTTTTTTTTTATTATCTCTGTTTGAGAAACAGCAGTAGAAGCAGGGATCGTCCGGATACTCGTTCAAAGGGTTTAATCAATCAATCAATCAGCCTGTTTCAATCCATAGACATAGGCCTCTCACATCTAGTCTACCCTAGCAAACTTCTTACAAGAGTTATTGAAGGAGTATTTTTAAGCGCTTAAAAGCACCGCGCGAGTTACCTACCGCTTGGCACAGTCGTGAATATGCAAAGAACCCGTTCAGGGGTCCTAGCAGAATATCAGCGTCTGCGATGTTGCAATCAATCGCTGAGCTAGGTCCTGTTTTGTCTTGTAACCATTATGTATATTTTTTAGATTACTGTAGTAAGATGTAAAGACAAAATAAATATTTTTTCTTTCTTTCTTTCTTTCAAGGGGACACATGCCAAAAGGTTTTGTTAAAAATACACCTTTAATAACCCCTTGGACGAGTATCTGGACGAACGCTGCTTTAAAACGCCTACAACAGCCGTTTGAAACGAGTATCCGTACGGGTGGTCTCTGAGTAGAAGTTGAGAAGGATCGTAATCGAATTATAACACATGATGAATTCAATTTAAATCGGCAGTACCAATGTGAATTTTACTTTGTTAGTTCCTATCTATGCTTTGTTATTATTTTTATATCCAGTGGCCAACCTGGTGACAGAATTGTTTAGATCGTCCAAATATGTCTCTATACTTATCTAATGTTCGAGACTGACGTTAAACGTGCCTCGGGGACGCTGAGATGAAACATTACTATGCGGTCATAGGGTGCTTAGTAGCTTATGTTTGTTATAAACTGTTTTAATTTCAAAATTCGTCACATCTTTCATGGTCAATCGATTATTATCATGGTTTTAATTTTACAGTATTTATTTAACGTTTGTTTATTAGATATGCACTGATAGCCAAGCGGTTAAGTAACGGACTGCTACATGTCAAGTGTTAGTTCAATCTCACGTCACTGTCGCGCTACGGGAATGTGACGTCATAAAACATCAGTAATAATAATAATCTTTATTTACTCAGAGAAAATATAACAGTGTTTAGGTAAGCACTGGTTTCCACACTAGGATTCCCTGTGTCGTGGAAGTATTGACCCTGTTTAACTATGAGGTCGCCCAGTGGACGAAATTTGATCGTAATTTATTAAAAAAGTAACTACTTGTATTTTTAATTATAACACTAAAGCTTAGCTAAAGCGGCTAATTGTTATCATTAGGCTCAAAGCTATCTCTTTTTTCATTATTCGTTTCGTTTATGATACGAATTACGGAACGAATGACGTAGAAAGATCAAGCATTCATATTTGAAATCCATAAGTAAGTACCTACGCGTAATAATATGGCAACAAAACTAAACTCTCAATATGAAGGTAGTTTACCTAATCCTTACTAATATTATAAATGTGAAAGTTTGTAAGAATGGATGGCTGGATGGATGGATGGATGTTTGTTACTCTTTCACGTAAAAACTACTGAACGGATCTGGATGAAATTTGCCACAGAGGTAGACTATGGTCTGGAATAACACATAGGCTACTTTTTACAGCGATAACCGACATACACGCGGGCGGAGCCACGGGCAACAGCTAGTCATTTATAAACTTAAGAAATATATTGAATCCTTAAGAATATTTGTCTCTTTACCTTATAAGTGCGCTAGTGTTATTCAATGGTGGTGCAGAAACCTGGTTTCCATCTTTATCAGGAGCTTGCTTGCTTGCTTGTAAATAATTAAATTAATTATTTATACAAATTCTGCTATATAACCAGGTCTACATAAAGTGTTGGAATTACAAATCGCATAGTTAAATAAGTTAAGTGTTTATTCTTTATTTGACGAAATAATCATAAATTTATATTAGACGGGTTAAATGTGTTTGTCAAGCCATATGAGGTAGTCAGTTGTTTGTATGATAAAATTACTATTATAGTAGCGATTTTATTTGGATCATAAATCTTATTTACTGTATAAAACCATCTTTATTGTATATTAATGAGAGCAAAATCTCTTTATTTTGTTATATACTTTTGGAATAGTAAAAACGTAAACGCACAGTGGCGCAGGCTACGTATGTACGTACTGAGCTGAGGCCCCAGATTCGATCGCAGTCGGAAAAAGTAGTATTGGGTATTTCTGACAAAAATATCCAATAGTCCAGTATGTGGAATTAATGTTGCTGTGATTCAGCTCTGCCTTTCCGTTCGAGAATAAAGCCCTTAAATATTTACCGATCAACTATTTTATTGAAATAACAGATAGATTAATCTGCAGGGTAACTGTGGGTACACGCAACACGTACGCAGCGTATACGCAATGGGGACGTTGTGCTAAATACCAAACAAGTTGATATTTACAATTTGATTGCCAAAATTGATATATAGCTCATCTATTCGTTTGTCTGTCTATTACTGTACTAAAATGCCAATATAACGAAATTTAAAAAAGTTTTGAAAAAAACCTTTGTGACAAATTATAAATGTTTTGGGAGAGAATTATTGTGATGGCTGGATGTGATAAGGCTAATTATTAGCTAGCCCGTAGACATATTTACATATGTAAGCTAAATTCCTATATTTTATTAAGACAATTAGTGTTTACGTTTGTAAAAAATGAATACCAATAAATTGATTCTCAAATAAAAACGCTTTTTCTTTACCAAGCTTAACTTAGTAAGCAGTGATGAAGTAGAAAATAAACCGACTTGAGTTCGATCCCCGTCGGTGAATTTCACTTTGTGGTAACAAAATGATTTACCATATTGGTCAATTTATACTAGCGCAGAGTTGAAGCATCAATCTAAAACTTTACATAGCAAATTCACCCTTATCGCCACATAGTAATGCACATATTCCTTCAGAGATAGCAAGGAGACGCGCGAATTTGACGGAATTTGAGCGTCGGAACACGACCAATGTCTTCTTTTTATCTCAGAAGGAATATGTGCACTTTGTGAATATTACCTAAGGGTGAATGCCATGTAAAATTTTACAGATTGACGCTTCGACTCGCCGCACTAGCGCAGAGTCGACGAAGTGCTTCGAAGCGTCCATTCATATTAACAAATTGACCCTAACGATAAAAGAAGGCATCGTAAGGAAACCTACACGTCTGAGAATAAATTTTCAATGTGGGACTGATCGATTAACCCGCATTAGCTTACCGTGCGTTGTCTCAACTATCTTGATATAGGGGACCTGTGCCCAGCAGTGGGACAACCATGGGTTGTTATTATATAATTAGACAAAATAAAAACATAAATTGATTTCTTCCATCTTTTAAAGGTTATGTTCAGAGTAATGAAACACCATTTAACTATATAATTTATTTGTATTTCAATAAAAACAACAATAAATACAATACAATATAATTATAATCTTCTATAAGGCACCAGTCTCTTATATTTAAAATGCAAAACAATTCAAATAATTACGTGTATATTTTATCACAAAAGTGGAATGTAAGTACAATACAAGAAATATAACAATAATACCTATATCTAAATATTTTCTTATAGAATAAGTACTTTTGAGTTAATACTATTTTGGGGCTTGGACGGTATATTTTGTACACAAATATGAACTCAACAATGTTATTATAAAGCTGTTTTTGCTGTGACCATAATTAAAAATTACTATCCCAAGGTAGTTCAAGACCAGTGCCCACTGGTTTTGAACTACCTTGGGATAGTAATTTTTTAGTGGTTCCCTAGCTCAAAGAATTCGTTTACTTTTCATAACCAGTTTTCTAATTCAATTACGATATTGATATGCGTACTCTTTCAAACTTTATAAAGTCTACCACTAAAGTCTATTTCACATAGCATAGGTAATGTGACGTTTGACATTTGAAGATAAATATCAATGAAAATAATTTTAACAAAAAAAAAACCGACTTCAGTACGGCAAGTTGCAGAATTTCAAAAACCTTAAAAACGGCTAGAATACGTTGTTTAATTATGAAGTTCCGTTGCCTAGCTACCTTAGCAACCATATTGGAAACTTATTTAATCGCCATCCGTCTTCTTCATCAGTTTTACTTCATCATAATATTATACTTTCTGAATGCAAATGTTTGATGTGTTGTTAAAAAGATTGAAATTGCTATATGTGTGCCTATAATTTTTGCGGAGTTCCCTCAATTCCTCATGGATCCCATCATTAGAACTTTCTTTTGATGAAAATGGGACCAAACTGGAAGTATGTCCTCTCAGACAAAAAAAGAATTCCAAATCGGTCTATAAATGAGGGAGTTCTGCGGTAACAAACATAAAAAATAAAATAAAAAAAAACACACGAATTGATAACCTCCTCTTCTTGAAGTCGGTTAATAAAGTTAAATTAAAACCTATCGATTAAATACTCTAAGCTCTTAATCATTCAATTACCTAATTGGTTAGAGATTGATTTAATCATTTTCTTTCATTCGTATATTCGTATTTATTCGTAAAATGTTAAACGTCACAGTACCCATGTTATGTGAAATAGACTAAAATTGAGAACCAAGAATTGTATAAAAATACAAATTCAATTTTTTTTAAAAATAATAATGAAATGAATAATTTCATTTTTAGCCTTTACACCACTAAAATTACCGTGGCAAACAAACGTACGGTTCGCCTGATGGTAAGCGGTTACCGTAGGCGTTATAATATTATTTAGCTATGCTATCGATTAACTTAAGAGAAGTACTGAAAGACTATGTTCTAGTAAATAAATGGACGGTTTTAAAGACACTTGTGCTTACACCTAAATTACTAAGTAACATATTATACTATTTACTATATTGAGTACAACTGCAGTATTTTACAATATAGTGTTTAAAACATTTAATATAATATATAGAGACTCTTAAAAATAAGATTCATTTATGTTATATAAAAGAGTAAATAATTGACTGAACAAAATCAAAAAATAATACAGATTTTTACATTTAAATTAATTAAATAAATAATAAAATTTGTTGAACTTTCATAATGTTCGTTCGGATTACACCGGCCGGTAGCAAAAAAGATATGAAATACTTAAAATTAGTACCTACATAATTGAAACCCGTTGTCCAATTGGAAAAGAAAATGGTATCCTATAACTATAGTTTAATTTACAATTGAATGTGCTTTTATACGTATTATACGAACAATTCTAAGTGTTCTTAAGATTCTTGTAATACTATTGGGGCTGTCGTATTTGCATTTATTATTGTATCAATGTACAGTTGAACTTTTTAATAAAAATATTTATCCAATATTCAAACCTCAGACTAATAGAATAAGATAGACGGAGCGTGTAGAACTCGCGCGTGAAGCCGCCAAAAGTCATACTAAATAGCAATGTCATACGTTTTCGTTTTAGCGCGCAGTCGATTTGAGCCGCTCTGAAGTATTTTTATATTATTATTTACTAGACTTTATTATTTTACTAGACAATACGGCATTATAATAATATTTTGTCAAAACGTGTTTAGACGTGCGTACTCACTAGCGGCTCAAATCGACTGCGCGCGAAAACGAAAACGTATGACATTGCTATTTAGTATGACTTTTGGCGGCTTCACGCGCGGGTTCTACACGCTCCGTCTATCTTATTCTATTAGTCTGAGATTCAAACATTATTGAGAAATATATAAGTAAGTTTATCAGTTGTCTGATTGCCACAGTAACAGGATCTGTCTAGTTTCGGATCAGATAGCACTGTGTGTTGTCAGAAAATATTGTAATTATTTCTAGCAGTGAAAATTACTGTCTCCGCCCATCTGGGAAACAGCGTGAGCCTATGCAGGATGGACAGACACGGGCGGATTAATAGATGCAAATGCTTTTGATGCACTAATGCGTCAGTATATTTAAGCGATTAGCACACTGCTCTGCACTTCGCTGCCAGGCCAGGCCTCCGTCACTCGCTCAAGGTCACGCGCTATGTGCCTACCGATATGTAGCTCGTAACCGAGCCGATCGCCAGTGGGGCTGCCGCACGCGACACAGAGCGCGCGCACCACGTTTCCCGCTCAAAACGCATATGATATTTACATACACTACGTATGTACGTTTTGACTAACGACACGATGGTTAATTATTGTGAAGTCGTTGGATGTCATAGTCAAAAGAAAAATAAAAATTCGCTTCGCTCATTTCACTGACTTAATCTCAGTTGTACTAGTGTCGCGTGTTTTCAATACAAAGATATACTTTAAAGCAACGTAACAACACAAGCCAATCGCCTTAGTTAGCTGCTACCCTACTTAATTCTAAAACTAAATGGTTGTGGTATTTTCGTTCGTTTACAAGACACTTTATTGAACACCACAAAGTTTGTATGCATACAAAATTTTAAGGTGCATTTTAATCTATAAACCTCGTAGGTACAAAGGGCGATCTTATCGCTATTGGCGGTTTCTTTCATACAACCTGGGTGGACGGAATGTTAGCAGTAATTTATATAATAATAATATTTTATAACCTTAAAAATATTGTATCTATAAATGTGATATATAATGTTTAAGTACATTTATATGTATACATATATAAGAGGTAGGAATGTCCTGTATTGAGTCAACGCAGCTCCTTTCAAAAGGCCTGTGCTGGACGCAAACTTGTCTTTTGAGCTGCCAATACAACATTACAAGTACAAGCAAATAATCATTGACCTTCTGTCTTGCTCTTTGTGCCCTACCACTACTCTGGGTGACCTCTGCGCTGCCACTGATTACGCCATATTCAACGGCTAAATTCTGGGCTTGTACAATTTTAA
Source organism: Trisateles emortualis (assembly GCA_947095525.1). Taxonomy (NCBI): domain Eukaryota; kingdom Metazoa; phylum Arthropoda; class Insecta; order Lepidoptera; family Erebidae; genus Trisateles; species Trisateles emortualis. The sequence continues at coordinate 16,803,659 of OX352736.1, read as the reverse complement.
TACTCCATGTACCATCGACACGAATCAGAAAAATACCGCATTTTCCCTTTTAAACAACAGAATGAGTTATTGATAAGTTTGTAATACACGAATACAAATAAATCTTAGTGTTCATTAAGGTCACTGTAACAGGGCCCTAATTCTGCTAATGTACGGATAGCTCAATTAAATCTGAATTGATTCTCAATTGAATCTCAGTAGCATTTTTGGTATTCTGCTATTAAATTTAAGACCAATAATAGCTGGAAAACTAATGGTCTTAAATTATTAGCATTTTTTGGTATTCTGCTAAACAATTTAAGACCAATGGTTTTCTAACTATTGGTCCTAAATTTATTAGCAGAATACCAAAAATGCTACTGAGATTCAATTGAGAATCAATTCAGATTCAATAAAGCCATCCGTAAATTAGCAGAATTGGGGCCCAGTTAAGACAACTCATAAGGCCAACAATCTAATATGAACTTTAAAGCGTAGAAATACCGCTCATAATTGCTTACTGTAGGTAAGCAGTTCTAACGTAAAAGGACGGATAGTTACGTGATACTATTTAAAATATGAATCACAACTAATACTCCATGGTTACAGTTTGATAAAAGTGTTTTCTAACAAGCTTTTATTGTGTTTGTTTTTTGTTTAGTTTATTATTTCTTAGTTTTAAAACGAGCCCAAACATGGCGAAACAATCTAGTTTATTTAAAGAGTTATGTCGCTCATTAAACCAGCTCCATGGTATGTATGCCATATTCCAGCTTAATGGGATTCCAACAAAAAGTATAAAAATGATTGAAAATTGCAAGTAAAATAAAAGCTCGATATAAAGAACAAAATCCTACTCCTGCTGTCATACACACTTAATATTAACCCTTACAATAAGCACATCATCTTTCACAAACCCATTTCTGATGACGTCACTTACGACCGCATATTCTGTATAACCAAATCCTCTGACGCATATCTCTGCTGTCGGTCTTCTAAATGCTGTGAGTGAAGAGTTCGACATCATCGTATCTCGTTGCGTCATATCCGGATCGAATTGGTTGATCATCGCGAAGGAGATACGACCGTTAAAAGGCCATTCGAGACAATCATCATTTTCTGTTTTCATTAAATGCACGTGAAGCGCGAAGCAGTGTGGGTTTTGTGGTGAAATGTTGAGACGAACGCAAAATCTGTGGAATCAAAGTATGCAATTATATTAAGTTGTGACGTCATGTGTGTGTAAAAAGCTAGCGACATCTATCTGTGGTAAACTAAAGCTGCAGTCAGTACCACTAGGAACGAAATTTCGTTTATTTTCTAGTCATAATTTGCAACTAGCGCCTCTAATGGAAAGTAAGATAATTGAAAAGGTTTTGATTTCGAAATGAAGTTATGATTAATTTTAGACATTTTATTAGTAAGAGTTGTCACTTTGACAGTTTGCTATAACGTTTCAAACGACGATGAAAACGTAATTTTCGTCATCATTCATTCGCCCAGCTGTACCAATTAATGCTGATTTGCACAAGTGTTTAGCCTGTCTACGGCATAAATTTAAAAAAAATACAGAAAAAATTACCTGTAACCATTTGGGGTTGTATAAAACCCAGGACTGTACAGCATCTTATAATGATCTCTTAACATCGCATCCAACCTCGCTTTAAAGTTATCTATCTTCCAAATATAATTCCCAATGCAGTACCTTAGCAGCATGTCATTATTTTGTTTCATTTTGGCTACAGCAAATGCGGATATTTGCTTCGACATGTTTGCTATAACTATGTCTTGTTCGCGATTTCGTTGTTCTAGCACCACTACACGTTCGTATAGAGCTCTGAAATTAATTGTTTTTTTTTTTATTATCTCTGTTTGAGAAACAGCAGTAGAAGCAGGGATCGTCCGGATACTCGTTCAAAGGGTTTAATCAATCAATCAATCAGCCTGTTTCAATCCATAGACATAGGCCTCTCACATCTAGTCTACCCTAGCAAACTTCTTACAAGAGTTATTGAAGGAGTATTTTTAAGCGCTTAAAAGCACCGCGCGAGTTACCTACCGCTTGGCACAGTCGTGAATATGCAAAGAACCCGTTCAGGGGTCCTAGCAGAATATCAGCGTCTGCGATGTTGCAATCAATCGCTGAGCTAGGTCCTGTTTTGTCTTGTAACCATTATGTATATTTTTTAGATTACTGTAGTAAGATGTAAAGACAAAATAAATATTTTTTCTTTCTTTCTTTCTTTCAAGGGGACACATGCCAAAAGGTTTTGTTAAAAATACACCTTTAATAACCCCTTGGACGAGTATCTGGACGAACGCTGCTTTAAAACGCCTACAACAGCCGTTTGAAACGAGTATCCGTACGGGTGGTCTCTGAGTAGAAGTTGAGAAGGATCGTAATCGAATTATAACACATGATGAATTCAATTTAAATCGGCAGTACCAATGTGAATTTTACTTTGTTAGTTCCTATCTATGCTTTGTTATTATTTTTATATCCAGTGGCCAACCTGGTGACAGAATTGTTTAGATCGTCCAAATATGTCTCTATACTTATCTAATGTTCGAGACTGACGTTAAACGTGCCTCGGGGACGCTGAGATGAAACATTACTATGCGGTCATAGGGTGCTTAGTAGCTTATGTTTGTTATAAACTGTTTTAATTTCAAAATTCGTCACATCTTTCATGGTCAATCGATTATTATCATGGTTTTAATTTTACAGTATTTATTTAACGTTTGTTTATTAGATATGCACTGATAGCCAAGCGGTTAAGTAACGGACTGCTACATGTCAAGTGTTAGTTCAATCTCACGTCACTGTCGCGCTACGGGAATGTGACGTCATAAAACATCAGTAATAATAATAATCTTTATTTACTCAGAGAAAATATAACAGTGTTTAGGTAAGCACTGGTTTCCACACTAGGATTCCCTGTGTCGTGGAAGTATTGACCCTGTTTAACTATGAGGTCGCCCAGTGGACGAAATTTGATCGTAATTTATTAAAAAAGTAACTACTTGTATTTTTAATTATAACACTAAAGCTTAGCTAAAGCGGCTAATTGTTATCATTAGGCTCAAAGCTATCTCTTTTTTCATTATTCGTTTCGTTTATGATACGAATTACGGAACGAATGACGTAGAAAGATCAAGCATTCATATTTGAAATCCATAAGTAAGTACCTACGCGTAATAATATGGCAACAAAACTAAACTCTCAATATGAAGGTAGTTTACCTAATCCTTACTAATATTATAAATGTGAAAGTTTGTAAGAATGGATGGCTGGATGGATGGATGGATGTTTGTTACTCTTTCACGTAAAAACTACTGAACGGATCTGGATGAAATTTGCCACAGAGGTAGACTATGGTCTGGAATAACACATAGGCTACTTTTTACAGCGATAACCGACATACACGCGGGCGGAGCCACGGGCAACAGCTAGTCATTTATAAACTTAAGAAATATATTGAATCCTTAAGAATATTTGTCTCTTTACCTTATAAGTGCGCTAGTGTTATTCAATGGTGGTGCAGAAACCTGGTTTCCATCTTTATCAGGAGCTTGCTTGCTTGCTTGTAAATAATTAAATTAATTATTTATACAAATTCTGCTATATAACCAGGTCTACATAAAGTGTTGGAATTACAAATCGCATAGTTAAATAAGTTAAGTGTTTATTCTTTATTTGACGAAATAATCATAAATTTATATTAGACGGGTTAAATGTGTTTGTCAAGCCATATGAGGTAGTCAGTTGTTTGTATGATAAAATTACTATTATAGTAGCGATTTTATTTGGATCATAAATCTTATTTACTGTATAAAACCATCTTTATTGTATATTAATGAGAGCAAAATCTCTTTATTTTGTTATATACTTTTGGAATAGTAAAAACGTAAACGCACAGTGGCGCAGGCTACGTATGTACGTACTGAGCTGAGGCCCCAGATTCGATCGCAGTCGGAAAAAGTAGTATTGGGTATTTCTGACAAAAATATCCAATAGTCCAGTATGTGGAATTAATGTTGCTGTGATTCAGCTCTGCCTTTCCGTTCGAGAATAAAGCCCTTAAATATTTACCGATCAACTATTTTATTGAAATAACAGATAGATTAATCTGCAGGGTAACTGTGGGTACACGCAACACGTACGCAGCGTATACGCAATGGGGACGTTGTGCTAAATACCAAACAAGTTGATATTTACAATTTGATTGCCAAAATTGATATATAGCTCATCTATTCGTTTGTCTGTCTATTACTGTACTAAAATGCCAATATAACGAAATTTAAAAAAGTTTTGAAAAAAACCTTTGTGACAAATTATAAATGTTTTGGGAGAGAATTATTGTGATGGCTGGATGTGATAAGGCTAATTATTAGCTAGCCCGTAGACATATTTACATATGTAAGCTAAATTCCTATATTTTATTAAGACAATTAGTGTTTACGTTTGTAAAAAATGAATACCAATAAATTGATTCTCAAATAAAAACGCTTTTTCTTTACCAAGCTTAACTTAGTAAGCAGTGATGAAGTAGAAAATAAACCGACTTGAGTTCGATCCCCGTCGGTGAATTTCACTTTGTGGTAACAAAATGATTTACCATATTGGTCAATTTATACTAGCGCAGAGTTGAAGCATCAATCTAAAACTTTACATAGCAAATTCACCCTTATCGCCACATAGTAATGCACATATTCCTTCAGAGATAGCAAGGAGACGCGCGAATTTGACGGAATTTGAGCGTCGGAACACGACCAATGTCTTCTTTTTATCTCAGAAGGAATATGTGCACTTTGTGAATATTACCTAAGGGTGAATGCCATGTAAAATTTTACAGATTGACGCTTCGACTCGCCGCACTAGCGCAGAGTCGACGAAGTGCTTCGAAGCGTCCATTCATATTAACAAATTGACCCTAACGATAAAAGAAGGCATCGTAAGGAAACCTACACGTCTGAGAATAAATTTTCAATGTGGGACTGATCGATTAACCCGCATTAGCTTACCGTGCGTTGTCTCAACTATCTTGATATAGGGGACCTGTGCCCAGCAGTGGGACAACCATGGGTTGTTATTATATAATTAGACAAAATAAAAACATAAATTGATTTCTTCCATCTTTTAAAGGTTATGTTCAGAGTAATGAAACACCATTTAACTATATAATTTATTTGTATTTCAATAAAAACAACAATAAATACAATACAATATAATTATAATCTTCTATAAGGCACCAGTCTCTTATATTTAAAATGCAAAACAATTCAAATAATTACGTGTATATTTTATCACAAAAGTGGAATGTAAGTACAATACAAGAAATATAACAATAATACCTATATCTAAATATTTTCTTATAGAATAAGTACTTTTGAGTTAATACTATTTTGGGGCTTGGACGGTATATTTTGTACACAAATATGAACTCAACAATGTTATTATAAAGCTGTTTTTGCTGTGACCATAATTAAAAATTACTATCCCAAGGTAGTTCAAGACCAGTGCCCACTGGTTTTGAACTACCTTGGGATAGTAATTTTTTAGTGGTTCCCTAGCTCAAAGAATTCGTTTACTTTTCATAACCAGTTTTCTAATTCAATTACGATATTGATATGCGTACTCTTTCAAACTTTATAAAGTCTACCACTAAAGTCTATTTCACATAGCATAGGTAATGTGACGTTTGACATTTGAAGATAAATATCAATGAAAATAATTTTAACAAAAAAAAAACCGACTTCAGTACGGCAAGTTGCAGAATTTCAAAAACCTTAAAAACGGCTAGAATACGTTGTTTAATTATGAAGTTCCGTTGCCTAGCTACCTTAGCAACCATATTGGAAACTTATTTAATCGCCATCCGTCTTCTTCATCAGTTTTACTTCATCATAATATTATACTTTCTGAATGCAAATGTTTGATGTGTTGTTAAAAAGATTGAAATTGCTATATGTGTGCCTATAATTTTTGCGGAGTTCCCTCAATTCCTCATGGATCCCATCATTAGAACTTTCTTTTGATGAAAATGGGACCAAACTGGAAGTATGTCCTCTCAGACAAAAAAAGAATTCCAAATCGGTCTATAAATGAGGGAGTTCTGCGGTAACAAACATAAAAAATAAAATAAAAAAAAACACACGAATTGATAACCTCCTCTTCTTGAAGTCGGTTAATAAAGTTAAATTAAAACCTATCGATTAAATACTCTAAGCTCTTAATCATTCAATTACCTAATTGGTTAGAGATTGATTTAATCATTTTCTTTCATTCGTATATTCGTATTTATTCGTAAAATGTTAAACGTCACAGTACCCATGTTATGTGAAATAGACTAAAATTGAGAACCAAGAATTGTATAAAAATACAAATTCAATTTTTTTTAAAAATAATAATGAAATGAATAATTTCATTTTTAGCCTTTACACCACTAAAATTACCGTGGCAAACAAACGTACGGTTCGCCTGATGGTAAGCGGTTACCGTAGGCGTTATAATATTATTTAGCTATGCTATCGATTAACTTAAGAGAAGTACTGAAAGACTATGTTCTAGTAAATAAATGGACGGTTTTAAAGACACTTGTGCTTACACCTAAATTACTAAGTAACATATTATACTATTTACTATATTGAGTACAACTGCAGTATTTTACAATATAGTGTTTAAAACATTTAATATAATATATAGAGACTCTTAAAAATAAGATTCATTTATGTTATATAAAAGAGTAAATAATTGACTGAACAAAATCAAAAAATAATACAGATTTTTACATTTAAATTAATTAAATAAATAATAAAATTTGTTGAACTTTCATAATGTTCGTTCGGATTACACCGGCCGGTAGCAAAAAAGATATGAAATACTTAAAATTAGTACCTACATAATTGAAACCCGTTGTCCAATTGGAAAAGAAAATGGTATCCTATAACTATAGTTTAATTTACAATTGAATGTGCTTTTATACGTATTATACGAACAATTCTAAGTGTTCTTAAGATTCTTGTAATACTATTGGGGCTGTCGTATTTGCATTTATTATTGTATCAATGTACAGTTGAACTTTTTAATAAAAATATTTATCCAATATTCAAACCTCAGACTAATAGAATAAGATAGACGGAGCGTGTAGAACTCGCGCGTGAAGCCGCCAAAAGTCATACTAAATAGCAATGTCATACGTTTTCGTTTTAGCGCGCAGTCGATTTGAGCCGCTCTGAAGTATTTTTATATTATTATTTACTAGACTTTATTATTTTACTAGACAATACGGCATTATAATAATATTTTGTCAAAACGTGTTTAGACGTGCGTACTCACTAGCGGCTCAAATCGACTGCGCGCGAAAACGAAAACGTATGACATTGCTATTTAGTATGACTTTTGGCGGCTTCACGCGCGGGTTCTACACGCTCCGTCTATCTTATTCTATTAGTCTGAGATTCAAACATTATTGAGAAATATATAAGTAAGTTTATCAGTTGTCTGATTGCCACAGTAACAGGATCTGTCTAGTTTCGGATCAGATAGCACTGTGTGTTGTCAGAAAATATTGTAATTATTTCTAGCAGTGAAAATTACTGTCTCCGCCCATCTGGGAAACAGCGTGAGCCTATGCAGGATGGACAGACACGGGCGGATTAATAGATGCAAATGCTTTTGATGCACTAATGCGTCAGTATATTTAAGCGATTAGCACACTGCTCTGCACTTCGCTGCCAGGCCAGGCCTCCGTCACTCGCTCAAGGTCACGCGCTATGTGCCTACCGCTATGTAGCTCGTAACCGAGCCGATCGCCAGTGGGGCTGCCGCACGCGACACAGAGCGCGCGCACCACGTTTCCCGCTCAAAACGCATATGATATTTACATACACTACGTATGTACGTTTTGACTAACGACACGATGGTTAATTATTGTGAAGTCGTTGGATGTCATAGTCAAAAGAAAAATAAAAATTCGCTTCGCTCATTTCACTGACTTAATCTCAGTTGTACTAGTGTCGCGTGTTTTCAATACAAAGATATACTTTAAAGCAACGTAACAACACAAGCCAATCGCCTTAGTTAGCTGCTACCCTACTTAATTCTAAAACTAAATGGTTGTGGTATTTTCGTTCGTTTACAAGACACTTTATTGAACACCACAAAGTTTGTATGCATACAAAATTTTAAGGTGCATTTTAATCTATAAACCTCGTAGGTACAAAGGGCGATCTTATCGCTATTGGCGGTTTCTTTCATACAACCTGGGTGGACGGAATGTTAGCAGTAATTTATATAATAATAATATTTTATAACCTTAAAAATATTGTATCTATAAATGTGATATATAATGTTTAAGTACATTTATATGTATACATATATAAGAGGTAGGAATGTCCTGTATTGAGTCAACGCAGCTCCTTTCAAAAGGCCTGTGCTGGACGCAAACTTGTCTTTTGAGCTGCCAATACAACATTACAAGTACAAGCAAATAATCATTGACCTTCTGTCTTGCTCTTTGTGCCCTACCACTACTCTGGGTGACCTCTGCGCTGCCACTGATTACGCCATATTCAACGGCTAAATTCTGGGCTTGTACAATTTTAATACTCCATGTACCATCGACACGAATCAGAAAAATACCGCATTTTCCCTTTTAAACAACAGAATGAGTTATTGATAAGTTTGTAATACACGAATACAAATAAATCTTAGTGTTCATTAAGGTCACTGTAACAGAGCCCTAATTCTGCTAATGTACGGATAGCTCAATTAAATCTGAATTGATTCTCAATTGAATCTCAGTAGCATTTTTGGTATTCTGCTATTAAATTTAAGACCAATAATAGCTGGAAAACTAATGGTCTTAAATTATTAGCATTTTTTGGTATTCTGCTAAACAATTTAAGACCAATGGTTTTCTAACTATTGGTCCTAAATTTATTAGCAGAATACCAAAAATGCTACTGAGATTCAATTGAGAATCAATTCAGATTCAATAAAGCCATCCGTAAATTAGCAGAATTGGGGCCCAGTTAAGACAACTCATAAGGCCAACAATCTAATATGAACTTTAAAGCGTAGAAATACCGCTCATAATTGCTTACTGTAGGTAAGCAGTTCTAACGTAAAAGGACGGATAGTTACGTGATACTATTTAAAATATGAATCACAACTAATACTCCATGGTTACAGTTTGATAAAAGTGTTTTCTAACAAGCTTTTATTGTGTTTGTTTTTTGTTTAGTTTATTATTTCTTAGTTTTAAAACGAGCCCAAACATGGCGAAACAATCTAGTTTATTTAAAGAGTTATGTCGCTCATTAAACCAGCTCCATGGTATGTATGCCATATTCCAGCTTAATGGGATTCCAACAAAAAGTATAAAAATGATTGAAAATTGCAAGTAAAATAAAAGCTCGATATAAAGAACAAAATCCTACTCCTGCTGTCATACACACTTAATATTAACCCTTACAATAAGCACATCATCTTTCACAAACCCATTTCTGATGACGTCACTTACGACCGCATATTCTGTATAACCAAATCCTCTGACGCATATCTCTGCTGTCGGTCTTCTAAATGCTGTGAGTGAAGAGTTCGACATCATCGTATCTCGTTGCGTCATATCCGGATCGAATTGGTTGATCATCGCGAAGGAGATACGACCGTTAAAAGGCCATTCGAGACAATCATCATTTTCTGTTTTCATTAAATGCACGTGAAGCGCGAAGCAGTGTGGGTTTTGTGGTGAAATGTTGAGACGAACGCAAAATCTGTGGAATCAAAGTATGCAATTATATTAAGTTGTGACGTCATGTGTGTGTAAAAAGCTAGCGACATCTATCTGTGGTAAACTAAAGCTGCAGTCAGTACCACTAGGAACGAAATTTCGTTTATTTTCTAGTCATAATTTGCAACTAGCGCCTCTAATGGAAAGTAAGATAATTGAAAAGGTTTTGATTTCGAAATGAAGTTATGATTAATTTTAGACATTTTATTAGTAAGAGTTGTCACTTTGACAGTTTACTATAACGTTTCAAACGACGATGAAAACGTAAACCTTTTCGTTATCATTCATTCGCCCAGCTGTACCAATTAATGCTGATTTGCACAAGTGTTTAGCCTGCCTACGGCATAAATTTCTAAAAAAAATACAGAAAAAAAATTACCTGTAACCATTTGGGGTTGTATAAAACCCAGGACTGTACAGCATCTTATAATGATCTCTTAACATCGCATCCAACCTCGCTTTAAAGTTATCTATCTTCCAAATATAATTCCCAATGCAGTACCTTAGCAGCATGTCATTATTTTGTTTCATTTTGGCTACAGCAAATGCGGATATTTGCTTCGACATGTTCGCTATAACTATGTCTTGTTCGCGATTTCGTTGTTCTAGCACCACTACTCGTTCGTATAGAGCTCTGAAATTAATTGAAATATATTTTTTTAATTATCTCTGTTTGAGAAAGGCAGTAGAAGCAGGGATCGTCCGGATACTCTTTCAAAGGGTTCAATTAATCAATCAGCCTGTTTCAGTCCACTGTTGCTTGACTGCCTTGGTGGACCAGTGGTCGCAGTTTGCGCCTACTGTGCACGAGTCAAGAGACGAACTGTGCAGTTCAAAACTTTGTGTGACCCACAAAGAGTTGTTCTGAGTCTGGGTGTAATTTGAATTCCTTATATCTATGTTAGTAAAGTCCCCTCGACACAGAGCTTGATCTCTAGTGCGGGAGGTGTCTTTATTAAAAGCGAAAAAAAACTGCTGTACATAGGCCTCTCTTAATTCACGCCAGAACATATTTAAGGGTTATTGGAGGAGTATTTTTAAGCGCTTAAAAGCACCGCGCGTGATACTTGCCGCTTGGCACAGTCGTGAATATGCAAAGAACCCGTTCAAGGGGACACATGTCAAAAGGTTTTGTTAAAAATACCCCTTTAATAACCCCTTGGACGAGTATCTGGACGAACGCTGCTTTAAAACGCATACAACAGCCGTTTAAAACGAGTATCCGTACGGGTGGTCTCTGAGTAGAAGTTGAGAAGGATCGTAATCGAGTATCAATCGGCAGTACCAATGTGAATTTTATTTTGTTAGTTCCTATCTTTGCTTTGTTATTATTTTTATATCGAGTGGCCAACCTGGTGATAGAATTGTTTAGATCGTCCAAATAGGTCTCTATACTTATCTTATGTAGAGACTGACGTTAAACGTGCCTCGGGGACGCTGAGATGAAACATTACTATGCGGTCATAGGGTGCTTAGTAGCTTATGTTTGTTATAAACTGTTTTAATTTCAAAATTCGTCACATCTTTCAAGGTTAATCGATTCTAAACATGGTTTTAATTTAACAGTATTTATTTAACGTTTGTTTATTAGTTATGCACTGATAGCCATGCGGTTAAGTAACGGACTGCTACATGTCAAGTGTTAGTTCAATCTGACGTCACTGTCGCGCTACGGGAATGTGACGTCATAAAACAGTAGTATTGACAGGCCTGGTTCACTCCGCTGTTTAGGTATGAATCTACAAGTACCCGGCCGCAACATTTCCAGGGGTATTATTTAGTCGAGTGTCGCGCGCCGGTCGCGTCGTCGGTTCGACGTAAGTTTACCTACGAAACGCACACGAAGCCGTAATTCGTCACCGATTCGTTTTCGCTTTTAAATATTTTAAAGAAAATAAAGGCATAAAAATATTCCACAGTATTCGGCTGCTTAAATAGTGATAAGGATCCTAACCTCTCGTTTTTCAATATTCCAAAGGATATTGCAAAGTAAAGAAACACGTTATCATTTAGAAAAACATAATTTGTATGTACCTATTTGTAGCAAGATTTTGATATGTAGACTATAGGTACAGCACAGTTTTTATAGAGACGTACCTATTATTTATTTGTCCAACCAATTAAGTAGGTACTTATTTAATTGGGAAAATATATTATAGCCGCCTATCACTCAATAGTTTTAAATTTCAACTGGACAAATGGCTCCAAACAAACCAATGACAAACTCTAATACCTATTTTTAATTTAATCAAAAACATAATCATGGGCGGAGCCGCGGGCAACAGCTAGTACCCTTTATTATAATTTGTTCTTTAGTGGTTTGACCAGTCCTGTGTCCTCTTTACCTTATAAGTGCGCTAGTATTGTTCAATGGTGGTGAAGAAACCTGGTTTCCATCTTTATCAGGAGCTTCCCATAATGTCATAGCTTCCTGTTCTTTTGCGTCTATAGTAGCGTTTGACATGTCGTTGTTTATCTTCATTTCTGAATATGCGTTCATCAAAAGCTGAAACATTTACTAACTATTACTATTGGGCAAAAAATTTCAAGACAATGTGTCTGACAAAAAAAAATAGTGATCTAGGATTAACAGGGAATCACAGACCTACAGAAAGACGTCGAGTTTTATTCAGATATTTGCGATGGGCAGACCCACATAGGTTTATAGCCTGAAGGATTTTATTCTGTGCCACAGGGGACTTTACAAACATACAATTCGCGGACACAAAAAATATGTCAACTCTGAGACAGTTATATATGTATATCTAGACGGAAGCGGCATTTCGCCAAACATTATAGGCATTGTCCTACAAGTGTTGTGTTATATGAAAGAGTTTACACTGTGCTATTAAGAGCCCATAAGTCTGAAAAGATGTTAGTGTCTGTCCCTTTTAATGCCACAAAACGGTTCTACAGAAATACGTCGTTTTTAAACAGATATTTGCGATGGACAGAGTGACGTAGGTTTATTATTGGAACGGTTTATTTTTAAGTCAAAGTCCTTGCACTAGAGACACACCCTGTGTCACAGAGGACTTTACAGTTTTGCCGCAAAACGTCACTTTCATACAATGTAATTTTCGGAGAAAGTTATTTTCGTAAAATATGTTCGCAGAAAGTCACTTTCGTAAAATATGTTAGCAGAAAGTTACTCTCGTAAAATATGTTTGCAGAAAGTCAATTTCGTAAAATATGTTCGCAGAAAGTCACTTTCGTAAAATATGTTCGCAGAAAGTCACTTTTGCGAAACGTCATTTTCGCACACAGCCAATTTTGTAAGGCACTTTTGCCGAATAAAACTCACAAGAACGAGACCTAATACTAAGAAACAGTAAAAATAGTAATCCCGTTCTCCGAAAGTGACTGATTCTTACACTCATATGTTTCTGCACATCACTCTGTACATGTAGGTTCATCTCTTCTTGGCTGTCAAACGTGTCTTTACAGCCAACAGCTTGGAAACAACATGGCACACGTATCTCTGGCTGTGTGGAGGTCTCTGGCTGATTGTACTCGCAAGCAGCTATGTGAGCGTCTAAATCCAAAGGCGTCACTTTTACTGTGCACCCTGGGGACAGAAAATGAAATAATTTAATTAGTGGAATACTTAAAAGCGTTAAATGAGAGCATGATAGAAAAAAAAAGTACCATAAATATATGTCCCTTGTGTCCGTGAATTGTATGTTTGTAAAGTCCCCCGAAACACAGGGCTTGTTCCCTATTGCGTAAGTTGCTTTTTTTTAAAGAAAAGAAAATAAATTAACCTTTATTAAAGAAAATCATTGATTAAAAATGTGTTTTTCTTTTACAAAATTAAAGATAAAGGATAAATCTGATTAAAATAAATTTTAGTCATAACAAAATGAATAAACTAACCTTTGGTAGAGAATGGACAGTTCATTCTCTGTTCCTGTATCTCTCGCTTGGTGTAATTATCAGGGAATATGTCCACCTTCATGCTCAAGTTGATATTATCTATGGGACAGTGGCCACTATTTCTGTAATATGAATTAATCTAATATTAATATGTTAAAGCATCTTGTACTATTTATATGCATATTGCATGCACGGATGAGTGTGTGATTTGGGCATAGTTACATTTCTTACGTATAAAAACTGCAAAAAGCAATCGGAGATCAATTTCTCCGACCGACACCGAGCCATCCCATCATCATCATTGCAATTCTGTTTAAAAAGACAACTTTGTGACAAAATTGAAAGACATCTACTGCTAGACATGGGCCCTGTCAAGGACTTACACAGTATTCAATCCTAGAACTTTACAATGACTCCCTTATAGAGATTCATTATCCATTTTAATTAAATTTTTTAACAATGACAAGTTTAAAAATGAATAGAGTTTACATTTAACAAACTTTAAATTAAGATAAAAAATAAACCACTAAAAGATGTTATGAACAGACAGTGACCTAAATGGATAATTGCATAAATAATAATTTAGACAAAAACCCAAACTACCAACACTATATACACAGTTATATTTGATGTGATTCTAAATATTTAAAGTTTATAATAATAATAAATATTTTAGTTCTTACTTTTAAACTAATAAAAAAATATGGTACAAAACTAAGTTTAAGTGTGAAACTAAACAGCTATTCATAAAAATACAATGAACACAAATGGGTATGTGACATCAGTAAGAACCGCTTCATCATTTCTAGTGGGTGGGACAATGAGTCAAGTTTCAGCCCATTCTAAAGCATCTAAGCTTATATTTTTTAAAATTTAAAATGACATAAGCAATGGTATAATATTTATTATTTGTTGTCTTAAATATGTATACCTAAACATGCCCATTTTAAAGCATCTAAGCTTATATTTTTTAAAATTTAAAATGACATAAGCAATGGTATAATATTTATTATTTGTTGTCTTAAATATGTATACCTAAACATTATAATTAATGAACTTGTAAATGAGTTGCCAGACAGAAATTATTATAAATTAAGTAGGCAGATTTTAGGTACTTTAGTAGTTTGTCCCAAATCAATTAGAACAAAAACCGAACAGGGCAGGAAAGGACAACACAGAGTAGGACAATGCATGACAAGACAGGCCAGATCTGGACAAGATTAAAGAACAGAAAATAATTTTGTGACTTACAAATATTTACATAAAAATACTTAAAACCAATATTATAATAATAGGTAATATAATATTTTTATAAAAAAAAAATTTTTTAGGGCTCTGCTGTGATCTAACTATTATTAAAAGTCGGGATCAAATTTTAACATACCCTTTGAAGCATGCATATGTAAGCATATTCACTTGGATTGCAGTTTCTTTTGGTTGCATCAAATTAATCTTTCTGGGTTACGGGTTAAATGGGGATAGAGAATACAGGCAATAAATCTTCATAGAACCTTAGCAGTATAAAAAACACTTACTGCAACCATGATGTAATACAGCTTTTACAGAACTTGTGGCCACATGTGGTTATCACTGGATCCCTCAACCAATTCAAACATACAGGACACTCATATCGGGACTCTGGCTGGTTGCTTAATACTGTTTCATTAAGAGCTTGGATTCCCATAGGCTGGAATGTAAGCAAATGATAAAAAAACATTCAAAAAGATGCTGTGTAATAATATAAGTTCTGAGTTAGTTCTTGACCTGTATATGTTATACAATACACCTAATACTAATTGATATAATATAAGAACATAACTAAATTGATTTCTAAAAATTTAACAAAGCTGTGCGGCTTTACTTCTGGCAGCAGGTATTACGAAAAGTAAATATGATTACTTAGCTAAATAACATTCCGCATTTAGTCATCAGTAAAAACCAACATAATCAAAAATTAATACAAATAGCTAAGTATGTGGCACACCCTCAAGTCGTCAATCAACTTGTGATTGAACTTGACATCCTAGGTATTTTAATTTATATGTCACTGTACCAATTATATGACCGTGAAACTTCTGTATACTCCACAAGTAACCTATTTGCAAGCATATAGTACATTTCCTACTTACCGCAATACCTTCTGAAGCATCTTTGGCTCTGTTTCGATCCATAACATTCAAAAGCAATAAAATAACGTATATTTCAAACGGTTTGGGAATCCCAGCACAACCGCCACAACCCAATTTACCAAAAGTCCAAAACGAATACTGCCAAAATAAAATGCAAATGACATAATGATGAATAAGAATGACACATGGTATGACTTTGACAGTAAAGACAGTAAAGTAATGCTTACAGATTATATAATTTTAGTTCAAAAACAAATTAATGTTATCAAATAAAATCTTATTTGATAAAATTAATTTGTTATATAAAATTGTGTATATGCTTTTAATTTCATCGGTAAACTTTAATGAGAATACTTTATTCTCATATTTGTAATTTTGTTAGACACTTGTTTTGTTTTGTGCAGGAAGATAACTCGAGAAATTAATGTAATTGAAGACAACTACGATTTTGTATATTTACTCCATATGATAGAGTATTTGATAATCTACCGTTTTATATATCACCCCAAATTATTATTTCACAAATTGCATTAATTATTATCTACTTAAAATTACTAGATTACCATGCCAACTTAATGTTGTTAAACTCAGATCATAAAATTTTGTGTGTATAATTGACACAAAATTGCATTGCTACTCAGATTAATACATTTCGGTAAAAGACCAAAATAGCAGCCCAATGAAAATGTTTTATGTCGAAAACACATAATAGGTAGATCAATAGTTGCAAGTAACATGATTAATATACCAAGTCTCGAATATAAACACAGATTTATATTAAAGATATCGATTCGACATTATAGAAAAGATCCTTACCTCAGAACCTACTCTAGAACTTACCTGCCTAATAAATATATCCCAAAAATCGGAAGTGACACCCATTGTAAGCCAAACGTGATTTGAAATTTAATCGGGCAACGACATTCCGATCCGTTAGCTAGAAATACAAGTTACTTGTTAGATACATTTTCATTGTATGCTAATGTTATTACAGAGTCGAGGTGCCGCCGAAGCCTCAGGCTTATATTTATCTATGTTCCGACGAAGCGTGATGTCAATAACCGTTAAGTTTGTTATATTGCTATTAGAATAGATAAAGGCGTTGATAACTAAAGAATTGTTAAGTTATAAATAAGTATCGAATATACAAACTGTATCTATTATCTAATTCTGCGAAGTCTATAAGAGTTATTGGATTATTGATCGACGTGACTTAACAAAATCCAAATAAAAAGGAATGCTGGTACCTACTTAGTCGGAGAGATGGAGGTGAAATAGTCTAGTTTTAAATTAATGTAAGCACCTAATGCGAATCCGAAAATATACGAGTTTGTAGAAATACGAATCTGAAGATATACTAATAATTCCTAGTCACAGGTAAGTTAAAGTCCTAAAGACAATCGAAGCCGTGGGTAGACATAGACACACTCGGAGAAGATACAAGTAGGAGCGGGGACTCTAGAGTACCTACTTACCTACCTATAACTGGCGTGCTATAATGATGAACTGTTATAGAATCATAATGGCCAATAAGAAGCTATAAATTAACTTGCTTCTAATTATTGTCTGCCTAGACTGTTATTTAGATTAATTTACATTCACTATTTTGCTGTTATATGCTTTGAACAAGTAGGTGTAGGTCATTAAAAATGTAACGTTTTCGCGTAATATTTTTGATTAAACACGTTAAGTAGACTGTTTTTGTTGTGTGAACTGTCTCG
Source organism: Trisateles emortualis (assembly GCA_947095525.1). Lineage (NCBI taxonomy): Eukaryota > Metazoa > Arthropoda > Insecta > Lepidoptera > Erebidae > Trisateles > Trisateles emortualis. The sequence goes on along the minus strand of OX352736.1, from coordinate 16,786,157 downwards.
TAACACAATTACTGTAGGTAGGTACAAGAAGTATTTAACATTCACTTTTTTATTTATACTACATAGCATTGCACGCATGGACATATTTTGGACATGGACATTGCTTGGAGTTTTCCTGCCAGATCGAATCAGTAACGAAGAGATCAGTAGGAGAACCAGAGTGACCGATATAGCTCGAATATTTGCTAGAACCGATAGCGATGGTCGCTGAGGCAGATAGGTTCTGGAGTGGCGACTACGAAATAGAAAACGCAGCGTGGGTGGGCTTCCAACAAGGTGATTCGACGGCCTAGCGAAGGTTAGGGGATCCAATTGATAAGATCATCTCAGGACCAAGTATTGAGGAAAACCTTGGGAGAGGCTTATGTCTAGCAGTGAACTTCTTTTGGCTGTGATGGAATTGCATGAATATTATGAGTAGCAAATATAGGCAGACAATGTCCTTCTAACCGAATTTCGGCAACGGCGCGGCGCGGCATCTTATCTCGATGGAGCTTAGCCATCTATGCGGGAGATATTATAGTGCTTAAGTGTGCTCAAACAGAGTTGCACACTATATTCCCTCACTCTCATAGCCCTATGGGACAGCAATCCGACACGGCTGGAGAAAGATCAGGCGTAAGTAGTAACAATGGCTTTAAAGAAAAAAAGAAAGAAAAACATTCATTCGAACATATACCTACACAGGATAAAAGATGGTACAAAAATAATAGACACATAATAAGAATACCTACCAAAAATTATCCTGTGCGACGTGCGACTGCAGCGACGTCAGAAAGGGTCCTAATCTCAGCTGTATGCTGCGGCATTTTATGCTATAATACCTACTTATATTATACTTTTACATGCCCTCCGAGACACGGGGACTTCAGTACCGCCAAATTTCAGGCAACTACTCGTACTGGGAATTTCTTGACAGAAAAATCTAGTACCTATCTATTTTTGGCCCGACCCGTCGGCCGTCGAGTCGGGCCAATATCAATCAGTCAATGTAATCTGCAACGACCACTAGACCAGCGAGGCAGTAATTCATTGTAATAATAATGTAGAGTTAATTATACCCTACGATACTATTCAGGATTGTTTTAGCTCACCTCTGCTCTCCGACAGTCATGAGTTCATAGAACAGTTAGAGCAGACATGTAATTAAGTACAAAATAAGATAAAATATTATTGATCGGCCATTTTACATGTAATGTACCTACCTAGGTTGTTGACCTATCGGTTTTTTACGTGAAAACATAGGTATATAAAAATAGACACATAATATTATGAACACAAAAGCACTTATTTTTTATTAAGTGCTTTGTTTTATCAACAATTTAATATTTTCTTTCTTTCTTCCTTTCTTTCACTTGGTATTTTGTTATAATATGATCACCTAGCACTAAATCCACCTTTCTTCCACCAAACTTACCATTTGATAAGCAAAACGATCCACGTTGCGATGTTGAAAATATGCTAAACAAATTTCAACCTTATGGGTTAGTGTTTAAAAGTTGAATTACCTTAATCTGATAGTAAATCAGTGGCATATCAAATTCAAGGCAGATCGTGTTAGCCAACTGTCATCATAGGCTAATGTTATGTAAGGTCATATCGACATTATAATTCCACTCGATAGAGCATAAGAGGTGCCAGCTACTATGTGACAGAATTTCATGATTTTGTGTTTGCCTCGATGGCACACCATGCAAAAGTCCAGTAATTTGACGGGTGGTATCTGATGAAAAATGCTTAACATCAGCCCGGAGTTTCAGGTTCGCTGCTTTTTACATGAGTCCTAAGACAGCTGGCGAAACGAAGAGGTGTCTGCCTACCCCCACAGGGAAAATGGCGTGTTGTATGTTGGTTGCTGTTAAAAAGTATTTAGTTCTTAAAATAATATATTAAAAACAAGATTTAAAAGCTTATAATTCTTAAATTAAAAAGAAAAAGAAATATATAAAATATATATAAATTCTAAAATAGACAAAACATTTACAAAAAATAACACATGTAGTAATTATTCAGTATCAAGATGCCGATAACATATTAACTCCGATAATTCTCGTAATGGCTTCCTCAATAGCATCATTATTAAAATGCTAGAACTCAAGCGTTACTCTTCACTTTTTGTAGATATTAACTTAACTGCTATATATAGACATCTGTATAATAAATACTGGAAAAACTAGCAGTACTCCAATGTTCATAAAATGTTCATTCGTATTTCTACATGTCGTTTTTATTTTATTAGTGCTTTAGGCCGATTTTTTTTTCGGTTACTATGACCAGTCTCAGTTTCTTCTTGTCGCTTGGTTAGTGGCCAATCTGGTGATAGAGCTGACCCTCTAGACAAGTGGCATAACGGTGGCCGAATCGATAAGTCAAAAAAAAACAATTTTTGTTCAAAAATTGTATGGAATTTGACGTGAGTCTACGATTCAATGTCGTAAACTTACGTCAAATCCCATACATTAACTTTTTTGACTTTTCGATTCGACTATCGCTGCCACTTGTCTAGAGGCTCTGGTAAGATCGCACAGATTTACGCCTTTGTCGTAATCTAATGACTGTTAATATTCAGGGTCGATTTTTCACGTGCCCTTCGAAGCACGGAGACGTTCAGATAAAATACCACAATGCGGTCACGTCGCGTCGTACGTGTACGAGTGGTCGCGTAAACACAGATGCGCTGCGCTATCTCAGTTATTATCATAGTACGATGGAACGGTAATCTGACACGACCAGGAAGAGATCAGCCGCAGGACCGACGAGGACGCTCGCCGTCTGGCGCACGACTCACGGCTTGATGTGTGCTCTCCGAGGCACTACAAATGCTTCTGTACACCCACTGCGGGTTCATACTAGAATTAAACAGTCAATTACAGTTTTATTACAGGGAAGAATTGATCGATTCGCGGGACTTATCTACACAACAAACGTATGCACTGTAAAGCATAAGTATTATGGATACACGAGAATACAGAAGGATCCTTTTATATATTTTTTTACAATATTGCAACGTAGTAGATAGGTACACTGTGTACCTACTAGCTAAGAAAACTGCAAAAAATGAACTTAGTGGCGTAACGTTGGCCCCGAGACATTTTGCTCGTAAATTCACCATATTGTTAAGCCACTGATTGGACTATAAGTTCCTATGTCGTTTGCTTATCAGCTAAGTATATTAAGTGCAAAAAATCACGTTTATAAATAATAATAATAATGTTTTCGGGACAACTCACACATCGCTATCTGATCCCAAACTAGCCTGTACTATGGTAACCAGACAACTGATACTTAAATATATTTCTAAATACATACATACTATAGATAAATTACACCCAGACACAGAACAAACATTCATGCTCATCACACAAAGATTTGTCCTGGGTAGGAATCGAACCCACGACCTCCGGCGTAGCAGTCAGAGTCACTAACCACTAGGCCAGTCAGCTGTGTACATATTTATTCTATTGCTTATGCACCCAATAGGTTACGATACAGCAGATGCAGCATGGTCGCATGGTGCCATTTTTTTCCGATATCGTTACGGCGACACACTAACACCTTTTCAAGCTCCGCCCCAAGTCAATAATTGAAATAAAAGTAAGAAAACATATTTATTTCGAACTTAACTGCAATAGTTGTTATAATTTAATAACAATATAAAATATTTAACTAGGTAAGTATAGATTTCCTATACCTAGTGCAAGTTCAAAATAGGCCAATCTCAGCTGATGCTGTAGCTAAACTGCTGAAAAACAAATTCTAATATGCTGGTATGGTAATTGGCTAGAAATTGCAAAGAACCGACAGACAAACAAACTGTATAGTTAAATATTAGTAAACGATGTTAGTAAATTAGTAAATATAATATAGGTAAGTTAACATAAAAACAAGATATTCTAAATTAATTTACAATTTAAATACAGCCCTGATTCAATGTTTTTATGTAACTTAATAACAAAATGCATATGTTACTATATAACGTAATTATGTAATGTTAAACATAGATAGAGATAAAAACCGTGGTTCCATCCGTATAAGGCCGTAAAATCTGTATGAGAATGCAAAATTGTTGGATTACTACGAGAACTCGATTCAATCTCGAACTAAAACTCGGTTTAATTAAGAATAGGTGTTTCGTTTTTATTTTTAAAACCGTTTCTGTCTAATTGCATTTCATATTATTATCTCTTGCGTTATTTAGCTTATTCTACAGACGAGTTGAGTGTCTATCAAGAGGACTGGCAAGGCCTTCCGATTAGGCTTAAGAGGGTTACCTCGCCATTGATCACTGCTGTGGCTTATTGTGGATTCGATCCTGTCCCACGACAGGCAGAGAATACGTAAGTTATCAAACATATTACATATACATACAATTAGTATCTGTTACCTTAGTACCTACTAACGTAACACAGTGGACTTTATCACATCGGCAAAGTTAAAAGGTTTGCAGTTTTCATTTGCACTATCAGTAGGCGTCATTATGCAATTCATTATCTAACTTTCTGTCGTGATAACATTGCACAAAATATATTTTCTTGTTTTTTAACTCGAACCAAAGGGAACAAGCTCTATGTCACGAAGGAATTAATAAACATACAATTAAGCCAATTAACGCGACTACCACTCATCTCATCTGCTTATAGTCTACTCGACTGATCGCAAGATATAATTAAAAACAAAAAAAAAGTCAATTAACGGACAAAACACCCAGACTCGGGACAGCCATTTATTGATCATACAAAGTATTTTTTAAAATTTTGTCCCATAGGGATATCGATCTCAATGTGTTATTCCAGACCATAATCTATCCCTGTGCCAAATTTCATTCAGATCCGTTCAGTAGTTTTTACGTGAAAGAGTAACAAACATCCATCTATCCATACTTACAAACTTTCACGTTTATAATATTAGTAGGATTGTATCGACAACCAATAGTAGTAACCCGCAGTAGTTTTTCTACGATAGCGGTCGATCAACCTTGTTTAACGGTAAACAGAGTCATGGGCACCATGCACACAAACTATCTTACATCATAACTTGATAACCGGAAAAGATACAGCTAAAGTTTTTTGTACCGCCTTCATTTGTACCGTCCTTTTTTTTAAACCGTTCTGCTCTGTTTGTGGGACATTTTTGTAGGTCTTTTTAGTCTGTAATGTTGACAGTTTAGATAAATTAAGTATTTAAGTATCTATAAGACGTTTAATTAGTTAACTAAATATTAGCAGATTTATATATACTCTTAAAGCTTTATATATTAAGAGAGGTACCATATTAGCGAGCAAGTCCTACTGGGTATGGACCTCCACCTTACAGAAGACCACAGCCGAATAAATACACACGGCAGTGTAGTTGTGTTCCTGTATGTAAGTATAGATCTCCAGCGCTCATTTAGGGATGCGTTTTGAAAAAACGTAAGTATTCCTATCCCAGGGATACTCCCCGTCTTAAAGCCCTGGTGTTAAAAAAAATGTTGGCAATACGCAAATACCTCTGGTATTGTAAGTAACTGCTTAACATCAGGCGGGATGTATGCTTGTTTGCCACCCAAGTATTATAAAAAAAATACCAAGGACCGTCCAAACTTATTGAAGGCTCAGGCTATTTAAGTTTAAAACAGCCCTTAAAACTACATAGTACAGAAAACTATAATATTAGGTAGGATTTTATTATACAGAAGTCTTTAGCCAAATACATACCTATATATAAAGCACGGAAGTTGTGTTCCTGTGTATGAGTACAAGCCTCGAGTACTTATTTAGGGATATACGTTTTGAAAGAATGTTTTTCTATCCCAAGAATAATCTCCAATTTAAAGCCCTGTTGTAAAAAGAAATTTGGTAACACGCAAGTGATACCTCTAGTTTTGCAAGCGTCCATAGGCTAAGCGTATAAGCGTGCTTAGCATCAGGCGGGCTATATGCTAAGCAGTTTCTGTTGTTTTCAGTGTTTATCTGTTATTTTTAGGGTGCCCGACCTCGAAAGAAAAAAATGGAACCCTTATAAGATCGCTTAAACTATGAAATACTCAGGTCTACTGTCCTTTAAAGCTGTAAAAATCAAACTTCTAAGCCAACGCAATCAAAATATACAGCTATTTATGGCGCAAATTTCCGCAATTTTCGATACTTGAAAGGGAATTAGAAACTACAAGGTACTTCCCGTGAAATCAGAATCTTGAAATTTGGTACGAAGCAACATCTTATAGCACAGATAGGAAAAATTGCAAAATCCGTAATTTTTTAGTTACATCATATAATAAAAATATTTTACTTATCACCTACAGGTTTGTACGGAACCCTTGGTGCGCTAGTCTGACTCGCACTTAGCTATTTTCTTTATATGTACAACAAATCAAATTAATATTACATCATATATTTACATGGTAATGTATGATTGTTGGCCTTATCAATAAAAGCAATCTTTACAGACAACGATTTTTGTTTGTTTGACGTTTTGACTAGGTTTTCAAAATATCATCCAATCTAAGCTTAATATATTCACTAGGGGTCGCCCGCGACTTCGTCTGCGTGGTAATTTGGAATATTTTCCCCGATTTTGCAACATATCTCACTACTGCTCCGCTCCTATTGATCATAGCGTAATGTTATATAGCCTATAGCCTTCCTGGATAAATGTAATATTCAACAAAAAAATATTTTGTCATATCCAACCATTCTGAGATTTTAACCAAACAAACAAACAATCTCTTCAGCTTTATAATATTAGTATAGATAATATTAAAAGCTGTATATACATAGGTGAACTTAATGCTCTAGGATTTTTCTACCCGGGTACAGGTTTCTAGTGGTACCCAGGTCGACATTGCGAGGCTGCTCATCAGGTGCTCGCATTGAGCAGGTAGTTGGTTACACAGGCAAATGCGTCTCCACAGGCTGCTTCGCAAGGTATTTCTTGAGAGGCAGCCTGGTGATGTCGATAGCCGCCTTATGCAGGATAAACGAAGTAGGAGTAATAAAGCCAAGTTACTTAAGTAATATAGAAAAAAAAAAACAAAATATATATACTTATCACATCATCATCACAGGAACACAATTACACCGCTGCACGCTGTAAGCAGTCATTTTTCTGTTGGCTTCTTTAAAAAGTTTTTTGGTGTAAGTCCTTTCACAATCGGGCTTGCTTAATGAATATTAGAAAATAAGTTGATATTAAACGCAGAAGTTTATTTTTGAATTTTATCTGTATCTAAGTTTTCCCTGAACTGTAAATGACAATGTTATTGTCAATACAGGTGTAAGTGCCTCGAATCTCATGCGAGGCGCTGTGAATATCCTCAGTTCAGAAACAAAAGTAGAATATAAACAACAAAATGTTTAGTTCTTAATGGGAAAACAAAGATTCAATTTGAGTTCCGTGCGAATAACTATTATCAATAATATTTTACGGATTGAGTGAAAGTGTAACAAGATCTATTGTCATCAATTATATTATAAAGAAAGATAAGTTACCTTCATACTGACCGGCGGCGGCGAGATCAGTTTTGTTCCCATGTTTTGGTGCGTACTTTGCTTATAGATTTTGAGTGTGACAGCGATAGATATTACGGAACGTAATGATACAGAAAAAGATAGTGATAGATTAAATGAAGCTACTAAGCTACTGTTAAAGTGTTGACGATATTAATCTACGTATTTATTACTATAATATAATTTATGGTTATAATTACTTGATAAATTCTAAATTCAAATTCTTTATTGATCTAAACATAAACACGCCGGCTTTTTGTGCCACATTGCTGGCTGGTTTCATTTAATTTAAATTTAGAACAACGCATTTTCAAATTTAAAAACAATTGAATGTCTACATCCATCCAATTGTTTTTGTTTTATTTGAACTTGCACTAAATTGAGCTAATTTTCTATTATCGTTATTTTATGCTTTGGCTAGGAAATTTGTAGATAATTAAGTTTTGTTCGTTATTTTTTAAGTTTTATTTCTTTACAAACATCAAGGACATCATTATGCCCGATTTGACCCCAACTGAGATGAGAAGAAATGGTCAAAGCACTCAGTGATCGCCGGAATTCTTCGTCGACCTGTTTCCACTTTTTATCGCAGTATTTAATTCCAGGAGTCTAATATTTATGTGAAGACCAGGATAGGGCCGAAAAAGGCGTACTTCGGACAGAGATGATCGTTTCATACAGCTTCGTATACATAGGAGCCCTCGCCTGACTGCTGTCCAAGCCAGAAATTTCAAGGTGTAGCAGTAAGCGAGCGTACAGTACGAAGAAGGCTCAAAGAAGCTGGATTTGGTTCATTCATGCCCGCCAAAGCTCCAAGACTTCAGGTACACCATCGTAGAAACACTCATTTTCGCATACTAATTTCGTATAGTAATTTTATAATTTTCATAATAATTTTTAAACAATAAAATATTTATATATACTTAGTTATATTTTGAAATAAAGCTATAATTTTAAAAAATCTGGCCTTTTTTGTGTGTGTGTGTGTGTTTCACATGTTTTAATAACTCCTACGCTACTTTTGCGTACTGTTTGAATTAGTCTTAGACACTAGGGCAGCATTTGTACCTATTACTAGCACTTACACATTTATTGTCATTGACGTTGTGATACCCGTAGATAAGAACACAAGGAGGTGTAAAACTAAGTTCTTATAAATAATAATGGCAACCGGTATACGTTCCACTGCTGGGCACGGGTCTCCTATCCTAGGTCCTAACGCGGGTCGGTGAATCAGAAATGTCTTTAGAATTTCTTCGGGATCGAACTCACATTGCGTGCAAGTCTGTTACTTTTCCACTCGGCTACCACCGCTGAAGTTCTTATTAAAGATTATTTTATTTTAAACTGAACTGTATTTGAGTTGTAAATATTTAAAACCAATATTGTCGACAAGGTCTTGTACGATAAGGTCCATACTACCAGCATAGATAATATAATACCAGTATTTGTTTTAGAACAGATTGTGGCTTCTATTACGTGTTAGACGGTAGAATTTATTGGCTATAGAGTTCTTCGACAATCAAATAAGTGAAAGAGATTGAAATCGGATGGGTCTACGAATGGGATGTAAATAACTAAGTATAAATTGTTGAAGACTTGCACTTTTAGCATAGCGAGATTCTATATTAAATTAAAAGCAGTGTGGCTGGAAAGGGAGTTTCGTTTGCAGAAAACTGCAACCACGATGTTGTTGCATTTTACTTGATAAGTTGGGTGACTAAAGAGTTCTTTGAGGCAGTGTGGGGCTTACATCAAGGGGACTTGAGCCCCTGACCTTAATGGGTTATACGGGTTTTCTGTAGATTCTTCTCTTTAGACGAGTACTTTTTCTCCTCTATTAATCTGTTGATGGTAAATTTAGTTGCGGAACATGCGTAAATCATAAATGTTATGAAAGTTAAACATACAATATAGGTACATTATATCCATAATATGTTATCATGTATCATAACATTCTTGACTGACGATTAACGCACAGCCAAAACTACCTACTAAGTCTAGAAAGCTGAAATTTGGAACACAGGTTTATTTTAAAATGTAAGCAGGTGATTGAATTTAAAAAAGGAATGGGCCGCTAGCAGTTTAAGTAAAGCGATCAATGGCTATGAGTACACGTAATATAGCCGTGTTAGTATTGAGTCAGAAAGCTCCAAAGTCTTTCAGTTCTCAGTAGTAATCGAGACTGGTAACGCGGCGGTCTACTGCCGCAACACTCGCTACAGACGACGCGCGCGTTTACGTCCGCGGTCTAGCTCGTCGCGCATGTGCAGTGTTTTATTTACATTAACTTATTCAAATATTATGGTTTGCGTTCAATTTTTAAATTTGGTTTTGAGATTCGATTATTATTATGACGAGTATTTATTATTTGATATTTTTAATGTGCTACTTACTTACGTCTTTTGATGAAACATTTTTGGCGGATTTTGTCGTCCTATAATAAAATTGAGTTGGTATGTTTTCAGTTTTTTTGTTATATAAAACAAGATACTTATAATAAATAATAATAATAAAAAAATTATTAGCAAAAAAACACATATACAATTTTACACAATATTGTACGTATTACAGTTACAGTTATTTACAGTTACTTATATGTATATTATTTAGATTAGGTAAAGATTTTTTTAATAGTTCAAATTTTTTGTGTGTGTTTCGTAATAGCAACTCATATACTATGTCCTACTGCTGGGCATAGCCTCCTCTGCCCTATCAAGAAAGCTTAGAGGCATTATACCTTAATCCTTACACATAAAACACACTATAAAACTTTACACAATCACATAAAATTAATATTGAATTCCCGTGTTAAGGCTTATATTATTTGCAATGCTCTTACTCTTGCTTACTAGAAAAAAGACACAATTAGTATACTATTTTTCTATTTAAAGTCAAGTAATATTAGGTAAGTAAGTTCTTTAGTATGTGGTACTAGATTGCTTTATAAAAAATATGCTAGAGCTTCTCATTTGTCTGTTCCCATGATATTATTCAAGCGTTCAGAAACCTCTCTATCGTGCATAAATTAAATATTTTCCCGCCACACATTTCCTAACAAGATAAAACATTTATACAGTCATTATTTACTCAACTAATGAACGAAATTAACAGCTAGAAAACATTTAGTTTACGTGCGTGAGATGTCAGTATAACTGTGAAGGAAAACATCGTGAGAGGACTTGAGAGGAAATCCATTAAGGCCATACAAACGTATTCATCCCAGGATAATGTCAAAGGAGCAAAGTCAAACTTTGAATATTTGCTATATACTTACGCGGTCTAGGACTAAGGTCTTTTATATCTGTGGTCTCCATTAATTGAAGGAGTACACGAAATGTTATATGGCATAATAATATTGTGATAGTGTTGTGTATGTCCTTTGTTGGAGATCCAAATAAATAAATAAAATAATATGCCGCCAGCCTTTTGGGCATTATTCCGGTTGACTGTGATGCGGAGGAATATTATAACGCCTAAACTATTGCCTTTTCTTAATTAATTAGTTTTCCGTATTTAGGTTTAGTTAGTTTAAATAAGTTTTTAATATCATTCTTGTATATATAGCATATAGTTCTTTACTGAAATATAAATAAAATAGCTATTATTTATTAAAAAGTAAGTTTAACATAATTACTTCTCTTTTAATTTGAGGAAATATTTTTTACTGTTTTATTTATCTAACTCTGCCATGTTGCTATGTTTCTACGTAAACCCACATGCAGTCTAGTGACAATCTTTGAAGTACTTTTTTGAAGACACCCACCCATGTCTCCATGATAATGTTACAAGAGTCGCATAGATGGTGAAACATAGGTGTAAAAACCTCTAATCCTCTTAGAGAAAAAGGCGTGATATAAAGATAATAGCAATCCATATTTATCTTACCGAGGGGCACGGGTCTGTTTTCTATCATAAGAGCTCAGAGTGAGATGTTATCCATACGATAGTCCAACGCATGAATTTCTTATTAGGACATGTGGGTTTTTTCACAATATTATTCTTCATCATTAGCAGATTGCAATTCATTTGTTTAATATGTTCCAATATTTATTTCGGAAAGTGAAATACTAGTACTGCCGTTAGCCGTGTTACATATCGGTTATTTTCCCAATCAGCTATCATTGCATTGATGTCACAATACATTAATAAAATCACAAATTAAATGTAATCAATCAATCAATCAGCCTATCGCAACACGCGCCACAGCACACGGTCCTCCGCCTTCCGCATCCAGTCCGTCCCAGCGACCTTTATTAGGTCGTCGGTCCACCTAGCTGGGAGCCGCCCTAACTTACGCTTACCGAGTCGCGGTCTCCACTCTAGGACACGTCTGCTCCATCGGCCGTCGGTCCTTCTGCAGATGTGACCAGCCCATTGCCACTTTAGCTTACTAAGTCTGCGAGCTATGTCGGTAACTTTTGTTCTTAATTTAAATGTAATACATAACCTAACTTCACCGTAAGCAAGTAAAAACATGGCCGATTATAAATTATGTGACAAGTCAATTATTGCCAATTCTCTGCTAAAATAAATGTTCCTTAAATGTTTATGGTGTTATCAGTATTCAGGGTGATGTCCTTACTCATGATTTACATACGTAAGCGGAGTATTATTGTATAATACAGTTTAACATAGCTTATATTGTGGCGCAATGTTGTAAGTTAAGGAGTTGAGGGCAAAATTATAAGTAGTTTGAAACCCTGAGTTGATGTTTCTTATATTTTTTACGGACTTAAAAAAATCATCACGCCCGTCTCTCATTGAGGTAGACAGAGACTATGATACGCCAATTGCTTCGGTCCAGACCTACTTCTTTCGCTTCTTCTACATTCATTAACCTCTTCATGCTATTCACCTACTTGGTCGATGCACCTATGTTTACCTAGGGTGGCCTCTACCGACATCACCATTCTTTCTCGCACGATAAACCTCTTTTGTTTTTCTTCTTTTACCCCAATACATTATTATTATTTATATTCTTAATTTGAATTACATAAGAGGTCAACTAACCTAGATTTTAGTTTGACATTGATCGAAATTCAAATTGAGTTCGAAAATATATCGCTAAAAGAACGATATACTACGGCCTCGTTATAAATATTTAAATGTCAAAAATCTAGCGCATTTATAGGCTATTATGTTATACAAGAATAATTTATACTTTAATATGTCTGCCTAGCGACGATGGAAGCTTTCCTAAATCATTCTATAATACGCTTCCGTATTTAATGCTTTACTACCGGCTTCTGAGACATCTTCAATTTCTCCTACATTATACTTCGATCTAATATCGATACCTATATATTATGATCTCTCAGCTTAAATGAATACATCATTAAGGATACACTAGTGGCCCGCCGCGACTTTGCCCGGGTAAATTATTTAAATACCCGTTTATGAATTGAATTTTCCAAAATCCCTTCTGCTTCTTCTGCCTTATTTAAAGCGAAATTTTAAGTATGAAAAGCCCCCGGTTTAGGCTCTGCGTTGATGAATCAGTCAGTCAGTCCCCCGCGACACAGAGCTTGTTCTCTAGTGCTGGAGTTGTCTTTAAAAAAAACAATATTGAGTCGTTAGCGGCCATCATGGTCAGAGTTGTTCAAGTCTTTCACGTAGACCTGTGTCATCCGCAGCACGGCAATGCTCAGATAATTATCACTATATGTCAGCCATCCAAAAGGTACGCCCTTGGTAACTTAACTACAATAATGGCAGAAATAATATTGGCCACTTATCTATAGTCTAATTTTTACATAGCATGGGTACTGTGACGTTTGACATTTGAAGATAAATATCAATGAAAATGAACGACGATTAAATTAAAACCTATCGATTAAATACTCTGGCTCTTGATCGTTTAATTAGCCAATTGATTCAATAATTTTATTTTTTTTCATCTTCATTGTAAAATATTAAATGTCACAGTACCCATGCTATGTGAAATAGACTATAGTTGATTTGGACCATTTTTTATTTATTTATTTCTGAAAAAGACAACGCCCGCAGTAGAGAACAAGCTCTGTATCGCGGGGGACTTTACAAACATACAATTAACGGACACAAATTACACACAGACTCAGAACAATTCTTCGTGGGTCACACAAAGTTTTATCCTGTGTGGGAATCGAACCCACAACCTCGTGCACAGCAGGCGCATACTGCGGCCACTGGACCACCGAGGCAGTCAACCATTTATTAACTTCCAGTTATACATCCTGTTTCTATTGACAAAGCAACCTGTCTGTATGTCTAAATAAAAAGTAACAATTGCATTAGGTATCGTGCAAGTAAATAACAAAACTGTCAATGAGTATCTGTTGTTCGTTCACTGTACATGAATAACACGCAAACTTCAAGTTCACAAACGGTAACGTAACATAATGCTAATCGTAAACTTATGTAAGTACCTTTTTGTAAATAGAAATAAAAACAACACTATACTATTTTAGAGGACTCGGGGTGACCAAATGACAACTCGATATTGTGTAGTTACTAATGTTTATTGTATTGTAGTTACAAAGAGTGGGCCCTTGCCCTAGCCGGTTGCTGCTTATATATAGCTTATAAGTACAGTCCGTTACATAACTTAATGCTGTACGACAAGTACAGTCATGTACGACCGCTACAATATTCCCCCCCTTTTGAAAATAAAAAAATAAAACATACAATAAGAAAAAAATAAACACTAAAATACATACAGTACATGATAACTTAATGAATAGATACAGATGCACATATCATATTACCTACGTGCTAAAACAATGCTCATGGTAGGTCGAAGTACCTGATAATTTCTTGATCAAACACTTTTACAGTTTAAACGTATGGCGCTGACACAGGCTGTTGACTAACTTTGTCAAGTTGGCTCATAGACACGGCAGTGCGCATCTCGTTCCTGGCCCATCTTTTTACACCCTTGTTGCACTTTTTATACATCACACAGGTACCAACAATACACATGATTATCAGAATAGCCGCTATGATAATGGCATACACCTCAAATTTTTGAAAAACATCCATCGAACTGTTACTTGCATCATTTGCTCCGTTTTGAGCAATAATGACCTCTGACTGTTTACTATATGTTTTACCCATCTTACGTATAACAATAGAATAAAAATTAGGTGTCTACTTGAAAGGTAACAAATAAGTAAGCTTATAAAATAAATATATTCAATGCAAAGAACATTTTTGCCGATGCTTGTTAAATAAGACACTTAAACATAAAACTGATGTCATAGTACTAGCCACAGATATAGTACTAGCTATGCGATGCTATGCTACGTTAATATTAGTTCATAATATGATAGTCTTATAATTTTATTAAACCGTGCAACAATTATATAGCTTTAATATAGAATATCTTATTGTGTGCACAGACTTAGGGCAAAAACCTTACTGGGCGTTTAACCATACGCCCAGAGCGTGTTATTATCTTACTAGGTATGACTGGGGGTTCGATTTCTGGCTGATGAACGGGTACACTTGCTACGTCGGTGTTTGCAATACTCGAACTATCCTGAACAACCGAATCATTATTACTTATAACGTATGCCGGCTTTAAACGATCTACTGATATACTCGCGTGCCTGCCGGGTAATTTAAGGACATAAACCTTTAACCCTCTTTTTAAAACGCGGTATGGACCATCATAAGGCGGTTTTAATGGTCTACGCACTGAGTCGTCTCTGACAAATACGTAATCGACTTTCGAAAGATCTGGATGAACGAATAGTGCGCGCGCATCCTTATGCGTTATTGGTTTTGGCCTCAGCTTACTGATAAGATCGCGTAACTTATCTACGTAATTGCAATAGTCTGTAATTTTAATGCTAGAATCGGAACAAAAATCTCCAGGCAAGCGTAATGTTGTACCCAACGTCATCTGTGCCGCGCTGACGCCAGTATCAGCTCGTGGTGCTGAACGTAGGCCTAACAGCACTATTGGTAGCTCCTCAACCCACGTGGTAGAATCTAACCTAGCTATGAGAGCAGCTTTGAGAGATCGATGCATCCTTTCAACCATGCCGTTAGACTGGGCATGATACGGAGTTGTTCGTATCTTAACAATACCGAATTGCTTCATAAGTTCTCTGAACAGAGTGCTTTCAAATTGCCTGCCCTGGTCGCTTGTCAGCTTAGCAGGGCAGCCAAAACGCGCTATCCACCCTTCAACTACGACTTTAGCCACTGTTTCTGCGCTAATGTCTTTGACAGGGTATGCTTCAGGCCAACCGGTTTGACGATCAATTATTGTCACTAAATATCTATAATCTTGTATCGAAATATTAAGGGGACCTACTATGTCTACATGAATGTGTGTGAACCGCTCGGCTAAAGGGAAAATGCCTAGCTCTGACTTGTTATGCCTAGAAACTTTCGCGCGTTGACATTTTACACATTCTTTAGCCCATTTGCCTACGTCGCTATTCATACCGAACCAAAAAAATCTTTCATTGACTAACCTTCGAGAAGTACGTATGCCGGGGTGGCTTAAACTATGAATCGCGTCGAACGCTTGACGTCTAAACTGCTCAGGTATAAACGGCCTAATTTTATTCGTAGACGTTTCGCACACTACCGGTATATCGGTTCCTGCTAATAATATGTCTTTGAATATAAATTTACGTTCAACATTATCCCCAGTTTGATTACGAAGTTGAGCAAGTTGATCATCGGTACTTTGAGCTTGAGCGATTGCTGCGTAATCTAAAGATGTTGGGCATGCGATTGTTTCAACGTGTACACGAGATAATGCGTCTGCTACAACGTTTGAAACACCATCTATGTGACGAATTTCGGTTGAAAACTCGCTAATATAGAGTAATTGCCTAATGCGTCGTGGCAATTCGTTATCGCTGTTGATTTTCTTAAACGCGAAAGTTAGCGGCTTGTGATCGGTAAATATAAGTAACTGTCGACCTTCTACCATGTTTCTAAAATATTTAACAGCCAAATAAATTCCCAACAGTTCTCGGTCGTAGGTACAGTATTTGGTTTGCGCAGGTGACATTTTCTTAGAAAAGTAAGCTAATGGTATCCATTTACTACCTACATGTTGTTGTAACACAGCTCCGACGCAGGTGTTCGATGCATCAGTCATGAGCGCTAGCGGCGTATCGGGTTGCGGATACGCTAAAGTTGCTGCGCTTTGCAAGCTCGCTATGCACCGTGAGAAAGCATCGCTAGTTTTTTCCGTCCATAGTATCTTTGTTTTGTCACGTTTTTTGGAATGTTTTAAATACTGATTTAACTGCTCCTGATATTCTACAGCATGAGGCAAATGTAAACGGTAAAAATTAATCATCCCCAAAAAACGTCTAAGTTGCTCTACCGTTTCCGGTTTGGGAAAACTGCTAATCGCGTTGACTTTCTCTTGTAAAGGTCGGATACCTTGCGTCGAGACTTCGAATCCCAAAAAATCTATTTTAGGCTTCCCGAATACACATTTATCTAAATTTATAGTTATGCCAAATTTGTTTAAGCGATTAAATACTTCGCGTAAATGTTTCTCATGTTCGTCTAAGGTACTAAATATTAAAATATCGTCCACATAACAATAAACGTAATCTAATCCTTCTAACACAGTATGATTCATGAACCGTTGGAATGTTTGAGCAGCGTTTCTCAAACCAAAAGTCATGCGCGGAAATTCAAACAAACCAAAAGGTGTTATGATAGCTGTCTTCTCCACATCGCAGGGATTAACAGGAATAAAATGGTAGGCTCTGCACACGTCGAGCCTTGAGAAAACTTTCTTGCCAGCTAACAAATACGTGAAATCGTGCAATCTAGGTATGGGATATCGATCTGCTTTAGTAATTGCGTTAAGCGCTCGATAATCACCACACGGTCGCATTTGTCCATTCTTTTTCATAACGATGTGGAGTGGACTGGCCCAGGCACTTTTTGAGGGTCGACAAATACCCATTTCTTGCATGAGTCTAAACTCCTCTCTTACCTTAGCGTAACGATGAGGTGGCAGCGGTCTGGCCCGTGCATGCACTGGGGGGCCGCTGGACTCTATGAAGTGGTACACGGAATGTTTAGGAGGCTCCTTAAAGGAAACAGGTTTAGTAATGTCCGGGTAGTCACTTAAAATACTATAATACGGACAATTAATATCTACTGTTTTGATGGAAGATTCTGAGCTATTTGTAACTACCGCATAAACTTTTAACTTGGTAATCTCATCAATTAACTTATGAGCACTTATATCCACCAAAAGCTTAAAGTTCGCTAAAAAGTCTGCACCTAAAATAGGTTGACGCACATCCGCAATCACAAAAGTCCACCGTAGTGCACGACGTAGTCCTAAATCTAACACTAAAGTTTTAGAACCATATGTTTTGATCTTAGTACCGTTTGCCGCATAGAGCGTATAATCTTGACACTCAGAGTTTTTATTGTTTTTCAACACGTTATTTGCAGGTAACACGGAAATGTTTGCACCAGTATCAATAAGAAAACGTAATCCACTGCTGCGATCCGTAACTCGTAGTCGATGACAAGGGCTGATGTGTGGCGGAATGGTACAAACTTCGGGCTCCATGGCAGCTTGCTCTAGTCATTGATCTGGGTTTGCTTGCCATGCACAGGGTTCCGTACACTTCCTTGCCTTTGTACCAAAGCGACGATGGTAGAAACAAAATGAATCGCTTTTCTCATATTTTGTAGAGGATCTCGATGAGTCACGGTACCTTCTTTGAGATGCTGAGCGTGAGCGGCTTCTCTTCCACTGCGGTGGTCGAAATTTTGGCCTTGACCTTTCCAAATCTTGTACTTTCAGGCTGAGCTTGGCTATCTCGGCCATTATCATCTCAGTGTCTTTGGAAGTACTAGGCTGCTGACCTACCTCATTCACCTGAGTAGTACTAGTAGTCTCAAAAACTTTATCTGCTACTGCTGAAAGGTTGTCTAATTCCTTTGTGTCGGAAACGGCAAGTACGGCGCGCACTGGCGAAGGTAAATGACCTTGCCAGAGTATTTTTAAAGTATCATCTGGTATTTTACCTTTGGCCAGCTCCCTCATTCGTCGTAATAGCTGTGACGGCTTTTGGTCGCCCAAGTCCATTTCGCTGATTAGTTTCTGCAGTTGGCGATTTTCGGATTCTTCATAGATGGTAAGAAGACGTTGTTTAAGAGTGTCGAATTTCTTTGTAGCAGGAGGATCAATTAACAGATCTGTTACTTGATGTACGACGTCTTTTGAAAGTTTGGAAACGACGATATCGAATCTCGCCTCGTCCGCAAGCTTTTGTGGTGCCAGCATAGCCTCGGTTCGAATGAACCACACACGCGGAGATTCCACCCAAAATTCTGGAATTTTGGTGGTTAAAGTTATTGCTGCCAACTCCATGGCTGAACTAGATGATTGCGGACCAGTTGCCATTTTATGTGTCTACCTATATGTCACGGTGTTTATCACAATCGCGTCACTCCCGAATTTTCACTAGAACGAAATCACTCGCGGATCACGTCGGGGTCACCACTTTAGAGGACTCGGGGTGACCAAATGACAACTCGATATTGTGTAGTTACTAATGTTTATTGTATTGTAGTTACAAAGAGTGGGCCCTTGCCCTAGCCGGTTGCTGCTTATATATAGCTTATAAGTACAGTCCGTTACATAACTTAATGCTGTACGACAAGTACAGTCATGTACGACCGCTACACTATACAGCGATATTTTTAAATTTCAAACCCTATTGCTTAATGGTGAACAATAAATAGTCGTCCAAACCGATTTTGGTCATGGTGGTCAAGATCAGCCAACTGCGCAGGACCAACGACCAAAATGGTCACCCATCTATGGACCGACCGCTGCAAGCTTGCTTAACCTTGCCGGTCTATCGATCCGCGTCGCTAACACTACGAGTCACTCGAGTATGAGTCTGGTGAAAAATATACAGATCACAGATATAGCGCGTAGGATATGATGGCATCACGACAAACATATTAAAATATGTATCAATGGAAATATGCGGACACATAAGCCATTTAATAAATCAAAGTATAAGTGCAGGTATCTACCCAGATGCCTTAAAAATATCAATTATAAAACCATTGTTTAAGAAACAGGATAAAGAAAATATGGAATATTATCGGCCTATCTCTCTAATTCCCGTAATATCAAAAATTTTCGAAAAATATATTTATAAGGAGCTCTATAAATTTATAGACAAAAATAACATTCTGTGTGAAGAACAGAAGGGTTTCAGACCTCATAAGACAATTAATATGGCCATATACGATTTTATCTACAATATTATAAATAATGTCGATAAACGTAGACCAGTCTGTGGCATATTTTGCGACATGACCCAGGCATTTGACTATGTACATTATCCAACTTTATTAAAAAAGCTTGAAGCATACGGTATTAGAGGCAACGTTCTTAACCTTATTGAATCTTACCTGAAAGACAGAAAACAAATGACAGAAATTAATCATATTAATATAGCTAATAAGAAGGAAGAGATATATCGATCATCAGAGCGTGAAGTTACATTCGGTGTACCACAGGGGAGTGTGTTAGGTCCTTTTTTATTCATACTATATATCAATGACTTACCTACACACATCAAACAACCATTAACATTGTTTGCCGATGACAGTACGGTGACGATACCTTGTCAAAATGTTGAAGCCTATGAAAGTGACATAAACAACTCCTTAAAATTAGTCATAAACTGGTTAGATAGAAATAATTTAAAAATTAACCTGGGTAAAACTAAAATTATGCAATTTAGTCAACGAATACCTAGCATGAACCTAAACATAGAATACAATAATGATGTTGTAGAAGAAGTAAAAACTACAAAATTTCTGGGTCTTGAAATCGACAAAAATCTAAATTGGAAAACGCACATTAATACTTTATGCAAAAAAATTAGTAAATCTGCATATGCTTTACATACATTATCGTCAACAATATCTACAGATGCACTTCTTACTGCCTACTACGGTATAGCTGAATCTCGTCTACGATATGGTGTAATATTTTGGGGAAACTCAACCGAAAGGGAAACAGCTTTTAAGTCTCAAAAAAGCTGTATACGAGCTATGTTTAAACTACATACTACCGATAGTTGCCTGCCATATTTTAGACAGTATAAAATATTAACTTTGCCTTCCTTATACATCTTAGAAGTAGCTATGTTTGTCAAGTCAAACCCTAATCGTTTTACTCGTCTAGCCGACGCAGTACCACGTAATAGACGCGACGATACACGCCTATGTCTGCAGACCGCTAAAACAACGTTAATGCGCAAAAGTGTCTTTTGTATGGCCCCAATTATCTATAACAAAATACCAAAGTCATGGAAAGAACTACCGTTGTCGTCTTTTAAAAAGCAGCTGCGAACATTTTTGGCAACCAAAGCTTTTTATAGCGTCAGTGAATTCCTCACTGAAAAAGAGTTCCAAGCAAAGACTGACTGATACAGTAATAATATAAAAAATTGTTATATTCTAAATTTAGTTAATAGTTTTGATTTGTGTTAATTTATGTTTAAACTAGTGTATAATTATATAATTTTTTGCATGCCTAGTGGTAAAATATGGCTGAACTCTTTTCATTTTGTAACACCATGTACTGTACCCATGTTTGCAAAAATAAAAAAACTCTTTACTCTTTACTCTTTACAGAATTACAATATTAATACAATAAATAAAGTAAGTTATGGAGACAATATCCACCGAAGTGGAGTGGTTCCTAAATAAATAAATAAATCCCTCTAAGTATATGGAGGAGACCCGTGCCCAGCAGTAGATACAATAAATGTGATAGATGTACAAAATGTTGAAATTTAAAATTGTTTATTTTGAAATAATAGAACACAAGAATTTAGACATTAATTTTGACTTGGTGTGAATCGAGACTTTCTTCTTGGCAGCCTAAAAAGTCTGTGTACCTACTTACGGTCTAGTTTAGTGTATAGCCCCTTATCAAGGAGTTCTGGCATAAGAGAGAAACAAATCTTGCATCTGACTGACTGATTCAGATTTAAAAAGGCGATACAATATGTCAATTAAATTTAAAAAAAACCTATCTTTTAGTCAATTTACATCTTGTGGTTATTAGCACAAGTCACAATTTACATTTATTTTTGAACGAGTTAAGATGTAAAATCTTGGTGATTAATCTGTTCAGTGATGTTCTGTGTTTCCTACTCTACATTATGTTTGTTAAAAGCTTTAATATTTCAAAAGTAGAACAAGTTATACGGTAGCAGAATCTATTTCCCCACATTCGTTTAAAACTCGAATGTTATATAACTGCCACATTGTTTTAAATATCTCGCGCTCTATGCATAACGGAACGTGGTTTGTGAACGAAACTGGAATTGTAGAGAGCGATCCGTAAAAGATGTCCAGTAGAATATCAAGTAAATTTTAATTTATTGTCAGTTTCGGTGATGTGTGGTTCTGTCTTTTTTTGATACCTACCTCAAATTATAACTCATAACATGTTAATATACTCTGGCGATTAAAAAGATTTACCAGTTATTTTCGAGGCCCTTCCCTTGTTAGCGAGTTGGCTGTAGGAAAAGAAAATTCTTTTTAAAAGACAACTCCCACACTAAAGAACAAGCTCTGTGTCGCGGGGGACTTTACAAACATACAATTAACGGACATAAATTACACCAAGACTCAGAACAACTCTTTGTGGGTCACATAAAGTTTTGTCCCGTGTGGGAATCGAACCCACAACCTCGTGCACAGCAAGAGCATACTGCGGCTACTGGACCACCAAGGCAGTCGTAGTCAATCCAGTATCATTATAGAACCCTGGTATTAATTTTTGGGTCAGCAACATGCTAGTGATACCTCTAGTATTGCAAGCGTCCATAGGCTACGGTAACTGCTTCCCATCAGGCAGAACATATACTTGTTTGCCATCTAAGTTGAATAAAAAAAGAGTACCTATAGTCTGAAACACAGAAATAGATCATGACTTAAATAATACTTCTTTTTTAATACTACCAAGGAGGCACACAAGCATACGGTCCCCCTGATGGTAAGCAGTTACTGTAGCCTATGGACGCTTGCAACACCAGGGGTATCTCTCGCGCGTTGCCGACCCTTTAGAAACCTTATAACTCCTTTTTTGAAGAACCCCATGCTAAAGTCTTTCGGGAAAACCTCGGCACGGAGCTCATTCCACAACCTAATCGTACGTGGGAGGAAATTCCTCTGAAACCGTACTTATACTTACTAGTTTAATCATAAGTCATGAAATATAAAAGGCTCTAAAAACCTCAAAATAAACAAGGCGAATAGTATGTAGATGAGATATACCTACACACAAATAAACACAGATTACTTAAGTTTTTTAGGTTATTTTGCAACTACTACAGAATGTAATCTACCTGACAAAGCTTTAATTAGTAGAAAAATTAGCTCCCAAAAGTGGCTTGTTTTGTTCCTCTTTGTGAGTGGACAAAGAGAGAGCGCGCTAATGGGTTTTCATTTATTTAAATAGTTAAGCACATTATCTTAAACGGTTCCAGTTTAGATACGCGAGTTATTGTTACTATTGTATACGTCATTATGTTAAGTTATTAACATAGTTTTGAAGTTAGATTACTATGTGGTGAAGCAAGAGGCGGGGTATAAGTATGGTGATTTGGTAATACGTAATAGGTTTTAGTAAATAAGGTGCTATAGCTCTTACAGCGACGCGGAATCGGGCTACTGGCCATAAATAAACGGGGAGTGTATAAGAAGAGTGTGTAAGATTTTCTTTTTTGCACTCAGGACCAAGTCCTATATCGTAGGGATCGTCGACTTTACAAATATACAATTGGACTGTTGGTCTAGTGGTTAGTGACTCTGACTGCTACGTCGGAGGTTGTGGGTTCAATCTCACCCAGGAAAAAAATATGTATGTACTAGTTGTTGCCCGCGGCTCCGCCCGCGTGGATGTCGGTTATCGCTGTAAAAAGTAGCCTATGTGTTATTCCAAACCGTAATCTATCTCTGTGCCAAATTTCATTCAGATCCGTTTAGTAGTTTTTACGTGAAAGAGTAACAAACATCCATATCCATCCATCCAACCATCCATTCTTACAAACTTTCGCATTTATAACATTAGTAGGATTTAGATATATAAGTATGTTTATCAGTTGTCTCGTTGCCATAGGCAGAGCCGGCTCTGTCTAGTTTGGGATCAGATGGCGATGTATGAGTTGTCCCAAGATCTCTCTCTCTCTCTCTCTTCCTGACTATTTATCCCACATGGTATGGTGCATGCCCTCATATCTCTGCGTACTACATCGGTCCATATAGTCTTAGGCCTTCCCCTCGGTCTCGTTCCAGGTGCAGACAGTTTTAGTACTCGATTACCGATGTAATCGGGTGGTCTCCTCCTGACATGTCCATACCATCTCATTCTGCTTTCTTGCAGCTTCTTCTTCGTATGAGTTGTCCAAAAATAATATTAAAAAAATAAAATATTATAATTAATGAATACAAAGTAAATACAGATACACCCATATTCGAAACAACCATTTGCATGTAGCTAGTCTGTTCCGAGTATGTGTGTATCTGGGTTTAGATCCTCCTTGATCCTGTTTCAAACAAGTAAACAATAGTATTGCCAACATTGACTTATAAATTATTCTCAAATGGCAACACTAAATTGCAGTTACGACACATTTCAAAGAGGTTGTGCTATTAAAAATTGGCATTTACGTTTGTGCAATGCACAGATGCGTCAATTTGGTTAAGTGTATTTTATTGCGTACTGCAAATGTTTAAGAGTCAGAGTTTCTTAAACTTTTTTCAGTTGTGGAACTATTTTCTATAGTATTATAAATAAGCAGGCAGAAGGGCACCGGTACTGGTATAGATACAGGTAGGGCAAGCGAGCTAGCCCTTCTGCAGAAGGACCTCCATCTTCAAAACCCCACAGTCAAATTACTATATATAAACAGTGGTACAGTTTTGTTCCTATACGTAAGAACTGGGCTGCAGTGCTTATCTAGAAAAGCATTTAAGTGCTCATTTAAAATACTAAATGAGCACTAAAATGCATTTTATCTTAAGACTCTGGTGTAACAAATTGGATCGGCAACACGCGAGTGATGTCCTTGCATATTGCAAGACTTGATACCCTACGGTATCTGCTTATGCAAGACTTGATAGCCTATGTTTATCTGTTTATACAAGACTTGATAGCCTACAAAATCTGCTTACCGTTAGATGGGCCGTATGTCATCTAAGTAGAATATACTAATAGCTACATATATGAAAATCTCTAGATGTAACATTCTCATTTCGTGCCTCTTTTGATTTACGGACCTCCACGGTGCCCCTTAGCTAAACTTTTAGAAACTCTGGCCTAGACAGACAATAGACCTGTCAGTTTCATCTCATTGTTACTTAACACTCAGTTCTTACAAGTAATGCTTAAAAGTGTGTCATTCGCCGCGAATAAGTGGTACTTAACTAGCACTAGAAGTAGTATATTAACATACTAACTCTTACTTGAAGAGGGAGATCGGATTAATATGACATTAATATATTTAATTTTCTTATACCACTAAGCTATATTCTGCTACGTTTGTTGAGTGGTCGTTGAGTGCGACTGCTGGTCACGAGGTTCCGGGTTCGGTTTCCGAGTTGGGCCGTAAAAGGACATAGATTTTTCCATCAAGAAATTTACACTAAATATCTAAAGTTTAGAAATTAGCGGAGTTTACGCCCCAGGGCCTCGGCAAGCACGTAAAGCCGTTGGTTCTACGCCCGATCTCTTTCTGGTGATCACCTCTAGAAAAGTGGCATCAACGCTAGTCGAATAGAAATATATGAGATTTTACATAAGTGTACGACATTATGTCGTAAAGTCACTTGTCTAGAGAGGCAGGTCGGATTGCCGTCCCATCGGAATATTAGAGGAAGGGAATAAACAATGCACCTGTGTTTGCGCACTATAATATCACCTGCGCTGATGGATAGTCTCCATTGGGATTAGCTGCCGTGCTCGAAATTCCTTTTAGGAGGACATTGTTCTAATATTGTTTTGAAATACCTCATAACCTATACATACCTATACTATACCTCATAACCTGCCTTAAGCGATAAGACTGCCCATTGTAGTAGTACATATTTCCAGGTGTTTATCCTATTGTCCTTTATTTATTGTTATCAGTACAATAAAGAATATTCTATTCTATTTTGGCAATACAAACGCCAATATTATTATAATATATTATTTGGTATTTGCTGACCCGGCAAACTTCGTACCGCCATTTTTTTTTCTTGAATATTTGCTAAAAAAAGAATTATCTATTTGGTGCAGTCGATTCGGAAGTTATGCGCGTACATACATTTGAGTGGATTTAATTTTTATTTATATAGATAACTGCTGTTGCAGCTGTTGTTGAGCTGATGTCGGTTATCGCTGTAAAAAGTAGCCTATGTGTTATTCCAGACCATAATCTATCTCTGTGCCAAATTTCATCCAGATCTGTTCAGTAGTTTTTACGTGAAAGAGTAACAAACAAACATCCATCCATCCATCCACACATCCATCCATCCATACTTACAAACTTTCGCGTTTATAATATTAGTAGGATGGACGGGTCTAAATCTATATCTTCTAAATATATAAAAGGAGAAGCTAACTGATTGACTTATCAACGCAGGGCCTAAACTATATGGGTTATAAACTTGAAATTTTGCACAGGGTTTCCTTTTATAATACTAGCACTAAGAAGGAATTTTTGAAAATTCACCCTCTAAGGGGGTAAAACGAAGACGCGGCTGAAACCGCGGGTTACGTAGTAACTATTTAGTAATCTGTGCCGCGGGGCACAGATAGTTAATGGTAAAAATGCAAAAGTTTGGATGTTTGTTACTTAATCACGTTAAAACGGCTTAACGAATCTGGATGAAATTTGGCGCAGAGATAGAAAATTGTCTGAAATATCAGCAATATATATAAGAATTTATGATTAAAGGAGTTATTTATTTATTTATTTATATTTATAAACAGAACGACAAGACATCAATTACACTGATTACATTCAAGATAACAAAATAATAAACCTTTCATTCCGTCATCTCACAAAATCTCATGCATGCTGACAAAATCATCTTCCATTCATCAGCAAACAAATTACCCCTGGTGTTGTGCTTACCATCAAGCGTATGCTTGTTTGCCTTCTAAGTGGTATCGAAAATACGGCTTAATGTATAGCGTAGCTCTTACACATAGGTTTACTCTTTATCCCGAAAAACTATTACCGTGGTAATCTAAACTGGTGTAGTTGAAACTATTCTTCTTTATTTTAGGTTTTCATACTCTTTATTTCCCGCGGTCGAATTATTTTCTTTTTTTTTTTCTTTTAAAAGACAACTCCTGCACTAGAGAACAAGCTCAGTGTCGCGGGGCACTTTACAAACATACAATTAACGGACACAAATTACACACAGATTCAGAACAACTCTTTGTGGGTCACACAAAGTTTTGTCCTGTGCGGGAATCGAACCCACAACCTCGCGCACTGCAGGCGCATACTGCGACCACTGGACCACCAAGGCAGTCAATTGCATCAACCGTACGAATCCATTACGAATGGAGCGTACTGCTCGCCTTATGATAAGCAGTTACGATAATATATAGACGCTTTCAATGCCAAATGCAGTACTCGTGCGTTGATGACCCTAAACTAAAGGTGATTTTTTAAGGTTTTGTGTTTTGCGTAATCCAAAAATAAAAACGTTTCTTCGTCGTTTTCCGTTTATCAATAACGCCTAGGCACAGAAAAAAGTGCTTATGACCATCGGGTTAGCTTTCAGATATGCTAACCATTAGACTAACAGGACAGCCTAACAAATACAATTATTGTAATTAATTCGCTCTCGTATAAAACCTAAATTACTGTTTGAGCTATATCTAATAATATATTAAAAAAATTAAACCGACTTCAAGAAGAGACAAATACCTGAACACAGATTAAAGTCGGTACTAAGGCTAGGTTCACCTCTGTTCTGTCACGTAACATTCAGTTTGGCACATTTTTTTTAAATTGGTTCACAATTGACTGAGTTATCAGTGTACATAGAACCTCCTCCTTTTTGGAAGTCAGTTAAAAATCCGTTAAGCTGACCAACATCATCATCATCATCATCTCAGCAAAAAGACGTCCACTGCTGGACATAGGCCTCCCCCAAGGATTTCCACAACTCTCGATCCTAAGCCGACCTTGTCCATTGATTGCCCGCAACCTTTACCAGGTCGTCGGTCCACCTTGTTGGAGGCCTGCCCACGCTTCGTCTTCCAGTTCGTGGTCGCCACTCTAGAACCTTTCTGCCCCAACGGCCATCAGTTCTGCGAGCTATGTGCCCCCATTGCCACTTAACAACAAACACTTACTAATATAATATATCTTGGTTAAACGTCCCTTACATTAAATATCTAGTAGCTTTAGCAATAAGTACTCCATTTTATCTTTATTTCTCGTTAAATTTGATCAGCTCCATATTAATAGCATGATACACATAACTGTGGATAATTATTAAACATCACTACTCTTAGGCTTATGCAAGAAACAGATTAACATTAATTTAGATAGAGCAATCTAATTAGCGATACAGAAAATTATCGGAAAATGTATTTACTCGTAAGTTTATATGCTTAGGGTTCCGTAAACGTAAAATGTTTTTTAAAGACGATTATCGCACTATAGCAGGAGCATACCCTGTATCGCGGGGTACTTTGAACACAAAGTAACCCAAGCTCGAAACATTTTTTGTATAAATTTATCTAATATGAACCTTATTTTTGTTTTTATATTCCATGTGTGCACTACGATTTTTTACACATGCAGTAAAAAATCGTATCTAGTGGTGAAGATGGTAACATTGCCACCAACATCGTGCTAAGCACAACACTAGCAACGATGGCGACGGTGGACGTGTGAGATCTATCCTCATGGGACAAAATTTTGTGTAATCCATAAATTCGAGTCTCGAATTCTCTGTAATCTGCCGCGATATATCTCTTATTACCAGCACAGAGGCGGTCATTAAAAAAAAAGAACAAAAACCGTCGTTACACACTGTCATACAAAATCTGAAAATTGGTATTCCTTTGAATTAAAACCTCGTCCCGTGTATAAAACAAATGAATATAATGGACGGAACTCTGTGGCTGTATACGTTGTTGCCTTTGCCTTGTTTTTTACTTATCGACATGCTTGTTAGTGTTTTTGCTATCTGTCTCACCGGCTAACGGTTGACGTAACAGCATTTTGTATCTGCAATGCCATTCTAGTGCAGTATCAACAAGACCTTTTTAATTGGATTATTTCTTTTGATATAGCTATTTTAAACAGCGGTTAAGTACCATATCGTGGTCAATTTATTCTTTGTATTAGGATAAAATAATTTGTTTAAAAATAAAAGTTTTTTTTAAATTAAAACGTTATTAAATATCGACTTAATTATTAAAAATGTACCAACAATTAGGTATTTTGTTTATGTCACAAGTTGTGTTAATAAATCAATCATTGAATCAATCAGCCTATCGCAGTCCACTGCTGGACATAGGTCTCTCCCAACACGCGCCATAGCACAAGGTCACAGGTAATAATATAATACACCGTCTCTCCGGTCCTCTGCCTTCCGCATCCAGTGTGTCCCAGCGACCTGCTTTAGTTTTTTTTGTGCTAATAAATGCTTCTTTCTTATTTCTACAAGAACACATAAAGGTGATAAATTGTAAGTCTGTTGTTTAACTAACTTCATTAAATTCCTAGTTAACGATTTCAATCTTTACTTTCCATGCAAAAAGTCGTAGTGATTTTTCCATCAACCGATACGAAAAATAAAATACACAGATTTTTAATGTGCTTATCTGTACAAATCATAAGAGGAAGCGGAAAACTTATTTGTTATAACTACTGGTTTAATTAAAATGGTTGTAGCGGAACGAACAAGTCATGTAATAACCGAGTTAAGATTGAATCAAAACATTAGTATTACAAGTGTAGGCAGCAGATAACTGGACAGTTAAATAAATTAATAATTGTAATTTATTCTACGTAAACATTATTGGCTTAATGATTTGTTATATAATTAAAGTTTTACGCGTCATCAATAAAATTTGCAACCAAATGTCTTGCAATTTTTTTTGAATTTTATGACGCGTATGACCGATTTGGATTTTTTTTATGGTGAGTTACACGAAGACAGCTTTTAATTTTCAATTAATTCTTTATTGACATGCTGAAATATATTATCTGCTGCGCTGTAATTACTTTGTAGCTGGTGTCAAGAAATGTAAGGTTAAATATCATTTCTAGCTATTTGGCTTTTAAAGCCAATGAAAATTTGCAACAAAAACTATCTTATTCAAAATTTGTACTTGACTCTGCATCCACATCATTATAAACATTTCGCTTGCTTGTGATCGTTCACTACTAGACCTTTCCCAATGAATTCTACTACGGGTCTAATCTTTGGTTCAATGCGACTCTCGCGAGTTTCCTTCAGTCTAAAATTTAGACATTATCATTTAATGATATTGAAACAAATAGATGAGTGTAATCGCTTCCATCTAAATCTTGTACCATACAAACAACACGTAATCTCAGCGGTAAGTAGGTTAAAATAATTGTAGTTGTTTCGACATTTCGGCTTAGTTAGACAGTAAACGGTAACAAGCCCGTTAGTTCGATCCCGGTTGTGGCCACAATATTATCTCTGATATTATCACCCGTTATGTTATAATCGAAATTTGAAAATTATTGTTAAGGCGTGAAATAGTCACTTATTTTACGATCATCATCTTGTTAAATAATTTTTGCGGTCATGTCTATTTTCATGGGTGTTATATTACTTGCTAAAATTACTTTACTTCATCTGATGACAGTTATGCTGACGCAACCGAGCATCATATTAGGCTTTGGTTTAGCAAGATGAAGTTTAGTCCCTCTAGACAAGTGGCATAAACGGTAGTCGAATCGATTAGAATAGAAAGGAAATATAGAGCATTTGACATAAGTTTACGACATAATGTCGCACAGTTACATCAAATCCCATACATTTTCATATTTCTATTTTATTCGATTTGACTACCATTTATGCCACTTGTCTTGAGTACAGAGTATTATGCCAATATAAGTATAGTAGACGTGGCATGTCGTCTTATAGCGATTTATTTTCAGGTTAAATTTGAAATTCGTTAGATGAAAACTTCGTTACTTTTATTTTAGCATTGTCTTTTATCGAATCATTAGTAATCACATGACACTCACAAATAACGAGGCTTTCTATTGGTAAAAGAATTTTAAAGATCGGTTTAGTAGATCTAGAGATTACCCCCTACAAACTCACAAACTTTACCTCTTTATAATATAGTATAGATTATAATATAATAGCAACCCATATATGTCCCACTGCTGGGCACGGGTCTCCTTTTTTCTATTAAGAGAACATCGTAAGGAAACCCACATGTCTTTGAAATTTTAAAGACATGTCTGATTCACCAACCCGCATTAGGCCTTGATAATATTAGTATTGATATGTATATTTAATACTATAATAGCTGTTGCCCGCGGCTTCACCCGCGAGGATGTCGGTTATCGCTATAAAAAGTAACGGATCTGGATAAAATTTGGCATAGAGATAGATTATGATATATCTCTATGCCAAATTTTATCCAGATCCGTTCAGTAGTTTTTACGTGAAAGAGTAACAAACAAACATCCATCCATCCATACTTACAAACCTTCACATTTATAATATTAGTAGGATATTGATATAAGCAAGCAGATGTCTCGATATGTCCCAGTAACTATGGAAATATCCTCTAGCGGCCTAGCCACTATTATACATTATATTATACAAGAATAAAGCGAAAGTGTTCAGTTGGGGGTCGTGAGTTGTCAATAAAACGTCTCGTTATTATTACATAGTTGTGTTTTGGTACGAACAACAATGTTCACGGATCTAACAAGACGGTAACAAGGAGGTTGTAACATAAGGACTGTTTATAATCTGTGCCAAATTTGGCCACAGAATATTAATGTTACCACGTATTTATTTTTTTAAATTCATAAATATACCCGTATACTATTTTGAAATTGAAAAGTAAAAAACCCAGTGTTCGAAAATAAATGGCTTTTAATATGTATGTGTCTCACAGCTGAGCACGGGTTTCCTCTCCTCTTTCAACAGAGAGAAGGTTTAGGCATCAATTCACACACGCTGACCTAATGCGGGTTTGAATCAGACATGTCTTTAGAATTAATTTTTTCTATGACTTTTTTTCATTGATCAAAGTAGTCAGATCTGATCAGAGTGTTTTAGGATCGATCCTCATATGAGACAAATGTTTTTATGACCATTCTATGATAGATGTTCTGACTAAGTAAATTGTAAGTTTGCAAAAGGGCCTGTTCTGTAGTGCGGGAGCCCTTATGGAACAAGAGACAGCAACGTATTTACTTGTGTGATTTTAAAAGTCATGAAAATTCACTATCTTATGTACCTGCAGTATAATTAAAAGTCAGTCAGTCAATCCTCTGCGGCCGGGACGTTTAATCCTTAAATAACAAAGAGAGTAAAAAATAAAACTTAATTTGGTTGTACTAAAATTTTTAGTGAATGCTATTGACTGTATTTTCTCTCTCATCTCAACCCATAAACGTCCCACTGCTGGGCAGAGATCTCCTCCATACACTTGGAGGGATATTAGCCTACTATACCACGCTGGCCAAACGGGTTGTATTTTTTATTTTAAATTATTTTTTATTTCTTACCCTCTTTGTTAAGCCGCAGAGGGTTGCCAGAAGAGCCTTTTATTATTCTGCGGGTACCTTCATAAGAATATGTTTGTAAATTTTCATGCCTTTTAAAACGACAAAAGTAAATACGTTGCTGGCTCTTCCGCTATTCAGAAAAAAAGACAGTGCGTTAAAAAAAAAAAACATCTCTAAAATAACGGCGGGAAGCCACAGCACCGCTATCTTAATCAGAAATAACGTAATAATATCTTCAGTCTAACGCACGAGTGAACACCATACCGGCCACCGAACACCGGGCTTTTGAGCAAAAGAAAAAATAATTATCTTTATCTCTACACCGATCTCGTACAGTTAGGTACTATTCATACAAAAAAATTGTGTCACATTGAAAGTTATGAGACAATACTATTATATAATGCTAAGATAACTTTTTTATAAAACTATATCGACAGATTATTATATATGTTGCCCGTGGCTCCGCCCGCGTGGATGTCGGTTATCGCTGTAGCCTATGTGTTATACCAGACCATAATCTATCTCTGTGCCAAATTTCATCCAGATCCGTTCATTAGTTTTTACGTAAAAGAGAAACAAACATCCATCCATCCATCCATCCATACTTACAAACTTTCACGTTTATAATATTAGTAGAATAAGTTTGTATGTTTAGGGTACCCTCTAGACAAGTGGCATATCATCATTTCAACGTCACGCTGCTGGGTACGGGTCTTCTCACGCTCTTCTCACGTAACGCTGGCCAGACGGGTTAGTATAGGGTTGGTGTTGAGTTTTGTTCTCTTGCAGTGGATATTGTCTGCCAGATTTACTCACTTAGTCGACACCCTCGGAATGGAACGGGGTAGTGACATTTGTATTCTTCATCCGTCACCACACGGACAAGTGGCTTATACGGTTGTCGAATAGAATAGAATAATAAGTAAATGTATGAGATTTGTCGTAAATTTACGATTTTTCATTGTAAACTTTTGCCAAATCCCGTATATTTGCTTTCTATTCTATTTATATTCTATCGAAATCTGTTACAATATTACTAATAGCGAAAACTTATAATTGGCCTTCAGCTCACTAGCATTTTGTTACATCTCATATTCTAGCTGTAAGTTTTCCGAAAATATTAAAATAAATAAATAAATAAAAGGTATATTATTGACGCTTGCAGTAAGTTTCAGAGACCTGACTCAGGCGTGGGAAAACAACTATACCATTGTGTAGTTATTTGGTTGTGACATTTAGTAAGGAGAAGGTCCTTTCCCAGCTGGATTTGCTCGCTTGTATATTGCCCTAACTCTTTATTTACCGACCACAATTCTAAACTGCAATCTGTTACTATTTTCATCTAAAATACCCAATACCGCCCAACCCGCCGGCTAATTCTCTAAGAAACAGCGATGACAACTGACAGTTGTGATCGCAAAATTGACAGTTGTGATTGCTCGGGGATGGCATAATCTATTGACTTAACGTCAAAAAGGGCTCTTACGGAATACCGATTTTCAATCTGACAGATGGATTTTGCTCGGTTTTTGCGGTGGCTCGGTTTTTGCTCTTACGGAATACCACTGCCGGGCTTGATCTAATAATAATAAACTTAGGACTACACACCGCCATACTTGGTAGAGCCTGTACTATGTCGACCAGACAACTCTGCTAATTTACGGATCGCTTGAATATAAATTGAACCTCAATAGCAGTTTTAATTTATAATTTAAGACAAATGGTTTCTATTGATGCTTCATTAAACTGCCACCGAAATATTTGCTATTACTCTTCAATCGTGTCGCAATTGTGTGAATTATCGGTATTTTGCTCTTATTTGACGTTTGTTTGACATTTTAATCAAAGGACTCACAGTAACAGTTTACTATTGAAGTACGATCGTGCAACAATACGTATTGTTACAATTTTACAAAGGGACATTGGCTTAACTATTTACAAGTATTTAACTCAAAAACTACTTTTTCATTTTTTATATGCATACTTATATATTTCTAAATACATACTATACATAAATTACACCCAGACACAGAACAAACTATCGTGCTCATCACACAAATATTTGTCCTGGGTGGGAATCAGAGTCTCTAACCACTAGACCAACAGGCCAGTCCTTCCCCAGTCGGACTTACTCGTTTGTATGGTACCCTACCACACTTAATATGTCTATGTAATGACTTGCATTCAGCTCAACCCATAAACGTCCCACTGCTGGGCACGGGTCTCCTCCATACATTTGGAGGGATATTAGCCTACTACACTACGCTGGCCAGACGGGTTGGTATAGGGTTTTGTTTCGAGTATTCCTTCTCTTGAAGAGGATATTGTCTGCTTGACTTAGGTACTCCCATAGTCGACTGATACGACACTCTCGGGATGGAACGGGGTGGTGACATTTGTATTCTTCATCCGTCACCACACGGATAACAATGACCTGCATAACATACTTTAATTACCTAGCTGGTTATTAATATTCCATTTTTTATTTCACGTGTCCCAGAAACACAAACAAAAACTAGAAATATTTTATCATATATGAGAACTAATTATAATGATGCGAATAAAATATAATACCGTGTGTAAATGAGTTGCTTCTTGTATATATAAAGTAAAAAATATATTCGTTAAAATGTTTCATCACGATGTATATATAGTAAGTAATATAATAAAGACAATATAGTATGTTTGTTTGTGACCTATAAACTTAAAAACTTCTTGTTGAAGTGAATACTTCTTTAAAAGGCGCGTTGAGCACTTTTTGGGTGAACAAAAACAATGTAACTCGCGTGGTCGTCACCTTTCCATATTCAAACTTTTTGGGAAAACATAGAACTGGCGTCATCGTTTCCGAACGCTTTCCATATTTAAAAATAATAATCTAATAGGTCGACGATACAATTCACAAGTTACTTAGTTTTCACTTCTATTTTGTTGTTTTAACAACTTGGTTCGCAAACTAGCGTACGACCCGCCCGACTGATGTTAAGCGGTTACCGTAGCCTATTTCCTATATAAACTTAGACAATTTTCTTTATATGGGAATTTGAGATATAACTAGCATACATAATATAAATGTAATGGTAATCGATGTGACAGGGTTTCCTAGTGCAGATACCAGTCTTCTACAAGGCTATGTCAATACCCATATGAGTATGTAAACCCGAGTTGTCTTTGTTGGAAATAAATAAATATTATTTTTATTATTAAAAGATTTTACTAATGAAACAAATGAGTAATGTTCAAGCAAATGAAAGTGCATACTAACAAAGTGTCAAAAATGATAAATAATAAAAATAGTTAAAAAAGAGAAATAAGAAAACTACGTACAGTGAGAAAAGACTGAGTGTTAGAAATGAGAACTACAATAAAATAAAAAATAATAGGTACTGTGGAAGAATGGAAAGAACAAAAAGTTTTTGAATTCTTGGAGTGTTTGAAAATGGCGGCTTGGGTATGGTTGGCAGCATTGCTGTGTGGCACACAAGCGGCAGTGCTACCACCACCATGGGCTGACGTGAAGAGGAATCCTTGTGCAGCGTTGCCGAGAGGTTGGCTGATGCTGTACTGGCCTAAAGACGGAAAATGCTACACAATTTATAAGGTTGGTACTTTTTTATTATTTCATTCAAGGACATTTTTGTCTTTCATGTGTGAATGATGACTATGGCGGAGATTCCGAAAATACAAGGTGTACTAATAGAAGATAATTATTATGTTATTATTATCTTTATCTACATTTTATCCATGCAGGAATAGAAACTCAAAACTCAAACACTCTAGTTGTGATTATTTTGGTTTTGTCTTTCCCCATGAAAACCAGAATCAAATGGCATACTTATTCTTTTTTGAAATTGTAATTTTTAAGACAACAATAATTCTGAAAATCTGTAATGCCAATCTAAATTTAGTTTGACAGTTTCGATAGACTTTACTGACTCATTAAAAATATCTTTCATATTTCTTTTGAATAAAATGTATCCTTTTCATTGGCTACTAGAAATTGTTTAAGACAGTCGCATATGTTTAGCAATATACGAATGTATTTAGATTTTAACATTTATATACGCTTGTAAATAACTATTTAATCGTTTTGAGTATTTGTTCATATGGTTTTATAAAAGCGTCATAGGCGTTGATGAGCCTTGAAATTTGTTGCAGACGCGTGGAAGAATTTCTTCATACGAACACAACGGTAGTTTGAACCTAATAGCTTTTTAACGCCTCCAAACATTGCAGAATGGTACGCATTAACGAAATGTGAAAAAAAAACTATTATTTTTTTAAACAAAGGTGAAATACGGTGCTGTGCCAGAGAGGGCATAGAGTAACTATACACATTACGGGATGTCTCGATTGCGTAACGAAGTGCTTTGACCCTAAGGCATCTCGTTCAAGTTAACAACATACGGTTTTGGGAATACTTATGTGTGACGTAATCTGAGGTTTTCGGTATTTAAATTCTTTGGAATACGTGAGTCAAATGCTGTTGATAAGTAAGCGTTTAGTTCGTAGGCGTTTAGGCAGTTATTTATTTTATATATATGTCGCAGAGGACTTTACATTAATACAATTCGCGGATATGAAAACACTCAGGCTGCAGAATAAACATTTCGACAAATAAAGTATTGTTTTGTGGGAATCGAATTCACAACACAGCGAGGTGTTAGGTACTGGCGGAATAACCACTAGACCATACATGCAGTCTGAATTGTCCAAATTATCAAGGTTTAAAGAAAGCTGACTGACTGTTGACTAATAATCTGGTGTTGGATGTTGGTCTGGATAGATAGATAACTCTTTATTCTACACCAAGATACATATTACTTACAAAGCTTTGCTTAAGTAGCAATGCACAATTTCTTACAGGCAACCTTAGGATGAGCAGAAATGATAGATAAAGATATTTACAAAGTGAGCAAAGCTAAGCTAGTGGTTAGTGACCCTGACTGTTAACCTAAAGGTTGTGGATTCGATTCCCACATGGGACAAAAAATATGTAATTCATAAAGGTTTGTTCCGAGTCTGGGTTTTATTTGCATCTGTAAGTTGTTTGTTTGTAAGAGGAAAAAAAAGAAAAGAGATTTTTTTTATACTACTTAAGGTAGCAGACAAGCATATGGCGGGCCGTATGCTGATGTTAAGCAGTTACCGTAGGCTATGGACGCTTGCAATACCAGAAGTATCACTTGCGTGTTGCCTACCCATTTTTTTACACCAGGGGTTTACGATGATGGGACTATCCCTGGGATAGGAATACGTTTATTTCAAAACGCATCTTTAAATAAGCGCTGGAGACCTGTACAAACAAATTTCATGGTAAGCAGCGGCTTGACAATGACCTTATTTCAGCTGCTGAAGTCCATCAGTGGTGGCTACCACTTACCATTGGATTGGCTGGTGGCTGGACGGCCGCCATTAGCAAAAAAAAAACTCCTTTCTTGAAGAACCTCATTGCGATATCATTATGACTAGATGACCTTGTCCCGTAATACAACTTTGTTAAAAAGATTTCTTTTTTATTTTGAATACTGTATACCATATAATTCCTGCCTGACCGGTTGTTTTTACTTATGAAAGACCGTGACCGATCAATCTCGTTGTAGTTATGACATGTACATTGACTCAATACTTTATCTTATGTATATGTATATAAAATTCTCGTGTCACAATGTTCGTTCCCGTACTCCTCCGAAACGGCTCAACCGATTTTCGTGAAATTTTGTTTGCATATTGGGTAGGTCTGAGAATCGGACAACATCTATTTTTCGTCCCCCTAAATTGTTAAGGGTGGTCCATTGGTAATTTTTTAGACATTTTTTTTGTTTTTATTTTTTTGTGATTCTACATTAAAAAATACATACAACCCTAAATTTTCATTCCTCTACAATCAACCCCTATTTTTTAATAGCGGTATTGCTATTTTAGTAGCAAAACAACGTTTACTGGGTCAGCTAGTGTTATGTATATTTCTTATGTGCCGTAATTTTTTTGATTAATTCATATATGATTAGTACTGTAGTAGTTGTTTGTAGAAGAAAGATAATCTTTGCTACTGGCAGAATATTGATGGGTGATAGATTGAAGTTTGAATTGAACGTGTTCTTGTTCAAATAATCTTAATAAGAAATGTCCGCTGTTGGATATAGGCCTGCCCTAAGAATTTTACAGCATTAAGTCCTAAGCTGACCATGTCCATTGGCTGCCTGTAACCTTGACTAGGTCGTCAGTCCACTTTACTGGAGTCCTGCCCATGTTGCGTCTTCCAGTTCGAGGTCGTCACTCTTTCTACCCTAGCGCACTGACTTCTGAGAGCTACATCAATCGCTTTGGTTCTCCTGACGATCTCCGCATGTATGATCCGAACTCTTACGGCAAATTCGCTGGCTAGGGTAGAGCTTCGAGAAGAAAGTCGGGGCACTCTTTTTAATCGGCAAAGTATACATTTACAGTTTGTTATGAGTATTAATGGTAACATATGAGACGGAAACCAATATAAATAAAAAAAAAAAAAAAATATTTTCAGAACCAGAAGATCCATAGTGTTAGTAACAATATAACTTATACTATGTTAGTAACTAAAACTAAAAGTTAAGGGTTAACCCGTAATGGGCAGGCTCACCGAACCCTTCCAAGATGTAGCTCAGTGAACCTGCCCACCAGGGCTCAAACTCAAACTCAAAATTCATTTATTCATTTAGGTTACAAGGTAACACTTATCAATCAATCAATCAGCCTATCGCAGTCCACTGCTGGACATAATGGTAACACTTATGAAGGTCATAAATTATGAATAAACCAGAAAGATGATGTCAGCAAAATTTTCCTACGGCTAGTTCGCTGACGTGGAGCCTTGAGAAGAACTAGCAAGAAACTCAGGCCACTCTTTTTAATCGCCAGATAGTTACAATCTTTTGTAAAATACAAGTATGATAGCATGTAAGCTGATGCAGACAAAACACGATACTAACTATATTGATAAAATAAGGTAATCGTACTTAGTACTGGTCGTGCGAGAAAAAAAAAAAAAAAGTATGGTGTTAAAGTCTGCTTCAATTTACATATTGCTATTAAAGAATAAGGCAATATGTGAATAGTGACAATTTATATTGTAAAATTTAACGTATTGCTACTAAAGAAATAAACAAAGAAAAAAAAAAAAGAAAAAGTACAGAATTATCACTAGAATTCACAATGTGCCTCACGTCACAAATAAGAACTTATGTACTAAGTTGATTTATTGTAAATTAAACAAACAACTATATAATGCAACTAATTCCAAGACTTTTTATCGTTCAAATAATCATTTATTGTATAATAGCCCTTCCCTATGAGATGATGTTTAATAGTAGGTTTAAATTTGTGTAAGGGCAAATTCATTATCTCTTTCGGTAATTTGTTAAAAAAACGTATACCGAGTCCTACAAATGAATTATGCACTTTGTGTAAACGATGGTACGTGCCAACTAACTTATGTTTATTTCTGGTATTTACTGAATGAATATCACTGTTCTTACTATATAGATCAATATTCTGTTTAACAAACATAATATTTGCAAATATATATTGAGATGAGATGCAACTGTTAAAATACCTATTTCTTTAAAACGTTCTCTAAGAGAAACTCATGAGAAACTTCTGAATTAAGAAAAAAGTTTCAATATCAGCAGCCTTGCCCCACAGCAATATGCCGTAGGACATGACGCTGTGAAAATAACTAAAATAAACTAATCTAGCCGTATCTACATCAGTAAGTTGTCTTACTTTACTAACTGCAAAAGCCGCAGAGCTAAGCTTACCTGCGAGGCATGATATATGGGCTCCCCACTGAAGTTTACGATCTAAAGTTAAACCCAAAAAAACTGTAGACTTAACAAGTGAAATAGCTTCATTATTTAGACTTAAATTAGTGGTAACACTTCTTACGTTAGGCATGGTAAATTTAATGCATTTAGTTTTTTTTGAATTTAACAGTAGATTATTTGATGTGAACCAGTCCAGGACTTGTGCGAGAGAACCATTTACAACATCAAAGTTACTTTCTTTACGGTCAATTTTAAAGAGAAGTGATGTATCATCTGCAAATAGCACTATGTCGCACAAATCCTGTACAAAGAAAGGTAAATCATTTACATACACTAAAAAGAGAAAAGGAGGCTGAATCCTGACTTTCACCCACCATCCTCAGGACTCTGTTTGAGCTCCGCCGCACCCTGTTCACCAGCGAGGCGACCTTTTTGCGCATAACTGCATAAAAGTCATCTACGCTGGCATCGGCAAACATACCCGACGCGCTACAGTAGCGTGGGAGCCGAAACAGAGCCCTGAAGATGTTGTTGTATTGAACACGTAGGGCATTGTAGGATTTTAGTGTAAAGCTGTAGGATGCATTGTAGGATTTTAATATATCGTACAAAATGAAATTAAAGTAAATAAAAATATTTAATTAATGAGGAAACAAACAATATATAACAGATCTAATTTAGCTTTATGAGGGGTCAAACTCAAACTCAAACCAATCGAAAATACCTCCTTACTGGATGGATGAATGTATGGATGGATGTTTGTTACTCTTTCACGTAAAAACTACTGAACGGATCTGGATGAAAACAGAGATAGATTATGATCTGGAATACAGCGATAACCGATATCCACGGGGGGTGAGCCGCGGGCTATTATATACTTACGATATTCGCAGATATATCATGCATCATGTGATGCTGGGAATCTTTCTTTAGGTGAAGCACTAGCTAAATACATAGTTGTAT
Source organism: Trisateles emortualis (assembly GCA_947095525.1). NCBI lineage: Eukaryota > Metazoa > Arthropoda > Insecta > Lepidoptera > Erebidae > Trisateles > Trisateles emortualis. Next base: position 16,745,126 of record OX352736.1, on the reverse strand, counting down.
TTCCACTTTTTTTAATAACAATATTTGCTATTCATTAACATGTTAGTAATGGTGCATTATTTCTTTGTTGTGCGAAACGTAATGAGCGTGCTGTCACGATTATTTTGGCATTTGTGTAAATGAAAGGGAAAATTTTTGGCCGTCAAAAACGTAGAGCTCAGTCGGTATTGAAAATATACCAATTTTGTGGTCTTCTGTAAGGTGGAGGTCCTTCCCCAGAAGGGCTTGCTTGGTGGTATGGTGCCTACCTCTCTTTTAATATCAATTTGATAAAATTTCCTTAAACAGAATGTTTGAAAACGTAAAGCTCTACTTAGCTTAATTTTTTTTTGATCCCAAACTACTCCCTTAATACATTGTTTTTCCCCAATAAATGCTGCATATGATGCGTTTTTATGTAGTTATGGCTCTATCAATTTTGTTATACCGATGATTCTGCCAATGTCAAGGTGGAGGGAAAAGCTGATAGATTGGTTGCCCGGTGTCTGTAGCTACGGTCTCTTTTATGTAGTGTAAAAAGACAAATGTTAGAAAATTTGTGTTAGTAGACAAATTTATTCACAGGAATACAAATGAGAGAAAGATAAAAAATAAGAATATAAAAATAGTAAGAGGGTAAGTTAAGTTGGAGGAGAATAAATAGATACTTATAATTTAATATTGTTTAGGGATATAAGTCTATACAGAATTTAAAAAAAGGGGGAGTTAATTAATTAGCTAAATTGATAGGGCGGGAAATTCCTCAGGGAGGAGGTCATAGAGATACACCACTAACTTGTGACAAGAAAAAACAAGTGCTCTACCTTCATCTAGACCACACTCACATAATGAGCATAACCCGGATTTTTTACAAGAATACAGGGGAACAAACAATATGATGCTGTTATATGACCGGCTGGAGTATTCCGTAAGAGCGAAACCGAGCGACTGCGAAAACGGAGCAAAATGTGGCTGTCAGATTGAAATTCGGTATTCCGTAAGAGCGAAAACCGCGCCTTTTTGACGTTTAGCAATCGTGTGTGTCGTCACCGCGCAATCACAACTGTCAGTTTGCGATCGCTATTTCTTAGAGAATCAGCAGGCGGTATGGATGGTGGGTACTAACAGATTAACGTCCGGAGTCGTTTGACATTTGAATGTCACTTTTAATTGATTGAGTGTTAACACGACGCGGCGTATTGTCTAGAGAAGCTTTATTAGAATGATTGATGAGTGCCGCTTTAGGATTGTCGTGTATTGGCTACTGTCGGTGGCGAAGAGTGGTAGGGCATCATATAAGCAAGCAAGCTCGACTAGGGAAGGACCTCCACCTTACACAGGGGTGATTATAGATGTTCGCCTGTATATTGATTGACTGTCTTGGTACTCCAGTAGCCGCAGTATGCGCCTGCTGTACACGACGGGTTCGATTCCCACACAGGACAAAACTTTGTGTGACCCACAAAAAGTTGTTCTGAGTTTGGGTGTAATTTGTATCCATTAATTGTATGTTTGTCCCCCGCGACACAGTTTGATTTCTAGTGCAGGAGTTGTCTTAAAACAATATGAGTATAGGTTTCCAGCGCTCACTATTAGGGATCCATGCGTTCTTAACAAAACAGTTTTCTGTCCCAGATGAAAAAACCCTGTATTTTTTTATAGGTCGGTCACAGCCTAGTGTTGTAAGCGTCTGTAGGCTACGGTAACTGTTTAACATCAGGCGGGACGTATGCTTGTTTGCCATGTAATAAGTATTAAAATTTAAAAAAAGGTTTGCCACCTAATTTTGTGTTAAACAAACAAAAGATAGTTATAGAGTCTGGGTGTACGTGAATTGTTTGTAAATTGTGAAATAAAAATAGTGGATAGAACAGCTTAACATCAGGCGTGCCGTATGCGCGTATGCCTTCTTGGTAGTATAAAATTTCATTATAAAAGGATGAACTAAAAATTAAATAAATAAAAAAATATTTAGTAAAATCCCTTAATTATCGCCAATAGCTTTCAAACCGCATCAAAATCCGATCATTCGTTTAGGAGCTATGATGCCACGGACAGATACACAGATACACACGTTGAACTTATAACACCCCTATTTTACAAGGGTTAAAATAAGAAAAAAAAACTGTAAAAAGATCACCTTTATAGATGTTATACACAATAATTTTCATATTTACTATGACAAAGTTACGATATCTACTAATCGAAGCTGCGATAAGAGTATGTAATCATTTAGTAATCATTAGCTTGTTGAACTCAATAATAACATGTGGCAAGTTTATTATATCTTAATTACGAGTATACATAATATTAGCACAGTCAAATATGTTATTAAGACTAAGTATTTCATCAAATCAATTTATATAATTTTGTATAAATATAAAAACCGGTACGAATTATGTAGTAGCTAGGCGCCGGCGTTTTCAATATGGCATTTTTTTATTTCGCAATACCTTGAAGACTAATATCTTGCGGAACACTGCGCTAGACTGTTAATATCTATTATAAAAAAAAGAGTTTTACAAGAAACATGTCTTAGAAGAAATTCTAAAGACCCGCCGGCTGTTCTCTAAGAAACAGCGATGACAAACTGACAGTAATTCTGATCGCAAAATTGACAGTTGTGATTGCTCGGTGACGGCACAATCTATTGACTAAACGTCAAAAAGGGCTCTTACGGAATACCGATTTTCAATCTGACAGCCAGATTTTGCTCAGTTTTTGCGGTGGCTCGGTTTTTGCTCTTACGGAATACCTCTGCCGCTTTAGCGGGTTGGTGAATCAGACATGTCTTTAGAACACGCGCTGGACATTAGGCCAATTTAATGAATTAAGGCCTAAACCCTCTGTCTCTATTGATAGAGTAGAGGAGACCCGTGCTCAGCAGTGGGGCATTTATGGGTTGCTATTATTATTATTTTCACAAGCTTGCACTGTTCCTATATATTATACTAGTTGTTGCCCGCGGCTCCGCCCGCGTAGATGTCGGTTATCGTGATAAATGGCCTATATGCTATTTCAGACTATAATCTATCTCTGTGCCAAATTTCATCCAGATCCGATAAGTATTTTTGCGTGAAAGAGTAACAAACATCCATTCTTACAATCTTTCGCGTTTATAATATTGGTAAGGATTATTAATTTGGATATCCTTCCAAATTTTTGGAGGAGACCCGTGCCCAGCAGTGGTGCGTTTATGGGTTGAGATGATGAAGGATTTATGTAAGATTGGGCTGAAATTTGGTATACTTATGACACTTGTACTATGGACAATGCAATAATATATGCAGTCTACTACTATGGAGTACTACTTATTATGGAGCCTATCTGTTGATACAGTACATGGTAGCCATAGGAACTCTATAATCTTCTTCTTTTTATCGTTAGATTAGTGGCCAACCTGGTAGCAGAGTTATTGAGATCGCCCATATTTACGCCTCTGTCGTGATCTAGCGACTGATATACAGTCGGGACCGACTTTTAACGTGCCCTCCGAAGCACGGAGACGCTCAGATGAAATACCACTATGCGGTCACCCATCTATAGGGTTATCGCGCCCTTGGTAGCTTAACCCGCTGATCGTTTACCGAACAGCGAGAGCACCTAGCTATGAGCGCCTCTACAATGAAACATTATGAGTCAAGCTCGCCTTTGTACATGATATTTTTAAGTATACTAAGTATTTTGTTATTTTGTGTGTGTACAATAATGAATAAAGAATTAAGAAACGCGATAGTCCCATCGTGTTTGGATTAGTAAAATGTGTCTTGTGTTGTATGTTTGTTTTTAATGTATTAACTCAAAAACTACTGGATCAATTTTATTCACTTGGCTTAAAAGTTAAACATTTTTATATTATGAATCTGATGCATTCTGTCACGTAGATAACATTATGTGTGACTTTATAATTTAATAATGTCTACAGTCATGTTGAGGAGGTATTACAAGATTTAATTACCATAATACATGGCATTATGCAATGTGTTAGTAGGTTACTATGATTTTCTCCCATAAGTATAATAAGCGGTTGGCGCATATCACACCCGCAGGAGAATAATGACTTAAGATGAGTTACGCCTGTATTGCAATTTTCATCTTGTGCTTTATACAGTTAAGGTCCAAAATTGACAAAAGGCATTTCTCAACTTACGCCTCTTTTCCACTGATGGTGCGATATATAGTGACATTAATGTAATATATGTATGGCTGTCAGTGTTGTCATATTTAACATAATTAATACTGCTTTGCGCCGTGGTATACCATGTTAATCCAAAAATAATAAGTCATTCCGAAAGGTCATTCATGTCTCTCAATAATCATAATCAATTGTGGTTCCCGGGACGGGCTAAAATAAATATTGAATAAATTTACAGTAGATTAGGTACTGGCGGTGTTTAGCCTGAGCTCTCTCTGGTCGTGTCGGATTGCAGTCCCATCGGGCTATAAGAGTGAAGGAATAAAGAGTGTACAGTGGGCAACGGAGATGGCTGTACAGACCCTCTAGACGAGTGGCATAAACGGTAGTCGAATCGAAAAGTCAAAAAACAAATGTATGGGATTTGACGTAAGTCTATGATTTAATGTCGTAAACTTACGTCAAATCCCATACATTTGCTTTTTTGACTTTTCGATTCGACTATCGCTTATGCCACTTGTCTAGAGGGGCTGTACAGCCATCTCCGTTGCCGTGTGTACCTGCGTTGGGGCACATTGATAAAATAAAAGGCGGGACTTTGGATCAACTCGTTAGTAGTAATTTATTTTACAAATTTGACAGCCCAACTAGCAAAATTAAGCAAGTCTTACATGTATCCTAAGACCACCTTTTCTTTACTCTTATAGTATACTTACAAACGTTTGTAAGTGTGGAATTGGGCGCACTTTATAAGATAATTTGTTCTTATAGTTGTTGTAATATGGTCTTGTTAAATCACTTTTTACTCTTACAATCATCTTGCTAATGCCGTCCTAAGCGTGATTCTTCTTGTATGCCTCTCTGGGATCTCATTGTAAGTGTATTATTTCAAAAGGAAAAAAAAAATGTGCAGGTGGATGAAAAATAAAAAAAATGAAAGTCTAATTTCTTATGTGTTTTTACTACTAATTTTATCTTTAATGCTTGATTTATTTCTTGACAGCCTATCTTGATATTATACTGATGAACAACCTGGCAAAGTAGATTTACTGAAACAGTTTTATAAATAAATAAGAATATATTCACGGGCCATTTCCGAAATGTGTGTAGAATATTATAAATATACTTAATTATTTGTGAAATTTAAATGTGAATCAAATGAACTTTGTGTGAATAATTATAAGAGCAATGGCCCACTTCCAAAGATTATTGTAAGGCTGATTTATCTTATTGAATACTTGTTTAGTCAATAACAAGTCTTTTGCTCTTCTTAAACACTTACCTGAGACAATCTTTCTGTCGACATGTTGTAATAATTTATAGGGTTCCTTATAAAGGAGTGTCTTATGACTCTTATAAGATAACTTGATCTTATATAAGTCTTCAAATGTGCTTCTGCTCTTTAGAATGACTTAGACAAAACAAATTATGAGCATCAATATGGCCATTTACACATTTTTACAAGAAGTTGTGCAGAGTGTTGACAAGAAAATACCAATCTGTGCGCTTTACATGGACCTTACAAAGGCATTTGATTGCGTGGATCATAAAACACTACTAATGAAGTTAAATGCATATGGAGTAAGAGGCAATGTTTTAAACTTGCTTGCATCATATCTTTCATCACGACAACAATGTACTCAAATAACACGTTTGTGTCCTAAAATAAAAAAAGAAGTACACTATTTATCAGAATATAGAAACATTACTGTAGGTATCCCGCAGGGAAGTGTGCTCGGACCATTATTATTTAATATCTATATTAACGACCTTCCAAAAATAACGAATCATCCCACAATATTATTCGCCGATGATAGCACAATTGTATTTACGGGTAGGGACAAGTCTTCTCTGGAATGTGACATACACAGCACTTTGGAGATTGTATTACAATGGTTGACATCGAATAATTTAAGAATAAATTTAGATAAGACACACTTAATGACATTTAGAAATAGAAATCCTTTAATTCCAAATATTGACATAAACTATAGAGGCGTAAAAATTAGACAGGTAGAAAAAACAAAGTTCTTAGGATTAGACATAGATAATAGCTTGAACTGCTACTTTCAGCATGTGCAGCAACTGCTGCACATGCTGAAAATCTGTGTTCAAAATTGAGTAGTCAGTCATACGCACTGTACATGCTAACAAAGAAAGTAAATCAAAAAGCAGTACTTACAGCATATCGTGGTAATGTTGAATCTCTATTACGCTACGGAATCATATTTTGGGGCAACTGTACAGAAATATTAACAGTGTTTAAGGCGCAAAAAAAGTGTCTAAGGGCAATGTGTAAGCTCCAGGTCACTGATAGTTGTAAGCCTTATTTTAAAAACCTTAAAATATTAACTCTTCCATGTCTCTATATCTACGAATTAGTAAATTTTGTTAAAGTAAATTTAAGCATATTCGATCACTATAAAAGCAAGCGCCATCATCTCAAGGTCTGTTGTCCACAAAATAAAAGTACTTGGATGAATAGAAGTGTACTTTGTATGGCTACTCGTACTTACAACCACTTGCCTAGAGAAATATTAGAAATGAAGAATCTAACCAAATTTAAACATATTGTCAAATCATTGCTATTAGAGAAGGCCTATTATACTGTGGAAGAGTACCTAAATGACAAAACGGTCCAATGATGTGTAGCATATAATTTATTTAATTACCTACTTCATATTATTGTATATCTTTATTTAATTAATTATTGACATTGTATAATATAACTTTAATCATTGACATTTTATAATTTCAATTACATTTGACATTGTTAACATTTAATTAATTACCTATTGACATTTTATAACTCTAATTACTGTCATTTTTATATTATTTGTATGTCGTAGTGACAAAGCATAGCGCACTGAAATTATTTTATTCTAAGACCATTATTGTAACCTATGTTTTACAAATAAAAACAATTCTAATTCTAATTCTAATTCTAATTATACTTAAAGACGTTTGGTTTTACAGCAGTTATATACAAGGTTTTAGTAAGAGTAAAAGTCTAATGACACACTTACTCCAGATATCACTAAGAACGAATAGACTTGTAAGATGCTTTACTAAGTGTAAATAATGTAAAGATTAATTAGTCTTATAAAATGCACTTGTAAAACCATCATTCTGACAAATGTTTTGTAAAGATTTCTTAGAAACGTCTACAAAAGTACTTACTAAGTATGAATGTTCTTTTAGCACAAAATGTCTTCTAACATGCCTTTATAAGATAAGCCTTCTTAGTCAGGATGGATATAAATCTTTTATAATGTCTTAATTCTTATAAAGGACTCTTTATAAAGCAATTTTGCTAGTTGGGAGATGACCAGAGAGTAGAAACGTCACTTTTTTATTTAGCTAATGATTTGCGTCCTCATATTTTGACACACACACTTGTGCACTATAAGTAATATCGCCCGCACTGATGACTATAGTATTCATAGAGCCACGCAACTAAGTTCTATAGAAAGAATTACCATCATCAAGTATGATGGTAATTCCTCCACCAGCAGCTTTAATTGAAGTATGATGCTGGTTGTATAGAGTTTATGATAACAATTTAGGGAATTCACTTATTGTGTATAACTTCTGCATTAATTTAGTTTCTACTTTCCGATAGGCAATCATTTATTAAAGCGGTGGTAGCCGAGTGTGTGTTTTGTCTGCATCAGCTTGCATGCTATCATACTTGTATTTTACAAAAGATTGTAACTATCTGGCGATTAAAAAGAGTGGCCTGAGTTTCTTGCTAGTTCTTCTCAAGGCTCCACGTCAGCGAACTAGCCGTAGGAAAATTTTGCTGTCATCATCTTTCTGGTTTATTCATAATTTATGACCTTCATAAGTGTTACTTTGTAACCTAAATGAATAAATTAATTTTGAGTTTGAGTTTTAGTTTGAGTTTGTGTTTGAGTGGGAAAGGAACCGATTTGTACGCAAGAGTCCCGGGTCCCGGGTCGCAGCACTAATGTGAATTTCACTTTGTGGAATTTATGATCAAGTGATTTACCATCTGGTAAAGGAAAACATCGTGAGGAAACCCACATGTCTTAGAAGAAATTCTTAAGTCATGTCTGATTTACTAACCTGCATGAACCCTCTCTCTCTTGATGGAGGAGAGGAGACCCGTGCCCAGCAGTGGGACATATATGGGTTGCTATTATAATCATTTATTTTCCAACCATTTTTTTTTATTTTCGAAGAATTTCTTCTAGTGCCTGCCTCTTTTAAGCTAAAACCTGGGTATCTATCTTCTCAATACAGATTTATGAGTTAGCCTTCTCACAATCAGGTCGGGGAAAGCTTCTCACAACATTTAGGTTAGTATGACGTCATATGACACACAAAAACGAAAACGTATATTTTACACGAATAAAATTGAATTACAAATTTGCTTATTAAAACTGTTTTATTTAAAGCCTTTTAAAACAAATTAAATCTTATCTTATAGTGTTAAGGTTGAGTTTTGTTTGTGACAGTTAAGGTTGTGTTTGTTGCTAGTTCAAGGGTCATGTGGCGAGTTATCCAACTTACTGCGGTGATTCCAAACTGTCTATACGGAAGAGATCGTATATACCAGATCTAGTATTGTATTATGTCAACTGCAAGTTTATTCCCGTGAATAGTACTTTTATGTAAGTCCCAGAAATAGAAGAGAAAAGCATTGACGTGGTGAGGTTACAATACCATTCAAATGTAAGAAACATCACGACGACGAAGGGAAATTATATCAAAACATTTGATTCACGAATGTAGTTGACCCCACATGGCCACTTTGGCTCATTGTTGAACTTACACTCAACATCGATTCCCAGATAAATTCAGATTAGAATTTATGCTATTTGCATCAAGCGAAAATTTTCGAAATAACGTGCATCGCAATAAGGTCATTCGATATAAAGATTTATGATTTATTGTGTTTTCGAAATAATTCGAAATAACGTGCGTCGCAATAACGTCATTCGATATAGAGTTTGTCGATTTATTGTGTTTTCGAAATAACGTTATTGCGACGCACGTTATTTTGAATTTTTTTTTTGACCAGGCAGGTCAAAAAACACCAGCCGAAAAAATAATTCGAAATAACGTGCGTCGCAATAACGTCATTCGATATAGAGTTTGTCGATTTATTGTGTTTTCGAAATAACGTTATTGCGACGCACGTTATTTTGAATTTTTTTTTTGACCAGGTAGGTCAAAAAACACCACCCGAAAAAATAATTCGAAATAACGTGCGTCGCAATAACGTCATTCGATATAGAGTTTGTCGATTTATTGTGTTTTCGAAATTACGTTATTGCGACGCACGTTATTTTAAATTATTTTACTGAAACTTAGCTCGTTTTGCTCGCTCATTCAAATATTCCTCAAGATCAGCATTACCTATAAGGTAAACACGACATTGATGACAGGCTTTACAATTAGCTAAGCCTAAAATTTCCTCTTTAATTCACACAGCAGGTAACAGTTACAAAATATTAAATCACCTTAACGACTATTATCTATGTGTGTAATCATCCTGGCTTCACGCTGTAAGTGAAATGTAGTGACGTGTATACGCTAATGGCGTGACAGTCGACACGGACGTGACTGTCAGCTAAATGGATGATTTCATGTGCTGAAAGTACAGCTTTATAATTCGGTTATAGTAATAAAATGTAGGCAGTTTCTTTCCGGCTTTAAATTACTTAGATGTTAAAAGATATGCTGGCGGTAACAAGTCACGAAGGTTCCTCAGTTGTTGTCTAACAGCGATATACTTCAAGTGTGATAAGAAACAACGTCATACAGGACGGCCGAGTAGTCTCGAGCTCTGCCCGTAGCCAGTAAAGGTCTAGCTGGGATATGATGGTTTGATCAGTATTGAATTGAATTGAATATGAGTTGCTTACTTACTATCAGTAGGTCAGTTTACCTACTATTTAAAACTCGTGGAAGGAGCTTGATACCACTTGATACCCACAGTACAATATAAACAAAATAAGTATAAACACATTATTAATAACAAACCTACATACGTAAGTACAAGAAAACATAGGTTTACACAAACTTTACACAAAAAAAAAAAACTTTTAATGAGATATGTGCCAATCGACCAGTGCTTGCTTTTGTATAATATGTGTTAACTAAGAGTTGTCTCAAAGCTTCTTGGCTCTTCTAGGTCTTTGGGAAGAAACCAAGTGCACTTCTAATAGAAAATGCATTCCTCCTAAGTTGGTGGACGCGAAGGGAAAGCCTATTAGATTTGTGCTTAGTAATGATACATTAAACTAGTGATACATTTAAATTTTTAATTACTTAAATATTAGATTCGAAAGAGGCGAAAAATATAATGTTATCTTAAAAATAACTCAATGTTTTAAAATTACCAGTTATTTTTAGTCAACCAAAATATTATGAAGTAATTTGCTAATTTCAGAAAATAATCAAGTTATTTCATTTTAATTCAAATTGCGATGTGTTTTTGCCTATTTGTATTTAAAGAAGGGTGCTTTAAATATTTTTCGCAAAATAAAAATAATTAAAATTACTAGACGAATTATTAAAAGTGTATAAAAAACGTAATTATGAATAATAATATGAATTTTATTATCGCTGTTTTATTCAATTTTTTGCTTGTCTAATCCGACGACTGAATTCGAAGACTAATAAAGTAATTTAGATACGTACTTATGTATTATTTTGTGTGTAAAATAAGAATAATTATGTTAATATTTATCAAACCCATTGCAGTTTGTCTAAACTAAAGCTCTGTCCATCCTAAAGCAGGGTACTGACATTGTGAGACTGCCTCGAGGCTGTTCTTCTGGTACGAGCATTGAGCAGGCAGTCAGTCAGGCAACGTACAAATTGGCTTGCGAGGCAAACGTCTTCTGTATACTTTTTTTTATACTCCCAAGGTGGCTAACAAGCATACGGCCCGCCTGATGGTAAGCAGTTACCGTAGCCTATGGACGTTTGCAACACCAGGAGTGTCACTCACGCGTTGCCGACCCTTTAAAAACCTTATAACTCCTTTCTTGAAGAACCCCATGCTATAGTCTCTCTCTTCCACAGCCTAATCGTACGTGGTAAGAAATTCCTCTGGAATCTTACGGTACGGCAAGTTTGAGGTGCAAGGATGTGAGGATGAACTCCCTGTCCCTCCCATTTAAATATTATTATTTACGCAATATATATTTTAGTGAGCTATAATGGTACTTATCTATCTAAAGCTACATTTAGACGATGCAAGTTCTGCAAGGCTTATCTCATGCCGTCTCTCTTTTTCTCAGTAAGCAAAACAGTGACAGCATAAAAGTCGTCGTGTAAATCTGCGTTTACTTGGTTATAAATTTACTTTAGGTACAACATTCAAGTTTTATAGGGTAATTTCATGCATAGGATACTTATCTTTCCATTCGCTCTTCTACGATGCTTGACCAGCATTTATTCCGCCCGGAAGCCATTCAGACCACCCGTCATTGCTACGTCTAACCTTTGCCCACGGATATATTGTCTAGAAACACTTCGGGACAATCCCACCCACATGCCCACCGCTGTGACTCCTGTGAGCCAGGATTAACAGCGGAGTAACTGTCTGATACACCGAGCTTTGACACTCGGGCGTCCCTTGGATAACTAAACCTACTGTCTTGGACCCCGCAACGAATTTAATCAGAAGTAAATAGGAGTTAGAAAGAAAAGTTCTGGAAACACTTATTAACTTGTTTTGAAGAGAACTTATGCCATGTCAATGTAGTATAAATGATCAGATCTAGTATGTATGCCAGTATATAAAGACACCCATGTATGTCCCAGTGCTGGGCACAGGTCTACTGTTCAGGGTTTAGGCTTTCATCTACATACATTAGCCGAATGCGGGTTTATGTATCAGACTCGTCTTAAGATTTCTTTCTAAGACGTTTGGGTTTCCTAACGATGTTTTCCTTCACCGTTAGCAGACGTTTTTTTTATACTACTTGGCTGGCAAACAACAAACGGCTCGCCTGATGTTAAGCAGTTACCACAGCCTATGGACGCTTGCAATACCAGGGGTATCACTTGCGTGTTGCCGAAAACGTTTCTTTCAAAACGCATCCCAAAATGAGCGCTGTAGACCTGTTCTCATAAACAGGAACACAACTGCACCGCTGTTTCACATATATTATTTATTTCCCAAGTCGGGCTTGCTCGCCAGTACCCATAGAAAGAAAGAAGAAATTAAGTACAAACAAACGCGGATCCAGGATTTGGAAGAATTTAGTTTTTTTTTTTAATAATCAACTCCCGCACTAGAGAACAAGCTCTGTCTCGAAAGACTTTATAGACATACCTACCTACAATTAACGGACATAAATTTTCCCAGACTTAGAACAACTTTGCGGGTCACACAAAGTTTTGTCCTGTGTGGGAATCGAACCCACAACCTCGTGCACAGCAAGCGCATACTGCGGCCACTGGACCACCAAGGCAGTCAATTGCATTGCATTGCCCCCCCTCTCTCCCTCTCTGGATCCGCGCCTGAGTACAAATAATAATAAAAAGTAGTTCACAATTAGTTTTCTCACGTAAATCGTATTCGTCGATTGAGTAAAGTGGATTATATTAGTTTTTATACTATCGATGTGTTAACAACTTGTCTGTGGTTAATGTTACTGGCACAGTCTAAGGAAGTTCTTTACACTGTGTTAGTAGGTTGTGGAAATGTATGGAAATTTAGATATTTCATATTTGTAATGTTTTTACTTGTAGATTTTTAAACCAGGTTGATGGTATAAATAATAATAAATCATCCTGGCGCATTCTATACTAGGTACTTTGCTTTGGCAAATTAGCAAAAATGTAGCCTATGGATATTTTATTTTTTTTAATTTTTTATTTAAACACTTTATGCACAATCGCACACAGGCGGACTTAATGCCATAGGCATTCTCTACCAGTCGACCTTGGGTGATACAGAGATGAACATAGTAGGTGCACTAATAATGATATTTGCTATAGATGCATCAGTCGCGTGCTGCCAACTCAATTTCTCACATCAATGTTTAGTGATGGAACACCCTTTATGATGGAGTATCCCTGGAATAAGAAAATATTAAAAAACAAGAAAATATAAGAGAAAGAGGGATGGAGCTATATAGCCTGTATAACTCCGTCCCTTTTTCTCGTTCAAACGACTCACGTCTCTATACTAACGTACAAAAACAACTACACCCCCGTGCCACCTGTTTGTAGGCTGTGATTTTCTGGTAGGTGGAGGTCCTTCTTCAGTCAGACTTGCTCGTCGACAGGTATAGTGCTCGATAAAGTATCAACTATACACCTAAGCTATATTTCAAGAAAGTTTGAAATAAAGCTCACTTATATCAAAGTCTAAGAAGAAAATCAAATCAACCTATCGCGGACTGCGATAGGCTGATTGATTGCCATAAGTCCTGTGTCACGGGGGACTTTACCGAGCTGTGTTTGTCCTCAGCCTTCCTGCATCCATTAACCACTGCGCGGTGTGTTGTGGGTTAGATTCTTGCACGAGGCAAAAAAAATGTGTGATCTATCAATTGTTGTCCCGAGTCTGGGTGTACTTTGTGTCCGTAATTGAATGTTTGTAAAGTGCCCCGTGACACAAGGCTAGTTTCCTAGTGCGGGAGTTGTCTTTTTTAAAACATTAATAATTGACACAAAATTTAATAGCCTTGTAAAAGCCTTTTTTAAGTAGGTATGCAAATTTATCAAACATTTTTTGCAGCAATATAACTACAATAGTTTCGTGATAAATGATAATAAATAATAGATATTTAACTACGGTGTCGGTGTTAAACAAAGGAGGTAAAAAGGTGTTGAAGGTTTGTTTACTCACGATGTTAGTGATCATGGTGTATTATTACTGAGATGGACATTGAGAGATACGAGCCTATCTCAACGGAGATTAGCCATCTTAACGAGAGATATTATAGTGCTCAAGTGTATACATAATCACAGTACACTATATATTCCCTCACTCCGATCGAAGATGACCGAAGACCTGGACCAATGGCTTTACGGGGTGCGGAACGGGATTGTAAACACAGCCAATTTCCAAACTCGCTCATTACAGATAAACAGAGTTATTATTTTCCGAGGCATAGAGCTGTATTTACAACTAACTACAAGTTGTAGTAACAATACATACTTAATACCTTCTTTTTTGGAGAAGGGTTACGATCGATAAGAATGAGTGGAGAGAGTTAGAGGCCTTTGCCAAAAGACGACTTAAGATAGAGACATTCTATAAGTGTTAATTGTCTATGTAAATAAATCCTTACTAATATTATAAATGTGAATGTTTTTGAGTAATGTGGATGTTTGTTACTCTTTCACGCAAAAACTATTAAACGGATCTGGATAAAATTTGGCACAGAGATAGAAAGTAGCCTATATGCTATTCTAGATTATAGTCTAGAATAGCATATAGGCTACTTTTTATCGCGATAACCGACATCTACGCGGGCAAAGCCGCGGGCACCAACTAGTTAATATATAATTTTAAGGTTAGATGCTCATTTAGTATGTACTCGTACATTCGTGTTTGTTATTTTCTCAGTAATAAAGGCTATTTTATTTAATACCTTCTTACTAAAGAAGTGGGAAACACGCTAAGTCTTCTTTTGAAATCTCAGAGTCAGAGTAGTTTAGGGAAGATTGTATTCCCTATACTATGGCACTGGTCACAGTTGTTTGTTCCGAGTCTGGGTGTAGTTTGTGTTTGTAGCTGTGTTAAAAAAACAAAACATCCTCATCCTGCGATTCATCTATGGAATTTCTATTAATTCTTCTGTGCTAACGAATCATTTTTCGTGTTTTCAGAAAGGTCACCCATGTCCAGATACGCAAGAACTAAGCCCAGGTCGATGGGGTGGGCGAACAGTTGCCGAGTGCAAGTGCCCCCCCGGCACAGCACAACTGCCGCACACGAATACCTGCCACAAACTCTTTGAGAGGGGCCCCTGCAGGCCTGGCGAGTACTTCGCACCGGTCGAGGAGTCGTTCAACAAGCGAGGGTAGGTAAGCATCTTGATGGTTCGTTTTGGAGGAGTAGCTTTTTTATTACTGGTGCTTTTTATTGCATTATGTAATGCAAAAGAGCAAGCCCGACTGAAAAAAGACCACCACCTTACCGAAGACTATTATACCTATGTCAGGTACATATACTCCATTCTGAAATCCTGATGTTCAAATATGTGTGTCGGCAACACGCAACTGAAACCTCTGGTATAGCAAGCGTCCATAAGCTACGATAACATCTTTAAAATTAGGCGGACCGTATAGACAAGTGGCATAAGCGATAGCCGAATCGAAGAGTCATGTATGGGATTTGACGTAAGTTTACGACATTATGTCGTAGGCTTACGTCAAATCCCATACATTTGTTTTTTTGACTTCTTCTCGACTTGTCTAGAGGCTCTGATTAGACAGAACCATTTGTAGATTTCGTAAATTGTTTTACCTCTTGGGGATTGAACACACAACACGCCACTCAGAACTAAACATGCCGTTGAATATTGTGATGCAATATTTGATTCTCTTCTGTGCAAGTCATTACTCTTAAATTTCAATGTATATTCAGTAGTTTTAGGAAACTGTGAGCGTGAGTAACAATCTATTTCACGAATGTCAGTTCAGTTGGTCATTTATTATACAATATTAAACGAGGGCATTGTCAAATTTAATGTGACATTCTTATTCAAATTAATATGTAATATTCTGTGAATTTTTATATTAAGGACTGTTGTGATATCTATGTTACTAAAGCCTTGAAATTATAGCATCTCACTGTGTAGGTATATCTACAACAGTTTTACAGAATGGAGTGACAATATTCAAGGCATTTTTTATAAGTTTAATCATCATAAGTATGTAGGTAGTGCAGATTTAAGATATATGTATAGTGACCATTGAATAAAGCATGTCTCTATGTTGCCAAAATCCATATTGACATAGTGTGTCTTTCTTCACCGATATGTTCATGTCATGAACGAGGCAGTCATGCATTGATATATACCTATAGTAAACACTAGGGGTCGCCTGCGACACCCTGCGACTTCGTCCGCGTGGTAATTTATTTTTTTCTATTCTATTCTATTCTAATTTGGAATATTTTCTCCGATTTTGCAACATATCTCACTACTGCTCCGCTCCTATTGATCATAGCGTGATGTTATATAGCCTTTAGCCTTCCTCGATAAATGCACTATACAACAAGTTTTTTTTTCTAATCGCACCAGTACTTTCAGTGATTAGCGCGTTCAACCAACCAAATAAACAAACAAACTCTTCAGCTTTATAATATTAAGTATAGATTAGTCTAGAAAAGTATGTACATTAGTTTGAGTCTCAAAAAGTCAAGGCGGATATCAAAATCCTAACCATTTCACCATTGCTATTAATTATCGCGATTCATAGAAACATAACCAATACAATTTCTCTGCAACTCGCGTCATCAAGTATTGCTAAATTTGAAATCCCCAGTGACTATTTGCCGTTTGATATTCCAGAGAACGTCAAGGCATGTGCGTGAGGCCACAGCAGTGCGCAGACGAGACCTTGATCTACTGGCCGGCTGATGGCAAGTGTTATTATCGACTGACGCAAGGTCCTTGCTATCCGGGAGCGATATTAGATGTAGGAGCTGATGGACTTGCGAACTGTACTGTAAGTATACAATACTATTTACTTATATATCCGTATAGCTTTATACTAGTAACGAAAATAACTATAGAAAATATTTTTGGCAATCTCTGTATAAATAAAAATTATGTACGCGTTTAATTACCGATCGACTGCACCAAATTAGATAAAATAATTCTTTTTTTTGTGTTTGTTATTGTCAGAACAAGGTTTGTATAGAGGAAAATTAAATGAAAAAGGATCATTTTTTTTATATGGCGGTGGGAAGTTTACCGGGTCAGCTAGTATTTAAATATTATAAGTACTAATATTTAAAGTACTAATATTTAAATATGTGGAAAAAGAAGCAGGACGTCACTTTAAGACGTAAAAAAGAAGTGGACAAATTTGAACTTTGACTGGGAGCTCGTATGGCACAAATTGGTAGTGCGCTGGGCCGGTACCCGAGAGGCGCAGGTTTGAATCCTGCACCGGCCTCGACTTTTTCCATATTGCTTTAAATATTTAAATATATTTGAGCTAAATGCATGGCAGGATATGCTAAAATATTTAAATATATTTCTTTTTTAAAAATGCCTGCCGAAAGAAAGAAAGAAAGGAGTTATAAAGTTTCTAAAGGGACGGCAACGCGCGAGTGAAACCCCTGGTGTTGCAAGCATCCATAGGCTACAGTAACTGCTTACCATCAGGCGGACTGTATGCTTGTTTGCCTCCTTGGAAGAATTAAAAAAAAAATTGTACATAAAAATACTTGTTCTCAATTTTCAGTGTCCTCCTTCGGGACCTCATTATTGGTCTGCAGACGGTAGCTGCTATCCTCACTACACCCGGGGGCCCTGTGAAAAGGGCCAGCTGTTCCTACCCGGCCCTAAATGCAGCTGCGAGTCTCATTTGCCCCATTACCATAATGAGACGGCCGCTTGTTACGAATTAGGTAAGTTAACATTTTGTGTAACAGATAAAATGGAATCCCTTCTTTATCTATGTATATAAATATGTAAATATCAGTAAATGAATATACACTATTTATATAATTATTATAATTCTAACTATAAGTTTATGTTAGAAATTCTATTTTAATCTTAATTTTTTTTTAATAGATACAAATTACTTATTTACATTTTACAAGTAATTTACAACTAAAACTTTATTTACACATATTAAAAATAAATTCTAATAATAAAAATATCACAAAAAAAGGGAAGGACTGCTTAATAGGCGTTCTAAAATTCCTTCGCATTGATGTCTACTGAAAACGTACCCAGGAATCAGAATAAGCATTGCCACACTGAATGGCAATGGTTATTCTTAGAGCCAAATATAAGCCAGCCTTCTGGCCACATGAAGCTTGGACAAATCTTTAAAAAGACTGCGAGCACTTGCACCCCACAACCCATGCGTTTCGACTCCAAACGGCTCAAAAACATAATCTCCGATGAGATTACTAATTAGAATATTATATTTGCTTATTGTTAAAAACTATATTAGGATATCTCGTTAGTTTTAGTTAAATAATTTGTGTATTTCAGGATTGGATTAGGTACGCTGTATTTCTCTTTATTACTTTTTATTCTTTGTATTTTAGAGAAATACAGATAGTATGTAATGCTCTCTGTCTTTATCTAAAATATTTCTCTAAAATATAAAGTATGTCGTCTCTTGTGTAGGTACAATAAAGAATTAAAGAATACTTTAACGATTTAGTTCACATTTTGTATTTAGATAAGGCTTTGCTTTTTAAGCTGTATTTTTTAAGTTTGTGCTGAATAAACGCCACGACAGGTAATTGTTAGGTAATATTAATTAGTATTAATCAATCAACTTACGGCGTATGAATTTGATGCGATTTGTTAATTACGTATAACTAACAAATTGATTGCTGCTGAGGTAAGGATAGCTATTATAAACTAGATATTTCAACGTTTGTGAAATTTTCAGTATGAACATTTTTTAACGGTTCAGAAAGCAGATTGGACATAGTTATTTGGTATTTAAACAAACAGTCATTACAGTAATTTTACTTTTGTTGGTTTGCCTCAATAGTTTAGTGGTCATTGTGCACGAGGTCCTGAGTTCTATTCCCGGGTCGGACTAATTCACAATTTCTTTAATATTTTCGAAGTTTTTAAAATTATAGTGTTTAAGCCCTTGTGTCTCAGATAGCATGTAAAGCCGTTGGTCCTATGCCTAATCTTCAATCAAGTCAGATTGCCGTTCCATCGGACAAGGAAAGTAAGGAAATAAAGAGTGCACCTGTGTTTGTACACTATAATATCCTATCACTAGCTGCGATTTCTATGGACAAGCAACTAGGAACAAGGTTGTTAATGCAATGAAATTTAAGATATACCTAATAGGTAGGTAGTAACGACCCAGCTGTTGTAATAAAATGCCTAATATGAATACTTGTTACAGATTCAATCGGTCCATGTCCCAAGGGCCACCTATTCTCGATCACAGAGGTGGCTCCGCACGGTTCGAGAGCTGACTGTCGATGCAAGTCGTTTCACGCGCGAGCTGACGACGGAGTATGTTACAGGCTGTATACAAGAGGGCCTTGTGCTCAGGACGAGATGATCGCTAGAGGAGGAAGGTGTACTAAGGTGAGTAATAGCTGCTGAACAATCTGTGAGTCGCAGGGGACTTTACAAACACAATTAACGGACACAAATTACACCCAGACTCAGAACAACTCTTTGTGGGTCACACAAAATTTTGTCCTGTGTGGAAATCGAACCCACAACCTCGTGCACAGCAGGCGCATACTGCAACCACTGGACCACCAAGGCAGTCAATAAATGTGTTAATTAAGTTGAAATTTAAACATCCCAAACGTGCCGTACTGTACGGTAAAGGATGTAGCGTGTTCAGAGGAATTTCCTACCTCGTACGATTAGGTTGTGGAATGAGCGCCTTGCTGTGGATTTCTCAAGAGACTGTAGCATGAGTTCTTCAAGAAAAGAGTTATAAGGTTTTGAATGGGGCTTCAACGCGCGATTTATTCCTTAACATCAGGCGGATCATGTTTGCCTTCTTGGTAGCATAAAAAAACCAGTTACCGTAGCCTATGGACGCTTGCAATACCAGGGGTGTCTGTCGCGCGTTGCCAACTCTCGTAATTTACCACTGAGTTCTTTAATTGTTATGTTTGTAAAGTCCCCCGCGACACAGGGTTTGTTTCACAGTGCGAAAGTTGTATTTTAAAAAAATTAAAAAAAAAACAAAGTTTTACCTTTTATAGTGCTGAAATAAGTTTAATATCTTGGGTTTTATCTATATTTTATGGAATTTTTTTGATTTTTATAATTTATTTTTTTTTATTATTTTATTCTATTAGTTTTATTATCCTTACTAATATTATAAATGTGAAAGTTTGTTAGAATGGATGGATGGATGTTTGTTACTCTTTCACGTAAAAACTACTGAACGGATCTGGATGAAATTTGGCACAAAGATAGATTATGGTCTAGAATAACACATAGGCATTTTTGCAGCGATAACCGACATCCACGCGGGCGGAACCGCGGGCAACAGCTAGTAGTGTATTATAATTGTATCTATAGTAATCTTTGTAATTGTTATGAAATGATATGGACTGAATTGTTTGAAATAAATGTTTTATTATTATTATTTACGTTTTGATAATAAATTTCAGGTGCCCTGTTCTCGAGGTAGACTTTACGTGCCAGAACGTCGTCGGTGTTACCGGCCGGGAACAGCAGAGCCGTGTCCTGTTGGTGAAGTAGTGGCTTTTGACTTTGAGGCCAGGCCAGCTATTGATGGCCTCAGCCATAATGGAGTCTGTGCTTGTGGAAGTGGTGCTTGTAGTAGACGAGAGGTAAGATATTTTTGTTGTTCATATATATAGATACATACTTATCCTGACTGATTAACTGGTTCATCAAAACAAAGCCTAAACTACTGAGGCTGAAGAGGGAGCCTGGTGAGCACTAAGAACGAATTCCATTCGAGAAAAGGTTAGTTAGGAATAAAATTGTAAATAAATCCACATTTATTTAACCGATAACCGGCAAACCGATTTTTATACAAACCATCAGGGACAAGTGAGTAAGAAGGACAGAGCTATATAGCGTGTAGAGCTCCGTCCCTCTTTATCGCTCGAACGACTCAAGTTTAACACGTCATGGTAAGCTCCCAGTATTGGAATGTACCTACATTTCTTTTTCTGCATTAAAAAGACAACTCCCGCACTAGAGAACAAGCTCTGTGTCGCGAGGGACTTTACAAACAAACAATTATCGGACACAAAATACACCACACTCAGAAAAATTCTTTGTGGGTTACACAAAGTTTTGTCCTGTGGGTTCTAGTCCCACACAGGACAAAACTCGTGCACAGCAGGCGCATACTGCGGCCACTAGACCATCTAGGCAGTCAGATGTTTATAACAATAATCTTTATCTAACTTCCAGGTTGAAGCATGCTCCACGCGGAGAGGTACAGCACCGTACAATGGCACCTGCCACATCCTCAACACGCAAGGCCCTTGTCCAGAACACTCCTGGATCGTCAGAGACAATACCAACAACATCAGATGTAGATGTAAACCTGGCACAAGTCCTTCAGACTGCGTTGAGGATATAAAAATCATATTAAAAAGCTGATGTTCTTAGTAGATTCAGTGTTAGTTAATCAGATACTGCATCATTAGAATAATCCTCAGGATTTTATGAAAAGGTGTATCATATTTTTAATTTGAAAAGATTTGGTGTTATAAGAGACATTTTACTAAATGAAAACCCAAAACTATGTGTTATATCTCATCCTTGGTAGAAATATGGCGTAACTTGAGAAATGCCACTAAGCAATGTCAACCTTAGCATTTAAGAATAAGATGTAAATTGTAAAAAAAGCACGCTTGTACTTAAATCATTTTTCTACTGTGGGTGCAATATTATCTGTGCCCATGATAATACGTCCAGATTTCTTCTATCTAAGAAAAATATACCTCAAAATGTTTAAGAAAATTAACAAGGCTAAGATTTTTAGACTGCATCCTGAATGAATAGCATCCTTCCTAAACTATACGTGATAAGGGTATGTGCGAAAGAGACAACAATAAGTATTATTGTTTAAATTGATTCTGGATTGTTAGATATTTCGCAGAACTAAACACTGAAATATGAAACTATTTATGAAATGTAGTTCATCTATGCATGACTTTTTTATACTACTTGGGTGGCAAACAAGCATACGGTCCGCCTGAGTTAAGCATTTACCGTAGCTTACTTTTAAAGCTATGTCGGACGTCTGTATGATATTATGAATTTTATCAATAACACAGCTATTTTTAGGTAGGTGGACAGACGACCTATAAAAGTCGCTTGGACGGACTAGATGCAGTAGGCGGAGGACCGTGTGCTGTGGCACGTGTTAGGAGAGGCCTATGTCCAGCAACAGACTGCGATAGGTTGATTGATTGATTGATAGCGCTCTCTGAGCGTAGCTTATTGAGAGACTTTGAGCTTATTTCTGAGGCCTATAGGGATGTATGTCGTAAGTAAATATATTGTTTAAGAAAAAATATTTTTAAAATTTAATTCCATATAGACTGATGGACTTTAGAATTAATAAATTTTGTATATACATACCTATAGGTCAATTTAGATATTAAAATGATTCGTGCGTTTCCACAGGGCCGGCTTTAGCATTCCCAACGCCCTTGACTCCCTCCTCTGCCCCCAAATTGAAGGTACGCTCGGCATAGAACTTGGTAGGCTTGATTTAGTTTGTCATGATCGTTTATTGTTCTTGGTCTTGACCAAATTTAAAGACGCGCCAGGCAGGGGCATCGAAGGGGCGTTCGGCGCCCCTTCAATGCCCCTAGCGCCCTAGGGCCGGCGCCCTACCGCGGCCCCCTCTAAAGCCGGTACTGCGTTTCCATTTGTCTGATTGTTTTGACCAGATTGCTTTGACCTATCAATGATTATATAGTCTGTTATTTGTGAGGTATTTATTGGTCGTTCTTTGTAAACTGGTTGACAAAACAATCAATCAAAGTGCATAAAAATAATATTATGATTGCTTTATTTCTTGAAGTAAGAACTTATTTATAAGATTTTGTAAAAAATACATTGTGATTAAGTAATTTTCTTGCATTTATGTTGTGTAAGCATTTTTTTTAAACATTTGTTAATGCAAATGTCTAAAAATGTTTTAAAGATTTTATCAATAGGATAAAATAAAAAATAAATAATATTTATACAGATTCATTTTATTTTGTTTTATTTTAATAACTTATATTTTATATTCCTTATATTTAAATTATATGCTAAACAGTACAAAAATAGTCCAAATGTTATACTTACTAACTAAATTACGTGATGTGTGACTAAAACTATATTTATACAACTATTGCACAGCACTAGTCTTTGTCATTATTTATCTTTTAACTTTGTCTGTGAATTACCTGCAAACAAACAAAAAAAAAAACCATTAAATTGAAGAATTTTATACTACCAGCAAGCAAAGGGAAGCAGTTATTGTAGCCTGTAATAGGTATAAAAGTCAAATAAAGTGCCTACACAAAAGGACATAAAATTCACACTTGTGTTATTATTTTATTGCTATTATAATTTGACAGGCGCAAAGACAATTCAATAAAAAGTCGCTTATTTTTTATGTATATTTTATCACCACCTAGAATGACTACTAGTGGAATAAATAAACGTATTGCATATACTTGCCAAGATAAGTGGCAGTGGCAGACTAGAATTTGGATAAGATGAAAAAGCAATATATACTTATGTTACGAGTAGGTAGGTATTGAACTTACCAAAATATATCCTATAGACTTTGTTGAAAGGCATTTCAATGGCTACCGTTGCTATGATGGATATCACCATGACTGTAAACAATTCTGGCACGTGCACCTGAAATAAAACGATAAATATATAATAATGAAGGCAATACTACATGCATGTCATTGTGGAGTTTATATGTACTAATCAAATGATATTTTATTAGCTCGAAGAATTGCTCCACTAACGTGGCAATGGGCCGGGCACATAGCTCGCAGAACTGATTGCCGTTGGGGCAGAAATATTCTAGAGTGGCGACCACGAACTGCAAGACGCAGCGTGGGCAGGCCTCCAATAAGGTGGACCGACGACCTGGTAAAGGCTGCGGGCAACCGATGGACAAGGTCGGCTCAGGATCGAGAGTTGTAAAAATCCATCCTTGGGGAGGCCTATGTCCAGCAATGGACGTCTTTTGGCTCAGATGAATGAATGAATCAAATGATTCGCCATCTGCTAACAGTGAAGGAAAACATCGTGAGGAAACCCACATGTTTAGAAGTAATTTAAAAGAAATGTCTGATTCTTCAACCCGCATTAGGCCAGCGTGTGTGAATTAAGGCCTAAACCTTCTCTCTTGATAGAGGGGAGGAGACCCGTGCCCTGCAGTGGGACATGTATGGGTTGCTATTATTATTATGTACTCGCATCGTTGTCCGTGTGGTGACGGATTGAGAATACACGCTGTTCCATGCCCGGTCCATGTCGTAAGAATCGACTAAGGGAGTAGAAGACCAGGCCGGTAATATCTACTGCAAGAGAGGGAAAACTTGAAACTGAACGCTATACCAACTCGTTTGGCCAGCGTGATATAGTTGGCTAATTTCCCCCCAAATGTTTGGAAGAGACCCGTGCCTAGCAGTGGGGTTTACGTTTATGGGTTGAGATGATGATGAAGATGATGACTCGCATCGGGCTATTGTATCATTTTTATGCTGCTTAAGTCATCGAATTAAATATTTTTTTACTCATTTTGGAACTAAGTGTCCAAAAATACCTTCTAAGTGCTCTCATTTCTTCATTCAAGGAAACTTTGTGCAAAATTCCAAGTTTGCTGCACCAGCGACCCAGTCAGTCATTACTAACTAATTATAATATGTATAGATGTAGACTTACAAGCTGCAAAGGCGAGTAGTACTCGGCATGCCTCTGCACCCCCACATTGTAGAAGAAGATTGGGAACTGCGTCAGGTACACACTGTATGCGATCTTGTTGAAGAACTTGAACACTCGTGACTCGACGAATGATGTTCCTATGCCTGTAAATACACATGTAAGTCGTGAACACTAGTAATAAACAGCCTACTATTACCAGTACCAGAAGAGACCCGGGAATCAAACCCGGGACTTCGTGATCATCAGACATACACACCACCGAGCTACTGAGGCAGTTATAAATATTGAGTTTTCCTGTTAAGAAATTCAAAATAAATGCCCAAGGATTAGAAATTGTGTTCACAGCCTCGTAAAGCCGTTGGTCCTTCGCCTGAACTCTCCGGTCGTTTCGGATTACAGTCCCGCCGGAATATAAGAGTGAGCCCTAGTGCCAAAAATGGCTCAGCAACACGCAAGTGATACCTCTGGCATTGCAAGCGTCCATAGGCTACGGTAACTGCTTACCATCAGGCGGGCGGAATGCTTGTTTGCCGCCTAAGTAGTATATAAAAATAAGTTACTTCAGTTTTTTACCAAGAACTTACCAGCATAGTCATTACATATCGCCCAATGTGTCAGACACATAAACAAGCCCCACAGGATGGGTGAGAATGCCGCGAACAATGCCGCGGGATAGTGCTCGTATTGATATCCTTCTAGTCCCATCCTGTAGGGGCCCACTATTGTGGCTGTGGCTAGGCCGAAGCAGACGCACCATAGCAGTCTTGACTGGGTCTGTGAAAATATACATACTTTATACTATTAAAGGCAATTCCCGCACTACGGCACAAGCCCTGTATCGCGGGGGACTTTACAAACATACAATTCACGGACACAAATTTCACACAGACATGGCACAAACATTTTTGAATCACACTAAGTTTTGTCCCGTGAAGGATCGAACCGATAACACGCCATGTTAAATGACGAGGTAACCACTTCATCCACTGAGCCAACCGTGTTGTCATTTATTTTATAGTTTACTGGCTGTTGCCCGCGGCTCCGCCCGCGGCTCCACCCGCGTGGATGTCGGTTATCGCTGTAAAAGGCCTATGGGTTATTCCAGACCATAATCTATCTCTGTGCCAAATTTCATCCAGATCCGATAAGTAGTTTTTACGTGAAAGAGTAACAAACATCCATCCATCCATCCATCTATCCATCCATCCATTCTCACAAACTTTCAAATTTATAATATTAGTAAGGATTCATAGTGTTTTCATTCGAGTGTCAGTTTTGATAATCTACATATATATCGCACCCACAGTGGATAAAT
This sequence comes from Trisateles emortualis, assembly GCA_947095525.1. NCBI lineage: Eukaryota > Metazoa > Arthropoda > Insecta > Lepidoptera > Erebidae > Trisateles > Trisateles emortualis. The sequence continues at coordinate 16,719,115 of OX352736.1, read as the reverse complement.
GACCTAATTTGAAGCGTGTTTCTTTTTGCAATTTACATTTTATTCTCAACGGCTAAGATTCAAAATTGCCCAGTGACATCTTTCAAGTTGCATCAGTTTTCTACTGACGATGCGATATATTTATACTATCGAAGAATTTTGTTAAGAATAAAATAAGCGTTTATTAGCACACACAAAATAACAAAAGTTAACAGTTAGGATAGACTAGAAAAGAAGTTAACGTATGCTGACACCACCATAGCATAGATATGTAGTATTAATACTGTGACCATAGACACTAAGAAATGGATCTCTTGCGGCTAAAAAAAGTAGGCAAACGCCTATGTAGTGTTTTGTCATTGTGTCCTGATAAAGATGTTCGATGCCTACCTCCAACGCAAAATAAACTCGACTTGAATCGAAAGACATTTGAAACTATCGAACAAATTTGATCAAACATTTTGCGCCATATAATTCAGTTTCAAGCAAACTTGTGACTTACTTTCCACTAACCTAATAAAGAAAGTTGCGAAAGTTTGTGGGATGGATGGATGTTTGTTACTTCTTAACGCAAAAAGTCCTTGACGGATTTTAATGAAAGTTAGTAGGGTTATGGTTTACATACTGGAAGAACTGGAGAATTTAGGTTATATACGCTCACTGTCGCAGTATGCCCGACAGACTATGCATGAGGTTCTTCAAGAAAGGTTTTTAAAAGGTTGGCATCGCGTGATTGATTCCCTAGCCCCTCTAGACATGTAGTAGCATAAACGGTAGTCTAATCGAAAAGTCAAAGAAGCAAATGGACGTAAGTTTACGGCATTAAATCGTAAGCTTACGTCAAATCCAATAATTTTGCTGTCTGCTGTTGCAAGTGTCTATAGGCGGGCTAATAGGCATGCTATTTTGCCTCCTAGGTATATATTACAAAAAAAAAACATTTACGCGGGCGGAGCCGCGAGCAAAAGCTAGTATATACGAACTTGACCTAGTTTAGTACTTTTTAAACATAATCTGTTTGGTAATAAACCTGATTTATTCAATGTGATCTGGATGTTAAGTACATTAGTTAGTAAGTAATTTAATGTAGTTTAAATATCACTGTTAGTTTTGAAATATAAGTAATAATAAAAGATTGAGTTATGTAGAAATAATCTGTTGGCAAAATTGTTTTCAAGAGAGGTAGGGCTCCATACAAGCGAGTGATCCTGACTGGGGAAGGACTTTCACCTTACAGAAGACCACAGTGAAATGACTACATACAGCGGTGTAATTTTGATCCTGTGTGTGAGTACTGGTTTTCAGAGCTCATTTAGGGATACATTTTTAACAAACGTTTTCTTATTCCATTAAAATTCCATCATTACACCCTGTTGTTTATTTTTGGGTCGGCAACACGCGAATTATGCCTTTGGCATTGCAAGCGTCCATAGGTTACGGTAGCTAAAAAATGGCTTATTCGCTGACAGATTTAAAAGTATTATAGTCTACCTTCTTAATGTTTCATTTTATTTTATAGTATTTTATAGTATACCCTAATCTTTGAGAACACGATGATGGATCTCAATGTACGGAAAAATCTAAAATGATTTATGTTACACTGTTAGCTTTAAGTTAATATTAAGAAACACTATGTATTTTTTTTATAATAATAATAATCATTTATATGTGAACTTGTTACTTACATTTGAAAGTGTTAAATTTAATTTCTTTGACTTCATTAGATACGCCATGACGACTCCGATGAGGTATATAGTAGCTCTATGAGTCGGCAGGATGTAGGAGTAACGCGCAGCATCCAACAGTTTCTGTACTCTGAAAATTAATAGTTATACTTTAAAAAATCCTTACTAATATTATAAATGTGAAAGTTTGTAAGAATGGATGGATGGATGGATGTTTGTTACTCTTTCACGTAAAAACTACTGAACGGATCTGGATGAAATTTGGCACACAGATAGATTATGGTCTAGAATAACACATAGGCTACTTTTTGCAGCGATAACCGACATCCAAGCGGGCGGAGCCGCGGGCAACAGCTAGTCAATACATAAATCATTATTAGCAAACTTAGTTCTAAATAGTCTTCATCATTATTTTTATGAGTAATAAGGGCTGGTGTTTTCGACTGTTCAGGTTGAAGTCGGTGCCAAGCTAAATATTAGGTGACAGGTGACAGGATGAACCACCGACTTCAATCTGTATTTAGTTAGTTTTAGCTCTTTGAAGTCGGTTCAATTTTTGAAGTTAAAAACTTATTTTAGCACGGTACGCATATTTTTAGATGATATAAAATCTCTGGATTCGCGACACCGTTACGACACGCAGCTTGACATATCCGAAAAATCTTTTTTCGACTGTCACGTTATAAAAGCAAAGAGGTGATATATGCATGTACATATAGCAGACCGCGAACGCGTCTAGATAAATTAAAAAAAAACATTTATTGCTATAACATTTATAACAACTGTTTTGCCTAGTGTTTTCACTTCTGTCGGCACTCCCGGAGTGCAATTTTTTTCATAGTTTTTTCATAGTCACATATACATATTACGAGTTGTAGTTTTCATCCTACAAAGATGTATATTGTAAATGTTCTCATCGGAATAATTGTTTTTATTTTCGCAGGCACAGCCGCGGGAAACCACTAGTACAGCATAAAGGTACTAACGGAAGCTAGTATTTAATGCAACATATATTTAATTATAATTACCATATTTTAAAATAGTGCATGTCATCATCCAAGAAGTAATACAACAATGAATAATACAGTCTAATAGCTTTGGATTACTTAATAGCTATTATAATTAACAACAATTAGATAATACTAGTGTAATTTAAACAGGTTAAACGACACTTGCATAATACTTAATATAATTAGTACCTTCCGTACGACAAATGGTTTTAACTTTCAAGTGCATTTGTTGCAAGGAAAAAACGGGATTCGTACTCGTTATCGAATATCACCGAAAAGCTTAACCGATGGGTTATTTCATAGATGGGCCATTTCATGAAAAACCAAATGTTCGAAATCCCATTTTACCGAAAGTACATTTCTTCTAATGACATATTAAGATGGAGGATGAGGCGCTCATAGCTAGGTGCACTCGCAGTTCGGTAACGATCAGCGGGAGCTACCAAAGGCGCGGTAACCCTATAGGTGGGCGACCGCATAGTGGTATTTCATCTGAGCGTCTCCGTGCTTCGGAGGGCACGTTAAAAGTCAGTCCCGGCTGTTATCAGTCGTTAGATCACATCAGATGCCTAAATATGCGATCTAAATAACTCTGTCAACAGGTTAGCCACTAACCAAACGATAAGAAGAAGATTATGATGGAAAGTGTACCAAAAATTGTTTTTAAATCAACCAGTTTAATGTACATGATTATATCAATATATTAACGCTTTTTATTTTTTATATTTTGATTTAACTTAATAGGTTTTAAAAAATGTACTATCGGTAAAATGTGATTTCGAACGTCCAACGTTGGGATGGCTAGCAAACCAAACCAACAAGCAAAGAATTATTCAAGAGTGTTGCTACATCTTGTATCGCCATAGTTTCGTGTTATGGGTATGGACAGTGCCGGCTTTAGGGTCGGTAAATGCGTCGCGTATTATCGGTCGCGCAACGCCAGAACAGACAAATATATAATAAAACATTCAACCTCTCACACTTAACCGACGATACGTTAGTGCATCGAGCATACGAATAGACGCGTTCGATGATACGCTCGACACATTTTCCGTCTGATGCTAACCGAACCTTTGGGTGGTGCGGTAGGGCGACGGCCCCAGGGCGCAAAGCTTGAAGGGCCCCCTTAAACTTTGGTCAAGAACAAGAACAAAAAACGATCAAGACAAACTAAATCAGGTCTACTAAATTCCATAGAATTTTTTCAATTCCATAGAATTTAGTAGGCCTGATTTAGTTTGTTTTCGGTATCGATACCTTTCAATGATCACTGAGTCCTAAATAATGTACAAAATCAACTACACTACTGTATGTTCTTTTAGGTGTAGGCGCCTTACAATGACTTATTAAACCAACGAGACAGAAGACCGAGAAAGAAGGTCGGAGCTACGAGTATATAGCGTGTATAACTCTTTCAAAACCGAAAAAAAACCGTGATCTCGTGATCAGCAGTCACACACATCGACCACTGAGCTACCGGCGCAGTTTTACCCATCTAAGTAGTTAGCGAAACAAACAAGGACACAAGTGCAAAATGTAAAGTCTAGTAATGGGTTGAAGTACCTTTTACGTACTTATTTTAGCACTTTAGTTCTAAGTGGTCATTTCAGTTCAGTTCAACAAATCCTACTAATATTATAAACGCGAAATGCGGATGGATGGGTGGATGGACGTTTGTTTGTTACTCTTTCACGTAAAAACTACTGAACGGATCTGGATGAAATTTGGCACAGAGATAGATTATGGTGTGGAATAACACATTGGCTACTTTTTACAGCGATAACCGATATCCACGCGGGCGGAGCCGCGGGCAATAGCTAGTTATTTATAACTGTCAGTTTCCTCATACCTACATAATAATATTGTTAGTTATGTTATAGGGCTTGTAGTTAACCACGCGGATCGAAAGATTGCCAAGGGTCGCGACCCTTTGTGCCTCAGAAAGGACATTACGTCGTCTAACACCTAGTACTATACTAATAAAAATCGTAGGTATAAAATTTATTTAAAAGTGCCGATCCTTTAACTTCATATGTTTAAATGTTACGTTATAAAATGAATTTGCATATTATTGTTATGATTCAAAATCTGGATTTCCGTAATGGGTATGACATTATTTCTTTGTTGCTGTTATCGATATATTTCCGAATGTCTGAATAATATCCTTATGACATTTCAGTAGGTACCTATGGAAACTTTCATTTATTAATCATTTCAATCATATAGTACATGTTTAAACATGCTATGTACTAATTTATTGGGTTTCCCTTCAGAGTTCTTTGACTGCCTTGGTGGTCCAGTGGGTATATATGCTGTGCACGAGGTTTTGGGTTCGATTCCCACACAGGGACAAAACTTGGGTGACCCACAAAAAGTGGTTCTGAGTCTGGGTGTAATTTGTGTCTGTTAATTGTATGTTTATAAAGTCCTCGGCAACACGTTCTCTAGTGCGCGAGTTGTCTTTAAAAAATAAAATAAAGAGTTATAAGAAATGACAAGAAATTCGAACACAATATATATAGTTTAACTAATTTTAAAAGAATAATATAATACCTAAGAGAGATAGGCAAAGAAAGGCGGCATACTGGCGAGCAAGTCCGACTTGAGAAGGACCTTACAGAAGATTACAGCCTAATAACTACACAGAGTGGCATAGTTGTGTTTCTGTGCATAAGTACAAGTTTTCAGTGTTCATTTGATGATGCATTTTCTTATCTCCAGATTACTCATAACAGAAACCCCTGGTGTTACAAGTTTCTACAACAACACACAAGTAAGGCCCCAGATATTGAAAGAGGTCATTGGCTACGGTAACTGCTTACCACTGTATTATGTCTGCCACCTTAACATGAAAGAATTAAAAAGTCGGTCATTGAGCAAATATCGTAAATTATATCATCATAATCTTCATCTCAGCCAAAAGACGTCCACTGCTGGACATAGGTTTCCCACAAGGATTTCCACAACTCTCGATCCTGAGCCAACCTTGTCCATCGGTCCATGAGGAGATCCGTAGGAGAACCAAAGTAACCGACGTTGCTCGAATAATGATATCATATTACATAATAATATATTATTTAATCAGTCACCAAATTTCATCAACTTGACCGTTTTTAAGGCCAAAACGCAAATAATGCGGAATTTCCTGCTCTTGACTAAATGACTAACAAACCCGTTATTAGTAGGTATGTAGTAACTAATAATTTAGTATTCAAAAGAACACATTAATTATTATTTATCGAATCTGATAATATATGATTCAAAACGTAATATGATGTGTGATTAACGTGACAAATAGAGTTGGACCCAAGGTGGAATTTTGGCCGAAACCGGATAAGGTATTAAAACTTCGGCTTTGGCTAATCCTAAGAAATTAAAATCAAATTTTCTAAAATGAATCAATTAAAGAATGCTCCGAATAATAATATAATAAAATAAAGAAAAATATAAATGTATGCTTCTGACCGTCTTTGGGCTTTTCACAAATAAAAGGAACTGTCATAGAGATTTTTATTAACTATTTACTTACCCTAAGTACTTTTTTCTTTTACTGTAAACGCTGTATATTTTTTTTTCGAATATTCTTAATAATGTGCTGTTGTCTTAATTTTCTAAAAGTAAATTAAATAATGATTTTTTTTATTAAAGTTTTATATTATTTTATTTATATACGAAGGTTTAAAATCATCCAAAAAGCAATGGAAAGAGCTCTGTGCTTGGAGTTTCTCTTCGAAATAGAGATGAGATCCGTAGGAGAATCAAAATGACAGCCATAGGTCAAAAGTTTGCTTAATTTAGAGGCAGTGGGTGGGGTACATAGCATGCAGAATCGATAGCTGCTGGGGCAGAAGGATTCTGGTTTACGATTTGGAAGACGCATCGTTGACATGCCTCAAAGAATATTTACTAGTAGTAACAAGCATAATCTCAGTTTTAGATTAGATTGAAAATAAAAGTGCAGTATGCAGAGATCATACTGCGCCTTTATTTACTAAGGACCCCCGCATCACCTTGCGGTTTGGCCGAAAGTGATTTTTTTGGCCGAATATGACCGAAGCCGAAGATTTTTGGTCGTACACTAGTGATAACTTACATCTAAATTCGCTAAGCATCATTAATTTCACTAAATAAGCACTCTTGTATTTCCTGAGCACAATATTGGTGTTTTCAATTCGCGAGAAAATATAAGTACAGACACGACGAATAATATCTTAAAATGGCCATATTTTCAATGTGGACTGGCCTATTGGTGAATTGGTTAGTGACCCTGACTGCTAAGCCATGGGTTCAATGTCCACCTAGGACAAAGATATTTGCATAATTAGTACGACCTTTTGTTAACCGAGTACTAACAGTCGGGTCTCTCAGGTTTGTCATTATAATAAATAAAATCATGCAAAAAAATATAATGTAATTTCTGTAGTAAATAATGAGTCGGCAATATGTAAGTGATACATATGCTCCGGTAACGGCTTAACATCGGGCGGGCTGTATGCTTGCATGCCACTCAAGTAACACAAAAAATATACGAAACTATAAACCAAAAAGTAGAAACAATTAAAATATGGATATACTTACGAAATGCCGAAGTACACGAACATACTGATATCATACCAGTATATAGCGAGATATCTCAACACTGTAGAGGCAACCGCTATCAGGACGAGGAGGGACCAGCCTAATCTCCTGAACTTCCATATGAGCACCATGAGGGGGAGTGTGGCGACGTAAAGCTGCATGTCCATGCCAATCTGGTGGGTGTGGGTTAGGCACTGGAAGAATAATGAAAATAATACCGTCAAATTATTATGCTCTTAAAAACTGATCAGAATCAAAGACAAGCTAGTTTAATCATTTAGATCGAAGGATCGAGAAGAAAAAATTAGCTGTGATTTTTTTTTCTTTTTTAAAAAGACAACTCCCGTACTAGAGAACAAGCTCTGTGTCGCGGGGGACTTTACAAACATACAATTAACGTCACAAATTACACCCAGACTCAGAACAATTCTTTATGGGTCACAAAGTTTTGTCCTGTGTGGGAATCGAACCTACAACCTCGTGCACAGCAGGCGCATACTGCGGCCACTAGACCACCGAGGCAGTCTATTTTTATTACGTTTATAAAAAAGTAAATGACAGCATATTTTTTTCCTACGGCCAATTCGCTGACTAGAGAATGCCTTGAGAAGAATGGGCAAGAAACTCTAAGAGTGTTGTGGGTTTCATTCAACAAGAAACAAATATTAATTAGTGCGGCCCACAAGCAGTTGTTACGAGTCTCCTCATTGAAATAGACCTATTTCTGTGCTCCTCCCTGTCAAGTATATTAAAAAGAGTGGCCTGAATTTCTTGCCAATTCTTCTCGAGGCCCTACCCTAGTCAGGGAATTGGCTGTACGAAAAAAATATGCTGGCATTTGTTTTTATGACATTATACATTTTGATCCAAATGAATAAATGAGTTTGACTTTGACTTTGATTAACGTTTGAGGTGAGAAGTAAATCATATTAGTTTTTTAAAATTTGTATTCAAAGGCCTAGTGCGTTATATTTCCGTTTACCTTTATGTAAATTTGTTTTCTTATTTATAAATACGGTAGTTAAAAACAAGTTTTAAGGTCACTATCAAAATATTGGCCTATGAATACAATTATCTAACGGATATATTACACATTAATAATAACATTGCCCTCTGGCAGTTGGGTAAAAAGGTCGTTGTAACAAGTTGACCACGGCTTGGTGTACATGGGTAGTACAAGTTCTTTGAACAAGGTTGTCAGATGAGGATACGTCCCGGGGCCTTACCATGATGTCCTTATAGCGATTAAGTTTCGATCTTTATTTGAATTTTGTACAATGGCAACTTTAAAACTGGGTAATAAGTTGACATATTTTTTTTCCTATCCTGTATTGTCCCACTGCTGAGCAAAGGCCTCCCCCATTGACTTCCATTCCCGTCTGTCCATTGCCTTATTCCACCAATCCTTCTTATATGCATCCAGGGCGTCACGCCAGCGTTTTCTAGGTCGGCCTCGGCGGCGATGCCCATCTTCAGGCATCCACTGTGTGACGACACGAGCCCATCTTTCAGGATGCATACGAGAAATGTGTCCCGCCCAGTCCCATTTTAGTTTGGCAGATTTGCTACCGACATCCCTGACATCTTACAAAACTAAAAACCTATCATGCCTTAAACAATACTGCCCTACTAAGGATTAAAGGCATAACCGCATATCGAAAGACACGGGAAAATGCATCTTAGATATCTAACTTTAGAAGCATTTATACCTAAATTTGTATCATGTACTTGTGTCATTCTTCGTTAGCAGAGCAGAATAGTCAACTAAACAGATTCTCATTTACCACGTGTGGCTAAGTTTTGAAACAATTAAAATCGAGTTAAAAACAAAACCGCAATAGAGGTAACATTATCCTTTAAATCTAATTGGAACAGATACTTAAAAGTTAAATCGTTTAATAAATTGTTATATAATTGAGAGGTGATGAGAATTCAGTTTTGTTATTATTATACGCCTTTTGTGCCACTCCCTTATAAGATATTTAGGGCACGAGCAAACCCGACTGGGGAAGACAACAGCCTAATACTCAGCATGATATACAGCATAATACGAGTACACAGCGGTGTAGTTGTGAGTCGAGTGCTCATTAATTAGGGATGCGTTTTGAATAAAACGTTTTTCTATCCCATGGATATTCCATCATAAAACCTCTGGTGTAAAAAAATAGTGATACCTCTAGTATTGCAAGCGTCCATAAGCTACAGTAATGCTTAATATCAGGTGGGCCGTGTGCTTATTTACCTACCTACTTGACCGGTAAACGAACTTTTCGCCCGATCGCGATAGTCAATATGACGAGTAATAAATACTACCACTAAATTTAGCTATATAGTAATTTCAATTAGCTCATATATGTATATTTAAATATTTAGAGCGATGTGAAAAAAGTTGAGCCCGGAGTAGGATTCGAACTTGCGCCTCACGGCACGATCCAGCCGAGCGCACTACCAATTGTGCCTTTGGCATGGGTATTCCGTAAGAGCGAAAACCAAGCGACCGCGAAAACGGAGCAAAATCTGACTGTCAGATTAAAAATCGGTTATCCGTAAGAGCGAAAACCGAGCCTTTTTGACGTTTAGCAATCGTGTGTGCCGCCACCGAGCAATCACAACTGTAAGTTTGCGATCGCTGTTTCTTAGAGAATCAGCCGTCCAAGCCCCTTCTTCAGTGTTCGAATTTGTCCACCGCTTTTTTATGTCTTGGAGTGACGTCAGCTTCATTCAAACAGCCGTTACAGGTCTATACGTACAACATCTTCCAATTGCGAGGAAAGAATCCTACTAATATAATAAATGTGAAAGCTTGTGATGATAGATGGATGTATGGATGTTCGTTACTCTTTCACGTTAAATCTACTAATCAGATATGGATGAATTTTCACATTGAAATAGATTATAGTCTGGAATAGTGAAGAGGCGATCTTTTATCACGATAATCAACACTCACGCATGCGAAGCCGCGGGCAACAGCTGGTATAAAAAGAAAGAAGAAGTAGAATTCTTTTTACAAAATATTTTATCTATTTCAAAAGATGCATAGAGTAGAATATACTGTTCATACACGGCACTTGATCATAAATTAGGCAAAGCCTATGGACCAATGGTCGCTAGAGCAAGCGAGTCCTCCAGTGGAAATCGCGACTTTTATCGCGATAACCGGCCACCACGCGGGCGCAGCCGCGGGCAGCAGCTAGTCCTTACTAATATTATAAATGTGAAAGTTTGTAAGAATGGATGGATGTTTGTTACTCTTTCACGTAACAACTACTGAACGGATCTGGATGAAATTTGGCGCAGAGATAGATTATGGTCTGGAATAACACATAGGCACTTTTTACAGCGATAACCGACATCTACGCGGGCGGAGCCGCGGGCAGCAGCTAGTCTTATATATAGTTAATAATTAAATTGCAAATACAATAAGCAAAGATTTACCAATGATAAATGAGTTCAAACCGCAATACTTCTAGTGACACAGTAATCACATAAACCAGTTATATATTTTCCCATGGTTGTTATATAACTATGTCACCTACATATTTGAATACCTTACTGTGTATCGATTATTTCTATCTTAACTACGGTAATTGGAATAAATTGGGTTGATGTTGACTTAGATATAATGAGTATTTGAGAGTTTTTATAAGACTATATGAGGCTACTATGTGCGTATGAATGATGAAAGAATTGTTTAATCCGTTCGACTATCTCGGTGGTCCAGTAGCCGCAGCATGCGCTTGCTGTACACGAGGTTTTGGGCTCGATTCCCACACAGGACAAAACTTCGTGTGACCCACAAAAAGTTGTTCTGAGTGTAATTTGTGTCCGTTAATTGTATGTTTGTAAATTCCCCCGCGCCACAGAGCTTGTTCTCTAGTGCGGGAGTTGTCGAGAGTTCTTATACCAACGACTAATAATAAAAAAGTCTCCGACACTGTCTAATAATGTACTAAGTCCTTGGCGATAACTTTGTTTACAAATATAGTTATCGCATAATAAATATAACCGATTTACATGTTTGTTATATCATTTAGCATTATAAAGTGTGTCACTAACTCACTGCAGATCAACCTTGGCAATCGATTTGTTTAATATTTTAACACGTTGTCACCGCTGCATGACTGATTTAGTTTTTTGACGAAATAATACGTTAAAATTTGAAATTAGATTAATAATAAGTTTTTCATAATTTGTTTTTATTTATTTATGAATAATTTAAATGATGCATGTAGAATTATACGAGTATTAAAGAGGTTCATGAGTTTTATCAGGTACCTATACCTGCCCCTCTAGACAAGTGGCATAAGCGATAGTCAAATCGAAAAGTCAAAAAAGCAAATGTATGGGATTTTACGTAAGTTTACGACATTATATCGTAGACTTACGTCAAATCTCATATATTACTTTTTGACTTTTCGATTCGACTACCGTTTATGCCACTTGTCTAAATGCAAGGCTCTGATGAGCAAATTGTGTCAGCCAATAAAATCATTTTTACAGATTCATGTGGTCGTGTATCTATGTTAATTCTTAAATCGATTTTAATGCACTTAATCAAATTGTATAGTAATGATTTCAGTATTTTAACTTCTTTTTAAAGATTAAAAAATATTATTGTAAAAAATATAAATAGTTTTGTAGAACCACATCAAGAAATCAAAGCCAAATTACTAAAAGCGAGATTCTTAGCTATTATATTGATAGCTTTTTAGTACTGACAGTATATCTCTCGGCTATCTACGGACTATATACTATTGAAAAATATAGGATAATGTAAATCTACTCAATAAAATTTGCTTATAAGGATCAAAAGTCAATGCGTATTCAAAATAATCTTAACAAATAAAACCATTTCAATGTACTAAGTAAACGAAAATGGTGCGATGACGGAATTTTAGATTGCGGAATTCATATCGGTTGCATATTGTTCCGTGTTTGACTTGTGTATAATATATTTATGATATCATAAACTTAATCCAAAGATTGTAGCTGCTAATTTAATATTTCAACTTTCAGTTGCAACTATGCTGTATATGTATATAAATGAATAAGACACGATCTGAAAGAGCCTTTAATTACAGGCACTTTCATACCCTACGGTACGAAAGTGCCTTGTTTTTATATCAATAAAGCCTTTAATTCATCAGACATTTCTTATAATTTCTTATACTTTCATGGAATAATAATTGGCTTTCCCTCTTTCTACAGTGCTCGCCGTGGCTCTTCAAATATCTGAGGTACTATGCCAGCCAGTGGGTACAGCGCAGCAGTCTAACTTGGGCCAGTTTGCGACAATCTGTGATGATGATGATCCAAGTTTCGTTTAGCTCTGTATCCGTATCTTTGCTTGTTTAATTTTCAGTATTGAAATTTGAAAGGATTCAAGTACTCACCATATCTTCAAAGCCAAAGTAATTATGTATGAACAAAAAGCTCTTCCACATATTCTTTTCGCATACTCTGCTGTGTTCTTCTACAACCAGGTTCCACTGGGGGCCGTTGTTGATGTCTGGGAGGATGTACGTGCAGAACAGCATCAGGCTCACGAAAAGGGGGAACAGCCTAGAAGAGAATGCCCATATGTAAGTTAGTTCGTAAATTAAATCTTCTCCTCTCCAATGTTTTGGATAAGGTCAGGTCAAAATCTATCAGACCGAATGCTGTAGAAATCCTTAAGCGAGGTTAGGTAATTTTAGCAGTGGATGTCGTTCGACTAAGATGATAGTGCAAGGGCTCGATCAATTTAAACTTTTTTTTGTATTTATGATTTTGAAAAGTCTTTAGCTATAGTTTGTACCCGACAGAAATACCACTGGGGAAAGAGATAACAAATCGGAACAAGAAAACACGAAAAAACGGAAAAATACTAGCAAAAGTCAGTAATAATCTAATATGTAATTTTGAAGGTCATCATGACATTCAAAACTTGCTTTTCTTGTGTTGTCAGTTTTGGAAGATTTTTCGAATAGACAAGTCTGCTACAGGGGACCAGTTTTATGATCAGTCAAGATTGAATTCATAATGATTTCCTTCTTAAAGAAGTTGGCATCTACAATAATTTTGTGTGCATGGATTTATTGAAATCAAAATTTACATTATTATTAATTTGAAGCCAGTTTTTTGATGAATATTATGTTAATAATACGTATAATTATTCTTATTTAATAATATACATGTAAATAAACACGTTTACTAAAGCACGTGGAAATACTAATGAAATACTAATGACATTTTTGTTCAGTGAGTGTATTTTAAATGATTTGATCATTTATGAATATTTCTTTTAAATTTTGGGACATAAAAGCCTGTGGATTCTCCATTTAACTACGAGATTCTTTTTGTTAATTAATCAATTGGTTTATTTATTTAACTTTTGCATATATACTCGTATACATACATATACATAGGCGAACTTAATGCTAAAAGCATTCTCTAACAGTCAAACTTAGGGTAATGCACAGAGAACATGATAGTAGGTGCATTCCGAAATTTAGTGGTATGCAATACTATACTATGATACACCTTAATATGATGTCTATTAATATATGAAAAAAGTGCTCTACAACTAAAGATCTCGTAGCACCCTTTAATTGTGTCAGTCATGTTTCCTTTGAATACAATATCATCAGCTGTTCGCAGATCTCCTCTAACTAAAGTTTGAGATTTCGGCCTTTGTTTTCTGCCTTCCCTGTCATTATCAACCGTTTGAGTTACCAATATCCTTAAAGTTTCACACAGTGAGTGTGAAATTTAGGAGAAAATATTTATACAAACATTTATTTTAGTAAGATAGTAATTAATTGACATCTTTAAAAGTCTTTCAGTAGTTCTATATACAAAAAACATGAAGATTGTAAAATCAATCAAAATATCAGCTTTTTATTAAATTTGTATAAATGTTTTACGGCACTTATCTAAACTAGAAATACAACTTTAATAAGTTTTGTCTTTTTGTCATTAACCTATTCGCTGACCCAAGTTAGACACAATAGAAAATGTATTGCTATGTATCACATATGATTTTCAGGACTGGGATAGGTTAGTACTAGTTCCTAATACATTACACCAATTATCAGTATATTGTACAGTATTATATATTTAAAAAAGTCAATGCAATGATACTAAAGTTCATTCATTACTCACTTAAAAGCGAACGATGATCAATTTTTCAATTCGTTACAAATCTAGATTAATGGCGGAGTGAGGGATTTAATGAATGGTGCCATTTGAAACAAAGGATGTATTTCGATGGTGCTATTCAAACAACAATCAATCTTTTGTTAATGGTGATAGGGACCATTAGTGTTGCCAGCCTCTGTACGATACATTTTGAGATAGTTTAAGGCTACGTGAATTGGGACACAATTATATTTGATTGACAACTCGTTGGTGCCAAAAGGTCGAGCGAAGTAATTTTTAAAGTTTATTTTGTGGTCTGTGGCCAATCTGGTGACAAAGTTGTCTAGGTCACTCATATAGACCTCTGCCGTGATCTAATCGGCACTATTTTTAAGAAAAAAAAAATTAATTGGCTAGATTGTATGTCAAATCGATAACGAAAAGCACGGCACGACTAGCACTTGGCTTGTTTTATTATATCGAAACAACTTGGCTTATATTATGATTTTGTTTACATATGATTCAGGTTCTAAATTCAACGGACGGAATTTGAAGTCATCGTGTAAAACCTGGGGAGTATTTTACTTATTAACCACCTCAACACTCCACAATACATACATATAATGCTGGAAGCTAGTATTTAACAATCTATACTATATATATTTGTAATTTATATGTGTTAAAACCAGCATTTAACATAAAAGTTTTTACACTTGTCATATTGTCATACTGTTTTTCAAAGACAAATTAAACGCTTAATCTAAGCATACATGACATACACACTGTACAATTTACCTACATTGTTAATATTTATAGCTAATATCAAGTAATTTAACATAATAAATCAACCATTCATCACTACACATTAGTAACACTAAACTTTAGCCTGATAATATCAGTTATTGTCACTTTCATTCACTGTTTTTTTCAATTTAATAGTTCAGAACTCACTTCTGCTCACCCTATTACTAAGTATATCCCTTGTCAAATCATTTTAAAATTTTAACATTGATTCTGTAACTATTGTAATGGCAAATTAAAATATCATACTTACCTATCTTAAATCTAAGTCATTTTTGTTCAAAATTCTAATCAAAACTTACTTAATTTCCCTAATAGTTTGTAAATCCTAACTTCTTATTGTTTGTTTTAATTTATTTTCACTCCTATAACATCTTTATTTGTTTTATTTCTTTCACTCAGCTGTTTTTTTTTTACTTCTAGGGACTTGGTGATATTGAAGGTCATTTCTACAATGAATTCTCATATAATGACCCGCAAAACAAAGGCCAAGGAAACAGAAACACAGCTTAAATTAACGCTGCTAGAATTGAAAAAATGCAAAGAGGATAACGGTCAGCTGTTGAAGGAACGCAGTGACTGTGAAGAAGAAATGAAATGTTTAAATAATAGGGTAGCTGAGTTGAAGGGACAATTATCTGCATTTCACACTCAATATATAGACATATCGGACCAACGGAATAAACTACAGGAAGAATTGGAGTCATTCAGTAGCTGTCATGATACATACACAACGTCTCTCAGTCGCATTACTGAGTTAGAATTAAATCTAAGTAAGGCCCATTTGCAAATCATTTCCCTTAAAGAAACAATACAGGCTATGAACCGTAATGGGACCCAGAACCTTTATTCTGAGCTTTTAGGTAATAAAATAGATATTTTAAACGCTTTAAAATGTAAATGTAACTTTAAGTCATCATTTTCTACCACTAGTTTTAAGAAATCTAGAAAACATTTTAAATTGAGGAAATTAGTTAAAAAACTTGAATCCGACCTCAGGAGGTCAACAAACATGAAAAAGTTATCTCAAATTAATGGGGATTTAATCAATGAACGTGTAACTTTACTCTCTGATCTAGACAATTATAATGAACAATTGGTTAATAGTAAGTTATTATATGAACAACACACACATGAACTTGAGACACAAATTTCAGACTTACAATCACACCTGACAAGGACTATCCTTGAACATGAGACACAAACACACGAGTACATTCTTAGATATGATGAGATTGCAAGGGTTGGTAGGGAGAATCTGAAACAGGTGATTTCTCTTACTGATAATAAGATTTGCTCAAACTGTACACAGATAACACCATGTAGTACAGATGTGTCACCTTTGTGTCAGACAGAGTTGTTAAACAGTTCACCGGAGCCTCTGTTCATTAATCAGAATAACTCAGATTGCTGTCTTACATCTAATCACCACAGTGAGTCTAAGACAAGTCATACAGTCAAGACCTCTGCTACAAATAATGTTATCATGCTTTCTGACCAGATAGGTAGAGATTTAGGTAATTTAATTAATTGTTATACCGAGTACTCAATAACAAATATTTGTTTACCTGGAGCTAAGTTTAGCAATGTTATTAATAATTTAAAGTCTGCTAGCTTTAATGAGCAATCTATAGGGATTATTTTATTTGGTGACAGCTTAAATGTCACTAAAAAAGATATTTTGCAGTTAACTGAGGTAATGACAACACTTCACAATAGCTTAGGTTGTAGATTTATTTCCTGTGCCTTGCCATATTCATATGCCTTAACTGAAAAACAAAATAGGCATATTGAAAAACTGAATTTATTAATTTATAATATTACATGTCGCCATAGCGACTTCATTTTATTTTTCGACACTAATATATTTATTAGTAATTATTTATTAACTGAAGATACTATGTATCTTTCCTTATTTGACAAACGACAGGTTGCTAAATTATTAGCATTTAGTTTATTTACTGACACAGGTACTTGTAAAGTATTAAAGGACTTAGTTAATCATAGTATTAGTAGTAGTATAGTATGTAGTACTATTAGCAATTTTGATACATCTTGTAGTTTAAACTACTAGATGCGACAAAGGGTAAGCAGTCATGTAGCCTAAACTTATTTCACCAAAATATTCAGGGCTTATCCGGCAAGATGTTAGAAGTAGAATTATTTTTGAAGGAACACAGCATTCACATTCTTTGTGTCACTGAGCATTGGCTAAAGAGTGACCTTAAGTTAATAAATAATGAGTATTATACTATAGGTAGTGCATTCGTAAGAAAGAAAGCTATTCATGGTGGCTCTCTAATATATGTTTGTAATAGTATTAAATGTAAGGAACGTAAAGATATAGCAAAACTTTCTATCGAGCGCACTATTGAAATATCCTGTGTTGAGCTTGAGCAACATATCGTAGTTTGTGTTTACCGACCACCGCAGGGTGACTTTAGTACATTTGAAACAGTAATGGAAGATTTATTAAAACGTCTTTGTGTTGGCAGTAAGTATGTAGTAGTTTGTGGTGACTTTAATGTCAACTTACTTGAAGAGTCAGCTATTTGCAGTAGATTGATTAGCTTGTTTAGGTCTTTTGATTTACATCATTTATTTTTTGAACCAACCAGGATCACCTCGCATTCAGCTACATGCTTAGATAATATTTTTTGTAATTGTCAGTATTTAGGAAAATCTATATTAAATGATTTGACATCTGATCACTGTGGCCAAAAGGTTATAATTCAAACAAACACAATACCTAAAGTTACTAAGATCACATGTAGGCCAATGACCTGTGGACGCCTAGAACACTTCAGTGATAGTATAGCCACCAAAGTCATCAATATAGACATTACTCTGGATGATCCAGATGTGCTTTACGAGTCTTTGTTTAATATAATTAAATTAGATTATGAAAATATTTTTAAGCCTAAAACTTTCTTTAAAAACATCAAAGTTAATTTCTGTGACTGGGCAACGAACGGCATCTATAAAAGTAGGGCTAGGCTATATGAGCTATATGGTATGAAGCAATACAATACTAATCCAGCATTCCTCCTTTATGTTAAAAATTATTCAAAAACTTTTAAAAGGGCTTGTTCTATAGCTAAGTCTCTATATTTAAGTAACAAGATTAAGCAGTCAGATAATAAAGTAAAAGCAACTTGGAATATTATCAATAATGAAACTGGTAGAATCAAATTGCGCGATGACAACTTTCAACTTAAGCATGATGATAAAGTGGTCTCAAATAATTTAGATGTAGCGCATATGTTTAATAATTTCTTTACAAACATACCAATCAACACAACTAGCTCCTTAGATTCTTGCCCAGTTAAAGCCGAGAACTTGGTAAAAGGAAGCGTGGGAGAGTGTAGCGTTTTATTTTGTTTTAAGTATATTGACCCTAATGATATATTAAAAGCGTTCAAGACATTGAATTCAAAAAGAACTGCTGACTTATGGGGTATTTCTGTAAAACTAGTTCACAATATAATTTTGAATATAGCTCCACATCTTGCAGCAATATTTAACAGATGTGTTGATACAGGCGTATTTCCTGATCTAATGAAACACAGTAAAGTAATACCTTTGTTTAAAAACGGATCTAAAAATGACCCGAATAACTTTAGACCAATATCCATATTGCTTGCTATTAGCAAAATTTTTGAGAAAATTATGTTATTGCAATTAGAGAGTCACTTTAATATAAATAATTTATTACATAATGAGCAATATGGTTTTAGAAAGGGTCGTTCTACAGTAGATGCAGGTGTTAAATTGTTAAAGCACATTTTTAGAGCCTGGGAAAATTCAATGGATGCTATTGGTGTTTTCTGTGACCTGTCAAAAGCCTTTGATTGTGTTGAACACAATACGCTCCTGAGAAAACTCAGGCATTATGGTATAAGAGATGCTGCACTCAACCTAGTTGCCACCTACCTTAGTGATAGAGTTCAATTCGTTGATATTAGCGGAAGTAGATCTTCAGGATTATCTGTAGGTATGGGTGTCCCACAGGGCTCAATTCTTGGTCCTTTTCTCTTTTTAGTTTATATTAATGATTTGCCTTTCCATGTACAGGATTTTTGCGACATTGTACTATTCGCAGATGACACGTCACTTATATTTCAGGTAGACCGTAAAGAATCAAATCTTGAGACTGTGAATGGTTCACTTGCGAAAGTTCTGGACTGGTTTAATGCAAACAATCTACTGTTAAACTCAAAAAAAACTAAGTGTGTTAAGTTTACCATGCCCAATACTAGAAATCTTACATTAAGTAATATAATTTTGAACGGTGAATCATTAAATTTCGTTGAATCTACAGTGTTTTTGGGTTTGACTTTAGATCGCAAGCTTCAGTGGGGTGCTCATATATCGTGTCTTGCAGGGAAACTTAGTTCTGCAGCTTTCGCAGTAAGAAAAGTAAGGCAGTTTACAGACATAGAAACAGCTAGGCTTGTTTATTTTAGTTATTTTCATAGCGTTATGTCTTATGGTATACTACTATGGGGAAAAGCTGCTGATATTGAAACTATATTTATACTCCAGAAAAGAGCAGTACGCTCTATTTACAATTTAGGAGCACGAGTTTCACTTAGAGAAAGGTTTAAAGAAATAGGCATTCTGACAGTTGCATCTCAGTACATTTTAGCCAACATCATGTTCGTTAAACAAAATTTACACCTGTTTTGTAAAAACAGTGATATTCATTCAATAAACACAAGAAACAAACACAAACTTGTTGGTACATATCACCGCCTACATAAAGTCCACAATTCATTTGTGGGACTCGGGGTACGTTTTTATAACAAACTACCTCTTGAAGTTATGAACCTACCCTTACACAAATTTAAACTAGCGGTAAAAAATCATCTTTTAAGCAAGGGTTATTACACTATTAATGACTTTCTGAATGATAAAAAGTCATGGGGTTAGTTGCTAATTTTGATACAGAATTATATAAGAATAATAACTACAAATTTGTAAGGAGACGTTTTGTGATCATTATTGACTTTCTATTTAGTTTTTTTTATTTTTTATTATTATAATAATAATAATAATAATAATAATAATAATCATTTAATTCAGGAAATTTTTACATAACCCATAGATAAATACCTTATAGTCTAACATATATATATTATAAAACTTATAACTAAACACTTTTCAACGGCGTCGTGTTACGCTGACTTGTGTTGTGCAATCGTCCACGAAATCGACGATACACTACACCTTTCGGC
Source organism: Trisateles emortualis (assembly GCA_947095525.1). Taxonomy (NCBI): domain Eukaryota; kingdom Metazoa; phylum Arthropoda; class Insecta; order Lepidoptera; family Erebidae; genus Trisateles; species Trisateles emortualis. The sequence continues at coordinate 16,698,706 of OX352736.1, read as the reverse complement.
CAAAACTCTTCTTTGAGAAACATCTCGAGATGTTGAGTCGGCGCTCGCACCACAAACGAATTGAAGTAGCTGCTGTGACGCGATTCCAACTTTTCGACTCTCAAAGTCCAGTGGCTCTTGATCTTGATATACTCCACAATCTCCTCAGCCTTTGTGGAGTAATGCAGACGGGACACGTATAGCTGCGTCGTAGGTGTAGCAGGACGCAGTAGCATATTGGGTCCTGTCAGCGCGGTACCACACTGATTCTTACAAGGAGGCTTCTTTTTCTTCTTCACAACCTTAATGAAGCCGTCCTTGTCCGTGTCCTTCTCTGGAACCCGTTGTTTCATCGATGTTCCTTTTTTCAACACCGCAGACTTGTTGGTGGCGGCAACAGCGGCGTAGGCACGTTTAGAGGTCAACGTACCCACGCGGTTTGCTGCCTCTACACATGTCGAGGCAGGGACGGCGGCGTCAAATTTTGCTGCATTTGCAACATTTGTAGCCGGTGACGCAACTGCACTCGCCGACTCAAAACTGCTGATGGAAGCATTTAGTACTCCGCGACGAGTGTTCACATTAGAGGTGTCAGGTGTCCTATCGCTTGAAATAGCATTGCGCAACAACACTACTTCGGCACGTAATCCACATATGGTGTTTTCAGACACCTCTAATTTAGTTTGCACTTCGGCCATGCTCGCTTTTAGGACTGTGATGTCCTTCAGGAGCCTGGTGACATCGACGTGGTCAAACGTAACGGGGGGCAGCCGATGTAGGTCTTTCGCTACGAAAGCAGGCACGTGGTCCGGATCGGTCACCTTCAACAAGGTGATAATATCTTGAACGCTCTTCTCGGTGCCATCCCTTCGGCGTGATGGCATCTCGTCAAGCTTGTCCAATGTCTGGTATAACAGCCTCTTGCCACTGCTTACCTCTTCTTCCTTGAAGTTGGACTTGCAGATCTGCATAATGATGACCTCGTCCATAGTGTCGATGGCATGTTGTATGAATGCCAAAAGCTCGTTGGCTATGAGTTGCTGTGAACTCATAGCGTCGAAAACGGGCAGCGGCTATAGCCGTGCAACGCGTGAATTTTAAATTCGTACTGTGTAGCGCGTCCGTACTCTAGTGCGCATCGATGACGAATGTCCTGTCCTGAATGAATTATGTCCTGGATTGTCATGCTCACTGAAATGCCATTGCTTGTGGTGTCGTATTGGCCGGGTCATTTCCTTCCCTCTAATATGGCGAAGGAAATGATGGCTGGTCCGTGCGTCATGCTCGTGAACGGGTGCTACTTGGGGTGGCTGGTCAATCTTGGCATGATTTATTTTTAAATAATAAAGATATAGTTTTTAGATTCTTATTAAGAACGCAATGTGATCTCGACACGTTTCTATCTTATACATACAAAAGGAAAGGATCCCTCATTGCCATACAGTGGAAAGCTAAATTCATTTTTTCCCTTCATTGTTTCCTTATTAAATTTTTTTTTTTTACTTAAATTTAATTTTGTATGGAATATTGGGTTCCGTCCCTTTTTGTTAACACTAATATTGTAACTCATACCAAATTGTAAATGTTATACTCTGGCAATTAAAAAGAGTGGCCCGAGTTTCTTGCCAATTCTTCTCGAGGCCCAACCCTAGTCAGCGAATTGGCCGTAGGAAAAAAAGTATGCTGGCATTTGTTTTTATGACGTTCATAAGTATCATGTATTTGATCTATATGAATAAATGAGTTTGACTTGACTTGACTTGACTTGAAATGATTTTAGTGTTTTTTATACTCTATAACATATTCCATATTCAATATTTATAATATACATGGAAGAAATGTTTTAAAAGAAGAATTAATAATAATAAATTTATTAGCAACAATTTTACACACTATTGTACGTATTAAATTTAACTTAGGATATAATTTCAGATTGTGTGTTGACTCCAACACCTTTGCTAAGTTGTTACAGCAACTTGTATTAAAGATGTTAGGCCCGACCCTTAGGAGATATCTACATATTTTATATTACATTCAAAATTATATTGTCGGATTTTGGTTACTCGTTCTTTTTTGTATTTAAATTGCATGTAAGATATTTCTATCGCGTTCTCTAAAGTCGGGACGTTCCTTGTCAATCAAAATAACTGGCAACACTATTCTGCTACGATAAATTAAACTGTTTAGACGTACCTAAACCATCTGGCGATAAGACGGTCTTTAAGGTTGATATTCCCTTTTTTTTCGAGGTCCCGAAGAAGATTGTGTGCGTTTAGAAAACCGCTGAGGTATAAAAAGCTGTCGGTGTACAGGATAGCTGACCGACCGACGACTGCCCAGGGCATGCCGAATACCTGAAAATGTATTACTATTATTATAATATGATCTATGATGGTAAGATGTAAAAGTAAACAACATCCATCGGGTGGTTTGGAAATTTGCAAGCATACGGCTGGCCTGATGTTAAGCAGTTACCGTAGTCTATAGATGCTTGCAACACCAGGAGTATCACTTGCATATTAACTAATTTTTTTACACCAGGGCTTTAAGATGGATATCCCTGGATAGGAAAACATTTCCTTCAAAACGCATACCTAAATAAGCGCTGGAGACCTGTACTCACACAAAGGAACACTACTACACCGCTGTGTGTAGTTATATGGCTGCGGACTTCTGTAAGGTCTTCCCCAGTCCGGTTTCCTACCTCTCTTTTTTGGCACAAATCTATACTTCATACTGATACTGAAAATATCTTGGAATGAAAAATCACCTTGACCGATTTGGGGATTGAACCCATGACCCTAGCAGCCAACACAGCTGCCTCATGTATGTATTACTACGCCAGTCTAGAATGTATATAAATAATCCATATTTTGGTACCTACTACAAATCTTTACTAATATTATAAAGCTGAAGAGTTTGTTTGTTTGGTTGAACGCGCTATCTCAGAAAGTACTGGTTCTTATTATAAAATAACTTTTTTTTTTGTTGAAAAGTGAATTTATCCAGGAAGGCTATAGGCTATATAACATCAAGCTATGATCAATAGGAGCGGAGCAGTAGTGAGATATGTTGTAAAATCGGAGAAAATATTCCAAATTACCACGCGGACAAAGTCGCGGGCGACGCCTAGTAAATTTATACTTCCGCTTACTTAATACAAAATGATATTTAAGGGAAATAAGATCGAGCTTTACTGAAAAGTTTCAAGCAGGCACTTTCAACCCTTCAAATGAAATTCAACCGGTACTTAAAGTGTTAGTAGACACTCTTTCAAAGTCCTCATTGGAAGTGTTAAGCTCGCGAAATAAGGCGCAATGTTATATTAAGCGACTTATTGAATTTCCGATACTTTGTATAAGAAGTGATTTTCGTGGCTTTGAAGAAATTAACCTGATCGATGACATATTTTAAATATTCAATGAAGACTGTGGTTACCACGACATTTACCTGCATAACGTGTTATGGGTTCGATTGTTTCTTTATTGTTTCTTTAAAAAGACAACTCCCGCACTAGAGAACAAGCTCTGTGTCGCGGGGGACTTTATAAACATACAATTAACGGACACAATTTACACCCAGACTCAGGAACAACACTTTGTGGGTCACACAAAGTTTTGTCCTGTGTGGGAATCGAACCCACAACCTCGTGTACAGCAGGCGCATACTGCGGCCATTGGACCACCAAGGCAGTCAATTTGCACAAAGAACAAAATTTTGTGTGATCCATAATTGTTTTGAGTCTGGGTGTGCTTATTCTAAGTAAATTGTTTGTAAAGTCTTGTAGCCTCAGTAGTCCTTTTAAAAAAAAATAGATTAAACGGAACGAAAAACGAAAAGAGGTTTTTGCCCTGCGGTAGGACAAAACGAACGAACAAGTATAAAGAAGGACATGTCTTAAATAAATAAAAATGAAACCCCCAAATATACATATGTACGCGCATAACTTCTGATTCATCATCATCATCATCTCAGCCAAAAGACGTCCACTGCTGGACATCGGCCTCCCCCAAGGTTTTCCACAACTCTCGATCCTGAGCCGACCTTGTCCATCGGTTGCCCGCAACTTCTGATTGACTGCACCAAATTAGATAATTCTTTTTTTGTGTTTGTTATTGTATAAATATAAAATAAATGATTATTATTATTATTATTGTCAGAACAAGGAAGGAAAGAAAAGAAGAAAAATATATGGCGGTACGAAGTTCGCTGGGTTAGCTAATCCTACTAATATTATAAACGTGAAAGTTTGTAAGAATAGATGGATGGATGGATGTTTGTTACTCTTTCTCGTAAAAACTACTGAACGGATCTCGATGAAATTTGGCACAGAGATAGATTATGGTCTGGAATAACACAGGTTTTTTACAGCGATAACCGACATCCACGCGGGCGGAGCCGCGGGCGACAGCTAGTTTGTAATAAATAGATAATATGATACTCACAGCAGAAAAGCTGACTTTATTTACATAAGGGTTGTGTGCCATTGCCATCGACTTGTGTGCAACAAGCAACGCAAACGCATTCATCCCTCTAAAAGCGTCTACACCCTTTATCCTCGTTGGAGAGTCGGATAGGTCAAAGACCTTCTTCAAATTCCTCTTCAAAGAAAACGCGTTGAGAAGCTTCTCGAAGTTCGTGACTCCTTCCTTGCCATCGTCTAGGATCGTGCCTAAACTCAGCAGTAGAATTATTGCCAGGAAAAATGTGCTGTAACAAAATAGGTGAAAGGTTACATAGATAACTCTTTATTGTACACTAAGTTACATTTTCAAGAACAAGTTAGGTAAAGAGAGGTAGGGCACCATACTAGCGAGCAAGCCTGACTGGGGAAGGACCTCCACCTTACAGAAGACCACAGCTAAATAACTACACACGGCGGTGTAGTTGTGTTCCAGTGTGTGAGAACAGGACGGTCTCCAGCGCTTATTTAGGAATGCGTTTTGAAAGAAACGTTTCCTTTCCCAGATATGTTCCATCTTAAATCTAATTAAAGCCCTGGTATAAAAATGGATCCGTAACACGCAAGTGACACCTTTGGTATTGCACGCTTCCATAGGCTGCGGCAACTGCCTAACATCAGGCAGGCCGTATGCTTGTTTGCCACCCAAGTAGTATAAGAAAAAGTTAAGATTGCCCTACTGGGAAAGGAACTCTACCTTAAAGGAGACCACAGTCATATGACTATACACAAAAGAGTAGTTCTGTTCCTGTGCATATGTACCTACCTATCAGAGTAATATATTTCTTTACCTGTTTACATGGTAAATCATGATTATACAATTGTCTGCGCGGGAGTTACAAAGATGACGTGATCTATTAATCATTTTATATACTAGACGCTCATACTAATAGGTACTTAGTACTTTGTTCATTCATTTTATCAGAAATCTTGATGCATATGAGTAGAATTTTAAGTACATAATGTACTTACAAATCTTGGTACTTATTATATAAGTATTAAAAAGATTTAAGTGAACTAAGAATGAAGTTGTAATAAAATATAACTTTTCCTAACAAAGAAGAAGCAAGCCCGACTGGGTAAGGACCTTCACTTTGCAAAAGACCACAGCTAAATCCTTACTAATATTATAAATGTGAAAGTTTGTGAGAATGGATGGATGGATGGATGTTTGTTACTCTTTCACGTAAAAACTACAGAACGGATCTGGATGAAATTTGGCACAAAGATAGATTACGGTCTGGAATAACACATATGCTACTTTTTACAGCTATAACCGACATCACCGCGAGCGGAGCCGCGGGCAACAGCTAGAAACTATATAAAGTGCTATAGATATGTTCCTGAGTGTGAGTCCAGGTCTCCAGTGTTCAATTGAGGATTTGGATCAAGGTTTTCCTGTACCAGGGTTACGAATAACAAGTTTTGGGTCGCCTGATGGTTGGCAGGTTACCGTATCCTATGGATGCTTGCAATACTAGAGGCATTACTTGCGTGTTGCCGACCCATTTCTTACACTAGTGCTTCATGATGGAGTGTCACTGGGATAGGAATACGTTTCTTTCAAAACGCATTCCTAAATGAGCGCTGGAGACCTGTACTCACACACATGAACACAACCACACCGCTGTGTGTAGTTATTTGGCTGTGGTCTTCTGTAAGGTGGAGGTCCTTCCCCATGTGGTGCCCTACCTCTCTTAAATTCATTTATAAGGGGATTTGGATCAAGGTTTGCCTGTACCAGGGTTACGAAAAACAATTTTTAGGTACCGTACCCTTTGGATGCTTTCAATACCAGAGGTGACACTTGCGTGTTACCGACCCATTTTTTTATACTAATGCTATATGAGGGAGTATTTCGGGGATTATAAGATGGTTCCTATCCGGGCTGGTTTCCTTGTATAGTGCCACCGGTCTGTCAGATTCGGATACAACAAATATGCCAAGAAAACGTCTAAATTGAGCTAATTTAAGTCCGATTTTTGACTCCCTACTCACTAAAAACAACCAAGTCACATCATATGAAGCAATGGCCAAGGCTTGTATCTATTTAATATTAATTACTACATACATGTACTATGACATCACCAGACATCCAGGAGCTTAAGGCCATTATATACAATTATGTGTGTAGCATTAAGTATGGAAATCGTACTTAATTGATAACTTAAGCTAGTAAATCATATCGGCTCATTAACCTACGTTTAACGGTGATTAGTGGTGACTGGTGATATAATTATATGTACGATTGGGCTTTGACAGTGTTTGTTCCGCATAATTATGTATACTAGAGGTCGCTCGGTGGTCGAAATTCGATTATAATTCTATTTTTAAAAAGACAACTCCCGCACTAGGGATTAAGCCCTGTGTCACGGGGGACTTCACGAACATACAATTAATGGACACAACTAACACCCAGATTTGGGACAACCATTTATGGGTCACACAATTTTTTTGTTCCGTGTGGGGATCGAACCCACAACACGTCGCTCATTGGCAAAGGTAACGACTTAAGCCACTGAACCATACGTGCTTTCTGCAGTCGTTCCCCGTATAAACTTTAACTATCCCAAATCTCAGACATCTCCGTGCGCGCACTTTGCTTAAAAAGGGGTACAACGTTTTTCTTAACGTCTTAATATATAGATAGGTGTTGATTTCGGCGCCGCCCGTGAAGATGTCCTTTATCGCGACAAAAAATAGTTCCTATATTAGCTATTCCAGACTATAATCTATCTCTAAGCGAAATTTCATCCAGATCCGTTTAGTAGTTTTTACGTGAAAGAGTAACAAGTAACCATCCATATATCCTCACAAATTCACATTTATAATATTAGTAGGATTTGGCTGTGGTCTTCTTCTGGAGCTTACAGAAGACTGTAAGATAGAGGTACTTCCCTGTTGGACTAGCCTGCTTGTGTGATGCTCTACCTGTCTAATAATTGCTATACTTACATTGACAACGTCTTTCCAAATGAATACGGTCGTTTAAAATTCTTGACAGAACACATAGTATTATGTACTCTGACAGAAATGCCAAGACCTGACACTCTTTGAGAAAGCTCTTCTTCTAAGTCGAAGCTGCTGCAGGAGCTTGGTATACAGACACCCCAGAGAAGAGACGAATATCGAGGGACTCGGTGACCCATCTGTAACAAGAAGATTGACTTATAGTTATTTTTGTTATGAATTACTGTTTGGTTCGCCCGAGGCATAAGCTTGTGGCTGATTGTAAGGCTCTAGGTTTAACTCCCATACAATCAATCCATAAACGTCCCACTGCTGGGCACGGGTCTCCTACAAACATTTGGAGGGATATTGGCCTACTATACCACGCTGGCTAGATGGGTTGGTATAGGGCTTTGTTTCGAGTTTTCCCTCTCTTGCGGTTGATATTGTCCGCTAGACTTACTTCTTTAGTCGACTCTTACGACACCCTCGGAATGGAAGGGGGTGGTGACATTTGTATTCTTAATCCGTCACCACACGGAATAATAACCTAACTCCCGGGTAACAATGTGTTATGTGGTTTCTTTGTTAGAAAATTCTTAGTAGCAGTTTTTTTTTCTGTAAATTTGCAATATAAAAGCCCTCTATTACATTGGACATAACATGCTAAGTTTTCCACTAACCACTTGAAAAATTACACTCAAAATTGGAACAGTTAAAATGGTAATCACACTTTTTTGTCACTTGTTGGAATCGAACGCATAAATTTGTTACCATGCATATTGCATGGTCTCGTTAAACATAATAAATAAATAAATTCTAATTAAGTAGACGGTGAAGGAAAATATGGCGAGAAACACAAGTTGTAGAAGAACATTGTAAAGGTATATCTGATCCACATTAGGCCAGAGTGTGTTTATAAAGGCCTAAACTCTCTAAGCTCTCTTGATACAGGAGACCCGAGCCCAGCAGTAGTAGGTTATGGCTAATTTTTTTTATACTTCTTGGGTGGCAAACAAGATTGGATTTTAAGCAGCGATTGTAGCCTATGGGTGCTTGCAGTGCCAGAAAGTTATCACATGCGTGTTGCCGACCTATTTTTTTTACACCTAGGCTTTAAGATAAAGTATTCCTGGGATAGGAAAACGTTTCTTACAAAACGCATTCCTAAATGAACGCTGAAGACCTGTACTCACACACAGGAACACAACTATATGCTGTGTGTAGCTATTTGGCTGTGGTCTTCTGTAAGATGGAGGTCCTTCCCGGTCAGGCTTGCTCGCTAGTATCTTATAAATTCATTACATAATGTTATTTTTAAAGTGAAAACTTTCTTTTAGCACGGTACGCATATTTGTAGATTAGATAAAATCTCTGGATTCGCGACACCGTTACGAGACGCAGCTTGACATATCCGAAAAATCTTTTTTCTACTGTCACGTTATTAAAGCAAAGAGGCGATATATGCATGTGCATATAGCAGACCGCGAACGCGTCTAGATAAATTAAAAAAAAAAATATTGCTTTAAAATTTATAACAACTGTTTTGCCTAGTGTTTTCACTTCTGTCGGCATTCCCGGGGTGCATTTTTTTATTTACTCATTGTTATGTTTAACTAATAAATAACTGATAAACACGACGTAATAATCATCTAGATCACGAACACGCAAACCGAACCAAGGTTCAAACTTAGTTAACATTCCGAGAGCAGTCCGCACAGTCTACTATGTCAGCCTATTTGGTCCCGCACTTGATTTTGAATCACAATTGTTATTGAGCAATACAATGGCCCTTGACCAACGTTTGCTGAAAATATACAAAGAATTTGCGATTGGTTCCAACCCTTTAGACAATGGATGCCAATTTTGTGGCTGTATTGTTTGATGCTATCGATAGGAATAATTATGGACTTGTATTTGGCTTTGTATGTATAACTGGCTTCCTTTTGTTAAGTGTCTGTGTTTTGTTTTAATTATTTATAATATACTAGCTGTTGCCCGCGGCTCCACCCGCGTGGATGTCGGTTATCGCTGCAAAAAGTAGCCAATGTGTTATTCCAGACCATAATCTATCTCTGTGCCAAATTTCATCCAGATCCGGTCAGAAGTTTTTACGTGAAAGAGTAACAAACATCCATCCATCCATCCATTCTTACAAACTTTCACATTTATAATATTAGTATTAGTATAAGGATTAGTTTCCGCTCGCGGCTTCCCCCACACGAACAAACCTTCGAGAAGTGCTGTATTTACAGATAAAAAGTCTATGTACTTTTTAGACTGTAATCTATTAATGTGCCGAATTTCATCCAGATCCATTCATTAGGTTTTACGTGAAAGAGTAGAAAACATCGTATGGATGTTTGCTACTCTTTCACGTAAAAACTACTGAACGGATCTCCATCCATCCTCCAAAACTTTCACATTTATAATAGGTATTAATATGATCATATGAGTAGATAACACAGGAAACATGAAACCGACCGATAGCAATGTATACATAAATAAAAAAATATTTATTGTTTTTATGTGTATACATAGGATGTTGCTAAACTCAATGAGTATACTCAATACTTTATTGCATTCCACAATGTTTTTATAAAAGGTGATAAGATAATACAATGGTAAGTATCAATTGTAGATCGTTTTGGGCACAGCATAGTTTAGGAAAGAGGAGGATGGGCGCATAAATATTTAATTGCCAAATTCAAATATAATTTATTTTCCTATGCAATGTAGTATGTGTCTGTTGTTAGAAAATGTACCTATATGTAGGTAAAATTATATATTTACATTATACAAGTAATTTACAACTAATTAGAAATAAATTCTAATAATACATAAAACAATACAAAAAGGGGGGTTTATCGAGACGAAAAATAAACTTATTTTTTTATTCTTTGTCGTCTCGTCGCCGTCGCGTCGCCCGGTCGTAGACGTTTGATGGTATTTTAATTGAAATGTCAGCTTCATGGTAATGAAGTGATGCTTTTCAGTCATGATTGCTTTCACTAATAACATTCATTATTTTGCATCTTTTTATTAAAAATTGTAAATACTATAAACTTTTATGACATTTTCTGAGCTTAACATACCTTTTTGTATAGAATAATGTTTGTTTGTTTGAAAATGTTATTTTTATTATTTTGGTGTGTTTTTATTCGTTTTTTAAGGGCTCGTTGTTAAGTTCTAGCTATCTATTCTCCTATACAAATATTTTAAAAAGAGAATAATATAATAATATTTTCGGGACAACTCACACATCGCTATCTGATCCCAAACTAGACAGAGCCTGTACTATGGTAACCAGACAACTGATAAACATACTTATATATTTCTAAATACATTACATATTATTGCTAAATTACACCCAGACAAAGAACAAACTTTTGTATTTTTGAATATTTGTGGACACAAAATAGACCCAGACTAACCATCTAAGATATACACAAACTATTATTCCATTAGGGAATCTAATCCACAATTCTCAGCACCATGTTAGTGGCGAGGCAAAACACCTTAACCACTCGATCACGTGCAGTCAGTCAAATTTAACAAACATCCTGTATAATATGCAGTGAAGTATGGTTTTGTGTTACATAATAGTCTATACAGTCGTTAGTTATGTATCTGTCATCATATTTTTTTAATGTCACAGATCTACGACTGCTATAATATTGTACAGGCACCTACATGATATGAATACATTAGCAGATGAGCAAATATTACCTTATAATAATAGTCGGATTAGATTCCCTAGTTCTGTAAGACAAAAAATAGCTGAGATTTTTTGATAAATATCTTTGTACAAATCTAGAGTCTGCATAAAAAGGGTAAGGCATGTAGAATTACCTGACTTTTTGACCGACAGGGGAAGAACTTCCACCTTAAGGCCCCTCTCTCAAATATGATGAAAAAGAGGTGTAAATGAAACCATTTTTGTTGGCATTTATAGACAAATGACTGCCAAAAAATACAAAATAAATCTACAAGATGTGTTTCATAATATGGTTTTGTCATAAATTATATAGTAATTCTAAATAGTTTGTAAAGTAGTGATGTAATTTTTGTTCCTGTGCATGAGTATCGGTGCCCATTTAGGAAGATCTCCGTTTTCTAAAAATCGTTTTTCGAGTCTGGGTGTAAGTAATTTGGCTTTAAAAGTTCCCCGCAAGACAGGGCTTGATCTCTAGCCCGGGGAGTTGTCTTTTGAATGAATAAATTTTCTGACAAAAATGTCCGAGCTGGGAATTAAATCTAGGGTTTTACTATTGGGCACAAACATCATCTCAAATTTATTTCACATGACTATATATATTATACACGTGGTTTCCAGGAAAACTCATGCTGTTGATTCAGGCTAACATGACATACAGTGATAGTAGATATAAAAAGACAATAATAATGTTCAAATATCCAATGCTAAATGCACAATGCGCCATTGAAATCAACACACGACGGAAACATAAGTTTTAATATTTTAATTATATGTAATGTACTCGTATTTCTTTGATTTATAATCCTTCACCTTTTGTTAACTGGTTCAATATTAGTTAGTTTACCCGAATTGACGTATTACCTGATTAAAAAATAAATAAGGATATAATTGCAGCAGTGCAATAATTATATTCGGGTTCTGCGATCCGCGAGCAGCCGTGAATGCATCACTTTCGATTATTATCATATTTCTATGAGAAGCTGTCGTAGTCTATGGAAGCTTGAAGCATATCGCTAATGCTTAAAGCGTCGCCAACCCCAATATGCAAGCTTTCGAATGCTTTTTACACCAGGGTTATGTGCAAATGACTCTTTTATTTTAAAGTAATATTCACAAGATCATGTATCAAAGCCAACAACAATCTTTTTAACCAACTTCAAAAACGAGGAGGTTATCAATTCGTGTGTATTTTTTTTTATGTTTGCTACCGCAGAACTCCGTCATTTATGGACCGATTTGAAAAATTCTTTTTTGTCTGAGAGGAAATACTTCCAGTTCGGTCCCATTTTCATCAAAAGATAGTTCCATGAAGAATTGAGGGAAAATATAGGCACACTTATAGCAATTTCAATATTTTTAACTACAAATCAAACATTTGCATTCAGAAAGTGTAATTTGGTAAAGTGAAACTGATGAAGAAGACCACAAATGGCCACCTGAAATTCTCAATGATAAGTATTTCACGGATTGCGATTAGATAAGTCTCGATTATGATTGTTAAGCAACTATCACTAATCAAATGTAATGTAGCAAATGAAAATGGTACAATTGAACTTAACTGATGATGAAACCTGAAGGTATAATTATTTTTACCAAGATTTTACCGTTAAGTATAATAAATATAAATAGGTGTTCATACAACATTCATCTATTAGCACAAATTAAGTCACATGTATATGTTATACAATTATAATACATAAACAATAAATCAAAAGGAATTGGGTAATAATGACACCCTTGAACTTGCTACTTTGTAGTCGTATTTTGGAGCGTGGTACATTATTGTTGTGTTAAGTTCTGTTGGACGTTGAAAGAATAAATTATTTGGCAACGCTGAGAATTGAAGCTTATTCTAAGCTCTTGATCATTCATTTAGCTAATTGGTTAAATTAATTCCATATTAATTTCCTTCCATCTTCATCGTAAAAAAAATAAACGACGCAGTACCCATGCTATGTGAAATACTCTAATTAGCCAACAACTCTACATTCATTCGTCATTTGTCACTAATCAGCGTTTCAGATTCAAATCTGCCTAAGGAAACTGTTTTTTTTTTGCAATTATCCTGGAAATACCGCGGATAATTACGAAATTAGTTGACCCTTCGACCTTGCTGACCCTTCGAACTTAGTCCCTCCATATTTTTAATTCTAGATTTATTTTCTTTTCATGTTCTTCTATTACCTTGACCTGACAATAACAAACAAAAATAATTATCTAATTTGGTACAGTCGATCGGAAGTTATGCGCGTAAATACATTTGGGGGTTTCATTTTTATTTGTATAGATATTCGCATTCTCGATTAATCCGCGACATATAAATAGAGCATTGGCATTCAACACATTGTTTTTATCGTGAACATTTTGATGGTATATTATTATCATTGTTTGCAAATATTATGTACTATATTTATTTATTAAATGCGTTGCATTGTAGGCTAATAAGTTTGTTTAAAAAGTCAAGTAGGTGTGTGTATGGAATTGATTTGACAAGGTTCCAATGACGAATGACTACCGGCAGCGTGGAGGCGGAAAGCACCTTTAATTTACAAGACTAATAGGTTTGATTCATATATGAGACTAGTATTTAAAATGTCAAAAATATTTTTTATTACTACTATAATTTGATAGCAATAAACTGTTATTGTCGGTATGGCACTACCTTGTTATGGTCAAAGTCTGGAAATCCTTGAGGGGGACCTATGTCAAGCACTGTGGGTAGAAGGTCGGGGCATTGAACCTCTCACTCGCATTCTTCCGCGGGACATCGTTCCTGGCGGTACACCCGGATGCTGTCACTGATGAAAGAGCCCGCAAAACGCGGGCAGCCGCTGGGTGGACCACTATTAACATATCAGGTTCGAGAAGTCCACCCGTGTGTCACTAGGGGGTTTAGTCGGTATGCCGGCAGCCTTTAGTCCAGAGAGTAAGTCGTTATGCCGGCCGCCTACGCCCGACAGATATAACCGCCTCGCTTCCCCGGGCGCGCATGGCGGTATGCGAAAAGCATTTCCCTTCTACAAAAAAAAAAAATAAGCCTATGTCAAGCAGATGTAAACAGTGACTATTTTCTAAATACACATTCAGGTCCCTAGTAGCTTCGAGAGTAGGTAAACCTTTCAGTCTTGTAACTGATCTCTCTTCGATCGGATTGCGTTCCATAGGATTATTCTGTTTGCGCACGTTTCTGTATAATTATATCCCGCGCAATTCGACTTAGCTAATTTACGTGAAGATCCTCCGGCGTGATGGAAATCGGTGTTACATTATTCTAAGCACTAAATTATCAATTATTAGGCTTTATTACCCATCAAAAAACCCGATAACCAACCCTAAATTAAACGTATCAACCATTGTATTCAAGACATGATTATATTTTTTTATCAAAGATGTCTCTTCACATTTACATTATGTGGTCAGAATAGCCAATGGACCGGACGACCTTGGACTGTAAGTTCCGTTCGCAATATTCATTGTGTTCTGACGTAATAGTAACCAAAAACAAAGGTTACGGTTATGGGAGACATTATTGATTGTCCACCGTGATGTATTAAAATTACAGCGATTTAAGGGTCGATTCTCATTTAGCGCATGAACATAATGAGAATGTAATTGAGTAATTAGAAGAGGAATAAAATATTTAAAGAGTATTGGAATATATTTTATGGAACCTATTGGTGCTCTTCTTTCATTAGGGGACATTGCCTCTTAGGCAACCAGCATAATAGTTTCCTTTTATAGATAGGGTAGCAAGATGTGTGTCGTGCTCCTGGTGTTCTCATTGACCATGGGTTATTTAATATTTGCCACTATATTAATTTCCTTCCATCTTCATCGTAAAAAAAATAAACGACGCAGTACCCATGCTATGTGAAATACTCTAATTGGCCAACAACTACATTCATTCGTCATTTGTCACTAATCAGCGTTTCAGATTCAAATCTGCCTAAGGAAACTGTTTTTTTTTTGCAATTATCCTGGAAATACCGCGGATAATTACGAAATTAGTTGACCCTTCGACCTTGCTGACCCTTCGAACTTAGTCCCTCCATATTTTTAATTCTAGATTTATTTTCTTTTCATGTTCTTCTATTACCTTGACCTGACAATAACAAACAAAAATAATTATCTAATTTGGTACAGTCGATCGGAAGTTACCTTGGACTGTAAGTTCCGTTCGCAATATTCATTGTGTTCTGACGTAATAGTAACCAAAAACAAAGGTTACGGTTATGGGAGACATTATTGATTGTCCACCGTGATGTATTAAAATTACAGCGATTTAAGGGTCGATTCTCATTTAGCGCATGAACATAATGAGAATGTAATTGAGTAATTAGAAGAGAAATAATGTAATTGAGTAATTAGAAGAGGAATAAAATATTTAAAGAGTATTGGAATATATTTTATGGAACCTATTGGTGCTCTTCTTTCATTAGGGGACATTGCCTCTTAGGCAACCAGCATAATAGTTTCCTTTTATAGATAGGGTAGCAAGATGTGTGTCGTGCTCCTGGTGTTCTCATTGACCATGGGTTATTTAATATTTGCCACTATATTTGTATAAAAAATGTAAAGATGGCTGCGGTATTAATGTTAAATAAATTTTGTAAATATGCATATGGGCAGCTGTAAAGAGAGATAGTTGGTATATGATTAGTTTAAAGCTATATGTATGTAATAGTGAGCTAAACATTTTCAAATGTATCAACGCTTATCTATCGCCCGACCCGTACGTTCGGTGGCTAACAGAACGAGTGTCAACTACGTTAGGTGTGAATCATACCTAAATATCTGTCAACCGGTTGACAACCGAGGAGAATATTATGGTATTATAATGGACCTGACGGGATGTTATGGCGATGGAATTGACAAGTTCAGGTTTAATCAGTTTTCGGCTTAATAACATTATGAGTAATACGGGTTGTATTGATAATATACTACAGACTTATTTAATTACCTTGTCCCACTGCTGTTACAGAATGTAGTACGATTAAGCTTCTAGCTACTAGCTTCTACCTGTGCCTTTACTCGCGTTGTATTTAGAGGCAGACTTTCGGCTAGATACCTATAGGCCAGAGATAGTGGCCGTCACTCTGTGCCTGCCTCTGAATAGGTACCTGTTTTACTTTTTAATTGTTTTTATCAATGATACTTTAAAGCTTCCAACAAAATTTAAATTGTTAATTTGAAAGATGAGATATAGATAGTAACAGTGCAAAACAGAAAAAAAAATTACGTAACTGATATACATTAAATTACATTTCAAATATATGTTGTAATGAATATGTGTAAGGGTATGTTTGTGCTTGTGCATGTGTATGTGAAAAATGTTTTCTTGATGAATCTACAGTAAGTGGCGTCTACTACTAAGCGGCATAGGGCAATGACTATGTCAGTGGCGAAATTGAAATAAAATCCGTGTATTCTATATCTGAATGTGTATTTGGCAACACCATGCTATAAAGCATTGACATAAGGCTTATATTGGCTTGTTCGTGAGTAAGACCTAATTATAAAGGGGAAGTTGGCTAGTTATTAGACAATAGCATTACTATAGAAATATTCTGAATAAGCTAAACTTGCCATCTTCGTGCGTCATTGTCATTCAGTATTGTATTCTAGTAGATTAAGGCGAAGGCCATTTTCAGGAGTCTTTAATTGATTTTATGGAAAACAAAAATAGTTTGTTATTGTAGGATTAAACACCCCGGCCGCAGAGAGTTGTCAGAAGAGATTTTTATTATTCTACAGGTGTATAGAAGTTAATTTGTGAATTTTCATGACTTATGAAATGACAAAAGTAAATACGTTGATAGCTCTTGGTCCAATATCATATACTTGTCAGTACTAGTGATACCAAGTATTAAACTGGTTACCATGACACAAGGTACACACGGCAACGGAGTTAGCTGAATAGGGCAGCTATATGAAGATCCGTTTTTTAAGAAAACCACTGTATATATATCTGTGGAATTTGGTAACAGTGTACAATTAGACTAAACCTACAGAATAAAATATAATAATAGCAACCCATATATGTCCCACTGCTGGGCACGGGTCTCCTCTCTTCTATCAAGAGAGAAAGAGGGTTTTAAGACCTTAATTCACACACGCTGGCCAAATGCGGGTGGGTGAATTAGACATGTGTTTCAAATTTCTTCTAAGACATGTGGGTTTCCTCACGATGATTTCCTTTACCGTTAGCAGATGGGTAACCATTTGATTAGTACATATAAACTCCACAAAGTGAAATTCACATTGGTACTGCCACTGGGGATCGAACTCGCACTTCTTGCGTGCAAAGTCGGCTACTTTCCCACTCGGCTACCACCGCTTACCTACTTCTTAAATATATGTCACACAAATTCAATCATTGGTTTTCTTAAAAACTAATCTTTATATAGCGGCCCTGTACAGCTAACTCCATTGCCGTGTGTACATTCTCCGCATAGGTGATTAATCATAGTACATTATCTACTATCACGGAATAGTCAATCAGGTGTATGACCATGTCCTTGTACAATTTTACTCAATCACATGTCAAACGTGATCAAAATCATCAAGTGGAACGGTTATTCCCACTCAAGTATGTTTGTTTTCATTTTGTAAAGTAACTGACCTATACTATGTAATTATAGTACCCGATATTGTTTATACGGTTATTATAGACGTTTCCAAGTATTTTTTAAATTTGTTTTCAAGTTAAAATTATTTATGAAAGGTAGGGTACCATATGAGAGAGTAAAACTGATTGGAATAGGACCTGCAACTTACAGAAGACAATCGCCAATTAACTACACTCAGTTATGAAGTTGTATAGGAACACAACGACATGATGAAATGAGCGCTGGAAAATGTTGCCTTTTCAACAAAACGTTTTCCTCTGGTGTTATTTTTTTGCATCAGCAACCATAGACTACGGTAACCGCTTACCATAAGGCCAGGCATCATCATCATCTGGCCACGAAGTAGCATTAAAAAAGTAACAATGAACCTTGAATGTAAATTTGTGAAATTGAATATTTAGTTCTTGGGGAATGTTTAATGGAAATACCAGAAAAGTTCATACAACTCAATTAATTGCAATTTTTTTATCGATTCGCGGAACATAAAATTCATAATGTTGTGTTGCAAGTTTTGCGTAATAAGTAATTTAATTCCGCATGCTTTTTGTATGATACGTAAATCTACTTTTTTACTGCCAATGGACGGAAGATGGAAGATGAGCCGCCTGATGGCAAGTGGTAATCGTCGCTCATTGACATCTACATGTGTCCGTGCTTTTTTAAATTGCATTTTGTCAGATGTGCATCGACCCTTAGGCTGCCATAAGCAATATTGTTAGATACTGTGTATTTTAATCAATTACAGAGTAAGCAGAAAAGTTTGTACGTCATATTTTATTATTACATGAGTCAGAAGCTCGGCAGACTGAGAGTAGGGAAAGTCTCAAGGTCTAGCGATAACCTTGCTATAATATTATCTATAGGTACAACTTCATGTGATATTTGTTATCCTGGACAATATACGAACCAATATCCTTTTCGAAGAACATTAAATTTGCAGTTAAATTCTTACTAATATTATAAATGTGAAAGTTTGTGAGTATGGATGGATGAATGTTTGTAACTATTTCACGAAAAAACTACTGAACGGATCTGGATGAAATTTGGCATAGAGATTATGGTTATGGTCTGGAATAACATATAGGCAACTTTTTACAGCGATAACCGATATCCACGCGGGCGGAGCTGCGGGCAACAGCTAGTAGGTACATTATAATAATAACAACCCATTATAATGCCCCACTGTTGGGCACGGGTCTCCTCTCCTCTATCGATTTAGATCTTAATTAACACACGCTGGACTAATGCGGGTTGGTAAATCAGAATTCTTCTAAGGCATATTGGTTTCCTCACGATGTTTTCCTTCACCTTTAGCAGATGGTAAATAATTTGATAAGTACAAATAAATTTCACTATGTGAAATTCACATTGGTATTGCCACCCCGTAATCGAAGTCACACCTCTTGCAAGTCGTACTTTCCCACTCGGCAACCACCGCTCTTTATTACATTAAGATGTTTTTATATTAAAGATTGTACAGTCACAAGTCAAATGCATAAATGAATTAACGTAAGGATATCAAATGATTTTGATTATATTCTGCGCTTCGGCCAAACTGAAACTGACTGATGTCACTTACATGTCTTCTGAGAACTGAAAAGGCGTAGATGGACCCGTACGGATTTTGCTGACTAGTATACTATTTACAACCCATATATGTCCCATTACTGGGCAAGCGTCTCCTTTCCTCTATCAAGAGAGCAGAGAGGGTTTCACGCTGGCCCAATACGGGCTGCTGTATCAGACATTCCTATAGAATTTCGTGTAAGACATGTGGGTTTTCTCCCAGTGTTTTTCTTCACAATTAGCAGATGGTAAAGTACGTATCATCATCATCATCTCAACCCATAAACGCTGGCCAAACGTGTTGGTATAGGGTTTTGTTTCGAGTTTACCCTCTCTTGCAGTGTATATTGTCTGCCAGATTTACTCCCTTAGTCGACTTTAACGACACCCACGAGATAGAATGGGGTGACCTTTGTATTCTTAATCCGTCACCACGTACGTATAAATTCCACAAAATGAAATTCATATTGATACTACCGGTTGGGCTGGAACTCAAGGCTGGATTACAAGTCTGTCACATTCCCACTCGGTTACTATCCCTTCATTGCTGACTAATACATTTAAATAACCCAAAACTTTAACACTTCACCATACGAACGTTAAATAACTTTCAACGATGTCTAAAACCCGGACAACTTTATAATAGTAAAATATAAACACGTGTATGAAATTAATTAAATAAGCTGGTATCTTGTTTATTTGTGTCTAATAATAAATAGAATGAATTAAAGGACTGTTTCGCAGAAATCCTTGTACAAGCTAATGTTAAATGTATAGAATTAGTGAACTTCAGAGTCCTACGAGCTTTCTTAAAGTAGAAATTAAAGGAAGCCATTCATTAAATAGTCAAGTCAATCAATAGTCAGTAAGTTTTATTCTATATAATATTAATACGTAAAGTGAAAACTTTGTACGCCTTTTTAAGAATATTGTGAACACGGAGTGTGAGATTTGACCACGGATTTGACTTAATTAGAGTTTATAATAATAATAATAATAATCATTTATTTTCAGAAAATACATTCCATAGATACATACCTTACAGACTAACATACATAATTATAACTTTTGTTAGTTTATATTACTAAAAACTATGTTAGTAACACTTCACTAGCACTTCATTGTCTCAGTGCGTTCAGGTGGCACTTGTCCGCGGAAGCGACGGAACACCACACCTTTCGGCCAGAAGTCTTCTTTCATAACGAGGTGCAGAAAACACGTCAGTACTCGCACCACGAACGCCTTAAAGTTGACATTGCGGTGCGACTCGAGTAACTGCACTCTCGCCGTGTATTTAGTCTTCTGGCGGACGTACTCCACGATGTCCTCCGCCTTAGTGGTGTAATGCAGGCGAGAGATATACACCGGAGTGTTCGGTGCTGCGGCACGTAGGCTTACGCCGGATTTAATTAGAGTTTATACGAAGCAGGACTGCAGAAAGCAATAACGGTCGAATTTCGACCAGCGGGCAACCTCTAGTTGAGATAAATTCAAATTCTTTATTTTGTAAAACACAGGTGATTATTATAGGTGTTTAATGAATAATAGGTATCTATAGGCGGAACATAGTATGTACACTAGCTATATGCTGTATTTTTCAAGAATGTATAATTGAAAATGTGTATACATTTTCAATTATACATTCTTGAAAAATAAATTTTGGGATACCGGTTTTATGAAGAATAAGTTCGATTAATTATTTTTCAGGTAACTCAGTTACGTGACAAATTTGTGTCATCCACAAATTGTTGTTTTGAGTCTAGGTGTAGGTACTATGTGCCAGTGAATTGTACATTAACCAAATTATCCTCAGCACGATGCAGGGTTAATTCCCTAATTGCAGGAGAATCCTTTAAAAAACGGAAAAAAGCGCCAGTCTATAGCAATCCACTGTTTGAAAACGAGACATAATTTCTATATTAGTTTGATATAGAAATTATGTCTATAGTATATATAACGTCCGGGTTATATTATTTTCAGCGCAACTTTCTTATTTTTTTACATAAAAACTTTCTCCTGACAATAACAAACACGACAAAAAAAGAATTACCAAAATAGGTCCAGCCGTTCACGCGTGATGCCGTGACCAAAGGAAATAGGGATTCATTTTTATATATAAAGATTTTGGCTCGGTTTCCCTGGTAACTGTTACAAGTAGGAATATAATAATGTAACTGACGAAATTCATGTTTGAACATCCTCTTCAAGGTATAAAAAGTATTTAAACAAGACCATAATACATAACATTAAACAACAAGCCCCCAATTAAACCAGCTGGGCTACGGATCAGTTCCAAACCTGTATAATATGGCGTAACCGGCCAAGGTTGTTTGAAAAGCTGCCTGTGCCCCAAGGTCATGGTCTAAACAGGGTCTGTAAATGCAATTGCAACACCTTTTTTATATATTTACTCACTTACTTCTGATATCATAGTTTGGGGTAGCGAATTTGGACTTATTGAAGATTTTTCCTGTATTTAAAATATCTCCAGTAATTAATTATATTATCTGAGGCGCTCATAGCTAGGTGCACTCGCTGTTCGGTAAACGATCAGCGGATTAAGCTACCAAGGGCGCGGTAACCCTATAGATGGGTGACCGCATAGAGGTATTTCCTCTGAGCGTTCATCCGTGCTTCGGAGGGCACGTTTAAAGTCGGTCCCGACTGTTATCAGTCGTTAAATCACGACAGAGGCCTAAATATGGGCGATCTAAATAACTCTGTCATTAGGTTGGCCAATCACCAAAAGATAAGAAGAAGAAGAATTAACTGACATACAAATGGGCCGGCAACACGCAAGTGATACCTCTGACATTGCAAGCGTCCGCTACGGTAACTGCTTACCAACAGGCGGGTCGTATGCTTGTTTGCCAACCAAGTCATAAAAAATATATACAGTTAACGAACACAAAATAATCACACCCAGATTCGGAACAACCATTTGTGGATTGAAACTATTTTTGTCCTGTGGGGGGATCGAATTCACAATATCCGTGCAGTAGTAAATGGCAATGCAACCATTTAAGCCACTCGAGTACCGTACAGTCAAACCAGAAAACGTATTTTTAGAGTTTTTATGGCATTTTTAAATGAATTACAAAAGTGTAAATTCGTCTAGAACTGTGACGAATTTACACATACTTTATTCGGTGGCAAATTTTCTTTGTGATGAATGTACAACAACCCAATAAAATATATTAAGTACATATATATCGGTTACTTGGCCACTCGCCTGCGAGTTGCGACCGCTATTTACACCTATACCCGGGCTATATTTGTAGGTATTTATACATGCAATTCGAAGAATATTTCGTACTACGAAATGTATTGTATGTATTAAAAAATGTAATGTATTAAAAAATCTTAAAAAGATCAAAATAGACGCTAATGTTTAGTAATCAATCAGTGCAAATGTATTACGTTCGCGTAAACTTTTATAAAGTCAATGTCTTAATTAATTTAATTTATACGTTGTGATAGTAGTTTTGTTGTGAATGCACTTATACTTAACAGTATTTTCTGTAATAAATTGCAATCCATTCTTTGTTGTTTATTATAAGTCTAAAGGCAAATGCATATATTATAATTATTACAAAACTTGTCTGACCGAACATTCTCATATATCAGCTAGGTTGCCGACAAGACACCAATCTGTTATTTCACTTATTTTTTTACTAGCTGTTGACCGCGACTCTGCCCGCATGGATGTCGGTTTTTGCCATTAAAATTACTCGATGTCCTTCCCCAGGATACCAGCTATCTCCTTGCCAAATTTAATTAAAATCCGTTTCGCCGTTTATTTGTGAAACGGAATTTATCTTGGTTACGCCATAGCACGAGAATGACTTTACCGATTTCATTCAATTTTTTTTAATAGATTTTTAACATTTAATATTCTGTAGAAGATTCTTACGAAACAATAATCAAATTACGCAGAAAATAGTTTAACCCGGACAAAGATTCTTCTTTTTTTTTTTTTTCAAAGACAACTCCCGCACTAGAAAACAAGCTCTGTGTCGCGGAGGACTTTACAAACATACAATTAACGGACACAAATTACACCCAGACTCAGAACAATTCTTTGTGGGTCACACAAAGTTTTGTCCTGTGTGGGAATCGAACCCACAACCTCGTGCACAGCAGGCGCATACTGCGACCACTGGACCACCGAGGCAGTCAAATGATGAGATTGTACCGTTAGTGCTTCTGGAGATATGGCGATTAAAAATAGCAGCTTAAGTTTGTTGCTAGTTCTTCTCGGAAGTCTAAATTCGTTGACACTGCCTTTCTAGCTTACCTGATGCATTCATAACTTAAGACTTTCAGAAGTGTTAGCTAGTCGCTAGACTTTTTGTAAGACTGATAAATTAATCGGATTCGATACATAGGTTATTTTCTTGTTATTTCTGATCGACTATTTTTAGGACGTGCGTTGCCCGGTTGCAATAAGTAAGTTTTATTTTTCTTCTACAAAAATCGGTCACCGATTATATCGGTCGTGGGTAGGCAGCATAAGTAGTAGTCAAGTACGTAAGTAGGAAAAGCGTGGTGTTTATACGGTAGGTACATACATGGCTTTACTCCGCTGTGAGGAAGAATTTCTACTTCTGATAAATCACTCGTCTAATTTCTTTTCTTTCTAACGAAATAGACTGAGAGTATTACTAGCTGCCAAGGTCAAAACGATACAAATCTACAGCCAAAGTTAATATAATAACTACTAGACATATTTAGTTATAGATTTCGGCAAATCTTGTGTAATTAACTATTAATATTATTTCATAAAATATGATAGATCAATTACTTTATAACCTGAGCTTGGTTCTTAGGGTTGAGCTACACTGAACGACGCGGCTTACATAACGTAAGCGAATCAAAACTTATTCAAAATATTATTATTTGTATAATATCTTAATAATATCCAGGTCCACACCTGATATTGACATCTACCATGATTCCAAAATTAAACTTAATCCATCTCTCAGTCAATAGCAATATACTCAACATGCAATAATTGTGTCATTATTCAATACTGATACTTGATACCTTATATCCTACATAATTTATTTTTTCGTATTTTTTAATTTGTTATTTTGTTGTCGCCTTTTAAAATCCACGCTGCCATAATTGGCAAATGCCTCTACTATCTATAAGAATTATTATAAATATATGTAATACTTTTTCTGTGGACAAACCATAATAAATAAATAAATATTTTGATATGTACCTACATACTTTGTTTATCTCTGCATCACCCTAAGGTTGACTAGTATATAATGCTGCAGGCATTAAGTTCGCCTTAAGCAAATTTATGTATAAAGTTTTAAATAAATAATATTTAATACTTACTTAATAATAATTCTCCTAGCAGACTTTTTATACTACTTCATAACACGACAGCACTTTGCCTGAACACGGAATCGAACCGGGAAACCTCATGATCGCACAAATAACCGCCATTCTACGCCACGAGACGGACGTCGCTGCCGAATCTAAACTTAACTATTAAATAATATATGCATTGATAATGTATAAAAGTTATGCATTATCAATTCATCAATATAAAACTATCGGATGTGATTAAGAATATTACGTCATTACATGTTTAAATTTTTGAATAAATAAATAGCTTTTTAATCACGTATCGTAGGAATTTATTGAACCTGGAGGACACAGAGTTATCTGCCAGTAACACGCGTTTATTTTACGATTTATCAGCCTCATTTAAAATAACACCTTTATAAGGGGTGTCACAAAATATCTAAACAATACTGTCGAATACGACCTGCGTAAATAAAATATAATCATTCCAGCCCTATTCGAGCATTACACCAATTTCTGCGATTTACGGGCAAATGTCCATCTCAACGCGTCTTGCGCCTAGTTCGCAAACGAAAGATGGGTTTTAACCCTAAGCGATTAAACTACACGTGCTTAAATAAGTACCCGTAATTCTATTTTAATAAAATAAGAGCAACCCATCTATGTCTCACTGCTGGGCACGGGTCTATCTAGAGACAGAGAAAGAGTTTAGGCCTTAATTCACATACGCTGGCCTAATGCGGGTTGGTGAATCGAAATCTTGTAGCATTTCTTCTTATATATATTTCCTCACGATGTCTTCCTTCACCGTAAGCAGTGTTTTTTTAAATGTCCAATAAAATTAAATGTACTTATCAACAACGACATTTGCTTTTTATTTGTCATACAGATGCGAAGATTATGTTAAAAAGCTTTATAATTCGATTAAGTTTAAAACACCTGTGATCTGTGATTAATAATGGTATAAGACATGAGGTCAATAAAACCAGTTTATTCACCATATTATTCATCATACATGTTGGTTGGGAGTAGGTGCTTCTATAAAATACTATATGCCCAACAACTTCTAACTGTATAAGATGGGTTTTCGTATTTTGTATTATTGATTAAAATCATTAAATAGATGGAGAGGCAGCAAAATGACATTTTATAAGTCATGAAAATTCTGAATAATAAAAAGCTCTTCTAGCAACTCTACGACCGATCGGCTGATTTTCTAAGAAACAGCGAACGCAAACTGACATTTGTGATTGCTCGGTGACGGCTCACACGATTGCTAAACGTCAAGAAGGCTCGATTTTCGCTCTTACGGAATACCGATTTTCAATCTGACAGCCAGATTTTGCTCCGTTTTCGCAATCGCTCGGTGTTTGCTCGATGTTAAACAACGAGCCCGATTCCCTTAAAAAACAAAGAGGGTTAAAAATAAAATTATTTTAAAATAGAAATACTGTCAATCTCAATTACTAAAAATTTTTGGACTACGATACTACAAACAAATTAAATTTTATTTCTATGTTATGACTAGTCATGACTTATGAAATGACAAATTAAATACATTGCTGGCTCTTGGTCCCTAATATCAGTAATGCCCTTTAGAGCGAAAAGATGGTCAATCTTAACGATCATTTAGCGAACTGTGCAATGCCGATACACGCTGGCCTAATGCAGGTTAGTGGGTGACATGACAGACATGCCTAAAAAAAACATCTAAGACATGTGGGTTTCCTCACGCTGTTTTTCCTTACCGTTAGCAAATAGTAAATCATTTGATTCATCATCATCATCATCATCTCAGCCAAAAGACGTCCACTGCTGGACATAGGCCTCCCCCAAGGATTTCCACAACTCTCGATCCCGAGCCGACCCTGTCCATCGGTTGCCCGCAACCTTTACCAGGTCGTCGGTCC
Organism: Trisateles emortualis; assembly: GCA_947095525.1. Classification (NCBI taxonomy): domain Eukaryota; kingdom Metazoa; phylum Arthropoda; class Insecta; order Lepidoptera; family Erebidae; genus Trisateles; species Trisateles emortualis. Next base: position 16,672,171 of record OX352736.1, on the reverse strand, counting down.
ACCTTGTTGGAGGCCTGCCTACGCTTCGTCTTCCAGTTCGTGGTCGCCACTCTAGAACCTTTCTGCCCCAACGGCCATCAGTTCTGCGAGTTATGTGCCCGGCCCATTGCCACTTAATGGAGGCAATTCTTCGAGCTATGTCGCTCGAAGAACATCCATCATTTGATTAGTACGTACAAATTTCACAAACTTTACTTCACATTGACATAGGTGGAAGAAAAAAGAATCTATTGTACTTACATCAGTAATATTGCTTCTTATATAGTGCCCGCTATGTACCAAGGTGTCGATCTCATCCATATCTTGGTCTCCGTTGAAGCTTACTTGCAGAGAAGCTAGACAATACTTCCCTCTGACGGCGCCATCTATACTTAAACATTCGTCGAAGTCACCGTATTGGTTTCCATTGCCGCTTAGAATGCCAGATGGAGGCTTTGCTGTTGCGTCGAACACTGAAACAATTATAATAGATTTTATATTCTGTTATACTACAGAGAGGTAGGACAAGGGATCAGTGCGTTAGATCTACTGGGAAAGGACCTTCAACTTGCAGAAGACACAGCCGCACACAGCGCTGTATTTGTGTTCCTGTACGTGCTACAGGTGTCTCGTGTTAATTTAAGAATGTATTTTTTTGATTAAAACGTTTTCCTTTTCAAGCATTAATCTTATCACAAAAATCCTGCCAGTAAAACGTATGAAACGGTCTATGGATAGACCGCGACAAGCTTGTTTGACCTCGTAATTATTAGTCTATTGATAGAAGCTACGAAGCTCAATCTCTCATGTCAATCCTGGCTGGTATCAATGTGAATAGCACTTTTTGGTATTGATAAAAGGTTTTACATATTTTAATAGACATTCTAAAAGATGATCCACTGCGCCGATCACATGTGGGTTTCCTCACAATGTTTTATTCACCGGTATGCGGTAGGAGATAGTAAAATGTGCGGGTTGAAATCGAACTCACAATTCATATGTTCCTTTCCCACTCTATTACCACCGCTCGTAATAATATTTCAGTATACAATAATAATAAAATGTTTCATCTGTTTATTATAATTTTATTGACAATAATGAAATAATAATATATAATCAAACAAGAATATGAATTTCCATAACATGTTTTGTAAATACAACGGAAAATGGTGTGTCGAAATGTAAGCGTAATTTACTTTATTTGCAAGTTTAATATAAGATAATAATTTTAAATATGTCTATTCTTATATTATAAAAAGAAAAGATTCGTATTTTCGTTTGTAATGAATAAACCAAAAATTACTGGACCAATTTTACAAAACTCTTTTACATTTTTTTTAATTAGGGGCATTACGTAATGCGAAGTCGGGGTGTGCCGCTATATAGTGGCGAGGTCTTCAGACTTAAGTTGGTCAAAGCAAGGAGATCCTGCTCAGGTGGGGAGTCCTAGACGATTCCAACCTAGAGTGCAAATGTGGTGCTGAACCGTAAACTAATACCTGCACATTAGAGTTATACATAAATCGTAGTTATGTACAGATAATCGTCGTTCAGATCGATTTCGGTCACGGCGACCAATTCAAACGTAGACACAGGTGCACTTCCTATTCTCATAAAAAATACCAGGAGCAGGACCAACGGCTTTACATGCTTTCTAAGGCACGAAGGGGTCTCTCTGGTTTTAGAAAATGATCAGCCATCTACGGACTGCCGGCGGCAAGGTTGCTTAATCTAGCAGATCTCTCGATCTACGCCGCGATTGTAGCATTAAAACAATGATTTATGTATAAAATATATTATGTATTCCGTAATCATATGACTGCCTCGGTGGGCCAGTCGCCGCAGTATGCGCCTGCTGTGCACGAGGTTGTGGGTTCGATTCCCACACAGGACAAAACTTTGTGTGACCCACAAAGAATTGTTCTGAGTCTGGGTGTAATTTGTGTCCGTTAATTGTATGTTTGTAAAGTCCCTCGCGACACAGAGCTTGTTCTAGTGCGGGAGTTGTTTTTTAAAATAAATAAATAAAAATATTTATTTATATACAATCGCTCGGGATCAGAGATTTTTTCCGGGATAAAAAGTAGCTGTGTTATAACAGACTATAATCTATCTCTATGCCAAATTTAATCCAGATCCGTTTAGTAGTTTTTACGTAAAAGAGTAACAAATATACATCCATACATTCTTACAAACTTTTGCGTTTATAATATATTATATGATATACTCGTAATTTGATTTATGTCATTAATGTACCTACGTTGCATATACTCCTATTATACCTACATTGGCCTTTATATCATCTAGGATTCCAATGTCGAAAAGTTGAAGTGCCGGTGGCAATTTCTTATTAAAATTCGTATAGAATATTAATGTCAAAAATCTGAACCAGGAAGAAACGTGAATTCATTATTTTTGAAACGAGTTTGATATGTTGTTCGTACAATTTTGATAATGCGTATTATTTTATCGAATGTTTTCAACCAATGCGTCCTACCTGTTAATACGTACGGTGCCGAGACGTGGACGCTCACAGTGGGACTAGTCCACAAATTGACCGTCGCACAGCGGGCTATGGAGCGAGCTACGCTTGGCGTCTCTTTGAAGGATAAAACCTATAGACGCTTGCAATACCAGAGGTATCAGTTGCGTGTTGTCGAGCCATTTTTTACACCAGATGGAGTAACCCTAGGATATTAAAACGTTTCTTTGAAAATACATCCCTAAAAGTATAAACAGACGATCGAATTTGATTCGGGCCGAAACACGAACATGGTGCGCTCAGAACCATATTCGCTTGTGTGGTGCACGGTCCGCCGGACGACATTATTATTATTAATATCATTATAATATGGTTCGGAGCGCACCATGTTCGTGGTTCGGCCCGAAGCAAGTTCAATCGTCTGTTTATACTTTAAATGAGCACTGGAGACATTGTATTCATATACAGGGACACAACTACACCGCTGTTTTTGCATGTATGTATTTATGTTTGTTTGTTACTTTTTCACATCTAAACGTTAATGAAAATTGGCAAAGAGATAGATTGTATCTTGGGAAACGACACAGAATACTTTTTATCGCGCCGCGGGCTAAACCGCGGGCTAAAGTTAGTTCTGTAATAAATCGTTTAACGACTTATAATTATGATTAAAATATAAAAGTAATGTGTCTGTAGTGACGAAAGTATAATTGACGTCATTGGTTCATATAATTTGGAACCTTGGAAGCCGTTTCCGAACTTGTATAGACGTAGTCGTTAATAACTTGATCTGAAGCACTGCTAATCTATAGAACAGTTGACTACCTTGGTGGTCCAGTGGTCGCAGTATGCGCCTGCTGTGCACGAGGTTGTGGGTTCGATTCCCACACAGGACAAAACTTTGTGTGACCCACAAAGAACAAAGTTGTTCTGAGTATGGGTTTAATTTGTGTCCGTTATTTGTATGTTTGTAAAGTCCCCCGCGACATAGAGCTTGTTCTCTAGAGCGGGAGTTGTCCTACCTCTCTTAAAGGTAAGTCTAACCAGTCTCTTAGAGACTGGTTATTCTTACTGTACAATTGATTAGTAGTGCTCTGACGTATCTTTTATGTACAAAAAGTACATAAAAGATACGTCAGAGTTTATTCATCGATATAAAGTCTGTATTCCTACGACATTATATCTATTAATATTATATTCATACCTACGAATGTTTACTATTCAGTCAATGTCAAGAGATAAATCTTCTAATAAATCATTAATTTATTGAAGAATAATGATAAAATCATTTATAAAGTAGGTAACTATTATATTATTATATGCAGTCTGCAAAATGTATTTTGTATTTGGCGACACTCAAATGTCTCGTTTATAATAATATTAGTAGAATTACAATGATTCAAGTATGTTTCCAAATAATTATTTTTAAAAAAAGAAGCCTAGCGCGACAATTTATCAAGTTTTCACATTTTAATTATTATTTCTCATTTTAATTTATTATTTCAAATTTTAATTATTATTTTACATTTTAATTACCAAGAGAATATTGATCTTAACATGAACAGTTGGCATAAGTGGTCGTATGTAAATCGTAACCACGTGTTGTGTTGGTATACAACTTTATTATCGTGTCAAGATCACGATTTAAGTCACGCGTTCGCGCCGCTACTTAATATATTCAACAATGAAAACAGGTGTTTGTAATTTTACTTTAGACATATGAAATATTGGGAACTAGCTGTTGTCTGCGGCTCCGCTCGCGTGGATGTCGGTTATCGCTATGAAAAATTGGGCTATGTACCAAATTTCATCCAGATCCGTTCGGAAGTTTTTACGCTCACAAACTTTTACTTAAATAATACGAATATATTAGTAGGATTAACACATTTATGTACACGTTAATGCAATAAATGTATATTTCCATATTGATAGTTTACTGCATAGTGGTATTTTATTTAAGCATCCTTGTGCCCCTGTGAAATGTTTGAAATTGTTCGAATAGATCATGATTGAGGTCTATATGGGTATGTCATCAAGCTGGCCACTAACTACTGGTTGAAAAAAAAGAGGCAGTTTTTGGGAACTGCCGATAGAAGTGCAAACTAAGTAACTTGTGAGTTGTATCGTCACACTTTTAGATTATTATTTTTAAAAATGGATAGCGTTCGGTGACGATGACGCGAGTTCCATGAGTTTTGTTTATTTTTGAATAAGGAAAGCATTCTGCGCGAATTCTATGATTTTTGTTCACCCAAAAAGACAAGTGTTCAACGCGCCTAAAGATTTTACTTATAAAAGACTGTCGTTAAAGCGCCAAGTTCAAGGAGAAGTTTCGAGAAGATTCTTGAATGAAGCTTTCGACAATGAGGATCAATGTCATGTAGGTATTAATGGGACAGGTTAGTGTTACTTGTACCATTATTGTATAGTTCAATGGTATTACTGGGAATTTTAAGTACAATTATTGCCCATAAAGGTGCCATCAACATTTTTTTACATTAATATTATAAAGAGTAAAGACTATTAAAGTTTGTGATTAATAAAATTATATTTTTTTGAAACTGGTGTAGCTGACACCAATTTAAAAAAATAATACATTTAATAGTAAAATGAAACCTGCAGGGGATAGCTATAGTGATCTTGTTGACGTGCATTCTGACTCACTTGCCAAGTTCAAAACAACCAAAGATTCTGTGTAAAATTTTATTCAAAGTTATTTTATTCTGTATTGTATTAATTGTATTCTATTACTATTTTTTTGTAATTAAATAATAATTTGCATTTGTAATTGTTATTTTGTTTATACTGCTGGTAAAAAAAGGCCTTGCGGTGCTTACCTGCAAGAGGTAGTTACACTTAGAGATTGTTTGGCAATGTTTAATATTGTATGCTAATGTACACTACTGTTGGTAGGCAAAACCAAATAGATAGCATGGTGCTGTGTTATTTTTTGACGTTTGTAAGTATCACGCATTTGATCTGAATTAATAAATGAGTTCGCATGCCGGCGGAGTTGTGGGCAAAAATAACGACGCAGTGGGTCCCAAACACCAGACTGCGGCCACGTGGTAGACCCAAAATGAGATGGCGAAATGAGCTTGACGCCTATAAAAGGGATTGGCTTTAATTGGCAAGTGGTAGGTTATCATGGAAAAAGGAAGGGGAGGCCTTTGCCCTGCAGTGGGACAGTATAGGCTAATAATAATAATAAAAATGACTTTAGACTTTTTTATGTTGCAATGTATATTATTCATTACAAACTATTCCGTGCCGTTTCACCCGAACTAAATTAAGATTGAAAGCAGCCCGTGTCATGTGTCATTGTTATTGCCATGCTCCCCTTGGGCCATTGCGTAATGGTTCATAGCCTTCCTTAAGAATTAGTCTATAAAATGAAAATACGATATTTTAATCTGATTAGTCGTTTCAAAGATTAGATAGTTTGAAAATACTGTTTGGCTTTTTATATTAGTGTAGTTATTGCCGAAGAATATTTCAAATCAAATATTTTGTTTGTAAAATATTAGTACACATTTTTATTTGTTGTTCGATCGAAAACTAACCCTACAAATGCATCGGTACTTTTATTTTCCAGTAGCGTTTTAGATCGAATGCGAATTCGAACGCCAATCTCGTCCGTTGAACCTTGTATGTCAAATGTCACTGGTGAAATGACTGTAGGCGGTGAATACGAAATGTCCGAGCGTACATTCAAGGATGACATTGGCGTGACCAGAATGTGCATGTGCAAAAGAAAAAAGTTTAGATGGTAGTCGTCACAGACTGATAGACGGCTTCAATTGGATTTTTATTTCCTTCGGTTTTTGCTGATGAAGTTTTTTTGAGGAGTAGCGTAGGAAGTGAGTTTTATAGCATTTATTGAGTGACGCTCGGTAATAATACCAGAATATATCTTACTTTTTGCTTTAAGTGATGATATGGCAGATTATGGAATGCATTTGAATTGGGTCATATTAAATGTAAGCTTTAGTTATCACAAACATGTTACATAACAGTGCAAAATAGCAAATAGCACTTTTATCGTGTTAAAAATGTCTTCTCCTTTTTTTTTGACAACTCCCGCTCTTGGGAACCGGCCTTGTGTCGCGATTTTATAAACATCCAATTAACGGACACAAAGTACACCCAGACTTGGGACAACTATTTATAGATTACCTACACAATTTTTTGTCCTGCGCGGGGATCGAGCCCAAAAACGTCACGCAGTGTCGAATGCCGAGGTAACCACTTAAGCCACTGATTATACGCGCGTAGTCAACCTTTGTACCTACTGCTAAATGTAAAGAAATATAGAAACCTAGACCGGTCCTGGTAATGTGAGGTCTAGCACTAATAAAACATTAAAAAGACGCACATAGTAATAAAGCGTTACAGTGAATGTAATCTTAAGTTCAAGTTCAATTGACAATGATAAAGTGTCTGAATAAAATTATTGACACTTGGGCAAATACATAATATATTATTAAGTATTGGAGGGTTAAAACATGTATATAGCCCGATATTTCTAACTGTGCAGCTGTTAATGTCAAAATATTGTCATGTTGGCAGCTTTGGAGCAAAATTTCAATTATAATTATAATCATTTTGATTGATAGGTATGTACAGTAATATGAATAAAAACATTTTTATTTCAGCAATGAGGGATATAGATACTCAAATAGCGCAGACGACATGAAAGTCAGACCGTACTGACAGGGACAGGCGCCTGCGGGGAGGTAGAAAGAGAAGCGAGCGGGTGAATTCAATCATACCAACCTAACGATTTTGACAGCTTCAACTGTACAGTGATAGAAATTGGGTTATACTTGTTTATTATAGAATCTTTATTTGTAACTTCGCCTCAATTAGACCGATTTTAACAAACGACTTGTTAATTGATTCGTCTTTATCAGATTATTTCATCATCATCATCATTAGTGTAAAAAAGTGTGCGCAACTTGGCACGTTTCTCTGTTTCACATTTCCAACTTTGTAAAGATCATCGTTCTAGCAGAAGGTGTACGTCTTTATGATAATTTTCTCCTAATCGAATTTCGAACACGGCGGCTAATCTCAACGGAGACTAGCCATCTGCGCGGGAGACATTATAGTGCACAAGTGTGCGCAAACATAAGTGCACTCTTTATTCCCTCACTCTCATAGTCCGATGGGACGGCAATCCTACACGGCCGGAGAAAGATCAGGCGTAGGACCTGCTTTACGTGCTTTCCGAGGCACGGGGTTGTAAACACCGTCAATTTCTACTGTGAATTTCTTGACAGGAAAACTCAATATCAGTTTTTTTGTCCTGACTTGGGAATTGAACCAGCGATCTTGTGATCTTTTTTTTTTTTGATCTTGTGATCAGCAGTTACATACGACTGTCAACCACTGAGCCCCGAGGCAGTATTTGGTACAATTTATACCACACTAGGGGTCGCCCGCGACTTCGTCCGCGTGGTAATTTATTTTAATTTATTATAATTTGGAATATTTTCCCCGATTTTGCAATATATCTCACTACTGCTCCGCTCCTATTGATCATAGCGTGATGTTATATAGCCTATAGCCTTTCTGGATAAATACACTATACAACAAAAAAATATTTTTTCTAATCGAACCAGTACTTTCTGAGATTAGCGCGTTCAACCAAACAAACTCTTCAGCTTTATAATATTAAGTATAGATTTACCGAGTCACGGTTTTTATGTACTGTCTAGTTTTGTAGCTATGTAGGTACATGCCACTGCCATTGCAGCCGACTAATTCTTTGTACTCCGTCGATAAATTTAGTTTTCTCTAAGGTCTTTTTAATTATAATCATACATGTATCCGGTACCAATAAAGCACCTTATGAACAATTAAGTATGCATGTGTTCACGTATCTGCAATTAATAATAGGTAGGTAAAACAAATTGTAAATGTTACATTAACTTCCTTGTAGCATCTGGCAATGATCATCTTGACTGCATAATTATGATGATATTACTTGATATGTATACAGGCCCGGATTCAGGAAGGGGGGAGGGGCGTCATATTTGCGAGCAAGCCCGACTGGGGAAGGACCTCCACCCTACAGAAGACCATAGCTAAATAACTACACACAGCAGTGTAGTTGTGTTCCTGTTTGTGAGTACAGGTCTCAGGCGCTCATTAAGGGATGCGTGTTTAAAGAAACGTTTTCCTATCCCAGGGACACTCCCATCTTAAAGCTCTGGTGTAAAAAAATGGGTTGGCAATACGCAAGTGTTACCTCTGGTATTGCAAGCGTCCATAGGCTACGGTAACTGCTTAACATAAGGCTGGCCGTATGCTTGTTTGCAACCCAAGTAGTATAAATGTACCTATCACTTTTTTGAAAAATTAAGTCAGTGAAATGAACTAAGATTACCCCCTCCTACTTCAAATCCTGAATCCACACCTGTACGTATAACTACATATACTATAAAGACGGGTATCGACATTGCGAGGCTACCTCCCGAGGGTGCTCATCTCGTGCTCGCATTGAGCAGGCAGTCACTCATGCAAGGTTCAAATTGGCTCGCGAGGCAAACGTCACATCGCAATGATGCCGCGCGCGGCATTCTACGCGAGGCAGATTCCCGCCTTGGGTTTGTTTAAATTGTTAATTGGCAAGAAAATGTAAATATTGCATGTCTTTCGTTTACTTTGTTAGAGTATATATGTATATTAAATAAATCTATATTTATTATTAATAATGTATCTATATGTATCTACTTAATAGTATAATATAATTATTATTTATTTAGCACGTTATTTGCAATTAATTAGTAAATATAAATGTTTATTTAGTATAAGTATTTAATATTAGATATCAATGACTAGAATTCTTAAATACTTATAAGTAAAAGTAATGCCGATTCTTCTCGAGCCCCTACTCCTAGTCAACGAATTGGCCGTAGGAAAAAAAAATGCTGGCATTTGTTTTTATGACGATATAAGTATCATGCATTTGATCTAAATGAATAAGCTTGACTGTGACTTTGACTTTGAACGAGTATTAGTTTAAATTTTATTTTTTATTGTTTTTTTATTGTTTTTAAAAAAGACAACTCCCGCACTAGAACAAGCTCTGTGTCGCAGGGAACTTTACAAACACACAATTAACGGACACAAATTACACCCAGACTCAGAACAACTCTTTATGGGTCACACAAAATTTTGTCCTGTGTGGGAATCGAACCCACAACCTCGTGCGCAGCAGGCGCATACTGCGGCCACTGGACCACCGAGGCAGTCATTTGTAATATACCACACACATCTGATTTGGCCCTTTTTGCAGATCACCTAATTTGTCGATTTATATTCGCCCCTACCAACATCTTCATTTCTTCTCACTCGATATACACATTTTGTTTTATTTAATAGTTTTAATAGCTTGCATATGAAATATAATGCTAACTCAGTAAAATATTTTGGGTTCTAGAGTGCTTAATTGTCGACATTTTAAAGTAATTAAATACTAGTTACATACAAAGAATAGTTCTTAGAAATGCCGTCTGTCCTACATTCAGATCTAATTAACATGACACAAGATATCATGTCGCCTTTGTCCTCGAAGGGATAGGCAGAGATGTATGACAGCCACCCCAGCTATTTTTAGATCTCATTTAATAAAGGGGAATTCTAGCCTTACATGAATTGACTAACGAGAAACCTTAATTTTTGACCGACACGGGAATCAAATCCAGGACCTCATCGGCAGATCAACTGCAGATATAGGCGCAAGGTTTGCCTTTGGACGATACGAGGCTATCGGGGTTTTGTTTTATAGGAAACCCTGGGATCGGAAACCATTATGAAAACGGAGTCCTAAACGAGCAGTGAAGAGTGGAGACCTGCACATGAGTACAGGTCTGCACTCTCCACTGCTCATTCACAAAGTACTGTAGGAGTGTTTTTTATGTAATATACTCGTATAATGTTTTTTCTGTAAGGTGAACGTTATTTTCTTTGGACAACTGCTGCTCTAGGAATTATTCCCTGTGTCGTGGGGGAATTCAAAAACATATAATGAACGGACATAAAGTACTCCTAGATCAGGATAACCATTTATGGATCACATAAATGTTTGTCCTATCTGGGGATCAAACCCAAAATCCACACCGCGCAGTAGTAAATAGGGAGGTAACCACTTAAGCCACTGGAACAACTGTTTGTTTGCATGGTGGCTATCTCTTCTAAATTATTTTACATTTTTTAATCAGCTATGCTTGGAGTTTCCCTGCGAGATCGAATTAGAAATGAGGAGATCCGTAGGAGAACCAAAGGAACCGACATAGCTCCAAGAATTGCCTCCATTAAGTGGCAATGGGCCGGGCACATAGCTCACAGAACTGATGGCCGTTGGGGCAGAAAGGTCCTAGAGTGGCGACCACGAACTGGAAGACGAAGCGTGGGCAGGCCTCCAACAAGGTGGACCGACGACCTGGTAAAGGTTGCGGGCAACCGATGGACAAGGTCGGCTCAGGATCGAGAGTTGTGGAAAAGCTTGGGGGAGGCCTATGTCCAGCAGTTGACGTCTTTTGGCTGAGATGATGATGATGATGATGAAATCAGCATTCTTGAGTAACGGATGTTCACGTTGTTTTGGGCAGTTTTTAGTAAAGATTTACCTTAAGTCGTCGTTTTGTAAGCGACATGCGCGTGAGTCGCGGCCGTAGACTACTGATTATGTGCTGCGTGTCAATGACATGTGATCTAATCTTATTTAACTACGTGTAAGGGTGGTGAGTAAGGATAGTTAGATGTTGTGTAAGTCTACATAAGGTAAGTAGTAAGGTACATTTTTAGGTGTTTTTGCATTTTTTTTAGCTGTTACCGCCAAAGCTAGTGGATACCAGGGCTCCATACAAGCAAGCTGTCCATCTAAAAAGACCTCCACCTTACTGAGAACGACTATTAAATAACTACACAATGGTGGTGGGATCGCTGAACACATGAGATTTATAGCATTCTTGCTATGATATCAGCTCATTATCATCATCATCATCAGCCTATCGCAGTCCACTGCTGTACAAAGGCCTCTCCAAGTACACGCCACCTATCATGATCCTCAACTTCTCACATCCAGCTACAGCTGAAATATATTTAAATGTAGCAAATGTTAAAAAGTTGAACCCGGAGCTGACGTCACTCCAAGACGTAAAAAAGCGTCGAACAAGCAGCTGTCGGAGTAGCAGCTACTTGTGCGCTGGGCCGGAACCCAAGAGACGCCAATTCGAATCCAGTTCAAGGCTTGACTTTTCTACATTGCTTTATATATGTCAATATGTCATATGTCTTGTCATGCTTCTGTTCTATCTGGTATAAGTACAGTCGAGAAAAGGCTGATAAAGGAAAAATTATCAACGATTTCAGAATAGGATTTCCCCTCACTTGGAATTCACAATTCTAATACACGTCAGAGTTTTAACAAAAATGGTTAGACCTTAAAACGAATTTAATATCCATTATAATTTGACATGGCTCGTAGACAATTTAAATGTTCACAGCCATTAGTGTAAAGAAGTACTTAATTGATAGCGTTATTGTGATTTAATTAATTAACATAGCCGGTAATTTTCTGGTTATTTTGTAACGTATGAGCATCTGTTGTTTATTGTTGAAAAAAACCGACTAAGAGGTAAGTACTTAATATTTATGTTTGTTATTCGAATACATGTTTGGCCTTCGTTAGTATCTACGTAGTACCTACCTACTGACAAAGGTGCTTTTACTTTCTTTTTCTATTTCATAGCGATTATGCCTACAGTTAGGTCTAAGATATAAAAACAAATCCATCTCGCTTTTTCGGGACAATCCCACCCACATGCTGTGAATCCTGTGAGCCAGGATTAACAGCGGAGTAACCAACTGATACACCGAGCTTTGACACTCGTGCGTCCCGTACACAACTAAACCTACTGTCTTGGACCCCGCAACGAATTTAATTAGAAGTAAATAGGAGGAGTTAGAAAGAAGAGTTTGCACTTCCCTCCATAGTAAAGCGGGGGACAAAATAAATCCATCCATCTCGCTTGTCTCATTTTACTTGACAATATTTGTTTTATATCCCAGCCCTCTACGAACACTTGACTGCACTTTTGCATTGTATGCACACTTTACTAAAACGTCTTTATCCAATATAAAGATGATAACAGACGAGTATAACAACATTTGTTTTCCTTTTGGTGTCCCTATACCTGTCCTAACGAGGGTCATTATCATGTCTATGTTATTGAGAAGTTTTTGGCAAAACTTAGAGAAAGAACTTATCTAGGTGGAGAAAATTACAGTGACGACTAGTCATTATAATGCCCGCTACACACCTCCAGTTTTAACTTTGCAGTTTAACTGTACAGTCGAACTGTACAGATACATCGTTGGTGCCTACAGCCTAGCCCAGTTCAACTGTTTGTCCTACACACCTAACGATTTATCTGTATAGTCAGACTATACAGTTAAATAAAACTTAAGGTGTGTAGTGCGATTTATAGTAACAAAATTCTGTAGGTACCCATAAACATTGCGGAAGTCTATCAAACAATATATAAAATCATTATTTTTGCAATAAATTATACATCAGATTTAAACAAGTTTTAAGGATTATTTAATCTTACGGATATGTGTGACATTGTCGTCGTCATAGGCGTGTGGGCCTGTTTTGATTATGATAATTAGGATCAAACTTGTTTATTTTATGACTTTTGATGAGTGATATACTTACTTAATATTTTTATTATTATTACTTGTCTATTGTCTACTATTATCTACGTTATATTGCGACAGCTAATATGAAAATTTTGGGGTAACATACCAAATCATCGGTCTTTATTCCTTCCAGAATTTAACATATACTTAAAAAACAGAGATTACCCATATAGTGTAACGTCCTACAAAATTATATTATTTTTATATACAATTTATGTTATGACACCTAAATCAATCCTTTTATTTTTTTTTGCTTTATTTTTAAATTATAGATAATATTAAGTTATTTTGTAAAGTATTATGAAAATAAATAAATATTTGCCATTTATTTTTCATTTTGCAATAACTTTGTTTTTAACAGTTTAATGTCTTTTTATTTTTTGCAATTTCACATTCATTTTCTTTTGCTTATTTATCACATTGAAAAATTAAGTTCCGAGATGCTAATGAAAACGAATACGAGAGATGAAAAAAAACTGTTTAATTAATTCAATTTGTTACATTGTGTTAGGGTTTATTGGCCTCTTATCACCTGGGTTTTTTATTTGATTGGACAGGTTTTTTAGAGAATTGGTTAGATTAAACGGTTTGATCGATTTAAATTAGTAACCAGTTGCTATACGGTATAAGTGTCATGTCCTTGCGGATGTTTTTTTGCATAATTTATTACTGCCATCTGCGTCAGTTTTTCTTATTCGTATATAATTTCATATATAATACATAATTTTGTGATTTATTAGTAGATACGTATCTAAATTAAATATAAAATGAAAATACCTAACACCTGACGATTAACTGTCTTTAAAAAAATATATGTTTTTTTCAAAATTGTCTTTAAATGATCTCACTTACCGGTTTAGAGACATTGACAAAGTACAAAGTAATGAAATATCAGTAAAAAAAAATATAATAAATATTTTTTAATTTTAGTTACCGCTTGAATAACTTGAATAGTCTAAGTTGCAGCGAAATAAATAGAATTGAAATTAATTTAATACTTTGCTGGAGACATGTAGAAGAACATATTTTAAAAAAACGTTAATTGCCTGCTCATTTGCTTAGATTTTGTTTGTAAAGACAACTCCTGCAACCTAGTGCGCTCGTTGTCTTTGGGGCTCGTTCCCTAGGGCACGCACTGTGTCACGAGGGACATCCAAACATTAAATTCATGAACATAATGCACCGTCAGACTTAGCAAAAATCCAAACATTTTCTTAATCAACTTTTATCCACCCACTGTTGGGTAAAGGTTTTCTCTTACTTAAAGTTAAAGATCATATTACTACCCCTCTAGACAAGTGGCATAAGCGATAGTCGAATCGAAAATTTAAAAAAGAAAATGTATAGGATTTGACGTAAGTTTACTATAATTATATCGTAAACGTACGTCAAATCCTATACATTTGTTATTGATATTGACTTTTCGATTCGACTACCTTTTATGCCACTTGTCTAGAGGGTCTGATCCAGTAATCATTTACCATACTTAACATCGTGCATATCATGAATTTCTATAGCAAATATAACGATTAAAATAACTTTATTTGTTTGAGAGCTCGCAAAATACATCGTTATTAAAATTATGCTATTCAGCACGCACTGCAAAATGATGGTTCAATGCACTTTGCGATATTTCATTGAATTGTCACATATTAACAAATGGAGTGCAATAAGCAAATGATGCGATTTGACAAAATACCCACTTTCTATTAATATTTTATAGTTGATTCATAGGGAGTTATATCTAGTAATATGATATTTATGTTTTGAAATTCGATGTCAGCAAAATATGGTACAGTAAAATATATATATACCTAGTTTGTAGAGTAATTGCAGGTGTGTTCAGTTCGAATTTATGAAATGACTAGCGGTCTGCCCTGATTTTGCTCGTTAAATGTTTTTTTATCCATAGTATTCATTTATAAAAACCCCTTCTTAGTGCTCACTTACTGACTGTTCGAGTGGTTCAGTGGCTTAAGTGGCTACCTCGCCATTTGCCACTGCGCAGCGTGTTGTGGGTTCGATCCCCACACATGACAAAAATTTGTGTGGTCCATGATTGTTGTCCCGAGTCTGGGTGTACTTTGTGTGCGTAAATTATATGTTTGTAAAGTCCCCCGCGACACAGGGCTTGTTCTCTAGTGCGGGCGTTGTCATGAAATAAAAAAAATCAAAAAAAATACGTAGACAACTTTGTACAAAGGTTGAAGTTTTGTATTATATGTTTAAGAAGATAATATTGATAAATATTCCTAAATATTAATACTAATCTTAAGGAAGTACCTATTTATTTATTTAAATAAAATATAAAATCCTTACTAATATTATAATGTAATTGGTGTCAAAGCCGTGTTAACATAAATAAATAAATAAATAAAAATAAATGTGCAAGTTTGTAAAAATGGATGGATGAAAAACTACTGAACGGATCTGGATGAAATTTGGCACACAGATAGATTATGGTCTGGAATAACACATAGGCTACTTTTTGCAGCGATAACCGACATCCACGCGGGCGGAGCCGCAGGCAACAGCTAGTTTAAAATAAAGTATTTAAGCCAGTTTGTAAGCAATTTAAAAAATGCAGCAAATTAGTTAATTAGGGTTCAATTGTGTGTGGCATCGTAGCCTCGAAACAAAGATCCAATTTTAATCAGTATTTTTAGCGTACTGTAGGTCACCCTCAGGATAGGTGGAGCGACGATTTTCGCAAGGTGGCTAGAGTAGCTGGATGCGAGAAACCGAAGACCGTGTCAAGAGGCGTGGGAGGCCTATGTCCAACACTGTGGACTGCGCTAGTCTGATGATGATTTTTTACAGGTCATAATTATTATCTATATAAATAAAAGTAGAAGTTGACTGGCTGACCTATCAACGCAGGACCTAAACTATAAGGTTTAGAAACTTAAAATTTTTCACAGTTGTTCCTTTTATAACGTAGGGGAAAGAAAGGATTTTTGAAAACTCACCCCTTAAGGGGGTAAAACGAAGACGCGGGTGAAACCGCAGGGCACAGCAATTATGTCTATAAGACAAAGGGACCATTGTCTTGCAGGGCTTTTTGACCTTTGCTTTTGTCGACATTTGCAAACTTCGAGACTGAGTACCAAGGCCAACCGTTTACATAGGTACCTGGATCGTCTCGCTAACTCCTTTAGGTCTACAAAGTTAACTTTTCTTGTTTATTAGATAAGCACAATAAAGGTTATTGTAAACTTTAATAAAATAACTAAATATGTTATTTCTGCATTATGCTGAGCGTAGTCTAAAGTCCCGTAGATGTGACAAGCAGTGGGTACTCATTGACAGTGGACATACATTATAAACCTTTTTTGTTCGCTTTGTTTTCCTTTTTTAAGTACATAAATTTTGTTATTTCATTTCATTTGTAGTACCTACTGTATACTTAACTGGAATTAAAAGCTTTTTCTTTCTTTTCATTAAATTTACGCTTTTATTTTTACTGGTTCTTACTATGTAGGCACTGTTCGGTTTTTAAGGCCTAATTTATCTACTTATTAACTGACATTGAAGTAGAAAGATAATATTATTATTTAGTTACTATAAAATGTTGTCAATGCCAAATTTCTAACGCTGTCAAATGATACATAATAATATGCAATATTATTATGTATCTAATTGGTTTTAGAATTTAATAAAGCCTTGCATTATTTTTTTTCGGGTTTCATCTTATATAGGTACTTATTATTTTGAAGAGTTAGTCTACAATATCTATCAAGTATGCCTTGAGTATACAATATCCACTGCAAGGGAGGGAAAACTCGAAACAAAACCCTATACCAACCCGTCTGGCCAGCGTGGTATAGTAGGCTAATATCCCTCCAAGTGTATGGAGGAGACCCGTGCCCAGCAGTGGGACATTTATGGGTTGAGATGATGATGATGATGATGCCTTGAGCTATATTCGTGTATCAAAATATTATTTACTGAGCTATTTTTGCCGATAAAAATATTTTTTAAATTATAGATTAAAATTCTCTTCTCTCTTTCTAAATACTCCAGCACTAGGAAACAAGAGCTGCGTAGCAGAAGACTTCAAACATACAATTAACAGATTCAAAAAAGGTACAACCAAACTCGGAACATACGTTTATGGAACACACAAAGTTTTATCGCGTGAGGGATCGAACCCACAACAATCAGTGCAGTTTTGGATGAACGCTTTAACCACAAGACCACACGTGCAGTCACAACTTAAACCAGTATTATTGAACACAAGATCATGACACGATCCACAATCAATTAACGATTTATTAATTAAATTACTAATACATTTAAGTCACAAAGTAACCAATAACCAATTATGAATGTCAAAATTTAGAGATGTGTAACTTTATTCACCGGAGCAACATTCAAAGTATAGACATTCAATAAATTAACAAAGGTCATCATATACGATATCATGATATGAAGTTATGAAACTTTTTAAATACCTACAGTAATTTACTTTCGTACATTGTCCTTCAAATTATTTGGTCGACATTAAAATATCGAGAAATATGAAAGTTTACCTAAATATATTATTATAAACACCACATTAAGAAAACTTGTACTATTAATGAGGTTTTTAGTAATTGTCACTACAAAGCCACAAGTGTAAAATATTTTAAAATGAATTGATATATAATTTAAAATCAAAAATATTAACAAAATGGGTATCTAATAATTTATAAAAATATGATTGTGACATTATAAATGATTAAGTAAGTAATGGTTGATTAATAAAATGAAGAAAACAGTTAAAGAAAAATTGCAGTCCTCATTTGCTAGCGGATACTTCGACCGGATATAATAATATCTTTCAATCAAATTAATAAATTGCAACAATGCAATTATAACGAAAACAGGTCAATTGCACTTATCTATTATATGAAAAAAAACATTACGAGTTCCTTAAAAATAATAAAATAAAAAGTAAATATTTACTTTTCAGAGCCCATAACTCCAGGCGGTCCAAGCTGTCCAAATAAAACTGGCTATCTCTCCGGCACTGTTCGCTTGTTCCATTCCTTGGCACCACAATTCTAGGGAATTTCTCCCACATTTCCACCACGTTAAAACGTCCACTTTCATCAAAACTTTCATTTTTAGACGCTAATTTTAATATTGTACCGTTTAATATTGAATCTGTTAATAAACTTCTGTCGTTTAATGTCAATTCGATGCATTCCCGCGCAGCGACGACTGAGAACGCGAGGAACAAGAGTGCGCATGCGTGCGCCGCCATGATTTTACACGCAATGACGACCGGCACAGACTTCGCGGGTATATCTGAAGCTATCGGCTGAACTTGAATTGTAACTTGTAACCATACAATATAAACAATAGCGTTGGCTAATAATTTAAATTAAAACATTATTGAGTAAGGAATTCAATTCAGATTTTTATTTATTTGTTTTGTTTTAGTCGATTTTTTGCAATTACCGTCATTAATTCGTTTATTGTCATAAGTGACATCGTGAATCGAGAGATTACCAAACTAAACTGGTCTGTAAACACTCTAGCATAACATACTTATTGGATTAAATTTATTTATAAAAAATGATCAAGTCGTCGGATGATTTCAATATTATACCTATATTTATTCACCCGGAAGGTAACCACTGCTGGACATAGGATTCCCCCAAGGATTCTACAGTATTCAGTCTTGAGCTGCCCTCATTCATCGGCTACCTGCAACCTTTATCCTTCTCCTTACACCTATGTCGGTTACTATGGTTCTCCTACGGATCTTCATGTTTCTGATTCGATCGCGATGGAAAACTCTAAGCATAGCTGCTCATCTCTTCATTATTCTGTGGATGACTTCGAAAGAAGTTAGCCAAAGTCAAACAACAGTCATTCTATTACTGTTTAGTACTTAAAATAAATATCGTGATCTATTCATTCTCAAAGCATTACGCCTTTATCCACATCTATAAATAAAATATTAGGTATTTTGTGAAGATGACCTAGACCTAATAGAAGGATGAAAATTCACGAATATTACGTAATTTTTAGTTTTTTACAAACTGTTGCATAATTGAGGCTTAATGAAAAATGCTTTAACTGTATGCAATTCCTGACTTATTTATTTATTATAATATACTTTCATCTCAACCCATAAAAGTCCCAATGTTGGGCACGGGTCTTCTCCAGACATTTGGAGGGATATTAGCCTACTACACCACGCTGGCCAGACGGGTTGGTATAGGGTTTTGTTTTGAGTTTTCCCTCTTTAGCAGTGGATATTGCCTGCCTGACTCCCTTAGTCGACTTACTTAATTGAAAACTATTCATAAGTATAAATTACATTCATACTAATATTATAAATGCCAAAGTAATTCTCTTTGTTTATATACGTACTTATTTAGATATGTTTATTTGTTACATTTTCGCGAAACGGCTGAACATATTATCGTAATAAAATTTGGCAAAAAATCCTGGATAATATATTTATGGGGTATTTTTATCGCGATAACCGATATAAACGCGGGTGGAGCCGCGTCTAACAGCTAGTAGTTTATAATTACAATTGGCGGGCTTATCCCAAAGAGAGGTATTAAAAGACAACCTTCGAATGTACTTAAAATAAAGTTTTTGAATGTACAACAAAGTTTTTGCGGTTAAGGGTTCCTATTCATACATTTTATAGATTTCAATAAACTTTAGGTTTTATGACAAAAAATGGATAAAAAATTGTAAACATCCAAACAAGTACATGATCATCATCCTCTCAACCTATAAACGACCCACTGCTGAGCACGTGTCTCCTCCATACACTAGCCTATTATACATACCTATGTATATGTCACCGGAAAATAACTGATCAATTTTCTAGGTAGTTGATCAACACTCGGAAAATAATAAACGGCAGTTGAAATGTATTATTTAACGTACATATTATATATTTTAGTAAATTGATAAATTGACGGCGTAAATCATCCGACGAAGGCGAGGTGTGCGTTGATTGGTTGAACGACTCACGTACTTTTACACCGCTTCAAGTGAAAAGATCAAAAATGTTATTCAAATTATAGAAAAATACAATCTTGCTAAAATTATAGATTAGGTTAGACTTTTTTTCTCTATCTCTAAAATATCAGTATTAAAATAACACATCTAAGTGTTTGTTAACTCTATGAATAAACACTTGCCAAATGCTTGTAATTAATGCCGTCGACCAATGAGAGAACAGTCTATTAAATGACGGGTAACTGTGTACCGTTAAATAGTACACTGAGCAACGATTGGCTCATTTGTGGATGATTTTACTTGTAGCAAAATAGTAAATTATTAAATTACTGCCAGGTACCGTAAGTTGATCAATTTACTAAAATTCAATGCGTTAAATAATACATTTCAACTACCGTTTGTTATATTCCGAAAGTTGATCAACTTCAACATATATACCACGCTGCGCTGCCGCTGGCAAGATAGGTTAATATAGGGTTTCGTTATGAGATTTCCCTCTCTTGCATATTGTATGCCTGACTTACTCCGTTAGTTGACTTTTACGATACTCTTCGGGATGGTGACACTTGTATGTATTCCTAATCCGTCATCACACGGATATTATTTAGAGCGATTCTTATTAGGCAACCATTGGATGGATATTTATTTATTATTATTAACTAGCTGTTGCCCGCGGCTCCGCCCGCGTGGATGTCGGTTATCGCTGCAAAAAGCAGCCTATGTGTTATTCCAGACCATAATCTATCTGTGTGCCAAATTTCATCCAGATCCGTTCAGTAGTTTTTAAGTGAAAGAGTAACAAACATCCATCCATCCATCCATCCATCCATTCTTACAAACTTTCACATTTATAATATTAGTAAGAATATAAAGATAATATGTATCTATAAATATTAATATACAATTATACATATTTCGGATAAAATTGATAATTTAGGAATTAGTATTAAAAAAACACAGTTCCTACTAAAATATATTTGTAAGGTTCGGTATTCTTAAAGTCATTGTTGGGAAAATGGGTATGAAATTGTATGAATGCTTTAAAGGCAATGTGTCCCTTATAGATAGTCGTTTTAGCCCAAAATTGTTTCTACATAGCTGTGGTTATGAAATAGGGAGCTTAACGATTATGAGCTAGTGTTGGGGCTGTTTTCGATTTCAGAATCGATGATTTTAAGATCGAATAGAGTTAAATCTTCAAAATTTATTATTATTATTATTAGTCTATACTGTCCCACTGCAGGTCTCCCTTCCTTTTTCCATGATAGCCTATCTCTTGCCAATTTAAGCCAAAAAATCTTCTAAATAGTTTATAACGTAGGAAACACCATACGACTATATAGCATTAGGTATTCCTTTTTCCAGTAGGGCGTTTTCCTTATTATCAGGGTATTACAAGATGTTAGGGTGTGTCTAGATCTGACGAATGCGCCGCTTGCATGTCCGCGCGTCGCTCGTGCGCAGATCTTGCGGAGCAGCCGCCATCGGTTACACTAATTGCTGCTGCCGCATTGCTTGATAGCAATTTCATATAAATATATACAAAACAGTCGTGCTGCTGCTGCGCGTGCTGTCGGCAGTTGCCGCTGGCAGCTCGATTCGGAACAGTACCGAAAAACCGACTTCAATAGAGCAAGTTGTAGAATTTCAAAAACCCTAAAATCCCAAGTCTAAAGGATTTAAATAGGATGAACTTTCATACAAACTCTAATCTCACTTTTCCTTCCTTAAAGACGGCTTCTTTAAATCTGATCATTTGCAGCTAAAGTGCATCTGATGATGGCTAGATTACATTGTTTGATTATGGAGTTCCGTTGCTTAACTTCTTTTCTGGCTTCATCATCAGCTCAGTTTAATTGTACCATTTTTATTTGCTACATTACATTTGCTTAGTAATAGTTGCTTAACAACCTTAATCGAGACTTACTAATCGCTATCCGTGAAATACTTATCACCGAGAAGTTCAGGTAATCTTCTGTACTCATCAGTTTTCATCAAATTACACTTTCTTTAAAACAAAAACCCTCCTCGTTGTTTTGAAGTCGGTTAAAAACAAAGATGTCAGATGTTCTGTACAATGTAGCATCGTAATATAAGATGCTGAAACATGGTCGCCCGTGTTTCTTGCAATCCACTAAAATAAATCGGGTCCTAAATGACGGAGTTCTGCGATAAAAAACATACAGACGAATTGATAACCTCCTCGTTTTTGAAGTCAGTTAAAAAGTTGCAAACTGAAAAGCTAATCGAATTATTAAAATAATGTTGTACCAACACTATTCTCCCAGCGACCCCAATATTTTTGGCTTTTGTGACGACAAATATAAAGGGTTAGATATTATCGGTCTCATAACAATATATTTTTATATCGATATCGATAATAATGATTATACTCGTACATATGACCGAAATAATAGGTTATATTCATTAATTGATACTTTTAATTTGCTATTATTGTAAAATGTTAAATACATTGTTATTATTATCGACAGTTTTATTTACTATCACGCTATATAGTATCACGCTATTTTAACAAAGAGTTTGCAGAGCTGTATGTGGCCAGAAACATTTTTTAAAATATTATTTATTTTATAGTTACTACTACCTGTACTATTGTATTCTGTGTTACTACTAAGGTGGTAAACAAGCATACGATTTGCCTGATTGTAAGCAGTTACCGTAGCTTATGGACGCTTGCAATATAAGTGGTAGTATTTGCGTATTGCCATTCTATTTTTTAATTATACAAGGGCTTTAAGATGTAGTATCCCAGGGATAGGAAAAAGTTTTGTTAAAAACGTATCCTAAAATGAGCACTGGATGTGTTCTTCTGTAAGGTGGAGGTCTTCCGTAGTCGGGCTTGTCGCTTGTACGATGTCCTACCTCTATTCGAGACAATTAATAAAATAAATATTTATGTTTACAAATTAGACCCACTAGATGAGCCTTATTGATTTATCATAGACATCAGGGCCCATGTACGTCGTAAGTCCGATAGGATAAACAACCAATCAAATTGCTTTAACTAGAAAGAAAAAAAAAAGAACACATTTAAAAAACAAATAATAAAAAATAAAACAAAATATAATCTTTATGGAAGTGGCATACTGATCAAGACTTGAAGATAGATTTTTTGTGATGATTTTTTTATAGGAGTTATTGAGATTTTTGCAAATTTAAGTTTAAAAAAATTGAATTTAATTGATATGATCACAGGTTTACGACCGCCTGACCTTTCGTCCGTAACCATGAGCTACTTGATGTGTCTGCGCGGTTGGTTCACTGGGTTAAGTGGTTACCTCGCCATTTACATACGCGGAGCGGGGCGTGCTGTGAGTTCGATCCCCATACAAGAAAAAAAAATGCTATCCAGAAATGGTTGTCCAGGCGCGGTGTACGTTGAATTTGACACAGGGTTCTTTTAAAAAGGAGTAAGAAATAAGAGCTCCATTCGTCTTTTTTTAGATTTATAAGGAGAATTATCAGATTATAAGAAGAAGATTTTTGCAAGAAATATTAAGGCCTAAGATTTAAACGTATTTGGTTACATGTATCTATCCGAGTTAGATAAATAGAAACTTACATATTGTATTTAGGGAAATACATATATTTCTGATGGAGAAGGTTGTCTCAGGATCGAGAGTTGTTCACTGACGTCATATCAGGTTCCAGTGATCCACCCGTGAAGGCGTGTGTTGGTGCACAGGGGGGTTTTAGTTGGTATGCCGGCCGCCTACCATCTTGGAGCCGGAGAATCCGACGTAACCGCCTCGCTACCCCAGGCGGGCGGTATGCGTAAAGCATTTCCCCTCCACAAAAAAAAAGGATCGAGAGTTGTGGTAATCCTTGGGGGAGGCTTATATCCAGCTGCGGACGTCTTTTGGCTGAAATGATGATGATGATTAAATATATTTTTAGCGTACACCAAGTAATCACCGATTTTATCGCTTAAACCAATTTCTTACAGGTACCTACATGTGTAGCTCAAAGCCTTAATGAAAGCCTTAATAAATATTAATACATATATGTTGAGATACTTGAGCTTTGATTGTAACATTTAAACTCCATTTTTTAATTAACTAAAACGATGTATTACACATTACAAAATCCTCTTTAAAACAAATTACCCAAGTTTGCTATCTTCTTAATTCGAGTGGAATTTCGAAACTGGTTTTAAGTTATCACTATCGTAATTATTACCCATATTTGTTGACTAACTTTAATTCAGCAACTGGTTACCATATAAGACCTAACACTATTTTTTTTTAAACGTTTTTTATTATATGATTTATAATCTTAATCTAATCTTCTTTCACCTTGGATCAAACTTGTACCTATCAATTCATTAATCAATCAGTCTGTTGCAGCCAATAACTGGACATAGGTCTCTCTTAATTCACGCTGCAATACCCGGTCCTCAACTTTCCGTATCCAGTCTACTCCAGCAATAGTCCTTCAGAAGGTGAGGTGTTATTTGCGATGCTAGAATACATAATACAGATTAAAGGGAATGTATACAAAGAACAGCATTACCTTATGGATAAGAATGTTGGCACATGCGTGATTCCGATGAACATAAACTCCATGTGATTGAAATGAAGATGCTTAGATGGTCTGGAGGAGTAACACTTGAAGGTAAGGATAGGAATGAACACATTCGAGGAACATCAGACATTGTAATGATTCACCACAACATTTCTAACGGTCCGATGGTCATGTTATGCGTTGCGACAAAGATAACATAACAAGGTCCCTCATGAACATGGAATACTCTAAAGGACCTCGAGAGACCACCAATCACCTAGATGCAAACGGTTAAGAGGGATACAGAGACGATGCGACTTAACCTTGATATGACACAATCACGCCCAGATTGGTGCATTAAGACTTGAAAGGCAGACCCCAAAACACATGGAATATAAGGCACAGAAGAAGAAGATGGATCCATTTAACCGGGAGGAACTATATAAGCAAATCCAGCTAAGGAAAGACCTGCAATACGATAGGACCATCACTTCCCAGACTGATCGTCTCAATATTTGACTGACAAAGTGACAAAAATGCAATAGAGGTTGGGCCCCATACTAGCGAGCAAGCCCGACTGGGGAGGGACCTCCACTTTACAGATGACCACAGTCAAATATATACACACAGTAGTGTAGTTGTATTCCTGGCATTCTTAATTAAATGGTGCCCTACCTCTCGTTTTTCGTTAGGTATATTCATTTATCAGATGGCAGTTCATATTATATTATTTATTTATTATTATTATATCGTTCTTACATCGGACTGTTTAGTCACCATTTGCAATATCTCTCAGACCTTGCACTATAAATCGTCTGCAATACACGTAAAGGTTATAATTATTCGTTTGAATAGGTATTTCCAAATGATTAGTACCAATAAAAAGATTACTTAGGATTTCAGTTTCATTGTTTACTAAAAATTAGAACACAATACAAAAATGTCGGAGTTCAAGTACCGATAAATTCTTGACAATTGTTTTGACATTGACCGCTTCTTTCTGTGTTGAAAACCAATTAACATTTTTTTTTGTATACATATCATAATAATAGTACCTGACTAAATTTTGACTGCAGTGAGTCGTCTCAACGAAGGCAACTAAAGCCTAAAATTGCAAATAAGTCACACCAAGTTTAAATGAAAGGAACTCAAAATTATGTGACACTATGTGTTGCCCGCGGCTCCGCCCGCGTGGATATCGGTTATCGCTGTAAAAAGCATATATATGTGTTACTCCAGACCATAATCTATCTCTGCGCCAAATTTCATCCGGATCCGTTCAGTAGTTTTTACGTGAAAGAGTAACAAACATCCATCCATCCATCCATACTTACAAACTTTCGCGTTTATAATATAGTAGTATGAGACTGCTTCACATTTTTTCATACTTCTTGGCTGGCAAACTAGCATACGGCTCGCCTGCTGGTAACGTAGCCTATGGACGCTTGCAATACCAGAGGGATCAATTGCGTTTTGCTGAGTCATTTTTTTGTACCAGGGCTTTAAGGTGGGGTATCCATAGGTTTGGAAAACGTTTCTTACAAAACGCAACCCTAAATGAGCGCTAAAGACCTATACTCACACACAGCAACACAACCTCACCGCTGTGTGTAGTTATTTGTCTGTGGTCTTCTGTAAGGTGGAGGTCCTTCCCCAGTCGGGCATGCTCGCTAGTATGGTGTAGTATGGTGCTCGCTAGTATCCCAGGGATATTGCATTTTAAAGCCCTGGTCTAAAAAATGGGTTGACAACACGCAAGTGATACCGCTGGTATTGCAAGCGTCCATAGGCTACGGTAACTGCTTAACATCAGGTGGGCCGTATACTTATTTGCCTTAGTAGTACTTAGTATAAAAAAATAAATAAAAAGAATCCCTTCGGCCACTCGAGTACTACTTCACATCAGGTTTATCCTAGAAGCTAAATATATCTAGTGTGAATGTCCTACCTTACTTGTATTCGCAATACTGCAGGCAATACCCTAGTGTGTGTAGTGACAGTGACTATAGAAATCTAAGAAGAATTCAGATTTCTGTGGTGTAAATACAAGAATGTTATGGGCCCGGCAAATATAATTATGTAGGTAGGTAAGTAATATATCCAGTTTTTCTTCTCAAGGTTACGTCGATGAATCAGAAAAATGTATACTTACATATACAATTCGTTGAATGAATTGCATAAGTAAAATGATAAGAAATATAAATTAAAGGTAAAGTACAGTATTATGTATTTATTAAATGCTTCATGTACAGTATACAAATACATTTAAAGATTTACAATATAAAGCTTAATAAACTCCTTATCGCTAATAGCGATTTCTGCCAGGCAACCTTTGGATGGACACATGTTGGTAGGATTGAATGGTAGTTGTTGGCGTACTTTAAATCAAGTTGTCTGAATTTAAGTATAGATATACTTACCTACATACTTACATAATATTACACACATCTTATTTGTAATACCTACGTATTACATATAAGATGGACTTTGGATTGCCAAAGTAAATTGACGATTGCAACCTGGAGTGTAAATGTGGTGCTGAGCCACAAACCATGGGGCACTTGATATCATGTCCCGCGTGCCATGACACCTGCACCTTAGAGGAGCTTATAGACGCTACTGAAAATGCAAAACTCGTAGCTAGGTTCTGGGCTGACACAATTTAGATTATTAGCGACACGCTAAGAAAAGAACATAAAGATAAACGTATTACAGTATTTAAAAGCCCGGTGTTAATATTTTTGGGGTCTGCAATAAGTAAGTACTGATAACCAATAATAGTGCTTACCATCGAATAGCCGGCGGTGGCGGGCTATATGCTTGTTTACCACCTTTGTAGTATAATATCATTTAGTGATACGTTGTGGGATACTCCATCTTAAAGCCCAAGTATCGAAAAATGGGTCGGCAACACGCAAGTGATGCCTATGGTATTGAAAGCGTTGATAGGCTACGTTAATCGCTTAATTTCAGATGGGCCGTATGCTTGTTTGCCACCGATATTGTATAAAAAAGTGAATTAAACCACTTTAGAATATGTCTTTAGAGATTGAACCACAGCTAAAATAAGGGTCCAAAAAAGGGTGTTACAAGACGGTCGGCAACGAGCAAGGGATTCCCATAATGTTGCACGCATCCATAACCTGTGATTACTGCTTACTCTTAGAATTGCAAACATCTTACGGTAACTACTTACTATAAGGCAGGTCGTATGCTTGCCACAGTACAAAGAAAACATGCAGATATTACTACCACGAAACGGCGTTATTACTTATTATTATTTACTAGCTGTTGCCCGTGGCTACGCCCGTGTAGATATCGATTTCGCGATAAAAGTATTCGCTATTCCAGACTATTCTATCTCTATGGCAAATTTCATCCAGATCCATTCAGTAGTTTTTACGTGAAAGAGTAACAAACATCCATACATACAGTAAAACATTCGCCACCAGCGAGGGGTTTTTTTTACTGCACTATGGTAAAGTTTTTTAAGTTTTTCATTTTGAATTTTTCAAAATTTAAATATTGGAGTATATCATGTTGCCGAGTAATTTGTTTTTTTAACACCAGAAAATGATTGACAAGGTCAGTTCTCGACCGTATGCTGTAGAAATACCCTTGAGTGAGTCCCAGCAATTAAAGTGTATCAGCTGAAATTATGATGATGATGAAGCCAGAAAAGTGATGACGTCTTTTTTTTTACATCTGTCACCTGCATACTAATTCGCTGACAGTTGACATGCGAAGAACTAGGAAAAGCCCAGCCAACTCTTTTTAATCGTCAGATAGTAACAACCTTTTGTAAATTACAGTTGTGGTAGTTAACGATACGCCGTTGGTTTTATTGGCGTAAAATTTGTAACGACTTAATTAACAGATGGCCAGTTGTTTAATTGGCCTCCTTGCACCTCTCAATACGTTCAGAACATAATTATATTGTTCCGGGATTGATGTACTTTGTCTATATTTTTATTATGTCTAACAATTTACTTTGCTCTTACGCAATTATCAGATCCTAAGCTAGGTAGACCCTAAAATTAAATTAAATGACTTGTTTCCAATTTAGGTTTTCGACAGCGTTTTCCTGTCACCCAGTTATTTCCTTTTGTTTTTTAAATAAATTACTTGAAGGTCTTAAAATTGAATCTATTTTTAAAGATATATAAAAAAACAAGCTTGACCTGAATAAATCTCTAGGATGACTTACAGACGCCTTTGAACCCTCAGTTAAAACTTATATTTCGAATATGATAACGATAGTTTTGTTCCCCAGAGAATTAAATAATGTAAAATAGCTAAATTTATTTATAAGATTTTAGATAATATATTTCGTTTATGATTAATCTTTATGCACATAATTTAATATTTATTTTGATTAAAAAAGAGCTTTGGTGTTCTTTTTTGTTATTTTACGGTCAAACCGGCCGGCTGATTCTCTAAGAAACAGCGATGGCAAACTGACAGTTATGATTGCTCGGTGACGGCACACACGATTGCTAAACGTCAAAAAGGCTCGGTTTTCGCTCTTACGGAATACCGATTTTCAATCTGACAGCTAGATTTTGCGTTATCGCGGTTGCCCGGTTTTCGCTCTTACGAAATACCTCTGTGGGTAATCAGAACTACATAAGATAAGAGAGTTAGAGCACCATACTAGTGAGCAAGCCAGACTGGAGAGGACCTCCACCATACCGAAGACCACAAACACAAATGAGAACACGCAGCGGTGTAGTGAGTATTGGTTTCCGGAGCTTAATTAGTGTCACGTTTTTAACGAAACGATATCAATCCCAGAAAAATTCATCATAAAACCCTGGTGTATATTTTTAGGGATACAATGAAACTTCTGGTTTTGCAAGCGTCCATAACTGCTTAAAATCAGGTGTACATGCTTGTTTGCCAATACTATGCTTTCACACACCTCCAACGAAAAGGAAGGATCCTCCGACCAGGTTAGGTGATCATGCCTGGCGGGCCGCGGCCCAACGGTTAGTCATTGGGCGTTGTATATACACTGAGTGTCTGTGTAAACTTCGATATCGCGATTCAGCATCTCGAACATTTGTTCTGCGGTTGCATGTTTCTAGGTATAGTGACATCTGTGTTTTCTATGTTGAACTTCGAGGATATTTGTGGCGTTATTCTATTGGCCTGATAGATGATGCTACAACTACTCAAGTTGTAAACATGTATACCTGATGGTAAGCAGTTTTAATACTAGGATTTTATGCTGGAATATCTCTGGGATAGAAAAACGTTCCGTTTAAAATGCATCCTTAAATAAGCGCCGAAAACCTGTACTCACACACAGGAACACAACTACACCGCTGTGTATACTTAGTTGGCTGTAGTCTTCTACGAGTATAAGGTGAAGGTCATTCCCAAGTCTGGCTTGCTCGTTTGTATAATGCCCTACCTCTCTTAAAAAGCTTCTAAAACGC
Source organism: Trisateles emortualis (assembly GCA_947095525.1). NCBI lineage: Eukaryota > Metazoa > Arthropoda > Insecta > Lepidoptera > Erebidae > Trisateles > Trisateles emortualis. The sequence goes on along the minus strand of OX352736.1, from coordinate 16,642,057 downwards.
AAATTCGAGACAAATTCATAGAACACGATGATTTAAAATGTAAATTCCAAATGTCCTTGAGTTAGCTTCCGCATATTACAACTTTAATAGAGAAAAATAAATTATATTAAAACTGGCTTTTCAAAAGTCAGAACTAGTCGAACAAAAGCATTTAAAACAGAAAAATAACGGCTGATTAAGTTGACACCATCCATTTAGTGTAAAGGTTACTAGTTAGTATTAAAAAATAAATAAAAAACCAGCTACTAAGTATAGTGAAAAATGGAAATCATAATGATATTCGTCTGTATATCTTTAACTAACTGTTGCCAGCGGCTCCGCCTGCGTGGATGTCGGTTATCGCGATAATAATGTGCTATTCCAAACTATTATCACCGCTGGTGTTGTTAATGTCCATAGACTACGGTAACTGCTTACCATCAGGCGGGCCGTATGCTTGTTTGCCTTGGCAGTAAAAAAAAACTATCTCTGTGCGTAAAGTAGCCTATTCACTATATCAGACTATAATCTATCTCTATGCCAAATTACATCCAGATCCGATCAATAGTTTTTACGTGAAATAGTAACAAGAGTAACAATAGTAGTAGTAGTAATAGTATACATCCATACTTACAAATTTTCACATTTATAATAGTAGTAGAATAATATTGTATCCTTATGCAAAAAAAAAAACAATCTTTCAAATTCAATCTAAACTGCGCATAGCATTTTTTTTCTGTTGTCTGTACAATTTCCATCATGTAGTTTATGGTCCCAGTCGAAGTCGACATATTCAACAAATGCTATCGGGCGATTGGGCTCTAGTTCAAAAGTAAACTTACTCATTTGTCCTTGATTTAAATAAGGCAATATTGTCTCGTTATTGTTCTTTATATTTTAAAACTTGTTTATTTAAAATGTGAACTTATAATTAACGAATTATTCATGAACACTAATAAACTAGACAAAGAAACTTGATTGGAAACTAAGAAAAATAAAAGTTTCAAGTAAAATTGTTTTAATTTGTTTATTATCCATAACAAAAAGAGTAGCTGTACTAATGACTGTAGTTTAACTCCAAAAATAGCCACTAGATGGCTCTGTGTCAATATATTTTTTATTCTACTTGGGTGGTAAACAAGCATACGGCCCACCTAATGTTACGCAGTTACCGTAGCCTATGGACGCTTGCAATACCAGAGGTATCACTTGCGTGTTGCCGACACATTGTTTTACACCAGGGCTTTAAGATGAGAGTATCCCTGGGATAGGAATACGTTTCTTTCAAAACGCATCCCTAAAGAGAGGAGACTTGTACAACTACACCGCTGTCTGTAGTTGTTTAGCTGTGGTCTTTTGTAAGGTGGAGGTCCTTCCCCAGTTGAGCTTGCTCGCTAGTATGGTGCGCTACCTCTCTTAAAATTACTCAAATTCAACAAAATTAATATTTTTTTTAAATCTTTAAATTAGCTTTTGATGGAAATAACTTAATATAATTAACGTGCTTTTAAATTATTTTGTAAATTACTGCTTAGTTAAAAGCTTTTCGTTTAAACCTCTACTAATAACGTTAGGAAACCCTTAAATCAAGATCCTTCTCGGACCCAATCAAAGATGAAATTTGGGGTTTTCTGTCAATAGATCCTTATCCTTACTAATATTATAAATGTGAAAGTTTGTGAGTATGGATGGATGGATGGATGTTTGTTACTATTTCACGTTAAAACTACTGAACGGATCTGGATGAAATTTGGCACAGAGATAGATTATGGTCTGGAATAACACATAGTCTTTTCACTTTTAACAGCGATAGCCAACATCCATGCGGGCAAAAGCTAGTTTACAATAAATGCCCGAAGTTTGAAAATTAGCGATTGTACTCGCGATGGCGATATACCTCGGCAACCACGTAGAGCCGTTGCGATGGTCCAACTTCTGATGTCTCTCAGGTTGTATCAAACATACTATCAGAGTGAGGGAACAAAGGGTGCACCTGTATACACAGGTGCACCCTTTGTTCCCTCACTCTCGCGCAGATACATGTGCACTATAGAAAGAAAGTTGGTTATTATTACTTGAATCTATTCTCGTTGAGAATGCTGTCGCTATCTACGCTACACTGTACCTACGTGTGATGATTAATAAAATAAGGATTATGATTTTCCTCTTTGGGTACCATTTTTTACGGAAGACTATGAAGTCTTTGAGAGGATTGGGAGCATTCCAAATCTCACCGGATTTTTGCGGAATATGATTTGGTATATTTCCCGCTTCCATCTAGTAGATAAATCATAGAACCCTCAAGGGGAGGTATGACACGGTCGACATTGGGCGAGTGATACCTCTGGGTTATGCAAAGTAAGTGTCTACAGTCTGGTTCCTGTTTATTAAGGACTGCTAGCTTTTTCTTACCTTGATGTATATAGAAAAAAGTTTTGTATGTTTATTTTAATAAGACACTAGCTGTTGCCTGCGGCTCTGCCCACGTGGATGTCGGTTATCGCTGTAAAAAGTAGCCTATGTGTTATTCCAGACCATAATCTATCTATGTGCCAAATTTCATCCAGATCCGTTAAGTAGTTTACGTGAAAGAGTAACAAACATCCATTTATCCATCCATACTTACAAACTTTCGCGTTTTGATATTAGTAGGAAGTCCATTAGGGAACAAGAATTGTATCGCGGGGTTTACAAAGATACAGTCATCGGACTCAAAGTATACCTACTTTGATTCCGACGACGGTATGTTTGTCCATCCAGATTCCAAACAACGATCTGTGGGTTCCACTATGATAATTTACTACTTGACCACGTACTTAATAGTATATTAAATCTACACTATTATTGTAAATCTGAAAAGTTTATTTCTTTGTCTGTTTGAACGTGATAATCTCTATAACTTATCTTCAAGAGAGGTAGGGCACCATACTAGCGAGCAAGCCCGATTTAGGGAAGGACCTCCACCTTACAAATAATTACAAACAACAGTGTAGTTGTGTTCCTGTATGTAAGTACAGGTCTCCAGCGCTCATTTAGGGATGCGTTTTGAAAGAAACATATTCATATCCCTGGGTTACTTCCATCTTAAAGCGCTGGTGTAAAAAAATGTGTTGGCAAGTGATACCTCTGGTATTGCAAGCGTCCATAGGCTACGGTTACTACTTAACATCAGACTATGTAGTAGGCAGGTATGCTTAAAAAAACAACTACCGTTTAGATTTCAAACGTTTAACTCTGTCTATCTGTCTATTGCTTTTTCACAACTAACCATCTGAATGGAACTTAATGAAATTAATAAGAAGATGGTGTTTTGGGGAAGGACATAGGGTACTTTAAGCAGTTATCACAGTCTATAGACGCTTCCAATACCAGAAGTATAACTTGCGTGTTGCCAGACCCAGGCTTTTGTTATAAAGTATTCCTGGGATAAAGTTTCTTTCAAAACGCATCCCTAAATGAGCGCTGGAAACCTGTACTCATACTCAGGAATACAACTACTCCGTCCCCGCTGTGTGCAGTGACTTGGCTGTGGTCTTCTGTAGTGAAGCTCCTTCCCCTGTCGGGCTTGCTTGCTCGTATGATGCCTTACATTTCTTAAATGACTGATCTGCCTCCGGTCGCATCTGATTGCCGTCTCATCGGACTATGAGAGTGAGGAAACAAAGATTGCATCTGTGTTAGCAAAGACCTTGTGTTCTATAATATCTCCCGCGCAAATGATAAGGCTCTGCCGTGACCAAAATTCGATTCGAAGGATTCTACTATGCATTTTTTATTTTATTAAATAATTGAATATACTCCAAACATGGAAAGTTTTCTTTCTGACTCCTCCTACTTACTTCTGATTAAATTTGTTGCGGGGTCCAAGATAGTAGGTTTAGTTGACCACGAGACGCACGAGTGTCAAAGCTCGGTGTATCAGTTGGTTACTCTGCTGTTAATCCTGGCTCACAGGAGTCAAAGCGGTAGGCATGTGGGTGGGATTTTCCCGAAAATACTCTAAACATAACTCCTTTATACAATAAACTAGCATAAGCTGCTAGACGTTTTAACTATTTTATATTTATGCGGTTTGAAGGAGGTCCTTTAACTTTTCTTATTATCCTTCTCCGTTAACGAGCGAACGTGTTCACGTCAATGATCTTGACCAGCCATGACTCCTAGCGAGAACCTGTTGCTAATAGTATGTAGTTAAATACACAACAAAAGTCTGATCGGAGTTTGGTTTCGGCTGAAACTAAATCTGAGGCCGAAATCTATTGGACGAAACCTGAAACACAAATTTGTAGCAACAACTCTCTGAAAATCGCTGACTAGGCAAGAACCTCCACCTTATAGAAGACCACAATCAAATAACAAGTCGCAGCGGTGAAGTTGTGTTTCTGTGCATGGAAACGTACTGGTCTTCAGTAATCATTTAGGGATGTATATCTCAAGAAAACGTTTTCCTTTAACTTGATTATTATAATATGAGTGTATCTAGTAACTTGTTACTAGATCACTGCACACTCATATTATAATACTAGCTGTTGCCCGCGGCTCCGCCCGCGTGGGTGTCGGTCATCGCGATAAAAAGTAGCCTATGTGCTATTTCAGACTATAATCAATGTCTGTGTCAATTTCATCCAGATCTGTTCAGTAGTTTTTACGTAAAAGAGTAACAGACAGACATCCATCTTTAAGTAGATTTTGGGTCAGTAACACTGGAGTGATGCCCCAGGTATTACGAATGTCCAATGCCTACGGTAACTGCTTACCAGGCGGATAGTATGCTTGTTTCCCACCTAAGAACTATAACACACAAAATATTGGTCTTATGTAAGGATCTGATAACCCACAATAGATACATATTACTGAATACCGTAATCATGACTGCCTTGGTGGTCCAGTGGCCGCAGTATGCGCCTGTTGTGCGCGAGGTTGTGGGTTTGATACCCACACAGGCTAAAACTTTGTGTGACTCATAAAGACTTGTTCTGAGCCTGGGTGTAATTTGTATCCGTTAATTGTATGTTTGTAAAGCCCCCCCGCGACACAGAGCTCATTCTCTAGTGCGGGAGTCATCTTAAAAAAAATATGAGGCCGCAAGTGCACTTGTTTTTATATATTTTTTTTATAAATAATACTAATAAAGTGAGTTTCGGCTTTAGGTAGTTAGGCCTAAGTTAAGCCGAAGCCGAGGTTAGAGCTGCCATGATCGTCAGATACTCACTAGCCCTAAAGGTCGATAACCGTAGAATGTTGTAGAGGCATTATTATCTCGTGACTAGTTGCCTTGTAGGGTTTCCTTAGATATACTTATTTTATTTTGTTGCCCTTAACATTTACACTTTAATATTGAATGTAAAAACGTACAGTAAAATCAAGGTTACATGTTTACAAACAATAAAATCACGGACACGAAGTGCGGCCTGACTCGAAATCGTGTGGGGATCGAACTCACAACACGCTTTTTTTTCTTTAAAAAGACAACTCCCGCACTAGAGAACAAGCTCTGTATCGCGGGGGACTTTACAAACATACGATTAACGGACACAAATTACACCCAGACTCAGAACAGTTCTTTGTGGGTCACACAAAGTTTTGTCCTGTGTGGGAATGGAACCCATAACCTAGTGCACAGCAGGCGTATACAACGGCCACTGGATCACCGAGACAGTCAATCTCAAAGTCAAAGTCAGTCGCTGCGCAGCGAGTGGCAAATAAAGAGGTGAGCTAGGCTGCAATCAATTTAGTTTCATGGCATGACATACTACTAATATAGTCTGATGGGGAAACTGAAGCACCGGGGAGAGAAACAGTTTCGTTATTGTGTCGGAGGGGTCTTTACAAACGTACAATTTACGGACACAAATTGCACTCGGAACAAAATTTACGGATCATACAAAGTTTTGTCCCGAGTGGGAATCGAACCCACGACCTACAGATTAGAAGTCGGGCCTGCGGCCACCTAGGCCGGTTGCTGGCTTTCTGGAAGAGGTTGGGCTGGATGGAGTAGCCGAAGGGAAGTCACGTACAAACGCCCACTTGAGCGGCCAAGTGCGGCTAACGCCCCGACAAACTAACTAACTAGCTGTCGGGCCATCTTCAATGATAGTATTAAAGATATATGAAAGTCACGCCCTGGTGTTTCAATTTTAAAATGTTGTTTTCATAATCATCTTTCCCAAACTAACTATCGAAGAAATAGTAACTTACCTAGAGTTGTCCGCTCTTTTAATAAACTCAACCTCAATTCTCAAATTGATTTATTCTGTAGTAGCCCAAATACTGTAGTGAATATATTGTCTAAAGAACCATCACTATTGTTATAAGTAATATGTTTATTGGTAAAATTCTGTTACATTGTTTTCTATCCACATGTGGAAGCTTGTAAATGGTATATGCTAGCTTACAAAATAAGTACAATTTGTAAAATTAGCCGTAAGCTCCCCGAATAAAATAAAATAAAATAAAAATAAAATAAATGAGTTGCAAATGATAGGCATTTTTTGATCTATGGACTCTTAATAAATACCGGGGTTATCACTCGTTTGTTGCCAACCCTACATCGTGTAACACTAGGATTTTGTTTTATTTCTCTTTGTTTAGGACTTCGACTTGCACTTAGCCGGTGTTGTTTACTTATTTTTTAAATTACTTAGTTCTAGTAAAGCGGGCTTACAAGAAGTAAGTATCTCTTTAATAGTACTGCTTCATTTTAAACTTACTCAGTAAAGTATCAGGCACACTTACAGGTTAGAGTAAGACTATTTGCATTCCAGGTAATCTAGTCATTCTAAATTGTTATTCGGACAGTACACTTGGAATAGGACTGGTCTTTGTTCATATAAACGTATAATTTAAGACAAATACTTATAATAAATTAGTTTAGGTAGAATACTCCCCCACAGAAAAGCACATGGATGCATGGAAAATCATCATCTCATCCGAAAGATGTCCACTGCTGGACATTGCCCAAGGATTTCGAAAATGAATGCGCTAATTTTCTTGATATTAACATCATGTTTTTTGTTTGTATTTTACTAATGACGATGTCAACAAGTATATGGCCTGCCTAATGGCAAGCAGTTGCTGCAGCCTATGGACGCATGCAAAACTAAAGGTATCCTTGCGTGTTGCCAACACAAACAAATTAAAAGCAATGTTGTATTATGGATTTTTTTCTAGGATTGGTATACGTTTCGTTATAAACGCATCCCTAAATGAGCTCTGAAAACCTGTGCTCACACACAGGAACATAATTACACCACTGTGTGTAGTTATTTGGCTGTGGTCTTCTGTAAGGTGGAGGTGCAAAAAAAATGCAACACGCAAGTTATACCTGCAGTATTACAAGCGTCCGTAGGCTACGGTAACTACTTACCATCAGGCGGGCCGTATGCTTGTTTGTCACACTGGTAGCTAAAAAACAAAGATAAAAACGCACTAATTCCCATTTTTTCATCAAAATGTTTAAGGAACGACCTTCCGGTATTAAACATGACACATATCCATAAATTAATTAACAATCCAAGTATAGTTTAGGCATAAGGTCTGGTTCGCATCATTAATATTCAATACCAGTCTCAATACGTGTACACACGTCATTATAATACAATGATTACTGCTAGTGATTTTATTTGGCTAATGCTAATGCTAGTCAGGGCTGACATTGTGTAAGGCAGTAAATCAGTCGGACGCACTCACAGGTTAAAGATGCAGTTCATTATTATAGTTGCGAGAATTAATGTATATTATTATTGTGACAGATTTTGAGGATCAACAGATATGAGCCTCTAGACAAGTGGCATAAGCGATAGTCGAATCGAAAAGTCAAAAAATAAAATGTATGGAATTTGACGAGTCTACGATTTAATGTCGTAAACTTACGTCAAACCCCATACATTTTCTTTTTTGACTTTTCGATTCGACTATAGCTTATGCCACTTGTCTAAAGGCTCTGTAAGGTTAGACACGTTTGTCGCAGTCACTCCGTAGATGGGTAACGACTAAAAAATAAAAATAATCTTGCACTCCGGGAGTGCCGACAGAAGTGAAAACACTAGGCAAAACAATTGTTATAAATTTTATAGCAATAAATGTTTTTTTTTATTTATCTAGACGGGTTCGCGGTCTGCTATTTGTACAAGCATATATCGCCTCTTTTCTTTAATAACGTGACAGTCGAAAATTATAGCAATTAATGTTTTTTTTTATTTATCTAGACGCGTTCGCGGTCTGCTATTTGTAGGTACATGCATATATCGCCTCTTTGCTTTAATAACCTGTTGCCATTAATAAATATTATTGAATTGAAAAATAACGTGACAGTCGAAAAAAGATTTTTCGGATATGTCAAGCTGCGTCTCGTAACGGTGCAGCGGTGTCGCGAATCCAGGGATTTTATCTCATCTAAAAATATGCGTACCGTGCTAAAATTAGTTTTCACTTCAAAAAATGTTTATTTCGTTTTATACAAAAAAAAATGTTCCCCGTTTTTACAATTTTCAAAGAGTTTCCATATTCCGAATTATAATGCGCCTCGCGCAGTTGGTAAATCTCCGTTGAGATTTGCCGCCGTGACCAAAAGAAAAGATAAGATCGTAAGAAAAAATAGTATGTATTTAATAACTTTATTTGCATAAACAATGTATGGTTCTTAATCTAGTTAAGCTTAAAAGGAGACCTCTACCACTAAGTTAACACTTTGAAGGACAGTGAACGCTTAAAGACGTCATGACAATAAAACATCTATTGTGTCTACGTTACTGTCCGCGAAAGTGTTAAGAACCACACATTGTTTATGCAAATATATGCTCGTTTTACCAAGTAACCGAAACTATAAATAATTTCTAACAGTTAAAGCCATCGAACCTCTAAGAAAAAGAAGAGTATGCTTGCTTTGGGGATCGAACTAAGGCTCTCACGATCGTCGACAAACAAAAACGCATGCTACATACCATACGTAACAGAAATTTAAGAGAGGTAGGTCACCATACTAGCGAGCAAGCCCGACTGGGGATGGACCTCCAACTTACAGAAGACCACAGCCAAATAACTACACACAGCGGTGTAGTTGTGTTCCTGTGTGTGAGTACAGGTCTCCAGCGCTCATTTAGGAATGCGTTTTAAAAGAAACTATCCCAGGAACACTCCATCTTAAATCATTCATCACTGGTAAAAAAATGGGTTGGCAACACGCAAGTGATACCTCTGGTATTGAAAGCGTCCATAGGCTACGGTAACTGCTTAAAATCAGGCGGGCCGTATGCTTGTTTGCCATTCAAGAAGTATAAAAAAAATGCATCGAGACCAATAAGCCAAAGAATTGAATATTATTATAGTATGACGTCACGCTATGTTAAATTCGAACGTCTGGTTTGTAAACACAGCTGACATTTGACATTGGTGATAAATTGTCACCTTTCTTTAAAATGTTTTATAGGTGACTAGGGGTCGCAAGCGACTTCGTCTGCGTGGTAATTTGGAATATTTTCCCCGATTTTGCAACAAATGTTACTACTGCTCCGCTTCTATTGATCATAGCGTGATGTTATATAGCCTATAGCCTTCCTAGATAAATGCACTATTCAACAAAATAAGATTTTTTTTTCTAATCGAACTAGTACTAGTTCTGAGATTAGCGCGTTCAACCAAAGAAACAAACAAACTCTTCAGCTTTACAATATAAGTATAGATTTCATTTATTTTCGCGCCGTATAACCTATCATACATATACACATATTATTAATCTATATCTTATGGTATAAATGTGAATGTTTGGATGGATGTGTACCTATGGATGTTTTTTACTCAATCATGCACAAAATAGCTTAACGGATCTGGATCAAATTTGTAATAGATATATTATAATATATCTAATATTATAGTCTGGATTAGCTCGTAGGCTACCTTTAATAATAATTTTGGCCTATATAATAATTATAATTTACTAGTTTCGTAGTAGTAAATTATAATTATTATAATACTAGTTGTTGCCCACGGCTCCGCCCGCGTGGATGTCGGTTATCGCTGTAAACAGTAGCCTATGTGTTATTCCAGACCATAATCTATCTCTGTGCCAAATTTTATCCAGATCCGTTCAGTAGTTTTTACGTAAAAGAGTAACAAAAATCCATCTATCCATTCTTACAAAACTTTCGCATTTATAATATTAGTAGGACATTACAAGGACCTTTACCTTACAGAACACCACGGCCAAATAAGTATATACAGCGTTTTGTAGCCCTATGTGAGTTATAATCTGTGGATAATATGTTGTATTTCTGGTTGTTGGTAAGTAACCTGAATAAATAAATTAATGTGCTCCAATATATTTAACACTAGCTTTTGCTCACGACTTCGTTCAAGTAGTATCTGTTATTTCTGGCCTGTAAATATACTATTCTGATTTAGAAGCTATAACATTGTAATGTTTCATTAAAATCCATCCAGTAGTTTCGGCGTGAAAGAGTATTCTAACGAATTTAGGATATAGTTTAAGATGTCGCTTGTGACCACGCGTATAATGAAATAGGTAACAATACTAGTAGTTACATATGACTTTATTTGTTTAACCTTCGTATTGCGTAATCTTGACCTTCAAAAATCGAAAAGCGAAAGTTCTAGAAATATTTTTGTAATTTGGTTGTTACCCTTGTGTTTTGAAATAAGAATTGATATTGGGTTTTGAATGGACTTATTGATTTATTGTTTTTTTAAGTTGAATGTAGAATAAACGAGTGTAAACAGATTTATACGTACGTATATCTATTTAACAATGTGGCAGATAGCGTATTATCTTTTCATCTGTTCTGTGAGTGAATTGATATACGCTATCTGAAAATCAATAGTAAAAATATAAACAGACGATCGAACTTGGTTCGGGCTGAACCACGAACATGGTGCGCTCCGAACCATATTATAATGATATTAATAATAATAATCATCTGAGCGTCTCCGTGCTTCGGAGGGCACGTTAAAAGTCGGTCCCGACTGTTAACAGTCGTTAGATCATGACAGAGGCCTAAATATGGGCGATCTAAATAACTCTGTCACCAGGTTGACCACTAACCAAACGATAAGAAGAAGAAGAATAATAATAATGTCCGGCGGACCGTGCACCACACGAGCGAATATGGTTCGGAGCGCACCATGTTCGTGGTTCGGCCCGAACCAAGTTCTATCGTCTGTTTCATCATCACAACCCATAAACGTCCCACTGCTGGACACGGGTCTCCTCCATAAAATTGGAGGGATATTAGCCTACTATACCACGCTGGCCAGACGGGTTGGTATAGGGTTTTGTTTCGAGTTTTCCCTCTCTTGCAGTGGATATTGTCTGCCTGACTTAGTCCCTTAGTCGACTCTTACGACACCCTTGAGATTGGATGGGGTGGTGACATTTGTATTCTTAATCCGTCACCACACGGACATCTATCTAGACTGTCGTCTGTTTATACTTTAATAATGGACCGTTGCAGTTGTAATCGAATTAGAAATAACCAGTAATAAAAGTTACATCTGTAACGTAAAACCCAACCCTTGATTTTAATTTAGTAATAAGATTGCTAGATTATCAGTTAGAAAGTAAGTACCTATTTCGATTTAAATTATGATGATTTAAAAATATTTCGCTTTAAATTATTACTTTAGTAAGATTATTATGTAAGAAATAGCAGCAAACCAAATAAATAAATAAACGGTAGCGATGTTTTGTGTAAACTTTTTAATAGGGTCATTATAAATATATAAACTGCTAAAATAATTTTAATTTATTTTATGATTGATGACACTAAAATAATATATCTATGTATCGACGCAAATAGGTAGTTTTCTCTCTACATTAACCAAAAGTTGACTAGTAGAGAATGTCTTCGGCATTCAGTCCGCCATTGTAGACATGTATTGTGTAATAAGTTTATAAATAAATAGTTAATAGGTACTATTGCTATGCATACTAAAAAGATGAATTAGCTGTCTTCAGGTTCACACCAAAATATATTTAGCAATAAAGAATTTCACAGAATTTAACGCCTACAAAAAATATTGTAGCAACCTGTAAAAACTCACAAAAGAAAAAATCTTGAAGGCGCTTACAAAAATAATGTATGAATTTTTTTTTTTTTATACTACTTGGATGGCAAACAAGCATACGGCCCGCCTGATGTTAAGCAGTATCCGTAGCCTATAGACGCTTGCATTACCAGAGGTATCACTTGCGTGTTGCCAACCCATTTTTTATCATCATCACGTAAATAGGTACGTATAGCATTACACGAAATGATTCATTTATTTATAAATAAATCAACAGAAACAAATATTTTTTAAATCATACAAAATTTTGTCGCTCGTTGTGATGTTAGTGGCAAAGAGGAGCACTTTAACCACGGGACCACAGCTGTATTAATTATTTTTCACTGTTAATAGTGTTTTTGGTTAAATAAGTATCTACTGGGGGTTTAACAATAAATTAAATTTAATTATATTAAAATACTTTCATATCAGTAATATAAATGTTGTAATTTTTTTTTATTTAATACCTATTTTGTACCTACCTATTTTTGTGAATATTCGGATAAACGTTTTTCTTTCTTTCTTTCTTTAAATTGTACCAGTAACTACTAACTTTTTTATTGCAACAGATGCTTCAAAGTGTGAAGGAACAGACGGTTCCATCGCCGGGAACCTAATCCTCGTGTCTAAAACAAAAAAAGAGGAAAATACTTTACTGATTTTTTTTGTAGAAAATACAAAATATTAATGCGGAGTAATTTTCCTACGCCTATTAAGCAGTCCTCCACCCTTTTTGTATATTATTTATTATTAGATTTTATTTTTAATTCGTGTAAATATAGTTTTAGTGTTTTACATTATACTTATATTATTAATTATAATAAAGTATACAATGATAATAAAATTATTAAATACTAAAGGTATTTCACTGTTATATTATATCAGTATACCTACCTACTACCTAATGCTAATTTAATAAATGTGTATGTTTGTATTATAATTATGCAAAAATATCTGGGCAAGTCATAAATATCCTAAATACATACACATCTAATGCCGAAGGAATATGTGTATTTTAAAGTTTTCGCTTCTAAACTGTACCGATTTTACTTTTATTTTATTTTGGTATGTATTAATACTTTATTTTTAAGCATTAGTAGCTAGTAGGATAGCGTTTAGTGTACCCCGCATAACATTAATTTGACTCTACTTTTAAACTTCAATTAACAATTGTGGTCAAAAATAAACGAAAAAAATTCTGATGCTTTTTGATGAGTGTTTATACACTAAATATATTAAACATTAAACCGTTTTTTTAATAATAATAGTGATCTATCACAACATAGTCAATCTTATCGGCAAGAGTGCGCGGACGGCGGACAATTGACTTTCCAACACTATTTTTATACTGATCTTGGACGGCCGCCATCAGCTGAGCAAACGCCAGTTCACTACTAACCCGACAACATATACGTACCTGCTCCCCACAAAATTTCTAAAATATCTTACTAACTCATAACCTCGACCGAGAACCATCAATGAGCTACCGTTTCAATGAAATATGCTTTAACCCGTGCGTTACAAATAACCTACAAGGTTTGTGAAGTTTCAGTACGAGATTATGGCGACGTGAGCGCGCACCGCGTCCGCCATGGCGCGCTACCGATGGACGCTAGCTCTAATTTTAATCTGCCTGCCTATCCTTGCCACAGTGATAACCGCATTCCGTGTTCGCGATTTACCTAGATTCGATGATAGTGTAAAACTTGATAGAAAAAAGTGTGATGACTGTGATGTGTTTGGCCATAAGTTGCATAGTGTTAAAACCGAAAGTGACAAACATGAAGACTTGAAGAAAGCAGTGCGTGAGAAACAACAACAGATTCACCAGAAGTCTGGTCATAAGTTTGATATTAGCGATGAAGATGATGATTCAGGTATTTTGAAAACAAAACCCGGATTAAAACAGGAGCCAAGCGGTAGTAAATCAAAACTAGAGGCAAGTAGCAAAAAGTTTTTAAGTTTTAGCCATGATGACGATGATGACGACGACGATGACACTAATGAAAAGCCTAATGTATTAAAAAAACCTAAAATAGCCGATGTCAAAAAAAGTGAAAAACCAAAAACTGATACAAAGAGCTCTCAAATTAAGGATAATGTGTCTGCTAAGTCGAAAATCCTAGAAGTAAAAAAAGTTGATCTTAAACCGAAACATCCCGATGGTAAAGATAAAATCATCAAATCACTGTCGAAAGAAAATGATGATGATGATGACAAAACACGTGTTACAGCTAAATCAAAAATTTCAGAAGGTAAAAAAGTCAGTCTTAAATCACAGGATCCTAAAAGTTCAGAAGATTCAAAGTCAACATCTAAAGAATTAGAAGAAAACAATGACGATAGTGATGATGATGATGACGATGACGATGATGATGACGAAGAAGAAGAAGATGATGATGATGATGGCGCATTGTCTAGCCTTTGGGAAACATTTAGCATGCTTGGGCTACAAATTGATCCAAGTCTTAAGCCAGCTGAAAAAAAAGAGAAAGAATCAATTCCTAAATCTAAGGCTAAAAAAGATGACGACAAAGATGCTAAAGATAAACACAAAATTCATATTGAAGTTACACCTAAAATAAAAGAAACAACAAAGAAAGTTGATGTTAAATCAGTGATACCAAAACTTAAAGAAACTGCTTCTAAATCAATTAATAATTACATAATAGAAGATGACAAAGATGATGATGACGACGATGATGACGACGATACTGATGATGATAAAATTGATTTGTTAAAAAAAGGGAAATCTAAAAGTGTGATTAAAGAAAAAGATAAAACTGCTGAATTTGCTAAGAAAATAATGAAAGTTCAGGATGACAGTGATGATGATGACGATGATGATGATGATGATGATGATAGAATAGATTTGTTGAAACATGGAAAATCTAAGATTTTACCTAAAGAAAAAGATAAAACTGGATCTACTCTAGAGAAAATTACTAAAGTCAAGTATGATAGCGACGATGACGACGACGATGACGACGACGATGATGATGATAAAGCTCTGCTAAAGAAAAAAGAACCAATAATTGCAATTAAAGAAAAGGGTAAAGCCGATAAAGTGTCACCTTCGCAAAACAAAGACGTGAAAGATAATAAAGAAGCTGAAAAAAAGATGCAAAAAGATGAAGAAAGTGTTAAACCTGCAATAAAAAAATCCGATGCGATAGTAAAATTTGAAAGTAAAAAAGAAGAGACATCAAAAATCGACAAAGTAATTAAACCTAAGCTAGACGATAAAAAAACTGAAAAACCAGTTGCAAAAGAAAAAACTGTTAAAACGTCTGTAGAAAAACAAGACTCTAAAAAAGAAGACAAAAAGGAATCAAAATTTCCAGAAGATAAATCAAAGAAAGAAACTTTAAAGAAGGACCAGGAAAAAGATACCATAAAACCAAAAAAAACTGAAGGTAAAGAAGAGAAAATTCCTCATCGTGAAAAACCAAAAAAAGTAGAAAAGAAAACACCTGATGAAAAGAAAGAAGATATTCAAGATGGCCTTAATATGCATGACATTAAAAAAGAAATCAAAGCCCAAATACGGTCAAGTCGTGAAGATAAAAAATCTGATAAATCATCAAAAGAAAAGAGACATGATAGCAAAGAAATTTCTTCAACTGAGAGTAATTTAAAACACGTTACGGATGCTTTGCACAGGCGGAATTTACTCAAAAGTGAATTCGAAGACTTCTATGCATTCTTACCAACTTTTGCTCCGAATTTTTCACGCATTCATAACCCGGAATGCAGACGCCACGGCCAGATTGTATTGAGGCAATTACGAGGCACAAAACTATGGGCCTTAAATAGTAAGTATCTTTGTTATAAACATGTATACTTAGATAAATTTTTTATACTATTAAGGATGCAACCAAGCACATAGCCCACCTGATGGTTAGTAGTTACCGTTCCATATTGACGCTTACAACACCGTAGTGCCAGTCACGCGTTGCCGAACCTTGTGAGTGATTATTTTCCTATAAGTAATTATATTTTTACTCATAACTCAAAATCCAGAACCAAATGAAATGATGAATAATAAAAATAATAAGCTTGTATGTTTTCATATATTCTTTTACCGAAAAACTAAAATAATTTACTGAAATCTGAAACTGAATTACGAAGTAGATTTACTTTAGTGAACGTTGTATTATAATATTAATTTCAGCATAAAAGATTAGTTTCTCTTTTATATATGTGATAAATGAAAAAAAAACTTGTGAGGTCTAAACGAAAAGGATATTCCCAGTTCGAAATTGTATGCTTTTATTTTGAGTATTTTATCCGTTAACTGAAATAATTACTACACCATAGAATAACTATTTACATTGGCAACGTTTCAGAGATTTCGACAACAGATGTTGAGCGAAAAAAACATAAATAACTACGTATTGTGGTTAATTAATCAAGGGTTTTAGTGAGTAGAAGAACACATTTACATATTAATGGCAATAGATAAGTATCTGTAATAAAAAAGTGTGTTTTGCGTGTTAACTTTAAACTCTTATGGCTCAAAAAATGCTACACAAAGGGATTATTAAGTACTGTAAACAAAGTTTGGCCTTGACGTGTAGCCTTAGGTTAATTCCCAAGGGCTTTGCATAGTTGAACGAAACAGGAATTTTTCATTACAGTGCTCGACGCAACGGCGAAAATCCCTTCGGGTATACTACAAGGTAATGGAATACAGCTCGGTGATTTTGACCAGTGTGTGGGGAGCCGTGCTCGCGTACAGTTAGAGAGTGGAAACGTGGTCAAGGTTCAAGGAAAGTACTGTTTGGCTCGGATAGACGTGAAAGCGGAACACCCAGAGCTGGAGACCCCGGTGCATTTGGCGCAAGCCAGGAACTTGATTCGAAGCCGGATTGATGATGTGAGTTTTAGTTTTAGTAGTTTAATTAAGACTAGCTTGTTGGTCTAGTGGTTAGTGACCCTGATTGCTAAGCTGGAGGTCATGGGTTCGATTTCCATGCGTGACAAAAATTTTTGTGATCCATAAATGTTTGCCCGAGTCTGGGTTTAATTTGTGTCCGTGAATTTTATGTTTGTAAAGTCCCCCGCAACACAGGGCTTGTTCTCTCCTGCGGGAGTTGTCATTAAAACAAAAGTTCTAAAAGTAAAACACACAGATACAAATATAATTCATAAATCAGATACGACCTTTCACAATGATATTACAGAATGTTTAATGCGTATACTCATCGATTCATCATTGACTAGATGTTAAACAGCTATCGATACACTTCTCACTATTTATTTGAGTACGCAGACTATGAATAGTACTATTTAGATTGTCTGGGTCAATTGAGCTGTCAAAATAGTGAACTTTATTTGTATGTTGTCTAGAGTTGGCAGGTGTTACTATCGTTAATATTTGAAGCCACCCATGTCTCATTATGATTGACAAGTACGAGTAATTAGATTAAAGTAGTATGATTACACTCCAAATTCATTAATTATTGTCCTTAGTAGGCGGAGAAGTAAGTTTTGTGAGTTACATTTACTTTATGCGTTAATCATGAATGCATAGTCTAGATTTCGTTTTGGTTTTATTATCTACTAGCTGTTGCCTGCGGGTCCACCCGCATGTATGTCGGTTATCGCGATAAAAGTAGCCTATGTGCTATTCCAGACTACAATCTATGTATGTGCCAAATTTGTAGGAGGTCTATAAAGATATTTTCTGGACAATATTATTATGATTACTTATTAATAAAAATAATCTAGTTTACTTTTAAATACAAGAACATTTTTCGAATGGGACAATTTTGTGGTAGATTAGTGATAACATGAAAGACGATGAATCAGTTACACAATCTAAAACTGCCACGTAAACTCAAAACACTAAGCGTTACCATGATTTGTTTAGCCAGGTCACTTCGTGCCGCGATTTTCAACGTTAAGTTGGGGGGTATGCATACCAGCTGTCTGCAACCCTGAGGATGTCGAGGTCGTCATCAAAGATGCTATCAAACACTATCAGAAGACCAGTGGAGTTATCGTGCGAGTTAAAGTTGATGAACAGGACTGTTATGTCGAAGAAGCTGACTGGTGGAAGGAATGGATTGAGATACCTACTATCTTGACACTGTAAGTTAACTAAGAAGCTGATCAAAAACTGAAGTTCCTTCTTCAAAAATAAATCCTACATCAGTTATCATATTATGGTCAATTGTGACTAATAAAATTTAGCAATCAAACAAAAAAAAATAAGCATTCAAATTCATTCAAGAATCGTGATCCTCGGATTTACGCAATCAGCTGAAATGAATTAGACAAACAATATTTCCAAACCAACAGATTTTAACTATTTTGCGCTGGAAATTTTGCCTATGAAAATCAAACACTAAAATCATTGATCACAATTTTCGCGCCATTAAATATTAATAATTTTTAATATTAGCTGGAGAATTTATCAAATTTATTATATTTCAGATCCTTCTATGGTGTCATTGTTTTGCTTGTACTTGTGGCGACGCTTCAAGACTTTTTTGCTAGAAGAACAGAGGCAGAAGTTGAAGAAACAGATGACAAGAACGAGGGCGGTGAAGAAGAAGGTCAAGAAAAAGAGGCTGTCAGTGGTAAACGACCAGGTAATAAACAAATTAAATAGTGCTTTGATATAGAAACAAAACATAATTATAATATTTACAGATTTGCGGAACTGATATTTATATTGTGGAAAAGGGACAGCAATATCCCGATTGATAGACTTTTAAAACTTCTTACTTAATCAACTAGTTTGTTTATTTCTTCTGCTATTTCACTTATTCAAATTTAGTTTAAGAACATGAATTAAACTTTACTTTTTATCGCGATAACCGACATCGACACGGGCGGGTGGATCCGCCTGCATCAGCTCGTAGATACGTTATACGTAAATATTTAATTTCTTTGTTACCATCATCTTCATTATCTCGACGCATAGAAAAAAGATCTACTTCTCTTTTCTGTGTCTCAACCGAAAGACATCCAATGCTGGACATACCCTTTCCTAGGATTCCCTCAGCATTCAGTCTTGAGCTGACTTTATCCATCGGCTGCTGTTACTTTAACAAACACAGCGGCTATCGGTTCTGATAATACCTATCTGTTTACATTGCCACTCCCGCTGCCTGTACGATCAGTAGATCCTTTAAACTGCGCAACGGATTTCAATGCAGTTTTCAGCAATAGATTGAGTGATTCAAGAGGAAAGTTTATATGTATAATACACTCATATTATAATAGAAAAATCAATGGAACCCGAAGCGAAGCGTGGGCGGATCGCAAACTCGCTAGTTATAATTTTAAAAATCTAGTTTCACCAATAGTAGTGCTAGTAATTATTACAATTTGTGGAGCACCCGCTAATTTAATGGCTAGCCGATGTTTCATCGATCGTAAACCACATTTTTCAGGAAACAAAATAGCTGTTTACAATCTGTGGAGAGACGTTTAGGTGACGTTTTTAGAGGAAAGATACAATAAATCATTAATTTTAAGGCATGTTTGTGATATTTCACTTTTAATATTGGTTCATTATGGATCGAATATATTTTTTTAAAGACTACTAGAAAAAAAGCCCTGTTTCGCTTAAAACTTTACAAACAAACAATTCACGGTCAAAGTAAACCTAGACTCGGCACAAATATTAATGGGCACACATTTTTTTGTCCCGTGTGGGAATCAAAGTCACAACACTGTGCGGTGTTGGTGGCGAGATGACGACTGGACTATACATGCAATCATTTGTTAGTTCTGATTTAGTAAGTAATATTATACTCGGAGTACCTACTTCAATTATTTTGGTTTGTATTTAGTACGGAAGTCGACTGCAAACTAGAACTCGAAGGTAAAACCAAACAAAACTATTGTTTGACGTTAGAAGCAAAGCTTACATGAATATAGCCAAAAATAGCTGCTATATGATTTCGTAAACAATGTACCTATTTGTTAATCCAATTGTAATGATTATACTAAGATACTTAAGGAACATGATAGCGAAAAAAATTACCATAATATAAATTATGTTGGTACTCTTACAGGCACTTTCAAAAAGTGAAATTTACATAATTTCCAAATTGTCAACATTTTGCAACGTTGACTGCATTGGAACAACATTTCAATCATAATTATAACCATTTTGATTTATAGATGTGTACCAGTATATTAATGTGAATAAAAATCATTTTTATTACATCAAATGATCAAAGAGGGATATAGATATTCAAATAGCGCAGACGATACGAAAGTGCAGACAGAGCCTCTAGACCTACTCAAAATATTTTTTTTTTTTTTTATACTACTTGGGTGGCAAACAAGCATACGGCCCGCCTGATGTTAAGCAGTAACCGTAGCCTATGGACGCCTGCAATACCAGAGGTATCACTTGCGTGTTGCCAGCCCATTTTTTGACACCAGGGCTTTAAGATGGAAGTAACCCTGGGATAGGAATACGTTTCTTTCAAAACTCATCCCTAAATGAGCGCTGGAGACCTGTACTCACACACAGGAACACAACTACACCGCTGTGTGTAGTTATTTGGCTGTGGTCTTCTGTAAGGTGGAGGTCCTTCCCCAGTCGGGCCTGCTCGCTTTTCTACTGACTCACAAAGAGTTTTTCTGAGTCTGGGTGTAATTTGTGTCCGTTAATTGTATGTTTGTAAAGTCCCCCGCGACACAGAGTTTGTTAGAGAACAAACTCTGTGTGTGGGAGTTGTCTTTAAAAAATAAAGAGGAAAGATATGATTTTTTGATTGTTTTTTTATACTAATTGTTTTTTATACTAATTGGGTGGCAAGCATACGGTCCGCCTGATGTTAAGCAGTTACCGTAGCCTATGGACGCTTATAATACCAGAGCCTCTAGACAAGTGGCATAAGCGATAGTCGAATCGAAAAATCAAAAAAGAAAATGTATGGGATTTGACGTAAGTTTACGACATTAAATCGTAGACTCACGTCAAATTCCATACATTTTATTTTTTGACTTTTCGATTCGAATAACGCTTATGCCACTTGTCTAGAGGCTCAGAGGTATCACTTTAATGAGCGCTGGAGACCTAGTTTGTTTGTTTGTTACGGTTTAGCTCAAAAATTAATCGACCGATTTAAAAAAATATTTCACCATTAGAAAGCTACATTATCAACGGGTAATATAGGCTGTATTTTATAGAAAAATAATTATTTTAAAACTAGCTGTTGCCAGCGGCTCCGCCCGCGTGGATGTCGGTTACCGCTGGAAAAAGTAGCCTATGTGTTAAGTACCATAATCTATCTGTGTGCCAAATTTCATCCAGATCCATTCTTACTAACTTTCACATTTATAATATTAGTAAGGATACGGGATCTCTACGAAAATTAAATAAATACTCAATCGTACGAAGCCGGAACGTACTGCTAGTACATTATATAGATTTTATTTCAACCTCTTTTCTTCCAGATGGCTTCCTCAGCGGTTTCTCGCTTTACTACACAATCGATAAGCTAATAGCTCCTGGGACTACAGACGAGATATCTTGCATCCATGGCGTTAGAGGCATCGCCACTATTGCATTACTGATTGCACACAAGTTTCTACCAGTAGGAGTGATGCCGTACACTAACAGAGTGAAGATTACAGAGGTAAGGAGATTTAATAATTATTTATTTTTATTTAAAACTTCTTTGTCCGTGTAGTGACGGATTAAGAATACAAATGTCACCATCCCGTTTCATCCCGAGGGTGTCGTAAGAGTCGACTAAGAAAGTAAGTCAGGCGCGCGTTGCCGACTCTTTAGAAACCTTATAACTCTCGGGAAAACCTCGGCATAGAGCTCATTCCACAACCTAATCGTACGTGGGAGGAAATTCTTTCGAAACAGGGTTCAAATATTCTATCTGTCTAATATATGTTTATATTTTTTTATACTACTTGGGTGGCAAACAATCATACGGCCCGCCTGATGCTAACAGTTAGTTGCAACGCATCCCTAAATGACCGCTGGAGACCTGTACGCACACAGGAACACAACTACACCGCTGTGTGTAGTTATTTGGCTGTGGTCTTCTGTAAGGTGGAGGTCCTTCCTCAGTCGGGCTTGCTCCCTAGTATGGTGCCCTACCTCTCTTAAAATTACATTAATAACTTTGAAAGAATTTAACAAAGAATTGTACTCATTACACAGAGATTTGTTTTGAGTGGGAATAGATCCCACGATTTCCGGCACAGCAGTTTTGGTGAGTAACGTCTAGACTCAGACCAACAGAATAACAGGCTAGTCACATACCTACCGACGTCTATTGTGTAGGAGTCAAAATCCTTACTAATATTATAAATGTGAAAGTTTGTAAGAAATGATGGATGGATGGATGGATGTTTGTTACTCTTTCACGTAAAAACTACTGAACGGATCTGGATGAAATTTGGCACAGAGATAGATTATGGTCTGGAATAACACATAGGCTACTTTTTACAGCGATAACCGACATCCACGCGGGCGGAGCCGCGGGCAACAGCTAGTATAGTTATAAAGTTATAATCTATATTAGTATAAATGAGAAATTTTGGATGTATGAATGTTTGTAAATCAAGCACGCCAAAACGACGCAATGGTTCTGGATAAAATTAAGTACAGACATGTTACAGTACATACGTTTTGTATCCAGGAAAAACACAGTCCAAATGCGGTACGCGCGGGTGAAACCGCAGGTGGAGACTTGTAGTTGTTAAAATAATATCTTTGGGACAATACAAACACGATCATCTGATTACAAACTACTATACCCTACGAAATCTAAATAAATGTCCACCCGTGCGGAGTGATGACGTGTCGCTAGTATTATATCCCACTAATCTATACTAATATTATAAAGCTGAAGAGTTTGTTTGTTTGGTTGAACGCGCTAATCTCAGAAAGTACTGGTTCGATTAGAAAAAATCTTTTTTTGTTGAATTCTGCATTTATTCAGAAAGGCTATAGGCTTTATAACATCATGCTATGATGAATAGGAGCGGAGCAGTATTGAGATATGTTGCAAAATCGGGGAAAATATTCCAAATTACCACGCGGATGAAGTCGCGGGCGACCCCTAGTAGATATAAATATGAAAGTTTGTGAGGATAGATAGATATAATATATCTATCTATCCTCACAAACTTTCATTAAAACACGTTTTTACGCGAAAGAGTATCAAACCCCCATACATATTATACTACATATTTTGATACTCTTTCGCGTAAAAACTACTGATCGGATCTGGATGTAATTTGGCATAGAGATAGATTATAGTCTGGAATAGCGAATAGGCTACTTTTTATCGCTATAACCAACATCCACGCAGGCGGAACCGCGGGCAACAGCCACAGTCATACTAATACTACTAATATAATAAACGCGAAAGTTTGTAAGTATGGATGGATGGATGGATGTTTGTTACTCTTTCACGTAAAAACTACTGAACGGATCTGGCTGAAATTTGGCACAGAGATAGATTATGGTGTGGAATAACACATAGGCTAACCGACATCCACGCAGGCGGAACCGCGGGCAACATCTAGTACTATATCCATATTTATAGTATAGTGAACATCTTTTAGCCATTTGGGTTTTGGGCCATAAAATGGTGCAGCTTTAACGATAATAAAATGGTATTAAGCGCATTGCGGTAAAATTATTGCTAGGAGTTTAGGCATAAAGTATTTTCTTTTAGCTTTATGTTCCTGTTACGAAAATTTATGTCCTTGATTACGTTTTAATGCTATCCCCTTGCTACCCACGGTACAATTTGGTAATATATTTTCTGGTGGACACTTCAGAAAAATATTTTATTACGAGTTAAAAAAAATCAGAGAGGTAGACCACTATACGAGTGAGCAAGACTGGGGAAGGCCACAGCCAAATATAAATACAAATATACACAGCGGTGTAGTTGTGTTCCTGTGTGTGAGTACAGGTCCCCAGCGCTCATTTAGGGATGCGTTTTGAAATAAACTTTTTTCTAACACAGGGATACCTACTCCTTAAAGCTCTGGTATAAAAAAATGGGCCAGCAACACGCAAGTAATACCTCTGGGTGGAAGCATCCATAGGCTACGGTAACTGCTTAACATCAGGCGGGCTATGCTTGTTGGCCTAGGTGGCCAGCAGTAGAGTAAAAAATAATCTAAAAAACGCCTAAACATAATTTTAACTATTGTACAAGTTATAGACAAAAGGGCTTACAGACATATCTATCCAGTCATAACCTATAGACGATTGTAATACCTTAGGCATCAATTAGCTACGTGATACCAAACCAACAGCTTTTGACACCTGCTCTTCTAGACAAGTGACATTAACGGTAGTGGAATCGAAAAGTCAAAAAAGCAAATGTATGGGATTTGATGTAAGTTTACGATGTAATTATGTCAAACTTACGTCAAATCATTTGCTTTTTTGACTTTTTTTTGGCTGCTCCTCTAATGGCATAAACGGTGGTCCAATCGAATAGAATCGAAAGCAAATGAATCGAATCGAGAGCATTTGACATAAGTTTACGATGTTATGTCTAGATTTGAGTTTTGTATGTATCCTTTGGCTATGGTCTTCTGTAAGGTGGAGGTCCTTTCTTAACCGGTCAAACAGATTTTGCATTAAAATTAAGGTTTAATAGAAATACATGAGTTTAGGAAACATTCATTGGTTACGTATCTGCTCTTCATAAAGAAAGAAATATGTACCTACTCATTGCCCTAATAATAATTAATATCCATAATTTTATAACCAAAATAAAGAAATTCAGTAATGAAACAAGTTGGCATGGCCACAGAGGTAATTAACCTTAGCCGACATCTGTGTGTAAAGCATGCTGTAAAATAAATATAACTAGTGTTGGGCAATGTTTGTGTATCGATAGTAACGAAAAATTATGTCCAGCTACAATAATTATCTACTATTTTTATTGATTTGGGATTGTTGTAGTGAGGTTTTTTGTTTACTTAAGTAGGTATCTATTTTAATTGTTTATTTTTGTCTTTGTAGTAATGAAGTCACACATTTGCTATTATTAATTGATGCATCGCAAACTACAGACTTTTAATCGGCCGATAGTTTAGTCGGTTGCTAAATTAGTATGAAAAATAAATTGTTATTATGAGCGCGCTTGCATACATCTTCATACTAATTAAGAACCCGTTCAAACTATCGGCTGATATTAAGTCTGCAGTTTGCGGGGGCTTTAATATTTTTAACTTAACTTTAACCTTAATTTGTCATTAAATATTTTAGCATTTTTGCTATGCAATCAGCTCAAATATACTTAAATATGAAAGCAATGTGGAAAAAGACGAGTCCGGACAGATTCAAACCTGATTCGAATCCTGCTCCGAGCTCGTCTTTTTCCACATTGATTCAATATTTATTTGTCATAGCATAATTATTCTGTTCTTATCCTATAAGCTTGCTCTTGTATGCTATTACAATAAAAAGATTTTCTTTCTTTACGTAAACTACTCTCAACACGTGTGCCATGTATTATGTGCAGACGTGTAACCCTATGTATTCGACAAAATATTTTTTTTTTATAAATTGGGTCATCTCACGCACGGCTATGATCCCAAACTAGGCATTGGCTGCACTATAATTATGTACATAAATAACTATCAGATAACTGATAAATATATACAAACTATAATAGATGTACCACCCAGTTGCACAAAATTAATCAGATGAGTAGTAAATCGCACCACGAAACACTTAGTAATCAAGATCACTAACTACTAGACCCTTGGAAATCGACACAATGCGAAATCGTAATTAATTAAATAAATTAACATCCATCGATATATCGACTACAACGAACACACCACTACACTCTAACAAAAATCTTATTAACAGGACAGAAGGGTCATATTCCCGTAACACTATTTAAACGATACATAATGTTATCATTGGATGAATGCCAAGTCCCGTCGGTTGGCCCGTCTTGTACGAACGATGTCCAACTGAATCATTCTATAGATATTACTTCAGGCAATCTACTTGCGAAATGATGAGCAGAAATTAGTTGAGTTCAATCTGCCTTGGTGATCCAGTGGCCTCAGTATGCGCCTGCTGTGCACGAGGTTGTGGGTTCGATTCCCACATAGGACAAAACTTTTTGTGACCCATAAAGAATTGTTCTGAGTCTGGGTGTAATTTGTGTCCGTTAATTTGTATGTTTCTAAAGTCCCCCGCGACACAGAGCTTGTTCTCTAGTGCGAGAGTTGTCTTTTATAAAAAGAAAAGAAAAGAAAATGATAGTAAAAGAATGATTGCAATTTACTACTAAGCGGCGTATTGTGGATTCGATCTTGATCCCCACACCGGACAAAAAATTGTGTGATCTATAATTTTTTTGTCCCGAGTATAGGTGTAATTTGTGTCCGTTAATTTTATGCTTGTAAAGTCCCCTGCAACACACGATTACGAGGGTTAGGTTATCAAGAGTGGGGTTGACCCTATTGTAGGCCTGGTTCACTCCGCTGTAGTATTCTGTGCGTATGGAGCGTCAAGTGCTTGTTAAAAGTCGGTCCCAATTGTTAACAGTTGTTAGATTACGGCGTCTAAGTACTTGGGTGGCAAACAAGCATACGACTCGCCTGATGTTAAGCAGTTATCGTAGCCTATGGACGTTTGCAATACCACAGGTATCGGGGTATTCCTCGAAGCGCACCCATTTTGAAACGCACCTAACAAAACGCACCTAAAGTATTCCTCGAAACGCACCATTCATGTGCGGTATATTTTTAATTTTTTTCGTTACCGCACCTGAATGGTGCGTTTCAAAATGGGTGCGCTTCGAGGAATACCCCGAGGCATCACTTTCGTTTTGGTGGGGCAATTTTTTTAACACCAGGGCTTTAAGATGAGAGTATCCCTGGGATAGAAAACGTTTCTTTTAAAACTGTGGTATTCTGTTACGTGGAGGTCCCTCCCCAGTCGGGCTTGCTCACTAGTGTCCTACTTTTTTAATTTATACTCAGGTACAGCGATGACGATGTTTTCGTTTGTTTATGGTGTACGACAAGTATCAATAGTTATTAGTTACTTTCCTACTAGTTACCACTGCCTCATAAAATAAATAAAATGTAGCAAAAATATCAGTTTAACACAGAAACCATAATGAACATGAAACGAAAATAAATTACATACGTGTACCTTGCACAGGACAGTTTTAATACCGTCGACTAATGCGGATTAACATCGCAATTTATTGAGCCGACTCACTATCTGATCATTTATTTCATTATCATCTTTCTGTTCTATTGTTAAAGGTATTTCTGTAGCTTTGTAGATACGTGGTAGATCTATACTATACTTGCTGTTGCCCGCGGCTCCGCCCGCGTGGATGTCGGTTATCACTGTAAAAAGTAGCCTATGTGTTATTCCAGACCATCATATATCTCTGTGCCAAATTTCATCCAGATCCGTTCAGTAGTTTTTACGTGAAAGAGTAAAAAACATCCATGCATCCATCCATCCATCCATCCAGCCCAGGAAATAGTAGGTAATAAAAAAAAAAGAGTTTAGTGAAATACTATACAATCATGTATCACGGCACGAGTCTTCGTGGTAATTAGAATCCTTATTAGTTACGATCATAAGCTACTCCCGTACTTTATAGTTATAATAACAGATTTCAAAATTTATTTTTAAGGAGTTTAAAGATAGAATAAGGTCAATTGCAATTTCAGGAGCATCATAATTATACACTTCGCCAACACTATCTTTATCACAGATTTATTTATTTATTTATTGCGGTATAAGAAACATACAGTACTATAATAATTTATATCATGGGTCACTCGGGGATTATAGAAACGTAGTTTGAATAATCCATTTTTAACTACGCGTCATCGTCACCGAATGCTTTCCATATTCAAAAATAATAATCTAATAGCTCGACGATACAATGCACAAGTTACTTAGTTTTCACTTCTATCAGCAGTCCCCAAAGACTGCCCCACATGTTTTTTTTTTAAATTTAATTACTAAAAAAAATTAATACGTAATTCCAGTTAGCAAGTTCTCCGCTATGGTCATGGTGTCGCGCTGGCTGGATGTTCACCGACTGTTTCTTGCTGCTGAGCGGCGCGCTCACTGCTCACAGGATATCTGGCACTGACAACGGAGCTCCTTGGAGATTGTTCTCGAGATATTTAAGGTAATTATATTAACTTCACACACATCCCGGCTCTATTTAGTCTTGTGATCTATCGCGGCAGCTAATCGGCCAGTCAGAGGCTCCCATTTTCCATAAAAATGTTTAAAGTATTAGATTTGTAATATAACATTACATACCTACCTATTAATTTATTTTAATTTTACTAGTAGGCAAGAAACATAGCAATGAGCAAGCCTAGCAACTTGTTGCCTTCAAAAAATATCAGGCGCTTTCTTTTTAATTTATATCTGACTAGCTGTTGCCCGCGGCTCCGCCCGCGTAGATGTCGGTTACGCTATAAAAAGTAGCCTATGTGTTATTCCAGACCATAATCTATCACTGTGCCAAATTTCATCCAGATCCGTTCAGTAGTTTTTACGTGAAAGAGTAACAAACATCCATGCATACTTTCAAACTTTCGCATTTATAATAGTTAGTAGGATAATGATTATATCGCTTGCATTCCCTGGCCTGGTATCAGTAATTTATAATTAATCCATACCCTACAAGTAATGAACATGATGTAGGTATAGGTAACCTACAATCTTAGTCTATTCAATACGTACCTACGAGTGACGGTAGCTAATTTCTTAACATTGATATTTTTTATATTACTGACTGACGGATGGTTTAGTGATATTGTGTTTTTGATGGTGATGGTTTAATGATTTATTTTTAAATATTAAAGATATAGTTTCTAGTTTTTTACTAAGATTGCAATGTGATCTCGACACATTTCTATCTTATACCTACTAACAACTACAAAAAGAAACGATCCCTCATTACCATATAGTGTAAAGCTAAATTCATTATTTTTTAAATATTGCTTATTTATTAATAAAATACTTATCTAAATTATTTCATTCTTATGATAGATTGGTTTCCGTTACTTTTTGTTACCACTTTTGTAACTCATACCAAATTGTAAATGTTATACTCTGGCGATTAAAAAGAGTGGCCAGAGTTTCTTGCCAATTCTTCTCGAGGCCCTACCCTAGTCAGCGAATTGGCCTTAGGAAAAAAGTATGCTAGCATTTGTTTTAATGACGTTCATAAGTATCATGAATTTGTAGGAAAAAAGTATACTAGCATTTGTTTTAATGACGTTCATAAGTATCATGAATTTGATCTAAATGAATAAATGACTTTGACTTTGACATTGATTGCTTTACTATGTTCCACTAACTGATGTAGCTATTAGGGCGTAGGGTTCGATCACGACACAAAAAAATTAAATAGATTTATTACCTCCTATTAATAATATTATATCTAATATTAAACACTGAAACCACTCTAGAACCTTTCTGGTAATGGTTGCGGGCAACCGATGGACAAGGTCGGCTCAGGATCGAGAGTTTTGGAAGTCCTTGGGAGAGGCCTATGTCCAGCAGTGGACGTATTTTGGCTGAGATGATGATGATGATGAAACTACATAATTATATTTACACAAAATTATTAATTTAATTTATTTTTTATTTTGCGATCATGGATTTGTTTGTGAAGTAGGTACTTTACGGCACGGACATTTTTCCAAATGCAGGAGGCGTCATTAAACTAATCCCTAATTACTTATCCATTGTGTTGGTGTCTTTTTGTTAGTAGGTACGGCTATGATTTGGCGAATCTAAATATTTATAGTAGATATTTTTGTTGTTACGCTGTAAACAAAACCTTTAGCGTACAATCATGTTTAACTAATATTTAAAAGGTTCTTATTTATGGTAGGTAAATAAGATCGGCGCAAAACATGTTTTTACTTTTAATTAATAATTTAAAAAAGTAGTGTACCTAGCTTGTTTGTTAACAATTATTAGAAACATAAACCGCTTTTTTAATAAACATGGTGAGGCAAGTGTGCTTTGTCCTCTTCTTTCGAATGTCAAATTATTGATGAGAGAATGAGAGATTATAATAATAAAGTTACACATATTCTATTTCACGTTTATTAATAAGGATGAACAAGGACAGTGGGAAAGCAATGAATACGCTTGGCACAGGACTGGAGCTAATGGTGCACAAAAGAGAAGACCTATACCACAGATAATATAACCTATACAGTAGGTAGTACAGGGAAGACTATAGAGAGATTCTTCCATACACTACGCCTTTACCTAGCGGTGGGCAATGGGTAGTAAGTAAATAGTTTTCTTTGGGATGGAGGATGCTTCTCCATTCAGCTAGTTCTTCAACTTTAAACGGACTATAGGCAATAGGTGTTAGAATAACAAAAACTTTAAAATAAAAATCAATCCAGTTAATATGATTTGTTTTTAATTGATCAATTCTACGAATAGTAACATTATTACTAGTCGTAGAAAGTATCTTGTTTGTTGTTGTTGGCTATCCTATCCTACTAATAGATGGATAGATGAATGGATGGATGGATGTTTGTTACTCTTTCACGTAAAAACTACTGAACGGATCTGGATGAAATTTTTCACAGAGATAGATTATGGTCTACTCACATAGGCTACTTTTTACAGCGATAACCGACATCCACGCGGGCGGAGTCGCGGGCAACAGCTAGTCGATAAATAAAACAGTATACAAAATAAAACCACTCTATTCATCGTATAGGCGAAACCTGAAAAAAGATTGTTCAGAACCTATAATAATAGATTCGAGTACAATAATAATTCTCAAACCATGTTATATTTTGTCCCAATAATGTATGAACATTATTTTATAAATATTAATGCACAATTCATTATAATTGTTCGTACCTATTCTAGTAGGTACACACAGCCCTGACGGCATTTTCCG
Source organism: Trisateles emortualis (assembly GCA_947095525.1). NCBI lineage: Eukaryota > Metazoa > Arthropoda > Insecta > Lepidoptera > Erebidae > Trisateles > Trisateles emortualis. The sequence continues at coordinate 16,611,107 of OX352736.1, read as the reverse complement.
TTTTTTTATTACTTTGGTACTATAATTGTTCAGGAAAAACTACACAATGAAATCCGCTTATAAAATCGTGAGGTTTCATTTTTTTTCTTTTTTCTATACATACTCTTCTGATAAAAATGAATTTGGAATATTTCGGTATTTTAATATACCAAAAATAGCATATAGGTATGTAAATGTATTTGAAAAACTACGACTTATAATGAGGAAGTTTGACCAGGTGTTTTTTTGACTTAATTGTACCGACTCCTATTTGTCGAGACTTGGTGTATTATTTATTAAAATATTTTTGGTAAGCCAGTGTTTAAAAATGATATTTAAAGAAGGTAATAATTAACAGTAACAGGTAGCAAACAGATAATAATGAATATAATTATATACCTAAACTATATAAAGACGGAGGACATTTAAAATACTTGTTTCTATATAAATAAATTCGTTAGTTTAGAATTCCTGAAAAGTAACTAGAATCTTCACACAAATTTAAATTAAATATGTTTGTTCCATAATTTAGGAAAAAAGTATGCTGGCATTTGTTTTAATGACGTTCATAAGTATCATGGATTTGATCTAAATGAATAAATGAGTTTGACTTTGACTTTGACTTTGACTTAGATATTTATATTTATTCCGTCTAATTTGCAAAATGCCCGACTCACTAAATTTACAAAATTTCAAATTGCGTTTTATTTGCAGCAGCATTTATTATAAGCTAGCTGTTGCCCGCGGCTCGGCTTGCGTGGATGTCGGTGATCGCAATAAAAAGTCGGTATTCTAGATTATAATCTATCTGCATGCCGAATTTCCAGAGGAATTTCTTACCACGTTCGATTAGGCTGTGAAATGAGCTCCCTGCCGAAGTTTCCCAAGAGACTATAGCATGGGGTTCTTCTGCCGAGGTTTTCCCGAGAGTTATAAGGTTTTTAAAGGGTCGGCAACGCGTGAGTGACACCCCTGGTGTCGCAAACGTCCATAGGCTACGGTAACTGCTTACCATCAGGCTGGCCGTATGCTTGTTTGCCACCTTGGTAGTATAACAAAAAAAAGTTCAGTAGTTTTTACGTAAAAGAGTAACCAACATACATACATCCTCACAAACTTTTACATTAAAAATATTAGTTGGACAGGATTGTGCTGTTGAGTTTTTATACAGGTGTCTACTGTAAAATTGGTGATTGAATAATATGACTGCAAATTAAACATTATTACAAAATTAAAGTAAATAATATACTAATGAAAAACATTGTTAATACCATTTGAGGTTTGCCCTTGATTGACCTGGGATTCCATCATCAGATCCTGATGATGATCCTTGGTGCCAATAGGCCCACCTCAAAATACTCTTACAAATAAAAATAATATTGAAAATTGGTCAACAAATTGGAGATATCGGTAAATAAAAATTCACAGAACCAACGTTCGGGCATAATAAGTTTACCTTGATTGAAGCAATTTTTCGTACCATCGTCTATGCCAATTGCCAACCCATGATATGATTGTATGTATGTGTATTAAGCATTATTACTCTTATGTGGTCGCGGTAGGTACACTTATTTACTTAATAAAGAAACCGTGAAGTTTTGTTGATCTTTGCATTCTTTAATCGTACATGAAACGTCCAAAATTGCAGATTACGTGTTATTATTTGCATAGGTACCTACGTTAATGTTTTATAAATAACTTCATTAAAATCCGTTCTAATTTGTTCATTGCTTGGTAGCATAGAGGTCAAATTATGTACCTAAAGACAAAAGGAATAAGTTTTGTGATAGGATTGAAATTAAAATTGATAAAATAAACTTGATAGAGGCCGCCCAGAGGTTGACCGTAATTCATATTATTTTTAACTAGCTGATGTCGGTTATTGTGATAAATAGTAGCCTACGTGCTATTCCAGACTATAATCTATCTCTGTGCCAAATTTCACGCAGATCCGTTTAGTAGTTTTGACGTGAAAGAGTTACAAACATTCAGCCATCCTAACAAACTTTTTACATATAGTATTAGTAGGAGTCTAATTGATTTCTTTTCGGATTCTTTAACAACACCAAACCTAACACTCTTCCGTGCGCGCAGTATTATTAAAAAGGTAGGTAGAATCCAAAGTTTTCTATTCACGTATTAATATTAGAAGATATTACACAAATATTGTAAATACTCATACCAAATTGTAAATGTTATACTCTGGCGATTATTAAAAAGAGTGGCCCGAGTTTCTTGAGGCCAGCGAATCGGCCGTAGGATCCGGTTGTAGGGAAACGAATATGCTTGCATTGTAGATAATACAAAGTTAAAATTCTCGAATATTATGTAAAATGAAAAAGTGTTTAACAAACATCAACTGATTATCTAATAAACTTACATTGTAGTGTATATTTCGACGAACGCTGATAGATATTATGAACAAAAGTAACAATTCTGTGGTCTTCTCACTAGGCAAGCCACACCAACCAGCCTTGGTGGTCCAGTAGTCGCAATATTCGCCTGCTGTGCACAAGGTTACGGGTTCGATTCCTACACAGGACAAATTTTTTGTGTAACCCTCAAAGAGTTGTTCTGAGTCTGAGTGTGATTTGTGTCCGTTAATTGTATGTTTGTTAAGTCCCCCGCGACACAGAGCTTGTTCTCTAGTGCGGGAGTTGTCTTAAAAATGCAATAACACCATAAATAAATGAAAGACGGCTAATTACAAGATTTCGCAGTACCTGTATAAATGAATCTGAGCGTGACGGTCACCCGAGTTCAACTTTTTGCCATCCCAAAAGTGCTTAACGTCCCTAAATAAGTTTTAACCTAAAAAAACTTAACACATGATGGAAACATGTGTCATACCCACATTGCTTATTGTACATATGTTTAATCAGAAAATTAAAAAATACGCAGGATTTGTCATTACGGTGCTAATTGTGGTTTACCTTTAATGATGAATAGTTTTCGCGCGCATACATTACGCAATACTAAATGTGATGTGGTGGAAAACTTATTTAAAATTATGAATCAAATTTTTTAATAAAATTATCAAGGGCTGAAAATTATTTTGTTTTATTATAATCGGCTGTATTGTTTTTGATTTTGTGCCTAGAAGGTAGTTCCCAAAGAGGACACATCTTAGAGTCTCTGGGTGGTAATATGCATGATTAAATTATTTTGATAAACTACATATAATAGGTACTATACTATATATATATATATAGTATATTGAGGCAATTCTTCGATATAGCACGAAAAATTGCTTTAATTAAGTGGCAATGGGTAGGGCACATAGCTCGCAGAACCGATGGCCGTTGGGCAGAAAGGTTCTAGAGTAACGACCACGAACTAGAAGACGTAGCGTGGGCTGGCCTCAAACAAGGTGGATCTGGTAAAGGTCGCGGTTAACTGATAGACAAGGTCAGCTCAGGACCAAGTGATGCGGAAAACCTTGGGAAGGCTTATGTCCAGCAGTAGTCATCATATGTATGTTATTCCTAAAATTAATCTTATTTCTACATAAAATAAACATTTAATTCATTATTTGACATTTTTAAAACCGCATTAGAATTTTGTGTCAAAACGCTGGCAAGTGTCATGGCATCGGCAATTACACAATCAGTGGTACAAACCAATGTCAACGTGCAGTGAACTAACTACTTTCTTTAATTTTTACATTTTATACATTGTTATTAGTAACACAATTGGGTTATCTAATATGAGTACGAAGTTTTGCATCAGGTAATGTTGAATAGCTTAAATTTATATATTTCTGGAGCGTGTAGTTCGCAAACGGATGGAAATATGGAAAAGTATATATAATGAAAGTTATAGAAAATTTTATAAGCTTTCATTACATCTAAGAACAATTTTTGCTAATTCGCACCATTTTTGAGATATTAGCGAAAAACCTAAAATTTAGTCCTTTGTCACCCTCCTCCCCCTCCCTTCGGCTCCGCCTCGCCTCCTAGGCGTCAGGACTTTTAGTATGTTTTTTCTCTAAATATTCTGAATAAGTATCTGAAGAAATTACTTAGGTTCCCGCTCACGCGCTCTACAACTACTTTATTGATCGAACTATTCAAGCAATATGGCAAATAAGTTTGCACACACGTAAATTTAAATACCTTCAAAGCATAAACACTCATATTGTTAACTAGCCTAATATTAATAAGTTTTTGTTATACTCATAAACATATTGATGGGTTTATGACGTCAACTGCAAAAGGTTTCCGAATGACTTTCAACTTACGATATTAGTTTCTGCTTTGCAAATACACAATTATTATATGTAAATATTTGAGTAAAGGATTATAAAAATAATAAATGCATTGCCTGTTTAATGTGTAAAGAGTATTAACACATTATAATGTTAATAACCTTTTAAAATAATACTTAATTTAATATATTTTTTTATACTACTTGGGTGTCAAACAATCATACAGCCCGTCTGATGTTCAGCAGATACCGTAGCCTACTGTAGCCTCGAGGCGCTCATAGCTAGGTGCATTCGCTGTTCGGTAAACAATCAGCGGGTTAAGCTACCAAGGGTGCGGTAACCCTATAGATGGGGGACCGCATAGTGGTATTTCATCTGAGCGTCTCCGAGTTTCGGAGGGCACGTTAAAAGACGGTCCCGACTGTTATTAGTCGTTAGATCACGACAGAGGCCTAAATATAAGCGATCTAAGCGATCTAAAAAACTCTGTCACCAAGTTGGCCACTAACCAAACGGTAAGAAGAAGAAAGAAGAATAAAGATGCACTAACTATAACTATCTCTTCAACAGATTAACTCCAGCATTGCTAGCCGTGGTGTTATTCTACGCGTATATATGGGACAACATCTCTACTGGACCGATGTGGGGCACATTCGTCACCAAGAATGCAGAGGTCTGCCAGGATGGCTGGTGGTGGAACTTACTCTATGTACAGAACTATTTTGGATTTGAGGATATGGTAGGAAATTGATTTTTATCTATACTTAATATTATAAAGCTGAAGAGTTTGTTTGTTTGTTTGGTTGAACACGCTAATCTCAGAAAGTACTGGTGCGATTAGAAAAATCTTTTTTTGTTGAATAGTCCATTTATCCAGGAAAGCTATAGGCAATACATCACACTATGGTCAATAGGAGCGGGGCAATAGTGAGATATGTTGCAAAATCGAGGAAAATATTTTAAATTACCATGCGGACGAAGTCGCGGGCGACCCCTAGTTACTACATATTTTGATATACTGCCTGCACGGTTAGTTCAGTGTCTTAAGTGGTAACCTCGCCATTTACCACTGCGCTGCGTGTTGTGGGTTCGATCCCCACTCGGGACTAAAATTAGTGTGATCCATAAATGGTTGCTAATGTGGGAGGTGTCTTTTAAAAAAGGGAAAGAGTGTTTTGTGTGCATACAACTACCATGCAGAGATTGGTCCTAGGTTCGATATCCGTGTCGGTCGGTATTGAGGTTTAAATCTTATAAAATAGTAAGTACAATAACAAACATTATAGATTTAAAACTGGATTTACCTGAAAAAGAAATGCAGTGAATAGTAGCACCGCCAAGACTAAGGCTGCCCACATACGTCCGATAATATAATCGGTAACCGATTGTCGGTAATTTGCTCTTACATTAAATAAAACGAATAATTACTACATTTAATAAAACTTAATAGAAGAAAGCAAATTCGGTCCCTGCTTCTAATGTTGTGGCCTGGACCACAACGCTGGTTTTCTCGCAGGTCCTTTATTTAAACTATAAATATTAAACTACATATAATGACCGAATGATGTGGAAGACCTTGGGGGAGGCCTATGTCCAGCAGTGGACGTCTTGTGGCTGAGATGGATGGATGGATGGATGGATATAATGAGTGAAGACTGGAAATACGTAATTTGTTTGTTATTTCTTACCGACTTTTTGTAGAACGTATGCGTTTGCGCTATTGCAATATTATATGTACATTCTATTTTTCTCCTACAAATAATCAGTCACCGATTATCAGACACGGGTGAGCACTTGAGGAGCCCAAAAGGTGTGCCCTTGTTAGTCTTTTTATTCAAATTTATAAGCAATAAGTACCTACAGCTATTTCCTGAACAGCTTGGACAGCAAATAAAAAGGCACTTAAAATGCAATCAACTGTTTAAACGCTTTTTAATGCTGAACAAATTGCGATTGAATCGTGTCATAAACTTAAATGCTATAAAGAATAAAACAAACGAAGAATTCAATCGATCTGATTTACACTATGCAAGTTTTGTAACGCAACTTTTATGTTGTTATCACTGTTTTAGTACCTGGATGACCAAGCTTTGCTTGGTTTTTTTTTTGGAAACTAACGTTCTCGAAACCCCCTGCATACATAAGGATTACTGAAATCGGTCCAGCCGTTCACGCGTGATGCTGTGACAAAGGGAAATAGGGATTGACGTCATATCAGGTTCTAGTGGTCCACCCGTGAAGGCGGGTGTAGGTGCACAGTTTAGTCGGTATGTCGGCCGCCTACCACCTTTAGGCCTGAGAGTCCGACATATCCGCTTCGCTTCCCCGAGCGGGGCGGTAAGCATAAAGCCCATTTCCCCTCTACAAAAAAAAGGAACAAGCCCTGTGTCGCGGGGGACTTTACCCGTAATAGAGGAGAGGAGACCTGTGCCCGACTTATATATTATTTATAATATTTATAATATGCCGGATATTTTCAGTGTGCACCACAAACGCATCAACTAGCGTTAGACATGCAGCTCACAATCCTGGGTGGCATACTAGTGTGGGTGATGCAGGCGAAGCAAGGCGCATACAAGCTCATCCTACCAGCCTTACACATTGTAGCAGCATACTCAAGATACACCACTGTCCGAGATCATAGGTTGACCATGTTGGCTTATCATGGCGTCAGGTATTTAAACGTTTTTTTTTAAATTATTATTTAATACAAAGAGGTAGAGTACTATACAAGTGAGTAAGCCCGACTGGAGAAGGACCTCTGCCTTACAGATGTCCACAGCTAAATGTCTACACACAGCTGTGTAGCTATGTTCCTGTGTGTGAGTACGCTCCAACGCTTATTTAGGGATGGGTTTTGAGAAATATTTGAAAAACGTTTTCCTATTCCAGGGATACTTTTTGTATAAGAAATAGGTCGGTAACTCGGAAGTAATACCTCTGCTTAATATCAGGCGGGCCGTATGCTTGTTTGCCAACCAAGTAGTATAAAAAAACAAGCATACGGCCCGCCAGATGGTTAGAAGATAACGGTAGCCTATAGACGCTTCCTATACCAGTATAACTTGCGTGTTGGAGATCCCAGGGACTCATAATAAAGTATTCCTGCATAGTAAAAACGCATCCTTAAAAGAGGGATGCAAACTTGTACTCACACACAGGGATACAACTTTACTACACTCCTTCTACTTATTTCTATCTAGTGCCGCTTAGGGCATGTTTTCTTTAAAAAAGACCCTGCCTGCTCTTGTCGCTATTTCTGTATGGGCCCATACTGATGTATGACAAACTTTCAATTAAACTTACCGTTTAGAGCCTATTTGGCCGCTCTTAACGGCGGCATCGTCGTGGGCCCATACAGAAATAGCGGCAAGAGCAGGGTAGGCAGGGTCTTTTTTAAAGAAAACATGTACTAAGCGGTTTTAGATAGTAGAAGAAGCGAAAATTAATCGTTATAAGGAAGTAATAGTAAGGCTCCAGAGATATAATATAGTGCAACGAAAGAACCAAACTGAAAATATATTTCTTTGTACTTTTATGTAAAAGTGTTCAGTTTAGTATGCGTCAAACGCCTTGCCCGCGGCCCATTAATTTCTATAGGTACTCATAAAACAATTAACAAGTAATTTTCTTTAACCGTTATTTTAAATTAAATGAAAAAGACTATGAACGATGCTCGAATAACGTAATTGCATTTTCTCGAAAAATTTTCTTTGTCTTTCATTTTTGATTGAATGTTATTCATTTTGGATTAATTTTGACTATTCAATATTCATTGGTTGTGAGCGGTGGTAGCCTAGTGGTAAAGTAATCGACTTGTTCACACGAGGTTTGAGTTCAATCCTAGGAGGCAGCGTGGCGTTACCAATGTGAATTTCACTTTGTGTACTTGATTTGACTGACCTGTTGGTCGAGTGGTTAGTGACCCTGACTGCTAAAATAGAGGTCATGGTTCAACTGTAACGGTGTAAAAAAATGGGTTGGCAACACGCAAGCGATACCCCTGGTATTGCAAGTACCCATAGCTACGATAACTGCTTTACATCAGGCGTTTGTTTGTTTGCCATCTAAGTAGTATAAAAATAAAATACATTTATTGTTTTTAATGTTATGTAGGTATCTATTTATACGGCAATCATTATGATTAAGAATATTGTTGATGCGAATTTATTTTCTTTAGCCATCATAATAATAATAAAGCTTCATATATAATACGTGGACAGTACAATTTAAAAGACCATCATAATTGTGAGAAAATTCCGAGCCATTTTGTTTTTGATGAATTGTGTAAACAACATTTTGTGTATTTGAAGGCCAATTAACATAATTTATAAGTGACATTTTAGCACATAAATAGGCCATTTTGTCAAAATTACTTTAGCGTTTTGGATGAACAAAAAACGTGCTTATAAATTCTGTACAGACATAATTGTCAATCAAAGTTGTGACGACGGTGAAATACTAATTATATTCTAAAAAAATAAAACATACTAAGTATTACTAGGTACTTGGTCGTAAACAAGCATTCGGCCTCCTTGATGGTAGCCTTTGAACACTAGCAATAGCAGAGGTATGGAGTATTATTCCTGGAATAGAAACTATACAAACGCATCCCTCATTTTTTTATATTTGTTTTTTTGTTGTTTTAAAAGACAACTCCCGCACTAGACTTTACAAACATACAATTAACGGACACAAAGTACACCCAGACTCAGAGAACAACTCTTTGTGGGTCACACAAAGTTTTGTGCCTGTGTGGGAATCCCACAACCTCGTGCACAGCAGGGACATACTATACCCACTGGACCACGAAGGCAGTCAAATGAGCGCTGGAAACCTGTAATCACAAACAGGAACACAACTACACTGCTACGTATAGTTATTTGGCTGTAGTCTTCTGTAAGATGAAGGTCCCTCCCTAGTCGGGCTTGCTTGCGTGCTTGCATTTTAAGGAATATTGTAGGAACAATTTTTTTTATAAAAGGCAACTCACGTAAAAGAGAACAAGTCCATTTATGGAAAGAGATTTCAAGACTTAAAACAAACATTTATAAATCACAAAAAGTTTTGTCCCGTCTGGGAATTGAACCCATGACCTCTGTTTTAGCAGTCAGGGGCCACTAACTACTTGGCCAACAGGCCAGTCAAATCATGAAATCGAAAGATCATCTCAAAATAATAAACTAACAATCTCTAATATCACAATTTAACTGTATTGTGTACATCTACAATACAGAATTGACCTAAACGTGATCATGTCAATTTAGTAAGCAAACTATCAACGATCAATGGAGCTTAATTTTGTTTGTTCAGTACGACATCGCATCTCTACACCTAGTTCGGTGTTAGGCCAACTTGTTTTATCAATATTTGTTTAGATGATTGTTTACGATTGTTTGGTGGAACAATTATAGTAGGCCATTAGCAGTCATGAAATGGCTGTAAAGCTTAATTGTAGGAAAATTTAACAATTTAAACATGATATGATTTTGTCTAAGACTTTATCGTCTTTATTATCATAACTAGGGGTCATCCGCGACTTCGTCCGCGTGGTTATTTGGTATATTTTCCCCGATTTTGAAACATATCTCACTACTGCTCCGCTCCTATTAATTATAGCGCAATGTTATATAGCCTATAGCCTGCCTGGATAAATGCACCATTCAGCTAAAAAATATTTTTTCAAATCGAACTAGTGCTTTCTGAGATTAGCACGTTCAACCAAACAAATAAACAAACAAACTCTTCAGCTTTATAATATTAGTATAGATTAAATGATGTTCACAGCTATATAGGCCTCATCTAAGGATTTTGCAGCATTCAGTCTAGAGTTGGCTGTGTCCATCGACTGCTCGCAATCGGTCATCGGTCCACCAGCATGGAATGCTGCTGTAATTTTGGAAATTTTAGAAATGTATTATAAGATTTCTAAAATCTGTATCGTTTGCATCGTTTCGATGGCCGATTTACACGAAACAGACACTAAAAGTTCAGAGATCAGTAACCCTAGAATAACGAGAACATTATGAACGCTAGAAACCGAAAATAACGCACAATAATAATGCGAAAGATTTTAGATGTCTTTTGCTTTAGTATATTCAACGTTCAAAAATTTGTCGCGATGCGCGGTTAGAAGTAGTTTAAAAAACGTACACCTTTGTTAAATAAGAACCCTGTAAGCTACATAGACTATCTTAAAACTTAACACTGTTAAACTTCAGTGAACTTGTTTACAAAACTCTGATACTTTAACATGAACATTTAACAAGTTTGAACAAAGTTGTCAGTTTGGAATTTTAATTTTGTCATGTTTACAGCGTAAGCCAGCTTTACAGGACGGCGCGTTTGAGTTATACGTCAGTGCTGCATCGGTCTACTTCGTATTTAATTGGACTCAGTTTGGGCTTGGCATTGAAGAATCCTTCGGACCATGGCAAGGTAAGGAGCAATCAATATTCAAAATCAATATTCAATATATCGGTGATGCAGAAGAATTTTAGGACGCCTACTGAAGTGATTCTTTGCGAATCAATCATTATTTTGCTTTCTTTATTGACATTTTAGTATCTTACGTAAAAACTATATAGATAAAATATTGTATATGACTTAAAAGAGAATTGCCACTCTAGAAAAACTAAGCCTTTTATTGGGCATCATAAATTCTCCCCATTGTCGATGAAACGTCTCAGAAGACCAGCAGCATTTACACTTTTTATGGCAATTTTTATAATGTTTTTGACTGCAGATAATTTAGTATATTTTTTAAAGAATTTTGTCCATCTATCTAAATTACCTTGAACCTTCTTAATTATTTCCAATGAATACTTCTTGTATTTCTTGAGTAAATATCTGATAAATCTCTTTGAAATCGATTTGGTACTTTATGATTACGCAACGTCTAATATTACTTTGGTATTATGTGATATTATAATTAACACTATTCACATAATGAATATATATTACCTTTGTCACATTTGTATCGATGTGTAAATTAAAGCCTCTTTTACACCTATTTTTTATCATAATTAAGCTTTACTTTATTCTTTATATGGTGTTTTAGTGGCATCATTTTGCATGACATGACACGTTGTAACTCTCAAAAGATTGTAACTATGTATGTAACTGGCAACTACTTATAAAGAGTGGCTCAGGTTCCTTGACAGTCCTTCGCATGTCTTCATTGCTATTTGCTTTGCATCAAACATGTATTTAACAATATGTTTCTGATTCAATAGTTTGTATAAGTCGATAATAAGACTTAAATTCTATGTGATGATTAAATGTTGCTAATTATACATGAGTACCCAATAGTCAGCATTCTACAAATGCTTATTATAAAGATATTTCGATTCAGGAATTTCATCGCAATTTTAAATAGCATTTGAAATGAGGAGCAGGCTAATTAACTCCTTTATTACAAAACAAGAATACATTAATTTATTTTGATAAAACCTGCTCTGAAATGACATCTATATAATGTAAAAAACCGCATTGAATTCTTATGTACCTATACTTTTTTTTTTACAACTCACCGCACTAGAGAAGAAGCTCTGTGTCGCGGGGGACTTGACAAATATACAATTCACGGACACAAATTACACCCAGACTCAGAACAATTCTTCGTGGGTCACATAAAGTTTTGTCCTGTGTGGGAATCGAACCCACAACCTCGTGCATAGCAGGCGCATACTGCGGCCACTGGACCACCAAGGCAGCTTGTTCTCTAGTGCGGGAGTTGTCTTTAAAAAAAGAAAAGAAGAAGAAAGAAGGACTATGAGAGTGAGGGAATAAAGAGTGCACTTGTGTTGTTGTGCACTATAATATCTCCCGCGCAGATGGCAAGTCTCCATTGAGATTAGCCGCCGTGGCCGAAATTCGGTTAGGAGGACATTATCTTAATGGTCTACAGTAAAATATATCAAGAACCTGCTTTGAAATAATACTTATTATATGCATCGCAATGATATCAGTCCAGTAGTTATAGAGGAAAATTAAGACTTTTTACACTAAACGCCTATAGGTACTGCATCTATTCCGTTCCATCCATCGTGGGTAAAAAGAGTAGTCATAAATGTTATGGGTCGTTTCGCCCGCCATTTGTTCGCCCGAACGGGCCAAACGACCAAATTACAATAATATATTCTAAATATTTGATTGGACGTTTCGCCCGATGGAAGTTTTATTACTTTTTATGTACAGACAACAACAAAATCTGTCTGTACATGAAAAGTATTATAAATTTTGTAATTTGGACGTCTGACCCGTTCGGTCGAACAAATGGCAGGCGAAACGACCTTCCTTACTAATATTATAAATGTGAAAGTTTGTAAGAAAGCATGGATGGATGTTTGATACTCTTTCACGTAAAAAGTACTGAACGGATCTGGATGAAATTTGGCATAGAGATAGATTATGGTCTGGAATAACACATAGGCTACTTTTTGCAGCGATAACTGACATCCACGCGGGCGGAGCCGCGGGCAACAGCTAGTAACTCATAAATGTATAAGACTATCTGATACTTTAAAAAAAAGTATAAAGTATCTTTTTATATTTGTTTGCAGTTTATCCTCGGCATCGGTTGGTTATCCAGCACTGCTCTCTGGTGCCTCGTCTGGTGGGCCGGAGCTGATTCCGGCTCGATACAATATCGTTACAATGCTTCATTCGCTGCACAGTATGCAGCACTTGCTCCTATTGCATCAGCACTTGCTATTGCTTGGGTGATTTATGCTGTTCATAGTGGGGGTTCTGGTAAGTGTTATATAGATTTTATTTCAGTGAAGAAAGGGTGGGCATAGTCCGTAATTATAGAGAGGTATTATATTATAATTCTAACGACATGTCTTATTAACTAACCCTCATGAGGCTGGCGTGTGTAATTGAAGGCCTAAACCCTCTCTGTCTTAAAAGAGGTGTGGAGACCCGTGAATAGAAAATAAATGGGTTTAAAAAAATATATTTTTTTAAATGACCAAAGCCTGTAACTGATACATCATCTTATTTTTACCAGAATTAGTATTGTAATCTTAGAGACGAATTACAATTAATTTTTGATTATGATTTACCAAAATCAATAATCAAATTTTAATTAAATGTAGACTCATGGCTCATTACAAGAGTTGAAAAACTGTTAGTGTAGTGTGCATTAAATATACTATTATTCCAGACCATAATCTATCTCTGTGCCAAATTTCATCCGTAAAAGAGTACCTAACAAACATTCATCCATCCATTCATCCATCCATACTTACAAACATTCGCGTTTGTAATATTAGTAGGATAGAGCAAAAGCCAAAATATTTTTTTTGTTATAGGTTTCCTATCACGTTTCCTGTGCTGTCGTCCCCTTGTGTTGATCAGCCGCCTGTCTTACGCGCTCTACCTCACCCAGTTTGTTGTGTTCATCTCAAATATCGCTACCGTCAAGACTTCTAGGGAATTTACATTGATGTCACTGGTAAGTATCATATAGAGAAAGTACCGATTGGTTACATGTGACAATATAAAATATCTGTGTATATTTTCAGATTGACGTTCAAGAAATATCAGCAATAATACTGGCATCAGTAATTTTAACATTAACATTCGTTATACCAATGCAAAATCTACACAAAGTGTTCACATTCTCTATTAAATTTGGAAGTTCTGAAGACCCACAAGAATCAGGCGAGAATGAGTCGAACAAAGAAGAAAAACAGAAAAATCAGGAAGAAAAAGAAGAGAACGGCGTAGTTGAAACACTACAGTTAAAAAGCAGACAACATCTTATTGCTCACAGGGAAGTACTTGAAGAGATCCCTGAAACAGAAGTTGAATATGAATCACAGAGAGATGAACTTGGAGAAATTTTAGAAGAAGAAGAAGATGAATTAGGTGAAGAATCTATTGGTAACGTAGACTTGGATGATGATTTGGAAATTATCGAAGAAGAACAGGATGAGGGTGAGGGTGGAGAAGATGAAGAAGACGAATCGTTGTTAAACAGGCGACCGTATACACCAAGTAGGTCGTATTCAAATGAGGATGAACAGGATATTGATGAGTGGGAATGGACAGCGAATGGTAATCGTACTGGAGCTCAATATTACCGATACTCAAGGTAGCGATGTTTATTTGTTAAATTAAATTAATCTTTTTGAGTTTATGTTTTTCGTTTCATTTATTTCCTATGGTTCTCCAAAAAAACACGAGGCAAAAACATATGATTACCAGTTTTAAATCGGTAAATATTGACCTATTGTCGAAACTATGTTTATGTTTGTTACCGATTGCGAGGGTTTAATTTCCAGGTCTTTCAAAGCAGCACGGATTCTTGATTTGTGCTCAGTATACGACAATAGGGTCGCCCCTACATGGAATTAATGGGACCTTAATACAAAGTTCTACGCCTATGCGCAACCATCGGGGAAAAGACCCATGTCTTTTATGCTTTGTTGTTTGTACCTAAATGGATTTATTAAATAAGTTCAAGGAAAATGTCGACGATAAGACAACAAAGTTTTAGTTTTATTTTTCTAATTAATTTGAGAACTGAGTGTTGATGTATACATAAAGAAACCTCAAAATGGTTTTGAAGAAGTTCAATAACAGCAGTGACCAGCAAATGAAAAGTCAAAGTAGGTCATAATGTTTTTTTAGGATCTACTCATAACATACAGCTGTTAAAAAAACACCGAGTATTGTACTTAATACTTAGTAATTACAAGTTACTTGTACGTTAAAAATAATATCAACGAAGAGGCAAAAAGTAAAATCAAATTATTAAAACTATGCGAAGGTCAGCAACAAATATATTTTGAAACATTTTATTGCGTAATTTGTTTTTTAAATTTATCCTACTAATATTATAAATGTGAAAGTTTGTGAGTATGGATGGATGGATGTTTGTTACTCTTTCACCTAATAACTACTGAACGGATCTGGATAAAATTTGGCATACAGATAGATCATAGTCTGGAATAACACATAGGCTATTTTTTATTCCAGACTATAATCTATCGGCCGCGATAGCCGCTGTCTGCGGCTCCACCCGCGTGGATGTCGGTTATCGCTGTAAAAAGTAGCCTATGTGTTATTCCAGACCATAATCTATCTCTGTGCTAAATTTCATCCAGATCCGTTCAGTAGTATTTACGTGAAAGAGTCCATCCATCCATACTCACAAACTTTCACATTTATAGTATTAGTAAGGATATATATATATATATATTTTGATTATATAATAAATCAATTGCGACATGAATAACGGAGTATCACTTAAGAATGACTGGGCCGATTTTGCAAATGTTTTTTGCTGTGTTTGTAATAATCAGGACAAGGTTCGCATAAAACATTTTTGTTACGTTTTTGTATAAAAATATTAATATAAAACAATGGCGAGATAGAGACATGTTATAAAATAAAAATTCCTAATATTTTTATACGAAACGCACTCTTTTAGGCTTACCTTAAAAAAAAAGGAACTCATATGGGATCACTTTGTTGACCGTGTCTGTCAAGACCCCTTTTCTCAGGAAAGCGTAGAAGTATTAAGTTTAAATTTATATCAAATACCCAAGTCTGAAATTCCTTGAAGCCCTTAAAAGTCAAACTTCTAAGTCAACACAAAAAAAGATACAGCCGTTTATGCCGCATATTTTTAAGAATCTTAATCTATAGGGTACTTTCTGTTGACCTGCAGGGGTATTCCGTAAGAGCAAAAACCGAGCCACCGCAAAAACCGAGCAAAATCTGGCTGTCAGATTGAAAATCGGTATTCCGTAAGAGCCCTTTTTGACGTTTAGTCAATAGATTGTGCCGTCACCGAGCAATCACAACTGTCAGTTTGCGATCACAACTGTCAGTTTGCCAACGCTGTTTCTTAGAGAATCAGCCGGCGGGAGTCATAAAATTTAGTAACAACTTATGTCTAATAGCATAAAAAGGTGGTAAATCCGAAAACTGTAAATTTGTAGTATCATAACACAAAAAATATATTTCCATCTGTTAGTCTGTCAAGACTCTTTTTTTTCTTATAATAGCTAGAAAGTAGGTATAGGACAACTGATTTTCGCCATAACGATGATCAATCGGCAGAATTGTTGATTTGACACAACGACTATTTGTTGCAGTAGTTGTACAGTAGAACGCCGATTAACCGAATCGCCAATTGTCCGAATCGGTCCTAAGCGTAATATAAAAAATTAAAACCAAGTAATTTTTGTTTTGATGCAACTTACTCTGATCGAGATGTCCTAATAAAGTTTATTCTATGTGTGACAGTTTTTCTTTATTACCAGTCTATGTCCGATTATCCGAATTTTCGATTATCCAAACCGACCCCGGTCCCAATTAATTCGGATAATCGGCGTTCTACTGTAGTTGAACATGTGTATAGTATTTTGACTCATCACATACATACATATTATCACACCCGTCGCCTATTGGGGTATATACTATGGTACGTCAATTACGGGCATGTTGGGCATTACAAAACTTATTTCCACTTCTCCAATAGGTGGTACGGTCGGCAACGGATTAAGCTGTACAGGGCCGCTATATAAAGATTAGTTTTTTAGGAAAACCAATGTATTAATAGGTTTAGTCTAATTGTACACACAAATTCCACAGAAATAATATAGAGTGGTTTTTCTAAAAAACGAATGTTCATATAGCGGGCCTGTTCAGCTAACTCCGTTGCCGAGTGTACAAGATGACCTTATGATAGTAATATACAAACATATAATAAAAAACACACACATTTAAGACAAATGCGTAATTGTGCTTTAAAAATAAGCGTATATAAGAATACAAACAACATTACACATATGTACGATTCTATTTTAGGAAAAACCAGTTTTAAAAGTATTACTTTAAAATACTGATGATTTTTATTTGTTATTGCGTGTTGGTATAAATAGATATTAAAATGTATTCATTGTTTTATAAAACTACTAGCTATATCCTGCGGCTCCGCCCGCGTGGATGTTAGTTCATCATCATGTCAGCCAAAAGACATCTAATAATCTATCTCTATGTCAAATTTCATCCAGATCCGTTCAGTATTTTTTACGTGAAAGAGTAACAAACATCCATCCATATATCCATACATCCTCACAGACTTTCACATTTATAATATTAATAGGATATCATGCAATAAATCCTTGGTAGCGTAGTTGTAGTAACTAGCTGAGGTCCTAGGTTTTATACCGGGGTTAGGCAAAGTCATAGTATATTTTTCTAATGAGAAATGCTTAGAAAGTATGAGCCTGAAGTTTGGAATTGTTCCAGGTTTACATGATAATTAATTGATTTAGGATTTATTCCAGAGTGTTAGTATCTAACAATAAATTAGAAGATAGACATTAGAAAAAAAGGAATACATAAGTAAATAATCAACATAGAATGAAAAAAAGGCATCGTAGTTACTTAGTGTATATTTATTTATCTTAAAAAAACACAAGGGATCAAGTGTTGCGGGGTGTCTTTTAGAATTTCTTCTAAGACATGTGGGTTTTCTCACTGTTTTCCTTTATCGTTAGCAGATGGCGAATCATTTGATTAGTACATCTTATATATAAAAATGAATCCCTTTTTCCCTTTGTCACGGCATCACGCGTGAACGGCTGGACCGATTTCAGTAATTCTTTTTTGTTGTGTTTGTTATTGTCAGAAGAAGGTTCTTATGTAAAAAAAAAATTGCGCAGAAAATAGTTTAACCCGGACGAAGTCGGGGCGGGCCACAAGTATTTTATAAAGATATATTATAACTAAAGTGTAGATATATTAATATTATAAGTAAAGAAATCCAAATAGTTAGAATACATTAATCAAAAAAAAAATAGTCACTGGTGGGTATTCCACATCATGATACATGGGAAGTATATTTTCCGATAATCTATGAAATTACGCCTTTCGTATTTGTTCCGGATCTACCTAACTTTTGTATACAAAATGACGAATCGCAACAGTTTCTGAATGACAATTATGTAGAATTGCTACTGGAAAATCCGCGGAAAGATGAGTAAAAGTTAACTATTCACTGGTAGGATGTTAAATCTGGTCACTGTACAAATATGTAGTACCTATAAAATTTTACGAACCACATTGCGGTTGCCTGATTATTTGATTAAGCTAGGTGTGATAAATATCACGGATATATTTATATTCTATTTTTATTAATGCTACTGGTGTTGCAAATGATTTTTATTAACACATTTATATTTATTTTTTTATTTCCGTGTGGTGACGGACTAAGAATACAAATGTCACCACCCCCTGCCATCCCATGGGTGTCGTAAAAGTCGACTAAGGGAGAAAGTCAAGCAGATAATACCCACTGCAAGAGAAGGAAAACTCGAAACAATACCCTATACCAACCCGTCTGGCCAGCGTGGTATAGTAGGCTAATATCCCTCCAAATGTAAGGAGGAGACCCGTGCCCAGCAGTGGGACGTTTTTGGGTTTAGATGTATGTATGTATTTATATTTAAGTTGATTTCTTTTTTCTTTTCTTTAAAAAGAAAACTCCCGCACTTGGCCCTGTGTCATGGTGGACATTACAAACATACAATACACAGACAAGAATCCAAAAAATACTGACGAATGAAGGCGCTTGTATATTTTTTTTATAATGTTAATATAAGTTTAGTGTAGTAAATTAGATTCTAACACGGTAATACTTTTTGTGGTCAAAAATATTCCGTGACTCTGAGTGTACTTTGGGTGCGTGTGTTATTTTCTTATTTATCTTCCTGGATTTTGAGCCTAGAGCAAGTTTGTGATTGCGGTTTCAGAGGAATTTCCTCCCACGTACAATTAGATTGTGGAATGAGCTTCCTGCCTAGGTTTTTCCGAGAGACTATAGCATGGGGTTCTTTAAGAAAGGAGTTATAAGGTTTTTAAGAGGTCGGCAACGCGCAAGTGATACCCCTGGAGTTGCAAGCGTCCATAGGCTACGGTAACTGCTTACCATCAGGCGGGCCGTATGCTTGTTTGCCTCCTTGGTAGTATAAAATTTTAACCGGATATAGATATTAGGCTTGACAAAGTCTCATAGTTTTTTGGATAAAAAGGCTTTTATAGAAGTAACGACCAAACAAGGAATACGGGGGAATTCATTGATGTTATATAATAAACTATGTATGAATGAATTTTTAAAACACTCGTGAGTGGCAATTCCTCTTAAATACTCCAATAGTATTCTTATTTTCAACCTTTGGGAGAAAAGCGTCCTATCTTATCTTATCTTGTGACGGGGCTGTCCTTTCGGCCAGCGCTCTTCGACGCTTGGGATCTTTTGTGCATGTCCCTACCTTACCGCTCACCCTACGTCTTGGTCCCTGAATATTTCCTGCATGAGTTTCAGTACATCCTTGACGGGGGTGCGCCTGTAGTCCACTGGTTCTGGGTATGCCAGTCCCAGTAGGCTCATTCTTCTTGGGGCCAACGCATGGCACGTCCTAAGAAAAAGATAGACGTTTAGAATGTTTAGAATGTTTCGATAACCTTCTTTCAAACTCGTTTCAATTATTAAAAGTTTTCATTCAGACTTGACTTTGACCGTTATTAAATATTTCTTCATCTGTAGCTATTTGTCTTGTGTAAGGTGTGGTTTTAACAATAAATTAGGTTATTCATAAAAAAAATATTTAAATCCTTATCGAACAAAACTGATTTAGCTAACAGTAAAAGACATTTAACTGTAATATATTAAAATAATATATATTTCAATGATTACCTAAATAAAAATAATACGTGCAAATTACTAAAAAGATTTTAGTAGGTAACTACCACGCTAAGGTCTAGTTATTTTTTTATTCTAGGTTCTTAGGTGGTAAGCATGGTAGCCACCTGGGGTATCACACGCATGTTGCTAATTTCAAAGATGGGAAATCCAGCTTATCACGTCACCGTAACCACCTGTTAAAAATTAAATAAACAATCAGAATCATCTAGAGCTTAGGCTTCCAACCCATGTTACCAAAACAATGAAGTTATTATCATATTTAAAAGGCAGCTCTAGCACCCTAACTTGAACTGTTTTAACGATCGAAGCCTCAGTCTCTCGTCAGAATCGGCGCGTGCGCACGTCGCGATGCTTACTGCGGCGCTCTTTATATTCGCGTGCGCGGCAACTGCCGCTATCGACCCACTTACTTTTAATACGACAGTAATAAACAAAGAAGTGCTACAAAAATTATCACAATCATTAAGAAATAATAAAACAATAGATCAAATAGATTTGGCTTTATTAAATAGAACGATACAAAATTTAGGAGTGGATAAAAATATAGTTGCAAAGTTTACTAGTTTAGTTACTAGTACTGAAGGAGATGTTGCAAAAGTAACTGAAAAAGATAGAGGTTATGATGCTTATGGAGATGAAATAGGAAATAATGAAGGTAATGTGAGACATGTAGAAGAATCTCCCGATTATGCTTCTTCAGTGGTGTTGGCGAGTGATCTGCTATCGTTGACTAGTGCTGTAGCTAGCGTCCAGGAGAAAGTATGCAGGGAGCAGGGGTATAAGTTCCTGGATGGATTGATCATGAACAAGAGATGGGCGTTGAAAAGTAAGTACTTTTATATTTTAATCAACGACGACAATTTTACGATCATATAAATCATTATGTAGCATAAAATTTGTTATTGATTTTGTCTTGCACACGTGTGATCCTTAGAATTTAATTATATTATTAGCATTTTTTATGAATACATTTTTTATACTACCATGGTGGCCATCAAGTTTTGAGCTGGCCTAATTAGTAGTTATTACATCAAGTATGTGGATACTTATATTGCCGACCCTACAGTACCTTATTCCAGAGTTCCGACATTATTACTTGTACTTACTTTCTCACTATTTAAATACTCCTGTACTGGGAGAGCTTTGTAAATGTTCGTATTGCGGTAACAAAGGATCAGTTATCCGTAAATTGCACGGATCTTTGTCTTTCATGATAAGCAAATCTTCGTCAAAATTATTTTGTTTTACCTAGTTGTACGTCCCTAGTTCGACTGGTCGGGCAAAAGCTCAGTAATAGCCCGAAGTGTAAAATTGGTGTAACTTAGCTCTCGAAACGTAGATGTAAGTTTCTGCCTAACCCTTAGAGTAAATGAACCGCAATAGTATGATATGCTACTGTAGTTGATTTTCGTCACCAGTCTTGTATAAATGATTAAATTTCCACTAATATTGGTTAGCATACAAGCGTCAATGAGATACGAGTATGAACATGTGTACTGTGTGCCTTGCATACACATAATGTGATCACTTTGTTTGAATTCCATTGCAAACAGCTGATTGGCTGTTTTCCTTGTTTTAATCTTAATCTATGCTTCAAACCTGTTCACAAAATACGAGTAGGTATAAACGATTTAATATCTTAACACTTTATAGGACAGTAACTGTTTACGTTACTAATGGCACGTCCCAGTTTTGTACAGGCGGATTTTTATTAAATCTACGGGGTCCCTTATTTTTTTATTAAATTTAGTTTGATGTATAAAATGTAAAAATGTATATTAGGTATGTTGTATATTGTTTCTGTAAATAAATATAACATCATAAGTAAAGTTTAAAAAAAATATATAGCCTAAGTTACCCGTTGATAATGTAGCTTTCTATAGGTGAAAGAATTTTTAAAATCAATCTAGTAGTTTTTGAGGTTATTCGTTTCAAACAAACAAAAATACAAATCCTTTCTCTTTATAATATGAAAGGTATTTTTCTATTTCTTATTAATCAGTGTAATTGATGTTTTTGTCGTTCTGATTATATATATAAATAAATTATTATAGATCATAGAAGACAATAAACCATCTATTGTGTCTACATTACTGTTCGTGGAACGGTTAGAGAAAGTAAGTGCAGAAGCCCGACTGGGGAATGACCACCACCGATAATTACTAATTACACAGACGACCACAGATAATTACTACACACACAGAAACATTTCCTAGGGATACCCCCATTATAATATCTTAGTGTTTCTTAGGCTCGTTAGTTAGCGGATTAAAAAAGCTTGACCCGTCGTTAATAAAAACGCATCCCTAAATTACCTCTGCTGCCCTTCTAGACAAGTGGCATAAGCGAAAGTCGAATCGAAAAGTCAAAAAAACAAATGTATGGGATTTCACGTAAGTTTACGACATTATATTGTAGACTTACGTCAAATCCCATACATTTGTTTTTTTGACTTTTCGATTCGATTATCGTTTATGCCACTTGTCTAGAGGCTTTGTAGTTATTTCGCTATCTTCTGAAAGATGGAGGTTATTGCTCGATCGGGCTTGCTCGCGTATATTGTGTCCATACTTTCTTTAGGTCTTTCTTTAGGAGGTCTTTCCCCAGTCACAGCTACTCACAAAACCTTATGCATGCCGACAAAATCATCTTGATAAGGTGCCAAACCTCTCTGTTTTAATTATTTAAATAATATTACATATTTTCTATTTTTAACCGACGTAAAAAGAGGTTCTCAAGTAGTCTTTCTTAGTCGGGTGATTAAAATATATTACGGACATTGACTTATTAAATTACAAAAATCGAGTCATTCGTCAACTCGCTGAATACCTATCTCGTAGACTTTGGCGAGATGGCACATTTCAATTTAAATTATTATTCACCGAGATAGGTATTCAACGAGTTGACGAATGACTCCAAGAATCATATTTCATTGGTTGATTGTAGAATGATTTTATTCCTCAAATAATACAAAGAATATGATAAATATCCAATTAAATATGAATAATAATTGATTAGATTTTTAAGATTTTCTCAATAACCAGAAATACTTGTTTTGCTGATGCGCTGTTATGGATATATGCCGTATTTCCTATACGGCATATATCGATAACAGCGCATCTGGGTTTTACAATTTTCCTTTGCGATATTTTATTATTACTAAGTTACACCTATTTATTTGTTCGTAAATAGAGGAACTACACAAGTTACCATTCTTGACTAGGGAAGGACCTCTACCTTACAGAAGACCACAGTCAAATAACTACACACAGGTGTTTAGTCGTGTGTAAGTACAAATTTCCAGCGCACATTTAGGGATGCGTTTTTATCGATATGTTATCCTATCCTAACTTTTAACATTAGGATTTTATGATAGAGTTCCCTCCATCATAAAATCCTAATGTTAAAAGTTTCAGTCGGCAAGTGATACCCTTAGTATTGCCATATATATGCATAGTCCATAGGGTAAGGTAACTGCTTACCATAAGGCTGGCCGTATGCTTGTTTGCCACCTACGTAGTATAAAAAAAAATCCTACAAAAATTCAATGAAGGGTAGCCAATCGACAAGGTCTATGTCGAGCAGTGGAAGTAATTAAGCGAGACAACCTCTTTATCAACTGCTCCATCTTGAATTATGAGTTATTCCTCGAAGCGCTACCATTTTGAGGCGCTCCTAATGAAGCGCTCCTTTTTTATTCCTCGGAGCACACCTTTTAGGAGTGCTCCCGATAGCAAATAAAAATATTTAAATTTTATTCCTCCTAAAAGGTGCGCTCCAAAGAATAAAAAATCTCGCCTCAAAATGGTAGCGCTTCGAGGAATACCTCTGAATTATTACCGGCAATCGACATTGCGAGGCTGCTTCGTAATGATGCTCCTCTGGTGCGCCCATTGAGAAGTCAGTTAGGCAACGTTCAAATTTGCTCGCGAGGCAAACGCGTCTCCACACCACGAGGCTGCCGCGCGCGGCATTCCTCACGAGGTAGCTTGATGTGACGTTGATACCCGCTTTAAGACTAGTCCGTGTATTTTCTCGACCTTTATTTATTAACTCGCGTAGATTACGTCATCTATTCGTAATATGTGACAGAATCTATTGTTTGCTATGATTTTATAGGGTTAAAAACCTAATAATGTTCACGTTATGTAAATTATGCTGCACATAAATTAACACTCTCATTTTCAAGTGAATATATTGTAATAAACATAACAATATTGAGCTTAACGATGTTTTAATTATTATTAGATAGTCGTTTTGTGTTCAAACGTGGTTGTATAAAGCGGACTAACGTCACGGCAAAGATTTGATATTCACTGGCATTGAAAAGAAAGAAAAAATATTTATTGTTGATAAAAACAGAAACCGTAAGATTCCAGAGAAATTTCTTACCACGTACGGTAAGGTTGAGGAATGAGCTCCCTGCCGAGGTTTTCCCAAGAGACTATAGCATGGAATTCTTCAAGAAAGGAGTTATAAGGATTTTAAAGGGTCGGCAACGCGTGAGTGACACCCCTGGTGATGCAAACGTCCATAGGCTGCGGTAACTGCTTACCGTCAGGCGGGCCGTATGCTTGTTTGTCACCTTGGTAGTATAAAAAAAAAACCAACAATAGGTCACCCCACAGAGCTACTTGCTGAAGCATAAAAAACTCATGCCACAGCGCTGGTTTTCAGTGGGATGGCCCTACACGAAGCATTACTATTGCTGAAATCCATTTGACATGGTATTTACTGACTATCAGGATCGCCACTAGCTTGTCTACTACACTTGACAAACAAATAATAAAGAAAGGCAAACAAACTGTTTGAGGAGACATGTCATCAGGTTAAAACAAGAATATGAAAATCAAATCTATCATATTTATAAAAATATTATAGTATAATAACACAGTGTAAAGAACTGATGAAAGAGAGCTTTAGACTGTGGTAATAAGTATCGTTTCTTTTTTTTCTTTTTTAAAAGACAACTCCCGCACTAGTGAATAGGCCCTGTGTGACTTTACAGACATACATTTAACGGATAGGAAGTATACCTACCCAGACTCGGGACAACCATTTATGGATCAAACAAATTTTTGTCCCGTGTGGGAATTAAACCCAGAACACGCCGCGCAGTGGTTCATGGCGAGTTAGCCACTGAACCAACCATGCAGTCGTTGATATATTCATTTATTATTATATTTAATCTGCAGACTAAACACAAATTAAAATACATAGTCGTCCAGACCGATTTCGGTCACGGCAGCCAATTTCAACGGAGATTATCCAACTGCGCAAGACATAATAGTGCATAAGCGTGTGCGCAAATACGGGTGCACTCACAATTCCATCGCTCTTATAGTCCGATGAGACGGCTATCCGACACGAACGGAGAGATATCAGGCACCGGGCCACCGACTTTACATCCTTTCCGAGACACGGAAGGATCTTGCTGTTTTATTAGAAAATGGTCACCCATCTACGGACCGACCACAGCAAGTTTGCTTCACCTTACAGATCTGTCAAATAGATCAAATGACTGCCTCGGTGGTCCAGTGGCCGCAGTATGCGCTTGCTGTGCACGAGGTTGTGGGTTCGATTCCCATACAGGATAAAACTTTTTGTGACCCACAAAGAATTGTTCTGGGTCTGGGTGTAATTTGTGTCCGTTAATTGTATGTTTGTAAAGTCCCCCGCGACACAGAGCTATTTCTCTAGTGCGGGAGTTGTCTTTTTAAAAATAAAAAAATAAAATAAACAAAATCCGCGCAGCTAACACTACGAGCCACTCAAATTTAATATTAAAATAAATATAGTATTGAATAATAAAACGCTACATAATGGCATTTACACATAATTATACTTGTCGTTTCATTATTATGACAACGATCAAATGTATAAACAGCTAATCTACGTGACATTAAAGTAAATATATGATTTTGTGTCAATACTGTACTGTTACGGATTATCGTTTTAACTATTGGTTTTCAATTGAAAATCATTATCGATGTTCATAATATTTGGACATGCATTTTGTGGTACATTTTCGTATTAAATATTTGTGTGGATTTATTAACCGACTTCAAAAAGAGGAGGTTATCAATCCGTGTGTTTTTTATGTTTGTTACTGCAGAACTCCCTCATTTATGAACCGATTTGAAAAATTATTTTTTTGTCTGAGAGGACATACTTCCAGTTTGGTCCCATTTTCATCAAAAGAATTTTCTGACGATGGGATTCATGAGGAATTCAGGGAACTCCTCAAAAATTATAGGCACACATATAGCAAAATCAATATTTTTAACAACACATCAAACATTTGCATTCAGAAAGTATAATAATATGATGAAGTAAAACTGATGAAGAAAACCACAGATAGCCACCTGAACTTCTCAATAATAAGTATTATACGAATGACGATTAAATAAGTTTCCATTATGGTTGCTTAGGTAGCTATGCAACGGAACTTCATAATTAAACAATGTAATCTAGCCGTTTCTAAGGTTTTTGAAATTCTGGAACTTGCCGTACTGAAAATTATTTTATACTAGCTATTGCCCGTTGCTCCTCCCGCGTGGATGTCGGTTATTGTAATAAAAAGTAACCTATTCGCTATTCCAGACTATAATCTATCTCTATGCAAAATTCCATCCAGATCCGTTTAAAAGTTTTTACGTGAAAGAGTAAAAACATCCATTCTTATATCCTCACAAACTTTGACATTTATAATTGGTAGGATTCATAAATGATTGTTCCGAGTCTTGATATAATTTGTGTCTGTGAACTGTTTGTAGAGTCTCCAGTGACACAGGGCTCATTGGTTAGTACGGGAGTAGTGTTTAAAAAATGTTTTGGTAGGACACATTGGTAGGACCAAAATCTTTTTTCCCATTTCAAAAGACAACTCCAATTAAATCTTGTGCTGGGACTTTACAAACATACAATGAAATTTACGGACTAAAAGTACATCAAAAATGGAAACAACGATCTGTAAGTTATACGAATATTTCTTCCGCATAGGAATTGAAACCATGACTCATTGTTGTTAGTGAGATGACCACCTTTACCAGACCACACATATAATATACTAGCGGCATGTTCCGGCTTCGCTCGGAAGGACAATTAAACAAAATAGCCTATGTTATCCGCTGGTAATGTAGCTATCTATAGGTGAAAGAATTTTTAAAATCGGTTGAGTAGTTTTTGAATTAAATCGTAACAAACTAAAAACCTTGTTGGAGGCCTGCCCATGCTTTGTCTTTCAGTTCGTGGTCACTACTCTAGAACCTTTCTGCCCCAACGGCCATCAGTTCAGTTTTTTACATGGTGGACCGACAACCGAGTAAAGGTTGCGGGCAACCGATGGACAAGTTCGGCTTAGGATCGAGAGTTGTGGAAATCCTTGGGAAAGGCCTATGTCCAGTAGTGGACGTCTTTTGGCTGAGATGAGGATTATGATGAAACAAAAAACTTTATAATATTAGCTAAACGAGTATACATTATTAAGTTGGTACCTGAGTACTATCAAAATAAAGGAAGTAGTTACTGAAATCGTATAAAATTAACATGATGTACAGGTGTTCTCGACTATAAAATGTCATATAATAAAAACCTGATTTTAGAATTATTTGCCAGGTGTTTTATGGTATAAATCAAAGTAGTTATAGACGATAGCTAAGGTGTCAGTCGTATTTCGCAAGGTCGTGAGTTCAAATTATTTTGTTTCGATGTACATAATTGTATGACGTATGGCAAGCATAACAAACATTAAGTTAAGCTCGTTATAAAAAAAATGCAGGCGTGGACAACTCAAAATTATAATTAAAAATTTGCCAAAAAAATAATTATATAAAAATAAATAGTCAGGTTATTTATTTTTATATAATAATTATTTTTTTATTTTAAAGTTTTCAGTTTTATTTATCCATCTTAGCCAAAAGACGTCCATACTGGACATAGGCGTCACCCATATTTATTTAGACCTTTCTTCTTTAATAGGTATGCATGTATTATACATATAAACCTCCCGGGAGAAAATTACTGTTTCTAATTGATAGTGAAAACTGCATTAAAATCTGTAGCATAGTTTAGCAGTAGTTATCGGATAAACAGACAGACAGACAGACGCGGGAAGCGACTTTGTTTTATACTATTAAAGGATATAATCCGTAGGGGCCATCTTTGCAGTAAAAACTAGATCTAAATATCAAAATACGAATTTTAAGTCCGCCTATAAATTACTGATTATGACAAGATTAATTAAGAAAAATCCAAAGACCAAATCTATACCTATAAGTCTCTATCTATATTTAGAAGTTGGAATATATTATGATTTTTACTGCATTATTAATATATTATGCATTAAACTATTTTAGTCGGGGCCATACATATATGCAGTAAAAACTAGATCTAAATATCAAAATAGGAATTTTAAGTCCGCCTATAAATTACTGATTATGAGAAGATTAATTAAGAAAATTTCAAAGACCAAATCTATACCTAGAAGTCTCTATCTATATTTAGAAGTTGGATCGAAAATTAGGGTGGTTTTTCGATATTCCGTTAATCGATATTACGTTAAAAATAAGTTAAAAATTAATATTTTAAATCAAAAAAATTACAGTGTATTTGGGACATAGTAAGGCAAGTTTTCACGAAATGTCATGAAAATTTTTTTTTGTTATATTCTCTTGCATTTCCAATGGGTTTCATCCTACTATGTTTTTTTTTGTTTCAAAAATTATCGACCGTGGTCTACTAGGGGTATTTAAAAATTTTACAACTTGCCGTACTGATGTCGGTTTTTTTGTCAAAATTATGTACAATTAAAATAAAATACAAATATTTTTCATATTTTTTAATTATAAAACAGTTGAATACATTATAAATCGTCCGATATGTATACATTATTACGCTGCTGACTGTACGACCACGTGGTCAAATAAATATTAGTATTAATTTATTCAATTGCCTTTAAAAGACATTAATATTTACTAAGTGACGTATGTAAGTAGTTATTCTGGTTATTCATGTAAATTGGTGACGAAGGAGTAGTTAGGTAGCTAGTTGATTGTTTGCCTTTTTTATTGGACAGTCGTATTGATACACTCATTGATAGCTTTCGTGGCGCAATCGTGGTACGAACGATTGTCGATCCCTGGTTTGATATGAGGGTAGGTTTTGACGTAAAACATTTCTTACATTAACAACTGTAAAGATATAAGTATGTCATCATCATCATCAATAGGCTTCGGTAACTGCTTACCATCGATTGAGTCGTATATTTGTTTACCAACTTTAATAGGTAGCAATGAAAATGTAATTTTATTTACCGTCGTTTTTGACTTTTGATCACATCATCTTTTTATCGAGTATTGTACCTACTATTAAGGTGAGTATAGACTAGAGCATTTTCTCGAGCATTTCTGTGTAATGTAACGTCCTTACAAATAATAATTATAATAATAATATCTATTTATTTCTCTCATAAAAGTACAATGGGTCACAATAGTAGAAAATATGACATCTTAAAGTTATATTAATCCTTATTGAGAGCTCCAGCTCTTAAACCTAGTACAGACTCCAGTCTGTACTAGGTTTAAAGCCTGTGTTACAAATCTCCAGGCCCCCCAATATACCTACTTATATCAAAACTTTGCATACAATTTTATATTAAAATATATAACAACTATGGTACAATAAATAAAGCTCAGTTTCCAAAGCATTTCCATGTAATGTAACGTTCCTGCGAATGCTCGGCGTAATACTCACAGCGAGTGTGCATTTATTTCATTGTACCGCGTTCATTCTTCCTTTAAATGTCGGACCTACAAGGCTCGACGAAATGTTACACCAATACGCTCGTTGGTTTGTACAATTATTGTTGTAACAAAACGGCGAGCATGCTCGACGTCTGGTTCGTGAAGGTTGATACACTAAAACATATCATAGAGCGGCTCGTTGTTCTGTTACAAGTAAATGCTCTAGTCCATACTCACCTTTAAGCAAATATCAAAAGAATTCCGTCATTGCAAGCGTGGTGTTAATTGAATTTAGGTAGGTACATATTTTGTCATTCTAAGTTGTGATTCATACTATCATCATACCCGTCTCCCATTGTGGTAGGCAGAGACTATTTTTTTCTTTTTTTTCCTTTTAAAAAAAACAACTCCCGCACTAGAGAACAAGCTCTGTGTCGCGGGAGACTTTACAAACATTCAATTAACAGACACAAATTACACCCACACTCAGAAAAAATCTTTGTGGGTCACACAACATTTTGTCCTGTGTGGGAATCGAACCCACAACCTCGTTCACAGCAGGCGCATACTGCGGCGACTGGACCACCAAGGCAGTCAATGGTACTTTTAAACTATGGTATGTTTATTGCTTCGACCCAGACATTACTTATTTACTTAGACCCAGGCGGTACTTATTCGCTTCCTCTACATTCATCAACTTCTTCCTCTACATTCATCAACTTCTTACTCAGCATATCACATTTCTTCGAAGTATATTTGCTTAGATATAAATACTGTGTTAATTATAATGTTAAGGTGTGTGGAATTCATACACACTCACTCACGTGGCACTAGACAAAACAATGAATGTTTTTTGTTGCAAATAATTCCAATATTTTTATTTTTATAAAATTTGTAGTAACCAAATGGGAAAGAATTCGACTAGTAGTATACATGAAGTATGTATTCCAAATCAGGTAGCAGTATCAATGTGAATTTAACTTTGTGGAATTAATTTTAATTTTTGAAAACTAATATGTAAGTGTAAAACCTCATAAGTTTAATCTTGGAGGTCCAACGGGTACGTAGCCATATTAGTTTGTATCAACAGGTCTTTGAAGAAATTCTAAAGTCATGAAATCCACCAACCTGCATTAGGCTGGCCTGGATCAGACATCCCTTCTTCGTTCGCGTTCTAACACTAATCATAAACACAGGATAAAAATCCAAAATTACCACGGGTAACACCACGGGAAACAGCTAGTATCAAACAATTTTATTACTTACGGAAGCGTTTTGCCTGTGCATATTATTTTGCTTAGGTATTTTGCGCACTGGATGCGGAAGGCGGAGGACCGTGTGCTATGGCGCGTGTTGGGAGAGGCCTATGTCCAGCAGTGGACTGCGATAGGCTGATTGATTGATTGATTGATTGATAGGAAATTAATACAGAATGCCTTAAATACTGTCCTCGAATAATACTGCTGTTAAACCTGTTAGGTTATACAAGCTATTCGCGGTCACTCTTTAGATGGGTGACAAAAAAGGAGAGCTATTTTCTTTGAAGGATTCGTTGTGTTAACGGCGTGGATACATATATCTGCCAGCTTAAACAAACATTCCGCGGTAGGGCCATAGATGGGTGACCATTTTCTAAAAACGTAGTAGTAGGCCCGTGTGATGGTAAGCAGTTACCGTAGCCTATGGACGCTTGCAATACCAGAGGTCCCACTTACGGGTCGCCGACCCATATTTTAACACGGTCATTAAGGTCGAGGATACCAGGATAGGATAACATTCCTTTCAAAACGCATCTCTTAATACACATAGGAACACAACTACACCGCTGTGTGTAATTATTTGGCTGAGGTCTTCTGTAAGATGGAAACGCTTTCCAAGTCAGCCGTACTCGCAAATAATGTGCCCTATCTCTCTTAAATGCTTAAGTGACACTGCCCGCCTGATGGAAAGCAAAAACAGCAGCCTATAGACTCTTGTAATCTCAGGGTATCACTTGCATGATGCTGATCTAAAAGTTTTTACACTAGGGCTTTGTGAAGGAGTTTCCCTGTGATAGGAATACGTTTCCTTAAAAACGCATTTCTAAATAAACAGTATAATCGCTTGAAGCTAGAGCTCTCTCTCTCCTCTATTGTTAGTATTTTTAAGCTATTGCATAGCTTCTATCGCGGGCCTTGAGCGTGGAGACCGAATCCAGAAATTCCGTAACGAAAATAACCTAACAACCCCCACTCCGACCGGCACAGTTCTCTAAACGGCCAATAATAATATGTCAAATTTGTGTAAGGAGGTTTTGATTTAATTTGAATTATGGTTGAATTTCGACCACGGGTGATCACTATAATCAATTTCACGTAGCATGGGTACGGTGACGTTTAGCATTTAAAATATCTAGAGATGTAGATAATATCGAATTCAAAAATATCGATGATAAAAAATCATACTAAATATATGCAATAGCTTTACCGCGGCAGTCCCCGATTGCCACACGTCTTTTTTTATAAACAGGCATACGGCCCGCCTGATGATAAGCAGTTACCATACCCTATGGACGCTTGTAGCACCATTAGGGTATTACTCGTGCGTTGTCGACTCTTTAATAAACTTAAACAACATGACCAAAATTATATCTCCATGAGTCAAAACCGCAATTTTGCTTAGTATTGCATAAAATTCATTCTTGGCACTATGATAGTGCGTTAACCTGGACCAGATTGTAGCTAAACTAGATGTAAAATTGCGTAATATTAAGTAGGTCGGTAGAACGCCGTACGTAGGTATTATTTTGCAATAATGTCCTGCTAATCGCATTTCGGTGATGGCGTTTGCAATGTCCTCCTAAACGAATTTCTGTTAATATCTCAACGGATAGCCATCTGCGCGGAAGATAAGAGTGAGCCCACACACTCCTTCTCTCTCATCGTTCGATGGGTCGGTAATCCGACTCAGCCGCAGAGAGATTAGGCGTAGGAGGAAATTGGCGGTTTTTTTGGCCTGACCCGGTAATCGAACCTGCGACCTCGTAATCAGCAGTCATTACATTAAACTCTAACCCAACGGGAAGTTACATACATATATAACAAACTTTAAGTGAGTAAGACAAAGACAACACGAAAACTAAAAGCCAAAACATGTTAGCGTGGTGTAAATAGGATTGTTCCTAATATGTACCTGCACTGTTAAGTATTCTGTGTCTAATATTATCTGTATCGCGTGTCTAGTTGTAATAATAAATGACATGGATTACATAAAGTATAACAACACAAGATCGTATACATACTCAGTTAATACATTGTAAAGTAGGACTAGCTGTTGCCCACGGCTCCGCCCGCGTGAATGTCGGTTATCGCTATAAAAAGTACCCTATTCGCTATTTCAGACTATAATCTATCTCTATGCAATTACATCTAGATCCGTTCAGTAGTTTTTACGTGAAAGATTGACAAACATCAATCCATTCGCACTAATTTTCACTTTTATAATATTAGTAGAATAACATGTGTGGTAGGGCACTATGCAAGCAAGCAAGCCCGAAGGATCTTCACCGTAAAGAAGACCACAGCTACACACAGCGGTGTAGCTATGACCGGAGAGAGATCAGGCGCAGAATCAATTCCTTTCAATGACTTCCAAACTCTCGGCATTTATTGTGAATTGCTTGACAGAAAACTTTAATATAAATTTTTGACCTCACTCCGGAATTGAACCTAGAACCTCGTGATCAGCAGTCACACACATTGACACTGAGACACTAAGCTACCGAGACAGTCGGTTTTTGACTTTAGACGCTTGCCTACAATAAAATACCTAGCGATACCCATGATATTGCAAGCGTCGTAAATATTTGTTTTCCTATGACAGGGAGACTCCTTTATTACCATTTTTGCATTGTCAACAGGCAAGTAAGCATTTCAAGCGTCCAAGAACCACCATAATCTATTTAATCTAGCTAGAAAACTATATATCTCTAGAATATAAGTAATCCCTTTTGCTAAGAAACTATTGCTTAGTTGGAAACTTTGTTGGATTGATAATACGTGATTGAAATACATATAGCATTGACCAGTGTGTTTACATACACCTACATTACTTCCTAGTAAACAAATACCTAAACAAAGAATTATTTAAAATATTATATAATATCATAGAGGTAGAACAACGGCCTTGATCGGATTAATTGGTCTGCTTACATTGACATAGCGAGAACAGGTTTTAGTTGAAATTGATTTTGAAACTTTTTGCGATGTTAATTCAAAAAATGTATCATTTTTCTCAGATTGAATTCTGTGGCATTTATTGGGGTAGAATTTTCAGCGGTGTATGGTTTCAGGCTGAAATGATGATGATAATTATTTTTACACATTTTTTAAACTACCGCCTGATTACCGCAGTTATCGTAGCCTATGGACGCATACAATACCAGATGTATAATCTACCAAGGGCGCGGACCAGATGGGTGACCGCATAGTGGTATTTCATATGAGTGTCTGCGTGCTTCGGAGGGCCGACTGTTATCAGTCGTTAGATCACGACAGAGGCCTAAATATGGGCGATCTAAATAACTCTGTCACCAGGTTGGCCACTTACCAAACGATAAGAAGAAGAAGAGGTATAAAGAAAGAATATTTGGAAATACAATACCTAAACGCGTGAAAAATTAGGTCGCTAGTATTATAATAACAGTCTCACAATTAATAGGTACTAGTAGGTACAAGACTTACTTGAATGACATTTAGATCATTATTTTACCGCCTATCTATTGTTTCAAAGTCTATAATTGCAGTACAATGATTAATCAAGGAAAATCTTCTTGACTCATTTATGATTCTGAGCAAAAATCTGTGTTAATGTTGGTTATTTCCTGGCAAAGGGCAGAGGAAGTACCTTTGAAGGAACTACGGCTTAATTACTTGAGAATTAATTAGTTGACACTGCAGCTCGAGGTTGGAATGAGGACTGTTACTACTATTGGCTAGATTAATCGCACTGCCAGTCTTATTCTGTTAGATAAAGATTAAAATCATAAAGGTATCTTTTGTAAAGCGTGAGAATTGGAGGTAATCCACCTAGGGCTTCCATCCGAATAGCACCTGTGCAGATGGCAACTGGCCTTATAGTCCACGAAGGGCACCAATCAATATTTTTTGCAGGTGCTCTTCGTGGATTCAAATTTATTTGTACAGTTTTGTCCACCTCTAATAAAATTATTTAATAATGAAATACGTAACATTTTATTATCATTATCGAATGTATAGAAACCTATAGAAATGGTGTCACATATTTTATTTATTTTCTAATTTATGATTCAATTTGTATGTATAACAAGTTTACTTGATTTGTTCTTCGTTTGTCCCGAAGTTCTGTCCCACATTCCAAAAAAATCTTAGTTTGTCCCGTCACTATTAAAGTACTATTGCTTCGTCGCGAATTACAAAAGGTACTAACAATCAACAAAAATATTATTTCCACCATAAAAATAAACTTAGGCACGTTGAAATTTCCTGACTTAAATTTTTTTATACAGCTTATCATTCTGGAAAATAATTTCGCAGGAACCTAATTTATTTTGTCTAGGAAAGTAAGTGTTTATTCATCTTTTGGGCCACAAAAATATTTACAAAGTTCCCATTTATGTTGGTAAACAACATATTTTTGAAGAGGAATTTGCGAAAAATTTACGGTACTAAGATTTTGTTTACTTTTTACTGGAAAAAGAAGATAGTGTTTGCAGACTCCACTGCAAACACTATCTTCTAGTGTTTACAGTGACTCCACTGCAAACAAAATCGTTATATATACTGATATATGTATAACGATTTTGTGAGGGTAAGGCACCCGTCCGAATGATACCTGCAGGAATGGCTACTATCCTATTCCACGACTGGCAACTATCAATATTTTTAGCAGGTGTTCTTCGTGGATTAAAATTTGTCGTTAGCACGTATGGATATTAATTTGCCCATGCACGTTTCACATACACAAACCAATCCGATCGACGGCAATCCGACATGAGCGTAATGAGATGAGAGAAATCAGGCGCAGGACCTACGGATTTAAAGGCTTGCCGTGCCACGAAGATGTCTCGCTGTTTTTAGAAACCGGCCACCTATCTACGGAATTTGCTAAGCTTGCTTTACCTTAACCACGTAGCTATTACTAAGATACGAGCTCCTTATTTATCTACATTATACAAAACAGTATCAATCTAAAATGTATTCTATGCTATCTATCAATGACACATACAGTCTAACTTAGCATAGCAAAAGAGGCTTATGATTAAACACTCCATGTAAGAACAGTAATACATAACATTGTATATAAGTATGTATGCATATGTTTCCAAAATAGAGGACTTAGATAAATTTTATGGTGAAGGTGATCTAATCTTTTTAATCGATTTGAATACAATGAAAATCAGCGTTATTATGTTATAAGCATCTTAGATTAAGTATATAAGCATAAGAGTATTATCCTGGGCAGTGGCCATTTTTTACATGCGTATGATGTACATCACATAAAATATTATTGTTTTTTATTTTGGAAAGTTTTATATTATTTCTTGTCGTTTATATTACTTTTTTTATTATTGATGTCTTCTGTTTACCACTCTTAAAGAATATATCTTAATTTAATGTGATATCTTATGACACTGGTCGAGGTTGCGAGGTTCCAGATGAAACTCAGCGCCACTCACCATTACAGTGGATGGCATTACGCTGATCTGGACGACTGTTTGGACTACCGTGAGACACACATATAAATAAATATATATAAATTTTACCTATGTTTATTTATTGTTTTTATATTTGTTTTGTTATATTACCAGGATTCATTATGAGTATTATGCCATGTGTTCTATTGTGTCTCTGAAGTCCAAATAAATCATTTTATTTCTTTCTTTCTGTTTAAATGTGTGTTTGTATGTTGTGCGTCATTTTTATGTAAATATAAATTGTTTTTCTTTATTTTTTTCAATGTTTGGTACAAATTTGGTAATACTGACCGCTTTATTATTAAGCGTGATGTAGCGAGTGAATAGTTACTCCATGCTGTGTCCTCTTCTTTCGAATGTCAAATTACTGATGACAGAATGAGAAATTATATAATAAAATTACACCTATTCTATTCTACGTTAATTATTTATTATTAAGGCCGTTAAACATGTAGGCACCATACAATAGAGCAAGTTAGAAGAGGTAAGAACCTCCGCCGCATAGAACATGTTATCCTATCCCAGAGACAATATGTTGTCCACTAAACCCTGGTGGTACATAATTTCGGGTTGGATGCAATAGAAAGATAAATAAAAATATTCTGTATTGATCGGGTAAAAAAATCGAAGATGGACCGAGCTATATAAAGAAAATGAAGTAATAATAAAAATAACAACCCATATCATGACATTGTGTTACTGAGGGGCAGAGGTGTTCTCTACTAATTAAGAGAGGATTTAGGTCTTAATAAAATAAATTACAAAAATCAAACGACCATGAATATTGTTCCTTTGCTTTTTGTATTTTATTCTATTACAAAAATAATATTTTAATTAAATAACAAAGATATAATGCAATGCTTAAAAACCGTCTTTATGAATATTAAAAAGATTTTTTGTCGTAAATACCATGTTGACTTTGGCTTTAATTAGTTGTGATAAAACCTATTTTTAAATTATATAAACCTAATTAGTAATTTTATTCAGTAATTAAAATAATAATAAAGACCTATCTACCAATGTAATATTTTTGCGGAATAATATTTAGTTTTTATAACGGAAATCTAAAAACTTGGTTAAACCCAAATTGCGCAGTACGTACCCAAAATTGTGAAATAAATTATAATAAATACAATGAATCGTCATACCATTGCATTGGTTGGCGAAAACAATGATGACTAAGATTGGTAACATCATGTACTGAATTGATAAAACGATAATAATGGCTCCCTATTCGTCAACGACGTAGTTGGCGTGCGCTGACTACACTTTACTCTCTCCTAAATTCTCCTAATGCTCCTGCATACCTATCTTCTCACTTTCAATACCTTTGCAGCAGATAAGAATCTTCGATCTTCTAATAATCTCCTTCTTCTTTGCCCCTCTCATAGTTCTAGTCTTGTTCACTGCTCTTTTAATATTCAGTCTATCTTACTATGGAATGCACTCCCTCTCGAAATCAGGAAGTCCACTAACCGTGAAAATTTTCAAGGCTAAAGTACGTAAACACTATCTTAAACTATTAGCAGAATAATCATACAACTATCATTATCTTAGTTGTGTATATTGTCCGTCCCATACGAGCCAAATGAACGTATCACCAAAATATCGAAAAAAAAAAAAAATCCTAAATAACTTGTTTAAATGGTCCTACACCATCTGCCAAAAGAACGTAGTCGTACAGTCAATAGTTTCAAAGTTCAATTGTAACGTATCATAAAAAATATTATTTTCTTTACAACCATATCAACTTAACTTTCGATTGGTTAATGTCAATGTCATCCGTTTAATTTTTAGTTACTTCCAAATGAACGTATATGTTTATGAGATTATACTCTCGATAATTACATGTTCCCTAATTGACAATTTGTAAACAACCATAACAATGTAACAACTTATACGTTACTATAGTTTTAAACAATATGTGAGCTAGTAGTTTTAATTAAGAGCCAGATGAACGTATAAAAGTTTACGTTAATTTA
Organism: Trisateles emortualis; assembly: GCA_947095525.1. Lineage (NCBI taxonomy): Eukaryota > Metazoa > Arthropoda > Insecta > Lepidoptera > Erebidae > Trisateles > Trisateles emortualis. Next base: position 16,572,754 of record OX352736.1, on the reverse strand, counting down.
AAACTTATTTCGAATAGCATCTATCTAATTTAACTGATTGCCAATGCCACATTAAACCAATTACGTTACTTTGGCAGTAATATTTATGTATTAAACTCTGTTCTTAGGTAGACTTTGATTCAAATTACGTTCTAATGATTCTGAAAAGTTAAACATGAAAAGAATATCATGGAAGATTTTGGAATCTTTGGGCCTACCTGGATTAGCCAAGATAGACTGCAAAGGAAACCCTGTAAACTGGCTCAAAATAAAGTGATTGCAGTATAAAAAGGAATACAATCCTAACTTATATTATAAATGTGAAAGTTTGTGAGTATGGATGGATGGATGGATGGATGGATGTTTGTTACTCTTTCACGTAAAAACTACTGAACAGATCTGGATGAAATTTGGCACAGAGATAGATTATGGTCTGGAATAACACATAGGCAGGCTTTTTACAGCGATAACCGACATCCACGCGAGTAAATATATATATATTTCAAATATGACTATAATGAATCTGATTTTAAGAAAATAAAAGTATTACCTCTTGTAAGAAGATTGCGTTGGAAAAATTAAAAATACAATATATCGGCAGAAAAATATGCGGATTTGCAAGACTTATGTAGACAGGGATCATTCCTACGCAATATCACAATTTTTATTGTAGTTTTAAAGTTGGTTTGACAAATGATGACCATACTAGCGAGCAAGCCCGAATGGGAAAGGACCTCCACCTTACAGAAGACCACAGCCAAATAACTACACACAGCAGTGTAGTTGTGTTCCTGTGTGTGAGTACAGGTCTCCAGCGCTCATTTCGGGATGTGTTTTAAAAGAAACGTATTCCTATCCCAGGGATACTCTCATCATAAAGCCCTGGTGTAAAACAATGGGTTGGCAACACCCAAGTGATACCTCTGCTACGGTAACTGCTTAACATCAGGTGGGCCGTATGCTTGTTTGCCACCCAAATAGTATTAAAAAAAAAACTTGATGGACTGTAAATCCGCAGGCGTCACTTTAAAACTGCTTTTAATAAAGATATTTAATTAATTTATTTATTTTATTTTCTCTTCCCAAATAACGTATTACACTTAGCTAAAGTTAATCTATTTAAAAAAAATAAGAACCAGAAAAACGTAAACCTGACACTTTTTTAAAATCCATAAATATTTTATATATTTGACAATATTATTAATACTCTTTTTTGCTATTTTAACTTCCTATTTACTAGTCTCTAATTCGGCATTTTTCTTTTCTCGATTAGCTGTTATAATAATGTATAATAAATAAAGTACTTAAAAGTTCAGAATAGTGGTATTTGCACAGTTTTTTGTCTCTCCTGTAAAGTTGTCAAAATGTCAATACGTTCGTTTGGCTTTTATGGGACGTAATGTATGTAGTAAGTTTATATATTTTTAATATTTATAATATGTATAATTAGGTATTAGTATTATTTGTATATTTGTGTATGCTGTATTAGTTTCAATCATACATTTTAGAATTGCACCTACTTTATCTTATCTCTGCACCCCCAAAAGTTGACTGGTGGATAATGCCTCAGGCATTAAGTCCGCTGTTGTACAATTATTTATTTATGTGCAAAAAGTTTAAATAAATAAATAAATAATTATCGAAGAGAAATCATGTCGTAAAAAAAATAGGTGACAAATAATTCTTAATTTTATTATAGGTTGATGTTATTTTGTTCGATCTAATGAAAATATACAATGATTTTTGAGTCTCCAACAATAGCAACATGCAATAATTGTGCCATTATTCTATAGTATTATTAACTTGATATCCTAAATAATAAATTTTTCGTATTTTTAACTCTGTAATTTTGTTGTTGCCTTTTGAAAACCATGCTGGTTAGTCCATTACTGGCAAAGGTAGATCTACTACCTGTAAGAATTATAATAAACATATGTAATACCTTTGCTGTCGACAAACCATAATAATAAATAAATAAATCTTCTGTAAATTCTACGTCATTTTATTTTTTTTGTAGAAAGTAAGAAGTATATTCGGTTTAACCAGTTTATTTTTTATATTAGTACGCCAACAACTACCAGTAACTTCTACCAACAATATCTCCATCCAAAGGTTGCCTGGTAGAAATCGCTTTTAGCGATAAGGCCGCCCATTGTACTGTACTCTGTAGCATAAGTTTAATTTTGTGTAATTTATAGTGGTGTACAATAAAGTGTAAAATAAATAAATAAATAAGATAACCATCATTATCATCGGTCCAAAATCTTTAAGAGTGGTAGAGCACCGTGCTAGCGACCAAATCCGACTGGGGAAGGACCTCTATCTATATACAGAAGACCACAGCCAAATAACTAGTCTACTAAATAACTAGTGTAAGTCCTGTTCTCACTGGAGTTCTGACACTCAAGCGCTCATTTAGGGATATGTTTTGAAAAATCCTATCCTAGAGATTCTCCAAAATATTAAAGCTCTGGTACAAATAAATAGGTCGGCAACGCACAAGTGATACCAAGCAAAGTGGTAATGCAAGCGTCCAAGACTACGATAACTGCTTAACATCAAAGCGGTCCGTTTGCTTGTCTTGTTTGCCACCCAAATTGTAATAAAAAAATTAACATAGAAACAGACGCTTTTATTACAAAACCAGTTGTTAATAGTCATATTAACATAATTGTTATCGTTTAGTTACTAGCCTAGCTGTAGTAACAAACATAAAGCTTACAATAATAACGTACTAAATTAAAATACAAATGCCTCTGAAATAGCAGATAGAGATGTGTTATGTTTCACGTTTGTAATTATTGTTAATTAATGTGAAATGTAACAATTCAGTTAGCCTGATGTGAAATTATATTTAGTTTGAACATGATACTTTAGTAAAGGCAATGTGTGCCCTGAAACAGGCTTTTTTGATGGTTTTATGTATAAATAATACGAAATTACTTGCACGCAAAGAATGTAGTACTAATGTGAATTTCACTTTGTGGAATATACATATGAACTAATCAAATGATTCATGAAGGGTTTCCTCACGATGTTTTTCTTCACCCTACAAAGGTTTCGGATTGTTCAGGTTGATAGTTAAGATCAGCTCAGCACCGATTGCTGTGGATAACCTTGCAGAAGGCCTATGTCCAGCATTGGACGTGTTTTGCCTGAGATGGATGGATGGAAAGGAATTAATGTTGAGAAAATTCGCGTCTTTGAAGTTTTATTTTTTTATCTTAAAAAGACAACTCCTGTACTAGAGAACAAGCTCTGTGTCGCGGGGGACTTTCCAAACATACAATTAACGAACACAAATAACACCCAGACTCAGAACAATTCTTTGTGGGGTCACACACAGTTTTGTCCTATGTGCGAATCGAACCCACAACCCCGTGCACAGCAGGCGCATACTGCGGCCACTGGACCACCGAGGCAGTCGAATTCTAAAGTCATGTCTGATTTACCAACCCGCATTAGGCCAGCGCGTTTGGGTTAAGGCCTAACCCTCTTAGCTCTCTAGATAAATGAAAGATACCAAATTCCGTTAGCTTCATTTAATCTAAAAATATATTTAGTACATCGAATATGAAACTTTAGGTCATGTAATCAAGCTAACATATAATTTAATATTTGTTAGCTAGAGAACATTTCAATATAAATTGTACAATGGGCATTGAATTACATAAACTGACGGCTGACACTATTGTTTTGAATTTCAATCTTCCTGTGATAGGTCCAGGCTGTAATATAAATTTAATGTACGAAGTAATTAACGAGTTCTCTTCATTTATTTTAATTTATTTATAATTTACAAATGATCTTTGTCTATTATACTATGCATGTATAATAATAAACCTTCCTCTTTTATTTATTTATTTAATTGGTTAACTAATTGGTTAAATGGTAGAATTCTAATATATGTATGTACATGCCACTTACAAACTAACACAGCATTCCTAGTTTTGACAACAAAATTACGTTAATTGTTTACAATGATTTTAAATTAGAAGAAGAAAAAATAACGCAAAAATAAAATTTGGATAACTCTTGAATCATTCTGTCTATTGTTGAACTACATTAAAATCTGTTGCGTAGTTTTAAAGATCTAATCGTATAGACAGCGGAAGCAACTTTGTTTTATATCCTTATATTATAAATGTGAAAGTTTGTGAGAATGGATGGATGTATGGATGTTTGTTACTCTTTCACGTAAAAACTACTGAACGGATCCGGATGAAATTTGGCGCAGAGATAGATTATGGTCTGGAATAACACATAGGCTACTTTTTGCAGCCATAACCGACATCCACGCGGGCGGAGCCGCGGGCAACAGCTATTATGTAATAAAGATACACCATTTTCCGATCTGGATGATTGGAAAATGGTGTATCTTTATTTCTTTCTGCATTCTGCATACTGCAATAATTTTTCTTCAATTTAGATTGAAAGAGATTTTAAGAGAGGTAGGGCACCATACTAGCGAGCAAGCCTGTCTGGGGAACGACCTCCACCTTAGACTTAGAAGACCACAGCCAAATAATATAAGTCTAAATATAGGGCTCTTTTTAATCGTGTAGTTTTGTTAAGAAGTCCGATTTAAATCTCACTTGATACTTCAACAATGTTCATACTGGTAAAAGCTGGCTAAAGTATAGTAAAAACTCTATTGCACAAGTAAAGTCACTCGAACCAAGTTCACTCTACAACTTGTACTTGTTCGCAACTTATAAAACTTACGCTCACTTAATTTTAAAGTATTTAACAACTAAGTAGTGCAAAGAACAAACAGTATTGTTACTGAGAAGTTTAGATTAATCTTTGCTTATCTAATCCGTTCGTACCTTATATATAACAGACTAGCGGCAAATCCCGGCTTCGCATGGGACCCGTGGACATTGATTAAGTTTTCGTAAGGACCCCGTATTGTTTTAAGCTATTTCATAGCTTCTATCGCGGGCCTTGGGCGTGGAGACCGAATCCTGAAATTCCGTAACGAAAATAATAAACCTAACACCTCCCACTCCGACCGGCACAGCGGTGATACTTTTTTAATGACGAATTCTGTAAACGGCCAATAATAATATGTCAAATTTGTGTAAGGAGGTTTTGATCTAAGAGAATATTAATGTGAAAAAGATTATAGTATAAGGAGTCTTAAGGAATTATTACAAGTATTCATTTTTATTATTATATATTTTTATGAATCATTGAGAATAAAATAAAATGATTTAGATCATTCTGTAAAGTAATTTTTTATTTGTTTCGATAAAATAATCATACTAAAAAATATGCAATAGCTTTACCGCGGTAGTCCCCGAGTGCCACAGGTCTTTTTTTTCAATAAAAATATAGCCTATGTTACCCGCTGATAGTGTAGCTTTCTAATGGTGTAAGAATTTGAAAGATCGGTATAGTAGTAATATTAATTTAGAAGAGTGCAGTCAGCATACCTTTTGGAGTAACATAAAAAACCTCAGTGGGATTAAAATTCAGAGGCCGTACGCCATTTAAGTCTGCAAGCTCCACTGAAGACAGACCTTCACCTTACAGAAGACCACAGCCAAATAACTACACACAGCGCCGCAGTTGTGTTCCTGTGCGTAAGTACAGATCTCCAGCGCTCATTTAGGGATGCGTTTCGAAAGAAACATTTTACTACCCCAGGGATACTGTAAAATAATTGGCCGGCAACACACAATTAATACCTCTGGTATTGCAAGTGCCTAAACAATATACTTCCCTACTTAAAACGTAACGTAACGTATGTAGTATAAAAAAAGCTTTATTATATTACTAGTTGTTGCCCGCGACTCCGCCGGCGTAAATGTCGATTATCGCGATAACAAGTAGCCTATATGCTATTCCCGACTATAATCTGTCTCTGTACCAAATTTCATCCAGATCCATTCAGTAGTTTTTGCGTGAAAGAGTAACAAACATACCATACTCACAAACTTTCACATTTATTGTATTTGTAAAGATTAACAAAATCACTTGGTATAATTTAGCGTCTAATCGCTATAATGCTTTTGTTGCCTGTAATGTTAGTTATGTCTTAAGTACTTATACATACAGTGTTGTTCTTCTAACTAAAACTAAACAAAGAGAATGTTGACCACTAGTTCCGAGACCTGTTGAATGGCTTGCTTTGTTACAAAATCTGGTTCTGTTTACTCGTCTATTACTCTAGGAAACAATTATCTAGGAAATTATTCACTTTACCTGCTTTATATATCAAAAAATATTATTATAAATATATTATTGTCATTTCCTAGAACGTTTTATTCAAATAGATATTCTATTTTTATAATATTGTAGTTTTTTTATTTTATGATCCATAATTTATAATTAGTTGTTTCGAGACTGGGTGTATTTTTTTTGTGTTTTTTGATTATAATGTTTTATGAGGCAGCGGCTGCGTGGCAGACCCAAAATAATATAATGATGGTATTGGCTTCAATTGGTAAAAGATAGGCTATCATGGTAAATTGAAGAGAGGTCTTTGCCCTGCAGTGGGATAGTAAACAGGCTAATAATAATAAGATCAGTTGACTGCGTTTAATTTTAAACTAAACCCCTTATTTCACACAATTTCATTACTTAAATTGTTTTGCACCAGCCTTTCTATGTATAAGACCACACTGACCGTGAGAAAGAAGCTCGCTGGCCTCTCAAGTCAACGCACGCCCTGTTATTTGATTCAATAGATTTTGCTTTATTTGCATTTGATCATATAAAACGCCATAATTATTAATTAATAATAATAATAATATTTTCGGGACAACTCACACATCGCTATCTGATCCCATACTAGGCAGAGCCTGAACTTTGGTAACCAGACAGAGATAAACATACTAATATATTTCTAAATACATACATATTATAGACATATTACACCCAGACACAGAACAAACATTCGTGCATCATCACACAAAGATTTGTCCTGGGTGGGAATCGAACCCACGACCTCCGGCGTAGCAGACAGAGTCACTACCCACTAGACCAATTAATATGTTGTAATTTCAATTCAAGATCATTAACAAGCACATGAACACCGAACATGATACTGTAAGAATAAAATATTCAAATTTTATTGCATCAGCATCAACAAATCGACTCACTAATAAGTCCTGATGACATAATTATTAACAAATTATATGCGAACATATTTTTGTGATTATATTTGAATTATTTAATTTAGATATTTGTGGTTACTGTCACTAGAACATAATTTGATTACCATTTGCCATTATTGTAGAGTGATATCTTGTCTGCGGGCTATTTTCAGTTCGGGCTATTTCTAAATATTTCCTGATTGGGGATATAGCATAGGAATATAATAACAAGCAGTATCTTGAGTAACCGGTATCACATACCTAGTCTAATCATTTAGGATCGAAAATAAATCGCTAAAAAGATGTCATGATACGACTCCTGGTAACCATATTCAAGCAGTTGGCCATGAGAATAATTAATTAAATTTAATATTATTTAAATCGCTGTCAATTTATTTTTGTCTATTACTATTGCCATTTATATAGTCGTAATAGAATTCCAAGTAGCATTTTGTTCATATAACAAAGCGCTGGATTCCGTCAGCATTCTAGATTAAGTAACAACCGTGAGAATTAAGTAATGAATACATTGATCACATTTCCTGTAGCACCAATCTAGTCAAACTTGAACTTGTTGCGTAAACGTCGCGTGCGCATGATTGTATAATAACCATGTTTTTGTACCAGTTGTCTTGATCACTTGATGTTCTTATTTTTAAATCTTTATAGATTTTGTGCGAGATATGTTATATATATATTTTTTGTTTTGGTTATGGCCAGAACGTATTGATTAAACTACTATTTTAATTATTTTAATGTACACAAAATAAAATACAGGATAGATAATAAACATATAACATTATTATGTACAAAGGCGAGCTTAACTCAAAGTTGAGTTCTCTTACAGCTAACCTTTGAGTGATGGAAAGTGCAGAGGAAAGTAAGGGTAAACGAAGTGTACAATAAGTAAAGACAATATTATAGCACAGTAATAATAGGAAATGCTCCTTAACGTTTCTCCGAAATACGTCCAGAGAAGGACTAGAACGTATGGAATGTGGAAGAGAATTCCATAGATTATGATAGCAAGTAGAATAGTGAAGTGGAGTTCGAAGAATATTTAATAATATTTGTTTAAAAAAAATAGTTAATTCTAATATATGTTCTAATACATTGCTGTAAGGGACATATCTATAATACTTATCTGCAGTCCTTTAAACGGAAGGGGTTCCTTAATTGAGTAAGTCGATGATACGATTTTTATTGTATCGAACACACTGTGTCGATAATTCAGTGGTGCGATATTTTATTTCATCGATGCTTTATATTGGTGCTGCAAAATAACTTAAGTTTACACTATAGGCTTCATACTGTTTTTCTATTTTATACTTTAACAATATTTAAAAGAGAATCATCATCTCAACCTATAAACATCCCTCTGCTGGGCACGGGTCTTCTCCATATATTTGAAAGAAAAGAGAATACCATGAACATAATTACTTAGCATTTGAATTAGGCGAAGGTTTCTATTGCATATGTATTCATAAAATGATTTTATTTAAAACTAGTGGCCCGCCCCGACTTCGTCCGGGTTAAACTATTTTCAGCGAAACTTTCTTATTTTTTTTACATAAGAAAGTTTTCCTGACAATAACGAACACAACAAAAAAAGAATTACTGAAATCGGCCCAGCCGTTTACGCGTGATGCCGTGACCAAGGGAAATAGGGATTATTTTTTATATATAAAAATAAGTTAGGTTTAAAATAACTCAATAATAATATTAAGCTAAAACTTAACTTCTAAACTTCATTGGAAAATTCACAGTCTATCTTTATAACTATTTTATGATATAATTTTATAAGAGCAGGAAAAACATTGCTTAAGAATTTATTACTTGTTACGCACAGAAACATATATGTTATGAAATAATTATCATGTTCTATAGTAGTTAAAGATTTTTCCTTGCGTGCGAAATTGATAAATGTTATTAGGAGTTAATTACTACCGTTTAATAATTATACCTACTTTAAAAATTGCCATATAATACTAGCTAAATGGTGTCTAGAAATAATGTAACGTACGTATGTTGATAAATATTACTTGATTTTCAATCGATTTGAAGTCCTTGTTTGTTCCCTATTGGTAATTGGAAAATGCCTTTTGGAAAGTAACGTTTAACAATTTTACGATAAAGATGATAGAATCTGTCTCTACCCAATTGGCTAATTGAATGATCAAGAGCATTCAATCGATAGTTTTTAATTAAATAATCTATATTTGAAGATAAATATCAATCCAATATTCACTGATATTTATTTTCAAATGTCAAACGTCACAGTACCCATGCTATGTGAAATATACTATAGAATAGGTATCTGTTTGGTAAGTAATTCTATTTTTACTTTACTTAGCTTATTTTGTATTTTTTGGCATATTGGCAAGAAACTTGGGCTACTCTTTTATATTACCAGAGTATAACATTAACAATTAGATATGACTTACGATAATTGTGGTAATTGTTGTACAAAATGAAATCTATACTATACTCAAAGGTAATCAGAAACATGTCGTGATCACATTGCATACTTAGTAAAAATGTATAAACTATATCTTTATTATTTAAAAATAAATCATGCTAAGATTGACCAGCCATTCCAAGTAACACCTCTACATTCTTAGTACTTGTAACTAAATGTTGGTATAATATTATTGGTATATTTGAAGAACTGAATAACATCGATTTGGGCTTAACAAGCACCTTCATATTCTCTTTCTGGGAAAACTGGAATTTCATAGTAGAGACAATTTAATAGTATTAATAAAAAACAGCAGAATATTAAAACATATTTTAATTTGAACGTAACATCATAATCAGCATCTGGAAATAAACATTACCAAACCAAAATGTCGTATTTAAATCAGTAAACTCAAACTCAAAGTCATTTATTCATTTAGATCAAATACATGATACTTATGAACGTCAAATAAACAAAAGTCAGCATATTTTTTCCTACGGCCTAATTCAATCGGTAAAAAACATGCATTTGAACAATACAATAGAATAGAAGACGCACATTGCAATAAAGCAAAAGTAAAATATGTATATGAAACTTAAAAATAATCCGAATACAACAAGGGTACAAATGAAATAGCGGCATCTATTTCATTTGTTCAATTCAAGAATATGCACGTTCGATAATATGAACTACCGTATGAGACATTTGTACTCGTATGTGTCTCACGGTTTTCTAAAAAGTTGTCCAGATAACCTTAATACCACGCGATAATAACGTGGCATTGCTTTACATTAGAAACCTTGTTGATCGAATTAAATAATGTTATTAAGCTTGTAAAGTATCAACTAGATGCCGAGCAGACTGTTCAATTTCAGAAATGTTTGTTTAATCGTTTCAAAGTTTGAATCGTTTGAAGTAGTTCGAATTGCAAAGAATTATGTAATATTGATGATAGACGATGATGATGGATGCGTGCGCATTGAAGTTCTCAACTAGTTAAATATTTATGTAGGTTGTATCCGCAATCAGTAAGTTTATAAGTAAGCAGATGTAAGAAACTTGGCAATGTGAGAGACTAATCAACGACAAGTCCTTATCAAACAGTAGTAGTTCTGCTTTAATGACATAGTAGTCCAGGTTCTTTTAATCTGTTTTTGTTTTTCTGATAGTTGGCAACTTCAAGTAATATTTTGGACTTCTTTGTGATATTTTCTGAGCGTAATGATTGAGATTATGCTTGAGAAAGTTTTATAGATTTTGTTTAAGCTTTCGACCTCTTATCTCACAATGATCCATGTAATATTTATAAGGGATAAATAGAGTATAGGTACTTTCTTCTATTATATAACGCTTTCACATATTCTGTTCTTTCTAAGAAATAAGTCTTTTACTCATCAGAGAATTTCCATATAAGAATTTCTAGATCATTAGGGAGAACCAGAGCTGAATACTAAATGTTTAGGTGCGAAAGAATGGCTTTGTACGTTCGAGCTTGGAAGTTTATTTTTTTAATGTTTTATTAACTAATGAGGTTTTATCGAGTAAAATTGTTAATATAATGACTGGAAAATGTAGGTACAATCACAATATTAGAGTCATTAAAAAGCCGTCTTTTCCCTTCTGCGTTGCCTGTTGGGTAGTCATCATTGTTCTTTCGAAGGTTTTGTTTGATCACGTTTAAAAAATGCAAGCTGTCGTTCGTTTCTTTTACCTCCGGTAAAATATGTACTTCATCAATAGTTCCGGGCATTACGGGGTTTATTTTATTGTCCACACATATCACACTAACTACCAAACTCAAAATATTCAGAATCCTCGACATTGTTCTAATTAAAACAATACGTCTGCACAGAGAAATGCTTATTATGTACTTTATGCATGGCCCATTTTGATAGGTTTTTTATGAAACTTGTAAATGTTCGATAATAGACGTTTATCTGGATTTTAAACAGAATTTCCTATTAAAAATGCAATAACAATTAGTATTGCTATATAAATTCTCTAAAATATAATGAGATTACGCTTTTCACTGGTACTTAATTATCATTACATTCGACCATGCACGTCATAATCTATTATAAAGCGTCAAACAATGTCGATGAAGAATGGGGTACGCATACAAATAAGTGAACACATACCAAAAATATCTACATATGCAAAATAAATTTCGCTGGAATTATTATTATATATTACTTAAATGATTGACCATTTTATAATGAAACAGGAAAATTACGTAAGGAAATTCACATATCCAAGTAGTATTTATAATAGCATGTTGGTGGATACCAACGTGTGTGGACTGAAAAGGGTTTATTAGACCTTAGTCCAAAACTTTTGTAGTGGAGAGTGTTCAGCAGTGGAAAATAATTTGGGGTACTATTATTTATTGTAATGTCGCTATTCTTAAAAATAAAATATATATTTATTTCCATTAACTCAACTTAATCTAATTACAAGATTGTTGGAGCACTCCTTTTAGGCATAACATTGCCTGTGTTAGGAGGCCCCGCTCTTCCACATTTTTTTTAGTTGTCCTATTTTTAACTCTGAGACTATTATAAAATAATCCTGGTAACTAGTAAAACAATCGATGCATTTATCAGGAATACGAGAGTTCACATGCTCAGCTTCATTATTTTAGTGTTGTTCTAGAAACGCAATCAAATTCTTTTCACGATTTTTTATGTTGAGCATTTGTGGCTCCTTCAAGGTCAATGTAAAGAACGACAACCCGGCAACAGTCTATGTGACTAGATTTGAGATTATATTATATAATCCGGGGAAAGCCTGATATGTTCATCAGTATTAAAACTAAGCAAATACTTATAGATCTCAAACATGTTATGTTAATGAGTACTTTAATTACCAGAATTTAATATTCTGCTTTTTTTCTAAAACTTGTACAAATAGTAAATGTTTGTATATATACATATTATCCTATGATTCCTATGTCAATTTACATTAACTTAAATATAACAATAGATGTTTGCCGTTTATTTAGAATCAGAGATATTTATATTAATATTGTTCGACAATATGTGTTTTATTAGGTCACGTGCCAATGTGTGCCATGTATTTAACATTTTTGTATTTTATTTATTTGCAGATTTACTACTTACTTACAAACATTGCATATTATCACGGCAGACTACTACTTCTTTATTAGTATTTTTTATTGTTTGTTTTTAGGCTTGGATTGGCATTTTTTTATTATTTAAAAGTAAGGTAGATTTTCGGTAAGTACGAATATGACCAGCCAGATTCAAAGCCTAAAGATTATTGTATTCATCATCATCAAATAAAACGATATCTGGCAGCCCTATTTTATAAAACAGATTTCTTCCTCAATTAGCTAGTTGCAGATCTTCTTCTTATAGTTTGGTTGGTTGCCAACCTGGTGACACAGTTTTTCGGATCGCCCATATTTTAGGCTTCTGACATGATCTAACGGCTGTTGATATTCGAGACGGACTTTTACCGTGCACTCCGAAACACGAAGACGCTCAGATGGAATAACACTATGTGGTCGGGTAATCACATAGTGGTATTTCATCGAAGCGTGATCTGCTATGGATATCTATAGGGTTACCAATGGCAGATCATTTAATGAGTTCGTATAATTGAACAAATCGGTTACTTTCCCACTCGGCTATGAAATAGATTTTCTTAATTCACCCTTATTTTTACCTTCACAAGGACTATTACCAATTACACCAAAGAATCATATTACTTTTGCAATACATTTAACTTTGTTCGTTCCTCGTAAAATTACACAATTTGGGTCAATATCACAGTGCTGTATGTTCGTTAGCAGGCGATAAACGTATGAGTCAGTAGCTCCCGAACATGCTGCTTAGGCATTCGCGACGGCTTCCAAGGTCGGGTGAGGACTGACTGCTAATGCGTCCATGTGTTAGATGTATTCGATGTTCGCGGTACACGCAGCGTCGAGATCTGATAAAGATTCACAGAATACTGTATCGCCTTTTGCTATTGACGTTGAGGAAAATTTTGCAGAAAAAAAGTGTATTTTATTGGAAATTGCTTTTTATAATAATAATAGCATATATTATGCCCTACTGCTGGGTTACCTCTCCTCTATCAAAAGAGCTAAGAGGTTTTACAGCAAATAATGCCTTACAAAATTTTATTTTTAAAAAGGATCCGAGCGCCATTGAAATGTCATTTTTTAAAATCACGGACATCAAGTGACCCTAGACGCCAGACAACTACATATTTATAGATAACAAAATGTTTAATTCCGTGTGGGAATCGAATCCTCAATACTCTGCGCAGTATTAATTGGCAAGGTGACCTCCTACGCGATCAGTCATTATTGACATTTTCACTACCATCAATAACAATGCCAATTGACTGTACGATTGGTTCTATGGCTTAAGTGGTTACCTCGCCATTTATCACTGCGCGGCGTGTTGTGGGTTCGATCTCCACACGAGACAAAAAATTGTGTGATCCATAAATGATTGTTCCGAGTCTGAGTGTACTTTGTGTCCGTATATTGAATGTTTGTAAAGTCCACTGCGACACAGGCAGTAATTTTCAGATCTTTATAGCTTGATAGTGTTCATCTTCAAGTGTAAATGCTAAGGAACTCCAGTGCGAAATTACTTCTACCCAAAGAGAAGGAGAAGGGTAGAAGAAATTTTGCACGATAGCTGTGTGTTGTATGTTATAATTTAAACAAGATACATTTTAGACAAAAGAGCTACGGAATTCTGCGTGGATGGAAACATTATATAATCGCAATGCAATCACTTTAAAAACGCTAGTGAAAGTTCGGTCCAGTTGGCGCTCTACCACTAAAAACATTTTAATTTAGTGATTTTGATCTTACAGAACGACATTGCATACGCAAAATATTTGTGACTTTATTATGCAATATGTGACCATTTTAAATCTTATGTAATTTTACCATATTGTCTTAAATAAATAAACAAACATTCTATGAGTAGTCGCGTGCATACTCGGCCATTCGTATGTATCGACGGTATAGGTGTAGCGCTTTCAGGATCATTGCGTTTGCATCGGTGCAAAAAGACTTTACGAAACTTGAACGTTTTTCCAATTCCGATTTTTGTACACATAGGCATAAGAACTATTCTACTAAAAAATCTAACTTTTACATTTGTTAGTTAACTTGTTTCTAAATCTAGCGCATTCAAATAAATCTCTAATGTACGTGAGTAGATTTTATTCTATTGTCCAAATTAAACCACATAAATTTAAGACATGTTGAAATAAAATATAAAACTAAATCTGCATTATTAAATTACTCAACAAATTGTAATACAAAAGCGGTCCTAAACATGTTCAGAAAACTGAAATATATCAAAGTTATACCAGTTACTTACATTGAATATGAATGTCTTATTATAAAAGCAATAAAGGCCTAATGCGGAGGCTCTACGACCGTTTGCCATCACACAATAATGACACAACTGTATAATAAGGATGTTTTACTAAATTCCTTAAGCCTAAGTTCACATGTATCGTGCGTTAACGCACATCATTATGAGAGGTAGGGCACCATACTTGCGAGCAAGGCCGACTAGGGAAGAATCTCCTTTTTACTAAAGACCACAGCCAAATAACTACACACAGCGTTGTAGGTGTGTCTCTTCATTTAGAGATGCGTTTTGAAAGAAACGTTTTCCTATCCCAGGGATACCCCTTCTTAAAGCCCTGGTGTAAAAAAAAAGTCGGCACCACGCAAGTAATACCCCTGCTATTGCAAGCGTCCAAAGGTCCAGTTACTGTAGTGCGGTTTGCTCGTTTGTCACCCAAGTAGTATAAAAAAAAAACAAAGCAGAATAAAATTTAAAGACCATTCACATGTCGAGTGCTAACGCGCGTTGCGAGATTACTCATTATTAAGTTAAAATTGCAAAAATGTACGTACGATTAAAGCACGCGCTCATTTGAACAGCAAACGGACGTTAAATTAGTAACAAAGCGTGTGTCAATTTGCAATCACCTGTATCTAAAGAGATTTTTTAAAGCGCTCGTAGACGCATGTGAAAAGTATTTAGGTAAATATAAGGATCTCGAGAAGCGCGCTTTAAAAACGCGCGTCAAAATGTTGCCTTCTGAAGATGGCTTTATAGGAACTCTGTTGCGTAGATACCGTATAATATGTGATAATTTTATGTTGGGTTTTGTAATTCGTACTTACCATAGTTGGAAGATTTGTTTTACAATTATGGTTTTTTTTATTGTTTAGTTTTCTTATTAATTTATCTTCAGTTGTTTAAAAATCTTGATAAACGTATTAATTAAAGTATATCCTGTTTCATATACTTGACACAACTGTGTGATGTTTGACAAAAGTTCATTGAAGCTTTAATTTTTTTTTTTTTTTTTTTTTTATACTACCAAGTAGGCAAACAAGCATACGGCCCGCCTGATGGTAAGCAGTTACCGTAGCCTATGGACGCTTGCAACACCAGGGGTATCACTCGCGCGTTGCCGACCTTTTAGAAACCTTATAACTCCTTTCTTGAAGAACCCCATGCTATAGTCTCTCGGGAAAACCTCGGCAGGAAGCTCATTCCACAACTTAATCGTACGTGGGAGGAAATTCCTCTGAAACCGCACAGTGCGGCACGATAAAGGTTCTAAAATGTGTGGATGAACTCCCTGTCGGTGGCGGGAGGTGCGTTGATAAAATGTGGCCGTGGGCATCATATCAAACAATTCCTCGGAACACAGCCCGTTGTACAGGCGGTAGAACACACACAAGGAGGCAAAGTCTCTCCTTAAACTAAGTGGATCAATACCGCCTGTGAACTTGGGATCGTCAACAATCCTCACAGCGCGCCTTTGGATCGAGTCAAAAGGTCCAAGCTGGTATCCAGGTGCTCCCGCCCAAAGGTGGCAGCAGTACTCCATGTGGGGCCGAATTTGCGCTTTGTAAAGCAGCGATCTTTGGCCCGCACTGCCGTCCTATAACTAGAAAGCCGTTAAGCCCAAAAAGTAGTTTTGGAGAAAACAGCAAAAAAGGCGGCAACCGTTATTTCTTAAAAAGTACAATACTTAGCTTGACGGGTGTTAGGCAGATTATTGAATATTATTTCCGTGGATCATTTTAAGGTTTTAGTTATTAAAAAAAACTACACCTCGTTAAAAAAAACGTTCTTTTTCGATTTAGCTAAGCATTTTAGATAACTTTTGGCTCTAAATCCCGTACTAAAAGGTCGCTAACGTTACCGTAACGGCTTTTTAGTGAAGTAATTTTAATAAATTTATAGGATTCTAAATCTTAGTTAAATTTATTATGCAAACCTTAACTAGAAAGTCGCTAAGTCGTCTAACGGCTTTATTGTCGAAACTTTTCATCAATCTGAAACTTAATATATTTTCTAATAAGCGGCTTAGACTCTTTTAAGCTAAGTAGCGTTTAGAATATGAAACTGAATACAAGATTATTCTAATAATACTTAACTAAAAGGCGGCAATACTTACTTCGCTTGAGTTTAACTTCCTTATTGCTAAGCGTTTGACAGGATTATGTGAGAAATAATAAATATTTAAAGTATTAAATCAAAGTTTAATAAAAACAATTAAAAATGCCTCCTTTTAAAATTCCAGACAAAAACGAAAATTTTCAATACAAAATTCGTGATTGCGTGAGTCGAGCAAACTTGGCGATTAAACTACCATATATATATAATGGATTTAAGTAAAAACATACATACATACATAAAGACTTGCGTTAAAAATGTTAACAAATTGTAACGGGAAGACAAAGTAGCTAGCTAGGTCCTTCTTACTTTTGTAGGTGCGTTATCAATGCGGGATATTTATAACGAAATGCATAAAGATGTTATATTGTCTTGATTTTTGTACCTGTTGGTAAACAAATCGAGCAAAGCTTCTAAGAGTAGCTATACACATAAGCGAGCCGGCATTAATCGGCACAGTCAGGCAGTAAAATCGAATTTATATATGTAGATGATGTTCGAGGAAAAAGTATAAGCTTTGAGTTGGCTTTGTTGCCGCACAGATTATGCCGGGCCGCTTATGTGTGTAGTAACCCTTATGTTCTCAAAACTTTGAGACGCAGTTTACAGAAACGCCCACGTCCGCACAAACCATGCGATTCTGAAAGCGCACGTTGAAATATAAGCGTTCGGCAAGCTTTCGGTATTGCGCATTGCGAACATGGGTCCTTCGCTGTTTGACACCACGGATTATTGGCACCATGGTGTCAATCGCAGAAAGACGTTTTTTGACTTACCTGTTTGGGACCACGGTGTCAATCGACGAATATCTTATTTGTCTTCGTTGATTGACACCATGACGTAAAACAGCAAAGGACGGCCGCATTGTTATTTTATTATAACATAACAATCACGCACAAAAGTGTTTACACGATTTTTATTTAAATTATTTTTTTTCTGAGGGTGCTTGGAAAGGCAAAACTGTTTAAATTTAATTTTAATATTCAAGACATCAGCAGGTAAAAAATAATTAAATAGAAATTATTATTGCATGCCCTTATATTTTTATATTGGCAAGAACGTTTAAGAAAGGGTAGAAATACCTGTGTTCGAACAAACAAAAATCTCAGGTAAAAAAACGAGTGTTTGCTGACCACACGACAGAAGTGAAAACTTCATTGGACTGTCAATAATGGATGGAGTATTAGCATTCTTCATTCATCATCGGACCGTTTGCGTTGGACTAATACCACTTAGTCCAACGTAAACGGTCCGATGATACTGGGTTCGAATCCCATTTTCATGTCCACTTTTTGGAATTTGATTTTTGTAGATGGTTTATTAATAAAAATATAGTAAAACTGTAATATTAAGTATCAGCACAGAATACTTGATAGGGTATCAGTTCAAATTCACAAATAGATAATTTTCTCACAGTACCGTACGGAGGTAGCACCGACCGAACCGGGTTCGAATCCCAACATCGGATACACTTTTTGTATTTTGTTTTAGTTTAGTTTTTAAAATATTTATCTTGGATGTAACATTTTTGTTGATCATTTTGATAACGTAAGACATTTATAAAGTTTTTTGTTGAGAGAAAAAAATATATACCTGTATTATTTATTTTTAACATAACTCAATGTTTCGCCTAGCTTAATATATTTTATACCTAGTATGACCCAACAGTAAACTTCAAAACAAGGTAGGTATTTTAATTTATAAAAATCTGAAAATGCATACAGCGCTAGCGCCATTACTCACAGTCCTACAAGTTTCACCTTCTTACTAGTACAAAATACTGCCGCCAGGACTACGACGACATTATTAAATTTTGAAAATATATAATTAAGTACCTATAGTTTGGTTTTATGAGCCCTTTATTTCATTTTTCTATGCTAAGTAGGATTTCTTAAAATATGTACGTATATGTTTCAGGCTATAATATATTTCTTTCTGGTTTGAATTTTACACAAACGTAAATAACAAATCGATATACCTATGTAACTCCATCTATCGATATTTATTCGTACCAATTTTAATTTGTTCCTGATGAGACCCCAGCCTATACGATGAAAAAGTCAGTATTCAAACATTTATAACCTCGTATTATTATTACTCATAAAAATAACTTGTGTCCCAAACATATCACAGTTAACACAGAATAAAAGCTCACTTCAAAGTGGATGGTAAGTATGGATTTGTTTTCACATTTAAATTATTAGTTTTAATCTTAAAGCCTTGGAAAGCCGCAGCAAAATTTAGGTATAAAATTAAGTCAGATGCCAACAATTATCAAAAGTATGTTCGGATTAGAAATCACTGCAATAAGGTGTGTAGGGACGCACAACGCCAACACATTCATAGCTCTGTAAAAAATGGAGACCCAGCCAAGGTCTGGAAATTTCTCAAAACTTTGGGGGTTGGAAAACCAAGACAAAACAATATTCCTAGTGGCCTAAATTTAGATTTACTCAATCAACATTTCTCTGCTTCGTCCAACTTTGATAGGACAATGAAAGAAAAGACAATAAATTATCTTTCGTCGCTTCCAATCCCCAGTTATTCACCATTTGTCTTTAATCTCTTTACCGCTTGTGATGTTAAGAAGAGCATCATGTCAATCACATCTAATGCAGTCGGATGCGACTGTGTCAGCCGTAATATGGTCCTTCCCATCCTTGATGAAATCCTTCCTATCATTTGTTATATCCTTAATTACTCCTTATCCAGTGGTGTCTTTCCATCCTCGTGGAAAGATGCCCAAATAACTCCCTTACCTAAAACACATAAACCTTCGTCCTTTTCTGATTACCGTCCTATATCCATCCTACCATTCCTCTCTAAGGTCCTTGAGCGTCTTGTCCATAATCAAATTAGCGCATTCCTTTGTAAAAACAATCTCCTTAATCCCTTCCAATCTGGTTTCCGTTCTGGACATAGCACCACTACATCCTTAGTCAATATTACGGAGGACATCAGGTTTGGCATGGAACATGGAAAACTGTCTGTAATTGCTTTGTTAGATTTTTCCAATGCATTTAACACTGTAGACTTTGACATTGTACTATGTATTCTAAGCTCTATTAACATATCTCCAACGGTGATTGATTGGTTTCGTAGTTACCTGTGTGGTCGCCGACAACGTATTCGTACTGACGATTTAATATCAAACTGGTGTAATACTACTGTCGGTGTGCCCCAGGGTGGCGTTCTATCCCCGTTACTTTTCGCGATTTTTATAAATTCTATCTCAAATAAAATTCTTTCTTCCTATCACCTTTATGCAGATGATCTTCAGATATATACGCAGGCACCACTGGCACAAATATCGGAGGCCTTTGAAAATCTAAATAGGGATTTGGCACAGATAGCCGCTTGGAGTAAATCCTATGGGTTGAAGGTAAATCCTTCAAAAACGCAGGTGGCTCTAGTCGGGAGCTCTAGACTGATATCCAGAATAGATTGGTTACAGCTTCCTCCAATTGTCTTTGATGGAATTGCGGTCCCTATTAGTGACAAAATTAAGAACTTAGGAGTATTAATTGACCGTAATTTCACGTGGGGCCCGCAGTTACAGGAAGTAAGTCGCAAAATTTTTGCTTCTGCCGGATCACTTAGACGGTTAAGGAACTTCCTTCCGACTGCCACCAAAACTACGCTAGCAAACACTCTACTACTACCAATACTTGATTATGCAGATGTCAGCTATCTAGATCTCGCCGAAAACCAATTAGATAAACTTGAGCGTCTTCAAAATGTCTGTATAAGGTTCATATTTGGTTTACGCAAATATGATCATGTCTCACAATTCAGAACACAGCTTAAGTGGTTATCAATACGCCATCGCCGGAATGCTCATATCCTTTCATTACTGTATAATGTATTATTTAATCCTACAGCACCATCCTATCTCAAGGAACGTTTCAAATTCCTTCATGACACGCACAATAGATGTTTAAGGTCGTCAGAAAATCTGGAATTAAAAATGCCACCGCATTCCACAGGATATTACGATAAATCCTTTACTGTGACTGCAACTCGCCTGTGGAATAATCTACCGGTGGAAATAAGACAAGCTCAAACAATATTAATTTTCAAAACCAAAGTGAAGGATCATTACCTTACACTTTAATATTTTAATGTTACTCTTTCCTTAGTATCGTGTATAATATTATGTATTATATGTATGTAGTAAATATGTATTTTATAAGTTTATATATATTATTTAAACTTTATATATAGAAATTATTATTTATAAATATTGAGTACGCCACCAACTACCGCTAAATCCTACTCACATATCCATCCAAAGGTTGCCTGGTAGAAATCGCTGTTAGCGATAAGGCCGCCCATTGTACAGACTTATTTATAAAAAGTTTTTGTAAAATTATTGTAAATGGTGTACAATAAAGTGTATAATAAATAAAATAAATAAATATACCTAATAGGCCCAAGCAATAATAGTGAAATCAGTTTATTTACAAGGTGAATCAGGTAAAAGTTTACTTATCCCAAGAAGATAATGTTAATGCATTTTTGACACAATGCAATATTTTGTATTTCTAATACATTCATTTGTATTTCATTTATATTATAAAGTGCAAATGCAAATAAATATAAAGGCGATGTTTCAGAAATGTATATAACCTGGGTTAGGTCTTGTACAATACATTTTTATATGTTTTTTGTCTGAAAACATTGTTGATGCTAATATCATAAAATTATAATATAATTGACGAACCAAACAAACTGTAAGACTATTCCACGAAACTCAAAACGAACACTTTTGACTTTTATTTTGGTCTGTTGAAATGTCAAACTGCTTTCGTTCAGTTCTTAATTTTAACTTATTGATGATAATAATAATAATATTTATTTGTTCAGAATGCAGGTATCACAATGACATGGTAACAATATAAATCAGTTTCCTTATATATTCTGCCTCAAGGCATACAAATATTTGAGGACATGCATTATATTAAACAGGCATCAAGAAAAAATAATAATCAAAATTCCAATTGTTAACACATTGAGATTTCATACACATAGATTATCGTTACATTGACCATCAGACATCAATTATTATGTTATTATGATCGAGCCCATTATTAATCATTTTAATTATTACATTAACATTATTTTATAAATTCGGATACAGAGTAAATCCTTATTTAATTGTTTGTTATTCCCTCTATTTACGGTTTATTAAAATATGATTTGTACTAATAAATATGTATTCCATAACAACCAAGATTCCATTAAACATTTGATTGTTATTGTTTGTTGTAATAACCGTTTTCTTTTCGTCTGTACACAAATCACACTTGACCTTTAAATTGTCAAAAGTGGTCCAAATCAACGAAGCCAAAAGCGCCTTTCGCATTTTCACACCGTGGTGTCAATCGACGAAAATAAAATAAGATATTCGCCGTTTGACACCACGGTCGATAATTAATATGAAAATGGTGCCAAACAGGTAAGTCAAAAAACGTTCTTCTGCGATTGACACCGTGGTGTCAATAAGTCGTGGTGTCAAACAGCGAAGGACCCGCGAACATACGCAACCCGCGCCGATACCGCATCGACTAATGCGAAAAGAACTTAACCAAATATTACAACTCGAACCGTAAGCTACTACTAGGTGTGTGCGAAATTTCAGACATTAGTATAAGAATTAATAACGAGCATCCAATATTTCATATTTATAAAATTAATGATGATGATGTCCTCCTAGACGTATCCGTCGACGGCGACCCCTACTAACTCACGGCCATACGTCTCTGCTCATGTGCTCGGACGGGGCTCGCGAAGCCGAATTACGTCTTAAAAAGACGGTCACACAAAGCGCAGTGAAGCCCTCCTTGCGCATTAGGTATACTCATAAGAGGGCCTGAGTTGGGTTTTACGGTGCTGGCGTTTGGCGTCAAGGTCTTTAAGACGACAGTTTTCAAACTCTTCTATACCTCTGTGAACAGCCTTATGCCAGTCTAACCTGTGGGTAGCAAGCTCCTCCCATGAGTTTGGAGACACACCGGTTGCAGATAAGTGTCGCTTAAGAACATCCTTGTACAAAGATACTGTCTGAGCTGATCTCAGAGTAAAAGACAGCTTTTGGCAACCTTGAGGGCTCCATGCGTACAAGATGTTCACACCAGCGAAGCTGCCTTTTAATAAGGAGGCTATCCATGCCCACCGTATCCGTCCGACGACGTACTTCCGTGTTGGGAATCCGATCCTGCCAGCGTATGTGAAGTATACTGCCTTGGTGGTCCAGTGGCCGCAGTATGCGCCTGCTGTGCACCAGGTTGTGGGTTCGATTCCGGCAAAACTTTGTATGACCCATAAAGAGTTGTTCTGAGTCTGGTTGTAATTTGTGTCCGTTAATTGTATGTGCATTCCTTTTCCTTCTCAACTAATCTATCTTTCAAGCTGGTATCATATTTGTTTCTCTTTGTGGATGATGGTGGTGCTAAATTTACTAAATTCATAGAAATAGAGCAAACAATAAAAGATAAAGATGCACGTCTTTTCTTAGGTAACCGATGTCCAATAATCTCTTCTGTTCTTGTAAATTCTTGAGTATATCGTCGCGTTATTAATTTTTCGGGAAACGTTTTAATTATTGATGTTCTCCTTTTCAATATTGGGTTACTTTTAGGGTTTAAAACTGTATTTTGCCTTTGCATGTCATAACCATATTCAGTATCATCACTTAAAACTTTGTCACATGGCTGGCCTTAGTCCTTATCCTTAACGGAGTCATCACTATCATAATCATATTTCTGGTATAATGCAGTGAGAAGAAGATGGCATCGGAGAAGGAAGGGGTATCGATTCGTGGCAGTATAAAGAATGTGTTTCAAGCTGTTGCTGAGTTAATGTTTCTATTGTAAGCTTCAGAGTTTCTTCTGGTTGGCTGTTTTTATATGTTAATTGTGTTTCATTAAATTTTTGAAACTCTTGTGATGTCATCGAGTAAGGGTCTTGGTTAAGAAGATTAACTAAATCGTTACTGTTCATGTGGACGTACTTTGATTCTTGGCTAATATTAGAGCAAGTAGAATTGCGTGTAGATGGCATACTGTTAGTTTCAAGACGTTGTGCATTTAGAAATTCCTGGTCCACCAACACACTATTCATCATAGTTTGGATCCTTTGGATCCTTTCCTTCCGGAATATATCCTGAGCTCGTCAAACGCAAACAAAAATCACAAGCGTTTAACTGCTTTTTAGTCTAGTATTGTCGTTTGACTGCTCTCTAGCGATTGATATTTAGCTAATACTAATTTCAATACATAACTTAAAAGCCGCTATTGGCGTATAACTGCTTTCTAGTGTAGTTTTTCTTTATAACTGCTGTATAGTTAAGGTACGATGTTCAGCTGGTTACTTATATGACACAATACATGAAGGTAGTTAAAGACGCTTAACTGCTTTTTAGTCAAGCATGACTAGATAACGTACTTTTAGTTAAGTAAAATTAGAAAAAATGATACATCAGTTTGCCGTTGAAGTATGTTAACGTCTTTCTAGAGAAGTATTGTGGCTTAGCCGCTTTTTAATTAAGGAAGTAACGAAATTTATGTGGTTTAACTGCTCAGCAATGTTTTGTATCTCTAAAACTAAGCTAGCTAGCAAAATGAATCTTAGACCAAAAGATAGAGCATCGAAAGTTGTATAAGACTACATTAAAAAGTGAAAAACGGCTAACTGTGGCTTAACGGCCTTTTAGTTAGTGGACGGCAGCGCAGTGAAGTACCGCTTTGCTCTGTTGAGCACACCGAGCTTCCTAGATGCCAGCTTGGCCTTGTCCTCCAAGTGGTGACGAAACTGGACCTCGCAGGATATGTCAACGCCAAGAATCCCAATGCTCTCGGATATCTAAAGGGCTGTGTCCAGGAACTGTGGAGCCATAACAAATGGGGCTTTTTTAGCGGTGAACGCGCAAACTTGTGTCTTAGTGGGGTTGAAATGGACTAAATTTAGTCGTCCCCAATCAGAGACTCTGGACAGAGTGCTGCTGATTTTAGACACAAGTTTTTCGCGACTTTCGTCTACAACGGAACGAAGGATGTTTGCGCGGCCCATGTAAAAAGTGTCCCCGGTGCTGTCGTCCGCATAACAATGAATGCTATCAATGGATAACATATCATTAATATGCAGCAGAAACAGTGTCGGGGACAGCACAGAGCCTTGCGGAACGCCAGCATTGATGTCCAGGCGATCCGAGCAACAACCATCAACGACGGTTCTTATGCTTCTGCTGGACAAAAAGCTGGCAATCCACTTGCATAATCCCTCGGAGAGTCCGTAAGATGGTAACTTCGATAGAAGACTCCGGTGCCAGACCCGATCGAATGCCTTCGCTATATCTAGGCTAATAGCCAATGCCTTACCTTGACTCTCAATGGCTAGAGCCCAACGGTGTGTGAGATACACTAGAAGATCACCAGTAGAGCGACTATGGCGAAAGCCATATTGGCGGTCACTGATTAAATCGTGATCTTCTAGGTATCCCAGGAGCCGTCTGTTTATGACTCGCTCCATCACCTTTGAGAGAAGGGAGGTTATAGCGATAGGCCTGTAATTCGATGGATCTGATCTATCGCCCTTTTTGGGCACCGGATGCACATTGGCGGTCTTCCACGAAGACGGAACTCGTCTACTGGTAAACGAAAGTGCGAATAGACGCGTTAACACGGGACATAATTCAGGGGCACACTGCTTAAGCACCATTGCCGGTATGCCGTCTGGCCCACTCGACTTATGAATGTCTAAAGAAAGCAACTCCCGCCGGACCTCTCGCTGGGATATGGAGATTTCCGGCATGGTGATACCACACCACGGGATTGTGGGAGGTACAGCCTCTCTATCATTCAAAGTCGAGTTGGAGGCAAAAAGAGAACCCAAAAGATCGGCTTTCTCTTTAGCACTATGGGCCAAATTACTGTCCGGCTTCCGTAATGGTGGCAAGGACGACCGACAAAAGTTTCCCTCGGCAGCTTTTGCAAGCGACCAGAATGCACGACTCCCAGAGGGGTGGCTCGCTAGGCGCTCGCCAACTCTGCCGATGAATTCAAATTTAGCCCTGGCTATTGCTCTTTTACTGGACCTCGAGGCAGCATTTAACTTGCGTTTCACATCATAGATGTTGGAGTCCTTATGAACTCGAGCCACGGTCCAAGCCTTGTAAGCAGCTTGCTTAAGAAGACTAGCTTCTCTACAAGGCCGATTAAACCACGGTCGTTTCCTAGCCCCTGTAACTGGAACGACCAGATTTGTAATGAAGCATTCCATACCCAGAAGAATCGTGTCAGTTACAGCGGTTGTGCAGGACTCAACATCTTCTGATGCGAAGCAAAGCTGTCTCCACGGGTACGACGCGTAAAATTCACGCAGTCCATCCCAATCTGCTGACTTATAACGCCACACGCGGCGCCACTCCGTTGCCCGGGGCGGGTCGGGCAGCGCACAAGGCACAGAGGTCCGGATGAGGCAGTGGTCCGATGTGCCTAGGGGCGCATCCACTGTGATGGTATATTCCTCCGGACGTGTAGTCAGCAGAAGGTCCAGTATGGAGCTAGTATGGTTCTCGATTTCAGGTATCCTCGTCGGAGAGTCGACGAGTTGCGAGAATCCATAAGCCAGGGCAAATTCGTAGGCAGACCTCCCCGCAGAGTCAGTGGACCGGGAACTGAGCCACTCAACGTGGTGAGCGTTAAAGTCCCCTAAAATCACTAACTCCGCAGAGGGGTACTGGTAATTTTCATTAGTACCTAATCTTGCCGCCTACCACCTTAATTCTTTAGTATTTTTTTATACAACTAAGATGTCAATGAAGCATACGACCTGTCTAATAGTAAGCAGTTACCATAGCTTATGGACATTTGCAAAACCAGGGGTATCAATTGTGCGTTCCGTTTAGTCCTCGTTCTTCAATTTGCACCTGCCCCAATTTCAATTTGTCTAGAGGGTCTGGTAACTTCGTTACGTACCTCACCATTTACCCAAAATATGTGTCTCGGGAGACTTTTACAAACATACAATTAACAGACACACAGTACTCCCAGACTCAGGACAACCATTTATGGATCACTCAAATTTTTGTCACATATGAGTATCAAACCCACAACACGCTGTACAGTGGTAAACGGCCCCGTCACACAGAGCTTCATATCCTACACAAAGAATATTCCTAGTACAGAGCAAATTAAAAAAAGATTTTTTAATACGATGCCATTGCCACCGCAAAAATGGTTGCATCTCATTAAAAAATATAATAAAATGTGAAGGCCTAACAACGCGCTTTTCCGGTAACTAGCGATTTTATTTGGGAATAGTTCAAGGTACTGTTAATGACCGCAGTTGACGAGAACTCACGTTAATCCCACATGGTAAAGATAAACGGGTTGTGACTAAGTATGACCGGTATTGAACGACATATATTGGGTAAACTAGTTCTCTCGTAGTTTTGTTGCGTAGGTGAACAAGCGGTAACGGTTGTAAAATACTTATTAACTCTACGTATTCATTTTATAACTATCTATGCTTTTCAACTATAAGAAAGGAGAAAAAGCGGCTTTTAGTTTATAATTGAGTTTACACGTGATAAAATTGTGAGTTTTAAAATGGGTACCCCATTTAAAATTTCTAGAGGTCGCGGTCACGCGGCTGAAATTCGACAATAATACATTAAATCAAAGGTGGAAAAAACTGTTTAAAATTTTATTTCATAACGCTTATGCTCCTGCTAAGAAAATTGGTTGATTGCTAATAGAATAGATACTAAATTTTGTAGTAAACTTGGCATCTATTGTTACGTAGTTAGTAATTGAGACAAATATGATTAAATAATGCAAGTATCGTAATATAAACAAAGAAAACCGTCTGCTCGCATATTATGTCGTTTATTGTTGCGTAAACTCTTTGTAATTACAAAATTGTTACTTATTCCGCATGTTAGTGCCAGATGATCGTTAAATCCAATGATCTATCTTAGTTGTCGGTTATAATAGGAACGGTCTAATGCACATCTTGAAGTAAAAACTTCTTGAGGCGCGTTGAACAAAAAACATGAAACTAACGTCATCGTCACCGAACGCTTGCCATATTCAACAATAATAATCTAATAGCTCGACCATACAATTCACAAATTACTTAGTTTTTACTTCTATCGGCAGTCCTCAAAGACTGCCCCGCATGTTTTTTTTTGTAGTTTGATACTTACTTTGGATAACATTTTTTTAAGACAACTCCCGCACTAGAGAACAAGCTCTGTGTCGCGGGGGACTTTACAAACATACAATTAACGGACACAAATTACACCCAGACTCAGAACAACTCTTTGTGGGTCACACAAAGTTTTGTCCTGTGTGAGAATCGAACCCACAACCTCGTGCACAGCAAGCTCATACTGCGGCCACTCGACCACCAAGGCAGTCTTTGTGTCTGTGATTTCTATGTTTGTAAAGTCCCCCGTGATACAAGATGCAGAGAAAGCAATTAGCGTATTATAGGTACACCAATTGCTTGGATCCGGGCGTACTTTTATCGCTTCCTCTATATTCATCAATATCTTTATGCCTGAACGTCGGTTTAATGTAAACATACCTTTAAAGTGAAGCAAACGGACTTACTATTAGGGTTGGCAGTTTACAATGTCGTAATTGCCACCTAGCAATGTTGCCAGTCGACAAATCATTGCTGCTTACTCAACCCACTTGAAGTGAAAGGGAGGCCTTTATTTTTGATCTAATCATAATTCAATAAGTACACAAGAATTTTGTAATAAATTGATTATAATAACGTGGTGGTTTGATTGATCACCTAGGTATTTATTACTGTTAGGAGTATTGCGGGTTTGATTCTTGCACACATTAGGGTCTATACCATGAGATTCTTATAGCGATAAATTTTTCGATCTTCTTTTATTCTACTTAGATGGCAAACAAGCATACCCGCCTGATGGTAAACAGATACCGTAGCCTGTGGACGCTTGCAATGTTAAAGGTATAAATTGCGTTTTGGCAACTTAAAAAAAATACTCCAGGGGTAGACGAGTATTGTTTTCTTTAAAAACCTAACCCTACATGAGCGCTACAAACCTGTACTCACACAAAGGAATACAAATACACTGCTGTGTTTAAGTCGAAGCCAAAGTCACAGTCAAACTCATTTATTCATTTAGATCAAATACATGATACTTATGAACGTCATAAAAACAAATGCCAGCATACTTTTTTCCTACGGCCAATTCGCTGACTATCAAGAATTGGCAAGAAACTCGGGTCACTCTTTTTAGTTTTGGTTGCAGTCCTCTGTAAGGTGGAGGCCCTTTCCCAGTGACTCTTCTACCTCTCTTATCCATTTGATAAATAAAAATAAAAATTTAACAGCAATGTCCCAAGACAAACGTTTGAATAAATGACGGAAGTTTTTACTTCACTATTATACAAATTAGTTGATTGTACTATACTTAGCGTTATAATAACGCGACTATTTTTAGTAGCCGTATAATAATAGGGCAAGAAAAATTACATAAAATGCCAGTACCTAAAGGAAGTAAGGCCAATTAAATATGATGATACGAATAAGTTCAAAAGTACTTAAAGGCTAAATATTTTGTTGTGTTTTGTAGATGTTTACTTTTTAACTTTAATACGACACAAACACACAACACACAAGTTCTACAATTTTCAAAAATCCTGAAATCCCAAATTACAACTTGTGTGGCAAACAACATACGGCCCACCTGATGTAAAGCAGTTACCATAGCCTATGGGTGCTTGCAATAATAGAGGTTTTATTTGCGTGTTGCCAACCTATTTTTTTACACTTAGGCCAGATGGGAGCAACCCTGGGATAGGAATAAGTTTTTTCAATACGCATTCCTAAATGAGCGCTGGAGACCTGTACTACACACAGGAACATAACTACATTGCTGTGTGTAGTTATTTGGTAGTGGTCTACTGTAAAGTCGAGGTCCTTCCCCAGTCGGGCTTGCTCGCTAGTATGATGCTGTAACTCTCTTAAATGATGTTATTTTTCTAAGCAATTTTTGTAGCCTATAAACACTTGCAATGCCTGGTGCAATATTAGCGTGTTACCTAAATAAAAATTGTAAGATGTATTATCTTCAGCTTTATAATTAAGTATAGATAATATATTATATATAGTATAGATTTATGAATTTCATAAGTGTTACTTTGTAACCTAAATGAATAAATTATTTTGAGTTTTGTCAGGTAGCGACCCACTTTTGTGGTGCCTTACCTCTTATAATGTTATACCTATTAAAATCTTTACCTATATAGTAGAAGAATATTGATTTTATGTTTGTTTGCTTTGTCCTGCTTAAATACACATAGTACGATTGATTGTATTTAAAATTTTTGAATGGTTACCACTCATCGGTGTGTAAATATTGGATTCTATTAAGTGTAAAACACCGTATTATTTAAAGTTGGTAAATAGGAGTAAATTCCATTAATATACTATGTTATGTAATCAATAGAACATTGATTTAAATGTCGATGATACCTACACACAAATTCATTTATTCTCTGTCATCATCATCATCATCAGCATAGTGCAGTCACCTGCTGGACAGAGGCCTTTCGAAGTGCACGCCTCCTAGCACGATCCTCCGCTTCTCGCCAGCTGCTTCCAGCTGCTTTGCGAAGATTATCGCTGCCCTTTGTCTGAGGGCGTACTACATTTAGTGAAGGACCACTGTCATATCATATAAGGTCACTGTGGTCCGCTGGGGTTATAGTCGGTAGGCTGCCTCTCATTTTTAGGCCGGAGAGCCTGACATCGCCTCCCCCAAATTATTTCCCCTTCCCCTAAAAAAAGGGGCTATCTACATTAAAATATTCCATATTAAAAAACCTTTAAATCTATACTAATATTATAAAGCTGAAGAGTTTGTTTGGTTGAACGCGCTAATCTTAGAAAGTACTGGTTCGATTTGAAAAATTCTTTTTTTTGTTGAATAGTGCATTTATACAGGAAGGCTATAAGCTATATATAACATCACGCTAAGATCAATAGAAACGGAGCAGTAGTGAGATATGTTACAAAATCACGCGGACGAAGTCGCGGGCGACTAGGACTTCGTCCGTGTGGTTATTGTAATATACATATTTATGTTTAACTACTTAACTCGTAACTATTTTATGCGTGATTGTTACTTTTAACAAATATTTTGCGTTACCGCGTAACAAAACGTACTAAAACATTTTAAATAACAAAGTAAAATAGTCTTTATATAAAATAAAATATAATAAAAATAAATAGTTTCAAGTTAACTTTGATTTTATACGTAAGTTTATTACATAAGTACTTACCAGTTAGTGCTTTCGGAGCTGGTAGCTAAAGAATAGCTAAAGCTCTGCAGGGTTAAGCAACCTTAATAAAAATATAGATCTATAGAAATAGGTAAAAATAAATGAATAAAAAAGAAGTGTTTCTAACACATAGAAACCTCGCCGTGCCTCAAAAGGCACGTAAAGCCACATTGCCATCTTATGGGACTATATGCTTGCTAAGCCTCTAGACAAGTGGCATGAACGATGGTCGAAACGAAAAGTCAAAAAACAAATGTATGGGATTTGACATAAGTCTACGATATAATGTCGTAAACTTACGTCATATGCCATACATTTGCTTTATTGACTTTTCGATTCGATCATAGCTTATGCCACTTGTCTAGAGGGGCTGATAGTAAACCACTTTCGTTTCAAATAACTATAACAGAGGTGTAGTTATATTTTTGGGCTAGAGTAGGTACAGTTGGACAGTGCTGAATCAAGGATACATTATAAAGAAAGGATTTCCTATCCCAAGACTCCATTTCGCTTTACTCCTCACGTAAGTGATATTCCAGATATTGAAATTAAATAGTATATAGGCTACCGTAACTGCTAACCATCAGGTGGGTGTGTGTGTGAATGTGCTTGTTTGCCACCTAAAAACTGAATTTGGTACTGAAATTGGTACATTGTTTATTTTAATTACTTAAATTTAAATTTATTTTTTTGGTATGGTGTGTTGGTTCCGTACCTTTTTGTTACCTACTTCAAATTGTAACTCATACCAAATTGTAAATATTATACCTTGGCGATTAAAAAGAGTAGCCAGAGTTTCTTGCAAATTCTTCTTTAGGCCCTACCCATGTCAGCGAATTGGCTGTAGGGAAAAAATATGCTGACTTTTGTTTATTTTGACGTTCATAAGTATCATGTATTTGATCTAAATGAATAAATGACTTTGAGTTTGAATTTTAAAAGCCACTTAACACATGTTTACGCCATTCCGCTTCTATATCAATACGGTAGTCGTCAACACTACGTCATAAGCGTCAAATCGTAATAAAGTTGTCTTTACTCGTATTTATAGTCATTACAACTATGTAAACTAAAAAAAAACTATTCGCCTCTTCGACACGTTCGTAAGTGCCACTTAACTCGTTGCTGTAGCCCGCTAAAACTTAATTTAGGATTCATCTAACATCTGCTAAAATTGTATTTACAGTAATACAGCACACAAATTGGGTGAGTGAATTTAAGGTTTGTTTTTGTGTTTAGTTTTTGTGAAATTTAGTAGCTAACGGTCTCGGCCTAGGCATGTATTAAAATATGTAGCGTACCTGGCCAAATTTTGAAGAAACTTCAATCATAGCTCTTAGCGCAACATAATATTTTTGGGATATCGTAAGCTAAAGTGCCTTAAGTAGGTAATAAAATATTAATAAACTAATTATTATTAAACATTTATATTTTCTTTTTCTATCTTATTATCTACTATATTAGGTCGCTAATTAAATAAGTACTGTGTAAGACGTTTGCAAAATATTTATCGCTAACTGGCATAATGGTTAGTGATGCCCAACATCATAAGTTAAAATTGGTCGATAATATTTTATTTATTAATATATTTTATATTAATTTTTTTTAACGATTTTGCAAGAATACAATATACAGATTTAAAGTATAGTAGGATTTTTTTAAATAATGAATGTTTTTATTTAACCAATTAACATTAATTTGGCCATGTTTAGGTCGTCTCTAAATAATTTTATAATATTAATACCTGCTCATAATACAACTATGTTTAGATCATACAAATATTTTTCCCGTATGATCTCACACTCACACCTTCACTGTTCACACAACGCACTCGTATACAATCAATTTCTGACCACATAATATAAAGATTTTAACATTATTCGGTCAAGTAAATGTCTTTTTTAATACAAGTCGATAGAATTTATCGACTGGAGACAGTCCTCGTATTCCCCGCACTACACTTTAGTAAAAGCTCCGCGTGCTCGCAATAAAATAAGTGCAAATTTTTCACTGCACTAATCTCGACTTTATCTTTATATTTATTACTCGCTCTAACTTTGAATAAATTAAGTATTTTGATTTCATTATTAGAAAAGGAAATGTAAGAAAACCTTGACTTGGTTTTCATGTGAGTAGGTTTTAGTCTTATTTATGTTTAGAATAATAACATTGAGTTGCTTGTAATTATAAAAATTATTCATTTTAGTATATAAGTACATGTTTCCTTATGTGCATATTAATAATATAAATTATGCCAAAACGAATTAATTTTCATACTTATCTAGTAGCAAAAATAATTTAAGGACATAATATTAAAAACAAATTGAATTATAAGATACATAATAATATATGTATTAAAGTTGTGGAAGCTTCTTATTAGCGTTTTTTTGATATATTTAATATCACAATTATTTTGAAGCTGTAAGCTTGCCAAATAAAATAATATACAACAATTTTGCAAAAAATAAATTAAAATTATAGCCGTTAAGAGAGGTAGGGACCATACAATTTAGCAAGCCCAATTGGGGAAGGGCCACCACCTTACAGAAAACCACAGCCAAATAACAACACATAGCGGTGCAGTTGTGTTCCTGTGTTGTTGTGTGTTCCTGAGGGATTTGAAAGAAATGTTTTCCATAGGCCTTGTATAAAAATGGGTAGGCAAGTGATACCTTGATACTGTAAGCATCCATAGGCTACGGTAACTGATTAACATAAGGCGGGCCGTTTGCTTGTTTGCCACCCAAATAGTATAAAAATGTCTTATTTCTAGAGAAAGACTTTAGAAAGTAACAATTCCGCGACACAAAGTGAGAACATCCAAATTCGGAACACCTACACAGTGTCGAGGTACTAAGTACTGGCAACTACTGGTACTTGACTGCCTCGGTGGTCCAGTGGCCGCAGTATGCGCCTGCTGTGCACGAGGTTGTGGGTTCGGTTCCCACACAGGACAAAACTTTGTGTGACCCACAAAAAATTGTTCTGAGTCGGGGTGTAATTTGTGTCCGTTAATTGTATGTTTGTAAAGTCCCCCGCGACACAGAGCTTGCTCTCTAGTGCGGAGTTGTCTTAAAAAAAAAAAAAAACTACAGTACAGTACTAAAAATGCTTTTGGCATTAAGTCCGCCGTTGTACATATTTGTGCAGGAAGCTCAAATTAATAAAAACTACAGTGATATACCAAACAGTTATTCTCAGATTTTGCACAAATTCCAATTACTTATTAAAGGTTTGTGACGAGGTTCATTATGATGTTATGTCGTTAAGTTATACAATAGCACAGAATACTTAATAGTACAGCCAAAAAACGTCAAAAAAGCAAATGTATGGGATTTTGCGTTAATTCTTACTTCCTTACGAATATTATAAATGTAAAAGTTTGTAATAATGGATGGATGGATGGATGTTTGTTACTCTTTCACGTAAAAACTACTGAACGGATCTGGATGAAATTTGGCACAGATATAGATTATGGTCTGGAAGATAGAGACTTTTTGCAGCAATAACCGACATCCACGCAGGCGGAGCCGCGGGCAACAGCTAGTTTACGATATAATGTCGTAAACTTACATCAAATCCCATACATTTGCTTTTCTGACTTTTCGTTTCGACTACCGTTTATGCCACTTGTCTAAAGGGGCACGAAGCAATAGTATTAACCTTTGCACAAAACGATATTGTCATATTGCCAACTTATAAGGGCAGTCATAATAATGGCTACTACTATATTCTTACATTCTGAAAATTTGCAAGAATTAGATAATTATTACAAAACACTGTAAAGAACTTAACACGTGAGCCGTATAAATTGAATTGACACTTACATTTTAATAAGTTGTTTTATTTTGTAATTGTGAAAATTTGCACGAAGTCAATAATTATTATAAAACATTATAAAAAATTCTGTTCGCATAATGATAATTGAATTTTTTAACAATATACTTGAATTCAATTAACAACTAGCCACGTGGAGTAGATTCAATTAGCGAATAGCGACGAACTTTATCTAGAGATGTTATAACATCTATAATATAAAAATGAATCGCTAAATGTGTTGCTAAGCGCAAATCTCGAGAACAGCTAAACCGATTTCGCTAATTATTTTTTTGCTATGTTCGTTATTGCCAGAAGAAGGTTCTGATGTAAAAAAAAGTAAGATGAGCTGAAAATAGTTCAACCCGGGCGAAGTTGGGGCGAACCACTAGTAGATAAATAGATTTAAAATTTCTTTATTGTACGGTCGGCAACGGAGTTACCTATACAGGGCCGCTATATGAAAATTAGTTTTTTAGGAAAATCATTGTATGAATTTGTATGAAATATATTTTTATCTGTAGATTTAGTCTAATTGTACATTGTTACCAAATTCCACCGAAATATATACAATGGTTTTCTAAACAAACGAATCTTTATATAGCGGCCCTTTACAGCTATCTAAGTTGCTGTGTGTACACCACAAGATGAAAAATCTTATGTTAGATACATACAGAAAATAGACATGTACAATGGGTTAAGCGCCATTTCTTCCAGGCAACAGGACAATAAGTTGTCCTAAGGTGATGGTGATGTATTCCTTATCATCTACCTACTAGTAACTCTTATTGCGATAAATGGTGAGAGATCTTGACCGTGACCTATGGAAGAAACAAATGGAGGTCGTTTCTCTACAGTGGCACAATAATGGCTGCTTATAATAATTATCTTTATTAGCTAACAAATAACGTATTAAAGCTGACCAAAACTTCTACTATTAGCTGACCGGTTAAATGATAGCCAATCTATTTTTTTTAATGCTCTAATAAAGCTTAATATTAAGGCAAAACGTGCATTAGGAACAACTGTCAATTTGTAAAACAAATGTCGCTATTTAATGTCACATGCCATGAAAACACCAATCGCGACGGACTATTTTGAAAATGATTCGTGACATTTTTATGTTCCGTCGCACTAAGCCGGTTACACTACGTCACAATACATTGTAACGAATGACTTTTATAGCAGCAAGCTGTAATTTATATCAAAGTGCACGCAATAAACGTTACTGGGGTGTATTTTTGTGTTACCGAGAGAAAAGCATGTGAGATGAATTATGAATGGTTATGTGAATATTTTCATCACTATATTTCATGAATAATAAAAGCGTTTAAAAAAAACATGCTAGGCCGTCTTTGGGGACTGCTGATAGAAGTGAAAACTAAGTAACTTGTGAATTGTATCAACGAGCTATTAGTTTATTATTTTTGATTATGGAAAGCGTTCGGTGCCGTTGACGCAAGTTTCATGATTTTTGTTCATTTTTGTATATTGAAAGCGTTCGGGAGTATTTACGCGGTGATATATTATTACTCGCTTAAATCAAATAGTAATCCTGTTTTTGCTTTAAAAAAGTATTATACTCGTAAACCTAAAGACACAAAACTTATCGGGATTACAAAATATTGTAGATGATTAAAATTAAAAAGAAAACAGTGTAACGTCATATTATTTATATTTATAACGTACGATAAGTATGTATGCAGCATTTTTATTTTGTTATGAAATTTAGAGAGTACAAGGTCGTGGCCTCATGCACAAACTAAATATATGAAGATACACTACGTTGTCAGCGTATTTAATAATAAGTGCATTGGTATGCATTTGATATTGAACTTTATGCATGTCGAAATTGACCCCATTATTCATAATTAATAAAATAAATTTATATATTTACTTTTTGAATTATTTATTTTTACCGATTTGCATTCATATTCATATAATTTAAAATACAAGTTTGTTAATAGTGGTAATTAAATTCATTTTTTGTATATTTATTATTATGGTGAAATATACCTACTAGATCCCAAATTATGTTTAAATTAGGAACTAGTTTGAACTCTAAAATCGTAATAATAAAAAAAAACTTGCGGACTGATTTTCGACGAACATTAGTTATAGGTATACGCATGTCATTTTAAACACAGGTGCTCATTCTACTCCTTCACCTAAAATTAAATGGGACCGCATTCCGACACGACCGAAGAGAGTGATCAGGTGCAGGACCTAAAACAGCCTTATAGACCGACCGCGCCATTGCAGATCTATTGATTTACTCGTTTATTACTTACTATGTTCCGCCCGTGGCTTCGCCCGCGTGTACATTCCCTCGGGAACAGAGTTTTTTTCCGGGATAAAAAGTAGCCTATGTATTATTCCAGACTATAATCTATCTCTATGTCAAATTTAATTCAGATTCGTTTAGTAGTTTTTGCGTGAAAGAGTAACAAACATCCATACATTCTTACAAACTTTCGCGTTTATAATATTAGTAGGATCTATCATAACTTTTATTTTTTTATATTTGTTAAACAATTTACTACGCACTAGAATGTTTTTGTGTAGTGAAAGGTTGAGCAAACGAATGTTTGGTTGATTGTAATCACCGATACAAAGAACACTCAGAAACATTCCTTTTACTACTTATTATCGTATAGTTAGTGGCCAAACTGGTGACAGAATTATTTAAATTACCCATATTTTTGGCCTCTGTCGTGATCTAACGACTGTTAACAGTCAGAACCGAGGTTTAACGTCCTAAGCACGGAGACGCTTAGACGAAGTTGTACAAAGATTATTTTACAATTAAAAAACCACTTATGTTAAGCACGCAGTTAAGTTTGCCGATCTACGAGTACTATAAGTCTATAGTACTCCAAAATATGTGAACTCGAAATGCCATTGGCACCTCGTTATAATTACTATACATGTCATCGTCAATGCTACCGGGAAACCATTAGCAGTTCGTGAGGACAATCACAAGGACCGTTGGTTTTCCGCAACTCGGGCACACTCCTTTGTTTTATAACAAAGAGAAAGATTGATGGCACTGGCTAAGGAGACGGTTTTTGGCATTTTTTTCTCTGCCGTATAGTTGGTATATATACCACATACATAATAAGTATGTCTACTATACATAATAAGTATATATACTACATAGTATCGCGCTTTTTTAACAAAGAGGTAGGTAGAGGCACATGACACCCAAATTTCGCCGAAAAAAAAACAAAATATTTTTTTCTATAATTTTCTGTTTCACTTTTTTATTAAGGCTGATCTTGAACTAAGAATCAATGCCGATAAGAACTTTATAAAGTTACTCTGAGACCATAATGTTATTTTCAATCTAAAAGCGCGCTCAAAAAATGATGAAAAGAGGTGTAAATAAAACCATTTTTTGTTGGAATTTATAGACAAATGACTGCCAAAAAATACAGTATTAATCTACAAGATGTGTTTCATAATATGATTTTGTCATCAATTATATAGTAATTCTAAATAGTTTGTAAAAAAATCATCGAATCAGCACCAAATTATTGAGATGTAACCACTTAATGACTTAAATTTTTATCAAATAATAGAAAAAAAAAACAATATTTAAAGAAAACATACACCTATAATTTGGTAATGTTATATTTAGAGTAAGTTTAATTTATTAAAAATTAATAAGTCGTCCATTCAAAGAGTACATCTATTTGTATCCCCGCGCTCGCCTAGAGAATTAGGTCGTGTTTGCTTCGCCCAAATGCTCAAGGTCGTTGGCGATATCACAAGCCTTAAATGAGCACTGGAGACTTGTACTTACGCACAGGAACACAACTATATCCCTGTGTATGTATAGTTATTTGGCTGTAATCTTCTGTATTGTGAAGGTCCTTCCTCAGGCCGGCTGGTAACTTGTATCCCTACCTCTCTTATATTATTATCATTGCAGTGCCTATTTCATCAGTAATTATATTATGTTCTTGTTTGCTCACTTATTTTTGGTGGCATAACCTAAATATGTTAAGACTTTAGATTATATAATCTTATGGCGCATCCACACATGCCGCCGGGTTTCAGACCGCCTTGCCGCTGAATGCAGGCCGCCGGCTTTACCGGCGGTTGCCGGCGGCCTGCAGATGCGGTTGCAATTTTCGCAGTAGTGTTGTGACTTTCGTCGAAGTTAGTCGTGTACGTAGGATTGAAAGATGTTGGACTATGATATAGATGCGTGTATCGCAAGTGTAGTGTTGTATGTTATTATTCGTAAAAAGAACCGCAAAATCAAACGAAGATATTGGGTGAGACCAAGTCTACGAAATAGGCCTAATGAGTCCCTGATACTTGAAGATTTTAGAAAGGATGACATAAACCGAAGAAATATTCGTTCGAAATTTAACACTTTTCTAAGGATCTCTAGTGAAGAATTTGAAATATTACTGAATTTAACTGGACCCATGATATCAAAAACTGACACCCGCTGGAGAAATGCTGTGTCAGCTTCCGATCGACTAGCAATTACTTTGAGATACCTGGCTACAGGAGACTCTTATTTTTCACTCGGTACGCGGTTTAAAGTGTCTCCACAAGTTATTTCTTTAATAATTCCAGATGTTTGTCAAGCGTTGGTATCTACATTATCCAATTATTTAAGGGTAAGTACAAATATCCGTAACACATTAGGTAGTTAGAAACTGAACCTTCCTAAGTAACATATCTATTCCTAGTCGAATTATAATATCTATGATTTTATACTGTACCTGGAACTTCACACACATTTTACATACATATAACTAGAACTACACACACAAATATCACAAACAATTTTATTTTACAGATGCCGAATACACAGGAAGAATGGCTATCAGTGGCTCGGAGTTTCATGCAGAAATGGAATGTACCTAATTGCGTAGGTGCCCTTGATGGGAAACATATACGTATTTCATGTACAATTAATAGCGGTTCTGAGTTTTTTAATTATAAGTCATATTTCAGTATTGTTTTGCTAGCTTTAATCGATGCCAATTATAACTTTTTATACGTGGACATTGGATGTCAGGGCAGAATATCTGATGGTGGAGTTCTACGCAATTCAACTTTATTTGATATGATACGAGATGGAACTTTAAGTCTGCCACAAGCGATTCCATTACAAGGGAGAAATACACCTGTACCTTTTTATTTCATCGGTGATGATGCTTTCCCCATCTCACAGAATATAATAAAACCATTTTCTGGATATCATGCAAAAGGATCACCTGAGAGGGTTTTTAATTATAGAATTAGTCGCGGGCGCATGGTTGTAGAAGACGCGTTTGGCATTTTATCTAATAAATTCAGAATTTTACATTCACGCATTGGCTTACAAAATGAGAAAGCAAAACTTGTCGTGATGGCTTGTGTGCATCTGCATAATTTTATGAAGAGAAATGAAAGAACTACTGATGGAGTTTTGAACGAAGAGCAACAAAATATTCCGCAGATCGCTCTAAATGTAGAACCAAGTGTAATTAGAAATGAGCTAAAATGTTATTTTCTATCGGAACAAGGTCAGCTTCCTTGGCAATATCAATTATAATGATTTAAAGAAATAAAATATGATTATTCAAATAATTGTTTTATTTAGGAATCAGAAACATTTCTTAACACTTCTATAACACTATTTTCGGTTAAATTATTTTCCAAGACTTGTAACAGACTGTCACTTGTGTTGACATCTGGGCTATTTTGCATTTCATAGTCTGATTGAACAGAGTAAGAGGGCGAAGTTGAGGGCGATGGTGACATTGTTGACGTTGTAGGTTGGCCTGTGAAGTATCCTGGACAAACATTTTGATAACGAAGAGGCTGAGTAGTATTATTGGTATCAAAATTCATCGGACCCATTCTCATTTCTGCTTCATAGACAATATTCTGGATTTGATGTTGTACTGTACACATCGTGTAATGATCCATCTTCCTCAACTTGCTACTTATATAGTCTGCAAATATAGCAGCATCATCGCGTTGCCTTGCATTAGATGTAATCTCCCTCAGTAATTGCAAAGCTTCATCAACTTCAGGATCTCTCTCTATGTTTCGCTTTCGTGACCTCCTTGTCGAAGGTAGCGTAGTCTGGGGAGTCATATTAACTTGAGAAGACTGAAAATAAAAAAAGGAAATCTTATAAATAATTGCAAACAAGCTTTAACATTATGTTTTGAAATATCCAATCAGTATGTAAATATTTAATAAAAACCGGCCAAGTGCGAGTTGGACTCGCCCACGAAGGGTTCCGTACCATTATCTATGGAAAATGAACGTATCTATTACCTACAACTAGCCAAAATACAAGCATTTTTCGGCAACAAAAAATAACTTTGTTTTTCATACAAATATATATACTTGATAATACAATATACTTGATTATAAAAATTTGATGGGTACTTACAATAGGTGCGTGGCTGTTCAGAGTTGGTACCGGGGCATTCTTGTCACTAAGAAATGATAACGCCTTACAAGCAAACCATTTCGGCAATTGAACATCTTCCCGTCCAGATCCACTCCTTTTAGATTCTTCATATTTGCGTTTTTCTCGAAAATAATGGCTGGATAAATTCTTCAGTTTTCTCTCAATTTCTGATGATGCTATGTTGAACACAGAAGCAATATCCCTAATAGCATCATTTCTTTTGTTGCGATTCTTGAAATCCATATGCCTTGGGTTCCACAATGGTTCATTTTCTTGATACTTTTCTATTAATAAAAGTACTGCACTATCATCCCAGTTAAATTCTGTCAGTTCGTTATTTACTTCTATGAAATTATACGACAACACTACCACTCCGTATCGAAGCCGCAAGCAAACTGCCGCCGGCAACCAAAAGCCGCGCGTGCCGCGGCTGAGATGCGGCAAATGCCGGCGGCACGGCCGCCGGCCATGCCGCCGGCCGTGCCGCCGGGCATGTGTGGATGCGCCATAAGGCTAAAATATTTTGAACGAGTTATTATAATCATAATATTAAATAATTTACTATATTTGTATTAGTTGTATTGTTTGGCATTTATAAAGCCAAGGATGCAACACACCTAATCTATCTTGACCTGACAATTATAAATAACAAATCACGGCAAACAAATACATATTGATTAAAAAAAATCTAGCTGATCAGACAGTATCATATCTATTTAAGGAAAAACAAATGGATCCACAGCCATTGAAACCACAGGCATTCTATACCAGTCAACCTTTGGTTGATGCAGAGAAAAAAATAGGTAGGCATATTGAACCGTACTAGGTACTAAATAAAGACAAAAAATGATTTATTTTAAGTATTATATAGGTATAATGTATAGGTAATAGTTATAATAAGTATTATATCATAATTATAAAAATATTGTAAGTTAATTTAAAAAAATCTCTCTATAGAGACGGAAAATTCGTCTTTATATACGGAAACAAAATAGTTTTTCATTTCAACGTCATATTGCCTCATAGCACCCGTGTTCATGGTATTCTTAATTTTGGTACGTTTGTACGCGTCTCACGTCGAAACTGCTCTACCCATTCTGACAGAGTCGTTAAGATGGCTATCGTTACTGAAGAGGCGTTTGTTTATCGTGGTGTGTTTTTGACAAGCATAGAGTTCGCATCAAGATAAAATCTTTACCGTTTTTCATTACTTTTTAAACTAAGAATCAATTCACTTTTTCGAAGTTATTAAAGTTTATAATAGTTCGACTGGCTCGGTGACGCAGTGGTAGTGCGGCAATTATATCCCGAGCAAAGGAACCTCTGTTGGCAGACGTAAATCGGGTTTGGCCCCGATATATCAAAGTGAAAGTCAAACTCATTTATTCATTTAGATCAAATTCATGATACTTATGAACGTCATTAAAACAAATGCCAGCATACTTTTTTCCTAAGGCCAATTCGCTGACTAGAGTAGGGCCTTATATCCCAGAGATATCCCTAAAAAATGTTTAGGTATGCGTTTTGTAAGAAACGTTTTGCTATCCAAGGTGTACCAAAGGTATCACCCGCGTGTTGCCGACCCATTTTTTTACACCAGGCCTTGTTGTAAAAAAATGCTCTGCTATTGCAAGCGATTAAAGGGCCGTATGCTTGTTTGCAGTATAAAAAAGTAACCATAATCAATTTCTTCTTTCCAGTGTTCGACGCGTCAGCGAAGTCACCTCAAGGTCTTCTATTCGGCTCGTCGTATCACCTGGGGAACTTCGACGAATGCGTAGCTATAGAAGACCCAGGAGACAATGGTGTTACTATCGAGGGACAGTACTGCCTTGCTACTATTAAATGGAGGCAAAAACATGAGAAGAAAAAGGTAAGAGTTCTTTTTTACCTACATTACTATCGTTTAAATTTTATTTAAATATGGAGGTATGTT
This sequence comes from Trisateles emortualis, assembly GCA_947095525.1. Classification (NCBI taxonomy): domain Eukaryota; kingdom Metazoa; phylum Arthropoda; class Insecta; order Lepidoptera; family Erebidae; genus Trisateles; species Trisateles emortualis. Next base: position 16,529,218 of record OX352736.1, on the reverse strand, counting down.
TGTTACTCTTTCACGCAAAAACTACTAAACAAATCTAAATGAAATTTGGCACAGAGATAGATTATAGTCTGGAATAGCAAATGGGCTACTTTTTATCGTGATAACCGACATCCACGCGGGCGGAGCCGCGGGCAAAAACTAGTAATTTAAATATGTCTAGAGTACAAACATTTTGTGTTAGAAAATATAATACATATATTAAAGGTGATTGGAATGACTTTGATTTGATTTTTACTAAAGACAACTTACGCTCTAAAGAACAAGCTATAAATATCGCGGGGGATCTAAGTAACTATGTATATCGCGGGGGACTTTACAAACATACAATTAACGAAGACAAAGTACATCTAGACTTAGCAAAGTAACCGCTTATAGATCGCATATTTTTTTGTCACGACTGGGATAAACCTACAACACGCTGCGCACTGGTAAATAGCGAAGTAACCACCATTCATGCAGTCAAATACTTAGTGCCATATCTATACTCAAATACAAACTCAAAATTCATTTATTCATTTAGGTTACAAAGTAACACTTATGAAGGTCATAAATTATGAATAAAACAGAAAGATGATGTCAACAAAGTTTTCCTACGGCTAGTTCGCTGACGTGGAGCCTTGAGAAGAACTAGCAAGAAACTCAGGCCACTCTTTTTAATCGCCAGATAGTTACAATCTTTTGTATAATACTAGTATGTTTTTGTATAATATAATTTAGTGGCAGCTCCCACTGTTGATGAAAAGGTTACAATTTTCAACAGTAATGTAATTAACCTATATGATGCTCATGCCCCAGTGAGAATGGTTAAACTAAGGCGTCTTCCTGCACCCTGGATCACCAGAGGAGTTAGGATGGCCATGAGGCGCAGGGATCGGGCTTTTCGACGGTATAAAAAAGATCGCTGTGATGATAATTGGACCCTTTTAAATCTGCAAGAAATCGATGCAATCAGATGATACGCAATGCCAAACGCCGACATATTCTCAATAACATCACTGCCTCGTCCCCGGCCAATATTTGGAAGTTCCTTCGGACATTGGGCATTGGTGGACAGCGACGTGTTGATTTGCAGGGAACGCTTGGTTTGGATGATATCAATAATCATTTCTCAACCACTTCTCCGATGGATCACCAAATCAAGTGTCAAACTGTGGACTATCTAGCTGATTTACCCTGCCCCAATATTGATACTTTTCATTTTTCTCCAGTTGCAACGGGAGAGATCAAAAAAATAATCCTTTCGATCAAGTCCAATGCTGTGGGCTGCGATAATGTCAGCCGTCGCATGGTAACTACTGTACTTGATCAACTCCTATTACCTATTACCCACATTATAAATTATTCCCTTGCCTTTGGAATTTTCCCATCCTTATGGCGCAAAGCCTACGTCATTCCCATTCCTAAGACCCAAAATCCAACTCTACCCAATCATTTCCGTCCTATATCTATTCTTCCCTTTATGTCCAAAGTACTCGAAGCCTGTGTGCACAAACAACTATCCCAATTTGTATTTCACAATAACCTTTTAAGTCCTGCACAGTCCGGCTTTAGGCCAGGCCATAGTACTGTATCCGCACTCCTCAAAGTGACTGGCGATATTAGAGAAGGTATGGAGAAGACCAAAGTCACTGCGTTGGCTTTGGTTGATTTTTCCAACGCCTTTAATACCGTCAGTCACGACATCCTTTTGGCTATCCTCTCCCACTATATGATCTCTACCGAAGCTCTGGAATGGTTCTCGACTTATCTTCGAGGTCGTCAGCAGTCAGTTCGCCTTGATGATTCGTCATCAAATTGGTGTAATATAGACTCTGGTGTTCCTCAAGGCGGTATACTTTCTCCTTTGTTATTTTCAATTTTTATCAATCTCTTAACCCACAACCTTCATTGTGCGTATCATCTGTATGCTGATGACCTGCAAATCTACTCACAGGCAACTATCGACAGCATTTCATCTGCTGTTGATATGGTGAATAGGGACTTGGGGTATATATGTAATTGGTCTAACAGGTTTGGCTTGACAGTAAACCCAACCAAATGTCAAGCCATAGTCGTGGGTAGCCAGCGCCTATTAAGAAAATTGGACACAGATGCAGTTCCATCAATTACCTATAATGGTAATATAATACAACTGTGTCCCGCAGTAAAAGACTTAGGCCTATATATTGATTCCACTCTTAGTTGGATGGCACAAGTTACCAGTGTTAGTCAGAAAGTGACCGGTACCCTGCGTGCTCTGTATCGTCTTAAAAACTTTCTCCCTAGTAAGACGAAAGCAATGCTTGTGCAGACCTTAATTTTTCCCTTGATCGACTATGGTGATGTGTGTTATTACGACCTGAATGCAGATCTTCTCAACAAACTCGACCGTCTTCTCAATAACTGCATTCGATTCGTTTTTAATCTTCGCAAGTATGACCATGTGTCTACTTATCGCTCACAGTTGAAGTGGTTACCCATTCGCCAACGCCGTAGTCTGCGGGCTCTCTCTACACTCTATTCCATCCTTATGGCTCCTAATACTCCCACCTATTTAACCCAACAGTTTCAATATCGCTACTCTATCCATGATAGAAATCTTCGCTCCTCTAACAATCTTCTCCTTCAGTGTCCTTCCCACACCTCAGATTTCATTCATTCCTCTTTTTCCGTGCAATCTATTCTACTCTGGAACGCCCTCCCTCTTGAAATTAGGATGTCCACCAGCCGTATCGTGTTTAAGGCAAAAGTTCGAGCACTTCTGTTAAATAAACTGATAGAATCATCAAAACAATAGTGTCTAATAAGTATATGTATAGTATATGTAGTCTTTAATTTATATATATGTATTATACATTTATATTATATATTATTATTTATTATATGTATGTAGTATGTATTACAGTATTATTATGTTTGTTTTTTTTAATATTTCGAGTTTAGATTCGTGCACCTACTTTGTTTTATCTCTGCATCACCCTATAGGTTGACTGGTAGAGAATGCCTCTGGCATTAAGTCCGCCTTTATACGAATTTGTGTATATGAAGCTTAAATAAATAAATAAATAAATAGTATGATAGCATGCAAGCTGATGCAGTCAAAACACGATACTAACTATATTGATAAAATAAGGTAATCGTACTTAGTACTGGCCGTGCGAGAAAAAAAAAACTAAAGTATGGTGTTAAAATCTGCTTCAATTTACATATTGCTATTAAGTTTACTATAATATTATAAAGCAGAAGTGTTTGTTTTTTTCTCGGTCCCTAGTGCGGGAGGACGCAATTGAACCCTCTAGATATTGCAAATCAAATAATAACAGTCAAAAACCCCATTAATGATTTCTAGCTTTAATCTGAAGACCTTTTTCCAATGACATTGACAGTCGGCATCGATATTATTGCCTACGAGTGCAGCATATAAATGGGAATTTATGCCCTCCCATATTGATATCGTGCTGGCATGTTGTCTAATGGGAAAAGGTTAAGAGGGGTTATGTGGGAATATGCCTTAATGGCGTGTCCCGTAAGTGAGAAAAGTTTTACGTAGGTACTTATTGAATTATGTGATTATTAGGGGTCGCCCGCGACTTCGTCCGCGTGGTAATTTGGAACGTCCATTTCCCTGATTTTGCAACATATCTCACAACTGCTCCGCTCCTATTGATCATAGCGTGATGTTATATAGCCTATAGCCTTCCTGGATAAATGCAATATTTAACAAAATAAGTTTTTTTCTAATCGAACCAGTACTTTCTGAGATTAGCGCGTTCAACCAAACAAACAAACTCTTCAGCTCTATAATATTAGTGTAGATTATAAGTATATCTTTAGAATGACAAGAACATTTACATAAACACTAGCACATTATATTTAAACACTAACTCTGTTCTGCACCAAGACTGTTGACACTGATAAGCAAATAATGATACAGCCAAGACGCTAGTTTTTCCACTTAATAGGTACCTATGTTTGTACCTGTAAAAATAATAGTCATTATATTTTAATATATAAAAAAGCGGTGGTGGCCGAGTGGGAAAGTAACAGACTTGCACGCAAGAGGTGCGATCGCTGTTTCTAAAGAATCAGCCGGCCGGGTGAATTCGATATGCCTTTAGAACTTCTTTGAAGATGTGGGTTTTCTAACGATCAAATCTCATCATATACAAGTCGTTTACTTTCCCACAAATTAGTTACCTTGTACGTGCAAGTCGAAAATTTAATACATTATGTAAGCAGCATAAAAAGATCCCTTTACAACTAGCATAGCCCCAGCAAGAAGGTGCCTAAGCTTAGATTTTTTTTTCTTAAATGACTCTGTTTCTGTTTCTCTTGTAATTATTGCGCACTGTGAATATATATACCTACTTACTTCTATATATACATATATACATTTTGTACTGTATGTAGTGCTCACATTTTAAATAAAAATAACCTACTTTGTCATTAGAAGTGAAAACTTGTAATTGGCTTTATGTTATTGTACTAGTTTTAACTATAAAACTCTATTTAGTTGTAAGCTTTCCATGTCTTAAATAAATAAAGAAATAAATAAAATACTACCGCTTCTTATACTAAATTATAATAATGTAAACTGAGGCGCTCATAGCTAGGGGCACTCGCTGATCGGTAAACGATCAGCGGGTTAAGCTACCAAGGGCGCGGTAGCCCTATAGATGGGTGACCGCATAGTGGTTTTTCATCTGAGCGTCTCCGTGCTTCGGAGGGCACGTTAAAAGTCGGTCCCGACTGTTATCAGTCGTTAGATCACGATAGAGGCCTAAATATGGGCGATCTCAATAACTCTGTCACCAGGTTGGCCACTAACCAAACGATAAGAAGAAGAATATAAAAAAATGTTATGAAGTAAAGTATGGATAAAGCATAGTAAGCAAATAATTGCAATTCATTTACAAACACAAAGACATGTAAATAAACGATATATTATCTTGGAACACAAAGCACACATATTAATAAATGTAAAATGTCGTCTGCTAAGTAACTAAAGGTGAGTGCTTAATAGCACTGTGTATTCAAAACAAGTGCATCCCAATATAGCACTCCGTATTAGCAACTGCATCCCAGTATAACATGTTCCTATCATAGGAACTGTGGTAGATTATCCCTAAGGCATACTATGTATAAATTCGTTCATCATTATCATCATCATCTCAACCTATAAACGTCCCACTGCTGGGAACGGCCGGCTGATTCTCTAAGAAACAGCGATGGCAAACTGACAGTTGTGATCGCAAAATTGACAGTTGTGATTGCTCGGTGATGGCACAATCTATTGACTAAACGTCAAAAAGGGCTCTTACGGAATACCGATTTTAAATCTGACAGCCGGATTTTTCTCGGTTTTTGCGGTGGCTCGGTTTTTGCTCTTACGGAATACCCCTGCCGGTCTCCTTCATACACTTGGCGGGATAATAGCCTACTATACCACGCTGACCACACGGGTTGGCATTGGGTTTTGTTTTGAGTTTTCCTTCTCTTGCAGTGGATATTGTCTGCCTGACTGACTCCCTTAGTCGACTCTTGCGACAGCCTCGGGATGGAACGGGGTGTTGACATTTGTATTCTTAATCCGTCACCACATGTACTCTCTAAGGCATACTTTGTATAAATTTGTTTAAGTATGCGTAATCACATGTATTATAAGAAATTCTAAAGACATGTCTGATTCACCAATCCGCATTAGGCCAGCGTGTGTGAATTAAGGCCCTCTCTCTACAAGAGAGGAGACCCGTGCCCAGCAGTGGAACGTATATGGGTTGCTATTATTATGCGTAACCAAAGAAAATGCACAATACAAGCGAGCAAGCCCGGCTTGGAAAAGACCTCCACCTTAGAGAAGACCACAGTCAAATGACAACACATAGCCGCATTGTAGTTATTCCTGTGTGTGAGTACAAGTTTTCAGAGGTCATTTAGAGATGTCTTTAACGAAACGTTATCCTATCCCAGGGATATTTCATCTCAAACCTCTGGTGTTTAAACTTTTGTGACGGCAATATGCAAGTGATACCCCTGGTATTGCACGGTAACTGCTTAACATCATTCGGGCCGTATGCTCGTTAGCTACCTCTCTGTATTATCCTTACTACGAGTATGGATGTATGGATGTTTGTTACTCTTTCACGCAAAAACTACTGAACGGATCTGGATGAAATTAGGCACAGAGATAAATTATAGTCTGGAATAGCATATAGGCTATTTTTATTGCGATAACCGACAGCTACGCGGGCTGAGCTGCGGGCAACAACTAGTACAAAATAAATCCAAATTGTTACAGCCGTTTTTGAAATACACGAAATCCCAATTTGATCCCAATATTTATTTATTAATTAAACTTCACACACAAAATTTATGTATAGGCAGACTTAATGCCTGGGCCATATCAATATCAATATCAAAATTCTGTACAATTATACATATTTTATGAATCGACAATGATGTGCCAACAGACTATTTACACCATTACTGTAGACAAACCATTGAAATATTAAAATTTAGCAAATATTTTAATAGGTAATATAAACAATTTGATCAAACATTTGTAAAAATTCGTGTCATGATTATGTATATCAGGCAAATTCTATTTGGTTAGCATCTGTTTATTTTAAAACTGTCCCCGCATACGTTGATTTATGTTTTTTCCCCGAATTTTTACTAAATATTAAACAATAAATGCGAAAGTTTAATAAAATAAAAGGGATTTGCTAAAAGAGGGCCAAATGACTGCCTTGGTGGTCCAGTGGTCGCAGTATGCGCCTGCTGTGCACGAGGTTGTGGGTTCGATTCCCACACAGGACAAAACTTTGTGTGACCCACAAAGAGTTGTTCTGAGTCTGGGTGTTATTTGTGTCCGTTAATTGTATGTTTGTAAGCCCCCCGCGACACAGAGCTTGGTCTCTAGTGTGGGAGTTGTCTTTAAAAAAAACAAAGTAAATTCTGGGTACCTTTACCCAGAATCGCTGTCATGTTGATGAATGTAGAAGAGGCGAAGGAAGTATGTTTGGATCGAAGCAATTGGCGTACCATAGTCTCTGCCTACCCCAGTGGGAGACGAGCGTGATGATTTGTATGTATGTATGTAAATGAGAAAGTTTGTAAGGATGTACGTACATATGTTTGTTACTTCATAACGCAAAACTACTGGATAGATTTTGGTGACACTACAATATAGCTTATACATCAGAATAGCGAATAATGAAATCTACGTAGGAAAATCTAGCATTCAATATTTAAACTAGTGACACGCCTAATCGTGTCGCAGTGTTATGGTTAATGCTATGAATGACTGATTGTTAAAAGAGACTTGTTTTATAACAATATTTTTGATTTTTTTTTTGGGGCCGCAATACGCAAGTCTTAACCTAACCCTTAACCCTATATTGCGAGCGTCCATAGGCTACGCTAACATTAAGCGGGCCGTATGCTTGTTTTCCACTTTAAGCTATAAGTTTGAAGCAAAATAACGTTAATAGTTCTATTTTTTCATTTTTAATACTTCTTGGGTGGCAAACAAGCATACGGCCCGCCTGATGTTAAGCAGTGCACATCAGGCGCAGATCACTTGCGTGTTGCCAACCCATTTTTAACACCAAGGTTTTATGGGATAGGAATACTTTTATTTCAAAACGCATCCTTAAATGAGCGCTGGAGACCTGTACTCACACACAACTACTCCGCTGTGTGTAGTTATTTAGCTGTGGTCTGTAAGCTCCTTCCCCAGTGGGGCTTGCTCACTAGTATGCCTTACCTCTCAAAATCTATATCCTCATTATAATAATAATATAAACTGTAAATGAATTTCAGACTCGGACTGGTCGAGGCGAAACTCTTCGTTGGGCAGTATGCGTGCCAAGTGCTTGCCATGCCAACTCAGTGGCATCATTCGTCAGCAGCGTCCTGGCACACACTGTCAGCAACACTACAGGTGTTGAAGTCACCGATAAAGACTGTTATACACGACGGCCTATGTCTATTACGAAGCTGGATGTAGCTTATTTGTAAGTACTCTTTTCTTTAGTTTTTTGTTTCTGAAGTGAAAACTTCTTTAGACGCGTTAATCACTTTTTAGGTGAACAAAAATCATAGAAATCGCGTCATCGTCACCGAAAGCTTTCCATATTCCAACTTTTTGGGTTAGCAAAAACGCTTTTCATCATCATCATCATCATCTCAGCCTGATAATGTCCACTATATACATATGTTCATATTCAAAAATAATGTAATCTAATAGCTCGACGATTTAATTCACAAGTTATTTAAATGTCACTTCTATCGGCAGTCCCCAAAGACTGTCCCGCATGGTTTTTTAAACTATACTACTTAGGAGGCAGACAAGCATACGGCCCGCCTGGTGGCGTATGCATGTATAACATTAATTAAGCAGGTACCGTAGCCTATGGACGCTTGTAATACTAGAGGTATCACTTACGTGTTGCCGTAATTGGCTTTTTTTTCTGTCGAAAGGTGAAAACGTATCCTTACCTGATTGCTTGAGGGTTTGGTGGCCGACTTGGCCGAGTGGGATAGTAAACAACGTGCACGCAAGAAGTGCGAGTTCGATCCCGGGTGGCAGTACAAATGTGAATTTCACCTTGAGGAGTTTATTATGTACAAATCAAATGATTCTCTATCTGCTAACGGTGAAGGAAAACATTCTGAGGAAACCTATATGACTTAGAAGAAATCCTAAAGACATGTCAGATTCACCAACCCGCATTAGGCCAGCTTGTGTGACTTTAGACCTAAACCTTTCTCTCTTGATAGAGAAGAGGAGACCCGTGCCCAGCAGTGGGACATTATATGAGTTACTATTAAATGCCTACTTGTTTATTTTATTTCTTCGACAGACTTAGATGGAGGTTAATGTTTTTCGCGCATATGTGTTGTAGTGTATATATTGTTCAATTCTAGCAAATATAATAAATGTACATAATTACAAGTGAATTATACCAATTCACAAACGAGATTAACTCTTACCTACTCGTATAAACCTATTCATCCAATTAATCCAAATGTAACCGACTCATCATAATTATTCTCGTTAATCACCCGGTTGAGCTCCGGTTAAAACCCGGTTTTTACGTCGACCGTCAAAAAATGTAAGGATTAAACTTTCATGGAGGTAGCTTGACTCTAATTAATGTCATTCATCATAATCTTGATGGTCGAGTTAATTTCTAGCCTTAGAACTAATTATGGCTTACGACGTTCAGAACTGTGGTTAGGGTGAAGTTAACTATTACCGGGCTTGGGAAATTTAATTTTTCGTTGGTTGATGGATTGATCTAAATGCAGGTAACAAGGTACTGATTAAACATAATAGAATAAATTCTTAAAAAAGACGGAGTTGTCTTTAGAAGACAGTGAAAAAATTAAAATTTATATTATTTTTATAACAACTACGAATACCTTCCTACAATTTGCTGGAGTAGTCAATAATAACTCATAACATTTATGTACTGACTTGGCATGTACTTGTTAGCATTTATTATGAGTAACATTTTAATAAAGTTCTAATTTATGTCTTACTGAAGGACACAGACCTCAATTAAGTGGCCAGAGAGGATATATAACCTAATTGGGTTTAGTAGCTTATCATTTTACTATACCCGCCAAATTAATATCTTATTATTCACTGGACACTAAAAAACATATATTTCCTCTTTAAATGACTAATCACAAAATTACTTGAAAACTAATGACATCTAGAAAATAATATAAATTCTCAAACTTAGTCAGCATCCATAATTCAATATCCATGATTCATTTAATACAAAAATTACGATTGGCAAGATAATTGGTTGGCCCACCCTGTAATATAAAGTCTACTCGATTATGTCGTCCAATATCACCCGAGTCTGGCACTAAATCACAGGGAAATGGAAGAAATATAGAGGTGGGATGTAACCTGTATGATTTATAAGCTACGGTAGTACGCTCACCTCTACGAAAATGTGGACTTTAGAGGAAAAGCCTTATAATCTCTCTTATTGTGGGGACACATAAGTTTTTGCGGGCAACAGCAGTGAAGAGTAACTGTATTACCTGTTTAATTAAGTTTCGTTCTGTTGGTAACAGAAATATGTATTGGTTTGAACACACACACACACACATTCATATTGAAAAGGACAGGAGGTTAAAAAAAATGTAGAGACACAACTGTAAAATATCTAACATTTTTTTTCTTGAGTCGGTGTAATTTGTCTCCGTGAATTATATGTTTTTAAAGTCCAAGTTTAATAAGTCAAATAAAAGAAACACATTATATTCCTCAGTGACATCTATTTCTTTTACGTGCCTGAAGGACTTTATAAACGGTACTGGTGTCAGAAATATGAGCATCTCGGTTAAGGGCTAAAGCTTTAATAGATAAAGTTAGCCCTCATCATTCTAGGCTATTTAATGTTTTAAGTAAGGTCGACGTCTAAAGCTTCTAGATAAAATGGTAGAAATATTATCAGAATATATGGAATAAGGTAGACTTTAACAAAGGCTGGAAAGTGACAAATTCTTTTTATAGGTACCGAAAATAATATATTTTGTAAACCTCGCAAACTGAGTTTTATCATAATTCAGGAAACATTTCATGTTAATAGTTCTGCATGAGTGACCTAGTAAACTTCGCCTTGTGTGTGTCTCACAATCTTTGTGTGATTCGTTATTGGTTGTTTCTGTAAGTGGCGAGCTTTAGCCACTGAACCAACTGTGGTAATAAAAACAGAAATGTATGTAATGACTTATTTTAAATGTTTGTGTTTCAGATCCGTAATCCTTCTCTTCATCACCATCCTCTTCTTCAGTACAATCTTCGAGATCTACGTCATTTACTGGGGCTCAAACAAAGGTTCCCTTGTTCAAAGCCTCATCATCTCCTTCTCTATGATCAGCAATATGAAGAAGATCCTTTCAACCAAGCAGCATAACACTTTGGGCTTAGAATGCATCACTGGTATCAAGACTTTGGCCATGATTTTCATTATTGCTGGTCACGCGTGTATGTTTATTGCTAGTGGCCCTGTCATGGATGCAGATGCTTGGGATAGGGTAAGATTTACGAGTATTTATTTATTAGTTAATTGTATTATTGGTCAGAAAATAGTACCTTTAAAGTCAATATCGCTTTGTCATTTTTCGTTATAACAACGAAATTATGAGTTTACCCAAACAATTTCATTGTGTACCTATTATAGATAAAAGTATGTTTATACTTATGGTATTATTAAGTATTAATGTGAATTAAATATATATCAAAAAGAAAATATTGCCTCGTTCCGATTTTCTAAAAAATAACACCAATTTTCTGATTTACTCATCCAAAAAACCTATCTATCCTCAATTTACTTACAGCCTTGATGTTAGTTGCCAACATAAATTTCGTTAATGAAAATCCGGGAAAATCTAGCGCACACAATATAAATTATGTAGAAGTTTGCTCACTTGATCTCTTAGTATTATGAGCTCGCATACTCTACAGGGGTCACAGCAAAGTACTCGTACTTTTGGTTTATTTAGATTTCGTTGAAATTGTTAGTGACAAAAACAGAATTTGACATTTAGTTTGAATCAGTGATTAGACAACGCCATCCTTGTTTTTTAAACCCAACTTCATTACCTTTCTTTTATTTAAATAAATAACGATAAAATTGGTTGGAGGTAACATCTCAACCCATAAACGTCCCACTGCTGGGCACGGGTCTCCTCCATTAATTTGGAGGGATATTAGCCTACTATACCACGCTGGCCGGTATAGGGTTTTTTTTCGAGTTTTCCCTCTCCTGCAGTGGATATTGTCTGTCTGACTTACTGAGTCGACTCTTACGACACCCACGGGATGGAATGGGGTGGTGACGTATGTATTCTTAATCCGTCACCACACGGACTATTTTTTTGTTTTTTTTATATATATTTTTTATTGTTTTGTTTGAAGTAAAGCCAAATATAAATTTACAAATAATAATTTTGTAAGAACAGTTTAAGTGGTCTAAGTTTTAAGCGTGCTATTTATCACTGCGTGGGGTGTTGTGGATTTAATCCCTATAAGACATAAAAAATATGTGATCCACAATATAATGTAGGTACTAGCTAAATCCTCTACGCTTTGCTGTATACTAGGTATAGATTTACCAAAGAAACGTTTAAGTTAATACCTTACTTACCTATACTTTTAATACCTTAATTTACGGTTGTGTGACTATCCTCTAAAATTATAAGTTATAATACGTTTCTGTAATTATAATTTATGTTGAATTGTTTAATTCAGACAACCCACAACAGAGTTCTCTGGTGCAAATGTACAGGGAGACCCGACCCCAAATGAACTGGGAATATGGGTTGGACAAAGAAGTAAGTAAGTAATACATTTTATGTTTGTTTTCCAGCTTGTTCGTGCACCAGCCAATGCGTTTATGTTGAACAACACTCTGTTAGTCGATACATTTTTGATGCTGAGTGCTTTTCTCTTCTCAAGATTACTGCTGGTTGAATTAGACAAAAGAAGAGGAAAACTCAATGTTATACCAATTCTGGTGTTTCGGTATATTAGGTAAGATAGCTTAAATTTTGATGTTATTTTTTTCTTTTGTAGAGAGTTTGAGATAAATGCCAAACAAAAACGCTGAACTTGATGAACATTGAATTTTTATTAAACGGCAATACATTATCTGAACTATACTAACCTTTAAAATCGAACTAAAATCGGTTTATCAATTCGGGAACATCGAAGATGGAAAAAACTGTTACCATTTTTCATTATTAACATTAAAGTTGTATACAATGTACACTGTTTTAGTAGAAAACAGTTCACAACCAGAGGAGATAAATATCTTACATTGTTTGGTTTTTTAACCGACTTCAAAAAGAGGAGGTTATCAATTCGTGTGTTTTTTTTTTTTTTTTTTTTTTTTTTTTTTTTAAATGTTTGTTACCGCATAACTCCGTCATTTATGAACCGATTTGAAAAATTATTTTTTTGTCTGACTGGACATACTTCCAGTTTGGTCCCATTATCATCAAAAGAAAGTTCCGATGATGGGATCCATGAGGAATTGAGGGAACTCCTCAAAAGTTATAGGCACACATATAGCAATTTCAATATTTTTAACAACTAATCAATCATTTGCATTCAGAAAGTGTAATTTGGTGAAGTAAAAATGATGAAGAAGACCACAGATGGCCATCTGAACTTTTCAATAATAAGTATTTTACTGATGGCAATTAGATAAGTTTCGGTTATTGTTGCTAAGCAACTATTAATAAGAAATAATGACGTGAATGAATTGAGCGCGGATTGCACAGATTAAATATTGCTTTTAATACCTACTTGACCTGTGTTCAGCCCGACGCTCAGTCGATTTTATTCGACAAATATCTGAAAATTTTACAACTTGCCGTACTGAAGTCGGTTTTTTTTTGTTAAAATTATACATACTTTAATATATATATTTATCTACTCTGAATATCATCATCATCATCATCATCTAAAAGCATAAACGTCCAACTGCTAGGCACGGGTCTTCTCCATTCTTCTTGGAGGACCCGTAATATATATTATTTACAAACCTGTATTTCAATTCGAAAAGCAAAAGCAAAGCTTACAGTTACGATTCTAAGGAAACAAAACCAAACGAGAAATAAACTAAGTTATACACCTTCTGAAATGCGTTCTCAGCGTTCATACAAACGCGGTCGTTTCAGTTAATAAGGCTTATTTCATACAACAAAGGGGGTGCCTTTCATTGTGTATGGTAGTTTATTGGGTAAGAGCTTGAAAATTGTTCTGTTTTCTGCAGCCCTGGTAACTATACTCTTTCATTTTGTTTCATGTTATGATGTTATTTTCGAATTATACTGTTAAGATTTTATTTTATTATCTTTGGATTTTTTCTTGCTACTTAGTTTGTCCTTTTTGTATCTATATTAGTAATGGAAGTATTTTTAAGGTCACACTTTGACTGACTGACTTTTTGAGCTAATAAGAGGAAAGAAAAAAATGTAATATTAAACCTCACACAGTAAAATGTGTTGTGGGTTCGATATCCACAGAGGGTCCAAACTTTGTGAGATCCATAAATGTTCATTCCAAGACTTTGTATCCGTGGATTGTATGTTTGCAAGTACAAAAGATTTTTTTAAAGAAAAGCAAGAATATGTAGATAATCTTTCTAAAAATATATTTAAATGTCCTCAATTTGCTATAAAAGATCAAAGTTATAGTACAAATCGGTTTTAGATTGCTGTTTAACTGGCTATAAATTGTGACAGACAAAAAGGGACCGACCCTTTCCATTGCGACCCAATACTGTCATCAATGAACTATGCCTGCACAATTGTATACTTACCTTTCCTAAGGCTTAGTGAGACAGGTTTTACAAAATTGAATGAGTAGTTACACTATGCTTTGTACTCTTCTTTCAAATGTCAAATTACTGATGACAGAATGAGAGATTATACGAGTATAACAAAATTAGACCCATTCTATGCCACGTTTATAAAGTTTTGCTTCTACTACTTGACATAATTTTGCGTCTCCCAAAAATATTGGCAAAATACCCTTATTATTCCGTTTTTTCTTTCAGAGTAACACCAGCATATTTGGTAGTAATCGTATTTTATATGACATGGCTGCCAAAAATTGGAGAAGGCCCGCTATGGCAGGACAGGTTGCAGTTGGAACAGCAACGATGCATGGACTCGTGGTGGACAAACATACTATACATCAACAATTATGTTAATACTGACAAAATGGTAAGTTTAACATATGGAGACGTAGCAAGTAACTAGTATTGAGCTAATCACTAACTACCTTTATACTAAGCGGTGCCGTGGCGTTCAATATTTCTACCATGTTCTGGTGTGTCCTTGATTATAGATTTCAAGAATGAATGCGATGGATAATACGGAACGTAATGAAACAGAAAGAGATAGTGATAGATGAAATATAGTTACTTAGCTACTGTTGATAGCAACAATTTACGCGCGCTACTGTAATATCCACATCTTTTTTATTATCTATGTTTGCTAGCATCCACAAAATCGCTGCACAAATTTCGATGTATTTTAAAAAGAAGCCTAATATGTTGGGATGACAGAAATAGTTAGTAAAATGTACAGATTATTTTCTTATTTAAGAGAAAAGTCAACAAGTAAATATTGCTTAAAAAAATCAAAGTAACTTTCGCTCAAAAATGTCAGACATTTTAAATGCTTTTAGATTGATTTTTCGGCATTCTCCGCCTCACTTTGACCACAGATCAGTAAAAGCATTTTAATGGAATCTGGTTTTAATTAAATTGTTTTTTTTTTTCTAAATTGTAATGTGTGGTCATCGCTCTATTGAAACGAAAATTTCTACAATTTAATCAATTTTACTCGATAAAAGTAGCAACCTATGTCTGTTTTGTCACACTGCTAGGCAAGGGTCTCCTCTCCTCTAGAGGGAGCAAGAGGGCTTTTATGAATCATCACCCAGGTGGTTCAGACGAGTCTTAAGAATTTCTTCTGAGTAAGATGGTTATGGATGTTTATTGTTTGACTGATACGGACAAATGCCACAAAGTTAAATTCAAATTGCTACTGCCTAAAATTGATATTGGTAATGGCACAATGGGATTAAAGTCAAAACTCACATTACGATTATATATGTCGCACCAAAGTGTTCGTCGAATACTTCCCTACTAGCTACTAGCTGTTGCCCGTGGATACATCGCGATTAAAACTACCTTATGTTCTTCCCTGGATACCATATTATAATCTTCTTGCGAAATTTCATTACGTACCCATTTAGTTTCGTCTTAATCATACTTATAATATATTTTTCTAGGCAGTATTTTGTTAAGTTTATTTATTTTATTTCTTTGCAGTGCATGTTCCAGTCTTGGTATCTATCAGTAGATACTCAACTGTTCTTCATTGCTCCTATCTTCATCTACAGTTTGTGGAGGTGGCGCAAGTTCGGCCCTGCTCTTATATCAGTTGCCATTATTATTTCAATAATTGTCCCATCTGTGATCACTTATAAAGATAAATTGGACCCTACGCTTTTGTTTTATGCCAAGTAAGTAGATTATAATTCTAGTATACCTATGTCGGCTGGTGGCCGAAATTTGAAATTGAATGTGGAACAAAAACAGTTACCATTTTTATTACCATTGAAATTTTACCAATGTCATGTTATTTTTTTTATAATAATAATAATAATAATTTACTGAATAAAAACATAAAATACTGAAAAATACACAAATAACAGGAGTTATAAGGTTTTTAAAAGGTCGGCAACGCTTGAGTGACACTCCTGGTTCCCTTGCAAACGGCGGTAACTGCTTACCATCAGGCGGGCTGTGTGCTTGTTTGCCACCTTGGTAGTATAAAAAAAAATAGTGAGCTTTACTTTGGCCCCAAACTAAGTGTTCTTAAACTTGTGTCTTGGATGCCACTTGTGTAAATATGTAAAAATGTGTTTTTTTTGCAGAGAATTCACGGATATAATTTCTAACTACTATTTCAACGAAGCCTATATAAAGACGCATATGAAAATGATTATTTACTTTACGGGAATTCTGACTGGTTATATTTTACATCGAATTCAAACAGAGAAGTAAGTTTTTTTGTTTATATAATTAACATTATTTTGATGCCAACGACAGTGTACATCATCCCACTAATATTGGAAACGCAAAAGTTGTATATATAATAATATAATAATGTATGTTACTCCATCACGTGAAAATTACTAGATGGATTTTGATAAAACTTTACAATGTAATACCTCATAATGTCAACAAATTGCATTAAATATTATTTTTTTAATTAGTAAATAACACCTATCCGACTCAAATATGCATTATTATCATTAAGTTCTCTTATATTATTATGATCTGTATGTGTAACTTCTATGTATATATCTTCAATGAAATCGTTTCTTATATCCTATATTAACTTATATATTTCCTTCCAGCTACCAGTTCTCTTTCCTCACAAAGACCATTGCCTGGTCGACAAGCATCGTCATTGGTACGATCACCACCTTCTCTGTAACGATATTCTATCAAGAGTGGTACCAATACAGCGCGCTTGAGGCTGCTGCATATATTTCATTGCATAAACTTGCCTGGGGTATTGTCAATGGATGGCTGATTATTGCCTGTGCTACTGGAAATGGAGGTAATATTTTCAAGTTTTCTAATATATAGGTACTCGTATATAATATTATCTTGTAATTTTTAGTTCTAGTGTGTAAGTACAGGTCTCCAGCGCTCATTTAGGGATGCGTTTTGAAAGACACATTTTCCTATCCCAAGGATTCATCTTAAAGCTCTGGTGTAAAAAAACGGGTCGGCAACGGACAAATGATACCTCTGGTATTGCAAGCGTCCATAGGCTACGGTAACTGCTTAACTTCAGGCGGGAAAAAAGATGAATAAGTATATTATAGCGCCTATAATAAAATGAATAGCAACTGTTTGCACTTACTTTTATATGAATGATGACGACATTTAAATTTCTTTTAGAAACAAATAATTATTTTTCGAAATTAATGTATTTTTTTATACTACCATGGAGGCAAACAAGCATACGGCCCGCCTGATGGTAAGCAGTTACCGTAGCCTATGGACGCTTACAACACCAGGGGTATCACTCGCGCGTTGCTGACCCTTTAGAAACCTTATAACTCCTTTCTTGAAGAACCCCATGCTATAGTCTCTCGGGATAACCTCGGCGAGAAGCTCATTCCACAACCTAATCGTATGTGGGAGGAAATTCCTCTGAAACTGTACAGTGCGGCACCATAGAGGTTCTAAAATGTGTGGATAAACTTTTGTATATTATTTCAATATTAAAGATAAAGTTAGTAGCTACAATAATGAAGTAATCTTTAGTAAACCTTATTAATATTATTGATGAGATTATCTTATCAATGATAAGGTTGACTACTCTAGTAATAAAGCAATTGACTGCCTTGGTGGTCCAGTGGCTGCAGTATGCACAAACTGTGCACGAGGTTGTGGGTTCGCTTCCCACACAGGACAAAACTTTATGTGACCCACAAAGAGTTGTTCTGAGTCTGGGTGTAATTTGTGTCCGTTAATTGTATGTTCGTAAAGTCCTTCGCGACCCAGAGCTTGTTCTCTAGTCGGAAGTTGTCGTTTTAAAAGAGGTAAAGAGCTATTTGTTTATTTCCAGGTATTATCGGCAAACTATTGACGTGGAAGTTCCTAGCACCGTTCTCAAGACTGACGTTTTGTGCTTACCTAGTTAATGGTATAGTGGAATTGTATTACGTCGGGGAACTAAGACATCCTTTGCACATTACTTTCTTCACTGTGGTAAGAATTTTGTTTTATTCAATATGTTTTGACTGCAATTTGTCATTCCCGTATGGTTCTAAGGGTTAACGACCCGCAGGGGTATTCCGTAAGTGCGCAAACCGAGCGACCGCAAAAACGGAGCAAAATCTGGCTGTCAAATTGAAAATCGGTATTCCGTAAGAGCGAAGAACAAGCCTTTTTGACGTTTAGCAATCGTGTGTGCCGTCACCGAGCAATCACAACTGTCAGTTTGCGATCGCTGTTTCTTAGAGAATTAGCCAGCCGAGTGAATTCGATATGCCTTTAGAACTTCTTTGACGATGTGTCTCCTAACGATTAAATATCATCTCATGTATACACGTCGTTTACCTTCCGACTAAAATACTACCGCTTCTTATACTAAATTATAACAATGTAAACTGAGGCGTTCATAGCTAGGTGCACTCACTGTTCGGTAAACGATCAGCGGGTTAAGCTACCAAGTGCACGGTAAGCCTATAGATGGGTGACCGCATAGTTGTATTTCATTTGAGCGTCTCCGTGCTCCGGAGGGCACGTAAAAAGTCGGTACCGACTGTTATCAGTCGTTAGATCACGACAGAGGCCTAAATATGGGCGATCTTAATAATTCTGTCACCAACTTTGCCATTAACTAAACGATAAGAAAAAGATAATGTTAACTAGACGGCACCTCTGATAGTCGAAATTCGACCGTAATTTTAGCGTTCGGCTCTCTTTCTCCATTTAAACTTTACCTATGCCAAATCTCACAATTCTCCGTGCAAGCAATGTGCTTAAAAAGAGGTACAAAGTTTTATATATGTAGATAAGGTTAAGTTTATATTTTTATACAAATAAATATAAAATTTACGAAACAAACACAATAATATTTAATAATAATCAAACTCTTAAGATAAAATAGTATATTTATGAACAGATTTTATCTCTAATTAAAGAGCAATCTCGATGTCTTCAAAGAATGTTTAACCTCTCATCAAACAGGAAAAGAAACGAGAAACTCAGTATAATTACGTTCCTTGCAAGATTTTTTTTGGTGAACATTTATGTGGATCGTTGGCCTCATAGAAATTCTTACCAGAGGAGTACGGATGCTTACAAATCAAAGGCACCATTAGCAATGACAAAATTCTACTTTGATGTGAGTTATCGATACTGATAAATATAGCGTTATTTATTTCAATGACACTCAATTCATAAATAATATTTTGAGTAGCTCAAAGCACGCTCTGACCATTTTCCAAAAATATAACAAGACCCCTCCATGCCTCACAAAGTACGTAAAGCTGTTGGGCCTACACCCGCAGGCTGATTCGCTAAGAAACAACGATCGCATACTGGCAGTTGTGATTGCTAGGTGAAAGCACACACGATTGTTAAACGTCAAAAACGCTCGATTTTCGCTCTTTCGTAATATTGATTTTCAATCTGACAGCCAAATTTTGCTCCGTTTTCGCGGTCGCTCGGTTTTCGCTCTTACGGAATACCCCTGCCGATTGCCGTCCCATCAGAATATGAGAGTGAAGGAATAAAGAGTGGACCTGTGTTTGTGGACACACTTGTGCACTATATAATATATCCTGCGCAGTTGGCTAATCTTCATTCAGATAGGCCATGAAATCGGTCTGGATGACTTTTAATATTTTCTTATATTAAATTATTTCTATCACTCACACGCAATATTGGTTTCTTCTTATAAAGCCATTTGTACATTTTAAATAGGTTTGTGCTGCTCCGATAAATGACATGTTTCAAAGCTTGTGGAGCTCTGGAAGCCATGATAAAAGGCCACTCTTATTTTAACCACCTACTGCTGAATATAAAGCTATTATTCTTCTCTTCAACACGGTGGACCGACGACCTGGTAAAGGTTGCGGGCAACCGTTGGACAAGGTCGGCTCAGGATCGAGAGTTGTGGAAATCGTTGGGGGAGGCCTATGTCTAGCAGTGGACGTATTTTGGCTGAGATGATGATGATGATGATTCTTCTCGTGCTACTCAAAGTCTACGTTCTCATGCTATTAAGTTACTTACCAGCTTAGACCAGCATTTATTATGTTGTCGACTACAGTAGTGTCGAGTACAGTGTTTTAAAGTTGTAATAACCTGATTACAGTTGGCGACCGGGATATCTCACATGGTGCTAACATTCTTACTTGCCCTGTTTCTATGTTTGACCTTTGAATCACCTTTACACGGCATTGAGAAGATCCTTCTTAGAATGTTCGGTAAGTAAAATTTTAACTTTTATTGTACTACGGTGTCAAGCGACTTATGACTCGGTTATGGTAAGCAATTACCGTAGCATATAGTTATGCAATACTAAGCGTTACCTGCGCATTGCTGACACTATATCGTCACATACCACCAGACTTCTGTATTATGTTGGTAGTTATTTGACTGTACTTAAGGTGGAGGTTTTTTTCCGCCCTATAGACAAAACAAGCATTATTTTTGTAAAGAGGAGCAGAGAGGAGGTATTATAAGTATTCAAGTCTCACACTTCTTTACGTCACTATGTGTATAGTTTTATCATTTATTTTATTTTGTACGTAAATACCTACAACAAAATTAAATGATAAAACTGTACATAGTGACGTCAAGTAGATAAAAGTTCAACAGGCTCTTAGAGGATAATGACGTCAGGAGCAATAAATTGATGGAAAATATTAGTGTAAAAATGCATGTTATAATAATGGTTAACATTTTTAAAATTTTGAACAAATAAATGAGATAATATTCTTGGTATAAATCTTTCATATAATTATAAGTTATAACGGCTCGTCGTAGCCAGATCGATGATGCCACTTATAACTTTATACAAATTATTTTAACAAAGTTAAAACTGCAATCACATGAACATTAGCAACTTATTCGATCGTAAAGTTTAATAAAAACCAATTTTCTCCTTCACAATGTTATAACTTAATAAAACATTTCTTGAAGAATTATTTTTAATGAGACTCTTGAATAATTCAAGAAAGGCATTTGAATTATATGAATGTAGGTTTTTGTTGACTTCAATAAAGTTAGGAGTCTATTATTGACCGTATTTGGAAGGCTATGACAGATTTTATTCAAAAGTAATACATCTTTACTTGTGAATAAAATCTGTCATAGCCTCCTCAATTTTTGTGAGTATCACAAAAATTATTAAACCTGAAACAGGAGCTTCTACATGAAATTTAGGTTTTCATAAATAAACAAAAAATGTAGGTATTTTTATTAAAAAAGGTTATAATTATACAATAATATATTTATAAATTTTGGTAATTAAACAATAATATATTTATAAATTAGGCCAGAAACACGCAAGCGATAGGTACCTCTGGTATTGTAAGCGTCCATGGGCTTAACATCAGGTGGGCCGTATGCTTGTTTGCCATCTAAGTACCTACTTAGCATAACAAAAATTAAATACGAGCACTATATTCAGTTTTAACAAGTATTTTTAAGTAGGTTTATGACTTATGTAATTACATTTCAAATTATATACTAACGTTTATATTATCGTAGCAATAAAATACTTATTCTTTAAATTCAGAAAAAGGCTGTTCTGAAACAGTTCTTATAGACCTACCTACATCAATCTAAATTTTAGATAGGTTCTCTATAAATTAATATATAATGAGTCGAATTCTCGGTACTAATAAATTATCTTTTGCGTCATATTACTAAAACAGAGGTGGGTAGTTCAGTTTACTGTATTCTAAATTCGTAGACGATGATATAATTAAGAATATTGGAATATGCGATGGTTTGTATCTGGTGTCTATAGATACATTTACTTTATTTATCCCGTCATCGGCTCGAAAGTCATGACATTATTTGATTAATATTCACACCTAAAATTGCGTAAAATAATACTACTAAAAGGTACTTAGTATTATATTTGTATCACTCAAATGCTGACTTAAAGAGAATGGAATTTCAGCATGTTTTTTTTAAGAAGTCTATTAATAAATAAATGGTATCATTTTATAAGAGAGGTAGGACACCATACTAGCGAGCAAGCCCGACTGGGGAAGGACCTCCAACTTACAGAAGACCACAGCCAAATAACTACACACAGCAGTGTAGTTGTGTTCCTGTGTGTGAGGACAGGTGTCCAGTGCTTATTTAGAGATGCGTTTTGAAAGAAACGTATTCCTATCCCAGGGTTACTTCCATCTTAAAGCCCTGGTGTAAAAAAAATGGGTTGGCAACGCGCAAGTGATACCTCTGGTATTGCAAGCGTCCATAGGCTACGGTAACCGCTTAACATCAGGCGGGCCGTATGCTTGTTTGCCACCCAAGTAGTATAAAAAACAAATAGCCTATACTAGTCTACTGCTGGACGTAGGCCTCTCTGATTTACGCCATAACATCTGGTCCTCCGCCTCCCGCATATCCCCTTCTTATGGTGTGTGTAAGTGAGATGCCCATCGCGCTGACCAGATGGACGATCTGATCGGCGCGATGGGCATCTCACTTTACGTTTACCAAGTCGTAGTCTCCACTCTAGTCAAATAAATGGCATATAAGTAATATCTTTTTTTCTCTCTTTCAGCCCGGCCTGTGTTGAGCGACAACGCAAGAAAAGGCGACCCAGATATAGGCGAAACATCAAGAAACACTAGTCAATCTAAATTAGATTCATAGCGTAGTGTTTTAGTAACCTAGCAACATAGTGTAAGGAAAAACTGATTCTATATAATGAGGGCAAAATAAATACGTATCGTTTATGACTGATTCAGTCGGCATATAAGTACGGGCTGGCAACGTAGTGAGCAGAGGGCCCACGGGCGGCACCACCGCCGTTTGAAGTTCGAAAACAGCCACCGTCCGACGACGTTGCGCGAGCGCCCTGCAGGGGTATTCCGTAAGAGCGAAAACCGAGCGACCGCGAAAACGGAGCAAAATCTGACTGTCAGATTGAAAATAGGAGCAAAATCTGGCTGTCAAACTGAAAATCGGTATTCCGTAAGAGCGAAAATCGAGCCTTTTTGACGTTTAGCAATCGTGTGTGCCGTCACCGAGCAATAACAACTGTCAGTTTGCGATCGCTGTTTCTTAGAGAATTAGCTTGCCGGTCATGAGTGAAAGGTATTTATTTTGACATAATGCGCCATTGCGCATGTCCTCACTATTTAGAGAGAGATTCTTCTTTACACTATGCTAGTAACACCACTGAGTGATATTTATATAGCTGATTAGAATAATTAAGTTAATAGACATATTTGTATTGTAATACCTCGAATTCATGGCTAAATACGAAACAATTGCACATTTTTTTAAGTTGACTTTAGAAATTAGGGTCAATAAATCAATTCATGTGTATGTTATACATTTAACTCTGTAATTTATGAACCAATTTAGAAAATTGATTTTTATTTATATTCAAGTGAATATTTCCATAAGTTCAACTATCTATGAACAAAAATAAAAGGGTTTCGTAAGGGATGGTGGTAAAATTTATAATGAAATTTTCTGCGGAAATTTTCTTTCGAGAAAAATCTTTATGGTAATCAATTGGAGTCCGTGGCTACGACGCCTAACCGGTGCCGACAGGGAGCCGGTCTTAACTCCCTGTCACCAGATATAAGCTAAATGAAATGAAGTTTGAACAAGAATAAGTCGATAATAAGACTTAAGTTCTATGTGATGATTTAATGTTGCTAATTATACATGAGTACCCAATTCCTTTCATTTGGTCACTGAACCAAACTTGCGAAAAATTAAAGTAAGAGTAGAAGCCAATTTGGTTTTGTTTAAGTTTATTCAGCATAATAGAAAAATGAACAATATCGAGGTATTGCAGTATGTGTAAACCAAAATAGGCTCAATTTTAAGGTTGTAGGTATTTTTTTTAAATTGTAAATATTTTTTTTACTTAGACAGTAAGCTAATTTTGATATAATTTGATGCAAACTTTATAACATGGCGTATTTGAAGCGGAAAAATATAGTTGATGACACACTTCACTGTCGTCATTAAGTTTGCATTGACCTATACAAATGTATATAATATAATTCATGCTTAATGTTCATTTATTTGTAAGAACTAGAAAATCCTAATACGTACATGTCACTTGCCCTTACACAGAGGGGCAATCGGAGCAATTTACTCAAAACGCATGGTCTTTCTTATACTACTAACCGAATATATTAGAAAATCTTCTTCAACAAATATATAATTTGAATTAAAAAAAAAACAAGGCAAAATCTGATTGGCTACCTCGTTTTAACAAAGCAGTCTACCTTGTCTAGGTAGTATTCAATACCTAGTGTTTTCTAGGTAGACCTAGTTATAATTGGTAGTAGAAGTAATACTAGGTAGTCCTAGTAGTTACTTGGTCGACACTGATATTCTGTCTTCATTATACGTAAATTTGTGTAAAATAATATCTCATGTGTTGACTTAAATATCATTACATGTAATATATACTATTATTTGATGTAAATTTGATTTGTATACTAAAATAACGTTATTAAACCATTATTATTTACCAGTATCCATAGATATTTGCTATAAAATTTATATAAAAATGTCGTATTTTCTTGAAGGTAACGTGAAACATTCTAACGCTTTTTATTACGAGAGTTACATGATAATCACAAATCACAGTAATATTTTTTATTTATACTAAAATATGGTTTATCAAATTTGGAGCTTAAGTAGTAAGAATTAAACTCGTTTCCGATATTGTTGATTTTTTTAACACTTTTGAGGATACTTATAACCTTATAAGTTACCATTTAAGCCATAAATTGAAGGCACATTATTATTATGGCCGATAAAATGAGTATACCTATCTATGAAGCTTTAAGTACTTTTAAGATTTTTTTCATAGATATTGAAAACCTAACTAAACCTAACTGAAGTTACGATACGATATAATAAAAAAATGAATTTAGTTTTCATTTGAGAATCAGAAGCATTAATTAGATAATAGCAATTCGTAGCACTGCCCCGGCTGGGTAATGGCATGGCGTGAAAAATCCTGACATTAATAGAAAAATAACAGAACAGAATAGAAAATGCATTTTTCCAATTGTATAGCAATTATTATTTCGTCGAATATTAAAATACCAACAACAGAATTTTTCGTTCTGAATTTTGTGCTCGAACACATCAGAGTTCATTATTTTTTTATTTCAATTTTTTTTGAAAATTGTAAAATATGTACTTAGTTTTTTTGTGCTTTTAATTGCACTCTGGGAGAGATAGAATGAATAAATAAATTTGAATGAAACAGGTATTATTTTTGTACTTAATTGTTGTAAATAAGTGGGTACGTTTTTTATTTTTTAATACCTTATACTTACTTTATTAGACACAGTTACCATTTCTAGTATTTATTAAGAATATAATTATACTATGATTTCAGCCAAGTGACACTAAGAATCGCAGAACATATTATTATAATATATATTTTATCCTAAGAATATTTAGGTACGTACTTTACGTGGGGTTTCCGTCCGAAAAAACCCAAGACATTTTGTAAAGATTGTAAAGAAGCTATATATATTATGTATATTATATGAGATAATATGAATGTCTTTGATTTATTTAATCTTTATAAAGTTGCTCAATGTATATATTCTACTTTAGGTTTACCTCAATAAACACAAGATTTTTATATTGATATTAAAATGTTGAATACAGAACGTGGTTTTTTTCATACAATTTGGGTGGCAAATAAGCATACGGCTTGCACACCAGGGCTTGAGATGATAGGAACAAGTTTCTTTCAAAACGCATCCCTAAATGAGCGCTGGAGATCTGTGCTCACACACAGGAACACAACTACACAGCTGTGTGTAGTTATTTGATTGTAGTGTTCTGTAAGGTGAAGGTCCTTCCCCAGCCGAACTTGCTCGCTAGTATTGTAGTCCCTACCTCTCTTAATTTTATTAATATTGATTTTATTTTAAACCTACTTTGTTTTGATATTTATCTAATAATAATGAATCGCTGAATGTGTTGCTAAGCGCAAATCTCGAGAACAGCTAAACCGATTTTGCTAATTCTTTTTTAGAATATTCCTTGAAGTACGAGGATGGTTCTTACGCAGAGAAAAAATCCGTAAAGGGGCAAAAAATACTTTACCCCGGGTCAACCGCTCTGTCCGGTCCGCCGCTAGTCTAGGCTGCTAGTCCCTGATAATGATATATTTAAATTAAAAAAAAAAAACATAAAGCTGAATTGTGCTGACTGTACCTATCAATTCAATTCAATTCAAATCGTTTATTGCGAATATAGGTTTTTACAAGGTTTTGCATAAAAGTTTGTTAAGGAACAAACATTAGGTACAGCTATACTCCGCAATTAAGCATGCAATAATTATATCACATTGTCACAATTTTTAATATTTACATTAAAATTAATACACCTTTTTGTATTATATGTTTATTCATGTTACATTATAAACTCCAAATAATATTAATTGAAAATGTCAAAAGAGATCTTTAATTATTATTATTTATCTTCGACCGACTTCCCAGTAAATAAAATTAAGTAATCCAATATATTCACACGTACGTAGGTACATTATACGAAAAACATTACCATCCCAAAGCAATCGGGTAAAAGAAAATAGATCATGATACTAGATAATGGCCTCGCACTACCCTCCTTCAAACTTCACAAAACTCGCCGCTGTCGCCATCTAGAATATAAATGAGTCAACCAATATTTGTGTTACCCCTGAATGCACTAAGAGGGTCGGTCTGCATTGCAAGGCCGAAACTTAGACAGTTTTCAATTACTCCAAGTTACGGTTAAGTGCATAGACTGTAAAGACCACAGATTAAAGCAGATAGATATTTGCATTCAAAGCACGATAACTATTCTACCCTCCTAAAGAAGAACAACACACATTGCATGTTACGAGTTTGGGAAAACGCGTCTTAGCCTCGATCAATAGAATTAAACGATTCTACGTGCATGACATGAGGTGAATCATGACATACCATAATACCGTCTAGTAAGCGCTGACTACGATTTTAGGATTTTTTTTGGCGTATACTGTTTGAAAAATGCAAGAGCAAAGTGTGCCGAGGTACACTTTACGAAGTTAAATTTACACGTTGTGTTCTTTTGTTTTTTAAAATATATATAAATAAGTTTATATTTAAAAAAAGTATGTTTATAAACAAGCTTTTATAGTGTATTTATGTAATATAATGGGTGTTTATGCATTAAATATTCTTAACAGAGCCTAAACACGGCACGGCTGTCTTGTTTCGTTGAAAAGTTTCTATGACTACCTTAGAACATCATCATCACACACTGAACTCCACCTAAAATATATTAGCCGTCAAGCTATATCAACAAATCCAAAAACGACGCGGCTATCTTGTTTCATTGAAGAGTTGCCATGGCCACCTTCCATCAGACCGCGAAGTCGTGGCCTAGCCATAAAACCTCCCTGTACATTAACACCTGCCTTCAAAAAAACCTACCGTGCAGTAATATTTAGATGACCAATCTGTCTTAATCTATGTCAAAGCCGTCAACTATTTGCAAACTTGCATAATCTTTGTTGGATCATGGCGAACACATGCCCAGTACAGAGTGAATGTTATATATATTATATATAAATTAAACTTAGTACGGGTTGTTGTTACAGTGTTAACTGCTTTGGATTTACGAGACGAAGTTGTATATTTTGGACAGTGTACGGTATTGAAGGGTAACGGGAAGTTAGTGTTGTGTTTGGTGTGTTACGGTAATTGAATAGGTGGGGACTAGGTGGTTGATATTGACAAGTGGAAAGGTCGTAAGGAGCTAGCTACTTAGGTATGTCTTGGTAACCGAACATATAGAGACGAAAAATAAATTCAAAAATCATTAAAAAAATAATTTTAATCTCTAAAACAGTTTAAAAATGTTTTTTTTTTATACTACTAAGGAGGCAAACGAGCATACGACATGCCTAATGGTAAGCAGTTACCGTAGCCTAAGGACGCTTGGAACACCGGGGGTATCACTCTCGCGATGCCGACCCTTTAATTATAACTCCTTTCTTGAAGAACCCCATACTATAGTCTCTATGTATTTATACTCTGTCTCTTTCTAAAAACACTGAGACATATTGGACTGGATAACTTTAATGCGGAATTGCTACTTAGAAGGTCACCCACCATTAAACTAGT
Organism: Trisateles emortualis; assembly: GCA_947095525.1. NCBI lineage: Eukaryota > Metazoa > Arthropoda > Insecta > Lepidoptera > Erebidae > Trisateles > Trisateles emortualis. The sequence goes on along the minus strand of OX352736.1, from coordinate 16,500,759 downwards.
ACGTTGTAAAAAGATACTTAGTACCTAACAAATAGGTATTAGAATTCTCATTGAAAGTATGCTTGGCAGATCGTTTTCCAGCTGAGTACCAGCCAGTGCTTTGTAATGAGCCTTTATCAGTTACTTAAAAACCAAATTAGTATAATTTTCTTGCTTAAAGAGAATGTAAGTGTCCATATATCCTATTTGTTCATCTATATGTCTACTATAATATTATGCTAACAAAAACAAAACTTGTATAAAAAAGCAGCCAAATGCGAGTCGGACTCACCCATGAAGGGTTCCGTAGCGGCAAGTAACATAATATAAAAGTTCTTGTAGTTCGTTGTAACTTTGATCGATGTTTTAATAAATTGTGGTTTACGATTTATGACATATTAAAAAAACTACTTACTAGATCTCTTTTTTTTTATGTACTCATCTGGAATAATGCTACCGATGCTTTGTATAAATAATATTGAAAACTTTACTGGTGAATGTTTTAAATATGTGTGTTAAACTTAAGTCATCTTTAATACTGTTTGTTTTCTGTACCATAAATAAATAAATCTCGTTTAAACCAATTTTTGGTGGAAGTTTGCATGGTAAGCAATGTACATCATATATTTTTTTTAGTTTTATTATTCTCTAATTTTAGAAGTTACAGGGGGGGGGGACACATTTTACCACTTTGGAAGTGTCTCCCGTGCAAACTATTCAGTTTAGAAAAAAAAAATAGAAACCTCAATATTATATCATTTTTGAAGACCTATCCATAGATATAATTTTGAGTTTCAGTTCTAAGTATGGGGAACCCCCAAAATTTATGTTTTTTTATTCTATTTATGTGTGATAATCTTAATGCGGTTCACAGAATACTTCTACTTACCAAGTTTTAGCAGTATAGTTCTTATAGTTTCGGAAAAAAGTGGCTGTGACATACGGACGGACAGATAGACAGACTGACATGATGAATCCATAAGGGTTCCACTTTTTGCCATTTAGCTACGGAACCCTAAAAACCAAGTCTTGCAACTCAGTTCTCTTTCTATTATGTTTTAAATAAAAAATATATACTTGGCCTATAGAGAAAATATATTTTTTCTTAGGTACACCAGGGCTTTAAAATGGAGTATCCCTGGGATAGGATAAAATTTATTTTAAAACGCATCCCTTAATAAGCGCTGGAAACCTAATTATGTGTTCTTATTTGGCTGTGATCTTCTGAAAGGTGGAGGTCCTTCCACAGTCAGGCTTGCTCACTTTTATGGTGCTCTACCTCTGTTATTGAAAAGTGAATAAGAAAAAGATTTTTTTTTAAAACACCAGCAAAATAAAAGATTATTTTAACACATACACCTGAATCCGCATCCAAATCAAAGTTAAAATCCAAGTACTCTTAAAAAAACCAATATCAGGTAGTGCAGTAAAATTGCGAGCCCCAAAACAATAAGGTACGAACTAATAAATAAAAAAAAACACTTCGACTATACAATTTTTTTACTCATTCAAACTTCAAATCCGAATCGGCATGGCGAAGCATCGAAACGTCAGTCGATCTAACTCACAGAACTGAAACTATTTTACCGTGTATTGGTTCAGGTTAACTGTCCAGTGATAGAGAAAAGTGAGAATTGAATTCATCCATCGAATTCGAATCACTAAGATCGTACTTATTCAATCCTCCAACTAATTGATTTTTCGAACTAAGTAACGTTAATAATATAATATGCTTCTGCTGCAGCTGCTGAAGCTCTTAAACGGCGCAAATACGGTAACTTATTTTCATATTTAGGTTTAGTTAGTTTAAGTAAGTTTTTAATATTATTCTTGTATACATATATATATGTCTATGTATAGATGTGACTTTCCTTGTTCCCAAAGAAGACAAAGCAGTATTAGAAAACTGAACACAATATATTTAATATTAATTAACTGTTTTAAATAATTCGTGTAGTTTTTTTTATACTACTTGGGTGGTAAGCAAGCACACGGCCCGTCCGATTTTAAGCAGTTACCGTAGCCTATGGACGCTTGCAATACCAGAGGTATCGCTCGCGTGTTGCCAACCGATCTTTTTTAAGATGGGGAGTATTCTATTGGATAGGAATACGTTTTTTTAAAACGCATCCCTAAATGAGCGCTGGAGACCTGTACTCACACACAGGAACTCAACTACACCACTCTGTATAGATATTTGGCTGTGGTCTTCTGTAAGGTGGGGTCCTTCCCCAGTCGGGCTTGCTCGCTAGCATGATGCCCTACCTCTCGAGTTACTAATACATACATATTTAACTGTTGTATTTTATACTTATTTATGGTAACGTCAATCTACTCTTCGTCTTCGTGTCGATGGTACGATAATTATTAATTTGTACAAGCCTAGAATTTTCCCACCTCTATGGCGCTATTAGTACGAGGTGAGACATTGTTTGCGGGTCCGTACCACATTAGAACCCTGTAGTTGTTACAGCGGTATAGCCCCACTTAATCAGATTGTATCTGCATCTTCCCGCTTGGGTCCGGAGTCAGTTGAGTGACTTCCATGTAGACCATGGAAGGTTATATTCCACGGGCAGATGTGTTTTGTAAATAATTAGTGTAAAGGGGCTTCAACCTATTACAAAATATTTAATACATAATTATTATCAACATCCACCCATTTTTTGCCGGGCTTGTTTCTTCTTTGGCCAGCTGTCTTTTTTGGCAATTAGCTCAGCTTACCAGCCAGTTAGTAAAGAATTTCATTGTCATTAACCTTTAGTTATTGGCAAAAACACTACGTAGTTTCTTTCAAATAGTCTTGTAAATTTCAAATACTTTTGTTCAACAAAGTCCTGTAAACTCTTTAGATGGCAGTTCTGAAGGTGATAAAAAGTGCAGTAGGTACTTATATTGGTTGTCGCTTTTAAGTTTTGCCTGCGAAAGTATTCTGACACTTTTCGCGTTATAGATTTTGAAGATGATGACTTTTAAACTTGAGTTTGCGGAGCGCTGCATTGGATTGGAAGGGTTTGTAATAAACATTTTGTTCAGATTTGATTTTGTTACAAACAAAATATTACATCATAAACAAATGTAATGACTTTGATAATCGCAAGAAGAGTTAAGTATAAATTATGTTTGCAAATTAATTATAATTTAAGCCTAACTGGGGAAGGATCTCCATCTTCCAGAATGATCACATCCAATTAAGTACTCCCGTAGTGTAGTTGTGTGTGAGTACATAGGTTTCTAGTGCTCGGTTTTAGTAGTATTCATATCCAAGGGTTACCTATTACTAAAATTAAAGTTAAGTTGTTTTTAGATGTAGGTACGTACAATAATGGGCGAAAAATGGGGTCACTTCTTAGTATTGCAAGCATGCATAGAATACGATACAGCTGGTTACCATGCCTCGTCGATACTACAGAAAGTAATACCAGAGTTTGGTTTTATGAGTAAACCTTGCATAAAGAAAATTTCAATTTAAAAATCCATTTCTCGTTAATATATACTGGAAAAGTAGTGGTGGCTATGTGAAAAAGTAACCGATTTGCACGCTAGAGGTCTGAGTTCAATCCCGGGCGGCAGTACCAATGTGAATTTCACTTTCTAGAGTTTATATGTACTAATCAAATGATTCACCATCTGCTAACGGTGAAGGAAAACATCGTGAGGAAACACACATGTCTTAGAAGAAATTTGAAAGATATGTCTGATTCACCAACCCGCGTTAGGCCAGCGTGTGTGAATTAAGGCCGTGAATTAAGAGGGGGATTCCCCTCTAAATAGAGGAGAGGAGACTCGTGCCTAGAAGTAGTACCTATATGGTTTGCTATTAAGCACTGGAGATCTAAGGAGTACTATCTGCATCACTATGTGATTGAGGCTTTCCCGTTTAATTACTAAATCTCTTCTTTATCGTAAAACACATTAAGCAAAGCAATTTATGTATAGCACGACTACCACTGGACAACCACCGCGGCCTCCCAAAAAATATAACATTCCCAACTTTTATTCACTTGTGGAAATAGAATGACACGATTCCACGTATGTTTATAATAAAGCGTAGGTACATTTCAAATGCGTCGGTTGGCATGTGATATTAACTGAAAACGCCAAATACTTTCTGTGGGATGGTATTTTTCCAACACACCGGCGCAATATTGAGAGTACGAAAATGCTCAAAACGCGGTTTAATGGCGTCATTTTTTGTTATATATTCTACTAGCTGTTTCCCGCAGCTCGGCCCGCGTGGATGTCGGTTTTCGCGGTAAAAAGTAGTATTATAATCTATCTTTATGCTAAATTTCATCCAGATTCGTTCAGTAGTTTTTACGTGAAAGAGTAACAAACATATATATCAATCCTATCTCTACTGCCGCCTGCTGGCTTTCTGGAAGAACTTGGGCTGGATGGAATAGCCACAAGGAAATTGAGCGGCCAAGTTCGGATAACACCCTGTCAAACTAACTAACTATAATACATCCATCCTCACAAAACTATACATTTATAATATTAGTAGAATTTTTATTACATACGTTTCTTTATATTTTTGTTTTTTTTTATCAATTTGCTTGTTAAAGGACTTGTTTGTTTTATATCTGGTAAGCAATGGTCTCTAAGTCGGAAGAAACCGACTTGTACGCAAGATGTGTTCTACTGTTATAGGCACAGGTGTCCTCTTCTCTATCAAGAGAGCACAAAGAGCTTAGGTCTTAATTCAGACACACTGGCGGTTATATCAGCTAAAATGCATCATCGAAAGCATATTCGAACATGTTTTAAAAATCATTTGACTTTCATTCAATTTTTCGTCAGCGAACATCATCTTTCTGGCTTATTTATAATTTATGACCTTCATAAGTGTTATTTTGTAACCTAAATGAATTTAGAGTTTGACTTTATATAAATCGTAGGTACATACGGCGACGGAGATATGTATACGGAGCTGTTATATAAAGATTAGTTTTTTAGGAAAACCAATATATGAATTTGTGTGAAATATATTTTTATCTGTAGGTTTAGTCTAATTGTACACTGTTACAAAATTCCACAGAAATATATAGAATGGTTTTCTTAAAAAACTTATCTTCAAATAGCGGCCCTACATATATAATATACATATCTACGTTGCCGTGTGAGACATATTAGACACATATTATATAAATATATCCAGTAAACTTTGTAATTATACGAGAGAACATGGAAAACTTCGAGTATAAAATCACCTAATCGACTTTAATGCGGTCGTAATTTATGTAACTTGCTTAATCCTGACTTAAAAGTCACATAGCTTAACGAGTGGTTCGAATATATGTATATCTCACCGGGGCCAGGGTTTAGGGTACTGTTATATTCTATCCCTAAACGAGAAGTGGGTCGGCGGTTCTCAAAGGCGGATATGCTGTCGCCTGTCTGACTGACTGCCTGCTCAATGAAAGAGGCAACTCGCAGAATCTCGGATTATGACGTAATATCTGTATTGCCTTCCGTGTAGTGACTGATTAAGAATCCAAATGTCACCACCCCATTCCATCCCGTGGGTGTCGTAAGATTCGACTAACGAAGTAAGTTAGGTGGACAATATCCACTGCAAGAGAGGGAAAACTCTAAACAAAGCCTTATACCGACCCGCCAGGCCAGCGTGGTATAGTAGGCTAATGACCCTCCAAATGTATGGAGGAGACCTGTGCCCGACAGTGCCAGTAGGACTTTTATGGGTTGAGATGATGATCTGTATCGCGGGAATTTTATATAGATTAAAACCACGGACACATAATATACGTACACTATACACATATCTTCGAGTCTGTGCTTCATTAATGATTATTCCAAGTCTGAAAAATACTAGGCTAAGTATTTTCTGAGTCAAGACTTAATTAAAACTTTGATTATACAATTTTGATCCTCTGTACAGATTTTAATCATAGTATTTACCCTATTCATGTTCCTTATCAGGCTGAGATGATGATGATGTTCCTAAGATACAAATTTATACACGACATGTTATTGAATCAACTACGAGGGACACATAAACTTTCATCTTAAGAATCAATAAACAAGACATCTTTATAAGACTCATAATAATTGAGTAAATATTTTTCTTGTCATTTCCACTAGGAAAAATCTCTTGGACATGTCGCCTAAGGGCCGGGTTCCAGTAGAAATGTTATCTATATATCGAACATGCTTCCAAATAATAAGTATATTGATTTAGAAAGTAGGTAGTAGTACTTATAGTATAGCAAGTATAGCAAGATACGCAGTTTCTGGTAAACTTTTCGATGGGAGGGCCATTCGACACGACCGTAAAGAGATTAGTTGCAGGACCAACGGTTTTACGTGCATTAAAAGGCACATAAGGGTCTCTGTAGTCAATCTTTTGCTTATGCATCTGTATCTGAGCTATGCTATTATTTACTATTTTTACTATACGCAGTGGCGTAATAATAGGGTGGCATTAAGGGTATAATGCCACGGGCCCCCAGTTTATCGAGCCCCCGGCCTTTAGAGCCCTGCTGGGGTATTCCGTAAGAGCGAGAACCGAGCAACCGCGAAAACGGAGCAAAAGATGGCTGTCAGATTGAAATCGGAGCTAAATCTGGCTGACAGATAAAACCGAGCCTTTTTGACGTTTAGTAATCATGTGTGCCGTCACCGAGCAATCACACTGTCAGTTTGCGATCGCTGTTTCTTAGAGAATCAGCCGGCCGGCCTAAAAGTGTCCGTGAGCACAGAAGTATCCTATTATTTATTATTGCAATATTGCTATAGGCCCTAAACCACAGATTAATAAATAGTTACTACGTAACCTAAACGGTACAGCTACGCCACTGACTACGCGAATAGCTTAGTTCTTCGTGGTTACCTCGCCATTTACCACTGCGCTTCGAAAAATCTGTCTGATTAAGTAGTTTTTGTAAGTTGATGTAATGTGTATCCGCCATTTGTAAAGTTCCCGCGATACAGTACTTGTTTCCTTGTATGTATGTTGTCTTAAAAAAAATAAAAGGAATGGTTTGTCGCTTTCCGCTAACAGTGTGACTACAAACATTGAAGATAGGACAGGAAACTTATATTGGGTCGACGGAGAAAGCCGCGTAAAACGTTATCGCGGCGAAACAACAGGCTTACAAGTTTTCTGGCCACTTATATCTTATCTTTTGTCTAAACAAGAATACCGTCCTAGTGTTGTTTATTCTCTGTGCCGCTCAACTTGCTCAAACTTGCCATTTGTTAAATTAAAATGTTGCTCTACTTTCAATACCATTTTCTTTGTGTCTTTGTTCTTTATTTAGTTGCAGTTTGTCTGTTGGACATAAATAAGGTTGTACAACAAAACAAAACAAGACAGAAATGTCGGTAAAGTGAGAGTGATAGCTCTGGTGTTACAAGCGTCCATAGGCTATGGTAACTGCTTATTATAACGGGCTTTTACGCTGGTTTCCCTCGAAAAAAAATTGTATGTCTAATAGATCGGAGTTCTACAAAACATTTACATTACTATATTTTTTAGCAGAAGCAGGGATTTTAATAAAAAGGGCGTACTTCGCTGATAAGGTAAAGTCAAGTCCGGATTTTGGGAATTGGTTCAGAGTACTCTTAACCTTTCCTTTCGCCAAATGTGAAATCATTGTGTGAAGGCAAGATGTTTCAGAATATAAAATTGTTTTGCGTGTCCATTTTTACAGTTATTAGAATAAAAAAAATGACTTTAAATTTACGTGTAGGTACTTTAAAAGTCAAAATCACACTCATTGATTTATTAAGATTCAATACAAAATACTTATGAACGTTATAAAAACAAATGCCTGCATATTTTTGTGCTACGGGCAATTCGCTGACTAGGGTAGGGTATCGAGAAAAATTGCAAAGAAACTCGGACCACTCTTTGTGTTCTTAGCCGTTTTAAATCATACTTCTTACATTCATAAAGGCTAATATTTTATAAATGCTTTTAGCTATTCAAAACAAAATTAAATTCTCACATAATACCTGTTTACTTCAGCCAGAAAAATACGCGCGTGACACCTTAGCTACCTAAATAACTTTACAACAGAAGGCTGAATTAAAACAGCCAACCACGCGTGTAGGTAACTTTTTTACCCTTTCAGCGAACACCTGCGTTGCTTAAATTATGTAAATATTCTTAATTCAGAGTCCTTTGTAATCTTGTGCTTTCACTCAAATTTTGGGGCGAAATTGACTCGTTGAAAGCATATGAGTTGGGAGTACTTTTTTGTTGATGAAAAAAGGTGATGTGCTTTTGTTTTGTGTTGAGTTTATGGTGATTTATGGGGATTAAAGAAGTGTCGTTAGGCTTTTTAAAGTAATCTTGGCAAGGATTTTTTATCTGTATGGTAAGTATAACAATTAGAACAGCGAAAGATAATGAAAGTTATATAAAGGTAGGTATATAATATGAATTTAATTATGGAAGAGACACGTGCCCAGCAGTGGGCCGTTTATAGGTTGAGATGATGATAATATGAATTTGCTGTGAAAAGCTTTACGAAAAAATGTAGATAAAAAAATAATCAAGTGTTATTATTATTTTTTATCTACATTTTTTCGTTATGTAGAATTTGACGTCTATCATTGTCTTTGTCATTGTAGCGACCAACCAAATAACCCAATTTCCTATAATACAGCTGTTTTTGAAAGCTTTATTTTATCGGTACTTTTCGCTGTGCCATGGTAATCCCTATAAGATTCAACTAACGGAGTAGGTCAGGCAGACAATATCCACTGCAAGAGAGGGAAAACTCGAAACAAAACCTTAAACCTTATATATAAATGTGACATATTTTTGAAGAAAACCCCGATATTCTGGCGTAACCCGCCGAAAATAGATATCGTCAATTGCACTTAACAACTACTACACCAATGAGTCAGTAGTCAGTATAGAGCCTCTAGACAAGTGGCATAAACGGTAGTCGAGTTAAAAAATAAAATGTATGGGATTTGACTTATATCTACCCTGATATAATGTCGTAAACTTGTCAAACCCCATACATTTGCTTTTTTGACTTTTCGATTCGACTATCGCTTATGCCACTTGTCTAGAGGGGTACAAGTTTCTACGACACACATCAACATTAATTAGTTCTTACAGATATAAGTAAAACTACTAAGTTTCATACAGCGATATTGATTATATTGCGTAACCGTACAGCCTTGAAACATCTTAGACGACCTACTAAGGGCTAGGGGAGGCGCACTGGAGTGGGGAAACCTAACTTTTAGTACCAAATCGATGAAACTAAGAGAAGAGGGGGTAGGGTCCCATACAAGAACATAACTACATATAATTTTAAGGAATAAAGCATTTTTTATAGGTACGGCCGATGATATCCTTAAATTACTTGGGACATCTTTCGAGTGACTTTGAGCCAAATTTTTGAAACACCAGGGTTTTGGTGATGGTTATAAATGGTGATAAATAGTTTTAAAAAAGATGCATTTCTCCTTCCTTAGGCACCTACCCTATTAGAGAAATGCTTTTAAAACACGTGATTACAGAAACACAACACACCACTGTGTAATTGTTTGGCTTTTGTCTTCTGTAAGATGGAGTTACTTTCTATGTTGGGTAAGTGCTTGCTATCTGTTATCTTGCTATATGCTCTCAAAATAAATGTACGTAACGAAATGGTTGTTACGAAATTGTCCTAAAATATAACTAAATAGTAAACGTAAGGCTTGTTACACAATGGCGAAACTATATTATAAATTTTATCTAATATTCTTGATTTTTCCTCATATAGTCAATCTTTTTAATTATATACTTGTATTTTTTATGTTGTTTTGTTGATTTAAAAAAAACAAACAGGAAATATTTATTTTAGTTATTTATTTATTAAAAATATTTCTAAACTATAAAAAATTTAACCAATTAAACAGAAAACAAATAATAATTATTATTAGTAGTATTAAAAACGAGCTCCTTTTTAATATGCTTGTTTGCCACCTTAGTAGTATTAAAAAGAGCTCGTTAAGCAAGCTTGGCGTGGTCAGACCGTAGATGGCTGATCATTTTCTAAAATCACAACAAGACGTGCTACGAAAAGTCGTTGGTTCTGCGCCTGATCTTTGCTTTGTTCGTTATTGTCAGGAAAAGGTTCTTATGTAAAAAAAATAGAAAGCTGAGCTGAAAACCCGGATGAAGTCGGGGCGGGCCACTAGTTATTAGTATAAAAACGATCTTTGTGATGAATGAAACTTGTATTTAGCACCTGACTCAAACTCAAATTTATTTATTCATTTAGGTTACAAAGTAACACATATGAAGGTCATAAATTATGAATAAACCAGAAAGATGATGTCAGCAAAAAATTCCTACGGCTTTAACGGACACAAATTACACCCAGACTCAGAACAATTCTTTGTGGGTCACACAAAGTTTTGTCCTGTGTGGGCATCGAACCCACAACCTCGTGCACAGCAGGCGTATACAGCGGCCACTGGACCACCGAGGCAGTCGAACTATGTCAGTTGCACATGCTCCAATCGCTTCTCCAGCCCTTATTACATTGTATATAACGATGTAAACTAACGTTTCTCCATCAGCTCGACCGTGGACAAAGGATCCCAGTCCATTGTTGTTCGACCTCTATCGGCCGCACTCAGAGACATTCATTAAATTAGTCCTAATGAGTATTTAACTAATACGGATTAAATCCTCTAAATATCGGTGTATCTCAGAGTCAGTATTCAACGGTTCATTTGTTAATGACGGCTTTAAGGAACCTTTGGGTGAAGCGTACACTATCGATTGCATATCGATATAATTTTCAGTGTGGCCACACGTAAAAATGTTAATAATAAGTATTTTAAAATCTATTTAAATACATCAAAAACTAAAGCATATCATAAATCTAAGTTTAATTAGTTATATCCATATAATTTTTTTATCAACTAGTCAATCTATAAAAATTATAAAATATTTTTTAATTTATTTAAGATTATCGATTTATTTTAATGGTATGACTTGTTGTGCTTACTGTCAAACTGTTAATGTCAATGTATGTATTATTGTTTTGATTTTACGTGTGTTCATTGCGAATGAAATAAAAGTTTATAGTACTTATATATATTTACAGTAATGTAAATAAAAAGCCACTTCCAATGATGGGATCCATGAGGAATCGAGGGAACTCTTCGAAAATTATAGACGTACAGGCAGAAATTGTGATTTTGTGAAGTGAAACTGATAAAAAACACGACAGATGGCCACCTGAACTTCTCAATGATAATAATTTATTCACGGACAGGGTAAAATGGGAATAAACCTTATAGGAACATCCGTCCTGCTTAAGTAGGTACCTACTTCAGAATTGGGATTTCAAGGTGATTGAAAACTGTACAACTTGCCGTATTGAAGTCATTTTTTTTTGTTAAAATTATAAAATAAAAGTATTGTTTGTTTAATATAATGTAGTTTTTTATTTCTTAAGCAATCAATGCGCATTAAGAAAAAACTCTTTCTACTAATGCTTGTCGCACTGCAAACCATTGCTATTAGGGTTTTCATTTATCGGTGCAACATCAACTACTTTATTGGACACATGAACGGCCCCATTTGTTGGTTGTGAAGTGTTGCACATGCACATATCACAGCAGGTATTTTATGTAGCTTAATACACATCCCCACTTGAAGACCCAAAACATCTTTTTATAGTATTTTTTGTTCCTATGTGGCTCTTATTATAATAAAAAAGATCCGCGTAATCACGTAGGGATCGCCAAGGGCCTCTATTTATCTATTTCTTTTAGCATAACCTGACCCAAAATTCGGAACGTCTGCCAATTCCATACCCATTTTAGCTTTTTGTTAGAAAATATTACGAATTAAATTTTTTTCCCGCTAAATATAACTTTCATCTGTCACTCAAAATCAATCATTAAGAATGTAAGTAAAGGTTTTGCTCTACTTAACTATAATTGCCAACTAGGGACGTTAATGAACCATTACCTGACTCTGAGAGTGAGCTTTTTTAAATCTCTACTAAAGAGCGCCTTAAGTAGCCGTTAGGTGACTCTGAGTGCGGCCGTATGTGTCGTAACGTGTTAATTTATGGCCTATGATTTTATAGCTCGGCAGTACAGATAGTAAAATTTCCATTAAAACTTTATAGTAGTTTTTGCGACGTATATTTTCGTCAAACAGCATTGACCTAAATTAGAATTAATTATCTTATTAATATTATAAATGTGAACGTCTCTGAGGATGTGGTAATTTTGGAACGTACATTTCCCCGATTTTGCAACATATCTCTCTACCGCTCCGCTCCTATTGATCATAGCGTGATGTTATATAGCTTATAGCCTTTCTGGATAAATGCACTATTCAAATTTTTTTCTAATCGTACCAGTGCTTTCTGAGATTAGCGCGTTCAACCAAACAAACAAACTCTTCAGCTTTATAATATTGGTATAGATGTATGTTTGTAACGTAAACACTACTGAACGGATCTGGATGAAATATGGCATAGAGATAGATTATGGATGCCAATGACATCCAGGCGGGCGGAGCCGCAGGCTAACACAGCTACTTATGTGAAAGTTTGTGAGGATTAACGTATGGGTGTTTGTTACTCTTTCACGGTTAACGGCTCTGGATGAAATTTGCCACAGAAATATAAATTATATTCTGAAATAGCACATAGGCTACTTATTATCCTGGAAATAACTCTCTTCTCTTGATACTAATATACAACCAGTATTAATATACTGATGACATCACTAAACGTCATGTAAGTACAATCATTTACATAATTTGATGGACAAAGAGCCCTTTCAGTTCCGCAGTTCAAGAGAATTTTGCTGTGGAAACACCCTTCAAACTGACATGTGTCGCCATTCAAACAGTGATGTTAGACCTCAATCCTCTTAACTTGGCGCGTTGTATGTAGTATATTGTCACAATACATTGTTATAATAATTATATACGGTGGTAGCTGAGTGTAAAGACCAGTGTGCCAATCGCCTAATAGTCCACAAGAGCAGTCATAGTTTTGACTTTTTCAACCATATTGCATATTCTAAACAGTTTTGAAACTCTAATTCATTTTACAAAATTATTTATCTTACAAGAAAATCTAAAGGCGTGTGTGAATTTAGTCCTAAATCCTATCTCTCTCTCTTGATAGAGGAGAGGAGAGGTGCCCAGCAGTAAGACATATCTATGGCTCCACCGAATAAACGTGCAAGAGTTCTTACACAGTTTTTTTTTTTTCATTTTTGGTTTCTTTTGCCTATCCTTTTGTTTATACTACTTGGGTGGCAAACAAGCATACGGCCAGCCTTATGTTAAGCAGTTACCTATGGGCGCTTGCAATACCAGAGGTATCACTTGCTTGTTACCAACCCATTTTTTTTACACCAAGGCTGATGAAGATGGGAATATCCCTGGGACATGAATACGTTTATCCTGCACCTACTTGATTTTTTTTATGAATTTTAGACTTAAAACTCGCCTATTTATGATAGTGAATTTCTTTATTTTAGGGTAATAATTAATTTAAAAAATTCAAGAATAATATTTTATGCTTTAATTACATGCTTTTTGAGTTGCCAAGTAAACAAGAATAAACAAAACCTACAGACGTTTGAGAAGATTTCTGATTGTTTTCAAATTTGGGTAATGTCTTCTTACACGTTTATTCGTGTAGAAATGTATGCAAATTTTATTAGCAATGTTTTATCCCACAAAATGTAAGGTTGAATATAAATAGGTTATTAAAATTAAAGTATTGCATTGTCTCTTACTATAATTATTTTTTTCTAACGAAAAATAACATTACAGTGCGTTTTATTCGTTGTGTATTGTTACACGAATAAACGTGTAATGATATATTACTGTGACCTAGTCATGCCAATTTCACAAGAGTAAAAAAAATACTTTTTCATGAATTTAAATTTAAAAAGTCGTTGATGTTTAAAAAGTAAATATACAAGTCTATAGTTTATTTTTTTACCTATAATTAGATTATACATTATTGATACCTATTTACAATGAAATGAGCGTTATTGAAGTTTAAACGTTTTTTATTTTTTGCTGAAAAGTTGTCATATTTCTCTTACACATTTATTCGGTGGGGCCATCGAAATATGGGTTGATATTATTATTATTTGGTCAGTGATAACATTGATAGATTAAAACAAGATGAAAATATAAGAAGAAATTATGATAAGTTTATACCTAGATTGCCTACCAATTTTTTACCTCTGCATGCAGTATTGTTTTAGTTCTTAGCATCCAACATAGATGGCGCTATCTGTCTTTACTAGCGAAATGATTTATTAATTTAAGAAGTGAAAACAAACCCATTAGCCAACATGTTGATTGGTCAGATGAATCATTAATGCTTTTTGAATTTTGATAACAAATTTTTCATTTTTTGAATAGTGATGTAGATGGATATCATTCAACTACTAACAACTATTTCATGACAATAAAACACGATATAAGTACCTACATAGATTCACAGGTATTCATCAAAGACAAACGGTGTTTTAAAATAATGTTCTCTATAACGCACCCGGACGCTGTCACTGGTGACGGAGCCCGCATAACGCGGACAGCTATTGGGTGGACCACTGATGAAATTATCAAGGTTCCGGTGGTTCACCCATGAAGGTGTAGGTGTGCAGCGAGGTTTTAGTCAGCATGCCGGCCGCTTACGTTTCCCCGGGGGGCAATATGCGTAAAGCAATTCCCGTTTACAAAAAAAAAATCTATTACACAAATCTGTGGTGTTGTGTGATATGGTGACGATAGCGCTTGAGTGGTGCTCCTAATACTGCGAGCTTCCATAGGCTGTGGTGACTGCATATGGCTACTTACCTACTATCAGGTGATTCGTATGCTTGTTTGTCACCATGGTAGCAAGCTGAACCTGTTTTTAACCGTAATAAAAATACGATTTACAAAGAATCCCTTAAGCCCTTGTTATGCTCCAAATTTATCCAGCCAATTTTATTTTCTATTTCTTTTTTTGTTTTAAAATGTTTGTATTTAATTACTAATTACTAATCTATTTTACAAATCTGTGGTATTACGGGATGTAGTGACGATAGCGCTTGAGGTGTGCTTCTATTATTGCTTCCCATTAGGGCTTCCCTGAGCTATGGTGGCTGCATAAGGCTACTTACCTACTATCAGGTGATTCGTATGCTTGTTTGTCACCATGATAGTACATAATATAATTAAAAAGCTGAAACTGTCTTTAAAAACGATTTGCAAAGAATCACTTAAGCCCTTATTATGCTCCAAATTTATCCAGCCAATTTTATTTTCTATTTCTTTTTTTGTTTTAAAATGTTTGTATCTAATTGTATGTCGTGCTCCTTAACTTTAACGACTAAAGTTTTAGATATAAAAGGATTGAAAATACGTGGGTTGCTGTTATTGGATAATAAATGAACCATCTTTTTTCATCAATGATTTATTTTGTTTGAAAGTATATAAAAAGGCTTTTAATAATAATAATATTTGTTTATTGCGTCAAATATGGTAAGTTACAAAGATGTTACGTTGTTATGTTGTTATGTTGTTCTTTTTACAAATTAAAATTAATTAAATATAAGTAGCTACATATCAACACCTCAATGTATACTTAAAATTATAAAATTGACATGGATTATTTTTCAAGAACTTCTCAATTATTGAATAATAACATCCTTGTAATAGCCACTTTCTCAGTGCAATGCATTTTTTTTATATGTCAAAAGAGTTATTGCCTTTTATAACGAATTGTAAAAAATAAATAAATAAAAATAGCAAACAGATACAATAGTATCTGTTTGCTATATACATTCGCATTTGCTTAGTATATGTATTTACATTCCACAAAGTGAAATTAACACTTGCACTGCCAGCTAACATCGAACTGACACCTCATGTGGACTTTTACACCACTCAATAACCATCACGACTGTTTTCAAAACTTATTTATTTTAAGACCATTTTAAGTTCTGCTGTGCAAATTAATGTAAATATACTAAGCAAATGCGTTGCTTCTTCTTCTTATGGTTTAGTTAGTGTTCAACCTGCCTCTTTAGCGAAGGGACATAAACGGTAGTCTAATCGAATAGAATACAAATCAAATGTATTTGACATAAGTTTACCACATAATACTATCGTAAATTTATGCCAAATTTCAAATGTTTAGGCATAAACATTTCTCTCTCATCTCATCATTTCACTCCGTCACTAGCCCCTCTGGGCTAGTGACGGAGTTATTTAGATCGCCCATAATTAGGCCTCTTAGCAGTTAGCAGAATTTTAGCGTACCCTCTGAAAGACAGAGACGCTCAGAAAAAAATACCACTATGCGGTCACCCATCTATAGACCGTGCCTATGGTAGCTTAAACCCGTCTCTAGCAGCAAGACATGGAGATTAAGTACTTTATATATTAAATTATAATTATTAAGTGCAGATAAAACAACCTCAAACTTGCCGTACCGTAAGATTCCAGAGGAATTTCTTACCACGTACGATTAGGCTGTGGAATGAGCTCCTTGCCGAGATTTTTCCAGGAGACTATAGCATGGGGTTCTTCAAGAAAGGAGTTATAAGGTTTTTAAAAGGTCGGCAACGCGACAGTGCCACCCCTGGTGTTGCAAACGTCCACAGGCTACGGTAACTGCTTACCATCAGGCGGGCCGTATGCTTGTTTGCCACCTTGGTAGTATAAAAAAAAAGAAAACAGCCAAGAAGACTAATTACCTACTTAATGAAATCCTACTGTCAGAAGATTTTTTTTACAGTCAACCTTTGGATAAAACAGAGACAAAACTAGTTAGATTGAAAACTATATTTACATATATAATAAGAACAACTGCTATACATATAAGTAGATACGATAAAATAATTGAATTATTTAAATATAATAGTTATATTTTATCATTTTAGCAGCGACTCATACAGTATAATTCTGAAATACTTTTCCCAGAACTCTGACATCAAAAACTGTACCACTTTACAGTATTAAATATAAATCCTTTTGTAGTTTAAAAGCCTAAACATGTACATGAAGATCAAAGCTATTCAGAGGCTGGTAAAGGTATTTGCAGTGCAAAGAATATTTGCACTATTTAATAGCCCCAGGCTTAGACTACGTTTCTCCTTTAAAAGTTATTATTATACCGTTCAAGTGTTTTATAAAAGACACCCACGTATATACTTTAGACATAGTTCTAGATCTGTTATATTTTTGGAAGGTATTAAAGTAATTATTTTATTTCTGACATAAATTTATTTTTACATGACGCAAAAAATGAAAGTTTGACCGCTATGTGTGTGCACCGTTGCTTTTAAACAGGTACACAACACAACTTTTATTATTTCTTTTTAAAAATGTTTTATCAAAATCGGATCAATCGTTTTAATTTAATAAGTATGTCGAGGGTGCCTTAATTTTTTTTTAATAAACGATAGGATCTATGCTCTACAACGTTGTGTTAATAATATAATTCAAATTTACCACTTTTATAATGATGAATAAAATGTAACTTTACCTATTTTGTAAAATAATTAGTGATATAATTGTAACAACCTTACCTTAACTTAAATGTTTTGAATGACTATGGATTGTCTTCTGACAAATACATTTTTGGATAGCAAAATAAACTTGAGACATAATCTATTCCACTCTCACCTCTATCAATTTAGCTGAAAAACTGAACTGATGCTGGTTTTTTATTTATTTAACTTCATATACAAAAGTACAATTCTCTACAAGTCAACCATTAACTGCACCACTCGTGCAGAGATAAACAAAAGTAGAAGCATTCGAAGTAAACAAGTTAGAGAGAGAGAGAGAGAGAGACACACATCACAATAACCTTTAAAATACATAAAAAACAAAAGAAATAAGCCGTGAAACTGTCTTTGACAGTTTGTTTTAAAAATTAAAAGCCTGGCAGATTATTCACTGACCGCATAGAACGTCGATAAAGCAAAGTACGAGTATCTATGTGATAGCCGGCCCGGTAGTGCACTGACTACGTAATCCTTTCGTTCTAGC
Source organism: Trisateles emortualis (assembly GCA_947095525.1). Lineage (NCBI taxonomy): Eukaryota > Metazoa > Arthropoda > Insecta > Lepidoptera > Erebidae > Trisateles > Trisateles emortualis. The sequence goes on along the minus strand of OX352736.1, from coordinate 16,482,761 downwards.
TCACTGCATAAACCGACAGCTCAAACAAATGGCTCGTGGGCTAACAGTGAAGTACGTTCTTCAGTCTTTTTATATATTAAAAATCGTTTGCAATAAGCATCACGACATTAATAAAAATGTGATAAAATAGAGGTTTGCTTTACATTTTGAAAGGATTCTAAAAATCATTTTCTCTATGATATGAAACGCCATTCAGAGGGAATTACGTCACGAATCAGTGTAAAAAGTTTAGAAATACTTTTTTATTGATCCGTGACGTAATTCCAATTCAAATAATTTTGAAAAAGCCAACATCAAATTTTGTTTTAAAAATGTATTTTTTTTTATTAAATGTTTATTTATTTAGAAACTAGTTGTTGTCCGCTCCGCCCGCGTAAATATCGGTTATTGCGATAAAAAGTAGCCCATACTATGTTTATATGTATGAATCAAATGATTCGCCATCTGCTAACGGTGAAGGAAAACATCGTGAGGAAATCCACATGTCAGAAGTAATTTTAAGGGCATGTCAGATTCTCCAACCTGCATAAGGCCAGCGTGTGTGAATTAAGGCTTAAACCCTAACTCTCTCTTGATACATATAGGTTGCTATTATAATTATAATAACAGAATCTTTATTTTTATACTGCTTGTGTGGCAAACAAGCATACGGCACGCCTAATGTTAAGCAGTTTCCGTAGCCTATAGACGCTTGCAATACCAGAAATATCCCTTGCGTATTACCGACCCATTTTTTACACTAGGGCTTTATGATTGAGTAACCCTGGGATAGAAAAACGTTTCTTTCTGGAGACTTGTCCCTCCTTTACGATGGCTGAGTGATTTGGCTGTGGTCTTCTATAAGGTGGAGTTCGTTCCGCAGTCAGGCTTGCTCTTTAGTCTGGTGCCCTACTGTAGAGCCCCGCTGCCGTCAACCTTTCTTTCTCCTCAGCTCGTACTTCGGGTGGCGTACGCTTGGCCTGGAAGAGGCTACTCCGCTAAATCGTCTTCAATGAATCAATAGAATATTTATGACTAACTTTATTACTTCGTAATTGGCCTACTTAAACATATAACATTGGATCACGTCTCCACTATTTGGAAGCCTGATCATAATCTGCCAGAACCTTTTATATTCAAATATATATTATAATTACATTTACTTTTCTAAAATGCCAGAGGTTTTACTATGGTCACATGGCCAGCTAGTGACCACCAATAAACCTCTACACTACCTCTCTTAAAATATCCTATACACCAGAATTGTCTTGTTATTCCGATACTTAATATAAGATAAGAGAGGTAGGGCACCATACTAGCGAGCAAGCCCGATTGGGGAAGGACCTCCACCTTACAGAAGACCACAGCCAAATGACTACACACAGCGGTGTAGTTGTGTTCCTGTGTGTGAGTACAGGTCTCCAGCACTCATTTAGGAATGCGTTTTGAAAGAAACGTATTCGTATCCCAGGGTTACTTCCATCTTAAGGCCCTGGTGTATAAAAATGGGTTGGCAACACGCAAGTGATACCTTTGGTAATGCAAGCGTCTATAGGCTACGGATACTGCTTAACATCAGGCGGGCCGTATGCTTGTTTGCCACCCAAGTAGTATAAAAAAAAAAAAAAACTTAAACCTTTACTCAACAAAATCCTATTTTCGAATACGATTCATGAACACGTAAAATCCCTTGACAACAGACAGTGTAAAAGACTTTCTATAGCATAAATCGAAAGGCTCGCTTTCCACGGGCCGCCACACAGAGGCCGTTCGATGGATGAAACGTGTATTGTAACTGACAGCGCACGTACTTTTGTTTATGCCTTCACTCATATTGGACCTTTGTGTTTATAGTTAATACGCTTACCTAAAAAAACGATGGGGGATGAGTAGGAAAGTTGTCTACGTGTAAGGTGTGAGTTTGATTTTAGCTGGAGTGTCAATGTGAATTTATTTAGCTGATGCTCGCGGCTCCGCGCGCGTGGATGTCCGTTATTGTAATAAAGTTCAGTATCCTATATTCTTCTTCTGCATACTATCTATCTCTTTAACAAATATAATTTAAGATCCGCTCAACTATTTCGTCAAAAATAAGTGAAAAGGTAACAAATAAACTTACGAACAAACAACCTCCCCACTCTCCTTCCATTTCTCTCTGTCTAAAGCCACTGAGGACCAGTATTGGTTAAATGAATCCAACTCATCCCGCCATCTCCGTCTGGGTCTACCGCGAAGTTGCTTGGCATTTAGAGGCACCCACTGGGTAATGAGTTTGGGCCATTGGTTTTCTTACTCCCTTGCTACATAAAAGTGCAATTGTAAAAAGTGGTCAAAAGTCAAACGCTACAAGTTAAAACTAGAAGCGTTTGACAGAGGAAGATGATGAAATTATTAGGATAAGCTTACGATGTACTTTTGTTTGTAACAAAATTATGTTATCATGAAATTGTCATAGGTAGCTATAAGATATAAAAAAAATAGATATAAGAGATAATAAATTTTAACTGCATTCAAAGATTTTTAAATAGGTAATCGCCTCTCCCGTCTGGCCAGCGTGGTATAGTAGGCTAATATCCCTCCAAATGTTTGGAGGAGACCCATGCCCAGCAGTGGGACGTTTGTGGGTTGAGATGATGAATCGCCTCTCTGAAAAAGCAGTGGTGGCCGAGTGGGAAAGTAAACGACTTGCACGCAAGAAGTGTAAGTTCTATCTCCGGTGGCTGTATCAATGTATTACTTTGTGGAATTTATATGTACTTATCAAATGATCTACCATCTTCTAACGGTGAAGGAAAACATCGTGAGCAAACCCTTCGTATCTTAGAAGAAATTCTAAAGACATGTCTGATTCACCAACTCGCATTAAGCGAGCTTGTGTGAATTAAGGCCTAATCCCTCTCTCTCTCTCTCTTAATAGAGGAGAAGAGACCCGTGGCCAGCAGTGGGACAAAAAACACCTTTAATTTTACGATTCCAATCAAAAGGCCCAATCGGAACGAGTATTATTTATGCTAATATTAAAAAGGTGAAAGTTTGATTTATTTGAACGCAATATTTGTTGAAACTGCTAGTAATCTTTTTGGATTCTAGTCCATTTATACGTTCTATCATCATGCTTACACCTAATGGGAACATGACAGCATAACACTGAACGTGACACGAGACGAAATCCAAATTTATCCCGGTTTAAACTACGGCAAACAGCTAGTTATAAATCTACCTTTAATGATGAAAATATTCTGTCAACCTATTTTCAACCTTATGTATATGACGATATAAAATCATAAATAGCTTGATGCTAATAAAATGTGACGGCCAATGACATTAGGTCTCCGTTACATTACCAAGTTTTGCTATAAAAATACACTTTGCTTTACGAGTGTTTTGCATATGAAAAAAATATGTTTTTATGAAGGATACTGAAGGTTGAATATATATGATTAAATATTAATATACTTGGTAGGTATTTACTATAGTATTTTTCACATAGCATTGGTACTGTGATATTTGACATTTGAAAATAGTTATCACTGAAGATAATAGACGATTAAATTGAAACCTACTGATTGAATACTCTAGGCTCTTGATCATTCAATTAGTCAATTGGTTAGAGATTGGTTCAATCACTTTCTTTCATCTCCTTCGTAAAATGTTAATCGTCTCAGTAGCCATGCTATTTGAATTACACTATAGGACGTCTTTGTGTCATCTGTATCACATAACCATGTTGTTTTTTTTAATACTAAGTATTTAGATGAGATCCGTGAGATCGGCCCGTCTGATAGGAAGAAACTACATTCATAGACTACAGCAGTTGCTTTAGTCTAAATACTATGCACTACTTAGGTAAGATCGGCCTCGAGTCGATCGGAGATGGTAATTCATCAGACGGGCCGATCTTACCTAAGTAGTGCATAGTATTCACAGACTAAAGCAACTGCCGTAGTCTATAAATGCTATGCAATACCAGAGGTTACATTATTACAGACGTATTGCCGACCGAACAAGACAACTTCCGCACTAGAGAACAAGCTCTTTGTGAGTCACACAAAGTTTTGTACTGTGTGGGAATCGAACCCACAACCTCGTGCACAGCAGGCGCATACTGCGGCCACTAGACTACCAAGGCCATCATTCTCTTGATTATTTTAATATTTTATTTAAAAATACGTACAATTGCTTCTCCCGACTGACTGATTCATCAAAAACCCACTGGGGCTACATAATTGAAATTTACCTAAAAGGTTTCTTAAATGACGTAAGTAAGAAATAATTTCGTGACAGTGTAGCTGATCTAAAAATAATAGCACTAAGGTTTTGTTAAACCATAGAAAAACTTTTCAATGAAAAAGCATACCCACAGGAACACAACTACGTACATACTTCACTGTGTGCCGTTATATGGCTGTGGTCTTCTGTGAGGTAAAAGTCCTTTCCCAGGCAACTTGCTAGCTTGTGTGGTGGACGGGAGTCAAATATAATTAATATTCGACTCCCAGTTGAAGAAAAGTGTAGTTAAGTTTTTTCTAGTTCTAGTACAGTGCAATGTTTTCTTAAATTCGAGCAATTTCTCATATAAAATAGACTGAAATTACCCACGATCCTTACATATTTTCGAACTGTTATAAAGTATTTATTTAATAAATATTATCCTCAGTTATTTGTAAGATATTATAAGCATGGCCTCGCTTTGTATTTCACGACTAGATACGAAATCTAGTCGTGAAATACAAAGCGAGGCACGCAGTCAATTTAAATATGAAGCGCCGACTCCGAATAGAATTTCAATCTTTCCCTTACTCCACTCGAATTACATTTTTGTAATAATATTTTATATTTAATAATATCATATTATGAACTGCATCATAGGCAAATAACTTTATTGTTAAGTTGATATTAAATTGTGAAAAGTGATATATCCTAATCGAACTTTAGCCACGTTGGCTAATCTCAACAAAGACTAGTCGTATGGGTGGGAGGTGTTAAGTATAGTGCACAAGTCCTCTTTCATGTGTTTTGTGTGCACACACAGATGCACTCTTAACTTCCTCACTTTCATTGTTAAATGGGACGGCAATTTGACACAACCGAAGAAAACTCAGGCAAATTAACGGCTTTACGTGCTTTCAGAAGCATAGGGTTGTAGATAATAATTCCCAAACTTCAGGCATCTATCGTAAATTTCTTGTCAGAAAAATCCAAATATTGTTAAGTTTCTTCTCTATGTCTCTATATTTTATTAACAAATCCAGCACTAGGAAACAAATCCTATATTTAGCTTGGAACCATTTATGGATCCCACAACTGGATGGAACACAAAATACTCCATAAATGACAAGGGAACCACTTAAGCCACTGAACTGATCACGCAGCCGTTAGCAGAAAAATCATAACATAAGTACGTATTCGGAAAAGTGAAATTCAATAAGAAATTTACATTGTATTGTCGATCAGATTCGAATTAACATATTGTGTTACTTATCAATGACTACAAACTCGGCAACCATTACGTAGGTAACTCAAATTTTAAAATATTATATTCTCCTTTATTTTTATTTTTATCCTTTATCTATACTAATATTATAAAGGTGAAGAGTTTGCTTGTTTGTTTGTTTGAACGCGCTAATCTCAGAAAGTACTGGTTCGATTAGAATTTTTTTTGTTGAATAGTGCATTTATCTAGGAAGGCTATAGGCTAATAGATAAAAAATACACGAAAAAAGGGAGGGACTACTTAAAAGGCGTCATAAAATTCCTCCTCATCGACGTCTACTGGAATCGTGCCCAAAGGACTAGCAGCATTGCCACGTTGAATGGCAATGCTTATTCTTTGAAATCACGTGAAGCCTCGATTAATCTCTTCGACAAATCTCTTAAAAGACTGCACTCTTTTAATATATTTTTTACAAAATTTACTTAAATAATAAAGCATAAAATATATTTTTAATAAAAGTCCAGTTCAACAATAGGGGTATACGATTACCGTATGATAGACGCGGTCCGAGAAAATGGCCACATACTAGCGACATAATACTTTCATCAAAGTGTACTGACCATAATAGCATTGTGTTGTGCTACGGGTACCTGTTTAACTAATTTGCATAAAGCTGTTCCATAGATCGTCGTTTTCTGGAAGTGACTTGTGGATTTTTTTTCCCTACTTTTTTTTCTTCTTTTTTTTATACTACCAAGAAGGCAAACAAGGATACGGTCCGCTCCTCCTCCTTATAATATTAGTACAAAAAACCTTTCAGTGCTGTCCATATTATAGGCGTCCAGACCGATTTCAATAATGGCGGCCAATCTCAACGGAGATTAGCCAACTACGCAGGACATATTATGACCGATGGAACGGTAATCCGACACGACCGAAGAGAGATCAGGAGCAACGGCCTAACGTGCTTTCCGAGGCACGGAGAGGTCTTGCTGTGTTTGAAGAAATTGGTCACCCTTCTATGGACCGACCGCGGCTAAGTTGTTTACCCTTGCAAATCTGACGATAAGCGCTGCTAACACTTAGCTACGAGCCCCTGATTTTAAGTCACCTCGCCTCCAACACCGCAACATATGTATATTACGAGTTTGATTCCAAGATAACATATTTGTAACCACAAATATTTAATTCTAGTCTGGGTGTACTTTGGTCTTCGCGACACTGTTTAAAAATATAATATTCAAACTCTACAATCGTTCGTTGTTATTTAAAAAGACTGATATAGGTACGTACAAATATTTATATAGAAAAGTAAGCTATGAATAGGCATACTTAAGGCAAGAACTTTTAACCGAGCTTTCCCACCGAGTTTTACCTTTCCCATCAACAAGAAGTTAACTTCCTTGATAATGTTATCTAATATAACAATCTATTTAAAACGTGTTCTTATATAGGAGTCTCGTATTTCTTTTGTTCTCGATTCTTCGATCTAACTTCATTTGTTTTCAAATAGTGTAGCAAAAGTTTTCAGACGTAAATTTCCGAGTTAGATAAGTACGGTGGGCAACGAAGATAGCTGTACAGACCCTCTAGACAAGTGGCATAAACGGTAGTCGAATCGAAAAGTCAAAAAAGCAAATGTATGGGATTTGAAGTAAGTTTACGATATATTGTCGCAAATTTACGTCAAATGCCATACATTTTCATTTTTGACTTTTCGCTTCGACTACCGTTTATGCCACTTATCTAGAGGGCCAGGCCCGCTATATGAGGATTCGTTTTTAAGGAAAACCAATGTCTGAAATTGAGTGAAATATATTTTTATCTGTAGGTTAAGTCTAATTATACATTGTTACCAAATTCCGTAGAAATATCTGGAATATTTTTTCTAAAAAACTAATATTCATATAGCGGCCCTGTATAGATAACTCCGTTACCATGTGTACATTAAATAAACGATACTTTATCATACTTGCTGGATAACCTGGTAAAAGTAATAAACTTTTGCAGAACACGTCGGATTCTCACAAATAAATAGATAGCAAACAAAAATTACAATTCGCGAGAAGTAATATGCAATTTAAAGTTGCTTACATATCTCAGTACTACTTTATAAAGATGTTTTCAAGGATTTTAATATTCTTCATTCAATAAGGTTTTAATTTTCTGAATATTACTTTAATATTACGCTCTTGTGACGTTTTGGAGGCGTTTTAAAGGTGAAACTGACTTAAAAGGTCTCACGTATGTCTGCTAAGAAATTAACTTATAAAAATTGGGGGAAAGGTTGTTTTTTTATACTACTTAGGTGGCAAACAAGCATACGACCCGCCTAAAGCCGTAGCCTCTATAGGCTAGGCATCTATACGCTTGCAGTACTAGAGGTATCACTTGCGTGTTATCAGTCGTTAGATCACGAAAGAGGCCTAAATATGGGCGATCTGAAAAATTCTGTCACCAGGTTGGACACTAACTAAACGATAAGAAGAAGACTTGCGTGTTGCCGATTCAATTTTTTACAACAGGGCCTTAAGATGGAGTATCCTTGGGATGGGATAGGCAAAAGTTTCTGAATACTGAGTGGTACAAACAAGCATTCGGCCCGGCTGTTGGCAAGCAGTCACCATGGCCTATGGATGCTTTAATCTCAGCCTGATAATGTCCACTGCTGAACGTAAGCCTCCCTCATATGTCACTATGGCTGATCTTGAGCTGCCTGCATCCAGTGCTTTCCTGCAGCTCTGATGATGTCATCTGTCCACCTAGTTGGCGGTCGTCCCACGCTGCATTTTTCTGTACGTCGTCGCCACTCGAAAACCTTTCTTCCCCATAATTTGTCGGTTAGTCGAGCGATGTGGCCTGCCCATTGCCACATCAACTTGCTTATGTCGGTAACTTTAGTTCGTCTGCGGATCTCCTCATTGCGGACTATGGATTTGTGGGGCATCATTTCCGCGCTGCAGGCCCAGTATATGTCTAAATAATATTTTTCCGTCTTTCTTTGAAGTCGTATCTAGTAGCAACATGTCTATGTTTCTCCCGACACTCAGTGAGTAGAGATAATAAATTCCCGCCCACCTGCTGCAAGGGTCTCTTTTCTCTTAAGAAACAAAAGTTACTGAAAAACACGCCTTTTGTATTTTTCCTTTAAATTTTACACAATGCCGATATTGTTTTACTTAGGCTACAGCTTATTTCAGTAAGCGTTTGTTATGATACTACTATTTGACGTTTTGAACTACCTCGGTGGCTCAGTGGCCGGTGTGTGTGACTGCTGTACCGGGTTCGATTCCCGGGTCGCGCCAAAAAAATTATATTGAGTTTTTCTGTCAAGAAATCTACAATAAATGCTCGAAGTTTGGAAATTGGTGGTGTACACTCCCGTACCTCGGAAAGCACGTAAAGCGGTAAGGTCAAGGTCAAGCGCCTAATCTCTCTCCGGTCGTGTCGGATTACCGTACCACCGGACTATGAGAGTGAAGGAATAGAGACTGCACCTGGGTTTGCGCACACACTTGTGCACTATAATATGTCCTGCGCAATTGGCTAATCTCCGTTGAGATTGGCCGCCGTCACCGAAATACGGTTAGGACGACATTATTATTAGACGATTGAATTAGCAACTCTTTTGTTACGTCACATATAATTATTAATTATATTATGATCTTATAAGCACACACTTACATATGTATATACGTAATACACATATTACGTATATACATATGTGGAAAATATATAGTTAGCTGATTTATTGTATCCGCGATACCTTATATTAACATATTTTATTAGAATTATATCATGCGAACGTCTTATTATTTTCTTCGACCTCTAGACCTTGTCGTATCCTAAACCAAGGGCACACTACAAAGGGACAGAAATATAGTTGACTCTGGGCGTGAAAAACTAAATTCTGCTTTACCCGATCCAGAAATTGATTCTAGGATAAGAGAGCAGTCGTAGGTACTACCACTGCGTTGTTTCACCCGCAACAACTGCCTAGGTTGTAGTAATGATAACCTCATCTTTAAGAATTGAGCTTTCTTTACGTTGATTTGATCTGAGTGACGTCTTTATGTAAATTATTTTTTTCACTGCCTGGCGAGGCTACTTATCTGGAGCTCGCATTGAGCAAGCAATCAGTCCTTCGGTTAGGCAACGTTCAAATTGGCTCGCGATGTAAACATGTCTCCACATCACGAGGCTGCCACGCGCGGCATTCCTCGCGAAGCATTCAAAATGATATAGCAAAAGGCAAACAAAACTAAAACAAAGTGTATTAACTGATGTCAGACGATATTACAAGAAAGTACTCCAATAATCTCATATCTCTGAGCGATCGCGATGTTCCTAAATAAACAATATTAATCAGCGCTTGTTATAAGTTAGCTAACAGATGAGAACCAAACAAAAGTTTCTTTATTAATATTAAGTTATGAATGTATTGTTTTTTTATATTACTTGGGTGGCAAACAAGATTACGGCCTATCTGATGTTAAGCAGTTACCGTAGCCTATGGACGATTGCAATACCAGAGGTATCACTTGCGTGTTACCGACTCAATTTTTTACACCAGAGCTTTAAGATGGGTTATGGCTGAGATAGTTGAGTTTTATAACGTTTTCATAAAAACGCATGATGAGCGCTTGTGTACTCACACACAGGAATACAATTATACCACTGTGAGCAGTTATTTGGCTGTGGTCCTTCTCCAGTCGGGATTGCTCGCTAGTGTGGTTGTGTTCTTGTGAAATATGGATATTAAAGTAACGTTTTCCTATCCTATAGTAGAGTGAAGTTTTAAATATAGCAAGCGTCCACAGTCTACGGTAACTGCTTCCCTTAAAGTGGGTAAAAATAACTAAAAAAATAATGTAACAATTTATGTTTTACAAATATATTTAAAAATAAAAACATCTTAGTTTCCGCAATATCAAAAATCGGACAGCTCAAATAGTCCCTTGTCATTGGCGGTGAACTAAAGTTACTCGTGTGTCAAACCACAACTTGCCATCCCACAAATACTTTAAGGTAGATAAGGCTTGTTTTCATCAGTATTCTGTTGGGTAAAGTATAAAATTACCAAATGGTAGCCACTTTGAATACGTAACTAGTTCAATACTTGGGTCCTTTCAAACTTAATGAAACAATATTGACTTTTCAGGAACTTGCTACCTGTGTGGAGAATACTTTTGATAGTTTTTGAGTTGAGCCTACACTACATTACGTAGTTTTCTGGTCGCAAAAAAGTATACAAATTCCCTAATAGTAAGAAAGAAAGAAAAACGTTTATTCAAACATACACAGGATATTATGGAGGGAAAACAAAATAGGTACAAAAAAGGTATTAAATCCTTACTTTAATATTATAAATGTGAAAGTTTGTAAGAATTGATGGATGGATGGATGGATGTTTGTTACTCTTTCACGTAAAAACTACTGAACGGATCTAGATGAAATTTGGCACAGAGATAGATTATGGTCTGGAATAACATATAGGCTTACGTTTACAACATAACTATAAATATCTAATTTTGTTATCCAGTGCGTATAGCTTTGGGTTGCGGCATTTGTAAGCATCTACTTAGTTACCCATAGACGTTTAATATCAGAGAAGAAAATCACTTAAATGCTGAACTTGCAGCACACAATTGTTGTCGCCATTTTGTTTTAAATAAAATCAGCGATGACAGTTGACAGTGCCAGGTGACTACTTCATAACGATGTGGTAAATAAAGAAAGATGGCCGCGCCCCATTTGCATATTATAATTTACATAATTGTGAATAGTTAGGATATAATACAATAAAGGACTTGATTGACTAACAGTATTTTTCTCTTACCACTAGGACCGAATTTAACTCAGCACTACCCCTGGGCACTGTAAAATTGCTGCTCCTAGGCATCGTAAAAATGCCGCCCCATTATAATTATCATTAAATTTGTCATCATTTTGTTTTTTATTTTAATTTAAAGAAGACAACACCTAACAAAATTATCTTTAAGCATTTGCAAATGTCAAAGAGAATTTGGCCTAGGTTTACCTATATGACAATAGTTTTTGACTGATATGACATTTTAATTATATTTTATCAGTAGAAAATTATCCTTATTCTATCTTATATAAAGTTTATAATTGCATAAAGCATAATTTTGAAATTCTCTAACATCTCTTGACGTCTATTTTAGTTCATGTGCGAACATTGCAAATGTGACTCCAAATTTGGACCGCATAGTCCGTAGACAAGTTTCATAATAAAAGCGTTTGAACCATTTCGTTGGGATTAAACTCTGTCACAATGTCTGTCGTTGAAATGTGATGCATAATGCACGGTATTAAAATATTAAAGAATCTCGTAATGGTTGTGGCGGGACTGGGCGCGGCGCCAACGATGCTTTCGCCACACTTTGCCAGTTTTAAACTTTGCGTCAAAGATGTGAGAATTGATGGGTTTAATAGTTATTGTTTGTTTTGTGCCTATAGTTGTAGAACCTTGGTGAATAATAAAATATCCATAATAATCCTACTAATATTATAAAAGTGAAAGTTTGTAAGTATCGATGGATGGATGGATGTTTGTTACTCTTTCACGTAAAAACTACTGAACAGATCTGGATGAAGTTTGGCACAGAGGTAGATTATGGTTTGGAATAACACATAGGCTTTTTACAGCGATAACCGACATCTACGCGGGCGGAGCCGCGGGCAACAGCTAGTATTATATAAATGTGAAAGTAACTCTGATGTGTTACCTTTTTATGACTAATCGGCTGAATGGATCTAAATGAAATTTGGCAACGTGGTAGATAGTATTCTAGGAAAAGACATAAGGACACTTTTTACCCCGATATCGGACATCTACACGGGCGGAATCACGGGCAACAACTAGTTAGTTATATTTTTTTAAACTAGCCGTCGTAAGCAGTTACCGTAGATTATGCAATTATTAAAAACTAGCTGTTGCCCGCGGCTCCGTCCACGTAGATGTCGGTTATCGCTGCAAAAAGCAGCCTATGTATTATTCCAGACCATAATCTATCTCTGTGCCAAATTTCATCCAGATCCGTTCAGAAGTTTTTACGTGAAAGAGTAACAAACATCCATCCATCCATCCATCCATTCTTACAAACTTTCACAATTATAATATTAGTAAGGATGATTTGCAACCCAAAGGTTGCCGATCCTTTCTTGAAGACACCGTACTAAAGATAATACCTACATTAAATAAATACTTACAGTAATATTAATTAGAGTACTTAGTTAGTATGGATTCAGTGTATAACATCATAGCCTTGTAATATATCTAAGTAAATTCCAAACAAAATTTAAACTAAACAACAGGGCAAATAAAGGGATGAACCATGTTGATTTTAAAACTATTGCCTCGTCGAAACTCATTTGAACTTTCAGAACTATTTAACAAAAATAAATACTAGCCTTTACTCTACTGCGAAATTATATAGTTTACTACGTTATTTATTACAGAAATTTAACCAGACTATTTTAATGGTAACATTTAACTATTTTTAATTATAAACAACTAACATTAATAAAAACTTTTGAATCGGCAATACCCAAGTAATATTTCTAGAATTGTAAGCGTGTGTGGCAAACAAGCATAAGGCCCACCTGATGTTAATCAGTTACCGTAGCCTATGGACACTATAGTAGGTAGTATGAAAAAACCTAATTTATATTCAGAGCTTTTCACCATCTACATTTCAAACAGTTATTAAATTACTTATTCTTTGACAATCTCATATGTTTTTAATATATGTGTATTATCAACGAAGCTAGGTATCTTCACATTAATTTAACTGAGTGCTTGACTTGTCTGGGTTCACAATGTGACGGTTGCTTCAAAATTCACAGTATCATGATTAATTTTACAAATTTTCTGTATAGATAACTTTGTTTGACGGGAATCATGTGTGGATTTGTGTCAGTATTTTGGGAGAAGGGTTCGTGAATTACGCTTGTTATTGTTCGGTGGTTGTGTTATTTATTTTCGTGCTTACAAGGCTTATGCAGTGTATCAAAACTTTAGAGGCTTTTATATTATAATAATAGCAACCCACATATATATTTTTTAAAAGACAACTCCCACACTAAAGAACAAGCTCTGTACCGCGACTTTACAAACATACAATTAACGGACACAAATTACACCGAGACTCAGAACAATTCTGTGTGGATTGCACAAAGTTTTGTCCTGTGTGGGTGTGAATCGAATTCAAAACCTCGTGCACAGCAGGCGCCTACTGCGGCCACTGGACCACGAAGGCATATACATTATACATATGTCCCTATATATTTTTTTTAAACATCTGTGATCAGCCTTGCAGCTATAAGGTATTTTGTTGGAATTTTGAGATTTTGCACATCCTGTGATGTAATATCTCTTATGAGATACTGAGATATTCAGATTGTCGCGATAGTTGTGGTTTTTTCAGACGGGATAAGCTCTTATTGGTATCAAAGAGCGCTGTGGCTAAATTATTTTTATGTCTCTCGAGACGTTGTTTGTACGCCAGTGGCCTAATAACAATGATGATAGTCTGAAATAGCACGCCTATCTCAGGTGGCAGCTAGAACTTATACAGTACATATCTACACAAATACGAGTAACAAAGCAGGTATGTTTCTACAAAGTCTGTGCCTCTGTGTTTCCTCTTGGGAGAACCGCAGGTAAGTGAAACGGTGTGCACTGCAAATAGGCAAGAGACTTTTACGTAGGAGGTTATTCAAATTCTCTTAAATATAATGTGTATTTGTTACAATTTATTTAGAATAAATCTTTAGAACTTTTTTGTTTTTAAAAAGACAACTCCCGCACTAGGGAACATGCTCTGTATTGCGGGGGTCTTTACAAACAAACAAATTAACGGATAGAAAATACAACCAAACTCGGGACAATTAATGGCTAACACAAAACCCACAGCACGCCGCTCAGTGGTAAATGGCGAGGTAACTACTTAAGTCACTGAACCAACTGTGCAGTCAATAGAATTACTAATAACAACCCATATATGTCCCACTGCTGGGCACGGGTCTTCTCTCCTCTAACAAGAAAGAGAGAGGCCACGTCGAGTCACGCTGGCCGAATGCGGGTTGGTGTATCTGACTTGTCTTTTAGAATTTCTTCTAAGACATCCGGGTCTCCTCACTATTTTTTTCCTTCACCGTTAGGAGATGGCGAATCATTTGATTAGTACATATAAACTCCACAAAGTGAAATTCACATTGGTACTGCCCGGGATCGAAATCGCACCTCTTGCGTGCAAGTCGGTTCCTTTCCCACTCGGCCACCGCCGCTAGAACCACTAAAATATATCGTTATTACTAGCAATTTAAAGTAAAACCTACCCTATCAATTAAATACAAATTTTAAAGCCAATTCAGCAAAACTCACGGAAATTACGCTCCAACTAAACATTTAACCTACTAACCATCAAAGATTACACTCGTTATAAATATTCAAATGGCAAATTACACGTTAATGTTCACAGATTGTACCGCAATGCGAATTAAAACCTGCGTGTGTAGCTAATTTGTATCAATTTATATAAAGCTTTTTGTTATTCGGCGTTAATTAGCTTACATCGACTTTGTTCGGTTTTAGTCAATATTTCAACCGGTTGACACGAAATTATTATTGATGTTGGTTTTATTTGGATCATATTATTTTGTATTATGATCCGCAACGAATACATAAGGGGAAGCATGAAGGTTGCACCTATAGCTGATAAAATAGTAGAAGCAAGATTGAGATGGTACGGACACATGATGAGACGCCCTGACGATTACGTAGTAAAAAAGTGCCTATCCTGTTCAGCAACACGAAAACGACAAAAAGGAAGACCCTTAGTGACCTGGCTAACGACTGTCCAAAGACATGAAGATGTCCCTTACAGTGGACGATACAAGTAACCGGCAGAAGTGGTTTGGAGGTTCAGAGAAAGACGATTAGGATGGTTATAATAATGAATTTATTTCTATAATGGCACCTGTATATGTATCCTACTTATACATGCAAAAATGTAATGAATGGTGAGCATACATAATATATTAGCCAATCACAATGTTCGATACATTTAGTTCGCACGACGGGCCTCCGCGCGTCGTATAAATACCCCTGGCAACGGGCCGCGCCTCCAGTGCATATCAGTACACGGCGCGAGGATGTTGTCGTTAGTCGCCGGCGCGCGCGCCGTCCTAGATGTCTCAATAAGCGAGCGCCTGCGCTGGCGGCTCGGCGCGGCGGCGGTGCCTCTCTCCACTTAGTGCGCGGCCGCGCTCCGTCGCGGTCGGACGTATGCCTGTCTGTATGCTGTAGGTCACTACAGTACTCCCCCTCTAGCGAAGCGTACTGGTGGTCTTGAAATTCTGCCAGTTCTGGTTACGTAACTGTAAGTAGGTGTACTTTGCTTCGATGCAATTTGCTTCTCGTTTTCTTCATTTAAATAATATGCTGGCTTCAATCTATCTATAGATATGTTAGACTGCCTTTTGTCTAACTGTATAGTGAAGTATTTATTGTTGCGGTCAATGACTCGATAGGGACCGTTATAAGTAGGCGTTAACGGCTTGCGAACTGAGTCATTGCGAATATACACATGTGTGCATTTATGTAGATCGCTATGAATGAATACCGCTTGAGCTTTGTTCGATTCTCTCTGTACTTGTGCCTTTTTCAATGCTACGTTAAGTTGATTCATGAAGTATGAGGACGGGTTGTACGCCGTTGTAGCTTCACTGTAAAATTCTCCAGGTAGTCGTAGTGTTGTCCCATAGAGTAGCTCAGCGGTACTTGCACCAATGTCTTCCTTGAATGCTGCTCGTAAACCCAATAATACGGTAGGCAATTCGTATGTCCAACTTGTTGAATTTAGTCTTGCGGTTAGTGACGTTTTTAGCGTACGATGCCAGCGTTCTACTAAGCCGTTGGATTGTGGGTGGTATGCTGTAGTGCGTATACGTTGTATTCCCATACGGTGCATCAATTTGGTAAATAGATCCGACTCAAACTGACTGCCACGATCAGTTGTTATGGTCACTGGGCATCCAAATCTCGCAATCCAAGTTTCGTACAATACATTAGCTACTTTCTCTGCCGTAATTTCTTCGATGGGCTGTGCTTCTGGCCATTTTGATGCTCGGTCTATCATTGTAAGTAAATACCGATAGTTGTTTGATATCGGCAGCGGACCAACGATGTCAATATGCACATGAGCCAAACGATCAACGTGCTTGAAGTTTGCTATCGGTGCTTTGGTGTGTCTATGAACTTTGGCTCGTTGACACTTTTCACAAGCTCGCGACCAATCGATGACATCCTTTTTCATGGAAAGCCAAAAATACCGCGTCGTCACTAATCGCCTTGTTGCTCTTATGCCAGGATGATTAAGTTCATGTAATGCTTGAAAGGCTTGCTTCCTAAACTCAATAGGTAAGAATGGACGGCCGGTTCCCGAAGACATTTCGCAGATTATTTTTGTCAGTGTTCCATATGGTTTTATTTTCTTAAATTTATAACGGTCGTTCTTCATCAATTCTTTAAGTTCTTTGTCTTCTGTTTGGGACTTAGCTAACTCGTCGTAGTTAATTGGTGTTGGGCATGTGATTGTATCAACTCTGGATAGTGCATCAGCGACGATGTTGTCCTTGCCTGAGACGTGTTTAATATTAGTAACAAATTGGCCGATGTATTCTAGATATCTCGTTCGGCGTGGTGTTTCATTTTTGCTGCTTGTCTGAGTTAGCGCAGTGACAAGTGGCTTGTGGTCCGTGAGAATGGTAACGTCACGGCCTTCACACATCCGGCGGAAATGACGAACAGCCATGTACATAGATAATAATTCTCTATCATAAGTGCTGTATTTTTTCTGTGCATCGTTGAATTTTTTTGAATAAAACCCAAGCGGTTTCCATTTTCCTCTGATTTTTTGTTGTAGTACTGCACCCGCACATGACTCAGATGCATCCGTCATTAAGGCGAAGGGCAGCAGTGAAGACGGGTAAGATAGGAGTACAGCATTCGATATTCCTTCTTTGCACTTATGGAAAGCTTTTATTGCCGCTTCGTTCCATTGAATGATCGTCTTATCCTTTTTCTTTGAATCTTTGAGATATGCATTCAAGTCCTTTTGTTGTTCAGCAGCGTTTGGAATACTTTCACGATAAAAGTTCATCATCCCTAAGAAACGGCGAAGTTGCTCAATTGTTTGCGGTCGAGGGTATGATGTGATGGCTTTGACCTTCTCTTCAGTTGGCTTTATTCCCATCTCAGATATTGTATAGCCCAGAAAATCAAGTGTTGGTTGGCCAAAAATGCACTTAGCGACGTTCAATTGTAAGCCATTGTCATTTAGCCTTCTGAAAACCTCTTCTAGGTCTCTTCTGTGATCTTCTTGGCTTATTGAGGCCACTAATACGTCATCGATAAATGGGAATACTGGGAGTCCCCGCAACACATTGTCAATGTAGCGTTGAAACGTCTGCCCAGCATTTCTTAATCCAAAACACATTCGTGTAAATTCAAATAGGCCAAACGGCGTGATGACGGCGGTCTTTGGTATGTCTTCGTCACGATTCCTGACTTGATAGTATGCTGTCTTCATGTCAATTATGGAGAAAAATTTCTTTCCCAACAAATTGTACGTAAAATCATGCAGGCGTGGTACAGGGTATCGGTCTGGTACTGTAATGGCGTTTAGTCGACGATAATCTCCACATGCTCTGTATTTGCCGTTTTTCTTGAGAACCAAATGTAAAGGACTTGCCCATGGGCTTTTCGAGGGCCTGCATATTCCTTGCTCGATCATCGCCTCGAATTCTTCCTTCGCTGCCTTGTACTTGTGAGATGGTAGGGGTCTAGCTTTGGCAAATACTGGTGGTCCTGTTGTCTCGATGTGATGTTCCACTGCGCTGTTACAGAGTTTCAGATTTGGCCGGGTGATATCAGGATACTTCGCAAGTATATCGTGGTATGGCTGCTGACTGTCTATTGTATTAACACTCTCATTCGGTGTAGCTGTAATATATCCAGCTACGTGTAAACCGGTTTTCTTGTCTATCAGCCTCCTTCCATGTATATCAACTGTGAGTTGATTTTCGTGTAGAAAATCGGCGCCTAATATCGGTCGAGTAACTTCGGCCACCACAAAGTTGCAAACGTAGGATCGACGTAAACCGATGTTCAAAATCATTCTTCGTTCGCCGTAGGACGGTATAGATGTGCCATTAGCTGCAAACAGGTAACTAACTGGTTTCGTTCTTCGTTTTTCTGCTCGTCGTATCGGCAATACCGATACATTTGCTCCGGTATCGATTAGAAAACGGAATCCAGTTGAAATTTCTTTTATAAATAGACGGTACTTGGATATTTCGTCGACCTCGGCTCCCGTCGCAGCTAAAGTCTTCTCTAGTTTTCCTGAGGCGTATTCGTTTTGTCGCTAAAGTTACAGGGACTGCGACATCTGTATGCTTTCTTGCCGAACCTCCTATGAAAATAGCATATTGCTGACGTACGGCTTCTAGACCTGGAACGGGACGGTGATCGTCCTCTGAAGCCCTGTTGTCGGCGGTTTCGGTTCTGTGTTGTGCTAGTTTTCAATTCAGCAATCTCCTTTGTTATTGACTCGATCATGCTGAGAATTTTTTCTTCTGACGACGACGATGTCGATGGTCGTGGTGTTGATCCGCTACCATGGCCACAGGAACATATGGAGTTTACTTCCCTAGTTTGCTCGTCCATCTTATCAGCCATTGCCGCTAGCACGTCGAGTTTCGATTCCTCGCTAACTGCCAATACCGCTCGTGTTGAGGTGGATAAATGACTAATCCATAACATACGGAGTGTGTTGTCGGGCATCTTGTCACGGGCCAGCTCTCGCATTCTTCGAAGTAGGTGTGAAGGACGCTGGTCACCTAATTCCATGTCGTTTAACAACCTTTGTAATTGTTTGCTATCCGACTCTTCGTACACAGACAACAATCGCTTTTTTAGATTTTCATATCTTTTGGTATCCGGCGGTGATAAAATAATGTCGCTGATGTGGTCGACGTCCATCTTGTCTAATTGAGCAGCTGCGAGTCCAAATTTAGCTTCATCTCCGAGTTTCTGGCTAGCGATTACAGTCTCGAACTGTGCAAACCAGAGTCTAGGTTTATCACGCCAAAACAGTGGAATCCGTGACTTGATGGAGATCATCTCAATATCTGCCGCCGATAGCATGTTTGTGCGATTTGATCCGTATTCTTGCGTCGGGGTCACCAATTTGGAGGTTCAGAGAAAGACGATTAGGATGGTTATAATAATGAATTTATTTCTATAATGGCACCTGTATATGTATCCTACTTATACATGCAAAAATGTAATGAATGGTGAGCATACATAATATATTAGCCAATCACAATGTTCGATACATTTAGTTCGCACGACGGGCCTCCGCGCGTCGTATAAATACCCCTGGCAACGGGCCGCGCCTCCAGTGCATATCAGTACACGGCGCGAGGATGTTGTCGTTAGTCGCCGGCGCGCGCGCCGTCCTAGATGTCTCAATAAGCGAGCGCCTGCGCTGGCGGCTCGGCGCGGCGGCGGTGCCTCTCTCCACTTAGTGCGCGGCCGCGCTCCGTCGCGGTCGGACGTATGCCTGTCTGTATGCTGTAGGTCACTACAGTGGCGCCGTCTGATTAATAAAGCCGATCTCGTGTAGCAGGATATGGCGAGGAAGAAGAATATATTATTATGTATTTTCTGTTTCACGCAATTGAGGAATAACCAATGTGAATGAAGCGGGATATAATATATTTTATGCACCGACTTCAGTTCGCATTAGAAAATTCTTTTCGTTTTGTAGTGACTGTTCTGTTTAACAACTCGTCACATCAAAAAATGGTTTTTAAACTACGAGTAAAAGAAGAACATGTCGTAGCGATTGTGGTAGTTACCACTTACCGTCAAGTAATGGTAAATGGTAACCGCCATTCATAAATGGTAACGGCAGACAAGACACCAACGGCTTATCTGTCACTACTGGCAATGAAAGAGTTGGCATGGGTTTTCTTTATTTTATTTTATTTTATGTCACAGGAGACTTTACAAACATACAATTTACAGATACAAAGTATATCCAGATTTGGGACAACCATTTATGGATCACACTCATTTTTATCCCGTGTACGGATCGAACTCACGACACTCTGCACAGTAGTAAATGGCGAGGTAACCACTTTAGCCACTAAACCAACCGTGTAGTCTAATCTAACTGAAACTGAACTTTAGTCACAGTTAAAAATCAAATTAAACTGGCTATATTACATAGAGGTAGCTTTTTATATATAAACCTAAAGTTAAAAAAACAATTAAATTTAGATAACCAACGAACTATCCAAGTCAAAAACGTCCTGCTGACAAAAACCACAACTTTTGACCAAAACGCCGGAAAATCAAATGTATTTTACCATAGTTTGGGCGTGTTACAATCAATTTGTATAGTAAAGTCAATAAAATACTGAATTCGATTATACATTCACTGCTAGCAGAAGTAACGATTTAGAAAAGTTTTTAAATCAAATCTTAAATATTGACTCTGTCGGGAGGCGTTCTACTCTATGGAAGAACAGAGGATAATTTTAAGGTTCAATTAACAAATAATGTAGTAATTATGTATGGATTTAATTTCATTTAATTATTAAATTTTATAATTATAAATTAAATTTTTAATCAATGTTAGTAAGTATTTATTTTATTTTTGTTATAATTTTTTTATAATTATCATTTAAATAATTTCATGATATCTTGAATATTTGTAATTTATTTATATTAAAATTGCAATAAAATTTACGAATAATTTTAACAAATTATAATAATATGATAGCATCCCATACTCGGTGAGGCGCGGACTGATGACTTCTATGCTGTCACCCGAAACCGGAGCGCGTCACACCTGCGTGTCGTAGCTGTAACAGCCCAAATGAGATTCTGGAAGTATTGTCCGAGCGGTGGGCTGGGTGCAGCTTCATGCAAGTGCATGCCCATATTTTGTTATGTGATATGTATTTTTTTATATATATAATGTTTTCTAATTTATTTTATAATTAATTTCTAATTAAATGTCTTAATCTTAATTGTGTTATATTTCTGTGCCGTAATTTATGTATTATCTATGGTTTTATTTTTTAATGCTGAAATAAATGAAATAAAAATAAAATAATAATATTCCACTTCTGAGCAGAGCACCTCTCTCTTAACAGGAGAGCTGAGAGATTTTACTTCCGCACACGCTGGCCTAATGCGGGTTAAGACATGCTTTTATCATTTGATATTAAGTATAAATTTCACAAAGTTATATTCAGTTTGGTACTGCCACCCGAGATCGAACTCTCACACCACGGGTACAAGTCGGTTGCTTTCTCATTCGACTACCATCGGAGTAACAATACATTCATGCAAAACAGGACCTACCGGTTTCCAACTAAATTTGCCAACATAAACTAGCACGCTTACACAGTACTTATAGTCGGTATAAGGGTTAGTTTACACGGAGACACGACGGCGACGCGGCGCGCGACGCGACGATGCTTCAAGACGCCATCGCCAACGGTTTCGCCAGACGCATCGTGATGTAGCCAGGCGCAGCGCAGTCTAAATATGAGACATACTCGTATATTTGTTACTCAATCTCGCCAAAACTGCTGAACCTATTTGCATGAAATTTGGAACAGGCATAGACTATAGAATAGCACAAGGATTAGGGACGTGTTATCTCGATAAAAACACCTGTTTCCTTGGGGTTGTAAGTGTTATTAAAGAAAAACTTAAAACTAGTAAAGTTATATTTTGTATCGCTAGTTTAATAAGTTTATATATTTTTTTAATATTTTTAAATACAAGCTTTTATAGTGTATTTATGTAATTTATGGGTGTTTATGCATTAAATATGGTTTAAAGAGCCCAAATACGACACGGCTGTCTTGTTTCGTTGAAAAGTTTCTATGACTAACTTTAAACATCATCATCATACACTGAACTCCACCTAAAAATATATCAGCCGTCAAAATAAATCAACAAATCCAAAATCAACGGGGCTATGTTGTTGCGTTGAAGAGTTGCCATGGCCACCTTCTGACTTCATCATCACGTCCTGAACACCCTTCTAGAAATATAGTACTTGTCAAGATAAATCCTACGAACCGAAACCCGACGCGGCTATCTTGTTTCGTTGAAGAGTTTCTATGGCCACCTTCCGGCTGCATCGTCAGACCAGCTCCATGGCACCATATTATTGCATTGTCACCGAAGTTACGTCGGTATACCAAATTTCAGCTCCATCAAACACCGGGAAGTGCTTCAAATCTAGCTTACAAGATTTGACCCTAACATATAAACTAACATATTTTGCAAGCTAAATAAAAGCTTGTAAAAAGTGCGCGCTGCGTGTTGTCTCGGTGTAAACTGACCCTAATGTGTGTACGAGTATGTATGAGTTGTAGCGTAAATCATAGCTGTGGTTACAAGTTGGAACGTCTGTGTCTAACTCTGTCGTCGGACTGCCGGGAACTGTTCAGTTGCTGTCGTGTTTTTGTACTCATTTATAAAGAGTGATAAACGTGTGATATGAACGAGTTTGTATGTATGATTCAAGTTTGATATATACTTATTTTGTTGCTTCATTTGTTTAAAACATGAAACATTTTTGAGGTAAGCCATGTATTGTACGAAAGAAGGTATTTATTCCTTTAGAACATGGTACAAAAGATGACAGAATACAGGTGGCCCGACATAATAATATTTTCATCTTTGGAAAGCATGCGATTTTTTTCAATTATTTTTTTGTTTAAAAAGACAACTGAAGTACTAGAAAACAAACTCTGTGTCACGGGGGAATTTACAAACATACAATTAACGGACACAAATTATACCCAGATTCAGAATATTATCTTGCGTGAGCCTCGGGCATAGTAGGATCATGCTAGAATTTAATTTGGTATCCCTTTTATATTTTATTTTTGCACTCATTAGCTCTGCGTCTGAAATATACTAAATTATTTTAAGAGCAGAACAATCATAAAAATAAGGAATATTTCTTCATGAAGTTTATTAATTGTAGAATCTAAATATATAAATGAAATACGTGACTGACAAATCTATCAACGCACAGTTTAAACCACTGGACACACAGATCGCTATTATGATATTCATAAGCATCCGCTAAGAAATATGTTCTAAAACTGATGGGGATAAGCTCAGTTTTTAGATCTGCATCTGCAAAGACTAAACTTGCGAACGAAGTCGCAGGTAGCAGCTAGTACCAACATAATATATATCGTGCTGTATGTAGACATAATTTGGTGACGTAATAAAAATATACGTTACAGCTGCGTCTGTGGTCACTCGCCAATTCTTATAAAAATGTATTGTAATGGACCTTACTATGATTCATATCTATACTAATACTATAAAGCTGAATAGTTTGTTTGTTTGGTTGAACGCGCTAATCTCAGAAAGTTCTTGTTCGATTTGAAATTTTTTTTTTTTTGTTGAATAGTGAATTTATCCAGGAAGGCATATTTGACTGCCTCGGTGGTCCAGTGGCGGCAGTATGCGCCTGCTGTGCACGAGGTTGTGGGGTCGATTCCCATACAGGATAAAACTTTGTGTGACCCACAAAGAATTCTTCTGAGTCTGGGTGTAATTTGTGTCCGTTAATTGTATGTTTGTAAAGTCCCCCGCTACACAGAGCTTGTTCTCTAGTGCGGGAGTTGTCTTTAAAAAAAAAAAAAATAACATCATGCTATGATCAATAGAGCGGAGCAGTAGTGAGATATGTTGCAAAATCGGGGAAAATATTCCAAATTACCACGCGGACGAAGTCGCGGGCGACCCCTAGTTAATCTATATTATACTAGCCGACCCGGCAAACGTTTCAGCCTTAGAATTATTAAACAAAACTTCACTTTTAAATTTAATTTGATTTCTAAACGACGGGACGAACATGAAATGTTTGACAGGTAGGAATAGTTTCTAAGGGAAAGCGAAATTGTTGTTTTTACTATATTCCAGGCATTTTTTTCGTATTTACTCACCTTTTTAACCTTCCCTGGACTTACTTACACAAATAATTCAAAACTAAACTTAGCCAAATCAGTCCAACCGTTCTCGAGTTTTAGCGAGACTAACGAACGGAAATATGTAGATAGCTCCGTCTGTTGCGGGTTATATAATTAATCTAGAACATTGTAAAGTTTCATCACAATTCGCTTAGTATTTTTTGCTTGAAAAATTAAATTGTTTGTTTATAATATACTAATATTATAAACCTACCTACCTACCTAGGGCGGACCTAAATCAATAAAAACTTTAATTCTTAAAGAAAATATAGAAGGGAAATCAAAAGTTTGATAGTCGGACATGGGTCGACATTTACAAGCACGTAAAGTTTATCCATAAATATTGACATCACTTGTAGCTCTTCTATTCATAGTGCAAGTTCGTACAGTTGACCCTTTTTTGTTAGCTAAGACTTCAGTTTACCAGCTGTTATTTGAAAGTTGAGAAAAGTATGTTCGTGAATTAAAATATAACCAATAACTCGGATATAAGAGATTCTTATTTCTTATACTAACACGATGACGACTGCCATGCCGGGTTTAATCTTCGGCTTCTTTCTGACAATATATGCTCAGGTATCCCAAAATCAACTATAGCATCTTAAGTAGTAGGATTTACTTTCGAGGAAAAAGGAGGAGGAGTACGATTGGTTTAGTGGCTTAAGTGGTTAGTTACCTCGCCATTAACCACTGCGCGGTGTGTTGTGGGTTTGATCTCAACTAAGGACAATAAATTGTGTGATCCATAAATGTTTGTTCCGAGTCTGGACTTTGTATGTTTGTAACTCGCGACACAGGGCTTGTTCCCTGGTGCGGGAGTTGTTGTTTAAAAAAAAAATATGTGAGTAGAAAAAAATTGAGGTATGGGTTAAAATAAAGATTTTAATTACACTGCGATGGTACGAAAGAAAACTGTTGGCTGATTCATGACAATGTGTCAGGGAACCTGTTTAATCCCAGAATAGTGCTAAAAACTAAGAAAGACCTTTGATAAAATGGTATATATATATATTATATAGATCTATATGTAAGTACAAATTGTCCGATTTATTTTCAGCAATATTTTTGTATGACTCACATTTTCTTTTGGGTATCATCACCACAAAAACCTTTTATTTCTGATCGAATACGTCAAGATTCGACGATATTCGAGAGGGCCTAATCCATATTGCTTCGGAGAAGGCATACATTTTTTCGGCTAAGATATGAAGCGCAATGTCTACCATAAATCTAAGGTATTTTGAACGTATGAAATAGTGATCGGGAATTCCAAATAGAATTTTGGAACGCCGCATTGAATTTTTGACACTTTTCGGTATTAAATAGTAGAGTTAAATTATTTACAACGATGAATTAAGATTTCTATATAGTAGTTACAAAAAAACTAAATATTTATCGAAACAATACAATAGTTAAAATAGTTTGAATTTTAGTCTTGCTGACAACTCATACGCAATATATATATTCGGACACAGTGTCCGAATTGACGCGTCATTTTAGTTCACTTTTTTTTCTCACTGACAATTCGGACATTATCAATTATTTAAGCAGTTGTACAGACAGATAAAAAAGTTTTTAAATATTTATTTATTTATTTATTTATGATATGATACTTCACAGCTTACAATTCAAATTATTGTCATAATTAGTACAATACGCCAATAATGAAGTATACAGAAAGGTAGTAGATAGATAGTTATAGTGCGACAGTATTAAACAGAATAGATAAAGATAATAGTAAAACAACGTTAATAATTAATAGGCATTAAATTACAATTAAACAAAAAAACAAAAGTTTTGTGTTAGCTTGTGCATGAGTAGATGAGTGTGTGTGTGTGTGTGTGTGTGTGTGCGTGTGTGCATGTGTGTAGTCTATTGTGTACGTATGTGCGATGGATGTATGTAGTTTCTTGTAGATATATATGTAATATGTATGCATATTTGTTGTAAGTAAGGTTACAAACTTTGAGATAGATTTTTTAGTATCTCCCTTTTAAAGGTGTTGCGTGTACAGTTGAAAGGGTCTAAAGATGCAAACTTGTTGTTGTATAAGTCTGGAAGACGATTAAAAGGCGAATTTTTTTGATAATTTGTTGAGGCTGAAGGCGAATTTAACAAAGGGGTATGCCGAGTGCGTTTGGGGGGTACGCTAAATTGTATTTTGTCAATTAGTTGCTCGCAGTCAAATCTATGGTTCAAAATATCATACAACGTTAACATGTCCGCCATTGAGCGCCTATTGTGGAGACTGTCCATCTTGTGATGCTTACACGATTCACTGTAATCTAGATTTCTTATTTTGCATTTGTAGTTTAAGTGTTTTATAAATTTACGTTGAATAGCTTCGATGTTATCAATATATTTTTTATAAAAAGGACACCACACGACACTCGAGAATTCCAAAATACTCCTCACATAACAGAAATATAGTACTTTAAGACATTGTGGATCTCTGAATGACTTGCTGTTCCTAATTACAAAACCAAGCGATTTATAAGCTTTGCTAGTTATGTAGTCTATATGTGCCTCTGACGTACATTTGCTATCTAAAAACACCCCCAAGTCTTTAATTTGTGATGATCTAGGTATTAATTCCCCGGAAATAAAATAGTCATGGTGTATTATTTTGTGCTTTCGTGTGAATGTAACTACTTGACACTTTTGTGTGTTTACACTAATTCTGTTATGCGAATAGTAACGACTTAGTCTGTCTAAATCCGATTGTAGCAACAGACAGTCTGCCACGTTTTCTATTCTGAAATAAATCTTTTTATCATCAGCATACATTAGGTGCCTTGAATGGCGGAAAGTATTCGATATGTCGTATAAATAAATATTGTAAAAGAGCGGTGATAATAATGAGCCCTGTGGTACCCCCGAAGTGACATCTACGAAGTCTGATCGGTAACCCCCAATTTTGACAGCTTGTCGCCTGTTCTTTCGGTATGATTCGACCCATCTCAGTAGGCTACCTTTAATTCCCACTTCTTGCAGCTTATCAATGAGGATCCCGAAATCTACTCTGTCGAAAGCTTTTTCGAAGTCTGTATATATAACGTCTACTTGGGCACCTGTATGCATATTTGTGCTTATGTAGTCTGTTAGTACAAGCAGATTCGTCTTAACTGACCGCGATTTCATAAAACCGTGCTGAGTGTGAGGTATACAGTGTTTAGTCGTAGTATAAACATGACTATAAACTAGCTTTTCTAACATTTTACTGAAGTTATTCAATATAGACACCCCTCTGTAATTTGTTATGGATGATTTTATGCCCTTTTTGTGAATCGGTACTATTTGCGAGTCTTTCCACTGTTTTGGAAAGACACCTTCATCCAATGATCTTTGGAATATAATTATAAGTGGTTTAGTAAGACCTGCTTCGCATTTTTTTACAAAAATGGCAGGTATCCCGTCAGTCCCAGCACCTTTCCTGTGATCTAATTCCTTAAATATGTTTTTTAGAGATTTAGTTGTTACTTCAATGGAATGCAAAATATTTGAATATGGAGATTCATCATGGTGTAAGTTTGGTATATTTGAATCTGTTGATGCTGGCGCAAAAACACTGTGAAAAAAGCTGTTAAAGACGTTACATATATCCTGAGTATCACTATAGTTAATTCCATTATATGTCATATTACACGGGTAGCCTAGGGATTTTCGTTTGCTATTTATAAAGTTCCAGAAAACCTTTGGTGTATTTTTAATTTGTGTTTCGCACCTGTCTATATATTTAGAGTAATATTCATTCTGTAGGCATTTCGCTCTTGTTCTTAATAATGTAAATTCCGCGTAATCAATTGGGTTTTTAAACTTTTTCCACCTTTTGTGAGCTTTATGTTTTTCCCTAATAACGTTTATTAGTGAGGTAGAGTACCACCTAGGATAGCGGTAACGTCCTGATATTTTAACTGATGGGATATGCTTGTCTATAATTGTATTCAGTTTATGATAGAATTTATCCACTGCCTCATCTACATTATTAGCTTGAAGGTATTGTGCCCAGTCTACCCCACTCAATTCCAAGTTGATTTCTTTGTAGTCAGCCTTATAGAACCTTCTAATTAACTGTGACGGGGGCTTAATATATTTTAAAGTGCAATCCTCGACGAATATTTCAATGGGAATGTGAAATTTATCTATGTTTACCAATGATATGTCACTCTGCCTACACTCTAAAGTTATATTTGATATCACAAGATCGAGTATATTGCCGCAACAATTTTGTATTAGATTGTGTTGTGACATACCCATAAAAACTAAGGATTGTATAAAATCTTTAGCTATTTCCACCAAAGCCGAGTTAGTATTCCTATATGTACACTGATCGGTCCTAGACCAGTTTATAAAAGGTAGATTAAAATCTCCCACTACAAGGTAATAGTCACTCGGCTTTGTGGCGTATAAATCACAGAAACCGTCTTTAAAATCACTTAGCATTGATAAACTGTTATTGTTAGGAGGTATGTATACTGCAGCAATATGTAAATCACACTTTTTTAACGAATTATCGTGGACAATGTCCTGAATTGTCACCCAAATTGATTCCGCACATCCCATATTTACGTTCAGCCTCGCAACTGAGAAACCTCGCTTAACACAAACAAAAACACCTCCACCCTTTTTAGCACTTGATCGATCGTATCTAAATACATCGTAACGACTGTCACATATCTCCGTATCAAGAATTCCCTCGCATAACCAGCTTTCCGTTATGATTATAACGTCGAAATCATTAACATCGATGTTACGATAAAATTGTGGTAAATATATCTAATGTGAGGAAAAAAAGCGTTATTAAAACAATTTTAGGGTGGATTTAATTTCGGAATTACAAACAAACCACATAATTTAAACTTAACGTTAAACGTTTTATGTTTGAAAAGTATTTATAATTCTGAAAAATGACAATTGAAGCTAGGTATAATAAAGTTGTAATCTAACAAACTTCAATTTAAGATCAAAAATAAATAGCTATAAAGTCGTCATGGTACGAGCTTTGCTCGATTTCGCTTAAAATGGTATATTAATTAATGAAATAAAATTAATGGTAGTATTATTACGAATGTAATTTTCATCAATTAAATCAACTTGATTGAAATCAATCAACAAACATGCAATTACAGAATAATTACGTATTTCCAAAGTCCAGAATATAACCAATAGAGTGATTTTAGAATAAGCTTTGTATAATGAAATTATTCCAACTTTGGAAATACTAACTATATTTCCAGAATTGGAATTTACCTTTAATAGACTTTCTAAAATTGTGCAATATTATAAACTAGCTGTTGCCCGCGGCTCCGCCCGCGTGGATGTCAATTATCGCTGTAAAAATTAGCCTATATGTTATTCCAGACTATAATCTATCTCTGTGCCGAGTTTCATCCAGATCCATTCAGTAGTTTTTACGTGAAAGAGTAACAAACATCAATCTATCCATCCATACTTTCAAACTTTCGCGTTTATAATATTAGTAGGATATTATAAATTTGTTACAATTAGAGGCAGAATTTGCACCATAGATAAATATTAATAAATAAAAATAAATTTATCATCTCTACTAGGTAGCTACCTAATATTTTAAATGAGACAGCAACTTTGTCTGTTTTTCTGTCTGTCATCTTTTCCCAGCAGTTAGTGGGTTAGAGTTGATGGTGATGAAGTGTAAATTTGTTAATTATGTGCTTGTAAAGTCCATCACGAAACAGAGCTTGTAGCTTAAGCATCAGTGGTTACCTCGCCATTTACCACTGCGCGGCGTGTTGTTCCCACACGGGATAAAAAATTGTGTGTTTCATAAATTGTTGTCCCGAGTCTGAGTGTACTCTGTGTCCGTTAATTGTATATTTGTAAAAGTCCCCTGTGACACAAGGCTTGTTCCCTAGTGCAGGAGACGTCTTTTTTAAATAAAAGATATTAAATCAAAAAAATATACATCTAACAATATCAGTAAGAGGTTAGCAGCATTATAAACTTTTTACCATAAAACAACATGGTGTAGAACTCCAACATAAAATAAAATGGAACAGTTAAAATAATCTAAAAGCATTAACATAACATCGATAAGTAATATATTTAACAGCGGGATAGCTTCAACTTAGTTTATAGCCTGCCTCGTAAACTGGGTTTGATTCCTAGCATCAAACAAAGTAATAAAAATCCGATAAATATATGATATATATTATATTACTGTAAAAGTTTGAACAACGTTGACTGGCTTGCTAACCAGGCAGTCGTGGGTTCGATTTGTGTGATTAATTAACGTTTGTTCCGAGTCTGGGTGTAATTTGTGTCTGTGAATTATATGTTTCAAAAGTCCCTCACGATACAATAATTCTTCACTAGTGCAGGAGTTGTATTTTTAACATATAAATATAATATAACGGTAAATCCTAATACCAACTCTGAGTGGTAAAAGTCCGTTTTTTTTCTGTGAAAATCGTAACCTTCTTTTTATAAACTAACGTATGTAACATCTAATATTATGTAAGATAACTAAACTAAACTAAAAATAAAAAAAATAAACTAACCTTTCCTAAATGTCCAAAATTAGCGACTATAAAACAAGTACTTCTTCGGATTTATACCACCTCAGAGTTAGTAATATTATGATTTACCGTATTTCATACTTTTACAGTAACATATGTATATTATACTAATATTATATACGCGAAAGTTTGTAACAATGTATGGATGTATGTTTGTTACTCTTTCACGTACAAAACTACTGATCGGATCTAGATTAAATTTGGCATAGATTATAATCGTCATTCCAGATTATAATATCTATGCCAAATTTAATCCAGATACCCGCACCCTCGCTCACACAAACTTGTTACTTACTTAATCAGATTTATTTTAAAATTAAGTACTTGCTTAAGTAATTAAAAACTATCATCATGATTCGTCCAAGAGGTGGGAGCCTGGTGTTCTGTAACACAGGTTTTACCTACTTCAGACACCAGACTCTCACAAAGGAACGAGATTGCTGTATTTGTATTATACCTGTAATTTTATAATGTACTTACCTTTGTGAAAGAGTGAAATAAACTTGTTATTATTATTATTAGATAATGTTTAATCCACATAGGTTACTTTTTATCCCGGAAAAAAAAATCTCTGTTCCCGAGGGATTGCACGTGGGCGAAAGCTAGTATAAAATATATTTTGTATTTATAGTTATTTACGTAGTTAAGGATTAAAAGGGTGGATTAGATAGTTAGATAGCTGACCCAAAAGCATGAGTAGAAACACAAATATATAGGGACAACACAATTTACATATCAATCAAATGGATTCATTAAACCTTCAAAAGTTAGAATGGTTTAATAAAGTTTTCTCACATAAACATACGTTTTTATGCAATAAACACAAATATAGATAATAATGTACTACTAACAGAATTACGGTCACGGTGGCTAATCTCTACGGAGACTAGCCAGATGACTAGCACTCTTTATCCCCTCACTCTCACAGTCAGATGGGTCTATGGGACGGCAATTCGACACGATCAGAGAGAGATCAGACGTAGAAATAACGGCTTTACGTGCTTTCCGAGGTCAGTAAACACCGCTAATATCCAAACTCCGGGCATCTATTGTGTATTTCTTCACAGAAAAGCCCAATATTTTTTTTGGCCCCAACTGGAAATCGAATCCAGCCATATTAGCTCTAGGAAAAAATATGTTGAATTTTGTTTATTTTGACGTTATTATATATCATGCATTTGAAACTAACTATTGACCGGTTTTTTTTTCACTACTAGTAAGCTACATTATTCCGCTAGATATAGGTTTTTTTTTTATTGACAATATACGGGAGTGTAGCCGCAGCCAGAACCTAGTATTTAAAATAACAACTAATTTACACGGTACGCAATCTGCTCGCTGTCATTCTCCGATGACAGCCATATTAATTTACAAAATATTGCTTCTGATTTCCTAATTACAGTCCAAAATTATAATATTTATCAACAAATAAGATAATCCTACTAATATTAGAAATGCAAAGTTTGTAAGAATGGATGGATGGATGATGGATATTTGTTACTCTTTCACATAAAAACTACTGAACGGATCTGGATAAAATTTGGCACAGAGATAGATTATGGTCTGGAATAACACATAGGCTACTTTTTACAGCGATAACCGACATCCACGCGGGCGGAGCCGCGGGCAACAACTAGTTATAGAATAAATATGCAATGCACAAAATAAAAACTATTTGAATGCTTTTAAAAATCTATTATATCATCAGTAGACTTTTAAGGATCTTAACGATAGCTAAATTTTAATAAAATTAAATATTCACTCGAGCGAAGTAGGGCTTGGTCGCTAGTTAGTGATAATTAACTAACGTGAGGATATCCTTTATAAACATTCAATTACTTATAAATAATAGCAACCCATATATGTTACACTGCTGGGCACGGATCTCCTTTCCTCTATCAAGAGAAGGAGAGGGTTTTAGGCCTTAATTCACACACACTGGCCTAATGCAGGTTGGTGAATGTCCCTGTCTTTAGAATTTCTTCTAAGACATGTGGGTTTCCTCACGATATTTTCCTTCACCGTCAGCAGATGGCAAATCATTTGATTAGTACATAAAACTCCACAAAATGAAATTCACATTGGTAGTACTCGGGATCGAACTCGCACCTCTTGCGTGCAAGTAGGTTACTTTCTCACACGGCCACCATCGCTTTTACTTATTATGGTATTTATTTATCTTATTAATTATCTGTTACAGTTTTATTTTGTAATATGCAATATGGCCGATAATATTGTGTTGAAAATAAAAACTACTTTTTTAATATTACTTAGGTGGCAAATAAGCATACCGTCCACCAGAGGGTACGTAGTTACCGTAGCCTATGTACGCTTGTAATACCAGAGTTGTCACCTGTGCGTGGCCGACAAAAAATAATCATCAGGGTTGAATCAGTTTGGTAGGATTTTTTATAGGATAGGGAAACATTTCGATAAAAACGCATCCCCAAATGAGCTCTGGAAACCTGTACTCACACACAGGAACACAACTACACCGCTAGGTGTAGTCATTTGACAGTGGTCCCCTGTAAAGTCGAGCGAGGTTAACTGATGAGGGGGCTCATCAGTTAACCTCGCTCACTAGTATGGTGCCCTGTCTCTCTTTAAATTTAAAATATAAACAAAAACTGGAATGGACCACGTTTCTGAAAGGATTGTTTGGGGTAGAACCTGAAAATCTAAGAGCGAGTCATTATTAAGGTTGGATAACATTTTGCGTCTGGAAAATAACGTAAAATATATCAAGCGGATATTGCTATAATAAGGCTTGTGTCGTAAAAACATTCTTTATGAGACTATAAAAAGTTTTTTTAGGGAAATCAAGTTGATAGACAGACTCTTCAATATAATCAATGTTGATTAACTAACTTTACGATTTTTTTTCTAAAAAAGTGATGAAAATTCAAAAGTTTTATTGAAATTTGAAAAAACTTTGAAACTTTGATCATAAATATGGAAGATTAGTAACACATTTATAGATATTTTTATGTAAAATATCTATTCGGTATCTATTGATGTATTGTATTCAGTCTTGTTAAAAGTTCAAATTCCATACTCGCTTTTCCATTAACCGAAAAAACAAAACTATTATACGGATTAGTGTTAAGGTTAAAATTGTGATTAGTATTATGTCTGTATGTCTTCAGAGTCAAAAGTCAAAGTCAAACTCATTTATTCATTTAGGTCAAATACATGATACTTATGAACGTCATAAAAACAAATGCCAGCATACTTTTTTCCTACGGCCAATTCGCTGACAATGGTAGGGCCTCGAGAAGAATTGGCAAGAACTCGGGTCACTCTTTTTAATCGCCAGAATATAACATTTACAATTTGGTATAGGTTACAATATTAGTGGTAACGAAAAGGAACGGAAACCAATATACCATACAGAATGAAATTTAGGTAAGTATTTAATTTAATTAATTAAGAAACAATATAATGAGTTTAAAAAAATAATGAATTTAGTATGGTAATGACGAATCGTTTCTTTTTGTAAAAATAAGATAGAAACGTGTCGAGATCACATTGCAATCTTAGTAAAATCTAAAAACTATATAATTTAAAAATAAATCATGCCAAGATTGACCAGCCACCCCAAGTAGCACCCATTCACGAACGTCGTAGAGGGTGATAATCGTCACTGAGCAACAAAACCCTCTCAATAAAAAATCTATGGCCCCATGTACGCTTCTATACAAAGCTCACAGAACGGACGGCCGCGGCAGAGTGGTTTTGGAATGGCGACCATGAACTGGAAGACGCAGCGTGCACAGGCGTCCAACAAGATGAACTGAAGACCTGGTTAAAGTTGCGGGCAGCTGACGGCAAAAGTCAACTCAAGAACGAACACTGTAGAAATCTCTGGAGAAGTCCCATATTCAGCTGTGGAAGTCTTTTGACTGAGATGATGATGGTGAAATGACATCCATGCATCAGTTCCGTTGGTCACTTAGAAAATTTCTTTCGAGAATAATCTGGTTGTTTATTTTAAACTGTAACTTTGAGCAAGCCCGACTGGGGACTTACAGATGACCACAGCCAAATAACTACGCACAGTGGTGTAGTTGTATTCTTATGTTTGAGTAAAGGTATCTAGCGCTCATTTAGGAATGCGTTCTGAAAGAAACGTTTTCCTATACCAGGGATATTCCATCCTAAACCCTGGTGAAAAATAATGTCAAGCAACATGCATGTGATACTTCTAGTTTTGCATTCGTCCATAGGCTACAATGACTGCTGAACATCAGACGGGCTGTATGCTTATTTGCCACCCAAGCAGTATAACAAAACTCAGGCCTTCGTTTTCGGATAAAATGTATCCGAAAACGAAGGCCTAATATCTATTACCTCTAACAAAATTCCCTATACTCAATGCATGCTTTGCTGCCAATTTTGCACAGCACTGCAATATTAGTTGCCACCACGATATTGTGAAGCACAACTATTAATTGCGACCAGCTGTACCTACCTGGTGCTCCAAGCTATTGTAATTTACCTGTTAACTTGTACAAACTGCAAGTACCGATTATTAATTGCACTTTGGCGGCGTATCTAGTTCGAAAACTGTTATATTAAAGGCCGTTTGGAATAATATTATAAGTAGGTACTTACTAAGTTTACTAGTCGTAGCTCAAGGAGCGTATTAAGTATCTCCTCTCTCTGTCTTCCTGACTACTTGTCCTACTTGGTGGAGGGGTCAACCCTTTTTGAGTGATTCTTCCACTTCGCTCTATACTTATCGTCGTCTTCGAAAACATTGCATCTCATGTCTCTGCGCATTACATCGATCCATGTCATCTTGGGCTGGCAACTCCAGCACCTGGTTACCGATGTGATCCGGTGGCTTCCTTCTAACATGTCCATATTATCTCATTCTGCATACAAGTATTATTCTGTGAAATTTTGTATGTGAAATTTTGGCACTATAAGGTTCAGTTCAGGTCACTCTCTATCAGGTACCTTCTTATTTGTTTTTATAATATATACAACTTATTTACTAAGCAACAAGTCTCGGGTGAATGTAACGGTCACAAAGTACACCCATATTTGAGACAACCATTTACGGATTACGGATCAAACCTACAACACGTCCCGCAGGTAGCAAATAGCGAGGTAACCACTTAAACGCCTGGTAAAAGTTGCAGGCATTCGATGAACAAAATCAACTCATATATGGTTAATCCTAAATTCTGCTGAACTAACTTATCCTTACTAATATTATAAATGTGAATGTTTGTAAGAATGGATGGATGGATGTTTGTTACTCTTTTACGTAACAACTACTGAACGGATCTGGATGAAATTTGGCACAGAGATAGATTATGGTCTGAAATAACACATAGGCTACTTTTAACAGCGATAACCAACATCCACGCGAGCGGAGCCGCGGGCAACAGCTAGTTCTCCATAATATTGTTGTCCATAATCACAACCATCGATACAAACGATGCACTCCGTTCATCTCTTTATTGCATTTTTTATCTTTAAACTTTTTAAGTCCCTATTTTGATCTTGGTAAAAACGCTGAACATCGTAAAACAAGCGTCCACAACTTTACCTCAGGTATTTAGTTTTTCTTTAGAAGTTTAAAAACTTGATACAACAAAAGTAAAAATAAATATTTTTAAAAGTTTTATGAAAGAGGATTTTGCAAGAAAAAGTGCTGACTAACTTTTTCTATGACAGAGATACATAATCTATACTAATATTTTGAAGCTGAAGAGTTTGTTTGTTTGTTTGGTTGAACGCGCTAATCTCAGAAAGTACTAGTTCGATTAGAAAAAATATTTTTTTGTTGAATAGTGCATTTATCCAGGAAGGCTTTATAACATCACGCTATAATCAATAGGAGCGGAGCAGTAGTGAGATATGTTGTAAAATCGGGGAAAATATTCCAAATTACCACGCGGATGAAGTCGCGGGCGACCCCTAGTATATTATAATACATAACAGGGATAATATTAATATTGATTAGGTACTTTTTATTTAATTTATATAACATAGACAAGAATGGCCTGTTGGTCTAGTGGTTAGTGACTCTGACTGCTACGCCGGAGGTCGTGGGTTCGATTCCCACCCAGGACAAATCTTTGTGTGATGAGCATAAATGTTTGTTCTGTGTCTGGGTGTAATTTATCTATAATATGTATGTATTTAGAAATATAATATAAGTATGTTTATCAGTTGTCTGGTTACCATAGTACAGGCTCTGTCTAGTTTGGGATCAGATAGCGATGTGTGAGTTGTCCTGAAAATATTATTATTATTATTATGTCTCTCCTTATCACGGGTATTTTCCCATCATTCAAGGAGAATACCTATAGCCTTTGGAAGGCTTACGCGGGGACATAGATCCAACACGCAGAGGCCCTTAGAGAATTTTAATTTAAAATGGGATGAGACGCTTACCATAGTCATGCCACAGCTGCACTATTGCAGTACAGCCATGATTTGCCTATGGCAAGTGTAAAACTATTGGAACATATGAAATCAAATAATTTTGGGCTATGGGATTGGGTGTTTGGTGGACTGGACAAAGACTATGGGATACAACGTCGCCTGCCATCATTTAAAAGTTGGGATATACTGTTAAACGACAAATAGGCAGACGGTGACTTGCCTATACACTAGATGGGCCCCATGAAACAACCGACATGGGCAACAGCCCACAAGTAACAGGGCAACACCATAGTGCGCGGCTAGGGGTGTCGAGCGGTGCGGCGCCGGTTTCACCATCGGGGGTCTTTGACAGAGACCCGAGAGCGGGTTTCCCCGTAGTTATGCCCTTGAAAATGACACTTCCACCCCCGAGCATATAGCTCTTGCGACCCCTCTCTGATCAGCCAATTAAGGCAAGCCAGAGTTGAGAGTCCTGCGGGCGCTCTTGCCAGTCCACTCCGGACAGCCAATAAAGGCAATCCAGAGACGAGGCCCTGACCGACTCTCTGGGGCATTCGAGACCGCAATGTCGCCACTCACATTCAGCCCGCCACAAGCTGCTCTGCGGCTATTATTATTATTATTATTAATTGCTCGTTTTCAGATAGTAATCTAAATATGAGCAATTCTTGTCTTCATACTAGGTTTTACATGCGTCTTTGCCCGCGTGAATTTTCTAGCCAAGAAATTCGTTTGATAAATTAAACAGAAAAATCATGTTCATGTGCTATTTTTGTAAAGAGATTTAAACACTTCTTCTTGTCGTTCGGTTACTGGCCAACCTGCCCTCTACACAAGTGACATAAACGGTAGTCGAGTCGATCGAATAGAATAGAAAGCAAATGTATGGGATTTGACATAAGTTTACTATATAATGTCATAAAGTTACGTCAATCCCGATAAATTTGCTTTCTATTCTATTCGATCGACTCGACTACTGTTTATGTCACTTGTAAAGAAGAAGAAAGAATACATTACTACTGCGTCACTGAGGAAGTCACTGAAAATTTTATAAGTAAACTTAAATTTTCTCGACATTTTATCTTAGCTTGCCTATATCGACGGTTAACCGCTAGAGGGTGTATTATCCTAACCAAAATGTCAGTTCCATTTAGTTCCCAGTTTACCAACTCGCATCGTTCAAGTTTCATACATCGCGCAAAAGTTGAACGTGTACCTAGTTGTTTAAGCCACGACTTTGCCTTCAAGTCTACTATGAGTTTATCGACAACGGCTATAGTACAGATTTTGATGATATGTTTTACTGTTTGCTTTTTGCAATTAATAATAATAATAATAAATAATAAAATTTATTTTAGGAACAGTTTACAATAGTGTTTTATGACAATTTACAAACGATAATAGCTGTAGTAGTGGAACACTGTGGCACAGCCATTAACGCCCCCTCCAGTAAGACAGCGGCGTAAACGTTCCTTAGAACTAAAGTAAAATAAAATAAAAGCATACAATTTTCACATATAGGTATAAAAATAGGTTTTACATATAGATAATAAAAAAGTGTAAGTGATGGTATGTGTGTGTGTGTGTGGTGTGGTGTGTGTTTGGTGTGTTTGTGTGTGTGAGTGAGAGTGTGTGTGGATATGTGTGTGTGCGCGCGCTAGACGTATTGGTATATTAGTGCATACGTTACCAAGTAGATGTGAGAAAGTTTTCGACTTCCTCATATGTTAGACCAAGTAACCACCCGGTGACACGAGATTTAAAGTTATAATCATACAATAGTGTTCAATTAATACTTACACTTACTATTTAATACGTTTATAAAATAGCAAATTACAATAATTATACGAATTTGGAATTCTGTCGTCACTCATTATAGTTATAATAATAATAATAATAATAATCATTTAATTCAGGAAATTTTTACATAACCCATAGATAAATACCTTATAGTCTAACATATATATATATTATAAAACTTATAACTAAACACTTTTCAACGGCGTCGTGTTACGCTGACTTGTGTTGTGCAATCGTCCACGAAATCGACGATACACTACACCTTTCGGCCATAACTCTTCTTTGAGAAACATCTCGAGATGTTGAGTCGGCGCTCGCACCACAAACGAATTGAAGTAGCTGCTGTGACGCGATTCCAACTTTTCGACTCTCAAAGTCCAGTGGCTCTTGATCTTGATATACTCCACAATCTCCTCAGCCTTTGTGGAGTAATGCAGACGGGACACGTATAGCTGCGTCGTAGGTGTAGCAGGACGCAGTAGCATATTGGGTCCTGTCAGCGCGGTACCACACTGATTCTTACAAGGAGGCTTCTTTTTCTTCTTCACAACCTTAATGAAGCCGTCCTTGTCCGTGTCCTTCTCTGGAACCCGCTGTTTCATCGATGTTCCTTCTTTCAACACCGCAGACTTGTTGGTGGCGGCAACAGCGGCGTAGGCACGTTTAGGGGTCAACGTACCCACGCGGTTTGCTGCCTCTACACAAGTTATAAAGGTCCTGCAAGAATACCAGCGTTGTGGTCCAAGCCACAACATTAGAGCTGACGCAAGGACCTTATTTGCTTTTTTGTAGTAA
Source organism: Trisateles emortualis (assembly GCA_947095525.1). Lineage (NCBI taxonomy): Eukaryota > Metazoa > Arthropoda > Insecta > Lepidoptera > Erebidae > Trisateles > Trisateles emortualis. Next base: position 16,442,687 of record OX352736.1, on the reverse strand, counting down.
GTTTTAGTAAATGTATTAATTATAAGTTTTATTTAATGTAAGAGAAAATTTAAAAAAAATCTTTTTAATGAAAATTGTGTAAAAGTATTATAAAGGCAAGTAGATATAAATGATTCTCTATTTGACTGTGGTCGTCTTCTTCTTAATGTTTCAATGGCATATGGTTGGAATTAATATTGTTACGGTCAAAAAAACAGCCATATTGATTGCATTGTCAGTGGTAGCCATTAAGTCCTCCTGCGTGCAGGTCTTAGAGCACGCAGAGCGCGATATGAAGAGGATCCTTGTGTGGTCTTCTGTAAGGATGTCCCTCCTCAATCAGGCTTACTTGCCTGTATGGTGATCTACCTTTGCCAGTTACCACACACAGTAAAAAAACTATTGCTCAGTAGCAATAGTTTTTTTATTGTGTCTGGTAACCAATCTGGATCAATCGGAGAAATCAAAGAACATTTAGCGTCAGTAGGTACGCTGAATGTTCTCTGATTTCTCCGATTGATCAGCATAGACGACAGTTCTTTAAAATTGCAGCAGTTGTACCAGTATTCCCAGCAGTAATATTACCGGTAGTAATGTTCTAAAATTAGGGTAGATGTATTAGATCTTTGTAGGTCAATACTCACACCGGGGGAAGTTATGTTATTGGGACAAATTTCAAGTCGTCAACGTTGGAAGTTTGTTGGGTTATGTTGAGAACTTTAGTGGCTATTGTTGTAACCTGATCAGATGAGGTATACCATATACACACTTCCTACTAATATTATAAACGCGAAAGTTTGTCAGTATGGATGGATGGATGTTTGTTACTCTATTATGGTGGAAATCCCATAACAGATCCAACAAAAATTGCTAACATTTTTAATAATTTTTACATTTCAAAAACAAATAAACTGAATAACTTTACTCCAAACTACAAATTAATAAATCGTGTAGATTCAACAATTTTTCTAACGCCCTGTTCTGAAAGTGAAGTCAAAAATGTTATCGTATCTTTAAAAAATACCAATGCTGTGGGCTACGATGGGATCTCAACAAAGATCCTGAAATACAGCTGTAACGAGATATCGACGATACTCTGCCACATAATAAACCTTCCTTTCTGGCAAGGTATTTTTCCCGACAAACTTAAGACTTCCATAGTCAAACCTTTGCACAAAAAAGATAATAGAGACGAATTAAATAATTATAGACCAATTACCTTGGTGCCCATCTTCTCAAAAGTTTTTGAAAAATTAATGCATGTACGAATAACTAGCTTTCTGAACAAGCACAAAATAATAACGAAAGAGCAGAATGGATTTCAGAAAAACAAGTCTACTACTCTAGCTACCTTCTCTCTGGTAAAAAGTATAACAGAGTCACTGGATAGGAAAAAGATAGTTTCGGCGATTTTTTTTGATATGTCGAGTGCTTTTGATTTTGTCGATCATCAAACTCTTTTACACAAATGTGACTTGTATGGTATTAGAGGTAACGCATTAGAGTGGTTGGGCAGCTACCTGAGGGACCGCAAACAGTGAGTAGAGGTTACCCGTGTGGATACAAAACAAACCACTACGACACATAGATCGACATACGAAATTAACAAATTTGGGGTTCCTCAAGGAAGTGTATTAGGTCCTCTTTTGTTCTTGCTCTACATCAATGATATTCCGAAGGTCACAAGTCATATGTGTACATTATTTGCCGATGACATTTCGGTCATAATTTCACAAGACAAGATCTGCAATGACGACTATAAGCAAACATTAAATAATACTATAGAAAATATCTCCATTTGGTTAAAATCAAATAATCTTACTGCCAATTTGTTGAAGACAAAAATCGTTCAATTCAGTAATTATAACAATAAAACATCAAACTTAAATATAAATTACCGTGACCATCAAATCTCTGAGTCAAATGAAACTAAATTTCTAGGTATTACACTCGACAGTCATTGCAATTGGAAAGCTCATGTAAAAACTGTATGTAGTCGTATTAACAGATTTGTGTTTGCTCTCAAAAAGACTAGGAAACTAGCAAACGAAAAGACTGCCTTAATAGCGTATCATGGATATGTAGGGTCATTGCTACGGTATGGAATCTTGTTGTGGGGCAACTCAACGGATATATGTAAGGTGTTTGTCTCACAGAAAAAATGTGTTAGAGCAATATGTGGCGCCGCCCCTCTCGATTCCTGCAGACCTCTTTTTAGGAAATTAGGATTGCTCACTCTCACATCCATTTATATCCAGGAAATTGGTGTGTTTGTTAAATGCATGTGATAATAAAAAATATATTTCTAGAGATCCGAGTAAGTTATGGTTACCGTCAATGTCCACCACTTTACATAAAAAAAACAGTTATTGTATGTGTATCCAAGTGTTCAACAAAATACCGAAAGATATAAGAGAACTACCACTATCTCGATTTGTACATGCACTTAAAAAATGGCTTACAAATCAATGTTTTTATACAATAAGAGAATTTATGACATGTAAAAGTATTATATAGAGAATTCAATTACTACTATTTTTTATTATTAATTAAATTATTTCTTATTATTATTTTTTTTTTTTTAATTATCTGTCATTAAATTCCTATTGTTAAATTATTAATATTATTATTATTTTAGGACATTCTATTTCTTATATTGTTTTTATTTGTATTAACTGACATTTCAAATAGCTATTGTAACTTGTGCACGAAAATTAATATTGTAATCTTAATTTTATAAATAATTACTACTGTATGAATTTGCACACCGACAGCGGTGAGACATGCTGAACTTTGTACACTACCTACTTATAACCTGTAACCATGTTTCGAGCAAATAAATATTCTTATTCTTATTCTCTTTCACGTAAAAACTACTGAACGGATCTGGATGAAATTTGGCACAGAGATAGATTATGGTCTGAAATAACACATAGGCTACTTGTTACAGCAATAACCGACATCCACGCGGGCGGAGCCGCGGGCAAAAGCTAGTACCACATAATGATTTCCTTGCAAGACTCCGTGCTTGCAAGGCTTGTAGAGTAAACTGAAATGGATCGAAATGGGCATGATTAATAAGTATTAAAGTTTTTCTATCACAACATTTTGGTGTTACAAATATTTGAGGTACAGTATGTGAAAGACGCTTGGCGTTTTGCAAGCGTATACAGGCTACGGTAACTGCTTTCTATCACGGTCAAACGGACTATATGCTTGTTTGCCATTTAAGTAGAATTAAAAGACAACACTACCACTAACTACCACTAACTACTAATACTAAGTAACTTTGGTGTCTGAACGCAAAGTGATCAAACTATTATTAATCATATGTATAAAATTTAATTTGAAAAATGGGTCATTTTATGCGCAACCTTTAATTGAAAGAGTATCTATATAACTATATAATTGTATATATATATATAATTATATAGGTCTATTGTTCTGTAAACATATATTCGTAAAATGTTATTTATTTTCATACTTTTTATTATTTTTTGGATAGCTCTTTGCCCGTGTATGTCACTATTGGTGTTAGCAGAATATCAGTGCTGCTTCGCCATTCCGCTTAGCAGCTACAAAGCTGAGCTAAGACCATTTTTGTTCTTGAACAGCATTATTGTACTTAACATAATCTAGGTTAATTATTAATTAATTATAAGGTATATTATTTGTTAAGTATTTGTAATTTTGTTTAGGTACAAAATAAATATATTTATTTCTTTCTTTCTTTCATAACTAAGAGGTCAACTTACACTGGTAAATAGTTACATACATTAATATGTCACTGAAAAGAAATTATTAGAAAACAGCTAGTATGACAAAAAAACTCACTATCAAAATCTGCCAATTCATGGAATAGAAAACCAAACTTTATCTGTATTTTTTTCGTTATTTTCCGCTATCCAGTGGTTACACTAAGAATACACTAGCCATAAATTCCCGGATGGTGTCGTAAAAGGCGACTAATCGATTTTGTCTATCGTCGGGGCAGTAGCGTCCGGCAGCTCACTGATAACATCGGTCTGTGTTTACTTGTACGAATACGTTACCATATATGTCTGTTTATGCATATTTCTGGCCTGTATCTATTTACGGGAAGATCGAATTAAGATATTCTGTTTTGTGAGTATTTAGTTTTGTAACCCACTTTTGCAAAGCTGGTGGTTATGGGTTTGATTCCCAAACAGAACTATTCTTTGTGTGATGAGCACGCGGTCTTTATTCTGTGTTTTGGCGTAATGAGCTCCCTGCCAAGGTTTTCCCAAGAGACTATAGCATGGGGTTCTTCAAGAAAGGAGTTATAAGGTTTTTAAAGGGTCGGCAACGCGTGTGTGACACCCCTGATGTTGCAAACGTCCATAGGCTACGATAACTGCTTACCATCAGGCGGGCCATACTACCAAGGTGGCAAACAAGCATACTTGTTTGCCACCTTGGTAGTATAAAAAAAAAATTAAAATAAAAAGAGTCTTTTATTTCTTGCAAGTTTTACTTTTGTTTTTTGTTTAATGCACTGATTAAGCCAGATATTAGTATTTATAGTAAAAAATAAATTCTTTAAAAATTTAGTATTATCTAAAATATCGACATCGAAATACCTATATATCAGTAGTTGTTTGTAGATTGGTTTTAGCTAGTTTAGCATCAGATAGCCGTATAAGAATAGGATGGAGTCCAGGCTAAGTAAGCCTTGAAGAGCCATAGAGCTGTGAGGTTTAGTAACCTTACCGCGGTCAACTATAGATAGTCATCGTATACTAAAACTAATATTTATTCAGAAAGTAGTACTCCTCAAGTGAAGTGCTTTATCCTTACTAATATTATAAATGTGAAAGTTTGTAAGAATGGATGGATGGATGGATGGATGTTTGTTACTCTTTCACGAAAAAACTACTAAACGGATCTGGATGAAATTTGGCACAGACTACTTTTTGCAGCGATAACCGACATCCATGCGGGCGGAGCCGCGGGCAACAACTAGTAAGTAATAAATATAAGCTAAAATAGGAAGCATTTAATTTAGCCCCTAGCAAAACGGAGCAACGTTTGTTTGTATTTCATTACAAAAAGAACAAGTTTGACGTAAAATCGATATGTATGTCGAAAAAAATTCAATCTTTATGCCTGTCCAATCTCTACTATAGGCAGTGAGCTGGCTCGATTTTATTAAAGCCTCTTTTTATTTGTGGTGTGTCTAAAAAGTTTTATACGTCTCGTTGGGTTTTTACAAAAAATATGTTTGGGCTTTTTACACGATAGCGTAAAAGCAAATGGGTTACTATATAGTCATTTGATCTCAGTGAAGACTTATTGATATGAAACATATAAAATATTATACTTGCAGATTCTGTAGAAATAATAAAATTAACTGCTTACTATTACGCTGTTCGTTTGCTCGTTTGCGACCTCAGTAGTATAAAAAAAGCTTAATATTATACAGAGTAAGTTTATTTCTCTGCAATAATAATAATAGCAAACCATATATGACCCACTGCTGGGCACGGATCTCCTCTCCTCTATATACTTACGTAGCCAAGTAATGCAGGTTGGTGAATCAGACATATCTTTACAATTTCTTGCAAGACATGTGTGGGTTTTCTCAAGCGGTTTTCCTTCACCGTTAGCAGATGGTAAATCATGTGATTAGGACATATAAATTCCACAAAGTGAAATTCACATTCCACCCGGGAACTCACACCTTCATTTATTTGTCTGTTCAATGTTAATTGTTACTATATATTTTTGTGTTTCTTATTGAAGGTTTCCGTCCCTCTTTGTCCCCGACATGACGTTAAACTGTGGCGCGCCTCCAATATGGCGTTAAACTAAAATGCAGACAACACCACTGCCAGAAAAGGAAAATTCGAAATATAACCCTATACCAACCCGTCTGGCCAGCGTGGTATAGTAAGGCCAAAAACCTCCAATGGTAAGACGCCAAAAGCAAAGGCCCCCAGTTCCCGGTAGTCCCACTGTCCGTGGCCACGGTAGCGGTCGCGGTACCAGCGGGGCAGGGGGTGCGAAGAATCTCCGGGCTACAATAAAAGGCTACCAAAAACACCTGACCCTGGCGACGTATAATGGACGCTCTCTACGGCTGGACCAACACCTCACCGAACTCGAGGTAGAATTAGGTCGCATAAACTGGCACATATTGGGGTTATCTGAAGTCCGACGACAGGGAGAGGATACGATAACCCTTGAGTCAGGCCACCTATTCTACTTTCGGGAAGGTGACCCTCTCAGGGTGGTGTCGGTTTCCTGGTCAACAAAGCTCTCACTAACAACGTTGTGGAAGTCAGCAGTGTGTCGACGCGGGTAGCGTACCTCATAATAAAAATCACCGACAGGTACTCCCTGAAGGTGGTACAGGTATATGCGCCGACCTCGACATACTGTGACGACATAGCCGAAGCCATGTACGAAGACATAGCCAAGGCACTACATGGTACCACCAAGGCTCACTACAACGTTGTTATGGGGGACTTCAATGCCAAAGTGGGAGTACAAGAACGCGGCGAAACGAAAATCGGATCCTACGGCGTGGGGCGCCGAAACCACAGGGGGCAAATGCTGGTCAACTTTCTGGAGTCACAGGGGCTCTTCTTAATGAATTCTTTCTTTAAAAAGAAGCCCCAGAGAAAGTGGACATGGCGAAGCCCCGATACTGTGACAAGGAACGAGATAGACTTTATCATGACTGACAGGAGGTCTGTGTTTAGAGACGTCTCCGTAATCAACAGGTTCAATACCGGCAGTGATCACCGACTTGTACGAGGCACTCTGAATATAGACTTCAAAGCCGAAAGGCGTCGCATGATTAAGTCAACTCTCAGACCTACTGCGCCTCAAATAGCATTAGGGTCCGAAAAGTTCTAATTGGAGCTTCAAAATCGTTTCGATCTGCTGGAAACTGAAGGCACTGTTGACGAGAAAATCGACACAGTGGTCAGAACGCTACAGGATGTGTCTCGAAGGGTGTTTCCCGGAAAAAGCGTAAACAGACAGTCTAAACTCTCGCTCGAGACTCTTGAACTTATGAGGCAAAGACGGGAAATGTCATCCACGCAGACGTCTTCGTCAGATGGAAGAAACCTCAACTGGAAGATCCGGAAGCTGGTGCGACGTGACCTCCGATGTTCAAACGCCCGCGCCATCGCGGCTGCGATTGAACAGAACAGAGGCACCAAAGTCTTCGCTCGCCAGCTAGGTAGATCCCATCTGACGAAACTAAATACTGCGGATGGCAGAACCGTGACCTCAGGGTTCGAGATTCTCGAGGAAATTGAGAGTTTCTACAAAGACCTGTACGCATCACGGATGACTGAACCCACGAGACCCAGCGCTGATGACCACAGGGCCCCACTCACGCGCCACTACACGGAAGACATCCCTGATGTCAACCAGGGCGAGGTCAGAGTGGCTCTCGAGCAGCTGAAGAACAATAAGTCGCCTGGTGATGACGGAATAACCACAGAGCTCCTAAAAGCAGGCGGGGCTCCAATCCTGAAAGAGCTAGCGAGTCTCTTCAATTCCGTTATACACCAGGGCCTAACACCTCAAGCGTGGAGTGGGAGTGCGGTGGTTCTGTTCTTCAAAAAAGGTGACAAAGCCTTGCTGAAGAACTACAGACCCATCTCACTCCTGAGCCACGTTTACAAGTTGTTCTCGAGAGTACTCACAAACCGCCTCGCCAGAAAACTTGACGAGTTCCAGCCTCCGGAACAAGCCGGGTTTCGAAAAGGCTATAGCACCGTGGATCACATCCATACTGTTCGGCAGATTGTACAGAAGACCGAAGAGTACAATCAGCCGCTGTGTATGGCATTCGTGGACTACGAGAAAGCCTTCGACTCCATCGAAACCTGGGCAGTTTTGGGTGCTCTGCAGCGGTGTCGCATTGATTGGCGCTATATCGAGGTGCTGAGATGTCTTTATGACACCGCCACTATGACCGTCCAGCTCCAGGACCAAAAGACCAACCCGATTGAGTTGCGTCGAGGGGTGAGACAGGGGAATGTAATATCCCCCAAGCTTTTCACCAACGCGCTCGAAGACGTCTTTAAGACGCTGGACTGGACTGGACGGGGCATTAACATAAATGGCGAGTACATCTCACACCTTCGGTTTGCCGATGATATCGTCATCGTTGCAGAGTCTCTGGAATAGTTGAGCGGAATGCTGCACAGCCTGAATGAAGCCTCACGACGTGTCGGTCTCGGTATGAACTTGGATAAAACCAAGATTATGTTCAACGAACATATCACGCCGGGACCGATTTACGTCGACGGTTCGATGCTCGAAGTTGTTCGGCAGTATATCTACCTTGGGCAAACTGTCCAGCTTGGTAGAAACAACTTCGAGAAAGAAATCAACCGTAGGATTCAGTTGGGTTGGGCAGCGTTTGGCAAACTACGTCACGTTTTCTCTTCGCCTTTACCGCAATGCCTGAAGACGATAGTTTTCAACCAATGCGTCCTACCAGTTATGACGTACGGTGCCGAGACTTGGACGCTCACAGTGGGACTAGTCCACAAATTAAAAGTCGCACAGCGGGCTATGGAGCGAGCTATGCTTGGAGTCTCTTTGAAGGATAAGATTCGCAACGAGGTAATCCGACAAAGAACCAAAGTTACCGACATAGCTCGCAGACTTAGCAAGCTGAAGTGGCAATGGGCTGGTCACATCTGCAGAAGGACCGACGGCCGATGGGGCAGACGTGTCCTAGAGTGGAGACCGCGACTCGGTAAGCGTAAGGTAGGGCGGCCCCCAGCTAGGTGGACCGACGACCTAAAAACGGTCGCTAGGGCGCACTGGATGCGGAAGGCGGAGGACCGTGTGCTGTGGCGCGTGTTAGGTGAGGCCTATGTCCAGCAGTGGACTGCGATAGGCTGATTGATTGATTGTTACCACAAATATAATATATATATATATATTTTAAAGACTACTCCCGCACTAGAGAACAAGCTCTGTGTCGGTGAGGACTTTACAAACATACAATTAACGGACACAAATTACACCCAGACTCAGAACAACTCTTTGTGGGTCACACAAAGTTTTGTCCCTGTGTGGGAATCGAACCCACAACCTCGTGCACAGCAAGCACATACTGCACCCATTGGACCACTAAGGCAGTCAAATTTCATACTAAATTGTAAATGTTATACTCTGGCGATTAAAAAGAGTGGCCCTAAATCTTTGTCAAGTCTAGTCAGCGAATTGGTCGTAAGGAAAAAATATGCTAGCATTTGTTTTTATGACGTTCATAAGTATCATGCATTTGATATAAAATAAAACGAATAAATGAATTTGACTCGAAGCGGTCTTATTTATTTTTCTATAGTTGTTGAAAGAGTTACTAGTTCTTTACACTGTTGTTTACGCTATGGTTCTACTTATTACCTATACGTAGGTAAAACTGAGTATTCAACATTATAACACATTTTTAAATACAGAGCATACATTTGTTACATTCTTAGACATTTGATTCCCAAAATTGCATTCAGGGGCTACGGAATGTAATTTGCTGCCAATCTTGACATACCGACTTCTTGTATATATTCACATGACATTCTTCAGAATATAATAATAACTAGCTGTACCCGCGACTTCGTTCGCGTGTTTAGTCTTTTACTGTAAATCTGAAAACTACAAACTTTCATTGGCTGATTTTCATCTTTAGCGGTTACATTTACTTAAATTTTTTTAGCGGATGCCTATATCATAATAGCTCTCTGAGTGTCTAGTGATTTAAACTGTGCGTTTGTTGATTAGTCAGTTACGTTTTACTTTTAAACATTTAGGTTCTGCAATTAATAAACTTCATAAAGAAATATTTCTTGTTTGTACGATTGTTCTGCTCTTCAAATTGTTTTAGCGCAAACGTGAACAATCTTATGGCCTAATGCTTAGCTAATAGATTAAATATATCTGTGCCATACCCTGTAGAAATTTCTGCATCTATACATTTCGTTTTAAATTGGTCACTTCTAACCTGATAGGTTTCCGTGTGGTGACGGATTAAGAATACAAAACTGCCGTGTTATAACTTAAATGCCGTTATCTGACATCTGATCACTTAATGAAATTTTTGCTTATTTCACACGAGAAACATATATACTTAACGACTTTAAAAAAATATATATATCTAGAACTATTCAAGATATTAAAAATTCGTAAACACAGATCGATCGATTTTTTTTTCTCATTAATATAGCATCAAAAGTTAAAAACGACCAGATGTCAGATAACGGCATTTAAGTTATAACACGGCAGAAAATGTCACCACCCCTTTCTATCCCAAGGGTGTCGTAAGAGTCGACTAAAGGAGTAAGTCAGGCAGACAATATCCACTGCAAGAGAAGGAAAATTCGAAATAAAACCCTATACCAATCCGTCTGGCCAGCGTGGTGTGGTAGGCTAATATCCCTCCAAGTGTATGGGGGAGACCCGTGCCCAGCAGTAGGACATTTGTGGGATGATATGATGAACCTGATAGGTACTGTTACACAGTTTGGGTGGGCTAATTTTTTTTAATTCCTAAAGTGCATAATGGTCCGCCGCAGTGCTCAAGGATTACAGAAATTGAACTGCATAGTTGTTATATTCTTTTTGATCCATCATTCTATTAATAGAGATATAGTACTCTACATAAGCTTCCGGAACAAAACTGAATAAAAAACCAGTAAGCTTTTAGTTTTAATATAGTCGACCATATTAGTGAGAGTTCAACGTAAATTCGATATATAGGTTTCTATTATTATGTATATCTCTGAAACCATGCATTTTTTACTTTGTACATTGTTTAATTACGAAGTTTCGGTGCCTATATTCGTGCCTGCATCATCATATTAGTTCAATTGTACCATTTTAATTTGCTCATTAAATGTGATTAGTTACAGCATTTCATTACACATTATGTCTGATCTCTATCGGCAAATTATTTATCATTGAGAAGTTGGCCTTCTGCAGTATTCTTTATTAGTTTCACTAACGAATTGATGCTTCCTGAATGCATTTAATTTTGTTTGATTCATTGCAGTATGCCTAGATAGTGTTTGAGGGGGTTACTCAATTCCCTACGGATTCGATCACCAGAACTGGTTTTTTTTTAATGAGAACCATTATGAGAGACTATCCATTCAATTGCAAAATGATTTTTAAGAGATTTTTTTTAAGATAGGGGAGGAACTCCACCTTACATTAGATGACAGCCAAATAACTACACACAGCGGTGTAATTGTGTTCCTGTGTGTAACTATAGGTCTCCAACGCTCACTTAGGGATCCATTTTGAAAGAAACGTATTCCTATCCCATGACTACTCTGCTCCCATCTTATGGCCCTGGTGTAAAAAATGGGTTGGGAACACGCAAGTGATACCTTTGGTACTGCAAGCGTCTATAGGCAACGGTAACTGCTTAACATCATTTGGGCCGTATGCTTGTTTGCCATATAAGTAGTTCTATCTCAGCCATAAGACGTCCACTGCTCAACATAGGCTTCCCGCAAGGATTTCCACATCAGTCGGTCCTGAGCTGACCTTGTCCATCGGTTGCCCGCGACCTTTACCAGGTCGTCGGTCCACCTTGTTGGAGGCCTGCCCACGCTGCGTCTTCCAGTTCGTGGTCGCCACTCTAGCCTCTAATAACTATCATCGTAATACTTCAGCCAATTTACACGCACAAAACTATAATGGAAGAATTACGCCATTACCTGGTGAAAATCGTATCAAATTTTATTGGGTAGTTATTGAGTTTATCTTGACCAGACAGATTCGGTGGAGTGTTTTCTTTTCTTTGCTGCTTTCCTGATTACCTAAATTAAAATATTGTTAAATGTTAGCGCCTACAAAAAATGAAATAGCAATTATTTTATAGGCGTTTATTAGGCGTTACTAATTTAGTCAGTGATTGTCTGGGGTCATGGCATTATTTACCCCTATTTCTTTAAAATAAAATATAGCCTATGTTACTCGCAGATAATGTAGCTTTTTAATGGTGAAGGAATTTTTAAAATCGGTCCAGTCGTCTTTGAGTTTATCCATTACATACAAACAAACAAACAAACAAACAAAAATACAAATCTTTCCTCTTTATAATATTAGTATAGAAGTATAGATATAGATAATAATACGATTACACATGTTCCAATAGCACTACACTTGCCATAGGCAAATCATGGCTGTACTGCAATAATGCAGCTATGGCATGACTATGGTAAGCGTTTCATCCCATTTTAAATTAAAATTCTCTAAAGGACTCTGCGTGTTGGATCTATGTCCCCGCGTAAGCCTTCCAAAGGCCCGGGTATTCTCCTTGAATTATGGGAAAATACCAGTGATTAAGAGATACATAATAATAATAAATATGCTTAATTGTACACCAAATGTTAAAAATACAGGCAAGAAATCAATAAGATACATCGAACAGTATGAACAATGGGCGGTCTTATCGCTATAAGCGATCTCTTCCAGACAATCTTACTTTGATATATAATATACATTGTCATTGTCACACTACCTACTTGTATAACATTGTACAGAAAACCAGCGTTGACTGATGACTCATCAGTTGAACTGATGTCGACTGTCAACACAAGCTGAGTCAACACCTTTTGCTGCACCTAACAATTTTATCTAAGCACTAGGGGACACCCGCGTGGTAATTTGGAATATTTTCCCCGATTTTGCAACACATCTCACTACTGCTCCGCTCCTATTGATCATAGCGTAATGTTATATAGCCTATAGCCTTCCTGGATAAATGCAATATTCAACAAAAAAAATTATAATCGAACCAGTACTTTCTGAGATTAGCGCGTTTAACCAAACAAACTCTTCAGCTTTATAATATTAAGTATAGATTTAACCCGCTTTTGTTTACGATTTGATTATGTTACTACAGATGTGATAAGTTTGTATGGTAGCAATAAAAGATTATTATTTACATTATGATTAAAACTATATCTTCATAGAAAAGTTTACTAAAGTCAAATAGTACGGTTATACCCTTAAAGCTTGAGTACTTTTAATTACAATTGTAATCCTAATAAAATTACTTATTAAGGCTGTTCTCTTGCCTTGCAATGGGATGTAATTGGAACATACTTATTAAGGCCCGAATAAATTCCATGTAAATGCGCTCAGTACTTTAAATACTCGTTCGCAATGATAGCCCTCAGGTTGCTTTTATGATTGGGCTGGAATGTGTTGTGTAAATAAAATGCTACGTTTATTTAGGTCTGTATTTGAAGTGGCATGTGAAAATCTGTATAGCAATGTGAAGCGGCTTTTTGTTTGTTATATCTATGCTGTTTATTGCTTGGAGTTTCACTGTGAGATCGAGGAGATCCGTAGGAGAACCGAAGAAACCGACTTACCTCGAAGAATTGCTGTTTTTTTTTGTTTACACTTACACTTAATTGCTTTAATTAAGTGTCAATGGGCAGGACACATAGCTCGCAGAGGCGACGGCTGATGTGGCAGAAAGGTTCTGGAGTAGTGACCACGAACTGGAAGACACCGACACCAAAGATTGCCGGTGGCCGATGGATAAGGTCAGCTCAGGATCGGTGCTGTGGAAATCTTTGGGGGAGGCCTATGTAGCTGTAGACATTTTTCCGATGAGATGATGATGATGCTGTTTATTGCGATGGCTGCTAGGGTAACCTCGTAACTCTAGGTTTAGGAAGATCGTTACGATCAGTCAGATAATGAGTAACCATTTTTTTAACTAGTTACCGTAGCCTATGGACGCTTGCAACATCGGGTGTATCACTCGAGCGTTGCTGATCTTTCAGAAACCTTATAACTCCTTTCTTGAAAAACCCCATGCAATAGTCTCTCGGGAAAACTTCGGCATAAATACTAGGTGTACTTTATGTCTGTGAATGCTATGTTTATGAAGATTCCGATTCATAGGGCTTGTTCCGTAGTTCGGAAGTTGTCTTTCAATAAAAACACTACTAAACAATAGTGATAAATGATCACTATTGTTTTATCACATTGGGTGTTTTCGTCACCAATAGCAACAAAACAACAATAAACAATAAGCAAGCCAATAATTACTAATAATTCCCGGCCATAAATTTGTATACTAAATTAGTTCCGTGACAGTTTTGTGTTCGAATAGAAACTATTTTGCCTAAAATTAATTGTGGTTAGTGGAGGTTTTTTCAGTCTTATATATATAAGTTATTCAGCAATTTTGGGACGATTGCGTTCAGTTTACGAATTTGTAGTATAATAAAAGTATATAATAGCCCTGCGAATCGATCAATCTGCAAGCTAGCTTAACTTGCTGTGAACTGTCGATGGATGGATGACCCAATCTTATATTCTTCATGGTCCTTTTCAAGTCGGGTTTCCTCGCTTGTATTGGCCCTCCTCCTTAAAATATTTAATATCTACGTACAGTATTCTCGTGTTAATAAATATTGTTTTCCCTACTAAAACAACGACACATCATGAATTGATTATTGAATATTTAACTAATAATACTGTCGAACTTTTCGCACGTAAGTAAGATCGAGGACAAACGAAGACAGAAGGAGTTGTTAACTTTGTAACGATCTTTAGGTACACCTAATCTAATTTCAAGTCCTGAATAGTCCGGTCCTTTTGTTTCTGCATTTTGTGTTCCCATTTCTGTGACTGGTTACGTAAAGGCTTGATTATAGAAGTTCTTTTAAATAAATTGGCTTTTAACGTGTAACGCATAAATTGTAAATGTATAGTAAGAAGAATTTGTAACGACCATTTGTGGATTATTATAAATTTGCCCAGTTATTTTACTACTTAGATGGCAAGCAAGCATACGGCCTGCTTGATGATAGGCAGTTATCATACTCTATGAACGATAGCAATATCTGGATTATTACTCACTTGTTGTCAAAGAGAAATTACACACACCAAAGTTTTCTGTTTTAGGTAACCATGGGAGAACCCCGGAGACTTGTACGTATGCACTCAAATACAACTATGATGCTATGTGCTTGGATGTGGTCTTCTGTATGGTAGAGATCCTTACCTAGTCAGGTGTGCTCACTTGTGTTGTATCCTAGCATCATCAATCTATCTATCTATCTATCCAAATGCCATTCCTAAGTGTCTAAACATGTAGTTTTTTTTTATATTGAGACCAAGCCCCATAAAATGATGTAAAGTAATTGAATATTTTTGGTTACGACAGGATAAAATAAGGCTTGTCAAGTTTGCAAAGGTCACGGAGCAATCCTGGCTTACAAGCAAAACCTATTCAACATTTAGTAAGGCGTGTATTAACCAGATTTAACCAGTTTATCATCGTAACGTCCGGATATTTTGTTGTTCCCCGGTTTTGACTGCATAATGGAACGGATTTCAATATTTTAATATTTATAAGCAATTCGTTTGTTATTGGGCTGGTTGCTCCTACAAAGCGTTATATTTTTAAAGCCACCGAGTTTTTTTAAGGGATTTTTGTAAGGAAAATCTGTGAGATTCACGCCATTATTTGCATTTGAATTAATTTTCGGGACGGATCATCAAAAGTGGATCATCAAAGGTGTATTATCTCGAAAATAAACAAAGGAGTTTAAGCTTCGACCTGGTTACGTAAAAATAAATAGCTATCGGCACCGTTCAAAGAATAAAATCTCTTTTCTGTAAATAATATAATTTGAAGAATGAAATGGTTCTATATTTAGCCATTGTTGTGTTTTATTTGGGTTTACAATGTCTCTTTTGTGTTTACGTCATAAAAATTGTTGTCAGATTTTTGTTTGGGAAATGTAGCTGCTAGCCTTTGTGGCCAAATATTATACGCATGAACGGTTCAACCGGTCCATATTGTTTCGTTGTGTTTACTAGACAATTGTTCAAATGCAATGCTTTAAATGACAAATGATTGAATAACGTATATTGTACAATTAAGTTTTTTTCTTCCTAAAGGTATTATGCAATTTGACTGGCCTGTTGGTAGAGGTAAGAGATGCTTGCTGATTATACCTAGTCTATCCGAGGACTGTTCTGTATCTGCTTAGAGTTTGGTTTCTTTTTTGTTTATTTTTTACTGCAAGAGAAGAAAAATTCGAAACAAAACCCTAAACCAACCCGTCTGGCCAGCGTGGTATAGCAGTCATCCCTCCTATATAGTGTATGGAGGAGTCCCATGCCCGATAGTGGGACTTTTATACAATAGGCTGCTCGCCCCCTATTACATAGGACCTATTAATATATCTAGTTTAAATAATTCTTTCATAATCAGTATAAATTATTTCATTTAGAGTATAACTTACTTAAATTAAATTATTTTAGAATGTATTTTATAAAAATAAAAAAAACACTGCACATATTGTTATATATGGTCTAGTGGTTCGATTCCCACATAGTACAAAACATGATCATGATGTTTATAAGGTCTTCGGGACGAAACTCTGATGGCATACCTACACGTCTGCCTACTTCTTCGTTGAAAAGGAGCCATATATTGTTATGCTAAGTTTATCCTTACTAATATTATAAATGTGAAAGTTTGTAAGAATGGATGGTTGGATGGATGGATGGATGGATGTTTGTTACTCTTTCACGTCAAAACTACTGAACGGATCTGGATGAAATTTGGCACACAGATAGATTATGGTCTGGAATAACACATAGGCTACTTTTTGCAGCGATAACCGACATCCACGCGGGGGGAGCCGCGGGCAACAGCTAGTATTACATAATTTGATGACATTTAACCCAGCCTTTCATTTTGTGTACAAAATGAAATAATAAAACAACTGTTCTAGTTTTTAATCGTAAACAATGTACACAAATCATCTTTCCCCTTGCGTAATATGCTTAATTTACTCGTGCGGTGTAATTAATAGCTCCAACTGGGTAATATCTCAGTCGATGACTGATCCTCACTGTGTGGGAGGTTACTATAACAATGTTTATCATTTGACATATGTATGTGTGTGAATATGTTGGATAATATTGTAGAGGTTTATTGATGCATGGCTATCTCGAGGAATGTTGTAAAACAACTATCAGGACAGGCCTCTAGCGTTAATTTAGGGATGCGTTTTCCATCGTCATCACGCAAGTAATAACCCTGGTAGGTATTGCAAGCGTCTAAATGCTTCGGTAACTGCTTAACATAAGTCGGGTCGTATGCTTATTTGCCAGTTAAGGAAAATTATTTTTCTGAGACTATTCTAAATGTCCGTAGTGCTGTGGCATGTTCTGCAGAAAGAGTAAAAATGGATAACGACGCACGACACCCTATGAATAGCCACGTGCCAGTAGAGAAGAGTCTAAAGAGCCGGAAGGGCTTCGCAAAGTGTGTCGATCCGTTGACCTTGGAGCCATCAAAAGCGAGGTGCAGCCTTTGGAGGAAAGGAGTATCATTACCAAACCCCTTTGTGCCACCTGCTGAAAATCTTCCACCCGGACATACATTGCCGTGGCAAGTCTGGAAGTCTTTAAATAGACTCCGAACTCAGCTCCGAACTCAACTGCAAGCGTAACTGTGGGCACAAGTGTGTGAAATGAATTTCAGTATTAAAATATAAAATCTTTATTTTAGCACAATACATTTTTGTACAAAGACTAATTGGACCCTGTTATGAAGAAAAGATCCAACTGACGTTTTCATCTTTTTGAGTAAATGCAGTTTAAAGTTAGACAGTGAATTTAAAAATAGTATTACACAGGAACTAATTGAAAGTTAGTTGAGTAATAAAACATGACATATACATTATTTTGAACTTAGAATATAATGAGTTTTCATGTGAAGAATTTCTGTAATTCCTGAAAATATACCCATGGATCTTTTATGCAAAATACTAAAATATTTGATTGATATGTGGTATCCTTTTACCAGGATAAAATAAAACGAAATATTTATTAATAATTATTTTTTTAATGTTTAATATTCCAAATAGGTAATTATAAGTAATGATATTATGCGTATTAGTCACATTAGTCATCTTCACCTTCATCATTAACACCGTCTTCTACTTCAAAATCGGGATGACCCGAAAAACCTTCAATGTCGTCTTGAACATTGTCATCCCCCGTTAATTTTTTATAAAATTCGTGTGCATCGCACGGTATTAAATGCATAAGGCTTTTGATGTCATTTAATTTCGCAGCTGGTATGGGTTTGCCATTTGGCCAAAGCATTTCCATCACATCTCTGGTAATTCCTCTATGATGTCTACCACGTTGACGTCTTTTTAGATCCACCTCTGCATAATCACCCTCTAAACTGCTCCTCATAAACAAGGAAAACATAGCTTCCTTTTTTAAAAGAATTTCTTTTGTTTTGAGCCATGATATTTTTTCACCAGTAATGGTTTTTTTTCTATTAGTGATTATATTTTCTAGTTTGACTGATCCAAGAAAATCTTTGGCTTCCATTCTGTGAACTTCAAGTGGTTTATTTTTTTTACAGGTTCTCATTGTGTTCATATAATCTTCAGGTAAATAAACTCTTTGTTGGAATTTTAAAGCACACTCCACTTTCCCGAAATCTGTGTCGTTAGGTAGGAAGCTATGTCCAGACTCTAAGAATCTAATATAAATTTTTTCTAATGTTGGGTGATCATTTAAAAACGCTTTTAGCATTAGGGTGAGCTTAATATTCCTGTTTTGACCGCCGCAAGAATCGCTCCACAAAATAAGTTTTCTTACTCCTGCTTTTAACCTTTCCGATAAATGTTTAATCAAACATGAAGCTACTTCTTGTGAGCCTCTCCCAGCTTCGCCTTCTACCCAAATGTTGCAATGCCCTTGATCGTCAGAGCCCGTATGTATGCCTAGATTGTAAACCCATAACTGCCTCTTGTAAAATACTATATTCGTTGGAATGCGGGGCAGTGGCAATGTTTTTTCCAAATCGAATGTAATGGTTTCTACGTATGGATCAGTTTTAGCAAGAGCCATATCACTTTTCATTCGCTTTTGAAAATCTTCGGCTGTTTTAAGATGATAATTATGTTCCTCTATAATTTTTTTCTTTGCTTCTTCATCCGTAGTAGAGTTCTTTTTATTTTTGTAAAAGTCGCATTTATTACAGGTGTCTTTATTTAGAGGTTTTGTACGAAGATTAAATTTTGTCAAGAATATTTGCTTGGCTTTTGGATAAGACAAAACCCTGATGCCTACGGAATGTGCTTCATCAGTATAAATTTGGTAAATTTTAGAAAATGTCATATCAGGTCTTAAAAATTTAGCTGTGTCTACTTTTTCACGACAGTAATGCGATATGTATGTAGGGAGCTTTTTAATGGTATTTATGAAAAGCATTTCGCATTCGTCATCAACTTTATTACGACCTCCATTTACTCCACGTTTATCTGAAATAGAATCTGACCTCATCTTTTTAAGGGCTGTATCAATCCTTTTTGGAGTTGTTTGAATTGTTTTTACAAACATTTCCCTACATACAGGAATACCTTTCAGAAAGTACTGACGTGAAAATGATCTTTTCTTAGAAGTATTTGATTTGTTCTGTGGTACATAGGGTCGTTTAACAGTTTGTTCTTTAACAGAAGCTACGATATACATATTTTGAGCATGGTACGATCCCAATTCATAAAATTTGTTAAATTCAACTTGCCGTTCTTCGAGTGAAATCTTTTCACAACATTTTTTTACACATTCACAGTTAAAATCAATAAAAATTTTAGGATTTACTTCTTTTTTCTTATAATTTACGTAGGATAAATTTTTATACTTTCTTTGTTTTCTTTCTTCTCTTGTGAATTGGCCGTACTTTCTTTTTCTTCCTTTTGGAGGTCTACCAGGACCAACTTCATTCATATGCACTTCAACAGTTTCCTCTCGTTCAGTTTCCTCGCCGGCAGCAGTAGCTTGTTCGTAATCAACTCTATTGCTCGTCTCTGTTACTATATTATTATCAAGATCGGCATGTATTGCAAATCGCGAGTCATGCACATCAGGAGGGTTCGGACCTAAATTGGTATCTTCTGAAGTACGAGTATGATCTAGTATGGTCTTTTTTTGCGTCGTACTATCACTGTGAATGGTTACTTCTGTCGTAATTATAGAAGCTGATATGTCTGATCCATAGTCGCTGGAATACCGCTCTGCTAATCCATCAACATTATAGTTAGGATCCTTTGCAGAATCATCACTGTCAAAATCTTCAAATCCTTCTAAAGTGTTTAATAGTTTCATAGTGTTAGGAGACATTGGAGGCACTGGTGACGGAAGAGGGCATTCAGGATTAATAATAATTGGTGTTATTGGAGAAGACACTGGGGCTTTAATGCTTGACTCCGATGAAGTAGTAGTTGTTGTGAAAGCTATTGAGGGAACCTTCACCATTTTAGTACTAGGATCACCACATTTAATTTTATTGTCCATGCGCGGAGTAATGGGGGAATACGGCGGGGCTTCTATACTCTGGTCACTAACTCCATAACTACTCACGCTAGGCAATTCCGTTAGCAGAAGCGGTTCAAAAGCATCAGATTGTGATCTGTCATAACTTTGCTGACTTCGAAAAAGCAATTTTGGTGGTATTTTTGGTGTTCTATTATGTTTTTTACCCATCTGAGTACCTAAGAGTAAATAAAAAAGCGTGTGAGAAAAATTATTAAGCGTAACGTTTCTTGCCAGTAGTAAAATTTTCTTGAACGGTTCGAAATACAAAACATAGTAAGTACACTAACTATATAGGTAGTAGCTGCACATGACGATTTATTTTTAAATAGATTAATAAAACATGAATATTCAAACATGTATTCAAGAAGATGTTACTACTGGACGCCCATAAAAACGTATTTCAGACAAGACTGTGCAGAACAATAGATTAGGTATTTTATTTTAACCATGCGTAAAACTCTTGCCCATCAATCATAACATAAAATTTCTTTACTGGTGACAATTATTATTGCAAATTTACCTGCTATCAGTATTCCAACCGGGCTGCTTTGTGGTGAATCTTCTATAACATCAGCTGACGAGATATCTGTACAATATGAAAAATAATGTATATTTCGTATTTTCACAAATATCTAAATGGGGGTCTACATTCGCCGGAGACTGGATTGCAAATAAAACTTCACGCTATTCAATCTAGTAAAGAAAATATGTACAACTAAAAATATGGCCTTGCCTAACGAGACTGATTAATAAACATACCTACTTTTTATTGTCATGTTACTAACTACCAATTAATAATCACATGAAATAAATATAGGTATTAAGGTTTATTCAACAGTCCAAAAAGTTTTCCAAAGTTATTGAGGTTATAAAAGATTTAAAGTTACTTACTGTATTTGTTTTCTTCATCTTGATCATCGTCGGAACTGAACCCCAAATAGGCACCTTTTAAAACTTTATTTGTACGTTCCATACTCAATCAATATATTTTTTATCTCGATCGAGGTAGAAAAAGCGCCAAACGAACACAAGCGTTAAACTTATGACAAGACCAAGATAAATGCAGAAGTTTGTGTGTGTTACCAACTCATAAAAACATTTTAAGCACACGAATATATCAAAATAAATTTAAATTATATATCTATTTTTATACTGGACCATTAAATAATAATATCAATAAAAATATTTCATAAAAACTTTCACCCTTGGATCTTTCAATAAAAATAACAAATAGAAATGATTTTAGCAAAATACATCCAAACATTATGGTTGCATCAAATAAAACTAAACGTCACATTTGACATTATGCGAATAGATCCAAAACGCTTGGTTATTTTATTTAAAAAAAAAAGTTAATGTTTAAATTACGCATAAAAGATCCAATCTGTTTGGTACAAAAAATATATACAAACAAGAAAAAGCAAAATAGATCCACGCGTCATGAATCTTATGAAAATTTTAAATCTTGATATTTATGTATCCAAGCAACGTGATACTCTTTTGCATTTTTCAAAAATTATAATTGTATGATGGTACCTCTGGCGTAGTAAAAGTTTTGTTAGGTAAATGTGATCAAACTGCCAGGATCTTTTGTGCATATATGAAACTTGATTAGGAGAATGCGGCTATGTTCGTAACTCTATTTCATAAAAAATGTTGGTTGGATCTTTTCTGCTTAACAGGGTCCAATTGCCATTGGCATTCTGTACCAATAATAGCAGTTTAGTTTTTAATAGTATTTTATACACAATGAATAGAATAGAATAGAAAACTCTTACATACATACGTCATCACGCCCTTCACGCATAGGGGTAGGCAGATACTATGGTACGCCAATTACTTCAATCCAAACATGCTTCTTTCACTTCCTATACATTCATCAACCTCTTCATGCATAAACTAGAAAACTCTTTATTGTTAATAATCAAAATAGAATGCTTAAGTAATATAAAACATTATAGAATACAATATTAGAATAGTAGAAGCGGTGGTGGCCGAGCGAGAATGTAACCGACTTGTACGCAAGAGGTGCGAGCTCGATCCCGGATTTACCAATGTGAATTTCACTTTGTGGAGTTTATATTATGTACTAATCAAATGATTTGCCATCTGCTAACGGTGAAGGAAAACATCGTGAGGAAACCCACATGTCTTAGAAAAAATTCTAAAGACATGTCTGATTCACCAAACCGCATTAGGCCAGTGTGTGTGAATTAACGCCTAAACCCTCTCTCTCTCTGTGATGAGACACGTGCCCAGCAGTGGGACATAATATACGTGTTGCATTTTTTTTTTTTGTTTTTAAAAGATAACTCCCGCACTAGAGAACAAGTTCTGTGTCGCGGGGGACTTTACAAACATATAATTAACGAACACAAATCACACCCAAACTCAGAACAACTCTTTGTGGGTCACACAAAGTTTTGTCTTGTGTGGGAATCGAACCCACAACCTCGTGCACAGCAGGCGCATACTGCGACCACTGGACCACCAAGGCAGTCATGTATTATATAGAATATATCACTATCAATTCATATTGAAATTCAAACTTAAAAGCTCATATTACAATTTTCCTCTATCGTCTATGTAAATACACAAAACCGTATATATTGCCCTTAACCCTCCGTAACAAACAGAAATGATGTCACTACTTACCCTTCATTGTATACTGACCAAACATAAATTGACACAGTGTATTCACCGTGCGTAATCAAACGAAAGCTTTGTTTGAACTAATTTGTGTTAATCAAAGGTTGGCAAATGCAGACAACACCACTGCCAGAAAAGGAAAATTCGAAATAAAACCCTATACCAACCCGTCTGGCCAGCGTGGTATAGTAAGGCCAAAACCTCCAATGCAAATACGCCAAATGCAAAGGCCCCCAGTTCCCGGTAGTCCCGCTGTCCGTGGCCACGGTAGCGGTCGCGGTAACAGCGAGGCAGGGGGTGCGAAGAATCTCCGGGCTACGATAAAAGGCTACCATAAACACCTGACCCTGGCGACGTATAACGGACGCTCTCTACGGCTGGACCAACACCTCACCGAACTCGAGGTAGAATTAGGTCGCATAAACTGGCACATATTGGGGTTATCTGAAGTCCGACGACAGGGAGAGGATACGATAACCCTTGAGTCAGGTCACCTGTTCTACTTTCGGGAAGGTGATCGGCCCTCTCAGGGCGGTGTCGGTTTCCTGGTTAACAAGGCTCTCACTAACAACGTTGTAGAAGTCAGCAGTGTGTCGACGCGGGTAGCGTACCTCATAATAAAAATCACCGACAGGTACTCTCTGAAGGTGGTACAGGTATATGCGCCGACCTCGGCATACTGCGACGACATAGCCGAAGCCATGTACGAAGACATAGCCAAGGCACTACATGGTACCACCAAGGCTCACTATAACGTTGTTATGGGGGACTTCAATGCCAAAGTGGGAGTACAAGAACGCGGCGAAACGAAAATCGGATCCTACGGCGTGGGGCGCCGAAACCACAGGGGGCAAATGCTGGTCAACTTTCTGGAGTCCCAGGGGCTCTTCTTAATGAATTCTTTCTTTAAGAAGAAGCCCCAGAGAAAGTGGACATGGCGAAGCCCCGAAACTGTGACGAGGAACGAGATAGACTTCATCATGACCGACAGGAGGTATGTGTTTAGAGACGTCTCCGTGATCAACAGGTTCAACACCGGCAGTGATCACCGACTTGTACGAGGCGCTCTAAATATAGACTTCAAAGCCGAAAGGCGTCGCATGATTAAGTCTACTCTCAGACCTACTGCGCCTCAAATAGCATTAGGGTCTGAAAAGTTCCAACTGGAGCTTCAAAATCGTTTCGATCTGCTGGAAACCGAAGGCACTGTTGACGAGAAAACCGACACAGTGGTCAAAACGCTACAGGATGTGTCTCGAAGGGTGTTTCCCGGAAAAAGCGTAAACAGACAGTCTAAACTCTCGCTCGAGACTCTCGAACTTATGAGGCAAAGACGGGAAATGTCATCTACGCAGACGTCTTCGTCAGATGGAAGAAACCTCAACCGGAAGATCCGGAAGCTGGTGCGACGTGACCTCCGCTGTTCAAACGCCCGCGCCATCGCGGCTGCGATTGAACAGAACAGAGGCACCAAAATCTTCGCTCGCCAGCTAGGTAGATCCCATCTGACGAAACTAAATACTGCGGATGGCAGAACCGTGACCTCAGGGTTCGGGATTCTCGAGGAAATTGAGAGTTTCTACAAAGACCTGTACGCATCACGGATGACTGAACCCACGAGACCCAGCGCCGATGACCACAGAGCCCCACTCACGCGCCATTACACGGAAGACATCCCTGATGTCAACCAGGGCGAGGTCAGAGTGGCTCTCGAGCAGCTTAAGAACAATAAGTCGCCTGGTGATGACGGAATAACCACAGAGCTCCTAAAAGCAGGCGGGGCTCCAATCCTGAAAGAGCTAGCGAGTCTCTTCAATTCCGTTATACACCAGGGCCTAACACCTCAAGCATGGAGCGGGAGTGCGGTGGTTCTGTTCTTCAAAAAAGGTGACAAAGCCTTGCTGAAGAACTACAGACCCATCTCACTCCTGAGCCACGTTTACAAGTTGTTCTCGAGAGTACTCACAAACCGCCTCGCCAGAAAACTTGACGAGTTCCAGCCTCCAGAACAAGCCGGGTTTCGAAAAGGCTATAGCACCGTAGATCACATCCATACTGTTCGGCAGATTGTACAGAAGTCCGAAGAGTACAATCAGCCGCTGTGTATGGCTTTCGTGGACTACGAGAAAGCCTTCGACTCCATCGAAACCTGGGCAGTTTTGGGTGCTCTGCAGCGTTGTCGCATTGATTGGCGCTATATCGAGGTGCTGAGATGTCTATATGACACCGCCACTATGACCGTCCAGCTCCAGGACCAAAAGACCAACCGATCTTTTGGTCCTGGAGATCGAGTTGCGTCGAGGGGTGAGACAGGGGGATGTAATATCCCCCAAGCTTTTCACCAACGCGCTCGAAGACGTCTTCAAGACGCTGGACTGGACTGGACGGGGCATTAACATCAATGGCGAGTACATCTCACACCTTCGGTTTGCCGATGATATCGTCATCGTTGCAGAGTCTCTGGAACAGTTGAGCGGAATGCTGCACGGCCTGATAATAATAATAATAATAATAATACATTTATTTGTCAGAATATTGTTACAATGGTGTTACAATTATCATAATGTCCATAATACTCTACCGTTTCCAGCGTACAAATGTTACAATTTCAAAGGTGATGTCATGTTCTAATTTTAATTGCAATTATATTATTAATATATATTATAGGTATCTAATAACTATTACTATACATAAAACTATGTCAAAAAGGAATAATTAAAGCTACTTTCAGTGTCAAGAGTTAAGTTATGTCATGTTCTAATTCTAATTGCAATTTCATGTCAAATTTATCATTTAAAAATTCATTAGTGGAATAATAACATTTTTGTAGTAAAAAGTTAAATAATTTGTTCTTAAATGTTACAAAGTTGAGTTTCTTAAAAACATCGGGTAATTTATTGTAAATTCGTATTGTCATACAGTACACATTATTGGAAAATAAGGTAATTTTTTGTTGAGGTACACATAGTTTATGCGTTTTTCGACTTTTTCTTATGACAACATCGTTATGCAAATCAAACAAATTTAAATGTTTGTGTACAAAGATAGAGACCTCAAATATATATAGAGCTGGGAGGGGTAATATTTTTAGCTTTTTAAATAAAGGGACACAGCTGTCTAATTGTTGCGCTTTGGTAATTGATCGGATGCATTTCTTTTGTGCTCGGAAAGCTTTAATGATGTCAACCGAATTACCCCATATTATAATGCCATAGCGTAAAATTGACGATACATAACCATGATACGCATATAATGCTGCATCAATACCAGCTACCCGAGTCATTCTGCTTAAAACGAATACAAATCTATGTAGTTTTGTGCACAATTCGTCTACGTGTGGTTTCCAGCTACAATGTTTGTCGATGGTTATTCCTAAAAATCTGGCGCTAGCAACCTCTTCGATAATGTCATTTGCGTACGTAATTTGCAATTGAGGACGTTTGCTACTGTAAGTCTGAAATTGTATCATTTTGGTTTTATTTATATTAACGTGTAGATTATTATCTTTTAACCATTTTATTATATTATCCAATGTTTTATTCATTTCGTTTTGGTATTCTATAAAATTTTTGTGTGTAAATTCGATACTCAGGGTGGTGTCATCAGCGTATAGAATACACTTATGCATGGTTACATTAGGTAGATCGTTAATATAGAGTAGGAACAAAAAAGGCCCGAGTATACTGCCTTGGGGCACGCCACATGAATTATGGCGGTAAGATGATTTGTGTACAACTTTTTCATCTAGTGAGTATTTACATATTTCCACATATTGTTGGCGATGAGATAAATAACTTTCAAGCCATTTTAATGCGTTACCCCTTATACCGTAACGATTTAATTTGTAAAGAAGCAATTTGTGATTTACGAAGTCAAATGCTTTTGACATATCCAGGAATATAGATGTTATAGGCTTTCTCTCATTAAGACTGGCAGTAATTTGTTTCATAAGAGTGAAGCAAGCCAGAGTGGTCGATTTATTTTTCCTAAAACCAAACTGTTCTTCTCTTAGTATTTCATATTTAGTTACAAAGTAGTAGAGCTTATCGTACATAATTTTTTCAAAAATCTTAGAAATTACGGGAATGAGGGTTATTGGGCGATAATTATTCATATCGCTCTTATCCCCTTTTTTGTAAAGTGGTTTAACTATAGAGAGTTTTAGCCTTGTAGGGAAAATACCTTGGATGAACGACAAGTTAACAGTGTGGCAGATTGGCGGTGATATGTATTTAGAGCACAATTTTATAATTTTGGTATTAATGTCATACATACATAATGTCTGAATGAAGCCTCACGACGTGTCGGTCTCGGTATGAACTTGGATAAAACCAAGATTATGTTCAATGAACATGTCACGCCGGGACCGATTTACATCGACGGTTCGATGCTCGAAGTTGTTCGGGAGTATATTTACCTTGGGCAAACTGTCCAGCTTGGTAGAAACAACTTCGAGAAAGAAGTCAACCGTAGGATTCAATTGGGTTGGGCAGCATTTGGCAAACTACGTCACGTTTTCTCTTCGCCTTTACCGCAATGCCTGAAGACGAAAGTTTTCAACCAATGCGTCCTACCTGTTATGACGTACGGTGCCGAGACGTGGACGCTCACAGTGGGGCTAGTCCACAAACTGAAAGTCACACAGCGGGCTATGGAGCGAGCTATGCTCGGCGTTTCTTTGAAGGATCAAATTCGAAATGAGGTAATCCGACAAAGAACCAAAGTTACCGACATAGCTCACAGGCTTAGCAAGCTGAAGTGGCAGTGGGCTGGTCACATCTGCAGAAGGACCGACGGCCGATGGAGCAGACGTGTCCTAGAGTGGAGACCACGACTCGGTAAGCGTAAGGTAGGGCGGCCCCCAGCTAGGTGGACCGACGACCTAAAAAAGGTCGCTGGGACGGACTGGATGCGGAAGGCGGAGGACCGTGTGCTGTGGCGCGTGTTAGGAGAGGCCTATGTCCAGCAGTGGACTGCGATAGGCTGATTGATTGATTGATTGAAAGGTTGGCCGTTTATATGTCGCAGAATGAACGGAGAAAATGTATATTTGTGATCATTCTAGAACGACTGTAAAAGCTATAAAAAAGTGTGCTAGCATTTGTTTTTATGACGTTCATAAGTATTATGTATTTGATCTAAATGAATGACTTTGAAATAATGGCTCGATAATAATAATAATGTATAATAAATAAATGTATTTGTCAATTGACTGAACGCTAAGAGCTTCCGTCAACACCTAAGGAGGCTCTCGTTAGTTGATTGAATCGTGGGCCTGATGCTGAAGGCCATTCTCTTGGACATGGTGCGCATCGTGAAGAGGTCTCTCTAGCTTTTCAATAATAGTCGTCCAGACCGCTTTTGCTCACGGCGGCCAATCTCAATGGAGATTAACCAACTGCGCAGGATTATAGTGCACAAGTGCGTGTTCAAATACAGGTGCAGTCACTATTCCTTCACTTTTATAGTCCGATGAGACGAGAATCTGAAACAACCGGAGAGAGATCAGGCACAGGAACAACGGCATAATGTGTTTTCCGAGGTACGGAGGGGTCTTACTGTGTTTTTAGAAAATGGTGACTCTTTTACAGACCTAATGCTACAAGCTTGATTAACCTTGCAGATCTATCGATCCACGCCGCTAACACTTAGCCACGATTTAGGATCAGATAATTATAATAGGAATCAAACAACAAATTTCGTAATAATCCGCAGTATTTGCAGAATCATTGCACAAATCCCAGTTTGCTTTGACAATTCGAAATTTAAACGCTGATTGGTGACAAATGACGATCTAATGTAGCCGTTAGCCAATCAGCGCATCCGTCAGTGAATATAAAGTTCATTTCGCCAATCAGCGCTAATTAGTTATGGAACGTTGCGCATCGGTAGCATTTCACGACTTACCTAAAATAAGTCACTAACCTAAAATTATTGCAATGATCGTGAAAATATTTCGAATTATCACGAAATTCTTTGTTAGAATTCTATTCTCCGATGTTTTTGCAATTTTCCTAGAATTATCGCAAAGATTCATTTTCCTGGATTATCCTGCGACTTAAATAAACGGTTGGTTCCTTTGGTTACTTCCATGTGTGATTAGTTCAGCTTGTGGTTAAATTCAATAGTGTATTGAGGGAGGTAATAGCGGATGCGGTCGTAAGTTTGGGTCCTTCATGCCCAATGTTTGATGTTGGGTCAAACAACCTTTGTCGATTGATTTTTGGAGATAAATATAACATCAAATATAACTAGAGACTACATACATTTTTGTTTCTGTAGGTTTCTTTTTCTTAAATACATCTTTCGTACTATATATATATAAAACCAGTCTTATGTTGCGTAGTTGCATATTTATGTTGTATATTTTAAAGAGGTAAGGCACCATACTAGCAAGCAAGCCTGACTGGGGAAGGACCTCCACCTTACAGAAGACCACAGCCAAATTACTACACACAATGGTGTAGTTGTATTCCTGTGTGTGAGTACAGGTCTCCAACGCTCATTTAGGGATGCGTTTTGAAAGAAACGTATTCCTATCCCAGGGGTATCCCTGGGAAGGATTGGAGTATTCCAATCATAAAACTCTGGTGATGGTATTGCAAGCGTCCATAGGCTGTGGTAACTGCCTAACATACAATAGGTAAGTAAACCTTGTAATTTACGAAACTACGTCGCTTTGTAGGTGAGAGGTCAATTTAATTAAATTTGTAATTTATTATTCGGGTTTACTAGTTTTGGGTCTGAACAAAACGTCCAAATATCACGCCTATAACTTATTTTGTTTACGGGCTAGTGATATGGACAAACAAAGCAGCGATTATAAAGGCTATAATATATGTTTACATACTTATATGTATGCGAAAGTGAGTTTATTTGTTTGTTACGCATTCATGACTAAACGGCTTAATGGATCTTAATTGGACTGCCTTGGTGGTCCAGTGGTCGCAGTATGCGCCTGCTGTGCACGAGGCTGTGGGTTCGATTCCCACACAGTACAAAACTTTGTGTGACCCACGAAGAGTTGTTCTGAGTCTAGGTGTAATTTGTGTCCGTTAATTGTATGTTTGTAAAGTCCCCCGCAACACAGAGCTTGTTCTCTAGTGCGGGAGTTGTCTTTTTACAAAGAAAAAGGAGAAGAATTAAATTTGGCAAGGAGATAGATGGTAATCTAAAGAAGGACATAGAATACTTTTTATCGTGATAAAACAGACGACGGTGGAGCTGCATGCTATAGCTAGTCTTGATATAAATTCACAAACATTTTACAGACATAGAATGCGAGCAGTGGTGGCCGAGTGGGATAGTAACTGACTTGCACGCAAGAGGTGCGAGTTCGATCCCGGGCAGTACCAATGTGAATTTCATTTTGTGGAGTTTATTGTACTAAGCAAATGATTCGCCATCTGCTAACGGTGAAGGAAAAAATCGTGAGGAAACCAACATGTCTTAAAAGAAATTCTAAAGACATGTTTGATTCACCAACCCGCATTAGGCCAGCGTGTGTGAATTAAAGCCTAAACTCTCTCTTCATAGAGAGAGAGAGAGTTTAAGAGGGAGGAGGAAGAGACCCGTACCCAGCAGTGGGACATATATGGGTTGCAATTATTATATTATTATAGAATGCGAAAAAACAGTACTTCGGTCGTTGACCTGCATACCATGACGTCATGTTTTATGAATATTTTTCATTCCGCGGGTTTTTGTGTTGGAAATTCATCGGATTCCGTTCCAAACTTCCCTGTATTTGACACGAGGTTACACATAGCATTCCTGTCAACATTTCGCAGCTTTTCATTTCATATTTACATTGTTTTAATTCCGGATTTTAGGCAACATAAACACAATAACTAGCGATATGAAAATGGCTAGGACGCAAGAGATGTGACTTCTGAGAAGAATTTCACTTTTTGAAATTAATATATATCTGTTATACTTACTAATCAAGTAATTTACCATCTAGTAATGGTAAAGGAATATATCACGAGGAAACATACATATTTGATACTTACAATAAATTCTACTTCTACTACGTCTCATCTACCAACCCACATGAGGCACGTAATTCCCAAAGTACTCCAAAAAGAGTTCCCAAACTACTCCATGAAATGAAAAATGTTAATATTAAAATGTTACCAAATGAACAAAATAATAAGTATTTATAAATACTAATAATTTCTTGGAGTAACATGGGAATAAGTGTATGAGACTCTTATCTTTTTAAAACAAAATAATGGAGTACTTTAGGAATAACCCCATGAGGCCAGCGTGTTTATTTATTTACAGGATTTTTTTTAATAACATGTCAGTCCTATTATACCAAAAAATTAACAATTAAATACCTTATATTTACTACAATGTACTAAAAATTAGTACACATTTCATAAATTATTTTAGCGGCCTTCGAATGAGGTGCCGATAAAATACTATGTACTGAACCTATATCATGACTTCTAATTTGAAATTCCAAAAACAACATCTCTCTGGCTCTCCGGTTTCGTTCACATTCCATCAAAACATGTTGGAAATCGTCAATCGTACCACAAGTTACACAGTTGGGGGAATTATATATTATTATGGTCATCATAATATGTCCAAATTTTCTTGATGGAACATTACCGGAACGCAACCTTAACGCTATAACTACTGTAAACCTATTTAAATCACATCCAGCAAATCAAGGGTAACGAGCGTGTGTTAACTTTCCTTCTTTCTCGATAGAGGAGAGGAGACCGTACCTAGGAGTAGGTCATAGGTTGCTATTATTAAACATACAATGCGTGAATACTTTAATCTGGATAATTTGGTAGCTGCATCTGCATTATGTACTAAATGATTTGTGCTTCAAATATTTAGTTATTCAGTGTTTGAATTGATAATTAGCACTCACGTAAATCTGTACTAAAAGCATTACAACAATAATGTTAGTTATGTTTACTTATTATAAATGCTACTAATATTATAAATGTGTTTTTCTTTCTTTCACGTTAAACTACTGAACGGATTTGAATTAAATTTGGCATAGAGATAGATTATAGGCTAGCGAATAGGCTACTTTTTAACCGACGAAAAAAAAAGAGAGGTTCTCAAGTCGACCCGTATATTTGTTTTTTTTTTTTTTTTATGTATGACCACGCATAACTTTTTACAGGGGCGTCCGATTTCGATAATTCTTTTTTTATTCGATAGGATATACTTTGAAGTTGGTCCCATTTTAACTACATTCAGCTCCTATGATGGGATCCATGAGGAATTGAGAGAACTCCTCAAATATTATAGGCAAACATATAACGATTTTGATATTTTCTACAATAAGTCAAGCATTTGCATTCAGAAAGTATCATTTGGTGAAGTAAAACAGATAAAGAAGACCACAAATGACTGTCAGAAGTTCTCAATAATAAGCATTTTTTGAATGGCGATAGGATAATATAGATATCGAATAAGATAGTTACAGCGACTGTAATAAAGTAAATTCAATGTTGTTGATGAAAACGGTACCATTAAACTAATATGATGATGAACTTGGAAGGCATAAGCATCGGAACTCCATAAATAAACAATGTATTCTAGCCGTGTTTGGGCTTATTGGAGTTGTCAAAAGATGCACTCTGATTGTAAATTATTAGATTTTCGGAAACTCCGTATTTTCAACTAGAAATAATACCCCTCAGTTAAATAAATAGGGAATAATTGATTGTTCACTCATAACATTTACATTTGTTTACCGATTTTGTTAAGATTTGCTTTGCATATACAGTTTTAATGACACTACATCATCAAGGAGACCTTAAATTGATCTACAACCGACACGGAAGACAGTTAAGGGCACTCTTCAATAGTTTATAGCAGCTACTTAACTACTAACAAACCATTTAACAAGCAAATTATTTATTACGTAAAGTGAAATGGTAATAAATAAATGTTTAGCGCCGTCTTAAAATAAATTAGTTAGTTTCCATTAGTGCAGCAAAAATCAAAATCAAAATCTTTGTTTTTAATCATAGAACATGGTTTATGTTTTGCATTGAAGCGTACAAATTTAAATATAAATCTAAGTACTCTGATTATAATTAAAACATTAATTGCCTATATTATTACAGATTAGAATAAACATATTTAATAAATTTTGTAATAAATATAAAAATAATAATGGTAATTAATTCAAATTTTCGATTACAGATTCTAATTAAAAAAAACCTCGGCCTGTCTACTGAAAACGCGGCCAAGAGACTGGCAGCATTGCCACGCTGAATGGCAATGCTTATTCTTTAAGCCAAATATAAACCAGCGTTCTGGTCACGTGAAGCGTCGATTAAACGCTTCGACAGAGCTTTGAAAAGACCGCGAGCACTTGCACCCCACCCAAACGGCTCAAAAACATAATCTCCGATGAGAATGCTGTATTTGCGCCCCTTGAGAGTCTCCGCAGATGCAACAGCAGCACCACCTGCTGTGCTTGGGAGATGGGATGGCGTGATGGCGTAGACACATGCTGCATCCCACATCAAAGGCCTACCCATCTTCCAGGGCAGTAAAGACATACCATCAGGTCTCTTACCATCGTTGTGTACACAATATATAGGTATACACAATTGGGTTCCCGTATAGCTGTAACGCCAGTGGTGACAAGAGCGCGTCGGAGTATGTCATTTAGGTTAGCGTGCCGAGATATATTTTAAGAGAGGTAGGGCGCTATACTAACGAGCAATCCCGACTGGGGTAGGACCTCCACCTTACAGAAAACCACAGCCAAATAACTACACACAGCGATGTAGTTGTGTTCCTAAATGAGCGCTGGCGACCTAAATGAGCGCTGGAGACCTGGTCTCCAGCGCTCATTTAGGTATGCGTTTTGAAAGAAACGTTTTCCTGTCTCAGGGATTTGCCTGTCTCAGGGTTTCCTGTCTGGAATTTCATTTTAAAGCCCTAGTGTACAAAGGTGGGTCGGCAACACACACAAGTTATACCCCTGGTAAGTATTGCAAAAGTCCATAGGGTACGGTAACTACTTAACATCAGGCGGGCCATATGCTTTTTTGCCATCCAAGTAGTATAAAAAATATATGCGGCCTACACTCCTGCTGCATGACAGGTCGTGGTGTCCAAGGCTATCGACGGCTTCACCACAGCAACATCTATGCGGAGAAATAGAAGAAGCACCTAGACGAAGGATAAAAGTATTAAATATTAATGTCAGGATATTCTAAGTAGCTTCGTTAGCCTAAAAAAAAATTGATTTGTGGACTATAAGACATATATTTGGTTCAGTGGCATAAGTGGTAACCTCGCCGTTTACCACTACGCGGCGTGTTTTAGGTTCGATGTCCATACGGGAAAAAAGTTGTGTGACCCATGGTGGTGCCAATGGTTGTCCCTAGTATGAGTGTACTTTGTATCCGTCAATTGTATATTTGTAAAGTCTCCCGCGACACAGGGCTTGTTACCTAGCGAGGGACTTGCCTTAAAAGAAAAGCAAAATAAAGATTTTGATTTTATTGTTTAATCAAAGGTACAAAAATAAGGGTAAGTAATAAAAAAAATTAAAACTTCTAAAATACAAAGATATATTGACGTTTTAGAAAAAATCGCGTTCTCTATCTTTGATCACGAAATAGATGTTATATTCGTATTCAACACCCCCGAAAAGCTCGAAGAGGACACCATAACAGGTCACTTGTCAAAAGTAGTAACTCGTTAAAGGAGGTTACTCGCTAATCGGATTCGGCTGGGTAGTGTTTGAATGGCTTAGCTATATCTCCCTGTCCTAAATATCGCAGTATCTCAAGACAAAAATGTTTGACCCGTGTATGTTACCAGTGATGAACATTATACATCTGAAACGTGGTCGTATACTAACGCTGCGCTGTGTTAAACCTTAATAATAATAATATTTTCGAGACAACTCACACATCGCTATCTGATCCCAAACTAGGCAGAGCCTGAACTATGGTAACCAGACAACTGATTAACATACTTATATATATTTTTATATTTATTTTATTTTATATATATACAATATACCTAATATATTTACAATTCTTAAAAAAAGGAAAAATACATACATATTATAAATAAATTACACCCAGACACAGAACAAACATTCGTGCTCATCACACAAAGATTTGTCCTGGGTGGGAATCGAACCCACGACCTCCGGCGAAGCAGTCAGAGTCACTAACCACTAGACCAACAGGCCAGTTAATGCTTATGTATACATAAGCATAAGGATTTATTTGCGCTGTGTAAATCTTTATGTAAACGTAAGCTTAATGCTTATGTTTACATAGCATAAGGATTTACACAGCGCAGTGATCTCAGTCAAAAGACGTGCACTGGTAGACCAGTGCGCGTCTTTTGATTGAGATCATAAGGACTTTATAGCCAATTTGAGATGTATAATTATTGATTTGTATATGTAAGTCTCAAAAAATTAAAAAATAATATCTTTTTAACAAAAAATTGAACCGACGAAAAAAAAAGGATTTGAAAAGTAAAAAATAATAAAGTTTTGAGTCGGCGCCAAACTAACGAATAAGCAAATTAATCTATACCTACATATATAATACTTGCCGTAACTGATTCACCAACGCAGAGCATATACATAAAGTGAGATGATGGCTTGTTTGTTTGGCGCCGACTCAAAACTTTATTATTTTTTACTTTTCAAATCCTTTTTTTTTCGTCGGTTCAATTTTTTGTTAAAAAGATATTATTACAAGCTTTCATTTAGCTTGCAATGTACATATGTTAGTTAGTTAGTTAGGTAGGTGGACATAGGAACTCTTTAACGAAACAAGATAGCCGCGTTGTTTTTGGATTTGTTAATTTATCTTGATAAGTACTATACTATCTTCTAGGTGAAGTTCAGTGTGAGAAAATAATATTCAAAGGAACTCTTCAACAAAACAAGACAACCGCGTCGTGTTTGGGCTCTTTTAAAAATATTTAATACAAAAATACACTATATCATTATCGCGATAACCGACAACCACGCGGGCGGAGCCGCGGGCAACAGCTAGTGATCTATATTATTAAAACAACAGAGTTGCAATGTATGTAATGGGACCAGCATGTAAATTTCTCGGCCTTAGCCCCAGTAGTTTTGGTCAGTACAGGTCAGGACAGGTCCTTCTATTAATATATACATAGATTGAAGAGGGATACAGCACTATACAAGCGATCAAGCTACGGTAAATGTTTACCACCAGACGGGCCCTATGCTTATTTGCCACCTTAGTTATAATAATAGCAACCCATATATGTCCCACTGTTGGGCACGGGTCTCCTCTCCTCTGCCAAGAGAAAGAAAGAGTTAAGCTCTTATTAACATACGCTAGCCTAATGCGGGTTGGTAAATCTGACATGTCTTTAGAATTACTTCTAGGACATCCTTACGATGTTTTCCTTCACCGTTGGCAGATAAAAATAATTTGATTAGTACATACAAACTTCACAAAGTGAAATTCACTTTATAAATAGTATTAATTATACTCTGTTTTAAATATACATCTCAACCCATAAACGTCCCACTGCTGGGCACGTGTCTCCTCCATTAATTTGGAGAGATATTAGCCTACTATACCACGCTGGCCAGACGGGTTGGTATAGGGTTTTGTTTCGAGTTTTCCCTCTCTTGCAGTGGATATTGTCTGCCTGACTTACTCCCTTAGTCGACTTTTACGACACCCACGGGATGGAATGGGGTGGTGACATTTGTATTCTTAATCCGTCACCACACCCACTGTTTTAAATTATTGTTTTATAATTAACACAGAATTCAGAATGCACATTTTTAACAAGCTCCAATAAATTCTAAAGAAATTGTACTATAAGTTTCACCTTTTTATATCAAACTTTAACTATCTTTAAGTTCATTAAAAGCTGCTCTTAGAGCAGTGGCTTTCATCCTACTTCGATATAACTTATAATATAGATATATTTTTTAATACTAAGTAGGTAGTATAAAAAAGTATAAATACGTTATGTAAACACATAACGTATTTATACTTTTTTTATAAAGCATTAATCTCAGAAACTTTTAGTCCGATTTAGGATTTTTTTAACGATCGAAAGCTATACCTATTCCTGAATATAATGTTTATTTTTTATACTTCTTGGATGGCAAACAAGCATACGGCCCGCCTGATGTTAAGCATTTACCGTAGCCTATTGACGATTGTCATGGTATCACTTGCGTGTTACCAACCCAATTTTTTACACCAGGGCTTTAAGATGGGAGTATCCCTGGGATAGGAATACGTTTCTTTAAAAACGAATCCCCAACACAGGAACACAACTACATCGCTATGTGTAGTTATTTGGCTGTGGTCTTCTGTAAGGTCCTTCCCCACTCGGTTTTACTCGCTAGTATGATGCCCTAACTCTATTTTATATAGCACGTTATATACACGCAAACAAAAAACACAATATCTGTACTTTTTTACTACTGTTAGTTTATACCATCGGTAGTGCTAGAACAGTAGTACAGTGGGTGGTTGTTCACGGTACATTACCCGCCGCCTCAGCGCCGCCGCGTCAACTCACAGTGCACTGAACGCATTGTATACCATCCACAATGCTACCGTAATGGATTACTGCCACAAGTCTTGTTTGTTAATAATACTAATAATGTTTTAGTAAAATATTGTGTAGTCTTCGCCATTTACCACTAAGCGGCGTGTTGTGGGTTCGATCCCAATACAGGACACTGAATTGTGTAATCCATAAAAGGGCTGTCCCGAGTCTGGGTGGACTTTGTGTCCGTTAATTGTGTTTTTTGGTAAATTCCCTGTGACACAGAGCTTGTACTCGAGTGCCAGAGTTGTCTTTTTAAAAAATAAGAAAAAGCGGTATATTTTTTAATTAGTAAATTATATTAGTAATTAACAGAGG
The DNA here is from genome assembly GCA_947095525.1 of Trisateles emortualis. Lineage (NCBI taxonomy): Eukaryota > Metazoa > Arthropoda > Insecta > Lepidoptera > Erebidae > Trisateles > Trisateles emortualis. Next base: position 16,404,779 of record OX352736.1, on the reverse strand, counting down.
CCTAATACTAGCATGCAAAGTGAGACTTCTGTAAGGTGGAAAAACTTACAGAAGACCACAGCCAAATAACTACACACAGCGGTGTAGTTGTGTTTCTGTGTGGAAGTATTTAGAGCTCAGGGATGCGTTTTAAAAGAAACGTTTTCCTATCCAAGGTATCTTATAGCCCTAGTATAAAAAATGGGTCGGCAACACACAAATAATACCTCTGGTAATGCAAGCGAACATAAACTACATAGTACAGAAAAAATGCTACTATAGTACATTAAAAAAAGCTACAAACGTACATTAAAAAAATGCCCAAACAAAAAGCTTTATACGATAATGGCGCTGTATCGCGTCGTTGTCGTTTTGGCACCATTTCTTATTTCCCACAGGGTTCGTTAGTAGATAGCATCAAAAAATGCATTGAAATCTCCTAGTCTATAATATCAATGTACGTTTGTTTTTACATATATATTTTGTAGGTACTAGTTCCCGGGAATCTAATTCGTCTACGGGAATAGTATTTTTTCCAGGATAAAAGAATCTATGTCTTTCTTTCAGATTAGAATCCGATCGTAGACTATAGTCTAGAATAGTGAAAAGACTAGGCTAAAATATAAAAGATAAAGTTAATTTGATAAGCGACAGTCGCGGGCAACAGCTAATAACCAATAAAAAAAACACAGGGCAGTCTTTGAGGGCTGCCGATATAAGTAGAAACGTATTAGCTTGTGAATTGTATCGTCGAGCTATTAGATTTTTTTTTTGAACATGGAAAGCGTTCGTTGACAATGACGCGAGTTTCATGATTTTTATTCACCCAAAAGCACTCAACGTATCTAAAGAAATTTTCACTTCTATTTTTGAATTATTTTTTGTTTGTCTCATGGAAAGCGTTTGGTGACGATGACGCGAGTTCTATGATTTATTTTTACACAAAAAGTTTTAATATGAAAAGCGTCAGTGAGTTGCATGTATTTGTTTACCCAAAAAGTACTCAACGCAACTTAAGAAGTTTTCCCTTCAAATATAAAATCCTTACTCTAAGATGATTTATAAGCAACTAAAATGCCGTAAACAAACAAAGATATATGTACTTGTTTATTATAATTACTTGCTTTCCGTTCGACTTCATTTACTTTGAAAGTTATTTGAAAGTCAGTATAAAGGATGTTTTCCTTTTGATCCTGTCTTCTAACCTCGTGTTTGGATTAGATAATTGGTATTAAATTCAGATAAAGTGAAAATTGAGGCTGTTTTATAAGTTGATTAAAAATATTTAATACTCGTTTTGGAATTTTGTGGTTCCAAGTTAGTTATTTGAGAATTGTTCGATTTATTAACTTTGTTGATTAGATTAATGTACCTTTTTGCTGTTTATAGTATATCCTTACTTATATTATAAATGTGAAAGTTTATAAGAATGGATGGATGGATGGATGGATGGATGGATGGATGTTTGTTACTCTTTCACGTAAAAACTACTGAACGGATCTGGATGAAATTTGGCACACAGATAGATTATGGTCTGGAATAACACATAGGCTTTTACAGCGATAACCGACATCCACGCGGACACGGAGCCGCGGGCAACAGCTAGTGTAATAATAAAAAAAAGATAATCATTTTATATATTTTTTCCACTCCCATAGTTTCCGTAGATTTGCAATTGCTATACTTGGTACATAATTTCTACATTTCAACTCTTTTAAGGCTAATAAGATAGGCTCGCGGCCCTTTTACATGGGACCTAATATAGCTAAAGGAACATGTGTACCATACACCTCTACCTACCCTTTTGGGTAGAAGGTGTGATGCTTTGTTATACTACTTAAGTAATATTATAAAGAGATTTTTTATTTTATTGTGAATGATTGTGATGAATAAACTCAAATACTATTGGACTGGACTGATTTTCAAGTTTTTTTTTTCGCCTATAGAAAGCTATATTACCAGTGGATAACAAAGACATTGTGCAAAACTAGGAAGTGCCTCTAGTATTACATATTTACTACTAATGATGTAAATAAGCATTTACTGTAGCCTTTAGACGCTTGTCATACCTGGTGGTAATATCATCATCTCAACCCATAAACGTCTCACTACTGGGCTCAGGTCTCCTCCATACATCTGGAGGAATATTAGCTTACTATACCACGCTGGCCAGACGTGTTGGTATAGAGTTTTGTTTCAAGATTTTCCTCTCTAGCAGTGGTAATATGCGTGAGGTGAATTCTTTAATTCTTTAAAAAGACAACTTATTTTCTCAGCAGAGCTAAAATTTAGTAGCCATGTAGTGCAGGTATGCTCAAACGCTTTTAAGAATCTAGGCTTCATCATAAGGGAAACGCGAGACTTCAAAACCACAGCAACGGTTAGAGTATTGTACAATGCGTTAGTAAGAAGTAGGTTAGAAACTAGCGCTATCATCTGGAATCCTCATGAAATTAAATATAATCTCATGGTGGAGAAAATGCAAAATAAGTTTACACGATACCTTTATTTAAGAGAATATGGTGTATACCCTTTTTACCCGCTTATGTATCCAACCCTATTTGTAATAGGTATGGTTGGATACTATAAATTAGAGGTTAGGCGTAATTTGGCATTGGCAAAGTACGTATTTTCGGTGTTTAGAGGTAAATTAAATAATCCACAGGTATTAGGATCCATTAATTTACTGGTTCCAAATACCAAACTACGGCAAGGACCGAGGTGGAGAACATTGGAGATCCCAGTAGCCAGGACTAACTTATTAAAATTTTCCCCAGTTGTGCGTGCTGTGGGTATAATTAACAGAGTCGCGCGAGAGCTTGACATTTTTTCTTGTACATTGGCGGATTTCCAGAGGGTGACCCTACATATCATGTCATATTGTTAACTTTATTGTCGCATTGGGTGTGTTTAGCCTGTAAGGACAATGTAAAGTGTTAAATAAATAAATAAATAAAAATAAATAAATAAATAAACTCCCGCACTAGAGAACAAGCTCTGTGTCGCGGGGGACTTTACAAACATACAATTAACGGACACAAATTACACCCAGACTCAAAACAATTCTTTGTGAGTCACACAAAGTTTTATCCTGTGTGGGAATCGAACCCACAACCTCGTGCACAGCAGGCGCATACTGCGGCTACTGGACCAGCAAGGCAGTCAAAAATTAATTATCAAATTATCGATATATTTTTTTTTTATATTACTAAGGAGGCAAACAACCAGTTACTAAGCAGTTACCGTAGCTTATAGACCCTTGCAACACCGGGATGTTGCAACATCACTCTCGGATACAGCAGTCTTATTATGATACCCTATTAGATAACAGCAACTTACATTAATACGGTGAGAGTGCAGTTACTCGAGTCGCACCGCAACGTCAACTTTAAGGCATTCGTGGTGCGAGTACCAACGTTTTTTCTGCACATCTTTATGAAAGAAGACTTCTGGCCGAAAGGTGTGGTGTACCGTCGCTTCCGCGGACAAGTGCCACCTGAACGCACTGAGACAATGAAGTGCTAGTGAAGTGTTACTAACATAGTTTTAAGTAATATAAACTAACAAAAGTATAATTATGTATGTTAGTCTGTAAGGTATCTATGGATTGTATTATCTGAAAATAAATGATTTATTATTATTATTAATTGAAATTGCTCAAAACCAAGCGATTTATTTGAAGGGATAACAGATGCGACAGTTGTTATTCACTTGAAATAATTTCTATCAGTGAGGGATTTTACCGAAACCATTGAATTAATTGAATCATTAACCAAATGTGGTACAGCTTGTTCAGTGAACAGTTGAGTGATAGCACTTTCATTGGTATAAACAGCCGTCAATTGTGTTTTGTTAACTGATTGTGTTTACAAGTTTTGTTTATATTTGTTTTTGTTGTATGCATACAATTTTTTGAATATTTTAAACTAAGGTTTAAATAAATCAGATTAAATTGACAGGCCTGTTGGTCTAGTGGTTAGTGACTCTGAGTGCTACGCCGAAGGTCGTGGGTTCGATTCCCACCCAGGACAAATCTTTGTGTGATGAGCACGAATGTTTGTTCTGTGCCTGGGTGTTATTTATCTATAATATGTATGTATTTAGAAATATATAAGTATTTTTATCAGTTGTCTAGTTACCATAGTACAGGCTCTGCCTAGTTTGGGATCAGACAGATGGCAGTGTGTGAGTTGTCCCGAAAAAAAAAAATTATTAAAGAGCAAAATTTTTTTGCTAAAATTTAGTCATAATAATGCGTTGAAATAATTTACATACATATATTACATTATCATCACGCCCGTCTCCCATTAGGGTAGGCAGAGACTATGGTACGTCAATTGCTTCGATCCAGACAAACTTCTTTCGCTCTTCATTCATCAATCTCTTCATGCAGGACCGTCGGTTATAAAAAAAAATATAATATTAAAGTAGACCACAACCAGATGGATACTACAGAACATCAAGAGACGGCTGGCAAGCCTAGAAAAAGATGGAGTGATGAGGTTGACTCTTATTGTGCAGACTGACCGTGACCCATGGAAGAAAGAAAAGGGACAATAATGGCTCTTAATAAAATTATTATTATTATTAGCCATTACTGTCCTACTGCAGGGCAAAGGCTTCCCTTTCATTCTTCCATTGTTCACGGTTGAGACCTCTCACTTGCCAGTCAGCAAAACACAAATCGCTGTCGTTGGACGAAAAGCCGCTAGCCTGAAGTGGAACTGGGCCGGACATATCTGCCGTATGTCCGACGATCTGTGGGCAAAGACTACAACCAGATGGCTGCCACAGAACATTAGTAGATGGCGCGGCAGGCCCAGGAAAAGATGGCGGCATGAGCTTGACTCCTACCGTGCTGACTTAATAAAATAAAATAATATATTAATCATGGTACAAACTAATGGTCGGTTAATGCATATCGTCAGGATGGAACGTACGCACTGACAGTCGGTGAAGCACTGCAACCGACCTTATTGTCATTAAATGGTTTTTATTTCATTTTCAACCTGTCCAAGCATTATAGCAGCATTCATTTATATTAATACATACTAAAAACAACTAAAGTTCAACACCTAAAGTCCCGCGGCAATTTCTAAACTTCACAAGAACAAACATGATGGTGTTATCATTTAAACTCCTTGCAAGGAAATAACACGACACTGCAAGTTATTCCAAATAACATCGTGTAGAAGTTCGTCCATATTCCATACTCTGTACCTGACACAGTATAAATAGATAAGCAGTACAACAAGCATGGAGATAAACTGATTCTATAAAAAAATGAAATTTTCTCGTTCGGTGGCAAACAAGTATACTGTCCGCCTGATATACTAGAGTTATCACTTGCGTGTTGCCGACCTAACATTTTTACACCAAGGTTGTGTGATGGAGCAGCCCTGTGATAGGAAAACGTTTTCTTAAAAACGCACCTCCAAAAACCTCCTCCACCGCTGGAACCTACTCAGACACAGGAACACAACTTTACTACTGTGTGTAGTAATTTAGCTGTGGTCTTATGTAAGGTAAACGCCCTTTCCCAGTCTAGCTTGGTCGAATTCAAATTCATATGACTGACTGTTGGCTAAGTGGATAATGAGTTGATTGCTAAACCAGAGGATTTCCACCCCAGATTTTTTTTTGTGATAAATACGATTTCGGGAAGACGGTAGGAGAGCCAAAGCGGTCACAGAATGGTGGCCACGAAACGGGAGGAGATTGCCGGGAAAACCATCCACCCGGTGGTTTGACGTTAGAAAGATGGAAGAAAACCATTAGATGAGCTTGGCACAAGACCGGAACAGATGGCACACAAAAAAGGAGACCTATACCCAGCAATGGGAGGTTTACGCTTGCAATACATTTGCATACATCTCTAGCGTGTTGCCAACCCTAAAACCTAAATCTTAACTAACAAGGTTTTGTGACGGTAACCCTGGCATAGAAACAAGAATTTGAAATGAAATGAAATGAAAATGAAATGAAATGAAAAATCATTTATTTGAACACAGACAGAGACAACCAAATAGAGGCCGGTACTCTCACTGGACAGAAATACTACGGCACCACTTTGTGTAATTTCTGTTGGGCAGATCCTTCCCCAGTTCTGACTACCTTGGTGGTCCAGTGGCCGCTGTATGCGCCTGCTGTGCACAAGGTTGTGTGTACGATTCTCACACAGGACAAAACTTTGTGTGACCCATAAAGAGTTGTTCTGAGTCTGGGTTTAATTTGTGTCCGTTAATTATCTGTAAAGTCCACGCGACACAGAGCTTGTTCTCTAGTACGGGAGCAGTATTTTTAAAAGATAAAAGATAAAGTTAGGCTTGCTCCCTTGTATGGTGCCTTTACCTCTCTTCGCTGTTCCAGCTGCTTAATCTGAGAAAGTAATTACAATTTAATTTACCTTTCTTAAAAATTATTACTTGGTACACTGAATATTGTACACTGTGAGTTGTAGCATGAATCATGCAATATGCATGAAGTATGCGTCCAGGTGTACCATTACTTCCTGCGGTTTGCAATGTTTTGTATTGGTGTTTGTACATCATGTGGCTAGTTTTGATTTAGGATGATCATGTTTGTTGTGGGAAAACAAACTGTGGTCAGCGTTTTAAGTTTCCTACCAAACACATAGTATATGAGGGGAATGAAATACCGGTAAGTGTGAGATAAAGATTTCTGGCACGAAATAGGGGTAGAAATAAAATTATCCTTTTTCTTGAAGTGAAAACTTTTTAAGCGCGTTTAGCACTTATATGTGTGAACAAAAATCATTGAACTCTCGTCATCGTCACCGAACGCTTTCCATATTTAAAAATAATAATCTTATAGCTCGACGATACAATGCACAAATTACTTCGTTTTCACTTCTAACGGCAGCCTCCAAAGACTGCCTCGCATGTTGTTTTTTACAAAGGTAAAGGTAATACTTTTATACAATAATAATAGCAACCCATATATCTCCCACTACTAGGCACGGGACACGGGACTCCTCTCCTCTATCAAGAAAGAGAGAGAGTTGGCCTTAATATAATTTGTTTTTAAACAATCTCTTACACTTTATCGCGATATTTTTTACTGCTACCCAAAACGAACAGCCTAAAGACATCTGCAGAACAAAAACCCACAAAACTTAACAATACTAATCAGTATGTGCGACCGGCCGCATGAGTTATAGCCCAGCTTGCATCTGCACACATCATAAATTCTCCACACTCGATGCGCGACCGATTCCCGAATACCGATGAGTCTGCCCTCATGCAGATTTGGATTTTCGATAGGCTTCATAGGGTTACGTCAAGTGCGTGTTGCAAGCTTTCATTATCATGTGTATGATTATAATATTCATGATATTAATATAATATTTCTGTTGCTGCGCTAGTTGCTTTTTTATGCTACTTGGGTGGGAAATAATGCCCTGGTGCAATAAATGGGTGAGCACACATAAGTGATACTTCTGGTATTGCAAGCGTTTGTAGGCTACGGTAACTGCCTACCATCAAGCAGGTCGTATATAATATATTCAGGACAACTCACACATCGCTATCTGATCCTAAACTAGGCAGAGCCTGTACTATTGATACACATACTTATATATTTCAGAACAAACAATCGTGCTCATTACACAAATATTTGTCCTGGGTGGAAATCGAACCCACGACCTCCGGCGTAGCAGTCAGAGTCACTAACCACTAAACCAACAGGTCAGTCAAATATGCTTATTTGCCATCCAAATAGTAAAAGAAAAACATTATCACAGATTCTTCTATTCAATTTAGCTGACCTACAATAGCCTGTACAGTCGTACGTTATTTTACAAATTTCATCATTTCACATATTTTACTTTACTCATAACTCGCTGAAAAAGTTTTGGGTTTTGTTAGCGGACCTCCAACAGCGTAGTGCAATAAACACTTTTGTTCAGTCCGTTTGGAATTTATGATAGAAAAATCCATTAGTAGCTACTAGTGTTGTTTGCAACTGCACACGATTTATATTTCAATATCGGACCTAAAATATGATGTCATTTTGATTTCGTTTTCAATTTACGTTTCGATTTTATTAAAATATCTGTAAAATGGAGCACATTTTTTTGCAGTTATAAGTAACTAGCCGCACTTGTTTCGCTTCGTTTTCTTTAATTTATGTTAATAACTAGCTGTTGCCCGCGGCTCCACCCGCATGGATGTCGGTTATCGCTGCAAAAAGTAGCCATGTGTTATTCCAGACCATAATCTATCTCTGTTCCAAATTTCATCTAAATCCGTTCAGTAGTTTTTACGTGAAAGAGTAACAAACATCCATCCTTCCATCCATCCATTCTTACAAACTTTCACATTTATAATATTAGTAGGGATATAGTCTATGACACTCACAAATAACGTGGCTTTCCATTGGTAAAAGAATATTTAAAATCGGTTCAGTAGACCAGTCACACTGAGACAGTTAGACTTTACAAAAATACAATTGACTGACACAAATTACACTCAGACTCAGAACAAACATTTATGATTCACACAAAGTTTTGTCCTGTGTGGGAATCGAACCTAAGACCTTTGGCGTAGCAGACAGGGTCACTAACCACTAGACCAACAGAGCCTCTAGACAAGTGGCATAAACGATAATCGAATCGAAAAGTCAAAAAAACAAATGTATGGGATTTGACGTAAGTCTACGATATAATGTATACGACATTATATCGTAGACTTACGTCAAATCCCATACATTTGCTTTTTTGACTTTTCGATTCGATTATCGCTTATGCCACTTGTCTAGAGGGGCAGGCCATTCATTCTTTCCCAATATCTATACTTAATATTATAAAGCTGAAGAGTTTGTTTGTTTGGTTGACCGCGCTAATCACAGAAAGTACTAGTTCGATTAGAAAAAAATCCTTTTTTTGTTGAATAGTGCATTTATCCAGGCAGGTAATAGGCTATATAACATCACGCTATGATTAATAGGCGCGGAGCAGTAGTGAGATATGTTGCAAAATCGGGGAAAATATTAATTAAGTCGCGGGCAACCCCTAGTAAATATAATAAACGTGTTAAAAATCTTAACACTATATCAAATTAGGTTCACTACAAGTTAGCTCGGCAACATAAACTTTCTATTTCAACGGATAAAGGAAGAAAGGGGAAACGGGTCGCACCGCATTCATCTTTTCACTTTTCTATCCGCAGAGTAAGGTTGGTTCACTTTAAAAATGGAGGTTGAAGCGAAAATACGCTTGCTTTGGCCCCAGAAGTGCCTATCCACTCAGTGCGAGTGGCAGTCACAGATCTTATAGATTTGGGAAACTCAATAGGCCTTCTGTGGTTTTTGTAAACTGTCCTCGGGAAAATGTTCTATGCTTAGATTTTATATAACGATTTTATATTACGTTTTAGTCTGAAAGTATTTCATGTATTGATGTTTGAGTTATATAGTATACTCATTTGTATACTTCTTTAGGTAAAATGAGTTGACCTGTAATATTTGAACATGAAGATTAAAACAGTGTACCCCTGGAGGCCGAAATAATTTAACCGTTTAACACAAGACCAAAATAACTATTGGTCATTCTTTAGTTGATCAACTAAACAATTGACCAAAATAGATTTGGTCGAACGAACCATTGATATTTTTATATTTGATCGAGTGATCGTTTGGTCAAAAACATTGTAATCTTTGCTATCGTTTGTCAAATAAACCCAAGACCGAAAAGCAACGGTTGGATTAAAAATATTGTATTATATAATAAATATTTTAATAGTAGGTACTATCATTATTTATCTATTCACTATATAGACAACGCTGTTTTCACTCTCAATCTATATTATTCATACATCAATATAGAAAATCTAGAACCCATAAGGTAAAACGCGATTATGAGCGTTTATTCTTCACGGCTTTCAATACAAACGTTTTCGACCAAACGTTCACTCGATCAAATATAAAAATATCAATGGTTCGTTCGAATAAATCTCTTTTGGTCAATTGTTTAGTCGGTCAACTAAAGAATGACCAATAGTTCTTTCGGTCTTGTGTTAAACGGTCAAAGTCCCTTACCTTTTTTGAAGTTGTTTTTTTTTATTCTACTTGGGTGGCAAACAGGCATACAAAATACACACAAATGGGTTGGCAACACGCAACTGATTCTTAAGATATTGCAAGCGTCCAGAGGCTACGGAAAATTTTGTTTATTTTTGTTCTTTATGTAAAAGACAACTACCGCACTAGGAAACAAGCTTTGTCGGGGGGACTTTACAAATTTACAATTCACGGACACAAATTACACCAAGACTTGGAAGAAATATTTATGAATTTTCACGTGTGAGAATCGAACATATATATGACCTCCGGCTAAGCAGTCAGGGTCACTTGCCACTGGACTGTTGATTTAGTGCTTTGTTACCGCTCTGATATTGCTCACCATCAATAGTATAAAAAAATAATGGCGTCGCAAGTCTTTCATTCTGCGTCATTCGAACACATGCGAGGTATTACAATTTTTATAAAGTGTCTACTCGCTATCAAAAATGCCATATCAAAAATGTACGTGGCTCGGTGGCAATTTCATCGTACTACGTTCTCGTAACACCGTTGTATAACATTCTTATAACTCCGATGTCGTCATAAAGAGTCAAATTTAATTCTTTGTATAGCGGACATACGTGCTATGAGAAAGCTGAGTCATGTCGCTAAAGCGCCCGTTTTATGATACCCGTGAAAAGCTTTAATTCGTCAAAAATATTTTTTAAATGCTTTACTTGTGTTGGTGGCCTGTGCTCTAAAATTGTATTTATACTACTAAGAAGGCAAGCGTACCACCTGCTTAAAGGTAAGCAGTTACCGTAGTCTATAGGCTACGGTAACTATATACCTTCGCTACACCAGAGGTATCACTTGCGTGATGTGATAGAGTATTTTTGGAACAACGTCGTTAAAAACGCATGCAAAAAAACAGGAACACAACTACACTGTGGTGTACAGTCCCTTAGTATGCTACTATTATACTGCTACTATTCAGCTCACTTATCGAGATAGGCTGAATAGCAGCAGAGTATACTAGGGATCTGTCATGTTCACGCGTTCATGCGTTCTCGTTTTGCGTTTCGTAGTCAGGTGTAACGTCATACAAGAACTCTCTGTCTGATAGAACCCTTAAAGTGACGGTCTTGTGCCGTAATCTGAGATGGAACCCGTCCAATGACAACGCGAATCCTGCGTAAGACTGAAATAAAATACCGTACAATGTCAGGATAAAGCCTTCAATCCATTTAAATTCTAAGACCCTATATTATCAATATTCAACATTCTGAGGCGCTCGTAGCTAGGTGCACTCGCTGTTCGGTAAAAGATCAACGGGTTAAGCTACCAAGGGCGCGGTAACCCTATAGATGGGTGACCGCATAGTGGTATTTCATCTGAGCGTCTCCATGCTTCGGAGGGCACGTTAAAAGTCGGTCCCGACTGTCATCAGTCGTTAAATTACAACAGAGGCCCAAATATGGGCGATCTAAATAACTTTGTCACCAGGTTGGCCACTAACCAAACGATAAGATCAAGATCAATATTCTAGTAGGTATAAACAAAACTTTATGTAATGAAGATTTCTAGTCCCTCTGTCCAATGTAGGCAAAGCAATTAATTAAAATAATATCTGTTTGTTTAACATTATAGCATTTAACACGATATAATTAAGATACTTTATTAAAATATAGTCTATTAAAGTTAATGAAATGCTAAGTAAATTAAGATAAGGTTCTAAAATAGTTCTCCATGTTATACTGGAATATTTGGCAGTCTTAACTCAGATAGTAAATTAACATTGCTTTACGTTTAATGCTGTATTAATTTAGAATTATTTATGTAAATTTTAACAGCGTTCTGTCTTAAGCTGACCTTGTCGATCGTCCCAAAACCTTTGCTTGGTCGTTGATACAACTTCATCTTCAACTTCAGAAGCTTTCTGCCGCAACATCCATCCGGGTGTGATAGCTAAGTGCCCCACGCATCGTTATTTAATTGAGGTACTCATAGCCAGGTGCACTCGCTGTTCGGTGAACGATTAGCGGGTTAAGCTACTAATAACCCTTAGATCTTAGATCACGACAGAGGACTAAATTTGGGAGATCTAAAGAACTCTGTTACCAGGTTGGCCAATAACCAAACCATAAGAAGAAGAAACTACTTAATTGAGGCAATGCTTTGTTTATTCATAGGGGAGACATATGTCTACTACTGTAATGTTTTTCGGCTTAGAATTAATATTCTTAGTTTAGATTTGCGTTTCAAAGAGAACAAAACCATTTTCTGCCTGTCTAGGGAAGGACATGTACGTCATAGAAGGTCTCAGCTAAATAGCTACTGCGATGTAGTTGTACGTCCCCAGTGTTTAACTTTCCCATTGCAGGACAAAGGCCTCCCTTTCATTTTTTTCTTGATGTCTTATATTTTTCTAGTTTGCGCTTATCCTAAAAGCATGGTTACATTAAATTATATTAAACCAAGCACTTTAATTAATTACCACGATAAAATGATTGCCATAAAACTATTTTGTCATAATTAAATATCGTGATATCCCAAAATTTGACGACGACGACAGCTCTAAGGACCAAATAAGATTATAGTTAAATAAAGATAATTGAAATAAAGAAAAGGACATCTAAAATAATAAAAAGAGACAGATAAAACAACCTGAACATTGCCAAAGGAAAAGTTATTAATTAAACACAATTGACTTTTAAGAAAAATTCAATTATTTCTTCAACAGTTGACCTCAAAGTTTGTGATCCTATCATCACTTTTTATACTTGCCATATCTTGGCACCATCTTATCAAAACTTTATTGATATTGAAATAAGAGAGAACTAAATTCTTTCTTATTCCCATATCAATAAAGTCCATATAAAAGTCTACCCAAATGAGCACAACGTGGATTCTGTATAGCAAAGTCAATATTTCATGTTCTCGTAATTTTTTTTTTTTTTTTTATAGAAACTTAACGTCTCAAAACCTATGACATTCATTTGAAAATTGATATTGCTGATCTACACTATGCCCGAGTATGAGTATGGAAGGCTACGTAGTGACTCGAGGCCCTACCATAGTCAGCGAATTGGCCGTAGGAAAAAAGCATACTGGCATTTGTTTTTATGGCGTTCATAAGTATCATGTATTTGATCTTAGTGAATGAATGAGTTTGACTTTGACTACGTTTATCAATATATACGCTGCCCTAGCACCACTGTAAATGACTGTTGTAAATGCTAGTGTTAGTGGAGTGCACGAAATTACAGTAGTGCAGTCATGTGGGTAACAATACAGTAAGATATTTTTAAGAATACGATATCGAAAAATATTGTTAAAGATACTTTAACTCATTCATCTCCTTACTTTAGTAATTCATTGTAATTAATACCCTTAGGGGAGAGATTTTACAAACTTTGAGAACAATTGCTATAAAAATTAATACGTATCTGTCATCCCGAAGGCTTTATAATGTTCACCGTTGTCTTTTCCCTTGTTATAAAAATTTGAAATATTTTTAACAGAGAATAGTTCATATTTCAATTCGGCCAATTTTTTTGTGATCAAAAATTCTCTTTGAGCGGTTTTATTAGATATTAAGATTATTCATTTCTTATAACGATCTTCGTTGAAACTGTAGTGAGTGGTAGGTCTTTGACTTAACGTTGGCTAGATTGCTATTTTAGGACATTTTGATCAAGTGCTGAGTTCAAACTACATAATACCTATTTGCATGATTTACAATAAATGTTTCGGGCGTTAATACCCGAAACATATAATAGTACATCCTTAAATTACCTGCGTTAAATTACCTTTAATCAAAAGATGTTACACATTATTACACTAAAGTGCATTATAAGCTTAGATGAGTGCTTAAAGGTCAACAGTTTTTGGATTAACATATTTTGATTGAGGTAAACGTTACTTTTGATAGATAAATGAAAACAAAATCAATTAGCTCAGTGTGCATATTTTATTATAACAATGTAGAATTAGGTATCTTCATATCTATTAGACTTTTCATTTACTTTCCAACCTTCTTAAATCACTAGGTAACCATGTAATGTGTAAAATGTTCTCTAAACTCGATATCCATGTTTTTTACGCTTCGTGTCGTCTTGAACCGACAATTTCAAATCGACGTCGCTCGAACTTTTGTTCACATAGTAAAAGGAAAACGAGCATTGTAAGAACCCATTTGCTTCACACAAATTTAACACGACCTATTTGAGAGTTCATTGTAATAAAGCTACCTAGCATATTAACGCTAAGTTTAAAATAACACACTCTGTGTAAGAAGCATAACCGCAGAATGAAATTATACAGGATGTAACGTCCTAAGTTACTGCTTTATTTTAATTTAAAGTGTGTCATCCTTAAGCATTACCATAGACAGGGGTGTCACCTTTGAAGGTAAGAAATTTACGCGTCGTAGAACTTGATGGGTCTTGGTGCAGTAAAGGAAAATTTTAATGGCATTCATCTTATAAATTATGTATAATTTAATCATTATGTTTATCTCGCTCTCGTCTAAGACTTCATCTTAGTTTATTTGTGTATCACAAAGACGAATTCTGCATTAATTGTAGTTTTAGTTCTCGCTCTTCATTATGTATTCAGCTTTACACATGGACAGCCTAAATATATGAAAAGTAAGTAAGTTTATTATATAATCTCTAATTCTGTCATCAGTAAATTGACATTCGAAAGAAGAGGACAAAGCATTGCTAAATTATTCACTCGCTACACAACGTATATTAATTAAGTGATTAGTGTTTATTACCTTTTAAAATGTTACTCTGTAATTCAACTGAACAAATTAATTTTAAACTTGAGTTTAAATATATAAACTTCAGGTGTATTTGAACAAAATTACCAACGATTTCAGTCGGAAATGCAGGTTTGAATTGAAAATGGCCACTTGCGGTCTCAATCGGATTACCTATACACCAAACTTAAATGCCACAACCCTAGGTTTAATCTGTGTAGGGTTTTACCTTACACATTGACTTGTTTACATTGACGTATGCCACTTTAGCTTTAGATAATTGAGGTATTATTTCTTAGGTTCAGCATAGCAGCTTGAGGAAGATTTTATTAAATACGATTAATGCAAAGATAGGGTCATTTTAAAGATAACTTTTAAGAATATAAGCACTAACTTATAGTATTACTTATTATAATTTGCTTATTGCATGTTACTCTTTTATTTACCTTCTGTAATTTACAAACTCTTGGTATGTTTTTTATATTTTACACTTTTGCAAAAGAGTAATCTTTAATAATGGACAGAGAGAAGTCTCTGTCCATTATTTTAATTTAGGCAAAATGTGTCAAAAAATACGTTATTTAGTAATAATTATTATAATGCCGTTTTAAAGCACCTGACTAAAACACCCCTCACTTCAATTCCAGTTTTTTATTCAAAATTCCTTAATCACAATGCTGACGGCTAAATTATAGACTCCGAGCTGTCAGCTGTATATTTTTGTAACTTAACATCCATTGAAACTGTCAAGGGACAGCCCTAACTGTAGGGTTTGAAGTTAATGCATATTAACTTCTATACAAAGTACATTGTGTAGAACATACGTCATTTTGGCTTGTCACTGTCGTTGTACTTTGTCGTGGCCTTGTAACGAAGATGTATTAGTCAGGCTGTGCTCGTGTGTCCTTTGTGTAATCTCAGGTAATGTATGTTAATGAAAAAAAAAACGTTTACATGGATTGACATAATACACAATCTTTTTCCCAACGATATAGACAGGCAGGGGGATATAAAACTAATGTTTCCTCAGCCAAGTTAGTTCTTGAGTGATAGGGAGCAGGGTCTACTAAAATATTATTAATCCAAGATATTTTTTTTAGACTACAAGGAGGCAAATAAGCTTACGGCTCGCCTGATAGTAAGCCGTTGCCGTAGCCTAAGGACGCTTGCAACACCAGGCGTATGACTGCTTGTTGCCGACCTTTTATAAACCTTAGAACTCCTTTTCTGAAGAATCTTATATCATAGTCTCTTGAGAAAACCTCGACAAGGAGCTTATTCTACAACCTAATTCTACGTCGTACTAGGATATTTTTACCAAAAAAACTTATCAATATTTTACTTGGAGATCACCTAACATCTTATATCGCTGGAATAACGAATAATTTAAATATAATTTATCTTAATTTATTGACTGGCCAGTTATGCTAGTATTGACCATGACTGCTGAACCACAGATCATGGGTTTCATTTGCAAACAGAACAAATCTTTTTGTGACTATCTCAATTATTCTGTGTATGGGTGTAATTCATCCATAGTGAGATACCCACTATGGGTGAATTACGCCCATATAGTTTCAAAATGTATTAGCCTGTTTATTAATCACTTTTCTACTTGCCACAGTACAAGCTCTACCTATTTTGGGGTCAGGTAACCTTGAGTTATCTCAAGATATTAGATATTATTAGATTGAAGTACAGACTCAGCATGGCAGACATTATCACATCGTCAATATAGATATTAAAGTCACACGTAATATTAATTTTATCGTAGTAAATTTTCATCTGTATAATTTTCGTTTTTCATATTTTTACTGGCCAGTTGCCAGGCTTTCTGCTTAAGCCTTTTCCACTCTGGTACATGTTATACGATGTCGACATTCAGATTGGCCTTATATCGAATCTTGATAGTCTACTCTTAAACTGAGACTGTTGTACGTTGGTATTCTTATGAGGCGTATAATATATACATATGTATAAATAGCTAGAATATTAGCCGTCCAATTGGTTGGTCTGAATTTAAGTTTAAGATTAGTAATATATACAATGCTATTTATTGCGAAATTTACTTATATTAAAAGAATAAAAAATGAAATTAAAATAAAATCAAACTCACGATGGTATAAGCTGATTTAATTGTGTAGTTTGTTCTGCACAATTACTATGGTCACGGCGGATAGTGCCGTAAGCGCGTACCATAGTACAAACCATTTCCATAACCACGTTTTACAGTTATTATTTTATTTACTTTTTTTTATTCTTTCAATAATTTATTTATTGCAAATAATTTAAAAATTTTATTCAGACTGAAAATTGTTTTAAGTTGGACACCTATTATAATTTAATTATATAAAATTTGTATAATTAAATTTTAAATTTATAGAAAATTGTTTAAAGTTGGACACCTAGTATAATTACGATAAGTTATAAAGACCTGACTGGGGCGCCAGTGTGAATTCGGGTGGCAGTACGAATGTGAATTTCACTTTGTAAAATTTACATACTAATAAAATATTTGTATTTTTGTGTTTTTTGGTTTGTGGATTATTTGTGTGTTTGTTGGTTTGTGGATTATTTTTCTTTCTTTTTCCGTTTTCTCACGATATTTTTCTCACCGCACAAGTCTTAGAATAATGATTCACCAATTCGCTTTGGACCAGCGTGTGTGAGTGAAAGCCTAAACCAACTCTGTGTTCTTTATAAAACACTGAAAAATAAAGGCGTAAGTTACAACACAAAATACGGAAACAACAAAACTATTACAAGCACTTCTACCCAACATACTCGTAACTCATTGCGACCTTTCCTTGAGCCTTTAACGTGTAAATAATACAAATGTTATAGGTATCGGCTATTTGCGCCATGTGGCCGCAATGGAGCGCACGTGGCATCTATAAGCCAACCTTTGAACCAACTAGAACAAATTTTAGAAGGAATTGTATAATATACATACCTATATATTTTATATATGACTAGGGGTCGCCCGCGACTTTGTTCGCGTGGTAATTTGAAATATTTTCCCTGATTTTGCAACATATCTCACTACTGCTCCATTCCTATTGACCATAGCGTGATGTGATGGCCTTCCAGGATAAATGCACTATTCAACAAAAAAAGATTTTTTCAAATCGAACCAGTACTTTCTGAGATTAGCGCGTTCAACCAAACAAACAAATTCTTCAGCTGTATAATATTAAGTATAGACTAAAGCAGTGGTAAGCAGTTACCGCAGCAGTAAGCAAATATAAACATTTACAATACGAGAGGAATCATTACCGAGTTGCCGATTCTATGATTTATCACCAGAGTTTTATATTTTAAGTTATTCTGGGACAGAAAAATCTTTCTTAAAAAAAGTACTATTTTAATGACAGAAGACTGTAAAAATGTCCGCCTTACCGATTTTCAGTCACGGCGGTGCACACACACGGTGTAGGTACACACATCGGTGTAGTTGTGATCCTGTGGGTGAATACGGCTCGTCAGCGCTCATTTAGGGATACGTTTTGCAAGAAACGTTTTCCTATCCCAGGAATATTTCATCTTAAGGCCCTAGACTAAAAAATGGGTAGGCAACGCGCAAATGATACCTCTGGTATTGCAGGCATCCATAGGCTACGGTAACTGCTTACGATAAAGCGGGCCGTATGCTTAAAAAAACTGTAATTTATAATCATTATTTACGATATACATATGTTATAGAAAAATAGTACAAAAGCTTCAAGACATAAGTGCTATTTTACAACAATGTAATTTGAATCCTTACTTATCTTCGTTGCTGAACTAAAACTTTCCTCACATAGGTAAGTCACGGCAATAACACAGGAGTCCCTCGAGAGTTTAGATTGTAGCACAACTTTATTTTTCGCCTGGACTGCTGGCCCAATCAATGAGTGTCGGGCATCAGCCCGTACAACGGAAATATTGACAAACTTTATATTGGACTTGCTCGAGTTTCTCAAACTTAAGACGTTCATATAGTAGCTATGAAGCGTTTGAGTGCGGTATTGTTTGAAGTATTTATTAATTACTTGTATAAGAGAACTCTAGAGTCTGTACAAGATAATTTCACAGTGGAAAGTTTTCCAAGCCCTCAATAATTAGAGTTGGTATGAGGAACTTCCTACCTACCACATTGATTAAATCTTACCGTACTAATTGAACCAGATTGGAATTGGAAATTAATTTAATTGAAATGCTCTTGAATACTACTAATATTGTAAATGTGAAAGTTTGTGAGTGTGGATGTATGGTTGTTTGTTATTCTTTAACGTAAAAACTACTAAACGTATCTGAATGAAATTTGGCACAGAGGTAGATTATCATCATATAGTTTCAGATATTGGTTTTAAAATTATTAGTTCAGTGTTTCTAATAATTTATATATGTATATAGCAACATATATTTATAATGAAATATGACTGCCTTGGTGGTCCAGTGGGTACAGTATGTCCCTGCTTTGCGCGAGGTTATGGGTTCGATTCCCACACAGGGATAAAACTTTGTGTGACTCACAAAGAGTTGTTCTGAGTCTGGGTGTAATTTGTGTCCGTTAATTGTATGTTTGTAACGTCCCCCGCAACACAGAGCTTGTTCTCTAGTGCGGAAGTTGTCTTTTAAAAAGATGAAGATGAATTAGATTTTCCTTTAATCAACGCATGTCTTATCCAATAAAATATGTATATTAGTCGCTCATTCATTTAGCGCATGAATAATATCTAGGGAGTATTTTTCTGTGCCGGCCAGTTCATGCGTCTGTAGAACGTTCCACTGTAGCGCTCTATGATTGAGATACACTGGTCGAAAGGATTGACAGCTGATCTACTATGTATGTGATTAGCTGATTTATTTTTGATTTTATTCAACTAAGAGTAAGCAGATACCGTAGCCTGTAGATGCTTATCTGCCTTATAGTTTGTGCGTTGTCTTCTTGTATTTAGCCAAAAAACTAAATATAATATAACATTTTTGGAAGACAAACAAAAATAAATCTTTTCCTTTGACAAAAAGAACACCTAGACTCGAAAAATCACCATTCGTGAATAACACACATTTGTGCCTTCTGCGGGGTTTAAACCAACTTATAAGCGTTCAGTAAATCGCAAAGTGACGTCACAAACCACAAGTAACGTGTTCAGTCAAAAACCATTTGATAGGAAACCTTATTTGTTATTTTTTATCACCTATGGTAATAGACAGGTTAGGGGCTACGTAATGGTCAGCGGTAACTGCCGCTTATAGAATTTATTAATACCAGGAACACAGTTTAGCCACTCTTTAGTTAGCATGTTTTTTTTTTATTATTACCCTTTTGTCCAAGCCAGTAGCCTTTCTTGTTGTTCATTCATTAAGTCTCTATGTATAAAATATCCGTAAGTTGAGAAGGACTTTGCTAACGACTGCGCTGTTTGTCCCGGTCTCACTTCCAATCTATATAACGATTATCTTCGCAACTGTACCGGGATCATTTGTTAAAAGTTCCTGCGAATAAATGAGTTTGATTAAGGGCACTTGAGCACAAAAGTGTTACGGATTTCCATGTTCTGTTTGTTAAGGGATTTCGTTCGATCACAGAAGAAGGGGACTCTTTATTGATGTTCTATAGAATGTGTTGTTCGGGATAATTCACCAATAGAGGAACAATCTGGTTAAAAAGGAATGTTTTATAAAATATTGCAATCCAAGTTTTTGTTTACTAGCTTGTGTCCTCGGCTCCGCCCGCTACAAAATAAAAAAATGTATCCCACGGCAACTGTACATTTTTTATCTGGAATCAGAAGCCTATGTGCGGCGATCTAAATGAAATTTGGCACAGAGATAGGTTATAGTCTTAATCTATCTCCGTGCCAATATTCATTCAGATCTGTTAAGACGTTTTAGTGTAATTGAGTAACAAACATCCATCCATCCAGATTTTCACATTTATAATATACTAGCTTCCGCCCGCGGCATCGCTCGCGCGTACAATCCCTTGGGAACAGAGATATTCCAGGATAAAAAGTAGCCTATGTGTTATCTATAATCTATCTCTTTGCTAAATTAAATCCAGATCCGTTTAGTAGTTATTCCGTAAAAGAGTAACAAACATACATCATCTATACATTCTTACAAACTTTCGAGTTTATAATAGATATAGGTAACGACGTAAGATAATTATATTAGTAAGTTTGCTTTTCTCCTATTGAAAGTAGTAGACAAGTGCCTCGTATTATTTTAATACCAACATAATGACAAAAAGCATACGCCCTCCCCCGATGGTAAGCACTAAAAAGCCTAGGAACGCTTGCTATACCTATGGTACTCGTATTACTTGTTGCTGATCTACTTTTGTGCTAAATTTTCAAATTACATTTCAGTCTTTATTTACACATCATTTCCACACATTTAAATTATTTTATATTACTAATATGCTTTTAATTCACACATAATCTACAAACGCACCATAAACCACAAACACGTCCTACTCGTCTATCCATTATAAAATCTATTATTGATCACGATGCCTAGCCTCCTCAATACGTCAAATTACATCAAATAAAAATACACCGTATTCTTATTCTATTAAGTTCCAATTTCATTTATTGATGTATAAGAAGCGTGGTAACCCGTTAACTGCAAGTGGGGTAAGTTTGATGGGCCTCGCGTGTCTGTGGACAAGACAGCCGACTTTTAGTTGTATAATGTGTTGGCTACAGCGATTTGGCGCTAGATGAACTGGCCTGCAAGGCTGTCGTAAATGTTTGCTGTGTACGAGATTTTATTTTATATCATTTCAGTATTAGAACATTGTAGCAGATATAGTTCTCCTTCTTATCGTTGGGTTAGTGGCTAAGCTGCCCCTTTAGACAAGTGGCATAAACGGTAGTCGAATCAAATTGAATAGAAAGCTAATGTATGGGAATTGATATAAGTGTACGTTACAATATCGTAAATGATTTAATAATCTGCTTCTTCTTCTTATCGTTTGGTTAGTGACCAACCTGGTGACAGTTATTTAGATCGCCCATATTTAGGCCTCTGTCGTGATCTAGCGACTCTTAACAGTCGGGAACGACTTTTAACGTGCTCTCCGAAGCATGGAGACGCTCAGATGTAATACCACTATGCCATCTATAGGGTTACCGCGCCCTTGGTTGCTTAACCCGCTGATCGTTTACCGAACAGCAAGTGCACCTGGCTATGAGCGCCTCAATGTCTGCTGATGGTAAATAATAAGAGTCAAGGTCAGGTTTGCAGAAATAGACAGCAGCACCGAAAAAATACCTTGCTCTATTTAAGAGCAAGGTATTTTTTCGGTGCTGCTGTCTATTAAATTAAATTAAATTTTATTAGAATGTTTTCAGCCTTTAAGTTGTGTTTACTTTTACTGTTATAATATCACTACGGATGAAGACTCAATGTTTTACATTAAAAGAAAATCGTATTGTGTAGTAATTGATCAAATCAATCCCTAAATGTCCAGTATAAAACTTGCCCCTTACAACTTAACATAACTTCTTTATATGGCACAACTCAGTTGATATACTGCACCGAGTAAACAAATATTAAAATCAATATACCGTAACTTATTACCGACTGAGTTGGAATTTGTTGAATTGAAATTTTTCTTTCTGAATTTGACAATCAAGTATCAATTCAAGAGCATACTTGTATCTTGTTGTAGATAAGCTTTTGTTCGCATTATCGCTGTAATGGTTAGCAAGTATCATATTTAATTTAAATATCATACGGCCCGCCTGATGTTAAGTAGTTACTGTAGCCCATGGACGCTTGCAATACCAGAGGAATCAATTGCGTGGTACCGACCCGTTCTTACAACAGAAAGAGTTTAATACGAAGTACCCCTGGGGTAGAAAAACTTTTTTCCAAAACCCATCCCTAAATGTGCGCTGGAGATACAAGAATACAATTACACCGCTAAGTGTAATTATTTGTCTGTGGCCTTCTGTCAGGTCCTTCCTCAGTCGGGCTTGCTCGCTTATATACTGCCCTACCACTTTTAATAACTGGACTTGTTTTACCTTTTAACACAATTATAGTGCGCAAATTAAAAATACTTGTTTTACTCAAATTTAATACATTTGACAGAGACAAAACGTTAATGTATATAACGAAGGAGGTAACTCCGTAGTGTTTTTATAAAGTGTGACGTCAGCGTTGATGACGTCACTATTTGTTATCTTCATGAGGATGACTCACTTTTTGAAAGAAAACTTCATGAGTTCTTAAAAAGCTTCGTTTATTCAACCGGCAGCGTTATGACATCTTAGAAAGGTCCGTACTGTACGACGGCTCGAGTGTGAATGTTTGAACGCCGACAGTGCGACCGTATTTATACAGTGCACGTGTTGTCAAGTTTTTAGGTTAAGTATTGAAATTGGAATAATGACATGCTGTTTAACGTTAATTTTACATCGTAATAATCACAAAGTGACAAACTGATGGTTTATGAAGTAATTTTAGAACAATCAAATGATTAAACTTAATTATTCTAGTTTTTTGTAGACGAACTGTTGTAGTCGCGCCGATACGGCCATACTGACAGGCGGTGCGCGCTCTGCACCAGCCTCGTAGCTTCTCGTAGATTTTTGTGGATTCTTGTAGATTCTCGTTGGTTCTCGTTGATTCTAGTTGACCTGCAAGACAAGAAACAACTTCCTCTGAGTAGCGCACCTGTTATCAACTCGCATTGCTTTATCTTTTGAGAATATTAGTAGGTTTTATTGAAGGATTCTCGGAGGTTCTCGAAGAGTTCTCGGAGGTTCTCGGAGAGTCTCGTAGAGTTCTCGGAGGTTCTCGTAGAGTTCTCGGAGGGTCTCGTAGAGTTCTCGGAGGTTCTCGTAGAGTTCTCGAAGGTTCTCGTAGAGTTCTCGGAGGGTCTCGTAGAGTTCTCGGAGGTGTTAGTAGAGTTAAGGGTCTCGTCGTTTTATTTGAAACTATTGAATTGAGTAACTTACTTATTTATGCTGATGGTTCATCTTCATCATTTTTATCAGGAATTGTGGTGGTATCCTTCCCATCTGCACTCCATGGTGAAGGTACGTTTGCGGTCTTGATTGTAGTACAGCTTAAAATGATCCATGGATGACCAACACAGGTTCCTGCTGCTGGGTATTGGTTGTTCCCATTTAATCAGGTGATGAGCGAGCTGATGAGGAAGTAGCTTGGGTAGGAGCTTCTTGCAATCCCACTTCTGATAACGAAGGAGGTAACTCCGTAGTGTTTTTATAAAGTGTGACGTCAGCGTTGATGACGTCACTATTTGTTATCTTCATGAGGATGACTCACTTTTTGAAAGAAAACTTCATGAGTTCTTAAAAAGCTTCGTTTATTCAACCGGCAGCGTTATGACATCTTAGAAAGGTCCGTACTGTACGACGGCTCGAGTGTGAATGTTTGAACGCCGACAGTGCGACCGTATTTATACAGTGCACGTGTTGTCAAGTTTTTAGGTTAAGTATTGAAATTGGAATAATGACATGCTGTTTAACGTTAATTTTACATCGTAATAATCACAAAGTGACAAACTGATGGTTTATGAAGTAATTTTAGAACAATCAAATGATTAAACTTAATTATTCTAGTTTTTTGTAGACGAACTGTTGTAGTCGCGCCGATATATATAATACAGTAATACGTCTTTACAAAATTGTGTAGGTATCTATAGAATAATATAATAAACACGAACAAAGTCGGTTACTTTAAATAAATTCTGAAAATGCTCATTAAATCCATTCACTAAGCTATGAAGACTTTTACTGCACAGGTTTATTGTAATCCTGGATTAAGACCCGCCAACTTAATTAACATCGTTTTTTTTGCAAGAAAATAATAAAACAAAAAATTGCCTCAACCTAAGCACCGCTAATCGTACTAATTATTTTTTTATTCGTATCCATTTTTTAATGAAGGGATGAGTTATATTAACTGGCATTATTTTAGAAACAATTTTGGGAATCCTAATCTCGTATGCTTAGGTCTGATTTTAGGGACCTGGGAATAGGGTTATTATGATAATACTGGCTTAAAATTAAAGCTTGGTGGTATTAACCACTCATTTCATGCTTTTTTTAAATTTCTTCTGTACGAACTTTTCCAACATGGTTATGACAACAGAATCTCTGCACTATAGCACACATACTTTTAAATTAAGATACACAAACGTTCATGTATAATAAAAAAAACTTGTTTTATATTGGATTTAAACGAAACAGTCCTGAAGTAATATTTTGATTAAGCCGTTCGATAGATCTGTGAAATTCTTACAAGGTATATATCTTATAGGTTAAATAAGTTTACCACGACAACTCCGTAGCTAGGTTAACATTTTCTTACACGCTAGTCGAATGTGGGTTGGTGAATCAGACGTGTCTTTAGAAAATCTTCTAAGACGTGTTTCCATACGATATTTTCATTTTTTTTTTTATCTTTTTAAAAGACAACTCCCGCACTAGAGAACATGCTCTGTATCGCAGGGAACTTTACAAATATACAATTAACACATTCGCGGACAGTAACGTAGACACAATAGATGTTTTATTGTCATGACGTCTATAGGCGTTCACCGTCCTTCAAAGTGTTAACGGACACAAATTACACCCAGACTCAGAACAACTCTTTGTGTGTCACACAAAGTTTTATCCTGTGTGGAAATCGAACCCACAACCTCTTGCACAGCAGGCGCATACTGCAACCATTGGACCACCAAAATTATAACATATAAATTACACAAAATGAAATTCACATTGGTACTGCCACCCAAGAACAAACTAACATTCTTTCGTACAAGTCAGTTACTTTTCCAGCTTCAACAATCGTTTTTCCATAAAACCCAAGCTGACAAATTAAAGCATTACGTTGCACGAATTTGTACTAAAAAAGCATTCGTTTCACATTTTTTGCAACCACAAAGACCGACTCAACAATTTTGCGTCTACCGCATTAATTGCTCCTTCACACAAAACAAAAAACAACTGTTAAAAGAATTCTGTGTCGTGCAACAGACGTGTACACAAAGACAGCAGCAGTTTTCACAACAAAAATACATTCTAAATCCACCATTATACGTGATAAAAGCCGTTTCGAGTGAACACGCGAAACGTTAACTGAGTTTAAATTGCCCTATTAATGGCCAGTAATGGTGTGGTCCACTGGGGTAATTTTGTCCCACAGTCGCATTGCACGGTTAGGTGAGTGTCCGATTTGGTGAATGTAATCCTATTATGTATCCTCTATATAGTTTTAGCGATTATTACTTTTTTATATTTCCTTCATCAGCAAATTTATAAAGGAACAGCTCTTCAGTAGCAGTGTATAGATGACAATTAAAAAAACGATGGGACACAAGCCTCAGAATAGATTTTGAAACCATGTTTGATCCACTTATCTGAATAAGGCTAGCGTGTGTAGATTAAGACTTCAACTCTCTCAGCTCTCTTGATAAAGAAGACCCATGCTTAGCATTAGAAAATAATATATACATATATATATATATATATATATATATATATATATATGACGAAGGCAGAGATGGCGCCTCATTTTCAGAGTGGTCCCTCATCGTGGTCGATCAGAAATAATACTCAGTTTACGTAGTATCACTTTGTATTAATAAGATAACGTGTGTAATTAACAATAATAATCAATGATAAATCGGATCTAGACAGATTTAAAACGGAAACGCGACGAGTTCAATACAACATGGCAACGACCGTTCTTGCTCGTGTCTATCACTCGACTGACTTATCCGCCCGTGCCTTGTAACCTCTTTGACAGCTGACATCTTGTGTTGCCACTGTTGTATTGACCACGCCCAAGTATTCTACTTGACGTTTCCGTTACATTAAATAAAATTGGTATGGACAGGTATGGTCTCGGTGTGGACACTGCGACACGGCCATCTTGACAACTCACACGTCCTCGTGTGAAGTATCTGTGAATATGAAAATTTCCCACAGTAAAATGTCTCTTGCTCGGTCTTCCTGACCCACAGATTTACCGCACTAATGAAACAGTTTCACGAAGTAATTAAAATGATTCATTGTAGAAGATAACGAAGTTTCGTAATCACATAAGACAAGTACGAAGAAACATTCAGAGCACACAGACCGTAAAGGAAAATAAATTTATCGTATTTAAAATGTAAACCTTTGAACTAATCCTGATATGCAATACTCTACATGTCACAACTAAGCCTCCATCCGGCTATCACAACTAAGCCTCCATCCGGCTATCACATGGGCTACCTCCATCCGGTACCCACATCACATCACTTTGCCTGCACTTGGCAATCAAATGGGCTGCCTCCATCCGGCACCCAATCACAATAACACACACTGCCTCCATCCGGCATCATCAGCGATTGTTTACATCTCAATGCCAAACGTACACCACAAATTTTCCTGGCCACACTGTCACGCTGTGGCAAGGAGATGCAAAAATCTGAGCGACTTGCATATCGATCATAATTCACTTTACGAAGGTCCCTCCCCTCCGCCTTTCACGAGCAATATTTAAGTCTCTTCCGTCAAGGCTGTCTGTGTCGTCGCAGTTGTCTTTGTTGATCACACCCTTGTTAAGTGTGAGGATCGAACCCACAACACGCCTCACACCGGCAAACAGCACAGCAATCAATCAAGGTGATGCACCAACTGTGCAATTAGATTCTTTGCCGTTTGTGCTTTCATATTTTTAATAGGTATCAACTTTGTTTTAAATATCGTCAATTAGTTAAAGAGTCAAGGGTCACTCTACGCAGCATGTTAAAAGCTCAAGGGGACTCGCGTCTCTCACAATGTGTACTGTGTAATCTACAGCTAACCGAGATTCGCCCAGTGTCTTGTCACAACTATTAAGTAACGAAAATAGTGAGTTCATTATCTTTTCAAAATAGGAGGTTAGGTCTTAAACTGACTATTTTGTTCTAATTAAGAATGAGAAGCGTTATCGAACTATGTAGACGGTGTTTTTTTTACAAGAGAGAGCTAAGAGCAGAGTGTCACTGATTACTTGATTTATTATCTTAAAATCAACACAATCTAGGTGTTCATATGATTCACGGGTATCCATAGCCCAGCAACCTCCAGTTGCTAAATACGTGCATCCCCACGGGAATCACCCAAGTCATTCCATGACTTCAGTGCTCTGGCACTGTCCAATCATCATGTAAACCCAACTATGACACTGTGTCATCAACAGTTCTGTCTCATTTAGTTCTTTTTAAATTTCTTCAGTCACACTCTTATTTTCTGGCATTGGTTACATACACTCTAAGTACTCCCGCTTTTTTACATTAAATTAAAACTGAAAACGGTTTTTTTTCAAACTGTCAAAGATAACAATTTAAATGTAACTTAAAGAAAAGTTAAAGTAATCAGACAATTCAAGTCCGATAACCAAAGCCATGTACCATTCGTTACACGAATCAACGTAACTATTTACAAACTATCTCAGCTTTTAAATGACCTCGAGCTACCTCTAATGCCATGGCTCTCATAGCCGAACAGCGATCCCATTTGCTCATGTGCGTCTATCTCAATGGAACCCTGCACATGTGTGCATCACTCTTTGACTACACATCTCGGTCCTGATAGACTCCGCCAGAGCTAAACGCGCACCGCGCACCCACGGACTACTTGAGCTTCCTCAAGAGACACCGATTTCTACCGGGCTACGACTACGTAATAGCTACTGGTATAGTCGACACTTATTTCGGCCATTAGAGCACTACTCGAGTCACACAACAACTTCACCCATAATTATCAATCGGATTACAATGTACTTCTACCCCGAATCTCGACTGGTACATGACCTTCTGGCATTTTTCTCAATCTATCGTGTACGTATTTGCAAGTTCGCGGAATTCAATGCGTATCGAGAACAACACGGTCTAATGATATTCGCTAATTTGGTTATGCAACAGGTAGAGGGTCTTCCTATCAGTAGACACCACGCGAGAGCTCTGTATAGCTGCGCGACAGCTCTTATAGACGCGATCGATCGCTTGATCTTGTCTGAATGGTACAGACCTATCCAAGGTAATCGTTGGCTGTCTGCACACATAACAGCCCTTGGGCACATACACGTAGCCACTAAAATAATGCAAAACACATACCATAGGTAGCCGCCATGCGACAAGTGTACGTCGTTACCAGAACACGCCATGGTTAGTAGCCATGCGGCAAGCGCACGTCGTTATGCCCTAGCGTGAACCGCTGCTGCTCGGCCGCGTGTGTGCGCTGCTCACTGCTCCACTGCTGCTGTCCCTGCGCGCCCGTGACCTGCTGCTGGCCACCTTGTAGAGACGCCACATGTCGTAGTCCAGCTTGCTAAAAGCCTGTGAACTTCACACCAAATATTAATGGCGCTCATAACCAAGTGCACTCGCTGTTTGGTAAACGATCAGCGAGTTAAGCTATCAAGGGCTCGGTAACCCTATAGATGGGTAAACGCATAGTGGTATTTTATCTGAACGTCTACGTGCTTCGGAGGGCACGTTAAAAGTCGGTCCCGACTGTTAACAGTCGTTACATCACGACAAAGGCCTAAATATGGGCGATCCAAGTAACTCTAGCACTAGGTTGGCCACTAACCAAACGTAAGAATAAAACTAAAATATCTACCTCCCTAAAGCTCGGCCGTACCTGACCACATCGTGATCTGACCACATGGTCACGGTGGCTAATCTTGTTAAGGCTTTCCTTTTGCAAGGAAGTTATTATGGTGCACAAGTGTGTGCACAATTTTTTTTTCTATGAGGTCTTAAAAAGTTCGAAAAATAATAAGATCTCACCATCGTGTTAATAACAGCGCTTACGAAACAACCCAGCAAGAACGGAGCCATCGACGCTCTGCTGCAGATCCATAACGCTGGCACCATTGCAGCTGCCTCCCGCAGCCAGCAGCAGCACCCTCGCAGCGACACCGTAGCTGACGCGCCCATACTCGCCTCACAAGGTTGTGACCGCGATGAGCGACGTCGTTTCTCTAAAGATGTTACTCGATCTAGAATTTGTTGCATTTATTCGGTTAATATAAAGCTAGGAGGGTTGTGACATTTACGGGTAGCGTGGTTTGGTGACCTGAGCACTAATCACGGTTGCTTAAAAGCGACTCACTGTTCCTAGAACAAATTTCTAATTTTAAAGCTATTGTTAGTAATTCTTACACTTCTTTCTTTTTTAGATACGCGTGAGCGGAACACAGTGTATTGTAATAGCTTACTAAACAAAATAATTTAAACGATAAAGCTTAAGCAAAATAACTAACCTATGTAGATAGGTACAACACTGTTACAAAGTAAGGTTATGAAATTATAAGCAAATTTCAAAACAATGTTGAATGTTTAACCGTAAGATCACTTATGTACAAGTAATGTAACAAGCCGAATAACTTTATGAAGGTATACTGTCGCCACTAATTAAGATTATAAAATTATCAGTTACAAAATATAAGGTTATAAAATTATAAGCAAATTGCAAAACAATGTTTAATGTATGACCGGTACAACACTGTTACAAAGTAAGGTTATGAAATTATAAGCAAATTTCAAAACAATGTTGAATGTTTAACCGTAAGATCACTTATGTACAAGTAATGTAACAAGCCGAATAACTTTATGAAGGTATACTGTCGCCACAAATTAAGATTATAAAATTATCAGCCAATAGCAAAGCAATGTTAAAAGTGTACCTGAAAGTACCTACATTAACGTAACCTTTCTAAAGTCAAACAAATTGGAACGTACTCACCAGATAATTTCCAACGTATACTTTACCACATAATCTAATTAGTAAGGATGCAACAATTGCATAATTTTTGTAACTGTTCGTACACTCCAGTAATACAAACACTTTTCACAGGTATTCACGTGGTGCTCACTCGTTGAGCTACTATCGTAACCAGCACCGCTAACTATTGCATACCACGCACGTGGTTAGCAATCTGACAGGTTGGGATCAACTCCCAGCAGCGTAATCTTTTGCGGCGGTGATGATTTCAATAACGAGAACGTAGTTCGCCAGTGGGCTTGAGCTCTTATCCCACTTCTGATGACGAAGGCAGAGATGGCGCCTCATTTTCAGAGTGGTCCCTCATCGTGGTCGATCAGAAATAATACTCAGTTTACGTAGTATCACTTTGTATTAATAAGATAACGTGTGTAATTAACAATAATAATCAATGATAAATCGGATCTAGACAGATTTAAAACGGAAACGCGACGAGTTCAATACAACATGGCAACGACCGTTCTTGCTCGTGTCTATCACTCGACTGACTTATCCGCCCGTGCCTTGTAACCTCTTTGACAGCTGACATCTTGTGTTGCCACTGTTGTATTGACCACGCCCAAGTATTCTACTTGACGTTTCCGTTACATTAAATAAAATTGGTATTAATTGAATTAAATTAAATGACGTCTCGGTGTGGACACTGCGACATATATATATCAGCTCCTCTAGACAAGTGGTATAAACGGTAGTCAAGTCGAATAGGATAGAGTGAGTGAGGAGAGAGTTGACATTATCTATGTTTATATACGATTTAATGTCGTAAATTGACGTCAAACATTTGCATTGTATTTTATTTGATTTGAGTTTATATTTATGCCACTTGTCTAAAAGGACATTTGCTATAAATTTTAATATTAAAAATTAATGCAAGTCGCTTAATTTTTATATTGTTTGGGAACAAAACTTGTGTCAAGTCAGGTGGAAAAACTTTACAAACATAATTTTAAATTATTCAACAACTTAAACTAAATTGAATAATTTGTATATATGAAGACTTTTGATAAAATCGCTAGATCGGAAAGCTACAAAACCCAGGAACCTCGAAAAAAAATATTTGACTGAAACTGAACGTCCAAAAAAATTTTTTATTCTACTTATGTCTTAGGTTCCAAACAAACATACGGTAACTATCTGATAGTAAGCAGTTACCGAAGCCTATGAACGCTCGCAATAACAAAATCCTTCTGAAGCGGTATCTTTATTTTCACTGAAAAACCACAACGCATAATTGTTTCAATTTGCTGCGGTCACCAATCTGACTGTAGCCAAAGGTATGACTGTGACACACCGTCCCTTGACTGTCATGTTCAGTAGTGGCTTGTCATTTTCTAATTGTGTGGTTACATGATGAACCAATGTATACAATCAGGAAGCACTATAATTTATTTTAAGTTTATTTTTGATCTTGAAATAACAAAGCAAATGTGAAACAACAAATGTAAAGCAAATGTGACTGGCCTGTTGGTCTAGTTGTTAGTGACTCTGACTGCTATGCCGGAGGTCGTGGGTTCGATTCCCACCCAGGACAAATATTTGTTTGATGAGCACGAATGTTTGTTCTGTGTCTGGGTGTAATTTATCTATAATATATATAAATTACAAATTAATACATACCATGTATGTATGTATTTAGAAATATATAAGTATGTTTATCAGTTGTCTGGTTACCATAGTACAGACTCTGCCTAGTTTGGGATCAGATAGCGATGTGTGAGTTGTCCCGAAGATATTAAATTAAATTAAATTAAACAAAACTTTATACCTACTGACTTTTGTTTATTTTGACGTTCATAAGTATCATGCATTTAATCTTAATTAATACATTTTAGTGATTGTAACAAGGCTTCCTGGTGCAGATACCAGGCTTTCACGAGGAAAATTTAAATATATCCCTTAGAAGAAAAAAGTGAAATGCTTTGTTTATGTGTATCAAAAAAAATCAGTCACCATCTTTCTCGTAATCTAAACATAAGTCTCCTCCAAGGACTGCTACTGCATTCGGTATGGTAATTATAGTAAATAATCCAACATTATAAGAATGTAAAACCGACACTAATATTAAAAATACGAAAGTGACTTGTTTGTTAATTAGTTTATTTGTTTGTTACCATTTCACGGCTTTGACAAGGACATAGATAGCATCTTGGGGATGGACATTGGGTACTTACTTTTTACCGCATTAACTGACATCTATGCGGGCAACATCAGTTTAGTATATTGTATCATATCTTTTATATCTTTGATTATTATAATATTATTGTAGCCAACGCCATTTTATTAAGTCTCGAATTGTAACTTCACATTCGCGAATGTATGGCTCATTCCACTACATTGCTTTTTATCGTCTTTAGAGAAAATTGTATTTTTATTTTGAAACGAACCCAAATAGTTTGATCTAATATAAACTGTAACTTAACAAGTAACTGCGTTAAGTTTAAGTTTGGAAACGTTTGGAAACTTATAATATTATAACAATAACAATGACAATAATTAATATAAAAAATAATAATAAAGCGTACATAGGCTACGGTAACTGCTTAACATCAGGTGAGCCATATGCTTGTTTGCCACCGAAGTAGTATAAAAAATACATATTATATAATATGATTTATAAAAAATATATATTATATATTTAAATGTGTGTGCCAAAAAAAAAATTACTATTAGGTATCCGTGTATTTTTTTTTAAACCCAGGCCAAATAATATGATACTGTATACACGTACACCTGTTTTTCTGAGGGGTAAGTAAAAGCTACGGATTTCCACTTGCTAAAAATATTTCTTTTGCCTAATTAGGGATGCATTTTCAAAAGAAACGTTATAGTATCACAGGGTAGTAATAAAACCCTGGTGTAATAAGCTTTAGGACTCAAGCCTGTTTCCCAGAAAGATAGGCAGAAACTATGGATTTAAATTTGCTAAAACTTGACATACTTAGTTATTTATTGTATAAATGGTTATACAATGATTATCAAGATGCCTATGGATGAAGACTATGGAGTCTTCAAGTAATTTCATTTGTTAGTCGTATACTTCATTAATATGTGAATTAAAACTCCCTTGATTTTGCTTAGGCTCTATTCATTATAACGTTAACTATATTCTTACAAAGTCAATTCCCCTAAAACCTCTTGATCTTATACTAGGCGTCTAAGCATTTGTTTAATATAATATTGTTCTCTTCCTTCGGGATTTATAACAGACTGCTATCTAAGCATTAAAATTAGCACACTTCGTGAAATAGGATCTATTTGTAATTCGAAACATAGCTACATAATTGAAATTTAAGTCAGAGGAAATTAGACGACCTAGAAAATTTGAGAATCCCAGTAAGTAATTAAATCAACAAATGCTTTGTTTGGCAAATTAAGAATGGTAGACTAATAAAATTTCTGAACTAAATTACAAGATACTATATTAATGAACTAAGTTTTGAAAAGGACATGAACAATATCAGCCCGTATTAAGCGGAAAGATCCCACTGCTGGACACAATGTCCAGCTGTGGGCAAGAAAATCCTTGCGATTTTCATCGGTCTTGAGATCTTTAGTCTCTACCATGTCATGGGTGAACCTAGTTGGAGGCCTGCCCACGCAGCGTCTTTAAGTTCATGGTGGCTACTCGAAAACCTTTCTGACCAAGCAGCCATTAGTTCTGCGAGCTGTGTCCTACCCATTGCCACATAATTTTGACATTTCTTCACTCACTTTGGATCTGAAGGTAAGTAAAAATTATATTTTAATTTAAAGTGAGTGAGAATGAGTCTCTCTATTTGTAAGTTGAGCACAATTTATTTACTCATAGCTTTAAGTAACTCGTAATATAATTCGTTTTTAATTTATATAATATAACTGCCACGTCTAACAGGATCCGATCAGGAGCAGTCTGCTCATCACATACTCTGGGAGTGTAGTCTTTGGCATAATGATCGTACTATTATGTTGAACAGCTTACATGTATCATCTGGAGCGGCCTACTATGGGGACTTAGTCTCATCTAGAGGGAATTTCCGTGCATTTAAACGTTTCTGCCATACATATTATAGCAATCAAACTTAGCTCACTTAGGTCCCGTAGTTTAAGGTCCTCCGTGGTGCTCCTTTTCGTAGGTTACAAACCTATACAGATTTATTTTGTCTCCCGCTTTGTTATGGAGGGAAGTGGAAACTTTTCTTTCTCACTCCTCCTATTTACTTCTGATTAAATTCGTTGCGGGGTCCAAGACAGTAGGTTTAGTTGTCCACGGGACGCACGAGTGTCAAAACTCGGTGTATCAGTTGGTTACTCCGCTGTTAATTCTGGCTCACAGGAGTCACAGCGGTGGGCATGTGGGTGGGATTGTCCTGCCACGTCTAACTCATTGTTTTGCTAGTAACACACATTGTTGAGTTACAATCTAGATCTAATCTCTACATCTTTTGTTATATATTGAAACAATTGTAATTTGTCCTATGTAATATATATACAAATAAAATAAATAAATAGACAAAAAAAAAATACTTGAGCCATTTCGGAGTAATTGAGTAACAAACATCCATACATCTCCCTACCTACCTTTTATTATTAATGTGTAAGTGAGTTTGTTTGTTTGTAACCTTTTCACGACTTAACGTCTGAACGGATCTTCATACAATTTGGTAAGGATATAGATCGTATCCTGAGGAAGGACATTTTTTTTAAAGACAACTCCCACACTAGAGAACAAACTCTGTGTCGCGGGGGTCGGGGGGTCACCAATTACACCCAGACTCAGAACAACTCTTTGTGGATCACACAAATATTTTGTCCTGTATGGGAATCGAACCGACAACCTCGTGCACAACAGGCGCATACTGCGGCCACTGGACCACCAAGGCAGTCAAGTTTTTGCTATGATTTCATCTACGTGGGCGGAGCCGCGGGTAACAGCTAGTATTAGTATAAATTACTTAACTTCAAGATCTTTAATATACACTTATTCACTTACACCCATACACTAACTGCTTTATATTTTACTAGCTGTTGCCCGCGGCTCCGCCCACGTGGATGTCGGTTATCGCTGTAAAAAGTATAATCTATCTCTGTGCCAAATTTCATTCAGATCCGTTCAGTAGTTTTTACGTGAAAGAGTGACAAAGATTCATCAATCCATCCGTCCAAACTTTCACGTTTATAATATTAATAGGATCTTATTTTATCTTATAGCTACCAAACACTAAACATTCCGTATCAAAATCTGAACTATAGTAGATTCATTGAAGGGTGAACCGGATAGAGGTACTCTATCGGTTACCTATTCAATAGAAGGAAAGGCTTTTATCGATATCTAGGGAACTAGGTCGACATTTAGCCTTCCTCTGTTTGATCTAACGATATCAATGTTCGTGAACTGAGTTTTAGTTAATTTTTAAGGTATGTTATACGTATGTTCTTTTAGCTTTGTAAAGTTAAATTGAAATCATGTTGGCATTATTTTTTAACCGCTTTGATAATATATACTTAGTACAATGTTCTGGTATATTTTTTTGTTTATAAACTGATATAGTATAAAAATATTGGGTTAGGTTTAGCTTCATTTTTATACTTTTTCGGTGGCAAACAAGCGTACGGCCCGCCTGATGTTAAGCAGTTACCGTGGCTTATGGACGCTTGCAATGCCAGAGGCATTACTTTCATTTTTATACACCTGTACTGTAAGATGAAGTAGTATCCCTAAATGACCGCAGGAGACCTCATTTTATTACATTTCATATTCGTATCATTGGCATACAAAAAACAAGAAATAACTTAATTACATATGAAAGTCGGTGCAAAGCCGAAGACGTATGTAGATGATAAACAAACGTAGGTCCACTCCTACCTACCTATTTATTTGGTAATTAAAACCTAAAACTTTCCTATTCTTAAAATAAATAACACAAAAACAAGTAAAACTAAAACAAACGAAGCTAACGAAAACAAGAATTGTTTTTGACATTTAATTTTGTCAGTTCAGAGAATGACAATAATGTTTTACGTAAAAAATAAATACTTATTATTTTATTGTGACAAAACAATAACAGCATTCAACGTGTAGTAACAATGTAAAATTGAGTGTAAAAAAATAATCATTTGTTTACAATATTCAACCATGATGGAGATAAAATATATATTTTTACAAAATATGTATCATGGACAAGGTCGGCTCAGGATCGAGAGTTCTGGAAATACTTGGGGGAGGCCCATGTCCAGCAATGGACGTCTTTTGGCTGAAATGAATCTATGATGACGGTTTTGTTTCTTCGACTTCGTTTATCAAATGATTAGTTAATTTATTTCCAAAAAAAATATCAAAATAAAGAGTTTATCACCTATTTGTTCTTAGTGGCCATGGAGATTGGAGTAAGACACTTTGCCGCCATTTTTTAGCATACCATATTTACACTTAAAAGCATAATATGAGTAGTGTAGGTGTAGTTGGTTTTTTTTTAATTTTTCCCAGATTTATGTGGAGACCGAAATTAGGCAGACGGTGGCGGTGACTTGACTACACTAGATGGGCTCTTTGAACCATTGACATGGGTAACAGCCCACAGGTAACACCACAATGCACGGGGAGATAATATCATTATTTATTTATTTATTAAATAAGGTGGACTTAATGCTATAAGCATTATCTACCATAGGTGATGCAGAGAAAATCGAACATTAAAGCATAAGAAAATTGACTAATTTCTTCATGCTTTAATGTCTACAGTTATACACTAGATAGTTCAAGTGCAATATTTGATAGGAATCCTGCTCATGCTACTTCGTCTTAGTTTACTTTCCCCATTTCTTCTTCTTTTCTCTATTATTGACAAAATTAAAAGCCGTCTTCGTCCCGTCAAGAACTGCTGCGGTACGGCTCCAGCACAGACTGGTATGCGTTGCACCGAACACTCCGGTGTACATTTCTTGTCTGCCTTACACCACGAAGACGGAAGACATCGCAGAATACGTACGTAAAAAGATCAAGTACTTGCCGAGAGTGTAGCTGTTGGAGTCGCGACGCAACGTCAATTTTAGGGCTTTTGTGATACTAGTACCAGCAGTCTACCTAAACCTCGTCTTGGAAGAGTATTTTTGGCCGACAGTGGTGTAGTGTTCCGTCGCTTCCGCGGACAAGTGCCACATAAACGCACTGCGACATAGTGCAAGTGAAGTGTACTAACATAGTTTTAGGATTTTAATACTAACACAGATTTATATTAATATGTACGTTAGTCTGTAAGGTATATATTTATGCGTTTATGCGACGCGATAATAAAATGATTTATTATTATTTTTATTAAAAGCATGTCACCACAATTCATAACTTATTATTATCTATATTCTTTAATTCCTACAAACCATAAAAATTATTAAGTGGAAACCAATAATACCTCATATGCTGTACGGGGCTTTATCGCGATACGTGATGACATTTCTATTGAGGCGATGGCTCTCAACGCCATACGAGACTCGAACGAACACTCGTCTTTGAAACGGCGATAATTGTATGAAGAAATGTAATATAAAAGTACCTTTGCTTTTGTATTCGACGACAGGATTTTCGACGTAACTGAATGAAATGAAATAGGTACTTCAATGATTTTGACGGCGATGTGTTGAAAAATTCGTTCGTGTTTGTATCTGGAGTTTTATAAGGAGGATGTTTAATATAATAAGACAAGTATATAGGGCTCGGCATTTATATTTATATATAAGAAGCCTAGTAAGAAATATTGGATTCCGTGTATATACCTACATATAATTTGACTGCCTTGGTGGTCCAGTTTCCGCAGTATGCTCCTGCTGTGCACGAGGTTGTGGGTTGGATTCCCATACAGGACTAAACTTTGTGTGACCCACAAAGAATGGTTCTGAGTCTGGATGTAATTTGTGTCCGTTAATTGTATGTTTGTAAAGTCTCCCGCGACACAGAGCTTGTTCTCTAGTGCGGAAGTTGTCTTTAAAATAAAAAAAAAACCACTAGCCTATACGGTGTTAGCCGAATGGGTAAGTAACCGACTTTTAATAGGTACATACAGTATGAATGACTATAGTATGGGGTAT
This sequence comes from Trisateles emortualis, assembly GCA_947095525.1. Taxonomy (NCBI): domain Eukaryota; kingdom Metazoa; phylum Arthropoda; class Insecta; order Lepidoptera; family Erebidae; genus Trisateles; species Trisateles emortualis. The sequence continues at coordinate 16,366,166 of OX352736.1, read as the reverse complement.
AGAAAGAATTTGTATGGTTTTTAAAAGGTCGGCAACGTGCGAGTGATACCCCTGGTGTTGCAAGCGTCCATAAGCTACGGTAACTGCTTACCATCAGGCGAGCCGTATGCTTGTTTGCCTTCCAAAAAATCCCGAACGATGATACCAATATGAATTTGAAAATATGATAATAATATCATCAAATGATGATGATCTATCATCATTTCCTGTGAGCTTAAACTGGTTGATTGATTGATTGAATAAAATAATTTACCATTTTTTACTGATGAAGGAAAACAACTTGAGGAAATCTTTATCTTAAAATAAATTATAAATCTGATTCACCTTGCTGCATTGGGCCAGCCTGTGAGTATCTATGGATCTAATATAACGTCCCATTACAAATCGAACACATAAAACTCTACACGATGACAGTGAGTAGTATATATTCTAAATTACCATCCTTGCAGTCAATATTACAAACACTGATTGCAATATTATCATGCCTTAGATTCAATACAGCCATGCACTTAAGGGAGGTAGTAATTGCACACTATGCGGTCACCACTGACTGTGTGACGTGACATTTATGTGATTGGAATTCCAGGCAGAGGAAATGTGTAGAGCCTTGTTGTGTGTGGGCAGTAGGTGCATAGGATATATGTATCTACATACATGTATTGTGGCGTGTAAGGCCTGTTGAGGCTATTTGATGTAACTGGTAAGACAGATTGCATAGTTACAAAAGAGCAAAGCAAGATTTCTGTTTCAAATTGACGTGGTTCGAATTTCGAATTGAAATTCGAACTCTACTTTATTACCAAGCTCTAGGGTAGGGTTAAAATAAAATAAAAATTGAAAGTAAAACACTAAGAACGTCTAGGTATAACCCTAGATGGCCGTGCGTGAGTTATCCTATCGTTCGCCCCGAACTGTGAATTTATGATTCACCTTTGACCGAATGGGCTCATCTTCGAACTTTTTTTTGCCTCATTAATTCACCTACAAAATTTCAAGACGTTCCAATTAAAGTTACTCGAGTTACTGTCGAACAAACATACATAATATAATTCAATTCATAACATTCAATCGCCGGATTGCAGCTTGCATGCTTGCATACTTGTATTTTACAAAAGATTGTTACTATCTGACGATTAGAAAGAGTGGCCTGAGTTTCTTGCTAGTTGCTTTCATGGCTCCATGTCAGCGAACTAGCCGTAGGAAAAATTAGCTGACAACATCTTACTCGCTTATTAATAATTGTAATTTATGACATTTGTAACCTAAATGAATACTTAAATGAATTTTGAGTTTGAGTTTGAACTTCGCTTGCTCGTTCAATAATTATTATCTAAGGGCTTTAAAACTTTACTATAATATTGTCTATAAATAATATTAATACTAGCTTTATTCTAGTCTAATGTTCAAGAATAGAGAGCACTCTGTGTTTGTCGTCATTAATCACGGTTGTTGCTTGGGTCTCGGTAAGGTCAGCTAATAATAGACAGCCTCATCAAAAATGTATAGGGTGAAAGTTCAGTATCGGCATCCCTTATACACTGTCTGGGAAAAATCAATGCTGTATATCAAGTTGTTTTTAGCTTTAGGTGTAAAATTTTGGGTGATGTAATCTCTATCTGAGGTATCACACACGTCTGTGGAATGCATTACCATTAAAAATTCGACGCGTCCAATCTTTGGCTTACATCAAACTGATGGTTAAAGATTACTAGCTATCTTTACAATTTATTTTTACTTTATCTTCATTATCTATTACAATAACGTATTTAATAAAATATATATTTAACGATAATTATATATGTGCATGTACATTATATTATATATGCTCATCTATATTATTTGAAGTACCTCAGATCACTTACTCTACCAGTACCAATAAGTCCATCCAAAGGTTGTCTGGAAGAGATCGCTTTTAGCGATAAGACCGCCCATTGTACGTCATTTTTTTATTTTAATTGTCTTTTGTTAATTTTTTAATTAATTTGATGTACACACTATAAAATATTGTATTCTATTCTATCATAACTCCGAAAAGATGAGACAATTTTTAACGGCTTAGTCATAATGAGTTTCTTGTATTGTATGTATACTGTTTATTTGTGTTTATGACTGCACGGTTGGTACAGAGGCTTAAGTGGTTACCAAGCCATTTACTACTGCGCGGCGTGTTGGGGGTTCGATCCCCACACGGGACAAAAAATTGTGTGATCCACAAATGGTTGTCCCGAGTCTGGGTATACTTTGTATCCGTTAATTGTATGTTTGTAAAGTCCCCCGCGACACAGGGCTTGTTGCCTAGAGCGGAAGTTGTCTTAAAAAAAAATCTTGAAAACCTGAACCTGTGTTTGTACACACACGTGTGTGCATAGTTGGCTAAATCTTTGTCAGAATCGGCTGCCGTGTTTGCAATCCATCAATTGATACTATTAATCAGCTCATTATAACTAAAGTTGTTCGTACACTGTCCAAAGATTAAAACAAAACTCAAAGGCAAAATAAGTTAAATTTTATTCCATCTTAAAAAAATATTTTTGATATAAAATTTTATTAAAATTCTGATTCTAAGCACCTTTAATAATCCTCTAGCTACTAGAACTTGCCATAAAACTTTTTTTTAAACTTAATTCTATGCGCTGTAGACAGAGTAGCTCATTATATGAATTGTCAAAGTAAATGAAGCTAACATTTACATGAGCGGTGTCATCCAATTTGTATGAAATTATTCTATAGCATTATTATCTTAGGCATTCATTTATTCAATTTGGAACATTATGTGTAATACTGTTTACGTCCTTGGCTTAGTAAAAAGCTGTACCGAAATTAAATGTGGAATAAAATTCGAATTTGTTATGTTTATTATGTTGGCATAATGAGGATTAGTAGCGATGTTATTAAATGTTTTCAGTTGTGACGGATTGTGGTATTATGTTAAAAGTTGTTTTGTGTAAACGCCATTTATAGATAATATACGAAAATTGTTACATTTATTATGGGAGTTATTATTATAATAATATGTATAATAATAGCAGCAACCCATATTATGCCCTGTATCAAGACAGAGAGAGGGAGAGAGAGAGAGAGGGTGAATATGAGTGAGGTAGAGCACCATACAAGACCCGACGGTTTCAAAACCGACTGGGAAAGTACTTCTATATAACACCACAGAAGTAAAATAACTACACACAGCGGTGTAGAATGTATTCCTGTGTGTTACGTGAGCTAATCATATTAAAATTCTGATTCTAAGCACCTTTAATAATCCTCTAGCTACTAGAACTTGCCATAAAACTTTTTTTTAAACTTAATTCTATGCGCTGTAGACAGAGTAGCTCATTATATGAATTGTCAAAGTAAATGAAGCTAACATTTACATGAGCGGTGTCATCCAATTTGTATGAAATTATTCTATAGCATTATTATCTTAGGCATTCATTTATTCAATTTGGAACATTATGTGTAATACTGTTTACGTCCTTGGCTTAGTAAAAAGCTGTACCGAAATTAAATGTGGAATAAAATTCGAATTTGTTATGTTTATTATGTTGGCATAATGAGGATTAGTAGCGATGTTATTAAATGTTTTCAGTTGTGACGGATTGTGGTATTATGTTAAAAGTTGTTTTGTGTAAACGCCATTTATAGATAATATACGAAAATTGTTACATTTATTATGGGAGTTATTATTATAATAATATGTATAATAATAGCAGCAACCCATATTATGCCCTGTATCAAGACAGAGAGAGGGAGAGAGAGAGAGAGGGTGAATATGAGTGAGGTAGAGCACCATACAAGACCCGACGGTTTCAAAACCGACTGGGAAAGTACTTCTATATAACACCACAGACGTAAAATAACTACACACAGCGGTGTAGAATGTATTCCTGTGTGTTACGTGAGCTAATCATATATAACATCAAAGTCAAATGGTGTAATTTGTGTTTGTTAATTGTATGTTTGTAAAGTTCCCCGCGAAACAGAGCTTTTTCTCTAGTGCGGGAGTTTTAGAGTCTTTTTTAGAAAAAAAAAACCCTTTTATCTCTTATAAAAATCAAATGTCATTCTTTTTTCTACATCCAATTCACTGAGGTAGGTAGGGCCCCGATAAGTATTGGCAAGGAACTAGTCACTCTTTTTATCGCCAGAGTAAAAAAATAACAAATGTAAAGTTTTTTTTCAATAAACAAAATCACCTCACCAACTAGGTAGCAGAGGCGGCGTCGCGGAGTCTTTACAAACGTATAAAAGTACGCTCAGACTCAGGACAACTCACACAATTTTTGTGTGATTCACAAATGGTTGTGAATGGTTGTGAACACACACCATGCAGTCAAGTAAGAAGGGTCGGATCATCTGTTATTTGATTTGCACGTTGACCATTACCGTCGAAATATATCGATCAAATTAGTGTAATAAAGCTCTTACATTAGATACCTTTTTCGATTTTGTAAGTAATAATTTATTCCCAGTATATTCCCAAAAGCAACACCTGTACAAAATATATAGGTATTTCTGAAGCTATTACGCCTATCCGGCCGTAAGAGATACCAAATATTGACGCAAGTAGGAGCATAAATTATTGATATGAAAACTTTGTTCGGCTAGAGTTACGTAAGATTGTATGAGATATGTATACGTGTGTAAGATATGTTGTGATATAAAGAAAAAAAGTACACTTAAAGTACAAGTACCTACTAGCCGTATGCTTGATTGTCGCCAAAGCAGTAGACAACTTTATCTTTGGCGACAAATAAACAGTATACATACTGCTTTGGTGACAAATAAGCTATATACATATTGCTTTGGCGACAAATAAGCAGTATACATACCGCTTTGGCGACAAATAAGCAGTATGTATATACATATATTGCTTTCGCGACAAATAAGCCGTATACATACTGCCTCGGTGGCTCAGTGGTCGAAGTGTGTGACTGCTGATCTCATCTATCTCTCTACAACTATACTTTTACTTAGTCAATTTAATGTTTGCGGTTATGTTTTCGGCCAATCAATCAACAAAGTGATATTGCGTGTTAAGTTAATTTATCGGATTCTTTTCATATCTGTTCTGTTTTTACAGACTTCATGCTGTGACTCAGGCCTCATGTCTCACGGATGCAAGGCTCGTATTCTATTATATGAGAATTAACAGATGTAAATCAGAAACATCAGAATTCAATCAGAAGAATCAGAACCGTTGACACTTCTACTACCTACCCCTTAAAAGTAAAAATCGTGATGCTATGTCATGTAATATAAAGGTAAATTTCTATATTACACCTTGGGAATAATTTTATTTGCTATCGAAAAAAGTTACTAGGTTTTCAAAATTATGTTATGCTTGTATTACCTAATTTGAAATTGAAATTCAGAGAATTTATTTCAGTAATTTAAAATACCCCAATAGAATTGCAGTTTAAATATACTCACACTGGAATAATATTACTGAGAAACAAAGCCGTTTAGAGTAAACTGACTAAATTACACGCCCGACAAACCCTATCAACAATATTTTTTGTTCAAAACCAATTTCGAGATATATAAGAAAAAAAAATATCGGAGAAAAAAGTAAAGCCACAGTTGAAATTTTACCTAAACCCAATAGGTAGTTTCATTTAGAAAAGTTTGCGGTATTCAGCAGTTTTCGAATTGAATTTGATAAGGGGTGAAATTTTGTACGAAAGTAATTTTCGTTGGGAAAAGTTCTGTATTACCTGGCTTTAAGGATTGAAGCGATCAGACAAACGATAGGCGAAAAAGTATATTGCTTTTGCAACTCCTATGTCTGAAGGTACTTCTATAATAGGCATAATGACTAATTTTGAGAATCTAAAGTATGCCATAGCTACATACAGGTCTGATTTTATTAAAATTATTTTATTGTATATTACTAATTTTATACATGTAAATGTTTAGATGGATGGATCTATGAATGTTTGTTTTTCTCGCTAATATGGTGGTTCCCTACCTCTCTTAAACTACCGCCGGCTGATTCTCTAAGAAACAGCGATAGCAAACTGACAGTTGTGATCGCAAACTGACAGTTGTGATTGCTCGGTGACGGCACAATCTATTGACTAAACGTCAAAAAGGCTCGGTTTTTGCTCTTACGGAATACCGATTTTCAATCTGATAGCCAGATTTTGCTCGTTTTTAGCGGTGGCTCTGTTTTTGCTCTTACGGAATACCCCTGCCGTTCTTTCCAAAACTAAATAGAGTGACGTCGAATGGTTCTAGAATTATATTTTTTGTGATTGACCATTTCTACCAATTCACTAAACTAACTTTTTATGAAAACACTTCTATTGCATAAAAACTTAATATGATCACTTCATAAAATGTTTTATAAGCCACTTCTTAAACATTTTCTAAACTTATTCGTATAAAATCTTGAGTATATTTTGTGCACATAAAAGGTATTGGTATGAAACGATTGCGGATCACAGATTATATTATGGATTGGAACGACGATAGACTGCTATTTATCGGCATAAGTACCACGTGAGTGAAACTGATAGCAGAAACTAGTCTTTAATCTATACTTAGTATTATAAAAAGGCAGAGTTTGTATACTAGTTGGATTTGAATTTTTTTTTTGCATTTAATATTAAGGTTGTGGCTAAAAAACATCATGCTATGGCCCAAAAGGAGAGTGACATCCTACTAATATTATAAACGCGAAAGTTTGTAACAATGTATGGATGTTTTTTACTCTTTAACGCAAAAACTACTAAACAGATCTGGATTAAATTTGGTATAGATTATAGTCTGGAATAACACATAGGCTACTTTTTATCCCGGAAAAAAATCTCTGTTCCCGAGGGAATGTGCGTACGGGCGAAGCCGTAGGCGGGAGCTAGGTAACAATAATCGAGAAACGGGAATAAAAATATAACGCGGGTGAATCCACAGGGAACAGCTAGCTAGCTTTTCTTTATTTCTATTTTATGTATATATATCGGCACTTTCCTGCTTCGGACAAGTGGACATTTATTAAGTTTTCGTACGCATCCCGTATTTAAAAAAAAAAATAGCCTATGTTACCCTCTGATAATGCAGCTTTCTAATGATGAAAGAATTTTGAAAATCGGCCGAGTAGTAGTTTTTGAGTTAAATCGTAACAAACAAACAACATTTTTTTTTCTTTAATTTATTAGTATAGATAGTTTAATTATAATAATACCTATAATGCTCACAATAATAAGACTTTACCTGTGACATGACTCCGGCAAGTGTATTATTCTACTTTATATTAAAATTCTTTTAAGTGCTCGCTGGTCACTCTATGTTCCTACGTATGCCTTTCAAAGGCCCGCGGTGGTATTTCGTAAGAGCAAAAACCGAGCCTTTTTGACGTTAAGACAATAGATTGTGCCGTCACCGTGCAATCACAACTGTCAGTTTGCCATCGGTGGCCGGTCCTTTGGCAAGTTTACGTGAGGACATGGGATCTATTTTCCGAAATAAGCTTGCAAAACATAGGTGCAAAACGCATCTTCCTACTTTTAGAGAGAAAAAGGTGTGAAGGATAATAAAAAAAGAATTATGGTTTAATTTCTATCAGTTTGAGGGCTTATTGTTCAAATAAATAAGTCAATTTCCATTTCAAAGAACACAAAAAGTATTTCAAATAAAATTTATTCTAGTAATAAATAGAATAGAATCTATAGAATCTATATTTTCTTGTACCGCCTTTTTGATGAAGTAATCTTCAATAGAGATTATAAATCACAGTAATAAAACTTACTTTATCGCCTTTTTGAGAATTTGTTGTATTGGAAAACTTATTTATTTCTTGTGATTTCTAAGGCTGTATACAGAAAGAAAGCTGGAAACTTATAAGCGCTAACCGGCGCTTGGCAGCGCTAGTAACCCGCGCAGGAAAATATATGAACGCGCGCCGATAAGCACTGAATGGTGCCGACAAGTTCCGACAAGCTTCAACACGCGCTGGTCAGCGCTGGGCGCTGCCATTTAAAATTAATAAACAACTGCGACAACACGTGCAATTACGACATGCATATTTATTTTGATAAATATTAAAATGGATAGTGATGTGTTGATATCCTTAGTTTAAATACACATTTTCTAACAAAACCAAATCATCGTCCGATGAGTCCGACATTTTGCTTGGTCTGCTTCAACCTGCTTCCTTTGTGTAGAACAGACCAGCGCTGTCAAGCGCGCGGTAAGCGCTTATAAGTTTCCAGCTTTCTTTCTGTATACAGATTTTGGAATGTTTCCTATTTTTAACCGACTTCAAAAAGAGGAGGTTATCAATTCGTGTGTATTTTTTTTTTTTTTTATGTTTGTTACCGCATATCTCCGTCATTTATGGACCGATTTGAAAAATTCTTTTTTTGTTTGACTGGACATACTTTCAGTTTGGTCCCATTATCATCAAAAGAAAGATGATGATGGGATCCATGAGGAATTGAGGGAACTCCTCAAAAGTTATAGGCACACATATAGCAATTTCAATATTTTTAACAACTAATCAATCATTTGCATTCAGAAAGTGTAATTTGGTGAAGTAAAACTGATGTAGAAGACCACAGATGGCCATTTGAACTTTTCAATAATAAGTATTTTACTGATGGCGATTAGATAAGTTTCGGTTATTGTTGCTAAGCAACTATTAATAAGAAATAATGACGTGAATGAATTGAGCGCGGATTGCACAGATTAAATATTGCTTTTAATACCTACTTGACCTGTGTTCAGCCCGACGCTCAGTCGATTTTATTCGATTGTAACAAACAAATATTTGAAAATTTTACAACTTGCCGTACTGAAGTCGTTTTTTTTTTTGTTAAAATTATTGGTATATGTAGACAGTTATTTCACGTAGATACTTCTTGAATTGATTGAACATACTTCATGTATCGATAATAGTTACACAAGTTTCCACTTAAGAATAGCTGTGAGACACATGGTCTTCGGTGGTGGCCGAGCGGGAAAGTAATCGAATTGCACGCAAGAGGTGCGAGTTCGATCCCGGGCAGTACCAATGTGAATTTCACTTTGTGGAGTTTATATGTACTAATCTGCTCACGGTGAAGGAATATGTTTTCCTTCACCGTCACATGTCTTAGAAGAAATTCTAAAGACATGTCTGATTCACCAACCCGCATTAGGCCAGCGTCTGTGAATTAAGGCCTAACCCCTCTCTCTTTCTTAATAGAGGAGAGGAGACCCGTGCCCAGCAGTGGGACATATATGGGTTGCTATTATTATATATATTAGACATGGTCTACACTAGTTCGTTTTCAACACTCAAATGATACTGTGATATGTGTCCATAGGCTACAGTTACTGCTTTACATCAAGCTGGTATGCTTGTTTGCCAGCCCACTAAAAAACAGACATGTTTCAAAAGAAATATATAGCAAGTCTAGCCTCCGTAAGTATGTCCCATTTAGACCTAATTAGACTAAACTATTATCCTATCTGATAGGTCGCTTATGGCAGCGTATCTGATCAAAATTGAAAGGAGCACTATCAGCGTTATTTGATCAATTTAGGTTTCAATTTACTTTATGGGCAATAAGCTGACGTTGTCAATAAGAAGGTACGATTACTTATTGAATACTTAATATAAAATATTACATTATTTCTATAAATGAAAATTAACATATAATTTGTTAAATTTAGAAAATAATTGGGTCTATTTCATTTATTCGGTTTTTTTTATACTACTTGGGTGGCAAACAAGCTTACGGCTCGCCTGATGTTAAGCAGTAACTGTAGCCTATGGACGCTTGCAATACCAGAGGTATTTTATTTTATTAGGTTAGCCAACTATTGTTTACACAATACATTTCAACTTATCTGCTAAAGTAAATACATTTACATGTGTAACAACCACTTACTGGCTAACACCGCACGGATGAATACAAAATATTATTGATAAATTTAATGTAATTTATAAATTTTTTATACATATCAAAATCAAAAAATTGAGTATCACTTGCATATTCCCAACCCATTTTACACCAGGGCTTTAAGATGGCAATAACCCTGAGATAGAAATACGTTTTTTTCAAAACGCATCCCTAAATGAGTTCTGGAGTCCTGTACTTACACACAGGATCACAACTACATCGCTGTGTGTAGTTATTTGGCTGTGGTCTTCTGTAAGGTGGAGGTCCTTCCTCAATCAAGCTTGCTCGCTAGTATGGTGCACTACCTCTCTTAAATAAAATAGATTGATAAGATTTCCTATTGCAGATAGCTGCAAACTCCAGTCTCCCACAAAGCTATGTCAACACCAATATGAGTATGTAGCTCAAGCTCTCATTTGCCTTTTCGGAAGAGTAATCAATAACATTATTATCATAACAATTTCGTCAGAATTAATATTGACATGAAACAATATTACAAGTAACCATGATGGCGTTAATTTGCAAGTAGGTAATGCTTTTTTCAAAACTTAAGAAAAAAATAGGTATTTTAGTTATTTTGAAACTCTTCAATATAAAAAATTGAATTAGAAAAAACGAATTCATTGGCGTCTCTAGTCAAACGCGAAATTGAAGTAATAACATCAGGCGGGCCGTATGCTAGTTTGCCACCAAGTTAGTATAAAAAAAAATCATTTGGGATTGTCATTTGCGATAATTTATGTCTGTTGTTTAGCTGTTTTTACGACTATGGCAGAATGCGTCAAAATGATATTCAATCGAAAAAATATTATGGTTACCAAAGCAGTTTTTATCCAACGTTTGTCTTCAGAAACTCGGGCACCATAAAATTTACTTCCTACCTTATTCACGAGAAGACTTTTATGGTTCATTCCATTTCATTTCACTAGAGGATATATGAACCAGCCTGATTCGTCGCTAGAGACTGATAAGTCGAAAACGTGACGTCGAATAAATCATGAACACCGCCGTGATCGGAATAACATATACGACAATATATACCAAGAATTTATTTAACTCCATATCTCAAACTTGTATGTTTATTTTTGGACTTCTTAGTAGATTTCTTCACATTTGTTTGTATTTTTAATACTTTAATTAGGTTTTAAGTGGCAAATAAGCATATGTTCCGTCTGATAGTAAGCAGTTACAGTAGCCTATAGACGCTTGCAATACCAGAGATATCATATGCGTGATGCCTATCCAAAAATAAACATCAAAATTTCCCTCAGATAGGAAAAAAAATTGTTATGAGCATCCCTATGAGCTTTGGAAACCTGTAATCACACATAAGAAAACAACTATACCGCTGTGTGTTAGGTGGAGATTTTTAGGTATAATTTTATCTATAAATAATATAGATGTATTATTGAACTATACAACTTTACTAGTCAGATGGTTGACTTGCCTAGTTCGGGATCAGATGGCAGTAAGTGCGTTGTTCCCTGTTATAAAAAATGAACTATATGGAAGAACTTATTTCGAGAAACATTATATGTCTTCAAAATATTACTTTATTTTACTCATCTCAATGATTTGCAGAGAATCTCTTTACTTGATGTTTAATGCATGTATTTTTAACAACAATTTTTCAAGCCAAAAACATGAAAGTATACACCTTCTAAGTGCATTTTATCATAAAAAAACTGGCACAACATGAACCCTAATATAGCCCGTATCGTTATATTTGATGACATCTTACAGCTATTATAAAATGTATGAATTTACGAGTTAATAGCAAAAATCGTCTTATATCTTGTCAAAAGGATCGGCAGTATTCGGTGTGGCGCTAGTGGCGATATGATGATTCGAGTCTCAAGTCCAGTAAACTAGTATTGAGAATCTCTTTAGAAAAATGCTCAGTACTAATTCAGTATCTGGAATAAAATCCGGTGTATGAAAACAACTAGGGGTCGCCCGCGTGGTAATTTGGAATATTTTCCCCGATTTTGCAACATATCTCACTACTGCTCCGCTCCTATTGATTATAGCGTGATGTTATATAGCCTTTAGCCTACCTGGATAAATGCACTGTTCAACAAAAAAATATTTTTTCTAATCAAACCAGTACTTTCAGAGATTAGCGCATTCAAACAAACTTTTCAGCTTTATAATATTAGTAGGTATAGATAATATGGACGTTTTTAATTAGCGCTCTATCTCTATTCGACGGAACAGTTGGTTTAATAATGCCACACGGGACAAAATTTTGTATCTTCTATAAATTGGTTGACCATTTATAGATCATACAGAAATGGTTACCGATGGAAAAGATCTGTTCAGGATCGAGAGTCGTGGCAGTCCTTAGGGGAAGCCTATGTCCATCAGTGGACGTCTTGGCTGAGATGAATGAATGAATAAATGGATGTCCCGAGTCTGGGTGTTCTTTATGTCCGTGAATTTTATTGTGGGTTTGTTATGTCTTTCGCGATAAAGTGAGAGCTACGCTAGAGCGGGATTGTCTTTTCTAATAAAATATAATTAAAAAATGCTATGAAATTTGCATCTTATATATAGGTATCTCTTAAACGCACGAAACGCTTTATGATATATTCAATATTCATATTTTTACATACAAAATACGAATTTTATGCCATCAATAAGTAATTTTTCACAAACCAGACAAATCAGTACAAAATTCTCCACTCTATTATAAAACGCTGTACGTAATACGTCGCTCGCTGGAAATTAAGTGTCCTTCTTTGCTGACTCTATTATGTTGGAGGATCAAGGAAATTGGCCCGTCAACGTCGTCACAGCGAACACTAGTTTTTATTTTAACTTTGCTCACGTAAGCATCGATAAATAAGACAAGGGGAAGCTTTGAGAATGTAATGAACGGAAAGTTATAGTTAAATATTGAAGCTGTGTTTTTACAAGATTTATTTAACTTGCACTTTTGTAATAATAATGTCCTGCTAATCGAATTTTGGCCACAGCGGCTAATCTCGACGGAGACTAGCCATCTGTGCAAGAGATATTATAGGGCAAAAGTGTGTGCGCAAACACACTCACAAGTGCACTCTTTATTCCCTCACTCTCATAGTCCGATGGGACGGCAGTCCGACACGAACGGAGAGAGATCAGGTGAAGGTTTTTCGTGCTTTCCGAGGCACGAGGTAGCCACGCCAAAATATATTTTTAAATTATAAAAACTTGTCATTGACTGCCTTGGTGGTCCAGTAGCCACAGTATGCGCCTGCTGTGCACGAGGTTGTGGGTTCGATTCCCACGCAGGACAAAACTTTGTGTGACCTACAAAGAGTTGTTTTGAGTCTGGATGTAATTTGTGTCCGTTAATTGTAAATTTGTAAAGTCCCCTGCGACACAGAGCTTGTTCTCTAGTGCAGGAGTTGTCTTTTAAATGAAAAAAAAAGTTTTTTATCCTACTTAAGAGGCACCCAAGCACCCGGCCCGCCTGATATTAAGCAGTTGCCGTAGCCTGTGGATGCTTAAAATACCAGAGCTATCACTGCGTGTTGCCGACCCAAAAATGACAACAGGGTTTTATGATGGAATTTCCCTAAGATACATTTAACAATTTGTTTTGGTTATAAAGTTGTTTTAATAGGAACAAGTTCATTAAAAGATAATTATTTTGTATTTTAACGCTTATTAATTTATTATTCACTTAGTAGCTCACCTTTTATCGTTTAAAGATAATAATCGTGTTGTAATTATTCACAAAAATAAGGAAAATGTAATTTTTCTAGAAATTTCTAATTACAATTTTATCATCCGCTTGATCTGTTTGATTTACGCGGATCTTAGAACAAAATTCCATAGAAACATTTTAATAAGAGTGTAATTACAAATTTATTCTAATAAGGAATTATTAATTCAAATATTCATTAATGCTGAATCTTTATTCGTATTACGCCAAAGTGTACGACAGATGTCCAGAATTTAATTTAATATAAGTCTCGTTTCACTTTCTTTTAATATAACATCTTGAAAGCCGTCGCAGATCTCATTTCTGAAGACGATTCGATGTAAATTCAATTTAATATCAGACGACTTAGTTCCGTAGAACAACTCAAAGATGGAATATTATTTGGGCTTTTAAAAGCTATAAACAATTTATCGTTGATTGTACTCGACGGCTGTTTGTTTGAGAGGCCAAATTTTTGTTTGGAGATACAATCTGATTAAAAACAGATGGTTATAAAAAGTTGCTGTTTTTATTGATGAAATATTTGTTTTTTTTTTTGGTATACCAATGCCAATCAATTTAAAGTTTGTATTATATTATTGGAACACCTAAAAATTGTGGAAGATTAAACTAACAGTGATCCGTGTGGTGACGGATTAAGAATACAAATGTCACCACCCCTTTCCATCCCGACGGTGACGTAAGAGTCGACTAAGGGAGGAAGTCAGGCAGAGAATTTCCACTGCAAGAGAGGGAAGACTCGAAACAAAACGCTATACCAACCCGTCTGGCCAGCGTGGGATAATAGGCTAATATCCCTTCAAGTGATTGGCGGAGACCCGTGCCCAGCAGTGGGACGTTTATGGGTTGAGATAATAAAACTAACAGTATCGTTTATGTAAAGTTTATTGAAGTGAAAACTTTTTTGGGTGAACAAAAATCATAGACCTCACTTTATCGTTACCAAACGCTTTCCATATTCAAAAATAATAATCTAATAGCTCGACGATACAATTCACAAGTTACTTAGTTTTTACTTCTATTGGCAGTTCCCAGAGACAGCTCAGCATGTTTATTTTTATTTCTTATTTAATGAGCAGCTTTGCTTCTTTCCATCGATATATTCTAGTGTGTTTCCTACAAAATGGCATTCAATACGTTCACAATATGAAGCACAGGTTTGTATCTCTTTAGATAAAAGACAACTCCCGCACTAGAGAACAGGGTCTGTGTCGCGGGGGACTTTACAAACATACAATAAACGGGTCATTAGTAACTGGGTAACACAAAGTTTGGTCCTGTATGAGAATCGAACCCACAACGTCGTGCACAGCAGGCGCATACTGCGGCCACTGGACCACCAAGGCAGTCAAACTTAATACGCAAAATATTACTCAGGCAGTACAACATTTGTTTACGTACATAACACAGCTACGCTATCAAATTCAATATAGATGAAAAATGAATGTATTTTGCCAACACAACACCAGTAAACCTAAATTGCATATACTCGTAACAAAGTAAATGTATGAGAAAATAGTTTTTCGACCTACCCTCAAAATCTCAGACACACACATACATAGTTCATTGATGTTTACACAATTTCTATCAAGTTTGAAGAAGCTCGTTCCCCTTAAGCACACATCCATATTTTTTCGAGAAGCCCACCCTCCGTCATTTGCGTCGCGAACATGAGTGCGTAGTGTGTACACAGCTTTATGGAAAGGGTTATAATCGTCGATTCGGATCACGTACAGCCAGCGTGACTGGTAACTGGAGACTTTAATGGGTGCTTGGATGAAAAAATTTGGATATTACATTAGTCGAACGTTCGATGTTATGGCGGGGTGGGTAACAAGCCTATTTTTAGGATTATGCAGTCAAGTACTTATCATAATATTGATATTTACATCTTAAAGACATTTTAGCCTTTTTCATGTTGATTCGAAATGCGTTCAAGCATTTAAATTACTTCAATTACCCTAATCGATATGGTTTAGTTTCATTTTAACGTTCCAATCAAATGGACCTACCAAGTTTTCTTTCGCACCACTCAAAGGTAGACTGATAGCGTATACCTTTGGCATTAAGTCCGCTTTGTTAACATTAGTTTGTGCTAAATTTTAAATAAATAAATATGATATTAGAAACCCTTTGTCAAGCTGTAAAAATTACATGGCTAGTTTATTATATAATTGGTTATTCAAGTCGAATTTTATTATACAATCTTACGTAGTATACATTTGAATTTTCATCTGAGCTTCGCAAGACGCGTTTAAAGCCGGTTAGATCACGGCAAAGGCTTAAACAAATGAACAATTTCATCATAAGCTTGGCCACTAACCACTTGATAAAATGAAACTGTAGAGGTCATACACAGACGTATTATAGCTATCAACAGTCATCGTCTATTGCGACCTTTAGTTAAATAACAGTCTGATAAGTAGCTTTTATCTAGAACACATTAGGCAAAGCCTAAAGCTAATTTTCTTAATGTAAAATTAAGTGAAAAAGTTTATATAAAATTTTAAATTTAAATGGAATTAGAATACAAATTGTTTTATTTTACTGTACTTACTGTGACTTATAAATGTACGGCAGGAGTATTTGCCTACTTTTTTTAGGGCGGTTGTGTGTCTACGTTACTGCCCGCCAAAATTAATTATCATCGCCCACTGCTACAATGTAGACCACCCTGAAAGATTTCCACAGCATTCGAGCCTGAGATGACCTTGTAAACCGGCTGCCAGAAACCTTTACCAGGCTTACGGTCCCCTTGGGTAGAAGCTTGCCCATACTGCCAGTTTTACCAGAGGCAGAGGAGTAGAATGGTTCTGGAGTGGTGTCCATGATTTCGTGGCTAGCTGGCTAGAAGCTTGCCCACGCTGCCTCTTTCACCTGAATGAGGTAGAAAGGTTCTGGACTTCTCCACGACCTCATGGACTCATGACTCCAGAAACTTTCCACCCGAGTGCGAGGGCCATAAAAGCTGCGAGCTATGTGCCCTGCCCATGCGATTTCATTCATTTTAAGAATTTATATTGATTAATATTACCGAGCGTTCTCATAGTACCTTGGGCGTCGTACATGTGGTTTAGATATTATATTATCTAAAAGATTGAGAATTGCGAACGAAGAATGAAAAAAAAGACTCTTACAGCCCTAACTAGTATACATAAAGAGTACATGTAAGTCTTGTGGTATACAAACGGCGCGGCGTTTACGTGAATGCAGCAGTAATGAATACGTGGCCGATTTTAAAACATTTTATGTAAACTTAATGGCAACGAGAAACTTTGTCTACATAATAAGAAACATAAGTGGTTCGCCGCGAATGTTTGCTTGCGACCTTCACTGATTTGGTTCATATTTGAACTTAAAAAATATTTTATCTCATAAATTCGCATATCAAATTCCACAAGTTTCTAATCAACGATACTCGAGTCATCGTCGAATAATCCTACTAATAATATAGGTAAATGTGAGTATGTATGGATGAATATTTGTTACTCTTTCACGTAAAAACTACTTAACGGATCTGGATGAAATTTGGCATAGAGATAGATTATAGTCTGGACTAGCAAATGGATTACATTATATATTTTTATCGCGATAATCGACATCCACCTGGGTAGCGCCGCGGTCATTTGTACATACAAACGCCGGATTGTTCCAGTTAGATTCATAGAACTTCGCTTGCTCGTTCAATAAAATATTGGTGCAAATTTCAATTCAGCAGTGGCTATCACTCCAGAAACTCTTGGTTCGCCCCAAACAGTGAAATCGCAACTTACCCTTGAGCGATTTTACTTATCTTCGAACTTAAAAAATCTTTTTATCTCATTAATTTGCCTACCAAATTTCAAGATGTTCCGATCAATGAAACTTAAGTTATCATTGAACAAATGCCGCCGGATTGTTCCAGGAACTTCGCCCGCTTTGCTAGCTCGTTTAAATAGGCGTAAGTTTAATATATAATATCAAATGTCAGTGTCTTTTACTCTAGTTTTAACTCAGGATATTATATTTCTCAGCTGTGTATAAGACTATCCTTTTTTTTCTTTTTTATCATCATTGACATCACATTCATCATTGTTGACATCGTTTCTCAATTTATTGTAATGATTTTTCTATTTATTTATTTAATAGTATTCAACACAGATGTAATTTTGTTATAAATAAATGAAATGAAATGAAACATCACAAGTTTAGTCAACTAAATCCCGAATTTAAACTTGTCCATCTGGTGAGCGTAGTCCGGACTCTATCGCCATTTTGACAGACGTAACATATTGGAACAATTGAAATCTATGAAATATTGAACTAGTACTGAATGTTTCTATAAGCGCCTCTTGTATTGTTCGTATAAAGAAATAGAATATCCATGAAAGAGATTTTAGGAATCTAAACATGATTTGGTATAAAACTTAGTGAATGAGAAATATGTATAAATAAATCATTATTTCTGTTCGAGTTTTACATAAACTGTAACTGAAATATTTTATTTTCTCGCAAGGTGGATTTGGTGTCAGTCAATTTATATTCAAAGTAAAAAGGAACATCACTGACGAACATCGTCAGAATTAGAAAACAGTAAATTGCTCATGGGGCCTTTACAGGTAGCATATGCTAAAGTTACATACAAACCTTACCAACCTATATATAAGTACTAGCTGTTGCCCGCGGCTCCAACCGTGTGGATGTTGGTTACCGCGATGAAAAGCATATGTGCTATTTCAGACTATAATCTATCTCTGTATCTAATTCCATCCAGATCCATTCAGTAGTTTTCACGTGAAAGAGTAACAAATATCCATACATCTATACTCACAAACTTTCACATTTATAATATTTGTAGGATATACCAAATAATAACAAAAGATTTAAAACTTTTTACGTAGTAAATTTTAGTATTTCATTAGTAGGTATGTGATAGTTTTTAATATCACAATATTCTTATGGCTTCATTTCAGTTCTGTCGGAATTTCTAAAGGATAATTTTATACTACAGTAAATTTGAAGAATGTTTTCGACCGTTACATTATTTATCCTCCAAAATAGGGATTATTCTAGTTTCAAAATGTACGGTACTGAAAGTGATGGGCAAATATTGTTACAATGTCATAAATCCTCAAAGGGTCACTCAATATCTGATTACAACCTACATGTAATAAAGTAAAATTATTATACCTTTTGTTAGGGCGCGTAATAACGTCGATGTATACTCTATGTTAGGTAATCGTATTATAATATACATAATGGACATTTCTTGAAGGAATAATTTTGACAATAATAATAATTATTATTAATTATGAGGTCCTAGATTCGACTCCCAGGTTAGACCAAGTGAATTTTGCTGTAAAAAGATTCTCAGTTAGATGACGGTTCGACCCTAAGTAAAATCTCTCCGTCCTATCGTATAATTATCGTTTAAAAAGTATTGTTACTGTGATTGATCTATATTTTAGAATTTAAAAGTAATGGAGTATGATATGGACAGAGCGTATTTGTATTTATGCATACATTTCTATTTTATTATTCTGCTATAATTTTGGGCTAGTCCCACCTAGTCACACTGTAAATAAAATTTGGAAAGGAGCACACGAGTCTTCTTTCTTCTTTATTCATCATTCTTTTATTCTTTACTAATCTTTATCTTTCATTCTATTCAATTTTACTAACTTTTAGGTAAGCTCAAATAAGAATGTAACCCAACATAACAGCTTTTTCCCTGAAGGAATAGACTAAGAGTATTTAAATTACACTCACGTTTCTTATATACCCGAGGGTTTTTAACGAAACTTAGTACTACTTATATTCTAAATCTATCATAGAATTCGCTTACACTTTTACGAACTGTACGACCTTTACCAACCTTTAAAAATTCAGCCAAAAAACCCGCTTTAAATAGGCCACCCGCCTAGCCTATATATTGTGTAATAATCTCATCTTTCATACATTATAACGCTCCGTACACACGACACCCGAGACTTCTAAAACAGCTTTTCTAAGAGCTTTATGTACTGAATCTTCCAAATCTGTATAAGGAGCTTAACATCAAGCGACAAACAATTTTCTATATCACGTTTACTGCTTCTTAACAGAAGGTTTAATGTGGTTTTATATAAAGTATACAGGTGGTGCAAATGCATTCGTGACACTGCATTTACCATTACCGCCAATGAATCGAACTACCAATAATGTTGTACGTGAAAGTTTATACTATCGGCACTATGTGAACGTAGGTTACTGTGGCACGACCGGCCACGCTATTAGCGAAATATAAAAGGTGGTCCGGATTCTGTAGTGCTTAGAAGCCACGGGTCGTTAGGCAAAGAGTGCGGCAATTTTGTGTGAGCATGCAAAGTGCATATGGTTGTTTTCTGAATGGTTAAGGTGAATATAAGTTGGGCTCTAGTTTCTACAACAATGTATTGTGTAAATATGGCGTAAGTAGATTTGAATATTAAAGTAATAAGTTTGTAAGAGCTTAACTAAAAAAAACATTTATAATTAAGTGGATAAAATATGGAGGCCTATGTCCAGCAGTGGACGTCTTTTGGCTGAGTTGGATGATTTTAAATGATATCAGTTAAATTACACAGAGTAAAATAACATTAAAGTTACGTAGGCGTACAGTGGGCGGATGTATCGCTCAAAGCGATCTATTCCAGACATCGAGGCATTTATTACGTGCATCTTTAAATTGTGAAAAGAAACATAAATATATAATACAAATACATAAACCAGTCAACAAAAACAAGTCCCACACAACGTCAGAATAAAGCCTTATAGTATTTCTTCAAACAAACACCCTTTACGATGCAGTTGAAGGAAAACACGAAAATATTTGTCCAGACTCGAAAATGTATTATTTCTGTTTACATTCACCAGTTTGTAAATATAAATAGTATTGTCGCACTGCAGCTAGCATATTGTTATGTTTTCCTACTAATAATATAAACGTAAAAGGTTGTGAGAATGGATGTTTGTTCTTCACGCAAAAACTACTGGACGGATATTGATGAAACTTTGCAACGTTATAGCTTACACATCTGAATGGCAGATGAGCTCCGCAAAGGCATCCAGGTCATCAGGCCAGCGGTTCACAAAGTAGAATTGGTATCGGTTAGAGAGTGTGGAAAGCCATAGGGGAAACCTTAGCCCAGCAGTGGAACATACTAGGTTTAAAAATAAGGGACCTGTTAGAAAATTCTCGTGGCAGAAGTCACGGGCAAAAGGTACTACAATATAACTCAGTACTAAAGTCTTAATAAAGAAATAAGTTAGTTTCGCATTCCGGTGTTAATATTTCGGTAGCTCGTTTTGCAATTTGTTGGTTATTTTGGAAACGTGAAACTTTATAAACTATTATGTCTTGTCTGAAAATTTAAACTTTATTTTCTTTCAGTATAGTTGTTGTTAAGTTATAATAAGTACCAACTAAGTTTTATATAGTTTTCTGCTTCTTCAGGTAATTTTTGAATACTGTTAGTTATATATTTCAAGTGCCTCGGTGGTCAATAATAATATGTCTGTATTATATTAACAGGTGATAAGACATGTATAAATCCCTGAGGACACATGTCTTTTCATCAAATTATAACGTAATTATTACACAGAGAAATAAATAAAAACAAGAAATAAATGACTTCTACGTGTTGGCTACGGCGTAGCAGATGCTGTAGATTCTATTGCTACGCCATCGTAGCTCATCAGAAAAGTATTTAATAAAGCATCACATTTTTTTTTGTCTTAAGAGTATATATACTACTCTTGACATCCACGTTTCGCCAGCTATGTTTTATTATTATTGGGGAACCTATTGCTTTATACCGGACACAAATTCAGACTCAGTGCTACTGAGAATTTTCTAATAGAAAAATCTAATACTTTGTCCAATTTCGTGATCGACTGCCATCATAAAAACACAACAACGCCGCTGTGTGTCATTTGACTGTGGTCTTCTGTAAGATGGAGGCCCCAGTCGGGCTTGCTCACTAGCATGTTGCACTACCACTTTAAACTGATTCCAAACATTGTAAAACCTGGAACTATGGTAATGACAGGTAAACATATTTATATATTTCTAAATAGATATATATGAAACATATTTTAGACAAATTAAGACCGAATGGTTTATGCCCAGCAGTTAACGTTATTCGGCTAAGATGATGATAGTAGTCTAAACCTGACGATACAGTCAGACACAGATTTAAAAATAAAAAAAGATTTGTCCTAGATGGGAATCAAACCCACGACCTCTAGCTTAGCAGTTAGAATCAAACCAACAACAGCCAAACCAACTAACAGGTCAGTAATATTAGTATTCCATTACCCTAATAACTAAATGATTGATTTTACCACTAGTCATTCAAATTATGAGGCAGCTATAGTGATATTTGTTTTGCAACATAATCTCAATACGGAGCGGCATGATAAGCGACTCATCCATTCTATATTTTCATTCGCAGGTAGAACAAAAGTGTGTCGGTATAAGGGCTACAGCAGACACTACTAAAAGTAGCACTTTTAGTGTTGGTAATCTGCGATTTAGTCGCTTTGAGAAACTAAATGCAGAAACCAAACATTCCACACCACACAATTAAAAATGCCAAAGACGGCGATTCAGTCGCTTTTTGGAAGCTCGACACAGCGACAAAACGCTACACTCCGTTACCGCGACCGAACGCAGAGAGTTGGCAAATCGCGATGCAGCATCGATACAGTTGCAAGATCGCAAGATTCCGATACCTTGCCAAACCGCAATGCAGTACCGATACATATCTCATATAGGTATATACCTATATATTATTTAATTAAAATGTATTTGATATTTTACTATTAAAATACACCATCACATTTCTTGGGTATTCTAATCACTCCTGTCCATCATAAGGTTACCAGGAAAAAATCGCATTGTACCTATATAGTATACAATATAAAATATCTATCTATCTATCGAACTGGAAAATGGAGCGTGGGCAGGCCTCCACCAAGGTGGACTGGCAACCTGATAAAGGTTGCGGGCAACCGATGGACAAACTCAGCTCGGTACTGAGTGATATGTAAGATCTTGGGGGAGGCCTATGTAAAGCAGTGGACGTATTTCGGCTGAGATTTATTACAGTCGCAAAATCGCAGATCGACTAAAAGTAGCATGTCTGTTTCAAGCATAATATTTATTTTTCTACCCGGGAGCCACTGTTTTATTTATTGCTTTCATTCGGGCTCGATCGTGTTTTAAATTACTTGTGTGATTGTCAGATAATTTGTGTACTGTTATTTTTAAATGTGGAATGAAAATAAAGTTAATGTTTTGTGTCATGCGTCGGGATTATTGAAGCTGTTCACATGTGTTGTTTGTTTAATTATTGGTTATTATTGTTGTTTGTGAACAAAATTCATATATACATAGATGGATACACGCCTGTTTCCCAAGGGGTCCTTAACTCAATATTTTTATTACATAAAATACTTTTTTATCACTATTTGTCATCAGGTTGATGCATAGCTAAATATTCGACTATATTTCGATCCCACCTGGTGGTAAGTGGTTACCGATATAGATCCTTACATTGAATTGAAGTCTGTAAGACATACATATATCCTTTAGTTTTGTACGTGGCCCTTTCATAGCCCGATGGAATGGTAACCTGATACGATCGGAAAGAGATCAGGTGCAAGACCTACGACTACGACATTTTTTGTGAGATACATAGGGGACTCACTGTGTTTTGAGCAAAATGGTCACCCATCTACAAACTAACCTTAGTTAGGTTGCTTAACAACCTACGAGTTGCTCATAAAGAGATCCAAAATAATAAGGAGCCTTATTGCTAGGTACCATTCTAGACTCCACTCCCATCTTATGCTAAGCATTTAAGGAAAGACTCAATTATTATTTTACTGAAAAATTGAACCCGGGAAATCTTTACAGAAATCTTATGCACTATCACTCCACTACCAACGAGACAGACTTGACTTAGACCTAGGTGAAAATAAACAAAAAATATTTTTATTTTCTCTTGACAATGCAAATTACGATACAAAAATGTGAAATAACACCCCTATATGAAATCCTCACTTTACATCACAGGCGCAAACATTAAACGCCCAAAAATGTACAATAAAACGGCCATCTTGCCACAATCTGTCTGTAAAATCTTCAGAAATATCATTAGCAATGGGCGATCTGTTGAAACGTAGCCATATAATAAACATCAGTCGCCAACATCTGTTACTTGGTCCGCTATCCTTAATTAAAATTAAAACAAAATTACGAGCGATACACGACCTCAATATTTAATTAATTTTAATATTTCGCCTTAGGCACCGTTTTTGGTTACATTTTGCTGAGATTTTAAGTAAGAAAGTTTTGATTCTGTTTTATATTAGTTGCTATTTCATTTTGTTAGCGAATTTTATATTCATTTTCTTTTAAATACTTTTTACGAAAGAGTTAGTGCATCATAAAAGTGAGCAGCATGCATTGGAAGTCATTTTAATTCACAAAAGTCCACTACGCAGACAGATAGAGTTATGTTTCCGCACGTTCAGGGTATCTAGTGCTTAATTATATATGTATTTTTAGTAGTGTAGTAGGAAAACGTTTGGTTTTCCTACTTCATTGATACTTCATCAATAAAGTGATGTTAAAATGGACACAACAAAGAGTCAATTAAAGATTTATTCTCATTGGGAATCGAACACATAATCTAATACGGGCCCACCTATAATGGTAGGCAGTTACCGTAACCTATGGACGCTTGCATAATCACAGCGAGATGTTCGGGCGATAATAAAACGCTGTTTATGTAATCACGTATATTCGCCGACTGGCGTTGACTTCGTACAAGAGTGAAAGAGACACATCATAATATATAATATGTGTTAACAAAGTAGGTACACAGGTATCACTTGCGTGTTGCCAACCCATTTTTTTACACCAGGGCTTTATCCCAAAATGAGCGATAGAGACCTGTATTTCCACACAGGAACACAACTAAACTAATCACTGTGTGTAGTTATTTGCGTGTGGTCTTCTGTAAGGTGGAGGTTTCCCAGTCGGGCTTGCTTGCTTGCATGATGCTCTACCTTTCTGGTCTTTCTTTAGTAGTCAGGATAAATAATATTAAGTATCAAAGTTCTAACCTGTAAAGCTGAGGCGTATTGAGGTCGGCTTCGGTCTAACTTCGTACCGATAAATATCAGTTTTCACAAGAGCGTCTATCGCATGACCTCAGTAACCTAAAAGATAACGATATTCTTTTAAATTGGACTATTACCGTGATATTTAGTATACTCTGTATCACCAGGGTTCCAAGCACGACTGCTTATCTGGTTCAGTGGCTTTAGTGGTTACCTCGCCATTTACTACTGCGCGTGTTCTGGGTTCGATCCCAAATTCGTATGATTCATAAATGGTTGTCCCGAGACGGATGTACTTTGTGTTCATTTATTATCGGGTGCCTCGGTGGTCCAGTGGCCGCAGTATGCGCCTGCTGTGCACGAGGTTGTGGGTTCGATTCCCACACAGGACAAAACTTTGTGTGACCCACGAAGAGTTATTCTGAGTGTGGGTGTAATTTGTGTCCGTTAATTTTATGTTTGTAAAGTCCCCCGCGACGCAGAGCTTGTCCTTTAGTGTAAGAGTTGTCTTTTTTTTAAAAAGAAAAAAGATTATATGTCTGTTAAATCCCCCGCAACACAAGGTTGGTTCCCTAGTGCGGGAGTTGTCTTCTTTAAAAAGAGAAGAATGGTTTTGTGCTTGTTACGGGAAAAGGTTTACCTGTTGCAAGTATTGATTATGCAATATATTATTATCTTGTCTTTAAACTACTCTTTCAAAATTCCCAGTCCTTGTTATTTATTTATTTATTTATTTAACTATTGTTGAGCCTCTTCTTCTTCTTCTTATCGTTTGGTTAGTGTCCAACCTAGTAGCTATTTAGATTGCTTATATTTAGGTTTCTGTTGTGATCTAACGTAAGTTTTTTTTTTTAAAGACAACTCCCGCGCTAGGGACCAAGCTCTGTGTCGCAGGGGACCTTACAAACATACAATTAACGGACACAAATTACACCCAGACTCAGAACAACTCTTTGTGGGTCACACAAAGTTTTGAACTGTGTGGGAATCGAACCTACAACCTCGTGCACAGCAGGCGGATACTGTGACCACTGGACCACCAAGGCAATCAACAATCGGGGCCGACTTTTAACGCCTCTGCAACACCAGAACTGTCCCACACTGAAGAAATTGTGTTTAAGAATAAAACATAACTATTGCTATGGAATTTCCCTCAACAATGTCCTCCATGTCTTTTTCCAATTTATTTTGCTCATTAAACCTTAAAGGAAACGTAGAACGTCTTACAAAGTTACTACTCCATTTTAATGAGGGACTTTGAAACTGAAGCGGAGGTGAGGGGTTTTGTTTCCTTTGTCATAGTTTGCTAATTAACACCATCGTCCAATACCTACATAGAACAGGTAAATATGTAGATGAGACGAGCTAATGAATTTTACGGTTTATTTTAGGTACAGTCGTAAAGCTAGCGATTAATGTTGTTTTAATTAAATTGGGGTGGGCCTTTATTCATGCTCTCACGGTTGCACAACGACATGCTTCGGCCTCGCCCTGGTGAAGCTGGAGTATGGCAGCACGGATACTGGTCTACCTTGCCCCTCCTTCTGAGAGGGCAAGGGGGTATGGTCTTAAGGGAGAGCGCTACAGTCGTGGAGATCCTTAAGGCAAGTCTGATGGACTATCCTACTAGAGGTTGCCAACCCTGTTATTGGTCTGATTCCTTATGAAACAGACGTAGCAGAAACCATCGGGCGCCCATCCCAAAGGATGACGAGGTCATGTCCTTGGGTGTCCACCATCAAACAAATCTGATGCTGGATAGTAATGACCTCCCGCGTGTTTGTGCCGTGCGCGGGGACCCGTACGGGGGGACGAGGGGATCCTGGTAGGTTGAGCCTGAGAGGAGTCGGGTGGTTACACCTCGAAGGCAACACGCCACTTTGGCCCGTAGTTCTTCCCACACGGGAGGTTGCGACGTAGCGAGTCGCAATCAATCGGCTGTGGTGTCAGGTCAGACTGACATTGCGAGTGTCCGGGAGTGGTGAGGTGTACAGCAGAAGGGGCGCGGGCTGCGGGAACCTGTGGTGGGGGACCGCTGTTGCTCGTCCTGGAAGCTCGTGCACAACCCACTCAAGGGCGCTATACCTCTCCCAATATCTCTGGTGCTTTAGAGCATCCCCAATGTGAGGGCTCCGTGGAGGGTGGGGAGTTGGGGGGGTGAAGAAAGGAAAATAATAGTCTATGGATACACAAGACAAAAAACCACAGGGCGCTACCTCCAAGGTAGTGCCACCCAAGGCCTCGAAAGAGGTAAAACAAGGCGGCGCAGGTAAGGCCGCAAGCTCCAGACCGGGCGTTCCGGGGCAGGAGACCAAGGGGGCCGAGGTATCCCGTAAGGGAGGCCTGGTACCTGAGGGAACCATAACCGGAGGGTCGGACGGTGCTAGGGGCCCCTGCAACGCAACCCAGGGGCGCGAGGTGGCTGGTCTGTCGGGACCGGCTGGTGCAGGAAGCAGCGCTGCGGGTGACTCGCTTCGTACGGCTCCCCCCAGGGGCACGGCGAGTGAGGCTCCAAGGCCTGGGACCTGCACGGGTAGGGCCCAAGGACGGGTAACCAAGGCCCAAAACAACAAGTCGGGCGCTCCGGGGCAGGAGCCCAAAGGGACCGAGGTCTCCCGCAAGGGAGCCACGGCTCTGGAAGGCACTGGTACCAGAGCACCGAAAACGAACCGGGGCACTTACACCATAGCTCATGGGCCCGAAGTAGCTGGTCCATCGGGGCTGGCGCGTGGAGGGACCACTGCTGCGGGTGACACGTCTCACACGGTCCCTCAACAGGGAACGTTGAGCGAGGCTCCAATGCCTGGGACCTCCACGGGACAGGATCCAAGGACGGGCAAAAAGGGCCTGAGCGGTGGTGCCAGAAAGAAGCGGGACCGCCTACGCAAGCAGGAGGCCGCCACAGAGGAGGCAGGGGCACCTAACAAGGCCCCTGTCAAAAGACAGAGAGAAGGGACGGACGAAGCCGCCGGGAACACCCCAAAAAGGGTGAAGAACCAGGGGTCTTACCGGCAAGCCCTGATGGGTACAAAGATGGCCATCGTCCATGCCAACTTTCCCGAAGAGACGCTGGAGGCGAAGGACGTGGACCCCATCCAGCTGCACGTTATCGGGCTGCTGGAAGAGGCTCCAGACCCTATGCCCCAGTTCATCACGGGGAAAATGACGGGAGGAGCGCTACACATTACGTGCGAGGGCCCGAACGCCGTTGAAACCCTTAAGAGGATAGATGGCCTCACAGTAAGAGGAGGAGCAGTAAAACTGAAGGCCATCCATGCAAAGGATCTCCCCAAGCCGGTGAAAATGGCGTGGAGATCAAGAACGGTTGAGGGCCTTGATCTGGCGCGGCACCTGAAGCTGATGCAGCGCATCAACCCACAACTCCGGACAGAGGACTGGAAGATCGTCGCAGCGGTGTCCGAGCCTCTAACCACGAGGAGGATCGTCCTGATGGACAGTCAATCTGCAGAGACGATCAAAGCGGCAAACTTTAGGCTCTATACAGGCCTAGACTTTGACCGCTTTAAGAACCTGGAGGACTCCACAAAGGAAGCCACAGGGACGACAACGGAGGCGGTGGAAGCACCGCCTACAGAAGACCTGGACCCTCCACTGAGCGGGACAAGTCTGGCAACCAGGGAGGGAGAACTCCGATCCGAGACCGACCTAGACCGTGCGTCGTCACCGTCAACGGGCCTGGGAGGTCTGGAGCTGGAGGGCCTCTTCCTGGACAGCGAAGACGACTCCTGCGATGAGGAGATGGCAGCCTAGCGCAACAACAAATGGCTGCATTAAGGTGTGTACAAATCAATTTACAACACAACAAGGCCGCGACAGCCCTCTTGGCACGCGAGCTAAGCATACTAAAATATGATATTGCCCTAATTCAGGAACCCTATATATACAGGGGGGAGATTAGGGGACTAAGCATGACAGGGGGCATAATACACAGCTACCATCATGATAACGGTGCCAGGACCTGCATCTATGTCAGAAATGGCATAGACGCGGTTCCGCTACACCATTTCTGTTACAGGGACCTGACGACAATCAAGGTCCTACTAAAAGGGGGCGGAAGGCGCGGAGTGCTAGTAATAGCCTCTGCCTATCTGCCCTATGAAGCAGAGGACCCAGCCTCGACGAAGCTCAGAAGCCTGGTGGAACACTGCAATCGGGAAAACGAAGGCCTAGTAATAGGCTGTGACGCCAATGCGCACCACATCATGTGGGGCAGCACAGGGAATAACAGAAGGGGGGAAAAACTGGTGGAATATCTGGTAAGCACTCCTTTGCAAATAATGAACAGAGGCACTAAGCCTACATTTGTTAATAAAAACAGGGCTGAGGTAATCGATATTACCCTAGCCACGAACGAAGCTAGCAATCGCATAACGGACTGGTATGTACCTAACGAGATATCATTATCTGATCATAGGTACATCTGTTTTAAGTACAGGACGCCACACGCGATAGAAGCTGTAAAAAGAAGAAACCCAAGGAATACCGACTGGACCTCGTACACGAGGGACGTGAAGGTAGAACTGGGCGACCCAAAAGGTAAGCTAAACTCACCTATTGATATAGAGTTCGAAGCCGACAACATAGCCCAGGCCATCACGACGGCCTGGACGAACAACTGCCCGGAAAAAGAAACTAAGGGTAAAAGGGTACCATGGTGGAATCCAGAGTTAGCAAAGCTACGTAAGGAGACCAGGGCAACCTTCAATCGCGCCAAGGCCATTAACAACTATGAGTTATATGCCAAAGCGCTGACAAACTACAACAAGGCTGTACGCAAGTCAAAAAGGCAGGCCTGGAGAGACCACTGCACAATGATAGGCAGCATCCCAGAGAGCATGAGACTTACGAAAGCAATGGCCACGGCAAAGATCAACCCACTGACGACCATAAAGGACGACAATGGGAGACTCACGGAGACCGGCGAAGACACACTACGGGTCATGTTCAAGACCCACTTCCCGGGCTCAAGGGCGGTAGATATATCGGCAACAGAAAACATATTAGGCTCTGAGGAAGTCGGATTACGAACAACCAGAGCAGACTGGGACACTGCAAAGAAAGTAGTAGATGAAAACGGACTTAAGTGGGCGCTCAATAGCTTTCAACCCTATAAAGCACCAGGCCCGGACGGGATCTACCCAGTCCTACTACAAAAGGCAGTGACCATACTAAGCCCACACCTGTGTAGACTATATAAAGCCTGCTTGGCCTTCGGGTACACCCCGCAAGCCTGGAGACAGGCAAAAGTAATCTTTCTACCGAAACCCGGCAAGGCTGATTATGAAGATGCCAAGGCATACAGACCTATAAGTCTGACCTCGTTCTTATTGAAAACACTAGAGAAACTAGTGGACAAGAACATCAGGGGGGGAGCACTGAAAAAGGCACCCCTGCACCATCAGCAATGTGCGTATCAACCCGGAATGTCGACAGAGACGGCACTACACCGGGTGGTGACCCGAGCTGAACTAGCGCTAGAAAACAGAGAAATCTGCTTAGCAGCGTTTCTGGATGTGGAGGGGGCCTTCGATCGCACCACATTCACCACGATACGCAACGCGGCAATAGAACACGGCATACAGCCAACCATCTGTAGGTGGATGGACAATATGCTACAAGGCAGAGTTGTACAATCGACACTGCTAGGAGAAACCAAGCATGCACAGGTAACGAGAGGATGTCCACAAGGAGGTGTCCTGTCGCCGACTCTCTGGTGCTTGGTGATAGACGAGCTTCTAATAGAACTAAACAAAGGACCAAGACATACTGTTGGTTACGCGGACGATCTCGTGATACTGATAAACGGGAAGTTCCCAGACACCGTGTCAGGAATCATGCAGGACGCACTGAGGACAGTGGAGAGATGGTGTAAAACCAACAACCTCTCCATTAATCCAAATAAGTCAACTGTAATACCGTTTACGAAGAAAAGGGACCTATCTGGCATAAGGACGCTTTCGATGTACGATACCCAGTTGAAATTAGCCACGGAAGTGAAATATCTGGGAATAACACTGGATAGTAAGCTGACGTGGAAACAACACGTAGACGGGATGACAAACAAAGCTTTGAGAGTCTTTGGCATGTGTCGCTCGGCATACGGGAAGACATGGGGACTAAAACCCAAAGTGGTTCAATGGATATACACCATGATGGTGAGACCCATCATAACATACGGATGCATCGTATGGTGGCCAAGAACAAAGCTAGCAACGTGCAGACAAACACTGAACAAGATTCAGAGAATTGCTTGCATGGCTACGACAGGCGCGTTTAGGACCACGCCAACAGCGGCAATGGAAGTTCTACTCGGTCTCACACCGATCCACATAGTGGTACAAATGGAGGCAAGGAAAGCAATCCATAGACTAATCATAAACGGTCACTGGAAAACTTCCTTGCAAAGGTCAATACACATGAAAACGGAAACCATACAACACCTGGATGGCATCATGGAGATGGGATGCGACAAAATACAGGCTAGGTATGGTCTCACAAGACAATACTCAATGCATATACCAAGCAGAGAGGAATGGAAAGCTGGCTTGATACCCCAAAAGGATAACAGCCAGATATGGTACACAGACGGATCCAAAATGGAATCAGGAACGGGCGCAGGAATATACAATAAGACCTGCAGCCTTAGTGTGAGCATGGGCAAGCTAGCAACAGTCTTTCAAGCGGAGACATACGCGATAGCAGCCTGTGCTCAAGAACTGCTAGGTAGAGAAACGAAGAACCATTCCATCTACATAGCGAGTGACAGTCAGGCAGCACTAAAAGCACTGACGTCCTACAAGGTGCAGTCTGCAATAGTACTAGACTGCGCCAAAACCCTGAACAGACTAGGTAGACACAATAGTGTAAAACTAGTCTGGGTACCCGGCCACGAAGGCGTCGAAGGTAACGAGGAAGCCGATGCTCTAGCACGAAGAGGATCGGAATCGCCTATGTGCGGCCCAGAGCCGTTCATAAACCTGGCACAAACGGTGGTCATGCAATCTCTAATACAAATGGCTACCAAAAAGCATGGCGAGTACTGGCAAAACACTGAAGGCCAAAGCCATGCGAAAGAATTCCTAAGGCAAGTGGAAAAAGGCTGGACGAACAAACTCTGGAAGTACAGCAGAACACAAATGAGGGCAGTGACCGGTGCCTTCACGGGTCACTACCCTACAAACAAGCTTCTCCACAAAATAGGCCTGTCAAATAGCCCGACATGCAGGACCTGTGGTGAAGAAGAGGAGTCAATGCGGCACCTGCTATGCACGTGCCATGCGTTGGCCTCAAGAAGAATGAGCCTTCTGGGACTGGCATACCCGGAACCAGAGGACTACAGGCGCGCCCCCGTCAAGGATATACTGAAACTCATGCAGGAAGTATTCAGGGACCAAGACGTAGGGTGAGCGGTAAGGTAGGGGCATGCACAAAAGACCCCAAGGGTCGAAGTGCGCTGGCCGCAAGGTCAGCCCCGTTACAAGATAAGATAAGATAATTAAATTGGACTAGTTTTTAGTGTCTAAAGTGGGCGTGTCTTTGTTTTTCATACATAATAACGTAATAAAGTAACAATCATAAATTTTAAGTAACAAATTAATCTCCTCAGTTACAACTATGTTTTCAAAATACGAAATCTATGAAATTCCTAAATTAATGTTGTCTCACAGCTCATAGAACCGATGGCTCTAGGTACAGAATGGTCCTTGGGTCGCGACATAACCGTCCCGCTTTTTTGTTCAGGGCGTTTTGCATAAACAGCTTATATTTTCTAAAAAAAAACCTACATTCAACAGTGCGCTTTTTTAACAAAAATCAGTGCAAGTTTTTGTTTTTCCGCAATAATCGTTTAATTTAATGCAAAATTAATTGTCGATTATCTTCATCCTGATATCTACCCCGGTGGTTATATTTTGATTATATTATTTCTACGTATGAACCTTAACCATGTCAAATCTAACATTCATCTGCGCAATGAGCTTCAAAGGTACCTACAAAGTTTTTTCTTCACGTATTCATCCTTACTAATATTATAAATGTGAAAGTTTGTGAGAATGGATGGATGGGTGGATGGATGTTTGTTACTCTTTCACGTGAAAACTACTAAGCGGATCTGGATGAAATTTGGCACAGAGATAGATTATGGTCTGGAATAACACATAGGCTACTTTTTGCAGCGATAACCGACATCCACGCGGGTGGAGCCGCAGGCAACAGCTAATATTTAGATATATGTACATTTCAATGCTGGGTTGAACTCGAAAATGTCCCCTTCCGTGGTTATATTTCAAACACATGTTCGGCCAACCACAATCATAATGTTAATTATCTTCCTAATTATCTCACATATTATTTGTCCTCTCTACAAATTCACTGTGAGAGAACGCTTATCACCCGACACTAATTACAAACTTGTTCAAAACTTCACTTTCACTTTGGCCAGCAATGAGGGTGAGTCGTTGCTTTGTTTAGTATTAAACTTTATGCCAACTTAGAAGTTTGAAGGTGATATAACAGACGGAGTGTATTGGTCGCTTCTGCGTTATTTAAATCTTTGACGAACAAAGAACTGCTCTGCCAAAGCTGATTATTATTTGGGTAAAATTTATTGTATTTAATTTGGTTGTTTTGTTGTTACTGTTTTGTAGTAAACAAATTAGGCTGGTCTGTCTATATTTTGGAATTATTTGTGAATACATTATCTCTCTCTTTCTCCCTCTTTCTTTTTCTATTTTTAGCAATACATCATATGCCTTTCGTACAGGAATAAACCTCACTACTGCACTTTGAGTATTTGGCTGTAATCTTCTGTAGGGTTGGACATCCTTCTCCAGTCAAACTTATATAGTGCTGCTTGCTTGTATAGTGACCTACCTCTTTCATATACTGTAAGATAGACCTATAGTGAAGTTTTTACTTCATTTTTTAATACAGCACTACGTTCAAATAATATTTAAAAATCTTATTTATTTAATATTTAAAAGGATACTTTAAAAGAATATTGCTAAGTATTTTCGTACTAACAAACTTTTTGTAAAGCTCTTACAACTTGAAGGAGGTAGTGCTTAAATTTACTAAATATATTCTATACCTTGTTAGTTTGTTAGTTAACATAATACTCAGCATTTGTTTTTAGAAAAATGTCCTGTGTTCTTACGCAAAAAAATTCAGGTTTGGACGTTAAAATATTTGCCTAATTCAAGCAACAGATGTGAATTTATGTAAGTTTTTGTAGAAAATGTTTTATTCAATATTACGTATAGAATAAAGTTATAAATAGATAATAATTACTAGGAATCAAATCTATTTAAATTTCTAAATGCTACATAAATACCAAGATCACATGCGGTATTGATCCACTAAGTCAAAGGAGATATAGTCGGCAACACGTGAGTGACACCCCTGGTGTTGCAAACGTCCATAGGCTACGGTAACTGCTTACCATCTGGTGGGCCGTATGCTTGTTTGCCACCTTGGTATTATAAAAAAAAGAACCAAATTCAAAGAAATGTTCAATACTCATTATCGGTTTTCGGTGCATTGTGTAGTGGTTAGCCTTAAATTGTATTTAGGTTATATACTGAGATTCATATTGCAAAGCACTGCATCATGCATTTAAAGAGGATTTTAGCGACTGACTGATAGTATCATAGGCACAGCTTATACTAATGTGAAATGTTAAGTGGACATTTAATTATAGAAAATACTTTTACGAATTATTGTGCCAAGTCTGAGCGTTCTTTTTTTGTCCGTATTCTTCGCGACACAAAACTATTGCCTAGTCGCGTAAAAAAATAATACTAGTTTTTTTTAAGGCAAGTACCACCGCTTTGAATGGATTTTTAAACTTCTCCTGATAATAAATACTATCTACAATCCATAATTATATAACTATTATTGCATGCATAATATAGTTACTTACTTATTAAATTTTGTAAATAACTGACGATTGAAGAAGTGGTTTAAACTCCTTGTCAGTTCATTCCATTTGTCAGTGAACTCACCTAAGAATAACTAGAGCTACGTAAATTGGCTGACATTATATTTTTGTCTGGTTATGTGAACAGTACAATTTTTTAATAAAATCATCAGTATAAAATTTCCAAATGTAGTTACGATATTGTTTTGTGATGAGTTCCAAGAATGTTTCTAAGGGATCGCTTACATTCTTTCTTTTTTATTTATATTTCGTTTTCAAATTAGTCTATGTCTTTATTAGCAGCCAGTTTCTTATATTATGTTTGCGTTTTTGAGTCAATTTACAAGTTTTTATATTTGAAAAGTTCAAGGTCCTTTGATTAGGAGTCGTCTGCAATCATTTATATTCAACACGCGAGTCTAAAGTTTTAATATATAAGCAATCGTTTGTCTAATCGAAGCTGTATCTATGTACAGAACTGTGTATGCTACTGCCGTTGTTTATAAGCACAAAATAGCCCGCTCTGCAGGGGCTGCATGGAGGCCAGGTCCTTTTGGAATGTAGGAGTATAGAGGACCATAGGGCACAGACCCTAAAGAAAACGGGCTCTCTACCGGAAGCCTGCGGCCACTTAGGCCGCCTGCTGGCTTTCTGGAAGAAGTTGAGCTGGATGGAGTAGCCAAAAGAAAATCACGTAAAAAATATTTAGCCTCAATACTTTTTACTAATCTTACAAAAATAAAATTATAAGTTATTGAGAAGTTAGTATATATTTTGAAAATAAATAAATTAGATATTTTTTGTAGTTTTTGTTGAAATAATTAAGAAAACATGTAAGACTTTAGATCACGTGATGACACAATCACACGTGCAGTCAATTTTAATTGTTAACTGTTTCAAAAAGCAACCTCAAACATATTAAGAAAGGTGAGAAATATAAATTTAAATTTGTTAGCAAAGTAATTATCTAAATAACCTCCCAGCACGATATATTAAACCTAACCCAAACACAAAAGTTCATTCACCCCAGCCTCACGTAAGTGAACACACAACAAACAATTTTTTCTTACGAGTACATACTTTATTCCTAAACAAAATTACAGCGACGCCTTCCCAAACAAACTGATACGAAAATTAAATTTTCACCTATGTAGAGAACGGTGTCGGATCTAAAATGAAAATCTCCCATATTAACTTCAGGTAAACAAGTCCCCTCGTTTAATCCAAGGGCTCCAGGATATTGTACCTTATTATTGAATGTCATAAATCATAACATGTTGACATAGATATAAATAGTGAGGATATGGTCATACCTCATGACAGTCATTCAAGGATAGTAATTTAGGAAAGGCAGAACACCGTAGACGCGGGTGAGTTTGACTGAAGAAGAACCTCCACCTTACAGGAGATTACAGCGTGAGTATAGGTATTTAATGCTCACGGTTAGAGATGAAATGAAATGAAATGAAATGTATTTATTTTCAACATAATTTTACAATTTGTTAAATTTATCCTTAAAACCTAGCCGAGGTTTGTCTAGAATAAACAGTTCTCGCTCTTAGAAAGTATACTTATACTTTTTTTTCTATCCCAGTTTACACTTTATACCGGCATAAACCTTGGGTACTAGATTTTGAATTTGAAATATGTGAGTACATATTACTGGCATAGGTTATAACAATGGCTTACTATTAGGTGGACGGTATGCTTGTTTGCCAAGTAGACACTACATTCTTAGAGTGAGGCAGCTAGCACGGGCATCCATCGGCTACGAAAATGTCTACCATCAGGCGGTGTAATAATAGCAACCCAAATATGTCCCACTGCTGGGCACAGGCCTCTGCTCTTCTATCAAGAGAGAGAGAGAGAGAGAGGGAGAGAGTGAGAGAGAGAGAGAGAATAGGGTTGAGGCCTTTATTCTCACACGCTTACATAATGCGAGTTGATAAATCAGACATGACAAGTCATTGCCTGACAATGTTTTCCTGCACCCACAACAGATGGTAAAGCATTTGATTCGTTCACTAAGTGAAATCACATTGGTACTCGGGATCGAACTCATCGAACTCTTGCGTGCAAATCGGTTACTTTCCTACTCGGCCACCGCCGCTTTCATGCTCATTATGGTATTATTCATTATAGTTTTCATTTTACCGCATCTAATAGTAATTACAAAGTTCCAAATGGAGCTACAAGACTGATGATGTAGCGACATTAAATACTGTCCACTTTGATACTTTGACCGTAACTTGTATCAATGCACCTTAGTTATAGAAATTGAATTCAGTGGGTCGTGTTATTTTTAATTACGTTATTATGGTTTTAATTTTAGGGTCTTTTAAGGTTGTAACTCAAAGAGGTTTAGTTGAATGGCCCACTGAAAACCGTTACGTAGTAAAGGTGACCTGTATCCGCCATGTTTGTTATCTTTATATTCATGAAAAGGTATACTGAGAAGATCCATTAGGGTTTTTTATTTTTTTAAAGACAACATTAGTTTTTAGTGATAATCCCTGCATTGAGATGGACTTTACAATCTATATAGTATCTATATAGTACTGTCAATAAATAGGCCTAGATCTTTAACAGTCGGCGACAGGTTTATGGTGGCCCCATTATAAGTTAAAGATGGCAGTGCAGAAGTATTTAACCTACAGAGTTGTCTATGGATCCAGAGGTTATTTCCTATTCAGGAATCTTAGTATTTTGCGTGATGAGTACTTTTTTTTAGTTTTGTGTCTGGGTGTAATACCACCGTTAAGAAAAAAAATGGTAACTAATTGATAAATGCCATTTAATTTCTCTCAACAAAGCTTAGTACAATAACTTTATAATGATGTAGAACAAGGATGAAAACTGATCAAACTTTGTGAGAGACTGTGCATGTTGTAGATTTAGTACTAAATCTCTGTGTTACATGTCATTCAGCCTCACTCGTGGTTTAGATAATGGTGATTTTTTTTCTATTTGGACAATTTACATATACAGACCAGTCAGCATGGTATAGTAGGCTAATATCCCACCAAATGTATGAAGGAGACCCGTGCCCAGCAGTGGGACGTTTATGGGTTTTGATGATGATGACGATGATAATTCAAAATATGTTTATTTAAATTTATATATTGTATTTAGAAATAAGAGGTTTGGTCGTTATAGACCAAGCTCTGCCGATGTTTTTTCTTATTACTTATAGATAAATTTTAATTCACCCGAGATATAGAGCAAATATTTATATTTATTGTCACATAGATTTTTTCTAGATTGAACACAATACAACCTCTAAGTATAAGTGACTGTGTCTACTAATACACAGTTACTTATGTAACCACGACCTCTGAGTTGGCAGTCAGGGTCACTTATAAATATTTTTTGAAAACTTCTGCACTAAGAAACCAGCGCGTGTGGCGCGGGATACTTTTACAAACATACTATTAACGGGCACATAGTGTACCCAGACTCGGAACAACCATTTATCGGCCACACAAATTTTCGTCCCGTTTTGGGATTGAACCCAGAACACGTCGCGCAGTGGTAAACCACACTAACCATGCAGTCAAAATAAAAAATCTCATGATTGTATTATTGAACTAAACTTGGTCAGTACTACAATAGTCCAAAACAACAAAGACTAAGAATATCTAAATATTATAATTATAGAACAACAAAGTAAAGACTAGGTATTTATTTGTGAAATATGTATAAGTGGGCGGAATTTTAATGAAAACGGTAAATGTGCTGTGAACAATGATAAAATTAAATTATTTCCCAATATCAGAGGTTTTGGGAAACTCATAAACGTTTCTATGAATACTGTAAATAGGAACGATTATTTGAATTCTGTGTATTTTCGCAAGCCTCTTAATAAATATGTTTTATATTTAAATATATTATATAATAAGGAAATCCTTAGCCCGGAGCAGTATTCGAACCTGTGCCTTTCGGGTTCCGGCCTAACGCACTACCAATTGTGCCATCCAAGCTCCTACTCCAGAGTTAGAATTTGTCCACCGCTTTTTTATGCCTTGGAGTGACGTCAGCTTCATTCATACGTAAGCCGTTACAGGTCTATACGTAAAACATTTTCCAATTGCACGGAAATAATGTTATATCGAATTAAATCATATCATTATTATTAAAGCAGCTTTGCTAAAAGTATTCAATAATAATGTGGCGATCGAACCCACAATACGCGACGCAATGATAAATGGCGAGGACTAACCGTACAGTAATATTGCCATTGTATTAGCTCTAAAGTTACAAAGAAAACAAAAAATGCAGTTAATTTAAAACGTTGTATAAGAGCATCAACTTCCTTGACTATAAAAATCTGAACATCAAAACGAGCTAATAAAACATGTTACTTACATTCTTCCTGCTTACATTGTTGCCAAAATTACGAAACCCGAGGTTTATTTTCTCAATTAAAAGCTCGCAGCAACTGAAATACCTTATAAGAAGGGCTCGGCTCTTATTCAATTTGCTTTTATTGTTTAAAAGAAGACTGCAAAGCGTGGGTAACGATCCCAAAAGCAGAGAGGTTCAAGAATAAACTGGAATTTCTTATCCGAGAATTAATATAGTGAACGAGACTACCAATTTAGGATGGAATTTGCCTTTTTTCAGCCGGACTGTTTTACTTTCAATTTCGACTCAATTTGATTTGTTTTAAAATTTGAATCGGAGATATTTGCGCTTGTGATGTACTGCTTCCTGTGATGATTTACTGTGGGGCTGGCTTCTAAAGAAATTATGTTAATGTATTTTAAAATTTCAATATCCTTTATATTTACTGACTGCTTTAATCTGTAGACTGGATTTTTAAATCATCTGTGACTTATCAGTTTATTAAGATTTTACACTGGCGTAAAAACTTTGTTGTATTCCTGTGTCTTAGCTTCTTATAGATACCTATCTAATATATAATACGAGTATATTTTATCCAGTGCTCATTCAAGGAAAACTCTTTTCTTTTCCATCAATTTCAGTAGTATAAAACGATAATTCCTGTCTGCCTCCTAAAACAAGCTCACTTGTACCCCATCAATTGTTTGTAGCTTTATAAATAACTGCAATTTAAAAAACAGAATACCCAAAAACATTCCGCCAATCACAGCACTCAGTCAAAACCCACAATGTGTCACGAATTCCCTTAATTTTTTCGTTTAAAAACCGCAGCTCCTGCGGTCCTGAACAACAACAAACGTGATTGATGATAGTTATTAGCCGGCGGGTGACGTGACCTATAATGTTTTTTTTTCTCGGTCTAATTGCGCTTTGTCAACATCTTTTTTTTTCAGAAAAAGGTTGCGAAACTCTGATATAGCTGTTTGGATTGATTAAGATTTTATTTTTGGCTACCCTTGCAATTAATTTATTAATAAAAATGTTGTTACTGCTGGAATAACAATATACATATTCTTAGAAATCAGAAGCGGTTAATATTTTAAAAACAAAGCAATAATCAACCTAGGAAGTTTTATTCCTTACAAATGATTTTATTTAACAAAATAACAAAAATAAGTAAATTTACAGAGCGCTGACAAAAATTATATCGATCGCTAAGCACACCAAAACCAAAGAGAGCAAAGTCTAGTGTCAAACATAGAATGCGTTAAAAAGAAGGTTTTATTTATATCTTCGGTTCAGTTTGCTGCAAAGGATTATTTTCTAAGACGGCCGTTCCTGACAGCGCGGCGTCCTCGACCGCAGCATCACTCGCAGCGTTGGTAGCAGTCACCCATCTTGCTATTTGATTGATCTCTCGTAACCTGGTTATTATTATTTTGCTCATGCTCTGAAACGTATAGAGAACATTTACCCATTTAAGTGTTATAGTCTGAAGCATATATTTAAGAAGAAAGGAAAGAAGGTGTCTTCTTAATTTTTGTTACCCGTGCTATGGACGCAAGCGTGCACTCAAGCGTCCACAGATAAAAGTCTATCGAGATGTGTTATAGCATTAAATTGCTTCAGACTCAACATGAATAAAAATAAAATTCAGTGCATCATGAATGATAGAATCAGTACTTCCATCGCTCGCCATACACTGCCACATGACAGAGGCCCCAAGTTCGCTTGTCATTTTCACATATTCATAGCATAGGCCCTAACGTTTGCATACTATGACTATGTGACACATAAACACAATTTCTCTCATAAGAGTAAAGCTGTTAAAACAGAGACCCATACCATTGTATGTTCTCTAAGTGGCCTAAACACATTAGCACCACATTCGTCTAAAACAGAGACCCATACTTTTGTATGTCCTCTAAGTGGCCTAAACACATTAGCACCACAGGCATCTAAAACAGAGACCCATACATTCGTATGTTCTCTCAGTGGCCTAAACACATTAGCACCACTGGTATCTAAAACAGAGACCCATACATTCGTATGTTCTCTCAGTGGCCTAAACAAATTAGCACCACTGACGTCACTCACACCTCCCGAAGAATGCTGAACACAGCGTCCATTCGCCTCGCCACAACATTATATGTTCTGCCGCAGCTTGGTTCTTCTTTTCATAAGAACCAGCTAGTATCTCTAACTCGTAGCGGTGACACGATAGCGCGCGAACAATCTTGTACGCATGCCGCAGTCCAGTTTGCCAGTGATTTGAGCAGCCTTGCTCAAAAACACAAAAAGTCCCCGACGACAAAGGTGCGTGGCTGCCGTCAATCTTCATTAACGTAAGCAACATTGTTGATTGGTGGCAAGGAGACCAGATTCTCGTTGTCTGCGAAGAGTTAAAAAAAACCTCTCGATTGAGATTAGAATAATTATCAAGTGTCACATCTCGCACTAAGAGATCTTTAGTGATGGCCCAAGAGCCAGTGACCTTTTTACTTTAGTCATTTTATAAGTCATGAAAATTAGCTCACTAACTCTTCTTAACCTGTAGAATAATGAACTGCTGTTCTGGCAACCCTCCGCGGCCGGAGTGTTTAACCCTAACATGACAAAGATGGTAAGAAATAAAGTTCAATTTAGTTATAGTATCAGTCCTAAAAATTTTAGTATATGATATTGGCACTATTCTCTATATAGAAAAATGATTGCCAGAACATTTCTGACCCTCCTACTGGCCGCCAGAACGCTGTAAATATGTATAAAAATAAAGTACAATTTAGTCATTTTATCAGTGTTGATTTTTTTACAGAATTATTGGAAATATATGTAGGATATATAATTTCAAACGCCAGAACAAAATTCCATCACCAACTATTTGCCAGAACAAAAAATGTTTCCCTAAGGAAACGTTTTTCGTACATTTCTCAAGACAGTTTTAAAGGAATATCAAGCTATTCTTTTTTTAAAAAAAGACAACTCCCGCACTAAAGAAAAAGCCCTGTGTCACGGGGGACTATACAAACATACAATTCACGGACACAAACTACACCCAGACTAATGTCCCGAGAAGACAACCATTTATGGACCACACGAAGTTCTGTCCCGTGTCGGGATACAATACACGACCTCTAGCTTAGCAGTCAGGGTCACTAATCACGAAACCAACAGACGAGTCATTAAATTACAATTAAACAACTTAATAAATGTAGATAACAATTAAGTAGAATGAAATGAGTCTTTGTTAATTTTATGGAATGCATTTCTTTATTTTTTTATACTACTTGGGTGGGGTGTTGTGGGTTCAATCCCCAATAATTGTGTGATCCTTAATGATTGTACCGAGTCTGGGTGTACGTTGTTTCCGTTAATTGTATGGTTGTAAAATCCCCCCCGACACATGGCTTGTTCCTAGTGCAGGAGTTGTATTAAAAAATCTTACCTACTTACTAACCAGAACTGCTCTCCATGCGATTTTTAAAGCCTTATTTCACTCTGTTAGGGGAATAACAATAATATTTTTGGGACAACTCACACACTGCCAACTGATCCTAAACTAGGCAGAGTTGCACTAAGGCAACCAGGCAACTGATAAACATGCTTATACATATATTTCTAAAAACATATCTACATATTATAGATAAATAACATCTAAAATACCTCAAATAATAAGAGAGCTACCATTAACACATTTAAGACTAAACTGAAGTATTGGCTACTTGAAAAGTGCTTTTACACATTACATGAGTTTTTTAAGTGTAAGACATGAATTGTGTATAAACTATTATAATTATGTATTGCTTTGTGTAATTAAAAAAATTCACATGCCTTCCAAGGGTGAATATGTCGGGCCACTTCTGTATTCTGTCATCTTTTGTACCATGTTCTGAGCGAATAAATATCTTATCTTATCATCCAGACACAGAACAGACATTTGTGCTCATCCCACAAAGATTTGTCCTGGATGGGAATCGAACCCACGACCTCTGGCGTAGCAGTCAGTGTCACTAAACACTAGACCAACAGGCCAGTAGAAATAATTTTAGGAAAACTGTAATACAAGTGTAATTTTGACTAGAAAACCCTTTCTTAGGGGATACTTACGCTTTATAAAGAGTACTCTTTATAAAGATCCTCCAAATGTTATGTCTCATGGACCAGCCGTTTAGGCTGTGGGTTGATATAAATAATAGGGTCTTAAGTAGAAACGTGCTGTTTTATTGTATAGGTACTTCGAATTGACCTAGAACCTTCATGGTTTGAGATTTTTGAGTGAAATTTGTTTCAAATGGATGTATGTCTTTACCGCCATGGAAGATGGGTAGGCCTACATTTATTAAGTTTTATACCTAATTCTCTACCTACGTCTCACACTTCTACACAACCTAAGTCTCGTGATTAGTGACCCTGACTGCTAAGCTAGAGGTCGTGTATTGTATCCCGACACGGGACAGAACTTCGTGTGGTCCATAAATGGTTGTCTTCTCGGGACATTAGTCTGGGTGTAGTTTGTGTCCGTGAATTGTATGTTTGTATAGTCCCCCGTGACACAGGGCTTTTTCTTTAGTGCGGGAGTTGTCTTTTTTTAAAAAAAGAATAGCTTGATATTCCTTTAAAACTGTCTTGAGAAATGTACGAAAAACGTTTCCTTAGGGAAACATTTTTTGTTCTGGCAAATAGTTGGTGATGGAATTTTGTTCTGGCGTTTGAAATTATATATCCGACATATATTTCCAATAATTCTGTAAAAAAATCAACACTGATAAAATGACTAAATTGTACTTTATTTTTATACATATTTACAGCGTTCTGGCGGCCAGTAGGAGGGTCAGAAATGTTCTGGCAATCATTTTTCTATATAGAGAATAGTGCCAATATTATATACTAAAATTTTTACTAAATTGAACTTTATTTCTTACCATCTTTGTCATGTTAGGGTTAAACACTCCGGCCGCGGAGGGTTGCCAGAACAGCAGTTCATTATTCTACAGGTTAAGAAGAGTTAGTGAGCTAATTTTCATGACTTATAAAATGACTAAAGTAAAAAGGTCACTGGCTCTCCCTCCATGATCACCGGAGTGGCTGCGACGATACCGGCCAGTAACTGCAATGGTGAAGACTGCGTAGCGCGGTCACACATAATTGTAGACGGCTTACCAAATAATGACACAGTAAAAACACGTTTTAATTCATCAGTGTCTCGTCTGTATAGAAGGTAGAGCAGACATTAATTGTAAAAGGCATCAACTACTATTAACATATTTGAATCCGTTTAACTCAAGACTGAATCAGCTGTTAAGGAGCTCTAGAAACATTTTTATGTGCTAAACATATAAGACAATGACTTATGTACGTTTTAAAAAACTTGGAAACCAAATGTGTCGTAATATTAGGTCAGTCGTTCTGTCAATACCAATATGATCATGTTCATCGTGGAACTGGCTGAGTCTATGACCCTTAGGAATGTAACACAAAGTCGCATTTCTTACCCAGTTGGGATATATTTGTAGTACAACAAATCATTTTTGATTGCGTACCAAGTTTGATCCTGTTGCCCATCTCTTAACTTTGATATTAACTCTTACGTCTCCACATCAACAGTTTGAGCGATCTTTTCATTTTCTGTAATCTAAAGTAAAATTCAAAAATATCTCGTAGATAAACCCACCAGCGCGCAACCCGAGGCAACAAATCCTTTTTACGTTGCGTCAACTTTAAAGAATTGTCAACGTCGACTTAAAATAGTGGCGTAAATGTTGGAGCACACATACGACAGCTAAAGTCTC
Source organism: Trisateles emortualis (assembly GCA_947095525.1). Lineage (NCBI taxonomy): Eukaryota > Metazoa > Arthropoda > Insecta > Lepidoptera > Erebidae > Trisateles > Trisateles emortualis. The sequence continues at coordinate 16,321,370 of OX352736.1, read as the reverse complement.
CAACTCGTAGAAGCTGTGGTACCGCAACTAAGCACCCTGAGTGGATCTACTAAAATACCCAACACCCCTCTTTCTCCTACCGGTGTGTTATTGCAATAAAATGGCACCAAGCCCAATAGCACTGGCATTAGTGTAATTTGTTTTGAGACAACAGTGTGAAGTTCCGTAGGCAATTAGGGATCGAATAACGCTAAAACCGGTTAATTTATCAAACAATAAATCACATAGACGCGAGCAGTATCCTGCTCAGCAGCCCTCAAGAAAGTTTACCTTTTGTCAACAATTTTGCTATACATGCAGTCTTAGTAGCATAGGCTGCCTATATAACGATGGAAATATCCCACCAACCCCAGAAACTGGCAAACCTTCTTGAGATTTGTGGGATTTGGATATCTACACAAGTGCATCGAACTTACCCGGACTCGGCCGTACCTGACCATGACCAATCAACCGCCTCAAGTATTTGATTTCTGTGTCTAAAATCATAATCCTTCATCGGCACCTGAAGAAATCCAGTAGCCATAACAAGGCAGGCAGATTTTGTAGTCCACGTTTTCAAGTACCATGCTTGTCAACATGGTCATCGATTAGCGGCAAGAGAAATCTCTCTTCAAAAGTGACAGCTTCAGTGTCTGATAATATCGACGCACATCTTATCACTAACATCCTTATTTTTGGCTAAAATAAAATAATTGAAAAAAAATAAAACTCGCATAGTAAGACTGAGATTCCCGGCTTATGCCCTTTCTGAGCAGCTCGTTGACTATGTTACGAACTCTTTTGTTTTTACCGAAAGATTGTAATTACGATGACTGATGGAGTAGAAGAAGTTAACCGAAATTCCATGCTACCTGTGTTCACGGTGGAGGTTGCAGTGCCAAAAATAATTAAATCTGAAAATTCATGAATTATTGCTAGTAATCAATCTTTATCAGTACCAAATAATGGACTCCTAATACTTTCATCGTCACCTTGACCACGTGGTGTGCAGTTGGCAAAATGACAGATCTCGAAAGCTGCTGCTCTTTATTAATTCGAATATAAGTCAAACCTTTTTGATTTAGTACATCGATACCGATCAAAATAGATGCATGTATGCACTCAGTATGAACAACGTATAAATCTATTTCTAATGATAATGAAGGAACTCTATGACTGCGTTGCAACTAAAGAAGGTGACTCAATTTCTTGGCCTCCAATTCCACGCATCAGCTGGCACTCTTTTTGTCCAAGCCATTTGCGATCATCCCAATCATTTATTAGCTGAGCGCGGTCAACCTAAGCGCACCAGACAGTATGAGTAGTCATTGTTTTATAAAGACAATTCCTGTACTAGAGTACAGAGGAAAAACATTTTGAAATCACGGATACAAAATACATCTAGACCTGGAACAATAATTTATGAATGGGCATGGTGGGAATCGAACCCACAACAGGCCGCAAAGTAGAACCAATAGTCAAATAAATCATTAACTTGAAAAGAACAACAAAATCTTTGATAATAACAAAACTTCCGGTAAAATTAGTAAGGCAAAGTTTTGTCTAGAAGATTAAATGTATAAGTCTTCAATCTCTGACGTAAATCCAATGAATAAACCAACAAAACTATTTTAGTGAAAATAGTTAGACGAAATCTGCTTCAACGCACTTACAATTTACTAAAGCATTCTTTTAAGATAATTCTCTTTTAAAACAATCCCAAATATTCCTTTAGCTTAAACCCCGAAACAGAGCTTCGAGTTCATTACTTAAAGGGCTTAAATTTAAGTGTCGGGCGAAAATGCAAGTGGTAGTTTCGCTGACGTAGCGAACGCTTAGTGTACCAGCTTAATTTTACTCGAGTTGCCCCGTTTCTATTCAAGTAAGCTAGTTGCTGTTGCTGTTGCTACTCAAGTTAGCGAGATAATCCTATCGCATTTAAATTCTAACTTCGTGTTTGATTGATTGAACTCCGTTATATGTTGTTTTATTCCAATCAAAGTTATTGCTGCAGAATAAATGTTCTTCAAATAGCTCAAATGAAAGTTGCTTAGTTGAGATGTGGTTGAACTTTGTGTGAACGTTTTATGTGGATATAGGTTCATTGACTTGGATGAAACCATCGTAAAGTAAATTTTGTCTTTGTTAAATTAAATGAGAGTATGCAATTTGGAATTTATCTTAACTAGCTGAAATGAAGTCGATGATTCTTGCATTTCAAGAAAATATGCGTATGTTTAAATCTTTTTTCATTTATTTGGTTAATTCGAAACCACGATCAACGACCTGGATTCGGGGGGCTGAGCCCGGGATGGTCTGCAGAGGTTCCAGGCTCAATGATTTGCTAATATCTGCATAAATAGACAGATGCGACCAAGCAAACTCCTTCCAGATCCAAATTCTCGGGAAAGACCAAATTTGTCCAGTAGCGGTCATCTTTTGGTTGAGATGGCTTGGCTAAACAGAGCTACGGCAAAGCAAAGCAAGCAGCTTAAAATAGGCTATTGTGTCAACATCATACTTACATCATCAAGGCTTACATTCACCAGTGGATGTCATCAGGCTGAGATATCAATGATGAGTTGGCGACGCAGTATTATATTACGCTACAAATAAGAATCTGCTGAATGAAAGCATAAAATATTTAGGACAGTTTTTGTTGTTTTTAAAAATAAACCTTGAGAAAACAATCTGTAACAAACACTATCTGCTCTGTAAGTATTACACACACATACATTTACATACCCAAATAAATAGTTAACCCTTCCTGTAACCAAACCCAAAAATGGCAAAAAATATTTCAACATATTTTCACATGCAAATGTTCCCCTAAAATATTCATTCGTTTACAAAAATACATCAGTATACTGCAACTTGCATATCCAAAATTGGGCCACCCTATAAGGTCAGCGGAAATCGTGGTCGGACTTGGCACACATTCAAGAATTAGTTCAGATCAACGTTATATATGAGTGTATTTCTGTTGCTTTTTGTTTTGGTCAGAGACAGGTTCTTAGCGGGAATTTATGAGTCAATAGATTTTGTTATCTGGTTTTTGGAATGCTGGCTTACTTGATTGTTGGATATGAAGAGGATAGGGTTGAGGAAAGAATAATCTAGATTATAATTATTAAATACAAAACTACTTCTCAATTATTTGCTTATAAATTATCGTGTTGCATAATATACAATACTAGCTTCCCTATTCTGGAAGCTCTTCGTATTCAATATCACTTCTTTGCGTTAGTAACGTGACAGTCGAAAAAAGAGTTTTCGGATATGTCAAGCTGCGTCTCGTAACGGTGTCGCGAATCCAGAGATTTTATCTCATCTCAAAATATGCGTACCGTTCTAAAAGAAGTTTTCACTTCAAAAAGTGTAAGCTAATTTCTTGTCTTTCTGGAAATCAATGAAATGGTTAGTGGACAACCTGGTGAGTTGTTTAAAACGTCCATTTAGGCCTCCGTTGTGATTTAATGACTGTTAATAGTCAGAGACGACTGCCGAAGCCCGGAGACGCTAAGATGACATACCACTATGCGGTCAATCATTTATAGGGATAACGCGCCCTTGGTAAGTTAACTCGCTGATCGTTTACTGATCTATGGCTATGGGCTTCTCAAGAAAAAGGCCTGTTTATATTTATTACTTGGTGAAAACAGACAGCATATAGGTTGTTCACGAGCGAAATTACCGACATAATATCATAAAAGATGTAGAAGTTATCCCGCAAAGCGTCATTAATTGGTGGATTGATGATAGCAATTCGAGGCACATAGGTATAATGTATTCCGTATGCCAGATACGTTGATGTTGGCAAACTTGACACAGGTAGGCATCGTTACTCATTGGGTCCTCTACTATGGAACTTCTTAAGTAAAGATAATTTGCGCTTAGCTGCAGAAAAAGAAAGGGACAGAGCAAGCAACGGAGAGAAAGTGTTTTCTGGTTTAGAATTTCGACACCAGCAATTTATACTAAGCTACGAGTAACTCATAAAGTGCACTTTTACAGTAGACGCTTTTAAAGGAAAAATCGTGATAACTTTTATATTAATAAAGATATTGATTTGTAATTTGGCACAATTCATATTTGATTTATTCATAATAATCCCTCATATTTATTTTTCCTTAATTATTTATATTTTTTTATTTAGCGCAACTTAGCCGTATATACCCGTAATTCCTGAATAATATTTTACGCACTACACACGTCTAACTAGCGTTAGCGTAGTGTACTACGGGCGAGCACAATACTAAACAAGTGTATTTTTATTGCATTACAATGGTTATTCTAAAATATATTATGCATTAATTCTAATTTTAGGTTTGTATGTTTATTATTCAAGTATATTACTATAAATTTACGTGCTAAATACCAAGTTATTAAAGTTAGCTTTATTTAAACGGTAAACGCGTTACTTGCGTACATGACATTAAAAACCGCCAATTTATATATAGCGTATTATACATCCACCTGTGCCACAAGTTGGCGTATCATAAATTTTTTTCTAGCAAAATAATTTATAAATTGGATTAAATTCTACAATTTATAAATTTCAACGTAGTATCATAATGTTGAAATTTATAAATTCTAGGTGAAATTGAGTAGATAGCACTATTTCTTGTATGTAAATATTATAATTAAAACAAAAATAGCATAATAATCAAATTACTCTTTATGTTTATTAAGATTTCTATCAAAAATACATATATTATTAACAAAAATTGCACAATAATCACTTATTAAAAAATAAATAAAACTAATAAACAGTAAACTGTTTATTAGTTTTATTTACTTATTAATTACACATATAACAAAATGTTTCTTTCTTCTTTCAACATTAGTGGCAGTCTTTAAATTTTTTTTGTATGACATGCCTTGGCGCTGATTTGCCATTGTTTCGCATGATTACCAGTACCCCAGAACTTATCAAACAAGTCAATACTAACTTTTAGGCTTATTTTATTATAGCATTGCAGACGACAATTGACACAGCTGGCTTTCATGCTTCTTGCAGCTTTGATTTTTCCTTTTGAAGTAGTATAATCCAATCCTTTGTTACACAGACGTTTTCTCTTCCTAACTAACCACTCATCTTCAAGATTAAGACGTTTGAGACCCACATCAGTTCTTTTTTTAGATCTACGGTTATTATATTTTGGAGTTGATACGGTAGAATAGCCACTGATCATTGAATGTTGCAGGTGAGGAAATAGAGTTACAGGGATTAGATTTTGCCGATACTGAATCCGTGTTATTGATGAGGCCGTTATCCATTTGGGCATCTGAAAAATCTTCTTGAGCAGACATACCCTCTTAAGGTGTGAGAGTTGTATCTTCGGTATCTTGGCAAGAAGTCGGCATCAAAGAATCGCTTGCTTTGTCACCACCCAAAAGTCACAATAGGGTGATGGTATTATTTAGGCTGTCAAAAGGATCATTAGTGGCTACCAAAAACAAAGGTTTTTGAATAGAAGTCAATACCTTTGGTGAACAAATATTAAGTGGAGTATTAGGCGTCCTCAAGCCGTTTAAATTTATATCTTTTAATAATCCATAATTTTCGAAAGAGATTGCAGATCGGATGCTGGGGATTTGTGAGAGGTACGCGTTGGCTCACGGCCTCAGGTATACCTGTGTTACTGTGTGCTATAGCACATCAAAGAGTGAACTACTGGTTTTTAAGTAAGTTCATTCCGTCACTCAAACTTCGAGGGGTACCGCTAAGTAGAGTCACCAAATTCAAATATCTGGGGCATTGGGTCACCGAGGGTCTCTCCGATGACCTAGACATAGAGAGAGAGCGTAGGGCGTTAGCGGTAAGGTGCAACATGCTGGCTCGTAGGTTTGCTAGGTGTACAAGACAAGTTAAAATTACACTTTATAAGGCGTATTGTCAGACTTTTTGCACCTGCAGCTTATGGGTCAAATATACGCGCAGATCGCTTGATGCCCTACGCATCCAGTATAACAATGGTTTCAGGATACTGCTGGGGCTGTCACGTTATTGCAGCTCATCAGGTATGTTCACAGAGAACACCACAGATGGTTTTCAGGCTATAATAAGAAAACTTGTAGCCTCCCTGATGCGTCGTGTGCGTGACAGCGCCAGTAGTCTCCTGAATAATATTGTATGTCGGACAGATTGTCCAATAGTGCGTCACTGGAACTCCATACATATGGGTTCCAGAGTCGCACTTTTCAATATTAGATAATGTTAATTTTAATTTAATTTATATCTATTTAATTTCAATTTCATTTATATCTATCTATTTTATTTTAATACATTATTTAATATTATGCTACTAACATAGTTGTAAGTGCACTAACAAATTATGCATTGTTTTTTTATCTGATTTAAATAATAATAATAATAGACTTATTAACCATGATGTGATTACCATGAATTCAGGATTATCAACTTCGGCAGGTAATGGTGACAATTATATACTTAACAATAAGTATAATGTATGAAATAATTTCATTATTCTTATAATAAAGCACGCAGGTACTGAAAACTACAGATAAAAATGTTCAGCCACTGTAAATAAAGTATATAATACAGTTTTATCTGAGCTTTGATTAAGATAAGAGTCTATATAGATAACTTGTGCATGACCAAACGAAAAAGTAAACTCGAACGCGCTAAACTACGCTAACTCATGTTAGACTAATGTAAACAAACAAGCGGTGCGTCCCGGTCCCGCGTAAACTCCGATAATAATAGTTAGCGTAAATTAAATCGAGCGATCTCAAAAAGTACCTATACTTAGCGTTTTATAAAATTTATAACTTCGTTATTTTTGTATATTTCTCCATGATTTTTTAATGACATATAAAATAGCACATTTTAAGCACTTTGGCATAAAAAAACGAATTTACCAAAAAATCGAGTTAGCGTAGTATAAATTGTTGGTGTCGATTTGGTATTCAACCGAATATGGTAAACAAAGTACAGGTCTAATAAATAATAATAGTCGCATATTCGTCGCAAGACTCTTAATTTATATTTTCCCAAACATTAGGTGCAATAATAGATATAATAATCTTTCGATGGAATAAATGTGTGTTGCGTTGAATTATCGATCAAACAAACATTCGATATTTTGAACAGTCGATGTATTAAGTAAGTGTTCAATATATTAAATGTTCGATGTATTGAATGATCGATTTATAACCATTCGATATTATAATTATGGTAGCATGCAAACTGATGCAGTCAAAATACGATACTCGATACTTATTTTTTTGATCGTAGTAAGGGTAACGACCAAATCACCCATATTCTTGGGAAGTACGGGGGCTGTACATAGTTCCTGTAACATCAAACTTGTCAATTCACTGACTACCAATTTGCATAACAACCAGATGAACTATTGTTCATATTGTTTCGCCATATTGTTTGTGTTGGTACTAGAAAAAGTAAAGTTTAATTAAGTAACAGTTGTTAGGCTTGTTGACTACCTCGTTCAATGGGAGGTAAATATACTTTTGACGAGGAGACGCAAGGTGGAACATGGAGAACAGCTTTGTTCGATGAGCATGTACGTATACACGTACCCACCATTTTGGGTAACCCAAAACCAAAAAAAAAATGACACTCCGGGAGTGCCGACAGAAGTGAAAACACTAGGCAAAACATTTGTTATAAATTTTATAGCAATATATGTTTGTTTTTATTTATTTAGACACGTTCACAGTCTGCTATATTATGTTATATCGCCTCTTTGGTTTAATAACGTGACAGTCGAAAAAAAGATTTTTCAGATATGTCAAGCTGCGTCTCGTAACGGTGTCGCGAATCCAGATCCGATTGTTTTTTTTTTTTTTATTATTTCTTTTTTTATACTACCAAGGTGGCAAACAAGCATACGGCCCGCCTGATGGTAAGCAGTTACGGCAGAAGTGAAAACTTGAACATTAACGGTGTGCATTTTTGAATATTTTGAAATAGTTAGGGAATAATTACGCATTAAATGCTTTATTTATCGGAATAAAAGTACTATCACTTTTACACTGATAAACAAAGCAATTCATGCGAAATTACTTCCTGTTTCACGAATTTTCGTAACATATAGGAAGAAATTTTATAAATAATAGTTAAGGCCCCTCTCTCAAAAAATTATGAAACAGATGTAAATAAAACCATTTTTTGTTGGTATTTATAGACAAATGACTGCCGAAAAATACAGTATTAATCTACAAGATGTGTTTCATATGGTTTTGTCATAAATTATACCTTACATAAGACCAAAGTCAAATAATTACATACAGTGGTATAGCAGTTTCTAGTGTTTTTTTTAGGAAAAAGTTATTTAAAAAATATGCTAATGTTATAGGGTCAGCAACACCTAAGCGATGTCCCTGGCAAGCATCCAAAGGCTAACAAGACTTGTTTGCTAACGTTCTAAAGGTCCACTACCAGGTGAGCGTAATTGGCTAGAAACGCTTTAAAACTACTAAGTTCTTGTAACATGAATATTGTTAAATTCTTTTTAAGAAATTACAACTATGTTAACATACTGTTAAGGTATATTATTTATATTACAAACTTAAAATATTTGATTTGCAGAACAGACTTAGTCCCTATACCCTAACTTCAAATTAATCAATTTCCAAGAATCAAATCCAACAATCAGACACGTCATCACTACTATAATTATTGTAATTCATGAATCCTAACTCAGCTAATTCGCCTAACACTAACGGGTTGCTAATTTTCACCTCGACTAGTATTCAATGAGTTTGTGTGAATGACATCTATAGGCGATTATCTCAGTGTGAATAGCGTTTCAATATTGGTACAGGGCGGCGATGCATACAATATTAGGGTTCACAAGACGAGTAATTGGATCACTGTGTAATGACTTTATCCTGATGCAAGTGTAGCTAAGGCTGTAAGTTTGCAACACATTCTAACAGCCTGACTATAAATTTAATAGTTGATGGTGTGTTGATTTAATTTTGTTGATGTGTACAACAAGAAGTATTTTTTAACATCTTCTGCAATCATCTTTTTTTTCCTAGAAGTCAACTGCCGCACCACAGTGCGGCAGTTCCGGCGACACAGGGCTTGTTGCATACAACAAGCCCTGTGTCGCCGGGGACTTTCATCATCATCAACATCATTATCAGCCTATCGCAGTCCACTGCTGGACATAGGCCTCTCCAAACGGGGACTTTACAAACATACAATTCACAGACACACATTCCATCCAGACTCGGAACAAACTTTAATGAATCACATAGTTTTGACCCGTATGGGAATCATCCCACGACCTCTGGCTTAGCAGTCAGAGTCACTAACCACTAGACAAACAGGCCAGTCGCAAGGGACTGAAATATTACCAACACTCGGAGAGGATCGAAACCACATCGCGCAGCGTAGTGGTAAGTGACTAGGATGAATTTTAATTCCTGGTGAAATGAAAAATAAATGAATATTTTTTTCGTAAATAGCGGAAAAATATCAAACGGCAGTTCTTAACAATTTTTTTTTTTAATCTGCTGTATATATTTGGCTAAGTCCAAATTAATCCTTATACTATAGTTGTGATTCCTGTTGAGATAAGAAGTTGGACAGTAAAGGGAACCCGGTGAGTCACGTCGGGTCACAACGTGGGACGTAAAGTAACTACTTCACAAACTTACTCAAACTATGAAGAAACAGTGAGGAAGTAGAATAGTTTTGAAACCTTATGGAATTGTTGACGTTATTTTGCAAGGTTGCAAAGCAATTGAGTTATGAGTTACATTGTTTAAGAGGAAGCCGCTATAAAAATAAACGATAAAAACGATGTGCTGATTTTAGTAGAAGAAAGTTATCGGTGTGATAAACCGTATAGATTTCTCAAAACATCAATTCAATAAAGAATATGGTCAAGAACTGAAAACAAACGTTTAGGTAAAAGAAGAAGTTGAATAAAAATTAAGATCAACCTTAGATATGTAGTGTCCTGTGCGTGAGTACGTCTGTATCACGGCTTCAGAGAAACGTTATTAATAACATTTTCCTCAGGGTTACTTAAAGCATAATACTTTTTACTACTTTGGTTGCAAACAAGCATACAGCTCGCCTGATGTTAAACAGTTACCGCCTATGGACGCTTGCAATACCGGAGGTAATATTACGATGATAGTTGAACGAGTCGGACTTAAATCAATCACGCTGTTGGAGGCAATGTTATTCCAAAATAGATATAAAAAAAGTCCGCGATATCGTCTATCTTCGACCAAAAAAAAACTGACAGCGAAACGCGTGATTGGCCTATGTTCAGCAGTGGACGTCTTATGGCTGAGCTGGAACTACTTTTGTGGCAAACGAGCATACGGCCCACCTGATGTTAAGCAGTTACCGTAGCCTATGGGCGCTTGCAATTCCAAAGGTATCACTTGCGTGTTACCAACCCATTTTTGTACACCAAGGATTTAAGATGGGAGTATCCCTGGGTTAGGCATACGTTTATTTCAAAACGCATCCTTAAATGAGCGCTGGAGACCTGTACTCACACACAGGAACACAACTACACCGCTGTGTGTAGTTATTTGTCTGTAGTCTTCTGTAAGGTGAAGATCCTTACCCAGTCGGACTTGCTCGCTAGTATGGTGCCCTACCTCTCTTTGCTTTGTATAAAATCTGGTATTGCAAATGCTTAAGACAACGGTAACTGCTTACTATCAAATAGACCGTATGCTATTAGTCATATAAGTTACATCATAAAGAAAGAAAATAATACTACTAGTCACAAAAATCATAAACTAAACATTTATGAAATTCATAATTGCTCTTAATAAAACAATAGCCAAGTGATGACAAGAACTAAAACTGTGATTGAAGACAAACTAGTTAACATTGTTCTACAATCTAAAATAGATCATTTGAAACTTAAGAAGACTAATCAATTCTAAAATTCAAGATATTGTTGCTAAGTCTGGATACAAATAACTTTTGGCTTCGCAAAGACAAAGCGAGGCAGTATTTTGTTCTAGTTTAATTTTCTTAGTGAATTCCAAGACAATTTACCGATTTTGTGGCACGCCCACTACTGTTCGGCGTTTAACTTGAGACCAGTGTACGTTATGTCTTAGAACATTTGCAGTAATCGTTTGTGGCAGCTTACCTACGAAACGTACTGCTTTTATATTCAAGATTAGAAATCTGAATGGTTATAATGCTTAGAGGTTCTTGAGCGTCAGCTTACTTGGTGATACTAAATTAAGTGTGTTTGTTGTACCTATAGTTGTTCTGGCTTTCTGTCCAATGGCAGAAAGTCTGTTAAGTTCTGGAGTGACAGCCACAAAACTAGAAGACCATGGTGGACCGAGGTGCAGGTTGCCAGCAGCCAGTGGATGAGGCCATGGCTCAATGTTATGGGTATCTTTGGAGGCGACCTATAAACAGTATCCAAGTTCTATAGACGTCTTTAATCTGAATAGATTATGACATCCTAATATTATTATAAATGAAAATGTAACTCTCTTTGTTTGTATGTACGTTTGTTTGCTACTTTATCACGACTAAACTGCTAAACTGATCGTTATTTTTTATTTAACTCCCGCAATAGAGAAGAAGCTCTGTGTTGCGGGGGACTTTAAAAACATACAATTAACAGACAAAAGTTAAACCCAGACTCAAAACAACTATTTGTTGGTCACACAAAGTGTTGTCCCTGTGTGTGAATCGAACTTACAACCTCGTGCACAGCAGGCACATACTGCACCCACTGGACCACAAAGGCAGATATTAAATTGGGCAAGGAGATAGATTATATCATGGATACTTTTATCACGATAATCGTCATTCACGTGCGCAGAATTGCGGACAACATCTAGTAAGAAATAAACGGTAATAAGATTTAATAAACTGAGAACATCAAAAATCATGTAAAATGGTTTGAGTGAACGAACAAAATTCAATCAACAACTCCACAGAATTTAAGAAAATTGTTTAAATTAATACTGGTGTGCTAAGGTCCGGTTGCAAACCAATATTCCATTACTCGAAACTAAAATCAGCGTTGCGCAAACATGCATACGTTGGTTGTTTACATGAAATCTAGCTGTGCACAAATCTCAAGTGTCTAAGCACTCAATACAATATATAACGCACTCCTGTGCGCCAATACTGACTGTGACTTGTTTGCGGATGGATGGCAGCATAAATTGTGTGACTTTGCGATATTGTGAGAGAGATGCGTCATTGTGTTTAATTTTTATTAGGTATATTTGTAAAAGCGGTGGTGGTCGAGTGGGAAAGTAACCGACTTGCACGCAAGAGGTGCGAGTTCGATTTCAGGCAGTACCAATGTGAATTTTATTTTGTGTTGTTTATATGTACTAATCAAATGATTCACCATCTGCTAACGGTGAAGGAAAACATCGTGAGAAAAACCCACATGACTTAGAAGAAATTCTAAAGACATGCCTGATTCACCAACCCGCATTAGAACAGCGTGTGTGAATTAAGGCCTAAACCCTCTCTCTTTCTTGATAGAGGAGAGGAGACCCGTGCCCAGCAGTGGGACATATATAGGTTGCTATTATTATATTTGTAATGTTTTTTTTTCTTAATTTATTTGGAAAACCAATAGTTACAAAAAAACATTATAATATTATTTCTGTTATATGTGTTTTTTATCTGTATAACTCTCTAATTATTGTTATTGGCGTACTTACCTAATTTATTAATGTAGTACATAATATATAAAACATGATTATAATTACGATATAGGTATCGAGGCGTTCGTGACTTAAATCAATACAAACTTAGACTGCCACGTTGGTTTATTGGTCGATGAATGCTGTTCACATATTGGGTTTTCTGACACAAAAATCAGAATAAGTGCTTAAATTAAGAAAATTGGCGGCGTTTACATATTTTTATACCACTGTACCTAGAGCAGTCAATAGGCTACGATGACTGCTTAATGTCAGACTGGCCGTATGCTTGTTTGCCACCTAAGTAATATAAAATAGACGTTGTTCCTATTATCAATGTTTAATAATTATAATAATCTAGTTAATTCAATCATATTGTAATCAACAAAGTCGATCAACCTGTAAAATAATTTTCGAGCAACATTTTCATAGTAAATACTTGTAATCTGACTCTTATCTTACGTGACATTTGAGTGAGTTGTTCAACCACTGCACAATATTTTACTTAGTTTCAATTCAGATATAACGAATGTTATTTACGTGGCGCCTGCAAATAGGCATTAACAACTTCTTCATTTCATATCTTTCGTTAAACAAAAACTCTATCAACATTAGTATCACGTTTCCAATAACTCGACACTGTATGTTATTCGCTTCATAAATTCTAGGGGCCGTGAGTAATAGACTCGCTTGTGTCAGGTTCGTCGACAGCATACATTATGTGGGCTTGCCGTGATACACTCTGTGACAGAATACATAACTGTACAATAGACACAACAATACAATACAGTCAGACTAATCCTTAAATTAATAGCATTAAAGTTGAAATTAGAGTGGCAAGCTTGGATTTCAGTTTGTCGGTTTCAGTTACATGAATGGTACTTAGTGATGTAATAAATATAATGTCTAGGTGTATAAGTATGGATCGCAGCCGATGTAATTTACGCGATGTTATATTAAATAAGTTCGTGTTATAGTCAAAATGGATGCTCTTTGTATAAGTTTCTAGGTCGGTTTTATTAATGTTGTTTGCTGTTTTGGTACAACTGTCTTTTTTGACTAGAATAATAAGGTTTTACATATCCCTAATAATATCATAAATGTAAAAGTAACTCTGTCTGTAAGTAACTAGCTGTAAATTTATTATTGAAACAAATGTAACTTGGTGTACAATAAAGAGTTATCTATCTGTCTGTTACCTTTTTACGACTAAACGGCTGAACGGTTGTGTATCAAATTTGGCAAAAATATAGATGGTATTTCAGAGACAAATTTACCTTTTATTTTGGTTTTTGTGTTGTCTAACATCTGTTAACCTGCGAATGTTCGAATAAATGCTTTTCTTTCTTTTTATCGCAATAACCAAAGTACATGCTGGCATTTTTATCCAGATCGAGACCAGAGAGTTACTAAATATCGTCGTTTGACGTAATTGAGTATCCATCTAAACTGATTATATATCAAATCATCCTACTAATTTTATAAACGTGAAAGTTTGTAAGTATAGATGGATGGATGGATCGATGAATAGATGGATGGATGGATGTATGTTACTTTTTCACGTAAAAACTACTGAACGGATCTGGATGAAATCTGGCACAGAGATAAATTATGGTCTGGAGTAACACAAAGGCTACTTTTTACAGCGATAACCGACATCCACGCGGGCGGAGCAGCGGGCAACAGCTAGTTTATAATATGAGTATAAAATCATTGCTGTTATTTTTCAGCAGTTTTCAGCCAGCACTTTCCCAGTATAGTTGCTTCAATTTGAGAGAAAAGCTCACCAACTACCGTTTAGAACTAATAGCAACTCTTTAGGAACATACCACAGCTGAATCGCTGCCAAGTTGGCTGAAGGATGCCTGGTTTGAGCGCAATACATGTATGTATACAGATTATTTGTCACTGGATCTAAATATTGAAATATGTTAGTAAACAACCCAAGGCAAGTGAAGATGTTTACTTGTTTGTATTAAAGACGTAATGTGCAGAACGAAGAACAAAACAATAGAATGAAAACTGAAGAGAAATATGTTAGCATGGTTGTTAGTCAAAATCAAAGTCATACTCATTTAGATCAAATACATGATACTTATGAACGTCATAAAAACAAATGCCAGCATTTTTTTTTCCTACGGCCAATCCGCTGACTATGGTAGGGCCTCGAGAAGAATTGGCAAGAAACTCGGGTCACTCTTTTTAATCACCAGAATATAATATATTATGACCTTCATAAGTGTTACTTTGTAACCTAAATGAATAAATGAATTTTGAGTTTGAGTTTGAGTATAACATTTACAATTTGGTATAAGTTACAATATTAGTGGTAACGAAAAGGAACGGAAACCAATATACCATACAGAATGAAATTTTATAAGTATTAGCGTTTTGGTGGCAAACGTCTTTTAAGAGAGGAAGGGAACCATACAAACGAGCAAGCTTGACTGGGGAAGTATCTATTTACAGGAAGGAAGAATGAAGTATGTATTTACAGAGGACCACAGCCAAATAATTACACACGTAGTTGTGTTCCTGTGTTTAAGTACAGGACGTCTCCAGCTCTCATTTAGGAATGAGTTTTTAAAGAAACGATCATCCCAGGGATACTACATCTTGAAGCACTGGTGTAAAAAAATGGGTCATCAACACACAAGTGATACCTTAGCTGGTCTAATGCGGGTTGGTGATTCACCAATCCTAAACCTTCATAAGGCCAGTGTGTGTGACATGACCTTCAGATTTTTTTCTAAGACCTGGTGATTTCATTACGATGTTTTCCTTCACAGTAACTAGATAGCAAATCATTTGATTAGTTCATTATAAACTCTACAAAGTGAAACTCACATTGGTCCCATCCGGGATCGAACTCGCACCACTTGCGTGCAAGTCATTTATTTTCTTACTCGGCCGCTTAGTCAAGTAATATAACAACGTAATAATATTACTTTTTTTTTGCCTGTGGTCTTTTGTAAGATAGAGATCTTATACAGTTCGGCTTGCTTGCTTACATGTTGTCTTACTTTTCTTCAATTAATTTTACTATTTATTTATCACTCCAAATTAAATATCCTCTTCTATAATTTCACCATTATAAAATTATAACATGAAACACACTACACCTTACACCACAGAGAAATTACAACACATTACTTAATACTGGAACAAGCTCAGAATGCGGCACACATAGTTCAACACGAGGGACCTTTTAATAATGACACCATGTCAAAAGCTTTGATAACGTAGCCCAGTCACCGACACAAAGCCACCACACACCGTCGATGATGAAACTAGTTTTTCGCAGCGGCTTTTCTCTTAGCACCTTTTTGGCATGGGCTTCATTTGTTTGCTTTTTTGGTAGATAGGAATGTTAGATATTAAAAACGTATAGCTTTTTGTTTTGTGCATAATTGGGTGTTATACAGTCATTTTAAACTATACTGTTTTGTGAAATTTATAATCTCAAACTAAAATTAATTTAGGTTACATAGTAACACTTATGAATTAAACCAGAAATATAATGTTATCCAATTAATTTACCGCTAAAATAAAACTTGATATTATTTTTATTTTCTTTATTGTCCTATTGTAGAGCAAGAAAAAGAGGGAGGGTTATCTTTGTATTGCAGTTTAAGGGACTGGTTTTGTTGTTGATTTATTATTATATGGCTATTTTGAGTTGGCTGTGTCTCTGACATTATTAAAGTCAATGAACGACTACTTACCGTCACGTATAGGTAGGTACTTCACTACAATTATTCAGTTTTAGTAAAATTTCAACGTAATAAAATAACAAAGGAACTAGCTTAACTATAAATTGGTTTCCAAATTGTTATACCTCAATCCTAACAAAACGAATACTCGTTTCGTGTTTCGCAAATTACTAACTTTCAGAGCGAATAATTTTGGCGTCAGATTTTGAAAGCAATATTTTTTCAGTACGTTTTAAAAAGGTATTGTATCTCGATAAAAGTATTAGAATTTCTGATGAAGTATAATCGATAGTACTATAACTATAAATGTGTGTCAACAGAGATTAATCAAATGCGCGAGACATTTTAATGCACAAGATAGTGTGCACACAAACAGGTTCACTTTTCCTTTACTATTATAGTTACGTTGGGAAAGAGATCTGGTGCTGACCCAACATCTTTATGATCTTTCAAAGAGGCACGAAGAAGTTTTGCTGTGTTTTAAAAAAATAGTCATTTAACTACTGACTGACCTCGGCAATCGTCTTTACCTTGCAGGGCTATCAATCCACTATTTGTTGCGGTTATTTCACTATATGGTATGGCATTGTTTTTTTCTTGCAAAATGCTGGCATTTGTATTGACGTTCATAAGTATAATGTAAGTATTTGGTCTAAATGTATAAATAAGTTTGACTTAGACTTTGATCCAAACAAATGTATAATAGCTCATTTTGATGCTGATAATATTAATCAATAGAAAGCTATTGAGTAACATTTCAATAAAGTAGCATTTGCAAATATTTTCGTTCGTTCTATCACATCTGCTGCCGACAAAAATAGTAGGCAAGTAAACCATTAACATTTCTATAAAATAATTTAAGCGAATACAAGGCTATGAAAACAATGATCTTAGAGACTGCTGTTAAAACCGGCTCAAAAGACGACCCTTAAGAAACCGGCTATGATAATGATGGTCGCACTTTGAAATATCAAATAGAAGAAAAACATAAACTGAAATATGATTACAAGCGAAAAAATGACACCAGAAATAAACAACCATCAATTTAATAACGGTAGGTATCTAACAAAATTGTAATAGTCAGGCATTGTGTTGCCGGGACGTTACTCAACATTCCTGATTATATTTAAGGAAAACATCTTTGTGGGAGGATTTTGGTTAGAATTTATTAAAGCCCCGACGGGCCGTGTTAGGTTTATTAAATGAATCATTTTCAACGAACGCTCCGAATACTTTTGTTTGAGTATTAAGTTGCTCAATTTATCGTGTAATTCGATCGTTACGTTACGTTTGGTGTACCTTTGTGATTTGTTGTTATTGTTTCTTATCGGTTTTATTTTTTCTATGAGAATTGTTAAAGGTTATTAGAAGTTAGGTTTTAATTAGTTTAGAAAAGAACACACTCATAGTCCAATGGCATGGCAATATTACACACTTTCCGAGGCACGGGAGTATAAACATCTCCAATTTCCAAAATTTAGGCATCTATTGTGACTTTTTTGACAGAAAAATTCAACATCACCCTCTATTTTTAGCCCGACCAGGGATTCGAATCCGGTAACTCTTATACAACAGTCGCACGAATCTTCCACTAGATCAAAGAGGCAGTCGGAATAATAATGATATTGACTAAATAATATATCGACGGATGGTACGAAATATGTCTTTTGCGCATGCCACAAGTAATGTTTTAGTTATATAAACGCCCGGTAAGAAGTATATAAAATTCGTTGTACAAAGAAAGAAGTAAGTTAAAAAGTAAAGTTTAAAATTAACTCCAATTAAAGTAATGATTCAGTTTATTTAACTCCAAAATATACATAAAAGATATGCGAGTTGGAAGTACTTAGACATTGTGTTTTTAAGTTTGTTAATTAAGTAAGGTAAAATATTTCCTTACTTTATCCAGTACAAAAATGGTGAAAAGTTTTCTTACAAACTTGCTAACATAATTTCTGTTTGTTTTTTATAGTTTATACATTATAATAAACTGTATTTACATAGGTATACGTCCGTGTGGTGACGGATTAAGAATACAAAGGTCACCAAGCCTTTCCATCCCGAGGGTGTCGTAAGAATCGACTAAGGGAGTAAGTCAGGCAGACAATATCCACTGCAAGAGAGGGAAAACTCGAAACAAAACCCTATACCAACCCAGGCCAGCGTGGTATAATAGGCTAATATCTCTCTTTGAATAGAGGAGACCCGTGCCCAGCAGTGGGACGTTTATGGGTTGAGATGACATAGGTATAGACATAAGTATTAATTTCCAGTATCTCTATTAGTAAGTACATACTTAATAATAGATATACTGGAAAGTTATACCGTTTATTTGGTTCTTTTTTATTCTATTTTATTTGAGTGGTTTGTTGAGTTTTAATTATATTTAGGTGCCGTATAAGTTATTTTGGTAGTTTGATTGGTTATGATTCAGTACAATAGTTAATACATATAATATATGTTTAAACTACCTACAACACAGGTCCTCAGTGCTTATAATTCCTTATAAACAACCTAGCTCGGGGTTACCGATAACCCAAAACCAAGGACAAAAAAAAATGATTTTTTTTTGGTTTTTGTTGAACAAAACGTGAGTGATACTAGGCTACGAATACTGCTTATCATCAGCCGTAACTGGTTGCTGTTTTGCTACCTAAGTAGTACAAATAATGCCTTAATAAAATATTATACAAAAGTGTATAGTAAGAAAAAGGAATTTTATACCTAATCACATATGTATATGTACATACATGCTAGGGTTGGCTCCTGTACAGTTTCGTAATCACCTTGTTCAACACCCATGGGAAGAATTAATGGTATTCTCGACCAAAAAGTACGCAGTTAATTTGGGTTAGATTGCAATTTATGGATTAACTAGCATCCCGTCCTGACTTTGACTGCGTCAAACATTTTTTATCATTGCAGGATTGATTTTCCAATTTCAGTCGCACTTACGTAATTAATGGAACCTTTGTGCAAAATTTTAAATTTGTAGTCCCAGTGATATAGGCTCTATGATGATATATCAGTCAGGGGCAAGAAATTATTATATTGTATAGATGATAAAAATCACGAGAAGAAATAAAAAAATAACGGCGACATATTTAAAATTAAACAAAAACTTCTGCCTACTTTTATTTCCTGAATATTTCTCATGAAACTTTTACACAAATTCATTAGTTAATAAGTTAAGGAATGCTAATCGTAAAGTGAAATTGACGTAATTTTGAAATTTCTTACTAAAATTATTTTCTTTAACATCGTAACTTGTTTAATCTACTTCGCGGTTATCATTAGGCGATTATTTTGTTTGTTCAAAACTTTGAAACCGCTCAAAGATATAAAATTAACTTATTAAGTATACTTTAAGTTAAGTCAACTTATTTGCTTAGCTGTTCTATGTTTTATTAAGAATTCAAACACTTTTCAACACAAGAAAATATCTGATTTTTTTGTAAACAAAATTTAATGACAATTACAAGTATCTAGAACATTTCTAAAATTGAATATAATAATTTGGCATAATATAATAATTGTGTTTGCCTACACGATACAGTGATAGTACGTAGGTACTACCGCAAGTTCAATCTCCGAGTGGGGTAAAGTGGTATAAGGCTTCTCTATCAAGATATGCCCTATCAAACCAGACTCTAGAATTGTCCAGCACAGGGCAAAAGTTCGCACCTTATTTCTTAGGTCTATAGGTATTGGCTCAAACCTACTTTAATCATATATTAGAGTATTTATATGTTTTGGTTAATATTATGGATAATAGTCAGACTAAATCAGCCGTGCAGTCATTTTTTTATACTACTTGAGTGGCAAACAAGCATACGGCCTGCCTGATGCTAAGCAGTTACCGTAGCCGTAATCAATTGTAATACCAGAGGTACCACTTATATTTTGCCGACCCACTTTATAAACCAGGGCTTTAAGATAGAGTATCCCTGGAATATGAAAACTTTTTTTTTTAAACGCATCCCTAAATGAGCGCTGGAGACCTGTACACACAGGAACACAACTACACTGCAGTGAGTAATTATTTAGCTGTGGTCTTCTGTAAGGTCCATCCCCAGTTGGGCTTGCGAAATTAACTGCTCAGTAATAAATCATACCTAAACATAACCTCATTAAGTTATCTTCATAATCCTATTCTATCGCTACATTTTTACGATCGCCGTTTGTCCAAATACACTATGAGCATGAATTCTTTCCTGTACAATAACATAAAAGAAATATCGTTAATATATTATGTTCCTACTTACTTAATTGAAACAAATACCGTGATAGATATTTGCAAGGGCATCAAGCAATTTTCCTCAAGACTGCCGTCTGTTAAATCAGCGATGTAATAAAATTGTTTTTGTTCGAGGGCGAAAATAACAACAATGTAAGGTAAACAAGATCGATTAACTTTGTTTTCAGGTTTATTACCCTAGCCAACTATCATACTTTTTGTTCTTCTTCTTCTTATCGTTTGGTTAGTGGTCAACCTGGTGACAGAGTTATTTAGATCGCCCATATTCAGGCCTATGTCGTGATCTAATGACTGTTAACTTCGGAGGGCACGCTAAAAGTCGGGACCGAATTTTAATGTGCCCTCCGAAGCACGGAGACGCTCAGATGAAATATCACTATGCGGTCACCCATCTATAGGGTTACCGCGCCTTTGGTAGCTTAACACGCTGATCGTTTACCGAACAGCGAGTGCATCTGGCTATGAGCGCCTTTTTGTTAATATTGGTCTTTAGCGACAAAATATAATTAATTGTAAAGAATTATTCACAAAACAACGTTATTTAGTTTCGAGGAATTGTTTGATGTGATGCCCACGGCCACATTTTGTCAACGCAACTCCTGCTACTGACAGGGAGTTCATGCACACAACCTCAACCTTTAGAACCTCTATCGTGCCGCAGTATACGGTTTCAGAGGAATTTCCTGCCACGTTCGATTAGGTTGTGGAATGAGCTCCCTACCGAGGTTTTCCCGAGCGACGCATGGGGTTCTTCAAGAAAGGAGTTATAAGGTTTCTAAAGGGTCGGCAACGCGCGAGTGATACCCCTGGTGTTGCAAGCGCCCATAGGCTACGTTAACTGCTTACCATCAGGCGGGCCGTATGCTTGTTTGCCTCCTAGGTAGTATTAAAAAAAATAGATATATAGATAGATAGAAAACTCTATACTGTATTCCAATTACATTTATGATATAGATATTATTTCTCACATTCATGTTATTAGTTCGTATATTTTATTTTTGTTACGAGATTTAATTTCAAAGTTAGTTGAAATTCAGTTCTGGGTGGAATCTGAATCAATGCTGAATGAAATGGTTTTTAAGTTTTGTACATAATAAAGTTGAAATAGAAAAGTGTACGGTCGGCAACGCAGTTAGCTGTACAGGGCCGCTATATGATAATAAGTTTTTTAGGAAAACCAATGTATGAATTTTTGCGAAATATATTTTTATCTGTAGGTTCTAATCTAATTGTACATTGTTACCAAGTTCCACAGAAATATAATATATATATATATATATGATGGTTTTCTTAAGAAACTAATTTTCATATAGCGGCACTACAGTTAACTCCGTTGCTGTGTGTATAATAACTCTATAATTTTTATAGTCAAAGTATGCTTTAATAGCTTCTTATGAATGATATCAATAGTAAGCAATAAGTGTGCAACGAAATAAATAATACGCTGTCCTAAATTTTCCCACGATATTTTAAAAACTCGTTTCGGTAAAGACTGCTACTAAAGCTTGTACACCACTACTCTGGTAACCATTCCTACTTAATAGCTATAAGGTAAGTCCCGTACTTTATTCTCCAAATAAAAACCCCCTATAATCCCACTTACGTGTCCCAAGGGAATCAACACCGAAACCGACTACAAAAATACAATACAATTGGCATAAATAACTAAACAGAACTACAAATAAAATTAGTGTTTTTTTTTTCAAATAAAACCGAAGCGATAGCGACCTCAATCGCAATTCGACGCATGTAAGGGGTGAATAAAAACGGTGAACGTCAACACGGGACAGGGGCACAGTAATTAGATTTCAGCTCTGTGTCGGAGCGGATAAAACTGATAAAACTCACACGTACTACGGAAACATGGATACGTGTTTAGTTTTTGTGTATGTAAATTCATGGGAGAATGAGCGTGTAGCAAAAATGCATCGATGATTTTCACATTACTTTTAGTTGCATTGATTTGTTGTCGAACATATTGCTTAGTTATTTTGAACCAGCTTAACGTCACACGCCCTCACACATATAATTATGTGTGAGGGCGTGTGACGTTAAGCTTCAATGAAACTGACTAATTAGGTAAAATGTAATATATTCGATTTCCACAAAATTGACTTAAATCTATAAAAAAGATATATTTTATAGTACGCGTCCGTTCCCATCGATATTAGATGAAAAAGGCTCCGACGAAATCGGAGTATACTGTGATATTGTATGCGGTGTCTGATGTTAGTCACGTTGCAGGCCGCATGTGCTGACGAGGCAGGTTGCCCTCGTAACAACCTTATAAAGGTGCTGTAAATACTTCTATTGAAGATTTTGGATTTATACAAAATAAAGAAACCAAACAAAACATTGCCTCAATACATCTCCAATGTCTTAAGATAACCGTAAAACACTGAATAGCTGACCGAACTTTTACCCTTACACAACTTCACTAGATAGACATTTTCCTTGGCCTAGTCCTTTCGTTGAGTATCGAGCGCATCTGTCAAAACTCTACTGACGAATCACCCCTCTGACCTCTTTATTTCAAAGAGGCCTACTATGAATAACTATTGAAAAAACGCAACAGACTATAGTATTTCTATCCAGTAACTTCGGAAATTAGAGTGAACGAACATTGTTGAACAAGAGAGGTAGGGCACCATATTAGCGAGCAAGCCTGACAGGGGAAGGACCTCCACCTTACTTCTGTAAGGTGGAGGTCCTTCCACACCACAGCCAAATAACTACACACAGTGGTGTAGTTGTGTTTCTGTGTGTGAGTACAGGTCTCCAGCGCTAATTTAGGGATGCGTTTTGAAATAAACGTAGGTATTCCTATCCCAGGGATATTCCCATCATAAAGACCTGGTGTAAAAAAATTGATTGGCAACACGTAAGTAATACTTCTGCTGTGCGGGCGTCTATAGGCTACAGTAACTGCTTACCATCAGGCGGGCCGTATGCTTGTTTGCCAACTAAGTAGTATAAAATTATTTCCTCTTTCTCATGTCAATCCACGCTGCTAACACTTAGCTTCGACTCCCTTAAGTTTTTACTATAATAGATACAACTACAGTAGTAACGTCACATAAAAATTCATAGTAGCCGCATTACCATTCTCCCGTTGTTTACATGAAAAGCGGAAAGCTGTTATCAGAATAAGTCGTCGGTATAAATCAAGTGTAATCTTGTTTGTCAGTGGTGATCGAACGAATGTTTTTGCATGTATATAGGTATAGTAAAGGAAAGACTATTACGTTAGTGAACTCGTAATGTTGTCTTAGTGTAGTTGCCTGTATTTTGTTGTTACCTTTGTATTTATTATATCGGGCATCGAGATTTGCGAGGCTTGCTCACGAAGTTTCTCATTTATTTATCATCGACATTATATCGTAAACTTATGTCAAATCCCATACATTTGCTTGCCATTATATTCGATTCGACTACTGTTTATGTCACTTGTCTAGAATCAGTTCAGTTCATTTCGTTCATTCAATAATAATAATTAATTAATGTCGATTGTATGTAATGCAATGTTTTTTGTTATTTTTATTGTAACTTTTTATTTTTATTTGGATTATTTAAATTTAGATATAGGATATATATAATATAATGTAATATTCAGACATGATTTTTGTAATTGTTTAATGAATAAATGAACTGAACTGAACAGTCTAGAATGGCTGATCGGAGAGTAATCCGTTGTAAGATCAACGGCTTTACGAGTTTCAAGGCATGGGGTTGTAAATATTATTGACATCATCGGTAATTTATTGGTAAAATAAATTAATCTCCACGTCAGCGAACTAGTCATAGAAAAAAAATTGCTGACATCATCTTTCTGGTTTATTCATAAATTTATGAATATAATTCATACGTGTTACTTCGTAACCGAAATGAATGAATGAATTTTGAGTTTTTATTTTGAGCTCAATTCAGAAATTGAACCTAGACCAACAAGACAACGCAAAATATGATAACAACCTTATAAACCAAATAATAATCCTAATCTCCCCAAAGTTATTCAAAATTATAATTTCTTAAGCTACATTCTTGAACATCCATATATTTTCTTCCTTGACAATATAAATTAGTTTTGCACGACTGAGCAGATTTATAATTGTCCCTAAAATTATTCATCCCTCTTTTCCTTAATGCATTGTAGGGGAAATGGCGAATAATTAGCGACCACTTTTTTTCTTTTCTAATTGCCCACGCGAAATTACCTGACGTTCGTTCTAATTGGGAGTAACAGCTATGTAGCCTACGTACGTTTATTAAGTAGGTACGTATTATTATCAAATACCTTTGATTCAATCTTTTTAATACTTGCCTACATGGTTGCTACATTGCTGCATTGTTTTATACGGTACATTAGTTTATTATACTATTTGGATGGCAAACAAGCATATGGCCAGCCTGGTGTTAAGCAGTTACAGTGTTTTAAGTGGTACGTTATTTTAATAATATATTATAGTTTATTTATACTACTTGGGTGGCGAACAAGCATAAAGTCTGTCTGATGTTAAGCAGTTACCATATACTATGGACGCTTGCAATACCGGAGGTATCACTTGCGTGTTGCTGACCAACATTTTTACACCAGATCTTTTTGATGGTGTATCACTGGGGTTGGAAAACGTTTCTTTAAAAACGTATTCTTAAATGAGCGCTGGAGACCTTTACTCACACACAGGAACACAAATACACCGCTGTGGTCTTCTGTAAAGAGGTGGAAGTCCTTTCCCAGTCGGGTTTGCTTGCTAGTATGGTACCTTACCTCTCTTCTGTTTGCCACGTAATAAGTATTAAAAAAAATAACTTGGTGTACAATAAAGAGTTATCTATCTATATATAATATAATATTGCGTAAACATTAGATAAAAATAATTTTAACAAAAAAAAACCGACTTCAGTACGGCAAGTTGTAAAATTTTCAGATATTTGTTTGTTACAATCGAATAAAATCGACTGAGCGTCGGGCTGAACACAGGTCAAGTAGGTATTAAAAGCAATATTTAATCTGTGCAATCCGCGCTCAATTCATTCACGTCATTATTTCTTATTAATAGTTGCTTAGCAACAATAACCGAAACTTATCTAATCGCCATCAGTAAAATACTTATTATTGAAAAGTTCAGATGGCCATCTGTGGTCTTCTTCATCAGTTTTACTTCACCAAATTACACTTTCTGAATGCAAATGATTGATGAGTTAAAAATATTGAAATTGCTATTTGTGTGCCTATAACTTTTGAGGAGTTCCCTCAATTCCTCATGGATCCCATCATCGGAACTTTCTTTTGATGATAATGGAACCAAACTGGAAGTATTTCCAGTCAGACAAAAAAAGAATTTTTCAAATCGGTCCATAAATGACGGAGTTATGCGGTAACAAACATAAAAATAAAAATAAAATAAAAATACACACGAATTGATAACCTCCTCTTTTTGAAGTCGGTTAATAATATTACATTGTCCTTGCCGCATGATGACTTGAGTCTTTTGTACCAATCAAACTAAAACCTTTTATGTTCCACAGAATAAATAGGTATATGAGTTATTACATTAAATTATTAACCTTACAAATACAATAGAGAAAATAAATGAATTTTAATACAATTGAATGGTTAAATCGAAAACAATAAAATAAATAACAATAAAAAAAGAAAATGATATTTATTGACACGGCCATGTTGGTTATAGAAATTACCATATTTATAATGATTCGATAAATATTATACTATATTAATCCTACTGTAATATTATGAATGCGAAACTTGGATGAATCGATGTTTGTTACTTAATCACGCCAGAACAGCTGGTCGGATTTGCACGAAATATATTACAGAGATAGATGATCGTACAGGAGAACAAAAGTACTAATTAATAATTTTAACATTACGATACATTTTAAAGATTTATTTTCCGATAACATAATGTATTTGAGATTGCATTATAAATTACTAGCCTAAAACAACTTTATAGGTCCCGCTTCTAGTTGTTTTTTGATATACTTTCAATACATCTCGATACCTATCACCACTGAAATTAAGAACATTAAACATGTACTGCAGACTCTTTTGAATCCCATATAATTAATTTTTAGTCTAAAATTTAGATGCTAATTATAGGGAATGTTGTTTACTTACATTATCAGACTGGCTCAGCACTGTCCTGTACTTGGTAATCGGTCTTTACACTAATACACCCAGTTCACATTCACGTCTGTGGCTTACCGTTTACCGCGCTTACAACGTACAACTGTCAAAATGACGTTTAGTTAACTAATACAGGTATATACAAAACAGGGTATGCATACTATAGCCCATACACTACAATAACAATACACAAACATGTTGTAAACCCATGACGTATAGCAACACATTCTGGAAAGCCACCACTGCGCCGGCGTCGTCGCTTCGCTGTTGCGCAAGACCTTCGTGCATCGGGCGCTACGGGGAATTATCATACCGGTGGGTCTGACTGTGACTCACTGATTGAACCGATCATCCGATTTCAATTATTCTTAATTCATGTTCACTTTTTGTTCTAATATCGAACGATGGTCACTTCTTATTGTATAATTAGTTATTTAATTAAAGTCTAAGTAAAATTATATTTCGGTTACGGCAAGCCCTACGTATTTAATGGTGCTCCCACATTGCCGTTAGAAAATGTTTGTAAATATTTTCTAACATAAAAACATTTACTCACAAATGTTGTCAATTGTTACATTTTGTTAGGAACTTTTACATGTTATATGTGCTCCTACACTTATAGAAATGTTTACTAATGTTTACTAACATTTTATAACATTTAATTTTGGTATTGGCTCGCAGTATGGTTTGCGTTCTGAGAGCGTCTACACGAAAATGGAAGAGGATTTGCTCATTGGAATAGCTTTCATTTTTTGTTTAAAAAATAAGAAAAAGCGCTCTTATTGGATCCCCGCCGTCACTAGGTAACACATGTTTTATTTTGTTATAATTTGTTAACTTAACGTTACTAAACATTTTCTAACATGAAAACATTTTTTAACATTTGTGATTAAATGTTTGCTAACAAATGTTTACTAACGTTACTAAACATTTTCTAACGGTAATGTGGGAGCACCGTTACACATAGAAATATTACAAATAAACATTAAAAATGTTTAGGGAGTAGACACTCCCTAAATATTTTCCGAACATTAATATCCCAGATAACAGTTTTAAATATTGCACTGTAATCAGTATAATTCATTTGAAAAATCAACGAGTTCCTTTCTCTAAAACTTTGTCTTAGAAACTGTCCCAACAAAGGTATAAATTAGATGGTTTATCAGTTTGTGGGAAAGTTTAGTATCAAAAGGTTTGTTTTATGATTTCAGGGTGCGTAAATTGAAAAGTAGAACTTGCAACGTAAGTAACTATTCAAAATACTTTTCTAAGTATAAATTACAACCACACATAGAATAGTTAGCTTCAGTTTTCTTTACCGCAGTGCCTGAAGACCAAAATTTTCAACCATTGCGTCTTGCCCATTATGACCTACAGTGCCGAGACGTGGACACTTAAGGCAGGGCTAGTCCACAAATTTAAAGCCGCTCAGAGAGCGATGGAGCGAGCTATGCTTGGGGTTTCGTTGAAGGATGATGGGCAATGGGCAATGGGCTGGCCATATCTGAAGGACCGATTGTCACTGTAGCAAACGAGGCTTGGAGTGGAAACCGTAACTCGGTAAACGTAAGGTTGGACGTTTACCGATAACTTGTCGCGGACACAAAGTGTACCCAGACTCACTACAACCACATTTTTTTGTCCCGTGTGGGTAAAAAATCAACAACACGCCGTGCATTGGTTAATGGCGAAGGTATGGTGAAGGTAACACTTATGCCAATGAAACAACCATAAGGTCACCAGTCAACATTTATTTTCATATATTTTCTCTATTATATCACCACATTTCTTTCTGCACAAGTTTTAATTAACTGCTTCAGTTTTCAAATGAAGTAAAGTCTCTACAACACTCAGTAAACAAGACACCAAGCTAACTTCATTAAGCTTTTCATCTAGATCAGATTTCACAAGTACTAGTCTACCCCGTGTTAATTAAATCTCATCAAATCTTTGCTTCACAGAATCACGACCTTTCCCAGCTTAATTCAATTCTAACGTAATGGCTTGGATTTTAACAATGCCAGAATGTTCTGATATTTGTCCTACTTCATTTATAATCGTATTGAAGTCTGCCGTTTTCATCTAGTCAAACAATAGCACAATTCTAATTACTAGTTTCCAACAATCAAATATTGTATCCGTAGAAAATTTAGTGAGTTTCGACTAGAAACGGTTAAAATAAACTGATTTTAACCGTTTTAGGTCGAAACTCTCGAATTTTAATTCACTCCGGAGCAACAGTGTATCGACTCAAGTAGTTTTCCATCTATCTAGCCAATGCATCCTCCAAAGAAAGAAAGTCACACCATCAGGACGCTAGTCTTCACTAGACACGCCTTTTACAATTGGGTTACTTAAATGTGACGCATTCAGGGAACAACTGTAGGTAAACAGCTCGAGATCGGCCATTGTGGAATCACATGCATATGGACCGTTCAGCATTAGACGATATTAAGGATGATGATGATATGTAATGCAAACACTATGAAATTGAATGTCTATTAAATTCAGCAACATAACTAGTAGTTCGCCCCGCAATTTGAACTCACGACTCACCCTTGGCCGATTTGATTCATATTCGAACTTCAAAAATATTTTTGTCTCATTAATTCGCCTACAAATTTCATGACATTCCGATTAACGATACTCTAGTTATCGTCGAAAATCATTTATAATACATAAGTACACAATAGATTGTTTCATTAGACTTTGAGAACTTCGCTCACTCGTTAGATAAATCTTGCACGTCAATTAATAATAGAAAAGCCAAGTCCTAAGCAAAACAATTATTCTTCTACTTGGCTTCATAACTGTACATGCAATACATTCTAATAAAGGTACAGAAATAGCTAATGTTATAACAAGCATGCTATTTTAGCTGTTTTAATTAACTGAAGTACTAACTAAAAGATAACGACTGCTTCGGTACTCATTGTGAGGTCGACTATAATCACAGAATGCTTGCTACGTTTTCCATTGTATACCGAGATGGTAGAAAGTAAACGATTTATACTAATATTTGGAGAGTTAAGGGTGCTGACTTCGTTAAATGACTAATGATGAAATGAATACTAAATTTAACAATGAATAATTATAGGTACCTACTAGAGAGATTCATTGTATTTAAGCGTATTAGAAGATAATTGAATACGGCGGTAATTTAATTTTCAGACATGTATTCGCTGTATGCTGGCATGCAGATTTGAACGATGTATGAAACCAGTAAAAATAACGCTTTTCAAAGCATATTGTCAATCCTTCTTCAGGGTACGATATGCGCAGCGGGCATACAGTGACTTGCGTGTACAATACATATATAAGTATACAACAATGAACTGGAGTTGCCATGAAGGTGCAGTGCGTCAGGGATATTTGCGGAGGCTCACGTGGATAGCTTCGCTGCCATCATGAGAAAAGAGCTGCATGTCTAATGGCACGGGTTCGCGTCAGCACCTGAGTGTTTTTGTGTAGACAGGAGTCCCTTCTTTTTAAAAAATGGAATAAGCTCTACACTGTATTGTAATTTTAATGAATTTTCGTATTTTATTTTACTAGTAGATAAGTAAATTGTAACATAATATGGCGGTATCAGAAATAAACATTATTGTAATCATTACTGAATTTATTATATTTTCCCAATTTTACGTTTGAGTATTTATTTAGCTCACAAAACGTCTACTAACTCACGGCCATTAAGCTTTTGTTATGTATTGTGCTAGGACGTGACTTATGAAACCGAATTTTATTCTAAAAACATCGTCACACAAAGCGCAGTGAAGAAATTATGAAATTTAATTTTTAAAAAGACAACTCCCACACTTGGGAACAAGCCCTGTGTCGCGGGGGACTTTACAAACATACAATTTAAAGTTAATTGTACGAGTCTTGGAACTACCATTTATGATTTTTGCTATGCAATCAGCTCAAATATTCTTAAATATTAAAGCAATGTGAAAAAAGACAACGGCCCAGCCCACTACCAACTGTGCATCCGAGCTCCTACTCCGGAGTTCAAATTTGTCCACCGCTTGTTTACGACTTAGAGTGGGCCGGAACGCGAGAGGCGCAGGTTCGAATCCTGCTCCGGGCTCTTCTTTCGTCTGCTCGTCTTTCTCCACATTGCTTTAATATTTGAGTATAACCATTTATGAATC
This sequence comes from Trisateles emortualis, assembly GCA_947095525.1. NCBI lineage: Eukaryota > Metazoa > Arthropoda > Insecta > Lepidoptera > Erebidae > Trisateles > Trisateles emortualis. The sequence continues at coordinate 16,290,458 of OX352736.1, read as the reverse complement.
ACACAATGTTTTGTCCCGTGTGGAGATCGAACCCCCAACACACTAATGGTATATTGTGAGGTAACCACTGAAGCCACTGAACCAACCATACAGTCTAGTTAAAAGTGTTATTGAAGTATAAATCTGATATTTTGTACTTATTTATTGCAATGGTTGATTACCCCTCAACAGTTAAAAAGCAGAACAAAGCCTGCAAAATGTAATTATTAAGCTTATTTAAATACAAAGTATGGCGAAAAGCAAAAACATCAGAACAAAATATTATTAATAGATTCAAGAACATTTTAAAATGAAATTTTCCGTTAAATTTTTAGCAAGTATTTTAAAGGAAAGGATAAAATAAAATTTCAATACCACGCGGCTATTACTAGAATTATTTATCTAACAAAACTTTTCTGTCCTTTAAAACTTTTCATTTCACTTTACTTTTGTCAGTTTACTTACGTAGTTTTTTTAAAATTTTTAGTAAGTTAATAACTAGTTAATAATTAGTTTTGACTGCACGGTTGGTTCAGTGGCTTAAGTGGTTACACCTCTGCGTACCATTTACCACTGCGCGGCGTGTTGTGGGTTCGATCCCTACACGGGACAAAAATTATGTGATTTATAAATGGTTGTCGCGAGTCTAAGTGTACTTTATGTCCGTTAATTGTGTGTTTGTAAAGTCCCCCGCGACACAGAGGGCCCGTTCTCTAGTGCGGGAGTTGTCTTTAATAAAAAAAAATGTTATTTTAGCTCTACAGTAAATTCTAATAAATCCTTATAATTATGTTTTTTGTTACTAAAACATATTTATATAAATATAATATGTATATAATTATGTAATACGTAATAATTATTTAGTTGGACAAAGTAACGTTATCTGCTATGCATATACATATTTTGTGTATGCTTTTGTACTTTTTTAATAACACATACTTTTTAAATTTACATTTTATTTCCGGAAAAAAGTCTATTCCCGCGAGGTTTTCAGGGGCGAAGCCGCGGGTAAAAACTAGTCCTAGATAAAATTTTAGTCAAATAAACGCAAAAGAAGACCAATTCCACACACGACTGTAAATAATCTGTTCAATGGAACACAAACCCGCAACTTAAATTCAAACCAGTTTCATTCTAATAAGTGTAGGTACGTGTGAAAAACGTAATACACATCAGGCCAATAGATTTAGCGCACACACAAAAGGTCCACAATTTATTTTACCACATTGAATTCTCCCGGTCTTGGATGCCAGAACAAATATTTTGCACTTAACCGCACAGAACCGTGTTGGATGCACAAAGGCGACTTTCGTTGTTGTAAGGGATGTGTGTGTGTAGTTTTGTTTGTGCAGCAGTGTTGAATACGACAATGATGTTTATTGGTCCGCTCTGGAGAGTAAAATATTCTTTTTGTACTATGTTACTGGTAAGAGCGGTGGTACCCGAGTGGGAAAGTAACCGGCTTGAATACAACTAGCGATGCCTTTTGTGGTGTGAGTTTGATCTGAGGTGATGAGTTGATGGTGAGTTTCAATGTGAATTTCACTTAATGGATTCTTACGTACGATTTACATGATCTACCATCTGCTAAACACTGCAAAACAGATTGTTGAGGAGTTAAGGAGTCTTAAGAGAGGTAGGGCACCATACTAGTGAGCAAGCCCGACAGGGGATGGACCTCCACCTTACAGAAGACCACAGCCAAATAATTACAAACAGCGGTGGGTGTAGTTGTGTTCCTGTGTGTGATACTGGTATTCCTATCAAAGGGATCTCCATCTTGAAGCCTTGGTGTAACAAAATGTATTGGCAACACGCAAGTGATACCTCTGGTATTGCAAGCGTCCATAGGCTACTGTAACTGCTTAACATCAGGTGGACCGTATGCTTGTTTGCCACCCAAGTAGTATAAAAAAAAATAAGAACTTAATCTGTACACGCTGGCTTAATGAAGGTTATTAGGCCAGCGTGTATAGATTAAGTCCTCAACCCCTTTATCTCTCTTGATAAAGAAGAAAAAAGAGATCCTTTCGTAATTGGTCTTGTTTGCTTGTATGGTACAAAATCACAATTAATCTCAATGTTTATTAAATTTTTATATTTTTTGTTCGGTCCATAAAGGAGGCGTTTTCTCTTCACTTTGCGAAAAAATCATTCAACCCATTCTCGGCGAACATGCCAGATGCGTTACACCATTCCGCCACGGCAGGTTAGGCATGACTCTGAGCACGTTGTTGTTCTGTACGCGTAGTGCGTGGTATATTTGCTATGTGTAATTTTTCCATATGTAGTAGACGCTCATAGCCAGCTGTACTCACCGGCATGCATGCTTATTTAACCGTACTAGTGAGTCCTCCTGGACTTGATGGCTGCCTTCAAAACTGCAGTGAATGTAGCTTTGGTTTGGGCTGAAACATATTATAACGGTGTTTGATCTGCCGAAACGCTAAGAAGCAAAAAACCTGTTTAGTCGATACCGACCATTAACAGTTGTTAGATCACGGCAGAATGGTCAACTCTGTCACCCGGTTGACCATTGTCCACTTGATAAGAGTTAGGTAGTAACGACTGACATTACGCTGTGAATAGAATGACTTTTAAATCTTAAGTGCACGGCGATAATTTATGTGCCAACATATTGCTTTTTGCAAAAATGACCTTCTCCTCCTCCTTCTTTTTTCCGATTCTAATCATCCGTTTCTCAAAAAAAATAAAGTTAACAACAAAACTAAAGTATCTTTGTCAGAAAATCCGACGAATTGTTCTGAACGGAACTTTCTAAATTTACACAATTAGTTTCTAAATTACCTTCTAATTAAATGATCACTGACAGTAATTAAATGTTATAGTCAATTAGATAAATCTAACCATTTCTGCGTTTGATTAACAGAAAATACATTCCTTTTTTGTAAATTAAGTTAATTTTCAACTTTCGTTTTAACAGTCAGTTCCAGCTGCTTGACTGACACGGAATCGTGACCTTACAGAAGACTACTATAAAATAAAATAAATAAAAATATGTTTAATATCCACCATATAGTACATCAATATATTGTTTACTGTAAATTAATTACAAATTTGAGTTATGTAATGGTGGACTGGAGCCTAAACTAGGGAAAACCCTGTATTTCAGGTCTCCAGGACACCCACCCGCGGCTACAATAAGTCTACTACTACTGCCAAATAAACTAAGAATACACAGTATTGTAGTTACATTTCTTCAGTCAAGTCCAGTCCACAGCACTTTTAAGAGTGCGATTTCTTGAAGAAACGTTTCCATATCCATGGTAACGTATAATAATTAAAAAAATAGTAACCCAGATGTTAAAAGTTTTTGAGTCAGAAGCACTCGAGTGTTGTCTTATGAATCAAAAGCATCCATAAGCTACCATCAGGCAGATTGTATTCGCCAGTTACGTAATTCGAAAAAAAAATATAATACTAGAGTTAAAATTGTTAAGTACAATTTTTCATCATATGGGCTTTTTCTCAGAGGAGACGCTATTTTTAACGTGGAAATATCTCTTTTAGATAGTCTACCATGGCCTTTGTTAATGATTAACAACCATAAAGTACGATACATTATAGTCTTGAATCTCATACTGAATCGTGGTTACAATGTATCCTTTTGAACTCCGCCCTTTGAATATAACAATAGGTTGTAAATGTAAGAAGAGTATGGGTTTACATTTACTCAGGATATTCCCGCCTTGCTCAACAATGGCTAAACAAATCGGGACTTTGTATTTTGTTTGTCTTTGTTTAGTTGAATTCAATTATTCATTAAGTGTTGTTCTTAATGTGTGGATTGAGCCCTCTCAGTTCTCTTGTTAGTGGAAAGGAGATCCGTAACAAGCATGATTTAATTCTTCTTAGATTATAAACAAGCATGCGGCCAGCATGATAGTAATAAGTTACCGTAGCCTACGAGTATGTGCGCTTATAAAATAACTCACGTGTGATCCAAAAAATGACAGTGTTTAGTGAAAGGGCAATCCCTGAGATAGGAATACACATCTTTGAAAATACAATAAAGATAAAATAGCAATAGAGACCTGTCATTATACGGTTATTAATATTCATAGTCAACCTACAATAATTGCTTGATCGCATATTATGTTCCAATTTAACAAATTAGGTGAAATTTATATTCAAAAACACACCAAAGCTTTATATTAAACAAAGCATTTTAGTATGTTATTTATTTATTGTTATTAATCTGCTACGAATAGCTGGCTTAAAATGAGGTAAGGCATCATACAAGCAAGAAGCATATCTGGGGAAGGATTTCCACCTTACAGAGAACCACAGCCAAATAATAATCGGTAACAAAAAAACTTTTTTTTTAACAGAAATACTGGAATATTAAAACCTGGTGTTTCACTAAAACAAGCGTACAGCCCGACTGATAGCAAGCTAGTACTTTTCTTTTCTTTCTTTTTTAAAAAGACATCTTCTGCACTAGAGAACAAGCTCTGTGTCACGGGGGACTTTACAAACATACAATTAACCGACACAAATTACACCCAGGCTCAGAACAATTCTTTTGTGGGTCACACAAAGTTTTATCCTGTGTGGGAATCGAACCCACAACCTCATGCACAGCAGGCGCATACTGCGGCCACTGGACCACCGAGGCAGTCAAGTACTCACCATAGCCTATAGTCACCTGCAACAACAGGAAAATCCCTTGCACGTTTTGGATCCTAAAACTTGTAACACCATTTCTGTGTTTAAAAAAAGTCAACACTTAAATACACATACATGCTATAAGGCGAGTGTTCGTATTTTTCTACCGTAGGTGCAAAATTGAATCGTCCAAAAATCTTTGCAGCATAACAAAAGTCAACAAATTGCCTGCGTATTGGCGTTTTTCCAAGAAGTAAGGTTATTAACTCTGCAGTCCAATTGTAGTGTATATTGTAAATTAACAAAGTTAATGTCACAGGTGCTCCTTCTCATAGCAACCAAAGTTTAACATAAACAAAACTATGATGGAAATTGTTTCTGAATGTTACTTCACTAGGTGTGCAGACGATACGAACGAAGCAATTTGATTTATTGCTTAAAACTAAACTTGGCGATGTTATTGTTCAGCTTTTGGTAACACTACAGTCTTATTGAATTATTTTGTCATGGTTAGAATAGTTTTGGGTATATTTTGTTAAAATTTGCGATTTGTAGACTCTGAATTTATTCTGTCTGCTATTTTGCCTACAAGTGTCTTCTAGCAAATTATAAATTCCTCGTAAACTTCCGTATAGTTTTTGGTTCTGATATTATTTTGTCTTGTTACTACTAGTTCTGCTACCAGCCGCTATGTTGCTAGTTGTCTTTGCTGCCTAATAATACTTTAAAAATATTAGAATTATGAACTTGAGACTGCTCACGACTCGATACGAACATTAAGCTACAGCTAAATAAAGAAAAACATTATAATTAACTACGGCATTGCATCTAAACAAAAAAAAAGCCATATAAATTTAATTAATTAACCATGTGAAATTAATTAACAAAATAACAATCACTTTAATTCTAAGTTAATTACGAACGCCCAAAATTGTATTCAGCCTCAACACAAAACTTTTTATTCGCTTAAAATTCATCAGATATTCATGTGATTTTCATACCAAAAACAAAGCGTTAATAACTTAGTTTCTAAACCAATTGAATTTACGATATGATATCATTAATTTATGAGACGAGCCCGCATAAATTAAAATGTGCTTGGAAGGATATTACAAAGCCGAGAACGAGAAAACCTATCATCGGATTAAGTAGGACCCCTAATGTTGAGGGGCTTTGAATACCTACAAGTGTACGTAGAAACTATTGATCATGTTCAAGTTTGGGTTTCCTAATTTCGTTTCAAGCGTGTTCTAGTTTTGCAGAAATTCGAATTTTGATATTTGAATTTGGTGAATCTTATTATATTTTTAAATTTTACATTATTATAGATATTGTACTGGTAGCAATTCTGCCAAAAAGCAGTTTGCAAAGAAAGGAAATCGGAAGCAAGCGAACAAACTTTCTATAATAATATGACGAATGTTTATGAGAAATAGCATATGATTATATACTATGAAAAATGATAGGTGCTAAGTCACCTATAATTTTTATACAAATGCAGCAATGATAACACTTTATCCCCATCCATTTTATGATAAATCTGTCCTGCTTGTTAATAATAGATGATCTCGGTGATATCTTACGACGCCTGAAAAGGGCGCTAAGTCATGTGCTACCTAAATAGGTATATGACCTATTACTGTACACTTAGCTGGCAAATGACTATTTAAATTTGTCTATGCACTAACTTCGTGATTACAAATTTTCGGGACAACTAGAGACGTCTATTAAGTTCCATTGAAATTTGGATGTGATTTGAGCCATGGCAAAATAAATTATTTTGAATCTGTTGATGTGATTTCCATATGCATTTCAAATTCAGTTTCCATTAAAGACCAAGATTGTAGTTCAAAACAAAAACATTTTGATGAATAGGATAAATCTAATACAGAAATTTGATTACGCAAGATTTACATTTTTCCCTAAAAGAGTATAAAAATATAATAATTTAACCCTGACCTCATCCTCGTTCACGGTGCGTTGCCAGACATTAATTTTACGCTCCCCGCTCTAATAACATTAGAACTAAGAAAATTTCCCCAAAATATTTTCTCCTTCCTAAAGTTAATTAATATTTAATTAATTCTATCATGCTGAAGTAGAAGGTAATGTAAAATAATGGATATTTGGTAAATTGGTATATTGCTTTGAACAATTTGAAATATTTTTATTGTTGGCAACTTATTGTTTGTAGAATATTTTCAAATAAAAACTACTAGCTTTCATCGCAGCATAGGAACTATGTGCTTTTTTCGGAATAAAAAATAGTCTATATGCTATTCTAGACTTTAGTCTATCCCTGTGCTAAATTCAACTAGACCCGTTTTTTGGTAATTAAATAACAAACGTCCATTCATCCATCCAAACTATCGTATTTATAATATAAGTCAGAACACAATGTTCTTGGTTAATATCTTTCCACAAAACGTTTGCACTCACACAGACAAAGGCATGTAATATAAAAGTTTAAACTACATCTAAGTTGGAAGTAATTTATTTTTCCGGTGTAAGTAATTTTACAAAGTTGCATTCACGAAAGACAGTGAGAAACTAACATTAAAATATTTACATCATTGTATTCGTAGCACAAAGGCTTTATTTGGACATTCACGGAGCGGAACGACAGAGAGGTAAAATAAAATTGTTGTAGCCATTTTGATGCACAAACTATTGTGACATACATCAAAATAGAATACTTGTGGACTTCGTTAATAATAAAGTGAGCAAAACTCAATGGATTGGTTTTAAATAGTATTTTCAATTTTCCACTGAATGCAGTATTGCTTTTGTTGTTTGTCTCTTGGATCGGAAAAACGTGGATATCTTTTTAACCGACGAAAAAAAAAAGAGAGGTTCTCAAGTCGACCTGTATATTTGTTTTTTTTTTTTTTTTTTTTTTATGTATGACCACGCATAACTTTTTGCAGGGGCGTCCGATTTTGATAATTCTTTTTTTATTCGATAGGATATACTTTGAAGTTGGTCCCATTTTAACGACATTCAGCTCTCATGATGGGATCCATGAGGAATTGAGAGAACTCCTCAAATATTATAGGCAAACATTTTGACAAACGATTTTGGTATTTTCTACAATAAGTCAAGCATTTGCATTCAGAAAGTATCATTTGGTGAAGTAAAACAGATGAAGAAGACCACAAATGACTGCCAGAACTTCTCAATAATAAGCATTTTGTGAATGGCGATAGGATAATATAGATATCGAATAAGATAGTTACAGCGACTGTAATAAAGTAAATTCAATGTTTTTGATGAAAATGGTACCATTAAACTAATCTGAACTTGGAAGGCATAAGCATCGGAACTCCATAAATAAACAATGTATTCTATGTTTGGACTTACTGGAGTGGTCATAAGATGCACTCTGATTATAAATTATTAGATTTACGGAAACTCCGTATTTTCAACTAGAAATATTACCCATCAGTTAAATAAATAGGGAATAATTGATTGTTCACTCATAACATTTAGGTACATTTGTTTACCGATTTTGTTAAAATTTAGTAAACATATGCAGTTTACTAGTGTAGTTGTAGTACTTGTTGTAGTGTCATTAACACTACAACATCAAGGATACCTTAAATTAATCTATAACCGACACGGAAGACAGTTAAGGGCACTCTTCAATAGTTTATAGGAGCTACTTAACTACTAACAAACCATCAAACAAGCAAATTATTTATTACGTAAAGTGAAATGGCAATAAATAAATGTTTAGCGCCGACTTAAAATAAATTAGTTATTTTCCATTAGTGCAGCAAAAATCAAAATCAAAATGTTTGTGTGTAATCATATTATTATTACCATTATACCACCCATTGTGTTATAATGGTTTATTTTCTGCATTGAAGCGTACGAATTTAAATCTAAGTACTCGGATTATAATTGAAACATTCATTGCATATATTATTACAGATAAGAATAAACATATTTAATAAATTTTATAATAAATATATAAATAATAATGGTAATTAATTCAAAATGTTCGATTATAGATTCTAATAGTAAAAAAACCTCCGCATCGATATCTATTGAAAACGCGCTCAAGAGACTGGCAGCATTGCACGCTGAATGGCAATGCTTATTCTTTGAGCCAAATATAAGCCAGCGTTCTGGTCACGTGAAGCGTCGATTAAACGCTTTGACAGAGCTTTGAAAAGACCGCGAGCACTTGCACCCCACCCAAACGGCTGAAAAACATAATCTCCGATGAGATTGCTGTATTTGCGTCGCTTGAGAGTCTCCGCAAATGCAGTAGCAGCACCAGCACCACATGCTGTGCTTAGGAGATGGGATGGCGTGATGGCGTAGACACATGTTACGACCCACATCAAAGGCCTACACATCTTCCAGGGCAGTAAAGACATACCATCAGGTCTCTTACCATCGTTGTGTACACAATATATTATTATATACACAATTGGGTTCCCGTACAGCTGTAACGCCAGTGGTGATAAGAGCGCGTCGGAGTATGTTATTTAGGTTAGCGTGCCAGAATATATTTTAAGAGAGATAGGACGCTTTACTAACGAGCAAGCCCGACTGGAGTAGGACCTCCACCTTACAGAAAACCACAGCCAAATAACTACACACAGCGATGTAGTTGTGTTCCTGTGTGTGGGCACAGGTCTCCAGCGCTCATTTAGGTATGCGTTTCGAAAGAAACGTTTTCCTGTCTCAGGGATACTCCATCTTAAAGCCCTAGTGTAAAAAGATGGGTCGGCAACACACACAAGTTATACCCCTGGTAAGTATTGCAAAAGTCCATAGGGTACGGTAACTACTTAACATCAGGCGGGCCGTATGCTTGTTTGCCATCCAAGTAGTATAAAAAAATATATGCGGCCTGCACTCCTGCTGCATGACAGGCCGTGGTGTCAAAGGCTATCGACGGCTTCACCACAGCAACATCTATGCGGAGAAATAGAAGGAGCGCCTAGACGAAGGATAAAAGTATTAAATATTAATGTCAGGATATTTTAAGCAGCTTCGTTAGCCTAATAAAATGTTTTGTGGACTATAAGACGATATTTGGTTCAGTGGCATAAGTGGTTGCCTCGCCGTTTACCACTACGCGGCGTGTTGTAGAAGGTCAGTCATCATTACAGATCACTCGTCAAAAGTAGTAACTCATTAAAGAAGGTTACTCGCTAATCAGATTCGGCTGGGTAGTATTTGAAAGGCTAAACCATATCTCCCTGTTCTAAATATCGCAGTATCTCAAGACAAAAATGTTTGACCCGTATATGTTATCAGTGATGAACATTATACATCTGAGACGTGGTCGTTCACTAACGCTGCGCTGTGTTAATGTCCTTAATGTGTATGTCTACATAAGCATAAGCATAAGGATTTACACAGCGCAGCGCAGCGATCTCAGTCAAAAGAGAGATCATAAGGACTTTATACCCAATTTTTTTATGTATATATGCTATTGATGTGTAAGTCACAAAAAATTAAAAAATAATATCTTTTTAACAAAAAATTGAACCGACGAAAAAATTCGGATATGAAAAGTAAAAAATAATTAAGTTTTGAGTCGGCGCCAAACTAACGAATAAGCAAATATACTTACATATTATATTATACTTGCCCAGACTGATTCATCAACGCAGAGCATATACATAAAGTGAGATGATGGCTTGTTTGTTTGGCGCCGACTCAAAACTTAATTATTTTTTACTTTTCATATCCTAATTTTTTCGTCGGTTCAATTTTTTGTTAAAAAGATATTATTTTACATTCACGTAGTCATTTAATGGGACTGCTGATCACGTCTTGGTTCAATTCCCGTTTTGGGACAAAAAAAAGGGTTTTTATGAAGAAATTTGCAATAGGTCCTCGAAGGTTGCACATAAAGCTGTTGGTCCTACTACATGATCTCTTACCGGTCACATCAAATTGCCGTCGCATCGGACTATAAGAGTGAGAGAATAAAGTATGCACCTGAGTTTACCATAGCTAGTCTCCGTCTAGATGGGCCACTGCGACCAAAATTCAGCTAGGAAGACATTATAATAATAATCATTTATTTTATGCCATTCTATAATAAATACATTTATTTCATAAGATATTTCAAAAAATAATTAATAAAATAAAAGTAGCATAACTTAAAATACTTATAAGCAATCAGATATTATATTATATTTTAAGGTAATAAATAAAATATCTGATTGAGGTCGCAGTTTTAAGGCAAGGTGCCCACCTTTCCTCAAAACTGCGACTGAAAAAAACGACTGGCCACATTGCCACGATGGATCGCGCGGCTATTACGTTTACACAAGTAAAGGACAATATCGTAAATTGACTAGACTAAACGGTTAGATATCTCACAATACAGTTTGTGTTTATATATTAGATAACATAGCATTTAAAATAATGCGTTATTCAATCGACTTAACTTTTGCAAGACTATAAACAAACTTCTAAGTTTCCCATTTCCAGATCAACTGGACTATCCGCATGAAAAATGAAAATTTAAAATTTATTCAATAATACTCGGACTAGATGGAAATATTCAAGAATTTTTAATATTAGGTATACACGTTCGGTAAGTAAACTCGTGTTCGGAACTCGTATAACAACTGTAAAGGTAACGTTATTTTAACGTTACCGTTATTTTTAACGAGCTAACTTTGCATGTAGCTAGCTTGTATGGTCGGCAAAAACATTCGTCATATTATTGTAGAAAGTTTGTTCGCTCGCTTCCGATTTCCTTTCTTTGCAAATTGCTTTTTGGCAGAACTGCAAGCGGTACCATTTCAGCAAAATGTTTTACTTAAACTCCGAACTATGTGCCTGTATTCGTACGTCAGAATTCACTAGGGGTTTCTGAATAAAGGTCACGGGTAATACCGCCCGGTTTTTCAGTTTTTGGTTTATTCCATTTCTCGATGTGCGTGTGTCATTTGTTTGATGAAATTTTACCTGAATTTCGGGATAGAGCGGAAATTTTAACTGTTTATAATTTTAGATTCATAAATATGGCAGGCAACTACAAATCAACATTTATTATGATTACTTTTTGAATAATAATCATATTTTTAACGAATTGCACAGAAAAGTAAATTCATTACCCGTCGAGTTTAAAATAATGCGTTATTCAATCGACTTAACTTTTGCAAGACTATAAACAAACTTCTAAGTTTCCCATTTCCAGATCAACTGGACTATCCGCATGAAAAATGAAAATTTAACCGGTCGTCGCTGACAGGTTGGACGGGCCCTTCTGGCAACACTGGCAGTCCCTACATGCACCCGTGAATAAGGTATGGGGCAGATAGTTTTTTTTAAAGATATTATTTATTATATATTAATTACAATATATATAGTAATTTTTGTAAGTGTATAAAATGATATGGACTGAATTGTTTGAAATAAATAAATTGTTATTATTATTATAAACACAGTATAAATTTATTTATTTTCCTTAGCAAATATAAATTTTATTTAAGTTAACTCTTATTTATTGAGCATTATTTTAAAGTAAATAATTATGATTAAAGCTATTATTTAAGATTGCTAAAGCTTGTTGGTGTCTAGACTTCATTCAAAATTATAACTCAATAAATTGAATCAATATCACATAAAAATACTTTAAAATATCAATTGGATCGTCATTATGAGTATCTCAGCGGGGTGACGCCTACTGCCACCCCCTATGTTTCTACAGTGGCCGATCTTGAACTACTTGTATCCAATGCTTTCCCGCAGCTTTGATTAGGTCCTCACTATCCACTTAGTAATTCGATGATTATTTTTACAATGACTGTTTATTTGGAATGTCAAGAGGATCATTTTTGTACAAAAAATTCTTAATTTTTATTCTCAATCCATCGCCTATCATCAATGCCAAAACCCTTATAAAATTAATGTGGAAGCAAACTTCCTACAATTTCAGACCCAAATCATTACTTTAAGAAAGAACATAAAATATTTCTGTAAAATATAATTAAAATCATATTTTATTCCCTTGTCTACCTGGCAAGGGTCATTTTAATTCAATTGTCTTTGTTCAAAGTTTTCTTTAGAAATTAAAAATTCAGCTCGTCACCGTCGTTACAAGAATTTGCATAATTGTGGAGAATGGCGACCTTCTGTTAAGTTTGACCTGCAAACATGTTTAGACGAAAGTGAACTGAAATTGTGTATTCAACTGTTTTAGATACCTTTGTCTGAATCATTGAATTGTTGACTTTTAAAGCCTGATAGTTTAGTCGGGGTTTAATCAGTAGGAAAGGTGAATAAATATTGAAAGTGAAGACATTATAAACATTATTTTTATCTTAAAAACGTTAAAGAGTGCACCCGATCAAAGTATGGGTCGTTTTACAGGCGATTATTTACAATTGAGGTAAACTTTGTATGTTTGTATGTAATCTCTGTAACTACTAATCCGATTTTGATATTCATTAATAGGAAGCTACATTATCTCTCAGCGCGAAGGCTACTTCATATCGAAAACCAAACGAAACCAGCGAAAGTAAATTAATATGCACACAATATTCTAGATTTTAATAAATACATATTGCATGCATTTTAAAAACGTTATGATCCCTCAGATTTATAAAATTCCGTTCGAGGATTATTTTTAACGGAAAATAAACTATTTGAAATTCATACTTATCCAAAAACGTCTAGAGATTTCGGGTTTATGTGCAAGACTTCGGTCTAGACAGTCTTATGAAATTGAAATGAAATTAATGCTTCTAAATATTTTATTCAAGAGCTTTTTCATATATGACTATTAATATTCATATGCCTATCAATACTTAAATATTTATATAAAATGAAGGCTATTCTATTTCTTTTTATTTTTTAACTTCTGCACTAGATAAAAAATCCTGTGTCACTGGGGACTTAATTACAAACACATCGATATTCTGACGCAAATAGCACCTAGGTACCTAGGTGGACCGACGACCTGGTAAAGGTCGCGGGCAACCGATGGACAAGGTCATCTCAGGACCGAAAGATGTGGAGGACGTTAGGGGAGGCTTTTGTCCAGCAGTGGACGTCACATGGCTGAGATGGACACTGGGAACAAAGATTTATAGTTCACACAATTTTTGTCCCCTAACACGCCGCTCAGTGGTATAAGGCGAAAGGTATTGAACCAACCGTGAGGTCTTAAGAGAATTTTTATTATCAACATCTCAGCCTGATGACGTTCACAGTTAAACGTAGGCCTCCCACTTTAGGTTCATTATTATCCACAAAGATAATAATGTACCTAATCCAATCAAATATCTAATATCTTGATACAACTCATATACGACCGTCTAATCCCAAATTAGGCAGAGGCCTAATTTGGGATTAGTAGCTTAGTAGTTTACTAGCTCTCTTGTACTATAACAACCAGACAAATGGTAAACATAGTTATTTACTTGCTAGCTGTTGCCCGCGGCTCCGCCTGCGTGAATGTCGGTTATTGTGATAAAAAGCCGTAGCCTATTCGCTATTTTAGACTATAATTTATCTCTATGCCAAATTTCATCCAGATCCGTTTAGTAGATTTTACGTGAAGGAGAAACAAACATCCATCCGTACACCCTTACAAACTTTCACATTTATAATATAAGTGAAGATTTCTAAATAGGTACATAATTATTATAGAAATAATATATCGATGCACCGAACAAATAATTATATCAAACACACAAAGATTTTTCCAAGCTGGGAATCGAACCCACGACCTCTAGCTTACCAGTGAAGAACTCTGACCACTAGACCAAAGAGGCCAGTGAACATAAGAAGCTAAACACAAAATGCTAAAACCAACATTGTAAATAAGTGTAGTAGCATAAACTTGAAATTCCGTAACATTCAAGACTTCAACTATTTTAATAGAGGAAGTCTTATATTTCCAATATCCTTACACAGGCACGAGAATTGTTTGCGATTCCTTACTGCTCTTCCGTATAGCTCCAGTCTCAGAGGTTATTTGTCTTCCATGATTATAGTAGTGACTATTTCAACTTACGGAAATAATACGACTTCGAAAACTGTCTTTACACTTTCTTGGACAGTTACCAGTTCTATATACATTATGGCAATAAAATACCGTTAATATAAATATTTAGTAATATGTTCATTATGCCGATGGATAAGGTCAACTCCGAATGCTGGGTGGATCACAGTCACTGACGTCATATCAGAGCGTTATATTCAAAACATAGGTAATTTAAATTGCACAAAACTTATTTTAATTCTTTTTTATACTACCAAGGTGGCAAACAAGCATACGGCCCGCCTGATAGTAAGCAGTTACCGCAGCCCACGGACGCTTGCAACACCAGGGTTGTCACTCACGCGTGCCGACCTTTTTAAAACCTTATAACTCCTTTCTTGAATCTTTTAACTTGATCTTGTTCAAGTTCGTGCATCTACGTATGCTGAGACAGGTGTAATCAATCGAGCAAATCCGAATAAACTTTGAATCG
Organism: Trisateles emortualis; assembly: GCA_947095525.1. Taxonomy (NCBI): domain Eukaryota; kingdom Metazoa; phylum Arthropoda; class Insecta; order Lepidoptera; family Erebidae; genus Trisateles; species Trisateles emortualis. Next base: position 16,275,390 of record OX352736.1, on the reverse strand, counting down.
GCTTTTTAAAGTTTGCACTTCGTGACATTTAACGCATCACTGCTCTTTCAGATCGCAGTGCCAAGTGGAGCGCACCAAAATAAAATATGAAGTACAACACACAGTCTATTTGCAGATATTGAACGACAAAGAAGTTTAAAACGTTGCGACAACAAAGATATGTCAAATGCAGAACACTTTATATTGCAAAAATTACTCTCATATTAACGCAGTGAAATGTACAAAGGAATGAAAATCGGTCCTAAATCTAAAGACATTTAGGTTCATTTTCATTTCTATACATCCATCAAATTCATTCATGGGATCATTTCTACTACGTACGACTGTAGGCTCCGACTGAAGGCTATCTACAGTCACATTGTCACACACAGATTCTTAGCGCTAAAATAATGTACTTCTTTAAACAAAATATGATTTCCTGGCTTGGCTGCAGTCCATAGTGGATACCCCTCATCATCAGGTAGGCCGTCAGCTAGTCTGCCTCCTGTAACAATTATAAAAAAAAATGGAAAACTGTTTTTATTTTATACTACTTTACAAGCATATGGCCTATCTGGTCAGCATTTGCATCTTGCAATACACGTATCACATTTTGCCAACTCAAAAAATGTTAAACCAAGATTTTGTGATAAAGAATAGCGGTCTCTTGAATATATAAATTTCATAAAATTAGTATAAATATTTTCTTTACAATATTTTATTTATAATATATATGTCAAAGTAAAGTTCGTTCTGTAAGAATTTTTGTGTCCCATATTTATTTGACTTGTTCATAAGTTCCAAAAGTTAAGGAAAATGGTATAGACCTTCGTAGAAATCGCCACTTCATACTTGCGATGAAAGTTTGGCAAACATGATTGAATTAGTAAATTATTTCGTTTACGTAAAATATCTATAAACATTTTGTAAACTGCTGGTATTTATGAGAAGAATACTTGACAGAAGTGGTGAAGTAATCCTTATATTCTACTAAAATTCTTCTTTTTAGTCAACATTAATGGTTTAGGTGTCGACCTTGTTACCAACACTGCGTTGAGCGATATGAGATCGATTTCCACATGTGACAAATCTGTGTGTAATCCATGAATGTTTTTTCTGAGTCCGTGTGCACTTTGTGTCCAGGAATTAGGTCTCTGAAGTCCTCGCAACGGGGCTTGCTTAACAACTTCCACGATATGTTTATTTGAACCCTCTAAGCAGGCTTTAGGCTGTAGGTATAGGTCATGTATTACCAAAATGAATACATGGGTCTGTTATTAGCAAATTCGGCCTAAGCAACAAAAAGTTTATACCACGTGTATTTCTCGGGTATTACTAAAAATCCCAGTGTGGCCGGAAAGTCGTGCAATCCTGAAATGTCGTCAGTCGTCGATCACGGCTCTGGGGCATTATTCACGCCAGAGATAAGTCCAAAACGTACCTGAGAGTCGACACCTCTGAATAGATACCACGGGAAGATGAGCGTAATTCATGGGAAAGAGCGTTTTATGACAATGAAATGTACAGTATGCAAAGCAGATAAAGTACCAGGCTCACTCTGGATTGTTTTTTTTTCAGAAAATACTTAGTTTTTCATGAGGTTTCGTTAGGTTAAATACTTACTACCCATTTAATAACCATGGCAAATCTCGTAAAAATCTATTTAGATTTTTCAAAAAAAAACAGTTCTTATAGAGTTATCTGCTTCGATTACTGTACTATTTATGCATTATCATCATCACCAGCATATCGCTGTTCTCTTCTGAACATAGGATTCTCCAAGTAGTCACCACGCCTTCCCTATATATGTGTCCCAAGATATTGTTAGTATAATATAATATAGTAAAACCTACTTGTTGTATTGACAATGTTTTAACATATTTTATAAAGTCATTTCCATGCATTACACGGATAATATTGTATGACAATACTCTTAGTATAATATTATGAGCTTTGAAATTGTATTAATATGATAATATAAAAAGCTTTTTACGACTTAATTAGCATAACAGTTGATTATTTTTAATGAAGTCTTAAGAGGGCGGTTTTTTAATTTTTTTTTGTTTAAAAAGCCATCTCCTACACTAAGGATCAAGCCCTGTGTCATGTGGGGTTTTACTAACATAATTAGTGCACCAACTATGTTCATCTATATATCACCCAAGGTCCACTGATAGACAATGCCTATGGCATTAGGTCCGCCGGTGTGTGATTGTGCATAAATTTTAAATAAGTTAATAAAAGAAAGTAATTAACACAAAAAGACTCAGAACAACCATTTGTGAATCACGTAATTTTTTGTGTCGTGTGGGAATCAAAACAACAATACACCATGAAGATAAATGGCAAAACTGAAGTATTCCTTTTTCTCTTACAGCACCAATAGGTATATGCGCTTGGATTCAGCACCAAGCCCATATACCCATTGGTGCTCAAAAAATTGTTGCCGAAAGAGGAATACTTCAGTCAAGGGTCAATGTTTGCTTTGAAGATTGACACAGCTATGTTTACCAACCACATTCTTGACCCCAACTATTCCTACAAATCGCTTTTAGTTTATAACTTACACTGTCAGTAAGAAATATCTAAGGGTGAATCGAGAAGCGACTGTGAGAGCGAGATTGGAGTATAAATCTACCTCGGAGCTTCATGTTTTATATCACATGACCATATTATTATAATTACTTCACTACTATTCTCTACGAGTCTGTATATTGAGATCGCTTTTAGTGATAAGACCGCCCATTGTACAGCTAACTATTACATCAAACTGTTATTTTATGCTTGGTGTACAATAAAGAATATTCTGTCTATCTATATTTTAGTATAACATAATTTTGATTTAGTTTTTTTTTTGTTTTTACTTTACAAACATAGAATTAACGGACACAAAGTACCCAGACGCGGGACAACCATTTATGGATCACACAATTTTTTGGCCCCACGTGAGGATCGAACCCACAATACGCCGTGCAGTGGTAAATGGCGAGATAATCACTGAAGCCTCTGGACCAACCGTACAGCAAATATAAATTTTATTTATACTTCTTAGATAGCAAACAAGCATACGGCCGTCTGGTGTACTTCTTAGGTGACTATTGTCTACGGAAGGTTACCGTAGCCTGTAGAAACTGGCAATACCATAGGTATCACTTACGTGTTGCCAACCCAAAAATAAACACCAGGGTTTTTGAGAATTTCCCCGAAATAAAAACCGTTGCTTAATAATGCGTCCCTAAATGAGTCCTGGAAACCCTGCACTCCAACTCAGGAACATTTGTGTTCCAGCGCTCTGCTTAGTCATTCGGTTGTAGTCTTCTGTAAGGTGAAGGACCTTACTTAGTCAGGTTTGCTCATTTGTGTGGTGCCCTAACAAATGTGATTCATCATTATAATTATCATTTCAGTCTTATGATATCTACTGTTGAAAGTCTTCTTCTTATCGTTTGGTTAGTGGTCAACCTGGTGACAGAGTTATTTAGGTCGCCCATGTTTAGGCTTCTGTCCTGATCTAACGACTGTTAACAGCCGGGACCGACTTTTAACGTGCCCTCCGAAGCACGGAGACGCTCAGATTAAATACAACTATGCGGTCACCCATCTATAGACCATAGGGTAACCGCGCCCTTGGTTGCTTAACCCGCTGATCGTTTACCGAACAGCGAGTACACCTGGCTATGAGCGCCTCAGTAAAAGTAAGCTTCCCTTATATTCTTACACAATTGCTGGTCTTGAGCGGCCTGCATTCAGTGCCTGCCAGCAACTCCAAACAAATTATCTGTCCATTTAGTGAGAGGTCGTTCGTCTGCTTCGTCCGTACGCTGCGTCTTTATATACGTGATCGCCATTCGGAATCCATTTTTCCTCATTCACCATTTTTCAGTTGTTGGTTACGTGTGATGAGTAAATATGGCAAATATTCTTTAAGTTCTTTATGGATAACATGCTTATAGCCTTTCTATAGTAATCTATACTATCTATATATTAAAGAAAGGTTCGTTTTAACTGACTTCCAAAAAAGAGGAGGTTATATTTTCATCTGTTTAGATGTTTTTTTCCGATCAATTAATTGTTAACCGATTTTAAATATTAGTTTTGTTTGAGAAGGTATACTTTTGAGGGAGTCTCATAATAGTTTTATTGGTATTGGACCATGGAATCCGGAGATACATTAAGAAACTTCTTAGAATAAAAAAAACAGCCCACCTACTGAAAGGAATGAAATTAAAAAAGAACACCGAGCTGAATATAAGGTGAAAAGATTAAACCCTGCCTTAGCACCGACTTCAATCTGAATTATTCATTTATTTTTCGCTTTTTGAAGTCGGTTTAATTTATTTATTTTAATTATTGTTTGTAATGAATAAACTCAAAAACTACTGGACCGATTTTAAAAAAAGGTGTTTAACAACTCAAATCTAAAGACATAATGTAAAGTGTAAAGAGGACATATCAAAGAAAATGTGAATACCTTGCGATGAGACAAATCACTATGTCGATCTTTCTATTGGACATAACATCGTAGTTTGCTCTCCGCCAACGGTCCCACATGAATTCCTATACATATTCCTTGTCAGCGCTAGGTACAGTACAAACGCAATACACGACAGTAGACATGCAAATACTACTTCCATACTAATATTATGGCTATTGACTGTTTGGTAGTTTCTTAGTATTTCTGATAAATAACTCTGACTCTGTAAATCTAGATAGATATGTATCTGATAAATACGGCTGAGATTTATATACACATTAGCTGTTGCCCGCGGCTCCGCTCGCGTGATGTCGGTTATCGCTGTAAAAAATAGCCTATGTGTTATTCCGGGCCATAATCTATATCTGTGCAAATTTCATCCAGATCCGTTCAGTAGTTTTTACGTGAAAGAGTAACAAACATCCATCCATCCATCCATCCATCCATCCATACTTACAAACTTTCGCGTTTATAATATTAGTAGGAAGTAGGATACTGGATGATGGCCATATCTCCGTCCACCTCAACGTCGATTATCGCAATAAAAAGTACCTTTGTGTATGCTAAGGCTACTTATCTTTGCCAAATTCTTTAGATCTCTGTTTAGCCGTTTTGTAATAAAAAGCCTAGCCGTTTTGTAGTAAAAGTTTTGCATTTATACTACATATTAGTAGGTTTAATAATTTACCTAATACCAATGGTATTATGATAGACTAGTTGTTGCCCGCGGCTCCGCCCACGCGGATTTCGGTAATCGCTGTAAAAATGCCTATGTGTTATTCCAGACCATAATCTATCTCTGTGTCAAATTTCATCCAGATCCGTTCAATAGTTTTAACGTGAAAGAGTAATAAACATCCATCCATACTTTCAAACTTTCGCGTTTATAATATTAGTAGGATGAGTGACGTTTAGTTTTGTTCCCATCATCATGCTTCTTAGCTACTGTTGAACGAAACAATTTCTACGCGCTAATGCGATACCTACGTCTGTCTCACTATAATTTTATTGTCTAATACCAGCCCATTTAATAGAACAAAACGAGTTATTCAAAGTGATAATAAAAACTTACACGCTCATAGAAAAAATTCGTTCAGTTCGTCTCCTACATAATTTTTCGTCTAAACCAGTCTAAGCCATTTTCTTCATTGCGTATTCGACTCGAGTCTTTTTCATCCAATTTACACAAAGTTTGTGATTGCGTAATATTCACACCAAATGGCATTTTTTATTTTAAAAGCAATAGAACTGTTTTAATAATTTAAAATTTTATCTGAGACAAAAGGTTAATAATAACAATGGTTAATCTTATCTTGATAGAGCTGTCTTGTCTATCTGTAGGCCAGAGTACTTCAATCTTTTGATATCCTTTGTAAAGAAAAGAGAATAATAAAGTATAATATTATTATCTATCTTAGTTCTAACACTATGGTTGTATAATACGGGCTTTGTACCAATTAGTATTGCAACCTTTACCAAAAATGTGCTTAAAATACTGGACCAGTCCAGAAACTTCTTTTTAAATTATCATACTTGTGAAAAATAAAGAATCAATCGTTTCGATTTAAATCGTCCAAAAATATTTTTACTTTCTACGAAAAACCAATACACAGCAATATATAATACACGGGCGTGGTTTTATAAATACATTTATTGAATACAAATACCACGAATAATACAAATATTTTAAATGAATAAAATAATTAATTCTTGTTAACATTTTGGCATTACATTTATTTAAGGCTTTCTTTGAACATTTTTGGGGGTATTATTAACTCAAAAATACTCGTACTGTACGAATCATTTACATTAAATTACCTGAATATAATATCACGTAACAAAACGTTTAAATCATAGGTAATTTAAATGTTTTGTTGACAATATATTCTGCTAGCTAGAGCTAATCACAAGCCGGCGCTTTATCATTTCAAAAGGTACAGTCTCAGTTTAATCCGCTCCAACAAAAAAAGACCACACAAAATGACACAATACAAGCAAATGTTTTTCAAATAGTCGCCGCGCAAAATTATTCTTATTTCCACTCTTTTAAAATGTAAATCCGCATTTGAAATACGGCAACCGGGGTCACAATGGTTGGTGCCGAAACGTAGGAAGGAAAATTAAAAATATTTTCGGTCTCCCGCTAACGAGGGAGGATGTACTAGCCTATCTGCATTTTTGTACCGACAAAATTGGATTTACTTTGGTACGTGTTTTTTTCAGATCATCCTTTTTTGGAGGTTAGTTGTGACAGATTTTTGGCATTATGAAGTATAATTTTTTGTTCACTTTTTTTGTTGTAATTGTCACGTGAATTGATGGGATTCTTTTTTGTTGTTTTAGCGTACGTTCCTTTTTTGACACTACAGTATAAAATTAATAATCATGAAAAAGCTCAACCTACCGATACCATTTCAGACCGTCAAAATATATATATATACCAAAATTGCACCAAACTCTCGATAATACCAATTATAACAACAGTATACCAATCAAGATACTGTCACAAGTAGTTAGGTCTTTTGACAATAGCCGGTAATATTTGCGGCCATGCGTGCGGTGTGCGGCCCACAAATCAGCTCCATTGTTATCCGTGTTAACCGCTATTGCGTTACCGGATTGGGTCTAGTATAACGATTATGTCAGGGAAGTTTAGTGCTCAAGTATTGTGGGAAAACTAACCATTGTGCGGACGTAATAGATTGGATGAAAGTCAGCTTGTACTTGGGTATACATATTTTGTGTGTAGGTATGTAGTATTTTCCTGGTACCAGGAAAATATATAGGCAGTGTTGTGTTTAAGAATGTATTTTATTATTATTCTCTATTCTAGGGATACTCCATCTTGAAGCCCTGGTGTTAATAAAGGATCGGCAATACGCAAGTGATACCAATAGTATTGCAAGTGTCTATAGGCTGCAGCAAATGCTCAACACCAAGCGAGCCGTATGCTTATATGTTAGAGAGGTAGCGAGCAAGCCCGACTGGGGAAGGACCTCCACCTTACAGAAGACCACAGCCAAATGACTACACACAGCGGTGTAGTTGTGTTCCTGTGTGTGAGTACAGGTCTCCAGCGCTCATTTAGGAATGCGTTTTGAAAGATACGTATTCCTATCCCAGGGTTACTTCCATCTTAAAGCCCTGGTGTAAAAAAATGGGTTGGCAACACGCTAGTGATACCTCTGTTAATGCAAGCGTCTATAGGCTACGGATACTGCTTAACATCAGGTGGGCCGTATGCTTGTTTGCCACCCAAGTAGTATAAAAAAAAAAAAAAAAAAAAAGCTTGTTTGCTACCTAAGTAGTATAAAAAAATGTTTAAATAATAAATGTGCCTTAATTTATATCGGTCGAAGGCAAGCCACTCCAGAACCTTTTTGTCTTAATGGCCATCGGTTCCACGAGCTATGTGCCCTACCCATTGCCATTTAATTGAGACAATTCTTCGACTATTTTACTCACTTAGGTCTTAGTTTATGCAATTTCAAACTGGTGAGTGGGTGGATCAGCCTGCAATAAGGTGGACCTATGCGTCGTTCTGATAAACGCTGCGGGTAGCTGATAAATTATGTCAGTTTAAGTCTATCAGCTAAATAGATGAATAGATAAAAGGGCAAGTCGGAATACAGGTCGGTATCATTATCAGCATAACGTAGGGAATATAATGAAAAATTTGTGGTTTTATAGCTTTCTGGTTCTTCTTTTCTTTCATCCTCTTGTGTATTAAAATTTATTTTTGTTATTTTTGTAATTCTAGTATTTCACCTTTAATGTAGTGCATCATTTGTATGTAAAAATAAATTAATTTTCTTTTATTCTTTCATTTTTTACATCAAATGATGAATTATCGACTAGTAACAAGAGGTATGACGTTTTCAAATCCCTATTTCATAAGTTTCACATAATAATATAAACATTTAAAGAAAATACAAAACTTTTCTGCCCTAAAACAATACTATAGTATTGAGGTAGGTACGAGTCCTTTGCACGAACGTAAACAGCTATCAGGTTACACACGAGAGAGACAACTTGGATAGCAAACAGCAATGTGTACACGAGAAACAATACTTTGAATAATACAAATACTGTAGTCCAGAGGAACTGAGGTGAATTATTATCTCGTAAAGGTGCATCAGTGAACAAATAACTAGATTTCTTTACAATAATGTTTTTAATACTAAAAAAAGTATGTAACACTAGCTGTTGCCCGCGGCTCTGCCCGCGTTGATGGTGGTTATCGCAATAAAAAGTAGCCTATTGGAGACTTCCAAAAGAAGTAGAGGTAGACCATACTGCAGATGGGAGGACGAAATAAAAATGACCACATTGGAGAAGGGTTACGACCGACAGGAATCAGTGGAGAGAGTTAGAGGAGGCCTTCGCCAAAAGGCGAACTGAGATAAGAGACATTCTTTAAATTTTAATTGTCTATGTAAATAAATTAATTTATAGTTTAAAGTTTAGATGCTCATTTAGTATGTAAATTCGTGTTTGTTATTTTCTCAGTAATAAAGGCTATTTTGTTTATTTATTCCAGACTATAATCTATCTTTGTATCAAATTTCATTCGGATCCGTTCAGTAGTTTTTTACTTGAAAGAGTAACAAACATCCATACTCACAAAACTTTTATATTACGCTTGAGCACCTGATTTGTGTTTCATCGCGCTGCTTTCGAAGCAGCGTTCCTTCGATATTGGAATCAATTAATACATTACTTCAAAACACCAGGCTACGAATGGGGTCAAGAAGAAACGTGCTTGGGGTGGGAGTGGCTTGCACTAATATATTGAAGTTTGCTCCAGTGATGAGAGCAGCACGCACTTAAGTGTCCTAGATAAAATAGTCATTTTTGCATGTTTATTGACGGAATGCGAAAGAGTGATTATTACTTTTCAACATGACAAATTAATTAATGTAAACATGGTTACTACAATATTGTCTTAGGTAATCCTGTAAGGATGTCTGCCATTATTTTGTTGTAAATCTTTAATGAATAAAAAAAGATAAAGTCAAGATAAAAATTGACAAATAACTATATTTAACTATATAATAAACACATTATATTTTTACTAGGCCTTCGGTCTACTTAGATGTGTAAAATAAATTTATATCTAAGCAGTGACGCGTTTTTATTAAAGAGGTTAGATTTAGAGGTTGCCAGAACTTTCAAAAATCTGCTTCACGAAAGTATCTATCCATACAAAATGTTCTAATTGCAAGAAATGGATGAATGGTTGGATGTATTTGATGTTTATTACTCAAATACGCCAAAACGGCTGATAGGATTTAGATGATGTTTAGAAAAGAGATACTATATAATAGAAAATATGCTACAAAACATTGTACTCGTAGAAATGTACGGGCGAAGCCGTGGGCGAAAAAACGATTTCTTTTTTCACATTTTTGCTCTAACATCTACAAAACTTTTGGTAAAAAAATGTTTTGCACTTTTACAATCAGATAGGAAATTCAAATGAATAACAAAATAGGCCAAGATGGTTATCAGCGTTGTCACCGTCAACGATCTTTTAGACAACCTTAGGGTGAACATGAATTATATTAAAATGGCAAAGGGAAGGAGCATAGATAAGCAACAACATAGTGTAGGTATGTTTACACTCAAATCTTTTTTATGGTGTTATTTTTGTTATTTATTGTTAAGATTACCACAGAAGGGCTGTGATAGCGTCTGCAACTCTGCCCTACTAAGGACTAAAGGCATAACCGCATATCGAAAGATACGGGAAAATGCATCTTAGGTATCTAACTTTAGAAGCATTTATCCCTAAATTTGTGTGTGTAAATAAATATATTTATATGACAAAATTATTTATTTATATTTGGAAAACCAACAGCTACATACAAAATAATTAATATTTAAGTTATGAAACATAAATCCAATTATATTATTATTATATGAAGAACGACACAAGTATTTACTTGTGTCGTTCTTCGTTAGCAGGGCAGAGCTGTTGTGCTAAGGTACCTAATAAGCATAATACACCTATTAATTGACGGATGACGTCATTGGGTTTTTTATCTAAAAACTCTTTACCAAAACGTTTTGAAAGAAACGTTTTCTTAAAGCCCCGGGTGTAAAAAAAAATGTCGGCAACACGCAAATGATACATCTGGCATTGCAAGCTATAGACGCTTGCAATGCCAGATGTATCATTTACTATGCTACGATATACGCTACTAGGCTACGATAACTGCTTAGCATCAGACGGGCAGTATGCTTGTTTGTCACCCAAGTAGTATAAAAAAACTCTCTTTTACTTTCATAATTGTACTGGTATCCTTTTCTTATATAAACTAGGTATTAATATCTTATAATATCCAATACTCGCAGTGACATAAATTGAATTTCTTCTTTCATTATGTTGCTTCATAAAGTAGCTTTAGCTTCATGAAAATTTGCGAAGCACTACTTTTTTTCTATTTTATCTGTCTTTGCTCCGGATTATTCTTTAGGATAAATTATATGAAACGTGATTTAAATACAAAAATGAATGGAAATGCCTTATCATGTTTACGGTAATATGAAACTTATTGGTATTTATAAATTACAATGAAGAAGATTTTTTGCCCTTTCAAATACTTCTGTGTAAAATAATACGCGAAACTGTTCTTCTTATGGTACATAATCATAATCTCAATGCATCAACGCCCCACTGCTGGGCATTATTCTTTTTTCATACATTTAAACGGATATTAGCCCACCATACTACGCTGGCCAGGTGGGTTGGTATTGGGTTTAGTTTCGAGTTTCCCCTCTCTTGCAGTGGATATTGTCAGCCTGAGTTACTCCCTAAGTCGACTCTTACGACACCCACGGCATAGAATGGAGTGGTGAAATTTTGTATTCTTGTCACCATACAGAAATAGTACTTATTACAAAATAAATAAACATTACTTTCGATAAATAAAAAATAAATATAAATTTAATAGAAAATAAAAAAAATATAATTGTTCTACTGTATTATAATGTCTTCCACACAGATGATTAGGGTCTGTAGAGATTAGCCGCCTTGACTGAAATTCGGTTAAGAGGATTTCTTTTTCATGCTACTTAGGTGGTAATAACCACAAGGCCCGCCTACTTGCAAGCCCTTCCGCGAAGGGACAGTGTCCCCGGTGCGCCCGGGCGCTGTCACTGGAGATGGAGCCCACGTAAAGCGGGCAGCCACCGGACCACTGACGTCATATCAGGTTCCAGTGGTCCACCTATGAAGGCGGGTGTTGGTGCACAGGGGGGTTTTAGTCGGTATGCCGGCCGCCTACCATCTTCGAGCCGGAGAGTCCGACATAATCGCCTCGCTTCCTCGGGCGGGGCGGTATGCGTAAAGCATTTGCCCTCTAAAAAAAAAAAAGCTTCGAGTGTTCTCCAGTCCAGTGACTGGAAACCTGTACTCACACACATTGCACTGTACTCACACAGGAATTAACTACGCCACGTGTAGTTTTTTGGCTGTGGTTTTCTATAAGCTGGAGGTCCTTGCTCAGTTGGGCTTGTAGTAATGGCTTGTAGGCAGGACGTCTCTTGAATCTCCTTAAATTACATGAAACTGCAGTAAAAAGATTTGGTGCTATTGAGCACACTAACTTTTATATTTTTACTCCAAATCTTGATACTTTCAGCAGCTTGAAACTACAAAGGTTTAATAAATAACATTCCATCAGTACAGTTGGAGACGGCTGGCGCTCTTATAGTACCATTTCGTTGGTTTATTTTTCAATCTAACAAAGTTATCGTGTTACTACAAAATTGCAGAACGGTGTTGTGAAATACGATATGTATTGCGCACACTAAAAGAGCTTAGTTGAACAGCGGTGATGGTTCAGGAAGTCTCTTCTGTTTTTTCTTCGGTTCGGATTTGATGTTCTTGAAAAAACAGTTTGCAGTTCAAATTTCCTGTTATGTAGGATGTGAAAATATTTGTAGATTTTTTAGGAGAATATTTTTTAAGTATTTTGAAGATTTTTTTGAGATGTTTTTTATAGAGAAGTAAAGAACCATGCAAGTGGGCAAACCAGACTGGGCAAGGACCTCCACCTTACAGAAGACCACAAGCAAATGACTACATACAGCGGTGTAATTGTGTTCCAGAGCTCATTTAGGAATGCGTTTTTAACAAACGTTTTTCTATACCTGAGAAACCCAGGTGTTTATTTCTGGATCGGCAACAAATATGTGATACCTCTGGTAATACAAGCTTCTCCTCTTATTATTTGGTGTGTGTGTGGGAATTAAGGCATATAATTTATTTTAACTTACTAACATTAAGAAACCGCAAAATAGACTCAGAAGTCTGCCTTCTCTTAACCCTTATGTATAATAGTACTAACTAAGCCTTACCGCAGGCTCACTAGGGTAAACCTAACTAGCATAAGATTTCTCACAGAATATGGAGGTTCAGATTATGGACCTTCTGGGAATCAGAACAGTTTATTGTTCATTGTAGTACAGTTTACACAACGTAGGTTGAACACTAGTTGTTATTTCAATTCCTGTAGGTATACATTGCCTTGACAATAACATCAACCAAGTAAGTAATTTGTTGAAAAAAATATTGGTTATAAATGTTACCAGTAAAGACGTACATGGATAAAGTATGTCTGTAGTGAAGAAATTGGCGTATCATAGTCTCGGCCTACTCCAATAAGAGACAGGCGTATTGATATGTATGTATATCTAATGGTAACTTCATCATGTAGGTACTCGTATAGCGAAATTGGTTTATATTGGTTGCCGCCCCTTTTTGTTAACACTAATATTGTTACTCATATTAAATTGTAAATATTATACTCTGGCATTAAAAAGAGTGGCCCGAGTGTCTTGATAGTTCTTCTCGAGGTTTAGTCAGCGAATTGGCCGTAGGAAAAAAGAATGCTAGCATTTGTTTTTACGACGTTCATAAGTATCATGTATTTGATCTAAATGAATAAATGAATTTGACTTTGATATAGCTCGTAGTGAGTTAGATTCTCGCACAAAATACAAAAAAAACTAAAAATTGTTGTTTCATATTTGGTATATCAAAGGTTGTTTCCTGCAAAATAGGCATCATTTATTTTTACATTCAACACGGTTTGAAATAGGTGACATACATCAGCATTTTTTTTTTTTTTTTTTTTATACTACTTGGGTGGCAAACAAGCATACGGCCCACCTGATGTTAAGCAGTATCCGTAGCCTATAGACGCTTGCATTACCAGAGGTATCACTTGCGTGTTGCCAACCCATTTTTTTACACCAGGGCTTTAAGATGGAAGTAACCCTGGGATAGGAATACGTATCTTTCAAAACGCATTCCTAAATGAGCTCTGGAGACCTGTACTCACACACAGGAACACAACTACACCGCTGTGTGTAGTCATTTGGCTGTGGTCTTCTGTAAGGTGGAGGTCCTTCCCCAGTCGGGCTTGCTCGCTAGTATGGTGCCCTACCTCTCTTAAAAGCATAGTTATTATACAAAAAAAACTGTAAAAGTAACGAGCAGCAAACAAAAAAAGAAGCAGTTGTATTATTAGTATTATTTTTAGCCTATATTTTTCCACAGCACATTGCAGGGCAAAATGATTTTTACTCTTTTCACCTTTCCCGATCTGGTGCCATTTGGTTCCAGTCTTTAATATGTATTTTGGTTTTGATAGTAGCAGTAATTATTATTCTTTTATTTTCATGCACAGTACCTATTTAATGTATGTGTTCTGTGTTTTAGAACTGGAACTAGAAACATAGCAAGACCTCTCCGTGCTCCTCTCCGTGCTTCAGAAAGCACATATAGCCGTTGGTCCTGCGCCTGATCTTTCTCCGGTCGTGACGGATTGCTATCTCATCGGACTATGAGACTGAAGGAATAGTGAGTGCACCTGTGTTTGCGCAGACATTTGTGCACTATAATATATCCTGTGCAGTTGGCTAATCTCCTTTGAGATTGGCTGCCGTGCCGGGACCGAAATCAGTCTGGACGACTATTATTATTATTAATATTCTGTGTTTTAGACACAAGCATCGTGAGTCTTTATCACGCAACGCAGCGAAAACGTGTAAATGCAGAACTTGGTGTTGAAATATACATCTCAACCCATAAACGTCCCACTGCTGGGCACGGGTCTCCTCCAACCATTTAGAGGGATATTAGCTTACTATACCACGCTGACTGGGTTGGTATAGGTTTTTGTTTCGAGTTTTCTCTCTCTTGCGGTGGATATTGTCTGCTAGACTTACTCCCTTAGCTGACTCTTACGACAACCTCGGGATGGAAGGGGTGGTGACATTTGTATTCTTAATCCGTCACCACACGGACAACGGACACGTATTCAAATATGAACTACTTCAATTTAATGTCATTTTTTCAAGTGAATTGGCACAAAAATTGGTGAGTTCGTTTGTCGTGTTGCACAAAAAGTGTATTTGACACCTTACAAGGCAGAGTGCGGGCTTTTAAGAAGTGGGCAATTGAACTACCCGTATTAATTTCAGCCATCGCTGCAGTATACATTTTTCTAGTATCCGTTTTTTAAAAGGTAAGTCAATAAAAACAAAATATTATTTTAATGAATATTAAATTTAAATAAATATTGTGTATGAGGAAATCCTTGGGGGACGACTTTTGCCTCAGATTATGATGATTATATATGTGATATCTTCACATAATAATGCTCTATTAACCATGCTACAGCTGCACAGTAAAATTTACCTGATTTAAAAGTTAAACAATATGCAACTTTTAGGCGAACACACAAACCCTCAAAACCACACTAGCAAAATTCGGAGTTTATATTCATAGTTATAGTCCTAAAACCAATAATGACTGGATAAAAGCCACCACAACTGTTCCCAGAAGAGTTATGGCGGCAGTGTCTGCAGCTAATGGCAATTTATTGACTATAAAACTTTTACACGCCCAGGTATGTTTGACAAACTGTTATGATAGTACCTACCGTGGTTTGTTACTTTTTATGTTATTGTTGTTTTGTGTTAATGATACTATATGTTTGCGTGTTTTTACGTTAAAAATATGAGCCTAATGAAGCGCTCCTTTTTTATTCCTCGGAGCGCACCTTTTAGGAGAAATTGCTATCGGGAGCGCTCCTAAAAGGTGCGCTCCGAGGAATAAAAAAGGAGCGCTTCATTAGGTGCGCTTCAAAATGGTAGCGCTTCGAGGAATACCTCTTTTATTTTAGTTAAGTAATTTAGTAGTCATTTAGTAATTCTTTAATGTACACAAAAGCAATACAGATAGTGTTACATAGGTATAAGTGTTAAGTGTGTGATAGTGTTGAGTAGTTATTTTTAAAAGAAAAATCCCGCACTAGTCCTGTTACACAAGCCCTGTGTCACTTAGTGGACTTACAAACATATATCACTGTAAGAATCGAACCCGCTGGCTTAGCTAGTGGTAAGCGACCCTGACAGTCGCTTAGCACTAGATCAACGGGCCAGTGAAAAACAATCACACGACCCGCTTGATGGTAAGCAATACCATAGCATAGTGTAATTTCATATAAACGCTTTTATGTAGAAACAAAGGTATATGATTTTAAAAACGTTATCCAAATTTTTTTTTTATTAATAAAGAGGGTTAAAACATTTTGAAAAAAGGTTTAACCCGTGTGAAATCGGGGCAGGCTGCTTTGAATGATAAAAAATACAAAGTATAACTGTTTGAATGACTGACTGATATATCAACCCACAGACTAAACTGCTGTGAAGACATAAAAATTGGGGGGTTTGAGTTTTGTGAAGCGTAGATATCTTCTAAGAATGGGGTTTTTGAAATTCCACTCTTAAGGAGGTGAAAAGAGGGTTGCATTTTATTAAAAACTCTGTATTCTCTGAGTCGATTAACGGTACAGTACACATTCGTCTTCAATTAAAATTAATACACACTGTGGCACGTACATCACGGTTTCTTACAAAATAATCTCCCAACAGAGTCAAGTAAGGCTGCGAAAATTGCAAGAGGCGCAGGATGATCGGGTGAGCGGGTAGAGCGAGTATTAACTTATTAACAAGAAGCTGATAAAAGAAGATTATTGTCTCCAGACAATAATCTTCTTCTATCAGCTTCTTTGCTATGATATCCATAGCATAAAGGCTACTTTCGTCCTAAAAACACTGTAACCATAGGATTATACACGTAGCCAAAGCCGCGGTTAATACTAGTTAGTTATATATATGTATTTACTTCAGTTTTGCATATAAAATTTATATAAAATACATTTAACTCATAAATATCTGGTCCACAATAAAAAAAATAGGCGACAAATTTTAACCAAATGAAGACAATTAGCTAACGAGTATCGGATCGTTTTTGCTTCGTATTTTTGACGCTCAGTTGTATTTTTTTTATTCCCGGTATAAATTCTGTTTGGTTTAATACTCGTTATAATTTTAACGCACTTTTTATTCGACAGGACTACGAAAGTTATTTTTATTTCTGTTATTTCAATATTTTATACATGTTCTTTAATTACTTCGGCATTCAGTTGATGGTTAATCTAATCAAAAAATAAACTTTTCATATAAATCAAGTACGTAACGAATTCGTCAAAATTTGGTTACTGAGTTTTAATTTTGTTGGTTTTGTTTGGGAATATAATTAAAATATTTGTTGTTTCTATCAATATAATATTATAATAGCATTAAATATTAAAGCAATGTGGCAAAAGACGAGCCCGGAGCAGGACTCGAACCTGCGCATCTCGGGTTCCGGCCCAGCGCACTACCAACTGTGCCATCCGAGCTCCTACTCCAGAGTTCGAATTTGTCCACCGCTTGTTTACGTTTTGGAGTGACGTAAGTTTCATTCAAATGTTAGCCGTTACAGGTCTATACGTACAACATCTTCCAATAGTGAGGAAAAAATGTTATTAAAGAATGAAATCACTCAATATTAATAAATATTTTTAGCATTTTTTGCTATGCTATATATATAATTCGAACTCTGGAGTAGGAGCTCGGTTGGTACAGTTGGTAGTGCGCTGGGCCGGAAACCGAGAGGCGCAGGTTCGAATCATGCTCCGGGCTCGTCTTTTTCCACATTGCTTTAACATTTAAGTATATTTGAGCTGATTGCATAGCAAAAATGCTAAAAATATTTAATAATTATAATAGCAACTCAAATTATGTACCATTGCTGAACACGGGTATCCTCTCACGACGTTTTTTTTTCATCGTTAGCAGATGGTAAGTCATACAATTAGTATGTATAATTTCCATAAAGTGTTCATATTTGTTACTGCCTCGGTGGTCCAGTGGGTACAGTGTGTGCCTGCTGTGTACGAGGTTGTGGGTTCGATTCCCATACAGGGACTCTGGGTGTAATTTGTGTCCGTTAATTGTATGTTTGTAAAGTCCCGCAATACAATATCTTCTTCTTCTTTTCTTTTTTAAAGAAGAAGAAGATATTGTTACCGCCACCAGAAATCGAAGATATACCTTATATCTACGAATCGGTTTCACTCGACACAATATAATTGTTTTTTATGAAAAAACCGAACTATAGATACAAGTAGGATGTTTTCAAATGCATGTAATACTACCGAGTAAAGTTCACACCACAAACAATATTTTCTTTCATTTAAAACTTGACTAACGACAGCCAGCCAGCAAAGAGTTTTTTCTATTCAATTTTAATTAAAAGTGGGTACAAATACGGGTTGTAGGGCGAGGCTGCGTGCGATCCGGTCATCTCCGCAATGGACTAGATTACTGGTGGAGTTTTATAGAAAATGTCGTCACCTCTGCCGACTTGAAGCATCGGGAACGTTCCACTTTAATTAATTATTTCTTGTTCGTGTTGGTATTTGTAAATCTGGTTGGAAAACATGTTGTGTAACGTGTGGTGGTGGATTTAATCAGTATGGTGTTTTTCTTGAGTGAAGTGGAATATGAATTTACTTTTCTAACCTTTATTTCATAGGTGACAAATAGAAGTAGACTATACTTAGTTGTCACAAAATAAGAAGCCCATTTGACATTCGTTCGCGATATCCTAGAGATCTTAGACACGTTATCAATCAAATAAATTACAATAATTGCAGTCATAAAAAGATTAATATTTTAAAAGTATTCCAGTTATCAACTTCGTGTAAGTACGTTCATTCAAGATAAGCTCTAGCGTTTTATTTTCTACTAGGCCCAAGTAAAAAAAAAAAAAATTGTCTATGAAGAGCGAGACCCCCTGCCACAGGCTTTTTATAAGCTTACTGGGAGGGTCTCAGAAATAAGTATAATTAGTACCCTAAGGCTTTTGAAAATAAGGAATTTTGAATTTTTGAAAGCTAAATAACATTAACGAGATAATATATCGAAATAGTTTTCTCATTTTGTGTTGTGTATACTCATAGATAATAATAAATGCAACCAACAAACACACGATCCGCCTAATACATCCAGTTACCGTAGACTATGAAAAATTGTAATACCTAAGAATGCACTTAGCTAAGGCTTGGGATATCGCCAACAACCTTGAGCATATGGGCGAAGCAAACACGACTCACCACACCACACACTAATAATTCTCTAAACGAGCGCGGGGATACAAACAGAAAAATACTCTTTGAAAGGACGTCTTATTAATTTTTTACCCGACTACGGCGAAGCAAAAAGGAGGGTTATGATTTTGACCTGTATGTATGTTTGTATGTATGTATGTATGTATGTATGTATGTATGTATGTATGTTCATCTGTTCCCGCATAACTTCTAAACTATTTATCATAACTTGACAAATGAGGTATCGTTAGAAACGTCTTGATTGTCTGCTGGTTATAGGCTATGTGACGTCACAATAAAATCAGTATGGCATCCTCTGGGGGACCTGAAACCTAAAAATAAAAACTAAATTTCTTGAAAAAGTGCCGTGATGGGTATCAAATGATAGGATTTAATTTGCAGGTTTCGAATATGTAAATATTACTAGCTTTCGCCCGCTGGTGTGCCTGCATTGTTTGTTTATTAGTTGGTTTAGGTCAAATCTTGCTTGCGAGATTTGAACCACTTTTCAATGTTTGATTGAGCTGAAATTTGGTACACCGACGGCACTTTGGTGACAATGTAATGATGTAATACCATAGAGCTGGTCTGATGATGCAGTCAGAAGGTGGGCAAATGACCTCGTCAAATAAACAAGATATCCGCGTCGTGTTAAGGTGCAATGGCTTTATCTTGACAAGTACTATATTCTTAGGTGGGCGTTCAGGATATAATGATGAAGTCGGAAGATGGCCATAGGAACTCAGCAACGAAACGAGATAACCGCGTCGTGTTTGGGTTCGTTACATATATCTTGACGAGTACTTTATACCTAGGTGGGTGTTCAGGACGTGGTGATGAAGTTGGGAAGTGGCTATAGGAACTCTTCAACGAAGCAAGATAGCCGCGGCTTGTTTGGGTTCGTTACCTATATCTTTACGAGTACTTTAATCCTAGGTGGGTGCTCAGGACGAGGTGATGAAGTTGGAAAGTGGCTAGAGGAACTCTTCAACGAAACAAGATAGCCACGTCGTGTTTGGGTTCGTTACATATATCTTTACGAGTACTTTATACCTAGGAAGGTGTTCAGGACATGGTGATGAAGTTGGGAAGTGGCTATAGGAACTCTTCAACGAAACAAAATATTCGCGTCGTGTTTAGGTTAGGTGCAATAGATTTATCTTGACAAGTGCTATATTCCTAGGTGGGTGCTCAGGATATAATGATGAAGACGGAAGATGGCCATAGGAACTCTTCAACGAAACAAGATAGCCACGTCGTGTTTGGGTTCGTTACCTATATCTTTACGAGTACTTTAATCCTAGTTGGATGTTCAGGACGAGGTGATGAAGTTGGAAAGTGGTTAGAGGAACTCTTCAACGAAACAAGATAGCCACGTCGTGTTTGGGTTCGTTACATATATCTTTACGAGTACTTTATACCTAGGTAGGTGTTCAGGACGTGGTGATGAAGTTGGGAAGTGGCTATAGGCACTCTTCAACGAAACAAGATATCCGCGTCGTATTTAATTTAGGTGCAATAGATTTATCTTGACAAGTACTATATTCCTAGGTGGGTGCTCAGGATATATCTGTACCTATATAAAATTTATTTATTTCATACTTTTCAGAGGATGATTTTTAAGTAGTCGGGTTTTTAGACTTTTAACAAATTAAACTTATATTGTAGATGTTTTTTTCGTATTTTTTGATAAAAATTGAAATCATAAAGTGGTTAATAATATCTCAATAATTTTGTGCTGAATCTATGATTTTTTTACAAATTATTTAGAATTAATATACAATTTATGACATAACCATATTATGAAATACATCTTGTAGATTAATACTGTATATTTTGGCAGTCATTATTGTCTATAAATGAGAACAAAAAATGCTTTCATTTACACCTGTTTTTATCATTTTTTGAGTAAGGGGCATTAATCCTTAAGCACAAGACTTATCTATTATAAGACCGCGTAGCGCGCAGTATTATTAGCGTATATAAATTAGTGTTATAAAGTTTCCGCAGATGCATTCAATTTAAGTAGGTATATATTGCAAACAACGTAGATGCTCTAAACTAAAACTTCTAATATCACTGGCCTTTAATCCAACAAAATTGCTTCGGCACTGTGCGATAAATTGTATAAAACTTTTAACTAATTCGATTTTCCTAAATTGTTTCCCAAACTATTCTTATAGATGGTGATTTGAGTACATTGAGTTACTGGAGCTAAATATTTTATAGAGACAGATATTAGGAGTTGGTAAATAAGACTAGTTTTGATCATATGAGAAACTTTGGCCATATCTCAGTGACGTCAGAATAAGCTACAGTATTCATGGAACAAGTTACTAGCGGGAATTGAATTACATATTTACATTCGTAATTTAAAGAGTTTTTTTTTATTATGGTGGCACGGATATGCATCAGATTTTGTATTCCCTTTGTATGTTTTAACACACAAATAATAATAATATTTTGAGACAACTCACATACCGCCATCTGATCCCAAACTAGGCAGAGCCTGTACTATGGCAACCAGACAACTGATAAACATACTTATATATTTCTAAATACATACATATTATAAATAAATAACACCCAGACACAGAACAAACATTCGTGTTCATCACACAAAGATTTGTCCTGGATGGGAATCCAACCCACGACCTCCGGCGTAGCAGTCAGAGTACCTTACCACTACACCAACAGGCCAGTCAAAGGATTTTGTATAGTGAAACACTTTTTAACCAGATTACTAAACAGAAAAGATACCTTATATATTTATAATAAGGTATCTTTTTATAATTATTAAAAAAAAGATCAAAATAGATGTTATTATATAATTAGTTTCCGTCATATAAAATGTCTACGTTTAGGCCACGAAGGTATAAATAAATTTACTAGGTACGTAATCTATATATCTTCCAAAATATCTAACTCTATTAATGTGTTGATTACTTAGCCGTAAATTTTGCAAGGTGTTCACTTCTTAGGAATGTAGTGTACAACACTTAGAGTAAATATTATATCTAAATTTAACACCTTCAGATTTTCCAAAGGATTCCTCATGTTTAATGAAATAAGGCTCTTAGCTAACATTAATTCAATTGTACATTATATAATGTCTAATTCTTGTTGTGGTAAATGTTGATGTACCTTTATAGGTATTTACTGAATCACATTGGATAAGGCATAAGGAATCGTATTCATTTGTTTAACTTGATGCTGAAATTATGATGATGATGATGATGTACAATATTGTACAATGTACATCATCATCATCACCATCTTAACCAAAAGACGTCCCCTGCTGTACATAGACCTCCCCTCATATTGTATACTAGCTGTTGCCCGCGGCTCCGCCCGCGTGGATGTCGGTTATCGTTGTAAAAAGTAGCCTATGTGTTATTCCAGACCATAATCTCTGTGCCAAATTTCATCCAGATCCGTTCAGTAGTATTTACGTGAAAGAGTAACAAACACCCATCCATCCATCCATACTTACAAACTTTCACGTTTATAATATTAGTAGGATATATGTATTGTACATAGTACAAGTTGTACATTGTACATCTATTGTACATAATTATGGATTTAATGCTAATATAATTTTGTAACAGTCAAGCTACAGTAATGCGGGGATAAAAAGATAGTAAGTGCAGTGCTGTGTAGTTTTCAAGAGAGTTAGGGCACCATACTATATTTATCCGTGTGGTGACGGATTAAGAATACAAATGTCACCACCCCTTTCCATCCCAAAGGGTGTCGTAAGAGTCGACTAAGGGAGTAAGTCAGTCAGACAATATCCACTGCAAGAGAGGGAAAACTCGAAACAAAATCCTATACCAATCCGTCTGGCCAGCGTGGTATAGTAGGCTAATATCCCTCCAATTGTATGGAGGAGACCCGTGCCCAGCAGTGGGACGTTTATGGGTTGAGATGATGATGATGACTAGCGAGCAAGCCCGACTGAAGAAGGACCTCTACCTTACAGAAAACCACAGCCAAATAACTATACACACTGGTGTAGTTGTGTTCTTGTGTGTGAGTACAGCTCTCCAGCGCTGATTTCGGGATGATTTTTGAAAGAAACGTATTCCTATCCCAGGGATACTATCATCATAAAGCCCTGGTTTTTTTATTTTTTTATTTTGGCATCGGCCCGCTTGATAATAACCAGTTACCGTAGCCAATGGACGCTTGCAATACCAGAAATATCAATTGCCAACCAATTTTTTTACACCACGATTCTATAAATATAATATCTTATGTTGTGGAAATCTTTGGGGGAGGCCTATGTCCAGCAGTGGATGTTTTTTGTCTGAGATGATAATGATGATGATGTCTATTCCTACAGATAAGTCACAGTTTCATGTATGTCAGTGCTATCAAGTGGTTTTATGTATATTTTAAGTATTTTTGAAGTCAATAAAGATTTTTTCTATTCCATTCTCTTTTACTATACTAAATTAATAGGTATTTAAGATGCAGAAAAATGTAAAACATCGATGTTTTGATTTCAAACCTAGTTCGAAGAAGGACAGTCATGTCAATTTTCTACAAACTCAAAATTTATTTATTTATTTAGGTTACAAGGTAACGCTTATGAAGGTCATAAATTATGAATAAACCAGAAATATGTCAGCTAATTTGCCTACGGCTAGTTTCCTGACGTGGAGCCATTAGAAGAACTAGCAAGAAATTCAGGCCACTCTTTCATTGTTTGAACGATACATTCACTTGAATTTATTATATTATCCATTTTATATAAACGAGTATAATGGTTTCTAAGCTTAAAAAGCAAACGTCAAGACAAATTAAGATCGTAACATTAATCGCCCTCTCTAGGGCATGCCCGATATAATGACAGACATCTTCGAAATGGTAACGCTTTTTAGGTTACGAAGCGAATCTTTCAGTTTTAATTACGTAGTAACCGATAACTGTTACGGCCAATAATATAGATGGCACGAAAAATTAATTTACCATTTTTTATGCTTATCTATAAGTTAGTCTGACTAAACTTAAACTGTTTTCCGCAATATCACTTACACAAACATCACCTCATTCGTACTTTGACATTCATACAAACACACACATACTCACAATATCTCAACCTAATAGATTCATTAGTAAGTACACTAAAATTGGTATTGCAGGTACTTTAGTTTTAAATGTTTATATTATGAAATTGTGATGTATGTAGGGTTGAAGATTTGTAACACAGGTTTTTTAAGGCCTAGTACAGACTCCAAATGCCTTGGTGGTCCAGTGGTCGCAGTATGCGTCTCTAGTGCGGGAGTTGTCTTTTTTTTTCAATTCTCATTAAGTGTTAACAAGTTAATTTTGACCTGTCATAATTTTATAATTATTGCGACTTATTGTGCCTTTTGAGAGAAATAAAAAAAATATTATAATACATAATTTAGATTAATCGAGATCCATTTCACGTTTATTGTCTCTTTCATGCTCCTTATGGGTCGTATGTGATGTTGATGCATACACCATTCCTCAAGAAATTGGGCCATTAAATTCAACAATATTATTTTTCGTATCCCATTTTTAGTTTTAAAGCATGTTTAAACAAATAAACTTTTTAGTTTTATATATATACGTATAGATTTTATTTAGTGTTTGATGTAAACTATTGGAGTAGTAGACCTAAAACAATTCAAGTATCGTTTTGTGACGTCACACACTCATTTCATCTAATGAGAGTACCCCTTAATATTTTTTCATCTTATTTTCATCTTATCTCTGTATGTCTTGTCGTATATATTTATAAGGTACCTACAGTTTTAGTGACTTGTAAAAGCAATCATAAACTAAAGTATACATTCTTTTTGCTGAAAACGTTATGGAATTAACTATCGTCAGAGTATCTTCGGCTCGTCTGGAATTCGACCCTTCTGCCGCGAACGAGCACACCTCCGCGCATTCTTCAATTTGCTACGTGACGTCATGTAGTTCCCATCGAGTTGCCGATCTTAACTATCTTGGAAAGGAAGGAAAGGGAAGCTTTAGATGCGAGAGGGTTTTTTTAATTTTCTATTTGAATGGGTAAGAAGAAGGTGAATTAACAAAGGTAAAAGCGTATGGATCGATAACTGGATAAAGTGAAATTTGCATTTTGGAAAACGTCTACCATTTATTATGTACACTCCAGATCTATTTCAGTCGACAACGTTATTGCAAAATTTAATTTCATTCAACGTCTAAGCGGCAGGGTTACCGTTTCCCTAGGTGCTTGTAACTATGCTGCAGTTTAACGTAGGTATACATTTTAATCAATATTTAAATCGACTTAGAAATAAACAGCAAAAACAAGGAGAAATCGATATAATATGTATGTTCTGCCCATATTTTGAAATAAACCACATAAATGATTTGGTCGATCATTTCACAAAGTGCATAATATCTTATGTATGTATTGACTTTATTATCATGATCGACTAATTTATAATATGGTTAATTTCACGAAATCACCTTCTCTTTTGTGTCGGTTAAAAATACTTCCAAATATACACCCTCAAATTGTATTGGAAAACCAAATGATAGAATTTTATAAAGTTAATAGAACGAGTGACATGTCCTTGTATAAAATTAACATCTAAACTCGCTCGTCGCTTGTTTCACAGACCAAGTAATAACCATATTTTGAACATGCCGCAGTGCATCTGCTTGAGCTCATCTAACTTATTATATCCCGCTGTTGGCCACTGTTTGCATCGTAAATTATACCAATAAAGAGCTCCTGCATATCATTTTCGCTTAGATATCATTTCATCTAATGAGGAGTATTTACATATGAATACGCTATCGTTGACTGCGTTTTCTAAGGTTTTATATTTAGCATGAATTATGTATGTCTTTTAAAAGTTAAATAGTTATTTGTATGCATAGTATTATTTATATACATACCTACTTAATATATATTTTGAACTAGCAGTCCGCCCTTTCTTCGCACGGGTGGTATTTCCCGGGCTTCCGTACCGAGTTTTTCAACAAAATATAGCCTATGACACTCACAATTAACGTGGCAAAAGAATTATTGGTAAAAGAATTTTCAAAATCGGTTCAGTAGATCCAGAGATTATCCCCTGCAACGTCACAAACTTTACCTCTTTACAATATAATGTGTAGTATATTTTTAGTTATGAAAGGCTATATTCTTAAGTATTTTGTAAAATAATAGTAACTTTTTATATTAAAGTCTCCACTTTACAAACATTTCAATTAACGGAGATAAAATACACTTTCACTCAAAACAACCATTTTTGGATCATTCAAATTTGAGCTAACAGTGCAATAAGGATCTTGTTCTGGCTTATACTACACTAAGTAATGTTTTCATAGCATTAAAAACTGCTCTTATAACGAAAAACACTTTATTCTTACCTCTTGCATCTGTGAAATATCACAGAAATAATTTCCGCAAAATCTATTTCGACAAAAACGAAAAAGAAATGTTCTATTTGAAATCTAATAAACGCAATGAAACTTCCTCATACTAGAACATGTACTGACATTTACTAAATCAAGAAAAGAAGGTACTACAGAACAATGTCCAGAATTAACGTCCCTTGAAACATATTAATTTCACAAGTTTCAAGATGGAGGGCAATTAAAACTTGAAACTGAGAACGTAGCCGTTGAAATTCCTGATTCTTTTTCATTTAATTTCATCTTCGACTTGTGATAAAATGGGGCAAGTAGACAAAGTCGCAATTATTGAAAGAGCACACTGAAACTATTGGATATTTACTTATATACTTAGTTATTCGTGCAAATATTTGTTTGTTTGTTACAAATATAATATGACTAGTTTCCAGTAGAGCTTTTGTAAATATGCCTATAAAAAGTGTGAATCTGAGAATAATTATAAAATATAAATAAATATAATAAAGA
This sequence comes from Trisateles emortualis, assembly GCA_947095525.1. NCBI lineage: Eukaryota > Metazoa > Arthropoda > Insecta > Lepidoptera > Erebidae > Trisateles > Trisateles emortualis. The sequence continues at coordinate 16,248,528 of OX352736.1, read as the reverse complement.
CAGTAAAAGATATCCTCTATCCTAAACCCGATACTTCAGCCGACGAATGTTGTCCGTCACTTAGTGTCTGCATGTATTCTCTTTTTCATTAATTTTAAATTATAGTAAGTAACAAATTGTTAAACTTAGATTAAAGCCTACCGTTCTGATCACTTGTTAAATACCTACTTAATTACTTGTTTCACTATATGCGCATGTATTTGAGTTACAATCTACAATTGGGTCAACTACATACTATAATATCTTGTTTTTGATTTTTGTTAAGATTGTAATTGGTTTTGTGCATAATAAATATAAATAAATAAATATAAACTTTAACTTGACACATACATCAATGCATTTTATTCTTAAATGTCTATTTTTTATTTATTTGTTTTACCAGCTAAATAATAGTATAATTTCGACGGAGGGTAAGCCTTGTGATCTGTACTACAGGATTTCCTACAACTGACACCAGACTCTTTAACACGTACTACAGTAAAACTTCCGTTATGAGAAGATAAGAAAATAAATAAATATTATTATTATATTATTGATGTAGGTATGTATTATTATTATTTATTTATTATAAAAAATACATAGTGCTTCTTAATATTAACTTATAGCTAACAGTATAACATAATATGATAGTATATAACAGTGTAACATATATAATAATATGAAGATGATGTATGTATAATATGGTTAATAAATAATAACAGTATTGTACTTTTAAAGTCAAGAAAGAAGATCAGATAACGTTTTGTCCGCCACTATTCTTAAAGTAGGTCAAATTATATTTCCAAATGACATTTTTAAAAACATCAATCGAGTGTGAGAGTGCGCAAATTTAACTACCAATATTTATTTGTTTTATTAAAGCATTTTTTATACTTCTTGAGTGGCAAACAAGCATACGGCCTGCCTGATGTAAAGTTGTGGACGCTTGCAATACCAGCGGTATCACTTGCGTGTCCATCCTTTTACACCAAGCCTTTAAGATGGAATACCTCTGGGGGAGGCCTATGTCCAGCAGTGGACGTCTTGAGGCTGAGATGAGATGAACCTCTGGGGTACTCGTAGGAAAATGTTTCTTTCAAAATGCATCCCTAAATTAGTGCTGGAGAGATCTCCAGCGCTTATTAAGGGGTCATATTCCTGTGTGTGAGTTCAGGTATACTTACACACAGGAACATGACTACAATGTTGTATGTAGTGATTTGGCTGTGGTCTTCTGTAGAGTAAAGGTCCTTCCCCTGTCGGGCTTCATTGCTAGTATAGTGCCTATCCCTCTTAAACTCTTAAAGTACCACACCCAAAGAATAATAAATGAAATCACTCCAGTGAATAATAAATGAAGACCGATAGATTTTCTAGTATGGATCATCATATTTTATATCTCACCGAGATGATACATTCATCAGCAAACATAGCCTTAATAAAATCCTAAAACTTAGAAGTAGGATTCCAAATACTGTCATCATAAGCACGTTATTTCCATTTTATAGCATTTCACTATTTTCCCTTGATTTATGACCTCGTTCCCAGTTAGGGCCCCTTTGAAGTTTGGCAAAACTGCTTTTGGAGAGGTACTTTATAGTCTACTAAGTATGAAATCTGCCTTTGATTTTTGACTACGAAGGGATCGTTCCCTGACATTATCTTGTCATGACTGGATCTTTATGTGTAAACCAAGCTGGGGTCATAAAATGCATTTCGGGTAGTAAAATGAAAAGGATAGGAATTCATGTGATATATACCTTCAAAGATAAACATTTGAATAAATCAAATGATCTTCTCCCAACTATATAATATGTATTATTATTTTTATATTACTTAGATTGGATGGCAAACTAACATACAATACGCTTGATGGTAAGCAGATATAGACCTATGGACACTTGTAATACCAAAGTTTTCACATGCGTGTGGCCGACTCAAAAATTTAAACACCAAAAGATTTTAGGATATTTGTATTTGTGCACATATTTGTACACTATAATAATATGTCCTGCGTAGTCGGCTAATCTTCGTTGAGATCAATCACCGTGACTGGAATCGGTCTGGCCGGCTATATTACTACTATTATTTTGTAAGGTGAATGTCCTTTCCCTCCTACTTGCTTGTATTGTGGTTTTATTAATATTTTAATCTAATAAATGCAGACAGTAAACTTATGAATAGATAACAAACAAACTGATATTTGCATCTTTAATATTGCTATGAATATGCATAAGTTATATTTCAATCAAAATTCATCGAACGTCACCACGACTTGTTTTAAAATATTTTGAGTAATATTATATATTCATATGATTACAAGCTATTTGTATTCAGAAAAGTCTCTGTCTCTTATGTATTCTGTCAGCATATAACCCTTAGGACATCTGTCTCCAATCTCTTCGATCTAGGGTTCAATAGTAGGCGCTATATGCTTTCGTGGCATTCTGGTCAACGCAAATAAGGCTTTTCTTTAAAATATGCATATTTAGTGCTTTCAATATCAGACTAATTTGGTTGATATAGTATGTTTATAAATTTCTTTAATAATGTTTTCGGTAAATCTTTTATCAATGGCCTCTAATCTAGATAAACTTTTATTGTGCAATGTATGAAACAAATTTCATTGACGATATTGAATCAATATCTAACCATTTAGCTAGTTGAATAGTCAAGAGCCTAGAGTATTCAAATTTAATCATCTATCATTTTCATAGATTTATCTTCAAATGTCAAACGTCGAAGTATGAAGTTGATTTCAAAATCAATCGTACCTATCTGGGTTCGATTCCCACCCAGGATAAATCTTTGTGTGATGAGCACGAATGTTTGTTCTGTGTTTGGGTGTAATTTATCTATAATATGTATGTATTTAGAAATATATAAGTATGTTTATCAGTTGTCTGGTTACCATAGTACAGGCTCTGCCTAGTTTGGGATCAGATAGCGATGTGTGAGTTGTCCAGAAAAAATATTATATATATATATATATATATTAAATATATCTACAAAAATCAAGTATGTCACATTCGCCGTTTAAAACCTGTCAGAAAAATCAAATAACTCTTCACCTGACCTGGAAAATGAATTCAGAGTTCTATAGGCATTGTAAATTTAAAACAAAAGAGTAAAATATCAAAATAGTTATAAAATCAATATAATTCAACCCTTACCCAAACAAGCCCTTCTCAATTACTAGTACATAGCTCTACAACGCCCTGTATCAGATTAAGGACAGATTAGTAAACGTCTAGTATCTGATGAAGATGCATTGCAAGGAATCGACAGGTGGCTACCGATACATGATTGATGTCGACCGTCGCCGTGTTTGCGACAATCGGATGTCATAGATTAATGTGAAGATGTGGCAACTAATGTAGAGGGTGGATATGTTTGTATTGTAAATTGTGGTGATGAAGATACATTTATTTTTTTATTATTTCTTTTTACCGTTTTAACGGCAAAAATCATTTCAATTTCTATTGGTCTGGCTGTAAACATACTCCTTTTGACAGCATTGTCGAAAACAGCCATCATGCCGTCCTGTGTGCAGGTGTTTAGGTATGTAGGGCACAAAGTGAGGATGGAAATCATTTGAGTAACACCGCATTCAAAAAAAAACTAAGAGAGTTTTGCAATAAACAATGAGAGATATGATACTTTGTGAATGTATTTTTTTAATATAAGTGCGATATGGAAATTATTACCGAAAATGCAAAAGTCATTTTTTAAAACAGCAATAAAAAAATATTTGATACTCCGTGCATTGATTAAATTGATGCTTAATTATGACGTCTGATAAAACGCCTACAAAACATCATAATTTACAATAGTAAGAATGTTTTTTTAGTATGTAATTAGGCGTTAAGCTTCATTTTAGTCACATCTAGAAATATCATATCATGTTAGTCTTTGCCTCTCTGTATTGTAAATTGGCTATTGGTTTGTATCAATTACGGATTACCCCATAGTAATACTAACTTTATAGATCTAATCTTAGTGTAGTGTATACTGATCAAGTACTTACTAATATACTCGTAGCTAACTAAATATAGCGTATTTAATATATCTGACGATAATATAACACATCTATACTAAAATGGGTACTGTGACGTTTAACATTTTACGATAAAGATAAAAGAAAATTATTGAATCAATCTCTAATCAATTAGCTAATTGAATGACTAAGAGCCTAGAGTATTCGATCGATAGATTTTTATTTAATCGTCTATCATCATCTTCTAATATCACATGACAAACTACCATGGTTACTTTGCCATGTGAAATTTGAAGATATATCTATCTATGTGAAAAATACTATAGGGCTTGTAGCCTGTCATGGTCAGTCAGTAGATAGGTGACTATTATAAAAACACGTAATATAATATGACCGGACAGAGACCAAACGGCTCCCTCGTAGTTCATGGAATAGTGTCAACTCTTAGTCAAATTCCACAAAATGTACCTAGATGTTACTGTTTATCATTATTACGGCCTGCTGTACTACGTGGTCAGCATTTTTTTTGAGAATGGTAGGGCACTATTTTAGCAAGCAGGCCCAACTGGGTTTGAACCACCAGCTTACAGAAGAGAACAGCCAAATACTACTCACAGCGGTGAAGCCGTGTTCCTGTAAATGAGTACAGGTATCCAACTCTCATGTATAATAATTAATTAGCAACATTAAATCATCACATAGAACTTAAGTCTTATTATCGACTTATTCTTGTTCAAACTTCATTTCGTTTAGCTTATATTAGGGACAGGGAGTTGAGACCGGCTCCTTGTCGGCACCGGTTACGCGTCGTAGCCACGGAGTCCTCGCTCTCATAGAAGCGTTTTGAAAGAAATGTTTCCTTAAAGCCCTGGTGTAAAAAAATGGGTCGGCAACAAGCAAGTGATACTTCTGGTATTGCAAGCGTCATGACTATGGTAACTGCTTAACATCAGGCAGGCTGTATGTTTGTTTGCCAGCCAAGTCGTTATCTTATGATCTGCCATGTGTATTGTAATGTACATATTTTAGATGAGTGGAGTCTCCTAATACACGCATTGCATACTTAAAAGGAGGCTCCAATCAAAATCAGACTATTATAAATAAAAAAGTAGTAAAGAAGAAAAAAAACAAAATTGCTCAAAATTATGCCTACGCCTAACATTTGCACTTAAGATTTTCAAAATTTCACATCATCACTTTAATATATAACATTCTGTAATTTGCCATTAGCCTAGCTAGGTACGAGCGTTATATTGAAACCGCAACGCATCTGGAATATAAAGGGGCAATTTCAACAGTAATGTCCAATTGTGAAGGTGAGTCAGGTAACCTCCAATCCCAATAGAATACTTACATCGTCTGTACTGTGTTATTTGTGTTGGACTTTATTTTAATATCGATGGCCGCATTAAATAAACTTTCTAGATTTTTTCCACAAACAATTAGTTATTTACCAACTTCAAAAAAAGACGAGGTTCTATATTAGACTGTATGTATTTCATATGTCCTCTATTTGTGGACTGATTCTCAAAATTCTTTTTTTATTTGAAAGAGTATACTCTTAAAGTAGTCCCACTGGCACCCAATCAAGGGCAACCCTCAAATGTTATAGGTATTAAATTAACAAATGAATTGATACAGCTTAATGATAACGTCATTTTATAAATGCACTAAAAGCTCTTTAAATCTTCTACTAGTAAGTGTTATTTACAGTTAAAATTGTATTTTATTGTAGTAATCAATTGATTAGTACATATAAAACTCATAAACATAAACTCCTTCAGCGAATGTAAGTAATTAAATTGTACTCATTTCGTTTGTCATTGTGTGTAAGCTTATTGATTTAACCTTATTTGTTCACTTATAAGCTTAGTCATTGTCACAATTTGAGGTATGACATCGTTGGGTTATGTATATACATAAGCTGTGTAACCCAACGATGTCATACCTCAAATTGTGATCTGCTTAACCTAACCGTTAAGGAAACTTTGACGCCTGAGTCCACCAACGCGGTCGTTGAGGCTGCAACAATATAAATTGTAACGATGTTTGCCTTAACAGAAAGAAGAAGAATAACAAAAAAGTTGACCTTTTGTGCAAGGTATTAAATCTGTACAGATCATAAAATTGCGCTAACAATGACTAAGCTAATAAGTGCACAAATAAGATTAAATCAATAAGCTTATACACAATGACAAACAAAATAATTGCACCAATTACGATAAATCAAATAATCTCACATAGAACGACAAATCAAGTAAGTAAATAAATAATGACAAAACAAAATAATGACTGCAAGGTATGTTTAGTGGCGGCGTGTTGTGGGTTCGATTCCCACACGTGAAAAAAATTGTGTAATCCATTAATAAATCATCTCAATCCATAAACGTCCCGCTGCTGGGCACGGGTCTCATCCATACATTTAGAGGAATATTAGCTTACTACACCACGCAAGCCAGACGGGGTGGTATAGGGTTTTGTTTCGAGTTTTCCCTCTCATGCAGTTGATATTGTCTGCTTGACTGATTGTCTCAAAGCTGGGTATACTTTTTTTCCGTTAATTGTATCTTTGAATAGTCCCCGCGACATAGGGCTTGATCTCTTGTGCGGGAATTGTCTTAAAGTAAATCAAATACAAGCACAATATAAACTAGCTGATTATTCCTCTACGCACAAACTAATTGTTTCAACATTACATGTATTTCCATTATAAAGATAATTGGATGCATAGTCAGATACCAAGCTACAAAGGGTTAACAAGAAAACGGTGAAATTAGGAAATTCCACTTAATTAGCGTTTCAAATTTAATCCTCTAATTTGAGGGCAAGACTAATTATTATTTTGTTTACAGAAACCTAATGGAATTTGTAGTAGTAAACACGATTGTTGTTTTAAAGGTTCCCGCGATGATTGGTAAAAACAGAAGACGGATTAATTAATGAAATTAGTCGGTTCACTAACTTCTCATGAATGAGGTGATGAACTTTAATTCTAATATGAAACGATTTTTAATGACGTTTAAAACTTACTTTACAGTTACCAGTACTTGGCAGTGTTCCTGCCACTACTGATGGCCATGAGCTTTGAATAATAATAATAATATTATCGTGACAACTCACACAACGCTATCTGATCCCAAACTAGGCAGAGCCTGTACTATGGTAACCAGACAACTGATAAACATACTTATATATTTCTAAATACATACATATTATAGATAAATTACACAATATTCGTGCTCATCACACAAAGATTTGTCCTGGGTGGGAATCGAACCCACGACCTCCAGCGCAGCAGTCAGAGTCACTAACCATTAGACCAAATGGCCCATTGATTTACCTGTCGCCCACAGTCAAGAGGCCCATTGATTCGCCTTCTACGATGATGATGATGCAGCCATATATGCAGGAACATTGTTAGTGCTTAAGTGGTCGCGCAACCACAGATGCCCTTGTAATTGTCTTACTGTAACTAAGTGAAACGGAATCCGCTACGTCTGCTACCAATGGTAATAAATAAATAATTGATAACAAATAGTTGATTTTAAATTTAAGCGTATTGGCTTGATGGTAAGCAGTTACCGTAGTCTATGGATGCTTGCAATAGTACAAGTATCACTTATGTGCTGCTGACTCAGATTTTGATACCTGGGTTTTGTGATGCGATTACCCTGGGATATGCCTAAATGACTGCTGGAAAACTATACTCACACACTGAAACACAACTACTCCGCTGTGTGTTGTAGTTATTTGGTTGTGGTCTTCCATTAGAAGCAGGTCCTTCTCCACCCAAGCTTGCTTGTTTGTATGGAGCCCTTGATCACTATTTCATGCAAAGTGATCATAATACTAATATTATGAGAGAGGTCTCTGAATTTAGACTTTTATCTAAATAAAATACTAAATTCCTTATTTATATGTTTATATCTGTTGACAGGCACTCTTACAAAATTGACTCATTTTATAATTCATGCAAAGTTAGTGTGACATTGTAGATAGTTATCTTTACTAATATTATAAATGTGAAAGTTTGTAAGTATGGATGGATGGATGGATGTTTGTTACTCTTTCACGTAAAAACTACTAAATGGATCTCGATGAAATTTGGCACAGGAATAGATTATGGTCTGGAATAACACATAGGCTACTTTTTACAGCGATAACCGACACCCACGCGGGCGGAGCCGCGGGCAACAGCTAGTAAATTAATAATGTGCAACTTTTATTAAACCTCGTGCTGTAATGAGCGACTCATTTTCATCACTTTTCGCTATTCAGGTGACAGTACTAACACGACTGCGGCAAACTATTTTATTAAAAACTTCTCTCGAAGTTATTAAACTGCAGGTATGAGATACCAGTTTTAATTAATACCGAGACCTTACAATGATTTAATTAATTTTTATTCTTTATAAGTTGCTATGACGAATACGTATTAATCTTTTATTTTATAGCCGTCTTTTTAATATACTCATAAAGAGAATTCTGAAAATGTTCTCATTGTCTTCGCACAGAATCCCATTTATTAATACAATGCACACACACAGTCCAAGTAAATATTTGATTCTACATTATAATATCTCTAAAATGAAAAAGCTCTACATTTCAGTAGGCAAAAATATATTTTATTTCGTTTCACACAATGAATGAATATCGTAGTACTTATATGCAATTTTAGTGTAATATAATGAGTTTATTGCTTGGAATTTATAACAATTTAAATGAAATGATTTATCGAAATTTACTCCAATCCACCTCAGCCATAAGACGTCCACGTGCTGGACATAAACCTCCCCCAAGGTTTTCCACATCATTCGGTCCTGAGCTGACCTTGTCCATCGGTTCCCTCGACCTTTACCAGGTCGTCGGTCCACCTTGTTGGAGGCCTGCCCACGCTGCGTCTGCCAGTTCGTGGTCGCCACTCTAGAACCTTTCTGCCCCAACGGCCATCGGGTCTGCGAGCTATATTCCCTGCCCATTGCCACTTAATCTATACATATAATAAAATCGTAACCAAGTCGCGTCTGTACATTGAACTTTTTTTCGAAAGAACAATTTATATACGTTGTATTCATGTTACTGAGGCAAAAAATGTGGTTTTTAGAATTTTTGTCTGTTTGTCTGTGTGTCTGTTTGTGTGTTTGTGGCCGCGTTTGTGCGCGATAAACTCAGCAACCACGCAACCGATTTGAATGCGGTTTTCACTTATATATTGTGGCAACCTTCCCATAACATATAGGCTTTATTTTATTCCAATCGGTTCACAAATTATGGTCACTTTAATAACACACGTGCTATACAAGAAACACGCTTCGATTTATTTAGCTGAAACTTTTTAAAATGTAGTTTGTAAAACCACGTTTGAAGTTTATATGAAAATAAATTTAAAAAATAATGCGAGGTTTCGGAGATATAGCCATCACCAATTTAAGTTGAACTCTCATCAATATCGGCGACCATATTAAATAGAGATCAGCTGACTGGTACATCACGTGCTAACGGTACTAGGTTAAAAGTGACCATTTTACAACGAAATATAATAGAAGCAGACATTTTAACAGGATGCGATGCAGGTGATAATCTTTTATACCCCGGATCCTTTTGATTTCAAACAATTTTCCGTTTAGCGACTTCAGGAAACTTTGTGTTTTAATCCCTGAAGTCCACGTAAACGAAGTCATAAACACATATCAGCTATTCATCTATACATAATAATAAAATTGAAGTGACTGTTTGTAATATCAAAATAACAGCTTTCTATTTAATTAATGTGGCTGTTTACATGGCACTTACAACAGAAATACAATTTTAACAGTTTTATCTCTCTGTCTATCTGTTTGTTGCAGCTAAAATCGTCTTTGATAAAACTAAAACTATATAAATATACTATAAGTACGAATAAAATGCGTTAATCATGCCAAGACCTAAGACAATCACTGACTAAATTAAACGCCTAATAAAACTTAAACACAAACTATAATATATTACTTTAAAATGAATGCTATTTCATTTTGTGTAGGCGCTAACATTTAACAATACCTTAATTTAGGTAATCAGGAAAGCAGCACAGGAAAGAAAACACTCCACCGAATCTGTCTGTCTGGTCATGATAAACTCAATAATTACTAAACTAAATTTCATACGATTTTCATCAGTAGACGGCGTGATTCTTTCATTATATTATAGTTTTGCGAGCATGAATTGGCTGAAATATTACGTTGATAGTTGAGCGAGTCGGAAAAATCCTGCCCTTGGAGGCAATGTTATTTGCAAATAGATCTAAAAAACTCCGCGACACTATGTGTCTATCTTCGACCAAAAAAATCACTCACAGCGAAACGCATGATCGGCCTCTGTCTCATCGGCATACTTAACTGATATATATTTTTAACTGAATTTTTAAAGATGAGGTTCCATTACTTTGTTTTTTTATCCCTGAACATCGTCATTTAAGAGCCGATTTGTAATATTTTCTTTTTAAGTAACCGACATAGCTCGAAAAACTGCCTCAATTAAGTGACAATGGGCAGGGCATATAGCTCACAGAACCGATGGCCGTTGGGGCAGAAAGGTTCTAGAGTGGGGACCACGAACTGGAAGACGCAGCGTGGGCAGGCCTCTAACAAGGTGGACCGATGACCTGGTAAACGCGGGCAACCGATGGAGAAGGTCAGCTCAGGACCGAATGATGTGGAAAACCTTGCGGGAGGCCTATGTCGAGCAGTGGACGTCTTATGGCTAAAATGGAACTACTTTTGTGGCAAACAAGCATATGTCCTACCTGATGTTAAGCAGTTACCGTAGCCTATAGACGCTTGCAATACCAAAAGTATCACTTGCGTGTAACCAACCCATTTTTTACACCAGGGCTTAGATGGGAGTATCCCTGGGATAGAAAAACGTTTCTTTCAAAACGAATCCTTAAGTGAGCGTTGGAGACCTATACTTACACACAGGAACACAACTACACCGCTGTGTGTAGTTATTTGGCTGTGGTCTTCTGTAAAGTGGAGGTCCTTCCCTCTTTTTAAAAATTCTCTTAAAATTCTTTTTGTTATTGGATGGATAATCTTTCATATTGTTCTCAGTTTTTAAAAAATCCAGTTATGGTGATGGCTTCCGTAGGGAAGTGAGTAACCTCCTCAAATACTATAGGCATACTGCAATGAATCAAACAAATGCATTCAGGAAGCATCAATTCGTTAGTGAAACTAATAAAGAATACTGCAGATGGCCAACTTCTCAATGATAAATATTTTTCCGATGGAGATCAGACATAATGTATCTCAATTATGGTAATTAAATGACAGTAACTAATCACATTCAATGAGCACATTAAAATGTTACAATTGAACTAATATTATAATACAGCCGGATATAGGCACCGAAACTTCGTAATTAAACAATGTACAAAGTAAAAAATGCATAGTTTCAGAGAAGATAATAATTAACAGATACCGAATTTACGTTGAACTCTCACTAATATGGTCGACAATATTAAATAGGGTTCAACTTACTGGTTTTTCATTCAGTTTTGTTCCGAAAGCTTATGTAAAGTACTATAACTGTATTAAAAGAACAATGGATTAAAAGGAAAGTTCAATTTCTATAATCCTTGAGCACTACGACGAACCATTATGCCCTTTAAGAATTTAATATTTTTTTAGCCCACATAAACTGTGTAACAGTACCTATCAGTTTAGAAACGAAATGTAATAGATGTAGAGATTTCTACAGGGTATGGCACAGATAATACATAACAATACATAAATTCAAACTATTAGCTAGGCGATGGGCCAATTAAGGTTATTCACGTTTGCGCTAAGACAATTTGAAGAGCAGAACAATCATACAAACAAAGAATATTTCTTCATGAAGTTTATTAATTGCAGAATCTAAATGTTTAAAAGAAAAACGTGACTGACTAATCAACAAACGCACAGTTTAAATCACTAGACACTCAGATAGCTATTATGATATAGGGATCCGCAAAGAAAGGTTTTTTTAAATGTAACCACTAAAGATGAAAATCAGCCGATGAAAGTTTGTATAGGGATAACAGCTGTAGCTTTGAGATTTTCAGTAAAAGACTGAACACACGAACGAAGTCGCGGGTACAGCTAGTAATGCAATAAAAACGATGAAAAGGATTGGTAGGACTCTGCCAAATGATCAGACTTATCAATGGTAACAGATAATAAAGGAAGCAAAAACAAACAAATACTTAATAGCATAGCAGTGCTGGACCAGCAGCAACTGAAAAAATACATCATCAATAAATCGGACAACGCCGTTTATCCTTTCCAACGACCTAATTATACTATTTACCTACTCTAATTTCAGAAAACCACAATTTTACCACAAAAATAACTAATAAAATGTATAATACTACAAACTACACAAAACAAAAAATTATTTTAATGTCACGTGTAACTTTTACATAATAAATATTGAAAATTAACAAACAATTTTATTAGTGTTTCCGTTTTATAATGCAACTGTGGAAAATTAAAATGATAGTGATGGTGTATTAATTCAATTGAAGTTTAGTAAAATTTTTATTTGTTCAGATTGTAGTGCATTGCGAATAAGAACACGTAACACTTAAGATGCTGGTCGGTTCCGAGAAATAGTATTTGTAGAATTTATTTTTATTTTTAAAGATTAGTTCAGGAATGAGAATTGCACATGGCTAGAATTCTTGTTAACCTCGCCAGCAAAACTACTTACTTAATTTAAAAAATACTGGTAATCTAATGACTTAATTATTGTTTTTGTTGATATTTATCCTGATATGTATTGATATATCAGAATTAACCTCCATCTATAGATTTTTGTATATAAAAATTAAATCAAGCATTTCATACGTCATGCGTGCATTCTTACAATTAATATCAGTCCACAGTCTAAACTGTGCTTGGTCTATATTACAACTAATGGGCGCGAAAAACCACTCTTCCTAATTTTTCAGTGAGAAAGGCGTGATGAAGATGATTTTATGTTACAAAACCATTAACATTTTGGTCACGGTGGCTAATTTCAATGGAAAGTAATAATATAATATATGAAGAAGTGTGTGTACAAATAAAGTGCAAAATATATTATGAATTTGTTGACAGAAAAACCTAAAAATCAATCATCAGCTGCACTCAACTACCACTGCATGAACGAGGCAGCTGATTAAATTCAATAAATATATGTATAGATTGCAAAACATGGTACTAAAGGATATAAGAAGATGAAAATAGACAGATGTAGTATACCTGTCTCTTTCCATCTTTGCAAGGAAAAATATATAATTTAGTATAATTACTGTAGTATAATATTCATCAGTGCCGGCACCAGTGTAACACCACAATTTTAATTTACACAGAGGTAGTTAAAACTTGACTAATGCATAATTTTGTGCTATTATCGTGAGTAAGCACATCATAAAATCTTTACCTCAGTTAAGTTTTAGTGCTCGCGTGGGAAGGAACCACCTGTCACTTTTTGTTTAGCTATTTTAGCTACTTTTATCATTAAAACTACCTCGTAAGTCTTGTGTGATTGTAGATCACGAGGTCTCAGGTTTAATTCCTGGGTAGGTCCGAAAATAGATAGTGTTCATTTTTCCTGTAATTAGTGTCATTATTAGTTCTGCCATTGGCCGCTCTGTCGCTAGTAGACTTTGACCGTGAGACCTGTCGTAGTTATCTTCAAATAATAAAATGCTTAAAAATATTTTTATGAATTTATCATTAAAGAACAAAATCAAAATTTTCTATTTTAGAACCTAATATTAAATTTATTTATTTATTTATTTATAAAACTTCATGCAAACATGTACATAGGTGGACTTAATGCCATAGGCATTCTCTACCAGTCAACCACGGTGATGCAGAGATAAACGAAGTAGGTGCAATAAGAAGTCACTTGAATATCGAATAGATACGATTAACCGAATACACAAAAATACATATACTGAATCAAATAAATATATATAATATAATATATATAATTAGTATACCATATATATATATAATTACATACATACATATAGGTAATCAACTTAACGAGGTACCCGCGACAACTCATCAAAGAGAAGAGAACGAACCTTCATCTTAAAAGTAAATCGGCTTGTGGACATTCTGACCTCAAGGGGAAGCGCATTCCAGAGTTCGATAACCTGCACGACAAAAGAAGAGTGGACAAAACCAGAAGTGTGGGAGGGAAACACAAGCAAACGATTATTTGAGGATCGTAGAATTTTGTCGTGAACGGAGCTTAAGTACTGGAAACAGGAAGTTAAATAGCTAGGAGAAGATGGAGAATTGAGAATAGAAAAAAGCGTAGTGAGAGCACGCAAGCTACGGCGTTGACGAACAGGTAACCATTTCAATTCTGAACGATAGATAGATACGTGATCGTATTTACGAAGATTAAAAATGAATCGAATGCAGTTATTAAGAAGACGATCATATTTATTGAGTAGATCTGCATTCAGGTCATAATAGCACATGTCACCATAGTCGATTAACGGAAAGATTAAGGTCTGCACAAGCATTACTTTGGTCTTAGTAGGGAGGAAGTTTTTCAGACGATATAGGGCACGTAAGGATCCTGTAACTCTCTGACTGACACTTGTGACCTGTGCCTGCCAATTAAATGTGGAATCAATAAGCAAACCCAGGTCTTTAACGGTTGAACTAAAAGGAATGGTCAGGTTGTTGTAAGTTAGTGGCGGCAAAGTACCATAGTCCAATCTGCACATCATACGGTGACTACCTACAATGATGGCTTGGCATTTTGCTGGGTTTACAGATAGGCCGAACCTTTCAGACCAAGCCTTTATTGCCTCTAGGTCTCTGTTTACCATGGAAATGGCTGATGATACATAAGTTATGCTCGCCTGAGAGTACAGCTGCAAGTCGTCGGCATAAAGATGATACGCACACCGAAGATTCAGGGTAAGGAGATTAATAAAAATTGAGAAAAGTAACGGAGAAAGAATGCCGCCTTGAGGGACACCAGAGCTAAGGTCACACCAATTTGATGAAGACCCATCAAATTGGACGGACTGCTGGCGTCCCTGAAGATATGTTGAGAACCATTCCAGTACATTAGGGGACATCATGATATGGGAGAGGATTGACAGAAGGATCTCGTGACTGACGGTATTAAAGGCGTTCGAGAAATCAACCAAAGCCAACACAGTAACTTTGGTATCTTCCATGCCCGCCCTTATATCGCCAGTCACTTTAAGGAGTGCTGAGGTAGTACTGTGTCCGGGCCGAAATCCAGACTGCAGTGGGCTCAATAAATTATTCTGGTACACAAACCGTGTTAACTGCTTGTGAACGCAGGCCTCAAGCACTTTGGAAAAAAAGGGAAGAATAGAGATAGGTCGGAAGTGTTCAGGGAGAGAAGGATTGGAAATTTTTGGTAGAGGGATAATAAAGGCCTTACGCCAAGTAGAAGGAAATATGCCATATTCTAATGAGAAATTAATAATGTGGGATATTGCTGGGATAAGGTAATCTAGAATTGGGATAATCATACGGCGGCTGATACCATCACAGCCAACCGCATTGGATTTTATTGAAAGGACAATTTTTTTGATCTCCCCCGGTGTGACTAGAGAAAAAGTAAAAGGATCAATTTTTGGTTGGGGAAGGCCAGCTATGAAATCCACAGTATGGCATTTGGCTTGGTGATCCATGGGATTAACGGTGGAGAAATGTTGATTGATATCATCCAAGCCAATTGTCAACTGAGGGACTGTGCGTTGCTGTTTTCCAATACCCAAAGTCCCGAGGAACTTCCAAATATTGGCGGGAGAAGAAGATTTGATATTGTTGTAGATATGTCGGCGTTTGGCATTACGCATCATCTGATTACACCGATTTCTTGCAGTTTTGAAGAGGACCCAGTTATCATCCGAACGCTCCCTTCTAAACTTTCGAAATGCTCGATCCCTTCGCCTCATAGCCATTTGGACACCTCTAGTCATCCAAGGGGCAAGAGGGCGTTTAAACCTGACCGGCCTGATAGGGGCGTGTTTGTCATATAGACTAACGATGACACTGTTGAAAATGTGAACCTTTTGATCCACGGTGGTGGCCGCTATCAGAGGACCCCAATCAGCCTGCGAAGCATCCTTACAGAGCATATGAGTGTTAATACGACCAAAGCAACGCCTATGCAGAACTCTGGGACGGGTTTTAGGAGGTTTTAGTTTGTAGGACATATGAATTAGGTCATGATGGGAGAAACCAGGAGCTGGGAATTGACCGTGGGAGTGGACCAGGGAAGGATCAGAGGTTATGATCAGATCGAGCCAAGTGTCAAGTCCTTCAATATTGTGGTGAGTGGCTTGTAATAGGAGTACATGAAGGTTGACAGACTCTATAATCTGGAGGAGTTTACGGGAACGAGAGGAATTGTGGGTGAGTAGATCAGTGTTGAAATCGCCCATGATGACATGGTGTGCATATTCTGACCCTAAAGATTCCAGAATCGATTCGAGACTGGAGAAGTAATCGACGGTAGGTGGACAATAAACAACCCCTAAGACAGTTTTGGTACCTTTAACCGAAACTTCGAGGAATAGATATTCGACAGAGGCCGAATAAGTTTGAGGTGAAGAAAAAAGAATCTTGTAGGGAAAAGAGCTTCGAAGATAGATAGCCACACCACCGCCTCTTCTGTCACTCCTATCATTTCGAATAAGAATGAAACCAGGGAGGGGGTAGGTGGTGGATAGAAGATGAGGTTTTAGCCATGTTTCTGAGATTAAAATAGCATGAACGTTTGAGTCACTGAAAGCCTCGTGCAGGTCCCCATAGTGGCTCGGAATGCTCTGTGCATTAATATGACACACATTAAACGAACAATTGGAAGATTGAACAAATGTCTGCTGTAGAACTCCACCAAGCGTGTCCGTAATTGATGAGAAGCTGTTGTCATTTGATGAGTTGATGGAACTATTCACTGTATGAAATGAATCATCATCGTCTGATGACATAAAATATAATAATACCTATATACCTTATAAAATATAATAATAATAATATTAGCCGGTGCAGTGCTTCTATCTTTGCACCACCCGCCAGCTGACACAAAACATTACACAATATTAAAAGAAGATCAAAAGGTAAATACAACATAGCACAAAAATAAAAATTAAGTATAAAAACGTTACTTAACAAAAAAAAAAGGAAAACAAAACGATACACTAATATTAATATAACGTTTATAGTGCGAATCGGAACGCAACCTGTTGAACGTATGTAATCTATGAACATAATATGACAGCTGTCAAGTGTCACTCTAAATCAGAAAATTTGTTGTAATATGAGGGTGAATATAATAAAAATGATAACAACAACGGAAGAGGCTTACGAACAAATAAAAACAAGAGCAGTCCAGTTCAACAGTAGCGCACGATGCAAAAAAATCATATGTACTTACTAAAAAAAAAGGAAAATTTACGAACATGGATAGTAGACTTATTTACGAGCGTTTTTATTGTTCGTATGCTGCCCAGACGCATCAACAACTTCAGGGCCACTCTTAGTCACGGTCGATGATCCAGTTCCAGACGACTTTGGATATTTCTTCAGCAGCAAACTGAGCTCTTCAGGCGAAATCATCTTATGACGGCTTCCATCCGATGCCTTGACGACAACAACACCGTCTTGAGTCCAGCACGCCCTCATCCCAAAATGCTGCCGAGCCTTAACAAATACCGCCTGCCGAGGTTTTGTCAGAAATTCCCTGAGTGAAACTCTAGAGCCCTTTAAGGCTGTCTTTGCTCGCCAGACCGCCAACTTAAGGTCGAGTCTAGAAAATCTCACCAGTATGGGCCGATGATGATCCTTGTTGGGGACCCCGATCCTATGGCAGATGGTTATATCTGACAAACTGATGTTGTTCAGATGAAGTCTGCTATGCACCAAATCAAGTATGGTAGTGGTGCAGTTCTCTTTGTCAGCCTCAGCTACTCCCAAAAAGACAAGATGTTTTCTCCGGTGTCTGGACTCCAGTAAATCAACTGACCTGTGGCATTCCATGATTTGCTTCCGGAGCAAGTCTAACATCTTGAACATGAGCTCACGGAACGTCCGGAACTCCTCCGCTACTTTTGCCACTGTATCCTTGGATGGTCCTCCGCTGTTCAACTGTGCCTCTAGTTCCGTCATCCGCTTGTTGAAGCACTCTTCCAAGCCTTTTTGTGCAGATACAAGGTCGCTGATCTGAGACATAGCTCTATGAAGTGTTTGTGCTTTGTGTAAGTGATGTGCTGGCAGGTGGTGTTATATAAGACTTAGTGAATTTGTCTCATAGGAGTGCTACTAATGTAAGTACTACCTAGTTAAACTATATTTAACTAAACTTTGTAGTAAAAAGTAGAAAAATACTTGGTTATTTTAATTAAATTGAATTTTTAAATTGCAAAAACGTGTCGACTTTTTTAACACCCACCCTCAAAAAGGAATAATCACAATAATGTAATAAATAAACATTGATAGCTACATAACAAAGACAGCCTTTATTAATAAACCGTCGCAGACAAAATGAACTGTCTAAATAAATTAAATAAAAACGTCACGTAAACATTATTGTAACACATATTATGTCTTTAAGCTGCAACAAATATATCTTCATTTTCAGTAGACAAGAAATATGCTGGCTCGTTTAATGACAGCGTTTATCACTCTTTTTCTTTTAAATTTAACTCCCGCACTAGACAAGCTCTATGTGTCGCGGGGGACTTTATAACACACAAATTACACCCAGACTCAGAACACCTTTTTATGGGTCACATAAAGTTTTGTGTGTGGGAATCGAACACACAACCTCCTGCACAGAGGGCGCATACTGCGGCCACTGGACCACCAAAGCAGTCAACTCACACACATGCAGTCACTCGCGCGTTTCTGATCCAAATGTATATAACAAGAAGTCGTTATGAAAGACGTTTTTGGTTCTGTAGTACAGGAAAAACCACAACATCTACTTGAATCAGATTGATGCCCATGTTGTGGGATGTTTTATTTATTTTGTTGATAGCTTCATTTCCTGTGCTAACTATACTCATGGGAATTTAGAGAGAACAAACATGGCTTATGAATAATAATGTATGGATAGAGCTCAAACTGAAAAGTATTAGTAGGAAAGTTGTACAATTTTTAACCTACTTTTCCGTTTGAGCTCTAAAAGTCTTTTCGTCACAAGTATTAAGACATAACATTTTGATATATTTTGTTTTGTTAAAGTATGAGCTCCACACTGAATCTACACTGCACAAGACGGATCCACTTGGACATCTTTTGAGGAGGCCTTTACCCGCACAGGGATTCTTGTATATAAGTAATTAGTTAAACCATAAATACCTACTAACAATAGCATAAGAATAAACTATACTAACCAACACAATATTGTAAAGGAACAAGAAATAAAAGGCTTTTTTAAACTCGGGACCGATTTCTAAATTCAGGGATTATGTTTTCTTTAATCGGCAACTCTCGCACTACAGAACAAGCCCTGTATCTCGAGGAACTTCACAAACATACAATTTAGTGACATAAATTAAACCCGGGACCTTATCAACTGCTAACCTAAACCCTGAACCCGTGCCGGCAGAACAAGGAGGCAATCCTTATTATAAATTAACATTATCGTCATCAGCCATCTTCGTCTTCCAGTTCCTTCTAGCGACTTTGCGAAGATCATCGCTTCACCTAGTTTGAGAATGTTCATAATAGTATGTATATAATAGTTTAACACCATTAGTAATTTCAACAGTAAAAAAAAAAGTAAAATATAATATGACTGTGAAATTGTTGTGATATATATTTTTTTTAATTCTAATTGGGTGGTAAACACTGCCTTGGTAGTCCAGTGGTCGTAGTATGCGCCTGCTGTGCACGAGGTAGTGGGTTCGATTCCCACACAGAAAAAAACTTTGTGTGACCCACGAAGAATTGTTCTGAGTCTGGGTGTAATTTGTGTCCGTTAATTGTATGTTTATAAAGTCCCCTTGTCTTGTTGTCTTTTTAAGAGAAAAAAAAAAAAACAAGCAAACAGATATTAATAAGGAATTGACTGCATCGCATCCTACAGCAAAAGCGCTTGAATGAAGCAGTAGATATTTACAGCTGACGGGGCTCATATTATTTCACTAGAAGTTTTTAATTTATTCCGTTTAAATATGAACAAAGACTAAAAATAGTTTTGCAACTGACTAGCTTTTAGTTAAATGTGGAGGAAAGTTATGTTTGGTTAGGGTACCCAGGAAAATTGTTTTCTGTTTCACTTTGTTTTACAACAGTTATTTTATATAGGTATGTAAACTTAAGATGGCTTATAATGTTATTAAATTTATTGAAATCATTAATGCAAGGCAATGATGTGCAACCTATGTTAAAGTACCTATTGTAAACGTATGTGGGTGTGTTTTTAAACTACTTAGGTGACAAACAAGCATACGACCAAAATTTTTGTACGATGTTACGTATTCAAAAAAATATTTGACTAAGGTTTTGTGATAAGAGCATCCTTGGAATAAGAAAATGTTTTCTCTGAATACGCATTGTGTGTAGGTTCTTTTTCTTCTTATCGTTTGGTTAGTGGTTAACCTGGTGACAGAGTTATTTAGATCGCCCATATTTAGCCCGTGATCTAACGACTATTAATAGTCGTGACCAACTTTTAACATGCCGTCCAAAGCACGGAAACGCTCAGATAAAATAGGAGTACCGCGGCCTTGGTAGATCCCCGCTCATCGATTACGGAACAGGGAGTGCACCTGCCCATCAGAGCTTCAGTTTTTAGTTGACTGTGGTCTTCTACAAGTTTAAGATCCTTTTCCAGGCTGGCTCGCTGAGACGGTGCCCTACTTTCTTCAATCAACCATTTAATCAGCCTATCGCAGTCCACTGCTGGACATAGGCCTCTCCTAACACGAGCCATAGGACACGAGCCATAGGACACGAGCCATAGGACACGATCCTCCGCCTTCCGCATCCAGTCCGCCCAGCGACCTTTTTTAGGTCGTCGGTCCACCTAGCTGGGGGCCGCCCTACCTTACGCTTACATTATTATCTTTATTAAATTATGTTATTTATTGACACCATTCCATTATTCAAATTTATAATACATAACCGACAACAATATCTTGAGCTACAATAACAAAGGTATCTAAACCACCGTCTTCTTAAATCCATTCACGTGTCACTTTACATTTTGTAGCAACAGTATTCAGAGAGTTCACCTGTCTACGTACATCAACATCACAATCGGCTAAGATACAACGTATGGTAATATTATTTCGAAAGTGATATGTTTATGTTAGAATTTGTGTAATAATAAAATAAATCATGAAGGAAATGTCAGGACTTTGTAAATAAGAAATGTAACTGGTAATCTAGAAAGTTGATGTTCTATTTACGAACCATGAGAGGAACTCAGGTTACGGTATTTGATCGCGAGATAGTTACAATATTTTAAAAGTATGCATATTTAATGCTGCAATAGGTAATATGCAATAAGGATATGTAATTATTACTTAACAAATTTTCGTTTCTCCGATAATCATTATTATCAAAGAAAAGGCAACAAAAAATAAAAATAATTTAAATAAATTTACCGGTTGCGGAATATTGCTTCGGAATCATTGCTTTCAACAGTATGTTTAAATGTCTAAAGTCAAATTACTTTTTTGTGATAATACATCACAAAAAAATAACATTGTTATTAATAATACATATGTGTATTAACTTTCCTAATGCAGGGCAAAGTCCTCCCCTTCCCTCTTCTATGACAGTCATCTTTAGTAAATTAAAGACAATCCCTTCTAAAGGCATCAAGCTTATTTCACCATCTTATTTTGGGTCCACCACGTAGTGGCTGTCTGGTGTTTGGGACCCACTACGTCATGACTTTTCCCCACAGCTCCTCCGGCATGCGACTGACGTGACTCGCCCATTTCCACTTTAGCTTGGCCGCTGAGTGGCCTACATCAGCAATTCTCGTCTTGGAACGTAGCATTGAGTTTCCATCGTTATCCGTTGTAACTTTAACATAGTTCATATAAATCAGTATCTTCGTCCCTTAAAGCTCCTCAAGTTTATTAACTTATCATAATCATCATTTCAGCTGAATGATGTCCGACGAAAGATTGCTGGACCAAAGCGTTCCCTAAAGATTGATTGATACTAATAGTCGTCTTATTATTTTTAAATCACTTAAAAGATTTGCATGCAAATCATTTGCATATCCCACTTATAAACGAAAGAGAAAATGTATGTAAAGAGCATCCGTTCTTTCCTTTAATAGCTTTAAGTGCTGAAATAAAACACACAAGGTATTTAGAATTTAAATAAAAATACAATTTAGCTAAAAGCTTTCTTGAGCTCAACAGTTTATCTTATTTCAGGACCCAGGTACATATCAATATTGATAGTTAAGGTTCTTTATTGACTATTTTGTTTCAAAGTATTAGCTTTAGGACAAATAATTTAAGGTAGTGCGCAATAAATGCTATAGACAGAATTATCAGGAAGATTTGTGATATCTGTAACTTATATTAATAAAAATAATGTGTTGGTGTACCATCAAATCTAAGAAATTGTAGGTCAATATATGGTATAATAACATGCAGTATAAATTACGTAACCAGTATCATGAATTTTAAAACTGTTTTTACTTATCTTACTTTACAATTGCATTACCCTATCTGCATCCAGAAAAGGCATTCAAGGTAGTTCAAATAATGAGATCAATCGATATTTTATAAGATTATCAAATGAATAGAACCAGTTTTTTTTAATAAGGTGCTGTTGCAGACATAGCATTACCATTATTCTCTATTAGCAGTCATCTGTATATCTACATCATTCTCATTGTTATCATCAGTCACAATGTCACTAAATTTATTCATACGAGGAGTTACTTTGGTATCCTTATCTCCCTTTATGCAAATGTAATACATAATTATAAATAATTTATCTCCCAATGTCCATTCGTCGCTTGCACCATTAAAATAAACTCGACAATTATCGAAAACACAAAACGATTAACCCAGATAAAAGGCTCGCTATTGATTCCGTACTGGCCGCAAACCAGAAAACCAACGAAGCCACCACTATCACTCCAAATTTAAATTCCAAACTACCATTTCGAAATCCATTACCATTTTTCTTCAACACTATTGTCAATGACACTTTATTTACAATGCCAAACCTGCAATGGATACTAAATTTAGTAAACAAACTTATTGTATTATGGTCGCATAGTACGCTCATGGGTATCGTTAATTCTTATTGAATACCTCGTATTGTGCGCTAATTGATTGAAATCTATCAATTTCATTATATCAACTTCAACGACAGTCACGGAGTTTAAAAAAACACAGCATTATTTACTTTTTATAAATACGTGAAGAGAATATTGCATAAATAATAGATATAATTTATTATAAAAAAATCTTTATAGCACCAAAAGCTACCTTCAAAAATGGACATTACAATTCCAGCAACCTCACTTGTGTGTTGAAACTCTGTAAAAATGGAAAACGCTTTACCTGCAGCCTACAGAAAAACTATTTTCTGCATCAAACGCTACTCATCAAAATAAACCCATCACTGCACACTAGCACAATTTTACTATTATAAGCTCTGTTCCTTTGTTTTCTCCAATTTGATCAGTAGGTTCACGTATGTTAAATAAAAACTTTAAATGATAACTTATATTCTTTCTAATAAATGTTTTCAATATAAAGCTGACCGTTTGTTAAGACTATTTTTAAAAAAGGGTAAGAAGATGAAAGCGTACTTCGGGACCACAATAAATCATTTTCAAATATACATATGTTTATTTACCATTTTTATCAATCTATATTGATATTGGCAATGATAATATCATTGCTACACTCATTGAGAAAAACCAATACAGAACAACTAAGTATATTTGCAAAAACAATATTAATGAATAATGCTATATTATTATAACAGGTCTGAAATCAACAATAGTACAAATCTAGGATATATCATAATACTGAGTTCAACAATCTATTGAAATAAACACCACTATTCATTGCATAGCATCATACCCACAACTAAACAACTAAGCCAACCCAAAAGTTTTATAATCAACTGCGTAGTAATTATAACTTTATAGACGGCCATCGGTCTCGTTCTAATAAATAGATGTTCTGATGATAAATACGAGGCGATACGAGAGATGAACGGGATGTGATTTGACACGAAACAAATGAAATGACACGCATACGGTTTAGCATTCTAACTTGATTGTAGGAATGACATCTCACTATTTCTAACTGCGCGCCATATTGTGGATTTTATATTTAAATAACAGAATTGTGCATGATTCATAAAGTCTGGGTCTATCGTGCATACAAGTTTGGTGACCCCAAAATTGAATGCAGAATTGACATCTGGACTGAAAACCCAAACAGAATAGATATAAAAATCAATATAGAGCTAGGGCAAATGAAACGAGCAAGTCCGGGCTAGTGTCTCCACCTTACAGAAGAACACACCCAAATATTTACTCCCAGCGGTGTATATGCATTTTGAAGGAATTGTCATAATCCAGGATTACTAAACCCATTTTTAACAAGTTTTTGGTTCAGCAGCGATGGTGAGTTGCCTCAGTTATTACAAACGTACACAGGCTACAGTAACAGTTTACCATCAAGCGAGCAATATTGTTTTTAAACTTCAAAATAGAATGATCGAAAACAGAACACATATTTTCCATAAGCAAATTAAACTTTAAACCGTGGCTCGATTGCAGTACAAGCGAACAGTCGTACGGCCAATGTATGTGAGTGCCATTTGCGTCCTGTACTTGCATTAATTGCTACATCTATTCATGTTCCCCGCCGCATTGGATGCATTAGTGTTGCTAGCCAGCCAGTAATTGAGACCCGTATTTGGTTATTCTGGTAAATGCTACTTGAAGTATGGTGATTTGCAATGCTAGCTTTTAAATCTATTGCAGGATGACATATCAAAACATTGTTCAGACTGAAATAGATGCTTAGTTTACAACATTGATTCATATGTGTATGTTAGAATTATTATAGTTATTCAGTTTTTACACTACCTATGCCAGTTCTGTAAAGTCAATCTTGCATCATGATTATTGTTCATAAAACATAGGTATGAAACTTTGTTTTAAAAACTTACATCGTTTAAATTATTGCAGTTAGTTTGTTTTTGTTTAGAATCTGATTTCAGATGTTTACCATCTAAGTTTTATAATCAAGAGTGATAATTTTATTTTAAATCTGTTAGGTTAATAAAAATATATATTACGAGTTTAACGATGGATTACTTACTGTATTTTGTTATATCTGTTTCTCTATATATTCATTTTCATTCATTTCCTTCATTCAAGATGTGTACTACTTGACATAAGCCTTCACCAATTACTTCCATACATTTGATCTCAATATGCCCAAGTTTTATATGTATTTTTGTTTGCTACTTGAGCATCATTTCGGTGTACTTCAAAACCGTAATTTCAGTTGATATTGTCAGAATTTCTTTTGGACTTTTATAATTGAATAATTATCTACTTGCATGTATCTAGCCGCATTTGAAAGTAATGTGGCCAAACTAAAACGCCCTCCCGAGGTAATAGGGTGTGACAGAGTAACAAACGAGTTGCATAAGAAGGGCATCCAATTTCTACCCTAACATGTTGTGAGGTGAATGTGATGAACGACATGCCAGACCTTTCTGGACAATACATGTTTACAATAACAAGAAAGAAGATGAAAAAAAATACTACTCAATATCTTACACTTCATTTATTTTGGAGCATATGAAATGTGGTGAGTAAAAAATCTGGTAAGTTGAGAATCTGGTAAGTTAAGAATATAATGAATTGAGAATCTGGTGAACTTTTCAGGAGCCACCAAAGTTCTGTGTTATAGTTAACCTTGGAAAACAGTTTTATTTATCCCTTATTAGCTTTAAATTACCGAACCTAAAGTCACCCATTTGTGAATCTCATGATTTTTTGACCCAGATTAAGATGGAATCCACAACACATCGCGCAGTGGTAAATGGCGAGGTAACACTTAAGACTCAGTGGCTTAAGTGACCAACCATACCAAAATATGTATCTCTAAATGAGCACTGATGATGATGATGAGGCACAAAAAATAATACCCCACATATATTTTTGAGTGCCTAACCAGTTTGCTAACAGCTTACAAAATAAAATATGAAGTTACAAAAGAAAAGCTTGGTACACAAAAGCCGATTAAGGAAAATATATTCATAAGTAAACATAACAACCTGTCTCGAAATGTTTCATGAATATTGAACTACCAAATGTATTGGCAATCGTCACGGAAATAGAAGAAAATGTTCTTTTATTTCGACAATATAAGTAATCCTATAAGTCTCTGGGGTCGTTCTGCGGAGTACTAGAGTATCATTGTTTAATGCGAGAAAGAAACAGTGCTATATAGAACGTAGAGTGACATCCCTTTCTTGCAATGGAATTATTATTGCTATGCCACTCGTGTGCGGTTCTGGACAGGATAATAGGTAAATTAATATAAGAAAATTAACAAATATGGAGGTTATAACATAATATTTATGTATAGTGGCAAAGTATGTAATACTAATCAATTTATTTTTATTATGTTTACTATTCTATGTAGTAACGAATAAAGTAAGGAAGACAGAGAATAACAGTTTAAGACCTCGAATACTACTTATGCTAAACTACTACGAAAGGTATGACATCATACTTACAAGCAAGCCTGACTGGGGAAGGACCTCCATCTTACAGAAGAACACAGCTAAATAACTACATACAGCGGTGTAGTTGTGTTCCTGTGTGTGAGTGCAGGTCTCCAAAGCTCATTTTGGGATGCATAAAGCACTGTTGTAAAAAAATGGTAGTCAAATAATACCTCTGGTATTGGAAGCTTCCCTAAGCTACGGTAACTGGTTAAATCAGGCAGCCATATGCTTGTTAGCCACCCAAGTAGTACAAAAATTTCATTATAAATGACTACACAAATAGTTGAGTTCTTTATGTAGTTACCTTACCATTTTGTCACTTTCAATCAATCCAGGATTTTTTTAAGACTACTTGAGCCCAAGTTTTTTTTTTTTTTTTTTTATACTACTTGGGTGGCAAACAAGCATACGGCCCGCCTGATGTTAAGCAGTATCCGTAGCCTATAGACGCTTGCATTACCAGAGGTATCACTTGCGTGTTGCCAACCCATTTTTTACACCAGGGCTTTAAGTTGGAAGTAACCCTGGGATAGGAATACGTTTCTTTCAAAACGCATTCCCAAATGAGCGCTGGAGACCTGTACTCACACACAGGAACACAACTACACCGCTGTGTGTAGTCATTTGGCTGTGGTCTTCTGTAAGGTGGAGGTCCTTCCCCAGTCGGGCTTGCTCGCTAGTATGGTGCCCTACCTCTCAAAGTTTCCCGCAACACAGCGCTTGTTGCATACAAAATAAATCTTGTGTCCGGAGGACTTTATAATCACAAACGTGGTGAGATTGCCGCCTTGACTATTAGACCACACATACATTCAACGAACATCTCTGCGAGGAAAAGGCATAATAGTATGTTGTTGTTTATTCCGTCTTACTACTTTCATCCGTCAAAACACCATAAGCCAAGAAGATCTAATCCCAAATCGAATTGGTCACACCTTATCTACCAACATGAACTGTAGCGTCAGCACGTCGGACGTCCAATCAAATTGTGCTTACGATCCGGCCGCAAATCACATTGGAGCGGTCTTGCGCTGAATCGGCCTAAATAAATCCTTCATGCGTATTCCCTATATTACTCTAGATAGAAATCGAATGTAGGTTGAAATTAGTTTTGGGAACTTTACTTATCAGTGCGACCTTTACAAGTTTATTAACATAACAAAGCAATACTCTTTTTTATTTAAATGTGTATGTAAAGGTTTAAAACACCGACATTTAATATATTCATGTACTTCTTAATATTAATTTAATCTATAGTAATATTATAAAGCTGAAGAGTTTGTTTGTTTGGTTGGACGTGCTAATCTCAGAAAGTAATGGTTTGATTTGAAAAAATATTTTTTTTGTTGAATATTGCATTTATCCAGAAAGGCTATAGGCTATATAACATCACGCTATGATCAATAGGAGCGGAGCAGTGGTGAGATATGTGGCAACATCGGGGAAAATATTCCCACGCGGACGAAGTCGCGGGCGAACCCTAGTAATTAATATTATTAGGCATCAGTCTTTCGATCCAGCGCTGTTTTTTTTAAGAATAGTATGCCTACGCATCAGCTTTGGAATCCAGCATGTCAATATCGCTTGTCTTTTGGGCACTTTTCTCAAGACTGCGACCTCAATCAAATATTTTATCTATAGGAAAATACCTATAAATACAATATTAAATTTGTAGTCTATATATGTCTATATAAATACATAATTATAATGTATAGTACCACTTTTGCGACATAGGGATATTTTAGTGGTTCAAACGTGTGGTGGCTTGGTTCAAACGGCATGTTTATTTATTTATTTACATTCATTTGCTTACTATACTAACAGTTGCCCAATACGCATAGTGAGCCATAACATTTTTATAAAATATAATAATACATAATTTCAAATTCTTATTACAAAACATGTCAGTTTAATACAAAATATGTCAGTCAACCAAGGAGTTGTTTATCTATTTTTTAATATACCCTCTCCAGTACTCATGCATGTATATTTTGTTTTTAATCTTGAGTTTAAATAGAATAAAAAAGTGGACAGTACCTATCGTTGATAAGGTAAATGTAAGATATCTTACGAATGGTGAACATTGATGTTAAACTGCACTGTAATCTATTTTGGTACGTGATCGAGGGTAAATTAAGATAAGGTGAGAACTTAAATTGAATACAAATGTTTAGAATTGTTGTATTTACCACTTTGATACTAAATAATTCTCCAGTATTTATTTAGGGCTGCGTTTTTAAGGGAACGGTTTTTTGGCGCGGGAAACGTTGATTAATGTCTCCTGGTAACTGCTTACCATTCGGCAGGTAGCTTATTTGTCTATCATCTCAGTAGTATAAAAATATGATACAATATATTTTTTGCTTCGGAAAAATCTTTCAAATTAAAACTACTACAAAAAAATCTATACTATTAATATTATAAAGCTGAATAGTTTGTTTGTTTGGTTGAACGCGCTAATCTCAGAAAGTATGATTTCGATTTCAAATAGAAAAAATCTTTTTTTGTTGAATAGGTAGTGCATTTATCCAGGAAGGCTATAGGCCATATAACATCACGTTATGATCAATAAGTGCGGAGCAGTAGTGAGATATGTTGCAAAATCGGAGAAAATATTCCAAATAACCACGCGGACGAAGTCGCGGGCAACCCCTAGTATCTGATAGAATGACTTATTTATGGTTTGTATTCAGATAAATAGCAGCAAACTATAATATCCGACTGCCCAAAGCTGCTGAGCAGGATCTCTACTCTACCAAAAGAGCTGAAAAGCCTGGAAATTTATTACGTTTCAACAGCATAAATAGCTTTTTCCATCAAAAATATAAAAAATGTTTATTTGGTTAAACTAAACTACAAGAATATCAAAGAACCACGATCTTACACAATCACAACAAAGACATAACCATGCAAATGCTTGGGCAGCAATAACGGGGTATACAAAACGCCGAATAGCACGGCATGTATGTAATTGAATCCAAAAGGAAATTGCATTCCGTACGTAAAGTTCCGATCTGCAGCTATTGTTCCATGTTTGCAAGTAGCTACGACGTTTTATACCCAGAACTTTACAAGGAAAGAAGAAGAAGGTTTAACTTATAGGCCGATGTATTTTTTTCTTTTATTTTTGTAAAAGCTATTGAAATCTTGGTAACTTTCACAAACAGTAACATAACATATTAATTTAGTCGATTTTTGATGTGAAAACTTCTTTTAGCATGGTACGTATTTTTTTTAGATGAGATAAAATTTCTGGATTCGCGACACCGTTACGAGACGCAGCTTGACATATCCGAAAAACCTTTATTCGACTGTCACGTTACTAAAGCAAAGAGGCATTGTATGCATGTACATATAGCAGACCGCAAAGGCGTCTAGATAAGTTAAAAAAATACATTGATTGCTATAAAATTTATAACAACTGTTTTGCCTAGTATTTTTACTTCTGTCGGCACTCCCGGAGTGCAATTTTTTTTAAACGCCCGCACTCTAGTTAATTACTATATGGCACATGGATTTCCAAACATTAAAATCACGGACACAAAGTCTGAAAAGAGTTGGGGTGTACTTTGAAGATTTTAGGATCACACGATTGTCAATTCTTCATACCATTATGAGGATTGGCTCCATAACATGATTCGCAGTCATAAATCCTTAAAAAATCACAAAACTCATTAGGACAATCAAGCTAACTCGTTTGCGTGATGCTCTACCTCTCCTAAACGAATACACCTCTTGTGCAATAACTAGAAACTACAAAGAAAAAATAGTTTTATAATTCTGCAGCTACCTATGTGTTTTTTAAATGCTCAGTTTTTTTATGCTACTTAGGTAGCAAACAAGCATACGGCCCGCCTGATGTTAAGCAGTTACCGTAACCTATGGACACTTGAATTCCAGAGCAATTACTTACGTGTTGCCAACCCAATTTTTTACACCAGAGCTTTAAGATGTGAGCATCTCTGGGATAGGAATACGTTTCTTTCATCAACAAAATGAGCGCTCTTTACGGGCCATATTCCTGTGTGTGAGTACAGCTGTACTACACACAAGAACACGACTATACCGTTGTTTGTAGAGAGAGTACAGAAGACCACAACCAAATTGACTGCCTCGGTGGTCCAGTGGTCGCAGTATGCGCCTGCTGTGCACGATGTTGTGGGTTCGATTCCCACACAGGACAAAACTTTGTGTGACCCACAAAGAATTGTTCTGAGTCTAGGTGTAATTTGTGTCCATTAATTATATGTTTGTAAAGTCCCCCGCGACACAGAACTTGGTCTCTAGTGCGAGAGTTGTCGTTTTATTTAAAAAAAGAAAAAATATATATGTTTGTGGTCTTCTGTCAGATGGAGGTCCTTCCCCAGTTGGGCTTGCTTACATGTATGATGCCCATCCTAACCTTATAATTCCTTTTTACAAATATCAAGCAAATAGTATACTTTTACGATGCAAGCATCCTTTGGCTTTGTATCAGTTAAGTTAAAGCTCTTAACTGTTATTGCTTTGAAGACTGGAAGTAGACCGTAAGGTTTAATTATTTTGCGAGGGAAAAATTGTGTGAATTTCAAAACAAGGTAGGATTTTTAACAACTTTTAAAGAAATAGAAATGTTTAAAGTCTGACTTTTCTTAGTAAGCACCGGTCTGAAAGAGATAGACCTTCCAAGTAAGCAAGCCTGTTTTGAGCAGGTCCTGCGTTTTACCAAAAACCACAGCCAAATAACAGCACACAGTGGTGTAGTTGCGTTCCAGTAAGTAGCTATAGATCTTCAGTAATTATTTGATTTACGACTGGAGGTTTCGATTTTTTTAAGTAAAGTTTTTGCCGCCACATACCTACCCATAACATAAAACCCTAGAGTTGGCGATGGAAATGTTCATAGGCTAGCGAATGCTGCCCATCAGATAGGTTGTTTGCAAAAGCAATAGCTTACTACTTGATATTAAAATTCATAGTGCATGATGTAACTTAGTTACATCAATAGCATTATTGTAATACATATTAACAAGATGATAAATACACTTGTATTTATCATCTTATTAATATTAAGGTACATGTGTTTTGGCATAATTTAGAGACACATATTATAAATCCATAAATTTTAAAAGAAACAATTTATTAAAGTACATTAGAAATTAAAATTAAATGAAATACATAAAATAACAGATAAAATAAAAATATATAAAAAACATTAAAATTAATTTTAAATTACACAAAACTTCCTTTATTCACGAAACCCAGTGCTATCCGCACCTAGTGTTTATGGATAGGAGTTATTAATACGAATCGTACTAAAAACCCTAAATACAAAACTAGAAGTGAATACATTATATAATTCTTTGCATATGCTACACACAAATCTACGAATATATTATCTTCCCATACGCAGACCAACAAACTCATATCTGAAAGAGGAGACAAATAAATTTTACATATAAGAAATGAATGTTCGCAATAACACATACCTGTAACAACTATTTTCCTTATTTGTCTTCCAAAAAGGGGACGGGAATAATTCCCCTATATCTGTGTAGGGGTTGAAATAAACTTGTAAGCAACAATACCCAGTTGGAGCTGAATATACTACTCCATACAATTCACGTGAAATTAATGTTTCGCTACTCTTGATACTGGCATTACAAGTAAATTTCTTTGATGTTTCCCCTGAGTACGTACTTCTTTAGGGTTCCGCGGTCAAATAATAAAACGGAATCTCATTTTTGTTACGCGATCATCTATCACGGTGTCTCTTTCTTTTTAGCTCGCAAATGGAGTTAGTCATGGACCTGAAATTAGGACTTTTCAACCGATTATCAAATAATATTTTTAATATCTCGCTACATACGGCATATTTTTTAGAACTTGCTCTTTCTCTCTCAGAGTTATATTTTTAAGAACAGATGACCAAAGAAGAAATCTCATTCTCAAAACTTTTACGTCTTTTTAATAGAGTATATAAATTATTTATTTATTTAAAAAATTCTTGCACAAAATAAATGTTCAATGGCGCAATTAATACTAAAGACATTTTCTACCAGTTCACCTTATTCCATTTCAAAAACTTATTACTAAATTTTACGATTTCATAGAAAATCATTTTTAAAAGGCTCAAAATAATCTGATTTTGAAAATTAAGAGCAATTACGTGACAGACCACACCTAAGTTTATTGTACCAAAGTTTTCAATTTTATTTATTCAATTTATACCACAAATATCCACTTTAATAACTGATCCAATTCTTACATTTTTGTAATCTTTAAGGAAAATCATTGTCTAAATATATTATGTTCAAAGGACAAAAATATAATTAAATACAAACAAACGAAAAGAAATCAGCAACAAAAATTAAAAACAGTTTTTAATTATACGTCTATTACAGCTGTAAACAACAAGTATTTTCACCCTCGGGGGTCTTTTTATAAAGTTTTACAACTAGTTATGTCTAGGGGTACTAAAAGTTCGATAAGTTCTTGCATTAAGTAAAAAAATATTTAAAAAAACAGGCCTACTGTAAAAATAACTGAAAAGTGCTGAGACAAAGTTAAAGTCAAACTCATTTATTCATTTAGATCGAATACATGATACTTATGAACGTCATAAAAACAAATGCCTGCATACTTTTTTCCTACGGCCAATTCGCTGACTATGGTAGGGCCTCGAGAAGAATTGGCAAGAAACTCGGGTCACTCTTTTTAATAGCCAGAATATTACATTTACAATTTTTGGTATAAGTTTTAATATTAAAGGTAACGAAAAGGAACGGAACCCAATATACCATGACGTGCCTGACGTGGTAATATCTCTGACATTTTGGAGAAGAATATCAATCTGATGACACTTCACTCTTCAAAATCGGTTGAGCCGTTTATACACGTCACACGTACGTACTAAAAGTATTGCATTTTGCTGAGCCAGTCGGGTAAAAATGGTCAGGTGTACACTATGCAATAATAATAATAAAACATTTATTTCGGATTTTATCCATATTTTGTTGTTACGATTTCTTATAAAAATATGACATACCTATATGATTTTTAGATAAAACTTATAATCTCTATACCATATTTCGGTCACGTATAATCTTAACAGGGACTAGATATTTGCACAAGTGTATGTGCAAACACAGGGTTACTTTTATTTCTTCACTCTCATAATCCAGTCAGACGGAATCCGACACGACTAGAGAAAGATCAGATATAGGACTAATAAGTTTACGCGCTTTCCGAGACACGGGGGTGTAAACACCGCCAATTGCCAAATTTCGTGTATACATTGTGATTTTTTTGCTAGAAATTTTCATTATCTGTTTTTGGCTCCGGCTTCCGGTCATCAAACTGTTTCAAAAATGATTATGAAATATTCCAGTATAAAAGGTTTAATGATTTATAAATGCAAAGTATTCTTTTTCTATATTTCCAAACTTACAAGTATACACCAAAATATTTTTGTGAAGATTCTCTGCACAACTTGACATGAAGTCACATCAATGGAAGCGGTCGTTACGTCACAGCCGTGACGTCACGTAGCCCTCCTCGTTGATCAACTGAGGATTATGTCCGCAGGAATAGACTGCGTTCTTAGTAGACAACTTGATAAGAAAATGTTGATTAAAGTATAAAAAAGTTATTTTTTTTGTTATTTTGGATGTTATAAATTCAGTATATCAAATATATTAATCAATCAATCTACTTGTCTATGTGCATACTATGGGTTGTAACATTTTTGTGATGTAATTCTTTGATATGGTCAAGATATTGACTTATTTCTTTTTTATTAAGTGAAAACTTGTTTTAGCACGGTACGCATATTTTTAGATGAGATAAAATCTTTGGATTCGCGACACCGTTACGAGACGCAGCAGACCGCGAACGCGACTAGATATTAGATAAATAAAAAAAAATACGAGTAGCACTCCCGGAGTGCAACCCGTTTTTTTGTTTTTAGTGAAGAAACGTTACTTATTTTACTACAGCTTCTTTAAACTTTATCAACAATAGACGACTTTTTAGATCTTTTTGTTTGCATAACAAACAGCTTTGTAATATTAGATATAATAAAATGTATCTTACTGCCCCGTTCTTTTCCAATTAATCAGAATATGTCAGCCATAGACGTATCCTCCAATTGCGGGAAAGAGTTAATAAAAACCTATTCTCATACCCCAGAAACGATCAAAGTATTTAGGTGAACAGTTGCAGATTTTGATATTATACCAAGATCCTTACACCACATGTAGAGGTATATGTTCTAAGAGCTGTACAAACGTACTTAACATCCAAATCGCTGTCCGCTGCGCTTATTCGAAGCACGTGCCCATACTGCCAGGAGCCACGTGCAAATAACGACAACAGTTCTGCGAGCCTGTACATAATCATTAATTTAATAGGACTCCAAGGGATACTGGATAGTTCGGTCACTCGAGATCGTGACCGGCTTAACTTGTTATTCGGATGGTTATTGAATACTAGTATGTGGTCTTTGGTTTGGAGTTCGATATTGCTGGTTCAGTTTGTGAAATAGTTACGGATTGGATTTCAGTCCTAAGTTGTTATTTTCCTTAATATTTCAAATGTCATGAAATAATTTAAGACGAGTTTAGAATTTTGATTTCGTCCATTTATTTACGTTTTGATGGATTGTAAAGTGTCAAAATAAATGTGATCTTAGTTTTTATAAAATGGAAAATATTTTTATTACTTCAAAAAAAGGCTATAATAAAATGTGATAATTTAAGTTCTGAGATGTTTCGAAGTATTTCGTGATTTAAGGATTATACATGTCTCATCTATCGTTTTTATTAGTAACATTACCTAGATCTTCTCTACCAAAAATAGTCTTTTGTACACTACGGTAGGCTTTATTTAATTTTAAATAATAGAAAAAATTGAGAATTAGTGATTGCTCACTTATCACTTTTTCTTCTAAATATTGGATGTGTACTTAGATCTCTAATTAAACTGCTTGGAACTTAAGAATATTGAAATTATAGACTTCCCACAAAATTTAAGTGAAACGTCAATTCTGAATCCACAAATTTTAATGTGATAATTTTTCCCTTCCATGCTCTACGTTGGCCCACTAGATGTCGCTATAACAAACCATAACAGGTCATACATTCCTTACTCTATAATCCACGGTTCAGCGAGCGTGACATAAAACTGAACAAGCTTTAGAACATTCTGGAACTTTTAGCCTTCAGCATGTCTTGTACTAAGTAAAAACAAATTGTTATGGTTTTTCGCACTTTGGACAAACTTCTTATATATTCTCATAGACATGTCAAATAACAAAACTTTTTGGCTAACTGCGCTGATATCTAGAGTGGAGTAAAAAATAAAGGTAATGTGTTTGTAAAACTGTTTGTGTCGGTTTTGTATAATAAGTTATTTTGGTACGTTAGCACAGCCAGATGTGGAACAAATACCTATGTATGGATTATAAAGAGTTTTGTCCAATGTGAGAATCGAACTAAAAAATACTGTGTGCACTGAATTCGCCATTTACTACTACGTGGCGTGTGGTGGGTTTGATCCCTACTCAGGACAAAAAATTGTATGATCCCCGGCAACACAGGGCTTATTCCATAGTGCGGAAGTTGTCATAAAAAAATATATTTAAACTATACCTGCATACTATAAAGTGTCCGCCATTTATTAATTTTGAAGTTTGACAGATATTGTAACTTGTATCATATCAGTTAATTACTTTGCTTTAACCTTAATATGTAACTGCATGTGATTCAAATACAAGTACCCGTTTCAATCCACCATCCAGCTAACGAGCCTTACTTTTTCAACATTGAAATACAACAAATGAAATACTATGAACAAAAATTAACAAACCACATAAATGATCTAACAAAACCATTCACAAAACCAACACTAGCCAAAACAAAACAAAATATTTGGACAATATTTTTCTAAATGTGAGAATAGGATATTTGATATATGCACAATGTGTTCGACGGCAATTTGCCTTGTATTCACCAATTCACAATTCAACGCAATATGTGTGACTTGTCCGTGACTATACTTTGTTGCTTCCCGTTTCGTACTCAATATTTATCCAACCTAAACAAATATAAACTTTAATTCAACGTCTTTAAGTTGCAATTGCGTCGTACCGAAACTACAAAGTACATTATGGATGCGTAGATCTTGAAAAGAAAATAATATGGAAATTAGTTTTTATTGTTTTTTATAAATGTCATTTTCATGATATGAATTAATGAAGAACTCGGCAAGTTCTTTGTTTTGAAAGTGAATGTGATTTTAGTGTGATGGACTGTATTGATACTTGAATATTATAATTTCATCTTAGCAACCAACTATAGTACTATATTTTCTTTCTCTTTCACACTTTGAAGGACAGTCAACGCCTATAGACGTCATGAAAATAAAACATCTATTGTGTCTACGTCTACGTTACTGTCCGTGAAAGTATTAATAATAACTTTAAGGACAATATTATTTTTGTTAACTTTTTGACTGGCCTGTTGATCTAGAGTTTATGACCTTGACTTATTAAGCTGAAGGTCGTGGGTTTAAATCTTACCCAAAACAAATTATATGTGATAAACACAATTTCATTCTGCCTAGCATTAATCTAACCATAATGTATGTAAACAAAATATAATTATTATGTCATGTTTACAAATTGTATGGTTAGTACAGGCTCTGCCTACTTTAGTATCAGATGGCTGTGTGTTAATCGTCCTAAGATATTTTTAGTATTATTTATAACTAGTTTTTGCCCGCGGCTCCGCCCGCGTAGATGTCGGTTATCGCGATAAAAAGTAACCTATATGCTATTCCAGACTATAATCTATCTCTGTGCCAAATTTTATCCAGATCCGTTCAGTAGTTTTTGCGTGAAAGAGTAACAAACATCCATACATCCATACTCACAAACTTTCACATTTATAATATTAGTAAGAATCTATATATAAATTGATACGGTACTTAGTTACACGTATTCAAAAGCCAAGTAACCACGCAGAAATAAACACTTAGTTTAGCTTTCTGAATGTCTACCGTATACCTCTATATCTCCGTAATTCATATTCGCGGTAACATTTATGTGTCATGCGGTTGGTCCCTAGACAGACGGCCACGTTCACTTATCAAGCTGTCGGCCTCACGCGTCATGGGTACTCGTACATTCACGACATAACACCCAGCAAGAAGGCTGCCTTTTGACAAGTGGCTCCTGAAATGTCTACGAGTTGGTTTGTTTGAAGACAGCATTTACTAGTTGTTGCTATCTATCTATCTAACGTGCTTCTTCTTCTTATCGTTTGGTTACTGGTCAAATTGATGACAGAATTATTTAGATCGCCCATATTTAGGCCTCTGTCGTGATCTAACGACTGTTAACAGTCGGGACCGACTTTTAACGTGCCCTCCGAAGTACGGAGACGCTCAGATGAAATACCACTATGCGGTCACCCATCTATAGGGTTACCTTTGGTTGCTTAACCCGCTGATCGTTTACCGAACAGCGAGTGCACCTGGCTATGAGCGCCTCTATATCGCATCTATATATATTTATAGCGTATCTAACGTGCTAGTTGCTGTCTATGTTATGGTAATAATTTGGGTTCTAAAAACTATTCATCTTTAGAATCCTGAATATTGCTGTTTATTTCTGTACACGGAGATAACTTAAGATACTGTCATTTTTAATTTAAGTCTATCGTTTTCATATTATATTTGTTTTGTTTCACTTAAATTTTTTCCCTCAAGAATTGCTTCAGCTTTTAATCTTGTCTATTTGCTGCCTGATTTTTTTTCACCAGGTTGTCAGTCCGCAGTTAATTTGTGGTCGCCATTCCAAAATCTTTCTACCCGAGCGGTTTATCTGAAATTTATATTCCTCTCAAGTTTAGACGTTAAGTTGACCCTAATATTAAGCTCATTCTGCATTCAAATTTGAGACCCAAATCTAGCTCAATCCATTACCAAATTAAAGGGTCTAATACACTAAAGGGCTGTCAAATAAAAAATCGTTGACTGGCGCTCGTAAGCCCTTGATCCCCGTTATATTCTCAGTCAAACGGCACTTTGACACCGACCCCCGTCACTTGCGACAGGCGAAAACGTCTTCATTGTACTTTGAAGTATAATTGAAATTTCAACGAGTTTTTATCCATTACAAGTTGATATAGATAGGAGAAGTTAGTCTATTTAAACGGCTTAGTATTATTGTTCTTGTGACCTGAAATTTGAACTCTGGATGTCAAGTAGGGTGAGTTGGAATGTAATTTGTTAATAAGGACTGAACATAAGAGAGGACACAGCAATATTTTTGTCTTTAACTGGAGAAGTATCCCCTGATTACAGAGAATGAAAGTACCGAATAATAGTATCCAAATAGTTCTAAATTGTGCGCTGCCTTAAATTAATTGTTTTAATGATGTGCAGTTTTGAAATTAAGAGTAGCAAGTGATGCTTTTGGAATCGGAAGTAGTATTTTTGTCATCAGGTGGGTTGGTTCATAAAGTTCTGCGACTCTGATATAATTATATCGAGAAATAAATCAATTTTTATAGAAACACCACACCAACAGGCCAGTTAATCGTCAGTAAAGGTATTCCATCTGATACGTCAAAAACTTTTTCACCGTAGAATAATATTGATTATTCAAATCAAAAATTAAAGTGTAATCTTTAAATTGAATAAAAACTTGACTTATCCGGTCGAATGGTATTGCCCGAAAAACTTTGCTTGTTAAAGACGCTCATTAGCAAACCTTGGAGGGTTTGGATAGGTCCTTCGGTTATCGACTTAATTACAAGTATCTTGTACTTTAACGCTTAGTCACATTCGCTTCGAAATCTTGTTGAGCTTAACTTGAAATTAATGCTGATTGAGC
Organism: Trisateles emortualis; assembly: GCA_947095525.1. Classification (NCBI taxonomy): domain Eukaryota; kingdom Metazoa; phylum Arthropoda; class Insecta; order Lepidoptera; family Erebidae; genus Trisateles; species Trisateles emortualis. Next base: position 16,208,903 of record OX352736.1, on the reverse strand, counting down.
ACGGGGTGGGTGAATATTATATGCGTGTTCATGTTTGTGTTGAAGAAAATAAAAGTTAGGCTATGTTTCAGCATTAATTCAGTATGGGTCGTATTTAATAGGAACATGTGTCGATAACACATATTATTTTTAGAGAAGGGCTCGAAGCTTAGTAATAGCTATACGGATCTATTGCTCTGCAAGTTTAAGCAAGTTTACCACGGTCTATTTGTAAAAAATATGTAAAACACGTTACTAATAACATGTTACTGCGCATTATAGGGCCGAATAATCTATATCTATATCTATACTAATATTATAAAGAGGAAAGATTTGTATTTTTGTTTGTTTGTTTGTTTGTATGTAATGGATAAACTCAAAGACGACTGGACCGATTTTAAAAATTCCTTCACCATTAAAAAGCTACATTATCTGCGAGTAACATAGGCTATATTTTATTTTAAAAAAATAGGGGTAAATAATGCCAAGACCTCAGACAATCACTGACTAAATTAGTAACGCCTAATAAACGCCTATAAAATAATTGCTATTTCATTTTTTGTAGGCGCTAACATTTAACAATACTTTAATTTAGGTAATCAGGAAAGCAGTAGAGAAAAGAAAACACTCCACCGAATCTGTCTGGTCAAGATAAACTCAATAACTACCCAATAAAATTTAATACGATTTTCACCAGGTGATGGCGTAATTCTTCCATTATAGTTTTGTGAGTGTGAATTGGCTGATGATGATGATGATGACTTACGATGATAGTTATTAGAGGCTAGAGTGGCGACCACGAACTGGAAGACGCAGCGTGGGCAGGCCTCCAACAAGGTGGACCGACGACCTGGTAAAGGTCGCGGGCAACCGATGGACAAGGTCAGCTCAGGAACGACTGATGTGGAAATCCTTGCGGGAAGCCTATGTTGAGCAGTGGACGTCTTATGGCTGAGATAGAACTACTTATATGGCAAACAAGCATACGGCCCAAATGATGTTAAGCAGTTACCGTTGCCTATAGACGCTTGCAGTACCAAAGGTATCACTTGCGTGTTCCCAACCCATTTTTTACACCAGGGCCATAAGATGGGAGCAGAGTAGTCATGGGATAGGAATACGTTTCTTTCAAAATGGATCCCTAAGTGAGCGTTGGAGACCTATAGTTACACACAGGAACACAATTACACCGCTGTGTGTAGTTATTTGGCTGTCATCTAATGTAAGGTGGAGTTCCTCCCCTATCTTAAAAAAAATCCCTTAAAAATCATTTTGCAATTGAATGGATAGTCTCTCATAATGGTTCTCATTAAAAAAAAACCAGTTCTGGTGATCGGATCCGTAGGGAATTGAGTAACCTCCTCAAATACTATCTAGGCATACTGCAATGAATCAAACAAAATTAAATGCATTCAGGAAGCATCAATTCGTTAGTGAAACTAATAAAGAATACTGCAGAAGGCCAACTTCTCAATGATAAATAATTTGCCGATGGAGATCAGACATAATGTGTAATGAAATGACTGTAACTAATCACATTTAATGAGCAAATTAAAATGGTACAATTGAACTAATATGATGATGCAGCCGGATATAGGCACCGAAATTTTGTAATTAAACAAGGTACCTACAAAGTAAAAAATGCATGGTTTCAGAGATAAACATAATAATAGAAACCTATATATCGAATTTACGTTGAACTCTAACTAATATGGTCGACTATATTAAAACTAAAAGCTTACAGGTTTTTTATTCAGTTTTGTTCCGGGAGCTTATGTAGAGTACTATATCTCTATTAATAGACTGATGGATCATAAAGAATATAACAACTATGCAGTTCAATTTCTGTAATCCTTGAGCACTGCGGCGGACCATTATGCACTTTAGGGATCTAAAAAAAATTAGCCCACCTAAACTGTGTAACAGTACCTATGAGGTTCAAACTCAAACTCAAACTCAAAATTCATTTATTCATTTAGGTTACAAGGTAACACTTATGAAGGTCATAAATTATGAATAAACCAGAAATATGATGTCAGCAAAATTTTCCTTGTGTCGTGAATTGTTTGGTTGTAAAGTCAGACTGCAGAGCATATTACCTAGTGCTTTACAACAAAGAATGAAATATAGTTGTAATATATGTAATAAAAGTGTAAAATAGCATATGACACTTTATCTTAAATTCAAGTACTCCCAATGTTATCAGTTAAATATTATAATTGGTCTTTGTAAGGGGACAACAAAACAACAATGGGTTGAACTCAGTTTGTCGGACGCCAAAACCGCAGAAGTTTGGCTATTCGCTTTGCCAGGCAGTCACAACACCTTACCTTATATTGTAGTATATCTATATATATATATATCAAAATCAATTGCTGTTCGTTAGTCTCGCTAAAACTTGAGAACGGCTGGAATGATTTGGCTAATTTTGGTTTTGAATTATTTCTGTAAGTCCAGGGAAGGTTTAAAAGGTCAGTAAATATGTAAAAAAGGTTTGGAATAAAGTAAAATTAACAATTTCGCTTTCCCTTGGAAACTATCCCTACCAGGCAAACATTGATGTTCGTCCCGTCATTTAGAAATCAAAGTTTTTAGAAGCTTTTATTTAGCTTGCAATGTACATATATGTTAGTTAGTAAGTTAGTTTGTATGTTAGGGGAAAATCTTGTAAGCTAAATTTGAAGTACTTCCCGGTGTTTAATGGAGCTAAAATTTAGTATACCGACACGTAACTTCGGTGACAATGCAATAAATGGTACCATGGAGCTGGTCTGATGATGCAGTCGAAGGATGGCCATAGGAACTCTTCAACGAAACAAGATAGCCGCGTCGGGTTTGGGTGTTTTGGATTAATCTTGATGAGAATTATATTATTAGATCGGTATTCAGAACGTGATGACATTCAGCCAGTAGGTACACTAATAGAGTAATGTCGGTTCAAAATGTAATTATTCAATTTTAATTTATTGATAACCTTAGTTGAGGAAAAGAGACCCGTGGCCTAGCAATGAGCCATAAGAGACTTAGGGTACCATACTAGCGAGCAAGTCCGACTGGGTAAGAACCTTCACCAAAGTGATACCTCTAACATTGCAAGCGTCCATAGGCTACGGTAACTGCATAATATCAGGCGGGCCGTATGCTTGTGTTATATATTTGATACATGCATAATATATTATGCAACATAGATTTTACAACGGATTCGTGAAACGCAAAATTTTATGGTTGGATTTTATTGTTTCTTTGATACATTGGAGTAGGATAAGAACGATTCCAGAATAAATTATATACATATTAGAAAATACGCTGAACTGTCACTTTAGCCAAAAAATTTCTTTGCTTTAGCGCTCATCTCGTAGGAAATATATTATTTTGTGCCGACCTACTTTTTTATTTATTAGTGAGTTGATAATTATGAACAAGAATGATTGTAATTATGAAGAAGATGAGATAAAAGATAAAAATACAACTAGAGGTATTGCATAGCCATGTTTTTGTAATTCCATTACCATTGACATCTCTCGGGGTTAGTGTATCGCTGAATGCAAAATATCGTGTTATAGACTGCTTTCCAAGTTTATCTTCTACATACACAGCATTACTGGAAATAAAAAATAGTTTCAAGCGAAAAAGTATGTATTAGTTATGCAGGGCACTGACATTAACAACTCTAAAGATTATCCTTTTATAGCTTTTATTATCTTATGACAAGTTAACATTTTTTTTCCTTGTCATTGGTTTCGACGTAGCAACAATTTTGTTTAAGTTCTTCTATGCAATCTTTTATAGATTGTTATCCATTTTTGCTATAATTTCGGGAGTGAGCTTATTCTCCCGAATCATTCTATCAGGATTCTTACGTATTGAAAATTCGAAGTTTTCTTATCCAATCCTAAGTCATTCTTAGGTAAGATACCTAAGAATGACTTAGGACTATACATGGAGATAAATCTGGGGAATTGGATGCGTCTTACTGGTGTTTAGCTTCGCGTAGACCGCATCCGCGTTTATGACTCAAAAATCCTTCCATTTACAGATTCGCTTGCTTCTATTCTAATCTTCATTAAACATGTGCAGGCTAAAGCTACCATTTTGCGATGGGAAAGCTTAACATTCCTCGAATTTGTATATGAGTTGCTTGAAATCCATGGATTCTCAATTTCAAGTCTTGGTTTATGTTACAATAAAATTTATGCTGGTTTGCCTGAAATTGCAATGAACGCTTTCAGGAATGAAATATAGTACATCTTCTTCTTGAAATAAGAAGATACGGCAAATGCATTGTTACAAAATATGATAATTAAAAAAAAACGTTGTCCCATAGAATATGCGTGCATTATTATTATTTTATTTTTTACACATTGAAATGAACAGCTAAACGAGATCCAATCAATTAAACAAAGTACAATATTAAAACTTTGTTACAACAATACACGCAATGCAATAAATTCATGCAATCTTTTCACAAAACGTCAAAGATTCTGTCAATTTCATCCATATCAATACATGTATATCAACTTCCCGCAAATAAATCAAAATCCAGGAGAGCGTTAAGTTGTTACGCGATTGCGGTAAAGATGAGCTTGAAGCATGCAACGGTATGGCACGATAGAACCGCCAATAATCACAGTACTCATTGGGCACAAACAGATTTTACGGTGAAGATACGTGCATCAATAATCCCCTGACTCCCTTAGTATCTCGGTTGATATTATAATATTATGTTGTGATCATTGCAATAGTTTCTTAATATTTAATGAATTCCTTTAGACATACGAAATTCAAATAGTGCTCATTATTTGAATTTCGTATGTATATTTTGAAATGTTATAAATTCCTAGTCTTTTATTAATATAACTATCTAGTTGATACATAAAGTTTAGGACTGTATTCGACTAAAAGTTATTCCGTAGCATTTCATGCCATTGTACTGAATTTTGTTTTACAAACTCCATTTCATTGAGTCCACAATTCAGTTCAGTCTGTGTCCAGGAATGGATATGTTTGCAGATTTAGCCAAGTACATACAATTTTCACCACTTACCATTTTAGCTGATTATTATTCCAAAACAACTTAACATCAAAGACTTAAGGAAATTGCTGTTGTACAACATATTTCCATAATAATAGTTTGTCTTTGTAGTCACGTACAAAATTAACTTGTAAGTTTTGAAGATTGCATTTTCTTTATTAAACTATTTGCTACAAATTTGCATATTTTTACTAAATTGACATTACGTTATATCATTGTTATAACCGTCATTATTAGAGTATTACGACATTGTATTATAACAACGAAGTTATAAACGAATTAGTGCCTTCTTTCCCCCGATGATTGGTGTCGTAACTCACACGGTGTTTAGGGTCTAGGCTACCCTGTGAGCAGATTTTGTTCCACAAAGTGTACCTACCAACAAGCATATACTTGCGTATGCTGCACATGAAGCTTGCAAGTAACGAGTGCTCAATTCTAAAATAAAACCTATTAAATGACTATCATAATATATGATTTACATATCGCACTAGAATTATAATATGCAGTTTACCTTGAGACAAAACAAATGTTCCAAAATTACTATTGCAGACTCTACAATGGCCTGTACACTTTTTTTTATTTTTTTTTAATACAACTCCCGCACTAGAGAACAAGCTCTGTGTCGCGGGGGACTTTACAAACATACAATTAACGGACACAAATTACACCCAGACTCAGAACAATTATTTGTGGGTCACACAAGGTTTTATCCTGTGTGGGAATCGAACCCACAACCTCGTGCACAGTAGGTGCAGCTGCGGCCACTGGACCACCGAGGCAGTCAACAAATAGGTACTTATGGCGTATAGCTATTCGGCCGTATCTTCTGTGAGTTGGATATCCTTTTACAATCAAACTGCTTACTCATACGGTTTGGGGCCATATCTTTGATATCAGTAACAGTGCACAAAAAATGTGTTAGGCAAAAATTTCATGATACCAACTGAAGCAGATTTTCTATAATATTACGTTAACATTAAAAATAAGTTTTGTACATTATTTCTGACGTAATATTTGTTATACAAATAGATTGAACAACACGTTGGGTTGTAGATGATTTATTTTGGTAATAAGTGTCGTGTTAAGCTCCACCATTATCGGCGCCGCCCGACGGTGGACGAAATGCGGCGGGGTTCAAGGTGTGAACTGATTGTGATTTCAATAAAATAGCGAGACTTTTTATTACAAATATTGGGTTTTGATATAGTGCGTAAAAGTTGAAGTCTGAGTGACCTCCACGCTGCCATTGACACAAAAAAGGTGAAATTTTAAGGCTCGTTAACGATTATATAATTATTCATCAAGAGGAGTAGATATTTGTTTATGCTATAACTTTTTTGTTTTGATTAATATCCCACTTCTGGGCATAGGCCTCCCCAAAATTCCTCTTACAAGTGTATACTTGTTTTGTACTACATTAGACTAGCCTTCCAGTGAAAACCTTGGCCGTAATCGACGGCGTTATAGAGGAAACTGGTACTTTATAACAATGTTTGAAATCTCTCTAAGCTTATAACAAAAACCATACCCCAAATTGAAGTCAAGAGAAACAATGTTTATAGCATTTATTAAACAAGCATTCATGATTGACGTCTCCTTAATAAAAGCTAAAAAGATGTCGTGGTTTTCTAACTTGTTTTTGTTTACGCCAATCCCTTTGGGTACTCGTTCAATGTTTTTATTTATTTAATCCTAAAACAACTAACGATACTTTTTATTGTTTGAAGATAGAAAGAGTTTTACGTCCAATTCGAATATAAGTTTTGTATGAAACAATAAGGAACTAATATTCAGCTTACTAAAATACAACCAATTTTTTTAAATAAATATTTTGATAAATTTTACTTTTGCCAAATTGTAAGCAGTTGGTGGACGCTTGCAATATCAGGAACATTACTCACATGTTGTCGACCCTACATTTTGTAAATAAAATCTGAAAATGTTCATTAGATAATTTTATGACTTTAGATTTATATATTGTATACAATAATACTTGTAACACGTCTCCTACTCATTGTACCAGAGAGTAATAGCTCTTAGATGGCATGGATATGTATCGTCTGAAGTTGTATGATGTTGATAATCTTGTATCCACTCAAATTTTAGTAGAATCAAACACATATTGCCAGGTATATTTAAGCCGTAGTATCTTTTGTTTGTACAGATATTTACATTGTCTGCTTTGTTAATGCGAAATACTTTTTTATACAACGCCTTCACAAGCACTACAGGATCCATCCATCCATCTCAGCCAACAGACGTCCACTGCTGGAAATGGACCTTTCCCAAGATTTCCAGACCAAACTTTATCCATTGGTTTCCCAAAACCTTCGCTAGGTCGGTCCATGTTGTTGAAGGTCTACCCACGCTGTGTTTACCAGTTTGTGGTAGCTACTCTAGAACCTTTCTGCCCTATGTGCCCTGCCTATTGCCATTTCATTGAGGCAATTCTTCGAGCTATGTCGGTCACTATAGAATACAAAACAGTAACTTCAGTAGTGCCTGAGATGTCCAAGTGTCATAGCTTGGTGTTACAATAGTTTATCGTTGTTAATCCTGGCTTACAGGAGTTACAGTGGTGGCTGTGTGGGCGAGATTCTCACGCAAAATCTTTGTCAGGCATGTTAAAAAACATTGTTGAGAAAGACAGTTACAAATTTTAAAGAGTCTTTCGTTTAAATGTGATCTTTTTCTTTTTATCATTTGGTTAGTGGCTAACCGGGTGACGGAGTTATTAAGATCGCCCATATTTAGGCCTCTGTCATGATCTAATGACTGTTAACGCCGACTTTTAATGTTCCCTCCTAAATACGCAGGCACTCAGATGAAATACCACTATGCGGTCACCCATTTATAGGATTACCGTGCCCTTGGCAGCTTAACCCACTGATCGTTTACGGAACAGCGAGTGCACCTGGCAATTAGCGCCTCATTTTAAATTGATTTAGCTATTAAAACGGTGCAATAATAATAATAATGTGGTGACTTGCATATGGCCATCCGATCACAAACTAGGCAGAGACTTTTCTATGGCAACCAGGCAACTGGTAACATTTTCCACATAACTTAATACATACATACGTTTATATACGTCTCAATCCATAAACGTCCCACTGCTGGGCACGGGTCTCCTCCAAACAGAGGGATATTAGCCTACTTTACCACGCTGGCCAGACCGGTTGGTATAGGGTTTTGTTTCGAGTGTCCAGAGGGGACACTCGAAACAAACCTTGCGGTGGATAACACTTTCTCCCTTAGTCGACTCTTATGTCATCCTTGGAATGAAAGGGGTGGTAACATTTGTATTCTTAATCATACGTTTACTGAAGATAAATTACACCCAGGCACAGAACAACCAATCGTCCTCATCACACATAGATGGAAGTGTCGTAAATATAAACAAAATCAATACCAATTAAATTTTAAGCACTTTATTCAATTGGTGGTAAACCAATTTTCACTCACCCGTAATTCCATCCATCTCATTAAACAAACTGGAAATTAATTAAGAACGTCAAACCAAAAAAAAGCTATACGAAATTGTACAGAAATGTTGGTATTCAATCTAAGGGTTTCATGAACCGTTTTCGAGTGTTTACCATAGTGGTTTAGTCAACAACAATTAATAAATATCTATCTTCGCAAAGCCCTCTCTAAGATAATCAGACTCTATTTGGCTACTAATTTATTGGATTAGTAAATTACACTATTATTGAATTTGCGAATCTGATAGCATTTCTTTATAATTCTTAAGTAGGGCACCATTCTAGTGAGCAAGCTTGACTGGGGAAGGACCTTCACCTTACAGAAGACCACAACCAAATAACTCAGGTCTTCAGCGCTCATTTAGGGATGCGTTTTATAAGAAACGTTTTCCTATTCCAGGGATACTCCATACTGATGTAAAAAAATGGGTCGGCAACATGCAAGTGATATCTTTGGTATTGCAAGCGTCTACAGGCTGCCGTAATTGCTTAACATCAAGCGGTTCGTATGTTTTTTCCACTCAAATAATATTTTAAAAAATCGTATATTTTTTTGTTCATCATCAAAATGAAAATCATTTGATTTGTGAGAGATCAAAGACATATAGGGGCTCGAAGTGAAGTACCAGCGGCGGTGATTGATAGTATTTAATATTGCACCTCCTTTAATTTGCAATCTTCTATAGGCTAGGGGACCTGTCACCATGGTAGTATATCAATACCAATTTTCAAAGTTCGTAATTCAAAAATATATTTAATTATTATATCTCTAGGTATAAATGTAGGAATAAATATAGTACTTGTCAAGAACAGACCCATACACGGTAAGGTTATCGTGTTTTGTTGCGAAGTTCCTACGGATACCGTCCAACAGCATCATCAGGTCACCTCGATGGTGACAATATTATTGCATTGTCACCAAAGTGACACAAGTATGCCAAATTACAGTTCAATTGAATCTCATTTACAAGATTTGACCTAAGTAAACAAACATACTAATATACATTGCAAGCAAAATAACACATTTGATTACCACCTTAGTCACTTCATAAATTATATTAATAATACTCATTTTTCTTTAAAATATCAACTAATTTTATTTATCTCCAACGGTTCACACAGTAATCCTACTTATATTATATATTGTTAAACATGTATCTATTAATATGAGGCTAATTACATACGATACAGTGGCTCGGACAGGTATTTGGTAATTAAGTCAATTACTTCATAGTACAATGCCCACCGAATAATCTTCGTCCGGAGGGATATATTACCGTGTTTATATTAAAGTAAATATAAACGTAAATTGAGGTAAAGTTATGTAAATCCTTACTAATATTATAAATGTGAAAGTTTGTAAGAATGTAAGAATGGATGGATGGATGGATGGACGGATGGATGGATGGATGTTTGTTACTCTTTCACGTAAAAACTACTTAACGGATCTGGATGAAATTTGGCACAGAGATAGATTATGGTCTGGAATAAAACATAGGCTACTTTTTGCAGCGATAACCGACATACACGCGAGCGGAGCCGCGGGCAACAGCTAGTACTGTATATATTTGTCTAGAACTAGCCGCCCGCCCCAGATTTGCACGGGTAGTATTTTCAGAGGTCCTGTACTGTTTTTGTCAATAAAATATAACCATGACACTCACAAATAACATGGCTTTCTATTGGTAAAGAATTTTCTGTAGATCCAAAGATTACCTTCTACAACGTCACAAACACAACATTTACCTCTTTATTATATAGTATAGACTAGCTGAATCAGCAAACGTTGTTTTGCTACTAAATTAGTAAAAAATAGGGGTGGGTGGTAGAAGAATGAAAATTTAGGAATGCATGTATTTTTTAATGCTGAATCATAAAAAATAAAAACAAAAAGTTTTGTCTAAAAAATAAATTTTGGGGTGGACCACCCTAAACATTTAGAGGGATGAAAAATAGATGTTGTCTAATTCGCAGACCTAACCGATATGCACATACAATTTTATGAAAATCGGTCGAGCCATTTCGGAGGAGTTTAATTACAAACACCGTGACACGAGAATTTTATATATAAGATCTAAATAAAGGAACGATTATATGAACTTTAAACAGTGTAACTTCACCGACGCATTAGTGGAAGTTGCGGGCTGATGCAGCTGATGGAAATGCCAAGCTTAGGATCGAATGCTGTAGAAATTTTTGTGTGCTGAAGAACTGCTAGCAGTGGACGTCTTACTGTCGAGAAGAAGATGATAAAATGTTAATTAGTTTGTTTTTCACGTCAAAATGCTTTAGTGGACGCGATTTTAAGACGTAGCCTTCTTCACAAACATTATTTAACGTTAAAACACAGAAGTACATATACATTTTGTATCTTAAATTTCATCATCACTATAAACAAGCTTATTGCAGACCACTCCTAAAAAAGGGCCCCTTCAAGTGTACGACACTCCAAGTAGATTTTATTAAACTTATTTCAAAAGATCCGACAAATCCAGAACTACTTACATCCGATTTTTATTGGACTACTTGACTCGAACCAAAAGAATTTTGCTTAAGTAGATAATAAAATTGGAATCGAAGAGCAATGAGAAATAGCTTCGTTTTATCAACAATGTGCTAATGTGCGTAAAGCACATACCGTAGTTCCACTGATTACACTTCTCACTCCATTGACGCGTCAAGCTTCATTTGCCTCTACCTTCCAATATAACATGACCTCTCACCAACCTTTACCTTCCCCTCTATCGTCCTATTCACGTAATATCAGAAGAGGGCAAAAGATCAACGAAGACTGGTCCCTCATTCGAGCCTTTTCGAATTAATTCAATGTCCTACTTTTTTGATGCTGACTCATGAATCGAGTTGGGAATGAAATTGGGTTTTGTTTCAGAACATATAATTAGAATTTTCGATGTTCGTGTCCTTGGCAATCGATTCGTAGCGATTGAACTTGATAGCCGATTTTGAGGTTTCTGGGTTTCATATATCACACAAACGATTTTTTATTTAACATAATGTATTTATGTAGCTTCGATTAATCGATATTACGTTTCATCGGCTTTTGTTTCAATAACTCCGATTAACTCTTCTTATAGATACTATGTATATATACATTGTGTACACACAATCTTAGGCAGACGTATTGAGTATGACATCCACATTTCGCCAGCTATGTTAAGTCTAAAGTAATAGAAAGCGAACCTATTGCTATAGAGTCTAAAATACTGACACTAAGCAAAACCTAAGACCGGTCACTTAAAGACTGCAGTGTTGCCACTGCGATACTGATGTAAGAATTACCTTATATATTTAATTAATATTACAATTAAAATTGATGTAAATGCACATAATTTCACACTGATCTTTTACATACATTCTGGCAACAGGTAAGAGTTACGAGTATCCTGACGAGCAGGCATGAAATACAATACAATATACTTTATTATACACTATCAAATTACAAGCTAGTACAATCGACGGTCTTACACTAGCGGAGATTTCTTCCAGACAAACTGGATGGACAGAATGAATGGATAAAGGCAGTTGTTAAGTATAATAAAGTACGTCAAGTATAATAATGAAAATGTGGGCATTAAAAGAAAATAAGTATGTCCAGATGAAAATAATCGAATATCCGTTTCTCTGCCTACTCGTTTGCGAAAAAGCGTCTATATTGTACATATATTTTACCACGCAAGTTTTCTACTAACAGTTTTCGAAATAGAAAATCAAGAAGTAAAACTGGGCATCGATGCAAAAGGGCTATCCAGCAACACGATCGGTGAAATACACTTTATCCTGTGAATAACAGTAAATATTTTCATTTTTGATATCCATTTAAATGCAGCTGGATTCAAACGAAAGGAAATGGAATAAATTCAGTACTTCCATGCAGTTTCTGATGGAAATTTTTAAAATATATTCCGATGTTCATATCAAATCTCGGGTTTGTTAGTCTGGCCGAAATTTTCAACTGTTACATTGGTGTGTTTTGTGCGTTTGCGTGAGTTTTATTATTAGTTATAATAATTTGGGATTAACACAATCCCAAATTACTTTGTTTTTTTTGACTTATGTTTTTACTTACCTTGTGCATGCACTTCATTATTATCATCAGGATTTTACCAGCATTCGAACAAGGGGGACCGATTAGCTGATAAAGCTAGTTCATATAGCAGCTGATGTATAATGCAGCTTTCAGACCGAATGATTTCTATACGTAAATAAGAATAAGTTATTTTATTTAAGAAAAATGGGACACCGTGAAGTAATATCGGGCACTACATAAGCAGGCAAGCCCGCCTTGGGAGGTACTTTCACTATACAGAAGACCACATGACAGCCAACAATACACAGTAATGTAGTTGTGTTCCTGTACGTGTATACAGATCTCCAGAGATTATTTAGGGATACCTATCCAGGATGACCTTATTACAAAAAAACAAAATGTAATTTTTTTTTGAGTCGGCAACCCGCATGTGATATTCCAGATATCTCATGCGTTAATATGCTAACAAGCAAGCCGTATGCTTGTTTGCCACTCAAGTAGTATAAAAAATAATATATACTTGATGCTGACGAATTCAATTTAATCAAATAAGTACTATGCCGCCGCCGCCATCTCTTAATATGCCGCTATGACTAATTGGCCTTTTTTAATACTACGAGACTGAACCTACAGGGGTCAAGTAGTGCCCTAAAACTGTAAAAGATTATTGAACGCTTATTTATAATAGATTTTGAAACAACAACCTTTTATAAACAACCTTTTAACGCGTGACCTTTACTTTTATATATTACTTACGAACACGACCAAATTATATTCAAAATGGGAAATTATAACTAACATGATCAGCGAAATATATACCAGCCTAATCAACCAATTGTGACGCGAAATCGTGTATCGTACTTCTTTGCAATATTGGAAAATTGGAAAATAAAAATATATTTTGACTTCACAATATGTAAATAAAATGCTTTGCTGGTTGCTACGTCTGTAGCTCCCTTAAATACTAACTCTGTACTCATTAACAATTAGTTATTTGTTGCAATAATACATAATACTATATTTATTATATAGTACCTACACGTACATAGGTACATATTGTATACAATCATAATTCAAAAAAATACTGTGTACCATTATTATGGTTGGATACGGTCAGAGAAAAGTTCTAAGAAAAATATTTTTTTTTAGAACCTACCTAACCTATTTTACCTTCAAAGGCAGTACGCTCGCTCGTCACTTGTAATCTATGGGAGTTTCAAATACCAGCATTATTTGCATTGCATCTTGTAACATCAGAAACTATTACTACCTTTATAATGGACAATGGGTTGAAATCATGTAATATTTAGGTAGGTGTGATCTTAACGTACAAAAAAAAAATTGTTACAAATGATTTTTTTGTGTTAGGGGTATTTTCGGTAATCTTAAGTTCCTAGTCGGACTTGGTTTTTGTTCCTAGCAGGCACTTATACATTTTTAAGAACTTCGCTTTGAAAAAAAATCAAGCAGCCTATCCAATTAACTTGTAAATATTCTTCACCGATTACCCCGTCACTCCAGTGTTATCAGGGACAAATTACACCGTAGCTGCTTCGAAGCATCTTGCATAATTAGAACAGCAATCTCCGGTCGCCTCCCTACACACGACGGTCTGATAGCTGGTCTAATTGAAACTTGAATGTAGTGTTTATCTGAGAATTCGAAACAAGTGAAGAACTCGTTAATTTGGTTGCAAATGTTTATGTGTTTTATTTCTACAATAAAATGTGTTTAGTAAGTAAAAGTATTACGCTAAAGATTAAAAAAAAAATATCGAACTGACAGGAAATTCTATAGATATTTCTGATCCATCATGTATAGACTGAGGTTTACCCACTTAGCTCGCTTTAGGACTCGTGCCGAGCATTGGAACAGATATAGATAACTATATTATAAAAAGATTGGTTTCGCCTATACTATGAATAGCATTGACATTACCAGCATTATTTATATACTATCAACTGTTAAAACTAAATTCTTACTTAAGTTTTTGAGTAATAACAATTAGTTTGGAGGCACAAGATGCACGAATTCTTTTTGTCGTAAAAATGGAGCTTTAATCTTACTACTATTGCAATACAATTTTGTTGACATAAACATTCAATAACACAATAGAAGTTACATAACACATTACCATAATGCCTTTATACTCGTATTCATGTAAATTGAATACGTTACAAAGTTACGACAAACAATTACCACTACCACGAGTACATTCTGCTACGTGTATAGTATAGTATAGTTAGTTGTTAATTGTCAAGTTTTCATTTATACTTACTAATATTATAAATGTGAAAGTTTGTGAGTATGGATAGATGGATGGATGTTTGTTACTATTTCACGTAAAAACTACTGAACGGATCTGGATGAAATTTGGCACAGATATAGATCTTCTTCTTCTTCATAGCGTGTCAATGGCAATCTAAATTGTGTCAGCCCCCCAGAACCTAGCTACGAGTTTTGCTTTTTCAGTAGTGTCCATAAGCTCCTCTAAGGTGCAGGTATCAGGGCACTGGTATGGTAGGTATTCTGGGTACTTTTAATTTTGCCCTTTTTTAGCAGATCCCCTAATATTTGTCGCCCGTAAATATTAAATTTAGTATAAATACACGGTTTTAGCAATGCAAGACTGTCTCGTATATAAAGACATATAACACAAAATACTTCACAGAAACAGACTAACAGACGCTGTTAGTCTGTTTCTGTGAAGTATTTTGTGTATATATTTTATTTCGTGTACGCTGTACTTCGTCCCTACAGGCTACTAAATTATATCTGATACTTGAACTGTCAAATATATTTAAGCGATTTACTTTGGTATTATATTTAGTTATTACTCGGTCTTGAGCTACCTTGACGCTGCCTACATTACCAGGTTCTAAATTCTACCTTATTAAAGACCTACTTAACCTGAAACTTCCAGTTTAACTGATTCGTAATAAATAGATTACAGACAATTTACTGCATGGTTGGTTCGGTGGCTTAAGTGGTTACCTCATCATTTTCCAGTGCGCGACGTGTTGTGGGTTCCATCCCCATACGGGACAAAAAATTGTGTGGTCCATAAATGACTGCCTCGGTGGTCCAGTGGCCGCAGTATGCGCCAGCTGTGCACGAGGTTGAGGGTTCGATTTCAACACAGGACAAAACTTTGTGTGATCCACAAAGAATTGTTCTGAGTCTGGGTGTAATTTGTGTCCGTTAGTTGTATGTTTGTAAAGTCCCCGCGGTACAGAGCTAGTTCTCTAGTGCGGGAGTTGTTTTATAAAAAAAGAAAAAAGAAGACTGTCCCGGATCTGGGTGTACTTTGTGTCCATTAACTTATGTTTGTAAAACACTCCGCAACAAAGGACTCTATAGCGGGAGTTCTTTTTAAATTTAAAATGATTAAATAGGGACCTATAATAAAACTCCTTTCTTAACCTCTGAGGCAAAGTAAGGGGTGTCATAAGTTCTTTTGTATCTAGTTTTTATCTACAGCATAGTAGCGGTCAAACCTTTAGTATCGTAGCGGCAAATATTTTAATATTAATTTTCTTTATTCAAATGTTTATTAAAATATTGTGACGTTTCACGTTACATGAAAATCGGTTTAGACATTTTGACATGAGTTTTTTGTTTTTTATTTCAAAATAAAATTTTAGATTCAATATTTTTCGATTAAGTAAACTCTATCACTGCTGTAGAATAGTCGATTAAAATCATGGTACGTATTAAAAGGCACGTAAATAAATATAAATTATTTATTCATTGCTCCAAATAAACCGAGACTATAATCTTTGTTAAACACAAAGTAGCAATGGAAAACGTCTTCTTTGTGGTATCAAGCCCGTCTCTCCAATAGTCTCTCTTAATAGCAACCGTTTTTTACATTCTTTGTGTTCTTCTGTAGAGCGGAATTACTCGTAAACTTTGTACTTATATATTTTTAATGAAACGGGCTAATGAAACGCACGTGATATAGCTATTTTAAATTTATAAATGGATTTGTAATAATAATAATAACAAACCATATGTTCCACTGCTGAACACGAGTCTAGTTTTCTCTATCAAGAGAAAGAGAGAGGTTTAGGCCTTAATTCTTTATTTTGTTTTGTTTTGACACAATCATGATAATAATACATCGTGAGGAAACCCACATGCCTAAAAAGAAGTTTTAAAGACATTCCTGATTCACCATCCTGTGTGTTTGTTCCCTAGTGTAGGAGTTGCCTTTTATTTTTAATACTATTTGGGTGGCAAACAAGCATACGGCCCACCTGATGCTAAGCAGTAACCGTAGCCTATGGACACTTGTAATACTAGAGATATCACTTGCGTGTTGCCAATCCATTTTTTGACACCAGGGCTTTAAGATGGAAGTAATCCTGGGATAGGAATAGGCGCTGGAGACCTGTACTCACACACAGGAACACAACACCGCTGTGTGTAGTTATTTGGCTGTGGTCTTCTGTAAGGTGGAGGTCCTTCTCCAGTCGGGCCTGCTCGCTAGTATGGTGCCCTACCTCTCTTAAAATTATCTTATTTTGTTGTTTTTAAAGAGAATCAAAGGAGTGGAACCCCTTGCCCAGCAGTGGGATATAATGGGTTGCTATTACTATGATATAGCACAATATATGCTTTTACATATACATGCTTTTTCGACAACCAAGAAAAAGCTTAAAGATATCACAGAAAGGTTTGGAAACAAAGAAATACACGATCTTACAACAGATGCATAGAAAAGATTTTTCTTTATAAAATTGTACTGAATACTAAAGTATTATTTCTCATAGAATGCGGATTCTTTACCGGAATATTGTCTGTTCTTTTGAGGATAGTAAGTTACATTTATAAAACAGAGTATAAATTTATTCCGCATTCCGTCATTGAGACTATTCTATTCAACTTTAAGATTAATAGTTAGTATTGTTTTTATCTTTAAAATGCCTTCTAAGACATGTGGGTTTCCTCGCGTTTCTTTCACCATTAGCAGATGGTGAATCATAAATTTTATTGGTACACTAGGGGTCACCCGCGATTTCGTCCGCGTGGTAATTTGAAATATTTTCCCCGATTTTGCAACATATCTCATAACTGCTCCGCTTCTATTTATCATAGCGTGATGTTATATAAAGATTTTTTCTAATCGAACCAGCACTTTCTGAGATTAACGCGTTCAACCAAACAAAAAAACTATTCAGCTTTATAATATTAGTATAGATATTATAAAGTCCAAGAAGTAAAAATCACATTGGTACGACCAATTTTGACCCGGGATTGAACTCGCACCTCTTGCGTGCAAGTCGGTTAATTTCCCGCTCGTCTACCACCGCAAACCCTCTTATCCGTAAACCGTTTGCTTGTTTGCGTCCCTAAAATGCTGTTATTAAATTAATAAATACAACAATTTTATTACTGGTGTATAACTAACAAACAAAACTTCAACGTCTATAATCTCAGTATGACAACTTGTGGAAGTTCCGAACAATGAGCTCCCATGTCGATCCTTACAACTTACGTTATTACTAGGAAGTTAGTTGCAAGCTGCTTTGTTTTTCTTTTTTCTTCCATTGATAATAATAGCATGAAAATAGGTTACTGCACATTATAATATTATGAATTATTTTGTCTGAAAAATATCGTCTTCACAAAATAAATCAGTATTTATTGCCATTGTCTAAATCATAATTGATCAAGCGTTTTGGTGTATAAATATGTCATTTATCTATACTAATATTATAAAGAGGTAAAGTTTGTGAGCTTGTAAGGTTGTAGGGGGTAATCTCTGGATCTTCAGAACCGATTCAGAAAATTCTTTTACCGAATGAAATCCACATTATTTAGGCTATATTTATTATTAACCCGAAAAATTAAAAGACTTTTTCGTGGTCGTCGGATTTGCAATATTTAGATAAAATAAAATAAACCGAAGCGAAGCGTGGGCGGTTCACTAGTTTCAAATATACATAATTATAAAAAATATTTCCGCAGCAAATATTACTGCGTCTATGATTAAAGCTATAATTTTGTGTCCAAAGGTTTTCTTTTAGAAACGTAATTCATTTCAATATTTTATACCTAAATTTCTGTTTAGTTAATTTTATTTCAATATAAAAAGCATAAGAGCTTTTATTATTCCAACTTATAAGAATGTATATTACAGACCACGGTTTCAATTAGGTCCTGTCTGAAAATCAGCAGCATAAAGCTAAAACTGGAACTTATTCCACATCGGACAGAATAACTTAGCCATTTTTCTTGTCTATGTCATATGCCTATCCTTGGATTTCTCTGCTGTCGAGTGTATGTTTGATAAAGCATTTTTTATTTTAGTAAAAATAAATTAAATTAAAATTAAATCCACATAAAATAAGCATTAACCAAAATTATATAAAAACCGGCATTTGAGTGGTATCAAATAAAGCTGAAAGAATGCCAAGAAAGCGAACGAGTAAGTGGTCTCTAAGTGGCTTGCTCCCTTTGTGGCTCTGCGTTTCACTACTTCAATGGCCTCCTTAATAGCCGCAGTTTTATGCCCAGTATGGTGTGGCCCTGTTTTCAGTTTCATGTGTGTTTGACTGTATTTTTTTTCGTGACCTTTTTTGAGTGAACCTACCATTCTAACTGGTTGGAGATTCTTGTTAGTATTGCATTATGAGCATAATAATGATTGCATAACACACAGGGATGTAATTGTGTTCCTGTGCGAGAGTACAGGTCTCCAGAGCTAATTTAGGGTTGCGTTTTTAAAGAAACTGTTTCTTGCCATGATGTGATGATAATTAAAAGCCATATTTTATTTTAACACTATGCCTTTTAGAGTTAAAGCCATGGGCATAAAACACGTGAAAAACCTCCACTTTAAGTAACAAGAGAATACTAGGCACATTAAATAAAATATTTCACACATTTAAAATTCTCAAAGTATCACCGAATCAGTTTAATACAAACATAAATCTGATATACAGATATCAGCTATTTGAAAAAAAAAAACGAAACAGAATATTCGCTTTTATAGGGTAACCATATTGCGTGTAGTTTCTGCGGCGGGGCCAGATAAGCTATCTGATTCCACTGTTCGGACCGTATTGAATGGCGCTGGCTGTCTCTCAAATGAACGTACACGACTTTGTTGGAATAATGTAATACGAAATAGGGTTTTTGGATTCGTATATGGTAAGTGGTCACTTTGAAAGTTCTTTTACGGGAGTGTTTACGCTGTTTCAGGTTATAAAGCTTGATAATCGAAATATTGATTTGTAAACAAGTTGTATATTCTTTTAGGAGCAATTTTAATATTTATCAAAATAAATACAACTAAACCCGTACAACCAATCAGAGTTATTGTATCTATAGAAATTATCGTACTTATTAAAATATACAGAAGAAGAAATTATGTCTAGATCGAATGTAATTAGTGTACCATCTTTGCTGCGTACCCCAATGGTAGATGAATGATATCAGATATTTTATTTTCTTCTCGTAAATAAAATATCTGATTTGGAAAGCAGTTCTGAGAAATATGAGGATCAAATTATTTTATAAAGGATTTAATAATTATAATAATAATATCCTAACCGAATTTTGGTCACGGCGGCTAATCTCAACGGAGACTAGCCATCTGCGCGAGAGATATTGCACAAGAGTGTACGCAAACACAAGTGCACTCTTTATTCGCTCGCTCTCATAGTCCGATGGGATGGCAATCCAACACGACCGGAGAGAGATCAGGCGTAGGAGCAACGGCTTTACATGCTTTCCGAGGCATGGGGTGTAACACTGACAATTTCTAAACTCCGGGCATCTATTGTGAATTTCTTGACGAAAACCCCGAAATATTGATTTTTGACCCGACACGGGAATCGAACCCTCGTGATCAACAGTCACACACCGTGACCACTGAGCCATCGAGGCAGTTAAAATATTACAACTGAATTCATAATAATATTAGTGAAGTATGATGATCGATGTTCTCGGCAAATTGAAGGAGCGAAATGAATTGAACGCTGACGTTTATTCTTTGTTCAGTCCAGTCTAGTTAACTTAAAATACTTCTAGCACATCGGTGAAAGCATGTGTCAAAATGTCTTGATGTTAAATTATCATCAAGATGTCATTCACTTATTTAATAAAGCTTTTTATAGAAAATATTATTTTCTATTTAAGTTTATCCTTGTTTAATAATACTCAGTTTGACTATAGAATACAAACTGAATCATAAGAATTGTATCATTGCAATTTATATCATGTTTTTACTTTTCTAGGATAAGACTGGATTCGAGTCACTTATCTGTTTTCGTGGAGTGCATTACGGCCCGTTGGTTCCGTCTCGATTTTCGCTCCACCCATCGGATTACCTTCAATTTCATTACTACAGGTTCGTGTAAACGAATATTTCACTCGATAAATATCTGTTCGGATTTCTCATACGATTTGTATATCGTATTTCTAATGGTATCATAGTATATTTGAGTTGATGCTTAGAAATGAAATGTTGTTGCTAAGGTAAAGTTTTTCTAAGCAAAGAATAGGGGCATTATTTGTACCTATTATTTGTGACTAAGATATACTGGTTTTTGCTGCACGTACCGCCATTTTTCACTGGGACGAAGAAAATGTGATCCGCAAATAATTATATTATTTATAGTCGCAGTGTATTTTGTGTTCATGATTTTAGTGTTTGTCTGATATCTAAGGTCATCTGAATGCTTTTTAAGTTCATTTAATTCTTCATTGTACACAACATAGAAAGATAAATAATAATCTTTTCACAACTCACGCACCGCCATCTGATAAACATATGTATTTCTAAATACATACATATTATAGATAAATAACACCCAGACACAGAACAAACATATATGCTCATCACACAAAGATTTTTCCTGGGTGGGAATCGAACCTACGACCAGGACCATTAGACCAACAGGCCAGTCAAATAAAGCTAAATCCATGAAATAATTTTTGTTTAATAATAAATTATATCTGATTCCATTACGAGAAACTATAGTAGGGGTATTCAGGTTAAGTTTAAACCACTTGTTTTATCTTCGAAGCCTGGCGTCGCGAAGCTTTCAAAGAATTAGCTAGGTTTAATTGTGGAGGAGTTCATGTCCACAGCATATCGCCCTATCCGCTAACAGCCGCACTACTTCGATTGTTTTCTAAATTGTTACTTCGCTTCGAGGTTTGTTATGAGTATTTCTCGTTCCGTTGCCTTGCGCTTGTTTGGTGAAATGAAGTTTTTTTTTATGTTTTTGTGACGCGGTTTGAAGTAGCCTTGGGATTTATTATTTACGTTGGTATTTTAAAAAAACGAGTGCATTATTTTTTGTCCATTTTCATTTTCGACAATTGATGATATTGTGTCTTTTGTTTTAATGTAATGGTAACAAAATAAATAGGTGTTTGTTTAAGCTTTCTCAGTTTGTTGAATCAAAATTTTTAACCTATTTTGAATTGAAAGATTTTTGTGAACGGCTCCCAAAACTGTCATAAATTTCCATTACGCGTTTTTAAGAATCATTTTCTTATCCCAGATATATTGCATTATAAATCCATCGTTAAAATTTTTAATAAATTTTCCACACCACGATGCTCCACATAGGTACCCATGGCAAAGCTACGGCAAATATTATTGCTTGTTTGCTACTACGTTTTTTCCTATATAATAAGGAAGTGTGTTACTTTTCATCACATTACGCGAAGGTACTTCATACATCTATTATTGCGTCACTGAAGCAAGCCTTTACTGATTGTTATATACAGCTCCTTTACGAGTACATAACTGCGTACATTATACTTGTATATTAACGTTTAACACCGCGTTTATTAACAATTTCTAAATGACTGTACTCTATTGTAACAAGTTTTCAGTCAGTAGTTAATTAACGCCAGCCACAAAACCCTCTGTGTTGTCTAGTTTAGGGTTTTGGCTGAAATGTATAAGAGATAGCGATTTCATAGTACCTTCGTCTTTCATTCGGCTTACCAGACAGAAATCACTAGGAATCAGCCAGAAAAATTATGCTACCCAATTTCCCTACGGCTCATGCACCAAAGCATAGGCTTTGGTCAAATGGTTTGGTAAGAGAGTTTCTTGTTAGTTCTTCTGGCTTTACCTGTCATCGAATAAGCCGTATACCGTTTATTAGTCGAAACTAATAAACTAAGTCTATATTTATACGACAAAATTTTAAAAGACTGTATATAAAAAAAATCTAAGCCTAGGAATTACTAGTCCGATAGTAAAAAATATTGTAATATGATTGAAATCCGCTAAATATATATCCGAGATAAAGACCGATTTCAGTAACGGCGGCCAATCTCAACGAAGATTAGCCATCTGAGCAGTGCATATATTGTAGTGCACAAGTGTGTGCGCAAACACAGGTGCACTCTTTATTTTTTCACTCGCATATTCAGGTGGGACGGCAATCCGACGCGACCGGAGAGTTTTCCAAGGCACGAAGAGGTCATGTTGTGTTTTTAGAAAAAGGTCACCCATCTATGAACTGACCGCGGCAAGCTTGCTTAACCTTGCAGATCTAATGATCCACTAATACTTAGCTACGAGCCCCTAGAATATCCTTACTAATATTATAAACGCGAAAGTTTGTAAGAATAGATGTATGGATGTTTGTTACTCTACAAAAAACTACTGAACGGATCTAAATGAAATTTGGCACAAAGATAGACTATAGTCTGGAATAGCATATAGACTCCTTTTTATCGTGATAACCGACATCTACGCGGGCAGAGCCGCGAGCAACAACTAGTAATAGTATAAATAAGAAATCACTTTTTTCACTACGTATTTCAAAACATACTATCATTGTTGACCTTTACCGTAATACCAACTATTGTTCTACTTAAAAAGCCTTGTCCAATTGTGTATCAACCATTACTGTTAAGGGTGCGTCCAAGTACCATACGTTATTGCCCATTTTGTTTTACGCAGGAGCTGACTAGACCCATAGAGGTTAGATGGTGAAGAGGATGTTCATACGCAACTTTCTCGGATAATTCCCCAAATGTAAATAGTGCAGCTAACATTGTGTGGGTAATACATCCAGGAATGATAATAATATTTTGGGACAAATGACGGCTACCTAATTCCAAAGAGGTAAAGTTTGTATTATGGCAACCAGACAACAAAAAGTAAATATACTTTTTTTTATACTACTTGAGTGGCAAACAAGCTTACGGCTCGCCTGATGTTAAGTAGTTACCGTAGCCTATGGACGCTTGCAATACCAGAGGTATCACTTGCGTGTTGCCAACCCATTTTTTTACACCAGGGCATTATGATGAAAAATATATTCCTATCCCAGAGATAAACCCAATTTATCTCTAGGATAGAAATATATTTCTCATACATACTTTTATGGATAAATGACGACACATCTAATCTGCACAGGCATTCATCTAAACCGTCGTGTGTAGTATAGCGTATTGCTATATTCGTTTTGAGGAGTAAAATAAGACGATGATTTTTGCTTGTAATCGACTGGTCTTTATTCTTAATCTTAATCTATTTATATTAAAACATAACAAAGGAAAATACAATTATGTGTTGGAAGGGATTAAACGATGAACGTGAGTAATGTGCAGTGACAGCACTTTGCCATATTAATGTATTTACACGTTCACACGTTTTACAATATTAGTTATGGCTGTTGCCATAGATACTCCCTCCTTAAAAAAAATATTTACGATTAAACTTATTACCCTACACCACGTTGGTTTCTCGTATCACACGCATAAATCTCTTCTCGATTTTTGTTCCGATCGCTCGGAACAACATGTAGACACTGATGATGCATATTATTATTATCACTGCGATAATCGTTATTGTGATCCAACCTCGTATGCTCTGTAGGTCCTCAGCGAGCCTAGAGTGTATCTGCAGTAACTCTTCCGGAATGGCTGGCGCGTTGTTTTGCACCATGTTGACTTGTTCTTTCTCATGAGTACTTGTGTTGGATCCCATGTTGCGTGTGAAAACTTTTTGTCGTGAGTGGTGATTGTAGATTGTTTGTATAGCTTTATATATCATAGCTGGAATCGAACCGTTGGGCGTGAGATTCGCCCTGCACGTGTTTTTTTATTTGCTAGATTATCTTGCGTTTCTACAACTATCTTCTTATCTACTGATGTGCGATTTCTTATCTCCTTATCGTTTATTACGAAGGCGGGTTTTATCCTGTCGATAGATACGGTACTGTGTCTTCCGTTTATCAATATCGTGAATAATTTATCGCTCCGTCTAATTACGAGATAAGGTCCGTCGTATGGCGGCGTCAAGCTCGGCCGCAATCTATCGCATCGTAAGAATACGTGCGTGCATTCTGCTAATTTTGGATGTACAAATATTTTGTCATTTGTGCGCTCTCTCTGTGGCACGGAAGTTATTCGTTCGATGTTTTTCTTCAAATCTTCTACCATTTCAGTGTAGGTTGTTAGGCTTCTTGTCTCGAAAAATGCTCCAGGTAACGTTATTGTTGTTCCATATACTAGTTCGGCTGCCGAAAATCCAGTATCCTGCCGTAAGCTGGTACGGATACCGAGTAATATTGTGGCTAGTTCCTTTGTCCAGTTTGTAGTGTTCCCTCTTGCCATTAACGCTGCTTTCATAGTTCTGTGTAATCGTTCGACTTTCGAGTTTGACTGTGGGTGATACGGAGTTGTCCGTATTTTATTTATTCCCATGAGTTTTGCCAAACTTCTGAATATTCTTGATTCGAATTGAGCTCCCTGATCTGAAGTTATGTATTCAGGACATCCGAATCGGGTTATCCACCCTTCGTATATCACTCTTGCAATTGACTCTGCAGTGATGTCTGACGCTGCGAAAGCTTCTGGCCATGACGTACATCGGTCAATCATTGTTATGATGTATCGTTTATTCTGGGATGTTGTGAGGGGTCCGACAATGTCGACGTGTAGATGAGAGAATCTTTCTGCTGGCATGAATTTTCCAAGTGGTGATTTGGTGTGCCGATGTATTTTTGAACGTTGACACTGTAAACATGCTTCAGTCATCTTGTTGATGTCCGTGTTCATGTTTTCCCAAATGTAGTTCGCTGCAATTAACTTCCTCGTAGTGTTTTTTCCGGGATGGCTTATATTGTGGAAACTCTCGAAAATGTCTCTTCTGAATTTAAGGGGAAGAAATGGTCGTTGTTTCCTGGTTGATAAGTCGCAGAATATCTTGATTCCTTTCTCGTGAAAATGTACCGTTTCGAACCGTAATGATTTATTTGATTTCAATCGTTCGAGTTCGTCATTGTTTTGTTGACAATTTGCTACCTCCTTCCAGTCTATATTGGATGGTAATGATATCGTTTCAACAACTCGAGACAAGGCGTCTGCAACTGTGTTTTCCTTGCCGCTAATATGTGTTATATTAGTGCTGAATTGCGATATGTAGTCCAGGTATCGAATCCGCCTCGGTGTGTCATTCAATGATGGCTTCTTATCGAATGCCTGAATCAATGGCTTATGATCCGTGTAGACGGTGAATTCTCGGCCCTCGATGAGTCTTCTAAAATGTTTAATTGCCATGTAAATTCCCAGTAACTCTCTGTCGTAAGTAGAGTATTTCGTTTGAGCTTCGCTTAGTACTTTTGAAAAGAAAGCTATCGGTTCCCACTTTCCTTTTTGTCGTTGCTGTAGGACGGCGCCTACGCATTTTAAGCTTGCGTCAGTCATCATTGCTAGTTGGGTTTGGCTGTCTGGGCAGTTTATTGACGTTATTTGTCGTATATCCTGTTTGCAGCGCTCGAAAGCGTGGTCCGCTTCTTTATTCCACTGAATGATTGTTTTATCATTTTTCTTCGAATTTCTCAAGTATCTATTTAGAGGCGCTTGATGCTTCGCTGCGTACGGTATGCTGCTTCGGTAGAAGTTTAACATGCCTAAGAAACGACGTAGTTCTTTCACTGTATTTGGTTTCGGATATTCGTTAATTGCTTGAACTTTTTCCGTTGTAGGCGTCAATCCTTGGCTCGTTATATGATAACCAAGAAAATCAATCTCCGATTTTGCAAATTCACACTTGTTTGTGTTAATTGTAATGCCGTTTTCTTGCAGGCGTTTGAATATTTCTTCTAAGTGTTTGTAGTGGACGTCGGTTTCTGAGTCAGCAATTAAAATGTCATCAACGAAAACATATACGTAGTCTAAATCTCTAAATATAGAGTCCATCCACTTTTGAAATGACTGTCCGGCGTTCTTTAAACCGAACGGAAGTCTTGTAAATTCGAAAAGTCCGAACGGCGTTATTATCGCTGTTTTCTCTGGTTCAGCGACAGCAATCGAATAGAATGCTTTCTTTATATCGATTTTACTGAAAATGGTTTTTCCGCTTGCGATATACGTAAAATCTAACAGTCGTGGCAATGGGTATCTATCCGGTACAGTAATTTTGTTGAGTGCGCGGTAGTCACCGCATGCTCTCCATTCGCCATTTTTCTTCTTGACCATATGAAGTGGGGATGCCCACTCACTGCTTGAGGGTCTGCAAATTCCCATATGCATCATCTCCTTGAACTCTTGCTTTGCGATTTTGTATTTGTCTGGAGGAAGAGGACGTGCCCGTGTAGCAACTGGGAACCCTTTTGTTATAATCTCATGCTTAACATTGTGTTTCGGAGGGTTCTTCATCGATCCAGGCTTTGTAATATCTTCATACTTTTCTAACAAGCACCTGATCGAATCTGGTAAGTTCGAGTTAATTGTTCGTATTGATGAAATATTTGCTACTATTATTCGTGCAGGCGTTTCTAATCCCGTTTCTTTGTCGATCAATTTTCGTCCGTGTATATCCACTAACAGCTGGAAATGCTCGAGGAAATCGGCTCCTAGAATCGGCATTTTCACGTCGGCGATGGTAAAACACCATTTGAATTCTCTACGGAGTCCGAAATTCAGTGTTAGCGTGCGTTCTCCATATGTGTTAATTGGGGTTCCGTTGGCGGCGTATACTTGGTATTTGCATGCGTCGCTATCATGTTCCGTGCGATTTAAAACGGAAATGTTTGCACCGGTGTCGACTAAAAATCTATAACTACTGTTTAAGTCGGTTATAGTTAGACGGTTAGCGGGGTGCATAGCACAGAGATCCGTCGCTTTCTGTGCTATTAGTAGTTTTCCGACATCGCATTCGTATTTTTCTTCCATGTACACGGCTGCCGGCATTTTATTGCATTTTGCTTGAATTTGTTATGATAATAACAAATGCCATTCTGCGGCTTTCGATAGTGCGACATTGACCGTGAGCGTGAATCATTACGTGACCGGAAACTGCTGCGTTGTCGCGTTCGAGACAGACGATTGTTGCGAAGCTCGTTTATTTCAATTTGCATCGCTGCAATTTGTGACGTCAGGTTTGTTATTAAACTGATGTCAGCTGTCGACGATATGGCGCTCGTTCGTGTATACGTTAGATTCTCGTGAATTTTGTCGGCTATTTCGCTCAGTTTTTCCAATGTCAAGTCTTCGGATACTGCAATGATAGATGTAATGGTGGCTGGGAGTTGTCGGAACCACAGGAGACGTATCGTATCGTCGTTCATCTTCCCGCTGCCTGCTTCCCGCATTTTTCGTAATAGCTGGGAAGGTTTCTGGTCACCGAGGTCCATCTCTGATAATAGCTTTTGAAATTTTCTGTGCTCGCTCTCCTCGTAACAGCTTATAAGGCGATCTTTAATAGCCGTATATTTTTGCTCGTCTGGAGGATGTGTCAGGATGTCGCTTACTTGATGGATCACCTCCTTTGGCAATTTGGCAATTACCATGTTGTACTTATATTCCTCTCCTTGTTTCTGGGGAGCCATGATTGCTTCGAACTGCGCGAACCACAATCTTGGTGAGTCAGTCCAAAATTGAGGCAGTTTCTCGGTAACTGATATCGCTGCAATACTATCAGTGCTGGCGTCGCCTTTCGCTGGAGTCGCTGGTGGAGCCATGGTGTCTTGTTTGTTTTCTATCACTTTCTAGATTTGATGCTGAAAACCAATTTGGGTTCCGGTCGTCCCGGTATTATATCAGCACTAGAGAAGCGGTAGCCAGTCGGGGTCACCATTTATAGCGTATTGCTATATTCGTTTTGAGGAGTAAAATAAGACGATGATTTTTGCTTGTAATCGACTGGTCTTTATTCTTAATCTTAATCTATTTATATTAAAACATAACAAAGGAAAATACAATTATGTGTTGGAAGGGATTAAACGATGAACGTGAGTAATGTGCAGTGACAGCACTTTGCCATATTAATGTATTTACACGTTCACACGTTTTACAATATTAGTTATGGCTGTTGCCATATGTAGCATTTGGATGTGGTCTTCAGAAGACCACAGCCAAACACTGCTCACAGCTGTAATTTGTTTGGTGGAGTTCCTTTACAGTTGTTGCTTTCTAGGTCTAGCTCGTTTAATGGCGCCCAACAACTCTTAAACAAATACTTCAATTATATAATATCAAGCAATACATATTTTTAGTTACAAAAGCGAAGTTTTTCAGACTTTGCACCATAAATTACAGCAATAGAAAATACCATGATGATGAGGCTATGAAACAAAATATTTATAAAGTTAACATTAACTGAAGGACGTGCCTACACAAAGCTTCATAAAATTAATGACGGCTAGAAATTAAGGTACAAAATTATCATCAACATATTTTGCTTGGTGACATCGCTCCCCTCATAAATTACACCAACCAAAAGCAATGAGCATTCGCGTGGGAGAACACTACGGCTCACAAACAACTCGCCAAGCAAAGGGTACTTACAACTTATTGTTGCATACATTACCGTCTTTATTACTAGCTATATAAGATCTAATATTTATTAACAGAACAACAAACAACATTGCTATAATAATGACTCGAATATGTCGAGATCGAGTGATAACCTTGTGTTGATTGTGGTGAACTTGAAAATTGTGTTTGTGTTCAACTAAGATTTATTATTTAGCTTTCACTGTTTGTTTGTACGGTAGCCTAAAGTATCTATTTGTTTCCAGTGTTATTTCCTGATTAATGAGGTAAGGTTTAGCTTAATGGAAGTATTTTCAAGAACATAGGAATTTGTTTTGCTGAGCTCAGTCTAAAATACGAAAGCTTACTACTATGTACAAGGAGCCAAATTTCGGAACATTGTGTAGCATTAGATTTAAATGTAGAATTACAATCGACGCCTTGCGTGATCAGAGGGCTGGCTTGTTTCTTCTCATTCACAGAGAATAAGCATTGCCATTCAACGTGGCAATGCCGCCAGTACGTTCCCAGTAGACAGTGATTTTGAGAAATATTAAGACGCTTAAACAACAATCTTCATTTGTATTTTGTTCTTCCATGTTTTTTTTGTATTTATGATTAAATTAGAATTACTAGATAGTATTTCTAATTTAATCATAAATACATATAGCAGAGCCTTTAGGCCTGTCAACTATCAACCTAAAAATAATTATATTTGGCTGCACATGTGGCCTAGTGAACAAGGGTTACTAACGCCACGTCGAGTGTTGTAGGTTTGATTTCCACACGAGACAAAACTTTGAGCCTTACATGTTTCTTTTGACTTACTTTATGTCCAATAATTGTGTGTTTGTAAAGACCATAAAAAACAGAGCTAATTCCTTAAAGACTAAACCAAATAGGCCAACCATAAATGTAACACTAAGTAATTTTTATCATGATTCGATCGTCTAAGCCCATCTCCAAACTAAGCCAATAAATATGTTTTAATATAAAGTTAAATATCGAGAATATATTATTATAAAAAACTACACATATGTCACATTCAAACAAAATTCAAGGTTAAATTATTAAATTTTGCGAAAACAAATTTAAATTTTACTTTAAATTTGTTTAAATTATTTAGTACTTATCCCAATATTGTCTACATAAACAAATCATTGGTATAGATAAAAAATATTTGTTCAAAAGTATTGTTTTATAAGTTTAACATTAATATTAAGGTTGTAAAATTCTAACAATATATTTTATTTAGAGCTACCACAGCCGTTGCCAGCAGCAGATTTATCGTTGCGGTTTCAGACCCGAAAATAAAAATATAACCCGACTAAATCCGTAAAATGCCTGGTTCACTTTTTATTTCAAGGTTTTGTGGCCATTAACGGTCTGTCAGGACTATGAGTATGATCATTTCCTATTGAAAAACTAGATTTGTAAACAGCTAACTGAATTGTTCTTCAATTGGCCCACTGAGTTTTGTCCCTCATAAAAAATCCTGATTCGTCCCTTAAAATATGCTTTTTCGTCTTAAAATACTGTCTCATTGCAAGGTAAAGGCCTCCTCTTATTTTTACCATGATTGCCTGTCTTTTGCGAATTGAAGCCAATCTTTCTATAGGTGTCAAATTCATCTCACTCTTTTCGGTCTACTTGTCGAAGTAGAAAAAGAAGTGGTAGCTAGTTTATAAGCTTTGAAAAACATAATTAACTCGACTTCCTTAAGAGTGGACCTGTTCTATTCTTAGAATTAATTACATTGTTTTGAGTCTGTGACTTTATCTGAGTGTTTTTTTAGTCTCATTAATGCCTCTTGTATGACTTTGAAAATACTATTAACTTTTAAATTATCACGTCGTAATTTTATACAATGTATAGTAAAATACTGGACGACCTCAAATTTATTTTTATAAGAAGAGTTAAAAGATGAAATAGAGATAAATAAAAGCTTGTAAAAAATGAAAACTCACGATGTTATAAGCTGATTTCGCTGTGTAGTTTTTCCTGCAAAATTATCGGAAAATGTCGGTAGAGCCGCACATACCAAAGAACAAACCACTTCGATGTATTGTTTGTGCATTTTCGGGACAATCCCACCCACATGCCCACCGTTGTGACTCCTGTGAGCCAGGATTAACAGCGGAGTAACCAACTGATACACCGAGTTGTGACACTCGTGCGTCCCGTGGACAACTAAACCTACTGTCTTGGACCCCGCAACGAATTTAATCAGAAGTAAATAGGAGGAGTTAGAAAGAAAAGTTTCCACTTCCCTCCATAGCAAGGCGGGAGACAAAATAAATCTGTATAGGTTTGTAACCTATGAAAAGGAGCACCACGGAGGACCTTAAACTACGGGACCTAAGTGAGCTAAGTTTGATTGCTATAATATGTATGGCAGAAACGTTTAAATGCACGGAAATTCCCCCTAGATGAGACTAAATCCCCATAGTAAGCCGCTCCAGATGATATATGTAAGCTGTTCAACATAATAGTACGATCATTATGCCAAAGTTGTTTGTGCATTTGTAAAATTAAAGTGTAGCCCGGTAAAATATGGGTGACCAACTTTAAAAAAATATCATACATTATTGGGACAGAATAATACAACAGTATTTAAAAAAATATTGTTTATTTTTTATTTAGGCAACTCCCGCACTAGAGCTACGAGCTCTGTGACGCGGGAGACTATACAAACATACAATTAACGGACGCAAATTACACCCAGACTCAGAACAACCCTTTGTAGGTCACACAAAGTTTTGTCCCTGTGTGGGAATCGAACCTACAACCTCATGCACAGTTGGCGCATACTGCACCCACTGGACCACCAAGGCAGTCAATTGTAAATACATAGCGGTGTAATTATATTCATGTGTGTGAGTACAGATTTCCAGCGCTAATTTAGGGATGCGTTTTTAAAGAACAAAAACCTATGCCAGGAATACACCACCTTAAAGACTGGTGTAAAAAAAAAAAAAAAAATTGGTCGGCAACACTCAAGTGTATTGCGAGCGTCCATATGCCACGGTAGCTGCTTAACATCAGTATCATCGGATCGTATGCATGTATGCCACACGAGTAGTACAAAAAAACATGTTATCAACAAGGAAACATCGTAAAATGGTTAACAAACAAAATACAGCAACAGCAAATACAAAACAGATACCTGCAAGAGTTTTAATTAAAAAATTCAAAGGAGGTTACCTTGTTGGTAGCAGATTATTAGTAAAGCTTATTATTTTACCGAGCTAAGTAATCAGGTGCTTTTATCTGAACCTACATAAATTACGTGGGATGTAATGAGGTAGGCGGATGTGAAGTAACATTTAAATATTTATAAGTATCTACGTAAAAGTGCCCACCTGTATTTAGTTGATGGAACTGGATTTTTAAAGTAAGTAAGTATACGAGAGTCAAAAGACCTTCGCCATATGAAGACCACAGCCAAAAGTGGCTTGTCTTTTATCATCTATGTTAGGGCTATATTACATTACCATCAGACAGGACGTATGTTTTTTTTTATACTTCTTGGTTAAGCAAGCATACTGCCCGCCTGATGTTAAGCAGTAACCGTATCCTATGGACGCCTGCAATACCAGAGGTATCACTTGCGTGTTGTCAACTCATTTTTTGACATAAGGGCCCTAAGATGTAAGTAACCCTGGGATAGGAATACGTTTCTTTCAAAACGCATCCCTAAATGAGCGCTGGAGACCTGTACGCACACACAGGAACACAACTACACCGCTGTGATTAGTTATTTGGCTGTGGTCTCCTGTAAGGTGGAGGTCCTTCCCCAGTCGGGCCTGCTCGCTAGTATACTGCCCTACCTCTCTTAAAATATCTGCTTGGTATCTTAGTAAATAAATCGATGAAACTGCCTTGGTAGTCCAGTGACCGCAATATGCATTTGCTGTGCACGAGGTTGTAGGATCCCAATCAGGCCAAAACTTTGTGTGACCCCTTATTTACGCCACAATACCCGGTATCCCGCCTCCCGCATTTAGTCTACCTCAGCAACCTTCTTAAGGTTGTCAATACACAAGATTTTCTATTTTGACTGCCGCGTAACTACGAATAGTGGAACGAAAGAAACATATTATACTAGCCCTAGGTGATCAGCTGCCCTTTCGTCTCTTGTTTAGAAATGCTCAGTATAGAACTGGAGACCACCAAAGTCCAGAGAACTCTGTTTAGATACAAATATCGATTGGATTTATTTTTATTTACCATTCTTCCAAACGTGCTTAGCTATAATGACCTGTAATTCCTTTATACAAGTTATACTACCAAGTAATTTTACAGGAGAACTGTAACATACAAAAGTTAATTACGAAGAGACTCACCAGTACCACATTAAATTATTCTCGAGCGGTTAACTACTGTTCACATAACTAGGTCTTCGCAGACAAATCGTTTGACAATTAGTTTACTGGCCAAGTGAGGTGGATAAAATGGTATGAAGGCAATGTTTGTTATAATAAATTTTGAATCAGTTACGTCATTAAGCTATTATTGCCTCTAAAAGTGTTTAAAAAAAATGTTTACACTGACCAAGTATTCAGCTGAGATGAGTACAGCCGTCTACGTCACGCAAATCTGGATATTGTAGTAACCTTTTTTTTATTAAATGATGTAATTCATGCCCTAAATAATTGATTTTTGGCAAAAATTTATTGATCCATAATTTGCCGAAGTAGTAACATAGATACTAGGTCTTCTTTTCCATCACAACTATTAATATGAAATAAGTATACCACCGCAAATAATTTACAATATTCCCTGTTACCAATAAGAAATACGCTAACCCTATTACACGGTCCACTGTCTAACAATCCGTCTAGTCGTCACTAAAGTAACCCTGCTGAGTACAAACATTTATCAAAGTTATTTCTCTTACACAAACTCTATTCTCTGTGCTTAAGTAGAAATGCGGCAATGTATTTACGTAGGTATACTGTTAGCCTTTAGTAAATAGTTGCTGAAAGAGTATAAAAAGAGCTTATACAAAACGTCATGCGTTACAACACAAAGAAAAGGTTCCAATAAGCATCTACATATATGTAAGGGACTCGATACGAAAAGGGTTTTAAAGGTACAATTCCAATAAAGTAGCACGAATGTCGAGTGAATAAACGGAATACGTTTTGGAGTGGGCCCCACGGCTTTCTAGACGAATTTACGTAAATTTCTATTTTGTGACACGAACAAATTGGTATGGACCTTTTGATACATTGAGGGCAGTCGTCTTAATGGTGGACCGTGTGAAACGCGAACTTTTTCAGTATATATTTAGTCTTTCTTTATAAAACGGGTTGAAAATTGACCACCCCGACGTTCCCATAGGTATTTCGGAGGTCCTTCACGAAATTTCTGGATTGTGTAAGGTAAGAGGACCCGTGCAGGTGTAGATTCTTAGAAGTAGAGTTTTTTGGAAACCACTACCTGAAAGTGAGATAAAGTCATTATAAAAAGCTCTTCGGAGTAAAATACTAATAGTTAGCATACTTTAATGATTGTAGACGGTGTGGAAGGCCCAGAAAAAGATGGCGATGTTTGATTCTTACTACGCTGACTGGACAGTCATAGGTCTTGATCATGACCTATGGAAGAAAGAAAGGGAGGCCTTTGCCCTGAAGTGGAAGAGTCATGGCTAATATTAATGATTATAATCTCGGCTTAGATTTTTTATTTATTTATTTGAAGAAGTGTTCAATTGATATTCTACGTATTGGTGGCCAACGTCGTGGCGGCTACATAATACAAAATATAATGTGTCTTCACATAGCATATAACCAGCAACATCAAAACGCTTCAACAATACCTTATTCGGGAAGCAAATGACCACACATACAGACTAAAATAATAACCTTCATTTTGCTTCATCGTAGTCAAAAAATATTGAAGAAAGGCTCGATATAAGCAATATGTTTTACCAATATCCTGTTACCAACGCAAGCTCATTGGTACGGAAACGGATGGGACATTATTCAAATATATACATATTATATTTACAGTAGCAATCACACGTGATAGGGCTCTATAAATTTGTAAGGCACTTAAGAGGATATATTGACGTCTAAGATCTTAAGGTTTCGCGTAACGGCTTACAAATTGCCCGTAGTTCACTGTTACTTACGTGAGCTGCTTTTTAAATGAATATAAGAGAAAATCGATAAAATCCAATAGATAGGGAGAATGTTCGTGAGTTTTTACCCGACTACGGCGAAGCAAAAAGGAGGGTTATGATTTTGACCTGTATGTATGTTTGTATGTATGTATGTAAGTATGTATGTATGTATGTATGTATGTTCATCTGTTCCCGCATAACTTCTAAACTATTTATCATAACTTGACAAATGAGGTATCGTTAGAAACGTCTTGATTGTCTGCTGGTTATAGGCTATGGGACGTCACAATAAAATCAGTATGGCGTCTTCTGTGGGACCTGAAACCTAAAAATAAAAACTAAATTTCTTTAAAAAGTGCCGTGATGGGTATCAAATGATAGGATTTAATTTGCAGGTTTCGAATATGTAAATATTACTAGCTTTCGCCCGCTGGTGTGCCTGCATTGTTTGTTTGTTAGTTGGTTTTGGTCCAATCTTGCTTGCGTGATTTGAACCACTTTTCAATGTTTGATTGAGCTGAAATTTGGTACACCGACGGCACTTTGGTGACAATGTTATAATGTAATACCATGGAGCTGGTCTGATGATGCAGTCAGAAGGTGGGCAAATGACCTCGTCAAATAAACAAGATATCCGCGTCGTGTTTATGTGCAATGGATTTATCTTGACAAGTACTATATTCTTAGGTGGGTGTTCAGAATATAATGATGAAGTCAGAAGATGGCCATAGGAACTCAGCAACGAAACGAGATAACCGCGTCGTGTTTGGGTTCGTTACATATATATTTACGAGTACTTTATACATAGGTGGATGTTCAGGACGTGGTGATGAAATAGGGAAGTGGCTATAGGAACTCTTCAACGAAGCAAGATAGCCGCGTCGTGTTTGGGTTCGTTACCTATATCTTTACGAGTACTTTATTCCTAGGTGGGTGTTTAGGACGAGGTGATGAAGTTGGAAAGTGGCTAGAGGAACTCTTCAACGAAACAAAATAGCCGCGTCGTGTTTGGGTTTGTTACCTATATCTTTACGAGTACTTTATTCCTAGGTGGGTGTTCAGGACGAGGTGATGAAGTTGGAAAGTGGCTAGAGGAACTCTTCAACGAAACAAAATAGCCGCGTCGTGTTTGGGTTCGTTACATATATCTTTACGAGTACTTTAATCCTAGGTGGGTGTTAGGACGAGGTGATGAAGTTGGAAAGTGGCTAGAGGAACTCTTCAACGAAACAAGATAGCCACGTCGTGTTTGGGTTCGTTACCTATATCTTTACGAGTACTTTTATCCTAGGTGGGTGTTCAGGACGAGGTGATGAAGTTGGAAAGTGGCTAGAGGAACTCTTCAACGAAATAACATAGCCACGTCGTGTTTGGGTTCGTTACATATATCTTGACGAGTACTTTATACCTAGGTGTTCAGGACGTGGTGATGAAGTTGGAAAGTGGCTATAGGAACTCTTCATCGAAACTAGATATTCGCGTCGTGTTTAGGTACAATGGATTTATCTTGACGAGTACTATATTCCTAGATGGGTGCTCAGGATATAATGATGAAGTCGGGAGGTGCCCATGAGAACTCCTTAACGAAACAAGGTAGCCGCGTTGTGTTTTGGTGCGATGAATTTATCTATATAGTACTATACTCCTAGTTAGGTGTTCAGGTTGTGACGATGAAAGACGGAAGGTTGCCATTTGTACTTTATAATTAAACAAGATACTCGTAGAAGCATCGTATTTGGGCTCATTAGATTTAACTTGACGGGATTACCCATCAAACCAAAACGGGTAATATTCTTCTAAGTTGTGACCTAGAAGCATATTAATACTTATAAGTGGTGTTTAGGGTGTGATAATGAAGTCGAAAACTGGCCATAGGAACTCTAACGAAACAAGATAGCCGCGTCATGTTTGTTGGATTTATCTTGACGAGAACTATATTTCTAGGTGGTGCTTAGGATATGGTGTTGAAGTTGGAAGATAGGAATATAAAAAATCTGTAAATTATATAAATAAATAATAAAAATGATTTATTAGGCATAAAACTTATGTGCCAATAGTTTAGACTATAAAAGTCTGATAACCTACAAAAAAGAATAAATATATAGTTATATAGTTTTTAAATATGATTTTCATTTGCCATATTATATTATGTTATTATTATGTAATGCGAATTTAATTTAATATTTAATGCCCCTCATATTTATGTTATGTAATATGTAATGCAAATTTAATATATCCTAAAGCTGCATTGTATAATATTGTCTTAAAAATAAAACCCCAAAATAATTCAAATAAAATAAAGTTTAAAAACTAAAACCCAACTACTTAAAAATCGTCCTCTGAAAAGTATGAAATAAATAAATTTTATATAGGTACAGAGGGTAGCCGTGGTCGTATGCCACCTTGCCCTAAGGATCGCTATATTGTTATGTAAAAGGTGGCATACGACCACGGCTACCCTCTGTACCTATATAAAATTTATTTATTTCATACTTTTCAGAGGACGATTTTTAAGTAGTTGGGTTTTAGTTTTTAAACTTTATTTTATTAATCTTTCGGTTGAATAGCTTGGGAAACAAATGAAATGATAAACAATGTTGGTTCTGATGACGTAGTCAATGTTCAGTTGAATTAAATTTTAGTGGCATTGGTAGTCGAGAGGGAAAGTAACCGACATGTAAAACATAAAGAAAGGTATTGCCAGTGCGAATTACACTTTGTGCAATTAATACGTACTAATGATTTACTGATTATATCATCTGTCCACCTAGTGGGATGTCTTCCCCCTCTGCGTTTTTTTAGAGCTGCAGGAAAACACTGGATGTTGGCAGCTCAGGATCGGCCATTGTGGAGGCATATGAGGAAGACCTACGTTTAACAGTGGACGTCATCAAGCTGAGATGATGATGATAAAATATAATGATTTAATGCTTAGGGTAAAAGTAAACATTGTGAGGAAATCCACATCTCTAAGAAGAATTTCTAAAGGCATGTCTGATTCACCAGCGCAGCGCGTATTGGGCCAGCGTGTATCGTATGTATACATATATATTAAGAGCTAAAACGAATTATTTTTTTACCTAAATTACAAATTTTAAAAAGACAACTGCCGCACTAGTGAACAATTCCCTGTGTCACGAGAGACTTAACAAAAATACAATTAACAGACACCTAGACTCAAGACAACCATTTATGGATCACATAATTTTTGGTCCCGTATTTGGATCGAACCCCATCACGCCGCGACGTGCAGTGGTAAATGACGAGGTAACCATTTAAGCCACTGATCCAATTGTGCAGTCAAAATAATGATAAAATACAAAAATGTTGACTAGCTATGGGTTGAAGATGACAGAAAACGTTAAAAAAAAAATTAAAGACAACTCCCGCTACTAGAGAACAAGCTCGGTGTCGGGGAGGACTTTACAAACATACAATTAACGGACACAAATTACACTCAGACTCAGAACAATTCTTTGCGGGTCACACAAAGTTTTGTCTTGTGTGGGAACCGAACCCACAACCTCGTGCACAGCAGGCGCATACCGCGGCCACTGGACCACCGCACCGAGGCAGTCAAATTATTTTAATAATGCGTCTTAAACTCGATTCGAACATGTCCTAAATTACTTTAACAATTTTGCGAAGTAAAGATTTCGTGACTACTTACAACAAATATTGCGAATGGAACTTTACTATGATATAATAAGAAAACTGTTTGGCTGTGTAATGGCAACAAAATCCTTCAATAATGCGTGTTCGACACGCACTTGGTCAATTTTTATTCTTTTATATTCAGTACAATAGACAGAAATGAGAAGTATTTTATATAACTTTTACATTTTTTTTATAAAGTTTGGTAGCTATTTTATTTTTGGGTTTTTGTGGCCAAAAATTTTATATAAATAAAACGTCTAAACAAGTGGCATAAACGCTAGTCAAGTCAAATAGAATAGAAAGCATATATATATAAAAAGCTATAAAAAGCATCCTTTGATCTATCCATCCATCCAAACTTTAGAATTTATAATATTAAAAATAATGAAATAAAAATCGATAAAATTAAATTTAAAACAAAATGCTATCGACGATACCAATATAGTATTCGATATTTTGTATTGATAAGATATTGGTTCTTCATTAAGGCCCACGTTCACGATATTTGAAGTTTGTTTAATACATATTACGCCTCCTACAAAAGTTGGTGTAAGCTTTATACGAGCATAATGTAATTACCCGAAACCTACGTGGGCCCTCCCACGTACGATTTGCCGTCGATAAATGGTTGATACACTTATTTTACATTTATTATGGAATTAGCAGTTTTTTACACGCTAGTATTTAACTTGCAATTATTGTATGTAAGAATCTTGTAACTCAATTTTGAAGCGGTTATCTTCAACTGATTAAGCTGAAATTTTGTATACACGTTTAGTTTTGTATGACAATGCATGGTTAGCTGTTAGCAAAACTCGCGACAAGCCTTTATATGATATAAATTGTTAGTAAAAGGTTTTAATTCTTTTTAATGCATTTAAAAAAAACTTGTTTTTAAAAAAGTCTTTTAGTTTTATTTTACTTTATTCAATTAAAATATTTCTTCAAACGATCTTGCTATTCTTTAACTAGCACATCATTTGAAAATGTGCGTCTAAAAGGCTGGTTGTAATTTGTGTCCGTGAATTGTACGTTTATATAGCTCCCCGCGATACAAAGTCTGTTCCCTAGTGCGGGAGATGGCTTTTATAGAAAAAGAAAAAAACCCCAATATTGTTTGTTTAGTTTAATGCTTAACTAATCAAACGATTGATGATTGATTGATCGATAATATATAAGCCTAAGATACTTCTGTAGTTAATATGTACCTGAAATTTCAGTACTAAAGATCACTACCACAAACATAAGTTGTTACTAAGCTTAAGGGTCACACAATAGTCTATTTGACCTTGGGTGTGACGTCATATTCATCATGATTAATATGACGTCACATAAGTCTAGACTTACCAGTAATAAACAATTTCATAGTTTAGAAGACACAGACTTTATAACAGTAGGTATATAATACTAGTCCGATAGAACTTCTCATCACACATCTCTATTTAACCACTCTTGGAGATGAATTTATCAAAAAAGTATTCATTAGGATTAAACTTTTTTTTTAATGTGAAGCAGTTACCGTAGCCTATAGATGCTTGCAAAACCAAAGGTATCGCTTGCGCGTTACCGCCCCATTTTTTTTTTAAGAAGTAGTATCCCTGGGATAGGAAACACAACTAAACCACTGTGTTATTTGGCTGTGATTTTGGTTGAGGTGGAGGCCTTTCCCCAGTCGGGCTTGCTCGATTGCATGGTGCTCTACCTCTCTTACCTAATCTAAATGGAACTCTTGTGATATGACACAGTTCTTACTAATAGTCAAGTGTCTCGTAATTTGGTTTATTTTAACCAGTTATCTGGTTACTATAAGTACATGCTTTGCATATTTAGAGACCAGAGAGCCCAAGCTCACAGGTGGTATTGATCCACTAAGTTTCAGGAGAGACTTTGCCTCCTTGTATGTGTTTCGCCGGCTGTACAACGAGCTTTGTTCCGAGGA
The DNA here is from genome assembly GCA_947095525.1 of Trisateles emortualis. Taxonomy (NCBI): domain Eukaryota; kingdom Metazoa; phylum Arthropoda; class Insecta; order Lepidoptera; family Erebidae; genus Trisateles; species Trisateles emortualis. The sequence continues at coordinate 16,167,884 of OX352736.1, read as the reverse complement.
ATTGTTTGATATAATGCCCACGGCTGCATTTTATCCTCACATCTTAGAACCTCTATCGTGCCTAACTGTACGGTTTTAGGCAGATTTTCTCGCACGAACGATTAGGTTGGGAATGAGTTTATCCCGTGAGACTAGCATGGGGTCTTCAAAAAAGGAGTTTTGAGGTTTTTAGCGGGTCGGCAACGCCCGAGTGATTCACCCAGTTTTGCAAGCGTCCATGGACTACGGTAATGCCTTACTATCAGTCAGGCTGTATGCTTGTTTGTCCCCTTGATAGTATAAAACAAAAAGATAATACATTATATTTGAGAGTTTTCAGTTCTGAATTTTGTCACCGCGTGCAGCAAATATTAGTTCAACCTGCCGGGTCCATATATTATACACCCTAAATAAATAAATAAATTTAAACATAATATATATGTATAATATCATATTATGTAAATAAAGACAGACTAATAAAATACTGGGTTTATCTCAAAAGTTAGCCGGTTTTCTATTTAGTCGCAGACTTTAAAAATCTGAGGTCAAACTCTAAGAAAGTGTGGAATGATATTTTATGAGATTGTAAAATTCTAGAGTTAAAATTTTATGTCGTCAGAAGTACACTCGTAAACGGAGTTTTTAAGAAATTTTTATTTAAGGTCGACGCTCTTGTCTTGTGAAATTACGAAATTGTATGTGGGGTAAAATACCCAATTGGCTGGCTTTGATTTGGGTTTCTACCAGTTTCTATTTTTTTCAATGTTCATTTATTTATTTAAACTTTATTATACATAATAAATGATAAGCTTATTCTCTACCCGTCAACCCGAGGTAGTACAGATATTACAAAGTGGTGGATTACAAAGGTGCATATAAAATAAAGTTTAGAGTTTTTGAAATAATGTTTTCCTTGTTCGCTGTGTCCTCGGCATTGCCAAAGTCAATGAGCAGCGGGTACCACTAACTACTGGTTTAAGATATTAGTTGCAAACATAAAACTATTAAAGTACACTAAAGCACGTATATAAACATAAACACCTATGTATGTAGAACTGTCTATTGATATTTGTCCTATTAATATAAATGTAAAAGTTTGTGAGGATGGATGAATGGATGGATGTTTGTTACTCTTTCACACAATAACTACTGAACAGATCTGGATTAAATTTGGCATTTATATTTAGATTATAGTCTCGAATAGCACATAGGCTTTTTATCGTGATAACCGACATCCACGCAGGCGGAGCTCGGGCAACAACTAGTAAAAAATATGTGTTCGCATTTAGGCCAGCGCATTTTGCTAGCGTTCATTTAAAATGTGTTTGAAATAAACGTTTTCCTATCCCGTCCATTTTAAAGCCCTGGTATAAAAAAATGGATTGGCAATACGCAAGTGCACGCTCTGGTATTGCATGCCTCCATAGACTAACGTTAACTGCTTAACATCAGGCGGGCCGTATGCTTGTTTGCCTCACAAATAATAGAAAAAAATATATTTGAAAGACTATAACTGTTTTTCTTACCTTAGAAGATAGTCGACAAGACAATGGTGGACCTCTTATATATTTTACGATAATATCATTTTACCTTTTACTGTGGGGGTAATTTTGTAAAAGTAATGTTAAAATATTAAAATCTTGTTTGTATAAAACGGATATTATTTTTAGATTAGTGTTTATAGGTGTGAAAAGTGTTGACTCAATGTCTGGCTTTTGACGATGTTAAATATTTTAGTACAATCGTAGCTAATTCGTAAACTTTTTCATTTATTTTATGCTTTTGCTTTGATGACTTCTACGCAGTCATCAGACTCAGAGCGGCATCAATTATGCACAGAATGCGCGGCAGTTCCAACGTTATCCTTAAGGCGTTAACCATGAAAATGGACAATCCTTTTATTGAGCACTGGGTAAAGGTTCATATTGTTACCCGGTGCTCAAGGCCTCCTCTCTCTCTCTATAGGAAATGACTTTTTATAAAATAATTTAGTTACTAAGATAGTTGTGTAAGTTTTATAATGTTACTAATAAAATGGATGTATAAAAATATTATTATTATTATTTGCTCTAAATTCTAGGCTGAATGGAAAGTAAACGCGCTCAATGCAGAGCATCAACAGCCAAAAGTTTGACAGAGGTAGGTTGTACCGAGTGGTCTACACTTCCGAAGACCGCATAGCTTAGATACCCGTCGTATTTGGTCACAATTCTCAGCAGTAAAAGAACGAAGATGATAAAAAGAACAATAATTAAAAACTAAAATGATAAATATATAAATACATAGACCTAATTTTTTAAATGATTGTACTTTTAAAAATGAAACTTAATTTTAGGTCTCTTAATTATAAATTGTAAGTTTCTGAAGTCAATACTATTATATTATTAAAATAACGGTCTAGATAACAAGGTCTGTGTCGCTTTAGGCAATTTACAACATACAATAAATTACAAAACATGGATATAAAGTTCATTAAAACACGCAACAATCATTTTGTGCCTCGTGAAACAATGTCCCGTCTGTGAAAGGAACCTACAAAAAATCTATATAAATGATTTCATGGATTATTGGAAAGTTTATAACTAACACACTTGGTGGTTTCCATTCCGATTTCATACAAATATCCGTAATTTTTTTGCATGTGTATGTGTAGTATTTATTCTGTCATTATAGGAATACTCCTAATATGTAACATGATGGTGTTCTTTTTTTTTGTTGGCAACACACAAAACGTGATACTTCATTTATTGCAAGTGTTCATAAGTTAATGTAGCTGTTTACTATCAGACGGATCTTTTAAAGTTTTCGAATACTATGTAGAAGGTTCTTATAGAAAAAAATTGCAGAAAATTATTAACCCGGGTGAAGTCGCGCTTGTATTATTATATAAGGGAAAAGTCATCCACTGACGGTCATAAGCCTTTTTTAAAGATTTCCACAGCATTTGGCCTTAAGTTGACCTTGTCTATCGGCTACCCGCAGCCTTCACTAGGTTTAATTTCATCTAAACTATAGATCACTGAAAGTATTTTTCATTCAAAATGATATTTAGAAAAAATAAAATATGTTTTTCGAAGATGTTTTTTTATAAAAAGCTGTATTTTAGTTGTAATTTATGCTAGCCGCGGTACAAAAAACAACCAAGTAGTATTTCGCCTTTGAAGATACGAGAAAATTTGCTTATTACAAGGCAATTAAGGCTTTTATGCAGACCAGGGAGTGATTTAAAAATGTAATAACATTTTCTATGAATAATGTTGGCTAAAAACTGCATTGTTACATCCTAAATGCAGGTTTGCGTGACTCCAAATTGCTTACGTATACTTGTATTAGACTTGCAATGGCATTTTAAAATTATAAGGATACGAAATTATTATGTGATTTCCTTTAAAAAAATGTAGCAAATAGTGAATGAAAGTTTTTTAGATTGGATATGCAAGTTATTGTTTTTTTTTTTAACTTTCTGCATTTTGCTTTGCACGTGTGATAAGAGAGCTGGCTCAGAGAGGCGCTCATATCTACTCGATACACTCGATAATCAGTAAACGAGTATAGGTTTAACCTATTCTAGCTTATTGGTAAACTTTGCTTTACGATAACCAATAAGCGAGCGCTCCTGGCCACGAGCGCCTCAATACTTTAATAATAATCAAGTCTCAACAACTAGTTACTTAGAATATCATATAAAAACAAAAAGGCCCCGTTTACGCACGTAGCGCTACGCCGTAGCCCTCTACGAATCCGTAGCAATCAACTACATAGTAATGGTCGGATGCCATGTCAAAGAAATTCCATAAAATGTGGGGTAGGAATACAGTTTTTTAGTTTGGGCTTTGAAAACAGCGACCGCAACCACAATGCTTTTACATCGAAACTTTCTAATTTTACCTGACACAGTAAAATATTTTCAAAACATGTTATAGGAAAATTTGTTCGGCTGACGTTATGTTGCGTAGTTCTTTTAGGTTTTATTATCCATTGCGGTATATGTACTGCTGTTTTTGTGGCCCGATCGTTTGCCAAATGTAACGAATGTTAAAGAAATCTTAAGCGACGCTTCGCGTGCTCGTACACGTGGTCAATGGGAATTCGGCCAACAAACAAATTGTAACTTTGACTTCAAATTATGTTCTGTAAATATTAAGCTCTGTTTTTTTCTTTTCTTTTGCCTTTACTTTGTAAGTTCATCGTTTTCCTTGATGTTTATATGGTGTTCAGTCAAATATATAACATGAAAAAAGTTAGCGATTTTTTCCAAACGATGATTTTCGTTATTTGGCTTCAAACAAATGGTAAAAATAGAAGTTGAACTGATACATAGAGTAAAGTTTTTGTTTTATATTTTTCGCCACCTTCTTTTGTTTTTTTTTTCACTCTTCTCATTATTCTGTACTTTTCAGCACCATCTTTTGTTTTTTCTCTTCTATTGTCTTTTGTTTTTTTACACTATTTAGGTTGCACACAAGCATACGCAGTTACCGTTGTTATCCTATAGACTCTTGCAACATCTGGAGGTATGATTTGCGCGTTGCTGACCCAAAAAAATAACACCAGGGATTTATAATTTATATATTTTTCAAAATTATGGCCCGTTAATATATAGGTGTCCAACAATTTTCCTTCATTATTGGGTCAACATATAATATGGTTCAATAATTATTGCACTACTGATTCTTAACAAACTATTTTCTTTAAATATTTTAAAAGAGTAGTACAAAACTATTAAACTTAGTACTATCCGTACAAATAATACTAAACTAATAAAACTACTTAGCTAGCTTAAGCAACCTTCAGAGCGTGGTCTTTATGAACGTGAACTGCTTAAAAAAGTTTGAGCTTAACCTCACCAGAATTCGTTTAGAAGATAATTTATACTTAATTTATATATCCACCTCTCTAAATGGGTACTAGAGTTGCAACTTCCATTATAAATGCGAAAGAAGCCTTGTTTTTTTTTAAAGATAACTCTCGCACTAGAGAACAAGCTCTGTGTCGCGAGGGACTTTACAAACATACAATTAACGTACACAAATTACACCCAGACTCAGAACAATTCTTTGTGGGTCACACAAAGTTTTGTCCTGTGTGGGAATCGAACCCACAATGTCGTGCACAGCAGGCGCATACTGCGGCCACTAGACCACCAAAGCAGTTTGATTAGTTTTTTTTAGTTAGTTTGTTACATTTTCACCCTTTTGACTATATGGCTAAACGGATATAGCATGAGATTCTTCAAGAAAGGAGTTATAAAGGTTTTACAGGTTTAGCAACGCGGGAGTGATATACCTGGTGTTGCAGGAGATAAATGGTATCCTGGAGACGGTCATGCGAGCGGCGCCGCCGTGGGTGACAACTAGTCTATTCATATGTACTGACAGACTGACATGGGTCAGTCTGTCAGTACATATGAATAGATTAGTTGTTAATAGACTAAAAGTTTGTAGCCTAGTTTAGGCTCTGCGTTGATGGCAATGCAGAGCCTAAACTAGGCTATAAACTTTAAATTTTTCACAAAATTTCCTTATATGATGTAAATATCACCACCTACATAAATAGCTTTAATCATAACCCATTTCCCAGGAGACACGAAGATACAATCACTGTAAGATAAAATCTACGATAAAATAAGTCCGGAAAGGAAAAATACCGTCCTAAATGCTATTTATTGCTATAATTAGTACTTCTCAGTTCAGCTGGTACCACAGTTCATTGACCTGTATAAATGAAAGCACGCAATCACCCATAATGGTTCAAGGAAAATATGTATTTAAGTATATTTTATTCAAGTTTAAGTCATTAGTTTTGGAGTTATTGAGGTTTAAATGGTGTAATTATCCTTATAATGGTACGATGTGCTTTCCAGACAGTTTGACTGTCCTTCTAGTCTAATTTAAATACATTATTCGTAATTTTAATTCAAATTTCGGTTACGAATGCTAATCCTAACGAAGACTAACCTGGAGACCGGTGCAGAAGATATAATCCTACTAATATTATAAATGTGAAAGTTTGTGAGTGTAGATGTATGGATGTTTGTTACTCTTTTACGTAAAAACTACTCAACGGATCTTGGTGCAATTATCGACATCTACCTGGACGGAGCCGCGGGTACCAGCTAGTAGTCACCGGAGATAGATCTATCGAATTATGTTTTAAGTTTCGATGATATTAATTTCAATTCTAACGACCCACTGTTAGAAGCGTCATCAAAATACGTACGCTAAAAGTGCAAAACGTTTCCATGGTAATGTTATGTTTTTACAATTGATCGGCAATTGTTTTTACATTGCCATTGAGGTGTGCGCATCCCTGCAGCTTTGTTTAGATGGTTTATTGCCACTCTTAAGTAAACGTCATCAAGTTCTAATTAAGATAAAGATATTTAAGTTATATTATATTTTATAAGACAAAAATACTCAATATTTACTGTAATCAATTTATTAGTATTATTTTTATGTAAGCAGTGCTGAATTCTAAGTTTTATAGTTAAAATTTAGTACTACTTTCATAGTAATAATATTTAAGTCGATAATGATTTATCTATATAAATTTGTGACAAATAGTGTCTTAGTTCGTATTGCTTTGAAAATAAGGTTGTTTTTTAATTGTGTAATGCAGTGAGTTGCGATAGGCTTACTCGAAAACATCTTGAATTGTGAATCGATAAGGATTTATGAGGCTAATGTATCAAAAGTGTTTTGGCCCTTATTGCTTTAATAATAAGGGCGTGTTTTTGCAATTTTATGCAGCGAGTTACATTAGGCTGACGACACATGAACGATTGAAAATCAAATGTATCCAAATTTTTACTAATGTGGGTAACAATTGGAGAAGTCAGACAAAGAACAATTAAATAACAAATGTAATGCACCTTTACCACGTGAACCGATGTGTTGCGCAAGCATATGAAGGCATACAATGTTTCGGAATATGACGTCAAGAATAGAATGAAGTAGTCGAAGTACTTTAAAAGGGCTGACCCTACCACCGTGTGGGATAAATAGTCGGTAAGCTAGAGAGAGAGAAAACAAAACACAGTTCAATATTGTGACAGTTCAATATTCATATCAAACAAAAAATTGTTTGATATGAATATTGAACTGTCACTCTCACTCACGATGTCCCTTTCCCTCCTTTTTTTAACTGACTGCATAGCCCAGATAATAGAGTTGTCAGTTTCTCTCTCTCAGTGAGTATAATAATATACTCACGCTAGGACACACAATTACACCACTGTATGCAGTATATATAGTGTTGTGTTAGTTGTATGTCCTTACTCAGGCCGGCTGCTTGCTTGTATCGTATCGCATTCAATTAAGTAATGAAAGTCTGGTATATTAGTAAGAAAGACACACAGTGTTTCAATGTCGTGTCATCACATTAGATACTCAACATTTTACCTAATAGTTCGCATGGTTTACGATACCCACAAAGTTTTTAGACTGAATAAAAAGTTGTTCTTTTCTTTCAAAAATATTAAGAAAGAAATTATTGTGTTATTAAACTTATTCTCTCGCAATTTAGTTAACTTGATACGTCAAAGAAAGATAAAATTTCAAAAATATAATATAATCTACGTCACTTTCTACTTCCTTAATTTTTGTAATATTATTTAACACACTAGGATAGATACTCTGGAATGCGTAGGACAAAGTTCACCCAAACTCAGAGCAATAATTTCGGGATCACACAAAGTTTTGCAATTTGTTGAAATCGAACTAAAACACTTGGCAAAGTGACCGTCACACATGCACACAGTTTTATATTTGAGTGCAATATTCATTTACAAAAGAAACATAGCGCAAATAAACAAAGTCCACACAAACAAATTAACAAACAATATCTCTCGACCAATCGTGCGTATGCAGGCAACCTTAATCAAATTATTCAAATAGAAGATTCCGCTCGCCTCCGAGGCGCCCGCGAAGCATTCAACAAATAAGAACATTTACTCCGATGAGAACTCTGTTAAGCATTGCAATCTGTTGTTTATGTTTACTACATTTCGTTTGATTTTATTTCTTGTTTGCCTCATTGGTAGATAGTGTGGAAATAGCGGGCTTTTGTGGCCCAGATATTAGGCATATAAGAATAGTGTTGTTTTGCTTAGTTCTATCTTTAAAAACGAATAACTTCTCTTTGTAGGAGTATCACAGATACACAAAAATCCAGACTTGGTACAATCATGTGACACACCATTTTATTTTCAAACTCACATTTTTTGTTGAAGTGGTAAATGGTTAGGTATCTTGGTACTGAGCGATTAGTAAGTTAGTTCAGAACCTAATGTTTAAATAGGTCTATCAGCTGATATTATGATGTACAAGTATAGGTTAAAGGCAAAAGAATAAGCATAGAACCGAGGAAAGTACTTTACAGAAAATATCAGAGTTTTCCTCGAAGCGCACCCATTTTGAAACGCACCTAACGGAACGCATCATCATTTTTAATAGTTTTATTTTTAAAAGCATGTATTAGTGTAAACAATTGTTGGTTGACCTAAATAAATAAAAAAAAAAAAAAAGTAATCCTCGAAAATATACATTAAAAATATTTTTAATTTATTTTGTTACCGCACCTGAATTGTGCGTTTCGAAGAATACTTTGTAATAATATACCAAACTTTCATAACTTTAGGTGCGTTTCAAAATGGGTGCGCTTCGAGGAATACCCCAAAATATCAGCCAAATAACTACACTTCTGAGCTCATTAAGGGCTGACGTTTTTCTATCCTAGGAATACTTTATTACTAGACCCTGATGTACACTGTTTTTGAGTTGCAACACGCGAGTGATTGTCGTCCATATACTACAAAAACTACTTACCATCAGGCTTATGGATATACCTTTTTTACTAAAGCTATTTCATTAAACAAAAAAATACAAAATTGTGTCAGTTTATTTATCATACTGATGATTTATTTTACTTTAGTAATAATAGATTTTCTTTATTGTTACTGTATGACGACAAATTCTCTAGTCTTTGCAAAACAAACTTGATTTTGTTCTCATTCAATAAGGTAAATACAAACACGGTGCCGGTATTATATCAATACAACAGAAATGAAGTACTTACTATAGTTTGAAAATGATTTTCATTTTGCTGTTATTAGAGATGTGATTGTTCATATAATAAGGGTTAATAATAATTAATAATCTCTTTAAAACACGGTCATCTCATCCCAAACTAGGCAGAAGGCTGTACTATGACAATGGGACAACTAGTAAATATAATAATTATATCCTTACTAATATTATAAACGTGAAAGGTACTATACTTACAGTATGGATGTACGGATGCTTGTTACTCTTTCACGCAAAAAATACTGATCGGATCTGGATGAAATTTTGGACAGAGATAGATTATAGTCTGGAATAGCATATAGGCTTTTTTAGCGATTACCGACATCTACGCAGGCGGAGCCGCGGGCAACAACTAGTATATTTATAAGTATAAGATAAATTTACACCCTTAGACAGAACAAAGAATCGTGCAAACCTCCGGCTTGCCAAACGTGAGGTCGTGGATTGAATTTCCACCCAGAATATTTTTATGCGGCAAAGAATGAATTGTGCTCATTTCTGTTGTTTTTATTTTAAGTAAGATTTTTTTAACCTGAGATTAAAAAATTGTGTTCTTTCTTTTTGGTAAACTTAACTAACTTCATTACTTACTTTCTTTTCGTTTCTTTTGCCTGTATATTCCGATGTGTGCCACATTTATACAATTCTAAAATATTGTGACGTCAGAATATCTGAGTATTCTAAATGTATGAATTCGATACATTTCTAAAGCTTCTAACATTGTGCCATATTCGGCTTGAGAGATTTAAGTTATTTCCAATAATCATTATTTATTATATCGACCCTGACATTACCAAATTATTTATTCATCAAAATAAGCCCCTCAATAACATAGATAACTAATCCTATATTTTTACCGTCCCGCTGATCAAAGAACCCATATTTACCTATCAATTTAAATAAAGTTCGTTTTGAAATGAAATCGGTGCTGATAATAAGGTTTCAAACCTTCAATCTGACAGGCTTACTTAATTAAAAATTAAATTTAGAAGTTCATCCTTGATAAGGATCTTGTAATGATTCGGCGGAATCAAATGGAATAATTTCTTTTAGACACGCGATGAACGATAGTGAATGTAGAAATAATATTGTACTGTGGGGAATTTATACCTGTTTTGTTGTGTTAATGGAGGTTGAATCTCTTGTAATGTGGGGTAATTGTATGAACTATTACACGTTTTATTGTCTAGGGTTCCGACCAGACTTAATAAGGTTGAAGTTACAGATTTGATTTTGAATGTGTAACTTGACGTTGAGATTTGTTTTCAAAACATCGTATCTAAACTTTAATCTTCTTTTTTTTGTTTTTTTTTAAAGACAACTCCCGCACTAGGGAACTAGCCCTGTGTGCACGGACACAAGGTACACCCAGACTCGGAAAAACAATTTTATGAAACACACAAATTTTTGTCCCGTGTGGGGATCGAACCCACAACACGCGGCGCAGTGGTATATGGCGAGGTAACCACTTAAGCCACTGAACCAACTGTGCAGTCAATTTTAAAACCAATCTTCGATTTGTAGCAGAACCTCTTTTGATTCTCTCTCTTTTCCTATCTTGCTATTTCTTCTCATGGCTCTTCCCTCGTTATAGAACTGGCCGTAGACAGTCACATCATTATTATGTATTACTTGAAATATTTTTTATTTAAACTTTATGTTTTGATTTTTAATAATAATAATTATGCACATCATGTACAATGTAGAGCTTAATGCCAAAGGCATTCTCTACTAGCCAACCTTAGCAGGTGATGCAGAGATAAATGAAAAAGGTAAGATTATTTCGGGCAACTAGCCCAGTGAAAGATGGTTAAGGTTACTTTGCCGCTGCTGCCAAGTGATGTGGATTTGACACCTACATGGAACAAATATTTTTGTGATGTACAGATATTGTTCCGAGTCTAGGTACACATAAGATTCATTGCGATATAGGGCTTGTTCCCTAATTCAGAAGTTGTTTTCTTTTATTTTCCCAACTTTATCTTATTGGGTAGGCTCAGTCTGTAAACCTTCTTTCATTTACGAGTAGGTATTTCAATCTGACCCGGTCATGACATTTCTCTTTAATTATGATGATTGATTTTATTATTATAAAACAAAGAGCAGAACATAACATTTTATAAGCCGATATAAAATACACTCAAGTTAATGGAACGTCAGTGTTTCAAATGGATTCGTTCAATTTGTGTCACAGCCGCCATTTGTTATTTCTAGTGTATTATGATGTTATGGGAGTAATAAAAAATGTTTGTATTTTTTTAACACCCAGCATTGGAAACCGAGATGTATAAGTTTGTCGTCAATGATGAGACATCTGAGTGTATATGTGTGGGATGAGTAAGATAGCATCTAAATGGATGTGCTGTATTTTATTTAAAACTTTAGCAATATGATATCATGCACAAGATAGACTCAATGCCCAAAAAAATCTGTAGGTACTAACTGACGTTTGGCCAAAGCAGAAAAAACCAGGAATAAAATGTTTTTATTTTAAATTTAGATTTCTCACCTCGAAAATGTGTCGTGGGATTCCATGACGAATTAAACAAACACCAAACCTAGTTGGTTCTTTGACTGAGATTCAGTAAGAGGTTTCTATCATTTTAAGACTAGTTTCAATTCTGTCTATATGGTCACAATGTCAACATACTGACCTATTTTGACATGGCGACGTATTAAAAAAAATAAAGACGTAATAAATACAGCCATGTAATTAAAAAACTATGACACCAAAACGCATTGAACCTCGCAGTATCTAATGAGGCAAAGCCATTATCAGCGAGGCTCATTAGATTTTACGTGGCTTAATCCACCCGAGCCGTTCTGACAAACGGGCCAAACGATTCTGGCCTTTATGCAAATGTAATTATGAATGCCGAGCGACTATTGTCGGGGAGCGAGCTGAGGTAATCGGTTTACCCTTCGAATGAAAAATTCTTCTGTGAAAACTGTTCCGTACCTGCCTTGAAACGGAACGGGGAAACGACGTGTGAGGAAATCGGGAGTGGCTGGTGACATGGATGACAGGTAAAAGAACATTTTCAACAAAGGGACACGCCTGAACAATGGTGTTAACGTCTCTTTTAAGTTTTTGTATCTTTTGCATGTTATTTATGTATGTTACGATAAGATAAAAAAATCATTTCAATGTAATTTAATTTACTTTAAAAATGATGAAATAATATCCAAAACGCACTTTAGAACAATTTTATTGATAAACATTACAACAATATAATTTTATGAACACTTTGCAAATAGAACATAACAAAAAATAAGAATAATGTTATCAAAGCTACATCATCATCATCATCTCAAATCATAAACGTCCCACTGCTGGGCACGGGTCTCCTCCATAAATTTGGAGGGATATTAGCCTACTATACCACACTCGCCAGAGGGATTGGTATAGGGTGTTTTCGAGTTTTCCCTCTCTTGCAGTTGATATTGTCTGTCTGGCTTACTCCCTTAGTCGACTCTTACGACACCCTCAGGATGGAAGGTGATGGTGACATTTGTATTCTTAATCCGTCACCACACGGTCATCAAAGCTAGGCTAGGCTAGGCTAGCTAGGTCACTTGGGTTAACATTACCCTTATCCTATTTTCTACTAATATTATAAATTTGAAAAGTTGTTTGGATAGATGGATGTTTGTAACTCAATCATGCCAAAACAGCTGGGTGAATCTGGATAAAATTTGACACAGAGATAGATTATAGTCTGGAATAGCGTTTATTCCAAAAATACTTACTGTACTCGTAGAATTGCACTCGCGGGTGAAGGCGTGGACGAAAGTTAATTATTTATAAATATAATGGAGAGCATCTCTTCATTCACTCAAGTCCAGATCACACAATTTTTTGTCACGTGTGGTGATCTAACCAAGAACAGGATGCAGGTGAGGTAACCAAATAAACCATTTAACCAATTATGTAGTCTCATTATAATGCAACTGAAAACAAACGTTGAAATATGGCGCAAAAATCTTATACTTCCATGCCTCATCATTATCAAAGTAACAATTATGAAATAAAAACCGAATACAATATTATTTTATGAAAAAGGATGGCTGTCGTCCCTAATTATGAAAATAATGCAGGAAGTTTGTTTTTACGTTTCGTTTCACATGCATACTGTAACTACGCTAGCTATTAGGAATGTACAAACACAAAATGCTTTGTCCAATTTTATGTTTTCCCTTTTGCTTTGTCATTGTAACATCATTTTAACCGAAAGACTTAAAATACCATTTATAATTCGTCTGCGTTCCACAAAGAAGTTATATTTTTTAAACGGCTGAATTGATTTCACCGAAACATACATAGTAGGTTGCGGGTAACCGATGGACAAGGTCGGCTCAGGATCGAGAGTTGCGGAAATCCTTGGGGGAGGCCTATGTTCAGCAGTGGACGTCTTCCGGCTGAGATGATGATGATGATACACAGTAGCTATCACATCAATATAATGTGTTGCTAATAACAGGTTAAAGTAAAGAAACCTGTAATCAACGTTTTCAGTAAAAAAAACACAATATAAAAATTTGACCTATATTAATAGTATGAAATGTAAATTACTTGTAAAAAATTAAAAATGTTCATAAGTATCATATATTTGACCTAAATTAATAAATGAGTTTGAATTTGACCTTGAATTCTCCAACACTAGGAAGTTACAAAACTACAAACGTACACGCAAAAATATAGGGACCAAATTAGAAAGACTTTTTTTCAACTTCACAAACTAAGAAAACATGAGGTTAGATGTGAACTAGCACAAATTATGAATATAACACTTCTCTACCTCATAAAGCAAACGTGACCATTGGAATGCGAGATTTTGGGCTTGAATTCATTTCACACTAACTATGGACCCGATATAGCTTTGAAGTATGACGCTATTAATCACTCAAATAAAATGTACTGACTACTGATGTTAAGTTTAGTAAAAAGTGCTCTTTTTGGCAAAAAACTAAAGCCCAAAGTTCAGTTGGACATTACAGATCAGTCAGATATCTTGAAGTGGTTTAAAAATGACCATAAAGATAAACCACCAATAAAACCAAAAAACCCGCACTAACAATGCTTATTTCGTATTATGATAAAAGAATTGTGTTTACATAATAAATGAAAAATCGATATCGATTCCGTTCCAACGCTTTACAATAATATTTTTGGCGGCGACAATTTGTTCATTTCGCGTTGATTGTTTCTATGAAAAGCGCTCTTATTACCAATTCAAATGTTTATTTTCAATAAACGATCGATCACTATTTCCGTGGCTTCAATCGCCCTGTCGTATTAATTATTCATACCATCAGCTAAGCTTTAGTGTATGTATTTTGGAAGCAAATGGCCGGATATAACGAGTGGTTGGACTAAAAATAGCTGAAATAATAGGTGACTATTTAATTCATTCAGTTGATATTTTGAGTTCTGTTAATATATATTTATAGCAACCTATTTAAGGCCTTAATCGATACACATTGGCTTAAAGGGAATTTGTGGGTCAGACGTGATTTAAGATGTGTTTCTAAGATATGTGAATTTCCTAATGATGTGTTCCTGTGCCATTAGCTTTCGTTTCATTTGTTTATGTTTTTGGAAAATACCAGTCAAAGTGCTGATTTTAAACGGTGAGTAGAAAGTCTAAGAATGCGAAGACAGTCACGTTCGCTTGTGTTTGCTTTTTAATGATTCGATAAAGCCTTTAATGTACCAAAACAGCTTCTACATTTAGTTTCTCTAAATGTGGACAGAGCAGAAGCACTGCGACGTGAAAATATATTTAAAAAAATAGTGCTTGTTTTGGGGATTTGCTCCGATCTATTCTAGAGTGCGTTAGTACAAATATTATAAAATGCTTGGCACTGACGTAGGTGGAACTGTGATGTTCGACGAAACGATTTAATCAAATTTGTTGTATTGGAATAATTCTGTCAATAATTACAATCAAAAATGATAGTTGTGTATCAGGCACAATAATTGCTTATCCGCAAACTGTGTAGCAATCTTTTAACAGAGCGTCTATAAGACTGATTACTTATTTAATGTTGACAGAAACCGAGTAACTACCACCTCCACCACCGACAGAATTACCAGAGCTAGTTAAATTCCTAAGAATTTAACTAGCTCTAGTAATTCTATCTAATTGCTGCGTAGAATTTATTTAATTATTTATTGATTTACAAAAGTAAGTTATGCACGTTCTTTAAACTTAGATCATGAAAAAGTTTTATTAAATTTCATCCCGTAAGTTTTTCTGCTATTTTTTTGTAGAAAAATCAAGACTACATAAAACTACTCTTTCGCGTCTGAATGGCTAAAAAACACAATTACCGTAACTTTATCAGGTTTGTATATCTGATCTTATCTAAGATTATAAGAACAAAGTCCAAATATCACAAAAAAGGTTATGAATATCGTACCGACTCTCAGTGAAAATGTCACATATGAATAGCAGACAGACGAAAATTATGATATGATAAATCAGCTTTCATGGAGGTTAATAAAATCCGTTCTTATTGACCAATTTCTATGGGTAAAATTCTAAGTCAGCATGAGAAAGGTTCCACGAACCTTTCTAATACGTTGAAGTCTCCATTGAAAACAAAAATCAACTGTTAAAGTAGGTACCTATTCACAATATAACGGCGTGATATCCTTCGGAAATTATTCTTTAAATTGGGGCCCAGAGAGCTTTTCAGATAAGTACGTTTTGTGATGCCTAGATCTCGATTGCTTGGTCTTAAGAGCCTAGTTACGCAATTTCCAATCTTGGTATCTACTTCGTGATAAGTAATGAAAATGTTTAAAAGTAATCGTAACTGGAAGTAGTTTGTTTAAGATTAAGTATAAGTAAATATGTTATTTTATTTATACACATTTTTTTTTATAGAGAGGTAGAGGGCCCGACTGTAAAAGGACCTCCACCTTACAGAAGACTACAGCCAAATAACTACACACAGTGATGTAGTTGTGTTCCTGTGTGTAATATTAAGTATAAGTAAATATGTTATTTTATTTATACACATTTTTTATAGAGAGGGAGAGGGCCCGACTTTAAAAGGACCTCCACCTTACAGAAGACTACAGCCAAATAACTACACACAGTGGTGTAGTTCCTGTGTGTGAGTACAGGCCTTCAGCACTCATTTAGGGATTTTGATTTTGAAAGAAACGCACCCCTATCCCAAAGAGATTCCATCTTAAAGCCCTGGTGCAAAAAACACGCACGTGATACATCTGGTATTGCAAGCGTCCAAAAGCTACGGTTACTGCTTAACATCTAACGGACCGTATGCTTTTTTGCTTCCAAGTAGTACCAAGTAGTCTAAAAAAATATCTACTTGAGTTGGGATCGCAATAATATATTGTCGAATCACGCTGAACTAAGAATGCTTCTGGGTTTTATTCTGGGATGCATGCCTGGAATGCATCGCCGAACAACTTCTATGCCTTTCGCTTGTAACACATTCACACTATTCATCAGATTCTTATATAACCGTTTTGTTAAACTTCTGTTATTTATTTTTTTATACTACCAAGGTGGCAAACAAGCATACATCCCGCCTAATGGTAAGCAGTTACCGTAGCCTATGGACGTTCTTATAACTCCTTTCTTAAAGAACCCCATGCTTTAGTCTCTTGGAAAAACTTCATTTATTATGTTTGGGGTGCAAAGATGTGAGGATGAACTCCCTGTCGGTAGCGAGAGGTGCGTTGATATAATGTTTCCGCAATCATCTCGAACAATTCCTCAGAACACAGCCCACTAACTGTTGCTAGCGGCTCCATCTGAAAACATCCCTATGTTCTTTCCTTTTTCCTTTACGTGGTTAGTACATCACGTATCACATCACATCATGTAAATAACCGTGAAGACTGGTGGTAAACCTACTTTTAGGTAAGTACTGGATTGTAATGGAGATGAAATAAAAAACTGAGATCTAGTCTTGATGGATGACCAACGTATATTGTAAAGTAAAGGTGTGACATAGATGTCACATAAAGGTCATTTGATTACGCCTGACGGAAATATAATAGTTATATGCTAATTAGAATAATCTTAAAACTAATGAAGGCGCTGCGCTCCAACATGCCCCCGGCCGTTGAAGGCTTGCATTCAACAGGAATCTAACAGGGGACATATTTTTGAAAAGGCTCTTCTGATTACACCAGTTGCAGTTCTGATGTCGGCGACTCTGCATATGTTGTCCTTGCCGGGATGAACTGCTATCACACGGCCCAATCTCCATTTTAATGGTGGCAAGTTGTCGTCCTTGATGACAACTAAGGTGTTCAGTTCAAGGGAACCCTTAGAATTGTGCCATTTGACACGGAGCTGCAATTCGGACACATATTCTTTGCTCCACCTCTGCCAAAAATGCTGGCGGAGTTGCTCAATCCGTTGGTATCGGGCTAAATGATGAAAGGATTGATTGGTCATATCCTTAACAGGCAGTGAAGTGATTGGTCTTCCAATTAGGAAGTGACCTGGAGTGAGAGGTAATACATCTTCAGGATCCGCTGATAGAGGTGTAAGTGGCCGAGAATTTAATATGGCTTCTATTTGAATCAACGTTGAATTTAATTCCTCATATGTTAAATTACAATTACCCAACACTCTAATTAAATGAAATTTTGTGGATTTGACACCCGCTTCCCAAAGACCACCAAAGTGAGGAGCATAAGCAGGAATAAAATGGAAGTTTATTCCGTCGTGAGCTGCCTTTTCAGATAAAGAGTTACAATTAGCTTTCAAAAAATTCGAAATGTCGTTGTATGCTCCTACAAATGACGTTCCATTATCGGAGTAAATATTAAGAGGCTTTCCTCTTCGTGACATAAATCTACGTAAAACTTGTAGATAGCTATTGCTGGTCAAGTCGCTCACCAATTCCAAATGAATGGCTTTAGTTGTGAAACACACAAAAATAACAATGTAGACTTTAACTAGCCTACATCCACGACCCTGACGACTAGCTGATGTTATAGGGCCTGCGTAATCAACACCTACATTTTGAAAGGGAAAGTCTGCTGGTGAGAGCCTACTCGATGGTAAGTTACCCATTTGTGGAACAACTGTTTGCCCTTTTAAGCGATTACACCTGACGCACTGACGATAACAGGCTCTGGCTAAACTGCGACCACCTAAGGGCCAGTACGTCTCTCTTATGGTCGCCAACAATAGTTGAGGACCTGCGTGCATCAGTCGAGTATGCTCAAATCTAAATAAAAGCTTAGTGAAGTGATTAGTGGCCTGTAATAAAATTGGATGTTTTTTCTCAAAAGAGTATTCGGAATTATCCAATCTACCTCCTACGCGTATAATTTTGTTGTCATCTAAGAAAGGATTTAATTTTAACAATTGATTTTTCGGTGGTAGATTTTTATTTTTATAAAGTAAATAATATTCTTTGGGAAAACATTCCTTCTGAGATTGAATGATAATAAAGTTTAAAGACCTTTGTAACTCACTATGAGTAAAGCTAGAATTGTTTGCAGATTTATCTTTAAATGCATTAATAAATCGAAAAACATAACAAATTGTATGTTGCAATCTAGTAAAATTAGAAAAGCGGTCAAATTGAATAATCCCTATATTGGAATGCTATCATGGTTAACATGAAGCGACATATTTGATTTAATTTCAGGTAAGATAGCTGAACCGTCTAAAACACAAGGACCACATGGCCATTCAGTATAATTTTGTTTTAAAAAAGGTGGGCCAAACCACCATAAGTCCTGTGATTTGATAGTGCTGGCGTCTACCCCACGCGATATCAAATCGGCAGGATTTTGGTGAGTTGAAACGTGTGCCCAAGTACATGACGTCGTGATTTCTAAGATTTCAGCTACACGATTACGAACGAAAGTGGTCAGTTTAATAGGTAGCATTTTTAGCCAGCCTAGGACAATCATTGAATCTGTCCAAAAAACAACTTTCGATGGATTACTCCGAAGTGAGCTAGCGACTTTTTTATATAACCGAGCGCCAAGTAAGGCACCACAAAGTTCGAGGCGTGGTATAGTGACTGGCTTAAGAGGTGCAACGCGGCTTTTAGCCATTGCTAATTGTACATGAACGTCTCCTAAAGCAGTAATAGAACGTATGTACAAACAAGCGCCATACGCTCGTTCGGAAGCGTCAGTAAATATATGATATTCAATCTGGTTGTATGAGTTACATACAACTCGACGGGGAATACGAATATTATTTATAGCGGGTAATGACTGGATCATGTCACCCCATGATGTACTTACCTCATCCGATAGTTGGTCGTCCCATTTTATTCCGTCTAACCATAATTTTTGAAGCAACATTTTCATA
This sequence comes from Trisateles emortualis, assembly GCA_947095525.1. Taxonomy (NCBI): domain Eukaryota; kingdom Metazoa; phylum Arthropoda; class Insecta; order Lepidoptera; family Erebidae; genus Trisateles; species Trisateles emortualis. Next base: position 16,148,494 of record OX352736.1, on the reverse strand, counting down.
CTTATTATGCATGGTGCTAACAGACCTAACGGATCAAAGATTCGCGCAATCACCGCAAGCATGTTGCGTTTAGTATTTTTTAAATTAGTTGGAATATTTAACGGAAAACATAACTCATCTGTACGCGTTTGCCAACTTAGTCCTAGGGTTTTATTTAGTGCTTCACCTTCTTTATCGAAAAAGAAGGGAGACTGATCACTATTTCCCGAAATTAAGGTGGGCTCGTTAGACTTCCACTTTCTTAAGTGCATGCAAGCAGAAGCAAGGGCCTCAGTTACCTTATGACGCAACATTAAAGCATCATCGTACAGGTCTGCCCCGGTCAAAAGGTCATCGACATAAAAATCATGAAGGATTACTTCTGCGACCTTTTGATCATTGCACTCTAAACCTATTTGTTGGAGACACCTAGTTGCGAGAAATGGTGCACTAGCGGTACCATATGTAACTGTGTTTAATTGATAAACCTTAAGAGGACGGGACACGCTATCACGCCAGATGATCTGCTGGAGATGTCTATCAGATGGATGTACTACTATTTGCCTATACATTTTCTCCACGTCAGCGGAGATGACATACTTATACATTCTATATCTTAGAAGTATAGACGTTAAGTCATCTTGAACAGTGGGTCCTACCATCTGTAAATTATTCAGAGAAATACCAGAGGTGGTAGGCGCACTAGCATTAAACACCACACGTAACTTAGTAGTTAAGCTACTATCGCGCAATACTCCGTGATGGGGTATAAAATATGACCTAATTTTATCATTGATATGACACTCAGACATATGACCTAAATTTATATATTCAGACATAAAGTCTTTATACAACTTGTCGAGTGAAGGTTGATTCTTATTTCTACGCTCAAGAGATAGAAAACATCGATTTGCACGATTAAATGAATCACCTAAATTATCAATAGATTCCTTAAAAGGTATCTTAACACAAAAACGGCCATCTGATAAGCGCGTAGTATTATTTATAAAATGATTTTCGCACTGTTTATCCTCAGAGGAATAAGTTGATGAATTTTGACAAACCTCTTCGAGATGCCAAAATTTCGTTAATTGAAGTTGTATGTCATTTAAATCATTAAATTGAGAAGTGTGTGTATTTTCAGTGTGAGTAAAATTACATTTAATATGTGACGAATCAATATACTTACGGCTGCTGTTAATTGAGCCGCAAACTAGCCAACCAAGTCTAGTTTGATAAAGTGTAGGTTTCATATCACCTAATATAATCTTTTCCGATCCTAATAAAGCCCAAAACACATCAGCTCCAATTATTAAGTCAATAGAAGCTGGCGTGTGGAAGTAGGGATCGGCTAAATGGATGTGTGTAGGTATATCTATATGTACCTGTCGAGTGGGCACATTATCAGTTATAGTAGGTAAAACAAAACATATTAAATCATTGGAATAATTTTCACTCAATGATTGAATGTGAACACGACACATTTTTTCCACGGGAGATATTGAATTATTAATTCCTTGTATAGATTTATTTGTATTTAAGTAAGGTAAATTTAACTTTTTAAATAATTCGTCGGTCATTAAACAAGATGAGCTGCCGGAATCGAGCAAGGCGCGTGCTATGTGTTCTTTATTGTTTATATCATAACAACGAACTAACGCAGTGGACAGTAACACGTCGCCCGAGCTGCGTGTGTGCGAATGCGCTGATAGATTAGCCGATAAAGCTATGTGTGCGTTATGTGCAGTATTGTTAGAACACAGCTCAGTCGTAATCTTGTCTTTGTCGATCGTGCCGTCAAATGATTTATTTACGCTCGATTTCTTTTTATAATCAGTATTATGTATGAGTGTATGATGTTTAAGCTTACAGATTCTACAACCTGATTTCTTGCAGTGTTTAGGATAGTGACCGTGACGAAAACAGTTATAGCATACCTTATAACTAGGAAGTAAAGACATACGTTCAGTGACACTTAATGCTAAAAACTCTGGGCAAACACTAAGGTTATGATTGCTATTGCATTTTAGACAACTATGTGAAGATGAATTAGCGTTATCTGTGGTTACAACCATGGTTTTAAGTTTGTTATTTGTGTTATTTAACTTAGGATTTTGTAGGTTATGTTGACGTGATGTCTCTAAACTTTCTATAAATTCAGCCTGGTTTTTATTAAAGTCTAGAAATTTGTCAAAAGAAACAGACTTAGTTTTATCTAAACTTTTTAAGACATTCTTCCATTCGCGGAATGTTTTGTTATCTAATTTTTTAGAAATAATATATATTAATAATGTGTCCCAGTGTTTAACAGGTTCGCCTAATGTACTTAACGCAGTTATATTCTTACTGACTTGATCTATAAGATCTTTTAAAGAACTTGAGGACTCTTTAGTTATTTGGTCTAGGTTAAATAACGCTGTGACGTGATTGTGAATAAGCAGACGTTTGTTGTCGTATCTTTCACAAAGACGTTCCCATGCCTTAATATAGTTTTGAGCACAAAAATCAACAGACTGTATAGCCACTGCAGCTGACCCTTCTAAAGATGATCTTAAGTAATGGAATTTGTTAATTTCATCTAAATCATCGTCGTTGTGAATGAGGCTAAAAAAAGTGTCTCGAAATTCAAGCCAATTCTCAAAAGATCCTGAGAATTTGGGTAAGTTAATGGTGGGCAATTTGACCAGCTGGCGCTTAGAACTACTTTTGATTGATTGAGTATCAATCTGCTCAGATGTATGAAAACTATCAATTAAGTCTTTACCTTGAGCTAAGAGTGAATAGTATTGTGATTCAAAAGCTGTTCTTTCTAAAGATTCATTATCAAAACTTTCGGCTAAACATTCTAATTGTAATTGAACGTCATGAAAATCATTGAATATGGTATCTAACCGTTCAATACGTAATTGTAACTCCTTTACCTGAACAGAGGTTAGCTCGGAAATATTTAAAGTATTTAAATAATTTCCAAACACAGTAATTCTGTCTCTAAAACTGCCTCGTTTCTTTTTTAATTCTTTGATGTCAGTCATTTTGGAATGCGAGTGTCGTACACCTGGAATATTACAATATTATGGCTTAATGTTTTATAATGTTTGTGATTGTATATACCTACTGTTATTTTAATGATGTAAATATCTAAACTTTGTTTTTAGATGTAAATAAATAGACTAGACAATCATTATTAGCAAAATCATAAAGGAATACAATTTTAAATGTATTTAAACTTTATACAACTTTTTACAATACCTATAAATGTTATTTAATGATTGATTAGGTATTGTTAACACATATGTGCCTATGTAGAAAGGGTTTTTAGAGATTATCTAAATAATTTTACCACGTGGCTATAACTAATGGTTTACAATGCTAATAAGCCACAGGTAATTGACTAATTTGTAAATAAAGAAATATAAATTACAAAGTTATCTAATGTAACTAAGTGTTACTGTACCTACCTATTATTATACATAAAATAAGTAAGCACTGATGAACTAAGTATCTATTAAATTTACAAATATAAATTACCCTTCTACAACCTAATTACAACCTGATTATTGGTATATAATGCCAAACAATGACAAAAAAGATGTAAAAGTAATAAAAAGATACACTTTACTAACCTTATGCAATCCTTGTACATCAATTATTTTTTACCTGATTTACCTATATATTATTAAATGAGTGTTGGGCGAAATATAATAATTATTAATATACATATATCACTTGTATTATTTTATTTTACTGTCCAAGCCACTTCGTCGCACGTGGTTTGTATTACCTCGCCGCCACTCCGTAGGTTCACTTTTATTATATCTTCAGATATTTTAAAAGCTGATTCAATTTATATCCGCCGAAGGACCATGTAAATAACCGTGAAGACTGGTGGTAAACCTACTTTTAGGTAAGTACTGGATTGTAATGGAGATGAAATAAAAAACTGAGATCTAGTCTTGATGGATGACCAACGTATATTGTAAAGTAAAGGTGTGACATAGATGTCACATAAAGGTCATTTGATTACGCCTGACGGAAATATAATAGTTATATGCTAATTAGAATAATCTTAAAACTAATGAAGGCGCTGCGCTCCAACACATCATAATTGCGAAAATAATTCACATTCTAATTATAAATCTAGTAGGGGTTGCCCGCGACTTCGTCCGCATGGTAATTTAGAATATTTTCCCCGATTTTGCAACATACCTCACTACTGCTCCTCATATCGTGATCATAGCGTGATGTTATATAGCCTATAGCCTTTCTGGATAAATGCACTAATCAACAAAAAAAAATTTTCTAATCGAACATACTTTCTGAGATTAGCGCGTTCAACCAAACAAACAAACTCTTCAGCTTTATAATATTAGTATAGATTATAATTATTTTTGAGCTAATTAAATCCAAATTCAAGTGGAAAGGCCTCTTATTTAATAACATTACTCATTCCGATTTGATCTTCGTCCCCGTTTATAACTACTATAAAAACCAACACAATACAAAGAAACGAGGAAAAAACTCATCTCACCAATCCCTTTACGCAAATAACATTAATTCATTTATAAGATGATTGCAATAAATATTTAATGGGCACTCTAAAAAATCACAACTTGAAGGAAATTTTTCCGTTCTATACGTTGTGAGAGAATTCAAATGATATGTAAATACGCTACTCTATGTGGAAACATCAGTTGGTATTATGGTAATGCGGTAACGTTGACTGTGAGCGGTTAATCAAGCCATGCCCGTATTGAGACTTCAACGAGCTTCCTGTGTCGTTGCGTGTTTCGTGTTTACTTTGAAACATTTGTCGCGAAACAATGTTGATAAGTTAATACAACAACACATTTTTTTTAGGACAAGATTCTTATTAAGCGGGTTGGGAAATATTATAATTTAGAAAATTAAACAAGAAAATAACAAATAAAGCCTTTGTTTTTCTTTTAAATTGTTTAAATACAATTTTGTTATAATTATTGCTGTTGTAGGTATAATATATTCCGTAATACGTAATATATTTCTTGTTAAGATAACAGTCAAACTACGAATCAAAAATAACATTTTAAATAAGAAATTTATTTAATAATAAGGATGTTACAACTGGAACGTTTCGCAAAACATGTTTGCGAAATAAATGTTTTATAAACACAAACAAAAACATTGAACGGTTTATTGCCATACATGATTCTAATATGTGTCGACAGGTTTATGTTGTTGAAAAACCCCTGGTTTGATCATTAAAATGTCAAAAGGATTAGCGTCAAGTTCCCTGATCTTTAAATGAGAGAGCGTAACCTCTCTGTGTTTAGGTTTGGTGATCGGTAAATAAATTATGGGGACATTGAACAAATCTCCATTATTTTTGGATGGATTTTTTGCACAAATTACATATTTGATTACATTGTAAATTCAGTGGCTGCCTTTCCATTTACCACTAACCAACGTTGTTAGGTTGAAGCCTACAGGGGGCAAGAAACTGTGTAACCCACACTTGCTAGTCTTGAGTCTGGCTCTTTGTGTTGGGGCTTGTTTTCTAGTGCAGGAATCATCATTAAAAAATAAATATAAATATTGACAATGCCTAGTATACAAAAAGAAAATTATCTTGCATGTAATGTAAGTAACATAAACGGCAAAACAGAAATATAAATCACATATTTTAGTTTGAGATGTTTAAAAAAAATCGGTTATTATACCTGTAAAGTTGTTAATACTATATTTTGTTTAAAATCGACCTCATTCATATTGCTAACAAAATGGCAGAATAAACTAAATATGTGCTGCCATTTCGCAATACAGAGATTAGATTAGTTTGTTTGGTATTTGGCTTTTTTTTTCGCAGTTAACATTCAAATGGTCGCGAATTTTTGTAAAAGGTAATATAAATATTAGTTATTTATTCGAATTTTATTTTTTCAGTTCCGAAGTTTTTTGAAGCTGATTAATATTTATGTTGTTAAGAATATGATGCACTAGCAAGAAATATATGTAATCACTCATAAAAATAAATTAAACAAAAACTGAAAGAAATACTTATAAAAAAAAAACACTTAAACATTTTATTATTCCACGACTTGAGCCTAATTAAAGAAAAAAGAAGCAAAAACAATATAAAGGTCTTGTTCCCAAGGTGGAACCTTTACCAACGTGACCGGAATAAAGATAAAAATAAAAGTAAATAATAAGGAAGGAAGACCACACACAGAGCTCCAATCCGATTTGGTCCGGGTTTCCTGTTGAAATGCACACCGGACCAATTTTAGACTGTGAACACACTGTGTAACTGTCATGTAATATAGCAAACCAAATTACAGAACTTTGCTTTTCTAACACTAACGTGTGATAAATCTGCTCATCAGCCGCTGTTAAGCCTGGATCGCACTTCTTAACGCTGCATGTAGTGACACTGTGAGTTACAAGGCGTTGAAAATACTCGTAGTATTTTGTATGATGCATGTTGCACTAGCTATGGACTGCACTTATGTTCTTATGTTGAACCACTGGGTTTTGGAGGTCACCTCGCCACTAACTAGGTTTGTTCCGAGTCTGGGAGTATTTTGTAAAATGCTGCAGTGGTTATGGTTATAGTAGACCAGACGTAGACGTCATTCGGTTGAGGTGAGGATAATATTAACAAGCCATCTAGCAAGGATTAGGTTTTATCAATAAAGTAAGTATAAGTACCATAATTATAATTTATCGAAGATATTATAGTAACTGTCTGGCGATTAAAAAAGTGGCCTGAGTTTCTTGATAATTCTTCTAATGGCTCCATATCAGCAAACTAGCCGTAGGTAAATTAGCTAACATATTTTTTCTGGCTTATTCCTAATTTATGACCTTCATAAGTGTTACTTTGCAAACAAAATGAATAAATTAATTTTGAGCTTGAGTTATAGTTTATATCTTAGATATTTCAAAAATTTAATACATAAAGATTGTCACAAAGGCATTTTGAAAATTGAAAAATTAAGCTCAGTAGTTATAAATCTCTAGCTCAATCTGCCTTAGACTGGTACATTCTATAGCCCTTTTACTGGTACTGGAATTTTGAATGTGAGTTTAGTGGTCTTAAAATCGAACTGGACTAGGAATCTGTGTGCATCCACCCTTATACAAAAACCCTTGTATATTTGTTCGTTATGGCTTTAAGGGCCACGGCGGTATTGGTTTTTATAGATACTGTGGTCATTTGTTTTATTAATGCTTGTCGTTAACGTGTATCTTTAATGTCCAATATAATGATTCCAAATTAGTAAGGATATTGGCTAGATGAAAGGATAATATTAAGCTAGGGTCCAATGAAGATAATGGGTACACATACATACAGTACGCATTGTTTACAAAAAATACCCTTATGTTTTTGGAGATAGGGTTTATTTTAGCATTTATAACTTTAAATGCCAGTCCCTTTTTATTTATTTAACGGCCTGTTGATTTAGTGGCTAGTTGACTTAATAAACTTTGTTAAAGGTATTGATTCGATTTCAGAATTTATTTTGTGTGATTTGTATAATCCTAAGATTTCTGTCTGGATGTAATTCATCTACAGTACGTCTTTTACCAGAGTAGTATATCCGTGACATTTTTTTTAAGATCCGTTTCGCCGTTTACTCGTAAACGTACAACAAACAAACTCTATTTCGCATTAATATAGATAATAATAATTATATGAATTATTTAAAAAACATTAAGATATATTTGCCAGTTGTCTAATCACCCAGGTCTTCTTCCAGTCAAGCTTGCTTGCTACCACTATCTTTTATTAATATTATCAAATCCTACTAATATTATAAATATGAAAGTTTGTAAGAATGGATGGATGGATGGATGTTTGTTACTCTTTCACGTAAAAACTACTAAACGGATCTGGATGAAACTTAGCACAGAGATAGATTATGGTCTGGAATAACACATAGGCTACTTTTTACAGCGATAACCGACATCCACGTGGGCGGAGCTGCGGGCAACAACTAGTAAATAATAAACTTAAAAAACATGGCGGCACTATGTACTTTTCAAAGTATAAATATGGTATAGTTTACCATGTAAATATTGCTTGTAACCTATCCAGGTATTGATTTCACGAAGGGATACTTAATCACAAAGCCCTTGAACCTTATAGCCGTACGTGATTTGAAGGTTATCGAAAACGACCGGCGGCGTTGAAAATAACACACTAAAAACTTTTTCATTATATTTCAGGCTAAAAAAATTGGTATGTTATGTTTGAATATCGTATTGACGTAAGAGGTTTGATGCCTGGGTCTGTGAGAGAAATGATTAGTATTGATTCGGGAATTGCCTTTCTATACTAATATTATATAGCTGAAGAGTTTGTTGGTTTGTTTGGTTAAACGCGCTAATCTCAGAAAGTACTGGTTCGATTAGAAAAAATCTTTTTTTGTTGAATAGTGCATTTATCCAGGAAGGTTCTATAACCTTCCTGGATAAATATAAATATAATATAAGTATTCAACAAAAAAGTTTTTTTTTTTAAACCCTATGTTTATAACATCACGCTATGATCAATAGAGGAAGAGAGAGGAGCAGTAGTGAGATATGTTGCAAAATCGGGGAAAATATTCCAAATTACCACGCTGACGAAGTCACGGGCGACCCCTAATCCCCTAGGCCCCTGGTCTATTATATAGGATCTAATTTGACTAACCTGTCGGTCTAGTGGTTAGTGACCCTGACTGCTAAGCCAGAGATTGTGGGTTCGATTCCCACACGGGACAAAACTTTGTCATGAATGTTTATGATTGTTTCAAGTCTGAGTATAATTTGTATAATTTGTGTATGATTGGAAAGTTCCCCGTGACACAGGGTTAGTTCCCTAGTGCAAGAGTTGTTTTTTTTAAAGTATTAAGTAAGTAATGTAGAGAAAGATATGGAAATTTGAATCGAAGTTATGGGCCTCCCGTAGTCTTTGCCAATCCCAAATGGGAGACATGCGTAATGATACGTATAGTGTACTACATTATATGTACCTATAGCATGCTGATGAATGCCTGATCTCAGATAATTGATCTTTTTCCAGTCATGTCAAATTGCTGTCGCATCGGACTATGAGAGTGAGTGAAATAAAATTGTTTTAATTGTCATTTGTTTAAATATGTGTTTGTGTGTTGTGCGTCATTTGTTTGAAATCCGGCTCTGCACCGACGCGACCCAAGTTCAGTTAGGAAGACATTATTGTATATTGCATACAGTGCTAACTGAAGTAGGTACTCCTCAAATATGTTGTACGCGGCTGATTATAATACTATCTAAAATAGCATTGTTTCCTGCCTATGACAGAAACACTCCGCACCTTAGAACTTATAAAAGCAAACCGTCTTACTACAAAACTAACCTTTTTCTAAATTAAGCTGTCGATTTATTTGCTCGAGCAGATGGATTGCTTGTTGGTTACCCAATTGTCCAACTTAAACTGAGCTCCTTCATACCCCAGCACTTCTCTCCTAATTTCGCAAGCGTACGCATCGAGGGAGGGTAGGGAGATCATCTTATAGTGGGGTTGATATAGCACGTCAGTTTTGGCGAATCGCAGTCGGAAGACCGAGGTCACGTGACGCTTGCGGCGTATATCCGGTTACAAGTTGTGGGGTGCGTTTGGTAAAGGGTGGGGAATCATCTGAAATTACTTGAATTTTCGTTTCTTGGTAATATTTTGATATCTCTTATTTATTTCATTATGGTACCTTGAGGGTATGGCTGCGGGGTGTAAATGATTTTGTTTATTTTATTTTAGGGTAAAGATTTGACTGGATATTATTTTTATAGCTGTAGTAGATGTACATAGTTCATACTGGTTAATAACCCTGACTGCTAAGCAAGTGTTGTGAAGAAGCACACATGTCTGAGAAAAAATCTAAATACATAATATATCTGATCAATCATCCCGTATTGAGCTAAACTGTGGACAGTAAAACCTAAAACTGATGTTTTGATAGTGGAGAACAACCTCGAGTCCAACATACATAGGTATATTATCATCCCGCCCGTCTCCCATTGGGGTAGGCAGACGCCAATTGCTTCGATCCAGCCATACTTATTTCGCTTCCTCTACATTCATCAACTTCTTCATACATGAACGTCGATTCTGGGTACTTTTAATCTAGCTCTTTTTTTACAAATCCCCTACTTGGTCGATGTATGTTTGCCTAGGGCATGTATTGAGTATAGTATGTCCAAAACTAGGACATAAATATGGGATTGCAATCATTCATCGTAAATCACTGTTATTTTTATGTCAGAATATTCAAATGCCAGATCAAATAGCACACAGGTGTATTTCAGATAAATTTCATGTACATGTGTACATGTGTTTTATATGTATGTATTACCTTATGTAGGTACTGTGTTATAATTGTTTTAACCATGTTTTATTCACCTATAATATACACTTCGTTTAACCTTGCTTTACTATATAATTCCATCACTCAAAAGTTTGCTGTAAGAGAACTCAAATTTGAGTTAAGCTCGCCTTTGTATATAATAACGTTTCTATGGTTTTGATTTTGTGTTGTATATTTATTTTGTATACAATCAAAAATTAAAGATTTAAAAAAATAGAAAAAAAAATCAACCGACTTAAAAAAGCTAAAAATAACTGAATACAGATTGAAGTCGGTGTCAAGCTTAATATTAGATGACAGGATGAACCTAGCACCGACTTCAATCTACATTCAGTTATTTTTAGCTTTTTTAAAGTCGGTTTAATTTTTTTTCTAAAAACAATATTTTTGATAAAATAAAAATTAAAAATATATTAAAAACAAACATAAAAAAATACATACAGTCGAACATTATAACCTCCTCCTTTTTTGAGTCGGTTAAAAATAGAGCACATGTTACGTGATAATAATGTAGCTTTCTCATAATTTTCAAAATCGTTTATATCATTTTTGAATTTAGCAATAAAAATAAACAAATCAAATATTTTCTGTTAACTTAAGATACCTAAAGTAAAATATACATTTTGTACCTACATATATGCGTAAATTTGTATAGTTCGTTAGAACTACACCCTGTACCTACAAGTCTGTTTGCTACCCCTCTCCCCCAAACCATATACATTTCACGTATAGGGTTTTATCAACGCTGACGTAAGTACAGTTTGCTTTCCCCGCCGGGTACATACAAACATAATATACTAGTACTATACGTCGAATTATGTCTGTTTTTTTAGTGTAGGTTGACTTTGCGACCATATAAATAGAGGACTGATATATTTTTTGATATCTTGTTTGAATGCCTTGGTGGTCCCACACAGGGACAAAACTTTGTGTGACCCACAAAGAGGTGTTCTGAGTCTGGGTGTAATTTTTGTCCGTTAATTGTATGTTTGTAAAGTCCCCCGCAACACAGAGCTTGTTTTCTAGTGCGCGTCCTTAAAAAAAAAAGTAGAATATGAATTTTGAATTATCTATAATATAAAAATGAATCCCTGAATGTATTGCTAAGCGCTATTCTCGAGAATAACTGAAACGAATTCGCTAATTATTATTGTCAGGAAAAGGTTCTTATGTACTCTATATTATATATATTAAATAGTTTAACCCGGGCGAAGTCGGAGCGGGCCACTAGTTATTAATACAAAACAAGTTTAATTTAATTTTGCTCATGTCCGAACTTCTTTTTGTCTCATTAAGTCGTCTACTAAAATTCGCGTTGTTCCGATAAACGATATTTAAGTTATCGCCGAACAAATATTCAAACATTCATATGGAGACTACAGATCTCTTGTGCTCATTGAACAAGTTAGCAAAGTTTTCTGAGTCTACTGGATCAATCCGGCGTTTGTATACATAGGACACAACTGGCAGTGGTCCTCCAAGGTCAAGATCCTTTTCCTGTCGGGCTTTGCCACTATAGTGACCTTGTGAAAGCGTCCACCTCCACTTACCCATTCGCTCGGACTACATATATGGAACACCAGATTCCGTTAAGCACTCTTTCTCTCGACTTACGAGCTGCTGTTACAGTAAGTGTACTAATCACTATGCCGTCCCTCGACGAATCTAATGCCAATCTAACCTACACCTCGTAATCAAAAACAAAATCCTTAGCAATTGTGTCTTCAATAAGTTTGATATATGAAAATAAACTGAAAGCACGATAAACTAGCTTTTGTTTAATCACAAAAGCACTATGATTTACTTGGAGAGACCGCAAAAAACTGAATAGTAGCTTTCAACAAGCGTCGCTAGTCGCTACTAATGGTTTTCTTAAACAAACAACCAGCTATTTGTCATCGTTTTTATGTACTGTAGTCTATACAGTACACTCGATAATTTATTACTGTACAGAACATCTTTTAACTTGTCTATTTTTATTTTATTAAGAAAGCAGCGAGGTGAACTTGACTTCATTTTTTTCTGAAAGGACGTAGGATAAGGCTGATATAATAATAAAAGTGTTTTATCCTAGTTTGTTCAGTTGTTAATTTTTTTTAGCATTTTTGCTATTGTGTGAACGCGTTTAAGTAAACGCGTAACTTTTAAATATAAAATATATTTTACTACCCAAATATATATAAGTTATTGTAACCCATCAAATAGCTTCAAAGATAAAACTATGCTGAACTTTGACATCAAACTACGATCTACATTCTAAAAACAATAAAGTCTGTACGTGAGTCTAAGAGACAGACAAGAATGGTAGTAAAATTGACTAGTCTTTATCACCTCTCAACTATAAACGTTGGATGAATCAAATCTAAGATAATGCCCTGATGTGTCATCGTAAATTTACAGAGAAAAGGTCGAGACATCTCAAAAATTGTTATAGTTGAGATAATATGCAATATCTATAGAAGTGGTGGTAACGAACCGACATGTACTTATGGGATGTAAGTTTGATTCATAATCTATCTTATACCTTAAACGATACTTAAACAAGCAATTCTTGTACAAATTTTATATGTATATTATTATATAATCTGAATCTCGGAAACGGCTCCAACGAGTTTCATTAAATTTAGTATGCGTATGTTTTGGGGACGATTAATTGATCTAGCTAGGTTTCGGTTTTAGAAAACGATAATGTCCAAAAAAATACTTCAGAATCATCATCTAGGTACTAATAATTTAATACTCAAAAATAAACAAATAAAATATCTTGACTTACTTGACGACTGCCTCGGTGGTCCAGTGGCCGCTGTATACGCCTGCTGTGCACGAAGTTGTGGGTTCGATTCCCACACAGGACAAAACTTTGTGTGACCCACAAAGAATTGTTCTGAGTCTGGATGTAATTTGTGTCCGTCAATTGTATGTTTGTAAAGTCCCCCGCGACACAGAGCTTGTTCTCTAGTGCGGGAGTTGTCTTTTTAAAAACAACAAACATGGCTTACGAGATTGCCGACATGTGGGATGTGGATTACGTTAACATTGTACCGATAGTCGTTACAGTGAATGATTTAAAAGCCTCGAGTTAAGAGTTAAGTGAAGGGTCCGTTTGATGCAAAAAGCAGTGCTCCTCAACAGGGCACGTATAGTGAGGAGGTTCCAGTCTCTGGAGCCCTAACCGCCGCGCCGGTAGCTTGTACTTTGTTCTCGATAGGGAAGTATTTTGTATTTTTTTTAATGTATAGTTTTTTAATTGTGTATTTATATATTTAAAAATGTAATTAATAAATAAAAAAATAAAAATATACAACTACAATACTATTTATTTATTTTAGTTGTCTAAGTTCTATATCTACTATTTCTGTTATAAGCACCAAACTTCCCACTGTTAATACATATATTGCTTTTTTATTTCCCATCTATTCTGTCCATCCTAAGGTTGCCTGTAAGAGATTGCTTTTTGGCGATAAGGCCGCCCATTGTACATAGCTATAAATTTATCATTAAGACAAGATTGTAATTTGGTGTACAATAAAGAGTTATCTATCTATCTATCTATAAAATACTCATCAATCAGCGATCATTGTCCCGATAAACTGATCGCCTAGGGCCTCCATCAACACTTAAGGAAGCTCTCGTTAGACGGTTGGACCGTGGGTCCGACGCAGAAACCGGTACTCCTAGACACTCTCATTTTTGATAGAGAAGAGGAGACCCTTGCCTAGCAGTGGGACTTATATATGTTGCTAACGTATGCAATATACTGAGTATGGCTCAAGATATTGCATACTTTAGTTCACTTGCTTACAAAATTTTGGGGTTATTGCAAAACGCTATGAATAACCATTCAGTGTTACCCTCGTTTAAGTTTAAATGTGATGTTGTATAAATGTATTGTTTTTATGTTGATTGGATTAGGAATTAGTGGAGCGTGTAATGGGGTGGGTACAGTACGGGGTGGCACGACACGTGTCCCTTGTGCCGTGAAAAACGGTGTGCGGGATTTTGGGGTAAAAACGGTATACCTACTAATTATAATAAATTTTAATTCTGTTTAGGGTTTATTTTATCGTAGCATTACCCTGTCATATGTATATATAATGTTATTTTCCTTCTTAGATACATTCAGAAAAGTACAAGAACGTACGTACTTACGTAACGGCATAAGATGTACAGCCCCTTTAGACAAGTGGCATAAACGGTAGTCCAATCGAAAAGTCAAAAAAGCAAATTATGTATGGGATTTGACGTAAGTTTACGACATTATATCGGAGACTTACGTCAAATCCCATACATTTACTTTTTTGACTTTTCGATTCGATTACCGTTTATGCCACTTGTCTAGAGGCTTATATGTACCTATTTTGTTTATTTTACTGTAATCTTATATCATATTTAAATAGGCAAATATGAAACAGTTCAGTACCTTTTTGTGTAGTCAATCAAATTTTTATATTTATTTGATAGCTATATCACAAGCTATTCTTGGTTATCAAAAACTTGGAAATATATTTTTCTCTTATCTTTGATTTAATGAATTAAAGTCGAAATCTGCAGTCTGAATCAGGCTACCTCTAGTTATTACTATTAATCATCGTAAATATATTCGATTAAAAATAATTTCGCTTTATAAATTTGATTATTCTAGCTTTTGATTTATATTCCAATGCCAATCGTAATTGCTTATGTTTTTTATTATTCGTCCCCTAACAACAAAACACGACATAAGTCACGAAAGTAATACTTTTTCCCTAGGGGTGAAATATAATAAAAAATGTGGTAGGGGATCAAACACATCACCAGTTGTCATAAAACAATAAACGCGACTTCAATTATGTAAATCGTTTGTTCATACAAAGTTTAACAAATAAAAATAAACTTAGACCCGTTTTTCCCCTAATACAAAAATTGCAATATAGGGGAATAAGGGGATACTTCCTTATAACAAACTTGCTCTACCCATTCATGGTGTTTTTAAGAGGATAATCTCCTCTCAATCTTCCCCTTCGTATTAAATATTGTGGAGATTTGATGCGTCCTGACCAATAATGCATACACAATGGTTGACGTCTAACGTCACATTATCAATGGTCCTTAACTGTCCTTAACTGCCTCCGTGGCTCAGTGGTCGATGTGTGAGACTGCTGAACACGAGGTCCCGGGTTCGATTCCCGGGTCGGGTCAAAAAATCTATTTTTTTAAGACTTCGGTTAAACTGAATAATTCGTTGGCAGATGTAACTCCCTTAATATTAGACTAGGTGTATTCTATATTAAACTTGACTTGACTGGCCCGTTCGTCTATCGACTATTAAGCCGGATGAAACAAAAAAATATATAAACTTTTGTGTTTCTTTGCTACGTTATAACATATAATTTTGCTTATGATTAATTTATGTAAATTAAATTAGTGGTACATGGGATTTTTTTTTGATATCGATTTTTTTTATGTTAATATTATAAGAAAGGATACCTTTATTCCTATATCTCATCTTAACCCGTAAACGTTGTTCTACTGGGCATGGGTCTTCTCCATATACTTGAAGGGATATTAGCCTACTATACCACGCTGGGCAAACGGGTTGGTGTAGAGTTTTGTTTCGAGGTTTCCCTTTCTTGCAGTATTGTCTGCCTGACTAACTCCCTTAGTTGACTCTTACGACACCCTCAGGATGGAACAAGGTAGTGACATTTGTCTTCTAAATCCGTTACCACACGGACAGTTCCTATATATTTATATAAAAATCCGACGTTATCAAAAAAAAAATATTCACTGACTCTGTACCAAAGTTGCGCGAAAGTTACACGACAAATGTTAGAGCAACAGTACAATATGCTGACTATCAGTGGTGCGACAGCACATCAGCTCGACCCTCGTTAGTAATCAAATAATCAACCCACTAAAAATCAAATCAAAGATTGTAAAATACACAAAAAATACCTTCCAATTAAGAAAAATCCCCAAACAATGACACCTTAACTTAAAAGGGCTCAAAACTTGAAGCAATCAATGTGGGCTTAATACCCAGTTGTTAGAAATTGCCCGATAGAAAGTTGCTGTAATCTCCTGTGGATCAAGTCAGTAGTACGTGAGGGGTGATTGGGCAAAGGGATGGTGTTCTACGCGATTTAGTTAATCACTGTGCGGTAATCAAACGTGGGGTAATACGAGGATAGCCAATTGTTTTAATAGTTGAGGAACTAATCGCGTTCCATTTCAATTTGGAACGGTATTAAAATTGAACCAGTTTTACCTATCCATTAATAATTTAATTTTTGATTTAATCGAACTTCACGTGTGACGTCACAGTCATTTTGATACAAAAATATCTTTGAACTTTTATAATTAATTAAATTAATTGAATAATACTTAGTACAGTATGTGAGCTTAATCATTTTAGTAAGAAAACTTTTAGACAGCATAAAATGAATGTTTTTTTACTCCTTCGAATATTGATCTGTTACATGACATAAGATACAAAATTTAATAAGTAGTTTTGCTAAATCATAAATATCGTTATAATTTAAATTCCAAATTCAAAATCGATACATAAAAAAACAAAGAAATATTTACTATGACGTCATATGACATGCGTAATGGCTCCTCTTCTAAGTCAACGTAATCCCTAGTGGATTAATTTGGCAGTACGTGAGGGCTGATTGGACCAAGGGGTATACTCTGAGATTTAGTTAATCGTTGTGGTTATCAAAGGTGGAGTCGATTACTATCGTAACAATGTACTGAATGTTGCCTTGAATTGCAGAAGATTTGAGAAAATTGTATTGATTCTAATGGATTTGTAATGGCTTCATTTAAGTGGAAAGAAAGTTTACAAAACGTGATGCTTAGTAAACGTGCAGGGTAGAAAATGTGTAATTGTTTTGAGCCTTTCGAGTTTACGTATACATTTTGTTCGTAATTTTAATGTGAATGAAGTCCCACGCGATATATAAATTAGTCCTTACCTAGAATTGAAGTCACGTTCGGCTCGGTTAAGTGGTCACTTTCCACTGCGCAGCGTGTTGTGGGTTCGGTATCCACAGGAGACAAAAACTGTCCCTGGTAATCATAATAATCATAGTTCTAAGACTCTGATCAATCAGAGTTGGTTTAAATAGAAAATATTTAAATAAAAAGGTGAAAAGTATATTCATTTTGTGTGTAAATAATTTAAAAGGTGTAGTAACAATAAAAAATGTTTTACTGTCAAAATGTAGTTAAAAAGAAGTTTAAAATTGGTATTGCAAGCGTATATATAGGCTACGATAACCATTCTCTTAAAAAAAAAAATTATAAAACTCACCAACAATTGCAAATAAAATACAAAAATATCTTCCATAAAAAATACCTACCTATGTGCTATATTACTCTGGGAAAATTTATAAGACTCTTATTTTATTATTTGCCCAGTTAAAATGTTTTCATAAAAAAACTGCAGCTTTAACATGAAAAATATGGTATGGAGTAACAAAAACACCAGTCAATTAAAAAATATGCCAGCAACAATTACAAAAATACGATTTTCCTTATTCCTTTCTCTATATTATTTTCCATGTTAATTTTCCTTGAAACTTCACGAAGTATGGCTACAATATTCTGTCGTGTTCCAAACTCCGCATAATTAGGGTTAAAACCATGGCTCCATTAGACCGATTGGTTGACAGCTTACGGGTGAATATTAGCTATTATCGCTTAGATCATATAAAATACTTCTTGATTAGGCATTGCGAGTGAGAAATATGTTGAAAAATTATATCTGAACACTCTGAAGGGGTTTGTTTATGTGAGTGACCTGTGTACGTCTCACGCTAATCTAATGGTGCTAGCGTGCATACGACGGCGACAATAGCAGATCCGTGTGGCATGCTTTTGGTAATGAAAATAATCACAAAGTGAGACTCAGTTGATGTAGGTGTATGAAAGAAAGAAAGAAAACAATTTATTTTTACAAACAATGTATTATATATAGATAACAATATTATAATGATATTTAAAAGTCATATTTTAGCATTCACACACACATAAACACAACGTCCAATAGTATCGCGCTAGACCCAGGCTCAGGTGGCGGAACGAGCAACATACGTACCAGAAGGACTATACTATTTTAGCTCAAGAAG
Source organism: Trisateles emortualis (assembly GCA_947095525.1). NCBI lineage: Eukaryota > Metazoa > Arthropoda > Insecta > Lepidoptera > Erebidae > Trisateles > Trisateles emortualis. The sequence continues at coordinate 16,130,037 of OX352736.1, read as the reverse complement.
TGGAAAAAGAAAGGGGAGTCCTTTGCCTTGCAGTGGGGCAATATAGGCTGAAAATTAAAAAAAAATATAAATATGTAAATAAATTTTAACATTCCCTTGGCAAGTTCTGAAAAGATGGCAAAATAAGCTTGTCTTCTACTGCACGGTTGTGGCATTGAGAGGTCTCAACCATGACTTGTGGAAGAAAGAAAGGGAGGTCTTCGCCCTACAGTAGGACACTTTTTTTTTTTTTTTTTTTTTTTTTCTTTTTTTAAAAAGACAACTCCCGCACTAGAGAACAAGCTCGGTGTCGCGGGGGACTTTACAAACATACAATTAACGGACACAAATTACACCCAGACTCAGAACAATTCTTTGTGGATCACAATCTTTGTGGATCCTGTGTGGGAATCGAACCCACAACCTCGTGCACAGCAGGCGCATACTGCGGCCACTGGACCACCAAGGCAGTCGACACTAAAGGTTTATAATAAAATTTCAACTTTCAGAAACATAATCTCATCGGAGATTATGTTTTTGAGCTGTTTGGAGTCGAAATGCTTGGAGTGGGATGCAAGGGCTCGTGGTCTTTTTAAAGATTTATCAAAGAGACTAATCGACGCTTTACGTGGGTTTTTTTTTGGCTCAAAGAATAAGCATTGCCATTCAACGTAGCAATGCTGCCAGTCTTCTGGGAAGGTTTCCAGTAGACATCGCCGCGCCGATGCGGAGAAATTTTATGACGCCTATAAAGCAGTCCCCCTTTTTAGGATATTTTCTATTAATGAAGCCTATGATACTCAAAAATATGGTGGCTTTCTATTGGTAAAATAATTTTCAAAATCGGTTCAATAGATTCAGAGAATACTTACAACGTCACAAGCTTTCATAATTTTATTGTAAAATGTATAAAATAATATGTATATTTGAATCATTAAACGTAACAATCCTCAAAAAATCTTTAGTTTATAATATATCAAACAATAATTTTGAAATCACACTCAATGGAAATGTAGCCTAAATGACAGTCCTTACACAATAAACGCAATGGAAGTTTGGTTTTAAACTAATTGTTGTTCAGCCATCCTTGTGCCTGTTACAATTTCATGCTCTTTTAATTATGAACTCCTTATTTCTGATTGGGGTTGAAGTTCAGGTCAAATAACTGTTATTTTGTAATTAAATTATGTTACGATATTGCAGTAGTAAAAGAGTAAAACTGAATGTTTTGGTGTTTGTTTTTTTGGGAATTATATTAAGTCAATGCTAAATATTGGGTCGGCATGTCTCTGGGATTGCAAGTGTTCATAGGGTACACACGGCAACGGAGTTGGCCGCTATATGAAGATTAGTTTTTTAAGAAAACCATTGTATATATTTCTATTGAATTTAATAACAGTGTACAATTAGACTAAACCTACAAATAAAAATACATTTCACAAGAATTGTTACCAAAAAAAATTGTTAAAACATCACAATCAATCTTCTAGAGAGAGCAACTTGATTTTTTTGTTATACCATGTACCAAGAAGGCAAATCAGCATACGGCCCACCTGATGTTTAGCAGTTACAGTAGCCTATGGATGCTGGCAACACCAGGGCTATCACTCTCACTTATCGGTAAAAAAACCTGCCAACTACCTATTACAGTTTATAAGATTTTAAGAGATGAGGCAAATATACAGCTAGCTAGAGTATACTCAGTTATAGGCAACTTTAAGTACGTTATAGGTCCGGTACCCTTAAATGAACTCTCATAAAATACCCCGATAGCTACTTCAACTGTTCAAAAAAGAAACTATTAAGTTTCTTCCCTTTCTTAATAGCTCGAAAGTCTGTAGAACTACGTTAATTATTAAATTGTTCTAAGTGCTTTTTACAAACCTGGATTCTTAAAGACGTTTTAACTTATAATTTATGTTTTAAGTTACTTTATGTCTTATTTTAAACGGTTTATCTATACTAATATTATAAAGAGGAAAGATTTGTATTTTTGTTTGTTTGTTTGTTTGTTTGTTTGTTTGTATGTAATGGATAAACTCAAAGACGACTGCACCGATTTTAAAAATTCTTTCACCATTAAAAAGCTACATTATCTGCGAGTAACATAGGCTATATTTTATTAAAAAAAAATAGGGGTAAATAATGCCAAGACCTCAGATAATCACTGACTAAATTAGTAACGCCTAATAAACGCCTATAAAATAATTGCTATTTCATTTTTTGTAGGCGCTAACATTTAACAATACTTTAATTTAGGTAATCAGGAAAGCAGCAGAGAAAAGAAAACACTCCACCGAATCTGTCTGGTCAAGATAAACTCAATAACTACCCAATAAAATTTAATACGTTTTTCACCAGGTGATCGACAAAGCTCGAAAAATTGCCTCAATTAAGTGGCAATGGGTAAGGCATATAGCAATAGGGTAATATAGCTCGCAGAACCAATGGCCGTTGGGGCAGAAAGGTTCTAGAGTGGCGACCACGAACTGGAAGACGCAGCGTGGGCAGGCCTCCAACAAGGTGGACCGAGACCTGGTAAAGGTCGCAGGCAACCGATGGACAAGGTCAGCTCAGGACCGACTGATGTGGAAAACCTTGCGGGAAGCCTATGTCGAGCAGTGGATGTCTTATGGCTGAGATAGAACTACTTTTGTGGCAAACCAGCATACGGCCCAGCTAATGTTAAGCAGTTACCGTAGCCTATAGACGCTTGCAGTACCAAAAGTATCACTTGCGTGTTACCAACCCATTTTTTACACCAGGGCCATAAGATGAGAGCAGAGTATCCATGGGATAGGAATACGTTTCTTTCAAAATTGATCCCTAAGTGAGCGTTGGAGTCCTATACTCACACACAGGAACAGAACTACACCGCTGTGTATAGTTATTTGGCTGTCGTCTTCTAAGGTGTTGGTTCTCTGTGAGGTGGAATTCCTCCACTATCTGAAAAATTTCTCTTAAAAAACATTTTGCAATTGAATGGATAGTTTTTCATATTGTTCTCATTAAAAAAAACACCACACAACTGCAATGAATCAAACAAATGCATTCAGGAAGCATCAATTCGTTAGTGAAACTAATAAAGTATACTGCAGATGGCCAACTTCTCAATGATAAATAATTAGTCAATGGAGATCAGACATAAAGTGTCATTAAATGACTGTAACTAATCACATTCAATGAGCAAATTAAAATGGTACAATTAAACTAATATGATTATACAGCTGGATATAGGCACCGAAACTTCGTAATTAAACAATGTACAAAAAAAAGCATGGTTTCAGACATATACATAATAGATACCTACATATATATCGAATTTACGTTGAACTCTCACCAATATGGTCGACTATAATAAATAGGGTTCAGTTGACTGGTTTTTTATTCAGTTTTGTTCCGGGAGCTTATGTAGAGAACTATATCTCTATTAGAATGATGAATCAAAAAGAAACTTATAACTATGCAGTTCAATTTCTGAAATCCTTGAGCACTACGGTGGACCATTATGCCCATTAGGAATTTAATAAATTTTTAGCTCACCCAAACTGTGTAACAGTATCTATCAGGTTCATCATATCAACCCATAAATGTCCCACTGCTGGGCACGGGTCTCCCCCATACACTTGGAGGGATATTAGCCTACTACACCACGCTGGCCAGACGGATTGGTATAGGGTTTTATTTTGAATTTTCCTTCTCTTGCAGTGGATATTGTCTGCCTGAATTACTCCTTTAGTCGACTCTTAGGACACCCTTGGGATAGATAGGGGTGGTGATATTTTGTATTCTTAATCCGTCACCACACGGAATCCTATCAGGTTAGAAGTGACCAATTTAAAACGAAATGTATGGATGCAGAAATTTCTACAGGGCATAAGCTAAGCACAGATAAGCTATGCGATAGGCCATAAGATTGTTCACGTTTGCGCTAAGACAAATTGAAGAGCAGAACAATCGTACAAACAAGGAATATTTCTTTATGAAGTTTATTAATTGCAGAACTTTAATGTTCAAACGAAAAACGTAATTGACAAATCAACAAACGCACAGTTTAAATCACTAGACACTCAGATAGCTATTACGATATAGGCATCCGCTAAGAAAGGTTTTTTAAAATGTAACCGCTAAAGATGACAATCAGCCGATGAAAGTTTGTAGTTTTCAGATTTACAGTAAAAGACTGAACACGCGAACAAAGTCGCGGGTACAGCTAGTTAGGTATATAACCTCTGCAGCGCCCTGACACCGTACAACGGCGGTAACTTAAAAGTGGGATAAGCGCCCGGCCACCGTTCTACGGTTATCTCTACCCGTTTCAGAAATGTCACAATAAAATGCCTTAAACTATATCTATCCTCTTCGAATTCATAAGAAATTGAAGCTAATAAAATGAGACGGCAATAGAATACAAACATATGCACACTTTTGTTGTTTGTTAGTACAGAAACGAGACCAGAAAGTTTCACAAGTTTATGAGAATTTTTACAAATGTTTGCAGTGATTTCTTTGAATCTCAGTAATCATTAGAAATATGTTGTTTACATATTTTAATTTCTTACTTTTTGTAGTTTTTAAGGATTCAAGTAATTTGCAGAACAACCGATAGTTTTATAGCTACGGCCTTTTTTTCAGCGACGATAGGTTTTGCAAATTTCTCTGATTCGATCGACTATAGTATTTCCATTTAAAGATAAAAATTAAATAGATTACTTTATAAATACTGCAAATTTAATCTAGATTTCAAATATATATACTTTATAATATGTATGCCTATAAATTTACGACGAAATTGGCGTTTGAACGTTCTCCGCTGATGTTGCTTCGCGTACAAAATTCGAACTGGGCGCTTGACGTCATATTGACATTTTACATTTGGGCGCTCGAGAGGATAAAGTTAACGTAATTCTATCCCCTTGTTTGGGTACTCGGAGTTATTTAGTTGAAGGTAGATTTATAAATATTGGATTGGTAGCTGACTAAGACTGCCTTATTAGACACGCGGTATGGTCTTTAGATTGCTGAACGTAAGGTTCTCGGTTCTAGATTCAATTCAGTTAGGTCCTAGGGCAAATTGTTATTGGTTTTTGCTGTTGAAAATCTTAGTAGAAGCATAGTTGGGTTTCATTTACTGCTGTAACTCATTAGTTAAGTGTATTAATATAGTTAATTACTTGGTAAAACAGCTAAATGGTGTATAGTTTTATATTAAGGTTTAACATTTAATATTCTTCACTGTATGTTTTCCAAATAAAATAAAAGAAATAAAATCTGGTTTGGCGGTTTGGTCTTCTATTAAATTGGGTATCTTATATCTACCTCTGCCTACACTGTCAGTAAAAAAGCGTAATGATTTGTTATTTTAAATACAAAAAACACACAAAAAAACTTGACTTATAATATAGTAAAACAGGACGTTTTTACGTAACTCCTAACATACGTTCACAATCTCAATAAAATATTAAACCTTCTGTTTACACACACGCATAAATATTTGCATGACTTATCCTTGGCTCGCCACTTCACCTAATTTATCACCTTATGACGTCATACGAAACAAAAACTGGCATCCAACGTGAAAGGAAAAAGTTACCCGCACCTACTCTACGTCTAGATAATTAAATTCCTGGAACATTAATCTTAGTTAGGCTTTTTTACACGTGCAACTTTTTCGATGATATATTTTCTTGGTTTAGGAGTTTAGAGAGTTAAGAAGATAACTTATAAATTATGTATTATGTGAACACCCTGACCGACTGATTATTTCACTCCTCTGCGCCGACGACGTAGATAAGGTTACGACCGAATGCTGTGAATATTCTTGAAACCGGCAGCCTGCAGTAGATGTATTTTGGCTGAGCTGACGATAATATTGACTCTTCTGCTTTTAATATTTACTACGAACTTTCATGATAAGATTGACTCTTCTGCTTTTAGTATTTACTACGAACTTTAATGATAAGCTTAGCAGCTGTAATAATGGCCTACCTTATAGTCAAAGGGAACCGCCATTTTTGAACATTCACTGTGGCATAATCAAGCTATTGCCTACCCTGAAATAAAAGCTAGGAAAAATTAGTAGTGAAGCTATGGTTAACTCAAAAAGTATATTTATGCGTCATCATGGCTCCTATTTATATATTTCCGTGTGGTGACGGATTAAGAATACAAAATGTCACCACCCCTTTCCATCCCGAGGGTGTCGTAGGAGTCGACTAAAGGATTAATTCAGGCAGACAATATCTACTGCAAGAGAAGGAAAACTCGACACAAAACCCTATACCAACCCGTCTGGCCAGCGTGGTGTAGTAGGCTAATATCTCTCCAAGTGTATGGAGGAGACCCGTGCCCAGCAGTGGGACGTTTATGGGTTGATACGATGGCTCCTATATAGGTCAACTGTAATATGATTGAAGATCACACTTCATCTAAAAAAGCAAAGTAAAATGCATACCATCGTCACATTTCTATCTATGCATCACTTAACTCCGCTGCAAAATTCGCCTGTACCTTTTAAAAATGATTTTAGCCATTCTTTCACGTACGTGCCGGCTTTGCTAAAATTTATGATCATTATACATTAATGCTCAGTTATTATTAGATTTTTTTATGTGAACATTGCTATATTCGGCAACTTTTGTTGATGGCTGCACAGGACATTTTTTTTTATACTACTTGGGTGGCAAACAAGCATACGGCCCGCCTGATGTTAAGCAGTTACCAAAGCCTATGGACGCTTGTAATATCAGAGGTATCACTTGCGTGTTGCCAACCCATTTTTTTTTATACCAAGGCTTTAAGATGGAGTATCCCTGGAATAGGAATTCGTCTCTATCAAAACGCAATACTAAATGAGCGCTGGAGACCTGTACTCACACACAGGAACACAACTACACCGCTGTGTATGGCTGTGGTCTTCTGTAAGTTGGAGGTCCTTCCCCAGCCGGGCTTGCTCGCTAGTATGGTGCCCTACCACTCTTATGATACATGATGCATATAATAAATATATATTAAAATGTCATCAAAGCCGTTAACTTTAAAACTTGCTATAAACTAATTTTGAAAAATACTAGTTGGTTCAAACTTTTATAATCCATAATGCGTTTATTGTTAAAAATTTAATCATTGTGACTATTGCGTGTTAGTTAAGCTTTATAACTCGTTATTTGTTAGTAATAAGAAAAGTTTTGAACTTCTCATAAAAAAGAAAAGTTTCTATTTACATGGAAACTTAAAGAAAATTAACATATTTTTATATTAGGATTGAATGACTCTAATGGACCAAGAGCTAGCAACGTACTTACTTTGTTAAAAATGGAATTTTCATGACATAAGAAATACCAAATCAATTTTAAATTTTGTTTTATTTCTTACCCTCTTTCTTATTTTAGGGGTAAAACATCCGCTGCAGAGGGTTGCCGGAAGAGCCTTTTATTAGTCTGCAGGTATATGGTGAATAGTCCGTATATAAGAGTTAGTTTGTAATTTTTTATCACTTATTCTGGCTCACCTTCTATAAAATATTAGCCACAATAATCGATAAATCTGTGATTATTTTTTTAAATCACATCAAGACTCATCAGTACCGCAGAAAGCACGTTACTCCAACTTATTCTCGATGTAGTCTTTTGTAAGTTTGACGACTGGACGTCCCGTTTCGGGGCAGTTGCTGGCTCCAAAGGTACCTAACATATTTTAACTAATACTAGTAAATTATAGTAATGATAAAAAAAAATCTGCACTCCGGGAGTGCCGACAGAAGTGAAAACACTAGGCAAAACAGTTGTTATAAATTTTAGGGCAATAAATGTTTTTTTTATTTATCTTGACGTGTTCGCGGTCTGCTATATGTGCATGCATGTATCGCCTCTTTGCTTCAATAACGTGACAGTCGGAAAAAGATTTTTCAGATATGTCAAGCTGCGTCTCGTAACGGTGTCGCAAATCCAGAGATTTTATCTCATCTAAAAATACGCGTACCGGCTAAAACACACAATTAAAAATCAAATATAAAAAATACACACACAGGAACACAACTGTGTAGTTGTGGTCCTGTGTGTGAGTACAGGTTTCCATTATAAGATTGTGTTGTTAACGAAACGTTTTTCTATCCCATATTCCATCATAGAAGTTATCCAAGGTGTTAATTTTTTGGGTCGGCAACACGCAAGTGATGCATCTGGTATATATTTTTTCTGGTATATTTAGCATGCTTTTTTTAGCTGATTATGGTGAAGCCAAATGTAGTGGTTTTTTTTAACTTCTCATGTACCTATATTCGCAAAATAAATGATTTGATTTAGTATTCTATTATATTAAGCATCATAGGCTACGGTTACTGGCTACCATCAAGCAGGCTGTATGCTTTTTGCCACATAAGTAGTATAAAAAGGAAATTGACTTTAGTTAACTATATTGATTTCTTGTTAATGTTTAAACGATGAAAACGGAATACGGAACGAAACGTAATTGGAATCATTAAAACTTAATTAAGTTTTACATATTCGATCAGTGTGTTTGTTGCGTTATTTATGGGATCAAGGAATTATAATTGCGATAACATTTCATTTATAAAACGACTGTTTAATAAACTTAGTAGCTATTTTTATGAGCTTGCGCAGAGAAATGGTAGTTAGATCGATTTACCGGCTCAACAAAAAATTGTTTGAGGCTTTGGCATACCGCAAACAATTGTTTTGCTAGTTTAAAAAACGTCATTTCAGGCCTTATCTTAGGAGGTTCTTTGAATCTTATAGACAGGTAAGGCAAGGGCACTTGAAAAGAACTTTTACCTAACAGAAGACCACAGCAAAATAACTACAAATACAATTATATTTGTGTGCCTGTGCTCAAAGGACGCGGTTTTCAATGAATCGTTTTATAATGCTAGGGTTACCCATAAGCCTGCTGATATAAGTTTTTGGGTAGATCATACGCGAATGATGCCCCATGTGTTGCAAGCATCCAAAGGCACATAATCAGGTGGGTAGTATACTTGTTTGTCACCGTACCCGTATAAAACTACTCCAATCAAAAATAAAAACAATTCTAAACTTAAAAAACTATCACAAAAGATGAACATAAAAAAACTGGAAACTTATTATACTGAGTAGCTTCAAAGAAAGAGGAAAAGTTTCTTGAAAATAACATGACGTAAAAAGTATGAATAACGTCGCAGAGCCTATAACGGTGGAAGCGATCAGAGAATTTTAAAACTAACAACTTACCGACCGGGGATGTTATCGGTTCATGTTATTAGTTTGACCTCAAACCGTTTGCTTCGAGTAAAGACACAATAGGAGAACTTTTCTTTTTCAATATTGTGAAGAGTATCTACTGATGGCCTAGAGGTACAACCAGTCAGTTTATGTTTGTATTTCTGGATATTTGCGATGTACTTATTTATTTTTTAGGATCTATCTTCTAGAAAATGAATCGCTGTGTGATATAAAATTTATAATATTACCTACTTACAGTTCCAATATCGAAATCGACTTTACAAACATATAATTTGACTGCCAGTTGGTTTATTAGCTGCACGGGGTATCATGGGTTCGATTCCTAAACGGGAAAAAAAAAATGTGATCCATAAATTATGGTCCTTAGTTAGGTTGTTCTTTGTGTCCGTTAATTGTTTGCTTCGAAAGTATCTTGCGAGACAGGACTTATTCCCTAATGCAGGAGTTGCTTTTTTAATAATAAAATAAAAACTCGGACATATATTATGATATTCCTAGCGGTAACAGATATATTCATTTTGTATACTGACCCTTCTATAATGAGGTTATTACTTTAACCACTACACCAACTTTAACAATGATAAATTTTGCAAGTTTTGGTACACTTTTAAACAATCTCTCAGTGTATCCAAACCCAAACTGTCTACTAGCAAGTCACGCGCGTTCCAAATTTATAAAACTCCGCTCTTGGGTATAAGGAAACAACCTTACCAGCCGGTCATTAGGTGTAGCAGCAAAATTTTGACTCATCATAAACTCGTATGAACGTTTAGGGTAACAGCATAGTCGCTTTAGGAAAGTGCTTTTTTCTTCTTCGTATTGCATATTTTATATTTACTTATAAAGCAGGTTTATTTAGATCTTTTGAATATGTTCTATCACTTCAGTTCGGCATTATACAAGGTAATTCTATAGTGTGAGAGAGAATCTCTTTATAGTGAGGACACAGCCGCAATCTGTCAAAATAAATGTATACTTACCACTAAAGACTTATTTAGTAAGTATATACATGCATACATACTGCCTCGGTGGTCCAGTGGCCGCAGTATGCACCTGCTGTACACGAGGTTGTGGGTTCGATTCCCACACAGGACAAAATTTTGTGTGACCCACAAAGAATTGTTCTGAGTCTGGGTGTAATTTTAAATTTAATCATATTTATCTTTATAATTAATAATCATTCTAATAGAATATATAATACAAGTAATTTACAACTAAAACTATATTTACACAAATTAGAAATAAAAAATAAAAAAAAACAAAAAAGGGGGAGACTGCTTAATAGGCGTCGTAAAATTCCTCCGCATCGACGTCTACTGAAAACGTGCCCAGGAGACTGGCAGCATTGCCACGCTGAATGGCAATGCTTATTCTTTGAGCCAAATATAAGCCAGCCTTCTGGTCACGTGAAGCGTCGACTAAACGCTTGGACAAATCTTTAAAAAGACCGCGAGCACTAGCACCCCACGGCCCGAGCGTTTCGACTCCAAACGGCTCAAAAACATAATTCCCAATGAGATTACTGTATTTGCGCCGCTTGAGAGTCTCCGCGGATGCAGCAGCAGCACCAGCACAACCTGCAGTGCTTGGAAGATGAGATGGCGCGAGGGTGTCGACACATGTTGCGTCCCACACCAAAGGCCTACCCATCTTCCATGGCAGTAAAGACATACCATCAGGTCTCTTACCATCGTTGCGTACCAAACCGTTGGGTTCCCGTACAGCTGGTACGCCAGCGGTGACAAGGGCACGTCGGAGTATGTCATTTAGGTTAGCGTGCCGGGATATGCGGCCTGCACTCCTGCTGCATGACAGGCCGTGGTGTCCAAGGCTGTCGACGGCTTCACCACAGCAACATCTATGCGGAGAAACATAAGGAGCACCTAGACGAAGGCAAGTAGCCATGCGGAAGGTTGTATCGTCCAACATGGTACTGTAGAGGTTTATTGGTGGTCACTAGCTGGCCGCATACCAATGTTGAAACCTCTGACGTTTTAGAAAAGCAAATAAGAAGATTTGAATAAAATAAGATGAAGGTTGTCAATTGGAGACAGGTTCGGGCTTCGTTGAAGCCAAGACATGTATTAGGAGTGAAAATAGAAGAATGAAATAAATAAGTTATTATTACTTAACAAAGTGTTATTCATTTACTCAAAGTAAATAGGTAATCGCCGTATAATAAATCCTAGCTTCGACCATTGAAAGGCTACGTCCCAGAAGCCAGCTTGGAGGAGAAGTTGCTGACGACGGCGAGGGCGCTACTTGGTGGAGAGCGCGAAGAGGATTCCAAAACAGGATACGTATAATTTGATTTACTATTATGGAAACGACGAAGTTTGATGGCGTCCATCATGATGTGAAAGATTTTTTAACCCAATTTAACATCGTATGTGCGGTGAATAAATATAATGATGATGGGGTAAAAAAAATAGTATTGGGGGCATACTTGGCTGGGCCTGCGTTATCCTTCTATAAAGCAGTTGTAGAAGAAACTACATCTTTCGAAGATATTGTAGAGAAGCTAACAAAAGAATTTACATCGACACAGGATTACGTGTCACTCTTTTATGAGAGACGGCAGAAGCCTAAGGAGGATGGATTGAGTTTCTTTTATGCCTTAAACCTTCTGGCCGTTAAGGCGAATATACGAGATGACGTCTTCATTAAACAATTTATAAAAAGTTCAAATTTTTTTTATAAGTCAAAATTGATGGCGACTTTGTTCACGGATAAAGAAAATTTAAAAAACACTCTTATCCAAATAAAATCACTTCAAGATGAAGTTGACAACGCACCATTAAATTTAAAGATAAAATTAGACAACGATTCCGTTTTTTATACTCCTTCGGATGAAGTCATGAGAATGCCAAGGTATACGCCTTCGATCCCAACACGACAAAATAATGTACACAAGTATAATTTTAGAAGCCGCTCGAATCAACATGATGATGTGGGACCGAATGACGGTCGATTTGGAGGTGCAATGATGCACCCAGACGCAGGACGGCACCAGAAACAGATGTGGCCGCCTACGAAAAACGTCATGTCAATGACATCGCCGGACATGACTACCGGTGGGTTCAATCCTTTTATTTTATGCCAAATTAGAGGTATTAGTACTCCTGCCCTTCTTGATTCCGGCGCATCGGTGACAGTGGTTTCCGACGTCTTTGCAAAGAAATGTCGTTTAATAGCACAAGAAGCAGGTGATGTCACACTCCGCTCTGTGGATGGAGAACAACTCTACGTAGAAGGACGCTCTAATATTAATATAGTATTGGAGAATGTTGTATATAGTATTAATTGTTATATAGTACGTAATGTTAAACAAAACGTAATTATTGGTCAAAATTTTTTAATTAAATTTGACGCTATTTTGAATTTTAGAGATAAAACTCTAGTGATGCCTAAAGGAGTATCAACATTTATAAACTCAGACGAGTTAAAGGGTAATGATGATGAAATACATTTATGTGGTATTGTAGATGAACGAGTGAATGATGAATTATGTGAACCAGAATGCACATGTGATGGCGTTGTATGTAATGATGTTGGTTCGAATTTAGTGTCTTTTAATATTAATAATGGGGATTTGACTAATGATGGGTTAAATGGGAACGAAACAAAAGCAGTCGAAGTTTCTAGAGTGCAACAGAGAGATAATCTTTTACGTTGGCATCAGCGATTAGTTAATAGCGGTCGTAACCGTTACAAGGGGTATTTCTTGTATAATGATTTTTTTTATAAGGTAATAAACAAAAATGGGGTAATTAAAAAACTATTACTTTCTTCGAAATTATTAAATACGGAATTCATGCGGGTGATACGTGATGATATTGTAATGGGGAGGCATTTTGGTTTAAGGAAAACATTGGGGAAATTGCGCATACAAAATATAATAAAAAATGCGAATAAAAGAATTAAAAAGTATGAAAATAGTTATACAAAATGCCAGAAAAGAAATCTGGGTGTTGTGGCTGCCACACGTTGTAATAAGAAAGAAAGAAAGAAAGGAGTACGTAGATTTGGTATGAGTTTGAGTGTGGTTACCACTCAAGATTCTCAAACCCTAAATTTAATGGAAAGAAAGGGAAAAAGAAAGATTTATAAGATGTTGGAATTAATAGGACGTCGTTGTAAATGTGATATGAAGATAGCAATATGCAATACATTTTATCTTAATTGGTAACTAAAATTGTTTTTTTGTTTTCATGTAATGAATGGCGAACTCCAAAGAAATGAGACTGAGGACTGGTGAGGTCTTCAGAAGCCCAGATGTCATTCGTTAAGTTTTTATTGAAATGTTGAACTTCATTAAGGTTGAATTATGATTCAATTACGTCGACCATGGATCAAATCCATTACAATGTTCTCAAACATTGGGTCTCTCTTTTGTTGGGAGGGGGTGAAGTGGAAGACGTATTGAACATATGTTCAAAGAGTACATTTTGGTATGTGGCTGACTGTAAGTTGGAAGTTGTGTATGAAAATCCAGGAAATGTGGGCGTAAAGTCTCTTTTCTTTGAAGTTTAGACACGTTATTTCTGAATTGCATCAAACATGTAATGAAATGGATTCGTTTAGTTTTCTATTATTGTCTGTTTTTTATGTCGAGTAGGGACGTAATGTATGGGACCGCCCCTTGGGTTTTAGTGGGGTTTTGAAGAGGGGGGATTCCGAGTCGAGAAGTTTGTAATATCAGATCCCTTATTTGAAAACAGCCTGGAGATCTGGTAGATCAGACACCTCGATTCGGGATTAGTTTTATTAGAAGACCGGTTCGTGCCCCCACACTTTAGCCTTAGAATAGGAATGGGGTATTGTAACCGAACCTTTCTCCAAAAGGGTGCCCCCGGGATGTAGAGGTTTATTGGTGGTCACTAGCTGGCCGCATACCAATGTTGAAACCTCTGACGTTTTAGAAAAGCAAATAAGAAGATTTGAATAAAATAAGATGAAGGTTGTCAATTGGAGACAGGTTCGGGCTTCGTTGAAGCCAAGACATGTATTAGGAGTGAAAATAGAAGAATGAAATAAATAAGTTATTATTACTTAACAAAGTGTTATTCATTTACTCAAAGTAAATAGGTAATCGCCGTATAATAAATCCTAGCTTCGACCATTGAAAGGCTACGTCCCAGAAGCCAGCTTGGAGGAGAAGTTGCTGACGACGGCGAGGGCGCTACTGTACCTATGTTGGGCGATGGGAGTGCCTGAAGCCAGAGGCCCGACTCCCATTCCCCCACAGCCAGCAAACGAGCGCGCTCAGCAGGACTGGTAGTCGAGTTTATGAGGTTATTCCTAACCATCCTGCAAAACGGCTCATCCCACTGTCTCTGAGAAGAAAGGTTAGTGGGTAACTCAGTGTTGGGCACAGTAATTTTCCAAGCACTAATGGCATCGGTCTTACATAGCACATCGGGACCAACCAGTGTGGACTCTAAAATTTTCCTGGTTAGTTCTTCCGTGCTATGGAGCGAGGACAGAAATGCTGGTAAACTGACATCGGAAATTTTGCGAACGCCGAGCCCGCCCAAACGAACTGGTAAGGACGCTTGAAGCCATGCTCGGTCGTTCAGGGCCACATTAAGAATTTTACTAATGGTGTTGTGGATAATTTGGTCCAATTTGCCTAAAAGTGTTAAATGTTTCCAAAACGGGGCAGATCTTAGGGCGTAGGAGACGAAACTCAGTTTTCTCAATAATTTTGATGTTAGGTGCCAAAGTATTAAATTTTGATAAAACCGAAACTTTTTCATTAATTTTGTCGCTTATATAAATTTCACATTTGCTAGTGTTGAGTTCTAAACCAATGGAATTAAATTGAGTTTTTAAAAAATCCAAATCTTGAAATACTGTTTCTGCATCGCCTCCTAGGGTCCCATCATCCAGGTACCAGATGTTAAATTTAGAATTAATTTTTTCAATGATGGGGTGGATGGCTAAACTGAAAATAACTGGCCCAAGAGGGTCACCTTGTTGGCAACCAACTGCTGATTCTAAAAGTTGTTCTTTGTATAGTAATTTTGATGGATGCCTATAGCATTGCCAAAGAAATTTGAAAATTTTGGGGGTTTCCAATTTTGCCTGTGACAACAAGGTGTCCCTATTCAACGAATTAAAGGCATTCTTTAAGTCAACCTTAAGGATGACTTCACCGTCACCACAGTCAAGGTATGTTGATAAGGCATGTATGGCCGCCTCACAACCCCCTCTTGACCCAAAGCCCAATTGTAGGGGTTGAAATTTATTTGCTAAAGCTATGCTGTAATATTTACAGCATAGCTTGGCAGCCATACGCCTGTACGTACACCCTACGGCAAGGGAAGAATGCCACCATCTTTCTTCCGTAGGGCGCATAAGTTAGCTCCATAGAGAAGATCGATGATGCCATCGTCCACACTGCCGGCGAGCATAAGGTTCATTAATGCCGTTAGCTCCTTCAAGAGAGCATCCCCAGCTTCCCCGGCGCCTGAACACAACAGGTCTTTTAGGTGTTGAGGCGTTAAACCGTCGAGGCCGCCGGCAGACCCGTTCCGAAAAGAGCTAACGGCTGAAAACACGTCCTTGGCTGTGACACTGAGACTATCTGAATCCGTATCAGATAGTTCAGGGAAGGTGAGGTCATCAGCAGGCGCCGGATGCTTGCTCTGCAAACCGGCAAGAGTGTCCGGAGAGCACGGCGCCACCACATCATTACTGAATAACAACCTTGATGCTCCCCTTATATCACCTTCCTTCAATTTTGTTTCTACATACTGATAGAGTGTGTTATTTTGGCTAAAAGAAGATTTTGGGTCTAAATGAGGTGTTGTGTTGTAGCAGTTATTTTTAATTTGTGTCGTTAGAGATTTTTGATTGGCCTGATCTTTTTGAATGTGAAGAATCCTGTATGGGAAGGTGATTAGTTGTTCCCAAGCTATATTAGAGTTCTCCCGGACGACAAGACCTATACAGCGGGCCAAATTTTGGGCCACTGTAGGTCTCGCGCCTCGGGGAACTCTCTTAAGGACCGGAATGGAATTTTTTAAACTTGCGAGATATTTCCAAAAAGGAATTTTGTCAGCGGTGTCCGTTGAGGCCACTGTGTATGTGGTGGGGCTAGGCAATTCATTTTGGGATTTGTGAACTTTCCCAAAATGAATTTTCAGGCCCCGCACACCTTTAAAAAAACGAGATTGGGAACAATGTGGGCAACGCACTAGGTTGTTGAATGTGGTAGGTTGACTGGCACTTACCTCCACATCACTACTGCCATTGCAATCCCGGATCATATATATTATACCTAAGTTGCACTTAAACTTAATAAGATAACAAAATAAAACTAAATAATAAACAAATCACAAAAAAATGCACAATCTTTGACACCATAAGTCTATAAAAACTGACAGTGTCCATGGCGACGGGGCGTCGCCCTGGTATTGGCTTCGCGTCCTGTCACCTGTACTCCCGATGGCTTTAATAATATTATAATCGTAGATATTCGGTAGATATTATTGTTTCACTCTTTAAAATTTAAAATATAGGTAAAATTTACTGTGTCAATATATGATCACTTCACAGCTGTGTAGGTACTCAAAAATATTTTTCATCTCCGTCACGTAATTTATTGGGTATTTTCGAAATTCGCTATGCGTTACATAATTACTTGTGACATGTATCCTCGAGCTATTAGATTATATAATCATTATTTTATAATATTTTATATAATTTTTATGTATGACATGTATCATATTTATTACATACCTACACATACAATTATAATTGTATGTGTAGGTATGTAATAATAATAATAATAATAATAGTAGGGTGTAATTTGTGTCCGTTCATTGTATGTTTGTAAAGTTCCCCGCGACACAGAGCTTGTTCTCTAGTGCGGGAGTTGTCTTTTTTAAACGAAAAAAAAAAATCATATCGTGGGGTAGGAAGAGACTATGGTACGCCAATTGCTTCGAACCAAACATACTTCCTATTACGTATATCGCTTATTAAGTATATTGCTTGCCGGCAAAAAAGGTCAAAAAATGTTTTAATTGCATTTTGACATAATAATATCAGTGGATAGAGATTTTTAAATACAATTTCTTAAAACTTATGACCCTTATTTTGGCGGAGGACGATACTCGTATAAGTACGAGCTGTCTTTTAGAAAAAAAAAACTTAGGCTTGTTCGTTAGTATGGTGCCCTACCTTTCTTAAACTAAATTCAAAAATAACCAAACTTTACAAAGAAGAATACATTTACCTGTGTATAGGAAGTAAACAATTAGTTTAAAGCCTACCTTACCCAGGTGTAAATAGTCAATAGCGGTAAACGAGTTAATGGATCTCGTTGCTGTTTGATGTCGGACACAGTTTGTTTAGCCAGTTGTGCTCTTTGTGTGGACTTGTTTGAGGCTCTAGTTACACTGTTGCCATGATGGGTTGGTAATCAACTGTAGTGCATGGCAGGGACATGGCCAACCTGAATACATTGGCATAAACTCAAACTTAAAATCATTTTGATTAAATGCATGATACTTACGAGCGTCAAAAATCAACAAAAAGTCGGCATGACAGAAATGTATCGAGGAGAATTGGTATGAAACTTCTTTCATTTCTACTCATCAATTAATCATTAATAATCATTTTTTAAATTTATACTTAAGTTTTTTCGAACGTGGCCCTATACCTTACTTTGTTTTATTAAGGAGTTCTTGTGCTGTGAAGCTAATGGTGAAGCTAGGTAGCTCACAAGAGTTTTTTTCCTGTTTTGATACGGAACTCTAATAATAATATAAACAGCAAACTTCTAACATTAGCCCAGTGATTGTGTATGTCTTGTACCTGTTGATGAGTCCGGTTACATCCTTAATTTGGGTGAAGACATTTAATAAAACTGGCAATTAAAAGAAACCATAAATGTAAAGTAATTGTAAACTTACTAGAATAAGAAGGGGAGGGGGAAGGGGAACCAGTACTTCAAACTAAAGTTTAATTATGTCTGATTCACAAAAGAATTCTGATATAAAGGTAATTTTTATTTGCCGCAGCTAATTATGATTATTAAGTTAAGTTTATGTCTGTTTTATTGTCTAGCATAGCTGGGACTGATCGATGCCTTGTTGTGATTGGTAGAAAAAGTGGTAAAGAAATGAATAGCCCAAATATTTTACATTGTTCTGCTCATTAGAAGCGACCTGTGTTCGTGTTCGGGTTCGTCGGCTTAGGCATCAAAGGATAATAAGCATTCAACTACACAGACAAAATTTGAATAAACAAGATCCTAAATAGAAAAAAGAATTCTTTCTCTATTAATGTAATCAACAAACTAATGCACAGACATAGTCAATAAACTGACAAAGGCATAAGGAAAAATGCCTCAAGATATGAACCCTGGACTACTCATGTCAAGAACCTATCAGTAAATAATAGAGCTTGTTGTGGAGTTAATTAGTTCTTTGTATTTGAAGATGACCCTTAACGTTAGCCGAAATCATCGGTTTTGTCGGTATTGCTCTCCAGTAAATAACATGTTCTGTATTTTAGCTAATTGAAGCCGACGAGCTGGCTTGTGAAAAGACAGAGATATTCAAAGACAGAAAATGGCCATTTCACAGCCGGACCTTAGACCGGCTATAAATAAGGTATTATACATACAATAAATATATAGGAAACAGGTGACTTGTACCCTTAGAAAAAAAATCTTCTGCTTCCATGTACAGGGCTCCTACCTACAGACTTTCTTAGATACTTGGTAGGATTATTAACAAAGCTAGCGCTTCAACACTTGTAACATTTTATCCAAGAAATTTCGAGATTGCTTTACTATGAGTATGAACTACCTTATGAATTCGTGATGTCACTTTATTTAACCGTTTACTATGTGCAATCTAGCATAGCATAGTGTAAATAAATTGTTATTCTATAAAATAGTACTTTTTCAAGCGAGATACTTCGACAATACCTTTTCTGTTATCTATATCTATATCTATACTAATATTATAAAGAGGAAAGATTTGTATTTTTGTTTGTTTGTTTGTTTGTTTGTTTGTATGTAATGGATAAACTCAAAGACGACTGGACCGATTTTAAAAATTCTTTCACCATTAAAAAGCTACATTATCTGCGAGTAACATAGGCTATATTTTATTTAAAAAAAATAGGGGTAAATAATGCCAAGACCTCAGACAATCACTGACTAAATTAGTAACGCCTAATAAACGCCTATAAAATAATTGCTATTTCATTTTTTGTAGGCGCTAACATTTAACAATACTTTAATTTAGGTAATCAGGAAAGCAGCAGAGAAAAGAAAACACTCCACTCCTGTCTGGTCAAGATAAACTCAATAACTACCCAATAAAATTTAATACGATTTTCACCAGGTGATGGCGTAATTCTTCCATTATAGTTTTGTGAGTGTGAATTGGCTGAAGTATTACGATGATAGTTAAACGACAGGGCAAAATCTTGCCGTAGGAGGCAATGTTATTCCTAAATAGATCTAAAAAAAAGTCCATGATACTATGTGTCTATCTGCGACCACAAAAATTACTCACAGCGAAACGCGTGATCGGCCTCTGTCTCATCGAAATACTTAACTGATATATATTTTTAACTGACTTTTAAAAGATGAGGTTCCCTAAAATAATTGCATTGTTTTTTTTTTTTTTTATCCCTAAACATCGTCATTTAAGGGCCGATTTGTAATATTCTTTTTTAAGTGATCGACAAAGCTCGAAAAATTGCCTCAATTAAGTGGCAATGGGTAGGGCATATAGCAATAGGGTAATATAGCTCGCAGAACCAATGGCCGTTGGGGCAGAAAGGTTCTAGAGTGGCGACCACGAACTGGAAGACGCAGCGTGGGCAGGCCTCCAACAAGGTGGACCGAAGACCTGGTAAAGGTCGCAGGCAACCGATGGACGAGGTCAGCTCAGGACCGACTGATGTGGAAAACCTTGCGGGAAGCCTATGTCGAGCAGTGGATGTCTTATGGCTGAGATAGAACTACTTTTGTGGCAAACCAGCATACGGCCCAGCTGATGTTAAGCAGTTACCGTAGCCTATAGACGCTTGCAGTACCAAAGGTATCACTTGCGTGTTACCAACCCATTTTTTACACCAGGGCCATAAGATGGGAGCAGAGTATCCATGGGATAGGAATACGTTTCTTTCAAAATTGATCCCTAAGTGAGCGTTGGAGTCCTATACTCACACACAGGAACAGAACTACACCGCTGTGTATAGTTATTTGGCTGTCGTCTTCTAAGGTGTTGGTTCTCTGTGAGGTGGAATTCCTCCCCTATCTGAAAAAATTCTCTTAAAAAACATTTTGCAATTGAATGGATAGTTTTTCATATTGTTCTCATTAAAAAAAACACCACACAACTGCAATGAATCAAACAAATGCATTCAGGAAGCATCAATTCGTTAGTGAAATTCACATTCAATGAGCAAATTAAAATGGTACAATTAAACTAATATCACCGAAACTTCGTAATTAAACAATGTACAAAAAAATTGCATGGTTTCAGAGATATACATAATAATAGATACCTACATATATGTATATCGAATTTACGTTGAACTCTCACCAATATGGTCGACTATAATAAATAGGGTTCAGTTTACTGGTTTTTTATTCAGTTTTGTTCCGGGAGCTTATGTAGAGTACTATATCTCTATTAATAGAATAATGAATCAAAAAGAATCTAATAACTATGCAGTTCAATTTCTGAAATTCTTGAGCGTTACGGTGGACCATTATGCCCTTTAGGAATTTAATAAATTTTTAGCTCACCCAAACTGAGTAACAGTATCTATCAGGTTCATCATATCAACCCATAAATGTCCCACTGCTGGGCACGGGTCTCCCCCATACACTTGGAGGGATATTAGCCTACTACACCACGCTGGCCAGACGGATTGGTATAGGGTTTTATTTTGAATTTTCCTTCTCTTGCAGTGGATATTGTCTGCCTGAATTACTCCTTTAGTCGACTCTTAGGACACTCTTGGGATAGATAGGGGTGGTGATATTTTGTATTCTTAATCCGTCAACACACGGAATCCTATCAGGTTAGAAGTGACCAATTTAAAACGAAATGTATGGATGCAGAAATTTCTACAGGGCATAAGCTAAGCACAGATAAGCTATGCGATAGGCCATAAGATTGTTCACGTTTGCGCTACGACAAATTGAAGAGCAGAACAATCGTACAAACAAGGTATATTTCTTTATGAAGTTTATTAATTGCACAACCTTAATGTTCAAAAGAAAAATGTAATTGACAAATCAACAAACGCACAGTTTAAATCACTAGACACTCAGATAGCTATTACGATATAGGCATCCGCTAAGAAAGGTTTTTTAAAATGTAACCGCTAAAGATGACAATCAGCCGATGAAAGTTTGTAGTTTTCAGATTTACAGTAAAAGACTGAACACGCGAACGAAGTCGCGGGTACAGCTAGTATTTTATATTTGCTGAACAATTTATCGTATCATGTTCAGTATTCAAGATTCAACTATTT
Source organism: Trisateles emortualis (assembly GCA_947095525.1). NCBI lineage: Eukaryota > Metazoa > Arthropoda > Insecta > Lepidoptera > Erebidae > Trisateles > Trisateles emortualis. The sequence continues at coordinate 16,108,300 of OX352736.1, read as the reverse complement.
TAATACGCTATACTACAACCAACTTTATATATTTGAACGTAAGTTTAAAGAATCTGTTGCGGTGTTTTTCAATCACTACGGTATATTATACTTTAAACTTGTTGGCAGCCGCTTAGTAGTTGCTTCTGACCATCAGGCGGACTGTGTGCTCGTTTGCTACTATTGACAATAAAATAAAAATAGGACTAGTTATGAAATAATATTTATAAACACGTACGTTGGCCAGTTTACAGACTGAAAATATAATGGAATTGTAATATGCAGTAACTGTCGACATGTGCATGATGTAGCATAAATCAAACAGAACTGATAAAAAATACAGACACATCAAATGAAATATTTAAGCAAAAATTAAGCATTTACACTGTAAAGACATAATTTAAGTATTTCTCGAAAATCGTTTTTCCAGATCTAATAACAGTTTGACGGCCTTGGTGGTCCAGTGGGTACAGTATGTGCCCGCTGTGCACGAGGTTGTGGGTTCGATTCCTACACAGGGACAAAACTTTGTGTGACCCACAAAGAGTTGTTCTGAGTCTGGGTGTAATTTGTGTCCGTTAATTGTATGTTTGTAAAGTCCCCCGCAACACAGAGCTTGTTCTCTAGTGCGGGAGTTGTCTTTTAAGAAAAAAGAAAAAAAGTTATTTACACACAGTCTAACAGAGTCTTAGTAAACTGTCACCGAATGTTATTGACTGAGCGCTATTACGCTCTAATCAAACCTGACCCTTAGTTTGATAGACGCGTCTCGCACACAACACCGCTGTTCAGTAATGTTGTACCGTGCGTGACTACGTTATGAATATAATCGATAATGTTTTAGTTGTTTTGAAAAACAGAGAATATTATAGTTTCCTTATTTTCTTTGATTCGTAATTGTTTAGGTATTTTTACAACTGCCGTACTGGAAACCATGAACTACCTTATATACCCACCTTAATTCTCAACAACTATGTGTCGATCACACAAACTCCTAAACGTCCCGTGTGGAAATTGAACCCACAATAGCTTTACTCTCCACACACGCTTCTGTCACAAGCTTATACACAACTCCCACACTAGAAAACAAGTTGTGTCGCGGGGGACTTTACAAACGTACGTTCGTTTGGTTTCCTAGTGCAGGAGATGTCATCAAATAAAAATATGTTTAATCTGGACGCGCGTTCACTAATTGGATTGGCTTCTGATAGCGATGTGTGTTGAAAGATATCTTTTTCAACACACATCTTAAATGAGTGATGACTAAAACATACTGATTACGCCTATTGAAGTAAGAAATATGGCAATTTAGTCAAATGATTCCGCTCGAACTGGACCCGCGGGATCAGTTGACCAATTCGAATTATACATTAGTATATTTTATTATTTGTATAGACACTGAGAAAAAAAATCCTAAAAAAAGTTACTTGGGCCAAATAAAGTAAGAAAGAAATAAGTTTAGTCACTTTATTTGTAGTAGATGTAATTGATTGAATACGGCTGAATAAATAATGAACTAGAAACACAAAAACCACATAAACCTATTATGTAACAAAGAACATGCCGAACCGCGTTTCCATTATAACCAAAATGTAAACGAATATCGAATAAAGGCAGCAAAAAGAGACAGCTATCTAATTCGCGCATCCTTCAACAAAATGCGCCATAGCATGTAAATAAGTCTTTCCGAATTAGGAAAGACATCTTTCATCTCTGTTCGAAACGATTAGGTATTCATAAGGCGCTCGTTTCTTTCCTTGTTTTGCCCGCCGAGCAAACAGTTTTTGGACATGATTTATTTTTGTATGTAAACAAAAAGTTTTACCGTTCAGAAGTAATATAAATCTATAATGTTAAGCCTCAAGGTTTCCTTTCAAAAAATACTTTGTACGTTTTTGGATTAATGAAACTTTAACAGGAAAAGTTGGTTCGATACTTACCTGCTACGTGTACTAGCGGTTGCCTCCGAATTATATCAGTTACATCCACTCTAAGTGGATCTCTGGCAAGTATAGAGTTCCTAACTAGTTGTGGTTCAGATGACTTCAAATAATACCTGGTGCCTGATGAAGGACAGCGCCGTCGCGTCGTGGATGGTCTAGAAAGAGAGGTGGCGAGATGACTTAGATGCGCACTGGGTAGGATGGTCTGATGTGGCGCAAGAAAATTGTATCTACTTATAGAAGATTTTAGGGGAGACGTTTGCCGACTTTGATCTTCACACGGGAATATTATATGTTAGGTACCTATATTAATAAAATATATTTATGATAAAGATGAGCCGATGGCGAAGCGTGGGCAGGCCTCCAACATGGTGGACCGACGACCTGGTAAAGGTTGCGGGCAACCGATAGACAAGGTCGGTTCAGGATCGAGAGTTGTGAAATCCTTAGGAGAGGCCTATGTCCAGCAGTTGACGTCTTTTGGCTGAGATGATTATGATGATGATGATGATGAGCCATATTTAAGGAAGACTAAGTAGATAATATTCATTGGGTAACAGAATTTTTTGTTATTATACTGGGAGAAGGAAAGACATACATACCTATACTTACGCATAGGAACACAATTACACCAGGCTGTGGTCTTCTCTTAAATAAACTTTTTTTCCCAGACGGGTTTCCTTACCTAAACGGTACCTCTTCTGAACTATTTTCTTTTTTTTCCTTTTATCAAGTTCAGTTTATAGCGTATTGCTATATTCGTTTTGAGGAGTAAAATAAGACGATGATTTTTGCTTGTAATCGACTGGTCTTTATTCTTAATCTTAATCTATTTATATTAAAACATAACAAAGGAAAATACAATTATGTGTTGGAAGGGATTAAACGATGAACGTGAGTAATGTGCAGTGACAGCACTTTGCCATATTAATGTATTTACACGTTCACACGTTTTACAATATTAGTTATGGCTGTTGCCATAGATACTCCCTCCTTAAAAAAATATTTACGATTAAACTTATTACCCTACACCACGTTGGTTTCTCGTATCACACGCATAAATCTCTTCTCGATTTTTGTTCCGATCGCTCGGAACAACATGTAGACACTGATGATGCATATTATTATTATCACTGCGATAATCGTTATTGTGATCCAACCTCGTATGCTCTGTAGGTCCTCAGCGAGCCTAGAGTGTATCTGCAGTAACTCTTCCGGAATGGCTGGCGCGTTGTTTTGCACCATGTTGACTTGTTCTTTCTCATGAGTACTTGTGTTGGATCCCATGTTGCGTGTGAAAACTTTTTGTCGTGAGTGGTGATTGTAGATCGTTTGTATAGCTTTATATATCATAGCTGGAATCGAACCGTTGGGCGTGAGATTCGCCCTGCACGTGTTTTTTTATTTGCTAGATTATCTTGCGTTTCTACAACTATTTTCTTATCTACTGATGTGCGATTTCTTATCTCCTTATCGTTTATTACGAAGGCGGGTTTTATCCTGTCGATAGATACGGTACTGTGTCTTCCGTTTATCAATATCGTGAATAATTTATCGCTCCGTCTAATTACGAGATAAGGTCCGTCGTATGGCGGCGTCAAGCTCGGCCGCAATCTATCGCATCGTAAGAATACGTGCGTGCATTCTGCTAATTTTGGATGTACAAATATTTTGTCATTTGTGCGCTCTCTCTGTGGCACGGAAGTTATTCGTTCGATGTTTTTCTTCAACTCTTCTACCATTTCAGTGTAGGTTGTTAGGCTTCTTGTCTCGAAAAATGCTCCAGGTAACGTTATTGTTGTTCCATATACTAGTTCGGCTGCCGAAAATCCAGTATCCTGCCGTAAGCTGGTACGGATACCGAGTAATATTGTGGCTAGTTCCTTTGTCCAGTTTGTAGTGTTCCCTCTTGCCATTAATGCTGCTTTCATAGTTCTGTGTAATCGTTCGACTTTCGAGTTTGACTGTGGGTGATACGGAGTTGTCCGTATTTTATTTATTCCCATGAGTTTTGCCAAACTTCTGAATATTCTTGATTCGAATTGAGCTCCCTGATCTGAAGTTATGTATTCAGGACATCCGAATCGGGTTATCCACCCTTCGTATATCACTCTTGCAATTGACTCTGCAGTGATGTCTGACGCTGCGAAAGCTTCTGGCCATGACGTACATCGGTCAATCATTGTTATGATGTATCGTTTATTCTGGGATGTTGTGAGGGGTCCGACAATGTCGACGTGTAGATGAGAGAATCTTTCTGCTGGCATGAATTTTCCAAGTGGTGATTTGGTGTGCCGATGTATTTTTGAACGTTGACACTGTAAACATGCTTCAGTCATCTTGTTGATGTCCGTGTTCATGTTTTCCCAAATGTAGTTCGCTGCAATTAACTTCCTCGTAGTGTTTTTTCCGGGATGGCTTATATTGTGGAAACTCTCGAAAATGTCTCTTCTGAATTTAAGGGGAAGAAATGGTCGTTGTTTCCTGGTTGATAAGTCGCAGAATATCTTGATTCCTTTCTCGTGAAAATGTACCGTTTCGAACCGTAATGATTTATTTGATTTCAATCGTTCGAGTTCGTCATTGTTTTGTTGACAATTTGCTACCTCCTTCCAGTTTATATTGGATGGTAATGATATCGTTTCAACAACTCGAGACAAGGCGTCTGCAACTGTGTTTTCCTTGCCGCTAATATGTGTTATATTAGTGCTGAATTGCGATATGTAGTCCAGGTATCGAATCCGCCTCGGTGTGTCATTCAATGATGGCTTCTTATCGAATGCCTGAATCAATGGCTTATGATCCGTGTAGACGGTGAATTCTCGGCCCTCGATGAGTCTTCTAAAATGTTTAATTGCCATGTAAATTCCCAGTAACTCTCTGTCGTAAGTAGAGTATTTCGTTTGAGCTTCGCTTAGTACTTTTGAAAAGAAAGCTATCGGTTCCCACTTTCCTTTTTGTCGTTGCTGTAGGACGGCGCCTACGCATTTTAAGCTTGCGTCAGTCATCATTGCTAGTTGGGTTTGGCTGTCTGGGCAGGCTATTGACGTTATTTGTCGTATATCCTGTTTGCAGCGCTCGAAAGCGTGGTCCGCTTCTTTATTCCACTGAATGATTGTTTTATCATTTTTCTTCGAATTTCTCAAGTATCTATTTAGAGGCGCTTGATGCTTCGCTGCGTACGGTATGCTGCTTCGGTAGAAGTTTAACATGCCTAAGAAACGACGTAGTTCTTTCACTGTATTTGGTTTCGGATATTCGTTAATTGCTTGAACTTTTTCCGTTGTAGGCGTCAATCCTTGGCTCGTTATATGATAACCAAGAAAATCAATCTCCGATTTTGCAAATTCACACTTGTTTGTGTTAATTGTAATGCCGTTTTCTTGCAGGCGTTTGAATATTTCTTCTAAGTGTTTGTAGTGGACGTCGGTTTCTGAGTCAGCAATTAAAATGTCATCAACGAAAACATATACGTAGTCTAAATCTCTAAATATAGAGTCCATCCACTTTTGAAATGACTGTCCGGCGTTCTTTAAACCGAACGGAAGTCTTGTAAATTCGAAAAGTCCGAACGGCGTTATTATCGCTGTTTTCTCTGGTTCAGCGACAGCAATCGAATAGAATGCTTTCTTTATATCGATTTTACTGAAAATGGTTTTTCCGCTTGCGATATACGTAAAATCTAACAGTCGTGGCAATGGGTATCTATCCGGTACGGTAATTTTGTTGAGTGCGCGGTAGTCACCGCATGCTCTCCATTCGCCATTTTTCTTCTTGACCATATGAAGTGGGGATGCCCACTCACTGCTTGAGGGTCTGCAAATTCCCATATGCATCATCTCCTTGAACTCTTGCTTTGCGATTTTGTATTTGTCTGGAGGAAGAGGACGTGCCCGTGTAGCAACTGGGAACCCTTTTGTTATAATCTCATGCTTAACATTGTGTTTCGGAGGGTTCTTCATCGATCCAGGCTTTGTAATATCTTCATACTTTTCTAACAAGCACCTGATCGAATCTGGTAAGTTCGAGTTAATTGTTCGTATTGATGAAATATTTGCTACTATTATTCGTGCAGGCGTTTCTAATCCCGTTTCTTTGTCGATCAATTTTCGTCCGTGTATATCCACTAACAGCTGGAAATGCTCGAGGAAATCGGCTCCTAGAATCGGCATTTTCACGTCGGCGATGGTAAAACACCATTTGAATTCTCTACGGAGTCCGAAATTCAGTGTTAGCGTGCGTTCTCCATATGTGTTAATTGGGGTTCCGTTGGCGGCGTATACTTGGTATTTGCATGCGTCGCTATCATGTTCCGTGCGATTTAAAACGGAAATGTTTGCACCGGTGTCGACTAAAAATCTATAACTACTGTTTAAGTCGGTTATAGTTAGACGGTTAGCGGGGTGCATAGCACAGAGATCCGTCGCTTTCTGTGCTATTAGTAGTTTTCCGACATCGCATTCGTATTTTTCTTCCATGTACACGGCTGCCGGCATTTTATTGCATTTTGCTTGAATTTGTTATGATAATAACAAATGCCATTCTGCGGCTTTCGATAGTGCGACATTGACCGTGAGCGTGAATCATTACGTGACCGGAAACTGCTGCGTTGTCGCGTTCGAGACAGACGATTGTTGCGAAGCTCGTTTATTTCAATTTGCATCGCTGCAATTTGTGACGTCAGGTTTGTTATTAAACTGATGTCAGCTGTCGACGATATGGCGCTCGTTCGTGTATACGTTAGATTCTCGTGAATTTTGTCGGCTATTTCGCTCAGTTTTTCCAATGTCAAGTCTTCGGATACTGCAATGATAGATGTAATGGTGGCTGGGAGTTGTCGGAACCACAGGAGACGTATCGTATCGTCGTTCATCTTCCCGCTGCCTGCTTCCCGCATTTTTCGTAATAGCTGGGAAGGTTTCTGGTCACCGAGGTCCATCTCTGATAATAGCTTTTGAAATTTTCTGTGCTCGCTCTCCTCGTAACAGCTTATAAGGCGATCTTTAATAGCCGTATATTTTTGCTCGTCTGGAGGATGTGTCAGGATGTCGCTTACTTGATGGATCACCTCCTTTGGCAATTTGGCAATTACCATGTTGTACTTATATTCCTCTCCTTGTTTCTGGGGAGCCATGATTGCTTCGAACTGCGCGAACCACAATCTTGGTGAGTCAGTCCAAAATTGAGGCAGTTTCTCGGTAACTGATATCGCTGCAATACTATCAGTGCTGGCGTCGCCTTTCGCTGGAGTCGCTGGTGGAGCCATGGTGTCTTGTTTGTTTTCTATCACTTTCTAGATTTGATGCTGAAAACCAATTTGGGTTCCGGTCGTCCCGGTATTATATCAGCACTAGAGAAGCGGTAGCCAGTCGGGGTCACCAATTATAGCGTATTGCTATATTCGTTTTGAGGAGTAAAATAAGACGATGATTTTTGCTTGTAATCGACTGGTCTTTATTCTTAATCTTAATCTATTTATATTAAAACATAACAAAGGAAAATACAATTATGTGTTGGAAGGGATTAAACGATGAACGTGAGTAATGTGCAGTGACAGCACTTTGCCATATTAATGTATTTACACGTTCACACGTTTTACAATATTAGTTATGGCTGTTGCCATACAGTTCAACAAGGAATAAAAACAATTAAACGCGAATATTTTTTTAAAACTTTATTGTTTCTTTATAATATTTATTACACATGTAATTATATATTATGCGGAGCATTGCACCGTCAGGTATCATAATACATACAACAAGTCATTTAATACTATTGTTACTTGTATACAATAATAAACTTTTGACATAATAATAACTGGTTATATTTATCAAGATCTGTCAATATCCTAATTCAAGAAAAAACATTTTAATGATTTTATTTTCTTTATATTACACCGAGACAGCTGAATTCAGCAGAGTTACAACTGGACAGCTTTATTTACAGATTTGAAAAGAAAAAGTTTTTTTTAACGACAGTATCTGTCTCGAAAGCACTTGATATTTTCATATTAACGAGTTTTAAACAACTTATTGGGACGGGGATCAAGACTACTTAGATATTTTTCTTTTTACATTATCAAAGAAAATACCACTTATTGTGACACTTCAATTATAAGCAACAGAAAGTCAAGAAGATCAAACATTTTACGTATTTTTATTTCGTTATATTTATAAAAATTCAAAGGTCACAGGAAGAATATTAAAGTACACAAACAATTTATCGATTTCAAATCAGAATTGTTTTCTAACTAATATGTAAAATATATCCTCCTAATATACGCTTATATCTATCTACTCTATTGTTTTAATAATATCTATTGTACAATATTATTATTTTTTCAAAGGGGTCTTAATATGAATGTCGTCTAATTATTTGAATAAAAATTCGATATGCAACTTTGACTACGGTCTTTTCTTATATTTTCAGTTATGCATTTTTTTATTCTCATTTTTCATTTTTTATTTAAATTGTGTTACAATCGTTGTAATGAATAGGAGATATATATTTTAATGTTCTTAGTAAGACCTCTTTGCAAAAAGTTTCTTAGGATTACTATTTACAATATTGTTAAATCCACAATTTTTTACTAAAAACTTACTTATAATTTACATCACTTATTTAATAATATATATATTAAAGGCTAGATAGAGTGATTCGTATAACCTCAACTATTTACATTTTCATTTCTAAACATTTTGTGTTTAACGTAGTATTGTCAGCTGTTTTTACATTCCTGTGTTATCTATCTTTATTTCCTTTCACTGGATTTATATTTTCATCATCAATTTTCTAATACACATCTATTATAAACAAGAATATAATGTTGAACCTTAATTGCCAATAAAGGTAATACAAATTATTCATTACATGACTGATACGATAACTTAAAATGTTATCTTCATCGGTAAATATAAAATGACGAGGAAATTTATATAATGGAAATCAATTCTAAGTTGTTAGATGGTACATAAATTAATAAGATTAACACGTTTTATATTACACTATTTACAACTATATATGGAACAAGCATAGTCTACTTGCTCATGGATTTAATTTATATTGTACATAACACAACCCACACTATAAAATAGCAAATGTTCGGTCAGTTATACCAACAGTCGTGGTAAACGTTACCACTATCGATATAGCACTACTGTCAATATGGCTGACTGATTTCGATAAAATTCTTGTATTTACATTTAGTTGTAGATTCGTATGTGTCAAGAGAGTGTGAGGAAGAGGCAAGCTGCCAACACGAGGCAGTGTGCGGGTGACGTTGGTGCGAACGCTTGTCCCCCTCGCTGCATCGCCGCAGGATACTCACCTGATAAAGGAAAAATCGAATTTGCTTCTTTGGCAAAAATTAAAACTGTTCTCAACAATATTGTTAACACAGAAACTAATATAGAAGAGAATCAGATTAATGCGCAAAATATCGTAATATCGTATCATAAGAAGAGAATGAGTATCTAACAAAGAATGTAAGTATCTTTTAATTTAATTAATTATCAAACTGTAGAGAAACATTACTGAAAATCTACTTAATTAAATAATTTAAAACTTAAATCCTTAGTTACACCAAATAACCAGCCACGATTTGAATCCAAATTTGTAGATTAAGATACAGTGCTATAGAATTGAGCGAACTTAAACGATAGACAAATAAATGGTAATAATGATCTTCTCTTAATATACCTACGAAGTTTTGATTTGTCTATTCAGATTATTGCTTATTATTATTACGTTAATAATAATTTACTTGAATACAATTCATACATATTAAGCTGCTGTTAAGAGCGTATTCACACTTTTCAGTAAAATAAGCAAAAATACGCAGTTTTCTAAGTGATAATTCTCGGCTATGAAGTGATGCAGGTTTCAATTTCCAAGGTTTAGTTATAGATATGTCGTTGACAAAGGGGCTAACTATAGTCAAAGTCTACTAACGTGGTTGGTTATTTTTTAAATAATTATTTTCCAACACACGAATTCGTAATGGCGCAATTCGGGGCATCGCAGACAGCATATTTTGAAGAATTGGTTATACCTATTACTTTAAAACATATATGTAAGTACTAAGCATATAGTCTACAAGTGATTTTTTAATGAATAATTTGCGATTTTATAAGGTTTAGAGAACAACAAACATATTTATCCAACAATAATTCGTCGAAAATCGCGTGTTATAAAACATGCAGCCAACTTTAAATTAATAAAATAAAGTATAAAAATACTTCACCTTATCAAAATATAGTGCTTTATCTTGAAAATAAAATATATTTCTGATTAATTCATAGATTATTTTTTTCGTTATATGTGATCAAACATAACGTATAAAACTCGCAAGTTCGCAACACTGACATGATGCATGATTCAGTGCCGCGCGTGCGCCTTTAGAGGAAGGACCTATGTCGCTCGCGCTCCTGGCCGCCGAACCTCAGTTTACGTAATTTATTAGATATCGTCAACAGTGGGTACAGTACTCGTATCATACTAATGTTATTATTTTACTACTGATAATCTTATACGGTCATACTTTTGTCAAATAATTGAATGATTTATGTTTAGAATGTGATTTTAACGTTAGGCTCAGTGGTGGATGTGTGTGACTGCTGATCACGAGGTCACGAGGTCCCGGGTTCGATTCCCGGGTCGGGCAAATAAAATGAAATAAAATAGAATAAAATGGAATAAAATAGAATAAAATGGAAAAAAAATGGAATAAAATAGAATAAATAGAAAAAATGGAATAAAATGGAAAAAAAATGGAATAAAATGGAATAAAATGGAAAAAAAATGGAATAAAATGGAATAAAATAGAATAAATAGAAAAAATGGAATAAAATGGAAAAAAATGGAATAAATTGGAATAAAATAGAAAAAAATGGAATAAATTGGAATAAAATAGAAAAAATGGAATAAATTGGAATAAAATGGAAAAAAAATTGAATAAAATAGAATAAATAGAAAAAATGGAATAAAATGGAAAAAAATGGGAAAAAAATGGAATAAATTGGAATAAAATAGAAAAAATGGAATAAAATGGAATAAAATAGAAAAAGTGGAATAAAATGGAAAAAAATGGAATAAATATGGAATATATTGGCATAAAATAGAAAAAATTGAATAAAATGGAATAAATTGGAATAAAATGGAATAAAATGGAAAAAAAATGTAATAAAATAGAAAAAATGGAATAAAATAGAATAAAATGGAATAAATTGGAATAAAATGGAATAAAAAGAAATTGAATAAAATGGAATAAATTGGAATAAAATGGAAAAAAAATGTAATAAAATAGAAAAAATGGAATAAAATAGAATAAATGAAATAAAATGGAAAAAAAAATGGAATAAAATAGAATAAATAGAAAAAATGGAATAAAATGAAAAAAAATGGAAAAACAATGGAATAAAATAGAAAAAATGGAATAAAATAGAATAAATGGAATAAAATGGAATAAAATAGAATAAATAGAAAAAATGGAAAAAAAATGGAATAAAATAGAAAAAATTGAATAAAATGGAATAAATGGAATAAAATGGAATAAAATAGAATAAATAGAAAAAATGGAAAAAAAATGGAATAAAATAGAAAAAATTGAATAAAATGGAATAAAATAGAATAAATAGAAAAAATGGAATAAAATGGAATAAAATAGAATAAATAGAAAAAATGGAATAAAATGGAAAAAAATTGAATAAAATAGAAAAAATGGAATAAAATTGAATAAAATACGAGGTCCCGGGTTCGATTCCCGGGCCGGGACCTCGTATTTTCGGACCTCGTGACCTCGTGATCAGCAGTCACACACATCCACCACTGAGCCTTACGTTAAAATCACATTCTAATTCTGTTAAATATACATATGTAGTCGCGTGTGTAGCAAATAAAATAAAATAAAATCTTTATGTATCAAAAAAGGTATCTAACCTATGAATTTAAAATAAAAAATAAAATTAATAAAATTAAAATAATAAAATAAAATAATAATGATGATAAGCAGTTACCGTAGCCTATGGACGCTTGCAATACCAAAGGTATCACTTGCGTGTTGCCGACCCATTTTTTTAACACCAGGGCTTTATGATGGAGTATCCCTGGGATAAGAAACGTTTCTTCCAAAACGCAGGAGTACTCACACATAAGATCACAACTACACCGCTGTGTGTAGTAATTTAGGTGAAGGTTTGAAGGCTCTCCTCGCTGATGAATCGCCGGAATTAGTACGTCTAACACTTTCATAACAATTTTGTTTATATTTATATATTTTATGTAAGTAGGTATATTTATTTTATATATTATATATACCACAGCATATATATTCATTATATTTTTTTTAGATGTTGTTGAATCTATATCCTTATCTTAAATTTGTTTCTTTGTTTTATCCATTTTTTTTTTGTTTTTGAGTGCACCTACTATGTTCATCTCTGTATCACCCAAGGTCAACTGGTAGAGAATGCCTATGGCATTAAGTCTGCCTGTGTGCGATTGTGCATAAAGTTTTAAATAAATAAATAATTTGGCTGTGGTGTATTAATATTATGATCTTTTTTTGTTTTTTGTACCTACCTACCTAGCCTACAAAAAACCACCACTACCTACTACTTTTTTGTAGGCTAGGTATCATGTTATGCCATTAGTTTCCACCCACGGCTTCACCTGCACTTACAACCCCAGGCAGAAACAAGCAAGAAAAAGGTCCATAGGTACTTAGGTACATCAATTCATCCAAACATTCGCATTTATAATAATAATAATATGTATTAGAATAGATATGGTATGCCAAAGTGTTCCTTTACTTCTCTAATAATAACATATTCTACAAATTTACAATACAAATACCTATTATAACACCAAAAATCTTACCGTAATATAACAATAAAGTTTACGCGGCCCTGCACTGTGCCGAACATACTTCACGAACAATGTATGTGTGCGAGGATCACGCACACACGCGCACTCGCCACGCGCACGCGGCCGGCCGACCGATAATTACCTAATCTGTAGCTGCGCTATTTTGTGAATACGCTCTTAATATAACATTGTCATTAAATTCTGGTTTCAAATTTTCTACTACTCATTTTTACTTCATAATTTTATCTGTCGCTTAAACCCTACTAATATTTTAAAATACAAAACATAAATTTTCGTTGATTCATTGCTGTAACGATAATGGTCTTTAACGTTTTATTCGTAGCAAGATTTAAAAATGTATTTTCTTCTTTTATCTCACAAAGGTCATTTATCAAGTAGATTGGGATGCTCCTTACGAATCGCCGTCAAGATTTAAAGATTAAGGATTTTATAAATTATGATTTGAATTGAATAGATTTGTGATAAAGGATTCATTAATAGTAACATTTTGTTTATTATTGGCTAAGTTGTTTACTAAAAACTTCAAATTTATCGATTAGTATACTAGATTTCATTTTTCTTAAATATATTACTCACCATTGAGCACATGTACTACAACGCTCTTCGACTGTGCGTTGCTTGGGTTACACTGGTACGTCCCAGAATCCGAAGGTCTTGCCTGCTGGATTAACAGGAATGATGTTGTCGTCTCCCCTTTCTCCGTCACCACTGACACGCCCCCACGCGGCGAGTCGTAGCTTATTATCTGTACACATTTTATTCACTCCATGTTTTATGGAAATGGGATTGATGCTATTTTCTAGATTGGATACGTTTTCCTGTTTTTCATGTTAAAAAAGTGTTGGATTGGATATATTATTATGGTAATCCGGATTAGCTTGTCTGACAAATCAAATTACATCTGCTCGGTTTAATTTGAGATCTACGTTGAAAGATTTGTGGAATAATAAATAAGCGTTTGATAGAAAAATTATTATATAAAAGCAGTATAATATAATAGGTGTCATTGAAGCTGAAGTACAGTTTTACCCTTTGGTAGAAATAAATATTATTATTATCACCATTTTATGACTTTCATGTAACAATCTCTTTTTCTCTTTCTGACTATATTTTACATGGTGGTGAGGTTTCTTTCTTTTTTTATTATAATATTTGTTAATTTATGAGCTTATCGATTATAATGTATTAAAATGGTGTGCTCATTCATACATTTCTGAGTTTGTAGAAGGAAATCTCTCCACAAGTTCAAAGTTACTTACCGCGTCATTATGATTCCAAAATATATAAGCCGGTGGTTCCGGCGAGTATAGTACTACGCATGTGAGGTTGATGGTGCTACCTCGGTCTATGTAGAGGTCCGGGCCTCCAATTATTTCTGTGGTTGGTTCTGTAACAAAAACATTAAGTATAGCAATTTTTTTCGAAGCTTTTGAAACAGATTCCTATAGTATCAGTAAAGTAAGAGAGATACTCGTAGAAGCTGATTGGGAACGTAGCCAATTTGTAACACATGAAGAGTGAGCTCGAGTAATACTAATGCGAATTTTACTTTATGGAATTTATGCGTACCAATCATAGAACTTACCATCTGCTAGCAGTGAAATAAAATATCGTGGGAAAACTTTTATTTCTTAGAATATTTTTTTTAAATTCACGCCTAATTCACCAATCAGCATTGGGCCAGCATGTGTGGATTAAGGCCTAAGCCCTCTCTTCTCTCTTATTAAAGGAATAACAGTTTACCATTCTACCATTCTCTCATTCTGTTGTATACTTCATAATGCTCTTAGACTTTCCTCTATCACTATTGATTTGCTGTTAGAAAACTCAATATTGAGCTTTGTACATGTATTTTGTTAAGTATTTTGTATTGTTATTGTAATATTTGAGCAATAAATAATTAAGAAGGAATAAATAGCCATGCCCTGTTAAGTACGGAAATCCTCTCCTCTACTAACAGTCCTCTACTGGTGGGACATATAGCAAGGGTTGCTATTATTATACACACGGGGCTATCGACTCTAAGTTTTAACGTTATTATTATTTGTTAACCCAAGTTTTTTATAAAAGCTATAATATCAGCAGCCATCAAACCTAACCTTTCTTATAAAGGTCGTTGGTGAGTTTTGTTTTTCTTATAACCGCCATAAGTTGCGTGCGTGCTCATAATACGCCGCACTTAATTAACCAACTTGGCCAAACATGAGTAACATAAACATTTTGAACTAAGTTAAGTAACTTTCTGACGCAGAATGTCGCTTTGTATAACACAAACAGCTATGATAAACGTTAAATTAAAAGTTGATACGTGTGTTTATTTAGGTATACCTACATATAATTTATTTATTTATTTATTTATTTATTAACAAAAGGCTTACCAACTAAAATACATACATAACATTGAGTAAGAAGTTGACACAGAAACGTTTAAGCGTATGCTTTTAAATTAAAGGCAAGCACAACATTTATAATTCGATGTAGTAAGTAGCTACATAATCATGCTGAACATAATTTTAAGTTACAATACAAAATAAAATGTATACAACAATAATAAAAACAATAATAAAATTTAACTAAAAGGCTTTACAATTTCAATATTTATTAAAAATTTTTTGAACACTTGTAATTTGGATGCGAAAATATCAAGATTACCCATATGAAAAGTCTGATTTAGGCTTCGAAGGATATAAGAGAGAGGTGTGTTACTCCCATAATTATTTCGACTGCTTTTGATAACAAAAGGATTGTAATTGATTAACCGGTTAGATAACCTAGGAACGTTAATATGTATTTGAGTCAATAACAGTGAACAATCTACACCCTGATTTAATAACTTGTGTAAAAACAATAATCCGAGATAGTCTCTACGCCAATACAAGGGTTTCATTTTATAATAAGTCAACCTATCATCATATTCTTTGACTGAATGCCTTATACCAGATATAATCGAAAGTCTCCTTACAAACTTCTTTTGTATGTTTTCTATGCGCTGGGCGTTATTTTTGTATATAGGATACCAAACCATGGAACAATATTCTATGTTACTGCGGACCAAACCATAATACAAAGTCTTCAGTGCTGTGATTGATTTAAATTGTCTAGTATTACGATTTATGAAGGCCAACATCTTATTACTCTTATTGACTGTCTTATCGACATGCTTAGAAAATTTCATTTCCGAGTCAATAATAATACCCAAATCAGTAATTTCATTAACGTTTTTTAGGATTTCGCCTGTCATCGTGTACGATGTGCTAAATTTATTTTTTTTACGAGAAAATTTAATATGATGACATTTGTCTATATTTAATTCCATTGCATTACGATCACACCAGTCACAAACCCTATCAATATCTTCTTGCAATTGTTGTTGTTCATGCTTTGTATTAACTATTTTGAATAGTTTCAAGTCATCAGCGTACATCTCATAATTGGAATTGTGAAAACAATGTTTAATATCATCTATAAAAATGGTAAATAAAATAGGACCAAGGTGAGATCCCTGAGGCACTCCAGATGTGGGTATAAAAATATGAGAGGAGTACCCATTAATTACTACTTTTGATTTACGATCTAACAAATATGATTTTAGCCACTCCAGAATACTTCCGTGAATATTAAATATGTGCTCGAGTTTTTGAATTAATATAGAATGATCTACCTTGTCGAATGCCTTACTAAGATCACTATATATGGCATCAATTTCATTACCATTACTTATATCAGTTAAGGCTTTTTCAACAAAACTGACTAAATTAGTTTGGGTGGATTTGTTTTTTGTAAAACCATGTTGATGCTCCGTGATCGCATTCTTAATATGCCAACTAATGAAAGGACACACTAATGATTCAAAAACTTTAGCTATCGTTGCAAGTTTACTAATAGGTCTGTAATTTTTAATGTCAGTTTTATCGCCAGACTTGGGTATGGGTACAACAATGGCATCTTTCCATTTTTCGGGAAACGACCCCTCCGATAATGATCTGTTATAAATTATAAAAAGCGGTGTTGATAATACTTTTGCACATTCTTTAAAAAATAACGGTGGTATACCATCACATCCTGCCCCCTTTGACACGATTAATTGTTTAAGTTTTTTCTCAATACTGTTCCTGGAAATGTGTATTGCATTTAAGCTATTACTAATGTTCTCATCAAAGATTAAGAACTTACTTTTATTTTTATTCTGATTATAAACTGATGAAAAATTATCCGCGAATAGGTTAGCTATACTCTCACCGTCAACTGAAATTTGACCGTTGAGAGCCATTTGTTTAGGTATTTTGGAACTATTTTTACGTTTGTTTTTTATATATGTCCAGAAATACTTAGAATCCTTTGCTAAATTTTTTTTGACATTATCTATGTAATTATGATACAATATTCTAATAAATTTATTTGCTCTTTCTTTTAGTATACTGTACTCATATTCATCACGCTTATTTTTAATTTTTTTCATATTTCTTCTACATCTCTCCTTTTCTTTTAAGATGTTAATTAAGTTTTTATTATACCAACAAGGATAAGTGTTCCAT
This sequence comes from Trisateles emortualis, assembly GCA_947095525.1. Taxonomy (NCBI): domain Eukaryota; kingdom Metazoa; phylum Arthropoda; class Insecta; order Lepidoptera; family Erebidae; genus Trisateles; species Trisateles emortualis. The sequence goes on along the minus strand of OX352736.1, from coordinate 16,090,959 downwards.
TTTCCAGAACGTAATGGAACTAACTCGCTGATAATATTATAAAGATCTTCGTAAAAAACATCTACAGCTTCGGAAACAGTTGTAGTGCAGAATAGTTTTTTATCCCAAACAATCTCTGCAATTCGTTTCCTAATTAAATGATAATCGGCTTTATGGTACTGGTATGTTGGTTTATTATTTCTACGTAGTGTAGATGGAATTTTAAGAGGAATGTTAATCTCCAGGGGTGGGTGAAAGTTATCAACTTTTGAAACTATGTCAATAGCAGTGCTCACATTCACAGGGTAATCAAGATTTGATATAACAAGATCAAGAATTTTGTTTTGGTAATTTTTAACACCATTATACTGTTTTAAATTATTACTGGATAAGAAGTCTAAGAGTGTTTCACTAAGACTATTTGTGTTGCTATCAGGTGTAGTGTATGACATAGAAGAGTTCCATATCCACGTAATAAAACGTAGGTTAAAATCCCCGAGCATTATAACATCCTCTTTATCATTTATTATTTTACTTACGTTATTAGTAAAATATGCTAAAATATCAGTTTTCACTGGGGGAGGAAGGTAAGTCCCACATATGTGTATCTTTTTAGCTTTATTAAATTGTGAATCAGTAAAATGTATAGTAACCCATAAATCCTCACATTGAGATTCAAAAGAAAAGCTCCTGTAGGCTCCAAGTGATTTCAATACTGCAATGAGCACACCACCTCCCTCCTTACCCGCCGAAAAAGTACCTGATTGTCTGTCTCTTCGAAATATTTGGTATCTGTCATCAAAGATTTCAGCATCCAAAATGGAATCATTTAGCCACGTTTCCGTTAATACTATTACATGATACGACATACCAAGAACATTCATAAATACAGTTTGCAATTTACCTCTGATACTTCTAACATTTTGGTAATAGATTTTAAGGCAATCGAATTTAAAAATTAAGAATACAACGACATTATTATGCTTAAAAATAATTAAAACTACTGCAATGTTTTTAAAATTTCAATATCCTTTACAACTTGAGATTGTGCATTTTCATCTTTCCTTATAAAGATCTTCCCGTTCCTGACCCAAACAAACTTATACTTCTTTTCCTTTTCATTTACCATCTCAGCTATAAGACGTCAACTGCTGGACATAGGCCTCTCCCAAGGTTTTTCACATCATTCGGTCCTGAGCTGACCTTGTCCATCGGTTGCCCGCGACCTTTACCAGGTCGTCGGTCCACCTTGTTAGAGGCCTGCTTCCAGTTCGTGGTCGCCACTCTAACCTTTTTGCCTCAACGGCCATCGGTTCTGCGAGCTATATGCCCTGCCCATTGCTACTTAATTGAGGCAATTCTTCGAGCTATGTCAGTCACTTTAGTTCTCCTACGGATCTCCTCGTTTCTGATTCGGTTTCGTAGGGAAACTCTAAGCTCTATTATTATTAGCTCTCTCCATTTCTCTTTGGGTGACTTTGAGCTTTCGCATTAGGCCAATTGTGAACGACCACACAGTCATCCTGGCAACATACACTGGTTAAAGACTTTCGTCTTGAGATACTGCGGTATTTGGGGACGAGAAGATATGGTTTAGCTTCCCGAACGCTGCCCACCCGAGTCGGATTCGACGAGTGACATCTTTCTCGAAGTTAGATGAATTTCATTATATTATATAAGGAGAATTATTCAAATAGCATATTATTATAGTATTGATCACCTGCACGTAGAACGACTTACTTTTTGACTCTCCATCAATGCAGTCAATGTGGCTGTGTTATGGGTCACAAAAATGTTTGCCATCAAAACACTAAGAATAATTACATTCGATTTTATAAAATTGAGAACCTCTTCCTTTTTCGAAGTTGGTTAAAAAACGAAACTAAAGATATATTATAGTGAAAATAACTTTTTGTCTTTCCCCAGGCTACTATCTACCTCCTTGCAAATTTAATCAAGATTTGTTAAGCCGTTTAGTAGTGCAAGGTAACAAATAAACAAACAAGTCTCATAAGCTACGATAACTGCTTACCATCAGGCGTGTCGCTTGTTAACACCTAAGTAATATAAAAGGTATATTTTTGATATTGGAAACAATTAAGTACACTTACTTTAATCGTAAAGAAGGGTCTGGGCATACTTTGAGTAAATTCGTATTTCACTCGGAAGCTATTATTTTGAAAGCTTTTGACCGCATTTGGATAAATGCGGTTCTTTATTGTTCAGCATCATTATTCGAGTTAATTCTTCAAGTGAATGTAAAAAGATACCATGTCATACTCTATATTGCAATAGGTACTTTTTTATTGTAATAGTATAAAATTATTCATTATTGTTAATGATATGCAGCCACGTGAAAGTATTAAATTAGAACTACTAAATAGACATTTGCTAAATACAATTCAAATAGAGGTATGGGACCATTCAAGCGAACAAGACAGTGAGCGAGTGTGTTCTTTTGTGGAGTAGACTTTCACAATATAGAAGACCACAGCCATAAAACTTTACACAAAGGTGTATCAAATTTACGTGATAAGTATCAAATTTACGTGAGTAAGAAAACAAAAAGAGAGGTAGGCCACCATACTAGCGAGCAAGTCCAACTGGGGAAGGACCACTCCACCTTACAGAGATCACAGCCAAATAACTACACATAGCGTTGTAGTTGTGTGCCTGTGTGTGAGTTTAGGTCTCCAGCGGTTAAATTTAGGGGTGAGTTTTTAAAGAAACGTTTTTCTATCCCAGGGATACTACATCTTAAAGCTCTGGGGCAAAAGAAATGGGTCGGCAGCACGCTAGCGATGCCTCCGATGTTGCAGGCATCCAAAAGCTGCGGTGACTGCTTACTATCAGGCGGGCCGTATGCCTGTTTGCCATCCTAGTAGTTTACCAAGGTTACCCATAACATGAAAAAACTGATGTGACATTGTATACTCCCCAACGCACGACTGATGCCCGTGCTTATAAGGTAGGTTTTTGTTTTATATCTGCTGGCCATACGCTTGTTTGTCGTCTTAGTCGTATAAAAACTACAACGAACAAAAATATGAATAAAGACCGTGACATAATAATCGCAATAACGGCAGACATCTTGTCTTCCGAAATTAATTTCAAACATGATACCAATACAAAGGATATAATAGTCAACAATAATTAAATACGGGTAATCAACGAAGGAGCTATGACAGAACTTATATAACCTAACGTACAAATTTAAGAGGACAAGATCAAAGGTTGTATCATAGAACGTATCAAGTTTACTGAATTAATTGGGATATCTAAAGACCACAATATAAACTAAAGTTTTGTTTCAATATAGAAACATATGCTATACCTAGATTAATTTTGGGGTTTTTGGTTTGTAGCTATTAATTAAAAAAGTTAAATGGAATATGATTGGGTGATTTTTAAGAGTAAATAAATTGGTGTTCAACAAATTTAATTTTCATTAAAATAAAATAAGAACAAAATATGCTATTAAATTTCTTTTTTATACTTTTATAGTGATAAACCAACGTACAGTTAGTACTAATAGTAAGTTGTTACCGTAGCCTATGTACCAGGGATATTTCTCGCGCGTTGCCGACTCTTTCAAAACCTTAAATCTTCTTACAACTACCGCGGTAGGGAAAATAGCATATTTGGCGGGGAATGCATACAATTTACGGATACAACATATATATTATAAACTCGGAATCGACCTTTACATCACACAAATATCTGTCATGTATTGTGAATGAAACCACAACATTGGTAGCAGTGTTATTAGCGAGATGACCACAGGTACCACGGAAATACATTTTAGTTGTATTTTACATAAATCATACCAACAAATATCTATGTGGTGACGAATTAAGAATACAAATGTCACTGTCGTCAATGTCTTAAAAGTCAAGTAAGGGAGTCAAGCAGACAATATCCACTGCAAGAGAGGGAAAAATCGAAACCTGTCTAGCCAGCATGGTATAGTAGGCTAATATCCCTCCAAATGTATGAAGGAGACCCGTGTGCCCAGTAATAGGATGATAAACAAAAAATACATAAATCGCCACTTACCAACAACATTGAGATGTATAAAATGACTCATATGAGGCGTCGTAGATATTTGACACTCGTAGATCCCCGAGTCCCTATGCTGTGGGTATTTGATCTGAAACAAATATAATAAATATATTACATTGTAACGCAAACACATCGGTATCAGCGTCCCAAGGCAATACTTGTACGATGAATACCATATACATAATAATATATCGACGTTCCATCGTAGAATTGGACATTTTATGGTACGACTAGGAATCTCATTCTTTTTATAGCCGCATGGATTAGATACTTTATTTACTATTTAGATGGCAAAACAAGCAAACGTATTTCTACCCCAAGGATACTTCTATCTTAAAGATGGTGTAAAAATGGATTCATCATCATCATCATCATCTCAGCCAAAAGACGTCCACTGCTGGACATAGGCCTCCCCCAAGGATTTCCACAACTCTCGATCCTAAGTCGACCTTGTGCATCGGTTGCTCGCAACCTTTACCAGGTCGTCGGTCCTCTTATTATTATTTATTCTTTGCTTCACTGCTTGTAACACCCGAGTTCAATATCATAAAAAATGGGTTGGCAACACGTAAATGATACCTCTGGTATTGCCATAGTCCATAGTCTATGGTAACTGCTTATCATCAGGCGGGCCGTAATCTTATTTGCCACCTAAGTAGTATAAAAAAGCAGCTACCATGACATATACTAATAGTTTATTCATTTGCACTCTCACATAAAATAATGTAACATGAACGCAGTGACCAACCCGGAGACAAAGTTGTTCAAATCGCGCATAAACTCTATCGTGTTCTAACGACTGCTTATAGTGACCCGCTAAGTAAAGAAAGAGGGCTCGGTAGCATCCGGTGCTCCTTATATAATGGGGTATTCCGTAAGAGCAAAAACCGAGCCACCGCAAAAACCGAGCAAAATCTGTCTGTCAGATTGTAAATCGGTATTCCGTAAGAGCAAAAAACGAGCCTATTTGACGTTTAGTCAATAGATTGAGCCATCACCGAGCAATCACAACTGTCAGTTTGCGATCACAACTGTCAGTTTGCCATCGCTGTTTCTTAGAGTATCAGCCGGCCGAGCGAGCAGACAAGTGAAGGTGGACACGGTAGACGGACCATGTCTCAATAGTTAGGATCGACTTTTGACGTGTCGTCTGAAGCACGAACTAACAATAGTCTTAGTCTTATGTATCTATAATATTAATAGCTACACAAACAAATTTACTCAAATGTATGTAAACAACAATAATGTTACACCGATTGTATTAAATAACTCCTATTGTCATAACACTAAAACTATTTACTCTTTAGATCACTGCTTGTAACACCCGAGTTTAATATAATAATAATCTAATTTATTCGTCAAGAAATTCTAACAATGGAATAGGAGACTACTTGTTACGCTTACAATATCCAAATAATCCAGTAATTTAAATGGTGGATAATGCGTCGGTCGCTCATAGCCAAGTGCTGCTAAGGGTGCGGTTACCCTATACATGGATGACCATAGTGTTTATTAGCTAAGCGAATCCGATATTATCAATTTGATTGTTCTTTGGCTGTAGTCTTCTGTAAGGTGGACGTCCTTTCACAGTCGAGCTTGCTTCTATGGTGTGCTACTCTTCTTATAACATGTTGATAAAGTTGCCTGGAAGAGATTGCACCTAGCGATAGCTCATTGTATGTAATCGTTTATGTACGGTGAGCAACGGAGACAGGGCCGATAGCGGCCCTGTGCAATGTGCTAAAAACCTAATCTTGATCTATATGTTTTTAGCAAAACCAATGTATGAATTTGTGTGAAATATAAGATATAGACTAATTGAACACTGTTACGAAATTCTACAGAAATATATATATTTTGTTTGTTTTTGAAAAAGACAACTCCCGCACTAGAGAACAAGCTCTGTGCCGCGAGGGACTTTACAAACATACAACTTAATGGCCACAAATTACACCTAGACTCAGAAAATTTCTTGAGAGTCACACAAAGTTTTTGTCCTGTGTGGGAATCGAACCCACAACCTCGTGCACAGCAGGCGCATACCGCGGCCGCTGGACTACTAAGACAGTCAAGTATAATGCTTTAAAAAAAAACTAATCTTTATATAGCGGCCTTGTACAGCTATCTCCGTTGCCGTATGTTCCTTATTACATGTTTGTAATGTAGTTCTTATGGTGATCAATAAAGACTATTGCAAAATGTTGTGAAACATCATCATTTAGAGATTACTTATCCTTAAGCATAGGAAGTAGTAAATACTTTGAACTTTCTGAGTATTGTTGTAACAGATAAGTTATGTACAAATGACTAGTGTTATTGTAATGGCAAAGGGCCAATATTGTGTCATGTATTTACATAGACAAGTGGATACTCAAAAAAAAGCTTTGTCAATATCTTACTTGATCACAGTACTGTAATAGTCCATAATATGTTTATTTTAAAGGCAACTTCTACACTAACAAGCCTGTGTCACGGGGAACTTGAAAAGTCACGGGCACAAATTTCACCTATTTATGAATCACATAAAGTTTTGTCTCGTATCAGTCGTGGCAATCGAACCTACGAGCTACGGTTAAACAGTCTGGGCCACTAACCACTAGCCTAACAGGCTAGTCATCCCGGCTATGCCAAGGTCACGGGTTTGATCTTCGGCTTAGGTGATATACAGTTTTTTATGAATATCTAGAAAACGGCAATACTAGGGGCAAACGCCTTTACTACGAGTCTACAGTCATCCCGGCTATGCCAAGGTTACGGGTTTGATCTTCGGCTTAGGTGATATACAGTTTTTTACGAATATAATAGCCAGAAAACGGTAATACTAGGGGCAAACGCCTTTACTACGAGTTTATCTTTGGTTTTTCGGACAAAGTCTGAGTATAATAATTATATTTTTAAGGTAAATTGATGCTATATACACCAGAAATCAGTTTTTTGTCTAAAATATTGCCTAACACGATGATAAAGTTCAGCATTCTAACAGAGTATATATATATATATCTGTCCTACAAGAATGACACTATTCCTATAACGAAGAGTTTAAAATATCGGTTTTATTATAAAAGTGCCAATTGAAGCTTCGTACAGTTGAGATAACAACGTACGACCGCCATTGAATCGAAAGCCAATAAAATGCAATAACATTACCATACGCTATATTATTGGTTTTTCTTTAGTGTCAATTGTTATCCTAGCCGGTATATAGTATTAGAGAGGTAGGGCACCATACTAGTGAGCAAACCAGACAAAGGGAGGACCTTTACCTAAGAGAAGATCACAGCCAACAGGAACATAACACACAGCGTTGTAGTTGTGTTTCTGTCTGTGAATACAGGCTTCCAGTGCTCATTCAAATATGCGTTTAAATAAACGTTTTCCTGTCCTGGGGAAATTCCATCACAAAACCCCGGTATTTATTTTTGAGTCGGCAATACTCAAGTGAATACCTCTGGTATTGCAAGCGTCCATAGACTACTGTAACTGCTTACCTACCGTTATGCTTGTTTGACACCTAACTAGTAACAAAAAAAAACAAATAGAATACTAGCTGTGCCCCGTGGTATCACCCGCGTCACATTAATTGTTACTGCCATACTCCTTTCGGGTCGTAGCGCTATGTTGAATTTGTAAAGCGTTTGAACTTATGACATGACTAGACAGAGATATTATCTCTGTCTAGTCATGTCATAATGCTGTCCCATCGGACTATGAAAGTGCATTTGTATTCGCACACCAATTTTGCACTATTAGTCTCCGTTGAGATCAGTTAGCTGGCCATTATTATTATTAAAAAGGCTAACAAATAAGAATGATTAAAACACCAAAGTCCCAACTGCACGTTGTTAATTATTCCCTTAAAGAACGTGATATTGTAGTCATGGATAAATAGTTTTCAATTTACCTGTAAAGTCCAGTCCTCCGAATGTGGCAAATGGATCGCCCGAAACCTTTGATCGCTAGTGTAAGTGTACCGACCAACCGTCAATAGATGTATGTCTCTATGCCGCACCCATGATACTTGCATATTCAACTGAAACAAGAAGGAAATGTTAGCTTTAGTTCCATACTATGAGGGTTAGGTACTAACTTATATAGAATATGGATAGGTTGAGAAATAGGATTTATATCATTTATTGCAGACTAGAAATGTACATATAGGTATATTTTTGGAATCTAGGGAATAAGTCCTGTGCGGCAAATTCAAATTCCAAATATTTTTTCAACACACTGCCAAAATGCCTAATGAGACGACAGCTAATTTGCCTACTGCCAAGTTCGCTGAATAAACAGAACTCAGCTCACTCTCAATACTCACCAGATTAGTAACAATTTGGTTTGTATTACGGCGGGGGCTTTACGAATACACAACTTATAGACGAATAGATCTCGCCATTTACCAGAGCGTGACGTATTGCCAAAGCCACTAAACTAAGATTAATTTGAGTGGTAACAGCGTCGCGTCAATGCAGTGTATAAGGTCCTCGGGCTAGGTAGAGCGACGATTTTCGCAAAGTGGCAGGAAGCAGCTGAATGCAAGAATCCGAGTATTGTACAAAGTAACGTGTACTAGATAGGTCTATATTCAACAGTAACTGCGTAAGGCTGATGATGGTGATTATTTTAAGATATACTTATAAAATAGGTCCTTAACTAATTCACGAAAATACCAAAATCAAAAAGACAATATTTGAGAAGTTCTCCCAGAATCCCATTATAAGAGTTGAATGTAGTTAGAACGGGACCACCTTTAAATTATACTTTATCAAATAAAAAAATAATTATCGAAATCAGATGGCCCTTTAAAAAGTTATGTGTACCATACATTAAAAAAACGAATCGATTTAAAAATACCCCGTTATTTCGTCGACTAAAATACTTTCAGTAAAAAAAACAATTTCGTAAATTAATGTAAAAAAGTAAACATTAAATTCGTTTGCAGTAACAAAAGCTTTAGTAACTATGCTAATTTATTTTCTCCTTGAAACATATTCGTGTATTCTAATTTCTTTATTTTCAAAGAAACCTAGATGTGAAATGTCAAACAAATTATATCAAAAGAAGAAACCTTTCCAAACAAAAATATACAACAAATAGATCACATTGACGTAAATGATGTAAACATTCAGTGATTAAATATCAGAGAAAGTAATGATGCTGTATTTTACTTACTCGTATAATGAGGATAATATGACGTAGATGAAGACAACCGCCGTAAATATACATACTTAAACTAAAGCATTATAATGAAATAAATAAAAAATATTTAAATAGAGGAAGGGCACTATACTAGCGAGCAAGCCAGGGAAGGACGTCGACCTTTCAGAAGACCACAGCCAAATAACTACACACAGCTGGGTAGTTGTGTTCCTATGTCGCTAGCGCTCATTTAGGATTGCTTTATGCAAGAAACATTCAGATGTCAAAAATTGGGTTGAAATGTATACAAGGCTGCTTTGTGAAAATTAGTTTTAGGAACTCAATTTATGTTTGGGTGAAATATAATTTTATCTGTAGGTTTAGTCTAGTTGTACACTGTTACCAAATTTCACAGAAATATATAGGTACAATACCTCATAAATTTGGTTTTCTTAAAAAAACTTATCTTCATATAGCGGCTCTGTACACATATCTATTTTTGCAGCTAGTGTTGCTCAAAATTAATGTCCAATGTGTATATCACGGGTTTTGCCTTGATAATGCAGTATTTATATTAGATTGTCTGAAGTTTCGACCAGATTACATATCTATCTTTATATATTACTAGTTGATGCCCACGACTCCGCCCGCGTAGATGTCGGTTATCGCGATAAAAGTAGCCTATATGCTATTCCAGACTATAATCTATTTCTGTGCCAAATTTCATCCAGATCCGTTCAGTAGTTTCTGCGTGAAAGAGTAACAAACATTCATACATCCATCCATACATCCATACTCACAAACTTTCACATTTATAATATTAGTAAGGATATCACTAGCGGTATGTTCTGGCTTCGCACGGGTAAACATTTATTAAGTTTTCGTAGAGACCCCGTATTTTTTAAAAATAAAATATACCTGCTGATAATGTAGCTTTTTAATGGTGAAAGAACGTTTTTGAGTAAGTTTGTATTATGTTTAATGGTCGAGCTTCTAAAACAAAATTGTATATGCAAGAGGAACATCTACACAGATTGTCTGCAAAAAATTCTTGGCATCCGGATATTTGGCTAGCTTCTAATATTTTTAACGTAAATGAGGTACTTAACGAAAACTCATTTTAGTTTGCCGTTAAAAAATACAATTTATGTGAAATTAGTCATAGCATATGGCTGTAAATGGAATCGTGAACTGTTTAAGATTGTTACTTATTTAGTAGCATCATCAGCATGACGGTACTGTTATATGTTTTTGTCTATAAAAATAGGCGTAGTGTTTTCTTTAGATGTTTCACTTTCTTTAAAAAGACTGTATTATTTAACTTTTTGTTCTTTCCATTGAAAAATATACGTGTTCTTTATGATATTAATATTGATAAATATTTTTAGCATTTTTTTTTTTTTTTTTTATACTACCAAGGTGACAAACAAGCATACGGCCCGCCTGATGGTAAGCAGTTACCGTAGCCTATGGACGTTTGCAACACCAAGGGTGTCACTCACGCGTTGCCGACCCTTTAAAAACCTTATAACTCCTTTCTTGAAGAACCCCATGCTATAGTCTTTTGTATATTTTGCTATGCAATTAGCTCAAATATACTTAAATATTAAAGCAATGTGGAAAAAGACGAGCCCGGAGCAGGAAAAAAATGACAAATTCGAACTCTGGAGTAGGAGCTCGGATGGCACAGTTGGTAGTGCGCTGGGCCGGAACCCGAGAGGCGCAGGTTCGAGTCCTGCTCCGGGCTCGTCTTTTTCCACATTGCTTTAATATTTAAGTATATTAATATTGATGTTACAGTCTACTCAATTCGGTCTATATTGCGTTTATTTTTTAATTTTTTTTCTGGTGTCTGTACAATTTTCGTTACGTGGTTTATGGTCCCAGTCGTCAGATTCAACAAATGTCATTGGGTGACTGGGTCCGCAGTCCAGTCTGCCGTGGTACCGTCGCCGGAAGCCACGTAAATTTTAGCAATTTTTCAACATAATAGATATGCTTAAAGACTGGAATGCTGGTCTAGTAGTTAATGATTCTGATTGCTTGCCCGGATGTTGTGAGTAAATTCTTACCAGAGAGTTTTTGTGTGATGAGCACGATTTTATGTTCTGTGAAAATATGTATGTTTTTAGAAATATAGAAGTCTGGTTACCAATTGTCTGGTTGGCATAGTATAGGCTCTGTCTAGTGTGTATATGATTACCATATTAAATGAGTCGTCCCCAATAAATATCATTATTAATTACCCCATTTTACAAATACCAAAAAATCCTAAAACTTCTGAAGCTACATCATCAAAAAATATTCATATAACATTTTTAATCTCACACAGCTAAAATATAATTAATCTCATACCAATTAGCGTGAAGCACATAAATTTAAAAAATGTTGATAGCGTCACATTAAAAACGCTGCGTGAAATAAACACAGAGATCTCGTTAGCTAGTCTTGTTATTTATGTGAGGATGTGGCGACTCGGCCTAATGAGACTTTTATTTATAAAGTTGAGCACACAATACCGACTTTAAAGTTTCATTGTGCTATTGTTACGTTTCATTTTAAGCGGGGAGTTTGTGGTACACCGCTATGTAAATTGGACGTTGCCTGTTGAAATAAGGGGGACTCGTTAGTACGGGTGTGTGTACTCTACTTTACGTACGTGTCTGTATTGTTAAGGCAAGTACTCACTGTAAGTGCGTTGGTGCGGTAATAATGTTGGGAAGTAATCTGACTTATGTGAATCTAAGTTTGTGATGAACATTTTGTAGTACAGATCAGTCTAGCAGTTTGTTAAGGGTTTTTAGAAGTTGATTACAGGGAAAACGAATGTGTGAAGTTGAAAGTTGACAATTTTAGATTTTGGATGCAAAAACCTAGACCAAAAGTGTTAATAAAATAGCTAACAAATTAAAACAACATGTAATTAATCACAACATTAGCACAACAAATATAATCAAATGAATTCAAAAGAGATTTTTAACAAAGTAAATCCAGCTTACTGATTGCAAACTGGTCCCAAAGATAACACTATTTCGAATTTGTTTTAAATCAATGTCGTTGCCACCTGCCTTTAAAAAATTATCTAGTCAATTTAAGACGATATTTATAATAAATAATATTTAATGTTTATAACTAATAAGTAGATAAAGTTCTAAATTAACAGTCTTTTGCAAAATAATATAGATAACTGAAATAGGGGACGTCTTTGATGTTGACAAAGCTTTTATTTGATTAATTACATTTTCAAGTAGAGTAATTATTGTGATTTTGATATCGAATTACTCATCAATTTCAAAAAGATATTGTTGTTTGATAAATTGATATTCAATTTGAAATTCTAAGTAAACTTAGTGAGATGGACACAGTAATTTCCGAATGTAAAATTAATACTCAAAACAACTCTATTACTAGCAAATCTGATATTGCGGCTCGTGTTTGTGCTTTACAATTTTTCACCAAAGAGTTCTACTATTTTTTAAATAATCAATATTTTTAATGTTTTGTGCTGTTTTTTCTTTAATTTTATTTTTGTTTGTCAAGCCAGCATACATAATTAATAAACAACAGACATATAAATATATATTATTTAAGGGTCAATAGCGACCCTCTTTGCTTAAAATCATCACCACTAGTCATTTAATAATTAAGAACCATAATAATATTGACGTTGCTAAAAAAATAAAGTATATATTATATTTATATATAATTTAGAATAGAATCAAGCAACATAAAAACCCTTTCTATCATGAGACAGCCGACATACTATTACAAGAGGAATCCCAGGAAGATAGAACGTATCCATTGCTTCGGACATAAATCCAACTAGGCACGTGCAAACCGTCGAGATGTTATCCCTGCCTTTTATCTTTGGCGTCATTTCACGTGTGTCATAAAGTTAAGAAGGAAAACTTGGATAGTAAAGCTTGCACTGTTTTTGTATGAATTTTTTAAGCCTTCTGGAAATTTTGTATGGCCCGCAATACTGACGTGTAATATTTCGGCATTATTTAATCTTGAAAGACTAGGGCAAGGGGAAATAGTCTCAGTAAAATGGGATCCATTTATACCAAGATTATTAGAAAACTAATAATCTTCTTATATCATTTCTTAAAAAATTCCATACTGAAAACTGCGCTCCCTGTGTAAGATCTCTTAATTTACATGTTTGCAACAATATTTACAGAATAAATCTGCAAATAACTTTTATATAATAATTTCAGAACATCATCAGGATTTCATAATCTACTACTGAGGATTTGTTTCTCCACGTGTACGCTACTTGGTTAAATTTTCTGCTTCTAGCATCAAGCTGTTCCTAATTAATTTAGTTTGATGCACTGGATATACATATTTGCAATGTATTGATTCTTGATTTAATAGTTGACCTTATTTCTTAAGTGAAAATAAGAAAAATAAATGACTTACTGTTTTATTTCCTAAATTCTTGACTCGGCAGTTCAGGTACGCTGTCTTGCCAAGCAACGCAGTCACATTCTTGGAAGCTATCAAATCAAAGTAAGGACCAGAGCGAGGTGTTGGCCTTGGTCCGTCAAGACCGACCCCGGATCGTATTGCGTTGTCCACTGAGCCGGCTGGCGAAGCTGTGGCAGAGGCGTTCGTTGGCAAACCTTTGCCAAGCTCGCGTTGTGCTGATGATACTGTGAAAGAAATACAATCATAAGATAAAAAGTATATAAACAACAGTAAAACTATGAGCAGCTGAATATCGGTATTAATTTTCTGGTCGCAAGTACAAATACAATGTAATGTTTAATTTAGAAAAAAAGCTGATCATAACGGTGTTGCATAATTATTAAAGAATGTAAATGATAAGTGGAAAGTTCCCATTGTTATGCTGCGTCTAGCGTAACAAAGTTTTGATTCATTTTTGTGGATAACTGCCAAAACAGTTTACAATACAGATTTTGCATACGTTTCAAAAACAAGAATACTCAAAGAAGTAACATTAAGTTCCCGAACATTAAATTATTTGGCAACCGAATGTTACTTGTAGTTAAAATTTATGGTTAGTTTCTACTAAATAAATTTCACCTAATTTTTTAACTCCGTGTAACTTAAAGTCACTTTCCCCTTCAACCCTTGCAAATATAGTGCGGTAAAGTACTGGAATAGATTAACGCCGACAACTTTATTATCCGTGTCTGTTCTAGTGGAAACTTCGTAAAACCGATCACGTGTGTGAACATCACTTCATCGTGTGACGTCACGATGGGCATTCAACACGAGCCCGTCTGCCACTGGAAGTGTTATAAAAAGGTTTTTATAGACACTTAAATAAGTGATCACGTAGGTAGCTGCTGAGCAAATAGAACTATCTAGGAACTAAAAAAATATAAGCCATTGTTTTTGTATTTGAAGTAAACGATGACTGTTGGTTCAGTGGCTTAACTCGCCCTTTACCACTGTGCAAAAATTTCACAAATTTTCCGTGTGGAAAATTGGAGACACGCCACGTAGTGGTAAATGGAAAGGTAACCACTGAACCAACCATGTAGTCAACTTCTCTTAAATAGTTAGATAGCCAGTAATACCCGAGATTATAGTACACATATCAAGTAAATATCACGTCTTAATACAAGAAACAAACACAACAATTCAAACGTTTTACTACACGAAATATTTGCTTTGCAAACCTCGCTACAAAACGCTTTCAGGGAGGTAAAGAACACGGGCGCACTAATGTTATTTTAATGTGTTGACTGTTTTTGGAGCTTGCAGTCATATCAAGGTATATTTTAAAGCATTGAGGAGATTGACTGACGAATGAATTGAAAGACTGCGCGGTCGGTTTAGTGTTCTAAGTGGTTACCTTGACATTTACCACTGCGGCGTGCTATGAGTTCGATCCCCACACGGGACAAAAATTGTGTGACCGATAAATTGTTGTCCCGAGTCTGGGTGTACTTTGTGTCCGTTAATTGTATGTTTGTAAAGACCCATGTGATACAGGGCTTGTTCCCGAGTATGGCAGTTGTCTTTATAAAAAAAATGCTTGAAATTGTTGGGTAACTATTTAGGTCGATGATACATAAGTCAGCACTTTATTTTACAATGCAGTAAATATCGGAACTATTATTTTATATAAGCTCCTTAATGTTATACAAATACAAAATCTGTTATTCTATTTAAATATTTAAAGCAATGTAGTAAAAAGTAAGCCCGGCACAGAATTTAAACTTGCGCCTTTTAGGCTCCGGCCCAGTGCACTACCATTTGTGCTATCTAAGTTCGTACTCTTGAGTTTGAATTTAACCGTTAGTCGTTGCAGATTTATACGTACAATATTATTTCTAATCTCTGTTTGTCTGTTACCTTTTCACGAATAAACAGCCGAACGGGTCGTAAATAAAATTCATCAAGAAGATAAATATTAGCCTGGCAAAGGACAGCTTGTAATAATATAATTCGAATGAAAAGCACTGTCGCTTCCAGTTATTTTACTGTCGTTACGAGTGACACCACCATTGGTCCCTTTGGAGTGTTTTCATATTTCCTTTCGTTTTTTTTTATTTTCACCTTAATTTAGTCATTTGTCAAGTATTTTTTTATTATTATGAACAAATAAAACAATGCAATACACATTTTAATAAGTAGATATACATAGGAGAGCTGCCTCTTCATCTTTGAAATATAGTGATTATTATAAAAATACTTTACGTGCTTTTAGAAGCACGAAAGGATTTTAATGTATTTAGTAAACGGTCCTCTCGTCCATGGTAAGCTTGCTTAACTTCGTAAACCTATCCATCTGCGCAGCTATTGTAAGCAAAATTTTATAGTAAGGCATAATAATAGCTAGTCTTCATGTATTTATTTTGTTGTTTTCCAAAAAACACACATTACATTTTAATTTTACTATAATGGACAACGGATCTAATCGTGTATTATTTTGCAGGGTTTCATACCTTTTTCAGTCAACCCGTGACAAAAGGTATAAAAACCTAAAAAAATATTACGCGATTTAAACCCATTGTCCATTATAGTAATAATATGTGTACAAATCGTGAAAGTTTAAAAGAATTTGACATTTTATTTCTTGAAGTACAATGTTTCATTTTTATAAGACACGCTCTTAAATATTTTTAAGTGATTGCAAAACAGTTCTTTGAGTTGACCCTTTAATATTTATTTATTTAGTAAAATTGTAAAACGAGAAAATAGAGATTATATTGAATTAAATTCTGTTTAAGATGTTTAAATAAAGGATATTTTATCTTCTAAGCTTTATATTACTTAAATGTTAAAATGTTCTTTTTCAGATATCTTTAATAACTATTTTAACATCAACACAAATAATTTTCTTTACATAAACATTCTGGGAAAGATATTAAACATAAAACTTTATCAGAAACCCTTTAGTTGTTGAAACATTATAAAGGCTTACAACATTATTGCTAATCCTTTAGAATATTTTTAATAATCAAAAAATTCTTTCAAAGTTTATGAATCTGACGGATACGCAAAAGTACATACAAAAAAAACTTTTAATTACTATGTACTAAACTTATAACAATAACATATCAAAATTCGTATGAGCCTAAACTTGCTTGGACAAATAAATTCACAATGTTAGAAGTTCCCCAATTGTTCCCACTTTCCGTAGGCCCGATGCTAATAACATACATGATAATAAACTAGAAGGCCTCGCTATTGTTATTGTTGGCGGTATTGAATATCACAAAATGGCCGAATATAAGGGCTCGGATGGAACAAAACACGAACACCGAACAAGGAAGGGTTCACTGGTAATTTTATAGTGACAACCCTAACATATTTTTACAGACATTGGGGCGATATCAAAACTTTGTGTCGATGAATATTTTCTTTTTTCTAGTTAAGTGTTATGGTTACGTCCATTTCTATACGACGAACTTATCTTAGTTTGCACTTGACATCTTTGAGGACACCGAAATAAAAAGAAATGTGCTTCGCAGAATTCTGTTTTTGTTTCTTATCTACGAGTCCTTTGCTCTTTCTACTTACAAGAGCACATACATAGAAATAACTGATTAAACCATTTTCGACCATTACATATTTTTTCTTCTTTTCATAAGCATCGAATTGAAGTAAAGAGAGCAAACTAAAGCGATTAGCAAATATTAAATTTATAGAATTTCAAAGCTATTTAATTTCTGACAATTTATCAAACCGAGGTTTAGTTAAGCTAGTTAGTCTAATTCAAATGTAAGCTCTAATATTCTTAGTATCACAAATGGCTGAACAGAGAATAACATATGCAAAAGAGAACTCATTTTAACAAGTTTTAACTAAGTATATATTATGAAACTTAATAGTTAAACTGTAACAGTACGACAGTCCTAAGCTATTTTCGTCTAAGTTACATTTGATTATGGAGATATACATACAAAGTCGTTTTATAAGCATATGCTTAAAGTTAAGTAATACGCATTGCAGATGCCGCAATGGAATGGCTTCTAGCTGTCTAGTTTCTGCAGTATTTGGAATTATGTCGTGGCTAAGGTTAGCTTTAAAATAAAACAAGTTTTTTTCGAAGAAATAAAGTATATGTTAAATAGAAATTAACGAAAGATTTGGAATATATTTTTGCATTTACTGTTATTTTTTATTTACAAGTAGATAAAGACTTAAATAAGATGATGTAACTATTTTACTGAGAGTTTTTTTCTACAGACATCCCCAACATCATCATCATCAGCCTATGCTGTCATATGCTGATGGTCCTCTAGACCTTCAAGTGTACGTCACTGGACACGTCTGTCGTTAGCTTCTTGCATTCAGCATCTCTCAGTCTTTTTGCGAAGATCATCGCTTCACCTAGCCTAGTCTTGCTCTACATTAAAGAGATCTTAGAGAGAGAAAGGCAGAAACATTTTCCGAAGCACTTTTTCGGGATAGATGTGACAAATTTTGTAGCAAATGGCGAAAATTATATCAATGCTACTCTAGCTCTAGCAATGTCACTATATTTGTTAATATCTCATGAGTTTTAATAGCCGATAATCCAAATAAAACAAACCGATGGATAGCGGCAATAAAACCGACCATTACCGAAGTAAACAATATTAGAGAAAGAGTCGTGAACATAAATCTTGACAGAAATGCCCAGACAGCGATAGCCGGCCAAATTGTGGCGAAAGAAGCACAATATATGTAATACATAAGTAAGATTACGTTATGTCTTGTCATCCGAAGATGTTCTTTAGATAGTAAAATAGTATTCCATTTTCTTAGAATATGTTTAGTTATATTATGTTAGAAAAATACATTCTATACATGACCAATCTAAACAATGTTCATGATTCATATGTTTTAAGGTTATGTTTTTGCCTTTTAACTTTAGCTTTGCTATAAGATCACACTTAATTTTGTTACTAGTGGAACGTAGTCTTTAATAATAGCTATCTTAAAACACATTTTTATATACTGTAACGTAGACAAAGAAGTAATATAAATATAAGTAGTTTAAATTGTCATAAAATGTCTGAAATACTCAGGTGTAGGTTCCTTTGGAATAAGATTTGTTAAGAGCTCGCTTAGTACTGGCACGGCAGTTTGAAGATCGACAGAAAGACAGCCCTGCGGTGTCCGTTGCTCTTTATATGGTGGCCCGAGCGAGCCAGCAAGTAGAGACAGATACATCCTAGCCACAATACACATCTTGGGACAAATCCTATCTACCAAACTAGACAGAGCCTAAACTATGGTAACTGGTAAAAATATTTATAATATATTTCCAAATTCATTGATTAAATATTTAAATTACTCCCAAAAACAAAATAATGGGTTAAAATGTCTTTTTCCACTAATACAAAGCTTTAAACTGCTATATTGCAAATGCAAGTGGAATATCAAACTTCTAAATAGTTCACGAATCTATTGATTTTTACTTGGCAACGAAAAAGCAGCAGTTGAGTCTAAAAGAGAATGTGCTCTTGAACTACAAAATACTTTATTGTAACCATTTTATACGGGAGTAGCTGTTTATCGTATAAACATTTTATGCTTTTTCTAGTTTATCTTCACGCATAGCAGGCATTCTAACTTTTTGTAAGATATATACGTTCACTGGCAACTTACAGATTATTTTTGGTATATATTTTTTTAGTTATAAAATTAGCATATACTCCGTCATAGTTCAATAGTGTTATTTCAAAGAAGTTGTTTTCTTAACAAGGTTAAAAAAATGTACGAAGCCAATGCTAATAGTTTAAAATACGTCATAATAATAAAGAAGAAATCTAATATATAAAATTCTCGTGTCATAGTGTTCAACTTTGAACTCCTCCGAAACGGCTTGACCGATTTACGTGAAATTTTGTGTGCATATTGGGTAGGTCTGAGAATCGGACAACATCTATTTTTCATCCCCCTAAATGTTAAGAGTGGTCCACCCCTAATTTTTTTATTAAATTTTTTAGACAATTTTTTTTGTTCTTATTTTGTTATGATTCAGCATTAAAAAATACATACGACCCTTAATTTTTACCTCTCTACGATCAATCCCAATTTTTTAATAGCGATATTACTATTTTAGTAGCAAAACAACGTTTGCTGGGTCAGATAGTATTATATATTATATTATATTATATTATATTATATTATATATTATATATATATAAAATTATAAAGAGGAAAGATTTGTATTTTTGTTTGTTTGTTTGTTTGTATGTAATGGATAAACTCAAAGACGACTGGACCGATTTTAAAAATTCCTTCACCATTAAAAAGCTACATTATCTGCGAGTAACATAGGCTATATTTTATTTAAAATATAGCCTATGTTACTAATAATTGCTATTTCATCTTTTGTAGGCGCTAACATTTAACAATACTTTAATTTAGGTAATCAGGAAAGCAGCAGAGAAAAGAAAACACTCCACCGAATCTGTCTGGTCAAGATACACTCAATAACCACCTAATAAAATTTAATATGATTTTCACCAGGTGATGGTGTAATTCTTCCATTATAGTTTTGTGAGTGTGAATTGGCTGAAGTATTACGATGATAGTTATTAGAGGCTAGAGTGGCGACCACGAACTGGCAGACGCAGCGTGGGCAGGCCTCCAACAAGCTGGACCGACGACCTGGTAAAGGTCGCGGGCAACCGATGGACAAGGTCAGCTCAGGACCGACTGATGTGGAAATCCTTGCGGGAAGCCTATGTCGAGCAGTGGACGTCTTATGGCTGAGATAGAACTACTTTTGAGGCAAACAAGCATACGGCCCACCTGATGTTAAGCAGTTACCGTAGCGTATAGACGCTTGCAGTACCAAAGGTATCACTTGTGTGTTACCAACCCATTTTTTACACCAGGATCATAAGATGGGAGCAGAGTAGTCATGGGATAGGAATACGTTTCTTTCAAAATGGATCCCTAAGTGAGCGATGGAGACCTATAGTCACACACAGGAACACAACTACACCGCTGTGTGTAGTTATTTGGCTGTCATCTAATGTAAGGTGGAGTTCCTCCCCTATCTTAAAAAAAATCTCTTAAAAATCATTTTGCAATTGAATGAATAGTCTCTCATAATGGTTCTCATTAAAAAAAACCAGTTCTGGTGATCGGATCCGTAGGGAATTGAGTAACCTCCTCAAATATTATCTAGGCATACTGCAATGAATCAAACAAAATTAAATGCATTCAGGAAGCATGAATTCGTTAGTGAAACTAATAAAGAATACTGCAGAAGGCCAACTTCTCAATGATAAATAATTTGCCGATGGAGATCAGACATAATGTGTAATGAAATGACTGTAACTAATCACATTTAATCAGCAAATTAAAATGGTACAATTGAACTAATATGATGATGCAGCCGGATATAGGCACCGAAACTTCGTAATTAAACAATGTACAAAGTAAATATGCATGGTTTCAGAGATATACATAATAATAGAAACCTATATATCGAATTTACGTTGAACTCTCACTAATATAGTCGACTATATTAAAACTAAAAGCTTACTTTACTAGTTTTTTATTCAGTTTTGTTCCGGGAGCTTATGTAGAGTACTATATCTCTATTAATAGAATGATGGATCAAAAAGAATATAACAACTATGCAGTTCAATTTCTGTAATCCTTGAGCACTGCGGCGGACCATTATGCACTTTAGGAATTTAAAAAAAATTAGCCCACTCACTGCTGGGCACGGGTCTCCCCCATACACTTGGAGGGATATTAGCCTACTACACCACGCTGGCCAGACGGATTGATATAGGGTTTTATTTCGAATTTTCCTTCTCTTGCAGTGGATATTGTCTGCCTGGCTTACTCCTTTAGTCGACTCTTACGACACCCTTGGGATAGAAAGGGATGGTGACATTTTGTATTCTTAATCCGTCACCACACGGAAACCTATCAGGTTAGAAGTGACCAATTTAAAACGAAATGTATAGATGCAGAAATTTCTACAGGGTATGGCACAGATATATTTAATCTATTAGCTAAGCATTAGGCCATAAGATTGTTCACGTTTGCGCTGAAACAATTTGAAGAGCAGATTTTTTTTTTTTTTTTTTTATACTACTTGGGTGGCAAACAAGCATACGGCCTACCTGATGTTAAGCAGTATCCGTAGCCTATAGACGCTTGCATTACCAGAGGTATCACTTGCGTGTTGCCAACCCATTTTTTTTACACCAGGGCTTTAAGATGGAAGTAACCCTGGGATAGGAATACGTATCTTTCAAAACGCATTCCTAAATGAGCGCTGGAGACCTGTACTCACACACAGGAACACAACTACACCGCTGTGTGTAGTCATTTGGCTGTGGTCTTCTGTAAGGTGGAGGTCCTTCCCCAGTCGGGCTTGCTCGCTAGTATGGTGCCCTACCTCTCTTAAAACCGAGAATATTTCTTTATGAAGTTTATTAATTGCAGAACCTAAATGTTTAAAAGTAAAACGTAACTGACTAATCAACAAACGCACAGTTTAAATGACTAGACACTCAGAGAGCTATTATGATATAGGCATCCGCTAAGAAAGATTTTTTTAAATGTAACCGCTAAAGATGAAAATCAGCCAATGAAAGTTTGTAGTTTTCAGATTTACAGTAAAAGACTAAACACGCGAACGAAGTCGCGGGTACAGCTAGTATTATATAAAATTATACCTAATCAGATATGATGTGGATACGTTATGGGCTACACATTAACAGATTATTTAATATTAAGAGCAGAGAACAAGAGAATTGTATAACTGTTTGTATTTCCCAGTAAAAATATATATATTTGAGCTAAAACCATTTCGTTTCCATTCATTTGGTGTATACGCACAATTGCTTACGTCTTCAAAGAATATTAATTTCTGTATTCCCTTTTTGTTACGTAACTCATCTTTTGCGGTGTACTTTAACCCCAATTTGAAAAGACGGCATTCAGCCCAAAGATTTATGACGTTAAAGGTTTCCAACGAGGTTTAATTATGTGAAAATTTTACTCCAATTAATCATACGGGAAGAGTTTTGTGTGAAGTGTCGATTGTATCTATGAAAGAACGTTTGGTTTAGGTTACATCGGATTCTACCTGAAATTAAATAAGACACAAGCGAGCAAATTTGATTCTTTATACTACTTGAGGCATACGAGCATACTTCCCGCCTGATGTTAAGTAGTTACTGTAGGCCAAGGACGCTTGCAATACCAATATTACTTACAATAATAATATATGTATGTGTACCAGAGGTATCCCTGGGATAGGAAAATGTTTCGTACAGTATATCACTTTAGTTGTAACCAAGTTCCAAAAACGTTCTTCAAAGTTGACATGTAATTATGAAAGTTCAAAACAATTGAGTCTCATTTGTTCATTTAAGCAGAACGATATAATTGGGTGTTTCCCATCTATTGTGCTTACGTCTTTTCAGCACATTGACGGCAAACAATAGAACGTCGCTTCGTTTTGGAAATGCTATTGTAGGTAATTAATTTTGGTATCGTCAATATTTGTCTAATGTTCAGTTTATCAAAGGAAACTGAAACTTATTTCAACTCCGTGATAGTCTAAATTAGAGTGCACGTTTTGACGTATTCTAAAAACTACGTACATAGATTTAATAGGCGGTTATCATTAGTGTAATAGACTACAGGTCTAAATAGTGTAATATTGGGTATATGGACCTTTAGGTATTTAATATGTTTAGTTACAGGCGCGGCGTTTTTTAACAAATGGACGGCATTATGCAACAATGACTAACCACCACCACCACCATCGAAAAACATTTAAGTTATGAAGTCAATGGAAAAAAAAACAAATTAATTTTATTTATAATTCCCACCGCCTTGTCTGTGCAGTTCTATTAATCCCATCAATAGGACGAACTGCTAACCTATAATTGTAAGCACACAATCAATTGTCGGCTATACCCGACCGCGGTATTCGAAAATCAAGCAAAATACTCAAAAATCTAAAGCATTTACACACATAATATTATATAATGTTCATCATCATCATCAAATGGTAAAGTCTGTAGATAGCCGATGGTCAAGGACAGTTTAGGACCGAATGCTGAAAAATTCTTGAGAGAGTATAGTCTTTCTTAAAATTCTTGTTTTAAAATGCGAAGTTCTGTTCAAAAGATAGGTAGGTACGCAAGTGAATAATGAACGCCGCATCTTGCCTCAAGGCCCATATTAAAGAACGTTTGGCCTTGCTCCCCTCAGTTTGATGTTATATCTATACTACATTATTTGTATTTTTATTTACATTAAGAGCTGAATCCATTACAAGGCCATGTTTTATTGAAAATTTAACAAGTTTAGATTTATTTATTCTGTTTATGTGAAGTTGTTTAAAAGAGGTAAAGCACCAGACAAGCGTGAAGGACCTCCATCTTGCAGAAGACCAGCCAAATAACTACACGCAGCGGTGTTATTGTGCTTCTGCTCATTAAAAGAAGCCGAAGACCATGCCAAGTGGGATACATAGAGGCCTATGTCAATCATCATCAGCCAATTGCAAGTCAGTGGCTGATGATGATGCAGTGAACAGCTTGTTTTTATCGTTTACTAGCTGTAGCCCGCGGCTCTGACCGCGAGGATGTCAGTTATCGCGAAAAGTAGCCTATGTGCTATTCTAGACCATAATCTATCTCTGTGTCAAATTTCCTCCAAATCCGTTCAGTAGTTTTTACGTGAAAGAGTAACAAACATACATCCGTACATTCTTACTAACTTTCGCTTTTATAATACTAAGTATTAAGTACGATATAATTGAGTATTTTAAAATCCATTCTTATCTTATAAACGTAAGCCGATAGTAAATAATGATACCTTATTATAATTTCAGCAAACATCACCTTCACATGAAATGTATTAACAATTTAAGTTCAATTATAATTTTGAATATTAATCAGGTTTAAATGTACTCATGTATGAACGAACAAAATGAAAATTAATTTGTAATTTGCCGGATGCTTGGGCACACTTGTAGGTATGCCTACCTACCTGTATGATTTTAAACGTATTAATTATGAACAACGTCGATATTGAGTACGAACCATTTCCAATAACGGTTGACCTAAAAATGTGAGTGAACGATTTTTAAGTTCTCATTTTTTGCTGTAGTCACCGTTCATAGTGATTTTGATCGCTAAAAATAGAAAAGTGATGTTGTCATCAAGCTTCTAACCCTGTATGATTTTTCTTCAAAATACATATTCTAATAAATGACTAAATACATACTCTCCAGCGCTCGTTTTGAAAGAAATATTTTTCCTGTAGTCTTGTTTTTGCATCCGTGATGCTTTGGTTTAGGTTCAGTTGAAAATCAGCGTCGAACATCAACTTAGGTGTTAGACCTATGATGAACTGGACCTATTTGGCACAGCTTTGAGGCATGCACGGCATTTATTAATCTTTTATTATTTTTATTTTTTTATATATTTTTTTCGTTTCTTCTTCTATTTAATTGTTATATTTATATTAATATAGCTTGTGGTGTCTCCGCTTGTGTCCAAATAAACAATTTTTCTTTCTTTCTTTCTTTCTTAGTCTATCTTAAAGCCTTGGTGAAAATCATGATCTGGCAGGCCGTATGCTTGTTTGCCACTCAAGTAATATAAAAGAGTAACAAACACCTATCCCCACAAACGTTCGCGTTTATAATATTGTTTGATTATATTATCAAAAAGTCCCATGAAGTTTCACCATAGTCACCACAGGAGGCGCAAATAATAAAATGTATAAATCACACGCCACCTGTCTGGATAAACGTAAATCCAACTTTGTAAAGTTAATATAACTTTTCTTGTTTTGTTAAACATAAACATATTTTGGTAAAGCCATGAATGTTATTAATGTTTATAGCATAAAAATGATTTTGTGTCTTTGCTTTTTAAGAATACGATGTGGTTAGAAATGTTACGACGCAGGTACCACAGACAAATGTATATATTTTCAATTGTAGTGTACTTTATTTTTGGCATAGATTATATGCAGACTCATAACTTATGCCTCCATAGGAGAAGACCACGGATGTCCATTTCTTATTATTCTTGAGCCTTTCACTAGAACGTCAGTCATTTGGTCTGCAAACATTCGACAAATGCATTGACATAAAGGTATTTCAGAGATCCTCAACGACAAACAAATACCAATACAAGTGGGGATTTGAATTTTTTTTTAAAGACATTTTCACTATGTAATAAGTTTACTATGGCACGTGTTAATAACTCACGGGTTAGACGGCCCTTTAAAAACTTTTTATATTGGATTCTCATTTTAGAATCAGAATTCATAACTTATTTTCTATTACACGGGAAAATTATCCTTACAGTGATTAGAGAATAAAGGCTACAATCCTTTGTTGTATTTAACAAGGGTAAACATTCTAAATCTGACAAATTTTATTGACATTGGCTAATAAAGACACGGCTTGACTGCCAGCGCAGTCCCTATAACCTAGTTATTCTTAGATAGTAATACTATAGGTAAACAACGTTGCAAATAAATTTCAATAGGACACTGCTTTAAAATCAGCTACAAAATGGGGTTAAGTCGATTTCAAGGAAAAGCTCTATTGATTCGGTCCAGTTTAAAATAACTAGAACGCGTAATCTATACGGGGATTAATAAGGACTTCGGGGATTAGAACGTTAGACAGCGGAAGGCTGAATGCGATAACCAATTAGCTAGGGACTTTCTCCCCACAAAGCATCCTATTAATTCTTGTAAGGATACTATCCTACTAATATTATAAATGCGAAAGTTTGTAAGAATGGATGGATGGATGGATGTTTGTCACTCTTTCACGTAAAAACGGATCATGGTCTGGAATAACACATAGGCAATAACTAGTACTTATATAAAGTAAATGGGGGTCGCTCGCGACTTTGTCCGCGTAGTAATTTGGAATATTATCCCCGATTTTGATACATATATCATTACTGCTCCGCCCCTATTAATCATAGCGTGATGTTATATAGCCTATAGCCTTCCTGAATAAATGTACTATTCAACAAAAAAAGATTTTTTCTAATCGAACCAGTACTTTCTGAGATAAGCTCGTTCAACCAAACAAACAAGGTCTTCAGCTTTATAATATTAGTATAGATATGTTACACTTAGTATCAGTTTTAGAGCTCCCTGCCGAGGTTTTCCCGAGAGACTATAGCATGTTGTTTTTTAAGAAAAGAGTTATAAGTTTTTTATAGGGCAACGCGCGAGTGAAACCCCTGCTATTGCAAGCGTCCATAGGCTACAGTAACTGATTACTATCAGGCGGGCCGTATGCCCATTTGCCACCTAGGTAGAATAAAATACAGGTTTAATTCCAGAAAATTTCAATGACGTTAAAGAGCATTCAGGCAGCTCAGGATCGGCTATTGTGGAGACATATGAGTGAGGCCTATGTTTAGCAGTGGACATTATCAGGCTGCGATGATGATGATAAAGAGCATTGAAATTAATTAATTAATCGGATCTCTACCCGTAAATGGGTAGTAGATACGTAAAAACACTTGATAAGCACTCTATAAATCTCAGTATAACTTTAATGTTCACTCTGAAGAGAGATACTGTATTATTAATCATCGTAAAAGCATTAATATGCTCATCAACTATGAAAATAATTTCATAATTATTTTATTATCATTATTAATTTTAGATTTTTGGGTTGGTGGTCTTTCGTATAGATAAAAAAGAACTGCATAAAGCTATATATAATACTACCAAAAAGACCTATAAGAGGTAGTTACACGTGTGCTAGTGTAAACTACTGTAGATTAGCTAATATGTATAACGAAATTATAAAAGGAGTAAAATTTATTTGTTTAAAAAAATCAACTAAAACCGTGACCAAAGGTGGGTAAAATGCCAGTGGCATTATCTACCAGTCAATCTTTACGTAATGCAAAGAAAAAACCAAGAAGGTTAGGTTACGAGAAAACTAACCAATTATTATGTTACCAAAATCAAATCGCTTCGATTCTACCAACATTTTTCTTATGCAACCTTTGATGTTGTAATAGGGATGAATAGAGCACACTCATTGTCACTCAAATAATTTAAAACCAGACAGATAGTCAAAGGACTTCACACAATGCGTGCTTATCACCGCTCTTGCCGAGGCAGGTCTTGTTCATGCTGGCATGAGAATTTATTTGTCTTTCTTTCTTCCTACCATGGTGGCAATCATTGGTCTATAGTGGTATGGAATATTATGTTAAAAACATTGAGGTTGAAGACTACATTGCGGTCGAGTGATGGTCATCTCACTACTAACACCGCAACAGTGAGATGTCCAACTTAATAGTGAGATGACCATCACTCGACCCTGCGTTCGATACCCACGGGACACTAAACTTTAAATATATACTAATAAATACTTGTTATGTGTCTGAGTGTAATTTGCAAAGTCCCCCGTGACACATGGCGCCCTAGTGAAAAAGTTCTCTTAAAAAACAATTACCTAGTAAGGTAATCTACCTTAATTTCTCTACCTTAACTTTCAAAGCTTTTATTTCCTATATAACAATAATTTATTTCAATAAAAATATACGTTTAATTTCAACAACACATGCTTGTATAAAACTTTTGTTTATCACGATTAAAAGCGGCATTTTAGCATTCTAGCTTAATTTATAGCACGCAGTGGTAATACATGCAATAAATTTTCAACAGCATAATTATGTCAATTTAAATGATAAATAAGTTTTATATTTCACGATGTTATTAATGTATTAAATTAACCGCATTTGATTTAGGAAGTCCGATCATATATTTTAGATATTTTAACATAATTGGCATCGTTTTGATGTAGATCCTAATTTATATTATTGGAAGTCAAATATATAATTTTATAGATAAATTACACCTAGACAAAAACTAGTTGTGTTTAGCATACATAGTACTTATTCTGAATGAAAATCTAACTTATGTACTTTCCTATACTAATGGGCATAAATTTTATTTTTACGCTGCTTTTTATCCTGGAAAACACTGCACTTGTGGTATTGTGAACGTGGGTGAAGCTACCGGCAGAAGCTAGTGAAATAATATACCAATTATGCCTGTAGGATTACGAGTAAAGGTCAAATATTAAATGTATTATAAATGAACATTTACCCTTTTATCGTTACCACCAATTACTGATTAACTCAAGGCAAAAATACACCTGCATCCTTCGACTGCGTGAGCCTCTATTATTAAGAGTAACTAAGTAGGTAGAGTGGCGCAGTGCTGAACCGTTCCCTACAATTTGGTTAATCGCCTCGCACGAATACGGGGTAGGGGTGGGTAGGAGGGCTGCGTGACTTCGTGCTTAGTACGGTTGGGTGCTTAGATGGGGCGAGAGCGAATTTTGTTCATGATTTTTTATAATATTTGAGAACAGAATTTTTTTATTGCAGTGTAGTACTCGTTTAAGAAAAACATTATTTAAAATAGAAAGCTAGTAATGCCCTCGGTACTGCAAGTGTTTATAGGTTACTAGCTTCCGCCCGCGGCTTTGCCCGCGCGTACATTCCCTCGGGAACATAGTTTTTTTCCGGGATAAAAAGTAGCCTTTGTGTTTTTCCAGACTATAATCTATCTCTACGCCAAATTTAATACAGACCCGTTTAGTAGTTTTTGCGTGAAAGAGTAACAAACATTCATACATTCTGACAAACTTTCACGTTTATATATTAGTGTACCTAGATGTTAACTACTTACCATTTAGCAGGCCGAATGCTTATTTGTCACCGTTTACTGTTGTGATAATTATAAAAATCAATTAAGCAACATTAATGGGAACCAGACATCCAAAAAAAACGGTAGTGTTCTTTCTTCCCTATTTTTTTTTTAAAATTTAGGCTCCAATTTTGAATTCCTATTATTATTTATTTGCTACGACGTCGTAGCAATCGTAGCAACAGCTACGTTTGAAATAAATCGCCGTTATCGAAAAGTGTTTAATTTTTTTTTTTTTTTTTTGCTCTAGGATTAAGCCCTGTATCGGGACTTTACAAATAAAGCTCCTTATATAAAGTGCACCCAATCTCTAAACAACTGTCTGTAGGTCACACAAACAGAATATATCGATGAATATGACGAGATACACTTTAAATACTATGCGTACAGCAGCGTACTCAGCTCTTTATATATATTTTTTTTACAATTAGAGTGTATAATTATATAATACCCATACATTAAAAATTTAGGGCGGATCAAGTTTAAGTGTTCCTGAGTACAGGTCTCCAGCGCTTATTTAGGAATGCGTTCTGAAAGTTTTTTTCCTATCGCAGGAATACTCTATCTAAGGCCTTGGTGTAAAAAAAAGGGTTGGCAACACACAAGTTATACCTCTGGTATTGCAAGCGTTTATAGGCTACGGTAACTGCTTAACATCAGGCGGACCGTATGGTTGTTTGCCACCTAAGTAATTATATACATATGGATATATCTTCGACGACTACGACTCCTGTATCCGCTTACGCTTGTCTACCCGCTCACTGCATGCCATCTCGCTTATTGACTATATAACATTGTATACGAACCAGTGAGGTCGCTACTGGCTTAGGTGTAAATAATTCGTGAAGCACTTAAAAATTTGTGTTTGCAGGCACGAAAAAGCGTCCTCACGTTTTTCACTTCGTCTGCAAGATTAGGAAGTTAAAACGGTGAATTCAGGCGAGAAGCTTCACGGTTATTTATAGATTAATCTCGTTTTTTTTCTTTTGCAAAGCTGATTTTTGTTTTTCTTTTCCTTGTTCGTTATCGGCAATTGCAAAAAAATATTTAAATTTGTTTTATCTCTTTTATAAAAAAATATAAAAATAAATGAATACTTACGTTTCTATTTGAATAAGAGTATTATAATAAAAGTTGGTTCTGACACTAGTACTCGTAATAATAGCAACTTATAATAATGTTCCACTCCTGGGTACACTACTGTTTTCTCTATCAAGAGAACAGAAAAGTTGGGCCACGGTGGACCAATGCATGTTGGTGATGAAACATGCCTTTGGAATTCCTTTGTCTTTTTGAATTTATTGATATACTAGCGGCCTGCCCCGACTTTGCCCGGGTTAAACTATTTTCAGTTCAACTTTCTTATTTTTTTTTTACCTAAGAACCTTTTCCTGATAATACATAACCTGATGAACATAGCAAAAAAAGAATTAGCGAAATCGGTTTAGCTGTTCTGGAGATTTGCGCTTAGCAACAAATTTAGCGACTCATTTTTATATTGTAAATTAGGTATTAAAATTACCACACAAAAACCCATCTACTAAAGGCTAACTATGTCACAAAATTGATTAAAAAAGTACAAAACTTATTCAGATATTAATAATGGGCAATTACCTATATACCTATGAAGGCCAACACCTCGTTAGAACGAAAATAGCTTTGAGTCTGCAAGCAGCCTTGTGCGCCCTACTTAAGCGAGGTGTACACTGGCATTCACACGTTCTCGCGCCAATCAAATCTCGTACCTTTGATTGGAACGTAAAGGTGAAAGGAAATGATCTTTGAAACTATCGGGGACTATCTAGAAGCTAGAGCGTAGCCCTGAGATTTTCTTCGTAAGGGTATATGATAGTTGGTGGGTACTTAATAGTTCGACACGTGAGGTATAGTGCTAAAAAAAATGCGGGGCAATCTTTGGGGACTGCCGATAGAAGTAAAAACTAATAACTTGTGAATTGTATCGTCGAGCGCGTGAGTAACGATGACGCGAGTTTCACGCTAAAAGTACACATACATATATACACAGTATACATATAGCTCATGGAAAGCGGTCGGTGACGATGACGCGAGTTTCACGCTTTTTATTCACCTAAAAAGTGCTGAAGGCGCCCAAAGTTTTATTTCAAAAAGGTCACCTCGCAATTAAACGCGTCTAATGTTTTAGATTCGATTACGACCCGGGATATTACTTTGTGTTGTGAGCGTTTGTTCTGCGTTCAAGTGTACTTTTTGTCCGTGAATTGTTTGTTACTTATGTTGGTAAACTCTTACATGGCAAAGGGCTTGTTTCAAATGGATACAAGATCGGAAATATTATGTTTAATCAACATCAGATAACAACATTGAATAAATAGGACATTACACGTTACATAAAGTTTTTTTTATCCTAGGGAGATTTCATCATAAATCTTTGGTGTTTATTTTTGGAATGGCAACACGCAAGTGATACCGTTGGTATTGCAAGCGTCCATAGGCTACGGTAACTGCTTACCAGGCGGGCCGTATGCTTGTTTGCCAATTAAATAGTTAAACAAAATGCCCCAGCTATAGAAACTATTATACTACATTTACAGTAGACATACAGAAAGGTGTATCCCCTTTGTGCCAATTGTGTTGGAAATCTTCCACCCGGACATACATTGCCGTGGCAGGTCTGGAAGTCGTTAAATAGACTCCGGACTCAGGTCGGCCGGAGCAAGGAAAATTTGTTCAAGTGGGGTTTTACAGATGAAGCAGAGCTTGCTCATGCGGTGTAACCCAAACAATGGCTCACCTCACATCATGTCCTGCATGTCCTAACACCTGCACGCAAGAGGACTTGATGGCTGCCTCTGACAATGCAGTCAATGTAGCTGAATTTTGGGCCGCAATAATATAAATTTAACGATGTTTGCCATCGAAACGCTTAAAAGAAGACAGTAGTCTTAGATAAAGAGTGAGCACCAGCAGTTTGCAAAGCTGGTCTTCTGGTACTCGCATTGAGAAGGCACTCAGTTAGGCAACGTTCAAATTGGATCGCGAGGTAAACTCGTGAGAGCAACGTTGTAGAGTAAAGCTAGTACTTAGTCAGAATTTCAACTGAATCTTAAAAACGTGAATAGAATGTTTAGGTGTTTCAAAAATTATAAGATATTCTACACTAACTACACTAGCTTTGTCGTGTGCCTTGTTTAGTTCGTGTTATTATCAAAGAATTAGCTATTGAATAAAACATAGTATGCTACTTGTAATTTCAAATGGTAATTGAGTCAAGAACGAGACTGCATGAATTGCATATTTTTGTTTCAAATTATACCGTTGTATTAAAATTTATTTAAGTTATTTTGTACTTGTAGAATATGAAGTGAAAATAAATTAAAGACGCAAATTCATAATTTAGTAATAGTAATCTATGTTTGCGCACGTTCTTGTGCGCTGTAATATTTCCCACGCAGATAGCTAGTCTTCGTCGAGATTAACCACCGTGACAGAAATGCGGTAAGGAGGACATTAGCTATAGTATAGAATCGCGACTTTTACATCAAAAGATAAGCAGAGGTGTAGTCGGGGGTGGTGACGAGTATATTTTATTTAAAAATTCTTATACTTGATCAAAGCCAGGACCTACCTTACTAGGCTCGGCAATAATTGGCACTAACCTTTGTGCTATCGAGGCAGCCTATATTTGTGTTATCTGCATAACATTATTTTGTAATTCTCTATCTTTTT
This sequence comes from Trisateles emortualis, assembly GCA_947095525.1. Taxonomy (NCBI): domain Eukaryota; kingdom Metazoa; phylum Arthropoda; class Insecta; order Lepidoptera; family Erebidae; genus Trisateles; species Trisateles emortualis. The sequence continues at coordinate 16,057,893 of OX352736.1, read as the reverse complement.
CTTTTCCTGGCTATATTACACTAGCCCTTGACTTCATCCACGAAAACAAAAACAAATCTATACTATAAGAACGACACACTTATCGGAATAAAGTAGCTTTGATATTTCAGACTATAATCTGGCTTGATTGATTAAAAAACATACATCCAGCCAAACTTCTGCATTCTTCTTCTTCTTCTTCTTAGCGTTTCGTTGGCAAACATCGTTAAATTTATAATATTGCAGCCCAAAATTTAGCTACGTTGACTGCATTGTCAGAGGCAGCCCTCAAGTCCTCTTGCGTGCAGGTGTTAGGGCATGCAGGACATGATGTGAGGTGGAGCCATTGTTTGGGTTACACCGCATGAGCATTCCAGATCTGTACCATAATGTAAACCCCCACCTGAACAAGTTTTCCTTGCTCCGGCCGACCTGAGTTCGGAGTCTATTTAAAGTCTTCCAGACCCGCCACGGCAATGTATGTCCGGGTGGAAGATCTTCAGCAGGTGGCACAAAGGGGTAAGGTAGTACTTTTGCATTTATAATTATACTAGTTTAAGGTGGTGGTGTAGTCTATTTTTAATGTCATAATATTGATATTATAACATAAACAATCTGGCATAACATATTAATACTAAAAATAGAACAAAGCATCTTAAACGGTGGGTATTATATGAACTGTCTAAATCTTTATTAGAATTTGGGGCATATAATTTAGGCCCACTCAATTTTATGCTCTATTAAGTTATTAAGCCACTGTAGCGTCGTATGGAGTAAGGTAGGTTTGCGACTACCTGGGTTAATTGAATCCCGTGTGTCCAGAACACACAAAAATATACACTTATAAGGGTCGGTTCATATCTTACGGGAAATGCGTCGCGTATTGTCGGTCGCGTAACGCCAGAACAGACAAACATAATTAAAATATTCAACCTTTCACACTTAGCCGACGATGCGTTAGTGCATCAAGCATACGAATAGACGCGACCGATGATACGCTCGACGCATTTTCCCTTAGATATGAACCGATCCTAAGAACAAAATTATATGAATATAATATGTATTAATTAAACAAACAAGATACATGGAAAGAACACTCAGGGTGTAGGTCTTAGGCACAAGATTTGAAGAGGGATGCGCAGTAAATTTTTTTCCTGCGCCGGCGCGGCTATGCGCAGGAGAAAAATTTACTATAATTGTATTATAATTCAGTATTACCTCAATAAAATAATCTCGTTTCAAATCTAATATTAAACCCTAAGAGAGTTAGAGCACCATAAAGGTGAGTAAACCATAATGAGGCAGGACCTCCATCTTACAGAAGACGACAGCCAAATGACACAGATACAGCCAGGCACAGAGTTATGGTTGTGTTCCTGTGTGTAAGTACATGTCTTTAGCGTTCATCTAGGGAAGTGTTCTGAAAGTTACGTTTTCCTACCGCAGGGATCTATTAAAAACCCACTGGTATCATAATTGATACCAGTGGGCCACGGTAACTGCTTACCATTATTCCGGTCCGTATTGTTATTTTCAACCTAAGTCCTATCCTAGTAAGTATCATACACCTTTACCTACCTTCATAAAAAAAGGCATGACGCTATACTGTTGTAAACTTTAAATATCTCATAATTACTTTAATAACAGTAAACGAATAACGATCCAACCCTTTTTAATAACGTAACATACATTTTGAATAAGGAAATAAAACAGTAGATCTCCAAAATGAGCCATTAAACTCCGAATCTTGCTACTCAAATGAGATATAATCTACCAACGTTAAACCTAACTTGGCAAATTAGTTTTTGCTCACAAATTACACTTACATTCGCCTATTTGATAACACACTCAAACAACTCGAGGGCAAACTCAATTATCTCTTATAATCCGACCCTAGTTGATGATAACAACTATATTAGTGCTAGTTTAACTATTTCTGTAATTGCTTTTGTAAAGTCAGCTTTAGAATAAAATCTTTCAAATCAGATGTGTACGACAAGTACGATGTATATACAAGGGGCCAGCCCCAATTTCTTTTCTATCTTTGTTTTGACGTGACAACGTCTTATAATTCGATGGAGCCGGCTGCACGCACGAAAAAATATGACGTATGCGGCGTTACCTGAAGTATGCGGCGTTACCTAGCTCTGAGGCGTTCCATTGTGCAAGCGAGAGCGCGGAACGAGCGACAAAGAGGCACAATCGGCCATTCTTATGACGTTGTCACGTTCAACTATCGTCAGTAAACCAACTTTATAGACAACCGATTTTTTTTAAAAGACAACTCCCGAACTAGGAAATAAGCTCTGTGTCGCGGGGGACTCTAAAGACATATTGACTTTTGGTCAAATTTTGCTTTCTGAACAAATAAATTATTTAATTTTAATTTTAACTAATAATAAGTAATACTTTACACATTATTATATGTAATTGGAACTCTAGAAGTGACATAATACAGTTTTTACGTGTTTGCTGCTAAATCTACAGTACAAAAACCGTTTACCGGTCTGCGCAGTGACACGCAGATTTCAACGGACGGAATTTGAAGTCATCGTGTAAAACCTGGGGAGTATTTTACTTATTAACCTCCTCAACACTCCACAATACATACATATAATGCTGGAAGCTAGTATTTAACAATCTATACTATATATATTTGTAATTTATATGTGTTAAAACCAGCATTTAACATAACAGTTTTTACACTTGTCATATTGTCATACTGTTTTTCAAAGACAAATTAAACGCTTAACTAAGCATACACGACATACACACTGTACAATTTACCTACATTGTTAATATTTATAGCTAATATCAAGTAATTTCACACAATAAATCAACCATTCATCACTACACATTAGTAACACTAAACTTTAGCCTGATAATATCAGTTATTGTCACTTTCATTCACTGTTTTTTTCAATTTAATAGTTCAGAACTCACTTCTGCTCACCCTACTATTAAGTATTTCCCTTGTCAAATCATTTTAAAATTTTAACATTGATTCTGTAACTATTGTAATGGCCAAATAAAATATCATACTTACCTATCTTAAATCTAAGTCATTTTTGTTCAAAATTCTAATCAAAACTTACTTAATTTCCCTAATAGTTTATAAATCCTAACTTCTTATTGTTTGTTTTAATTTATTTTCACTCCTATAACATCTTTATTTGTTTTATTTCTTTCTCTCAGCTGTTTTTATTTTTTTTTTACTTCTAGGGACTTGGTGATATTGAAGGTCATTTCTACAATGAATTCTCATATAATGACCCGCAAAACAAAGGCCAAGGAAACAGAAACACAGCTTAAATTAACGCTGCTAGAATTGAAAAAATGCAAAGAGGACAACGGTCAGCTGTTGAAGGAACGCAGTGACTGTGAAGAAGAAATGAAATGTTTAAATAATAGGGTAGCTGAGTTGAAGGGACAATTATCTGCATTTCACACTCAATATATAGACATATCAGACCAACGGAATAAACTACAGGAAGAATTGGAGTCATTCAGTAGCTGTCATGATACATACACAACGTCTCTCAGTCGCATTACTGAGTTAGAATTAAATCTAAGTAAGGCCCATTTGCAAATCATTTCCCTTAAAGAAACAATACAGGCTATGAACCGTAATGGGACCCAGAACCTTTATTCTGAGCTTTTAGGTAATAAAATAGATATTTTAAACGCTTTAAAATGTAAATGTAACTTTAAGTCATCATTTTCTACCACTAGTTTTAAGAAATCTAGAAAACATTTTAAATTGAGGAAATTAGTTAAAAAACTTGAATCCGACCTCAGGAGGTCAACAAACATGAAACAGTTATCTCAAATTAATGGGGATTTAATCAATGAACGTGTAACTTTACTCTCTGATCTAGACAATTATAATGAACAATTGGTTAATAGTAAGTTATTATATGAACAACACACACATGAACTTGAGACACAAATTTCAGACTTACAATCACACCTGACAAGGACTATCCTTGAACATGAGACACAAACACACGAGTACATTCTTAGATATGATGAGATTGCAAGGGTTGGTAGGGAGAATCTGAAACAGGTGATTTCTCTTACTGATAATAAGATTTGCTCAAACTGTACACAGATAACACCATGTAGTACAGATGTGTCACCTTTGTGTCAGACAGAGTTGTTAAACAGTTCACCGGAGCCTCTGTTCATTAATCAGAATAACTCAGATTGCTGTCTTACATCTAATCACCACAGTGAGTCTAAGACAAGTCATACAGTCAAGACCTCTGCTACAAATAATGTTATCATGCTTTCTGACCAGATAGGTAGAGATTTAGGTCATTTAATTAATTGTTATACCGAGTACTCAATAACAAATATTTGTTTACCTGGAGCTAAGTTTAGCAATGTTATTAATAATTTAAAGTCTGCTAGCTTTAATGAGCAATCTATAGGGATTATTTTATTTGGTGACAGCTTAAATGTCACTAAAAAAGATATTTTGCAGTTAACTGAGGTAATGACAACACTTCACAATAGCTTAGGTTGTAGATTTATTTCCTGTGCCTTGCCATATTCATATGCCTTAACTGAAAAACAAAATAGGCATATTGAAAAACTGAATTTATTAATTTATAATATTACATGTCGCCATAGCGACTTCATTTTATTTTTCGACACTAATATATTTATTAGTAATTATTTATTAACGGAAGATACTATGTATCTTTCCTTATTTGACAAACGACAGGTTGCTAAATTATTAGCATTTAGTTTATTTACTGACACAGGTACTTGTAAAGTATTAAAGGACTTAGTTAATCATAGTATTAGTAGTAGTATAGTATGTAGTACTATTAGCAATTTTGATACATCTTGTAGTTTAAACTACTAGATGCGACAAAGGGTAAGCAGTCATGTAGCCTAAACTTATTTCACCAAAATATTCAGGGCTTATCCGGCAAGATGTTAGAAGTAGAATTATTTTTGAAGGAACACAGCATTCACATTCTTTGTGTCACTGAGCATTGGCTAAAGAGTGACCTTAAGTTAATAAATAATGAGTATTATACTATAGGAAGTGCATTCGTAAGAAAGAAAGCTATTCATGGTGGCTCTCTAATATATGTTTGTAATAGTATTAAATGTAAGGAACGTAAAGATATAGCAAAACTTTCTATCGAGCGCACTATTGAAATATCCTGTGTTGAGCTTGAGCAACATATCGTAGTTTGTGTTTACCGACCACCGCAGGGTGACTTTAGTACATTTGAAACAGTAATGGAAGATTTATTAAAACGTCTTTGTGTTGGCAGTAAGTATGTAGTAGTTTGTGGTGACTTTAATGTCAACTTACTTGAAGAGTCAGCTATTTGCAGTAGATTGATTAGCTTGTTTAGGTCTTTTGATTTACATCATTTATTTTTTGAACCAACCAGGATCACCTCGCATTCAGCTACATGCTTAGATAATATTTTTTGTAATTGTCAGTATCTAGGAAAATCTATATTAAATGATTTGACATCTGATCACTGTGGCCAAAAGGTTATAATTCAAACAAACACAATACCTAAAGTTACTAAGATCACATGTAGGCCAATGACCTGTGGACGCCTAGAACACTTCAGTGAGAGTATAGCCACCAAAGTCATCAATATAGACATTACTCTGGATGATCCAGATGTGCTTTACGAGTCTTTGTTTAATATAATTAAATTAGAATATGAAAATATTTTTAAGCCTAAAACTTTCTTTAAAAACATCAAAGTTAATTTCTGTGACTGGGCAACGAACGGCATCTATAAAAGTAGGGCTAGGCTATATGAGCTATATGGTATGAAGCAATACAATACTAATCCAGCATTCCTCCTTTATGTTAAAAATTATTCAAAAACTTTTAAAAGGGCTTGTTCTATAGCTAAGTCTCTATATTTAAGTAATAAGATTAAGCAGTCAGATAATAAAGTAAAAGCAACTTGGAATATTATCAATAATGAAACTGGTAGAATCAAATTGCGCGATGACAACTTTCAACTTAAGCATGATGATAAAGTGATCTCAAATAATTTAGATGTAGCGCATATGTTTAATAATTTCTTTACAAACATACCAATCAACACAACTAGCTCCTTAGATTCTTGCCCAGTTAAAGCCGAGAACTTGGTAAAAGGAAGCGTGGGAGAGTGTAGCGTTTTATTTTGTTTTAAGTATATTGACCCTAATGATATATTAAAAGCGTTCAAGACATTGAATTCAAAAAGAACTGCTGACTTATGGGGTATTTCTGTAAAACTAGTTCACAATATAATTTTGAATATAGCTCCACATCTTGCAGCAATATTTAACAGATGTGTTGATACAGGCGTATTTCCTGATCTAATGAAACACAGTAAAGTAATACCTTTGTTTAAAAACGGATCTAAAAATGACCCGAATAACTTTAGACCAATATCCATATTGCCTGCTATTAGCAAAATTTTTGAGAAAATTATGTTATTGCAATTAGAGAGTCACTTTAATATAAATAATTTATTACATAATGAGCAATATGGTTTTAGAAAGGGTCGTTCTACAGTAGATGCAGGTGTTAAATTGTTAAAGCACATTTTTAGAGCCTGGGAAAATTCAATGGATGCTATTGGTGTTTTCTGTGACCTGTCAAAAGCCTTTGATTGTGTTGAACACAATACGCTCCTGAGAAAACTCAGGCATTATGGTATAAGAGATGCTGCACTCAACCTAGTTGCCACCTACCTTAGTGATAGAGTTCAATTCGTTGATATTAGCGGAAGTAGATCTTCAGGATTATCTGTAGGTATGGGTGTCCCACAGGGCTCAATTCTTGGTCCTTTTCTCTTTTTAGTTTATATTAATGATTTGCCTTTCCATGTACAGGATTTTTGCGACATTGTACTATTCGCAGATGACACGTCACTTATATTTCAGGTAGACCGTAAAGAATCAAATCTTGAGACTGTGAATGGTTCACTTGCGAAAGTTCTGGACTGGTTTAATGCAAACAATCTACTGTTAAACTCAAAAAAAACTAAGTGTGTTAAGTTTACCATGCCCAATACTAGAAATCTTACATTAAGTAATATAATTTTGAACGGTGAATCATTAAATTTCGTTGAATCTACAGTGTTTTTGGGTTTGACTTTAGATCGCAAGCTTCAGTGGGGTGCTCATATATCGTGTCTTGCAGGGAAACTTAGTTCCGCAGCTTTCGCAGTAAGAAAAGTAAGGCAGTTTACAGACATAGAAACAGCTAGGCTTGTTTATTTTAGTTATTTTCATAGCGTTATGTCTTATGGAATACTACTATGGGGAAAAGCTGCTGATATTGAAACTATATTTATACTCCAGAAAAGAGCAGTACGCTCTATTTACAATTTAGGAGCACGAGTTTCACTTAGAGAAAGGTTTAAAGAAATAGGCATTCTGACAGTTGCATCTCAGTACATTTTAGCCAACATCATGTTCGTTAAACAAAATTTACACCTGTTTTGTAAAAACAGTGATATTCATTCAATAAACACAAGAAACAAACACAAACTTGTTGGTACATATCACCGCCTACATAAAGTCCACAATTCATTTGTGGGACTCGGGGTACGTTTTTATAACAAACTACCTCTTGAAGTTATGAACCTACCCTTACACAAATTTAAACTAGCGGTAAAAAATCATCTTTTAAGCAAGGGTTATTACACTATTAATGACTTTCTAAATGATAAAAAGTCATGGGGTTAGTTGCTAATTTTGATACAGAATTATATAAGAATAATAACCACAAATTTGTAAGGAGACGTTTTGTGATCATTATTGACATTCTATTTAGTTTTTTTATTTTTTATTATTATGTCCTGGATTGTCATGCTCACTGAAATGCCATTGCTTGTGGTGTCGTATTGGCCGGGTCATTTCCTTCCCTCTAATATGGCGAAGGAAATGATGGCTGGTCCGTGCGTCATGCTCGTGAACGGGTGCTACTTGGGGTGGCTGGTCAATCTTGGCATGATTTATTTTTAAATAATAAAGATATAGTTTTTAGATTCTTATTAAGAACGCAATGTGATCTCGACACGTTTCTATCTTATACATACAAAAGGAAAGGATCCCTCATTGCCATACAGTGGAAAGCTAAATTCATTTTTTCCCTTCATTGTTTCCTTATTAAAATTTTTTTTTTACTTAAATTTAATTTTGTATGGAATATTGGGTTCCGTCCCTTTTTGTTAACACTAATATTGTAACTCATACCAAATTGTAAATGTTATACTCTGGCAATTAAAAAGAGTGGCCCGAGTTTCTTGCCAATTCTTCTCGAGGCCCAACCCTAGTCAGCGAATTGGCCGTAGGAAAAAAAGTATGCTGGCATTTGTTTTTATGACGTTCATAAGTATCATGTATTTGATCTATATGAATAAATGAGTTTGACTTTGACTTTGACTTTGACTTACAATTAACGGGCATAAGTTACATCCAGACTTAGTACAACCATTTATGGAGACAAATCTTTATCCCGTGTTAGGATCGAACCCACAACACGCCGTGCAGTGGTAAATGGCGAAGTAACTACTTAAGCTACTGAACTGACGGAGGTTAAACGTTTTTTTACTCATTTAGGGATTTCATTGTAAAAATCTCTTTTTAGTGCTCAATTACGTAATTTAAAGAGCCTTTGTGCAAAATTTAAAGTTTAGTCCTCGCAGTTTAGGCTCTAATTGATTACTTCATAATGTACCACTTTACAATGGCAATAGAATCAAAGTTTGATCCACGAAAACAGCAACCCATATACATAATATTATGTTCCACTGCTGGGCACGGGTAAAAAAAAATGACACACAAAAAATATTGTTTCCACTCTGGGTATTCTTTGTATGTGTGTATTTAGTAGTCCCTGTGTTACAGGACATGATCCATAATGCAGGTGTTAACTTTGTAACAAATAATCCGACCCTAGTTGATGGACTTCGTTTCACGTTTGCTGTAAGAAGTATCTTTACATAATATAAAAAAGTCGCTCCCGCTGTCTTTACGCTTAGATCCTTAAAATACGCAACGGATTTTAATGCAGTTTTTAGCAATAGATAGAATGATTCAAAAGGAACGTTTATATGTATAAAACATGAATGTTAAAGTTACATTAAATAACAGAACGTAAACGAAGCGAGGGCGAGTCGCTAGTAGTATTAGTAAAATAGAATAAGCACAGTTTACCGGCACATAATATTTGCTAGCTATATCTAATGGCTAGCAAATATGCTAAAGTCAGTGTGAAAATTGAGTTACTGAGAAAATAACTTGAAGCTTATTTACGTAAACTATGCAAGTTGAAGCGTTTTGTTAGGATACTCTAATAGGGTTTGCTTCAAATAGTGTAACCATGAGTTTTATTTTAAAATGCCTGTTTTAAAAACTAATATTATATTCACTAACATATACGTATTGGAAATAGGATATTATTAGTAGGTCTAAATGCGTTCCAACCGTATAAAAATAAGAGATACGTATACGTATATTATATCTATAATACTTAGAATAATAAGAGGTCTCCAGCGCTCAATTAGGGATGTGTTTTGAAAGAAACGTTTTCCTATCCAAGAGATACTACATCTTAAAGTCCTGGCGTTAAAAAAATGGGTCGGGTACCCAAACAAAAACGGGCAAATGGTACTGCAAACTTCCATAGGCTACGGTTACTACTTATCATCATGCGGGCCGTATGCTTCTTTTCCACCTAAGTAGAATAAAAAACAGGTAATGCTTACTATTTACGTATAGCTTTACAGAAGTACCACTGGTATTTTCAAAATTGAACAAGATTGTAAGATTATGGAAAATAAAGTCTTAATATGTTTTACTAATAAGTACAAGAACAATTTAAAAGCTACTCGTTTATATTTATTAATATTTTTTTGAAGATACATACTAGATTTAGTTATTTGTATTTTTTTTAACTACCACAGTGAAAAACAACTTGTAGACAAGAGCATTGATCGCACGTTGTCGATCCCACAAGACTTAAATTATAAACTGAAACTTCTACAACAATATAAATAATAATTATATTATGTTTGCCAGAGAACAACAACTATAAAACTAAAAATAACATCAATTTCCCACATTAAACCAACAAGGTGACATAAAGAAAAATATTAAAAAAACTTCAACAAATAAACTTGTAATGATGATCAACATGCAAAAGCATCGTTTGTTTCATCGTTATGACAAATTGTGTGGATGTAATGCTTGTGTAGCTAAGGGAACTTGAAGCTAACTGCTCACAGTAATAAGCAATTTCATGTGCTTAGTATAAAAACTTCTTTATGATTGCATGGCAGTTAATGATGCAATAACGTACGTAGGTGGAGAAAAACATAAACAGCTTGATATTGCAAGCGTTTATAGGATACAGAAACTGATTACCATTTACCATCAAAAGGGGACGTTTACGTATTAATCACTTCAGAAAAAAAACATAGATATAAAAATGTAAATAAGAAAAAATAAAAATGTAGATTATTATATACTTTTGGTATTTTTGTTTTTTTATACTACTTGGGTGGCAAACAAGCATACGGCCCGCCTGATGTTAAGCAGTATCCGTAGCCTATAGACGCTTGCATTACCAGAGGTATCACTTGCGAGTTGCCAACCCATTTTTTTACACCAGGGCTTTAAGATGGAAGTAACCCTGGGATAGGAATACGTGTCTTTCAAAACGCATTCCTAAATGAGTGCTGGAGACCTGTACTCACACACAGGAACACAACTACACCGCTGTGTGTAGTCATTTGGTTGTGGTCTTCTGTAAGGTGGAGGTTCTTCCCCAGTCGGGCTTGCTCGCTAGTATGGTGCCCTACCTCTCTGAAAATATTTCAAGCGTCCATAGGCTATGGTAACTGCTTAACTGTTTACGCATACTTATTTACCACCTATAAAGTATAAAAACCGGCCAAGTGCGAGTCGGACTCGCGCACTGAGTCTTCCGTACAAATCTGTAGGTATATAAGTACATTTTTTATGTAACTAATAAATTACGGTTTTCCCATATTTTCTTTTATCTGTACTATAAGACGTTGCTTCGTACCATATTTCAAGATTCTGAGTTTACGGTAAGTACCCTGTAGGTTTGATTCCATTGCGAGTGTCGAAAATTTGCAGAAATTTGCGATATAAACGGCTGTATCTTTTGATTGCGTTGGCTTGGTAGTTTGATTTTTTCACAACTTTAAGGGTATTTGATAGAAATTTCAGCTTAATACCTCCACGCGTTCCTGAGAAAAAAGGTCTTGACAGACAGACGAATGGACGGACAACAAAGTGATCCTATAAGGGTTCCGTTTTTTCCTTTCGAGGTACGGAACCTTAAAAAATATTAGTTATTTGTCTGAAAACAAATAAAGTTACAAAAGATATTTATAAACATGACCTTTAGAATATACTCGTGAAATATGAAACATCGGTAAGTACCATGAAATACAAAACAAGAAAATAATACAATAAAAGAAAATGACGTAATTAAATGACGTCATACTCTTTCGTGAAATGGTAATTTTTTACCCGATTTAAAAAAAAATGTTATTGTGAAAATTAGTACCTACTTAATTGACAAGGCAACCAGTTTTCCAGTATTACCTGTGCATACATAAAGCTACTAAATCTACATCATTAGTTCTTCTTTTCAAAGACTTATCCTGAATTTAATCCTGAAGCATAGTGTCCCTAGTCGGCCTAGTTTCTTTGTTTATCTTCAATAAATGAACGAACCTCGTCTATATGAGTTTGATTCGAACGTTAAAAAGGTTTTTATTAGAATCATAAATGCCTTAGCCATATTGATCGCCTTGAAAGTCTTTTGATATACCATAACATGCAATACTTTAGTAAATAACTAGTTAGGAATAGTTGCAGGAACCTAATACATCAAGACTATTTTACTATGAACAACAGATATGACCGACTTAACAAAGATTCTGACTGCAGCTATAATTAAGATGGCCGCGCGTCAGTTGTCCTGACTGAGTTTGATAATTGTCTACTAACTAAGCAAATAATTTACTATGACATAATGGTGAAGAGAATTGAATAATAACGATTGTAACAATAATCTATTGGTTATTAAACGCTGAAGGAAAACATCGTGAAGAAACCCTCATATGGTCTTAGAAGTAGGGCACCATATAAGCGTGCAGGCCCGACTGGGGAAGGACCTCCACCTTACAGAAGACCACAGCCAAATAACTACAAACAGCGGTATAGTTGTGTTCCTCTGTGTGAGTATAGGTCTCCAGCGCGCATTTAGAGATGCGTTTTGAAATAAACGTAATCCTCTCTCAGGGATACTCGCATCTTAAAGCACTGGTGTAAAAAAATAGGTTGGCAACATACAAGTGATACAGTGATACCTACCTCTGGTATTGCAAGCGTCCATAAGCTACGGTAACTGCCTAATATCAGGCGGGCTGTATGCTTGTTTGTCACCCAAATAGTATAAAAAAAGTGATTCTAAAGACATGTTAGATTCACCATTAGGCTAGTATTTGTGAATTAAGGTCTAAACTCTCTCTCTCTTGATAGAAGAGAGGAGACCCGCGCCTAGCAGTGGGAGACATATGGGTTGCCATTGTTATTACTAAACGTTAGAGCAGTGTAAATACCTACGATGATGACGACGAAACTCACTTTCTGCTCTAGGGAACAAGCCTTGTGAATGTTTACGGGACTTTAAACACGTATAATTCATGGACATATATTACACCCAGACTCAGAAAAGTATTAAATGTATCACACAATGTTTTGTCCCATTTGGGAATGTAACCAATTACCTACAGCTTAGCAATCAGATTCACTAACCACTAGACAAATAGGCAACTCAAAATAAGTATGTTAAGTGCCACAGGTCAAATCAAATTAGTAAGTAAAGGTTATTGGTTTTTGGCTCAATATCTACCTAGTACAAATATCTCACAATGATGAGGCAGCAAATAGTATCAGCATCTTATAAAAGCGAACCAGGCGAAATAGGTTAAGAGCTCCTATGTGATTGACGAAGGGAATGCCGGTATGCCTATCACACCCTTAAAAGAAAAAAGGGTTATATGACAAATGCTTTTAAGCAATTTTTAACCTTATGATAATTAGCTTAAGATTAAAATTGCTGAGCAGAGGGTTATCGTTTTGCGCTATTCTATCTATATATTCTAAATGTGTTTTGTTTGATTTTGTTTTTAGTCTTTCTTTACGTTGATTTTTGTCTTCAAAATATGTGTTTCTAGTTTCGTAGGCAGATTAAAAGCTTAATATGGAAAATTAATTTGAATTGTGTTTATTGATATTCTTATTGTATAATTTTTGTTTCATGCATCCACACACACTCTGTATACCTATATATATGTTATTGGCTATTTTTGTACTATTTTTATGTGATATCAACAATTGTAAACAGCTGTTGTTATTCCTTATAATAAATAAATAAATAGATAGAATTATGTTGTTTTATTAATTTATATTTCTTAGACGGGTTTTCTAGAAGACGTCTAATTTCGATTAACATTATTAGTGACAAAATCGAAATTCTTCAATTTTCAGACTGACGCTAAAAGAAAATGAAGTTTATTAAAAAGGCTTAAAGTTGGTTTTGCTTTGGCTTAATCAAGTAAACATGAAATTACCAGCCATAGAAAACCCCGAGATATTATACCATCAGTAAACTTCATTGACTCACACTCATAAATGTCAAACAATTCTGTATGTTTATCTTGTTTTCCTCACAAAGTAATGTACCATATTTACCAAAAAAAATACATCTTCAGTGGGGTTTTCGTGTCATATTTTTTATTAGTTTTTGACTGCGGATCTTCCCGTGGGAATGTCTGTTATCGCGTTAATAATGACTTTATGTCGTTTGCCAAACTATCATCTATCTCCTAGACAGAATTTCGAAAAGCGTTCAGCCATTTAGTAGCGAAGTTTAACGAATGACAGAAACACGATTAGAGTTATTTTCGCTTTTATAGTAATAGTTGTGGCAATGGGCAGGCCTCTTTAACGGTTAAACGGTTTGTCAAGTGATGTCCACTTGACAAACCGACGACCGTAAAAGAAGAAAGGTTCTTAAATGGTGACCGCGTGCAGGAAAACGCAGTGTGGGACGACCTCCTGATAGGTGGACAGATGACATCATCTGAGCGGTAGGAAGGCACAAGAAACAGGCAGCTCAGGATCGGCCATTGTAGAGACATATTATAAAGGAGGCTTACGTTTAACAGTGGACGACAACAGTGAAGATGAGGGTAATAGTAGGTTTTATTTATTTACACATATAAATAAAATCATAACCATTGAAAATTAACCAACATCTTGTCTTAATAACCAAGTTCAACATTTAACCTACCGATATAATAAACCCGATAGGTTCTGACCTCTTGAAATAGAAACTCGAGACCGCTAACATTTCTAAACTGTGTTTATGAACATTTGACCAATGGCCCAGCCACGCCGGTTCGAAGTAAGTGCGCTTAAATTCATATATTCGACAATGTTATAATCGGCCAATTGCGTGCGCCTATTGGATCATATTTTGGTCCGACCTTAATTATATTTATTGAGTACATGTTGTTTTTGGCTTAAATTACGGTTGTTTAATACCGTATACGTACTAGAAGTATAAAATATTATTGTAGTATAAGTCTGAAATAAGTATACCAGTACGTGGATGCGAGCTTTGCTCGGTATTCTTTTTTGGAAATTACCTATGAAACCTAGCTAGATTAATTAATCGCCCCCAAAACTCTCTGCATACTAAATTTCATGAAAATCGTTGGAGTCGTTTCCGAGAATTAGATTATATATTTTGTAATCCAGCGTGGAAATGTGGCCAGTCTTTTGGGCACCCTTCCTCAGAACTGCGACCTCAATCAGATATTTTATTTATAGGTTAATACCTTTAAATACAATCTCTGATTGTTTATATTTAGAAATATTATTGCTTATTTAAAGGTATTAGATTTGTAGTCTCTCGTTTGAATACGCAGCGTATCTCTATTCTGGGCAAAGAAATCAGATTTTTTTTGCCGTGTGCTATCCCACACCATATTCTATCTCAGTGCCAAATTTTTCTCAAGATCTGTCTAGCCGTCTGAGCTTGATTCAGTAACACACATCCATCCATCCATTTAATCTTTCGCATTTATAATATTAGTGTGGTATATATTTTATTGTATTGTAGTAAAAATATCATCACTACATGTATCTAAGTAAATATTCTAAAGGAGAATAGGTTAGGAGGCTAAGGTCAGCCTGCATTTTATTGCCAGTTCTCAGGTGAATGCTGCGGTCTACTTCATGATATTGTCCTTTAGACGCCGTTTACGATACCCGAGTTATAGTTTTATTGCAGACTAGACGAGCGCAAATTCTCTCGAGCTTTATAATTGAGCTTCAAATATATACTTTAAAGAGAAAAAGAATATTATTATTTTATTACTATATCGATCCGTAAACGTCTCATTGGTGAGGTCTGCCTTTGATACTCGACTTTTCGATCAAATACATCGACTGTAGACGCGGATTTTATTATTAACATTCATAATAATCATCATCATCATCTGAGCAAAAAGATGTCCACTGCTGGACATAGGCCTCTCTCTTGATCCTGAGCCGACGATCACTTTTTTTTATTTCATTCATATTTCATTTATTCACAACAAAAAAATACCTATTATACTTAATCACAAAAAATAAACCTATATAATACATACGATTTATGAAAATATATATGACAAACAAACCCATAGCAATTTTTATTTTAAAAAGGGTAATGCCAAAGTAAGCCCATGCAAGTGATAGGGGAGCCCGACCCCAACACATTTGGGAAAAGTCGAGGATAATGATGATATTTGTATAATACAAAATCCACGGAAGCGATAATTTTCTACCCTTTTTAGGTAGAAACCTTGAAAATAAACAAATATAATATAAACAACACAATTCTGCCAGTGCAGTGTGCTCGTATTTGTGAAAAACCGTTGTTTGCAATTCAAAATTTACAAGTAAAACTCGAAACCTACAAAATAATAATAAGTTTTTGCCTTTTTAATAGCAACCCATATACGTCCCACTGCTGGGTACGAGTCTCCTTTCCTCTATCAAGAGAGAAGGATTTAAGCCTTAATTCACACATGCTGGCCGTATGCAGATTGGTGAATTAGACATGTCTTTAGAATTTATCCTAAGACATGTGGGTTTCCTCACGATGTTTTCCTTTACCGTTAGCAGATGGCAAATCATTTGATTAGTACATATAAACTCCAAAAAGTGAAATTCATATTGGTGCTGCCTGGGATCAAATTCGCACCTCTTGCGTGCAAGTTGGTTACTTTCCCACTCGGCCATCCTACTAATCAAATCATCCTACTAATAAATATTACTTATACGAAGGTAAAAAATTGTTAGGATGTATATTAATTTGTTACACTTTTATGCAAGAACTACTGGACTAATTTTGTTGTTGTCTTTACAATGCAATAGTCGCCCGCGTGGTAATTTGGAATATTTTCCCCGATTTTGCAACATATCTCACTACTTGTCTGCTCCTACTGATCATAGCGTGATGTTATATAGCCTATAGCCTTCCTGGATAAATGCACTATTTAACAAAAAAATATTTTTTCTAATCAAACCAGTACTTTCTGAGATTAGGGCGTTCAACCAAACAAACAAACTCTTCAGCTTTATAATATTAAGTAGGTATAGATTATCAGAATTGCACATAGCCTATGTATATAGTATGCTATAACTATTTTTACACTACCACGGTGACCAACAAATGTATGGTAAGCAGTTACCGTAGCCTTTAACCGCTTGTAGAACATTACTCACGTAGTGCCAACCCTAAATGATAACTATGATGTTCAAAATACATCTCTTGGGTGTGGCAAACATGGGTATACGAATTTTAACATAATTTTGTCTCAAATGGAACACAAAGGCGGGGTTATGCAGATACTAAGGGTGACTGACTGTTGTGGTAAACAAAATAATATTTTTCAATACATTTTCTATGAATGTATTTACATCTTTATAAGACTGTATAATTCAATTTATTTATTCTCAGAAATAATAGTACAGTGTTCATAGTGTTGTTAGTACAAAAAATTAGAACTATGTTAGTAAATAAACTATATTATATTATTGTCAGAAGGCAATAATTTTAATAAAAAAAATAATTGTTGTAGTAACATCAAATATTTTTTTTTACATTTTAAAATAAAAAAATAATTTAAAATAAGTCAAACTTAAAATTGAAAAATAAAGTATTTAAAAATTATGTCATCATTTCAGCCAAAAGACGTCCTCTGCTGGACATAGGCCTCCCCCAAGGTTTTCCACAACTCTCGATCCTGAGCCGACCGTGTCCATCGGTTGCCCGCAACCTTAACCAGGGCGTCGGTCCACCTTGTTGGAGGCCTGCCCACGCTTCGTCTTCCAGTTCGTGGTCGCCACTCTAGAACCTTTCTGCCCCAACGGCCATCAGTTCTGCGAGCTATGTGCCCGGCCCATTGCCACTTAATGGAGGCAATTCTTCGAGCTATGTCGGTTACTTTGGTTCTCCTACGGATCTCCTCATTTCTGATTCGATCTCGCAGGGAAACTCCAAGCATAGCTCTCTCCATTGCTCGTTGGGTGACTTTGAGCCTTCGCACGAGGCCCATAGTGAACGACCACGTCTCAGATCCGTATGTCATCACTGGCAACACACACTGGTCAAAGACTTTCGTCTTGAGACACTGCGGTATTTGGGACGAGAAGATATGACGTAGCTTCCCAAACGCTGCCCAGCCGAGTCGGATTCGACGAGTGACCTCTTTCTCGAAGTTGGACCTACCTAACTGGACTGTATGTCCCAGGTAAACATACTCGTCAACAACTTCGAGTTTAGAGCCTCCAATTGTGACAGAGGTGGGTGCGACATGGACATTTGCCATAATCTTAGTCTTGTCCATGTTCATTTTAAGACCCACTTGTAGTGAGACTCTACTGAGGCCATCGAGCATTGCGCCAAGGTCTTCCATGGTCTCAGCCATGACCACGATATCGTCGGCAAATCGAAGGTGAGTGATGTACTCGCCGTTGATGTTGATGCCGAGTCCATTCCAATCCAGAAGCTTGAAAGCATCTTCCAGTGCAGCGGTGAAGAGTTTCGGGGATATGACATCTCCCTGTCTTACACCTCGCTGCAACTGGATAGGCTTCGTACTCTGATCATGGAAACGGACTGACATGGTGGCGTTTTCATACAAGCACTTCAACACTTCGACGTACCGAGTGTCAATTTGGCACCGCTGGAGAGACTGTAGCACAGCCCAGGTCTCGATCGAATCAAAGGCTTTCTCATAGTCCACAAACGCTAGACAAAGAGGCTGGTTATACTCCTCGGTCTTCTGTATAACCTGCCGCAGCGTATGTATGTGGTCTATGGTACTAAACCCTTTTCGGAAACCGGCTTGTTCGGGAGGCTGGAAGTCGTCAAACCTGTACGCGAGACGATTCGTAATGACTCTCGAAAACAGCTTGTAGACGTGGTTCAGGAGTGAGATGGGTCTGTAATTCTTCAGCAGGGTTTTATCACCCTTTTTGAAGAACAGCACCACCACACTCCTGTGCCATGCCTGCGGCGTCTTGCCCGCGAGTATGACGGAATCAAAAAGCTTTTGCAGTGCCTTTAGCACCGGCCTTCCACCAGCCTTTAGCAATTCGCTTGTGATTCCGTCCTTACCCGGCGCCTTGTTGTTTTTTAGCTGTTTGAGAGCCATACTAATCTCGTCTAGGCTGACGACCGGGATATCATCGGTATAATGTCGGGACAACTTAGCTCTTGGGTCGTCTGTCGAAGAGCTAACAGGTGACCGAGTTGTCGTGTACAGCTGCCTGTAAAACGTTTCGATCTCTTCCACCAGCTCGGGCCTGGACGATATGATCT
The DNA here is from genome assembly GCA_947095525.1 of Trisateles emortualis. Taxonomy (NCBI): domain Eukaryota; kingdom Metazoa; phylum Arthropoda; class Insecta; order Lepidoptera; family Erebidae; genus Trisateles; species Trisateles emortualis. The sequence goes on along the minus strand of OX352736.1, from coordinate 16,038,944 downwards.
TGCCGTTCCCAGTTTTCAGCTTGGTCAGTCGGCTCTGCCCGATAGACAGATCTCTAGCGAACACTTTGGAGCCCTTGTTCTGCTCTATAGCCTGTTTAATACAGTCTGTATTATATTGGCGAAGGTCGCGAGTCAAAGACTTAGAGATCTGCCTACTGAGCAGCCGGTATCGGCCAGCATCATCTGAGGACTGCAAAACCATCTCTCGCCTTTCCTCCATGAGCTTGATGGTTGAGTCGGAGATCTTTTTCGTTTATTTTGTTCGGCGGGTTTTAAAACTGTTAGACCCAGCCGAACGGACAGTTTCCACGAACCTGTTGTTGTAATCGTCCACATCGACGCAATCACCTAGGGTCTCGAAGCGGTTCAGCAGTTCGAGCTGAAAGCTGTCGGGGTTTTGGGTTTGGATAGGTGCAGGCCGGAGCTTTGACTTCATCAGTCGAGATCTTTCCAGCTTGGCATTGATATTCAATGTGCCCCTTACTAGTCGGTGATCGCTCCTGGTTTTCACCGCATTGATCACAGAGACATCATTAAATATCTGCCGCTTCGTCGACATGATGAAGTCAATCTCGTTTTTGGTTGCACCGTCAGGACTCACCCAGGTCCATTTGCGATGTTCGCGTTTCTTGAAGAAGGAGTTCATCATAAAGAGTCCCTCCTTCTACATGAAATCGAACAGCATTTGGCCCCGGGGATTCCGATGCCCATACCCAAATTGCCCCACTTTCAGCTCATCACCGCTCCGTTTGCCTAGTTTTGCGTTGAAGTCCCCCATGACAACGGTGAAGTGGGTCTTGGTGCTATGTATGGCTCTGGAAATATCCTCATACATAGCTTCGACCTCATCATCGGGGTGCGCCGACGTTGGAGCGTATACCTGTATGACCTTCAACGAATACCGTTTGGTGATTCTGAGTATAAGGTACGCTACCCTTGTCGACACACTCTCGATCTTAACCACGTTGTTCACAAGGGACTTGTGGACGATAAACCCGACACCACCCTGGGACTGTTGATCGCCCTCCCGGAAGTAGAGCAAGTTGCCGGATTTGAGCGTTATCGAGTCCTCCCCCTCTCTACGGACTTAAGATAGCCCTATAACATCCCATCGCAGCTTGCTCAATTCTTCCTCCAGTTCGGTAATCTTCTCGTCGGTCCGCAGTGTGCGCGTGTTATATGTTGCCAGGGCCAGCTGTCGTCGTTTTTGGTAGCTTGGTCTCTGCCGGAGATTCTTAGCACCCCCTGTCCCACAGTTACCATGGCCGCTACCTGAGCCAGGAATAGCGGGACTGCCGGGGACTAGGGGCCGATTTCTTTTGGTGCGGATCATTTTGGGGGGGATTTACCATAATCGCCACGCTTGGCAGGCGGGTTGGCGATCGCAGTGGCGGAAGTCTTTACATATGGACGCTGCTGCCCGTCTTATGTCTATCATTTGCTTCCGCCATGTTGCAATGGTTTGACCGCCATTATTCGGTTGACTGCTTGCACAAGTGCAGGTACCGGCAGTTAGATAACTACGTATACCTGCACTAGTGGGCGGTGGGGTCGTCACTTCCGACGCCAAAATTATGTCAACATTGAATATTTTTATCATATTGTTACAATATATGAGTAGACAGAAATATTACTTTTTGATTGGAATAAGTATTAATTATGTAGTTCATGTCAGTAGCGTCTGTTTGTCAGTATATTATGTCAGCATGTAAGTAAGGCTGAATTTCAGCTAAGGGCGAGTATCAGATGGCCGTGTTTGAATTATTATGATAGGTTTAATCGTTTATCCTGACGGAAATAATAATAATAAACTATAAATCATTTTATTATCGCGTCGCATAACTGCATATTTACAGACTAACTTACCTATATAGAAATATACACCTGTGTTCCTATTAAAAACTTAAAACTATGTTAGTACACTTCACTTGCACTTTATCGCAGTACGTTTGTATGGCACTTGTCTACGGAAGCGACGGAAAATTATACCTGCCGGCCAAAATTCTTTTCGAAGACGAGTTTTAGTTTAAACTGTTGGTACTCGCACCAAAAACGCTCTAAGATTGACGTTGCGCAGCGCTGTGACTCCAACAGCTGCACTCAACGCATAGCCAAGACTACTATAATTTATTTTATAACATAAGCATCCAATAAGAAAGGATTTTTGAAAATTCAATCCGTAAACGGTTCAAATATAATTTACCCTGAGCAAAGTCAGGTATATATTATTATATTCTTTTTTTAGTTTAAGTCATCATGAACAAGATAAAAATAGTACTTACCGCAATTGATTATTTGAAACAATCATAATTGTACTCGAAAAACATGATATAAACACATCAATTAAAATTTTATTAAAACGAGTTTGCTACAATTGAGACTCATTTACTCTTAGACGAAGATAATAAATTTTTAAATTATCTTGTTTGTAAAAAGTTATTGTCTATCAAACTTAAAACGGGAAGGACGTCCATCTTACAGAAGACCAACTAAATAACAACTCAGAGTGTGTAGTGTAATTGGCCCACTGTCAAGCGAGAAAGATTGACTGCCTCAAGAGCCGGATTTGGACATATTCTACTCAAATGTGCGACATTTTGTTGACAAATGTACCAAATGCTTTTGTCATAAATTTATTTAATTATGACTTACTAGCTGTTGCCCGCGGCTCCGCCCGCGTCGATGTCGGTTATCGCTGCAAAAAGTAGCCTATGTGTTATTCCAGACCATAATCTATCTCTGTGCCAAATTTCATCCAGATCCGTTCAGTAGTTTTTACGTGAAAGAGTATCAAACATCCATCCATCCATTCTCACAAACTTTCACATTTATAATATTAGTAACGATAGGATAATTTTTTTTATTCTAATTTTATAATCATTAATTTTTATCTGTATCAATCTTTATTCAATTCTGTATACCTAATTGTGTTTATGAAAATAATCTTGGCTCTTACACGTGTTGGTTCTAATTGTGAGTGTAAAGAGTAATTAAAGAGAATAAAAAAAGAGGGACAGAGCTATTTAGCGTGTATAGCTCCGTCTCTTTTTCTCGCTCAAACGACTCACGTTAAACATGTCATGTCATGCCCTCAGATGACAGTATAGGTACCTCTTTATTCTTCTTCTTATCGCAGGGTTGCCAATAATACAAAACATTGGTGTTACAAGATGTAGGGTAGGAAATGCGCGGGTAATCCTCCAGGCATTGCTAGCATCTAGGAACCACGGTAACTGCTCACCATTAAGTTTAATATAGACTAGAGCATTTTCTCGAGCATTTCTGTGTACAGGTAAAAGCTCAGTTTCCTAAGCATTTCCATGTAATGTAACATTCCTGCGAATGTTTGGCGTAATGCTCACAGCGAGTGTGTATTTATTTCGTTGTACCGCGTTTATTCTTCCTTGAAATGTCGGGCCTACAAGGCTCGACGAAATGTTACACCAATACGCTCGTTGGTTTGTACAATTATTGTTGTAACAAAACGGCGAGCGTGCTCGACGTCTAGTTCGTGAAGGTTGATACACTAGAACATATAATAGAGGAGCTCGTTGTTCTGTTACAAGTAAATGCTCTAGTCTATACTTACCTTTAAGTGTGCCCTTTGCTTGTTTGACAACGTTACCATGGTGACAAATCTATAATATCAAAATGAATCGTTGAATGTGTTGCTAAGCGCAAATCTCGAGAACAGCTGAGCCGATTTCGCTAATTCTCTTTTTGTTGTGTTTTTTATTGTCAGGAGAAAGTTTTTATGTAAGAAAAATTAAGAAAGTTGCGTTGAAAATAGTTTAACCCGGGCGAAGTTGGGGTATAATAACTACTTGGTAGCAAACAAGCATATTGTCTGCCTGATGTTAAGCAGTTACCGTAGCCTATGAACGCTTGCAATACTAAAGGTATCCCTTCGTAACCCTAAACAAATTTTATCTCCTATATTGTCTGTATGTTATTCTACTTTGATTTGCAATAACATGAGAAAGCTTACAGTCAATTCAATCTCACAGACAGACAGAATTTTCCAATTTAGTACCAATTTAAAATTATAATTTTCTATTTATATGTTCTACAGTTTGTGACAACCTTAACTTCAATTCAAAACTTCAATAGCAGCCCTAATAAATTTCAATGGGCATTTTTTACAAATTCCACGAATTATTATTATAAATATTAGTAAAAAATATTATAAATGTAATCATTTATAATATTTTTTACTAATAGATATTATAATAATTATTCGGGGAATTTGTGTCAGTTTGTTAATTTATTTGTTTGTAAGCCGGGTTGATACTTTATCACAAAGCAAAGAAAGCATTTTAGTTAAATTTTAAAAGGAGATATATTCTGGAGCTTTAAGGGTCCGTTTTACTGCAATAACGGACGTCGACGCGAGTAGAGCCATGGACATCAGTTAGTCTATATTTAAATATTCTTCAAGGACCATTTCAAAGATTATCTTCAATTTAAAATTTCAACAGCGGCCCTGATCAATTTCAATAGGCATTCTTAACAAAGTCCCCGAACAATTATTCTTTTTCAATTCAACAAAAATACCTATAAAATATAAAGAATACGTACGTTTCTTTTAATTTTTCAGACAGAGCTTAGGCACTGATCCCGAGTGCTTTGAGCCCGGTGCACGTTTCCCGTTTCAACGAATGGGCATCTTCCCAGGGGAAGCATAATCCCACCTTATACTTTGGTGAAGAGGAAATTTTACACCCGGACTTTCTGAGACCGATTTTAGTTCCTAATAATGCTTTAGAGTCGGTTGTCTATTGAAGTGCTGAAAACTTTTGGCGAGGGACCCCAGTTTGTGTTTGAAAATCGGTTTTAGAATGGATTCTAAGTTCTGCAATAAATCGAGCTTAAAGATGTTGTAAATAACAATTATTCATTTGTTATTTGTTCACTACCTCGATGACGCAGTTGTGGTAAGTACGACTACCGTACAACGGCACTGGGTTTATTATTGTGCTTTTTGCCTTTAATCAAGTAGATTACCAACGCAAACAATTTTTTACATCTGAATTTTCAGATGAAATAAAAAAAACGTATCCTTAAAAACGCATTAGGAAATGAGCACTGATCTTGAATGTAGGTGTAGTTGCACTACTGGGTACTAGAGGTACTGTCCACTAGAGGTAGAAGCTCTTAACTAATTGGGTTTGCTCGCTTATATGGCGAATGACGTCTTTTAAAGTTTAAGCATTATATTATTATCTGATAAGTAAGTGTTGCAATTTTAGAGAAAAATAACTTTAAGTAGACAAAATAATATATACATACTCGTACATCAAATATTAAAAATGACAACTCCCGCAATAAAAAAGCCTTGCCATTCACCACTGCACGGCGTGTTGTGAGTTCAATCCCCACACAGGAAAACAAATTGTGTGGTAACAAATAAATGGTTGTTCCGAGTCTGGCTGTACTTAGTGTCCGTTAATTGTATGTTTGTAAAGTACCCCGCGACACAGGGCTTGTTTCCTAGTATGAAAGTTGTCTTTATAAAAAAAGAAAGCTATATATTGTATGCAGTACATAAATGAATCAATACATAAGTTTATATAGGCTATACCACGCCCACCTATTACGTCAACAACTTTAGCATAAGCCGTGTTATTTTGTGGTTAGACTTGACCTATAAACCGGGATTACGGCAAAAGATTGCAACATTTTCCCGAACGAATTTCTGGGGTTTTACAATATCAAGAGATTTAAAGGATTTGATACAAATAAATTTTTGTTACAGAGGATTTGGTGCTAAATTACTGACTTCCATTCTCACTGTCTCTGTTAAAAAAAATGATTTTTTTTTAATTTGAATTAAAAAAAAACACAGCTACATTATATATTTTTATATTATTGATATAAGAATAGATATCTTATTCATTGCCACCTCAACCAAATACCGTCCACTGCTGGACATTAGACTTCAAATGCTACGAAAATCCTTGAGAGAGACCTACGTTTTTTCGTAATAACTGTGACAAATATCGTTATTGTAAGATATTTTTGAAACAAAATATCATTATTTAAGTATCAAGTAAATTTTAAAAGGTTTAACTCTTTCAAGCTTTAAAATTTTAGGAGCCGTGCCATAGAGGGCAGCCCTTTAGTGAATTGCAAGCGTTCGTAAGCTATAGTAAAAATAAACTTCGGGCATCTAGTGGTGCATCTCTTGTCAGAAAACAACAATATTTATTTTTGTCTTAACCCAGAAATCGAACCGGGGTCTTCGTGATCAGCAGCGACGCCCACTAGACCAATGAGACATTTACTGCAATATCCATATTACAATAGTATTGAGTCGGGGTCAATAGTGAAACATGTGAGGTTAATATTATAATAATCACTTAGTATCATATTTCCGACGACCTTGAGAATTAAATTGTCATTTGGTCACTGTCAATCTGCATAGGAATGAAAGAGAAGAAAATAATATAAACGAGAAGGCGCTGAAATTTAATACGAAATTGAGAAAAGTAATATTTACAAAATAAGTAATGGCTCGCCGAACCGACAACCGATGGGGAAGAAAGGTTTTCGAGTGGCAACCACGTGCAGGAAAACGCAGCGTGGGACGACCTTCCACTAGGTGGACAGACGACATCATCAGAGTTGCAGGAAAGCACTGGATGCAGGCAGCTCAAAATCGGACATTGTGGAGTCATATGAGGGAGGCCTATGTTCAGCAGTGGACATTATCAGGCTGAGATGATGAAGTAGTGGCATGAAAATATGAAACGGCAATATTTTTAAACATGTTATAATCAGCTTATTATCTAATTAAATGCTATAAATAAACGACATATTTTTTCTATATATATATTTTAAGACTTTGGCATTATTTTTATGTATATTTTTTTTTATTTTATATATTTCGAAGACAATAATAGTATCCTAAATATTGTGAAAATCATTTTTTTTATACTACCTTGGTAAACAAGCATACGGCCCGCCTGATGGTTAGCAGTTACCGTAGCCTATGGACGTTTGCAACACCAGGGGTGTCACTCACGCGTTGCCGACCCTTTAAAAACCTTATAACTCCTTTCTTGAAGAACCCCATGCTATAGTCTCTTGGGAAAACCTCGGCTCAAGTGAGCTCATTCCACAACCTTATCGTACGTGGTAAGAAATTTTTATTGTTATAAATGAAACAGATTTAGTAAAAAATCTTTTAGGTTTGGCTATTTAGATAATCGATAATGCTCAGCTTAAATCATTAAACATTAGTAAATTAACTGATTGAAATCTCATCATCTAACTTTCGCAGTTATAGTTATCATTAACTAAATGATTAATTAGTTAAAACTTGTCTACAGCAACCTAAAGATAGATTTAATCATTAAAACCAAACCAAAGACTAAACTAGACATCTTTGAAGATACTCAAAGTAGAGAGATACTCTTGAAGTGTCAATGGCTTCAAGAGCTTTTTGGGAACGTTGATTAATTGATGAAGTGTCAGCAAAGCCTGCTAGTATATATAAATAAACATAATTAAGAGATAGATTTGCGTTTGGTATATAATTGACATTTTTAAGCGTATAAAGTTTCTTAGTTGAAACAGCTCGCCACAATCATAAATCATTTTAATAAGACATTACATGTATATTGTCAAAAACGCCTGAACTCACTAGATCTCTCCATACTGCTACACTACCCTGAAGTCGCTACTTACAGGGCGAAGCACAAGGCCTTTAAGGCAATTGGCATAAACGGTAGTCATATCGGATAGAATAGAAAACTATTTATAGGATTTTTTCAAAATCAATCAGATAAAAAAAACCCCATCCACAAACCGACACGCAAAATACGCTCTTAGACTATAGTTACAGAAAATAGTCCGCTATACCATCTATACTAATATTATAAAGCTGAAGAGTTTGTTTGTTTGGTTGAACGCGCTAATCTCAGAAATTACTGATCCAATTAGAAAAAATCTTTTTTTGTTGAATAGTGCATTTACCCAGGAAGGCTATAGGCTATATAACATTACGCTATGATTAAAAGGAGCGGAGCAGTAGTGAGATAAGTTGCAAAATCGGAGAAAATATTCCAAATTACCACGCGGACGAAGTCGAGGGCGATCCCTAGTACTACATATACCAAAGCCTTACTGGCTTTAATATTTAATACTACTGAATATTTTGTTAAACAACATACCATTTATACAGAGAACAAAACTAAATGTCTCATAATTGTAGTGGAACACAATTAGTTTCATTGTTGTATTATACTTAACATACGAAAACAGTTTACTTAGCAAAGGGTCATATTACAATGTGGTTGGTCGGCGGCATACGTAATACGTTATTCAAACAATTTTATACAAAGCCTGAAAAACTAATTTGTACTAGTTGTTATTATGTATTCGAGTATTGTTTTCTGTCGTTTTGGGATAGGGACGTTGGTAAATATTGATATACTAGCTTTTGTAAGCGTATTCATGTTATTATTTACTTGAAAGCATAAAGGCTGTTGCACCCGATGCGACGCAGCCATGATGATAAGAGGTGGAGCACTATACAAGGTGAACAAAGCAGGCTGGGGAAGGATCCCCGTCTAACAGAAGATGACAGCTAAGAACACACAGATTTAGTTGTGTTAATTAATTTATGGATATTTTTGATAAACGTTTTTTTATTCCAGAGCTATAGATAACAAAAAACTGGTGTTACAATATTTTAGATTTGCTATACGCAAGTGATGTCTCAAGGCGTATATCGACTTCACAAGGTTGCCTCGCGAGGAATGCCGCGCATCGCAGCTTCGCAAACACAGTGGAAAAATGACTTAAGTTGTAGCGTGTTTGTTTTGAAATTTATATCTTATTCTTAACAGCTAAAGTTCAAAATTGCCAGTGACTTTTCTCAAGTTACCCCAGTTAATTTACCCAATATTTAAACAATACCACAGAATACTTAATAGTACAGACAATACCAGGTTTACATTTGTATTTTTTTCAATTTACATAGCGACTGCCTGCTCAATGCAAGCACTAGATAAGCAGCCTTGCAAGTCACCCGGCTTCAGGCGATGTATAGGTAAGTGGCACATTGATCAACGCAATTACTAAACCCGTACTGACAACTACCTATATTGACATGTTTCTTTAAAAGACAACACCCGCACTAGGTCCCCTGTGTCGCGGGGGACTTTACAAACATACAATTAAAGGACACAAAATACGGTTTCAGAGGAATTTCCTCCCACGTACGATTAGGTTGTGGAATGAGCTCCCTGCCGAGGTTTTCCCGAAAGATTAGCATGGGGTTCTTCAAGAAAGGAGTTATAAGGTTTTTAAAGGGTCGGCAACGCGCGAGTGATACCCCTGGTCTTGCAAGCGTCCATAGGCTACGGTAACTGCTTACCATCAGGCGGACCGTCTGCTTGTTTGCCTCCTTGGTAGTATAAAAAAGAACACCCATACTCGAGACAACCATTTATGGATCACATAATTTTTTGTCCCGTGTGGGGATCGAACCTACAACACGCGGCAAAGTGGTAAATAGCGAGGCAACCACTTAAACCACTGAACCAACTGTGCAATCGTAACAATTGATGTCATCATTTGGACGTAACATTTAGTGTTAGCGTTAGCTTGTAACATTACCCATATACTACACAAAACAAGTTGTATTATAATTCTAATCTAGTCAAATTTTGTAACACATTACGGTGTTACAACCAAGAAATTTACCACTTAAAATAAATGTTTCTAATCTCTGTAAACTGCCCCACATTTTCTCGACACAAGGGAAGTAAACATACATAACAATATAAACTTAATAAACTTATGTCGGTATATCTGTGTATGGAACCCACGTACAGCTATAAGGTGCTGGTTTTAGTGACGGTGATTGTGCATAATTAAAGGCTTGTTAGTCCGCTACATGCAAATCCCAACAGAACTTGGCCATGTTAAATAATAAAATTCTCGAATTAACTACTGACTATCATGACGTCCTTAAAGCGAATTTTGTTCTACTCTATCTTAAGTTAATCGTTATAACAACGCCCCTTGCCTCATATATGGACACTGGAGTCATATACCTAATATTAGCAACCATATATATATTTTGACTGCCTCAGTGGTCTAGTGGCCTCAGTATGCACCTGCTGTGCACGAGGTTGTGGGTTCGATTCCCACACAGGACAAAAATTTTGTGTAACCCACAAAAAATTGTTCTGAGTCTGGGTGTAACTTGTGTCCGTTAATTGTATGTTTGTAAAGTCCCCCGCGACACAGAGCTTGTTCTCTAGTGCAGGAGTTGTATTTTTAAACAAAAAAAAATCTATAATATATTATGTGCCACTACTGAGCACGAGTCTACATACTGTTCTCTATTAAGAGACCTACCCTCTCAAGCAATTGTGTTTGTGCTTGAGATGTTAGGTTGTGTAGTTATTTGATTGTCTTCTGTAAGATGAAGTTCTTTTCACAGCATAGCGCGCATGCATGTATGGTGACCTACCTCTCTTTGCCGACTCGCCTTTTTCCATGTCTAGACACTTTAATAAGTAGCCACTCACTAATGGCTATGCAAATTTAAAAGTGCAGACATTAAAAACTTTCTTGTTTTTTCCAAGGAGTGTCTGGACAATCCATTATTGATATGCCCTAGAATATAGACTAAACAATCTGGGGGAACGGGAGTACCCCCGTCATGCCGAGACAATGGCAGTGCAGGGCACCACCCTACCTTTTCTCAAAGCGTTTTGTCGCATTTTTGTACCATTACAGATTCGGTCTGGATTCTGTTAGAAAGTCCAAATTCTCAGGATATGAAGTGAGTAACCAAGCCACACATTTTGACGTAGATGCTAGGTTCATAGAGAAATTAAGACTAGGATTCGCGTAGAATTTAAAATTTAGTATTAGTAAATTCAAATTCAAAATCATTTAATCATATAGATCACACTGTGACACTTATATATGCAGGTCAATGAAAACTGCCAAATGAGACGTCAGCTAATTTGCCTACTGCCGGATTCGCTGACTGAACAGACAAGGGTAGAGCCCAAGGAAAGAACCAGCAAGAAACTCAGGCCACTTTTTCCAATCGCCAGATATGTAAGTAATTTTATTTGTGTTACAATTAGTGCAGAAAGTGATGCAATAAAATACACCATACAAACTCAATAGGGTGAAAAACTGGTAGGATAGAAAATATATATGTACGTTATGATGCAAATTAGAGATTGTTAGATAGAAAATGTATGGGATTTGACGTAAATTTACGACATTAAATCGTAGACTCACGTCAAATTCCATACATTTTATTTTTGACTTTTCGATTCGACTATCGCTTATGCCACTTGTCTAGAGGCTCTGTAGAGTTAGGAGCTTGGCTCTTCTTTAGATTTGATAACTTTATTAGAGTGCAAGCAATATGCACCTCTTCCTCTCCTCTCCTCTTCCTTCTCCTCATGCACTCGTCTTGGCGTCACGTCATATAGCGACAATTATAATCGTCTGGTCTGAAGTAATGACTAAGCAGTATTTAGGGTCGTTATGTACCTAACTAGAATATTGCGCACTCTATTATAGAAACTTCGTCAGATTTCATCGGTTTAAAATTTAATAAATCTATTCTAGTATAATACAAATTCAGGCTTTTAGAATTTTAATATGTCTCTAAAGCGCTAACTTTTTATTTTGGTGTGATACAAGTGTATCACACTAAATGAACTGAACAAAAATTAGGTTTTCTGTCGGATACTTATCCGACAAAAACCCTTCTAATTTTTGTTAACTAAAAACTTTTATAATTAATTAAATTTTGGAATAAGTTTTTATCACAATAATGCTATGCTATCTTCTATTGAACAAACTAAAATCATTTAAAATTATTATCTCTAACTAATCAAATAAAGATACATAGGGAAACGACTGATGGACGCTTCGTGTGATTAGTGGGCGCTAGCTTGTGTCTTTCAAGTGCAAAATCCAATATTCTTTCACAGACTACATATTAGATGAACCAAAATAACTTTTTACTTGCAACCAAGAACAATCAACCCTCGGATAAAATATTTCCAAATATGTAAATGGATTTTGTTCCAAACAATTCTTATTTATAACTTAATACGTCAACTGCATGCCTAACCCTGCGAACGCGATGCGGTCAAACAATGTAATATTTTATTCACAACTTTATTTCAGCTCTGTCGACGTCTCGCGAAGTTGCTTCGAGAAAACATACAAATGTACGTGTGAATTTTCTGATACTTTTGTTACTTCATACCGACAAAGTGTAGAAGGAAATGTGATCCAATATTCTCCTCTGAATTTTGTACTTGTAATTTGAATATTACTTTAGTTATGAATGTTAACAGAAAAAGTTGTGTTGTTCTACTTTTTTTGAGTAAGATTTATAAATGGCTGGCTTGTTTGTTGACGGTTCGATTTCCACCCAGAACTAATCTTTGTGTCCTGAGCACAATGCTTAGTTTGCAATTACTAGCTTTCACCCGTGACTTCACCCGCGAGAAAAATCCCTTTTGGAATAGTGATTTTTTCGGGATCAAAGTAACCTTTGTGCTATTCCAGACTATAATCTATACCTATGCAAAATTTCATCTAGATCCATTCCGCTGTTTTAGCGTGATTGAGTAACAAACATTCAACAAAACTTTTGCATTCATACCAGACGGTTGACTCAAAATTATTTCCGTATTTTTTTTTTTTAAAACCTAAATCCTACAGACTCACAACATAGCGCAATTGATCGCGCACCCGTACGTAGTATCATTGCTCCACCAACGAAGTCATGATCAAAATCAATCTGTTAAATTCACTTATACCTAAAAACAATTACACAATAGTGTAGCAATTATTCAACGTTTAAACGCATCGGCTAATTACTTTCTCTTGTTAACCAAGTTAATAATGCATATGTTCTGAACGCTACCAAAGTTTGACAATTATGACTCTTACCTGACACTTAAGTCTATTATTATTCCAAGACTTAATCTTAACTTCGGAGCTCGCTAAGCTCTTGTACGTGATTATAATCACTAATTATAAATCCAAATCTGTCACACTTTTCCTGAGAGAAAGCCCCAATATCTAATTTCGGTCTGACGAAAATTAAACGACTAAATCAACGAGTCCGTTGTCATTATGTAAGAACTTATATTTTTTAATAATTCTCGATTAGAAACAATTATATAACAAATTTTTGAATATATTCAAATTATGTCAGAGAATGATAATTATAGTCCTTGGTAGTATAAGGTTAAGTCTTATATTCGTATCACTATGTTTATTTTATTTTAATTGTTATCCGAAGGCCACTCGAGTAGAATAGCAAATAAATCTTTGTTGTACATATAGTGCACAGGGATTTCGATCTTATTACTTAGAAATAAGATCGAATATTCATTGGAAAGCGTTGTCAGCCATATAAATTCTGCCTGCAGTCACAAACTCTTTTCTCGGTTACGCGCGTGACTCAATTATGAATAACTTTATACTTTTTTTTTATTTTTATACGAAATTGCGTCTTTTTGAGGACATAATTATAGCCTAAGAGCCAGTGAACGGATACCTGTATGTATTTGACCAGACCTGGGTTTTTGTGCATTGAGGCCCCTATACCTACCGTACATGAGATGGGGACTCACTAAGCCCAAAGTGGTGGACGCGGCGAGTGCGCAGGTAAGACAGGTATCGATTTTTGGCTATTTATAAATGCATTTGACCACGTCTGCCATTTAAATATTTGAAAATATATTATTATTATTAATGGAAAATAACAATGGCAGACCATTATCACGCGTTTGACATTGTGGCAGACAATTTTGAAAATGTTAATTTTTTTTTTTTTAAATCAATTGACCAGATCTGCCATCAATATACTTTATTTATTATAGTCTTAAAAACTTATATTGATAACGGCAGACGTATTTATTGCGTATAAACATCAGCAGATAAAAAAATCTGAATCTCGCCAGACTCGTTCCGCCATCGACGCCGAGAGGCTGCGCGCGCGTCTACCGATAGTAATAATAATCAACCGCGTGTTCCATATAATAAGTATATTATGTTCTATGTAATCTCTGCCTTGTTAAGTCTAAGCTAGCTATTTCTATTCTGTGCTTTCTCCTTCTTGTGTAACTGTATATCTTCTGTGCTTGTGAACAATATAGTGACTGTCTTGTGCTAAACAAACTCTTTCATTTCCATCTGCTTAACTTTGCCTTCTGAACTACAGCTAAAACTATATCGATACCTCCCACGTAAGTTATTGTAACCCACAAAATTGACATTTTGCTTTTTTTAGCTATATAGCCTTTTTATACCTATATTTACCTGCTAAAATTTAAAAAATGTAACAGTGTCATTTAATTTTTATTTTTTTTATTTTGATAAAGCCAGCCTAAACTGTTGTATAGATTACTTACAATAACTAACGTCGCTAAGAATAACCTAAAACAATATTGTATAATCACATACAACAATTTACGTTGCGGAATTATAACAAATTAAGTGTTATGTAATACATACAATATTTTACGTGGGGATTGGTTGCTAAAAATTATATTGTATGTTGACATGGCATATTTTACGTTGCTATGAATTTTTTTTAAAATTTACATACAATAGAGTGTGCCTAAAATTCTTACATTTTCTGCCACTGCTATCATAATTTATGCATCAGCTATGAATGAATCTGAATCATAGAGATTCAGATCATGGGATTCTACCACTGCCATTTCATTAAGAATTGATGATATGACTGCTTAACATTACATAACATTCCTTTTTAAAATTGGGAGGGGTTGTATTGTAAATACACCACACTAGTCAATTGTAGATGGTGGGAGTAGGCACTAGCCTACTCCCACCATCTAACAGCAGCCTAGCCAGCTCTCCTGGACAGCTTGACAACCAGTAAGTGGACCACTAGGTCCACCTACTGGTTGTCAAGCTGTCCAGGATTTCTCCACCTAGCTTAACGATTATTACAATTACGTAATAACCGGGATCTTTACAATTACTTTACGTGAATGCCGAAGCCCAGAAACCCTCGAGTTAGATATGCCACTAGACGATTATCGACTTTCAGTTGTTTTTTTATTCAGCTTAGACAAGAAAGATGGATACTTCTAAAATTCGAGTGAATTTTGAATACGAGTTCCGACGCAGAACTAACGCGGCAGAATCAGTTCGCAATATCAATGTTGCGTTTGGATAGGGGACTTGTAATGAACGCACCGTGCGATTTCTGTTTAAACGCGTTCGTGTTTCTCAAATCAAATCAAAGTTTCCATAACTTTGATTTGAAGAACGAACCACGTAGAAGACCGCCCACACAGGTGAATAACAATCAATTGAAAGAGATGGTGGAAGCCGATCCGAGCCAGGAATTAGCGGCATGGTTTAACGTTACTTTACCAACAATATTGACTCATTTGCGACAAATCAATAAAATAAAAAATATAAGAATGGGTGCCTCATGATTTGACTGATCTGCAGATCAGTCAGATCTGCAGAAAGAAACGCGTGTTGAAACTTGTGTTGCCTTGTTGAATGATACAGAAATGAAGGAATATTGTATCGAATTGTGACATGTGATAAAAAGTGGATTCTTTACGATAACCGTAAGCGAGAAATGCAATGGCTGACCCCAGGTGAAACGCCGCATCCAATAAAAAGGTAACTATTTGGTGGTCTCAGCATGGTGTTATTCACTATAGCTTTCGATCTAGTCAAGCAATAACGGCAGATATCTACTGTGCCGAACTCCGAACAATGATAGCAAAACTAGCAGTGAAACAGCCCCGACTCATGAATCGATCTTCACCATTATTGCTCCATGATAACGCGAGACCTCATACAGCACGAGAAACCAATTTAACTCTACAGAAACAGCAATTAGAAACCATTTGTCACCCTCCGTATTCGCCAGACCTTGCTCCAACGGACTACATTTTTTTTTGTAATGTATCTCCTTCTTTATCGTTTAACTTTAAAAGTTTAGTATATAGACTGCATGTAAAATATTAATTTCATTAAAAACGGTGATTAAGTAAATTATACTAATGTAAATCTGCTATCGTAATATATAGACATCTAACCGGGTAGTATCTCAGATTTTTTTATCTGCTGATGTTTATACGCAATAAATACGTCTGCCGTTATCAATATAAGTTTTTAAGACTATAATAAATAAAATATATTGATGGCAGATCTGGTCAATTGATTTAAAAAAAAAAAAAAATTAACATTTTCAAAATTGTCTGCCACAATGTTAAACGCGTGATAATGGTCTGCCATTGTTATTTTCCATTAATAATAATAACATATTTTCAAATATTAAAATGGCAGACGTGGTCAAATGCATTTATAAATAGCCAAAAATCGATACCTGTCTTACCTGCGCACTCGCCGCGTCCACCGCTTTGGGCTTAGTGAGTCCCCATCTCATGTACGGTAGGTATAGGGGCCTCAATGCACAAAAACCCAGGTCTGGTCAAATACATACAGGTATCCGTTCACTGGCTCTTAGGCTATTAGGTAGCGATATAAAGAGGGTTTTTATGCTAACCTGGAAGTCTCTTCTAGGTGTAGTAATACCCGAATCTACAGATTTAATAATCATAAAACATAAAGATTCAACTTTACTTTATAATTATGTACTCTCCCTAAATATATAACTTGTATGTATCTTGAATTTTAAATTCTAAAGATTTGGATTAAGTTTTGAATTTACATACGATTTTGCTTTTACATTCACTGTCCCAAGTTATACACAATCTAATGTTACGTATCAGATATGTTTCATGGGACGGGGTACCTATTTAATGCCAGTACTAAAAAAAACTGCAGTGAAACTGAGTCATCCACAGACTGTATTTCATAAAAAACTGAAAAGTCAAAATTAGAACAACAGGCTAAAAGTCTGTTGTTCTAATTTTCTAACATTAAGTTAATATTTAAAAAACTAAGTTTAAGAGAATAAGGTCCCATTTACCGAAACATTATTTTAGTAAAACCCAGCGTCTTAAACGAGTTTGACTGATATATGATGAAAAATATCAAGTGTATCAATAACGTTATCTTGGAGCAATTTGTACAATCCCCTAGGGGTGTATTAATGACGCATGTAGGCGATGAGATGGAAACTTATTTGTACAGTATCGCAATCTACACGTCCTATTACTAGTACGTTGGGTTACCGATACATGTAACTGTAATTAATGAGATTTTAACTTGTGTTTTAGACTTATTGGTCAAGGTTTTGAAGGAATAATTATTTAACAAAATGTACGTAAGAAAACGATTGGATTAACTGACGGAAAGAATGTCGTGAGCGCTTCCAGCTACGGTAACTGCTTACCATTACTTACGCAATCAGATGGATGGTGGTAAGCTTCTTTGTTGATATGAAAATACAATCAAACAGAAGAAAATGAGAGAAAATATTATAAAAAAATCACATACAAAAAAAAGGCCCTACCTCTTTCTTATGTGTGATTTTTTATCTAAATTAATATTTTAAAGAGGACAGATTTGAATTCTTGTTTGTTACGATTACATGAATAAGGAATGTATGATTATTTTTGGATCCCTTTTAGGTCCTAAAGCGGTGGATCTAAGTGAAATAATATGTGTATGATTATATTTTGATCCCCTTTTTACACTAAAATGGTGGATTAAAGAGGAAAACAAATATCCCTGGATCTACCAGTGGAGCGTCGACGATGGAATGAGGCAAAATTACTCATCCGATTTTAAATATACTTTCACCATTTTCATTTCATTCATTAAAAAAAAAAAACAACTCCCGCATTAGAGAACAAGCTCTGTGTCGCGGGGGACTTTACAAACATACAATTAACGGACACAAATTACACCCAGACTCAGAACAATTCTTTGTGGGTCACACAAAGTTTTGTCCTGTGTGGGAATCGAACCCTCAACCTTGTGCACAGCAGGCGCAAACTGCGGCCACTGGACCATCAAGGCCATCAAAGACCATTAGAAAGCTACATTATCGTCGGGTAACATAAGCTATATTTTTTTGTCAAAAAATTACGGGATTAACTGTAAAAAGTAACTGTTCTCCCGTGCGAAGCCGGTAAGTGCCGCTAGATCATATACTTTCTCTTATATCTTACAAGCGAGCAAGCCTAACTGGGAAAGGACTTCCACCTACAGCCAAATAATTACACACAGTAGAGTATTTTTGTTCCTACGTTCCTGTGTGTGAGAACAGGTCTTCAGTACTCATTTATCGCAATTGGTGGTATTGTAAGTCTTTATAGGCTACGGTATCTACTAATAATAAACCGGATCGATGCTTGTTTGCCACCAAAGTAATATAAAAAGTTATTTGATATCAAAAGTAAATTAGCCACCAATGTATAAAACAAAATTAACCGTATTATTAAAACAATAAGGTTGATTTTAGTTAAACTAGCCAACTCAAATACATTACGTGCCAACTCCAACAGCATACAATATTTCAAAACAAAATAGTAAAACTTGGAAAATCAATAACGCAAACAAATGATACAAAACAAAACCACAAAAAGCAATTCAATCAAACATAACAAATGGTTATATTTTTTTGCCACAAACAACCGGTATTTATTGATTCAATTTACAATGCATGCATGCTTCGGTATATTGTTGAAGTACGATGGTAGCCGAGTGGAAAGGTAACCGAAATATATATATACTATAACATGTTATATGAGTTCGAACCAGACTTTTTGTATGTATTACTTTAAGGGGAAAGAAACATACAGCCCGCCTGATAATAAGCAGTTACCGCAGCCTATGAACGCTTGTAATCCATCCATCTATACATCTCAGCTATAAGATGTCCATTGCTGGACATAGGCCTCCCCCAAGGTTTTCAACATCATTCGGTAACGCTTGTATAAACGCTTGTAATAATAATAATCATTTATTTCAGACCAGATTCCATATTGATTGTTAGTTATAAAATACTAATGTTAGTAGTAAAAATAAAATAATATACTATAACTAAAACTAAATTTTATTATTTACATATTTTGGTGTGAAGCCGCATCCATCTTTGTAACATGGGGGACTCCCACCGATCTGTAATACCACCTAATAAAAAAAATGTAATAATAGCAACCCATATATGCTGGGCACGGGTCTCCTCTCCTCTACCAAGGGAGAGAGACCGTCTCTCTTCGGCCTTAATTCGTTGATTAATCAGACATGTCTTTAAAATTACTTCTAAGACATGTGGTTACCTCACGATGTTTTCTTTCATCGTTAGCAGGTGGCAAATTATTTGATTAGTACATAACTCCACAAAGTAAAATTCACATTGGGACTGCCACCCAGGATCGAACTCACACCGCTTGCGTGCAAGCCGGTTATTTTTCCACTCGTGTATCCAAAAAAAAAATTTAATTAAACGTTACAAATAGTATATTCTTATTTCTTTGCCATTTAAAACAACTGAAACTGTTTGAGTTAAAGTGTATTTTTTCATATTTGAATTATTATCCTTCTACATAGATCTATTAGAAAATGGTTTTGTATCCTTTTAGCAGGTTCCCTATCACATGAAACGTATGTGATAGGGAACCTGCTAAAAGGATACAAAACCATTTTCTACATGGATAACGTATGTAACAATAAATTTTCTATTGTGCCCAACTTGGGACAGCAAAAGCCTTAAACGATCTGTGTACTTTAAGAGTATCAAAAGAAATATTCAGAATAAATTATTTACTACACAGAAAAAAACATCATTCTTTTATGAAAATACCACTTTGCAGACAAAGATAGAATATAAAAAGTGAGTAAAATTTTAATATTGAGTCTATAAAGGTAGATAATCAAGTCAAGACGCTAAATCTCGGGGTTTATAAAAGCTAAAGAATTCTATAGTCTGCTCTACGTTTCTCGCAAAGATTAAAATATATTTCAAAGGAGCGAACTTTTAACGGATCATTTTGTTAATCCTGTATTATTTTTAATTATATTAAATAAGATAAAACTCACAGTGTCAGAGTCAGTTATTAATTAATTAAAATTTAATTTGTTTTAGTATAATGTAGTTGTTGTAAAACTACATACAGATCTCCAACGACCATTCAGGGATGCTTTTCAAAAGAAATGTTTGCCTAACCCAGGGATAATCTATCGTAAAGATCTGGTGTAAAAAATAAAAATTCCGGGAGTGCAACAACAACTTTTTTTTATTTATCTAGACGCGTATATATATATCATATATCAGATAATGTCGAGCTGCATCTCGTAACGGTGTCGCGAATATAGGGATTTTATCTCATCTAAAAACATGCGTACCGTGCTAAAAGAAGTTTTCACTTTAAAAATGGGTTAGGCAACACGAAAGTGATAATTCTAACTGCTTAACATCAGGCGGGCCGTATGCTTGCCAAAATTTCATTTCGTTTATAAAACGAATCAATAACAAACAGGTGACAGAAAATGTTCAAACGTAAAACAAAATCAGTATTCACAAAATGAATTCAAAGGCGACCACCGAACAAAGTTTCAGTGGATTAGAATACCGAAAAATTCGTGGCTCGTAGACAAATTTGACGCTCTACTTACCATAAAAGGATAAAAGCGAGATACAAAGTAAATGTTTGGCAAGAACATGACGTTGCTTTTGTTAGGTATGACAACGGTACGACATGTGCGGGCTACCACTGAAAATAAAGATGATGTGGGCGCCTAATGCTCTTATCTCAGTTTTGATCTTTGGTTTACATGAAGAGTTGTGCCCTTGGCTAATACCTCCGAGGGATAAAGTCAGATGTAAAGTTCTTTTATAATTAGCATTAAATATTCCATTCTAAATTGTTTTAGTTTTACCGTTGTAATTGTAATTTGTGTAGGTAGTTAAATAAATGTATGATATGTTTCAAGCGCATACGTCACGCAATGCGTGCTGAGTGGGGCAGTCTATGTCCGACCGCCAGCAGCGCAGGACGTAGTAGTCCGTTGATGAGCCAAACGTCCATAGGCTACGGTAACTGCTTACCATCAGGCGGGCCGTATGCTTGTTTGTCACCTTGGTAGTATAAAAAAAAAAAAAAAACTTTATACTTACATACGTAGATACTACAGTAATAAGACAAAATACGGAGTTATATAGCAGCCTTATAGGCCTTTAACAAGGTAGACTGACATCGTGGTTATGGTTGCGAATGGATAATCCTTAGAGGAGATTTATTAGTACGTCCAGCAGTCTTTTAGCTAAATAGATATACAAAATGCCTTTTTCTCAGTACCTACAAAAAGTGCATTTTGAGTCTAAAGAGAACGTGTTTTATTTAGCAATATTGGAAATATGGGGCGCTATACTGGTCTCTTTCTATGCTTTTAAATTGTAAAGAACATAAATCCATTGAAATATCTCACGCTCAAAGGGATCTAAAAAAGAACACCAACTAAAAGCCGTACTCACCATATTCCGGACATATGATGCAAAACGCCACAGCCAAGAAAAACCCGATCACCTCGCCACAGAATCCTTTGAAGGCCATTTTCCACCTTTTTGTTTAACCAACGCTGGCTTTTACCGACATCTTCATTCTCTATTTTTCACAATTTCTCACTAAAAACACTTCGGCACACTCATCGTTCTTTGTAGTACATCAGACTTTGTAATAGGCATCGTTCTTCAAACTGGATTTTATTTAGGATGTTGTGATCCAGTCGAATCTTGGTTGGTTACATCTGTAACAAAAAGACATAATCTAATGTAAGAGATTGCATTTTGGCGATAAGGCCGCCCATTGTACATAGCTATAAATTTATCATTAAGACAAGATTGTAATTTGGTGTACAATAAAGAGTTATCTATGTATCTATCTATCTAATTTTTTAAATAAATTTATTTATCTACGTATTATTTTAAAGATCAAAGGCGTCTTCAATGGTGAAAAAGTACGGAACCATGAACTATTTTTCGTGTACGAACGCATAGTTCACCTAGACTTAAAACTATTTTTATGGTTCACACTATTTTTATCTAGAGTTGATCAAATTTCTTTAGAACGCATGCCTAACTCCAAGAGTACCTACATATGAGTATACTTACGGACACACTAACACTTATGTGTTCATTGTGCTTAGTTATTTAACTGTAATCCTACTAATATTATAAACGCGAAAGTTTGTAAGAAGGTACAATTATGTATGTATGAATGTACATGTTTGTTACTCTTCCACGTAAAAATAACAGAACATATCTTGATGAAATTTGGCACAGGGATAGATTATAGTCTGGAATAGCGCATAGGCTACTTTTTATCGCAATAACTGACATCCACGCGGGAGGAGCCAAGGGCAACAGCTAGTGTTCTATAAGGTAAAGATTTAAAACTGCATAATTTTTTTACAAAATCATTATTACTTTCAAGGAGATATGTACTTCGTACGTACTTTATTTATTCGAAGTAATCAGAATGATTATTACAATTATAAGTTTATATAATAAGGGTAAATTACCCAAGTTCTAAGAAAATATACACATCTAAGCACTCTCTAAAGTTAATTACATTACAGTACGCAAATGTAGCAACCTGTTTACGTAGAATATGTAAGTCTTCATAAGTAAGGGCTCCACAAGTTATTTTATGATGTGATTCATTATATTACACATACCTAAATACATAAAATCATGTACTGAAGGTTTCGTTTTGGAGGTTAAGCAAGTTTGCCGCGGTCTGGACATAGATGGGTGATAGTTGTATACAATCACAGCGTAACACAGTAAAGGTACGTGTGCGGTACATATACGTGATCTCTCTCTGGTCGTATGAATAGTGTCTATACTCGTAATATAGCTTTCGCGTATTTTGTTAAATATAAATCTACTTATCTAATAAGTTTAGATAGCTTACAGTTTAAATAGGTATGCCACAGAGAACAAAACTATGAAAAAAGCATCTTCTTTTTTCTTTTAGAAAGGCAATTCCCGCACTAAAGAACAAGCTCTGTGTTGCGGGGGACTTTACAAACATACAATTAACGGACACAAATTACACCCAAACTCAGAACAACTCTTAATGGGTAACACAAAGTTTTGTCCTGTGAGGGAATCGAACCCTTGTGCACAGCAGGCGCATACTGCAGCCACTGGACCACTAAGGCAGTCAACGTATTTCTATGTATACTATGTATTTCTATTGCTTTTTTGTGTCATACACGTACAAAAATAGAATTCAGTACAGTGTGGAGCGAGGATAGTAATGTTTAAATAACAATTACAAGCGGTGAAAAATAAAAAATAAAAATTCTAGATTCTAAACCACAGTTTTCATAACTTCCAAATAACGCGACAAAAATTTAGTGAGCCAATAAGATCACTAAAATAGTTAATTCCATCCATAAAGCGTCTTTACCGTTCGTGTATAATATTGGCCGGTATGTACGCGACCGTGCCTCGTCTTTCAAACTATGAAGGTCAAACGTTAGTCCTTACACGTGCCGCATTAAAACAAAATGAAATGTTTTGCCGTACCATGATGTCCATAAAGCGATTTCATTTTATCCTTAATTTAAATTTTGTACAATGACAATATTATCATCATCATTAGCTCAGCCAAAATATATTTATTTATTCATTTTATTTAGACTTTATTATACACAAAAAATATAATGTTTAAAGGCGTACTTAATGCCTGAGGCATTCTCTACCAGTTAACCCAAGGTGGTGCAGAGACAACTCAAAGTTTGTACATATTATTAAATTTAGAATTGGACAGAAAAAAATTCTATATAATTATGCTGGGCATAAGCCTCTCTTAAGGATTTTCATAGCATTCGATTCAGCGCTAACCTTGTCCATCAGCTCCCCGTAACTTACTATGTCGTCGGTCTACCTCGTTAGATTCCAGCTTATGGGTGCCATTCCAGAATCTTTCTGCCTCAACGGTCATCAGTTGTGCTCACTATATACCCAGCCTATTGTCATATCACAATCCTTTTATGTCAGTCACTTTGGTTATCCTAATAGCAACCGTAGTACTTGGTAATAAAGTCTGTTTTGTTGATTGTATATAAATTTACTTTTCAGCTACTACTGGTCTTAGTAGATACACTTAGTTACAATATCAAAACATCACTCAAATGGCGCTGGCCATGAGACATCATATCTTATGGCATCATAAAGAAAAAAATGTAACACATAATATTATGGTTGGGTTTTATATCAAGGCTCATAATCTTTTATTTTATACACAACTTCATTAGCTATAAAAAATATACTCCAAAATTATATACAATCATATAACTTGACGTTCGTGAAAGCTTTCAGATTATGACCTTATTATCTTTTAACTAATCAAAGCAGGTAGAAAGCACTAAATAATCCCTACTATTCCTACTGATAATATAAATGCAAAAGTATCTCTGTCTGTCTCTCAGTCTGCTGCCTTTTAACGAATAAACGACTAAACAGACCTTAAAAGAATGAAAAAGGGTTAGAATTCTGGGAAAGACAGAATACTTTTTATCGAAATTACCGACATCCACGCGGACTGAGCTACGGGTAACGTCTTTGCCTATGGACGTTTGCAACAACAGGGATTATAATTCACGCGTTGTCAACCCTTTAAAAACCTTATGACTCCTTTATTAAAGAATCCCAAGAACTAAGTTTAGTAATGATTAAGTTTTTTACAACGACAAAGTCGCCAACTAAATATTATGCCTCAAAAAATGTGGTTACCTTTAAACGCTCTCAACAACCACATCGCAAGCAATCACTCATGGGTCCTTATCATCATCATCTCAACCCATAAACGTCCCACTGCTGGGCACGGGTCTCCTCCATACAATTAAAGGGATATTAGCCTACTATACCACGCTGGCCAGACGGGTTGGTATAGAGTTTGTTTCGAGTTTTCCCTCTCTTGCAGTGGATATTGTCTGCCTGACTTACTCCCTTAGTCGACTCTTACGACACCCTTCGGGATAGAAAGGGGTGGTGACATTTGTATTCTTTATTCGTCACCACACGGACAACTCACTCAGTCACTCATGGGTAGACATTATATATATTGTTCTCTGTGATATTTTATTCTCGAACCTCATAGAATAGATATATATTTAATAAGTTTACAAAGTCAAAATTGCTAACAATAAACATGACAGACCAGTAACTTTAATAACCTCACCTTTTTATATACCTACATCAAAGTTTTAATCACATTCTCGCTTGTACTTTTAATTTTAGCTGTCCGTTGTAGGTATGAACCTAAAGATATTATGATGCAAATTTCTTAGCTACAGACCAAATGTATTCATTCTTAGTGGTCTAGTCAAAATATTGCGTCAGATACTCGTTTATCAAACTATTAAAATTAAATGGCAAAGGTCAAACCACATGAATCGCATCAAAAGGCAACCAATCCAAAAACAAAACTGAATTAAAACTTCCTCATTCAATAAATGAATAAACTCCTTCAGTGTTAAACAAATGTTTTTTCACACAATACACGAGCATAATTATTTGTTGAACATGTTACAACTGGAAGTGACCTGAAAAGGACGACGGCCATTGTACAAAGGCGTCCGAGGCAGAAATTGTATTGTGTTCCAGCTCTTTATGTACCACAGAAACGCCTCTGTTTGTGTTACCTATGTCTGTTCTTTGTCGCTGTCACCTATATAAGGTTTCTTACGTTCCGTTTGTACTGTTTTAGTTGTTAATGAAGTTGAAACGTATGAGACACTAGGGAGTTCGTTTTATGAGAAAGGAGAATTTGGGGTTTTATGCTTTGATTTATTTTGTTTGTAAAGTATATATATTATAGGGATAGTGAGCAATTATTTAATTTTTTGACTAATTATAATATAATATTATGATATCCAGACTACGTAAAGAGCTTACCCCGCCGGCTGATTCTCTAAGAAACAGCGATCGCAAACTGACAGTTGTGATTGCTCGGTGACGGCACACACGATTGCTAAACGTCAGATTTTGCTCCGGTTTCGCGGTCGCTCGGTTTTTGCTCTTACGGAATACACCTACCAGCTTTTTGGAAAATCCATGCTAACATAGCAAGATATTGTGATACCGGACATGGGGTACAGAGTTTCAGAAGACGATGACAAGAGAAGGACACCTGCACCATATGATATATTATAGCCAGAAGGAAATATAATAAAAGACAAAATAATTTAAAAATAATTGCAGATTAAAAGAGGCAAATAATACATCCAATTTTCTGAATAAGAATAATAGAAATGAAGACATATCTAGGTTTTCTATTTAGAAAATTGGTTCGAATATTCATTAATCTTAACATTTATCAGATCGATCACAGTAATTTAACAGTAAAATGAAGAAATAAACTTACGTCAAAGCCCATATATGTATTTGTTCTTTTTGAAATAAGTAAAAGTTTATAAATTACTTAATAAATTATTTTTTTAGTCAAATGGTTTGATTCAACCAATTAGTACCTGACCTTACAATATTGTTTATTCAAAACCCAGTTTGTAATTTAACTAATCCTAATGAAGTAGATAACAAAAATAATACTGGGAAAAGAAATAAAAGGGAGGTTGTGATTACTCAAAGAGACAGCCAAATCCTATCATTTCTTCAGCCTACAATCTTTTTTCCAATTTGTCTTAATGTTAATGCTGACGAAACAAGATTCTCTTCACTTCGGGCCCTGCCATACTTAATGCCACGTCCCATGTTGGTAAACGTATAAAAATATCAAAGAAAATGGAAATAATAAATTGAATTATGTTCACACATCGTAATCAAAGAAGTGGGTACGTACGTAATGTTCACTCTGAAGTATAAAATAAAAGTGACATTGATGAAAATTTGAATACATTTCATTTTGCTTAACGAAGCTTGTAACTAGGTTTATTGTGAAAGTGTGATAAATGAACCAAAGTTATCAAGATTCCAAATATAAGCATAAAATATATATATTATAATATGCAGCTATAATACTTTTTTTTAACTTAGAAAACAAAATAAAACAAGAAAGAGTATTAAGTATAAAATTATGAGCTATGTTTATTAAATTTTCTCTTTTTTTTAAACAACTTGTGCAATGTAAAATGTCCTCCCCCAGTCTTGTTCACCTGTAGGGTGGCCTACCTCTTTTAAAAAATATCTTCTTTAAAGAGCAACAACAAAACAAATACACAAATATTTAAATACCTATGTATCGTTATGTAATCATTACGTGAATCTTTAAACTATTAAATAACCTGCTGACGTCAGTTCCAAAAATATCGTCTTATTATTTATGAAAGGCATATGTTGTTTGGTTAATATTATACGAATTATGATCACATTAAATTATTCAATTACTTCTAATAATAACTCAGGAAATTTCATTATGAAATGTATTCATGAATATTAAGAATATCTTGGATTCTACATTACCGTTCCGAAGAAAAGTAACTCATAAAACCTACGTCGTATTTTTGTATATTTATATACATCTAAAAAGGCAATATAGCCTTACTTATACTTCCTTATTTTATTTATATTTAGACTAGCGCTTTCACCACACGCGCAAAAGGGCGGTTACTGACTAGCGTTTTTTTTGCGGTTGTTTGAAAATCTGACTCTCGTACACGGGCTTGTTCCAGTGTGTTCGCTCGAACCGGTAGTGTTTAGTCAGTATCATCATTGATACTAACGCGCTTAAACGAGCTTATAAGTGCGTCAACGCTCGTACGAAATGCGCGTTGGGGAAAAGGCGCTCCTATACGCGCTTCTGTAAACGAGCTTATACGCACGTATTAAACGCTAGTCTGAAACTGCTCTAAAACGGAGAAAGTACCTCAATAATAATTTCCATAAATGACATTTTGCCAACAATAAATAAGAAATCGCCAACATCCTACCATAAACCTATCCATTCTTCACTCAGGCCCATATAAACAGACTATAAAAATGAGTCTTGTATTGACGATAAAAACCATTTTATGGGATACTCAAAAACGTTTTTCAACAAATGTATCCAATGTAATACATGTGATTATTTGATAAAAAGAAATAGACGATTTTATAATGGATTCCTGAGTGGTTAGTGGCCAATCTGGTGACAAAGTTATTTACATAGCTATATAGGCCATAGCCGTGATTTAACTAGGACCGAATGCGGGCTACAGCAGACGTACTACTTATAGCATCGGCGATCTGTGATGTAGTTGCTTTTTAAAAGCTTAAGCGCTTTTCGAAAGCTTGACACAGCGACGAACGCTACACTACGCATACATTCGGATGCCGGTCGCATCCTTTTTTGTTTATTGTTCCATTATATTACAAAGAGATCCGCGTCCGTACAAGTCGCAAAAATACGATGCAAAATCGATACGAGTACAGCGGCAAAATTGCTGATCTCCAATGCTAAAAATAGCATCTCTGCTTGAATAAAAAACCACTATACGGTTATTCATCCATAAATAATCGCGCTCTTAGCTTAACTCACTGTTCATTTATTGATCAGCAAAATGTACTATGAGCCTCTTAATACACATATATAACAACCTAATTCATCGAATTAGGCATGTTGAATATTTTGGCATAACGGTACCAATTATACTTTGTGGGTGTGCAAGGTTTAAATCTAGTTATACGACATATTAACAATCCGTAATGATCAAAATTGTATTTGAGAACCGTGAAATGTCAATTAGCAATACTGCCCTGATAATTGTAAATGCAGTACTCGCAAATTGGCGGTTCCGAGATAAACGCGGTAAACGTTTTTTGTGATATCTGCACAACAAGTCTGAATTAAATAATGATTTAAATATACCAGAAAAATAAGAAAAAAATCAAACTTTGTATTGATCAATTTTTTTCTTTACTTTATTATTTATTTTGGATAAAATGCGCATTACTGCATTTTGTTCTACCATCTAGACTTGTGAACATGACAGTATCACTAAGCCCAAAGGCAGTATTTGTGTTCATTACTGCAAAATCACCTAGCACGTGTTCAATACTGCGTTTCTATTTATTAATTGTGTCTTATTATCAGGCCTGATAGATTTATTAACCTTTTACTTCAGACGCGGCATTGTCGAATACTGCGTGTAGTTTTAGTGGCGCAAGAAAAGCTCTATAATATACTTGCTACTCTCACACGCAGCAATGTTGAATACTGCGTTAAGCTTTAGTTAGTATTCGTTGCAAAGTACTAGAACGTTAAATTAAGTTGCAGTAAACATAGCAAGTACTGCATAACCTTCTAGCACATGCTGAGTACTGTATATCCTGTTAGCAAAAGTAATAATTTGGTGCAAGTACTGCGTATCTTGTTATATAAAAAACAGGTTTATAATAAAAAAAATCATGAAAATTATTTTTTTATGTAAAGATTAGCCCCTTAAGGTGTCATTTTTGCAAAAAAGTAAAAATCGCAAAAATGTCGATTACTGCACTTACAATTATGACGGCAGAATACCTAAGTACTTATTCTTTTCAATCAATTTATTTTAATCAAGATGACAACATTTAAATACAATAAATAAACATTTCTATCGCACAATGTAGAAACTGTAATTTACAGGACAAAATTCTATTAAAAATCTACATTTTATTGTTGAAATATTTTATTTAAAGGAATAAAGCACGTTACACAAACAATATTTTAACTTGTAGCAGTCGAGATAGTAACAAAACTAAGAATGCACAAGACCGTACAAAGCAGCTAAGTTTTGAACATAAAGAAAACCTTTGCAGTATAATAATTCTTCAGAGAAAGGAACGTGGTTGTATCTTCACGTCATGTTAAGTATTCATTGCCAGTACGACTTAGGACGGATTTAGAATTATAATGTAGCCTCTCGGGGTTGTAGAGACAAATATTGCTTATTTAACTTTTTGTATTGGGTCTATACAGCCTATAACATTACGTGCCTTAAAGGGTAGCTATAGTTGTATATCACCTAAGTTTTGCAAATATGCTAGATATTTGTATGGGAAGAGTCAATTTAAGACTCTGTGCTGCTACTACTAAATAAAAGCCGTATGCTTGTTTGCCTCCTTGGTAGTATAAAATATTTACCATCAATGAACACTTTTGACCTATGTATATGGTTATCCGTTGATTGGAGGTCCTTCCTCAACCGAGTTTGCTTTCTTGTATGGTACCTCTCTTAGAACCTTCAGCTAGTAATAAATGTATGAGTGGTAAATATTCTCGGATGATCCAAGAGCCATTAATATCTTTAATATTATCATATCTATATAATTGACGCTGACAAAGATGAATGGACATACCTTTGTGTCAAACTTCAAAAAGTATTGGCTCCGACAAGTGTAGGTCCTCTTGATAGTGATTGATTGTCCCTTAATTGTATCAAGGCTGTAGCGACAAATACATAAATGTTATGGGATATGCTGTTTTATTATTGTAACGTATATAGTTACATTGTTTAAAAAAGAAAGCCTAAGAAGTTAAAAAAAAACTTGTACAGGACACATAAAAGTGAACTGATGAGATGAAAAAACTCAATTAATATGGTATAGTATGGCGGGCTAGTATCCCCAACTCTATGATGATCCAACACTATATGCACTCCAGCTCATCGAAGAAGTCCAGCAGACGTCTGACGTTGACGACTGCCTGTAGGGTATCTGGTCTGCCCAGGTATTTCTGTATGCGCCTATTGGGATGAAATTAAAATAATAGGTAAAGTCGATATTCAATTTAGTGAATTTTGTAAGGAAAAGCAACTAATCGCTAGTTGCCATATCAAAAACTATAAATTCTGCAATAAATATGGAATTACGAATTCATTCTTATTCTATGACACTCAATCTGCTGACGGTTGTGCAATATACTTTTAAGCTCCTACTTGGCTCAATCTTTTTCAAATATATCCGCTAAAAGTGACGCCCGACCAAAGAACTTCGTTTAACTTAGTATGTTTTTGCCCACAAGTTTAAGATTGAGTTGTCTTGTTTACCAGTATTTATGAGTATAGCTATACATTATTTACAAGTTTCCCCCTTGATCGCGATCTACTAAGATTAAACCTGTCACGTTTTGGTGAAAAAGTTCTTTTATATACGACTACGGCTTTATAGACATTCAATCCGCAAACATAAAATACATACAAACTAGGTGCAGCAAGTGTAAATCGTAAAAGTAAAATGGAATATTTGGATGGAAAACGGCTCAACGGATCTGGATGAAATATTAAGTTGAGATAGATTGAAGTCTGGAATAGCACATAATATGACAAATAAATGTTCCAGTGGGATTGCAGGTGCAAGTGAAGCCGCTGTTTTATAAAGCTAATAATTTTATTTATCAATAATATAATAAAAATGAATTGTTGTCAAAGGCAGTGAACAGCGGAAAATAAAGTACCAGAAGGCCGTAGATACTAATGAATAAACTTACCTAATCAAATATAATATTTTAGTATAATAAATAATAAAAATGTAGATCAAATGGCTCAAACAAGCGTAACGAACGTAAATATAAACGCAATAATAAAAATGGCTGATAAACTGTCAATGACTATAAATGATCACAAGTATTTTTTGTTCATCAGAGAATTTCTTCGTACAACATTTAAACGGAAAAGTGGAAAGATTTAGGGACAGAAGAGTTACAGAACTCATTTACATTATAACACCGTAAGTTGTGGGTGATGTAAAAACTTTACGATCTTCAACTAACTAAGTGAATTTATGACCGGCAATATCTTTAAGCTGGAAGCGGCTGTTTAGTTCTGTTGATGTTGAGCCAATATTGAAGTGTGAATATTCCTTTGGAAATAAACTAGGAGAAGGCTGATTATTGAGATCTATAATAAATTCTTCAAACCTATTTTTTTTTTATAAATTTTGTTTTAAGTTTACGTAAGTGGACGTATTTTATCTGAGATGATGATGATGACTTTAAGTTTGTTTCATCGTCTCAGTTAAAAGACGTCTACTTCTTCAAAAATTTCCACAGCACTCAGTCCTTTATACAAGTTTGTTAATCAAAAGGCAAATTTTGAAGATTATAATTGTTATATTCTTTATTAACTTATTATTATACTAATTACCGTTACTTACGTTATTATTTACGTAGTAACTATTTAGTAATCTGTGCTATTATGTGCAGCTACAATGAAACTATTGATGTAAACACTAATACTGAAACTAAAACACAAAGAATAAACAAAATTAGTTTAATGCAAAGCAAAACAAATGAGGTAACTTTTAACCACACAATGTACATAATGCAAACGAACAATCTTAGTCATGAACCGCTAAAAACATTCTAGTAAAACGAAGCTAAAACTGCAGCAATTTCATTTGCAGTAGTCGTTTCTATTTGTTCAAAGTAATATTTCGAAGGATGAAGTCACGAAACCTCACGCAAATACGAAACATTGTAACTCATTATAACTTTGCCGATAGGCAAACATGGACCTGCTATATGTTTGGAGCAAACTTCAGTCGCTTCTTTAAACGCAAAGTCCTTTATTACTCCGAAACGTTTATTAAAGTAACGAGACAGGGCCTCATTAAGTCGTTAACACTAAAACAATGTAAAAGTAATGGCAGATATGAAGCATCATTTAATTTATGTTTTAAAATTGCTTAATTTTGAAAACATCGTGTGTATATCGGAAATAACTTTGCCTGATGAATTGGGTAAGTACTTTTTAAATTTTAAACATGATCTAGTTCTAGTTTAAGACGAGTACATAAAGGTTTAATCGAGTGTGGATTTTTAAATGGTGCATTGGTTTTATTAGTTAACTAACACAGTGAGCCTGTTGGAGACATAAAAGTCAAAAGTCCATTAACTATAGTAGACTTTACAGCCTCATACCGAGTCATACCAGTACATTCTCGTTTTTTTATCGTTTATATCTGGGTCAGCAACGAAGTAGTCGTGTTCCTTGAAGCGAACACTGCATTAAATACTCACTTAGAATTTTTGTAATTCTTGAAAGGAATCTTAGAATTGTACCAGGATAATATTTCTCGGCAATTCACTTTAGCGAATAATTGGTGGAGTTAACATTATAAAGTACTTTTGCAGAAATTTACTTACAGCAGATTTTATTTATAAACAAGCTGCTTGGCGTTCTTATACTCTTTGCATTAAATATAAATTTAAAACAATTCTATTCTTCTTTTAACTCTATAAATACAAAGTTGTGTACTTGTTAAAAAAATACGTTAAAACAGAATATGCATATATTGGTTGGCTTGATACTTCTTTATTTTCCACCATCAACTTATATAGAGAAGGCAGTTTATTTTAGAAATAATGACAATAATACCTCCAAAACATTTTTTCCTTAAACCAAGGCTATACTCCGACATATTACAGACGCGGCTCAATCCTACGAGTGTGCACAAGAGCGTTAGAGTACTTGGAGAGCTGTCATTTCCACTTCCCGACATGACGGATGCAGACGCCATCACGAAAATACCTACTACATCAAAGGTAACAAGGACAATAGAGCCTCACTATGTACAAGAAATTGGCAAGAAAAAGTACATTAAACAGGAAACGTGTCAAAACGTGTTCTGTAGTACAAACGTGACGAGGCAATTCTCACTCGGGAATCAGGACAAGCAACATACAGAATATAAAACGGTATTGTATTCACAACGAATATTCTACTATTGATAGCAGCCAACTTATACCTACATGAAAAATGAAAATATATTTTCGAAGATATTCGAGGAATATCTAATTTACATGTCTGTTGAGAAATCGTGAAATATATTTTTGGTCTGTTATTTGTATGTACCGTTTCGGGAATTTTCAAGGGTTATAATATTAAGTCCCACACTAGATTTTGAATACAAGTTTCATATTGGCCTTCTTAAGAAAAAGAGAAATGGCACGAAATTTTCTTTGCGAAATATTAGGTTGTGTTTTAGGCAAGTTGATGTTCATTATTCGATTAATTAATTGTATAAGTGTAGTTTTGGCATTAAAAAATGAAAGAGAAAGGATCTGTGGAATTGTACCGGCCAAACGGATAGTCTGAATTGACGAGGCTTTTTAATTGTAAGTTTATTTAAAGCAGGCTTAGGCTAGCTTAGCTAGCTAGCATTATTATCAAAAACGATGGATATTTTTTTTATTTTGAATTACTTCATACACAAATGTATAATTTAAAACCATAAAGAATCTTATACTCATTTGGCTATTTCTTTTAATTCAAACAAAAATCGATCGATCCCTGCATGACAACCCGAAATAAAAATAAGACACAATATATTCCTTTACCTAATCACCCGTAAAAACAACAAAGACACGAAACATAACCCGAGATCAAAGTGACACGCCAGTGTCATATTACGGCCATGACGTCACACATATCATATATTATGACGTCATAATTATTTTCTCTTTCCAGGTTTACAGGCGTTATTGTTATTGTTTTCATTTTTGGAATATGCAATCTTTGCCACTATGAGACAAGAAGTAAACAATATAAATTTATGAATGTGTATGTAAAGAATTTAACAAATATATTATTGATATGATATAAAGGTAAAACATATCTCAATCATCATAAATTTTTGTCACGTTTTTCAGTTACCATAGTATAGGATCTGCCTAATGTGGGATCAAATTCATGTTTGTCAGTAATCCCAATACAATTAATTATATGACCCCATTCAGTTCACTGCTGAACATAGGCCATTTCAAGTGCACACCACTCAGCTCTAAAAGCAATAAGTTTAAATATTATTTACTGTACTAGTATATGTATAAACAAATAAAAAGTATTTTGAAACTGTCTCAAATTTTAGTGTCTTTAAACATGTTTCATGTTTTGAAAATTCGACCCTATTTGTAGTGTAGTAAGGCACAATTATTTTATGTATGTATAAGGTCGCACTGTGATATGACGTCAGTATACAGCGATCACTTGAAGGGTCTGACAAGCGAGTATGAAGAGATAGCGAATAATTATAATGTTTCAGTTGTTCTACGAGTTATGTTTGTTTTAGAATTATTTGTATACGCACGAAGGTTTATCTTTGTGGCAGTATATGAAGGATATGTATTGTGTATTTTATTTAGTGAAAACATAGTATTATGTTGTATCTTAAGAGTATGCAATAGTCAAATATTTGGAATCTGTTGTGATACCTTTGTACGAGTATCTTAGAATATACTATGTCTTTTGTTAACTTTAACGGTATATTATCAATTTTATACAAAAATGACTGGCCACATAAAAACATTTCTACCTTTACTTCAATTTCGTTTAGAAAGTAATCTAATAAATTTACTTTCTAAATTTTTTTTTGTCTAGAATTTATATGAATTTATTTCGTTTATATCTGAAACGACAAGGTCGGCTCAGGATCGAGAGTTGTGGAAATCCTTGAGGAAGGCGTATGTCCAGCAGTCGGACGTCATTTGGCTGAGAATCATCTCAGCATCATCAGATGATGATATCTGAAACGATGTAAACTTATTAGTATACTTCTCTCTACGCTAATTCGGAAGTCAAATTCATAAGAAAAAAACTGAAATACTGCATTTTTTATTGAGGGACTTATCAATCTGGCCTTAAACTTCCCATCAACAGACGCATCAACAAGAACAAATTCCCTCTTTGAACCAACTGTCTCATTATGCTGAAATATTCCTATGTTTATTTTAGTCGTTAATACTAACGCAATAACCCAAAGATTACGCCCGGAGGGTGGCGACGCGACGAGACGTTTACAAAATGACTGTGATTATTCAAAAAGACGCGTCTTTTTTGGGTTCCTCGCGGAGATTACTTAGTGTTGGATAAATCGACAATTTGTTCTACTCGTGGAACATATTATCTATACCATTTTTTTTTTTTTTACCTATTGTGAATGTTTATGTAGTAGGTATCTAAAAACGTTCTTTAAGATAGCTCTGCGGCTGTTTTCCATATCAATAATATATACGATACATATATCTTAACATAAAATTTAGAACATTTTATAAACTGATATATTATTGTCATGTTTTATGCAATTTAATCCTGAATTGTCTCAGCTAAAATGTTAATAAACATTTTAGAAAACTTTACTGGCAAAAACATTGAAAAGTGAAACCCAACTCTCTGTGTACATTTCCCACATAAAACGCTTCTTTGTACCCACTGGTAAAAGCCACGGAACCCGACGTCATTGAGACCGACGCACTTAAAAGGAAATTTTCCTCTAGCAATGTTTTGGCATTTTATCCAAGATTTATTCGAAAATTTTAAGGTTTGTAGAGAATCTAATGCGGCGTAAGCCACTCAAATAACCTTGTTAATTAAAGAGATACCCTCAAAAAGACTGTAAACGAGATAAACCACAATGAGTTCAAGGCAGAATTGAGTTTCATATTTTAATGCACTAGAAAGTATTCTTAGAAAACCTTACCCTTATTTTCGTTGAATTTGCAGAAGCAAATGGAAAAGGCGATGTAATTTTCTTGAAAAAAGTTAGGGATAGAGTGGG
Source organism: Trisateles emortualis (assembly GCA_947095525.1). Classification (NCBI taxonomy): domain Eukaryota; kingdom Metazoa; phylum Arthropoda; class Insecta; order Lepidoptera; family Erebidae; genus Trisateles; species Trisateles emortualis. Next base: position 16,002,490 of record OX352736.1, on the reverse strand, counting down.
GCCATTAATATTGCAGAATGATGTTGCTTCAGTTCAAGTCGCGGGTGCAAATAGAGAGCAAGAACGTGTTCAGCTTGTAGTCTTCTACTCTGTATTGAACATTTTTCGAAAAGTATAAAATTTTCGTTCGCAAATAAAAAAAAACATAAATACACAGTACGTCTGTATATTTCAATTTTATTACTCGTAACCACAAAATTACACCACTTATCTAGAAAACTACTAAACTGTCTAAAACAGCAATTAGGAAAGGATATGTTTGGAGCTCAGCTGTAAGTTGATAAAGGTTCTAAGCGTAAGGGAATTCATCTATAGATACCTAGGTATTTGTGTGGGTAGTGTACTAAATATGGTCAGTTTACTTCAAAGTTTACGTGGTCACTGATAAAAAAAATGTGCATAATGCATACAACGCCGACAACAATGTGCATAATTGCATTCTCAACTAAGAAAATTATCATTGATAAATATATATTGAAAAATAACCATGGAATGATGATCATCATCATTTTAACCGCGAAACGTCCACTACTGAACATAATATAGTTAGTCAATTAGTTTAACGAAGTGATTTCCGCACTTGGTCGCTCAGATAGGCCTTTGTGCGTAAATTTCTTGTGGCTATTCCATCCAGCCACTTAGGCTGGAAAAGAAAGAAGCTTTCAGAAAGCCAGCAGGCGGCCAAAATAGCCGCAGGCTTCCGGTAGATAGCCTGGTTTTTTAAGGGTACCTATAGTCTTCTACGCTCCTGCATTTCAAAAGGACTTGGGCGGGTGTCTCCTCAGCCTCCATGCAGCACTTGCAGAGTGGGCTATCAGTTTGACCTACTCTGTAAGTGTCTGTTGAGGGGGCAGTGTCTGCTGGACATAAATTATTATTTCAGATCTTGAGCTGACCTTGACCATCAGTTGCCCGCAACCTTTACTAGGTCTGTCATCGGTAATATATTTATTGCGGCTATTTTATTTTGACTGCATGGTTCAGTTAGTCCAGTGATTACCTCACCATTTACCATTTGGACATTTACATTTACCGCGACGTGTTGTGGGTTCGATTCCTACACAGGACAAAAAATTGTATGATCCATAAATTATAGTCCCGAGTCTGGGTGTACTTTGTGTCCGTTAATCATTTTGTTTGTAAAGTTCCCCGCGCCATTGAGCTTGTTCCATTGTGCGGAAGTTGATTTAATAAAAATACATATTATTATATAAAAATGCATTTATATTTTAAGTAACGCATTTTGACGGTATTTTTAACGACCACTGACATAACACAAATACTAAAACAGTAATTGAGAACGAAACAAACCTTGATACAGACCGTAAAACTTGATGTATTCCACAATTTATTACTGGGGCACACACAAAAACTAACAACGAAAGCTATCTATCACGCGAACAAAAAACCTTTGCTATAAAACATGGTGACTATAATAATAGTGAAAACAGAACAATTTGTTATGATCTAGTGTTGTCTAGTTAACACCGCGATCGGTCCCCAAACGATGCCTCGAACCAAAACTAACGTAAATTTGCAGCTATTAATATAAATTACTTACGATTTACAATCCCTTTGGGGTGTTAAATTACAGTTATTTCCCTTCGCACAGTATATAAAGGCTTTATCATAACGAGACCGGAGTCCTAACGTGTCGGCATCAATTTTAATTATTTATTATTGTTTGCAATAATTGAGTTGGCCGGTGCTTTAATGGACTCGGATTAATTAGCAAGCGATTCGGCTGGGTAAGTTAGTGCGAGATATACTTCTGATATCGTTCATGCAGTAGGTACTACTAATTTACTTGCACATAGGCACAGAGGCAGACTTCTGCTAGTCAATCTTAGATGGTGGTGGTAGATAAACAAATCAAGTACTTCATCTCAACTCATAAACGTACCACTGCATCGACTGTCTTGGTGGTCCAGTGGCCGCAGTATGCGCCTGACTGCTGTGCACGAGGTTGTGGGTTCAATTCCCATACAGGACAAAACTTTGTGTGACCCACGAAGAGATGGTTTGTGTCTGGGTGTAATTTGTGTTCGTTAATTGTATGTTTGCAAAGTCCCGCGCGACACAGAGCTTGTTCTCTAGAGCGGGAGGTGTCTTTTTAAAACAGAAAGTTGTCTTTTTTAAAACAGAAACTGCTGGGCACGAGTCTTCTCAACACACTTGGAGGGATATTAGGCATCTATACAACGCTGGCCAATCATGTTGCTATAGGGTTATGTTTTGAGTTTCTTCTCATGCAATGGATATTGTCTGCCAGATTTAGTCCCTTAGTCTACTTTTACGACAACTTCGGGATGAAACGGGGTGGTGACAATAAATTAATTGTAGTCTGAATCTGTTAACACACGGACAAGTAAGTACTTAGGTAAAGTAAATTAAGTTACATTAAAACATAATAAACTAACTTCAAGAAGCGACTCACTCTAGAAAAGAACGTCCTGGATGTCAAAAGAGAAGAGAATAAACCATATTGTATCGAAATGTAATCGAATATATAATAATAATAAGCAATCAAAAGTTTCTGTCGAGAATGTGGTATGGGTAAGAATGAGTTGATAATATATTTTTTTATACTATTTTGGTGGCAAACATTCAAACGGCTCGCTTGATCTTAACCAGTTACCGTAGTCTATGGACTAGACACAGGAATACAACAACACCCATGTGTGTAATTATTTAGCTGTGGTCTTCTGTAAGATGGAGGTCCTTTCCCAGTAGGGCTTGCTTGCGATAGGCGTTCTAAACAACTCTGTCACTACGTTGGATACTAATCACTTGATATGAAGCACGTCGCATATGCTAAAAGCCGATTTTATTTCAACAATCAAAAACACGTTACGAATGAATAAACGTGAACTAAATACTTTATACTACCGTATTGGTAAACCAACCTTGTTCCGCGATACTCATCTCCATACCATTGAAACATCGAATCGCGAATCGCAGTGTTATTTCATGAATCGAAACGGTATCAAGCTCATTAGTCTATTGGCAAGAATGTCGTCGACGTTAATGCTTTTGAAAGCTTTTCGATCGGAACGGTAAAGTAAGTATTGATAGGACACGATTTATTTCTTGTACGGTGTCTTCAAAGCTTATTTCTCAAGTATTTACTGCGATGGTTTGTTACACAGTTTATTATTGCAGAGTAGATGCTACGTACATACATATCATTACGCTTGTCTCACATTGGGGTAGGCAGTTAATTGCTTAAATCCAGACATACTTCTTTTGTTGATTCATACTGTAGTGAAATTAAGTAGGCAACACTGCTATTTTTTGGACCAAGACCACAAATACCCAAGACTCAGAACAATTATCTGTTGGTCACACACATTATTCCATGCGGGAATCGAACTCTAGCTATAGACTTATAGTAAACGTTATAATATCAATTCGTATATCATTATAACTTGTCTTGCCTGACTGATTCATCAACGATAAGTCTTAACCGCTACAAAATTGAAATTTTGCATAAAGATTCCTTACTTGAAATAAGTCTGAACTAAAAAATGTATCCCTAAATGGGTAAGCAACTGTTTGTCCTGAGTAAAGACGTGTAGGCTACTAGTACTCAATATTATATTCGATAACATCCTTCAAGATACTCGCATTTTCTTATTACGTCTTTCTAGTGACAGTTGGGTCGAAAGCGATTTAATGCTTCACTCTCTCGTCAGTAACGATCTTGTATGACAAGGGCTTGTTAAAATTTAATATTCTTCGAACCTATTTTATAAGGCCCTGGAGCGTTGATATTTTTCATTCAATATGTTTTTTCCTTTAATAAATATTTGCCTATAATGTTGTGAAAATATTTTCTTTGTTGTGGAATATCTGTATTCATTCAGAAGATCGGGTTTTGGAGTATTGTAAAAAAACATTATCTTTAAATTATTATATTTACAATTTCTCTGACTCTTCATTGCGACTCAAAATTCAACCACATTGAGTCCTTTGTCGGAGGCAGCCATCAAGTTCTTTTGGTGAATGCTTATTATGATTTGAGATGGAACATAGTTTGGATTATACTCGTATAAATTGGTACCGTCTGTTAAGCAGCATGTCCGCTTTTCTCAATTCCACCTTAGTCTCAAGTTAGTATATGCCAAGCAATGGACTGTGATACCACAGCGTAAAGAAACCTTGAGTCCTTATACTGTGGTGATACACTGATGATAATAATCTTCTTTCTTTCTTCTTCTTCATTATTTTTGACCAGGTGAGAGATTCTGAGCAGGTGGCAAAACCACTTATATTCTTTTTGTTCTTCTTATCATTTCTTAGTGGCCAACCTGGTAACAAAGTTATTTAGATTGCCATATTTAGGGACCGACTTTAAACATGCCCACCGAAGCACGGGGACGCTCAGAAAATATACCACTTATATTAATGTTCTCTATATACTATATAAATAGCAATAGCAATATTAAGGTAGGCGTCTTGTTATATTCTAATAACATATATGAAGTCGTAATATTCGTCTTGTAATTTTGTATTACACCCACACAAAACTACGCGTTATTTCTATCTGTCCTAGCTTCCAAAAAGAAGACCACCTGTTAACTATTATTGTCATATATCCAAAAAAGAATATTAGAAATTATTAGTAACCTCAAGTTCGTACAATATGTTGAGGTACTGAAGCATGGCAGAGGAAACAATGTTATATTGTATTTCCTCCCTAATACCTCGTGTTATTTCTGTTCTCATAACTCTCTTATTTATTATTAAGTTCCAAGTTAAAAGAAAACTACGGGTACATTTATTGAGTCTGAAGACAACATGGAATTCTTTAGGTTGATAATATTTTTTTAGTTACTTTAGCTTCTATTTAAAGACATCAACTGCTAGATACTGATAGGTAAGAGTTTTCAAAGCTTTGATCCTGAGTTACTCTTGTCCATTGGCTTCTTGACACTTTCAACAGATCGTCAGCGTCGGTTAAACTTGTTTGAGGCCTGTTCACATTGCCTCTTCTAGTTTGAGGTGGCAACTCTAGAACAATTCTGCCCAAGATGCAAAATAGTTCTGCGAGCTATGTCAGTCACTTTAGTTAGCCTACGTGTCTCCTTGTTTCTGATTTGATTCAAATAAAATAGGATAGTTCCTGAGATTAACGCGCTTATAAAAAGTATTTAGATTCAATGTTTTCAGTATCTAGTGGCACTTCTTGAAGCTTGTGAGCTGGCTTCTAAAATATAAACAAATATTAAAGGGTAAAAGATTATTAAAGCTAGGTGCACTGTGTGGGAGAAATACATTCGTAGACGTTTGTAGTTAGTTGACAATATAGTAGTAAGTCTTAATGGTGTGTGTAAAGGGGGCGTTGTCATAACCCTGCATGTATCACTCAATATATTATTTAATATTATGCATGTTTTTCTTCTTTTGTATTACTTAGGTCGCACATGACGCTAAGGCCTAGCCTACTAACCAAAACTCATCAACGCTTGCAATACAGGGATATCCCTTGCTTTTTGCCAACTCAGGTTTTGAGATAGAGTATCCTTGATATGGTAATACTTTCGTTAAAACTGTATCACGATCTGCAGACTTTTACTAAGGCATAAAATCTATTGTGTAATTCAAAGGATTTCCCAAACAATTTCATCTTACCATACTACGACTTAAGGAAGACCTAAAACAGTCTTTAACCGCTCATTTTAATAAAAGTTCATTGCACCTATGACCCAACACGGCTATACCGGGCGGTGAGCCAAAGATACAGAGATTTAGATTCATTCCAAAACGGCATCCTCTGATATATGGAACCCAGCCGTTGCCCAAATCGCGTCTATTTTTAGAAAGTACATACTACTCGCAGAAAATGAACGTATAAAATAAAAGTTTTGTATTCGTACTGAATGCAAAATTGTGGGCCGATAGCTGTAAATCATTGCGCGGTGTGTCGCCTCTTTAAGTCACAGAGTAAAGTAACAAATGGCACCCACAGTGCCAGAAACTTCCATATGTTTTAAAGCGCAACGATTTTATGTAGGAGGTATGTTTACATGATTGTCCATATCTACAAACTGAAAAGATTCAGATTATGATTTCGCACAAGAGTCTTGAAAATATTAGGTACTGATTGCGACGCAAATAGATTCCACTTTAGCTTTAGAATGTGCATCTATCCATAACATCGGAATACCTAAATAAATAGATAGACCAATTTCAATACATCGAAGAAATTCGAAAGTCATGTCTGATTTACCAACCCGCAATAACGCCAGCGCGTGTGAAATACGGCCTAAACCCTCTCTCTTGATAGAGAAGAGGAGACCCATGCCTAGCAGTGCGACAATATGAGTCGCTATTATTATCATTATGATACTAACAATCAATATATTCTATCCCAGAGATACTCTATCTAAAAACCGTGGTGTAAAATAATGGATCGGCAACACACAAGTGATTCTTCTAGTATAGCAAGAGTGCCTAAGCTACGGTAACTGCTTGACATCAGGCGGTAGGTATTCTTGTTTGCCATACAAGTAATATATAAAAAAAACAACATTTTTTGGCAAACAAATGAAAAATATAAAATACAGCAACACATCTCACTCTATACTCTAAAACAATATATCAAGCCAAGTGTCAAAAATTTTAAACAATCTTGACAAGGCTCTTAATATATAAATATTTTATGCCATAATGTATGTAAAATAAAAATAACTTTCAAATTTTCTACATACAATTTTCTTTGAGCATCTTCCCCTTTAAAGTTGAAATATTTTAAGTGTAACCTGAGTTAAATACGAATTTTAGAGTTTATGAAACAGGTTGCACTGTATGACTAACGAGAAGAGTTTTCTGTCCAGACAACGACGTGAGGATGCAAAGTGACCTATTTCGAAATGAAAACAAAGTTTCACTAAAAATCTGAATAAAAAACAATTAAAATAAATGTTGGTTTTCGTTATTCTTCAACTTCATCGATGCCATTTAATGTTTGGACTTGTCTAATATCATCTCAACCCATTAACGTCCTACTGCTGGGCACGGGTCACCTCTATACATTTTGGGGGATATTAGCCTACTATTCCGCGCTTATACAAGATGGACCGACGACCTGGTTAAGTTCGCGGGCAACCGATGGAAAAGGTCAGCTCAGGACCGAACGATGTGAAAAGCCTTGGTGGAGGCCTATGTCCAGCAGTGGTCGTCTTATGGCTGAGATGGATACCACGCTTTGGTTGGACTTGTCTAATAACTGGTGGCAAACAAGCATACGACTCACCTGATGGTAAGCGGTTACCGTAGCCTATGAACGATTGCAATACCAGAGGCATCACTTGCGAGTTGCCGATCCAAATATTTTAACAGACATTGGGACAGAGCTAGTGTATCGTTTAAAAGGTACCTATATCTAAATGAGCGCTGGAAATTTGTACTCACACACAGGAACACAACTACACCGCTGTAGTTATTTGGCTGTCCCCAATCCCACTAACTCACTCGTATGGTACCCTACCTAGACAGGTAGAGTAAAATACGAGTCAGTAACTGGGATAATATTATACTAAGACTAGCATATCGTTATCATAATCTTTATGTTACAATACGTAGAGCATACAATTCTATTAAAATAAAATGTAAATTCCTTATAAATTTTAATTCAAGCCATTTAAAATCACAACGCAGAGTATATCACAAAGTAATTTCTTTAAGCCACAAGGTTTTATACAAAGAACAAGAAAGAAATTGCAACACACAACAAAGATATTAAGCTTGCTCCACATTGCAAGAGTTAATCTGAAGTAATCATTTCTTGCCAGTTAACCTCGGTCTAAAAACATCGTGCGCTAGTTGTGTTACTCAACTTACTGAGCTCTGGGACGTTACCTACTCCCCCACTTTCTTGTCTAGCTTGTTACCCACTTTGTGTTCTTTTACAATATTATTTTCGATGTCTTTGCCAAAGATAGCGTGTCTTTTAAAAGGAAGACAACAGATATGAAAGTTTTGAGTTAAAATTTTATTTGTTTGAGTTTAAGTTTTAGAATTTTCAAATTTTAGTAATTTCGCTACATACCGATGTTTGGTCTGCACAAATATTTTTATCATTTTTTTAATTTACTTGTTTGGTCCTGATTAAAATGTTCTAGCTTTATTTTACCTCTTTTTATAGAATTTAGTTTCGGGTAGTCAATGAATAACCTCAGTTCATCAACCTGATATAGTAGATGCAGGTAATTTAATAATGTATTTCCTTCCTTTGGTTTTTACTGCTACCATTATACACTAACATGCTACTCTTATTCTTAATTTAAATTGTGCATGAATCGAAAGAGACTGGTCCCTACAACACAGGGAATCCTAGTGTGGGTCCAATATACATTGTGAACTTTTTAAACCGGAAATGAACCAATAAACGATTATTATTATTTATTATTATTATAACCCAATGACCTATGTTCAGCAATTCATGTCTTTTGGATAAGGTGATGATTGTATTTCAAAGATTTTTTTCTATAAAAATATTTCTTACAACATGTTTTATTTATGTTTTATTCTGGCTAGACTTTCCGTCTCTTATTTAATTATTACCACTATAATATTTCTTCAAAATATGTGTACGCGTATGGATAGCAATAATTTATTTTACGATAGTCGTAAATTAGACAATCTCTATGTTTAGGTTAACGTTCACCATACGATAAATTTCCCCCATTTCTTTTCGTAGTTAACCTATTTGTCTATAAATCTTGATCCAAGATTCTGCTAACATAGTAAATCTCTTGGAACTTTTATATTGTGTGTAAATACGGAGCTATATGGCATGTAAGGGTCTCTTGTTATTTCAGATATTCATCTTCAGATATTTGTTTCACTTAGTTGTTAACAAATAAACAACTGCCAGTCTACTTCCAACATAGGCTGTTTTTTTACGTTAACTTTAATATGAATATTTCATAAATTAGGTAGAATAATGATATCATTAGAGCTGCAGGAAAGCACTGGATACAGGCAGCTCAGGATCAGCCATTGTGGAGGCATATGAGGAAAGCTGAGATGATGATGAATTCATATTAATTATTTCGGTCTAAATATAAAATCTACCATAGAAGTCACACAAAAATTAAAGTAGCCTAGTTTGTCTAAAAGCAATCGGGAAATTCTTTGTCAATTCCAATAATAACATAGCTACATATACTTACTTATACATATATATAAATACAAATATATCGTATTTCCAATAGCTATTAAGAGCAATGTTGTCTTCGAAAGTGGGTGGCCGTTCATACTTCTACTAGTTGACTGTATAACGAGCCTACTGTGTCAACTCATCTCATAGCAAATATTTACTCGACAGTGTAAGGAGGCGCCCTAGTTGAACAGTTTGTAAAGGCTCCTACCCTTTCAACATAAATCCACTTTGGAGACGTCTTTGGAGTTCGTCTTTGAATTATTTTCTTCGACGATAAAGCTTTGATCGTAATATCGATAGCGAATTTGTTTTACACAATTTGTTTTAATGATACTCTAATTATGAATTAAGATTTTCATAGTCTAATAAAGGGGAACATCCAAATACTCCGAAATACTTTATTCCGAATTTCGATGTTTCGATTTTCAAAAGTCCGAATTTCATAATAAGTACCTAAGAATTTTAAAAGTCGTAAATGCGATTTGTTAGTTTTACGTTTTTTATACGTTTGAAGAGTCAAATACTCGAAGGATTCTCGGTCTGAAGTCTATCACAGCTCAGAAACTATTGCTGTGGAGATCCGTTGGGGTAGACCTATGTCTAGTAGTGAACGTATTTTAGCTGACATGATGATAAAATTCAATTATTGTAGGTTCTCTTAAAGCCACAAACAGTGAACTCAAAAATGTCTTGGGTAGGATTTGTATAAAAGTTTTAATGTTTAAAATACGTATTAATTTGCGACAAAGCTAATAAAATAACTGACTTCTTAGTATCGTGAGTTTTATCTAAAATAAATTTAGTTTAATACTCTCTCAGTGACTGTCTTAAGTGAGCAGATTTTGTTCCATCCCCCTTACTTATGTAACTTAGTTACTTAGAATGGAAGTTAACGAACCGTTCTTGATCTTGGTACGGGATTCCATCAAATCAGCGACATGGGTAAAGTTTCATATTTATGGTTTAACTTACAGCGATGTTACTTAGTATGTTACGACACTTATACGTCAATGTTATATTATGAACTTGAAATAAATTTTGCATTTCCGCAATTCTGCTTTAGTCGTAAACATTTTGCGTTTCTGGATGATTTTATCATTTAAAGTTGGATGAACGAAATATGAGTGCTATCTACATGTCGTAAAACTGAAGAGTTTGTATATAAAACATGCTTCTTCTTATCGGTTTGGTTAGTGGTCAATGGTGGTGACGGAGTTATTTAGATCACTCATATTTAAGCCTCTGTCGTGGTCTAATGACAGAACATGCTAATTTTAGTCCTATTGTCTAATTAATTACAAATCTTTTTTCCCAAGAGACTAAAGCATGGGGTTCTTCAAGAAAGGAGTTATAAGGTTTTTAAAGGATCGGCAACGCGTGAGTGAAACCCCTAGTGTTGCAAATGTCCATAGGCTACGGTAACTGCTTACCATCAGGCGGGCCGTATGCTTGTTTGCCACCTTGGTAGTATAAAAATAAACTACCACGACTTTTAATATACGTCGTGAGCAATTATGGTTTCTGTATATCTAGCGATGTGGTTCTACGACGTAAAACTTTTTGTATGCAGATTAATTATAAATTTAATTTGATCTTGTGAATAGTGAGGTAGTATGTCATAATTTCATCTGTTTTTATTTTAGTAAGATGTTCTGCATGGAGTTGGCGACCCCGATAACGACGTCTACTACTAATAGACGTAATCTTCGAGGTAAACCTAGGAAATCCATGGCGTCATGAGCTTGATGTCTGATGTTGTGACTGATAAAGATTGCAAAAGGTTCAAAAAAAATAAACAGCAACAAAATCATTTGTCGTCAAATCAGACAATGATTATTATCTGAAAAATAAATCAAAGGTATCAAAACTCTTTTCAATAGCGTTTTATTTGACCTGATTTTTTAAAAACTGACTATTACAAAGTTTTCTGCCGCTCATTATTGTAACAACCCCGTTATTATGTCCTACAAATTATAATGTAGCTTCGAACGACGAACTTTTAATATTACATCGTGGGCAATTAATTTTTACTTGCAGCCTTCAATTCTACCAAAATACTCCATTACCAGTGATTAGTAATCAAAGTTAATGGATGTCGTGTATCGCACCTCGCTTTGTGTCGTGTCACGTGGTTGTAATTACGTAAGACAATATTGTTAAAAACAAGATGGCGACTTTTATAAAATTAAAGTTCATTCTCATGTTGTGGTCTATCTGAATTTGTTTTCGGTCTATCAATTCACGTGTGTAGCTGGATTATAAATAATTACGTAATTCGTAATGGCTTCCTTTTTTTAAAATTATAATTGCGTTTTCATTTGTATTACTTTGTCTTTAATTTTTTTTTAATATTCGTTTATGTGAGTAAAGTGAACACGATTAATTTAATGTTTTGTATCAATCTGGTATCTGGTATTGTGCCCCGGAAATGGCAAAAGGCTTACCCACTTTTACATGGGACTTAACATAGCTAGCAAAACGTGTGTGTCATATACCTCTACATACCCTATCGGTGTTAAAGGCGTGATACTATTTATGACATACGTTTTTTTTTAATTTTTCGATCCCACACGAAACATAGTTAAACCGACTGTATAATTACCATACTTTAAAGTACATTATTGAAAAGAATATCGTTTTCTAACAAAGTAATCACTTTACCACTATAATCTCAAAATCTGAAACATAAAAAGCATTTTTATTTTACCTTATAACATTTTCGTCATCACTCTCGTGCTTGCGCTATTAAAGCTATAAGCTATCAAATTTTCCCCTCCGAACGCCTTCAAGGGTTCCTCCAAGGAGAAGCAATTTCCTTAAGCTGAATTTCATGAGCAATATACCTACTTCACGTATAACTTTGTTTTTGCTAAAGGTTGGACGTGTTAGCTCATGTTCCTTTTAGACGTTTATCGATTATATCTGGATAAAAATGTTCCTATTTATAAGAAAGGCACAGTTATATATACTAGGCAAACAAATCATACAAGGTACATTTAAATAAATACATTCTTAAGTTTTTATTCTACTAAAAAAACGGTCACGGTCAATTTTAACGTAGATTAGCCATTTGCGCGGGACATGTTATAGAGCACAGTTGTGTGCGCAAACATAATTACACTATATATTCTTTGACTTTTATAGTCTTGCTGGTTTTTAAGAAATGAGTTATTAATCTACAGACTAAACCTGCTAAACCTTGCAAAACTATCGATTGTGGCGAGTACTAGGCTATGAGCCTTTAAATAATTCATACTGACCAGATAAAATAAAAGCTACAACTTCTCTTCAAATCATCATTATCGTCTTAGCCGAAAGACGATCACTTCTTTACATAGGCTTCCCCCAAGGGTATCCACAGTATTCTGTACTAGTCAAGTGGCATAAACGGTAGTAGAATCAGATTATAATAACAATGGTTTGACGTAAGTTTACTTCATTATGTCGTAAACTTACGTCAAATTTTATGCATTGTTTTTTTATTCTGTTTAATTCTATTCTATAACATATTGTTCATGCCGCTTGTCTAGACGATCTGAGCCTAAAGACAAGTGGCATAAGCGATAGTCGAATCGAAAAGTCAAAAAAGCAAATGTATGGATTTTGACATAAGTCTACGATATAACGTCGTAAGCTTACGTCAAATCCCATACATTTTCTTTTTTGACTTTTCGATTCGACTATCGCTTATGCCACTTGTCTAGAGGGGCTGAGCTGACAACAAGGTCAACTGACAATTTCTATATAAAACAGATGAAATTATTTTAACTTTGATGCGCTCTATTGTATCAAATTTTAATTACATTTTGATATGAGTATGCTAAAAGCAGATGAATTATTCATGCCATTAATTACACTGATAATGTGTTTTATATAATTTTAATATTATTCAAATTTATCTTAAAAGCTGTGAACAAAATACATATTTAATTTAGCTAAATGTAATACTTAACTATTATCAATATAATTATTTAAATAGTATAATATTATTGGTACAAGCATTTAGGTTTTTTTAGAACTATTTTTTTAAAATTAACTATACTAAAACTTAACCTTATAAATAATAGGGTTCACTTTTATTAGTCAGCCTTAACATGAACCAATATAAAATATATAAACAAATAGCTTCTGTTCTCATCTTCAATCCAAAGTCATGTTTTCATCTCCATACATTCATATAGAGCATTTACAAAAGTCCTATAATCTTACTTTAATTATATACTTTAAGAAAAGTGTTAACACACTAGGTACATCAAATCTTTATGTTACAAGAAATTGTTTGAGAAAGTTCTTCATAAAATGACAGAAAGCAGTTGTATGCAAGAAATCGAGGATTGAGTGGTGTGCAATTTGAGAGGACTAAAGTCAGCAGTAAAATTCGATAAGTTAATGTTGTATGTTAAAAGGTTCAGTAAAAAATAAATAAATTTTATAGCCAAGTTTTTATGCTGAGATATCGTGCCTACTTATTAAGAAAAATACAACGTGCCCAAACATGCCAGGACTCTCGTGTTTCGTTGCTGAGTTACTATAGCTACCTTTCAATGGCATTGCATTCTCACCGAAATAACATAGACATGTCCAATTTCAGCTCGATCGGATACCGGGAAGACATAATCAAACTAGCTCACATTATTTAAATCATGTAACAAACATTACAATTATACATACTCGAACATATCATCACGCCCGTCTCCCATTAGGGTAGGCAGAGACTATGGCATGCCAATTTCTTCGATCCAGACATACTTCTTTCGCTTTCTCTACATTCATCAACCTCTTCATGCATGCACGTCGGTTCTGGGTACTTTTAATTTGTATATATTCGATGTACTCGTATATTTTTGCCTAGGGCGTTCCCTACCAACATTATCATTAACTCTCGCAGGATATACCACTTAGGTATATTACTTCGGTGGCAAACAAGCATACGGCCCGCCTGATGTTAACCAGTTACCGTAGCCTATGGACGCTTATAATACCAAAAGTATCACTTGCGTGTTGCCAACCCATTTTTTTTACACCAGGCCTTTATGATGGGAGTATCCCTGGGATAGGAATACGTTTATTTCAAAACGCATCCCTAAATGAGCGCTGGAGACCTGTACTCACACACAGGAACACAACTACACCACTGTGTGTATTTATATGGCTGTGGTCTTCTGTAAGGTGGAGGTCCTTTTTCATGCTCGCTAGTATGGTGCCCTACCTTTCTTAAAATACCTATCTCTCTTCTCTCTTTTGTTATTCGTCTTTTAATCAACCATGTTAGAAACTACCAAACCATCTTTAAATCATGTCCATTATGAATCTAAAGCTTTCAGGCGAGATTTAATCTACTATAGTACTACTATGCATATTTTGACCGTTATTCCTTACGACAGCTTACAACCAACTGATTCGCCTTCAGCCGTAACTGCCACTTATACAAAATGTGTCACATTATTCCCCACATTACTATTGCTGGGACTGTAATACTCAAGTGAATACTTTATGACTTATTTAGTCATATTTTATGCCGCATTATACTGGATTGCCTTGAATTGATAATTTACGGTTTGATTACATACATTTGTGTTGTGTCGTTAGGTTTTATTAGGCCGTTTGGAGTATTGGTGACGTTGTCCCGGATCATTGTTGTTTTTAGCTTTCCTTTATTTTGTTTGTGAGTTGGAGAGCAAGTTGAATTTGGTTCCTGTTTTAATTAAGCATTTTATATGTATTACTGTATGTTTCAGGCAAAATTGTTATCCATGGTGTTCAAAATCTGGAGGATTTTCATGTTTTTGAATACATGTTTTTATTTCTATATTTGTAACTTAATTTCAATTATGTTAAATTTTAACCGAAAACTTAATAAATTACATTCCTTCTTGATTAAAATGTATCATAATTAAATAAATTAATAATTAAATTGCAACTGAACTTCCAGATAGTAAATTATTTAACAACATTCTTAGGAAGTTATAAAAAAAAACTCATACGCTAGCTTAAGTTTAAAATTCAAAATCATTGGCTTATTAATTGTATCCATTGAAACTCATTCATTCATTCACTCACTTACTTAATAATTAATAAAATTATAGTATCAGTAATTTAAGAAAATCCGCAATGAAGCCTACTCAATTACCGATTATCTTAATCAAAAATCATTATTTAATTATAAATGATACACTCATTTATACATACATATAATCTGCTTCTAATGTGTAAGTCATCAAAACAGAATTCACTATAAAACTCCCTAGAAACTTTAGGAACCTAATTTTATTTTGCCCTATACAACAATAAACCAATAGACCAAAAAAATTTTTTTAACAGATTATCCTTAGTTAAACATCCCGATTACATAGCACGACACAACACCTTCCGAACTTGCAAAATAATCCCCTCCCTTCACGAAGGGGGGATAGATAAATAACTTGGCAGCGATTCTTTCGCTCGATGTAATTGCCTACGAGAGAGAATGTTTCGAGGGGTTGGTATGATTTTCTTAAATAAATTGCTCTTTCAGAATTAATAACATAATTATGGCTATATACAGCGCTATTTATTCTTTGTTACGGCAAACCTTTTATTATATTGTGACTAAAATGTGCTATTGTTATACTTTATGTTATTAGTTTTTCCTTCTAGGAAGGTTTATTGTCGCCTTTCTAGATAATATTTTCTATGTTATTACTTCATTTGTTAACTGTTTTGTGTCTGTCAATATT
Source organism: Trisateles emortualis (assembly GCA_947095525.1). Lineage (NCBI taxonomy): Eukaryota > Metazoa > Arthropoda > Insecta > Lepidoptera > Erebidae > Trisateles > Trisateles emortualis. Next base: position 15,986,605 of record OX352736.1, on the reverse strand, counting down.
AGAAATTATATCTATTTGGTGTTATTAGTCTTTGACACGAAATTAATAATATATTGCATCCAAAATATCTAGTACGTCAGTTTAATAATGTTGTTAACAATTTTAATATTATGACATATTCACTTACAAGTTAATAATAATATTTAATAATATTTTCAGGACAATTCACACATCGCTATCTGATCCCAAACTAGGCAGAGCCTGTACTATGGTAATCAGAAAACTGATAAACATACTTATATATTTCTAAATACATACATATTATAGATAAATAACACCCAGACACAGAACAAACATTCGTGCTCATCACACAAAGATTTGTCCTGGGTGGGAATCGAACCCACGATCTCCGGCGTAGCAGTCAGAGTCACTAACCACTAGACCAACAGGCCAGTCAAAAGTTGTATACATTCCTACAGTATTTTCATAGATCAATGCTTGTAGTATTTTTGTGGTATTATTCATGATGCTGAGGCTAATTTTATGAAGTTTCCAAAGTATTTGAGCACTTTACTGTTTCTTTTTTCATAATGCAATTGTATTATAGTACCACAGTGTAAAGGACTCTTTAAAGATTCTTAGACTGTGGGTAGTACTATTTACAAAGTCAAATCAGTCTGTGGTTTAATATTAAACCATCTACGAGATAGTTGCATTCACATGTTTCGTACTAAAATGCGGAAGGTATTGTGGAGGTTACCACAAATATCCAACGAAAAGTTTGAATCCTTTGTTAATTCTGGAATCAAGGCTAGCGGGCCGTGGTTCAGTAATAAGTCGTGGGAAGTTGTATTTGGAATTTGAAAACTTCGAAAGTGCAGTCTCTCGTCTGGATATTTCTTGTTTATAAGTATAGTGACTACATCTTCTATATAGTAACTTTCGCATCAGGAATGGCTATTGATCTGATAAATGTCACCACGTATAATGAAGAAACGTGAACGAACGTTTTACTTTTAGGAAACCTTTTAAAAATACAATAAGTTTAAGAGAGGTAGGGCACCATATTAGCGAGCAAGCTCGACTAGGGAAGGACCTCCACCTTACAAAAGACCACAGCCAAATAACTACACACAGTGGTGTAGTTGTGTTCCTGTGTGTTAGCACAGGTCTCCAGCGCTCATTTAGGGATGCCTTTTGATAGAAACGTATTCCTATCCCAGGGATAGTCGCATCATAAAGCCCTGGTGTAAAAAAAATTGTGTTGGCAACACGCAAGCACGCAATACTTCTGGTATTGCAAGCGTCCATAGGCTACGGTAACTGCTTAACATCAGGTGGGCCGTATGCTTGTTTGCTACCTAAGTAGAATAAAAAAAAAGTATCATCAACCGAAAGACTGCTGACAAGAGGCCTACACTAGCATTTCTTTCTGGGCTGACCTTGTTCATAGGCAGCCTGCAACCTTATCAAGGTCGGCTTTAATTTCAAGCTAATAAAATTAATCACCATTTCTAACTATAATTTCTTATAGACATTAACACAATACAACTAAAATAAATAATCTTTTTAGAATTTTGTAATGTGGGTGTCATTAAACATCGAAACCTTAATAAGGAGTAGGTTTGCAAACATGAATGTATGTAGCTATACTATAGGTAAGTAATTGATAAAGTTCAAACGAATTTTAACTCTATAATTATAATAGTAAAATTATAATTAAACGTAAAATCACCCGCGACACAGAGTTTGACTGTGTCTATGTAGAGCGGGAAGTGTCTTAAAAAAAAAAGCCGTGTGGCACTCGGGGACTGGCGCGGTAAAGCTATTGCATATTCTTTAGTATGATTTTTTTATCATTGATATTTTTGAATTCGATATTATCGATACCACATCTCTAGATATTTTAAATGCTAAACGTCACCGTACGTATGCTATGTGAAAATGATTATAGTGATCGCCCGTAGTCGAAATTCAACCATAATTCATTAAATTTTAGGCTACTATTTGACCTTTAATTTATTCTTTACTTATTTTTTATTCAAATCAAAACCTCCTTACACAAATTTGACATATTATTATTGGCCGTTTAGAGAATTCGTCATTAAAAAAAGTATCACCGCTGCGCTGTGCCGGTCGGAGTGGGGGGGTGTTAGGTTATTTTCGTTACGGAATTTCTAGATTTGGTCTCCACGCTCAAGGCCCGCGATAGAAGCTATGCAATAGCTTAAAAGAAGTAAATACGTACATTCTGAATTAATTTATTGGTTTACTTTAAGTGAATTTCGTAAGTAAGAGCTATTATGTTGCCTAATGTGTAAAATAATGTCTACATGTAGAATAATATTATTTAGAGTGCTTTTATTTCGCTATTTTGTTTCTAAACTTACTTAGACCTAACATTAAATGTCATCAACATCAAAAAATAAGAACAATCTTAGTGGTTTCTTGTAATTTCGTTATAATTTTTTTATATACTTCTAAGTTTATAAACAAGCATACGCTTGCTCTACCAGATGTAAAACTTGCGTGTTGCCGACCCATTATTATTTTTTATCAAAGCTTTAAGATGGAGTTATACCTGGTAAAAGAAAACATTTCAAAATCCCCACATAAGCGCTGGAGACTTGTATTTACACTCAGAAACACAACCCAGTCGGGCTTACTCGCTAGTATGGTGCCCTAACTTTTTTAAACTGACGCGAAAACATATACAACATAAATCGAAGCGTCGCTCGTAGCCACAAAAGTTCTACTACCACTAAACAACAAAATACTATTGTCGTAATAGCTTTACGCCAAGGACTCTTCTTTCAATTAAAACTTTGATGGAATTTTATCTAAACTCTTAAATTTTTACATTAAACAGAACAAAATAAATTTTAACTTACAATAAACTGCCTTAAAGCTAACTTTTCCACTGGGTATTTATTATTGTAACAGTCGTAATCCTCTACGTACTCGTAGACAATACTACATCGTAGCACACAATATTTTCTGCTACGGTTGCTACGCCTTCGTAGAAGACCGATCTATGATTTTTATGTCTAACTTCAACGTAAATTATACTGGCGTTATTCAGTCATCGCGAGAAAAACTCTGTCCTTCCTCAATATTATCTATCTCCTTGCGGAATTTCATTAAGATTCGTTTAGTGATTTAGCCGTAAAAAAGCAACAGACAGAGTAGGTAACTTTTTATTGGAATCCCAACTAATATTATAATATTAGTTGGGATTCCACTTTTATTTAACTTAGGTGGTAAACAAACATAGGGTGTCGTCTTATAGACAAAAAAATTAAATGCTTGCTTGATGATAAGTAGTTACCGTAGTTCACGCCGAGTTGTGTGTAGTTATTTGGCTGTGATCTTCTGTAAGGTCTTTCACCAGTCGGGCTTCCTCGCTTCTATGGTGTCTAACACATAATATTTTATCTAACCTAATATGCAGTATAACCTACTACTCAATTTAATTGCCAACAGGAGCGCTGCTATGTAAAAACGGAGTTTCTACAAAGGGATGACTCTGCATTTTGTTAGTTCGCTTTCATTCGTTTTACGCAGCAAAACCGCTGCGTCACAACGTTATCGAACCATGCAGTAAGCACTTCACTAATATTACTTGAAGCTGAGTTGGTGGTTTATGGGTTAATCGCCATCTAAACTATATATATACATGCTATAGTTACAGCCCCATAAGCTGTTTCACGGTATTTTAGATGTGATTGATAAATCTTGAGCCCGAGAGCTAAAACCTTAGTTCTTAAATCGTAGTAATAGGTAGCCATAGAGCGCATACTAATTTAGCGTATTTATATAGTTGTAATTTTTGTATTAAAAGTAAATCTAGCGACACTTCTTTATTTAAAACTAGTTGTTGCCCGCGGCTCCGCCCGCATACATGTCAGTTATCGCGATAGCCTATATGCTATTCCAGACTATAATCTATCCCGGTGCCAAATTTCATCCAGATTTTTGCGTGAAAGAGTAACAAACATCCATTCATCCATTCTTACAAACTTTCGCGTTTATAATATTAGTAAAGATGTCGTATGGGCAACCACCACAATGTAATGTTGTTCATGAAAAGTATTTTCAAATATTACCAAAATTATAACTGAGACATACCTAGGTTCTTAGGTGATAGATAATGACATGCCTGGTAGGTCTTCTAGCAAATTTTAAGATTCTCTTTCAATAAAAACACTGTTCTAAACATCTGTATTTGCGATGATAAAAGGCTCGAAGTTAATTAATAGCCGCGCATATCAATAAATTTGAAAAATTAAGCTAGGTTGTCACGGTCAATTCATAGATGGGTGATCGTTCTTTAAAAGTACATCTAAACCACGCATGGCATGTAAAGTAATAACGCAGAAAATGATGCGCTTTTATAGTACCTATAGCATGGTATGGCGGGCTGATATCCGCAATTCTACGCTAACACGTTCACCGCCGTCTCGTCCTCCCTCATGCAGGCTTTGCAGAGGATACTGTCAGTAACTCCTACGCTTTAAAAGTATCGCGTATGCGTTTTGTCCATTTCCTCACCATAAAACCGTAAAAAAATGATTTACCCATATATTTTCATAATAGTCGACATAAATTTTGTTTCAAACTCATAAATATAAATTATCATAATCTCTTGCTTTTAATGAACCAACAATAAATTAGTACTAAAAGCTGCTTTTTAGGTCATTAGTGTTTACAATAAATCATAAAAGACTGGAAGATCGATACCTTCTATGACAGTGAGTCATATTTTATTGGTAAGAGATTCTTACATGTCATATTTACATTGAAACATAATACAATTTGTTCATGTCGATTACAATTAAAATCACATAATAACCTTTTTATGCCAATTGCTTCGATCCAGACATACTTATTTCGCTTCCTCTACATTCATCAACCTCTGCATGCATGCACGTGGTGATTCTGGATACTTTCAATGTGGCCCTTTTTTAGCAAATCTCCTACTTGGTCGCTGTATGTTTGCCTTTGATTCGCCTTTAATTTATATAAAAGCTTAAGAATCTGGCACGTTGATCCACTGCCAGAAATTTTAATTATGCTAATTTTATTTCTTCATGCTCTGTTACTTAAAGATTAACTTTAGACATCTTACTGGAAATAAAGGCATTGTCTTTGTAACCATTGTTTCACTTCCTAAAAGAAAATTTACACGGTTGTTTCATCGGCACTAAATATTCTCGGGAATGTCGAGCACCATTGACATCAAAAGATCTATATTTTCAAGCCTTTAAATGTTCAATCGAAAAAACATTTTATTAGAGCCTAAAAATATATATGGAAAATGTTAAAAACATGTTTATTTGGTACTAAGTAATGTGCTTCAATAACCTTATTATACACCTTTCAATAATATTGTGACGGATCTAATATATATAAAATATAATAGAAGCACATCTATCAATGAATAATTTATTGAAAAAGAAACGTATTCTTTGCAGCTGCTATCTATCATAAACGAAGCGAAACTTTAATACTGAGATGGTAGAGACTCTAATAATACATACTTTGAATAGCCTACGAATCTACAAAGCTAAATAATATTTATGTTTGAACGTGCTGATTCTGGAAACTACCACACTGGCCGAAAGCTCGAGTAACATCGGCTTTCAAGTCACTTGCTAGTAATCTGCGAGCCGTTGGTAAATTGGCTGATATCAGCTTTTTAGCTCACCTGCTACATTCATCATTTTGAGTTTGAGTGGGCACGACCGTGTCGTACTACTTGTTCACATCAAAATATTCAGAATGTTGTGTACACTTTTAAGTGTCATATATATGTAAGAACATTAATATTAGTAATATTTTTAATAAACTGTTGGTATTCCATTAAGAAATAAATGATTTTGAGTTTGAGTGGACACATATTTCAACGATACATCAAAATATTAAACAAAGTTACTATAACGATGACCAATTAACTAAACTCTAAATAAAACGATCACCAGTCGTCATAAAACACCTATTAACTCAAAATTCCATGCCTTCACCACAAAACATCACAAATAAGTCAAACGCCAATTACCCAAAACAATTTTCAGTATACAAGCAAGGAATAATTAAGAAGGCACACGATATTCACGACACAATGAGTCGAGTAAGCGCTCGCACGCTCCCGTAATGACGGCAACTAATTTATTCATCAAGATGTTATCTTATGTCGTGGTAGGCTGGTAATGTTAGTTGATAACTATTACGTAATTGGGTTGCGGCATTTCAGTTTGTATGGCAGGCACGTGTGGATGATTTTCTTTCAATAGTTGCGGAGAAATAGATATAAAGGATACTGGTGTACTTTCTTATATGTACATTTATAGACCACGAACTGGAAAATGTAGTATAGGCAGGCCTCCAAAGAGGTGGACTGAAGACCTAGTAAAAGTAGTAAACCAGTGGAAAAGATCAGTCCAGGGCCGAACGCTTTGGAAATCCGTAGGGGGCTCCCCTACGGATTTTCACAGCGGTCGCGATTGACCTTACTGAACTTAAGACCTACTGCATCAAAGGTTGGAATTATTGCTTATTGCTTTACATCAGACGGTCCGTATACTTGTTTGCCACCCAAGTAGTATAAATAAAATTAAAAAAAAATCCAGTAGTGGTAAACCTGTATCTGCCCACCCTGAAATAGGCGCGATTCTATTCAAGTTTGTAAGTGTTGACTAACACATTTTGTTGTAAAGGCTGATATTTTAAAAGTATATCTCTAATTTGGTGCATTTTATAGTAATTAGATATCACCAATCTTCGTGACATCACTGCAAGGCGTAAAAAGAATGGTAAACAAATTCGAACTTTGGGGTCAGCTCGGATGGCACAATTGATAATGTGCTAGGTCGAAACCCGAGATGCCCAGGTTTGAATCCTGCTCCGGATTTGACTTTTTCCACATTGCTTTAAATATTTAAATATTATCATAAAAGACTCTATTACCATAAAAGAACAAAAAAATACGTAAATTTTAATTCGATGTTTCTAAATATAAATGATCTTCTTAGAAGCCAAAAATTCAATGTTAAACAGACGTTAGTTTAATTTTCTCGCTCTTTGTGAGTTTAAGAGTAATAATTCGGCTCCGACCGTGGGCTGTTCTAATAAACCTACGCAATTTAACATGAAACGCTCTCTCCAAGAGTTATGTACTGGAGGGCAAGGATATTGTATATTTTCTGTGAAATTTATCACACTTCATAGGTATGATAATATAATATAAAGTACACTTTATAGACTCCAAGCAATTACCCATAGTAACTCGTAGAAAAAAGATCGAAAATATATTTAGAACGACGAATTATGGCGCCAGTCGCGACTAGGTCACCCTAAAAATACGTGAGTCTGCATGGAAATGACCAATCTTTTAAGCTTTGTATTTTACAGTACGTAAAACAATATGGAGTATCGGGAACGAATAAGACTTAAGTACTATTTTTTTCTGCCTTTGCTACACTATGTCCAGAAGTGGATGTCATTTAGCTAAGATGAAGATGAATGCTAATGCCCAGAAATTACCATCTGATGTACACACGGCAATGAGGATAGCTGAACAAGGCACACCAATAAACAAACATGTATGTGTAATGTGAACAAGTATTTTATATTGGGTAGTATTTAAACGAGCGAATATAAATTCAATTTATGAGTTCCAAAATTACTGAATATGGCGTACAGAAATACTAAGTGAGCGAAAAACTGAGGGCACACAATCTATTCTAGTCGCTCACCTAGTAATTTAGTCGCACGGCTAGAACTTACAGTATCTTATTATCAGTCGCTAAATTGCATTATTCAACTTAGCGACTGATGATAAGATACTGCAAATTTTCACATTTGCATTATTCTAAAACCGTGTTTGTGAATTAATAAGTTCCCATATTTTACTAAGCAATGTAAGAGCTCTGATTCACGTTGTGTTAAAAGCGGTAAAAATTAAAAAAAATAAAAATCTACCATAAACAAACGTGCCAAGACACCATACATAAAAAATACGAGACATGACAATTCATATACAAAATAATACTACGAATACACTATATATTCACCAATCCTATTGTGTTTTATAGAACTTTATGAACCAAAACAGCAATAAAACAAATTCCTTTCGGCACGTAACATGAAAATGTTCACACACAAAATCACGTTCAGTTTGCGTGATCCCATCATGTAGATGTCGACTCCAATGATAGGTTAAGTCACGCTACATGATAACGTAATGTGATGCTATTGAAAATCAATGTTCAGGGTTAATGATTGACTTGGGGACTGACCTTAGGAAAAGGGTTGGTGATAAATGAATCAGGTCGAAAGAGTAATAAAGAAAAAGGTTTAGCAATCACAAACGAGAATTACACATTAAGTCTAATAAATGTTATTCAATAGTGGATTAGGAAAATAAAGTTGATATAATGATTCTAAAGTATGTTTGATGGTCGTACACGTCAAAACGAGGATATGCAATACGGAACTAAGAAATTTTTGCACAATGATATCGTCACCTCAGAACTGTGATTACCCTTAGAGGAGGCCTATGTCCAACTATTTTTCGGCTAAGATGATTAAGAAGATAGCGAAATAAATTGCGAAATAAAGTGGAAATATCAAAAATCTGATCAAAAAATTTACTATAATTTTCAAAATTTATTCACAACTATTCTGTCTGAGCAGGTTATAATTTTTATATTTTTATGATACAAAATTACATAAAAACAAATACCTATAAATATAACATGTACAAAGGCATACTTGATTATCTGCTCTCTCGCTATGAAATGTTCAAAAATTATTTGAGAACTTTCAAGTAATTACCGATATTTCTATAATAACTCTAATTGCGTACCTTCTGGACAAAATAAGTAATGGATTTGATTTCTTTTAATTAGTTCTATTTTAAACAAGTTTCATGTAAATAATGATTTATTAAAAGAATTCTTAGTAAGTCATATTTTTAATAACAAATAAAGTCAAGCTCAAAGGAAAACTCATATTCATTAGAACCATAATAAATAACTCTTATGAACGTCATAATGTCCCGAAGAAGATGCTATTCAATATGCTTACGGCCATATTGTTGACAAGGGTTGAGTTACGTACTGGCAAGAAAACTGGCAATTTTTTCTAATTGCCAGATACTTACATATATGAGTAACTGTTCAGCAGAGAACCAGTCAAGAAATCATGACGTGCGTAAATATATCGGGTGAAGTAACTACATATAAGTAACAATTTGTAATAATCCATGCCTAATCATTCTACCGCCACTGCGATCACCAGCCCGAAACTAATGAACTACTCTTATAATAATCATCATCATCATCATCTCAACCCATAAACATCCCACTGCTGGGCACGGGTCTTCTCCTTACAGATGGAAGGATATTAGCCTACTATATCACACTGGCCAGACGGGTTGGTATAGGGTTTTGTTTCGGGTTTTCCTTCTCTTGCACTTTTACAACACCCATGGGATTGAAGGGGATGGTGACATTTGTATTTTTAGTCCGTTACCACACGGAACATAATAATCATAATAATAGGACATTACTATTTTAAAATGTATAATAATATAAATACTACAAGAATCAAATGAAAAGAAAGTAAATCAGCTTCTCACAAAAGTTCCGCGAGTTAATCAAGAAAGACTTGCAATGGCAGTGAGCCAAGCTAGGTAGTTTGTATTACATATTGTGTACACACTATTGTTTTCTTTAAAATTGGTATCCGATTGCTCGAAGTCGATATTTCATTTTAAAGTTCTATACAGTGATTTTTTACTATTAGCTCATATTGGTCTCTTCAAATCAAGTTTTGATTCAATTATGAGAGAGAGAAACTATCATTATACTTATAAACAACAGATGTAGCTTCGAGGTTTCAATCTCTGGCAAAAATCTTATGATTAATAATAATAATAATAGTTTATTTTCAAATAATACAATCCATAGATACATACCTTACAGACTAACATACATAATTATAACTTTTGTTACTTTAAACTACTTAAAACTATGTTAGTAACACTTCACTAACACTTATTGTCTCTTGGTTGGTTGCTATTTTAAACGTTATGGTACACTGTTTTGGATATGATAGTCTACATGAAACTGAACTCTTTAAAATCAGCAGAGTTAATAGCTCTAGGGTACCATGAGAATAAAATTTGATACAATTTGATAATAACATATAAATTTTAATGCTAATTTTCACTGCAAAGCTACGGTATGATTTTAAATCATCATCAATATTTTATGGAACTGCCTGCATTTTTATAGAAGAAGTCTTTGTCCTAAAAACCTAAAGAACTTAAGTTTGTCACTGTATAATGTATATGTGTGTATACTTATCTATAGTAAAATGTAAGTGCTAATTATAAAAAAAGTTTTAAAAGGGTGGGCATAGCAGCTGTAACACAGGTCTATGACCTAGTACGGTTACTATAGATATAGTTTACGTACATTTTAGCTATATTTAAGTAAGTACTGTAAGTAATTAAGCCATAACTTACAATGTATTGTTAGCACAATAAAGATTATTATTATTATAGTAAAGGTTCTATGATCAAACATCCTCTAACAGAGTGACATTAAGAGCGGTCGACAGAAAATCTTCTGATCTATTTGAAGAAGTAAAAGTGGATCATGGAAGAGTCATGCGAACTTAAATTTTAATGTTACAGTTTATAGCCCAAACTATTGTCTTTATTTAGTTTAATGTTCTGTTAAATAAAAGTATACAACGGTAGAAGTATTTAGTCCAGGGTACTAGGATAGCAGTCCGTAGCAGGAAGTCGTAAATACGGTTTTATTTGAAATGTGTTGGAAGCATTGTGTGAAAGTAACGGCACCCAGGGGTCATGTAACTCGCACAATTCTAGCACATTTTATTCGCGACTGGACCATAGAGTCACTTGTTTAGTACTCATATATACAGTTTATTACTTCTTGCGTATTATAAACTTTATTTTCAGGGGCTGCTCGCGCCGCATTCCTATGTTCATCGAGAGAAAAAAGGTATTTCAAAAGAAAGGCTTTTTAATTACATTCCAGAAAGCAACATTTCTTTTGTTCCTTTTTAAAATAGTCTTACATAAAATTAATTCAACGCTCCGTTATTATTTAAAACTCTTTTTCGAAACGCTCATAGCCAGGTGCACTTTCTGATCGGTGAATCAGCGAGTTAGGCAACCAAGGGTACTGTTACCCTAAAAATGGGTGACCTAGTGGTATTAAATCGCATCTCGACGTCTTCATTATTCAGAGGGCATGTAATGAGCCGATTCCACACTATTAATAGTCATTAGATCAAGGTACAGGCCTCAACAGGCGATTTAAACAACTCTATCTTCAGGTCGGTCACTAAACGCACGTGTTTTTTTATGTAAAATATTTTTCATAACTTTCTAGACTAGTAAGCAAGTAGTTTATGAATACACTGTGGGTCTGCACATCCGTCCCACTTGAATATGTAAAGGACGGACCAGTGCTTGTTATCATAATAATAACAAAAATGGGCCAACGACATCTTGATAAGGTGGACATTCATTTATTACATGTTGCCATATTTACTTTGTTGTTAATGATGTGGTATGTAACACGATGACGAATCCGCAATTCAATGTCATCGCGAATACCTGTTCTATTTTACAATTTACTTCTTTATTAAAACTAGTGGTGGTCATAATTCAGTCATTATTTAAAAAAATAGATGTTCTGATGTTTCCTTTTTTAAAAATTTGTATAAGTGAGGTACTCTAAACAAAAAAACATCGGTTGTCAAACAGAATAGAAAAAGGTTCTTAAGTGTTTTGTCTTTGCATATATTTATTTATTTATTTATTAACACATAGATTTTTGTGTAATAGATAATGGTTGTTTTTCCGTGATTACAGTTTTCATCCACATTTTTGTTCTATTAATTTACATATTATTATATAAGTGATATTTTTAGTATTTCAAGCATCCATAGGTTACGGTAACTGCTTAACATCAGGCGGGCCGTATGCTTGCTTGCCACCCAAGTACATAGTATTAAAAAAAACTTGTATTTAGAGCACAAAGCTGTACATAATTATACTAGTGACACCCCTGGTGTTGCAAACGTCCATAGGCTACGGTAACTGCTTACCATCAGGCGGGCCGTATGCTTGTTTGCCACCTTGTTAGTATAAAAAAAAATTAAAAGATTTAAGACGATATAGATTTTCTCAATTAGAAAAACGTATTACTAAAAGCAATGTTAGTTCTAAAAACTTATTAGTACTAACTGTCTAAGCATTCTTGAAGCAAGAGGTGGTTCCCATGTGGATTGTCAGAAAATATTTATAGTTGGGCTGCTCTCAATGTTTCAAGGAATCAGGTGGTGCGGTTGTCACTTACTTCGGCAAGTTTAAACTAATAAACAAGCGCTGTCTAGGGATTCGATCAGTTCGCCGCATCTTAACTACTTTATCTGTTCTTTTAGTTTTGCAGCGGCTACAAATTGACGAGAATACTTAAAACTAGTCTGAATTTATTTCGACCAAGATAAACTCTGATCAAAAGATGGACGATTCTATTTTTTTTTTTGCTCAAAGAACGCCAAAGTAGACATAAATTTACAATGAAAGATATTAACATAAAAAGGAATATTAATGAGTAGAAATATAATTCATTAGAACTCACTTTTGGCGAAAAGAAAAATACATTTGTAAATTAATTATTTGACGGACTTATTACTGTGTAATATTGTAAGGGAGAATGAAACGGAATACTTAACTATGCGCTTGTAGGTATGTACTTAATTTTGTTAAGAATACATTATTACTCTGCATATTCCACGAACGTTCTCAAAGGAATATACGTGAGATTTGAACGCCAACACCAAAGAGATTGTACTTGGAGTGTTCGTTTTGTACGATATCGACTAATATGCATGTAGATACCATAAATCCTGCGAGGGCTTTCGATTGAATTATGCTGCTTTTCAGCTCGTCAATAGAATTTTATTGATGATGTTCATTTTTTTTAATAGACAACTACCCTACTAGAAAACAAGCCATGTGTCACGACGCGGGATTTTACAAACATAGAATTTACGGACACAAATTACACCCAGACTCAGAACAAACACTTATGGATCACACAAAGTTTTATCCCTTATGGGAATCGAACCCACGACCTCCGGCGTAGCAATCAGGGTCACTTACAACTAGGCCAACAGGCCTGTCAAAGTTTTAAGGTCTAGTTTAAATTTTATCCTAGCGTTAAAAGATTTTAACGTGAATGATGTATCAGGTTTTGCAAGTGTCCATAGACTGCGGTAACTGCTTTAACTTAGGTGGTCTGTGCTTGTTTGACAAAGTAATAAAAGGAAAGTTTTATCCGCCTTGTCTACATAGAAAATGATATGTGCTTTTCAGAACTTTACATGAAGGCTAGCTAGTATATTAGTCTGAACATATGGATTGTAATTACTTCCATATAATTACAATCCATATGTTAGTTACAAGATACTCAAGGACTATGTAAGAAAAAATCAATTCAATAATAAATAAATAATATTAAAAAAATTACAAATATTCATATTTATATGCATACAATAAATTGCGACCTGGTAAAGGTTGCGGGCAACCGATGGACAAGGTCAGCTCAGGACCGAACGATGTGGAAAACCTTGGGGGAGTCCAGCAGTGGACGTCTTATGGCTGAGATGGATGGATGGATTAAAAAAATATAAAACTTTATACCTTAGTATCAATCAAGTATAAGTATTTTTCAAGTAACTAATTAAGTGATTTACCATTTGCTAACGGTGAAGAAACCAACATGAAATCCTACAACGTTTCCTGACGTTGTAGGATTCCTCATGTTTCTTCAACATGTCTTAGAGGGAATTCTATTGACATGTCTGATTCACCAATCCGCATAAGGCCAGCGTGTGTGAATTAAGGCCAAAACCCTCTCTCTCTCTCTCTTGATAGAGTGTGAGCAGTGGGATAAGTTGCTATTATATCACATAATGCGTTAAGTATTATAAACATATTTCTGTTATACAATTCCTTGTATTTACGAAGCAGGTTTATAACAAATAGTATGTAGCTGTAAAAGTAACTACCGACGCGAACAATGACGTCATAACTTTATATACCTACGTTCGTAAAACGTCTAGTAATATTACAAAATATATAATACTCGTTACATCCTCTAATTTGTAGGCATCGCAAAAATATGACAAAGGAAATATACAAAAAAAGTTTTTCATCTATTTCGACCAAATTTTATTCAGAATTCGTTTCATTGTTGCAAGAAAAAATAGGCATCGTAATAATAATATATAATTGAACAAGCCCGCTAGCTATATGAGTAACATAAAAGGGGGTACGTTATTCGTGTTATTTTTTTTATACTACTTGTGTGGCAAACATAAATTACGGCCCGTCTTAAGCAGTTACCGTAGCCTATGGACGCTTGCAATACCAAGGTATCACTTAAGTTAGAATATCCCTGGGATAGAAAAACGTTTCTTTTAGAACGCATTCCTAAATGAGTGCTGGAGACCTACACTCATACACAGGAACTACACTGTTGTGTGTAGTTATTTAGCTATGGTCTTTTGTAAGGTGGAGGTCCTTTCCTAGACCGGCCGGCTGATTCTCTAAGAAACAGCGATTGCAAACTGACAGTTGTGATTGCTCGGTGACGGCACCCACGATTGCTAAACGTCAAAAAGGCTCGGTTTTCGCTCTTATGGAATACCGATTTTCAATCTGACAGCCAGATTTTGCTCCAATTTTCAATCTGACAGCCAGATTTTGCTTCATTTTCGCGACCGCTCGATTTTCGCTGTTACGGAATACCCCTGCGGCTTGCTCGCTAGTATGGTCCCGTATAAATCCGTGTTATCTATTACCATGTTAGACAGAATACAAAAGAAACAATTCAATGTAATAATGCATAGTAGCTAGAGTACTGCTAGAGGCACCGCTTATAAGCTTATTTAGGAATGTGTTTTGTAAAGAAACGTTTTTCTATTTCAGGGATTCCCCATCGCTAAACTTTAGTGTTTCAAATATTTAATTCCTTACCCACACATATGACAAGTGTCTTAGGCTACGTAACTGCTTACCATCAGATGATCTGTATGCTTGTTTGCCACCCAAGGAGTATAAAAAACATATTACAAGAAAAATGGCGAACCACAACAATACTCACTTCTTTGAAACATTTTTTCATGTCACTTACAGGACAAAACAAATAAAATAAGAAGTCATTTGAAAAAGGCTTTAAGCAAAATGTCTATTTATATATCCCTCGTATACAGTAATAAACTTACTTTTTAACTTTTCAAACGGCATCCTAAAAATCGGGTAAAGTAATAAGCACTTAAACGGCCGGCCTATATATTCCCCTCAATAAAACCAAAATCTTGGCACTGCTGACCAAACATTATATCTCACAAAACGGTACATCTGACGGTACACAATGACGCGCTTTCCAGTACAAAGACCGACTCTTGATAATAATTCGGACAATTGGCATGCCGCCCAAGGGTCGTAGGCAGCTTGCTTTGAATACCGCAAACATATTGTGTGTACTGTATTCTGTGTACGTTTATCTGTTATGGAACTCATTTTGGAATTGTTGCTACTCACGGTTAGGCTACATACGGTTAGGCTACGCACGGTAGTGTATCTACATAATATACATACAACAGAGCATCTATGTAGGTACACATGTCATAAGTATATGCACGACATGATGTTGTGGGTTTGATCCATTGATGCTTTTTTCCGAGTCTAAGTGTAGTTTGTGTTTTTAACCGAGTTTCTAAAAGGAGGATTTTTGTTCAGACAAACATAGAACCCCTTCCGTATGTATATTTTTGTTCCTTTTTTTAATGTATTTATTATTCTATTAAGTATTATTATTATCAATGTTTGTATAACAGTATACGTAAACTGTTTAAACTTAGAAAAACACATACATATAATATTTCACTAAATTATTGAAATGATATATATACCTTTGGTTCGGCCGCCTCTTCTGCAGAATGATTCAAGCCGTGCAAATTATGAAAGACTCGGTGAGACTTACATTTATGAGCCGTTTGGGGTCAAAACTCTAGGACCATGGGGACCAACAAAGTGCCCACAAACTGTATCCTATCTTTAAGCGTTTAGTCGCGTCAACGATCCTAAAGCTGGCCTTTACTTCGTTCTACGTTCATACGTTCATTAGACTGCGATCTAGCGTGGCAATGCGGCCAGTCTTTTCCTCAGAACTGCGACCTCAATCAAATATTTTAGTTATAGGTAGTTTTAAATACAATATTTGACTGTTTGTAAGTAGATTACTTGATGTTACTTTTATTTAAATAACTATTCTTATAAAAAATGATAAACCATGAGATTGCTTGATATTTCGACCAGGTTATAACAGCCGTACGTGCCGTGAATTCCCGCACATTTTCTACAATTCTCTTAACGCATAGTATATTCAAAAGTAATGTAGCAATTTTTAGAGAAACAGCCAAGAAGAAAAGGAAAAAGTAAATGGAAACTTTATTTTACGAATTTGGCCAACAAAATTACTTACACGTTTTATTCGGCGCCATTGTGTTTATACAAAATTTTGCTGCTAACAGAAATTTATCTTACACTTTTTTCAACAGTTATGTATTCTGACAATATGTGAGCCTTTTTTCTGTAACGTAATCACTTATATAAATATATCTTACTAATATTATAAATGTGAAAGTTTGTGAGAATGGATGGATGGATGTTTGTTACTCTTTCACGTAAAAACTACTGAACGGATCTCGATGAAATTTGGCACAGAGATAGATTATGGTCTGGGATAATACATAGGCTACATTTTTGCAGCGATAACCGACATTCACGCGGGCAGAGCCGCGGGCAACAGCTATTATATAATAATAATAAACTAATTGAAATTAGATAGACAGATAGAAAACTGTTTGATGTCTCCACCAATAATTTCGCACAATAGGTTTTTAGCCCTTAGACCACACACGTAGATCCAGTACAGATTTCGTGGATCAGACATGTCTTTATAATTTCTATAAAGATACAATCGATTTCCTCAAGATGTTTTCCTTTATTACACGCAGATAGTAAATCATTTGATTTGTTACGTATAATTTCTACACAATGGGACTGCTCGACGGACACACCTCATACGTCTCAAGTTGGTTACCACTTGGCTACCACCACACACCACAGCTATTCATTACATTTTCTGATTGAATGACGAAAGTCTATTAGCTTACTTAAAGCCTTGTATGTTGTTGCTTTGTTATAAACCCAAAGTTGAGTTACCTTCGAAAGTAAACCAAATTAAATAATTCATACGTATGTAGAACAAAATCGTTGACCTAGATTACTATCGTTTGTTTATAGTTATGTTACGATTCCAAATGAAATCGTTATGTATAACGTACGGCTTTCTGATAAAACTGTTACTACTTATTTTTGCTGAGTGTTCGTTTTCATGTTCTATATTATTTTACTTACAACGAGTGCTTAAATGTACAATGTACTCAATAGAATGATAATAATAATTTATTTCTTTGAAAATGGTTTACAAAAATACATTTAGGTTAATAGGTTTCGCGCAAAATAAGTTACACTCTAATAAGCAAGATTGTGTTGAGACTTTTCGTTAGCTGTAATAATAAAAATGTTCTTTAGAATGACTTTTAGTCACGGCAATCAATCTCAAAGGAGATTAAACAACTAAAAAATAGTATAATTGAAACAATATTTCTGGATCCCATATTATTTCTTTCCACAACACGCTTCGTAGTGGTAAATGGTGACTACTATAGCAAGCAGTCAATCAACCAAGGCAATTCACCACAATTTAATTATAATATACTAGGGGTCGCCTGTGACTTCGTCCACGTGGTTATTTGGAATTATTTCCCCGATTTTGCAACATATCTCACTACTGCTCCGCTCCTATTGATCATAGCGTGATGTTATATAGCCTATAGCCTTCCTGGATAAATGCACTATTTAGGAATTTTTTTTCTAGATTTTTTTCTTATCTAAACCAGTACTTTCTGAGATTAGCGCGTGTTTGTGCTGTAATTGTTTGGTAGAACCAAACAAACAAACAAACAAACTCTTCAGCTTTATAATATTGGTATACCTAGATAACCCACCTACATTACTTTTTTGGTATTCATTTCGTATTTCCAAATTCAAAATACAGTTTGTAGAGATTTGGGTGAAACCTGTCAACGCGAAAGAATGTACATTGCCTGTGGGATGGGACAACACGAATTCAATGTGATCGTAGTCACAGTACAACCGTAGTTAATTCTTTTTAAGTTTTTGCACATAATGGCGTAGTATAGCGGGGTTTTGGAAAATATAAGACTAGTGATCTGCCCCGCAGGGGTATTCCGTAAGAGCGAAAACCGAGCGACCGCGAAAGCGGAGCAAAATCTGGTTGTCAGATTGAAAATCGGAGCAAAATCTGGCTGTCAGAAGTTGAGCAATCGTGTGTGCCGTCATCGTGCAATCACAACACAATTGTCAGTTTGCGATCACTGTTTCTTAGGTCTGTCTGTTTGTTCTTTACAATATATATTAATATCTCTGTTTTTCTTACTTTCCGAAAAACCCTTTTTAAGTCGGATATCGACATTGTGATGCTGCCTCGTATCTGGTGCTCGAATTAAACAGGCAGTCAGTCAGTCAGGCAACGCTCAAATTGGATCGCGAGGCAAACGCGTTTCTACATTACGCGTCATTCCTCGCTAAGCAGTCTCTTGATGCCAATACCCACCGTATTGACATCACGAGGCAGCTTTACAATGTCGATATTAAGTGCGCATTAACGTCATTTAAGGAAATTGCAGCTTTTTTAAGTATGTAGAGCGCGTTAGGCTTAGCGTTGATGAATCAGTCAGTCAGTCAGTCAGTTGGGACAAGTACTTATAATATATGTATATATAGTATTTTAGGGTGTTTCCCTATAGATAGGTAAACACTTTACATAAAAGCACTATGTCACCATTAAATCGTGAAAACCTTTAATAGTCAGTATAATAAATCTATACTGATTGTTAAATCGATCCACAATATAAGTATTATTAAATCGTTTAAATTCTATATGCGGATTAATATAAATGATCAAATATTTATACGTCAAATTATATGTGTTGATGTTCACAAAATTTCGACAGTTTACAATCTGTCTAGATTTATTAAAAAATAACAGTTATCACAACTTTCCTGTAACACATACAACACTAAAATAATAAACACACTAAAGTAATATCCAGTCACTCAATGCAAATATTTCATCTTAAGAAACAATAATGTATTATTTACAACTCACAAAAGTTCAAATGTATTTCATACATACAGTTTCAAAGAAAGATAATTAAAATATATCAACACGACGTCATGTGTTTCATCTACGTGGAGCATCTTCCTAACGGCATTGTCGCAAAATCTCATAACATTTTGTCGATATTCCACCTGAGTTACACATAAAACGTGACAAAGAGTTCGTACACAACGATTAAATGTAATTTTTTATATTGCTTTTTTATACTACTTGGGTGGCAAACAAGCATACGGCCCGCCTGATGTTAAGCAGTTACCGTAGCATAAAGCTTGCAATATCAGAGGGATCACTTACGTGGTGCCGACCCATTTTTACACCAGGACTTTAAGATGGAGTATCCTTAGGATTGGAAAACGTTTCTTTCAGAACGCTTGCCTTAATGAGCGCTCAAACACAGGAACACAACTATACCACTGTGTGTAGTTATTTGGCTGTGGTCTTCTGTAAGTTAGAGGTCCTTCCCCAGTTCCTCTTTTAACTCTAGACTTCTACTTCGGTAGCAAACAAGAATACGGCCCACCTGATACATACATTTATCCTACGGACGCTTGCAATGCCAGAGGTATCTTACGAGTTGCCGACCCAAAAATTTAGCATCAAGGTTTGGTAATAGAGTATCTCTAGAATAGGAAAATGTTTCGTTAAAAACGAATGACTAAATGAGCGCTAGAAACTTGTACTCACTCACAGGAACACAACTACGACGTTGTGTATAGTTATTTGGCTGTGGTCTTCTGTAAGGTCCTTACTTCGATGGGCTTGTTCACTTGTTTAAAAGTGTGTAATTTTTTCCCTAAAGTAATGTGATGAAAAATAAATGAATAGGGTCGTTATCACGAACGTAATGTGAATATCATTTGCATTCCAGTATTTAATTTGAATACTCTCGCAGTTAATTCAGTTTACTTGACTTTTAATTTGGCAAGTATTTTTTTATTCATAAACTTTTGCCACAAAATTATAAACGATCATTTCGGTTTTTGTTTTCTTTATTCTAAATGTATTTGTTCCGAATTGTCTGTTAAAAGCCCACGCATTATGCTAAAAGTAAGGTTATAGTATAACGCGTGGGCTAATTGAAAGAAAGAAACATTTATTTAGCACTTGCATAAGACACAATAATTATATAATAAATAGAAAAAACAAAGAAACAATTAAAGTTTAAGAAAAATCCTTCTCAAAAATGAAAACGTACAACCTGGATTTTTGAAGAATGTTGAGGATTTTTAATAGACTTATCATGTTAAAGGTTTTTACAGGCAAGATGCAAGTTTTTAATGTTACAGGAGTTTCAAGGCTGTGGTACTGCTAAAAGACTTTCCTTTCTTTCTTAGAGTTGGACTACCATAGAAGCAAATATAAATTGCATCACTCTCATGGTCCGATAGGACTGTAATCCGTCGTGATCAATAAATTTACGCACTTTCTAAGGCACTGGATGTAAACACCGTAAATATTTCCAAATATTGTAATTGTTTCTACTTTTTAGAATATTATTCTCAATTTATAACCTAAATCTTCTTAAACGCTGTTAACTCTACTTTACCAATATGTGGAAGCTTGTTATTAGCAATTTTACTCCACCCATAACTGCTATTTTAATTAAACCCTATTAGTCTGTAAGCTTTCTGTAAAATTAAATAAATAAATAAATTTTCACCAGCATCTATCTCATTTATAAAAACAGTCAAACCTAATATGCATTATATTTTAAGCCTGACCTGCAAATCGAACTTGAGACCTCATAAATCACTGACCAGTAGACCGACGAGGAAATTCTAGCTACATACTCACAAATTCAAGTCATTCATTGGCCTACGATCTTCAAATGCATAATTTAACATATTATCGAGTCATTTGATTGCGACCCGTCGCTTCAACCAGTCATGCCAACCTGAAAAAAAACTAGTTTTATCACACACATATAATTTTATTGCTTCGACCTATATAGAATAGGCGGGGTAACGCGTCGTATTAAGTTTAATTCTATGTAGTAAGGGGACAAATATTTGTGTGGCCGACGCATAGTTGTCGTGAGTGTAAGTTAGGTCGTGTGTTTAATGAGTTAGTATAAGCTGAGGGGTTAATGACCGACTGATAGGCTAGTCACGTGAGTCTATCTAACTAATGACGCTACAGAACGATTTCCTGAGTAATGTTTTTTTTGTACTACTTAGGTGAAAAATAAACTGCCCGATGTTTATTGTTGCCTTAGTCTATATATGCTTGCAATGCCAAGAGCTTCACTTGCGCGTTACTATATTTTTTTCGTTTTGTAAACTACTTAGGCGGCAAACAAGCATTTGCGATACCAGAGGTATCACTTGCGCGTTGCCGACCCACTTTTTACATCCGGGCTTTAAGATAAAGTATCCCTGGAATAGGAAAACAATTATTTCAAAACACATACATAAATGAGCGCTGGAGAGCTTTATTAACACACAGGAACACAACTGCACCGCAGTGTGTAATTATTTGGCTGTGATCTTCTATAAGGTAGCGGTCCTTCCTCATTTGGGTTTGATCGCTAGTATGGCGTCCTACCTTTCTATTTTTCTCCATTAGTGACATCATAAAGCTCCTATTCCAATGATTATACTATTTAGGCTTTCCTAACTTCTCTGTGACTTCAAAGACTTGTCAGTACATATTATAAGTATAAAGACGCATGAACTAACATCTAACTCGCTCTCAGACTTCTACATAAGCCGTTCGTGGTTCTCAAAGTTCTACCGCTACGTGAAAATAGATTAGTTAGTTTCCGTATCATTTATGATATGATAACTTTTGTAACCCAAGTGATGTTAGATATTCTTAACTTCAAAGAAAATACGAGGTGTCATTTAGACCAAATAATTACGACAAGTAATTTAAAAATCAGTACCATTCATTACATATTTATTCTCTTAACATTTTATTTATATTTTCGAATACATAAATAAGAAGAAATAAAATTAAAATAAAAAAGCCTTTTTATTTCCAGTAATTTACATTTCTAAAAATTTTGGTAGGTATGTGTTAGTTTTATTTAGTTTATTCTATGTATTTTTTTTAAATTTAATATAACTTTATGTATATCCTATTTATTATATAATAGTATTTATAGTTTTCTTCATTATTATTTAATCTACCGAAATCCCAGAATGGGTGAAGGCCTGTGATGCCCATTTGACTCTGTCTTCGGCTACTTGTCTCCAGTTTGGACCAGCTATAGCTTTAATATCATCTTCCCATCTTGTAATAGGTCTACCTCTTAATATTTTGCCTAGTGGGCCGTTCCAGAATATTACTCTCGAATTCTAATACATATAGGTATATAACTAACCGTTGTTACACTAAGTTCTGATCAGAAAATGCAACACAGAGTAGGTCCCTTTTTGCCATCGCACAGGATAATTTTTATGTTCTAACTGTGTCCAATTTTTGTATCTTCTATCTGTGTGTATGTTCTTTTCTTACTTTCTTTTATTTGTTATCTGTTTTCGTGACCTACTGATAACCCGGACTCAGTAGAAATTACTTCGGAACCCTAAAAACCATTGTTGCCGGTGCCGGCAGTGCTGTGCCATTTAAGACGTAAATAGAGGAAGGTCGTTGCCCACCAGTGGTATTATAAATTATATATTAACTATAGTAATCATTATGATGAAAGTATCAGGGCGTTAAATATACTTAGAACTCAAAGAAGCTTAATTATTTTAGACACTACTTTAATCGATAATAAAAGCTTAAAATTTAATATTGTATTTGTTATAAATGTTTCTTAGTCTATTTCAATATTGTTTAAAATCATACATTATTCAGATTAATATTTTGAGTATATGATTAAATATTAGGCATATTCGTTAGTACCTATTTTGTGCATATTATAATCGCAAAGCAAACTCTAAAGTAAGTATTTCTATTGTCTTGCAGCTTTCTTCATATTCACCAATACTTTGTAACTCAAAGAATGTTCCTAAATCTAAGCTAGACAACTAGTCGTTTGACGTCACTAAAGCCTATATTACTTTTAGTCTGCAAGCTAGCTACAACGTTGTCGTTACAATAGGAAGTTACTGAAGCAAGAGAGACTTTAGTGAAACATTAGTTTAATCGATTGTCCTGTCTACCAAATGTTGCTATCGCTGTCTAAGTTGATCGTTCTGTCCCTACTTAGGTCGATGACTTGATTTGGTAATGCATAAATGTTTGCAGCCAGCAGTAGATAATGAATAAGTAGGTAAATGTCTAAGAAATTAAGCAAAACGAACGATTTAGCAAAAAGGCTGAAATGTTAGAAAAAAAATTGAATAGGAATATTTACTTTAACATAGTAACTTACTACGACAAGTAGGTACTCGCATATTTGTCATTTTGGTGACCAATAAGTGGCGCCATCTATCAGAGCAACAATGCTATGTACAAGCTAAACGAAGTTGCAACATACAAAATATAGATCTCAAAAACATGATATCGTATAAATAAATCTACTACATTACAACAAGAGATTTCTAAATCGTGCTATCACCTCACACAGATTTAATAAATATGTTTATATATACAACTCTCAACGACTAGTTATTGGCCCGTGGTCCACCAGGTATGACCCATCTTGGTCAAGGGTATGTCCCTTTTTATTGGATGTGTGTGGGAAACTTTTCAAATGACATCAGAATTCTAGTAAAAAGTCGCTTAATTTTTTGGGTTTCATGCTCTCTACTAAAATCTATCTTAACGTTTGCTTATTAGTAAAGATAAATCATTATTTCAATTGTCATGAACCCAGATTCCGCTGTGGTTGATAACTCACAAGTTTTTGTCACTGATCATTGAAAAACCGACTTATCAATTTTATTACAAGATAATCATTTTATAATACATTTTAGTGCAAGAGAACGATAACAGATGGCGTTACGTGCACAAGCAGCACATCCTTGAGTGAATACGTCTCGTTACCAATCATCCATCATGAGTGACACTCAATTTAGTATCTGCTCGAAGCATGCACTCTTTTTGCTGCACTGAAGTGTATTAAATTGTATAAAAACATCACGAACAACTTTCAAACTTTCTCGAAAGTTATGATCTTACATCATACTTTATATTTTTCAAGTCTAGCTTCAATTTAATAGCCACCAGATGGCACTGCAATAATGTTTTGACTTTTTACATTTTAACTTTTAAACAATCGTGTTGCATGTTATAAAATACAATTTTCTTTGGTTATTAACGCGATTATGAAAGCATAATCGCGTTTATGAAAACATAGTCGCGTTAATAACCGAAGATTAATTTTAAAGATAAATAAAGATTTATCTTTAAAATTGCTTAACGTGTCGACTTGATTACACCAGCCGTTGTCACAAGCTGACCCAATTTTTAGATATTATAAGGATATATCGTATTCTTCGCAGTTCCCACCTTATGTAAATCAGAATAAGGTTAACATTATTAAGTGGAATTTACTACTTTACAACTTTCTACAATTGAGAATGGATATGTATAAAATTAGTATTAATTGAGTCGGAAACTCGATAGGTATAAAAATGCAAGTTCAACTATACCTTTCTGTCTTTTGTTATGATACTTTTATATATTTTGTTTGGGTCAAATTTTGTCAGTCAATTTTAACAATCTATTTTAAACACATCACATTAATTCACGTCAATTTCGAAGATAACATTCATTAGACTAATGCACACCTGGGCACAGTGCTATATATTTATTTATTTAATATATGTATATCCAAATCTAATGTGGAGGATGTCTCAAGATGCCAGCTTACCTTTTCTTGACAACCTACTTGACATGGGTATAAAATGAGAGGGTTTGATGAGTACGAAATGATAAAATATGAAAATAAACGATAGAAGCTCGTTTTGGAAAATAGTTTATCGAATAATTCAAAATGATTGTAAGAAAAAAAAACATACACAACGATTTGGTTATTATAGAAACATAATAATAATCCTAAAAGCCTCGTGTGACAAGAGCATTTTCAAAGAAGATTGAAATAAAAATGCTTTTACTGAGATACCTTTTTTGTATTTTTATATAATGTGCAAATTTTCAAGTTAATGAAAATTTTAATAAATACAATAAAAATTAAGACACAATTTTAGGTATTTAGGTGTAGCACTCTTTTTCAAGTACCTACGCCCTCTAGCAAATAAAATTAACCCAAAATAATGTAATTTACTAAATAAACAATCCCCGTTTGTTTAAAAAAACTTGCACATAAAAAACAATCACTAGATTGTGTTTTCGTATGATGTGTAGTATAAAATCAGCAAATGTTATTTTTAGCTTAAATCAGTACCTACTCTATTCGGTTCCAAGCCGTTTTGTCTGTTAATTATTCAAATATTCTAACTAGAGTGATTGATTTGGGACTATGGGTCTAACAAATTTTATTTTAAGAGAATTAGCTTTTTCGACTTTTTGCATAGATGCATACATACAAGTCTTTGCATCTCAAACGCACTATTGCATCGACATTTTTTAATTTAATATTTATTTCAAGTTTAGGTTCAGTTAATAAGAAAGTTGATAAGCATTTAAGTGTAGTATAGTCAAAAAACTGTGGTGTGTAAGGGTTGACAGTTAGCGACTGTATCACGTTTGAATCGCAATCGCATTGCGTTGCAAACGTGATGCAGTTGAATCCATACAAATAGTCCCAGTATTAAAAAGGTTCAAGCTTTAAAAAAAAACATTGTGAAGAACTTTTAGGCGTGTAAAATGTTTTCCTTCTCTGTCAAAGCCAGTTTAAGTTAAATGTCCTATAGAGACATTTTCAATTGAAAAAGTTTTGACAAACCAACCTCTCGTTTAAATTCAAAGGGTTTTAAAATAAGCAAACACTCACATGGCAACATAAAATGAGTAAAGTTCAGATACGTGAAACCTTTGGCATACTGTTTGCTTTGCATATCCGGACCCAAGAGGTTCAAATATAACAAGCTTCGGTCCGTTCCCGAGCCCTAGCGAGTTCAAGTTCATAATATTTCCTCATATAATTTGCTATAGAAAGCTCTCGACTACTTCTTAATTCTTGCGTTTTCCCCAATGGATTTAAGGTTATTATACCTACTTATACCTAATTATATTGGGACTTGTATTATTCTAAAGCCTTAGGTAAATTGGCTTACATTGCTTTCCTATAATCTGTTATATTTAACTTATCAATATGAGTTATTTTATTTTTTCTTTACTTATATTTTTTTATTACCATAATATTTTTTTATATCACTTTGACTAGCATTTCCACGGATTATTTCGTAGTAACCTCGCTAATTACCACTGTGATACGTTTTATAGTTTTGAAAGCCATACTTAAAATCAAAAATATGTAATCTAAAAATTATTGGTATACTTCGTGTGTGTGAAATATGAAACTTCGGATGGATAGAAAATAAAGTACGGGTCATGGACACATAATGTTTGAGTAAATATTCGTGAAATTACCTAATCTTGCACGGAGGTAATGCGGTGCAACCACGCGATAGTAAGCTTCTTAAAATGATCCGCTTTAATAACACTAGTTTGCACTATAACGGCTCCTAATAGATACAAATGGAAAAGCCTCAAATACTTATTTAGTTCAATATTCACTATTTTTACGTAACTAAATATTTTCATCGTAGTTACAGAAAACCGTTTAATTTCTCGTAGTAATAAATAATAGTTGCGCAAGATTAATATCTGACTTATAACCCAATAAATAGGTATCCAATTTTTGACATAAAATTTATTTTATTCATATCGGTTACAAAGTAACATTTATGAAAATGTAAACAGGTAATTTAAGAAAACGATGCCAGCCAAGTTTGTTAACAAGGGTATCGCTATGAAAAGACTTTTACTTTAATAATCCAATGGGACAGCAATCCCACACGACCGAAGGGAAATCAGATGAAGGTCTCACACCTTTCATGCTTTCATTTACAGAGGGATTTTGCGGAGGTTTTAGGAAGTAGCTATCAATCTACGGACTCTCCTAAAATTTATCGATTGGTGCGGGTATTATAAAGACCAAACACGCAATTTTTTTTTACTACTTAGAGTGTATACAAGCATACGGCCCGTCTAAATATAAGCAGAATTTTAAAATTAAGTATATGATAGAAAAATATTTGATTAAAAACGCATCCCTAAATAAACGCTGGAAACATATTATCACTAGTAATTTAGCTATAGTCTTCTGTAAGGTGAAAATCCTTATCCAGTCGGGCTTGCTTTCTTCTTCGTATGGTGTCCTACCTCTCGTAAACCTCTACTTTCATAATCGGAAAAACCAAAAATCTTTCCCGAAAAGCTATTACTTAGGAACGAGCCCTATAATCATTGTCGTTTTTAAAGAACAATGTTGTAATGGCGAACCTAACGCAGGCTTTCTATTTTCAAAATACTCAGTCGCCTTTATAGCAAAGCTAAACTAACTCAGTGGTCAGTCAGACATATTTAAATTTTCAACCGTAGAAACATAAATTTAAAAGCTGAAATGCACTTTATTCTTTGCTGTACAAAGTCGATATTTGACCGAGTCCCTTTTCTACTGTCAGAGTGCTCTGTAATATGATCTATACATTACCACTTCAACTTACTGATTCAAAGGTGTTATTGATTCTTTTATGGATATCTTTGTGGTGAATTTAAATTTGCTATTCAATCATACAAGCAAGCAACTGCTCAACCTATCAAGAACCTTTACATTATAGAAGAAGACCATACTCAAATAAATACTTACTGTGATAAAATTATGGTCCTATGCGTAAATACACACATACTCTTTAAAAATGCACTCTTAAATGAGAGCTAGAGACCTTTTCCAGTACTGCACAGTTGGTTCAGTAGCTTAAGTGGCTACATAGCAATTTGCCATTATGCGGAGTGTTGTAGGTAAAATCCCCACACGAGTAAAAAAAATTGGGCGTTCCATAAATGGTTGTTCCGAGTCTGGATTTACTTAGTTTCCGTTAATTGTATATTTGTAAAGTCACCCGCGACAGGGCTTGCTTCCTAGTTCGGGAGTTGTCTTTAAAAAAAGAACATTTAGAAAAGCATTTTTTTACTGGACCGACATTAAAGCAATGGTAGAGCTATAAGAAGAACTGGCAAATTACTCAAGCCTATTTTATTTCGCGAGATAGTTACAATCTTTCGTCAGTTACAATTATGGTATTATAAACCGATACATCTAATCATCATAATTATTCAATAAATGATTAAATTGTTTTAAATAAAAGGAACACTATAACTTCATTCAAAATTTTAAATCCTGACAAGTAAATCCTAGTTTAAGTTCAATATTACACTAATAATTTTGGTAACATTTGTTAAATTGACATTCACGCTGAATAAGTGCCGATTTAACCTTAGTAAGTCGAATTTAAATTTAACTAATTCAAATTATAAATGTATATTCTAATAGCATTGTATTTCACAGCGTTATTTCTAATAATTCAAATTATAATCTAAACTCGTAGACTAGATTCGTAGCAAGCTACGCTTTTGTGCTACGCCGTAGTTTTTATCTTGAACCTCTTGTTAAGATTCAATGCATAAAAATCTTTATTAATATTTATCTATCGATCCAAAATTTCGCATTTTTATAAGTATTATAGTAAGATTACGTAGTTATTTTAAGTATAATATATTGCTGTATTTATCATGTGTCTGTTTATCACAATATTTGTATATTACTGCGTAACTATCTTTGAACCATCATGTTAAATGATAAAACAATTGTATAGGTACTTGTTCAAATAGACGTTACGTTTAGCATTAACGATCAGCGATTTTGTGACTGTATCGATGCTGCATCGCGATTTGCTGACTGTACGTTCGGTCGGTGATCTCATCGTAATATTAGAAACAATGAACCAAATCGATGCGACTCGCATCCGAATTTATGCGCAGTATAACGTTCATCGCTGTCTCGAGTTTCTAAAAAGCGGCTCAATCGCGCCGTATGGTGTTTTTAAGTAGTTGAATTTTTGGTCGCAGCATTTACCTTCTAAAAACGACTAAATGGCAGATTGCCGATGCTAAAAGTAGCATGTCTGCTGTAGCCCTTACGTATTAACGCGATCATGCATTCCACACACTAACCGGCCGTAGTCACAAGCTAGTGAAGCGATTTACCGGTCAGCTTACGACCACGGCCAGTATAACCTGGCTATCAAGCAATCTAAAGGTAGTTAAATAATGCATGGTTACGTTAAAACCTAAATAGCGATAGTTATAGCATATAACTATTGCATAAGTTACACAATTTTATTATCTAATTAACTGTTGCCCGCGGCTCCACTCGCGTGAATGTCGGTGATCGCGATAAAAGTAGCCTATTCGCTATTCCAGACTATAATCTATGTCTATACTAAATTTGATCCAGATCCGCGGCAAAACCACGGGACGGACTGATTACATTGATAATATTAGTAGGACAAACATTCATGATGTTCATGCATGAAGAGGTTGATGAATGTAGAGGAGGCGAAGGAAGTATGTTTGGATCGAAGCAAGTGGCGTACCATAGTCTCTGCCTATCCCACTGGGAGACGGGCGTGTTGATAGATCATACATCTAGAGCCGACAAATTAAGAAAAATATTTTGGGAATCTTTTACTATAACCGGTTATTTTAAGGTCATTAATTATTATATGTATATTATTAATCATAGAATGTATATTATAGTTATAATTTTGATCTTTATATTAAAACGTGTAAAATAAAATTGTACTCCTTTTGAGGAGTGTGAGATATGGCATGTGAGATAAGTTCATAGAAAAAAGGACTGCAGAAAGCAGTTACAGTCAAATTTTGAACACTGTATGACCTCTAGTAATATTATTAGCCATGCACCATAGTGTTGTCATGTTACCTATGAGCTGTTGCCCATATTAGCTGTATATGATGTCCATCTAATGTATACATTGTCACCGTCAACCTATTTTCCGTTTCTACAAATATTCTTACTTTAAAACAATTAAATGAACACATTCTATAAAAGAATATGTAGAAAATAACAGAGTACTATCTTTGAGAAACTAAAGCTACTCAAACTCTAAGTGTAGTAGTTGCGGTTTTATTGCATGTTTTCTTTCATTCTTGTTCTAATGTGTTCTGACTCCAAATAGTCTGAATAAACCAGTCCACTGAACTCCGAACCCAATCCCATAGTCACAATTTATTTTATTTAACATGTTACTATTTTGTTATTTTACTTTATTAGGATTGACGAAATATTATTAAAAAGTAGTATAGCCGCAGTAGAACATTTTTAAATTACACTGTATGACGAATATTCTCAATTGAATATTGTATTCTATTGAGAAATAAACTTATATCTTCATTTCAATAGCTCTACATTTACCATAGGCATGATCATGGCTCTACTGCTACAGTGTAGCGATGGTATAATTACGTCCTATTTGAAATTATAATTCTCTAAGGGTCACTGCGTATTGGATACATGTGCCAATAGAAGTCTTCCAAATGCCCGAATATTCTCCTTAATTAACAGTTAAAGTTATATGATTGTACAGTATAATACAAAAAATAAGTCTAAGTTATAATTTAATCATAATTTAAAAAATATATTTATTGCGGATATTTTAAATTATTTTAATAATAGGATAATAATCAAGAATAATAATAATTATTATTTATTCATTTTAATATACAGTTGAAAAATTACGAATGAATTAATTATATCGTGTATAAATATAGCGTGGATTGTTGGAAAAGTCAAAAAAAAAAAACAAAACAAACGAAAATATTTTTTTTTTTAATACTTTATTTACTGTTATATTCTTCAAATTATTGATAATTATTGTTATGTTAAGACGAACTATGGACCACCTTTTCATTTGCCGTCGCATTACTAAACGGGTCAACGCGTGGATGCCATTTTATCTTGATTACGTCAATAATGCCAGTTAAAAGCTAGCAAACTAGCTTCTCGTATATAAAGGCTAATAAATTTAAAAAAGGAAAAACAAAAAACAACTTTCTTTAATAAAAAAAAGTAACATAAATTTTCAGAATTAGAATTGCGCAAGATAAATTTTGACGGGTTCCCGAATCAATATATATAATCTATTAAATATATATTTATTAACTCCGGCTATCTATATACACTTCTATAGTAAATATCCACTTTTGTAATCACGAAGCACCTAAATATATCGTCACCTGACATTGTAAGTAGGCCAATTCAATTAAATCTTTAAATCAGTATTGTATCCCAGTAAACTTTTATTCGGAGTAATCCGAGAGCAGTATTATTAATTTATAACGAACGATGTGATTCCATTACGGTAGTTATTCCATTGAATTTAATATAATGAATAATATTGGAGTTTAAATTAAGTGGTGAATATCAAAAGGTATAAACACGTCATTAAAGCTGTTTGCGTTAATCACAATCCGTCGAAATCCAATCACTTGTACAAATCTCATTAGCAAGATTTAAAATGTGAGAGGTCACATGTAGAATTAATTAAATCGTCATCATATTGACGTAGTATATAATATAATATGGAAATGTTGGGCCATCTCAATATCAACCAAACTTGTTAATATGGTAATTTTATATAAGAAAACAGGAGTACTTACCGGCAATGCCTATGCACTGAAGCAACCACACGAACTCGAAACTAACTCACTTACGCAACCACTTTAATCACAAGTCACAAACATGGGTTCACAATGATCTGTATGGTCATATCCACGCATGTACTAGACACTATCACGTCACAGACACTATGATGGGTCACCAGTTCTATAATATTGTGCGGCGGAGCGGCGACAGGCACTCTCTCGCTCGGAGCAGCTTCTACTGGCTGGGGCGACGCTACCGCGCGTGCCTAGCCCCGCTACCCTCTCCCCGTCCCGTTTACCTCGCAGTACAGCCAAATAGAAATAAAGTATGCGCTGTAAGGACAGAACGTAGAAGAAATAACGGATCTAGATGCCTTCAGGCGAGTTAGTTAGATCGGAACGTTTCAAAGACTCCAGCTGGACTCGTGATTTGCTATTTGCGTAGGTCTATTATCGCTAATTTGATACATCTAGTTAGGTTTTTCTAATTCTGATTTATTTTATTTCAGTTCTGCATAATATATACTCAATTATTATTAATTTATTTATATAGTTTAACAAATAAGATGAATTTTTAATGGTTTTAGAACTCAAACGGGTAAAGATATCGCACATACACTACCTACGAATATGTTTTGAAGATAAAAGCAGTGTTTGTTTACTTATATAAAACCGTGTAATTCTCTTTCATACGCAAAGTAAATCCACGAATAAACGACCAAAATAAAATATATTATTTGCATATTATTTTTCCTTAGTTACGAGATTTGAGAATAGAAAATACGACATTCTTAATACATTTTATGTAAAGGATTTTGGCTTTTATACATTGAAAATAGATTTTTTATCAACCGAGAAAAAAAAATTATATTCTAGATTTATGCAATATAACTTCAGCACATGTACACGTGTTAGGTTTCTATTATACTAAGGTCGCAAACACTTACGTTCCCCAGGAACGCCTGGATATATTTTTTTTTTTTTGATTTGGCAAAATTTAACCATAGGTCCCTTTAACACTTGTTGGTTTGTACAAGTACATTTAAAAAAGTATTTTTTTACATTTTTAAGAAGTTAGCTGTAACATGACGACTAAATTAAAACCTTCGCTAGGGGCGTCCTTGCTACTGAGGCTGCGTCAAGTACTGTGGGTTTGATCCCCACTCGTTACATTGTGCTGAGCCTGGGTGTATTTTATATTCATGAATCAAAACAAATTTCTCACATCAAATTTATTTTAATAAAAATACATAAAATACATGACACAACTGAGTTTTCCTTTGGTCCAAACGAGGCTAATGCTTGGGTCTTGGACGCCGTTTGAATGTAATATGTTTGTATTTTTTTCCAGGTCATACTAAATTATTACCCAATAGGAGTATTAATTCGCATCAAGAAGCCATCATATTATTACCAAACAGAAAAAAAACATATTAGAGAACAAAATTATTTTTTCACCAAAAAACTAATTACATTTTTATCCTCTGTACAATTTCTATGTCTGTCAGTGTGTCAATAAATCAATAGTTTTAGGTACCAATCTAAAGCTGTATTTTTTTTAAATAGTCTTTTTATCATTTATATTTCATACACCATTCATCATATTTAAAACATGCATGGTTGAATCTTATACTCGACATTCCCAAAGGCATAATATACCAAAGTACAAATTTTCATCATTCTAAAATACCGTCATTTTTTACACACATATACCCAAATATTCATTTTCCTTCTTTCTTTTGGGTTGACACCTGTGTTCGAAGACAGACATATTGGAATTCATAAAGATTCCATTCTCTTGCAAGATTTTGTATACAGTGTGATGTATCTACATATATTGTAGCAACATTATTTAACTTTTTCCTTGTTGGGATACATACCAAAGTCAAAATTATGGAGCTCATATTTTCAAATATTATTTTCATCCACGTGTTTCTATTAATGTTGTAGCTGTCTTATAGCAATACAAAATCTTATTTTATTTTCCTTTTCCTTTCTTCAAGATATAAGTAATATCTCTGTGTTAAGTTTTATCAGCTTATACATTTAGCAATAAAAAGGAATAAATATAAAAAAGGGGGATAGATTTTCACAAGGCATTATTTTTCTTTTCAAAAAAGGAAACTTCCGCACTAGAGAACAAGCTCTGTGTCGCGGGGGATTTTACAAACATACACTTAACGGACACAAAATATACCCAGATTCAGAACAATTTTTTGTGGGTCACACAAAGTTTTGTCCTATATGGGAATCGAACCCACAACCTCGTGTATAGAAGGCGCATACTGCGACCACTGGACCACCGAGGGAGTCAAATTATACATTAGTTACTTTGCCACTGATACCACGCTGAGTGTAGGGCGGAATCTAAGCAAGCAAGCCCGAGTGGGGAAAGACCTCAATCTTACAAAATACTACAGTCAAACAACTTCTAACAATAGTGGCAGTTGAGTTTCTGTGCGTGAGAAATAACGTTTTTTTAATCCCAAGGTCACCCACAACACAAGACTATTGTTTAAAGGTATAGGGTAAACAATATATTATTATGTGTAGTGAAGAGTATAATAAGAGAGGTAGGCCATACTAGCGAGTAAGCCCGACTGGGGATAGACCTCCACATTACAGAAGACCACAGCCAAATAACTACACACAGCGGAGAAATTGTGTTTTTATGTGTTGTAAGTATCCAGCGTTTCGAATTATTTTCCGAGCCTTTCTTTGGCCATGGTGTTATGTAAGGTGGAGGTCCTTCCCCAGTCTGGTTTGCTTAACACATTTTATTTCACCTTTTTAGGCAAATCCTGTAGTATTAACTTGTTTTATACATCCGGCATCCATCTCAACCATTAGACGTCCACTGCTGGACATAGGCCTCCCCCAAGGTTTTCCACATCATTCGGTGCTGAGCTGACCTTGTCCATCGGTTGCCCGCGACCTTTACTAGGTCGTCGGTCCACCTTGTTGGAGGATTTGCCTAAAAAGATGAACTAAAATGTGTTAAGCAAACCAGACTGGGGAAGGATCTCTACCTTACATAATACCACGGCCAAAGAAAGACAAGGAAAATAATTCGAAACGCAGGATACTTACAACATATAAAAACCTATAATACCAGGGTTTTAAGTTCAAGTTTTCCTGGGACAGGAAAATGCCTTAATAAGCGCTGGAAACCTGTACTCACACATCTTCACCGCTGTGTGTAGTTATTTGGCTGTGGTCTTCTGTAAGGTGAAGGTGAACTTCTCCAATCTGGTTTGCTTAACACATTTCGCCTTTTCGGGTATCTGCCGTAGCATTTACTAGTTTTATACAAAGCCTTATTGAAAATCGTGTTAGTGAGTATTGATCGTTTACACTAAAATTAGTTTACGTGAACTTGCTTGTAACTTAAGACTATATTAACCTTGAAACTGTAGAAAATGCTTTAGGGTATAAGTGTACAATGTAACGGAATTATTTTATTATATACTGGTCTGATTAACTGGCCTGTTGGTCTTTTGTTTTAGTGGCTAACAAGCATCTAGCCCGTCTGATGGTAAGCAGTTACCCTGACTTATGGACGCTTGCAACATCAGAGGTTTGAGGTTAGGTTTGTTTCAACATTGAGATTGTTTAACGATCAGCGGGTTAAGCTACCAAAGCGCGGTAACCCTATAGATGGGTGACCGCATAGTGGTATTTCATCTGAGTGTCTCTGTGCTTCGGAGGGCACATTAAAAGTCGGTCCCGATTGTTATCAGTCGTTAGATCACGACAGAGGCCTAAATGGGCGATCTAAATAACTCTGTCACCAGGTTGGCCACTAAACAATGGATAAAAAAAAAATACCGAATCCCTAAATGAGCTTTAGAAACCTGTACTCACACACAAGAACACGACTAGACCGTTGTATGTAGTCATTTAGCTGTGATCTTACGTTAGGTGGAGGTCTTTACCCAGTCGGGTTTGCTCACTAATACCATACCTCCCTTAAACCCCTCTCGAAATTTTTGACAGATAGCATAATATCCAACTTCTTAATCCTCTAGATAAATTTGTTGTGGGTTCCAAGACAGTAGATTTAGCTTTCCCTGAGACTTCCGAGTGTCATAGCTCTGTGTTTGCATGAGTTCATCACTGTTAATCCAGGCTTATAGTAGTGACAATGATGAGTGTGTGGGTTGGATTGTTCCATGAATCGTATATGTATATTGTGCAGTGTTGATTAATTTAATTCAGATATTTGCTACCACAATTATGTATTTGTTGATGTTAATGATCATCTGATCCCAAACAAGACAGAATATACTTGAACATTTTAAAATACATACATTATCATAATGATGATCACGCACGTAAAACACGTGAAACAGTTGTGTTTGCGCACACAGTTGTGCACACACAATATTATTATGTCCTGCGCATTTGGCTTTTTTTTTATACTACACAGGTGGCAAACAAGCATACGGCCCGCCTGATGTTAGGCAGTTACCGTAGCCTATGGATGCTTGCAATACCAGAAGTGTCACTTACATGTTGCCAACCCATTTTTTTACACCAGGAATTTATCCCTGGTGTAAAAAATGGGTTGGCAACATGTCATCCCAGGGTACACCCATCTTAAAAGGTGGGAGTATCCCTGGGATAGGAATACGTTTCTTTCATAACGCAACCCTAAAAGAGCGCTGGAGACATGTAATCTCCGTTAACACTTTCGCAGACAGTAACGTAAACACAATAGATGTTTTATTGTCATGACGTCTAAAGACATTCACTATCCTTCAAAGTGTTAAGATTGGCCGCCGTGACCGAAATCGGTCTGTACGACTATTATATTATACACCATAGTCTATATAACGGCCATCCAATGACCAGTATAATATGAAACGAGAAACAAACTGACCACGCATTTATTTACCTTTGTTTGATTAATGATTAGACCAGGCTAAATTGGCCGTGATCACAGGCTATTACATCAACGTCACGATTTCGTTTACTTCCTTACCTTATCCCCTTTTGTTGTTATTTATTTTTCTTGTATCTATCAATTATATCTTACTAGTGAATAGTGGTCTTTTCTGAAACACAAAGTAGCCTATGTGCTATTCCAGACTACATTCTATATCTGTGTCAAATTTAATTCAGATCCGTTTAGCCGTTTTGGCGTGATTGCGTCACAGACATACATACGAGTACGAGAGTATATCCACTAATACAGTGCCGACTGCAGGTTCGATTCTCATTTGGCACAACATAATTTATGACACATAAATTTTTGTTGAATATCAGGGTGTCTGTTAATCAATAAAAAAAATATAAATAGTACTAGACTTTGAAAATATAATTCAGCAAGTAATATGTCCCTTTTGAGTATCAAATCCACAACTTTCGGCGTGGTTTGACTAACCTTAACTACTAGACCACACGTCTAGCAAAATTGAAGTTATAAAACCACAAACTTGCATTTTTAGTAGTAATTTCAGTTAACGGTTTTCAAAAAGAAACCAACCTTGAATTTGGTTTCAAGCTATAATTTAACGACGTCTACTTTCCATATTTATTGCCCTAGTTGTTAGCGAATAAATTCACTGTATTTTAATGCTTAACTTGTTTCTAGTACAGAAAACAGCCTGCCAATAATAATTTACATCAAAAGTAGGCGTGTTTAATAATATTTTGTTCAAATTTTTATACTAGCCAACAGCTTCGACCACGTGCACCATTCTACGGGAACAGAGTTTTGTTTTTTCGGAAGAATAGCCTATAATCTTTAACTGTGCCAAATTTTATCCAGATCTGTTCAACCGTTCTGGTGTGATTGACTTACAAACATCCATCAACATTTTCTTATAATAATATAAAATTTAGATGAATAAATATGATAAAATCTGCAGACATTTCTATATACACGGTAACTATAAAGTTAAACGCCCACATCTATTTCTCGATTCTAATAATTTTCATGGGCAATTTACAGACTAACAAATCTGCTACGTCGTAGCACACGTAGCATTAAGTTCGTAGAGCTTTACATAAAAAGATATTTCTTACCAACAATACCGGTTACGTTTTATTTTGATAGCTTACTCTCTAGAAAAATAAATATACTGTTGGGTGTTATTAGCGAATAAACGCGAATTTTACGAGATGGCAATATCAATAAAGTATTTACTGAATGCCTACAAGAATGCTTAAGCTTAGAGTATTTTCTTTAAGTAAATTATTTTGCATAATGCCCACTTAAAATTATGTCGGAACTTTTAAAACATTTTATATAGGAAAATTATATGAAAATTATGGGTTTTCAAGAAAAGTTTTTGCTACTTAACTACCAGGTTTTTTGTATAGTCATTTTCTTAAATTGAGCTTAGGTAATATAAAAATATATTCTTGTACTGGGAGATTTCTTGCATCGAGCTGCTTCCAGATGTGAAAGCAGCTAAATGAAAACGGAATAGGATTTTAGATAAAATGATAGAACATTATTATTTTCACTAAAATCCTAGTAAATTAACTCAAAATGTTAATACCTTAAGATTTTGCCAAAACAGACAAGTGTATGTATATCTTAAAATATATCTCGAAGATTCTAATGGAGCTTTGAAAATAAATGTAAAGACATATATTTTTGTCTTATACGCGTGTTCTAATGTGATTACGTGCGGGCACGAAACGTATCTCTCGTTTTTCCCCAAAAGTGCTAATGAGACCCTTAAGGAGGGGTGTAAATTAAGTAAAGGGATATCTTTCACGTACCAAAATATAGTTCAAGATGTGCAAAAAAAATGTTTGTTACGTATGTAATATATTTTCTTTTTCTTAAGTGTCTTTTTTATTTTTTATTCCTGACTCGAGATTAATCTTTATAAAAGTAGTTCTGCCAGCCTTACACTTTATGTATAAAAAATATTATTACTTTCTACTTGGTTACCAACACCTAAGCACTAGAATATAATTATTAGTAATATTAGCACCTTATATAATATGTCCCACTGCTGGGCATAGCTCTCTTCTCCTCTATTAAGAGAGCAGAAAGAGGTTTAGGCCTTAACCCACAGGCCACCATCCTAATACGAGTTGGTGGATCAGACATGTCTCCATACTCTAGAATTTGTCCAAAAACATGTCAATGTTGTATTATAAATTGGTACTAATCGAGATGGCCTTAATAATTACAGACCAGTAATTTCTTCTTTCACATAATTAAACCCTTGCCTGTTAATTTCACTATCATTGAAATAAAAACAATTCGTTCTCGTACATAAAACATCGTTGTAGTATTATAACTGAAACCTAGACAGGCAGTTAAGTATAGACCCGCCGTATTATTACCAGCAGTAAAAAAGAAATTAAAGCCCATTATATCACTAATTTATTTTATGGCAATAAAGGTAATATTGAAATTTATTTATAGCAATACTGATCGTTTGTGATAATTCACCTGTTTTAATGTTTGTTATCAGTGAATATATTGGATTATGTTTCAGTAATTCAAATTTAAATATATCGAAACTGCATATAGTGAAAAATAATAGCATACATAAATTACATATGGCGGAGTAGTAAAGGTGTCACCTCACCACTGAGACCACGCCGCATTTTGTAGGAGGAGACAGGTCGGAACCTATTAAGCACCTACAAAGCATTGGCTACAAGAAGAATGAGCCTCCTGGGCCAGACGCACTACAAACCGAAAGACATCAGGCTCGGCGCCGTCAGAAATTTATTGATATATATTCAGGGGTATCAATACATTTCTGATGGCGACTATGATACTAGTAACTGCTTAACATCAGGCCGTAAGCTTAATAGTCACCTACGCACCTACGTACTCGTATTATCTTCTATATAATAACTTTTAACGTGGCTGAGTATAAAAGTATCAAACTCGCACGCAAGACCAATGTGAATTTAAGTTAAGTTTCAGTTTATAATTATGTACTAATCAAATGATTTACTATTTGCCAACGGTGGAGAAAAACATCGTGAGGAAACCCAAATGTCATAGAAGAAATTGTAAAGACATTTCTGATTTACCAACCCGCATTAAGCCAGCGTGTGTAAATTAAAGCCTACTCTCTCTCTATACAGGAAAGGAGACTCATGGTCTGCAGTAGGACATATATTATATGGGTTGTTATTATTTATTTTAATTTATTACCATATAATAACTTTTTAAGTATGCAAGTAAAAAAGTTAATAGCAGAGAGAATTTTTTTTTTATCTAACCAAAATTATTTATTCCACAAAAAAAGTTAGAGTATCTCTTTTTTTTCAATTAAACCGATAAATAACGAAAAATCGTATTACATAGAATAAATAAAATTAATTAACTGTAGATCTGTAAAGTGTGGGTCAGATCAAACACGGTTTGTTGGTAAGTCAATAAAATTCGCGGGTAGCGGCCTTCAATGGGAAACCGTTTGCGAAAGGTTTTAATTAATTCTGCATACTTTCATGTAATTTATACTTTTTGCTAATCAGGATTCGTTAGAAAAACTTTATTATTTTAAGTTTTTATTTCAGTTTTGCGAAGATTTCGCTGACGCTTCTAATTTAGCGTTCCAAAGATCGGTGATAGCCGTGTGGGGGTAACCAAATAGATACACGCACGAAGTGTAAGTTCAATCCGGATGCAGTATCTTCAATATTTCTCAATAATGATCTGTTACAGTGATGGAAATCATCGAGAGGAAACCCACATATTCTGAAAGAAATTCTAAAGGCATGTCTGATTCACCAACCCACATTAAAGCTGGATGTGCAGATTAATGCCTTAATACCAGCATATCATATTTTTTTTTTTTTTTTTTTTATACTACTTTGGTGGCAAACAAGCATACGGCCCGCCTGATGTTAAGCAGTATCCGTAGCCTATAGACGCTTGCATTACCAGAGGTATCACTTGCATGTTGCCAACCCATTTTTTTACACCAGGGCTTTAAGATGGAAGTAACCCTGGGATAGGAATACGTATCTTTCAAAACGCATTCCTAAATGAGCGCTGGAGACCTGTACTCACACACAGGAACACAACTACACCGCTGTGTGTAGTCATTTGGCTGTGGTCTTCTGTAAGGTGGAGGTCCTTCCCCAGTCGGGCTTGCTCGCTAGTATGGTGCCCTACCTCTCTTAATGTATCATTTATAGCCCAGAATATATCGGTTGCTATTGTCACTGTTACTAATTTAAATATACGTGCTTGTACATACAGCACAAGTTACTGGACCAAGAAAAATAGACTATCGTAGCATACACCGGCATCACTGGAACCAGTAACGAATAATTACAAACTAGCTTTTGCCATTAGCTCCGCCGGTGTGGATGTTCATTATCGGAGTAAATAGTATTATATGTCCTTTCCTAGGATACCATCTATCACCTTGCCAAATTTCATTAAAAACCGTTTACCCGTTTAGTAAGAAACAAACGAGTAAAAAAGGTAACAAACAAACAGATTTAAGAGAGGTAGGGCACCATACTAGTAAGCAAGCCCGACTGGGGAAGGACCTTTACTTTACAGAAGACCACAGCCAAATAACTACACACAGTGGTGTAGTCGTATTCGTATCCCAGGGATACTCCCATCATAAAGCCCTGGTGATACTTCAGGTATTGCAAGCATCCATAGGCTACGGTAACTGCTTAACATCTGGCGAGCCGGATGCTTGTTTGCCACTTAAGTAGTATGAAAAAACAGAATTGCTTTCACATTTATGGCACGGCTGACAGCAGTTATCATTTCCATAGTTCCTACCCTTAGTAACAAAGTAGACACCTTAGTGATGTAAGATACCATGTCGAGGTGAATCAAATTACTATTTGCTTCGCATAGAATGGCGTTTATGGTATAATTTCATAGCAACTAATCTTTGTATAATATTTTTTGTCCTTGAACGTTCTTCGGTCGATACAGTCATTAGGCCTCATGTAATGTCGGATATATTTTTCTAGTGTAGCTGCTTGTAATTATACAGGTTATTTTACTGGGTACGTGTTTTTAATAAGTACTGTTATGAGGTTTTTTTTTTTTTACTTTAAAAAAGACAACTCCCGCACTAGAGAACTCTCGAAGCTCTGCGTTGCGGGGGACTTTACAAACAGACAATTAACGGACACAAATTACACCCAGACTCAGAACAACACTCACACAACCCACAACCTCGTGCACAGCAGCCAGCAGGCGCATACTGCGGCCAGTGGAGCACCAAGGCAGTCAAATTTACTACAAAATACTTTCTAAAATGGGAAGTGAGTCACTTCTTCTTCTTATCGTTTGGTTAGTGGCCAACCGATAAGAAGTTATTTAGACCGCCCATATTTAGGCCTTTGTCGTGATCTAACGACTGTTACCAGTCGGGACCGACTTTTAACGTGCCCTTCGAAGCGCAGAGACGCTCAGATGAAATACCACCATGCGGTCACCCATCTATAGGGTTACCGTGCCCTTGGTAGCTTAACCCGCTGATCGTTTACCGAACAGCGAGTGCACCTAGCTATGAGCGCCTCACTTAAATATGGACAAAAAAGAGTCTTCAAAGTTAATGTTAACAGTAATGGACAACAGGTCTAAATCGCGTTATATTTTAAAGGTTGTCATACCTTTATTCAAACAACGAAGTCAGCGGCACCGCTCACCTGCACCAGTCAACCCGTGACCACGGTTGGTGCAATTCGACCGAAACGTCGGGAAACAAAAAGATATGTCAACCTTTAAAATATTACGCAATTTAGACCCGTTGTCCATTATAGTTGTAATATGTGTACAAATCGTGAAAGTTTAAAAGAATAAAATGTTAACAGGTTGATTTTTTTAAAGCAACTACTGCCCTATAGAACAAGCCCTGTAGAGGACTTTACAAGTATACAATTACAACCAGACTTAAGAACAAACATTTATGGATCACACGAAATGATATTCCAAGTGGGAATCGACCCCATTACTTCTGGCTTAGCAATCAGGGTCAATAACCACTGGATCTAGAGACCACTCACAGTGTTGTTATAAAGTTTAAGTTTCTGACAGGTTTAGACAAAAATATAACTAACCAAATTTGCCATCCAATGTAGCAATGCAACTAGCCTTCTGGGCACGTTCTTAGTGGATAGTAGTGTTGAGAAATATTATGACGATTAAACCACAGTCTTATAATTTTAAGGTTATTTATTTTTTTAATCTTAAAGGTCATATTCATTTTATATAAAGTGTTTTATAATTATGTTTAGTAAAGCGGTTGTGGCCGAGTGGTAAAGTAGATCCTCGGTGGCAGTACCAATGTGAATTTCACTTTGTGGAATTTATAATTATGTACTAATCAAATGATTTACCATCTGCTCACGGTGAAGAAAAAACATCGTAAGGAAACCAACATGTCTTAGAATAAATTCTAAAGACATGTCTGATTCACCAACCTGCATTAGGCAAGCGTGAGTGAATTAAGGCCTAAACCCTATCTCTCTTTTGATAGAGTTGAGAATACCTGTGCCCAGCAGTGGGATGGATTGCTATTATTTTTATTCATAGTGTTAAAAATTTAATATGAGATACTAGCTGTTGTTTGCGGCTTCGATCGCGATAAATACATCAACTACTAAACCATTTATGTAGCTCTATATACATATACTGTTATATTAAATGTAATTAAGAATTCAAATGCCATATACTGTGGTGCATTAAAGGCAAATTCATAATAATTATCTAATATTATATCAATACATTGCTTTTCCATTCAATTACAATCAACCATCCATTCATATTAGGAGCATTACTGTCCCATTATATTCAACGTCATTATTCACTATTTGCATATCTGCATGGCTCTACATAGGGCTTTGAACCCTCGTTTACTAAACACTGTACTGTATATACTATATCCAGGTGACTGCCTCGGTGGTCGATGTGTCTGACTTCTGATCACGAGGTCCTGGATTTGATTCCCAGGTCTGACCAAAAAATGGGTTTTTCCGTCAAGAAATTCAATATTTAGCTCAGGGTTTGAAAATTGGTGGTCTAAACTACCCCGTGCCTCGGAAAGCACTAAATCCGTTGTCGAATCGAATAGCAAATGTACATATGAGCCAAATCGGTCATGGGTGAGTTCACAGATCCGCTCGTTTTAACAAGTGGCAGACTTTGACGTAAGTTTACGATATAATGTCGTAAACTTACGTCAAATCCCATAATCCCATGCTTTATATTCTATATGATTCGACTACCGTTTATGCCACTTGTTTAAACGAGCTGATCTGTGAACTCACCTATGACCGATTTGGCTCATGTTTGAACTAAACAATTATTTTTGACTCATCAATTCGTTTCATATTGCGTGCGAAATTTTTTGCTCCGATGAGCGTCATGAAATGTTGCGCGAAGTAAGAAGAAGAAAGCGCGAGTAATGTGCGATCAACGTTACTCGCGGTTTCTTCTTTCTTTCAGTTATTGTCGAACAAACATTTATAGATACATTCATATATAATTACAAACAAACAAACGCTGTATTATTCCAGTAGGCTCGTTCAATATTTTTTTTTGTTCAATAGTTTGTTACCTTTTAACTACTAAACGTCTGAACGGTTCTTGGTTCTTAATGACATTTGGTGAGGAGATAGACAATATGCTAAGGAAGGACATATAATGTACTATCTAACGCGATATCCGACATCCACGTGGACAGAATCGTGCAACAGCGAATCCTTACTAATATTATAAATGTGAAAGTTTGTAAGAATGGATGGATGGATGGATGGATGTTTGTTACTCTTTCACGTAAAAACTACTAAACGAACCTGGATGAAATTTGGCACAGATATAGATTATAGTCTGAAATAACATATAGGCTACTTTTTATCACGATATCCGACATCTACGCAGGCGGAGCCGCGGACAACAACTAGTATTTTATAACGCTTTGACATATGAAGTTAGAAATTGTGTTTTAAAAGTGTGATGTGAAGTAAAAAGAGTAAATTGCATAGACCAAACATAGGCGTAACAAATCTTTTGTCATTGTTGCAAATAAGATAAATACAAGCCGAGTGTAAACTGGATGTAAAGCAAGATTGATGT
Organism: Trisateles emortualis; assembly: GCA_947095525.1. NCBI lineage: Eukaryota > Metazoa > Arthropoda > Insecta > Lepidoptera > Erebidae > Trisateles > Trisateles emortualis. Next base: position 15,941,647 of record OX352736.1, on the reverse strand, counting down.
TTCCACAAAGGGATTTTAAACTTCTTGATCGCAACGTTTCGTTTATAGTTTGGTGCAAGTGATAGGCCGATTTTTCATATTTATCTATTTAAACTTAATGCACAAATATGTACAAAGGCAAACTTAACGCCTGAGTCATTTTCTATCAGTCAACCTTAGGGTGATGCAGAAATATTCATGACAGATGTGCATATAAACATATTTAAAAAAAGTGATTTAAAAATTGAAGCAACTTTTTATCTTTTTATAAATACACGCTTCGCTATGGTTCAATCTGATACACTTAGAATAACTTGTTTACGATTTTGTATTAACTTCATTGGTTTAAATTTTATCACGTAGAAAATGATTTTTCTAAACAGTATTTACACCTGTTTTGTAAAAACAGTGATATTCATTCAATCAAACTTGTTGGTACATATCACCGCCTACATAAAGTCCACAATTCATTTGTGGGACTCGGGGTACGTTTTTATAACAAACTACCTCTTGAAGTTATGAACCTACCCTTACACAAATTTAAACTAGCGGTAAAAAATCATCTTTTAAGCAAGGGTTATTACACTATTAATGACTTTCTAAATGATAAAAAGTCATGGGGTTAGTTGCTAATTTTGATACAGAATTATATAAGAATAATAACTACAAATTTGTAAGGAGACGTTTTGTGATCATTATTGACTTTCTATTTAGTTTTTTTTATTTTTTATTATTATGTCCTGGATTGTCATGCTCACTGAAATGCCATTGCTTGTGGTGTCGTATTGGCCGGGTCATTTCCTTCCCTCTAATATGGCGAAGGAAATGATGGCTGGTCCGTGCGTCATGCTCGTGAACGGGTGCTACTTGGGGTGGCTGGTCAATCTTGGCATGATTTATTTTTAAATAATAAAGATATAGTTTTTAGATTCTTATTAAGAACGCAATGTGATCTCGACACGTTTCTATCTTATATATACAAAAGGAAAGGATCCCTCATTGCCATACAGTGGAAAGCTAAATTCATTTTTTCCCTTCATTGTTTCCTTATTAAATTTTTTTTTTTTTACTTAAATTTAATTTTGTATGGAATATTGGGTTCCGTCCCTTTTTGTTAACACTAATATTGTAACTCATACCAAATTGTAAATGTTATACTCTGGCAATTAAAAAGAGTGGCCCGAGTTTCTTGCCAATTCTTCTCGAGGCCCAACCCTAGTCAGCGAATTGGCCGTAGGAAAAAAAGTATGCTGGCATTTGTTTTTATGACGTTCATAAGTATCATGTATTTGATCTATATGAATAAATGAGTTTGACTTTGACTTTGAGTAACATAAATTATTTATCATAACATCAGCTATCTGCCAGTGAAAATCGCTTTAAACTCGGTCAAGCCGTTAAGGAGATTACCTGGAGCAAATAGACAAAATGTATGTTTGGTCCCGTGTAAATATTAATACAATGCATCTAGTAGAAAGCTGTTATATTGATATTACAAACAGACACTTTATTTATATTTATTAGTATTACATATTATATTTATTAGTCCTACTAATATTATTAACGCGAAATATTGTAAGTATGGATGTTGATAGATGGATGTTTGTTACTCTTTCACATAAAAACTACTGAATGGATCTGAATTTAATTTGGCACAGATATAGATTATGGTCTGGAATAACACATAGGCTACTTTTTACAGCGATATTCGACATCCACGCGAGCGGAGCCGCGGGCAACAGCTAGTGTTATATATATCATAATAAATATTCAAGTACATTATAATAATAACAAGACAAGTGACATTATGTCAAGTTTATATTTTAAAGTTTATTTTAATTAAATTGTTTCAGAACATACTTGTCTATTAGATTTAAGTACTATTCTCAATTATATTAGGGCTTTTAAAATATAAAATATTAGATTTAATGATGTCACAGAGAGGCTGGGTATAAAATATTTTGTATATTAACAATTGTTATGTTTAGTTTTTTATACTAGCTAATGAATATGATAAAAATAAAAATAGAGGCTTTAAAACTAAATTTTATGAAGTTAGTTTCTTTTTCTTTTTTTTATCCTACCAAAACAAGCAATGGTGGCTAACAAGCATACAGCACACCTGATAGTAAGCAGTTACCGTAGCCTATGGACGTTTGCAACACCAGGGGTGTCACTCACGCGTTGCCGACCCTTTAAACTCCTTTCTTGAAGAACCCCATACTATAGTCTCTTGGGAAAACCTCGGCAGGGAGCTCATTCCACAGCCTAATCGTACGTGGTAAGAAATTCCCCTGGAATCTTACGGTACGGCATGTTTGAGGTGCAAGGATGTGAGGATGAGCTCCTTGTCGGTGGCGAGAGGTGCGTTGATAAAATGTGGCCGTGGGCATCATCTCGAACAATTCCTCAGAACAGTATAATATATTGCTATACATTTTTAGACAGAAATAAGAAAACTTACATGTAAATATAAAAAGGGGAGATTTGTTTGATTAGCTGCCTGTCCATTGAAGACTGGCTTGTTGGTCCAGTGGTTAGTGACCCTGACTGCCTAACCCTTCCCACACAAGACAAATCTTTCGGATTCTACTTGTAATTTGAGTCCCTGAATTGTATGTTTGTAAAGTCCTCCGTGAAACAGGGTTTGTTCGCTAGTGCGGGAGTTGTCTTTAAAAACAAAGGAATAGAAACGAAGCGTTGCTGCGAAGCGTTGAAATGGAGAAATCTATACTCAATATTATAAAGTTTTTTTTTTTTTAGTTTGTTTGTTTGTTTGGTTGAACGCGCTAATCTCAGAAAGTACTGCCCCTCTAGACAAGTGGCATAAGCTCCAAATCGATTAAATTTCTACAAACGGTACCGCCTCAACAATGTCGATCCCAATTTCGTAGACAAGTGTCAAGATTTTACCAACATTTGTCATAAATTCTGATTGCCACCTTCGAAACTAGTCGACTTATATTATATACTTTTTATAAATTGAAGCCGAGTGGCAGTTTTGGCAATCGAATTCGCTCTTCTTATTACGTAAATGAGCCTGACGTTAGCGAACACTAACACCTTGTAGTTGACGCTAAGAAATGGCGGATAATCGATCAGCTGATATATGTTGTGGAAGTTTTGTGATTATTTTACTGTAATTCTTTGTTTGTTTTTTCGTAAAATGCATAAAGTATGACTGCTGTTGGCTGCGCATAATAAAGAAGTATGGCTCACGTGCCGCAAAATAAATATTTATTGACGATATATATTATAAGCTGCAAATTACTTTCAACAACCGCGAGTAGATGGCGCTGTACCTAGTCACAGTATAAAAGAATCGAGCGAAGGTTCTGCCCTAATTCGTCATAATTATTTTCTATTGACTTGTGTTTATATAGCAGTCATTTTGAGAATTGTTTCGATTTATTGATTCATTAAATTTATTAGAGGTCAAATATAAACTTTTACTTTTTACTGTTTAATTGGTTAAATTTATTAAAATATTATATACTTAGTAGGTATATTGATTTGTAGACCAAAAGTCGTTAGAAAAGTTGTTATTACGTTTTTTGAGACGGTAAAGCCTTAACAAAACCCGCCAAATTGGCAACACTAAGCGCACTTCACAAACGAATCAAAATGTCAAAATAACATTCACTAGTAAAATCAAGTAGACTGAGAGTTTGACGAGTTCTTATTTACATGACTCCCAAATTGTTAGCGACATTGCAAAGGCGTTAGCGTTTATTGGGAAGTGCGCTTAGTGTTACCATTTTAGCGGCTTTGTCGCTAAAAATTAAAAAATAATAAAAATGTTTCAACGTCATAAATAACGTTCGTTATTTGTAAATCTCTCTATAAATAATTAATCCGGCATGCATTACACTTATTTGCTTTAAACATTGACAAGAAATAATTCTCTTGGCTTTCCTGAGTAATATCTTTTCATTATGCGCAGCCCACAAAAGTCTTATTTTTATGCATTAAAAAAAACTAATTAATATAATTTGCGATATATGGGTGTACAATAAAAGTTGTTACAGGTTTAAGGTTATTACCACATATTTTGACCATTAGACTGGCAGGAAAAACGTTACAATGTAGGTATATGATATGACTCTATATGAAATCGCTAACTAACTTTACAATAAATATTATTGTAAAGTATGTAGGATTTTTTTTGTTTTTATTATATGTCAAAATCATAATATTGTAAGTACATATTATGTTACATATCAATAAATATTTAATGCTTATAAACTACATTAGGACCTACCAATGAAAATGTAAATTTTATTGTATTATTATAATTATAAATGCATGACAAAATTAAATGATAGAAAACATTCAATTAAGCGTGCAAGTACCTATTTTATTTTATCACTTAAATATTTATCGCCTGAGTAATAACATTAATTTATTCCATTGTAATGAATTTATTTTATTTTTAGAAGGCTGGCAACACTGTGATCGCCAGATGACAAAAAATGCTCTCAATTTTAACCTTTTTACAATAATTTGTGTTATTTCAATTAAATTCCAATTTAATATGTACGTGAAATTTATAGAATAATTATCTTTGCTGACACAGACAGTGTTTGGTTGTTTGTTAATAAATAAGTACTATAGAAACTGCCCCGAACAGTGATTTGAATATGCTGTTTATTGTTATTTGAAGTGTCATCGTATAAAAGTGTAAAACGCAGGGAGTATATTACATATTTACCATAATTAGCACCCCACAACACCTACATACTCTGCCCGGGGCCCATATTGTATGTATTCTATATGAGCTCATAGAGATATTTACGTATGTGATCCACGTACATGCAGCACTCACTGGTAGTTTCGTTCTCGTTTTGCTTGACGAATATAATATGTGGAAGCAAGATTGACGAATAACAACTTGCTTCATTACAGCAAACACATATGCACACTGTATTACTTAGTTGTTAAATGTTGTTGCCCTAAGCATAAACTTAAATAAACTCACTTTCGCTCAGCTACTGTCATTTTTCTTGGTAAAACATATTGAAATTATTAATTAACACACCTACTCAAAACATAGTACCACTCTTTTTCAATATCCAATAATTTTTAACACAATTAGTGTCTTTTTCCACTTTACACACCTACATTTTCACTCTTGTCATCTCAACATTTGTTTTTCTTTCTATCTCTCAGCTGTTTCATTTACTTTTAAGGTACTTGGTGATACAGAAAGCCTTGTTATACGAAGACTCGTAGAGCAATGGCTTAGGAGACTAAAACCAAGCTTAAACTAACGCTGCTTGAATTGAAGAAATACAATGAGGACAACAGCCAGCTGTTAAAGAAACGCAGTGACTGTAAAGAAGAATTACAATCAATTAATAACAGAGTTGCTGAGTTGAAGGGAGAGCTATCTACACTACACCATCAATATGTAGAAGAATTGGACCAGCGCGATAAACTACAGGAAGAAGTGGAGTCCTTCAGTAGTTGTAGTGATATGTATTTAAGTTCTTTGCATTGCATTCCAGAGTTAAATATGTCTTAACACAGCATTTCTAAAAAAATAGTTTACTTGATGACACTATTCGGGTTCTCAACAATAGTGAAACTCAATGTCAAATGTCAACAATTCGGCCATGTACATAAGTTTTGCACTAGTACAACACCTGCTTGTGCGAACTGCGCTGGGGAACACGAAACTCGGGCTTGCCCTGATAAGCTTACCCCTAATTTCAAACCTACGTGCGTAGCTTGCAAACGCCTAAAGAAACCCAGCGAGCATAGATGTGGCTCTCAACAGTGTCTTTCTTACAAGCTTAAGTTAGAACAGCTTATTTTAAACACCTCATATTAACTGATAGGTAGGTCTCTAACTAGGTAGGTAGGGCCACAATGGCTAATTTAGTGTTAGGTCAATTAAATCTCCACAATGATAGGGTTGCTACATCAGAATTAGACCGATTAGTTATAGAACACAAGTTAGATATTATTTTAGTTCAGGAACAGTATCAGAATGCACACTTTCGTAGGCAGGTAGTACAACACAACAACAGAGCACGAGCTGGGATATACGTCGCGAATTCTAATTTTACAATAACGGCACTTTCCGATCTAATGACGTCACACTGTGCCGTTGCAGAAGTTACATCCTTATCCTGCAGGGTTTATGTCGTGAGCTGTTACTTTCAATATTCCGATCCTGTCACTCCTCATCTTCACCATCTTCGCCACGTCTTGCGGTCCCTCGCAGGCCACAAGATTATCATTGGCGCAGACGTCAATGCTTCTTCAGTTCTTTGGTATGGCAAACATAGGTCCAGTGATAGGGACCGTCGCTGTGCGGTCGAGGATTTCATTGCAGAAATGAACCTCTCTATACATAACACCCCCGATGCACCACCAACTTTTTGCAGCCCAATGGGCGAGTCTTCTATTGACGTCACACTTTCTTGTGGAGGCGTTCGCATTGATAGGTGGCGTGTCCTACCGGATGCGTCGTGTAGTGATCATCGTTTAATCGTTTATGGGTTTTCTTCTGGATTTGCACGGGATCCTTATAGTAATGCCGGCAACTTCAGATATAAGAGTAAAGGTGCTAATTGGGAGTTTTTCGGTTTGCTCTTTGCTGCTCATGTTAGAGACTACACTCGCAACGACTTGACCGCCGAAGAAAGTGCTGTTATTTTGTCAGACACTTTCACTTACTGCGCAGATGTGGCTCTTGGTCGGAGATCTCTTACTAGTACTCGTAGATGTGATTGGTGGAGTGATAACCTAGCTGAACTTCGTAGACGATTTCGTAGAGCGCGTAGGAAATTTAATATTATTAAGAAACGTAATATAATAGGAGAGGCCCATGTTTCGGCCCTTGTTGCTCTTAGGGTTGCCAGATCTCATTACAGAGCTGCTGTTGAGAAATCTAAGGGTAATTTATTGCGTAGAATAGTCGATAAGCTTGATAAAGAGGGTCCATGGTCTCCAGTATATCATGAATTCAAAGCAAACAGGTCAGTTGAACTTGCATACATACATAATATAAAGTTTAACAATGCACATACTGTAGGTTTAGAAGAGACAGCCATTAAGCTACTAGGTTCTCTTGTACCCGATGATCGACAAGATAATGACACGGAATACCACCAACAGATTAGACAATGGGCAGCACAACCGCCTTTATCTTCGATGTCAGATTTACCATCCACTGACGAATTTATCAATATTGTCAGATCTCTACCCATCAATAAAGCTTCAGGTGATGATAAAATTTCAAACAAAATGATTATAGAGGCTTGTAAAATCTCTGGGGAATCAATCTTAAATGTTTATAGGCGCTGTATTATAGAGGGTATTTTTCCTAGTATTTGGCGTTCCGGTAACATAAGGTTAATACCAAAAGGTGGTGATAAACCACTAGATGACCCTAAGTCGTATCGACCTATAACCCTATTACCATCTTTAGGGAAGTTGCTAGAACGCCTTATCGTTCCTCGACTTTTGCCGGGTGGGGTTAAATTTCATGAAAAACAATTTGGTTTTACAATAGGTAGGTCCACTGTAGACGCAGTTATATCCGTTAGGGAAACAGTTACTAGATCAGATTGTCAATATGTACTAGGTATTTTCTTAGATATATCTGGCGCCTTTGACAATGCATGGTGGCCGATGTTACTTATGAAATTAAAAGCTCGTGGTGTGTGTAGTAATATATACTCACTTATCTATTCATATTTTTCACATGGAACAGCTAAGCTTAAACTTGGCCACTATGCAGTGTCGAAGCCGCTAACGATGGGCTGTCCCCAGGGATCAGTATTAGGGCCGTATCTTTGGAATTTAGGTTTTGATGATTTCCTGACACTGCCATTACCATCTGGCTGCACTTTGACCGGTTACGCTGATGACGGTCTTTTACTTATACAATCTAACACCAGGGCTGGACTTGAGAGCTTAGCGGAAAAATGTTTGCGCCTGATCTCTGATTGGGGAGTGCGCAACCGCCTATCGTTCGCGCCTCATAAAACATTTCAGCTACTATTGAAAGGGAATCTAAAAACGCCACCTAGAATTAGATTTAATAATATTACTGTTAGAAATAAGGATTCCGTTTGTTATTTAGGTTTGATTTTAGAAAGGAACTTCACTTTTGTAGATCATATTACAACGATAGGAGAAAAATCTAAGAATAGTTTTTACGCCTTGACGAGGATATCGACGTCGACATGGGGTCTGTCTTTTAACACCTTAAAAATTATCTATGCAGCAACTTATTTGGGTTGTATGTGTTACGGTGCACCTGTGTGGGCTGATAGGGCAACCATCGGTGCCGCACGACGCAAGTTGCTTCAGAGTCAACGTCTGGCATTGATATTTTTGTGCAAGGCGTATAGGACAGTTAGCACTGAAGCTTTACCAGTACTGGCAGGTGTTCTTCCTGTCGATCTAGAGGTACAGAGACGAGCGGCGATTTATTACACCACACGTGACAACATCAATTCCAACTTTTTAATGCCACGTGATCGCCTTAAAATCACCCGATTATTTAAAGAACAAACTGAAGTTTATAGAATCCTCATTAATGAATGGCAACAGCGATGGGATACATCAACCAAGGGACGCCACCTCTACCAGTTTTTTCCTTCCGTTACTGATCGGTTGGCAAAGACATGGCTGGAGGTTGATCACAGTGTCGCTCAGTTCCTTACGGGTCACGGTAACTTTCGGAGCAAGTTATACTCATTTAAGCTAGTTGATTCGCCGAACTGTCAATGCTCAACACCTGGCTCCGATCAGGAGCAGTCTGCTCATCACATACTCTGGGAGTGTAGTCTTTGGCATAATGATCGTACTATTATGTTGAACAGCTTACATGTATCATCTGGAGCGGCCTACTATGGGGATTTAGTCTCATCTAGAGGGAATTTCCGCGCATTTAAACGTTTCTGCCATACATATTATAGCAATCAAACTTAGCTCACTTAGGTCCCGTAGTTTAAGGTCCTCCGTGGTGCTCCTTTTCATAGGTTACAAACCTATACAGATTTATTTTGTCTCCCGCTTTGCTATGGAGGGAAGTGGAAACTTTTCTTTTTAACTCCTCCTATTTACTTCTGATTAAATTCGTTGCGGGGTCCAAGACAGTAGGTTTAGTTGTCCACGGGACGCACGAGTGTCAAAACTCGGTGTATCAGTTGGTTACTCCGCTGTTAATCCTGGCTCACAGGAGTCACAGCGGTGGGCATGTGGGTGGGATTGTCCCGATAATAGTGAAACTCAAAACCTGTTTCTGAGCTCTTATGTGATAAAATAAATGTGTTAAATGTTTTGAAAAATAATAATATTGTTTGTTTGAAAAATATAAAAAATATTGTTGTAACTAGTAGAAATAAATAAAGGAAACATTTGAAATTAAGAAAATTAATTAGAAAGCTTAAATTCAACTTTAAGAGGTCAACAACCATTAAAAATTATCACAAATTAACTGTGATTTAATCAAAGAGCGTGTGACATTTTTTTCAGATATTGATAATTGTAGCTAACAGTTACTTAGCAGTAAATTAATGTATGAGCAGGATACAGTCATGAGCTTAAATTTAAAAAATTCAGAGCTTATTTCCCATACCAATAATAAGATGTGTTTAACGTGTTCACAAACAACACCTAGCATTAAAATGTAACACTTTAATGCTAGGTGTTGTTTGTGATGTGTCACAGTCGCTCAACGGTGAACAACTACTTTATAATGATTCTGTAACTGTGGTTCCACTGACTCAATAACACATTCAGAATCTTATAGCAAGAATGTAATTATATTTTATGACCAATTAGTCAAGGGTTTGGGCAGTTTAATTAATAGTCATACTATTATTATTAATTTAGTTAGAAATACTGTTTGTTTTCCGAATAAAATAAAATAAATATACTGAGTACCGCGTCACAAATATTTGTTCACCTGGAAGATAGTTTGCTAGTTTTTTACTAGTGTTAAGTCTGCTCATTTAAATGATCAATCCACATGGATTATTTTACTTGGTGACAGCTTATCTGTCACAAAAAAAGATATTACAGTTAACTGAAGTAATGATATCACTTCATGATAGTTTATATATACTACAGTTAACTGAAGTAATGATATCACTTCATGATAGTTTAGGGTGTAGATTTATTATTTGTGCCTTGCCATATTCTTATGCCTTATTAAATAAACAAAACAGGCATATAGAGAAAATCTAAATCTATTAATCTATAATAGTACATGTCGCCTTCGCGACTTCATTTTATTTTTCTACAATAGTATATTTATTAGTTTTTTTTACCGAAGATACTATGTATAGGTAAATTATCTTAGAGAGATTTTTGCATTTGTAGTTGTGTAGGTACGGTCAGCACATAAGGAAATAAATAATTGAAAACTTTTATATTTTTTATACTTTTTATAGTCAGTTACACCTTTTGACAGTCAATATTATATTCTTCTTAAAATTGTGCCGAACCTTTTTTGGTCGTACAGTGAAATTCAAATCTTAAATTTAGAATCCCTGTTAATAAACATAAACAAATACTACTACAGCTGCAAAAATCTCTCGCAACTAATTTTACCATACGATGCCAAAGTTTACCTCGGGCATATATCATCATCGGAACATTTTTATTTGACAATGTTAAAATAATAAAATATTGATCAAAAAATATTACACAAAATAAATACTTAAATACGAGTAATAAAAATGTGATAGACCTTATTTGCTGACCGTATAGTGGAATTCAAATTTTGAATCCGTGTTCATATACGAACACTACTACAAATACAAAAATCTCTCTAAGATAATTTACCTATACCTTTGCTTATTTTATAAGCAACAAATTGCTAAATTATTAGCATTTCATTTATTTACCGACACAGGTACTCATAGGGTATTGCAGGATTTGGTAAAACTCAGTAGTATGAACACTACCAATAGCAATTTACATACATCTAATAATTTAAACTACTAGATGTGACAAAGGATAAGCAGCAGACATATAGTCTAAACATAGTGCACCAGAATATTCAGGGATAATCCGGCAAGGAATAAGAAGTAGATTTATTTTTAAACAAACATAGTATTAATGTGCTTTATGTTACTGAACATTGGTTAAAGAGTGATCAATTATTATTATTCAATAATGAACATTACACTATTTCTAGTGCATTTGTAAGAAATAAGGCTATTCGTGGTGGCATATATAGATAGATATAGCAAATCTTTGTATCGAGCGCCCTATTGAAATGTCTTGTGTTGAGCTTGAGGAACATATCATAGTCTGTGTATATTATTTTTACTGTATATCTTTATAAATATATATATATTTTATTTACAAAGATAAACAGTTTTAACATTTTGGAGGTTGCTATTTGTTAAAAAAAAGTATATTTTTGACAAATAGCAACACTGCCAAAATGTACTAGGTATTTTAAATTTTAATTGTTAATTAAATAAAGTTTGGTTCCATCTTATTTTTATTATTTTTCATGTAACTTATACCTGAAGTTAAAAAGTGGATCGTATTGATAAACGATGAAAATTTACATTCTGTAGCTTGTGGTTGACACAGAACTAAGAATGTTGCTGTTCTCCAAATTGTACAAACATGGTAGTGTTAATAATTATATACTTTTATATTATTATATTTACAAAGTTATACAGTTTTAACATTGTGGAGGGGTTGTTGTTTGTTAAAGAAAAAGTATATATTTTTTTAACAAATAGCAACACTTCCAAAATGTACTATCTAGGTATTTAAAATTTTAATTGTTTAAGGGTTAGGATACTGCCAACGACCTTAGCATTTGAGCGAAGCGATCACGACTCCCGCACTAATTCTCCAGACGAGTGCGGGGATACAAACATAATAATATTTACTCTTAACAAAACACAAAATTACGCAAAGTTTGTCTTGTTAACATTTTAATTTAGTTTAGTTTCATAAGTTTTATTGTATTATCTTTAATTTTAGTAATCTGAGGAAACGTCGTGGATTGTACATTAATACATACATTTAGTAATTAAGATATATTATACATACTGTACAATTGTTTGTTTTCCCAATAAAGAAAATAAAAATAAAATAAAATACTCTTTGACTAGACGTCTTATTAATTTATAATAAATTAAAATTCGTACTTATTCTAAATATAACATAACCAAATTATAGGTGTATGTTTTCTTTAAATATTGTTTTTTTTGTATTATAAGATAAAAATTGAAGTCATAAAGTGGTCACATCTCAATAATTTGGTGCTGATTCGGTGATTTTTTTACAAATTATTTAGAAATTATATACAATTTATGACAAAACCATATTATGAAACATCTTATTGATAATAATATAATATAATTTATTTTTTGGCAGTAATTTATACCAACAAAAATGGTTTCATTTACACCTCTCTTTTTATATTTTTTTTGAGATAGGGGCCTTAATTAAATAAAGATTGTTTCCATGTTAATTTTATTTAACTTATACCTAAAGTAAAGAAGTGGATCGTATTGATAAACAATGAAAATTTACATTCTGTAGTTTATGGTTAATACAGCACTGACAATGTCTCTGTCCTCCAAAATGTACAAACATGGTATGTTAATGTAGTGTTAATAATAATGTATCTGTGAAAATAAGGGTTTACAGTTATCTGATTTTTAAGGCATATGGCCCATTATGCACCTCTTAAAACATAAACAAACAGTAACAAAACTTCCACAAAATATATCAGCTGATCGAATATCCGCCATCTTGATGAGCGAATTCGTTTGTCGACAGTGCCGTTTCGCTTATCGAGTAGGTTGTATCAAGATTTGACTTTACATTTCCAATTCTATACGTTGCATCAAATTACACATCGTAAACTTACGTCAAATCCCATACATTTGCTTTTTTTGACTTTTCGATTCGACTATCGCATATGCCATTTGTCTAGAGGCCCTGGTTCGATTAGAAAAAATATTTTTTGTTGAATAGTGCATTTATCCACGAAGGCTATATAACATTACGCTATGATCAATAGGAGCGGAGCAGTAGTGAGATATGTTGCAAAATCGGGGAAAATATTTCAAATTACCACGCAGACGAAGTCGCGGGTAACCCCTAGTATTATAAACTGGAGCGAAGCGGAGATTTAATACAATCGTATTGGTTAATATTTCTCTGTTTCTGCACTCCGCAACCTCGGTCAACTTCAATAGACAGGCAGCATAATGAGGCAAATCCCTGAATCGTAAAGACAAAATCAATATCAAAATGTGAACAGTTCTCAGTAATTTACAATTTGCTTCTAGGAATTGTCCCGTTGCTAAGGCAATAACTTGTTCATTTCGTCAAATGTCACGAGTACTGGATAAGAGGGTTACCTCCCCACCAACATCGTGCAGTTAAGGTGTTAAGGGTTACGACTCTATACGGGAGAAATATTTATAACGCCTCCTTTAAGGGTAGGCAGAGATTATGGTACGCCAATTGCTTCGATTCAGGCATACTTATTTCGCTTTCTCTACATTCTACAACCTCTTTATGCATGAACGTCGATTCTGGGTACCTTTCTCAACAAATCGCATATTTGGTGGATGTATGTTATGTCAATCGCACAATATATATATATTTTTTTTTTTTTTATACTACTTGGGTGGCAAACAAGCATACGGCCCGCCTGATGTTAAGCAGTATCCGTAGCCTATAGACGCTTGCATTACCAGAGGTATCACTTGCGTGTTGCCAACCCTTTTTTTTACACCAGGGCTTTAAGATGGAAGTAACCCTGGGATAGGAATACGTTTCTTTCAAAACGCATTCCTAAATGAGCGCTGGAGACCTGTACTCACACATAGGAACACAACTACACCGCTGTGTGTAGTCATTTGGCTGTGGTCTTCTGTAAGGTGGAGGTCCTTCCCCAGTCGGGCTTGCTCGCTAGTATGGTGCCCTACCTCTCTTAGTATGGTGCCCTACCTCTCTTGTTTTTATTTTGTTATTCCTCTTATTATTTTGTTATTCTTCTTGCATCCATTAAACAAATCTTTACACGGTCTCAAAATGTTTGTTCCGAGTCCGGGTTCACTTTTTATGTAACTTAGTCGTTTGCAATACAGGGCTTGATCCCTAGTGCGAGAGATAAAAAAAAATTACAGTATCTTCAAAAGTTCATAACTTGGGCTTTACCTCAATAGTCTTGTCCCCACAGAAACAGTCAGGTAGGAAATAAAAGTTGAAAAGAAGAGGAATGTCGACTTTGAAATCGGATTTGGTAGAGAGACGGAATTATTTGATTTGTCTTGGTATTATGATACGATATAATATGTAACCCACTTTAAATTAAAAAAGAATTGTAGTTTATAGAATTAATGTTGAAAAAAAATCATCCACTTCCGCAGTTTTACGTGAAAGAGAAACACATCCATACTCGCAAACTTCCACATTTAGAATATTAGTAGGATTTACCAGTATTCCGGTTGTTATATTATGGGTTTTGCTTAGTATAGATTTAAATGGCTGTGTGTGAGTTATCCTAGAATATTAATTACACACTTTCGTATAAACAAGAAATCAGTCAAAACAAAAAATCTTAAAGGAAAACCAAAGAACAAGTGGACTTTATGTGTTGATGCTTTTATATTCCTGCGCCTTCAAAGACTTCATTTTCAGAAACATTTTTCGGAAAATAATAAAATCATTTCAAATTTTAGTTGCAAAAGTATAAAAAATAATTGATATAGAATTCAGGATAACAGGTTTGTAGAGTATAGGAGGTGGTACCTCCAATATGTGTGTGTGTGTGTATGTGTTAATGAGTGTCTGTGTTGTGTGAGTTGATTTTTGAGAACAGCTGTGTATGGAGTGGTAATAATATGAGTTGGATTTAGGATTAGGTTACAGGGTTATTTTAAAAGAGTTAAGAGTTTTTCAGTTTTTTGATAGTATAATGTTTTTAAATAGGATTTTAATATTATTTTACAGTTAATTTTAGTTTTAGGGTATATATTAAAAATTTAATTTATTGTAATTGATATTGACAGAGGAAGCAAAAGAACTTATGGAACGCATATGATTTATATTCCACAAACGAAGTTGTCGAAGGCCAAGTCGAGGAAGTAAATGTTTTAAAAGACGACTCCCACACTAGGGAATAAGCCCTGTGTCACAGGATACTTTACAAACATACAATTGACGGACACACAGTAAACCCTGACTCGGGACAATGGATCACACAATTTTTTGTCCCGTCTGAAGATCGAACCCATAGCACGCCGCGCAGTGATAAATGGCAAGGTAACCACGCAGGCAAATATACAAGTATATGAGCTGACCCCACTTCTATATGGGATAAATAACTATTAAGAGACAGAGAGGGCAAACAAGACAAAGAAAATGACAACAACATAACATTACAATACATGTTAAACAAAACCACACCACCATTTTTTACAGCGGATTATTGACGATAATGGTTGCTTTTAGTATTCGACCGCCTGTAAATCTTTTTATCCCATGAGGAAAATAAAAACTTTGTTGCTTTATTTTTTTCAGCTGTTTTTCTCTCACTCTTTGTACAGTTATGATGCTTGCATACTAAGGTTATCAAATCTTAATAAAAATGTTTTTTTAACACTATAGTAAAATAGGCTGCTCTGTTGGTCTATTGGTTAATGACCTTGTCTGCAAAGATGGAGTTTGTGGGTTCAATTTCCAACCAGGGCAAATCTTTGTGTGATGAGCACGATTATTATTTATTCTGGGTTTTGTGTCTGGATGTAAATAAACTTACTTGTATTTAGAAATATATAAGTGCTAGGCGTAGCCCGTGACTTCGTCTGCGTGGTAATTTGAAATATTTTCGCCCATTTTGCAACATATCTTACTCCTGCTCCGCTTTTATTGATCATAGCGTAATGTTATATAGCCTTCCTGGATAAATACACTATTCAACCTTTCTGGATAAATGCACTATTCAACAAAAAAAATCGAACCGATCGAATCGAACCAGTACTTTCTGAGATTAACGCGTTCAAGTAAACAAACAAATAAACCCTTGAGCGTTATAATATTAGTATAGATATTTAGTTGCTTTGTCTACTTTGAGATCAGTGGTGGCCGTGTGTGAGTTGTCCCAGGATATTATTATTATATTTTATGAGCTGTCGCCCGCGGCTGCGCCCACATGGATGTCGGTTATCGCCATAAAAAGTTATATGTTCTTCCATAGGATAGCATCTATGTCCTTGCCAAATTGCATTAAGATCAGTTCAGTTGTTTAGTCGTAAAAGCATAACAAACAAACTCACTTTCGTATTTATAATTTACCTATATTATTTTATTAATACAAAGCATAAGTTTGTAAACCGACAAACAAAATAATTGCTTTGTTCTAAATATTAATTGAGACCGTAATCCGCAAACATTCAATATGGTTTTCTATATCCATTTTTCCTAAACTCACTTCATTTTAAAAATACATATTCGAACTATTTTCTCATCTACAAAATGCAATTAGAAGTTACCGCTTCAATACATGCTATTGCTCCCAAATTGAGCCAACGTAATACGCATTCCGTGGACCCTTAAACGTTTGAATTGCGTTGCATTCTGAATTCTAAAAGCGAACGACTTGTTCCGTCCATCAGGCGTTTCATTAGCGCTCAATCAGTTCCTGAATCAGGTGTTACGTAGTTCTATGCCGTATTTCGTGTCTCATATACGATTGCTTGATAATAAATAGCGACAGAAGCTGTGAATGAAATATTTTACGAAAAATTAGACAGCATTTTTACTATCCTACCAAACTGAGATTAATGCACGAAAATTTAGTACACTAATTCCATCTCAGCCATAAGACGTCCACTGCTGGACATAGGCCTCCCCCAAGGTTTTCCACATCATTTGGTCCTGCGCTGACCTTGCCCATTGGTTGCCCGCAACCTTAACCAGGTCGTCGGTCCACCTTATTGGCCTAACCACGCTGCGTCTTCCAGTTACACTAATTGTTTCGAAAAAAATCATTAACCGCTCTTGAGAAAGCGAAAGTAGTATGAATCGATTCAATTAGTGTACCACAGTCTCTGCTTACCTCAAGGCGTGATGATATAAGTATTTTTTTATGTGACATAAATTAATAATTGAAAGTTTGTTATTTTGCATAATTTAACTAAACCATCCACACAACACAGACCACCTTATTTCAAAACTTAAACAAAAAAAAACGAATGTGAAAACTAAATAAAAACGAATTTAAAATAAAAATAAATAAAATTCTTAAACTAAAATTACAATGACTTATCTACAAAATGACATTAGAGAGACAAGGCAAAATGATAAGGGTCTAGTTTTTGCCATTTAACTCGAAAACAATAAAAAGTAAATGACAAGATCATCTCAGTCAAATTCACGTATTAACGCGTACAATCCCACATTGACAAGAATGATGAGCGGCTTTACGGAGTCGTGATTGTTACATTAGTATTAATTGAACACTAAGATTAAGAGATCTAGACTTTCTAGATACTAGCCGCGGGCAACTGTTAATCCTACTAATATTATAAACGCGAAAGTCCATAAGTCCATACTTAGAAACTCCATTCATCCATCCATATGGATGAATGGATGTTTGTTACTCTTTCACGTAAAAATTACTGAATGGATCTGGATGAAATTGCACAGAGATAGATTATGGTCTGGATTTTTTTTTTTGACAGCGATAACCGATCCAGCTAGTATTACATAAATGCTTTGCATACTTCCTTTTCACTTAAAGGTGTAGGTAGAGGTGTATCACGCCCACATTTTACCAGGTATATTGATGCGAATATATTACCATAATAATTGTACAGAGAATAATTCTAGACTAAGCGCTGATGCTAAACTTTGTCAATAATTATATCCGACAAAAGCCCAAGATGGCAGTCGTATCAATGCGCAAAATCCGTTGAAGAAACATAATACTTACCAAATATCTATGAACTAAAAACTCTATATTATGACCGCCAAATCTAAAACTGGAACACTAATGGAACTAAGCAAATATTGAAACAAGTGGAAAAATGGTAGGAAACGATATTAATGGGTGCGAATCGATTGATTTAAACGAGATGAAGCGAGTCTATTCGATATGGACTCGATATTCAAGATAAATGGTGATTGCTCTAGATTGACAATTTGTTTCCTTTTTTATTGCTACTTAGTGGTTTTTCTTTATCTTGTTTTGTTCGGAATAGATATTCTTTTTTACTGATTCTACGGAATTTTATTTTCTGTAACTTGTTACTGTGGTGTTTGTGTAATGATAGGCACAATTTGTTTTTGGCCAAAGATTAATAAAATCCTTTATTTGTACGCGTATTAGGACTTTTAGACTATTTTTAGTAGTAATTTTATTTTTTTGTGATTTATTAATAACGTTGTTTATGTTCTTTTACATTTTTTATTTTTTGTAACCATCATAGCAACTGAATATATGAAATACGTGTTGTTTATTTAAAAAAAGTTTGTATGCATGTATAAAATCAAATTTATTTTCCATAATTATTAGTCCGATTATATACAAATCGTTTTTTTTTTGTTAAATTATACGTTATCTTTGAGTGTCATGTAATTAACATTATTAAAGTATTAAGCAAGCAAAGCCATCAAATTTCATACATTTTTATAATATCGCTTTCTTGAAAAGGCTTTTTATTTCTGCATTCTATAATTATATTGAAATCAACGTAACTTTGATACCTTTAACTACAAATTGTGGGCGTACATGTTTGTCGCTCGTTCCAAGAATGTTTTTCTACAAATATATTAGACGCTATATAAATTTTCCGATTCCATCGTGGGAGTTAATTTATTGAATCTATACAATACATGTCTGCATTACTAAAGCACCACAAGATGCACTGATTTTTACTAACGATAAAATTCTCATTTGTGTTTTTCTTTAGTTTATTTTTTTTTATTGCCCACCGAAAGAAACCTGTAGCTTATGAACTTGTGTAATGCCAGTTACTCAATCTAGCTATGAAATTAGAGTAGAATAGAAAACTCTTTATTGTAAACCAATTACATTTTGATAAAAACTGCGTAAAACATTTACTAGACGGATTTAAATTAAACTTTACAGTGTTAGATATAGCTTTTATATCAGAATAACACATACATTATATTAAAATAAACATCAAAAATTGCCCGCCGATATTGCGGGCAATTTTAGTAAAAAATAAGTGACTTAAACATTCTAAAATTAAACAAATGTCAAAATCGTAATTCTCACAAAATAATATTTCTGAATACGTGATAATAAAGCGTTGTATTATTTTGTGTTTAGTAAAACAAGGGTATATAAGCTCTGACATCTGACAGGTGAACAGACAGGTTGTATGATATAGTCAGACTCAGGGTTTGTGTTGGTGGCAAAAGTAAGATATTACTAAATTTATCAGTTGGAGATTTTGTGCCTGTTCTGATTCTTTTTATGGAGTGCTTAGTAACTCAGAAGCAAAGATTTTTAAACTGCCAAAGTCTTTTTACCAGATTATCGACTTAAACTTAGCATTGATTGTGATTTATGTGATACAAGTTTTACTTAGTACAGGCAATATAATTTGTAGACCACATTTATTATTTTGTATAAATTTCTACCTTTTTCAATGAATGATGATTTATTTTTCAGTAGTCTTGTTGTCATAGTACAGGCTCTGCCTAGTTTGGGATCAGATGGAGGTGTATGATTCCATCTCTTTTTAACTCAATAAGCAAAACAATCACAGAAAACAAATGAATTTTCTGTTCACCAAAAACCAACTAACTTATAAGCTTCGAACTTATGAAGACCAAATAAACTAAGCAACTGGATGCACCATAAGACTTGGGAACATACCTAGAATTACATGTGATCCGAAACATCTGTGTCATTTCCTCAATATCCAACCAGTGCGGCCTATGAACGTTAGATATGACGGTCTTAGTACATGAGCGTCGCGAGTAGCGAGTTCTATAAGTAAAGTTAGTTTTGTTTTATTGTATTGAAGGCTTAGACTTTCTGTTCTGCAGTGGACTGCTGCAGGCTAATTGATAATGATAAAGAACAAGCAGTTCTGTTTTTTTTTTTTTTAATATTTTGTTGGACTTAAAAAATCTGCATTGGCCTGTTGGTCTAAAGGATAGTGAACCTGACTGCTAAGCTGCAAAGTTCAATTCTTATACAGGACAAAACTTTGTGCGATTCACAAATGTTTGTTCTGACTCTGGATGTAATTTGTGTCAATGTAATGTATGTTTGTAGAGTCCCTACAGGCACAGGGCTTTTTTTTCTTATAAAAGACAATTTTCGCACTAGAGAACAAGCTCTGTGTCACGGGGGACTTTAACAAAAAACAAACATAGAAATCAGAACAATTCTTTGTAGGTTACACAAAGTTTTGTCCTGTGTGGGAATCGAACTCACAACCTTGTGCACAGCAGGTGCATACCGCGACCACTGGACCACCAAGGCAGGCTCGTTGTCTAGTGCGGGATTTGTCTATGACTAAAAATAAAAGAAATATTTGAACTTTTTATAGTTATTAGGGATTTTATAGGCAAGGGGAACATGTCATTAACGTGACACGGCGAACAAATTTAACGCAGGTGAAACAATAGGGAACAACTAGTAATATAATAATTAAGTCTTCTACAATACGTGTTATATTCGATAAAAACAAATCCTTCAGTTTTAAAATCCGCTAATCGCTACTCTTACCACTAACACCCTTACCTAATAAATGTTATGTAACAGGTCGCAAACTGTTGGGAAGGCGTAATAATACCGCTGCCGCTACGCTCAGCCGATACAAGCTAGCGGAAATTAACAGCTTGTACCGTGAGCAAGCAGAGCGGAGCGGGGAGCGGGGATGTAGCGGGGGCGGAACTAAGAACGGATTTATCACCCCCTGTTGTGTGCTTATCGGCGCAGTTGTAGTTAATCTTCGATTTGGTGATGACCTATGATGTAGAATTAGATACACTATTACGATTTGGTTTGAACGTTTATGTCTCAATATGTTTATCGATTCTAAACCGGTGAATACATTGGACAAAATTTAAGCTAATAAGGAGCAATGTTAAAATACATATAAATTGTAATTTTATTAAATCCGTTTTTATACATGACTAGCTGATCACCCCTACTTTGCCAAAACTTCTTTCTTAGTAATCACTTACGTCATTTACGAGACCTTTCTCCAAATGTCAAGTTTTTAACCCTAGTGGTTTAGGCTGTACCTTCATCATCATCATCATCATGCATCAGTTAAACAGTAGAGACAATAAATTATTATTATTTGTGTTATCAAAAATACAAATCCGCACTAGGGAACAAGCTCTGTGTCGCGGGGGACTTTACAAACATACAACAAAGTACACCTAGACTCGGGACAACCATTTATGGATCACACCCATGTCCTGTGTGGGGATCGAACCCATAACAGGCGGCGCAGACCGTGCAGTCAAATATGTAAAGATGTTTTGTTTGTAATAAATTTTAAATTAATAAATACATGCTACATTCTATCGCTTTTTAGATATGTATAATATACTAGCGGACCTGGCAGACGTCGTCCTACCCGGAAAAGCTGATATATCGACAGCAGCGCCACCTACCGGGCTCAATTGTGAATCTAAACCATCCGGGGCGGGCCCTACCCGAACACACACACTAAATTTCATATCGGTCCAGCCGTCTAGGTGGAGTTCAGTGACATACACACGCACACAAGAAATATATAATATAAAGATTTGTTCTACAATAATAACAAGTATTTTCAATCTAGTATTTGAGCTATTCTTGTCTCTAGAATCCAAAAGCACATAGGTACATCAATCAATCAGCCTACTTTAGAACATGAAAATCACACCTACAGTGAATATCTAGTTTAAGCACAAATTGGAGTAGCGTGACTGGAGATAAACTTTTACTGAAAAATCGCACACAAAAAATAACTTGCCTGTAGTGAAGTAGTATTACGTTTCTTCTGATAAATAAGGCATAGAAAAGTTTTTAAACTACTTATGTAATTAAATACGGCCAGCTTCATGCCGTAGCCATTGGACGATACCAGTGGAATCTTCCACAAATTGTTGATTTAAAAACACAATACAGTTTACTTTCTTGTATGATTGTATGGCATCTTCAGCTCTCATAACTTTTTTTTCTTTTTTTATAAGACAACTCCCGCACTAGAGAACAAGCTCTGTGTTGCGGGGGACTTTACAATCATACAATTTACGGACACAAATTACACTCAGACTCAGAACAACTCTTTGTGGGTCACATAGTTTTGTCCTGTGTGGGAATCGAACCTACAACCCCATGCACAGCAGGCGCATACTGCGACCACTGGACCACCAAGGCAGTCAAAATTGTATGGCATCTCCAGCTCTCATACCTGTATGTAGACTTGCAGGCTGCAAGTACAGGGTTTTCTACAGTAGAAATACATGCATTATCGCATTAAAAGCATCGATTAATTACAATAACTATCTAGTTTCAAGCGGGCGTCATGCTTACTTTTAATTCAAAAATATAATTTTATAAATAAAGTTATATGTAGGGCACCATAGTAGCGAAGAAGCCAGAATTGGGGAAATACCTCCAAAACTTACAGAAAACCAGCAAAATAGACAGCCAAATAACTACACACAGCGGTGTAGTTGTGTTTCTGTGTGTGACTACAGCGTACTAACCGTATGCTTGTTTGTTATAAAGTAAAATTGTATATAATGGATCTCTTAGAGAATTTCAACGATATCTTAGCCATTATGTTTCTTAACATTGTACTACACTATTACTTTTAAGTTGAAGACCCACGTACCCTTAAAGCTCGATTAAAAGTCTTACTTTTACTACCTAGTACTTACCAAGCACTCTACAACATAAACACTCGAATCCAAAACCTTTCTTCAAATAAACACCACATAAAAACAAACAATAACAAACTAAGTAATAAAAACCCAATGAAGTGCTTGAATGCCTTTAATTAATACTGAGTCTGGCAAACATGAAGTAGAATCTACATTAGAAAACTTAAGTAGTGAGAAGTGACAGAAACACCTGCTTGACTAAACTTCATTCCGTCTATGATTTTTTAGTGTTGGGAAAATTAATGCAGTATGACAATTTCATCGATATCATTCTCCTACTACACGGTACGCAGCAGCTTGGTTTTGCCCATGATTGCTCTGTCGTCTGTGTATATTCGAATATTACTTACCATCTAGCTTCTCTCCTATATGGTACCAAGAAAATAAATAAGTGCATATTTATTTTCTCGCTGTCATGTAAAAATGTAATACAAACCAAAGTGGTCTTTACCATTTTTCTAAATTTAGACGACCTTTTAATAAAAAGAAAATAATGGACTAATACGCGAAAACTCAACTCTCTTGATAGAAGAAAGGCCCAGCAATGGGACATACGGGATGTTTACTTTATTATTACTTAATCAATAGCATACAGCACCAACTTCTAAATTAAAGTATTAATTCAAACATAAATTCTAATAAGTATTCGCTTTAGCACAACACAATCCAAAATCGATTTCCATTTCTCATAATTGCACTATCAGTCAATTCTCGAACGCAATAGTCGATCAGACCTAATAGTCGATAACCAATTAATCGAGTACGTAGCATCACTAGACGGTGTCGCTACAACTTCATTATCGCAGGCCAATTACTGCGCGTGTAATATACGTTAACACTTGACCGGGTTCTCGGAGAATCGATGCGTTCTATCTCATGTTTACTGTTACATTTGCGTAAGCAATTGAGCTTTGAAGATGCGAGTAATTAGTCGAATTATAATGATTAATGCGTGACTTGGATTTGATGATGAGTGGTATTTTGGGATGAGTGTAGCAGTTAATGTTTAATACACGCATTTATATACTATCCATACTTAGATATTGTAACTTTGTTTGATTATATGTGTCAGCGCGACTATAAAGATAAAGATAATTAGAGTTTAGGAGGAGTTCAGTGATATAAACTGTACGTGTGTAAGTTACTGAAGTCCTCCTAAATGGCTCGGCAGATTTTAATGAAATTTTGTATGTGTGTTCGAGTAGGGCCCTTAATAGGCTATTCATAATTGGACCTGGTAGGTGGTGCTGTCGCTATGTCAGCTTTTCTGTGCAAAATGACGTTTGCCAGTTCCGCTAGTATATATAAGTATAATTCTTTTGTGCGTGTGAAATCTGTTACCTTAGCAAAATATATTTTGGTGTACAATAAAAACTTTGTTAGTTTATCGCTGTATCTAAGAATCAGTAAACTTATAGAACTTCTTTTTCTCTTTGCCGGCAGCAGTCGACATAATTATGTTGACTATTTCTTTCAGTATCAAACGCGGTATATTATTCTAATAATTATTATTTTTAATGATAACAAAAAGATACAAAAATATCGACCATCTTTCAGAAGAACAAAAGACGATTCAACTGTACTAACAACACAATATTTCAAATGTTGTCCGTCAGTTTGTGACACGTAGGAAAAGCCATTGAATACAAAAATAGATAATATCATTTTACTTTTAAACTAAATCTTTGGCCTAGTGGTAAAGGTGATCACCTACCCATTAACAACGCGCCGAGTGTCTTAGATTCGATTCCCAAACAGGGCAAAGCTTTATTCTTTTACATTATTTTCGGCGATTTGTATGTAAAGTTATAGTAATATAAAGTCACACGTACTAAGAGCTTGTTCCCTAATGAGGCAGCTGTCTTAAAAAAAACTATTAATTTTACATATCTTAAAAAACGGTACGTAAACATTCTGCACTGAACTAAAAAGAAAAGTACAACAGACTTATTCTAGTATGAAACAAATTTGAAATTTTAAACAATGAAAACTTGCAGTATGTAAATTCGTCTGCTTTATTATGATACAAGTACGATCTAGCCTTACAGTAACCGTAAAATCGTTGAAGATTTACCGTCACTCTAAAACAAGCTCAACTGTACAATGAAACTTAAGCCAGTCCAATCCGGTGCCAGTCTTGCATAATAGTTTCATTTACACCGACGCGATATATTGGGAGGCACAGCAAGATTTAACTTAAGTTTGCGAAACTCAACTAGGGCAAGACTAAATAACTGCATCGTAAAGATATATCAATTCAATCTCTTGTTAGCGCACGTATTCCTGCCGTTCTGAAACCAAACGGCTTGGTTCGTAGTGATGGCAGGCGTCTACATGCTATGGAATCTCGTCCTTTGGAGGGTGTAGTGTGAGATGCTAGCTGTGTAGATTCTTGGTGCCTTCCCATCTTTCATTGACTGGCATAAAAGTGGGTTCGGCCGCCACTTCAGCAGAGGGTCTTAAACGGTGCATATATAAAAGTCTCAGTGAGACTGCCATAACTATAAAACTACTTTACCGACTTCATTCATCTTTTTTTAAAGTTTTCTATGGTATTATCCTCAATAACATCTGTGCTGTTATGCACAACAATCACATTGAGTTTTATACACTATTTTCTATTAAATTTACTCTTTAGCATATGCCCTAATATGGATCGTAAAAAGTGACAAATACACCAATGACTGTTACGGTGTGACAAGATCCCGTGAACCATAAAGAAGATACGAACGCTTCCTCAAGCGTTATTCAATTTGGTTCAGTCAGACGGCAGAGACTGTACCGCACTGCCGGCACCCCCAACAGATGAAGATTTAACGACTTATTTAAGAAATCACAGATTAATTTCTGCGTTCTTTAAGATATTGTTTTTTGATTTGATATGATATCATTGAAGAAAGTTTTTTTATTTATGACCTTGAAAGGTAATTGATTTGTGACCCACGTATATACTTACACGACTTGGTAATATTTGATTAAATTATATTACTTGTCGTGACTTATAAAATACATAATTCGTCACTGGAAAGGCAAAATTACTTCTGTCATACAAAGTGGGCATAATTGAGTTATATACATATTCGGAATCAGCGATTTTTTCTGCGTCGATCTGCCTAGGAACCATTGCAATCAGAGCATTTTTGTGGCGTTTAAGTAACCTAAAAAAAGGTGCTGCTTTTTTTTCCTAATTACTGAAGCGACGCGTTTTTTGGCCAATTTTTCACTCATGTCGCTCAAGAAATATTTCCTGAATATTAAATATTAAGTTTGGCGCTTGAATAAAATTGCCTTTGTGTAGCCTAAAAAAGAATGGCCTTTAAGTAATTTGTGCTTACCTTGAATGTAATAAAAATTCAGCTAAAGAAATTTTAACTGATTACGAAAAAAAAACATTTTAAGTAATTTTAGTTGAAGTTACTTAGTTATCCTATCGCCTCATGAGTCAAAATCCTAGACATGAGGAGTATAAAATATTTCCCTTGAAGTTATTTTGATACACCAACACGACACTAAAATTTATGCTAAAGAAATTTCATCCTACTCAAATTTACTAATAGTATTGTGTTCAGTACTTTTAAAATACAATCGTTGTTTACATTGGTGGCGTTTAAGAAAATTTGGCTTACTAAGTTATTGGGTCAAAATTACTGAAGCGCCACTTATCTTGGAAAGTAGTAAAAAAAACGAATTTCAACCACTTCCAGTAAACGCATGCTACAAATAGAATTATTTATAAAGTTATTTCATTGAAATCGGATGATTGTGTAAAAAGATATGATTTTTTTTCTAAAAATAAAAACTTTGATCGGCTTTATCTCGAAACAACCTATTTTCACTTCAGTAATTTTGCCTTTCCAGTGACGATATGTCCTATATGTTTTTGTTGTTCTTTTAATTAAGCTAACTTAAATACCAGTGCTTTTTAGGATTCGTGTAAAGACTTTTTGAAAAAGTAAACGGCCTGCTTGATGGTAGGCAGTTGCCGTAGCCTAAGGACGCTTGCAATTCTTTGGGTATCTCTCACACCTACACCCAAAAATATGTAATATCAGTGTTTTGTCATGAAGTACCTAATTCCCTGGAATTGGAAAATGTATCTTTTGAAATCGCATTCTTAAATGAGCACAAAAGAAGGAATATACACCCAGAAATATAATTTTAGCATTGTATGTAGTTATTTGGCTGTGGTATTCTGTAAATTGAAGGACCGATCTCAGTCGGGCTTTAATCACTCAATCAGCTATTATTAGTCTACTGATGGATATAGGCCTGTCCCAATTACGTGACAAGCAATGTGGCTTTGCGTTGCTACACTACGTTGGCCAGGCAGAAGGATTGGTATAGAGTTTGATTCCGAGTTTTTCCTTCTCTAGGTAATGGTTGTACCTGATTGTCTGATTCCCTTAGTCGCCTCCTACGACACCCATGGGGTGAGATAGGATGACTCTTGTATTTTTTACATCCATTATCATTTCGCCTTAATCATTTCAACTGGACTTGCTTACTTATCTTAGAAGGCTGGGTAATTTACATCTTTTGTTTGTATATATTTTTTTATTGTTAGCCGAAAGAAGTGTATCTGGATTAAAGCAATTGGCGTACCATAGTCTCTGCTTTCCCCAATGGGAATTGGGCGTGATGATATGAATAAATGTATGTAAGTCGAAGATCAGCTTTTAGAAATCCCTTGGGTTCCTATTGTGAACGCAATAGTTTAAAAGTTACGATATTCAATTTTATTAATAGTATAGAAGACTGTCAAATGACGTGTCCAATACCAAAACTTTTTCCTTAGAATTGTTTGTATTCTCAAACGGTTTTGTGTCATTCTGTATTCACAAAATATAACTATAGTCTAACAGAAAAGAAAATTCAGTTGAAGTAAAAAGTTAGTCAAAACAAAGTGGACACTCATATTGCACAGTTTCTATTCTATTAGATACTAAGAAAACAGTATAAGTTTAGAACCACCAACGAAAACTCTACTTACGTCCTCTCGAGTAAAATACCGTGTAATAATTTAATACAAGCAAAATATTTCAAAAACAAACAAATTTACGTTTAAAATCGTATGTAAAAGAATTCATTTTTCTTTGACGCGCACTCGTCTCATCACTTTCTGGGGAGAGCCTTTGTATGCGGCTCTTCGCGCTAAGTACATTATGTAAATGTAATACCGGAGGCAGGACTGGTTGGTCCTCGTACATTACAGATAACCACACCCATATTATTTCACACAGTGTAATAAAACATCAACATCCTAACCAAGAAAGTTTCAGTATGTAAATATGGCCGTATAGTAAAAATATATACTGTGGCGTTGAGTTATTTTAGAGAGAACATGTATTGTAGACACGAAAGCGCAACGTGCAGCTTTGTCGTGTAAGCGAACATCATTCTTTTAAAATATTTTGCTCGACAATATTTAATTTTATGAAAATACGTACTTTATCCGCGTTGTTTCCTTTTGTTGTATTATTGTTGCAAGTTATCACACAGTCCAATATTATAATGACAACAATACAAAAGGTATTTATATAGTTCTCATTATGTTTATTGGACTGTGTGCTTCTGATATTTATGTGTCACATATAGATTAAGTGTTTTTTTAGTGTTTATGTATTTCATAATAAAAAAATATTAATATGAAATACATAATATGTGCTCTATATCGTATGCCCTATATCCGTGCCCAGCAGTGGGACATTTATGGGTTGATATGATGATGATGATGTGCTTTAGTTAATTTACATAATTTTAATACAGCACTGCGTATTTTCTTTTTTTATACTTACCTATATGTTATCTTTTGCTTTGCCCACGCGTATTTCTTTACCCAATATAACACAAACAGAAAGATCTCACACCATATTCATTTACCTACTTTTTACTTTTAAGCAATTCATTCTGCAGTTGGTTTTCCATTGGATTTCATTCATATTTTCTGACGTCACCGTATCGTGGTATTATTGTGGTCTATAAAATGCAGCTCGGTATAAAATCCTTTGTGAATTAGATTAGAGTGGCATGAAGCCAACGCTCAAATATGACTCTATATTCTGAAAACTTTTGTCAAATCTCATCGTGACGGACCAATAGCAAAATTTTGCTACTTAAAGCAAGCTACATTAGGTAGTGATAGAATGTGGAAAAACTTAGGTAGTATTGTTAATTAATAAAATAATTTAAAATTATCAAATAATAATGACTGCAATGCGCTAGTCGTGTGGTAATCAGCTCGCCGCCAACACAACAGAACTTCTTCTTAGCGTTTTGATGCCAAACATCGTTGGAATTTTATAAAAATGCAGCCTAAAATACAGCTATGTTGACTGGATTGAGTAAACTTTGTGTCCGTAAACTGTGGGTTTGTAAATCCTGTCCTGTAGTTTGTTCCATACTACGAATGTTACAATATTTTATTTTTTTAAAAAGCCGGTTTGTCGTCCGTACTTTCCTTTTACCGCTCTCAAATATCAAACAGCTAAAGACCAGTCTTCGTAAAATAGCTGCCATCTATCGAGGTTGACTTGCAAATCCTTCGCAATGTCGAAACGAAAAAATTCTTTACCATTTGAAGTAAATATTTCGAATTGTTTTCTCTGAAATCTCAATAAATCCGCAATGTGACGTGTCGGAGGTAGTTTTAATTTAAAAGGACTTAGAGGGCGCTCACCGTCGGTGCACGGATTAAAACTTACTGCAAAACTATTGATGCCGTTTCGATATTTAAAAGCAGATAAGATACCTTTAGAAATTGCGATTTGAAATTCTTTGGAATCTTTCCAACCTTTGCAAACAGAAATTTAGTAGGTACTATATTTGTTTTTGATTATTTCTTTATTCTATCACTATTTATTTTGTCTATTTATTTAACTTATAATAATATATTTTAAAGTGAATTGACTTTGAAATACAATTTTGGCTAATGACCATTTTAACCAAGTAAGACTTATTTTAGCGCCATACCTTAATTAGTCTGATTGTGAAGACTATGATCGCTTGTATAATAATTATGGTAATGTTTTTGACAATTGTGTAACTTGCCCCCAAGTCCGCCATTTTGGCGAAAACATTTGAAACATCAATAAGAGTAAGTGAACTAATAAGCTTTGATCACATGTGTATGCTTAAGCATTTTCATTTTACCGTGAGTAATTTTATATTATATTGGTATTATGTTTTACTTTAATACGCTATAAGTTACATTTATTTATTCTGTATTGGAGCAAACATTAAGTTTACACGCAACAGTTGAAAGCGGAAATTAAAAATAAACCAAGTCAAGATTTTCAAGGACCAAGTTTGACTTGGTGAGTTCTTTATTTGCTTTTCCTCCTTTGATCTTGATATTCAGGTAGCTAGAGGCGATACATCCTACTGAGCAAGTTTTAATCCCTGCCTCCGTCAGCAATCGTGCGGTAAGTCGTTTTAAATTAAAACTTGTCGTCGATACCTGATCCGAAGGATTTATGGAGAAGTTAAGGCAGCGTATCGATCCTTAGTAGTCCTCATACATACATAATTGCGTAGGACGCAAATGGTTGTTGTTCAACAAGATAAACATGTTATTGTATTTGAATTTATGAAATGTTTCGTTGTTACTTTCAAGAACTTGCATTATAAAAATAATTTTAGCAACATGTCTCTTTCCAATTCACTAGGATCTGATGTTGGAGTCCGGAGGTGGACAGTGGAAAAAATCAATTAAACCCGTTTTACTTTTAAAAAATCTTAAGAATAATAATATTAATTTGTGTCGGTATTATACGCGTGTGCATATTTCTATATACAAATATATTATATGACATTATTTACGGACTATTTTAGTTCACGAAAACTGAGTTACCGTTCGCGTTGCTCCAAGACACTCCTTCTATTTGTTTACTGAGAAACATGCCTTGATTAGCAGGTACCTAGTCAAGCTTTCTCGAACAGCAAATATAATATTTCATGAATAATAACATTAATCGTTTGCTAGAGCTAGCAATACGAATCTGATAGTAAGTACATCTATATATATAGTGAATAATTTTTTTATAATTATCACGAATGAAGTGGTACGTATCCACCCAACTCAGAAAAAAACTTTGAAGTAATTTCTGACCATTCTATATAATATTTCCACAAAGGCCGGTCTTGAGCGGCCTGCATCCAGTGGCTGCCTGCAGCTCTGACCAAGTCACCTGTCCACCTTGTGGGAGGTCGTCCTACACTGCGCTAGAGCAGAAATTCTGTCAAAGTACACCCAGACTGAGAAAAAATATTTATATTCCCGCAAACTTTTGTTCTAAGTGAGAATGGCGCGGTGTCAGTAGCGTGGTAACTACTTTGCCTGCTAGACGCGCAGAGCGAAATCGAAGTATCTTATTTTTATACTACTTCGGTGGCATACAAGCATACGTCCCGCGGTTTATCGTAAGAGGTTACACTTGCGTGTTACAGAGCCATATTTTTACACCACGGCTTTAAGTTGTATCCGTGGGATAGAAAAACGTTTCCCTAAATGAGCGCTGGAAAGCTGTGTACCAAATGACCTGTGTGTCTAATTAATCTGTCTGTTTCTAAATGCATAACCTATATATGGGACTTATAACGAAAAAACCACAACATGTCCCTTTTACACTCATGACGAACATTTTTCACACCTTGACAAAAGGGAATGTGCCTACATAACTAGCTCCAAACGCGCAATGAACATTGTAATTACATTACCAGCGTCACTCAGAGAATTTTTAATGAGATTTATGTAGACGACCACGCACCGTATCATGTGGAACATTTTTTTGTAAAAAAATATAATTTTAGCAGCTGTTGTGAGAATGTGTGAAAATAAAATTTAAAAGTCAAAAATGTTTTTTTTTTCAAGTCGTTTACTGTGAGCTCGCTTATTGTCAGAATTTAAATGGCCGTGTGTGATTTTTCTTAAGATAATTATTTATTTATTTAAAACTTATTATACACAAAAATAAATGTATAAAGGCGGACTTAATGCCATAGGCATTCTCTACCAGTCAACCCAAGGTGGTGCAGAGATATTACAAGTAGGTGCATATGTAATAATTTTTACGAAAATAAAATGTAGAAAAGACAATATATATAAACTATGATACTAATACTTATAGGTACATATTATATAAAGTAAATACATATTTACTTAAATAAACTAATATATATTATACTAGCTGTACCCGCGACTTCGATCGCGTGTTTAGTCTTTTACTGTAAATCTGAAAACTACAAACTTTCATTGGCTGATTTTCATCTTTAGCGGTTACATTTAAAAAAAACTTTCTTAGCGAATGCCTATATCAGAATAGCTCTCTGAGTGTCTAGTGATTTAAACTGTGCGTTTGTTGATTAGTCAGTTACGTTTTACTTTTAAACATTTAGGTTCTGCAATTAATAAACTTCATAAAGAAATATTCCTTGTTTGTACGATTGTTCTGCTCTTCGAATTGTTTTAGCGCAAACGTGAACAATCTTATGGCCTAATGCTTAGCTAATAGATTATATATATCTGTGCCATACCCTGTAGAAATTTCTGCATCTATACATTTCGTTTTAAATTGGTCACTTCTAACCTGATAGGTTTCCGTGTGGTGACGGATTAAGAATACAAAATGTCACCACCCCTTTCTATCCCAAGGGTGTCGTAAGAGTCGACTAAAGGAGTAAGTCAGGCAGACAATATTCACTGCAAGAGAAGGAAAATTCGAAATAAAACCCTATACCAATCCGTCTGGCCAGCGTGGTGTAGTAAGCTAATATCCCTCCAAGTGTATGGGGGAGACCCGTGCCCAGCAGTAGGACATTTGTGGGTTAATATGATGAACCTGATAGGTACTGTTACACAGTTTGGGTGGGCTAATTTTTTTTTAAATTCCTAAAGTGCATAATGGTCCGCCGCAGTGCTCAAGGATTACAGAAATTGAACTGCATAGTTGTTATATTCTTTTTGATCCATCATTCTATTAATAGAGATATAGTACTCTACATAAGCTCCCGGAACAAAACTGAATAAAATACCAGTAAGCTTTTAGTTTTAATATAGTCGACCATATTAGTGAGAGTTCAACGTAAATTCGATATATAGGTTTCTATTATTATGTATATCTCTGAAACCATGCATTTTACTTTGTACATTGTTTAATTACGAAGTTTCGGTGCCTATATCCGGCTGCATCATCATATTAGTTCAATTGTACCATTTTAATTTGCTCATTAAATGTGATTAGTTACAGTCATTTCATTACACATTATGTCTGATCTCCATCGGCAAATTATTTATCATTGAGAAGTTGGCCTTCTGCAGTATTCTTTATTAGTTTCACTAACGAATTGATGCTTCCTGAATGCATTTAATTTTGTTTGATTCATTGCTACTGCAATGCCTAGATAGTATTTGAGGAGGTTACTCAATTCCCTACGAATCCGATCACCAGAACTGTTTTTTTTTAATGAGAACCATTATGAGAGACAGCCATTCAATTGCAAAGGGGAGGAACTCCACCTTACATTAGATGACAGCCAAATAACTACACACAGCGGTGTAGTTGTGTTCCTGTGTGTGACTATATGTCTCCAACGCTCACTTAGGGATCCATTTTGAAAGAAACGTATTCCTATCCCATGACTACTCTGCTCCCATCTTATGGCCCTGGTGTAAAAAATGGGTTAGTAACACGCAAGTGATACCTTTGGTACTGCAAGCGTCTATAGGCTACGGTAACTTCTTAACATTAGGTATGCTTGTTTGCCACAAAAGTAGTTCTATCTCAGCCGTAAGACATCCACTGCTCGACATAGGCTTCCCGCAAGGATTTCCACATCAGTCGGTCCTGAGCTGACCTTGTCCATCGGTTGCCCGCGACCTTTACCAGGTCGTCGGTCCACCTTGTTGGAGGCCTGTCCACGCTGCGTCTTCCAGTTCGTGGTCGCCACTCTAGCCACTAATAACTATCATCGTAATACTTCAGCCAATTCACACTCACAAAACTATAATGGAAGAATTACGCCTTCACCTGGTGAAAATCGTATTAAATTTTATTGGGTAGTTATTGAGTTTATCTTGACCAGACAGATTCGGTGGAGTGTTTTCTTTTCTCTGCTGCTTTCCTGATTACCTAAATTAAAGTATTGTTTAATGTTAGCGCCTACAAAAAATGAAATAGCAATTATTTTATAGGCGTTTATTAGGCGTTACTAATTTAGTCAGTGATTGTCTGAGGTCTTGGCATTATTTACCCCTATTTTTTTAAATAAAATATAGCCTATGTTACTCGCAGATAATGTAGCTTTTTAATGGTGAAGGAATTTTTAAAATCGGTCCAGTCGTCTTTGAGTTTATCCATTACATACAAACAAACAAACAAACAAAAATACAAATCTTTCCTCTTTATAATATTATTATTATTATTAGTATAGATATAGATATAGATTAATATAATAAATATTAAACATTACTGATGAGATGATTCTGCCAATCTGTGCAAGAGTAGTTCACGAACCTTTTTTTTGAACGCATACCGGCTAGTGGACATCCTGATCTCAAGAGGCAGAGCATTCCAAAGAAGGATAGATTGGATAGGAAAAGAGGAGTGAATAAAATCAGAGTTATGAGAAGGACACACTAATTAATTAATATTTAGTATATCAAACTAGGGTTTATTTTTAACAAATTAGTTTGTACGCGTTATGAAGTTTGATACTGTTTATTATATAAACACTGTAAAGACTTTTTTTTATTATTTTGGATCATATAAAAAGACCTAACGAGTCCTAAGATAAACTAATAATAACAGAGTCTAAAATACAGATTCGAAGCAGAATATACTTAAATATTCTATCTAATATGATAAAGTAAGTGTAAGAATTTAAGTATATACCATGTTCAAACAAAATATACAAGTAAAGTCTGAAAGACGCCCACGTGGTTTGCTAACTTGGCACTCTGCACAGATATACCACATTATTCTATATATAATATGTCCCACTGTTGGGTAAGGGTCTGCTCGCCTCTATCACGCTTGATAGAGGAGCTCTTAGTAGCTGTTCACATACGCTGGCCTATTAGCAAGTGCATGGATCGGACACGCCTTTAGAATTTCTAAGACAAGTTTTTGAAAAGTATTTTTATTTGATATTTTTCTTGTATTTTATTGTGTTCATGTGCGGGTGTTGACTAAACGTTACTTTCTTCGTTAAATTTAATGAAACATCTCTGAGTACCTTTGTTTCGCAAATTAAGAGTTTTACATTTAGAATTTAACAATATTTTTATTATGTTTAATCATCTATATGTTATTTTGATATATTTATTTATCCAACGCAACTCCATACGGCATTCAGTTTTCGTCATCATTCATCAATCATGCATCAATTGACGTCGAGTGAAAATATGAATTGCGTAAAATGAAGCAATCTTTCACATTTGTCACTACTTATACCGTTAAATGGGTAAAGGTGATTCCATCTATAATTTAATAAGAAAATAATCGACCATTCCAGCTGTTCTTTGTAGGAAGACTATTGGAACAGCAACAAAGAGTTTTTTCTGAGTCTGTGTGTTATTGTATGTTTGTAAAGTGCTCCCGTGACTAGCTTGTTCTCTAGTGCGGAAGTTGTACCTAAAAAAACCTATTTATCAGACAAAGCAATAAAACAGACAGAAAACTACAGCCAAATAACTACACACAATGATGTAGTTATGTTGCTGTATGTGAGTGCAAGTCTCTAGTGCTCTCTCATTCAGATGCATGTTTTTAATTTAACATTTTTTTATTCCAAGGATCCTCATATAAACCTGGTATTTAATTTTTTTGGGTCGGCAACGAGCGGTTGATACTTCACGTACCTGTTACTATCATGCGAGCTGTATGTTTTTTTGCTACCTAAGTAGTATAAACTTATTCTACTAATATTATAAACGCGAAAGTTTGTAAGAATGAATGGATGTATGTTTGTTACGCTTTCACGCAAAAACTACTGAACGGATCTGGATGAAATTTGGCACAGAGATAGATTATAGTCTAGAGTAGCATACAGGCTACATTGCTAGCATTTTTATCGCGATAATCGACTTCCACGCGGGCAGAGCCGCGTGCAACAGCTAGTTGTTCATAAATCTTTCTACAATGCTTGTCTTATTACTGCCAAAGTAATTTCATTCTTACAAATTCATTACACAAACGAGTAATCACTTAACAAATTAATACTTAACTACTTTAATCTTATACTATTCTCAACGATACCTACTTATTATTTCATCTCACATTTACGATACTAACTTTTATCGCCTCTTATTTCAATACAAATTATGTTTAATTAATTATATTTTATTATTTTCAGTCTGTTTTCAATCAAACAATCAATCAATCAGCCTATCGCAGTCTACTGCTGGACATAGGCCTCTCCTAACACGCGCCACAGCACACGGTCCTCCGCCTTCCACATCCAGTCCGTCCCAGCGACCTTTTTTAGGTCGGCGGTCCACCTAGCTGGGGGCCGCTCTACCTAGCCTGTATTGTACTTTATTAATTAATTAGTTAAACATTTTTTGTTGACTGAGAAGATTTATTATTTTTTGACCCTACCAATACAAAAGTCGAAGCCTGTTCTGTCAGCGAACCCAGCAGTAGGTAAATAAGCTGACGTGTCATTTGACATAAATGTCATAGTGTGAGTAGGTTTCTATCTAAACTAAAGATGACCCAGATAACCTTAACCAAAGGTTATACGCATATACGCATTTTTTCAAGCTAGTTTTAGTGTCGTCAAACTGTTTTATTTTATTCTATCGATATACTTCTATAAGCATATATTTTCTTTCTCTCCCTCTCTCACTCTTTTTTTTTACTTTAACAAAGACGTTGCGAAACGGCAGAGACCTTGAATTGAACACGTACATTGTACAATTTTACACATTCTTTTGACAATAATATGGATACCGAGATAAACACGTCAATATTTGAGTTATGGGTCGTTTCGCCCGCCATTTGTTCGCCCGAACGGGCCAAACGATACAATTACAAAATTTATAATATTTGATTGGGCGTTTCGCCCGATGGAAGTTTTATTACTTTTTATGTACAGACTGCAACAAAATCTGTCTGTACATGAAAAGTAATAAAACCTTGACTTTGAGTCAAGCATATAAGACACAAAAACACAAAGATACCACTATGAGTAGTTATTTGGCTGTGGTCTTTTATAAGGAAGAGGTCCTTCGCTAAAAAAATTACACGGTTGGTTAAGTGTTCCGCTGGGTGGACCACTGACGTCATATCAGGTTCCAGACTGGTCTACCCGTGAAGGCGGGTGTTGGTGCGCATGGGGGGTTTTAGTCGGTATGTCGGCCGCTTATCATCTTTGAGCCGGAGATTCCGACATAACCGCCTCGCTACCCCAGGTGGGGTGATATGCGTAAAGCATTTCCACCTTACAAAAAAAAAAGTTGCTGAAGTGTTTTTCTATCCCAAAGATAAGATCTCAAAGAAGAAAGAAAATGAAACATCAAGGTATTGTACCCTGATGTTATTTTTTTGGGTCGACACAACACGCAAGTGATGCCTCTGGTATTGCAAGCGCCTATACGACGCGGGCCGTATGCTTATCACTTAAGAATTATTAAAAAAAAACATATTTGCCACTGAAGTAAAGCTTCTGATTTATTTTTCTTTAGATTTTTCTCAATATATTAAAGTATTTTCTGGATGAAATGAGAGTGTAATATGATGTGAAAAGAGGCGATTTTACTATTATACGTTGGAATAGATGATTGAGGTCCCTTGTGATTGACAAAAGAGACAAAGATAGACTCAGATTTACGATCCAATCTGGCATAGTGATTTACTGTGATAAAAACAAAGTCATCGGAAAAAATGAAATAGTACGACTGAGGTTCAGGCTCTGTGATGTAAATGAAAGTTGTTATTTCAAATCATAACATTAGAATTTCATATAGAGTAATCTCATTCAAGATGGCGCTGCTGTCACGGTACACTTCGACGCTATATTGAATTTAAAATAAAAAATAGTAATCTTAACTTTTAAAACTTCAAACTATATTAGTTCGAATTGTACGGCTACAAACAATAAGTGAAAGTGTTATCTTTAAAATACTCAAAACAATTAGTGGTGAAACTGTGAAATCATAATCTGTGTGTTGCTGTGACAATAATATTACATAAACAAAAACAAACAGTTGATATTAGTGGTTTTTCTTATCTAAATGTGTACAAGGAAATATTAAAACTATATAAACACAGTGGAATAAAAAGTTTAAGTGCATTATTTATCGAAATCCAATAATAAAAGTCGTTATCAACAAAGTTTTTAAAGTTAAGGAACAACAGTGACATCTAGCTAAACATATTATAAACACAACAAAACTAAACTGTTTGTCGGTAAAACAGATCTTATTAATCAATCATAGAACCGAACAAATAAATACTTAATTTTAACGGCTCCGGTAAGCATCGCATAGTGTCGTGGTAAACAGTTCGACTGTCACGCAGGCGCCGCAGGATCAAGCCTCACTGGACCGCAACTTTTTGTACATTTTTTCTTTTTTTTTTGTTTTTCTTTGTGCAATTTGTTTCTCGAGAGTTTTTAAAATGGATGAATATGTAAACATAACACAAAGACAAAATAAACATAAAAGCAACAACATTCTTACAAGTGACTGCGAGTTTGATATGGAGGTTTCCTATCAGAGTTTACCTAGCAGCCTAAATGAGGACTTCACGGCATTAAAAGAGGAAATAAATAGACTCAATATACAACTTCAAATTGCGAATACGGAGATAGACAACTTAAACATGGAAAATTTCACTTTAAAAAATAGATTGCAAGATTGCGAAAATAAAATAAAGCTGTATAAATCAGTAGGAATACAGGACTTTGTAGCAGATGAACGTACAGTTACGCCGAGAAAATTTTACTCTCCCCAATTTCAAAAAAGAGTATGTAAAGTGTCAAAAAAAATGATCTTACCTAGAACTTCATCTCAGGAATTAGCTGAACATGTTACAATAACAAATCCGAACTACGGCGTCTCGTCCCAATCCCAAAGTAACAACATTGCGGTTAAACAGTCACCTGACATCATCATCAATGAAACTATACTATCGCCGAGGTGTAGTTCAGAAGTCGTAGAAAACAGCACAGCCAGCAAAAACTTATATGATCATCTCAACGAAAATAACAACCACAACGGAGAATACCTAAAGATAAGTAATTCGTCAATCAATAATAACAAAGGAAATCAAAATTTACCGAAATTGCAAGATAGGCCACAGTTTCCTGGGACAACAAAGCATAACATTGCTATATTCGCTGATCAAATGGGCTATGGTGTTAGAAATCAACTACAAAACTACGTACGGGACTCATATACAGTAAAGTCAATTATTAAACCAAATGCGCCTATAAAGGAAGTATTAGCAACGTGTATATCTACATGTAAGGACTTTAGTGACTCTGATTTTATTATTATAATGGCAGGCGCCAATGATACAAATCCTCTTAATTTAATGACTTCTCTGAATCAAACTTTATGTGAATTGAAACACACAAATATCATTGTATGCAAA
This sequence comes from Trisateles emortualis, assembly GCA_947095525.1. Classification (NCBI taxonomy): domain Eukaryota; kingdom Metazoa; phylum Arthropoda; class Insecta; order Lepidoptera; family Erebidae; genus Trisateles; species Trisateles emortualis. The sequence continues at coordinate 15,902,192 of OX352736.1, read as the reverse complement.
ATATATTACAATAAATATCTAAATGTATCAAAACTAAATAACACTTTGAAATTTGTGTGTAACAATAATTGTAATAGTTCGTTTCTTTCTTTAGATCATAATACTTATCAAATAAACCATTTTATTATTTTTAAAGCATGCCAGTTTTTACACAGAGAAATATTACATATAAATTATAAGATTAATTACAACAAATACATATTATATAAATCTAAAAATAAAGATTCCAAGTTCACAATATCTAAAAAACTTATAAATGTAAGTACTCAAACAGACAATGTCTGTTGTTTAGATAATGAATGTCAAACATCGAATCAAAGTGCAATTGTACCAGAGTTTTTTCGTGAATAATGAATTTAACGTGCCTGGAGCTATATTACCTTGTAAGTCTTTGTCAGTGCTGCATAATAAATGTTCTATAAACATATTTCACCAGAATGTATGTGGTATTAGTAACAAAAAATTAGAATTAGAATTATATTTACAGTCTATTGACAAATCATTAGACTACCTATGTATAACTGAACATTTCTTAAACAACAAGTCAGTAAATGTCTTTAATTTTAGTAATTATAGGTTAGCCTCGTATAATACGAGAGCAACCAAAAAACGGGGTGGCAGCCTTATTCTGTGTCACAAAAATAGGACGTTTGAAAGCGTTGAGCCTGTTAATAAATTATACAGATTGGAATGTTTCGAGATATGTTGTGTTAAGGATGTTGAGACGGGCCTATATTTGTGTTGCTGCTACAGAAGTCCATATGATAAAAACTTTGAGGGTTTTATGCAACAACTAGAAAAACTATTAGAGCATTTGTTCAATAGGAAGTGCATCATATGTGGCGATTTTAACATCGATGTTCTAACAGAAAGTAAAAAATCATCTGAATTTATAAGTTTATTAAGGTGTTTCAATTTTAGATATTTGATAAGTGATTTCACTTTTATTAGAAACGAATCATTTTCATGCATAGACAATTTATTGACAAATGTAGTTGATGATTATATATTGCAAAGTACTGTCGATCACAATGGCCTTGCAGATGGGCATGGAGGCATTTTTTGTGATATGATGCTTGAGAAAGTAGATGAAAAGGTCAAAGTTACTAACCCCATAATAAAGCGTGAAAAACGGATGTTCAACAATAAAAATAGCGCCATCTTTGAGGCTGCTGTATTGAATATGAATTGGAATGATCTAGGAATAAATACTTTTTTAAGAGTTTTGGGAAGATTATTTCGAAATAGTTTCAAAAAGAAACTTATTCAAACAAAACAGCATAAAAATCAAACAACTAAATGGATCACAATAGGAATAAGAGTCTCAAGTAAAATGAAAAGAGTACTATCAACTTACACGAAAAGAGAATCCAGTCTAACTGAATACAAAACAAGCTATACACGAATTTACAGAAGAGTCATTAAGCAGGCTAAAAAGTTAGCTGTGGAAGAACATCTAAATAAAGCAAAGAACATCAGTAAAGAGACTTGGAAGTTAGTCAATCAATGTACCAACAGACAACGAAAACAGCGAGATAATAACATAATCTTAAATATTAATAATAAGATTATAGATGATACACAGGACGTTGTTAACGAATTAGCCGAAAATTTTATGTTACAGAAGCAATTAGTTAATAAAGACAAAGAGAAAGCAATAAAATATTTAGTAAATTCTTCTGTGAGAGTTGAAATTGATTTAACTTTTAGCCTTACCAATTCACACGAAGTCACTAAATTAGTTAAACAGATGGGTAATACAACATCATGTGGTTATGATGACATACCTATGACTGTTTTTAAAGAGAATATTAGTGTGCTTGCATACCCACTATCTCAGTTCTTTAACAATTGTATAAAGGAATCAGTTTTTCCAGATCAATTGAAAGTGGCTAGGGTAGTTCCGATCTATAAAAAAGGCACGAGAACTGATCCAAAGAACTATCGACCTATTTCTTTGTTACCCACCTTGTCAAAAATCTTTGAAAGAATTATCAAAAGTAGACTTGTGTCCCACTTTAATTTGAGAGGTGTATTTAATCTTAGACAATTTGGGTATCAAAAAGGTGTAGGCACTTCAGATGCAATCAACACATTAGTTAATGATATAGTCAGCAAATTAAATGAAAAAATGAAGGTAGCTGGACTATTTATTGATTTGAGTGCCGCTTTTGACACTATTGATCATCAGTTGCTTCTGGCAAAACTTGAACACTATGGTGTAAGAGGCGATGCCTTAAAACTTATGGCTTCCTACTTACAAAACAGACGAATGTATGTGGAACTAAAAAAGTTAAATGATGAAAGGCGTGAAATTACTTACAAGTCAAACATGAAAAGCATTAAACGCGGTGTTCCTCAGGGTTCAATACTGGGTCCCATACTATTTATCACAGTAACAAATGACTTGATTAACTTTATCCAAAATAAACAACCAGAAGCTGAGCTAACTGTTTATGCGGACGACACTAACGTAGTAATAGGTGCAAATAATTTAAGAGACTTGACATGTGAAATAAATAAAATCTTAATTAATTTAGATAAATGGTTTTCAGCAAATAATTTAATAATTAATACAAATAAAACAAATAGAATACTATTTAAATCGACATCTAGAAATAATGATACAATTGAAGTAAAATTTAAGAATGACAATATTGCCTTAGTTAACACTACAAAATTTTTAGGCGTCAATATAGACTCACAACTAAACTGGAAGCCGGAACTGGCATCACTCGATTCGTCAATATCTTCCGCATGTTATGCGATAAGGAGTCTTAGAGATGACATTAGTGTCGAGAAACTCAAAGCAGTATATTACGCATTGGTGGAATCCAGATTAAGGTACAGCATAATGTGTTGGGGAAATAGTTATGCCTATAACGCACAAAGAGCATTTGTCTTGCAGAAGCGCGCAATCAGGACCATCGTTCGAATCTCCCAGCGTGATTCTTGTAAAGACCACTTTAAGAAGTTAGGCATTCTAACAGTTCCTAGTCTATACATTTTCACCATATTGACCAATTTTGCCAAGTACATACATGAATATGAGACAGAAAGTGAAAGAAAACTTAGAGAAGAAACACGGCGAAAAGTAATTTCAAATAAAATTGTGCCTAAATTAAACATTACAAAGCATTGCACAAAATATCAAGGTGTTGAATTATTTAATAAATTACCAACGTACCTTAAGGACATTGTATACAACAAGAAACTGTTTAAATCACAATTGAAGGCCTTCCTGTTGGACAGATGTCTTTATTCTATTGCCGATCTGGTTGTTGAATCTTAATACATGGGGTACGTATGAGGTGTAAAGCATTTTTAATTTAATTTTTTTGGACATTACAGCTTATTTTAATTTATTTATTGATATTATTGCTCTTATTTTTGTTATTTGATTGTGTTTTTGTTAATTATATTACGTGAATCATGTTTTCAAATACAATATAAATTGTTTGTGAAATAAATAAATAAAATAAATAAATCTCAATATAGTGGTTTGTGACCTATACTGTAAAGCCGGAGGTCGAGATTTGATTCCCACTAGAGACAAAACTTTGTGTGATTCATTGTTTCACGTAAAAACTATTGAACGGATCTAGATGAAATTTGGCACAGAGATATAGATATCTTATGGTCTGGAATAGGCTACAGCTTTTTACAGCGATAACTGACATCTAAGCGGATGGAGCCACGGGCAATAACTAGTATTTTCATACGTGACACACCTTTGAAAAAACTCGCCTGTCAAAGAAAACAAATGGAGAATAACGTATGGTACAAAAAGATCGAAATACAGATTTACTTATAGAGCTGAATTCACACTAAAGGTAGGGCTACAATATCGGCTCGTTTAAATGTCAAACTAGTAATATTTTTATAAATTTAAAAATGACTCGCACTAGGAACAGCTCAATAATGCCAGTATATATTATAAGACCCGTCTGATGGTAAGTAGTTACCGTAGCCATCAAGATGCAAGCTATGCTATTATAAAAAGAATAGAATTTTGTATAAATGCTTGTAACAACAGGGTTTAGCAGAAAACCATTATTTTATTTTAAGCGACCCTAAATTAGCACTGAACCTTTGTTCGCGCACAGAAATATGACTATACCAATGTGAGTTATTATTTGGCAAAAGTCCTTCCTTGGCCGGGCTTGCTTTTTCTTGTATGTTTCCTCAATACATATTTTAACATTTTTTATTTCCTCCGGGGGCAAACAAGCATATGACCCACCTAATGTGAGCAGTTACCGTAGCCTATAGATGCTTGCAATACCAGAAGTATCACTTGCGTGTTTTTTTACATCAGGGCTTTATAATGGGAGTATCCCTGGGATAGGAATACGTTTCTTTCAAAACGCATCTCTAAATGAGCGCTGGAGACCTGTACTCACACACAGGAACACAACTACATCACTGTGTGTAGTTATTTGGCTGTGGTTTTCTGTAAGGTGGAGGTCCTTCCCCAATTGGGCTTCGTCACTAATATGGTGCTCTTAAAAAAATGTTTAAAATATAGAGGTCAAAAACATAAACTTTCGTAGTTGCAAAGTTTACAATTTTTGTCAAATTTATTGTTATAATATTGGTCGTATCATGTTCTTCTCAATTTTATTTCGAACCGAAACCGATTCATATTTTTGGTCGGTACTACTGTGTATAACAAGCGTTATAAGTAACGAGATACGGACTGAAATGTGGGGGAATATCTGGAGGTAGCAGTACCTCCCGGCAGTTCTTGTTTTGTTTGTACGTACTTTTGATGTGATATAATTGCGTCCGTATGTGACTGTTGGACATATTTTTTGACGAGGATGTACATATTATTATTACACGAGTTCAAACGTATGTATTTTGGAAAGCGAGTATTTCATGACAAATATTATGTCCCTTTAATCTTGAGTTGGATTTATTTCAAGAAGAACGGTCGTTTGTGGCTTAAATTTTTTTAAGAGCGGTAACCTTACTAGCAAGCACGCATGACTGAGGAATGACCTCCACCTTATACAAGACCACAGCCAAGTTGTGTTTCTGTGTGTGAACAGATCTTATTTAGCAATAAGTTTGAAAAAAAAAACTTTTATTAAAGCCCTGGTGTAAAAAATATAATACCAGATGAACTGGTATTATATTTTTTACACCAGATATAGAATAATATTAGATAGACAATTAGGACATTATTTCAGATTGACAAAAATAATCTGATGCTTCAATTTGGAATAGATAAGTTGAACCTATGGCAGGATGAGGGCAAAACTGTTTAAAAAAATCAATATTACATCATTCTGTTCTTAGCGTTCGTTGTTTACATTCATCGTCATTTCCAAATGTAACCATTCGACAAATTCACTTTTAAACTAGACACAAACAAAACGGTAACCTTTTTTAAATTCAGGAAGAAAGATAAAGAAACGATTTAAACTATATCAATAACTTTATCAAGTAATCGTAGAAAACAACTTTGCTAAAATATCATCAGACAGAACTCAAGCGAGGTGCTCAACAAAATGACTACGATTAACTGAAAAGCTATTTTACCAAGTTTAAATGGCGTGCCGTGAACTTTGACGATTGTATTGGGAAACGAATGGAGGTCTTGCATTGTACCTGTCTTCCGTCGAAACTTTTAGTTAATATTAGTTTTGCCGATTATAAGATAATATGTTCGTATTGTTCGAGTTGAATCTTGGCGAATTGGTTCTGAATTTGATGTCATTATGTATTGAATTGGTAGTATTGTTTGTGCAAAATATGGGAAGGAGCTGGAGTTCGATAGAGAAAGTTGGTAGGAGCTTTGAGGACAAGAAGGCGGTTATTCAATAAACTATGGAGCAAAGCTTGTATTTAGGATAGGTTTAGTTTGAGGTTCATAGGCTACGGTAACTGGCTTAACATCAATCGGGCCGTATGCTTGTTTGTCACACCTAGCAGTATCGAAACTATTTTGTTGTTCATGGATTTGATTTCCAACTTTACTTTTAACTGTATCAGCAAAACTGTTTCAGATAAGTTCCTTTCTGAATAGAATGCATGAAAGTTTTCGTTTATTTTGTACCAATCGACGTTAGTTTTGCCCCAGCTTCCCTAAGTATAACAGAATGAAAAGCAATTCAATGAAACTGAAAGAAACTAAATAGACGTTCCTTATCTTTGCAAAAATAGTAGTATGAGAACCTTACACGGGAAATTTCCATTTTTCTATAAACATCGATGTTTCTTTAGCTTAAGACTCTTGCTTGTAGTTTTCTATTTGTAAACAGAATAACAAGCTGGACTTTATTGTAATAAGTTTAAGATTGAGTTTTGTTTGTCACAAGAAAGTTAGTTGAGAATACGGCTGGATAAGTGTTTGCTTATTCAATAGACCTTGCGGGAGACTAAAAAGGATTGAATCAATTTTTCACAACAACTGTATCACTTGTACTCAATAGTTTGTTATTTAAATTAAACGTTGTACTTACGTTATTTATTAGAATAATTTATTTAAGTTAATTGCTTCTGGTTTTTAGTAGATTTATCTATCTTGTTAAATGGGAATTGTTTTTGATTTCTAGGTTTCTACTCAGTTATGGTTAGATAAGAACCGTAAGCTAAGGAAATCCTAGAGTATTATATCCAGCAATTAACATATTTTTGCTAAGATGATGATGCTAATCTTTTATTTAACAACCAAATATTTATTGTTAGCTCAAGCTAATTTAAATAATCTCAACTTTATTTTTATATCTGGTCTAATCTCTACTATATCACATGGTTATTTTTTTATTTTATTTAATTTTTATTTTATCGCGATTTGACGAGTTTTTTTTTTTTTTTTTTTACTACCAAGGTGACAAACAAGCATACGGCCCGCCTGATGGTAAGCAGTTACCGTAGCCTATGGACGTTTGCAACACCAGGGGTGTCACTCACGCGTTGCCGACCCTTTAAAAACCTTATAACTCCTTTCTTGAAGACAAACGAGTACAAAAATTGGTAAACTCAAAAGATGCCAACTTATCGAATTTTGTGAGTTTTTCTTTAGATAGTTGACGAATTACCTATCAAAACGAATTCAGTCATTTTGGAGATAAGCGTGAGAAAATGCATAAACACCAAAAAAACAAAAATATATTCTACAATTATTATTATAAATCTTTGATTTATTTATCATCTGCAGTTTTTATTATTATTCTAATAATAATTTAAATTTATAAAGGGTTTACTACAGAATAAGATATCCAGCAGCTTTACTTCAGAAATAACTCACATCTAATACTCAGAGAAGTACTTCAAAGCTGTAAGTTGCATTTTATTGTAAGACATTATAGTCAGCTTTGAGCGCTATGCTTTGCATCATAAATTCACTTTTGAAAAAGATTAAAACAGTGGCGAAGATTTTAAGCGCTTAAAATTGCACTTGAGCAAAGGTTGGTGTTGTTTGAAAGTCTCTTTTGTCGTATTCTGTTGAAGTAATTGGTTAAAAAGCTTTATTGTTACCATTTTATACTTAAATACAACAATAACAACCATAGGTAATTTATTAACTTTAAAGTATACCTACTTAAAATAATCCCTAGTCTCTACGTAACTCTTTATTTGTTATTTTTTCACGACTTAACGCCTGGACGCATTTTAATAAACTGTGGCAAGAAATTAGAAGTATCCTTAATGGGAAAGGACACATTATTTCCCATTAGGCATACGGCTCGCCTGATAGTAAGCAGTTACCGTAGCTGCAATACCAAAAGTAACACTTGTAAGTTGCCGACCTGAAAATTTTAACACCAGGGTTATTTGATGGAGTATTCCTGGGACATGATAACATTAATAAATAAATAAATTTAGTAGAAAATGCTTCGCTAAATGAGCTCTGGAAACCTGCACTCTCGCACAGTATCACAATAAGGACATCGATGTGTGTTGTTATTTGGTTGTGGCCTTTTTGAAGGTAGAGGTCCATCCAGTCGTCATTCATGATTCATTCCAATGAATAATACAACGAAATCAGGAACACCATTACCACTATATAAGTACTCATTGTATAAGAGCTTTTGAATATAATAGAATAACGCTTGGTGACATGTTATATAGGAACTCGCTCAAACTCCGTGCGACCGGCCGAATTTATTTGACGATGTCTATAAAATGAAAATGGAATCGCACACAGTAAGAAGGCATCTCTCTTACATAACGTAACCTTATGAAATATCTGCCTTTTGGCGCAGTCAGGCAAATAGATTTCAAAAGGACTAAGGAGTTTGAGATATTTATCTAGTTACACATACGCGATTTTTAAAGAACTGGTGCTGAACCGTGACTTACTAAAACGATAGTAGTTCGAGCGAGAAAGAGGGATAGAGCTATATAACGTGTATAGCTCCATCCCTTTCTCTCGATCGAAAGACTCACGTTTAACATGACATTGTACGGCGCCAGGGGCCGTATCATGATCGCTGTCGGTTATTGTGATAGAAGGTTCTATTTTCTTCCCCATGATACCTTGATGCCTTGGTGGTCCAGTGGCCGCAGTTTGCGCCTGCTGTGCACGAGGTTGTGGGTTTGATTCCCACACAGGACAAAACTTTGTGTGACCGGCAAAGAGTTGTTCTGAGTCTGGGTGTAATTTGTGTCCGTTAGTTGTATGTTAGTAAAGTCCCCTTCTTCTTCTCTAGTGCGAGTGTTGTCATTTAAAAAAAAACCATTTATCGCCTCCGTCGTGGACATCATAAGGAAATTCGCCGAAGCTCATGACCACAGTCTTCATCATCATGTAAACGTTGAGGCCATCCAGCTCCACGATCATACGGACTTAGTAAGGAGACTCAAAAGAGTCAAAAGGACAAAACCTTTTAAGTTAAGTTAATGTGACATTGCCTAGTGAGTGACACATAAAAGTGTAGTGTAATAAAAGAACACAAGAGCAAAGTGTCTACATATTTATAGAGGCAATATGAGAAGTGTTAATGGACGTCTTAGTTTAATTCATTTTATTAATTTAGGTTTAATTAAAATTACTTATTAGGCTGTTTTAACCAAGATTGTAATTAAAATGATGTACCACTTAGGTATATCACGACATTAAAAAAAAATGTCGTTCACGAATTTCATTAAGATCCATTCAACCGTTTAGTCTTAAAAGCGTAACAAAAACAAACTTATTATCGCATTTATAAGTTAGAAGTATAGACTATAGATATAAACACATCCATCCATGCATCCATCTCAACCAAAAGACGTCCACTGCTGGACATAGGCCTCCTTCCTTTTTTTTTTTTAATGTCATCTCCTGCACTACAGAGCAAGCCCTGTGTCGCGGGGACTTTACAAACATACAATTAACGGACACAAATAACTCCCAGACTCAAAAATAATAAATATGAAAAAATTTAAATAGGTACCTAATTATAATTAATTCAGTCACTTAGTTTTGAGACTTCATAAGCCTGCTATTTATAACCAAACACCCAATTATGAAAAACAATTAGCCATTAAAGAATAAAAGGTACCTAATCAGGTCATCCGGGGTCCAAAAATTACCTGTATAACATGTGAGATTTATTATTTAAATTAAGGTATTCAAACAATGGACCGTTCTAACGACTATGGTGTGGCCCTAATAAAACAAGCCTGGTTGGCACACACTTTACTGGTTTGTAACCTGCGCCCCTACTACTAATTCTTTTCTAGAACTTTTCTCGCATATATCCCTGACGATAAGCAGTTACCGTAGCCTATGGATGCTTCCAATACCAGACGTTTTTTTGGTGTAAAATAATTCAGCAACACGCAAGTGATACTTGCGTGTTGCTGAATTATTTTTTAAGATGGATTATCTCTGGGATAGGAAAACGTTTCTTCCAAAACGCATCCCTAAATGAGCGCTGGAGACCTATAAATGTTAATTTAAAAAAACTTTAAATTTTTTTTTCGAAAATTGCTTGACCGATTTCGATAAATTAAAAATGAGTCCACTTGAGAAATATACCATTTGAAACGATCAGACATCTTCGAGTAACCGGTGAACATACATAAAAAACCGCCGAACTGAGAATCTCCAGAACGATTCAGACGAACTCTTTTTATAGTCGGTTAAAAATAAAACATACATAGACAGTCATACCAAATATCAATTCAATATACTCTTGGGAAATTCTAATCTCACTTGCAAAATTTACCTTAACAAGTAACATATAAACAGTTAAAGAAATACTTGTTAAAATACTTTGACTTAGACTTAGATAGTCTTTGTGTAAATTTTTGATTAGGCTTGTTTGCTAAAAGCCTAAAAAATTCCAATCAGAAAAATACCTTTTTTTTTAATTATTATCCAGAATAGTTACACCTATATAACATTAACTTTGCCACAAACATAAACCTCCTACGGTTTATCCGTTTGTAGGCGAGTCGTTTGAACATTTTAGTCCCTTACATAACCTTATAAACTGTATTTTGTGTATAAAATTGTTTTAATTTGCGGTGGAAACTATTTTTTTTTAAAAGGATACATGGTTTTTAAAATATTTACCGTAGAGGATCATGGTAGGTCCATGCTGTTAACTTGAAGGCTATGGGCAACGTAAACAGAGAACTAATTATAAGACGCTGGTCGTCCAACGTAAATATAATGTTCTATCTCACAGTAGATGATTTTTATTTTACAGCCAAAGTTTTGAACTTAAGAAAATATTCCGTTGATTAGTTTGTTTAATTAATGGTTTTACCTTCTTTGAAATATGAGGTAATAATAATGTTTTGAAACAACTCGCACACGGTTATATGAGTGTATTATTATTATAGATACATTATTATAGAATATACATCGACCAAATAGGTGATGTGCTAAAAAACGGCCAAATTAAAAGTACGAACCAACGTTCATGCCTGAAGAGAAGCGAAAGAAGTATGTCTGGATCGAAGCAATTGGCGTACCGGAGTCTCTGCCTACCCCAAATGGGAGACGGGCTTGATGATAATGTATGTATGTACATAGATCACACACACACACACACACACACACACACACACACACACACACACACACACACACACACACACACACACACACGCACACACCAACGTTTTTCTAATTAAAATACTGTTTGCCTTCTACCAAAGTACCATATCAGTGTGTGCATGCACTAGGTTTTACAACTGCTCACTGGAGAATCTATTTATTGCTCACATGGCATGGTAAAATATCAAGTATTTTCATCATACTCAACTTCAATTTTAAATAGCATGTGCACTCAAAAACACAGCTGTTACACTTTCCTTCAAAGAGAAAATATTGAAGAAAAAATAAACATTTCAAATATTCCCAAAACTAATCACATCTCCTTTGATAGATCGCTTTAACGAAATTCCTGTAATCCCAATCCATTTTCCAAAAACAATAACTTGAAACTCACGTGTTATATAAAAAAGTGATGGATGTGTTATAAAAATATAGGAAAAGATAAAGTCGAAGGCTTACCGTTAATGCTTAGGTAACCCTCCTCGCCCCGTTACAGATCATAAATACCGTGGAATCCTGATAAGCTCTGGTAAAAGAAAAGGCAAGTACCTACCCACGCGAAAAAGGAAAGTTACGAGGCGCTCGCAGGGTTGACAGATCAGCGGTGAAAAATGCCAGGATAATGGGCAGAAAATGCCAGGGTAAGAATGGGGAATTAAGGTGTGATGGTACTGTGATAGTGGGTTGGAATGATGATGGTTGGTAATGAACAAATTTTCACAAGTTTTTTACTATAATAGCTAAAGTTTTTTTGGTAAAAATATAACTTTTTATTTTTTTGATTTATTAATTTCGTTTTCAAAACGCCACTATACTTATACACATGAACAGAATGACACTTTTATTTTCAAGAAGTTTGGCAGAGTTATCATAATACGAATTATGAGTTTTCACGATTCGTCAAATACCAAGCACAGTCCGAACCTCCGTGCTACGACTAACTTTCCTTTCTAACATAATATAATCTGTCTTCACATTTCCCGATCCTGGAATCAAAGCCATCTTTTAATTTCACAAAATCTTGGGCCTAGAGCTCATACCAAGAAGTATAAAAAAATATTTAAGTAGGTACGTGATCAATTTTAATAGGGAATGTCACAATAATGTTGTCATTATTAATTTCGCTTTTTAATATTACTCTTTCTCAATATAGAAATAGAGATTATGTTTTTTTATAAATACACGTCCTGATATCCAAAAATTCTTGTATATTTTGAAGAAAGCTTACAAAAATATGGTAATATTATGATGAATATTGGGCTGCTGACGCCCCTGGCCCATCTCAAATTCGATGTTGGCTTTGTTTGAAAGTTGATCGAGCCCTAATTTTCTTTGTCAGAAACAAAAAACAACTGCGTTGCCTACATTTTGGATGGGCAGTGTCGTCTCTCATTTATTTTAAAGTATAAGTTGTCATCGTGACTTCTAGGAAGTTTATCTAAAAAAAATACTGTTTACTAAACTTTTTTGTAACCAAATTCTTTTATACATTAATTGTACTTTTCTTTAACCCGAATCGGCAATAAACTGCTTTTCATACTATGTATTTAGGTAGCAAACAAGCATACAGCTAACCTGATGGTAAAGAATAAAAGGTACCTAGCAGTTCCATAGCTTATAGACGCTTGCCCACTGCCGACCCACAAAATATTTAATACCAGGGTTTAGAGATAGCACAATTACAGCATTGTGCGTATTATTTGGCTGTGGTATTTTGTAAAGGATCCCCAGTCAGAAAGTCAGAAAGAGAGGTAGGGCATCATACTAGCGAGTAAGCCCAACTGGGGAAGACCACAGCCAAATGACTACACACAGTGGTGTAGTTGTGTTCCTGTGTGTGAGGTCTCCAGCGCTCATTTAGGGATGCGTTTTGAAAGAAACGTATTCCTATCCCAGGGATACTCCCATCATAAAGCCCTGGTGTAAAAAAATGGGTTGGCAACACGCAAATAATACTTCTGGTATTGCAAGCGTATGGACGCTTACGATACCCGAAGTATCTGACGGGCCGTTTGCTTGTTTGCCACTTAAATTGCATAACATAAAGTCGGGATTGCTCGCTTGTATGTTGAGGTAACTTTATGCTATTACTCTATAAAACCAGTAAAGCTATGTTTTCATTATCAAAACAATATTGACTATTTTCAAATGACATTATTGAATAATTTTCCAATCCATCAACAGTTTTGGAAAAGAAATATACTCTAGAGTGTAAATGATCTGTAATAACAATAAAAATGCTGGGCGTAAAGACATATTGACTTTTACATGACAAAGACCTAGTAGGTTATTTCGTACGAAATATATTTCTTCGAAGCTTTCGTGTATAAAAAAATATTGAGGCTCAGCGCACATAGTGTGCCAGGCCAAGATCTAGCAACAAAGGTACGATATTTATGATGGTAACAAAGAAGCATACGTTTGATAACAGTTACTATAGCCTATGGACGCTTTAAAACTAAACATTTAACAGTCTGATGAACTATGTGTTAGTTGGTCAAGTTAGTGGTAAAACACACATAAAAAGTAGTGTAATTAGGGAAATTTCTAATATTTACCTATTATTTCTATTTCTTTTGTTTGAAATCATCGGTGGCGTATGGATATTATACTATCATTGTCAAATATTAAAGTATTATTAGATTTGTCTATCAAAGAAAAACACACACAAAACCTATACTAAAGGTAAGATTTTTCCTTATTGTTAGGTATCTAGAAGTGACTGAAAAAATTGTTTGCGTACTACGAAGCTTTTTGTATTAAATTGAGCGATAGAGTACTCTCTACATTTTTTATTAAGGTTGCTGCTTGCTCGCACAATATACGGGATAAAAAGTAGCCTATGTGTTATTCCTTCTTAACTGTATTCGATTCGTTTTTAATCTTCGCAAGTATGAGCATGTGTCTACTTACCGCTCACAGTTGAATTGGTTACCTATTCGCCAACGCCGTAGTTTGCGTACTCTCACTACTCTCTTTTCCTTCCTTGGGTCACCTACCTCTCCCTCCTATCTTGCTCACTGTTTTCAGTATCTATGTAGTAACCACAACAGAAACCTCCGCTCTTCCCATAATCTCCTTCTTAGTTGTCCTTCTCACAGTTCCAATTTTATTAACTCCTCTTTTCCTGTTCAATCTGTTCTTCTTTGGAACGTTCTTCCTCTCGAAATCAGGATGTCCACAAACCGTTACGCGTTCAAATTGAAGGTGCGGCAACTTTATCTAAATAAATTGGCAGAATCGTCTCAATAATTGATATAACTTATATATTATAGTCTATATATAAATATATATTTAGGTATTTATTGGATGTATGTTTATTTAGGTAGGATTTATTATTATTTAGTATATTTTAGTATAATTATTTATGTATCTTTTGTGTTATAAGAAATTAGTTTTTTTTTAAATCTCTTAATTTTTTTTTCTTACTTCAATTACACCTACTTTGTATTTCTCTGCATCACCCTTACAGGATATATGTATATGAAGTTTTAATAAATAATAAATAAATAAATATTCCAGACTATAATATATCTCTATGTCAAATTTAATGCAGATCCTTTTAGTAGTTTTTGCGTAAAAGAGTAACAAACATCCATACATTCTTACAAACTATCGCGTTTATAATATTAGTATAGATCACCACACCACAAAAGAAAACAGTTATTTTTCTGTGAGAACTTAGCCTGTTTTTTTTACACACATAATGTTTTTGGTGGGATGTAATTTAAACGGAGCACGACAAATACATTTTGAATAATTTCTACAGAATTTTTCCGTTTAACGCCGAGTATAATTTTTAATATATCACGCTTGCACGATTATGTTTTAAGAGTAAGAAATATTGACATTGATATTATATGTCATACATTTTCATAAACAAATTTATTTGCGTGTAAATTTTTTCGACATCTTACATTTAATAAAATATTAAATTCATTTAGACACGTATATAAAATAAAATTTAAATAATATCTGTATCATTAATGTCACTGGTGTACATTAAAGAGTTTTCTATTCTATTCTATATAATAATATCACGGATCTGGTTATTTTTAAGGGAAACATTTTTATTATTACTATGTAGGAGTACTTACATAATTATATTCTGAAAACTCTGTGTAAGTCGCTCAATGAAAATAAACACATAATTATAAGATACAAGAACATTTATTAAAGTTACTTTACCTAAACTACTTAAAAACAATCAGATATTGATTTTAAAGGTGGTGGTGTATAAAGGTGGCTGGATCGCAAATGCGTTGACCCAAGTAAAGTCTAGCCTTAGGATCGTGAAATGATTCGACTAGACTTTTAGATATCTTACTATACAGTTTGTGGGCATTTAGTCCCCAGGGTTCTAGAGTTTTGCACAAGTGTGTACGCACACACTTGTGCACTACAATATGTCCCTCGCAGTTGCCTTTTTTCGTTAAGATTGGGGTCGAAACTCTAGAACCCTGGGGACTAAATGCCCACAAACTGTATAGTCTACAGTATCACAGCTACACTCTTAATTTATTTTACTCTTATAAAATGAGATCAGATACAAAACCAAAGGCAAACAACCGCCAGATTGAACCAATTGCTTGTTCATTAATACTTATATTCCTTAATAGCCCAATCTGTCAAACATTTAACCCTAAAATATGATCGGCTCTCGATCAACGGTTACACGGTACTATGTAAATATGTTTTGTATTACAACTAACATAGTAATTTCGACCCTTCTCAATATGTGGCAGACCAAAGGATTGCAGGAATAAACATGACGCGCTTTGACGTTCAAGAGTGTTTTAGGGTTAAAGGGGAAATTATTGACAAATATGCGGCCAATGCTGTTAAGGAAGGAGGTGTCTTGTATGTTTGTAACATATTTCTGATGGGAGTCAGGGTAATCGATCATTCCACTACGGTCTATTTTTTTTGGAGATGACTTTCAACTTAACCCTAAATATATAGTATCCCTTCATTTTCCCATAGGGGTAAGCGCCCAAGAGCTAACATGGGCGCCTATGCGGCGAAGGATACTATCCGCGACGAGGTAATCCGACAAATAACCAAAGTTACGGACATAGCTCGCAGACTTAGCTGAAGTGGCAATGGGCTGGTCACATCTGCAGAAGGATCGACGGCCGATGGAGCAGACGTTTCGTAGAGTGGAGACCGCGACTCGGTAAGCGGAAGGTAGGGTGGCTCCCAGCTAGGTGGAAGTATTAAGAAACGAAGTACTTAGTTGAAGTTATACCTAAAACGCTTTCAACTCTCTCCACAGAGGCAAGGAGATATGCAAGAGAGGGAAAACTCGAAATAAATCCTATACCAACCCGTCTGGCCAGAGTGGTATAGTAGGCTAATATCCCTCCAAGTATATGGAGGAAACCCGTGCCCAGCAGTAACACGTTTATGGGTTAAGATGAAGATGATGAATGCTATATAATTTGTAAATCTAATGTTTTTGCCAATTATTATTAAACTTACAGTGATTTTTTTTTATCACAATATTTACTTTTGTTTGTTAGCATTCTGCAATATTCAATTGATATTAAACCTGGCACATAACTAGAATGTTTATTTTTCATTTAAATTCCATTTAATTGTTTTGATACCTAAGTTTGCTCAGCTTAAGTGGAATAAAATATTTCTATAACAAAATATACTTGGTTTAAACAATAAGAGACCATTGCACGTTGTAGAACTCTGACCCCAAAACGAAATGTCCGAAGCCGAAATAATTTGCATATTTGCGCAAAAAAATACACTGTCACTGAGTAAATTTGTACCTACTGCAAAAATATCCTCCCAAACAAAGGCGTCTAAGCAAAGAAAAAGAATCTTATTTTTACACAAATTATAATCGTAGGCTTATTTCAGATTAGCTCTCAATTTTGACGCGAGCGTCAATCGAGAAAGTCTTTCTTTTGTCGTTTGTGCGCTTTTATTAAGGAAAAGTTTATTTTTTTAGAGGCTTTTGTTTTGGAGTTTGACCGGTAATATGGTTTGCATACCATTCTTTTGTAGCAAGTTTGTTGATTGTAGATTGTCTGCATATGATTTGCATAAAATCTTACTTCTTCACATCAAACGTCCACGAAAGATACAACTGGCATTCTGGCTAAAGGCCAGGTTACAATATCCTGAACCCGACAAGCATGCATGAAGAATGTTGATTATGAATAAAGTATGCGAAGATCGTAGTAAGTGGAAATATTTATGTCTAGATATTTCCAAAATATAAAGTAAATTACATTTTACAATATTATCAAAATTTTAAAATGTCAATATTTACAGAATACCTGCATTACCCTGTAGATTGACTGGTAGAGAATGCTTTTGGCATTTAGTCCAACTTTATTTTATGTACATTTTAAATAAATAGTGAAGATATTTAACAGCAATAATATTTTGCACTTATTTTAGATTAGAATAAGTTCACAGAGAAAATAATTTCATTCCTTTTATACCAGTGTTTACTTAAAAAATGTTAAACACAAATTTTAAGAAAATAACAGAACATAACGAAAAATATTTTAGAATTTTAAATTCAACTTTATACCATAGATTAATCTAAAATGCTCTTTAGTTTATTTTCTTTTATACGGTATAAGATAAAGTTTGTTTTTATTTTACGAAAATATTAAGTTTTGCTTTATTTTTTTAGGTATAAATTTACACAGTAGTAAAAAACGCAAGATTATAAAATTCAAAGGTAAACATTAACTGCACTATAGTTATCTCAACTTTATAGTAGAGAGGCACCTGCTCTTTTAACCTTGTATTTTGAAAGAAACGTTTTCCTATCACAGGCATACTCCATCTTGGAGTATAGTCGGCTACAGATCAGAAGTGATACCTCTGGTAATGCAAGCGTCCATCGGCTACGGCAACTGCTTAACATCATGCTTGTTTGTTCTTGTGTTTGCAAACTGTTCTTATGTAGCAAGTTTGTTGCGACTTAAGAAGTATAAAAAACTAAGTATAATGGCTTTTTTTATTTTACACCGATATTTTACATGTTTTCGTGCAGAAAACGCACTTCAAACACAGTCGGTAAGAATAGTCCATTTCAGAAACCGATATTATAGACTAAACCTCACATTCTGGCATGTTCTTGCAGATATATCGATCCACACGGCTACTGCTTAGCTACAAATCCCTAAAACTTGATAACGAACAGACAGTAACTGTCAAATGCTGACTAATAAGTTAGACTCATGCTTTATGTTACGCGAATCACAGACAGTCCTCTCTGTAGAGTTTCTATATAGGAAGAAGAGATGGTAGCCCACATGCTACTACACTGACCTGAGATTGCCACATACACAACCAAGTACTTTAATAACCCAGGCACTTTACGTGAGATCACTTGCCTCCTTCTTCAAAGAGCTTAAGCACATCAAATTATCCTACTTACATCACATCGACGCTAAATACGCGCTTAAACGTGGAGTTGCAGAAAACAGCTACCTAATAGATTCACGGTGCGCTAAAGTACTGCTACGCTACAATTGACATTTGTGCGCATTTGTCATTGTCGTATCTGATACGTGAAAAGTTATTTTATAGTACGGGAACGTAGCATCGCGCTTCTTACCTTAAGCTGTTGACAGAATTATTTCCGGGCAACTGATCAACCATGAAGCATCATATATTTTTGAGGAGTTACACCAACACAAGAATAAAACCTTTTTTTAAATACTTTTTAGCTGGTAAACAAGCATATACACCGCTTGAATGTTGTTCGATCTTAAAAACTATAATGTTTTGAATCTTTGTAATGCCAGGATTGACTATGGGTATTCCTGCGGTAGAAAAATGGTTCTTTTAAAAAGTCGGGATGGCCCGCTTGTTTTTTATCTGCTGAAACCTAATATATTTATACCCTGGTTCATATTCCTATCAAGATTTTTTAAGTGAATAGGATATTTGTACTATTTTGGCTGCTTGCCTGATCTTTGCAACCTCTAATGAAAATATTTCATTAGTCCCGAAACATTTTGATTCGAAGTTCAAAAAAAGGAAGCAGTATTTGTTCAGTGGTTGCTCCAATCTTTACTTTTACTAACCTCATCAAATGAGGAATGCGGTCATTCGAACTATATGGGACATTCGTGTGTTGGTTCACGAAAAAAAGAAAATTGTTTAATTCTCTCGAGGTTTCCCTACAAATCAAGATTTGTTGAGGAAAAACAATTTGGTCTTGACTAGTTTTCAACCAGACTTTGTGTGATATATTTCATTTATGTTTCTGCTGGAGCGCAGTGTTTTTACCAGTGGCAGTAGGTCTATTTGCTAATATTTTTCCTTATCCCATAGATACTCTAACACAAATCACTGCTGTTAAATTTTTAAGATCAGTATACGAATCCAAGTATATCATGCATCAATAGGCGTAACTGGTTACAACCTTAATACTTAGTATAAAAATATTAATATAAGTAAATTTATGACCTAATAATCCAAATAAATGACGCCAAACTATTGAATTGAAAATGATATAATAATATTTAAATCATAACTTTTGAATAAACTTTGATATTTTCATAAATGCAGTTGAAAGTTAATTATACGCAGGTCATAAATCACAATCAATCTGTGTCAGACAAAGCAATTTCGGTAATGTTGGATCAAAACTTGCGCTTTTGTATTCAACCAAAGCAAGCATCGCATATCTCAAACAAGCGGTTGCCCGCAGCTCTGCCCGTGTTTAAGTCGATTATTACATTAAAAAATACTCTATGTCCTTTCCCAGCATACAATTTATTTCCAGCAAAAATTTCATTCTGATCTGTCGAGCCGTCTAATCGTGAAAAGATAACAAAAGTACACATACAAAAACATGCGGGACAGCCTTTGGAATTGTATAATATTATTTTTTTAATATGGAAAGCGTTTTGGTGACGATGATGCGAGTTCCATGATTTTTGTTCACCCAAAATGTGCTCAACGGGCATAAAGAAGTTGTCACTTCAATAACATGATACATACAAAAAATAAACAGAGAGAGAGTTAATTTCGTATTAATAACAATTATTAAAATTTAAACTAGAACAAGATTAACAGATGCTGAAATATATTCTGACTAGCCTGTTGGTCTAGTGGTTAGTGACTCACAGCAGTCAACTTAATCGAAGTGGGTTTAATTATTTTTTTTCTTTTGTTCTTTTCTGTTATTTTTCATGTCTTCAATGTTTTTCTTCGTTTATACATGTCATATTAGTATATGTATATTTACAATTTTTTTTAAGAGTACAGGCTTGACCACGTTGGGAATTAAATGGCCGGACGCTTTTTGATATTTGTTTTTCAATATGTTAATAAAACCTGCATCTCCTCACCGCATTTGAATATTTTACAAATACATAAAGTACAAACTTATTTTTTCTAAAAATAAAGGTATATTCCACTCACAATCCAAATGTCTTTCTATAACATGATGTAGACAATTGAAGTGAACAAGTAGACATACTGAAATTATTCGTACACCACCGTGAAACATGGGAGTAATAATCTAAATCTACCGTTACTAAAGCTTTATCTGACAACAAAGCAAAAGAAGCAATATATCAAAAGACAAATGCATCGGATAAATAAAGGGTTCATAGCTGCCAAGTCTCTGATTGCAATAATATGTAAACACCAGACAGTGCTGAGATTCTATATCTTTGCCATGAAAAATTGTAGCAGAAACATGACGTTGAATGTTAATGTTGCTACAATAACAAAAATGGACCATTTATTGAAATAAAATGTCTTGGATTATTAGAAATTGCATGGTTTATGATTAGGTTCTTTGACGTATGTCCTGTATCTGCGTCTGTATCTTTAACTTAACATACAATTAAACGTATTTATTGAAAAAGATCGGATCGAAGTCATCGCAGCCCTGAGATACTTACTCAAAAAGCTAACCACTTTGGCGCGCTGAAGCACAAGGCTGACGCGCTGGTCCAGATAAATCAAGCCTATGGATTAAGGGATGAGTCAGTATACGTTTAGACAACTCACTGTTTTTACAGTTTAGCTTATATGGATTTTTACTTAAAAATATAAAACAAAACTTAAGTTATTTTTAGAGAAATAAAATAAATTTTATTACCATTTGAAACATATACGGCCTTATTAATAAACGTGGTGTAGCGATGGAACAGTTTTCCCATGCATTGTCTCTGTTTTTCGAATGTCAAATTACTGATGATAGAATGAGAGATTATAATATACTAGGGGTCGCCCGCGACTTCTTCCGCGTGGTAATTTGGAACGTATATTTTTTTCCGATTTTGCAACATGTCTCACTACTGCTCTGCTCCTATTGATTATAGCGTGATTATAGCCTTCCTGGATAAATGCACTATTCAACAAAAAAAGTTTTTTCTAATCGAAACAGTACTTACTGAGATTAGCGCGTTTAACCAAACAAACAAACAAACTCTTCAGCTTTATAATATTAGTATATGTAGATAATAAAATTATATCTATTCTATTCCACGTTTATTAATAAAGCTGTTGCATTTCAATTTAAATCACTAGTTTTGCCTAACATTATGATGCTTTTCAAAGTTAGTTTTCCCTATTTTGCTATTGAAAAGTGACTGACTTGGAAATATTATTGATTTAGTGGTACAGTTGGCAGCAACACAGGCGTTGAGATATTGCCTCGGTACCGGGCACGTATAAATAAATTAGCAGCCTCGCCCTACAGAGAGTAGCGAGACTTACGCGTGAACATTGTACTCTTTCATTTTTCATCTGCGTATTTTGTATGCACGTAGGTTTTTTGTAGGTGGCTGTATCAATGTAGACAATATCATGTATATGCATTCAAAGAACAGCTACATATTTTCAAAAGGAAATTAATGTCAGGATGACTAGGAATCTGGTTTAATATAGCTAGTTTTTTTCAAATTTCTTTTTTAAAAGACATCTATCGAATGAAGCTCTCTTTAGAAAACAAGTTGTATTTTTTTTATACTACCTGGGTGGCAAACAAGCATACCGCCCGCCTGGTGTTAAGCAGTTACCGTAGCCTATGGACGCTGGCAATACCAGAGGAGTCACTTGCGTGTTGCCAACCCATTTTTTTACACCAGGGCTTTAAGATTGGAGTTTCTTTCACCTATACCTATACTCACACACAGGAACACAAGTACACCGCTGTGTGTAGTTATTTGACTGTGGTCTTCTGTAAGGTGGAGGTCCTTCCTCAGTCGGGGTTGCTTGCTAGTATGGTGCCCTACCTCTCTTTGGAAAGGGTTATACAAACATACAATTAACAGACACAAATTACCTTCAGACTCGAAACAACTTTGTGATTTTGTCCCGTGTGGGGAGCAACTAAGTAGATAACACTTAAGCCACGAAACCAACCGTGCAGTCAAATTCGATTAAGTTAGGTGAATATATTGAATTTTTGTTACTTTATTACAAGCTTTTATTTAGCTTGCAATGTATGTTAGTTAGTTTGTATGTTAGGGTCAAATCTTGTAAGCTAGATTTGAAGTACTTCCCGGTGTTTGATGGAACTGAAATTTGGTATACCGACGAATCTTTGGTGGCCATGCAATAATATAACATGAGGTGGTCTGATGATGGAGTCGGAAGGTGGCCATGGCAACTCTTGATCGAGAAAAGATAGCCGTGTCGTGTTTGGGTGTTCTTGAGGAGTACTATATTCTTAGATAGGTGTTTAGGACGTGATGATCAAAAGTCGAAAGGTGACCATGGCAATTCTTCAATGAAACAAGATAGCCGTGTATATATATAGCCGCAATAATATACCATGAGGTGGTCTGATGATGGAGTCGGAAGGTAGCCATGGCATCTCTTCAACGAAACAAGATAGCCGTGTAGTGTTTGGGCGTTTTGGTTTTATATTGACGAGAACTATTTTCTTAGATGGGTATTCAGGACGTGATTATAAAGTTAGAAAGTGGCCATGGCAACTCTTTAACGAAACAAGACAACCATGTCGTGTTTGGGTGTTTTGGACTTTTCTTGACGAGAACTATATTCTTAGATTAGGAC
This sequence comes from Trisateles emortualis, assembly GCA_947095525.1. NCBI lineage: Eukaryota > Metazoa > Arthropoda > Insecta > Lepidoptera > Erebidae > Trisateles > Trisateles emortualis. The sequence goes on along the minus strand of OX352736.1, from coordinate 15,879,163 downwards.
GTCTTAGGGTGTTTAGGACGTGATGATGAAGTCGAAAATTCATGGCAATTCTTCAATGAAACAAGATAGCCGCGTCGTTTTGTATTTGTTGATAAAGCTTGATGGCTATTAAATTTTTAGGTGGAGTTGAGTGTGTGATGATGATATTCAAAGGTAGTCATAGAAACTTTTCAACAAAACAAGACAGCCGTGTCGTGTGTGGGCATTACATAAATACCCTATATTTTTTTAAAAATATAAACTTATATAGGAGCAATTATTATATTCACTAATATTCTGGTTACTCTGCCAATTTCTTGTCATTTGGTTCTACCTAGTTTAGTACTAGATAATCATGTATAGTCCTAAGATATCATTATTATATTATTATTCCGGTAACTTGAGTACGAGGTTAATACGAGGTTAATATGAGTCCAAGAAAACCCATTTCCAAGTGAACTGTGTGGCAGTGGCAATAAATCAAAAGTGTATCTATAAAAATAAAACCTTTAGTTATAAAGGATGCTGGATCGAAGGTCAAATGGCCACTTTCACTGTATTCACGATTCATATTCATTTATTGACAATTTATCACAAAAATATTTGATAAAGTTTATTACATTCTATTTAATCTTGTTCGGTAACTATCAAAATTGAAATAAATCACTTCAATATTTTTTGGTACCAAATATGTAGTAAGTTGTGGTTGAAATGTCACATTTATGCCTTTATAAATATTTTATAATCTTTGTGTGGGTAAATTATTGTGTTTGTCAAGTCTCCTACGATACAGTGCTTGTACTAGAGTGCGAATAAAAAAAACAATGTTTATTTATTTTGTATGTTTGATTGCTTATTTGTAAAGGTACTTACGGAATGCCTTACACAGCAGTGGTAGGTACTTATATTATTATTACATAACTAAAAATATTAATTCCATTCCAAAATACTATTTAATAGTCAATCTTTGCAATATTTACTAAGCGCTACCGGCCTTCCAATAATAAATCTTCATCAATATTATTGATACTTTTCCTCAATTCATACTACCAATAACCGTGGCAATAAAGACACAATATGCTCCATACTTCAGCGTCAATCGTCAATTCGTAAAAACTGATGGTCGGATAATAAAAATCGATTTCATACCGAATTCAAGCTATTAAGTACTGACATTACGAAATGAAATTTTCGAAAATAAGTGAAAAGGTACGGGAGTTGAATTGGATCCTTTCCCAAAGTTATGAGGGTCTCGACGACCATGCGTCACAATCATTCTCTGTCTAAGAACTGCGCTCCGTCTCTAAATATTGTTTTTAGTCTGTTAGGCGAGCGAAATATTTATGATCCACATGCAAATTTCAACTTTGTAATCATAACAGACTGTTCAAATTTAAATGAACGTAATCTTTCAGTATTTGGTATTTCCATAGCATAAATACTGCAAAGGTACGAAAGGTATGAACAAGGGTCACAAAATGTTTTCGTTTCGTTTTTAAGTTTATTATAAATCTTTTTATCAGCTATCGTAATGAAAACTGTTGTTACCAACTAAGTTGTCGATGACTTGGATAAACTAGAAATATAAAGGACACAGAAAACTCTGATAACAATTTTCTCTATCTGGAACTCAAACGTTGTGCAGAAAATCTTTTCATTAATCAACACATTATTAGCAGCTGGGCTACATGTGCTTTAAGTTAAGACACACTGCTTCTTTAATATATGTCTGTTCTTCATGACCTAACATATTCTACAGAAACGATTATATAAACATGGCGAGCATTTCATTTCTGTGTAAAACCTCAATAACAAATTTACAGTCGAACACGTAGTAATTTTGCATATATTCATAAAAAAACTGTAAATTTTATTGCGAGCAACGGTCGCGACGTACCTATGCGCAAGTTTGGAATAACTTTGGCGAGTGCGCTCTATTTACTTAGCTCTCGAACCTCGACTGGCGTTCAAACTGCTCCCGTCATAGATTAACGTTTTGTTTATACAGATCCGACAGTATTTAAAACTAAATTGCTTGAAACCAAAGGCTAAAATGTGAGACGTAACTTAAATTTGCTTTCCGATTTATGTTTGCGTTACTTCTTACATAGTTTCTGTATTTATTGCAATATTATTTATCTATATTACTGTTTAATCGGCCCGTAATTTGTACAGATCTTGAGTTGTTCCCGGACTTACCAACATTTTTTTTATCATAATTGGATTTATTTTTAATAAGATTACATAAAAATTATAATTCAAATATGTCTGTCTTACGGACGCAAATACTTTTAATTAAGGCATACTACGGTATATGGCATCCATGTCTGCGTGCATGCGTACGTGTGTGTGCGTGTGTGGGCCTTCTTGCAACCTAAACTGCTTGATAGATTTCAGTAAAAGAGGTAAGGTTAAACTCGTTTTTGAATTTGGTAGTACTGTTATATGACGATAGCATCTCCAAAGTTAATACCTATGTACCTCAACCTGCCTTATGTATAGGAGCGAGTGTCATTGCATTTAAGGCTTCGCGTTGCATTCTATATAAAATATTTTCGTAATTCGAAGGGTAATCTGTTCCATTTATTTATTTTTACTCTATGACTAAAACGATTTCTTTTACAAGAAACCGCTCGAAAGCTGCGAATATGAAATTGGCTCATCCTTGCAACAGACATGCCTTCTTTATTTATGCTAACAGAAAAGTGCCGTTTTCAGAACTTCCAATAGCAAGTTGCGCAAAACTATTTTATACTGTTTGCTAACTAAGTTTCCTTATGCTATTGGGCAATCTGGTTTTAGCTACTTTTGGCATGGATTGTGCACAAACAAGAACTGAATTGGATGGTACGTTACGACTTACTTTAAGCTGATAACATTTATGAAAAACTGGAAGACGCAGCGTGGGCAGACCTGCAACTTAGTTAAGGTTGCAGGTAGCCAATGGGCAAGGTCAGTTCAAAACCTGAGGCTGTGGAAATCTTAAGGAGGCCTATGTCCATTAATAGAAGTCTTTCGTCTGATAATAATGATGAAGTCCAACTGGAAAAGGACCTCTGCCTTACTGCATCAGTTTGCATGCTACCGAAATTGTATTTTACAAAATATTGTAACTATCTGGCGATTAAAAAGAGAAGCCTGCCTTTCTTACTAGTTTTTTTTTATGGTTTCATGTCGGCGAACTAGCCGTAGGCAAATTAGCTGCCAACGTTTTTCTACCTTTTTCATAATTTATGACTTTCCTTAGTGTTATTTTGTAGCCTAAATGAAAAAAATATTTTGGTTTAAGTTTACAGAAGAACTCAGTCAAATACCTGCACGGTGGTATAGTTGTGTTCCTGTGTGTAAATACAGATCTCCAATATTTATTGATGGATGCTTTTAATACGCGATTTAAACAAAGTCAAACTGAGGGTAATGATAAAATAATTTAGTGCTTTTAATATCACTAACGAATGCCGAATACAATGAGACACGTGTAATATACAAATATGAGACAATAAGTAAGTCGTATGAATAAGGCGTCTTCTGATACGTAATACAAAATAACTCAATTAAAATTGGCATCAATTTCAAACAATACATTTTCGGTTATAATGAAAAGTGGAATACTGATGCCTACGATAAAAATGAACGCAGCGATGGTTGCAAACATTTACGATACCCGCATGACGCAGAGGAGTGGCCTGAGTCTGGAATACAGATTTTTCTACTTTAGTGTTGCAATTTATCCCAAAGGTACAATTACAAATATGCAAATTTTAATCCATGTATGTGAAAACTGTTAAAAAGACAAATGCTGTAGAATATTTTTATTGAGTAAATAATTGCAACAGTGGATTTATTTCGGCTGAATAAAAATAGTAGTAGAACCAATAATATTATAAAGAAAGATAAGCTATCTCCATATTGAGTAGCGTTCAGTTTTGTTCTATGTTATTGAGCATACGGTCTGCTTTAATTTGCGAGTAATGTACTTCCATCTTCTTACGGCGGTATGAGTGACATCCGCACACGATCTACACGAAAAAAGACATGCTTGCATATAGATAACTGTTTCGGTACGTAGATTGTGAGTTGTCAAGTCGATGCACCTATGGTGACGGGCTCATTAGGCGACTCCATTGATGTCTTTAGATGACGTAAGAATAACGTATCTTCATTGATCGATTTGATTAGTGCTAAAACAAGTACAGGTTTTCGTAGTGTGGTGCCATATAGATAGATAGATAGATAATTCTTTATTGTACACCATATATGTTAGAAACAAACAGAAAAAACTACAAGACTAGTACAATGGGCGGCCTTATCGCTAAGCGCGATTTCTTCCAGGCAACCTTAGGATGGACAGGAATGACCAGAACATTTACAACATGTGAATATAGCATCGTAGCGGGGCTGTAGTTTCTTTATGAAATATCATCATCATCTCAACCTGATAATGTCCACTGCTGAACCTACGCCTCCCTCATATGTCTCCACAATGGCCGATCTTGAGCTGCCTGCATCCAGTGCTTTCCTGTAGCTCTGATGATGTCATCTGTCCACCTAGTGCTGCGTCTTCCTGTGTATGGTCGCCACTCGAGAACCTTTCTTCCCCATCGGTTGTCAGTTCGTCGAGCGATGTGGCCTGCCCATTGCCACTTCAACTTGCTTACTGTTAGAGCTATGTCGGTAACTTTGGTTCGTCTGCGGATCTCCTCATTGCGGATTTATCACGCAGAAATACACCGAGCATAGCTAATTCCATAGCTCTTTGAGCGACTCTGAGCTTATTCATGAGGCCAACAGTCAAAGACCACGTTTCTGTGCCATAAGTCATCACTAGCAACACACATTGGTTATAGACTTTCGTCTTAAGGTACTGAGGTATTATTGACAAAAAGATGTTACGCAATTTTCTTTATGGCCGTTCGTAATTATATTATTACGGCTGGTAATTCTTGTACACATTATGGATTATTTTCCTCTTGCTATTATTTTTGTCTCGATATGATGCGTACTATGTATACGATGCAGTCTACAATGAGTATTATGCAGTCTTTCTACAAGTCCGAAGAAGGTTCGAACACAACTATTGCTTGAGATTTGATTATTCACTAATTTTCTTAATTTGGTACAAGACATAATTTAATATAACCTATACCTTCACTTGAATTCTGTATTAGTCTCTTGATAGAGAAGAGAATCTGTACCCAGCAGTAAGACTTGTGATTATTCCTAATGTGTAATCATATAAAACATTTTTAAATACCAGTATTGCGAGAATTCCTTTTATAATAGCGGGTTAATTTAGACTTAATGAAATTATGGCTGCTTCATTGTGGAATGTAAAGCACTCAGTAAATAAACAAGCAAACATTCTCAAGAAACATTAAAACAACTTCGCACTCGAAACAATTTAATTCTATGAAAAAATGTTTATAATTGTAGCTATTGTATTGAAAGCACTTTGCGATTTGAATTTTGGATTGTGTTTTAAATAAAATTTTGCATTATCGAAAATTTGAAGAATGTAAAATCAGTGTCAGTTACTATTTCTTCAAATACTTAAGTAAAATATTTAAGAGAGAGAACCATGATTCATTTGTTATTATTTTACGAGAACAGATTTTTTTTCGGGATAAAACGTAGTCTATTTGTTATTCCAGACTATAATCTATCTCAATGCCAAATTTAATCCAGATCCGTTTAGTAGTTTTTGCGTGAAACAGTAACAAACATACATTCTTACAAAATTTCGCGTTTATAATATTAGTAGGATACATATAGAACATAACCATTATTGGCTCTCTACTTATTGTGGTTGCATAAAGAAATATTAAAAGTATACAATAATAAATAGTAAGAAATATTAAAGTATAACATTAAGAAACAAATCTTAGACATGAAATCATATATTTTTATAAATAAATCTTTTAGATTTGAGTCACTTTGATTACAACGCTGATTGACCTTTTATATACCAGTCAAGCAGTGAATAATCATGCATGACTAATAAGAAAAATCTAAAAACTAATTGTATAAAACGGTGTGAATGACATTCACTCACCGTGAGTGAATGTCATTCACACCTATTGAATATACCTAATATACTAACAGTTGCCAGCTGCCCCGCCCGCCTACATGTCGGTTATCGCAATAAAAAGTAGAAAATCCAATTCAGTCGTGAAAGCGTAACAAACAAACTACCTTCGCATCTACAACATAAGTATAGATTTAATTGTCTGTTTTTAAATAAATCTAATTAATATATGTAACAAACTTTCATATGTCCAACACACAGTACTTTTTACCCTCTAAACTGTTGACAGTAACTAATAAAAGTTTTGACAAGCATTAAAATGAACGCTTAACGTTGCTCCATGTGTTGTTTAAGGCTTCAGACTCCTGTCAACCGCAAGCGTTTCAAATTTAAAAATATTGTGTTTATTTTTTTAATTTTACACATATTCTGGTTTTTAAATTATCAATAATATATAAGAAGGTTGCTGGGGTAGACTGGATGCGGAAGGCGGAGGACCGGGTGTTGTGGCGTGAATTAGGAGGACTATGTCCAGCATTGTACTGATACAGGCTGATTGATTGGCTGATTGTAAATAATTAAATTGAGTGCAAGCAGCTCAAGACCGGCCTTTGTGGAAACCTATGGTCCACGTTAAATAGTAGATGTCATCAGACTGAGATGATGCTGACGATAACAATAGTTTCACCTTATAATACAGGTACAGGCCAATATACAGGTAAGTATATTGGCAAAAGGACACCCTCATCCATCGCCTGCCTGCAACCTTCACCAGGTTGTCCCATCGCAGAACCTAACTACATTGCGTCTTCCAGTTTGTGGTACCCACCACATGATCTAACTGCTCCAAAAAACGTCAAATCTTCTCCAGGTAGTTTCGACACCTCCTACGTATAAGTGTGTAACTGAAAAAAGCAAATTTTACAGGAGAGCGTTTTAAAGATTTCGATAAATTCAAATCGCAATTACTACGTAATTATAGGTACTAGATTTATGAAATTTCGCACAGGGCTTAGAATTAGGGTAACATTTGTTAGGAGTTTTAAAAAAATCTAAAATATCTTTTATTTATTGATTTATTGTAGATACATACTTTTACGTTGTTTTGATCAGAACTTTACATGTAATATGTGGCAGATACATACTTATACTAGGAATTTGATAAACACAACATATTCGTAACTGTATACTTACACAGTTTTACTCGGTTTTATAGCGATTTGTTCAGTTCGGTATCTGAATATTGATAGAGAGTACCTATTATGATTTATTAGAAAAAATAGCGGATATTATTTTGTTCTAAATCTTATGAGGTCTTGAATGATAAATTGAAACAATGAAATAAATAATTGAATGTTATATTAAAATTCTCATGATGGCACGTCCAAAGAATCACAAAAATAACATAAATGCAGTTTGGAAAAAAATTAAACATAATTCTCAAAAAAATCCCACGTTCATGGAATTACAAAAATAATTAACATTTAAAGTTTTTAGAATAAAAAATTAAAAAGTACGTCACGTTAATATTAAAATTTGATAATAAAATCAAACACACGTCCAAAGAATTACAAACATTATCTAAAAATCAATTCTAAACACGCCGTACCGTAAGATTTCAGAGAAATTCTTACCATTGACAATTAGGCTGTGGAATGAACTGCCGAGGTTTTCCCAAGAGACTATAGCAGGGTTCTTCAAGAAAGGAGTTATAAGGTTTTTAAAGGGTCGGCAACGCGTGAGTGACACCCTTGGGGTTACAAACGTCCATAGGCTACGGTAACTGCTTACCATCAGGCGGGCTGTATGCTTGTTTACCACCTTGGTAGTATTAAAAAAAAAGATAATAAAGAAGTAAGTAATTCACCATATCTTCTCGTCCCAAATACCGCAGTGTCTCAAGACGAAAGTCTTTGACCAGTGTGTGTTGCCAGTGATGATCTATGGATCCGAGACGTGGTCGTTCACTATGGGCCTCATGCGAAGGCTCAAAGTCACCCAAAGAGCAATGGAGAGAGCTATCCTTGGAGATTCCCTGCGAGACCAAATCAGGACCGTAGGAGAACTAAAGTAACCGACATAGCTTGAAGAATTGCCTCAATTACGAGTAAGTGGCAATGGCCAGGGCATATAGCTCGCAGAACCGATGGCCGTTGGGGTAGAAAGGTTCTAGAGTGGCGACCACAAACTGGCAGACGCAGCGTGGCTAGGCCTCCAACAAGGTGAACCGATGTATGGTAAAGGTCGCAGGCAACCGATGCCAGGACCGAACGATGTGGAAAACCTTGGGGGAGGCCTATTTCCAGCAGTGGACGTCTTATGCCTGAGATGGAAGTAATTCACGTTTTCTAAAATTAAACAATCTCTTAAAAATATCAAGTAGTAAGTATTTTGGCATGCTTAATAATAGTCTTTGTAAAATTAGTATGTAGTTATTGTATTAAAAAGTTTGGGTAGAGGTAACTTGCCCGTATACGCTTTATTTAATTGTTTAGTAAATAATGTTGGACGCGGAGATGGAAGTAAACTATTGCTGAGTCTGTTGCGGTATCTTGTTCTTGGTGTAGGATTGTTTTATTTATTATTACTTTATATACACAAACTGGTATAAAGGCGGACTTAATGCCAGAGGCATTCTCTACCAGTCAACCTATAGGGTGATGCAGAGATAAAACAATGTAGGGGCACGAGTCTGAAATTGAAATATTAAAATAAAATCAAACAATAATATTGTAATACATACAACATACATATTTAGAAGGACATACATACATATAATAAATTACATATTAATAAATTAAAGAAATAACAATTAGCAATTTCTTGAGCAATATATAATGAAAAGCTAGGTGAATTATACCCGATACATCATTCCTACAAGTAGAAACGCATGCAGTTTCATGATTATTACCTCCAGTACCTTCAGAAGAAACGCATGCAGTTTCGTAGTTATTTTCTTGGTACTGGTCTTTATGAGTATATTTTTCAAGACCATAAGATTCTTCGTCGCTACTGGCATCTGTTACGATTTGAGAAATGCGGTGGAGGTCCTCTTCCGTGAAGTCCTTAGAAAAAGGTATTGGCGATTCACCTAAAAAAATGATTATTTTTAATAAAAGTAGTGCCTAAGTAGAAAAATATACCCAAATATCGTTATTGAATACCTACCTACTTTCTTAATTAATTATGATGTCCTACTGATTTGTTAGTTTGCAACATAATTTTATTGTAAGTAGTTGGATTAAAATAAGTTCAAGGAGAGAAGTAAATTAGTAATAATTATAATAATATTAGATAGGTTATATGTAGTTACATGTTGACAATTAAATTACATGACAGGGAATAATTATGTATCTGACTAGATACATAACTTTAAATTAACTATATCCCAGTGTATAAGTATGTAAGTGCATAGATACAACTCACGAACAAACTATATCCCACCGAATAAATATGTAACTGCGTAGATACACATTTATACATTGCAAGTGAAGAATTTTTTAATTATTTATTAAAATATCGTTATTATTATGCAAATCATTTCAAATTAATAATAATTGAAATACTAATGGCTTTATTAGCAGTTTTAAAATAATTCTAATAAAGTTATTTAGCTTTTTACGTTTAAAATATGATTAGAATTACTTACTTCTGTTTGGTGTTGGCGGCATTTGTTTTTCTATTTCAATAGTTCCACTACTTAAAACCACTTCTTTTAAGTGTGTTAAAAATTTAAATCTATTCGACATCATAAATAAATGTACACAAGATTAAAAGTGCGTGCGCGCATGACAGTCGCCGAGCGTCGAATAACAAAACAAGTGGCAGTTGCCCTCATCCCGCGCGGGGTGTGACCCGCGTAGATATGTGTAAATGGCAAATACATTTTTATACGTCGTGCATTTTTGAAATGAATTGCAGATATAAACTTATACGCTTGATAAAAAACTATGTTCTGATAATATTTTGTAATTTTTTTTTAACTCATTTATAGAGTCGAGGGCGTAGATTTCAAAAATGCAATAATCGTATAACTGTGTATCTGGCAGATACACACATATACGTAGCTGGTGTCGGTTTGATCACTTTAACGAAGACCTACGCACGCTGTGTCTTCCAATTTCTGGCCCCCACTCGAGAACCTATCCGTCCTAAAGACCTTTGGTTCTGTAGGCTATGTGCCCTGCCCATTGTCACTTAATTAAGACAATTCTTGGAGAAGGTATAGGCTTCACCTAAGAGTTGAATTGGAAATCAGCAAAGGACGTCTGGACATAGGTCCAGACGTCCTTGGCTGATTCCTCACTATACATTAATATGTCATCATAATTGATGGCATTATTCGATACCTACAATTGTAACTAAACATATTTACAATTATAGCCTCACTCAACAATTCCACTGAGCTGTTACGTCATCAACCGCAATTGAAACGCCGACTGATGGATACCCTTATCTAATTTCTATGCAATAAATTACTTACTACCCAGCTTTAATTGTTTTGTATCCAGATACAATTTATGACTGTGGTCGTAGCATTTTCCGCGGTGTTTCACTATTCTGATAGTGAAATGATTTTGGTTGACTGTCTGTGGAATGGGAACAGATCTATTAATATTGGAAGTATCGATGTTTGGAGATGAAATTTTGTAACTGTTTGCACAATATGTTCATGTATTATGTTCATTTAAAATTTATATATAACTATTACTTAGGTGACTAATAAATAACGACCGCTTAATGGTGAGCAGAATTAGACATAGCTCTCCTTGCCAAGTTTAATCAAGATCCGTTCAGCCGTTTAGTCGTGAAAAGGTAACAAACTAACTAACAAACAAACAGAGTTAAGTACTTTCGCGTTTATAATATAAGTATAGATATGATACTGTTTGCTACATTACATTTGCTTAGCAATAGTTGCTTAGCAACCATAATGGAACATTATCTAGATAGCCATCCGTAAAATACTTATTATTGAGAAGTGCAGGTGGCCATCTGTGGCTTTCTTCATCAGTTTTACTTCAACATATTATACTTTGTGAATGCAAATGTTTGTGTGTATGTGTTGTTAAAAATATTGAAATTACTTATACTTTTTTTAAAGTTCCTTAATTCCTCATGGATCCCTTCATCAGAACTTTCTCTTGATGAAAAAGGGGCCAAACTGGAAGTAACTCTTCTCAGACAACATTTTCATATCGGTCCAAAAATGACGGAGTTCTGCGGTAACAGACATTTAAAAAAAAATACACAAGTATTGATAACCTCCTCGTTTTTGAAGTCGGTTAGAAAAAAACACATTAATAAAGAGAATTTTCAGAATGTTGAACTACTTTGTCATCAGAATTAATTCCAACGATTATATAAATATTTACAGTTGAAACACACGGGTATTCTAATAAAATTTTAACTAACGATGGTTCTGTTCGGCGAAACGCAAAATTCATATTGAAAAAGTTACCGCGTCCGCGTACAAATATTCAAATCGAGTGAGACATACCACAGTGCGCTTTTGAATTTCATTCGGTTTCCAGCGCAGCCCTAGCTTCAGTTCCGATTAGGGTTCGATTACACTGTTTTAGCGTACAAGACTGAACTTTTTTTCTATTTGTTCCTACAATTAATACGTAATCAATTAATAAAAATCCTGAAGAAAATACAATTTTCTTCAGGGTTTTATACGAAAATGAAAATATAATGATGTATTGTAGCTATTTAGTTAACAAGAAACGCAAGTCCAAATCCTTTGCTATATTAATATAATCGGCTTATTGGACAGGATTACATTACCCTGTGTTATGTGTATGTTATATTTATTTGCGTATTAGGTATGGACAAATGTAAGGGGCAAATTATAGAGGAAAAGTATATAAACTATTAGATATTTTCCTTATTCGATAATATAGATTGTTTTCTGTATTTGCTTTATCAGGGATACGTGAAGATATTTATTTTATTCAATGAGGTTTTATTGATATCAAATTGCTTTTACATGATATAAGTCCTAAGGACTAGAAACTAAATAATTGTTTCGTGTATCAATAATTTTGCAAGGTAAGGTAGGCAGTCAGCACGAAGTTAGTCACCATTTTCTAAAAACATAGCGAGACGAGAGAACCAACGTTTTCATAAACTTTGACTTGACCAGAAAGAGTCTAGAATCTTTCTGGTCATGTTGAATTGTTGTCCCATCGGATTATAAGCTTAAGGGTTAAAAAGTACACGTGTGTCTGCGCACGCAATATTATTTAGCTCTATAATATCTCCCGCGCAGATTACGTCACCGTGGTCAAAATTCGGTTCGGAGGACATTTTCATCATCATCATCATAGACAAACAAGATGGGCACTGCTGGACCTGGGCCTCTCCTAAGTATAATCTAATTAGTACTTAACCTACCAACTTTTGAAGCTTAAACTTTTTAACTTAAACCTACAAAATAACTCAATGTTATAAAATAGTGGATTGATGATTTTTTTTGATACTAATTGTATAAAAAAAAAACATAGTTGGGGCAGTAAAATTCTAGAGTGGCCATCACAGCGTGGGCAGGCCTCCAACAAGGTGGTCGGAAAACTTTGTAAAGGTTCCGGGCAACCACTGAACGAGGTCAGCTCAGGATCAAGCTCTGTGGAAAATCTTGGGCAAGGCCTATGTCCAAATAGGAGACGCCATTTGGGTGAGATGAAGATGGAGATGAAAAGTCATAGTCATATTGTCGATATTTCAGTAACAATATAATATTTATTTGATTCTTTCTAACGTTTATGTTAACCATAAACCCTACCCATACACTGAAAGTATTTTATTACACCCAAACATTATCGAACTCAATCGAAAGCTACTAAAACAGCAAAAACATAGGTAAACACTGCATCCTAAATCGCGGTCGTAAATTGTTGTACCTGTGAAATCGACATTGACCAGTTAACGGTTTATTGCAAGCTTGTGGTCACATCCTTAGCTGGTCCCCGTTACGATTCAGTACCGACCGGCTCGAGTTTTATGGCGAGGGTTTCTTTGAATAATGTAGCAGACGGCGCGTGAAGAGACGAGCTACAGAACTAGTGTTAGGTGGGGTAAGTGATGAAAGGTCGGACGCAGACTGTTGTTTATTGAATTCAAATTAAGGTGCCTTTGAAGAAATCCTACAAGTGAATTTTTTGACTCATTTTTATAACTAATAGACTTATAAAAAAGTTCAAATGCTTGGCAGAAAAGTAGAATCTTCTCAGAATGAACATTTATGATTGCGATAGAAAAAGGTCGGCTAGATTATATTGCAAAATTCTTTAATCATGTGCTACTTGCACAATATGATTAAAGAATTTTACAATATTATCTAACCGACTTTTTTACTAAATCTATACTTTAAATATAATGTATTGCTGATTCACTTTTAAGTGTTCAAGATAGTTAAACTGTTGATTCGATTTTTTTTATATATTGAAACGATTATAGATTATAAAAAAAGCATATTGTTATAAACAATATACTGTATAGTAATAAACTATTAAATATATTTTATATATTTTGAATAGTTGTCTTATGCTACTGGACCAACAAAAGAATGCTCGTAATTGATGTAAATAATACGTCCATAATTAAATCGCGTCAGTTCATAACTTGAACCACGTACAAAACTGTCAGCATACAATTTAATGCAAAGTGTAGGAGAATTTAAAATGGCCGAATCACCCATTACTATATTATTTTATACCATTTTATTAGCTAATCTATCCCAATAAGTACATTATTTTGATAATGCAGCTATATTATAATATTATATTTAAATGCAATAAGTAATCCGATTTCTAGAATATTTTTTTACCATGTGTTACAATACTATTAAATGCTTTCGTCAGCTGATTGTAAATTGTTGCTGATGTTAAGCCGTTACCGTAGCCTATGGACGCCCGCAATACCAGAGGTATCGCTTGCGTGTTGCCAACCAATTTTTTTAAACCAGGATTTTAAGATGGGAGTATCCCTGGGATAGGAATACGTTTTTTTCAAAACGCATCCCTAAATGAGCGCTGGAGACCTGTATTCACACACAGGAACACAATTACACCGCTGTGTGTAGTTATTTGGCTGTGGTCTTCTGTAAGGTGGAGGTCCTTTCCCAGTCGGGCTTGCTCGCTAGTATGGTGCTTTACCTCTCTTAGACTACTAACAAAAGTAGTAAATTTAACTTTACTATCGCGAAATAAGACGCAAACAGATTATATTATTATTAGTCCAAGACAAAGTTTTAGTTAAAACAACCTGCGGGTAGTGTAGTGAGTCGAGACCATCGTATCATGTAACTTTATTTAGGACAGTAACAAAGTTTACCCATATAGGTAGATTGTAGAATTAGATATAGTAGGAAGAGACAAAAACAAATCTATCTCATTTCAACATAACAGTCTATCTCTTTCTTACATATCATACATACCATATTAGTTTTGTACGAACAATTAAATGCACTTTTGCAGTTAACATATTACCAATTAATTAATATTATTATCATTAAGTTCCACGTAGAATCACACCCGTCAGAGAAACATAATATTATGTTCCTTATATTAATATAAATATTAAGAAAAGTATTAATCAGTTTTCCAGTATTTCCTTTTGATGTTCCTATACCTTAATTCGATCATATTTTGTTGATATAGCCTTATCAAGAATTGAATACTAAAATAATATAATATTTCTTTAATTGTATTTATCAATTGGTACTCATCCACGGTTCTGCGTAAAGAAACCTAAATCTACCTAACTCATTTACCAAAGTTTCAGCTAACTCCAAACTAAATTTCATATCGGATTTTCAAAACCGGATTAACGATTTAAATAAAACTTTATTGACAGCTAATTTCGTGTTTAGAATATTAATTTTATAAAAAGCAATATATCTACGCATGCGGTTAGCGTGTCCGGAGATAGAGAAGAAGAGATCCGTGGTCAGCAGTGAATCATTATAATAATGTCCTCCTAACCGAATTTTGGTCACGGCGGCTAATCTCAATGGAGACTTGCCATCTGCGCGGGAGATATTATAGTGCCCAAGGGTATGCGCAAACACAAGTGCACTCTTTATTCCCTCACTCTCATAATCCGATGGGACGGCAATCCGATACGACCGGAGAGAGATCAGGCGTAGGACCAACAGCTTTACGTGCTTTATTTACGGGCATCTATTGTGAATTTCTTGATAGAAAAAAATCAGAAATACCCAATATAAATTTTTGACCCGACCCGGGAATCGAACCCGGGACTTCGTGATCAGCAGTGGCACACATCGACCACTGAGCTACTGGCAGTTAATCATATAGGTATAGGCTTTAATAAAATAAAATGTTACCATTATGTAACACATTACCATATTAGATAAAATAACCAATAAGAGAAATAGAGAATGTATTATTGTAAGGCAGATTGTGCTAGCTACACACTTTTGATATGAGGCAATCTTTGTGTATCCAAACTTAAAATTACGCTGTGTTATGGTAATTGCTTACCATCAGGCGTACCGTACATTTTTGGCACAGCACCGTAATTTTTAAAAAAACAATTTTTAAAATGTAAACAACATTGAAAAATACATTTTTATAAGACACCATATCATTTGTTAGTCCAACGTCAAACTACAATATCGGGTTTACCTTTGACTCTTCAAAGCAAATAATTTTAGAGAGGGATCTGGCCTATTATTAACATAAAAGCTATCTAAACAACAACTGAAAATACGTGATCGAACTTGTAGGGCCGTATAACTTCAGAGACATGATTTAGGCTGCATTATTAGAACTGAAAAGAGAAATTGAGACTAAAGGATCATTAGATATTCAATTGTTTATTCTAATGGAGTATTGGCCAGTTTGGATGAATAAGATGTTTTTCTATCACTTTTCCTGAGATTATTTGATTAGAAGATAGGGTCACATCTTTGGGTTTCTTTCAATCTATGACATTAATTACACAGAGCTAGCATTCCTAAGTGGCCTAACCGCTTGAGCCTGGCCAGCTTTGCAATACATATTTTGCTTAATCTCATCAAAAGTTCTATCATGGTAGATAGCGATCTACCATTACAGAGAGTTTGTCATTTTTGCAGAATTAGTGGCACTTGTTTCTTCTGTCTTTTTTATAAACGAATACATAAAAACAAAAGAATTAGGCAATATATAATTTTTCTACTACGGTATTTGAGTGCAGGAATATTCAAACGTAAAAATACAGCTGTAACACGGCTGTGGTCTTCTATAAGATAGAGATCTATCTCTTAACCAAGTCAGGTTTGCTTACTTGTATTATGCTTTGCTTCTCTTAGTTCTCATTCGTTTATTTAAGTGTAACCTATACTTAATCCTAGAAAAATATCATCCAATGTATAGTATAATATATTTTTTAATAAATGATGATCCAAATAAAAATAAATTCAATATTTATTGGAAGCTGTACCGTTAGCATGTGAAGTGGATAATTGTAAATTTATAAACCTGTGTGGCCACGAGTTACAATACACATAATTTACATAAATTGTATGTATTTTAGAATAAATATGGTCTCAACGAATTTATAAGTACTTTAAATCGCGTAATTGGTACAAGCCTTTTCCCTGGTTAAAATCTTTTAGTAGCTCTATGCACCAACTCCCTCTATTTATTCAGCCAAAAGACGTCTACTTCTAGACAAAGGCATTACCCAAAGTTTTCCAGAACCTTCCTAATTCTAGAAAAATCAAAAGTTTTTGACGATTTTACGATTTTGGTGGTGCAGAGGTACTCCTCTGCACCACCAAAATCGTAAAGACCTGTGAAATACGTACGTAGCCTACTGGCTATGCACAGTATTTACAGGTTTAAGTTTAAATGGCTTGGATCCACTTGAAATCTGAAAAGAAACATGGCAAAACAAGTTTATTTCCTCGCCTACATTTTTGGAGTAAATGCGTGCTACTATATTATGTTATTTGAATTTATATACCCTAATTTTGACAGAATACTTTACGAAAATCTAGAATAGCCATCCTTATCCTGTCCTCGTGCCTAGTGGCCACAATATAGCCGAGATCGAGTTAATTACAGTTACTTCAGAGAGAATCAGAAATGCAATTAGTTCGGTGCGTGCGTCCCGGTAAGCCAGGCTTTTTACGGGCCACACGAACGAATGGCGTCCATCCCATTCCTAACAAATGTCGTCTCGTTGTCATTAAGGGTCAGTGTCGTATAAGTTTTTTTACGATTATCGCATTTGTTTGCAGAGTCAGAAATTGAGATCCGAAGATTCAAAATTGTAGGAAGTTTTTAATGAAAGTTGTAAGGCTTGGGATATTAGGAAATGTTGTTGCATTGTGTTATAATGTAGCATAAATAATAACTAAACATAAACTACACTCTTCTCGTTTCTTCATTTAATTTTCATTTCAATGCTTATGCGTGACAGAAAGCTTCACTCGAGCGACAATTTTCTTGTATGTTATGTGATGCAGATTTTTTATTGTTTATTCTTATTTTCTTAATTGTTTGTTATTAAAACACACATTACACATTATTAAAATTATATACTACGAGTACTGTCAGTATACTATCAGTCTTAAATGTCAATATTATGATTATAAATTTGTCCTATTTTTGAACTGCAATAAAAAAACTTTTGTTCATACAACTACTTTACAGGCTGTTTAGATTTAAATTTCCCTATAAACTTTCATTAGCAAATATTTAAAGCAACCATACTCCAAACTTCCTTTGTAATGGGCATTCTAAGTCCAAGTTTGAAATTTTGAAACATATTTCGCGGTGTAACGAGGTCAAACGAGTAGGAAGGGATTTGGTTGATATATAAATGTTTACATATAAAAACAAAGGAATTATTAATCTGATTTTTGTCAAACGTAACCTATTGAACCTATTCTAGTAATGGCTTACGTAATTCTTCTCAATCATGATAGGGTTGCTTCGAGACGCTTTCCGTTGCGTATTCATTAGGGAATCGTTGCGACAAATGTTCCGGAATTATGTTTCCGGGATTATTCGCTTACTCAAGAAAACAAGATGTGACACTCTTTATCCGTTGGAGGAAAACATGTCGTCGTTCTGTCGTGATTGTTGATTTCATTATCGTTGAACCGTTGCCTTTTGTCACTTGCGTATGTTGAGCCTTGTTCTGTTTTTATATTGTTTACTATTGGATTTATTGTTAATCTTTTAGGTGGTATTAGTTCGTGATTGTTTACGTTTAGGTTGTACCTAGCTACTAACTTCATTTTCAGCTGCATAAAGTATGGTTAGAAGGTTTCCTATTACTAATACACATTCAATTTTCTAGGAATCTTCCTAGAAAATTGAATGTGTATTTAACATTTTAGAATATTTCACTACGCATCTGCGTAATGAAATATTCTAACATATTTATGAAGCCAACAATGATATTATCTTTTAAATAATAAATTAATAATCAGTGTGCCAGGAAATTCTGCACTCATTCAAAAACAAACATAAAGTATATGCGTACAAACATATAGTATATGTGTATGTACATTAAAACTAGAAAAACTACGTCCGAATCACCAAAACTCTACTTAGTGTTATTTGATGTATGCTGTATACAATCAAACTTTGACCAGCTATAATCGGCCTTTTGACATCATCGGTATTCGACTGTAATAGCATGAAAATTGCAAAACTTGTATATTGTGTAAGTTATTATTATTGGCCAATGTACAATCAATATGAAATGTAACCAATCAATTAAATCTCTTGGAAGCCTAAACCTTTTCACCCAACAACCTTTTTAGGGTTCCATAGGTACATTATTAAGCGCAGCCTGAATAATTCTGACCCGTCCGAAGATAACCCTAATTTCATGGGTGACGCGACAAGCTTGACCGCCTGTTTTCTATGAATGTGTTCCGCTTAATACTATTCTTAGTTTGGTATGTAGTCTTATATTTACTTCTTAAAACTTAACAACATTCTAACACTAATCTTTGCCAAGGAAAATGATTTGTTTTACATAGCAGCTGTTAGATGTTTAGATTTTCATAGCTATATTTATTCTTCATTAGTTTACTATTCGTGCCTGATATTTTTTGGATTTAGATGTCAGTGGCCTTTTTAAACACGAAGATGGCACAGATTCCGGTAACATAGTCATTATCACGTGGGACTGAAATGAGAGAGCCCACACAAAATTGTAGGTACACTATTATTATGTCAATAAAATATTATTATAACAATGTAATTTTTTTATAAAAAGAGCTTAAATTGAAGAATCTGAGTTGCGTTTACAGTAAAAAAAAAAGTTTAATTCTAAGAGTTTTTATTTTTGTTTACAATATATACAATTTTAATTTTTATTCTGCGATCGAATCGATTTTATATGGAAACAATCCATTTTAAATCGATTTGGTTCCAGATATTGATAAGGCGTGTAGTGTATGTCTTTAATATGATCCATTAATAAAATCTTAATCTATATAGATTAATCATCATCTTGGTTAATGTAAATACATTAATTACATGGAAACAAACCAAACTTCACCCTTTGGAACATTTGGTACTCTAAACTCCATTATTCATTGAGAAGATTAACTCAAACCTAACCAAATAAAAAAGATTCACCTCAAGTGCAAACATTTCAAAACTGCTGACGCATTAAAATTTGATGAATTAACTTAATGGCTTCTATTCTGAACTGTATACTGAACCCAATCTCGGTAAATATTTGAGAAGTTTTGATGAATTGTTCTATCACAGTAATATATTTTTATTTTGACATATAATGTCAGAAACATAAGCTGAATAAAGCACGGTGTTTCCATAACAAAATGAAGCACTCGATTTAAAATGGGTATTTTGTTAAAATAGATCATTTTATATTTTTTGAATTGGAAATATATCATGTACCTACATTATTATGAAAAAATAGATGCCTACACTTACATTAAGATAGAAAATTACAGTAATATAGAATATTATACATTAACTGGATATATGACTACATTATTATTTTGCATTGATTTAAAACAAAATAAGTGGAATATTATATATGGAAATGAAAGAAATAGGTTTTTTTAAACGTTTGGTTTTACTAAATTTTGTTTATGACTCTGACTAATGCAAAGAAAGGTCACCAATGACACGAAAATATGAGTATCTTTTCTCATAGGTTATACTAAAGTGATGTAGGTACTATATTATCAGCTATAATATCATCTACTCACAATATTTGTTCTCGATGAAATGTTTAACCCCTTTGTTTGGCAGCGAAACTATTTATCGTGCGGCGTTCTCGATCGCCCCTATATATCTAAACTCCTAAGTAGGTACTTCCACTCAAATATTTCCTGTTCGCCAATTTATTGCGCTAAACAATCGTTTGTATCAATTTGTTAAAGGAGGAATTTGGGAATTGAATTATGAGAGTATCTCATAAAATCTTGAAAAAAAATTGAGACGAAAACACTTTGCATTTTTAAACTAATTATTATTTATCGATTCAGCAGTGTTGGCCCTAAGTTAGTTCCTTGATGCATACCCATAGATATATAAAAATATATTAATTTTTATTATTAATACTTTGAAGGACAGTGAACGTCTATAGACGTCATGACAATAAAACATCTATTGTGTCTACGTTATTGTCCGCGAAAGTGTTAACTTAACTTGACTTAAATAAAATAAGTCCTAAATTAAAGTAGGTACTCCCAATATGACTTAAAACAAAAATGAAAAAGGTACAGAAGGTAACAGAAACAACATCTACGTATCGAAGTTTCATATTGCGTCAGTCAGCCAACTCGTCTCAAACAATGAAGACTTACGGCCAGTGTTGTTAGCAACACTTTCTTATAAGAATATATTGCTTACGTCGCAAACTTGTTCTTCGAGTTTGAAGTAACACTGATACAGAGATATTTTATAAAAACAATTCTTGTCGACGTTTTACTTACTCTTGTTCAGTCTTTTGTAACAACTCGTTAATAAATACATTAACTCTAAATTTACTACGACAAAAATCATTTTGAAGAAGAACATAATGGTTATTTAATTAAATATTCACCTCATTGGTGCAGAAGTTATTGTCAATGACTTCTTGATAATTGACAATTGTACACTATTATTATTGACATAATAATAGTGTACAATTGTCAATTATCAAGAAGTTCCGGGTATTCTTTTACGAATGCAATACTTGCCTGAAATTTGTAAGTTTATTTAACTCTATGATGCTCAGAAAAGCGCGTAGAGTCGTTGGTTTTACTGATTGACTGATTGTCGTTCCATCAGACTATGAGTCCATAAACCTGTGTTTGCGTACACACTTGTGTACAAAAATATCTTCAGTGCAGATGGTAAGTCTTCGTTAAGATGAACCACTGTAAACTAAATTCAGTTAAAAGCACATTAATACAGTGTAAACAGTAATAAGTTGCTAACCCATCATCAATGTAAGTAACTCCTTTTCAATGTTAATTCCAAACCGTCCCATTAAGTTTATTTAAGACTAGACCTAAATCAACAAAGCATCAGTAATTCAGTTTATCTTAAGTAATTTTGTTTACAAAATTATATTACATGAAAATATCACCAACATGACAAGCCTAATTGGCAGGCAAAAAAATTCTCTTTCAATTTTGTTCACTCATTGAACGAAAAAATGTATCCAATTTGCTAAAGTCGGCAATGTTTGTTTCCATTTTTATTGACGCGGTGCCCCAATTATTGACCTACATTTTGCATGTTCTTTAGTTTTGTACTTACGAGGCTTTACACGCAACCGTCATTACTTGTTTATTGAGGTGGTTCAATACTATTGCAGTATTTTTTTCCGTAGTGTTTATAAAGATATTATCCAATTGTTGCCGCCATAATTTGATGATACAAATAAAGTAAAGGTATTCTAAAATGCTTTTTTTACATGTGTAGTTTAGTGGTTTAGGTATTTACCACGTCACTAACACCGTAACGAGTGTTGCGGGTTCGATTCCCATACAGGATAAATATTTATCCTGAGCTTAGATGTACTTTGTAGTCTCTTGTTTTTGTTACACACAAGTTAAAACTTCAAAGAAATTTAACAGAATTTTTTGAAGCTTATTCAATAATTCGGTATCAATATTAAGAATAATGAAATGTCAAAACTTTGTCACTGACAATATAATTGTTGCATTAACGTTTTAAGTACAATAATTGTTGAAAATAAAATAAAAACTGTGAATAAGAACAAACCACTTAAACAAATAGTTAATCGAACTAAAATCTTAGGCGTTCAGGTAAATACAATTCCGATGGAGATTTAATAAAACGTTTCATATGTAATGAACCGTAAAATAGAGTTCCTTCCAGAGATTAGTCCCTTTTGTCGTGCGGCGGCGGCACAGCTCAGGAAATCACTAGGAAATTGCCCAGTACTCGCCTCTAGCGGAGGAGTTGCTACGAACAGTTATAATATCCTGAGAGCATATAGCTACGATTTCTTTCTGCTTTTTTTTCGTAAGCTACATGTATGTGTTGTCGGTGTTAGGTTGGAAAATATTTCGTAATGTTAATGTTTCTGAACGGTATAAAAACTAAGAAAAGTAAAATTTTAGAAATTTTATGAGCTAAGGTGTTTTTATGCTACGATATTATGAATGTATGACTTTTAATTAATAAAGTTTAATTGATTCAAATGTCTTTGAACGTCATCAAAAGTTGAAAGTCACTGTACATAGAGCTTTTAAATTATAAATTGAGAAAACAAAATTTCTTAAGATAGTTAAGTATTTTGTTTGCAATAATCGTTTAATTAAGCAAAACATGGCACGATAAACTAGGTTTTTTTTTTCAATGAAATGTTACGAACTACTAACTTAAATAGTAAAACAAAAAGTGTAACCGTTATTGTAAATATTACTAGTATAACGATTGAAATTGCACGAACGATAAATCTGAACTTAAAACAATGCATCATAGCTTTGCACAAAGACAACCACATAACCAAACAAGTTTAATCAAACGAAGTGGTGCACTAGTACTCATATATCATACTTTTATCTTTCAAGAACTTTTTCCCATGAATACCTTTTACTTGACCGCGCGCCTTCAGATTTTAAGTGAAAATGTCGAAAGTAGAACAAGTTTTCCCTAAGGCCTAAAGGCTCTTCAGGTTTAAAAGATCCTTTAGGACAAGGGGATCAAAAGAAAATGCACCGCTTTGCCTCGTAAAGACGATGCAGTATCATCATTTATTATCTCACAGAAATAGCGCCAATAAAAATAGTTTTCTTGTCTTAAAAGTTTTTTTTTACTAGTAAAAAAAAACTTTTAAGACAAGAAAACTATTTTTGCCTAGGCAAACTTAATTCGTACAATTATTTTAAAAAGTGTGAATGGGTTAGTTTCTAATAGCAATTATTGTACCAACTTTATTTTGCATATTTTATACCTATGCAAAATATACTTGACATTCGGAGCCTTTTGTTTATTCGTTATCATCTCAGCTGAAAGACGTCCACTGCTAAACATAGGCTTCCTCTAATGATTTTCGCAGCATTTCGTTATGAGCTGCCTTTACCATTTTTTTCCTGATGCTGAGTTCACTTGTTGAAGATCTGCCTTCACTGAGTTCGTACTCGCCACTCCAAAACCACTCGTTTGCTATTACTAAATCTAAATCAATTAAATTCTATAGAACATGTGTGTTTGTATTCATGAGTGAAATAATAACAGCAGATAATAATAATCTTAAACATTTAATCATTTTAAATTTAGAACAGAGTCAACTTTATATTGCCAATTCTTAAAAAAACTACTAATGGCATTTCAATTATCGTATTTGTCATCGTCCTTACATCTTAAGACATAAACATACTAATTCACTTCTCCTAAACAGTCAAGCAACTTATTTCTGTCTTATATTTTCCAACAACTTAAAATATTTAATAACGAATTGCCCGCAACTCATAAAAAATTAAACTCTGTCTTAACCTAATATATAAACTTTATGAGACACATGATTAAATTATTGAATATACAATTAATTATTTATAAATAAACAAATAATTTGACGTTAATGCTAAGTAGTGTGCACTGGGAAAGAACTATATCCAGCAATATAGACTGTGATATGCTAATGATACATACACCTTTCTTTAAAAAAGCTGGCAAAGGTTTTGCTACTAAGGCAATATCCTCAATTACAAAAAAAACAAAATGCTTTTGAGTTTTATCATCGTAGCCGCCGTCCAAAGTAGGTACTACATTTGTCATCACAGCAATTACTTTCTTACTTTCTAGCAATTCATCTGAAGACCATTTTGTAAGTCTACTGCTAACACTATGATTTGCAGTTCTACAACTTGGAATTCATCAAAAACAACATCATTATACTTAAATACGTTTTGCTACGTACTCTTAGAATACGGTAGTCACAAAACGCATAAAGGAGCTCTTTAAATTTATATTGACGTGTGGCGAATGCAGTATATTTTACACAATCTCCATTTTATAAAATCTCTTCTCTTACTTAGGAATATTTTTTTTTATCTAGCATTCGAACAATAACATCCTTACACTTATCTGAACATCTTTCAGCAAAAGTTGTATTTTCTTTACTAAAACTGAAGTAGAATATAAATTAATTATTTTAAGCTTGATACTCTGACTCTCATCATTTTGCCGTTAAGCCATTCCAATATCTATTTCAAAACAATAGTCTATCCATATTTAGTTCATGTTCGGCCAAAGATATCCATTTCAGATGTTGGTTGGTATATCATCTTTCAGCACCATGTGTAATTCAAATTGAGTTTGCATAGTCCAAATAGGGTTAGAAATTGTGAGACTGGTAAAACTTCTTGTTTTACCGCTTCATCTTGAATGACATCTAAAACAAACTGATCAATCATCACATACCTAATAGCTTGATTTATGCAGCCATTATTTATGTCCAAGATTCAGCGTTTGCTGTGGCATTTATTTTAAAATTGACTGTTATCCTCAATATTTTAAAGCTGTTTTGTGAATGAATTAATTCATGGACCTATTTTTTATAAATAGGTTACCTACTTAAAAATACTATCTTTAAAACATTTTGTGCATTCACCTGTTAGATCATGTCTTTTACTCAGTCATGCTTTTTAATCATTCTATCTCTTGTTAAAAAAATATACGTGTAGATTATTTTTAAAATGGTCTGTCTGTCTCAGAAATATTGGCTGTAATATCTGTGATGTTAGTTCAATAAAATCATTCTATAATCATAATTATGGTTATACTTATAAAACAAAACACTTATTACCACGCTTGAATGGTGTCCTATCTATCTTAAAAAAAAAAATAATGAAACATATTAACAATAGTGAGAAAATTTTGTACATTGTACATACATAGCTAAATTATTATATTCTTTTACACAATAAGTTTCATATTGCAATCTGTGAATTCATTTATCCTTTAATGACAAAGGAAGTTTTTCAGGGGTTACATAGTTTCTAACACGTGACAATAATGCATCACCCATAAAGCCGAGTCCACTATACCCTCCCATCGCCATCGGTCCAGAATTTGTGTGTAGGTGTAAGCCTAAATAAATATTTACATTATCATTATTTCGTCCACCATACTCGTTTCGAATGTTTGTGATTGGTTGTGGGATGTCATTAGTAGGTCGTCGTCTTTTTACTTTGCGCCTAATTATATCATCGTCCCTTTCTGAAAAATAAATTACATATTATTTTTTTATTGAAATTGTGCCAGTGGCATAAGTATGAGTGAGTGTGCCTGAGAGACTTTATGCGGCTCTTCAAAAAAGGAGTCAAAAGGCTTTTTAAAGGTGGGCAGCTCGTGAGTGATACCTTAGCATCCTTAAGCTATGATAACTTCTTACAGTCAGGAGAGCCATTTGCTTGTTTGCCTTCATTGCAGTATTGAATAAAATAGCATCAGATATTGATGACTGGAATTTGATAAAAGCGGCGAGTAAACTGCTGACGAATTTTTAATGTAAAGCAATTTTAAATTAAAGAGCCTTGGCTGACATGAATATCTATAGCGTATGCTATAGATATTCATGTCAGGCAAGGCTCTTTGTAGTTTTTAGTGTCAGTTTTTAAAAGTTTTTAAAAACTTAACGTTGTGTATGCAACCGTTTGCAAACAAATGCCTTTCTATCGCTTGAATATTTCGAAAGTAGTGTTTTAAATTTTATTTTTCAACGATTTTAGCTAGTCACTTAGTCACTACGCACTAATAGGAACAAGTCTGTGATTGTCAAGCAATATTATAATATTTTTGATATGTTTGGAAAACATTAGTTTAGAATATCTTACTTAGGTTGAAATAATTAAAAGGAAAGTTTCAGAATCTGCTATCAAAACTTACCCTAAAGTTACTTTTTAGAAACAAGTCATACCCTGCAATTGTAAAGATTCTCTTTCTTCTTCATCATTTGAATCATCGGTTAAATCTTGATTTGAGTCAATGTCAGAAAAAAAGTCTCTGGGTCCTGTAATTACAGTATTTGGATCACGGTGAAAATTAAATTCACTCCAAGCTGAAGTAGAACTGGGTGGCTCACGTCAGTTGTGTGCTTTAACACTTTGAACAACAGTGAACGCCTATAGACGTCATGACAATAAAACATCTGTTGTGTCTAGGTTACTGTCCGCGAAAGTGTTAAGGATTGAAGTACTAAGCAGTGATAAAGAATGCGCATGGCGTAGAGTTTAAACACGAAAGAGACCTTTTTTCAGAAAACATACAGTGTTGGTTAAAAGAAACGTTGCGGATTTTATAGTGAAGTATATACCGCTATGAGTTTTGACACTAAGATAAGCCGCGAATTGATTAGTTATCAAAGTAATCATATCTATAAAATTATTAAATAATCTGAGTGACGCTATAAACAATCATGATGAATTTTATTATAAAAAAAGTAATATTTTAAGACAATTTAAACACACGGCCATTTCATCGAGATATAATAAGTGTGTGAAAATTAAATTAGAAAAATGATTAATTAAAAATAATAATAATGATTTTAGATATCTACACGCACGACAGTGTTCAAAATCCATAAAGAATTTAAAAAAAAATGGAAATTGCATTACTTCTATTTTATTAACTATTCGTGTAAATATCTTAAGAAATAAATTGTATTAAATAAATTAGCACAGGTATAGGGACAGCTACTTTACTTAACAAAACCAACTTACTGGACCAAAAACGTCGACTTCTCATTTGCGCTTTAAGTCTTCTATTCATTCTTTCCATTTTTATGTACATATTATACACTACAAACAAGAGTAAAATCAACAATCCAATCACAAAAGCTGTCACAATATCTAAAGTTATCGTGTACATAATTATGTAATTAAAGTGATTAACTCAAAAATAACAGTAAAACATAATCTTGGGTAAATAAATGTCTATTTAAAACGAAAAAAATATTTAAGTCAATGAAACCAACAACTTAATGAACACGAGTATAGGTTTAAATACAAACACTAGAATACCTGCAGCTGACAACTATAAAAATTATAATATAGCCAATAGGATCTTAATAAACTGACAATACTTATTGCTTGTATTGTGAACAGATAAGACTTCTTTCACCGATTTGGTAGGTCCTGATGTTGTTTCCGAAAATTAAACTTTATAACTAATGTTTTACGGAGTACATTTGCTTAGTGATGGTATGAGATAAAAAAAATCCCCAACACAAAGCGTTCTTTATCAGCCCGTATTGCCATTTAAAAAAATATTAGCTCTATCCAGAGACATAAGACTTTTAATCTAAATTTTTTTGGTGAAATTTATACATATTATATTATACTAATCTTTGATTTATCATCAGATCTGCTTACTGTGAAGGAAAAAATCCCACAAATCTTAGAAGAAATTCTAAAGACATGGACATGTCTAAAAGGCCTAAATTCCCTGTCTCTCTTGATAGGAGAGGAGAGTCGTGCCCAACTGTGGGACATAATGAGTTGCTATTATGCACTCTCTAATATTAGAAAAATATAAAAATCTGCACTGTTTTTGTTTAAATATTTGTAATTCATTTATTTTGCGAACAACAAATACCTAGATAATTAAGGACTCATACCCAAGCTGGCTTAGCTTTAAACCCTTTTTTGGTTTTATTTATCTCGATTTGTATCTATCTGGCGATTGAAAAGAGTGACCTGAGCTTCTTATAAATTATTTCCTTGACTTATCTCGATCAGTTATTTCATTTAGCGAATTCGGAAAAAGTTATATAAGCTGACATGTCATTTGGCATTTTTCATCGACCTGCATAAGTGCTTGAATTTTTTTTTACGTTGCCTCGGTTTTGATGTTTTAGCCTTGGCTTTTAGAACTACAAATTTGAAATTTCCTTAAAGTCAGCTCTATACTTTATAACTATAGCAATCTAAAAGGAAAAAAAAAGTTATGCAATAGCAATCTTTGATTAATATTTGCTTTAGTTGAGTCTTTAAAAGATAATGGCAACAAGTTCTTTTTCAAAAAAGTCTTCTTTCTCCTCAATTGTTTCCTAAAATTGATTATATTTTTTTAGTTCTTACACTATCGTTCTTAAATTAAAATTTCAAGCTTTTGCATTTGGCATAAATATGGCCGATGAAGAATATGAGGGAAAAGGAGGAAGAAACTCATAGGACACTCATAAAACATACTTGTTTTGTTATTTGTAGCATTTAACATGCTATTGTTATCATTTTGGTGAAGATAAATAATAATATGACGAATTATAGTAGGCACAACTTAGGCGAATGGCTAACAAAATCTTATTTGATATCATAAAATTAAAATTCACTTATAACAAATCCATTTAATGAATCTATAATTAAAATATTTTGTATAAAAGGAATAATGATTTAAATTTAAATAAATAAACTTGACATTAAGTTTTGATACAGTAAACCATATTATATGTTACAAATTTATATATTAATGTACATTATCAGCAAAAAATATGTACAAAATATATGCATCTCTACAAACGTTTGACATTTTAACACGCATGTAACGTACGCATGTGTGACACACACACAGGCACACTCTCTGCTATGTCAAAATCTATTATTAATACATTCATTTAAGTAGTACAATACTAGAGTGACTTAAATTAATTATTTGACATTATTTTAATAACATTGTATCTAAGATCAATTTAGATTTAATTAATCTATTCCACAATATCACAGTCAAATTATAATTATATGTCAGTACATATATTATATAAGTATTAATTTTAATAATGCTTTTATTTATTAAACAAAATAAGTTACAAATAAATTATTACATGGGTTGGACCTTCCTTAAATACCTGTGCCAGGAGGGTCCGCTCTTCTATGGTGAACATGTGACTTTTATTTCATACTTAAATCTATACTAATATATTATTATAAAGCTAAAGAATTTGTTTGTTTCGTTGAACGCGCTAATCTCAAAAGCACTGGTTCGATATTTTTTTTTTTTTGTTGAATAGTGCATTTATCCAGGAAGGTTATAGCCTATGTAAAATCACGCTAAGATCAATAGGAGCGGAGCAATAGTGTGTCCATGTCGCACCCGCCTCTGTCACAATTGGAGGCTCTACACTCGAAGTTGTCGACGATTATATTTACCTGGGACAAACAGTCCAGTTAGGTAGGTCCAACTTTGAGAATGAGGTCACTCATCGAATCCGACTCGGCTGGGCAGCGTTCGGGAAGCTAAGTCATATCTTCTCGTCCCTAATACCGCAGTGTCTCAAGACAAAAGTCTTTGACCAGTGTGTGTTGCCAGTGATAACATATGGATCTGAGACGTGGTCGTTCACTATGGGCCTCGTGCGAAGGCTCAAAGTCACCCAAAGAGCAATGGAGAGAGCTATGCTTGGAGTTTCCCTGCGAGATCGAATCAGAAATGAGGAGATCCGTAGGAGAACCAAAGTAACCGACATAGCTCGAAGAATTGCTTCCATTAAGTGGCAATGGGCCGGGCACATAGCTCGCAGAACTGATGGCCGTTGGGGCAGAAAGGTTCTAGAGTGGCGACCACGAACTGGAAGACGAAGCGTAGGCAGGCCTCCAACAAGGTGGACCGACGACCTGGTAAAGGTTGCGGGCAACCGATGGACAAGGTCTGCTCAGGATCGAGAGTTGTGGAAAACCTTGGGGGAGGCCTATGTCCAGCAGTGGACGTCTTTTGGCTGAGATGATGATGATGAATAGTGAGATATGTTGCAAAATTTTTTTTTTTTTTTTTTTTTTATACTACCAAGGTGGCAAACAAGCATACGGCCCGCCTGATGGTAAGCAGTTACCGTAGCCTATGGACGTTTGCAACACCAGGGGTGTCACTCACGCGTTGCCGACCCTTTAAAAACCTTATAACTCCTTTCTTGAAGAACCCCATGCTATAGTCTCTTGGGAAAACCTCGGCAGGGAGCTCATTCCACAACCTTATCGTACGTGGTAAGAAATTCCTCTGGAATCTTACTGTACGGCATGTTTGAGGTGCAAGGATGTGAGGATGAACTCCCTGTCGGTGGCGAGAGGTGCGTTGATAAAATGAGGCCGTGGGCATCATCTCGAACAATTCCTCAGAACACAGCCCATTGTACAGGCGGTAGAACACACACAAGGAGGCGAAGTCTCTCCTGAGACTTAGTGGATCAATACCGCCTGTGAGCTTGGGATCGTCAACAATCCTCACAGCGCGTTTTTGGATGGATTCAAACGGTCCAAGCTGGTATCCAGGTGCTCCCGCCCAAAGGTGGCAGCAGTACTCCATGTGGGGCCGGACTTGCGCTTTGTAGAGCAGCAGTCTTTGGCCCGCGGTGAAGTACCACTTTGCCCTGTTGAGCACACCTAGCTTTCTAGATGCCAGCTTAGCCTTGTCTTCCAAGTAATGGCGGAACTGGACGTCGCTGGAGATGTCGACGCCGAGGATCCCAATGCTCTTGGATATTGTAAGGGCTGTGTCTTGGAATCGTGGAGCCATAGCAAATGGGGCTTTCTTAGCGGTGAACGCGCAAACTTGTGTCTTAGTGGGGTTGAATTGGACTAAATTTAGTCGTCCCCAATCAGAGACTCTGGAAAGAGTGCTACTGATTTCAGACACAAGTTTTTCGCGACTTTCATCCACAGTGGAACGAGGGATATTTGCGCGGCCTGTGTAAAAAGTATCCCCGGTGCTGTCGTCTGCATAGCAATGAATGTCGTCGATAGACAACATGTCATTTATATGCAGCAAAAACAACGTCGGGGACAGCACAGAGCCTTGCGGTACGCCAGCATTGATGTCCAGGCGATCCGAGCAACAACCGTCAACGACAGTTTGTATGCTTCTGCTGGACAAAAAGCTGGCAATCCATTCGCATAGTCCCTCGGGGAGTCCGTATGATGGTAGCTTCGATAGAAGACTCCGGTGCCAGACCCGATCGAACGCCTTAGCTATATCTAGGCTGACCGCCAACGCCTCACCTTGACTCTCGATGGCTAGAGCCCAGCGGTGCGTGAGATACACTAGAAGATCACCCGTTGAGCGACTGTGGCGAAAGCCGTACTGTCGGTCGCTAATTAACTCGTGATCCTCTAGGTATCCCAAGAGCCGCCGGTTTATAATTCGCTCCATCACCTTCGAGAGAAGGGAGGTTATAGCTATAGGCCTGTAATTCGACGGGTCTGATCTATCGCCCTTTTTGGGCACCGGATGCACATTGGCGGTCTTCCACGAAGACGGAACTCGCCTACTGTTGTACGAGAGCCCGAAAAGACGCGTTAATACAGGACAAAGCTCAGGGGCACACTGCTTTAGCACCACTGCCGGTATGCCGTCTGGCCCACTCGACTTATGAACGTCAAGAGATAGCAACTCCCGCCGGACCTCACGCTGTGTT
The DNA here is from genome assembly GCA_947095525.1 of Trisateles emortualis. Taxonomy (NCBI): domain Eukaryota; kingdom Metazoa; phylum Arthropoda; class Insecta; order Lepidoptera; family Erebidae; genus Trisateles; species Trisateles emortualis. The sequence continues at coordinate 15,847,284 of OX352736.1, read as the reverse complement.
ATGCTGATTTCCGGCATGGCGATACCACACCACGGAATCGTGGGCGGTACGGCTTCTCTGTCGTTCAAAGTTGAGTTAGAGGCAAAGAGAGCACCCAAAAGATCGGCTTTCTCCTTTGCACTATAGGCCAAATTATTGTCCGGCTTCCGTAGTGGGGGCAAGGACGACCGACAAAAGTTTCCCTCGGCAGTCTTCGCAAGCGACCAGAAAGCACGACTCCCAGAGGGATGGCTTGCTAGCCGTTCACCAATTCTGCCGACGAATTCGAATTTGGCCCTGGCAATTACTCTTTTACTGGCCCTCGAGGCAGCATTTAGTTTGCGTTTCACATCAGAGACGCTGGGGTCCTTTTGAACTCGAGCCGCAGTCCAAGCCCTGTAGGCAGCTTGTTTAAGAAGACTAGCTTCTCTACAAGGCCGATTGAACCACGGTCGTTTCTTAACCCCTGTAACTGGCACGACCAGGTTTGGAATGTAGCATTCCATACCCCAAAATCGGGGAAAATATTCCAAATTACCACGCAGACGAAGTCGCGGGCGACCCCTAGTATATTATAAAATTATTTAATTATTATACAGCTAAATTTTATTTAACTCGAGCAATATTTGCATTATACAGCCTGATTAGGGCCACTAAACGCTTTTATTGTTCTGGCTTAAATAAGACAAATATAAAATATGACTAATATACTCGTAAAAATATGAATTTAGAACCTGATTAAGCACTCGAAATTTTGGCTCATAATATAGAATTGGCCTTGCAGTTTCTAGTATAAATCCAGGCTTTGCATGTTTCATGATTACACATTGAAATATTGTTGCCTATAAGGACAAAATGTAAATGCACTACTTTAGTAACATTACTTGTATGTGTGCGTTTTGACATCAATTTATAATGAAGGAACATTTTTCATATATTTTTTAACAACTTACAGTTTGGAAAAACTTTTAAATTCACGATTTGTATTCATCATTATCATCATCATCATCTCAACCCATAAACGTCCCACTGCTGGGCACAGGTCTCCTCCAAACATTTGTATTAGATTATTACAATTCGAAACTTTATAAATTTTGTGTTAATCATTCTCAAGGTTCATAGTATTGACTACCATAATATAAAATAAATGATAAAACATATTCTGATAACATTCATTTCTTTAGTGACAGGGGACCTCTTTCAGGTGTTATAAAGCTTCTAACACCTGAAAATAAAGTGTCACCTATAAAACCAAATCCACTATCTTTTTCAGGTGTCGCATTGTTTTGGTGAATATGTAATCCGAAATGAAAGTTGATGTTATTATTATTTTGTCCGGCATAGTCATTTTGAACGTAAGTAGCTGGTTGCTGAAGATCACTGATTTGTGTTTGTGCGTTAACTGCAGCTGGTTGCTGAAGATCATTATTTGGTGTTTGTTTGTTTACTTCTGGCCCAATATCATTTTTGTTAATTCCTGAAAAATAATACGATTAATGTTTTTACCATTTTCAATCTGTTACCATGCTCTTGTGGCATAAGTGTGTGCTCAATTACGATGTGAGATACTATGGAATAAACTTCGATTCCGAGTTCGGGCGAAGAGATTTTGGTTTTTCTTTCGAGAAACTCACTTCGTTTTTAAAAGTATGCAAAACTGTAAGGGCCGTACTATGACGTGTTTAAACGTAGTTCGAGTGACAAAAAGGGACGGAGCTATAAAGCGTGTATGGCCTCAGGTCCTTGATGTCATTTACTCCCACTACAATTAGGATTTGTATACTAATTAAGTACTGGCAAGTAAGTTAAAATATCCTGACTGTTAGTGGAGTACCTCAACTGCAATATCATCAAGTGAAGGCATTCGAATGCTTCCGTTACCTAATTATTACAAGCTAAAATATTACTAGTACGATTTATTAAGCATTATAATATTAGTAAGTAAGTTTTGATATAATGGTTTCAAAGAAAGGGTAAAATAAGATAGTAAAAATATTTTCGTCTTGATTGCAAATCGTCAAGGTTTGAATAAATTGAGAAAATGCCATTACTGTGGCTTAAAAATTGTATCTTTAATGGTTTTTTTAAAACAAAAAAGACTAAGACCCAAATAGTCAAAATAAAAAGGCAAGTTTAAGAATCTACAGTCAAAACTTACCCTTTACTTTACTTTTTTTAGAAACAAGTCATACCCGTGAGTTGGACAGTCCTGCGTGGTTTCCGAACTTCAACAGCAGAGTCAGTGTCTCTATCTGAGTCCTTGGGTCCTGAAAAATATATACTTACAGCAATTTTATGAAAAAATCTGTCATAGTGAAGTTAAGATGCTTTAGATTTTTTTTCCACATTGACAAACAAGCGTGGTGACAACAAGCTGGATGCAGCAGTTACTGTAACCTATGGACGCTTGGAGTATTTGGAGCATTTATTTTTATTTTTATACTTCTTCTTCTTCTTCTAATTCGTTTCGCTCTTGGCGTTTTATACTACTTGGGTGGCAAACAAGTATACGGCCCGCCTGGTGTTAAGCAGTTACCGTAGCCTATGGACGCTTGCAATACCAGAGGTATCACTTGCGTGTTGCTAACCCATTATTTTTATACCAGCGCTTTAAGATCCCTGGGATAGGAATACGTTTCTTTCAAATCGGATCCCTAAATGAGCGCGGAAGACTTATACTCACACACAGGAACACAACTACGCCGCTGTGTGAAGTTACTTCGGTAAAGTGAAGGTCCTTCCCCAGTCGGGCTTGCTCGCTAGTCTGGTGCCCTACCTTTCTTAAAATTACTTACGCATGGCCAATACTAAATAACGTAACACTACAGTTTTGTGTTATAGGTAACCCTGAGATGAGAAAAACGTTAATTTAAAAATAGTTGCTAAAATTCCCATTGGACATTTATATTAATTTATTTAGAATTTTATGCACTGAATGTACAATGGAGGGCTTAATACCAAAGGCATTATCCAACCTTAGAGTGATGCAGAGATACATATATAAAGTAGGTGCAAGATATAAATATATAAAGAATAATCTGATTGCCCTGGTGGTCCAGTGGTTGGACACGAGGTTGTGTTCTGAGTCTGAGTGTAATTTGTGTCCGTTAATTTATGTGTTTGTAAAGTCCTCTACAACACAGAGCTTGTCCTCTAGTGTGGGAGTTGTCTTTTTAAAAAAGAATAAGAATATAAATATAATTATTCATCCACTAGAACAACTACGTTAATGTTTTTTTTTTTTTTAAAGACAACTCCCGCACTAGAGAACAAGCTCTGTGTCGCGGGGGACTTTAAAAACATATAATTAACGGACACAAATTACACCCAGACTCAGAACAATTCTTTGTGGATCACACAACGTTTTATCCTGTGTGGGAATCGAACCCACAACCTCGTGCACAACAGGCGCATACTGCGGCCACTGGACCACCGAGGCAGTCAAAAATTGTGTTTTTATCGTTTGGCTATTATCTTCCGTAAGGTGCAGATCTATCTCAAGCCGCGCTCAAAACTGATCCAAATTACCAACGTCCAGCTCCTAGTGGGTGATTAATAAACCTTGTCTAGAAAACAACTTATCACCGCCATCATTAGTATCAGCGGTTGTTAAGCTGATCAGAACTACCTCAGTATAAAAAGTGATAAATAATTGTAATCTATCTGTAATTTATGTTTTGCTGATTATGTAGTATACATTCACTTCACGGGAGTATTATTATCTGTACAGGTTTGATAATAAGCCTTAATAATAATATTACTTAAAACTACTAAAGCCACTGTTTTTTTTGGGGCCGCATATTGTATGAGAACACGAAGTTACATTTTTAATGATTTTAATAAAGATAATAAGGAACCAGCATCTTATATAGAAGCATAGTAACCGTGAAAGAAAAGTCTACTTATTGTGTTATTTTAAACTGGAGTTTATTTTTCTTATTGGATTAAAATAAGCCTCTCTAAAAATACTAATTAATCAGGATGACGTCATAGACATAATCAACAATGGCCAGTGCAACAAAACGTTAATGATAATATTGTAAAGATAATTATATAAATAAATACATCATAATGTGTAACCTTAAATGTATTGGCTGTTTATAAATTATATTATTATATAATACCAACGTTCATGCAAGGAGAGGAGATGTCTGTATCGAAGCAATTTGCGTATCTTTGGTCTCTGGCCCCCTTTTTTTAGTCAGGGTATACTTAACACATACCGCCCCGCCCGGGGAAATGGGACGGTTATGTCGGGCTCTTCGGCCTAAAGATGGTAGGCGGCCGGTATACCTGTGCACCTCCGGTATACCTGTGCACCTACAACCTGATGATGATGAACCTGATATGACATCAGTGGTCTACCCAGCGGCTGTCTACGCTACGCAGATTCCGTCACTAGTGACAAGTGACAGCGTCCGGGTGCAGAGACGCTGTCCCTCCGTGGGAGGGTGCGGGTGAGGGTTAATTGCCTCAGCCTCCCCGTAGCCTTACTATGGCGGCAATAAGCGCTCATGTGCCAACGTCGCCAGTTTGTGTGAACTGGTACAGGCTGATTGGTAAATTAATTAGAAAATAAATTTGAAAAAAAAAAAGTTTGCTTTGATAGTTAAGAAAGAAAGTCCATCCTAAACTTGTCTGGACGAAATATCTATGTATTAGCGCTAACACCACCCAATGTCATCATCATCATCATCATCATCACAACCCATGTAGAACCCAATAATTACGAATTGTTTCTATAAGCATTAGTTACGCGTATAATAAATAATATTCTGTCTATCTAAAACCAAATAAACTCAGATAACATCAATAATTTCTACAAAGTAATTAAAATACTTACTGGACCGAGCACGACGGGCTCTTGATTTGGCCTGCACTTTTGCTTGAATTTTTGTCATTCTATTATATATATGGATAACTACGAAAAAAAGTAAAACTATCAATACAATCACCACAATAGTCACAGGATCTACAGCCATAATGTTTATATTACTATATCTTTCAGTAAATCAACCTGTTCCTAAAATTAACACAATAACAGTAACTATTGCACAATTAGCATGTTTTTTTCTTGAGACACGACTAAAATACTTTGACTTGATAATTTTGAGAATTTAATTTATTATCACAAGATACCAAAACCTACACGTCTTGGTATCTTACGTATGTTAAAGCCAATAGTCTATTACTATGTTGACTTGTCTCATTGGTTGAATTTGTATAATTGGATACAGATAGTACTTTATTTACCGATTCGGTTGTTTTAAGCCCAAAAATTTGTTTCTGGAAATCAAACTTTAGTACTTAAATTATAAGAGCTGTATTTAATGCAATTATTTATACTTATATAAGATAGAGAGATACCCAATCTACGCGCTTTTTGTCAACCAATACTATTTTTATTTTTTTAAATGGCAATAAGCCATTTAAAAAAATGATAAATAGTATATAGATACAACTTATACCAATTTTAAAATGGCAATACTGGTCGATTTACTTAATAATACTTCTGTAAAATTAGGATTTTATTATTTGATATTAGAAATAATCAAATAAAATTTGTTTTGTTTTGTTCTCAAATCCAAAGTTTACAGAAGTATTTAACTGACCTATTTTTACAATAATATATTCAGCTGTACCAATTTATTTTTGCAATAAATAATATATTAATAAATAGTGAGAAGTGCTTTTAAAGTTTTTTACAAACCTCAAAAGCACTTCTCACTATTTCTTTCTATGTATAAAAAAATTGCTCTATTACAGGGGATTTTTATTTAATCATACTAAGCTGCAACACATAAATATTTTCTTAGCTGTAATATGTGTTTATCTAATCTATAATCTAGTTCATGATAAATTGTTTTATATGTGAATAATGTACTGTAATGACATTGCTGTTTTTAATTTGCCTACCGATAACTGCTGTTGTTTCGAGAGATTATTGTCATGGATCAAGTACAACTAGCGACACTGCGAACAGTTGGCGAACTAATTCTGACATTTATAGTAACAGATTCTTAATATTTATATTGATATTAATCATGACTTTAGTCATTGGTAACCTATTAACATTTAACTTTTTCTCTGTCTTAGTTTTGATAACATTATTAACACTTGGCCCGTCAAGTGATGTCTAAAAAAGTCCAGCGTGCTATAACAAAACAAATACATTAAAACACTTATTTAATACTAGCTGTTGCCCGCGGCTCCGCCCGCGTGGATGTCGGTTATCGCTGTAAAAAGTAGCCTATGTGTTATTCCAGACCATAATCTATCTCTGTGCCAAATTTCATCTAGATCCGTTCAGTAGTTTTTACGTGAAAGAGTAACAAACATCCATCCATTCTTCAAACTTTCACATTTATAATATTAGTAAGGAAGAATTGAAATTGAACATTCTGAAAAAGAGGGTTCGAAGTTTTTTTATCTATGGTGAGCATGCAAATGAAGAATAAGATCTCTCTTAGGCATACACAATTACCTCTCGTCACAAACAAGAAATTGAACCTATTTTTTTTCTACTAGGCCCATTTAAAAAAAATCCGCTGGTACAACGTTGTCCTGGCGGAATCAGTTTTTGCTCAATAACTTCCCAATGGCTGGATACACAATTGATTACTTACCATACACAATTACACGACGTCATACACAGAAAATCTGTAATTTCAAATTACGAAATTCGAACTTTTTCCGCTGGGGCAACGCACACAATATATTCACTATTATAAACTTGAAAGTTTGTAAGAATGTATGTTTGTTACCCTTTCATATAAAAACTACTTAACGGATTTGCATGAAATTTGGCACGGAGATAGATTATAGTCTGGAAAAGCACATAGGCTACTTTCTTGGATAACCGACATCCACGCAGGCGGAGCCGCGGGCATCTAGTTGTACATAAAATTTGCATCAAGATGACATTTTTACAACAATATACCGTTATTAACCTCTCTTAATCTACGGTTACCCATTACATCAAACCCCAATGTTAACGCACGAGTGTTACCTTTGATATTGCAAATGTCCAGGGGCTATGGTAACTGCTTGCCATTATTCCGGGCCGTATGCTTGAAAGTTTATCGTATACGTACTACAAATATTTGAAATTAGAACTCTCTTGAAATCAGAATGTCCACTAACCGTAACGCGTTTAAAGGAAGGGTTCGGCAACTCTTACTTCAAAATCTGGCAGATTCATCACAACAATAATGAGTATATTATATTCATCATCATCATTAGCCTAAACCGTCCCACTGCAGGGCAAAGGTCTCCCCTTCCTTTTTCCATGATAGTCTATCTTTTGCCAATTGTAGCCAATCCCTTTTATAGGCGTCAAGCTCATCTCGCCATCTCATTTTGGGTATACCACGTGGCCGCTGTTTGTATTATAATATGTATATAATATATAGAGCTATATTTATTTATTATGTTGATAAATATATTCATGTTTATACATTTTATGATATAATTTTGTCCTTTTATGTTATATATTTTAAACGTAACACTTCAGACGAGAGACTTTATGCACTATAAATAATCTCCGCATCACCCTGTTGGATGACTGGTAGAGAATGCATCAGGCATTAAGTCCGCCATTATACATTCTGTGTATATAAAGTTTAAATAAATATATAAACTTTATCATTTCATTCATTATTTTCAAGATAACGAAAAGGTACATAAAATTCTGAGGTATAAGTCGTTTCGCCCGCCATTTGTTCGCCCGTTGGGGCGACAAATAGCAACACGACACGAAAAATGGCGAAACGACCTATAACTACATTTTGTCGTATAGCAATAATTTCATCGTTTGGCCCGCTCGGGCGAACAAATGGCGGGCGAAACGACCTATAACTCAAAAATCTTAGTAACAAAACAAAAAAAGACTGTTGTTTTCCGTCAAACTATATATAGATTTAAAGTAAATCGATGTCTCAAAGTTAGGCGTGTATTTATGAGACACAATATGCAATTTTAGAATACTGCTTGGTAAGCCATGCGTTCATATGTATATAAATACTTTAAACTTTCTACACAATCCAGCTTTTACGAAAACTAACCGCCGAACTAGTGGAGCCATTAAAACTTGCTTTAAAACGACTTTATTCAATGTCATCCATTTTAGTTTTGCAATTTATTGAATTTTTCCGACATACATAACAATAATAAACCAAAAATGTGAAATTAAGTATACATATCTTAAAAGTTTTTGATTGTGTACCTATGTATATTAAAATATCAACTGGATGAATTACGATATAATCATTATCAATACCTTAGTCTGAGGACGTCAACTGTTGAACAAGACTTTTCCCCTTATGATTTTACTAGGGGTCACCCGCGACTTCGTCGTTTTCTTATCGAACCAGTACTTTCTGAGATTAGCGCGTTTAACCAAGTAAACAAACAAACGAACTTTTCATTAGTGTTGTAATCGTCTGTACCAATTTAATATCCGTATTATACCGTAAATTTTAGAATGTTACTTAAATATACTACAAGTCTACTTTTTGTAGCCTTCCGAATTCGGTCGAGTGATGTACGAATTACGGTAGTTATCGATTATTATCAGTATTTCGTTAATTATTGAGTGTAATGAGATACACAATTGCATGTGAATAGTTGAATTAATACACAAGTAATTGGTATATGTTTTATTATACATTTCATTTAGAATCTCATGTAATTTGACTGCTTAAAAACAGTGGTCTAGAAATGGTTAATTATCCCATAACTCATTAATTACTAAAAGTTCATCAGTGATACTTGGTAAGAAATTGCAAATTCTAACAAGGTTTGTATAAATACTATAAACTAGACCCAGAAGTACATACTTGAAGTACTAGGACCTAAAAGCTTATTTTATGTTTAGATTTTTATATACAGATTTTGCAAAAAACATACCGTTCAGTATGTTTTTTGCAAAATCTGTGTATACTAACATTATACACAAATGCATAACAACGTATGTAAAAATTTACAGCTCTGTATACAAACGTTTAATATGAAATCTAGCAAATTGCCAAACGTTGCCCCAGCGGAATCTTGAATATTTTCGGTCTTTATGGATACACAAATCTCCCTTAGGCATACACAATTACCTCTCGTCACAAACAAGAAATTGAACCTAATTTTATACTACTAGGCCCATTTAAAAAAAATCCGCTAGGACAACGTTGTCCTGGCGGAATCAGTTTTTGCTCAATAACTTCCCAATGGCTGGATACACAATTGATTACTTACCATACACAATTACACGACGTCATATACTGAAAATATGTATATTTCAAATTACGAAATTTGAACTTTTTCCGCTGGGGCAACGCACACCTATCCCTGGGATAGGAATACATTTCTTTTAAAAACGCATTCCTTAATGAGCGCTGAAGACCTGACACACCGGGACATAACTACACTATGTGTTATTTGGCTGTGGTCTTCTGTAAAGTGGAGGTCCTTCCCCAGTCGGGCTTGCTCGCTTGTACAGTTCCTCTCATAAATTTAGATTTGATTATAATGTTAAATCTATCTCTAATCCTCGTGATGGGAAGTCTAAGTCGGACCCTAAACTGATACTTGCGGCTCACATCGCTTCTGTAACGTCAACCTAACAATTTATAGGAAAGGGTCCATCTCCTTAATGGGCCATTACATTCACAATCGTATTAAAAAGAATGTGAGATTAAATACATATCAGATTGTCCAAACTAGACCCTTTTGATGGTAGATGACCCTTCTATTATTCGCATTAGAAATAAAATGTCATGATGGTAAGGTATCAGGATCTAAGGTTTGGTTTGTTGAGGCTCATGAATTAATTAGAAAAATACCTCATTACGATGTGTATATTATTTGGTATTTTATGAGTATTTAAATAAAGGAGCATTCCCGTTCGAGCACAAAGTTTTAGAGCACCTAAGGCATTCATTAATTACTTATTTATAAAGTTTTATTTATAAACGTTATCAAAATAAACATCCCATCTGGAAACTGCTGTAGGTGCTCAAAAATAAATAAAATTAAATATATTTTCTCATTCCACTTTGCAAGCTAATAAACCTATTGGTGCTCTAAGTGAAATACCTAAACGGGAATGCTCCTAAAATAAAAAGTAATAATATACCTACTTTTTATTCAACACATCTATTATTTATATTTATTTCAGATTATTTACAAATTATTTCACACTTATAAAACCAAACTAAACCTATATAATATGTCTTACATTACAAAAAAATCTATAAAAGACGTACTAATTAATTAAACGGCATTCTTTCTCAGAATAGAACAGATTGCTTACATTCTTTTAAGCTCAAAATCTGTTAGTATTATAAGATTTATTACTTGTCAAAAATTACGTACGAAAATTCATACAATCATTACTTTTTATTATATTTTGGTATTGGGTTTGACGTTACGAATGGTAATACCATTTGTACTAGCTTAAAAGCTGACATTGCCGGCGAGTTTGGTGGGGGTGGGTAAGAGGTATTAGAATTTCCTCCAGCTGACGTTGATGCTGTATGGTGATGCGGGGTTGATGGTGAAGGGGTCACAGGGTTTTTTACATTTGAAGTAAAAAAGTCCTTAATGTAATCAAATCCACTACCTCCTGCCGCTTGCTGAACATGTAAACCAAAGCTTAAATTGACATTTCTATTATTTGAAGGGCCTGTAACGTTTGATATGTAATTGATATCTCCATCTTTGTTTTCAGTTACAAGACGTTGAAATGTTGTGTAGTCATTTCCTGAAAATAAGTTTCTGATTATTTTTTGTTAACTTTTACACGAGTCAATATTGTTCAGAATTTACTTATGAGGACATTGTAGTAACCGTAGTTTGAACGTAGTAAATACTCGGATTGATATAATAAATGACGGGGTTTAAAAATTTTAACTTTTTGAATTGGTTGCTAAAATTTGTAAATTATCATCATCATGTCAGCCAGAAGATGTTAACTGCTGGACATAGACCCTGATTCGGCCCTGAGCTGACCTTTTAATTATACCATCTCTTAATTCTCTATTTAGGCATAACAAAATAGTATAACAATAAACTTTACAAAAGTCATGTACAATGGCGTATAAAAAATGGAGTGTAAAAGCATATTGAGATACAATAGAAGGATAAAAACATATAACACGAATAAAAGTCTATAACTAATTACGACCGAAGACTGGTCCTTAGTGGTATAGATATAGATAGAAGTAAACATAAAGATAGAAGTAAAAAGAAAAGTAGAAAGGATTTTATTCTGCAGTGGGACAACACAGATATATAAAAAAATATTATTATAAGTGCCAATCTTGCTACTGTTTCAACTCTACTAATCATACCTGCGGCTTGTTCCTTAGATGCTGCTATAAATTCGTTTAATTCATCATCTGAATCCGACTCATACTTTTCACGGTTTACGTTCGTCGTTCTATAGATCATTTTTGTTTCTAAAAAATCAATTAATACAAAATTTAAGTATTTAAGTGCATACATACTTCCTACAAACTTTGTTTGAAAATAATTTGCTGATATATTTTAATTATTTTTTAGGAAGAATAGTCGTCTAAGTAGCAACAAATGACGTTTCTGCCTTAAAAACTCGATTTAGCAATCTTCATTGCCATGATGCTCACTTTAGCAGCTTTGTAACTTTAATGAGAGATGATCATATAATTCAAAAACTAGGTATATGTTGCTGATCATAGAATTGTTAGGATTGAGATAGTAATCCAAACAAAAATGCTAAAATACTGTGCTAATGGGTTGCTTGTACAGTTACTAAATGTAACATGAATTTAAAATCGTAAAAATAGAATAACCACTTTGTTTCAATCGTAATGATGCACCATCACAAATGTACAAGCCGACTTATTAAGAATTTAGCTGAAGTTATTTTGACTGCTTTGGACGGTCTCAAATTTTCAACACTTTTTAAAATTAAGCTTGCCTTACTGCTGCTTGTTCCCTACAAGGGATTTAAAATAGCTGTCAAAATATTGGTATCATATTACTATCTATCCCTTGGAAGAAAAGGCGTGATACTGTGTTATTAATATTTAAAAATAAATTCAGTCTACCCGTAACTTCTTTAGTGAACTCCGAAGATTCGTCTAATTCAACAATTGTGACGCCTTCGTTCTTATCTTCGTCTGTGGTTGTGCTGGTCGCTTTTGCTTCTAGAAATAAATTCATTGTGGATTTACATTTTTTTAATTGAAATTAACATATAGATTTACAAATAAGTATAATATTACTAGTATATACTACACATACAATAATACTATTACTTTGTATTTGTGAGGTTTCATTGCATAGATTTTAATTAAATAATTTTGGTGGTGGCAGAACATCAAACTGGTGCTAGCTCCGATCACAAAGCTATATAGAACTTGTCATTATCCCCATATAAAACTTATTCCAAATTTTAAATCATTCGTTTTACTTACGCATGTTAATCACTGATTAATATAGGCTATTATTATTATTTTTAAAGAATGTTGGGACTCTACGACTACTAAATAAATCCACCCATGCCATGCAAAGCCGGGGTTGGCCATTAGTGATGAAAACATGGACTGTTTCTTTTTATTTATTTATAATAATATTTTTTGGATTAAACCACATTATTTGTAGATGATATGATATTTTGCTATAAACTTCGCGTTTGTAAGTATGTTCGTTGTTGTACTGGTCACTCTTGGTTCTAAAAAAAAATAATTAATTGAAAATGTATGATTAAATGCATTTTCTTCCTTTTCTATTTTTTTCCTTTTGGTTAATGGCCGATCTGGTGACAGAGTTATTTAGATCGTCACGTCGTAACTGTTGACAGTCAGGACCGATTTATTACGTGCTCTCTGAAGCACGGAAATGCTGTACGATATAGTTACTTATTTTATCTTGTGCAAAGCTTTCTTTGTAATTCAGAGTATTTTAAACCTTTGAGATTATTACGCTACAAACTTTTTACTTTGTAAATTCATTATTATTAAGTCTCAGTTATAAAACTGCCACCGTGGCTCAGTGGTCGATGTGTGAGACTGCTAATCACAAGGTCCTGGGTTCAATGCCCGGGTCGGTCCAAAAATCCATATTGGGTTTTTCTGTTAAGAAATTCACAATAAATGCCCGGAGTTTGAAAATTGGCGGTGTTTACACCCCCGTGTTTTGTTAATTTCAATTTAAAAGATAGATCAGGCGTAGGACCATCGGCTTTACGTGCACTCCGAGGGAGCACGTAAAGCCGATGGTCCTACATCTGATCTCTCTCCGGTCGTGTCGGATTTGCCGTCCTATCAGACTATGATAGTAAGGGAATAAAGAGTGAACTTGTGTTTGCGTACACACTTGTGCACTAATCACCCGCGCAGATGGCAAGTCTCCGTTGAGACTAGTCGCCGTGACCGAAATTCGGTTAGGAGGACATTATTATTATTATTATTTTTAATCTATCTTTGAAAATAATTTGATCTTTTTATATACCTATACACATATAGTGTTTATAAATTATTTAATTATACCTCACTTATTAAATCAATACATACCAGCAGGTTGATCAGTGGCATCTAAAAATTCATCCAGTTCATCTAAGTGTGTCTTGTTCCTAACCTCTGTTGCTCCTATAAAAACAAAATGTTCATATAAATCAAATTGCTATTATATATAAACTAGTAACCCTTTAACAATATCATGCAATACAAAAAAGTATGTATTTATTTGGAAAACGAACAGATAAAATACAATTTTATCACCAAAAATATTAACAAAACATCATTTAAAATGATATAATGTATTGAACCAATTCGTTAATAAATAAAAGTTTTATCAAAAAAGGTGTAGTACACTCGTTGTTTATAATATCCTCAACGCTGATAAGTACCTAAACCTAAGCCTAAAATCAAACTTTAAAAACCTACTACGTTTATCTTTGCATCACCCAAGGTCAACTGGTAGATAATACTAAAGGTATTAAAACCACTTACATTGTGTATATAATATAATAAATAAATAAAAACAAAGAAATAACTTACCAGACCGTAAAGCATTTTTTCTCATATATATTTTAACTTTCGATTTAATTTTTTCCATTTCTTTATTTTGTTCATTTATTTTGTACAAGAGAAAACAAATTAAACCAACCACTATTATCCATATATCGTCCATTTTAATGTATTTAAACGATTACTGTGATGTTGAATTCAATAAAATATAATAGTACTATAAAAACAATTTTACACGGAAAACACGATTGAAACACTGATAGAATCATCTCAACATTCAAGACACATTTCATTGGTTAATACAACAAACTAAAATGTATTTTCTCCAATAGGATTTAGTTAATTTGACATGTCTGCAGCGCCATTTTAGCCAATAACGATAGCTTATTGGTTATATATAGACATGACGTATGACTCACTTTTGCTACATTATTATTTTATACATTATGAAAGGTAATTCACATGATTATCTTTATGTTTTCAGGGTTGCCACTTTAAAAAATAATTAACTATTATGATTTTTATCACCGATTGTTATTTTTGTTTTATAATTATTTATTTATTTAAAATTCATCGTTTCGATTGCCACCATTTATAATATGATGAAGCATCACTTAAGAACGGCTTCAGCCGATGACTTTTTGTTGCATTTGTAATTGTCGGGACAAGGATTATACGAATTAAAACGGATTACGTGTGGAAAAAATGTAATGTAAATACTGACAGTTACGTTGTCACAAATTTGATTACAACAACTAAATGCAGCGCTGAATATGGATATTTTGTAATTTGTTAATTTAACCGGAGTCGAGTTTTTGCTTGTTGCTGAAAACGACGTGCCCGTTGATGGGCAGCATTGCCATATTAGATGGAAATGCTTATATGTTATAAATATGCCAACTCTATGGTTGCAGTGCCTTACAGCACAAATCAAAATATATTACAAAATATATTTACCTGATGTCGTGGATACGATTCACACATAGGACAAAACTTTGTGTGATTCACAAATGTTTGTTCTGAGTCTGAGTGTAAGTTGTGTGTTTGTAAAGTTCCCTACGTGCCGGAGTTGTCTCTTATCTGATGCAATGCGCGGGGTCAATGACAGCGACAGCTGACGCGCGTCCTTGACCTTTGAAGCTTCGAATCAGGTGATTTGATACTTAAATTATCAATTATCAAGCAATCAGTCTGGTCCAATGCTTTCACACACGTTGTACATACAATAATAATTATTATTATAATTATTATTCAAGTTCTCTTCATAGCCAAAATGATATTGCTCTTAGAACAATATTACTAGACTATTAACTAATTGCAAAACTAGATAGGTACATAACGTCGTAACTAGACTAAAATAAAAATTTAGTATTTTTTCTGGATTGAGTTCCACAAGGAAAGGGAGGTATTTTCCCTGCAGTGGGACAATACAGGCTGAAATTATTTTTATAAGTTTTTTGCAACCTTACATACCATACTTCAAAGTCAAAATTAATAAATATTATGCAATATCAACAAATATTTATTTTAATAAAGACTTAATTATACCTATCTAAATATTAAATTATTGAACGATATCAGAAATCAAAATAACAATTAAAATTAAATAATAAAAAAATAAAAAAAATATTGTGATTAGACGCTTAGAAATATAAAATAAATATAATTTACAATACAAAACATACTATTTGTAAATATATTCTTAGACCCCATTAAAAATATTAATTATTAGCTCTGCTTATAAATTATCTGCCATTGCTGAAAAAGGGCTCTAACCCCCATTACACATTACGACTTTTTAGTTTACCACGCGAAATGCATTGTGAATTTGGCAGTTTTTTGACACTTATTTTTACGAAATCTGATTTGAAGAAAGAGAAGAATTACACTTACCTCAATAATGCACTCGTAACTTCGATTGAAAATGTGTTGAGAACTTAAGACTCCAACCGATTTACACAACATAGGTATTTTATATTAATCCGTTGCTTGTTAAAAAATATACGCGTATACGATACATTAATATTACAAAGCATATACTTCTTACGTTATGAACTAAGACAAAAATATAGTCTAGAACATATGGTCATCATTATCTGAGCTGAAAGACGTCCACTGCTGGATGTAAGGATTGCCAAAAATTCACTGCGTCTTCTAATTCTTAGTTGATAATATTTCAGGACCCTGTCCATTGCCACTTAATTGAGGCAATCCTACGGATAGATTTCATGAAATGATTTGAAGAATTTTTGTGTAAAGCAGTCTGCAGAATGAGCAAGAATATACTTTAGCTGCATATAAATCTAAATAGGCATCTGTCATTTTGTATTACAAATTTTGACAAATTTTGTACAAATTTTGGGTTAAACTATCACTTACATAACTGTCAAATTCTAGTGATTTCTGAAAAACATGGCTATTAGTAATATAACCTAGCATTGTACAACTACTTATCTAACGTATTGTTTATATTGGTATAATATTTATTTAGTGCATAACTAATAAAGAGTTTTTTTTTTATACTACTTGGGTGGCAAACAAGCATGCGGCCCGCCTGATGTTAAGCAGTATCCGTAGCCTATAGACGCTTGCATTACCAGAGGTATCACTTGCGTGTTGCCAACCCATTTTTTTACACCGGGGCTTTAAGATGGAAGTAACCCTGGTATAAGAATACGTTTCTTTCAAAACGCATTCCTAAATGAGCGCTGGAGACCTGTACTCATACACAGGAACACAACTAAACCGCTGTGTGTAGTCATTTGGCGGTGGTCTTCTGTAAGGTGGAGGTCCTTCCCCAGTCGTCCTTGCTCACTAGTATGGTGCCCTACCTCTTTTAGTATTATGCTAAACATCGTATAATTTATTTGTAGAGTTGTGATGATATAATAGAAAAGTATAATCCTTATTTCGTGCTGTCTCCTGCTGGCAATGCTCCCGGCTTTGTTGGTTGATTCAAATATTTGCCTAAACCTGAAGTTAACATATCACCCATAAAGCCTAATCCACCTCCTGCTGGGTGAAAGTGAACTCCAAAATGGAGATTTAGGTTGTCATTATTATGGGGGCCTACATTATTCTGAATAAAAGTGATCTTTCTTCCTTTCTTTTTTGAAGACCATTGACGACTCGGTGTGCCGCTACTTTCTGAAAAATATAGAACAGTTTTTTTGTAGAGGTAAAGTAAGTTTGATGGTAAGTAATTAGCTTATAGACGCAGGGATCTCAGAGCGCGATCCTAACCGAATACAAACCTATTAACTTCTTACTTAAAGAATACCATGTACCGTGAATTTACACAGTACAGAACGATTGAGGTTATCTTTGGTTGCCCATGATCACGTTTTGCACAGAGTTCATGCTGTGCAAAACGGGATCATGGGCAACCAAAATAAACACTGAAAATAAGTATTTTGTTTTACAATACTCATACCTGCTGTTTCTTTAGTCATTGCTATAAATTCTTTTAAGTCGCTATCGGAGTCACTTTCATCCGTATCTGCATCTGATGTTTTACTACTTCTGGAAGATCTCGTTTCTAGAAATTAAAATCAAATCATATATTTACATATAGACAAGTAGTAGGTACTGGGTGTACGATTAAGGTTCATCTACCTATCAATAAGAGGTCTATATGTAATGGTGCTATGCCACTGTGTTATCTCGTTTCCCTGGCAACATACGCTAACTCGATAACAGCAGGATCCGTTCCTAAGTCCCAGTTTTGATTCGCAGTTCAAAATATATTGAGTTTTTCTAAAACGAAAAGGCATGTCCCCTATTACATGAAATCAAATAGCTGAAAAACATGAGTATTATTACACCTCAGACTATCGCTTCTAAGTAAAATGCATAATCCTATCTATAATGTAAATAAAACTGATAGCATTGCCTGATTAGTCTAGATAAGACTAATCAGGGAATGCTATCAGTTTTATTTAGAAGACTAGATTGATAATAAGAACACAAATAATGCTGCTCCATTGAATATTCCTACATAATAACATATTATTTTCCTTGTTCTATTTTAGTTAATGTTGATCTAAACGATGGAGCATGTAGTTTTGAGCGAGGCCGTACGATGAGCGAAAATAGATTTCGTCTTGTAATAATATGTAGCATGCTCTTTAGTCTTCTGAGTCAGATCCCGCTCAATCTGGCCCCGCGGGTTCAGTTGACGCACAACAGGATGACGTCATATTAAATATACATTATTATTACTGCCTGTTGCCACAAAACGCTTGACCTAAATTATATCAAAATATGGTTGGTTTACACTCAGAAATGAAATTAAAAATAAAAGAGATGTAAATATGTTTTTTGTTACTCGTATGTTAAGAATTCTAACATACGAGTAACAAAAAGTCTCTGTAATGATTGTATCGATTTATTGCACAATTCGCATTTATTATTACAAAGATATATTCAAATTTACGTACTCAAGTTATATCTTTTCCTACTGAGTAAGTATGTTATCAATTTTGTAGTATTCAAATTCATTGCAAGATTGTTATTATTGTCATGAATATAATGCAATCTTAATTTATATTTTAATTAAGTAATATTATCAATTTTTGATTTTAATTCATAAAAATAGACAACCTAAATAGCAACTTATAAATAAAAAATGGTACACCAACCAAGAGTTCATGCGTTTTGTTTTGTTGAAATTTCTTGTCGCCATTTTTTTATCAATGAGTGGCTTTAAATAAACATGGCAAGCGAAAAACAAATAAATTAACATAATAACATTGATAGGGATTTATAGTATTCTTCAGAAAAGTGGTCTCCTAGCATGATCAGCACGTGCCACCACAGGCATCATAAAATTCTCACATACATTTTCTATGAGCTTATTTGTAGGTAATTATCTAATGAAATCTAAAGTCAAACAAAATAAATGTACTGTTTCAATAGTTGTCACGATTAACAATAATGCTTTTGTTTTGATACCAAATCGTGAATATTTTATCAGCCGTGCTACGTGCTGGTATGTACCGTAAAAATACACAATGAACGTTGTAGTTGCTAGTATCATAAGTGGTACCTAAGTCAAGGTTTCCTAAACAGATATAACATCTGTTTTGTTTATAACTTACACTATTCAATTATGGTATAGTCTGTTCTGCTTAATTATAACCTCAACACCGGTAAATAAAAAGAAACTGAAATAAAATAACACTTACCAGACCGAGAAGCAGAAGCATTATTCTTCAATTCCGATTTTACTTTCATTTTAAACTTTTCCAGTTTATTATTTTGTTCAATTAATTTGTACAAGAGGAAACAAACTAATCCAACAACTACTAGTACCAATGAATTATCCATATTGATACCTTTTCTATGTTGCAATGTTGACTTCAATAATAATACTGATATAATAATTGCACCATATTGTGATAACTTTACATGAAACTCGACTAAAATATTATATAAATTCAACAATTCGGAAGATGTTCTTGACTGGATCAAAATAATATTATAATGTATTAGTCACAAAATTTGACATGTCCATAGTGACACTTGGAAATAACGAAATCTTATTGGTCGTGTATAGATATTTTCCAATTTAGTAGATGCTAATGAAAAAGAAACTATAAAGCTCAGATCATAAGACTTATTTTTGCTTTAGTAAGTTTTTATTTATGGAATAGGGGAATCACCAACTCTTAACTCGTATATCATATGTTTGAAGGATCAGCCTATGTTGCTACTTAAAAATATTTTAACTATCTTTAGAGATCTAAGTCTTTTGATCTCGTTGCTTATTTGTATAATGAAAAAAATAATCCATTTGGATTTTTATCAGGTATTTTCAAATTATTTCTTTGTATGATTTTTAAACTATGATAAAATATAGTTACTTATACTTATAATTAAACACATTTTACAGATGTCGTGTTACACCTCGCTGTGTTGTGCTATCGTCCGTGAAAACGTCGATACACAACACCCTTCGGTTAAAACTCTTCCCTGAGGAATGTGTCGAGACCATGCGTCGGCACCCGCACCACAAACGAATGGAAATTCTATGACGCGGTAACAACTTCTTCGACTCTCGAAGTCCAGTTGACTTGCTTCTGGATATACTCCACAATATGTATTTGATTTTTGTATTATTTTTATTTATTAAGTAATTGGCGACCTGCGAGTGAACTAACAATGACATAATATAATATAAGTCCAATTTTATTATAATAAATATGAATTGATATTATCTTCTAATTATGCAAAAGTCATGTAATTTGCGTTATTAGCAGATATCAATTATAGATATTTTTTGGTTAAGTACCTTACTTTATAATTTTATTTTTCGCAAACATTGGTAATTTAAATAAAATGGCAGTATTTAATAAAATCATATTTAATTTTGCTTATACCTAGGTTAATCATAATTAAAAATATTTACAAAGCTGAACAATAATTTACAGTAAATCACAAAATGCTTAATAACTTTCATGAAGCTGAATTATAGCGGCATATAACCACATTAAGATTAATATAATTAATTAAAACCTTAACTGAGGACCAAATGGGAAAATATTGGCTTGAACTTTAACATTTACATTTCCATTATTACTAGGACCTGTTATGTTTTGGATGACTGTTTCTTTTTTCCTTTTATTTGATCTCGACAAAAGTGTAGATAACAGATCGTATTTATCTGAAAAAAGAAATACATATTATTTTATGTTGATAAGGTATATAATAGCTGTCTAAGGAACTTAGAATTAAATCTTACAATCAAGGATGGTGGTATCTTTAATTTCTTCAAAAAGATCTTCATCTTTGTCTTCCTTATCTATAATATCTTTAACTGCTTGCTTTAAATCTATTGAAAAATCTGAAATATTAATAAAATATATAATATATGCATACATTTTCTTATTTAGTCACATTAGATGTTTACGGTAAAATAAATATGTATGACAAAGTTAAGTGTATTAATTATAATCATTGATTTTATAAACCTTGTTAACACGTTATCATTGTTGACAATGCAAATATGAAATTATCTAAACAATTTCAATTCAATCAATAAAAGTACAGTTTCCTTTACTAAAATATTATTACAGCTAGGTATAACAATTACTTCAGTATATCTGTGCC
The DNA here is from genome assembly GCA_947095525.1 of Trisateles emortualis. Lineage (NCBI taxonomy): Eukaryota > Metazoa > Arthropoda > Insecta > Lepidoptera > Erebidae > Trisateles > Trisateles emortualis. The sequence continues at coordinate 15,826,192 of OX352736.1, read as the reverse complement.
GACAATGTACTGTTGTTTTTATTCCGTACAAACCGGCTAAAGATAAATAAATAATATTGTCCTTGAAAATTTCAATATTAGACTCTTATGTATTAAGTAAGATTTTCAATACTATATATCAAAATATATAATGATAATTTATTGGTTGCTGGTTACCTTGTTCGTATTGGCCACAGCAATATAATGAAACTATAACCTAATTTCACTATGTTGTGTTGTGTTAATACCTACTTTATTGTGTCGGATTATAACCTCAAAATCTATTAATATCATCACAAAATAAAAACAACACTTACCCATCGCAGCGATTCCTTTCCGCAATTCCAACATTATTTTCGTTTTAAATTTTTGTTTCTGATGATCTAAAACTATGAGACAGAGTAAGCAGCATAAAAGTATTATAATTAACAAAAGGTCAAAAGTGGACATTATTATTATATTATACTTGTAGATTATAATACTTGAGCACTTTAAAAATCGAATAGACAATTTCAGAGACGTTCATATTGCTAATCTTGAAGGTGTACAATACGACTACGTTGCCGCTTGTTCCAATAGAATTTTAATGTTTTGACACAACCATAGAGGCAAGAAATATAAAGGCATCCTATTGGTTGTTTGCAGATGTTTTCGATCTTATTGGGTAATAACCTGAAATTAATTTATTAAAAACAATTCTTAATTCTTTAGACTATGGACGTAGGGAAAGTCCCAAATATTATTTTTTAAGCAAAATGTACTCGTATAAGGAAAATAATGAATACTGTTAACATCTTACTATACACACTACTGAGAAGGTTTAGTTTAGCCTTAATTCACACACGCTAAACCAATGCATGTTGATGGATGAGACATGCCTTAATAAATGAAATAAAAAATACGTGAGTTTCTTCACCATATTTTCCTTTACCATTAGCAGGAAGTTTATTTGCGATTCCTACTTTCGGTAATCAAATAAATAAATAATAGGATGGCAACAATTTTAAGACAAACAAAATTACTTCTTATTATTCACATAGAAATATTACATTATTTTATTGAACACTTTATTGTACATCATTTACAATGATTTCTTCGTTTTTTCTGAAGTTCTGTACATCATTCCAAAAAAATTTTTAGTTACTTCCATATCACTTTTGAAGTAAAGCTTCGTTCCGAATTACAAGAAGTTGAGTCAACAAAAATATTATGTACATTTTGAAATAATATAACTGACTATACAATGAACGGAATTATTGGGTATCATTAGGCGGATTGATTCCCATTTTGGTCTAATGACCATTAAATACAACTGCTCAAGAGATCCCGGGTCGTACCAAATTTACGTACGAGATTTTTCTGTCAAGAGCTTTAAAATAGATTTCCATATCTGATCTTTATCGGGTCATGTCAGATTACTGTCTCATCGAACTATAAGGGTGAGGGAATAAAGAGTGCAACTATGTTGTTTGAGAGGACATTAGGCGGATTGCAGTTATTTATAAGAATAATCCGCCGCCCTGAAGACCTTATGGTGCGAGTAGCCCTGAACCAGCCGATGACAAATAGACGCCGTGGAAGACCGCCTGCCACCTGGCTAACAACGATCCAAAATGACCTTAGGGATGAAAGGACAGACGCCGTGACTGTGGAGTGAAGTGGAAAAGGCAGACTAGGAGAGCCGACCCCAGATGATGGGATAAGGTTTAGAATAGAAGAAGTGTGCGACTTTTGCCGCCAAATTAAATTTTATTGATGTTTTTTATTAACAAAATCATTATATACATTTTTATACTTTCTCGTTGTATGAGATCTGTCTGTAAATGAAAATCCATTGCGATTGCTCGACCAATTTGCTTGATTATTTAATTTATTGTTGTCTTCTTATTTGTTTTGTTGTGCTGCGGCCAGTGTAACTTGGTCGTTTATTATTATTATTAGTACGACCTAACTAAACCTAATTAAGAACATTGTTCAACATATCATTATTATGTTCAAAAATATATTGCAATAATACAGTGTTATTATTATTATATTGACTGCTTTGGTGGTCCAGTGGCAGAATGCACTTGCTATGCACGAGGTTGTGCGTCCGAATCCCACATAGGACAAAACTTTGTATGACCCACATTGAGTTGTTCTGAGTCTGGGTATAATTTGTGTCCGTTAATTGTATGTTTGTAAAGTTCCCCTCGACACAGAGCTTGTTCTCTAGTGCGAGAGTTGTCTTTAAATAAAACGTTTTATGTTCCTTAGGATGACCAAATGCAGGTCTATTTTCCAAGGTTTGTCTTTTAACATATTAGTTTACATTTCAACCATAACTTAGGGCGTTGTTCAGTTTTTTATAACAGCAAATAAGCATACGGCCCTCCTAATGGTAAGCATAGCCCGAAGCCTTTAGACAATTGCAAGACCAGAGGTGTCACTTAGTGTTTTCAACTCAAAGATTTTAACACCAGGGTCTTGTGATGGAGTATTCTTGGCAAAGAAAAATGTTTCGTAAAAAATGTGTCCCCAAATGAAGTAGTTGTGTTCGTGTGTGTGAGTATAGGTTTAGGTGATCTTTTATCTTTTTTTTTTATATTATATTTATTTTTTTAGGTGAGCGAACATGACAAGGGAAGGACCACGAGGTTAGGCTAACTCGATTGTAAGGTGCCTTACCTCACTTTATTCAGTACACTTCATGCAAATTTCAAATAATTTCAATAAGTCAGTAAATTTACCTGCTGCTCATTTGGCACAAATAATGGGGAGCTACAATAGCATATATATTATTACCTTATAAACAGACATCAAAATAATTTTAACAAAAAAAACCGACTTCAGTACGGCAAGTTGTAAAATTTTCAAATACCTTCAAACCCCTAGTTTAAGTCTCTTTCGTTTGTTAGAATCGAATAAAGTCGACTAAACGTCGGGAACACAGGTCAAGGTATTAAAAAAAACTGTGCAATCTGCGCTCAATTCATTTACGTCATTATTCCTTATTAATAGTTACTTAGCAACCATAATCAAAACTTATCTAATCGCCATCAGTGAAATACTTATTATTGAGAAGTTCAGATGGCCACCTGTGGTCTTCTTCATCAGTTTTACTTCACCAAATTACACTTTTTGAATGCAAATGTTTGATAATTTGTTGAAAATATTGGAATTGCTATTATGTGTGCCTATATTTTTTGAGGATTTCCCTCAATTCCTCATAGATCCTATCATCAGAACTTTCTTTTGAAGTAAGTAAAGTTTGGTCCCATTTCCAAGGACATACTTTCAGTTTGGTCCTTGGAAATGGGACCAAACTGGGAGTATGTTCTCTCAGACAAAAAAAGACTATTTCAAATCGGTCCATAAATGACGGCGTTCTGCCGTTCTGCGGTAACAAACATTTAAAAAAAAATTGAAAAAAAACACGAATTGATAACGTCTTCTTTTTGAAGTCGGCTAATAAAGAGATGATGTCTGTTTATACACTCACGCATTTTATTTCTCTCTTCTTCGCTCTTCTCTTAATTAACCGTAATTTTTATAATTCGTAAGCTTTATACTAGAATAATTTAAAATATTTAAATAAATGCTTAAATTTACAATCTAGCAGATATTTATTTAAAGGAATTCAATCGTAAATAAAATATCCAATAGATATTGCAGTTCTGAGGATAGGTCAGAAAGGCCCAAAAGACTGGCCACATTGCCACGCTCGAATACGTTGCATTGGTCTTGTGTTGGTACATACCAGACGCCTTAAGATCGTGAACTTACAACAGTAAAACTATATTTACATAACTTAGAAAAATAAAAAAAAACATAAGGCAGGCATAACTATAGGCGTCATAAAATACCTCCGCATCGCTGTGTACTACAAACATGCTCAGGAGACGGGCTACATTGCGAACTTGCATGGCAATGTTTATTTTTTGAACAAAAATATTCCAGCCGTTCAGGGCACGTGTAGCATCGTTTTGATCATTTTGTTTGTTAGTTATCAATACACATGGGGAAAATGGGAAGAAGATTGACTTGTACGCCAAGATTTAAATTATTGTTGTTACTAGGGCCTGTTATATTCTGAATGAGTGTAGTATTTCCATGTTTTCTTGAATATCTTAGAAGACGAACCAGCATTTCGTAATTTTCTGAAAAATAATTGCGTTTTACTTTAAGTATATTATTGTTTACGACCATGGTAATTATGTTTGGTCTGATTTCGGATTCGATTTCGTATCGGGCAAAGTGTTATTAGATATTTTTGTAAGAATTCTTATTCTTATGAATAGCATTAGGAGTTTGGTGATGTACCCTCGTGAGTTCGTGACCTGATTTAACTCACGGTCGTGAATTTTTTTCCATCGGCGTTCAAGAATAAGGTAATAGAAAGTATGTTTGTCCTTGCGCTCATACTTGTGCACTACACTATGTTCTATGTAAGTTTACTCTTTAAAATAAGTTTCTTTTTAAATCACTTAAAGTATTGCACAAATAGCGCATATTGGGTCTCTGGATTAAAAATAAACTAACAATTTAAGTGAAAAAATGGATATTAGAATAAATTCTTACCAAAGTGAAGCTTTTCAACGTGTTTAAGTTCTTCAAATAAATCAGAATCACTCTCATAATCTGAGCCATCCATATCTTCTAACATTTTTGCTTGCTCTCTAACCACCGATGGATCTAGAAAATAAAACCAAAAAAAAAAACTCATTATAATTCTGAAGAGATGCGCAAAAATAATAATAACAATCCATGTATGTCCCGCTGGTGATAATGGGTCTCCTCTTCTTTATCAAGAGAATTGTGTGGGTGAGATCTTAACTCTCACTCTCATACCCTGGCTTAATGTAGTGTATTCTATACTTTTCTGAATATCATAACCCAGGAATATGGAGCCAATGGACGCTTGATTCGATATATAAAAATGTTTCTTTAAAACAACTTTGTTTTCAAGCAATTTCGCTGTGTGAAGTGTAGTTATTTTTAGGAAAACAACTACACCGCAACCGCTAATTTTTGGCTGCGGTCTTCTATTATAATCTTTTTCCAGTACCTCTCTCAAAATAGTTGCATTTGTACTCTTATATCCTTAAAATCAAGATGTTCTTATACTTATTATAATATCGTCACTGGAAAGGCAAAATTACTGAAGTGAAAATAGGTTGTTTCGAGATAAAGCCGATCAAAGTTTTTATTTTTAGAAAAAAAATCATATCTTTTTACACAATCATCCGATTTCAATGAAATAACTTTATAAATAATTCTATTTGTAGCATGCGTTTACTGGAAGTGGTTGAAATTCGTTTTTTTTACTACTTTCCAAGATAAGTGGCGCTTCAGTAATTTTGACCCAATAACTTAGTAAGCCAAATTTTCTTAAACGCCACCAATGTAAACAACGATTGTATTTTAAAAGTACTGAACACAATACTATTAGTAAATTTGAGTAGGATGAAATTTCTTTAGCATAAATTTTAGTGTCGTGTTGGTGTATCAAAATAACTTCAAAGGAAATATTTTATACTCCTCATGTCTAGGATTTTGACTCATGAGGCGATAGGATAACTAAGTAACTTCAACTAAAATTACTTAAAATGTTTTTTTTTTCGTAATCAGTTAAAATTTCTTTAGCTGAATTTTTATTACATTCAAGGTGAGCACAAATTACTTAAAGGCCATTCTTTTTTAGGCTACACAAAGGCAATTTTATTCAAGCGCCAAACTTAATATTTAATATTCAGGAAATATTTCTTCAGTGCAATCGTGACTTCCATCGAGAACGGGCGTAACGATAGCGCGCGTGTGCTCTAAATTAAGAGTGTTCTGCAGACGCAGCACAACACCTTCGTCGCGTTCGTCGCGGTGTGCGTCATACACATACGTCAATGGCGGTCATTGACATGACCCAGTTACAAGTGCAATAGTTATGAACATTAATACACAATATGACATCGAAAAAAACAATTACAATTAAAACTGATCTTGAAAAGCAGCTATATGAGCATTATATTCAAGAAAAGTCCGAGAATGAAAACTTGCAGCAAGTAGTCAAGGAACTAAAGGATCAAATACAGGATCTTCAAGGACAACTTCAGCATCTCCAGGGAGAGCTACAATGCTTCAAAGAGCGTGAAAAAAAGACACCAATGGAGATAGGTACGAATGTACCATCTCCTCAACGTGATCAAAATGAAAACCTTGAGTATTGTACGGACGAGGATAATCTCGCCAAAGAGACGGAGTGGATTAGGGCAAAAAGTAGGAAGAAAAGGAAGTTAAACACCTCTGTGTCCCCACCACAAGCTAGCACAATTACTCTTGAGCATAAAAGCGCTACTGACAAGCCAATCGCTAAAAAAACACCACTTCCACCACCAATTATCGTGGATAACATTAAGAACTATCAAACATTCTATGATAGTTTGATGCCAACCCTAACAGCAGACTCTTTTACTGCTAAAATGATGAGCGGGGACTGTGTTAAAGTCAACGCTAAATCCGAAGACTCTTATAGGGCTATCACAAAATTACTTAGCGAGAAAAAACATAATTGGCACTCATATGAAGACAAACAGGCGAGACCAATAAGAGTTGTAGCAAAAAAACTACACTCTTCTTGTGAACCAAATCGAATCCAAGATAATTTAGCGTCACAGATTCCAAGTGGAAAATGTAATAAATAAGTTAAGCTGGCGCACCAAAGAGCCACTAAACATGTTTATACTGTCATTTAAGAACACAGAAAATGTCAACAAAATATATGGCATTAAGTATATCTTAGGGTGTCAGGTTGAATTACACCCCCTGAAAAACCCTAAGCTTATTCCGCAATGCAAAAAGTGTCAGGCGTACGGCCATACACAAAAGTACTGTTCAAAAGAGCCAAGGTGTGTTAAATGTACAGGTAAACATCTCACTATAGAATGTACCAAACCTGTTCAAGAAAAACCGAAGTGTATCCACTGCGGCCTACCTCACCCGGCCAACTATAGAGGGTGTGTTGTAGCCAAGGAGATGCAACTACTCAAAAACAAAAACCAAAAAAAGAAAGTAGCGGGACAAGCCGCACCTCAGTCTAGTTTTAAAAATAATCCTATAATACAGGCAACCAAATTAAGCTCGAAGTTACCGACACTTGTAAACACAACTATGCGAACAACTAATGTGGCTTCTTACGCGCAAATAACCAAAAAAACTGCACAATCAGCAAACCTTGAGGACAAGATCAACCAAATTTTAAACTATATATCTTCGTTCGACAAAAGACTAGAAAATCTAGAATCCAGCACTATCGTAGCTGCCTCACAACACAATCATGTATAACGGTCTTAAGATAATGGCATGGAATTCTAATGGTCTACTTAACCATCAAAGGGAGTTGCAAGTGGTCCTTGACACGGAAAATATTGATGTGTGCTTGATATCCGAAACACACTTCACTAAACACTCTTATGTCAAATTTAAAGGATATAAAGTATATAACTCACTCCACCCTGACAACACTGCTAGAGGAGGTAGCGCGGTTATAATCAAAGAAAACATATGTCACTGTGAATCGAATAGATACGAGGCACCTGACATGCAAGTAATGGCGGTATCGGTCAAAACAAAATTTTGTCATGTCACAATTGCGGCTATATATTGTCCTCCAAGGTACATGATAAGAAAAGATCAGTATGTGGATCTTTTTCATCTTCTCGGACCGAGGTTTATACTAGGAGGTGATTTTAATGCAAAACATATTCACTGGGGATCGAGATTAACTACAACCAAAGGCAGGCAACTACTAAGTGCAGTTAGAGACATGCGGTGTGAGACTATAAGCACAGGCAAACCAACTTACTGGCCTACTGATCACCAAAAAGTACCGGATCTTATTGACTTTTTTGTATACAAAAATATATCTACCAATTATTTATGTATGGAAGAAAGCTACTACATGAACTCGGATCATTCTCCGATAGTATTAAGACTGTCCCATAAAGTCTTACTTAAAAACAGCCATCAGTCTCTGGTAAATAAGTACACGGATTGGAAAAGCTTTAGAGTGGACCTAGACAACACTGTCGACCTAAATGTTCCAATAACAAACCAAAATCTTGATGCAGAAGCTAACAAGTTCGTTGTAAATATTCAGCAATGTGCTTGGAAAAATACACCGCCACTAAGAACGAAGTACAAGGGACATATATATCCCAAGGAAATTATAACCTTATTAACTGAAAAAAGAAAACAGAGGAAAATATGGCAGCAAACCAGATTTCCACAAGATAAAACTTTGCTTAATAATCTTACCAAACAACTTAAGAGAAAAATACAACAGTTTCAGGATGAATCTTTAAGCACCAATCTGCAGCAACTAACTTGTGACCGCACGACTGATTATTCTTTGTGGAAAGTGACAAAAAAATTAAAACGACCTATTACACAAATTCCTCCTATTCGAGATGGAAATGGAAAATGGGCCATAAGCGACTATCAAAAAGCCTTAAGATTTGCGCAACATTTAAAGGCAACTTTCCAGCCACATGGAGGCCGGACAAAAAATCTTACATGTCAAAATATTTTAAAAGATCAAAGAATTAAGCTTGTAACACCGAAAGAAGTTCAAAGAGAAATTCAAAACAACATCAGCTTAAGGAAATCTCCAGGGTATGACCTCATCTCGGGAGAAATTTTAAAACATCTCCCACATAAAGCAATCGTGAAACTCACCAAGTTAATTAATGCTGCCTTCGTACTAAAATATGTACCTGAGTCATGGAAGGTTGCCGAAGTAATTATGATTGCTAAACCTGGCAAACCACCGCAAGAAGCATCATCATACAGGCCTATATCTTTACTGCCTGTAATATCAAAACTTTTTGAAAAACTATTTCTAAAACGATTAAAACCAATCATAAGCGAGCAAAACCTAATACCAAACCATCAATTCGGCTTTAGGGAGAGACACTCTACTATAGACCAGGTACATAGGATAACCAATATAATCGAGAAATCTTTGGAAAATAAAGAAGTCTGTGCAACGGTATTCTTAGATGTAGCACAGGCTTTTGATAAAGTCTGGCATGAAGGATTAATATACAAACTAAACCGAACGTTGCCGAAATCTTTTGCAGATATTTTAGAATCATACGTCACCAACAGAGCATTCAGAATACGGCAGGAAGACGCCTATTCAGAACTAAATATGATACAAGCTGGGGTACCACAAGGTAGTGTGCTGGGACCGATTTTGTACCTGCTGTACACCTATGATATACCAGAAGTGCCAAATAACACTATCGCGACCTTTGCTGACGACACTGCAGTTATGGCTACGGGGCTAAGCCATAAGGAAGCAACGGAAAAAGTCCAAATAGCTGTCAATCGAATACATGACTGGGCACAAAACTGGCAAATCAAATTAAATGAGTCCAAATCTGTACACATTAATTTTACAAATAGGAGATGTGATTATCATCCCATCTTCATAAATGGCCTCCAAGTGCCATACGCAAATACAGCCAAATACTTAGGCATAACACTTGACGCAAAGCTCCGGTGGAAAGCTCACGTCAAAAAGAAAAAACAAGAACTAGACATTCGATATAAAAGTATGTATTGGTTACTGGGAAGAAATTCTAGTTTATCAATACATAATAAAATACTAATCTATAAGCTTATTCTAATGCCGATCTGGAAGTACGGAATCCAATTATGGGGCTGTACTAAAACTACGAATATCGATATAATTCAGCGATTCCAAAACAAAGTACTCAGGGACTTAGTCAAGGCACCCTGGTATATACGAAATGACGATCTCCACCGCGATCTCAACGTGGAGACAGTCTACCAAACTATCCAGAAGTCAGCAGAAGCTCACGAACGCCGACTTCACCATCATGTGAATGTCGAAGCGATCCAATTGCTCGACAACACGGACATAGTGAGAAGATTAAAAAGAACTAAACCGTTTGAGTTAGTATATTAAACAGTGAACAAACCATAGTGATAGTGCTATATATAAGACACATGAACAAAGTGCTTACATTCTATAGACTCTAAGAAAGTGCATAGACATTACTCTTAGTTTAAATTATTCTAATAAACTTATAAAATTAAGTTAAAACTAAATTGCTTATTAGCCTATCATAGATAAATATAAAGGCTAGATTGTAATCAATTATTAAGAACTTTGTTCTTATTAATAATAAAAAAAAAAAAAAAAAAAAAAGGAAATATTTCTTGAGCGACATGAGTGAAAAATTGGCCGAAAAACGCGTCGCTTCAGTAATTAGGAAAAAAAAGCAGCACCTTTTTTTAGGTTACTTAAACGCCACAAAAATGCTCTGATTGCAATGGTTCCTAGGCAGATCGACGCAGAAAAAATCGCTGATTCCGAATATGTATATAACTCAATTATGCCCACTTTGTATGACAGAAGTAATTTTGCCTTTCCAGTGACGATATTATCTTTACAAATAAAAAGATACTTACCGCTTTTAACAATACTCTGTTTTAATATCGTCTTCACTTTTGTTTGACGTTGAGTCATTTTATCGTATTTTTCTAATATTTTGTACATCAAATATAAAATTAATGCAATCAACAAAAATTGGTTTATTTCCATATTAGTTTTTTTCTACCACAGTAAATCACTAAACAAATATTTAAAGACTCACGGACGTCCTTCTTGCTCACAAGACTTCTGACATATTAAAAATATCGTCGGGCCATCCAGCAAATATATTATTATATCAGAGTATTGATTAAGAAGTGAGCTAGGTCCCTTGAGAACGCGAGGCAGGGGAAAGTAGGCTATAAATATTAACACTGATTGAACACTTTTTAGCTCATTATAACCTAAATAAAATATGGTTTCTGATGAGATAATTCAAAATATTACTCATTGCAAGATCGAACAAAGCTAGCCAATAGCATTACAGGGTTTTGACGTTTCAATAGGCGCAATATGTAATAACGACATCCTATTGGCTATTATTTGATACATATTTGCTGTTTTATTGGCTGGCAGTGTGAATCTCATGTTGTTGAATAAGGTTGATCTCTAAAATATTCTCTATGGTTTAAGAATGGAATTCCCCTTTACAGAATTGAATAGTATTGCTATTTTATAAATAGTAAGATTGTTTTGGTTTATATTTATATAGCTTTGGGTGAAGTAATTGGGGTAATAATAGTTTTGCAACAAATATACATATATATTAGTTTATTTTTTTTGCTCGCCTGATTATACGCTACCTTAGCCTATATATGCTTGCAATACCAGAGGTAACATTTGCGTTATTTATATATTCTGTCGTTTTTGTGCGCTGTTATTTAGCTATCTAATCTATGTATATTATAACCCAGTTAATAAATTTGTTTATTTGTGATAATATAGCTTTGTTTTAATTTTTCGACATAAATATTATTACTAGCTGTTGCCCGTGTATATGACAGTTATCAAAAAAAAAGTTTATTCGGTATTCCAGATTATAATCCATCTCTATGCCAAATTTCATCCAGATCCGATTAATAGTTTTTACGTGAAAGAGTAACAAACATCCATACATCCATCCATTCCCACAAACTTTCACATTTATAATATTAGTTGGATAGGATGTAATAACTTCTATTTACTTATTAAATTATATCATACGAACCTTGATACTTAAGGAGGGAAATGCTTCTTATGCATGCAGGACAGTTTATTTAGGTATTTATTTGGGAAACAAACAGATTCAATATAATATTTTTACAAACATAATATAAATAGAGCATCATCATCATCATCAGTTATGTCGGTTTCTCCAACCTATAGAAGGAAGGCGGCCGGCAAGCGGTATACCGGCTAAAACCGTCCTGTGCACCTACACTCGACTTCGTGGGTGGACCATCGGACTAGATATGACATCAGTAGTCCACCCAGTACCATAATATATTTTTTTAGTGTTAATGTCTTACGCATAACGCCCCGCCTGGTTAAGCGAGGTGGTTATTTCGGACTCGCCGGCCTAAAGGTGGTATACGACCGGCATGCATACCGACTAAAAACTCCCAGTGTATCAATGATCCTGAGCTGGCCTTGCCAAATACTGCACGCAACCTTTACCAAGTCGTTGGTTTACTTTACTGAAGGCTTGTCCTTGCTGCATCTTTCGAATGATGTGGAAATTTTTGGGGCAAGCATATCACCAGTTCCAGCAGTAGACGTTTTACCTAAATTTCCTGTTATTAACTTCGTTTTGTATATAAATGGGTTAGTACAGTTACATAGTCAAATTATGCAAGTGTTTCTTCATAAAATTGAGTTCTTTTACAGCAACCCTTGCTGCTTGCTTGCGGGTTGCTGTAAAAGAACTCAATTTTGAGTTAAGCTCGTCTTGGTACATAATAATGTGTATATGTTTTGATACGGTCCCGTATATTTATTTTGCGTATATAAAATAATAAAAGAAAAAAAATTGTAACTGTAAAATCTAAGACTCTTTAATTAACTGAACTTGAAAGTTGAAACGTTTCTCCCGATTATATCGAGTCATGGAATATTTATAGGAAAGCAACACGCAACTGATACCTCTGGTAATTCAGGCGTTATTAGGCTTACGGTTACTTGCTTAACATCTGGCGGTCCGTATGCTTGTTTGCCATCCAAGTAGTATACAAAAAAAGTGCACATTTTTTGTGAAGAAAACATGGTAAAGACGAAATTATAACACTTTGTTCTATTATCTGTGGTGCGTGATACAGAAAATTCAAATAAATGTGAAGCCCTACAAGACATAGGCCGTTTCATGACGCTCTTATAGCTATTTGGTTTTATTTCAATCAATGACAATCTTAAAGCTAGGTAATGTTACATATAATAATCTGGTAATACAGTGCTTGTTTCAAATTTAACCCTACAATTACTTTATTCAATAGATATTAACTTGTATATGCCAAATTTAGCTTCAGGTATCGTAGTATAATGATCAATGTATTTAACATTCAATTGGCCAGGACCAGAAAAATGTATAAGTAAGTACTTATAAAAAATACGTTGTGATGTTGGTGTTGTATAATAATTTAAATCATCCCATTTAGCTATACTCCGCTGATACAGCAGCTGGGAAGGGGCCTCTGCAGCAGCTGGAAAAGCTGAGGGAGAGAGTTTAGGCAAAGTGTTCCCTTACACTTTGCCTTTGGCTTTATAGTCTTCCTTACATTATGGTTTAAGGCTTATACTACTGATTTATTTTAACTTTCTTTTTCTTGAAAAGAACTCCCGCACAAGAAAACAAGCCACGGCAGATTTTACAAAACTAGGTAACAAAGTTGACATCTTATGAATTTCAAATTAAGAGCCATAATGAATCACTATAAAAACGTCATGGTACTTTCCCAGCGCGCTAAATGTCACCACACAACATTTTAATAACATACAGTAAATAACTAGAGAGAGTATTTCATAACGAATCAGATGCCGCACCGCCATGGGTTGAAATATATATTTTATTTACAGAGGTTCTGCTTCTGAATGCAGAAGGCAAAATTTCGGCTGTCATAGCGCGGATTAAGATAGTTGCCTATGTCCAACAGATTGATAGTTAAAAAAAATAACAAACCTTACAAAAAATATTTTATTAACGCTTTAAACATTACCCTAGGCACCCGATTTCAAAAAAATATCACGTATTACCACTATTTATGCAAACTCAAACATTTATAACATACTATTGCGACTTCTTCTCTTCTGGTTTTTCTTCTATCTTGCCTTCTGATTCATCATCGCTGTATTTGTTTGGTTTCTCACCCGGTTTCAAAAGACGGCCCACAATGTCGTATTTCGCTGAAAATTAATTACAGGAATATTAATTTGTTGTTCTATAGAAATAATTTCATATTAGATTGAGGGTTTAATTTCCGGGAAATATTGGTATGGTCTTGAGATAATTATTCTCTGTTCCTATTTTTCGTAAATATGTTCAAAGGCTTTATAATATTATATTTAGATAATATTTGGATGTAAACGTATAATGAATATTTAAGATCAAATACATTGAAATATACTTTTGTCAATAACAACTGTTTGCTAAATAATCAGCTTGGCACGAGTTTGCACCCAACACTCTCCAATTATGCGCTAGCCAAAATATATAGATTTTGATTTGATAAAGATTTTTCATTTTAGATTCAAATAGCGTGTACAAAAAGGCTTTTATAAAATGTCTAGCACAGTACGATTTTCTTTATTCTTTTATCTCATTAAGTCTCTATCAATAAGTAACTGTAGAGTATATAATTTGAACAGACCTTTGAATTGCTCCTCCCATTCTTTAGCAGACTCAATTTCATCAGGTTTAAGATCACTGCAGTCATCGAACTCAACGTCTGAAGCAGCTACTTGACCTGTCGCGAGGCCTCTAGTCGCATCTCTACCAGCAAACACTGAATATGGACCACCTGTAATATAAAAATTACGAATATGTAATATTACAAATACACAATCAAGAGAATAAGAAATTTAAACGATTTCGGAGGTAATGTTAAAAACATTTTAATTTATAGCCTCTCCTTGCTCTAAAACATTAGAAGGGCAAATATGATCATAGGAATCCGACCTATAGTTTTTCTTTATTTTGATCTTATTTTTACAATAAATTGTGAACAATTTGTTTCTTGTATAAAAAATACTGAAACTTGTTCAAATTATTTTAAGGTTATTCTTATTGATGCTTTGCTATTCTATATTTAGCAGTATGATTTTGCAGATAGGTAATGTATGTATGTATATACCAAGATGTATGTAACTGCCAATACGCACTGAGCAAGTGTAGTACACTACAGTTTAATCGTAGGAAGAACTGTGCCCTGAACCTATTTTATATACTGTCTAGTATATAAAATAGGTATACTATTAATATATTATTTGTTATTCTATATATCATGACGATGATGATGCTAGATGTAGCATTGATGAAATGTCATATTTTATGAAAATTACTGAGTAGCGTAAGCACATGTACTAAAACGTGGACTGTTAACGTGAACCATATTAACAAATGGATGTAAACGTAAAGAATATTATACAAACGATATTTGAATACCTGTCTACAAATTTCACGACTCTTTAATTACATACCAAAACTTAAATACTGTCAAAAACCAATTCTATTTTGACAGTATTATCTTGTATTTGAAACCAATACTGTCTCTGCAAAGGCATTCAGATCATCGTGCAGTCCTTTTCTCGGCCTACTTTGGTGCAATAATAATTTCAGAAAACGTTTGTAACTCTGACAATTAAAAAGAGTGACTATGCCAGTTCTTTTCATGCTTTATTTACCCTTTTAAGTGTACTGGCTGTAGGTTAATTGGCTGAAATGATCTTTCTGGATTCCCTATTTCATTCAGACATGACTTTCATAAATGTTACTTTGTAACTTAACTGATTTTTTAGCTTAATCTTAAGAATATTACTAAAACCTGTGTTATATAATAAACCCAAAACATTGCTTTGTCCTGAACATCAATAGACAGATCCAAAAGACGCATACAAAAGTAAAAGTATTTTTAACTAGTTATTTCAACAAAATAACTTTCACTGATTGTTTATAAAGGAGACACTTCTCAAAGTAATCACTAACATGTTTCGAGAAACTACAACTAGAAGACAAACAAACAACTGTACTACTTCACACGAGTAACAGAAAACTAGAAATCCAAAAGTCTTTATTCAGAAAACTTCCACCGATTTTGTCAGTGTATTGTTTCAAGAAGATTAAGGAAACTATTTTCGTTTTGACCAGAAAATAATATGTTACGAACAAAGGAGGAATACTAATGTCCACGTTACTCTAGTTGACCAACAGATGCTAGTGATAAAAATGAAACATTTACATAGATTTAGGTTCTCTTAAATCAAAACTTTTGTAAGTATCAATATAGAGTTTTATATCTACTATTGTTAAGATTTGGATTTTGTTTTCTGCTGAAACTAATTTACTGTTTTTGTGATCATTAATGTGCTTACGATTGCCAATCACAATTATAACATTGTTACATATATGTTGTTATCTTCCATGATATAATATACTAATGTTAATAGATGTTCAATTGCAGAGGCAGAGGTTTCGTGTTCCAATTCCAATATACATTATACAAATAGCGAGTTACAGAACAAGAACGTCTGATCATAGCTATGTAATAGGATATAATTTTCACTGACCGTTTTTCAGTTTCTTTGCAAATGATAATATAGAAATTATACTTAGTATATATATCATTATCATCGCCATCTCAGCCAAAAGATGACCACACACATATTTTATTGAAATTTTATGATAAATAAAAGTATCGTCACCAATTAAAGCTTGAGTTTGATCACTGCAATCAAGCTACAGCGATCTTCAAGCGAAGGGAAATATCAACTTTTTTACGCTCTTTGCAATTGGCTACTTCTTTTACGAAATTTTTAATCTATCGCCATCTTCGTAAATGCGTACTGGCAGTACGTTTGAATTTACCATAACAATGGAATATAATTTTTCTGTTTGAAACCTGTACGTGGTATGTTTGAAAAACAAAGGTATAGGTTTAAATTCCCGCGTTGAAGTTTAGTTTGCCTATCAGATATTCCAAACAATCAGGAGTCAAGTTTTAAAATCTATTTTTTTATTTTATTCTGCACAATTTAGGTATTGCAAACAAAATATCTAAAAAATAAAAATAAAAAGCAACTGTACAAGTGAGACAAAATGCGAGAGATGTAAGATCTAATAGAGGCACAAAAAAACTAAATACAATTACGTCGACTGGTAGCGATATACTTAATGATAAAAAAGAAAACTTTATACTAGTAACAATGCTGCGATAAAACAAATGTAATAAAACCTCATCAATTTGTATACTATTGACATGTTATGAAACGAAGTGTTTCAGAACATCTTCATAAGAAACGAACATAAAATTTTAACCTTACATACGTTGAAACTGTAAACTTCAAAACTATTAATCTTGAAAAAAGACTAAAAGATAAGGTCATTTTGTTAATAGTCAATCAAGAATAAGGTTCACCAAATACCAAAATAAAACAATTAATAATAAGAGTTAAAGACTCTGGAAAATACTTTCTAATATCTCTTAATACGATTGTTTAAAAGCAAGAGACACATTTATGGGTCAAATTGCATTAAAAGGATTTTAATGCTCCACGCATTCATTTAAATAATTGCACACTTTTTTCTCCTTTATAAAGAGGAATGCTATGCGTTTACGTTTTAAAAATAAGTTCTTACGTTATGTTGCCTCGAAGCATGTCTAAATAATAACTTCCTTGTTTACAAAGTTTGTTATTAATTATAATTTTATTCACATAAAGGTATAACAATTATGTCTACATATGAAAATTACTTAGTATCATCATAAAACAACTCCTTAATTACCAGCAACTCGACACAGAAATCTTTATTATCAAGTGGTGGAACCTACATTCGTGTGGTCGTACAACCCCATTCTATCCCGAAGGAGTCGTAAGAGTCGATTAAGGGAGTAAGTTATAGAGACACAATCCACTGCAAGAGAGGGAAAACTCGAAATAAAACTATACCAACCCGTTTGGCCAGCGTGGTATAATTGGGCTTATATCCCTCCAAGTATAATGGAGGAGACCCGTGCCCAGAAGTGGGACGTTTATGGGTTGTGATGATGATGAACCTAGTGAGAGTTGTTTAAATCACCCATGTAGACTTCGGGACCGGCTTGTAACGTGTCCTCTGAAGCATTGAGACACTCAGATATACAAATACTTATTATACGGTGAGCCATTCACAATGGTAATCGCGCTCTTTATCACTTATCCCGCTAATCGTTTACTAATCAATGAGTCCACATTCAATAATTTTAAAATGTAGAAATTAGAAGTAATATAATAAATGTAGTATTCTTTAATTATTTAAGATACATGCTTCTAATGACTTGAATTATGTCGTAGTCATTCTAATTGATATTAATAGAATAGTATTACTTTGAACTATAATATGCATGGAATATTACTTAACCCTTAACGAAAAACGAAATGTGATAAAAATATATTTCGAATGTTCCTAAATTTTCATACGCCTGTAAAGGTGTATTTATAAATATTTGACTTTCATTTATGATGCATTGCTCTACCTTTGCTATTTTGACTTCGCACAAACACCTATAAAAATATGAATTACTTCGTACTATAAGCATATCTTTTAAATTTTGTGCAATGGGTTCCAAAAGCCAATTACGTATATAAAATTAAAATCATTTTAAAAATAGAAGCGACTTATGCCGAGGTCGAATCACTTGAATAGCGACAATATGTTTATAAAATCAGGGTCTCGTTGTATAATTGTAATGGAACTACGCTGAAAAATGAACCTTAAATATGGAACTTAAAGGTATATTATTCTTTGGAGTTATTTCTGGGAGAATAAATTAAGAAGATACTTATCGTGCATTCGTTACAAGTTGTTGAGGGCATAGGTTTTAATCTACATGAATAAATTGGCTGTCTACTTATAGTTTTATTGACAATTTTTAAAAGCATTTATTGATTATTGAAGTCAAATGCAAAAAATTTACTGGTGCAACTTTTTACTTAACTTAAAAGTGAAGCTCATATGATATAGATAGGTACACTACCGTACACTATATTAATGTAGAGAGATGAATTATAATAGAATAGACACTCAGTGACCTTGATCTTCAATAATAAGGGGCCGACCACAAAGAGAAAGACTCGTAAAAAATAAACGATTTAATTCTGTATCATTCATGTTTACCCGACCGGTTTTAAGCCTTACATTTAATCACCCAGGGCAGAGAAGTCTTGGCGTTATGCAACAGAATTAATAGACATTAAACTCTGTAACAAGAATTTTATTAAAGTTTAATTAAATACGCGTTTTGTTTGTGTTAAATTCAGTGAGGAATATTAACATCAGGAGGTATTTCTTCTTCATCGATATTATCATAAATACGAGTTATTTGTATATTTATAATAATAATATTTATTTATTTCGTGTCGTGTGTTTATACACAGAAATAAATACTTTATAGACTATAAACATACAATTTGGGTTAGTATTAGAGTTAAATAACTATATTAGTAATGCTTCACTTGCACTTTTTTTCCAAAGATTTATTATGGTTTACCCACATTCCGTTCCTTTGAATCCATATTCTATCATTATTACTTTGTATTGCATCGCATCATATTGAAGCCAAAAATTTGAAAATCTCAAAATCAAAATCTCGAAACCTGAGTTTTGACTTGCCAATATTATTGCATAATTTGTTGAAAAAGTAAGTAAAGTTATCGTAACAGACTGACATTTATTCTTTATCACGGGTGTTATCGTTATATCGACCACTCTAGTGATTGAACATAAAAGATAAATGTATAAAAACAACAAGCATACTATTTGAATTGATGGAATTGATACACGAGTGTCTAGAGTATTTAATACAAATGATAGTTACAGTGAACTAGATGTTAGGTAAATTGATTGCCAGTATTTTTGGATTTCATGATACATTCGTATAAGTTGTGACCATCTCGTAATGGTTTTAATCTCTAGTCTTATCTGTGAGTAAAGTAAATGTTTTTTTTACTTTGACTCCGACTCTTCCATGATCACTATATATCTGAACATAACAATTGTTGAAATAATTTTGTGTAGGTGACGATAGTAACCTAATCTTAAAAAGGGCATGTGGACTGTCACTAAGAAGAGTGCAGCACGACTCACAGCATGAGACATGCCGCTACATGTATTTTCCTTAGGCTTACGATTGCAACATGGCACCTTCTGCCTCATTTACGCAAATAGTAACATCCTACTAATATTATAAATGCGAAAGTTTGTAAGTATGGATGGATGGATGTTTGTTACTCTTTCACGAAAGTACTATTAAACAGATCTAAATGAAATTTGGCACAGAGATAGATTATGGTCTGGAATAACACATAGGCCATATTTTTATAGCGATAACCGACATCCACGCGGCATCATCGTTTAACAGACGTAAGGTGTAACAAGAATTCAACTCAAGTTGTAGATTACGGAGAAGGAACCCTGCAGAAAACTTTTTAAATAATTGTTAGATCAAGCCGTATATTTTTCACCTTAGTACAAAATAGCACTCTGTGGCATCACTTTTTGTACTTAATAATATAATTGTGACCAATTTGTAAGTTATTCATTAGGTAATGGGCACCATTTAGCTTATAACTTATTGCCTTAATACTGCTTGTAAAAATTAAGTTCTTGGAATCATTCATATTTTGATAATTTATTGCCATTATATCAAAGTTCTATTGTATTAGAGGTAAGTATTAGTAGTGTATCCAATTATTATAATAACATAATAGACCAACAACCTAGTAAAAGTTGCTGGCAGCCGATGAACATTGTCAGTCCCGGATCAAAAGCTGTAGAAATCGTTATGAGCTTACCTATACCCAGCAATCAAAGCAGCATTGCTTGGAGTCATTAGTTGTTTTACACCACGCTGATTCGAGCTACTATCCTGGCTGTTTCATAACAGTGGTATGAATTTACAAATGTCTTTCGTTTTAGGAACATTATCTATCGACAGTGATGTTTTTGAAAACACCTAGTATTTACGTTTAAAACTGTATTTCTTATTAGTTTTGGTTAAAATCTATTTAAAGGTATATCAGCTATGTAATTTCAATAATGTTGTATATTACTATGACATAGAATACAAAAAAATGACTAGCTTTAGTCAAGGATAATGTAATTATTGTAGATGGATTAACCGGTTTATTTTTAATCAACTAACATTTTTATTGTTATTTTCTGCTTTGTTCAAGTTTTAAAATTAATCTCTCTCTAATTCTAGAAATAGTTTCTTGTTTCTTTGTAAATATAATGTTTGTCACGCAAACAGTCATTTTCAATATATTATCATCATATATCTTCTTCTTTTTATGAAGTTCATGGCAATCTAAATCACGACAGTACTTATCCTCATGGTTCTGTTCAGATGTGATTTGACATATCAGTAGCACCACCGATAGTATTTTGTATACTATCAGTTAATGTTATCATAGTTTTTTTTACTACTGTAGAAGTAAAGATAAATATGTTTGGAATGTTGGAAAGGTCCACTTATTGCCATGCGAATATGAGACTATCGATATTGTTTATCTATTTTGACTGTATTGTACTTTTATCGTTGTAACCACTATCGTGGATTTTATCCAACATTTCAGCTTACATAAATGTGCTATTTTTGTGTTTATTATTGTTAAATTATTATTACAGCTCTTTTTATCACGAAACTTTAAAGTTAAAAGTTAGTTGGTACTTATTTTAATTGCACCGTAACAAACTTCATCGTTAAGACTATTATCAATAGTAACAATCGTCCATTAGTACATACAACAACAAAGTACCTATATGTACTTGAATTATTTCTCTTGTTCAATACTCGCTGAATGCAGCAATTGAGTACACATTTAATTTTAATACCCTCTTTCCAATTATTAATATTACTTCAGAGACTTTAAAAATTGTTTGAAACTGTGGTATTGTGAAGTATTCTAATTGAGGTTCTTAAATTTAAAGTCTAACATTCGTAATAAGCAATTCTAGTATTTATTAAGTGATTTTTATATGTTAAGCTACATATATCATAATAATAAGCGTCCGTTCCATTGTCTCGTCTCAGTGAGGGTACTACCATGTCCCCAGGTATATAAAAAAACTAAAAACATCCTTAACATAAATTAAATTAGTGAGTCAAAATAGCTTTAAGGTACTTAATAGAAATATTAATTTTGCCTAATTAGTGTTATTAGTTTTCTTTAGAAGCAAAGGTTTGTTTTAAATATTTAAAACAGCTATATATATCATCATCATCGTAATTTTTGTGTGCAAAACAATTTGACGCTCAACGATGACTAGCAAAACTTAGAAAAAACTTTGATGCGCGATGAAGTTAGAATATTTACGTTGTCTATCTCGCTCCAACAAACACATCGTCTAATAAACGATAGAGACAGTAGACGCTAACTGACAGAGACAAATATACTTATACGATATTTTATTAGAATATAACAAGAATTTAAAAGTGTAATAAGAGTTTTGTTAACCAAATGTATTTTCAAATTCCACATAGTT
The DNA here is from genome assembly GCA_947095525.1 of Trisateles emortualis. Taxonomy (NCBI): domain Eukaryota; kingdom Metazoa; phylum Arthropoda; class Insecta; order Lepidoptera; family Erebidae; genus Trisateles; species Trisateles emortualis. The sequence goes on along the minus strand of OX352736.1, from coordinate 15,804,068 downwards.
TGCAAGATTATTTTTAAAGCTACCATTACTGTTTATTATCAGGCAGTCTTATGCAAACAGGTTTGCATAAGTACAATTAAACAATCTAGAACATGGTCAATTACGGGAAAAAAACAATTATACTGATGTACCTATACTAGTTTGTATATAATACCGTAACAGCCAATTAAAACTAAAAGTACTTTAATAAACAGAACACAAATTGTGAAACGAGGCACACTCTACTGCGCGTGATCATAACCTTAACGGCTTGCCGGTATAACCCTATAAAATAGAGAACACTTACCGGGCCCGTAGAATCTCTTGCCAGCGGTGACATCATAAATTATTCCATTAACAGCCAACAGAACTCTTCCGTCCGCTTGTGTTCCATCAAAACTCTTCAATTCAGCTACTGTTAAATCCTTCCTTAGTTTACGCAATCTCGGCGCTGGTGGGGGAACCGACACTTCTGATTCAAAGTTTGATTTTATTATTTTATACACGAGGTACACAATAATTGCTATTAACACAAGGTTTAACGGGCTCATTAGCTCTTCCCAAAACGATTGGGAACTTGTTTCTGTCGTTTCTGCCATTTTGTTTGTTATGATACGTGCGCCGGCGTCGACAGTTGTTCCAACACTGATGTGTTGTATAGTCGCGGTAAGTCGCGTAACGTTATCAAGCTGAGTCGTAAGGTCAACGCGCACGCCGAACAATGTTATAAAACACGACGAGATATTTACTGATTTTAGTAATATAAGACCGCGGCATAAGACAAGCTTTGTTTATTCCAATTGTTATGCACTGTGGGGCATCAGTGCTATATTTATAGTCAAATTGAGTTTTGATAATGACGAGGCAAGTATGTAACCAATTATATAAAAAAAATAAGTGAAGATAAATGTAATTATAAGTTCAACACAATTATTTAAATGAAAACATAACGGTCAAACTCGTATATTACTGGCACAATAAGCATTACAATTTGAAGTATTCCATATTGGGCACCCGTTTTAATGGCACCTGAGTGAATGGCACCTATAATATTGTTTGCTATTCCACTTACAGCACCAATAGGTATATGGGCTTGGATTCAGCACCAAGCCCATATACCTATTGGTGCTGTAAGTGGAATACCTTAGGTGCCGAAACCATTGGTGCTCAAAAAATTGGTGCCGAAAGAGGAATACTTCATTTTAGGAAATTCTACATTTCTTAAGGAAGTCAAAAGTATTGACGACGTGTACCTACATAACAAATAAAACATTTTAAATCAAGGTTGGTTCGCTTGTAGTTGTATACTCATCTCTTGTTAGCAAATGCTATTGTTTTTGTTACTTAGCAACTTTAAAACTGTTAATTATATGTTGAATGCATTGCTTTTAATAGTTGTTACCACTGTAATAATTATATTTTACGAGCATTTGTCATTTGTTTGCAGCTATTGTTTTTTTACTTATGAAAAATATATTCATATGAATGTAATAAGGCAAAACATGATGTCAGCCAATTAGCCTGAGGCCAGTACGCCGAGAAGGGTAGAGCCGTGAGAAAACTAGCAAGAAATTCAGGCTACTCGTTTTAATCTTCACATAAGTACAATATTTTGGTTAAATACTATCTTCTATCGCGTAACACTTTGTATTTTTCTTCATATCTTAGTGCAACGCATATAAACCACAATCTAGGTAGAGACCAATAGCAACTAGAAAAGTAGTAAACATACTTATTTAATTCTATATACATACATCATCTTCATTATCGTCATTATCATAGTCGCAAGACGTCCTGTGCTGGACATAGCCCGTTTTTTTTTTTGGGAAAAATGCTTAATGTATACAGCTTCACCCGGGGAAGCGGGACGGTTATGTCAGGCTTAGAGATGGTAAGCGGGCGGCATACCGACTAAAACCGGTTATACTCTCTAAACATTGGAACCTGATATGACACCAGTGGTCCACCAAACTTGACATAGACCTCCCAAGAATTTTAACAGCAATCGGCGTTCACCTTATCCATCGGCTGCCCACAATCTTTACACAACAATACATACATATTATAGAAACTTTTTAAGACAACTCCCGCACTAGAGAACTAGCTTTATGTTGCGGGGGACTTTACAAACATACAATTAATGGACACAAATTACACCCAGACTCAGAACAACTCTTTGTGGGTCACACAAAATTAAATAATCGTGCTCATCACACAAAGATTTGTTCTAGTCGCGAATCCCCGAACTCTGGCTTCGCAGTTAGAATCACTATACTTTTTTTTATACTACCTACTTAGATGGGATACATCCATACGGCTAGCCTGGTAGATAGCAGTTATCGAAGCCTATGGACGCTTGCAAAGGTATCACTTGCGTGTTGCCGACCCAAAGCTAAACACGTTTTAAGATGAATTTATCTGGGTAAGAAAACGCGCATCCCTAAATAAGCTCTAGAAACCTATACTCAAACATAACCAAACTGCTGTGTGTAATCATTTGCCTGTAGTCTTCTGTAAGGTGGAGGTCCTACCCCAGTTACTACTTGCTGAATTATATATCTAGAAAAAGAAAAGAAAGAAAAAATATTTATTTTGTCTTACTACAGTAATCTAAAAAATATTTATAATGATTACAAGACAAAACAGGACCTAGCTCAGCGATTAATTGCAACATCGCAGACGCTGCAGCGCTGATATTCTGCTAGGACCCCTTAGGGAAGGTATTCGACACCCAGCGGAGCATCTTATCTTATCATATCTTGTATATCTTCTTAAACTACACTAGCCACTATAACAAGAGGTCAATTTAAAACTCTGTCCTATTAACGTCATAATAATAGCAACCCATATATGTCCCACTGCTGGGCACGGGTCTCCTCTCCTCTATCAAGAGAGAGAGAGGGTTTAGGCCTTAATTCACACACGCTAGCCTAATGCGGGTTGGTGAATCTGACATGTCTTTAGAATTTCTTCTAAGACATGTGGGTTTCCTCACGATGTTTTCCTTCACCGTTAGCAGATGGCGAATCATTTGATTCGTACATATAAACTCCACAAAGTGAAATTCGCATTGGTACTGCCCGGGATCGAACTCGCATCTCTTGCGTGCAAGTCGGTTACTTTCCCACTCGGCCACCACTGCTTTTTTTTTCTATTAAAGTTATAGTCTTTTAAAATTGCCGTAGGTATTTTTAAGAGGATCAGATTTTGCATATAAAAAATACCAATACAACAATCGCGATCCCATCCCTCTAATATAAATCATGAAGCTCCCATTTTCTCCTAAAATATTTTACGTGGGTGCTATTCCATTTTTCCAACGGGTTTATAAGCTGACAGGCGATGGACTCAGCACATTTTATGAATGGTGAAACAACTAGGAAATCGCTGGCTTGAATAATAACTAGTACATAATTATCATATTACGCTATGTGTTACGTTTAAGTATGTATTAAACTTGTTTTATGTACGTGGATAGTGAAATATACACAATTGTGTTTGTAAAATTTATTTTAAAAAGTGAACCGATGGCTGTATCCAGTATATGTTATATAATAATGTGTTCCTGTGTGTGAGTACAGGTCTCCAGCGCAAATGTAGGGATGCGTTTTGAAATAAATGTATTCCTATCCCAGAGATACTCCCATCTTATCATCAGCCTGGGTGTAAAATGGTTTGGCAACACGTAAGGTTATACCTCTGGTATTGCAAGCGTCCATAGGCTACTGTAACTGCTTAACATCAGGTGGGCCGTTTGCAAGTAGTATTCAAAAAAAACTAGCTGACCCGTGCCCAATTTGTTGAGCATTTTCGGGTTAATCCTATACACTCACATATAACATGGCTTTCTATTGGAAAAATATGGTTTATGGTTATGGTTTAGTCTTCTCAGTTATCTCTTTCAGTTCCTCTTTATAATATTAATAGTATAGATAATAATATTTTCAGACAACTCACACACCGTCATCTGATCCCAAAACTGATAAACATACATAATATATATTTCTAAATACATACATATTATAGATAGATTACACCCAGACACAGAACAAACAATCGTGCTCATCACACAAAAAAATGTCCTGGGTGGGAATGGGACGCACGACCTCCTATATTATATATTCACGCTTATCTTCTTGAAGAGTATGTAAAGGCTACGGATGGTATTTCGTATGTTAAGTTAATAATTCAACAAACAATTAATAATGCTTCATTGTTTGTTGATGTAAGTGTGAGAATGAGTGAAGTGTAAAAAAGCAATATTAAAAATACAAAGAACCGACGTACATGCATGATAATGTTAACAAATGTACAGGAAGCGAGATATGTATGTCTGGATCGAAGTAATAAGCATCCTATAGTCTCTGCCTACCCCAATGGGAGTTAGATTCGATCGTGATGATTGCCTGCCTATGTATGTACTAGGTTTTACGAGCTTATAACAAATTTATACTCATAAATATAATAAAATTAATATTCATAATTATAAATGCAAAAGTTAAATTCTTGTTCATTTGTTCTTTTGTACGTGGTTAAATCATTAAAGACATGTGTAGCGTGGGCAGGCCTCCAACAAGGTGGACCGACGACCTGGTAAAGGTTGCGGGCAACCGATGGTCAGCTCAGGACCGAATGATATAGAAATCTTTGGGGGAGGTCTATGTCCAGCAGTGGACGTCTTATAGCTGAGATGGATGCATGGATGGGCCTCGGTAGTGATCTAACTATTCGTAGTAGTGAAGATAATACTGACAGTGTGAAGACTAATAATAAAAGCATTTTGCAGCTTGTGGTTTCATGGTTTCATATTTCCTTCCAAATTAGCAATCACTATTTGCGGTAATTTTTCATAAATTGATATTAAAGGAAACCATATATTATCCTACTGCTAGGCATTGTTCCGCTTTCTTCTATGACAAGCACTTCTTCTTGTCCCTAATGTTTAGTTTGTTTAGTGGTCAACTCCATGTCATCACAGGGATATTTAGATCACTCTAATCTAAATATGTGGTTAAATCACAACAAAGTCCTAAGTTGTGATTTAACGACAGTTAACAGTTGGGATCGACTTTTAGCGTGCCCACCAAAGCACAGAGAAGCTCAGAAATACCACTATGAAAAGCACGCTGGTCTTTATTAAAGGGGAAATGCATTATGCCCAGGGAAGTGGGACGGTTATCGGGCTCTTCGGCCTAGAGATGGTAGGCGGCTAGCACACCAACTAAAACCTCCTTGTGCACCTACACGCGCCTACGTAAGTGGACCAATGGAACCTGATATGACGTCAGAGACGCTGGCCTAATGAAACGTTGGTACTACCACCTGGAATTGAACTTTTACTTTCTTACTCAGCTACCACCACTCTCTCTCTCTCTCAATAGAAGTCGCAAGTACATCCTACTAATATTATAAACGCGAAAGTTTGTAAGTATGCATGGATGTAAGTATGCATGGATGTATGGATGGATGTTTGTTACTCTTTCACGTAAAAACTACTAAACGGATCTGGATGAAATTTGAAACAGAGTTAGATTATGATCTTAAATAACACATAGGCTACTTTTAACAGAGATAACCGACATCCACGCGGGTGGAGCCGCGGGCAACAGCTAGGTATACATATTTGTACTATAAGAAAATAGCAGAAGAATGATTACATACTCGAAAATAGTGATGACACTGATGACTTGTCACTTAAACTGTTATTCTATAACAGTATTTATCAGTAGATAACTCTGTTGTCATGATGACTAGGTAAATAATATATCAATCCGTCGTATTATCAGTCAGTGTTATATTTGACTCTATTGAGTCAAATATAAAAATAAAATCCCCGAATAGTTTCGAGATAGTATTCTATCTCGAAACTATTCGGGGATTTTAATAGGTACATGTATTATAGCATAGGCTAGCATGAGACCCTTTAGCATTTCTTTCAGTGATTAACATTATTCGGTAAACGATCAACGGGTTAAGCTACAAAGGGCGCAGTATTCCTATAGATTGATGAGTGACCGCATAGTAGTATTTTACCTGACCGTCTCAGTATTTTGAAGGGCACGTTAAAAGTCAATCCCGACTGTTAACAGTCGTTAGATCTCGGCAGAGGCCTATGCATGTACACCATACCTCTGGTATTCCAAACGTTCTAAGGCTATGGTAACTGTATACAATCAGGCAGACCATTAACTTGTCTGCCACATGTAGTATAAAAAGTTTTAAAAGGGGATTTAAAAATAATACCTGACTAAAACTTTACCATAATTTACCCTTGCAATATCAACACGAACAGAGTCCACAATTACACCTATTAAGATTAATTTTAATATTACGGCCAACACATCATTTGGCTATTGAACCGTAAAAACAATGTAATTCAATTTATCTGAACACCATTCCCAATTGAATTGTATTGGAATTTTAAGTTACTGAACTACATAGTCGACTAAAGTTGTTTTTATCTAGGAGCAGTTTACAGCTTTATTTGATGGTTGATATTGGAATTTTATAGACTTCTATTTTTAGAATTTACCAAACACCGTTTCTACTATGGCGGGTAAAGTAGCTGCATTAATAAATCTTAGCATGGAGTTTTTTTTATAATACTTGAGTGGCTTAAAAGCATACGGCCCACCTGATGTTAAGCAGTTACCGTAGCCTATGAACGCTTGCAATAACAGAGGTATTACTTGCGTGTTGCCAACCTTTTACACTAGGGCTTTAAGATGGAGTATCCCTGTGATAGGAAAACGTTTCTTTTAAGACGCATCCCTAAATGAGCTGGAGACCTGTACTCACACACGGGAACACAACTACACCAGAGTTCAATACCATTGAATTAACATAACCGTTTCTCTGTTACCGTTCACTCTGACGTCATACATTTAAATATCATGAAATTCATGAGTTACAACCAAGAGATGAATGTAGACAATACATTGTCCATCATAGGGACACATCTATTTTTATTTAATATGGCGTAGTTTCAATGCTGACTGTGAGTGACATAGTTATGCTGCACCTTCAATTAATTTATATATTATACAAGCGGCCCGCCCCGACTTTGCCCGGGTTAAATTAAAGGCCCTTCTCGAGATATAAACTATCCTATCTTTTAAGTCGGATAAAACTGCACACAGTGTACAAAGTTTTATTAAAATCGGTTCAATAGTTTAGGAGTCCATAGCAGACAAACAACGTGACACGTAATGTATATATATTATATAATAAACGCAACAGTTTGTGAGGATGAATGTTTGTTACTTCTTCAGGCAAAACTACTGGACGCATTCCGATAAAATTTAACAATGTTATATATTATACCTACATAAGAACAAGACATCTATTATTTTTATACTATACAAATATTACAGTCGAAGGAAAGATTTTTGACTTGACAACGTCTTATAATTCGATGGAGCCGGCTGCACGCACGAAAAAAGATGACGTGACGCGGCGTTACCTCGCTCTGAGGCGTTCCATTGTGCAAGCGAGAGCGCGGAACAAGCGACAAAGATGCACAATCGGCCATTCTTATGACGTTGTCACGTTCAACTATAATCAGTAAACCGACTTTTGTTTGTAACGATGAAACTTCAAACCTACTGGACCCTCATTTTAAAAGTGTTTCACCTATAAAAAGCTACGTTATCAGCAAGAAATTCTGCTTCTACAAAAATTAAATAAATGTTCAATGTCCACCCATACGAAGTCGGGACGTGCCGCTAGTAGGTTATAAGACATGAACATATCTACGCGGACAAAGTCGCGGCTAAAGACTAATATTTTAAAGTAGTAGTCTTGTAAAGTAGAATATGATTAAACACCTTCATTTTGTACCATATTCGCAAATGAAATGATTTGAGAAATTGTTAAGGCATATCTGATCACCAACCCGCATTGGACAAGGTGTTTGAAAAGTTCTTTTTCCGTTCTCTTAATAGAGGGAGAAGACCTGTGCTCAGCAGTGGGACAGTATATAAATTACTATTATTTTAACTGTGTTGTGTGTGTAACCCAATAACGAAGACACCAGATAAAATAAACACATGGCATAACGATATAGCTAGTAATTGTCGTTAAAATACAATATCAATACCGCCGCAAATAAAACAAGCATTCCACATATATTTTCAATTTCATTCACCGTAGTCGGATGCAATGAAATACTTTTTCAGAGGTTTAATATTGGAAGCGGTAGGTATTTCTTTATTAATTGAGCGAGCGAAGTGCTCTTTACTGTCCGCCAGTTATAAAATCTACATGGCGTTTTTGTAGTGGAATAGCAAAAACTGGATAGTTTTCAAATTGTATAAGGTGTTTTTATTTTTAAGAAATAAAAGTGTTTAAAATCAAGAAAGCTATTTTTGGTTATCAAATCTATTGTTTTCCTTCAGTAAAATGAGATTTGCATTCCTATACCTAAAACTTGTGACTGTGGTCTTAACTTCAAATTTATTTTATGTTTCAAACATATAGTCATTACGATTACCATCCGCATAACAAAATACTATTATGTAAGAACAAAGTATTTTCATTAAATCATAATATTATTGTTAACAATTTGTACATGAAGCTTATTTTTGCTATTAAAATAGTATTAGGCGTTTGAAAACCAAGACACTTGAAAAGTACATATTGAACTGGTTGCTTTTAATGACTGGTTTCTCTTTATTTTAAAATGGAAATGGTACATTTATTTACAAATTTACCCAAAAGAAAATGTTTATTTCTGAGATTATTGCTTTAAAAGCTTTTAAATTTAAGAAAAGCTGTCAGAAAACAGCAATTGACTTACCCTTACTATTTTTAATGACTATTGTGGTTGACAACGTCACATCCCTACTAAAATTATCAATGTAGGTATACAATAATTATACTGTCACTATATCTAGCATTTTTCACTATGTTGACACAAAAACAAAACTTCAAAAATCAAAATCTAATTCGCTCTCCAATCCACGTTTTACAAATCCAGGACACGCAACTTTTATCGAGCGGCTCTCCGTGTCGAGACCGGCCGGTCTCAAATCGTCCATGTTGTTTTATTGATAGAACCTACACGCTTCCACTTGACTGTTCAACGTATTTTATGTTTCCATCTCTCGTATTAATTTTTAATTTATTGCTTTCGAAATATTTTTGATGGATGGAGCCTTTTCCAGGCTTTCAAGATATATTGCAGGTTAGATTTTCACACGGACGCGTTTTAGGATTACTGTTGCGATTTATGAGTGGAAAAGCGTATTTTTGTTGTTTTTAACACTAGCTGAATGTAATTTGCATGGCTGCACATGTGGCATAGAAGTTAGACTGATTACATCGCCATTGAGTCCACGCCTAGCTTTATTGGTTTGATTTGTATTACTATTGTTAGTAGCCATTTATGTTCCACTAGTTTTCACCCGCAGCTTTGCCCGCACATGCGATTCCGATTATGTTTTATTCAGGTTAAAAAGTAGCAATATGTTATTACAGGCTATATTCTATCGCTGTGCTAGATGACATCCAGATACCTTTAAGTATGATTGATAAACAAACATCCAAAATTTTTCATTTATAATATTTGTTATTTATATTGTAATTATAATTGTAATATATTGGTATTACATTGTTACATTGGCATGGCCAGAAACTGAAAATTGTCAAAATGGTCGCCTAGTCAAAACATAGCCACTGTATACGCCTGGGTTTGTTTGTGAATACAAGGTCTGAGCTAGCAATTACCGTATTACTTGCATGTACATTGAATGAGAAACTAGAAGTTGTTCTAAGTTCTAAATCCGTAATGTTTTAATGCACTCCGTCTGGCTTGTTGGTTAAATAACTGTGCGTTTTCAATGTCATACGTCATAATATTGTTTAGAATTAGATGTAAGTCAGTCAAAGGTTAACTATCTTATGGAAAAATATTGTTAAACTTCAGAATATACTAATAATAAACTAAATGTCTGCTATTAAACCAAGAATTTCAAGAGATTTTGAACACCATACTAGCGAGCAAGGCCAACTGGGGAAGGATCTCCACCTTACAGAAGATCGCAGCCAAATAACTACACACATCACTTAGTGCTGACATGCAGCAATGCATCATATTATAAAAAGAAAACATTTTTTTATGAAAAACATCAAAACTACTTGACCGATTCAAAAATCTTTTTATTATAGAAACCTACACAGCAAGCAACATATATTTTATTTTAAAAATTAAGGCTTTTACGTAAACATAACAAATGTCCACCCATTTAAAGCAAATTAAGCCTGTGCCACTAGTATCTAATAACTTTAAACGAGCTATTTTTGTATATATGTACTAGTGGACCTGGCAGACGTCGTCCTGCCTGAAAAAGCTGAAATACCGACAGCGGCGCCACCTACCGGGTCCAATTGTGAATCTAAACCATCCTAGGCCCTACCCGAACACACACACAAAATTTCATCAAAATCCGTCCAGCCGTCTAGGAGGAGTTCAGTCACATACACACGCACACAAGAAATATATATATTAAGATATAAAAATAATTTCGTGAAAATCAGAAACTGCTCTAACGTACGTTAGGCCTTTGATATTTTCCATTCACCGAAGACAACTTACTAGTAGTGAAGCAAACACAACACATCAGTAAGTAGTATATACTTCCACAAAATCAATTGACGTCTCAAATTTAAAATACAATGGAAACAGAACAATGTGGGTACAAACACGTATGTGCAGTAATCGCGCAAGTTTCACAACTGTTTGCATTCGAGATAGCACTGAGGACTGTGATGTCATATGCATCGGTGGTGACGTCAGAATAGAGATCAGGCTAGCTCTTGCATAATACCTGTATTTAAATTGAAAAGGTAGATTTAATAAAAAACGAAAAGTCGATCATGAGCTCGAAGAAGCATAACAAGGTGGACAGCCGATGAATAACGTCAGCTCAGGACTGAATGATGTGAATATTTTTGAAGGAGGCCTAATTCCAACGGTGGACTTCCTTACGCTAATCTATTAAGATTCGCGTAAGGAAGTACAAAAACTCTAACTTCATCATTAGATGATGAAGTTAGAGTTTTTGTATACCACGTGGTTGCCAAAGAAGCGTACAATGTTAAGTAGTAAGTAGCCCGATGTTAATATAAGCAGTTACCGTAGCCTATGGACGCTTGCGATTCCACAGGTATCACTTGCGTGTTACCAAACCTTTTATTTATGCCAGGTCTTTATGATGGAGTACCCCTGGAATCGGAAAACGTTCCTTTCAAAACGCATCCCTAAATGAGCGCTGGAGACATGTACTCAAACACAGGAACAGAACTACACCGCTGTGTATAGTTATTTGGCTATGCTCCTACCCCAGTCGGACAGGCTGACTAGTACTACTAGACATGGTACGCTACCTCTCCTCAATTAGAATAGAATATACCTTTTTTATCGAATAAGTGGGAATACTGGCAAGGCATAGTTTATGACATGCTTATAATGTCTTCCTAACCTAATTAAGTTTGCGAGAGCCAATCTCGTCACAGACTAGCTATCTGAGCGAGTAATATTATTATAGTGCACCAATACATCCAACACGGTCGAAAAGTGATCAACCGTATGATCAATGGCTTTACATGTATTTTTCCTAACTCCAGTAGTCCGATAGGATAATGCGATATCACCGAAGAAAGATTACGAGCAGGACCAACAGTTTTAAGTGCTATCTAATGCACAGAGATATTTCGATTTGATTTTGGAAAACGATCATCCACCTATCGATTAACTACTGCAAGTTCACACACGTCAGATCTACCTACCAGCACAGCTATTACTTATCCACACACCTCTCAAGTATCAAGACTAAATAAAAATAAATAACAGAATTAATGAACATAAATTAAGCAACTTTAACATGATTTCTTAGAAATCTCAAGATACATTTCTCAAGAGGTTAAGCTGCCATGAAAAGGAGGTATAATTAGACATGCCTATATTAAAAAGCTTGGAGCAATCTGGAGTAGTCTTTAAGAAACATCAGATGGAAGTAATTAACAGTAATACAACGGAACAAGCGAAATGAAATACATTGTCACATGAAGCAGCTAATTTGGAACGCAAATGGAGTTATAAAATGAAGTAATAACTGTTTTAAAAACTCTTCACTTGAATTTCTACTTTCGTATTTCATTGTAGTTTAAGTTGATAAAGATTTTATGTGCAATTAAAAATAAATTGTATACAGTTTGTATCTCTAATTAATTTATAGTATTATGCCTTCATTTGTCTATTAGGTATGTTAATATCAATCAATGCTTGGATAAAAACATCGTAGATACTATTTTGGCATTGTCATTATTGCTACTTACTAATAATGGCAATATTATCATCATGAGATATGGAAATCTATACTATCTTTATTTATATATTTCTTGTGTGCGTGTGTATGTCACTGAACTCCTCGACCGATTTTGATGAAATTTTGTGTGTGTGTTCGGGTAGGGCCCTGGATGGTTTAGATTCACAATTGGACCCGGTAGGTGGCGTAATATATAATATTATAATGAAGAGTTTGTTTGTTTGGTTGAACGCAGTAATCTCAGAAAGTACTGGTTCGATTAGAAAAAATCTTTTTTTTTTAATAGTGCATTTATCCAGGAAGGCTATAGGCTATATAACATCACGCTATGATCAATAGGAGCGCAGCAGTAGTGAGATATGTTGCAAAATCGGGGAAAATATTCCAAATTACCACGCGGACGAAGTCGTGGACGACACCTAGTATTGTATATTAGGCATTGCTTTTGTTGTGTGTCTATTTGTTTTTGTCTGTATATGTTATCCTGTGTATGTTCGAATAAATGCTTTCTTTCTTTCTTTCTTTGTCCAGCTGTTTAATATAATAGCAACTTCCTTCTGCTGGATACGGGTCTCTTCACCTCTATCCAAAGAACAGAGAAGGCCTTTATCTACACACAAAGCAGTCCTTGCCTCATGTGGGTTGGTGGATAAGACATGCCTTTAGAATTCCTTTTAGGACGTGGGTTTCCTCACAATGTATTTGCTTTTAGCAGATTGTAAATCAATTAGGTTTTTTAATACTATTTGGTTGATAAAAAAGCATTCGGCCCGCCTGATGTTAAGTTACCGTAGTCTATGGACGCTTGCAATACCAGAGGCATCATATACATGTTGCCGACCCATTGGAGAACCCCGCAGTTATAGGAAAACGATTCTTACAAAACGCATCCCTAAATGAGCGCCCTGAGCCTCTATACAAGTAGCATAAGCGATAGTCAAAACGAAAAGTCAAAAAATAAAATGTATGGAATTTGACGTGAGTCTACGATTTAATGTCGTAACTTACGTCAAATCCCATACATTTTCTTTTTTGATTTTGCGACTCGACTATCGCTTATGCCACTTGTCTAGAGGCTCTGTACACACACCCAGGAAGACAACTACACTGTGTGTACTCGTAGTTATTGGCTGTGGTCTCCTGTAAGGTCCTAACCCAGTCAGGCTTGCTCTACCTATCTTAAATTTGTATGAATTCAATAAAGTGATATTGATTCAACCGGTCATAATCGGAATCTGAGTGAAATATCAAGTGTCTTAGTGGGTACTATAAAAACTTTACTCTCTTGCCAAGTTCAAAACAAACATCGATTCTGTGTAAAATTAATTCAAAGTTTATTTATTCTGTTAAAATCCAGACAGACTATTAAATTATTTGTTACTAGTTGTTGCCCGCGGCTCCGCCCGCGTAGATGTCGGTTATCGCCTTTATGCTATTCCAGACTATAATTTATCTCTGTGCCAAATTTCATCCAGATCCGTGCAGTGGTTATTGCGTGAAAGTGTAACAAACATCCATTCTTACAAACTTTCGCGTTTATAATATACATGGTAAGGATAGTAAGGATTAATATTGATTCACTATATTATTTTTTTGTGTTTTATTCAATTTTTTTTGTGATTAGCTAATTGTTATTTTGTTTATACTGCTGGTTACCTTGCGGTGCTTACCTGTCAGAGGTAGTTACATTTAAAATTTGTTCGGAAATATTTAATATTGTATAAACTACTGTTGGTATTGGCCGATAAACTAAAAAAATAAATAAACTTTACTATCACATATTACAAACATAAATCTTTCCTTGAACTTATACGTAAAATAAATAAAATATGATGTTAAAATAACATTACGTCGAAAGTAAAAATATACAGTGGTACTTATATACTAACGAGCAAACTCGTAAGTACTTTAGTAGGTACGAGTATATAATGTTGTGCTCTTATAAATAGCCAATGCCTTAAAGCAATTTTAGAGTACGTGCAATCTCATGTACTTAAAGTTATTTATTTATCTGAAACATTTTTTTGGTTATGGGTCAGATACCCATGTTACAGTTTACAATTTATTTGAGTCAATAGAAAATCTTTTTATGATGGTGCATGACGATCTAACTGCAGTATATTTATTCATTTAATACTTAATTATTTTACAAAATTCTAAAGACATGTCAAAGTCAAACTCATTTATTCATTTAGATCAAATACATGATACTTATGAACATCATTAAAACAAATTGCCAGCATTTATTTTTCAACTCATAATTCGCAACCGCATTGGCCAGTGTGTATGAATTAAGGTCTAGACCCTCTAAACTCTCTTGATAGAGAAGCGGAGATTCGTGCCTAGCAGCGGAACATATGGGTTGCTATTATTATTACTTAATAGATAATATTGTACAAGGGTCATGCCTTGAGTGTTTGCAGTTAACTTGCTAAAATCTTGTAACAACTTAACCTTAATCTTATTACACGGCAAGTAATAACAAATTAGCCATTACTGTAGACCAACGAAATAGCCCATTTCCTTCTTACCAGTATATACAACTTGAAGATAAATATATATCTACGCGCTTTATATGAAAAAATGTGTTGCCATTTTACGTTTCCATTTCCCAAATAGGGTAATTGCATAACTCAAAACGACGTAATAAAAACGCAAGCAAATATGGTGTCTTTTTGCTAGAAAAAAGAGATTTTCGGGACATTCTGATGTATACTTGACAAATATTTGACAAAAATATATTACTACGAGGTATTATACGTGATTTAGAAGTATTAATCACACGGTATGGCATCTTGCAATAAAATAATTGAGGAAGTTTTTTTAGAGAAATCTCTAAGGCTTCTGATTAAAGTAATTGGACCACCTCAAAGAAGACTATCTTTGACGCGACCTGGAAAATGAGGAAGTGAATGAGGACAGTAAGATGAAAATGGATAAAAAAATATAATAATGTCCTCCAGATTAACCAATTGTGACCTTCAGACGGTTTTGAGGTAGACTAGATGCAGAAGGCGGAGGTGAATTACAAAATGTACTTACTATGTCCAGTAGTGGACGTAAAACGGACGTAGGACGTTGAAGTATACTAGATTTTTTTAGGTGTCCACCAAGTCTAATACAATTTTGAAATTAGGGTTTTCTTGTTAAACCTGAGGCATTTCTAGAGTTTGCTTGTTGCCACATGTTGTTGGTTTCGTGCTGTTGGTAAAATGATACATAAGCGCAGAATACTAAATATCAAACTCTGTGACAAAGTGCGGAATACCATCATACGCTCGCAGACCGGTAACGGGGATGTCGGTAGCAAATCTGCCAAACTTAAGTGGGACTGGGCGGGACACATTTCTCGTATGCATCTCAAGAGATGGGCTCGTGTCGTCACATAGTGGTTGCCTGTAGATGGGCATCGCCGCCGAAGCCGACCTAGAAAACGCTGGCATGACGACCTGGATGAATATGAAAAAAAAATGCATTCCCATAATCTACTGTAATCACACACAGGACCACAACTACATTACTACGAGAGCTCGGAACCGCTCGTATGATGTCTTCCTGCCTCTCTTCAATATTAATTAGCTACCACATCAACAGATGCAGCAGAGAACAAAAAACAAATTATTAAACAAATATTCATTATGTATTAAAAATACGAATTTATAACAAAATAACAAACTGTCAGTTAATACGCGAAGTAAATAAACAAGCACTTAACTTTTCTTATCTAATAAAATTCACCAACTTCGTACATCTATGTAAAGGAAAGAGCTCCGAATAATTTAGCCACGCGCCTCCAACTGCTCTTCGAATACTCAATTACCACT
This sequence comes from Trisateles emortualis, assembly GCA_947095525.1. Lineage (NCBI taxonomy): Eukaryota > Metazoa > Arthropoda > Insecta > Lepidoptera > Erebidae > Trisateles > Trisateles emortualis. Next base: position 15,787,939 of record OX352736.1, on the reverse strand, counting down.
TTTTTTGTCTCAGTAGTACACTTTGTTTCTTGTTTTTATTTTACTTTCCACCCCAGTAGAGAGGGGGAATACGTATAACGGCCAGACGACCGAGACATTTTGTTCTATCGGTTTAAATTTTGTGAATTAAAAAACAGGACTATCTACTCCGTTTAGTCAGTTAAGATCATTGTATTATGTGAACTTAAACTCAACATTATTTTATTCTTTTAGGTTACAAAGTAATGCTGCTCCTATCCTACTAATATTATAAACGCAAAAGTTTGTAAGTATGGATGGATGGATGTTTGTTACTCTTTCACGTAAAAACTACTGAACGGATCTAGATGAAATTTGGCACAGAGATAGATTATGGTCTGGAATAGCCCATAGGCTACTTTTTACAGCGATAACCGACATCCACGCGGGCGAAGTCGCGGGCAACAGCTAGTCTTATATATAAAAATGAATCCCTATTTTCCTTTGTCACGGCATCACACGTGAACGGCTGGACCGATTTCAGTAATTCTTTTTTTGTTGTATTCTCAGGAGGAGGTTCTAAGAAAATAGTTTAACCCGGACGAAGTCAAGGCGGGCTGCTAGTGAATAAATTATATCAATTGTATATTTAATTATAAGGCGTTCATTTAGGTATGCGTTTTGAAAAAACCTTTTCCCATCTAGGGATACCTTAATGCCCTGATGAAAAAAAGGGGTTGGCAACACGCAAGTGATACCTCTGGCATTACAAGGCTACGGGAACTGCTTAACATTAGGCGCACCGTATACTTGTTTGCCACTTATAATTATGGTACGTAGCATGTATTAATTAATTAATTAATGTGTAGGCATTATTTGAGTGATATTATGTTTATTTTTCTAAGATGTTTCCTAAGTCTAATTGTATCTTTACAGTCCATTTTAGATTTTCTAGATTTTGATCTGCTCAACATTTTTTTTTTACGTGCATATGTTTAGTTTTTTGTAGATATAAGGCCTTCGTAGCACATTCGGAAGTTATTAAAAACATCCTTACAAATTATGTGTGTGTAATTATGGGTCCGTTCCCACACAGGACAATTTTTTGTGCTTATTTGTTTTGCGTCTGGGTGTAAAAAAAAGATTAGTAATGTTTGTATTTTGAATTAAGTATATAAGTATGTTAACCAGTTGTTTGGTTGCAATAGTATAGGCACTACTTAGTTTGGGCTCAGATGGCCGTGTGCGAAACCATTTTTATTACCACACCATTAGCGTACTATCAATAAAAGTATTGCCAAACAAGTGTGGGCATAGTATAGTTGCTTGGAAAACACTTATCGTGAATGTTATTTTTGACATTGTCTTCTAAACTGCAGATGCTGGGTGATTAAATATTAAAAATCTACTATAGAATATTCTATAGAATATATTCTATTCATCATACGTCAAGACGTAGCTTAGCACTTGCCTAAAGTAGTTTTATTTTTATGCTACAATTTAATTTTTCTTTTTTTACAATTTAGTCATTGTTCTCATCTAAAAACATACCCCTAGATTATTACCCGACTACGGCGAAGCAAAAAGGAGGGTTATGATTTTGACCTGTATGTATGTTTGTATGTATGTATGTATGTATGTATGTATGTATGTATGTATGTATGTTCATCTGTTCCCGCATAACTTCTAAACTATTTATCGTAACTTGACAAATGAGGTATTGTTAGAAACGTCTTGATTGTCTGCTGGTTATAGGCTATGTGACGTCACAATAAAATCAATATGGCGTCCTCTGTGGGACCTGAAACCTAAAAATAAAAACTAAATTTCTTTAAAATGTGCCGTGATGGGTATCAAATGATAGGATTTAATTTGCTGGTTTTGAATATGTAAATATTACTAGCTTTCGCTCGCTGGTGTGCCTGCATTGATTGTTTGATAGTCGGTTTAGGTCAAATCTTGCTTGCAAGATTTGTACCACTTTTCAATGTTTGATTGAGCTGAAATTTGGTACACCAACGGCACTTTGGTGACAATGTAATAATGTAATACCATGAAGCTGGTCTGATGATGCAGTCAGAGGGTGGGCAAATGACATCGTCAAATAAACAAGATATCCGCGTCGTGTTTAGGTGCAATGGATTTATCTTGACAAATACTATATTCTTAGGTGGGTGTTCAGGATATAATGATGAAGTCGGAAGATGGCCATAGGAACTCAGCAACGAAACGAGATAACCGCGTTGTGTTTGGGTTCGTTACATATATCTTTACGAGTACTTTATACCTAGGTGGGTGTTCAGGACATGGTGATGAAGTTGGAAAGTGGCTATAGGAACTCTTCAACGAAACAAGATAGCCACGTCGTGTTTGGGTTCGTTACATATACCTTTACGAGTACTTTATACCTAGGTGGCTGTTCAGGACGTGGTGATGAAGTTGGAAAGTGGCTATAGGAACTCTTCAACGAAACAAGATAGCCGCGTCGTGTTTGGGTTCGTTACATATATCTTTACGAGTACTTTATACCTAGGTGGGTGTTCAGGACGTGGTGATGAAGTTGGAAAGTGGCTATAGGAACTATTCAACGAAACAAAATATCCGCGTCGTGTTTAGGTGCAATGGATTTATTTTGACAAGTACTATATTCCTCGGTGCTCAGGATATAATGATAAAGTCGGAAGATGGCCATAGGAACTCTTCAACGAAACAAGATAGCCACGTCGTGTTTGGGTTCGTTACATATATCTTTACGAGTACTTTATACGTAGGTGGGTGTTCAGGATGTGATGATAAAGTCGGAAGGTGCCCATGAAAACTCTTCAACGAAACAAGATATCCGCGTCGTGTATAGCTGCAATGGATTTGTCTTGACAAGTACTATATTCCTAGGTGGGTGCTCAGGATATAATGATGAAGTCGGAAGATGGCCATAGGAACTCTTTATCGAAACAAGATAGCCGCGTCGTGTTTGGGTTCGTTACATATATCTTTACGAGTACTTTATACCTAGGTGGGTGTTCAGGACGTGGTGATCAAGTTGAGAAGTGGCTATAGGAACTCTCCAACGAAACAAGATATTCACGTCGTGTTTAGGTGCATTGGATTTATCTTGACAAGTACTATATTTCCTAGGTGGGTGCTCAGGATATAATGATGAAGTCGAAATATGGCCATAAGAACTCTTCAACGAAACAAGATAGCCGCGTCGTGTTTCGGTCCGATGCATTGATCGTGATAAGTACTATATTCCTAGGTAGGTGTACAGAACGTGATAATAAAGTCGGAAGGTGGCCAAAGGAACTCTTCAACGAAACAAGATAGCCGCGTCGTGCTTCGGTGCGATAGATATATCTTGATGAGCACTATATTCTTGGTTGGGTGTTTAGGACGTGATGATGAACTTGAACGGTGGCCATAGGAACTTTCGAACGAAACAAGATAGCCGCGTTGTGTTTCGGTGCGATAGATTTATCTTGATGAGTACTATATTTTTAGTTGGGTGTTTAGGACGTGATGATGAAGTCGAACGGTGGCCATAGGAACTTTGCAACGAAACAAGATAGGCGCGTTGCGTTTTGGTGAGATGAATTTATCTTGACTAGTACTATACTCCTAGTTAGGTGTTCAGGTTGTGATGATGAAAGTCGGAAGGTTGCCATAGGTACTTTTTAATTAAACAAGATACTCGTAGAAGCATCGTATTTGGGCTCATTAGATTTATCTTGACGGGATTAACCATCAAAACAAAACGGGTAATATGCTTCTAAGTTGTGACCTAGAAGCATATTAGTACTTCTAAGTGGTGTTTAGGGTGTGATAATGAAGTCGAAAACTGGCCATAGGAACTCTAACGAAACAAGATAGCCATGTCATGTTTGTTGGATTTATCTTGACGAGAACTATATTTCTAGATGATGCTTAGGATTTAGTGTTGAAGTTGGAAGATTACAAAAATGAATAATAAATTATATAGTTTTTAAATATGTTTTCATTTGCCATATTATATTATGTTATTATTATGTAATATGTAATGCAAATTGAATATATCCTAAAGCGGCATTGTATAATATTGTCTTAAAAATAAAACCCCAAAATAATTCAAATAAAATAAAGTTTAAAAACTAAAACCCGACTACTTAAAAATCGTCCTCTGAAAAGTATGAAATAAATAAATTTTATATAGGTACAGAGGGTAGCCGTGGTCGTATGCCACCTTTTACATAACAATATAGCGATCCATAAGGAAGGTGGCATACGATCACGGCTACCCTCTGTACCTATATAAAATTTATTTATTTCATACTTTTCAGAGGACGATTTTTAAGTAGTCGGGTTTTAGTTTTTAAACTTTATTTTATTTTGTCTATATGTGGTAAATGTCACTGGTGGCACAATTATGTTATTTACATATTGTTATACTATAAGGAACTATGTATTGTGTCATTGTTTGTTTACCTAAACAAATAATAAAAAAAAAATAATAGCCTCCAAGAAGCTTAAACTTCTAAAAGACATTTTTTCAATCAATAAGTACATTCCCTCTCCCTTCTATTGAACACATGCGGTAAGGACCAAACTTTTTTCTAAAGGATAAATTTCATCATTTATTTTTATACGTCGACGCTCCCTTCAGATATTCTTTTGAAAGCGCAGACTTAGGATATTATTCACGAACGTTTTTAAAGACAGACTCTTATTTGCACAATGCAAATGTGACTAGAGAAAGTGAATATAAAAAGTGGAACTGCAAACCGTTTCTTTCATTTATTTCTTTGATAAAGACGGATTGGGTTGAAATTTTGCAGCTGTGGCCAATTGTTACTGTACTTGGTTGGATTTGCATGTTGGTAATGCATTTCTCTTTGTTAGAAAAGAGGTCGAATGAACTGCTGTTATATCAGTATGAATAAGAATCAGATTTTCTTCTTTGATATTAATATTGAGTCTGTAATTGGTTGTTTTGTGATTCCATCTGAAGAATACAATAGGTACTTGTTGGATCGATACAGTTGATTACAGTCTGAAGAGTTACTCGCTAATTTCCTCGATGGAATAAATTCTACGACGAACTTTCAAGTGTCTGAATTTGAGCTTAAAATATTTTACTCGAACGTTCACGGTGAATACATTACACAAGTTGAATTTTCGTTGGAAATGTTATTTAAGTTTCCTTTTTCTGTAGTCCTACTGAAGCTGAGTAGTGCTTTTAGTACAATGTATCTATGCAATTAAAGTATTCGGAGGCATTTTATTTGAGTTAATTTATTGAACAACTAGGGGTGGGCGACCCCTAGTTACATGATACAGATACAGTAGACATGATTAAGCTAAAGAGTTTGTTTGTTTTCAGTTGAAAGCGCTAATCTCTAAAAGTACTGGTTCGGTTAGAATTTTTTTTTTGTTGAATAGTACATTTATCCAGAAGGGTTTAGGCTATATCAATAGGAGCGGAACAGTAGTAAGATATGTTGCAAATATTCCAAATTACCACGCGAACAAAGTCGCGGGCGACCCCTAGTATATTATATAAATGTAATCAAATATTTGGAACCAAAATAAAAAACAAATAAATCTCTAAAAAGGACGCCATCTCAGCATATTGCTATATACCATAAAGTATACAGCATTGATATTCTAATGGCACCTCCACAGTGACGTCACGTGATTACAAATATTACACAATAATAAAAAAAAGCTTTCTCAAAACTTAAATATAAAACAAATCTAATTTATTAAACCAAACTAAAACAGAATCTTTATACATAAAAATGAATCCCTATTTCCCTTGGTCACGGCATCACGCGTAAACAGCTGGACCGATTGTGGTAATTATTTTTTATTGTATTTGTTATTGTCAGGAGAAGGTTCTTATGTAAAAAAAAGAAAGTTGCACAGATAATAATTCAACCCGGACGAAGTCGGGGTGGGCCACTAGTAATATATAAAGGGTTTTGGAAAGTAGAATAAAAGCTGACGCACATCGTGCTGACGTAAGTAAAATCCATGACATCTGTAATTGTAAAGCAACCTTTAAATTTCAAATGATACTGGACAGTTAGCAACACACTGAAATATTAATAACACGTTAGGTATTAAATATTTAAATGAAGAACATTAAATAAATCAACAATGCTTTATGAATATCACCCGCGCCTAAAAGGTTTTGCCATCAAATTAATGAGAACAATATTTTCGCCTAAATCCCTTTTACATTTGCCAAAACAAAATATAAATATAACAGTTTTGATTGAAATAATGGAGCCTGTACTTTGTGCTGTAATTGTTTGTACTAATCGTATTCAGAGCTTACCGTTCACCGAAATAGCTATTTTGTTGTGTACAAAAATAATACAATTCAACCGTCCATTTTTGACGTTCTATTACTGGAACAGACATTGGTCCATCTTAACGGAGATAATTTTACTGCGCAGGACATAACATTGCACAAGTATAAGCGCAAAATCGCAAATTTTACTTTGTCACTGTAAAAACTCAAACTCGAAATTACTAAGTAACATTGCTCAAGGTCAGAAATTATGAACAAGCCAGAAAGATGATGTCAGCATTACCTGACATCGTCTTTCTGGCTTGTCTTCTATTGCATGACGGTATACTTAGTTGCCGAAACGTAATTCTGGTAAACATAAAATTAGTCTTTTGGGTAAAATGTATGAAGACAGGACCAACTAAATGAAAATTTAACAAACGATGTTAGTAAAATTCCTCCCATCCATCTCAGCCAAAAGATGTCACTGTTGAACATAGGCCCCCTCCAAAGTTATCCATAGCACTAGGTCCTAAGCTGGTTTTATCTATCGCAACGGTTGTCCTCAACCTTTACTGGGTTGTCGGTCCACCTTGATGGAGGTCAGCCCACGCTGCGTTTTTGGTCGCTAACACCTTTGTGCAGTAAAATTAGTACCTATTCATTATAGATTTTGATTATGAAACACAATTGAATAAAACTTAAAGAATAAGAGAGCAATGTAGTCTCAGGACGAAATATAATGAATACATAAAGAGACTACTTCAAAGAGTCTTTTCATAGCACTAAGTGACAATATCGTTTTCGTACTCCTTTTGTCAAGAACTGTAAAATAACCATAAAGAACATTTCTAGGCGAGAACTACAATAAAAAATCCAAGCGAAACTCGAAAACATTTAACTTCCAACTTTTTGCGGACTTACACTTTACTTTTTATACTTTTCACTCAGTTCCTATTGACCATAATACAGTCGAGGTTTCTAAAAGTTTTGCGCTGCCTAACTTTAAAGTAAGGAAGTATTTTAACTATGTATGGTAGTTGGAACGTCTTTTAAGTAGCGCAAAAAGGCAAAAAATATATCTTCGCTGAATGTGATGCAATAGAATATTGATGAGGCTTACTCGGCTCCAGACTGTGTACGTTGGGTAGCTGTATCTGGTCGGGAATGTACATATTTATGTTTCGTGTGTGGGTGCCTAATGGGATAGCAAGCTGTTATACCTATGTTTAAAATTTCAATATACCGTGTATCACTGTTAGTTCCTCGAGTGTCTGGTTTATAGACACTTAGGAAAGTTTAATCAACGACATTGCCGGAGGAATTACTAAAATTGTTCTCTTATTATTCTTTTTAAAAGACAACTAATAACTAGGCCACAAGCCCTGTGTCGTGGGGGAGTTTACTATCTCGGAACAGACATTTATGGATGATACAAAATTTTATATCGCGTGGGAATCGAACCTACGACCTTTGGCTTAGCAGTCAGGGTCAGTACCAGTAGACCAACGGACTAGTATTAGGGTTGTTGACGGACATTGTCTTCTTTTTCATGCGTGTATGTGTGTTTGACAATTTAGGTACTTATAGCCTTGATCATGCAGTTCTCATGCTAGTCCAGATTCAAATCCTCATTTTGATGTACTGATTCCATAACAACAGTGAATCACTGAGTTTCGAGGGGTGAGTTATATACTACTTTACTTTTCTTGACGTTGATTTTTTGCAAGTAATGCCCCAGGTATTGCAAGAGTTTATTAAGCTACGGTAACTGCTTACGGTACTACCACCAAAGTACTGCCTAAATGTAACTATATCATATGACTAGAGTGAAAAAGAATCGAGCATCAAATGCCCTCATTACAACATGTCACATTTTTTTATTGAAACACGGTACAATGTCCACTATGATGACACAGACCACGAGTATGAGTGTACGTAAATAGTAATTCTTTGCTTTTATATTGGGTACTAGCGACCTGCCCTGGCTTTGCATATGGGTAGCACTAAAACAACCAAACCAACAAAAAAGACTTGATCCGATTGCTGACAAACTTCACCTGCTGGGCTAATGAAGAACATTTTGGATTTCATAAAACACATTCATATAAAAATTATATAATAATAATAATTATAAACCCGCAGAGCAGCTTGTGGCGGGCTGAATGTGAGTGGCGACACTGCGGTCTCGAATGCCCCAGAGAGTCGGTCAGGGCCTCGTCTCTGGATTGCCTTTATTGGCTGTCCGGAGTGGACTGGCAAGAGCGCCCGCAGATGAAATGATGGCAGGCGACGTCGCCTGCCATCATTTAAAAGTATGTCCCCGCGTAAGCCTTCCAAAGGCCCGGGTATTCTCCTTGAATGATGGGAAAATACCCGTGATAAAGAGAGACATAATAATAATAATATAATATTTTGGGTACAACTCACACATCGCTATCTGATCCCAAACTAGGCAGAGCCTGTACTATGGTAACCAGACAACTGATAAACATACATATATATTTCTAAATACATACATATTATAGATAAATTACACCCAGACACAGAACAAACATTCGTGCTCATCACACAAAGATTTGTCCTGGGTGGGAATCGAACCCACGACCTCCGGCGTAGCAGTCAGAGTCACTAACCACTAGACCAAGAGGCCAGTCAATATAGTACGGTAGAAAGACATAAGCACGTTTTAATATGTCATTAGGTGATAGAACCACGTTAGACGCGGAGCCAACACCTCGGTATGTGATAAGATGGCGCATCGTTCAACTCTTCGACGCAAAAAGAATGTGAACCGTACCTTAGTTGAATACGGTATTAGTGGCACACTTTTAATTTTGATATTTATAAACGTGAGAGAAAAATAAGTGAATTGCACGCCCGAAGGACTAAATTAAGACCTATTTATTTATTTTAGGGATATTAACGAAGAATTGTCTCAATTAAGAGGCAATGGGCTGGGAACTGATGGTCGTTGGGGCAGAAAAGTTCTAGCATGTCGACCAGGGACTGGATTACAGCGCGTGGGCAGGCTATATACATACATACAAGCGGTCAACGTAGCCTATGGACGCTTGCAACACCAGAGGTATCACTTGCGTGTTGTTTTTTATAGGTACCAGAACTTTAAAATTGAGAGATAGGAAAACGTCTCCTTCAAAACGCATCCCTAAATGAACGCTGGCGACCTGTGCCTACATACGGGAACACAACTACAACGGACGGATGTGTGAAGTTATTTGGCTCTGGTTCTTCCCCAGTCGGTCTTGCTCGCTAGTATGGTGCCCTACCTCTATTTTTCTCTCTACTATCTAGGGTTTACACGAAAATCATTTCATCTAAAGCCAAAATTTATGATTTTTACCTATAAGCAACAAGCATATTAAATATAGCTGATACCTATTGTTTAGAGTGAAAATCAAGAGCGTTCAAGAAAATACCTTCCGCCTAAAGTATAATTCAAAAGAGCGAATGGTAAAATAATGAATTGCATCAAAAGAAATCAAGAGCTCGTTCAACAAAAATCCGATCTCATTCAATACAATATTGACGGAAACAGAAAATATCAATACCTAAATATATGTATTTTATTCAACAGATAATGTACGACTGTCTTTTAATGGTTTGTGCAATTAATCTTTTTCAAATTTTGGTAATTATCACTGCCACTAGTGGATTCTAGTTTAGAACTGTATTTACCTAGATCCTTTCAAAGGCTTAAAGCGTAGGTTGTTAGGTAGATACTCATTGAAATACTTATCTATATATATATATAACCATTTAAATAATTACTCGTTTTGACTGGCTCACTAATTTATCTAAGTAGAGGATAAAAACTAGAAGTTTTTGCAAAAAGGTTCCTTATAAATTATAAGTATTTGGAAATTTGTTATTTATTTAAGATACAAATATAAATGAGAAGACAAATGACTTGACATTAATCGCTTTAGATCCATACAAGAACTTTTTAAAAGGGTACAATTGAACCAATTCAGTCATTAAAGCAAAACACAGCTACTGCAAACGACTTACAAGATTACTTTGGTAATTTATTGCTAAGGAACTAAGAATTACGAAAAGTATTTTCGAATTTCAACTTGAGTCTATTTACGAGCGGAATTTAGATGCTCCAAAAATTTTACCTATAAATTTGGTGTAATCCTAGAAAACAATTTTGTTTTTAAGTATTATGAAAGTTTTAGAAAAATATGATACAGCAGTTTGAAATACAGTAGATAATATTGAAAGATGTTAAAATAATCTTAAAGAATTCATTGCATCTGTCGTAAACACTTTCAACAGTAGAACGTAACCAGTTGGAAAATTCTTCAAGCGCTTAGCTCTCCTGTCGCTGCAAAAGTACATTTATTTCATTCCCACTTTTTATATCAAGCGTGTTGTTACGTAAGGGTGATTTACGAATGCACAATTCACTGTAAAAGCGACAGTGAAAAATGCACTACATTATATTGACTTCTGCAGAATGTAATTGTTTTAAAAGCTATAATGGTTTCATCTAAGTGAGAGTTGTCCACTCTTTTGTTCTTACCAAAATGGAAATTTGCGGCGTTTTGTCTAAGTTTTGTACTCTCTTAACTTTATTTTAGGATATAAAAGAGCCGTACCACCGCGTAAAAATGTTCAAGACTTTGTAACAATACATTTAAAGACTTGTTTGGCTGTTTTGAATGTAGTTCAGAAAATAGAAGTAATAAAAAAATTACGGAGCGCCGCGAAAGGTAAGCTTGAAAAAGCCAAAATGACAGGATTAAGTTGTAATATATATAAATTGAAGACGTTTTATCTTTTTCTTTGAAATATATTGAATTTACAGTCAAGGCGATGCACATGTCATCAACAGGCAACATAAAATTTGCCTTGCAAAGCTTTCACAGTATAAGTAATAAGCATTTATTTATTTTTTTCCTTTCCTTTGTATCGGTCTGTTGTCAAGTAGAACGAGGTAAATAAAAGCAACGCATCCAGCTATTTGCCGTTTATATATATTGCGATAACAAAACAAAATATCAGAATATCTCTGCTTGCATTAATTACAAATGCAGCCAGTGCATCGTTACACAAAATTGATCGATGCCATGTACAACCGCCGACCGCAGTCACTGATTCATTTGTGCACCTGTCCAGATACATAGGTAAGCTCGATGTGGTGTGGTGGGTGTATTAGAAGCTCTGTTTCAACGATATATGTAGATATCTATGTATTTGATTGGTGGTTTTGAGTGCGTTGTATTGTAGGTCGGTTCTGATCTTTTTTTTTTTAAAGGTATCAATGTTCAATCGATTTTCTGATAAATAGTTCTAATAATAGTACAGGATATTATATAGTGCACAAGTGTGTACATAAGCACAAATATTCTACTCTTTTACCGATTCTTCAAATAGAAAGGCATTCCGACATGGTTTAGAGACACAGGACCGACGGACGAAATAGCAATTACGAAATTTATCTTGGGCAAAAAAAATATTCTCTTATATATCATACAGTAATTGTTTATCATAAGCTAAATGGTAAGGTTACTTGAAAACTTATTCAGGTGGTGTTTCACAGACGATACAGATCAGCGGGTCTACCCTGGACACTCGATTTCGTTTAAAAATTGAAATTAGAATGTCATTTTGTACTGCAAGCTGTGTGTGATAAAATTGGCACTCTTGAACACGATCGTAATTGAAATTGGAATCGAGTTCACGATCGACTATACTGGGCTGCCATACAAATAAAAAAATTAAACTAACAAATACAATATTATTAAATAAAGTGAAATATTTATTAATTATTACTTTTCATATTTATTATAGCATGAATTACCATTAAAAGTATATTTCGCATATATTTCAGCTGGTTAAATATTTATATTTAATTAATAAATAAATACATTTTATAAATTATATGATTACAATGGCACCCCTTCATTAAAAAAAAAGTTCCCGCTACTTCAACTTGTCAACAAACAATAGCCAATACAATACAATACCTATATTTTAATGTATTTTAGGGACTATATCTTACTTTTATAAGTATAGAAGACGTAGATATAGATTTTTATGTTATTTTAAATGATACATAGGTACTATGATTTACGTTTTGTGTTAATTTGTTGAAATATAACGATGATTGTTCATAATGATGTCGGAAGAAATCAAGCCCAAGGTTTCATAGAAAGTCATAAGTCATAAGTCAAGTTCATAGTCTTATTTTTAATTTAACATAATAATGTATGATGGACATGTTTCTCTTTATTAGAACTACAAAATAGTCAGCGACGGCATATGTCTATATTATACGAATAGCTTTCCATACCTAACCATTTTTATGTTTAAAAAAATATATACAAACTAGGTGGAGTTCGGAAAGCTTATAAGACAGTACGACTTATTTGTCCTTATCAAATTAAATACTTTAGTTACCTTATGCACTAATGTAGGTAGATACACGCAGCAACGGAGATAGCTGTACAGGGCCGCTATATGAAGTTTGTTTTTAAAGAAAACCATTTTATATATTTCTGTGGAATTTAGTAACAGTGTACAATTAGCCTAAACCTACAAATTAAAATATATTTCACACAAATTCACACACTGCGGCCCTGTACAGCCATCTCCGTTGCCCGGTGGGCATACATAATACTACATAATAGATGCATTTTTCACCACACAATTTAAATGATTACCTATCTTATGAAATATCGTAATACGAAAACTTTCATTACTTCAGCACATACCACACTCGCTACTAATAAATTCATAAATCAGAGAAAATAAGTTAGCAACTCCAATATATAATTACATATTAATATATAATGTAGTATTAAAAGATCTTATTACGTCGAAATTCTCTATTAAGTATTAGATAATGTTTTATTGTTTTCTATTATTTATTGTCACCGTTTTAGAAAACGCATTGTCGGCATAATGCACCATTGGGTTTAAATTCTGCCTTTGTCACACATCCAATGCATGCGCATTATCCAAAATATTATATATAAGTGCTAAACGTGCCATTATTGATGACAATCTCTTAATAAATCACACACAATAGTTTATTATTGTGAGTAATTTTTGGGATTGAGTTTACTCGATCCCAAAAAAGTTAGCTTTTTGTAATCGTATAATGTCGATCCCAGACTCGATTAGTACCAAATGTTATTAGGATCGAGCTAATGTCAAATTTCAAACGAATTCATTGGCCTGTAGGATTGAAACTGGTTCGGGATTGGAACGGGATTGGAACGGGATTGGAACGGGATTGAGATTGGTATTGGATTCCATGGTAAGCCTGCTGGGCTGTTCATGCAGTGTAACCCAAACAATATTCCACCTCACATAATGTCCTGCATGCCCTGACCTGCAAGCAAGAGGACTTGATGGCTGCATTCGACAATGCAGCCAATTTAGCTGAATTTTCCGGCCGCAATTATATAAATTTTGAAGAAGAAGAAGTTAATGTAGCCTTGTATATACGCTTGTAATATTTAGGAATTGTTATATTTGCGTGTCCCAATTTAAATACCAGGGTTTTGTGATAGAATAGTCCTAAGTTATGCATATATGAGCCGTACCCATGTACAGGAACACAATTACGCAACTGAGTAGAGTTATTTAACTGTAGTCTTTTCTAAGGTAAAGGTCGTATCCTAGTCGGGGTTGCTCACTTGTATAGTATCGTGCCTTAGGGCTTGTCCACGACACCACGTCGCGATGTCGTCAAGGTGGAACGTAACGATGTCGCGGCGCGGCACGTTGACGTGACGTGCAAATTAACGTTACTGTATCGTAAGAATACACGTCAAAATGACGCAACAATTTTTAAATTATGAATAGTAACGGAGGTCATTTTAACAGAAAATACGACGTTGCCATACCGTGCATTAGCACGTCACGTAAAACGTGCCGCGTCGCGACATGCGACACCGCAACGTGATGACATCTTGACCAAACAAAACGAGACTAATTATGTTATTTTAAACAATTGCTATGGTTGTGTAGAAAATTTCAAAACAAATGGTAATGGACTATTAAATGAGTCAAGGCAAATATCTGGTATATTTTACTCGCAAAATTACATCAAGACAATCGAATCCTTAGGATTTATAGTTAATATTACCGTCCATTAGCAAGTTGAGAAGGGTCACCGATACTCCCGCAGCATAGATTTGAATTTTTTATTGAATTTTCTCCAATACCCAAATCAAGATCAAATTCTGACATATCACGTTGGGGTAGTTTATTCATGTAACCGAACTTACCAAACTAATAAGGCTTGATGGTGTAATGAATGCAATAACGTAAGTATGTGACTGTATTTATTGACTTATAAAAAGCGTTTGATACCGTCTCTCTGCCCATTCTTGTACAAAAATTGGAAAAGATTGGAATTAGGGGTGGGGAACTGTCTTTATTCAAGGATTACCTAACAAACAGATATCAAAGAGTTAAACTCGATCAATATCGCAGTGAAGATGTTGGTGTATCATGCGGCGTGCCACAAGGTAGTGTGCTTGGTCCTACCCTATTCTTAGTATATATTAATGACCTCTGCAATTTGAACATACATAATGCAAAAATATTTTCATACGCTGATGATACTGCCATTGTTTTCACTGGAAAAAACTGGGATCTTACCAAACTGGCTACAGAAATTGGCATGGCACAAGTAGCCAAGTGGCTAAGCTATAACTTGCTTACTTTAAACACTAAAAAAACAAACTATGTCTGCTTTGCTATTAAAAATAATTTTCAACCACAACCAGAATATAATATAAAAATTCATTACTGTAACTTCGCAGCAAACACTACATGCAGCTGTCCTACTATAAACAAAGTAAGCAATACCAAATATCTTGGCGTTCAAATAGACCAAAGACTGTCATGGTACCCCCAAATAGATATAATTAGCTCGAGAATGCGAAAATTTATCTGGATGTTCAAAAACCTAAGACATATAACACAACACAAAACATCAGGTTATTCCCCTAACATACTTCTCAATAAAATCTATACCACCCTAGTTCAATCAATTATTACATACTGTCTGCCAATCTGGGGTGGTTCATCTAAAACACGATTTATAGGACTAGAACGATCTCAAAGAGCATTGATCAAGGTCATGTACTTCAAAAAGCACCGCTTCTCCACAGAAAACCTATATAAAGTCAGTAAATTGCTTTCAGTTCGTAAATTATATATTCTAAATATAACTTTAAAATTGCATAAAACTTTACCACGACATAAAATAGACTTAAAAACAAAAAGAAGAAAAGACATAGTTGCTATTGTACCAAAAGTAAGAACCACATTTGCTAGCTCGCAGTATGAAAAACGTTCGGCACTTCTTTATAATAAACTTAACAAAATTCTTGAAATATATCCAAAAACATACAGAAACTGCAAAACTACAGTAACAGAATGGCTTGATAAATTATCATATGATGACACGGAGAACCTGCTAAAAACCGTACAATAAAAATAAAAACACAATATAATAACAATACATTACAATATAATAATTAAATATAATACACTAAACTCACACACACACACACACACACACACACACACACACACACACACACACACACACACACACACTCACTCACTCTCACACACACACACACACACACGCGCACACACATACACCGATACCACACCGATACTAACTTAACTATCTTTTTTTTTTTTAATATGTACCTACTTATAATAAATGTTCACTTAACATAAACATGTTCCAATGTTATGAAAGAGTGGGGTCTCCTAGTACAGGTATTATTTTATGCTTAAAAGGAGACCTCAACCACTAGGTTAAGAACCATACATTGTTTATGCAAATAAAGTTATTATTATTATTATTATGTGGTTTTTTTATACTACTTAGGTGGCTAACAAGCATACAGCCAAGCAAGCTTATGTCAAGCAGTTAGCCTATGGATGCTTGCAATATCAGAGCAAAGGTATCACTCGCGTGTTGCAGATCATTTTATGTACCAGAACTATAAGATGGAGTATCCCTGAGAAAGGAAAATGTTTCTTTCAAAACGCAGTCCATGAGCTTTGGAGACCTGTACTCACACATAATTAGTTACAACATATTACTGCCTTTTCTTCACATATTATTAGATCAAATATAATAACTTTAACTGCACGTTTGATTCAGCGGCTACCTCGCCATTCACCACTGCGGAAAAAAAAATAGCGTGATCCATAAATTGTTGTCCTGAGTCCGGGTGTTCTTTGTGTCCGTTAATTGTAAGTTTGTACAGTCCACCGCGACACGGGGTTTGTCACAGTGCGAAAGTTGTCTTGATTTGACCAAATTAAATAAAAAAATAAACCAAACTAACAAACACTGTAACTTGAGTATTTAAGACATGTAGCTTATTGATATAAGTAAAAACTACTTTAACCCAAAACTACAATGATACAGTAAACAAATAAAAGGTAAATAACTGAATAAGATAGGAAAAACAACCACTTACTAAAAGACTTACGCACAAAATAATAAATGATGATGGATAGTCACGGAAATGAAAATACTCGTAAAGGTAAAAGCTGGTACATCTATGTATGCTTCTTTTGCCATTTATAAGTTCTAAAAGCATTATACTTTTTGGCAGTTTCACTTATTTCATTGATGCTTTTTGTGTTTATAATAAACTATCTGCTGATGTTGGCTATCGCGATAAGTAGTCCTAAGTCTTACTGAGGATACTATCTACCTCCTTTACTATCTGGACCACCAAGACAGTCGGCATTCTATGAATAGTTCATCGCCAATTAAGTCGATTGTACAATCTATTCATCATCAATCAAATCATCATCATCATCATCATCATCACAACCCATAAACGTCCCACTGCTTTTTGCTTTGCTTTTTTGATATTAGCCTACTATACCACGCTGGTCAGACGGGTTGGTATAGGGTTTTATTTCGAGTTTTCCCTCTCTTGCAGTGGATATTGTCTCCATAACTTACTCCCTTAGTCGACTCTTACGACACCCTCGGGATGGAATGGGGTAGTGACATTTGTATTCTTAATCCGTCTCCACTCGGATCAAGACATTGAGCTAAAATAACTATAAAGCAATATTACACTTTACTAATGTAAATGGTATAATTTCACTACATCGAATAAAACTTGCTACAAGTACCTATCGGAGTTAAAATTATTCAGCCTTGCAACAAAAGTTCTCATTTACTAAAGTGTTTTAAACCTAGATAGTTATTATGAGACGGAACGTGAAGCTTTGTAGCTCGATTTTATTGCACAGTATAGTTTCTATTACGCGACTTAATCAACTTATTGAACAGCGAATTGGAAACAAAGCCGCATTGTACTTCAAAATAGGAAAGGAAACAATTTTTCCCTTGTTTCTAGAACTACAAAGCAAGACTCAGTAATGTCATTTAGTAGTTTGCTACATTTTCTAGTATTGCCATGTTAATAATGTATTTTATAACAAGTCGTGTAAGAGTGTTATTAACTAATACTTATCAATAGATAAAAACAGTGAAGGAAAACATCGTGAGGAAACCCACATGTCTTAGAAGAAATTCTAAAAACATGTCCGATTCACCAACCCGCATTAGGCCAGCGTGTGTGAATTAAGGCCTAAACCCTCTTTTTCTTGATAGAGAAGAGGAGACCCTTGCCGAGCAGTACAAATATGGATTTCTTTTATTAATAGATAAAACGTAAAAAGAGTATAAAAAGGTAATTTATCTTTCTATACATTTATATTATACTAATATTTTAAAGAGAAAAGATTTTTATTTTTGTAAGTTTGAATTGAATAAACTCAAAAACCACTGGACTGATTTTAAAAATTATTTTACCTTTAGAAACCTACATTATCAGAGAATAACATAGTATGAACATAGCAATCTTATATGTATATATTATATACATATAAATAATTACTTTATACTACTTGGCTGACAAACAAGCATACGGCCCGCCTGATATTATGCAGTTACCGTAGCCTATGGACGCTTGCAATGTTAGAGGTATCACTTTGGTGAAGGTTCTTACCCAGTCGGACTTGCTTGCTAGTATGGTACCCTAAGTCTCTTATGGCTCATTGCTAGGCCACGGGTCTCTTTTCCTCAACTAAGGTTATCAATAAATTAAAATTGAATATTACATTTTGAACTGACATTACTCTATTAGTGTACTAGCTGAATGTCATCACGTTCTGAATACCGATCTAATAATATAATTCTCATCAAGATCAATCCAAAACACCCAAACCCGACGCGGCTATCTTGTTTCGTTGAAGAGTTCCTATGGCCATCCTCCGACTGCATCATCAGACCAGCTCCATGGTATCATTTATTGCATTGTCACCGAAGTTACGTGTCGGTATTCTAAATTTTAGCTCCATTAAACACCGGGAAGTACTTCAAATTTAGCTTACAAGATTTTCCCCTAACATACAAACTAACCTACTAACTAACATAATATTATATGTACATTGCAAGCTAAATAAAAGCTTGTAAAAACTTTGATTTCTAAATGACGGGACGAACATCAATGTTTGACTGGTAGGGATAGTTTCCAAGGGAAAGCGAAATTGTTAATTTTACTTTATTCCAAACCTTTTTTACATATTTACTGACCTTTTAAACCTTCCCTGGACTTACACAAATAATTCAAAACCAAAATTAACCAACTCATTGCAGCCGTTCTCAAGTTTTAGCGAGACTAACGAACAGCAATTGATTTTGATATATATATATAAATATACTACAATATAAGGTAAGGTGTTGTGACTGCCTGGCAAAGCAAATAGCCAAACTTCTGCGGTTTTGGCGTCCGACAAATTAAGTTCAACCTATTGTTGTTCTGTTGTCC
The DNA here is from genome assembly GCA_947095525.1 of Trisateles emortualis. Taxonomy (NCBI): domain Eukaryota; kingdom Metazoa; phylum Arthropoda; class Insecta; order Lepidoptera; family Erebidae; genus Trisateles; species Trisateles emortualis. Next base: position 15,768,844 of record OX352736.1, on the reverse strand, counting down.
CCTTACAAAGACCAATTATAATATTTAACTGTAAACATTGGGAGTAATTGCATTTAGGATAAAGTGTCTTATGCTATTTTACAATTAACGAGTTATAAAAGATTTAATTACATACATTGCAACTATATTTTATTCTTTGTATTGTGTGTATTGTATGTGTGTAATGTGTTTTAAAAAAAACATTTTAATCTAATGTAAAAGCACTAGGTAATATGCTCTGCAGTCTGACTTTGTAACCAAACAATTCACGACACAAAGGACACTACTCGAGACTAATATCTGCTATTGATGTTTAAAATTTTAAGCTCTTACACAAAGAGGTATTTTATTATTATTATTCTCTTTATTCATCTTTTTCACTTATTCAATACATTTTTAAATATATAAAAACAACATAAAAATCTATACATTTAAAAATATAAAAAACAGTTCCCCACCGGTATCGGGAACAAAGTCCAAGCTACCGGCGGTTAGGGCTCCAGAGACAGGAACCTCCTCACTATACGTGCCGTGTCGAGGAGCACTGCCTTCTGTATCAGACCCTTGATCCATCCACCTAACGCGAGCCTCTTAAGGTGTTGGTCGAGGCTCTTGGCTATTAAACCATTCACTGTAACGACTATCGGTACAATGATAGCGGAATCCACATCCCACATGTCGACAATCTCATGGGCCAAGTCAAGATATTTTATTTGTTTATCTTTCTCAGCCTTCACGAGATTCTCGTCATGAGGGACAGTAATATCTACAATCATTGCAAGGCGCTTTGATCGATCCAACACCACAATATCAGGCTTGTTGGCCACAACAGTCCTGTCAGTGATGATGGACCGATCCCAGTACAGTGTCGCACAGCCATTCTCGAGAACTGGCTCAGGGACATACCTGTAGTACGGTACCTCGACGTCCACCAGGTTGTATCGCAGAGCAAGCTGCTGGTGGATTATCCTGGCTACTTGGTTATGCCTATGCAAGTATTAATATTACTTAGGTAGCAAGTAGGGCTTCCAGTCTCGTTATATTTTCGAGTCCCAGGAAAAAAAATCGAGACTCTCTAAGGTCTCGAAATTCTCGGGAAGAACGAGACTTTCGAGACTATTTTAAAAATAGGGTTCATACTCATTTATACTAACAAAAATGTATTTTTTTTTTATGAAAAACAATCCTAAATAATTTTTTAAATTCAAAATTATTACTTTTCATTTTTATAGTGGGCCAAAAATCGTCGAGACTCGAAATTTTCGAGACCAAGACTCCCGGGATTGAAGCCCTAGTAGCAAGGAAGCTTACAGCCCTTCTTATAGTAGAGTTATTGTAGCCTTTAGACACATGCCATATCTAGAGCATCAGTAGTATGATGTCGATTTAAAAAGTGGTACTTAATAGGATTCTCCGTTTCGTATAACGGAAAGATTTTCTGCGATTAGTTTAAAGCCGTTGTCCTCACTATAAATATGTTGATTCTAAATCATATGTATTATAATGTATTAAATTTATAAAGCATAACATTACTTTTTATGTACAATTATTTATCATTGACTTACTTCCAAAAACTTATATGATAAGTATGTACAATCCAGCTTAAAATATTGCAATTATAATATACAATACAAATGAATCAAAATTATAGCGACGAATTGAACGTTTTTAATCATGAAATCTTTAATCCAGCAGAATTATTGAGTGGGGGACTTAAACATGACATTTACGGAATACAATTCGCAAACAAGCCCTACAGTTCATGAAAGTGATTGTTATAATTGCCACTGGCAAATTATGTCATTTTACCAACAATATGTAACATGTAAAAATTTTGAAATACTCTAAAATGTATTCTGTTGCCTTCATTTTAAGGTTTAATTTTAGCTGTTTTTAATTTTTGAACTTATATACAATTTTGTTATATCACACGGTTTCGCATATGTGACGTATCTCAAAGTTTAACATTTGCTTGCCACAAATGCCTATCGTTTGTTAAATTATATGATACAATGTCTGTAGGATTATGTTAGTCAAAATTAAGCAATATTATAAAATCAGAGCAAAAAAAAACCTATTCATCCAAACTTCGTTGCATTACACATGCTTGACAAGATATCATGCCATAAAGATACTTATCGGTTGACAAAGAATGATGGTAAAGAATTTGATTCCAAAACATCAATAAGGGAGAATCCTGTCGAGTGCCAATGGACGTGACTGAGTCTGCCATCTACGAATAATGGTGTCTTTCAAATTAGATTGCATAGCACACCCGCATTTCTTAGGGTGCTGCCAAGTTTTGCTTCTGAGATTGTCGCATATTTTACTTGAAAAGATTTAATTTTATTTCAGATAGGATATTCTTCAGTTATATATTGAATTATTAAAAAGAAAATAGTAAGAAAATAATTTTAGTGAATTTACTGACACAATACTAACGCTACTAATTCTTACAATTGCAACTTTACAAAGTTTGTTTCAATCAGAAATTGTAATCCAACATTATTTTTTCTTTGTTTTTTACAAAAAAAACTTTCTAAACACACTCGAATAGTGATAACTCTAACCAGTGAGAGAAATATGGAACCATATTAACTCGTCGACTCAATTGCACAAACTCTTGCAACGATTAATGACCGCACACAAAATGGGAATGTCTCAACTTGATAAGTGATCCTAGTAACATCGCTGAAGATAGTCCAGATGCGAATGCATTTAAAAATCCCATTTTTAATGCTGAATATATTCCAACAAATTTGAAGTCTCTTTTAATTTGCAACCTTTTTGAAGTGGACGTCCATTATTCATAAGTTTATGATGTGAATGAAACTAAATGAAATAATATTTCGTGATGCTTTATTTATGTACATCAGATATGTTTTTATTTTAATAATTTTGCTACATTATTTAAATTATGTAGAGGGTTTCTTCAGACAGCAGTTAAAAGAAAATATTATACTTGAACAGTACAACTTCAAATAATTTAAATTATTATACATATACCTAATTATGCTCATTAAAATGTTTAAGTATATTTTGACTATTAAGCCATATACTTAAACATTTTATTGTTTAATATACTTAGGAATTTTATTAAAAGTAACGTTTAATTAAATTTGCTAGTAATAAAGATCACGTAATCAGTCGTAATGAGACTTCCCAGAGTTACAAAGAATTTTCTTCTAATATTTAATTCGCTATTGTTTCAGAATAAAACAGGGTAGATAATAAACTTAATAAGAGTGGCCCAAAAGTTGTAATGTATGAAGTAGAAGCTAATGAATCTTTCATCAAAATTTACGTCTACTTCGTTTTATCTCTGCACTACCTTGGCTTGAATGGTAGAGAATGCCTCAGGCATTAAGTTTATCTTTTAAACATTATATTTTTGTGTGTATTATAAAAAAAAGGTATAATCCGTCTCTTTCAAGAAGATAATATCAATGCCTAAGACTGGTATAGAGTACTTGACAAAATCAAGTCAGCAGCTGCAAAAAATTCAATAAAAAGGTTGCAGTGAATACATACTTAGTTTCTTATTGCGAAATATACTTATATTAGTACCCAATTGATGTGGGTTTAAAGACTAAACACAGTATTTTCCAAGAACTTAGTAAAAAACAAAATGTAAATGAATAATTTCTTGTTTCAGACTCGAACACTCAGGCTACGTAACGAATATCCAATGTTGGTTCAAGAAGCTCCATCCTCAATTTTGTAACTTAATGGTACATTAAGTGACTTTTCTCACTCTTTGTTGTCGAATAATCGAAGCGGACCTAATTTCCTTTCCAACATTATCCCCATAAATTCAGGTGGGAACCAGAAGTTAAGCAACACGTGATTGGCATTCACATCTATCGTATGCTTTGTCATCAATTTTCGTCCTTATTGCTATTGTATTAAAGCACAGTTTGTCTTTATAAAAAAATGACTGGATACTTTTAGTTGAAACCAAGTTGCAGGGTAAAACTAATTACTATAATTGAATTTTCTGCAGCTCGTCCGCTTCGTGCCTCGAATTCAGCTAATTCTATTCGCCATTTTAGTTGTTAACTAACGCCTTTATTTTCCCCATGAGTGTAATTGCCATCCAGTTTACTCAGATTTGCCTTTAAATTATTATCTATGTTTGGTATGTTGTGTGATAATGTAAATTTTCCAAATTGAATATTAACATTAAGTATATAAGATTAAATAGCATAAAAGATTTTGGTCACAAATTCCATTTGACTGAAGTTTTGGAACACATTAGGCCCAGTGGGATCAAAGGCATTTATATCTACTTAAATATTTTTTTCTTACCCTATTTCATTATTTTGACTTTTATATTTGGATTGTTATTAAACCAACAAAATACTTACTCTCATATTTTCATACCTAGTATTTCCACTGATCTAATAAAAACCTAGACGGAATCCCTCCTTTGGAATGGTAGGCAAAATTAATTTGGGCCTTGTTTTTAATATCTCACTATGCTAGACGAAAAGCTTGTAACCTTCTAAGCCACAATACATAATGAAGAAGAAAAAGTATTGGGATATTAAAAGTATGTTGCCAGTTCTTTAATAATAAAACGTGTTCTATTTTTGTCAAAATATCACCATAGTAGTTGATTAATATAAAAACCTTCAATGTGATTTTAGTTTTTATTAAATATTGTGAAGATTGACTGTAAAAGCCATTACATGAAAGCAAGTAAATATCATTACAAAAATATGCATTAATCCATTTTATTATGAATAAAGTAATGCAATTTTTATACAAGAAGAAAGTAATAAACTTGCTTGGCATCATTTGCGTCTTGTAAATAAGCTGTCAATCTCCTTTTTTTTTAATCTGGTCACTATTACAATTTTGAAATCAATTCTCATTTAATTTATGGGAACATACACCAGGTATCTAAAATAAACCATGAAGGTACGTTAAATAACGGTAAAGATACGTTTTTTTCGATGCACCGGCGTTGGTACAAATTAGGTCATCAAAAACCTAACCACTTGTTGAAATAGATACTTTGAAATAGCTCCGCTTCCTTATACCAACAATAAATAGAGTACAAATCGAAATTGTGACCGGACCACGAAGATAAATGACGAAACATTACTAGAATACTAATGTACCAAGTCTTTGGGCTAATGACGATTGATTTTGTACCAGTGGGTATTAAGTTGATTTAGCTAAGTGAAAGAGTGCTAGGGGTTGTTCCGTAATGAAATAGTCGTCAGTTTTCATTATTGGAAGATAGTAATTGACCTAGATTGAAGTGGGTCAAGTGGATATGTGGAATTGAAGGCAGAAAGATTACTATAATCTCTACGTATGACTAGGTTCAGCTTGCGTCGTTTGTTCGTTATCTTTTCGTATCAAAATTTTGCTTTGATATAATTTTAAGTGACTGCTTGTTATCGATATTGAAGGAAACCAAAAATGAAAGGTAGTTTGTTATTATAAACAAATATTTCTGTCAGTACACACTCATACAATCAAACAACAGCACTTGAAGAGTTATAATAAAGATAGTATATTTTTGTGAATCAAGATTTTTGTGGCTAACCCAAAAATCTTGATACACAAATGTTGTGTGAAATTTGTACTAAAATAAATAAATTTATTAAAATCAATTAAATTTCATATAAAACCATCATGATTGAATTAGGTTTTATATACTTAGTAAGCCACATAAAAATTCGACTATTTATTTGGCTGCTACGATACTAAAGACATGAGTGTCTAAAGTAAAACTTATCCTATACAATTGTCGTTCAAAAACTGCTTTGCATTGGCAGTAACTATGATGAATACATCATTGTAATATTTAACAAGCTTGCAGTTCTCAGGCAAAGATATTCTGGATAGACGCTCAAATAAAACATTTATCTTAGTACTATAACGGACAATGACAAGTATACATCGTACTATTTACAAGAAGCAACAAGAACATCGTTTGGATATTGATACGTTATTTTCATGATAATAGATTTTCTCAAGAACATTGCTGGGATAGACTGGATGCAGAACGTGGAGAATCGGATGTTGTAGTGCATATAATACGAGGCCAGCAGTGGACTGAACAGGCTTATTGATTGCTTAATAAATTTTATCATTTATTTTATAATTTTTATAACACCATGGCAAAATTAAATGGTGATGGCCACACTATACATTCTTCTTCTGTTTATCATTTGGCTAGTAGCCAACCTGGTGATATATTTATTTAGATCGCCCATATTTAGGCCTATATCGTGATCTAATAATAATGAGACATTACTTACTACGGACATGTGTAATAGCAACATACGAGGAATATCAAATTTCGTACCTTGTGCAATAGAAAATTTGTCAATTTGGTATTATTGAAAGTAGCCTAAAAAGCGTATGGCCTTCCTAGTTGTAAGCAGTTACTACAGTCAATATACATTTCCATTCTTGTACCACCTGGACAAAACAAAACATTTACAATTTTAGCAGCACATTCTACCAAGAAGGAGACAGGTGTAATTAAAATTTTACTTATAACACTCATATGAGATTGTATGAGGTTAAACTACTTAATGAAGTGTCACTCAGTTGTGAATGCTTGGCATCCTATTTGAGCTGACAGAAATTACTATCTACCACAGCTTTTTGTAAACTTGTGACAACGTGAGATGAGCATGTTTTCTTACTCTTTATAATAATAGCAACTCATATATGTTCCACTGCTGGGCACGGGTCTCCCCTCCTCTGTTTAGAGAGGGTTAGGCCTTAATTCACACGCGCTGGCCTAATGCGGGTAGTATAAAATTATTTCAGAGATGAAGCTTAGTTGAACTTGTGTTTAATTATTTATTTCAATAAAAGAATTAGTCTGGAAGAAAACGCTCACAAATCAGAGACATACTGTTTATTAATTGTAGTTTTATATCATTGAGCTTTCATATTAATAAACATGATTGTAAGGTATACAATATACATTCGTCATTTACAAAAATAATATTGAAATAAAAGACTGTAAAGTTGTTGATCATAAGAACCAATATTAATACCTAGTGCATGATGCACATACCGCATCTACCATGATATTAGCTCGCAGCGATGAAACATCTATAAATCCGACAACGACAGAGTAAGACATCCAATTTTCTCTAAAGCCAGAGTCCACTAGAGATCTCTGTCGTGATGAATAGAATGCTCAGGAAACAAATCTCTTTTGTGAGTTATTCTACACGGAGTTGAGATGACCCTTGCAATGTTATTTAGTTAATGGAACCACCTACTTTGTAGACGCTCATTTCGAAGCTTTTTCTTGGTGCATTTTTGCAGTGTTATAGTGTTTCGGAATTAAAACCGTATTATGAATAAATGTTTCTTTCTTGCTTTCTATTCAACTATTGTTACTGTAAACTTATGACTAATTGTCAAAATTCACACATGGGATGTCCTAGAAAGTGGATGCAATGATATACGAGTATCATCTTATAATGACTAATATGGAAAAATCCTAAGCATTCAAGGGTTTTATATAAGTTAATACTATAAATAAAATAATCTTTGCAACTAATGACTACAAAAAACTCATATAAACAAAACTCATACTAGAGTATATAAAATTATTCATGACAATGATGATGTTGATGATGAAGTGAAAAGTAATTCCGTATATAAAGAATAAGCCACCATAATTATTTTTGCTATACCATGGAAACGAGATCGTGGATGAAACAAAAATTCATTAATTTTAAATTAAGATAAAATATGAGCAAATTTATATCACAAGCGCTTCTTTATAAAATTTAATGTTCTTTTTCACCTGGACATCGGTTTCAATAAACAATGACTCATGAAAATTTTTAAAATAAAATTTCGAGCAATATCCGGGGAATGAACATTTTGATACCGAGTGAAATAAATATGGGAACAATGTCAATGATATAGAAGCGAGCGAGAATGTAGTGTTAAGAATGTAGGTAATCACGCTTCAGAATTAATATTCATTAACTACATAAACTAAATAAAATGTCCACTATATAATTTCAATGAAACGTAATTCAATTCCAAAATTTCTTCAAATTATGTTCCTTTTCTTTTGTGCTCATATTTTGTCAAAAGTAGCAATCATGTCATAACACAGACATAATCTTGAAATTCTCTTCGACTCTTTGTTTCCAGATTAATGTTTGACAAAAGGGTGCGAACCACCCTTCTACTGAACTCGTTACATCAGGATGAAGATGACGCAATCACAAACCAAGCCAATGGACGCGAACGGAAATTTAATGATAAAAGTAATAAAACAGTTATGGCAACAGATAAGAAATTTTACGAGCATCACGCGAATTAATTTGCTCATTGCAGATTTGATTGGTTGAATTTTCTATATTAATCAGCTATTTAATTTTCTATAATTGCCTATAAAGACTTAAAATAATTGAACAGTTAACTTGCTAGAAAATCATAGCACACAGATTGTTTGACTCTTCAACCAATCTGTGTGCTGTTATTTCCTAAATTGAATCTTTCATACTGTACTATTCAGATACAGTTTTAGATTCATCATTATTATCAACCTTTTTTTCATCATTATTACCAAACCCAATTATTTAGACGTCCATTCCGTTGCGATTGCTAAACATATCCTAATATTACCAAACAATACACAAACAAACAATGAGCTTACAATAATACAGTAAGCCAATATTTGTTACTAATATTTGTTGTCCATATTTATATATATTGTTTAAATAATAAGTTTAAATTGGTTTTGTTCATCCAGGTGTTATCTATGTCATTGGTGCGCGGTATGTAAAGGAAATGGTGTACGGAGCTAAAGGGCTACGTACTTATAAATCATAACGACACTGTCTACGGCCAGACGACCTTATCTATGACCACATATTAATATTATTGTATATTGGGTCAATCAGTAGCTTGAATAAAACTTTTTTTTAAATGAAACCTACTTTTTGTCCATGTATTGTATGTTTGTAAAATCTCCCATGACACAGGACTTGTAACACTGTACGGAAGTTGCCTTCAAAATAAATGGTGATACTGATTTTCAGACGGAAAACCAGTATAACCACCGAACACAACGGTCGAACTTGGGACTGCTGCACAACAACTGTAAAAACTTTCTTTATTAAAATAAATTAATATAAAACTATTCCCTTAACTTTAAAATACGATTGCGTGAAAGTGACGCCGAACATAACTCACTCTCCCAACTTTACAATAGCAAACTAAATTCACCGCAAAAATACTGTATGAGCACACCTATAAAAGTTAAAAGCATTGTCGAAAAAAGTACGGGGAATAAAATAAAAGTGAATGCAGTTCCTCTAAAAGCTTGATACCAAATTCACAGCCATGTTCAGCACTGAACAGTTGTCCTATCCCACGGGACTTTTGACCGGGAAAATATTTCGGCGGGTGAGTTTTTTGACGGGGTAATGTGGATAGTTTTTCTGAAATTATGGCTTTCAGTTTTCAGTTGATAGTTGTGTTGGGTTGTAAGAAAATGTGGATGTTATTTGTTAACCCTTAACTTGGCAGGACTTTTTCTGTTGCGAAAATAGTTTTTTTTTTACATAATGTGGTCCAGTAGGGTCTAAGGCGGGGTAGAAAAATAAAAGAAAAAATCTACGAAACTTGCAAATAAGGTTTTTTTAATGTATCTATAAATGCACATTGCCAGATATGTATCAGTCAAGCGACAAAAGTGAGTGTATCTTTGAAGATACATTACCAAAATTAGAAAAATCTAAAGAAATTAAAAATTAACATAAAGAACATCTCTTATAAACGAAACTTAAAGAAATAACGTCATTAACATAAAGATTGAACAGTTTTATTAACAAAACAAAAATATAAAAAAAAAAATTTAACCACTTGCTTAACTGGCTTGATTGAAAAATACGCGTATAATTTGTACTGAAGTATATGTTCAAAACATAGAGTACTAGTTTACATTTTTATATAAAACTAGTGGACCTGGCAGACGTCGTCCTGCCGGAAAAAGCTGAAATACCGACAGCAGCGCCACCTACCGGGTCCAATTGTGAATCTAAACCATCCAGGGCCCTACCCGAACACACACACAAAATTTCATCAAAATCGGTCCACCCGTCTAGGAGGAGTTCAGTCACATACACACGCACACAAGAAATATATATCGACCCCTCCAAACAATAACTCGGTAATCGAAAAATCTAAATTTTACAGGAGAAATTATTTACTGATTTTATGGAATATCTTTTTAATGAGTGAGTCTATTGCAGTCATTAATGTATCATAAGAAAACTAATTTTTTGTGAAATATGACTGTGTAATTAATATTAAATTCTTTTTAATCAAAACCTAGAAATTTAGGGAAATAAATAATACCTAAAATTCTATACATAAAATATTACAGAAATAGTACTTACGGGGTTATTGTAGTAAATTTATTTAACAATATATTTCGTTACATAATGTTATGGACTATTACAGCGTTATTTTCTATCGTCGGGATGATACGTGACGTTATATTACGAAGTTATTGTGGTAATATCAAATAATTTTAGAAACTGTATTGTTATGTAACATTATTATTACAAGGAAATTTTAAATAACAGTTTTATTGTTACCATTCAATATCGTTAATTTTAAATAATTTTAAAAACAAATGTAATTTTAAAAGGTAAGTATAAATGAAAGAAATAGTACAATTATTCGATTATTAAAGTTATATTTATTAAACCACAGAAATCTACAGAACAGAGGAAGACAAACAAAGTGGATGGATAGTGTAAAGCATGATAATATGTATGTGAAAGGAGTGAGCGAAGAGTTGACGGCTGATAGGAACGAACGGATGAGGAACTGATGACATGGATTTGTGTAATTTCAAGACAGTTTACAGGATGTATAGTTTTCTAACAGAAAGCAGTTCACTAATGGAGTACAGTTCAAAGGTGGGAAATCTGTACGGTTTAAAGTACATGACCTTAATTAGGGATCTTTGCGCTCGCTCCAATTCCAACGATTTAATTTTGTTGCTCCATCCTATACAGGAATGCAATAAGTTAGGATCGACTGTGCCAACGAGATGTATATTTTGTTTAACAAGGTTTTTGAAGTAACATGTCTGAGAGTTTTAAAGGACACTGTTAGGCACTTTTTGTTTGAGTGTACTTCTTTGACAATAAGAGACGTGAGTGCACTAACAGCATCTACTGTAGACCTTTTACGTATAAAACCAAATTGCGAGTCAGAGAGTATGCCAAATTTGTCTAGATAATTTAGTAATCGATTATTTATAAGTTTCTATAGGATTTTAGATATTGCAGGTAATACAGAGATAGGTCTTTAGTTACAGGATTTATCTCTGCCACCACCCTTGTACACAGGCGTGACAATAGCTTGCTTGAGAGATGAAGGGAATTTGCCTTGCTTGAAGCATAGGTTAGCCAAATGAGTTATTGCAGGGATAACTGGTTCAGAAGCAAGCTTCAGAAATTTAGTGGGGTTGTTGTCGTATCCTGGGGCACTATCTGTCTTTAGCTGATTTAGTACAGAGAAAACTTCTCGATTATCAGCATCCATTAGCGGGAAAGATGACAATTGCTTTTTTTGTGTTGTAGTATGGGTTTGTTGTTTTGAGCAATTTAAAACCATCACTTTAGTCAAAGTTTTTCCCATGTAAGCAAATAGTTGCCAAGAGTTTTTAATATTTATTAATTCTATACATTGCGTTTTATTTGTTTTTCGTTGCGTTATGTTATATTTATCGTATGTATATTTATCGTAGTCTATAATTTTTTAGGGTTTTTACAAGCATTATTTAATTGTTCTCTATCATATTTGCGTTTATGTTTTTTAATAAGGCTGTTGCAGAAGTTACGGTATCTCTTATATGATATTTTTAATATTTGATTGTCTGGTTCGTTCCTCAATTTCTTTTGCATATCATTTCTATTTTTTACACAGCGTAGAATGCCTAACGTTATCTAAGCCTAAATTGCGCGTTGGCTCCATGGAACTAGTGATGTAATGGTATTTTGCAGCAAACAGTCGCTCAAATGTTAAATATTTTTTTCTGATAATACTAATAAATTTCTGATGATCACTGCATGATAGTAATTCAGTTAATTTGTACTTATTAATACTATTTAGGGCTTTGCTAAAGTCAATTTTAGTTTTAGTCCTTGCGAATGAATTAAAAATAAATTGAATTGAATTGATTGTAGAAATGATCTTTACTTTAGATAATTTCAGAAAAATCATGTAATGATCCGTAACAGTGGTCTGTATAACTGTTATGAAGGCACTTACATTGTTTTCTTTTATTTTTAGCATAAAGTGATCCAGGCAGTTCTCGTGTTGGCAATGTATGACTGGGAAGTAAACCATGCAACGATAACATATTTAGACAGATATGTCTATTTGTGCGTTCACTAGAATTTTCTTTCATTTTAGGTGTAATATTTATATTTATGTTGGAGCATGATTTGATGGATTCTAAGTAAGAGGTTAGGGAATTTATAAGGCTTGTAGCATAATTGTTTGATGGAGAGCAAGAGATTGTATATACCGAAGATAATTAGGTTGTACATAGAGACTTGTAGACGATGATGCATGACTTAGTTTTATTTCTTGTACATTAACTTTATAGGATTTATTTATATAGAAGACGACTCCATCGCATTGATTAATATGATTTGTTGTAAGATATGTAGTTATGGATTTGGGGAATAGGCTTATCACAGTTTAGTCTACATTCAGTTAGAACCATTAGATCGATTTCAGAGTAAAGGCTTGTCAGCGTAATTTGTAGATCGGAAATGTTGCTATACACTTCTGATGTTCTGCGAAATGATTGTTAAGTCGGTATTGTTTATGTTAGTGATTTTGGAGAAGTTTTCTACAGAAGATTCCAGAGATTTTGCTATTTCTATTTTGTCTACTTCTTGCAAAGTTGAGAGAGGCACGACACGATGGGCAAGAGCATGTGCAGGTGGCGTGGCATATATATATATATATATATATATATCACTGCCTAGCAGCTTTTAGAAGAAAGGAATAAATGCGCTTGCAAACATGCTAGGTGAATTGAAATTTGGAATAAATTGACCGTATTGAAATGTTGCGTAAATTAATGAGCCAACACTAAACTTAAATAACATTGTTAGTGTATATTACGGAATGTTTATATTTAAATTATTTGTAAAAAAAACCCATGCTGACGTTTACCAAAAACTTTATAAAAATTATTAACGCCAATAACCCGGTAAATGAAACTTACCAAAATAAAAAATAAATAATGTTTTTGTATAGACCTATAACAGGTTTTTTGCCGAAATATTTTTGTTTCTAAATTCCCAGCAATAAAAAGGTGTGACATGATATCTTTGTAAATATCAATAGAAAAAATCTGAAAAAAATTGCTAAGGTGTAACCCAGTCCCCAGATTCCGAATTTGACATAACAGCATAAACCCCATAATAGCACATTACCGAGTTTTTGCTTGGAGGGGTCGATATATTAAGATTAACAGAGGTAGGTAGGTAATACGAGTGTAATGTAAGTACAAACTTCAACTAGAAAATCACTTATGACTAAAACAACAATTTGTAAAATATTTATAAAACCTTCACAGCCGTCATTATGACAAATTCACAACCGTAATAATTAAAAATTAAATAAAAAAATGAACTCTTCGTAAAAGATAATTATCTAAGATTAAAAAATGAGATCAATCAATCAGTCTTACCAAATAGTATTGGTAATTATTAAGACTTAGTATGATAAGCCGAGAAACAATTACGTTCTTCTACTAAACAAAGCCTTATGTTGCATTTTTGGCAAAAAAAATTGGTTTGGCCTTTTGTACAAAATTTACATCTACCTTTAGATGTAAATGTTGGCATATGACCAACTTGATCATATCGTACTATATCTGGAGGCCTTTCAACAAGAGGATTCTTGATTACCTGGGCAGGCTGTATATTTATGCCAGAATTATCCACATTCCTCCCAAGTGTCAGCAGGCTTGTATGAATTTCATACCTGTAACGTTTGAGTGTAAACAATTTCTTTGAACGTTGTTCTATCATAGCGCGTCGATATAAAAGCCATGCGTTATTAACACATATATCTAACATTTGGGAGAAAATAGGCAAATACCAGCGATGGCCTCGAAATGGGGTACGATATAAAGCTATTAGCATATCTGCTAGATCTACGCCACCCATATTGGAATTATATTCTTTAATCATTTTTGGACACGACACAGGCACTTTTCTCCTTGCCTCTTTACTGTTTGAGTGCTATATAAATTTGTTTGGTCAACAATCATAGTCACCAAGTCGTCTGAAAAAAATTGCTGAAAGTATTCTATAGGGCTCTTTTCTCCTTCACTGATAAACTCTGTTGTATGTTCCATATCTACTAATCCATAAAACTTTTGACGTTTCCAATCCGGTGCAATCCTTATCATCTTAACTACTTTTCTTCGGGCAACAACAAGCCTCGGCCTATTTGACTGAGTAGCTGGTGAAGGTCTAGGTATATTTAGTGATGACGTAGAGGCTACAGGAGATGGAACTGAAATTAATTGAGCAAATTGAGACGTATCCAGAGGAGAAAGAGCTTGAAGTGGAGAAGGTATTGGTGACTGTTCAAATTGCCTCAATATTGACTGATTCGGAGATAAAATTGACGGTGAACGAACAACAGGGGGGCTTGACAGTTGGTATGGTTCTAGGATAGGAACTTTTGAAATTGTTGTTACCTCATTGTCGCTGTCTGATAACAGGTTAAGATTTTCAAGCGAAGACGGTAGTGATGGAGGTGGTGAGCTACTATCCGAATGATGTGCTGAAACATAATTTTGAATCTCGTCTTCGGAGGATCCACTGCTATATATTTCTTACCTGGCTCCAGACTTTGGGACAAGAGCCACCAGCATGCGAGATCTATTTCGTTGTTGAAGTCTAGCATGTGAGAGTTGTGACCTCTGAAAATAAAATTAATTATAAATAACAATAATAAATTTTATTATATTTTCTTTATTATTAATTACTACATAAAATATAATATTATAAATACACTAAAAACAAGTAAAAGTTTGTATAAATAATTAAAATACAAATTCTATTTATAAACATACCTAACTTGGTAACCTGGCAGAGTATATTTATGGATACATAACAAAATTGTTTTATTACTTTAGGCATCGGGCAGTGTGCATTTAAAGATACATACGTAAAAACGGTACAATAACTTTGATTGTAAGACATATCCATACAGAAAAATAGTATATACGAATAGCAAAAACTATTATTTATAGAATGCTAACTAGTTACTGTCATAAAAACTGAATAAACTTATAAAAAACAATAATATTTACCTTACGCTGCGCAGACGCACGTGCACTGTCCGCCATTTTGTCGTCTACTAAAAAAACGAGTGTTGCCAGGGACGTAAAAATATTTTTTATTTCTACCAAATAATATTGTTTTAAATAAAAAAATTTAATAAATAATTTTTCTATATTAGTTTATTCTCTAGAATTTAATAACGACGAGTGTGCATAACAATGCACACTGCCAAGAAAAGGGTTAAACTGTAAAGTTGTCTAAAATGCCATCAGCAAATTGCAAGTTTAACATGGCAATTGTCATATTGTCTGTGTGCTATTTCGCTGAAAAGAATAAAGATGGCAAGAATATCTCGTAAAACTTTTATGCAGTAAATGGGCCTTTATGTTTTGCATTTTTTATTACTGAAGTGACAAACAAGCACACGATCCGCCTGACTATAAGCAGTTAACAAAAGTATCACGTACGCGTTGCTAGTCTTAAAAGTACGAGCGATTATAATACCACAAACTTGTATTATGGGTAACCCTTAAGATTATAGAAACGACATTTTAGAAAACAGAAGATTTCACTACTACGTGAATCTTTTTCACCGACTTCAAAACAGGAGAAGAAGCTCAATTCATCACTTTTTATGTTACATAAAAATGTAAAAAAACACGTGGGCAGTCTTTGGGGACTGCCGATAGAAGTGAAAACTAAGTAACTTGTGAATTGTATCGTCGAGCCATTAGATTATTTTTGAATATGGAAAGCGTGCAGTGACGATGACGCGAGTTCCATGATATTTGTTTACCCAAAAAGTGCTCAACGCACCTAAAGAAGTTTCCACTTCGATACAAAAGCAATGAAAAAATCAAAAATACCAAACAAACCACATAAAAACAAGTATGAAATAATTCCCTCCTAATTCATAGAACTATAATATTAACAACAATACTTACAACCATAAATATAAATCCAATTACTAGAGCTGACTGCATTAACAATAGACTATTTAATAGAGTTATAAATACTAAATCTAGGTGTCTGTAGCAGGTAACCTAATTTAATGTATTCATAGGTCATCTCAATTCCTATCTACTCACTAGCTAGGTATGAATGAGATAGGCGACTACTATTGTTTCATTTAGTTTATAATTCATTAAAACTATTGTAGCTATAGTAAGAATTTTAAATTGATTTCCAAATTATATTCAGGTTTTGTGACAAAATTAGCCATTGCTAACAAATAAATATCATGGGAACAGTACATTTTTCCATGCCATAATCTATCTCTGTGTCAAATTTCATGTAAATCTGTTCCGCCGTTCTGGCGTGATTGTGTAACAAATATCCATCCGTATCAAAAATTCGCATTTATAGTATTAGTATAGATTCTATGAGGCGGCATGCTCGTATAAAACTAAAGTATTTTGCTAGTTCTTCTTGTGGCAGGGAACTAGCCACAGGTAAATTGGCTGTCTGACAACTAGCTTATCTATTACATTCATAATTTATAACCATCAAAAGTATTACTTGCGGCTCGGCAAACGTAATGTAGGACGCCCTCAGGCGAGGTGGGGTGACGATCTTCGCAAAGCGGCTGGTAGTAGCTGGATGCGGGAAGCCGAGGATCGTGCTAGGTGGCGTGCACTTGGAGAGACCTATGTATGTCTAGCAGTGGACTGCGATAGGCTGATGATGATGATGATGAAGTATTACTTTGTAACCTACATGAATTTGAAGTTTGAATAAAATTGAAGTGTACTTTTAATCTCACACCTGCACCTTTTTCTTGCTGGTAGGAGAGAAAAAGGTGATAGGTCGCCTATATACATGATATTAGTATTATGTATTTGTTATTTATTAACTGTGTAGGTACAATAACGAATTTAAAACTGTACTGTAGTAGAGAACGTAAAACCCTTAGTAACTTCTAATATATCTACCTACTATTGTACATACCTATTCCGTCCTATATAGACTAATCTAATATGGTTTGTTAAATTGCTATAGCAGGTAATTATGTAAGGAATTTGGTACATTGAAACAGCTGGCTTGTTTAAGTAACTTTGTCTTTGTACTGTGTATAATTTGTTTAAATTTGCAAACTGTTTTATGATTGACTGACATCTAATTGACTGACATCGTTACCTTTTATATATTTACTTTGTTATTAACCGACTTCAAAATCGAGGAGATTATTAATGTATTTTTTTTTTGTTACCGCAGAACTCCTTCATTTATGGACCGATTTGAAAAAACGTTTTCGTCTGAGAGAACATACTTCCAGTTTGGTCCCATTTTTATCAAAAGATATGATGATGGGACCTAATGAGTCCTGAACTCCCCAAAAATTATAGGCATACACATAGCAAATTCAACATTTTAAACAACAAAACAAATATTTGCATTCAGAAAATGTAATTTTATGAAGTGAAACTGATGATGAAGACCAGAGATGGCCACCTGAACTTCTAAATGATAAGTATTTCACGGATGGCGATATAAGTCTTGAGTAAGGATATTAAGCAATTATTACTTAGCAAAATAGCAAATAAAAATGGTAAAATTGAATTGAACTGATGATAAAGTTGGAAGTTAGGCAACGGAACTCCATAATTAAACAATGTAATCTAGTCGTGTTTGGGTTTATTTGAATGGCCAAAAGATGTACTTTAACTGTAAATGTAACATCAATCAGATTTAAAAAAGAACCATCTCTGAGGGAGAAAAGGTGAGATTAGAATTTGTAAGAGAGTTCATCCTATTTAAATATTATAGACTTGAAATTTCAGGGTTTTTGATAATTTCACTTGCCCACTTACCGTGTTGAAGTCGTTTTTTTTTTGTTATAATTATTATTTTTTGACAACCCTTGTGATAGGAAAGAAGCCCCGTTTCCGCGGGGGACTTTACAAACATACAATTAATGTACACAACTTACACCCAGACTCGATGCAACCACAACTAAATGACAAATGTACACCCAAACCAAAAAATACCCTTTAATACCTACTGCCATTTTAACATTTATAATTAAGTAAACACAACATCAATGAAATATTCACACAAACGTCCGTCCATGTCGATATCATGACGTGAAATGACAGAATAAAAATGTCACGCTCGATTACACAAAACAAAAGCAGATTTATTCGCGCGTCCGGTTAATCTGTGATTAATCCACGATTAATCGGACCACAGATGCAAGTGATGAGGGTTGACACTGTGATAATTATGATTATTTCGGATAATCTTTACTGTATGACATTGTAGGGGCATTGTTGACGAATTAGTTTTGTTTGATGATGTGCAAGTGTGCGATAGTGAGATGGCATTTGTATTTCCAAAGTCATTATGTCGTAAAAGTACATTATATTATTTAACAACTAGTGCCAGTGCTATCTTCTGTACTAATCCTTAATCTGGTCTGCCATTTAAGTAGCAAAAAGGTCATCATCATCATCATCACAACCCACAAACGTCCCACTGCTGGGCACGGGTCTCCTCCATACAATTGGAGGGATATTAGCCTACTATACCACGCTGGCCAGACGGGTTGGTATAGGGATTTGTTTCGAGTTTTCTGTCTCTTGCAGTGGATATTGTCTGCCTGATTTAGTCCCTTAGTCGAATCTTACGACACCTTCGGGATTGAACGGGGTCGTGACATTTGTATTCTTAATCCGTCTCCACACGGATAATAAAAAAAAAGAGAAAAAGGTCATATTTCTAATTAATTCCAATCTGCATTAAAAATGCTTAATGTATACCAAAACGAGTGGAACAAAGAATAAAACACGGAGAGTACGTGTTCTGTAATAATTCCCACTTCAATGTAGGCGCGACCGCTACCCTCACTTAGTTGAATAATTCAAAAAATTCACCTCGACCACTTGCGAAAACAAGTAGAGTAAACGCTCCACTGTGCAGTTCGGTGAAAAAACACAAGCCGGCTAGTGCAAAGTGTTGAGTTCATTATTCTGTTTGAATGTACGATGCTTACGCCTTGTTCTTTCGGGGAAAATTAGTGTGCTGTTGCCAGTGAGGGATTTTTTGTGTCACAAGTACAACACAACTGTTGCTTTGTTGAAATTTTGGTCACGAAATTTAAAATGCTCATTTGCTGCTAAGTTTACATTAATTAAGACTGTTATTCTTCTATATCTATTGATATTTTAGTTTTTTTTAAGGTAAAATAACAATATTTGATCAGAAACCTGTACTATATTATATTTTAGGAATACAAGCTTTTATTTAGCTTGCAATGTATGTTAATACTTATATTTGTTTTTTTTTTATTACTTTTGGGGTCCAAAAGCATGTCATTTTGCAGCTACAAAATATTTTACAAAAGATTATTTGGCGATTAAAAATAGTGGCCTGAGTTTTAGGCCCGTTCTTCGCATGGCTTACGTAGTAACTATTTATTAATCTGTGGCATGGCTTTAAGTCAGCGAACTAACCGTAGACGAATTTAGCTGACATAATTTTTCTGACTTATTCATAATTTATGACCTTCATCAGTGTTACTTCGTAACCTTTATGAATATTGAGTTTGACTTATATTAACTTATTTTTATTTTACAATTTTTTCTTTTGATGCTAGTTATATTTCTTCTTTCGTTTATTTTATACATGCATATTGAATTCATAATAATATAATTTACTAGCTGTTGCCCGCGGCTCCGCCCGCGTAGATGTCGCTTATCGCTGTAAAAAGTAGCCTATGTGTTATTTCAAACCATAATCAATATCTGTGCCAAATTTCATCCAGATCCGTTCAGTAGTTTTTACGTGAAAGAGTAACAAACATCCATCCATACTTACAAACTTTCGTGTTTATAATATTATATTAGTAATTTATTTATACCTACATTTTTTGTTTAGTTTATCAAAAAAAAATATCCAGAAAAGAAAGCCACGCTTAACCATTGAACCTGAACCAGCTAAACAAGTATAATGAAGGTCTAGTCATAATTAGCTGTTATACAAGCAAACTCTCATTACACAATCTAACTTTGTTTACAGTTTGATAATATTACTAAACTTTATATTAATTCATTAATTTTGCTTCTCAGCTAATGTTACTACAAAATAGGTACCTACATAATAGAAAAACAGTATAATCTAGTTATACTGTTTTTCTATTATGTAGGTACCTATTTAAAAAATAATGTATGCTGGTTATTTTTTTATACTACTACTACAAACAAGCCTGCCTTATGGTAAGCAGTTACCGTAGCCTATGGACGCATGTAATATTGTTTAAAAAATATTTTTCATAACCTTTACAGGAATAAGTACAATTTTTTTTTTTTTTTATTGATATCTAAACATAGTACAATCACATTGCAAAAATTGTACAACGCAAACCTTGTGGTTTATCTGTGTACATGGACTCACTTGCAGCGCATACATACATAAAAGCATTACATAAAACATGCCTATTAAAATATCTTACAGCTATTTGCTAATTCTGCCGATGTTGCTATCGGCAAATCAAACATGTTATATAGAAAACATGTATTATGATAAGTTAGGGCAATGGTGTATTCCACCATACATATCTACTTCAGTGTATTTGTAAACTATTCCACTATGGCTAATCTGTGGTCGGGTCAGATCACCGCCGTAAGGACTACGAGAATGAAGAAACACAGAGTGCATTTCTGCTTACAAAACACACCTAATGTCCCACGCAGTTGGTGCATCCTATGCGATTGTGCACCTGTGCTTGCGAATACACTTGTGCACTGTAGTCTCCCTTACAATCACTGTTGAAATTGGCTGCCTTCACCAAAATCGTTCTTTAGATTACTACTCTTTACTAATATTATGAAGCTGAAGAGTTTGTTTGTTTGTTTGGTTGAACGCGCTAATCTCAGAAAGTAATGGTTCGATTTTAAAAAAAAAAAATGTTTTTGAATAGTGCATTTATCCAGGAAGGCTATAGGCTATGAATCAATAGGAGCGGAGCATTAGTGAGATATGTTGCAAAATATAGGAAAATATTCCAAATTACCACGCGGACGAAGTCACGGGCGACCCCTAGTATAATATAAAAATGCAAACCTAAGGGTCTGAGTTTCGAAAATCAAACGATTGTTATCGTATAACCGTCGTCCTTGACTTGTAAATGACGTTCAACCCTCGCATAAGTACCTGAAGCGTTTGTTTATATTGAATACAGAATGACAACAACACCAATCGAATGATATTATCGAAAGTGAAAGTAGACTCTCGGAAAAATGTTATGCTAATTATTTTATAGGTCTCCAGCGCTCATTTAGGGATGCGTTATTAAATAATCCTCCGATAAGGATCCGTGTGGTGACGGATTAAGAATACAAATGTCACCACCCCTTTACATCCTGAGGGTGTCGTAAGAGTTGACTAAGGGAGTAAATCAGACAGATAATATCCACTGCAAGAGAGGGAAAACTCGAAAAAAAAACCCTATACCAACCCGTCTGGCCAGCGTGGTATAGTAGGCTAATATCCCTCCAAGTGTTTGGGGGAGACCCGTGCCCAGCAGTGAGACGTTTATGGGTTGAGATGATGATGAAATAAATGTGTAACCAGGGATACCTCTATCTTAAAGATCTGATGCAAAAAAAATGATACCTCTGGTAATGCAAGCGTTCCTAGGCTACGGTAACTGCTTAATATCAGGCGAGCAGTATGCTTTGCCACCCAAGTAGTAAAAAAAACCATAGCAAAATATTAAGTTAGACAATGGTTAATTAGCCATTTCTTTTGGGTAATTTTGTCTTGAATGGTTACAATAATGCTTACTTTTATATGTTACATTTTGGTAGCATTTTTTTGTTTAAAAACAGCGTCTTTTAAATTGAATATAATTATATTATTGCAGAAAAATGACATGATAAATATAAGACTAAATAAAAAATATTGTTGAAATTAATTGTTTTAAAAATATTAGCTCTCGATTTCACATAAATTATTGTGTCAGACACAATTTTATATTTTATCTATATCTAATTTACAACAATTTTCTTGCATTCTTATATACCTACGTATAGCGTTTTATTTTGGATCTCAATTTAAAATTCTTAAGATGTCATATTCATTTATAAGAACAATGATAACTTTAAGGCGGCCTTAAAGTTATCATTATTTTTATTGTCATTATATTAAGATCAAAACCATCCAGATACGGTTCAAGTTCTCAATCCATGTCGGCGATAATATTAACTTATGTATTTGATATTGAATCAGTTGCTTCAGATACTATTTTAAGCCTAATGAATCTTTTATTTCATGTTACGCTTCGAAGTTCAAGCACTATTCATGAACATGGACGCCAGATGCGGTTCTGAATCGATTTCCTCCACAACATCACAGCTATCGTATGAACAGCTATTCAGTGCAAAAAGTTTCACTGTATACCAGCGCAGCGACTCAATGCGACTGCAGTATTTATGCGCGAATTTAATTTTCAAAAATTGCATCTTAGTGGTTAGGTATTTTCATCATTTAAGGTGGTGATCCTGAAAATTTTAGTCTTGAAGGTAGGTACATCTAGAATATCGGGCATTTTTTTTGAAGGAACATAAATGATAAATCTGTTTTTAAAGAAGTTACAAACCATATTATTAATCAACAATTTATTAAAAATCACACTATGCTATTTTTCTTCCGTCTGTCTATCTATCTATCTTTGTATATCTTTAAGAGATAATCTGATTTTTCCGAGGCATGCCAAGTAATGATCATGGTACACCAGTGCACCTCTGTAACTAGGCAGACCGTATGCTTGTTTGCCAACTAAGTAGTATAACATAAAATAAATCCGTTGCCGGTAAAGATACGGAAATGTCTATTCTTTGTAAAACTGTGACATTACAGTCTATCAAGTAAGTGTAGTAAAGATAAAGGGGGGAAGGTAATGAAATCTTTGTGTAAGTAGATGATTATAATTAAGGAAGGGAACTTGTGACGTAACTCCCGGCGGTCTCATGACGTAATGAGTTTGTAAGTATCTCATTAAAACTGCACGATTACAACCGACTGCCTCATGGTTAACTAAAATTGGTCTTTGAAATATACTGCTCTACTGGTATTAGGTATACCTAATAATAGAAACATGAACATTTGTTAAACCCTAACAAGTTTCAATAATGATTGTTTAATTTCAATCTATAAATATAAATAAAATTCAAACAACAACAAAATAACAACTTTCTACCAAAATACAAATCGCACCCCCAACCGAATAAAGGCGTAAGATGAAAATATCAACTTTTTAGGCAAATTAAAAACCCGTTATGTTTCATAATTCCACAATAAGTAAATAATAACAAATTAATAATATCTTAAATTAATAATATACATCAGCACAGTCATGAGAGTTGTTCCAATTATTAAATACATCAGCCATATTTGTTACATTATAATATAAATCTGTCTTCTAAATATTCCTTAATACTGTTATAAGTTTTGTCAATTAGTAGTCTTTTTAATTTTAATTTGAAGTCATTAATATTATCAATTTTATATAATTCTACTGGTAGTTTGTTATAAACCTTAGATGTCATACAAAGTATACTCTTATTAAGAAGTATTGTGCTATTTGACACAGTTTAAATTTTATGTAAATTAAGTCCATAAAAATATTAAAACAGCAGATTACGAATAAAATGCGGATAATATATGACAATCACTGACTATGGTAGTAGAGAATACATTTAATAAAAAAATATTATGATTATTACTACTTCTTTCAGTTCACATCGCAGTTCCATCATCATTATCATCATCGTTACCTCAGTGTTGAGTATCGCGACCACATAAGATGTGTCTTCAAACTATGCGGTCTTCTGAAGTACCACACGGTACACGCTACCTCTGAACGCCTTTTTAATGACGCCTGACCATCTTTCCGGCGCTCTGTCTTGAGCGCGTTGACCTTCCACTGGACCCAGAATCAAAAGTTTTTCCAAACGATGCTTAGGTGAACGCGTAATAATGTCCGAAAATGCTAAGTGCACGCTCTTTGCAAATCGTAGATAATCTCTTTGTGATGTTGAGTTCTTGCAGTATCGATTCATTCGTTCTCATGGCAGTCCATGGAATTCTTAGTAGCCTCCGCCAACACCACATTTCGAAGGCGTCAATTTTATTACTATTGCGATTTTTGACGCACCATGTTTCCGCGCCGTATAAAAACGCAGTTTTTAAGAACATATAGACGTAAGTAGTGTACTTACTAGTGTCGTACGTTGGCAGCACACAACGGAAGATCGCGTGCAATGATAGAACGTCTGCAACACAATGTCGGAAGCGCCTTGACCCCCTCTAGAGCAGCGGTAAGTATCTCCGTTATTTATGTGATGAACATTAAAGGTTGTGGTATTTTAAAAGTTCGTAGGTTGCCCTATAACGTCTTGGGGTAACGATAAGATTTCCCACTGCTGTTATTTATGTTTTATGCAATTTTACCATTTGCTAACGGTGAAGGAACATTTCGTGAAGAAACCCACATATCTTAGAAGAAATTCTAGAGACATGAACCTATGATTCACCAACCCGCATTAGGCTAGCGAGTGTGAATTAAGGCCTAAACCCTCTCTTTATAGAGAAGAGGAGACCCGTGCCCAGTAGTAAGACATATACGGGTTACTTTTAATATTATTATTATACTTAAATTGTTTTCTGTAGTCTTTCTTCGCATGAACTTTTACCATGCTTAGCTTCATACTCCTCCGTGCACGCAATGTTTATTTATTTTTCTAAAAAGACAAATCCCGCACTAGAGAACAAGCTCTGTGTCGCGGGGGGCTTTACAAACATACAATTAACGGACAAAAATTACACCCAGACTCAGAACAACTCTTTATGGGTCACACAAAGTTTTTTCCTGTGTGGGAATCGAACAACCTCGTGAACAACAGGCGCATACTGCGGCCACAGAACCACCAAGGCAGTCAATGTGCTTGTAAGGTTTTTTTCTCGTATTAATATATAAATTATTATTATAGAATGGATATAACAAAAAATAAAGAAATCTCTTTTATTTATTTAACAGTTGGGCTGGCTCACTGGTATCTAACTTCACTATTCTCTGATATTATGCATGTCATTTATTATGTGCCAATGGCACTGCGTCAAGTAGTAGACAATTTCGACGAAAATATAATATAGTTATTCAGCCATTCTGTTAGATTTAACAGATGATAACAGCCAAATATCTACGAGAAGTGATGTAGTTGTTTTCCCGTGTGTGTAAACCAGTGCTCGTTTAGAAAAGATTAATTTAAAGAAAAAGTATCCCTGGGATGGCTCATAATAAAACCTCATAGCGTCACGCGTCATAGGCTAGCAATTTTTCAACCTTAGACGGGCAATTCACGTGTTTACCAGCGTTAGTTTATTTGACAAGGTGTTTTTCGGTTTCTTCCTTTTCCGTGCGGGTCTTTGTGGACCTAAGTATTAAAATAATAACAAAATGTATACCTTTGGCCTGACCTAGATACCTTAAACTTCATCAAACGATCTTCCCACGAGAATATAATTACTTACACATATTTCAAAAGAAAACCCACCTCAGCAGTGAGTGTCAAGCGTTAGCTAATTAAGGAACAGTGCCCTAGAGGCTCCCTTTGACTTCAAAACGTCAGACTGTGTACATAAATCTAGACTACGGATATTCAAGACTGTCATATAAACAAGCATTAGATGTGGCCATATTCTAAGAAAAGCTTGAGGCAACAACAGTGACAGTTGAACAGTATAACTCTGTGAGATAAATGTTTGTCCCAAGTCTGAGTGAAATTTTTGTCCATTAATTGGATATTTCTAAACTCCCGCATTTGTCAATTAATTGTATATTTCTTAACTCCCGCATTTGTCCATTAATTGTATATTTCTAAACTCCCGCGACATAGGTCTTGTACCCTAATGCATATGAATAGGTTTTATTTTATATTTTAGAACATAATATACTAAGTAAACTAATAGGCAATATACTTCCATTATTACTTAATAACTAACAAAGATAGCAACGATATAATGGATGTCATGCATCTTTGTTCAACTCTTTGGAAAGATAGGCGCGATGTTATAATAAGTATTTATTTATTTTATTTAAATTTCTTGCACAACATAATGGTACAATGGCGGATTTAATGCCAAAGGCATTCAGTCTCATTCAGTCAACTGGCAAGTAAGGAAGTATATTTAAATATATATATGTAAGTTTAAGTAAGGAAGCATATTTAAATATTTTCTCGTTGCAAGATGCACTTTACAACTTTAATGTCGGCGTAATATTCTGAGTGGCCGCTTGGGCGTCATGTAAAATCTGGCTGGCCGGTTATGTCTGTCTGCACTCCGCAGTAACTGCATGTCGGCGTTGTCGGTGTAAGGTTCAACGTTGTCGGCGGAGTGTCGGCCAAGGAGCTTTATGTAAGCAGACTTAATTAAACGTGAACATTACGTGTTTGAGGATTGTTACTTTGCGACATTATCTTGACTAAGTTATTGCTTATTACATATATATGCATGTAGTTGTAATTATTTGCAACAATTTAAAAAACATTTAATTTTTTTCTCAGATTGACAGACTCCAAGAAGATTGAATACTCGATTTTCAAGGAGCATTTTATTATACGCCAGTTTGGTTCCAAACATATATGAAAAGGTATCATTCTCCTTTAAGTTGTTAAATGTCACTTCTATCGAGCTCAAACATGACGCGCTATCTTATTTCGATGAGAAATTTCTATGGTCACCTTCCACCTTCCGACCGGACCAGATCATCAGATTGATAAGTAAGCCAAATATCAGTTCAATGGGATACCAACAAGTGGTCAAAAAACTATTTGCAAATTTTAAAGCGAACAACTTGACTGGCCTGTTGGTCTAGTGGTTAGTGATCTTGACTGGTCAACCGGAGTTCGAGGTTTCAATTCCCATAAGGACATAACTTTATGTAATTCATAAATATTTGTTTTGAGTCTAGGTGTAATTGATGTCCGTGAATAATCCTTACTAATATTATAAATGTGAAAGTTTGTGAGAATGGATGCATGGATGGATGTTTGTTACTCTTTCACGTAAAAACTACAGAACGGATCTGGATGAAGTTTGGCACAAAGATAGATTATGGTCTGGATTAACACATGAACTTTGCAGCGATAACCGACATCCACGCGGGCGGAACCGCGGGCAACAGCTAGTAATAGTATATTGGTAAAGTTCCCCGCGTCAAATTACTAGTCCTCTAGTGCTGGAGTTGTGTTTTTAAAAAGAAACAAAACATTGCAACTTAAATAAAAGCTTGTAAAAATAAAACAAATCTACGTCACAATCACAACGTGTGTATTTGTGTTCTATGTATAGTGCAGCACAAAAAGATGTGATTAATGTAGCGTGCAGACAATGCTGTTGTTCAAGATGGAGACGTAGGAAAGTAACGTGGTATGTTTTCATTGTTCATTGTTACATGTGTATTACGATAGCTGCCCTATGTTCTATGTTATATACATTAGTTTTATTAGCGTTTATTTAGAAGTATTAGCACTGGTCGGTTAATAGACTGTTAAATAGGTATATAAGTGAGCAAGCCCGACAGGGGAAGGACATCGACTTTAGAGAATCATACTACAGCTAAATAAAAACCTATAAGTGCTGCCAACACCAACTATTTTGAGGGAAACTGTTCTTATTTAAAGCCTTCTTTTAGCTTCGCCGTAGTCGGGTAAAATTAACATTTTCTTGATCCCATCACCTACATATAATTCAAAACTCTTGTGTTACAAGATGCAAACAGTTACCGTTGTATTCGGGTGCTTGCGTTTTGGCGCTTGCTCTGTAGACAAATGGCACAAACGGTAGTGAAATCAAATACATAGATTTTTTTTACTACCGAAGAAGCAAACAAGCATACAAGCATGATGGTAAGTAGTTACCGTAGCCTGTGGACGCTTGCAACACCAGGGGTATCACTTGCGCGTTGCCGATCCTTTAAAAACTTTATAACACCTTTCTTGAAGACCCCCATAGTCCACAATATAATGTCTTAAACTTACATGAAGTCCCTTACTTTTGCTTTCTATTTAATTTAATTCGACTACCGTTTAATAACACTTGTCTAGAGTGGAAGGCATCCCTGGAAAAAAAAAACGGTCCTTTAAAATGCATCTTTAAATGACCACACCTCTATTTTTAATCAACATTGATTAATAAATCTTGGATGGGTTGATGGCTATTTTATGTGTCTGGTAATTAAATGTTTGGAAAGTACCCCGCGACACAGGACTTGTTTTCTAGTGCTGGAGTTGTTTAACTAACTAAAACCAAATCAAATCACCATTGTAAATTGTACAACGTCATTACATGAAATAATTTCGTCATCACTACATCAAAACAAAAGGGTATCCGAACGCGAACGTCCCTAAACTTTCATTAATTTACTCTAATCCCGTAACAGCCAAAAATAAACTTTCTGTTACCAACGAAAAGTTACAAATTCATTCACACGCACGCATATTAAAAATGTCCGCAATAAATTCACGGATTACAAACTTTTCCGGCTTTAAAATACGAACAAATACTGTCTACATGTCAATGTGAGAGGAACGGGACGTTTGTTTCAGATTACTTCAATTTTGCCGAAGGTGTTTACATGAGATTTACGACTGCAGTTGAAATACGGAACTACATTTTGATTACAGCTATAACTGTTCAAGCCCGGCTGGGGAAGGACCTCCACCTTACAGAAGACCACAGCCAAATAACTACACACAGCGATGTAGTTGTTCAAATTTCTTTCACAACGCATATTTAATTGAGCTCTAGGAAACCTCACACAGAAACACAACTACATCGCTGTGTATAGTGGTCTTCTGTAAGGTGAGGTCCTACTTCAGTCGGGCTTTCTCACTAGTATGGTGCTCTACCTCTCATATTACTTACTTAATTTAACAAAAAAAAAAACATATTATGTAAACAAAAGGCCTCTTTTAAAATAGCATATTTTTTACATTTTTTATCATGACACTTCGCCAGTTTTCTTACCAACAGAAAGTCTAGAAAAACACTCATAATATTATACTAGAAAAAATACGCCCTTAAAAGTATCTGGATACTTTAACTACATTTTTATAAGGTGTAGAGATTTATTAAAAGGCACAAGCGGTCTTACGTGAAATATTCAAGAATCACGCCTGTCCTAAAGGAAAATTTTGGTGGGTGATTTATTCGCAAGCCTAGGAAGGTCAAGGGCTCAACAACTACCAGACCAGTACCGAAACAATGAAAGTATTAATACCGCAAGCTGAAATATTAAGGTCTTGGATTAGGGTTTATTGTTTAGAGTAAGACTAAAGTTTAATAAAATGCAAATTGAGTTTTTTTTTCCGTTGGTAGGTCTCTTTGTCTCGACAAAATCTGATTGTTTTAAATTGTAAAAGATTGAACAAATTTTGTGGCTGTGATTATTTTTTGTTTTCTTTTGTCGACAAAAATTAAAATAAATGAATAACCACTTTTGGATGATACGCAGGCCACAAAGTGCACCGATGACCTGGTGAAGGTTGCACGCAGCTGATGAATGAGAGCTACTCAGGACCAAATGTTGTGATTCAGTAGTGAACATCGGGCTAAATGGATACATAGATATTTTTTAAACAGCTTAATAATATTAAAGTGGCTTTTAAATTTGTGTACTACGAAGTTTTTGATGTTAATAAAAGTAACCTAGTTAAATTATAAAATATTTTGGTAAACAAAAACGTATCCTAAAATCCAAAGCGTCACAAATGTGCCAACATTTTACCTTCGACTTTAAAAGCCAAAACCAAAATCACAAATGTTGAACAAAAACATTATCCAACCTTTGCAAAAACAACACGGTTTTTAACTCCACAAACTGAACAGGATACTGAAAGCAGAACGCACCGCAAACGTTTAAAATGTAGACTTACGAGAACTCCGGCCTTCCAACTCTTCGAACATTACCGAATTAACGCCAAACCGAGCTTCCAAATTTCTTTTTGACATTTTGTTTCAAAGTTTATAGCATTTGGGTTGGATTTGAATGACTTTGGTTTAGGATTTTCGTTGTCACATGTGTTTGTACATTGTAACGTAAATCATTTTAATGAAATTTTGTGGTAGGGCCCCGGATGGTTTAGATGTACAATTGGTCCTGGTAGGTGGCATTGCTGTCGGTATGTTAGCTTTTCCGGGCAGGTCAACGTCTGCCAGGTCCACTAGTTATTATTAATATATCTAAGAATTTATAGCAGGCTAGTAGCCCACTTGACTTTACATCGGATTGAATTTCCAAAG
This sequence comes from Trisateles emortualis, assembly GCA_947095525.1. Lineage (NCBI taxonomy): Eukaryota > Metazoa > Arthropoda > Insecta > Lepidoptera > Erebidae > Trisateles > Trisateles emortualis. Next base: position 15,738,218 of record OX352736.1, on the reverse strand, counting down.
ATCCTTTCTTAGCCGATGCTTTTATGCAAATTTCGACTTTCTAGACACACAGCCAAAACTATTACAGTGCGTTTATAGTCAGTCAGACTTAAACAAAGTATTTTGTATAAACGTTTTTCTCACATACAGTACAAAGGCAGCAGTATTATCATTTACAAAATAATTGTCCAACACAAACCATTTTGGAATTCAACCGTCTTCAAAAACATTTTCATCAAATCCTCGCTAGACAGAAAGTGTCCTTGAAACTTGGCGAGCTTCTTTCAACGCGTAGGTATCTTATCTAAATCTGGAATGTTCCTTGATATTTATACAACACTTCAGCTTTATCTGTAAACCTGAAAGTATAAATAAACAGAAATTTGATTTTGGATTTTCATGGATGAAATATATTTTAGCTTTTACCAGTATTGACGTAAAACTACGTTTTATTTGAGACTTAGTCAAAAATATTTTTAACTTTAATTAGCTTTGTTTTTGTGATCGCTTAATATTATATTTTAAAAAAAACTCCTGCACTAGAGAACAAGCTCTGTGTCGCGGGTTGTCTTTTACAAACATACAATTAACCGACACAAATTACACCCAGACTCAGAATAACACTCTGTGGGTCACACAAAGTTTTGCCCTGTGTGGGAATCGAACCCACAACCTCGTGCACAGCAGGCGCATACTGCGGCAGACCACCAAGGCTGTCAAATAGAGCAGACAATCAGCTTTCAGTTGTTCTTTAAAAATATGTCTTTAAATACCTACGTAGTCGTTAAACAATGGACATCCACCTGATATTCGCCAGTTACCATAGACTATGAACTTATGTATTATATGTATAAAATAATGTAGTAGCAAGAAAACCAGTATCTCGTTTTAATACATTTATATGAGCATCTTAAAGCCCTGATGTAAAACAATGGGTCGGAAACACGCAAGTAATACCACTGGTACGGCGAGCCGTATGCTTGTTTGCCATCCAAGAAAAAAAAATGAAAAGTCAAATCAATATATCCTTACTAATATTTTAAATGTGAAAGTTTGTAAGAATGGATGGATGGATGGATGTTTGTTACTCTTTTACATAAAAACTACTGAACGGATGTGGATGAAATTTGTCACACAGATAGATTATGGTCTGAAATAACACATAGGCTACTTTTTGCAGCGATAACCGACATCCACGCGGGCGGAGCCGCGGGCAACAGCTAGTATCTAATATAATAAAAGACGCTGTGTCTGCAACTAAGGAGTTTGCTAAGAGAAGAAACATTTCTTCAAGATGATTATGATACAAAACACGTACATTGAACGCTGAATAAGTGACACGTTTGCTCTAATACTAATTGTGTTACTAGCTGTAAAGTCTACAGAACCAATGAAGCAATGAGGCAAATAAATTGTTGTAGTTTTTTCGTTTAAAACATTTCTAGACATGCACGCTTTCTGCATATTTTAACCGACTTAAAAAAGAGGAAGTTATCAATTCGTATGTATATATTTTTTAATCTATTGGTTCATTTCAGAATTAGATTTTTTTTTTCCAGACGAAGGACATCCACTGCTTTTTAAAAACCGGCCAAGTGCATGTCGGGTCACGTAGAATGTAGGGTTCTGAAATTTCCATTCATTATTCATATTATATTAGTAGGATAGTAGGATAACGGCAAATTAATGTAGCTATAAATCTAAACTTGTAATCTAAAGAAGTACTTTTTAATTTCATTTATTTTGTCTATGTAGTCAAATAGAGCTTTAAAACTACTTTAAATATATAACTTGATACACTTATTTTATTTAGACAATTTCTTAAGGATGGTTTACAGCTAAAATATGTTGTGTTAATTTTTGGGTACTAGTTGATTCCCGCAGCTACGCCCGCTATAATAAATCTATCCCATGGAAACCTTATCAACATTTTTCCGGCATAAGAAGAAATGAGATACAATAGATAAAAGACAATAATCTATCCCTGGGCTAAATTTCATGTAGATCTGTTCGGCTGTTCTGGTGTGTGGGTAACAAATTATAAAAAAAAAAAAAATATCATCATGTAAAAGTTTGGATACTTTTACATTTATAAATTAGTAGAGAAAGAAAGAAAATGTCATTCATTGTTTGACGAAAAATACGCAATCATAACAAAACAAGGGCTCTAATCACGCGGACTTAACTCAATTTTCACTCGTTTTCTCATAAAAAAAATGTACGAAATAAACAACAAACATCAGTGACAGAAAATAAAAGCGTAAAGCTATATATTTTAAATCTCCTTTCACGTCACCTCCTGTCCTAAAGCCTTTAACTTTATAAAATCCATTTAAAAGCAGATCTCAAAAATTTAACAATAAATCTTCAATAGGTAGAAATATTGGAAAACGAATCAAATCGTTTCAACTGTAATAATCTTAGGCTTATAGTAGAGTAAGCCTTTATTCCTCTTATTTCTAGGTGCACAGTAGCGCAAATCTTTGCAATAAGTGTTTGACAATGGAAAGAGATTTCTGTAAAAACCAGAGTAGTTTAACCTACTTTGCCCAAACGTACACAAAAAAAAAAACAGATTTCTTAGATTTGCGCATTTTAAATCTATTTTCTTCTGTAAAAACGCATAATTGTGTCAAAAGTAAAAATAAAAATAAAATTGCTTGAAACACTGTTTTCCTAGTGTCTGTTTTATAAAAAAGGGATAGCAATATCTTGATTGGCAAACTCTAAATTCCTTATTTACTAACCAATACATTTACATCTTGCTATTTTTAATATTTTCACATTTTATTTTAAAAACATGGTATCTAATAACTACCAAAATGTTATTTTTATTTATTTAGGCATATTGACAGTGTATAAGTATACACAATCATTCACACAATAAAACAACAAGTGACAAAGGGTAAGTGCTACACCAATTATAAATATGCACAGCATATGTAAAGAACAATACACACAGAACGAGTAGAAACAAATACTCTTAAATAATAAACTATACAAGCAAAACAAAATTAGAAACTAGAACAATATTTTAGACCTAAAGTGCCTGGAATGGTCATGACATATGTCGAGGTCCAGCTGTCTCCAGCAGTTATTATAAGTTGCCGTCATCCTAGCTAAAGGTTATTGTTATTGTATTATTAATATTGTATTGATATTTATTGATTAATTTACCTAACTTAATTTTATTTTATTTTCTTTTTATAATTTAATTTAATCGTTAATAAATTTAAATAATTATTTATGTATAAAAGATTTTATTGTAATCTATTGTGTCACAATTGTAAGTGCTGTGCACACCTTTAAGTGACAAGTTCACCTTAATTAATAAAAGTAATATAAGAACCCTACCTGTAATAGTGAATAAGTCGTTGGAGTGCCATAAATAAATAAATAAATAAATAAATAAATAAATAAATAAAGGTGCTTGAGCACCCAAATTGGTTCGATGTTCTGGTATGTTGAAAAAAGAAAAAAAAATCCTGATCCTAGAATTTGGTCTCGGGACGCATAGACCTGTACGCTCCAAAAGACTCAAATCCTCAGATGAACCGTTAATTATATTTAGAAGGAACAAAAGATCGAGCGTTTTTCTTCTTACTTGGAGTGTGTTGAGTTTAAAGTATTCCAACCGTACATTGTAAGGGGTCCAGTAGTTTAATCCAAATAATGATACTGTGATCATTAAATAAAAGAACGTCGAGACAAAACTTACTATAATAAAAGTACGCACACAAGTAAAAAGTATAGTGCAAGAACTAATATACCTATTTCTCTCCCTATATATACATATATACTGGTGGTCTCACACATGGACAGCATTTTAATGAAGTAGACTAATAGTTGCTAAGAACACATTCCGAACAAAAACGGTGAAAGCAAAAAGGACGCCCAAGTAACTTCGCACTCAGTATTGTTTTCTACTTAAAAAGCTTTTGGGATTACTTAAAAAGTTAAAGTAAAGAAATTGAGTTGAATTAATTTATTAATGCTTTTGTTATACGTCCCGTTTGTTTTGACAGTTATTTTTTTTATTAAAAAAATATATATCTTGGGATATCCCACACATGACTGTCACATCTTAAAAAATCAGGCCATATAAATGGCAATCATATAAATTGTAGACGTACCTATATATTTCTAATTTAATTTAGGGATGTATTTTTAATGAACTTTTTTCGTAATCATAAAACTCTAGTGTTTATTTTTGGTTCGGCAACATGCGAGTGACACTTTTGGTATTGCAAGCGTTCCTAAGTCTGCTTACCATCAGACGAACCGTATGCTTGTTTGCCACCTACGTAGTATAAAAATAAAATAAAAAACAATAGATATTTAGAAATAAAAGGTATGTTTACCAGTTGTCTAGTTGCCATAGTAGGTATTTAGTAGGTAGTTGCCTTGTCTAGTTTGAGAATAGATGGCCGTATGTGAATTGTCCCAAATTATTATATAAGTTTTTTTATACTAATTGGGTGGCAAACAAGCATACGGCCCGCCTGATGATGAACAGTTACCGTAGCCTATGGATGCTTGCAATACTACAGGTATTACTTGCGTGTTGCCAAGCTATTTTTTTACACCAGGGCTTAAATATGGGAGTGTCTCTGTGATAGGAATACGTTTCTTTCAAAACAACAAACAACTTTTGTCATTCTGTCATACTTTTTAAAGAATCCATACTAATATTATTAATGCGAAAGTACTTTTTCTGTACGTATGCTCTTTTGTTTTTTGTTTATTTGTAACCTTTTCACGACAAAACGCTTGAACAGATAAGGGAGGTAGGGCGCCATACTAGTGAGCAGGCCCGACTAGGGAAGGACCTTACAGAAGACCACAGCCAAATAACTACACACAGCGGTGTAGTTATGTTCCTGTGTGTGAGTACAGGTCTCCAGCGCTCATTTAGGCGTGCGTTTTGTAAAAAACGTATTCCTATCCCAGGGTTACTTCCATCTTAAAGCCCTGGTGTCAAAAAATGGGTTGGCAACACGCGAGTGATACCTCTGGTATTCAAGCGTCCATAGGCTACGGTTACTGTCTAACATAAGGTGGGCCGTAAGCTTTTTTGCCACCCAAGTAGTATATAAAAAAAAAGATTTTAATGAAATTTGGCAAAGAAATACATGATAACCTAAGGTCATATGGTACTTTTTATCGCGACAACAGACGTCCACGCGGACGGAGATATGGGCAACAATTAATTTAACATAAAATAAAAATGGAATATTATTTTGAGCAAACTTAAATAACACGTCGGTACCAAAATAAAGTTACGCAAGCCTTTTAATTATAAAGAAGTAGACAGTGTTCGTAGATTGTCACAGCTTTCATTACAGTTAGTGTTACAAAGAAAATACGGCACGGGCTGTACTGTTTTAAGTAGTAGGGAGAGTGCTCCTGTTACAGGTCGAGTGTTTACGAGTCAAGATTTTTTTTTTTAAGATTTGTTAGACTACTTCATTTAGGAATACGTTTTTAATAAAACGTTTTTTTATTCCAGGAATACTCCATCACAAAACCTTGGTGTTAAATTTTTTGGGTTGGCAACACGCAAGTGATAATTCAGATATTGCAAGCATCATAGGTGATGGTAACTGCTTATCATCAGGCGGCTCGTATGCTTTTTTGCCATCTAAGTAGCATAAAAAGTGATTGGTAATCTACTTTTGATTACCGGGTTGGTTGTTACTTGGTAACATATAATATGGTAACTACTTACTGCAGCCTATAAAACAAAAACCAGAGTTATCTTCGTTGCCAACCCAGAAATTTTGTGATGGTGTATCTCCGGGGATACGTTTCCTTAAAAATGCATCCCTAAATGAGAACTGGAGAACAAAAATCTGAAATTACACCAGCAACATATAAGAAACTAATAAATAAACCAAAACACTATCGCTACAATAACAAACAACTTACTACTCGTGAACTATTAAAAACCACATTTATCACAATTCAACCGCCAAAACATTGTACCGCCATAACTCATGATATATGTACTTTGATCTTACGCCAAGGAGACATCGAGATAACCTACATACACTTAAACATTATGCCTAACTAACACACATCTGGCAAGGAATCAAATTGGAAACGTTAACTTGCCCGTTTACATACCTACCAACATTTGTTGATGGTTTACGGGTACGTAATGTTCTCGCAATAACTTGTAACTCAACACAACAACACCTAGTATTTGAGTTTTGAAAGTTGGTAACTTCGTATACAGTCCCTCGTAACATAAGTGACAAAATTGACAAAGGAGTCAGCTGTCGAGTGAGAATTGAGAACTATGTTCTATGAAAGCGTAATACATATTGCGAGAATAGTACAGCAAATGTATATTAAAAATACTGTAGAATTTTGAGTTACTTATACATCATGTGACAGATATCATCATAGGAGCCACATTTTTTTGTTAAATACTCTGCCAACAATTACGAGTACATTATGGTAGTCAATGTTGGCAATGTACCTAATAATAATATCTTGGGAGTAGGACGTCCATATACTACCATCTGATCCCAAATTGGGTAGTCTATAAGTACTATGGTAACCAGATTCAGCATGTTTACAAGTTTTCGTAGAAAATTCACTAAACAAATAAAATAAGATAAACAAGTTTAAAACAAATGTTTTGACAAAAAGCCTGGTTGTAGAAAAGAGTAATTGCGGACCATATTAAACTCAAGACAATTAAAGGTATAATTTTAGTTTTATTAATTCTAATTACAAATATTATAGATATCACACTCGTCACTAGTTTATATAGTCCTGAGACTTTGTAAATTGATGTCCAGTCTTTTTTTTTATTACATCTACGGTGAGAAACAAGAACGGTTTGCCTGTTGGTATGCTGTTACCATAGCCCATACCATAACATAATATAATATCAGGAGCATTTGGTATAAATAACTACCGAGACCTATACTTATCCACAGGACTACAATACTGTTAGTAGTTAGACTGTGGTCTTCTGTGACGTGGATATCCTCAGTAAAAGTATAAACATACGATCGAACTTGGTTCGGGCCGAACCACGAACATGGTGCGCTCTGAACCATATTCGCTCGTGTGGTGCACGATCCGCCGGACATTATTATTATTAATATCATTATAATATGGTTCGGAGCGCACCATGTTCGTGGTTCGGCCCAAACCAAGTTTGATCGTCTGTTCATACTTTAAGGCTTGCTTGCCTGGTGACCTAACTCTATTAAAAATATACCAAGTGCGACTATATTTACTCGTTTAGTGAAGTATATAAATGAGTGTAGCTCCAACACGTTTAGGCGTCACGTGAAGATCTCAGTATCTCTTGAGGTAAGTGTCCTCGTCAACGCTTAGAACTCTGTGCAAACGTGTTACAACAAAATGTTGGTAATTAAACGCGGCACCTGATAGTTATTTGTTTATGAATTTGTATTTCTTTTTTTTTCCTACTAAGGGATTTATATTTGACAATTGACTGCTGCTGAAGCTAATACTGTTGTCATAGATTTAATTTTATCTAAACGAACAGTTTTTGGAAGAGTTATCTTTGAGAATATTGTTTAAAAGTATCGAGCACCAATGTATGTACACGTATCAGTTAAATAACGTAATTTCAGTACAATTAATAATATAATCTTGCAACTTAAATTTTTTACTTATATATTAAAGTGTTCTCTAGGCTTGTCAGATCTTTTTTTTTATGAAGCAATACCCACTGTTCTCTATTCTGTTGTTTCTTTTTTGACCTCTTGTTAAGACTTGACTTTGACTTTCTGCTTTATCTTGTTGTAGTAGTTGTAATCTTAAAGAAGAAGTCATCTCATATCAAGCGTAGAAGACAGTTCTTGTGAAACATAGACAACAAACCAGCAACTTCTAACGTACTTTTAAAATTTAATTGAAAACTTGTTACAATAAAAAATAATAAAAATATATGCATCAAAATATTCATGTTCCTACAAAAGTACGTACAGTAATTGTAGTTTTCACCCCAAAAATAGCGCGCTCTCAAACATATGTCGTAAGTGTCTACTAATTTAAACATTGCCTCTCTAGACTACATAAAAAAGTACCTCTCGTTCTGCCATACGAATACCGAGGAGTTTTTTAATTTGCAGAATGATAATTCACGGCCGCCTCCTCTGAACAGAATGTAGAATTGTATGAGTACGTGCCTTGTGTGGAATTACCATAACACAGAAGGGCCTATCCCTTTTAAGTATATCATACCCAACTCGTTGATAGAGGAGACGAAACCCGTGCCCAGCAGTGGGACATACAATGGGTTGTTATTATTACTATTGTATATATGTACATATATATATTTTAAATATTACGCTGTTCACCTCATGACTCCATTATCAGACCCTCGTGAACATCCTAGTAATATTATAAACGCAACAGTTTATAAGAATGTATGGATGTATGTTTGTTACTCTTTTACGTAAAACTACTAAATGTATTTAGATGAAATTTGGCACATAAATAGATTATAGTATGGGATAACACATAGGCTACTATTTATCGCGATTATCGACATCCACGCGGGCGGAGCCACGAGCAACAGCTTGTATCATATAATTGTAAAGTTTTATAATAATCGAACTAGTAGTGTACTTACTTACTATCGCAATATTTAAAGTTTATAAAGTAACAAGTTTAACAACGAAATTAAGTTAGCGAAACCTAATGGTGTGAATATTTGTTCTACTTCTAGATGGCCAGTTATTATACAAAACACCTTAAAATATCAAACTCTTTGTCACAAGATGTAAGTAAAGTACCTATTAATTAACTTTTCTGATCTGAACATCGAATGTCACCGGTGCTCACGAACTTTGAAATTTAATTAATACCTGAGGTTTTGGTATGGATTTATTTTTGTGTACTTGGTTGTCTATTCCCTTGTGCTTTTTTTAGTAAATCTTTAGAAATCCAACACGTGAAAGATCATGAGTTAGCAACCCATATATGTCCCGCTGCTGGCTGCTGGGCTCGGGTTTTGTCTCCTCTAACAAAAGAGAGACCGAGGGTTATTAGTGATTTAGGTATGTCTAGAATTTCTTGTAAGACGTGGATTTCCTCACGATATTTTCCTTCACCGTGAGCAGATTTAAAATCATTGTTAACACTTATCCACCTACTGCTGGATACAGGTCTTCTCTTTTGTGCGCCATCCATTTATATGTACTAGTAATTGGATTCATAATCTCAGCCAAAAGACATCCACTGCTGGACATAGACGTCCCCCAAAGTTCCACAGCATCATTGGATTGGTATATATAAATTCCACAAACTGAAATTCACATTGGCACTGCCACCCGCGATCGAACTCACACTTCTTGCCTTTGAAGTCGATTATTTTCCCACTGGGCTACAACCACTAATAAATATGATTTTTCCCTAATCTTATTTGCAACTTACACTATTAATCTACGTGCCAACTAGTAGCACCAATATCATCAAAATATACCGAATATATTTTACAGGAATGTAGAAATTTCAATCCAATTTTACCTTGGCCCCAGTTGTGCATTTGCGGTTCCTTTACATCTCCTCTTCACCTATATTGGTCTCAGATTTGTTGGAAGAAAGCTCGAAATCGAGTAAAACTCACCACAATAATATTTTGTTCCGTTATAGCTGTCGATGATAGATTCACTTGAGTTATTAAATCAAACTCTCAGTCAAAAGGGGCATAAGAATGTGAACCGCCGTAATAACTTTTAAACTATCGCGTTGCATGAAATACTCGTAACTATTTTTTTCTTTCTTTTATAACAACTTCCGCACTATGAAACAAGTTCTGTATCGCAGGGGACTTCACAAACATACAATGCACGGACATAAAGTTCACTCAGACAGTCTAAAAGTTAAATAATGCATGATCACAATAATAACCGAAGCATAAAATATGGAAGATGAACAAACGTAGATACATACATATCTTCACACCCGTGTCTACCATTGGGGTATACAGACGGTGGTACGCCAATTTCTTTGATACAGATATATGTACTTCTTTCGGTTCCTCTACATTCATCAACCTCTTCATGCTTGAACGTCAGTTCTGGGTAGGTTTTTTTTTCTTCTTAGAAAAGACACGTAATGATATGTCTTATGCGGTTGACTTATGGTTGTTTTTACAGCACCTGATGTGTCGGTTAGCGATGCACTATGCAGTTGTATTGACTCACTATATACGTATACTAAACTTTTTTAAAGATTCGTGTATGCGTGAACACAGGTGCGCTTTCTATTTCTTCGCTCTCATAGTCTGATGGGACCGCAAAGCGACATGAGCGAAGCAGAAATCAGCTACATGGCAAATAACGATACATACTTTTCGAGGAACAAGGTGTCTTAAGGAACCCTTCACCCCTCTACGGATTTACAAGCTAGCTTAATCTTGCAGCATCTATTATTATTGATTTGTTTACCTATTTTTATATTACCATAACTAAGCTAAGAGTTACTATTATATAAAGCTAGTCAAGCAGACATAATATGCAAAATTTGACTGCTAAAACTCCATTTGACGGCTCGGTTCGTTCAGTGACTGAAACTTGAAGTGGTTACATCATCATTTACAACTGCGCAGCGTGTTGTGGGTTCGATCCCTACATGGGACAAAAATTTGTAAGATCCAAAAATAGTTGTCCCGAGTCTAAGTGTACTTTGTGTCCGTAATTGTACGTTTATAAAGTCCTCCGCGACAAAGGGCTTGTTCCCTAGTGCGGGAAATTTCACAATTGTATCGTTTCCGTTAACAAATTTGTAAGAAATGTTCTAACAATTTTTACTTTAAAAGTACTCATAAAAGAAACATGCAGTACATAAATCACTAAAGTTAATTAAAACTTTTAAACACTTACAGCAAGTAATAAAACAGTTTTATAACAAAAGAAACAAAAAAAACTCTCTATTTTATTAACATTATGGTTCCACCCAAATTGTAGTTTCGGGCTCCGAAGCTTCATGGTTTTAGGTCAAGCTATTACTAATTAACCTGTGAATTTTCAACTAAAGAGGAAATTGGATGTTTCCATCTCTTCGTAGATTGACCTTTGAAAGTAATCAAAAAACTTGAACCGTTCGATCCATCATCCAGAACTCAAACAATACTATGATTAATTGCACTGGCAACACCCACGTGAAACGTCCAATAACTCCTGGAGATCTGTAAGCAATAGATACCAAGAAAAGGAAATTGCTTCTTTCGTATATACGGTTAACTAGCCGCCCGCCTGACTATACCCGGCTTAAATAATTTTCATCCATTTATGGATTGAATTTCTAAAAATCCATTCTTGGTTCTCACGACATTTTAGGAAATCTTTATGTAAAATTTTCGTAAAAGTTCCTTGAAGTTTCAAACACCTTTGAAAAGAATCTCAAAAGAGAATACTGGACAACTGGAATCATCATCATCTCAGTCAAAAGATGTCCACTGTTGGACATAGACCTCCCTTAAGGATTTCCATAATATGAATACTAGGCGAAAATATGTTATATTACCTGGGACTGTAGGATCCAGAACTATTGACACGATAATTGGAAGGAAGAATTCTATAGAAATGAATGGAGAGCCTATACTCTTATTCTTTCAGTATCCCATCTAGGATTGCGAAAACATTTTATTTATGTCACCTGATCCTAAAACTCTCAACTAAATAGAAATAAGAATAGTAGATGCATATGGAAATTCAGTTCTAAATAAAGAGACATTCGGAAGGGCACGCAAAGAATGTCTGTTTGGTTGGAATGTTTAATAAATCAGCGCTTTACTTGTTTTCCGTCGGCCATCCTGCTTCAAGATTGTATGAAGATATTCTTATAACATTATATTTGTTTGCTACAATGTTGTTTTCCTTCTTTATTTCCCTTATGAGAATTTGGTAATGTGTTTGGGTTTCAAAACTGGAACTTTTAATCTGATTTTAATTAAACTTGTTATGAAAGCGGCTTAAACCCTAAAAATAATTATAGCCAGCAATTACATCACGCGGATGAAACCACAGGCAAAAGCTTGTTAAATATAAATGACGAATCCAATATAATTAATTAAAAACCCTTTCAGTTATTTGAACAGGATTCACATAAATCATGTAAATTCTTGGCTATTTAACATATTAACGGGTAGCGAGTACATCATATTTGTGTATGAAAAGGCTAATCTTGGGCAAGTAGTGAATTCAGATGCGGGTTCATTGTTGTAACAAGGTAAGCGTTGTTGCTAAGATAAAGTAGCGACGGGTCAACGACCGTAATCTAGGACTGAAAACTTTGAGGTAATTTAGTGGACGACAACATTAGGATAGCATACTACAGTAACTACCTATTTTGCGAAATTGTGATGCAATCAAATTGTAACGTTTATAAAATGTTAATAAAAAAATTATTATTATTATTTTTATAAATGTAACTCCCGCACTAAGGAACAAGCCCTATATCGCGGGAGGCTTAACAAACATACAACTAACAAATACAAATTACACCCAGATTCGGAACTAACATTTATAAATCACGCAACTAACTAACGTATAAAAGCTTGTAAAAATGTACCTGTGTAAAACAATGTGACAGTTTTTAGAATATAGATAGTAAATCTATATTCTAAAACTGGCACAGTATTTTCTAAGTAGATTTGTATTGCGTTGAAGTCGTACAGAATCGTAAAAACCGTACAGAATTTTATCAATGTTATTAAATATTTTTAGCATTTTTCTATGCTATTTAAATATTGAAAGCTTTTAAAAAAAATATTAATCTTACTGATAAATTAAGTGAAAATTTTACAAGCAGAACTCACGCCTTTACACATAGAATAGGTTTAGATATATACATGACAAACGAAACCGCAACTAATCTCGTGCTCATCCATAGTACTTCGATCCACTTTGCTTCCGTGAATATGTACTTCACCAAAGCAAATTGGCATGTACCAAATATTCTAGTTCACTGTGGCCGCTTTGGAATGTAATTACTTCTAAAATTAGATATCGCTAGAGATATTTACATGAATAGTTATTAAAATTAAAGTAACCTAACCTACTTACAAACAATCAGATATTGTATTTAAAGGTATAATATATATAAGGATACCTATAAATAAAATATCTGATTGAGATCGCAGTTCTGAGGAAAGGTGCCCAAAAGACTGGCCACATTTCCACGCTGGATTGCAAGGCTATTGATATCGCTAGGTTAGATTAACTCTGCCACTTTGCAATTCTAGATACTTAACCTGCATTATTTGATTCCTCAAATCAGAATTGGTATACTTAAAATAATAATACTTATAATAATTTAAGGAAAATTATTATAAGTAAAAACAAAAAGAAAAACGTCAAGGCAAAGATTGTCTTCTTAGATAATGCAGGGATGATGTATGATAAAGAAATGAGGAAGGAAAATACAAAATAACATTTTTGGTATTTCAGTTACCCGTTTTTTACACTAAAATAATAACTGACACAGCTGTCATTGATGGGAAAGTCAAAGTATTTCACAAAACAATTAAATTGAAATGAAACATGGCATTGATGTGACTTTCAACTAACGAGTGAGTACTGCATTGTACGTTCCGCAGTGTATTTAGTTCTTCTTCGTGTTTTACATCGCTTTTGAGTGTTTATGCTAAACCGTCCTCAACTAAAACCTCATTTAAACTAAGCTCTGGAGTTGCGCACGTAATAAATTTTACTAGTATATTATTAACATGGGTATTATAATTTTATCATAGGCAACACATTTCATCAGATTTTAATTTAGCCAAACTTTTTGTTAGAATTCCAATTTAAAACTGAAGTTGAATCACAGATTTCAACATTACAGCTAATTTTAAAAAAAGGATATATTTTTCTTTCAACATACATCAAATTTCTATTCATATTATTAACATCAAACATAATGTAATGAATATGAATATGCTTTTAATTATTATTTTCATACATGATTCAATTCCATCGACACCATCGCCAAAAACATCTTACTGCATACACACAATACGTAAAAAACAAGTAAATTTTATAACGAACATCATACACCATGTTTCATATACAATGAACAATACAATCTCCGTGAAATTACGCTGGAACACGCAAAGTGGCGCAAAATATATGAACGTAGACGACAATCCGAAGTATTCGCAAGTTCACGGAAGATAAAGCTATCTGCCGTGACCCATTTTACTTGGCAGGGTTGGCAAGCTTGGATCTATTGTTGACATTTACGGTCAAGATTACATTTTATTTTGGGACACTAACTTATACAATTGCTTTGCCATCTCTGTTTTCCTAAAACAAAAAATATCTGCCACTTAAATTTACCAAAATAAACCAATGTTAGAATTATGGAAAAAATACTCGTAAACACCTTCTTTCAAAGCCATTCATAGATATAAATGCCTATACGCTACACCTCAAATTAAACCAGGCATGTTATCATTTATTTATTAAACACAATTTAATATACCAACGTAAGATTGTAAATAGTCTACGTATAAACTAAGTGTTAGAATAAACTGATACTACATTATTAATAAACGTACTGTAACGAGTGAATGGTCACACTTCGATTTCTCTATTTCTGTCATCAGTAATTTGTTATTCGAAAGATGAGGACAAAGCATGGTGTAACTATTCACTCGCTACACCACGTTTAATAATGCAGTGGTTTTAAATTTTAGCCCTTAAGGTCTAAATAAAAAAAAATACAGTAAGTATCAACGTACTTGAGTACCCGGTCCTGAAAAGCCCACAATTTGCAATTAGTGACAATAAAGTAGACCTTATAGACCAAATCCATAATAAGAATGAAATACGTCGTTATAGAAGACAATAATACAAAGAAGAAAACAAATAAATAAATTATTACGTACATACAAAATGTTACTATGTAATTTAAATAATGATAAGTTAAGGAAGGAGCAGGTGGACGTTGTAACTCGTCTACTGAATAATTACTGAAGCGTGTTTTAGAATGTTTTACGAAAGAGTAAAAGTGGGTCAAGTTCCTACCAGAAATCAAATTAATGCTTTATTGACTTAAATTTCTTTTTACATTTAAGAAGAGGTTTTAAGCGAGCAAGCCCTCTTGGGAAAGGACCTCACAGCTAAATAACTACACACCGTCGTGTAAATGTTCCTATGTGGAAGTACCTTCAGGATTCTAATGCTCATTCAGAGATGTGTTTTTAAAGATACGTTTTAACATACCACCGGATATCAATTTACATACCACACTGTTACGAATTTCTGGGTCGGCAATACGCATGTGTTGCTCTCCGTATTACAAGCGTGTATAGGCTACGGTACCGGTTGCTTATCATCAAGTAAGCAGTTTCTTTGTAACCACGGTATTTTTATCTGCTTTTAAAGTTTTAGGAGCTTCTGTAGTAAATTTTATATTTAAAAGACAAATTTAATTTGCAATATTATAATCATTTTTTTTTCCACCAATAGATGACGTGACATTATTAATACTAGCGCCATCTAGTTATAGAAATGAACATGCATTTGTTTATCTACATAAATACTACCTACATAATGTCAAAGGTCACATCGAGACTCGAGCCAACAGTCTTATACTACGTCAAAATATCAGGAAAAGAAATTGTTTATTTATGTTATACCCTTTATCTTACGCCTGAAGGTCACTGCCCTCTACCCTTGAAGAATCCCTTCATATTACAGGCTTCAGAGTTACATAACATACGTTAGCAGATGTTGTGTCATTTCATCATTTCGTCTAAATTACTCGGCGTATTATGACAAATGACCTGTCGAGTTCTCTTAGAAAGACGTATGTTTCAGTTTCACATATTCAAATATGACTAATGTCTTAAAGTATTACCTGTTAGTATTTATTAAAAGCTGTTATAGAGCCTGAATAATGGTTTTGTTGTTACGTCTGCTACAAATTGCCATATTTTGAACTCATAGATGCAATATGTTGGATTTACATACATAGGTATCATCATGCCCGTCTCCCAGTGGGGTAGGCAGAGACTACAGTCTATTTACGAGGTACGTCAATTGCTTCGATCCAAATATTCTGCCTTTGCCACCTCTTCATGCATGAACGTCGATTCTGGGTACTTTTAATATGGCTCTTTTTTAGCAAATCCTCTACTTGCTCGCTGTATGTTCTCCTAAGGCGGCCCCTACCTACATCTTCATTCATTATTACACGATATACCTCTATTGTTATTCTTCTTTCATCCATCCTTTCTAAATGTCCAAACCATCTTAACATCCCCTTACAACTGTTGTCACTACATCTTCTTTCAATCCACATCGTTCTCATATGTCACACTTTTTTACTCATTTTAGCATTCTGACTCCACACACGTTCCTCAAAGCTCTCATTTATTTGGCAATAAATCATAAATGTAAGCACACAACCTTATTTTCAGTTCGTGTAAGTAAATAAAAAAGTAAATTACATTAATAGTGTGTATGGCTACTGCTAAGGTCCTAACTGTAATCCTCGGTAATCCCAATAAAGCTTTTTAAATATAATCTAACCTAAGGTGAACAATCGATGTCGTGAACTATTTAATGGGTATTTAGAGAGACTGTCCGTGTCAGCACCGCACAAAATGTTGTTAGTTTAATTCCTATACGGGACAAGATTTTGTGTAATCTAAGAGTATATTCTTTTTGAGTTCTCTTTTTCTTTCTTTTTAAAAAATACATTTCCCGCACTAGAGAACAAGCTCTGTGTCGCGGGGGACTTTAGAAAATACAATTAACGGTCATAAATTACACCCACACTCAGAATAACTATTTGTGAATCACACAAAGTTTTGTCCTGTGTCGGCATCGAACCGACAACCTCATGCACAGCAGGCGCATACTGCGACCGCTGGACCAACAAGGCAGTCAAATTACTGTACTGCGTATACCATGTGTCCCCGTGAAACAAGACTAATGCAGTAAATTACATTTTAGAATAGAAAAGAAAGTGAAGGTATTGTATACGATCGTAAATTTATAAACAAAAAGTATTAGATTTTAAGGGTAACCCTAGTTTCTTTCACATTCGAATGAAGTCGTCTTTTATCTTGACAGTATATCGGAATAGAACACATTTGTTTCAATATAATATTTCAATCTTTGTTCAACACTCCTACGTCGAGTTCAGAGACTTTTCTTTAGTTTTCTTTTATACTACTTAGATGATAAACAAATATACAGATGATGGTAAGCAGTTACTGGGAGGATATCTGCAATACTTGGGGCATTAATTGTGCCTTGCCGACCCAAAAATGTGTTTTATCTGAGTTTTATAATGATAAAACTCTGGTGTGATAACTTTTTTGATGTTGCAAGTGTTTTTTTATCCCAGGGTTATCCTACCCGGTATCCCTGGGATAGGGAATCGTTGCATTACAAAAACGGATCTCTAAAGAGCTGAAGACTCACACACAGAAACATTTTCACACCATTGGTTGAAGTTATTTAGCTGTGGCCTTCTCTATAAATGACTTGATCGTATCGCAGAGGAACAACTAGAAGGAAAGTTTGATGCGTTCCGTATGTGCGGCGTCTAGCTATTAAAAAGTTTCTCTTTGCACCTAACCACATTTTTTTTGTTATGGTTTAATTCATTTTGTTATGCCCATATGACTCTGCCATTTCACATCGTTGACATCCGCAATATCAAAGCTTGATACCTGTACAGTTTATATCCTTGTTCGTGTTACAACTTATTTTGTATTTACCTCAAAGAAAAACTTGTAATGATGAGACTGTCTATATTACAAAAATTACACGCGAACCCTTCCCTAGTCTTTCAAATATCCCTTAGCTAAACAAGATCTACCCTGATAAATGTAATGCTTAGATAATTTTATCTGTAAATATTAAAGCCTACTCTAGGGAGGTACCGCTATCCTTTACTAAGAGCCGAGGTCTTGTTCATGGGCGTTGACCCATAAAGGTTCCTTGTACGCAAATGTTATCTTTAATCTATTATTAAGTAGGCCTGTTAGTGATAAGTGTCTATAAAGTAAATTCATGCAGTGTAAAATAGACTTTAGTCTTGAATTTAAAGTTTAACATCGAAGAGTTTATTTTATACCCATCTATATAGTAATATTATAAATGCTTTAAGTAACTCTTTCTAACCTATACAAGACTAAACGGGTGAACGGGTTGTTATGAAATTTGGTAAGAAGACAGGTGGTATAATGGGGCAGGTCATAAAATACTTTATAATCATATAGAAATTTGTGAGGTTTGCCTCGGAACCCATTCGGCCTGCATCTGATGGATCCATGATTGTTCCAGATTGCCATCTCTTAGAATATAAGAGTGCGAGAATAAAGACTTCACCTGTGTTTGCGCGCACAATTGTGCACTTGAATGTCTCCATGCAACCACTGTGACCGAAATTCAGTCAGGTGGACATTATTATAACTTTTTTTTAACCGACCTCAAAAAGGAGAAGGTTCTCAATTCGTCGGGATTTAGCTATATTCACCAATAACTCGAAGACGCCTAAACCTATTTGGAAAATTCTGTTTTTGTTTTAAAGAGTTACTTCTCAGGTGTTTCCATTTAAATTTTATCAAAATCGGTCAAATTTTGATATATCAAAAAAAGACTGAAAAATGTATTGTAGTCGGTTTCATTTTTAAAATAAAAAGCTTTTACTTTTACATATGGACGCTTGCAACCGTATGCTTCTTTGTTGCCACGGTATTTTAATCTAGTTTTAACATTTTAGGAGCTTCTGCAGTAACTTTTATATTTAAAAAACTGTATTTTATACACAAATTTAATTTGCAATTACTTTTTCTACCAATACATGACGTGATATTATTAATACTAACGCCATCTAGATAGAGAAATGAACATGCATTTGTTTCTCTACATAAATACTACCTACATAATGTCAAAGGTCACATCGAGACTCGAGCCAACAGTCTTATACTACGTCAAAATATCAGGAAAAGAAATTGTTTATTTATGTTATACCCTTTATCTTACGCCTGAAGGTCACTGCCCTCTACCCTTCAAGAATCCCTTCATATTACAGGCTTCAGAGTTACATAACATACGTTAGCAGATGTTGTGTCATTTCATCATTTCGTCTAAATTACTCGGCGTATTATGACAAATGACCTGTCGAGTTCTCTTAGAAAGACGTATGTTTCAGTTTCACATATTCAAATATGACTAATGTCTTAAAGTATTACCTGTTAGTATTTATTAAAAGCTGTTATAGAGCCTGAATAATGGTTTTGTTGTTACGTCTGCTACAAATTGCCATATTTTGAACTCATAGATGCAATTGTTGGATTTACATACATACGTATCATCATGCCCGTCTCCCAGTGTAGGCAGAGACTACAGTCTACTTACGAGGTACGCCAATTGCTTCGATCCAAATATTCTTCCTTCGCCTCCTCTATATTCATCAACCTCTTCATGCATGAACGTCGATTCTGGTTACTTTTAATTTGGCCCTTTTTTAGAAAATACTTGGTCGCTGTATGTTCGCCTAAGGCCTACATCTCTATTCATTCTTGCACGATATACGTCTTTTGTTATTCTTCTTTCACCCATCCTTTCTAAATGTCCAAACCACCTTAACATCCCCTTTTCAACTGTTGTCACTACATTTTCTTTCAATCCACATCGTTCTCATATGTCACGGTTTTTTACTCTGTTTAGCATTCTGACTCCACACATATTCCCCAAAGCTCGCATTTAGTTGGCAATAAATCATTAATGTAAGCACATAACCGTATTTTGAGTTGTGTGTATGGCTACTGCTAAGGTCCTTACTGTAATCCCCGGTAATCCCAATAAAGCTTTCGATGTCGTGAACTATAAAATGGGTATTTAGAGAGACTCTGACTATCGGCACCGCACAAAATGTTGTTGGTTTAATTCCTATACGGGACAAGATTTTGTGTGATCTAAGAGTATATTCTTTAATGTACACGAGAGACATACAGATAGTGTTACATATAGCTTAACTCAAAATTGAGTTCTCTCTTTCTTTCTTTTTAAAAAATACAATTCCTGCACTAGAGAACAAGCTCTGTGTCACGAGGGACTTTAGAAACATACAATTAACGGTCACAAATTACACCCAGACTCAGAATATATATTTGTGGGTCACACAAAGTTTTGTCCTGTGTGAGCATCGAACCGACAACCTCGTGCACAGCAGGCGCATAATGCGACTACTGGACCACCAAGGTAGTCAAATTACTGTACTGCCTACACCATGTGTCCCCGTGAGACAAGACTAATGCAGT
This sequence comes from Trisateles emortualis, assembly GCA_947095525.1. NCBI lineage: Eukaryota > Metazoa > Arthropoda > Insecta > Lepidoptera > Erebidae > Trisateles > Trisateles emortualis. Next base: position 15,717,958 of record OX352736.1, on the reverse strand, counting down.
AAATTACATTTTATAATAGAAAAGAAAGTGAAGGTATTGTATACGATCGTATATTTATAAACAAAAAGTATTAGATTTTAAGGGTAACCCTAGTTTCTTTCACATTCGAATGAAGTCGTCTTTTATCTTGACAGTATATCGGAATAGAACACATTTGTTTCAATATAATATTTCAATCTTTGTTCAACACTCCTACGTCGAGTTCAGAGACTTTTCTTTAGTTTTCTTTTATCCTACTTAGATGATAAACAAATATACAGATGATGGTAAGCAGTTACTGGGAGGATATCTGCAATACTTGGGGCATTAATTGTGCCTTGCCGACCCAAAAATGTGTTTTATCTGAGTTTTGTCATGATAAAACTCTGGTGTGATAACTTTTTTGATGTTGCAAGTGTTTTTTTATCCCAGGGTTATCCTACCCGGTATCCCTGGGATAGGGAATCGTTGCATTACAAAAACGGATCTCTAAAGAGCTGAAGACTTACACACAGAAACATTTTCACACCATTGGTTGAAGTTATTTAGCTGTGGCCTTCTCTATAAATGACTTGATCGTATCGCAGAGGAACAACTAGAAGGAAAGTTTGATGCGTTCCGTATGTGCGGCGTCTAGCTATTAAAAAGTTTCTCTTTGCACCTAACCACATTTTTTTTGTTATGGTTTAATTCATTTTGTTATGCCCATATGACTCTGCCATTTCACATCGTTGACATCCGCAATATCAAAGCTTGATACCTGTACAGTTTATATCCTTGTTCGTGTTACAACTTATTTTGTATTTACCTCAAAGAAAAACTTGTAATGATGAGACTGTCTATATTACAAAAATTACACGCGAACCCTTCCCTAGTCTTTCAAATATCCCTTAGCTAAACAAGATCTACCCTGATAAATGTAATGCTTAGATAATTTTATCTGTAAATATTAAAGCCTACTCTAGGGAGGTACCGCTATCCTTTACTAAGAGCCGAGGTCTTGTTCATGGGCGTTGACCCATAAAGGTTCCTTGTACGCAAATGTTATCTTTAATCTATTATTAAGTAGGCCTGTTAGTGATAAGTGTCTATAAAGTAAATTCATGCAGTGTAAAATAGACTTTAGTCTTGAATTTAAAGTTTAACATCGAAGAGTTTATTTTATACCCATCTATATAGTAATATTATAAATGCTTTAAGTAACTCTTTCTAACCTATACAAGACTAAACGGGTGAACGGGTTGTTATGAAATTTGGTAAGAAGACAGGTGGTATAATGGGGCAGGTCATAAAATACTTTATAATCATATAGAAATTTGTGAGGTTTGCCTCGGAACCCATTCGGCCTGCATCTGATGGATCCATGATTGTTCCAGATTGCCATCTCTTAGAATATAAGAGTGCGAGAATAAAGACTTCACCTGTGTTTGCGCGCACAATTGTGCACTTGAATGTCTCCATGCAACCACTGTGACCGAAATTCAGTCAGGTGGACATTATTATAACTTTTTTTTAACCGACCTCAAAAAGGAGAAGGTTCTCAATTCGTCGGGATTTAGCTATATTCACCAATAACTCGAAGACGCCTAAACCTATTTGGAAAATTCTGTTTTTGTTTTAAAGAGTTACTTCTCAGGTGTTTCCATTTAAATTTTATCAAAATCGGTCAAATTTTGATATATCAAAAAAAGACTGAAAAATGTATTGTAGTCGGTTTCATTTTTAAAATAAAAAGCTTTTACTTTTACATATGGACGCTTGCAACATTGCTTATATTATTAGGCACGCACAATGTCGTATGTTATTAACGTAGAAGTATAAAGAAACAATCTCAATGTAGCAATAATTCAGATGAACTAACGTAGGCGTTAGAGGGCCAGCAGTAGATTAAAATAGGCTGATTGATTAATGGAATTATTAAGTAAGGACAGTCCCACTCACTTCCACTACCTATTCTAACTCCTGTAAGTTGGGATTGACAGAGATGAACCCTTGCAAATATCAGGCTATGGTACTTGAGACTTACCACAGAAATCAATCAAAATAACATTTGTGTAGTAGTACTTCTGAAGAGAAGTGGGGCACTAAATAAGCCTGTAAGCAAATAAGCAAGTCTACCTGGGGAAAGATTTCTGCTTTATAATAATAATCATTTATTGCAGAAAAATATATGTACATATATAACCATTAAATTTAATTTAAAATTAAAAAATAAAATAAAATAATGAACAATAAGAATAGAATGAAATAAATAATTATATATTATAGAAGATCACAGTCAAACATATACTATAGCATGAGGTTCTTCAAGAAAGGAGTTATAAGGTTTTTACAGGGTCGGTAACGCGCGAGCCCGGCTACGGTAACTGCTTACCATCATTGGCTGTATGCTTATTTGCCTCCTTGGTAGGATGTTAAAATAAAAGATAATATAAATGACTGAAGCGACGAAAAAACTATACCATTTAAAACCGCATTTGCACGCAATGGTCGACAATCAAAAAACTCGTATTCATATTCATTACTGGAAGCGTGGACGATTTACCTGCTTGATGCAATACTTGTGTCATTTATTTTCTACTTCTCTATTATAGTAGCCGTCGATACATATTTCGAATCCACGACATATTGACGTATCACTGCGGTTGACTTTAATATTGTATAATAATAATAGCTGTGTAGACCGATTTCGGTCACGGCGACCAATCTCAAAAAAGATTATCCAACTGTGCTCGACATATTATGGAGCACAAGTATGTGTACAAACACAGGAATGGAGGGAGTCTTGCTGTGATTTTAGAAAATGGTCACCCATCTATGAACCGACCGCGGCAAGCTTGCTTAACCGTGCATATCTGACAATCCACGCCGCTTACACTTAGCTACGACTCCTCTAACTAGCACTAACTAACATACTAGTGAGCAACCCCAACTGGACAAGGACCTCCATCTTACAAAAGACCTCAGCCAAATGACTACACAGAGCGGTATAGTTGTATCCTTGTGTGTGAGTACAGGTTTCCAGAGCTCTTTTAAGGATGCGTTTTTAACGTAACGATTTCCTATATCTACCAGGGAAATTCCATCATAAATCCCTGGTGCTTTATTTTTGGGTCGGAAACACGGAAGTGATACCGACCGAGTAGGTCTTGTATTGCAAGGGTCCATAGTCTACGGTAACTGCTTACCATCAGGCGGGCCGAATGCTTGTTTGCCACTTAAGTAATATAAAAAAGCCAATTACCATAAAAATATTACACATGCTGTAAGCAAATGAAAAAGGTATATCAAAACTGAAAATCAAATGTTAGTAGGTACTTAATTATACGTAAAACTAGCTGTTGCCCGCGGCTCCGCCCGCGTGGATGTCGGTTATCGCTGTAAAAAGTAGCCCATGTGTTATTCCAGACCATAATCTATCTCTGTACCAAATTTCATCCAGATCAGTATCCCGTTCAGTAGTTTTTACGTGAAAGAGTAACAAACATCCATCCATCCATCCATACTTACAAGCTGTCGCGTTTATAATATTAGTAGGATAATAAGTTTCATCATATTTCTTTTTTTTATCAGACGCCAAGCTGGACATTTCACGACTGAAAATCTCAATAGCACTTCAACTGGGAGAGTGCTAGTTAAATTTAAGTGGATATACCTCTGTGATTTACGAAAAAATTACGATACAATTTTAAAAATCAGAAGTGTTGTGAGATGCCGCAATTTCTGGTAATCCAAATATTTGCTTGCAAGGAGTATTAATTTAATATGCAGACTGAACTCACATTACATTTATTGTATTGTAACAGTGTTTTAAAATTATTAAAAATAAAATACAGCAGTCTTCGTTAAAACAATATTAAATTAAAATCATAACTTCGCAAAACTTCAATTTTAATTCAATTCTCTTTACAGAAATTAAAACAGATTTTCCACAATTGTAGTGCACTATAAGAATATACCCCGTCGGCTACGATTCAACTAAATGGACGTCAGATATTCCCGAGCATTCCTCACTAATTGCTCTGAGCCTCTCAATATGCTATGGCACGCAAAAAGAGACAAAATTAATAAAAAATATGAATATTGATGGCAAAGTGTGTTCTTGCGAATAATTTCGATGTTCTTTTCATTCGAAATACAAAAGTTTGAACGGTTATACTTTAGAGTGTGTAATTTTGTTCTTTCCATATCAATAAAGTTTTCTTTAATAATAAAATTGTCTTTCAATTTTGTTTCTTTCTTTGTTAGGCTTCGCTTGTAGGCAAGTGATTTTAATGTTTTCTGTGTTATTAAATTTAAATTAGGTTAAAAGAATATTATGGTGATGTCTGTATATTCATTAGATCGGTATACTTTTTGTAAAAGTTTTAGTAATAAGTTTTAAAATAAGTCTCATAATAACCGAATTATAAACCAATTTCTTTTTATCCAATTAGTCTGTTAAATAATAATAAGTTTACGATTATTATAATGAGAGGCACTAAAAGCTCTTACTTCAGGTAGTATAAAGAAATACGTGCACCTTTATCAACACAATACATTCGTTGATCATAGCGTGATGTTACTGGATAAATGCCCTATTCAACAAAAAAAAAAAATATAATCAAATCAGTACTTTCTGAGATTAGCGCGTTCAACCTAAGAAACAAACTCTTCAGCTTTATAATATTAGTAAGCATTTAAATGTAATATTTATACTCCACGTCTTAATACGATTCCTGATTGCTAACTTCCCCGATGAGACCCATTCATTCACTCTAAACTACAGAGTAATTATATACAAATACATTTCTAGACGATAATAATATTACGAACGTACATAACATATTCTTGTATAATGAAATCCTCAAACTGAGCTTTAATACGACTTCAACAGTCGTCTAGCTAACGACACACTGTCTACGTATCCTAGTTGTGATTACAAACGTAATATACTAAAACTAACTCTATTATTATAACGTCTCTAAGTCGAAATTAAATGAAAATACTCGGTTATTATTCTAAAATACTAAAAGTAAATTGTTCTAGTTAGTATGGTGTAATTCGGTTTAGTGAGTTGCGGTTGGTAGCAATGCTTTACAAATTCAAATTGGATAACTTTCGAATAGGTTAAATGTTAGTAGAAATAAGGCATGATTGGCTGATTGTATTACATCACGCCTTTTTATCGTAAGGATAGAGGGCAGACCGGTCAGACCGGTCACCGCGACCAATTTCAATGGAGATTAGTCAACTAATGCAGAAGTAAAATACAGGTGCACTCACTATTCGTTCATTTTCATAGTCCGATAAGACAGTAATCCGACATGACCAGACAAAGACCAGGCGCAAGACCAACAAGGAGAAAAGGAAGGGTAGAAGAGAATGATATTAAAGTTTCACCAGCAGCTTTAAAATTATATCGCGTAACAAACTGTTTGCCATAAATATATCGAATTCAATTCAAACATGTTTTCAACAGAAATACCGCGATATTACTTAATAATCTAAGTACGGCTTGCCATTAAGGCAATCATACAAAATATACATTACAGTAATATCTGTAGAGTTTTATTGGAGGAAGAAGAGACGGCACATGCAGAGCTACGCAATCGGCAGTCCAAGTACTCTACGGGAGCTCACCAGCAACATCAACCGTCTGCTGTTTTTTTGAAGAGTTGGATTGAATAAACCATTTCAGCCAACTGCGTGGTAAATACACGTTGGGTTGCGAAGAAAATCCCGCCTTACCTTACGTTAAAAAAATCTAGGATGCTTTATTTGAAGCCAACAACTTGACGACTCAATGGCCTCTTCAATAGGCTTTTTCAAAAACAAAACTCCGTTCCTTCAACTCAAATACAAAAACGAATGTCAACGCAATCCCCCGCGAGATAAACGGGTTGTCACCAAAATGTGACATTTATCGTTTGGTGACTTATATTCTTTATTTTTCACTTTGAATCGGGTCGTCTCAAGGGACGGTTGTGTCTACCCCAACTTGTGTTATTGCTGGGACGTAATTTCTTAGTATTTGATACGACTGTTATCTAGTTATCTCGTTACTGTTTGATTGTAATTAGGATTTTGATTAATGATATGAGAAAATTTAATATTTTCTAAGTGCTTGTATTTATTAGAATAGAACTAAAATGATAAATAGCAGGATTTAAGAAAAAGTCTGTCTCTTAAGACGCTTTACGGACGACCGTCTGATACAGCTGGTAAACATTTATGTACTAATCTATACTAAGTAATATTATAAAACTGAAGAGTTTGTTTGTTTGTTTGGTTGAACGCGCTAATCTCAGAAAGTACTGGTTCGATTAGAAAAAACTTTTTTTGTTGAATAGTACACTTATCCAGAAAGGCTATAGGCTATATAACATAACGCTACGATCAATTAATAGGAGTGGAGCAGTAATGAGATATGTTGCAAAATCGGAGAGAATATTCCAAATTACCATGCGGACGAAGTCGCAGGCGACCCCTAGTATATTTCTAAATGTATCATATTCCACTACAATACAAATATTACTTATACAATGACCTCAGCTGTCATATAAACACCAGTTCTTTGCACGATTAGCTCAATTTCGACCTACCACCGTCTGGGTTGCGATTCCCACAATTCATTTTACGAAACCAACTCGCGATAAGTACCGCAAAACGTGACTAGAATCACAAACCGCATTTACCTTTGCAATGTGAACATTAGTGTTTTTTCGTCTTAGAAATATGAGTATACTGCTATCATAACTAGAGCTGAAGAGAATTTATTAGTAGAATTTAATGTTTTTACTGAAAGTTGGAATTATTTAATAATTATGGTGTGTTAATTGTGAGTTTTAACAGAGACTAGAAAATTATGTAGTCTACGTTTTGATCACATTTTCAACCTCGCAGATCTATCAATCCACGTGGCTGTTACTATGAAATATGGCGCCATTTTGATGTATAAGCTAACATAATATATAATGTGTAGCGTGTTAGCTAGTCATTGATCCTGGGCCTGATCTTACTCCGATTATTTTGTATGACTGTCCCATAGGACAATGAGAATGAAGGAATATTTGCGCTATAATTACATACAGTTGACTAGTCTGATTTCAGATTGACCACTCTGACCAAATTTAGTTTTTTTCCCGAGAGATGTTTTCATGGATTTTTCAAGAAAAATATTATAAGATTGTTGAAAGGTTGGTAAGTAATACAAACGCCTTGCAATCCAGCGTGGAAATGTGGCCAGTCTTTTGGACACCTTTCCTCAGAACTGCGATCTCAATCAGATATTTTATTTATAGGTACCTTTAAATACAATATCTGATTGTTTGTAAGTAGGTTAGGTTATGTTACTTTAATTTTAATAATTATTCTTGTAAATACAAACGTATATAAGCTACGAAAAGTAGTAGCTTAGTATCAGGCGGGCCGTATGCTTGTTTGCCTCCTTAGTAGCATAATAAAAAATAAAATCAAGCTAATAAAAAATTCATTCTTATTTACATCTCCAATACTTAAATTAACTCGTCTTTGACAAAAACAATGTCATTCTCTTGTAAAAAACTATTACAAATACACGAACGTTTCCCGCAGCACTGCGAGGTAATTTCTCAAGCTTAAGAGCAAGATATCGGGTTCCCAAGATTGCTGTGTGATCTTTGAAGTCGAAGAGGGTTCTGATTTACTGGTCCCCGGAGGAAGACGGGAACGCGAGTCTGAGATAAGTAATAACACCCCTATCATATTTTTATAGCACTTTTTGTATTACTGTTTTAAGTAAAAACGGAGATTTATAATGCATTGCTTTGTGTTTTTTATGAGGGAATAAAGTTTTTGTTAGAAGTGCTAACGTTTAAAGTTTTTTGATTTAAAAGGAATATTAATGGCGAAGCTTGATTTTTTTTATTATAAGGTCTGCAATTTATGTTCTATACATTTAAAAGTTGTATTTTACATGTTATATTAATCATCATCATCATCATTCATTCATCATCATTTTCATTTATTTCAGGATATAGTTTACATACTTAATACACAAAATACAAGTAGCTTACATAATCCCATAGATAAATACCTTCCAAACTTACATATTATTATTATAAGACTTACAACTAAAGACATTTTACCGGTGTCATGTTACAACTCGCTGTGTTGTGCAATCGTCCGCGTAAACGTCGTCGATAGACAACACCCTTCGGCCAAAACTCTTTCTTGAGGAATGTGTCGAAACCATGCGTCGGAACCCGCACCACAAACGAATGGAAATTCATGCTATGACGCGGTACCAACTTCTCTACTGTCAAGGTCCAGTTGACTTGTTTCTGGATATACTCCACAATATCCTCGGCCTTCGTGGAGTGATGCAAGCGGGACACATATGGCTGCGTCGTTGGTGTTGCGGGACGCAGCAGTCCTGTCGGTGCGGTTAATTTGTACTCTGTTGTTTGGAATGTCAATAAAGGTATTTTCTTTATTTTTGATACTACTTAGATGACAAACAAGCCTACGGCCCGTCTGATGTTAAGCAGTTACCGTAGTCTATGGATTGCAATACCAGAAATATCACTTGCATGTTGCCAACACATTTTTTTACACCAGGGCATTATGATGGGAGTATCCCTGGGATAGGAATACGTTTCTTTCAAAACGCATCCCTAAATGAGCGCTGGAGACCTGTACTCACACACAGGAACACAACTACATCACTGTATGTAGTTATTTGGCTGTGGTCTTCTGTAAAATTTATTTCTTTCAATTGTGTCTAGCACTTATATATTTGCTACTTGTAGACCGACGATCTTCGGAAGGTGGCTGGGAGCAGCTGGATGTTCGAAGACGAGGATCATGCTAGGGCTACCTAGCACGATCCTCGTCTACACGCTAGTGTGACGTGTCTAGACATTCACTCAGGTAATTGACATAAAAAAAGTTTTTTTTTAATCAAAGTGAAATGCTTTTTCGTGCTATACCATTCCATTTGGTTGGTTAGCCGGCCTTTGGTGTCCAAGCTGGTTGGACAAAGCTTCAAGTTTATTTTGTTCCATTTGAGATGAATAGGTACAACATTTCCCATGTATTAATTTTTTATCATACATTTACCTCTAGTACATTTTCGCAATTGTTAACTTTTGCAATTTCAGTTACATTTACAGTAACCCCATTGAATCCCAGGCTTGCAGTTTATAATTGTGCCGCTGACACTCTTAAAACAAATGAGACCTCCATACAAAATCCCTCATAATACGATACTGTAGAGAAAAACCTTTGGGAAATGGATGAATTAAATGTACACCCGGAACGCAAAGCCCGGACTTATTGGGGCCATAAATATGCAAAGAGTAGCGGAGCGGAAAACTGAATTATTAATGTGCACTGTATTTTTATTATACCGTGTTCTGTGTTGGTTTAGTGTAAAATTAGTGGCGTGACTATGAATTGTAATAATGTTGTGATGATCGTGTCCTTTTTGCGATTTTGTGCAATATATTAATATTAATTATACAGCGTATATAAAGCAAATGTAATAGGATAACTGGAAAAGATAGACCAAATTGAAGGAACTGCGAATCAAATAACTGACGTTTTCCAGAAAGTCTAGGTTGAGGGCCACTACACTCACTCGTTTTGTTGATTCAAAAACCGTATATGAAAACTGTATTCATAATTCCGTACCCACACACCAGTCGATTTTTCTTCGTTCAGAATTTCGAATGCAAGAACGAATGAATGAAAAAACAAAGAAACGTGTGTAACAAGCCCTGATTATTGTATGGATTTGATGCATTCGGATAGGCTGATTTGTTGAAACGAATCAAGAAATCCATTAAGGAAAAAGAATATAGAGAGCTTAACCGACAAGTATATAAGTGTGGCCACACACGGGCCACACGCATCAACACTCATACTCACACTGTTGACGCCGGTGGTCGCTCAAATAAAATGTATGAAAACAGAGCCTCTAGACAAGTGGCATAAGCGATAGTCGAATCGAAAAGTCAAAAAAGAAAATGTATGGGATTTGACGCAAGTTTACGACATTAAATCGTTGACTCACGTCAAATTCCTTATCCTATCGCTTATGCCACTTGTCTAGAGGGGCTGAGCCTCTAGACAAGTGGCATAAGCGATAGTCGAATCGAAAAGTCAAAAAATAAAATGTATGGAATTTGATATAATGTCGTAAACTTACGTCAAATCCCATACATTTCCTCCTTTGACTTTTCGATTCGACTATCGCTTATGCCACTTGTCTAGAGGGGCAGGTCGGTAGTGGCGTTTTGTAGCTATTGCCTGTGGCCCGCGTGCGGCCACCGTAATATCCGTTGTAGTTATTTGGCTGTAGTCTTCTGTAAGATGAAGGTCGCCCAATCAAGCTTACTCGCTTGTATTCGTATAGTACCTGACTTCTGATGATTTACATAAAGCATAACCTCGCCATTTTCGTAGCCATACTTTCACAGCCGTCATTATGTTTACGCACAATTTAAAACGGAGTCGGCCAGTAATGAATATCACAGTAGAGATAAATGGATTTTGTGCCAATAGAACCGCCAGTCATTACCCACATTTTATAGAGTGCTTTTTATGAAACTCAACCACATTTCTGATGTTTAATTGTGGAAGTATTTAGATGAAATGATGAAGATCTTATAATAGCAACCCATTTGTAAATGCTGGCCACAGGTTTTCTCTCCTCTATTGAGAAAGCAGAGAGACTTAGACGATGATGCACGCACGCTGGCTAAATGGGAGGTAAATCAGACATTACACGTAACACATTTGGGTTTCCTCACGATGTTTTCCATTACCGTTAGCAGATGGTAAATCATTTGATTAGCACGTTAAAATTCCACAAAGTGGATAACATTGGTGCTGTCACCAGGGATCGAACTCACACCATGTTTATTAGTTTGTTACTTTCTCACTGGGCTCCAACCGCTTGAAAGATCTTTGCGTTGGAACTGTCTTAACTTGAACTACAATAGAACTGAACTGATGATGAAGCCGGAAGCTAGGCAACGGAATTTCATTATTAAACAATGTAATCTAGCCGTGTTTGGGCTTATTTGAATAGTCATCACTTTAGCTGTAAATTACCAGATTAAAAAAAAACATACTTAAGGGAGAAAAAGTGAGAGGATTTTTTATGAAAGTTCATTCTGTTTATATACCTACGTTAGACTATGGGGTTTCAAGGTTTTTGAAAATTCTACAACTTGCTGTACTGAAGTCGGTTTTTTTTTGTTAAAATTATTGATTCCAAACTTGACAGAGCCACTACTGTGGCAACCAGACATCTGCTAAACATACATATATATTTTTCAGAATACATACATACTATAGAAAAATTATACGCAAACACAGAACAAAGAATCGTGCTCATCACATAAAGAATTGTGACGACGACCTCCGTCTTTGTAGTCACGGTGACTAAGCAGATCAACAGGCCGGACAATCTTTTTAAATATAACAGAATACCTATTCCGTTAATATAATATATTATATTTTTACTTAAACAATACAAAATTTAATGTTGTATTATTCATTCCTTTTGAATAGCTTTTGATTTTGTATTGCCGTTCAAGTTTATGTAATCAAGACTTATAACTGAATTGACGATTTAATTTGAGTGTTTCATCTTCAATGAGTAATTAATTCTTTGTTAAATAAATTACAAGACTTACTTACCTATACAGTTGCGGTGCTAAGTTATTATTACTACCTACAAGAGTTTTTTTTGCATTTTTGGTGATTCCGTTTTTATTATACCTTTGGTGAAAAAATCTAGGCAAGCTTCACAGAGGAGACCTATAATAATATAGGTGATTTGGTATCCTGAAGAATGACATAATGATGTTACTGGTTGGAATGATAGAGTTACTCAACTAACTATACGGAAGAGCAGAGCCATCTGGTGACACTCAGTATAGACAAAAGGAGTGCGAATAACACGGAGCTCACTAGAATTGTAGCGGTAGTCAAGCTCGGACGCCTTGAAATTGTATAGCGTTCCATGTAGCAATAGTCATGGTGTGCCAAAAAGTTATTTTAATTAATTTAACGATAGTAATAATAATAAAGGTTCTAGAGTGGCGACCACGAACTGGAAGACGAAGCGGGGGCAGGCCTCCAACAAGGTGGACCGACGACCTGGTAAAGGTTGCGGGCAACCGATGGACAAGGTCGGCTCAAGATCGAGAGTTGTGGAAATCCTTGGGGGAGGCCTATGTCCAGCAGTGGACGTCTTTTGGCTGAGATGATGATGATGAACGATAATAATATAAGAGAATAATTTTGTCACTCGTCGTTATACTTTTATAAACGACATCCACCCGGGCCAAGCCGTGGGCAATACCTAGAGAATAAATAACTTGCCTTCCTTCTCGAACGGTTGCAAAAACTGAACGAGAAACAGAGAAGGCAAAGTATTGTTGTATCAAAATCGTTACTTAGGATAATTTTAGTATTTTTACGTACCTACTCACTAGTCCGTTGAAACCTTTTCTCGAAATTTATTACTCTATCCAAGCTATCGTTAGTAGTTATATCTCCGAAAATAGTTTTATCCACGCTGTTAATGCTTTCTTAATAAAATTAATGTACAGACCATGTCTTGAGAGATTTATATAATGGTTTGCTATTATTAACTAATTCCCCTGTTCATAGGTTGCCTACATACACCCACGTTGAACATATTATATTTTGTTAATTTATGTTTTACCTGGACCTCTCTTGTTTAAGCCACCTACGCAAAGAAATTGTTTGCTTCAAAGTATGGATACAAAAGTGTTTAACCCCCGACGCCAACGCCGAAACGAAGGGTGTCTGTGGCATGATACATAGCTCCCGAACTGATTCAGTGCTATTTTAATATGGATTTCTGTTTGAAATCTTAGTAAGACCTTTTTAGAGCTGCTCGTAAAGGTAAGGAAACTTGAATTTTTCACATTATTCTGTTATAAAATCTTTTATATTTTCATGATTAATATACAGCTTTTTATTTAAATTGCAATATATAGTCTGTTTGTTAAGGTTAAATATTGCAAGCAAAATTTTAAACCACTTCTCGGAGTCAAATGGTGCTGAAATTTGGTATATCCAAGTAATTTCGATGACAATGCAATAATAATGATACCATGGAGCTAGTCTGATGATGCAGTTGGATAAGACCTTCACACACGATACTTGGGCTTGTCGGATTTGTCTTGACAAACACTATATCGAACCTGACGTCATAATCAAAAGCAAACATAAGCACAATTTTTTTTTTGCGGTACGAAAGAGACATTGACGACAGAAGGTAAATAAAGAAAGTGAAAAAGAGGCAGCATTGGATCCTCCATCTTGTCAAATTGATTTACTACAACAATGCGATGTCCGAACGAGTACGTGTAAACTTATATAATTAATTTATAGCCAATGCCGCTGCCTGTCGAGTGTGGTGCGTATAAAATATTCTCTTTTGTCGATTTGTGGTGCAAAATTTATGGTTTAAGTTGAATAATATGTTATTTAAGTAGTAAGTAATGTGTATTTTCGATAAAAAAATTATAAAAGTAAAGTAAGTATGTTTGGATGTAAAGAGTAACTCTCTGAAACTACTGAACAACAGCAAGCAATTTTTTTTACAACAACATGGTTTCTTCCATGATGGAATATATTTGAAATAGTCCATCAGGGACGAAACCATGTTGTTTATAAAGCCATTCCCAGTGATCAGTGATTTAATATGATGATAATATTTGAACCCCTTAAATTATGTTCAAAGTTCTTTTTTAATCTATCTAGTAAATTTATAGCTTTTAGGTAACTGCGCATGACAAAAATTATTTACGATTAATTCCTCCGTAACTTACTGTTTATTTTTTTTTAATTTGCTAAGCAATAACTGTGCATCAAAAAATATTCAGTTCTCTTCCTTGTACATTTTCATAATATATTTGCGTGTTTTACCAATCTTTGCAGTAACTATGCATGACACAGCACAGCAAAATTATACGAACACCCAATGAACTCCTTTCTTTATTTTAGTTTTGTAAAAGGCAGTTTTTATGAACAAAACTAAGATACACTAAACACCATTCAAAGTAAGAATCTGCAGCGAAATGAGCAAGTAGACGTGAAGTGTAGCAAGTTGGACGCTTTCAACTCTTATTAAAAATTCGGTTTGAAAACTTTCGCGAGTTAATAGAATTTTAACCGCGGCAGTGATTAACTTACGGTACGCCTCGTCTTTTTAGTTTCTGAATAGTTACCGTGGATTCCATTTAAAGTATGTTCATTTTAGAAATGAATAGCGTCAGTTTTATTCATTGGAATGAATAAGGTGTGATGTTGGAATGATCTGACTGGCTTTAAAGTTGTTGAGAAAATAGTAAGATTACAATTCTTTTATAGATCTACTGATTGTAGAATGATAGTAAACAAATTAATAAGTTATTATGAGTTTGTATTTAATACGTTCTCTTACTTGTTTTTATACAACTTTGAAAGCAAACAAGCATACGTCCCGCGTGATGGTAAGCAGTTACCGTAGCCTATGGACGCTTGCAACACCAGGGAAATCACTCGCGCGTTGCCGCCCCATTAAAAACATTATTAAAGCTTTCTTGACGAACCCCATGCTATAGTTTCTCGTGAAAACCTCGGCAAGGAGCTACCCCTGCCATTCCACATTACTTGAACTACTACTTTATGTATGTAATTATGTTTTTTCTTGTATTATTTATAGTACTTAAGTGGTGTAAAATAAAGAATATTCTATCTATCGATCTACTTTTTAAGTATAAGTAAGCAGTTACTATGTATAATACAACTGCTTATAAAACAAATATTGTATCTGTGAATTATCTGTCTACTAGCGGCCCGCCCCTTGGTGGAATTAAATTGCCCGGGTTAAATTGAAGGCCCTTATCGAGATATAAACTACCCTATTTTTTAACGTAGATAAAACTGCATTCAACAAGGTGGACCGACGACCTGGTATAGGTTGCGGGCAACCGATGTAGAAGATCGGCTCAGGATCGAGAGTTGTGGAAATCCTTGGGGCAGGCCTATGTCCAGCAGTGGACGTCTTTTGGCTGAGATGATGATGATGAAAACTGCATACAATGTGCAAAATTTTATTATAATCGGTTCAGTAGTTTAGGAGTCCATATCGGACAAACAACTTGACACTTTTTATACACATTTATATATATTTAGATAGAGTTTCTTGCAAAACAAATATTATTATTGATTGTATTACGGCAGTTGTCTCAAAAAGAGATGATAGTGTAAAAAGTCGTGACAATGCCTCCATATTTCTGCTCTTCATGATATTAAATTCGCAACATAAGTTACTAACAAAATATATTTCTCACATAATGTTCAAGGCAATGAACTGCCTAAGACGCAGTATTTTACTGTACAGTTTATTACTTCATTAGTTTCGTTTGAATAAACACAATCTGAATATATTTTCAGTTTGATGCTTTTCTTGTATTTAAATTAATGTATCTATTTGATATTGTATAAAATTGGAGAAAGTACCTACGTTGCGTCTTTCAGTTCGTGGTCACCACTCCATAATCTTTCTGGCGATGGACAAGTTCAGCTCTGGATCCAGTGATGTAGAAAGCTTTGGGGGAGTACTATGTCCAGCAGTGGACGTCTTTTGGTTGAGATGGATATTATATCGGCTAGTACACGTCACCATCACTTAGTTATAGCTGCAGCGATATACTAGGTGCAGCTTGCTCAAGTACTTCCCATCAGACTGTTTGTATGCTTGTTTGTCACCGAAGAAAATTATAAAAAACGGTGACGAGCATACGGCCCGCCTGTTGTTAGACGCTTGAAAGTAAAAGTGATCAGAGGTATCACTTGCGTCTTACCGATTCATATCTTTTCATCAAGGCTTTTAAGATGAAATATCCCTGGGATAGGAAAACGTTTCTTTCTAAATGAGCGCTGGAGACTTGTACCTACCTACACACATGAACACAACTTCACCACTGTGTGTAGTTATTTGACTGTGGTTTTCTGTAAGCTTGTTTTTGTCCTTCTCCAGTCAGCTTGCTTGCTAGTAAGGTACCTCACTTGAAAAATAACAGCTCCTACTGTATAAAAAAAGGATTAGATAATGTGACCTAACTTAATTTAATTGGGCAATTCATTGCACTAAATACTACTCTACCTTAATAAAAGCACTTTTACGTTAGAAAAACTGCTATTATCTAGTAACAAACGCTTAAAGATATAATCTTAATGGGTCGTGAACACTTAACATTTCCTACAAAACAGAAGTCACTCCGTTTCTAATTATCATGCAATAAATCTTTTGTGCGCTTACCTTCAAGACTTTCATATGGTATAATTAAAAACGTCATTGTTTTTTGTATTTAGAATGCAAAGGAATTAGCATTTACTGTAAACACGTTGTAATTATCGTTGTTTTTGTTGCGATTATGCTAATTATAATTAGCATTAGCAGTATAGGATAAATAAATTATTTGGTAGCTTTTTTTTAGATGCCACTTGAAGCACTCATAGCTAGGTGTACTGACGATTAGTAAGAAGAACGTGGTGGCCGAGTGGGAAAGTAACCGACTTGCATGCAAGATTGCATGCAAGAGGTGCGAGTTCCATCCCGGGCAGTATCAATGTAAATTTCACTTTGTGGAGTTTATATGTACTAATCAAGTGATTCGCCATCTGCTAACGGTGAAGGAAAACATCGTGAGGAAACCCACATGTCTTAGAAGAAATTCTAAAGACATGTCTAATTCACCAATCTGCACTAGGCCAGCGTGTGTGATAATTCACACACGCTGGCCTAGTGCAGATTGGTGAATTAGACATGTCTTTTTCAGAGAGAGGAGGGGAGACCCGTGCCCAGCAGTGGGACATGGGTATTATTATTATTATTTATAATAAGATAAGTTACCAAAGGCACGGTTACCCTTTTGATGAGCATAGTGGTATTTTCGTCAGCTTCTCCGTGCTTCGGAAGATAGATTAAAAGTCGGCCTTAATTGTTAACAGTCATTGATTAGATCATTGCAGAGGTTTATATGAGAATCTGAACAGCTTTGTCATCAGGTTGGCGATTCAACACTTGTCAAGAAGAAGAATAGAAGAATTATTATAGTACAGACCAGTTCTAGTAGTGATAGGAGAGATCCGGCAATCAAAACTTATTTAAAAGAGGTGAATGATCATTGAAAGTCTTGTGTCAACTTTTCATAAATTCAGCAAATTGGTTCTACCGTTTGGAATCGAACTCACTCGTCATTCAGACAAGTCGGTTATAATATTCCCACTTGGCTACTATCACTCTTAAGCTTTCGCTCATATAGTAATGATAGATAAGCTTTCGCTCATATAGTAATGAAATAAATTCATAATTATTTTTGTTTTATTTTAAAAAGACAACTCCCGCTCTAGGGAACAATACCTGTATCTACAAAAATACATTTAACGGACACAAAGTACCCAGACTCGAGACCGCCATTGTCCCATGTGGGGATCGAACCCAATACACACCGAGCAGTGGTAAATGGCGAGGTAACCACTTAAGCTACTGAACAAACCGTGCAGTCGAATGCGCCATTTCCTGTTACTAAAACTCCCAATTATGTCGTTATAATCGAATGAATGGCGATGACGTCACGTTTGAAAGGCCAAACTACAAAACAAAAGCCTTCGCAGACCATTACCGCTCATTACACACGTGATTTAACTAGAAAGACAAATAATACATTATTGGTCCCAAGATTCAAACACAGTATAATATTATTTGAAAATAAAAGAAAATGTCTAACCTATCTGTTGTTTATTTGTGGCCTATTGGGAAAACATAATAATGCTGTTTAAAAGCCTTGACTGTGAAATTCAAGGTTATAAACTGCCTAAGAGGCGAAAATGGTGCATTTTTAAACATTTTGCACCGCAAAAATCATTTAAATAACTTAGGTATACAGATATATTTTGTCTTCCGCTTTGCTATGATGGGAAGTGGGAAGTTTTCTTTACAACTCCTCCTATTTACTTCTGATTAAATTCGTTGTGGGGTCCAAGACAGTAGGTTTAGTTGTCCACGGGAAGCACAAGTGTCAAAGCTCGGTGTATCAGTTGGTTACTCCGCTGTTCCTCCTGGCTCACAGGAGTCACAGCGGTGGGCATGTGGTTGGGATTGTCCCGAAAGATCGAAATTAAATGGCAATGTGTGATTTGTCCCAAGATTTCATTGTAATATTACTTTAACCCCAAAAACTCCGCGACCAAAAAAGTCTACCTACATCTCTTCTCGTCATGATACGCGGAACATTAACAAAATAAAAACAAAACTGCAGTACGAAACTTCCATAATGCAGAATAAAGTGTTCAAAGTTTAAACCGGCTTCACCTATCGCGTAGTATGCAAAGTGAATATTTAAGGGTACCGTTGCAGCTGCATGCTGTGATAAAACCGAAGAAGATGGTCGTAATTCTAACACTTAAGTGCTTGCGTGGTGAGAATAAGAATTGCGAGTTTTAGGTCATAAACATTTTTGAGGGTTAACATTGAATTGTGGCTACGTATCTTAACTACAGCAACGGTGGAAAGAAAACCAATGTAGGAATAGAAAGAACGAGTATGACCATACATTTATATTTTTTAATTTATAGCCGCTAGCCTGAAGTGGAACTGGGCCGCACATATTTGCCGTATGTCCGACGATCTGTGGGCAAAGACCACAACCAGATGGCCGCCACAGAATATTAATAGTCGGTGCGGCAGGCCCAGGTCTCGACCGTGACCAATGGAAGAATGAAAGGGAGGCCTTTGCCTTGCAGTGAGACAGTAATGGCTAATAATAATAATAATAATAGTCTACTTACCAAGGATTACCAAACATAAAGCCCACTTGATACCAAACATAAAGCGCCGGTGCCGCCGCCGCTCTTGGACTTCAGCATATCTAGACAAGTGGCATAAACACGGTAGTCGAATCAAAAGAAATATTATAGAATGTTTTATAACGTTACCTTAACCCGTAACTTATTGTTTATTTGCACAGAACTATACATCTGTACACTTGGAACTTCTCAAGGATCTTCCTTGTTGAAAATTTTGCATGTATGTTTTGTCAACAATGGTACAAAAAATATGATTATTAAAAAAAAATACAAAATGTAATAAGACTTTGAATTCAAAGCGAAGAATTCAGTAAAGCATTGTATTTATTCTTGAAAGTTTCGTTAATGGCATGTGCGTCGAATTCTTTGTGTATTTAAAATATACTTAAAAGTAATTAACATTAAAAAAGCATCTTTATTTAATTAATTATCAATTATTTAAGCGTTCAATGGATATCAAAGATGTTGTTTCAAATTAGGAGATTCACATTAGTTAATTTTAGTTTTTCTAGACTATTCTGGCCTACAGTTTGATTGATTTAAAGTATAATTAGGAGGGATTTAAATACCCTTTTAATTATATTTTAAATGGAAAACTAAATAGTCATTTTTTTTCTTTTAAGACAGACAACTCCCGCACTAGAGAACAAGCTCTGTGTCGCGGGGGACTTTACAAACATACAATTAATGGACACAAATTACACCCAGACTCAGAACAATTCTTTGTGGGTCACACAAAGTTTTGTCCTGTGTCGGAATCGAACCCACAACCTCGTGCACAGCAGGCGCATACTGCGGCCACTGGACCACCGAGGCAGTCTATTACGATGTCGTAATTTTCCAGGTGAAAAATACTGACAGTTTATTTTTTATTTGTTTTACTGAGAGTGCTCTGAGGATACCTGTAATACCTATTTAACGGGGGGTGTCTTACAAGTTAAATCCAGAAATATAAAACTCTCGGTGCTATGAAAAGTCAAGAAAATTGTTTAAAATCTAAAACCTTTTTAATTAACTCCCTTCTTAATCAATTTCGAATATAAGACGATTAATACAATGATTTCCAAACGGAAATATTTCCAAATCGAATTGAGCAAGAACAAATTGGCACCGGTAAAAATGAGCCCACAAATGAAGTTATTTGTCCGTTGACAAAAATTGAATTTCCGTGGAAAAATACCTTTAATTGTATTCCAATAAAAAACAATAAGTGATAAACCTGTTGGAAAAAGCGTTTGCATAAATTGAACACATTTTTATTTGCTCAAAAGCTTTTATAAGAATAACGTGGCAAAAAAGCATACGGCGCATCCGATGGTAAGCAGTTACCGTAGCCAAGGGTACATGCAACCAGGGTAAAGCCCCTCGTACATTGCCGACACAAAAATGTTGTTATTGGTAATCATTTTTTATAGACGAAATGCGTTCGATTAGGTTGTGGAATAAGCTTGCCAAGGTTTTCCCCGAGTGATATCATGGGGCTCTTCTAGAAAAGAGTTCTAAGGTTTGCAATGAGCAAGTTATACCCCTGGTATTAGAGCATTTATATGCTACGGTAACTGCTAATCATCTGGCAGGCCGTATGCTTGTTTGCTTCCTTAGTAGGATAAAAAAGTAAAAGTATCGGAGATGGAGGGTTTTATACTAGTGAGCAAGTCCGACTGGGGAAGGACTTCCACCTTAAAGAAGACTACAGCCAAATACACCCAGCGATGTTATTGTGTTCCTGTGTGTGAGTACAGGTTTCCAGAGCTCATTTCAGGATGCATTTTTAACGAAACGTTTTCCTATCCCAGAGAAAATTCATCATAAAACTCTGGTGTTTATTTTTGAGTCGGCAACACCGTAGACGTTACAGTACGGTACGGATGCTACGCATAGGCTACGGTAACTGCTTATCATCAGGCGGGCCGTGTGCTTGTTTACCAACTATAGGCGGCATAATATCCGTGCGTCATTAAGGTCACTTAATGAAAAACAGCGCTGCAATACCATGTTAGCGATATTGCTGCATATAGCTGATTGAGTGTCCTTATTTTTTGTCATAGCATTAATCTGTTCTTATCCTATAAGCTTGCTCTTGTATGCTTTTACAATAAAAAGATTTCCTTTCTTTCTTTCTTTCAACTAAGTAATATAAAATTACGTTATCATAATCTGGTTGCTTTAAAATATAGACTGTGTTAATGTCGCTCTTTGGCTTGTCTCTTCAACTTATTTACCCTTTATTAATCTTGCTTACATCCTGACAACATTATTTTAAGACAGGCTGCGTCCCTAGGCCATTCTGAACAATGATTTATCGAGATCCCGGGACGTATTTACTTCATACTTCGTAAACTTCCTCTTATCCATTGTATCTTATTGGAAAAATATTTTGTGTGCATATTTGTGGGTGCTTTTAGGGTTTATCTTTTGTTTTTCAAGCCTACCTTACACGGTCAATATTAATGAAGCAATATCGAAATTTATCAATATAAGTTCTGTGTTCTGACTGGCTTGTTGGTCTAGTGAAGAGTGACTCTTACTGCTAAGCCGGAGATTGTGGGTTCGATTCCCACGTGATCCATAAATGTTTGTTTCGAAATTGGGTGTAGGCTGTGTCTGGGAATTGTATGTTTGTAAAGTCCTCGCGATACAAGTCTTGTTCTCTAGTGCGGGAATTGTCTTTTAAAAAATAAATTAAGTATTTTGTGGTCTTCAGTTACGTGTAGGTTTACCCAGACTACTTACTCATATGATATTCCTCCTATCTATTTCTACACCTAAATATTTATTTACTCAAAGTAACATAGATATTTTCACCACAATTTTCTCTCTCGCCAACACTAAGCGATGATTTATGACAGCCTTGGCATATATTTACTAAAACTATGGTACCTTACAGTGATAAATAGCAGCTCATCGCAAAACTTTGCTTCTACATTGTCTAAACGATCCTGAAGGTCGAACTTAAGACCTATATAATATACTAGCCTTCTAAGAGAGGTAAGGCACCATACTAGCGAGCAAGCGCAACTGGGGAAGGACCTCCACCTTACAGAAGACTACAGCCAGAAGACTCCAGCGCTAATTTAGCGATGTGTTTTGAAAGAAACGTATTCCTATCCTAAGGACTCGCCATCTTAAAGCCTTGGTCTAAAAAAATGGGTTGGCAATACGCAAGTGATACCTCTGCTATTGCAAGAGTCCATAGGCTATGGTAACTTTTTAACATCAGACGTGCCATATGCTTGTTTGCCACTCAAGTAGTATAAAAAAATAGGAATGTTACTTGAGTTGGATTTTTCATTGAATTGTCTTAAATTTTGCAGAATATTTTTGAATCTGCAGTTACTTTATGTATCTAATTTATTCGAATATAACCTATTACATAAAATCATACCCTGCTACTTATAGATTTCAGGAATGAATGCGATAAATACTATGCAACCTAATTATATAGATAGTGATCCATAAAATGAAGCTACTTAGCTACTGTTAATGGCAACAGTTACCGCTCGCTAGTGCAAATTCTACGTCTTTTTTACTATAACATATTATCATTGAGAAAATTCAATTTTTTTATGAAAAACAGAAATTCGGTCAAAATTCTAAAATTATATAATTATTAAATATTTTTAGCATTTTTGCTATGCAATCAGCTAAAATTCGAACTCTGGAGTAGGGGCTCGGATGGCACATTGGGTAGTGCGCTGGTTCGAATCCTGCTCCGGGCTTCGTCTTTTTCCACATTGCTTTAATATTTAAGTATATAATTTTTATGAAAACAATGAGATTTTTTATGAACTCAATGCCACCGATGATCAATTTTGAATAGGACTTCTGGTGTCCTAGTTCCTATTAAAGCACTAAATTTACTCTAAAGCAATCATGACCATACTTTAATAAACTCACACCACTCAAATCTAATTAACCCTTAGAATGCCGCACCAAAAAAAATCACTACTGTATGAATATCTCGGACAAAAACGTCCATTACTTATTTCCCTCGTTCTCTTAATGACGTCATTATCTCTAGAGACCCTGTACGCGGTCACGTCCCCCCTTAATTCTGACTGTGACACTGGCTGAGTGACGTAGGCGATGATAAATTGTGCGAAAACCATGACGGTTTTATGCGACCGCAGTAATAAAGATTTTGCGGTCGTATATACCGCATATTAAGTGAAGGGGTTGATTGATTTTAAGAACACATAGCTGGTTGATTAATTATTTAAATACTAGTTGTTTCCTGTGGTTTGATTTGCATTTATTTTGGATTTTGCCCTTGGTTTTGTTATAGCCATGCTCGCTTTGTGACGTAGCGTGATGTTAGCCTATGACCTTCTTAAAAAATTGGGCTATCCAATAGTAAAAGATTTTTCAAATACGACTAGTAGTTTCAAAGATAAGCGCATACTAATATTAGTATAGTATATATAGTTCTTGGTCTATAATAATAATAATAATCATTTATTTCAGGAATTACATATTTTACATAGTACTTAAAATACAAGTAGATTATATATTCCCATAGATATATACCTTACAAACTAACATATATATTATTATAAAACTTATAACTAAACACATTTCACCGGTGTTGTGTTACACTGCGTAGTGTTGTGCAAACGTCCGCGAAAACGGCGATACACAACACCCTGCGGCCAAAACTCGTCCTTAAAGAATGTGTCGAAACCATGAGTTGGCACCCGCACCACAAACGAATTAAAATTTTTAAGATTGATTATTATATGATTGGATGTAATAGTTATGGACATTGCATATAAAAAAACGATAATCAATTATTTAAACCTAAGAGCGGAAAACACACTGTTTATGTTTTAACTAGCTTTTGCCCGTGGCTTCGCCCGCGTGTACAATCCTACACAACAATATCAACTTGATACAACGTATTAAGAATCTTAAAACGGCATTTTCCTTTCCTTTATGTTGCAATGATTTAAAGGACGTTCTTGATACTTTATTCGCTATAAGATGCGACTGTCATATCTGACAGTTGCAATTTATATTTCTCAACATTTTTGTGTAGTTTCCAGGATTTCCCGCGAGGTGGTCCGCCGCATGTAGTGTGACCAACTTATTTTTTAGTTTTTATAGCAAACATCATAACAAACACAGTCCATGATTAATGATAGTTCCATTTGAAAAAAATATTTGCAAAACATTAAATTTTTTTGGAAACTATATAGCAATTTTATCTGTACTAATTTTATAAAGAGGAAAATTTTGTAAGTATGAATGTGGAGGAATCTCTGAGTGGCCTGTTGGTCTGGTGGTTAGTGACACTGACTGCTACGCCGAAGGTCGTGGGTTCGATTCCCACCCAGGACAAATCTTTGTGTGATGAGCGTAAATGTTTGTTCTGTGTCTGGGTGTTATTTATCTATAACATTTATGTATTTAGAAATATGTACGTATGTTTAGCAGTTGTCTGGTTACCATAGTACAGGGTCTGCCTAGTTTGGGATCAGATGGCGGTGTGTGAGTTGTCCCAAAAATATTATATTAAATATATTATTCTGAAAATCTTTTAGCTCCAAATGAGAGTTTGGTTTCTTACATCTTTAATGAATTAGGCGCTATGTTTAGTAATATTAAAATATTTAAAGCAATGTGGAAAAAGTCGAGCCCGGTGCAGGATTCAATTGTACCATCCGAGCTCCTACTCTTGAGTTCGAATTTGTTCATCGCTTTTACTATTCTGAAGCGGTTTTACGTCTTGAAGTAAGGTCAACTTCATTCAATCGTTAGCCGGTACAGGTCAATACGTACCACATCTTCCAATTACGAGGAAATAATGTATGCTGTGACCCATATGTTAAATTAGTTACAAGGAATAGCTTTATATTTATTCACATCGGCGGGCTTTTGCAGTAGATGCATAAAATAATTCAAAATAAAAATAATATATATTTTTACCAATCTAAATCCAACCTATCTCAAAACGAACGAATTCTTAAGTTCAATGATGAGTACAAACATCTGTCAGATTTAGTTTACTTTTCCTCCACGCGCCAGTGGCTCCACTAACTCACTATTTAACTGGCAATTCTATTTCCTATTCAAACTCACTGACCTTAAAACAAAAAAAAACAGCAATGTATTCTATCCGATTGCGACAGATCAAACAATCGACCGAACAAATCCAGTCAAACGTTTCTATAGCAACCATTGGTAGGAACTTGGTTGGAACCATTGTGTATTGTGATTTCTCTGTCATATTATTCACCTGTCTATACTATAATATTATAAAGAGGAAAGATTTGTATTTTTGTTTGTTTGTTTGTTTGTTTGTTTGTATGTAATGGATAAACTCAAAGACGACTGGACCGATTTAAAAAATTCTTTCACCATTAAAAAGCTACATTATCTGCGAGTAACATAGGCTATATTTTATTTTAAAAAAATAGGGGTAAATAATGCCAAGACCTCAGACAATCACTGACTAAATAAGTAACGCCTAATAAACGCCTATAAAATAATTGCTATTTCATTTTTTGTAGGCGCTAACATTTAACAATACTTTAATTTAGGTAATCAGGAAATCAGCAGAGAAAAGAAAACACTCCACCGAATCTGTCTGGTCAAGATAAACTCAATAACTACCCAATAAAATTTAATACGATTTTCACCAGGTGATGGCGTAATTCTTCCATTATAGTTTTGTGAGTGGGAATTGGCTGAAGTATTACGATGATAGTTAAATGACTAGGCAAAATCTTGCCGTAGGAGGCAATGTTATTCCTAAATAGATCTAAAAAAAAGTACATGATACTATGTGTCTATCTGAGACCACAAAAATTACTCACAGCGAAACGCGTGATCGGCCTCTGTCTCACCGGAATACTTAACTAATATATACTTTTAACTGACTTTTAAAAGATGAGGTTCCCTAAAATAATTGCATTGTTTTTTTTTATCCCGAAACATCAACATTTAAGGGCCGATTTGTAATATTCTTTTTTAAGTGATCGACAAAGTTCGAAAAATTGCCTCAATTAAGTGGCAATGGGTAGGGCATATAGCTCGCAGAACCAATAGCCGTTGGGGCAGAAAGGTTCTAGAGTGGCGACCACGAACTGGAAGACGCAGCGTGGGCAGGCCTCCAACAAGGTGGACCGAAGACCTGGTAAAGGTCGCAGGCAACCGATGGACAAGGTCAGCTCAGGACCGACTGATGTGGAAAACCTTGCGGGAAGCCTATGTCTTGCAGTGGATGTCTTATGGTTGAGATAGAACTACTTTTGTGGCAAACAAGCATACGGCCCAGCTGATGTTAAGCAGTTACCGTAGCCTATAGACGCTTGCAGTACCAAAGGTATCACTTGCGTGTTACCAACCCATTTTTTACACCAGGGCCATAAGATGGGAGCAGAGTATCCATGATATAGGAATACGTTTCTTTCAAAATTGATCCCTAAGTGAGCGTTGGAGTCCTATACTCACACACAGGAACAGAACTACACCTGTATAGTTATTTGGCTGTCGTCTTCTAAGGTGTTGGTTCTCTGTTAGGTGAAATTCCTCCCCTATCTGAAAAATGTCTCTTAAAAAACATTTTGCAATTGAATGGATAGTTTTTCATATATTGTTCTCTTTAAAAAAAAAAGTTCTGGTGATCGGATCCGTAGGGAATTGAGAAACCTCTCAAATACTATCTAGGCATACTGCAATGAATCAAACAAATGCATTCAGGAAGCATCAATTCGTTAGTGAAACTTATAAAGTATACTGCAGATGGCCAACTTCTCAATGATAAATAATTAGTCGATGGAGATCAGACATAATGTGTAATTAAATGACTGTAACTAATCACATTCAATGAACAAATTAAAATGATACAATTAAACTAATATGATTATACAGCTGGATACAGGCACCGAGACTTCGTAATTAAACAATGTACAAAAAAAATGCATGGTTTCAGAGATATACATAATAATAGATACCTACATATATATCGAATTTACGTTGAACTCTCACCATGTATGGTCGACTATAATAAATAGGGTTCAGTTTACTGGTTTTTTATTCAGTTTTGTTCCGGGAGCTTATGTAGAGTACTATATCTCTATTAATAGAATGATGAATCAAAAAGAATCTAATAACTATGCAGTTCAATTTCTGAAATCCTTGAGCACTACGGTGGACCATTATGCCCTTTAGGAATTTAATAAATTTTTAGCTCACCCAAACTGTGTAACAGTATCTATCAGGTTCATCATATCAACCCATAAATGTCCCACTGCTGGGGACGGGTCTCCCCCATACACTTGGAGGGATATTAGCCTACTACACCACGCTGGCCAGACGGATTGGTATAGGCAGAAATTTCTACAGGGCATAAGCTAAGCACAGATAAGCTATGCGATAGGCCATAAGATTGTTCACGTTTGCGCTAAGACAATTTGAAGAGCAGAACAATCGTACAAACAAGGAATATTTCTTTATGAAGTTTATTAATTGCAGAACCTTAATGTTCAACAAAAAAACGTAATTGACAAATCAACAAACGCACAGTTTAAATCACTAGACACTCAGATAGCTATTACGATATAGGCATCCGCTAAGAAAGGTTTTTTAAAATGTAACCGCTAAAGATGACAATCAGCCGATGAAAGTTTGTAGTTTTCAGATTTACAGTAAAAGACTGAACACGCGAACGAAGTCGCGGGTACAGCTAGTCGTATATAAAAGCGTCCGCCATAACTCTTTAGCAAAACGTAAGCCCTTGGCGGCTGAGACTATCCATTTGTCATAACACCTCTGGCAAAACTTTTACAGATTTTATGTGAAGGTGTTTTTTGAGGACGGTAATTTTCCAGCGAGTACTAGTTTTTTCACATTGTATAAGCTTTCAGGGTAAGGAAGTTACTCAAAAAATCTTTGTATCTGTTATTCAATAGATACGATGTGTAGTATTTTTCTAAAGTTATACAATATATAGGCATGCTTTATTTACTAGACAGAGTCGTGTGGCAGATCTCGTATAATAATAGCAACCTATATACATATGCGATGCCCCACTGTTAGGCACCGGACTCCTCTCCTCTATCGAGAGAGAGTGAGAGAGCGGATTTAGGCTTCAATTCACACACGCTAGCCTAATGCGGGTTGGTGAATCAGACATGTCTTTAGAATTTCTTCTAAATGTTTTTCTCCACCGCGGCGCCGTTAGCAGATGGCGAATCATTTGATTAGTACACATTATGTTCCATAAAGTGTAATTTGACATTAAATAAAAGTGTTTCGATTAAGTAGGCCAATATTAACAGAGATTAGCCAACTGAACGGGCCACAAACACAGGATCAGTATATATGCCTTCACTCATATATTTCGATGGAACTATAATCCTACATAACTGGAGAGAGTTCTTGCGTAGATCTAACAGACTGATATTTCCTAATGTGTAAATAATGACTCCTAGAAAGATAATATTCATTATAATTATTTTCATTAAAAAATATTCTAGAAATGTATCGATAAATTCAAACAACAATATCTTTATATATATTTCTTGTGTGCGTGACACTGAACTCCTCCTAGACAGCTGGACTGATTTTGATGAAATTTTGTGTGTGTGTTCGGGTAGGGCCCTGGATGGTTTAGATTCACAATTGGACCTGGTAGGTGGCGCTGCTGTCGGTATTTCAGCTTTTTCAGGCAGGACGACGTCTGCCAGGTCCACTAGTATTATATAATTACTATTACAAGCGTAGGCTACATTTACTGCTTACCTTCAGATGGTTCGTATGCTTGTTTGCCATCTAAAAATATAATAAATCTTGATTAAATACCTATCTTAAAAGAGTAAAGTTACTACTATTAAACGGTCTAAACAGTCTAAAATGGGGCTTCTTTGTGAACTCTCTCTGATATTTTCTAATTAAATACTATATTTAGATTGTTTTGGCGAAAGGTCAAGCTACGTCCCAGATGAGAAACCTTCATTGATTACATATTTACAAAGACTATAAGGTTGATATTTAAAATTACTCTTGGTCAGAGTAAATTATCACTCTAAAAATCTATGATAACAAAACCCTATCATATTCTTAAATTGTTTAGTTGAGGATTTACGGATGGTATCAATGGGTATGGGTTACACCCAAACGATGTCTCATTTTGTCAATGTCATGGTTACCTGCGACAATGCAGTCAATATGGCTGCGTTTTGTCCTGTAAATATATAAATTCTAACGTTATTTGCTATCCACCACTAAGAAGATTCACCTGACTTCTGCATGACATAATTTAATTAGGTAGGCCGTATCCTGGTTGGTTCTTATTAATAACAAAGGAAGCAAACCAGGATACGGCCCACCAAAAGGCTGCAAAATACGATATCTAATTTCAAAATCCATTAAGAAGTATAAGCTATATAATGCCGAAGATCCGAACTTACTTACACCCTAAAAATATTACTTTTATTCCATTGTAAACGACATTATATTCGACAGATAAGACGTTCCTCTTGCAAGTTTACAAACTAAATACAGCTATAGAGAACAGACTGCTGCGGAATTTCTCCGATGAAAACGAAAACGTATCTCAACCGGAGCTCATTACCAGCAGTGCTTAGGACCGCTCGACCAATGAAAGAGTCAACGCAATAAATCCCTTCCATTCTTTATTTAAGAATAGCTCCCGCTTCATAAATCCGGTGAACATTGAAGCACTTTCAGTACCATTTAGTTCTTAGTCAAGCCGATTTCAATTTTATGCCTCGTTATGTGTTAAAATTGCCATGCTATGGGCCCTTGGTGTTTTCTTAAATTATTATAGTAATACGTAAAAACATTTTTGGACTGTTATCCAATTTTGCCTTGTGAGTATTTGATGGAAGGAAGAAAGGATTGTGGACTAAGATTGATGTGCTAATTTTGTAGGTTATTTTTATAAAACGTGTCTAAGTATTGTTGAAGTAATTTTATTAAATCTTGTCCAATAGTAGTCCAGTCAAATTAGAGTTTTATCTCGGAATTAATAATATTATTTTAATCGGTAATAATCTGGACACTCGTATATACATACCTTCTTTATGGCGTTGTAATGGCTGTCAAAAAACTCTCACAACATCTCGTGTCTGCGTCGGCAGTTATTTAAGGTCAAAGGTCAAGTTCATGATTATCTAAGTTTCTATAGCAACAATGATGTTGTCATCTATTATAATAAAATTGTTGAGCATACAAATTGAGACAAATTTTGATTCATTTTTTTTTCATGTGCTCTACTGTTTTTGAGATAGAGGAAGGAGAGCGCGCTGCGTTTGGACCAGCGTATTACCTCAAATTCCGAGTTGGGCTCCTTTTTATTGCTTATTTGACTGGGTCATAGGTGGATGATAAAAAACTAAACTTCGCACTTTTATTGAGAATATTTCAGAGTTTTATCCCCGTATCGGCAAAGTGTAACCTTTGTAGTCAGAAAGTAGTCTAACTTGTAAGCAACGACTCAAAGCCTTGAAAATAGGTTACGCCCAGACGTGACTTACAAGGCACCTTTATAAGTTATCGACGATAGTTTCATGACATGAGCATTGAAAGTCTACACTCTAAGATATTTTAAGAACTGGTAAATTGTTCAGACGTTAAATCCAGAATTGTCATTATCATCAGTAACTGCAAAACGAAATATATGTTTTTAAATTGCTTCAGCACTAGGGAACGAGCCCATCATAGCGAAGGACTTAACAAAAATACATTTCACAGACACTATGTACACTAAAACCCGGAACAAAGAATTATGGATCACACAATATTGTAATCGGAAATCGTACTCACAACACGCTGCGCGGTGATGACAGTCGAGACACTTAAGACACTGAACCAATGTTAACGCAACGGTGTAGACATTTTATTTGAGACCAAAACATACAGATTTTTTTACCTATTGTGACCCTTTCCTATACAGTATAAAAAAGAGTCAAAATAGGTAAAATAAGGATTTTATTTGTCAACACTTTATTTCATTTTGAAACACTTTGCTAGAATTTTTGTAGGAAATATTGCTTCAACCAAACGATACTCGTACCCTTGAAAAAAATACACACACACTCATAATTCATTAAGCTTAAAACGCACATACTTTTCCTCAACTCTTTTTACACGTCTTAAGAGAACGTAGACGTAAAAAATTACCATGTATTTATACCGTAACATCCCGTTATAGAGCTTCTTGTAACCGAGGCATGTAATTTTAATGATTAACTTGACGCCTACGCAGCTGCCTGTGTGTATTTCGT
Organism: Trisateles emortualis; assembly: GCA_947095525.1. Lineage (NCBI taxonomy): Eukaryota > Metazoa > Arthropoda > Insecta > Lepidoptera > Erebidae > Trisateles > Trisateles emortualis. The sequence continues at coordinate 15,686,864 of OX352736.1, read as the reverse complement.
TTTATGGCAAATCCCTGTAGACTCGCTCAATGGATTACTTGCTTGGAAAATGTTATTCGGTTACTTGAGTATGTGGTCTTAGTCTTAGGAAAACATTATGGCTGTATTCAATTTATTATTTACCGACTGCACGTGTAGTTTTAAATTGTATTTAGTCACCTCGCCTTTAGTACCCCGCTGAGTAATGTGGGTTCGATACCTACATGGGAGATCACTTTGTGTGATAAATACAACAATTTTTGTTCTATGTGTAGAAGTACGTTGTATACCCGTGAAACAGGGCTAGTTTTCTAGGCTGGCTTGTATCCAGGGCTTTGCAGAAGTTAATAAAATTGAAGCAAAGCAATTATTTTGAAGATGGTGTTAAATTTAAATTTAAAATAAATTGTTTGCTTGTTTATTTAGTTATTAATTTTATGCTCATGCTCATCTTTTGTATGCTCTACTTTATATTTGGCACTTCAGAATAATAATGCTGCTAGTAACATCTCAATTTAAAAAAGTAAGTTCGTTTTAGTTACAATATCAAAAAGTCAGTATGCGAGTATAAACTTTATATTATTAGTATATTGGGTTTATATTCGTTAACTTTGTAGCTAATTAAGCGTTGACATTGTGAAACTAACCATAGGGCTATTCATTATGACCCTGACTGAAAGCTTTACGCCTCAAAAAGACACACTGTGCTTTTTTTCCCCTGAACAAAATCAATCTCCGTTTTAGATAACCCATTGAGATATTTTTTATACCACTGCATACACGGTGGAAAGCATGATCTTGCTATGGTAGGTAAGCAGCTACATTCTCGAGAGAATCGTCCTGCTGCCAGAAGTACGCCTACTTAAGAAGCTGTGGAGACCATACACACCAGATGGAATTCAACAAATATTTTTCAGCTCCTTTATCATGTAATATGAATAATATGATCGGTAGGGGTATTCCGTAAGAGCAAAAACCGAGCAAAATCTGGCTGTCAGATTGAAAATCGGTATTCCGTAAGAGCAAAAACCGAGCCTTTTTGACGTTTAGTCAATAGATTGTGCCGTCACCGAGCAATCACAACTGTCAGTTTGCGATCACAACTGTCAGTTTGCCATCGCTGTTTTTTAGGGAATCAGCCGGCCGGACAGATTGTTCAGTGCAAAGAAATCTCATGTCAAGTCCTGTATACTTCTTTGTCTTTTTAACGGACACTGGACTTACATTGTTTTTATATTAATTCTGTTGTTCTAGCTTCCTTTATTAAGCCATTATTACTTATTCTAGACGTCTTTGTGAAGGTTTGCTTGTCACCTTTAATTGAACATCCTTTTGTACTGAAATACAAAACTCTCAATAACGTAATTTACTTGTGTTCTATTTTAACCTTAAAACAAAACAAAGGCCAGCAAATAACTAGGCATTCAAGTTTGTCAGCTTAAATATCAGAATTAATTAAAGAGCCTGGGGCGCTGCATTGTAATTATCAGAAAACGGGACTCTCACATTCACTCTTTTGTTCATTCTCATTAATTAGAATAGGAGCCGGTTTTGTTGTAGTTCTGATATTTTTTGACAAACATTTTTGAAAGCTATATTTACCTTTTAATTAGATATCCGATTTGTATTGAGATAGGGTGGAAAACAATGTTAAATTTAATTAATTTAAAGATAAGAAAAAAGAGAAAAAAAACCAGCCAAAAAAATAACTTTTTGTAAAACATCAAATCATCGACAATAATAATTAATGGTCTTAGCTAATAACTTTATTCAATTCAACAAGCAGTTTAAGCACTTACTAAAAAGAAAAAAAATGAATAATGCTTTTTTCATATAGCGATACGAAGAGGTTCATCACGTCATCCACTATTTATCAACTTTTACATGAAATAGGCCGAAGAGGTTGCTAAATCTAACTAAATATTCAACAAAATACACTTCGTTTCCCACTTCACTGTTAATAAAATCATTTTTCCATCAGCCTCTAAGCTAACCATTAATTGTTCAGCGACAAATTATATTTTTGCGTCACTAATGATTTTTTGACGAGGGTTACTTTTGAGAATAACAACAATGATTCTGTCGTTTTATGTTCAAAGACCCTTATTATTATTCAGGATTTATATTTCAGTCCACTGTTTCCAATGGTTTATCGTTCAATAATACTTTTTTAGAAATAATACATTAACAATCTAAAATGACCGTCAGCTCCAAAGATTGCCTTAATTAAGCAGCAACGGGCGGGGCACATAGAATATAGAACCGATGACAGATGTGGCAGAAAGGTTCTGGAGACGACATGAACTGAGAGTCGCAATGAGGGCATCTAACAAGGTGAACCGACCACCTGGTGATGGTTGCAAGCCACCGAAAGACATGACTAGCTTTGGTCTGAATGTTTATCAAATCATTGAGGAAGGCTTGTGTCCACCATTGAACGTCTTTTGGTTGAGAGAGAAAGAGATAAATTATAAAATAACACCCTTGACTCGAGACACGGGTAGTATAAATATGTTTCTGTGCATGAATATAAGTTTTATTATTTAATGAAAACGTTTTTAGAGAATGTTTTTCTTGAATAAAAAATCCCTGGTGTTACAAGCTTCAAGCTCGACGGTGACGCCGGTATTGCAAGCTTCTATTGGCTAAGATAACTGTTTAGCATAAAGACATGTCATTTGCTTGTTTGACGCCTTAGTCGCGACTGCGTATTATTTGATGTGGCTATAGCACCTGATCAAGAACTGGAATGATCTTGATGCAAAGATTCTTCTCCTATGCTATATTTATTTTAACCTATACAAAGAAGGTCACTTACAGGATAGGTAACAAACCTAAACTTAATAATTCAATGTAATTAGTGTACAACATACTGTGGTTCGCTTATTTGGGCAACGGTTAGAAATAGATTCTATCGACACTGGCCAAAACTACTAACTTACCGTTCATTAAGGAAGGACTATAAATACTGGAAAGGTATACAGGCTAATGAAAGGTTTGGCAATTATTGAGTTTACGAAAACGACACAGAACCAACCATTATTTCAAATCTGACTGTATTTGGTAGTGCTATTTTGTAAATCTGGAAATGATGAGAGGAACCCTGAGGTTTTGGTAGCTACATATTTTCTTAGACCTTTCTTTTCCTCGTACTTAACGAATCTGGCAATTAAGTAATTCGTTGTCGTCATATTTGGCAAGTTAAGTCACGGTGTGAGTTATATGAATAAATTATTTATAATTTGATTAAAAGACAGAGAGATTATATCAAGTGGCAAAATAACAGAAAGATTTAGCACCACCCAGGAATGGTATGATTCAATGGTAATGAACAATCATATTAATTCTCAGACTGCCTGACAAAAATAGTTCTTAGAACCGGTGACGCACAAGAAGAATCAACAGTTGAAAGATTAACTTAGGTAAATTGATTATCAAAATTAGAAAAGTATTTGAAAATGTTTGTCTTAAATTTCACTTTAAAACATGAAAAAGATAACGACTATCTTAATATACAAGTTTTATACTTCTAATATACGAGCCCAAACTACAACTTAACTTTAAGGTCAATGATCCTACAACTAAATTCTGCACCTCCAAAATTTGTCGATTTCATTTCCAAAGTGGAAAGCCCTCAGAAGTTTAGCAATCTAATCAGAAGACGCATAAAATAAAATTAAACTTGCGTGAGTTGTTCTACGTTAAACACTTTAGTTTGGTAGATGATAATATTTATACTGGGGATTGATATTTATTTGATTTAGAAGTTCTATTACTGATATTATAGTCTTATGCTGGTTTTCTTAAGTGTTTGAGTTTTCTTAGTGGTTTTTGCGAGTGCATTGACATTTTCAATATTGCTGTGTTGCAAATTTTCAACGTTTGGAATATTTATACCTCTTATTGGATTTACAATATAACTACCATTCTGTATTAGATTTTTGCTTAAAGTATGAAATTTGGACTTTCTAACGGAAAGGGTCGATACGTCGGTGACGGGTTAATGATACCTCTATCATAAAAACAGAAGATCCTGAAGAAACCGAATCTTACTTCTCTTCTATATTAACATTAGCTGGGTTAAATCTTGCACTTCAATACGCCTTAATAGGAAACTTTTCGCTATATAGATTAATACTGTATAATAACACATCACTTATAAACAACTGTACACGAGTGTACATTTCGGTTGCGATGACCACGATAAACAACAATGCGTCGTGTTCATTGATATGTACAATGTGATAGTGTACAGTTGCAATCTATAGTGACAACACAAGTTCAATGAATCTTTCATCGTGAATGCATATCGATGACGTTAGGATATTCCGGTCACTCTAAGATTTGTGGCTACATATGCAATATGCTATAACTGCCAACATTATACTAAAGAGGTTATGGAATGAGCTCTCTGCTGAGATTTTTACGAGACATGACTAGAGAAACAAAAACTACTAACAAAATTTTATCTTGTATACCAAAATAGATGCATATGAGCTATATTTTCTTTACATAGGCAAACGCGGGCTAAGCCAAGTGCAAATACTGGTTGTTTATAATAAACCTGATGAAATAATAGAAGGGATATCAAAAATAGATAAATTCAGCAAGGTATTAAACGTAAACGTTTCTTTCTTGACTATGCCTGCATATGAATTTAAATCTGGCACAAGTTTTACAGCAGCTGAAAATTTTGTTCGAAATTTAAATTAAGATGGCACGGCCCTCGCGGTTACGTCACAAATCTCGTATTTCGTAAATGTACCATTACAGGATTGCATGTCTATGTGCGGTACTACTGGAGAGATTAGCGGTGTACGAAGCTTACGACCACATCTGTTGCACAGCCTCCTTGTTTGATTCCGATCTGGTTTGGTTTCTGGACTCAATAGGAGTTGAAACACGAAGCTGTAAGAGCATTCACTTGTTGAAGAGAAATGGTATTAAAAGTCATTCAATATTCGTACTAACAGTGAGCTGATGAAAATGATAGTGAAAGTAAGTAAAGAAAATAGAATTGAATAGAAAACTCAATTTAATTCTAATTAATAATTTAATTTAATTCTCTATTCTATTTTTTTTTCTTTGAGAGCACTTTGAAATGTGAGACGTTTTGACCACAAAAATAGGTAGAATTGAAAGATCAACCAACCCGCCCAATTTAGCGAATTTTTATTCAGCAAGTTGACGAATTACTCTTAGATTAATTTTGGAGCAGCCAAGTGTCTAGTTGTACTATTTTAGTGAATTATATGTATCCATTAGGTCCCACACGATACAGGATTCCCCATCTTTTAAATGAAAAAGTAATTTTGTATAAAATTTGTAGTCTCACATTATTTTCTGATTCAGATTTCATCTAAGCTAGAAAAAGTACTACTAGTTTTCCAATTAAGAATCCTCAAATACGACGATGTTTACCTTAGTGATTCAAATTCACCTTCCTATAAAACCAAACTCCGCATAGTAAATTCAAACACTCTTTCATTTGAAAAAGTTTCGTTTCATCAGATACTAGGTACGTACTCAGGCGTAGTAAAAAAGGGTTTTTTCATTAAATATTTTCACGTAGCCAACTAACCCATATCATGATAAATGGGTTTGACTTGTAACTACGTTAGTTCATCCAAAATGTATTGAGTAAAATGTAGCCACTCCAAGCAATAACACAGCTTGAGAAAAATATAGCTGGGTCGGATGTTGGTGGGTTAACTAAACATACATAAGCGGCCGTCTCCCATTGAGGTGGGCAGAGACTGTGGAAGGCCAGTAGCTTCAATACAGACATACTGCTTTCGCTTCTTCTACAAGAAAAATACTGTCTTGGAAACGCAGTACTAGTGCGCAGAACTACAGTCCTAATTCAGATCCCCAAGTCGGGTCAAGTGATATTCGGATTTTCGTCAAGTTGAAAATTATCGGCATCTCCCCGGAGTCAAAAACTCTGCCCAAAATAATAATAATAAAAAAATATTACAGAATATAAAAGCCTTATTATCTTTTTACAGGATGAAAGGCGTAATGATAAAATCAAACGAGTATTGGTGTGTATTGATTGAACTATGAGTTCTATAGATATAGTGGCTTATCACGTGGTACTAATTACGACCTAACTGATCCTGAACTGTTTTGCGATGCGAATTTCTAGAATTAAATTCCCCTTTCTTCACTTTGGTTTATTGTATTTTATCTAAATATTTGCAAATCCAATTACTACGAAAAAGTCTTGTCATTTTTCCTGTTAATATGTATATAGCCAATGACACTCTCAAATAAAGTGCTTTCTATTGATAAAAAAAATCAAAATCGGTTCAGTAGATTCAGAGATTACCCCCTACAACCTCATAAACTTTACCTCTTTATAATATTAGTATCGATAAGATTCACCAACACATTGAAAACAACAGCTAGATCTCTAAGTCTTCTTATGTGTCAAAATAACAACACCTAATAGTGTTGTTATTTTGACACACACGAAGGCACCCGTCACATTGTCTACCAACCTTCAAATAAAACGGTTTTAAAAAATGAAATTATTTGCATATAAAAACAAAGAATGGAGTTTTCAACGTGCCTGTAAAAACAACTCGCTTGTATTAAAATCAGGTTAGAATAATATTTTGTCGTATAAAAATTAAAATATAAACAAAAGGCGTAAAGGGAACATATAGGTGGTATAAAGTGAATTTTCCGGTGATATTGAGCACGTGGCCCATTGCCCTGGAATGGCCGACCGCTCATATCGTGTGCCGCAACACCGCGCCCGCAGTGACTCTGATTCTGTAAGCACTCGCTATCATCTTGACCGTGTATTCGCAATAAGGTTATTTCGTGAAATAAGTATTTTTTTCATTTATTTTTTCTTATATTTTTATGTTTATGAGAACCTGTACCTACCATACTTTATAGCGACTAGATGAAAGAGACTGGTCCCCACGACACAAGGAATCCTAGTGTGGGGTCCAGTGCCTACAAATAATCTGAAATGCACCTTTTTTAATAAAGTTATTATTATTATATTATAAACTTAAGATCTAGGCAAAATTCGCTGTAGTCTAGCGGTTCGTGACCCTGACTGCCGAAAGTCGTGGGTTCGATCCCCACACGGGACAAAACTTTGTGTGATTCATAAAGAGTTGTTCTGAGTCTGGGTGTGTCCGTTAATTGTATGTTTGTAAAGTCCCCCGCGACACAGAGCTTGTTCTCTAGTGCGGGAGTTGTATTTTTTAAAAAAAGAAAAGAAAAAAGATTGTGCCGAGTCGGTGTGTAATTTGTGTCCATATATGTAGTATGTATGTAAAGTCCTATATCGACACAGCTTACGCATGACTAGAATAGAATGTTACCTGTAGGTTACTGTATATGAATTAATAGAACTTTCGTAATTATCTGTTTATTCAAGTCATTTCGTATACAAAATTATCGTTTGCTTCAGCAATAGCCGCATACTCCTTCATGCGGAACCAACTGCTGACAAAATGTGTGCGAGCGACGAAATACTACCAGGTGCACGTTATGCACATTACCATCTAATACTGTAATAAATATTCATATGTAACACTAGTATCGCAATCTATTGATATACAGACCGTTTTACCCATATAGCGTAATTGATAAAAAATGAATGAGGAAATTGTACACGTTACCAAAATGTAAAAACACCGATGGCAGTATGTAAGTATAAGTAGTTTATAAGATAAGCGAAAATAGATGAACATACATACAGGCTAAAATCACAACCCTCCTTTTACCATAGTCGGGTAAAAATGCGAAAATGTTTTCATTTGCTAACGTAAGCCGATGCTTTGGGTCGTATTATGACGTGTTTAATCGTGAGTAGTTCAAGCGAGAAAAAGGAACGGAGCTATATACGCTATAGAGCTCCGTCCTTCTTCCTTGCTCGAACTACTGTCGGTTTACGTCACGGTTATGGCCACTGCTCAGTTGTATTAAGAAAGAAGGAAATAAACATATCTATTTTGCACTTAAACAAAATTACAAATAACAAATGTTATAGGTAATTAATATAAGTAACCTAAATAATGTTAAATTTGATAATCTTGTTCAAGAACAAAAATGATCTTAGCTCAGCTTTATTGCTGCTAAGCCGAATGGCGAAGCAGCACTGATATTCTGCTAATACCAACAGTGACATACACGGGCAAAAACTGGCCAAAAAAATAGATGATGACCCTGTTGATGATGATGATGTTACAAGCATCTAGAGTCCACAGCCATATGCTTATTTGCCACCTTTTTAATCAAAAATGGCAGAGCAGCTCTAACTACACAAAGTCTAACAGAAACTACATTTAAATTGTTATTTACATTATACAATTTCGTATCAGAAATAATTAAATTTCACTCTGTTTCAATAATTAATGAACAAAGTTTTAGTTTGTAACATTGTTACTATGTTCGTGGAAATACCTGTGTATATTAAACTACAATTAGTTATTGACGAACAATGTAATGAGATATAGATTTACGAAACTGATTACTATGTACAAAGCCGTATGACATACTTCAAATATGTACCTTCCTAACCTGATATTATAGGTATTGGGGAAACTTTATACATTTGGCTGTCACATTTTCACTGGTCGGGAAAAGTGTAATTGCATTTTTCTGTTAGGAAATTCTCAGAGTTGTTCTCTTAATCGAATTTTAGTCACGGTGTCTTCTGTGTGGGATATTTTATGGAGTACAGGTGTGTGCGTAAACACAAGTGCACTCTTTATTTCCTTGCTCTTAAAGTCTGATGGGACAGCAATCCGACACAATTGGAGTGAGATCAGGCGTAGGATCAACGGCCTTCCGTGTTTTTTCCTCGGAGTTAGGAAGTTACTGGTATAACCTTCCGACGTCATTTAATCTTTTCTTGGTCGGACTATGAGACTTTAAGAAAAAAGGAATAAAAAGACACCAGTAAAACTGTTTTTTTTTTTATAAATCAAAACTTCTAACCTAACCTACTGATTATTTTATTCAGGTATTTTTACTCCTAGACCTGTTACAGATTTTTTTTCAAGATTTTATTTTACCACTTTGTCAGCATGACTCATTTGTATATTTATGCCAGATTACAGCTTTCTAGTACTAGGGTTATCAGAGCTAAGATGCGGATAGACCTTTTAGATCGCCATGTCCGTCCATGTACATGGCGTACATGGTAAAACTATAAGGATTCCTTGTTTATTTCGGAACACTAAAAAACTCAACAAGTCGATATGGATGCGCAACTTCGCATGGAGGTCAGAGGTATCAATTAATTTTGGAGAAGGGATCTTTTGCCCAAAATAGTTTAAGAATCCCTGGTCTAATTGTAGACTGTTACCAAACTCTACAGAAATATCAAAGTATTTCTTAAAATTCAAATTTTCATATAGGTAGTGGCCCTGAGCCTCTAGACAAGTGGCATAAGCAATAGTAGAATCGAAAAATCAAAAAATAAAATGTATGGAATTTGACGTGAGTCTACGATTTAATGTCGTAAACTTACGTCAAATCCCATACATTTGCTTTTTTGACTTTTCGATTCAAGTATCGCTTATGCCACTTGTCTAGAGGGGCTGTACAGCTATCTCCGTTGACGTGTACATCGAAACCCTGAATTGTTCTAGTACAATCGTAGAACTTCACTCGCATATTCGTTCAATAATGTATTTAAATTAAACAGCTTAAATCAACCGTTTATTTAGTAAAAACGATTGTTTACTGCGACTATCGGCGTATCTCTTACAGTCTGTCGCTTCACGCGTTAAATACCAACGCCAAATGAATCGTTTTAAAGCTGACATTATTGCTAGACAATATATCTGCCATTTTTAGTTTCTTGTTTGCGAAATATTTCATAGTTAAGTGTCATGAATTTGTAGCTATAGAAACATTACACCATATCTACAACTATGAAAGACTTGGGAGTCATTTTCGACCAGAAGTTGACATTCCATGACCATATCACTACAGTTGCCAAAGAATCCTATAAAAGGCTTGGATTTGTGCTAAAAAACGCGCGAGATTCATTTTTTTTTTGTTTGTTTGTATAATATTATTTTGTTGTTTTATTATATATGTCTATTGTAGGGGAAAGGGGCCCAAAGGAGGTCACTTAAGGTTTAGAATTTAAAAAAAATTACAATTTTAATATCTGCATTAGTGTTTTTGGGCTACTTAATATAAGTATTTATTAAACTTGCAAATTAAAAACGAAAATCAGTTCTTATTTAAGAATTTTCTTAATTATGAACAAAACAATTCAGTTTGGCACCTTACCCGCTTTGCCCAGAGGGTGGGCCCAAAGCAGGTATGCCGTTTGGGCAAAGCGGGTATAGATTGAACAGACAAAAATATTCTTTAATAAAAGTCAATATATGTCAAATCAGTCTTTTTAATCATATCATTATAATTGGTAATCAAACTTTACTTCTGTAACAGTCATTAAATATTCAAGAATCAACAATTTAAAAACGAAAAAATAATTCTAAATTTAAACAAATACAATCTCAAAAAAAAGTAAATCTAAATCACAGTTATTTATAGGAACAATCATTGGAATAACAGTCTTTAATTGAAATTATTTAGGTAGGAACCTACTTAATCATTATTATAAAATATCAGTGTAGACTACTCTAGACAAAAGGTAAAAAAAAAAAAACAAAACATTATTCTTGGCACATGTCACAAAAGAAGGCGCCAATGCCAGAATAGGCGGTACACGCCTCGTGCACCCAGGACTGACAGTCATCACATTTGATCCAGTCCTCGCTAGGAGGATCTATATATGGTTCATGGCATAAAAAACACACAATATTTTCTGTAGTTTTTTTCTTACGGGTTGAAACTCTTTTTATTTGTCCTGAAGTCGATGCCTTCGATTGTTTGCTGGTACCTCGCTTTTTGGTTATAGTTCTTTTTTCTTTTGACATTTCTTTCATTGGGACTTTCTTTTTCTTTAATTCAATTTCTTTTTGCTGCAGCTTTATGGGGGTACTGGTCAAGATTTCAGCTTTTTGTGTGTTTCGTTTACGAGATGTTTTAGGTGCAGTTTGTTTAGGCAGAGGACGAATTTGCATTGGGGTTATTTTTGCTGTGGTAATATGTTCAGGTGTAACTTCGGAAGCCGGTGGTACCATCGAAGCTTCTTTATCTTTTCTGGAGATATCGTTAAAATCTTCAATAATTTGATCTAACACTGAGGGAGAAATTGTGCGATCAGAATCTACAGAACTACGACGAGGAGTGTGATGAGAAGCAGAAATACTACCAAACTATTCCGTATACTCTATAGGCATTTCAAAATCAGTTTGAGCAACAATGGCTAGGCCTTCAAGATCGCTTTGTGGAGGAATTATTGTGTTTGGGTCGAAGTTAGAAGGTGAACAATATGCGTTGTTGGGGCTGTTTGGGAGTTCTTCAGTAACTGAAGGTGTGGGAATGTGAGTTTCGTTTGATGTTTCGGGTCTATCGGTCATAGTCGAAGGAAGATAGTCTGCATCGCTAAATACGTGTCGGTTTGTTGGCCATATGCCAGTGCATTCAAATCCCTTGATAGCGTTTTGAGGGCTAGCTGCTTTTAAATAAGCTTCTCCAAATAACTTAGCTACTTCAAATTGCGAGATGATTCGCCCCACATGGCTTCGTTGGTAAACAGAAACTGCTTGTTCGAAGTAAGTTTTCAGGGGACCGTAAATACATCTGTCCAGAGGTTGCGTCCGGTGGGTGGTGTGTGGAGCTAAAGAAATGAAAATCACATTGTTTTGTGAAGCATACTCGAGTGCTGGCAAATATTTATGTGACAGATGATTATCCATGACAAGAATAACTTTTTTGTCTTGAGTAGGTCTTGTAATCGCCACAAAATGTCGTAGCCACTCTAAGAATGTTGGACCAGAAATCCACCCATTATCCGTACAGGTAGCTACAGTACCCGGTGGTGCTCCATCGAGCAATCGTGCATTCATTCGTTTACGCCCAAATATCATAAAAGGCGGTATAAATGAGCCGGCTGCATTGCAACAACAAACGACTGTCGTCAACTTTCCTCTTTCAACGCTAGAAATAACACCAACCTGTTTTTTGCCAGTTTTACTGAGCACTTTCGGCGGTCTATTACTGGTCGTCTGAACACCTGTCTCATCTATGTTATATATTCTAGTGCAATCAACTTGGAATTTATCGATTTCTTGTTCTAGGAGATTAAAAAATCTTTCTACCTGGGGTCGATTAAAACCACGAGCTCGAGCTACTGAGGTCGGTTCTGGTTGTCTCAAAGTAAGTTCAGGGTGTCTTTTTCTGAAAGATTTGAACCAATCATTGCCTGCAGTATTGTTTTTAAATTGATGAGGAATGTTATTACTTTCTGCGTACTGATATACAAGATCACAAAACTCTTGCTTGGTAAGGCCAAAAAACAGGCTGTCCATATGAAATAAATATTCAAGTAATTCGGTTTCTTGACTTACTGTAAATATCCCGCGAAATCTGCCGAGTTTCTTTTCTGCTGAATTTTTTTTTAAATGTCGTTGCAAAGTAGATAAATTTATGCCATATTTCAGTGCAGCACTTCTAACAGAAGTTTGTTTTGCTTCCACCATGGCCAGCTTCATTGAATCCTCAGTCCAAGAAGCTTGTTCTGTTTTTCTTTTGTATTTTTGAACCATCTGCAATAAAGCCAATAGAAAAGAGTTAGCCCCGAGCTTATATACCGACATAATTGTAAAAAAATACATTAATGTTGAAGACAAGGCTTGGTCCTATGGGCAGCGGTTATCACTTTCCATCAGGTGAGCCGCTAGCTCGTCTGCCAACTTTGTTGTATAAAAAAAATATTTACCTCATTTTGATCCATCGTCAAATACGACTTCACTTACTTATTTACTAGGGTAAAGCGGGTAGGTGCAAGACGGGTACCCGTTTTGCCCGTACCCTTTTTGCCCAAAAGCACATTTTTTAGTTTTAGATAAAATAACCTCAAATAATGAATGAGAAATTTAACAAACTACAGAGAATTTAAAGTCAGATTCATGCACAACGAAACACACAAATTAAAATAATTGTAACTCTAGCGGTATTCGACTAATTCCAATTAACATACCTTGATATTTTTTAGCAAATCCCACTAAAAACAATATTTTTAACTCACGACGAAACTACGCGACTCCGGCGCCTCCGTTGAACTGACTCGTGTTTGTACGTGTTCGGGTGTTTCCGTCCTGCTCACACTTTTGCGTTCGTTCATTACATACGTAAACTAAGACGCCGACCCGCTTTAGGCAGTATACCCGCTTTGGGCTACCTTCCCCTATGTTTTTTATGTTGTATGTCGATATTATGTCTAAGTTAATGTAATTGGTGTCAAAGCCGTGTTAACATAAATAAATAGATAAATTCTCTTCTTCTTAAAAGGCAGAGCTTACACATCAAAGTTTTGCCAACTAGGTAATGTTATCAAGTGTGTAGACACAATTATAGATGTTTTACTGTCATAGCGTTAACTGTCCCAGAAACTGTTAAATCCTATGGGAAGGGTAAGTCTATTGCCATATTTCCAGACACTCCTACTTATGTTTAGACTTCCAATTTTACCTCACTTCACTGACCTAATCTTTCAGAAAAGTGATATATAAAAAGTTAAAGAGAAATAATCGCATCTGGATCCGCGTCTTAACCTGTACAATGCCAATACGTTTTTGTCTATTCGATAATCACGAAACTTACTCAATCTAGAAAGTTAGATGTGTTTTCATAAAGATTTATATTTTAATATGGTTTCTAATCTCCGAGCTACTTGCAGTCTGCTTTTAAGCTTTAAATTAAATACTTAAGTATGCGTCTGGGACATGTTTACCTCACACAGTATGTGCAGCTTTAGTATAATTGAATAAAGTTGCTGAAGCTGTTGTCTTTCATGCAATCTATATTAATTTTAAAAATTATTTAGTTTGGATGGATGGATGAATGGATGATTGTTACTACTGACTGTTTTTGTAAATTAAAAAATGTCAGATGCCAGTGCTGCCCCCTAGATAAGTGGTATAAGTGATCGTATTCATTTGCTTTCTATTCTTTACGATTCAACTACGGCTTTAGCCACTTATCTATATGGACTGAGTTGAAAAAAGTCAAATTCGAACTCATTTATTTATTTTGATCGAATACATGATACTTATGAACATCATAAAAACAAATGCCAGCATACTTTTTGCCTACGGCCAATTCGCTGACTATGGTAGCGTCTCGAGAAGAATTGGCCAGAAACTCGGGTCACTGTTTTTAATCGTCAGTATATAACATTTTACAATTAGGTATAAGTTACAATATTAAGTATTAAGTTACAATATAAAGAACGAAGTTACCACAAAAATAACCTTTATAAATAATACAATATCCTTAGCAGAATTAGTCACACAGACATTAATATTATATCCATTTCCGTCAATATGTGCAAAAAATATATATTATTTTTACTAAGAGTAAACAATTATTAGGACAGCACTACCACCATATTAATTTATGATGTAAATATATCAGTTACATGATATCAATTCGATGTTGTCCCTAATTATATCGAACATATTTTTGTATCTCTGTTATTTATACATACACCAACGCGTTTTATTTTTATTCGAATAATATAGTATTAATAGGATTTGTTAGAAACTTTTATATAGTGTTAAAAGTATATAAAGCTAAAAATATCAAAATAATAATAGCCTATTATTATCGAATGTAATGTAACTGATAACATAATTATTCACAGGATACTCATACGTATTATTTTAATAAAATTATAGAATACATTGTTGCTTTTAATTATGTTCATGCGTCAGTCAGATTTTTTACGAATTGGTATACTTTAAAAGCTTTAAAAAATTTAATAGCTTTATACATGTCGTTGAATAATCTGATAAAACGATTATTCGCGAAAATCCAAGGAAGATTGCGAAAAACAGGATTATAGGAAACTAACGAAGAATTTCGCTTTTATTATTCGCTATTAGATATTTTTAAAACCGAGTTTTCTTAGGAAGATAGGAAACTTAAACGCCGATTGGTGATAAATGACGAATGAATGTGGCCAATCAGCGCATTCTTCAGTGATAATAACGTTCATTTAACCAATCAGCGCTCATAAGTTATGAAAACGAGAGCGTTTTTTCGCGATTTACCTAAAATGAGTTGAATCTTTGCAAATATCCTAAAAATACCTCAGATGATAGCAAAATTCTTTGTTAGTTTCCTATTATCTGGTGTTTCGCAATCTTCCTACGGTATTCAAGAAATATCGTTTTATCCAATTATCCTGCGACATACATAGATAGATAACTAGATAGAATATTCTTTATTGTACACCAAGCAAAAATATAACAGTATAAAATAATAGTTAGCTGTACAATAGGTGGTCTTATCATTAAAAGCGATCTCTTCCAGACATACATACATATATTACTTATCACGTTTATCTCCCCTTGAGGCAAGCACAGGCTATTGGTACGTCAGGCTTAAAGTTTTTATAAAGCATTATGCAATTAATTTCATGTTCAAAACTAACAACATTTACCTGTTTTGATACATTTTCCTCTGCCCAACCCTTTAGTCATTATAAAAGATACAAGCTCATTACATCCTTACTAATATTATAAATGTGAAAGTTTGTAAGAATGGATGGATGGATGTTTGTTACTCTTTCACGTAAAAACTACTGAACGGATTTGGATGCAATTTGGCACAGAGATAGATTATGGTATGGAATAACACATAGGCTAATTTTTGCAGCGATAACCGACATTGCCGGGGGCAACAGCTAGTACTACATATTTTCCTCATTATATAGTTATAAACTGCGAAATAGCGTTCGTAAAATAACCCTCAGTCTACTTGTTTGTCGAATGGTAAATTGTAGGTAGGTAAGCGGAGAGTAGGCTTCGCATTTGCTAAACAAACACAAAGTAACCTAAATGGAAACACTTTTCGAGTACTTAGCGAGTACCTATACATTTGACTACAGGAAACTACTATTTTCTTTTTGAGGAAAACACATGTCGAATATTAGTAGATAAAGTTAAGTAGAATGGGTATACTATACTCATTGGAGAGCTAAAAGGAAATAATTGTAAATACTTATGATAATGGCATCATTAGAAGCTCACACACCAAAGAATACAGTTAGCTTTATTAAGGCTTGTGATATCGCCAACGACCTTGAGCTTTTGGGCGAAGCAAACACGACTTAATTCTCTAGGCGAGCGCGGGGATACAAACAATGTACTCTTTGAATGGACGTCTTATTCATTGTTTGATAAATTAACATTTAAACTTATTTTAAATATAACATTACCAAATTATAGGTGTATGTTATCTTCAAATATTGTTTTTTTTTTCGTATTATTTGATAAAAAATGATGTCATAAAGTGGTTACATCTTAATAATTTGGTGCTGATCCAATGATGTTTTGCAAACTATTTAGAATTACTATATAATTTATGACAATACCATATTATGAAACACATCTTGTAGATTAATACTGTATTTTTTGGCAGTCACTTGTCTATAAATGCCAACAAAAAATGGTTTCATTTACATCTCTTTTTCATAATTTTTTGAGAGAGGGGCCTTAAGACGGTTGAATGGTTTTAACGGAATTACAGAAAATAGCTGCCGTAGCCTATAAATGCTTGTGCATCTTAGGGCAGGCAGCCTCGTAGTGAAGAGACGAGTTTGCCTCGCGAGCCAAATTGCACATTGCCTACTTAAAGCGAGCACCACATAAGCAACTTCGCGCGATGCTGATCTAAGAAGTACTAACGTGAGACGTCGTAGGTCGATAGGTGAGCTAATCAGAGCTGCAGAAAAATATTGGATGCAAGCAACTCTTTTAGGCTATTGTGGTAACATAAAAGGAAGGTCTACAGTCAACAGGACGTCATCAGACTGAGATGATGATCACAATAGCAATAATGTCTTGGGACATCTTATAAGAGCAAGTCCGACTGGGGAAGACCTCCACTTTACAAAAGGGGATATTCCTCGAAGGGCACCCATTTTGAAACGCACCTAACGAAGCGCACTTAAAGTATGCCTCGAAACGCACCATTCAGGTGCGCTATAATTTCCATAGCAATGGTGCGTACCTGAATACCCCTACAAAAGACCACAGCCAAATAACTACACACAGCGGTAATTGTGTTCCTGTGTGCGAATATAGGTCTGCAGCGCTCATTTAGGGAAGTGTTTTGAAAGAAATGTTTTCCTATCCCACGAATACAACGTGTAGCCCTGGTGTAAAAAAATGGGTCGGCAACGAGCAAGTGATATCTGATACTGGTATTGTAAACATCTATAGACGGTAACTGCTAAAACACCAGGCAGCAGAGTAAAAAAAACTTACAAGCTACTTACATGCCATCTGCGTCCAAACTAGGCTGAGCCTGTACTATAATGATTGCGGGTTTGTATTGCCGAAGATTAGACACTATTGATGTTTAAACTTTGTAAGCAGCATATTATGAGAATCTCATCAGAGTATGCTACAAATTGGGATCATGAGACCGAACAGAAGTGCGTTCAAGCGTTATATTAAGTGTGCACTAATGCGTGCACTAAATCAGGCCGTTTAGTATAAATATTGCCTAATCAGAGAAATAAGGTGGACTGCCGATTTAGTTTAATTGAATTGGTGTATTATCTTAAACTAAATCTTTTTGGACAGTTATTTCTATGTTTGTTATTATTACACTTTTTAGTAATTATTAAATTTAAGCACAACTAAATACTTAATTGGTGCTCGCATTATAAGGAACCCACATTTTTAGAAGAAATTTTAAAAGGATGTCCCATGTATCCACCGGCACTGTTCCAGCATTATAAGACCTAAGCTAACCCGTCGGCTCTTTTATTTTTATATATTTTATTTGGTTTATCAACCAATGTTTACACTAACTATAGGTATATAAATACAAAGAAATTTATGATTAATACAATTGACAAATCTCTTAAAAAACTAATTTAACCTACTTAACTTAAGTTTACAGGAGACGAACTTATCATCTATACCTAATTGGGTACTTTCTTCAATTGTTTTTTAGTTAATTAGTTTAAAAAAAAACAATTTAAGAAAGTTGAAAAGAAAAGAACATTTTTTTTCTAGAATAGTGAAGGCTCATGCCCAGTCGTAGAAACTTATAAAAATTTATATATTATTTCCCGACGTTGAGGACCATACAAGCTCTTTACTGGACCTTCTGCTGACTACACGTCCGGATGGATATACCATCACAGTGGATGCGCCCCTGGGCACATCGGACCACTGCCTCATCCGGACCTCTGTGGCCAGTGCGCTGCCTGACCCGCCCCGGGCAACGGAATGGCGCCGCGTATGGCGTTATAAGTCAGCAGATTGGGATGGACTGCGTGAGTTTTACGCGTCGTACCCGTGGAGACAGCTTTGCTTCGCATCAGAAGATGTTGAGTCCTGCACAACTGCTGTAACTGACACGATACTTATGGGTATGGAATGCTACATTCCAAACCTGGTCGTGCCAGTTACAGGGGTTAAGAAACGACCGTGGTTTAATCGGCCTTGTAGAGAAGCTAGTCTTGTCTGCAACCAATAAAAAAAATAGATAAACATCATCCCGCACTAGGAATTAAACTAAAATTACAAGTTGAATCACTAAAGAGATCAATAACAGTAACGCGCAAAAACTTCCACAAGGGCGATTATTTAGCTATAAACGAATACCTTAAATCAGTTGACTGGGAGAAAGAGCTTGAGTTTTACGAAAATGTGAACGACATGGTATCTCGATTTTATAATATAGTACAAGAGACCATTACTAAATATATACCCATGACAAGAAACCGTCAAAAATCTTATCCTGTATGGTATTCACCTCAGTTAATATATCTTCTAAAGCGGAAATTTAAGTATCATGAAAGGTTTAAAAAATATGGCAATCTACTGGATAAATTGGAATTTGATTATTTAAGAACAGATTGCAGCAGGATCATAAAATAATGTTATAATAAATATATATTAGCAATAGAATCTGAACTAAAGAAAAACCCAAAATACTTCTGGACACATATTAAAAATTTAAAAAGAAGTTGTTCATCGTACCCTAGTACAATGATCTTGAATAGCACTGCAAATTCCGACACACATCGAATACCTGATATGTTTGCCACCCATTTTTCATCGGTCTATGAGGCAGACGTCAATGACCTCAACAACTATCTTTCTAGTCATGCTTCCGAATCAAATCCAAATAATCTAGACGTACTCCGGCCTCTTCAGTTCAATCCGGATGAAGTTAGTAAAAAAATTAAAAAAATCGACCCTACAAAAGGAGTTGGTCCTGATAATGTTCACCCTGTCTACCTTGTAAAATGTGCGAGTAGACTAGCCTTGCCACTATGCATGCTTTTTAACAAATCCTTGCAAACTGGCACCTTTCCAGATGCTTGGAAGTTAGCAAGAGTTGTACCCATTTATAAAAATGGTAAAAAGGAATACATTTCCAATTACCGACCAATAACCATACTGTCCACTGCAGCAAAGGTCTTTGAATCAATGGTACATGCATACATCTTTGGTCATATACAAAAATATATTATCAATGAACAGCACGGTTTTATGGCAGGAAGATCTACGAACACGAATTTGGTACTTTTTGCATCAGATTTAATGAAATCAGTTGATCAAGGGGCACAAGTGGATGCAGTCTACACTGACTTTTCGAAGGCGTTTGATAAGGTAAACCACACAATACTATTAGACAAACTTTACATGTTCGGTGTAACAGACAACATTTTAGATTGGTGTAGATCTTACCTTACAAAACGAACGAGAGTGGTTGTGGACAATGAACAATCCGAACCCTTTTTGGCGCTCTCTGGTGTCCCCCAGGGCTCTGTACTGGGACCACTGTTTTTTAACGTATTTATAAACGATCTGGCAAAAAGCATCAAACATAGCAAGGTATATCTCTTTGCTGACGATCTCAAGTTAACTAGGATGATTTCATGTATGGAAGACTCCAAATACCTTCAAGAAGACGTTGACAACCTCCAAAAATGGTGTAACAAAAATAAATTATACCTAAATACTTCAAAATGTCACCACATAAAGTTTACTAGAAAACGTAATAAGTATCATACTGAGTACTTAATAAATGGTGATAGACTCCAAGAAGTAAGTAACATAAGAGACCTTGGAATTATTTTTGATAGTCAATTACGGTTCTCGGATCACATTGACCAAATCATAAAGGAGGCAAATAAATCATTAGGTTTTATTCTTAGAAATACTAAAGACTTTAAAAAGCCATCTTCAATAATTCTACTTTATAATAGCTATGTAAGAAGTAAACTGGAATACTGCAGCACAGTCTGGTGCCCAGGCTTTAATATACATATTAACAGAATTGAGAGAGTACAAAAAAAAATGATCCGCTGCCTATCCTACCGCTTTAAAACGCCAAGAATACTTAGGACTTATACAGAAAAATTAAAACATTTCCGTCTAGATGCACTCTCTGTACGTCGCGTTCACCTGGATATGTCTTTCCTGCATAAACTGATGAACAACCAAATTGACTGTCCCATGCTGGTTAGTCAATTCTTATATAATGTTCCTTCAAGAATACCGAGATACCCATGCGGATTGTTCAAAAACAGATTTTGTAGAACGAGAATGGGTTGTAATTCACCAGTTGTTCGTTTGGCTCGTCTGTACAACGATTTGACAAAAAAGTTAACGGAGCTTGACATACACTTCCAAAGCCTACCCAAGTTTATGAAACTACTTAAAGCAAGTGACGTACTTTTAGTTTAACATTATCGCGCTTTTTTTATTTTACTATTAATTTCATTTTATATAATTCAATTTTATTTTTATCTTTACTTTTATATTTCTTTTAAGCTATCTATATCTGTGTTTTAAGCTTATAATTTTTAATGCATGATGTGGTTAACCTATAATTGTAAGTGCAGTTAGCTCAACAAATGTAATATTATTATTTTTAATGTATTGTATTGCTGTACTTGTGTTGGTGACCCTATAAATAAATAAATAAATAAATAAATAAATAGTCTTCTTAAGCAAGCTGCCTACAAGGCTTGGACTGCGGCTCGAGTTCAAAAGGACCCCAACATCTCTGATGTGAAACGCAAACTAAATGCTGCCTCGAGGGCCAGTAAAAGAGTAATTGCCAGGGCCAAATTCGAATTCGTCGGCAGAATTGGTGAACGGCTAGCGAGCCATCCCTCTGGGAGTCGTGGTTTCTGGTCGCTTGCGAAGGCTGCCGAGGGAAACTTTTGTCGGTCGTCCTTGCCCCCACTACGGAAGCCGGACTATAATTTGGCCTATAGTGCAAAGGAGAAAGCCGATCTTTTGGGTGCTCTCTTTGCCTCTAACTCGACTATGAACGACAGAGAAGCCGTGCCATGCCGGAAATCAGCATAACACAGCGTGAGGTCCGGCGGGAGTTGCTATCTCTTGACGTTCATAAGTCGAGTGGGCCAGACGGCATACCGGCAGTGGTGCTAAAGCAGTGTGCCCCTGAGTTATGTCCTGTATTAACGCGTCTTTTCGGACTCTCGTACAACAGAAGGCGAGTTCCGTCTTACCGCCAATGTGCATCCGGTGCCCAAAAAGGGCGATAGATTAGACCCAACGAATTACAGGCCTATAGCTATAACCTCCCTACTCTCGGAGGTGATGGAGCGAATTATAAACCGGCGGCTCTTTGGATACCTAGAGGATCACGAGTTAATCAGCGACCGACAATACGGCTTTCGCCACAGTCGCTCGACGGGTGATCTTCTGGTGTATCTCACGCACCGCTGGGCTCTAGCCATCGAGAGTCAAGGTGAGGCGTTGGCGGTTAGCCTAGATATAGCTAAGGCGTTCGATCGGGTCTGGCACCGGAGTCTTCTGTCGAAGCTGCCATCATACGGACTTCCCGAGGGATTATGCGAATGGATTGCCAGCTTTTTGTCCAGCAGAAGCATACAAACTGTCGTTGACGGTTGTTGCTCGGATCGCTTGGACATCAATGCTGGCGTACCGCAAGGCTCTGTGCTGTCTCCGACGTTGTTTCTTCTGCATATAAATGATATGTTGTCTACCGACAACATTCATTGTTATGCGGATGACAGCACCGGGGACACTTTTTACACAGGCCGCGCAAATATCCCTCGTTCCATTGTTGATGAAAGTCGCGAAAAACTTGTGTCTGAAATCAGTAGCACTCTTTCCAGAGTCTCTGATTACGACGACTAAATTTAGTCCAATTTAACCCCAGTAAGACACAAGTTTGCGCGTTCACCGCTAAGAAAGCCCCATTTGCTATGGTTCCACAATTCCAAGACACAGCCCTTACAATATCCAAGAGCATTGGTATCCTCGGCGTCGACATCTCCAGTGACGTCCAGTTCCGACATCACTTGGAAGACAAGGCTAAGCTGGCATCTAGAAAGCTAGGTGTGCTCAACAGGGCAAAGTGGTACTTCACCGCGGGCCAAAGACTGCTGCTCTACAAAGCGCAAGTCCGGCCCCACATGGAGTACTGCTGCCACCTTTGGGCGGGAGCACCTGGATACCAGCTTGGACCCTTTGATTCTATCCAAAGACGCGCTGTGAGGATTGTTGACGATCCCAAGCTCACAGGCGGTATTGATCCACTAAGTCTCAGGAGAAACTTCGCCTCCTTGTGTGTGTTCTACCGCCTGTACAATGGGCTGTGTTCTGAGGAATTGTTCGAGATGATGCCCACGGCCACATTTTATCAACGCACCTCTCGCCACCGACAGGGAGTTCATCCTCACATCCTTGCACCTCAAACTTGCCGTACCGTAAGATTCCAGAGGAATTTCTTACCACGTACGATTAGGCTGTGGAATGAGCTCCCTGCCGAGGTTTTCCCAAAAGACTATAGCATGGGGTTCTTCAAGAAAGGAGTTATAAGGTTTTTAAAGGGTCGGCAACGCGTGAGTGACACCCCTGGTGTTGCAAACGTCCATAGGCTACGGTAACTGCTTACCATCAGGCGGGCCGTATGCTTGTTTGTCACCTTGGTAGTATAAAAAAAAAAAAAAAAAATCCTCTATATTTTGTTTGATTCACAATGTCGAAGAAGAATCAAGAAAAAAAAAACTATCTATTTAAAAGCACCCTATTCCAAACTCCAATAGAATATGAGTAATCTTCTTTTCCTGTCGTACGTCTTACGTCTCGATAAAAGAGCTTATTATCTTATAAAGTTGCAACATTTTGCAATATATATTATCTGATGCCACAGAAGCTTTCACCATTGCATAATGTAACAATGTTCTATTTTTCAATAACCCAACAGACTTAAAAATCGTAAAAACGTCACAGTTTTTCGCAGGATTTCGTGTGAAAATCACTGGATGTCTCGACCAAAGATGTCGATGGCCACTTAATATGATTAATTGCGCTCAAGTTTGTTGGCGGGGACACTTTATAACATCCTTTGTTAGAGATGAGTCCTGACACAACGGGGGAAGAACTCCACAATGTTCAAGACAGGGGAAATTATTCTATTAGGAACTTTTTGATGGGCGAGATTTTCTATCATATTTCACGGCAACAGACAGTCTTTATTGTTCAAGATTTAAGTAACTTCTGTGCGTTTCTGAAGTTTTGTGTGTGATAGGAGTGATATGCGAATTTACAATGGATATTGTTGATATGTAACGACGACGATTTTTGCAAAGTGGATGGGAGCAGCTGGAAGCTGAGGATCGAACTAAGTGGGTATACAAATGTACGCCACTGCCAATGCCAATGGCCAATGTAGTAGACTACGACAGGCTGATGAAGATGGTGTCCAAATTGGAACTGTGGACTTATTTTGTTAATTTTACATTGGTAACTATAGACTAAAACTAAACGAAATGAATACTATCCGTAACTTAATTTACTTAATTAAATAGGCATCTTTACCCTTTTTGAAGGGGGAGATGCTCCTAAAAAGTGGAACAGTTATGTCGGGCTATCCGGCCTACAGGTGGTATGTCGCCGGCATACCGACTAGAACCCTATTCACCTACAAATCGCAATCGTATCGGCAATGCCATGCTAATTAGTACAGTGTTAAGATTTTAAGCCCTTTTTTTAAATCTATTCCTAAACTGACAAACTATTTATACTTTATTGACCGAACACCAAATTGTCCAACACGGCGGACGGTAACCTTTGATGACGTCAAACGTTCGCGGAGGTTCGGAGCGCGATTTTAGGCACACATCGCGTATGTTTGTATCCACCGACCGTTGAACAGACTTTGTCACGTATATATTTAAAAAAACCAGAAGTGCTAAGTTGTTGCATAATAGTAAAGGTAGTCGAAACCCTTTTTTACGTTTCACAGTAAGTTTTTCTTAAATCATTTTAGAACCTCCTTCTTTTAAATTATTTTTTTATTGACGCTTACATTGATCCCAATCTGGACAGGAAATAGCAACCAGACAATAGGTATAAATACTTATAAATGTATATAAGTATACGTTTATACATTACACGCAGACTTAAAGCGCACAACAGTTCGTACTTGGTGGGAATCGAATTCCAACTCTGGCTTAGCAATCAAGGCCATTAACCATTAGTCCAAAAGGCCAGCCGAATATTTTTACAATTCATAAGGAAAAAATCTGGAAAAAATATGCACTGAATACTATCTTATTTCTATGAATATTTAATTTAGCAAAACATTTTAGATACTATAAAATTTTTCATAGTAATTATACTGAAAACGTGAAAGAAAAATAAATTCCAGTACAGTTCACATATTATACATGTTTTATATGCAGTTTAATGCAAAAATAACAGTAGTAGCTACGTTCTACAAAGTTTTATAAAAATATTTTATTTAATATTTACAAAAAGAAATAAGTAATGTCCGACGCCATTAATATAATATAAATATTTTTTTCTTTTTAACACTTATATTTTATTTAGGTGGTAGCCAAGTGGTAAAGTTATCGGTATATTCATATAAGGTGTCATAGTAGTTCGATCCCAGGTGATTTTTTTCTCTGTGAAGAGAATTTATACGTACCTACTTATTAAATGACATCATCTTGTTAACGGTAAAGAAAAACACAGTTAAGAAGCCCAACACCTAACTCCCGCACTCAAAACATTCTATAGAACGGGAACGGACGTATGTCCTGATATACTACCTATATAGGTATTCAGCGCACATTTAGAGAAACGTTTTTAAAGAAACGTTTTCCTATCCCAGGCATAGAGGTGAAAAAAATGGGTCGGTTACACGCAAGTGATACCTCTGGTGTTGCATGCTCCCAGGCTACAGTTACTGCTTAACTACAGGTGGGCCGTATGCTTGTTTGCCACTCAAGTAGTATAAAAAAAATACGGAGCGGAGAACTTCACGAATATAAGAATAAGGTAGGTATATACACAATAGTCAGCTTTGCTGTATCCCTGGTATTATCATAGTGCATGAGCTGCGACTACCAGTAACCATAAGGCGAGCTTGTCTTATAGTCAAGTCGCTATATAACATAAAATAAACTGTCTTTTAACACCTCGTTCAAAGAGTTGGTTCTAGGTTTATAACATCATCATCATATAAATGAACAAAATGTTGTATCGCTGTGTTGTCTTAATGTATTGAATTTTGAACTTTAATCTAATAATACTGCATGGATGGATGGATGGATGCTTGTTCTCTTTCACGTAAAAACTACTAAACGGATCTGGACGAAATTTGGTAAAGAGATAGAGTATGGTTTGAAATAACACATAGGCTACTTTTTTTACTTTTACAGCGATAACCGACATCCACGCGGGCGGAGCCGTGGGCAACAGCTAGTTAATTATAATGAACAAAATGTATCGATGTATCGTCTGAATTGTAATGTGTATGTCTGTGTATTTAATTTTCCAAAATTTTATAATAATAACATGTACGTGCTGACTAATCATCTGTATACCAAAAATATTTGCATGCCTAAAGGTGGAGTATGGAGAAACCTAAATCATTGTAAGACTTAATTATTGCTATTGTACCCATATTCGCAAATAAATATTGATTTGATTTGATCATACATAGGATATGTCCTATGTACTCTTAGAAGAAAGAAGAGCACGTCACTTGACACGATCTTCGGCCTCTCGCAACCAGCTACTCCCAGCCACATTGCGAAGATCGTCGCTTCATCTACCCTGAGGGCTACTACACTACGTTTGCCGAGGCGCGGTCACCATTCAAAAACCCGTCTACTCCAACGTTTATCAATTATCAATAGATGATAGCAAATAAATCATTAAATTTGATTGCACGTATAATCAAATTTTGCGGCCTTAAACATTAGTAAATCCCAGCTAATGAATAAGGTAGGTTACTAAGCAAACCTCGTTTGATAAATCAACGAACTCAAACACTAGAGATTGTCGTTTACTTAATCCTGGTAATTTACTAGATACTTGCGTAATGCGGTATTCTATGATTTGTGTTAATTGTTAATTTCTACTGTTTGTTTCTAACGCCATATATTTTAATTTCTGTATATTGTTTTTGCAAAATACAAAACATTTGGAGGGGTATTAGCTTACTATACCACGCTAGTCAGGCAAATAATAATAATAATATTTCGGGACAACTCACACATCGTCATCTGATCCCAAACTAGGCAGAGCCTGTACTATGACAACCAGACAACTGATAAACATACTTATATATTTTTAAATACATACATATTATAGATAAATAACACCCTGACACAGAACAAACAATCGTGCTCATCACACAAAGATTTGTCCTGTTTGAAATGTATGAAGGAGACCCGTGCCCAGCAGTGGGACGTTAATGGGTTGAGATGATGATGATACAAAACAATGATTCCACCATCTGCTAACGGTGAAGTAAAACATACATGTATTGAAAGAAATTTTAAAAAGACATGTCACTCTCTCGCTGTCCCTCTCTTGATAGAAGACAGGAGATTCATGTCGAACAGTGGGGAATATATGGGTTGCTATTATCTATACTTATTAATATTATAAAGCTGAAGAGTTTGTTTGTTTGGTTGATTGAACGCGCTAATCTCAGAAAGTACTGGTTCGATTAGAAAAAAACTTTTTTTGTTGAATAGTGCATTTATCCAGGAAGGCTAGGCTATATAACATCACGCTATGATCAATAGGAGCGGAGCAGTAGTGAGATATGTTGCAAAATCGGGGAAAATATTCCAAATTTCCACGCGGAAAAAGTCGGCGACTCTTATTTATATTATAATTGCATACATTTTACCATAATTGTACATAAGTAAAAAAAAGAATATACTGCAATAGAATGTCAGAAGCACTCTCGTTACACTACAAACTAGCATAAACGAATTTACGGGTGCAAACGCTCATTAGGGGACAAGTTTAGCGACAATTATCTAAAGCGGCACACTCACGGTCATAATTTCTGTGCAAATCCATTTTGTATGCACAAAGTTGGAAGTTTGTTAGCACCGTTGGTACTAAGACGCGGGTGTTTTTAAGTACCGTGTTAGTGCTAGATTTATTATTTGTTTTAGGTAAGTGGTGATTGCGTTTTGAAGTTACTATTGTGCTTCATTGAACAGCTCAAGATTCAGTAGTGCCAATATTTATGTACCAAAGAGTTTTAATTCCTAATATAAATCTGCATTTAACATGTGCAACTTTTATTCTTTCTGCTGGATATAGACCTCAACCAAAGATTTTCACAGCATCCAAAGCCTTACGGCAATCTCAGAGAACGGAGTTTTTGTATACGATAAACAGATACCGTACCGTACTTTAGCAATACCTAGAGATACTCACGTATTGCCATTCCGAAAAATTTGTTTTGTGATAGAGTGTCTGTGGGTAAGAAAAACATGTCTTAAAAAATACCCCCTGTGACGTCTTGTCCACCACCAGCTGCCATCTCACAGTGCGCTCGCTCAAGGCGGCTTGACTATGGTATGGTATGGGCTTGAAATATGGGATCTGCAGGCGTGGGGTCTTTTAGTCCTCACCACAGTCCGGGTAAAGTTGTAAAGGCTACTTGGCCAACAACTAAGTCACACAAAAAAAAAGCCACTGGAGCACTTTCGAGTCGTAAAATATCGAAACTGGTTGAACATAGCAATAGTAAAGAACTGTCACGAGCAAACTAATATACAGCATAACCACATTATAAAAACCAAGAGTCATCATCATCATCATCATATCAACCCATAAACGTCCCACTGCTGGGCACGGGTCTCCTCCAAACATTTGGAGGGATATTAGCCTACTATACCACGCTGGCCAGACGGTTTGGTATAGGGTAAAACCAAGAGTAAAACACCTAAAAACAAAGTTTCCAAACAAGTCCTTTATTATCTTGGGGAATTAAAAAACAAGAAATGTTATCCCACAACCAGTTTCAAAAACACATGATTTAAAAACATCTTTATCGTACAAATAAATAGATGTTCCAATTCCAGTATAACATCCACAGATGCAGTTAATGGCAAGTATTCCCCTGGGTAACGTCAGTGGAACGGATCGCAGTCTGCAAACACTTTACATTTGCGAAACGCCATTACTCAACGACTCGTATGTTTACATTTCCTGTTTTTATTATACGAGTTAATTAAATAATCTCTTTACTATCACTAGAGGTTTTTATAACTTCATTACTTTTATAATTAAACTATATAACTATTATTAAAAATGTTTATTGTTTCTTCAACTTTTTACTTTGCAACATAATCATTATTCGTAATATATGTATTTGAATATATAATATAATGGTGACAGCTAAGTAGGTATTAGAAACCGACTTCTACACGTGAGGGATAAGTTCGATCTCAGGTGGATTTGACTTATGGAGCTTATGTATATATATATATATTTATCAAATTAATATAAATAGTACATATCTGAGAAGTGACAAGTGGCAAAAGCGGTAATCGAATCGAAACATCAAAAAAGCAAATGTATGGGATTTGACATAAGTCGTTAACTTACGTCAAATCCCATACATTTGCTTTTTTGACTTTTCGATTTAACTACCGTAAATGCCACTTGTCTATAGGGTCTGGACCCACTCTAAGAAATAATCGATAGCTGTATGTTTCTTAAAATAAACAAATGCACAAATATAAATTTTCCAATACATTTCCAGGTAACGAACAAAGCTTTCTACTCATGAAAATCTATTCAACACTTTTTGCATGGCATCACAAATAAAGATACAAAAATGAAAATGCAAATACGAAACAGTTGAATGACGTTTTATTCCGTAATGCCGGATTCAAGCTAAAAATTTAACAATATTTGCAGGAACTTCGTTCATATTTAATATATCTCGGGCAAATAACAGATTGAAAATAGTTTATTTAATCCGTCAACATGTTTTGTGTGGAATTTCAACTAGTCTATCCGTCAGTAAAGTTGAAATTCCACTTACAAACATGTTGTTATATTTAACTATTTACGTAAACTGCAATATATTTAGTAATATCTAATATTAATAAATATATATTCCGTGTGGTGAAGAATCAAAAATACAAATGGCAACACCCCGTTTCATCCCGAGGCTGTCGTAAGAGTCGACTAAGGAATTAAGTCTGGCAGACAATATCCATTGCAAGAGAGGAAAAACTCGAAACAAAACCCTATACCAACCCATCTAGCCAGCGTGGCATAGCAGGTTTATATCTCTCCAAGTGTAAGGAAGAGACCCGTGACCAGCGGTGGGACGTATATGGGTTGAGATGATGATGATGATGATTAATATATTGTGATAGGTAACCGCATAGTAGTATTGTAAATGAGTAAATGCTTACCCAATGGTTATTTTGTCTTCTTATCGATTTATTGACAACAGGAGAAACATAATGTTATTACATATTATAACATAATTTTACTACTTACTTTCAGAATCATAAACTATTTCAGAACCTTTACTATAATTCGGATGTAGCCTTTACCTGAGGGAAAATAGTCCTGAATTTCATCCGAGCCTTTAAGGTTTAGGCAAATAAGGGTTTTCCGGTAATACAAACGTGATTCTTATTATAAATTTTACCAGTTTTAGAAGTATACGAGACCAACTTATTTTGCTCCCAGCTTTACGCCCTACGCAGCATTAGATAGCAAAAATCTATTTATGGCTTGGGTCTAGAATAGATTTCTGTTTGCCAATGCCTTTGACCGTACCAAAATAGATAATGTTAAGAAAAAATGAAATATTACCATATAATCTATAATCACCTCTGCCATGTCATATACATTTATTTGTAGAATCACTAACAGTTTTACGGCATATTGGTTTTAATTCGCTGGAGGTGAGAAGAGGACTAGACCAAATAACTGTAGCCCTTAAAATTCTCAAAGGGCGTATCGACTGTCCTGAGCTCCATAACTTGTTTAGTAGGCTTTATGTACCTGACAACTACCTCAGACATTGTCAAACCCGGCGACACCAGCTGTTTGCGCAGCTTGTATGTCATACAGTCGCAAGAGTTGCGTCCCCTGCGTGTCGGACTCTAGCGGTGCTCAACGACATCCTGGTTGTCAATCCTGAATGTGATATATTTGCCGATGGATGGACAGAACTTATACCGGTGTGTTTGAGGATCTGTGAGCAAAAGTATGTGAGGGTGTCTAGTGTTTTATATTAGTTTTTAAGTAGAATTTAAGCTCTCTATGTTAGTTTTTAAGTAGAATTTAAGCTCTCTATGTTAATTTTTAAGTAGAATTTAAGCTCTCTATGTTAATTTTTAAGTAGAATTTAAGCTCTATGTTAATTATTGTTATTGGTTCCAATGAACCGTTTTAATTAACTACTAGCTGTACCCGCGACTTCGTTCGCGTATTCAGTCTTTTACTGTAAATCTGAAAACTACAAACTTTCATCGGCTGATTTTTATCTTTAGCGGTTACATTTTAAAAAACCTTTCTTAGCGGATGCCTATATCATAATAGCTCTCTGAGAGTCTAGTGATTTAAACTGTGCGTTTGTTGATTAGTCAGTAACGTTTTTCTTTTAAACATTTAGGTTCTGCAATTGATAAACTTCGTAAAGAAATATTCCTTGTTTGTAAGATTGTTCTGCTCTCCAAATTGTCTTAGCGCAAACGTAAACAATCGTCTAGCTAATAGTTTGAATTTATGTATTGTTATGTCACTTCTAACCTGATAGGTTTCCGTGTGGTGACGGATTAAGAATACAAAATGTTACCACCCCTATCTATCCCGAGGGTGTCCTAAGAGTCGACTAAAGGAGTAATTCAGGCAGACAATATCCACTGCAAGAGAAGGAAAATTCAAAATAAAACCCTATACCAATCCGTCTGGCCATCGTGGTGTAGTAGGCTAATATCCCTTCAAGTGTATGGGGGAGACCCGTGCCCAGCAGTGGGACATTTATGGGTTGATATGATGAACCTGATAGATACTGTTACACAGTTTGGGTGAGCTAAAAATTTATTAAATTCCTAAAGGGCATAATGGTCCACCGTAGTGATCAAGGATTTCAGAAATTGAACTGCATAGTTATTAGATTCTTTTTGATTCATCATTCTATTAATAGAGATATAGTACTCTACATAAGCTCCCGGAACAAAACTAAATAAGAGACCAGTAAACTGAACCCTATTTATTATAGTCGACCATGTTGGTGAGAGTTCAACGTAAATTCGATATATATGTAGGTATCTATTATTATGTATATCTCTGAAACCATGCATTTTTTGTACATTGTTTAATTACGAAGTTTCGGTGCCTATATCCAGCTGTATAATTATATTAGTTTAATTGTACCATTTCAATTTGCTCATTGAATGTGATTAGTTACAGTCATTTAATTACACATTATGTCTGATCTCTATCGACTAATTATTTATCATTGAGAAGTTGGCCACCTGCAGTATACTTTATTAGTTTCACTAACGAATTAATGCTTCCTGAATGCATTTGTTTGATTCATTGCAGTTGTGTGGTGTTTTTTTTAATGATAACAATATGAAAAACTATCCATTCAATTGCAAAATGTTTTTTAAGAGAAATTTTTCAGATAGGGGAGGAATTCCACCTTACAGAGAGCCAACACCTTAGAAGACGACAGCCAAATAACTATACACAGCGGTGTAGTTCTGTGCCTGTATGTGAGTATAGGACTCCAACGCTCACTTAGGGATCAATTTTGAAAGAAACGTATTCCTATCCCATGGATACTCTGCTCCCATCTTATGGCCCTGGTGTAAAAAATGGGTTGGTAACACGCAAGTGATACCTTTGGTACTGCAAGCGTCTATAGGCTACGGTAACTGCTTAACATCAGCTGGGCCGTATGCTTGTTTGCCACAAAAGTAGTTCTATCTCACCCATAAGACATCCACTGCTCGACATAGACTTCCCGCAAGGTTTTCTACATCAGTCGGTCCTGAGCTGACCTTGTCCATCGGTTGCCTGCGACCTTTACCAGGTCTTCGGTCCACCTTGTTGGAGGCCTGCCCACGCTGCGTCTTCCAGTTCGTGGTCGCCACTCTAGAACCTTTCTGCTCCAACGGCCATTGGTTCTGCGAGCTATATGCCCTACCCATTGCCACTTAATTGAGGCAATTTTTCGAGCTTTGTCGATCACCTAAAAAAGAATATTACAAATCGGCCCTTAAATGACGATGTTTAGGGATAAAAAAAAAACAATGCAATTATTTTAGGGAACCTCATCTTTTAAAAGTCAGTTAAAAATATATATCAGTTAAGTATTCCGATGAGACAGAGGCCTATCACGTGTTTCGCTGTGAGTAATTTTTGTGGTCGCAGATAGACACATAGTATCATGGACTTTTTTTTAGATCTATTTAGGAAAAACATTGCCTCCTACGGCAAGATTTTGCCTAGTCGTTTAACTATCATCGTAATACTTCAGCCAATTCACACTCACAAAACTATAATGGAAGAATTATCATCACCTGGTGAAAATCGTATTAAATTTTATTGGGTAGTTATTGCGTTTATCTTGACCAGACAGATTCGGTGGAGTGTTTTCTTTTCTCTGCTGCTTTCCTGATTACCTAAATTAAAGTATTGTTAAATGTTAGCTCCTACAAAAAATGAAATAGCAATTATTTTATAGGCGTTTATTAGGCGTTACTAATTTAGTCAGTGATTGTCTGAGGTCTTGGCATTATTTACCCCTATTTTTTTTAAATAAAATATAGCCTATGTTACTCGCAGATAATGTAGCTTTTTAATGGTGAAAGAATTTTTAAAATCGGTCCAGTCGTCTTTGAGTTTATCCATTACATACAAACAAACAAACAAACAAACAAACAAAAATACAAATCTTTCCTCTTTATAATATTAAGTATAAGTATAGATATAGATATAGATATAGATAAATAAATAAATAAATTGGCAGCCGAGAATTAGACTCGACGTACCGAGGTCCGGATTTTAATTCTCTCAGCGGGCTATGCGTGGTGTTTCTCTGAAGGATCGAATCCAAAGTTATGGGCGAAAATAACACAAAGGCTTTGTATTGCGACAACCCACGAAGCCGAAGGTAACATCTAGTATAAATATATAACTATCCTCATCACAAAAAGATTTTTCCTGTTTGGAAATGGAACCCGCGACCTCCGGCGTAGCAGGAACACTGACCACAAAACCAACAGGCCAATCGAAAATACCTCAGTAAATACTAGACGAAGTTATACTTCTGCCTATCGTTTAATTGGCAACAGCGTGATGCTTTGTTACCCTCAATTTACAACATGATCAGCTTACATTTCCGTAAATGTCAGGCTATTAATGAAGTTCAGTTTAACGAGCTGTTGGCAATTAGTTCGGACGGGCATGTTTAATATAGTATTATGTTAACAAAGCTTATCATGTGGCCAACAAACACACTGTTATCGGCGCTTCCTTTCGACATTAGCGGCTTACAGATTTGTGACATACGAGTCTTTACAATTTACAGCAGAAACTTTCAATATATTGCCAACTTGTCAAATGAAAATTTTATATTGTCAACTTGTGAATTGATGTGCCACGTTTCAAAATAGTAACGTTACTATGACAGGTTTGTCTGTGTGTGTGTCGCGGGGGACTGCACAAACACACAATTGACGGACACAAAATGCACTTAGACTCGCAATATCACTTTGTGTATTTTACTAACTCATCTCAACCCACAAACGTCCCACTGCTGGGCACGGGTCTCCTCCATACGCTTGGAATTTTCCCTCTCTTGTAGTGGAGTGCCTGACTAATACCCTTCCGTCGACTCTTATGACACCCTCGGGAGGGAACGGGGTGGTGACATTTGTATTCTTAATCCGTCACCGGACAATATTGTGATATTTTAATAACTAATCAAATAATTTACCACCTGTCAATAGTGCCAATAGTGCCATCATAATAAAAAAACAAACCAACTATCCATTGTTCGAATTTAGAGTTTCATTAATATCATTTGTTTATATGTACTTTTTAAGCGGTGGTGGCCGAGTGGGAAAGTAACCGACTTGCACGCAGGAGGTACGAGTTCGATCCCGGGCAGTACCAATGTGAATTTCACTTTGTGGAATTTATATTTACTAATCAAATGATTCGCCATCTGCTAACGGTGAAGGAAAACATCGTGAGGAAACCCACATGTCTTAGAAGAAATTCTAAAGGCATGTCTGATTCACCAACATTCACACACACACACAATAATGGCCTAAACCCTCTCTCTCTCTTGATAGAGGAGAGGAGACCCGTGCCCAGCAGTGGGACATATATGGGTTGCTATTATATTATTATTATTATATGTACTTTATTGTCAACACGTTTCGTAAATATAATATAATAATATGATTGTTTGTTGCAACCAACTTGCTCTTCATCTACCCCAAGCCGTGTGTCACAAACCTTACCATCAAGCATAACGACGTAATCCACCGGCCATCCCCGCCCCCTCCGTAACCCGTCAGTGCTAAAGACATCCTGCATACGATAAACATGTGATGTCTCCTTATCTACCACTATAAATAGTTTACTGCTATTTAGTTTTATTGCAGTTTTAGTGTATACATTTGTACTAATTACTACTTGTTGTGTTATCAGTTGATTTTGGTTTCATTGATAGTTAATATTCACTCGTCGATAAACAAAGCACTTAGCTTTTTCGGACATATTATGCGTTCACCTAAGCATTTTCTGGAAAATCTTGATTCTGCGCCGAGCGAGAGGTAAACGCGCTCAACGCAGACCATCGGCGAGATGGTCAGACGGAAGGCGTTCAGAAGTAGCATATAGCTTGGTGCCACGTTATATGACGTGGTCGCGATCCTCAGCATTTAGGGAACGGCGATGAAGATGATGAACAATCATTCGTTCATTTATTTATTGCAAAAACAGTAATTTAGTTGGGAACTACGTTTTTGGGCTGTTTAGCGTTGAGACTGTAGGTTTATGGGGTCCAAGTGCTAGCGAGCCCTAGCGAGACGACTGATCGACGTTTTGCGTGATCTGATCAGAGGACTGGCTTGTTTCTCGCACAGAAAATAAGCATTGCCATTTAACGTACAAATCGTCGAATTAACATTTTACATCTTATATTATGAATGACTGTAAACTCATTGAAAGAGTATTAATCTTAAAATCCCAGTATTAACAACAGTGTTTGACTAAATGAAATCAAAAATACTTCAAAAAACAAACAATTCTCATTTCCCAAACTCGAAAACTTCATTAGAGACTCATCAGCGTCTTAAAAGTATCTCCAAAATGACAAATAGACATCGATTTAGCACAACGCTTTAAGTTCTAGACCGGTATATCTCTTGGGGCCGTTTAATTCATTCTTTTAATAGAACTTAGTAATGCGTTCAGAGGTCGGCCACTCAATTTGTTAGCTCTGTAATCTGTGACACTATTGACTGAAATTAGGTGAGAATATTAGCACAAAGAAGACGTCTTGAAGTAGCCACAAAAACTATAACTAAATTAGCTGCGGTAAGAAATTGAATTGTGCGGTGTTGTCATTCTATTTGTTTTTGGTAAGAACTTGCGTAAGTAATTGGGGATAATAAAACTGGATGTAGATAAATGAGTTTCTATAAGTTTTAGTACAACATATGATTTTTGGGGGAGGCCTAACAGCAATGGCTGATGAGGATAATTATGAAAAATGTAAGACACAATATAACATAAAATATCATGGCGCTTTTTTCTCAGAAGGGGTAAATAGAGGTGTATGTCACTTATTTGGCTGAGCTGTTGGTCTAGTGGTTAGTGGCACTGACTGCAAAGATGGAGGTCATCAGTTCGATTCCCGGACAAATCATTGTGTCACAAGCATTATTGTTTGTTCTGTATTGAGTGCAAAATTTATCTATAATATTATATTTAATTACTTTCAAAATTTTCAAATCTTTTTGAACAAATTTCTACACTTATTTATAGCGTAGACTGTTAACTGTAAACGACTTCTAACTACCAATTTTTATACTCATTTTTGTTTACTACGTCGTATAACTGTCTACATAAATACGCATTTAGGGCATTGTTAGGGCTGCCACTTTATTGCAGTGCATCAGAAAAGTTCGCAGTAACAAAAGTCGTCAGTTTCAATACTATAATAAGAATATAGAAGGCAGCATCTCTGCTCAATAGAATTCGCGACAGCCCCAACAGCGAGCGGTAGCCGACAGCGGGAATTGTTCTCTTGTTGGTTATCTAAGTCAATTGCTAAAACCTGTCGCAAAATACACCTTTTACTAAGATAGTTTTCTAAAACTTTACTAACACTATTGGATCATGTTCTTCACATCTGTATAATGCTGTCAATAAAGACTTAAATATATACCCCAAATCTTATACAATATGTAAGAAGACACTGATACAATGGCTGAAATCAATGACTTACGAACAAACGGAAAATATCCTGGGATAGACACTCACATACACACCCACACACACACACACAATATACTCACACGCGCACACATACACACACACTCGCGGTCACTTCTAAATATGTAATACATATATTTTTAGCTCGATTTTTATTTTTTTGCTTATTATTATACCTAGTTATTATTTTTAGATGTAAGATTATAAATAGATAATTCTGTTTTATACTTAAGTACTTAAGCGACGGTTCTTTAGAAGAGCGGGGTCGCCTACCACAAGCATAATATGTTTGCTTAAAAGGTTACCCCAAAGATTTACATGCATGTACTTTCCTTTGTTACAGTAAATAAACATTTTATTTATTTTATTTATTATTTATGTTGTCTTGAAAAAATTAATTATTATTATATTACATTAACATACTCTACTTATTAACCTGTCTATACGGTAAGCGACATGGCCTTTATGGTCTGTCATGGTTTTGAGAAAAAAAAAAACAGAATAAGCTTTATCGAAAATGAAAGTAGATGAAGTAGTATAAAAATATAATAGACTCCAGCATTTCAAAGTATAGGCACGTTTAATCTCCAGTTTTCATGTCGACATATGTTGCTGAAAACGAGCCTTCAAGCATTTCGACTTCACGATAAAGCCTATAAAAACAAGAAAGTAAGTAAAACACAGTATTCAAACGAAATCTTAAGTGATACGGCTTTTATGGTAGAGAAAATCAAGTCATTAAACAACGTAGGTACTAAGGGCATATGATAAATAAGTAAGTAGTAAAGAAACTGAGCCAAAATGGCACAGAAAACACCTACCACTCAGCGCCGATTTATTCGACGCTGAGTGGTGGGTGTTTACTCTGCCATTTAAGCCTGATCTTGCTCGGGCTCGCAATGTTGCAGATGGGGCACCCACATGCGAGAGGTCATCGCAATGGGTTATCGGAACTTGTATTGGTATATTTATTTTAATATATGTATATATTGTCAATAAAATAGTAGGTAGCTATCATGCCTTATCTATCTATCCATCTAATATTAACAATTAAATGGTATTTTATTATAATAATTATATTATTGTCTGGTACGTTGAAAGCTGGTCTTTACCGTTAACAGTCGTAAGATCACAACAGACGCTAATATAAATAAAAAATAAATGACGATCTAAATAACTCTGTCACCAGGTTGGCCACTAACTAAACGCTATGAAATAAATTGCTCTGTAATAACAGAATGCGTTACTAGAGGGCTTACGAAGTAAGACTTGCTGTATTCGGCTTTCAAGCAAATAAATAAACGAGATTCGCTACTACCTACTCTTTATACTATGCTAAGGGCTTATGTAAGATACTCGCAGATAAGGGAGGAACTCTTGCTTAACGACGTTTGTGTCTAGTCGATACAGTATATTTGTAAGATACAATCAAGGAAAGCTAGATTGTGAACAAAACATTATGGTAATGGAAACTGAATTGAGTTTCATTTGATTAGCCTACTGGTTAGTTATTCTAACTCCTAAGCTGTAGATCATGGGTTCAATTGCTGCCTGCCTCGGTGGTCCAGTGGGTGCAGTATGCGCCTGCTGTGCACGAGGTTGTGGGTTCGATTCCCACACAGGGACAAAACTTTGTGTGACCCATAAAGAGTTGTTCTGAGTCTGGGTGTAATTTGTGTCCGTTAATTATATGTTTGTAAAGTCCCCCGCAACACAGAGCTTGTTCTCTAGTACGGGAGTTGTCTTTTTAAAAAAAAAAAGAAAAAAATTCCCATCTAGGACAAATATTTGTGTGATGAGCACGAATGTTTGTTCTTTGTCTGGGTGTAATTTGTTTATAATATGTATGTATTACGAAATATATTTAATAAGTATGTTTATCAGTTGTCTGGTTGCCATGGTTGTTTGGTCCAGGCTCTGCCTAGTTTGGGATCAGATAGTCGTGTGTGGGTCATCCCAAAATGTTATTATTTTAGTTATTTGAGATTTGGACGTATTTTTGGGACATACTTCTTACGTAGCAAACAAGCATAAACTAAGCGAGTATGTCACCTGCAAATGATATTAATTATAAGAAGTGTGATTGTAAATTATCTATTACGAGGGCAATAAATTAAAAAACCGCGTGGCAATTTGGAATATTTTCCCCGATTTTGCAACATATCTCACTACTGCTCTGCTCCTATTCATCATAGCGTGATGTTATATAGCCTATAGCCTTCCTGGATAAATGCACTATTCAACAAAAAAAGAATTTTTCAAATCGAACCAGTACTTTCTGAGATTAGTGCGTTCAACCAAACAAACAAACTCTTCAGCTTTATAATATTAGTGTAGATTATTATTGTAATTACATTAATTTTCTCTTGCGAAGATACCAAGTATAAATATTAAGTCTCTTCTATCACTAAGCTTTCAATTTTATTAGACACTAGCTGTACCCGCGACTTCGTTCGCGTGTTCAGTCTTTTACTGTAAATCTGAAAACTACAAACTTTCATCGGCTGATTGTCATCTTTAGCGGTTACATTTAAAAAAACCTTTCTTAGCGGATGCCTATATCGTAATAGCTATCTGAGTGTCTAGTGATTTAAACTGTGCGTTTGTTGATTTGTCAATTACGTTTTTCTTTTGAACATTAAGGTTCTGCAATTAATAAACTTCATAAAGAAATATTCCTTGTTTGTACGATTGTTCTGCTCTTCAATTTATCTTAGCGCATACGTGAACAATCTTATGGCCTATCGCATAGCTTATCTGTGCTTAGCTTATGCCCTGTAGAAATTTCTGCATCCATACATTTCGATTTAAATTGATCACTTCTAACCTGATAGGATTCCGTGTGGTGACGGATTAAGAATACAAAATATCACCACCCCTATCTATCCCAAGGGTGTCCTAAGAGTCGACTAAAGGAGTAATTCAGGCAGACAATATCCACTGCAAGAGAAGGAAAATTCAAAATAAAACCCTATACCAATCCGTCTGGCCAGCGTGGTGTAGTAGGCTAATATCCCTCCAAGTGTATGGGGGAGCCACGTGCCCAGCAGTGGGACATTTATGGGTTGATATGATGAACCTGATAGATACTGTTACACAGTTTGGGTGAGCTAAAAATGTATTAAATTCCTAAAGGGCATAATGGTCCACCGTAGTGCTCAAGAATTTCAGAAATAGAACTGCATAGTTATAAGATTCTTTTTTATTCATTATTCTATTAATAGAGATATAGTACTCTACATAAGCTCCCGGAACAAAACTGAATAAAAAACCAGTAAACTGAACCCTATTTATTATAGTCGACCATATTGGTGAGAGTTCAACGTAAATTCGATATATATGTAGGTATCTATTATTATGTATATCTCTGAAACTGTGCATTTTTTGTACATTGTTTAATTACGAAGTTTCGGTGCCTATATCCAGCTGTATAATCATATTAGTTTAATTGTACCATTTTAATTTGCTCATTGAATGTGATTAGTTACAGTCATTTAATTACACTTTATGTCTGATCTCCATCGACTAATTATTTATGGGTGCTAATTAAACAGGCTTCTTTTTAGTATCATTATTCGCCCCCAAAAATGTATGTTGCCTTCTAAATTACTAAGTCAGCCACAATTAACGAGCATCAAAATAATACTATCTTAGCCACTAGTTATCTTCTATGTGAACCACTCTAAATACTATTCAGCATAATGATTATTTTTTAGCATCTAAATTTGTAGCATGCATTCTAATAGTAAACTTCTAAAATACTATTAAATGACATCAAAATATATATTTATTTAGCATCTAACTTTTTAACTGAGTACGTTTAAAATGTAACTCATCCCATATAAATCGATAGTCAAAATTTTGCTAAAAATGTCATCAAATAGTCGGTATATTGGCCACTAATATTATCAGAAGCTATTGAGGAGATACAAAATAAAAGACTTTATTTTTGAAAAATCAATTTGTTTATTGAATAACCATCATTTTACTTATAGAAATAATAGAAACATATGAAAAGGGCTAGTATTTAAACGAGCGACTATAAATTCAATTTATGGGTGTCCAAATTACTGAATATGGCGTACAGAAATACTAAGTGAGTGACAAACTAAGGGCAAACACAAATTCAATTTATGGGTGCCAACATTACTGAATATGGCGCACAGAAATACTGTATATGGGGTACAGAAATACTAAGTGAGCTAAAAACTGAGGGCGAACACAATTTATAAAAATTAGCGCTTCGCCGGCCGCTGCCGCGGCACGCTCGCTTCGCTCGCTCGGCTCGCGCGTTGTTAGGGTCACAGTTCTAACCTAACCTAACCTACTTGTCTGATAGCATCTCGTTTCTGGTAGCAAATGCATGAATATATAATAATATTCAAATGCATGACTTTCTAGTCGGTCACTTAGTAATTTAGTCGCCCACCTATTAATTTAGTCGCAGGGCTAGAATTTACAGTATCTTATTTCACGATAAAAGAATATGATGTATTATTTTACATGCTAAGTTATAATAAATGGTGCTTTCTGTAGAAGCTTGAATTATATTTTTTTGAGGACATTGCGTAGAAGCTGTAAAACGTAAAATGGTGACGAGATGTAAAATCCGTGGCCGAGTTAGTAAATTAGGTGGTAATGCATAAATAAGAAGGACAAGTCACAATAATTGATGATCTTTACTTGACGCTTTCTATAGAATATTTAGCGGGCGTTGTAAAAAAGACGAATTAGTTTATTAGAGGCTATGTCATTTTCCCGTTGCTTAGTAATAAAATTAGAAGTTTAATCACGTGTCCAATAAATATTTTTGTGGCTAGACTTATAATTTCCCATTATTTATCATTGAGAAGTTGGCCATCTGCAGTATACTTTATTAGTTTCACTAACGAATTGATGCTTCCTGAATGCATTTGTTTGATTCATTGCAGTTGTGTGGTGTTTTTTTTAATGAGAACAATATGAAAAACTATCCATTCAATTGCAAAATGTTTTTTAAGAGAAATTTTTCAGATAGGGGAGGAATTCCACCTCACAGAGAACCAACACCTTAGAAGACGAAATAACTATACACAGCGGTGTAGTTCTGTTCCTGTGTGTGAGTATAGGACTCCAACGCTCACTTAGGGATCAATTTTGAAAGAAACGTATTCCTTTCCCATGGATACTCTGCTCCCATCTTATGGCCCTGGTGTAAAAAATTGGCTGGTAACACGCAAGTGATACCTTTGGTACTGCAAGCGTCTATAGGCTACAGTAACTGCTTAACATCAGCTGGGCCGTATGCTGGTTAGCCACAAAAGTAGTTCTATCTCAGCCATAAGACATCCACTGCTCGACATAGGCTTCCCGCAAGGTTTTCCACATCAGTCGGTCCTGAGCTGACCTTGTCCATCGGTTGCCTGCGACCTTTACCAGGTCTTCGGTCCACCTTGTTGGAGGCCTGCCCACGCTGCGTCTTCCAGTTCGTGGTCGCCACTCTAGAACCTTTCTGCCCCAACGGCCATTGGTTCTGCGTGCTATATTACCCTATTGCTATATGCCCTACCCATTGCCACTTAATTGAGGCAATTTTTCGAGCTTTGTCGATCACTTAAAAAAGAATATTACAAATCGGCCCTTAAATGACGATGTTTAGGGATAAAAAAAAAACAATGCAATTATTTTAGGAAACCTCATCTTTTAAAAGTCAGTTAAAAATATATATCAGTTAAGTATTTCGATGAGACAGAGGCCGATCACGCGTTTCGCTGTGGTCGCAGATAGACACATAGTATCATGGACTTTTTTTTAGATCTATTTAGGAATAACATTGCCTCCTACGGCAAGATTTTGCCTAGTCGTTTAACTATCATCGTAATACTTCAGCCAATTCACACTCACAAAACTATAATGGAAGAATTACGCCATCACCTGGTGAAAATCGTATTAAATTTTTTGGGTAGTTATTGAGTTTATCTTGACCAGACAGATTCGGTGGAGTGTTTTCTTTTCTCTGCTGATTTCCTGATTACCTAAATTAAAGTATTGTTAAATGTTAGCGCCTACAAAAAATGAAATAGCAATTATTTTATAGGCGTTTATTAGGCGTTACTAATTTAGTCAGTGATTGTCTGAGGTCTTGGCATTATTTACCCCTATTTTTTAAAAATAAAATATAGCCTATGTTACTCGCAGATAATGTAGCTTTTTAATGGTGAAAGATTTTTTAAAATCGGTCCAGTCGTCTTTGAGTTTATCCATTACATTATTAAACAAAAATACAAATCTTTCCTCTTTATAATATTTTATTATTAGACAAATGCCGTTTCTGTCACGTGCTATATTAATCTGAAATATTTGAGACCTTAAAAATTTCAGCTTTAAAATAAGTTATGATAAATTATTATGACATGTTAAAATGATTGATATGATTCCCTTGATAACTTCAGATGAGGATTAATATAGTGATACTGATTTATAAACGTGAAATATTATAGTAAGAATAAGTTTATTTTTAATTATGACACGCCTATAATTTTTGCCATAATTTTTATTTGTTACTAGCTGTTGCCCGCGGCTCCGCCCGCGTGGATGTCGGTTATCGCCTATGTGTTATTCCAGACCATAATCTATCTCTGTGCCAAATTTCATCCAGATCCGTTCAGTAGTTTTAACGTGAAAGAGTAACAAACTTCCATCCATCCATACTTACAAACTTTCACATTTATAATATTAGTAAGGATTTTGACGGTCCCTACGTACAAAGCGACATGTCAAAAATGATGGTTTACAAGAGAGCAAAATATCAAAAAAACCGGAGTTATTTTGTAATATTATTTTCTTTGTAATGTTATGCTTGAATGATACTCTCTGTAATTATACATAGTCATTTCAAAAATTATATTATCGTTTTTATAAAAAAATCAAAGATGACCGTTTGTACGCTGAAATTCAATATATTTTACTCAGTCATGTCTGACATGTCTGTTTATACGGAAGAGATGAGTATCAATATTTGTATCAAAATCATATTTTTGTTATAAAATTTAGGAAAATAAATTAGATTCGGTAACCTAATAACATTTTATTTAACGTGTTAACGTGTATGGCGATGAATTATAAGGAAATAAACGATGTCATATGTGACTTACCCGCATTTACGCAGAGTGGCGCGCCTTTTAAAACATGGTAGAAACAGACATGTCCATTATGTCCTCATATACGACACAAATTCTTTTATTTTACTACACATGTCATCATAAACGTTTATAGTATCTAAGTAGTTAACTATTTCATAATTTAAAAAAAGCTTTATATATATGCTGGTCGATAACTTGAATCTATTTATGTAATGAAAAAATAATGCCAATATCGTCATGTCGCTTTGTACGTAGGGACCGTCGATTTGTATTCCAGAAACTGGCAGAATATGAAGTTCCCTATTTATTTTAAGACCTGTATTATATAATTACTGTATTCATCAAATAAAGATATTGATTGTTTTTTTTATCGTTTGATTAGTGGTCAACCTGGTGACAGAGTTATTTAGATCGCCGGAGACGCTCAGATGAAAAACCACTATGCGGTCACCCATCTATAGGGTTACCGTGCCTTTAGTTGCTTAACCCGCTGATCGTTTACCGAACGGGCCAAATTAATTTTGTAATTTGGTCGTTTGGCATGCTCGGGCGAACAAATGGCGGGCGAAACGACCTATAACTCGATTTTTCAACTTCTTCCGTTGTTTTTTGATAGAAATTATTTCTATTAAACTTTATCCTGGCAATAACGCAAACAATTTTTATTAATAGTCC
This sequence comes from Trisateles emortualis, assembly GCA_947095525.1. Classification (NCBI taxonomy): domain Eukaryota; kingdom Metazoa; phylum Arthropoda; class Insecta; order Lepidoptera; family Erebidae; genus Trisateles; species Trisateles emortualis. Next base: position 15,642,181 of record OX352736.1, on the reverse strand, counting down.
TCGTATCGAAAACCATAAATCCATAGAGGCAATGAAACAATGTTATTTAATACAAGAAACAAATACTTTTCAAAAGCCAGCTGTGGTCAAAAATTTCTGACTGTTTTGGAGCTGTTTGTGGTCAAAACTGTTACTGAAAAGTAATTCAGGGAATACCAAAAACGTTAAGCCACAAAACAACATTTGAAAAGTTTCGTTTCATTCACAAACCGCTGAATGTTTGTGTTATGTAATTCGAGAAACAATTTTGAAAGGTTTTGTGTGTATATAGGAGATAATTTTGGTAATACGCATTATATATTGTTTATTTTCTCTCACAGTGGCGCTGTTCTTACGTGTCGAGTTTTTTAGACAACTCCTGCACTAGGTAAAACTCGATTTGTAAACACAAAGTAGACCCAGGACACTCAGGACAACCATTTTTGGATCTCTAAATATTTGACCCGTGTGGGGATCGAACCCACAACACCCCACGCAGCGGTAAATGGCGAAGTAACTACTTAAGCCACTGAATCAAACGTGCAGTTCAACTCCCTGGTATACTTTGCCACAGCCCGGATTTTGCCATAGGGGCACATATAATTGTATCAAATCAAACATTAGGACGCTAAAACTGACAACTACTATGGCTATACAGAAGTGTGACGTCATTGAACCACTGCTGCTCTATGACGTCACATTTCTGTATAATTTTATTATGATTATTAAAATACTTGTAACTTCATACGTTTTTGTAAGAATGAGCAACATAATTGTGTGTGTATTTTTTAAAGTTATTAAATGTAGCAGTCAAATACATACCCTATTTCTAGGTATAAATAAACCTTTTTAAGACCTATCGTACTAGGGATTTGCTTACTTTGATCACGTCAAATGTCGAAAATAATAACACGTGTCATTTGGGTTTGGCAGCTTTGTTGTAGGTCCAACGCATAAATTCGAAGAACTGACTGTGTGCGACCCGGCTAAATGCTGTATTTTAATTTTTGTAGGTACCCATTTTTATTATCATTTTAAATAATTTACAACGTATTAAAACATTTTATTCATATAAAAGTAATATTTATAACTTAAAATAAAACAAAATAATAAGTTTATTAATGTCTTCTTTGAATTGCAAAACATAATATATATGTATGTATTGTATGTCCCTCAGCTAAAATCACGGTTATCCTATCCTCTATAATAAGATGAAAATGAAAACGACTTATTTTGTAGACAATGGCTTAGCACTGTTTCTGGCGTTGACTTTGTTTATAAGCGGTGGTTAACACTCACCATTAGATGTGCTGCGTTACCTCACCATAGACCACAGTAAAAATAAATACTGGAATTAAATGTGCTCTCCGTGGCTCGGAGGAATCTTGATTTGTTTAGAAAACAGTAGCTTATTTATGAACTGGCCACGGCTAGTTAAACTTAACAACACAGATCTTTACGAGCCCCTGATCAGTGGTGTAGCTAGAATAGGTGACATCCTGACAACGATGGCCACCCCATAAATCGAATCGAAAACTACGGTTTTTATTTAAACTTTCTGGGTATCAAATAGTAGTATAATAATAATTTATCTTTTAGAGTGTCACTACTCTTGCAAACGGGTGTCACTCTATTGACTTAAATGGGTGACACCTTATCTCGATTATTATCCCCTAACGGGTGACATCCGAAGACCGCCCCTTCGCCTCCCTAGCTACACCGCTGCCCCTATTTCTGCCCTATGTAAATAAGTATAATTACATTTTACACAAGCAAATTGTGGTATTAAATTAATATTCGTATCGTTTTTGTTTGTGTCGACTCGTTTATTGTAACGGGTGAATGGTCGCCGACTGAATTAACTATTATTGGGCGTCGTGGAGCGGAACACTGATTGTGTGATGAAGACAAATATGTTGCGTTTATTTATTGACAAGCTGAGTCAATTTTATTTGTTCAAAATGGTTTATTTTTAGAGTATATGTTGGTATTTTTAAATATGGTTTACGGCATTGTCACATTTATTTTATAACCGTTTAGGGTTCCATACCCAGAGGGTACTAACGGGACCCTATTACTAAGCTTTCGCTGTCTGACCGTCTGTCAGCGGGCTGTTTCTCATGAACCGGGTACGTACAGTATTTTTATATAGCCGCTAACTTTTGGCGTTTTTGATACGTACCCGTTCGTGTGTGTGTTTATTTCAATTATTGCCTCCCTGATGCGTCAGTTACGAGTCAGTGCTTGCGGCTTACTAAACACCATAATGTTTAGGTTTGACTTTCATTTTTTTAATAGTTAGTAGTTAGTAAACATATGGACAGTTGCCACAACAAGGGTATCTATCACTCGCGCGTCGCCAACCCTGTAAAAACTTTATTACTCCATTTTTGACGAACAGAATCGGTTCCGTCCCTTTTTGTTACCCACCACAAATAATAACTCATACCGAATTTTATTGTAAATATTACACTGTGGCCATTAAACAGAGTGCTGAGCTTATTGCCAACTCTTCTCGAGACCTTATTCTTGTCAGCAAAAAAGTAGACTGGCTGTAGAAAAAAAATGCTGACCTTTGTTTATTTTGACGTTCATAACGAGCTTTAACCCCATGCAATATCCATAATTTCTCAAGAAAACATCGGCAGAGAGCTCATTTGACAACATAATCAATATAAAAAATATTAGAAGTAAACAATACTTTACTTTGTAGACTAAACATTGTTTAACGACAAATAAACCCTTGTTATATCGTAAAACATTTTGATAAAACGTTGGCCAAACTCTTAAAACCTTCTCTTTTATTATGTTGGGCCAACAGCAGCCAATTTATTCTATAAGCTAAAGTTTTAACCAAGTATATAGAGCTACCCTATGATCATTTTATGTTAACTTGTTGTTTTAGTAACAATATGTTGGGGCCAACATAAGCTTTTGTTTAGCCAAGGTAATTCAGAATACTACTTAAACGTTGAATTATTATATAAATAGAGTAATAAAATAAAATTTGAAGCTACAATTATGAAGAGCTTAGTTTAGTGTGGGTTATATTTGGTTTTGAATTTATAATGAATGGCTAATTTCGTAGTTAGTTTCTGGCTGGGACCAGTCGTAATTTTCGTTTTAAAGACTACAACTCACTGACACATATTACAACCAGACTCAGAACAAACATTCATTATGAATCACATTGTTTTGTCCCATGTAGGAGTCGGACTCACGATCTCCGGCGACGACGTTAATTTCGTTGGTCAATCACTACCATCTCGTTGGTCTAACGTAGTTAATGATATCGTAATTGTATACGTTAGCACCACATTCCGAGGCTTGTAAGATGTTATTCTTATTTTAAAATTAGTACTAATATATTCTAAAACAATCTTAATGCAGATCTTAACACATCATAAGTTTAATTTTACTTCAATCATGAAATTATTTGAGAATATATTATTTGAACACGATTTTTTCGATTTTATTACACTTATTATATTGTCGTAGCAATTCCGTAGCGCTTGTAGCGCTACTACGGCTGTGCTACGAAGCACCAGCCGTCAGATAATAACCATATAATAGTATATTCCATTAATTTTGTGCTGCTAGACTTTGGTCACGACAGCTTATTTCAACGGTAAAGTTTGACTAAGCTTCTCTTACAAGAGACCACAGTCAAACACACACAGTAATACAGTTATTAAAAATATGGTTGTCACTTGTACTTGTTAGATTGGCAACGAGCGTGTGATTAATGACCGATACATTAAAAGCATCCATTGCCTAATGTCACTAGTAACTGCTTAGCTTCAAGCAGACCATTGTGCTTGTTTGCTACCTAATTCAAAGTATGAACAAAACCTATACGTACTTCTCAAGGCACAAAGAGTTCTTGATTTTGAATTTCTTAAAAAAAACTATTATTAAGTTTTAGCCTGACCTGAAAATGGAACCTGAGACCTCGTAATAAGCAGTCATATATATAAGCAGTCATATATATGGCAGTTCTCATTAATATCTATCTACGCATTAACTGAATTGAAGACGTATCGATCCGTAGCGCCTCGAAAACTGTAGTAATATAATCACACTAGCAAGGTCAGAAGAGAAACAAAATAAGTGGGCAAACAAACAAACGGGGAGATTATTACCGCTGTCTATCTTCTACAGGAAGTTGTTCAGGGTAATTGAGGGAAACACGTAATTTAAGGGAGCTAGGTTCGTGTGTGTTGCCATGTATTTTGTTCGAATGAGTGGTGATGTAAACGGTGCGATTGCGAAGTGATAGGTACGACTGCGGTGTTGAAGTCTCGACTTTGATTCTAAGTTTGAAAGTGGTACTGTATTTTTTTGAACGAATACTGCTGAGTATTATTGAATGAGCCAGCAAAGTAAGTTGAATTACTGATTGGCAACCAAACGGTGGCATAAAAAGCGGTGGTGGCCGAGTGGGAATGTAACCGACTTGCACGCAAGAGATGCGAGTTCGATCCCGGGTGGCAGTAATAATGTAAATTTCACTTTGTGGAGATTATATGTACTAATCAATTGATTCGCCATCTGCCAACGGTGAAGGAAAAACATCGTGAGGAAACCCACATGTCTTAAAAGAAATTCTAAAGACATGTCTGATTCACCAACCCGCATTAGGCCAGCGTGTGTGAATTAAGGCCTAAACCCCCCCTCTCTCTCTCTTGATAGAGGAGAGGAGACCCGTGCCCAGCAGTGGGACATATATGGGTTGCTATAATTACTATATTATTAACCAAACGATAGGAGAATCAAAAGTATGCCTATCAATTGATGTTGCCGTCCCATATTTGCAAAGCAAACATGACATGTGTGAACTCCTAACTACATTACTTGTGTGGTACGGATTAAAATAAAGCATGTTTACAAGTCGTCTGATTTGCAAATTTGAAAAAAATAAAATATATTTTTTTAAATAAAAACAACTTCAATAAGATATTTTCTAGGTTTAGATATTTGTTGAGTATATTTTTTTAGATGTTTGTTGATTTTTCAAAAACCTCTTTACTAATTTTTTTAAAAATAAGCTCTTTCAAACGAAAAAATATTTTTTTCTAATCGGTCCAGGCGTCTTGTATTAATGTATGAAAAAACAAAAAAGATTTCAACGAATTGAGAACCACCTTTTTGAAGTCAGTTAATTATTATTATTTAGAAAATGTTCTTTAATTTAAATTTTAGAATTTGCTAAGCAATTAATATTTCCTTTGTTATCAAATACCCTATTGCAGCCTAATTTGAGAATATAATCTGTCACCTGTTCAGGAGGCTGTTGCTAGGGAGATATTAATGTCGCTGTAAAATGGCCACCGTTGGCAAAGTGCCCATCTCTCGCTCCCGTACCGCTTGGTAAAAAGATAATGCTTTGTACGAGGAAGGTGGTGTTTAGGATTTAAGTTATATTTAGTTAGAACCACAATTTATGTTTGTTTTTTTTACGATAAATATAACGTATCAGAGTCTGGAATTACATACATACATACATCACGCCCGTCTCCTAATGTGGGTAGGCAGAGACTATGGTACGCCAATTGCTATTAATTGCTAATTGTATGAATGGAAATGTCGGTAGAGGCCGCCCTAGGAGTACATACAACGACCATGTAGGGGACCAAGTAGTTTGTCTGGAATTATGGTAAATTGTTAGTACCTAATGATGTAGGTACTATAATATGTATTTATATGTGTATGTATATGTATTATTTATAGCGAAATATTATTATATATGTATGTGTTGTTCTTAATACGTATTTATTTACCTCCATTCCTTGTATTTATAACACCAAAACCTCCCCCTACTTTTGCTTTATTATATTTAATTTACTCTTCTGTCCATCCAAAGGTTGCCTGGCAAAAATTGCTTTTAGCAATATGGCCACCCATTATACATAAATATGTGAAATATTATCTGGTAATAATTGGTGTATAATAAAGAGTTTTCTATCTATCTCTCTCTAGTTTACGTGTCAGGCTTCTCGAGTAATCAATGCCGCACACCCTACTATACCTACATATCTTACTTATATATCAGAGATCCTTGTATAAATTCATAGTTACAACATACATATACCATATTTAATTACCTTAACTAACCTAATTAAATTAGTCTCAGCCATACTGTCATATTGTCTTTTGTACAAACTAATGAAACCAACAAACTTTACTTCTAATTAGAGTCGTATAGCGGTACATACGGAATCATAATATCTACTAGGTACTTACAAACTTTATTGAAGCACCACATAACTTTACCATAAATTAATCTTTATTTTTAGAATCTCACATTTTTTTCTCAAACAAGTAAAGCACGAGCTAGCTGGGGTAGAACCTTATAGTTGTAAGGTTGCCTTAGAGAAAACCAAAATAACTACACACAGCGCGGTGTAGTTGTGTTCATGTGTGTGAGTATAGGTCATTAGGCTCATTCAGGAATGCATTTTGAAAACAACCTTCTTTAGATTCTAGGAATACTATATCTTAAAGCACCATATCTTAACATCAGGCGGGCCGTATGCTTGTTTGCTTCCTAAGTAGCATAAAAAAAAATATTTTATCTCGGCCCCACCTCATTGGCAGCAATGCCAAAAATAGACAGACTCAAAAATAGTGCTTCCTTTTAACCACACAGGACAGATACAATACACAAATGTGTGCGCAAATATAGGTGCACTCTCTATTCCTTTACTCTAATTGTCCGATCTGACAATCAGAGTGAAGACTGTCCTATCTCGTCCTGTCTAGTCTCGATGTGTTTTAGGACACCTATACACTGACCGCAATAAGTCTTCACCTCACAATTCTATCGATCCACGTGGTTATTGCTTAGCTACTAACTCCTTTATACTCAAAATACGATGATCACATAGAAACAATAAATACAGCAGCATATAAAATTTTATTAAAACAAATACAACTGCTGAAATCATAAACAAATTATTGTTATTTTATCGTGATACATAAAACATGTCCTACATTTCGTTTTCTTAAAACATTATATTGGTGCGTGTGATTGAATAATAATAATAGCAAACCTATCATTTTAATAGTCATCTAGACCAATTTCAGTCACGGCAGCCAATCTCATACGAAGATTAGCCAACTGCGCAGGACAAAATTTAGGGTAAGTAATAATAATAGTAATGTCCAAGTTATAACAAACGAACGGTTTATTTTTTTCTTTAAAAAGACACCTTCCGCACTAGGGACCAAGCCCTGTGTTGACGGGGGACTTTACAAATATACAATTGTTTTTTGTTTTTTTTTTAAAGACAACGCCCGCCTTAGAGAACAAGCTCTGTGTCGCGGGGGACTTTACAAACATACAATTAACGGACACAAATTACATCAGGACACAGGATCAACAAAAAAGTCACACAAAGTTTTGTCCCTTTGCGGAAAACGAACCCGCAACCCCGTGCACTGCAGGCGCATATTGCACCTACTGGACCACCGAGGCAGTTTATCGGAAACAAAGTACAACCAAACTCGGGACAACCATTTATGGGTTACAAAAAATTTTGTCCCGTGTGGGGATCAAACCCACAACACGCCTCGCAATGGTAAAATAACCATCGAGGTAACCATTTAGGCCACTGAATCAACCGTACAGTCAGATGACCTTATGCTTTGCATCGTAGCGGAATATTTAAAACAAACAACAATCGTAGTATACCCATGTGCAGCGCTGCAAATTATTAAATTATTCTCTCATAATTATACGAAATTCATATTTTATCTAGTGGTCATTTCACGACGATCACAATACGTTGGGAAGCCGTTAAGTGGCAGTACGCCAACACTTGCCGCAGAGTGCACAGATCAGATCAGAGAGAGATAAACAGAATATGTACTTGACTCTTTATATTACATACTGACCTATTTAGTATTTAAATTGAACATTTGACAGATATCGTTCTGTTCAAAATCCACCATAGATAGAGAAAGTACTTTGAGTCTCACCCGAATTTCCTGCCTTTCAAGAAACTTTTTTTTCCTTTCTTGAAAAATCTTTTTAATATTTTGAAAAAACAAATGAAGACGGATTAACCAATGAACAACTTTTTATTGTAATCTAAGTATGTTACGCTATTATTATTTTTTTTCGGGACAAACACACATAGCTAACTGATCCCAAACTAGGCAGAGCCTGTGCTATGGTCACTAGACAACAGCTGATAAACATACTTATATATTTCTAAATACATAGGTACACATTAAAGATAAATTACACCCAGACACAGAACAAACATTCGTGCTCATCACACAAAGATTTGTTCTGGGTGGAAATCGAACACACGACCTCCGGCGTAGCAGTCAGAGTCACTAACCACTAGACCAACAGGCCAGTCAATATACGCTACGCGAAAGCTCAGGATTTACTCACATATTTAAAGATGAACAAAAGGAATTCAGAAAACTAAAATTTACTGCTAATATCATATTATACGCCTATAGTTCATGTATTAGAACACAATTTTAAAAAAAAATGCTATAAAGACTGGTTTAAACTCTTTGACAAAAGAATCCCAAATCATGATCCACAAATGGTAGTCCCTAGTCTGGGTGTGCACTTTTTGTCCGTTAATTGTATGTTTGTAAAGTCCCCCGCGACACAGGGCTTGTTCCCTAGTAGGCTTGTAAGGGGACTAAGGGAGTAAGTCAGGCAAACAATAGCCACTGCCGGAGAGAAGTATCTCGAAACAAAACTCTATACCAACTCGTCTGGCCAGCGTGGTATAGTAGGCTAATATCCCCGTAAAAGTACGGAGTAGACCCGTGCCCAGCAGTGTGACGTTTATGGGTTGAATCATGAAAATAACACACCCAGAGAAGAGGAAATCAAGATAAAAATAAAACAGAAATGCAAAGCTCAAATGACATTAGAAAACGTTATATGCAGTCCAAACTTATAACATGTGGGGGTGTCGTCAAATTGAAAAGTTTTAGCATAGCGCGGTAATATTTTAAAGTTCCCAACTTAAAGTGGGGCAAACATTGATTATGTAGGAGCTGAGTTAAGGAACAAACGGGTTAAACACTCCTGATGGTTATATATGTGAATGTATTGTTTTATATGATTTATTTTGTCGTAAAATATACTAAACTAGCAGCTCGTTCCTAATTCACTCGGAATGAGTAACTCCTATCTACTTATCCCGAGCGAAGATAGGAGAAGATAGAAGTTGAATTTCAAAAAATATTATCATTGCGGATATATAAAATTTTTAGTAGTTTTTACGTGAAAGAGTAACAAACATCCATCCATCCATACTTACAAACTTTCGCGTTTATAATATTAGTAGGAAGTAGAATTTAGAGAAGAGAAAATTTGGAACATACATAGGTCAACAAATTTTAACTTACTAGACCTAGTAGTTTTAGCTCATACAAACAGATTTAAATATATGATTAAGATTTATTTTTATCATGATTTCTTCTTCTCTAAATTCTACTTCCTACTAATATTATAAACGCGAAAGTTTGTAAGTATGGATGGATGGATGTTTGTTACTCTTTCACGTAAAAACTACTGAACGGATTTGGATGAAAACAGGCACAGAGATAGATTATGGTCTGGAATAACACATAGGCTACTTTTACAGCGATAACCGACATCCACGAGGGTGGAGCCGCGGGCAACAGCTAGTACATACATTATATTATAGACAAGTGGCATGTCTCGGTTTTGTATGGGTGGATTTTTTTTTCGTAGGGATCCTTTAATTTTTTATAAATAACCTATGTTACTAACTAACAACGTAGCTTTCTCCAGATGAAAGAATCTTTAAAATAGGTCCGGTTACGTTTTAAGTTTATTCGTTACAAAGAAAAACAAAAATACAAACATTTTCTTTTTATAATGTTAGTATAGTATAGATAAATTACACACATCAAAGAAACGACCTTTTACCTGGTAAAGGTTTCGGGCTCGGTTCCTTGAAGTGCAATTTCAGATGAATCCTTTAGGCCGAGATAATGATGTCTGGTTGCCATAATACAGGCGTTTTGTCTAGTTTGGGCTCAAATAGCTAGCTAGCAATCTAGATATGTCCAACTGCTGGGCATAGGTCTTCTCTCCTGTATCAAGAAACAGTAAGGATTAAGGCCTTAATTCACAAGCACTGACCTCATAGCGGGTTGGTGAATCTGACATGTCTTTGGAATTTCTGCCAAGACATGTGGGTTTCCTCACGATGTTTTTCTTCACCGTTAGCAGATGACGAATCTTTTGATTACTGATTCCACGATATTATTATGTTATTATTTACGTATTCTTTATAAATATAAAGGAAAATAATTATTGTTTACGTTTATCCAGAGTAGAAAGATGTATATTAGTAAAAAAATATGGCCGACGGGCCGGGACTTTATGATTCTGACCTGTCTAGTTTATGTAGCGTAGTTTAAAGTTTACTCAAACCGTAACATATAAGTTTTAGCCTTCACTCTCTCACTTTGCAAAATAAAAATGTTATAGTTTTTATATTAGATATAATTATATTCTTGTGGTATTTTTGAATTGATAATAACGTCTAGGGCCAACTCACATAAAGCTACGAGGTGCCTAAAACTTCAATTGTTCGAGCGAGAAAGAAGAAAAAAGCTATATAACGCCAATCATCAATCCCTGCTGAGGTTTTCCCGAGAGACTATAGCATGTGGTTCTTCAAGAAAGGAGTTGTAAGGTTATTAAAAGGTCGGCAACGCGCAGTGATACCCCTGGTGTTGCAAGCGTCCATACCATTGCTTACCATCAGGCGGGCCGTATGCTTGTTTTCCGCCTTGGTAGTATAATATATATAACGTGTATAGCTCCGTCCCCTTTTTTCGTTTGAACAAATCACGTTTAACCCGCCATGATACGGTTCAACGGCCTGTAGGAAATAGTAAACTGGTAAGCATAGTTATATATTTCTAAGTTATAGATTAATTATATATAGGACAAAGAATTGTGCTCATCATACAAAGATTTATCCGGTATTTACATATTAAAAGTCGTATATGTCAGATTAAGACACTTCATTGACTAAACGGAAGTGAAGAACTTGACAGAGTCAACAGCTGTAAAAACAACACACCGAAGCGGAGTTCACCCGCAGCAGTCGTCGAGTTCGGACGCCTTGAAACTGTCCCGTCTAGTAATAATTGCAATGTAATAGTGATCGAAATATAAACGTTGTTATTTTATACTGATTTAGCCTACAAACGCTCGGAAAGTAATGTTAGAATCATACCATTGTCACATAAGAAGAATTATTCAACCCTCGTATCCGTTATATATTAATAAGCACCAAACACTTAATGGACAAAGTAAGTTGATCACACCTAGCTGTCAATAAATGCTTAACACCATACAAAAAGTGTAGATACTTCGATAAAATACTCATTTGTTGTAACAATATAAATAAAAGAATAACCGCGCACTTCATGTGAATATAAAATCAGCAAGTACACCAATAAATAAACAAAAAAAAACATCACATGTTTCATAGCTACTACCAACAACGAATAGGCCAATGAATCATTTTCCATATCTTCACCGTACAACATCCACATTTGCCTTATACTAGAAAACGTCAAAACAACAGACGTAAAAAAAGAAAAACTCATACGTAGCAATATGAGTATCATGAAAATAAATATAAATCCCTCTTCACACGACGCCCGTAAAGATATCTAGTCTCCCAGCTAAGATTTCAAATACACTCCTTTTTTCTCGGCCTGCAATAAATCGCTACGAATCGCGGTAATATATCCCAAGGTTTGCTTACTACGTGTGGTAGATTCTAAAATATGTGTAAAGAAAATTTGCCCTTACGTATATGTACCTATGTGCGAAGAATAATCGGATATCTAAGGGCTTATTCACATACTGACATGGTTGTCATATGAACTATGTTGTGTGCATAATTAATGACATTTTGAGATGGTAACGGCAGTCAGAGTTAAGCAGTTACCGTAGCCTATGGACGCTTGCATTACCAGAGGTATCACTTGCGTGTTGCAAACTTATTTTTTTACACCAGGACTTTAAGATGAGAGTATCCCTGAGATAGGAATACGTTTCTTTCAAAACGCATCCATAAATGAGCGCTGGAGACCTGTACTCACACACAGGAACACAACTACACCGCTGTGTGTAGTTATTTGGCTGTGACCACAGCTGTAAGGTGGAGGTCCATCCTCAGATGGGCTTGCTCGCTAGTATGGTGCCCTACCTCTCTAACCCTAACGTTGTTGTTGGTTGTTTTTCACTCAATAAAAAATATGCCAGTCTCAAGATGAAAACTGCGTATGTGATAAAGACCTAATATTTGTTTTATATGGCTCGTCATTTTAAAATGTCAGCTTTGAATTTATAAACCAGTATTTGCACCCTAGTCAGGCTTACGTAGTCTTGGATTTAGAATTCTTAGATGTGTGTGTAAATTTTTTTTTTTACACACGGCATTTTATTTTATAATCCTACTAGATTTGAAAGAGATAGATTGGTTTAAGCTTTTGAATAATGATCAAAAGAAGCTAAGTGTATTTCATATAAACCCGTATATAGTAGAAACAAATTTAAATAATATGTACACATATACTCACGCCTGATTCCCTGAGGAGTAGGCAGACTAGGTACGATTTTTTACTTGCAAATGAACTTGACATATTTATTTCATTTGCTTTATTCTAATTCAGCATTCTTTAAGAGTTCAGAACTCTTGTTTGCCATACAAAAAGTTTTAGATATATTTTTTGTGTGCATGTGTATGTCACTGAAGTCCTCCTAGACGGCTGGACCGATTTTAATGAAATGTTGTGTGTGTATTCGGATAGAGCCCCGGATGGTTTAGATTCACAATTGGACCCAGTAGGTGGCGCTGCTGTCGGTAATTCAGCTTTTTCAGGCAGGATTACGTCTGCCAGGTCTAGTAGTATACATATATATTTGAAGTCAAAGTCTCACTAATATGAACGTCAATAGATTAGAAACAATAGTTTTCTTCCTATAGCCAATTCACTCAGGACCACAAAAAGAATTGCCAAGAAACTTTAACCTCTCCTTGATTCGCCAGAGTATAACATTAGTTAAGGGAAACAACATAAGTATCTAGTACCTGGTTAAAGTCGCGGGCAGCCGATGGACAAGGTCAGCTCAGGACCGAACGATGTGGAAAACCTTGGGGGAGGCCTATGTCCAGCAGTGGACGTCTTATGGCTGAGATGGATCTAGTACGTACCATACAAAAATCAAATGTAAATATATAAAAAAACTAAGTATAATTCATTCGATGAAGTTACGTAAAAATCTTTTTTTTTTTTTGACCCTATTTACAATTATTATATTGAAAAAAAAATAGAAAAAAACAGAGCATAGCAATCATTTTTAAATGCCATCTTTCAAAAATAATATAAAAGATCGACCACTTACCTAATCAGATAAAAGCCTTATACCCTGGCCCTGAAAAATTATAGTCCGTTGACATGTCAGAAACTAGTATACTCGTATACATCAGGGCAAAAGAGGTGTAAACTTTTCCAGGAGTATACTTCTTTTTGGTTAAAAAGACAAGTCCCGCACTAGAAAACAAGCTCTGTGTCGCGGGGGACTTTACAAACATACAATTAACGGACACAAATTCTTTGCGGGTCACACAAAGTTTTGTCCTGTGTGGGAATCGAACCCACAACCTCGTGATCAGCACGCGCATATTGCGGCCACTGGACCACCAAGGCAGTCATTTCGAAACGTCATGAGTAAAGATGCAGTCACATTTGCTTAATTGTTGATCACCAATATCCTTTAATAATCGTGACGTGTAAATGTAGAATTAACTGTATTTTTAATCGACTTTGAAAGAGGTTTTCAATTCATTTGTAACCTATACATATGTTTTGTTTTTATTTATGCTCGAGCATATTATATCCTTTGTTTATGTACAGATTTGAATGATTATTTTTGCGTTGGGTTTTTTTGTTTGAAGTCAGTTTATATTTTTGTTTTAAAAATATTTTATATATATAACCAATGTTAACAAAAAAGATGTTAGCAAATTATTTAACAAGTTAGAAAAATAGCAATAAATAACTCTGCTATTGCGATTTTAAAACTTTTATTAAAATTACCGTGATAGTCAACTCTATGCTGCCAGCATCCAGCAACTGTCGCAACCTTTGCTAAGTCGTCGTTCTGTACAAACAAACAAACTTTGACTTCATCCCGAAACTTGCTGTCAATAAAATCACCAATATGACCTTACCTTAAGGTGTTCCACTTGGACGAGGGTTGACAGTCATGAAGAGTCCCGATCCCCGTGGGATGAAACGCCGCGTAAGTTCTGCTTGGATTCGAGGGCCATGACCTCGATATTCACCGTGTAATGGCCGTTTAGTATATATGTCAATACAATATCGAGTAATTAATAATGGTTAGGAGGTCCCTAACCGAATTTCGGATCACTGCACTGCAAGCCCTATATCGCGGGGAGTTTTTGTTATATGGACACAAAGTATACCGAAACCTGGTACAACCAATTATGGATCACACAATTTAATAAATATTAACATTAATATAATAAAGAATATTGTACTCATCGCTATACTTTACCTTGCTATCTTCGATGGGACACGAGAAAAGCAATATTGTCAGCCTGTAGTTGTTTGCTTAATCATCGGTATTGAATGGTAAGTATTTATTTTGACATAAAGTGGCAGTATCATCACTATATAGTCTTAATCTTTATATATAAAAATGAATCCCTATTTCCCTTGGTCACGGCATCACGATTTCAGTAATTCTTTTTTTGTTGTGTTTGTTATTTATTGTCAGGATAAGGTTCTTATGTAAAAGAAATAAAGTTGCGCTGAAAATAGTTCAACCCGGACGAATTCGGGGCGGGCTGCTAGTTAGTAGTATGTATATATAATATTATTAAGAATATACGATTATAACTTTAGTGGTCCCCTTGCTATTTTCGATGGGATACGAGAAAAACAAAATTGTGTGATCTACAAATATTTGTTCCAAGTCTGTATTTTGTGTCTTTAGTCCCTCGCGACACAGTTGTTGTATGAGTATTATAAATGACATTTAACATTATCTTTCACATTGCCAGTAGCGTTGCACAAATAACAGCAATACTACAACCATAATGACGAAAGCAAATTAACCCCGAAGGCAACATTATCCGACCATACCTGAGTCCAATACGTCACTGACCTTTCAATCTACCCTTTCGGCATACAGTCATAGTATAAATAAGTAGTAAAGAAACTGAGCCAAAACACAAATTAAATACCTTTTACTCAGCGCAGATTTCATTTATCGGTTTAGCGCAACTTGCACATATTTATTTATTTCGATACGATTTTATAATAGATAATGACAATATAGTAGATACCTATAATACTTATTAGCAATTAAATGGTCTTTTTTACAATTATAATATTATTGCGCTGTGACAACTATATATGTTACGAGACCTTACGAGACTTGCAGGATACGCTTTAGGTATTTATTCGTTGACTTTTGTGCAACTATAAATGCGATTCGCTACTACCTTCTTTTCATACGGTGATAGAGTCCCGTGACGTCATCAATTACTCGACAGAAATCCACGTTGCCGCCATATTTGTATACAGAAGTAATTGTATTATTCAAGGTACAATAAAACATTCATATTTACATTCGCAGCTCTGCGTTTACAACAAACCCACGCATGTTTTGAAACATAAAATATATTTATGGCTACTATGATTTGTTGTTTATTCGCTAGCGATTGTAGTTGTAAAATTGGACAGCCTCTGACTACATTGTCTACATGTATTGAAACGAGATATTGCCCATGGCTCTGCTCGCGTGGAGAAAAAAAGTACCCTATGTCCTGTACTTATAATTATCTCATTGTCAAGCAAATTTCATCCGTCGTGAAAATCAGTACAAAATTAGAGCTATTTTATTTTATTTTATTTGGGAAACAAACAAGTGTACATTGTATATTACACTAAATTACAATAGAAAGCATCTAAATGTACAGTCCACAACGTTTCCACTTATTACTATGTTACAAAGTAATGAGGTACAGTGAGGAAAATTAAAAACAATAACTATTTTTATTTTAACGATTTCATTAAGAGTCACAGTAGACTCTAGAGCTATTGCCGGCCTAAAGAAGTTAACACCAGGATTTTGTGATGAACTGATCCCGTGGCTAAGAAAACATTTCGATAAAAATAGTAACCGTTGAAAAATTTTGCTGGCCATCTGAGGTCTTTTCTATAAGTTTTACCTCACCAAATTATACTTTCTAAATGCAAATGTTTGATTAGTTGCAAAAAATACCACAATCGCTGTATTGCCTATAATATTTGAAGAGTTCCTACAATTCCTCAAGGATCCCATTATCGGAACTAAAAATGTAAAAATAATAAATGTAATGAACGCCATGTTTATTTTTACAAATCTATGTAAAAATGTGTGTGTATTTTGTGACGCGTTTTAGATAACATGTTATCATATTGTGTAAGCATTGTTTAAGATAATATGTAGATATCATCGGCGTGATGTACAATCCTCATAGCATATTATTTTTGCTCCTAAATTGAAAATATCGAGAATCAATCTATAAAAAATTGTTCCCAAATAACAATTTAATTATAGTAATAATAACAACCCATATATGTCCCACTGCTAGGCATTGGTCTCCTTTTCTCTATCAAGAAAGAGAGATGGTTTAGGCCTTAATTCACGCACGCAGGCTAAATGCGGGCTGGTGAATCAGACATGTCTTTAGATTTTTTTCTAAAACATGTGGGTATCCTCACGATGTTTTTTTACTGATGTTTAATTTAACTATAGTAAAAGACAGAAAAATAATACTCATAGTAGGTACTGTTTATATGAATCTTGTTGGTAGTTACTCATGACATTGCCGTATATGTGTATTTATTGCCGCGTCTGTATTCCCTAACTCCCATAACCGTGCATAGGGAGTTGGTGATAAATCTACCGATGGATCATGTGGCCATCTAGTTCGTTGTATCAACGTAAAGAAACGCGTCTAGGGAATAAAGATGTCGTTATTTTTGTTGCCGTTTTTATACTATTTGGTTTTGGTGGTAAATAAGCATACGGCCCGTTTAATTGTAAGCAGTTACCGTAACCTGTGGACGTCTGCAATACCTGGGAAATCAGTTTAATATTGCCAAGTAAAAAAACACTTTTTGATATTCCTGCCCTTCGAGACAAGTGGCATAAATAAAACAAAACTTGTGCGGCAAACAAGCATACAGCTTGGCTGATGTCGAGCAGTTACCGCAGCCTATGGACACTTGCAATACAAGAGATTTATGTGATACTATCCGTTTTTTACTCTCTATTCTATTCAATTCGACTACCACTTATCTAGAGTCTGGTTTTGTAATATATATTTTATTTGAATTCAACAGTGATTCTATTCCGTTATCTCGCCTAGATATTATTAGATTTGGTTATTTCATAAAATAAAGTTCCAATAAACAAATGAAAGTAACTGAAAATTGACGAAAACTTTAAGACAATCTGTCGTATAGAAAATGATAACATCAGCTAAAGACTTTACAATATTTTGATTCTTAAGTTACTTAAAATAAAGATGATTTTTCCGTGAATTGCCTTTTGGTGGATGGTGTAAGATTACAAAATATTTTGATTCTTATGTGATGTCAGATAAGAGTGATTTTGCTTTATATTTTCTAAATTGATGAAGGGTATTTGAATGAAGAAGTGGTAACAAAGTTTGACAGCTTTTGTATAGATATCGACGAAAAAGACTGTCTGATGAGCGTTAATCAATCAATCACTAATTAAATGATTTTATGGAAATTATGATTTAATGATGGCAGCGCAAATTGGTGAAAATTATTTCGCTTCAATGTAATGAACTATTTGTTTATTTATAAAGTTATATTATAGAGTAGCCAGAGAAGGTAGTAGTTTTTAGTCGTTGTCTGTGTAGGCAGCTCGCCCACGTCAGACTTTGACGACGGCGTGGACATGTGCGTAGCACTATTGAAATAAATACATTATATTTTTCCTCTCCTCTCTGCTTTACTTTTGTACACGATTATATTTAAGCATTTAATGCAAAGATTTGTAAATGAGGTCCAACGGTACATGTTTCTTGATAGAGGGTCTAACGGGCACTAAAGTATAGGCAAAATTCAGGTTTGGAGGTCCAAACGGTACGAGGAGGTCATATTTTTAGACGAGCTCCAAACATGGAGGTCCAACGGGCACGTAGCCACCGCATCCTATCCAGACAATCTGTGAGATTGGGATTTGGGAGTCACATGACTCTATATCTATGACTGCATGGTTGGTTCAGTGACTTAAGTGATTACCACTGCACAGCGTGGGCAAAAGTTTGTTCCATAACTGGCTGTCTGAGTGTACTTTGTGTCTGTTAATTGTATGTTTCTAAAGTCAAAACACAGGGCGGGAACCAGGCCTGTGTTTGTGTACTGTGTGTTTGTTTTTTCTAGTGCGGGTTTTTTTTAAATAATGAACCAAAGGATTAATGATTTTACACGACATTTCTATAGACATAATTATAATAACGAGTATAATTCATTACATGAAACGTATGTTACAAAAGCTCACACACACAACTATGCCGTTATACCCAAAGGATACGTTCACATAATTTATTGATTTTCGGTCAGTTGGCCAACGTTGTCAATACAAGCCGTAATTAATTAATCGGCCGCCACAGCCTCAATAGGACCCCTTTGTACGCCGCTACAGCAAACAGTCTTTGGAAGGAGGAAGTTTTGACCACAGTTTGGAGTAACGAACCTACGCTTTTAACCTCTTTCATTGCTTTGCTGAAGAGGTCGGTGCTACTGTAAATTTTGATTGGCGGAAAATTTTATATGAAACAAAAAAGATACCTAGCGACATACAGGTAAAGTTCTAAACTAATATTACATAACATCAATGTCATAATGTAGGTAGGTGGGCAACGGAGATAACTCAGGGCCGCTATATGAAGATTAGTTATTTAAGAAAATCAATGTATGAATTCGTGTAAAATATATTTTTATCCGTAGTAAACCTACAGATAAAAATATATTTTATATAAAGTCTAATTGTACACTGTTACCAAATTCCTCAGAAACGTATGCAAATAAAGAAAGTTATTTTTTATTTATATACAATAAATATAACTTATAATTATTACATTTAATAAAACTTAATACAAGGAAGCAAATAAGGTCCCTGCGTCAGCTCCAATGTTGTGGCCTCAACCACACCGCTTATGCAATGGTTTTCTTAAAAAAAAATGTTCATATAGCGGCCCAGAGCCTCTAGACAAGTGGCATAAACGATAATCGAATCGAAAAGTAAAAAAAGCAAGTGTATGGGATTTGACGTACGTTTACGACATTATATCGTAGACTTGTGTCAATTCCCATACATTTTATTTTTTGACTTTGCGATTCGACTACCGCTTATGCCACTGGTCTAGAGGCTCAGTACAGCTATCTTCGTTGCCGTGTGTACCATCATGTGAGCAATGTAGGTATATGATACAAACACCATCACTTGGTCAAAAGTTGTATAATATATATCGTCCCTAAAGAGTCCTTTACTTCACTTCATAATTTTCTTAGTACCAGGTGACACGCCCCCGTGTTGTATGAGGTCATTCAGAATGTAATTGATCATCATCATCTCAACCCATAAACGTCCCACTGCTTGGCACGGGTATACTCCATACATTTGGAGGGTTATTAGCCTACTATACCACGCTGGCCAGACGGGTTGGTATAGGGTTTTGTTTCGAGATTTCCCTCGCTTGCTGTGGATATTGTCTGCTTGACTCTAGTCTAGTCGACTCTTATGACACCATCGGGATGGAACGGGGTGGACACATTTGTTTTCTTAATTCGTCACCACATGGACAAGAACGTAATTTATACTTTTTTTTTTTTTAACTACCAAGGTGGCAAACAAGCATACGGCCCGCCTGATGGTAAGCAGTTACCGTAGCCTATGGACGTTTGCAACACCAGGGGTGTCACTCACGCGTTGCCGACCTTTTAAAAACCTTATAATTTAACAGTGAAATTATTGCCAAGTGTACTTTTTTGGAACAGAGCGTTCATTTTTTTTCAGAAGAGTCTTTACCTTACTAGAGCCAAAAAGCCACAGAACACATGAACGTGTTCTGTACTTCTGTGATAAATACATTTTGCGTCTAGATTTGCAGTGTTCATTTAAAGAAAATGTAAATATAATAGCTACGGTAACTGCTTACCTTCAGGCGGGCCGTATGCTTGTTTGCCTCCTTGGTAGTATAAAAAAATTGATGTAAAAAAATATTTTGGCAACCCTCAAGTGATAACTGTGGTATTGCAAACGTCCATAGGCTACGGTAACTGCTTAACATCAGGCGGGCCGTTTGACACACAAATAGTCACTAAAAAAAACTCACAATGCATATTTTAAGGATTTTTCCTTACAATTTTAACGTCAGCTTCACTCGAGTAATGCCCCTGGTATTTCAAGCATCCATATGCAACGGTAACTGCTTACCATTAGACTTACCTTTATACTTTTTCGTATATTATTCATAAAAAACACAACCGCATTTTTAAATCTAGCCATTTAAACAATTTTTGGATCCATTAATTTTGTCAGGATCCCGCTCACGAGAGCGTGGGAGGAATCATATTACAGTATAAACTCAACAATACACAATTTATCTCGAAAATAAATGTAAAAAATAATAACATACATTCAAATTAAGGGCGAGATACATTTTTATCGTCTCTCATAATAATACTTTATGAGTACATACTATATTTTATATCAGACTAGCTATTCCATGTGGTTCTACTCGCCTTAAATTTGGATTTCGTTTCGTGTCACGTTTATTGATACTGCCATGCTTTCTTTTGGTCGAAGCCGCAGGCGGAAGCTAGTATTAAATAATAATATTTTATATTAAGTCTACATGGCCATATGATCCCAAACTAAGCTAAGCCTAAGATGGTGACCATAGAGCTCAGAAAAATATTATAGATCAAATTTATTACAGCCAGACAACAAATAATCGTGCTCATGACACAAAGATTTGTCCTGGTTGGGAATCGAACCCAAGACTTTTTCCAATAGGCCAGTCATCAATATCGTCATCATATTATAACCTCTTCAATAAATTAGGCTGTCGAATGCAAAAATATTTTTTCAAATCTGAGTTCTGACTGATTTTTATTATTATGTATTTCGGGACTAAAATCTAAAGGTGCCAACTTGCCAAAGTTAGCGAATTTTTCTTTAAAGAGTTGACAAATTACTCGATAATTTCAGAAATAAGCGCGTACAAACAAACAAACTTATTCATAATATTAGTAGGTATAGTAAAATGGCAGAGTTATATCAGATTTGAGTGAGTACATGTAGTTGTACTCACTCAGTATTTTGTCAATGTACTTGTGTTATATTAACACGATAATATCATGAATAATATTTTGTATTCTTTCTACTATAACAAGGCTTCAACAATTTAATAAATATATGCTATACTATTTGAAAAAGCGCTGGTGGCCGAGTGGGAAAGTAAACGACATGCACGCAAGAGGTGCGAGTTCGATCCGCGGTGGCAGTACCAATGTGAATTCCACTTTGTGGAGTTTATGTGTACTAATCAAATGATTCACCATCTGATAACGGTGAAGGAAAATATCGTGAGAAAACCCACATGTCTTAGAAGTAATTCTAAAGACATGTCTGATTCACCAACCCGCATTAGGCTAGCGTGTGTAAATTAAGGCGTAAACCATCTCTCTCTTGATAGAGGAGAGGAGACCCGTACCCAGCAGTGGAACATATATGCTATTATATTATTATTTAATACTTGACCAGACTGGTAATCTTGGAGTATTCTCCCACTACTTTTGCTTTATTATATTAAATTTTCTCTTTTGTCCATCCAAAGATTGCCTGGCAGGAATTGATTTTAGCGATAAGGCCGCCCATTTTACATAAATGTGTAAAATAATATATGTATCATAAATGAAATTGGTGTACCATAAAGAGTTTTCTATTCTATTCTATCGTAACCCTAATTGGCAGTAATGGAGAGGTCGTATTCATAATCACCTCATTGCTAATGGTGGTAGAGCTGCGATAATTACCCGCACGTCCTGTGAAACTTAGTTCTATAACAGTTACGAGTACGTGGTCTAATAGACAGTCCTCTAGTTATTAAAATGATCATGGTAAATTGGGTGTTATTTCAAAGTAAGTAAATAATATTTACTTCATATTTGCATTGTATCAAAAATATTAATCTTATCTGGTTAGCAGCTAACCTGCCCCTCTAGACAAGTGGCATAAGCGATAGTCTAATAATGTATGGGATTTGACGTAAGTTAACGACATTATATCGTAGACTTACGTCAAATCCCATACATTTGTTTTTTTGACTTTTCGATTCGACTACCGTTTATGCCACTTGTCTAGAGGCTCTGACCCTCTAGACAAGGGGCATTAACGGTAGTCGAATCGAAAAGTCAAAAATGCAAATGTAAGGGATTTGAAGTATATTATAAAGCTGAAGAGTTTGTTTGTTTGGTTGAACGCGCTAATCTCAGAAAGTACTGGTTCGATTAGAAAATGTTTTTTTGTTAAATAGTGCATTTAACCAGGAAGGCTAAAGGCTATATAACATAACGCTAACCAACCAAACCAAAGCAAATAAAAGCAGCAGTAAATGGCTCATCATCACTGCACGAATGTACAAGGAAGGCGTCCATCAGAGAAGAGTGGCGGCGTGTTGTTAAGCTTGTCACCAACACCTGAAGTGGTGACCACGACCAATGTCAAGAGTGATATTGCCAAAGAAGACTGTTGGTCCGCAACAATTTTTGCACGCTAGTGCAATATCTACATATTTCTTACTATAATATAATTGTATTTAGTGGCGAACACGAACTGGAAGACGCAGCGTGGGCAGGCCTCCAACAAGGTGGACCGACGACCTGGTAAAGGTCGCGGGCAACCGATGGACAAGGTCAGCTCAGGACCGAACGATGTGGAGGACCTTGGGGGAGGCCTATGTCCAGCAGTCGACGTCTTATGGCTGAGATGGATTTACCATTCATGTTATACAGTCTTTTGAAAGCAACAATTTAAATTTAACCTTTTCCAGACACACAAAAGAAACAATGCACTCCTTTTTTCTCGTCGCGGGTTAACAAGTTCATTCGAAATTCCTTTATGAAAGAATTTTCAATTCATACTAGTTTAATCTGAAGACATACGTATATAACATACGCTAGTAAACTCTGTATATTGCGACTAAACGTTGACAATAAAAATTCTTCATGCAATCTACTATAAAATTGTTTGCTGCAAGAAATATGGCTTTCATTACTACCCTCGTATTTTTCAACAAAAATTTCTAATCATGTTTCTGTTAGATTTAGTTTATTATACCAAATTAAACTGTTTTTGGAAAGAATATTGGTTTCTTATTTGCTGAATAAGCTCTGTTTTTTTGTTTTCCGATTTTTCCTAGGATTTTGTGCGTCTTAAACAATATACTTAGTTAGATTTGTACGTATATAAAAATCTGCACCTTCAGCGTCACATACACATAGAGAGCTACGAGTAGCTTTATAGTAAACCACCGCATTTTATTACGGTCTTCTTTAAGGTCTAAGATTCTTCTTATATTTATCAGATGAGGCATCCCTAAATCTGTGTCATTTAAGTACTAAGTTATGTACATCAAATTGAATTACTATTAATAAATTGCAAACTACTGCTGGACATGGGTCTACTCTCCTCTATCAAAAGAGAGAGAGAAAAGTTTTAGATCTTAATCCACACGCTGGCCTAATGCGGGTAGGTGGATCAAACATGCGTTTAGAATTTCTTCTTTCACCATTAGCAGATCGTAAATCATTTGTTACGTACTTAAATACGTAACTAGATAGATAATCGGATTAAATAAACATATTCGACAACAGATACAATATGCTTCAAGTTTCGCAAGTACAAGAGTATAGCGGTGATAGTCAAAGATCTTCGGTGAATAGAATAGAAATAGGCATTCTGACAGTTGCATCTCAGTACATTTTTGCCAACATCATGTTCGTTAAACAAAATATACACCTGTTTTGTAAAAACAGTGACATTCATACACTAAACACAAGGAACAAACATAAACTAGTTGGTACGTATCACCGTCTTCATAAAGTCCACAATTCATTTGCGGGACTCGGGGTACGTTTCTATAACAAACTACCTCTTGAAGTTATGAACCTACCCTTACACAAATTCAAACTAGAAGTAAAAAATAATCTTTTAAGCAAGGGTTATTACACTATTAATGACTTTTTAAATGATAAAAAGTCATGGGGTTAGTTGCTAATTTTGATGCAGAATTATATAAGAATAATAACTACATTTAAAATTTGTCAGGAGACGTTTTGTGATCATTATTGGCTTTCTATTGAGTTTATTTTTTCTTATTATGTCCTGGATTGTCATGCTCACTGAAATGCCATTGCTTGTGGTGTCGTATTGGCCGGGTCAGTTTCTTCCCTCTAATATGGCGAAGGAAATGATGGCTGGTCTGTGCGTCATGCTCGTGAACGGGTGCTACTTGGGGTGGCTGGTCAATCTTGGCATGATTTATTTTTAAATATTAAAGATATAGTTTCTAGATATTTACTAAGATTGCAATGTGATCTCGACACGTTTCTATCTTATACTTACAAAAAGAAACGATCCCTCATTACCATACAGTGGAAAGCTAAATTCATTTTTTTTTTCAATATTGTTTACCCATTAATTAAATACTTATCTAAAATTTCTCATATGGTATATTGGTTTCCGTTCCTCTTTGTTACCACTATTGTAACTCATACCAAATTGTAAATGTTATACTCTGGCGATTAAAAAGAGTGGCCCGAGTTTCTTGCCAATTCTTCTCGAGGCCCAACCCTAGTCAGCGAATTGGCCTTAGGAAAAAAGTATGCTGGCATTTGTTTTAATGACGTTCATAAGTATCATGGATTTGATCTAAATGAATAAATGAGTTTGACTTTGACTTTGACTTTGAATAATCCCCTTGTACAATATGGCTTCGCGTCTACAATATCCTCGCGTCTTCAGTAAAGGCCACCTACCTTTATTCTGTTGGACTCTATCTATACTACATGTCTATGGAAGACCACTAAATATATTTTTCTGTATACACAAATTATGTACTAAGACACTACTTAATAATTTATCGCCGGGGACTTTTACAAACATTCGACTGCCTTGGAGGTCCAGTGGCCGCAATATGCGCCTGCTGTGCATGAGGTTTTGGGTTCGATTCCCACACAGGACAAAACTTTGTGTAACCCACAAAGAGTTATTCTGAATCTGGACGTAATTTGTGTCCGTCAATGTTTTTAAAGTCCCTGCGACACAGAGCTTTTTCTTTTTTAAAAGAAGATTCGAAACATACATTGTTTTGTCTCGGGTGTCTTTCGAATCCATATATACTTGCCGTGGTGTTGGCAAGGTGACCTTTAACGATTAGACTACAAGAATCGAAATGACTATACTCGGCGCGGTGTTGATGGTGACCACTGATCACCACTAGACCAGAATCCCTTTCATGGCATCATGTCCAGGTTGCTAAACACATCTAAAAATTTACATCACGGGACCAACGAGGGATGTGGTTTAAAAAACGGTCACCTATCTATAAACTAACTGCAGCAAGTTTGCTTAGCTCTGCAGATTCTATTGATTCACGCGGCCGTTCCTTAGTTATGAGTTTATATTAACCGGCCAACGAGAGGGTGGTTGATTGCTTCCTTCTTTCTTCGCACACAATTGGAAACTTATTGCGTTTGTATTTGTTTACTTAATAATAAATTTCAATCCGTTTGTTTCATTTTCGTCTTGGAGAAATATATAAGTACCTATATTTCTTTAGGATGACAATTAATATTTTGTTAATATTTTTCTTATACTACTTAGGTGACAAATAAGCAAACTATCCGCCTGATGGTAAGCTGTCACCGTAGCCTATGGACGCTTGCAATACCAGAGGTATCACTTGAGTGTTGCAAACCCATTTTTGTACACCAGGGCTTTAAGGTGGAAGTAACCCTGGGATAGGAAACGTTACTTTTAAAACGCATCCCTAAATGAGCGCCGGAGACCTGTACTCACACACAGGAATACAACTACACCGCTGTGTGTAGTTATTTATCTGTGGACTTCTGTAAGGTGGAGGTCCTTCCCTAGTCGTGCTTGCTCACTAGTATGGTACCTCTCTTAAAATGTATTAAAGTATTTGGACATTTGTAAGCATCTCTTGCATGTTGCTAACCACGCACAACACTAACGACATCTACTCACATACACAAATTGCTGATGACAGGATTTCAATACGTATCTATGTGGTATCCATCTCCCCGGTAGTTTTATTTTTTATTTTAATCGCCTTTCATTCTATTGTTTATAAAAATAGTATACCAATTTAAGCACATTGAGCGATTGGAGGAGTGTGTGTTAGGGAGAAGGACAGCAGAAAGCAAGTATGATCGAATTTCAACCACCAGGCAACCTATAGTAGTAAAAAATATGGATAATACTAATTGTTTCCCGCAGCTCCACCCGCGTGGATGTCGGTTACCGCTGTAAAAAGTAGCCTATGTGTTATTCCAGAGCATAATCTATCTCTGTGCCATATTTCATCCAGATCCGTTTAGTAGTTTTTACGCGAAAGAGTAACAAATATCCATCCATCCATACGTACAAACTTTCACATTTATAATATTAGTAAGGATTACACGATTTAGTAAGGATTACACGACGAACGACCGTTGCGTTGTTTATTGTATGTGTACAAATTGTAATTAGATTAAAATATTGTTCAGTCATTTGTTTGTACAAGAATCAATCAAGAAAAAAAAATAATAAAATCAATTTCCACAAGATAAACCCGCAGACACACTGTAAGTACACAACACACAATCGAAGCTAACAATCGGGACAATACTATGCTGTGTAATCGGGGCAGGCGACAATAACGCATAATCCACTGCAGATTAGTCTCCAAGGAGCCCACACACGATTGCTCTCAACACACACACAATACAACATAATAGTTCATTGTATAAACATGGATATATACGCATGCTAAATGCATTCAGTTCCCATGTCATAATGCTATTCTTGATATAGTAAAATACCGAAACACCTCAAATTTATTTTTAATTAGAAAGAGATAACATTTATTTAAGCAAATCAATTTCATATGTACATTTTAATACTACTTATAATATACATAAAACTAAACTTAAATACAAAAAAAAAATACAGAACTAAGCTGTTTATTCCTCAACATAACTGTCTACTAAAAATGTACTCAGAAGGCTTTAATAAGTCTTTAATGCGCAAAAAATAAATTACAGGATAGATAACAAACATATATCATTATTATGTACAAAGGTGAGCCTAGCTTTTATTAGAATATTATAAAAATAAGAAAAATGAAAACTCACGGTGTTATAAACTGATTTAACTGTGTACAGTCGCTTTCGCGGGTGAATCATCGGAACCTGAAACTTCAATAGTCAGGCATAAATTCAAATCTGATTAGTCGTTCCATAGCTAAGCGCCATCGAACAAACAAACAAACTCATCGGCTTTATACTCGTATATCAGTATAAAGATATATATCTAGAGAGGATGCGTAATATTTTGTTCTTTAATTGTTCATGTATCCATTTTTGCATGCATATTGCGACTTTTCAATATAATCAGACCTCTGTATCTAATTCTGGCTATATATCTATACTTTTCCTGGATCGTAATCATAAAAT
Organism: Trisateles emortualis; assembly: GCA_947095525.1. NCBI lineage: Eukaryota > Metazoa > Arthropoda > Insecta > Lepidoptera > Erebidae > Trisateles > Trisateles emortualis. The sequence goes on along the minus strand of OX352736.1, from coordinate 15,614,311 downwards.
CCAGCCGAATTAAACCTCTCTCAGCTCTCTTGATAGAGAAGGGTCACGTGCCCAGTAGAGGGACATACTATAAAGGTCGCTTTTAAATGATTATAGTAACAACTCCTCTTTAAGGCTTTCATAATTAAATATGAACGAAGATGTCTAGTTCTAACCAACCAACTCCCCTTCAATATAAGCGACAGAAATAAACAGTTTTTCGCACTACCCTGCGATTTGTATGAAATATGTCCGCTTGTTAGCACCACCAGTTATTTATAGAACCTTAACAAGATAACCGCAGTAATGAGAGCCGAACCACTAGCACCACAGTTTACGAAAATTCAGCTTAATTCTAACATCGATCGCACAGGATAACTCGTTATTTGTGGTAAGTGCCAAAGTACATATTTATTGTTTACTAGCTCTTTTTCATGGCTCCGTCGCGACAATATCAACTTTCATAAAGATTAAGTCAGCGGTTTTAGAAGTTTTTTTTAAATATTGTGCTTATGTATGACTAGCGGCTCGTCATCCCGGCTTTGCAAGGGTGGACATGTCCCGTATTTTTTCAATAAAATATAGCCTATGTTACCAGCTGATAATATAGCTTTCTAATGGTAAAAGAATTTTTTTAATCGGTCGACTAAGGCAACGGCACCTAATTCCGATGGGTTCTGAAATTGGCACCTAATTCCGAGGTATTTAGAAAAACTGCATTTACTTGCGATTTACAAGCTGTTTTTTACCAGAATATCTCTTATTTAGTAGATAATATATCTACATGTGGATATATTATCCAAGGTAAGGTGTAAAGTATAAGATGTTTAAGATAATCGATAAGATTCGCAACGATAGCCGGTCCAAATGAACTCTTCATACATTTGGCACCCTGTGCACGTAAATATCATGTTTTTTTAAATAGCGTTTTTCTTGTTGTTTTGGTACTGTGTGTGTGTGTAATTCTTTGCGTTTAATTAGTAAAAGGACTATATTGTTTATTAGTATTACATTACCTTTTTGTATTTAACTTAATAAATAACGGTGAAAATGCGTTTTGAAAATACCGCGGAATTAGGTGCCATAAAATTTAGCGGGTTCCTTATTCCGATGTATACCACGGAATAAGGATTTCATAGACTAGGTTTCATTTTGTGTTTTCAGGATTGTTTTTAGGATTAGGCACTTTCCACTTTAGATTTACTAACTTAAGTAGTCAATAAATATAAGATCTAATTACGTGGTACACTTTTGCATCGCATTCACTAATTATTGCATATCAAAGGTGGTGAATTTTAGTATTTTGTTAATTCGTTGTATAAGAAAGTCAAGGCCAAAAATCTAAGTTTATTAACAATTAAATGTAACTCTTAGCAAGTGAAATACATATTTAGACAGATATTACAATTGTACACTAATCTGTATATAAATTATGCAAAAATGTTTTAGTTTTTAATACTCGGAATTAGGAAACGTGATATTTTAGTACGAAACCAAATCCCGATGTATAGTGCATCGGAATCAGGTTCTATGGGCACCTTATTCCGTGGTATAGATAAGTAAAATACAGGCTGTTCACAATTCACTGAAGCATATAGTTTAATTTTTTTGAATAAAATTTGATTTAGGAAATTTGTATTTTGGTTATTGATATTGCAAATTTCATTATTTTTTCACTCTAATGGAACGTCCAATAATACAATTAATGTAAATTGAGTTACTTTGTCTGTAAAATTATTTTCATAGTGTTCTCGTAACATGACATAATTTCATCATGTTAATGTTTTAGATATCTTTAATATTTTGATCATTGTTTTTTATACTACTTGGGTGACAAACAAGCATACCCTGATGTTAAGCAGTTATCGTAGCATAGCAGACACTTGCAATACCAGAGGTATCACTTGCGTATTGCCGATCCATTTTTTTACACCAGCGCTTGATGATGGAAGTATCCCTGGGTTAGGACTACGTTTCTTTCAAAACGCATCTCTAAATGAGCGCTGGAGACCTGTACTCACACACAGGAACACAACTACACCGCTGTGTGTAGTTATTTGGATGTGGTAAGAGGGAGGCTTTCCCCAGTCAGACTAGCTCGCTAATATGGTGCCCTACAATAAATCCTGGCCGTCTCTTAATTTACAATAAATAAAATCAGTGATACAAATGTATCTAGTTTTTTTTTTTCAAAACTCGACAAGATTAACATTCGAAAAATATTTCAAAGCAATTTTGTGTCATAACTACGTAATAGTACTTATATTATAATACAAAACTAATTGATTTAATAAAAAATAAAAAACGACTGTAAATAGTATCAGAATTTTCATAAACCTCGATATCCCAAATTCCTAATTTTAAAATACTAACACATGATATGATATGAACTTTCATACAAACTTTATTCCCCATGGTAATAAAGATTCAAAGAACAATAACATATATTTTATAAAGTAGATAGGGATTTTTTTAAACACCATGTTTTGTTACCTCGGAATTAGGAACCAAATACATCGGAATTAGGATCTATACATCGGAATTAGGGGCTACGGACTTTTTTCATATTTTATTTATTATTTAATACAAATCAGGGTCCTATAGTCAAATCTTTAGTCTATTTCGATAGTCAAATAAACGAATCTTCTGATAAAAATAACAAAACACCCAAAAAGGTACAGTAAATGCTTAATTTTCGATGCTGTTTCGAGTTTTGGTGAAAATACCGCGGATCAAGGTGCCGTTACCTTAATAAACTCAAAAACTACTTTTTTGAGTTTATTAGTTACATACAAAAATACAAATCTTTCCTCTCTATATTATTATAATATAGTGTAGACAAGTATAATTTTTCTCTGGTTGTCCTGTGTATGTTTTAAATAAATGTTTTCCTTTCTTTCTTTTTCTAAATAACTACATACATTTAAAACAATTGCTGCAGAGTAGAGTAGTGCATCGATCGATAGTACCATGGAAATTCTACTTCATGAAATGTATACGTATAAATCAAAAAAATATAAATCAAATAAGACATTAAATCAGTCAATCAATAATTGATTTGTTTCTGCGAATGAACTAGCCGTCCTTTTTTAAACTGTGGTTCAATGCAGCCTAGACTTGGTTCTATTTTTCAATATACCCGCATAGAAATCTGCTCGTAATGCAATGGACGGCAAGGAGTCACTGTGCAGTAAATTTTATATTTAATTGAGTTAGGTCTTAATTTTCAAGCAGACAGCTCACTACTGTTGGGATAATTAGAATGTTGGCTTTAAATCTAAATTATGTAAAGATACTGTCATATAAGTCAGAAATCTGTACTTCACAGACACTTAGCTTATACAAGTGTCATTATTAGAGATAAGAGAGGTAGAGCACCATACTAGCGAGCAAGCCCGACTGGGGAAGGACCTCCACCTTACAGAAAAAGTTTATTTCAAAACGCATCCCTGAATGAGCGCTGGAGACCTCTGTACTCACACACAGGAACACAACTACACTGTAAAGCTGTGTTATTTGGCTGTGGCCTTCTATAAGGCCTTTCCCTAGTCAGGCTTGCTCGCTATATGATACCCTACCTCTATTTAAGTAGTATAAATAAGTAAGAAAAGCTATGAATGATACGGAAGCGCCGCGTCGCGTCGCCCGGGCCGATACAACCTGCAGTGTGTGTGTTGCCTATGTTACCTATACCTACCTACATATTATACTCATTTATGTATTTATTTATTTTATATTTTTAACTGCATTTTTGTACATTTACTTTTTTGTTGTTTTTAGTTTAGTTTATAGCTTAATGTCCGTTAGTCACTTGGGGTTACCACTGAAAATCAGCGCTGTGTTGTTACCACAACATAGCATTATTCTGAGTGGTAACCTCATTGACACAGTAGTTATTTAAATTAAATTAATTTACTGTGTCAATAGATGTAATTTTCTTTCTTCTTTTTATGTACAAACAGTTATGAGACTAGTTTGTTGTAGTAGGAGCACATAGGAGGTTCACATTGCGTTTGTACTAGACGCTTGGAAAATGAAACCGCATTACCACAGTGACATATCCTTTTTATGCCCTATTCCCTCTTGTATTATTTTCTGCATAACTCGTACGTGTTTTCTATATTGTTAGCAAAGTCGTATGCTTGTTGATGTTTTATTATATTGTAGAGATAGCAAACGTAGAATGTTATGGAGTATGAATAGAGAGTTGCATGTTTTGAAATATTTTTTTTAGTCAATTAGTTGAGTTATCTAATTTATACATCTAATTCTCGTGTCATAGTGTTCAACTTTGAACTCCTCTGAAACGGCTCGACCGATTTTCGTGAAATTTTGTGTGCATATTGGGTAGGTCTGAGAATCGGACAACATCTATTTTGCATCCCCTAAATGTTAAGGGTGGTCCACCCCCAATTTTTTTTTTAATTTTTTAGACAACATTTTTCGTTTTTATTTTTTTATGATTCAGCATTAAAAGATACATATAACGCTAAATTTTCACCCCCCTACAATCAATCAAAAATTTAGTAGCAAAACAACGTTTGCTGGGTCAGCTAGTAAATATATAAATAAAATAACTTTTATTTCAAACACTGAATTCATATTATGTTAGTTACAATAAAAATGAAACCCCTAAATGTATGTACGTGCATAACTTCCGATCCATCCATCCATCTCAGCTATAAGACGTCCACTGCTGGACATAAGCCTTCCCCAAGGTTTTCGATCCGAACTGCCGATCGACCGCACCAAATTAGATAATTCTTTTTTTTGTGTTTGTTATTTTCAGAACAAGGTTTGTATAGAAGAAAATTATTAGACAAACTGATTTTTTTTTAATATGGCGGTATGAAGTTCGCCGGGTCACCTAGTTATACAATTATTATAAATTTTAATGAATTGATTTGTTTTCGTTTTTACTAAGAGTGCATGATATGCTTCTACCTTTTACCTATGCAATGACCCCTACAACCATACTGTTGAAAGCTAAACAGCAATTTATCTTTTCAATGCACGTCATATTTTATAATAATTTATTCATTTTAAATATAGTTCCTTCTGTAAAGTTAATAGCAAAGTCAAAGTTACGGTGAATTTCGTGTCAAAAGTTAAGGCACTTCTTACCTATTTACAAAAGCAATTCAGGCAATACACATTCTCATATAAATATCGGAAAACATACATTATGCTGCGACGAAAACAGATACTTCACAACATTACATGTAAGGAAACTTTACGTGGCAGTAAAATTATTTTTTATCGTTCCCACAGACATAAAGTTCAAATTCCAATAAAAATAGATTTCCAACATTATGATGGCAACGTGTATACGTTTAATTTCCCCATTTGTGTGGAGTTTACCCACCAAGAGTGGTATTACAGCGGCCATACATGAGTTTTATATGAAAAAATCAGCTATTTCCATTTGGAATTGCCACTTGCGAACGTCGCTCCCACTTGAAACTGGGTAGAAAAAGTTTAATATAATACAAATAAGGGATGTTAAGTATGAATATGTTTTTACCTTCAAAAGTGGAAAACACATGCGTTTATTAAAACAAATTATTTACTGAGACGTGTAGTGATGGATTACGAATAGGTACAAATGTCACCACCCCGTTCCATTCCGAGGGTGTCGTAAGAGTCGACTAAGGGAAGTTAGTCAGGCATACTATAACCACTGGAAGAGAGGAAAACTCGAAAAAAAAACCCTTTACAAACCCGTCTGCTCCAGTAATATCTCTCCAAATGTATGAAGGAGACCCATGCCTAGCTATGGGATGTTTATGGGTTGAGATGATGATGATGATTCATTAAGATATACATATGAATTAATATAAGACTCGTATTATAATTATACTGACTGTAGATATAGTAGCAACCCATATATGTACCACTGCTGGGCACGGGTCGTCTCTTCTATAAGAAGAGTTTAAGGGACAGTATTATTCAATTTTAAATATAAAAGGATTTTATCAAAAAATACATGTACCTAAGCTAGTCCCGGGAAGGTTGATGTATGAAAAATTCAAGTTGATCTTTGCTTAAGCACTGCGCCCACTCACTAGCAGGGAGTTATATTAGGACGAGCACACACTAACAATATCATTGTGTATTTCTTAAAAAATACACTTTTTTTTATTTGCAGTGATGAAATACAAGTTGTTGAAATTAATTCCACCACTGACAGGGAGTTCATCCACATATTTTAGAACCTATATCGTGCCGCACTGTGCGGTTTCAAAGGAATTTCCTCCCACGTACGATTAGGTTGTGGAATGAGCCGAGGTTTTCCCGAGAGACAATAGCATGGGGTTCTATTATATATTTTGAGTGCCTTGTCCCCCGTAACCCAGTGGAACGGAATCCTTATAGTCAAGATAACTAACCACTAGACCAACAGTGAGAGGTAGGGCACCATACTAGTGTACTCCCATCTTAAAGCCTTGGTGTAAAAACTTGGGTTGGTATCACGCAAGTAATGTCTTTGGTATTGCAAGCGTCCATAAATAGAACAGTCAAAGAATAATAGCTAATTATTTGTACATGGGCTTTAAGATGGAGTATCCCTGGGATAGGAAAACGTTTCATCAAAACGTCAAAATCCCTAAATTAACACTGGAGACCAATACTCACACACAGGAACCCATAGCGCTGTGTGTTGTTATTTGGCTGTGGTCTTAAAGAGGTAATGAATATGGCACATAATTATCTCGCAGAACTTATAACCGTTGGAGCAGAAAAGTTCCAAAACCAAGTTCAAAAATCCATTTTAATATGGCGACCACAAACTGAAAGACGGTGTGCGCGTAGCATAGCCAAGACCTCAAATGAGGTGGACTGATGACCTGGTAAAAGTTGCAGGAATGCTGTGAAAATCTTTAGAATAAATGTCTAGTAGTGGATGTTTTTCGGTTAAGAGAGGTGCTCGTAGCTAGGTGCACTCGCTGTTCGGTAAACGATCAGCGGGTTAAGCTATCCAGGGCGCGGTAACCATATAGATGGGTGACCACGTAGTGGTAATGAAACTGAGCGTCTCCGTGCTTTGGAGGGCACGTTAATAGTCGGTCCCGACTGTCATCAATCGTTAGATCACGACAGAGGCCTAATATAGGCAATTTAAATAACTGTCACCAGGTTGGCCACTAACCAAACGATAATAATAATAATTCGGTTAAATAAAAATATAGTTATAATCGTGAAAATCAAATAGTTATGATAGAAAGAGCTAAAAAAAGTGTCAGTGAAACATTGGCTTAAAATAAAACGTACCGTAAGCGACCGACAACAGGTGTTCTGTGATAATGACTAAACAGCCTTTGAATTTGTAATGAAGGCACTGAGTACGGGGTGGCGGGCGTCATGGGGGCCTTTGTGACGTCACGAACACGGTATACTACAGCCGATACAGTAATTTAATTGCAACGTTGTAATGCGAGGTAATAAATAGTGTACTGCTTTGTAAGCTTCGGGTTAAGGACCTGGGGTGGTACTTCACGTGGGCGCAGGTGGGTTTTTGTTCCAAATTTGAACGTAGTTCCATTATTCAGAGCGTTTTTTTTAAATAGGTGCATAATTTAAGTGCATCTTGCAAAGAGTTGTACTTTACGAATGGCAGTTTATAAAATATGAAAGGTAAAGAGCGGTGGCTTTTAAAATTCTAGTTTTCATTTAGAAACAAGCCCTGTGTCGTGTAGGGCTTTGCAAAGATAAAATTCACTGACACAAAGTACACCCAGATTCGAAAAAACTATCTTTTGACGACACAAATATTTGTCCTGTGTGAGAATCAAATCCATAATACTTACCTACCCTAACCACCTTTACCACTTAATAAAGGCAGTCAAATCAGTCCATACATTCACCGTTAATCTATACTAATATTATAAAGAGGAAAGATTTGTATTTTTGTTTGTTTGTTTGTTTGTTTGTATGTAATGGATAAACTCAAAGACGACTGGACCGATTTTAAAAATTCCTTCACCATTAAAAAGCTACATTATTTGCGAGTAACATAGGCTATATTTTATTTTTAAAAAATAGGGGTAAATAATGCCAAGACCTCAGACAATCACTGACTAAATTAGTAACGCCTAATAAACGCCTATAAAATAATTGCTATTTCATTTTTTGTAGGCGCTAACATTTAACAATACTTTAATTTAGGTAATCAGGAAAGCAGCAGAGAAAAGAAAACACTCCACCGAATCTGTCTGGACAAGATAAACTCAATAACTACCCAATAAAATTTAATACGATTTTCACCAGGTGATGGCGTAATTCTTCCATTATAGTTTTGTGAGTGTGAATTGGCTGAAGTATTACGATGATAGTTAAACGACTAGGCAAAATCTTGCCGTAGGAGGCAATGTTATTCCTAAATAGATCTAAAAAAAAGTCCATGATACTATGTGTCTATCTGCGACCACAAAAATTACTCACAGCGAAACGCGTGATCGGCCTCTGTCTCATCGGAATACTTAACTGATATATATTTTTAACTGACTTTTAAAAGATGAGGTTCCCTAAAATAATTGCATTGTTTGTTTTTTTATCCCGAAACCTCGTCATTCAAGGGCCGATTTGTAATATTCTTTTTTAAGTGATCGACAAAGCTCGAAAAATTGCCTCAATTAAGTGGCAATGGGTAGGGCATATAGCTCGCAGAACCAATGGCCGTTGGGGCAGAAAGGTTCTAGAGTGGCGACCACGAACTCGAAGACGCAGCGTGGGCAGGCCTCCAACAAGGTGGACCGAAGCCCTGGTAAAGGTCGCAGGCAACCGATGGACAAGGTCAGCTCAGGGCCGACTGATGTGGAAAACCTTGCGGGAAGCCCATATGTCGAGCAGTGGATGTCTTATGGCTGAGATAGAACTACTTTTGTGGCAAACAAGCATACGAATCAACTGATGTTAAGCAGTTACCGTAGCCTATAGACGCTTGCAGTACCAAAGGTATCACTTGCGTGTTACCAACCCATTTTTTACACCAGGGCCATAAGATGGGAGCAGAGTATCCATGGGATAGGAATACGTTACCTTAAAATTTTATCCCTAAGTGAGCGTTGGAGTCCTATACTAACACACAGGAACAGAACTACACCGCTGTGTATAGTTATTTGGCTGTCGTCTTCTAAGGTGTTGGTTCTCTGTTAGGTGGAATTCCTCCCCTATCTGAAAAATTTCTCTTAAAAACATTTTGCAATTGAATGTATAGTTTTTCATATTGTTCTCATTAAAAAAAAACCACACACCTGCAATGAATCAAACAAATGCATTCAGGAAGTATAAATTCGTTAGTGAAACTAATAAAGTATACTGCAGATGGCCAACTTCTCAATGATAAATAATTAGTCGATGGAGATCAGACATAATGTGTAATTAAATGACTGTAACTAATCACATTCAATGAGCAAATAAAAATGGTACAAATAAACTAATATGATTATACAGCTGGATATAGGCACCGAAACTTATTTATTACGTAATTAAACAATGTACAAAAAAAATGCATGGTTTCAGAGATATACATAATAAATAGATACTTACATATATATCGAATTTACGTTGAACTCTCACCAATATGGTCGACTATAATAAATAGGGTTCAGTTTACTGGTTTTTTATTCAGTTTTGTTCCGGGAGCTTATGTAGAGTACTATATCTCTATTAATAGAATGATGAATCAAAAAGAATCTAATAACTATGCAGTTCAATTTCTGAAATCCTTGAGCACTACGGTGGACCATTATGCCCTTTAGAAATTTAATAATTTTTTAGCTCACCCAAACTGTGTAGATACTGTATCTATCAGGTTCATCATATCAACCCATAAATATCCCACTGCTGGGCACGGGTCTCCCCCATACACTTGGAGGGATATTAGCCTACTACACCACGCTGGCCAGACGGATTGGTATAGGGTTTTCTTTTGAATTTTCCTTCTCTTGCAGTGGATATTGTCTACCTGAATTACTCCTTTAGTCGACTCTTAGGACACCCTTGGGATAGATAGGAGTGGTGATATTTTGTATTCTTAATCCGCCACCACACGGAATCCTATCAGGTTAGAAGTGACCAATTTAAAACGAAATGTATGGATGCAGAAATTTCTACAGGGCATAAGCTAAGCACAGATAAGCTATGCGATAGGCCATAAGATTGTTCACGTTTGCGCTAAGACAATTTGAAGAGCAGAACAATCGTACAAAGAAGGAATATTTCTTTATGAAGTTTATTAATTGCAGAACCTTAATGTTCAAAAGAAAAACGTAATTGACAAATCAACAAACGCACAGTTTAAATCACTAGACATTCAGATAGCTATTACGATTTAGGCATCCGCTAAGAAAGGTTTTTTAAAATGTAACCGCTAAAGATGACAATCAGCCGATGAAAGTTTGTAGTTTTCAGATTTACAGTAAAAGACTGAACACGCGAACGAAGTCGCGGGTACAGCTAGTGTAATTATAATTAAGATATTTCAAAACAATGAATCAGTTTCATTATTTTAAACCAGACATTATAATTTTAATTTGATGGCACCTTAATAAAGTTATAAAACAGAATGCGGCAGGCACCACTGCCGAAATGAAGGTATTCCAAAGTTGACGTTTCGCATATTTTCATTTGCATATTTGATGTGTTGGTACGAAGCTAGTATGTAAACAGCTCAAACAACAATGGAATTGTATATTTACCTACTTTAGAAGTCGGTAAAAATAAACCATTATTCATATAGAACGACAACTTTTTCCATTTCCCCTAATAGCACACATCAATGTACACACACCTCTAAATATACCCGACGGAATTCAATAGCGACAGGGCTGGATTTGACAGGCTTCCTTATGTTTAATATTTGAAACCCTACTAATATTATAAAAACGTCTTTTCGTTCGAACGGATCTTTATATACATGGCAAGGAGATAGATCCTAGAAAAAGGCATAGGGTAGGTAGCTTTTATCGTGTTAATCAATATTGATGTCGGTGGTTCCGTGGGCACCACAAGTCAAAAGTAACAATACTATCGGAAATAATGCATGTATTCAAATAATCATGTTAAACAGAAATTGAATACCTACGTGATGCCATGCATCATGTTAGCCACATTGGCCTGCATTGACTTAATTAATATCAATGCGCAAATTATTGTTCCATAATATTGTGTTTATTGTAAATTCTTGCCAAAGATCTGTTATTTAGATATAAAAGTTGTGATCAAATCTGTTGTCAATCGGCCTTAAATACCCTTATGTCTCCACCATAGTAACCAAGTAATGCCTGTTATTCTAAAATCAGAAACCATCCAGTCGACTTAAAAAATAAACACTATAGTGTATTGGCGTTAAGAAAATAGTGACTTATCGTTAGCCCTGCTTAGCCGGACCAATTACATCGTAGTAAATTAGCAAGACGCGTCCATTCTGCCTGAACGGCCTATTTTACATATGATCTAATCATTGATTAATCAAGGGCTAAGCTAAGTGACATTAATGAGTCGCTATTTTTCTTAACGCGACTAGACTTTAGAGTAGTAATGTACTTACAAGAACATATAAATCTATACTAATATTATAAAGAGGAAAGATTTGTATTTTTGTTTGTTTGTTTGTATGTAATGGATAAACTCAAAGACGACTGGACCGATTTTAAAAATTCCTTCACTATTAAAAAGCTACATTATTTGCGACTAACATAGGCTATATTTTATTTTTAAAAAATAGGGGTAAATAATGCCAAGACCTCAGACAATCACTGACTAAATTAGTAACGCCTAATAAACGCCTATAAAATAATTGCTATTTCATTTTTTGTAGGCGCTAACATTTAACAATACTTTAATTTAGGTAATCAGGAAAGCAGCAGAGAAAAGAAAACACTCCATCGAATCTGTCTGGACAAGATAAACTCAATAACTACCCAATAAAATTTAATACGATTTTCACCAGGTGATGGCGTAATTCTTCCATTATAGTTTTGTGAGTGTGAATTGGCTGAAGTATTACGATGATAGTTAAACGACTAGGCAAAATCTTGCCGTAGGAGGCAATGTTATTCCTAAATAGATCTAAAAAAAAGTCCATGATACTATGTGTCTATCTGCGACCACAAAAATTACTCACAGCGAAACGCGTGATCGGCCTCTGTCTCATCGGAATACTTAACTGATATATATTTTTAACTGACTTTTAAAAGATGAGGTTCCCTAAAATAATTGCATTGTTTGTTTTTTTATCCCGAAACCTCGTCATTCAAGGGCCGATTTGTAATATTCTTTTTTAAGTGATCGACAAAGCTCGAAAAATTGCCTCAATTAAGTGGCAATGGGTAGGGCATATAGCTCGCAGAACCAATGGCCGTTGGGGCAGAAAGGTTCTAGAGTGGCGACCACGAACTCGAAGACGCAGCGTGGGCAGGCCTCCAACAAGGTGGACCGAAGATCTGGTAAAGGTCGCAGGCAACCGATGGACAAGGTCAGCTCAGGACCGACTGATGTGGAAAACCTTGCGGGAAGCCCATATGTCGAGCAGTGGATGTCTTATGGCTAAGATAGAACTACTTTTGTGGCAAACAAGCATACGAATCAACTGATGTTAAGCAGTTACCGTAGCCTATAGACGCTTGCAGTACCAAAGGTATCACTTGCGTGTTACCAACCCATTTTTTACACCAGGGCCATAAGATGGGAGCAGAGTATCCATGGGATAGGAATACGTTACCTTAAAATTTTATCCCTAAGTGAGCGTTGGAGTCCTAGACTAACACACAGGAACAGAACTACACCGCTGTGTATAGTTATTTGGCTGTCGTCTTCTAAGGTGTTGGTTCTCTGTTAGGTGGAATTCCTCCCCTATCTGAAAAATTTCTCTTAAAAACATTTTGCAATTGAATGTATAGTTTTTCATATTGTTCTCATTAAAAAAAAACCACACACCTGCAATGAATCAAACAAATGCATTCAGGAAGTATAAATTCGTTAGTGAAACTAATAAAGTATACTGCAGATGGCCAACTTCTCAATGATAAATAATTAGTCGATGGAGATCAGACATAATGTGTAATTAAATGACTGTAACTAATCACATTCAATGAGCAAATAAAAATGGTACAAATAAACTAATATGATTATACAGCTGGATATAGGCACCGAAACTTATTTATTACGTAATTAAACAATGTACAAAAAAAATGCATGGTTTCAGAGATATACATAATAAATAGATACTTACATATATATCGAATTTACGTTGAACTCTCACCAATATGGTCGACTATAATAAATAGGGTTCAGTTTACTGGTTTTTTATTCAGTTTTGTTCCGGGAGCTTATGTAGAGTACTATATCTCTATTAATAGAATGATGAATCAAAAAGAATCTAATAACTATGCAGTTCAATTTCTGAAATCCTTGAGCACTACGGTGGACCATTATGCCCTTTAAAAATTTAATAATTTTTTAGCTCACCCAAACTGTGTAGATACTGTATCTATCAGGTTCATCATATCAACCCATAAATATCCCACTGCTGGGCACGGGTCTCCCCCATACACTTGGAGGGATATTAGCCTACTACACCACGCTGGCCAGACGGATTGGTATAGGGTTTTCTTTTGAATTTTCCTTCTCTTGCAGTGGATATTGTCTACCTGAATTACTCCTTTAGTCGACTCTTAGGACACCCTTGGGATAGATAGGAGTGGTGATATTTTGTATTCTTAATCCGCCACCACACGGAATCCTATCAGGTTAGAAGTGACCAATTTAAAACGAAATGTATGGATGCAGAAATTTCTACAGGGCATAAGCTAAGCACAGATAAGCTATGCGATAGGCCATAAGATTGTTCACGTTTGCGCTAAGACAATTTGAAGAGCAGAACAATCGTACAAAGAAGGAATATTTCTTTATGAAGTTTATTAATTGCAGAACCTTAATGTTCAAAAGAAAAACGTAATTGACAAATCAACAAACGCACAGTTTAAATCACTAGACATTCAGATAGCTATTACGATTTAGGCATCCGCTAAGAAAGGTTTTTTAAAATGTAACCGCTAAAGATGACAATCAGCCGATGAAAGTTTGTAGTTTTCAGATTTACAGTAAAAGACTGAACACGCGAACGAAGTCGCGGGTACAGCTAGTGTTATATAAATTTACCCCTTTGAGACAATATCCTAAGTCCATCTCTGTGTATTTCTAGTAAGATGTCCTCAGTGAGGGAACAAAAACTATTTCACGTAATATCGAATGTGCCATAAAACGCGATAGGAAAGCCATTGCTTATCTCAAAGCGTCCCGTGGGCGATTCACGGGACAATGTGATCCGACCTTGGCTTTCCTAAATTATACATAGAGTTTTCTATGACACCGTCTTGTTATGTATACCTATCCTTTTTATGTTTATGTTCTTGTTACAATCAGACTTTTCTGGTAATTGAAAAGTATTGTGTAACGCGAAAGTTTACTAGTTCGACTATTAAACTGCCGCGTTTCACGATATAAAATAATATTACCAACGAGATCATGTATTATTATTATAAAAGTTTTAATTGCTTTAACGTTGTATATCACAGCCAGGTTATCCTGATTGAAACAGTTAAAAGGTATATAATGCATGCTTATGTTAATAGTGTATAGTATAAACATAAGCATAGTTTTGAAATTCAATTTCATTTATTCAACAATACAAGTTCACAGTTCTCTTATATGCTATTGTAATGATTATACGTTATATGATATTAAATGTCTGTATTTCTAAACGCACACTTTAACTGTTCTTATAAATCGGTTATTGTTGCTAAGCAACTATTAATAAGAAATAATGACGTGAATGAATTGAGCGCGGATTGCACAGATTAAATATTGCTTTTAATACCTACTTGACCTGTGTTCAGCCCGACGCTCAGTCGATTTTATTCGATTGTAACAAACAAATATTTGAAAACTTGCCGTACTGAAGTCGGTTTTTTTTTGTTAAAATTATACAATACAAATCCGTTAATTGTCAATTGAGAAACTTATTTAAAGCATTATAGGAACAATTTGAGTCAAATCAATCTTTAAATTATTAAATTATAATTACAAAAATCTTATTTATTTAGAAATCATGACACTATGTCAACGAATTAAACATTACCATAGAGAAATTTAATAATAAAATATCTAGTTATTTTTTTAAAATAAGTGAAGTTATATAAGTCAATTTACATTATAATAATTATTAATTTATATAACAATACTAATTCGGATAAAATACTGCGGCCACTGGACCAGCAAGGCTGACTGCTTTGCTGCTCCAGTGGCCGCAGTATGCGCCTGCTGTACAAGAGGTTGTGGGTTGATTCCCACACAGGACAAAACTTTGTGTGACCCACAAAGAATTGTATGTTTGTAAAGTCCCCCGCGACACAGAGCTTGTTTCCTAGTGCGGGATTCATATTTTATAAAAAAAGAGAAAAGAGAATAAATGTCGATTTATGGATTATAAATAAAAGTTATAAACAAGGCGTATTTGTCGAGATTCATTATATTATACGTGTCCCACTAAATAATATTCATCTTTGTAGACTTGAAACCTTCACCAACGATACCTGTTTTTGCTCGTACAAAATACGCAAAATACTAACTAAAAGTAAAAAATAAACATGACGTGAATAACTGCAAAAAAGTCCCATACACATGAATTAGTTGCCATCGTTAATATACCTAAGGGTGGGGTCAGATTAGCGTTACGCGCGTATAAGCTCATTTTTGTAAGCGCGAATTTATATATAATAGTATAAAAAATTGTTATCTATAACTATTATTTACACTTAGTTATATTCTGCTCCCATTTCATCATGATGAAGTCCACCGTATCTGAACGTATGCCTCCTATCTATTTAATAATATAATTATTATAATGTATAATGGGCGGCATATATATAAATGAGTTTGACTTTAATTATGAAAGTAATATTAAAAAAATCTGTTGTTGACAACCCTACATCTAGCCGATGCGATGTTATCGTTTCGTATAGGCTGGGCAGTGTCCAGGGGTGGTCCCCGCCTTCGTGTTGCCAATTTATTTTATTTTACGACACCAACTCTTGATAAGTGGGCCCGTACGTGATCGGACTGATGTATGTTTGCCGACTTCAATCGAGCGAGAGACGTGCTATTTCATATTTGAAGATCATTTTATAAATACTTCGTTGAGACTGAGGTACTAAATATTATTATAAGATACGAGTATGTTTACTTCGTGTGAGTTGTATGTTTTAAGCTGTGCATACAACTTGAAACATTACATAACATTGCTTTTAGTTTAAATAAAAAACTTACATACTATTAAAATCTAGTAAGTGTAGCCATTATTTCTGATTTTTATTTTTTAAATACCTGCAACAAGCCCTGTGTCGCGGGAAAATAAACATACAGTTAGACTCGGCACAACTATTTATGGTTCACTTTAATCGAACCCACAACACGTCGCGCAGTGGAAAATGGCAAGTTATTTTAGGAATTTAATTCCTAAATGCGTTAAAAATCGTTTAATCCGGGCAAAGTTAAATAATCTATATAATAATAGTTTCGCCACGGGAACAGTGTTCTTTCCGGGATAAAAAGTAGCCTTATCCAAAATGTAATCTATCTCGGTGCCAAATTTCATCCAGATCCATTCAGCCGGTTTGGCGTGGGTAAGTAACAAATTTCCATACACGACCCATCCATCCATTTGACCTTTTGCATTTATATTATAATAGATTTTACTACATTAAAATTACACTATATTACTGTGTGATTGACAACAGAAGAACAAATTATCCGTTGGCAATTATTGTAAACATATTATATACAATAATTAATAGTTTACATATTTCAGATTTAAATAGTTATATCAACAAATTTTAAGGAAGTATTCAAGGGAGCCATACAAGAGAGAAAGTCCAACTGAGGAAAGACTCACCTTACAGTAGACCAAGGTGAAATAACTAAATCATGGTGTAGTTATGTCCATTCACTGCTGGTGGCTTCTCTCGCAGTTTTCCACATCACTCACTCCTGAGCTGACCTTCTCCAACGCTTGCCCGCAACCTTTACCAGGTTGTATCCACCTTGTTGGAGACCCGGTTATAATGTATAGTTATATACACTAATGTAATTGAGACAAATAATCTTGCAAGATTATCGTTTTTGCAATCCAAAACACAATTTAGTGTCACTAAATAAACCATTTTAAAATTAAACTGGGTTACAATAGTCTTAAGAATTAACTAATAAAAAGCGAAAAGAAAATTAGTTCTGTTACCCCAGATGACTTAAAAGTCTTTATTTGCCATCTTATCTCTCTAATATTGCTTCAATAAAAAAGGAATGAATTAATTAAGTTTCAAAGTATGAGCTTCTTCGTCTTTAATATGTTGTTCAATGAGCTTATGTCACTGTATTATTTCATTGTATTTATAATATTTAAAATACAAAAATGAGAAGTTAATGCCAATTATGAACACCTATAGTATAATAATGGTTCACTAAAGGCTTCGTGTAAAGGCTCAAAGTCATCCAAAGAGCAATAGAGAGAGCTACGCTAGGAGTTTCTCCGCGAGATCGAATCAGAAATGAGGAGATCCGTAGGAGAACCAAAGTAACCGAAGAACTTGAAGAATTGCCTCCAATGGGTGGCAATGAGCCGGGCTCATAGCTCGCAGAGCTGATGGCCGTTGGGGCAGAAAGGTTACAAAGTGGCGACCACGAACTTGAAGGCGAAGCGTGGTCGCAGACAACCGATGGACAAGGTCAGCTCAGGATCGAGAGTTGTGAAATTCCTTAATATAATAATAATAATTATACAGAAAAAATAATTAATATAAAATAATAAATACATTTATAATATAGATGAGTAGCGGACCTGGCAGACATCGTACTACTCGGAAAAGCTGACATAACGACAGCAGCGCCACCTACTAGGTCCAATTGTAAATCCAAACGATTCTAAAAATAAACCGTTTAGGAGGAGTTCAGTGACATACACAAGGACAGAAGAATTATATACATATTATTATATAAAGATATAGATAAATTAATTATTTACATTGGTGTTTTTCCTGAAAAGCCCGACTTTATTTCACAAAAATAAACACTCAGGTACTAAAAATTAAAGCTAGTTAAACAACAAACACAATTGACAACTTTTATCTAGCCCTAGGGATCGACATTTATTTTTTACTGAAGCCCAAGCGTGTTTATTCAGTCGGGCTTTGTATAACATTTTCTGTAACATCAACTTTGAATGGGATAAATACAAGCGATATTTTAAACAAATAATACTAAATAAAATCTCTGTTGTTAAGTATTATGTGTATTACGTAATTAATTGTAGGTATGTAAAAAAAAATACTGCACGGTTGGTTACCTCGCCATTTACTACTGCGCGGCTTGATGTGGGTTCGATCCCTATAAATAATAATAATAATAGCAACCCATATATGGGACATATATGGGTTGCTATTATTATAATTATTTACTGCTGGGCACGGGTCTCCTCTCCTCTATCAAGAGAGAGAGAGGGTTTAGGCCTTAATTCACACACGCTGGCCTAATGCGGGTTGGTGAATCTAACATGTCTTTAGAATTTCTTCTAAGACATGTGGGTTTCCTCACGATGTTTTCCTTCACCGTTAGCAGATGGCGAATCATTTGATTCGTACATATAAACTCCACAAAGTGAAATTCACATTGGTACTGCCCGGGATCGAACTCGCACCTCTTGCGTGCAAGTCGGTTACTTTCCCACTCGGCCACCACCTCGATCCCTATACGGGACAAAAATATATATGATCCATTAAAGGTTGTCCCGAGTACTTTGTGTCTGTTAATTGCAGGAGATTTGTTAATAAAAAAAACAATTTATAATCTTATAGTTGTCCAGACCTATTTTGGTCACGGCAGCCAATCTCAGCGGGGATTAGCCAACTGCGCTTTTTTCATCCCAGCTTCGCACATTTATTTACTTACTAGCTGTTGCCCGCGGCTCCGCCCGCGTGGATGTGGTTATCGCTGTAAAAAGTAGCCTATGTGTTATTCTAGACCATAATCTATTTCTGTGCCAAATTTCATCCAGATCCGTTCAATAGTTTTTACGTGAAAGAGTAACAAACATCCATCCATCCATTCTTACAAACTTTCGCGTTTGTAATATTAGTAGGATAAATGAATTGTTAGTACAAATAAAGATTATTATTTAGTTTTTTTATACTATTTATTAGATGACAAACAAGCATACGGCCCGCCTGGAGGTTATTTCTCACTAACATAGCAACAAGGATAACATTAGTAAAATAGGTTCTAAATACTAGTGTCACAATAATAAGCCAGCAGCATTTGTGGTGATAAAGAGTGGTTTTCTTAGGGTATTGATCTTCATTCTATCGTCTGAATGTACTTCTGAACTGGATAGGAAAACGTTTCGTAAAAAGTACTCATTTATGGGACCTCAACTACATCACTATATATAGCCGTGTTCTTCTGTAAGGTGGAAGTCCTTCCCCAGTTGGACTTGCTCTTTTAAAATATGAGAAAACAAGACAAATAATAATCGAGCCAAGCAATAAACTAATCGATAGAGCTATTTATTATATTCTTGCACAGGTCTTTAAATAACAAATTGAATCGGTAATAGTTCGACGGGACATTACCTTAGTTTAGAGACTTTAGTCACGAACGTGTTTAGTGCAGATCGCAAACGTGGATAGCTTTTATGGATACGGGCAACAAGTTAATAGTTTTATAGCAACTATAAAAGAGATTACTACCCGTAACTGAATAAAAAGTTATGTTAGTGCTAGAGACTATTTTTTAAATTAAATGTAACAATTGATGTTCTTTCTTCGTATCAAACTCAACTCAAACTCAAAGTTAATAATTCATTTAGACCAAAAGCATGATGTTGGAGGCCCGCTCACGCTGCCGCGCTGCTTCTTCCAGTTCATTTTCTTTTTCTTTTTTTTTAAAAGACAACTCCCGCACAAGAGAACAACTTTTGTGTCGCGGGGGACTTTACAAACATACAATTAACGGACACAAATTACACCTAGACCCAGAACAACACTTTGTGGGTCACACAAAGTTTTGTCCTGTGTGAGAATCGAACCAACAACGTCGTTCACAGCAGGCGCATACTGCGGCCACTGAACCACCAAAGCAAGTGCGTGGAACAAGGGGACCAACGACCTGGTAAAGGTCGCGGGCAACCGATGGACAAGATCAGCTCAGGACCGAGTGATGTGGAAAACCTTGGGGGAGGCCTATGTTCAGCAGTGGACGTCTTATGGCTGAGATGGAAATGCATGATAAAAATAAACAAGTCAGCATTTTTTTCCTACAGCCACACAGTACAGCTGACAAGGAAATCTATTATATTGTTACCTAGTAACTAGTTGAATTATTATCAGATTTTCCCTACAACAAATAACCCTTTTCCCGATATTGACTGGCTTAACTATCATTATAATGTGGATGGAAGGTCCCGAGATTTCCCTGTTTAAGGCATTCAAACAAAGCAGCGTTTTCCTTAAAAAAAGCTACTTCATTTAATGGTGGAATGTTAGTTTGAGAGCATGGTTTTGTGGGTATTATAACGGATTTATTTTATTTCTCCATTAGCTGGCTCGTTTCCTTTTGTATCCTCCATGTTTTGTAGCATGCTAGTGGCATGTTTTTCATAACTAATGTAGAAATAAAAAAAATTGCCAAGTGGCGTGCAAGGGAGGCAATTATCTAACAGAGGACTGCGATAGGATGATAGTGATGATGCATTTTTTTATTAAATCGGATCACTTCTCCACTACCCAAATACCGATTTTCAAAACATTCAGATGTTAAAATTGATCAATCATTTAATACCGAAATAAAAAATAAAGCGTCAAGTTTAAAATTCATAAAATGAAAGGGTCATAAAAGTTGAACATGCAAATTTTAATTCATCAAATTAAAAGAATCCGATATCTCCCGTTCTAATTGTCGCGAGGACACTTGACTGGAGGGTGAGGCACGTGATCAATGGCTTTGTCGAGCCCACCTCGCTTACTGGCATTGCATACTGGGCCCTGCCGCCCGACACTTCATTAGTAAGGAGAATAACTCTAGATGGCGAGCCATTGCTGTAATACACCGCCTTTATAAGATGAGGTGGAACTTTTGAATGGACTTGACGCTGTTTCACAATGCAACTAGACTGATTTATAATTGTAAATGAGGTTTACAATTATAAATCACGGTTTCGGTTTTTCGGACAATAAATATAGATTATTCAAGAGAGGAGCTGAAAATTAAATGCTGTTAGAGGATTGGCAAAGCGCAAGTTATTTTTTGGTCCGCGCTGCAATCGTCCATTATGATTAGTCAATCACAGTAGCTGCTGAACACCCATCAACAGCCGCTCCAAATGCACGCCACTTTGCATGATCCTAAGCTACTCATATCCAGCTCCTAGCCAGCTAGCGAAGAACGTCACTCCACCTTGCTTGAACGTTCAAACGCTACATGATTTTTTTACCTTCAAGCGCCGTGTAAAAATATTCTTTATTGTACTATATTATGTTAAGGATACCTACAGAAATCAATAAAATACACTAAAGAGTATGTACAATAGGCGGTCTTATCACTAAGAGTGATCTCTTCTCGACAACCTTAGGATGGACTGGTGGTTAAAAGAAAACGGCTATTGAAGGCATGTGACCTACATGCCTCCACCATCAACAGCCGTTTTCTTCTTTGTCACTATTTGCATGACCTTTTGTCATGAAAAAATATATATTTTTTGTATAATACGAGGGGCTAAGTATTACAAAAAAGATTTTACTAACACAATACATCTATGCATACATTCTATGTGGTCCAACCCTAACAATTCACCGATTAATTCAATACATCTTTTTCAAATCACCAAATTATGTAGATTACAAGTACCTTTATCAGCAAAGGCCTGCATTACAATAGAATACATGTATTTTAGAACAGACCCGATAACTATATAAAAAGAATTTTCCAGACTAAATGTCAGCATTATTCTTGGAATTACTAATCAACGAACACAATCTAATTCACAAATGTTGGAGCCAATAAGAATTTCAAATTAAGCAGCCACGTTCGTCCGTTTGTGTGAACGCCTAACTTTTAGTTCGGCCAATAATGGATCGGCCAAAGTTACTCAAGAGTCACGCCAAAACTGAATTAAAGCTGATAAAGTGAAAAAGCATATAATGTTAGGCGACTTTTCCTTTAAGCGAAATCGATTCGTGACACGGCGAATGAATTTAAAAATTGAATAACTTCGAGGTTGGTGCTGTGATTGAATTTCGATGGCGCGGACTAGTTTTTAATTATGTTAAACGGCCGGTTGATTGCTTTTATTATTAATGTTTTTTTAAGGAACAGCAATTACTTCTTAAAACATTGGTGACTAGAAAAACGTTTAATGCAATTGGATATTATCTATACTAATATTATAAAGCTGAAGAGTTTGTTTGTTTGGTTAAACGCGCTAATCTCAGAAAGTACTGGTTCGATTAGAATAAATCTTTTTTTTGTTGAATAGTGCATTTATCTAGGAAGGCTATAAGCTATATAACATTACGCTGTGATCAATAGGAGCGGAGCAGTAGTGAGATATGTTACAAAATCGGGGAAAATATTCCAAATTACCACGCGGACGAAGTCGCGGGCAACCCCTAGTATAGTAATATATCTCCAGACCTATTTCGGTAAAGGCTTAATTAAGGTTATCTGCACAGGATATATTAGGTATAGTGCAAAAGTGCGCAAACACACCTGTGTTTGCACTCTTATATTATTGACCAACAGAGTACAGTAGTCTTTTTTCTTTTTAGTCGTGTCGGATTGTATTTTAAATGGCAATCCGACACGACTAAAAAAATTAGGCGCCAGGACCAATCATACAATTAACGCACGCAAAGTATACCTAGACTCGGAACAGCTATTTATTGAATCTCACTAGTTTCTTGAATGTAGAAGTCAAACCCACAACACTCAGCGAGGTGTGACCTTATCCACGATACCATACGTCCACCACAGCGGTGATATTTATTGACCACGTACGCTTAGGCTGTGGAATGAGCTCCCTGCCGAGGTTTTCCCAAGAGACTATAGCATGGGGTTCTTCAAGAAAGGAGTTATAAGGTTTTCAAAAGGTCGGCAACGCGTGAGTGACACCCCTGTTGTTGCAAAAATCCATAGGCTACGGTAACTGCTTACCATCAGACGGGCCGTATGCTTGTTTGCCACCTTGGTAGTATAAAACAAATTAAAAAAATATATTCAGCCGCTCTTAAAAAAATATAGTACAAGTTAAACACAGCAATCAATCTAGAGCTTTGAGACCATTCGTTATTATGGAAAATAATTTATTCGCATCAGTAAATTGATATAAAATTAAAACGTACGGTTTCTCTTGAGGACGACATTTGGTCGGTACCCATAAACGGTCATTAATTTCCCAATAGATCGCCAAGCTAATTATAAAGGTTTATATCTCCCACAAAACGCAAAATGAGGGTGTTGTAATATATTATAGGAACCATATGAGGATAACTCACGAAGAGGTACCCATTAGTGACGCCAACTGTCTACTCTTGAAATTAAACAGCGATACGTGTATCATCGGCATCTACCGTCCCCCAAGTCAACGCAATGTAACTGACTTCATGGACTCACTGGACTCCCTACTTTTGAAGTTGCACAGATACAGAAACATATTCCTGTGCGGTGATATCAACATCGACATTACACCAAACTCACTAGACAATCGTTCAAATGTGTACTTAAATCTTCTAGCTAGTCATGGCATGTTGCCTGGTCATACCACTCCTACACATGGGCGTACATGCCTGGACCACTTGATTGTGAAAACTAAATCAAAGACTGTCTGTATCATCATAGAGTCTTCAATCACTGATCATGAGACTGTAGCTGTAAGCTCTGACCTTCATGACAGTTATGTACATCGCAACACCACTGCTTCTAGGGTTAATTTTGAGAGTCTCGATGACACTATATACAATACTGATTTCCAACCAGTGTTGAACTGCGATGACGCCAATGATGCGGCTGATTTGTTTGTTTCAGTCCTGTCTACCGCTACTATAAATAATACGCGGACTGTGCGAATTCCCAACAGGCAAAGAAACTCCAAACCTTGGATCACTAAAGGATTATTGCGTTGTATGAGAAATAGGGATAAACTATACAGAAAAACTAAACGCGACCCGGAAAACGAGATTGTAAAGCTCACGTACAGACGTTATCGTAATTTCTGCAACCAAATAACCAAAAAAGCTAAAAGGAGCTATGAGAGGCGGGAGATTGAGAATGCTAAACACAACAAACGGCAACTCTGGGAGGCAATCAAAAAGATTAGTGGTACCAATAAAATCGTTGACCACTCGAACTGCCTCTTGGGAGACAGTAACCCGGCAACGGACATCAACAGGGTTAATTCGTTCTTTACTGGTATAGGCAAGAAAATAGCCGAAAAAACATTGTTATCTACATCTAACAGAATTAATGCAAATTACATCCCCGCTACTGCCACCCTCAACTCATTGGCCATGCTACCCACAGACGAAAGAGAGGTGCTTACTCTCATACACGGCCTAAAGGATCGATGTGCAGTAGGAATTGACCTAATTTCCACAAAAATTATAAAAAAATACGCTCATGTCCTCACTCCACCCATTACGCATATTTGTAACCTTTCGTTGGAGACTGGTATCTTTCCTAGGTGTTTTAAAATCGCGGTTATCAAGCCAATATACAAGGGAGGAGAAAAGAGTTGTGTCGATAACTACCGCCCCATATCGATTCTGCCTGCCCTGTCCAAGATTCTGGAACGCATTATAAATACCCGGCTGGTCAACTTTTTAGAGAAGAACAACCTACTTTCACCATCGCAGTACGGCTTTAGACGTGGAAAATCTACCAGCGATGCTGTCCACGAGCTGCTGAGTCAGACTGTGGATAACTTAGACAGTGGCAGGAAGTCGATGGCAGTATTCCTTGATATCAAAAAAGCTTTTGATACAGTCTCAATTCCCCTCCTCCTGACGAAACTCAGCTGCATCGGAGTAAGAGGTACACCCCTCAACCTTTTCGAGGACTATCTAACAGACAGAATTCAGAAAGTTAAAATCAATGACCAAATAAGTGACGACCTAATGGTGGAATATGGTGTACCTCAGGGCAGCGTGATCGGCCCTACGCTGTTCCTGATATACATCAACGGACTGTGCCAACTACAACTGCACCAAGCCAAGATAGTCACCTTTGCTGATGACACTGCTGTCCTGTTCACAGGTAATAGCTGGGAGGAGCTATTTGACATTGCCCAAAATGGCTTCAATAGAATTATCGAATGGCTTAAATTTAATGTGCTTACCCTAAATGTGAGTAAAACCAAATATATGGTATTTGCTTACAGAACCAACCTGCTACCGCATTTATCGCTAGGCATAATAGCACACGACTGCCTGCACTCCCCCGTGGCTTGCTCTTGTCCTAGCTTGCAAAGAGTACATAGCTTGAGGTACCTAGGTATAACCATAGATCAAACGCTGACCTTCAAATCACATATAGAGATCCTGGTGACCCGACTACGAAAACTTATATACATTTTTAAAACAATGAGGCATTCAGCAGATAGGGAAGTCATCAGGATGATTTATCTTGCGCTATGTCAGTCCTTGGTTGAATACTGCATAACCTCTTGGGGTGGTGCAGCAAAAACACACCTAATCGAAGTGGAGAGGGCCCAGCGGGCGATCCTCAAGGTTGCCGCTGGACTACCCTTTCGGTACCCAACCTCGAAACTCTATAGAGACTGGGATGTACTTACTGTACGACAAACGTTTGTGTTACGCATAACATTAAAAACGCATTCCTCACTCAATTATATCCCTAGACTTAATAGTGACAAACGA
Organism: Trisateles emortualis; assembly: GCA_947095525.1. Lineage (NCBI taxonomy): Eukaryota > Metazoa > Arthropoda > Insecta > Lepidoptera > Erebidae > Trisateles > Trisateles emortualis. Next base: position 15,588,353 of record OX352736.1, on the reverse strand, counting down.
CGAAAGGGCAAGGTTTGCCAAACACTGTCCTTCAAGTCTGCAATGTCCCATAAATTTATCTGTTTCCTTGGACCTTTTTTATATAATAAGTTAAATAACAAATTAAACATTTACCCACTACTCAAATCACGCTGCAAGATCACTGTATCTAATCATCTTAAGACGCTAGACTACCAAGAAACAGAGAACCTTCTCATACCGCTTAAATAATAGATCCCATAACTCCTTAGCTTTAACACTTACAACACACAACTTCACGCGCTCACCTATCATTTACCATACTCACATCCACATCCGCACTCACACACTCTCATTGCACACTCACTTTCCGTCAACACGCATACTGTTATCTCATCATTATCTCCTTCTTTACTTTACTTTATTTTATTTTAATTCATATTGTTTCTCATTACAAGTCTCTCATCTTGTCATTATTTATCTGTATTCCTGTTAGTAACTAAGTAACTTAGCTGTAACTTAAAAATGTTTTTTCTATGTAAGTACAAATGGCTGTCAATAACTGCCCAAATTAACTTTCACTATCTTGTATACCGCGAGAGGGGCCTGGTGACATGTAACACAGATTTAGTAATAAATCTACAACATGCACCAGTCTCTCACAAAGTTTTAAGAGATTTTGATTTTTGGTTTTGAAATTTCTGTCATTATGTCTATTTCTCTCACTCTGTACCTACTTCATTATAATGCAAATGTAAGAATCTTTGTTGTGAGAAAATAAATGGTTTTTATTTATTTTTTTATTTATTTTATTTATATCTAACTGGTCCGTGAGGGATTCCTCTCTCCACCCTCGGCGTGTTCATTTTCTTACAATATTTTATTTTTAAATTACATTAGGTAGGTAAATTCCTTAGGTATGAGTTGGTACGCACGGCAATGAAGATATGTAATATTTTTGCGAAATTTGGTTACTGTGTACAATTATACTAAACCTACAAATAAATAAATATTTCACACAAATTCATACATTGGTTTTCCTAAAAAACTAATCTTCATAAAGCAGCCCTGTTTACATATCCATTGCCGTGTGTACTTTTGTAATAAAATGTGAGTAAAATTTTCTAGCACCTAAATATAAACTACTCTAAAGTTGTTGGTCATGCGTCTGATATCTTTGTACCCGTATTGAATTGCCATCCTTTCGCTATTTTCTTCTTCCGTTTGTGATATAGAAACTTACTGCTTACTTACTTAACCATAGCCTATGAACCCGTTGCCTACTTCAAAATGTTGCATAATAACAACGAATAACTGTCCTCGACGATGCCTCTCCAAAAATCTTTAGAACTTCGACTTATGTACCTGTAGAAACACAAGGTAATATTATTATTGGCTTTTTCTCCAATTGTAATAGCAATGTGCGTGCCTCTGCCTTCCCCAATGTGAGACGGGCTTAATGATATGGATGTATTTTCCAATTGTTCGGCGTGTTCAGTATTGTGGCACGCTGTGGGTGGTGCTTCACCTGTCGAGCTGCTCCAGTTAGCTAATCTTTTTGAGGCATTGAATTCCAAATCATATAATTCCAATTCCTATATACTTACAAATCGACTAATTCTATTATTATCCTAAAACAACGCGTGTGCCCTAATTCCCTTACAAATTCTATTAGCAACGGCCTTGTAATATATTCAATTGTCTTTAACCGCCGATAGATGTCGCTACACGTCTTAAATATAAATTACAGAGAAACATGAACGTCTTACAGTTTAAAAAAGACACAGCTAGAGCATTTTTTTAAATGTAACAAAACTAGACATTACGACTAGTGTTTGGTATAATGTATGTACACTGTAGTAGCTCCGCCCGCGGCTTCGCCCAAGTGTACACACTGCAATGAAGTTCGCTATACAGGCACTAGATAAAAATGTATAGATATAATGTATAAATAAACTTGTAGGTAGATATTATGCATGTATGTGTAACTATAGTCGCACTTAACCAACACACGTTAACAAAAACCAGTTTTGATGTGCAAAATCATTTTACGTTATTTTCTATTTTATATCTAATATTATGTAGTTCATAAAATATAATATGAATACTATTTCCGCGATTGAGCCTAAGATGACTGTGACGAAGTGGCTACAGTACTCGTCTTCTTTTACGATATTGTAGATGTAGGAGGATGTGGTTTGAATCTCGGCGGTAATTAATGTTTCTTTTTGTAGCTTTATAACTTTTGTAATTTTATAGATTTATTTATATTATATACCAATTAACTACCGCACTGGATGCGGAAGGCGGAGGACCGTGTGCCATGGCGCGTGTTGAGAGAGGCCTATGTCCAACAGTGGACTGCGATAGGCTGATTGATTGATTGATACCAACTATGATTAAATATACCTTTTATTATTACATGAATAATTTTTTTTTAAAGCAACGTGAGTATTGGGTGCGTTTTTTTCTTAACGCAACCTATGTGCTATTCTAGACTATAATATATTTCTTGTGTCAAATCTTCGCTTCTGGTGCGATTGAATAACAAATATTCATCCATCCAAACTTTCGCATTTATAAAATTGGTAATTACATTTTGATTAGAACATAATTATTAGTGGCTCCCTGGTTTGAACTGAAGAATTGTGCTTCACTTAGTCGCCTGCGATTGCAGAGTTGACATATGAACTTGGAGCGCCATCTTAGTTGTTGTAATACTAGCGGCCCACCCCGAATTCGTCCGGGTTAAACTATTTTCAGCGCAACTTTCTTTTTTTTTTTTACATAAGAACCTTCTCCTACAAATAACAAAAAAAAAAATTACTGAAATCGGTCCAACCGTTCACGCGTGATGCCGTGACAAAGGGAATTAGGGATTATTTTTTTATATATAAGATTTAATGTTATTTTGATAAATTAAACAGATATTTTAAATACGAAAAAAAAGTTATACTTGTGAAACTTCTGCGCATGTTTAATCATTTTTTACACGGTTATTTTAAATTCCAAATTCAATCTAAGACATGAACTAGCTATTATTTACTTTACCTGTGTTAAAACTTGTATATATCAAGTGTTAAACATTTATCATTATGAGTGACACTCGATTACGCTCTATACAGATGACACTGGCAAGATTCCACTTTGTATTCTAGAACCTTCGTTATTTAAGATTATCCTGGCTTAATTCACGGCTGAAGTTTCGATGGCTATAACTGCTATTAATCTAAGTTGTAAATAATATTTTTGTTTATTTTTTTGAAGTAAATACTTCTTTTAGCACGGTACGTATATTTTTAGATGAGATAAAATCTCTGGATTCGCGACACCGTTACGAGACGCAGCTTGACATATCGCACCCCCCGCAGAATAAAGTCGTAAGCGCGGTTACCACCTTTTTAATGTTTTTTCATTTTCGTGATCTATAAGGTCTAACACACCTCTCAGATTTTTTTAAATAATATTAATAATAATATTAACATAAATTCTTTATTCCTCGGATGAAAAAAATACGTTCCTCCGTCGAACAAAATCGTAATAAACATTTACACTTTGGAAAAGTATGTTAAGAGCATGTAATACGACATGGCGGCTGTATACATCGAAATAAAACAAACCGTGTTAACTTGTAAGACGCGTTTACCACTTTATTCGCGGGAAGAAATTAACGTAGGTTTTCGTTATAATCTAGTCTTTTAATTCTCACCATAACTACAAATTGAAAAGAATTTTGCACAAAGTAGGAGCATAAGGAAATTCACAATTATCATAGTAGTAGGGGAGACCACGATGCTAAGTGGGGATTTACTCGAGCGTCGTAGAGACCTATTGAGTTGCGAAACTTGATGATAAAAAGAAAAAAATGTTATATAATGTATCCTTTTCATCGGTGGGGGAAGCAGCTATAGATTTTCAAATATGTAAAGAAAACGGTTGCATGGACATACTCGAGCGCGTCAGATATTGATAGCATCCATTTCCTACGTATTTTTAATAATGCATGTATGTTAATCTGATCGTTTGCATGATGGGGATGTTTGCGCCCAAAGGTGGCAGCAGTATTCCATGTAGGGCCGGACTTGCGCTTTGTAGAGCAGCAGTCTTTGGCCCGCGGTGAAGTACCACTTTGCCCTGTTGAGCACACCTAGCTTTCTAGATGCCAGCTGAGCCTAGTCTTCCAAGTGATGTTGGAACTGTACGTCGCTGGAGATGTCGACGCCGAGGACGACGGCTGGTCTTGGAATCGTGGAGCCATAGTGAATGGGGCTTTCTTAGCAGTGAATGCGCAAACTTGTGGCTTACTGGGGTTAAATTGGACTAAATTTAGTCGTCCCCAATCAGAGACTCTGGAAAGAGTGCTACTAATTTCAGACACAAATGCTGTCATCAAGTTCCTTACCAAGCAAGGAAAACCTCCTCAAACCATTTTAGAAGAGATGTCTTCTATTTACGGGGACTCATGCCCTGGTAAAACCATGATTTAAAAGTGGCACAACCTCTTCAAGGTCGGCAGAGATTCACTAGAAGTCGACCTCAGTGCAGGGCGGCGCGGCCTATTGAAGCAATCACAGTCGTATACACGACAATCTTGGCATGTAAAAGTGGCAAAAGTGTGCGCAAGGTGGGTACCGTGAATGCTCACGCCACATCAGAAGCAGCGACAAGTCGCGTGTTGTCAAGAGTTTTTGGACCTCTGTGCTGAGAACAAAGAAGCCATTTAGGGCCGGATTGTGACTGGGGATAAAATTTAGGTTTACCATTATAAGCCTGAGTCAAAGCAGGAGTCCATGCAGTGGCAAAAAAGGGTACACCACCTCCAAAGAAATTCAAGGTGTCAAAGCTCATGGCGACGATTTTCTGGGATACAGAATGAATTTTGTTGATAGATTATAAAGGAAAGGGTGTCAATATAACCGGAGAGTACTACGCTGCACTGCTAGAATAATTGCGAGATGCTGTGAAGGAGACGAGGCGGAGCAAATTGACCAAAAAGGTGCTGCTTTTACACGACACAACGCTGCTTTTACACCCGTTCACAAGGCGCAAGTTGTGATGGCTGCGCTCGAAAATGACGACATGACGTTTTTTTTACAACTTTGCAGCCCTCCCCTTTATTTACGTCTCTCGCAAATTGTCAGATTAGTGGAATATACACTTTTTAACATGTAATTAACTCACCCTACCTTAATCTGATGCGCTCGAGAATAAATGATGATTATTTTTTTTACTAATCTGATCCTTTGGCCTTGACGGCCATATGGTGCTCATATTTGGTGGAGGTACGTAACCAGGTACAAGGTATCCCCCTGTATATTAATCTGCCGTATTTTAGTAAATCCCGAAATCCCTTCATGGGCTCCCCTGCTATAGCTACATTGTTACTCTTGTAGAAAATGAGGCGCCATAAACCATAACGCACAAAGTCTGCTTTATTTTTAATCGAAAGAAAGCCGTCATAATACATTACTGAATGTTATTAACGAGCATCTTTTACCGAATAAAGTGACTGTTGATTATTACGCTAATTGCGAGGACAACTTTTTGCCACGAATACAGTGGTAATAGATGATTACCAACAAGGTAATCATTTCAATTTTTGGTATTATACGTTTTCCTTTATATTTAAGAGAATCTTATTAATATTTATTTTGTTTCAAAGTAATTTAAACAGAAAAAAAAATAGCTTTCATTTGACATCTCAATCATTTTGATAGGACGTATAGTTGCTAAATTATTCACTAAAAACGGTTTTTTAATTTTCCTGAAAAGTTGATATTTTCATCTTACGCCTTTATTCGGTGGGGGGTGCGATATATATTATCCGAAAATTCTTTTTTCGACTGTCACGTTATTAAATCAAAGAGGCTATATATGCATGTACATAATATAGCAGACCGCGAACGCGTCTAGATAAATAAACAAAAACATTTATTGCTATAAAATTTATAACAACTATTTTGCCTAGTGTTTTCACTTCTGTCGGCTCTCCCGGAGTGCAGGAATATATTTTTTTTATTATTTATTTATTGTAAAGCCTAGTCTACAACATAAACACAGACATTTTTAGAAACATGTTTGTAGTCTTAGTCTAGTGTTTACATCAATTACAGACGTGCACAACATTGATTAAAATATAGTACCCACACTTAGAAAAGGAAGAAAAGTGACATAACATTTTTGTCATATTTGTTATATAAAAATAAAATTGATGATTGATTATAGAGAACAATATTCAAATGTTTTTCATTGCAAATTTAAAACAAAAAAATTGGTAGGTACCATACCATACAAGCGAACAAGCCCCACAATGCATTGTCACTTTACATAAAATGATAGCCAAATATTATCATAACTGGTGTAGCTATGCTTCAGTACGAGAGTATAGGTCTCCAGTGCTCACTTAGGGACTTCGCTTTTAAAAATCATTTTTGTATCTCAGGGATACTCAATCGCTAAACCATACAAATTTATCAAGCAACATAAAAATATTGCCGACCGATAAATTTGTAATATCTGTTATTAATAATTTGTAATACTCTGCACGACATCACGACAACGGTGGTGGCCGAGTGGGAATGTAACCGACTTGCACGCAAAAGGAGCGAGTTCGATCCCGGGTGGCAGTACCAATGTGAATTTAACTTTGTGGAGTTTATACGTACTAATCAAATGATTCGCCATCTGCTAACGGTGAAGGAAAACATCGTCCAAACCCACATGTCTTAGAAGAAATTCTAAAGACATGTCTGATTCACCATTAGGCCATTAGGCCAGCGTATGTGAATTAAGGCCTAAACCCTCATTCTCTCTTGATAGAGGAGAGAAGACCCGTGCCTAGCAGTGGGACATTATATGGGTTGTGATTGCAATACTCACCTCACTCACCATCAGTCGGCTCGTATGCTTATTTGCTTCCTACCTAAGTACCTAATTAAAAAAATATATATTTATTAGTGAACCCAACAGACTTTGTCCTGTAGCGCCACCTACCAGCTCTAATTGTGAATATACACCACACCAACATTTTATAAATTAGCTGCTCCGTTTTAGAGTTCAATGACATAAACATAATATGCAAAATAATTATATATTTTAAGATAAAGATTACCAAAAAACGAGTTATACTTATATGAATCATACTAATCATTGTTTAATACTCGATAAGGAAAACTTCCTTTTAATGTCAATGACATGACGTATATACCTACTTAAAATTTTATGTAATCTTTGTTGTACAGTGGCTGTATATAAAAGGTGCTTCCCCTCGGCCACAACCAGATGTAAGGCATCATACAAACAAACAAGCTCGTCAGGTGAACGACCTCCACCTTACAAAAGACTACAGCCAAATAACAACTGTGTACAGATTCTTTTAAACTTTTACGATTTGTACACATATTATAACTACTTGTTGTTGCCCGCGGCTCCGCCCGAGTGGATCTCGGTTATAGCTGTAAAAAGTAGGCTATGTGTTATTCCAGACCATAATCTATCTCTGTGCCAAATTTCATCCAGATCCGTTCAGGAGTTTTTACGTGAAAGAGTAACAAACAAACATCCATCCATCCATCCATCTATCCATCCATACTTGCAAACTTTCGCATTTATAATATTAGTAGGAGGATAATGGACAATTTCATACCTTTTTGTTTCCCGATGTAAGGTATAAAAACCTTTAAAATATTACGCGATTTAGACCCGTTGTCCATTATAGTTATAAAACTGTATATGTTGGTTTCCGGCGCTCATTTTGGTATGCGTTTTTAATTAATCCTTCCCTATCCCATGGGCTGGCAACACGTGGCACAACAGTGTTAGCTCTGGTATTGCAAACGTTCATAGGCTACGGAGACTGAAGAGCCACTATTTATGATTAGGCAGGCCTTATGGTTTGATTGTTACTTAAGTAGTATAATAATTTTAACAAAAAAAAACCGACTTCGTACGGCAAGTTGTAAAATTTTCAAATATTTGTTTGTTACAATCGAATAAAATCGATTGAGCGTCGGGCTGAACACAGGTCAAGTAGGTATTAAAAGCAATATTTAATCTGTGCAATCCGCGCTCAATTCATTCACGTCATTATTTCTTATTAATAGTTGCTTAGCAACAATAACCGAAACTTATCTAATCGCCATCAGTAAAATACTTATTATTGAAAAGTTCAGATTGCCATCTGTGGTCTTCTTCATCAGTTTTACTTCACCAAATTACACTTTCTGAATGTAAATGATTGATTAGTTGTTAAAAATATTGAAATTGCTATATGTGTGCCTATAACTTTTGAGGAGTTCCCTCAATTCCTCATGGATCCCATCATCAGAACTTTCTTTTGATGATAATGGGACCAAACTGAAAGTATGTCCAGTCAGATAAAAAAATAATTTTTCAAATCGGTCCATAAATGACGGAGATATGCGGTAACAAACATTAAAAAAAATAAAAAAATACACACGAATTGATAACCTCCTCTTTTTGAAGTCGGTTAAAAAAACAGACTATAGGAATGTACCTAAGTGTTGGTAAATTGAACTTTGAGCCATTGAAAAACTGGTTTCTGTCAACTGCTTTGTAAAAAATATCAATATTAATATTGATTTGACAACACGGATGGTTCAGTAGTTAAAGTAGGTACCTAGTAGTTTTGTTATTTAATTGTGTAATTTATAATTATTTTTGTAATTGTAATATTTATTTTATTTATTATAAATTTACTGTACCTAATTTTATTTTGTAATTTATAAATGTTGCAAATGTAATGATATTGACCAATAATTTTAACAAATTATGAATTAAAAAAATTATCAGTTTAGTATTTCCCTTTTAAAGCTGCGTGACGTATTGTGGGGTCGATTCGCACACGGGCCTAAAATTTGAGGATGCGATTTGTATCCGACGTTTTTATTATTGTAAAATCTAGCGCTATACAGAAATTATTGTTTTCACTATTAGAAAGCTTCATTATCAGCCCACTGATAATGAAGCTTTCTCAATAAAATATAGCCTATGATACCCATATCATAGGCTATATTTTATTGAATAAATAAATGACGGGATCCCTACGAAAACTAAATAAATGTACACCCGTGCAAATCTGGGACGTACCGCTAATGTTTAATAAGTAAATAATGATTATATAAGTTATCGAACGCCAGCTATGTCGATAGTACTTACATCTAATAATCTGCTATCAAAGCCAAGGTCGGTTTAATACCCGTAGAATCATGATAAGAATAAATCAGATGTATCTGACCCAAATCTCTTAAGGGCCTGTATTAAGTAGCCTCTCGTAAACCCTAGATGTTAGGCCGTTAAGAGGTCCTTAATATAGTTGGAAAAGAGCACGCCCTTAAAAGAAGGTGGGTAGTTGAGGGGTTTTCACACGACCTAATTACCATTTATTTGCCGATCTAAGATTTATTACAACTGCCTTCATTTGTTAGGCGTTTGGGCTCGATTGTAGATCATAATTGTAGATGGTTAGGACCATGAAAATAAAATGTTATTTGTAATATCTAAAGACCTAGACATAAGGAGCTTAAGACAGGCCATTCAGGAAACAATGCATTTGGTACTCTGACGTTCCACAGTTACGATAGACATACGGGCGTCGAAGTCATGTTTAGGTTTTTTTATACTACTTAGGTGGCAAACAGGCATACGGCTCGCCTGATGTTAAATAGTTACCGTAGCCAATGGACGCTTGTAATACTAGAACTATTACATGATTCCAAAGGTATCACTTGCGTGTTGCCAACCAATTTTTTACACCAGGGCTTTATGATGGGACTATCCCTGGGATAGGAATACGTTTATTTCAAAATGCATTCCTAAATGAGCGCTGGAGACCTGTACTCACACACAGGAACACAACTACGCACAGTTCTGTAAGGTGGAGGTCCTTCCCCAGACGGGCTTGCTCGCTAGCAAGATGCCCTAACTCTTTTTATGATTATTATATATTATGATAATAGTTTTAGATCTTAACACCACTTTTAAAATTTTCAATTTTCAGACAGTACAAAATACCATTTTTTTTTAAATACTACCTACTTGATTGACAAACAAGCATACGCCTCGCTTGATGTTAAGCAGTTACGGCAGCCTATAGACGCTTGCAATCCAGAGGTATCACTTGCATGTTACTGACCCATTTTTAATTTATGTAAATAAATTAATTTATGTAAAAAAGTCAGTCCGTTACAAATGTTAGGTACGTTCACACCTTTTTATTACACACTATAAATCAAAGATATTTCAATACCTACGTCATAGATGAAAGTGCTTATAAAAACTCTACCGGTATTCACAGAAAGAGAACTCGCACAAACTGCGGTGAGTTATCTCCTGATCTATTTGAAGACATTCGCGCTTATTGTTTCCTTGACAAAAGGGCGGTGGTGTCAGTGGCAATTGATCACGTAGCTACCCATCCCTACGTCCGTTCCGATAATGTTAAGGAGCTTACATAAACGGTTTGTTAGACGCTACGATTTTACACGGTTTTCTTGTCGAATTATAGTAGATGATTTCCGTCTTCTATGTGAGATGACTTCATTATCATTATCGGCCTATCACAGTCTACTGCTGGATAGAAAATCTTCAGTATTTAGCATGGTTTTTTGCACTGTCGCAGACGACATTAAAATCAACAGAAACAACTCAAAAACAAATTACATCCAGAGTTGAAACAATCATATACAGATAACACATTTTTTAATCCCCTGGGGTGATCGAACCCACAACATACTGCGCGATGGTAAATGGTGAGACAACCATTTAAGCCACTAAACCATGAGTCCTTATCTAGTCTTTCCCTAGCGTTTCGACGGTAGACGTTACGATTTATATTTTTGCGGCATTTAATGCATTGTTGCAGGCAGCCTTCAAATGTTCCTTCGTGGAGGTAATATGCAGGGTGTGTGACACCGTTTGGGTCACACGGCAATAACAGCCCAGATCCGTACCGTCTGTGAAACCCCATTTTATGTGCCTATAAGTCTTCCTCATAAACGTCTGATTATTATAACTAGAGGTCGCCCAGTGGTCGAAATACGACCGAAATTGCTTTCTGCAGTCTTTTTCCGTATAAACTATCAACTATGCCATAATCTCACACTCCTCCGTGTGCGCAATGTAGAACAACTTCTTCACACGAGAAAAAAAGGAAGCTGCGTTTTTAAATACAAGTGTATTATCTTCGTAATCTCAAACCGTTACAGCGCGTCAATTATCCCAGCCGCTGTGACGGGCTGGATACGGATTGAATTAATGTCTGGAAAAAAACGCCCCACCGCGTTATATCAAGCCGGACGGTTGAGATCAACCCACCCGATATTCGATCTATAGGCAGTTGGTTAAAGAGCTGTACGTATCAATTATACTCAAATGGAGAATATTATCCTTAAGACTAAAGGTTTCTGGAAAGAAACTGAGAACTTTCGTATTTTTCTAAGGCTTGCACTTATCCGCGCGGTAAATGTCAGACATAATTATTTATATATGTAGACTTTAAGGAGTTATTTTTTCAAACCAAGCATCATTATGTTTTATAAATTATATAACAATAAAATACATGACTTTAATGCCGAAAGCTGTAGCATCATTATGTAGTGTAAACTTATTTTCGATACTGCTTAGGGGAGTTTCATATCATTAAGATTCCATTCTGGGCACTATCCATCGGCAAAATTTGCATTTCTAACGCGGAAAGCGGCGTCACCCGAATGTGAAACATGTGGAACAATTGAGGACGTACAACATTTTTTGATGGATTATGTCAAGAACGAATGTGAAAGAAAGTCTATAATTAAGAAATTGAATTTGAATAAGTTAGATGTAGGACTAGTTATAAATATCTTAAGAAACCCCACTTCTGAAATATTTATTAAGTTAAGTGATTAGTTAAGTACTTAAGTAATATCTCAATAGTTTTAATAATGTAAACTGCGTACTTTTAAGATTAAGTAATTGTTTAATAATATAGTGTACTATAGTACCTACTGTTTGCATGATAGTTTGTATAAGGCACAATAGAGTTACCGTGCCTGTTGGTCAAAAACTTCAAATCAAATAAAGAAAAAAGGGCAGTTTCAGACTAGAGTTTTACACGCGCGTTTATTCTTGTTAAGGAAACGCGTATAGGCGCGCTTTTTGCCAAAAGCAAAACTCATATGAGCGTTGAGGGGCTATTAATGCCCTTAGATGACAAAATATAAGCATGTATTGCAATAACTACAGCCAATTCAAAAATTAGTAAAACTTTGTTTGAGATGTCTAATACGACCTAGAATAAGTTAATTAAACATTTGATCACTACACTAGTTACACCACAGTGCACTATGACCGCATAGTGGTACTTCATCTGAGCAACTTCATACTTCGGAAGGGCACATGACAACTCTATCCCGACTGTTAACAGTCGTTAGATCACGACAGACGCATATATAAGCAATATGAACAAATCTAACACCGGATTAGCCACTTGAAAAGAAAACTTTTGGATTCAAATAATGACTTTCCACATTTATGAAGGCCTGCTTCTAGATAGAAAAAATTCTCAACCTAGACTATAAAAACTATGTTAATCCCAAACCTTTGCCAAACATTTTTAATATTGCAAAAACAACAACAAAAAGTGCCATCTCCACATAATCAGTTGGAAACAGTTGTTCTAAGTGAATCGCGGTAAGTATAGTAAGAGTATACCGTTTATAACTAAGCGCAAGTTAACACACAAATGTTTGCCTACCCGAGGAAATGAAAGTTCGTAAGGAGTGTGTTGCAACTTTGGAACGATTTCTCCGTGAGCCGTTTCCCTGCTATGAAACTGTCGCTTTGAACACGAGGTTTTAATTAGATCTCATGTTAGGTAACAGTCTTTTCAAAGCAAAAAGAAATTTACTTCGAGAAAATGTGGTGTACATATTTTCGTGTTCTTATATTAGTTTGTGAGCCGAAGATTTTATTTCCAAGTTTACTTAGCAATGCACATTAAACCTGTATAGGTATCTGTAAGCTTCAAATAAACTTTTTAGTATTGTTGACTGCTTTAGTGGTCCAGTGACCGCAGTATGCGCGTGCTGTGCACGAGGTTGTTCGATTCCCACATAGGACAAAACTTTGTGTGACCTGCAAAGAGTTGTTCTGAGTCTGGGTGTAAATTGTGTCCGTTAATTGTATGTTTGTAAAGTCCCCCGTGATACAGAGCTTGTTCTCTAGTGCGGGAGTTATCTTTAAAAAAAAATACTGTAGAAGCTGTCTGATGTCATAAATTTTTTTATGCTACTAAGGACTTGTACACATAAACACGTCACGATGACGTAACGTGACACGGCACGGTACCGTGATGTAACATTTGTACGAGTATGTGTGTGCCGATGTCATGCCGTTTCACGTTACGTCGTCGTAATTTGTTTATGTGTACGAGCCCTTAGATCGTATAAGCATACAGCCCGCCCAACGCTAAGCACTAACCGCAGCCTAAGGACGCGTCCAATATTAGGGGTAATCCCTAAATGAGCGCTGAAGACTTAGTATTCACGCACATGAACGCAACTACAATAGTACACTACTGTGTGTAGTCTTTTGCCTGTGGTCTTCTACAAGGTACCTTTCCCAGTCGGGTTTCCTCGCTTGTATGGGTCCCTAACTCTCCACCACAAACATATAAATACATAAACAGTAAAAGATGAAACAATAAATAAAAAATACTGTTTTCAGATAAAACGACAAAAGTACTTATATAATGTTGTTTAATGTTTGAACTACATTTTGTGCAATAACCAAAAGGAATCAAAAACAATAAAAGAAGAACACCACTTGAAACAATCCTATAAAAGTCCAATACAATATTTCACTCCCGTTCAAAGTTCAGAGTTATCTTTCATTAGAGAGCGGCGCGAACGCGAAGACTTTTAAATCCAAGATGCACTCGGGTCGAATGTCTACGAATCATTTAATGGGCGAATGGAAAAGTCGAATATAAAATTGAATGAAGTGCAGTTCCGTGTTTCACGGATCCCGTTCTCGTTCAGAGCGAAACCTTCAGACACTCCGATAATTGATTTTGTAACAATTTCAATAGAATGATTTTATTAGTATTCGGTAGTTGAATGAAGACGAATTTAATTTATGATTTCAAAGGAACTCTTGATGAAAGATGAACGTATCGCCTTTGGATAAGTAAATTATTTTTGATACAAATTGATTTGAATAAATAATTGTTATTCAGATATGTAAATAGAAACTTGGCTAACATTGTTTATAAATGTTTAGTTATTAAACACGTTTGTTATTTTATTATCCTTCGAGCTGAACGAGATACTTTATTTATTAAAGGTAGTATAAAGGCCTAATAGGTAATAATATTAAGACTGATAATACAACTAGTTTATGTTTACAGCATCGTCAACATGATATAATAATAAATGGATTATAATTTTATTAAAAAATTTGTCCGTGTGGTGACGGATTAAGAATACAAATGTCACCACCCCCTTTCATCACGAGGGTGTCTTAACAGTCGACTAAGGGAGTAAGTCTAGCAGACAATATCCATCGCAAGATAGGGAAAACTCGAAACAAAACCCTTTACCAACCCGTCTGGCCAGCGTGGTATAGTAGGCTTATATCCTTCCAAATTTATGGAGGAGACCCGTGCCCAGCAGTGGGACGTTTATAGGTTAAGATGAAAACATTTGTACGCCACACAGTGGTAGAGTATGGCTGAAACTAATATGTAAAAAACAACTTTGTACACCCATATTCTCACAAATAAATGCTTATTGTTATTATGTGTTTTGTTTATTTTCTCAGCTTCTTGGCTGGTATCGACTGCATTTACGCGTTTTTACTAAGTAAATGCAGCATGTGGTGTGTAGTGTTTATGTTGTAGGTATTGTTGTGTTCTGTGTGATCTCATTTTCGACAATTTGCATAAATTTTCTGACTAATCTGCATGTGTTCAGTATGGCTGCTTTTTGGATGTTGATAAATGTGTTCGGCGGTAAATCTTGTATTTTAAGGCTATGGTGTAAATATTTTGGTATGACTCCTGTGGTGGATATAACTATTGGTACAATATATACTTTATTTGCCTTTCATATTCTTCCTATTTCTTCTTTTAGTTCCGTGTATTTACAATTTTTTCTGTGATTGTTTTATTTATGTTGTGTGTATTCGGGACAGCGATATCTATTATTATTATTAATGTTTCTTCTATAAATAAAGTATTTGCTAAACCATATGCTATGTGCTATTCTGATGATGTTTATGTATAAACATTATAAAGTTTTCTTAAAATCCGTCCAGAAATTTTTGCGTGAAGGAGTGATAAACATTCATAGATCCTCACAATTTTCGCGGTTATAATATTAGTAGGATTTCACCAATTTCACTTTAAGATTTTACAAATATGCGGTATATTTGTAAAATCCTACTACTTGACTAGGCAGTGATCTGTACTGTCTTGTTGCCGTCTTAGTCTTGCCATGAAATTTGCAAATTAAACTTAAACATAACCTTTAGGTCGATCAATTCTCATATCTTTACCTTTGTTATAATAAAGCAAAGAATACACTGGTCCTTTCATAGAGCTCGTGAATGCTAGACTAGAAACACGCAATGTGCGCTGCTCGAATTTTCATACAAATTATCATCGTCATCATCTCAACCCATAAACGTCCCACTGCTGGGCACGAGTCTCCCCCATAAATTTGGAGTGATATTAGCCTACTATACCACGCTGGCCAGATGGGTTGGTATAGGGATTTTTTTTCGAGTTTACTTTTCTTGCAGTGGATATTGTCTACCGAACTTAGGTACTCCCATCGTAGACTCTTACGATACCCACGGGATGGAATGGGGTGGTGACATTTGTATTCTTAATCCGTCACCGCACGGACTTATACAATTACAAATTATACTACTGTGAACTCCGCCTAATATATTTCGAGCAAATAAATGTTTGATTGATTAATATCAATCGTAGAATTGTCTTTTCTATACTTAGTCACTGTATACATTTTTGTTTACGTAGTTAATGATTCTGGCACTATAATGCTAGTAACAAAAGCATCTTCGATCGACTTTCACCCGGGTTGGTGTCACGTTTCATTAATCAGGCCAAGGGCCGATCCGGGCTCACTAATTGACGGCCACTGATAGTCCAATAATGACTGTTTCACTACCACCGTCTAATCTACTGAGCCAATACATTACGAGTAGGGGATGGGCTAATTTCAGCTTTGATTCGTTTTGCCTTTACGTATAATTGTATTGAAAACCTCGACTGGCAAACTTACAGGTTATGTATAATATAGTTTACGATTTTTAATTTTAATACCGTTTTTATAAAGTGTATATTAGTGTGGCTTAGTAATTTTAATAGTGCTGATAGTTTTGCGAGGTGAAGCTAGCTTGCTGCCTAGTTTGCCGTAAGTTAGAGAGAGAGGGCACGATACTAGCAAGCAAGCCCGACTAGGGAAGGACCTCCACCTTACAGAACACCACAGCCAGATAACTACACAGCGGTATAGTTGTGTTCTTGTATATGAGTACAGGTCTCCAACGGACATTTATGGATGCGTTTTGAATGAAATGTTTGCTTGAACAGTGTATTTTTTGGTGATAAAAAGTAACCTTTGTGCTATTCCAGACTATATTCTTTCTCTGGGCCAACCTTCAATCGTTTCGTTGTGATCGACTATCAAACATCCATATATCCATCCAAACTTTCGCATTTGTATTTAGTATAGATTTCTCGAGATTCCTCTCACGGTACGCTGTATAAAGTTGAAGCCTCTTCAAGTATAAATTAATTCTACAATTTTACATCTCCGCGTCGGTATTGTGAATATTTGTCGCGTGGGTGTACTCAGAATAGTGAATAGAAGCGTTTGATTAATGTTCCCATCGAAAGGGAAATTCGGCCTAAATCAATTCACAACAATTTATAACTCCCTAGATTCCATTAAATTATAATTGTTGTTTTACATTGTTGAAGTTTGCTGAACGTCTTGTTTTTCATTGCTAATGAATAATTTATAATTATTTACGTATATTAGGCGACGCTGGCAATATCACTTATTGAGGCTAATTACTTACCAGTTTGATATTTTTTTTATTGACTCACGCCTCTCTTCGGTCGCAAAAAATTGATGATGGCTAGTCTACGACGAGATTCGCCACTGAGACTGAAATTCGCTTAGGAGGACATTTTATTACTTGACTTAAATATGTAATGTTAATACAATAAACAAAATACTTAAAACTGAAAATACAGTGATGATTATCTATATCTATCTATACATATAATAAAATCGTAACCAAATCGAACTTTGAATTTAAAAAAAACAATTTATATATGTTGTATTTATGTTACTGAGGTACCTACCGCTTTCTATTAGATTAATGTGGCTGTTTACATGGCACTTACAACAGAAATACAATTTTAAGTTTTGTTTCTCTGTCTGTGTTTGTTGCCGCTAAAATCGTCTCTGAAAATACTAAAACTATGTAAATATACTATACGTACGAATAAAATGCGTTAATCATGCCAAGACCTAAGACAATCACAGACTAAATTAGTAACGCCTAATAAAACTTAAACATATTCTTTAAATTACTATAGAATGCTATTTTATTTTTTGTCGGCGCTAACATTTAACAATACTTTTATTTAGGTAATCAGGAAAGCAGCACAGAAAAGAAAACACTCCACCGAATCTGTCTGTTCCCTATAAACTTAATAACTACCAAATTGATTTTTATGCGATTTTAACCAGTAGACAGCGTGATTCTTTAATTATAGGTTTGCGAGTATTAATTGGCTGAAATATTAAGATGATAGTTGAAGGAGTCGGAATAATTCTACCGTAGGAAGCAATGTTATTCTAAAATAAATCTAAAAAAAGTCGATAAAAATTTCTCTTAAACGTTATTTTTGTAAATGAATGGATAATCTTTCATATTGTTCTCCTTTTTAAGTTCTGGTGATGGGATCCGTAGGGAATTGAGTGAACTCCTCAAATACTATAGTCATACATATAGCAATGTTGGAACAAACAAATGCATTCAGAAAGCATCAATTGGTTAAACTGATGAAGAATACCACAGATGGCCAACTTTAAATAATTTGCCGATGCAGATCAAACATAATGTATCTCAATTATGGTAACTAAACGACAGTAACTAATTGCTAATCGCAATAAAGAGTAAATAAAAATAGTACAATTGAACTGACATTATGATAAAGCCGGATGTAGGCACCGAAACTTCGTAATTAAACAATGTACAAAGTAAAAAATGCATGGTTTCAGAGATAGAGATAATAATAGATATTATATCAAATTTACGTTGAACTCTCAACAATATGGTCGACTATATTAAATAAGGATCAGCTTACTAGTTTTTCATTCAGTTTTATTACGGAAGCTTATGTAGAGTATCTCTATTAATAGAATGATGAATCAAAAATAATCTAACAACTGTGCAGTTCAATTTCTGAAATCCTTGAGCACTGCGGCGGACTATTATGCCTAGGAATTTAATTTTTTTTTTGCCCACCCAAACTGTGTAACAGTACCTATCAGGTTAGAAGTGACCAATTTAAAACGAAATGTAATAGATCCAGAGATTTTAACGGGGTATGGCACCGATGATACATATCAATACGTCAACTTAAACTATTAGCTAAGGGATAGGCCAATTAAGGTAGTTCACATTTGTACTAAGACAATTTGAAGAGCAGAACAATCATACAAACAAGGAATATATCTTCATGAAATTTACTAATTGCAGAACCTTAATGTATAAAAGAAAAACGTGACTGACTAATCAACAAACGCACAGTTTATCATGATATAGACATCCACTAAGAAAGGTTTTTTTAAATGTAACCACTAAAGATGAAAATCAGCCGATGAAAGTTGGGATAACTGTTGTTTTCAGATTTACAGTAAAAGACTGAACACGCGAACGAAGTCGCTGGTAGCAGCTAGTTTTAAATAAAAAAGATAATAAGCGTGAAATATTACACCTCAAAGAATTAATCGTAAAATAAATATTTATTAAACTTCCGTTTCAATATTTGTAGTTTGCCAATGTAATTATTTAAACAGGTATTAATTGAAAGCTAACGGGAAATATTGATTCAGTGTTGCACCCCGTAAATAACTTATTACTTAATTCTTGCTTTTGTTAAATCAGTTCTTACCTCTGTTTAAGTTATACATTCAATATCCGCTTTACGGTGTAGCCACTGAATCGTTACGATAATGCTTTGTCCTCTTCTTTCGAATGTCAAATTACTGATGACAGAATGAGAGATTATATAGAATAGGTGTATTCTATTTCACGGTTATTAATAAGGCTGTATAAAAACAACTTAGATTATGTAACCTACTTATATTTTTTTCAACGCGTAAGCGTGTACATCGATGAATTACGAGGAAATAAACGATGTCATATGTGTCATACACGCATTTACGCAGAGTGGCGCGTTTTCTAAAACATAGTAGAAACAGGCATGTTCATTATGTCCTCATCTACGACACTAATTCTTTTATTTTACTATACATGTCATCATTTAGGCTTATAGTATCTAGATAACTATTTCATAATTTTATAAAAGCATTATATGAGTATGTGTGGGTCGATAATTAGAATCCATTTATGCAAATTAAAAAAAATGGTATTTTCGACATGTCACTTTGTACGGAGGAACCATCGTCATTACTATTATTGTTTAGTACCAGCTGACCCGGCAAACTTCGTACCGCCTTAGAATCAATCAATAAAACTTCACTTTTAAATTTCATTCGATTTCAGAATGACTTTTAAATTTAATTGATTTCTAATTCTATTTCTGAACGGGACAAACATCAAATGTTTGACAGGTTTTTCAGGTCGAAATTGTTGTTTTTACTATATTTTCCAAAATATTTTTCATATTTTAAACCTTCCCTGGACTTCCACAAATAATTCATAACCAAAATTAGGCAAATCAGTCTCAAAAACAGTAACTCAAAAAGTACTTTTCGTTTCTCTAATTTGAACTCGAGTCTTCGAACATGGACGGCCAATGGTCTACGACAGTAGTCTTACTAATTTTAGTGAGAACACTAGATTGTGAAACTACTATAAAAACACGATTTTATAGCACGTTTTAAAGTTTCACTGTACAGTGCGTTACACTTTAGAGTACTACTCTAAAAAGTGCTTAAAATGTGATTCTTTATTAAACACTTTCAGAACTTTACGATTTAAACCCTGATGTGTTAAATCGTAAACCGTCGCACTGAAATTTCTTTTAAATTTTTGATGCGATTAATATTTAATACAGTTTTTATTCGCTTTTATTTTAAAGGAATCTGACAGGAATCTTAATTGTATAGATTTAGGTACTTACTTCACATATCATCAACTTAGCCGAAAAGACCACTACTGCGTACATCAGCATCCCCCAAGAATTTCTACAACATTTAATTCTGAGCTGGCCTTGTCCATTGGCTACAGGCAACAACTTCTAAGTCTACCAGTTCGTGGTCCCTTTCATGGACTCTTTACTATTTGTGCCAACTGACATTAGACAAACTAACATTTGACGTCATGCTTTTAGCGTACCTATGAGTTATATGGATATGACAGATGAAATTATCTTTGAGTTTGAGTTTAAACTTACTGAGGATAGAGATCTAAATAAAAGTTTTCTGATGCCCTTATAAGGTAAACTTACACCAATCAATAACTCTATAGATTTGTTACACCAATATCCGACTCAAGTTATGATCCCTATTTACGACGAATTTCACCAACCCCATGACAATTCAGGCGCAATATAAACCTATATCTAGCATATTATGCAGAATGCGAATTCGGATAAAAACGACATCATTACTTCGCTGATAACAAACGCTATCGCTGAGAAATATTACGCCAATATTACAGGAACCATTACGGGGGACGGGAAGCAGGAGAGCAGACAAAACGAATCGTGTGAAATGTTGGTTCCACCTATAGGAAATATTTTCCATTCCAAAATCAACCTTCGATTTATAATGGTAAAGTTGGAAATAGCTTGAATGTGTCAGTGATTCGACGGTAGTTAACGCATATCACGCATTCGGATTGCCAGCTCTGCCCAGGTGGAAACACCGTGATCGATTGCCTCTTTGTCGCCCCGCACCTAAGGCTGATATTACGGGAAACATTTCTTCTGTTGTCATCATCCTTTGCCTTTCTACGTATTATATTGATGAATTGCAAGCACAATGGTGCGAGACAAGCACTGTTTTTCCGATCAACGATCCGTTGTTTGGCTTTTTCAACGTACAGATGAAATATTGAATAAAAGCTGGCGGTAAAATAGAGATACTGCGTTTGAAATTCATCCGCGGATTCAGGTCGATGGTATCAAACTTGTGAATTCGCTTGGAAAATGGGCTTAAGTTTCATTTTGTGGTTGACAGTCTTTTATAATCTGCAAAATGGACATTTAGAGACTATATTGGTAAACGTAACTCTAGAAACTTCACAGCATTCGGATTAAAGTATTCCCATTGAAGTTTCTTCGGGAATTTCCAGTTATTATTATTCCTGGCCGCTATCATTTCATACCTTTACTCCAAAAAAAAAAACATTAACCGGCTATCTACCGTCCGAATTAGATTTTTTGTGAAAACCGTGCATATTACGAACAGACCTCAATTTAACTCATTTGTGGGGTAAGGAAATTGTGATGAGGTCGTCACAACTTGCTCACTGTTACCCCACACCCTCCTCTTGCCCCACAAGTTGCCCCACCTTACTTTAATAGACATCGTTTAGTAAATCACTGGTGTTCTCTTTAATTACGCATTCCAATCTTTCTTTGAAAGTTTGCTCGTATTTTTGGCGTTAGCGTGTGAAGGGTTCCTGATCTCGAAAGTTTACCGCGATTTGTGTTAGTGAACCTTTGAACTAAACAGATTTGTTCATTTTTAATAAAACAGTTGAATAGATAGATGGAATGTGTCTACGTAATATTAAGTCTGTATTTTGAGTCTATTATATATTATAGTTAACCTTTAACAGTTAGTATATTTACGGAGACCATAAACCGAACGACTTGAAGGAACAATAAGGCCTAGGCAGCTATAAATCACGCTGGCAAATTTTATGAAAGTAAAAATTATATAATACTAGCTGTACCCGCGACTTCGTTCGCGTGTTCAGTCTTTTACTGTAAATCTGAAAACTACAAACTTTCATCGGCTGATTGTCATCTTTAGCGGTTACATTTTAAAAAACCTTTCTTAGCGGATGCCTATATTGTAATAGCTATCTGAGTGTCTAGTGATTTAAACTGTGCGTTTGTTGATTTGTCAATTACGTTTTTCTTTTGAACATTAAGGTTCTGCAATTAATAAACTTCATAAAGAAATATTCCTTGTTTGTACGATTGTTCTGCTCTTCAAATTGTCTTAGCGCAAACGTGAACAATCTTATGGCCTATCGCATAGCTTATCTGTGCTTAGCTTATGCCCTGTAGAAATTTCTGCATCCATACATTTCGTTTTAAATTGGTCACTTCTAACCTGATAGGATTCCGTGTGGTGACGGATTAAGAATACAAAATATCACCACCCCTATCTATCCCAAGGAGAGTCAAGAGTAAGAGTCGACTAAAGGAGTAATTCAGGCAGACAATATCCACTGCAAGAGAAGGAAAATTCAAAATAAAACCCTATACCAATCCGTCTGGCCAGCGTGGTGTAGTAGGCTAATATCCCTCCAAGTGTATGGGGGAGACCCGTGCCCAGCAGTGGAACATTTATGGGTTGATATGATGAACCTGATAGATACTGTTACACAGTTTGGGTGAGCTAAAAATTTATTAATTTCCTAAAGGGCATAATGGTCCACCGTAGTGCTCAAGGATTTTAGAAATTGAACTGCATAGTTATTAGATTCTTTTTGATTAATCATTCTATTAATAGAGATAATTATAGTACTCTACATAAGCTCCCAGAACAAAACTGAATAAAAAACCAGTAAACTGAACCCTATTTATTATATTCGACCACATTGGTGAGAGTTCAACGTAAATTCGATATATATGTAGGTATCTATTATTATGTATATCTCTGAAACCATGCATTTTTTTTGTACATTGTTTAATTACGAAGTTTCGGTGCCTATATCCAGCTGTATAATCATATTAGTTTCATCATCATCATCTCAGCCTGATAATGTCCACTGCTGAACGTAGGCCTCCCTCATATGTCTCCACAATGGCCGATCTTGAGCTGCCTGCATCCTGTGCTTTCCTGCAGCTCTGATGATAGTTGAATTGTACCATTTTAATTTGCTCATTGAATGTGATTAGTTACAGTCATTTAATTACACATTATGTCTGATCTCCATCGACTAATTATTTATCATTGAGAAGTTGGCCATCTGCAGTATACTTTATTAGTTTCACTAACGAATTGATGCTTCCTGAATGCATTTGTTTGATTCATTGCAGTTGTGTGGTGTTTTTTTTAATGAGAACAATATGAAAAACTATCCATTCAATTGCAAAATGTTTTTTAAGAGAAATTTTTCAGATAGGGGAGGAATTCCACCTTACAGAGAACCAACACCTTAGAAGACGACAGCCAAATAACTATACACAGCGGTGTAGTTCTGTTCCTGTGTGTGAGTATAGGACTCCAACGCTCACTTAGGGATCAATTTTGAAAGAAACGTATTCCTATCCCATGGATACTCTGCTCCCATCTTATGGCCCTGGTGTAAAAAATGGGTTGGTAACACGCAAGTGATACCTTTGGTACTGCAAGCGTCTATAGGCTACGGTAACTGCTTAACATCAGCTGGGCCGTATGCTTGTTTGCCACAAAAGTAGTTCTATCTCAGCCATAAGACATCCACTGCTCGACATAGGCTTCCCGCAAGGTTTTCCACATCAGTCGGTCCTGAGCTGACCTTGTCCATCGGTTGCCTGTGACCTTTACCAGGTCTTCAGTCCACCTTGTTGGAGGCCTGCCCACGCTACGTCTTCCAGTTCGTGGTCGCCACTCTAGAACCTTTCTGCCCCAACGGCCATTGGTTCTGCGAGCTATATGCCCTACTCATTGCCACTTAATTGAGGCAATTTTTCGAGCTTTGTCGATCACTTAAAAAAGAATATTACAAATCGGCCCTTAAATTACGATGTTTAGGGATAAAAAAAAACAATGCAATTATTTTAGGGAACCTCATCTTTTAAAAGTCAGTTAAAAATATATAACAGTTAAGTATTCCGATGAGACAGAGGCCGATCACGCGTTTCGCTGTGAGTAATTTTTGTGGTCGCAGATAGACACATAGTATCATGGACTTTTTTTTAGATCTATTTAGGAATAACATTGCCTCCTACGGCAAGATTTTGCCTAGTCGTTTAACTATCATCATAATACTTCAGCCAATTCACACTCACAAAACTATAATGGAAGAATTACGCGATCACCTGGTGAAAATCGTATTAAATTTTATTGGGTAGTTATTGAGTTAATCTTGACCAGACAGATTCGGTGGAGTGTTTTCTTTTCTCTGGTGCTTTCCTGATTACCTAAATTAAAGTATTGTTAAATGTTAGCGCCTACAAAAAATGAAATAGCAATTATTTTATAGGCGTTTATTAGGCGTTACTAATTTAGTCAGTGATTGTCTGAGGTCTTGGCATTATTTACCCCTATTTTTTTTAAATAAAATATTGCCTATGTTACTCGCAGATAATGTAGCTTTTTAATGGTGAAGGAATTTTTAAAATCGGTCCAGTCGTCTTTGAGTTTATCCATTACATACAAACAAACAAACAAACAAAAATACAAATCTTTCCTCTTTATAATATTAAGTATAGATACATAAACAAAAGCAAAAAATACAACGAAGCTATACATATATATGTCTCTTTTTAGAGTAGGCAGAGACTGGTACGCCAATTGCTTCAATCCAGACATACTTCTTTTGCTTCCACTACATTTATCAACTTTTCATGCATGAACGTTGGTTTAATTTGGCTCTTTTTAGCACATCACCTACTTGGTCGATGTATGTTCGCCTCAGGTGGTTCCTAACGCCTACGTAATAAGGTAATAAACTTATTAAAAAGCCAATTAAACAAGACAAGTATTATTTTTGTGCGAACTGATGAACTCTTAGACAATGCATACCTATTTATAAACCATAAATAATACTAACGGACCATTGAAGTTCCCACGTCTCTAACTGTACAATATTCAGAAAGTCCCAATGTTTTTGTTTTACATTCAATTTAAATTGATTTGATCAAAGGACCTGACGCCTGATTCAACAACTTTGTACTGCGAGCCATCGAACCAAACCGTTCTCTCTCCTATATAAATAAGTTGTGCCTCGAAGCGACTGCCACTGAAACCGGCTGTTGACGAACTTAAATTGTGTTTCCGAACCGACTAGCTGTTTGCTCTCGAGATGAGATCCGAAATAGAAAACATATTTTCAAAAATATTTGGTAAAATTAATTTTGTTTGACTAACATTATTTACGATTGTATAATAAGCCACGCTTAATTGGTTTGTCAATGTCATTGACAACACAATATTATGTTTTTTGTAACCAGAATTACGACTTCGACACAATTTCGACACAAAATAAAGATAATATTATATAATAATATATGTTTATTTTTCTCAAAGGTTACAATTTAGAACTTTACAAAAAGAGTATAGCTTAGGTAAGTATAAGAGCTAAGAACCTTGTTAGAGCTGGAGTCCGTAATAGGTTCAGGACCTGTGTGACGGATCTCCAGGCGAGATATATATGCATTCCCTATCGCACATGCTAATATTGTAAGTTGTGAATGTGGTAATGAATCATTCACAATCAATGACGAGCATATTCCAAACTCTCTTTTTCGCAGACTTATTTTATAAAGATCAGGTTAGAAGATAACAAATACATAACGTATGCAAACTTTCATAAAACAAACAGTCTTTCGCATTCAAAGCGCCAACCAATATGAGGGGAAGAAACTTTATGAGGAATATAAAAACTGTAAAGCGGTGGAGGCTCTATTGTTTCTGGGTTGACCGTATAAAGCTTGTGTTATTATTTAGGATAGCCACGGCACGTTAAACATCATAATGTTATCCGTTAGGCAAACTTTAGCCCAATGTTCCAAAAATAAAAAATGACAACGACACATCCAACTTTTTACCATTTTTGCTGAATCGTAATAGGCGACGCGCCAGTTACATAGGGTTCAAATGTCTATCGAACGCAAGTGTCACCATTTAGTTTGCATTGTATTTAGATGCTAAAGCAAAAACAAAAGTTTATTCATCCATTATCCATTAAGTACCACCGTAAGTAAAAGAAAATTTGCAGGGCCGTTTTGAAAAAAGGAAAACAACACTTCTCGTCCCAATAGTATTATAGTAAGTCTTGGGCTAATTGCAATTCTAAGGTCTTACAAAATCTACTATGAAGGTTGCCAGTACAATAGGTATCATTATAGTATGAAACTAATTTTATTTTTAGAAACTAGAAACTCCATTAGGAATAATTCAGATTAAACATTAGCTCCTATAAATCAGGTTCTTTGTACATAAATATACTTAATAGGATTTTTATTACTCGACTACTATTTGCTACTGTTCCTTTCTCGTAAATTTCTCTCTGACGAAATATGGCAGCGATAAATATTTTTATTGTTTTCTTTCCCTGACGTTGAGCGAGCGTTTACATAAGTTTTTTACCGAAAAAGTTTCATTGTACACGTTCACAATTTGTGAAATATTAATATGAAGACATGTTTCATTTTACCAAAATGTTATCCTACATTTTGGACATTTTTTTTTCAGATAAATGACTAACTAACTGTTAAAAGTTAAGGGGTCAATAGCTAAGCTAAGCTAAGAAAGGTTGGGCATCATACTAGCGAGAAAGTCCGACTGGGGAAGGACCGCCACCTTACAGAAGACCACAGGCAAATACTTACACACAGCGGTGTAGTAGTGTTCCTGTGTGTGAGTACCACGGGTCTCCAGCGCTCATTTAGGAATGCGTTTTTAATTAAACGTTTTCTTATCCTAGATATACTCCATCTTAAAGTTCTGATGCAAAAAATAGGTCAACAACACGCATGCGATACTCCTGATATTGCAAGCGCCCATAAACTACGGTAACTGCGGCCGTATGCTTGTTTGTTACCCAAGTAGTATAAAAATGACATAACAGCACAGATCAATCGGTTTGTCGAGGTCTGACTATAGATCGGTGACTGTTTCCTACATATTATTATAGAGATTCCTTCTATTTCTATTTCTATACAGATGCATTCTCTATTTCCTTACTGCCATAATCTGATGGGACGACAATCTTACACGGCAGGAGAGATATCATCCACTTTACCAATCTTCGCACTTACCGCAACTCCGGTGATTAAAAAGAATGGCCAGAGTATCTTGCCAATTTTTCTCGAAGCCCTACTCTTCCAGCAATTTGGCTTTAGGAAAAAAATATGCTGACTTTGTTTGGTTTGACGTTCATAAGTATCATGAATTTGATTTAAATGAATAAATAACTTTGAGTTTGAGTTAATAGATTTATAGATTCACGTGGCAAAATCGTAAATACAAGTTCCTTTAACAATAGCCCTATAAAACGATAGAACAGTAACAAAATAACAGCACAATCAGATACAAAACTAGCTTCAGTTAGTTATATAGAACAAGCTCAGCTCTAGGCGGTGCAATGACGGCGACATCTTGCCACTAAACTATTCCAACGCGAACAGCAGTAAGGCTGTAACAAGCTGTTGATAAATTAAGTTGTCGACTCGCTACAGGACCGGACTCAAGACTCAAAAACATTCATTTATTTATTTAGGTTACAAAGTAATACTTATGAAAGTCATATAATATTATGAATAAGCTAGAAAGATGATGTCAGCTAACTTATCTACGGCTCGTTCGCTGACGAGGAGTCATGAAAATAACTAGCAAGAAACTCAGGCCACGGTTTTTAATTGCCAGACAGTTACAATCTTTTGTAAATTACCATAACATATGGTAGCATCCAAACCAATGCAGACTTATTAGACAATATAGAGTCTAATGGATGTCTCTATTTATTATTTTTGTAATTTAGTCTACAAAAGTCAGATAAAAATTTGTGTCAGTTAATTGTATGTTTGTAAAGTCCCCCGCGACACAGAGCTTGTTCTCTGTGCGGGAGTTGTCTTTTTAAAAAGAGGAAAAAAAAGAAGAAAAATCTTGATAAGGAAACTATCAGAGACTTATGGCATCATACAAGCCTGACTGGAAAAGGGGCATCTAACTGAAAAAGGGGTATCGCTGGAATAGGAAAACGTTTATTTAAAAACGTATTCCTAAATGTACACTAGACTTTTCTAAGACTAGTCTACAAAAGTCAGTTAAAAAATCTTGATAAGGAAATTATTAGAGACATAGGGACACTATATACTTTACATTTTTTTTTGATACAGCGATCTTTTTTCCTATTTTTTCGGGTCAGGTCTTATTTAGTAGCCAATGATGTTTTGGAATTACATATTCAGATTTTGTTGTCACCACTCCAGGGCCCTGTTTAATAAAGCTGACAAGCCGACATATATGTCCAAAAATGACTTAATTGTAGAATTGTCGTGCTTAGGCTGTTTAATAAAGGTGACAAATATGTAAAAAATTGACATGAAATCTTTGACATATTTGTCATTTTAAAACGCGTTTAATAAAACTCGACATATGTCAAAAAACCACAGTCAAATTATTTTCGACAATTGTCGGTGGACAATAGTCGGATTGTCGTGACAATTATGTCAATTTGTGACATATTTGCTGATCATTTTGTTTTATGAAGATAAATGAGGGTAAAACAAGAAATCTATTAAATACTCTACGGTAGTTTTGCATATCCGAAATTTTTCTTTAAAGCAGAAATCAGTAATTGTGAAAGAGAAATTGATTCTGCTTTTAAATGTCCATCGTTACCTCCTCGTTTGTATTTGTTCATTATCACTACTCTCACTGCTCGATGTAAGTACCATTTTTTGTATTAAACCTTTTATAAACACCTTCAATATTCAAAATAAGAATCGCGACAGAGGGTAAGGCACCTGTCAGAATTGTTGGACAATTCTACAAATATGTCATGACAATTTTCTGATTGATAAAGCAGAATTGACAAGTTTTTCACGACAAATTGTCGCCTGTCACCTGTCACTCAAAAAGTTTTATTAAACAGAAATATGTCGAATTGTCGCGACAAACCGACATATTTGTGAATTTTCCACTATGACAATTTTGTCGCCTGTAAGTTTTATTAAACAGAAATATTGTCGAATTGTAACTTTTTGACATATGTCGGACTTGTCGAATTGTCAGCTTTATTAAACAGGGCCCAGGACCTTTCCATAATACAATACAACACTTACATCTAAAAAGATAAATAAGATACAATTACACAAAATACCATTTGTTTTATTTTACACAGTGTAAGCCATTTCTTAAATATTTTTCACCCCATTTCTTTCCCATTCCGACCCTGTGCCACAATGTTCCCACTTATCCACATCGTGGATATTGTTTCTCAACAAGCAGCCACTTAGAAAAATTACAATTATGTCAATGAAAACAAGATTTGTTATTGCCTCCGCCTTTACTGTTGTTTACCCTTGCTCCGTTCATAAAGATAATATTACTGTGCCTTTTGTTTATCGTACAGAATAGGAATAGACATGAAACATGACATCGATGTGAAAAGTACAAGCAATTGAGCGATATACTTCAGTGATTGTTATATTAACTTCATAAGAGAAATGTTTTTGTTTTCTTAAAGACAACTCCCGCACTAGGGAAGCCCTGTGTCGCGGTGGACTTTACAAACATACAATTAACGGACACAAAGTACACCCAGACTAGGGTAAACTATTTATGGATCACATAAATTTTTGTCCCGCGTGGGGATCGAACCCACAACACGCCGCGCAATGGCGAAGTATACGGTTAAGCCACTGAACCAACCGTGCAGTCAAACAAAGGTTTTTTTAACATCTTTTTTACCTTCGTATTGCATTGTATAATTATGTTTTTTCTTCTACATCTTCTCATGAATAAACAATAAAAGAGAAGAAATTAATTCAGGCTCTTGTTTTAGGAAGTGAAAATGTCGTTTAAAAGACAACTCCCGCACTAGAGAACAAGCTCTGTGTTGCGGGGAACTTTACGAACATACAATTAACGGACACAAATTACACCCATACTTAGAACAACCCTTTGTAAGTCACACAAAGTTTTGTCTCTGTGTGAGAATCGAACCCACAACCTCGTGCATAGCAGGTGCATACTGCATCCACTGGACCACCAAGGCAAAGTAGCATATCTAATTTAAAATCATGAAACTATTCGTTTGTAATCCCTCATTACTGGTATCCAGGTGTTCCAACAACAGCCTTGCGCTATGTCACCTATTTTTATACTACTTGGGTGGCAAACCAGCATACGGTCCGAATGATGTTAAGCAGATACCGTAGCCTATGGACGCTTGCAATACCTGGGGTATCACTTGCGTGTTGCTGACCCATTTTTTTACACCCTCAAGGATAAAAAAACTTTTCATTCAAAACGCATCCCTAAATGAGCGCTGGAGACCTGTTATTACACAAAAGAACACAACTACTCCTCTGTGTGTAATTATTTGGCTGTGGTCTTTTGTAAAGTGGAGTTATTTTCCTTGTCGGGCTTGCTAGCTAGTATGGTGCCCAACGTCTCTTATTATACATAACACTACACTTCGGAGGGCACGTTAAAAGTCGGTCCCGACTGTTAACAGTCGATAGATCACGACAGAGGCCTAAATATGGGCGATCTAAATAACTCTGTCACCAGGTTGACCACTAACCAAACGATAAGAAGAAGATACACGCTGTAAGTGTTGTAGCGCAAGAGATAAATTCCAACTTGCTGCAAATAAAGCTTTTATCTATCAAAAACAACACCATCCAGATAGTATTGTTATGGAAGCGGTCATCTGTAAACTGAAAATACTTACAAAGTCAGATTGTTCAATCTAAGTAAGAAATAACAAAGAAATAGCTTTCTTACTTTAAACAAAGTCACAGATAAATCTTACTTTGTACAATGGTATATTTTATAATTAAGTACAAGCAGCTTATTTTTGCCTTGACATTTTTCTTTGCCGTTTAATTTTCTTATTTGTTGTATAAGGGGACTGGTAGCAAAATAATGACTTCTGATAGATCTGTGAAGCTAAGCAAACTTGCTCCGGTCTGCCAGTAGATAGGTGAACATATTTGAATATATTTTAAAACTTAAAAGCATGTAAGACTGGATAGCCTTCCCATTGGACTATGCGTTTGAAGGAATAAAAGTGTACCTATGAAATAATGAAAAAATAATGATAGTGGTGATAGTATAATGTGGTACTAGAAATTCTAGCAATGCTATGCAAAAGCTAGAAGTGGCAATGGGCAGGCCACATCACTCGAAAAACCGACGGCCTTATGGGGAAGAATGGTTCGGTCGATGGCGACTATGTTCAGGAAAGCGCAGTGTGGGACGACCTAGGTAGACAAATGACCTGGTCAGAGTTGCAGGCAGCTCAAGGCCGGCCTTTCTTTAAACACATGGGTGAGGTCTACATTCAGCATTGGACATCAATAGGCTGAGAAGAAGAAGAAGAAATCTAGCTATAATGCGTAGGGCCACTTTAATGATTTTAAATAAAAATATTAATAAAAATGTTTATTCATCTCCACAAATTAAATACTTAATTGCGTTAAAGAATATTTTATTTGACAAAGAAGTCCGACATAGCTTGTAATTTGTGTGAGATCTAGAGTCTAAGTCATGGCCTGTACCTATTTTAGAACTGCAGACCCCCTATCACAATAATGTCGTTCAGATGTCAACAAATTGTTGTATTGTAATTATGCGTATGTTTTTATTTTGGCACACAGAAAGTGAAGGTATTATGTCGAAAACTAAATTAGGAATTTAGGAAACCAGACGAGATCAGATTACAATGTTTTACTTCCATAACACGGTACATTATATGAAAACAAACCAGATCTAAATTAAACAGGAAAATATAACGAGATTATTTATACCCACTGATAACACTGTGTATTTCGCAAAACTATGATAAGCAAACAAACACATACAACGATAATTGACGCAATATAAAATAAACATACACCCGTTGAAATATTGATATCATCAAAGAATTGTGAACTTAATTCCTTTACAATAAAGTAGGAAGTTGAGTAACAAATATAGAACGTATCACTTGCAATTCTATGCCAGAGAAATTGACTCAGGGTATTCCCTCCCCATCCAATATTTATGTGTTCTCGGATACGATAGCGAGTGACTACGCAACACCGCTGTTATGATGTACATTACTGTCCGCATACATACGGGATATTTGATTTAGAATACATATCCGTTAATGGATTGTATTGCAAGTTATGTATAGAATTAGACGTTGAATATATTGATTTAGTAGTAAAGTTTCAGAGAAGTTGGTCTTGTGCTGAGGTTAGTATAAATAACATGTAAGCTGCAATGTGCCTCAGATTCCAGAAAGTTGCAATCATGAAGACTTGCTTTATCTTTGCTGTACTCCTTGTCGCTTTTGCGGTTGTATCATCAGCTGCTCACATTAAAGAAGAAGGTAAATACTAAATGCTTTAAGATTTTTCTTACACTTGTTTATAGGTCATGAATTGGGTCATCCTCTTCCCTCTCATATAAATGTAAATATGGGAGCTATGTTATTCCATCCACAGCGTTTATGAGCCGCGATCGGGTGCGTATATATATCGCCAATATTTTGTAAATTTTTGGATAGGATTGAACGTTAAATCAACGACAGCTTGAACAAATGGATCTAGGCAACTAGGAAGTATTTTTCGAGGAGGAAATCTCACTGCCCTCCTTTCTTCTCTTACTCCAATTCTTATATTATTCCACGTGCGTTGTCTATACTTTCTTTATTCCTAGGTTATAGAATAAAATAGTTATAATAGCAACCTACGTTCCATTAACCCAATAAGAGAGTTGAAAGGTGTCTTAATCGCTACACAATTTTCTATCCCACATTAGAATAGTCCAATGCGGGTTATTAGTTGAGGGATTCACGACATTAGCATGGGTACTGTGACGTCGACATTAGAAGATAAATATCAATGAAAATTATTGACAATTACATTTTATTTTCTTTCTTTTTAAAAAAGACAACTCCCGCACTACAGAACAAGCTCTGTGTCGCGGGGGACTTTACAAACATTCAATTAACGGACACAAGTTACACCCAGACTCAGAACAATTCTTTGTAGGTTACACAAAGTTTTGTCCTGTGTGGGAATCGAACCCACAACCTCGTGCACAGCAGGCGCATACTGCGGCCACTGGACCACCAAGTCAGTCATATCACATTAAAACCTATCAATTAAATAATCAAAGGCTCTTCGTCATTCAATTAGCTAATTGGTTAGAAATTCTTCATAGTAAAATGTTATTAGTCACTGTACCCATGCTATGTGAAATACACTAGTATGTATAAATTCTACAAAGTGTAATACACATTAGAGCAACCCTTCCTTTCTTTTTTGCCACTACTGCCTTATTATAAATTCTACTACTATCTTTTCAAATATTCTGATTATCATATGTTTTTACAGAACCATCCCACGTCCTGGAGAAACGGGATACAATCCAAGGCCCAGCCTGGCCAAATGCTTGTGTGTTTTTTGAGTGTATCGCTAGCTGCAAGCGGAAAGGCCACTTGTCCGGGGGATACTGCACTTTAACTGGATGCCAATGCCGACGATGATGAAAAAAACTGTACTTGTTTTTAGTTATTAAGTTTGTAATTAAATAATAAATTAGTTAATGATAACAACCAGTTCAAATGTGGTTTTATTGTTATACGTCAGATTTATTAATTACTAATTTAAGTAATAATGTCCTCAGACCGCCAGATAAGGCAACTGCACCAGACATAATAAAATAATGCAGAAGTGTGTGCACAAACACTGGTGCACTCTCTATCTTTTCTCTCCCGTAGTCCAATTTGAGGGCAACCTAACACGAACGCATAGAGATCATTTTGCGATATAGAGGGATGCTGTAAAAATTGGTGTTCCACCTGTTTCTTATATTACATAACAACACATTTCTAAAACTTTCCTTTATTAACTAATTCATATTTTTTACAAAAGTACGACGGTATAGCTGTAGGAGCAATTATACCGTTGATCTTGGCTAAATTTTTTGTTACCTTCTTTTTTCCTGTTCCAAAATGGTAGGCTTGCATCACAAGTTTAGCACAGTAGCTAGGATTGGTGTTCCATATTTCTTCGGTGAGCCAGTAAGTAATATGCCTCGTCTTCTTACTTCCACCGTTGGGGTTGTAATATTCATGATCGGCCCAAATGGCAGCTTTCCTAGCTATATCATTATCAGGGCAACGGTATACTGTTACCCAATCAGAGGAATTTTCTTCATACCAGTCATCTTTAGCTATCTGCCTGTTATTGTCTGGTATTCCATTAGCCCAACCACGTCCACCAGACATCTCTAATACCCAATAATCACTTGTCATAATTGCCGCATGGCCCATCAACCCACCAACACCTCGGCTAGCAATCAAAATGTCCCCCTTCTGCACTTTTTTTGTAAACACTTTCTTATTATCTGCCCGTCTGCGTCTAGTTATTTTCGTCTTGTATAAAGACTCCTGAGTATCGGACAATATTCCGAAGTTATTCATGACGAGCCACTCTTGATAATCATTTAGGCGACTGCCATTCAGTGATTCGGCCAACTGCCATTCTTTGTACAAATCTTTAAAGATATTTCTTTCATCTCTTTCAAATGATTCTAGGGGATATTTTTCGGTATTGATGATACCCATGCGGACACCGAGACTGTAGGCACTCAGAGTTTCATTCGATACTGCGTTATTTTGTCCTGAAATAATAAATTTTGGACCGCTATTTTACTGTGATAAAAATGATGACATATAAACTAAACGAAGGCTTCATAAATCACCATGCATTTAATTTAACAACGATGTCGATCATACTGGTGCTCGCTCACTACAAATGCAAGTGCACAACGAGTACCGCTAGAAATATAAAAATATCAAAACAACACCCAAACTCGAATACCAGCCCTACATCGCGAGGGGCAGACTCAGAACAGCCATTTGTCAAGTGGCACACTTTTTGTCTCGTGTGAGGATCAAACCTACAACACTCTGTGCTGAGGTAATGGGTGAGGTAGCCACTAAAGCCACTCCTCCGGCTTAGCAGTCAAGATCATTAACACACTAGAGCAACAGGCCAGTCAATTACAACCACAAAGCCTTTATTTTAGCTATTGAGCAGTTTAAAAGTCACAAACTCAGACCATTATCACAAATAAATAACTTAAAAGATATAACTCACCAATATAATTAAATCTGTTTAATTCTTGACCAAAAATCTTAGTTAATGCAACAAGCATCACGGCCAGTTTAAGACACTGATGTTGAAGCTTCATTATGACTGTCATCGCTTAAAGCAAATAAATTTCAAATAGTAAAAACCGGATACAATGAACTTCTGCTTCTTATCGAGTGGTTAGGCCTTTGTCTGCCAAAATAGGATCTAGGTACGTAACAGTATATTTTTCTTACTTGTTAATATTAGTCGTTAAATATATATCATCAGCCCTCTACGAACACTTGAACTTTTGCATTTTACATTTTACCAAAATTTTACGTGGAACCACACGCATTACATAAACACACCTTCTGAAGATAATATGTCAATAATAAATTAATAATTAATTATTGAGACCAGTATAAAAACAGTTATTTCCTTTTGGCGTCCCCACCCGTCCAGATATTAATAATTAATATTAATTAAAATAGCACTAACAATTACACTTATATTAGCATCTACGTGCAAAGAACTGACAAGGAAGTGGTACAGAACGTAGTTAATTAAATCTGATTAGTTGCATGTAAATAATCAAAGTTAATTTACCTTATCAAAATATAATGTCGCACCAATTACTCTTGGAATTTTATTAAAGAAAAAGAAGACTAATTACTTATTTTTCCTATAATTGAATTAAAATTATCCAAATACCTCATTACGTCTTTAAGGAGTCAGTTTCCGCCTAGTAAATCTCATTCATCTGGTCAGCTTGTCCTCTGATTGTTCATCCAAGACGTAATCATTTCAAAGTACACTGCTATTCTTTTGTTTGAACTGAGTATTACATATGCGGGCACAATACAAGTAAGCAAGCCCGACTAGAATAAAACATAGGAACACAAATTTGAGGTCAGAAAGTAGTTCAGGTCTCCAGTGTTCACTTAGAAAAGATAGAAAAATCCTAAACTAGTAGATGGCCCCGAACTGTACTGACACACCTTGACCTTGACTGGCCATGACCGATTTGGCTCATATTTAAACTTAAAAAATATTAAGCCAAAAAAAATATTTTTGGCTTATTAATTCGCGTGCGTCGTTCCGATTAACGATACTCGAGTTATCGTCGAACAAATATTTATTCATGCATTCTAGGCAGAATTGTTCGAGTAAACAATCCTAGATTAAAAAACTTTTGGATCCGCAACGCACACACGTAATATCACAAGCCTAATTGTTAGTAACAGGCTATGACCGTATGCTTGTCCCTAGGTAGTACCAAAGTCTATACTTAGATACTGCCCACTGTAATGGTTACAGAAATACCAATGTTCTATTTTCACTGAACTCTAGGCCGTTTCTGTTTGACCCCGACGCGGACGCCTTAAAGTACGTCCTCAAAATAACTTCCGTGTCTGAGCCTCTTTACATATTTGTAGCAAATAAAAGTCTTAATGATAAGTTCTAGTTTTGTGACTAAACAAACGTTTCAAGATCATGTGTCATTGCTCCACAAATCTATGTTATCAGCAGGGCATCCCCTATTCTAAGTGGATTATAATCTTAGCATCTTTCATAATTAAAGCATATATAAAGATGCTAATGAACGTGTAGTACATCACATTACTGAAGACAATATGAATAATCAACAGCTGTGTTTTACTTTAGTTCTGTTGCTTGTAGCATCAGACAATATTTTATGTGAAGAGTTGACTAGAATAGAAGACGTTGAAAATACTGGTAAGTTGCCTATCAGTGAATCCATGAATAATTAGACTTATTGTAGTTAATTATTTTCTTTATACAATAATCTTTTTATTTTACATCTTCGTTACTGATTTTACGAACATTAAATTTGTAATTACGTCCCGTGTTACGTTTATTGTTACATCCATGAACTTCCTAGGTTGAAGCATGATAATAGCCACCCATATATATAATACGGCTAGGCACGGGTCTCCTCTCCTTTCTTAAGAGAGAAAGAGAGATAGGGTTTTAGGCCTCCATTCACACACGCTGACATATTTTTAAAATTTCTTCTAAGTTACGTGGGTTTCTTCACGATGTTTTCCATGTAGCATGATATTAAATGCAAATCTTTTCTATACCACTAAGGAGACAAAACAAGCAAACGGTCTAAACTAACTAACTAAACTACTAACTAAACTAAAAAAATAAACAAGCTCTGAAGCTTCTTTATTAGTAGGTACAGAGTTGTGCTCACCCACCAGTATCAGCGGTAACTAATGTTTCTTTTTAATTTATTAAATACTGTCCGTTCATATAACGGTCACATCTGCATACTTGTCAAGTAAAGTGATTTATCGAACCGTATTCGTTTATATGTCATACTTTTGTACCAAAACGGGTACTAAATGAACAATAAAATAGCGCTCCGAAATTTATTGTTTCAGGACAGTATGACGCGGTATCGAACGAGACACTCAGTGCCTACGATCTCGGCGTCCGCATGGGAATTATCAATCCCGAAAAATATCCCCTCGAATCATTTCGTAGAGACGAAACAAATATCTTCAAAGATTTGTACAATGAATACATTTCATTGTATGACAGTCAAGCGACTAATTACCAAGAGTGGCTCGTTATGAACAACTTTGGAATATTACCTGATACTCAGGAGTCTTTGTTCGAGAGAAAAATAACTAAACGCAGTACAGCGGATAATAAAAGAAAGTTTGTCAATACAGTGAAGAAGGGTGATATTTTGATTACGGGGCGTGGTATTGGCGGGTTGGTGGGACATGCGGCGATAATGACTACTGATTATTGGGTGTTGGAGATGCCAGGTGGAGGAGCTTGGGCAACTGGAATCAAAAGCAATAATAGACAAATAGGTAAAGATAAATGGTTTGATGAACACGCTTCTGATTGGACGACTGTGTACCGTTGTCCTGATGGTGAAGCTGCTAAAGGAGCTGCTGTATGGGCCGATCATAAATACTACAACCCTACCGGTGGAAGTAAGAAGACCATACATGTCACTTATTTGATTACCAAAGACATTTGGAAGACGAACCCTAGTTATTGTTCGAAGCTCGTGATCCAAGCGTATTACTTCGGAACAGGGAAGAAGAAGGTGATAAAAGACTTGTCTCTGATCGACCGAATTGTTGTTCCTTCTAATATACCATCGTATTTTCTCGGCAAGTATAAAT
Organism: Trisateles emortualis; assembly: GCA_947095525.1. Classification (NCBI taxonomy): domain Eukaryota; kingdom Metazoa; phylum Arthropoda; class Insecta; order Lepidoptera; family Erebidae; genus Trisateles; species Trisateles emortualis. Next base: position 15,549,740 of record OX352736.1, on the reverse strand, counting down.
TGTCTAATAAAGGCAAATACTAAATTTAGGTTGAATTAGCTTCAGCCACTGAATAATCCAGATTTGCTTCTGCATTTATTATGTTAATAAATAAAGAATTAGGATAAGAGTTTGTAATAAGTTTGTAAAATAATTATGTATAGATATATTTTTTAAGTTTAGATATTTCAATTGTTTCTGTGTTAATAAATTTATTATTATTGATTAGTAACTTTATTAAATTCTATTTATCCTATCAAAGTTCGACTCTGTTCTATATTTTCTTGAAAATTGCAGCACTAGACAACAAGCCGCTTTACAATCATACAATTCATGGGCACAAAGTATATTAAACTCAGTTTAACTGTTTGTAGATTACACAAATATTTGTCTCGTGATCGGAATGGAACCCACGACACTCGATGCGGAGTTAGCAATGATGTGACAACACCTATCGCATTTTCAGTCTGATTTAAAATATCTTTATGATTATATTTATTTTTCACACCTCTATACAAGTGAGGAGACTCGTAACCAGCAGTGGGACATATTTGGGCAGCTTATTATTTGGCTTTATGTTGAATAAGTAATATTTTATTCATGTAATATCAATGTTTCATTACCTATAATCGATGAAAGCCGTTTCCCATTTTCATTGGTATATTTTGCACGTAAAAAGACCAGGATACTTTGAACTTGAAAATTTTCCCTTTTGAGTGTTCCATTTCCCATTTTCTAACAAAATGGCACTCGTCACATTTATATATTTATTCAAACTATGTCGTAAAAGACACTGACATGTATATTGACCCATTCTACCCCGGCTAAGATGACTATTTGAGGCCATTGGGGTAATTTAAGAGTCTTAAGATAACTCAATAACAATAACACTAGGAAAATGGGGAATTTAAGGATTAAGTTTCAGATTACGACAATTTATTGCAAGGGCCGCATTGTACTTGGCGACGGGCTTGTTCACTTTATACGTTGCAATTTGGCCAGTTGAGGAAAATGTTTCAAAGTAATAAGGTATACTTTTCTTTTGTTGTATAAATCAAGAACAACAGCAGTTAGAAAAGTTTTACAACTTTCAAACTTCTAAGTTCTACTACTACTTCAGATAATAGTCTTTTAGTGCATCGTTGAAATAGCGTATAAGGTAAATTCGCACCATCAGTGGAAGAGAGTCGTAAGTTGAGAAATGCCATTTGTAAATTTTGAACCTTAACTGCTAATAAGCTGAAGATGAAAATTGCAATACAGGCGTATCTCATTTGAACAGCCCGGCCACGAAGACACCGCTGCTTTTTTTGACGTGGCTTGCTTGGACCAACTTAAGAAATAGGATAGTTTATACATCGATAAAAAGCTCTCAATTTTAAAATGGGTGTTATTTGTGTCCGTTAATTGTATGTTTGTAAAGTCCCCCGAGACACAGAGCTTGTTCTCTAGTGCGGGAGTTATCTTTTTAAAAAATAAATAATAAAAACCTACCGTACCACATGAGTGAATAAAGTACTCATGTGACCGAACCGGTACACACAACCGAAACCAAAAAAAGGCCCACGTACCACTTATCATCTGTTTTTGAATAGCAATTAAGTATAATCAGTCTACGCAATCATTAGTCAAATTTCTTATAAAGTGTCATTGAAATTGGGAAAAGCGCTGTCAGCTATTATGGTTTCATTTTCTTGTCAGATTGAAGCCATCAAATTTTAGTGCAGGATTGTTATTTTAAAACAATTAATTAATTTGTCTTACTGCATAGTCTAGTCCGCTAGTTGTCACATGACAAGATCTAAATAACAATCATAGGGACATGGCGCATTAAGCCGACACCGTAGCGGCATGAGTGTGATTAACTTGTCATTTAAATTAGACCTTTAAATCGTATGTCGTATGATATATTTTAAAACATCAGTATAAAAAGCCAACGGCGGGTCGTCAACGCATTTGCCGCTATCTAACAACTTTGAGTTGTTAGGTAGCTCGCCGACTGCGAGTCGTCCGCCCCCAGGTGCAAGTCCTAGGTGTACTCAAACGAAAATGCTATATAATGTATGTTATTTTCGGCGACAAGCTTTCATCTCGCGCACAGTGCGCTGGTGGCTAACGAACGGTACGCAAAATTTGAGACAGCATCGCGCCGTGCTGCAGCTGGCCGTTATGGTACCGGCACAGTGTACCATGACCTTTATAGTTCTACAAGGGGTCGCCCGCCGACTTCGTCCGCGTGGTAATTTGATTTTTTTTCCCCGATTTTGCAACATATCTCACTACTGCTCCGCTTCTTTTAATTATAGCGTGATGTTATATAGCCTATAGCCTTCCTGGATAAATGCACTATTCAACAAAAAAAGATTTTTTCAAATCGAACCAGTACTTTCTGAGATTAGCGCGTTCAACCAAACAAACTCTTCAGCTTTATAATATAAGTATAGATTTTATTTATCCAGACAAGCTGTAACAACAATTTTCAATTATAGTCTTACATTAAACTGAGCTTATATCAAACTACTTACTATTAGGCGAGCCGTAGGCTTGTTTGCCACATAGGACGTATAAAAAAATAAAAAGCTGAAAAATACGGCCACCAATATGATCGGTAACTAACGTAAATTAATTAAATACGGTTCATTCACAGAGCGGTCACATCTGTATACTTGTAAAGTAAAGCGATTTATCGAACCAGATTCGTTTATATGTCAGCCTTTTGTACTAATATGGTACTAAATGAATAATAAAATAGCGGACCGAAATGTATTGATTCAGCACACCCTATGGGACGCCAATTGATTTTGATTCAGACATATTTCTCTCGCTTCTTCTACATTCATCCACCTCTTCATGACACCGTAACTACTAATTATCTTGATTGAATAGAATAGAATATTTTATATGTAAACAATAGTGTGAGATGTTACAGAGCTTGTTTGAGGCACATGCTTTGCCATGTGGCATACAAATCGATTTACATTAATTGGGTTTTCTTTTAAGGTGGACCGACGACCTGGTAAAGGTTGCGGGCAACCGATGGACAAGGGCAGCTGATGTGGAAGACCTTGGGGGAGGCCTATGTCCAGCAGTGGACGTCTTGTGGCTGAGATGGATGGGTTTTCTTTACGCTGATTTGGAAATTACTAATTATACAATATTATTTTAGTCAGTACTTAAGTTTGCAATTCCATATTATACTAAGAATAATTTACCAAAATAGATTAAATAATATCCATAAATGTCAATCAATATCAATCTTGACATTAATGTCAAAAATACGATACACCGACCGAATTAGTTTTAAGAGAGGTAGGGCACCATACTAGCGAGCAAGTCAGACTGGTCAAGGACCTTCACCTTACAGAAGACCATAGCCAAATAACTACACACAGCGGTGTAGTTGTGTTGCTGTGTGTGAGTACAGGTCTACAGCGCTCATTTAGGAATGCGTTTTGAAATAAACGTTTTCCTATCCCCGGGACACTCCCATCTGGTGTGCCCTGGTGTCCCATAGGCTACGGTAACTGCTTAACATCAGGTAGGCCGTATGCTTGTGTGCCAGCCAAGTAGTATAAAAAAAAGTAGATGATGAGTTGAAATGGCCCGAATTAAAAGTACCGATGTTGGTTTATTTACGATGTCGAAAGAAAATATTCTATCAAATCATTTTGAAAAGGACAAAAAAAAATCTTCAAAGATTTGGACAAAGCCATTTTACGGCAGTCGGCCGATTAGTTACTAAAAGTAGCTCGTGAAAATCGATACAACATGTAAATTAAAATAACATTTATTTTAAAAGATATTCACATAAATAGTTACAAAAATCCAAGTTTCTTAACCTAAACTACTTACAAACAATCAGATATTGTATAAATAAAATAAAATATCAGATTGGGGTCGCAGTTCTGAGGAAAGGTGTCCAAAAGACTGCTTACATTGCCACGGTGAATCGCAAGGCTAATACGTCGACCAAAGTAAAGGCCAGCCTTAGGATCGTGAGATGACTCGACTAAACGCTTAGATATCTCACGATACAATATTGTCAGACACTAATTAACATGATGATACCATAAAATGAAAGATGTCAATATTATACCGAAACTGTAGAAATTTATAATGCTTGTCTTAACCAATGGACATGCTTCAAAACACTTCCCGAAGGACATCTAAAATAGCTTTCGTTCTGTGTAAACAAATTTAATTGAATTTACAAGCCTCTTGATCTAAGTAGTGTACATTGTGAGACTTGTATTTGCGTTAAAATTCACCACAAATTCTACCTACAGCTGAGTTTATAACTTGCTTTTGTGTAAACAACACAACATAGTATATATAGATTACAAGTTCAAGATGTACTACATAATATTACTTTTTAATATTACTAAAAACCTACGACCACAGAATACTTAATAGTACAGCTACGACGCATTTCGAATAGCGTGCTGAGAATGGTGGGGGACAGATATGACACTTTTCTCATGCGCAGATTCACTCAACTCCAAGTGTTGGGATCTCAGTGAGTCTGCGTAGGGGGAGTATCTGTCCTTAATAGTAATAGTATTAGATTAGATTAGTTACTAACATAGGTTTAAGAAAATATCGTTACTAACAAACTATGGATTGGTATCTGATAATAAATTATTTTTATTTTATTATTATTTATTTAATGCATAAATGCCATTTTCTGCCACGTAACCTTTGGGTTATTCAAAGATTAACATGGGAGGTGATAAAATAAATAAAGTTACAATTATTATAATCAGCCTATCGCAGTCTATGGGACGCGTTACGATGATGAATATAACATCGGAACAGCGTAAAGCTGGGTGGCCCTACGCTAGGTAGACCGACGACCTAAAAAAGCTCGCGGTCTACCTAGCTGAGGACTGGATGCGGAAGCCGGAGGACCATGTGCTTAAATATGAAGATTTTTTTACAATTGGGCGGCAAACAAGCATACGGCCTGCTTGATGTTAAGCAGTTGACCTAGCCTATGGACGCTTGCAATACCAGAGGTATCACTTGCATGTTGCCGACCCATTTTTGTACACCAGGGCTTTAAGATGGAGTATTCCTGGGATAGGAATATGTTTCTTTCAAAACGCATCCCTAAATGAGCACTGAAGCCTTGTACTCACACATAGGAACACAACAACACCACTGTGTGTAGTTATTTGTTTTTAACCGACTTCAAAAAGAGGAGGTTATCAATTCGTGTGTATTTTTTATTTTTTTATTTTTTTTAATGTTTGTTACCGCATATCTCCGTCATTTATGGACCGATTTGAAAAATTCTTTTTTTGTCTGACTGGACATACTTTCAGTTTGGTCCCATTATCATCAAAAGAAAGTTCTGATGATGGGATCTATGAGGAATTGAGGGAACTCCTCAAAAGTTATAGGCACACATATAGCAATTTCAATATTTTTAACAACTAATCAATCATTTACATTCAGAAAGTGTAATTTGGTGAAGTAGAGCTGATGAAGAAGACCACAGATGGCCATCTGAACTTTTCAATAATAAGTATTTTACTGATGGCGATTAGATAAGTTTCGGTTATTGTTGCTAAGCAACTATTAATAAGAAATAATGACGTGAATGAATTGAGCGCGGATTGCACAGATTAAATATTGCTTTTAATACCTACTTGACCTGTGTTCAGCCCGACGCTCAGTCGATTTTATTCGATTGTAACAATCAAATATTTAAAAATTTTACAACTTGCCGTACTGAAGTCGGTTTTTTTTTGTTAAAATTATGTTTAGTTATTTTTTCGGTAAGGTCCTCCACCTTACAGAAAAAATAACTAATACAAAAAAAAATGGGTCGGCTACACGCAAGTGATACCTCTGGTATTGCAAGCGTCCATAGGCTACGGCAACTGCTTCCTTACCCAGACAGGCATGGATGTATTGTATGGTGCCCTACCTCTCTTAACATTTTTCAAGAAATTTTAATAAGGACATCTTGGCTCTGGTATTAGGTCACGATGTGAGGTGGGACATCGTGTCGGTTACACCGCATAATACCATCCGAAGATTCCGAAGTCTATTTAAGGAAACTAAATACTTCTTACTATGTTTCCTTGAATTGTTGCATTGTAAAGTATATAAACCTAAATACAAACCATAAATCGAATACCATACATATTGTTATTTTAGTACTCACTTTATTTGAACAGGAAAACGTTTTTATATATTGTATGGGTAAAAGTTGTTATAACAGATGTTTTGCCATAACAAGACTGGTGGGATTCCCCATTAGAAACGTTAAACGTTGACCTCTGCATACTTTTATGATTACGTTGTATAATTTATTTCTACCTTCCGGTCCTCCGATTACTACATATTATTTTTTTATTCGACGATCTAAAAAAAGGTCGCTGGGACGGACTGGATGCGGAAGGCGGAGGACTGTGTCCAGTGGCGCGTGTTGGGAGAGAGAGGCCTTTGTCCAGCAGTGGACTGCGATAGGCTCATTGATATTTTTATACGAGATTAGAGAGGTGGGGAACCATACTATAGAGCAAGCCTGACTGGGAAAGAACGTCCAACTTACAGAAGATCAAGGTAAGGTGGAGGTCCTTCCACAGTCAGGATTGCTAAATGCCTTCCCCAGTCACTACTATGGTGCTTTACCTCTCTTAAAATAGATTTTGAACAACAAAAACATCCTAACATAACTTAATTTTGTTTGATCGCATTTCTTGTGTCTATTAATCAAGTAAACAACCCACAATTCAAGGTACACGCAAGACACATACTAACTACCTCCAATACAATTAACAACCAAGTAGATACACCACTGTATTTTTTCCCTCACTATCAAGTTTGTTACGTGGCGAGTAAATAAATTATCCAAAGGGATATAAATATTCTCGACGAAGACAAGAGCCCAAAAGTTTTTTCTTCTTTTAGGAAATGGTTGAGAACAGAGCCGCTTTAGCCGCGAGGGCCTAAATTAGAAACTTACTTGTTAGGTATTCTGTCGGCTAGTTGATATTTTTGAGGTGTATATTCGTTTAAGGGTTGATAAACGTTACAAGAAAATAATTAAAACAAAGTAGAAATTACCGTCTTGGTGGTCCAGTGGGTGTAGTATGCATCTGCTGTGCACGAGGTTGTGGGTTCGATTCCCGCACAGGGAGAATACTTTGTGTGACCCACAAAGAGTTTGTTGTTCTGAGTCTGGGTGTAATTTGTGTCCGTTAATTGTACGTTTGTAAAGTCCCCCGCAACACAAAGCTTGTACTCTAATGCGGCAGTTGTCTTTTTAAAAAAAGAAAGAAAAAGAAAGAAGGTAGTATTCAATTTTTAATTATTTAGGTAACTAATTAACATCACTGTTGGAACATTAAATCATCAATAAGTCCAGATTTTCAGTAGGTGATTTAATTGACGTATGCTTAGTATTATGAGAAGAACTAGAAGAGAATTGCCCCTTTAGACAAGTGGCATAAACGCTAGTCGAATTGAATAGAAATCAAATGTATGAAGACTTGACGTAAGTGTACGATATTTTGATATTAGTAAACTTATGTTGTCCGTGTGGTGACGGATTAAGAATACAAATGTCACCACTCCCTTCCATCCCGAGGGTGTGTCGTAAAAGTCGACTAAGGGAGTAAATCTAGCAGACAATATCCACCGCAAGAGAGGGAAAACTCGAAACAAACCCCTATGCCAACCCGTCTGGCCAGCGTGGTATAGTAGGCTAATATCCCTCCAAATGTTTGGAGGAGACCCGTGCCCAGCAGTGGGATGTTAATTGGTTGAGATGATGAAACTTATGTCAAATCCCATACATGTGCTTTCTATTCTATTCAATTCGACTACCATTTATACCACTTGTCTAAAGGGGCAGTTTTCTGCGACAAAAGCAGTTGTTAAAACTTTATGATACTACGGAACAGAATATATGAACCGATTTTATTGCCTATTTTGAACTGGATACCTTTAAATAATTAAAAAATCAAGATACGATACCAGTTTTTTACTAATGTTTTCTTTTATTCATTTATTTATTTAAGTTACAACGTAATACTAATTATGGTCATAAGTTATAAATGTAACAGGATGTCTAAAAAGATGATGTCAGTCAGTCAGGTAAATACCTACGGCTATTAAAGCATACAATAATGAATTAGATAACACATACATCCATACTAATATCACAGTGTAAAGAACCCTTTATTCCTTATGAAAGAGTCCTTATACTGTGCTAATATTATAAATGTGAAAGTTTGTGAGTATGGATGGATGGATGGATGGAGGTTTGTTACTCTTTCACGTAAAAACTACTGAATGGATCTGGATGAAATTTGGCACAGAGATAGATTATGGTTTGAAATAACACACAGGCTATATCGCTTTTTACAGCGGTAACCGACATCTACGCGGGCGGAGCCGCGGGCAACAGCTAGTAACTTTATAAAGTTACAGATGTATACTGGTTCGAAGCAGGCAATAATTAACAGACATGATGAATTCAAATCCCTGGTGTTAATTGTTTTGGGTCAGCAATACGCAAGTGATACCTCTGGTATTGCAAGCCTCCATAGGCTACGGTATCTGCTTACAATCAGGCCGTAAGCTTTTTTTGCCTCCTAAGTAGGTAGTAGGTATAAAGATGATTCATATATAACTTTGAAAAGTTAAAAGTACATGAAAGAGTTTCGCTAATGTAAAAGTATCTAACGCACGTGTAGGTGATGAGTTTTGTATAAAATGATGGTATATTTTTACTCGAATATGTTTGTAGTTTATATTAAAGGGCTCATAGCATAATAGTAGCAGTACGGATCAAAAGTTTTTCAATGGATGACCAATTTCTAAAAACACAGACTCCTACAAGCGTCTAAAATAGAAGAAGGAATAATGAGTACATACCTCACCTGTGTTTGCGCACACACCTATGCACTCTCATATGAACAGTCGGCTCAGTAGATCACACGCTCAATCTAATTACTCATTCTAAAACGCTTTTTCTTCTTTTAAATATTCCCGATTAGGCTGCGTATCCAAAAAAAAGAACTAGCGCTGACCTAGGCAATGATGCGATTTTATTCTTAAAAACACGTGCCTCGCTAATCATCGTCGCTCATCTTTCATGGAGAAGTCTTTCCTCGGGCTTTATTCTTTGTCAAATCTACAGTGGCACAAAACGCATGTCCATAAGGAATATTAAAGTGCCCATAAATAATAATTGCACACATTACATGTACGATGCAGCAGGTGCAAGTGAGCACGTCAAACACCCTGTGTACACTACTGAGCCAGTTACGTTGTCTTATGCAAATTATTCACAGAAACTAAATGGAAGGTAATGGAGGCATTACGGGAGTACTATGAGTTGACGATTGGTTGAGTGAGTTTGCTGTGACAATGGTATGAACACATACTTACTTCTATAAAATACTGGCGACCCGCTCCGTCTTTGCAAGGATTGAGAATTGCATACAAAAATATTCTCCAAAATCTATATCTAGTAAAAGTAGTATCTAGTAAAGTAAAAGTAGAAAGAGTGGCCTGAGTTTCTTGCTAGTTCTTCTCAAGGCTCCACGTCAGCGAACTAGCCGTAGGAAAATTTTGCTGACATCATCTTTCTGGCTTATTCATAATTTATGACCTTCATAAGTGTTACTTTGTAACCTAAATGAATAAATAATTTTGAGTTTGAGTATCTAAATCCCCCGTAGATTTTAGAAAAATTCTTCCATATCGGTCGAGTTGTTCTCAAGTGATGCTCCGTCAAACATGTGGTACATAAAATTTAATTCGATTCCAGAAAAAAACCAGAACAAAAACTACAGAGCTAAGAACTAAGGGTTTGATTGCTAATTAGCCATCTGTGCGTGAGATATTATAGTACACAAGTACGCAAACACAAGTGCACTCTTTATTCCATCACTCACATAGTCCGATGTAACGGCAATCTGTCAGGGCTGGAGAGAGATCAGGCGTAGGACCTACTCCTCTATAGTGAATTTCTTGACAGAAAACCCAATAGCAGTTTTAGGCTCGACTCAACCCAAAATCTGCTCCTCGTGATCAGCAGTCACACATATCGATAACTGAGCCACCGAGACAGTTGTTGCGAATAGCAAATTCCAATCTGAATTTGTCTGAGAATCGAACTCGTGACACCGATAAAACCTTATATTTGGATTGGATTTGTTAAACAAATGCAATCACAAGTATTATTTTAAGTTAATCTTTTAATTTCCATAACTATATAATCAACAAAGCAGTCAAGAAATCAAAATTAGATGGAATTCAAATAACTAAAATTAAAAATGTATAGGAAATGTTTTATCACTGAGCTCACTCACGTGGCGTGAGTAGTTCTTGGTAATCACTGGATAGCGAGTTCGATTCCCAAACAAATTCAGATTGAAATATGCTATTCGCATCAAGCGAAAGATTTTCGAATTAGCGTGCGTCACAATAACGTCATTCGATATAGAGTTCTTCGATTTAATGTGTTTTCGAAATAACATACCAGTCGTTAAAAAAATGAAATAGCGTGCGTCGCAAATACGTCATTCGAAATTTTATATCTCTGCTATTCTTAATACACAGTATAATAATAGCAACCCATATACGTCCCACTGCTAGGCACGGGTCTCCTCTCCTCTATCAAGAGAGAGAGAGGGTTTAGGCCTTAATTCACACACGCTGGCCTAATGCGGGTTGATGAATCTGACATGTCTTTAGAATTTCTTCTAAGACATGTGGGTTTCCTCACGATGTTTTCCTTCACCGTTTAGCAGATGGCGAATCATTTGATTCGTACATATAAACTCCACAAAGTGAAATTCACATTGGTACTGCCCGGGATCGAACTCGCACCTCTTGCGTGCAAGTCGGTTACTTTCCCACTCGGCCACCACTGCTACTTACACAATACACAGTATACAGTATAAAATGAATCTTCTTTACGAAATGCATTGGTAGTAGTTTAGTTAACAAACTATTCCTATTCACCAATTGAGAAGTCGACTCATATCGAAGTAATTTCGCCGTCTCTAGACACACATATACAATTATTTGCTTAATTCTAACGACAGTATGTGAAGCAGCTGTTCCATATATATATCAGTATAAGATGACGTCATAATACTGTACTGTATGCTCATAATATCTTAGAATAAGGCAGCCTTTATTGTGTTTAATAGTTCCAAGTAGACTCTTAACCGTTCTTAATGTCTGTTATAAAAAAATATGTCTTTATTAAGAGAGTTTACTTTATTGAGATTAAAGTTTTAACACTAGCAAGTAACCTGCTTAATCATTTATTTTTATTTATTTCATTAGGTTAGCTAACGATTGTTTACACAATACATTTTAGCTTATCTGTTAAAGTAAAAACATTTACATGTGTTCAACCACTTACTGGCTAACGTTAAAGAAGAAGCCCGCGTGGATGTCGGTTATCGTTGTAAAAAGTAGCCTATGTGTCATTCCAGACCATAATCTATCTCTGTGCCAAGTTTCATGCAGATCCGTTTAGTAGTTTTTACGTAAAAGACTAACAAACATCCATCCATCCATACTTACAAACTTTCACATTTATAATATTAGCACAGTATAAGGACTCTTTCATAAGGAATAAAGAGTTCTTTACACTGTGATATTAGTAAAGATAGAGAAATTATTTGTTTCATGTGAAAGACAGAGACAAAATTCGATCGCAAACTGATAGTTGTGATTGCTCGGTGACGGCACAATCTATTGGCTAAACGTCAAAAAGGCTCGGTTTTTGCTCTTACGGAATACCCATTTTCAATCTGACAGCCAGATTTTGCTCGGTTTTTGCGGTGGCTCGGTTTTTGCTCTTACGGAATACCCATTTTCAATCTGACAGCCAGATTTTGCTCGGTTTTTGCGGTGGCTCAGTTTTTGCTCTTACGGAATACCCCTGCCGATCTTTAGGAGTAATAAATCAAACACCAAAAAGCTACTTAAACGTTTATTTAATTAATCTAATTGTATCTGATCTTCGCTAGGTTCCGATTCCAGGAGTACATCTACACATGGACCGCTTGCATGAGCCGAAACTTCTCCCTCTCATATGACAAAGTTCATTGCAGTCTAACCTGCAAGCATGCTTCCTTTTCATTGCTGCTAACGACTCTGGAAAAGAAAATGTAATTCTCAATATTGTCAGATTAATGGGTAACAAAAACATCGAGAAGAACTCAGAGTCTTAGAAGAAATTCTAATGGCATGTCTGATCCACCAACCAGCATTTTTTTTTCTAAAAAAGACAACTCCCGCACTAGGGAACAAGCCCTGTGTCGCGGGGGACTTTACAAACATACAATTAACGGTTACAAAGTACACCCAGACTTGGGACAACCATTTCTGGATCACACAAATTCTTGTCCCATGTGGGGATCTAACCCACAATACGCCGCGCAGTAGTAAATGGTGAGGTAACCACTTAAGCCACTGAATCAACCGTGCAGTATTTGGCCAGCGTGTGCGGATTAAGAGATAAAACGATCTCTCTTTATCTTAATAGAGGAGATAAGACCCGTGCCCATCAGTGGGACATATATGGGTTGAATGCTACCCACACCCTCAAAGAAAAAAGTGATACTTTGTTATGTTACGTATAAAAAACTTTTTCTCGTTCTCTAAAATACTGATTATAAATTTTGGCCATGTTTAAAAATAGCGCTCTATTTTTGTTTTCCTTATTGCTAGCTTAAACATTTTCTAGGAAATTTGAGAGAAATAAGCTTCTCAATAAAGGGGAATCAGCAGCTTTAAAAGGTGAGCCCTCGTAATAAGTCCGGTTCTTTAAAAAAGCACTACAAAGGAACAAAGGACAAAATATTCATGCGTTGTTGTGTAAATCAAACAAATTTTAATGTCTAATGGAAAACATGTTCATAACTCTTGTCGCATAGAATTGTAGGCACCGGGTGCAGTCACTGATCGGTAAACAATCAGCGGGATAAGCTGCGATAAGTGCAGTACCCTATTGTTTTTTTTTTTTATACTACTTGGGTGGCAAACAAGCATACGGCCCGCCTGATGTTAAGCAGTATCCGTAGCCTATAGACGCTTGCATTACCAGAGGTATCACTTGCGTGTTGCCAACCCATTTTTTTACACCAGGGCTTTAAGATGGAAGTAACCCTGGGATAGGAATACGTTTGTTTCAAAACGCATTCCTAAATGAGCGCTGGAGACCTATACTCACACACAGGAACACAACTACACCGCTGTGTGTAGTCATTTGGCTGTGGTCTTCTGTAAGGTGGAGGTCCTTCCCCAGTCGGGCTTGCTCGCTAGTATGGTGCCCTACCTCTCTTAAAAAATTGATGGGTGATCATAGTGGTATTTTATGTGAGTGTCGTCCGTGCCATTAGGCGATCTAAATATTTATGTCACTAGGTTGGCTACTAACCAAACGATAAAAAGAGGAAGAATAGTATAGAGACTACCTAGAGTAAAAAAGCCTGACTGGAGAAGCTCCACCTTATACAAGACCACAACCATCCACAGCTAAGTAACTATACATAGTATTGTAGTTGTGTCTTTATCTATGAGTAGACCTCTACTATGAGCGCTGGATAGGATATGTTTTTCTATTCCAGGGTTACTCTACCACAAAACCTATTTTTGGGTTGGCAACATTCAAGTGATGCCCTGAACTGTAACTGTCTACTATCAGGCGGGTCATATGCTTGTTTGTCAACTACTGTTTTTTTTTTGTTTTAAAAAAGACAACTCCCGCACTAGAGAACAAGCTCTGTGTCGTGGGGGTCTTAACAAAAATACAATTCATCATCTCAACCCATAAACGTCCCACTGCTGGGCACGAGTCTCCACCATATATTTGGAGGGATATTAGCCTACTAAAATACAATTAACGGATACAAATTACACCACACTCAGAACACATTGTGGGTCTCACAAAGTTTTGTCCTGTGTGAGAATCGAACCTACAACCACGTGCACAGAAGGCGCATACTGCGGCCACTGGACTACCAAGGCAGTCGAAAATATTAATTATTATTATAGTTAATATGAATATTAAAATGCTATCTTAATTATTACACTAACCAAATATAAAAGATCCCAGATTAATCTGATTGAATTTCTGCAACTTCGAATGCATTGTTTTTTGCGTTACGTTAAACCCAAGATTTCATGCTCGATAAAAGTACAAGATAAGAAATAATCAGTACAAAAAATGGCTTGCAATTGTAACCGTATGTTCAAGGAGAAATCGATTAACGAGGTGAATAACTTCATCGATAAGAAGTCTTGTGTAAATAACTATTATTGATCTAGATTGCAAATAGTGTGATACGGGACAAATTTATCATGAGTAAATATGCAGTGATTTCAATAATATGCACATATAAAAAACTAGTTTTCAACCGCGGTTTCGCTCGCGCGTACAAGCTTATATGCTATTCCAGACTATAATCTACCTATGTGTAAAATTTTCTCCAGATCCGTTCAGCGGTTTTGGCTTGATTGAGAATCAAACAGCCAGTTAACTATAGTATAGATAGATGATTCATTTACACATCTTTGCCAAATGATTTTCCTTATCTGGATATGATATTATTTTATTGTCTTTGTTAACTTAAATGTAGGTTTATCTTATTAAGTACAGACAAACCTTTAACGGATGATCGTTTTAATGTCGATATAAAATATATATTTATACATACTCAGTACAAGTTTCTGAACAAGTCAAACAAGAATCTTCTATTAATATGATTCAATGCCATCGAGGTATAACACACTTTATATAGTACAATTTAAATACAATTTTTAAAGTAAAACAACATCTCGACAGATGTCCACTGCTCGACATAGACCTCTCAAGGATTTTCACAGCATTCGATCCTGAGCTGACCAGGTCCATCGACTGCCCAAACCCTTTACTAGAGGTCTGCCCACGATTCATCTTTCAGTTCGTGGTCGCAATTCCAAAACCTTTCTTTCAAAGTAAATAAAGCACGTAAATCTCTAATAGTAGCAAACGTAGTTACGATCATAATATTATCTTACGTGAAATACTAACCTCGCATAGGCTATAAAGCACTGATAACATTCGCTTCACTTAATTTCTTAGAAAATATTCTGCGTAGTGTAGCTATGGTATGGCTACGGAAAGTATCTGACCTCATTACATATTAAAAATTCTTTAATAGCCACTGACCTGACCCCGCGTAAGCCTTCCGAAGGCCTTGATTATTATCCTTAGACAATAAAAGAATGCCTGTGAAGAATCACCTTAAGTAAATGCCCATGGGCAGTGCACATATCTCGCAGTACCGATGGCCGTTGGGGCAAAAAGGTTCTAGAGTGGCAACCACGAACTGGAAGACGCAGCGTGGGCAGGCGTCCAACAAAGTGGACCAACAACCTAGTAAGAGTCGCGGGTACCCGATGGATAAGGTTAAATGTCCAATGGTATAGGAATCATTTAGAGAAGCCTATGACCACAGTGGACGTCTTTTAGCTAAGATGATGATGATAAACCGTAATACAGAGACATAATAATATCATCACTTATTCCCTCTTTAAAATATTCTTATGGCTATAATTAAAACTTAAATAGTTTAAGTTACATTCTATCTATTTGTGAGACTGATGTCTGTTGTTGATTTTCATTGTAAACCTGTCTTACATACAGGTCACCAGGGTGCTTCATAAAATGATTGTTCCGATTCTAACTTGGACAAAGCAAACACGACCTAATTCTCTAGGCGAGCGCGGGGATACAAACAGATGTATTTTTAAATGGACGTCTTATTAATTTTTAATAAATTAAAATTTAAACTTATTCTAAATATAACATAACCAAATTATAGGTATATGTTGTCTTCAAATATTGTTTTTTTTTTCCTATTATTTGATAAAAATTGAAGTCATAAAGTGGTTACATCTCAATAATTTGGTGTTGATTCGATGTTTTTTTACAAACTATTTAGAATTACTATATAATTTATGACATCACCATATTATAAAACACATCTTGTAGATTAATACTGTATTTTTTGGCAGTCATTTGTCTATAAATGCCAATAAAAATGGTTGCATTTACACCTCTTTTTCATCATTTTTTGAGAGAAGGGGGCCTTAAGAGATAGTGTACCCTATAAGTGCGCAAGCCTAACTGGGGAAGACCTTACAGAAGATCAATAACACACAGTGGTGCATTTGTGTGTGACCTTCTGTGTGACCAGGTCTCCGGAGTTTATTTAAAGGAAACCAAAAAAATTGTGTTTGTCATCTTTAGTAGTAGGTATAAAAAAAATAATGTTCATGATTTCTTTTTTATCAAGTTTCAATGAAACGTTGTTGCTAATTTATTTTAGGAGGTTAATGACTGCGATATAGTATTTTACTATAACATTAAAACTGTATATTATGACGTATGTTCATCACTTGAGTGTTTTACAAATATTGAAACCAAGGACTCAAAAAGCACGCAAACAGAAGCTTAATTATTTTGTGGATAATTTTCCATGTGAAATTATTTAACTTCTTTGAAAATGTTATTTTTATTTCTAAACATTGTCTTAAAATATAAATATATATATAAATATATTATCTTAAAACGAGACGCACGCTGCCGCCGCGCCTCGTCTTTATGTTGTGTGGCTGCCATTTTTTTTTTGCTGTGGTTGATAAGTAAACCAGTTTTTAAATTATCACTCGTATTTCCTACAAACAATACCGGTATGCAAAACGTTGTTGACTATTGGATGGTGTCAAGCAATAACAACAAATCAAACGATAGTCTTTTAAAATTAAGCTTTAAAGTTCAACATTAAATAAACTCAGCTAAATAACTACACACAGCGGCGTAGTTGTGTTCCTGTGTGTTATTTAGGGGTTTTGAAAGAAACGTTTTCCTATCCCATGGATACTTCATTCTTCATCACAAACCTTTGGTGTAAAAATAGGTCGGCACACGGTAAGGGATATCTCTGGTATAGCAAGCGTCCATGGGCTACAATTACCGCCGCGTTTTCTTGCCAATTCTTCTCGAGGCCCAACCCTAGTCAGCGAATTTATGACAATTATTGATAATTGTTTTTTATGACGTTCATAAGTATCATATGTATTTGATCTAAATGAGTTTGACTTTGACTAACATCAGGTGGCCCGTATGCTTGTTTACCATCTAAGTAGTATAGAAAAAAAACATGGTGGACTGACGAGCTATTAAAGGTTGCGTACAGCCAAGAGATGAGGCTCAGGACCTAATTCTGTAGAAACTGCACAATTTTCAACATAACTTAGATGCTGTTGGATTTTCTCCCTCTTGAAAAGGCACAGACAGTGATTGTTTTTACAGAACAAAAATATAAAGAGTGTTGAATGGATATCCATTTAAAACACATTTTATTATTGCTTTGTAGCTTGTTTCTTTGTTTCATAACGCCGTCCAATTTAAATAAAAATAGCACACCGTATGATCCTGAGTCTGGCCCGTCTAATGATTCACCAAAAAAGTAGGTAACGGTCATTACCCTAGTCACCATAGGCAATCGCATTGATAATTTCGAATATTATTATTTAATTTATTTTATTAAGAAAAATATGATATTTAATTTAAATAATTAATGTAATTAATTAATAAATAACAAAAATAGATGACTAAATTTAATAATTTACATTATATTTTCAAAAATAATAAAATACTATAAAACTACTTAGATTAATTCACGCGTAAAATAAAATAGGAGACGCCTAAAACTGCCCTAGTCAGATTATTTTATTTAAGAACATATTATAAATATCTACTTATCATCTTTAAGTACCTTTATATACCTACTTAAGCTAAAAAGGATTTTAATTTGGAACAAAAAGATTTATGTCTTACATCGCCGCAATCAAATCAAATTAACCTAATCACCTTAAGATTTTGATAACACATTGTACTATAAATATTTACACACGTGCACTACATATTGCAAGCAAAGATAAATCTACAGATCAAATCACTAATATGTAGTTTAAGTTTTCCATATAAAATTGTAGCATGAAAACCGCTTAACTCTTATTAAGTAGAAGGGTTTGGTTTAAATAAAGTAAGTACAAAGGGACAATAAAATAAATTTATATTAAGTGATGAACCAAAACCACATGTTTTTAATAAAACTTACCTTGCGAACATAAACTTAATATCACAATTAAATAGATACACAAACCAACAAAGTTCAATTTCATTTTAAATCATTTAATTTATTTACACTTAATAATAACTAAGTTAGTTTACTTGACATGTGTTGCACATAATGCAGGAAAACCTATGTTTATATGTTTTTTTTATCAATAGCGCGATGCAGCTTCATTCTGCTAATGAGACGAATAACGAATTTCCGCGCGATGCTAACTTCACTTTGTTAATAACGCCATCTATGAACCAACTTGAGAACTATTAAGTGAACGTCAATATTTTGAGTACGTCAAAACTTGTTTTGTCTAGACTTTGTTATTTTCATTGTAGATTATTGCGGTAATTAGTGACGTAACCTACCGCTATGTTATGTTTAAAAGTTAAACAACATGATGTACATATGATCGTTACTTATGTTAGACTAATAAAAGAAACATATATTTTTAAACCAGATATTCTTTAAATGCCACAATAATAAAAATAGAGTAAGAGTAAGAAATATTACTGACAAAGGGTCAATAATATTTCTTTATCCTTGCCAATCAACCGCAATTGTTGCGGTTGGTTGGCCAGGGGATTGTCCTTCGACCGTTGCTTTGTCCTTAGTATGAGTCAAGATTTTAATTTAGTTGTTACAAATACGACGCAGTTTTGAGCACAATACTTGCAGCTAATTGTGGAATCGATACTCGCCCATTTTCTTAAAATTTCTTATTCTATCTAATGGCATGCTCATCGACCAGCGCTGGACCTACGAAGAAGTTTAAATTTCACAGGAAGACCCAAAAGTATGTGTAGTAAGGTCATTATAACACTTAATTAAAGTGTGTGACTATTTTAGAAAAAAGGTTCGGCAACTCTTGCTTCAAAATTTGGCAGAATCATCACAACACTAATGAGTTTAATAATAATATATAATATGTAAGTACAATAAAAGTACAGCACAATAAAAAATATATACGTATATATTTTTTATTGTGCTGATTAAATATATTTATGTATAAATATTTTATAATATAATTTTGTACTTTTATGTTTATATATGTTATATTTTATAATATTTACGTAACACTCCAGACGAGAGACTTTGTGCACCTACTATTGTATATATTGGTTGACTGGTAGAGAATGCCTCAGGCATTAAGTCCGCCATTATACATTCTGTGTATATAAAGTTTAAATAAATAAACTATGTCATTTTAAGCAGAATCATGTTTAAAAGATTGTCATCAACAGTTATCTTTTTGTTCTAATGCCTCTACTATAATTTTATAGCCATTAAGAAAGACTAATCTTTATACTTTTCTACTTAAAATTATGGTATCGCTAAAGGTTTCTTTGTAGTTCTTTCGATAGCTGTGACTTATATCTTATAAAAATACAAAGTATAATTGCATGTAAACAACATTTTATCAACGACAGTAGGTATTAAACTTAAGTGAATCATATGCACACATTGGTTCATTATTGCCCAACAGTGAGGCCCTGGTATATTAACTGTGCCTATATAAAGGACAGGAGTACTGCTGAAGTCATTTCAGTTTGTACCAGAGTTACGTACTGACATATGGAAGTGAAAATGTGTTCGAAAATTAAACTCATATTTTTCGTTGCGGCCCTTTGTGTCGTCAACGCCTCTGTAATTACGTTAAAGGTTTTTGATGGTAAGATTATCATTATTATTATATTTATTACTAGATTCTGACCTAAATTTCGATAAAAATTTTAGTCACTAAAATATAATTTTTATTTGGCTTAAATGATTGAATAATGAAAGATTTTTTCAATCGCAGTTTTTTAAATTAACGTGTTCTAACTCTAACATACTGACTTTATAACCGAATTTCGGTCACGGCTGCTAACCTCGACGGAGTCTAGCCATCTCCGCGGTTGATATAGGGTCCTGTGCACTGTCTGTGCAAACACAGGTGCACTCGTTATTCTCTCATTGTCACAGTTGGAATCATCGCGTGAGTCACGTGAGCCGCGGCGCGTTATCGCCAAACTCACAATACATGCACAGAGTTTGAAAATTGGCGGTATTAATACCCCCGGGCCTCAGAAAGCACCTAAAGCCGGGGTTAGTGCTGATTCCCCCCGTTCTTGTTTCCCCCGAAAATGTATCTGTTTTATAATTACGTTTTATCAAATAAAATCAAGGTGGTACAGGCAAAGAAAAAAGTACTGGTTATATTTTCGTATATTTATTTCAAATTATCATCAATCAAATCACAGATTTTGTTAGTCTTACAATTTAAATACTACTGCTTTCTATGCAGTTTGACTTAAATATAAAATGTGGTTTATCAAATTAACAAAAAAAACATATGGCACTCAATCATTGAATTACTAGAAGTGCTTTTATTTCTCAATCTTTATATATATATATATATATATATATATATATATATATATATATATATATATATATATTATATATATTTCTTGTGTGCATGTGTATGTCACTGAACTCCTCCTAGACGGCTGGAACGATTTGATGAAATTTTGTGTGTGTGTTCAGGTAGGGCCCTGGATGGTTTAGATTCACAATTGGACCCTGTAGGTGGCGGTGCTGTCGGTATTTCAGCTTTTTCAGGTAGGACGACGTCTGCTAGGTTCACTAGTATACATATATAAATGTTTCACCAAAGAAGTCACTAATTATGGTCTAATAATATTTACGTACTCTCAAACTCTGTTTAAGCATGTTTTTGATTCCTGGGGTTAGTTCAGTTCTTGGAGGCTATTCCTTTTTGGTGCAATGATGTTGTTTATCCCTGCTATCCCACTCACAAAGAAAGCACGGGTATATAAATACCCGTAAAAATCATAAAAATAAAAAAATCATAAAAATCATAAGCATGCGCAACATCCAACCGTGTTGTTCATATGCTATATTAGCCAAAAGCTTTTCCCAATTTTCATAATATTCATATTCATATATTGAAATATGGTTAGAGTTATGCCGCACGGCTCAACAGGTTATTAACAAAAATGATGTGTATAAAAGAAGTCAAGCGAAATGTAAGAACTTGTGTAAACATTTGTGAGTTGTGCTTGACTGTACTCATTTTTTAATTTCGGGGGCAATCGAGAATTGTTGTATGTGTGTAGTTATACAATATCGTTTTAATAACTAAAATAAATAACTAAACTAAACAAAAACGGGAGGAATCAGCCCTAACCCGTTGATCCTACGCCTCATCTCTCCGGTCGTGTCGGATTGCCACCGGACTATGACAGTGGGGGAATAAAAAGTGCACTTGTGTTTGCGCACACACTTGTGCACTTTAATACCCGTCGCGCAGATGTCTCCGTTGATACTAGCCGCCGTGACCGAAATTCGGTTAGGAGGACATTATTATTATTAGTTGTTCCAGCAACATAACGCAATTAAACTGACTTAACTTATTCTAACATACAAGATTTTTACAGACGACTTGCAGAGTTCAGAAGATCCTGAAAGCATTCTCGTTCGAAGCTGTAACAACCAAGAATGCGACCAGAGGTGTCGCAGACTCCAGTTCTCTGGAGGCGTCTGCGTAAACGGGCGATGCAAGTGCGATAACTTCCGCAGTGCAGGTACGGTACATTATCATGTAATGCATCCATCCATCCATCTCAGTCAAAGGACTGAGATGTACTGCTGGACATAAGCCTCTCTCAAGGTTTTTCCAAATCACTTGGCCCTGAGCTAACCTTGTCAATCGGTTGCCCGCCCATGTAATACATACATCAATAATATTTCCAGCTACAAAGATTGGCAGCAGTTCAGACCGGCAATTGTAAGCTCTAAAAACGTCGTCTGAGCAACTCGTCAATTGAATCAACAACTGATCTTATGCGAAAGAGATGTATAAATGGCAGCAAGAACATATTTGAAAAATGCATTTTCCATGATTATTTACTATAACTACTTCACACTTCGGAGCTTTTACCCCAAAAAAAAAAATCAGATATTCGTAGCGTTAAAAGCATTTTATTTTAGCAGCATATAGCATACATTTGTAATCACTTTTACAGATCAAGTAGTGCAAAGTGTCGTAATGCAACGTGAAGATACTATTTCATTACAAAGCTGTGATAACCAAGAGTGTGACCAGTGGTGTCGCGGACTCAACTACCGTGGAGGCATTTGCGTGAATGGGCGATGCAAATGTGATAACTTCCGCAGTACAGGTACGGTACATATCATGTAGTGCATTCATCACCTTATCAATCGGTTGCCCACCCATGTAGTGCATACATTAATAATATTTCCAGCTACAAAGATTGGCAGCAGTTTAGACCGGCAATTGTAAGCTACAGAAACGTCATTTGAGCAACTCGTCAATTGATTTGATAACTGATCTTACTCAAAAGCAATGTGTAAATGGTAGCAAGAACATATTTGAAAAATGCATTTTCCATGATTATTTACTATAACTAGCTTCACACTTCGGAGCTTTAACCCACAAAAAAATTAACAGATATTCGTAGCGCTAAAATTTTTGCAGCATATAGCATAACTTTTTAATCACTTTCACAGATAAAGTCGTGCAAAATGTCGTAATGCAACCTGAAGATACTTTATCATTACAAAGCTGTGATAACCAAGAGTGCGACCAGTGGTGTCGCAGACACAACTACCATGGAGGCGTTTGCATGAACGGGCGATGCAGATGTGATAACTCCCGCAGTGCAGGTACGGTATATATCATGTAGTGCATCCATCAATCCATTTCAGTCGAAGGACGTCTACTGCTGGACATAGGCTTTCACATCACTCGGTCTTAAATTGACCTTTTCAATCGGTTGCCGACCCATGTAGTGCATACATTAATAATATTTCCAGCTACAAAGATTGGCAGCAGTTTAGACCGGCAATTGTAAGCTACAGAAAAGTCGTCTGAGCAACTCATCAATTCATTTGACAACTGATCTTACTCAAAAGTAATGTGTAAATGGCAGCAAGAACATATTTGAAAAATGCATTTTCCATGATTATTTACTATAACTAGCTTCACACTGTGGAACTTTAACCCATAAACAAAATATCAGATATTCGTAGCGCTAAAATTTTAGCAGCATATAGCATAATTTTTTAATCACTTTCACAGATAAAGTCGTGCAAAATGTCGTAATGCAACCTGAAGATACTTTATCATTACAAAGCTGTGATAACCAAGAGTGCGACCAGTGGTGTCGCAGACACAACTACCATGGAGGCGTTTGCATGAACGGGCGATGCAGATGTGATAACTCCCGCAGTGCAGGTACGGTATATATCATGTAGTGCATCCATCAATCCATTTCAGTCGAAGGACGTCTACTGCTGGACATAGGCTTTCACATCACTCGGTCTTAAATTGACCTTTTCAATCGGTTGCCGACCCATGTAGTGCATACATTAATAGTATTTCCAGCTACAAAGATTGGCAGCAGTTTAGACCGGCAATTGTAAGCTACAGAAAAGTCGTCTGAGCAATTCATTTGACAACTGATCTTACTCAAAAGTAATGTGTAAATGGCAGCAAGAACATATTTGAAAAATGCATTTTCCATGATTATTTACTATAACTAGCTTCACACTTTGGAACTTTAACCCATAAAAAAATTATCAGATATTCGTAGCGCTAAAATTTTAGCAGCATATAGCATAATTTTTAAATTACTTTCACAGATAAAGTCGTGCAAAATGTCGTAATGCAACCTGAAGATACTTTATCATTACAAAGCTGTGATAACCAAGAGTGCAACCAGTGGTGTCGCAGACACAACTACCATGGAGGCGTTTGCGAGAACGGGCGATGCAAATGCGATAACTACCAAAGTGCAGGTGCGGTACATATCATGTAGTGCATCCATCAATCCATTTCAGTCGAAGGATGTCTACTGCTGGACATAGGCTTTCACATCACTCGGTCTTAAATTGACCTTTTCAATCGGTTGCCCACCCATGTAGTGCATACATTAATAATATTTCCAGCTACAAAGATTGGCAGCAGATTAGACCGGCAATTGTAAGCTACAGAAAAGTCGTCTGAGCAACTCATCAATTCATTTGACAACTGATCTTACTCAAAAGTAATGTGTAAATGGCAGCAAGAACATATATTTGAAAAATGCATTTTCCATGATTATTTACTATAACTAGCTTCACACTTTGGAACTTTAACCCATAAAAAAATTATCAGATATTCGTAGCGCTAAAATTTTAGCAGCATATAGCATAATTTTTAAATTACTTTCACAGATAAAGTCGTGCAAAATGTCGTAATGCAACCTGAAGATACTTTATCATTACAAAGCTGTGATAACCAAGAGTGCAACCAGTGGTGTCGCAGACACAACTACCATGGAGGCGTTTGCGAGAACGGGCGATGCAAATGCGATAACTACCAAAGTGCAGGTGCGGTACATATCATGTAGTGCATCCATCAATCCATTTCAGTCGAAGGATGTCTACTGCTGGACATAGGCTTTCACATAAAGCACGTAAATCTCTAATAGTAGCAAACGTAGTTACGATCATAATATTATCTTACGTGAAATACTAACCTCGCATAGGCTATAAAGCACTGATAACATTCGCTTCACTTAATTTCTTAGAAAATATTCTGCGTAGTGTAGCTATGGTATGGCTACGGAAAGTATCTGACCTCATTACATATTAAAAATTCTTTAATAGCCACTGACCTGACCCCGCGTAAGCCTTCCGAAGGCCTTGATTATTATCCTTAGACAATAAAAGAATGCCTGTGAAGAATCACCTTAAGTAAATGCCCATGGGCAGTGCACATATCTCGCAGTACCGATGGCCGTTGGGGCAAAAAGGTTCTAGAGTGGCAACCACGAACTGGAAGACGCAGCGTGGGCAGGCGTCCAACAAAGTGGACCAACAACCTAGTAAGAGTCGCGGGTACCCGATGGATAAGGTTAAATGTCCAATGGTATAGGAATCATTTAGAGAAGCCTATGACCACAGTGGACGTCTTTTAGCTAAGATGATGATGATAAACCGTAATACAGAGACATAATAATATCATCACTTATTCCCTCTTTAAAATATTCTTATGGCTATAATTAAAACTTAAATAGTTTAAGTTACATTCTATCTATTTGTGAGACTGATGTCTGTTGTTGATTTTCATTGTAAACCTGTCTTACATACAGGTCACCAGGGTGCTTCATAAAATGATTGTTCCGATTCTAACTTGGACAAAGCAAACACGACCTAATTCTCTAGGCGAGCGCGGGGATACAAACAGATGTATTTTTAAATGGACGTCTTATTAATTTTTAATAAATTAAAATTTAAACTTATTCTAAATATAACATAACCAAATTATAGGTATATGTTGTCTTCAAATATTGTTTTTTTTTTCCTATTATTTGATAAAAATTGAAGTCATAAAGTGGTTACATCTCAATAATTTGGTGTTGATTCGATGTTTTTTTACAAACTATTTAGAATTACTATATAATTTATGACATCACCATATTATAAAACACATCTTGTAGATTAATACTGTATTTTTTGGCAGTCATTTGTCTATAAATGCCAATAAAAATGGTTGCATTTACACCTCTTTTTCATCATTTTTTGAGAGAAGGGGGCCTTAAGAGATAGTGTACCCTATAAGTGCGCAAGCCTAACTGGGGAAGACCTTACAGAAGATCAATAACACACAGTGGTGCATTTGTGTGTGACCTTCTGTGTGACCAGGTCTCCGGAGTTTATTTAAAGGAAACCAAAAAAATTGTGTTTGTCATCTTTAGTAGTAGGTATAAAAAAAATAATGTTCATGATTTCTTTTTTATCAAGTTTCAATGAAACGTTGTTGCTAATTTATTTTAGGAGGTTAATGACTGCGATATAGTATTTTACTATAACATTAAAACTGTATATTATGACGTATGTTCATCACTTGAGTGTTTTACAAATATTGAAACCAAGGACTCAAAAAGCACGCAAACAGAAGCTTAATTATTTTGTGGATAATTTTCCATGTGAAATTATTTAACTTCTTTGAAAATGTTATTTTTATTTCTAAACATTGTCTTAAAATATAAATATATATATAAATATATTATCTTAAAACGAGACGCACGCTGCCGCCGCGCCTCGTCTTTATGTTGTGTGGCTGCCATTTTTTTTTTGCTGTGGTTGATAAGTAAACCAGTTTTTAAATTATCACTCGTATTTCCTACAAACAATACCGGTATGCAAAACGTTGTTGACTATTGGATGGTGTCAAGCAATAACAACAAATCAAACGATAGTCTTTTAAAATTAAGCTTTAAAGTTCAACATTAAATAAACTCAGCTAAATAACTACACACAGCGGCGTAGTTGTGTTCCTGTGTGTTATTTAGGGGTTTTGAAAGAAACGTTTTCCTATCCCATGGATACTTCATTCTTCATCACAAACCTTTGGTGTAAAAATAGGTCGGCACACGGTAAGGGATATCTCTGGTATAGCAAGCGTCCATGGGCTACAATTACCGCCGCGTTTTCTTGCCAATTCTTCTCGAGGCCCAACCCTAGTCAGCGAATTTATGACAATTATTGATAATTGTTTTTTATGACGTTCATAAGTATCATATGTATTTGATCTAAATGAGTTTGACTTTGACTAACATCAGGTGGCCCGTATGCTTGTTTACCATCTAAGTAGTATAGAAAAAAAACATGGTGGACTGACGAGCTATTAAAGGTTGCGTACAGCCAAGAGATGAGGCTCAGGACCTAATTCTGTAGAAACTGCACAATTTTCAACATAACTTAGATGCTGTTGGATTTTCTCCCTCTTGAAAAGGCACAGACAGTGATTGTTTTTACAGAACAAAAATATAAAGAGTGTTGAATGGATATCCATTTAAAACACATTTTATTATTGCTTTGTAGCTTGTTTCTTTGTTTCATAACGCCGTCCAATTTAAATAAAAATAGCACACCGTATGATCCTGAGTCTGGCCCGTCTAATGATTCACCAAAAAAGTAGGTAACGGTCATTACCCTAGTCACCATAGGCAATCGCATTGATAATTTCGAATATTATTATTTAATTTATTTTATTAAGAAAAATATGATATTTAATTTAAATAATTAATGTAATTAATTAATAAATAACAAAAATAGATGACTAAATTTAATAATTTACATTATATTTTCAAAAATAATAAAATACTATAAAACTACTTAGATTAATTCACGCGTAAAATAAAATAGGAGACGCCTAAAACTGCCCTAGTCAGATTATTTTATTTAAGAACATATTATAAATATCTACTTATCATCTTTAAGTACCTTTATATACCTACTTAAGCTAAAAAGGATTTTAATTTGGAACAAAAAGATTTATGTCTTACATCGCCGCAATCAAATCAAATTAACCTAATCACCTTAAGATTTTGATAACACATTGTACTATAAATATTTACACACGTGCACTACATATTGCAAGCAAAGATAAATCTACAGATCAAATCACTAATATGTAGTTTAAGTTTTCCATATAAAATTGTAGCATGAAAACCGCTTAACTCTTATTAAGTAGAAGGGTTTGGTTTAAATAAAGTAAGTACAAAGGGACAATAAAATAAATTTATATTAAGTGATGAACCAAAACCACATGTTTTTAATAAAACTTACCTTGCGAACATAAACTTAATATCACAATTAAATAGATACACAAACCAACAAAGTTCAATTTCATTTTAAATCATTTAATTTATTTACACTTAATAATAACTAAGTTAGTTTACTTGACATGTGTTGCACATAATGCAGGAAAACCTATGTTTATATGTTTTTTTTATCAATAGCGCGATGCAGCTTCATTCTGCTAATGAGACGAATAACGAATTTCCGCGCGATGCTAATTTCACTTTGTTAATAACGCCATCTATGAACCAACTTGAGAACTATTAAGTGAACGTCAATATTTTGAGTACGTCAAAACTTGTTTTGTCTAGACTTTGTTATTTTCATTGTAGATTATTGCGGTAATTAGTGACGTAACCTACCGCTATGTTATGTTTAAAAGTTAAACAACATGATGTACATATGATCGTTACTTATGTTAGACTAATAAAAGAAACATATATTTTTAAACCAGATATTCTTTAAATGCCACAATAATAAAAATAGAGTAAGAGTAAGAAATATTACTGACAAAGGGTCAATAATATTTCTTTATCCTTGCCAATCAACCGCAATTGTTGCGGTTGGTTGGCCAGGGGATTGTCCTTCGACCGTTGCTTTGTCCTTAGTATGAGTCAAGATTTTAATTTAGTTGTTACAAATACGACGCAGTTTTGAGCACAATACTTGCAGCTAATTGTGGAATCGATACTCGCCCATTTTCTTAAAATTTCTTATTCTATCTAATGGCATGCTCATCGACCAGCGCTGGACCTACGAAGAAGTTTAAATTTCACAGGAAGACCCAAAAGTATGTGTAGTAAGGTCATTATAACACTTAATTAAAGTGTGTGACTATTTTAGAAAAAAGGTTCGGCAACTCTTGCTTCAAAATTTGGCAGAATCATCACAACACTAATGAGTTTAATAATAATATATAATATGTAAGTACAATAAAAGTACAGCACAATAAAAAATATATACGTATATATTTTTTATTGTGCTGATTAAATATATTTATGTATAAATATTTTATAATATAATTTTGTACTTTTATGTTTATATATGTTATATTTTATAATATTTACGTAACACTCCAGACGAGAGACTTTGTGCACCTACTATTGTATATATTGGTTGACTGGTAGAGAATGCCTCAGGCATTAAGTCCGCCATTATACATTCTGTGTATATAAAGTTTAAATAAATAAACTATGTCATTTTAAGCAGAATCATGTTTAAAAGATTGTCATCAACAGTTATCTTTTTGTTCTAATGCCTCTACTATAATTTTATAGCCATTAAGAAAGACTAATCTTTATACTTTTCTACTTAAAATTATGGTATCGCTAAAGGTTTCTTTGTAGTTCTTTCGATAGCTGTGACTTATATCTTATAAAAATACAAAGTATAATTGCATGTAAACAACATTTTATCAACGACAGTAGGTATTAAACTTAAGTGAATCATATGCACACATTGGTTCATTATTGCCCAACAGTGAGGCCCTGGTATATTAACTGTGCCTATATAAAGGACAGGAGTACTGCTGAAGTCATTTCAGTTTGTACCAGAGTTACGTACTGACATATGGAAGTGAAAATGTGTTCGAAAATTAAACTCATATTTTTCGTTGCGGCCCTTTGTGTCGTCAACGCCTCTGTAATTACGTTAAAGGTTTTTGATGGTAAGATTATCATTATTATTATATTTATTACTAGATTCTGACCTAAATTTCGATAAAAATTTTAGTCACTAAAATATAATTTTTATTTGGCTTAAATGATTGAATAATGAAAGATTTTTTCAATCGCAGTTTTTTAAATTAACGTGTTCTAACTCTAACATACTGACTTTATAACCGAATTTCGGTCACGGCTGCTAACCTCGACGGAGTCTAGCCATCTCCGCGGTTGATATAGGGTCCTGTGCACTGTCTGTGCAAACACAGGTGCACTCGTTATTCTCTCATTGTCACAGTTGGAATCATCGCGTGAGTCACGTGAGCCGCGGCGCGTTATCGCCAAACTCACAATACATGCACAGAGTTTGAAAATTGGCGGTATTAATACCCCCGGGCCTCAGAAAGCACCTAAAGCCGGGGTTAGTGCTGATTCCCCCCGTTCTTGTTTCCCCCGAAAATGTATCTGTTTTATAATTACGTTTTATCAAATAAAATCAAGGTGGTACAGGCAAAGAAAAAAGTACTGGTTATATTTTCGTATATTTATTTCAAATTATCATCAATCAAATCACAGATTTTGTTAGTCTTACAATTTAAATACTACTGCTTTCTATGCAGTTTGACTTAAATATAAAATGTGGTTTATCAAATTAACAAAAAAAACATATGGCACTCAATCATTGAATTACTAGAAGTGCTTTTATTTCTCAATCTTTATATATATATATATATATATATATATATATATATATATATATATATATATATATATATATATATATATATATATATATATATATATTATATATATTTCTTGTGTGCATGTGTATGTCACTGAACTCCTCCTAGACGGCTGGAACGATTTGATGAAATTTTGTGTGTGTGTTCAGGTAGGGCCCTGGATGGTTTAGATTCACAATTGGACCCTGTAGGTGGCGGTGCTGTCGGTATTTCAGCTTTTTCAGGTAGGACGACGTCTGCTAGGTTCACTAGTATACATATATAAATGTTTCACCAAAGAAGTCACTAATTATGGTCTAATAATATTTACGTACTCTCAAACTCTGTTTAAGCATGTTTTTGATTCCTGGGGTTAGTTCAGTTCTTGGAGGCTATTCCTTTTTGGTGCAATGATGTTGTTTATCCCTGCTATCCCACTCACAAAGAAAGCACGGGTATATAAATACCCGTAAAAATCATAAAAATAAAAAAATCATAAAAATCATAAGCATGCGCAACATCCAACCGTGTTGTTCATATGCTATATTAGCCAAAAGCTTTTCCCAATTTTCATAATATTCATATTCATATATTGAAATATGGTTAGAGTTATGCCGCACGGCTCAACAGGTTATTAACAAAAATGATGTGTATAAAAGAAGTCAAGCGAAATGTAAGAACTTGTGTAAACATTTGTGAGTTGTGCTTGACTGTACTCATTTTTTAATTTCGGGGGCAATCGAGAATTGTTGTATGTGTGTAGTTATACAATATCGTTTTAATAACTAAAATAAATAACTAAACTAAACAAAAACGGGAGGAATCAGCCCTAACCCGTTGATCCTACGCCTCATCTCTCCGGTCGTGTCGGATTGCCACCGGACTATGACAGTGGGGGAATAAAAAGTGCACTTGTGTTTGCGCACACACTTGTGCACTTTAATACCCGTCGCGCAGATGTCTCCGTTGATACTAGCCGCCGTGACCGAAATTCGGTTAGGAGGACATTATTATTATTAGTTGTTCCAGCAACATAACGCAATTAAACTGACTTAACTTATTCTAACATACAAGATTTTTACAGACGACTTGCAGAGTTCAGAAGATCCTGAAAGCATTCTCGTTCGAAGCTGTAACAACCAAGAATGCGACCAGAGGTGTCGCAGACTCCAGTTCTCTGGAGGCGTCTGCGTAAACGGGCGATGCAAGTGCGATAACTTCCGCAGTGCAGGTACGGTACATTATCATGTAATGCATCCATCCATCCATCTCAGTCAAAGGACTGAGATGTACTGCTGGACATAAGCCTCTCTCAAGGTTTTTCCAAATCACTTGGCCCTGAGCTAACCTTGTCAATCGGTTGCCCGCCCATGTAATACATACATCAATAATATTTCCAGCTACAAAGATTGGCAGCAGTTCAGACCGGCAATTGTAAGCTCTAAAAACGTCGTCTGAGCAACTCGTCAATTGAATCAACAACTGATCTTATGCGAAAGAGATGTATAAATGGCAGCAAGAACATATTTGAAAAATGCATTTTCCATGATTATTTACTATAACTACTTCACACTTCGGAGCTTTTACCCCAAAAAAAAAAATCAGATATTCGTAGCGTTAAAAGCATTTTATTTTAGCAGCATATAGCATACATTTGTAATCACTTTTACAGATCAAGTAGTGCAAAGTGTCGTAATGCAACGTGAAGATACTATTTCATTACAAAGCTGTGATAACCAAGAGTGTGACCAGTGGTGTCGCGGACTCAACTACCGTGGAGGCATTTGCGTGAATGGGCGATGCAAATGTGATAACTTCCGCAGTACAGGTACGGTACATATCATGTAGTGCATTCATCACCTTATCAATCGGTTGCCCACCCATGTAGTGCATACATTAATAATATTTCCAGCTACAAAGATTGGCAGCAGTTTAGACCGGCAATTGTAAGCTACAGAAACGTCATTTGAGCAACTCGTCAATTGATTTGATAACTGATCTTACTCAAAAGCAATGTGTAAATGGTAGCAAGAACATATTTGAAAAATGCATTTTCCATGATTATTTACTATAACTAGCTTCACACTTCGGAGCTTTAACCCACAAAAAAATTAACAGATATTCGTAGCGCTAAAATTTTTGCAGCATATAGCATAACTTTTTAATCACTTTCACAGATAAAGTCGTGCAAAATGTCGTAATGCAACCTGAAGATACTTTATCATTACAAAGCTGTGATAACCAAGAGTGCGACCAGTGGTGTCGCAGACACAACTACCATGGAGGCGTTTGCATGAACGGGCGATGCAGATGTGATAACTCCCGCAGTGCAGGTACGGTATATATCATGTAGTGCATCCATCAATCCATTTCAGTCGAAGGACGTCTACTGCTGGACATAGGCTTTCACATCACTCGGTCTTAAATTGACCTTTTCAATCGGTTGCCGACCCATGTAGTGCATACATTAATAATATTTCCAGCTACAAAGATTGGCAGCAGTTTAGACCGGCAATTGTAAGCTACAGAAAAGTCGTCTGAGCAACTCATCAATTCATTTGACAACTGATCTTACTCAAAAGTAATGTGTAAATGGCAGCAAGAACATATTTGAAAAATGCATTTTCCATGATTATTTACTATAACTAGCTTCACACTGTGGAACTTTAACCCATAAACAAAATATCAGATATTCGTAGCGCTAAAATTTTAGCAGCATATAGCATAATTTTTTAATCACTTTCACAGATAAAGTCGTGCAAAATGTCGTAATGCAACCTGAAGATACTTTATCATTACAAAGCTGTGATAACCAAGAGTGCGACCAGTGGTGTCGCAGACACAACTACCATGGAGGCGTTTGCATGAACGGGCGATGCAGATGTGATAACTCCCGCAGTGCAGGTACGGTATATATCATGTAGTGCATCCATCAATCCATTTCAGTCGAAGGACGTCTACTGCTGGACATAGGCTTTCACATCACTCGGTCTTAAATTGACCTTTTCAATCGGTTGCCGACCCATGTAGTGCATACATTAATAGTATTTCCAGCTACAAAGATTGGCAGCAGTTTAGACCGGCAATTGTAAGCTACAGAAAAGTCGTCTGAGCAATTCATTTGACAACTGATCTTACTCAAAAGTAATGTGTAAATGGCAGCAAGAACATATTTGAAAAATGCATTTTCCATGATTATTTACTATAACTAGCTTCACACTTTGGAACTTTAACCCATAAAAAAATTATCAGATATTCGTAGCGCTAAAATTTTAGCAGCATATAGCATAATTTTTAAATTACTTTCACAGATAAAGTCGTGCAAAATGTCGTAATGCAACCTGAAGATACTTTATCATTACAAAGCTGTGATAACCAAGAGTGCAACCAGTGGTGTCGCAGACACAACTACCATGGAGGCGTTTGCGAGAACGGGCGATGCAAATGCGATAACTACCAAAGTGCAGGTGCGGTACATATCATGTAGTGCATCCATCAATCCATTTCAGTCGAAGGATGTCTACTGCTGGACATAGGCTTTCACATCACTCGGTCTTAAATTGACCTTTTCAATCGGTTGCCCACCCATGTAGTGCATACATTAATAATATTTCCAGCTACAAAGATTGGCAGCAGATTAGACCGGCAATTGTAAGCTACAGAAAAGTCGTCTGAGCAACTCATCAATTCATTTGACAACTGATCTTACTCAAAAGTAATGTGTAAATGGCAGCAAGAACATATATTTGAAAAATGCATTTTCCATGATTATTTACTATAACTAGCTTCACACTTTGGAACTTTAACCCATAAAAAAATTATCAGATATTCGTAGCGCTAAAATTTTAGCAGCATATAGCATAATTTTTAAATTACTTTCACAGATAAAGTCGTGCAAAATGTCGTAATGCAACCTGAAGATACTTTATCATTACAAAGCTGTGATAACCAAGAGTGCAACCAGTGGTGTCGCAGACACAACTACCATGGAGGCGTTTGCGAGAACGGGCGATGCAAATGCGATAACTACCAAAGTGCAGGTGCGGTACATATCATGTAGTGCATCCATCAATCCATTTCAGTCGAAGGATGTCTACTGCTGGACATAGGCTTTCACATCACTCGGTCGTAAATTTACCTTTTCAATCGGTTGCCCACCCATGTAGTGCATACATTAATAACATTTCCAGCTACAAAGATTGGCAGCAGTTTAGACCGGCAATTGTAAGCTCCAGAAATGTCGTCTGAGCAACTCGACAACTGATCTTATGCGACAGCAATGTGTATAAGGCAACAAGGACATTTTTGACAAACGCATTTTCCATGATTATCTACTATAACTAGCTCCACACTCACAAAGGCTTTAACCCACAAAAAATGAGCAGATATTCGTAGCGTTAAAATTTTAGCATAAATTTGTAATCACTTTCACAGATAAAGTCGTACAAAATGTCGTAACACAACCTGAAGAAACTTTTTCATTACAAAGCTGTGATAACCAAGAGTGCGACCAGTGGTGTCGCAGACTCCACTTTAATGGAGGCGTTTGCGTGAACGGGCAATGCAAATGCGACTTCCGCAGTGCAGGTACGGTACATTTCCTAAAACGTAGTGGAATTCAGTTTCAACTCAAAAGAATTGTGGTAGTACCCTCGTTGGCGACAAAGAGAACAGAGCCTTTATTTTATAAAACTACTTGGGTGGCAAACAAGCATACGGCCCGCCTAATGTTAAGCAGTTGGACGCTTGCAATATCTACCAGGGGGATACCCCTAAAGGGGTATCACTTGCGAGTGGCCAACCACTTTTTATTGTGCACCAGGGTTTTAAGATGGAATCTCCCTGGGATAGGAAAAGTTTCTATTAAATCGCATACATAAATGAGCGCTGGAGACCTGTTCTTACACACAGAAACACAACAACAACTCTGTGTGTAGTTATCTGGATGTGGTCTTCTGTAAGGTTGGGATCCTTTGCAATCGGGCTTGCTCGCTAGTGTGGTAAAATCGTCCACTGCTCATTGGAAATATGCAGAAGTAATCTTGGCAAAACTATAGCAGCAAAACAATGCAAACAGTTAACAATACGTTAATGATAGAGTTTAAATTGCACTCTTGCACTGCCATAAAGAGGGACGGAGATACTAGTCCCTCTTTCCCACTCGATAAAATCGTTTAACACGTCATGGTACGGCTAAGAAATAATATTACAATATCAAAATGCTCCACAAATGTTATATTGACTAATGATTTTATTATAGCTGTTGTCTCTATTATAATTCTAGAATTTTCTTCTATTATCGCCGATTACCTTTCACTACGGAGCTGTGATCCACAACAATGTGATGAAAGGTGTCGCAGACTTCAGTTCCCCGGAGGTGAATGTGTACATGGGCGTTGTAGATGCGATAGACAGAATGCGGAAGGTAATCTTGTTACTAAGTATTTTTACCATAACCGGCAGGAATAGGATCATATAAAAATGTTAAATCAGATCTCGACGTTCTGGTACTGGAACCTTTAACATAGGATTTATGCTAGTTCCCAGAAATTATTCTTTTTTAAATCGACTTACACTAAGTAATCAGTCTAAAGAACTCTTTTATGTTTTCTATCATATTTTGTACAAGTAAGTACGTAGAAATACTAAGGTATTCAATTCAGTACATTTGTTATTATTCTTGCAGAAGACGTGCAAAGTGTTGTAGATTCTGAAGATGCCAACTCGTTTCAAAGCTGCAACAATGAAGAATGTGACAAAAGGTGTCGCAGACTTAATTTCCCGGGAGGTGTCTGCGTAAATGGGTGGTGCAGATGCGACCGTCGGAATGCGGAAGGTAATCTTGTTACTAAGTATTTTTACCATAACAGGCAGGAATAGGATCATATAAAAATGTTAAATCACGATCACGACGTTCTGCTACTGGAACTTTTAACATAGGATTTATGCTAGTTCTCAGAGATTATTCTTTTTTAAATCGACTTACACTAAGTAAAGAACTCTTTTATGATGTTTTCCATCATATTTTGTACAAGTAGGTACAAATACTTAGGTATTCAATTCAGTACATTTGTTATTATTTTTGCAGAAGACGTGCAAAGTGTCGTAGATTCTAAAGATGCCAACTCGTTTCAAAGCTGCAACAATGAAGAATGTGACCAAAGGTGTCGCAGACTTCAGTTCCCCGGAGGTGTCTGCGTAAATGGTCGCTGCAAGTGTGATAACTTCCGAAGTGCCGGTATGTTACATAATATCTTGATCTGCTAATTTTCCCCGGCTAGTTAAAGAGTCATGAGAAGAACTAGCAAGAAATCGTTTATAAATTATACACACAATTTCAAAATGCTCCATTAATTCTTAGTTACCCAAGTTTTCATGAATGGTTGTTGTCTTTATTATATTTCTAGAATTTTCTTCTATTATCAACGATTACGTTTCACAACGGAGCTGTAACCAACAAGAATGTCATCAAAAGTGTCGGAGGCTTAGGTTCTCCGGAGGCACCTGTGTAAACAGGCGTTGCAAATGTCACCTTTTCCGGAATACTGAAGGTAAATTGCATACTAAGTTGTGAAAAATATACTATATAATTAACGTCCTAGTGACTGTGGAGAAAAGATTAGAGTAAACCTTGCCTTTGAGACCGCACACAGAGTTGACTGCCGTGGTGGTTCAGTGGCCGCAGTATGCGCCTGCTGTGCACGAGGTTGTGGGTTCGATTCCCACACAGAATAAAACTTTGAGTCTGGCTTTAAATTGTGTCCCTTAATTGAATGTCTGTAAAGTCCCCCGCGACACAGAGCTTGTTTTCTAATGCGGGAGTTGTCTTTTTTTTTTAAATACAAAAAATACAGAAATACAGAGTTTTAGGGAGGGGGTTGTCTTTAAATAATAATACGACCTGAAACTGGGATAAAAGTGCGTGATCCACAAATATTCCATTGTTCCGAGCCTGGGTGTACTTTGTGTCCATGAATTGTAAATTTGTAAAATTTACCGCGACACTAGATCCCTAGTGCGGAAGTTGTCTTGTAAAAGACAAAAAAAGGATGTATTTATCGTAGATTTTGTCTCCAAGTCTGAAGAGTTACGTCCCCGTGACTGCGATAGCCGTGATTGTAACGAACGGTGTCAGATACTAGGCCACTCGGGAGGTATATGCGTTAATGGCAATTGCATATGCAAAAGGATCAATTTTATAAAAGGTATGAAGCTGTAAATGTAGCATACTAACAATACCTAGAGGCATAATGTTGGTTTTTTATTAAAACTATAGATAGATAAATAGATAATTCTTTATTGTACACCAAATATTACACCATTTTAAATAAAATAAGTTATATTCTGGGTGAGAATAAAAACTAGGTAAAATGGGCGGCCTTATCGTAAAGTGCGATTTCTTCTTAACCTTAGGATGGACAGGAATGACCAGAACACATAATATTTTATTTTTGTTTATCACTATAATAGTAGGGCAAGAGACTCTTTTTTTAACAAGACTGCTTGTCCAATTTGATAAATCATAGTAGTTGCCGATTGATCTATTATTTTATTCTTTATAGATTTAGCAGAGCCTGAAGAGTCTATTTCGCCAAGTAACTGCTATGACAGAGACTGCATGCAAAATTGTCGTAGAAGAGGCTATCGTGGTGGTTCATGTAGGAATGGTCAATGTATATGTTTCAATAATATTGAAGGAGGTAATATTCCGATACTATATACTACAGCATTATTGTCAATATGATGTGCTTGACTGACACTCCGTACCAGAACGCAATAGCTTACATACTTATGGCAGTCCTTTTTTATACAAATTAGGTAGCAAACAAGCAAACGGCCCGCCTGATGTTAAGCAGTTACCGTAGCCTGTGAACGCTTGCCATACCTGAAATATCACTTGCGTGTTGCCAACCCATTTTTTTACACCACGGCTTTATGATAGGACTGAGTTGGGATCCCTGGGATAGGAATACTTTTCTTTTAAAACGCATCCCTAAATGAGCGCTGGAGACCTGTACTCACACACAGGAACACAACTACACCACTGTGCGTAGTTATTTGGTTGTGGTCTTCTGTAAGGTGGAGGTCCTTCCCCAGTCGAGCTTGATCGCTCGCGTTTGGAGCCTCACTACTCTTTTTACCTTTGTTAAGGGTGCTTTTAATTTTAGTAGAGTTATATTTTATATCTATTTTCCTTTCAGACAACAGCACACATAAATCCACCATCACAGGTAATAAAATATTCAGAATTAAGTTTCATTTGTAAAAAATATTTTGTACACAAATCAATCTCATAAACATTGACTTAGCGTGGCAGTATAGAGGTAGGTGCAAAGTACCTGCATCAGCTGAATGTAATATAGTGAACTAAATCCTGAAAAATTACATGATATATAATATATGACTGCCTCGGTGGTCCACTGGTCGCCTTATACGCCTGCTGTGCACGAGGTTGTGGGTTCGATTCCCACACAGGACAAAACTGTGTGTGACCTACAAAGAATTTTTCTGAGTCTGGGTGTAAATTAAAGTCCCCCGCGACACAGAGCTTGTTCTCTAGTGCGGGAGTTGTCTTGAAAAAATGGTCTAAATGAGCAGTGGAAACCTGTAAAATAGTCCAAATAACATAATTATCTAATTTTTTGTGTTTCCTTTCAGTACCAACACCAGTTGATAATACATTAACCAATGAAATTGGTGAATCCTAACTTGGTGTTGAATAAAGACGACCAAGGTAATATTTTTTTAAATCTTTTCAATCAGAATCTATATCATGCAGAGACTTTAGTCGCCATATTTGATCAAATACTTGTTTGAGACAAGCCAAAGCAACTTTAACTGACTTGTAGGTCTCGTGGTGAGTGACCCTGACTGCTAAGTTGGAGGTCGTAGGTTCAATCCCCATACGGGAAAAAAGTTAGTGTGACTATAAATGGTAGTTTCGAGTCTGGTTGCCCTTGTAAAATCCCCAGCGACACAAGACTTGTTCCTTAACGCGAGAGCTGTCTTTAAAAAAGGACTCTGTAATAAATGTGATATTTACTCAACCACTCATTTCCATACAAATTACTAAGTGGAAAAAAAAGGTATAATTGCCGAGTTTTTTTTTAGAATGAGACTGGCTTTACAAAACTTACATCGTCTAAAAGGGGCGAATGTGTGTGTCACAAAACAATAATATTCTCCTAGCTTCTGGTACCTCAAGCGTCCATAGGCTTTGGTAACTGCTTATCCTCAGGCCAACCTTACGCTTGTTTGCCACTATGGTCGTATTAAAAAAATATTTATTATATTTTTGCTTATAATACTATCTCTTTTTTTTCAGATTTAATGGCGTTAACACCTAACGAAAAGTATTTTGCAATCTTTTATACAAATACCAATTTATTATAAACGTTGTCTATATTATTGTTGTGAATAGTTACGCAAGTTGTCCTCTTCTTTCGAATATCAAATTACTGTTGACAGAATAAAAAAAGAGTGGCCTGAGTTTCTTGCTAGTTCTTCTCAAGGCTCCACCTCAGCGAACTAGCCGTAGGAAAATTTAGCTGACATCATCTTTCTGGCTTATTTATAATTTATGACCTTCATAAGTGTTACTTTGTGACCTAAATGAATTTTGAGTTTAAAAGAGAAATATCTAAGTGTAACTATTCACTCGCTACACAACGTTACGATTACAGACAATATAATAGTGACCTTTAAATACTATAAAGCATTAACATGTTTTTATAAGAACTATAGTAATAATAAATATGATATATGTAATACCTGCGTATTTGTTAATCCCCTTCCTTATTTTCTATGAAAGGATTCAATAATAGCTGGTGTTTTCATTAAGGAATTTACCACTTTGAACACCGAACGACTTAAAAAAAATAGCTGCTTGATAGACACACATTGGCCGACGTGACTTGGCAATCACAAATTTCAAACTCAAACTCAAAATTTATTTATTTATACTCATAGTAACACTTATGAAGGTCAGCCAATTTACCTACGGCGTGAGAAGTCGCAGGTAAATTTGCTGGCATCATCTTTGTGGCTTACCACATTCATAAATTTATGACCTTCATAAGTGTTACTATGAGTCTAAATAAATAAATAAATTTAGTTTTTTTCAAATTTATTATTAAAGAAGCTTCAGAAAGCATTTCCGAAATATAGACAGCCTAAAAACATTTAACATGTCTGTACCTAAGTTGTGATTTTATATCTAGGTCAAGATTTTTGACATTTACCAAAGGAAGAGAAGTAATATTTCCTTTTACCTACGAAAACAAACGATAAACGGCTTACAGGAGATATTTTACAAACCGAACTTAAACTAAACAATGGAAATAAAAGTTGGATATCGGAGCGAAAAGAAATTCGTCTTGAACGTCAAAGAATAAATGGATGGTAGGCGCGGGGGGCAGGCGTTGAGTACCTTCTTACTTGAGTCCCCGCCTTTGTATAAGTCCTTACAATTAAGTTGAAGGACAACGTCTTGAGACTTGCTCGATTGTTATCTCTGAACTCCGGAGAAGTGGCCCGGTTGGAAGATCAAAGATTAAATAACAAATATGTCTTCACCAAGTTCGGAATGTCATTTCATTAGTTTTATTAGTATCGTAAAGTTAGATATCTCAAATTGTTTCGTTTATCTGAAAGAATATAATAAAAAGTATAAACTTCATGTGATAAAAAGTAAAGAATAAGATTCATTTTTAGTAATATTTTATTTTATTTTTACGTCGTTTTTGTATAGAACTTTCTATCAACAACACGATGTTCTTTCCCAGGGTTAACTAATCAAAATCAGTTTATATTAGTACCTATTATGGTGAATATTTGGGTTGTCTTCCTACGATGACATCCCAAGAGAAGCGAAGCCTAGTAAAACTTCTAAATCGTCGCTTTTATAGATTGTCATCGTAGCTTTGCTTACAGGAGTAGGAACAGTTTCTTTTATAATAACGTACGGTCGGCAACGGAGTTAGCTGTACAGGGCCGCTATATGAAGATATTTTTTTAGGAAAACCAATGTATGAATTTGTATGAAATATATTTTTATCTGTAGGTTTAGTCTAATTGTACACTTTTACCAAATTCCACAGAAATATATATATAATGGTTTTCCTTAAAAACGAATCTTTATGTAGTGGCCATGCCCCTCTAGACAAGTGGCATATGCGATAGTCTAATCGAAAAGTCAAAAAGCTAAATGTATGGGATTTGACGTAAGTTTACGACATTATATCGTAGACTTACGTCAAATCCCATATATTTGTTTTTTTGACTTTTCGATTCGATTATCGTTTATGCCACTTGTCTAGAGGCTCTGTACAGCTAACTCCGTTGCTGTGTGTACCTATCCCTAACTGAGCGATACTCGCGCACAGAAACACTTTAGTATATTTCACATAGCATGGGTACTAGGACGTTTGACATTTAAAGACGAAGATGAATGAAAATGATTGAATCAATCTTTAACGAATTAGTTAATTGAATGGTCAAGAGCCTAGAGTATTTTATCGATAGTTTCTCATTTAATCTTCTATCATTTTCATTGATCTTTATCTCCAAATGGCAAACGTCACAGTACCCATGCTATGTAAAATATTCTAAACGTACACCACTGTATAGTTTTATTTAATATTTTTAGCATTTTTGCTATGCAATCAGCTCAAATATACTTAAATATTAAAGCAATGTAGAAAAAGACGAGCCCGGAGTAGGACTCGAACCTGCGCCTCTAGGGTTCCGGCCCAGCGCACTACCAAATTGTGCCATCCGAGCTCCTACTCCAGAGTTCGCATTTGCAGTATTACGCGATTTAGACCCGTTTTTAAATATGGTTAAAAAATTTACACTGTATAGTTATTTGGCTGTGGTCATCTGTGAAGGGAAGGTTCTTCCCCAGTGGGGCTTGCTCGCTTGTATGGTGCGCTACCTCTCTTAAATGCTGGTAACTTAAAGCCCTACTAATAATTATGATTCTTTAAGGATTGTCTGTCATACAGTATCTATCACATAGTCACTTACCTATAATAATAATAGCAACCCATCTAACAATACTAGCTGTTGCCCACTGCTCCGCCCGCGTTATCGCGATAAAAAGTAGCTGATGTGTTATTCCAGACCATAATCTATCTCTGTGCCAAATTTCATCCAGATCCGTTCAGTAGTTTTTACGTGAAAGAGTAACAAACATCCATACA
Source organism: Trisateles emortualis (assembly GCA_947095525.1). Lineage (NCBI taxonomy): Eukaryota > Metazoa > Arthropoda > Insecta > Lepidoptera > Erebidae > Trisateles > Trisateles emortualis. The sequence continues at coordinate 15,507,357 of OX352736.1, read as the reverse complement.
TTCATACTCACAAACTTTTACATTCATAATATACTAGCTGTAGCCCGCGGCTCCGCCTACGTGGATGTCGGTTATCGCTATAAAAAGTATAATACCATAATCTATCTCTGTGCCAAATTTCATCCAGATCCGTTCAGTAGTTTTTACGTGAAAGAGTAACAAACATCCATCCATCCATCCATCCTTACAAACTTTCACATCAACATCTTACTTCCTACTACTAGATTGCGTAATAATAGCGTTTGATAGACTAGAGGAGACCCTTGTCTCCTAGAGGAGACAAGGGTCTCCTCCCACCCTCTCAGACTCTAGTCTATCAAGAGTGAGAGAGAGAGAGAGGGTGGGTTTTGGGCATAATCCACACAAGCTGGCGTAATGTGGGTTGGAAGATCAGACATGCCTTTACAATGTCTTCTAAGACATTATAGGTTTCCTCACGATGTTTTCCTTCACTTATATTATTATTTGACCAGTACATCGGTACTGCCTCACCCGGGATCGAACCGACACCTCATGTACACAAGTTGGTTACTTTCCCACCGCTCTTACCTATATAAAGTTCTAAATCTAAATAAATGAAACTTTCGTTGTAACCTCAGAACAGTCACACGTGGCGCATATTAATTTAAGTTTTAATGAGAGGGCCTAAATTCCGAAGACATTGCAACTGAGTTAATTTAGTTTGTTCTGAAGAACTTGCTCTGTTCATAGACAATGTGAGAATGGTATAGTCGTATGAACGTTGAATGCTAATGAGAAATGCACTGGTATTTAGGTTTATTCTACTGTTATTGTACATTTATTTGTGAGGCAGATATTTAAAGAGTATATAAACTCAAACTCAAACTCAAAGTCATTTATTCATTTAGATCAAATACATGATACTTATGAACGTCAAAATAAACAAAAGTCAGCATATTTTTTCCTACGGCCAATTCGCTGACATGGGTAGGGCCTAGAGAAGAATTGGCAAGAAACTCTGGCTACTCTTTTTAATCGCCAAGGTATAATATTTACAATTTCGTATGAGTTACAATTTGAAGAGGGTACAAAAAAGGTTCGAAACCAACACACCATACCAAAAAAAGAAATTTAAAATTAAGAGATTAAAGTAAACAACGTATCACAATCACAATTTAGTATCTATCAGTATGGTAATGAGGCATCGTCTCTTTTTGTACATATAAAAGCATAAGGTGATCACATTGTACACTAAGTGAAATTACATAAACTATATTTTAAATTTGAAAGAGAATCATGCCAAGGTTGACATGAAATCAATAAAAGAAACAAAATAGTAAGATCACGAAACACCTCTATTGACAATGATCACTTAAATTTAATAATTACAATATTAATCCTACAATCAATTAGCAACTTTTCCCCATGACGTTTTATCGCTTAAGAATTCATTAATAGTATAGTATCCCTTTCCTAAAAAATGACTCTTGACAGTTTGTTTAAATTTCTGTAAAGGTAAATTCATTATTTCATTGGGCAGTTTGTTATAAAAACGTACCCCGAGCCCCGCAAACGAGTTATGGACTTTGTGTAAACGATGATACGTACCAACTAACTTGTGTTTATTTCTAGTATTAATAGCATGAATATCGCTGTTTTTCGAATAAAGATGTATATTTTGTTTAATGAACATTATATTTGCAAATATATATTGAGATGCAACTGTTAGAATACCTATTTCTTTGAATCGTTCTCTCAGGGAAACACGTGAACCTAAATTGTAAATTGAGCGTATAGCTCGCTTCTGAATAATGAATATGGTTTCAATGTCAGCAGCCTTACCCCATAGCAATATGCCATAGGACATGACGCTGTGAAAATAACTAAAATAAACAAGCCTTGCGGTTTCGACATCAGTAAGTTGCCTAACCTTACTAACAGCGAAAGCAGCAGAACTGAGTTTTCCCGCGAGACACGATATTTGGGCGCCCCACTGTAGTTTACGATCTAAAGTTAATCCCAAGAAAACTGTTGACTCAACAAGCGAAGGTGTTTCATTATTAATGATAAGATTTGTGCTAGTACCTCTTACGTTTGGCATTGTAAATTTAATGCATTTAGTTTTCTTAGAATTCAGCAATAAATTGTTCGTAGTAAACCAGTCCAGGACTTCCGCGAGCGAACCATTTACAGCATCAAAGTTGGTTTCTTTACGGTCTACTTTAAATATTAGAGAGGTGTCATCTGCAAATAGCACTATGTCGCAGAAATCCTGTACAAAGAAAGGCAAATCATTTATGTAAACTAGAAAGAGAAAAGGCCCTAGAATTGAGCCTTGGGGGACGCCCATTGCTACAGGTAATCCCGAAGACCTATTTCCATTTATATTAACGAATTGCACTCTCTCACTAAGGTAGGCGGCAATAAGATTAAGTGCATCGTCCCTAATGCCGTAATGGCTAAGCTTTCGCAGAAGCGTATTGTGTTCAACGCAGTCAAATGCTTTTGACAGATCGCAGAAGACACCAATTGCATCCATCGAATTTTCCCAGGCGTTAAATATATGCTTTAATAGTGTAACACCTGCGTCTATAGTAGAGCGACCCTTTGTGAAACCATATTGCTCATTGTGTAATAGATTATTATAATTGAAGTGACTCTCTAATTGCTGCAGTATTATTTTCTCAAAAATTTTGCTAAGTGACGGCAATATCGATATAGGTCTAAAATTACTAGGGTCGCTTTTAGATCCGTTTTTAAATAATGGTATCACCTTGCTGTGCTTCATTAAATTGGGAAACACACCTGCATCAACGCATCTATTAAAAATTGCAGCTAGATGTGGAGCTATATTAAAAATAATATTTTGTACTAACTTAACAGAAATTCCCCATAAGTCAGCAGTTTTTTTTGAATTGAGCGACTTAAACACTTTCATTATGTCATTGGGGTTTATATATTGAAAACTAAATAGGACGTCACACTCTTTCACACTCCGCCTAACCAAGGTTTCAGCTTTGACTGGACATGAATCTAAGGCGCTAGTAGTTTTTACTGGTATGTCAATAAAAAAGTTATTAAACGTTTCAGCTACGTCTGTACTGTTTGAGATAACATTATCATTTATATTTAATTCAAAATTGTTATCCCGTATCTTAGCCCGACCAGTCTCACTATTAATAATGTTCCAAGTAGTTCTAACTTTATTGTCGGACTCCTTAATTTTGTTACTTAAATACAAGGACTTGGCAGCTGCACATGTCCTTTTAAAAGTTTTAGAATAATTTCTAACATATTGAATAAAAGCTGGATTAAAATTACATTGTTTCATACCATAAAGTTCATATAATTTATCTCTACTTTTGTATATTCCAGATGTTGCCCAGTCGCAAAATTTGAGTTTAGTATTGGTGCAAATCGTTTTAAGTTTAAATATTGAGTTAAATTCTGATTGAATGATATTAAATAATGACTCGTATAGGTCGTCGGGATTTTCCTGGCTTAGATCAATATTAGTGACCCTAGCGGCAATATTCTCATTAAAATGTTTTAGGCGAACAGAGGTCATTGGCCTACATGTGATCTTATTCACTTTAGCAGTTGTACCTAAAGGAAATTCAGCCTTTTGCCCGCAATGATCTGAAGTTAAGTCACTTAAAATGATCTTATTTAAGTACTCACAGTTGCAGAATATATTATCTAAACATGTGGCAGAATGAGAAGTAATTCTTGTTGGTTCTAAAAATAAATTATCTAAATTAAAAGACTTAAATAAACTAATCAATCTAGTACAGTTTTGTGACTGCTCGAGCAAGTTAACGTTAAAATCTCCACATACTATTACCTGCTTTTTACCATAGCATATACGTTTTAATACATCTTCCATAACAGTTTCAAATAGGCTGAAATCACTCTGTGGTGGTCTATATACACACACCACAACATGTTGTTGAAGCTCCACGCAGGACAATTCAACAGTGCGCTCGATAGAAAGATCCGCTATGTCTTTACGTTCCTTACAATTAATATTATTACATACATATATTAGAGAGCCACCATGTATAGCCTTCTTTCTTACGAACGCACTTACTACGGAATAATATTCGTTATTGAATAATAATTCATTGTTTTTTACCCAATGTTCAGTAAGACACAATATTTGTACATTGTGTTCTTTCAAAAATAAATCTATCTCTAGCTCCTTGCCGGATAAGCCCTGAATGTTCTGATGAACTAAACTAAATGTCTGCCTATCCATTGTCACATCTATTAGTTTAAACTAACAGATGTGTCAGTAATCCCATTAGTAGTGATACTACTACTATGCTCTACTAAATCCTGCAATACCCTATGAGTACCTGAGTCCCTAAATAAATTATATGCTAATAACTTAGCAATCTGTCGCTTGTAAAAAATGGAAAGATACATAGTATCTTTTGTTAAAAAAAAGTTATTACTAATAAATATATTAGTGTCAAAAAATAAAATGAAGTCGCTATAGCGACATGTACAGTTGTAGATCAATAAGTTAAGCTTATCTATGTGCCTATTCTGTTGCTCTGTTAGTGCATACGAATATGGTAAGGCACAAATAATAAATTGACACCCTACCCCATTATGAAGCGCTACCATAACTTCAGTTAAGTTTAATATATCCCGTTTAGTGACTGATAAGCAGTCTCCATACAATATGACAACTGTGGAGTGTGAATCTAAGCTAGTGTTCTGTAAATTATTGACTAAGGTACTAAAATTAATTCCTGGTGAACAATAATTTGTAATAGGCCACTCGGTATGATTATACATTAAACTACCTAAACCTAGTCCTAATTGATCACAGAAAATTACAACATTTTCCCTACAAGACAAATTTAAAGATTGTTTATCTAATGAATCAATTTTATTTGATGTAGGAGAAACATCAGGAGAGCTATTACTTATGAACTGAACCCCATGTTGCATGTTGGGCAATTCTGATTGACAAGCCAATATTGTGTTGGTATCAGGTGTTGATGATGAGCACATAGAGCAATGGATGTTGTTAGTTAGTGAGATAACACGGTCAATGTTTTCTCTACCAACTCTGGCTATCTCGTCATATTTGAGAATGTACTCATATGTCTCTTTCTCATGTTGGAGACTTATTTTTGTCAAGTGGGCTTGTAAATCAGAAATTTGTGTGTTAAGCTCACATATGTGTTGTTCATATAGTAACCTACTAGCATCTATTTGTTCATGACAAACCTCAAGCTCTGACAGAAATGACCTACGCTCCTTAATTAACTCTGAGTTTATATTACGCAGGCTCTTAAGTTTGTATGACCTATCAAGATTAGATTGTAGTTTCCTAATTAATCTATTCATTTTCATATACCTCTTAGATTTCTTATTACTAATAATATTAAACATTGATTTATAATTTAAATGTAACCTATTTAATGACCTAACTTTATCCCCAAGAAGTTCCGAGCATAGGTTCTGAGTCGCAGTACCGTTGAGTGCCTCTATTCTTTCTTGCAGTGAAATAATAACCTTATGCGCTGTATTCAGGCCCGTCTCCAACTCGGTATTGTGGCCCAGCAACCTTGTATACTCCTCATGACAGCTATCGAAGGATTTCACTTCTTCCTGCATTCTGTACAGCTGCTCCTGGTAGTCCATATTTTGTAAGTGTAATGCAGACAGTTGACCCTTCAGCTCAGACACCTTATCATTCACTTTGTTCACTTCCTCCTCACAGTCGCTGCGTTCCTTCAACAATTGAGCGTTGTCTTCTTGACATTTTTTCAGCTCAAGTAGTGCTATTCTCAATTTCTTCTCAGTATCCTTGGCCATAGCCTTGCGGGTCATGATGTGAGCTGACATGATCCAAGGATTTGTAAAGATCCAGCACCTGAAATGTTATAGAAAACAGCTAAGCAAAAGAAAATAAAAAAAGAAAAGGAAAAGGGGCAGAAACAGTGATATTTTAAATTTAGATTTAAAATTTTAAGCAAAGTGGGTTGAAAAGAAAAAAAAAAGAAAATAATTTTGTAGTTATTAGTTGATAAAAAAGAGTTATTAATATGTTAGGTTGCTAGTTATATGGTATAATTAATTCTATAAATTTCTTATAAAATATGACAAACTCTCAAGTGAAAACTATTATTTACTGATAGTAGGATATCAAGTAAGTTACAGAATACTTGATGTACATAAATCTTCAAGGATTAATTGATTGTGAAGTATTAATGTGATGTTACATGTGGGTGTAGTATGAGTTGTCTAAGATATTGCTTTTACATAGGCATTGTCATGTCATGTCATGAGATGAAACTCATACAATGTTGTACATGGTATTCTTGTATTGTGAAGTGTTTAATAATGTTAATTAAAAACGTATACTCCCCAGGTTTAATGAGTTATCCGTTCGAATTTCGTCCGTTGACACTGCAAGTTAGCCGCGTGTTTTGTCAAAGTTTTATATATTGTACTGTAGTGTTATATATTGTTCTGACACAACTTTTATAACTTTTTCGTATAAATTGTACTTTTTATAACTTAATATTTACATATAAAACTATTAAAAACTAAATTAAATAGCAGGAGCAAAACTTTTGACGTCTGACATTTGCAGTTGCCAGCCTAAAAAAAAAAGCTATTTATCTATACTAATATTATAAAGCTGAAGAGTTTGTTTGGTTGAACGCGCTAATCTCAGAAAGTACTGGTTTGATTAGAATAAATCTTTTTTTGTTGAATAGTGCATTTATCCAGGAAGGCTATAGGCTATATAACATCACGCTATGAACAAAAGGAGCGGCGCAGTAGTGAGATATGTTGCAAAATCGGGGAAAATATTTATCACGCGGACGAAATCCCGGGCGACCCCTAGTATACTTATAAAAAGGTTACTTGTAAGACTGCATTTGTTTTACAAAAATAAAGGATTTTGCTAAAGAGCGGTGGTGGCCGAATGAGAAAGTAGCAGCCTTGTACGCAAGAGATGCGAGTTCGATCCCCGGTGGCGGCAGTACCAATGTAAATTTTACTTTGCGGAGTTTATATGTACTAATCAAATGATTCACCATCTGCTAACGGTGAAGTAAAACATCGTGCGGAAACCCACATGTCTTAGAAGAAATTCTATAGACAAGTCTGATTCACCAATCCGCATTAGGCCAGCGTTTGTAAAAGGACTACACCCTCTCTCTTGAAAGAGGAGAAGACCCGTGCCTAGCAGTGGGACATAATATGAATTGTATATAAATAAAAAGATAATAAAGGACTTTTAAGGTTTTTATTGGCACAGAAGTATAACTATACCTACAACTGTGTGTATTTATTCGGCTATAGTTTTCAAGTACCTAATGGTCCTTCCTTAGTCAGACTGCATCACATGCATAGCGCCCTGCCTTCTTATACACCACTGACATAGTAAGTTATCTCTGTGTCTGACATGACATAGTAAGTTATGACTGCCTCGGTGGTGCTGTGCACGAGGTTGTGGGTTCGATTCCCACACAGGACAAACCGACAAAGAATAGTTCTGAGTCTGGGTGTAATTTGTGTCCATTAATTGTATGTTTGTAAAGTTCGCCGCGACACAGAGCTTGTTCTCTAGTGCGGGAGGTGTCTCTTAATAAAAGAAAAAAGAAAAGAAAAAAAGAATGACAAAGTAAGTAATGAGTTTGGGTGTAATTTGTGTCTGTAATTTTTTTTTATATATACTACTTAGGTGGCAAACAAGCATACGGCCCGCCTGGTGTTAGGCAGTTACCGTGGCCTATGGACGCTTGCAATACCAGAAGTACCACTTGCGTGTTGCCAACCCATTTTTTATACCAGGACTTTAAGATGGGATTATCTCTGGGATAGGAATACATTTCTTTCAAAACGCATCCCTAAATGAGCGCTGGAGACCTGTACTCACACACAGGAACACAACTACTGTGCGTAGTTATTTGGCTGTGGTCTTCTGTATAAATCTGGTGTATGTTTTTAAAGTCCCCCGCGATACTGAGCTTGTTCTTTAGTGCGGGAGTTGTCTTTTATTTAAAAAAATGTTTTAAGCCACGTCCAGGATTGATAAAAGTAAGATAAGTAATACTTATGTATACATTAACCATGTGCCAAGAAGGCGAGCGACGTAAGCGCGAGTCGCGACCCCTCGAAATAGAAATGTCGCGGGTTTCCTTCATGAATATTGATGCACTGTAAAAACCTACTTTCTGTTGAAAGCTTGGTTTTCCGTACATATGTACTGTAAATGTACGAACACTGTAAAAAATACTATTGTTATGTAAAATATAAGTTTTAAAAGACTAGAGTGATGTTGAGGAATATTTCGACGCTTAAACAACAGTCTTCGTTTGTATTTTGTGCACGTGATTAAATGAATTATTAAGTTTTAAAAGATATACATTTATTTCATAAAATGTTTACAATTTAAGGTCCTCCGTGGTGCTCCTTTTCATAGGTTATTCGCTTTGCTATGGAGGGAAGTGGGATCTTTTCTTTCTAACTCCTCCTATTTACTTCTGATTAAATTCGTTGCGGGGTCCAAGACAGTAGGTTTAGTTGTCCACGGGACGCACGAGTATCAAAGCTAGTTAATCCTGGCTTACAGGAGTCACAGCGGTGGGCATGTGGGTGGGATTGTCCCGATAAAAAAAACAAGAATAGTTATTAAAATAAAAGTTTGCAGTTCTTATAGGTACATGTTTTTTTTGTAATTCTTTCAATACAAGTAGATATAGTTCTGAAACTAGGGAATAAGCTCTATGTCGCGAAGGATTTTATAACCATATACAATTCACGCTCACAAAGTACACCTACACTCTTAATTAGTTACTTTTATAAAAGAGGTTGGTCACCATTCTAGTGAGCAAGCCCGACTGGGGAAAGACCTCCACCTTACAGAAAACCACAGCCAAATAACTACACACAGCGATGTATTTGTGTTCCTGTGTGTGTGTGAGTACAGGTTGCAAAGCTTATGAGGATGCTTCTTTATACCGAAACGCTTTCCTATCCCAGGGAAATTCCATCATAAAACCGTGGTGTTTATTTATGAGTAGACAATGACAGAAGAACATCCGCACTAGGGAACAATCCCTGTGTGGGGTACTTTACAAACACACTATTTATCGACTATCGACTGCCTTGGTGGTCCAGTGGCCGCAGTATGCGCCTGCTGTGCTCGAGGTTGTGGGTTCGATTCCCACACAGGACAAAACTTTGTTTGAGCCACAAAGAATTGTTCTGAGTCTGGGTGTAATTTGTGTCCGTTATTTGTATGTTTGTAAAGTACCCCGCGACACAGAGCTTGTTCTCTAGTGCGGGAGTTGTCTTTAAAAAAAAAAAAACTATTTATGGACACAAAGTATACTCGAAACAAACATTTATGGATCATACAAAGTTTTGTCCACTGGGGATTCAAACTTACAACACGGCGCAGCGATAGTGACCACTTTAACTACTAAGCAACACATGCAGTCAAATTGCAATGGCTTATAATTAGACGACAATTTTGAATAGAGAGGTAGAGTACTACACTCGCGGGCTAGCCCGACTGAGGATGGGCCTTACAGAAAACCACAGCCAAATAACTACACACAGTGGTGTAGTTGTGTTCCTGTGTGTGAGTTTAAGGATGCGTTTTGAAAGAAACGTTTTCCTATCCCAGGGATATTTCATCCATGGCTTTAAGGAGGCCCCTTTTCCGAAATTAACGTTTCTAGATCGAGTTGTTTTCAGAGAAATCAATATATTAAAATTCGCAAAAAAATATATAGTACAGATACATGTTTGATCTAGTGACTTTTTTGGTTAAAAACGCAAAATTTAACTTTTTGCTCGATAAAAAAGAAGTCTGAAGTTAAGTCGATTTTGAAAGTATTTCGAGTTGTATGAGACTTGGGGGAACGCAACTTGTATGAAAATTTAACATTTCATTTACTAATCGGGTTTGACAGGGATATTATTGGATAGATTTATAAAATTGCACTTATTTTTTTTTATATAAAATAAATACGTGAAAAACTGCTCGCGCGCGACGCGCGCACCGCGCCAGTGTCCTGCCGGACGTCATCGAGGGAGGACCTACGCAATTTTTGCTCGCGACCACATTATCGTCGCCACATACGTCACAATATAATACTGTAATGTTTTTCTCTACACAGAATAGCGAAGTCAGTATGACTAGAATTTTGAATCTTTAATGAAAACTTTCACCTTTACATATTTATACATACTAACTGAGGATCAGAATGGCGCAGCGGTAGTGAGGCTGCCTTACGGACTTAGGGTCCCGGGTTCGAATCCCGGTAAGGGCAAATGTGCATGGACATTTGTTTCCGAGTGATTAATGTTTATACATAATAAGTACCTATACATAATAAGTATTTACAAAAAAAGTATAATTATGTATTATATCAACTATCTGGTGTCCACGATACAAGCCAACGATATTTATTTATTGACTAGTTGTTGTCCTCGACTTCGTTCGCGTGGAAATTTGAAAGAGTATTAAGAGCGTATTCACAAAATAGCGCAGCTACAGATTAGGTATATAGTTATCGGTCGACCGGCCGTGGAGTGCGCGTGTGTGCGTGATCCTCGCACACATACATTGTTCGTGAAGTATATTCGGCACAGTGCAGGGTGCGTAAACTTTATTGTTATATTACGGTAAGATTTTTGGTGTTATAATATTATTGTTCATTTGTAGAATATGTTATTATTAGAGAAGTAAAGGAACACATTGGCATACCATATCTATTCTTGTTACGCAAGCATAGCCGCGGCACGTCGCTAAAGTTACTTTTCTGCTGACGCGGTGCCCTGCGTCGAGCGAAGTTGAGACCGCTAACATGATCCCTGTGATTCCCACATACGTTCGATTCTCATGCATTCTTTGGTCAATCGTGGACTAATTAATACACCTTTAGAAATAGTTATTCTTTGTAACTTTTATCTTTTAATTATAGTGATTTAAGAAAACCTTGATTTTATTTAGCATCCTCTGCTGCCCCCGAATCTAATTGGCGCAGTCGGTAGGATACTCGTTAGGTACGTGTCGCGTCAAGATTTCCCCAAAAATCGGACCGAAGTCCCGCGCGACTGACCGATTACAGAGTATACCAGAACCATCATCGGGAGCCGTCAGCGGAGGTGAATCCAGATATTGATTCGGCTACAAAATCATTATGTAAGTACCTTGAATCTTTCTTACTTATCCTATTTTACCATAGTCCTTTCCCATATTCTATTTTATTGACTGTTCGTATACCTATCGTAGGTAGGAGCCGTAATTGTAGTATTATATTTCCTTGCGTGCTAGTGATTTTTTGTGACTTTTAGTGTTCTTTTAAATAATTTTCAAAATTTTTCATCCAAGGTCATCGCAAACCCGCGTCTCGGGTAGTAGTAGTAGGACAAGTAGGTTTAATACTATAGACGAATTAAGACAGTTGGACAAATTTCACCAGTCAGACGTAAAAATGTCGCACGACAGAATACATGAAATTTATAAATCGCTCAGGGTTTTGCCAGATTTCGATGGTAACCCTCACGTATTAACGCGCTTTGTGAATTTATGCGACCAACTAGTATTAGCTTATTTTAATACAGAACCGGGTAATGAGTTAACCAATTTAGCCCTTATAAATGGAATTTTGAACAAGGTCACAGGCTCAGCGGCTCGATTGATAAATTCTAACGGTATTCCTGAAAATTGGATTGGTATTCGAAATGCACTTATTAATAATTTTGCTGACCATCGCGACGAAACCGCTTTGTATAATGATTTGTCCTTACAGACTCAAGGGTCTTCTACCCCACAAGAATTCTATGAACGTTGCCAAAATTTATTTAGCACTATTATGACATACGTCACGTTACATGAGTCGCTAGATACCACCATTGAGGCGAAACGTAACCTTTATAAGAAATTAACTTTACAGTGTTATTTGCGCGGTTTGAAAGATCCTTTAGGTTCTAGAATACGTTGCATGCGTCCTGAAACAATGGAAAAGGCTCTAGAATTCGTTCAGGAAGAGCTTAACACCCTGTATATGCAACAACGCAATGATAATGGTCCTAATAAAAGAGATAATTATCTACAGTCATTTAAACCTAACTTTAACTTACCGTTAAACAATTTCACACAGCAATTTCCCGCACCTAATCCTTCTAAGTCACAGCCATATAATATGCCTGGTCCGTCAAGGTCACAGCAATATAATTTTTCGGGTCCATTACGTTCTCAAGGATTTGGTTCTCAATTTAATCAGGGTTGGCGGCATAACATTCCTCAGTTACAGCAACCTCGTGGCCCAACACGAACTCAACAGATGTTCCGTGCGCCACCGCCGAATTATAATGCGCAAAGCAATGTCTTTAGAATACCACACAAACCACCCATGCAACAAACTAATAACTTTAATAATTTACCGCGACCTATGAGTGGCGTTAGTCACTTTGTGCCTAAACCTTTACCTTCGACTGGGCGCGATTGGCGTGTGCATGGTAACCCATCTCCAAATAACTATTTTAAAACGCGTGAATTTAATAACTATGAATGTGACTATGAACCATACTATGATTTTGACTATTATGACACTAACCAGGACTATGACACTTACCAAGAGTATTCAGATTTTACTGATTGTGAACAAAATCAAGCCCCTGTAATAGAAGAGATCTACACAAATGTAAATGAAAACCTTGAAAATTTTCCCAAGGATTCGAAATTAGAAAAACCAAAATAGATGTAAATTTTAATATTCAAAGACAACTCGGGTACGTAGTAATCCATAATCCGCCGTTAAAATTTCTCATAGATACTGGAGCTAATCAATCATTCATATCACCCCAAGCAGTTCAAAAATACTTCCCTACTGTACCTCTTAACTATACGCCGTTTGAAGTTACCAATGCGCATAACGTTTATAAAAATAACTATTCCATAACGTTACCTAGTTTTACTGAATTTAAGGAACAAGGTGACATTACTTTATATATTTTAGACTTTCACAATTATTTCGACGGCCTTATTGGTTTTGATCTATTAGATGAGTGGCAGACTAACATCGACCTTAGGAATAAGAAATTAATCACTAGAAATACTGAAATACCTATAACTATGTATGATTCTCGTAACGCTAACCTCTATGAAGAAATTATACCAGCTCAGTCATCTAAATTGGTGAAATTACCTGTAAATTCCAAAGATGGAGATGTATTTGTTCCCGATCAAATAATAAGTAACTGTTTAATTTCTGATTGCTTTACTACAGTTAAGAATAGTCGAGGTTGGGTAGAAATCTCAAATAACTCACCTAATGACGTAATTTTTTCAATGGATCGTCCCATTGTTGCTGAACTACTTAATGTAGAGAGGAAATGCGCAGAACCACTACCAAATCGTACGCGAGAAGTTTTATCACGACTCCGGACCGATCATTTAAATGCTGAAGAGATAGCAAATTTAAGAGCTCTATGTATGCGTTATTCAGATGTATTTTATTTAGAAAACGAACCCCTAACCTTCACTAATAGAATTAAGCATAGGATTAGAACGACCGATGAAATTCCCGTACATGTTAAAAATTACAGATACCCATATATCCATAAACAGGAAGTCAGAGACCAAATTAACAAAATGCTCGAGCAGAATATAATTAGGCCTTCAGATTCTGCGTGGAGCTCTCCTATTTGGGTGGTACCCAAAAAGGTAGACGCTTCTGGTAAAACTAAATGGCGTCTCGTGATAGATTTTCGTAAGGTTAACGAAAAAACTATCGACGATAAGTACCCCATACCCAATATTACGGACATATTAGACAAATTAGGCAAATGTCAATACTTTACCACTCTTGACCTTGTCAGCGGGTTTTACCAAGTGGAACTTGACCCCTCTGATATACACAAAACTGCTTTTAGTGTAGAAAATGGCCATTACGAATTCCTTAGAATGCCGATGGGTTTGAAAAACTCACCGGCAACTTTCCAACGAGTAATGGACAATGTCCTAAGGGACCTTCAGGACGTTTGTCTAGTGTATTTAGATGACGTCATAATTTTTAGCACATCCTTGCAAGAGCATATTGATAATTTAGAAAAGGTTTTCAAAAAATTGAGGGAATCTAACTTTAAGATACAGATGGATAAGTCTGAATTCTTAAAGTTAGAAACAGAGTTTTTAGGCCATGTTATCTCTAAAGACGGAGTTAAACCAAACCCAAATAAAATAAGCGCAATAGAAAACTATCCCTTACCGAAAACCACCACAGAAATAAAACGTTTTCTTGGTCTACTTGGCTATTACAGGAAATTCATACCAGATTTTGCCCGTATTACAAAACCCTTAACTCAATGCTTAAAGAAAGGCTCTAAAATTGTCTTCGATCAAAATTACATCTCCTGTTTCGAACATTGCAAGACTCTACTTACGAATGATCCCATTTTGCAATACCCAGACTTCACTAAGGATTTCATACTTACCACGGATGCTTCCAACGTTGCAATAGGTGCCGTATTGTCCCAAGGTCAGATTGGTTCGGACAAACCAATCGCATATGCTTCTAGAACTTTAAACTCAAGTGAACTCAATTACAGTACGATAGAGAAAGAGTTACTAGCTATTGTTTGGGCCTGCAAGTACTTTAGACCATATCTCTTTGGCAGAAAATTCAAAATTATTACAGACCATAAACCCTTACAATGGGTTATGAATCTTAAAGAATCCAATTCGAGACTTACAAGATGGCGTTTAAAATTATCTGAATATGACTTCGATGTCGTTTATAAGCAAGGCAAGTTTAATACCAACGCCGATGCCCTATCTCGTCTAGAAATCCATAATGAAGAGATAAGTTCTATAGTTGTAAATCCATCTGAAAATCAAGTATCAGACACAGATTCTAGAACGCTCACAGCATCAAACAATACAGATAACTCTAATACTGCAACCGTTCATACGGACAACGAAAGCCCTATTTTAGAAATTCCTATCACAGACGAACCCCTGAATAAATTTAACAAACAGTTAGTTCTTACTATTGTAGGTGAAATTAAAGGAAAGCCCATCGTCACAAAACCTTTCGAGACTCATACTCGTACCACTGTTCAGTTATCAGAGTGTAACCTTGAGGAAGATGTCATTAATGCTTTTAAAGAATATGTCCATCCCAAAACTAAGACAGCTTTACTTATTAATCCACCATTAGCTATGTACACGATTATCCCTATAATCCAGAAAACTTTTAAAAGTTCTGCAATGAACCTTGTATTAGCAAAAGAAGAACTAGAAAATGTAAGGGAATATTTGAGACAGCAAGATATAATTAATAAATACCATGACGGCAAAACGAATCACAGAGGTATCAACGAGTGTTACTTAGCCTTGTCTCATAAGTACTACTGGCCGAAAATGCGAGAACATATCACTAAATTTATTAATGATTGTACAGTCTGTGGTCAAGCTAAATACGAGCGTAACCCTACCAAACAACAGTTTTATTTAGTTCCACCACCTTCTAAACCTTTCGAAATAGTTCATTTAGACTTACTTACCATCCAAAGTGAAAAATTTCTGACTATCGTTGATGCATTTTCAAAGTATGCCCAGGCCTATTACTTAAGAGATGGAACTGCAATAAGTGTAGTGCAGGCATTACTGAAATATTGTACTCACCATGGGCTACCATATACTATAGTGACGGACAATGGACCTGAGTTCACCAATCAGTTGTTTGGTGAATTCGTTAAACTACATAAAATTCATCACCATAGAATAGCATCTCATACCCCTAACGAAAATGGTATCGTAGAGAGGTTCCACTCCACACTTTTAGAACATTTACGCATTTTGAAGGTCAGACAAAAGAATGAATCCGTTTTGAATTTAATGAATTACGCCCTTTTAGCTTACAACAGTTCCATACATAGTTTCACTAGGTGTAGGCCAATTGACGTTATTACAGGACACTTCGACCCACGAGACCCATTGGACATGGACTTAACAACCCATTTACTACAGCAATATACAGTAGAACATAAAAATAAAATGAGTAAAGCCTATAATTTGATTCATGAAATTAGTTTAACTCATCGTAAAGATATAATAGATAGTCGCAACAAATCTCGTGAGAAAGAAGTCCAGTACTCTCCAGAACAGCAAATATTTGTACAAAACCCTTTTGCCTCTCGTCAGAAAATAGCATCACGATATACACACGACACTGTCGTGGCAAACCTCCCGATACACATATATACACGTAAAAGTCGTAGTAGACCTGTTGCTAAGTCCAGATTAAAGAAAGTCCCTAAAAGTGCCCAATTGTTGCAGGATTCCCCTGGTACTCCTTCCATTTCTACATTTGGCTCTAACACTGGAGATGAAACTTGAGAATCTTGATGATGGTCCCGGTGTATTACCCTTTAAATTAGATCCCTGTAGCATAGTGTCTCATTATCATTCATTTCTACAACATGTTAATCTTCAGGAGTTGCAAGATAAAGTAGATGCTGTACACAACCAATTAGATGAATTAAGCCCTGAATTTTATAATAAAACTCTTTCCCTATATCGGCCCCATATTGAGTATTTAAAACACAAACTTCAAGCCGTCCTCGAACAGTTACAGTCATTTGAAATTAGCCGTACTAAAAGAGGTCTCATAGATGGTCTCGGTTCCGTTATAAAAAGTATAACTGGTAATCTTGACTACACAGATGCCGAACATTTTGATAACGCTATTAAAATGCTTCAAAATAATGAAAATAAAATCGTAACGGAATTTAACAATCACGTAAGCCTGACCAAAAATTGGGTAGCTCAGCACTCTACAGTAATAAATGATATAGTAGACAACCAGAATAAGTTAGCAGCCTTAGTTCGAAATATTAGTCAAAGTTTAGGAGTCGGAAATCACGACTTCGTTCAATACTCTCATTTAGGACAAGCTATCTTAATAATCAGCGACAACGTAGATATGTTGTCCCAAGAGATATCAAAGTTACAGAATGTGCTAGCGTTTGTAAGAACATCTACGGCACACCACGATGTCATAAGCCTAAAATCTATTAGGTCTATAGTTGATAAGTTACATAGTCTTTATGGTAGTGATAAAGTATTAGATATAGGAGTACGCGAATATTATGATGTCATACAATTAGGTTCATATTACGTGGGCAACGAAATAGTCATAGTCTTTAAATTTCCCGTTATTTTACCCCAAATCTATGATTTCTATAAAATATCCATTGTTCCCAATAGAAACCATGAAACCCTTGCATTTAATTTCCAATTCCTTGCAATCCATCTGAAAGATTTCAAGTACATAGAGGCTGAATGCCCGAAGACCACTAAAGGGTATCTATGTGAAGAGATACACAACGTACATAGCCAATCATCACCGGACTGTATTGCAACACTCATCAGGACACAGCAAAAGATTCCCGAATGCAAGCCAATCACCATATTTCTTCAGAAACCCGCTTATGAAAAACTTGACGACCGCCATTACATTGTCAGCTTCCCAGTTCCAACGAAAATACGTCTATCCTGCGAACAAGATCTCTACAAGATAGTACAAGGAAGTTATCTTGCCATAGTCCCTCACAAATGTTTCATCGAGACAGCCGAGTTCACAATCTCTAATGCCAATGATCGATTGAAGGGTCAAGCCTTAAAGATAATAGATGTCCCTGAAGAAAACACACCTAGCCCAGCAACGTACCCGTCGTTCAACCTTAATTCTATTAACCTCGCTAATCTTCACGCTGCCAATAAGGAGATTTCACTGCAGTCGCCAGTCATCAATACCAGTTCGGATATCACTCTGTACCATACAACCATACCACTGTATGTACTACTATTCGGTGCATTCGCACTCATTAGTGGTCTGACGTACCGAAGATACTATTTCAAACAAATGAAACTTAAGAAAGAGCAATCCGGAAGTAATGAAGTTCAGCTGCAGAGCGCTTATACTATCCCTGAGACACAAGGAACTGGAGATAGTCATCTCCCAGCGCAATTTACGACCAAGATCTTCAATAGTCGCTGTTCTACGGGGGGAGGTGTTACGCAAGCATAGCCGCGGCACGTCGCTAAAGTTACTTTTCTGCTGACGCGGTGCCCTGCGTCGAGCGAAGTTGAGACCGCTAACATGATCCCTGTGATTCCCACATACGTTCGATTCTCATGCATTCTTTGGTCAATCGTGGACTAATTAATACACCTTTAGAAATAGTTATTCTTTGTAACTTTTATCTTTTAATTATAGTGATTTAAGAAAACCTTGATTTTATTTAGCATCCTCTGCTGCCCCCGAATCTAATTTTCTAATACATATTATTATTATAAATGCGAATGTTTGGATGAATTGATGTACCTGGGGTTGTAAGTGCGGGCAGGCCTCCGTCACTCGCTCAAGGTCACGCGCTATGTGCCTATTGCTATGTAGCTCGTAACCGAGCCGATCGCCAGTGGGCTGCCGCACGCGACACAAAGCGCGCACAACACGTTTCCCGCTCAAAACGCATTATTCCGATATTTACGTACACTACGTATATTAAGTTTTAACTAACGACACGATGGTTGATTATTGTGAAGTCGTTGGATGTCATAGTCAAAAGAAAAAAAAAATACTTTTTTTCATTGCCGAAAGATGAAGAAAGGTACGTTACGTTATTTGAAAGTAGGGACGCATTTTAGCTGGCTTCAGTGAGTAGTACCTAGTAATTTTAAAATGCTTCTTGTGTGTAGGTACTCTTCCTTAAAAATTTACGAGAAAGTTAGAAAGACAACCCTACCGCATTCGTGCGATGATGAGCTTGCACGTGAGTCGCACGGCGGGCAACACAATCTCGACTCTTTGTGCGCGTACTTTATGGTACATTTCTTTTCGCTGCGAACAGCAGGTACCTACTATATATATATTATACTATATAATATTAAGATTTTGTAGGCTATTATGGCGTAGGTATTTTCGCTTTTGTATAATAATAATAATAATAATAATAAATATTTATTCAGATAATAAGGAATTTTGATACAATATCGTTCTTAAATATAACTTAAGGTATATATAATTTTTTTTAGTGCCTGTACTAGGTAATAAAACCTGTGCCACAGACGGTTACAGTGCATGTAGCTATTTATATTTACTCATAAATGAGTTTAGGTAAAATATAAATACTCGCTAAAATTATTAAGAAACTAAACAAATAATTAGACTATATTTAACGTAACTTTACATGACTTATTTAAGTATAATTAACATATCTTCGGTTTGTTCATGTATCTGTTACGTAGTAACTATTTAGTAATCTGTGGTGCGGGTGAAGCCGTGGGTGGAAACTAATGCCATAACATGGTACCTAGCCTACAAAAAAGTAGTAGGTACTACTTTTTTGTGGGCTACTTTTTTGTAGGCTAGGTAAGTACAAAAAACAAAAATGATCATAATATTAATAGACCACAGCCAAATTATTTATTTATTTAAAACTTTATGCACAATCGCACACAAGCGGACTTAATGCCATAGGTATTCTCTACCAGTCGACCTTGGGTGATACAGAGATGAACATAGGTAGTAGGTGCACTCAAAAACAAAAAAAAATTGGATAAGACAAAGAAACAAATTTAAGATAGTAAGGATATAGATTCAACAATATCTAAAAAAATATATAATGAATATATATGCTGTGGTATATATAATATATAAAATAAATATAAGTACCTACTTACATAAATAAAATTTATAAATATAAACAAAATTGTTATGAAAGTGTTAGACGTACTAATTTCGGCGATTTATCAGCGAGAAGAGCCCGAATCTTTACTTAAATTACTACACACATCGGTGTAGTTATGGTCTTGTGTGTGAGTAGTATAATTACTCCAGGGCTCATTTAGGGATGCGTTTTGGAAGAAACGTTTCCTATCCCAGGGATACTCCATCATAAAGCCCTGGTGTTAAAAAAATGGGTCGGGAACACGCAAGTGATACCTTTGGTATTGCAAGCGTCCATGGGCTACGGTAACTGCTTATCATCAAGGGGGCCGTATGCTTGCTTATCATAAGGTGGTAGAACAAAAAAATGCTTATTAAATTTGCATATTAGGTAAAATAAAAATAGCTACCTCACACTCTTAAATCGATTTAGGTATAAACCTACCTACCTACCTACTACCTACCTACCTACCTACTACCAAAAAAAAATAGTTGACCTCCTATTCCCGAGACCTACTGAATATACATACAAAATTGCATAAGAATCGGTCAAGCCGTTCCCGAGGAGTTTTGTTTGTTACAAACACTGTGACACGAGAATTTTATATATAAGATCATCGCCTGCTTTGTCAATACATTCATAACAATATAAGTGTATTAGTGTTTACAGTCAATAGTGCAGTGGACATACATCAAGTTATGCGTTTTTGTTGCAAACTAGCTCTTATTACCAGCACGCCAATAATATTTGAACTACTGATTATTTATACTGTGGCGTGCTCGCCCGCCGCCATAGGTCACCGGAGTTCATATCGCAACGGCTCCTGTGCAACGCGGGCGCAAGCCGTCTCCGTGCGTAAAATGCCTAAACTTTCGGGAAAAGGGGCCCTTAAGATGGAATATTGAATATCGATAGTGAAAACTAAGTAACTTGTGAATTGTATCGTCGAGCTATTAGATTATTATTTTTGAATATAGAATGTGTTCGATGATTCTTCCATGATTTTTGTTCACCCAAAAAGTGCTCAATGCGCCTTAAGAAGTTTTCATTTCAAAATGTGTCGTCATCACTCTGGTATTGCGTCTATGGGCCACGGTAACTGCTTAACATCAGGCGGGCCGTATGCTTGTTTATTTATTTATTTATATATTTAAAACTTATTATACACAAAAATGTATAAAGGCGGACTTAATGCCATAGGCATTCTCTACCAGTCAACCCAAGGTGGTGCAGAGATATTACAAGTAGGTGCATATGTAATAATTTTTACGAAAATAAAATGTAGAAAAGACAATATATATATAAACTACGATACTAATACTTATAGGTACATATTATATAAAGTAAATACATATTTACTTAAATAAACTAATATATATTATATTAATATAATAAATATTAAACATTACTGATGAGATGATTCTGCCAATCTGTGCAAGAATAGTTCACGAACCTTTTTTTTGAACGCATACCGGCTAGTAGACATCCTGATCTCAAGAGGCAGAGCATTCCAAAGAAGGATAGATTGGATAGGAAAAAGGAGTGAATCAAATTAGAGTTATGAGAAGGACATACTAGGAGTAGATTGTTAGAGGAACGAAGACTTCTATTATGGACAGTCCAGCGATACTAAAACTGAGGAGTTAAATAAGAGGAAGCATTAGGAGACATGAGGATGGAATACAGGGTGGAGAGTGCACGCATACTACGACGCTGACGAATAGGGAGCCATTTCAACTGGGAGCGAAAAGTAGACACATGGTCATACTTGCGAAGATTGAAAATGAATCGAATGCAGTTATTGAGAAGATGGTCGAGTTTGTTGAGAAGATCTGCATTCAGGTCGAAATAACACACATCACCATTAAGTCGATCAAGGGAAAAATTAAAGTCTGCACAAGCATTGTTTTAGTCTTACATGGTAGAAAGTTTTTTAGCCGATACAGAGCACGCAGGGTACCGGTGACTTTCTGACAAATCTGAGTAACTTGAGCTCTCCAATTTAAGTTGGTATCGATCTGTAAACCTAAATTTTTAACAGTTTGGCACAATTCGATTGTAGCACCATTGAAGACAATAGGTGGAAGAGCAACTGTGTCTAATCTATCAAGCGTCGACTGCCGACGACGATGGCTTGGCATTGGGTTATTTACCTCTTAAGCAGTATTAAAAAAAGGCACCGGTATAATTGAATAAAGAAACAGTGTATAAAAAATCTGCAAAAAATATCAACAGCATATTTTTATCGGCTAGATATAAATCATTGGTATATTTACTCAAACAGCCAGAGATTACGCAAGGGACATTGGCAGTAACATTTTCCAATAACAAGTGCCTAGAAATAAAAAGCTTTATGGATCGTAAATAGTAAATTATAGTGCTATATAGTCTAGAGGTCATTTTCACTTTACATTTAGGTACACATTTGGATATTAAGACAAAACAAAATGAACTCTACTAATCCTTACTAATATTATAAATGTGAAAGTTGGTGAGTATGGATGTACGGATGTATAGATGTATGGATGTTTGTTACTCTTTCACGCAAAAACTACTGAACGGATCTGGATGAAATTTGGCACAGAGATAGATTATGGTTTGGAATAACACATAGGCTACTTTTTACAGCGATAACCGACATCCACGCGGGCGGAGCCCCGGGCAACAGCTATATGATATAAAGATTGATTTCGAATAATATAAATATGTAGTTTACATGAGGTTAGTATAAATACTAATTTCCTATCAACTAAGGTCGGTTCAAGACCGAATGCTGTGTTTTTTTTATGCTACCAAGGTGGTAAATAAGCATACGGCTCGACTGATGATAAGCAGTTACCGAAGCCTATGAAAGAGAACACCAAGGGACTCACGCGTTGATGCACGCACGTTATGTATATTTGTTACTCTTTCACGTAAAAACTACTCAACGGATCTGGATGAAATTTGGCACAGAGATAGATTTTAGTCCGAAATAGCACAGAGCTAGCTAGATTATATACAAATATCATAAGTGTTGACTACAATACGTGGTTTCATACTTGTCTCCGCAATGTTTACAATTAGTGTCGGAGACCGATTGTTTAACACGATTTGGGTTTGGTTAACGTTATAATCGATTTTCTCCACCCTTCCTTACCTGTGGACCCTTTGTAAATGTCACTATATGGAAACACACCGCATAACATTTTAGATTAAATACCGGCCCTTGAATAGTACGTCTTTAACTAAAGATAAATGAACAGAATTATGAATAGGTAAGATGTATAATGATAGTATAGGATTGCTGAGTATTCTGCCTAATGTTATCACGTGGTTTGTACCTATTTGTTTACGTCTCCTTCAATAACCAAATTGTACAAGCCCAGAATGTCTTCGGTGTTATCAGTTGCTGCGCAAAGGTCACTCAAAGTGCAGGTGGTGTTTACGTCGAAAAGGAGCCATAAATAGACGTAATTTGTTTAGAAAAATATTAAGAGAGTTAGGGTACTATCCAAACCAGTAACCCCGATTGGCAAGGACCTCCACCTTACATAAAACCACAGTCAAAAATCTACCTCAATGCGATGCATTGAAGACATATGCCTCATGTTCTCATTTAGAAATGTGTCTTTTTAAGAAATGCTTTTCTATCCTTGGATTACCAATGTACACAAAACCCCATATACTAATATTATAAAAAGGAGAGATTTTATTTTTTGTTTGTTTTTTTATTAGTTTGTTACGATTTAACTCAAAACCCATTAGACCTAGATTAAAAAATTCTTTCACCATTTAAAAGGCACATTATCAGCGGGTAACATAGGCTATGTTATTAAAAAAAATACAGGATTCCAACGAAAACTTAATAAATACCCGTGCGAAGCCGAGTGCATGCCGCTAGTATTGTAATAAAAAGGCGGCAAACAGACATACAGCTTGCCTGATAGCAACGTAGTTACTTTATCTTTATAGACAGCCTTGTTGGTCCAGTGGCCGCAGTATGCGCCTGCTGTGCACGAGGTTGTGGGTTCGATTCCCACACAGGACAAAACTTTGTGTGACCCATAAAGTGTTGTTCTGAGTCTAGGTGAAATTTGTGTCCGTTGATTGTATGTTTGTAAAGTCCCCCGCGACACAGAGCTTGTTCTCTAGTGCGGGAGTTGTCTTTTTTAAAACCAAAAATAAACTAAAAATAATCGATGTTATGATTTAATTCTTTTGTTGAAGACATCACTTAATCTTGGCTTAAGAGAATTACGGTAGTGGGAGTGTGGGTTGGATTGTCATTGTCCCGCAAATACCTGAAATTCCGTCCTACTCGAAGGTGTGACCCAACCCAGAATATATCTCGTACATAATGATGTTTACGTACAAGAATATGATTTATAGGTTTGTGTATAATATACTCTGATACCATCTTTAATGTGGAACATGTAGATAGATAAACAAGTCAGGGCCCGTACTATAACGTTCATTGTGACATTATAGTTTTATTTACGATGTTGATTTAAACTTGTGGGATTTTAACTTTATACTCATCGTTGTGATACGAAATAAAAATTAAGTTCGAATATACATTACTGTCCTTACAGCAATATATTTTCGACGGAAACGTCATAAATAAAAATTGTTTAAATAATTTATTTCTTGAAAATATACATAGTTGAAACTTGAAATGCCTTGAATATGGTCCTTCATGAGGCTGTTTGTACTGTATTCTGTATTATAAATATTACTCGCATTTGTAATACGAGTATAATAATAATATGGTGGTGTACAATAAAGTGTAAAATAAATATAACTTTAGTGATATTCAAACTTCTAGTAATTTTAAAAAAGGAAAAAAACAGACGGAAGTCCGATCAAACTTGAATTTATTTGGTGATCGCATTTTAGCCCACAACTATTAAACGAAGGAATGAAAGAAAACGAATTGAAATCGTCGTATTTATGTTAGTATGGTGGTATTATCAGGGTGAATCGTAGCCATGTTCTACGGCAATTCTGAGCTGCAACATCAGCTGTTTTACAAAAACTTTTAGAAAGTAAAATAAAACTGACCATCCTGTTGATTTAAGGCATTCTTAGTGACTATGGTTGCTAAGTTGGAGGACGTGGGGTTGATTCCCATCTAATACAGATCTTTGTGTAATAAACACGATGCATGTGTTTCAAAAACCCTGATGTTGTTACATTATGTTTCTATTCCAGTAATCGAGAGTCCTGGCCATTTCTAGTACTAGTGTTCAAATTCGACTTCGATCCGACTTGTGAACTACAAGTCGGATCGAAGTCGAATTTGAACACTTTTTTTAGACATATTAAAATTTATGTTGTGTTATTTTAAAAAAGAACTACGTATTCAATTGGTCAGACCGCAAGCTACCATTTTACCAATAGCCCTGGTGCAAAAAACCAGCGTCGACAACACGCAAGTTATACCTCTGGTTTGCTAGCGGTTCTAGGCTATGGTAACGGCTTGTATGTCACCTAAGTAGTTTAAAAATACTATATATAAGTATATCGCGATGTAGAGTGAGCGTGTAATTACTGCCTATGTCATTAGCCTTCATTTTACGCACGTAATAGAGCTACAAAATAGTTATAAAAACAGGCAGGGCAGTCTTTGGGGACTGCCGATTGAAGTTGAAACTAAGTAACTTGTGAATTGTATCATCGAGCTATTAGATTTTTTTTTGAATATAGAAACCGTTCGGTGACGATGACGCAAGTTTCATGATTTTTGTTCACCCAAAAAGTTTGAATATGGAAAGCGTTCGGTGACGATGACGCGAGTTCCTTAATTTTTGTTCACCCAAAAAGTTTAAATATGGAAAGCGTTCGGTGACGATGACGCGAGTTTCATGATTTTTTTCACCCAAAAAGTGGTCAACGCGCCAAAAAAAGTTTTCACTTCAATAATATAGTGTAGCAAACTAGCATAGGTAGTGGCATGAATAATTTTAGCTTCGTAAATTTAATTATAGGCGGTGGGCACACCGGCGGCGTAGATGTGGCTCATTTATTAACGTCAGTAACATCGTGAGTGGCATTCCTAATTCATTGGTGGAAAAAAGACGAGGATAATTCCTTTAGGGGAACAATAAGTGGACGGTTTTATGGAGCACCTATTTTATATTATACTTTGCTCGTTGTATTTATTGTGTATTTGTATTTATTGTGCAATTGTATTTATGTGCAGTTGTGTTTATAAGACATCACGACCTTCTCCGAAGAAGTATGGCAGATGATTGGGATGTAATGACTAAAATTGGTCATGTGCTAAAAAGGATAAATTGATAAATGTAAGGAGTTATAAGGTTTCTAAAGGGTCGGCAACGCGCTAGTGATACCCCTGGTGTTGCAGGCGTCCATAGGCTACGGTAACTGCTTACCACCAGGCGGGCCGTTTGCCTCCTTGGCAGTATAAAAAAAACATTCATAAATCCCTTAATGAAAGTCGGTTCTTGGTACTTTTAATTTAGCCGTTTTTTAGCACATGACGCATCACATCACAATCATCAACACAATACATTGCACAATACATCCTACTCATATTATAAACGCGAAAGTTTGTAAGTATGGATGGATGGATGTTTGTTACTCTTTCACATAAAAACCTGGATCTGGATGAAATTTGGCACAAATATAGGTTATGGTGTGGAATAACACATAGGCTACTTTTTACAGCGATAACCGACATCGACGCGGGCGAAGCCGCGGGCAACCGATAGTCTTCCATATATGTATAGCAGAGATGTATTGTATTATACTCGCGATTCAATAACTATGTTGCATCCTATGTATAGGACGGCGGGCTGTAGTCCGCAACATCTAGGCTGATATCTAACATTTCTCGTCAGAAAACATCATACTGCTTACCAAATCTAGGAATCAAACCAGAATCCAAGCACAACCAATACGCAACTGAGGCAGCATATTTAAAAGTCCCAATGTATACAGACATTTCTCTCACAGGGGAATACAAAACCCGACCAAATAAATAAAGAAGAAACACACGAACAATACGCCGTACAAATTGAACACAACTCCGACAAAGTTCTGAATTTGATAGCGCAAAACCGTGTGTACAAAGTTTCCTACACCTTGCCCAGGATGTCCGCGAACTAGCTGAATAATTTACTGACACATATTTGTACAAAGTAAACTATCCAAGCGTCTGTTCATTCGCATGCTGAGGAATCCACCTGCATTTGTGTGCAGACGAACTCACGCGAGCCACTGCAGTACCGTGAATGGCGAATAATGGAACCTACTGTTGGTTCTGTATTCGAAAGAGGAATATACTTACGTACGTTGTATAGAAGATGTGTCGCTGAATGTCATCAATTTAAAATCTGATTCGAATAATTGTATATCATCTGAGCAATCCGTGCTTTAAAGTTAAGAGAGAAAGAGAGAGAGGCCTAAATATGTGCGATCTAAATACATAAGTCTGTCACCAGGATGGCCATTAACCAAACGATAAGAAGAAGAATTCAAAGACTTAACTCTTATTTAAACCGTTTGTGGTTTGTTTCTTTTTTTGGTTATTTCAAAACTAAGCTACGGATTAACGTCATTTTTTACAATGAGGAAGTCGAAAAGTAAAAATATAAAGCAACACAATTATCTAAAACATAAAACTTTTGTGTAACAAAATGATAGTATTAGCAACCCATATAATATGTTCCACTGCTGGGCACAGGAGCAGATAGGGTTTAGGCCTTAGTCAACACACGTCGGCCTAATGTCGCTACTATCTCGATGTTTTCCTACACTGTTAGCAGATGGTAAATCATTTGATTAGTACAACTCCAAAAAGTTAAATTCACATTGATATTGCCCCCGGCATCGAACTTAAAGTTGTTGCGTGCAAGTCGGTTACTTTCCCACTCGACTATCACGGCTTTGTAATAAGAAGTGATACTAAAAAATATATGGTAGTGGTGAAATGTGACGTTTCGCCGTCTGTGTCAACAGATAAGCGAAGTTTTACATGTGCCCCGATCTATCCTCAAAGGCAAATAGCAATCTGAGCGCAAATATTTCAATTTCATTCGAGCACCGACCGATAGCGCTCAGGTTATTTCCTTTCTTTGTCTTTTTGTCAACATAGGTCAATATCATCGCTTTGTAACTCTACAGTACTATGGATAAGATTAGACAAATTCCGCGTTAATAAACGTGACATAGAATAGATGTCATTTTATTATTAAATCTCTCATTCTGTCATCAGTAATTTGACATTCTGGGACCGCTGCTCTACATTATTATATAGCGCACATATTACTCACTAGCTTCCACCCGCGACTTCGCCCGCGCATACATTCCCACGAGAACAGAGCTTTTTTCCGGGATAAAAACGTAACCTATGTGTTATTCTAAACTATAATCTATCTCTATGCCAAATTTAATCCAGATCCGTTTAGTAGGTGCAAATAGTGCATTTATCCTAGAAGGCTATAGGCTATATAACATCAAGCTATGATCAATAGGAGCGGATCAGTAGTGAGATATGTTGCAAAATCGGGGGAAAAAAATCCAAATGACCACGCTAACGAAGTCGCGGGCGAATAGTTTCATAATAAAATCAAAGCTCACCCTTTTTGAAGTCCTTAATAAATAATTCAAGCTATTTCTCCTTTTTATTGGACTGGAGACAACAATATAATGTATTTGTAACAACAATTTATTACTAAGAGTTACAAAGAAAGTTCTTCAGTGAGCTGTTATCTCAACGAGTTTATAACAAAGATGTGCCGAGGAACGATATCGACTGTTATCTATAAGTTGATAATGACTGTTTGTAATACAGCATATTATTCACACTCATTGGCAGAATATATTTTAAGTATAATGTTGTTATTCTATAACAATATTGTTTAAGAATGTTTTGTATTACATGAAAATAGAAAACGAGACTCTTTTCAGCCGAAAGACATCTTCTGCTGGACGTGAGTTTCCCCCATGGACGGATATCCTTGGGAAAGACTCATGTCCAGAATTCAGACAGCATTTAGCCTCGAGCTGACCCTTTCCACCGGCTGCCCATGACATCTACTAGGTCAATATATTTCTATACATGTATATATGTAATTACTTGTCCTCACTAACTGACCGATTCATCAATGCAGAGTCTAAATTGTATATACTTTTACAAAATTATTTATTTATGGCTGTTGCCCGCGGCTCCCCCCGCATGGGTGTCGGTTATCGCTGTAAAAAGTCTATGTGTTATTCCAGAAAGCGGCCTATAATTACTGTTGAACTAAACAACTTAACAAAGTAATGTAAGTCGCCCTCAGGCAAGGTAAAGCGACAATATTTGCAAAGCGACTGGGAGTTGCTGGATGCGAGAAGCCGAGGATCGTGCTAGCTGGCATGCACTTGGAGAGGCCTATGTCTGTCATAACTAAAAAAATATTTACTCCAAGACAATTCAGCACAATTCAAAACTCCGGTTTGATCATACAAAGCATTCTCAATGGAAATTTTTACAATTATTACCGAAACCGGGGATTAGACTCGGTATCTCAGCACTGCCCAAAACTCAATCGTACTCACTACCACTGGGTCACTGTCTTAATCAAGTTTAAATTAGGTATACGTCCAATTGAGAGTTCAATTTTCTCAATACAATTTGTATTAATTTCAACAAGTTATTCAACAAGACCTTTTACTTGAAGACTTCGACAGTTTGACATGTTCAACAAAATTAATAGTGATTGAACATTTTAATAACAACATTGGTAGGTAAGTAATAGTTATTTTACTATAGACTTCAAACAGTAAGCAAGTTAAAGTGGCAATGGACAGGTCACCGATGAAGAATAAAAGTTCTCGACCACGTTCCGGAAAACGCAGAGTGGGACGACCTCTCACTAGGTGGCCAGATGACTCGGTCAAAGTTGCTGGCAGCTACTGGATACAGGCCGTTTAAAACTGTCAATTGTGAAAACATATAGTATATTCAACAGTACAGGCTAAGAAGTCTTCTGTGACATGGAGGTCCTCTCTTAAAATACTGTAATATATTCTTGGACAATGTCACTGGTCTACTGGTCGTTGACTGCAACTGCTGACGTACTGCATGAGGTTCTGGGATCAGACCAAAAATGGATGTTGGGCTTTCTGTCAAGAAATTCACTATAAAGTTTGAAAATTTGTGGTGTTTAACATCCTGCCTCGAAAATCATGTTAACACCTGATTTCTTACTACTTCGGACTATGAGAGTAAGGGAGTTAAGAGTGCACCTGTGTGCACACACACTTGTACACTATCATATTTTCGACGCAGACAGCTAGTCTTCATTTATTTTTGTTTCGATAAGAAGAACAACATAAATATTTTTGACGCCTATAGCACGCCATACGCAACCATAATTCGGCTTAATTTATTATCAATCGCAAACTAATTAATATCTCTAACACAATAGATTTGTTACTTAGTACAAATTACTTGTGTATTCATACATATTCATGTATATCGGCTTGTAACCTAATTGTCTGCTGAGATCTCTCTATAATGCATGCACATTAACTGCCACGTCGAGGATTATAAACAGGCTATTACTATTACATTAAACATATGAAAATTTAAAGCGCTTAATCGACGCTTCACGTGACCAGAGCTTAAGCATTGCCATTCAGCGTGGCAATGCTGTCAATCTCCTGGGCACGTTTTCAATAGATATCGATGCGGAGGAATTTTTCGACACCTATTAAGCAGTCCGTCCCCTATTTTTTTACGTTTTCTAACCAGAAATAGCTTTCTAGCTTTAAATAAGTATTTTTTTAAATCGTAGGTACTAGAATTCGCTGAGATTAGCGCATTTAACATCTCACTATATGCTCACACCCCATTTCGAGAAGGTCCTTTTTTTTGGAAGAAAGAAAGAAATTAAGAATAATATTTAATTCTATTTTGTTGTATTCTCGTCCACCCTTCTCGGCTACATTTTATGGTATAATAGCAATCCATATATGTCCCACAGCAGGGCAAGGGTCTCCTCTCCTCTATCAAAAAAGAGAGACTTTTGGTCTTCATTCACAAACGCTGACCCAATGCGAGATGGTGAATCAGACAATTCTTTAGATTTTTTTCAAAGACATGTGGGTTTCTTCACGATATTTTCTAAATTAGTTGAAGTCGGTTATATTTCCACTCGGCTACCAGCGCTTACATTTTATACTACAGCCTGTTTATTGGGACCTTTTAATTATACAACTGTTACTGGTTAAAAGGTGCCAAAGGCTGGTATATACACATCACTCCAAAAATGACATTCCAAGACAATTAACATATTATATTTTCTTATCTATACTTCTATACTAATCTATATCTATATCTATATCTATACTAATATTATAAAGAGGAAAGATTTGTATTTTTGTTTGTTTGTTTGTTTGTATGTAATGGATAAACTCAAAGACGACTGGACCGATTTTAATAATTCTTTCACCATTAAAAAGCTACATTATCTGCGAGTAACATAGGCTATATTTTATTTTAAAAAAATAGGGGTAAATAATGCCAAGACCTCAGACAATCACTGACTAAATTAGTTACGCCTAATAAACGCCTATAAAATAATTGCTATTTCATTTTTTGTAGGCGCTAACATTTAACAATACTTTAATTTAGGTAATCAGGAAAGCAGCAGAGAAAAGAAAACACTCCACCGAATCTGTCTGGACAAGATAAACTCAATAACTACCCAATAAAATTTAATACGATTTTCACCAGGTGATGGCGTAATTCTTCCATTATAGTTTTGTGAGTGTGAATTGGCTGAAGTATTACGATGATAGTTAAACGACTAGGCAAAATCTTGCCGTAGGGGGCAATGTTTTTCCTAAATAGATATAAAAAAAAGTCCATGATACTATGTGTCTATCTGCGACCACAAATATTACTCACAGCGAAACGCGTGATCGGCCTCTGTCTCATCGGAATACTTAACTGATATATATTTTTAACTGACTTTTAAAAGATGAGGTTCCCTAAAATAATTGCATTGTTTTTTTTTTATTCCTAAACATCGTCATTTAAGGGCTGATTTGTAATATTCTTTTTTAAGTGATCGACAAAGCTCGAAAAATTGCCAATGTGGCAATGGGTAGGGCATATAGCTCGCAGAACCAATGGCCGTTGGGGCAGACAGGTTCTAGAGTGGCGACCACGAACTGGAAGACGCAGCGTGGGCAGGCCTCCAACAAGGTGGACCGAAGACCTGGTAAAGGTCGCAGGCAACCGATGGACAAGGTCAGCTCAGGACCGACTGATGTGGAAAACCTTGCGGGAAGCCTATGTCGAGCAGTGGATGTCTTATGGCTGAGATAGAACTACTTTTGTGGCAAACAAGCATACGGCCCAGCTGATGTTAAGCAGTTACCGTAGCCTATAGACGCTTGCAGTACCAAAGGTATCACTTCCGTGTTACCAACCCATTTTTTACACCAGGGCCATAAGATGGGAGCAGAGTATCCATGGGATAGGAATACGTTTCTTTCAAAATTGATCCCTAAGTGAGCGTTGGAGTCCTATACTCACACACAGGAACAGAACTACACCGCTGTGTATAGTTATTTGGCTGTCGTCTTCTAAGGTGTTGGTTCTCTGTAAGGTGGAATTCCTCCCCTATCTGAAAAAAATCTCTTAAAAACATTTTGCAATTGAATGGATAGTTTTTCATATTGTTCTCATTAAAAAAAACAGTTCTGGTGATCGGATCCGTTGGGAATTGAGAAACCTCTCAAATACTATCTAGGCATACTGCAATGAATCAAACAAATGCATTCAGGAAGCATCAATTCGTTAGTGAAACTAATAAAGTATACTGCAGATGGCCAACTTCTCAATGATAAATAATGTCGATGGAGATCAGACATAATGTGAAATTAAATGACTGTAACTAATCAAATTCAATGAGCAAATTAAAATGGTACAATTAAACTAATATGATTATACAGCTGGATATAGGCACCGAAACTTCGTAATTAAACAATGTACAAAAAAAATGCATGGTTTCAGAGATATACATAATAATAGATACCTACATATATATCGAATTTACGTTGAACTCTCACCAATATGGTCGACTATAATAAATAGGGTTCAGTTTACTGGTTTTTTATTCAGTTTTGTTCCGGGAGCTTATGTAGAGTACTATATCTCTATTAATAGAATGATGAATCAAAAAGAATCTAATAACTATGCAGTTCAATTTCTGAAATCCTTGAGCACTACGGTGGACCATTATGCCCTTTAGAAATTTAATATTTTTTTAGCTCACCCAAACTGTGTAACAGTACCTATCAGGTTCATCATATCAATCCATAAATGTCCCACTGCTGGGCACGGGTCTCCCCCATACACTTGGAGGGATATTAGCCTACTACACCACGCTGGCCAGACGGATTGGTATAGGTTTTTCCCGTGCCTCGGAAAGCACGTAAAGCCGTTGGTCCTACGCCTGATCTCTCTCCGGTCGTGTCGGATTTGCCGTCCCATCGGACTATGAGAGTGAGGGAATAAAGAGTGCACTTGTGTTTGCGCACACACTTGTGCACTATAATATCTCCCGCGCAGATGGCAAGTCTCCGTTGAGATTAGCCGCCGTGACCGAAATTCGGTTAGGAGGACATTATTATAGGGTTTTATTTTGAATTTTCCTTCTCTTGCAGTGGATATTGTCTGCCTGAATTACCCCTTTAGTCGACTCTTAGGACACGCTTGGGATAGATAGGGGTGGTGATATTTTGTATTCTTAATCCGTCACCACACGGAATCCTATCAGGTTAGAAGTGACCAATTTAAAACGAAATATATGGATGCAGAAATTTCTACAGGGCATAAGCTAAGCACAGATAAGCTATGCGATAGGCCATAAGATTGTTCACGTTTGCGCTAAGACAATTTGAAGAGCAGAACAATCGTACAAACAAGGAATATTTCTTTATGAAGTTTATTAATTGCAGAACCTTAATGTTCAAAAGAAAAACGTAATTGACAAATCAACAAACGCACAGTTTAAATCACTAGACACTCAGATAGCTATTACGATATAGGCATCCGCTAAGAAAGGT
Source organism: Trisateles emortualis (assembly GCA_947095525.1). Classification (NCBI taxonomy): domain Eukaryota; kingdom Metazoa; phylum Arthropoda; class Insecta; order Lepidoptera; family Erebidae; genus Trisateles; species Trisateles emortualis. The sequence continues at coordinate 15,473,595 of OX352736.1, read as the reverse complement.
TTTTTAAAATGTAACCGCTAAAGATGACAATCAGCCGATGAAAGTTTGTAGTTTTCAGATTTACAGTAAAAGACTGAACACGGGAACGAAGTTGCGGGTACAGCTAGTTTTTCTATAAAAAGGCCATTTCCCATTTAAAAAATACGCCTATCATCTTTCCACAGTTGTATACATGAATAATTATGTATAGAACCTGTCGAGACCGCAATTAAGGCTGGCAATAATTAATTTGCCGTCGCGGCACGCCGTGAAATGAGTTCCGACCTGGCTAGACTTAGATTACGGCCTAGAGTATAGGTACAGTCGACATACTTTTATATATTACCTTATTTATTACTACTACTACTTGCGTCCTTTCGCCCGCAGCTTCGTTTGAGTATGATCACGTAATACCACTTTTAATTTCTAAAACAACCCATCAACAAAATGTTAAGACCCATATCGCGAATCCTTCTGAAAGTTTAATATTTATAATGGTCCATTTACATTATTTGGTTAGGCCGTATTCGATCACAGTCAGTAAGGACAACGCCCTTAGATACCGATGGGTATAAATTGGTTTTCTGTAGGCTGTGTTTGATGAATATTCTTCTTCTTCATCGTTTGGTTAGTGGCCAACCTGGTGACGGAGTTATTTAGGTCGTCCATGTTTACAGCCTGAACTGACTTAGAACGAGCCTTCTGAAGCACAGAGACGCTCAGACAAAATACCACTATGCCGTCACACACCTATAGGGTTACCATACCCTTGGTAGTGCAACGCGCTTATCGTTTACGGAACAGTGCACCTGGTAAAAACGCGTCATCAATATACTTTTTCAGTCACACATTAGGGATTTTTTATTCGATTGGCCGTATTTAATCAGAAAACGAATAGTGTTTCGTGAAAATGCATTCAGTTGCCATTGTTAACGTCAGCGGTCGACGCATTTGGCCGTTGATTTAACAAAAACCAATATAAATCGATTAATGAATTCGGCTAAAGTAAATAATTTCAATTAATTCGGTCACCCACATAAATTACAGATAAATCACAACTGCCATTTTCGAACTAATTCAAACATTCAATTTTCAACTAACAATTCTTTATTCAAATTCAAATAAACATTCCAAAATTCCGTTACCTTTTGGGCTTTACAGCTGTAGGCTGAAGATGGCGGCATCTGTGGCAGATTAACTAACCCGACAGTTTCTTCGTAATAGCTAATAATTTCTTTTAACGTTACTCTATAACGTTATCGTAACGGTAACGGTTATCGGAGATAGCAAGCTTAATTTTCGCCTAGGTTTTGTTCAGCGATTTTAAGGCGGAATTTCAGACAATGATTTTGCGGAAATTTGAATATAAACCGATGAAAAAAGTTTCGTTTATGTTAGTGCGTTAGTAATATAGTTTTAGGGTTACGTACCTCGAAAGGAAAAAACTGAACCCTTATAGGATCACTTTGTTGTCCGTCTGTCTGTCAAAACCCTTTTTCTCAGGAATGCGCGGAGGTATCAAACTGAAATTTATATCAGATTTCCGTAAATTTTCAACACTCGCAAGGATATCAAAACCTACAGGGTACTTCCCGTGAACTCAGAATCTTGAAATTTGGTACGAAGCAACGTCTTACGCACTGATAAAAGAAAAATTGCGAAAACCGTAAATTTTTAGTTACATCATAATGATGTATAATAAAACTTATATACCTACAGGTTTGTACGGTACCCTCGGTGCGCGAGTCTGACTTGCACTTGGCTTTTTCTTTGTTCTTCGCCTTTAATAATAAGGCAGTTGGTATTAAAATTCGTTCAATAATGTTGTTTTAAAATGCTTTAAAATATAATATAATGTTCTAAGCCTTATTTTGAACAGTCCGTAACACAGAAATTAATAAAATAATTGCCAAAACACATTTTTTTATTTAAAATAACATAAACATCTAAATATAATTTTCGATGATAGCCTAATATTACCAAAAAGGTATTTGTAACAGCGACGAAAGTAATTTAGAACATTATGATATTATAGCAGTAACCGAATTAACAGTGACAAGCCATTTTGTATAACAACTGTTGTAAATAGCAGTTATTTATAACAGGTATTATACCAATCCATGAAAATAAGTCACAGAATCTAGTTAGAACACTGACAAGTCGTGGCTGAAATGCAGACTCCTTTAGAAAAGCCGAGATAGTTGCAAATAGCGCGACAGCCAGCATTATCACAAGATCTTGAAGTCATAGGAATGGCGAACCCGTCAACTGCCAACCGTTGTACATCAGCGTCCATCGGAACTGCAAAGAAAAGTCAGATAAAATCTATTATGATTTAGGTACTGAAATTTGTCTTTTAGTAAACAAGAAGGTCAAAACATGTCCGTGTAGTGACGGCTTAAGAATACAAATGTCCCCACCTCGTTCCATCCCGAGGGTGTCGTAAGAGTCGACTAAGGGAGTAAGTCAGGCTGACAATATCCATCGCAAGAGAGCTTCGCGATCGCTTTACCAACCCGTCTGGCCAGTGTGGTATAGTAGGCTAATTTGTCTCCAAAAACGCCCCACTGCTGGAGCACGGGTCTCCTCCATATAGAAGGAGACCCGTGCTCCAGCAGTGGGACGTTTAATAACAACAAGGTAGACGGATGACCTAGAATGGGTTGCAGGCAACCAATGGACAAGGTCAGCTTAGGACTGAGTGACTGATTGAGGTGACCTCAATCAGTCACCCAATCAAAAGAGGTCCACTGCTAGACACAGGTCTAGCAGTGACCTCTTTTGACGCTCTGGGTTCGAACTCACAGTGCAACTAATATTAATTGTGCCCTATAACTACTTTGGCTTGCTAGCTTGTACGGTCTCACTTCTCCTAATAGAGATTTTCATCATATTATTGTATTTTTTGTCATCTGAACTAGAACTGGGGAAGAAAATCCGACGCTAACCTCTCCTCGTACAATCTGCCCGGGCATCACAACAAACATGTATTTCTTAGTGCAATTTATGTATCATTAATGTAACTGGTGTACAATAAAGAATTTTCTATTCTATTCTATTCTATTCTATGCACCAAGGGAACACTATTGGCACGGTAACATATCATATATAATTATCTCATGTCACACGAATGCATTCCCAAAAAAAGCCCAACACCGCGAAAACCGAGCAAAATCTGGCTGTCAGATTGAAAATCGGTAAACCGAGCCTTTTTGACGTTTAGTCAATAGATTGTGCCGTCTGCGAGCAATCACAACTGTCAGTTTGCGATCACAACTGTCAGTTTGCCGTCGCTGTTTCTTAGAGAATCAGCCGGCCGTTCTTGAAGAAGGATGAGATTATTTATATTATTACCATAGTTAAAGAAAAAGCTGTTACTTACCCGCAGCGGCTTCCAAAAACTCCTGAACTCTCACCGCTCCATCTTCAACCAGTGGTTCCACATCTTCAGATATGGACTTTGAATTGACCAACACGACCACAGCCAGTACACTTAAGGTGATAACCAGGACCTTCATTTTGAGTCTTGAAGAATATTAGAAACAGGTATACACCGAATAGAATACTTACTAAAGAAGCAATGCAATAGAAATAGAAGAAACTACCTTTATATAGAAGAACTTATACCAGTGCATTGTATTACATTAACTACTTAAGATTAGAAGAAGAGTATTTTTGAAGAGGTTCTTCATACAAGTGTATAACGAAAATAAACCTTATTATTTAGAAAATTGAGTTACAAATGTAACTTAAGTAAGTATTAGTTCTGATGATATCAATCAATTTGTTTACGAAAATTTATAATTGCTTGCAAACCCTTATGAATCAGACAAGTGTTGAAAGACAGTAAATAATTGTGATTGCGATAAAGTACAGGGAATTCACCGTCGTATTGATAGTTGCAGTAAAGTATTTATTTTAACAAGTTTAATTTAAGAAGCTTTAATTAACATAATATAGATAAAAACCTGATCCAAACACAAAGTTTGATCCAAATCATTACAGTCGTTTTCGAGATATACGAAATATATTTATATACTATGTACATAAATTCCTTGTTTAAAGTTATAAGATAATACTTATCATAGTAAATAGCGGCACGTCCCGAGTTTGCACAGGTGGACTTGGTGGTTTAGTTTAGTTAACCCTTGAATTAAAAAATATATATTTAAAAAATGTTGCTAGCTTTCTAATGGTGAAAGAATTTTTAAAATCGGTCAAGTAGTTTTTTAGTTAAAACGTAACAAACATGCAAAAAATCTAATCTTTCCTCTTTATTATATTAGTTTACATTAGATATAATAATATGATCATTGATTGGTTATTTATTATCTATAGAAAAACAGGTAGGTCTACCACCTACCTGTTTTTCTATAGATAATAAATCTAAAGGTAATAAATAAAATTGTACAAGAACCGTTGGCCCGGACAGTTCCCGCGGGAGTGCACACCGTCTATTTAGTTAACACACATAACGATACCTATTGGGACTCTGCACGAACCCCGAGGTACTACAAACGAGAAACAAATGCCAAAGGTCATGTCCGTGCAGCGACATGACCTTTGGCATTTACTTTTCTTCAGCTCAAATATATATTAAAATCCCAGGAGAAAAAAAAACGACATAGCATCACGCATATTTTCCCGCAAGGATTAACAGACTGTGGCCTTCTTTAGCTTAAAACACCGCGTAATATATTTATCGCCAAAATACATTACATTGGCCCGAAAATAGCTGACGATCCGTGGGTGGTGTAGTACATCCACGGTTCTTCAAGGCCACTGCCAAATGAATATACAAAGTGGTGTAGTTGTGTTTATAAGAAAAATTGTTACAAGTCAAGCGGCCCGCTCTGGCTTCGCTTAGGTGAACATTTAAGAGGGATTGCCACTTGCGAGTGTTTTGAAAGTTCATTCATAACACATACATACATAGTTTATTGTATTAACATCAATTTCATTTTCCTATCCCTCACCCAAACTGTGCGAAAGGACCAATCGCAGGCAAGACAAAAATGTAAAAAAACGCGGTTTCGTATTCCGGATTTTCCTCCTTCAAAATTTAACTTTGCCGAATAATTCGTGAAATTTTCAAGAAAATGTTCACTAATCATTAGGCAAAGAACCAGAATATGACGTCATCATTCGTTTTTTTTTTAGTTTTTATGCCACCTTATTTGTTTATTAGACGTTTATTTGTGACCGTTACAAATATGCGTTTTTTTAGTATTTGTTTGGCCATAACTTGTATAAAAACCTGTTTATCCAAAAAAAACGAAACCATGCATCATTGTCTAGCCTGATATCTATTTAATTGGTCTAGGCCCAAAATCCAGGAAGGAAAATAATTTGCTGGCCATTTTTCCATACGTTTGTATGGAAAAATGGCCAGTGGCAATCGCTCTTAAGTATTTAGTTTTCATAGGTTAGTAGAAGTTAAGTTTATTTCAAAACGCATCCCTAAATGAGCGCTGGAGACCTGTATTTACACCCAGGAACACAACTACATCACTGTGTTTATTTATTTGGCTGTGGTCTTTTGTAAGGTGGAGGTCCTTCCCCAGTCGCTAGTATGGTGCCTCTCTTAAAATAAACTTTGTTCAAAATTCTGAACAGTAAGGCTAAATTAAGCTCTCACCTACCCATACCCATGTGCGAATTCTAACGTAATCCCTATTTTACCTTTGCGCAGTAAATTTGCCAGGCCATTCAAGTAATTTATGGACGAAGAGTAATCGAAACGTTGTTCGGCTGCACGATCAACAGTTGTACGCTACGATTTACATCATTGTTTAATAAATTGATGTAATTTTAACAATTTTTTATGTTTTACCGAATAAAAAATAAACTCAGGGTTTTAGGATGGAATGTCCCTGGGACACGTTTTGTTAAAAACGCCTCCCAGTTAAAAATCCCTAAATAAGCTCTGGAAACCTGTAGGTACTGATTTCCGCAATCTTTGTCAAAAAATGCAGACGGGACATGCAAAGCTACATCGTAGGTATTGCAGGACGCAGCAGCATATTAGGTGCCCTTAGTAAGGTCACTGGTTCTTGTAATAGTTCCTAACAAAATGTAACAATTGACAACATTTGTGAGTAAATGATTTTATGTTAAAAGAAACCTTGTTTCTTTTTCTTCTTATGATGCTCCCACATTGCCGTTAGAAAACGTTTGTAAACATTTTCTAACATAAAATCATTTACTCACAAATGTTGTCAATTGTTACATTTTGTTAGGAACTGTTACATGTTATAAGTGCTCCTACACTAATAGAAAATGTTTACTAATGTTTACTAAGGTTTACAAACAAAAGGTAACACATGTTTTATTTTGTTATAATTTGTTAACTTAACGTTACTAAACATTTTCTAACATGAAAACATTTTTTAACATTTGTGATTAAATGTTTGCTAACAAATGTTTACTAACGTTACTAAACATTTTCTAACGGCAATATGGGAGCACCATTATAGGTACCTAAACAGAATACACCTGCAGAAAGACATAACTCATACCAAAGTTGTTCATTAAAAGCCAGCCCACGATATGTGGTGGCTAAATAAACACCCATCTTTTATTCTGAACACATAATAATGAACAAAGAAAGCGATCTTAATGATCTTCGAGGCTCAAAGTTATGTGGAATATTCCGTATCAGTTGAACGATCACCAATACGGTGCGCAATATCGAAATACCTCCGATGAGGCATGCGCTCTATAGTTCTGAATTAATATCTTCCCTTAATTACGACACGGGGTTGACACTTATATACGTCTTAAAATTAAAATCAATTTTATTTTAAATTTAAGAGAGGTAGGGATTATTTACTTTATTAATATTTAAATAAATAATAAATTCATTCAATTAAAATTAGTTATTAGCAGATATTTCTTTAACCGATAATATCTTCATTTTCAGTTCTGTTATTTTTTTATTATTTAATTTTTGTGATAACATGCCTACATCCTAATCTTGTAATTGGCCAAATTTTAATTACAGCTCTTGTCATCAAAACTATTAGCTGTAAGTTTTCCTTATATAATAAAATAAAATAATAGCGACCAAGCCCGACTAGAAAACCTTACAGAAGACCACATCAAAATAACTACACAAAGCAGTGTAGTGGTGTTACTGTGTGTGAGTACAAGTCTCCAGCGCTCATTTAGAGATGCGTTTTTAACGAAAAGTTTTTCTATTTCAGGGAAATTCCATCATAAAACCCTGGAGTCTATTTTTGAGTCGGCAACACGCAACAGATACCTCAGACTAAGATTACTGCCTACCACTACAATATTATAAAGCTGAAGAGTTTGTTCGGTTGAACGCGCTTATCTTGGAAAGTACTGGTTCGATTAGAAAAAATCTTTTTTTATTGAATATTGCATTTATCCAGGAAGGATATAGGCTCTATAACATCACGCTATGATCAATAGGAGCGGAGCAGTAGTGAGATATGATGCAAAATCGGGGAAAATATTTTAAATTACCACGCGGACGAAGTCGCGGGCGACACCTAGTTGATGATGATGTATTCCTTTATATCAACAACAAGGTAAACTGAACTAATTATAAACCTATCATTACTACGAACACTTGGTGACTAAAGTGTTCTTAGATATTTATCTACACTCGACTATTTTAATAGAATTGTATGAATACTAGTTGTTGCTCGCGACTCTGCCCACGTGGATGTCGGTTATCGCTGCAAAAAGTAGCCTATGTGTTATTCCAGATCATAATCTATCTCTGTGCCTTTCATCTAGATCAGTTCAGTAGTTTTTACGTGAAAGAGTAACAAACATCCATCTATCCATTCTAACAAACTTTGGCATTTATAATATTAGTGGGATATACTTCATGCTGGAAAGGTAAGCTAAAGACCGACTGCTGGGAAAACGCTTGAGGAAGGCCTAAGTCTAGCATTGAGTCCACCATTTGATATGATAATGATAAATGCAAACATCATGTCTCCTGTTTAAAATTAAGATTTGTCATTAATGCACATATTTTTTAATGTATTTATTAAATCCGTTACCAGCGGCACCTCCCGGCGTCGCATTTATTAAATTTACGTAGGGACTTCCAAGTATTTTTTAAATAAAATATCGCCTATGTTACTCGCTGATAATTTAGCTTTTTGATGGTATTTTTTTTTAAATCAGTCTAATACATTTTAATTTAAATCGTAACAAACAAACAAAAAATCTAATATTTTCTCTTTATAATTATGTTGCCCGTGGCTCCGCCCGCGTAGATGTCGGTTATCGCGATAAAAAGTAGCCTATGTGCTATTCCAGACTAACCTATCTGTATGCCAAATTTCATCCAAGATCCGTTTAGTAGTTATTTCGTGAAAGAGTAACAAACGACCATCCATCCATCCATCCATACTCACAAACTTTCACATTTATAATATTAGTAACGATACTGTACCTCTTAAATGTGCTCTAGTAAGAACAACATTAAAAACGTTGTAATTGCGTTGAACATTCTAATATTAAAATCATTTAAGCTATACAATCGATCTAGATATTCAACGTTAAGTGTACCTACCTATCTATTAACATGTATATTTAAGTGTTTAGTGATTTCCAAATAAAAACTTTTGATTGATATTTGTATTTATTTTCATTTAAGTAAATCGTAAATAAAATATCTGTAAATTGAAACAAAATTTACAGTCTATCAAATTTAAATTAAAAATGTGCTTAGCTTAATAGATAAAATATTGACAGTAGATCTGAAGCCGGGATTACTTCACTTTGTTTATCTTGTTTGAGGACGAGGCCCGACTAGTGGTGGGACGAACGACTTTAGTGTGAATCGACTATGTTCAGATACTAAAACACAAATTAACAAGAGATTAACAATAATAAGGACAAGAGAGAAGAAATATTATTTGTAACAGCAGGTTCAAATTACTACAGTCCAGTAATTTTTGTTGATGGAGCATCAAACATCCAGGTGTATCCTTACAATCTATCTAAAAGAAGACAACGCCCACACTAGAGAAAAAGCCCTTACAAACATACAATTCATGGACAAATATTACACCCAAAATCATGTGTGTGGGATTCGAAGATGGAGGTTAATCGTAGTGTATAATCATCTGTACAGGCATATTCATCCGAGTTTATCGGATAGGCAACATGGCTTTGTTAGGAACAGGTCGACTGTTGTAACCAACCTACTAGAATATAAAAATTATCTGTGTCATGCTTTCGCTATTGGTGGTCAAGTCGACTCGGTATATACCGACTTTTCTAAGGCATTCGACAAAGTAAATCACCGTTTACTTTGTAAAAAATTGTCGTTGCTTGGAATCCATGGTAGCTTGTACAGATGGATTTGTTCTTACCTTGATAGTAGAACTCACCTGGTTGCACTGAGGGGTTATGTTTCCAAACCTACCTTAGTGACTTCAGGCGTTCCTCAAGGGTCCCATTTGGGGCCCCTATTTTTCTTAGTCTTCATCAATGACTTAATTCAACTCTTGTCTTGCAACTGCCTGTTATATGCCGATGATTTAAAAGTATTTACATTAATTTCTAACGAAGATGATGACGAGCTGTTTGGCCCTCCAGAAAGACATAAATGTTTTGCTAGAGTGGTGCAAAGCAAACTACATGTATTTAAATGTCAACAAGTGCTTTGTCATATCGTTTACTAACAAGCGCAACCAACTAATATGGAAGTATGACTTTGAGGGACAAGAACTTAACCGGTCAGTAGTTGCAAAAGATTTAGGCATTCTATTCGATGAAAAACTTTCCTTTCGTGCTCATTATACGGATATTGTATCCAAAGCGAATCAACTGTTAGGTTTTGTTTTGAGGTCTAGCAAATGTTTTAAAAAGCCACGCAGTACTTTATACTTGTATTATTCCCTCGTTAGAAGTATTCTCGAGTATGGCAGTGTCATATGGTCACCAAATTATAAAGTTCATGTTAGTGAGATTGAGGCCATTCAAAGAAAATTCCTTAGAATACTTTGTTATCGTGTTAACCCCGGTCGATCAAATCTGAACTATCAGGCTAGACTTAAAAAATTTGGTGTACAACAATTGGATTCTCGACGCACGTACTTCGATTTGGTTTGTTTCTACAAAATTATACATTCCGTTATAGATTCACCTAAACTGCTTTCCAAAATTAGTTTTAATATCAAATTTAGAGCCCGTAGATCAAATCAGACGAACCTATTTGCCCTCCAAGTTTTTAAAAATAATGTTTCGTATTTCAACCCGTTAACAAGGATGGCACGTCAATATAACGAACTTGCTAAGATCAACATATCTCTTGATATTTTTGATCATAACTTTAGCAGATTCACTTCAATAGTCAAAGACATTCTCCATTCTCCGACGGGCTTGGTTGACTCGGTTTCAGGTGTGACAATTTGTCACACCTGAAACCGAGTCATTCAGGTTTTACCATGGGATACGTTGTTTTTAAGTGTTGAATGTTAAAGGTCAGTAACTAGTACTATTTTCTTTTTTTATTGCTACAGATTGTTTTTATGTGTATACATATTATTACGTTGCAGTCCAGTTCGAAACCATGTATCTTCTATTTTAGATATGTTTTTGATTGTAATGTGTTTTGTGTACCTAAATAAATAAATAAAATAAAATCAAGGTAACTAACCAAAACTAACATGCCAGTCCACACTTTCGACTTTATAATATTAATAGGGTATCAAACATGTGCCAGAATAATAAACTTGTAACATTACTTTTATAAACTTCAATCACAAATGCGCCTTGAAACGTTTTTGATACCTCCTACTTCAATTGACCTTTACTTGAATTTATCCAAAACCAAATGAAATTACTAACACATATATCACGGGCACGGCACCTCTATATCCTGTCCTCTCTCAAGAGAGAGAGAGAGGGATGGGCATAATGTACGGAATAACCTCATCTCCATAGCCTTACCTATAATATGGTTTAGGCCTTATTTTTCACTCGCTGGTCTAATGCATGTTGGTGAATCAGATATGTCTTTAGAATTTTCTCAAGACACATGTGGGTACTTCGCGATGTTTTCCTTCAGAATTAACTATCTGCTAATTCTGAAGGAAAGGTAAATCATTCGATTAGTTACTAATCGAAATTGATATGTACTAATCATTAGTACATATCAATTGCACAAAGTGAAGGTCACATTGGTACTGCCACCCGGGATCGAAGTCATACTTCTTGCGTGCAAGTCGAGTATATACCCTAAGGTAATCAGTAAACCAACAATTAAACTTAATCGACTAAATCGTAAACATTTGTGGATAAAAAAAATCGACTATTACGAGAAGATCGCACCACATCACTAATATTAACAAGGCGGGCCTAAACCAAATCGTTTTAAATGAATTCCACTTCATCAATCGTTGCCCCCTCATACTAATTAATGTGCTTGATGGAGAACAAATATCCGTTAGAAGGGTGGTCTGTACGTATTTGTATCGTTTATGTATAATTGATAAGTTGGCTTCAATTTAAGCTTTATTAAGAGATTACACTGAGGGTATCGAATAGAGTTATCAAAATAATCACATATAAAGATTATTTATTATATTGCGAACATAATAGACAGACATTTTGCAATAAAATGTAACCACATTTTTTTATACTACTAGGTGGCAAACAAGCATATGGCTCGCCTGATGTTAAGTCTTAATGTTACCGTAGCTTGAGGACGATTGCAATACCAGAGGTATCACTTGCGTGTTGCTGACCCATTTGTTTTTTAATCAGGGCTTCAAGATGAAGTATCCTCGGGATAGGAAATTAAGACGTTTTGCCTACAGAGATTCATTTTGCAATAAAATTCATTTATTTATTCATTTTAAAATTAAGGCTTATCGAGGCTTCTAACAAAATCCCAAGCTCACAGGCGTTCTTCTTCTTATCGTTTGGTTAGTGGTCAACCTGGTGACAAAGTTATTTAGATCGCCCATATTTAGGCCTCTGTCGTGATCTAACGACTGTTATTGATCCACTAAGTCTAAGGAGAGACTTCGCCTCCTTATGTGTGATTTACCGCCTGTACAATGGGCTGTGTTCTGAGGAATTGTTCGAGATGATGCCCACGGCCACATTTTATCAACGCACCTCTCGCCACCGACAGGGAGTTCATCCTCACATCCTTGCACCTCAAACATGCCGTATCGTAACGTCCATAGGCTACGGTAACTGCTTACCATCAGGCGGGCCGTATGCTTGTTTGCCACCTTGGTAGTATAAAAAAAAAAATGAGCCGAGGAATCGAAGACCTCACGATTGACATCAAACATAACTAAAGCTTATGTCGCGAAACCAACTGAAAGCTTTTCCGATAATTAATATTTCGTCGGTGTTTCGTAAACACATCGTTTGAAACATTAATTTGTTTTGAAGTCCGCACCCGAAGGTCGATCGTCTGTACCTATCGCGCAGCTTTTGAGGGTTGCCAGGTTAGAATTCTAAACTCCCAATGATGGATGTCTCGGAAAACTGCTAATTTAACAGCACAGTAGCGAAATTTTGACCTATAGGATAATAGTAATTGTTACGAGAAGGCCGAGTTTAATTAAAATTTGATAGAACGCAGCCACAATGACTGCACTGTCGGAGAAGGCAGCCATTAAGCCCTCTTGCGTTTAGATGTAGGTGTTAGGGCATGAGGGGCAGGACATGAGGTGGGGCATCGTTTGTAAATGTCCACCTACGCTACAAAACAAGAAAAGCAAAATAATTTGTAGTGCCCTATCTTCGTCGGATGGATCATTGCTTTATTCCATTAGACCCTTTAGTTTTGTGCTTTAAGTCGGAAAATTAAGATTTTTTGTTAAATAGGCCTCGAATTTTTTTATATTTGACTATTAATCTAAAAGTCTATCTAAAATCTATTATGGTTCTCTATTCTCTATATCTCTCTCTATTCTCTATCTATTCAAGATTTATACTATTTAATAGACAATATTTATACCCAGATATTAGGAAAAAACATGAAATCTGGCAACTCCTTTCATAACTCAAACATATTTACGGTAAAGATACAAATATACTTGTATTATATTACTTGGTTAAAAGCTTGTATAGGGAAACTCTGTTCATGTCATCAGACTGTAAAGTCGCATCGCAAGATTAATATTGATTTATGACTACAGCCTTTTAAATAAGCTGCTAGGATACTATATAAGTAACACTACTAACAGCACACAACATCTTTATTAAAGAAGCAATAAGGATGCCGCCTTTTTGCCTCATTTTAAAGGCTCACTGTAGTTGCTATTTTACAAGCTTGAAATTTCTTGTAACACCAGGATTTTATGACGGTGTATCACTGGGATAGGAAAACGTCTCTCCTCTATGAAGATCTTATGAATTTCGAACAATGATAATCTATATAGCTACATGTGATCAAAAATAAATTGATTTATGGACATTATGGCACAGGCATATATATAGGTATAATTAAGTGTTTATTATATAACACTTTAACCGTATATTTTACAGCGAACCGGACAAAAGTATTATCCAAAAAAAGTATAAGAATACAACTCTTACAAATTATTTTTTAATTTTCTCTATCATTAGAAGATTCTATTTACTATGTTCAATAAAAATAGACACAACTTTAGGTGTTAATATAAAACATAGGTAGGTATTATTTGGCTAGCGGTGGCTACAGCTACCGAAACTCAATACATCAAAAGGCAATCTTCTAAAGCGCCTTACACACTGTTAAAAAACAAAAAAAGATTACGTACACAGATGATTCATAAACGGTATGATAGACTCTGAATGCACACAAAAGTAAGACCCTTCGAATAACAGAAAACCAGTGCAAAAGCATTGGGTATCACTATTTTTAACAAAAATTCCTATGTGTTATATTGATTTAAATATATATATATATCATCAAAATCCAGTAGTTTTTGCGTAAAGGAGTAACAAACGTCCCTACATCCTCAACACCAAATATTTTTAGGATTAGACAGAGATCACACTGCTGTTTTATAAGGTGACACCTTTATAATGCCATAGTAGTAGTTGACAGTTTTACAGTACCCACGTACCTAATGACTGTTTTCGGGAAAAGGGATAGCATAATCGCGATTGGCAACCTTTGATAACTTATAATTTCTTAAATAATCCACTATTTTCTTCACCTCTCTTGGCATTTTTATTTCTTTTTCATCCTAGTAATACGTAAATACTTCATTTGGAACCAAATAGTCTACTATAAAAAAACTAAGCACTAGTATTCGATATTTCGATGTAAAGAGTGCGGTGAAAAATCTTTAATGATCAATCAGTGTGAAAGTCTTCTAACAATGTTTTCAGTAAGGAAGTGGCCACACAGCCATCGGAAATTACATTTTTAATCTCTTCTCACACGCGTTAGCACGATTGAAGTTTTCTGGGTAATATGCTACGAGTAAATATACTTCAGGGGTTTTAGTAGCCGCCTAGCCGGTCAAATAAAACTATTTCACAATGCGGATATTTGCTTGGTTCTATTAAGCTTAAAACGGAATCCTTCAGTCATGCGTTGAGGCAGGTAACTGCTGTACCAACATTGGAAAATTGGAAGAAAAATGGCATAATGCTGCAACCAAACTAAATGCTGCACAAAAAATGATGCCTGCAAAAAAACATCACTCTAAGATGGAGCTCGCACAAGGAAGCATACAACAACATTAACAGATTCTTGAAAACTATAAGTCAAAGTCATAAAATGGTAGAGTTATAGAAGATCGAGCACGATTGGGGAACAGCTTATAAAATACTGCAGTCATAATACCTAGGTAATGTTGTGTTTCTGCTGCTTTCTGGTTTTCAGAGCTCCATGGGGAAACGCTGCCTGTATTGGAAATAAGGATCACTTTATTTCTTAATCCGATTTGTCAATAATCAATTCATTATTATAATTTCCGACCGGTAAAGGTTAGGCTACGGTAACTACTTACCATCAGGCGGGACGTATGCTTGTTTGCCACCTTGGTAGTATAAAAAAGGCAGCCGAAGCATAAGCTTAGGAACGAATGTGATAATTCATAAGGGAGACTTAAGTATGTCAAGTAGTGCACATTTTTTGGCGCAATGGATAGATAGATCTTCAAGAAAGGAGATATAAGGTTTTCAAAGATTTGGCAACGCGCGAGTAATACCCCTGATGTTGCAAGCGTTCATAGGCTACGGTATTCTTATTTGCCACCCAAGTAGTATAGATAGATAGATAGAATGGGTAACGGCAAAGGCTTTTGAAATTGAGGGTGTATAGGATGCGGTAGCTGCTTACCAAGGGTTTTTGCACAGAGATGCACCTCGAATGCGAATTATTTTTTTGTTGATGAGATGGGCGTGATGATATCTATTTAGTTTTATCTATCATCTACTTCTTTTAATTGTCATAGGTACTGTTATAGGACTACATAACTGATGTTTGGGGTATTCCTCGAAGCGCACCCATTTTGAAACGCACCTAACGAAGCGCACCTAATGTATTCCTCGAAACGCACCATTCAGGTGCGCAACTGCATGTTAAGATACAAAATTAGAACGCAGTGTTCACTACATTTCTAAAACTCCCGTAAAAATAGCTGCACTATTCAAACAGCGTGATTCTTATGCAACTAGCAAAAGAAAATAGTGAAGTGAACAATAGTGGCTTTTTGCGCACCACTAGCGCACCCTGGCGGCCACCGGCTGAACTAATGGCACATTCATACATAAATAAGAGATTTCGAACAAAAGGGCGTAACTTTTTTGTGACCACCGAACTCGTAGTGAAAATAAACAACTAAGTACGTTCAGTTCCGTTTTGGGAATAGCGTTTCAGTGCATAGAAAACATTTTTCTATTAAACGTTCAGGAGTTGATCGATTCAGCTTAGCTAGGCCAAAAACAAATGATTGGTTCCGAAATTTGACTGCCAAAAATTTACTGCCTTAGTGGTCTAGTGGCCGCAGTATGCGTCTGCTGTGCACGAGGTTGTGGGTTCGATGAACCACAATGAAGTCTGAGTCTGAGTGTAATTTGTGTCCGTTAATTGTATGTTTGTAAAGTCCCCGCGACACAGAGATTGTTCTCTAGTGCGGAAGTTGTCTTTAAATAAATATGAATAGCGGTTTATTAAGGTTAGTTTTAGGGATTAAATTTTCCTTAATCCTTTCTTAGTGAAGTTATACATCGTTTAACCTTTTTCTCACTTTCAATTGTCCATCAACCATCCGGGGCCCTACCCAAACACACACAAAATTTCACTAAAATCAGCCGAGCCGTTTAGGAGTAATTCTACTATTAAGTATTCTGTGGTGATAAGCGGGTGTATATCACTGAACTACTACTGAACGGCTCAGAAGAATAATATATAATATACAAAGATTTACTATCTCCCAAGATAGGTACAGGCCAGGGTCTAGTTTGGGAACCAGTATCAATGCTTGCAATAATTTATGTGTCAATAATTAATAGATTTTTTATTTTATTTTATTATTTGTTACCACAGATAATATAATACTACCTTTACCATTAAATTTGTTTCTAAACACAGCTATCATTACGCGTTCAACATAATGAGTAAGGACAGGGTAATTAAATAATCCCCTGTAATCTTGTCGTGACCTTTAATTACGGGGGTTTAAGAGGCGGGTACAGGACAGTTATGGGGTATTTGGTACTGATTTGATTGATTCTGCATTATTGACAAAGGTATGGTGTGGTTAGGTTAGAGAGGCAGGGGACAACTAGGGTTATCTTATATATAAAAATGAATCCCTATTTCCCTTTGTCACGGCATCACGCGTGCGTGAATGGCTGGACCGATTTCAGTTATTCTTTTTTTGTTGTGTTTGTTATTGTCAGGAGTGCTGCTGAAAATAGTTTAACCCGGACGAAGTCGGGGCGGGCTGCTAGTAACTAATAAAATAAAAATGTTTTACCGTCTCAAGCATCTTGTAGTAAATGGCATAAAGTCCTAGATCCTACACTAGTACTTGCTGCAATTAAGTAAAGCAATTGAGAATAGTGACTTGAATTTCTTTTCAGTTCTTTACATGGTCCACCATCGTCACCGACTGGTCGTAATCAATCTAATTCGCATTTTTATTTTTTTTACTGTTTACATTCTATACTTATGACATTAAATAACGTATGAGTTTCCAAATTGAGTTTCTAGATCCTTAAAATCTTGCGAACTGAAAAATATGTGTGTATGGCGACGGTGAGCCTTCGTAGGCTCACCGACGCCATACACACATATTTTTGACCTTGGCTGATCTGGGCGTCTTTAAATAAAAAACTTTGAAAACGGTTCGCAAGATTTTGATAGATATGGCTGCGGGGAGACTGGGGCAGTAGAGTTTCACCCGCACCCTTCCGCGGAGGGACAGTGTCCCCGGTGCGCCCGGACACTCTGGGCTGGGGATGGAGCCCGCGTAAAGCAGGCAGCCGCTGGGTGGACCACTGACGTCATATCAGGTTCCGGTGGTCCATCCGTGACAGCGAGTGTTGGTGCACAGGGGGGTTTTAGTCGGTATGCCGGCCACCTAGTCCGACATAACCGCCTCGCTTCCCCGGGCGGGGCGGTATGCGTTAAGCATTTCCCCTCTAAAAAAAAGTTGTTGAGGTGAAAGATACACAGCAGGTGGTACAAATAGGTTAACTAGGGATACGTACTCCTTTTCTCAAAATGCTGTATATAGCTTTTAAGAACAACGGATAAACACAGTTTATGAAATTTGAGAGCTAAGTATAAGAATAGGTACAATTGATGGACGGTTAAAGTCTGTTGTTTGTAGATATGCTATACATTACAGTTAAAACGTCGTAAGCGACATTTTATGAACAAGCTAAATTGATGATTCATACAACCGGGGACGTCCCGTATACCACAAACAAATTCAAGGAAAATAATTGCATTGTTGCTGTAGTTACCTAATTAAGGATAACATTCTGTTATGTTTGAATATTGTTACCTAAACATGTAACAACTATGTATATTAATATAATCATTTATTTATAAATGCCGTCTCATGCTTATGCCCACCGTAAGCATGAGACGGCGCTTTCCTAAATAAAATAAAGACTATGTACTATTCTGATCTTGTACATCAGAATAATACTAACCGTTACGCATTTAAGGTGAAATTTCGGAACCTCTATCTATCTAAATAAATAATTTGGCAGATTCATCTCACCTTTGTGATATTATATATATATTTAACATAGTAAAGATAATATGTATTTATCTTATTTGTTTACCTATATTTTGTGTTATATATTGTATTTAGTTTGTATAATTATTTATTAGTAACCTCTTTAAGTAACTTTTATTTATGCACCTACTTCTTTAAATCTCTGCAATCACCCTATGGTAGACTGGTAGAGAATGCTTTTAGCATTAAGTCCGCCTATACAAAGCATTGTATGAAGTTATAAATAAAATAATATATATTTCTATAGCATTGTAAAATTTTATCAGAATCTGTTCAATATTTTTTGGCGTGACGATGTATCAAAATGCGACAATCTTCAAATATTCAACATGGTTTTGGGCTTTTATTTTTCTTATAGGTAATTTACCTAACCAATACATTGCAACATTCATATTTATATTACTACTTATTACAAAGAAGTCAATTTTATATTGTTTGGCTACAGAAATTTAACCAAATAAAACATGGGTCATCCTTGTGGTTAATTATTGATATCGCCATAGACTTTTCCTTAAGAATGCGAATAAACAAATTAACCACAAATCGCCTAATACTTTGAAGTAGCCTACTTACACAAAAGATATAATTTTATACTCTATATCTAACAGCATAAAGAATATAATCGTATATTATTCATGGCTTAGCTGTAATGAATTTTTCTCAATAACAAGTTTAATAAATAAACTTTAGTAGGTATACTTTAATTTATTATTCAATTATTACTGTAGGTATAAGGACATATACATTGAGAAAGAGCTTCTACTCTGTATTAATTAATACTTGAAGAATACATTGTGGCCCTTTTCAAGCACATTGCGCGCGAAGAGTAGTGTGGGATTGGACATAGTTGATACGGCGAAGGACTGCAGAAAACAATATACGGTCAAATTTCGACCTAAGAGTGACCCCAAGTCAAAATGAAACTTCTAATAATTTTCTTTTTATGTGTCGTTATATTGACACATGCTTATCAAATTTCCATCAGAAATACTATTGTTAATGTGTACTTTGGAAAGGACAATGTTGATGCTATTGGTAAGTGTTTTTTTTTTCTATAAAAGACAACTCCCGCAGGGGTATTCCGTAAGAGCGAAAACCGAGCGACCGCGAAAACGGAGCAAAATCTGGCTGTCAGATTGAAAATCGGAGCAAAAACTGGCTGTCAGATTGAAAATCGGTATTCCGTAAAAGCAAAAACCGAGCCTTTTTGACGTTTAGCAATCGTGTTTGCCGTCACCGAGCAATCACAACTGTCAGTTTGCGATCACTGTTTCTTAGAGAATCAGCCCGCCGTACTAAGGTACCGTACGGGGACTATGTCTCAGGGGTAGTGCACTATCGGTGCACTTGGGCGAAGATCTCAAAATATAATAATTTATTTGTGACTAGAACGTCACGTCCCGGGTTCGCACGGGTGGACATTAAATTTGTTTGGTTTACGTAGGGGACCCACATTTATTTAAAAATTTCAAATTGCCTATGTTACTCGCTGATAATGTAGCTATGTAGTTTTCTATAGGTGAAAGAAATTCAGTTTATAATATTAGTATAGAAGTGTAGATACAAAATACCTAACTCTAATGTTGACTGCCGTGGTGGTCCAGTGGCCACAGTATGCGCCTGCTGTGCACGAGGTTGTGGGTTCGATTCCCACGCAGGATAAAACTTTGTGTGATCCACAAAGAGTTGTCCTGCGTCTGGGTGTACTTTGTTTCCGTTAATTGTATGTTTGTAAAGTCCCCCGCGACACAGAGCTTGTTCTCTAGTGCGGGAGTTGTCTTTAAAAAAAAATTTATTCTAAATTAGATGTTAGATACAGGAAATCCACATTAATATTATTGCATTATTTTTTATTGTTTCAGACGAACTTGAACCTAATTCAGATTCAACTGACCTGATTGAAATACCGATAAACGTAAAGCAGTGTATAATGTCATACTGTGTAGCGTTGTGTCGACGGATGGGCTTCCACCGAGGGGTCTGCGTGGGCGCCGATACGTGTACCTGTTACAAGTAGCACTTCATTCAGCTTGTTTTAGACCACTGATGGACGTAGGGTTCTACAAATTCGCGATACAAAACTCGATTCGATATAATCTTACAGTTGTTTAATACAGTTTCATTCTATTGGCATGTAGAATTTGAATGTACGGTTGGTTCAGTGACTTAAGTGGTTACCTCGCCATTTACTACTGCGCGTCGTGTTGTGGGTTTGATCCCCACAAAGGACAAAAAATTGTGAAATCAATAAATGGTTGTCACAAGTCTGGGTGTACTTTGTGTTCGTTAATTGTATGTTTGTAAAGTCCCTTGTGACACAAGGCTGACTCCCTAAGGCGGATGTTGTCTTTTTTAAAAGAAGCAAAGTATAAAAAAATATTTTTCTTTACCCAGTAGTTATTATAGTGGCCAAGAAGGGGCCAGGCCTCGGCCGTGATCCAACCACTGTTAAATTTGGGTCGTACATGGATACACTACGAAGAAGTACCACCATGCGCCCACCCATTTACACCGCCGGAAGCCGCACCCATAGTAGCTTAAGCTGCTGATCATAAACCAAATGGAATTGCACCAGACAATCGATTATCACTCGATACTCAAAATTGCGATGTTTCAATGATATCTTAACAAAAACTTCTGTAATGTTGCAATCTGATTTTGTAGAGTTTTGTGAATAAATAATATCTCTATACCAATATTATTTTTAATATCTCTATACCAACAACATTAATTGTTTTGATCTATCTCCTTTCCTTATTATAACTACACCAAAACCCTCCCACTTTTCTTTATTATATTTAACTTTCTTTTCTGTCCATCCAAAGGTTGCCTGTAAGAAATTTCTTTTTAGCGATTAGGCCGCCCATTGTACATAACTAAGTATAAATAATGTTTGTTATCAAAATATAATTGTTTCTGTTCTATTCTAGTTTCTATTCTATTCTATTATTATGTTTTATTTAGCAACCTGTTTATACACAAAACCTATTGTCGTATTTCCGTAGTCGCACTAACGACACCTACGACAAATGAAAGGATTTTCCTTTTTTCTAAATAAGACTTTGTATTTATTCCGCTCCTGTAAATGATAACGCAGTAACTTCAGTTGCCTTCTTATCTTGTGGGGGCTAGAACACTTTAACCCTTTGGTCTGTGCGTCTACGGAGCATAATCATACCCGTTGACGGTAAGCATTCATCGAAGTCGTAGACGGAGGTATTCCTCGAAGCGCTACCATTTTGAAGCGCACCTAATGAAGCGCTCCTTTTTTATTCCTCGAAGCGCACCTTTTAGGAGCGCTCCCGATAGCAATAAACATATTAAAATTTTATTTCTCCTAAAAGGTGCGCTCCGAATAATAAAAAAGGGAGCGCTTCATTAGGTGCGCTTCAAAATGGTTGCGCTTCGAGGAATACCTCCGTCTACGACTACGATGAATGCTTACCGTCAACGGGTATGATTATTTGCCACCTAAGTAGTAAAAAAGTCAACAAAAGCTTAACAAAAAGGTTATACGTACCCACAGTGGAAAAATGGCTTAAGTTGAAGCTTGTTTTTTTTGCAATTTATATCTTATTGTTAACAGCTAAAGTTCAAAACTACCCAGTGACATTTCTCAAGTTACGCAAGTATTCTACTAAGGATGAGAATATTGAGACCAGGCAGGCTTAACCTTGACGATGTGGCAGATTAATCGTTTCGTCAGTAAAGTGTCAGTGTAGTTGTGTTCTTATGTTCCTAAATTGATGACCTTCATGAGAGTTACTTGTTTAAACTACCGAGGAGGCAAACAAGCATACGGGCCGCCTTATGGTAAGTAGTTATCGCAGCCTTCCTACGATAACTGCTTACCATACCCTATGTCAAAGTCACCCTTTGATACTAGTGCGTCCCGTGGATAACTAAATCTACTGTCTTAGACCCAGCAACGAATTTAATAAGAAGTAAATAGGAGGAGTCAAAAAGAAAAAAATACACTTCTCTCCTTAGCAAAGCGGGAGACAAATAAATCTTTATAGGTTTGTAAACTATGAAAAGGAGCACCACGGAGGACCTTAAGCTGCGGGACCTTAGTGAGCTAAGTTTGATTGTTATAATATGTATGTATGGCAGAAACGTTTAAACGCGCGGAAATTCCCTCCAGGTGAGACTAGATCCTCAAGTAGACCGCTCCAGATGATACATGTAAGCTGTTCAATATAGTCCTTTACTGATATAAGAAATAATATAGTTCTAAATAATAAATAAGAAACTTTTATAGATTACTCAGTACCTAACCAAGTAACCACAATGTTTACAGTTTACTCCAACACATCGTTATCAACTCAAAAACAAATACATATATTATTAAATGACATTATAATTAAAACAATTAAATTATCAATCGATTATGCACTGTAAATCTGTTAAAATAAAGTCGTTTCTCGTCTTTAGTGCTCAAATACCCACTAGCCGGTAGTATGCCTACATTAGGTATAATCTATCTATATATTTTAAAGAGGCAGAGTTTGTTTGTATGAACGCGTTAGTCAAATAAAAAAAACTTTTTGATAATAGCCCAATTCTTGAGAAAGGTTTATAGACTGCTATTGCACATGGCTCTGTCCGTATAAACAAATCTCATCCAAAAAATGTAGGGTTCCCTACATTTTTTTGGGAGTTAACCAATCTGCTATTTTCAACTATAACCTATATCTGTGCTAAATTCCTTCCAGATCTATTCAGCCATTCTAGCGTGATTAAAAAAGAAACATCTATCCAATCCATCCATCCAATGTTTTGCTTTTATAAAGGCAACACGCATCCAAGATGATTATGGCAAAAACAATAAATGTATCCAATAAACAAAATCCAATGCGGGTGAAACCGCGGGGAATACCTAGTACTAGTATATATAAATATAGTTGATTTAAATAAATCCTACGTTAGTTAGTGGTCAAGTTTCGTACAAGAAGGTTCAATATCAAACAATATGAAGTTCGTACTCGTAATTTGTGCTGTACTTCTAGCGGCACAACTAGCTAATGCTAATAAAATCTTTACTCTGAATGATATTTTACAAGCGTACGAAGAGGAAGTTAATGTTGGTAAGTGGAAGTTTTTTTTTATACTGCTAAGGAGGCCAACAACGGTGGTAGCTGAATGGGAAAACTGTCTCGTATGAAAGAGGTTTGAGTGACAGGTAAACGACGACTGTACAATTGATTCAGTGGCTTAAGTGGTTACCTCGCCATTTACAACTGCGCCGCGTGTTTTGGGTTCGATCCCCATACGGGACAAAATTATGTGATCCATAAACTGTTCTCCCGAGTCTGTGTATACTTTGTGTCCGTTAAATGTTTGTTTGTAAAGTCCCCCGCGACACAGGGCTTGTTCCCTAGTGCGGGACATGTCTTTTTAAAAAGGAAAGGAAGAATTTCACTTTCTGGAATTGATATGTACCTACGTAGCAAGTAATTTATCATCTGCTCACGGTGAAGGTAAACATCGTGAGGAAACCTACAACTATAAAATCCTCCTGCCGCACGGGCGTGTTCTGAAGGCAGAGTTCCAAAGTATGTACCGTGGTCTACTTCGGAAGTACTTGGTGTACTTCGGAAAATTTTTATTAACTTATAAATTTAGATAGACAGACGGAAGAAAAATGTGTATTAGTGCAGTATAATGTTTATGTTTGTTGATCCTACTAATATAATTATAAACGCGAAAGTTTGTAAGAATGTATGGATGTTTCTTACTCTTTCACGTAAACACTACTGAACGGATCTGGATGAAATTTGACAAAAAAATAGATTATAGTCTGGAATGGCTGCTTTTTATCGCGATAACCGAGAACCACGCAGGCGGAGCCGTGGGCAACAGCTAGTTAATAATAAATATTGGTTAGTTGTCTAACGTTTGTTTCTTAAATACGCAGGTACCCTATCTAGAAATTGATATTTCATTGATAATGTTATTTCCCGTTATCTAGATGTACCTTGAGAACTAAAAGCTTGCGGTATACTGCATTAGGTACATGGCATGCGTACTAATAGTATTCTTTCTTTGTTGCAGAAAGCAATCGTATAAGAAAAGCAACAGAAGCTTTATATATCCCAATGACCCTCAAGGATTGCAATAATTTAGCGTGTCAGGCGATTTGTCAGGCGCTTGGATTCAGACATGGTCAATGTGTGTCTTCCACTACATGTCATTGTTCCAATTAATCTAATAATCTTTATCTAGTAGTTATTATAGTGGCCAAGAAGGGGCCAGGCCTCGGCCGTGATCCAACCACTGTTAAATTAGGATGCTACGAAAAAATACCACTATGCGCCCACCCATCTATAGGATAGCCGCACCCATAGTAGCTTAAGCTGCTGATCGTATATCAAGAAGCAAATAATTTAGTTTTAGCGAATAGAAAATTGCGACGTTTCTATGATATCCTAACAAAAACTGCTGTAATGTTGCGACCTTATTTTGTAGAGTTTTTTGAGTAAATAATATACCAACATTATTATGTTTTATTTAGCAGCCTGTATAATAAACAAAGCCTACTGTCGTATCTCGGTAGGTATTTATTCCGCTCCGTAAATAAACACGCAGTATCTTATTAAATATTTTTAGCATTTTGCTTTGCAATTAGCTCAAATATACTTAAATATTAAAGCAATGTGGAAAAAGACGAGCCCGGAGCAGGACTCGAATCTGCGCCTCTCGGGTTCCGGCCCAGCGCACTACCAACTGTGCCATCCGAGCTCCTACTCCAGAGTTCGAATTTGTCCACCGCTTGTTTAAACTGACGTCACTCCAAGACGCAGTATCTTGTTATCTTGTGGGGATTGCCCTTGCTGCCAGAACACTTTGACCTTTGGTCTGTGCATGCCACTTTTGTTCTGCCCATCCAGCATCTTGATGCCTAAATATCTATTGCATCTTTGATGTACCTACATTTTAAAGCGGGATGCGGTGTTCTGATTCAGGGCGTAAATTCGAGAGAGCAAGCCCTACTGCGACAGGGCCGCCTTAAAGAAGACCACAACCAAATAACAACACACAGTGTTATAGACGTGTACCTGTGCATGATTAGCAGAATCCATTGCACAACTAGACATGCGTATAAAAAAAATATCTCAGGTATACTCCAGAAACCTATTAAAATTTCTTGATCTTCAACACGTGTTGGCGTCACGTACGTACTTACGTACGTAGTACGAGACGCCTCAGCTGTTGCAAGCATCCTAATACTTCGTCTGCGATGAATGCTTACCGTCAAAGGGTATTCTTATCTGCCAGCTAAGTAGTAAGAAAAATGTCAATAAAAGCCTTTTTGTTATAAGGTTATACGCACCCACAGTGGAAAAATGACTTAAGTTGAAGCTTGTTTTTTTTGCAATTTATATCTTATTCTTAACAGCTTAAATTCAAAATTGCCCAGTGACATTTCTCAAGTTACGCCAGTTTTCTACTAAGGATAAAATATTGAGACCAGAAAAGCTTAACCTTGACGATGTGGGAGATTAATCGTCTCGTCAGTAAGGTACCTCAGGTGTCACGGGTCGCGACAAACTAAGAAAGATTGCAACATTTTTTCTACCTCTATATTATTACCCACTATCCTTTGAGACCCCGAGATATTTAGATCCTCCTCATAGGTTATATGTAAGTATGGTTAGCGTGCTCATCTGTCAAACAATTAAAACGATAGTGTGTGCTTCCGGCGAATATTTAAAAACGAAGCTGTTCCGAGTTTCAGTCGTTGTCATGTAATAAGAATTGATGACGTGGGGGGATGCACAGTTTAAACCGTCGAGATGAAGTAGTCAAATAATATTATTGATCTTAAATAATACAGCGAATTTGTCTAAGCGATTATAATCAGTGGAAATACATTACAGTAATAATGTCGATGTAATAAGATGAGAAGTGAATAAAAAAGCTATTACGACTGGAGTTTAAATTATAATATCCTTCGAAGTAGTGATCTGATTCGATTAAACACGTATATGCCGATACGTTCTTATAGTATGGAAAATAAAACAGCACCTAAGAGAGGTAGGGCATCATACGTCTGAGCAAACCTGACACAGCCAAAATACTACAGAAAGCGGTGCAATTGTGTTCCTACGTGTGGTTATTGGTTTTAGGAAAGATTTTTTAACGAAACGTTTTCCTACCTCAGGGATCCATCATAAAACCCTAGTGTTAAATTATACGGGTCGGCAACATACAAGTAATAGGTAGCTCTAGTATTGCAAGCGTCCATAGGCTATGGTAGCTGCTTACCAACAGGCGGGCTGTATGCTTGCTTGCCACCTAAGTAGTAGTCTAGTGTTCTATGAGTGTGACTCTTGATTATGAGATCCCGGGTTCGATCCCCGGTCATTCAGGAAGGTAACTGTAGTGTATGCGCTAAAGCATGCATACGCTGCCTCGTGTGCAACTGTATTGGCTGTAACTAAACGTCACTGTGACAGTTGCACAAAAGCGCGGCAAAGGGTAAGCCGCGGGCGGGTATGTGAGCTGAGTGAGTGAGCTTTAAAACCGATTACCAAGTACAGGGCATTGTCGAGCGAGTGTGATAACGTGAGTAAACAACAAACCCTACAGTAACTTATCTATCTTTACAATATAATTGATTCAGGAGCAGTCCGTAACTACGAGTATATATTATAGAATACTCTCTAGTGTATGGTGCACAACCTCTAGGTAGTGCACCATACAAGCAACCAAGCCCGGCGCGTGAAAGACCTCCGTCTTATTCACAGCCAAGTACACAGAGGAGTGTAGTTTCTTATGTTCCTAAATTGATAACCTTCATAAGAGTTACTTTTTTTTTAACTACCAAGCAGGCAAGTAAGCATACGGCGCGCCTAATGGTAAGCAGTAACTGTAGCCTACAGAGGCTTGCAACACTAGGGGTATCACTCGCGAGTTAAGTTTTTGAGGTCTTCGAATGAGTATAGAAAACTACTTCTTTAGATTAATACGTAATTATTACACGCTTTTTATTACTTTTTAAAACATGTTTGTGTTACATAATTGATCGACTGACATATATCGCACTCCCAGATCGACAAAGGCGTAAGTACCAATACGTAATTTTTTTTTATTGCAGTTTTGAATAGTACAGGTAACATAAGTTAAAAAATTACTGGGAAATTTTGGGGTAAAATGAAGGTTTTTTTATACCAAAAAAACAATTCGTGACGCCACAAAAGTTTAATATTTTGCATTTATAAAGAAGTCGATAAACCAACATAAGCACGTAAAATTGTATAAAAATATACCTAATCGTGCTTAAGTTTTTGTTTCATTACATAAAGTAAACATTTATAAATGTATTTCCCAGTATACCGTTTAATGCTTAATAAAATAAAATAAATCCTCAAATAATACTGATTACATCCCATCACATGTATAATAATCAAACAAAAAAGCCTTATGCCTTGTGTATGGGTATACTCGTTCGTATCACATTGTCAAAATAATCATGCTTACGCCTTTTTTCCATTCAAAATGTTATTTAGTTCGCGGTAGTAATCATGAATTTCTTACACACACAAGTCGAAACGTCGAAATCGAAAGCCTTAATTTTTCACATAAAAAAGCAAAAGCAAAAAAATATACCTACAATGTTTAAAAATAACTGATGGTCAAAAACATTGACATGTTTTTCAGAAATTGGAATTTCGAGAATAGGGTTATCTAATTCTTTAGGTTCTTTGTTAGTTACAGATCTATTTGATTTATTTACTAACCTAGACAAAAGCATGTAATCTTCGTCACTACTGGACATGGTTTCAACATAGTTATTGTGGATTTCTAATCGAGATAGAGCGTCAGCAGTTTTATTAAGTTTTCCTGCTTGATAAATGATATTATAATTAAATTCTTCTAATCGAAGTCGTTGGTCCGTGTGGTGGCGGATTAAGAATACAAATGTCACCACCCCGTTCTATCCCGAGGGTGTCGTAAGAGTCGACTAAGGGAGTCAGGCAGACAATATCCACTGCTAGAGAGGGAAAACTCGAAACAAAACCCTATACCAACCCGTCTGGTATAGTAGGCTAAAATCCCTCCAAATGGACGGAGGAGACCCGTGCCCAGCAGTAGGACGTTTATGGGTTGAAGTGATGAATCGAAGTCGCCATCTAGTTAAGCGACTATTTGTTTCTTTCATATTCAATAAATATTGCAAAGGTTTATGGTCTGTAATTACTATACTAAACTTTTTGCCGTATAAGTATCATCATCTCAGCCATAAGACGTCCACTGCTGGACATAGGCCTCCCCCACGGTTTTCCACATCGTTCGGTCCTGAGCTGACCTTGTCCATCGGTTGCCCGCAACCTTTACCAGGTCGTCGGTCCACCTTGTTGGAGGCCTGCCCACGCTGCGTCTGCCAGTTCGTGGTCGCCACTCTAGAACCTTTCTGCCCCAACGGCCATCGGTTCTGCGAGCTATATGCCCTGCCCATTGCCACTTAATTGATGCAATTCTTAGAGCTATGTCGGTCACTTTAGTTCTCCTACGGATCTCCTCGTTTCTGATTCGGTCTCGCAGGGAAACTCCAAGCATAGCTCTCTCCATTGCTCTTTGGGTGACTTTGAGCCTTCGCATTAGGCCCATAGTGAACGACCAAGTCTCGGATCCATAAGTCATCACTGGCAACACACACTGGTCAAAGACTTATAAGTATAGTCGAAAGTATTTAGTCGCCCATACTACGGCAAGCAACTCCTTTTCAATAGTACTGTATTTTTCTTCACTTTCATTAATTGTGTGATGCGTAAGCAATTGGCTTATAGGAACCTATAGGTCCCTGTGAAAGTTTTTTTCTGCCTCGGTGGTCCAGTAGCCGCAGTATGCGCCTGCTGTGCACGATTTCCACACAGGACAAAACTTTGTGTGACGCACAAAGAGGTGTTCTGAGTCTGGGTGTAATTTGTGTCCGTTAATAGTATGTTTGTAAATTGTCTTTAAAAAAAAAAAACAAGCTGATGTACGTAGGATATTTTTTTTTTTAAAGACATCTCCCGCACTAGAGAACAAGCTCTGTGTCTTTAATTTGACAATGCTTGAAACAAGATATATGTAGGTATATTATGGGGTGAGACGAATTTCAGCACCCTTTTTAAACAGTTTGTTAAAGGTTTGACTACATGAGCAAAATCGGGTATAAATTTCCTAAAATAACTTAATAAACCAAGAAAGGATTTAATTTCTTTCGTAGTTTGAGGTATAAAAAATTTTTGTATAACTAAAACCTTATTTTATTAGGATCAGGTTTAACTCCATCAGAAGTTATAATATGACCTAGAAAAGGAGTCTCTTTTTTCATAAAATCAGTCTCATCAAGTTGAATTTTAAGATTCGACTCTCGAAGTCGTTGGAAGAGTGCTTTCAGGTCTTGTATATGTTCCTGAAGGGAGTAACTGTAAGTACATAATTATATCGTCCATATCAACAGTTACAATTTTTAGATCACGTAAAACGTTGTCCATGACCCTTTGAAACGTCGTCGGGGCATTTTTTAATCCAAAAGGTCTTATATTTTTTTGATGCAGCATTTCTTTAATATGATTTTCAACTTCCGTTTTGTGTACGTGAGGATATCTATAGCTTCGACTAAATACAAGGATTTCATCCGTAGTATTTATTTGATGATTTATAAAGGTTAATTCACTATTTGCCGTGTAAAATATGTCACTATATTTACGACATAATTGTATTAAATTATATTTTTCTTCTGAATTTAAATGATCAGCACGAATAAAAGACTCTATATTTTGGTTATTGTCATTAATGCATTCCATATTGAATTAATTATTATGAAGTGTGAGAACTTCCAGAGGCGAACTAAGCTAACAATGATGTCATTGTTGGTAGTAGAATTCGTTATCTCCTGGTATGCGAAACCTGATACTGCACGACTTACTGAACTTAGTATAATGCAATGACTAATCTTAGTCTCTGCAATAAAAATACCACCGTCTGAAATATTAACTGGAGTTTTCACAGTTTGTGACGATTTTGACCTCACTAAAGCTTCAAATCGATTATTGATACCACTATCTAAGATTTTGATTGGTATTTCTGCATTTGGTGTAACTATTTTTCACGTTTAAGGTCTAAGTTTGCTTTCAATATTTCCAGCAAATTATATCGAATTAATCCATCAAATATATTTTGAAACTTGTAAACAAAAAATTTTGAAAATGAATTTTCTTTTAGTTCGGTAAAAGTAGGAATGTTTATGGAATGTTTATTAGTCGTAGTACCTACAACTTAAATTTGTTACAGTGAAAGGCTCAAAATTCAGGGGTATATTATGATATATATATTACGGGCTCTGTGTTCAAATCCTGACAAAAACTTTCATTCTCATTATGTATATATATGCATTATCGGATGTGAATTGTAAATGTTCATCGTTATAATAATCAGGTTCATTGCATTTATTATAATTGTCATACGAATAAGTTGCATACAGGCCGTTATCAGTAAGGTAAGCGTCGCAAGTCGCAACTTGAATCTGTGTGGGCGATGTTTAGGTGTAAGCCCGTTTCGTCGTAACTAATTACATGCGGCTACACCGAGATATTGTGTACTATGATAATTCGTAGAAGTTATGAGCAGATTGATAAGAAATTCCACTCTTGGGTTCCGGTTCAGGTTGAATATTTGGTTTTTTTATTTAAACCTTGTTGCGGCTGCCTGTATGGCTGCTGGGGTTTATTCCACGAATTATTAAAGTTCGGTTTACTGAAACTATGATGGGGCTGCCTGTATGGGTACTGGGGCTTATGCCACGGATTGTTAAAATTAGTTTTTCCAAAACAAGTGTGATGATTACTATTACTCCGATTAAAAGGTGCACGTGGGCCCAATTGGTAAATATTATTGTGTTTAACGGGTAGCAATGGTTTATTTATATTTCCAAAGGGTGTTGAAACGGTCTATTATTACTAAAGTTATTTTGAACATAGCGAATGTTTTCTTCTTCTTTGATAAAATTGAGTGCTGTAGGCATATCTACTGGACGCATTGCTTTGATAGTTGACCCTATAGGTTCCTTCAAACCAGCTAAAAATGAACTGCGCTAGTTAAGTTTTTGGGGTCTTCGAATGAGTATAAAGTACTACTACAAGTAGTAACTACTTCTTTAGATTAATAGGTAATTTTTACTTTTTAAAACATGTTTGTGTTACATAATTGATCGACCGACATACTCGTATATGAGATGCGAAACGAGAGAGTCTACACTATTGTTCACACACACAACGCACAGTTACCTACATAGGGACTTTCACGGACATAGATACATAACACGCGCGTTGCCGACTCTTTAGAAACCTTATAACTCCTTTCTTGAAGAACCCCATGCTATAGTCTCTCGGGAAAACCTCGGCAGGGAGCTCATTCCACATCCTAATCGTATGTAGGAGGAAATTCCTCTTAAACCGTACAGTGCGGCACGATAGAGGTTCTAAAATGAGAGGATGAACTTTTGAGTTTGAGTTTATGAGTACTAGAGCCTGACGTCATATCAGGTTCCGGTCGTCCACCCGTTACGGCGGGTGTAGGTGCACAGGGGGGTGTAATTGGTATTCGGGACAATCCCACCCACATGCCCACCGCTGTGACTGCTGTAAGCCAGAATTAACAGCGGAGTAACCAACTGATAAACAGAACTTGTCAAAGCTCGATGTATCAGTTGCTCATGCGTCCCGTGGACAACTAAACCTACTGTCTTGGACCCCACAACGGATTTAATCAGAAGTAAATAGGAGGAGTTAGAAAGAAAAGTTTCCACTTCCCTCCATAGTAAAGCGGGAGACAAAATAAATCTGTATAGGTTTGTAACCTATGAAAAGGAGCACCACGGAGGACCTTAAACTGCCTTGGTGAGCTAAGATTAATTGTTATAATATGTATGTATGGCAGAAACGTTTAAACGCACAGAAATTCCCTCCAGATGAGACTAGATCCTCATAGTAGACCGCTCCAGGTGATACATGTAAGCTGTTCAAGTCCTTTACTGAGATAATATAAAATATAGTTCTAAATCCTACTAATATTATAAATGCGATAGTTTGTAAGAATGGATGGATGTTTGTTACTGTTTCACGTAAAAACTACTGAACGCATCTTGATGAAATTTGGCACAGAGATAGATTATGGTCTGGAATAACACATAGGCTACTTTTTACAGCGATAACCGACATCCACGCGGGTGAAGCCGCGGGCAATACCTAGTAAATAATAAATAACAAACTTTTATAAATTACTCAGTACTTACACTACTTACCTAACCAAGTAACCGCAATGTGTACAGTTTACATTACGTTATCAACTCAAAAACATATAATTATATTAAATTAAATAATCAAATATGTACTGTAAATACGTTAAAATAAAGTCGTTTCTCGTCTGTAGATCCCACTAGCCGGTAGTATGCCTACATTAGGTATAATCTATCTATATATTGTAAAGAGGCAGAGTTTGTTTGTTTGAACGTGCTAATCTCTGAAACTACCGGTAGAATATAAAAAAACTTCTTGCATTTAATAGCCCAATTCTTGAGGAAGGTTTATAGACTGCACATGGCTCTGTCCGCATAAACAAATCTCATCCAAAAAATGTAGGGCTCTCTACATTTTTTCGGGATAAGAGGTAACCTACTATCTGCTATTTCCAACTATAACCTATAGCTGTGCTAAATTCCTTTCAGATCCATTCAGTTCATTTGGAGTGCAGTGCTGACTGCGGTCGTAATCGGACGCACCTCATTGTTCGTACGAATTTTTAATTCGCGCATAGCGCGGCAATAGCCGCTGCCGTCTACGTCACAATGAGTTGGAAAACTTATGTGGTTAACGAGCTGTTAGCATACCTGCAAGACAAACAATTGTTGTGTGGTTTTAAGGACGAGGAGCGCCTTGTAAAAATCTGCACATCATGTTTCGACGAAGATGATATTCGTGAAGCAAAGACTTTATTATATAAGTCTGCAAATATGGCAGACCAAATGCCGTCTCGAAGAAGGGATGATAAAGGTGAGAAAAGTCTCCGGGACTTTATGATGTTCTTAAAGGAGACCGATACTGATTTAATACCGAGTTTCGTAGCAAAGGATTTGCGCAGGCTTCCGCCTGCCGATATGCAAGATATTAACATCGCCAAATTGCTGAACGATATCTCGTCCATAAACTCAAGTCTGGAAGAGATGAAGTTAAAGTTTGAAGGTTCACAAATCACCATCAGTGACCTACGTGCCGAAGTAATGGACTTACGTCACATTATCACAATAAGTAGGTCACACGAGGCATCGAACATTAACCCGAGTTGCGATGCAGGCAATATGTCGCAGGCGAGTTTTGCATCAGCAAAATTTGACACGACGGTGGCCGCCGTCTCTGCGAATGACGTAGTGCCCTGCCCCGCGCGCCCCGTATCTAATGACCCGATACCGAAGAGTGCAAGTACGTCATCGCCACAGCGTACATATGCTACAGCTGCCAGCCGCCGACTTCATCAACAATCGGAGCGGCAAGTGGAAAATGCTCAACCGGTGCCGTCTACACCCAAGAGCAAGACTGACCAGGAGGGCTTTATCGTGGTAGAACGTAAACGTAAAAAGCCTAACTGCCGAAATCAATGCGGTACAGCATTGGCCGGACCTAACATGCTGCTGCGTCCTGCTATTCCTACGACGCAGTTGTATGTATCAAGATTGATGTACAATACGACGACGGAAGACGTTGTGGAGTACATACGAGTGAAGACCGGAAACAGACTGAGGGTTACTAGGCTGTACTCGCGTCACAATGTAAACTTCGCTTCATTCGTAGTGCGAGTCCCAACTGAACAGCTGACAACCTACATGACGGAGGATTTCTGGCCGAGGAGTGTCGTGTTTCGGCGGTTCCGTGGAACGACACATGACACCTTACAACAGCGCAGTACGTCGCAGACCCAACGTGCAAAACAATAAACATTATATTCGTGTTTAGTTTATATTGATAAATATGTATGTTAGTATATAAGGTATATATTTTAAACTGAGCAACTTCAACGGCGCCCAAAACACAAGCTTTCGCTTAGTTTGGGGCCAAAGTAAAGCTCACTATTGTTATTTGTGCATTTTATGTTTTTATTAAATAAATTATTATTATAAATTATTATTATTATTATTCAACCGTTCTAGCGTGATTAAGTAACAATAAACATCCATCTTTTTCCTTTTATAGTATTAGCAACACGCATTCAAGATGATTATTGCAATAACAATAAATGTATCCAATAAACAAAATCCAATACCGGTGAAACCACGGGGAATACCTAGTACTAGTATATATAAATATAGAACAAGTTAGTTAAAATCAATCCTAGGTTAGTTAGTGGTCAAGTTTCGTACAAGAAGGTTCAATATCAAACAATATGAAGTTCGTACTCGTAATTTGTGCTGTACTTCTAGCGGCACAACTAGCTAATGCTAATAAAATCTTTACTCTGAATGATATTTTACAAGCGTACGAAGAGGAAGTTAATGTTGGTAAGTGGAAGTTTTTTTTCATACTGCTAAAGAGGCCAACAACGGTGGTAGCTGAGTGGGAAAACTGTCTTGTATGAAAGAGGTTTGAGTGACAGTACCATGTGTGATTCATTAATTGTTGTCACGAGTCTGGATGTACTTTGTGTCCGTTAATTGTATGTTTGTAAAGTCCCCACACAGGGCTTTAAAAAATGATATTTCATTGATAATAAATGTTTCCTTGATATTTAAGATGTACCTTGAGAACTAAAAGCTTGCGGTATACTGTATTAAGGCATGCCTATTAACAGTATTCTTTCTTTGTTGCAGAAAGCAATCGTATAAGAACGCCTCAAGAGACCCTCAAGTATTGCAATATGTCAGCGTGTAACAGAAGTTGTCAAGCGCGTGGATTCAGACATGGTGAATGTGTGTCTTCCACTAGATGTCATTGTTACAACTAGTTTTTATATCTAAATATTTATCAGTGACTGATTACCTGTTACTACCTGTTGCTACCTGAATAATTGTAATAGTAGGTACCTACTAGGTACCTATGTACCTCTGAGTGAATAAAATATCTACCTATACTAGGGAATAACAGAAGCAAACAGAGCATGGAATCTTAAACGATATAGCTTATTGAAATAAGTCTTACACATTGTTTAAACATACCTACCTTATATTTTAAATCATTGCATATTGTTACAAATTAAATATATTATCTACTTTCTAATTAAAAATGCAAAAAAAAAATTAATATTTATATTTTTTTATGTGATTTTGTTTTATTTCGTTTTATTTTTAATTAGCTAGGTACCGCTTTGCGAATCTCGTCGTTGCACCTACTCGTATATCAATAGTAGATAGACATTTATATCATCATCATCTTAGCCAAAACACGTCCACTGCTGGACATAGGCCTAACACTTTATATAAGATAATTTATTCCAATATGTAGATAACAACATCGTCGAGGACAGCTTATAAGTATATATACCTACGCACTATAATTAATTTTAACTTATCCAATAACATTTTATAAGTTAATCGGCAATTACTCGTAAACTTGTGAAGCCTACTTAGCTAACAAACTACTACTAACTTACTTAACAAAAATTAGCACTTAAAAGCCTAATATTTCACAAACGAATCTCTCAATCAAAAAACTGTCTTAACAAACCAACAATATTTTCAAGTGAACTATTCAACGATACCCAACACCATGGACTAGTTGAGAAAAAAAATAATCATCCCCACTTTACATTTACAGAAAAAAAAACAAGATTTTATTTTCCACTTAGTCAGCATGACTATATATGTATATTCGTGCCAAATTACAGCTTTCTAGGGCTTAGGGTCTCTGAGCTAGGCTGCGGACAGACGGACGGACGGACATAGCGAAACTATAAGGGTTCCTTGTTTACTTCGGAACCCTAAAACCGGAGGGTTTTTAGGGTTCCGAAGTAAACAAGGAACCTATACCTTTTTTTTCGTAGCAGATATAGTCCACTCAACGAATAATTGAATGTATGGTGTAGCGTGCGTTAGCTGGCACCTAAGCGATTTCTTCAGAAAGTTGTTCAGGGTGCTTAGGGAGTTAACATACTAAAAGTCCCCGCGTCTAGGGGGGGAGCCGGAGGGGGGGGAGGGGTTTAAAGTTCCCATTTTTAGGTTTTTCGCTAATATCTTCAAAACGGTGAGTCGTAGAGAAAAGGTATCTTCTGTGCAATGAAAGCTTATAAAATTACCTACAACTTTTGTCTTATACACTTTTGTCGAAATCCTACCCATTTTCGAGGTACACGTTCCCGAAAGATGAAAATTTTCGAAATTACGATTTTTATTGAGCATCAGCTCTTGCCTGCTATTTGGTTTGCGTTTTTTCGAAACAAAAAGTAGTCTATATGTTAATCCAGGTCCAAATCTATCTACCTACCAACATTTCATCCAAATCGGTTCAGCCGTTGAGTTATAGAAACTTTTACCTAATGTATTTTATACAATTGAAGTCTTCATTTAATCCGGAACGGTAAACTATAATCTAGGTATTTTATAGATAACATAAGCTGGGAGTACCTCCAAGCGGTGAAGGCGGTAACAGTTTGAGATCGCGTTTTCGAATAAACGCGGGTGACGCGAGTGGAAGGGGATGGTTAAATTTCTTTCCTTATTTCCGATGCCCACTGTCGTAGAAAACGCGATCTCACTGGCTAAAACTCCCATTATCACCCATGCCTTCGGGCTTATGTTATTATTGTTCATTATATTTTTAATCTGTTTGGCACGGTAGCCTACCCGGTAACGCAGGGGAGCAGCCAAAACGATTCTTTTCTTCATAAACGTTGTTAGTTACGCTGAAGTTATCCGCAATGAGTGTTAATAAGTGTCCTGTGTGTGAAAAGGACGTATTTAAAGGGAGTAAAGACGTATCTGAGTTGAAACAAAAAGGAATATTAGGTCTTATAGAAGCTAGTCAACAACGAAAAGATGACAAGCACCAAATTTTCCGTGACTTGACATCCCTTCTGATTCACTCCAATTGTCGTAAAAATTACACCCGAGCCCAAACAATAAAAAAAGATATGAGGGATGCATCTACATCTCAGGGAGAGGCAGGACCGTCTCAGCTCAGGTCGTCAGCTCCCCAGTTCGACTTTAAGACTAACTGCTTATTTTGTGGACAGTATGTAAAGGCAGAAACCAAATCACCTCTGAGTAAAAGGAGAATGGTACATGCAGTTGAAACTCTGACTTTTCAATATCGTATCAGGGAGGCTTGTTCCATGAGGTCGGATTCATGGGGTAACCCAGTTCTTGGCCGCTTGTCCTGCATTAACGACCTTGTTGCTGAGGGTGCAGTACGAGTATATCACAAAGACTGCTACCTCAATTTTGTGAAGCCTACTACTTTAACAAGACCGAAAGCTGATATCCCCAGAGAAAGTCATGTCACAGAGGCTATGGAGGAGATTTTTGACTACATGGAAGGTAGCACCGACTGTCAGTTCTCCCGAGATGAGATTCTAGGTGTCGTAACAGGAGTCAAACCACAGTGGCGAACCATCAAGGCTGAACTGGAAAGCAAATATGGGGATCGCATATTGATAACTTCAGGAGTCAACAGATTCAAATCACCCGTGGTGTGTTTTAGAGACACTGGGTATAAAATCAACCCAGAATGGTATGAAAACAGGGCCAAAAACAAAGAGGAGGAGAGGTTGAGGATTGTTGCTAAAGCTGTGGAAATTATACGGCAAGACATTCAAAGTCAAGTGTATAGCACAGATACGTATCCACCCAGCGATGACTTTTTGAATAATCCTGGTACACTGCCTCAATCCCTGTCCTTTTTTCTTGAAGGCCTTCTATTGTCGAAGACAAAGAGAGTAGACGAAACGAAGAGAAAATGTGCGGCACTTGGAAACGCCATTACCGCGATTGTCAGACCAAAGAGTTTCTTATCACCCCTATTGTGCAGTCTCTCCCTGTTCCTGTACAGAAGGTATGGTTCACAGCACTTAATCGATCTTCTTGCCAGTTTGGGCTTCTGTGCATCGTATTACGAAGCACAAAAATTAGAAATTTCTGCAATCTACTGTGCTAAACCAGATTTTAAGAAAGAGGCTTTCAATCAGTTTGTGTTTGACAATGTTGATTTCAACGTTTGTACTATTGATGGACTCAATACTCTTCATGCTATGGGTGGAATCAGGTGTATTACCCCCTCCAACTCCCTTTTTAAAGGTGGAGACATTCCCAGATTGAAGCATATGCCCTCGTCCAGTGACATTGGAGAACTTGGCATTGTTCCACTGCAAACATTTCAGAAGGGTGCTAGCCTGGAAAGTGTAGTGGTCAGACGGATTACCATACCCCAAGAAATGATTCACCCTCAACCATTTGACGCCCTTTGGTTCATTGCAAAAAAACTGGACATGTTACTGCCAGAATGGAAAGGGTATATGACGACCATAACAAAAGGGGATTTCAGTGAAAAGACTAGAGTGATTAGTCTTCCCATCATTAATGCGCCGCCCTCAAATTACGACACCATCTATACGGCTTTACACTATGCCAGCGAGTTGATCCAAGTAACTGACAAGGATGGCAAAATTAACCACCCGAATGTAATAATCACTTTTGACCAGCCACTATACTGGAAAGCACGGGAAATAGTCGCTGCCGCACCTCTTGACTCGCAAATATCTAACTGTATAGTGCGCCTCGGAGGGTTTCACTTGCTGATGTCCTTCTTGGGTAGCATAGGTTACTTCATGGCTGGAAGTGGCCTGAAGGAACTTTTGTGCATCGTTTACGCTCCTCTATCTGTTGACAAAATGCTTCAAGGTCACGCGTTTGCGAGAGCAATAAGAGGACATTTCCTTGCAACGACGTCGTTGTCCAAAATAGTACTTGACCGAATCCAAATAACTGAAGAAGAGAAGTCTACTGTGATGGAAATTGTAACTGGTTTTCTCGATGAGCCTCCTGCACTGAATGCCTTAAATGAAAACCTGATTATCAAACAGTTGGCCAAGAAATTTGGCGACAAATTGGAAGAACTTAAAAACAATGGACCTACAGCTCGGCTGTGGATTCAGTATTTTAAAATGGTTTATCTCGTCAAAGAGTATATACATGCAGAAAGATCTGGTGATTGGGATGCGCACCTAAACTGTGTAAAAAGAATGATACCTTACTTTCATGCATCTGGACACTTTCCCTATGCAAAGTCCTGCCAGCTGTACATTCAGGATATGGACAATTTATCATCAACAATGACCCCTGAAGAATACCACAAATTTGTCGCTAGTGGCTACTTTACTATGCGGCGGTCTGATCGCTTTTGGTCAGGCGTATGGTCGGATATGACAATTGAAACAACATTGATGCGGTCATTTAAAAGTCGAGGAGGAATAACCGGAGGCAGAGGTGTTTCAGACAGCGTACTCAGCAAGTGGTTAGTTGGTATGAGCGCAACTCATGAGATCTGTACATCCCTCGAAGACTTCTGCGGAGTGCTTTTCACGTCAGGTGAACAGCACAAAGACCTTGGACAAGCCCGCCGCAATAGAGATACAGCAGACATTGCCAAACTCTGTCAGTGGTTTGATGAACATCCTCCCTTCCCGCAAACCACTGATATTATGTCAATTGCGAGTGGAGTGGTGGGAGATACAACAATAACTTGTTACGATGCTGTTCAAGTTGGTGTTCAAGCAATGAATAAGATAGTGGACTTGCCATTCTCAAACATAAAGTTGTCTCGCAAAGATCGTGCACTCCCACTTTCCTCTGTCAGCTCATCAATAAAAATTTACGATGAAAAGGTTGCAGTTGACCCAACACTGCTATTTCAGCGAATGTGTATAAGCAAACGATCAGAGGACGATTTGATGGATTTCTTGAAGTACGAGTTGGCCCCATTTCCTTTGGCACTATTTAATGAAAGTGGGATGAGGAAGACCACAAAATCGGTCCTGTACAGCATGTTCGAGCCTACTACCAAGACTGTTGAACTGTCTCAAATGAACATGGTGGTGGACGGTGGATTCCTACTGCACCGAGTAATTTGGCAAAAAAATGCCTGTGTTGCCAATATTTGTGACGGTTATATCACCTACATTAACCGCCACTATCCTGGAATAAGTCGTACTGTGGTATTTGATGGGTACACAAACTCAGCTAACTGTACAAAGTCACAAGAACAGAGGCGACGATACAAACTGAGGAGGTCGGCTGATATCAATTTGTCTTGGAACACGTCAATACCAGTGAAACAAGAAGATTTTTTATCTAATCGCGTCAACAAAAGTCAGCTCATTTCCTTACTACGGACAAAGCTTCAGGAAAATGGGATACAAACTCTCCAGGCTACCGATGATGCTGACGTCCTTATCGTGAAGGCTGCTGTGGAACAATCGACACATAGTTCTGTTGCCGTTGTTGGTGAAGATGTAGATCTTGCTGTCCTTTTGATAGCTGCCA
Source organism: Trisateles emortualis (assembly GCA_947095525.1). Classification (NCBI taxonomy): domain Eukaryota; kingdom Metazoa; phylum Arthropoda; class Insecta; order Lepidoptera; family Erebidae; genus Trisateles; species Trisateles emortualis. Next base: position 15,432,894 of record OX352736.1, on the reverse strand, counting down.
CCCCTCCCAGCCAAGACATCCTGCTGCTGAAACCCGGCCGAGGAAAAACCAAAACAATTGCTCTGTCCACCCAAGGGATGCAACAGCATGGATTTGAACACATACTGTTCTTACATTCATTTACCGGGTGCGACACCACATCTGCAACTTTCAGAAAAAGTAAAGTGGGTTTTTCAAAACTGTATTTAAAGTCGGATATCATCAAAAATGCGGCTGCGATCTTTTACAATCCCGTCTCCACGCATAGCGAGGTTGAAGAGGCTGGGAAGATATGCTTCCTCAAATGGTATGGGGCACCAGCGCGACAGAACTCCCTTAATCAATACCGCTTCCAGTTGTTTACGAGATCAGTGGCAAATATTAAGCCTGACTTCAGTTCCCTCCCACCAACTGAGAACGCAGCTAAACAGCATTCAAGGCGCACCTACCACCAAGTGCAGCTATGGCTCGGGAATGAGTTGCCTCCTCTAGAGTGGGGATGGAAACATGTAGGAGACAGTCTAGTGCCAATAGCAACCGAAGATTTGCCAGCACCGGAGGTCCTACTCAAAACAATATTTTGCCGCTGCACCAAAGATTGTGGTAGTGGCAAATGTGGTTGTCGGAAAGCAATGTTAAATTGTTCTGCGGCGTGCCTCCACTGCCAAGGAAAATGTCTCAACGGCGTACCTGTTGACGAAGACGATGGTGAAGACGACCTAGAGTCCCTTCAGCAGGAATCATTCACTGAGGATGTGTATACCTTAGAAAAAGAACACTTATCAGGACCCTCACAGCCTAAACGAATGAAGACTTAAATGGTATATTATAAATAATATCAGGCACCTACTTCTAGGCGAGCGTGTACCACACTGCCACCTTAGTCCTAATCGTTGCTTCCTATCAGGCGCGATTAAGGCCAAACTATAAATAGATAAAAAAATTTGATAACTCAACGGCTGAACCGATTTGGATGAAATTTGGTAGGTAGATAGATTAGGTCCTGGACTGACATATAGACTACTTTTTATTCCGAAAAAACGTAAACCAAATAGCAGGCAAGAGCTGATTAACAATAAAAATCGTTATTTCGAAAATTTTCACTTTTCGGAAACGTGTACCTCGAAAATGGGTAGGATTTCGACAAAAGTGCATAAGACAAAAGTTGTAGGTAATTTTATAAGCTTTCATTGCACAGAAGATACCTTTTCTCTACGACTCACCGTTTTGAAGATATTAGCAAAAAACCTAAAAATGGGAACTTTAAACCCCTCCCCCCCCTCCGGCTCCCCCCCTAGACGCGGGGACTTTTAGTATGTTAACTCCCTAAGCACCCTGAACAACTTTCTGAAGAAATCGCTTAGGTGCCAGCTAACGCACGCTACACCATTCGTTGAGTGGACTAATAGGTAAGTAATTAGGGAGGAGTCCCTAATTACTTACCTATCTGCTACGAAGTTATTCTGCAGTAAAATAGACCCCTATTGTAATTGTATACTACATTTTGCAATCTCATCAGATACCTATTACCTGTCCTAATTATAAGCAATGAGCAAAAAAGAATAGCCAATCATATCATTCACAAAACATTTCTGCCAACCGCTACGAAAACTTAACTTAATTTATAAGACCACAGATAACAACATTGTCTTGTAGAATTATTATTCCATTTAAGAGAGGTAGGGCACCATACTAGCGAGCAAGCCCGACTGGGGAAGGACCTCCACCTTACAGAAGACCACAGCCAAATGACTACACACAGCGGTGTAGTTGTGTTCCTGTGTGTGAGTACAGGTCTCCAGCGCTCATTTAGGAATGCGTTTTGAAAGAAACGTATTCCTATCCCAGGGTTACTTCCATCTTAAAGCCCTGGTGTAAAAAAAAGGGTTGGCAACACGCAAGTGATACCTCTGGTAATGCAAGCGTCTATAGGCTACGGATACTGCTTAACATCAGGCGGGCCGTATGCTTGTTTGCCACCCAAGTAGTATAAAAAAAATAAAAAAAAATTTGTGAATGCAAAAGCGGTTACATCGAGTGTGTCACTGTTTATCTGTCTATAAATTACCTGGTGTTTCATCATCATCATCTCAGCCGAAAATCGGCTACTGCAGGACATAGGCCTTATCTAAGCATTTCCACAGCCAGCCCTGGCTTGACCTTTTCCACAGGCTGCCCGCAAAGTTGGTCGTCAGTCCACCTTGTTGGAAGCTTCCAGTTCGTCGTCCGTTTTAGTATCCATTAGTGCATTAATAATAAATCTATACCTACACATATTCCACGTGAATGTAAATTCAATAATTCCTGTAAAGTCAATAATTTTTATAGGTACGTATTAGGCAGGTACATACTTATACTTAGGTAGCAAACAAGCATATTTTTCGTCTGATACCATCAGACGAAAAGGAAGCAGTTACCGTAGCCTATCGACACTATCACTACCTGTGTTATCATTTGCTTGTTGCTGGCCCAAAAAATTGCCACCACCACTAGAATTTGTGATTAGGAGATATACATAGCATAGAAAATATTTTAAAAAATAGGCATTCCTAAATGGCGACCTGTATCATAATGTAAGGCTAAATCTCTCGCTTTACTTTCCTATACTATGCCTGTAGGTACTCATGTAACTACACCACCGTGTGTAGGTACTTTCCCAGTAATTAGAGGAAAGATTTTATTTTTTGGTTTGTTTTTTTGTAACGATTTAAATCAAAAACAACTAGACCGATTCTGAAAAGCCTTTCACTTGCCTAAAGGCCTAAAGCTACATTACCAGCGGATAACATAAGCTATTTTGGAATGCTATGTGGCACAGACTATAGGCACAGAATACTTAATAGTAGGTACAGCTATAGGTTAGCTCATTGCTTATAGTATATAGTAGGTATCTATACATATACATACATACATAATATATCATCACCCGTCTCCCAGTGGGGTAGGCATATATATAATAAAATATATACCTAATCTATCTTAGCAGTTATTGTTTCAAGTATACAGACGATATTCCGATCACAGACGTCCAATTCTTATTCAACAACGCTTTTGTGACGACATTAATTAGCAGACAATGCTGCAATGATTAAAATTGAAAATTATTCGTCAAGATTCATGAAAAGCTCTTAATTAAGCCCTATAATTGAACTGTGGAATCTGATTGAATTTTCAGTTGTATGACGATCGCATGCATAATGTAGGTAGGTACTCTTAATCAAGGTTTATAGACAGTCCTGTGTAATAATATCTACCTATTACCTTCCTACGTAGGTATACCTAGGTAGGTATTGTTTTGTTTGGTTTCGCAAATTTATTTAGTTATACTTTTTTTCATAATTGCTAAAAAAATAATATATTTATGTCGATGTTATAATATACAACCATAGAATAGAAGTGCCTACTTAAATATAGAATTTCAAATGTTTTTTTTTTGCCTACGTCTTCACGATACAGGCTCAGGTTTGCCTATTGTGAAGACTACATTATTGTTATTTATGTTTAAAACTAACAGCGCTTGCAAAATACTCATTAAAATGTAAGGTTTTTATATTAGACTAGCTGTTGCCCGCGGCTCCGTGGATGTCGGTTATCGCTGTAAAAAGTAGCCTGTGTTATTCCAGACCATAATCTATCTCTGTGCCAAATTTCATCCAGATCCGTTCAGTAGTTTTTACGTGAAAGAGTAACAAACATCCATATACATCCATCCATTCTTACAAACTTTCACATTTATAATATTAGTAAGGATATTATGTTATTGTTAAAGGCTAAAAATACAACATTGGAATACACACTGGAGAGCACACCATAGATCTGCAAACCCTAGCTCTACAACTCGATAGGAGTTCAGAAACGGTCGCTGTAGTCTGTTGTTCCGTATCTACCGCTTTTATACTTGAAAAAAGTAGGTAAGCATGCCGCTGCCGTCGCCGCGTCGCCGCTGGGCCCCCGCTCAATATGAAGGTAGCTTATCTTTCTTTAAATATCATTGAGGAACCTACATGGACCAAACAGAATGTAAAGCTAAAGGCATTGCGCAGTTGATTATATAGAACCTAGGTATACTTGATATAGCCTCAAGTTTCGCCTGCGAACTGCAATTAAAAGGCATAGGGCCACTAATTGATTTTTATCATACTTCTTAGCTGGCAAAAAGCATACGATCCGCCTGATGGCAAGCGGTTACCGCAGCCAACGCTTGCAATACCAGAAGTAGGTATTACTTACGTGTTGCCAAATTAAAAAAATTAACACCAGGGTAAATTAACGCTGGAAACCTGTACTCACAGGAACACAAATACACCGCTGCTTTGTCCTTCCCTAGACGGGCTAGCTCGCTTGCTGCGAAGCAAGACAAGATAGACAGACAAATGTTAATAGGCTGATATTCCATTATTTATGCATCATTACTAGTAAAATTCAGATAACAACATCTAGGTGTGTTAGCAATCTTAATAAAGTAAGTAGATATATAAAATGTATAATGTTGATATTATGTTGGTATAAAGAAATTAATCTTTGAACTATTTGGAAGTCCCCTTACCTCAATTCAATAAAAATAGAGTTAATTAATATCTAATAATGTTCTCGGAACTGGTTCACGGCAGTTAATCTCTACGGAGACTACCCATCTGCGCGGGATATATTATAGTGTATAAATGTGTGCAAGACAGATGCACTCTGTCCACAAAGACAGGTGCACTCTCTCTTCCTCCTCTCTCAGTCTGATGCCTCTGATGGGAACAATCTGAACCGGAGACATCAGGAGTAGGACTAACGGCTTCACGTACTTTTAGACACGCATGTGTAAACACCGCAAATTTCTAATCTCCGAACATTTATTGCGAATTTCTTGACAGAAAAACCAAACATCTACCGAGTCCGTATTAAAATCTACAGAGATCCGATTTACCGAGGGGAAAAAGTATTTTCATACATAAAATAATTGTTTTGCCAGATAATGATCGATTTTTTTTTTTTTTTTTTTTATAATTTAGATACCTACTAGAATAATATATAATACTTAATATTGGCAGCTGTAAGAAAAAAGGAAAGGCACGTCATAAAAAAAAACAAAAAGATATTAAAAAGTATTGATCAATGTTTTATTTTCTTTCTAGATACACTGGCAACGGGTTCCGTTTCGTATTCTATTTCGACGCGCGGCTTCTTCTGCCTTACAGTCTCGGCGATGTCCTGCAAATAATATGTTTTATATTAGTTATATAGTATAGTAATAGTTTTGTATAGTTTTCTGCGCATTTTTCCTTTTTTCCGTCACCCATAGTATAAGAAATTGTTTAAAAATTACAGGAATAAAATCGGTAAAATCGTTCTCAAGTTACGGCGTAGACCATAGAAAATAGGGATTAATTTATATATAAATATTATATATATAGCTGTACAAATTACCTCAATGTCTGATGTTTCAGATTCAAAATCACTGCCAACATAAGCATTCTCTTTCTTGCCCGAATCACTATCCTGTAAAGTCAAAAAAACATTAATAAAATACATAATACAGAAAAAGAAGAATGTTACTGGAAGCTGAAAAAAGTTTGCGAAAACCCGATTCAAAATTTTTTTTAAAGACAGTTCTCGAACTAGAGAACGCGCCCTGTGTCGCGGGGGACTATACAAACATACAATTAACGGACACAAAGTATGGTGTACTTTGTGTCCGTTAATTGTATGTTTGACTAGGGACAATCATTTATGGATCTCACAATTTTTGTGTCGTGTGGGGATCGAACCCATAACACGTCGTGCAGTAGTAAATGGCGAGGTAACCACTTAAGCCACTGAACCAACTGTGCAGTCATTAAGGGCGGGAGCACACGATGCGTTGCGGCGGCAGTGCGGCGCCGGAGCGGTGTCGCTGCGTCGTCTTACATAGAAATATCTGTGGCATGTCACACGATGCGCTCCGGCGCCGCACCGGACTTGCAACCACCGAGACGAGGCGGGGAGGGGTGAATCCGTTGCGAAGTCGGAGCGGCACCGCTCAGTTGTTTATGCGTCACAAGGAAGTTAGTCCAATAAATGGAAATTCTATGGGACGCTGCTTCGGCGCGGCGCCGCTGCGACATAACAACGTTGCGGCGCGCCGCACCGCTCGTGTGCCCGCCGCGCGCCGATACGGTAAAATCTTTGCGGTGCGGCACCGCAACGCATCGTGTGCCCCCGCTCTAATAGGTCATTATTATTAATTGATTGCAATAATTATAGTAATTATTATAGTATTAGACTGCACGGTTGGTTCAAATGGTTAGGATACTGCCTCGTTGGTATAGTGGTCTTCTGCTGATCAACGAGGTCCCAGGTTCGATTTCTGACAAAAAATGATACTGGATTGTTCTGTCAAGAATTTCACAATAAATGACAAATTGGCGCTGTTTATACCCTCGGACCTAGAAAAGCATGTAAAACCGTTGGTCGCACGTCTGATCTCCCTTCGGGCGTCGGACTGACATAATAGAGTTACATAGAGAGCACTTATGTCTACGCACAAACTTGTACGCTTTAATAACTCGTTTTTTTTTAATCTACCAAGGAGGCAAACAAGCTTACGGCCCGCCTGATATTAAGCAGTTACCGTAGCCTATGGGCGGTTGCAACACTAAGAGTTATCGCTCGCCGACTCGCCGCTCGCTTTTCCGACCCCATGCTATAGTCTCTCGGGAAAGCCTCGACAGGGAGCTTATTCCATAAGCAAATGGCTAGCCTCCGCTGAGATTGGCTGCCGTAAGCGAAATTCGGTTAGGAGATAGATATATCCAAAAAAATCTACTACGAACTACTGATAACTTTTTGCCAAATTCTAAACCATAAAATTTTATCCGAGTAGCATGGGATACACCAGGGACCATTTAGTCAAATCCACTACTACTACACGAAAGAGAGAGTGGTCTAAGTGTTGAAATCTTTAAACAAGCAATTCTTGTATAATATATAATCTGAATCTCGGAAACAGCTCCAACGATTTGTATGAATTTTAGTATGCAGGAGGTTTCCGGGGCTATTAATTGATCTAGCTAGGTTTATTCAGAAAACGTTAATTTCCAACAAAAAAACTGAGCAAAGCATATATTGATATAAAAAAGTCCAAGATACGAGTACATAACAAGTGCCTAAGAACTGTGTGCATAAAATACAGGCTTTGTTGCGTATTTCTAATAGAATTGCATCGTTCGAGCCACACAAATTCAACTTTATATCATGCAGGTAAGGTTGAACTTAAAGAATAATGTGTTTTTATTGTTACTGTAACTACTAGTGACAGTTTTGAGTGTTTGACTTTTGTGCGAGAATGTGTATCTTCGGTTTTTGTATACGAATGGTAATATATAAATAAACCCACTTCATCTGTATCCATGTCACTATCAGCTTCAACAAACTCGTCTGTTTGCTCCACAGTCCTTTCCAACTCCTTCTCTAACTCTGGTTCCATCTCTCTCTCTCTTTCCTCTTCTTCTTCATCTTCTTTTTCACTTTCGCTTGATATCTCTTCTGCTTTAAGAGCCGCGTCGAATGCCATTTGTGGGAAGTTATAAATATCATTGTACTGAAACAAATATATCATTTTATATTAATTTTTCAGGCATTAACATACCCATGCACAGCAATTAATATATATAGTATTATAGATTCTCTAGATTTAGAAGCATTCATGAAGTAATTAATGCCAATAACGGTTTTAATTATTTTTTTTATAATACTTGGGCAAACAACATATGGTCCACCTGATGTTACGCAGTTACCATAGCCTATGGACGCTTGCAATACCAGAGGTATTACCGTGTTGCCAACCAATTTTTTTACACCAGGGCTTTAAGATTGAATATCTCTAGGATAGGAACACGTTTCCTTCAAAACACATCCCTAAATGAGTGTTGGAGACCTGTACTCACAAACAGGAACACAAGTACACCGCTGTGTGTAGTTATTTGGATCTGGTCTTCTGTAAAGGGGGAGGTCCTCCCCTAGTTGGGCTTGCTCACTAGTATTATGCCCTATAGCTTCTATATAATATATAAGTTTGAACTATACTTACAGTACCCTTCTTCAACCTCTCAAGCAGTTGTTTCTCAATAGCATTGTCTATTCTAGCAGCTACTAACGCCTTCTCCTCACGTCGTCTTTCCCTTCTCTCTATCTTACGCTGTATTGGAACTATTTCTTTTCTATAATTAAAAAAAAAGGTTTGTGTACATAGTGCAAAGATTTTTAAATATAACATCTTTAGGGCTGTTGGGCACTTGGAAAAAGTACTGAACTCATGAGAATGTGACCTTCATGCTTCTTATTTGTGTCGATGGAACAAAACTAATAAAAAGATGGTACAATTTAATTATGTATTGTACCATCATGCAGATATATATGTTACGGTAAGAGTGAATAATTGAAGATTATTAATAATTATCTATTATTATTAATAATTACCGAAAGTCGAGGTTAAACTGATAAATTAATCACATTTGTCGGTTATTATTAATAATTTAACCCCAGTAGTGATAAATGTAATAAGTGGCCAAGGATTGCGGGGCGGGGCGGTGTGTGCGACGTGCGAGAGGCGCGGGGGGTTAGGTTAGGTAAGGTTAAATAAATAAAAACCTAACCTAACCTAGGTTAGGTTAGGTTAGGTTTTTGTTTATTTTATAACTTTTACCAATATGTATCGTGAATTATTAATAATTACACTTGACTACGGCTCACATAAAGTTAAATAAATAAAAACCTAACCTAAACTAGGTTAGGTTAGGTTAGGTTTTTATTTATTTTTTAACTTTTACCAATATGTGTAGTGAATTATTAATAATTACTACTAAAAGTAATAAATTTCGATCGATTATTCACATTTACCAAAACATGTGGTTATTATTAATAATTTTGTAAAAATATTAATAATTTTCAATTAATCAGATTTACCGTAACATATATACAATGCTAAAATTACATTGTTTAGAAACAGTAATAGATTTAAGTACAATAATTTTCGAACCTTGTTATATTTTGTAGCAATAATGTATTGAAATTGTTTAAATAGGTATGGACATACATATTGTAACGGGCCATATTTAAATTTTACAAACGCATAGTACATCGAAACGGCCTGTACTCTAGAATGTGGGGCGCTAGCTGCACTTTACGCTAGGTTACCGAAAAACAATGAAATATTATTACATAGTTAACATAGTGATTTTTCATTTCCTTATTTTTATTCGTACTCTTCGAATAAAAACAAATTTGGGGTGTTTCGGTATTTTACCATACCAAGAAGAGCATTGCATACAGATGTATTCTCACTGCTGATGTGCAATGCTACAACTACTAGTTCTTCAACAATAGAATAAGAAATTATAACTTACACTCGTCTTAGCTTAAGTTTTCTCATCCGTATAAGGTATTGTGTTATTTTGACAAATCTCTGTTTGCATTTTGCTTTGATAAAACCGGGCCAGTATAAAAGATTCTCATTGATTTGATATATGGCTTTCTCAAAGTTCCTTGATAATTTAACTTTCTCCCATTGTTTTGCTGGAAACATAACCCTGGAATAAGAAAATCACTTTAAATCTACACAAGCTGTTATTTGGTTATTATTGAAATATCACACTATTATACACCTAAATGTTAAGTAACTAATTAAAAAGAATCTTGTTAACTTCTGTGGTAAAATCTAAATAATCTCTTGTAACAACACACACTCAACTGGACTGTTGATATAGTGGTTAGCTATACTGATTGCTACGCTGGAGGTGGTAGGTTCGATTCTAACCCAGCATAAATATTACTTCTGTGAATGGGTCTTATTTATCTATAAGCTATGCTTATAAATATGCTTTATGGTCAAACTTTCTCACATACCTTTCAGCTGTCTTCATGTATAAGTATATAATACCGTTTTCTTCTCTGATTGTGGCATATTTACTGTTGGCAAGAGGGCACGACGCCCTACTGCATAGACCAGTCAGGTTAAACTCATTACGACAGAATTGTTGAGTTTTTGTACTGAAAAGTTATTCAAGTAAACCGTTATTGGCTTTCATACTACTAATAAAAACATAAATAACATTCTGTATGATCATACTCACGTTACTTTGTGGGAGCAGTGTGTTTTGTTGATAATAGCCCATACAACCTAGAAACAGAATTTTACTTGTTTTACAGATCTAAATACAATCGATTACTTATTATCACCACGATGTCATAATGTTATTAGTAGTACTTACGTCGTCGTGCTGCATTTTTCTATATTTATTCTATGTAACATAAAAATAAATCACATGTAACAACACAACATAACCTCAAATCAAGTAAAAACTGATAGCAAGCACGAGCAAGACGGCGACGCCAATGCAATGCGCGACTTGACGTAACTGACGTAAGTCAGTGATTGTATTTTGGCATTTGACACTTGACAGGCGGCAGCTTTCGTTCTGTTCAGAATTCTTAATTTATAAATCTCATGGATTATAATGAATCGTAGGATGGAATCATTACACCTCGTGCTCGTAATATAATGTAGTAATGCTTTAATTTAAACTCTTAATTTGTAACTCGAATGTTCATTAATTTTAGTAAATTAGTTAATAAGAAATAAAGAAAAACATTTAATCAACAATAATTTATTTATTGTCTAAAATTTGAACTTTACGGTGCATCCCGTGCACCATACTAATCAGCATGCAGTAGCATAATATTATATCAGAACAAACCCATATATTTTTGATTTCATTTATGCTGAACAATCTCATATAAATTACTAGAGAAACGACCATCTGAAACGAAGCAAGCATCTGCAATGGTCTCCAAATCGATTATAGAAATCCGTGGAATGAGTTGCGATATCATTGTTAATGTGTATTGTACAAAAAGTGACTTAATTTATACAAAAAGTTATAATAAGATATTCTGTTATTCTTTTAGCATATCTAACTCGTCCTCTGGTAACACTTTACAAGATTACGCATTAGGTTTACCTAAGTGGCAATTAAATTAGACACTATGGGGGTTTTGAAAATTTATCCATTGTACTGTCACCTATTTATTAAAATCTAAACCTCCTGTCCATTTTCTAAGGTTCTTAATAAATAATTCTTCTGCCTTATTATGTTAATAGAAATATGATATGTACTAACGATATTTTTAAGAAAGATTATATTATATTAAAGATGATAATATTATTATAATAAATTACCTACCCTATACTCACGATTTCCTAGGGTGTCCCGAACTCTTGCCTGCCTGTTTTCGTGTACGTACAGAGTAGGTACACGAAAACAGGCTTTTTATATTTTATTAAATAATCGCGCTCCAATTTTTACGATTTGGGCTATAAATAATAATACAGTATCATACATAATTAACAATTATTATAGATTTATTATAAGGTTTCTTGGAAGAAATTGAACAAGCTTATAATTCGACGTTCTTTTCCATCTGCATGTCTGTATTTGATATTAGGTCTTATGATTACTATTAAGTTTACAATAACGAAATATCTATTTATCTAATTTACACATATAAATTTAAAAAATATAGCTAATTTATAATTTATGGGCTCGGTCAGAATTTGGGCCAAAGCTACCTCTTAACTTAAAAATCTTACTACAAATGAAATCAATTGACATGTTTCATGCTTACTACAACACTAATTCTAATTCTATTTTTTCAGTTTGAAATCGTATGTCGGTTATTTTAGTGTTCTGTCTGTTTACGTTTTGTTTTCTACATGATCAAATCGCTTACGCCGCATAATGTAAAAATGTTAATTGTGCTCAATTTCCGAGTCTATTATTTCTAATAATCATACCATATTAGAGAGTCGTAGATAATAATGTTAGAAAATGAGTGACAATATAAAAGTAGTTGTCAAAGTTAGACCTTTAATTTCGCGTGAAATTGAAGAGAAACTTTCGTACCAGTGGCGAGTAAAGAATAATACACTTTATCAGCTCGACCAGAATGGAAAAGATCAGGGACAGTCATTTACATTCGGTGAGTGAAACTTTTAAATTGGGGGTTATCAAATTGTGTTCGGAACTATTGTGATTATAATGAGCAAGTGGGTAAATACGTCACGGAGGCGAAGGCTGCGAGTGGTAATAGCGACTTTCAAATTATATTTCAGACCAAGTTTATGACAAGGATACGAAGACATCAGATGTTTATGATGACATCGCGAAGCCTATCGTGCAAGCCGCTACGGCAGGCTTCAACGGCACGATATTTGCTTATGGACAAACGTCGTCGGGCAAGACGTATACCATGACTGGAACGGATAGCTCTCCAGGAATAATTCCGCTGGCAGTGCTTAATCTATTTGAACTTATTAAAAATGTTCCAGACCGAGACTTCTTAGTGAGGTAAATATGCACTTCACTCTCATTGTAACTCAGTAGCTCTTCTATCATGCTAAATGAAAGACCATGGTTGCCTCACTAGTTTGATATCTATACCTAACTAAAAAATATTTAATCCATAAATGATTGTTCTGGATCCAGGTGAATTGTTTGCTCATAATTTCAATGTATTTTAAACCTCAAACAAGCACAATTTTGTGGTATTGTTTTGAATCTCTCCACCTTATTATAATATGTAGATGGACACCTTGCAACGACTACTAGATGGATTTTGACGAAATGCCACAATGTAATAACTTAGTATACCAGGAGAGATCATCTTTACATAGTATAAAACAAAGTCGCACCCACTGTCTGAATGCTTAGATCCTTTAAACTATGCAAAGGATTTTAATTCAGTTCTCAGTAATAAATAGTGATCCAAGAGGAAGGTTTATATATATATATATATATATACATTTATAGTATAATTTAAAAACTAGAATAAACAGAAGGCTAGTAAGTTATAATTTATTATTTCCAAAAATATTTGGGTTTTGTATGAACATTTATGCAGACGGAGTTGCAGATAAAAGCTAGTGAAATGTAAACATCTTTGAACTGTGTGAAGGCCACCTAATGGCCAGTAGGAATTTAAATAATTCAATCAATTGATTATAATTCCAGTTATCAGATAGATAAACATATGATTACTTGAATTAAAAGTCCAGTCTATAGTATTACACTGTTTTGTGTATGTTAATAAATATTATAATAAATCATGTTAGCAATGTCAGTGGGTATTTGTATTGCAACCAATATGATTCTATGGTTAATTCAGAGCAAAATAAAAAAGTATGTAAAACCTATTTAATTGTTATCTATGGCTAATCATTTACTGTCAGGTGGTATGGTAATTTTGTCCACTTTAGTCAAAAGGTCCACTTTCAGAACTGTAAGGTTTTGGCATGGTGAGGTTTTAATTTTTATGCACATGGCCCCATGTATGCAGACACTTTTAAATTTTCTATCAATGTATCTATTAACATAACTGCTACCATCTATGGAAAATTTAATATCTGCATATATTTTGCCTGCCCATTGTATTGTGACGATAAAGTTTTTAAATATGTATTGCCAGCTGCCAGTATTATTTTTTGTTGTGCAGTATAGTCCTATTGAGTCAATAAAATTTTCATAACAACATTATTTTAACTTTTTGTACTAAACAAATACATTCGGCCTCTTCTAAAGACAATGTTTAATTTCATTTATTGCTTCAATATAAATTTCATTTCCATTTGTTATTCATAAGAAACAACTAAGTATTGGCATAAATTCAACAACATCCCTCGTTCCGTTGTAGACGAAAGTCGCGAAAAACTTGTGTCTGAAATCAGCAGTACTCTGTCCAGAGTCTCTGATTGGGGTCGACTAAATTTAGTCCATTTCAACCCCACTAAGACACAAGTTTGCGCGTTCACCGCTAAAAAAGCCCCATTTGTTATGGCTCCACAGTTCCTGGACACAGCCCTTAAGATATCCGAGAGCATTGGGATTCTTGGCGTTGACATATCCTGCGAGGTCCAGTTTCGTCACCACTTGGAGGACAAGGCCAAGCTGGCATCTAGGAAGCTCGGTGTGCTCAACAGAGCAAAGCGGTACTTCACTGCGGGCCAAAGATCGCTGCTTTACAAAGCGCAAATTCGGCCCCACATGGAGTACTGCTGCCACCTTTGGGCGGGAGCACCTGGATACCAGCTTGGACCTTTTGACTCGATCCAAAGGCGCGCTGTGAGGATTGTTGACGATCCCAAGTTCACAGGCGGTATTGATCCACTTAGTTTAAGGAGAGACTTTGCCTCCTTGTGTGTGTTCTACCGCCTGTACAACGGGCTGTGTTCCGAGGAATTGTTTGATATGATGCCCACGGCCACATTTTATCAACGCACCTCCCACCAGGGACAGGGAGTTCATCCACACATTTTAGAACCTTTATCGTGCCGCACTGTGCGGTTTCAGAGGAATTTCCTCCCACGTACGATTAAGTTGTGGAATGAGCTTCCTGCCGAGGTTTTCCCGAAAGACTATAGCATGGGGTTCTTCAAGAAAGGAGTTATAAGGTTTCTAAAGGGTCGGCAACGCGCGAGTAATACCCCTGGTGTTGCAAGCGTCCATAGGCTACGGTAGCTGCTTACCATCAGGCGGGCCGTATGCTTGTTTGCCTACTTGGTAGTATAAAAAAAAAAAAAAAAAAAAAAAATTGTGTGTTGCAAAAGAAACAAAGATAACTCTGTTCCAAATTCAATAGTTCCATGAAATACATAATATTCTTATTGTTAACCATTTTCTTACTTGCAAATACAATAGGCAATTGTGGAATAAAACAATATTATGTATTATTTTATTACTTTGTAATATTAATTAAGCAACTTTTCAAAAATTCTACTATATACTTTACGCTTACAGTCTAAAATGAATTTATAATCCAACTTTTAGCTTTCTAGACTTTTTAATGGGTAGGCAACATGCAAATAATACCACTGGTATGGAAAACGTCTACAGGCTACAATAACATCAGACGGGCCGTATTCTTGTTTGCCACCCAAGTACCTAGTATAAAAAAGTAGTTTTGGCTGAGCGTCTAGAGCTGGAAATAATTTCATATGCATAAATGTTACCTACTAACTAATTGTTTTTTAATTTGATACAGAGTGTCTTACATAGAGATTTACAATGAAACCGTGAAAGATTTACTAAATGTTGAGAAAAAGGATATCAGAATACATGAATCATTGCAAGGTGGGGTCAAGGTGGATGTTACTGAGAAGGTCACATCTTCACCAGAAGAAGTCCTTGAGGCTATGAGAGAGGTAATTATGGATTTACGTGTTTTGCAATTTCCCTTTAGATTAATGTATGATTAAACAAAAAAGGTAAGTATTATATAAAAATAATACTTGTTAAATTTGTATTGTATGTAAATTAAAATGTTTGTGTGATCCACAAACAGATGTTCCTAGTGTAGTATATTTTGTGTCCAACAATTGTACATTTGTTTAGTCCCCAGCGACACAGCGCTCCTTTTGACAGTTCCGTGTTCCCCAAAGTGTGTATCGCAGTACCACTAGTGTACCATGGTCATTATTTGGTGTGCCTCGGAAAAATAACATTATCTCAAAGTTAGATAGACAGACAGTAAAATATAAAACTGCAGTATAAAGTTTAGGTAATAAATATTGGTTTGTTGATTAATAATACATAGATGTTGATTATTAATATTTAAAAAATTATTCTTCATATATGGTGTTCCTCCAAAATTTCGGAATAATCTAGATGTACCTTGAAGACTAAACATTTACGGAACACTGCTTTAGAACATAAGATTTGTAAATCCCAAATTCAAATCGTTCTTTAAAACTTTTTTTCTACTTAATCAGCCTATGAATTAATTAGATAAATACTAAAATAATAGTCATTGCATTTTCAGGGTGAGGCTAACAGACAGAAAGGTGCCACCAATATGAATGAACTGAGTAGCAGATCTCATTCCATATTTCAAATTGTAAGTACTAAAATTATTCTATAATTTATTTTAAGCTTTAACAAAATTGTCTATAATAGTTAATATCTTTTTTATATTTTGGTAGTCTGAATATAGCTACTTTGTTTAAGCAGATATTCAACCGGTATTCTAGGTAAATATTTTATTTGTTTTGAAAGAACTAAAACAAACCTATACAATATTATTATTTTAACATTTTCTTCTTGTAATAAAATAATCCTACCATCATTACCATCTCAGCTAAAAGACGTCCATTTATACGTGTTAATGTAGATTAATACAGCCTGCTAACATTTATAAATGTGAATTCCTCTCTTATAACGATCAGCCGACGAATACACCATTTTTACTACTACCATTTTTTTAGTGTTAAAAATCATTATAAAGTGGAAAATAATTATTGAAAAAATAACAATTTTATTTTATTTTATTCTCGCAAAAATAATATTTTATTTTTTCTATCATGATTTACTTAATGAGTTTTTCATCATCCCGTTCGGAAATGTGCCAAAAAAATTACTAAACGATTTATGCTATAAATAGAAAAAAACACTGTTACATACAAATCATCCTACAAATGGTTTTTAAAAGATGTTTATATACCTTTTTCGTGGTTAGCTAACATTGCGTGGGATTAGTGAAGTCAGATAAAGCTTATTATTATGCAGTTTTTATGGTCATGGAGGTCTAATGTAATGAGGTACACCCACATTTTTAGTTGTTAGGCAACTATTTAGGCCATGTTAATACGCAATTCGTAAATGTGTTAAAAGCACA
The DNA here is from genome assembly GCA_947095525.1 of Trisateles emortualis. Lineage (NCBI taxonomy): Eukaryota > Metazoa > Arthropoda > Insecta > Lepidoptera > Erebidae > Trisateles > Trisateles emortualis. Next base: position 15,416,226 of record OX352736.1, on the reverse strand, counting down.
AAAAAATGTGTTTACTTAAAGGTTGATTATGTATTATCTATCAGCCTTTATGGGGCGTGGGCTGCATCAAATGGAATAACAAAAATCCGTACTATATGCTAATGTGAATTTAAACATGAGACAACCCACGTGTTCAAAAAGAAATTGTGATACTAACCTAATATGCTCTGGACTGCCTCGGTGGTCCAGTGGCCGCAGTATGCGCCTGCTGTGCATGAGGTTGTGGGTTCGATTCCTACACAGGACAAAACTTTGTGTGACCCACAAAGAATTGTTCTGAGTCTGGGTGTAATTTGTGTCCGTTAATTGTATGTTTGTAAACTCCCCCGCGAAACAGAGCTTGTTCTCTAGTGCGGGAGTTGTCTTATAAAAAAAGAAAAAATATATATATAAACATATATAAAAGCATATAAAAGTAGTTGTTAAGGTTGTAGTGTATTAAGGTCACAACTCTATTTAGCTCTTTTGATAGAAAGAGGAAAGGAGACATGGACCCAGCGGTGGGGCATATATGCATTGTTATTTTGAACTACCACATAGCTGGAGTATAGTTCAAAATAACTTAACTGAAACATGGTTTTCGTAACTGTATTTTGACTATACGGTGCATTACATGTGCGCGAGTCTTAAGCTATTATTGTTTATAATAATAATAATAATCATTTATTTCGTGTCGCATAAACACAGAGATAAATTCCTTATAGACTAGCATACACAACTTGGGTTAGTATAAGAGTTAAATAACTATATTAGTAATGTTTCACTTGCACTTTAAGTCTTTGTGCGTTCGGGTGGTACTTGTCCGCGGAAACGACGGAACACCACGCCCTTCGGCCAAAATTCCTTTTTCATGACGAGGTGCAGGTAGCAAGGCGCTACTCGAACTACAAATGCCTCGAAATTGACATTACGATGCGACTCCAGCAGCTGCACTCTCGGCATGTATTTAATATTTTTGCGCACGTAGTCTGCTATGTCTTCCGCCTTTGTGGTGTTTATATTTAGTAGTTTAAGTTTAAATATAGAAAGTGAAATTTGAGCCATTTCCTCTTATTCAATCAAGCTGAAATATTGCATACATAATAGGTACCTATGTAGTACAAGTAATCAGGTTGGAAAGAGATTTGCAGTATCAATTTCACTTAGTGTTTAGGCCGTCTATTCTGTTCAGTGGGCGACAGTCGCTTTTATCGACTACTTGATACGAATTTTTAGAAAGAAATATATATCTAAGTGCCATCAATCAATATTTGTGCGCTTATGAAGTTGCTGCCAGCAGTTATACGAATTGTCTTTTTTTTTTTCGGTAAACAACATCCACAAGCTAATATATAAAGGTCCCATGTTAAAAATGCTTGGCCCCAGAATCTGTACTTGTGCCTGGCATATAGGCTCCACATCCAATTTATATACCACTACCTGTTGCCCGCGGCTCCGCCCGCGTGGATGTCGGTTATCGCTGTAAAAATGTGTTCCTATGTGTTAATCCAGACCATAATCTATCTCTGTGCCAAATTTCATCCAGATCCGTTCAGTAGTTTTTACGTGAAAGAGTAACAAACATCCATCCATTCATACTCACAAACTTTCACATTTATAATATTAGTAAGGATATTTTTTGTAGCGAATAAATTCAAAACTACTGGACCAATAATTGGTCCAGTAGTTTTGAATTTTTAAAATTATTTTAAAAATTCTTTCACCTATAGAAAGCTATATTATCAGCGAGTAATATAGGCTATATGTATATTTTTCAAATTACGGTACCTCTACGAAATCTTTAAATTTGATGTCCACCCGTGACGATGCCAGTACTTGCCCATAGTATCTTATATATTTTTTATACCACGACAATGACAAACAGGCACCCGCCTGAATAGCACTATTTTAGACCCTATATCTTGTAATAATAATAATCATGGGATACGGAAATCTAGTTTTTTTTAAAGGTAAACTCTAAACAATATTATAATACAACATCTATTTACTTTCAGACAATAGAATCTCGGGAACACATAGAAGGTGAAAACGAAGGAGGTTGCGTGAACGTGTCGCAGCTAAACTTGGTAGACTTGGCTGGGTCTGAACGCGCAGGCCAAACGGGAGCTACCGGCTTACGATTCAAAGAAGGCACTCATATCAACAAATCTCTCTCTGTACTTGCTCTGGTCATTAAACAACTGTCTGAAGACCCTAACAAGTAAGTCATACATTTTTTATATTTACGACATATATAATGATATACTGTTGCCCGCGGCTCCGCCCGCGTGGATGTCGGTTATCGCTGCAAAAAGCCTATGTGTATTTTAAGACCATAATCTATCTCTGTGCCAAATTTCATCCAGATCCGTTCAGTAGTTTTTACGTAAAACAGTAACAAACATCCATCCATACTCACAAACTTTCACATTTATAATATTAGTAAGGATATATTTTACCCGGCGAGCTTCGTATCGCCATATAAAAAAAAACTTAACTTTCTTTTATACAAACCTTGTCCAGATCTGTTTAGTCTTTTTGGCGTGATTGAGTGACAAATATCCATACATCCATGTAAACTTTCGTATTTACAATAGTTAATATTAGATGCTCATGAACATGTACACAACTACACTAATTGTGTTGTTGTATGGCTTTAGTATTCTGTAGGGTGAAAGTTCTTCCTAACTTTAAAAAACTAATTTTATGGGCCCTATCTGAAAAGTAAATTATACCTATCTGGCGATTAAAAAGAAAAGGTATAAATTATAGGTATATTTATTTATGTATGTGTAATTATGTTTTGTGTTGCATCTTATTCTAAGGAATAAGATTCTTTTCTTTTTTATTGTTGTCACCTGCTATGCTTATCTCTGCATCACCCAAAGGTTGACTGACAGAAAATGCTTTAGGCATTCAGGCCGCCTTGTGCAATTTGTTTGCAGGAAGTTTAAAATAAAAAGAGAACCAAAGTATTTTGTCCATACTCTATCTTTGACAGTTTAGTCAGCAAAATTATAGTAGGCGAATTTCGAATAATATCACATTAGGCATTTTTTCTTGACCAATTTAAACACACTAAGACCTGGTAATATAATTATTTAGTACTGTTTCCAATAACTACTAACTTTGTACCATTGTTATTCTAAATTTAGAATGGGCCTTAAAACATTCTGAAGTATTTATTGTACTACAAAGAAGCGATATAAAGTCTCTTCAGAAAAGAATAAAGAACTGTTGTTCGTATTTATCAAGGTTGAAAGGTGAAGTAATCAATGGTAGGCTTAAAACAATAATATAATAAAATGTAACTGCACTAAAATGTTATAATAAATGGTATAATTTCTCAAAGAAATCCTTTAAAACATTTTCTACACCATGTTGTTCTTAAAGTTAGTTAATAGTAATGGCACCCACATTAAACTGCTTAAAAAAAAAACAAAATCTCCCACGATTGGTTTAATGGCTTAAGTGATTACAGCAATGTATCCGTAATAGAGTATTGTGGGTGCGATCCCCACATGAGACAAAACATTGTGTGATCCATAAATAGTTTTCAAAAAACACCATTCTTAAAAGTTGCTTATGTTGTGATATAGAACTAGGTTCCAAATTTTTATTTCTATACTTAGTAGTTGGCTGTCCGATGACCGTCAGACAGGAAACGATTTTATATATATATGATATAAGTGTATAATATTCAACGTTATTTTTTCAGATACGCAAATTATCGTGATAGCAAACTCACGCGTATACTTCAAAATTCTTTGGGTGGTAATGCGAAGACGAGTATCATCTGTGCGGTCACACCGGCTGCTGTAGAGGAAACTATATCTACCTTACAGTAAGTTATTTTTATAAATTGGGGAAAGTTAAACCAATAATTCAGCAGCTAACTCAGCCCTGGGAGTTGTAGGCTTTAAGAGGTAGTCTTATTTAACTAGATCAATTTTTTTTTAGGTTACTGGCCGATTAAGTTACGACCCGCTCATCTGTTGGTCTAATCTGACGATAGCCTATAAGTTTTAGCAAAATCAGTCTGCCGTTTTAGAAGCCACATACAGCCTTATTATTAATAAACATGAAATAGAATAGGTGTAGTTTTATTATGTAATCTCTCATTCTGTCATTAGTTATTTGAAATTCGAAAGAAGAAGACAAAGTATGGCGTAACTATTCACTGGGTACACCATGTTTATTAATAAAGCGGATAGATTTTATATGCATATATAAACTTATAATAGCAATCCATATAATGTCCCACTGCTGGGCACGGGTCTCCAATCCTCTATCAAGAGAGAGAGAGGGTTTAGACCTTAATTCACACACGCTGGCCTAATGCGGGTTGGTGAATCAGACATGTCTTTTGAATTTCTTATAAGACATGTGGTTTTCCTCACGATGTTTTCCTTCACCGTTTGCAGATGGCGAATCATTTGATTAGTACATATAAACTCACAAAGTGAAATTCACATTGGTACCGCTCCCAGTATCGAACTCGCATCTCTTGCGTGCAAGTCGGTTACTTTCCCACTCGCCCACCACCGCTTATATATATAAACTTGCATACAAAAGAATTTCTTAGCTTATTATGATTTACGGTATACTTTTGTATTTATATGCTAACTCATTTCACAGATTTGCTAATCGAGCCAAAGCGATAAAGAACAAGCCTGAAGTGAACGCTGTTGCTACAGACGCTACCATGATCCAGCGTCTTACTAAACAGATGTCCAAGTTGCAGTCACAGTTGGAGAGTAAGAAAAATCTAGAGGTTTGTCAAGTCAAACTCATTTATTCATTTAGATCAAATTCATGATACTTATGAACGTCATCAAAACAAATTCCAGCATACTTTTTTCCTAAGGCCAATTCGCTGACTAGGGTAGGGCCTCGAAAAGAATTGGCAAGAAACTCGGGCCACTCTTTTTAATCGCCAGAGTATAACATTTACAATTTACAAGATCACGACAGAGGCCTTAATATGGGCGATCTAAATAACTCTGTCACCAGGTTGACCACTAACCAAACGATAAGAAGAAGAAGAATTTGGTATTAGTTACAATAGTGGTAACAAAAAGGAACGGAAACCAATATACCATAAGAATGAAATTTAGATAAGTATTTTATTAATAAGTAAGCAATATTAAAAAAAAAAAAATTTAGCTTTACACTATATGGTAATGAGGGATCGTTTCTTTTTGTAAGTATAAGATAGAAACGTGTCGAGATCACATTGCAATCTTAGTAAAAAACTAGACTACTACTAGTTTGTATATACTACATTACTATAACTCAATTTTTCCAACTGTGCAGTTGGTGCTGTCAAAATCGTTAAGTTGGCATGATTGTATTCCCCCACCCGCTTCACTCCCTACCTCCCCGCAGACGCCTGTCCCTGTCAGTACGGTTTGCACTTTCGTCTCGTTTGCGCTATTTGAATATCCATATTCCTCTTTGTCTCCGTGTGGTGACGGATTAAGAATACAAATGTACCACCACTCCATTTCATCCCGAGGGTGTCGGATATCCCTCCAAGTGTAAGGAGGAGTAGACCCGTGCCCAGCAGTGGGACGTTTATGGATTGAGATAATGATTCTTCTTTGATATATTAAAAATGCTTTTTATTATGGCATTACTTCACCATCACATCTATTAAAATAATTGCTATTATTGACCAATCTGCTGACCAATATGTTAAAGTACTCAAAACTGACGTGTAAAGTAAACGAAAGAAATATATCTATCTGTATCGAAGCAACTGGCATACCAGTCTCTCTCTACCATAATGGGAGACGGGCATGATAAATAAAACTGCCCCTCTAGACAGATGGCATAAGCGATAGTTGAATCGAAAAGTCAAAAAAGCAAATGTATGGGATTTGACGTAAGTTTACGACATTATAACGTAGACTAACGTCAAATCCATTTGCTTTTTTTAAATTTTCCATTGGACTTCAATTTATGCCACTTGTCTAGAGGCTCTGGACCTTGAGAGTCGAAAAGTTGGTACCGCGTTCTAGCACGAATTTCAATTCGTTTGTGGTGCGGTTGCCGACGCATGGTATCGACAGATTCCTCGAGCAAGAGCTTTGGCCGAAGGGTGTCGTGTATCGACGTTTTCGCGGACGATTACACAACACAGCGAGGTGTAACACGACACAGATCAAATGTGTTTAGTTATAAGTTTTATATAATATGTATATGTTAGTTTGTAAGGTGTATTGTTTTGTATTGTACTATGTAATCTGTGTATTTCTGAAATAAATAATCATTTTATTTATTTATTTAAACTTTATGCACAATATTGTACAAAGGTGGGCTTAATGCCATAGGCATTCTCTACCAGCCGACCTTTGGGTGATGCAGAGATGAATGTAGTAGGTGCAAGATGTGTTAAATTAAATAGGTGGAAAAATATATTTCTAATAAATATGATAACATAGACTAAATAAATACATAGGTTTAATTAAATACATATTCATAAATATATAATAATATAGTATATATATATATATATATATATATATATATATATATATATATATATATATATATATGTTACTGATGTGATGATTTAGCCAGTTTGTCAAAGAGGAGGTCCCTTACATTCATTTTAAAAGTGTATTATTATTATATATCTATGTCTACTGTTATCGTGTTACCACTGCGGTCCGTGTGGTGACGGATTAAGAATACAAATGTCACCACCCCATTCCATCCCGTGGGTGTCGTAAGAGTCGACTAAGGGAGTAAGTCAGGCAGACAATATCCACTGCAAGAGAGGGAAAACTCGAAACAAAACCCTATACCAACCCGTCTGGCCAGCGTGGTATAGTAGGCTAGTATCCCTCCAAATTTATGGAGGAGACCCGTGCCCAGCAGTGGGACGTTTATGGGTTGAGATGGGATGTCTACTGTAATCTTAATTACTTTTTAAATGTCGAATTTCTTTTTCAGCAAGACAATTATAACTTACAAAAGCAGATAACAGCATTACAACGGCTTATACTGAACAGTTTTGGTCAAAACCGAAGCATAGATATGATGCAGGGTACGAGAAGGAAACTCCAGCAACCAAGACGTGTGACTATACATTCTACGGTATCCACTATGGACGATGAACCGGTGGTTAATGTACCCAAATTTTGTACACCCAGTCTCAAGTATAAGTAAGTATGTAGTTGTAGCTTTCGAACGCGGCTTTGCATATACATGCATTGCATTTCGTATACAATCCTACGGGAACAGTAAAAAGTAGCTATGTGCTATCCCGGACTATACTACTTGGGTGGCAAACAAGCATATGGCCCACCTGATGTGAAGCAGTAACTGTAGCCTATGGACGCTTGCAATACCAGAGGTGTCACTTGAGTGTTGCCAACCCATTTTTTGACAACAGGGCTTTAAGATGGAAGCAACCCAGGGATAGGAATACGTTTTTTTCATAATGCATCCCTAAATGAGCGCTGGAGATCTATACTCACATACAGGAACACAACTACACCGCTGTGTGTAGTTATTTCGATGTGTTGTTCTGTAAGGTGGATGTCCTTCCCCAATCGGGCTGCTCGCTAGTATGGTGCCTTACCTCTCTTTAAATAATCTAAGCTTAATCCAAATCCGTTCAGCGGTTTTGGAGTGATTTAGTAACAAACATACAAACTCTTATGTTATTACGTGCTCCATTGTGTCCTTTAAAGCCAGAATGGAGAAATTCGAGTTCTTCTGTGCTATAAGCCTCCTCTCCTCCTTTGTGCATCTAGCCATCTGGTGAAGTCTTTGTTTATACTACTTAAGTGACAAACAAGTATACGACTCGCCTGATTGTAAGCAGTTTCCGTAGCCTATGGACGATGGCAATGCCGGGGGCAACACACGCTTGTTACCTACCCAAAAAAAAAAACGTGTTGTGATGAGGATTTCTGGGATAGGAAAACATTTAATTCTCTTCTTTGAAAAAAGACTACGCCCGCTAGGTAACAAGCCCTGTGTCACGAGAAACATACAATTTACAGACACACATTTATCAAGAGAGGTAGGGCATACTAGCGAGCAAGCCCGACTGAGGAAGGACCTCGACCTTACTGAATACCACAGCCAAATAACTACACACAGCTGAAAAAAAAAACAAATTACATCCAGACTTGAGACACATCTTTACTTAGCAGCAAATTCATAACTCATTCCTATTTTTTTTATAATAATAATAAACTTTTTTTTTTAATTATAATAATTAGCTTACTTTCTTTCCTTTCTTGTACATGTATAGCTAATGTATTGCTTTGTTCCACAGTCCCTTGTCGTTAACAAACAGTTCGGAGTTCCTGCCGATCCCGTCGACCAGCAAGTTGGCGAGCGTGCCGGAAGAGCCCGCGCGGCTGATCACTCCGCCGCCGATACAACGTACGGTTAACTTTAATGACGAAGTTATAGAATTGGGTTAGTATTTTTTGTTTACTTTTAACACATAAAACGCTAATATTAATAACCTATATATGGCCTACTATTGGGCATGGATCTCCTGTTGGGCAAAGGGGTTTAGGCCTTAATCCATACACGCTGTCCTAATAATAATAATTTGTTTATTGAGATAAAAACGAACAAACCCAATAACAATTATCTCACATACATAAATATTAAATGTCAAACAATACATAAAGACAAATGTCACCACCCCTTCCATCCCGAGGGTGTCGTAAGAGTCGACTAAGGGAGTAAGTGTTATCCACCGCAAGAGAGGGAAAACTCTAAACAAAACCCCATACCAACCCGTCTGGCCAGCGTGGCATAGTAGGCTAATATCCCTCTGTTTGGAGGAGACCCGTGCCCAGCAGTGGGACGTTTATGGGTTGAGACTTCAATACATAAAGCCAAAAAAATGATACTTTCTGAATTACCAACTGAATAAATTAGGGCTTTGCGTAAGCCCTGTGTCGCGGGCACTTTACAAATATAAAATGTAACGATACAAATTAGAACAACCCTACATAATTGATCCCACAATTTTTATTTAGTGGGGATTGATCTTACTACATGCCATGCGATAAATAATAGTTAACTATAAAGATGGTAAAGGTTTTTTTTTACATTTTGAGTAACAAGGTTGTCCGTAATAAGTACTTAACCTACTTGTTCCTAATAAATACTCATCGTTAACATGAACATCGTTGCCATTAAAACAATACCTTTTTGTTCCACAGATAGTGATGACGACTCACCACATGATCAAGAAACTTGTTCACCAATTCATAAGTGTTACGGTAATATTTACCCCTATTATTGTTCAGCTTTTAAAACATCTACTAATCGAATGCTACCCTAACTGGGTAGCTTTTGATTAGTGAATGTTTTTTTTTACGACTTAAAATGGGCCACCTGATGGTGAGCACTGACCTTAGCCTATGGACGCTTACAACCTGGCATCTGGCACTAGGATATTATGTAAAGAGTACCCCTTCTTTTACAAAACAACTACTTAATTCTAGTTTTTAAGGATTGTGCCTTGAAAATACAAGGATTATTTAAAGTTTATATAAAAGTTCTCCGTGTGGTGATGGATTAAGAAAACTAATGTCACCACCCCATTCCATCCCAAGGGTGTCGTAAGAGTCGATTTAGGGGGTAAGTTAGCAGACAAAATATTCACTGCAGGAGAGGGAAAACTCCAAACAAAACCCTATACCAACCCGTCTGGCCAGCGTGGACAGTAGGCTAATATCTCTGCAAGTATATGGAAGAGATATGTGCCCAGCCATGGGACTGGGTTGACATAATGAATAATATAATATAAGTATTAAGTTAATTAGCTTAACACACCGTTAAAATCCTACTTTAATAAATATGTATGTTTATTTATGTTCACTGTTGTAATAAAAAAATAATTTAAAATTGCAGGTTCATCAAAAACACCACCATGTATACTCAGGAAGAATGCCAAACTAGCTGAGAGAAATCTTAGAGATATAGTTGAATTGACTGAAAGAGAAAAGATATTTTCGCCTAGTGCAGTAAGTTGTTTTAGTATTCTTCAAAATCTGTAGATAACAGTCTAAATTTGCTACAAATTGTTATCAAAATTGTTTAATTTTTAGGTTGAATTAATGGAAAAGTTAGAGGAAAATTCGACAGTAATCGCAAAGCTACGAGACGACGTTGAAACATTGAATAGACAAAGCAAAGAAAAAGACTGTGAAGTTCTTGCATTACAGAATAAAATTAAAAATAATGAAAACGAATTGCAAGCTTTGTGTGCTGCTAAGGTAGGCTAGAATAACACTTCTTGAAATTATAGGCTGCTTTTATTTATATACGGGTGGGCTAACGCGTATAGGGGCGAAGTCATCTCTTGTATTCCTGGCGCTACTGGCAAAGTGTAGATAAATATATCATAAAATAATAATAAAATTGTCCTGGAACTATTCAGTCACTAGTGGTTGCCCGCGGCTCCGCCCGCGTAGATGTCGGTTATCGCGATAAAAAGCTATATGCTATTTCAGACTATAATCTATCTCTGTGCCAAATTTCATCCTGATCCGTTCAGTAGTTTTTGCGTGAAAGAGTAACAAACATCCATACTCACAAACTTTCACATTTATAATATTAGTAAGGATTGCGCTTGTGCCGCCATAATTGTTTCCTTTTCATTATCTACGAAGCCCTGTAAAGAAGTATAATGAATAGCTCTTTCCAAGCAGTTTCTGGCGCCGACCTGTGTTTGAGTTTTAAGAATATCTCTAAATGACTGCTTATAAATGGATTTTGTCTGTTAGAATGAGAAGGGTATTTATAAACAGCTTGACACACAGCCACAGATTACTAAAGAGTTACTACGTAACAGATACTTCACTCAGAAGAAAATTACCAATACCTACTGCTATGATAGCCTACTCTGTCGCGGCAGCAACCGCTGCATGCTAAAATGTGCCCAAATACTCAAGAGTACAGTTGTGATTGCTTCGCACTGCGCGATCCCACAGCAATCGCGAGGCTGCCTCTTTGATAAAATTAAATTAACATAAATAACAATTTGTGCCTATTTTATTGAGAATTGTGAATATGTTCTGACTATAGGTGGTAGTTTAAAATTGTTGACTGTGCAATACATATAAAACATAATTATAAAGGTCAGTGTGTAGGTAAAATAAAAAAATCTTTAAAGTAGTAAGAAATTTATATAAAAATAAAACACGTACCTTACGTGTTTTATTTTTATATTAATTTCTTACCCTTTCTAAATTCTCGGTTATAAAATTTTAGTGTAGAAAAAAACTAATAGAACGATTAAAATTGAACAACGTGCGTACGCTTCGCTTGTGAAAACCGCATTGAATTCGGTCCGCCGGCGGTACGACGGGCCGTAGGTAATTATAGCGCACAAGTACATGGAGTGACGGAGGCCTGACACAGCTTCTTAAACAATATGACGAGTTTCACATTTTTTTATTTGATCAATAAAAGAAGTGATAAGTGCAATAATTGCATGCAATTTTTATACTTCATGTTTATTACAGCTGGAACTGCAAACACAATGTGACGACTTCAACACAAAATTGACTGACTGGGAAGTTAGTTATGAGACTCTGAAGAACAAAGCTAAACTCAGGGAAGAAGAGTTGCTGTCTTTATTAGAAGAAGGAAAAGTTAGGAAAGCCGAGGATATTGGTAAGCTTTAGACTTGTTGTATAACATAATTGTGTACATGTCTATGTATGACGTCAAAAGGGATATCAGAAACATGGCCTGCGTCTTGCATACAACTGCTATGAATAGAAGATCCTGTGATTTATTTTTTAATAGTACGCTCGCAAGACAAATTAGCATGTGTTCCTTTATAAGATGTTCTAACTTAGTGATGATATGTGCACCTTCCTACTTCGACTTCGACGCAGGTCTAAAACATTTTATCGTCCAACTGCAAGAAATATTTTTGTTTATTTTTTTAATATTTATTTTTAGGTAAAGTGTTGTCCCAGACGTTTGAAAAAGACATGAATTTTATGGATATGTCTAAAGATATTTCCCTTGTTAATAGTGACAATGAAAACAGTGTGGTCAATCCTGACGATGTTACTGAAAATGTAAATAGAATTGGAGAAGACAATCAAGCTCCTAAAAGTAAAAATGTAATAGAATTAGAGGCAGACATATTCGCGTACAAACAAAATATCACGTCGTTAGAAAACCTTACTCAAGAACTTAACTTGACAGTTTCTAGTTTTAAAGAAAAACTCAGTAATATAGAAACCGAGAATACTTTACTTAAATCCACAATAGATACCCTTAATACTACTATTAGTAATCAAAAAGAAAACTTACAGTCTGCTAATAACGACATACAATCGTACAATCATGTTATCCAAGAGTTGCAAATAAAACTGACGCAACGAGACAATTTCTCTAAAATGAAAATTGACGATGATTTACTAGAAAATATGATTGCAACAGAAGAAAAATTCATAGCTAATAATGAAAACATGGTTAATATCATACAGTCCTTCAGAAATGCTCTTGATGTTCGGAACAAAGAGATTGCTGAGTTAAAAAATAAGAGTAGTAACGAGGCTTTTGTCAAAAAAGATTCATTAGACCAACTTCAAACAAAAACAGAAGAAATAAATAAGTTAAACTTAGAAGTGGAAGACTTAAAGAAACAAGTCAATGAAAATATAGCACTGATTAATAAACTAATGCTTGAAAATTCAAATCATAAAATAATTGAAGAGGAATTTACAAAGAAATTAGCTGATGTTGAAAATAATAATATTGAATTAGAAAAAATTAATAGTAGTAACAATTTATGTATACATAATTTAAAATTAGAAGTTGATGAAGTAGGCAAGGAAAATAAAGTTTTAACGAAACAAATTGAAGAATTAAGTAACAAAACTGCAGATTTGCAAATATCCGCCAATCTAAAAGATGAATTAATAAACTCCCTTACTCAAGAACAGCTAGAATCAAAAGAAAATTTAGTAGGAGCTAAAACTGCCTTGGTTAAGTTACAATCTATACTTAATACCTTATCGGGAAACATGGAAGAAGTTCCCGAAATCATCGATAACTTCGTAAATATATTTAGTGCTTTGAGCGATAGTTTGAATACTTTGGAAACAGTAGTTTTTGATATTGTTGCGGAGAAGGAACAAGCGAGCGAGATAAAGAATACACTTAATGCTGAACTAGAAGAACTTCAAATTAAAAATACTGAAGTAGTCAGCACTTTATTAGAACAAATACAAAAACTAACTAAACGTGAAAGTTATCAAAATGAAGAAAATTATTCCTTAACTCAAACGATCAATCAACTCAACAGTGACGTTCAAACTTTACGTGAAGAGTTAACTACAAAAACGTCAGAGAACACCGCTTTGCGAGCTCAATTAAATGAAACCATCGAAATAAAGAATTTAGAAATTTCAGCTATGCAAGCCAAAGAAAACCAGTTTGAACAATTTTTATGTGAAAGAGACAACACGATAGGTAGTCTTACTCAAAGATTAGAAGCAATAGAAAATGCTTTAAAAGATAAAATTGCCGAAAAGAATTCGATGGAAGAGCAACTACATAATATAACGAAACACGATTCACTAGCAAATATCTTTCGTAAAATTTCTGAAATCACAAACTTTTTCAATATTATAATGTATGATAAAACAGAGTTAGTAGAACGTAACTTGTACGAACAGATTATGTTCAGTTTAAACAAAATAGAAAATCACATCACTTTCATTAACCTGAACAGTGTTACCAATGATACCAATAATATTCATGAAATATTAACTAAAGCCAAAGTGGATATCGCAGAACTGACCCACAAGAATCTCAATCTTGAACAAAAAATGGTTCAAATCGAAAGAAAAAACAAAGAGTTGTGTGAAGAAGAGAAAAGGGAAGATAACAATAAAAATATGGTTGAAGATTTAATGGGAAGTCAAAAGCTTCTACAATATTTGCAAACGGAATTAAAATTGAAAGCGGCTGAATTAACTTCAATGGAAAATCGAGTGAAAAAATGGCAAGAAGATTTTAGCAATTTAGATCTTATTATGAAACAACAAATAAACGAATTGAAAATAGAAAATGATTATTTAAAATCTCGCATTAATGATCTTAAAAGTGAACCTGAATTGCCTACAGATCTTTATAGTGCAAGTAATGATGAAAATGACTCAACAAATAGTAAATGTGCACTTGATGTAACCACAAATTCAGATATTTATTCACCGCCGAGCCTGCTCACAATATGCTGTAACAAAATAGTGGACTTCATTGAACCGAAAGAAGGTGAATCTAAAACAACTACAGATACAAGTATTGAAAATCGAATATGTAAATGTAGTGAACTTACATCAGAACTTTATGAAGCTAAAGAGGAAAATTCTAAGATTTTGGACTTGTTGGCGGATTTAGAATGTGTCAACCAACATTTATTGCAAGAACAAGAAGTAGCTCGTAATGAAATCAAACTTCTATTAGAACCCGCACAAGAACTGCAGAAAAAAATATTAAATCATAGAACTAATCTTTCAATCTTAACCGCTACCACATATGCCGAAAATAAATCATTGAAATCGCAAGTGAAAGTCCTTCAACATCATCACAAGCGTTTTCATAACGTGTGCCAAAGAGATATCCCAGATTTTAAGAAACAATTAAGTAGTCTAATGACGTTACTGAAGGGTGACTCACCTGCAAGTGACCAACAAAATATGAGTTTCAAGAGATATTCTCTTCCTGATGTACTGGATAGCAGCACTACAGTACCTAATTTTAAGAATGAATCTACTTTAGATGGAGATATGTTAATGCTAGATACAAATATTACTCTCACTACGGCCGCAGACAACACTCTTTTGGGTAATGACCAAACGTGCCTAGACATGACGCAGTACTACAGTGAAGCGTCCTGTCAGACTAATGACTTGAACCAAATATCGGAACATGTAAAGCAGAACGATATTGCTGAGAAATTAAACATATTGACTGATGAAAACCTAAAGTTACGAGAATTAGTAGATAAATATTCAGCAATAGAGCAGCCTTTGGTCGATGTACAGAATATTCCTATTAAAAATGGTAATCACTTGAGCGATAGTGATCATAAGCAATGTGACGTTAGAGGTAACGATACTAATCAATGTATAAATTGTAAAGATTTAGAAATATTAAAAACTTCACATGAAAAACTAAATAACGAACTGAAGGAGCTCGCCGAAAAGTTAAATGAGGTTAGTTTAATGAAGGATGAGCTTGAACAAAAATACAGAAATATTATTCTTGAAACACCTAACACTGAAGCACTAGTGAAGAAGCTGAATATTTTTGAAAAAGAATATAATAACCAAAAGCAAGAAATCGCCAAACTGAATAATATTCTTAACAATAAAAATATTGAACTAAAAAAAATGCAAGAAGAAAACGATTCACTTTCAAATCAGATAATGGATAACATCACGGAATCTGACGACTTAAATAAGGAATTGGATAGTTTAAAGTTAAAAAATAATGAACTTGAAGATAAATGCTATAAATTAGAACAATCCAAAAAAGACATTATCGATCAAAAAGTTGCCGATAAAGATTGTTCTCAATGTATAGTAAAAGATGAGCTTTTGTTAACATTGCAAAGAAAAGACACCAAAGCTCACGCAAAATTAAACAGAAGTCTTAGCGATTCGGATACCTCATCAAGATATAACAAAATTTGTACATTGCAAAGTGAATTACATGCTGGCAAAGAAGATTGCAAAGAACTTACAGAAGATGTTGTCACAATTAAAAACCATTTAGAACGAAGCAATCTGTCAATGGACTTGGATGAAAGTATGAACGATGTAAATATTTATGCCTTTACAAAAGATTTCGAAGTCTCTAGTCCGCAGTCTAAGAAATGCACTATGCCTGATATTCCAGAAGAGCGTAACTCAGATATTTATAAAATGGATAAAATAGATTGCTTTAACTATTACATAGAAAAAACTGGTGCACAAAAAGACAACTTGAAACATGATTCAAAGATCGTTGACGTCATGAAAGTACTATATGAAACTTTGATTACTAAACATGGCAATGAAGTAGAGAACTTGACTAATAAATTAAAAGACTATGAAGAAGCGAAAATCTTGTTACAAAATCAGTATTACAATTTAGTAGAAAAACACTCTAAAGACATTAAAGAATTAGAAGAAAAATGTAAAATATACACCAATACTGCAAATAAACTCTCACAGATAAGAAATAATATAAACAAAATAAATGAAAGCATAAATTTAAGTGCAGATAAATGTGAACTTGTTAATAGGTTCAAAGAAAATTTAACTTTGATAGACAGTGAATTAGATTTTGCTACATGCAACATATTCGAATCTCTTATTGATAATGTTGTGAACAAACACCAAGCAGACTTACAAGCAGTTATGGAAAAATACACAACATTGCAAGAGTATATGGAAACTTTGACTACAGAACTCAGTTCTGTAAACAGTAATTTAGTCGATATGAAGACTCAACTGTCTGCCAAAGAAGAAGAATATAGCTTGCTTAAAGCGCAAAAAGAAAGAGTCCATGAAATAACAAATGCAGTCACATTAGACATTGTTAAGAGAGAAAAAGAAATAAAAGATACAATAGATGATGGTTATAGAAAACTTATTGAACTTAATATCGTGAAACCTGAAAATGTCGACTCGAATTTACCTTTAAACACAAACATAAACGTTCTATTTGAATTATTGGTTACTCAAAACAATGCTACTCTTCGCGATAAAGAGATTGAAAAGGACACGCTGTTACAAGAAATTAGTGTTTTAAAGGCTGTATCCGACGAGAAACAAACAGAAATAGATCTTCTCAAAAGACACAATGAAAAATTACAGGAAGTTAATAATGCTGTTACCTTAGATTTGGTCGATAAGGATAATAAAATGCAATTGTTAAAGACTGTACATGAAAATATGAACAAAACTTATGAAAGTAAAATTGTGCAGGATAAAGAAAATGAAGCTTTAATGGATAAATTAATTAAAGAAGTCAATGTGTTGAAAGCTAACATTTTAGATAAAGAGGAAGCTATAAAAGTATTAGAAAACGAATTAGCAGCACAGGAAAAATACAATGATAAACTTGCTAAAATATCAGAGTTAATAGAGACAGTAAATGGTTTACAAGACGAAAACGCTAAATTAAAATCAATTAACGAAATAATTAATAAAGAAAAAGAAACGTATGCCCAGGAATTGAAGAGATCTGGTGAGACAATCAGAAATAATAATATAGATTTAGATAAAATGACATCAGATATTCTAGTATTGAGAGAATCAGTAAAAGAAAATAGCTCAGTGATTGAAAATTTGAGTACCGAAGCGAAATCTTTGCTTAAACAGAATGTTGAGTTGAAAGAGCAGCTGGAAATCAAATGTAAAGAATGTTCAAGACTTGAAACTAATATAAAAACCCATGAAAAAACCGCACAGATTCAAACTAGGATGATAATGAGGTAAGACAATGCTTTTTTAATCTTAACTAATGCCTTTTTTAGGTATGTTTGTAAATTTGACCAAATATGGGCACTACATTGTTGGTAATGATATAAAACATGTACACTTCACCTTAAGCCCAAACTCCTGAACTATAAAGCAAGATGATCAAGAGTCATAATAAATACTTCTTATACTATTTATTTAAAAACAATCACATCCACTTTGTATGTAAAAAGTTCCATATGACAATTGTTATAATATACAGTCCCCCGTGACAAAAAAACTAAAGCTATTCTGACTATAATGCCGCTATTATATAATATTGCTATAAAAAAACTTTTAGTAAAACAACTTATTTGCATACTAATTTATTATTTACAACACCAACAGGTTAGAAAAACAGAAGACTGAAGATGATAAAGTACTGAGTGACACAAAAAAACAATTGGAGGAATTGTCGAAACAGTGTATGACGCAACAAAAACAAAACCAAACACATATGGCTGAATTAGAACAATTAAGAAAATCCAAGGAAGTTCTAGAAGTACGTAATGACCATAAAAATGAACATCATTGTTTTATATCAAAGACGTAAGGAGTAGGAGCTCGGATAGCACAATAGGTAGTGCGCTGGGCCGGATACCAAGAGGTGCAGGTTCAAATCCTGCTCCGTGCTCGACTTTTTTCACAATGCTTTAAATATTTGTGTCTGTCAGGATGGCGTGAGAGATGTCTGAATAGTCACAAATTTTGCACCAAATAACTGTACCTAAACTGTAATAGGTACAGTTATTTGGTGCAAATTAAAAAAAGAACTGTACCTCAAGCAATTAAATATTAAATAGATAGTGACATAGACACGCCGTTCTGACGTCAGCTTGACGCGCATAGTCGTGTATCGCCCCAACGTGTGGGAACTATGTTCTAGAACATATATCAATTAACTGTACCTCATAAACCTGCCAATAAAAAAAATTATCACACGTGATATCTGTCAAATCAACAACAACATTTTTTTACTGATCATTTTTTCTCTTACGCCATCCTGACAGACACAAATATTTAAGTATATCTATAAAGTAGTGTAAAGGTTTTTACTCGATTCAGATTACTTGTCGATTAAAAAAACGTATTAATAAAGTATAAAATTTCTCCTTAGACTCGTATAACAGAACTGGAGGCAACATTGGAAGGATTTAAATGCCGCCCATCAATAGACTCAATCAGTGATGTTATAACTAGACGCCGGCGACAGAGTCTACATGACTCTAAACGTACTTTTGCTGACGACAAACATGAAGTTTCCGGTAAATATAACATTTCTTTACCGCACTAGGAAACAAGCATGACTGAGTGCGTTACGTGATTTGGAAAAGTGAAACAACGAATGTCATGACCCCGTAAGCTTACTAATACTAATCACTTAATAACGAATGCACGCTACCACGAAATACTTTACACCGAAGCCTTGCTATCTCGAATAACCTAACATCTAATATCACCAAAACGAAGCACTTGACAACGAATGTTCGCTTGGGGGAATAACATATCGCCGAAACTATGTGACAGCGCATAACTAAACCTCTAACGATATACATTATTTAGGGGGGGTATCTGCTAATAAGTAAATAAGGTGAATTTTTTGGATTTATTCAATAGTTTAAATAGTACTGAAGCGACATATATTAAACTGTGAGGATTGTTGACGATCCCAAGCTCGCAGGCGGTATTGATCCACTAAGTCCAGAGATGGGCGTAATCGATTACTTTTGTAATCGGATTAAGTAATTTGATTGAAAGTAATCCTTATAATATTAATCAGAATACATTCAATCTAGATTACATTTAATCTTGATTTCTGAGTAATCGTTAATCTTGATTAAAGTAATCTGTAATTCAGATTATAAAATTAAGTCCCACTTTTCACGAACTCTGCTTCGGGTGGAATTTCGTATAAATACTCCGCTCCTATTGGTCGTAGCGTGCTGTTATATAGCCATAAGCGTTCCTCCATATAACATCACGCTGCCACCAATAGATTATTCATAAAAATATTTTTTCAATTTGAACCGATATCGATAGTTCCTGAGATTAGCGCGTTCAAAGAAACAAAATCTTCAGCTTTGCTATATTAGTATGATTGATTTGTATTATAGCCTGATAGATTTGTATTTAATATGTTAGTAGCAGTTTATGTTCAGTTTAGGTACATAATTTAATATAAGTTAATGAACTATTTTCTGTACCTATGTTTGTGGTTGCAAAACTCGAAAAGTATTGGTGGAATAAAAATGTTATTTTATAAGTACCATCGATCTATAGGTACTAATATATGTCAATGATAAGTACCTACTAGGTTGATTGTTATTATTACCACGGAATACTCTAAGAAGAGTTAGCGCCGAGCGTAGGTATACATGGCTTTGCGCCGCTCGGTATATGAGGGGGGCGTGTGGGCCGCGGGGACTAGGGTATCGCTGCGTTCACGCTGGAATGGTGAACTACGCGTCGCTCGTCCGTCAGTCAGTCCTACCGTGGTCCTACCCTACCGTGCGTAAAGGGATAAACGCAACGTTACGTTATTTTAACTGACGAGCCAGGTGCACTCGCTGTTCGGTAAATGATCAGCGGGCTAAGCAACCAAGGCCGCGGTAACCCTATAGATGGGTGACCGTATAGTGGTATTTCATCTGAGCGTCTCCGTGCTTCGGAGGTTAACAGTCGTTAGATCACGACAGAGGCCTATATATGAGCAATCTAAATAACTCTGTCACCAGGTTAGCCACTAACCAAACGATAAGAAGAACTGACGAAAGTTGATTTACACTAGAAAACGGTGGCTTATTTTACATTATTATTTTGATATCAATCAAAAAAGTAATCAGATTATGATTAAACATGAATAATCCTCAATCTCTAGTATGATTATATTTTTGAAAGATTACACAATGTAATCGTAATCTTTAATCCTTAATCTGATTGCAATTTGCCCAACTCTGACTAAGTCTAAAGTGAGGCTTCGCCTCCTTGTGTGTGTTCTACCGCCTGTACAATGGGCTGTGTTCTGAAGAATTGTTCGAGATGATGACCACGGCCACGTTCTATCAACGCACCTCTCGCCACGAGTTCATCCTCACATCCTTGCAACTCAAACATGCCGTACTGTACGATTCCAGAGGAGTTTTTTGCCTCGTACGAGTAGGTTGTAGAATGAGCTTTCCTGTCGATGTTTTCCTACGAGACTATAGCATGGGGTACTTCAACAAAGGAGTTATAAGGTATTTAAACGATAAAGGTTTTAATTTTATTTTAGAGTTTTGTTTTCCTATTTATTTTTTTTGCTTTGGAACTATATTAATTCTGCAAAAAGCTATATTTATTTAACAATCAACCAAAGTTGTTTGTTAAAAGTATATTTTTTTTTTATGAAAAAATGTTAGCAGATACCCCCCTAAATAATGTATATCGTTAGAGGTTTAGTTATGCGCTGTCACGTAGTTTCGGCGATATGTTATTCCCCCAAGCGAACATTCGTTGTCAAGTGCTTCGTTTTGGTGATATTAGATGTTAGGTTATTCGAGATAGCAAGGCTTCGGTGTAAAGTATTTCGTGGTAGCGTGCATTCGTTATTAAGTGATTAGTATTAGTAAGCTTACGGGGTCATGACATTCGTTGTTTCACTTTTCCAAATCACGTAACGCACTCAGCATGACTATAGTATGGGGTTTTTCAAGAAAGGAGTTATAAGGTTTTTAAAGGGTCAGCAACGCGTGAGTGATATCCCTGGTGTTGCAAGCGTCCATAGGCTACGGTAACTGCTTACCATCAGGCGAGCCGTATGCTTGTTTGCCTTCTTAGTAGTAAAAAAAAAACAAGCCCTGTGTCGCAAGTAATTTAACAAGGAAATAATAGACACAATACACCTAGAGTCGGGACAACCATTTGTGGGTCACTCCCAAAGTATTATCGTTGCTTAAGTGGTTACTTAAGCGACCATGACACTAAACCAATCATGTGGATGCATGATTGGTTTTGTGTCATTGGTTGCCCGCGGCTCCGCTCGCGTGGATGTTGGTTATCGCTGTAAAAATGTGTAGCCTATGTGTTATTCCAGACCATAATCTATCTCTGTGCCAAATTTCATCCAGATCTGTTCAGTATTTTTACGTGAAAGAGTAACAAACATCCATCCATCCATACTCACAAACAGAGTTGGGCAAATTGCAATCAGATTAAGGATTAAAGATTACGATTACATTGTGTAATCTTTACTCATGATTAACGATTAACGTACTTAATCAAAAATGTAATCATACTAGACATTGAGGATTATTAATCTTTAATCATAATCTGATTACTTTTTTTGATTGATATCAAAATAATAATGTAAAAATAAGCCACCGTTTTATAGTGTAAATCAACTTTCGTCAGTTCTTCTTATCGTATGGTTAGTGGCTAACCTGGTGACAGAGTTATTTAGATCGCTCATATTTAGGCCTCTGTCGTGATCTAACGACTGTTAACAGCCGGGACCGACTTTTAACGTGCCCTCAGAAGCAGCGGCGGAGACGCTCAGATGAAATACCACTATACAGTCACCCATCTTTAGGGTTACCGCGGCCTTGGTTTCTTAACCCGCTGATCGTTTACCGAACAGCGAGTGCACCTGGCTCGTCAGTTAAAATAACGTAACGTTCGTAACGGAGTTAATTTGCGTTTATCCCTTTACGCACGGTAGGGTATGACCACGGTAGGACTGACTGACAGACGAGCGACGCGTAGTTCACAATTCCAGCGCGAACGCAGCGATACCTTAGTCCCCACGGCCCGCACGTCCCCCGCATATACCGAGCGGCTGGATTTTATTTTATTTTATTGAATTTCTTGTCAGAAAAACCCAATAACAATTTTTGCCCCGACCCGGGAATCGAACCCGGGACCTCGTCTCGGATCTCAGGACCGAAACAGAGTTAGTGAAAAGTGACTTAATTTTGTAATAATTAATCTTGATTACAGATTACTGCAATCTTGATTACAGATTACTGTAATCAAGATTAATGATACTCAGTAATCAAGATAAAATGTAATCTAGATTGAATTGAATGTAATCTGATTAATATAATAATGATTACTTTCAATCAAATTACTTAATCCGATTACAAAAATAATCGATTACGCCCATCTCTGCTCACAAACTTTCACATTTATAATATTAGTAAGGATTTATTTATTGTTTTACAAAATATACACATGTTTACAAAAACAGCAGCTAAAAACTAAAATAATAACAATAGCAACCCATAAACTTTCCATTGCTGGGCACTGGTGGTCCCTCCTCTATCAAGAGAGCAGAGGGCTAAACCCTCTGAACCAGGGCCTAGGTGGATTAATCTACACACACTGGTCCAACACGGGTTGGCTAATCACACATGCCTTTATAATTTCTATAATATTATCAATAATTCATCATAATTATTTTTTTGTCTTTAAACATCTTCCACTCTAGGGAAAAAGCGATGTGTCTCGAGGGGCTTGTTTGTCAAATTAAAATTAAATGAACGATTACATTATTCCAGACCACAACAGTGTAGAGGCAGTATTCGACGCCAGACCTAAACCCGACGACTTGTTCATGGATGTAGATGAAGGGTCGTCTAACAGGAGCACGCCTATACGGCTTAGTAAAGGGTAAGAAATTTACTTTGTTTTTTACCATTGATTTAATGACAAATAGAAGTCTGGTCTCAAACAAAATTCACGAAAATAATGTCCAGGGTCAACCTATACAAACATAGGTATAGCAATAAAACTACCTATAACATTCTAATTTAAACCTTAGTGCAATAAGACAGTGCTCAATTTTGTTTGCACTAATTTATCAGCTACCCGCTTTAAGCTGTACCTACGCCACACAACGTTACCTTATGCAGAGCGTGGTTTTTTGGTAGCTATTGCGCTCGTAATGTATTTAAAATTTAGACAGTATGATATTTTGGTTTTTTGACCGATCTGCACTGAATTTTAATTATGTAATGTACAGATGTAAGCAATAGAGTGTATGTACATTGTATATTACAAATAAGTATTGATACACCATTTTTAAATGTACAGTCTAAACCCTTTCCACTTACTACGATACATAATAATTAAATATCGCTTTATTTCAGACGCGACAGCTTGTCACTCTCACGTACGGATCAGGTAATATTACAAACAAATATTATTATACATTTATTAGTATTACTTTATTAGTACATACTAATAAAGTATTTCTCTCCAGACAAGATTAATGACCGATCTAAAGATATCATTTTCAAGAAGGAGATTACCACAAATTATACAAGGAAAAATCTTGGTATGATTTTGTGTAATTTGTTAAGTTGTTTGAAATAATTTGTATTTTATAGAACCTTAGAGCATAATGAGCTGTTAATTTAATAGTTTTTGAGTAGTTTCAGTGTACTTGTGGTGAAGTATAAAATTAGTTTTATTTTTAACGATGACACTATTTTCGTATTACACGGGGGGACGTACCAAGTGTTTCTAAAGGCATCTAAAGCCGATTGTCCTGCGCCTGATCTTTCTCTGATGGTCGATTGCCGTCCCATCGGACTGTGAGATCGAGAGAATAAAAAAAAGAATGAAAAGAAGATGAAAAAGCATTTATTTAGTTTTTATATAAAAGAAAATACAAATTTTAAGACTTCTGCCAAACTGAATAAAGGCTGATTTACACCATGCAAGTATCGCAAAGCAACTTGCATGCTGTCAGTCTAATTTATTGAGGAAAGTAGAGACAGCATGAGATTAACCTTGCAAAACTTTCATTGTCTAAATGGCGCTTTACAGTTTGTTGGCAGATGTAAACTCCCTTAATATTTAGATTAGGTGATTTCTGTGTACTTAACATTAACTTACTTAAACACTATTATTTTTTAAAGAGCACCTGTATTGATACTTGTGCATTCTCCTGTGCAGATAGCTAGTCTCTTTCGAGATCAGCCGCCGTGATCCAAATTCGAACATTATTATAATTAAACACTAGCGGTACGTCCCGGCTTCGTACGGGTGGACATTTATTTAGTTTATCGTAGGCAAAATATAGCCTATGTTACCCGTTGAAAGAATTTTTAAAATCGGTCAAGTAGTTTTTGAGTTAAATTGTAACAAACGAACAAAAAAATCAAATCTTTCCTCTTTATAATATTAGTTTAAATTCGTTTATACAACTAGATTTGACTAAATTATATGATAGTAAATATAGTAGATGGTATATCTATCCTTTATCAATATAATATACTTTACCTGTAGAGCGACAGGGATGAAGAGCATCCGTCTCGACCGAGCAGTGTGCTCGAGACTCGTCGCAGAAGACAGACCATACATGACTCACATAGAAATGAACTGTCACACACGCCATCGCCTCATGGTAAGTCAATGTATTTTATATATTTTTTATACTAGAAATAGTAATAAATATGATAACAATAAGATTATTATCATATTTATTACTATTTCTAGTAAACATTTCTGTTTCAACACCATAAATCCGAATAAATCATCAAATTGCGCAGAAAGCGTTTTTTGGTCTCTTTGGTGGTATTTGCGGGCCGCGGGGGGCGGGGCGCTACAATGAACCAATCACAGGGTTGCAGGATTCACGTCATTGGTTAATACTGTCGAACTATGCACCTTGCAATTAAACCAAGTATAAGACATGCTCGGACTGTTTTTCAAGATCTTTGCCGGGCTTTATACTCACATAATGACCGAGTATGCATAGTAATAAACGAGTACTTAGCGTATCTCTACGCATATCTTTTTCAGTAAAATACAATCACGTTTTGTAATAATAATAATCAATTAAATGGATCTATTATAAATTATTAAAACGTCAACTATGTAATAATAGCAATATAAATTTTTTTTTAAATATATTTTATTGTATAATTTTTAATTTGTGTTACCTTTTTTTTTTCATGTAATGGTTTTCACATCAGGCGGTAATGACAGGTTGGTATACATACATTTTAGTGCCAATTACAAAATAGAAGTACTGTAAGACAACTCTCCCTCTCTCTCTCTCTCTCTTTGCATTGCCTGGTCGACTATACGAAACAAAAATTTGTGAGTTAATTAATTTAATTTAAGTTAATTTATGTTCATTGTATGTTTCTATGTGCGGGAGTTGTCTTTAATACTTCATTTTACGAAGAGTCTTGAATCGAAACGAAAACTTCCATCTTGTTATTGAACAATTATTATCGCCGTTATACTTGAAATATTTAAAATAAGATATATTTAAATTCCATACTTGAATCTACAAAAAAAACATCTTATTTAAATCTTGGTTTTCCGATCAAGTGGTCAGGGGTTCGATTCCCGGCTGCTGTAAAGCTTTTTGCTATTTGCGTCGTATGAAACTCTAGATAATAATTACTAAGACATTTTCTTTTAACAGTACGGTAACACAACTAAGAGAGCGGCTAACATCGTGCCAACAAGAGTTAGATGAGCTGAAGGAGAAGTACAAAGAATTAGATGAAGAATGCGAGACTTGCTCCGAGTACTTGAAAGAGAGTGAGAAGCAGTGCGCTAGGCTTAAGAAAGAGAAGCAAGGTTTGCAGGTAAGGTTTATTTTTTCTGTGAATCATGGCATACAGGTTACCTACACTGTGTAGGTAACCTGTATGCCTTGTTAGTCTTTTGGTCATTGTGCGACTGCTGACCGCGAGCCTACCGCATTCGATCCCCAGTCGGGCCAAAGACAGGTATTGGTTTTTCTGTTAAGAAATTTACTATAGATGCCTTAAGTTTGGAAATTGTCGAAATATACACTTTGTGCTAAAAAAACACAAATGTCGTTGTTGGTCCTACGCCTGATGTGTCTCCGGCCTTGTCGGATTGCCGTCCCATCGGACTAGGAGAGTAAAAGAATAAAGAGTACCATTGTTAGCGCACACACTTGTTCACTTTAATATCTCCCGCGCAGAAAACTAGTCTCCATCGATATAGCCAAAAACGGTTAAAAGGACATTTCCACTATTATTCACACATTACTATTATTAGAAGTTTCATTAAAACTTTTTATTTTTATAGACTACCATAACGGAATTGAAAGAGAAGCTACAGTCGTCTTATCCTAACATAAGTCAGATGAACGCGTCGAAACCACAATTAGTCCACGCCTCCGTGAATACTGACGAAGGTACGTATACGTGATACATTGTTTTACATTTAGAAAAAGAATTCCAACCTCGTCCAATTTCATACATTATTTTATTTGCCCAGCTATTTCTTCTAGACGGAAGCACACAGGCATACATCTTACGTAATGGTAAGCAGTTATCGTAGCCTATTCTTTCAGCCAGAGGAATTTATGTAGTATATTACGTATAGAATATTAAAAAACATCTTTTGGAAACATGTAAAAACTATGTATTTCTCGTCTTTTTTTCTTTCAATGTAAAGGATACCTAGGAAAAAAATAACTGTTTATTTTTTATGTAAATATATAATAGCAACTCATTTATGTCCCACTGCTTTGCACGGGTCTCCTCTCCTCTATCAAGAGAGGGAGATATGTAAAAATATTAATTAACTAGCTGTTGCCCGCGGCTCCGCCCGCGTGGAGTTCGGTTATTGCTGTAAAAAGTAGCCTATGTGTTATTCCAGACTATAATCTATCTCTGTGCCAGTGTTTTTACGTGAAAGAATAACAAACATC
Organism: Trisateles emortualis; assembly: GCA_947095525.1. Classification (NCBI taxonomy): domain Eukaryota; kingdom Metazoa; phylum Arthropoda; class Insecta; order Lepidoptera; family Erebidae; genus Trisateles; species Trisateles emortualis. The sequence goes on along the minus strand of OX352736.1, from coordinate 15,389,040 downwards.
CATCCATACATCCATCCATCCATACTTACAAACTTTCTCGTTTATAATATTAGTAGGATTTCAGACTTCAAAAAATATAATAAATAATTTCATACAATCTTTACAGATTGGACGAACTTACACTCGGTGGTTGTAGACCGCATGTCTTTCGACGCCGAAGTAGAAAAGAACAAAAAGTTAACCAAAACTATAGAAGACCTGCGCTTTAAGAAGCAAGACTTAAAGAATACACTCGCTAAAATGCAAAAGGCTCTCGAGAAAAATAGTGGAAACAGGTAATGTAATAGATGTTAAATAAAGAGTGTTAATTCGTATCATATAGTGTAAAGCTAAATTCATTATTTTTTAAATATTGCTTACTTAATAATAAAATACTTATCTAAATTTCATTCCTATGGTATATTGGTTTCCGTTCCTTTTTGTTACCACTATTGTAACTAATACCAAATTGTAAATGTTATACTCTGGTGATTAAAAAGAGTGGCCCGAGTTTCTTGCCAATTCTTCTCGAGGCCCTACCCTAGTCAGCGAATTGGCCTTAGGAAAAAAGTATGCTAGCATTTGTTTTAATGACGTTCATAAGTATCATGAATTTGATCTAAATGAATAAATGAGTTTGACTTTGTATTAATTATGTACATTGCATACAATAACTAAATCAGTATAGCAAAACAAGAATTCTTTCTAGGTCTTTTATTACTTAAAAATAGATTTATTTCCACATACTGTGGAAGTGGATGGTGGGCCGAATGCTGTGAAAATCCTTGGAGAAGGCCTATGTCTATCATCATCTCAGCCTGACAACGGCCACTGCTGAACGTTGGCCTCATGTCTCCACAATGGCCGATCCTGAGTTGCCTGCATCCAGTGCTTTCTTGCAGCTCTGATGATATCATTTGTCCACCTAGTGGGAGGTCGTCCCACGCTGCGTTTTCCTGTATGTCCACCGTGATGATTGTGGAAGTAAATAAATCTTCTTATTAAACTGTTTTTAAATATGCAGGGAACTGGAAATAACAAAAATGGAGCTTCAAGCGTGTAAACAGGAACTGTCGCAACTAAAAGAGCGGTACAAAGAACTGGATGAAGAGTGTGAGACTTGCGCGCAGTACATGAGAGAGAAGGAGGAACAGTGCCGGCGGCTCAAGGAGGCCAAGAGTGCTTTGGAGGTTATTATTTTTAGATTACACTTTAATGAAATATTAGCTATAACTACTGATAGAATCACCGACTGAACAAACATGTGGAGGTTACCACACACCTCCAATAGAAGAGAGGATTTTAAAGAGTCTCTGTGATAACTAAAATATCATATAAACGCTCGAAGTTAATATTACTTCGAGCGTCTGTGTCACGATCTTCGACTTCGTTTTGTTTGAATGTGACGTTGTCCTATTGGCCTGATAGATGGCTTCACAAACATATGTATATATATATATATATTTTATACTACTTAGGAGACAAACAAGCATACGGCCCGCCTGATGTTAAGTTAGCAGCGTAGCCTATGGGCGCTTACAATACCAGAAGTATCACTTGCATGTTACCAACCCATTTTTTTTACACCAGAGCTTTATGATGGGACTACTTGGCTGTGGTCTTTTGTAAGGTGGAGATCCTTCCCCAGTCGGGCTTGCTCTCTCGTACGTAGCCTACCTCTCTTAGATCCGTCCGGTCAGTGATTCTACAGTGTTCTCAAAAAATTCCGTCACTCGTTCAGGGCGTTCTTTTTGCGTGTCTTGTCAGACAGTCGTGCGCTAAATTCGCAAGAAATTACACTTCATTTGTTGCAATCGATTTACCCATAATTAATATATTTTTAAATTATAGGTATGTAAAACAGATTTGTTGTGTATTAGGTGAAACTACAAGAGTTGCAGAGTGAGGTGAGCCCGATGACCGTCACGGCTCGCAAGAAGCGACAAACCGTTCACGACCAGAACCGACCTGCCACTGTTGACGTTACCGACGCCAGTACTGAAACTAGCGATGGTAATTATAACCTTATTTTACCAGTTTCCGCCTGCAATTATCCTGTGAAAGCTACGATACCCGGGTAGAAGAAGATAATATATTTTTTTTTATACTACCAAGGAGGCAAACAAGCTTACGGTCCGCCTGATGGTAAGCAGTTACCGTAGCCTATGGACGCTTGCAACACCAGGGGTATCACTCACGCGTTGCCGACCCTTTAGAAACCTTATAACTCCTTTCTATAATTATATACTAGCTGTTGCCCCTAGCTCTGGCCGCGCCCGTAAATATATACCTGTGTAAGTAGATATATTATACCTTTATGTCTTTGCCCAGGCAACCATCTATTCTGTCTCCTTGACAAATTTCATTAATATCTATTAATCATTTTTGAAGCGTACACAAACCAACATAACATATACATTATAATATATATCCTACTAATGTTATAAACGCGAAAGTTTGTAACAATGTATGGATATATGTTTGTTACTTTTTCACGCTAAAACTACTGAACGGATCTGGATGAAATTTGGCACAGAGATAGATTATAGTCTGGAACAGCATGAAGGCTTTTTATCGCGATAACCGACATCCACGCGGGCGGAGCCGCGGGCAGCAGCTAGTATATAGATATATTTATATACCGACTATACATATTCTACTTCTTCTTAGGGCTTATAATAACCGTCCATTTTTGTTTCTCCCGAGACACAAGGTATCAGTGAGCGTCACCACAGGTGATCCTAGCGAGGCATTATCACACAATTTGTTATGATCACACTGTTAGAATGAGCTCTCTCCCTGCTGAGGGTTCTACGAGAAACTATAGCATGGGGTTCTTTAAGAAAGGAGTTATAAGGTTTCTAAAGGGTCGGCAACGCGTCAGTGATGCCCCTGGTGTTGCAAGCGTCGATAGGCTGCGGTATCTGCTTACCATTGGGCCATGGGCGGGCCACCATTGGGCGGGCTGAACGTTGTTTGTCTCCTTATAAATATAAAAAAATGTGTTGTTACTTGATTTATGATTTATTCCATAAAATAAAGGAAGTAACTATTTATCCCTTTTAATAATTTAATATTTTATACAGATTTCCTGAGTTATCAAGTGGAGCGGGACGGCAATCCTCGTTCTGTGTCAGACGATAAACATACGAAGGAAGTCAAGTATTTGAAAATGGTACGTACAATTACTTTTATTACACCATATAATATAGTGACGGGACATATAAATTGCATTAAAACAAAGGTGGACGTTCAAATAATCAGATTTCGCATTAATCAGTTATTGTTACCCGCCTATTTCCTAAAAGTCGTGTTTTGACTGCATCAGCTTGCATGCTACCATACTTGTATTTTACAAAAGATTGTAAGTATCTGGCGTTTAAAAATAGTGGCCTGAGTTTCTTGCTAGTTATTCTAAAGGCTCCACGTCAGCGAACTAGCCGTAGGAAAATTTTGCTGACATCTTTCTGGCTTATTCATAATGACCTTCATAAGTGTTACTTTGTAACCTAATTGAATTTTGAGTTTGAAAGGTCAGCAAACAATTCTTCACTACTGAAAATTAAAATAAATAATTTTATTTGAACGTAATTCTGTACTTTGATGCAGTTTATTTGTCCTTCTGTGTATATAAATAATTTATTTACGAGTGCCAATCCTGTGTAATTAATAAATAAACCACAGCGGTGGTGGCCGAGTGGGCAAGTAACAGACTTGCACGAAAAAGGTGAGAGTTTGAAAGAAAGATAGAAACATCGTGAGAAAAACCTACGTGTCTTAGAAGAAATTTTAAAGACATGTCTGATTCAACAACTCGCATTAGGCCAGCGTGTGTGAATTAAGACTTAAAACCCCCTTCTCTATTGATAGAGGAGAGGAGACCCGTGCATAGCAGTGTGGGACACATGAGTTGCTATTATTATTATTTTAACGTCAATATGTACTCTCATGCAGTTTGTCTTTTGGTGTATATAAATAAACTAGGGGTCGCTCGCGACTTCATCAGCGTGGTAATTTGGAATAATTTCCCCGATTTTGCAACATATCTCACTACTACTCCGCTCCTATTGATCATATCCTATGGATAAATGTGATGTGTGGATTTGAAGTGCCTACTCAATAAATAAAAATAAAAAAAATGCACTATTCAACAAAAAAAGAGATTTTCAAATCAAACCAGTTCTTTCTGAGATTAGCGCGTTCAACCAAACAAACTCTTCAGCTTTATAATATTAGTATAGATTATTTACGAGTGCCAATCCTGTGTAACATAAAATGGCATACTGATACTAGTGTTATTTGTACTGCAGGCTCTTGAGAGAGTGTCGCAGCAGAAGTCAGTGTTGGAGCAACAGTTGGTGTCGATGTCCGCCGCGCACGTGACCCCCCCCGCCATGTATGTGGCCACGGGCAGCGCTATCGTACAGGTACCACTACTTACTTGCTATACATTCATTCTAACTATACACCGTAGAAGGAGAAAGCTCTCGGAAACGAAGACAGGTGATACGGTTAATGATATCAAACAACTTAACCATTAAAAAACGCGAAAAACCTTTTTTTTTAGTTTTTATATTCACTAACACATTTAGACGAACGATAACTCACCAGTAGGACCAATAAAATCAGTATTTTCCCAACGAAATTAATGTGAATTATTCAAAAATGAGCCGTGGGCGGGGTCAACCTTCGCGCTCAGCTGTCAGCGCAGTGTTACAGCAGCGAGCAGCGCCTATCGCGATATCTTCCACTTATCTCAGTCTATCATACTTACTAAGTTTTAAAAAAAAAAAAATTATTTAAAAAAAGGACTAATCACAAAAATACGTTTAGTAATAATTTGTGTTTAGATAGTATAATATTATTGTTCAGGGCCCGAGAGCGTTCCCCTTCCACCCAGTATGATCGGTGTTAATCTAGGCACAAAAGCGAACTGCGCATGTTTAGTCGAGTGCACTCCTCTGCGCATTCCTAACTTACAAGCATATGACCCTCCTGGTGTTAAGCAGTTACCATAGCCTATGGACGCTTGCAATACCAGAGGTATCACTTGCGTGTGACCAACCTATTTTTTTACACCAGGGCTTTAAGATGGGAGTATTCCAGGAATAGAAATACGTTTCTGTCAAAATGCATCTCTAAATGAGCGCTGCAGACCTGTACTCACACACAGGATCACAACTACACCTTTGTGGTCTTCTGCAAGGTGGAGGTCCTTCCCCAGTGTAGCTTACTTGGAAGAATGGCGCCCTACCTCTTAAAAAAATAGGATTTAAATAATACATTCGCAAATTTTACTTTCAGAATCAACAAATAACTGATGTTATGAAAGAAAATCAGAAACTAAAGAAAATTAACGCTAAGCTCATTACTATTTGTAAGAAGAGGGGCAAGGAATCGAACAGAGAAAATGAAGACCCATCTAACCAAGGCTGAGAATTGATCACTAACCATATCTATATATACTATCGATCTAATTAATTCGGTACAGCCCAAATTATTTACTTATATACTTCTACATCTATAGATCTTTTTAGCTTCTAATGAGATAAGTGATCTAACGCCAGTGGCTCAAAAGCTCCTTTCGTAAGGAGTTTCTCTAATTTTCTTTTCGTAAAATGTATGTTAATGCTGATAACTGTCGAATAATGCATAATAAGATGGGTGACGACGTTAATCATAAGCCGGTCTTGTTGATTACAATACTCATTATGTTATAAAATGGAAAATTAGCCTTTGAAAATGATTTCAATCTTTACCTGCATGATATACAAGCGGCTACAAATTGAAGTCGACGATTAGCTCATAATACTGGATTACTAACTTAACGAATTTGTCATAAGCAAATTGAAAATTACGTTAGTTTATATTATAATAACTAATTATTCAAGGTTCATTTTAATTTTACTCATTAATCATAATACAGTCCATAATTTTGTAAAGGTGTGTCCAAATATAGTTCGCAGCTACACACGGCATTCGCTAGATTGAATTTGTTGACACGCGACATTCGACCAATCATAGCGCTGTATTAAGTTTGTGACGTGCTGCGCTGTATTTGGACACACCTTGAATAGTATATCTTATAGTATTATGGAAGCTATGATTATGGCTAAAACTTGATCAGTTGATAAACTTTAATGTAAAAATCAAGTATAAGACTGAATGTTGTATAGGACATTCCATGAGCATTTATAAGCGGAATTACCGGTGTGACGATTCACCAAGCCAATGTTATAAGTACAGGTGCCATTGTAGTTCTAAAATTAGCTACGTACAAGTTCTCATAGCTCTACACTCTTATGGAGACGAAATTAGGCTACGTATAGGCTTAAACTTTTGATTATATTCATTTGATCGAGAATTGTCATTCAGAATTCATAAAAAATATTTTCAATGTTGATAATGATGAATTTTATTAATTATTTAGATTATCAAAAAGAGCGGAAACGAAACCGACGAAATTATACATATTCCGTCGTTTTTATTGACTGCAGCAATGTGGGCGTCAGACACCAAACGAGTACAAAACAGCTTGTTGTAGAACATTCTAGGGTATCTACTACATTCTCAGTCTTCGTCCGATCTCCACTAGAGTGTAGACCTTAAATCATAGATTTAAATAAAACATCGTACAATATAGTATTACTAGGCTGTACTTAAAATGTGTGTGCCTAAAATATTTAGTGATATTAGTGTGAATGCAGATAATAAATATTTATTTTTAACATTTGTATTGTTCAACTGTAAATAATTGCCACGTGTATATGCTTACTTACCTTCTAATATAATGATAGGGTTGAACGTAAAGCGTTAATGTTAGCTTACGTTACATTATCCAAAATGACGCTAACAATACCTACTTTGCACTTATTTTGTTCATCTGTGCCTCATTGGTGTCCCAAATTTATCTAATTTGATTTGTACTGTATTGTTAAATATCTTAATTAATCAATAATATATTATATTATTTTTCAACAGTAATAATAATTCTTATTATAACTGAGTTTGTAGATGTACTTTGTTCTTTACTATTTTTTGTTTAATATTATTTTCGTTTCCAATATCAAGATTTCTTAACACCCTGTTTAGTGAAGTAAAATTGGCACCCGAGAGGTTCTGGGGTATTGTGTGGATTTGTAGCGTAAACTAATGAGTTAGGGCTTAGGCACGCGACGTGCCCATTGTGTACGATTGTTTATATAATTCAGTGCAATAATGATCACCCATAATATACCACTAAAGGTCACAGTTTTGGGAACCTAAGCCCTTTGCACAAACTATTTACTAACGTGTTTGTATAATTCGTCCAAATAAAATGCACAATTGCTAAAAGTTAATTACTATTCTTTGAATATTATTTTATTACAAATTAGTTTAATCCAATGTTAATCTAATTATTCATGGTACCAATACAAATAAATGTTTGTAATTTATACATATTGTGTTTTTATTGGAGTAAAAGGCTTAAAACCGAAGCGATTTACGTCCGCGCCACATTGTCATGTATAACATGAACATGAGTGCCGCCGTTGCGCTGCCAAAGGGATTCGGCGCACAATGACACATTCGCAAAATGACATACTGACGCAAAAGGACACATTCGCAAAATGTTCTTTTTCTCAAAATGTCACAGTATCAAAATGATGTGAATATTGTACGATTTACTTAAATGACACTAAAAGATTTTTAGAAATTACTACGATGATTAAAAAATAATACTAACTTAATTATTTCAGTATTTAATTATTATTGATTTCCATTTATTTTAGTATAGCATTGTAAAAATGACATTTTGCGAAATTCCAATATGTCATTTTGCGAATGTGGGATTGTGCACGGAATTCGTAGTAGGTACCTATTCATATATTATTCTTCCTACAAATATAAGATATAATTATGCTCTGAGAGATTGGCGCCTTGAGTGTTCAGCATAACCACGAGATCGATAACGATCGCACACAAACTGACAACTATTAATGGATATCACATTTTGCGAAAATAATATGAAATAGCCGGTGTGACCCGCCTAAAGAATTCTCTTTTGCATTTTGCAGTCTGGTAAGGATTCCCTTACCAGACTGCAAAATGGAAAGCAGTTCAGTCACATTTATAGAATTATATCAAAACATCTCTTTTTAACCCTTTGAACGCCATGGACGCCTTTAGGCGTCAATCGAAAACTGTCCTGAAACGCCAACGACTACTTAAGTAGTCCAAATTAGTATCACATTCAAGTTAAAAAAATCGTTACTATTGTAATAAATTTATAGAAGGATTATCAACACGTTGTTTATTTAACTCTCGAACTTTGTTTTTTTTTAAGGCGGAATTAAAAGAAAAGTTAAAAATAAACATTTATATTATAAATTAGACTGATCTAAAATTGAATGAAAATAGACTATTACGTTGCGCCAACGACTACTTTAGGTGTCACGTAGGGAAGGGCATGTATGGTTTTCATCACTACTTTCGTTTTATGTTATTGTGGTAGGTACCTATGTCAATGGTAGGTTTTTTTTTTTATTTTTTTTTTATTAATTATACAGTACAATATTTGATGTGATACAACATATTATTGTACAACGCAAACCTTTCGGTTTATCTGTGTACAAGGTACTTACATAATCTATTTTGAATGTGCTCAGTTCTTTATAGATCGGTAGTATTATCGTATAAATAATCTAACGTATTGGAAGATAAATACTGATTGAAATGGAAGAAGAGAGACCTTCCTCGCCATCTATAATATCCGGATGTACAAGTCGGAAGAGTTATAAAAGAAAAAAGTATGCAAAAAATGAAAATAATAAGCAGACACAAACTGAATTCACTGTTACAGATTCTATGGTGTACAGAAAAACCTCAAATAAAGAAGAAATTGCTTTTTCTGCTCGTCATTTGCCCAATATAAATTTCTATGACAGGAGACCTTCTGATGCAAGAAATGAAAGCTTTGCAAAGTTAGTGGCTTTTGAATTAGACCGTCTGCCGGAAGTAAAACGTTCAAATGCCTATACACAAATTTTAAATCTTATAAGATTAATGAGAGGTGACCCTGACTTGGATGAAGTGATAGAATTTATTCCGTTTCATAGTGAAAGTGAGGGAGAAGATACTGAAGAGGAACGATGAATACCACTCAATGTAAATATGAAAAAATAAAATATATGTGCTAAAGTGTTTTTTAGTATTTCTCGATTATTGCAATATGATTAATTTTCTAAACCTCTTTCTTAGGTATTCAGTAAGTACTTATTTACCATTTGTATTTAAATCAAAACTGGTCTATTTCATCTTTATACCTACACTTTTTTTCATAAAATCTCCAAAAATATTTTACTACCCCCTATCGATAAAAATTAAGGACGTTTCTAGATAAAAACTCAAACTACGTTCCCTATACGCCACAGACACCTTAAGGCGCCCGCTTGTGACGTCAGAAGCGAATACAGTTTATCGAATAGTGCTTGCAAAATGTAGGTAGAAATAAAAATAAAATATCGTGATACCCACAAATCATCGTTGCTTTTTAATCATATTGTAAAAGTAGTTCTGCCTGTGAACGCTGTGATAATAAAACTGACCTGAATACGATAATAATATTATTATGGATAATGAAGAACTTATTGCAATTCTGGAAGGAGTGGAAGACAATGAAATATTTATACCTCTTTCGGACGAAGAATCAGTTTTATCAGATTTTGAGGTTAGTTTACTTGTTAATATTTAATTTATAACGATTGATGTGCTCGAGGTTGTGGGCTCGATCCCCATACAGGACAAAAATTTGTGTGAGCCACAAATATTGTTCTCAGTCTGTGTGTACTTTGCGTCCGTTAATTGTACAAACATACAATCAATCGCATACTACGAGCACTGGACTAACGGTAGTCGTCTTGAGTAGGCCTGTGTCCAGCAAAGGACGTCCCTTTGCTGATATGAAGATAACGATGATAATCATGTTATAATTTTCAGGACTTGACGACTGAGCAAAGTCAAAACACTTCTGCCCAAGAACTTAGCTTTCAATGGTCTTCTGAAGCATTCCAAATTGAAAGCGAGCCTTTTGATGATTTTGCCAGCGGCATTTCACCGTCTGTGAAATCGATCTCATCAGAATTAGATATCTTTTTACATTATTTTGATGAAGCTCATGTTGAAAAAATTGTTGAGTTCACGAATAGGTATCAACAATATATTATTAGACACATTGATATAAGGCTCTATTCAAGAATACAAAATTGGTATCCAGTAACAGTCCCTGAAATGTATACGTTTTTCGCTATATGTATGTTAATGTCAAGAAATAGCCGAAAGACTATTGAAGAACATTGGTCTACCAACCCTTTCTTACATTCCGGCATATATTCCACTCTTATGCCGAGAAATCGCTTTTGTACCATTTTAGGCATGTTGCACTTCTGTCGACCAGGTCCGAGAACCGAGGAAGATACTATATTGTCCAAAATTACATACCCAATAAACCATGCTCGTCAGAAATTTAAGGATAGTTTTATTCCATACGAAAAAATCTGTATTGATGAGAGTATTGTTCCATTTAAGGGGCGACTTATTATTAAACAGTATCTTCCCAGAAAAAGGAACCGTTTTGGTATAAAACTCTTCGTTTTATGTGATGTGCTGTCAGGAATAGTTTTAGATTTTATCGTATACAGCGGTAAAGATACGGAAATTAAACATTTTGATAATTTAGGTGTAAGTGGTTCAATAGTTGCGACACTTCTTGAAGATATTTACGGTACTAAGAGAAAATTATACATTGACAATTGGTATTCAAGTCCAAAATTGTCTTTGTTTCTAAAACAACGTAGTATTCATACATGTGGTACAGTAAAACCAAATAGAAGCGAAATGCCAAAATTTAAGAATTTAAAAAAGGGAGAGAGAGAAGTAAAATATTGTGACCCTATAATGGCTATGAAATGGCGTGACAAAAAAAATATACATATGTTAACAACTATACACAAAGACGAAATGGGACCGACAGAAAAAATAGACCCAACAACTGGATTGTTTAAACTTAAACCCGAGTGTATAATTGACTACAATAAAAATATGGGCGCAGTGGATATCTCTGATATGATGATAAGTGGTATACAATGCATTCGAAAAACAGTTAAGTGGTATAAAAAACTATTTTTTCATATTCTAGATTTACATTTATTGAATTCATATCATATCTATAAAATAATTAACAAGGACGATTTTAGCCCTAACTTCAGAAAATACCAATTGAATTTAATAGAACAAATTGTTCTAAAATATGGCAACCAATCAATTCATAGAACATTACCATCTACATCTCGACAGTTAGAACAGCCTACGCGATTATTACCTGGTAACGCAGCACAACATATGCCGTCTTATATTCCTGATAACAAGAAACTTCGATGCAAAGTTTGTGCCCGATCTAAGAAACGAAGTAGCACTAGATACATGTGTGCTATTTGTAAAGTGTCGCTTTGCGTAGTGCCATGTTTTCAAATTTATCACGAAAAAAAGACCCTGTAAATCTAGTTTACAGGGTCTTTTTTTCGTGACATTTATTTCACTTAATAAAGATATTTATGTCTAATAAGTCAATTTTAATTATGCCATCCATAGTTCCCTGGTTCCCACTGGATACGCCATACTGTCACTTTAAAGATAAGTCGTTTGTAACGGCTCAGTACAATAATATACCTACCTAATATCAATCTTCCTCGTGGACAACACTATCTATTCCATACATTACTTAAGAAAAGATGCGTTGCTCACGCCACGGACGACTAAAGGAGTCGCCTAGTGATGTGAATAAATTAGTGTTATTTAAATTTAATAAAAAGGTTTTTTGGCCTATTTCCTTCTTGTACTGATTTAAACATGTAGTAATAGGTTATGAATGTGTATATAAATGTGTCACGTACTGTAACAGGCAAAAGAAAAGACGATAGGATAGTTTTTTTATATTTTTTTCGATAAAGATGTCCCAACCCTGTGCTCAAAGTGCCGCCGTTTACGCAAAAACTGGTCGCGGCGTAGCAGGCACGCTCATTACATTTTCTTGCGGCGTCCAAAGGGTTAAACAAATTTTATTAATAATGCAAAGTTCATTTGAATACACAAATAGTTACACATTACATGCCTTACATATCCTATTTAATATCACCATCATTTTTATCATTACTTTGGACGTTTTCTTCTTCACTCTCATCATCTTCATCACTTTCAACATCTTCATCACTTTCAACATCTTCATTGTTTTCAACTACTTCACCACTACTTTGGACCAAATTTTTCATAAGCAATTCTATTCGGGATGGTAAGTCTTGTAACAATTCTTCAGTCTTTTCTGATTTTTGAGGTGCGCTCGTTAGCGCTTTCTGTTCCACGTGATCGGCAAAAGTATTTCTGCCCGCCATTTTAGCAATATCTGCTGCTAAACTAAGAGTTTCTTGATCATGGAATTTGGCAAGAACAGTCGCAGCTTCCGATAGATTACCCAACGCCATATGACTGAAAACATCATCATTAATGTTTACTTTTGATTCTAGAAAACAACATTTAAAAAAAATATATAAAAATCAACTATCGATAGATTACACTTTTTTATACTACTGTGGTGTGGTGGCAAACAAGCATATAGCCCACCTGGGCCCCAAATCTGAATTGATTCTCAATTGAATCGCAGTAGCATTTTTAGTATTCTGCTAATAAATTTAAGACCAATAGTTGTAAAACCATTGGTCTTAAATTATTATAATTTTTGGTATTACATTATTGTTATCCTACTGAATAATTTAAGACTAATGGTTTTCTAATTATTGGTCTTATATTCATTAGCAGAATACCAAAAATGCTATTGAGATTCAATTAAGTATCAATTTATATTCAATTGAGCCAACCGTAAATTAGTAGAATTGGGGTCCTGATGTTAAGCAGTTACCGCAGCCTATGGACGGTATATGAATCCTAGAGGTATCACTTGCTTGTTGCCGACTTATTTTTTTTTATACCAGAGCTGTTAAGATGTTATATCTCTAGGATAGGAAAACGTTTATTTCAAAACGCATCCCTAATGTAGGTACTAATGCATTCTTATATGATAACAAAAAATTAAATGAATAAGAGAAAACGATTATACTAACCATATAGCAGACCCACGCATATTGCCACTAAAGTAATTACTTGTAGCCCAGGCTTTAAGTGTTTGTTCAGCTATACTGTCCATATACCTGAAATATAAAGAACGATTTTAATACATTGAACGCGACTAGCTCTATATGTATATGAAATTATCTGTGATTTTTTTTTTTCTTATCTTATTTTAAAAAACAACTCCCGCACTAAGAAACTAGCCCTGTTTCGCGGGGTCTTTACAAACATACATTTAACGGGCACAAAGTACACGCAGACTTGAGACAACGATTTGTGGATCACACCAATTTCTGTCTCGTGCGGGGATCGAACTCACAACACGCCGTGCAGTGTTACATGGCGAGGTAACCACTTAAGCCATTGAACGCGTCTTCAATACCAATTTATTTAAAAAATAAGCTGAGTTGACTTACCTTAACCGACATAGTATATACGCTTCTTTATTATAAAAATAAGCTCAGTTGACTAACCTTAACCGACATAGTATATACGCTTCTTTATTATAAAAATAAGCTCAGTTGACTAACCTTAATCGACATAGTATATACGCTTCTTTATTATAAAAATAAGCTCAGTTGACTAACCTTAACCGACATAGTATATACGCTTCTTTATTATAAAAATAAGCTCAGTTGACTAACCTTAACCGACATAGTATATAAGCTTTTTATTATAAAAATAAGCTCAGTTGACTAACCTTAACCGACATAGTATATACGCTTCTTTATTATAAAAATAAGCTCAGTTGACTAACCTTAACCGACATAGTATATACGCTTCTTTATTATAAAAATAAGCTCAGTTGACTAACCTTAACCGACATAGTATATACGCTTCTTTATTATAAAAATAAGCTCAGTTGACTAACCTTAACCGAAGTATATACGCTTCTTTAAGCAATTTATTAAAAAAATAAGCTCAGTTGACTAACCTTAACCGACATAGTATATACGCTTCTTTAAACAACTTAGCATCAGTAAGAGTAGCGACGGCTCCCTTAATATCATGCATACTTAATAATGCCGTCATTTTCCTGTACACAGCACCACCAAAGTATTTGTTATCTGTAAAATTTATAATACATTATTATGATGGCAGAAGAGCCAGAAGCCCACTTGATAATAGAAATCCTTATATGTCCCACTGCTGGGCACCACTCTCCTCTATTAAAACAGAAGAGGGTTAGAGCTGCAAACGCTGATTGGTGGATCAAACAAGCTTATAGATTTTTTTCTAAGACATTTGTTTTCTTCAGAAAATTACCGTTGGCACTTATTTGTGGCATATAAGCATATGGCACGTCTGTTCTGAAGTAGTTACCGTAGCCTATGGACGCTTGCAGTACTGCTCTGAGCATCCATTGGCTACGGTTCATGCTAGAGATACCTCCAATTTTTTTTAACATGAAGTATCCCTGGGATAGGAAAACGTTTCTATCAAAACGCATCCCTTAAATGAGCGCTGGAGACCTGTACTCACACACAGGAACACAACTATACCGCTGTGGTCTTCTGTAAGGTGGAGGTTCTATTTAATTCGGGCTTGCTAGTTAGTATGGTGCCCTACCTCTCTTAATGAATAATCAAATTACTCACCAATAAGTTTTTCTTCTGCGCCCTTAGCAATACAACGATTAATTTGCATAACATATGCTTGTGTTGATTCTTTCCAGAATCTGTAACAAATCAACATTAGTTTTGGTCAACATTAAAACTAGTTCGATATTTTTTAGTTTATTTAAAAGGACAGCTCCTGCACTAGGTAAACAAGCCCTGTGGCGTAGGGTGCCTTCATGAACATACAATTAACGGACACAAAGTACAAGTTGGGTTCTAGCCCCACAAAAAGTCTGGTACTTTTTGTGGGGCTAGAACCCAAAACACGCCACCTAATAGTAAATGACGACGTAACCACTTAAGCCATTGAACCAACCGTGCAGTCATTGGAAATAGTCAAAGTCAAACTCATTTATTTATTTAGATCAAATACATGATACTTATTCGAATGAGATAAAAACAAATGCCAGCATACTTTTTTCCTACGGCCAATTCGCTGTCTAGTGGTAGGGCATCGAGAAGAATTAGCAAGAAACTCGGGCGACTCTTTTTAATGGCCAGAATATAACATTTACAATTTGGTATAAGCTACAATATTAGTGGTAACAACTTTTTGTTACCACTTATACCAAATTATTGGTTTCTGTCCCTTTGGACGAAAACCAAAATAAACAACTTTGGTAAAATAATTAGATTCGGGGGCAGCAGATGATGCTAAATAAAATCAAGGTTTTCTTAAATCACTATAATTAAAAGATTAAAGTAACAAAGAATAACTATTTCTAGGGAATCACAGGGACCATGTTAGCGTTCCCAACTTCATTGAAAAGTAACTTTAGCGATGCGCCGCAGCTATGCTTGCGTATCAAGATTACATACCGTAATTATAGTTGTATATTTAAAATAAATAACTCACTTGAATGATACACAAGGTGTCATGTTAAGTAGATACGGACAGAGAAGGTCCTTTTGCTTCGCTAACTCTATCATAGTGTCTATCTGTCCCCGGAACATTGCCAATGTCAGCCATCCTTCATATATTTCATCTGCCAGCAAGCTTGCCACTGTTAAATTTTAAAGAAATCACGTTTTAGAATAGGATCCTTGCATCACTTGACATCAAGATTGACTGATAGAAATGCCTAAGGGTCAGCGCAGACAGAGAGAAATAATCCCCGCGCCCCATCTCAGGAAATTTCTTTACGGATCGCGTATGACTCCCGCATATCTTCGAGGACGCGCGAGCATTTTTTGTCAGGTTCATTTATGCACTTTATTGTAATAATTTTGAAGTTTATTTTCAAGTGCGTTAATAAAATCCTCTCCGCTGCGCTCCGTTCCGTCTGCGCTGAGCCTAAGGCATTAAGATTGCCTTGGTACTTATTTGTACAGAAAATTTCATTGTTTAATATATCGAGCTTGATATAACAAAAATGATTTTTATTTACTTTACTGTATATACTTATCAATCAAGGTGAATATAATTATCATTGTAATTTTGTTCCAATATAGCCAACATTTTGGCCATGGCAGATGCACAGTTAGAATAATTGCATTATATGTCTGTGAAAGTTAGTTACTTTCCTACTCGACCACACTTGCTTTAGATTAATTCATTGCATTTTGCATTCTCCTTTATCGTATAACAAAAAAAATCGCGTTAACCTTCCAAAGGCCCGGCTATTCTCCTTAAATGGTGGGAAAATACCCGTGATAAAGAGAGATAGTAATCAATATATTTCAAGTAAATTACAAATCATATTGTCCTCCTAACCATATTTCGATAACGGCGGCTAATCTAAACGGAGACCAGCCGTCTGTGTGGGAGATATAATAGTGCACAAGTGTGGGCGCAAACACAAGTGCACTCTTTATTCCTTCACTCTCATAGTCCGATAGTACGGCAATCCGACATGATCGGAGAGTTTCAGGCGTAGGATCAACGGTTTTACGTGCTTTCAGAGGCACGGAAGTGTAAACACCGCCAATTTTAACCCACCGCCAAAACAGACAAACCCAATATCAATTTTTAGCTCGACTCGGGAATCGAACCCGGGATCTCGTGATCAGCAGACACACACATCAACCACTGAGCCACCAAGACAGTTACAAAGCATTTACGTAATGACAGAATCATCGGTATAACTAAACGGAATAAGCCATAACACGAAAAAAAAAAAACAAGGAATGACTTACTCTCCATATCCAGTACTTCATTAACTTCATTAATAGTGCCAAATATTTTAATGAAGTCACAATCGTATGGTGTAACGTCACCACTGTCATCCTCTTTACGTTCCACATACTTCTCGTACATTTTCTTGAGCCCCACAAAATTCCCCGGGTTCATCTGTTTATGTGTGATAGGAAACAAGAACTTTTTGGATGGTCGTCGTACGTAATCTGTGTTGATAGCTCGTACTGCTTCTGTATTTATCTCAGCGTCTTGCTCTTCTTCTATAACTACTACCTCGTCTTCCTTCTTTTTCCCTCCTTTCTTTATTTTCAACATTGCATCATGTTTAATTCCTGAAAATTTTAAAAATATGGCTTACTAACTTCCGGCCGCGGCTTCGCCTGCGCGTACAATAATAATAATAATAATTTAATTCGGAATATTCCATATTTTGTTAGTAACAATTTTCTTACATATTAGTGTTAGTTGACAATTCATAATTAAATTAATTAAAAGCAGTGTGGAGCCGCAATCCCTCGGGAACAGAGATTTTTTCTGGGATAAAAAGTAGCCTATGTGTTATTCCAGACTATAAACTATCTCGATGCCAAATTTAATCCAGATTTGTTCAGTAGCTTTTATGTAAAAGAGTAACAAACATACATCCATACATTCTTCCAAAATTTCACGTTTATAATATTAAGATTTAGTGGGATGGGGTGCATATGCTAAATAAGATGGTTAACAAAACTATTGTAGACGTACTTTCAAAATGTTCAGGTTTGAAATCTTTATAGTCCCACAGCCTCAAGCAACAGTCTGATCCGCCGGACAACACCTTGGTGTCCAACTGTGGCATCGCGAGCCACGTGCCACCGATCGTGTGTTGACAGTGACCACCGAATATTGATATACACGAGCCTGAAGTCACGTCCCACACCTGTATAATACGTAAATAAAATTAAACTAGACGTGCCCAATGGTCGAAATTCGACCGTTATTCATAATATTAGTTCAAAAAAGCTCGGCTCTTATTGTACCTATACAATAAGAGCCGAGCTTTTTTGAACTAATATTATGAATAACGGTCTAAGGATATGGAGGTATGCTGAGTTCATCAGCTATGTCAAGCTAGGGCTTGACCAAAATAGTTGGGGCATGTATACTTTCAAAATAACAACCCATATAATATGACCCACTGCTGGGTACGGGTCTCCCCTTCTCTATCTGAAGAGCTGAGAGGGTAGGAAGCAGATTGTAATGGAATTCGATTTTATAAACACAGTAACTCTTATATAAAATGCTTTTCTTGGTATATAGAAACCCCAAATTTGTTTTTATTATAGGAGTAAGAATAAAAAAATTAAAATAATAAAAACTCACGATGTCACAAGTTATAAGTGTAAGATTATGGTCACTTAAGGGGAAAGTGCCGCTAGCGCCACGTGTACCAGAGTGCAAACCATTTTAATGTACTATGCATTTGTAAAAATTCAAATATGGCTCGTTTAAAAATAGGTACTTTAAAAAAAATCACACTTAATTGGGACAAAATATAATATGATTTAAAAACTATTGTGTTCATATCTATTATTGACTAGCTGAGCCGGCGAACTTTGTACCGCCTTAAAATTTTCTAATTTTTTGCGCAACTTTCTTTTCTTTACATAAAAACCTTCTCCTGACAATAACAAACACAACAAAAAGAGAATAACCAAAATCGGTCGAGCCGTTCACGAGTGATGCCGTGACCAAGGGAAATAGGGATTCATTTTTATATGTAAAAGATTCTAGTTTCTAATACTAAATTGTATAAGAATGTGTATAACATACCCGAATAGTGCCATCTTGGCAGGTGGACAACAACAGGTGATCATGGTGAGGGTTCCAATTTATCTGCAGCACCTGTAACTTGTGACCCACCAACTTCTTCCATACAATCAGTTCTTTCTTCCCTTCTGATGACAATATTTCAAAATAAGTAAATATAAGAAAGAAAAAAAATTGCTCTTATATTAAAACTTGAAATTACTACATAAAATAAAACTTAAAACAGAAAGCAAATAAGGTCCCCGAGTCAGTTCTTATGTTGTGGCTTGGACCACAACGCCGGTATTTTTGCAGGACCTTTATTAATTACCTATGAGTGACGACGGAATGGTCCGAATTACCGTAATTGTAATAGCTATTTTATGTACATCCATCTATCCATCTCAGCCATAAGACGTCCACTGCTGGACATAGGCCTTTTATGTACATACTAAATAGTAAATGTAACATTCCAGAATCAAGTTTATTGGACCGTTAGTTAGGTAGCAATATTTATTATTTTTAAACGCGATCGCAGCGCCACCAACTTAGTAAATCAACCATCTAGGGACCCACACTAACACAAACAAAAAATCATCAAAATAGGTCTAACCATTTAGGTAGTTCAGTGACATGTATAAAGAAGAATTTTATATGTAGATATACAAAGATGTTCCAAATGTAGTAGTAGGTAAAGCGAGAGAAGTTCACATGTGTGTTGCACGGGTCTCCTCCATACATTTGGACGGATATTAGCCTACCATACCACTCTGGCCAGATGGGTTGGTATAGGGTTCTGTTTCGAGTTTTCCCTCTCTCGCAGGGGATATTGTCTGCCTGACTTACTGCCTTAGTCGACCATTACGACACCCGAGGGACGGAACAGTGGTGGTCACATTTGTATTCTTAATCCTTAATTAAAAGTGAAATTAAGAAGATTCTAAGTTCGAACATGAACCAAATCGGTCAAGTGTGAGTCGCGAGATTACAGTTCAAGGCGAACCACTAATAATAATAATACATACCTTCTGTATAGTTATACTCCAATATAATTATTTGGCAATGTTTTTCTGCAGAGGTGACTGCAATCAGATTCTTGTATGGCGACTCTTCGCTAGAATTCGATGTCTGTTGAGGATGCCATTCTAACATGTGTACCTGCTTACTGTAATTATTAAAATATTTATATACATACTTTAGTTTTGCATCTGGCTATGTGTAGTGGGTTAAAATTGTGTATATCATAAATGTTTGTTCCTGACTTTGTGTGTACTCTGTGTCTGTCATTATATATTTGATATTACTAAAAACACACCACTATTTTGACTTATTCGGATTTGTGAGAAGAAAGTTATGCAGTTTAGTTTCCATGTATCTGACACTTATGGATGTAATTATTTTGAAGGTCATTATTCAAAGGAATCGAAAAGCCGAGAATCATTGTAGGTGGTGTGTGCATGTACTGCGATATCTATATATATAAATCTATTTCTGTTCGTTAGTCTCGCTAAAACTCGAGAACGGCTAGACTGATTTGGCTAATTTTGGTTTTGAATTATTTGTGGAAACTGTCTGTCCCGGGAAGGTTTAAAAGGTGAGTAAATATTTTAAAAAATGCTTGGAATATAAATTTCATTTAACCTTAGAAACTATTCCTGTAAAAAAATTGATGTTCGTCCCGTCGTTTAGAAATCAATAAAATTTATATTTATTGATTCTGAGGCGGTACGAAACTTGCAGAGTCAGCTAGTAATGAATGAATATAAATAAGGCTTACTTAAACGCGTATGAGACAGCCAACACTTCATGTGTATGTACGTGTAGTACAGCGACAGCGCCGGAGCTGGCCCCGACCACCAGCCCGCGAGGGGTCCACGTGACGGCGTCTACCTGCCACTTCTGTCCCTCCACTGTTATGTCCACCTCCTTAGGAACTGCGCAACACAACATTATATCACTATATGACCACAAACTGAAGGTCGCAGCGGAAGCAGGCCTCCAACAAGGTGGACACAGACGTCCTAGATTGCAACGAGCTGATGGAGATGAAATAAGACACGATGGCGGTTAGCTCGCTTACCGAAAGCTGTGGAAACCTTAAAAAAGATCTCACCATCTCAGCTGAAAGACGTCCACTGCAGGACGTCTTTCAGCTGAGATGTAGTCTTTGTGAACTGATTCAGCGTACAGTTTAACAATCTATATGTTGTGACACCCTGTTGAGGACACGCAGGGCGTGCTTGAGAGGCGCTTGTTGCAGCAGGTTGGTACGTAGTCATTAGGGACACATAGATGCACTATCTGAAGTATGCCCGGGTTGTGTATTATACCACGCAAAACTTTTAGTAAGTGGCGAGAGCCACCTTCCTTCTCACTTCTAGCTTATAAAAGCCTGTGATTTTTAACGTGCCCTCCGAACGAAGACGCTCAGATGAAATACCACAATACGGTCACCCATCTATAGGGTTACCGCGCTCTCGGTTGCTTGAGTTGTTGAGTGCACCTGGCTATAACCTTCATTAAATGAGTAAAACAAGCATACCTTCGTTTTGATTCGCAGCATTATACATAAATAGTGAGGGTCCACCGCAGGCGTACAGGGTCATGCCTTCCGCCCAACACAGGGAGTACACTCCTCTGGTCAACGCAGGATATAATACTTGTGCAGGCTTCTCGCCTTTACCACCTATGTCCAGGAGACCTACCTGTAATATGAAATTATTTTATTTATCTACATATATTTTTAATCTATATATTCCCGCATTAGGCCAGCGTGTGTGAATTAAGGCGTAAACCCTCTCTCTCTCTTGATAGAGGAGAGGAGACCCGTGCCCAGCAGTGGGACATATATAGGTTGCTATCATATATACTTTAATAATTATATTAAAAAAACTCGGCTTCCGCCCGCGGCTTCGACCGCGTGTACATGTTTTTTTCCGGGAAGAAGTAGTCTCTGTGCTATTCCAGACTGTATTCTACTCTCAGATCTGTGGAGGCTGTCACCTCCAACGAAAAGGGAGGATTCTCCTAGCAGGCTAGGTGATCGTGCCTGGCAGGCCGCGGCCCAACAGTTAGTCGTTGGGCGTTGTATATATACTGCGTGTCTGTGTAAACTTTGATATCGCGATTCAGCATCTTGTACATTTGTTCAGCTGTTGCGTGTTTCTAGGGGTTAATGACATCTGTGTATTTTTATGTTGAACTACGTTGATTGTTGTAGCGTTATTCTATTGGCCTGATAGATGAGGCTTCAGATCTATGAGCCAAATTTCATTTAGATTAGCCGTTTGTTCGTGATTGAGTAACAAACATCCATCCAAACTTTTGCATTTATAATATTAGTGAGATAGAAAGAAGTAAGACAGTAAAATCAGTTATACACTACAGATACACTTCTATCTCAGAAAATCCAACCTACTTATTATAAACTAGGGGTCGCCCGCGACTTCGTCCGCGTGGTGATTTGGAATGTTTTCCCCGAATTTGCAACATATCTCACTACTGCTCTGCTCCTATTGATCATAGCGTGATGTTATATAGCCTATAGCCTTTCTGGATAAATGCACTATTCAACAAAAAAAGAATTTTTCAAATCAAACCAGTACTCTCTGAGATTAGCGCGTTCAAACTCTTCAGCTTTATAATATTAGTATAGATAGGTAAATACTCGCTCTCTCCGGGCTTCCCCGCACGTCCGACACTGTTGGGGGATGATTTTGGAAAAATCTATGATACAGGTGTCTCAGTATATTAATTGTAGAGTATGTGACCTACTTTGGAGTCAATCAACCTAGAGAATAAAAAGTTTCACAGAATGTTCAAACCCACATTTTACCCTCTTAGGGTTATTATTTAACCTTGTTAAATAATAACCCTAAGAGGTTGCTAATTTTTTTTTTATTCTTTCTTAGTGGATAGCTAGTATTCTAACCCGAGAACCCTGGAATTCACAATCGGGCGCAAAACATACGCGCAACAACACCACGGGACAAACGAGGCCATTGAAATGAGACTTTGTTTAGATTAGATTAGAATTAGATTTTGTTTTTTTTATAAAGTTCTTACCCTACATTCGCCAGTGCCAAACGCCAGTAAATTCTCCTTAGTTGGATGCCAGGCTAAAGTGAGCACTTTGCCCTGAACATTTTGCCAATATGTTTTCACTTTGCCAGGATATAACTTATTTTCATCCTCTGTTGTTGTCATAGTTTGCCATACTCTGATTGCACCGTCGCCTACGCTTATTGCTATTCTAAAAAATATTATACAAAAATTTTAAGATAGATAGAAATAGCGATAAAAAAAGTGTGTAGTTATCTCTAGAACTGCCGATCCCATTATAAAAATGGTGTTATTGGGAGAATTAAAAATAATTTACTTTGTGGAGTTTATATGTACTAATCAAATTATTCACCATTTGCTTACGGTGTAGGAAAACATCGTGAGTAAACCTACATGTCTTAAAATTAATTTTAAAGACATGTCAGATTCACCAACCTGCATTAGGCCAGCATGTGTGAATAAAGGCCTAAACCCTCTCTCTTGATAGAGAAAAGGAGACCCGTGCCCACCAGGACATATTTGGGTTGCTATTATTATTATATATAGATCTTTTTGGACGACTGGGTGGCGCCGTCACCCAGTACGATAATAATAATAAATGTAATACTATTTATATTTTCATTTTGTTTTGTCATTAGATATCTACATGAATAATTATTAAAATAAAAGTACACTGACGGACTCATAAACTGCATCAAAGTTCAGGATTATTTTTAAAATGATTTTTTAATAAGTATGATAACTTTTTAGATTAAATTATATAAATATGGAAAGACTGGCTCTTAATCTCAAAAAAAAGGAAAATTTAAAAATAGAACTGCAGTAAAACAAATGAATATAGCCGGGAAAAGAAAATTTACTCGTAGTATCAGATTTGCGTGTTATTTATAGCAAAGTTTTAAATTGATTATCATTGATTTTTTATTCTTTTGTCAATTGAATTATTGTTACCAGCAGAATTGTTGGGTTAGTTTTTTAACTCATCGAGAGTTTTTGAACCATAATATGGATACTTCGTCCGAACAAGCGGCTCAAATTGTAGCATTGGTGCGGGAGGGCTTGGATCAACGAACGATTGCTAGAAATTTAAATTTAAACCAGTCTACGGTTTCTAGAATATACAGAAGGTTTGTGGAGACAGATTCTTACAGAAGGAGACGTGGTACAGGCAGGACTCGAGCAACCACCGGTCGTGATGACCGATTTATTGTTACAACTTCCCTGCGAAATCGTTTCCTCACGTCTGTTAACATCAAAACAGAGCTTAATGAAGTGCGTGAAGTAAACGTGAGTGCACGAACAATAAGAAGAAGGTTAAAGGAAGCGGATATCACCTCTTTTAGACCAGCAAATGGTCCAAAGTTGTCTATAGCTCACAGACAAGCTCGCTTAAGATTTGCGCGTGATCACCTGAATTGGACAGAAGAGCAATGGACCTCCGTATTGTTCACGGACGAGTGTAGGACATGTTTATATGGTGCAGATGGTCGCAGAAGAGTCTATCGTCGACGTGGGGAGCGATATGCTCAAAGTTGCATTGAGGAGCGTGTTCCTTTTGGAGGCGGTTCGTGTATGGTCTGGGGTGGCATATCGATGAACGGGCGAACAGAACTTGTGTTCATAGACATGGTCCGTCAAAACGGTAATAGAGGGGGTTTGACTGCACATCGCTACATAACAGAGATCTTAGAAGATCACGTGGTGCCTTACATGGGATTCATAGGCGAAAATTTTACTTTAATGCAGGATAATGCCCGGCCGCACGCTGCTGCACAAGTTCGACAATATTGCGAAGAGGTTGGGATACGTTCAATGAATTGGCCAGCACGCAGCCCGGATCTTAATCCCATTGAGCATGTTTGGAACAATTTAAAAAGAGCTGTATATGCGAGAAACCCTTTGCCCACGACAGTGGCAGCACTAAGAACAGCACTTTCAGAAGAATGGGACAATATTCCGCAAGATCTTTTAATAACCCTAATAAAATCTATGCGGAACAGATTAGAATCCGTAATAAGGGCACGTGGAGGTAATACACCTTATTAAAACATAAATAAACCCTTGCATAAAGTTTGTGTCTATTGTTAAAACCAATTTTTTAATTAAACCAATTTTCCTTAAATTTCTGTTTTTCTTCAAAAAAAGTCTTAAGGTCCTTTCCAGTACACAAACTTAAACTTAAGGATATGACCCTACACTGTTTTAAAGTTCACGAACCAATCTAGAGGTTTCAATTTAAATCTGTATAGAAAGTTTGACTACTTGGTTAAAATATTTATTTCAAAGTCGTCTATTACTTTGATGCAGTTTATGAGTCCGTCAGTGTAACTTAACCTAAACTAGTTACAAACAATCGGATTTTGTATTTAAAGGTAATAAACCTTAGGTAATACTTACTTCCCAGCATCATATGGACAACATTGAATAGTATACAAGAATCCTCCGCAAGTATTATGAACCATCTTCTTCTTACTATGCATATTATATCTTATAATATTCCTGTCTTGCGATACTGTATAAACCGACCACTTGTTAGACTCTTGATAGTATGGGGACTCTGGTGAGTTGTATGCGGTTTGGACCTTTGGTGCGTCTGTTAAAATGGCGTATAGACCTCGTCTGTGATGAGCGTGTACTACACGGTGTTTTAGCTTGTTTTTACTGAAAAATAAAGTTAATTTTACATTAACACGATAAGGAGTGAGAAAGTTAGTTCTTTTATTGATAAAATGCGTTGAGTCAACTTTACAGCACCTGTACGCTAAAGCTTTAATTTTACAAAAAAAAAATTAATTGAATTGTTGGTAAATTTTGTCTACTTTAAATTATTACATACAACTATTCTCATCTTAAAATTAGTAGGAAAAAAGAGAAACTAAAAACATGGTGGAACTTCGAAATCTATAAAAATCACCAATTGCAAAACATCCAAAAAAAATTAAAACGTAAAGAAACCTGAAATATGTTTATTTATTTATTTATTTTATAGTTAATCAAAACGGTACACTAGAACCAATAACAATAATTAACAGGAAGCTTAAATTCTACTTAAAAACTAACATAGAATATGTTGAACATAAATAAAAAAAACAAAAAAGATTATTATATAAAATTCAGTAAGCTTAGAATATATAGAGAACATGTTCACTAATATGTGTAAAACTAATGGAACACTATGTGGAAGATAGGTCGCTCCAAGAATACTTATTTGCTCATAAATTTAAAAATAAACAATTACATACCTGTCTATCAATAGTGGATTACACTCCATCAGCTGACTCTTAGAATCAACTAGCAGCAATGAATCAGGTCTGTACCAAAGCAATGTTGGCCAGCTCATCACTTTGTTTCTCGGAGTCTTAGCATTGAATACTAAAGTGCATGAAGATACCAGTTTACCTGATTTAGACCATACTCGTACAGTTCTGGAATAATTCAATTTGATTTTAAAATACAGTCTTCAGTTTTATTATAACAGGATTTTTTTGTCTATAATATAGTGGTGACAGATGTAATGCAAAAGGTTTACTGCTCAAAATATCAGACTTTAATTTCGCAAATTGCAAACTTCGCAAAATGACAATTTCGCAAAATGGCCAGTTTCCATAATGACAACTTCGCAAAATGTTTAATTTCTCAAAAAATCAATAGTACTTCTGTACATTTGATGGGATAGAATATTATTTCTTTAACCTTAATACAGCTAGTTTGGCACATGCATACTTCTTAATGTTACAATTGAATTTCAGACATATACCTAAAGATAATTAACAAGTCAGCTATATAATCTCTATTAACTTTGTGAAAACTACTGGTTTTGCAATACCTTTTTTATTTTTATAAGGGGCTGCATGCATATTTGCCATTTCAATGAATTTAGAAAATACATTGACAGTTAAAATGATGTAAATAAGTATATCTTACCCAAATCTGCCAATTGTAGCTAATAGATGTTTATGTGGGTGAACACTGTGTACATCTCTAGACTCTTTTTTCTCTTTCTTTATTGTACCAGTAGCTTCAGTTTCTGAACTTTCTTGATGTATTGCTTTATCAACATGCGTTTTATCCATAGCTACAACTAAAGACTCTATTGATGTTTCAGTCTCATTCTTTCTATTTAATATTTCTTGTTTTAGTTTTAAACATTCTGCTAAATAATCACTTTCATCAGATTTTTCTTGCTTCACTTTAACAAAAATATCTTCCGGTTCATATTTCTTATGACCAAATTCATCAGCTTCATGGTCTTTGTAAATATCAAACGTATCATCTTCTTCAACAACTGATTCATCAAAGCTGTCTTCCGGAAGGTTCTTTATAACTCCGGATTGTTCAAAAACATTTTCCTTATCAGCCTCAGTCACACTATTCCTAATAGCTTCCATTCTGCGTGTAGCAGTTGATTTTTTTTGAGGCTCACTGAGAGATTTGTTAAGTAACACTTCATATTGTGGACACCAGCTCATGGAGGTAATTTCATCATCTTGGCTTCGAATCTTGTACACTATTTTGCCAAGATCACCTGTAATAATATATTTTTTTAAGTCAACATTACTATATATTTCTTAATTTGGTTGCTGATATCTAAACTAATATTAAAAAGAGAAAAGATTTGAATATTTGTATGTAATGAATGAACTCAAAAACTACTACATTGTCAGCGAGAAACATGGGTAGTATTTTGTTATAGAAGATCTAATCATTCATTATTCTACCGGATATCTTTCCTTTTTAAACATTTTACATAGACTATGATGAAACTTCATTATTTACAGTTACCCTACCTAATTGCAAAAGTTTGAATTTGTAATAATCCTTACTAATATTATAATGTGAAAGTTTTTGAGTATGGGTGGATGGATGTTTGTTACTCTTTCACGTAAAAACTACTGAACGGATCTGGATGAAATTTGGCACAGAGATAGATTATGGTCTGGAATAACACATAGGCGTTTTTACAGCGATAACCGACATCCACGCGGGCGGAGCCGCGGGCAATAGCTAGTGAATATATAATATAGTGTATGTACATATACTTACTCTGCAAATCCAATATAAACACAACACCTTGTTTAGTCCCAATAGCAACATGATATGGCAAGTGTGGTGAGCAGGACATGCAAGTAGGCTTGAACTTTGACAAATACTTTGAGTATTTCCTACATACATTAGAGGTCAAGTCCCACTTCACTACATTACCCAAGCAACCAACTGATATAGCTATTGTGTTTGTGCTGTAACCCACTCCAACAATTTCCTGAAAAAATATATACAATAATTATGGTGACGGATTAAGAATATGAATGTCACCACCCCATTTCATCCCAAGGGTGTTGTAAGAGTCTAGGGAGTAAGTCAGTCAGATAATATTCACTGCAAGAGGGAAAATTCGAAACATAACCCTATACAAACACGTCTGACCAGTGTGGCATAGTTGGTTATATGTATCCCTCCAAGTGTATGGAGAAGACCCGTACCCAGCCGTGAGACGTTATGGGCTGAGATGATACCATAGATTGACAGAAATTAATATTAAACATTATTTTTACAATTTTATCATCTGTTAATTTAATCTGTTAAGAATTTTTATGACATAATGCTATGCACAATAATTAAAATTGTTGTAGTAGATGCACAGTAACCATTTCTTATAATTATTTAATTTGTTATTTTTTATTACACATTAAATTTCTATATAGGTACCAATTTACAGACCTATGTAAGGCAATGTATTTCTATTCTGACTAGTCTACAGGCAGCCAAGCGTTAACATTTTAAGAGAGGTAGGGCACCAAACTTGTGAGCAAGCTTGACTGGGGATGGACCTCCACCTTATAGACGACCACAGCCAAATAACTACACACAGCGGTGTAGTTGTGTTCCTGTGTGTGAGTACAGGTCTCCAGTGCTCATTTAGGCATGTGTTTTGAAATAAATGTATTCCTATCCTACCGATACTCCCATCTTAATGCCTTGTGTAAAAAAATGGGTAGTAACACGCAAGTGACACCTCTGGTATTGCAAGCGTCCATAGGGTATGGTAACTTTTTAACATCAGGCGGGTCGCATGCTTCTTTACTTACCACCCAAGTAGTATAAAAAAAATTGACATTTTATGGCCATAGGATAACAGAAGAGAAATTAAATAATTCTGAAACTCAAAAAATATACAATATTACCTCCTTTTCGTTAAAGTGAATCTCATGATTATGAGTAGTCTTGATCTTTTGGTATACATTCTGGACTTTCTCCAAAGTTAACTGTTTCACAGTGCCGTCTTGTGAACCACTTATGAAATTTCGATTTTCTTCAAACTCTGGCGAGATATCAACGCTAACTACTCTGAAAATTTAAAATGTTAATACCTACATTATTGACCAAGACAATTGGATACCATTGTTTGTATGGATTTTTTGTATATTTTTTATTTGTAACCTAAGTTAATTAATAAGTTAGAAGTTGAGAACACCTCAAAATACGTACGTCAGCAACGCAATCTGTCCCGAGTTTACTTTCATACATTTATAAGATTTTTTAACAAAGAAAATTTGAATATTTACAATTTTATTTAGCGAAACATTGCCATGTTCATTTCAGTATCTATTTATAGTATAAATTAAAAAGTTTATTACCTTTCGGAATGTACTCTAGGAGCTGCATGTGCTCTATAAGTATTATTTCCTGTAATCACTCCGTTTCCATCATTTCGGGGCTCTAAAACGCAAATGCCTTTACTTGGACCACCATACACCATCCAACCATCTTTACTTACAGCAAAATTAGAGACCAGGAACCAATTTGGCGAAGGAAAAAGTACAGCCTCGTCCATTTTCTTCTCTAAAATTCTATTCTTCGAAACGAGCTCAGAACAATAACAGGAATCGAAGAACCGGTAAAATAATCACCAATCAAAAATACACTAGGCCGCCGCGCGAAGATTTCTTATTTTTTTTTTTTATACTTTTCACACACAGATTAAAAATGTAGAATAGATAAAGATATCATCATCAAAGAGAAAAAAGGAAAAAAAAACATCGACTACTTAGACCATAGATTTTTCTTCATCACCAGTCCCTTCTAGTACTTAAATATCCCATCTAGTAGTAAAATAGTCAAAATATTTATTTGCGTGAAATAGGTACATACAGATGTTAGTTACAATATTGTTGTTCTCTATTTTGTTAACATATATTAACATGCAAATTGTGTAGTAAGAAATTCTCTAATATTATAAAAGCAGTTTTCTATCAGCCATTTGCGTAATTTTTAATCATAGGTGTTGGCCCCTCCTTAAATACATTTGGAATTTTATTATAAACTTTGATGCACATGCCATAACAACTCTTTTGCAGTAATGAGGTATTAGGGCAGAATCCTATTACTATATTGTATTTCTTTATAAATGCGAAAGTAACCCTATATGGCCTGTATGCTAATATCTGCCTTGAATTTACTATAGGGGTAATCGGGGCAGTAGCCCTGATTGCCCCTATCGTAAATCCAAGTACACTATTGAAAATTTGCCGTCGGCAAATTTTCGAGAGCGCCAAAATTCAAAGCGTAAGAGAAAAATACACTTACTTTCGTTAACATTAATGATTTTTGCGCTTATATGCCATAGTAAAACCTTTTTTTAATTAAAATAAATACCATTTTCATAACCCAGGGGCAGCGCTGAGGTCTGAAATGCGGCCCTGTCTATATGTAAGCTTTTCTCGGCTAAACGGATCCGAATGAAGGATGGTATCCTAGGGAAGCTAGGAAAAAAAATATTTTTTTAATCACTGCTAAATTGCGATAGGCTGATGATAATAATTGTCTATATTTTTCTACATGCATCAAGAGCTTTGGCCCGATATTCTGACACCCATTTGGCAACACTGTTCTGTTATCTGTCATTGCCACAGGTCATTGCTTTTGAGACTAACTGAGTGAGTATTGACAGCTCTGACAGTGACTGCTGCGCTGAATGCCCCGAAATAAATAGAATAGATAGTTGATGTTTTCTTTTTGTGAGGAACTCTAATAAATAATATTCTATATAGGGGGAGGAATCTAAAGCGAAGTAACATTACATCGAATTTTGTTACCTCTCAAGTTACGCGCAGAAGAATACAGCTATGGCTCACTACAAAGGAGCAGCGTCTGAGGCTGGGAGAGCGATGCACTTGATGAAGAAAAGGGAGAAAGCTCAACAGGAAATAGAACTACGAAAGAAGAAAATAGAAGAAGATTTGAAGATAGATAATATTGAAAACAAATTTGCAACACATTACGATGCAGTTGAACAGCAGTTGAAGAGTTCAACTATTGGTTTAGTAACTCTTGATGAAATGAAGGCAAAACAAGAACACATAGTTCGAGAACGAGAGAAAAAACTTGCACAAAAGAAAGCAGAGAAAGAGAAGGAAAGACAGAAAGAGATTGAAGCTAAACAGGCTCAGAAGAATAAACAGAAGAGACAGGTAGGGAATAACAGAGAAGATTATAATTTTCATTTGGGACTTTGTTTTTGTTGGTTTATTTAACAAAATTGCAAAGGATGGATTGAAGTGGGATCCTGTATATTAGACCTAGATTCTTGTAGACTTACTAGCTATGATGATATCCAGACAAGTAACTAAGCCTGACTGGGGTAGGATCATTATGGGCAAATGCCATGGGAACTTATATAACTGGCTACGATAACATTATATAAATTTATTTTCATTTAATTCAACATGCATTTTACATTATTTTTCAAAAAATGTCTGTCTCTGTTTCTGTGCTCATACTAGTTTTTGAAACGGGTCATGGCAGGAACATAAGTTCATATTGTTTATTTTCATTTCATTCAACATGCATTTTACATTATTTTTCAAAAAATGTGTGTCTCTGTTTCTGTGCTCATACTAGTTTTTGAAACGGGTCATGGCAGGAACATAAGTTCATATTGTTTATTTTCATTTCATTCAACATGCATTTTACATTATTTTTCAAAAAATGTCTGTCTCTGTTTCTGTGCTCATACTAGTTTTTGAAACGGGTCATGGCAGGAACATAAGTTCATATTGTTTATTTTCATTTCATTCAACATGCATTTTACATTATTTTTCAAAAAATGTCTGTCTCTGTTTCTGTGCTCATACTAGTTTTTGAAACGGGTCATGGCAGGAACATAAGTTCATATTATTTATTTTTATTATTATCCAGCAAACTACAAAGGATGTGAAGTGTATAGGGAAATCTCAGCCAGAAAATTCAAGAATACAGCAATCCAGACTACAACGAACCCTAAAATGCAGCCCAATCTAGAGCATTATAGTATACCCACAAAACAAAACAAACTATTAAAAGACGCAACACCACAAATGAATAAAAAGTCATTTGCAGAAATATTAAAAATGTCAACCGAGTACAATAATAGTACAGACTACATTAACCAACCCCAAAGCTCATCTCAAAGCCTAATTATAGAACAATTGCTCACTAAACAAAACGAAAAATTTGAAATGATCATCCAACAAATGAGTGCCCTAATGAGTCTCATAGCCAAACTAGTTGACAAACTGACAAAATGACAGCACTGAGACATTTCTTTATAATTAAAGGTCTATCAAAACTATATATTAAGCCTGAATCGTGCTATGACAGCTCTTCAGATCACACACCAGTACTTTTGACTATAAGCACAAAACCAATTGAGTACAAACAACCACAGACACTCTACAACAAATACACAGACTGGAATAACTTCAGGGAGTATATAGAAGGAAATTTAAAAAACAGCATAGCACTAAAAAATCCAAACGATATAGAAGATGCAGCAAAAAAAATCACTGTTCTAATCCAGGAAGCCTGCTGGAACAACACTCCTAACATCCAAAATAAAAATAGAGGAACTAATAATTATCCGCTAGAAATAAAGACGGCAATCTTACATAAACGAAAACTGCGCAGAGTTTGGCATCAAACATGGCACAGGGCAGACAGAACTCAATTCAACAAAGCCGCCAAAGAGTTGAAGCAGATGCTACGAGATTGGCATGACAGCACCTTACAAACACGCCTAGAGTCCCTGGATGCTACACATTCCACCAACTATTCCTTGTGGAAGTTTACTAAACATTATGATAGGCCACAAACTGCAAAAGCTCCCATAAGAAACAGTCACGGTTGGGCAAAAAATTCCCAGGAGAAAGCAGACAGCTTTGCCGAACATCTGGCAGAAGTTTTCAGCCCAAATAATTCTATACACAAAGAATTCGGCGAACAAGTAAACCAAATTCTGAAGCATGATTTCCAAATGTCTGCCTCCAAAACCAGTAACATTTCGAGAAGTCTGGAGAATAATTTCAGGATTAAAGGACAATAAGGCACCAGGATTTGACCTCATCACCAAAGAAGTGGTCAAGCAGCTTCCCAAAATAGCCATTGTTTATTTGACCACCTTATACAATGGTATCCTAAGAGTACAGTATTATCCCAAGCTCTGGAAAGTATCGCAGATAGTTCTAATATACAAAGATGGTAAACCAGCAAATGAAGTTAGCTCTTATAGACCCATTAGCTTACTGCCAATTCTGTCTAAAATTTTTGAAAAATTGCTTCTAAGAAGAATACTTCCGATCCTACTAGAAAACAATGTAATACCTGCCCATCAGTTTGGCTTCAGACAACAGCACTCCACAGTTGAACAGGTGCATAGAGTATGCGATAAAATAAGGAAGACTATCGAAGAAAAAGAGTACTGCTGTGTGTATTCCTAGATATCCAGCAGGCGTTTGACAAAGTGTGGCACTGTGGACTTCTCTGCAAAATAAAAAACAACTTTCCGCACAGCTACTTTCTGTTACTACAGTCTTAACTTTTAGAGCGACTGTTTCAAGTCAGAGAGGGTGAGGCTACATCAAAGATTCTCGAAATACGAGCTGGTGTTCCCCAGGGATCAGTACTAGGGCCAATTCTGTATACCTTATTTACCGCTGACTTGCCTCAAGTAGAAAACACAGTAACGGCCACTTTTGCTGATGACACAGCTATTTTGTCAAGTAATAGTAACCCAGCTATGGCATCGAAAACGTTGCAAAAGGGTCTAGATAAGACAACAAAATGGCTACAAAACTGGCGGATTAAAGTAAGCGCTTCCAAATCTGTGCAGGTTACCTTTACACTACGAAAAGGTAACTGTCCTGCGGTACAATTAGAAAACACTACACTACCTCACAAAAATAGTGTCAGATACCTGGGGCTACATCTGGATCGGCGATTGACCTGGAAAGAACACATTAAGAAAAAGAGAGATGAACTAAATATTCGCTTTAAGCACCTCCTCTGGTTACTGGCAAGGAATAGCAAGCTGTCCATTGACAATAAACTACTAATTTACAAGGCCATGCTCAAGCCAATATGGATGTACGGCATTCAATTATGGGGTAGTGCCTCCAACTCAAGAATTTCAAGCCTGCAAAGAGTGCAAAATGATATTCTTCGAACCATAAGCAATGTGCCATGGTACATATCAAATGCAGAAATCCATGAAAACTTGGAAATGGCTACAGTAAAGGATGAAATCCAAAATGTCACTGCGAAGTATAGGGAGAGGTTGGAGAGACATCCCAACACACTAGCAACACAGCTGACCTTGCGTAGCTATGTTAAGCGGCTGAAAAGAAAGGATATCCTGTAGAAAATAAAAGAGTAGATGTCCTCACTGGAGGACACACTCGACTCAATAAATAAAATATACCATCTCATCTGCTTATAGTAGTAAACTGATTGCAGATAAAGCAAACATAATAAAAAAAAAAAAAAAAAAAAAAAAAATATTTTCATTTTATTCAACATGCATTTTACATTATTTTTCAATAATGTATTCAATAATTTGTACTCCTTTTAGTAAATATAATTTATTTGGTATATACTTTACACACACATATACTTTTGTAAGGTTACTCCGATTTATGTTTTTGCACTCTCCTGTTAAATTTGTTAAAAAGCACCTACTGGGTTTTGATCTGAGACAACCAATTTAGGAACACAACTTTTGCACTGTGTAATATTATTTTCATATCATACACATTAATAATTTTAGATCCAGGCCTTATCCTTTGATATGAATGAAGATGAAGAAGATGATGATGATGATGAAGATGAGGCAGCTTCATCAGCTGATGAAAAACCAGATATAATGAATTGGAGGGAGAAAGAGGAACCGGTAAGTGTGGCCAAGTGTTGTAGTATTTTGAGTTAAAGTCATATTAATTAGAAAGCCATTAAGCAGAGGTTGCCATCTAATTAATCATGGTTGTTGACAAACTAATTGCAACAAAGTAAAGAATAAAAGGTAGTGAAAATGTTAGGAATTGTGATGCTCTAAAAATATTATCCAGTTATCTTGAAGAGCTTCCAACCACCAACTGGTCTCCCATATGTCCTTGTACTGTATTACTAGTTACATCAAAGATATCTTATCTATTTTTTTACATTTTTTACATTGAACGGATTTTCAATTCAATTCAAATTCTTCATTGACATAAACATTTTTAACATTTTAAACAATTCCCTAACTCCTGCGCTAATAATAACTGTGTTGCAGTAGTTTTTAAAAAATACGGAAACTTTAAAAATCTTTTTTTTTTAAATAATGATTTCTTTAATCTCTTGAAACTTTAATAAACTATTCCTTTGTTATCAAATGCCTATAGCCAGAGGACAAGAAGCTTTTAAAAAATTGCATTGTTTCTATTACAGAAATTAAAACGAATAAAAAAGAACCCCGATGTGGATACATCATTTCTACCTGATAGAGAGCGGGAGGAAGCTGATCTCAAGCTACGCGAGGAACTCAGACTTGAATGGGTCATGACGCAAGCTAGCCTCAAAGACGAGCCTATCACAGTCACATTCAGTTACTGGGATGGTTCAGGACATAGAAGAAATGTTACATTAAAAAAAGGTAAGAATGGTCAGCTGCTGCTCAACCAAATACAATAAAATAATCAATTGTTACCTGCCAAAAGGTATCATGCCAGTAGAGAGAGAAAGTTCCAAGTAAACAATAATCACAACATAAGACAAGTCCACATGGCCAACAGATCCACAATCCAGACAATACTTTGGCAATCACACAATATACATACTTACATTTTATACATCTACCTGACAATAAACCAGCCAGTCTTCATTTTGAAACTAATATTGTAGTTCTTAGTAGAATTTTTTTTTTTTAAATATGATCTTGCAATCGATTCATTTTACCATTAGCAGATGTTTTGATTTAGATAAGGGAAACTACTTCATTTTATATTACTGGTATGCTTTTAATTAGCTTGATTCATGTGATGCCTTTTTGTTCAATTAGGGCTGTAGCTAAGCTGTTAGTGTGTGTGTTAATTCGGACCCTATATAGCCTTAATCTGTGCTCTATTTCCTCTTTGACAGTTTCGATACTCAGATGTTCTTGTTTTTAACAAACCATGGAACGTTTGATATTGTCCTGAGTATTTTTTTTGGGAATCTTTGAAGAATTGCCAGGTTGAAGTTTTTTTTGTTAAGCCCCACAGTTCCACACCGTAAGTCTAGACGGACTTTAGTACTACTTTCTTTATGAGTGTTTTGTCTTTCAGTGACAGATGTAGGGGTCCTCCTAAGAGCCAGTTGAATTTATTAAGTAGTATTTTTACCCATGTCGATTTTACTCATTAGAAAAATATGTTAACATTTTTTGTTACAGGCAACTCCATATATCAATTTCTACAAAGATGCCTAGACACATTACGGCCTGAATTTAGCGAATTAAAGACTGTATCTGCTGACCAACTGATGTATGTCAAGGAAGATCTTATACTGCCACATCATTATACATTTTATGATTTTATTGTCACCAAGGTATGTGTTCTAACCAAATCTTATTATTTTACCTTCACTAGAAAAAAGACGGTAAGTGGAGATCTCGCTGGTCGGTGAATTTAATCTTATTTTAGAAATTACTAGCTGTTGCCCGCGGCTCCGCCCGCGTGGATGTCGGTTATCGCTGTAAAAAGTAGCCTTTGTGTTATTCCAGACCACAATCTGTGCCTTCATCCAGATCCATTCAGTAGTTTTTACGTGAATGAGTAACAAACATCCATCCATCCATACTTAAAAACTTTCGCGTTTATAATATTAGTAGGATAAGTTGTAAAATTGTCACATTACATTTCTTATGTCTTTTTTCTACTTAATGAACAATACTGTTTTTTTTTATTGACTAGCACCTACTAAACATTTTCATGTGTCGATTTTCAGGCTAGAGGTAAAAGTGGTCCTTTGTTTCAATTCGATGCGTCTGATGACGTCAGACTTGTCAATGATGCCACACAAGAAAAACAGGATTCCCACGCTGGCAAAGTTCTATTGAGGTAAGTGTTAGATAGATAGATAGAATATTCTTTATTGTACACCACTTAAGTACTATAACTAATACAAGAAACAAAATAATTAAAATAAATAGGCACAATGGGCGGTCCTATCGCTGAAACCGATCTCTTTCAGACTATTGTCGTTCTATGTCTGCCGGGCGATGCCCATCTTCAGGTATCCACTGTGTGACGATGCATACGAGAAATGTGTTCCGCCCACTCCCATTTAAGTTTGGCACATTTGTCACCGACGTGTTTGATACCGGTCTGCGAGCGTATGATGTTATTCCGCACTTTGTCACAGAGTTAGATGACGTGACGACCTAGATGCATATGAGAAGGGTTGGTCGAATAAGGCAATGGACTGACAGGAATGGAAGTCAATGGGGAAGGCCTGTGCTGAGCAGTGGGACAATACAGGCTAACAAAAAAATTGATGTTCTTTTTATAAACATGTGACAAAAACTATTCTTATTTTTTTAAATTCAAGCAATCTATTTCTGTTACGGCGGCCAATCTCAACAGAGAACTAATTGTGCGAGACATAGTGCACACGTTTGTGTGCAATCCCAGGTGCACTTAATGCTTCCGTCTCATAGTCCGAAAGGATGGCAATCCAACAAGACCAGAGGTCAGGTGTTGAACCAATGGCTTTATGTACTTTCCAAGGAAAGACACGGACAGGTCTAGCTGTATTATTAATAAACGGCCACCCATCTTTAGACAAACCGCGACAAGGTAACTTTACCTCACAGTTAGCGACAAACCCATCAAAGCTGATAAAAGATGATCGTGAAATGTGGCAATTTATTTAAAATCAATGAACAGAACATAAAGGCGAGTCCACAGTAATCCATAATATGAAGAAATATACTTTTAATAGTCCACAGTAATCCATATGAAGAAATATACTTTTAATATTATTTAATATATTTTCACAGATCCTGGTATGAAAGAAATAAACATATCTTCCCAGCCTCAAGATGGGAACCATACGACCCCACAAAGACTTACTCCAAATATACCATCAAGGGAAAATGAAACTTTATCAGTATCAAGATTACTTTCATAAAGCAATCATAGTTAAGGCAATAATACACCGAACTGTAGTAATAATTAAACATAAATATATTAATAAGACTATTTCTTTCATTTATTTATTTACATAAATAATAAATTTATTTACATGAACCAACTTATATGTTCCTACTAACATAAGCTAAAAAGTACAAACCTTTTTCGGTAAGTATTTATGGTTTACAAATCTTGCATACATAATAAAAATGGTTTCTATAGATATCAATCAAATAATAAATATACAATCAATAAAAGAAGGAAATTAGATAAGGCTTAGATTTTAAAATAATGTCTATAACATAAACTTTTTGAATAAAAATACTTAACGCGAAAATAAGTGTATATTTGAAACATTATGTTCCACAGTTAAATATGTTTATTATTTAACTGTGGAACATAATGTTTCAAATATACACTTATTTTCGAACTCTACTCCGTAAGATTGGTCATGCTTTCACTACACATTGGCCCAACATGTGCCAATATTGACCACATCAAACCAATATGGCAATATAATAAATAGCTTATTGAAAATGACGGTGGTTCTATGTTCCAACTTCTACATTGGCTTACGTTGGCCCAACATTTAGAGTAAGCTTTAGATATTAGTATATATTCAAATACATTTTTATTACAATTGAAATGGGACTTAACACTTTCACGGACAGTAATGTAGACACAATAGATGTTTTATTGTCATGACGTGTATAGGCGTTCACTGTCCTTCAAAGTGTTAAAATACATCTATCTTCTAAAATTCTATATTTAAATCTGTTTAACAATTAAATAGTTACATAATGCTCTGTCCTCTTCTCTCAAATGTCAAATTACTAATGACAGAAAGAGAGAAATTGGAAATGTAACTATTCACCCGTTACACTAAAGTTTATTAATAAAGTTGTAAGCGTATAAATATAATCATTAACAATTACTACGTACAACTAACGTATTTCTCCAATTGCTGCCATCTATTGTCTTCCAGTTTGTTCAAAAACTGTTGTTTTGTTTCACTCAACGGTGGTGTCTGCTTTGGAGGAAGAGCATACCGTTGATAATGGATGATTGCTGCTAGAAGGTTCCAAATGCTAAATTCTGGCCATAGAACATCAGTAAAATAGAGTACTGTGTTGGATACCTAAAACACGATAAAAGAAATTTGATAACATCTCTAAAGCTAATGTGCTACATAGATAAAGAATTCGTTTTTGTACACCACAAAATTACTAGAACTAAAGCTACAGTAGAGGTCAGTACAGATAAGTTGTGACTGCTTTGGTGGCTAGTGGGTTCAATTCTCACACAGGACAAATCTTTGTGTAATTTGTGCCCGTTAATTGTATGTTTGTAAAGTCCCCTGCGACACAGACCTTGTTCTCTAGTGCGCGGGTTGAAAAAAAACTATAGTACAAAAAATATAATTTGAGAGTATTATGTGCAAAGGGGCTTATGTTACCCGCAAAACTGCGCAAGTCATTACCGGCGAACATAATATGAAAAAGCGGATGCGGAGACGGGGTCCGCGTTATTGGTTATTTTGTATATGGCATCATCATCATCGTCTCAATCCATAAACCCACAGCTGGGCACGGGTCGCTGATTTCCCTCGGTGGTTATTGCCTGCTTAATTTACTCCCTTAGTCGACTCTTAAGATACTTTCGAGATAAAATAGGGTGGTGACATTTGTATTCTTAATCCGTCATCACACGGATCGGTATAGGTACGTGAGCTTAATTTCTCATACTTTTTTCACGCTTTTTGCTAACGATCTTAGTAAGTTAATTTACTCCCACATATAATTAGGTTGTGGAATGAGCTCCCTGCCGATGTTTTTCTGAGAGACTATAACATGGGGTTCTACAAGAAAGGAGTTATAAGGTTTTTAAAGGGTCGGCAACGCTCGAGTGATACCACCATTGCAAGCGACCATAGGCTAGGGTAACTGCTTACCATCAGGCGAGCCGTATGCTTGTTTCCCTCCTTGGTAGTATAAAAAAAAAGTTAGGTACGGACCACGCCGCTGACATCGCAAATAATTTGGATTAAAATATTGTAGAATTAATGAAGGCACTTACCTGCCACAACATAAAATCAGACAATCTCACTTCGCCTGATGTTCTAACAAGTAGATCAGCTTCACCAAGCTCTAGGGTTTGTGAGACAAGCTGATCATCAATGTCCTGTGATGTTATTTCATTGTTCTTCATACCGTCGACAATGTGTGACGCTGCACGGCTGATTTCATCTCTTCCTGTTAAGTATAAAACATCCTTACTAATATTATAAATGTGAAAGTTTGTAAGTATGGATGTTTGTTACTCTTTCACGTAAAAACTACTGAACGGATCTGGATGAATTTTGGCACAGAGATAGATTATGGATTATGGTCTGGAATAACACATAGGCTACTTTTTACAGCGATAACCGACATCCACGCGGAGCCGCGGGCGACAGCTAGTTATCAATAAATAGGGTACGTAAATATTAATATATATATATCGCAACCACAGTAGAAAGAAAGATGGCTTAATTTGAAGCGTGTTCGTTTTGCAATTTACATCTTATTCTTAACAGTTAAGGTTTAAAATTGCCCAGTGACATTTGTCAAGTTACGCCAGTTTTCTACTAAGGATGCGATATACTAGTTTCCGAACGTGGATACGCCCGCGCGTTAAATCCGACGAAAAACAGTTTCCGGAATAAAAAAGTAGCCTATCCTATGTGCTATTACAGACTGTAATCTGTCAAACCTCATTCAGATACGTTCTGCATTCATTCCAAACTTTCGCATTTATAGATAGGTATGAT
Source organism: Trisateles emortualis (assembly GCA_947095525.1). Lineage (NCBI taxonomy): Eukaryota > Metazoa > Arthropoda > Insecta > Lepidoptera > Erebidae > Trisateles > Trisateles emortualis. The sequence continues at coordinate 15,348,030 of OX352736.1, read as the reverse complement.
TCTTCTGTAGGTATGACATTAAACTACTCCGGCTGGGCCAATTTTTATGAAATTTTGTGTTGTCCTTGTGTGTTTGAGTCCTTCCATACATGGTTAAGATTCTCAATCGGATGCGATAGGTGGCGCTGCAGAACAACGTCTGTTATGTCCGCTAGCATATTTCAGAATACCGACATAAGGCTTTGAAAAGAAATGAACATAGGTACCAGTTATAAATCTTCAGCGTTATACATATCAGTACTAGCTGCCCGCTGGTGAAGCCGCGCGAATGTCTGTTATCGAGATAAAAAATGTCCTTCCCTTTTTTCCAGGATATAATAAACTCCTTGCCAAATTTCAATATGATCCATTCAACTGTTTAATCTTGAAAAGGTAACAAACAAACAGACTTACTTTCGCAATTATAATGTTAGTACCTATGGATAGCTGATAAATAATAAACTTTAGCTTTTTGTGGCTAAGTTTGACGTAAGCGGCCGAACGGCCGTTTAACGGACGACGGTATTAAACCTATAGACCGGCCGTGGATCATCGGGTGTAATAAACAGAATGATGTAATTTTAACAACAAAATAATAATAACAACCCATAAATGTACCACTGCTGGGCACGGATCTTCTCTCCTTTATTAAGAGAGAGCGGGTATAGGCCTTAATTTACACACGCTGGCCGAATACGGGTTGGTGAATCAGACATGTTTTTAGAATTTCTTCTAAGACATGTGGGTTTCCTCATACGATGTTTTCCTTCACCGTTAGCAGATGGTGAATCATTTGATTAGTACTTAAAAACTCCACAAAGTGAAATTCACACTGGTACTGCCACCCGGGATCGAAGTCGGACCTCTTGCGTGCAAGTCTGTTACTTTCCCACTCGGCCACCACCGCTGTAAACCCGCGTTAATTTGATTTCAGAATGGCTATCAGCTAGTGAACGTCCCGTCAAAATCTGTCCTGCCGTTTCGGAGAGAAGCCGGAATTAACGTAATAACAAAACCATATTGAGCATTTGACAATACATCGTTTTCAGGATAAGAATTTGCTGCCCATTGTTATAGGCCTATAACATCTTACTATAATATCATTGCATATTAGTATTAAACGCGGATGAAACAGCGGGGTCTAGCTATTTCGGTAATAAATCAATTTGACTATTATACGGAAATTGTAATGTTCCTACCTACTTAATTAGGTACTTATATGAAATTCAAGTTATCGACGGTATTTAATAGTAATAAAAATTCCTTCTTATTTAACATTATATAACATTAATTATCGTCTGACGTATTTCTTTTATTGATATAATATTTAAATTAAATATATTATTTAAAAATAATAACACAAACGCCTTATGAACCCTGCTTAGGCTTTAAAGCTGTATTTCAGGAAATTGTCAAGTGATTGGTATAAAATAAGTAAATATTTCTAAAAAATATATTTAATTTAAATATTATGTCAATAAAAAAATACGACTGACGTTAATTAATATTAATGTTGAATAATAATGATTTTTTATTACTATTAAATACCTAGATTAAAGTTTTAAGTTTTCGAAACTTAAATCTATAAATTATTATTATAAAGCTGAAGAGTTTGTTTGTTTGGTTGAATGCGCTAATCTCAGAAAGTACTAGCTTGATTAGAAAAAATCTTTTTTTGTTGAATAGTGCAATTATCCAGGAAGGCTATAGGATATATAACATCACGCTATGATCAAAAGGAGCAGAGCAGTAGTGAGATATGTTGCAAAATCGGGGAAAATATAGACCTCTAGTTTCATATAAGTACCTAATTAAGTAGTAATATTAGGTACAATTTCCATATAATTGATTGATTTGTAATTTTTTTAAGTATATACATAGGTAGTATTAAAAAGTAAGTAGGTACTTTATTGTTTTTTTATCAATGCTTTAGTCAATTTTGGATTGCAAATCTACTTTGGTTAAGACCACTGCTATCTTCAACAAAGGAGTTCAAAGAATTTTAAACGATCGGCAATGTGCGAGTAATACCCCTGGTTTTACATGCGTCCATAGGCTATGTGTAAACTGCTTATCAATACTCATCTGGTGCTCACACTGAGTAGGCAGTCAGTCAAGCAACATTTAAATGGACTCATGAGGCAAACGCTTCTTTGCACCACGAGCCTGCCTCGCGACTCAGCCTTGTGATGTCGATAGCCAACTTTAGAAGTATAATAATACATAAACAAGATTACCTGTGTATGCGTAAGCAATATTAAGGCGCAGTTTGTTATTATGTCTTGTAAGCAGCATGGCCTTGGACAGAAGTGTTTTTAAGTCATCAGGCAGAAGTGACAAGCGGCCGGCAATATTTATTCTTACACCCCATTCATTAATTTGATCACTGAAACAGAAAACGTGAAGATAACATTACTTGTTTTATAGACTGTATTGTATGGATTGAGCCTGTTATTACGGTGGAACCCAAACAATAATATGGGATCATCGGATCTTCATTTTGGGATCAGCCATCTGATCCCAAACTAGGCCAACCCTCTACAATGGCAACCAGATAACTAATAAACATACTTGTGTTTTTTAAGTACAAGATAAGGTCAGCTCTTAATCAAGTGTAGTGTAAATTCTCGGGGGATGCCTAAGTCCAGCAGTGGACATCGTTTGACTGTTGTCGATATGTTGTAGATACAACATATAAAAAAATTAGTTATATTATTTTGCAACATACATTTCTTTCAACAGTGTAGTAAACTTGTCTTTTGCTAGATCCATAAGTGCATCTACCTCCTCCTTGCTTCTCTTAAAGTTCTCTATACTGAATGCATACACTGTCACTTCTGGAACACCAAGATCTAAACACCACTGAAAAAAAAATATTTTTAAAGATTAGTAAAAATCACTTTTAGCAATAAGGCAAATTGAAATTAAAATTCATTTATTCATATAGATCATACTGTGACACTTATGTACGTCAAGCAAAATGCCAAATGAGATGTCAGCTAATTTGCCTACAGCAGCGTGCGCCTGAACAGACAATCCATTGTATGGTATTATCATGGGGTCTCATCAGGAACAAATCAAAATTAGTACGAATAAATACCAATAGATGGAGTTACATATATCGATTTGTTATTTACGTTTATGTAAAATTCAAACCTGGAAGAAATATAGCCTGAAACATATACGTACATATTTTAAGAAATCCTACTAGCATAGGAAAATGAAATAAAGGGCTCATAAAACAAACAATTATATATTTACAAATTTCAATAATGTCGCCGTAGTCCTGGCGGCAGTATTTTGTACTACTAAGAAGTTGAAACTTGCGAGTGACTTGTGAGTAATGGCGCTGGCGCTGTATGCATTTTCAGATTTTTATAAATTAAAATACCTACCTGGTTTTGAAGTTTAATGTTGGGTCATACTACTTACTCGTAGGTATAAAAATATATAAAGCTATGTGAAACAGTGACTTATGGTAAAAATAAATAATACGGGCATAATGTTTTTTTCTCTCAACAAAAAACTTTAAAAATGTTTTACGTTATCAAAGTTATCAACAAAAATATTGCATCCAAGATATATAAAATATTTATAATAAAATATTTTAAAAACTAAACAAAAACTAAATACAAAAAGTGTATCCGAGGTTGGGATTCGAACCCGGTTCGGCCGGTTCTACGGCCGGTACGGTGCAGCGGTGGTACGGTATCGTACTGTGGGAAAATTACCTATTTGTGAATTCAGACTGATATTAAATAATTACTGTTTTACTATATTTTTACAAATAATTCAAAAAAATATTATCTGATATAAAAACCATCTACAAAAAACAAATTTCAAAAAGTGGACATGAATCTGGGATTCGAACCCAGTACCATCGGACTGTTGGACTAATACCAAAGAATGCTATAATTTACTCCATCCATTAATGACATCGACTGGCCTGTTGTACTAGTGGCATAGATTACTAAAGAGTTACTACGTAACTAGTGGTTAGTGAATCTAATCCATGAGGGTTCGATTCCCATTCAGGACCAATCTTAGTGTGATATGCTCTGTCTGTCGTCTGATTACCATACAGGCTGTGCCAAGTTTGGATTTAGATGGTGTGTGAGTTGTCAAAAAATATTATAATTAACCTAATTTGACTAAGACAGAAACAATTCAAACAGACCCTTATCACTTCAAACAGATTATTTGTTTATTTGCACTGATAAATTAATTGCTTATTATAGTTTCACGAATATTCTTTTTAATAAATCAATTTATATTATAGGTATACCTAATATAGGCCATCAACAAAAAAATAAACTTAGGTCAATAGGTATATTAACATTTTAATATACCTAAATTTGGTATCATGTTATTCCAGAACTAAAACTAAAAGAGGCGGGTCTTGTATTTTTGTTAAAAAAGGGCACAGTTACAAAGAAATATCTATGCTAACAAGCTACACAGTCTGTTCAGCTTTTGAGTGTTGTGCTATTGAAATGACAGACTACAAAATTGTCATTGTCTGTGTATATAGAGTACCCTTAGCTAGTAACATAGATATATTTTTTGATAAATTGAACAGGGTCCTAACTTTACTTTATAACCACTATCATAAGCATAATATTGTTATAGCTGGAGATTTTAATATTAATATTTTAAATAAGAATAAATTAACAACAGAATTTGAATGCTTACTACTGAATTATAATTTAAAATTACAATTAAAAGAACCTACCAGATATGTAAGTAAGACATGTATTGACAATTTTGCCCATAACTTTGGAAAAAAATGTAAATCAGAAGTAATTGAGCTAGCATTGTCTGACCACACCGCACAATTGTTAAGATGTCAAGTAAGAAAAGTATGTATAATTAAGTACTGGAAAATCAGACGACGGGATTTCTGTATGGAAAATCTGGCAAAATTTAAATACTATATTGGCCAAATGATATTTGCAGATATGTATAGTACTTGTGACCCAAACATGGCTTATAATATTTTCTTTGATACATTTAAGTTATTTTATGACCTTTGTTTTCCTCAAGGATCTATAACCATACACTACCACAAGAAACCCAAGTGGGTTTCACGGGGCATTAAGACTTGTAGCGCTAAAAAACGTGAACTACTGTGGAAATATAGAAAAACTCCAAGTTTAGATAACAAATCAAAACTGATGCAATACACCAAAAGACTAAAAAAAATTGTGAATTTAACCCAACGAGCGCAAAACAATTACAATATTATAAATGCCAATAATAAAGCAAAAGCTGTATGGCAAACAATTAATGCTGCAAAGCAAAATAAGCCATTCGATTCTATCCCGTGTATTAAATTTAATAATAATATCGTGACAAATCCGTTTGACATATCGAATACATTTAATGATTATTTTGTGGACAAGATAACACCAATCAATACTATGCATAAAGGTCAGCATAAGCAGTACCTCACATCTATACTTAACTCAATATTTATGAAGCCATGTCTACCAGACGATATTAAACAAATCATAAAAGGTTTGAAAAACACCAATAGTGTAGGTTATGACGGTATCTGCACTAAAGTCATTAAGTCAGTTGCAGAATGTATCTCGCAACCTCTTAGTTACATTCTAAACCTCATTATAGAAACTGGTGTATACCCTGAAAAATTAAAAATTTCAAATTAAAAAAGAGAATAAAGAAAACATGAATAACTATAGACCTATTGCCCTAATACCAATCTTCTCAAAAATCTTTGAGAAGTACATATATAATGTATTTGTTAGATATTTTGAAACCCACAACATTCTGGCTGAAGAGCAAAAGGGATTTAGACAGAACAAGGGAATAAATCTGGCTATATATGAGTTTTTGGAAATAGTTACAAACAATGTTGACAAGCGAACACCTATCTGCGCCATCTTTATGGATATGACGCAAGCTTTTGATTACGTGGTACATGATATCTTATTGCATAAGCTTGAAACATATGGAATAAGAGGCAATACTTTAAAACTAATTGAATCTTACCTTAAAAACCGCATACAATATACACAATATAACAAAATCAATATTAAAACTAAAATGGAGGAAACATACCTGTCAAGGGGACGTAAAATACAATATGGTGTCCCGCAAGGAAGTGTATTGGGTCCATTACTCTTTATAATATACATTAACGACCTTCCAAATACAAATTCAAACCCAATGACACTCTTTGCTGACGACAGCACTGTTGCAATTAAGTGTGATGACAAAACATCTTATAGGCATGATATAAGCAGTAGGTACCCTAAACGCAATCATTAAATGGCTAGACACTAACAATTTGAAAGCAAACATAGGAAAAACTAAAATAATCCATTTTAATCAGCGTGTTAATGCAATTCAACCTCAGATTGACTATAAGGGTGAACCTGTGTCTGACGTGCAGACAACAAAATTTCTTGGTCTTATTGTTGATAGTAAGCTAAACTGGAAATCACAAATTGAAACACTATGTAAAAAAATTAATAAATCAGTTTATGCACTAAATGAACTTAAAAAAAACTCAAATGTTAATACCTTGTTAACTGCATATCATGGTTTAGTTGCTTCACTCTTGAGATATGGTGTAATTTTTTGGGGAAACTCGACTGACATAGATTTAATCTTTAAAGCACAAAAACGGTGCATAAGGGCTATGTTTGGGCTTCAAACAATTGAAACCTGTAAACCATTTTTCCAGGAGTATAACATTTTAACTCTTCCAAGCCTATATATTTATGAGGTCTCGATATTTGTTAAGGTCAACCATAACTTATTTACATTGGCATCAGAAGTCAGTAATAGGCGACAACGTGACCCATTTCGCCTATGTATGCGACGTACCTATACCACTTTAATGCACAAAAGTGTGTTTCACATGGCTCCTGTAATCTTCAATAAATTACCTAAAGAAATAAAGGCAATGAATACAGCTTTATTTAAGAAAAACCTTAAACGCCTTTTAGTTAACAAATGTTATTACAACTTGAACGACTATTTAAACGACAATTTCTCCAAACTTAAGACCTTATAATAAATCAATTAATTTAAATAAATATGTATCTTTAAAATTATTAATATAAATTGTAATAATTGACAAAACATGACATTGAAATAATTTCATTATTATTAATATTAAATTAATAATCTATACAATGGTAAATTTAAGAAGGACATTGCATTAATTTAATATCTTAAAATACACTTTCATCTAATTTTATATGTATATTTCAATGACAGTTTTGATTTTTACCACCCATAATTGTATACATTTTGCATGCCTTACGGTAGAATCACTTGAAACATGTACATGTAATAACACCTTTAATTGTAACAGTGTTTCTTGCAGAAATAAATGATTTGATTTGATTTGATTTGAGAAAAAATTCTTTAGCCCGGGCGAAACCGGGGCGGAGCGCTAGTTAAATACGGAAGCAAACAATCAAAATAAGTATATTTCGTAAAGCGCGTGACCTTGAGCGAGCAAACGTGGCCCGAGCCCGAGACAATGAGTGATACCTACCCTTTATGGTCGGTAGATCTATGTAAGTGATGAAGTAGGTGCCTACTATATCTTGTGAAAAATATAATTTTAAATAAAGTGTCGCCATCTGTTGATTTTATGTGTATGCACGTAATCTGTTGGATACAGACATCTACAGATAGATAGATAATTAAAATTTAGCCCGAAGGTTAGCCCGAGTTAGCGGGGAACCATTTCTTTGTATGGGATGGGGTATCTGTACTAGTATTATATTATCTGTGGTATTATATATCATAAGTTTTATTTTTAATTAAATTCCATGCGCAGAAATCCGTGCCTACATTAATTCCCAGAACATTTACAGTGGGTCTTTTAAATTACTGATAATATGCTAAAGAAGACCATCAATATGCCCTGAGTTTCTTGCTAGTTCTTCTCAAGGCTCCACTTCAGCGAACTAGCCGTAGGAAAATTTTGCTGACATCATCTTTCTGGTTTATTGATAATTTATGACCTTCATAAGTGTTACTTTGTAACCTAAATGAATAAATGAATTTTGAGTTTGAGTTTGAATAACAGTTTAGTACTAACCTTCAATGTTTCAGATAATTTATCAAAACCTTTATAATGTCCAGCACTTGTGTCCACACTATTTTTCTTAGCATAACGTCGATTTCCATCCATAATAAAGGCTAGATGATTAGGAATACGACCAGTCTTCACTACTTTGATACAAAATAATTGAAAGAAGGAAACACAGTTTTCCTTGACCCAAGACATGGTTGTGTTCGCCGCTCCTTCTTTAAAAGCACCAAGGAGTATATAATAATCACTAAGTTTAAAAAGCACTAAATAAATATCCAGTTATTCACTTAACACGTATAGTACACATAACAAACACTCATAAAATGACAGTACGTATTGCACCATTGACTATTCAACTTTATCTAAGATTCGACTACACCATAAGTTTGATATATTATAATTTATTTAAAAATCAAATTTCAATGTATAATTAATATTTAAATAACACAAGTTTTATATTTTACATAAATATCAAGGGCAGTGTACTCTTGTCCTTGATTGTACTTCATTCTTATCAGTCGCGAACTGTCTCATTTTGTCAAAATGTCAAATGATAACACTGTCATCAGTCATAAGTCATAGACTCAAATCGTTACGATAATTTGTTTATCGACTATAGACCACGCGATAATTTGTATCGCAATCAAAATCTATAATATTATAATTCATAATAATATAATGTGTCGCAAAGTCGTAATGCAATATCTTATTACGGGAATATCGTATAAAATATTTAATCAAATGATAAATAAAATATGTCTATGGTTTCGTTTTGAATTAGTGTTCTCGTCGTAGTAATTTCTCGGCATTTCTACGGATCCAAATTATCAACTACAAAGATTTAGCGTGTGGCTACACAATCCTTACCTTACTTATATTATAAATTTGAAAGTTTGTGAGAATGGATGGATGGATGTTTGTTACTCTTTTACGTAAAAACTACTGAACGGATCTGGATGAAATTTGGCACACAGATAGATTATGGTCTGGAATAATACATAGGATACTTTTTGCAGTGATAACCGACATCCACGCGGGCGGAGCCGCGGGCAACCGCTAGTAAGAAACATATTATGTATGACACAATTTGTGACAAGTTTCGTACATGATTCGTGGTGACTATTGTGAGTCAAAATGTACGAAATTTAAATCCGATATTTTTTTTAAATTTAGGCTAAAGAAGGCAAGGAAGGAAGAAGAAGTTTGACAATATATTAATAATACCGTTTATATTATTAGTCATTGATAAATTTGCCGATGTCCAAAAGCAATTTAATCTACCGATTTATATTTTATTATCTTCCTATATTAAAAATTATAATTTAAAACTGGAGAACACTTTGTGCTGTTTGGTTCAGTGCCGAACGAATCGTAGGATAGGTTATTTTTTTAGTGAAAAATCTTATTGAAATAACTATAATACCATAATATGAGTAACATTTTTAAGCTTAAATTAAGTGCTTTGGGGCATCCAAACCCAGATAACTTTAATAGCGAAGGTAAATATCAAATAAACACTTGCATTTAAACAGTGTACCGCCTACACATCGATGTTACCTTTATTTTCCTAATTTTCAGATGAAAAAGAATACAGAAGTGTAGTTTTGTGGTTAGAAGATCAGAAAATAAGACATTATAAGATTGAAGAGCGAGAGGGTTTGAGAAACATTGATAATGAGGGCTGGAAAGAAGCATACAATACATATCAAAAAGACTTGGTGAGTCCTGCCGCGGAAGGCACTCCAAATGAGCAATTGAATTGGCTATTGTCTTACGCCGTGAGATTAGAGTATGCGGACAATGGTACGTATATTGGAACTGTTTCATTTATTTATTAAAATTTTGTATCAACAGCTTTGTTCGCTTAGTTTGTCCCTTCAAAACCTTTAGTAATCAAAAATATGAAATACAGCTTTGAGTTTTTTTCAAGCAATTTCAAGCCCTTCAATATAATATAAAATACTACTTTATATAGGTAATTTTATTAGAAATGTATTATAACAATACCATTTTGAGAATACTTGGATTTTGTAAGTCTATTGCACAATTAAAAAAAAAAAAGATTAATAGTGAATCATTTTTTAACTGAAAGAACAGTAGTTTTACTATGGCTGTTTAGCATTCCTCTCTTTGCCTATTTTTTTTTCTTTTCCAGTTACAAAATATAAGGATGCCAAGGTGGAGCAGCCCAAACAAGCTGCACCTAATGTTGTATCTTCAAATCCTTTAGATAACCTTGATTGTGAGTACCTATTATTATTACAGAATTATTTTCTGCCTGTAGATTTCATTAATTTTATTGTAAAAAATACCCCAGGGTTGACATTAACAAATCCTTTTTTTTTTTTTTGCACAATTTGTCTGTCTTTAGTGTTGAATAACAATTCTAGGATGACAGATAATTTAAGGCGTGGTTAGGCCTACTAGTTACATTATTTATTAGTGTAACAAACCTTAATTGTTGAAAGACACCCCACCCCGCCCTGGGCGTGGTCCTAACCCCACTTATAGGATGAACCCTTATGGCGATTGGCACACTGCACCACACCAAGCAGTGTAGTGCAGGAAGGAATACATGTTCTCATATTGCCTGTACATATCTCTCTTTGCATTGAAAACACTTAATTCAACACACTGAAAATGAGTTTTTTGTTCTGTGCCATACTGCCTAACTCAAATTTTTATGTTTTATGTTTATCTTGCCAACAGTCCACTAGACTAGTTAAAGCTATCTGCGGCTAAGAACACACACACAATTTAGGGCCAGCCCTGGGGGTATAATATATGTGTATGATAATATCTCTATTATAAATGTAATTGGTGTACAATAAAGAGTTTTTTATCTATCGATAAAAGGTTGGGTTAGATAGGTTACTATTTTTGTTTGTTTCTCTTTTAGTTGTATATTACAATGTCTATTTACAATTAAAAAAGTAAACATGTTTAAGCTTTTTTATATAAACACGAATAATAATAGATACCTTTTTTCCATAAAAAAAAAATTAAAACTTATTTAAATATTTTTCTCTAATAGCTAGTCTGTGTGATGCAAAGCTAAAATGCAAGCAAGTTATAAAGAAATTTTACTATGTACATTTATTTTCCAGTTTCGACTGAAGCATTTAAAGCTGGTGTAGAAAGAGTGTCAACTTTAGCAGGAGTGGGACCACATCCAGATCCAAAATTCAGACTTGCAGCTTTAGCAAAAATACTAAAGACCAACCCTCACCCAGACCCACCTAAATCTGAAGTAAACTTAATTCAACAACCTTCTGATGTGCTGAAGCTACTATTTGTACAAGACCTTAGAGATTTGCAGACCAAGATCAATGAAGCACTTGTTGCTGTACAAACAGTGACCGCAGACCCACGCACTGACACCAAGCTTGGACGTGTTGGAAGATAAATAAATATTTTGTATAAGGCATCTCAGATATTATCTAGTCTAATACAGTAACTAAGTAATCTTGAGCACCTGGTGAAGGTATTTAGTGCAAAGTGTGATATGCATAAGTAAAATCTAATTGTATAAGGTATATAATATTATAGGCTATAAGGAGCTCAGAATTTTGTCAAATTTTTATTTATTACTGTCCAACAAAACTCAATTTTTCCAAATTAAATCCAGTGTTCAAGATCAATGCCAGTTTCTGTACATTCAACATCAGCAAAAAAATTAATAAAAAGATTTTGATTTGACTACTAGAGATGCCTCAAAAAATTTACTGATAAACAGCATTTGATATTTATTACTATTTTTAACATTAAGTTAAATGTGAAGTAGCTAAATTTTTTATGATAAAACATTTCGTTAATGTAATGATCATGTGCAGATAAAAAATAAAAATACTAGGAAATAATTCCAAGCGAACTGATCTGTAAACTAATTAAAATAAAGAATAAAATTTAAATACTTATTATGTTATTTAATTAACAATTTATGCCAGTAAATGTACATTTTTGGTACAATAAACAACAGTATGCTCTCTAGCTACTAAGATAAACCAAATGCACTTCAAGAACTTCCAACAAAAATGTGTACATACATCACCCATATTGTCTGATGCAATGACCAACCTTTGATTGGTATTTAAACCTTTTTAATAGCATGCCTACTTAAAAATAATATTACTCATAAAAGTTAATTGAAGACCTATCATTGATATAATAAAAAACAACCCAATGTGACACTGTGTCTCAATAATAATTTAAATATCAATGTATTGGATTACTATTGAGAATCTACAGAAGCTATCATAGCCTTATGTACACATGCAACACATTTGGAGACTCATCAAATACAGGTTTCATGTTCGGTTAGTAGTATTTCTAATGATAAAGATGGTACTGGCAACTGCACAAGACAATATGAATGCAGTTCATTAACAACAGACTGCTCTACAAATCAACCTTGTAAAGGTACACTAATTAAAATAACATAGATTCAATGCATTCCTCCTCCTTTCTCGAGCATTTGTGCAAATCTGTTTGTGATTAACAGAGATACATCAATGAATCTTTCTACACAGTTGGTTATACATGTTTCTGTACGAGAGTCCAGTTTTGATCCTGGTTTGTCAACACATTTGTCCCAACAAAAGTCATTGAATTCATGTATCTGAAAATAAAAAAAAAATAAGTAAGTATATAATGATATCTTGAGTATTTCGGTATATGGATAATGTTTGATTATGTTTTGCTACTCTTCATTTAGACCAAAGGTACATGTGTGTATATTATAGTGAGCATGAATGATCATAAATATAATAGATTTGTATGGTTGTATGGTTGCTTATGCTTTCCTACTGCTGAGTAAAGTTCCCGCGAATTCTCCTATATACACTTTCTTGCTTCAGCTCATTCAATGCATTGTTTGGTGTAGTATTTTTTTTAAAGAATGATGCAAGGAAAGAAAATATCACGAAATGAACGTATTTTACCTGAGCGTGAAATTGAGCTTTTTGTTTTTCTGCAACAAGAAAATCTTGCAGCTCCGAGTCTCCTGCTTTTGGACTTGCATAGTCTGATAGGTCACCCATTATTGATTTTCTATATTTTGAGTCGCCGTCGCCTTTAGAATTTTAATAACTCCACTCACTTTACTTCACCTATTTGGAGGTTATGTTAACTCAAGTCAAAAAAGAGACAAGAGTTTATAGATTACGGGTTATGTCAAACCGTTTCAATTTACACTGTATCAATATTGTTGTCTTTATTAAAACTACACATCTTATCTTATTTTATACGAAAATTATATTATTTGTATCGAGGTAAAATTTAAAAGCATATTGTAGTATTTAATTTTTTTTAAATACTTATATCACACAGACCTCTAATTTACAAAAATAGTACATTTTGTAGTGCAGGACACCGACATTGGTACTGAGAGTAAAATATTGTCATTGGTCATTTAAATCCATTTCTCCAACTAGAAATTATGCTCTTTCCCCTTGGATTAAAAGCAGCATTCCCATGGGACTTCGAGAGTCCGTTAGCTGTAAAATCGGTTTATTGTAGGGTCTACGTCGAATGGGCCCGCTCGCAAACACACTTAGTGCCGCTCATATAACTATTCGAGGTAAAACACCGTTGCTAAGCCATAATTTGCTATGTCTAATGGAAATAATTAGACAATTATCTACGAGTAAAATAAAACCGCATAACACTTATTTAGGTACCCTGTATTGTGAAGAATAGAAATAAATGATACTTACATTTATTATAACAGAATTACAAAGCATTTTTATTAATAAAATTAAGCAATTTATCATTTAATGATTTACGACTACAATCGTCGAATATGTACTGGCACGCGTTTAGCGCCAGTCTAGATAATTTTGAGGTCGTCAAATTGAATGTCTCGGCGCACATTCTGTATTCTTGCGACAAAGATGTTGAAAAGACACCCTTGTCGTCGGTCTGAAAATGAAAACAACATATAAAAAGTATTGGGTAATCATAAGTCCGCGGCTTTAGTTTAGCAGTTGGCTTAAGTGAGTGGTTATGGCGAAAACGATAAAAAAAACAAAGACAAAAATAAGGTCGCCCCAAATTCTGGTCATCCCACCAGTCCCCTCTTCCCCCAAGGTGGAGGTCCTTCCCCAGTAGGGCTTGCTCGTTAGTAAAGGAGTTTTGTAAATAACGATCTAGCTGTAATATCAAAATACTTACACAAATTATAACTGGAATATCAGCTTCATATAAAAATTTAAAATGATGGGAATCATAATCAGGCGTTGATTTTGTGTTAACATTACTGGTAAGGCATACCTCTGAAAAAGAAATATATATAAATAGTCTTTATATAATAGGTATAAGCTTTCGACAGCATTGAAATCCGTCCAGTAGGTTTAACGTGAAGGATTATCAAACATCGCACAAACTTTCATGAGAAATTGATTAGTAGGAAAGGTTTATGGCATTTGTTTTATACTACTTGGGTGGCAAAAAAGCATACGGCCCGGTTAAACAGTTACCGTAGCCTATGGACGCCCGCAATACCAGAGGTATCACTTGCGTGTTGCCAACCCATTCTTTTACACCAGGACTTTAAGATGAGAGTAGATCTGGCATAGGAATAATTTTCTTTCAAAACACAACCCTATATGAGCGCTGGAGACCTGTACTCATACACAGGAACACAACTACACCGCTATGTGTAGTTATTTGGCTGCGGTCTTCTGTAAGGTGAAGGTCCTTCCCCAGTCGGGCTTAATGGTTACAAAGTAATATAGGTAGGTACAAGATTAAATCCTTAAATTTATTATATGTACGTATAGCGTAACTATACCATTGGAGGCCAATTCATGGCAATGTTGCAATTCTACTAATATTATAAACGCAAAAGTTTATAAGAATGTATGTATGTATGTTTGTTACTCTTTCACTCAAAAACTACTAAACGGATCTGGATAAAATTTGGCATAGAGCTATAAATATGTATTTGGAATCTTCTGTTTTCACGGTTAGGTACCCTGTGGGCCGTGGCATTTTGCATTTTTGCCCTTAATGCCACCCTTTCTTACGCCACTGGTTCATATGATAATGTAAGATTATTGTAAGCAAAAAAAATCTAAATGAGATGATTTTTTATGCAATTGAGTAAGCACTAACTATAATTTCAGAGTATTTAGTGCAGGGCACAAAAATGTCTTTCGTCTGTGCAGGCCCTTAGGGTGACAATTTATAGAAGCGGTGAATTTCTTTCTAAGGAAAACTCGAAACGCGCGAAATTGACAATCGACGAGATTGTCTTATGTTGTAGCACTTACCAACAGGTATTTTTAATTCACATAATTTAGCCCATATTTCATCAGTGCCTCCAAAGTTTGGATGTATACAAGTTCCATGGCCAATTCTTTCAGGTTTGAACTCTAGCATTTCTAAAACTTCTTGTGGGTTAACAACTTCAGCACAATGTAATGAGATCTGAAAATAATAAAGCCGGTATTTTTTTTTTTGCATGACTGAAATTTGAACCATATTTTCGTGCAGAAATGTGTTATAAGTTCTTGTACGTTGTTCTAAAACATTTACATATTAATAATTTAAAAAAAACTTACTTTCAAACCCTTATCTCTTGCCTTATTCAAAGCAGGTACAAAAGTTTTAAATTTGCCTATTGTAGGGTCACCACTAAGTTCAATACCAACCACTATATCAGGATATTTTTCATGGTACTTTATTGCTAACATAGTTATTTCATCAACTACCGAAGCTGAGGAGTTCCTATTTATCGACACTATAAGCCGTGTGACCATAGATAGATGTAAAGAAGACTTTCTGAAATTAGAAAAAAAAAGTATTATTTTTACTATTGTATTGTAAGACTGTCAATAAAAAAGGGCAATACTGTTTTAAAAAAAAAGAAAAGCTTATAGCTATATTGCATTGCAAATCAGACTTGCGGATTGAAGGTTCCGTGGCATGATTTAGGTAGGCGTAGTACTGATGATGGTGCCCGCCTGGCGTGGGCAGCTAGGTGGACTATAGACGTCATATCAGGTTCCAGTGATCGACTCATGACGGAGTAGGTTTTAGTCGGTTTGCCGCCTACCTCTTGGCCAGAGAACCTGACATAACCGCCACACTTTACCAGGCGTGGCGGTTCTTTCTCAAGAAAAAAAAAGGAAGGTAGGTATAGTACCTACGTACAAGATTGAAGTTGGCCAGAATGAAGAAAGCGCAATTTAAAGACTAAAATGGTGATAGGGAGTATGGGCTGGCAGAGAACTCGTGGAGGAAAAGCTTAAGTTGTGCCCAATTATGTGCCATTTGGCTTGTACCATCACTTAGAACCTAACACTGCTGGTGTGACGTGGGGTTATACACCTCTTTCTTACTACCTTCTTGTTTAAGAAAAAAAAACGTGGGTCTATGAATGATTAGAAACAAAATAAACCTCCTTACTGTATAGTCTCAATGATAGTCTCAATATACAAAATTTTATTCATGCGCGGAGTATCCCGTGGGGTACTTCTAAGCTCTAGGTAGCAGCATCCATCATCTTGAAACTCCTGCAGCGTCAGAGAAGTAGCCAATGCAAGAGTTTCTGGAGAATTAGTGAGGGTGTGTGCAATATTGAAGACTTGGAAGCAGCTGAAATTTAAAAAAACTTTTTATATGGTAGCAAATTGGACACTATAGAAAATCATCTCAAATGCTGCTCAGGAGCAGCTAAATTGTCCTAAGGTCAGTGGTACCTTTAGTAAGTCAATGGTATGACTTGTTATTGATCACCATCTCATAATGAGTTAGCTTAGAGTAAGTCGCTAGCAACAAGCCATGTTGTGGGGACTATCATAGACACAAATAACTTACAGACTCAGAACAAATGTTTATGGATTACTCAAAGGTTTGCCTTGGGAAAAGAACCCACAACACATGGTTTGGCGGTGAGGTGACCACCAGACCACACAAACAAGCAGTCTAAACAATCAGTTTTGCTTGCCTACTAACATAAGAAAATAAAATAAAATCATAAAGCTGTTGATACAGCTATTTACCTAGGTACCTACTTCATTTCTTTTCATTTGGACTTTTCATTTCATCTATACCTATTAACTGCTTTATGCAGTCTCACGTAAAGATATTTAATTTGGGCCAGTGCGATCTGTTCATCGTTTTAAGAAGAAGAACCTTGTAAAAATATAAATTCTCCAAATCAATGTAAATGAGTACGGTACTTACTCTGATAATTGTCTCGTATCGCCAGCTCCAACTTGAAATTCTTCAAAGAATGCATTTGTCTTATCTACAAGACCAGTATCAGCATGAAATCTTTTTAATTCCAACATTGTGTTACGGCTCAAAGATCCATTTAAATGAGCATGCAACTCCTATAAATTTGTAAATTGTATTAGTTTCAGAAACAATTAAGTATCCGTTTATAAAATGATTACTAAAGACTTACGACTTTCGGCAATTCACGGCAAAATTCATTTAAGCGATCCATATTATTGGGGTTTTTCTGTATATTTGTAGAACAATTCTGTATTTATTAAATACTCCGTATTCAAAACGGTAAACAAGATATCTATCAATTAGAAGTTTCTATTTCTAAGCAAAATCCTTTATCTTTGAAGCAAAACAATAATAAAATCACGTTTCACCAATCAAAATTGAAAAACTTATCAAACTTTAATATGATTGGTTATCCTTTGCAGCCATTTGTAAGCAAGGTCAATGTCACCCATGATGTCATCATAAGATACTGACCTCTAAAGCTGTTTAGTGGTCAGTATTAATCACGAAGCTTTTTTTAAGTTCGTTGTTTTATTAATTTATTAAACTGCACGATAATCGGATAAAGCAGTTTTCCGTTTTATCTGATTATCGTTTGATTTTTTGCAATTATCCTGAAAATGCCTTAGAAGATAGCTTTGTTTCTTATTATCCGGTGTTTTGCTTTCGCGATCTTCCCAGGGTTTTCGCGATTAATCTGCGCCTTATAGAAATTATGTGTTGCCGCAACACGATGTTATTGATTTTTTGTATGGGTTGTTCACTTATCACATTAAAAGTATTAAAATTGTTAAATTATTATTCATCACCATCAATCAATGCATCATAAATATTTCATAAACCTTTAAAATGTTATTCAAAAGCCTCATGTTTAAAATTTTGATCTTTAAGAAAATATAAACCACCAAAGACTAAAATTTTAACTCGGATCTCTAACAAGCAGGATTTTATCTTTGATTTCTTAGCCCTTTTTGACAATGTTCTTTGTTGTGTTGAGTGTGTTGACGTTTCTTATCAGTTTATCACCAATCATGAAATAAGACATCCAAACACTTAGAAAAAGTGTTTTGGTAAAAGTAGAGTTCAATCAAACTGTAAAATTTTAAATTTAAGACATGATAAGGCTATACTTTTTATTATTTTATTTGTTTTTTACAAATAAGTTTGTTAACAATGAACCTAATGTTCCTGTAGTAATAACTACATGGTGGTTTTCTAATTCTACAGTTAAAGGTTTCCTTATTTTTTAAATATTTATTTGTAGATTTATTTCTCATGAATTGTACAAATATTTATCTACTAGAATTACTAACTAATTTCAATGTTGGCATCAATACTCCTTTCTAAAAACCTATGTGTTGCTAAGGAACATTGGAAGCTATGCTAAGCATTGGTAATAAATATTATAAAAAAAAATGTTTTCCCTATAGCCATAGATTACAGCTTGGCGTAGCTAAAATAATTTATGTAGGTACATATTTCTTAACTATCATGTAAGAATATTGATTTAAATTATATATTTGATTTTTACAGCTTGGGAAGTTTTAAAAGATGGTGGCATAGCTTTAGATGCAATTGAACAGGGTGCTTCAGTGTGTGAAGACCAACAATGTGATGGAACAGTGGGCTATGGAGGAAGCCCTGATGAAAATAGTGAAACCACACTAGATGCCCTTATTATGGATGGGTAACTTAGTTCTTTTGTTGTAAATGAACATAAAAGTTTCAAAGAGAAGCTTATATTGCAACGTTAGCAAAGTCACTTTACCCAAGAACACTTTGCAGTGTAATTATGTCCAACGCGTATAAACACTGCAAAATGGCCAATGCAAATAAACACATTGGCCATTTTGCAGGGTATGCAATGTGTGGAAAGTCAATTTTGCTGCGTATTTATTCTATGTAAACTCACACATAGTGCAAACTCAAATAGCGCTATGTTAAGTTTTAACTCAGCGTTAGTGTGAATTGATCCTTAAGCTTTTTCTGCCACCAAAGCCACATTCGTAATTTGCAGTAGGCTGCTAATTGAAATAGTAGTTTAGTCTGTTTAGTCGTCAGGTCACAGATAGAGAGCCACGTTTGTAATGGGAAGTATGGGAACATTCAAGCTTAGCTCAGCCCCCCCATGTGGAAGATATAGCTATGACTATAGTTTTGGTTTTTTTTTATAGAAAAACAATGAATGTTGGTGCAGTTGGTGCACTCAGAAAAATAAAATCCGCCATATCTGTAGCACGTCGTGTATTGGATCACACGAAGCACTCTTTCTTAGTTGGAGAATTGGCTACACAGTTTGCTGTTCAAATGGGTTTTCAAGAAGAGTCTCTCATTACTCCAGAATCTAAACAATTATGGACTAAATGGCACAATGAAGACAATTGCCAGCCTAATTTTTGGATGGTAAGACTATAGTACATATTTTGAATGACATGAGTAAAGACATTGGAATTAAACCTAGGGTGGCTAGTAGTTTGAGAGCATTTTTACTAGCCTAGGGAGGTAGGTATTTGCAAGGTCTGGTGGTAAAACATTTAAAGAATTGGTACTTAGATGGTATTAAGATGGTACAACTATACATGTTATAATCTCGCAATGATCTGTTTCAAACAGGAATAATATGTTTGTATGTATGTCTTCAGAATTTTATCAGGACGAGGCATAAGGCGTCATTGGAGTAGAAAGCGCCACACATATATTTTTAAGCTTTAAAATTATCTTATCATTTCTAAATATTTCTCAAGAAAATTTTTCATACTCTGAAGTATCTGTTAAGATAGTATTATTATTTTATCTAATCTCAGGCAGTCAAGCCGGATCCAAGTAAACACTGCGGTCCTTATCATCAACAAAAGAAGGCGATCAAATTTGCTGAACCAGAAGTGCAAATGAGAGTAGATAAATACAACCATGACACAATTGGTATGGTCGCTATTGATATAAATGGGGATGTAGCAGCCGGAACATCGACCAACGGAGCTAAATATAAAATACCTGGGTAACTTTTCTACTTATTATTTGAATAAGAGCAGCTAAGCTAGATAGAAGTCTTATTTCTAAGTTCGCTAAAAAGAATTTTGAATTTCCCGCGGAAAATAGAAGACGAACCGCTTCTATTTTCGGAATTCAGCGGCAATTTTAAAATTCCACGCAACCGTGCACTACGACGACGACGCTATAAAAACATATAACATACATCGCGTCTCTAACAAAGATATTTAACTTAATAAATCTCTTTATTCTCGAATCTTCCTTGAAATATGAAATACATGTTTATTCATGTGTCATTATTATAGTGTGTGGGCCATTATAGGCATTATTCTGAGATAGTTAGAGACCATAGACAATTAGAGTCTACGAACAGTAAAAATACGCACAATGATTCTTATCTGAGCGCTTATTTATTTATCCAAGCAAAATGGTTTAACAACGCAAGGAGTCGACCATTACATGAAGGTTTTGATTTGATTCAGATTAACATAAATATTTTGTTCTGACAGACGTATCGGCGACTCCCCAATACCGGGGGCAGGTGCATACGCCGATAATGATGTCGGAGGCGCTGCGGCAACGGGTGATGGCGACATTATGCTAAGATTTTTACCAAGGTAAATACATAATATTGTAATAAGTACTTTACTTTAGCGAGTTTTTGGTCATTTTATCACGAGCGAAACCGGGTTAAGTTTTATTTATAATTTTATTAATCTAATATATTCAATATAATATAACCGAATGATGTGGGAGACCTTGGGGGAGGCCTATGTCCAGCAGTGGACGTCTTGTGGCTGAGATGATGATGATGATGAATAAATTCAATTAGTTATATTTTTCAGCTTTTTAGCAGTTGAAGAGATGCGTCGAGGTGCGTCACCTACCAATGCAGCGAACACAGCAGTTAAACGAATAGCATTGCATTATCCCAACTTTATGGGTGCTGTAATAGCTTTAAATAAAAGTGGAGTATATGGTGCAGCATGTCATGGCATGTCATCATTTCCATATGTGGTTTATGATAATACTCGAGATAATTTTGAAGTTATAACTATTAAATGTTAAGCAAATAGAGCAGTCTTTATTTTAAGTTAAATGTACTTATCTACCTATAATACTAAAAACTAATTGGGGGAGGACCTTCGCGTTCCACAACCAAATTGTAGGCAACTGCTTTCTATCATATGGTTTCCTTTCCTTTATGCCTCGCCAGGCATGAAGGGGCCTCTTTAAGCTGCACCCAAATTATATTAAAAAAAAACTATATACTTAATTACATTTACAACATTCAGTCATAAGTGTTCTGAATATTCAAAGGCAGCGGTTGACCCTCCTTGCAGCCAGGGACTGTTTTGTAAATAAAAGTCGATAGATACCTTTAAGAATTATGAACAAGCGCCTCTCTTTTCTCTTTCTCTCTCCCTTACCTGTCAAAAGGTTGTCGAACACTGATCTAAAGGCTAACTAGCACCTTTGCTTGGCTGACTGAACTTAATGACACCGGATCCGAATCCCAGGGTAAGAAAACTATATTTTGTGTTCTGTATTCGTGGAGTCCCCATGAAAAATAAATATTTATTGAGTTTACTAAGTATATTGTAATATTATTTATTTAATTTACTTCGGCTCAACATTATAACTCAATATAATATATTTATTCCATAATTACATTAATTAAATTATTTTCAGGGCGCCAATAACCTACATTAAACCTATTTAGAAATAAAATGAATAAAATTGTACGTCTAAAAAGACCAAGTGTCAAACCTAAAAGTTTCCCTTTCCACATTTAGCCAACCAAACCATAGCTGCTCAAACAATATCTTCGGCCATTTTGTGTTTGACTCTCATTGCGCTCACTGTTCAACGTAAGTTTATTTTATACTAATAATTTTTAATAGGTAATTCTAAAGTGAATTAATTTTATAATGTGAAAGTATAGTCAATACATTGTTAATTATTGTACATAATAAAGTTACTAAGTATTTCTGTAAATTTCTGCGATAACCACCACGTGGTTTTCTTTCATGATGAAACCTAAAATTCATTTCATTCGTGGTATCTACCATAGTGTTACACAGTGATGGCCTTAACGCGTCTGATTTATATGTAAATTACATCTAATATGTTGAAAATACGAAACATGTGAGCTAAAATAATCTTATCTTACAGAATGGCGGACGCAGCTCCAGCCGGTGGACGTGGCGGTTTCCGAGGTGGTTTTGGGTCCCGTGGTGGTGACCGAGGACGCGGCGGTCCCCGTGGCCGCGGACGCGGTCGTGGTCGCGGCCGCGGACGTGGAAAGGAAGACCAGAAAGAATGGGTCCCCGTAACTAAACTCGGCCGTTTGGTCCGTGAGGGAAAGATCGACAAACTCGAGAGTATCTACCTGTTCTCTCTACCCATCAAAGAGTTCGAAATCATCGACTTTTTCCTCGGTCCATCTCTGAACGATGAGGTGCTCAAGATCATGCCTGTACAGAAACAGACACGTGCCGGTCAGCGTACCCGTTTCAAGGCCTTTGTTGCCATTGGTGACAACAATGGACACATTGGTCTGGGTGTGAAGTGCAGCAAGGAAGTCGCCACTGCCATCCGTGGTGCTATCATCCTTGCCAAACTTTCAGTCCTGCCTGTCCGTAGAGGTTACTGGGGTAACAAGATCGGAAAGCCCCACACTGTACCTTGCAAGGTAAACTGTCATACATTTTGTAATATACTTATTTTCTACAAAGTTTTTTATGATGAGAACTTATAATCATTTCATTCGTGGTATCCCCTGAGAGTTTACATGAAGTTTGTTCACGCGTCTGACAACAATATGTTTGAAAAAACCAATCAAAATTTGTTGATGCAGTCCTAATATCTGTTATTATTATTTCAGGTTACTGGCAAGTGCGGTTCAGTCACCGTGAGGTTGATTCCTGCTCCTCGTGGTACTGGTATTGTGTCTGCTCCAGTTCCTAAGAAGTTGCTTCAGATGGCTGGTGTGCAGGACTGCTACACCTCTGCTCGTGGCTCGACTGGAACCCTTGGAAACTTTGCTAAGGCTACATATGCTGCCATCGCCAAGACCTATGCTTACCTCACTCCTGACTTGTGGAGGGACATCCCATTGACCAAGTCACCTTACTCTGAGTTCAAAGCCTAAATACAGTTCTAGAGTTTGAAACTGAAATAAAAATGTTTTGACCATCAATTTATTGACTTTTATTCACAAATCCTGAGTCATACTCAACCTATTACTGCAAACTGCTACACTAAATGTTATTAATCAATGAATTACATACCTACATAGCATTTCGGGCCATCAAGTTGATTTTTAGTATTCAAATCATTATTCATGTAATAAAACAGGCATTTCAATAGTAGGTATGTAGTAAAAAAAATACCAGGCACCATTATCAGAGAGCAGGGCAGCTGCTGTAGTACTTCTTTTTATTTAGGTAAAGAAAGAGGCTGGTTTGCGACAAAAGGGCTATAACCTCTTCGTTGCATACAGGGGTTATAGCCCTTTTAATCGCAAAGCCTACGTAGTAGACATTCCAATGTTATGTACTTACATGTCACATTTTTATTGAAATTGCTATTTTTCATCAATGCAAATATTATATTGATGTATAGGTATTATCAGTAAATTATAACATATCTCTGCCTACCCCACTGGGAGAGTAAGTGCGCCGAGCCAAAAATAAAAAAAAATGCACTTTAGATAGGTAGGGTACGTAGTACTAAATACTCACAGTACTTCTTAGTGCCTTTTTAAAATATTAGTAACTGTAGTTCTACTTTTTCTTATTTTTAAATGGTTCGCTATTCTGCCGTCAGAACCGCGGAGCCACTGCCGATTTACGAAATACCAAAAGCTTTAACGAAGATTTTAATGTAACGATATTTAGTACTCTGCGTATTATAAAAATATATATTTAAAATTAGTTCTTACGTGTCGCTATTTTTATATTATAGTACATATTAAGTATTCTGTGATTATAGGCATCTGTGATTTTACTTATAACGCCTGTTCGTTTAAGATGAGCAAAAATTTTGAGAGAAAAAGTTGTAGGCGCTTCACTAGGTCGTTGGTCTATCTTCTTGGTTGGGCCTTCTCACGCTTCTCTTACTGATACGTGGCCGCCACTCAAGATCCTTTTTGCCCCATCAGCCGTCGGTTCTTCGAGCTATGTGCCCCTGTCCACTGCTACCTGAATTTAGCTATTCGGTGGGCTATGTCGGTCAACAACTTAAAACTTATGTTACCATTTTTGCACATCTTGAATGAAAAATGGTGGCATCTACAAACTAATTTTAAATATTTTTTGTATAATACACAAGAGTACTAAAGATTGTTACAATAAAATTTTCTTTAAAGCTTTTGGTATTTCGTAAATTGGCAGTGGCTCCGCGGTCCTAACGTCAGAATGGCGGACCATTTAAAAATAAGAAAAAGCAGAACTATACAAAGGTACTAATATTTTAAATAAAGGTACTAAGAACTACTGATAAAAACTACATACATTATCCAACATGCTAATTTTTGTCAGGGCTGCAGACGTGTCGGAACTGCAGGGTTGTGACACTCACATGGGAGATGTGTGTTATAATATATGTCGTAAAACTACATATATTATTATCTACTAGGCATATTAATATCGGAAGTACCTACCAAGTGATAAGTTCCTCTATGGTTAACTACAAGGATATTATTATTATACTACAAGGATTATATAAAAGACATTTTACGTTTTGCTAAAATCTTTAACTTCTTTTTCAAATAAGTTTATGGTGTGATCACAGACTTTTTCAAGGTCTCTTAAACCTCGTTTCAATACTTCTAGTGCTGGTGTCTCTCTTGACTGTATCCTGAAATGCATCTTGGCTTCTGCAGGATGAGGTACAGTGTAGCCACAAAAATCTACATCTTCACTGGAAAATAAAAGAAAATAATTAGGGTTTTGAACAAACAAGAAATATAATTATTTATGTTTTTTAGTATAACTTATGAAACAAGTAAAGTAGGATTAGTATTAGTAAAGTTATGATTCTGCATGCATGTTTTAAACATTGGGTAAGCAGTTATCTAGTCAGTTGGCATTCTCTATCGCTCTTCATAGATTTCTGTAAACGATTGGTGCAGATTTAGGTGTATTTCAAAACTTACTTCCTAAAATGTGTTATTATATAAGTAAAAGGTGCAACAAATTTAGATAATTATTTCAATGCTTAATATTACAGTACTAGTGATGATGACTTTAATTAGTAGTCAATTAACTTGACCATTAATTTACGAGTATACGAGTATTCATCATAACCAAAATGAACTGGTCATCTCATCATATATTATGCCTAGTAGGCAAGCCTCCAACAAGGTGAACTAAGGACCTGAAAAGATTAAGGACTCAAGACCAAACTCTATGGAAATCCTTGTGGGACGTCTGTCTCCAGCAGTGGATATCTTTGGCCAAGACGATTACACAGATAAATGATTTAGTAATTTTTTTTGGTACTTACTATCTAGTTATAATACATTTTAAAGCATTTCCTAAAGTGTGACTTTCATTTTGGAATACATATGTTCTGCATGTTGGGCCGGAGTCCTCATCTCCAGGAAGCTGAAATGAGAAATATTTTGTGAAATATCTATATAAATGGCTACTATTTGAAAGGGCTTGGTAAAAGTTTGCAGGCTAGGCTGTCATATCATCTGTTCTAACTTAAAGAATTACAAGGGTTAGATATTAAGGTTCTTAATAAATCTGTCTAAAATACCTAGTAAAATAAAAAATTTACTTAAATGCTATTTATCTTTTAGTATAGAGCTTTGAGATTGTTGATGCAAAGATTTTAATAATTTTGTAATAAAAAAAAATGGAATGTGTCTGTGCGTATATAGGTACTCCATGATCAGCTTAGTAGAAGTTAAGTACTTATAGGTTATGTCATGTGCTAAACATTGTTTGCTGCCCTTTAACCTATTTTGTTTGGACTTTTTAAGTTCAGATTTAGATGACGAGTACGAATAGGTGTCTAGACATAAGTTTGAATACTTACCTCTGATATCATCATTTTTATATCAGCAGTGACCCCGGTGACTTCAAATATTTGCGAATAGGTAATAATAACGGTTTAGCAATATTAATTATAACTATGAAGTATGTAATCTAGTTTCTTTAAACAAGTAAATACGTTTTCTTTTATATTTTATTTATTTATAAAGCGATAGTATTTTTCGTGTGTTGTTATTTATTTACGTTCCTTCCTTTTGACAGTTCGACAGTGTTGACATTTAATTTTATAGTTTTGAAGTATGCAATAATAGTAGTAACCGGACCACTTTTATTCGGCATTTCTACCAAATTATATTTAAATATTAAATTTTAATGTCGGAATTGAACGTCGCGTCACCGTCGTCGTTCTACTGAGATGATGGTGATATAATATATAAACCTACCATAAAACCTAGCTACACATTATACGTTTATGCAAGATGCATACAGCGATTTAGCCGAATCTGTTTAGGTGCGTTTGTTGTAATATATGACGCGCTGCGACGCTAACGGCACAAAATTATGGCTGATATAAATTTAGCCAACTCTGACAATGTCATTGGCAATATATATATTTTAAACATTAAACAGGCCACACTATATAATAAATCACCTTATTAATTTAATTATAGAATACAACGTTTATTCAAATTAATTATTGACATTCGACAGGGATCAGGAGGATAACTACTGTATTTTATATTTTGCCCACACCCACAGTTTCCAAATTGTTGGAGCAATTGATGAATAACAGGCTGGTTAAGTTTCTAGCCCCAGTGGATTTTGTATTGGAATCTCTACAAATAATGCAGTCTTGGACATAACTAATGGAGTTATTACAAAACTTGGCAGTCAGCACATGACAGTAGGCGTTTTTTTGGATATTGCCAAGGCATTCGATACGGTTTCTATTTCCATCCATACAACAAAGCTAGAAAAAATCGGTATCAGGGGTACGCAGTTCTCCTCACAAGTTACCTCGAGGGTAAACGTCAGATGAAAACATAAATTCATTCATCGAATACTCTTCTGACTGCCTTCCGATTATTTAAGGGGTACCGCAGTATTATCGGCCCGACTTTATTTTGGGTTATCAATGATTAATGATTTTATGTTTTTTTAATTATGTTCTATTACGTCAGCTGCTTGTGTGTATAAATACGTCATGGGATTGACATTGGCAGTAAAAATGTAAATTATGAATGGTTGAATTAACATAATTAAATGATTTTAAATTTATTATATAATTTTCAACTGTTCTGAAGTTTTCGCTTGACGTATTAATCTAAAAATAACTCCGTGTACCTGCTGTTGCATTTAGGTAGACGCAGAAAATAATATTAACTACTTAGATTGATTTAGGTACGGAATAAATAGTATAAGTAAGTAGTTCTTTACATACATGTAAATACAAGCAAATGGCACATGACATGGAAAAATGAAGGTATGACTACCCACTGATAATTTATGACTTAATAGTTTTATATCTGCGTAGGTATTTGTGTTATTTTTTATTCAGGTATTAATTATGTGATCTTTGATCTCCATGAATACGTTAAGGTAAAATACACTCAGGCCGGCCCGTTTTGTTTATTAATTTTAGTTAAGTTAATTAGGACTGAACCCAGTCGCCATATAGGTAAGTGCCTATATCAGGCACAATTACAGACTGAGGTGTTTCGACGGTAGGCCTAATAATACCCTATCAATAACTTTGCTGGGCATGCCTTATTGAAAACCGTACTAACCACCGTAAGCATACCTAGTATAGGATTTGAATAGTTTGCCCATTAAGTAGGTCTTTGAACGGTAAGTATTTATTTTGACATAATGCGAGTATCCTTACTAGATAGCGAGAGAGATGAGATTTTTTCTTACACTAAACCGTAACTGTGTGTATAATACCTGCACACGACCTCGGACTAAAAACCTTTTTTAGTAGTTCCTGGAACTTTTTAAATTGTCACATACATAATAGATACAATAGTGTAGAAATGAAACCAGTTCGATCGGTATTTCTACGTCTGATGTTCGAATCATCTATTTTAGGTAAAGCAAGGCGTCCTGGGGGCATTTCTAAATCAGGTGCTACTTATTGCTTATGCCTCCTGCCTAAATCATTGAAAGATAAAGTCAAAACGTTTGACGAAAAATGTTAAATACAGAACCATACCATAGTATAAGGAATACAAGACATTCTTCCTTACACTATGACCATAACTACATTTTTTTAATTAAAGTTGAAAAACATGTTAATTTGCAGGGATTATCTACGCAACCTTTTTACACGCTTTATATTAGCTTCACCTGTACCTACCTGTGTTAGTATGTTTGTAACCGACTTCTTTGGGCGCGATTTTGACCCACTTTAAACGGCCAGATTTCGTTCAAACTTTGTAGATTTATCGAGGACCGATGACAAGACACTAATTTGATAAAATTATAAATAATATTACTAAAAAGTAAAAAATAAATAATATTAAAAAAAAACTAAAAAACACGCTTTTTATAGAAAACCGAACTAAGAAATTAAGAATAAAAATAAAAATATATATTCTTAATTAAATTAAGAACATTTATAGAAAAAAATATTTTCTATTTTTTAGTTCGGTTTTCTATAAAAGCGTGTTTTTTAGTTTTTTTAAACTATTATTTATTTTGGCTTTATTTTATGTCTATTTAATGTTTGTTATGCAATTTATTTAACCATTTTAATCATTTATTTTTAGTATAGGTTATTATATACTACAAATAAATAATTAGTGATAAAATAAATTGCATAATAAAACATTTATTATTAATTGTAGATAAGTACATGATTAATAATAAATGTTTTTAATTGTTTTGATAATGATTTATTTAAGGTAGGTATACCTATCTCAGACATAGAATAAGTACCTACCTATATTCCTGTATGAATGAATGAATGAATAAGTACTTATAGTCCTGGCTTCGTTTGGGTGCCGATGACGGGCGCGAGAAATGGAAGACGTTATTGAAAAAATGATGGATGATCAGACAAATGAGTGAATGATTGCACGAAATGAAGGGCTTGACGGAACAGGAACAAAATGTACCTACCTAGTTATACGAAATTAGCAGCCCGCCGGGGTTAAAACGGATTAAATTTCCTAAAACCTTTTCTTAGTGCTTATTTAAATACGTCATAAAAGAAACCTTTATTTAAAATTTATGTAGGTACATACATACATACACCCTGCGGTTTCGGCTCTACGTTGATGAACCAGTCAATCAGTTGAGACAATGATATATTTTGATGTTATAGATTTGTTCTCTTCTTATTTTATCTAGCATAATAAGAGAGGTAGTGCGCCAGAATAGCGAGCAAGCCCGACTGGGGAAGAACCTCCGCCTTACAGAAGACCACGGCCAAATAACTACACACAGCGGTGTAGTTGTGAAGGTTTGAAAGAAACGTTTACCTATCCTGGGATAGGAAAACGTTTCTTTGGATTTGGTTACTCCATCTTAAAAACCTGGTTTAAAAATGGGTCGGCAACACGCAAATGATATCTCTGGCGTTGCACACTTCCATAGGCTTTGGCAACTGCTTAACACCAGGCTAGCCGTATGCTTGTTTGCCACCTAAGTAGTATAAAAAATAATATGGCTAAAGTATTTGGTACACACCATACCTTTTATCTACTTCTCCAGTCGAGCTGCTCAATTTAAGAGAGAAGAGGGAGATACCTGTTTGCCTTTGCACTCCACATACCTACAGCAATCATTCTTAGTCTAATACGCTATCACCTTTAGACGCTACTGGAATACTTTCTTAAAATTATATTTATACCGATAATATGCAAATTTTGCGTCAAAAAATACTAGGTCGAAACGTGGTCGAAACCAAAATACTTAATCATGATACGCACTAAGATATTTTTTTAATATTACCTAGGTAATCAAGCGTGTGGCCCGCCTAATGGTAAACTGTTTCCGTAGATTTATGGATGTTTGCAACGAGTATCACTTGTGTGTATCCGACCCAAAAAAAATATAATAACAGAGTTTTGCGTTCTTAAATCCCTAGAATAGGAATATGACTGTGGTGTTTTGTAAGACGACAATCCTCAGTTGGACTTGTTTGTATGGTGTACGGCACAGAAATAGATCAGGATCTCGATCTATTTCTGTGGTGTACGGTCTACTAAGGGCCATGATACAAGAGCGGTGATTGAAAGAAACTTCAACTGTCCAATATTTATAAAAAAAAATTGTAAGAAGGTATTTATTTTTAATAAATTAAAATATAAAACAATACAGAATTTGCTTTGGGCAAAAGACATACCTATTTAATTTTATTTTTAAGTACCTACCTATTTAAATAAACTGTTAGGCTTTTATTTGTGATTTTTAATAGATGGACACATGCATGAAAAAATAGATAAGTAGATGAACACATTTTCATGGTTGAGCGAAACTACACATTGAAATGCATATAAAGTAGGTTAACTACCAATTTTAATTGGATGTATCCCACTATTTTTAGGTTTACCTATAAACTTAAAACAACGAAGAGCAAAGGTCTGTCCCCCAGGAAGCAACTATAAATAGTTGCTTCCCGGGTGACAGACCTAGTTGCTTCCTGGGTGACCGACCTTTGCTCTTCGTTGTTTTTTGAGAAATCGCGTGTTTCCAGAAAGTCACTTATTTAGTAGTTGTTTATTTATAAACTTAAAGACCAAAACCTTATCAAAATGAAATAAAATGATTCAAGTCGTTAGAGCCGGCGTTGGTGAGATACATGAAATATACATATTTATATCTAGATTTATAGGTACAAGAATTGCTAGTTTAAAGTTTATTATGATGTACCTAAAAATAAACCGTCAGCATAGGTATATATCTATAGATACTAATATTATAAAGCTGAAGAGTTTGTAAAAAATATTTTTGCTAATTGAGCAGCATAATTACTATGCTGCCCAATTAGCAAAGGTACCTAAATATTATAAAGCTTACTGAATGTCTTCTTATTCGATTATATCTTTGGTCACCCGCGACTTCGTCCGCGTGGTAATTTGGAATATTTTACCCGATTTTGCAACATATCTCACTACTGCTCCGCTCCTATTGATCATAGCGTGATGTTATATAGCCTTCCTTGATAAATGCACTATTCAACAAAAAAAGATTTTTTCAAATCGAACTAGTACTTTCTGAGATTAGCGCGTTCAACCAAACTAACAAACTCTTCAGCTTTATTATATTAGTATAGATGTGAAAGTTTGTGAGTAACGGAACTGTATGAAATTTGGCACAGATTATAGTCTGGAATAGCATATAGGCTACTTTTTATCGCTATTACCGACATCTACGCGGGCGGAGCCGCGGGCAACAACTAGTAATATTATAAACGCGAAAGTTTGTAAGAGGCTAATTTTTTACTCGGAAAATATCTTTGTTCCCGAGGTATTGTACGCGCGGGCGAAGCCGCGGGCGTAAGCTAGTTACTAATATTACTGGAGATAACTATATTCAATTTAATAGCATATCAATGTAAAGTTAGTCAAAAACGATTGTGATATTGAATCACAATCGTTTTTGACTTACTTCACATTACTTGCTGCCGAATTTAGGTATTTTACCGACCACTGGAATCAGCTCAGTTTACTTTCTTTGCCAATAAAACACTCTTTAATTAGCTGACTATCGAAATAACAACGATTTGTAACTACTCCGTATTCTTTTCAGAATAAATCACTTGACAGTCGCTCCCGTGGACATTTGCGAAATTTGCGAACTCGCGGGCAAACCCAACTAGGTAGGTATCTAGTCATTTTTGTTCGGCGTTTATCTGCGTTATGCTAAAACTGTATTATTACTTATGACATTGCCTTGACGTGACCCAGAATCCTTATGTATTAAGTATCTTAAGGTCATACTGTGTTTTCCTCGTTCTTTTTAAAACGAGATTATCTAGTGAACTTAAAAATATAATTCACGGACACGAACGCTTTAGACACCTACCTATTTAATAATTGATTGTGTGCTAATCGAATTTATATAGGTACATTACTTAATGTTGATGGTGACTAACCTGACGAAACAACCAACTGTATTATTGTGCCAGTGTGGGTTATACATTATACTGGATCATTAAATCATCACCTGGTAAATTAGTTTTGTTTTCAATACAAGTAGGTATCGATTCTCAGTTATAAGAAAGTGACAAAAGAGGAGAACGATTTGTCTCGAATGGTAGAGATTAATTTATTACACGCACAATTTTTTTTTTAAGTAAGTAGGTATACAAAAGTTTTTTAGAAACACCAACTAGACTTTTAAGTTACAATAATTTTAAAGGGTACAATCATTTTATGATCATTAGCTTTTTTATAGAATAAAAAAATCTAGCAAGAAATAGTAATTTAAAATATTTAAAAAAAACAATTCAAATAGCAAGGAATGTTTTGGATTTCGAACTAAGTACATACCTCATTATAACTTACCCTTTTTTTATGAATCTCATTTAAGAGTTATTCTGTTGTTAGTAATTATGTGTGTGTGCGTATTTTTTGTCAACAGTTTAAGTTGGTTAACGCGTGCTATTTCAATGTTCATCCATGCTTCGCATTCCGATTACAAACTTAAGCGGTATCGGTTGTTGACTCACATTTTTTTAAATAATTTAAAATGATTTTACTCTTAATATCGGCCATTATAGTGTTGTTAATATTGGTGTCTTGGATTCGTTTAATTAGTGAAAGTAAAAGGTGTAATTTGCCTGGACCCCTGCCTGTACCATTGTTGGGAAATGCTCATTTGTTTGTTGTTAAATCTTCAGGTATGTTATATTTTTGTCTGTGTTCCTTATCAATATACTTACGTAAATTAGGTGCTTATCTATATTTGATGTTTGGTGATTTTGTTTTAAAATTATTGGTAGGTTACTCATAATCATTAATTACATTTAATGATTCTTTTTGTATATTTTTTTTTATTACTTATTAATCCGGTTAAGAAATGGCTCAAAGGAGGGTATAGAGTGCGTGAGCGGGCACCTAAGCGATTTCTTCAAAAACTTATTCAGAATACCTACTTAGAGAGATAACATACTAAAAGTCCTGACGCCTAGGTAGTAACTATTTAGTAATCTGTGCCTACTTAGGAGGCGAAGCGGAGGGGAGGGGGGGGGGGACAAATTTCTCAATTTTAGGTTTTTCGCTAATATCTCAAAAATGGTGCATTCTAGCAAAAAATGTTTTAAGATGAAATGAAAGCTTATAAAATTCTGTATAACTTTGATTCTTATACTTTTTCCATATTTCCACCCATTTTCGAACTACACGCTCCAGATATGTAGAAATTTAAGTTGTTCAGCGTGATTACCTGAGTACCTGATCCGAAAATTATCTTAAAATTTATTTTAACAAAAGCTGGGAGTACCTCCACGTGGTGAAGGCGGTATCAGTAAGATATCGCGTTTTTTTATAACAGCGAATAACTGAGCTGAGGCGGGAAACACAATCATGAAGATTGCTTTTTGCTCAATGTCTCTAATGCTCAATGTTCCTACATTGAGCATTATAGACATTGAGCGACCTTACTGGCTAAAACTCCCATTAATATGGTATACATGCCATATCGGGCTTATGTTATAATTAGTATTCGTCATTTTATTTTGTTTGGAGCGACAAGCCACAAAATATTATTTTATGATCTACACAATTGGGTTATCTAATCTAAATACTAAGTAATAAGTGTCCTGTATGTGACGACGATGTCGGTAAAGGAAGTAAGGACGTCTATGAGGTGAAAGAAAAGGGATACTGTGTCTTATTAAAGCTTGTAAGGAAAGGAAAGATAGGAGACACGTTGCCTTAATGCAGATATAAAAAGCCTTCGAACAATAGGAGGGTTGTAAATTCAGTTGAGACTTATAGGTACTGTAAATATGGTACCAGGGAGGTATGTCCTTTGAGAAATTATATATTTTTTTTTTGTAGAGGGGAAATGCTTTACGCATACCGTACCGTAGCGAGGCGGATATGTCGGACTCTCCGGCTCAAACTGGTAGGCGGCCGGTATACCGACTAAAACCCCCTTGTGCACCAACACACGCCTTCACGGGTGGACCACTGGAACCTGATATGACGTCAGTGATCCACCCAGCGACTGCCCGCTTTACGCGGGCTCCATCCTCAGTGACAGCGTCCGGGCGCACCGGGAACACTGTCCCTCCGCGGAAGGGTGCGGGTGAGACTCTGCTGCCCCAGTCTCCCCGCACCCTCACTATGGCGACATCAGACGCTCGTAGGCGCGCCGACGCCGCCCAGTTCGCCGGCGACGGATCGGATCAGCGTGGAGACTTTCGTGCCTGATCCGCTCCGCCGCCTCCTTCTGTGAGATGACGTCCTCGCAGAAGGATGCGACCGCCGTCCACTCCCTGTCGCTGGTAACCATGGACCGTGCCACGGCCGGCAGCGACAGGTCTACTCCAATGACTGCGACGAGGTTCCGGCGCTGCCCCGCCCAAGCCGGACACGACTCGAGCGTTGAGAAATTATACCTGGGGCACAGATAATATAATACTAGTACAGATACCCCATCCCATACAAAGAATTGGTTCCCTGCTAACTCGGGCTAACCGTGCGGCTAAATTTTTACTATCTATACGACACTAGATGTCTATATCCAACAGATTACGTGCATACACATAAAATCAACAGATGGCGATACTTTATAACCGAATTTATTTATGTTCAAGAAATTATATTTTTCCCAAAAAAATAGTAGGCATCTACACCGACCATAAAGGGTAGGTATCGCTTATTGTGTCGAGCCACGTTTACTCGCTCAAGGTCACGCGCTTTACGTACGAAATATACACTTATTTTGACTGTTTGCTTCCGTATTTAACTAGCGCTCCGCCCCGGTTTCGCCCCGGGCTAAACAATTTTTTTCCCGTATCTTAACAGAAGTTTACGGTAAAATTAATTTTTTTGTTGATGGCTTTTATTAGGTATACCTATAAAATAAATTGTTTTTTTTAATTATTCGTGAAACTATAATAAACTTTTTTTTTTGTTTTGTCATATCAAATTAACAAATAAGTAAATTATACCTACCTAGCTATCTATCAATTCAGTACCTACGAGATGAGTCGAATTAGGGTAATAATAATATTTTCTGACAATTCACATACCATCTGAAACCAAGCTTGGCACAGCCTGTACGTTAATCAGACAACAAACAGAGCTCATCACACAAAGATTTGTCCTGAATGATAATCGAACCCATGACCCCCTAACTTAGTAGTTAGAGAGTCACTAACCACTAGACCAACTAGTCAGGAGTAAGTATAGCATTCTGTGATATTCGTCCAACAGTCCCAGGTACTGGTTTCGAATCCCAGATTCATGTCCAATTTTTGAAAATTGATTTTTGTAGATGGTTTTAATATCAGATAATATTTTTTTAATTATTAGGAAAAATATAATAAAACTGTAATTATTTAGTATCAGTTCGAATTCACAAATAGGTAATTTTCTCACAGTACGATACCTTAGCACCGTACGGAGGTACCCGTATCCGGCCGAACCGGGTTCGAATCCCAACATCGGATACACTTTTTGTATTTTGTATTTGTTTAGTTTTTAAAATATTTATAATAATAAATCTGTAATGTCACATTTTTGTTCATAATTTTGATAACGTAAGACATTTTTAAAGTTTTTTTGTTGAGAGAAAAAATATATATACCAGTATTATTTATTTTTAACCAAACTTTATATATTTTTATACCTAGTATGAGCCAACAGTAAACTTCAAAACCAGGTAGGTATTTTAATTTATAAAAATCTGAAAATGCATACAGCGCCAGCGCCATTACTCACAAGTCACTCGCAAGTTCCAACTTCTTAGTAGTACAAAATACTGCCGCCAGGACTACGGCGACATTATTGAATTTTGTAAATATTTAATTATAATTTTCTTTTATGAGCCCTTTATTTCATTTTTCTATGCTAGTAGGATTTCTTAAAATATGTACGTATATGTTTCAGGCTATATTTCTTCCAGGTTTGAATTTTACAGAAACGTAAATAACAAATCGATATATGTAACTCCATCTATTGGTATTTATTCGTACTAATTTTGATTTGTTCCTGATGAGACCCCATGCCTGGGGTAACGAAGTTCTTGGTCGTTTGTCCTGCATTAAGGATCTTAAGGAGCAAAATATCACAAAGACTGCTATTACTCATTTGTCTGCCTGTCAGTTACCCAAAACTAAAGAAAGCTGAGATCCCTAGAAATAATCAGGGAAGTATCTCATCGTGGGAAAACTGAGTATATGAGTAAGAGGGCTTCCCTACATGTAAGCAAAAATTGCTTCCACATGCTCTACGAGATGAGTCTCAATTGAATGTATGTACAACCCTCCTTTCCTTCAAGGGCTTTTGTATATCTTCAATAAGGTAACGTGTACATAAAAAACAATGATTCTTGAAGTTAAATGGCAGAAGCAGAAGCTCTTCATTAGATAAAGATGCCTGCCTAATATATATATTTTTTAATGGTGTCACTTCGGGTGTAATTTTTACGGCAGCTGGTGCGAATCAAAAGGCATGTCAAGTCAAGGAAACTTTGATACTTGTCGCCTTTCTTTTACTTACAAGCTTTAATAAAATCCAGTATTCTCTTTTCTTTCACCTCAGAGACGTCCTTACGGCCTTTACCGACATCCGCATCACATACAGGACACTTATTAATTAGTACTTATATAAGATAACCCAATTGTGTTACTAATAACAGTGTAGATCATAAAATAATATTTTGTGGCTTGTCGCTCCCCTGTGTTACCGGCCGGCTGATTCTCTAAGAAACAGCGATGGCAAACTGACAGTTGTGAATGTTGTGATCGCAAACTGACAGTTGTGATTGCTCGGTGACGGCACAATCTATTGACTTAATGTCAAAAAGGGCTCTTACGGAATACCGATTTTCAACTGACAGCCAGATTTTGCTCGGTTTTTGCGGTGGCTCAGTTTTTGCTCTTACAGAATACCTCTGCGGGTACCGTACCGCTACCGTGCCAAACAAAATAAAATGACGAATAACAATAATAACATAAGCCCGATAAGGCATGTATACCATATTAATGGGAGTTTTAGCCAGTAAGGTCGCTCAATGTCTATAATGCTTAATGTAGGAACATTGAGCATTAGAGACATTGAGCAAAAAGCAATCTTCATCATTGTGTCGCCCGCCTCATTTCAGTTATTCGCTGTTATAAAAAACGCAATATCTTACTGTTACCGCCTTCACCACGTGAAGGTACTCCCAGCACTTTATGATAAAATAAATTTTAAGATAATTTTCGCATCAGGTAATGGTCATCACGCTGAATAACTTAAATTTCTACATTTCTGGAGCGTGTAGTTCGAATATGGGTGGAAATATGGAAAAAGTATAAGAATCAAAGTTATACAGAATTTTATAAGCTTTCATTTCATCTTAGAACATTTTTGCTAAAACGCATCATTTTTGAGATATTAGCGAAAATCCTAAAATTGAGACCTATGTCACCCCCCCTCCCTCCGCCTCGCCTCCTAAGCGTCAGGACTTTTAGTATGTTATCTCTCTAAGTATTTTGAATAAGTTTCTGAAGAATTCGCTTAGGTTCCCGCTCACGCACTCTACAACTACTTTATTGATTGGACTATATGTGGTAAACAAGCATCCTGCCCTGTATTTTGCAAGTAGTTATCTAAGACTGTGTACGATCGCAATAACTGGCATTTTAACCTGTGTGTTGCCCAGCCAAAATTTCAATTTAAGGATTGTGTTACAGTTAAGGTTTTTTAAAAAACCTACGTGAATAAGCCCTAGAGACACCCGT
Organism: Trisateles emortualis; assembly: GCA_947095525.1. Taxonomy (NCBI): domain Eukaryota; kingdom Metazoa; phylum Arthropoda; class Insecta; order Lepidoptera; family Erebidae; genus Trisateles; species Trisateles emortualis. Next base: position 15,309,827 of record OX352736.1, on the reverse strand, counting down.
CTCCACGCACAGGAACACAACCACACCGCTGTGTGTAGTTATTTGGCTGTGGTTTTCTTGAGGACGCAGGTCCTTTCCCAGTCATTCCTATCATTTGATTTCAAGAATAAAATTATGCAATAAGGCTAATTATTACTATAAACAGTATCTCATATTTACAGTCTGTACGATCGGCCAAATTGGCAGTCAATCACTCTTAACATTTTAAACTATTGCTTAACAAAAATATTTCTATTTCATGATAACTGTGACTTTTTTTTTATACTACCAACGAGGCAAACAAGCATACCCTGATTTTGAGCAGTTACCGTAGCCTATGGACGCTTATTTATCTGAAGACCATGTTAAATCTTGCGTACCTTGTTATACCATATTGTATTTAATCCTACTAATATTATAAATGCGAAAGTTTGTAAGAATGAATGGATGGATGAATGGATGTTTGTTACTCTTTCACGTTAAAACTACTGATCGTATCTGGATGAAATTTGGCACAGAGATAGATTATGGTCTAGAATAACACATAGGCTACTTTTTACAGCGATAACCGAAATCCACGCGAGCGGAGCCGCGGGCAACAGCTAGTAAATAAATAAACTTATTATTGTTAAGCGCCAACTTCATTGATCGTACTTGTCCCAATGTTATGAATACTTTCTAAGGTCATTTGAATGTCTTGAAAAATCTGAATTTAAAATATTGACCGTGAGATAATCGTTATGCTTTATTTAGTGTGTCAAGTTTAAATACAGCTTTATGTGCGCCTGCGAAATTGTCTGCGTGACTGCGACACCAAAGCTTATAAACGGATAGATCGAAATCAACACATTTGTGTTTTTATTATATTACTAGCTGTTGCCCGCGGCTAAGCCCGCGTGGATGTCGGTTATCGCTGTAAAAATGATGCCTATGTGATATTCCAGACCATACTCTACCTCTGTACCAAATTTCATCCAGATCCGTTCAGTAGTTTCTACGTGAAAGAGTAACAATCATCCATCCATACTTACAAACTTTCCCATTTATAATATTAGTAAGGATAGGAATAGAACTGATTGCTTATGTTATTATTTATTGAAACTTGTAATATTAATAATATAAAAACCCGAAGCGAAGATAAATCGACAAATCATAGACACGTTAACCGGTTCTCTCAATGTAATCAAAACTTGTTCGAAAAATGTAAAGTTATTTGTAGAACAAAAGAGGCGATTACGATCTTATTTAAGAACCTAACAATATAAAGTGGAAAAACTACACTTAAGTACTAAGATTAATCACCTGCATTGTACATGTTTCTATTTTTATTTTCTAGTTAGAATTCCTAATAGTAAAGTGTCATAACCACTCAAATAAGTTTGTTCATATCATTGGTATAAGGAAATAAAAATATAATTTATTCGGGTTTTATGATAACACGTTAGGGATGGATTAGCATCCTCCGCTAGTCCACTCCGAGGTGGTAGAAAGCCTGGTGAAGCTTCCTCAGACATCAGCTCTCACAAAGGATTTATGTATACATCTAATTAATTAGCTGTAAGTAAAACTATAACTACCTTTGTGGAAAAAATTAATATTATATTATTATCCTCGTTTTATAAGGTCATTAAATGATGGCAATCAATTAGGTTTAGCATAATTTGAGAACAAAACGGGCGCTCGTACCATGACGTCCTTACATCGAATTATTTTTATTTATTTGACATTTGTAAGATTTCGACTTTATTACCTAGCTTTAAGGTTCATGTCCGTTTTTTTTTAATTTTATTAAAAAGACAACTTTTGCACGAGCCCTGTGTCGAGCGGGCTCAAACATACAATTTTGAAACTTTTTGCACCTACCATGTTAATCTCTGCATCACCCAAGGTCGACGGGTAGAAAAGGCCTCAGGCGTTAAGTCCGCCTTTACCACTTATGTGTATAAAGTTTAAATAAAATAAATAAATAAATTCCTTGACAGAAATTGCACCCAGATTCGGACCAAACATTTATGAATCGCACAAAGTTTTGTTCTGTGTGGAAATCGAAGCCTCCTCTTAGAAACCTCCGGCTTAGAAGTTAGGGCCACTAACAACTAGATCAACAGGCCAATTCAAATTAACTGCTGTTGCTTACCATGCATATGGAACTGACAAAAAACCGCAACGTCAAGAGAGACCACAGGGTCTCAGGGTCACGCTAGTTCGTTAAATATTTTTAGCATTTTTGCTATGCAATTAGCTCAAATATACTTAAATATTAAAGCTCAAATATACTTAAATATTAAATTGGAAGATGTTGTACGTATAGACCTGTAACGGCTAACGTTTGAATGAAACTGACGTCACTCCAAGACATAAACAAGCGGTGGACAAATTAGAACTCTGAAGTAGGAGCCCGGATGGCACAGTTGGTAGTGCGCTGGGCCGGAACCCGAGAGGCGCAGGTTCGAGTCCTGCTCCGGGCTCGTCTTTTTCCACATTGCTTTAATATTTAAATTACAATAGTTCGATTGTATAGTACTCTCCCATCTCTCAAATGTTAATAATACTGTATGTTCCAGATGCTCATTTATAATTATCGACCCTTGGCCCTCCAAGGGTCGATAATTATAAATGAGTATTTATCTACTCACTGGACAATAGGAAAGACATACAGATAACCATATATTATATTTAACCTTTATAATCAGCAGGTGGCGTAATAATAGAATGCGCATGATTACTCAAATTAAAATTGATGATAATTTAATTTGTTTATACGACTTTATTATAGGTAATAGGGGTTAAAGTATGAAATTGCCGTTTTATTGTAATAGGTACTTCGAATTGATATAAAACCTTCATGGTTTGAGATTTTTGAGTGAATCTTTTTTCACATGGTACCTATAAGGTTCTTCTTTTAAAAAATTTGCAATTCTTGCAAATTTGCATTCGATTATCGGCTTTCAGTTGTTTTTTTTATTCAGCTTAGACAAGAAAGATAGATACTTCCAAAATTCGAGTGATTTTTGAATACGAGTTCCGACGCAGAACTAACGCGGCAGAAACAGCTCGCAATATCAATGTTGCGTTTTGAGAGAGGACTGCTAATAAACGCATCATGCGATTTTGGTTTAAACGCTTTTGTAATGGAAACTTTGATTTAAAGAACGAACCACGTGGAAGACCGCCCACACAGGTGAATAAGAATGAATTGAAAGAGGTGGTGAAAGCCGATCCGAGTCAAACTACCCAGGAATTAGCGGCATGGTTTAACGTAACCTTACTAACAATATTGACTCATTTGCGTCAAATCAATAAAATAAAAAAATATGAAAAATGCGTGCCTCGTGATTTGACTGATCTGCAGAAAGAAACGCGTGTTGAAACTTGTGTTGCCTTGTTGAATCGATACAGAAATTATGGAGTATTGGATCGAATTGTGATTGTGACATGTGATGAAAAGTGGATTCTTTACGATAACCATAACCGAAAAATGCAATGGCTGACCTCAAGTCAAACGCCGCAACAGTGTCCTAAAGCAAAGCTTACCAATAAAAAGGTAAATAAAGGTAACTGTATGGTGGTCTCAGCATGGTGTTATTCACTATAGCTTTCTCCGATCTGGTCAAGCAATAACGGCAGATGTCTACTGTTCCGAACTCCGAACAATGATAGCAAAATTGGCAGTGAAACAGCCCCGACTCATGAATCGATCTTCACCATTATTGCTCCATGATAATGCGAGACCTCAAACAGCACGAGAAACCGTTTTAACTCTACAGGAACGGCAATTAGAAACCATTCGTCACCCTCCGTATTCGCCAGACCTTGCTCCAACGGACTATCATTTTTTTCGTGATTTGGACAATTTTCTACGTGATAAAAAGTTTTCTTCTCAGGAGGCAGTACAAAATGCTTTCACACAGTTTGTCGAATCTAGATCCCCAGAGTTCTATCGCAAAGGCATAAATTACCTTCCTAAACTAATGTATATAATAATGGTAATTATTTTGATTAAACAAATATGTTAAATAAAAAAAACGAGTTTCAATTTCTTTTAGTACAAATCGGCAATTTCATACTATAACCCCTAATACCTAATATTATTGTTAAAAAGGTTCCATTTTAACAATATATATACTAAACCTCACAAAAACTTCAATAGCACGAAAATATACGTAACCAAAGAGAAACAGTATACTTTCCTACTATTGCAATTTTTGTAAAGGTTCATATCAATTATTATTAAAAAGGCTTTTCACTTCAAAGTTTGCTGTACATCATTTAAATATTTGTTGTTTGTTTCAGAATTTTTGAACTTAATTCACAAGTTGTGCCTCAAGTACGGCGACGCATTCCGAGTTTACTTTTTCACGGCTCCTTACGTGCTTATTTGTCATCCGAAATATATTGAGGTAGGTATGATTATAACAAAAGAAGACTGCATGAAGTTTACTGGCCATTTAAGAATTCATATGCTAGATTTGATCCGCAAGAGATAGAAATGCGTATTAAAAAAAGTGATTATTATAAAAACTCGAATAATGTCAGGTCGGTGCTCTGTTTTGTATAAATACTATCAAAATTATAAATGCGATAGTAGTTCTGTGTGCTGCATTTTCCCGGCTAAACAACTGAATGGATCTAAATGAGATTCGGCAAAGAGATCGTAGATTGAGAAAGGATATAAAATAATTGTTAACGCTATTACCGACATTTATGCGGGCAAAGTCACGGGTAACGTCGAATGTAGGCGTAGGTATAAATGATTAATGATGAGCTTTAATTAATGAGCGTGAACCTTGGTAATGAAAATTATGTTTACATAAAGTATTCATATATATGTATATACATATATGAATATATTAATCAGATATTTTATTTATAGGTTAATACCTTTAAATACAATATCTGATTGTTTGTAAGTAGGTTAGGTTACTTTAATTTTAATAACTATTCATGTGAATATATAAATAAAAATATCGCATAACTAGTACTTACCTTAACAATTTATAATAATATTGTTTACTAGGTATACGTTTGGCTTATCGTTTTATAAAAAAATCAAAATTTACGATAATAAACATAATAGAATAAAATACAAACTGGCAACCGCGGGTTCTCAAAAAAAATCTCATGGCAAATAAAAAAATCGCATCTCTATATAAAAAAATCTCTTTTTAGGGTTCCGTAGCCAAATGGCAAAAAACGGAACCATTATGCCTTTTCGTTGTATCCGTATGTCACAGCCACTTTTTTCCGAAACTATAAGAACTATATTATATTATTTTATATTATAACTATATACAGTTGAAACTTGGTAACTAGATGTATTCAGTGAACCGCATTAAGATTTTCACACAAAAATAGAAAAAAAAACATAAATTTAGGGGGTTCCCCATACTTAGGACTGAAACTCTAAATTTTTTTTTCATCAAACCCATACTTGTGGGGTAGGTCTTCCAAAATAACATTGAGATTTTTTAATTATATTTTTTTCTTAACGGAATAGGTAGTTTGCGCGAGTGACACTTCCAAAGTGGTAAAATGCGTCCCCCCCTGTATGTTCTAAAATAAAAGAATGATAAAACTAAAAAAAAAATGTGATGTACATTACCATGCAAAAGATCTAGTAAGTAGTTTTAGTTAATACGTCATAAATCGTAAACCGCAATTTAATACACCGAAAAAATACACTATTATTAAAACATCAATCAAAGTTACAACGAACTACAAGAACTTTTATATTATGTTACTTGCTACTACGGAACCCTTCATAGGCGAGTCCGACTCGCACTTGGCCGCTTTTTATATACTACTTGGGTGGCAAACAAGCATACGGCCCACCTGATGTGACGCTTGCAATACCAGATCACTTGCGTGTTGCCAACCCATTGTTTTACACCAGGGCTTTATTATGAGAATATCCCTGGGATAGGCATACTTTTTTTCAAAACGCATCCTTAAATGGGCGCAGGAGATCTGTCTTTCCCCAGAAAATACAAATGGTAGATATTTTATAAACCACGAAAGAAATTTTTAATCACTAGTCAGTTATAGTAATTCATTCATTCATTCATCTCAACCCATAAACGTCCCACTGCTGGGCACGGGTCTCCTCCAAACATTTGGAGGGATATTAGCCTACTATACCACGCTGGCCAGACGGGTTGGTATAGGGTTTTGTTTCGAGTTTTCCCTCTCTTGCGGTGGATATTGCCTGCTAGACTTACTCCCTTAGTCGACTCTTACGACGCCCTCGGGATAGAAGGGGGTGGTGACATTAGTATTCTTAATCCGTCACCACACGGACATATAGTAATATTAACAAGTAAAAGTAGAAATTACTGTCTAATCTGAAAAATGAGGATCATGCCATCTTTTTTCCGTTAAATAAATTTAGTGTCATCATGTTTAAAAATAAATTTAAGTGACTTTTCAAGCATACTATTCATGGATGAAAAGTAGACCCAGATCCGGAACACGCATTAATGGGTTACACAAACTTTGTGTGATCCATATTATGTTTGCTGTGTGGGCATCGAACACACAACACAGAAGTGATCAACTAAGCCATTAGACCACACATACATTCATTCATATCATCACGCCCGTCGATCCAGACATACTTCTTTGGCTTCCTCTATATTCACCAACCTTGTCTTGATTAGACCGCACGTGTGATCAAAACGAGTATTTAAGAGGAAACGCGGTGTGTCTATTCTCCATAGAAACGCTCTCGCCTGTTTTCTACCTGGTTTACGATCTTAAAGTAAACATTTTTTGCAATAAAATTAATATCAACTTCTTGTATGTTCCTATGTTTTCCTTTTTAATGATTCATTATATTTATAAGCACTAGAAACCCTTAAAAATGCTCAAAATAACCATTTTAGACGGCTGTCAACATAGGCCTGGTATACAAATATGACAACTGTTATTGAAAAAAGGAAAACATAGGGGCACATTTTATATCCTAATCATGCAGTTTACGAAATATCTTTTAAATTGGTCTAATAATGGAGGAGGAAATAGGCGAGAGCCAAACCTCGAATTACGACTTTTTACTTATGCTGTTTAGTCGGATATGCAGTTGTCCCTGTCGCACAAACCGCGCGGCTGATCGCTCGCAGAGCGACAGCGATAGTTTATTCAAATACCTAATATTCAAAAGTCTCTCCGACCGCATTTCCTCTTAATATTTTTTTATGGATTAAACTGGAAATTCTATCAAGCGCCTATTTTTGGTAAAATTTACAAGAGTTGTTTTTGTGCCTTTAAGTAAATGCAATACAGACGGGTCGTGCGTGCGTCATATTATGCTTACCTGCTGCAATAAAAAAGTATAAAAATACATTTTTATTTAGATGCGGTTAATGTAATTAAAAATACGTAGGTACAGGTAATTAAACATTACAAACAATATTTATTAGTTTTGGTACAAAACGCTAATAACATTTGTTCAACACCATGAAACCAACATTTTAAAGTGAAAAGAGTTTTTATGCGAAATTAATTAAATTTAAATACAATAAACAAATTATACAAATGCATTTTAAGTGACCTTGCTGAAGCCAAAATTAGGGGCCGATATCGGGTAAAATAGAGCCCTACTATTGCTACCTTATTTTCTGTCTTTCCCTAGCGTGTTAAAATATTTTTTCAGTTCAGGATCCTGTACGATCCTGAGAACGACTAGTAGTAGTTTAGGTGGTCTACTCACGACTAAGCTCTCGCCGTGTGATGTCTAGCAGTCCTTAACCATTTTCTAAAATAGCACACAAAGTAAAAACTCTGAAAGTCCGTAAAGCTTTGAAAGCACGTTAAGCTGTAGAACTTTACTTTACTTTCCTAGGCGAGGTGTGTACACATATAATATACATAATATGAGCATTTAAGCACTCATATTAATTTATTTTATAAGATATTTACAAGAATATTAAATGAAAATACATGTTTTACCCTATATACATAACATATTAGCAAACTATTTTAACTTAAAGGTAAGAAACACACAAAAGAAAAATTAGAATAGGATGTTTCCTATTCTATTTAAAAAGACTGTTGTTTAGGCGTCAAAAATTCCTTTTGCATTATAATAAAATATACATATATTATAATGTCTTGTGCAATTGGATAGTCTTGGAGGAGATTAGAAGTTGTAATCGGTCTGGATTGCAATCAAGGGACCATTCTTATTATTTAATTGTGACAATTATGTGTAATAATGATGTATGAAAATACACTTTTAATATTTAATTTCAGCCTTTATTGACAAGCACGCAATTAATTACCAAAAGCCAATCATACAACTTTCTGGCATGCTGGCTCGGTCAAGGCCTGCTCACCTCCACAGGTAATAAAACGTTTCTATAGGTTTGCTCTCGATCTGAATTATATTATGTGCTAAAGTTTTTTTAGTCGGTCATATTAAAGAAAAAAATGCTGCGCCGCTCCAGAAACTTTCATTCCATCGGCTATTGTCATAGTCTTGCTTGCCTTGAACACATTGCCTTGCCTGTTAACATTTCTGCGTAAATTAACGTAAAGTTTAAATAAGTAACAATTGTACTTAAATATTAAAGCAATGTGGAAAAAGACGAGCCCGGAGCAGGACTCGAACCTGCGCCTCTCAGGTTCCGGCCCAGCGCACTACCAACTGTGCCATCCGAGCTCCTACTCCAGAGTTCGAATTTGTCCACCGCTTGTTTACGTGTTGGTTCGGGTCCTGCTCCGGGCTCGTCTTTTTCCACATTGCTTTAATATTTAAGTATATTTGAGCTGATTGCATAGCAAAAATGCTAAAAATATTACGTAACAATTGTTTTTTAAAGGTCAGAGATGGAAAACCCACCGCAAGTTCTTAACGCCAGCCTTCCACTTCAATATTCTACAAAATTTCCTGCCAGTATTCTGTAAGAACCAAAGAGTTTTGACTCAGAAACTACGCAAGATAGCTGATGAAAGACCGATTGATCTATTTCCTATCGTTGCTTTAGCTGCACTTGATAATGTAACAGGTAAGACATTAATCATTAGATAGGTATACACTATGTCATTGCAAGAGCCTACATTGCTGGGGTTACAAAACTTTGAAATGTTGCATGAAGGGTCCATGTCCAAGTCATGACGTAAGTGAGAACTAATAAGACATTTTTGATATTTCAAACAGGTCAAAAGTTATATAATCCCGTTTGTTAACGAATTGAATTAAATTAGTGTGACGAGTTGAAGGATGTCAGACAATTTGGGATTAAATCAATTCAACGCTAAAGTTTAGAAAGACGTTTACTTATATTCAATTTTATCATCATTATGATAGTTTCGTATACTTATCATTTATCTTCTGATCTAAGAAATTAAATAATTTAGCATTTTAAGTATAACGAAGCGTAGTGCGTGTTCGTAAAATGGCTTAAGGACCTTCTCACAAAAAATGATGAAAAAGTAAATGAAACCATTTTTTGTTGGCATTTATAAACAAATTACTGCCAAAAAATACAGTATTAATTTACAAGATGTGTTTCATAATATGGTTTTATTATAAATTATATAGTAATTCTGAATAGTTTGTAAAAAAATCATCGAATCAGCACCAAATTATTGAGATGTAACCACTTTATGACTTCAATTTTTATCAAATAATACGAATAAATAAACAATATGTGAAGAAAACATACACCTATAATTTGGTAATGCTATATTTAGAATAAGTTTAAATTTATTAAAAAATAATAAGACGTCCATTCAAAGAGTTTGTGAAAAGACATCTGTTTGTATCCCCGCGCTCGCCTAGAGAATTAGGTCGTGTTTGCTTTGCCCAACTGCTCAAGGTCATTAAACATCACATTGGTTTGTTCGTCTTTCTTGCTACGAGTATAATATCATAACGCGAAGCGGTTACCGTGACTTTATCAAGTCGAATAGAGTATGTCAATGACCCTTCATTATCTACTGTCGATGTCAATGTTGGACATCCATGACTTTAGGTAGCGACTTACTAAATGTATATTAAAGTGTAACCGCTCCACTATTGTTCTTTTGCGTATTGTCAAGGTATTGTTTCCGCCCAGTTACATAAAAGTGGAGGAATGTAGGTAGGTATTTTATTCGGCAGTTACCGTAGCCTATAAACGCTTGCAATACCAGAGGTATCACTTGCGTGTTGCCGACGCACAAATAAACACCAGGGTTTTGTGATTGAATTTTCCTGGGATAGGAAAACGTTTGGTTAAAAACGCATCCCTAAATGAGCTCTGAGCATCTGTACTCACACACAGGAACACAACTACAACGCTGTGTGTAGTCATTTGGTTGGGGTCTTCGTCTTAAGGTGGAAGCCCTTTCCCAGTCAAGCTTGCTCACTCGTATCGTACCTACTAAGCATAGGTACTCATTGTAATTTTTGTATGTTTTTCTTCTAGAGTCCATTATGGGGGTTTCTGTGAACGCCCAAAACCAAAGTGAATCGGAATATGTAAAATCTATTGATGAGTAAGTATTTCTTTCTTATCTGCTTCCGTCACCCTTACAAAATTATATATTATAATATTTAAAAACTGAACGCTGGCGTCACTCGCTATAAATGTAGCTTGCCTTTCTCATTGCTAATATTTATAATGAAAATATGTATTTTTATTTATTTTAGGCTGTCTACCATAGTATCAATGCGAATGCAAATACCTATATTAGCTGAAGATGCCATTTTCAATCTACTTCCTCATAAGGCTAGACAGGATAAGGCCATAAAGGTTCTGCACGCACAGACAAATAAAGTGATAGATGCGAGACGTCAGGAACTACAGAAAGCCAATATAACCAGCCTCGGTGGAAGCAGTGATATTGGTAAGTGTGATAGCATGGAAGAGTGGATATAACATAGCTGGTGAAATTTGAACTATGTGTGTGTCAGCCATTTAATCGTGAAAGCGTAATAAAACAAACAAACTCACTTTCGCATTTATTATATTATAGTAACATTTCATAAAATATTAAGTATCTATGCTTCACCAAGATGCCGTAGCTTTGTGAATATCTGGGGATCTCAAATCTATTTTAAACTATTCGAGACAAAATGACATAAAACCTCGTATGGGGTCCATGGCGCTTACAAAAAAAAAGTAAAAGTAAAAGAGAATTCCCTCTAATTCCAGTAGAATCTCTCCGAATTCTCTTTTACTCAAATGGGTTCCGACACACAACTATAAACAGAGAAATACATCCACCTATTCATAATTCAATAATTCTGTGGTTTTGTTACAAACGTTTTTGTTTTATTTCAAAAGGTATAAAGAACAAGTACGCATTTTTGGATCTACTGTTACTGGCTGAAACTGATGGTAAACGGTTTGATGCACAGAGCGTGAGGGAGGAAGTAGACACCTTTATGTTTGAGGTTTGTTTATAATCATTATATTTATTTATTTTTAAGATAGGTAAGACACAGAACAACCTAGCAAGGTCAACTGGATCTGGCAGGACCTCCACAGAAGACCACAGTCAAATAACTACACGCAGAGGTGTCGTTGTGTTTCTGTGCATGAGTATAGGTTTCTGGTGGACTCATTCAGGGATGCGTTTTTAAAGAGACGTTTTCCAATCACACGCATACTCTATCACAAACTTCTCTAGTGTTATAAGAGCTACGGTGCCACAGAGAGACAAATACTGGCTGCTACTTAGGTAGTACAATAAATTTGTTCAGAGCTTCAACCGGTGATAATACCGGCAGTTCTACTGCAGCCTGCAGTCCTACTAATTTTAATATAACAGTAGTATGAATATTATGCTGCACCAGTTGCCACAAAAGAGAAAACTCTCTCTCTCTCTTAAACTTGTACCTATGAAATTAAATTCACTGAAGCTATTTTGAATTCCGAACTATGTGAAGTCGATCAAGAATTTGAATATAGGGTTCTGATAGGTACTATTGGCTGTTGAAACTTGATCCAGTCGCATTTGTTCCGCTTGATTTCCATACAGTGTTTGCTATAGTTTAAAAAATTTGCACAACATTATTTGTAATTTAAATGAAAATTTCATTAAATTATATACCTATCGGCAAGTCAACTTGTTGCTACAACTGCTTCGTTTTATATCCTGACTAGAGAGAGAGGAGACGTATGGAAATCTTTCATCTCATCTATTAACTTAATTTTTGAATGTACCATCGCATTGGGGCCTAGTATTATTTGGTCTTTCGACCAATGGCTTTAGTTTGTAAGTTAGGTAAACCAATGCAGAATTTTCGTTCATCGTAATATTAATAGATTCATAACTATTGCAGGGTCACGACACCACGACGTCAGGAATCGTTTATTCTCTCTTCTGTTTGTCAAAACATAGAGATGTGCAAGAAAAGATATATGCAGAACTTAAGACTATCTTCGGTGATGATATGAGTCGGGATCCTACTTACCAGTAAGTATCAAAATAATATCATTTTCGAAAATTTTTATACGACCATCTGATTCCATACTAGGCAGAACCTGTACCAAAGCAACTAGAAAACTGGTGCATACTTATACTATATATAGTTTTAAATACGTAGATATGAAACAAAAAATGGCATCACGCCCAAACCGAGGCTCTGTTGGCTGTACATCCTTACTTATATTATAAATGTGAAAGTTTGTAAGTATGGATGGATGGATGGATGGATGTTTGTTACTCTTTCACGTAAAAACTACTGAACGGATCTGGATGAAATTTGACACAGAGATAGATTATGGTCATTAATAACACATAGGCTTTTTACAGCGATAACCGACATAAACGCGGGCGGAGCCGCGGGCATCAGCTAGTTAATTATAAATGAATTATAAAGGTTAACCACAAAAAAAGAAACACACACACACTTATCATTAGGTAAAACATTATTAATTTTTATTCGAGGAATATAGGTATTTATTTTATACTTATATAGGTAGGTACTTATACCCTTTCACAACTAAACGGCTGAACTGAACTTAATGAATAACGCAACTTAGATGGCATCCTGGGGACGGACATAGGGTACTTCATACCGCAATAACCGACATTTACACGCGCGGAGCTGCAGGCAACAGCTAGTAAATTATAAATAAAAGAAAACAGGTTACTGGGACACGGACAGATAAGGTTCAAAGAGTATCGTATTAAATTAAATATAATCGTATACAATTAGATAATAATCTCTATGATTAAATTTAATAAGATTTTTTTTTTTTATTCATACTTATATAAGATATATTTTAAATTATATTTATGTATATCATACAGGAAACTATAGGTCTACTTTATATAAAAATTCTAACTTTAAGTTTACTTATTTTTTAAATATGTATGACTGTTTGTTTCTTTAAATAAATAAATAAAAAAAGATGTATTTAAAGATACATACGACTTATCTACTAATGATCACAACTAATTAATACATATTCTATTCTCTTGTCTCTTCTATTTGTTTAGACAACTCCCGCACTAGAGAACTAGCTCTGTGTCACGGGGGACTTTACAAACATACAATTAACGGACACAAATTACACCCAGACTCAGAACAACTCTTTGTGGGTCACACAAAGTTTTGTCCTGTGTGGGAACCGAACCCACAACCTCGCGCACAGCAGGCGCATACTGCGACTAGGGTTGCCACCTTTTTTTTGTAATTAAAGTACATTGGTGAAACGTACACACTATCAAAATAAAGTACAGTTTATTTTTCTTTATGACGCTGGCTTTCTTGTTAGTCGCTGGCGAGCCAATAAATAAATTCTGTTTAACGAACAAATAACTACAAAACTTTTCAAAAGCATAAAGAAATCACATCATGCGAAATAAAGTATTTTCGTGTACTTTATTGTTCTCATAAAGTATAGAGTACAATTACCTGAAATTACGTACAATACTTTATTATAATGTATGGGTGGCAACCCTAACTGCGACCACTGGACCACCAAGGCAGTCAAATAATAAAATTATTTTTGATATTACGACAGCAAATCTACACATGTCGGTAAAAAATAACAAATTATACAACCGAATGTGTTGTGTCGTATGCCACGTGGAACCTTGGATTTCTACGTTCTTATTTAATATCAACAAGTTAACGTTTGAATAGCTTAACAAGGTTTATACGATCAATAAATTCATAGTCAAGGTCAAAGTCCGGATTTGCATATTTGTACCGAAAGTATTTGCGAGTTCACGAAGGTACGATCGGTTAATATAATGTTTAGTTCTTAAACACAATATGATATACCTACGGAAGATTTTACATTGTCCACAGATAAATAAAGGTAAATAATAGATACATGTGATAAAGGTCAGAAAATCACACAGCCTTCTTGTAGTAAATCAGTTTTATTTAAACACTTTGATATTTATAGTAGATTTTTATTCAATTTAATTCAAAAACCGAATGAGCGTGTTTGCATGTATGGCTTTAAGAAGTGAACCAACGATCGAATGTTTGAATGTAATGTTCGCGACCATTCGCGACTCAGCGTGGTTGATAGATAAGTCAATACACTGTCTGTACATGCAAACACGCACGACAATGTAGGTACTTATAATAATATTTAGATAACAATTTTTAAAGTAATATTAAGTTCTATTATTACAGTAATTGCTAACACATGGAAAATTATAAATTTTGTCCGCTATGAGTCAAAAGCGCGAGATTAAAATGTCCATCATATACGATATATCTACGAGTACGTCGATTTCTTTTACGACTGCTAAAAATAATATAAAAAAAACCGGATTCATTTATCTATGTACGATACACGTTTGTGTGCGTTTTTATATTCCAATATAACTCCTTTATTTTTACTACTTTAAACTTTAACGGACAGATCAGATCAATAAAATATAATAAAATATCACTGAGGCAGACACGTATGACGTAACGTTATAAAATAGTGCGTTGTCGTCTCTGTCTAATTAAACCAATATTAAAATGATTAAAATGCTCGTAACTTCTCACTTTCCAACTATGTATTTTTTGTTCTCACTTATCTACATAATTTTCCACCTATTTTGTACAACTGACAGGGAGTTCATCCTCACATCCTTGCACCTCAAACATGCCGTACCGTAAGATTCCAGAGAAATTTCTTACCACGTACGATAAGGTTGTGGAATGAGCATGCCGAGGTTTTCCCAAGAGAGAGTTATAAGGTTTTTAAAGGGTCGGCAACGCATGAGTGACACCCCTGGTGTTGCAAACGTCCATAGGCTACGGTAACTGCTTACCATCAGGCGGGCCGTATGCTTGTTTGCCACCTTGGTATTATAAAAAAGAAACTATTAGTCAAATACCTTATTAAATTAAAACCGTACAAAGATTGGCCGAAGGGTTAAAAAAATACACTAAAATTCATGATATTTATATTTTTACGCAACCAAATTACAAATTCATGAAGAGTGACAACCACCGAGTGAATTTGTTTAGGACACCTAATTTATACTGAGTTTGTACAAGCTAAATTGCGAGTAGTTCTACCAGCCTAATTTATGAAGATACAAATTTTATTAAATATACCTAAGTAGCTACATGTTACAGCTAAAGTGAATGTGACAATTATCATTTTGGAAACATGCACGAAAAAGAAGTAAGAATATTAAAATTCTCGAACTTACTTTTTTAACATAATCTGCGGCTAGCAGATATAAAATGAATATCTCTCAGAAAGTAAAACTTAGCTAAGTTATATCTCGTTTGTTCATTTGTTAGTTCACCCCTAGGATTTGCAACAAGAACTAACATTAGAATTCAGAACTTTGTCAGCTTTGTGTTCAACATTTGCACTTTATCTGTAGAACTTAGAACTTAATCGTCATTCCTTCTGTGATTCACTTACAATCTATTACAACATGCAACTTTGTTGTATGCTAACTTATTGTTAAACCCATTTCGTTTAGGATTTTAATTAAACAATAATTTTAATCAATTGAAATAATATTTCTACCAGCCCAATTTATGAAGATACAAATTTTATTAAATATACCTAAGTAGCTACATGTTACAGCTAAAGTGATTAATGTGACAATTATCATTTTTTATCGAAACATAACCCTATACCAACGTCTGGCCAGCGTGGTATAGTAGGCTAATAACCCTCCAAATTTATGAGGGAGACCCGTGCCCAGCAGTGGGACGTTTATGGGTTGAGATTATGATGATAAATAATATTTTTGTTGGTTAAAATCATTGTTTAATTTCAAAAAATCTTAAATTATTAACCGTCCTCATCGTATTCGTTGCTTATTATGGAGCTAGGGCATGTGTTCAAAATATGTTGCGAGTATTTTGTCCCTAACTAGCAAACTTCCTTGATAGCCTAATGGCTTTTGCCACACTGCTAAAAATATAACATATTGTATTTTTACTGTTTAGTGAACTTCATCAAATGAAATACTTGGAGCTGGTGATCAAAGAATCAATGAGGTTATTCCCACCTGTGCCGCTCATTGCAAGAAACGTCCCGCAAGATTGCGGTAAGATTACATTTTATAATTAAATGGTCTTTATGGTGCTATATAAACTTTTTGGGTACTATGCAATATTTCGAGAATAACAATTGTTAAAAAAAGGATTGTTGCTTATGTTTTTTTGTAAAATTATAAATCTATAATCGCCTGACCTTCATTGTTTCCAAAAGTCTAAAAAACTGTTCGTAGATGAGCAAAAACTGATCTCTGCACTTTAACTACGGCAATTTAAGTATCTTCTAGATATGCTTATATCATCCGTAGATAAAAAAATTAGGCATACTGCAATTAATTAAGTATAGTGTCTCATAATATCGAAAGATCTCAGGTCAACTTCATTAATCTGCTAATTTTCATTTTTTTTTACTTATTTACAGAAACTTTAAGTTGTATATCCGAGTATCACATAATAACTCATACACGAAATGCTTAAAATAGCCTTCTGTTATGTATGTATTCTACAATGTGATTCGAAGCCATACATCAGATTTCTATATTTTATTGAAAAATTCCCAAGAAGTTTTTACTCGGTCTTGTATAACATACGGCATAACTTTTCTACTGTCAGTTTAACTTTGACAACAAAAGTTGGAAAGTAACTTTATATGTTGTGAATGTCATATTTGTGAGACACTAAAGTTTCTCTTACTCTATGATCTTCGCTTTAACAGTAATCATTTAATATATATTTGATACTTGGACACTTAATTTTTTTTAAGACAACTCCTGCTCTAGGGAACAAGCCCTGTGTAAAAAACACATAATGTCATGATCGTGACCTCACTAAGGCCTGGCCCTCTAGACAACATGAACGTGGCATAAACGGTAGTCGAATCGAAAAGTCAAAAAAGTAAATGTATGGGATTAGACGTAAGTTCACGATATCATGTCGTAAACTAACGTCAAATCCCATACATTTACTTTTTTGACTTATCGATTCGACTGCTGTTTATGCCACTTGTCTAGAGGGGCTGATCAGAATATCAGCGTATCAGTTTAAAATGCCGCAGAACAGAGCTGAGATTAGGACCTTTTCTGACATCACACAGGATAATTTTTTGTT
Organism: Trisateles emortualis; assembly: GCA_947095525.1. Taxonomy (NCBI): domain Eukaryota; kingdom Metazoa; phylum Arthropoda; class Insecta; order Lepidoptera; family Erebidae; genus Trisateles; species Trisateles emortualis. The sequence continues at coordinate 15,292,327 of OX352736.1, read as the reverse complement.
TTGTTATTGTGTGTGTGTTTTTTTTTGTTTACGAAAGAAAATTTAAAAAAGAAAGAAAAGCATTTATTCGAATAAATACAGTACAATACCGTACCGTGTTTTGGTTTCTAATATAAGGTAGATTACAACAATATAATAGAATATGCATACTTGTTTCAGAGGTGGGCGACATGCAGTTACTTAAAGGCACATCGTTAGTAGTGAATATATTCCAAATGCAGCGACACCCGGATTTGTACGATGATCCTCTGGAATTCAGGCCAGAGCGTTTTGAAGTTCCGTTGAAAAATCCCTTTAATTGGCTTGCCTTTAGCGCTGGACCAAGGAATTGTATAGGTGAGTGTTCAATCAAAGTTAAATGTACTTGTCTTAAAAAAAACCTTTGTGTCGCGGGGGACTTTCGACTCGGCACTAACATTTATGGATCACACAAAGTTTTGTCCCGTCTGGCAATCGAACCCACAACATTCTGCGCGGTGTTGTTCGCATCGTGACCACCTTAACCACGAGACCGCACGAGCAGAATCAACGCATCAATTTAAGTTATTAGATAAGTTTTTTATAATACCATATAATAAAAATGAATTTTTTATCAATTTATTTTAGGTTATACTAACTTTTTTTTTTCTTTTTTTCAAGGTCAAAAGTTTGCCATGATGGAGTTAAAGATTACTTTGTCGGAGATGATCAAACACTTTATATTATTACCATCAGACATGGAACCTGAGCTAGCTGCCGATCTAGTGCTACGGTCGAAGAATGGAGTCCATATTAAGTTAATACCTAGAGTTTAAATCTAAACTAATTTTATAAAGAAGAAAGTTTAGATTTTTTGTTTGTGTGTTGCGATTTAACTCAAAAACTATTCGACCGATTTAAAAAATGATATTAACTTATAGATAGACATTACCAACGGGAAATATAGGCTATATTTAATTTTGTCCACCCGTGCGAAGCCAGGACATGTGTGTGCGTGTGTGTGTGTGTGTGTGTGTATGCCGCTAGTGATATTATAAAATGTAATTAGTTTAATAGATAAATAGTTTTTGGGTAGTTATTAAGACGAACAGATATTAAGATATAATGGCGGATGCTAAAAATGCTGAACACTACTTTTGACACACCTACTTTTAATTTACTAGACTAAACCCAGTGCGAATACTTCGCGCCATTCTCATCTTTACAAAGTCACTTCCGCTGTCTGTATGCTTAGATCTTTTAATCTACGCAACGGATTTTAATGCGATTATTAGCAATAGATAGAGTGATTCATGACAAAGGATTTTATGTTTAATACATGCATGTAATATTTACTAAAGATAAAAAAACCGAAGCGAAGCACTAATAACTTATACATATAATATCTACTTATCTTGGTATTTATTGCAGAAAAGGACTATATACAAGAATAACTAACTAAACCTAAATACTTACGGGAATCTAATATTTCTCAGCATCACTGTCAACTGAAAAAGAGCCCAAAAGGCTGGCATTGCCACGTTAAATGTTGATTCTCTGTGCGGAAAACAGACCGGCCTTCTGGTCACGCAAAGCGTCGATTAGTGGTTTCGCTATTTCCTTAAAAGGAAGCCACTATTCGCTACTTATCTTATAATTAGTTGCTCCAATGACGTGAAAAAAAAAACAAACACTATTGAATATATATAATTAATTTGGGGTGACAGCAGTATATTTTTTAATAATTTAGTTTTACACATTATTAAATTCAGTGCTAATGATAAAGAATAAATTTAGACAAGTGGGTGTGTGAGAGCTTTTTGGCCAAGCCTCTGCCTTACCGGCGAATTTGTTATATCTTAGTATTCGGGAATATTGTAATTTCGATCAGTTAAAGAATTTTAAATATAGTTCTAGAACTTTTGACATTGTATGTAAGTGTATAAAACGTATAATTTATAATTTCAGCCAGACAATTTATTATTGACATACTATTAATAATGTATACTATGAATAAATTATTAAACAAAATTATTAGCGATTTCTATTAAAATATAAGGTAGATTTATTATTATTTTGTGAGATTTTTATAAAATATATTTTTAATTTGCTCAATCTATTTTATTATTTTTATTAAAACGAATCATCTAAATTATACGGTAGTTAGTTATGAAATAATGTATTCTTTGTTCGTAATCTATTTATTAGTAAGCCCAATATAGTAAGACAATGGAGAATAGAGTGGTTAGTGCGGGAGGAATAACAATTTTCGGTGATTGCATGAGGATTGCGAATGAAGGTTTCGTAAGGTTTATTTGTAATGCTACTGAATTTCCTAGTGGCTACAAAAGGCTTATTACTCTAGTGAATGGGTAAACATAAATAGAAACATAAAAAGTAAAGAGAACTAAATAAGAAAACGTAGTAAAAAGTACTCGAAACTAACACTCATACGTGAAGAGGTTGATGAATGTGGGGAAGCTAAAGAAGTATGTCCGGATCGAAGCAATTGGCTTACCAGTTTCTGCCTACCCCAATGTGAGACGGGCGTGATGATATATGATGATATGTATGTCAAAAATATAGATGTATATTGTAAAAGAGATGGGGTACAGCGAGATTTCCCACACAAATCAAGCAGCTCTAGGTACTAGTCTAGAAAAACCTGATAATTTTACAAAAACTGCAGCTACCGTGTTGATTATAAGCGGACTATGGAGCACGAGCCTCATAATGTTGAAACCCAACGCCTATGTATTTGTTTCATTTCTGTTTTGTGCTCAAGGGCCTTCTTCATGGCTACCCTGTGTTTATAGATAAAATTGTCGTGAAAACCTTGCGACACATGATCGACAACGCGGAACTCGATACAAAAAAAGATAGATGCAGGTGTAGGTAATAATGCCATAAGTGCGTACGTGTTCTTGTCGACCTTTGTTTTTTTCTAATGTTGTTTACTGTAATTGGTCAGTCTACATGATGGCTCACTCGCCAGCAACGATATGATAATATTATGTCAATAATTACTAAGGAAATAATCGTTAAACTAGTACCAAAAGTGACCACTGGTCCTGATGATAGCTTTAATTTCTGGTTGAATAAAGTGTTCTTGAGTTATTGAGACCTGAAATTCAGGGTTTTCTCAGAGTTTAGGCTGCAGTCCACCACTAATTAAACCAAATTTGTATTTAATGTTGATGTACTATGTGGTGGAAAATAAACTTTTTATACTACTTAGGTGGCAACAAGCATACGGCCGCAGTTACCGTAGCCTATACGACGCTTGCAATACCAGAAGTATCACTTGCGTGTTGCCAACCCATTTCTTTTTACACCATTACTTTATGATGGTACTATCTCTGGGATAGGAATACGTTTCTTTTAAAACGCATCCCTAAATGAGCGCTGGAGACCAATACTCACACACAGGAACACAACTACACCACTGTGTGTAAGTTACTTTATTTATTGTTACAAAATTATTAGTCCACAAGTCAGTTTTATAAGGATTAATTAATGCAGGTCGGAGGGTCGTACTGCATTCCACTATGCCGTAAACATTAGCATGTGTTGTGTATAAACAAACGCACACGGAAGACACAAGTGGCAATACAAGAAGATTATTTACAGGCTTTATTGCTCAAGACGGCTAGCAAGCGTGAGGCATAAAAAAGTTAAAAAAACACTATTGTGTCCGTCACAACACATACCGACAAATCGAGCCGGTTTACCCCACTTGACTTCTATGCGGCTATTTTTCCTGTATGCGTCATTCTTGAAATCCCAGTTCTTCCTGGAATTTCAGCTTGCCTTCCTGCAGTTAGTTCTGCCGAAGATTTATGGGATTGTGCTGGGGTTTCCAAAATGTTTTGTCCGGTGCAGCTGTCAACCTACCGCTAAAATTTCAGTCTTGTTTGCATCAGCTAGGTGGACCGACGACCTAAAAAAGGTCGCTGGAACGGGCTGGATGCGGAAGGCGGAGGACCGTGTGCTGTGGCGCGTGTTAGGAAAGGCCTATGTCCGGCAGTGGACTGCGATGGGCTGATTGATTGATTGATTGCATCATTTATATAGGTAATATTATTATTGTGTAAATCATTGGTAAGCTTGTACGTAGTATATTTCTAACTAAAGACCACAGGGAATATCTATACTAGCTATTGCTGCAAATTCCCAAAATAGCCTGCCTACCTATTTGATCACTGGTTATTACAAAACTTTGGTCCCTCAATACCAATACCCAAGTAGGTGACCTGTGACACTTTACCAACTAATTTCGGCACAGTTTGTGAAGACTGCGGGTGGACTCTTGATGGAAATCAATTGTCTTATTTAGGTTTAAGATATTTCGATATCGTTTCTATCCGAGAACCTTTTTAATGGTTTACAGTTCAAATACCAAAATAAATGTAATCTACTTTGATGAGATTTATTTTGGGAAATGTTGGTACGTTATCTGCGTGCAGATTACACAGATAATACCAACATTTCCAAAAATAAATCAAATCAACGTACATTACATTTTCGTGAAGAAGTTATTTCTAGGAATTTCTGTTTTAGGAATTTGAAATAGGATTTTATCTAGTGAAGGCTAAATAAGGTTGTGTTTTTTATTTTTTGACATAGTTGTTAAACTTCTTTGACAACTTTGTCATACGGTCTGATTGATGACAGCAGCTTATGAAGACCTGTGCATTACTCACGCGTTGGCAATCTTGAAATATGTTTCACATGCACAACAATTACACAGAAGCAGAATAACAAGTAAGTGTTTTCTTCGATAGTACCAACCTTGCAATAAAAGGTTGGTGCTATCGAAGAAAATAAATTAATTATGTTTTACTAAAATTTAAATTGAAGTTCTAGAATATCTTTATAGAAACTTTCATGAACTCTTAGTACCTAGTATGTATCAGCTAATCTGTGGAAATAGTTCTCTGTGACCCGCATAAGAAGTTTTATCTAACTACTAAACAACTATAGCTTCACGCATAAACATGAATTACGAAGTCTCTGTAGATTTTATACATTTAAGCAATTTTTCGACTGAAAGGATGTTTTTTTCGTATACTACTTAAGTGGAAAACAAGTATACGGCCCGCTTGATGCCGTAGCCTATGGCCGCATGCAATACCAGAGGTATCACTTGCGTGTTGCCGATCGATTTTTCCTTGACCTTCCAAAACGCATCCCTAAATGAGCACCGAAGACCTGTACTCATACACAGAAAATTAATCAAACCGCTGTGTGTAGTTATTTGGCTGTGGTCTACTGTAAGATGGAGGTCCATCCTCAGTCGGGCTTGCTAGCTAGTATGGTGCCCTACCTATCACGCAAGTGATAATTTTCGCATTCAAAAGCTACTTTAACTGGCCACCTAAGTGGTATAAATCGGCCTTATTTAAATGTATGATAACATTTGAAAATTGTTCCTATAAGCCATAAAACGGGACAGCTTTCATATTACGTAAACAACTTTGAATGTAGATGCCACTCTCCCCAAGCCACTGAGTTTATTGTACTAGTTAGTTGATAACAAAATGTTTACAGAAACCCTCTCCAAAAAGTTTGGATACCAACCGCGATTGTTATGTAATACTAGAGAGAATATTTAATACTTGCTCTAGAGTTTTATTGAGGTCCAACTTGACGGAAAATCATATCCTTGTTAACAGTTTAATTTGTATAGCTGACTATAATAACAGCATTCTATAATATGTTAATACTAGCTGTTGCCCGGGACTCCGCCCGCCTGGATGTCGGTTATCGCGTTAAAAAAGCTATTTCGGACTATAATCTATCTCTATGCCAAATTTAATTCAGATCCGTTCAGTAGTTTTTACGTTTATGTTACGTTTTAAACAGTAACAAACATCTATCCATTCTCGCAAACTTTGACATTTATAATATTACTAGGGGCCGCCCGCGACTTCGTCCGCGTGGTAATATGGAATATTTTCCCCGATTTTGCAACATATCTCACTACTGCTCCACTCCTTTTGATCATAGCGTGATGTTATATAGCCTATAGCCTTCCTGGATAAATGCACTATTCTACAAAAAATATTATTTCTAATCGAAACAGTACTTTCTGAGATTAGCGCTTTCAACCAAACAAACAGACAAATTCTTCGGCTTTATAATATTAGTATAGATTAGGAAGTAGGATTAGGTGTTGTTGGATTTTGTATGTTATTAAATTTTGTACAGTAGACATTCGGCATTTTAACACCTTTATATTTCGACTCACTTGCGGTTTTCTCACTAAGTTCTGGCAATGTGGCCAGTCTTTTGGACACCTTTCCTCAGAACTGCGACCTCAATCAGTTTTTTATAAATTAAATTCAGTTTAAATACAATACTTGATTACTGACTTACGGATCTGGATGAAATTTAGCACAGAGATAGATTATGGTCTGGAATAACACATAGGCCTCTTTTTACAGCGTTAACCGACATCCACGCGGGCAGAGCCGCGGGCAACAGCTAGTATTTTTATATAACTAGGGGAAAAAAACATTTAGGTATTTTAAGGTCTCATAGAATCTGAACGATATTATTTAAGTGTTCGACTCATAAAACATAAGGGCCGGTTCACGAGAACGATATTGCTTAGGTTTTACATCGTCAACGTTATGTACTATGAGAAACTCTTCCATTTTATCGCCAGTAATAAATACGATGATATTTCTAAGCTTCAAGCTATTTATTTTATAAATAAAGGCGCGTCTGTAGCCATTTGATTTTATTGAACAGTATTCGCAATTCGCTGTAAATCATATTGGCACCATGAAGGTTTTAGTTTTAGATTTTTTTTAATACCATTTGGGTGGCGAACACGCATACGTACTGGCAGCTACCGTAGCCTATGGACGCTTGCAAAAGCAAAAGTATCACTTACACACGTACAAGCGATGATAGACAAGTGGCTACACAGCCACTTGTCTATCATCGCTTATGCCACTTGTCTAGAGGGGTTGGTGTAACAGCCCCTCTAGACAAGTGGCTTATGCGATAGTCGAATCGAAAAGTCAAAAAAGCAAATGTATGGGATTTGTAACGTAAGTTTACGACATTATATTGTACACTTACGTCAAATCCCATACATTTTATTTTTTGACTTTTCGACTCGACTACCGTTTATGCCACTTGTCTAGAGGCTCTGCTGTAACAGCCCCTCTAGACAAGTGGCATAACCGATAATCGAATCGAAACGTCAAAAAAAACAAATGTATGGAGTTTGACGTAAGTTTACGACATTACATATATCGTAGATTTCTGTCAAATCTCATACATTTGTTTTTTTGACTTTTCGACTCGACTACTGTTTATGCCCCTTGTCTCGAGGCTCTGCGCTTTATGATGAAGTATCCCTGGGATAGGAAAACGTTTCTACAACGGATCCCTAAATAAGCGCTGAAGACCTGTACTTACACGCAGGAACTTAACTGCACCGTTGGTTAAAAGTTTTTATTTATCTAACAATCGTATTTTTTGTGGGCATAAGAGTTATTATGATCATGATTAAGGTGTAAGATAAATTATTATCTTAGTGGTCATCTTTTACCTGTCTTCATCTTTGACATATCTATCTACCTGTAATATTATTACTATAATGGATATTTGAAGGTATTATATACCTTTTTTTACCTGACTTTTCGGTCGAATTGTACCGCATATATTTTAAAATATTCATGATTTAGCCTCTTTGTCCATTATTGTAATACTAGCTGTTGCCCGCGGTTCCGCCCGCGTGGATGTCGATTATCACTGCAAAAAGTAGCCTATGTGTACCATAATCTAACTCTGTGCCAAATTTCATCCAGATCCTTCCAGTAGTTTTAACGTGAAAGAGTAACAAACATCCATCCATCCATCCATTCTCACAAACTTTCACATTTATATTATTAGTAAGGATTATGTATAAGGATCGTAAAAGTTTAAAAGATTTTACTACCTGTAGTCGTCACAAAATAAGAAACCCTATGTCATCGCGGTATTGTAGAGATGTTTTTTTAATGATTTATTAATTACATTTATTGACCTGGTTTATTAATAACTAGCTCTACCCGCGACTTCGTTCGCGTGTTCAGTCTTTTACTGTAAATCTGAAAACTACAAACTTTCATCGGCTGATTGTCATCTTTAGCGGTTACATTTTAAAAAACCTTTCTTAGCGGATGCCTATATCGTAATAGCTATCTGAGTGTCTAGTGATTTAAACTGTGCGTTTGTTGATTTGTCAATTACGTTTTTCTTTTGAACATTAAGGTTTTGCAATTAATAAACTTCATAAAGAAATATTCCTTGTTTGTACGATTGTTCTGCTCTTCAAATTGTCTTAGCGCAAACGTGAACAATCTAATGGTCTATCGCATAGCTTATCTGTGCTTAGCTTATGCCCCGTAGAAATTTCTGCATCCATACATTTCGTTTTAAATTGGTCACTTCTAACCTGATAGGATTCCGTGTGGTGACGGATTAAGAATACAAAATATCACCACCCCTATCTATCCCAAGCGTGTCCTAAGGACTAAAGGAGTAATTCAGGCAGACAATATCCACTGCAAGAGAAGGAAAATTCAAAATAAAACCCTATACCAATCCGTCTGGCCAGCGTGGTGTAGTAGGCTAATATCCCTCCAAGTGTATGGGGGAGACCCGTGCCCAGCAGTGGGACATTTATGGGTTGATATGATGAACCTGATAGATACTGTTACACAGTTTGGGTGAGCTAAAAATTTATTAAATTCCTAAAGGGCATAATGGTCCACCGTAGTGCTCAAGGATTTCAGAAATTGAACTGCATAGTTATTAGATTCTTTTTGATTCATCATTCTATTAATAGAGATATAGTACTCCACATAAGCTCCCGGAACAAAACTGAATAAAAAACCAGTAAACTGAACCCTATTTATTATAGTCGACCATATTGGTGAGAGTTCAACGTAAATTCGATATATATGTAGGTATCTATTATTATGTATATCTCTGAAACCATGCATTTTTTTTGTACATTGTTTAATTACGAAGTTTCGGTGCCCATATCCAGCTGTATAATCATATTAGTTTAATTGTACCATTTTAATTTGCTCATTGAATGTGATTAGTTACAGTCATTTAATTACACATTATGTCTGATCTCCATCGACTAATTATTTATCATTGAGAAGTTGGCCCTCTGCAGTATACTTTATTAGTTTCACTAACGAATTTATGCTTCCTGAATGCATTTGTTTGATTCATTGCAGTATGCCTAGATAGTATTTGAGAGGTTTCTCAATTCCCTACGGATCCAATCACCAGAACTGTTTTTTTTTAATGAGAACAATATGAAAAATCCAATTGAAAATCTATCCATTCAATTGCAAAATGTTTTTTAAGAGAAATTTTTCAGATAGGGGAGGAATTCCACCTTACAGAGAACCAACACCTTAGAAGACGACAACCAAATAACTATACACAGCGGTGTAGTTCTGTTCCTGTGTGTGAGTATTGGACTCCAACGCTCACTTAGGGATCAATTTTGAAAGAAACGTATTCCTATCCCATGGATACTCTGCTCCCATCTTATGGCCCTGGTGTAAAAAATGGGTTGGTAACACGCAAGTGATACCTTTGGTACTGCAAGCGTCTATAGGCTACGGTAACTGCTTAACATCAGCTGGGCCGTATGCTTGTTTGCCACAAAAGTAGTTCTATCTCAGCCATAAGACATCCACTGCGCGACATAGGCTTCCCGCAAGGTTTTCCACATCAGTCGGTCCTGAGCTGACCTTCTGCGAGAACCTTTCTGCCCCAACGGCCATTGGTTCTGCGAGCTATATGCCCTACCCATTGTCACTTAATTGAGGCGATTTTTCGAGCTTTGTCGATCACTTAAAAAAGAATATTACAAATCGGCCCTTAAATGACGATGTTTAGGGATAAAAAAAAAGCAATGCAATTATTTTAGGGAACCTCATCTTCTAAAAGTCAGTTAAAAATATATATCAGTTAAGTATTCCGATGAGACAGAGGCCGATCACGCGTTTCGCTGTGAGTAATTTTTGTGGTCGCAGATAGACACATAGTATCATGGACTTTTTTTTAGATCTATTTAGGAATAACATTGCCTCCTACGGCAAGATTTTGCCTAGTCGTTTAACTATCATCGTAATACTTCAGCCAATTCACACTCACAAAACTTAACTTGGTGGCTAGCAAAATAGATCTATTCTGTTGCAATCGGCGTGAATTCACACAAATATCATTGTTTTTACTTTGTTACCAAAATGTTTAATTTGGTTAAGACTTATTACTTATGTAAAGAAAGGCTGCATCATTGGATTGGTAAATCACTGTTAGAATGATGCATCAAGTGGTACCTAAATAAATAAATAAAAATAATGGAAGAATTACGCCATCACCTGGTGAAAATCGTATTAAATTTTATTGGGTAGTTATTGAGTTTATCTTGACCAGACGGATTCGGTGGAGTGTTTTCTTTTCTCTGCTGCTTTCCTGATTACCTAAATTAAAGTATTGTTAAATGTTAGCGCCTACAAAAAATGAAATAGCAATTATTTTATAGGCGTTTATTAGGCGTTACTAATTTAGTCAGTGGTTGTCTGAGGTCTTGGCATTATTTACCCCTATTTTATTAAAATAAAATATAGCCTATGTTACTCGCAGATAATGTAGCTTTTTAATGGTGAAAGAATTTTTAAAATCGGTCCAGTCGTCTTTGAGTTTATCCATTACATACAAACAAACAAACAAACAAACAAAAATACAAATCTTTCCTCTTTATAATATTAGTATAGAAGTATAGATGATTAAAAGTTTTCAAATTTTCAATTTCGTGTTAGTGCGTTCAAAACCTACAATAGCCAAACGTCTATCAATCACTCTTATTATAAGCAATTCTACGTCATTCGTTTTAAATATATTTAGCAATAAGTTAGATACTTTTCAAATGTCATTAACAAGTATTTTAGTTGATTTAATTAATAATTTATATATTTAATACATATAATGAGTGAACACTTTTGATTACATGATATTTGATTCTTTGATGTACCGGCTTTTAAGTAGCGAAGAACAAAATGCCAATGATATGGTCAACTCCCTATCTAACTATGAGATCCCTTCCGAGGTTTTCCCAAGAGACTACAGCATGGGGTTCTTCAAGAAAGGAGTTATTAGGTTTTTAAAGGGTGGGCAACGCGTGAGTGACACCCCTGGTGTTGCAAAAGTCCATAGGCTATGGTAACTGCTTACCATCAGGCGGGCCGTATGATTGTTTGCCACCTTGGTAGTATAAAAAAAAAACTAATGTCCTTTGGAGAGGTGATGTGCGAGTATCAACCTTTAACCTCTAAGAAGGACATCTCAAATTAAGATATTTGAAGGACTCATTAAAGAGTTATATGTCTAATAAATATTAATAATTATATTTGCCCGACCTTTGCACTTATATGACCAAATTTAGATTCACAATTCATTCAAAAATATGTCTTTTACTACAATTTGTAAATATCGAATGTACTTTCGAATTCTGCCCGTAAGATAATTAAGTAGTAGGTACTCGTATGTAACATTTTATAATTAGGAGGTAAATTTTTCTGACTAGATATATATAGTCCTTTTATTTTTTATTTTATAGAATGTAACATTTTTAATTATACAATTCTTTAAAATAATGAAGAGTGTTCTAAAAGGATTTTTGAATGATGTATCTAAGTATTTAAAGATATTTTAACCGCTGTAGGTCGATAAAGCTATATCACCGCTTGTTCCATATAATTAATGTTATCTTTTCTATATCTTTATAGGTACATAATTTATCGCTACATATTAGGTACTAATTATATAAGTGGGTATGTTAATTGTATACATTATTAGTTTAGTAATTACATATGTTAATCGTTTTATAATAAATAATTAATGTAATTAATATAATAATAATTAACAATATGTTAACTATTATAGTAATTACTTACCTATGTAATTACTAATTACAAGTGCGATTATTTTATAGTAATACCTAGTATATAGCTCGAAACGAAACCCTATACCAACCCGTTTGGACAACGTGGTATAGTAGGCTAATATCCCTCCAAGTGTATGGAGGAGACCCGTGCCCGGCAGTGGGACGTTTATAGGTTGAAATGATAATGAATACCTATTTTAAATCTATACTATCTATACTAATATAATAAAGCTGAAGACTTTGTTTGTTTGTTTGGTTGAACACGCTAATCTCAGAAAGTACTGGTTCGATTTGAAATTTTTTTTTTGTTAAATAGTGCATTTATCCAAAAAGGCTATAGGCTATATAACATCACTATATGATCAATAGGAGCGGAGCAGTAGTGAGATATGTTGCAAAATCGGGGAAAGTATTCCAAATTACCATTCGGACGAAGTCGCGGGCGACCCCTAGTATATTATATTTTGACTTTCTGAACTCTTGACATCACCGGCTTGCACTGGTAGTGCAAAGGTACCTTAAGTAGCTTTTAAGGTATCCATTTGATAGGTCTTGTTAAAATAAGGCTCATCATTGAAACGTATTAACGCAGGTTACAATCGAAAACCACCCTCGTAAACATCTTATTCTTCTTCGTGTCGATGGTACGATAGATAATTAAAGTGTACAAGCCCAGAATTTAGCTGTAGTTGCAGCGAAAATATCAGTCAGAGTGCAGGTAGTAGGGCACAAAGAGCATGACAGGACGCATTTGCACCCTGTAGTTGTTACAGCGGTATAGCCCCACTCAACCAGATTGTATCTGCATCTTCTCACTTGGGTCCGAAGTCGATAAACATCGAAAACGTCTCAGGAATCTGGCTTACTTATTACCAGCTTTTTAACCGACTTCAAACAAGGAGGAGGTTGTATGTTTGACTGCATGTTTTTTTTATGTATGTTCATCGATTTCTCCGCCATTTGTGGACCGATTCTCAAAATTATTTTTTTATTTGAAAGAGTATACTCTTGAGGTGTTTCCATTGGCACCAAGTCAGGATCTAAAGATGGAATTCCAGGGAAATCGAGGGCAACCTTCAAATGGTATTGACAATGTTTTTAAATCATATATTTTTTTACTTTTATTGTCTCACTAAAATAGAAAAAAAAAAAAATTAAACCGACTTTAAAAAGCTAAGAATAACTGATTACAGATTGAAGTCGATGCCAAGCTGAATATTAGGCGACAGAGTGAACATAGCACCGACTTCAATCTGTATTCAGTCATTTTAAGCTTTTAAAAGTCGGTAATTTTTTTTAAGTTTCTGTATGAAATTAGGTTATTCTGCACTCAGGTCTAAACCTTTTTCTCTCAGGCAATGAAGAAATAAACACACATACCTAACAATAATATTAATAATAATATATAATCATTATCTTATTTTTCAAAAAGGTCTACGTAAAAACCTCACCCCAATTAACTTTCGTGTCATTGAATTCACTTTAGAATCATCTAAATTATTCTAAAGCGAGTAAAGAACAAAAAGGTATGCCCTTGAATTATAATAAGCAGTTGGTACAATGTTGCCTTCCGTTGAACGTTGGCGTTGTACCCTTATCAAAGTGAAGACAGTCTGTGTGATATATTTGTAGATGAACGTTTTAGCTCCCGTTTTAATTTGGAATGGTTGTTACTGAGACACACTACCACATTGTCTGAAAATAATTTTATTCCACGGCAATAAACAAAGCGCACGGCCCGCCCGATGGTAAGGAGATACCGTTGCCCATGGACGCTTGCAGTAACAGGAGTGTTATTTCCGCGTTGTCAACTCTCTTTTTTATACTGCTTGGGTGGCAAACAAGCATACGGCCCGCCTGGTGTTAAGCAGTTACCGTAGCCTATGGACGCTTGCTTGATCCGAGATATAGAAAACCAGCATTTTAGCCAGCAGTCTAATTCCAATAATTTTCCTTGATTTTATGTGCTACTCTGATATGATAATTAGCACATTTGATGACATACCTATCGAAAAGACGTCTTAATAAGTTTGAAACAAACCACGAAGGCATACCTAACGGCCACGAACATGCTTCGCGCGACAGCGGCAGCGGCGAGCGGCGGCGGCAACAAATGTATTTAAACCGCGCGACGCTGTGCGCGGCAACTCGTGGCGTTTCAGTACATATTTTGTTCTCACCGCTCGCCGTTGTCGCTGTCGCTACAACTGTCGCTGCCGCTACAACTGTCGCTGCCGCTGCCGCTGACGCTGCCGCTGACGCTGCCGCTGTCGCTGCCGCTGTCGCTGCCGCTGTCACTGCCGCTGCCGCTGTCGCTACCGCTGTCGCTGCCGCTGTCGCTCCCGCGCGAAGTCGTGGCCGGGCCGTAAGTGCGTAATAGATAGGCGAGCGATGATAGGTTCCTAATCTCACATAACTCCAAGTAATAACCACGGTAATCCCACTTAATTTGTAATCATGAGATGTTATGTATAATATGTGTAGGTGTATGTCTGTATAATGTTGCCAGGTCTAAAATAAAATATCCAAAAAAGCAGCAATAGTTACAAATCGGGATAATAAATAAGATCCTTTTTTCACTGTTTACCCGTCGATACGAGAAAGAAAGGTGGGATAGAGCATTGAAAAGACGGGATTGGAGGTTTATGAGTGAGGTAGCATTGCTTAGTAGTGGGACGATACAGCCTTAAGAACGAGTCGTTTTTTGCTTGACGCTTGTTATTATGACAGCATTTCCGCACATCTGCTAATATTTTTATGGTTTTTATTGAACTTTTTGTCTAATAATAACATCCGTATGTTTTTGCACATGAGATACGTGTTTAAATATCTAGCTTCTGGCCATGGATTTGGACGCGCGTAGAATCCCGCGGAAAAGTATTTTTTCCGGGATAAAAAGCCTATGTTAATCCAGACTATAATCTATCTCTGTGCTAAATTTTATCTAGATCCGTTAAACCGTTTTGGCGTGATTGAGTAAAGAACATTCATCCATCCAAACTTTCGCATGTTTATTATTACCTAGTAAGATTTATGGATGGTCAGGATTTGTACACTGCAATAAATTCGGGACGTTTCATGACAACTGGTAACTCTGCGTCTGTAAGCCCACGTCTGTATCTAATTTAGAATCCTATAATTGCTTAATTAGCAGATGAACATTCCATTTCCCATGCAGATTAAAGGAATCTATGAGCTATGTTTGATTTCACTAATACATATGTATGTGGCAAAGACCCTCGAATGCACGGCAAAATGTAAGTTTACAGTACTCAACGTTTGTTAATTTTATCATAGTATTGTCGAATAAAAGAGATTTTACTATAATATCGAACGAAGTACGTATTTATCTTATTCTTAAAAGATAACGCCCGCACTAGAGAACAAGCTCTGTGTCGCGAAGGACTTTAGAAGCATACAATTAACGGACACAAATTACACTTAGACTCAGAGCAATTCCTTGTGGGTCACACAAAGTTTTATCCTATGTGAGAATCGAACCCACAACTTCGTGCAGAGCAGGTTCATACTACGGCCACTGGACGACAAGGCAATCGATATATGAATATAAGTTTTCATGTAAACTAGAGTTGCCGCCCGATGGTCAAAAATGGATTTTAATTCCTTTCTGCAGTGCGTCTCCATGTGAACTTTAACAATAGGTACTAAATCTCTTATTTCTCCGTACGCGCAATGGTACAAAGTTTTTATTCACGTCTATATAGATACCATATAAGTTTTACTATGATAGTTCGGAAGTTGCCAAAGTAATGGTAGGTATCTACGCTTTGAAGATAAATCACTGTCGCAGGTGAACGTTGCAGCACGTTCTTCGTTGGTTATACGGAATTTGTAATGGATTTTTCGTTCAGGAATATGCTTAGCATTTACGACATGTTGGTCAGAGTTGCCTGGATTGACTTTCAAAAATTCTTGATCGTAAGTCGTTGAAAGAGTCAAGTTCATTGTCTTGTTTATTTTACTATCTATTATTATATTCGTTTGGTATGATGCCCACAGCCACTTCCCAAATACGAACTCCATTCTTGAAAATCCCCATGTCTACTACCTGTAGTCGACATGGGGTTTTTCAAGAAAGGAGTTAATATGTTTTGGTTAAAACGCGCGACACAAAACCCCTAGTGTTGCAAGCGTCCATAGGCTATGGTAACTGCTTACTCGTGGGCCGGATGCTTGTTTTAGTAGTATAAAATAATGTTAAAATTCAGGAGTTTAGGTTCAGTTTTAAATACAAATCTGTTGGCTGTACAGAATTTGCATTCAGTTGACGTCGCAAAAAACTAAAGGATTGGATAGGCAAAGAATTGGATTGAGTCAAAATTGAAATTTGAAAATCCTAGTTTAAAAACGGAGCCACCACAATATGGGTATATATTCCATTCGTACCCCTGCTACAGGGTACGTGTGACCGGATTAAAAGATAAAGATCGATTTGCATCAATATCCGGCGCAGTATTTCAATCTCTGGCGGCTCCATTGTTTGCTTTGATAGAAAAAATTTCGTACCGGTATGTTTGGGAAGTAATTTCCGCATGATGGTGAAGTTTAGCGCGTCTCTTCGTACGTATATATAAGACTATTATAGAGGAATATAGAATACTTCTGTCGTGTCGTACAGTACGGTTTCAAAGGAATTTCCTCCCATGTACGATTAGTTTGCCGAGGTTTTTAGGAGAGACAAAGAAAAGAGAAAGAAGTTATAAGGTTTTTAAAGGGTCGGCAACGCGTGATGGTTACCTCTGGTTGCAAACGTCCATAGGCTACGGTAACTGCTTACCACCAGGCGGGCCGTATGCTTGTTTGCGTTCTTATTTGTATTAGGAATTATTAAAAAAAGGAATGTAGAAGTACTTAGTGGCTTGAATACAAAGTGTGTTAATTTTATCTTCTCCTGTCGAATACAAATTCATGCATTGAAGGAGTTGCAATATCAGAACGATGACAGTGAAGAAATTGTTATGATCTTGTGTAGAATGCACAAGACCTCATTTTGATAAAATAAAATAACAAGTCACTATGAGTGCATCGAGCTAACAATGTCCTGTATAAAACCATCTTCATAATCAGGTGGGCTTCTAACAGGAGGACGGAAGACCTGGTGTAGGCAGACCATGACGATGAGACGACGGACGATGGCAGCTCAGAACCAAATGCTGTGGAAATCTTTGGAGGAAGGCTATGTCCAGAAGTGGATATCTTTTGACCTAATAGATTCTTCTAAATCATAGTTTTATTTTTTATGCATATAACATTTTTACAAGCTTTTATTTAGCTTGCAATGTATGTTAGTTAGTTTGGTTAGTTACTTTGTATGTTAGGGTCAAATCTTGTAAGCTAGATTTGAAGCACTTCCCGGTGTTTGATGAAGCTGAAATTAGGTATACCTACGTAACTTCGGTGACAATGCAATAATATGGCACCACGGAGTTGGTCTGATGATGCAGTCGCAAGATGGCTATAGGAACTTTTAAACGAAACAAGATAGCCGCGTCATGTTTAGGTTCGTAGGATTTATCTTGACGAGTACTATATTTCTAGATGGGTGTTCAGGACGTGATGATGAAGTCGGAAAATGGCCATGGCAACTCTTCAACGAAACAAGATAGCCGCGTTGTGTTAGGGTGTTTTGGATTTATCTTGACGAGTAGTATATTTTTAAATGGGTGTTCAGGACGCGATGATGAGGTCGGAAAGTGGCCATGGCAACTCCTTAACGAAACAAGATAGCCGCGTCGCTTTTGGATTGGCTGATATAGCTTGACGGCTAATATAGTTTTAGGTGGAGCTCAGTGTGTGATGATGATCTTCAAAGGTAGTCATTCAAAAAACTTTTCATTTTGATCTCCACGAGACAGGCCCGACCTAGTGTGGAGATCACAATTTTACATTATTTTGTTTTAATTTCACTGTAGTTGTTAAGAAATGTAACAGGTCATCTTTATCTGAATAAATGATTATTATTATTATATATTATAACGAAACAAGACAGCCGTGTCGTGTTTGGGCTCTTTTAAGAATATTTAATGCATAAACACTTATTTATTACATAAATACACTACAAAAGCTTGTATTTATATATTTTTTTATATAAACTTTTCCTTTAATAAAATTTATTGCGTTACACTTTATTTACATTTATTTTAATTTCTTTTTATAAGTTTAATGTAAACACCAGTCGTAGACCTCAGCACTAAATCTGCAGTCGGCCCAGGTTCGAGATCCGATGGTAATATTATGAAGTTCTTCACAATCTCTGACAAAGTCACTCTTAACTCTATCATAGCAAACTTTTGACCTTAGAAAAGAAGAAAACGTAAAAGTTAATGTATATTGAAGATTTTGTGGAAAATAATGGCAGTATATATAAGCAACCTATGCTGGGAATGGGCTCGTGTATTGAGAGAGCTGAGTGAAAAGAAATAGAATAATACTAGCTGTTGGCCGCGGCTCCGCCCTCGTGGATGTCGGTTATCGCTGTAAAAAGTAGCCTATTTATTTATTATTACTTATTCCAGACCATAATCTATCTCTGTGCCAAATTTCACCCAGATCCGTTTGTTTAATAGTTTTTACGTGAAAGAGTAACAAACATCCATTTATCCATCCATACTTACAAACTTTCACGTTTATAATATTAGTAGGAGGATGTTTAGAGTAGTTTAGACAACAACCGCACTAGAGAACTTTAAGACAGGGACTTTTTAAAATACATTATTCACATATTAAATATTTTTAGCATTTTTGCTATGCAATCAGCTCAAATATACTTAAATATTAAAGCAATGTGGAAAAAGACGAGTCCGGAGCAGGACTCGAACCTGCGCCTCTCGGGTTCCGGCCCAGCGCACTACCAACTGTTGGTCATTCTTTAATAACATTCTTTCCTCAAAATTGGAAGATGTTGTACGTATAGACCTGTAACGGCTAACGTTTGAATGAAACTTACGTCACTCCAAGACGTAAACAAGCGGTGGACAAATTCGAACTCTGGAGTAGGAGCTCGGATGGCACAGTTGGTAGTGCGCTGGGCCGGAACCCGAGAGGCGCAGGTTCGAGTCCTGCTCCGGGCTCGTCTTTTTCCACATTGCTTTAATATTTAATTACATTATTCACAGACAGCCTGACTGGAACAAATGGTTATAAATCACATAAAAAATTTGCCCGTTTAGGAATCGAACCCACAACACTAAGGACGATGTTAGTAGCGACGTAGGCGACTACCTAAGATAACCACTAGACTACAGGTACAGTCAAATAAATTAAAGCAGTCAAAGTAGGTAATATTAAACACTCACCTATACAATTTCTGGGACCAGCACTGAAAGCAAGCCAATAAAAGGGATTTTTCAATTGGCTAGCAAAGCGTTCAGGCCTGAATTCTAAAGGATTATCGTACATCTCTGGATTTCGCTGAATTTGATAAATATTTATCATGACTGTGGTGCCTTTTATTAACTTCAAATCGCCTACCTCTGAAATACAAAATAAATATATATATTACTAGCTGTTGCCCGCGGCTCCGCCCGCGTGGATGTTGGTTATCGCTGCAAAAATGTGTTATTCCAGACCATAATCTATCTGTGTGCCAAATTTCATCCAGATCCGTAGTAGTTTTTACGTGAAAGAGTAACAAACATCCATCCATCCATCCATCCATCTATCAATTCATACAAACTTTCACATTTATAATATTAGTAGGATAGGTAGACGTAAGTACTATCGTTATAAACATCACTTGTTTCTATTAATAATGACGAGAATATGTTTGCTCTGTTTTGATCAAACAAATTAATGTTTTATTTGATATTATCTCAAAAATATTACATAAAAGCTGTTGCCCGCGGCTCCGCCCGCGTGGATATCGGTTATCGCTGTAAAAAGTGTTATTCCAGTCCATAATCTATCTCTGTGCCAAATTTCATCTAGATCCGTTCAGTAGTTTTTACGTGAAAGAGTAACAAACATCTATCCATACTTACAAACTTTCGCGTTTATAATATTAGTAGGATAATGTAGGTAAATAGGTATAGCTTTTCGCTTTCGCACTCCTTTCAAAACCAACTAAGTATCTTACACTGGCCGCAATACTATTTAAAAGGCTTGTAATTTATCGCTTACGTATTAGTATAATAATTTAATACAAATATTTTGCCACAATATTGAGATGTTAATAATACATGTTCTTACCACAATCCTTAGTCATCCTACGTTCGATTAATGGCACTGGCGGATACAGCCGCATACATTCTTTTATTACCATATCCAAATACTTCATTTGCTTAAGTTCACTGTGTAAAAGAAAGATAAATACTATCTTATATATCTTATCTTAAAGACTATGTTTAGGTGGCAAAATTTTGAAGCGCGTTTTCAAATCGCGCGGTTAGAGACCCTGTATTTAAGAAAAAGTCACTAGTCTGTGCGGTGACGGACTAAGAATACAAATGTCACCACCCCCTTCTATCCTATGGGTGTCCTAAAAGTCGACTAAGGGAGAAAGCAGATAATACCCACTGCAAGAGAAGGAAAACTCGAAACAAAACCCTATACCAACCCGTCTGGCCAGCTTTGTATAGTAGGCTAATATCCCTCCAACTGTATAAATGTCCCACTGCTGGGCACGGGTCTCCTCGTGCCAGTGGGACACTAGTGGGACGTTTGTGGGTTGAGGTGATGATGATGTCTAGGCGCAGGCGATCGCGCGTTGACGCACGTTTTGTTACTAAAGTAACATAGGTTTGCTGTTCAGATGATCGATGATAGTGACAGGTGTCTTATTTCAAGGGTCGCCAAGGTAGCTACACCGCAGTGTTACAATATTATCACAGTGTAAAGAAGTCTTTCCTTAGACTGTGATAGTATTCTGTTGCTTAGTAGTAGTGAGGAAATTAATCGCTTATTTCTGTTTCAAGGGTTCTTAATCTTAAAGTCATTGTTCTGTAGCCAATATTGGTGCACATTGGCCCAACATCTGAGCTTACTTACTTGTAAGTAGGATCTCTGTTCATGTCATCACCGAAGATAGTCTTAAGTTCCTCGTAGATTTTCTCCTGCACGTCTCTATGTTTTGACAGACAGTATAGCGAGTAAGTTATTGCTGATGTAGTCGTGTCATGGCCCTGTGACAATGATAAATTTACTAGTTAGGCGGCGTTTTGTACCTGTCACCTTTGGCCCGTGTGCCAGGGTGGTCACCCGTGACAGCCACAAAACGCCGCCACCTGTTTTCATACATTTTATTTGTAGCGAGTGGCGACCACTGTCGTCAACATGTTATATCCTTACTAATATTATAAATGTGAAAGTTTGTGAGTATGAATGAATGGATGGACGGATGTTTGTTACTCTTTCACGTAAAAACTACTGAACGGATCTGGATGAAATTTGACACAGAGATAGATTATGGTCTGGGCTACACATAGGCTTTTTACAGTGATAACCGACATCCACGCGGGCGGAGCCGCGGGCAACAGCTAGTATGGATATAAAATGTATAAAATCTACAAGAAATATTCGTATCGTATTCGGTCGGTGGCGGTTTTTGGTTGTCGCGTGTGGCCCGTGTGCGGCCACGCTTACTTTATGATACCTTTCTGTCCGTTCTAGTGTACTTCAAAATGGCTTTAACAAGGAACAGTATTTTTTTTTGATAAAACTGATAACTAGAGAATAAGCCTTGTGTCATGGGGGACTTTAGAAACATACAATTCACGGATAAAAATTACACCCAGATTAGTAACAAATATTTATGGATCACACAAAGTTTTGTTCCGTGTGGGAACCCGAATTGAAACCGACCACCAGCTTAGCAACTCCCGCACTAGAGAACAAGCTCTGTGTCGCGGGGTACTTTACAAACATACAATTAACGGACACAAATTACACCCAGACTCAGAACAATTCTTTGTGGGTCACACAAAGTTTTGTCCTGTGTGGGAACCGAACCCACAACCTCGTGCATAGCAGGCGCATACTGCGACTACGGGACCACCGAGGCAGTCAAATTTGAATTTATATAGAAAAATCTACTCACCTCAAACATAAAAGTGTCAACTTCTTCTCTTACGCTTGTTCTATCGATCCTTTCACCATCTTTCTCAGCTAGCAGCAATAAGTCTAAGAATGCGTGTTTGTTCTTGATACCTTTTAAAAAACATTAATTTACTATTTATAAAAAAAAAACAAATGAAGTAATCATAAAAAAAATTTTCTTTTAAAATACATTCCTATGATACATAATTATGTTCCACGACTAGCGTAGTAGTTTTATTTGCTTGTACTAATTTTAAAAAAATAATTTAAAAATAGTTAAGTTTAAAAAACAAGTGAATATTTTTTAATTTTATAATAAATTTAATTAAATAAATATTGCAGCCTGTGCATATGTACTGTAAGACAATCTTATCCTAGATAGAGCGACGATCTTCGTTTTTCGAATGTCGTGCACTTGAAGAGGCTGATGACGATGTCAGCTTAACCATACTATTTCAGATAGGCAAAAGCCAATTCTTCAGATTTTTTTTAACCGACTATATACATTTTAAGCCACTTGAGGTTGAAACTCTAGGATCATGGGGACCGGGCACTTGGTCCCTATGATCCTACAACCTGTATAGTGGGATACCTTAGCGGTTAATCGTATCATCTCCCGATCCTAATGCTGGCCTTTACTTAGGTCAACGCATTAGCCTTGCGATCCAGCATGGCAATGTCGTCAGTATTATGGGCACCTTTCCTCAGAACTGCCTAACCTACTGCCGTACCTTTAAATGCAATAGGTATCTGATTATTTGTAGGTAAGTAGTTTAGGTTAAGTTACTTTATTTTAATAACTCTTCTTATGAATAAATATCTTATGAATAAATATCTTATGAAATAAATGTTTACTATATAGATACACTTACCAACATCATTTACATTTAGGCTTGTGATGTTCCCTCGTTTTAGTTCTTCGCTTCTTGCTTCAATCACTTTGTATGTATGAGTGTGCAAAAAATTCACAAATTTATCGTGCTTCTTCTTTAGAGGAAGTAAATTGAATATTGCATCTTCGCCCAGGAAAGGTATTTGTATCCGCATTGAGACTAGTCTAGACAACCTGTGAAAAACAAAATTATGATTATTTTATTTAGGAAAATATATCACGTTAAACAGGTAGAAAGAATTCAAAACAAGTTCCTGAGAAGACTTGGTTTATAGATTTTAAAATTTCGCCCCACAAATCCAATCATTGCAACTAAGGCGTGAATAGAAATCAAGTATTTTTATTTAAAATAATAAATAACTATGTACATTCTCCTTTCCTCTTCAACCAAGTGTCATATAAATGTCCTAGGCTTAATAGTCGCTCTAAAGTGATTTCCGGCTCCAGTCTGTAGAACAAATTACTCTAAGAATAGATTCTTGGTAAGGGCTTGCAGCACACATAATGATCTTTACCATCTTATTGATATTTTTTCTCCTCTAATTCGTCAACCAACTTTCATAACTTTTTGTACCTATTAACGGGCTTAAGTGTTATCAATAAAAACACTCTTTTCCCTACCTTCCATTTAATAAATAACCGTCCAATTTAAAATACCAGGTTACCTCTAGTGAACATTTCTATGTCTCAGGGTCGGCACAAGCTAAGAGTTATGTTGCCATAATTGCAACCCTACACTTCACCACCTATCATCAGTTATAGGTGATAAAATAGGCTATGGCCTACTTTATCAGTATCAAGAAATCTTTACCCTGAATTATAAATGCAACACTTTGGATAGACGTTTGTTACTCAATTATGCCCGAACGGCTGAACAGATCTGTATAAAATTTGACTCAGAGATAGATTATAGTCTGGAATAGCACATATATATGGACGGTTCTCGAAGGATAGAAATTCATAAACAATCTGTTGATTACAATAAAGAGTTTTCTATCTACCTATCTATTGTTTTATAAAGTAACTTACCCTTCAATAGCTTTCACATATTCCGATTCACTGTATTTTTGTGCATCCACACAAATTCCCATAATTGATTCTGTAATAAAAACACACAATTCATTGTGTTGGATTTTTTTAATGGTATAAAATAAACTTTGCGCAGCTGCATAATTATGCAACAATGCACATTCATTTGTACCTTGTTTTTTATTACGTAGGTACCTACTTAATAAATATGTTCTTCTAACGACTTAACACTGACCGGTGTTGATGTATACATATACCGCTACCGTATATTCTACTAATAATATAAATGTGTAAATTTGTGAATATGGATGTGTGTTACTCTTTCACGTTAAAACTATTGAAAAGATCTGGATGAAATTTGCCACAGATATAGCTTAATATATAGATAGTCTGGAATAGCACATAGGCTACTTTTATCCTGATAACACACAACCACGCGGGCAAAAGCTAGTTAGCTATATTAGTGATTGTCGTGACTAAGTAATGAAATCTACATTAACTATAATACTGAATGGATCTGGATGAACTTATGTACTTGTATGTATTAAATATATGTATTTATTTATATATATATATTCTGTATGTATCTATGTATAATCTTATGTATGTATTATGTTATAATATATTTGTTACCAGGTGTTTTATCAAATGTACACTTTGTTTACCCTTGGTTTCCTCTAAACTTTCCACTTCTCAGAGGTTTGCTATAAGAGAACTCAATTTTGAGTTAAGCTCGCCTTTGTACATGATATTAATACCTATATAAGTATGTTTATCAGTTGTGCGATTGCCATGGTACAGGCTCAGCCTAGTTTGGGTTTAGATGGCGGTGTGTGAGTTGTCCTAAAATGTTATTATTATAACTAAACGTAGTGTCTTGGAACCAGCAACGAATTAAATCAGAAATAAATAGGAGAAGTTAGAAAAGAAAGATTGAACTTTGGCATAGAGATAGATTATAGTTTTGAATAGCGAATAAGTTACTTTATATCGCGATAACCGACATCCACGCGGGCGGAGCCGTGTGCAACAGCTAGTAAACTATAAATTTAACTTAATTACCTGTTATATTATCTAGTGCAGCGAGAGCCACAATAGGGAATAAATCAATCGGTCTCTCGTCGGCCATAATGAACAATTTCTCAGTCAAAATTCTTTGGTTCTTACAGAATACTGGCAGGAAATTCTGTAGAATATTGAAGTGGAAGGCTGGCGTCAAGAACTTGCGGTGAGTTTTCCATCTCTGACCTATAAAAAACAAAAGTAAATAAATACTTAATTGTTGAGTAATTATTTAATGGGTATGTTCCATTTAGATAAGTAAGTCATTCTTTCATCACAAACCCCAGGTGTTAAAATATTCGGGTCAGAAACTTGCAAGTGATACTTCTGGTGTGTGCAAACGTCCATAAGCTACGGTAACTGCTGACGATTAGGTGAGCATATGCTTGTTTGCTATTTAAGTAAAATTAAGTAAATATACTATATAATTGTGAAATACCTACCTAAAATCTTCTTAAAAATATCTTTTATATTCGACAAAAAAGAGCATAACTTTATAACAGTTGAATCGATTTCCATAAATTAAACCTGAGAACCATGCCAATTTAATAACAATGAAAATTACATCTAATACAGGCTATCCTTTTGGCCGAGTATAAACGAGGAAATTTATTTATTTATTCATCATTACTTACAGTTTACTTAAATTGTTTTAACCTGCACCAGTTTACATTATAATATAGTAAAGATTGTCACAATCTTCCGACTAATAAGAGTGGCCTGAGTTTATTTATTTATTAAACTTCGTACATACTTAACTTGACTTAATGATATAAGCTTTCTCTACCAGTCAACCTTGAGTGGTGCAGAGATAATTTAAGTAGGTGCAGTATGTAATGAAGTAAAGATTTAAGTGAAAATTATTAAGTAAAAATTGAACAATAAATACATTAAAGTAATATATAAATAAAAAATTGAACAATAAATACATTAAAGTAATATATAAATCAAATAAAAGTATAATATATGAATACAATAAACAGTTAACGAGATAATTCCAACAAATTTTCAAAGAGGAGAAGAGCCTTAACTTTCAGTTTAAATACATAGCGGTTAGTGGACATCCTGATTTCAAGAAGCAGCATATTTGTTGGGAATATTTTTCTTGATTTGAGATTTCTTTACCTGTAGACGTAAGTAGACCATCGCCAAGCCAAGGTCTCAGGAAACTGTACGACCTGCCTTTTGTGATGTACTCAGCACTGGAGACCAAAGGCTGAAATTTCATTAAATATAATATAAATAAATTAAGTAGTTCATTGAAATGTTACATGAGCTTTGCATTTTTTAGAGGACGCAATTTTATTTTTGGACATGTGTGGGGGGTCAATAGAAGCTTAACCCCAAGTTTGTGGGATTGCCGCCCTTGTCCCCCGGCCGCCATCTTGGAAAAAGGGGTGCAAACACCTTTTTCGCGATATCTCAGAAACTATGCGTCCTACAAAAAAATCGTCAAAACATAATTTGTAGCAAATCGCTTTGTCTACAAATATGTTTAATATTTTTTTGCCCTAAATTTAAAATTAAGGAAGTTATGAGCAAAAAAGTGAGAAAATTTCTATAAAAAATATATTTTTACAGGTCGGTTTGAGTACAGGTCTCCGGTGCTCATTTAATAAATATTTCGCATAACGCGTGCGAAAGATTTATTAAATGAGCACTTAAACTGCTTACCATCAGGCGGGCCGTATGCTTGTTTGTCAATAAAATTGAAGTAACTAATCATAATAATTGAATTCATACCTCAACATATTTAGGATGGTTCATTATCACGTATGGGCTTGAGAAAAAGTAGGCTAAAAATGCGTCGCCATATTTCATCGACAGTTTATGAATCAGATTCAAAAATTCTGAAATAAAACAACAAAGGCTGTGAATAAGTAATATCTCTATATACGATCGGGCAAGTTAGTGTTTAACCCTAAGATTATTTATAAACTAGATTATGTGTCCCGTACTCCCACTCTAGACAAGTGGCATAAACGGTAGTTGCACACAATATTAAAAAAAAACAATGTATGAGATTATTAGTTATCATAAGTTTATGACATGTAATTTGATTCTATGTATATAATTTGAAATTGGTAGCCAAATATTGATCTAACCTATTCAATGAAAGGAAACGTCAAAATAGTACATTATGCTTCATATAAATTGTAGCCAAGTGGCACTTTTGACAAACACATTCGCTCTTCATATTACGTTAACGTAGTTACCTTGTAGATACGCTACATAATGGCGGATATTCGACAAGGTGGCAAGTGGTATAAGCTTGGAGCTTATGCCACTATCGATTTAAATTTGTATAAACGGTAACGCCTTAACAATGTCGATAACTATTTCGTAGCGTGTACAAGGACTTGTCAAACTCTCAATTCCTTAATGAGCTCTGGAGACCTGTATTCACACACAGGGACACAATTACACCGCTTTGAGTATTTATTTGGCTGTGTAATAAAGTTTTGTTTCTGGTAGAGGTCCTTCCCCAGACGGGCTTGCTTGCTAGTATGAGCCCTAACTCTCTCAAAAGTGCGCTCAGTGGCCTTAGCGATACAAAAACGTTTTATTACAAAACATACACAAAATATACATACAGCAAATTACATGTTTACACATATTACGCGTACATGTCACCTCTAAAATATGTACCTTTAATTTAAATGCCAGCTGCCAATGCTAAAAATTATATCCTTTATGGATATCCTGTAGACACGGGTTTGTTACGAATTAAATAATAATATAATGGCGCAGTTTTAAATATGTTGTGTCGCTTATATTAGATACAATAATGAAAATAATAAACCTATGGGCACCTGTATAAAATGCATAATGACAGATTCATTATGCATTTTATACCGGTGCCCATACTAAAATTACCCTTTTTTAAATATTTATTTTAATACAGGTACTAATTTTATTTAAATATTTAATTATAAAATTTAATTTTAATACACTACTATTATTATTTAAATTAAACTACTATTATTATTTAAATTATACTATTATTTAAATAAAACCTTACAGATTAGTACCTGTATTAAGTTTAATAAAAACAGTAATTAGAATATTAGAGTGGCCGAGTTGGGTTTCGGTATTATTTTTTTGTAAAATCGTTTTTTTCTGAACAATCACCTACTCGTATACATATATAATATAGTATAGGTATAGGTCTAAATTTTAAAAGCAGAGCCTTACATAATACAAACCATTAGAACCGTTTATAAACACATACCTATACAAAAATTGCTTGTTTAAAGTTTTTAGACAAATTAAATACTCATACATCTTTTACGACTCACGCTAAATCGTTTTTTTAGGGTTTTATATATAAAAGGAGGAAATTAAAATATACCTAATTTTCAAAGGTACTGTGTCACAGATATTGTGACTAAATTAACATAATAAACAAAAATACGACGATACGCTTCGAGAAAAGGTAGATGGTGCCCTGCGTACTACCGTGCTCCCAGAGCCTTTAGACAAGTGGCATAAGCGATAGTCGAATCGAAAAGTCTAAAAAAAAAAAATTGTATGGAATTTGTTATGTCGTAAACTTACGTCAAATCCCATACATGTTCTTTTTTGACTTTTCGATTCGACTATTTCTTATGCCACTTGTCACAGTTACTTGATCTCTCTTCACACAAACAAACAATCTAAAGGTTAAGTTAATTATGATATAATATTTGTAATGTTGAAATGTGATAAGCGATACCATTTTTTAAAAGTTTGTTTATTTATTTGTTTATTTAAAAAAGACAACTCCCGCACTAGAGAACAAGCTCTGTGTCGCGGGGGACTTTACAAACATACAATTAACGGACACAAATTACACTCAGACTTGGAACAATTCTTTGTGGGTCACACAAAGTTTTGTCCTGTGTGGGAATCGAACCCACAACCTTGTGTACAGCAGGCGCATACCGTGGCCACTGGACCACCGAGGCAGTCTTAACTAAGTACTTAATTATAGCTTACTGGTTTCGTAACATTAGCAAATGACATTGTGAAGGTCAATTTTTCGGTTCGTATACTGGGCATTGTCATACCTACTATAATTTTCGCATGTTGGGAAACATAATATAAAGTATAGGTAAGTACATAATAATATGTGTAGATACAGAAAATGTATATATTTATATTGTAGTGTGTTTATACATATTTTAAGTTCGCCAGCGGTCAAAATGCGACCGTAATTTTTCAAATAAAAGGCGAAAAAAAATTACACCCAGACTCAGAACAACACTTTATGGGTCACACAAAGTTTTGTCCTGTGTGGGAATCGAATCTACAATCTCGTGCACAGCAGGCGCATACTGCGGCCACTGGACCATCAAGGCAGTGTTTGTTTGTTATTGTGCGGAGAAGGTTCTTATGTAAAATAAAAAGAAAGTGGCGCTGAAAATAGTTTAACCCGGACGAAGTCGGGGCCAGTCGCTAGTATGTATTAAGTAGGACATATGCAATGGCAACATTACCGCGCTGCTCTTACATAATACGGTACGTGTTATGCTTTAATTTACCTATGTAGGTATAGATAACTACCGTGCCTTCTACGCAGTGCAAACAGATTATAAAATATAATATATGTTTAATATAATATATTTTTCTGGACAACTCACACATCGCTATCTGATCCCAAACTAGGCAGTGCCTGTTCTATGGTAACCAGACAACTGATAAACATACTTATATATTTCTAAATACATACATATCACTACATAGTATAAAACAAAGTCGCCTTTTCTGTCCCTATATCCCTATGTGCGCTTAAATCTTTAAAACTACGCAACGGATTTTGATGCGGTTTTTTCCAATAGATAGAGTGATTCAAGAGGAAGGTTTATATGTATAATACATGCATCATATACTAAGGCAACATTGCTAATTTTAGAGGTTTCTAACGTGATGTCGTAAATTAACCTATTTTTTTGGGCTTATTTAGCAATTTAGCAAAAACGCTGCCTAAACCCTACGAGTTAGATCAAATTAATGTACTACAGTATTGTACACCATAAAAAGGTCTACAAAAAAGTCCGCGATGGTATATGTTTATCTTTTAGGGATAACCCACATTAACCATTTTTATTGTTTACTTTTTACGTGAAAAAATGGCTTATTTACGAAGCTATTTTAAGCAATACGGCATTAATCCTTATCGAATTAAGTACCTTAAATACAGTGTGCAATTAATATAGATCAATATGGTTCCTTACAGCATGTAAATTAAACAAATATTTTCGGAGATATTACAAATTTAAAATTTGCGTTTGCGGCGGGCGGTACCGGTCGGACGGGGCAGTGCGGGGAGGCATGCCTATAAATAGCGCGTCGGAGGCCGCGGTTCTCCCTATAGCACTTTGAATTTAGCAGCAATCGGACGCGTTTATTATCGGAGCTCTCTAGCGAGGAAAATAACAGTACTTGATAAAAACGTGCTTTTCAGCGCGACAACGTATTTTTTTTTTTTTTTTTTATAGTACCAAGGTGGCAGACAAGCATACGGCCCGCCTGATGGTAATCAGTTACCGTAGCCTATGGACTTTTGCAACACCAGGGGTTTTGTCACTCACGCGTTGCCGACCCTTTAAAAACCTTATAACTCCTTTCTTAAAGAACCCCATGCTATAGTCTCTTGGGAAAACCTCGGCAGGGAGCTCATTCCACAACCTTATCGTACGTGGTAAGAAATTCCTCTGGAATCTTACTGTACGGCATGTTTGAGGTGCAATGATGTGAGGATGAACTCCCTGTCGGTGGCGAGAGGTGCGTTGATAAAATGAGGCCGTGGGCATCATCTCGAACAATTCCTCAGAACACAGCCCATTGTACAGGCGGTAGAACACACACAAGGAGGCGAAGTCTCTCCTGAGACTTAGTGGATCAATACCGCCTGTGAGCTTGGGATCGTCAAAAATCCTCACAGCGCGTTTTTGGATGGATTCAAACGTTCCAAGCTGGTATCAGTTAATAATTATAAGTTACGATAAATAAGCAGGAAATCTTCATAGTAAGTATAGGGAAAGAGGAATTGTTTTACTCCAAATTTATTGCGTGCAGGCCAAGGGCAGAAATGAATGAATCAAAAATACTGGATCGATTTTAATCATGTTTTCATTGAGTGACATAGGCATATATATTTTATGCCCGTGCAAAGTCGGAGCGGGCCGCTTTGTTTTTATATACAACGTTCATAGTTTTTCTGTAGTGTATTTAATTTAGTATCAGCATTGCACCCGTGCGAAGCCGGGGCGGGTCGCTAGTTATAGATAAAATACACCCAGACACAGAACAAACATTCGTGCTCATCACACAAAGATTTGTCCTGGGTGGGAGTCGAACCCACGACCTCCAGCGTAGCAGTCAGATTTACTAACCACTAGACCAACAGGTCAGTCCTACTAGTTTTTTTTTTTAATAAATAGACAACTCCCGCACTAGGGTTCAAGTCCTGTGTCGCGGAAAACTTAACAAACATACGATTAACAGACAAAGTTGACTCGAGGCAACCATTTATGGATTACACAATTTTTTGTCCCATTTGGGACACCGAACCTACAACACGTAGCGCAGTGGTAAATGGCGAGGTAACCACCAGTACCGTCAAAGTCAACGTTACTTATGAAGTATTGGTAATAATGATAAAAAAATACAAACATTGGTACCAAATATCTCTCAGTAATATATAGTGTTTTCTAATATTTGATAAGTAGGTACTAAATGTAGCTAAAATTATGAATCAAAACGTCAAAAAAAAACAAATAAACATACCTGAAGATTTAACAACAAACAAATGAGCATTCCCTAAAATCGGCAAGAGAAATGGTCCACGCACGTTAAACCTTTTACTTTCATTTATTAAACGAATCCAAGAAACCAATGCTAATAACACTAGAGTAACTAATAAATATATTAAAATCATTTTGATTATTCAAATAATGAATCGCAGCGCAAGCAACTTCATTCGGTGAAGTTTGTATTAAGAATGCGACCGCTACTTTAAGACTGATACCTTGTAGTCCTTCAAGCGCACGTGCGTTCGAAATTCGAATATATCATACTAATATTATAAACGTGAAAGTTTGTAAGTATGGATGGATGGATGCATGGATGTTTGTTACTCTTTCACTTAAAAACTACTGAAAGGATCTGGATTAAATTTGGCACACAGATAGATTATGGTCTGGAATAACACATAGGCTACTTTTTACCGCGATAACCGACATCCGCGCGGGCGGAGTCGCGGGCAACAGCAAGTTATGTTATAAACGTGTATTACTAGACTATTATGCCATTTAAAAACAAACTAAAACGTTTACGGGTTTTCGTTACAGAAATCGTATTATATGAAGAAGCCACGGAGTGCTTTTAAATTTAAAGGTTGTTAATCAAGAGTTAAGGGTAAAAATGCGCCCTTATTTATTCGTTTGCGTGATATATTTTTTTAAAAACTTTGCAAACAAATAAAAATGTTGATATCCTTTTGATAAAACTTTTTGTCTCATACTGCGGCCACTGGACCAACAAGGCAGTCAAATTCATTGTAACGTTTCATTGACATATATGTGTAGTCTTGCGTTGTTTAGCGTATTGTATTTTGTAACTCAATAAATATTATAATGAGTATGCACGTAGTTTTATCTAGATGCAGGCAGCTCAGAATCGGCCATAGTGGAGGCATATGAGGGATGCCTCCGTTAACATCAGGCTGAGATAATAATGATGATGCACGTAGTTTGTTTGGTTAGTAGACAAAATTATAGGGCGACTAATAGAGGTATTAATAACTTACCTACCTGTAGTCACAGATCAAGTGTCACCGCAAGAACATACAATAATAAAGATTTTATAATGACGTAATATGTTTTGTTAGAAATATAATAATATCGGTTACTGGTCAATCTAAGACATTCTAAGAGAGGTAGGGCACCATACTAGCGAGTATGCCCGACTGGGGAAGGACCTCCACCTTATAGACGACCACAGCCAAATAACTACATACAGCAGTGTAGTTGTGTTCTTGTATGTGAGTACAGAGCCTCTAGACAAGTGGCATAAGCGATAGTCGAATCGAAAAGTCAAAAAAGAAAATGTATGGCATTTAACGTAAGTTTACGACATTAAATCGTAGACTCACGTCAAATTCCATACATTTTATTTATGACTTTTCGATTCGACTATCGCTTATGCCACTTGTCTAGAGGCTCAGGTCTTCAGTGCTCATTTAGGGTTGCGTTTTAATAGACTAAACGTTTTCCTATCTTATCTCTTTGGATACTGGATACCAGTGGTATGACTTGCGTGTTGCCAACCCATATAGCTTTAAGATGTGAGTATCTCTAGGATACGTTTCTTACAAAATGCATCCGTAAATGAGCGCTGGAGAAATATATTTTTAGACATGCGGATATTCCTAGTGATGTTTATCCTTAACACCGGTAGCAGATTGATTAGATAGATTACTACGTATAAATTCCACAAAGTGAAATTCTTGTTAGTAGCTACTGCCAAGCATAGTCGGTTAACTGTGTCTAAGGCTTGTTAGTCAATGGTTTTAAATTACGTTCATTGGCTTTTACACTGTTTACATAGTTTGTGGTTCGCCACAAGCAAATGCAACTGGTTTTAAAAACCGGTTGAGTGCAAGTAGGTACTGTTATGGTACGTACGAGCTAGTCTACATGATAAAGTTACGAATGATTTGAAAAATAATGATAACCGAAATGACAAAAACGCTTATTTATTATGTTTTGGTCATTTCGGTTATCTTTTATGAGATATGTGTTTTCTAATGTCAGTATTAATATTTTTACGACCCGTATATAATCAGCTGTTTTATCAACGTAGCCCCCGTGGTACCTATGCGAGTTATGTGATTGGTTAATTTGTTATTGTACTATGATACAATAACAAATTATTCAATCACATTACTACTCGTAGTAAATAATATCGTCCGTTTTTCAGAATTTTAGACACGGCGGCTAATCTCGACGGAGACTAGCCATTTATGTTTTATGCCGGCCGCCTACTATCTTTAGGCTGGGACACCGACATAAGAAAGAGCGAATATTTTAATAATATACCTAGTCTCCTACTATACCAACCCATCTGGCCAGCGTGGCATAGTTAGATGCAGGTTTGGAATAAATTTCCTTATTATTTTATTCTTCACAAGAAACATGTATATGAAATATGTATACAAGCCATGTATAGCAAAACTGAAGTGGGGGCAATGAATACCCTATTTTTATTCCCATTTGCCTCCGGTGGTCTAGTAAAGTTCACATTGTCGATGTCCTTGGAAGTGACTATAACAATTAGTATGTTAATTAGTTGCGGACGTTTTCTCACGATGATTATAATATCATTATTTATTTATGTGTTAATAATATAATAATTATTTTTAAATTTTATTGTTGAAATATAATAAAATATAATTATAGGTACTTTGTTTATTGCTATGGAGCGTGCTATGCTTGGCGTCTCTTTGAAGGATAAAATTCGCTACGAGGTAATCCGACAAAGAACCCAAGTTACCGACAGCCGATGGAGCAGACGTGTCCTAGAGTGGACCACGACTCGGTAAGCGTAAGGTAGGGCGGCCCCCAGCTAAGTGGACCGACGACCTAAAAAAGGTCGCTGGGACGGACTGGGTGCGGAAGGCGGAGGACCGTGTGCTGTGGCGCATGCTGGGAGAGGCCTATGTCTAACAGTGGACTGCGATAGGCTGATTGATTGATTTGATTATTGTTTATTTAGACATATTTTATTACTGAAAACATCAGATAAAAATACTAGCTTTTTTACTAGCTGTTGCCCGCGGCTTCGCCTGCGTAAATATCGGTTATCGTGATAAAAAGTACCTACTCTTCTTTTCCTAGGATATAATCTATCTCCTTGCCGAATTTTATTACAATCTGTTCAGCCGTTCAATCGTAAAAAGGTAAAAAACAAACATAAATACAAACTGAGTTACTTTCGCATTTATAATATTAGTATGGATGACATTTAATACTAATACTAATCATGTAAATATATCAAGAATATTTTAAATTTGTTTTTTTTAAGTGTAAAATAACTCCGGAGAAAAAGTATTATAATTTTGGTTATTACAACAAAAAAACCTGTCGTAGGTCTTCAAGTCAGAAGTAAAATCTTTTCAGTTAGGAACGTGCATGAGGGTCACGTGAGTTCGGTGTTTCTTCCCCATCACAAACTTGATCAACGTGCCTAAAAAAGATTCCTATTTAAAAAATACTACAAATGCCGAACGCCTTAACCATTTGCTCGAAGGGGTAGAAATAGTAATACATATTTTGCTCGCTATGTTAGGTCTAACGTAATAGTTACACCTTGTGGGAAGGACCTAGGATGACTCCTTGCGGCACCCCAGTCATTTACGAATATTTACTGAAACCCAGAGCAAGTCGACTCTGTTAATAATGTCGTCTATTACCCATTACTACGTTTATGTGTCAGCCTTTAAGTTTTACGAGCTCTAGTAAATTGAATGAAGTGACTTGTGGCTTTTCTAGTCGGTGATAAAACTAGAGTAATAAATGTGCCATTTATACATACAGATATATTTATTATACGGAACTACTACGTATACAATATATACTAGCGACCCGCCCTCCCATTGCTTCGGTTTCTTATGGATTTCTCTATTATTATGTTCATTTATCATACACTAGGGGTCGCCCGGGACTTCGCCCGCGTTGTAATTTGGAATTTTTTTCCTGATATTGCAACATTTCTCACTACTGCTCCGCTCCTATTGATCATAGCGTGATGTTATATAGCCTAAAGCCTTTCTGGATTAATGCACTATTCAACAAAAAACGATTTTTTCCAAGCAAACCAGTACTTTCTGAGATTAGCGCGTTCAACCAAACAAACAAAGTATAGATTATAAGCATGCACATTGCTCTTGCATTACTCTTTTTACAGTTGTACTAAAGCGTACAGACAAAGGAAGCGACTTCTGTTGTATACTATGTAAAGATATATAATAGAATAACTTGAGCATATAATACGAGTATTAAAATGAAGTAGCAACATTCAAATGATATCTCAATCTGTTTATAAATTTAACGGTATATAATATTATATGGACGCGATGCTCAACTCTTCATTCTCTAAATGCCATAGTTCGATAGAACGGTTATCCAACACGAGTGGAAAGAGATCAGGCGCAGGACAGGACCAAGGGCTTAACGGGGACAGAATTCCATGCTGCTGATAAGAATTTTCTAACGGGTAAACTAAATGTTAATAAGCCTGAATTAAGTGTAAACGTGCTCTATGACACCGCTATCTTCCCGACATTTTGCTGCTACTTAAAAGTTTCTTATAGAAAAACCCCGTACTTAATACTTTGCTCGACCCGTGAATTAAGAGGACCTCATGAGTAGCCTCAAACTTATGCCACGAAACCAGATAGAGCCTCTATCAATCTAGGTCTATTATCACTAACAGCAGAGTCCTAAAGGATGGTAATATCTTTTCAAATTTATTGCAGTTTAGCGTTAAATTATAACGTAGGTACCTATCTAATTAATGTCAAAACTTACCAAACTCATTTGTTTTATCCTGAACGCTTTAAAAGTGTAAAAAACCCATAAATCCTTTTTCTTTGTCCATTACCACCATAGAAATCTTAAAGACGTAATTGTAGAATTGGGTAGTGAAACGGAATGCGTTCAATTATTGCACTGAGTCCCAAGGTTAGTTAAAGTACCTTAGGCCTTACTGTCCAGAACTTATACTGCTAAGGTGGACACCAAGAATAGGGCCCGTCTGATGGGAACAGATACCGTAGCCTACGGACGTTTGCCAGAATACCAGAGGTATGATATGGGGATCACTGACGTCATATCGATCGTTCCGGTGGTCCCCCCATGACGGCGGGTGTAGGTGCACAGGAGGGTTTTAGTCGGTATGGCAGCCGCCTACCACCTTTAGACCGGAGAGTCAGACATAACTACTTTGCTTCCTCGGGTGGAGCGGTATGCATCAAGCGTTTCCACTTCACAAAAAAATGGCCTTATGTAGAAAGCTGCATTGTTAAATATTTTCGAAATACAACGATTTTGTTTTACTTATATTATTTCTTCTACAATATTGCAGTAACGATTTCTATGTCCACCACGTATTACGTGCCTAATGACGCAACGTTTTACAAAGCTAAAGAGCTAATCCCAACGTAGACGTACGCTGCGCTGTCACGAACAGACCAGATTAAAAAGAAAAGGTACGTAAGAATCCCTTTTGTTGCGCCAATAGTAGAAAATACGTTCTACTACAAAATGCAATGTGAATCTTCTGGAAAATTCTGTTTATATAACACTTTTTCCTTCTTTGTTTTGGTTTGAAGAAACTTTTGGGATTTCCAAATTATACTCAAACTCAAGTAACACTTTATGAAGGTCATAAATTATGAATGCAGCAGGTCAGTCAGCCAATTTACCTATAGCTAGTTAGCTGTCATTGATTATGAGAGATAGGACACCATACTTACGAGGAAGCCCGACTGAGGAAGGACCTCCACCTTACAGAAGACCACGGTATAGTACAGGTCTCCGGGGCGCTCATTTAGGAATATCTTTTGAAAAAAACGTTTTCCTATCTTAGGGATATTCCATCTTAAAGCCCTGGTGTAAAAAAATGGTTCGGCAACACGCAACACGTGATAGGTACCTCTGGTACTTCAAGCGTCCATAATCTAAGGTAACTGCTTAACATCAGGTGGGCCTGCCTGGTGAGTATGCCCAATAATGCCGACTAAGAATAAGGTATCTATGGTTTCAGCATTCATGACTTCTGAGAACATAGGACAATGGTAAAGTCTTGAAATAAGTCGCATTAAAAGGGTTGCAGGGAAGAAGGTGAAAGAGGAAGGGGGAGGGGTGTCACTACGCCCGGCGGTTTTTTAAATTGAATGTTGAAATTTAAAAAAAAAAAAGGTATAAAATTATATGATACGTAATATGTATTTTTCTTGTTCGTATGTACTATGAAGCCCTCGCCGTCGTCAGCAAACGTCTCCTCCACTCCAGCACGTAGGTACTATGGGCGTAGTCTACAGATGGGTAAAGCAGGTACAAGGCCGGACGAGGGGTTCTTGTCTTTATATACAATTAAAAACAACTGGATAACTATATAACTTGTTTATTGCACTTTCCCTGCTTATAATTATTTACATTAAGTTGTGACTTGGCTTCATCGAAACCCGAACCTGTCTGCCCATGACAACCTTCCAATCATTCAATTCAAATATAATTATGATTTACTTTTATAACACGTCAGAGGTTTCACTATTGGTATGCGGCCAGCTAGTGACCACCAATACACCTCTACAGTACCTACCATAATATTAGATTCTGGCGTAGGGGGTCGCAGTTCTAACCTAACCTAACCTACTGATTATTTTAATATGGTCAGGTATTTCTATTCCTGCATAGGTATATTACAAACTACGAAAATTACAAAAAATACGACTCATTTCCACTATTCGTGTTTTTTTTCTTCGAGAACAGCTGAACCGATTTCGGTAATTCTTTGTTTTTGCTATGTTTGTTATTGTCGGGGGAAGGTTCCTATGCAAAAAAATAAATAAAGAAAGTTGAGATGAAATTGTTTAATTGTTTTTTATAATAAATAAAAATCTGTCCATACCGGTTCGTTAAATATATTTAATGCAAGTTATCTTTCTCTATATAAATGATGTAAATATGCTCGAGTCAGCGCTTCAACCGTTATAGCCCAAGCTTGGGATACGAGGGTTGAAACGTTCGTGAGTTTTAAACACTATATTCAGCGTTTAACACTTGAGACTTCAAGGTCCATGAGCGTCGACTTAGCGCTCAACGCTTATTTTTACAACACTAATTACTATCCGAGCATCTACGAACTCCAAATTTGAATAATCAATTTCAATCTTAATCTAAATGAAGAGGTTGATCTACTCTTAACTTT
Source organism: Trisateles emortualis (assembly GCA_947095525.1). Lineage (NCBI taxonomy): Eukaryota > Metazoa > Arthropoda > Insecta > Lepidoptera > Erebidae > Trisateles > Trisateles emortualis. Next base: position 15,253,382 of record OX352736.1, on the reverse strand, counting down.
AATAGAATTACTAGTAATTATGACGTCAGCCGCCACCTAACATAACATCTAATGAAGTGCTTATTACATCCGAAGTAATTTCCCTTTATAACCATTGTCTCCGTGACTTTGTGAAATTTATCTCATCACTTGCGCTCGCGAGTGATCTTTCTCGGGGTAAATTAAACTTTGCGGGCGACGTGGCCTATAATCAAGGTGTGCCTATAACAACAACACACAGTATACCGGCGGGTAATGTTCTTACCTCGTCATTTATTTGGGAACGGTGAAGGTTAATGAAATAATTACGTAACTTCGTTTACTTTGTGAAGTGATATCGGCACGCACCTTCTGAGCTGATTTCCGAACTTGTAATGTTATTTCTTAGTTGTTTTGTAAAGACGATAAATGTTTTATTACGAAATGCCTCAGGAATTGTAAGAGCCCACAGGCTACCGTAATTGCCATTACTATCAGGCGGGCCGTATGCCTGTTTGCCACCTAAGTAGTATAAAAAAATCTAAACTAAAAGGTACACAGTTTTCGTATGATATGCCGACCACTATCATTGTGCCTCCTTGTTTGTAATATTTAGTTATTTTTGTAATTAGTTTTAATACTTATAATATGTGTACGTACAATGAAGAATATTCTATCTAACTTTCCTTGTGAAAAATGCAATAAAAATAAACAAAAGCGCATTTCGGCGTTATTATAAGTTTATCTTTCATTATATCAGAATGGAGCTACAGGTAGATTTTCGTTTTAATAAAACAATCTGGATGAAAAACGATTCCAGTGCAAATTGTATAAAATTGCTTTCTTGTAGTAATATTTTTTACGTTAATTGGCTTTGTTCTTTCGACATAATAAAGATTGATTGATATATTTAACATCGTGAGCGTACTGGAATAGCTAAAGACATATTAGTAAGTCTGTTAAAATCAAAACTTTTACTGGGTATAAAACAAGATGTCGCCGCTCGCGTTTAATATTGTGCAAACTGACTTATGTCAGATTGCTTTCATGTTAATTAAACAGTTAGACTAGTTTAATTTGAGTATGCAGAACTATACTTAAAGTATATTATTAAGTAGGTACTTAAGAACATTGCTCTTAAATGTAATAATACTTGTGGTTCGCCCCGAACCAGTGCCGGCTTTAGCATTGCCGACGCCATTGTGCGAAGTGCCCCCTCCCTTCCCCAATACTACGTTACAAGACGCAAATTGCTGACGTATGCCACTCAGCAGCCAAGCTAAAGTGGAACTGGGCGGGTCACGTCAGTCGCATGCCGAAGGAGCTGTGGGCAAAAATAACGACGCAGTGGATCCCAAACACCAGACAGCGGCCACGTGGTAACTTGACGCCTATAAAAGGGATTGGCTACAATTGGCAAAAGATAGACTATCATGGACAAAGGAACGGGAGGCCTTTGCCCTGCAGTGGTACAGAATAGGCTAATGATGATGATGATGATAACGCCTACCAAATTGTGGTAGGGCAAAAAAGAAGGGCGAAAAAGACCAAGAACAAAAAACGATCAAGACAAACTTGTCTTGATCGTTTTTTGTTCTTAGTCTTGACGAAACTTAAAGAGGCACCAGGCACGACCATCAAAGGGACGTCTATAGCGCCCCTTTAAGCCTTGCGCCTCTACCATTATATTTCAAGACTTAGCAAAGTCGGAGATACAGTAATGCTACTTGTAAACCTAATTAAAAATTACCCGATTAAACCAAATGCCAATGCATATGACCTGGGTTTCAAACACAAAGCTATCAATAGACCGACTAATACAATAAAATATAGTAACAAACAGTTCCCACTGTCACTGGCCCTTTATATAGAGACACTTTCATTGACTGCGCGCGATTGAACAAAATCCCAGTAAATCCCAACTGAATAATGCACCTTTGTGGACTCTGTTTTTATTTTCTCAACCGTAGGATTGTCTGTTTGTTTCAGTTACATGGAAATACCTACTGAGATTTTCCCAAGAGACTAGCATGGAGTTCCTTATGAAAAAAGTTAAAAGTTTTTTAGGGAGTCAACAACGCGTGAGTGATAGTACCACTGGTGTTGTAGTCTATTTCACAATAGCATGGGTTCTGTAACGTTTAACATTTTACGATGAAGATGAAAGAAAATGATTGAAGCAATCTGTATCCAATTGGCTAATTACAAGACGTTCCAAACAATACTTGAGGTATCATCGTAAAAACATTTATAACATAGAAACGCCGGTACAGTACACTCGGAAAACTCCGCTTGCTCATTCAAAAAGTACTCAAACTCAAAATTCATTAATTCATTTAGGTTACAAAGTAACACTTATGAAGGTCATAAATTATGAATAAACCAGAAAGATGATGTCAGCAAAATTTTCCTACGGCTAGTTCGCTGACGTGGAGCCTGATGCCTGAGCCGGAGTACTGATGCACTTGGTTAACGGTACAGTACATGTCTTAGAAGAAACTTTAAAGGCATGTTAGATCCATCAACAGTAGCAACCCTAACTAGATCAGAGTGAGTTGACTTTTAGTCTTGTAGTTGAATGATCAAGAGCCTAGAGTATAAAATCGATAGGTTTTAATTTAATCATTTTAATTGATGTTCAAATTTTAATGTCAAACGTCACAGTACCCATGCTATGTGAAATAGACTATAGTTGCAAGCGTTCTTAGACTATGGAAACAGCTCACCATCATTGCTAGTTCTTCTCAAGGCTCTACGTCAGCGAACTAGCCGTAGGAAAATTTAGCTGACATCATCTTTCTGGTTTATTCATAATTTATGTCCTTCATAAGTGTTACTTTGTAACCTAAATGAATAAATGAATTTTGAGTTTCACTCGAAAAACCATGACACAACAAGGATACGTTGATAATTTATACTTTCTGAAACAATTGTAAGTGTGACATAACAATTAAAACTCGCCTGAAGAAGTGTTATTATTCCTCGTGAAATTAGTGTCTAAACGGCTTATCCGTTGATGAGTGGGTGTGAATATGTATGAAAATATATCATAAGGAATTTACACTTTAATTACGCGGTATTATATTTATTTTTGTAAACGTCTTGGATATAATATAACATAATGGTATGCACACATTACTGCTAGCTTGCGTTACGTTTTGGGAACTGGGATAGGAAAACGTTTCTTTCAAAACGCATCCCTAACTGAAGACTCACGCACAGGAACACAACTATACCGCTGTGTGTAGTTATTTGGCTGTGGTCTTCTGTAAGGTGGAGGTACTTCCCCAGTCCGGCTTGCTCGTTATCTGTAAACCATCCTGCTTAAATATAAATAAAAATAAACGCGAAAGTTAGTTACTCCTCCGCATAAAAAGTATTGGACAGATTTTGATAAAACTTGTATTAAAGGTAGTGGACTATTATATCTGCTTGCCAACGCGTACACTGATGCAATGTAGTTTTGGATTTTTGGTCGTATCTTCACGATGCATTGCAGTCCGCCCGCATATTTATATATTTAAACTTCCTGCATTACATTTTACAGAGAGAACAACTTTGGGTGATGCAGATATCTTCATGGCAGGTATATAATGTATAATCTTACTAGAAAAACCAGAATAGTATATTTAGTCTTCCAAATACTAAATAAATAAATTATCTATAATATGTATGTATAAAAATGAATCGCTGAATGTTTTGCTAAGCGCAAATCTCGAAATTAGCTGAACCGATTTCGCTAATTATATTTTTGCTATGTTCGTTATTGCCAGGAGAAGGTTTTTATGTAAGAAAAAATTGAGAAAGTTGCCCTGAAAATAGTTTAACCCGGGCAAAGTCGGGGCGGCCCGCTAGTTAGTATAGATAAATTGTAAAGCAACAGCTTTACAATTTATCTTTTTTTGTTGAATAGTGCATTTATCTAGAAAGGCTATATAACATTACGCTATGATTAATAGGAGGAGAACAGTAGTGAGATATGTTGCAAAATCGGGAAATGTGCGTGTAGTGTATGCGCTAAAGCATACATACGCTGTCTCGTGTGTACCTGTATTGGCTGTATTGGTTAACTAAACGTCACTGTGACAGTTGCACAAAAGCGCGGCAAAGGGTAAGCCACGGGCGGGTATGTGAACTGGGTGAGTGAGCTTTAAAACCGATTACCAAGTACAGGGCATTGTCGAGCCAGTGTGATAACGCGAGTAAACAACAAACACTACAAGTGGCGACGAGGTAAAGGTAATATATTTTACAAAAATCACAAGGAAGGGAAACAACCGATGTTAGTAAGTTGGTACAGGTTAGTTACAAATATTTCCGTGAAAATTAATCAAAGTACTGTTTTGTATCTACAACTAATATTTCGTAATGATCTATTTAGTAAAATATGATAGATTTAACAAATTAATTACTTTACTATGTAGGTACATAGGTACTTAGTTGACAATCTATTTTACTGTTTAATATCCAGGTGTTACGCATCTGTCCTAACACTTATCAACTTTAGATTAACAAAAACTCATAATATGTAGGTTATTAAAATCATTGTAAAGTTATAACCTATGTAAACATAAGGAATTACATGATGATATAATTAGGTATCTACTTTTGTATCATTGGGCCCAATTATTGTCCTGACTAGCCAGAAAACATTCAGGACTCCGAAATGATCTTAACTCACACATACATACTTATAGAAATAGCTGTCTTGTGTTGTTAGTAGATGTTCCTAGATACATTTATAAACTTTGTGTTATTTCCATAGCTGCAGTAAGGCTGCAGTAATGTAATTATAATTGTAATATAAAATGTTTCAGTATTTGTTCAAAAGCTCAATAGAATACCACTCTATATCACACCATAGGTACCATAAAATATTACAAATATAATATTTTATACATTTAGTTACTCATTAACCTCTAATTACATAGAGGTATTAAAGTTCAAATAACAGAACAGTCACAGTATTAAGTTAATTCATAAAAATAGCAGCCTGGAACAGACCACTCTAAGCTATAGCTGTTTACAAATTGTATTAATTTTGTATCAATTTATGCATGGTTTAAAACATGTTGTATATATATTATATATATGTGATGTATTCAATCACATTTATGCACACAAAACAAACAGTAACATCACACATAGTAACAATTTAATGGATAGAAGCTGAGGTCAGCTTAGAGTTGAGTTCTCTAATAGCGGGCCTCACATGGGACATAGAAATAGAATAAAGATATGCATTATATGAAGCGTACAACTATTGAGGGCAAGGTAATGAAAGGATCTTTGGATAATCATGTAAATAATTACAATGAATTATTTATTTAAAACTTATCATACACAAGAATTGATGTTTAAAGGCGGACTTTATGCCATAGGTATTCTCTACCAACCAGTTCATTATTTATTATTTTATTTTATTGGCTCACCAACAATTGTTAACACTGTTGAGATAACAAAAAAAAATCTTACAAATAACTTAGTCTAGTGTCACAATTTCTTACTGGTAAGCACCACATGGGCAATAAGTTCAACAATGGTGTGTAAGCTAACAACTAATATATAGGTACTTATATAAACTATTTATAAGTTCAAGGTGGTGCAGAGATATTACAAAGTAGGTGCATATGAAATAATTTTCTAGAGATAATAAAATGTAGAAAAGACAATATATATAACATAATATGATACTAATACTTAGGTAATTTATGTTTCCAATATACCTAAATAATTGTTAGAAACTTGTTTGGTGACATTGCTAACATTATTGTTTTTTTCCTATTGTTATTATAGTACTGAATGTTTCTTATACCACAATAAATAAATAAATAATTATTATTGTGGTTTAGGTACAGAAAACTAACATAATCATGCAAAATAAAGATACATAGGAGAGGACTGTTAGCTATTTAGAAAATATATAGATTAATTGCGCTGTGTACCAAACAGTATATTATAAGGAAAAACAAAGATACATTTTGGTTTCTTTGAAACATGACTGCATACATTATAGGTGAAATAAAAGTAAAAGTGTCAATGAAGTAAAGATTAAATTGCTTACTACCTATATACCTACTTGCTAAAATTATTAACCACCAATTTAAGTTATTGAACTGGAATTGAATTATATAAATTGGAACTGAATTAATATACTTAATGATAATAAAATCTGTCTAATAAATAAATTATTTATTTGGAATTTAACATTTAACAATACCAAACTGTAGCAGTTGTCAGTGGTAATGTTTAATTCATTTGTATAGAGCCATATGTGCATTTCTCTAAGATTGATTATTGGGTGGGTTATTATTTTTTAAACATAGACACAGAATACTTAATAGTTTAAGTACAGAAGGTTTACTTAGCAAAACCATTTAAATAAATAGCAACTTTGCTCCCACACAATAGAGCACAATTCAGCTCCCCGGGCTAACTAACCTACATTTTTATTCACCTACAAGTTGCCTCTCTTTCTATCGCGTATTTCTTATTTCTGATGACATTAGGGTTGTCACTTAGAGATCAATTTTGATCTGAAGTACCTGTTTGGTTTAGACACTTACTTTTGTAAACAAGTGACTTTTCAAATAAATCTGGCATGTAGGGTTAGAATGTATGAACTTAGTATTATTAGTAAGTAGATCAGATCACCTATCCTAAGAAATAGGCACAGGGACAGCATGTGGCATGCTATAAATATCTATAAAGTGTGAGTGTAAACTATCTTGGTTTGGTGTTAAATAAAGGACTGACACAAATGATACCAGACACTTGGTCTCCATCATTTATTTTCGGGTAGGTATAAAGATACCGCACTAGCGCGCGTACACTGGTGCCGTCAACTGTGGCTAAGTAGCTTTATTTTAATTATCACTAACATATCTTTCTTTATAATATTATTGACTACGTAAAACCAGAAACACCTGTAGATAAATATCTATAAAGTGTAAGTGTAAACTATCTTGGTTTGGTGTTAAATAAAGGACTGACACAAATGATACCAGACACTTGGTCCCCATCATTTATTTTCGGGTAGGTGTATAGATGCCGCACTAGCGCGCGTACACTGGTGCCGTCAACAGTGGCTAAGTGGCTTTATTTTAATTATCACTAGCTTATCTTTCTTTATAATATTATTGACTACGTAAAACCAGAAATACCTGTAGATAATGTTTTTTTAATAATGTCGTGTAAAAAAAAAAAAAAAAAAACGTTAGGTTATAATCCTTGTCATTATTTAAGCAGCCGAATACTATAGTATATCTTAAAAAAAAGTAATGACCAAGTGGTGCTGCACGACGCGCGGCAGCGCTGTAGTGTGCGTAAAGAAGGTACCTACGCAGGTTCTTTGAAATTAAATTGCCTTGATTTTAAATTAGATTTGTTAGTATAATCGACTTAATTGTGAAAAATAGTGTAAAGGCTTTTGTTTTGCCTAATAAAATTATTCGGCCATGCAACAAAAACATGTAGGTAGGGAGGGTTGACTACCGTCATTAAATTGGAAAACAGTCGGGAAGCTCAAATGAATGCCAGGGTTGACTACCGCCATTAAATTGGAAAACAGTCGGGCAGTTCAAATGAATGCCAGGGTTGACTACCGCCATTAAATTGGAAAACAGTCGGGCAGTTCAAATGAATGCCAGGGTTGACTACCGCCATTAAATTGGAAAACAGTCGGGCAGTTCAAATGAATGCCAGGGTTGACTACCGCCATTAAATTGGAAAACAGTCGGGCAGTTCAAATGAATGCCAGGGTTGACTACCGCCATTAAATTGGAAAACAGTCGGGCAGTTCAAATGAATGCCAGGGTTGACTACCGCCATTAAATTGGAAAACAGTCGGGCAGTTCAAATGAATGCCAGGGTTGACTACCGCCATTAAATTGGAAAACAGTCGGGCAGTTCAAATGAGTGATAGGGTTGACTACCGCCATTAAATTGGAAAACAGTCGGGCAGTTCAAATGAATGCCAGGGTTGACTACCGCCATTAAATTGAGAACAGTCGGGCAGAATTATCTGGTAAGTAGCTTGTTATTGTTAAAATTACCTATTAAATAATAATAATAATTTTTATTGTTCTCTCTCACATAGACATTACAGAAAATTTAAGAAGTAGAATATTTTAGAACACCAAAGGTCATTCCGACTCTGGAAGGGCCAAATTTAGATGGTGACGTCTTCCATTGGCTACAAATGAGAAAGAAAAAGATAACCGTGGAAAAAGTAGCGTGTTAATTAGTTTTAACCCAGTTTAAGACCGCGTGGACTAGTTCACCCGCGTGGCAGTCGAGGTAGATCTTAACAAAAGAGTTACAGAATTATATATAATCTAGACTCAGGGTAGGTTCCTTTGATAAAGGGTTCGTTGAGACCGGGCTAAGTGATATGCACACACACTTAATTGGCAAGGCGAATCACAGGTCAAAAAATAAATAAATAAAAAATGGTTATGTGCGTCGGTCAGTCGAGTCGTATTGTTTAATTGAATACATAACCAAAAAGCAAGAGTTGAAGTGTGTGTGTTTTCCACGTGTCATCGCAGTTGTGTCAATCAAGCCTAACAAGACTAGACACAATGAAGGAATCAAAATCGAGATCTGTTAGATTAAAAATAAACTGCTGTACTACTCAACAATATAATATTACAGCCATTAGGGATATGTTGATAGAACTGCCTATAGGTGATAATGTACAACCAGTTAAATCACATATTTTGCTTACCACATATAGCTCATTGAATTGATGCCGAAATGGATCTACAAGCCTAGTATCTAATGTACATGTTCATAATGGTCGACTATAGTCTCTACAAAGAAGCCAAGGTCATTAAGACAGTGACCAGCTTCCAGATTACAAAATCACTCCAGCAGCGTGATATACTTTTGTTATATACAAGATAGAAAAAGGAAAAGAGGAGATAGGAGTGGAGCCACTTTATCGACCATGACTGAAAGAGATACGGTTGATGTCCAACACACAGGAATATAATCAATAAACTCATGGAGGATCACATGGCTCAGAACAAGTGTTGAGAATAAAAATTATGTTCATCTACAAAGAGAAAATGGATAAAGAAAAAGACCTGGTACAAGAAAGAGGCTAAGTAAGAAGATTGCAAGACTATTATAAACAAAGAAGACATCTATGGATTGTTAAGTCTAATACTTTTATTTACTAATATTAACAATAGGTTAAGTACAACTAATTAGATTTTTAAATGAAAATATTTGCACTATTTATCAAATTAGAGAAACAAACACCTAATTAATAATACCAATTAATAATATGTTATTTTGGTACTGTACAACCTGACTGGCCAGTTGGTCTGCTGGTTGGCGACCGCGACTGCTGGGCCAGCAGTTCTGTGTCTGAAATTTATTTGTCTGTGATGTGTGATTGGAGGTGATTAGGGGTTTGCTTCTTTTGGAGTTGAATGGCCGTGTATGGGTGGTCCCTGGTTATCGTCATTATTACTTTGTGTGATAATGTGCTAACCACATGTTGAATAATATCATAATTATTATTTAGTATACCAGTCTCTTGTTTGTTCTTATTTTAAAACAAGGGAGGGATGTAGTGTATGCGCTAAAGCATACATACGCTGTCTCGTGTGTACCTGTATTGGCTGTATTGGTTAACTAAACGTCACTGTGACAGTTGCACAAAAGCGCGGCAAAGGGTAAGCCACGGGCGGGTATGTGAACTGGGTGAGTGAGCTTTAAAACCGATTACCAAGTACAGGGCATTGTCGAGCCAGTGTGATAACGCGAGTAAACAACAAACACTACAGTGCGTTCCAAATTACCACGCGGACGAAGTCGCGGGTGACCCCTATAACATATAATATATGTTGACAGATTATGTGGCATATAGCCAATGGTCCTAACAATCTTAGATCATATAATCTAAATATTTTATACTGACCATGTTGTGCGCAAACCTTTATTGCTGTTGAATTACAGTCTGACATTACAAATACGGCTTTAGTATAATGTTTGTTATGAATTGCTTTTTTTGAATTTGAGTATTTTTCTCGAATTGTTTCTAATTATGTAAATATAGTTATGTAATCTAATAAAATACTACGATGTTATTTTAAAGAAACGTCTTCTTATTCCACAATTATTCATATCACAAAACTTTGGTGTTAAAAGTATATGAGTTAGCAACACGCAAAACATCTCATGGACATCCCAGCCCCTCTAGACAAGTAGCATAAGCGATAGCCGAATCGAAAAGTCAAAAAAGAAAATGTATGGGATTTGACGTTAGTTTACGACATTATATCGTAGACTTACGTCAAATCCCATACATTTGTTTTTTTGGCTTTTCGATTCGACTACCGTATATGCCACTTGTCTGGAGGGTCAGGGCAATTATCGCAAACGTGTGTAGGATACTATAACTGCTTATAGCATCAAGCGGCCTGTATGCTTGTTTACCAACTAAGTAGTAGGTATATCAGTATATCAGAAATTCATAATACATGCCCGGAGTTTGATAATTGACGGTGTTTATGGTACTTTCCGAGGCACACCCCTGTGCCTCAGAAAGCACGTAAAGCCGTTGGTCTATATTATGTTTCTCATACAAAATTATCCATTGTCCTCTCCAGTAAGTAATAAACAAACACATTTAAAATAGGTTGACCTTATTTATTCGTCCATCGGCTGGGTATACGAATGGTGGTGGAGTTTCTGTCAAATACAGTGTTTAGTTAAACTTTAATTAATTCCACTGGACCCTAATAATTTCCTAGTGGTTTGTTTCGGGCCAGCTTGTTAATGGTTTGATGGACCGTTTGAGATTTTATGGTTGTGAAGTAAATGCACGTTTTAGAATGTATTGAATTTAAAATAGTTCTTTCTATACTGGGAGGAAGGGGAACGCTCTCGGAGCCTGAACAATAATAATATACTATCTAAACACAAATTAATACTAAACGTCTTTTGGTGATTATTCCTTTTTTTATAGAGTTGGTATTTTGTTAGTCCGCAATGTATAACTCGAGGTCAATGACCGACGCGACGTTTACCGCACCACGCCGCCGCGCCGCGCCGCACGCTCTCGCGCTCTATTTTTTATTTATGTATTTTTTGTAAAGAAAAATAACTTACCCAACTAAATCCTCCGCCGTCTTATGAGGTGTGGTTCAAATTGCCCCCCATTTAATTCCACACAAATCCTGGCTCGTCGTTGGGTTTCTGCGTGAAGCCGCGGCATTAGAGTAGGGTCCTCAATACAGTCGGCACGTAATTTATCAAATACTTCACGTATCCTTCGACGCATTTCTTCAGCACTAGGACACTCCCGATCAAAAACTCTCTCTTTTACATAACCCCACAAAAAGAAGTCTAAGGGTGTTAGATCGGGTGAGCGAGGCGGCCAGGCGTGAGGTCCTAGTCTGCCGATCCAGCGGTAATTAAAAAGATCGTTAAGACGCTCCCGCACTGCCCTTACAACATGCGGTGGTGCACCGTCGTGCTGATACCAAGTGCGACGATACTCAGCCAGCGGGAAGTCATCCAGCATGTCCACTAAATGTTCATTAATGAACTCTAAATACCGCGGCCCATTGAGCCGCTGGGGCAGAAAAACTGGCCCGAGTATTCGGCCGTTATTGACCCCAGCCCATACGTTAACGGACCATCGGGTTTGGTGTCCAGTTTCCTGAAAGGCGTAGGGGTTTGCCTCTGACCACACATGGGTGTTTCTACGGTTCCACATACCGTTTCTGGTGAAAGTAGACTCGTCCGTCCAGATTACGTGCTCAATAAAGCCGGGAACGTTTTGTTCCTGGTCCAGCAGCCAACGACAGTAAGCAAGACGACGATCATGGTCACCCGGTACCAAAGCTTGCACTTTATGCATTTTATAGGGGCGCATTCTGTGCCGCCGCAACACTTTGTGTACCGTCCAGTGTGAGACACGTCTTGCTCCGTCTCCGCGTCGTAGTAACTTCGCCGCACTTCGTATGCCAAGACGCGGATTTTGTCGCACTACTTGTAAAATCCGATCTTCGATACGAACATCAATTTCGCGACCACCACCTGCCGCTACAGGAGCGATCTGGCGATTTTCTAGAACCCTTTGGAATGCCGCCGTTATCACGCGAGGATCAGCTGGATGCCGAACGGCTGGATACCGTTCTCGGTAGATCCTCAAAGCACGGGCGGCATTCCCGTGAGCTTCTCCCAAACATATCAGCATATTGCCGTATTCACGAGCACTATAAATGTAGCCGTTAGGCATTGTTCACCACAAAACAAACACAAACTTAATAAAACAAACGTAACAACAAAACTATAACAAAAACAGATGAGAATGTATCGAATTATCGAACTTTCACTCGCACGCGCATGAAAGTCAACACGAAACTGAAATCAAAATTGTCAATCCCTTTATCCACTCGCCGCCCTACGATCGTTTCCATAGATCATAAATTAATAGATGAGTCACACTAGAACTCGTTAACCTCTAGTCTGTGAGCATACCGGGACCCGGTATAACTTTAATAACGCGCGTCTGTGGGCATACCGGGAGCCGGTATACTTACAGCTCCTTGCAATGTGTACCGTATTTTTAGAAATTTAAGGTTCAATTTAAGTCGTATCCTTTCCAACGCATGACAAAATATAAATTAAAGAACAGGCTAGCGATGTATTCGTTCAATTGGCGTTCTTTTAATTCAAATTCCCCCGCCCCCGTCATTCAAAATACGACGCCGGTGACGACACGGTTTGAATTTTTACCGCGGTTTTTGTTTTTATGAAAAAATGTGTGATGTATGTAAAGTTAATGTTGTAAATAACTGTATATATATTATATTGTGTAAATAAATGTGAAATATGAGTTTATACTCATTAATGAACAGTTATCTGTTCATTTATTTTATATAAAGTTAAAAAATAAATTCAAATTTAGGTAACCCATTTTATTTGTCATATTTTGTCTACAATTCAATCCTGATTCACAAACAATTAAAAGTAAAAAGTTAATTGTGTATTTTAGATTAATATTCTAATAAGAAATAAGCAATATTTCATTAAGAATATGATACTTTTCTATTAAGATTAAAATCATTCCTCCCAAAAACCTTTGTCTGTGGGCATACCGGGAATCGGCGCCACAGATGACGTCAATAGTGATTTATTGACAGTTCACATATGAGAGGTTAAGTTTTGTAACTTGACTAATCAATTGATTAATGAGAGCTTATTTAAAGATTTTATTGTGTTAAAATAATTGTATTATTACATACAACAGAATAGTAAACACTGTGTTATGTTTAAAATTAAATAAGTAGGTAGGTACATTGTAAACTAAATAAATATTTTATTTCAGCATAAGTTTTGTTAAATATTTTATTTCAGCATAAATTTTCAAAGTGACAACCCCACATTGATTGATATCATATGCACAGATGCGAGATATAGAGATGTATGTGTCAATTATATCAGAGATTTAGGATATCACTCATTAATTACATGCCAGTTATTACTAAAAAAAGATAAGCCCATAAGGCGACTAGTAATGTATCGGCCCCTAAAAGATATAATATTTGACCTGTTTGAAAGTGATTTAAACTCAATACTGTGGGACTCCATATCTAACCTTCAGGATGTGGACACTATGGTATTCACCTTTAACAGCTATTTGCTTCAGTTATTTGATGCACATGCACCAGTCCGGCAAAAATCATTTAGATCCCTACCCACTCCCTGGATCACAGATACTATCAAGATAATGTGTAGGTTGCGTGATGAGGCACATGACAGGTATCGACAGACAAAACTGCAAATACACAAAGACTACTACATACAACTCAAGCACCAGGTAGTTAAATCAATAAATAGTGAAAAGGAAGCATACTTTTCTAAATATATAAATAATAATGCAAATGACTCAAAGAAATTATGGAAAAATTTGAAGCAACATGTGTATACTGACCGTCAAGAAAGCGTGTTACCAGAACATCTGAATAACCCTACCGAGATCAACAGTGCCTTCCTAGATGTACCGGGCAATCCAGATGTTACTATATCTAGGCTAACATATTTTGAGCACAACAGGTATAGTTCATCCGTGTTCTCTATGAAAGTAGTCGATGAACAGAATGTGTTAAAAATTATAAAGGCAATAGCAACAAATGCTCAGGGTACTGACGGTATAAATAGGGAAATGATACATCTCACACTACCTCAAAGTTTAACAGCTATAACCTCTATAATCAACAAATCCATTGTCACAAACACATTCCCTGATTTATGGCGACGTGCAATTGTTAGACCATTGCCCAAGAATAATAATCCCCAGAGCTATAAGGATATTCGCCCAATAAGCATACTACCATGTTTATCTAAAGTACTGGAACGGGTGGTATACTTGCAAGTTGCTGAATACCTAGAAGCAAATTCTTTACTCCCAGACCTACAATCAGGGTTTAGACAGGGTCGTGGCACTGCAACCGCATTGGCAGACGTGGTGGGTAATATATTGGAGGCACGTGACCGGGGAGAGGGTTCTATACTAGCATTGCTGGACTACTCCAGAGCATTTGATGCTCTAAACATTACCTTGCTGTTATCCAAACTGGCTTATTACGGCTTTGATGATGGTTCTATAAAGTGGTTCAACAGCTACCTGAGTCATCGCTCTCAGCATGTAGAGATCCAGAAGGAGGATGGATCTCGAATCTCCTCCCCCCCCCAAGCCGTAACAAGAGGAATCCCACAGGGATCAATACTCGGGCCACTTCTCTATATAATATACAGTGCAGATATCACTCAGTGTCTTCAATACTGTAGGTTTCACCTGTATGCGGATGATATTCAGCTGTACATGTCATTCGCTCCCAGTGAGACTCTGTCAGCTGTAACAAAAATAAATGAGGACCTATGTAGAATAATCGCCTGGTCAGAGGATAACTCCCTAGTATTAAATCCCACAAAATCCAAATTTATCATAATGGGAACCAGACAACAGGTTGCTGATATTATGTCTGCTACACCTGATGTGAGGATAAAAGGGCAAAGTATATGTAGAGTTGAGGCAGCATGCAATTTGGGACTTGTGATGGACCCTGAACTCAAATTTGAATCACACATAAGTGATACAGTAAGGAGATGTTTTTACAGGTTAAAGATTCTGTACCGATTTAGGCAATATCTCAGTGTTACACTGCGTATACGACTGGTTGACAGCCTAGTTTTGTCACTTTTTAACTATTGTGACGTAGTGTATGGGCCTTGTTTATTGGTTAGATCTGAAAAACTCATACAGAGGGTGCAAAATGCTTGCACACGCTATTGCTTCAATGTACCTCGTCGCAGCCATGTCACACCCTACATGAATGAATCTAATATATTAAAAATGGCTCCCAGAAGAAATCTTCACCTGGCCACTCTACTGTACAAGGTTATAAAAACAAAAGAACCCATGTACCTGTATGAAAAACTGGACTGGCGGCAGGATCACCTGACATATTCCACGCGCTCCATAACAAACCCGTTATCAGTGCCATGGCACAGAACATCTGCCTTTAGGGGAAGTTTCAAATATGCTGCCACTCATATTTATAATAATATCCCGCCCCCCATTCGATCTAAAATAAGTACAATGGCATTTAAGTTAAGCTTTAGACAACATCTTTTAAATGAGCAAAAAATAAATAGTCAATTTCGTACTTAATATTATGAATACTGACCTGAAAAATTTGGAATCGCAAACAATGGCGTCCCTGCCTTTCCACACATTATCTGCACTCTGCACGAAGAAAGCTGTTTGTTTTCCTGGTTTTCGCTAACACTCAATAACACAACTCTCATATTGACACAGATATTTTACATAATTACACAACTGTAACACACCATTACCACCGTCAGAAGATCAGCCATTAATTTTAATTTCGTTGCTATTACATTACATCAACATATTTAAACCTGTTCTATTACGTAAGGTGTACTGTTAGTACTGTACTACTGTATGTCAACAAATAAAGACGCGCTGCGCCCGCGCCGTTTGACAACAGACTGTTCCCGTCTCACTCTCTCTAATAATATCTGCGCACAGGCGGGAACGGTACGGCGGTATGACGCTTTATGATTGCGTTGCGTTGCGACGTTGCCAGACCGTTATAGAACAGGAATCCACACACAACACACAACACGCGTCACGCACACATACACAATATGATATGAAATAAATAATATTATAATTTGTTTGGTAAATGTAGTTTATTGATATATATATTTAAATTTTTTAAGTACTCGACTTGTGTTTTTTAATTATGTGGACCACCCATTGAAAACCAGCGCTTCCACAATGCTTAATGCATTGTGGTAGCAAATAGCTGAATGGGTGGTCATTTATTTCTTTACTTGTACCTACCTATTTTAACATTGTACCTCAGAATATTACCTATATGTATTGTATAATGTAAGAAATAAATATTTTTCTCTCTCTCTCTCTCTCTCTCTCTCTCTCTTTTGACTTGCAACAAGAAAACAAATAACTATGTTGACACAATTGATTAAATAGTACACACTAAACTATGAGTGGATAGTTGAATCGAGTACCAAGACCCTACAACATTTCTTATTTTAACAGTTTTCTGCTTTACATACTCTTAATTCAATGATCATTACTTTTTTTCAATACAAAATCAAAAAATGTTTATTTACATTCAGTGTCATTTCGTTTGCCGCATCTAGTTTCTGTAATCGGGACAGGACTCGTGAACTAGGATCTGTGTGCAAAAGTACAAAGCGCTCAGCGCGTGAGCCGTCAAGGTCAAGAGTGAGCGAGAACAACTTACTTAAAACAAGCGAGATAGCGGCGAGCGTGTGCGCTTATAAAATTAGATGGTGTAGTCGGACGACGCAATGTCCTTTATTAAATTAATAGTTAGGTTTCTGACGCAAGTTGTTAAAAAGTAGATACCTACTCACCTACTAAGGCTAGATAAAGTCAATAATTATAACAATTTACGTGTATTTTTCACATGTACCTACATTGTAATTAGGTGTTGTCTTTACCGGTCTGAGAGTAAATAGGTAGAAAGGTAGGTGTACCGAACTACCGATGCGGTGACAGTAGTAGGTATTCGTTCCTTTTCTTTTACGGTCATAAAATGATTAAGAAAATCTGTAGGTAGGTACTAGGCTAAGCCTAGTTGGGTCAACAATGTACCTACTAAAATAGTTCTATGGATGAAACTATTACCTATTAGGTAAGTAGGAATAAATGTAGGTAGATACCTATGTAAATCTTGTTTTATTAATTAATAATAATAATCTCAAAAAATATTTTATGAATGAAAGAAGCGACATTGTCGGTCTTTTTTTATCGTCACACGTCTACTCAAGGATATGAATCACAATGAAACGTTGGTGGGTACGTTTAATTAGTAATTAACGATAGTCTTACATCTTTAACTAATTAAACCCAGACTTTTTTTTTCCCGCGTCGGAATCAAACCCGCAACGCGCCACACAGCTGTAAACGGCGATGTAACCACTTAAGCCACTGAACCATTACTATGCAATCAAATAGCTTTATGGTGATGTTGGGAGCGCTAGACATGTACCTACAGTAACTCGTATACTGACCATGATAAGTGCGACGACGGCGACGGCGATGTCCCTATGTGGAATTACATACCTGCCTAGGTGAGTGTAGGCGATAGTGCGATACTCACAAAAACAATGTAACGCTTGATATGAACGTAGGTACTACCTACCTACTTTAATCAGTAAAGAATAATTATGGGTTTTAATCTTAGATGAAAAAAAAAACTTTTTAATTCATCTAAGGTTTTAATTAAGTAGGTTGTGAGTTCGATTCCCAAAATCGATAAGCAAAAATTATGTGATCCATTTAAGTTTGTTCATTCGATACACAATAAGACTTGTGTTTGGCTTTCGTGATTTCAATGTTTGTCAGTTCACAGTTTATTTTACCTACCTACTTACACATTTTAAGACGAACATTACGTAAACTAGGTAGGTACCTACCTACTTAAGTATTTTATTATGTTGGTTTTTTCACGTACGCCTACGAGTTGATCTTAGTTATTGTTACAAGATTAGTTTCGTGTGAACCCGATTCGTGTATTTTTGTTAAAATAAATAGTAAAGTAATAGGTAATAATAATTTAAAAAAAAATGTTAGGTAGGGAAAGGGGTAGGATTTTAAGTCACTGTATTTACTTAAACTAAATAAGTAATTTAGTAAGTATGATAGACTGAGGTAGGCGGGAGATATCGCGATAGGCGCTGCCCGCCGCTGCACCACTGAGCCGTCGCCGCCGCCGCCGGCGCCGCGCCGGCGACATCTGAGCGCGAACGTTGACCCCGGAATTTTTATTTGCTTTTCATTACTTTCATTGGTAAAACACTGATTTTATTGGTTCCACTGCTGAATTATCGTTTGATTAAACTGTCCAGATGCATTAGTGAATAAAAAACGTGAAAAAAAATGGTTAAAAAAATTTTTTTTTTCGCGTTTTTTTATGGTTAAGTTGTTTGATATCACTAACCCTATCACCTGTCTTCGTTTCCGAGAGCGTTCCCCTTCTACGGTGTATACTTGCATGTCTATACTATTAAATATGTTTTCTTTCTTTCTATATTTAATTAATTATAAATAAAAATATTCATTTTAAAAGAGGTAGGGAACCACACTAGCGGGCAAGCCCGACTGGCGAAGAACCTAACTACACACAGCGGTGTAGTTGAGTTCCTGTGTGCGAGTGTCTCCAGCGCTTAGGGTTGTGTTTTGAAAGAAACGTATTCCTATCCCAGGTATACTCCATCTTAAAGCCCGATTGTAAAAAAATAGGTTGGGAACACGCAAGTGATACCTTTGGTGTTGTAAGCGTCCATAGGCTATGGTAACTGCTTAGCATCAGGTGGGCCGTATGTTTGTTTGCCACTTAGGTAGTATAAAAAAGTATTTGATAGTAAGTATTTAATAATAAACTATTAAAATATGTGAATTGTATGCGAACAAAAATTTTAAAAAAAATGAATAATATAATAATTAATAAGTATAATTTGTCATAATTCTGTTTAATTACCAATTTATATCAGCATGAGTATAATTAATTGGTGGATAAACAGATATTTCATATCCATATTTATTTATAGTTAACTAAAACGGTTTAATATAGAGCTTAAATTCTACTTAAAATTAACATAAAACACTAGACACGCTCGCATACTACTTATAATAAATAGGTAAAGTTTGTGAGGCTGTAAGAGGTAATCTCTGAATCTACTGAACCAATTTTGAAAATTCTTTTACTAATAGAAAGTCACGTTATTTGTGAGTATCATTAGTAATATACTAGCGTCTTGCCGCGACTTCATTTTAAAGGTAGGGCTTGGGATATCGCCAATGATCTTGTGCAATTATCTTGGCGAGCGCGGGAATACAAACAGATGTGATCTTTGAATGGACGTCTTATTAATTTTTAATAAATTAAAGTTCAAACTTATTCTTAATATAACATTACCAAATTATTGTGTATGTTTTCTTCAAATATTGTTTTTTTTTTCGTATTATTTGATAAAAAAACACATCTTGTAGACTAATACTGTATTTTTTGGCAGTCATTTGTTTATAAATGCCAACAAAAAATGGTTCCATTTACACCTCTACTTCATCATTTTTTGAGAGAGGGGCTTGCTTACGTCATTTAAGGAATCTTAGTGCAATTTTTTAAGTTTGCAACACCAGCGGTTATACTCTGCATTGTTAGTTCATTCCGTCAAAACAAGTAATTATATATGTATTTATTTCACAAACGCTTCTACAGTAAAACAAGCTTTATTAAAGTTGTACCTATTTTTCAGGACAGTGCCTGTACCGCCCGCCGCAATTTTAATAAGAGTCAGGAGTCATTACCCGCTGTCAGCTTAATGAAAGCTTCCATGATAGTGTTAAACGAAACGATGAGCGCAAAACCATTGTTTAAGAAAATATAGCTAGCTTACTCCATATGAATAGTGCTGAAGTTGTAACTTGGTACCATAAATATACGTAAGACAGAAACATAAATATACCGCTATGTGTAGTTATTAAAGGCTGTGGTCTTCTATTCTTTTGTGTTTGAGTGTAGTTTTGTTCTGGCAATAAAGACCTCCACCTTACAGAAGACCACAGCCAAATGACTACACACAGCGGTGTAGTTGTGTTCCTGTGTGTGTGCTCATTTAGGAATGCGTTTTGAAAGAAACGTATTCCTATGCCAGGGTTACTTCCATCTTAAAGCCCTGGTGTAAAAAAATGGGTTGGCAACACGCAAGTGATACCTCTGGAAATGCAAGCGTCTATAGGCTACGGATACTGCTTAACATCAGGTGGGCCGTATGCTTGTTTGCCACTCAAGTAGTATAAAAAAAATAAAAAAATAAAATGTACCTATTGCGAGCAGTTGTCTGGTTGCCATAGTACTTGCTCTACCTACTTTGGGATCTAATAGCTGTGTGTGAGCTGTGTTGTTGTAGTATTATAAAAAAAAATGATAGACCTTTAGTTTTTTCATTTCAATTTTGACATCTGTTCCTGTGTTTCAGATTTTCTTACAACTATTATTTATTTGTCTACGGTGGTGGATGCGGTGGTAATAAACAGCACAACAAGAGAATAAAAAGAAATCACGTACAAGTTAGGCGTAACTAAACACATTCCAAGTTGCTCAGGTGTGGGATAAGGAAGGAAGTTGGACATTAATTTCGGCAACTAGCTCCGGTAAGTTTATTAGAGCTGGGTCCGTTTCGTGCCGATGTCAGACACATTTGTACCAGGATTAAGGTGGCATGTTGTGTTTATGTAGAGGAACTTAGTACTTTTATACAAGCCTACATAATCTTCGTAATTGGGAATGTTTGTGGATGATGTATCACGTTGAAAGTCGCCTGGTATATATTTATTAAAAACAAATATATGAGTGAAAGATGTAATTTAAAAAAAAAACTTTAAAATAGGTTTTAATAAAAATAAAACGCGGGGCAGTTTGGGAACTGCTGATAAAAGTTTAAACACTTAGTTTAAACTTTATTAAAACCTATTTTAAAGTTTTTTTTTAAATTTCATCTTTCACTCATATACCTATTTGTTTGTATTAAGAGGATATCAAAATCATTATTGAAGGTCGAATTAAATTTAACGTTAAATTAGATTCTGATGCAATGATGAAGAAAATTTGAGGATATTGTGCGCCAATTAGACTTAGCATCTAGATAACCCACTGATCTGCGAAAAGCGATTTAGAGAGAGAACCGTTTACCGGATTACCGATTATCGTTGAAACGAATCAATTCCGTAGCGCTTTCCGGTCATAGTCAAAATTCAATCAAATTATCTAGAAGAAGTCCCTCTGAAACTAATTTACAAATGGTTTTCTCTCATTTGCCTAAAATTGTGTACTACTACTAGCCATGATGTGAGCTGCAAATTTAAATCTGATTTATCAGTGCGTGACTGTAGCTTTAGGGTAGTATGCAGCATTTTTAATCATAGCTCGCTGTTCGGTAAACGATTAGCGGATTAAGCAACCAAGGGCGCGTTAACCCTATAGATGGGTGACTGTATAGTGTTATTCCATCTGGGCGTCTCCGTGCTTCAGAGAGCACTCTAAAATTCGGTCCCGTTAGATCACGCACGACACAGGCCTAATAAGGGCGATCTAAATAACTCTGTCACCAAACGATAAGAAGAATACTTGACTTGTTTGCTGATGAATGGAAAATGATTTTGTTAGAATTAAAACTCATTTATTTGCAATGAATGTGGGTAACAAAATTAAGGTATAAGGTACAGTTAAGTCCAGTATAATGTAAGTGTCCGAATGCATGAAGTTTCGTCACATCACAAAACCAATGAAGAAACAATGGTACCTGTTGTTTTTGTTAAATAAATAAAATCAGTGGAACTAACATATTGTCGTTCTGAAAACATAGGTACCTACTTATATAAATAAATAAATGAACACAATACTGCACTTAAATAGAAAAAACCACACGACCACTAGCCACTCGAAAATAAATTTGATAAAGAGGCAAACTTTTGAGGGAAATAAATCCGCAGTAGCTTTGAAGTACGTGACACTGCTACAAACTGCACGATGTTTCTATCGTGGTTTGGATGTGTTTCACGTAGGTATGCTAGTGCATTTAGAGCAGTAACACAGAAAATGTTGGGATAGTTTCCTTGGCATGACTAAGCATAAATGGTGTTGCAAGCGTCCATAGGTTTCGGTAACTGTTTATCATCAAGCGGGTCGTACGATTGTTTGTCGCTTTGGTAGTATAAAAAAAACTATCTACGTCACAGCGGTGTTACCAAAATATGATGCCCGAAAAACATCTTTAACAATTGCGCAGGGAGTGTTTTAGGTCCTTAGTGGTATATGTGAAGGATTCGCGTCATTGGTTAATACTATCAAACTATACAACTTGCAATTGGATCAAGTATAAGATACTAGGGGTCGCCCGCGACTTCATCCGCGTGGTAATTTGAAAAGTACATTTCCCCGATTTTGCTATATATCTCACTACTGCTCCGCTCCTATAGATCATAGCGTAATGTATATATAGCCTATAACCTATATAACATTACGCTATGATCTATGAGTATCTTGCCGTACCGTAAGATTCCAGAGGAATTTCTTACCACGTACGATTAGGCTGTGGAATGAGCTCCCTGCCGAGGTTTTCCCAAAAGACTATAGCATGGGGTTCTTTAAGAAAGGAGTTATAAGGTTTTTAAAGGGTCGGCAACGCGTGAGTGACACCCCTGGTGTTGCAAACGTCTATGGACGTTTGCAACACCAGAGGTACCGGTAACTGCTTACCATCAGGCGGGCCGTATGCTTGTTTGTCACTTAGGTAGTATAAAAAAAAAAAAAAAAAACCTTCTGGATAAGTGCACTATTCAACAAAAAAAGATTTTTTCTAATCGAACCAGTACTTTCTGAGATTAGCGCGTTTATCCAAACAAACAAACTCTTCAGCTTTATAATATTAAGATATAGTAGGTATAGATGCACGAACTACGCTGACTTTTGTTCAAGATCTTTGCTGGACGTTATACGAGCGCTTCTTTGTCTTACAATTTGTAAACAACAGCGGTTTACGTTTGTAATTTTTTTAAATTTACCTAGCGACTGTCCACTGAATGCGAGTACCATACGATCTGATTCGCGAGGCGGCCAGCCTCGCAATGTCAATACCCGGATTTCAAATCTTTAAGCGACAGTGTCTGAAAATTTTGATGGCGACCAATCTCTCTCTCTCTCGTCAATTATAACAAAACATGAAATTGTATTAGTATACATTTTTGTAATTAAAAGTTCAAAAATAATTTAATAGGTATACTATCGCATATTTCTCAACATAAATTACGTAGAAACTTTTCAATTTACTCAAATATTTTATAGGAAACGAATGCATAAACTACACTGCGCTCGTTTCTTTCATTTCCACTGAGAATAAAAGCGAATTCAACCAAAATTTCCTGTCGGGATATTATTATTGAAGTGTATAAAAATGTTTCAGCAGTGCATATAATGACGTTCACGTGTAAGAAACGGGTTCTAGAAAAAATGTGTTGTAGCAAGGAAATAGGTAATTTGCATTCTTAAAAAAAATATATGAAAGAAGATTATGTATTGCAAACTTATAAGCATTTGTAAATTGTTTAACATGTGTAAAGACTTTTTTTATACAACTTGGATGGCAAACAAGCATACGGCTCACCTGATGTTAAGTAGTTACCGTAGCCTATGGACGCTTGCAATACCAGAGGTATCACTAGCGTGTTGCCAAGCCATTGATTTATACCAGGGCTTTATGATGAGAGTATCCCTGGGATAGAAATACGTTTCTTTCAAAATGCATCCCTAAATGAGCGCTGGAGACCAGTACTTACACACAGGAACACAACTACACCGCTCTGTGGTCTTCTGTAAGGTGGAGGTCCTTTCCCAGTCAGGCTTGCTCGCTAGTATGGTGGTGATGGTATTTATTATTCTTTGTTATTAATTTTGGAACTATTTTTAGCTCACTACTAATTCTACATATTTACCGACATTAAACTTTTACCTAAAATGTATTCATTTATTTATTCACCACATGTTATCACATGTCACACATCGTTATACGTATATAAAATATATATATAAATATGTAATTAAAATAATTTTTAATAAATTATGTTAAATATAATTACTTTTAAGCAACTTCACGTCATTTATTTAAAAAAGAAGTAAATTAACCACGTGTGTAATAATATTTTGGTATTTAATTGTAGGTTACAACGAAAACGTTTTATCATTGAATTATAAAACATTTTTGTGGCCTTTAATTAATTTTAAACGAAAATAAAAGAAAACAATTCTATATAGATGTTCTTTTGTTTATTTGTTAATATTTAGGCGGTTCTGTTTTTTTTGTTAACCTTTTGTAGCACTTATTTCAATTTTAAATTATGTAGTCAATTTTAAGATTTTATATTATAAGAATCATCATATTATTATCTATCTAATACAAGATTCTGCCCGTTCAATATGAAAAGGGAGCTGTTTTATCACAAGAACATTATTTTGGAATCATAGGTATGTCTCCGTATTCCTATGTTTTAAAGTCTTCTTGCCGTAAAACGTACTGTGATAAAGTCTTTAAAGAATTTATGAATCTTACTACTGTTACTTTATTGAACATTTTTGAGAATATTTGTAATGTAAATAATGCGGAAGTTGGAGCCATCTTGAAATAACTTCTTTGACGTTCGACTCGTCGCAGTTGCCGAGTATTCCAATTTATTCAAATAGTTTCAATACTTTCTACTTACTGGGTACTTAGTTATCTCTAGAGAAATATTACGTCCTACTTTCTAAGGTAAATAAAAGTTTGAAGTGTTTGAGATTATGCATTAAATTAAAAGTGGCTTTGAGCGATAAAGGTAAGTACTTCTGTTCCTACTATTCTGAGTGTTATTTAAAATCATTGCTAAAACACACTTCGTAATAGTACAATATAATAAATACCTACTGCACGTTTGGTCTATTGGTAAAGTTGGTTATCGCGCCAATAATACCGCAATAAGTGTTGTAGGTTAGGTTAATTTTCGAAAATTGAAACGTAATTTTTGATCATTTTTTGAAGTTGAATGTTATTGAAATATTATAATATTACTCTTTATTCAATGCAAATATATATACCTATACATATATAATTTTTAAGTTTATACAAACTCACCGCAATAGCAAGACATTAAGAATTCCATTTTGTTATTATCTTAAACGCTCGTAATGACGTTTTCTAATTTGCTTATTATGAACTTTTTTTTTCTTTTTTATTAAACATAATTTAATATAATATTTCAATTATTTACATCTATATATACAATATACCTAATATATTTACAGTTCTTAAAAAAAGGAAAAAAAATAATAATATAATTATATACATAGAAAATACACGAAAAACGGGAGGGACTGCTTAGTAGCCGTCATAAAATTCCTCCGCATCGACGTCTGCTGGAAACGTGCCCAGAAGACTGGCAGCATTGCCACGTTGAATGGCAACCCTTAACAATTACGCTCGTAATTGTTAAGGGTCAAGATCAATTTGCGAGAAATTGTTTATAAAATTAGTTGGTTGGAGTTTATCTCTGATAAGATGAACGGTCACGATCTAATCAAACTTGGGAACTGTCTTATCCGTGTCATCGTGTTAACGGGTATAATTAATGTTACGTCTCTGGGGTATTCGGGTATTCATGGGCTAACGTGTAGTTGGCGTGCAAACTTCATGTGCATGCTGAAGGCGAATTCCTCTCTGACGTGTAGTGCCGTGAAGGGATAAAATTTGTACATTTAACAGAAGTCACCTCACCATACTGTTACAACTGTATCAATATGTTAAATCGTTTTGTCTTGACGGACTATCGACGCATAGCAAAAACTACCGTCTAAACAGCCGAAACCTGGAACAAAGGTTTAATCCTTTTACAGGATAAAAGTCTTACAGAAAATCACAGCCAATCAACACTACACAGCGTGTAGTTGTGTTCCTGTGTGTAAGTACAGGTCTCCAGCGCTCGTTTAGGGATGTGTTTTTAAAGAAACGTATTCCTATTTAACGTATTCCTGAGATTGGGACCGTTTCTGACATCACACAGGATATACATACTTATATATATATATATGTATATTGGTATATCTTTTTTTATGTTCTAAGCGTTTTTTGTGTTGCTATTATGTGTCCATCTTATGTCTACCATCTGTTATCCTGTGTATGTTCGAATAAATGCTTTCTTTTTATCTTAAAGCCCTGTTGTAAAAAAAAAATGGGTTGGCAACACGCAAGTAATACCTCTGGTATTGCAAGCGTCCATAGGCTACTATAACTGCTTAACATCAGGCGGGCCGCATGCTTGTTTGTCACCCAAGTAGTATAAAAAAGGATTCGGCGCACAATGCAACATTCGCAAAATTACATACTGATGCAAAATTACATATTCGTAAAATGTATTTCCTCAATATGCCACATTAGCAAAATGCCACACTAGCAAAATGTAACGTACATATATTAGCTTACGTTTCGGTAAGATAAGGATTTTAGTGAATTTTGAATTCACTCAAATCAAATCAAAAAGATTTTAGCGAATTCAAAATTCACTAAATTACCCTAAAAGGTTAAAAATTAGTTTAACACCAGCAAATCATCAATCTCATGATGCAGTCGGAAAGTGGCAATAGGAACTCTTCAACAAAGCAAGACAATCTCATCATATTGGGTTTTGTAGAAGTAACATTAAAAAAAAACGGCTAAACTACGGTTTAAAAATATTTTTCTAAATTATAATTTACCAAGCCTCTTATAACGGTGTTCTATAGGAAGCTTTATCCGGAGCGTCTATTAAAATCCTTACATTCAATAAAGTTTAAGCTTTATTCAAATTTTATCTTGCGCCTTACCTAAATATTCGCCTTTACATTACCATTTTAATTTAAATCCAGTTTTCTGTACCTGTGAAGTTAAATTAATATACGGTGAATTTGGTTCGAGGCGTTCGGATGACGTCTGATTTAATCATTTCAATAGGTATTAAAGCGACTTTTCACAAGTATATTAAGTTTTATATTATCTGTGGTAGTATCATAAAAAACTGTAAGTACTTAGTAAAATACACAATCTTAGTATTATGCTATTTTGCTCTATTATGCATATTTGCCGTTTGTTGTCCATCTACTGATTATACCCATTATGCCGCTTCTAGTCGATGGAAGTATCCACTAAGATGGAAGTATAATTCTGTCTACCTGTTATAATTCCATAGCTGACTCACTGCACCGATTGCGCCCCTCTAGACAACTGGCATACACAGTAGTCAAGTCGAATAGAATAGAAAGCAAATGTATTCGACATAAGTGTGTTGTGTCCTAAAGTTGCGTCTTATCTCATATATTTCTTTCTAATCCATTCAATTCGACTATCGTTTATGCCACTTGTCTAGAGGCTCAGAGCCGTGATTGCCACCACAGCTTAACAATAGTTTCTTCATCATCATCATCTCAGCCTGACAATGTCCACTGCTGAACATAGGCCTCCCTCATATGACTCCACAATGGCCGATCATAATAGTTTCTTAGCTTATCTTAATTTTACGACAGAGACGCGGTGAACCCAACTTATTTATAAAATCACGCGTAAATACTACGTGACAGACAAACCTAGTAAATAAAGCCATAATAATTAGTACTTAAGCACGTGTAAAAATATCTCTATAATACGAAATAATATTAATGTAAATACGGTAACAAAAATAATATAATTGTTATTTTATTTATTATTCAAATCTACGCGTATTTGTATCTCTTAATTGGAGTTTATAAGCTGACAGAATTGATAATTATTATACTGTGTAAAATCTGTCACTGAATTTAACACAATAATATTATCTTGCGGTCTACGGAGAGCAACAAAGGGCGCCTATTACTGAAATTATACCAAACTTTGTGATTCCGACAACTTCTGTATAGTATCAACTCCCAATCACATTTATGAATAGCTTTACTAAGGCTTGGCTTTTCTTATTATGTCGCAGATACCGGAATTTGAGTCAATTAGATTAAGTTTTGTATTGGCCCTCTTCACTTTGTGGCGTTTATATATAGGTACTAATTAAATGATTCACCATCTGCTAACGGTGAAGGAAAACATCGTGAGCAAACCCACATGTCTTAGAAGAAATTCTAAATACATGTCTGATTTACCAACCCGCATTAGGTCAGCGATTGTAAATTAAGGCCTACACCATGTCTCTATTGATAGAGGAGAAAAGACCTGTGACCAGCAGTAGGACATATTATATGGGTTGTTATGTGTATGAGTGTTATATAAATCCAGGTTTGGGCTTTTTACAACTGAAGTAGTAGACCAGACTAAAGCTCACCTAATAGTAAGTAGTCATGAATATTATATTCATCATCATCTGATCCCATAAACGTTTCTCTGCTGGGCACGGGTCTCCTCCATAGACTTGGAGGGATATTAGCCTACTATACCACTCTGGCCAGACGGGTTGCTATAGGGGTTTACACGACGACCACCGACGTCATATCAGGTTCCAGTGGTCCACCCGTGAAGGCGGGTGTTGGTGCATAGGGGGTTTTAGTCGGTATGCCGATGCCGGCCGCCTACCATCTTTGAGCCGGAGAGTCCGTCATAACCGCCTCGCTACCCCAGGGGCGGGGCGGTATGCGTAAAGCATTTCCCCTCTACAAAAAAAAGGGGTTTACACGACAAACTTATTTCTACTTGCCGAAAAAAATGAATAAATATCAAACTCGAAGTGGGATTCCAACTCACATCTTTCGAGCACTTTAATTTAAATTTTGAATTGCAACCTCTAAGTAGTACCTCGAATAGTACCACTATAAGTACACTAATATTTGAAAAAAAAAAAAAATTAACAGTGAATATAATATAGGGTTCGTATGGTAACGGATTGAGAATACAAATGTCACCACCCCGTTCATCCTGAGGGTCTTCTAAGTGTCGACTAAGGGAATAAGTCAGGCAGACAATATACCCTGCAAGAGCAGCAAAACTTGGAATAAAATCCTATACTCTGGCGATATCATTACTAAAACTACTAAGTATTAGTTAATTTACTGCCTATTTACATTTAAATCTATACAGTGGACGAAGGGCGTAATACAATGTGTAATTTTTGTTAGGGTTAGCATTTAGACATTTATAGTAATTAATTTGCTGTACACACTAATATTAATAGGTCGGTCTGAAATTTAATTAATATTAGTTTCATGGATGATTGAACATTTCATTTAATTAAGCTTAGATTATACTATCGAATACTATCGTACAATTTAATGTAACAATAATATTTGAGTCGTGGTTTTGTCGTGTTTAGTTTTGATGCAAACAAATTCCTTTCATTCAGAGTAAAATAGTATAGAGTAGGTTATTTATTTGTTAAAATATTCAGAAGAAGAGTAAGTTTTCTGGAAACCCTACTAACTAACTGAAACAACTTATGAAAAGTTATAGTATTTGTCAGGCATTCAAATTAGAGCGAGAATTCTCAAAGCACTAGTTTCAAGACTTGATGTGAAGAATAGATGTTAAAGAATTAGTAACAAATTAAATAAGTATTTTAACATCTAAGCGCGACGGTAGCCGAGTAGGGTTGTAACCATTGAAGAAATTAAATATAAATAAAAATTGGAAGATGTTGTACGTATAGACCTGTAACGGCTAACGTTTGTATGAAACTAACGTCACTCCAAGACGTAAACAAGCGGTGGACAAATTCGAACTCTGGAGTAGGAGCTCGGATGGCACAGTTGGTAGTGCGCTGGGCCGGAACCCGAGAGGCGCAGGTTCGAGTCCTGCTCCGGGCTCGTCTTTTTCCGCATTGCTTTAATATTTAAGTATATTTGAGCTAATTGCATAGCAAAATGCTAAAAAATATTTAATGTAACCAAATTGTACACAATACATGAGGTGTGAGTTCGATACCAGGTACCAATATGTACTGATCAAATGATTTACCATCTGCAAGCGGTGATGGAAATCATCCCGAGAAAACCCCACTCACTCTGACTCTGGTCTGATCTACCAACCTGCATTAGGCTAGCGTGTGTAAATTAGACCCTAAACCCTCTCAGCTTGTTTGAAAGTGAAGAGCAGACCCCTGCTCAGTAGTGGGACTCATACTCGTATACTATGTGTTGTTATTATGTTATTATTACTGTGGTAACCTTCGCAATGTAAACTTGTTTGCTAATTAAATTATTGTTACACAAAACTAAACCACTTAACGACCACTGTAAAATACAATTGAATAGAAGCGGAAAACTATGTAATTTTCTAAGTGAACACAACGGCAATGTGCTTACCGAGCTCCAAGCTTTATTAAATTTAGACTCGACAGAATTTCTAGAGAGACGTGAGGCAGGTGCTATCGTAAGCGACAACCGGAAACATTTTTTTTAATACTATTTGGGTGACAAAGAAGCATACGGCCCGCCAGATGTTAAGCAGTAACCGTAGCCTATGGACGCTTGCTATTGACATAGGTATATAGATATCACTTGCGTGTTTTCAACCCATTTCTTTTTACACCAGGGCTATGGAAGTAATCTGGGATAGGAATACGTTTCTTTCAAAACGCATCTCTAAATGAGCGCTGGAGACCTGTACTCACACACAGGAACACAACAACATCGCTGTGTAGTAATTTGGTTGTGGTCTTCTCTAAGGTGGAGGTCCTTCCCCAGTCGGACTTGCTCGCTAGTACCTTACCTCTCCTGAAATTAACGTGATACTTAAAATTCATTTATATGAATAAATCAATTTTGAGTTACAAGGTTCACCTACGTTACATAAGGAACCTATGTACAAAATATCGTGTTTCTACACCCATGGGTTTGAGTTAGGCGTTGTTTGTCAATGGCGTCGAGCACAGGACCTGGACATATACATTGGAAAATGCAAACATAAATCTATGCAATTTTAGACCATGGACTGAGCATTTTCCGCCAATTGCAAAGAGGATTCAACTAACCTAAAACGCCCGCTGCTCGTTGTAGGACAACATCCTTATTTAAACAGATGTATGTAGGTATCTATTAGGGAAGTATTACCTCGGTAACATGACGGTAATACGCTCGTGGTGACGTTTCCATTTAAGAAATAAATAGCAACGTGTGCGCGGTACGCATACGAGCAGTATGTGACTGCCAGAAAGGCTGGCAGGGTAAGAATTACGTGACGTCAATGCAAATATTTCAGAATTGGATTGTTTGTCGATGAAATTATATTTGTAGGTTGAAACGGTTACATAAATAAACAGACGCCTTTCGGCTCTTTAGTTAACTGATCCCGCTCTAAACTGGTCCCGCGGGATGAGTTGACCCAATCATTAATTTTATTATTTTTCTTTGGTCGACTGGACCCGCTTTTAAATCAGGCAGAATTCTATTGTACATGTGCACAAGTGTGCGGAAAACGTTCAACGCATTCAATATCCAGTAGAACAAATTATTTGTTCTAGTATTCAAACGCCTTCATCTGCCTTGACTTGAACTTCTTAGTAGGTAATTTGCGTATTCAAGCGCATTAAAAAATAATAATACAACATGGCATCACGTATTTTTTCCTGAAAGAGTAGACAACTATTAAATAGGTGTATATCACACTACGGTTTCTCAGCTATTTATTGGGCTAGCCCATTCATTGCCTTACCTATTATATCAGGCACCGGCACTAGTATTTACCAGGCTGATAATTAGCAGAATTTCTAGAGCCCTTTGGGTAAATGTAAATGTAGCTTCTAGCAGCAGGTGTGATTGCGTCTCTAAGGCAAGAAATACAGAGCTTTCCGTTTCTATAAAATAGCAATGTACAAGTGGATCTTTTGGCGTTATAAGTATTGATATATAACTGCTTACCATTAGACAAGCCAGGATTAGTTTATTTATCTGCATTATTATCATTATCATCTCAGTCAAAAAACGTCTACTGCTGGACATTTTAATCACACTTATAAACATAAATAATTGAAATAGGTACGTAGATTGATGGGATGACGTTTTACCTTCGGACTTAATTTATTATTCTTAAACTAAATTGGGGGTAATAAAACAAAGGGAATATTTATTTAAACGTCTTAACAACGTCTGAGCTCGAAATCCAAGTTTAATTACTTTTACAATTATGTTAAAAACTAATTCAATGAATTTGCATAATATCTTGTGTCAGTTAGAATAATATTCTTGGTGTTGTGAGTTGTCTTAGGTTTGTGTAGGTATGTAATGGTTTTTAAGAGGACGTCTTTCTGATCGATACCTGACCTTTTATAAGAAACGTATCGGCATATACGTTCTTAATACAATCAAATTTTAAGGTTATTATAATTCAAACTCCAGTCTTAATCGCTTCTTTATTCACTTCTCATCTTTTTACATCAACATTAACTGATTATAATCGTCTAGACAATTTCACTGTTTTACTTAAGATTAATAATATAATTTTACTACTTCATCTTGACGACACGGTTCGACTGTGTATCTCGCCGCAA
Organism: Trisateles emortualis; assembly: GCA_947095525.1. Classification (NCBI taxonomy): domain Eukaryota; kingdom Metazoa; phylum Arthropoda; class Insecta; order Lepidoptera; family Erebidae; genus Trisateles; species Trisateles emortualis. The sequence continues at coordinate 15,220,801 of OX352736.1, read as the reverse complement.
CGTTGTCCATTCTATCCCCATGACAACGACTGGAACTTGGAATAGCATCGTTTTTAAATATTCGCCGGAAGCACATACAATCGTTTTTAATTGTTTGACATAAGAGCATGCCAACACTTTGCAGTTAATTTGCGAACACAACTCTGGCGTCTTGAGCCATCAATGCTGCACACTCCTACTTTATGGACGGTACTGTAGGTGCCCGTCTTCCGATTCCCAATCACAATGGGAATCGGAAGGTGGAGCCTCAATAATTGGGATGATCTTAATGATCTCAGTTGTTGTTGGTTACAAACCATAATAGAGATCCAAATCAGTACTGATAATTCTCACTCTCTTCTTTAATTAGGCAATAAGGCAAGTGAAGTGTAAAACAGTAGCTTGGCAATGCCCCTAGCTGACAATCCTGTCAATACCATTTATTCATCAAGTATATCCACTCGTATGTATGCTCGCCTACCACCATAATATTATATTCTCAATTGTAATAAGACATGAAATGCTACATTTTAAACCATAAACTAACAAACACAAGATGAATTTGCTGAACTAATCCCACACCTAATTTTCACTAAGGGTGCTATATACTTATTCATCGTGTCGTCTTTCAGCTACATATTCTAATTAATTAACAAAACTATCCTTGACTCCAGTGTCCGAAACTAAAAGATGTACAGACCTTTCTGCAACTATAGCTCAAATATTTCCACTAAGTTGTTTCAAGGGATGTTACCCCTGTCAAAACCACAGTCCGTTAAACTGTGTAAAGGCTTTATAACATTGACGATTTTCCAGCGTGGCGTAAAAAGATACTTACCATTCGTAAAGGTTCATTCATTGCTGTGTATCAGATACGCGCTATTATCCCATGTGCTATGTTCTTTTTCTACCTTGTTACTGAGTGGTTAGTGGCTACCCTGGTGGTAGAGTTGATCGCCCATATAGGCCTCAGTCGATCGACTCCCGCCGAAGCACAAAAACCTCCACATGAAATACCACTTAGCGATCACCATAGAGTATCTGCGCCCTTGATACACTGAACCCACTGGTCTATTAAGTGAAACAGGCTATGAGCATCTCTCTCTAAAAAAATCTCTTCTACCTAAACAGTGTTTTCGGTGAGCTTTTCCACATATACGGCAAACTAGTTACAGCCGCGTTTACTTAGGGATATCGTACAAAAAGACGCCCTTCATTCTCCTGTGTGATACCAACCTTAGTCCGGTAGTAGCAACAGGGACCCCCGTAATTGAATAGACCCTAATAAACAGACAGAAAGGTAAATATAATGTGGGTAAGTTGGTGCGTATAGCTAGTTTAGTATGCCAAGGATATGTCGCTTCATATGCTTGGGATCCTCCGACCGTTATTGCTTTTGAGATTGGCTAGTTTACTTTATAAGTTTACGTATTAGAAGCATGTACTACGGCAACGGAGATATGTATACAGGGCCGCATTATGAAGATTAGTTTTTAAGAATTATTAAGATATTACTATCTGTGGGTTTAGTCTAATTGTACATTGTTACCAAACTCTACAGAAATATATACAATGTTCTTTTTATCTAATCGTCATATAGCGGCCCTAAGCCTCTAGACAAGTGGCATAAACGGTAGTCGAATCGAAAAGTCAAAAAAACAAATGTATGGGATTTGACGTAAGTCATCGATATAATGTCGTAAACTTACGTCAAATCCCATACATTAGCTTTTTTGACTTTTCGATTCGACTATCGATTAGCGATTAGCCACTTGTCTAGAGGCTCTGTATACATAATCATCTCCGTTGCCGTGTCTACCTATGTTATTTGTTTAAATTATTATTTTCTAGATTAATAACACGGCTAAAGTCGTCTTGTATGATTCACTCGGGTGGGAATAATTATTTTTCGATATAGCAATAACAAAAATAAATTTAAGTAAATTTAATTATATTATTTACAAACTTAAATAGCTGCCTATTTAAGGTTACAATTAATACAACAACATTTTACACACATAACGGCATTTTCCCTCTCTGAAGAAATTTTCTTTCAGAATCAGGAAATAAACTCTTTGTGAAGCATTTACGGTCCCACAAATTATATTGATTAACTTTTATTAACTCGCTTGGCTTATTTCGGATGGAAGTCACACACATCTTTAGCTTAGCCACCACGCACATCTTTGAGGAAACGGAAGAGTTAATACGCTTGCAAAAACCGTCTATAGGCTCTACATTTTAATAGAAATGAAAACTTTTATATACAAGTACGTACATAATGCCTGGCAGAAATTGCTTTTAGCGATAAGGCCGCCCATTGTACATAAATGTGTAAAATAATATCTGTATCATTAATGTTACTGGTGTACAATAAAGAGTTTTCTATTCTATTCTATTCTATAATAATATATCCATTTCAAGTTGAAATAGCTTCACTTATCTCTAATGTGTAAATTTCCACATTCATTCGAAGCTCGCGACAAGAATTCGAATGGCAACAATCACGTTTATTATAGCTCGTAATAAAGACGTCCGTCTTTTGTGTGTGGGTTTAACAAACGGTTTGCTAGCAAACTTGCCAGATTACTAATAAAGATCTTATTACGTAAATGTATTATATTAATGAATACTAAAATTGCACCTACTTCGTATACTTATTATACTAACTAGTAACATAATAAACTTGTCTCTAACTCTGTTACGTCGGCAGCCGATGTATGCTAAAATGTGTCTGGATGCTCAAGCTTAATCTTGCTTGCAAGTCAGATCTCATGACAGTGTACTCATATATACAAAATCAGTACGCAGCCGAATAAGATAAAATCTTTGAGATGGCTCCGTCACCTACCTGTTCTAAGGTATCGTTTGTGTGGAGAGCCAAAAGGCTCTAGACTAATGTCTAGAGTCTAAGTTTTTAACTACCAATTATAAGAAAACAAAGCAAAACAATTTCTGGCATAATATCTGCCCCGTGGGAACGTAACACCATTAGCTTATGTTTACTTAATCTTACTTAAGAAACAAGCAACGTTTTAAAATGTTAAGTCGGTCCTAAAGCTTTTTAACGAACTCTCAAGATTTACTGAGTGTTTAAGACTATTTTGCGAAACGCCGTCAGAGAGCTTAATATTCTTTTGTGACTTTATTAAGTTGGTTTTATGTCTATTAAATTTGTATAAAGAATTATTTCATATGGAATAATTCTATATACAGATCTAATAAATAGGTTTAACGTCTGCACATTATAACTATTATTGTTTTTCAATCGAGTAAACTCGCGCTACGTCGCGGTCGCATCCAATAGCGGCACTATTGAATATTGAATACAAAATATTCTAGAAAACCCGACCGAATAAGATACGCTGCTATGAATATTAAACACTCTCAGCTTATGAAATACATTGCATTTATCATCGTCAATCTCAGCGATTAAATTGCAAATAAAAGTGTGTAATAATCATAAATCTTCTTGTCACTTGTAATTCAAGGTGTTATTGCTTTGACTCATCATCCCCTTTTTCGTTAAGTGGTAGAACGAGGCTGAGAGTTTCTTTTATCATAATGTAAGGCGGTGAACACGTACCTTATACTTTCAGTGGAGTGTTACATTATTTTATTAAATGGATATGTTAGGCTAAGATCCAATAGTTGGGCTATAACCATAGCTAGAAAAAGCATGGGTATCATTGCCTATATTTTTCTTTTTGGCTTTTAGCATCGGCGATCAATGATTTTTCGTTTTGGCGACTCTTTTCCATCGGTCGCGGTATAGGAATCATATGATTATGCGACTGTATCGATGCAGCATCGTAATTTCTGCTTTTGGTCGCGGATCTATTTGTAATATATGAATTAATGAACCAAATCCATGTGACCGGCTTGGCGTTTTTAAGTGTGGAGTGAGGTAGTTTGCTCTCAGCATTCAACTTTTATGATCCTAAAAGCAGCATGTCTGTAGCCCTAAGATAGATATAACAGACTGCTAAACTTTATGATGTCTTTGTTTAATTTATTTATTACTTAATCTGTTTTTTTTAACTTTTTTACCATACTAGCGAGCAAGCCCGACTGGGGAAGGACCTCCACCTTACAGAAGACCACAGCCAAATGACTACACACAGCGGTGTAGTTGTGTTCCTGTGTGTGAGTACAGGTCTCCAGCGCTCATTTAGGAATGCTTTTTGAAAGAAACGTATTCCTATCCCAGGGTTACTTCCATCTTAAGGCCCTAGTGTAAAAAAATGGGTTGGCAACACGCAAGTGATACCTCTGGTAATGCAAGCGTCTATAGGCTACGGATACTGCTTAACATCAGGCGGGCCGTATGCTTGTTTGCCACCCAAGTTGTATAAAAAAAAAAAAAAACTTTTATTTTATTTGAAATACATATTTAAATGAATCAACATTACCTAAAGCTAATTGTGACTTTGATAATTTTATTATCGTTTTTATTGTGACATATTATTTAATATATTGTGTAAATTAACAACAACTCTTGAAAAGTGCGGTGATGCGGGTGCACGGTTTGATGATTTTCCTCTGAACGCGTGCATGTTTACGATTGTATGTAAATTCTATATGAATATAATTTCAAAGCAAAGTCTAAAAGTGAATTTTGCTTTCATACAATACATCGTTTCGTACATCACGAAGATACTGTTCTAATATTAGTCTCGTCCCACGTAATGGTATTATTAATTGTATAATTTTATGAGCGTTGCGTTAGAAGGGTGTTCACAACAATATGAATATTCATCGGTACAATTAGCGGTAAGGGAAGTGTTACTTACTTGTAAAGGCTTTGTTAGAAACACTATACTTATTTATAGATTACTAGTTCTTACTTTTGTATTCGCCTTATACATATACAGCCTTTTTTATAGATCATGCTCACATACATTATTTAATGAAATAAGGCTCAGAAGTTATCCTGTACAGAAAGAAAGAAAATAAAATTTCTTGGCACAATTACAGAATGTTAATATGTTCATTATTTTTCAAACTAATATAATAACACTTTTATTATCTCTAATAAAACTGTTATTATATTAGTTTGATTAGATAAATGTAAATCTCGATTCTCATCTAGATTTATATTTATCTAGTTGTTGCCAGTGATAGTGAAAATACAAACAGGTTTATTACTTTCGCATTTATAATATCAATATGGATGATGACTTATTTCAATAATTTGCTTCCAGAAATAGAACCGTGCGTGTTATATGTAAGAGCCCTAAGTGTTGGAGGATTATTGATGCAAATTATGCCATTATACAGGTACGTGCTTTAATATTACTATGTGTGACATTTACATCACGTTTGATGAAGCATTACGAATCAATGTGCATATCATTTTAGTGGAGTGGGTGGATTCAATGGATTAATTTAAAATAGTTTATGATCAGTTTGTGAAATTAATTTAAGAAGGAAAACATAGCTTCAGTTTATCTGCCTGTAAACAAGTTGATGAAGATAAGTGACTATGTGGTGACTTGCAAGGGTGGCATTATCCTGCTCCTGACCGATCCGATATTGTTCTTTTTTGAAATCCGACTCTCGTTGTGGTAGGTAGAAACTATGGTACGCCAATTGCTTCGAAGACAAAAATGTGTGAAAAAAATGTTGAAAAACAGAGGCGCATTTTCCCTTAAAATTATTATGTACAAAATATTAGAAATCAAGCTAATTTCATCAATTTAATTAAATCTATCTACTTTATTGTTTGAGATACTTAATCAATTTTTTTGTCATGATTGTGTTACTTTTTATATTCACTGTCAAATGAATGATTTTTAAAATGAACATTCTATAGAAGGGGAATGATTGTGAAGAATAGAACGGAGCTACAGATTCTTCACCTAAATAAAACACGACTATAGCCTAATTCAATTAATATTATGTCGCAGTGTTGTTCTCCAATACCTTAAACAAAAGCTTATAATATGACGGCATTATTTACGTAACAGATTTAGGATGTTTAGTCTGTCATTCACAGGTACCTACTCTCAAAGTAGCACAGTAACACAAGTTAATATAACAGACACAATTACTCTATCATTGTCTTGCCAGACACAGATAATCCATATTATCTAGTTGCCTTATCAATCGTACTCACACTACTACTCACACTAACCCTTATGTAATGTGTAATTATGTATTAGTTGTACCATAAGCACTTTCACATATCGCTAGCGACAATAGTAGAATTTAACATTTATGACATTGGAGCCTCTAGACAAGTGATATAAGCGATAGTCGAATCAAAAAGTCAAAAAAGCAAATGTATGGGATTTGACGTAAGTTTACGACATTATATCGTAGACTTACGTCAAATCCCATACATTTTATTTAGCTATCGCTTATGCCACTTGTCTAGAGGCTCTGACAGTAATTCGACTCCAGCTAAGACTGTACATAAGGTAATTTGTTTTATTTAAATATGACACAGGCGCTCATAGCTGGTTGGTCAGTAAACGATCAGCGGGTTAAGCTACCAAGGGCGTGGTAACGCTATGTAGTGGTATTTCACCTGAGCATCTCCGTGCTTCCAGAGGCACTTTAAACGACGTCGGTCTCAACTTTTTACCGTCGTTCGATCTCAATGAAGGCCTTTAAGGGGGATCTTAATAACTCTGTCACCAGGTTCACCACTAACCAAGCAATAAGAAGAAAAAGGAGACAAACACAAAATGACTAGTTGCGTAAACAAAAAGCGTCTAAAGGTTTTATAATAGCATTTCCCTAGGCCGATGCGTTTTCCTATACGTTTCGTTAAAAACGCATCCCTAAATATATGCTCTGGAAACCTATACTCACACCCAGGAACACAACTACTCTGCTGTGTGTCGTTTGGCTGTTGTCTTCTGTAAGGTGGAGGTCCTTCCCTAGTTGGGCTTGCTCACTAGTATGTACCTGTGTTAAAACACTTACTTACTAGAACATTATCCGTTTTGAAATGAGGAGATCCGTAGGAGAACCAAAGTAACCGACATAGCTCAAAGAATTGCTTCCATTAAGTGGCAATGAGCCGGGCACATAGCTCGCAGAACTGATGGCCGTTGGGGCAGAAAGGTTCTAGAGTGGCGATCACGAACTGGAAGACGAAACGTGGGCAGGCCTCCAACAAGGTGGACCGACGACCTGGTAAAGGTTGCGGGCAACCGATGGACAAGGTCTGCTCAGGATCGAGAGTTGTGGAAATCCTTGGGGGAGGCCTATGTCCAGCAGTGGACGTCTTTTGGCTGAGATGATGATGATGATGATCCGTTTTTATTTAAACTGAAAATTTCAGTAAAAGAGATCCCTGTAAGGACTACTACATCCAGCTAGTTAATCTGTAGTCTTTATGCCTATAGTAACTAATAAAAGTCTCGTGGTAAGTGATATGCATAGCTCCACCTAGCTTGTGTTCTAGTGATGAATTGCAATCAATAATTATAATTGAATAGTGGCTATGGTAATGACGGCCTAGTCAATAAGCCAATCTACATAATAATTGACCCTATTACCATTTACATTGAATGTACAATCAGCCTATTTGGTGGTAAATATAATGGATAATTGGTAAAGGTATTTTAGCGGGTCAATTTGAATGCTGAGTATCGTGAACATTTTAGTATATATTTTTTTATCAGTCAATGAAAATGTAAAGCATGTGACTGCACATGGTGCCCGACGTCAACTTGCCTTATTCGTCTGCTCCGCGGCCTCCGCGTGTTCAAACCCTGCTTGGGACAAAAATTGTGTGATAAACAAATGATTTTTTGGAGTCTGAGCGTACTTTATGTTTGTAATTTCAAGATTTGGATATCAATATTTGGCGATGCAAGGACTATTCACCAAGGCAGGTGTATTTTTTTAAAGCGTCTGAACACAGACTCGTGTGTATACCTACAGACTTTTCGTAATTCTTCAAGGTGAATTGTTACCATTAAGCATACACTACTTATTTGTTATTATGTTGTGAATTCAAATCATCTAAAAACATTACAGACCAGGAGATAATGTTGAACTGTTCTCGAGGGGCGTAAATAAATAAAAATCTGTGGCGGCAAATACAAATTTATTTCGTTAATATTTGTAGTTATATGCTTAACTTTTCGTTTGTGGCATTAACTGTTGTGCTTAAATTAATTCATAATATTACAGTTCATTACACGGGATTTTTGGAACATATTATAACTTTTCCGAGAGAACTTTATTAGAACGTATCAGAAATGTATACATAGAGGCGAACGAGAGTCTACACATATGGGAGTTCTCATATTATTCTCGTAACTGCGAGAAGTATATCACCTTAAACTTGGGCAGCTAACTGAAACACGGTTTTAGTTACGCTTTATATCCCGACAGGCCGCTTTTTCTATATCTTTATGGTATGGTATCGTGTAGAAAAAAAAAGTTTTATTTTGAATAATATGTAACACATGAAACTTGCATTTTTGTACTTGAGGTATATAAGGGTACAAATAAAAAAAAAGATTAAAAATGGCTTGTTCGAATATAGCTACTTCGTAGAAATTTAATAACTTTCACAATTGATTACTACTTCTTGGAATCGTGGAATATCGAAATTCTGTATTTTTAGGCCATTAATAATAGTGCCTAGATTAAATTATACAATTCGATTTAGAAGCGTTAATTATAGAAAACAACTAACGCGACGTACAATTTGTTTCCAAAGCTACTTTCAATTAACGGAGTCTTTGTACTTACTTGTTTATTGTAAAGAAAAAAATAGTTTGAAATGAAAATAAAAAACAAAGAAAATAATATACTTTTTTACATTATTTCTAATATTATATAGAGGTATACACACAGATATAGATATACATACATACACGCGATTTAAAAACAACAGAAAAGAGCCACTGTTATTGTTTTATGATATACGACTAGTGAATCAAGCAGAAAACTAGTTGCATTTTCGCATAATATAGTTCTGAGCCGTAACTAAATGTTTGCATATGGTAATTTTCTTAACTTTAGCGTGCATTCAGTGCTGACATTAAGTTGGCAAAGTTTTGCAATAAATTTCAAGAACAATTAATTATTCTTTATACTTCTAACAATAATTTACGAAGCGGTTAGGCATATCGAATTTATTTGTGTACAGCCCGCCTGATAATAAGCAGTTACTGTAGCCTATGGACGCCTGCAATAATATCAGGAGCATCTCGCATTGTGGACGCTAGGTTCTTAGGACATCTTGTTACACCAGAGTTATCTGTAAGCCTTGATTTAAGAAAATTGACAATTAATTATATACTCACGTACAGGAACACAAGTACACAACTGTGTGTAGTTTGTTTAACTGTGGTATTTTGTAACGCGGAGATTATTTATCAGTTAGGCTTTCACGGTTGTATAATACCATGATACCGTGCCACTATTAAAGCACTTTTACATAAAAGATTTGAGTATCAAGAGTTGGCGTGATCTTCTGTCACAATTAAAAACAATGTGCTGCCGGCGAATATTTAAAAACGAAGCTATTCCAAGTTCCAGTCGTTGTCATGGAGACAGAATGGACAACGTGGCGGCAAGATGCACAGTCGAACCGTGTCGCCAAGATGAAGTAGTAAAATAATATTATTAATCTTAAGTAATACAGTGAAATTGTCTAAACGATTATAATCAGTTAATGTTGATGTAAAAAGATGAGAAGTAAATAAAGAAGCGATTAAGGCTGGAGTTTGAATTATAATATCCTTAAAAGTAGTGACTTGATTTTATTAAGAACGTATATGCCGATACGTTTCTTATACAAGAGCCCACGAATTTTTTGTTACATTAGGTACATTACCGAATCCTTTCTTCTTAACGGTAGGTAACAACTAATACTCATATATAAGACGTTAAGAGAGGCTTTATGTAATGGAAATTTCCTACAAGCTTATCGTGGTACTGGGGATCTATCAGATTTACAACGTGCACCATTATCGAAGAAAATGGGTTCTCCTATTCACGAGTTGATATAACAGGAAACTATTACTCGCATACGCCTATTACCTGTAAGCAATATTATAAAGAGATCTTATCTAGAAAGTTTACTATTTATATCTATACTTTATATTATAAATGCGAAAGTGATCTAATCTTAAGATCTTAATCAAATTTGGCAAGGAGATATATAGTAATCTGGGGAAGGATATACTTTTTACCGTGATAACCGCCATGCTCGGGGCCGGAACAACTGCTAGTCACAGCTAGTCTAATAAATTTATAATAATTGTATGGAATAAAACAAATTCTACTGCGATTTTTGTCAAACGAAATAAAAGTTTTTCAATTTTGAAAAAAGGGAAAGGAAAACTATATTTCAATTTAATGATGTATCGGAATGAGTAGAGAAATAAATAAATAATAATTTATTTATTTATTCGATACATGCACAACATTACAGTTTAATCCTAAAGCATTGTACAGTTAAATCTTAAACCTAGTTAGTCTAACACGGTATCATTTATTTATTTACAAAATTAAATATGTAAAATAAAGTACATTAAAATTAAAAAGAAAAAACAAATAATATAACAAACTAGGTAATATCCTGTACTTTTTTAATTATATCATTTGGGGATACTGTTTTGAAACAAGCATTTTATTATTTCATGTTTACTTACAATACAAATCCCTAGTGTTTAGTATTGGGTCGGCGCGATAGGCGAGTATAGTACCCAGACATCAGGCAGATCATATTGCTTGATTACCAGTTACGTACCTAGTATAAAAAATTAAAAATAAAATGACATGGTAAACAGCAACACATTAATAGCCTAAATCTATTTAATAAAAGTAATTTACACAAAAGCAAAGCAACATTAAAACAAAATTTAAATTACTCCGAGCTATTCAAAATGAATTGTTTTTCGGACAAGCAATTTACATTGGCTTTGATGTTTCTGATATGCAGCAAAAGGTGGAAGATGATGGAAGAAATAAACAAAACAATGGTAATGTTTGTAGATGGGGAAGCACGAAATGAAATAACTGAATGCCATGGGGTAAATGAATGACCTTTTAAAGGCGGGACTAAGATTGTGAATAAACATTTGGTATTTTTGTCTAAAATAAATCAGAGGAGTAACAGGCATAGAATTGCGTTTTCAAAACAGATTTGTGTGAGATTAAATAAACGTAAAAACCTTTTTGTTTTGATTTAAAATATTACACGTAGTCTATAATAATATTATAAAGCTAAAGAGTTTGTTTGTTTGTTTGGTTGAACGCGCTAATCTCAAAAAGTACCTACTGGTTTGATTTGAAAAAATCTTTTTCTTGAATAGTGCATTTATCCAGGAAGGCTATACGCTATAGGTATAACATCACGCTATGATCAATAGAGGCGGAGCAGTAGTGAGATATAATGCAAAATCGGGACGATTTACGACGACGACGAAGTCGCGGGCGACCCCTATTATTTTACGTTTTATTGTAGTTTTGCAAATTTCTGTTTCCGAACATTAAAATATTTTAACTTCTTAATAAATTCGCAGATAATGTTTGAGGGAGGCCTATGTGCAGCAGTGGACGTCTTTTGAGATAATGATGATGAAATTCGCAGATTCGGAACAATTATCCGTGGGTCACACAAATATTAAATTGGTCCCTTGTTTAAACGGAACTCCAAACACTGGGCACAGTGTTAGAAGCGACTAGACCTTCAAGCATTCAACAGTTTTTTGAACTGTTATAGAATATCTAAATAATAAATATGCTTATTTAAAATTACAGTATAATTATTAGAAAAAGGCTTATAATCATCAAAATCTTATCATAGTCGACGGTGTATCGATCATATTATACGACCTAACAATTTTCTGGGAAGTTTAGAATGTTGAATTCTAACAGTGACGAAGGGAGTAGTACTATTTACAATTTCAGTTACATAAACCAATAAATTATAGGGCTAACTGTAATTGTTACTGAACCCCAAAACTTCTGCTTATGCAAATTCCTAAGTTTGTGATTACAAGGGTTTCACATTAGGCGTTTGCAGATGGCGGACAGACAAGACGGTAATAACACAAATTTCCCATGATTAGGAATATTTCCCACGTACGATTTCTGTTGTCGGTTACATGTTGCCTTGTGGTAGAAAGGAAATTAAAAAAAAATGCAAACTTGTGAATATTTTGGTGATGCGATCGCGATATTGACAGTGAACCAACCGTGCACGGTTGGCCTTAAGTGGTTACCTCTGTTGTCCGGTTCTATTCCCACAAAGAACAAAAAATTGTGTGATCCATAAATGGTTGCCCGTTTGTTAGTTTGGATGTACTTTGTATCCATTAATTGTATTTTTGTAAAGTCCCTCGCGACAAGGACACTCGCGGGTGTAGTCTTTTAAAAAAACTTTCGATTTCATAAATGCTTACATGCATAATAATATAATGAGAATCCTTCTTCTATCTACTCTGGCCACATGTTTCTCTTCCATTCTTCTCCATCAGCCGTCTTCTGAACATTTACTCTCTTTTCATTTATATCTACTAACTAGCTGTTGCCCGCGGCTCCGCCCGCGTGGATGTCGGTTATCGCTGTAAAAAGTAGCCTATGTACATATGTTTTCCTGAATTTTCTTTGCTATAAACCTCACGGAGCCCGAGACCTTTCCAACGAATGCAAAACCGTGGAAATCGGTTCGTGCGTTCTGGAGTTATAGCGTCAGGAAGGAAAACCTGACTTATTTTTATATCTATTAATATAGATTGACAATTCGATGACATTTAGTGTTTGTATTGTGTGTACAAATAGTTCATAACTGACCGAATAATATCTGCCGGTAATTTAATCGGGTTCATAATAAATATGAATATTAATTAATATCTGGCACCGCGCAAGTGATACCCTTGGTGTTGCGAATGTCGATAGTCTTTGAACAGCTAACTATCAGCCGGGCCGTATGCTTGTTTGCTTCCAAAGTAGTAGCATTGATTACTAAATAGGTAGTAGACATATAAAAAAAACACGCGGGGCAGTCTTTAGGGACTGCCGATAGAAGTGAAAACTAAGTAACTTGTTAATTGTATTGTCAATCGCGTGCGATGACGATGACGCAAGTTTCATACTTTTTGTTCATTGAAAAAGTACACATATATATACAGTATACATAAAGCTCATGGAAAGCGTTCCGTAACCATGACGCGAGTTCCATGATTTTTGTTTACCCAAAAAGTGCTTAACGCGCCTATAGAAATTTTCACTTCAAAAATGAAAATGTATACAAGCACACACACTATAACGATGATTTTTTCTAACAGATTAAGCACCCAATTAAAACTGTCAGACGAATTATATCTCTAGTTAGCAGTAAAAAAGCTTCTTGTTTATAACGGTCATGCCACAAGTATGGGATGTGTCTATACACCCATATCTACCCTACTTTGTGTGACCCAACATTCGTATTGCTATAACTAAAATACTATTTACCCTTTTTAACCCTTTTATCGGCGTGTATATTACCTACGCCTATGTAACGTTTTATTTGCATTTCTACGACATCATGGCCTCTAATTTAAGGGATTAAGTTGTTTGTACCTACATACATATTTGTAATTCCTGGAATTTTTTAAATTAATTCTAAAAATCTTTCTATGAAAAATAATAGTTTAAAAAAACTAAAAAACACGCTTTTAGCTAAAAAATAGAATATAAATTTTAATAAATTTAAATTAAGAATGAAAAAAAATATTAAAAAAAAAGCGTGAGGTGCATGGTGTCAATAGTTATAAATATTTTATTGACAGATATGAGTAGAGTGTTTTGATAATATCTTGAAAGCACCCCACGCTTTTTTTAAAATATATTTTTTTAATTCTTAATTTAAATTTATTAAAATTTATTTTCTATTTTTTAGTTCGGTTTTCTATAAAAAGCGTGTTTTTTAGTTTTTTTAACTATTATTTTTTACTTTTTAGTAATAATAATATTATTTATAATTTTATCAAATTAGTGTATTGTCATCGGTCCTCGATAAATCTACAAAGTGAACGAAATATGACCGTTTAAAGTGGGTCAAAATCGCGCCCAAAGAAGTCGGTTACAAACATACAAACATACAGGTGAAGCTAATAAAAAGCGTGTAAAAAGCTACGATAGTTATTTGTGACGTTGGTGTCCTTATGCCAATAGGTAAACGTACGCCACAAGCGAAGCTGCAAGCCAAAAATATTTAATTATATTTTTATTAGAGGAAATATTATAAAAGTAATGGGTAATTATGCCTGCTACTGCTATGCTTTTTAGACAAAAACCGGTCTTAATGATGGGTCCTTCGCTGCGTGCGACATTTTTTACTAGGTCAGTAAAGAAATATTTTGTATTTATGATAAATATTTTGTTGGAAAACTCAGCTTTTATCATTTTACTTTCATCTCTTGTGGCTGTAACAGTGTAAGTATATATATCACAAATTGTTCGTATATTTCCATTGCCTTAATCCAACAATCTTTCTCATAGACCTGCCTCGCCGGCGATACCCATCTTTAGGGACACTTTGAGACGACTTGAGCCCAAATAAAATAATAAAATAAAAATAAAATAAAATTTTAAAAAACAATTTTGAAAAATGATGTTTGTATAAATTGAATTAAGTTTTATAACTTATTTTAAGATAAATATAGTTAAATTGGTTTGGATTCAAAAGTTTCAATTTAATTTCAAAGATTCAAATAATTTTATTACTTTTTAATTCATAATCATAAGTGATAATAAACTTGTGTGTTTAAGTGCTAACTTATGACTTTGTTTGTCAAAGTCGGGTCTTACCAAGTCTTAAACAGAATTATGAAGTTCATCTCTTATTAGATATCGTTCTGAACCATCTTCTTGTAATAATAATTAACTTTGAACAATTTTAATGAGATAAACTTCGTTAATGTATAAGATTACTTAACTTTTTGGGGTTATAATTTAGCTTTAGCTTAAGGTGTGTCTAATCATTATTTTTATAAAAATAAGACTGGCATCCAAAAGGTTATAATTTTTCCTCCGGTAAGTACAATATTCATTTTTGCACAAAAAGGCGATTGCTTGTTTCTGAGAATGTGTGTCTATGTTGCTCTGTTTCACTTGTCATATGGCACTGCTATTGGCCTGTTAGTAAGCAAACGCTCGAGTTTAATTAGTGTTTCAATTTGACTCTTTTAAGAGAAAGGAAAATAGGTAAATTGTAATAGGTAATAATAAAACACTTAATACAAACGAGAGTAACAAGACAGAGTAGTTATTCTTAAAAATAAAAAGTTTCTACAGATTGTCCTCCCTAAACATTTTTTTTATTTGAACAAAAACAATAAAAAAATGGGAATTTGTACTTCCTCATCCATTTTATTCAATACTTGTTGTATTGAATAAATTGGACGAGGAAGTACTTTCTCCCAAACAAACATGGAATGCTAATATTGCTAAAAGCCCGCGGCGTGGGCCACCGTCACGTACCTTAATATTCGTAAAAGGCCAGGAGTATTCCGATAGCCGATGCAATACTTTTAGCAGGTTTAATTAGCCTTCATATTTTTGTGACCGTGTTTAATGCTTAGCATGCATTTACGAAGAGGGAAATAGTTAATAGTTGTTCTATAGAAAATAAAAGGTATTTCAAATTAAAATTCAAGGCCGCAGAAGGTTGCCAGAAGAGCCTTTTATTATTCTGCAGGTATAAGAATTAGTTTGTGAATTTTCATGACTTCGAAGTGATATAAGAAAATACGTCACTGCTTCTTTAAGGATTATGTTATTTTAAATATGATTTTTCTTATCCCCAAGGTTACTCACAACACAAATCCCTGGTGTTACAAGATATACCTAGCGTCCACAATGCGCGAGCGATGCCCCTATTGCAAGCGTCAATAGGCTACGGTAACTGCTTATTTGTTTTATCACCGACTACGACTTCAATCGACCTCTTTGATTTAAAAATTATCAACGAGGTCGATCGCATTTTATAAAGACGTTGCCCAAACATTTTTAAGCAGGTATACTTCTGCAATTTTTTTTTTTAAAGACAACATTAGAGAACAAGCTCTGTGACTTGAAACTTTACAAACATACAATTAACAGACACAAATTACACCCAGACTCAGAACAACTCATTGTGGGTCACACAAAGTTTTGTTCTATATGGGAATCGAACCCACAACCTCGTGCACAGCAGGCGCATACTGCGGCCACCAAGGCAGTCGAATATATCGAATCGAATATGCGTCTAGTAGTAGTATAAATAATAGTGAGTGGCAAGAATTGCCAATTTATTTACCAAAGTATCATTAAGTTTAACAGTACACAAATTAATTACCAAACGAAATTAAACAACAATAGTTTTATTAATTACTTTCTTTTCAATATTGCTTTTTCAATTAGGTGTCTTAAATTGACGTAGTAACAGTACTAACTTTAATGTTTCTTTGATCCCCGACCCAAAAGAGGGGTGTTATAAGTTTAAATTATATCTGTGTATCTGTCTGTGGCGTCAAAGCTCCCAGACGAATGAACGGATTTTCATGCGGGTTTTTTTTATCAGAAAGCTGGCATGATCGAAATGAATTTAACTTTAAATTTTGAAGATCTGTCTAGGAGTTTGAAAACTATCAGCGATGACGAAGGGCTCTTACTATCTTCCACAAGTCTAATTCATGTGAAATTGGTTTACTGTTACTAATTTACAGCAAATATAGCATGTTTGGGCTCATTAGAATTGTCTCAATAAATAGTCGCGCAGTAAGCAAAATATGATGGGATTCAGCTACATGTTCTCTCGTGTCGGGTGTACAGGACTTTCACTGGAAATGTTGCTGTATGTACCTGCTTTATATAACGCAACATTTCCGGTCCGGTTTTCAGTTAGGTAGAACCAGTGTAAAAATACAGTATTTTTTATTTATTATTCTAGGGACATATTTACAGGCTTGTAGTCAAAAGCCTGTAAATATGTCCACAACCACGACATAATCTCCCTCATTATCGTTCAAATGACTTACAGAATGATGTCGGCTCATAAATTCAGTGTCTTGTTACCTCAGTCGTTCAATAGCCTTATTAGGGGATCGCGTGAGGGCACCACTTACTGCGTAACTATATGCCTAATAAATCCTACTAGTCAGTCAACTTCTTACGAAGCGCAAAATTCGACAGACTATTTCGTAATATAAGGGTTGTCACAAACAATTATATTATTATAACGCTGTCGTACACATACATAAACAACTGAAACTATGCAATCGAATTCGTGTACGCGATGCACCTGACGTGACTACCTGTGCATAACTGATGGCGAGCCGTCCTACCTCAGGAGTCTCGCAGGCAGGCGCTCTCATACCGCATCGAATCGTTATCGTTGCTCTATCAAGACGACCGAGTTGACAGACTAGCGGAATTTATTAGACGTGTGACGTAAGAACGTAGCTAGTTACGGCCCTGGCCTTGCCCTCACGACTACCACACATCAATGTCAACAACTAGTGTTTGAGGCTTATGGCTGATCAGGAGTCGGAAGCAGGTCTCAATAAAAAACGTGTGATCTAGCAGAACCGTAGAAAACGAATGTATTTAAAAAGAAACGTTTTTACAATAAAAGCTTCTATAATATTCTAGAATGAACGAACCTGTTGTCTATTATAAATCTATTATCTATGAAAAAAAAGCAATTTATATCTTTTAGTCTATGAGAGCGCGTTCCATTGATCTTCTATGTATGGTCTTGAACATGCCGGCCGCCTTGAAAGATGCGTCTTTCAACCACCAACGGAAGCCACGTCGTCCTCAGCCGTAGAAACAGGTAGTGGGCAGATCTTCGAGCAGGCACGTTTGATTATGCCTGCGGCAGTACGTATTTCAGCGACTCTTGAAATTCCATCTGTCCCTGGGAACAAACGAATGATCCTACCCATTCTCCATTTAAATGGTGGCAAGTTGTCTTCTTTAACAACTACGAGGCTGTCCTTAACAATGTCGTCTTGATTAGCTGTCCACTTCGTTCTTCGTTGCAGCTCAGAAACATATTCTTTCGACCAGCGCTCCCAGAAATGTTGCCTCAACTGTTCGAGTAACTTGTAGCGACAGAGTGGCGGAGATGTTGTCCTGCTCAAATCCTCGCTAGCAGGTGCAGTCAACGGTCGGCCAATAAGGAAATGACCAGGTGTAAGCGGAAGATAATCATAAGGATCTGTGGACATAGGGGACATTGGACGGGAGTTAAGGACGGCTTCGATTTGCATCAATACCGTACCAAACTCCTCATACGTTAGTTTAACATTGCCTACGACACGTCTCAAATGATATTTACTCGACTTCACCCCTGCCTCCCATAAACCACCAAAATGAGGCGCATACGGTGGGATGAAACTAAACTTAATTTTATTACTACTAGCAAAATCAATAATTTCTTTAGTATTTTCAAATATAGCTGAAAGTTCTCTTTCAGCACCAATAAAATTATTACCATTATCAGAAAAAACTTGACACGGCATACCGCGTCGTGATATGAAACGTTTAAATGCCAATAAATAATCTTGAGTAGACAAAGAACTAACCAACTCCAAATGCACAGCTCTGGTAGCAAAACAAACAAACAAACAAATGTAACCTTTGATTACATGGGAACCTCTGCCTCTTTTATTTAGTATTGATATTGGCCCGGCGTAATCAACACCGCATCGTATAAAGGGAAATCCAGCTTCCAGGCGTTCGGCTGGTAGATCAGCCATGATCGGAGTTAATGTACTGCCCTTCATACGCGTGCAGGTTACACATTTATACACTACCTGTCTTGCTAAATTACGTGCTCCTAACACCCACCATCTATCACGCATGGTAGCCACCAGAAGCTGAGGGCCAGCATGTAGTAGGTAAACGTTTATGCTCGTACGAACACAATAACCACGTAAATCTGTGTTTACGACACAACAACACTGGATGCTTCTTATCGTAATCAAACATAGAATTTCTAAGTCTACCACCAACACGAATTATATTATTCTCGTCTAAAAACAAATTTAATCCTGCTATTTTACTATTACTAGACCTGTTTACTATTTTTGACTGCACATTTTGTTTAAGGTTATAATATTCTTTACTGAATGATTGTAATTGAACTAAACGTGTCAATAGAACTAATGAGTTACTAATTTCGTTCACTGTCAAAGAACCGGTCTTTCGACCTTGACCGCTAAGCGATGCACGTAGGTTATGTATGTAACGTAAAATATATGCAACTGTTCTTTGTAAACGATTAAAACAAGAAAACCTTTCGAAGTCAATAATTGTATTATCAACTTCTATAGTTAATTTTATAGTATTAGAACACTTTAATTCTGGTAATTGGCTATAATTCATATGAATATTATTAGAGTTAGTTGTCAACCAATTTAATGTAGGTTCACGAAGGTAAGCAGGACCGCACCACCACAGACTAGTGCTATCTCCCTTTAATGAGTCAAAGTAAACACCTCTTGACAACATATCTGCCGGGTTCTCCTTACCTTTAACATGTAACCAAATAGTGTTGTTTGTCAATTCGTTAATTTGTACGACCCTATTTTGAACGAAAGTTTTTAATAAATGTGGTGACATTCGAAGCCAACTTTGAACTATAGTTGAGTCAGTCCAAAAATATACCTTATCGAATGTAAGCCGAAGAGAATTAATTATTTTATTATATAATTTTGCCCCAATTAATGCTCCACATAGTTCAAGTCGAGGAATACTTAACGACTTTATTGGCGCGACCTTACTTTTAGCACATAATAATCGGACAGTAACATGTGACTCATCTTTATTATTATGTGAACGTACGTATGCACATGCACCGTATGCAGACTGAGACGCATCGGTAAAAATGTGCAACTCCACAATTTGAGCATTAGTACACACTATACAACGAGGTACAAGTATTTCAGATAGATCTTGTAAAGTATAAATAAAATTATTCCATGTAGATGCTATTTGATTAGGGACCTCGTCGTCCCATCCTATCTTTGCAAGCCATAGTTTTTGCAGCAAAACCTTTGCAGTGGTAATAGCCGGTGCCAATAACCCTAGTGGATCGTAAATTTGTGCAATAACTGACATAATTAAACGCTTAGTTATCCTTTCATCACTGGTTTCTTTACTAGTTGAAAAATTAAATAAATCGTTCTTGTTAGACCAACCAACGCCCAGCGTTTTAGACTGACAATACTCACCAATACATAAATCCTTGGTAGTCTCTGACGTCACATCAAAATTAAACGTCCATTTACGTAAGGGAAAACAACCGCCTTTTAGTATGGCAGACGTTTTATTACAAATATCTAAAAATATGTCACGCTCAGCATGCCCGGTCAACAGATCGTCAACATAAAAATCGTCATTGATGACAGCAGCGATGACGTCATCCTTACATTCCTTTGCTAATTGTTTCAAACAACGATTACTTAGGTATGGTGCTGATGCAGTGCCATACGTCACTGTATTTAACCTATAAAATTTAAGTGGCATATTGTTGTTTGGTCGCCATAATATTAACTGTAAATTACGTTGTTCAGGATGAATTAAAGTTTGTCTAAAGAATTTTTCGATATCTGCGCAAGCGACATATTTGTATTGCCGAAAACGAAGCAATATAGAAAAAATATCATTTTGCAGTCGAGGGCCGACGTACTGTATGTCATTTAAGGAATTGTTATTTGTAGTAGTCGCGCTTGCATCGAAGACAACACGTAATTTGGTTGTCACACTACTCTCCCGATATACACCATGATGTGGCACTATATAATAAGGCTTATTTGAAATATTAAAATTGTCGAGACAAGTCATGTGACATAACTGTTCATATTCGTGCATAAATTCACAATACTTTTGTTTATATTGTGGTAAACGATCAAATTTTCGCTCTAACGATAAAAAACGATTTCTAGCAGAGTTATATGAATCTCCCAAACTGTCCGGTGATTGTTTTAATGGCATTCTAACAGAAAACCTACCGTACTGATCACGTTTAGTAGTCTGCATGAACAGTTCCTCACAAAAACGGTCTTCCTCAGTAATGACGGGAGGTATATGCACTTCCTCGATTTCCCAAAACCTTCTTAGTTGGGAATCAACCAATGCTAAATTACACTGAACTTCTGTTGTGCTTGATTTGATTGACCGCTTAGTATTGTTATAAACTGGACCGGATATAATCCAGCCTAACATAGTGTCCTGCAAGTATGGACCAGTTTGGAGTTTAATTATATTTTGTTTCAATAAATCCCATAAGACATCCGCGCCTACCAGTAAATCAACGTCACGCGGGTCATAGAACGTGGGATCGGCTAATCGAATATAGCTAGGTATACGTATAGCATCACTATTAACGTGTGTCGAAGGTAACCTCGAAATGATACTAGGTAATACTAAACAATGTAACGTAGTATTAAAATCATGCACCTTTGAACGAATATCGACATTGCATTTGTGACTGGCATGTGAAACGCTATGTCCTACACCACAAACGCGTATAGTGGACTGTATGATAGGTAATTTTAAACGATTACACAAATGTTGTGTTATAAAACAATTTTGACTGCCGCTGTCAAGAAGAGCGCGAACTGTATGACAATTGTTGTCACTGTCGGCTATTTCTACTAACGCTGTTGACAGCAATACAGTCTGTAGCGGTTTTGCATTATCTGTGGACACGTCACAACTAACACTATCAATATAATTATCTGTGTTACTAACGCAGTGTAATACAGAGGACTGTGGTAACGTATTATTGACAATGGATGGCTGTGGCGATGTCTTGAACGTATTATCGACGTGAATTAACGCATTATGCTTTTCCTGACATAATTTACAATGACCGAAAGTGCAATTCTCAATCGTGTGTGTGTTTGTACGTAAACAATTATTACAAACGTTTCTTGCTTGAACAAATTTTAATCTTTCTTGTACTGACATATTCAGAAAGGTTACACACGAATATAGGGCATGACTGTTACTACATAAGGGGCATGTATAGCTACGCTTAATTGTTTTACCTTTGCTACCTGATGACTTGACCTTTGTACTATCATTGGCACTAACATAACTATGCGTAATTTGAGAATTATATTGCTTTTTATTAAAAGATGACTGTTTATCGTTATGTTTGCTTGGAACATGTGATTTAGTATCTTTACTGTCATCATCTAACGAGTCAGATCTATTGTTTAAAAATGTTGTCAAGTCATCGAGAGTTATAGATGTATAGGTTTTGTTAAAGTTAGAGATAAGTGTGCCTTCATACTCCCGCCATTTGCTTTTAGTGGAAGGATCCAGTTTATTAACAACTAAATAGATGAGAAGTATATCCTGTACCGTAGAATTTGGTTCTTTTAAGGAATTCAGTGCTCTTAAATTACGTAAGACGGAATCAACTAATGTTCTGATCTGTAACGGACATTCTTTATTAACTTGTGGTGCCGTAAACAAAGCCTTTACGTGGTTACGTACCAATAATCGATTGTTTTGATATCTCGTCTCTAGTAGATCCCACGCGTGATAATAGTTAGTGTCTGTGAGTCCTAAAGAATCAATTACGTCTAACGCAGCTCCGCTTAGAGATAATTTTAAGTACTGAAACTTCTGTACTGGATTAAGGTCATCGCGATCATGTATCATAGTAATATACGAATTTCTGAATGCTAGCCACTTGTCAAACGTACCATCGATCTTCTATGTATGGTCTTGAACAACTAGTGATTGGCTTCGATTTGTGCACCCATGTTACGTGTACATAATTGGCCTGAAAAACATTATGTGGGTATAGCTTTATTGTCAAGGTTGAGTGAAGGGTTGATTTCTAGTTGAAAATATGCAACTAATAAGGTACAAAAGCATCAATATTTTAGTGTCTGTCCGCGGCCAAAGCGTTTTTTCTTTTAAATGTGAAAGTTTCTTAAGTGTTAAATAAATCTTACGGGGATGCCCTCTGTAGATGTTTAAAAAAGTTTAAAATTTTCTTCTTATAAACTTGATTGAAATAATCCGACCTTCTTTCAAACACCATATTTTTTCAATATTGTAAAGTCGGTCAGTAATCTAGTTGATGCTTCATAATATTTCAAAATATTTGACTCATTATTCTTGTATTTTTCATTGTTGAGAATAAGAGATAGACCTATGTAATTCTGTTTCCAAATGGAAATATTCAAGATTGCGGCAACATTTAAGAATTCACTTATGAATTGGTTCAGACTATTTTGAATATTGAACTAACACATTTACATATGCATTTGTAAACCGAAAATAACTGATTGACTATAATATTATTTTTATAGAAACGACCTAGCCTAGCTCACTTTTATAGGTCAAATTTGTTTTTCCAGCAAAAGCAGACATCACTAATTAATTATATTAGTAGCGTCATTATTCAGTGTTTGAGGATAAACGCCTTTAAGCCAACCCGATCCGTTAAGATCCACGTAGACCCATTATCCTCATGGCGTTATCTACAGTATTCATTACGTTTTTCTTAAGCCTTGGGCTCGCGGATAGTCGAGCCGCACGTGGCGCCACGCGCGAAGTCTGATGAGTTGATTGCCGTATTGTGTGAAAATGTGCTTTTTATATGCTACTGACTGACTAGTATAGATCTAAATGTATATTTGAATGCGTAAATCTTAACAAACGAAACAGAATTATAACGTCAATTTTAAAAAAAACATTGATCGCTACAAGTAACATTTCTATTAATATTCAACTCAATGAATATAAAATTAACATGCCACGGAAGCAAAGCCATGGGTAAAACTACCGATCACAGAAACAATCCACATATGCATTGTAGATCAAAATGTATCGAAAACGGGTATTCCGTAAGAGCAAAATCCGAGCCACCGCAAAAACCGAGCAAAATCTGGCTGTCAGATTGAAAATCTTCAAATCTTCAATAAGTTATCTAATAGCCATCCGTAAAACACTTATTATTGAGAAGTTCAGGTGACCATCTGTCGTCTTCTTCATCAGTTTTACTTCATCATATTATACTGACTGAATGCAAATGTTTGATGTTTTGTTAAAAATATTGAAATTGCTATATTTTTTAAAGGAGTTCCTTCAATTCCTCATGGATCCAATCATCAGAACTTTCTTTTGGTGAAAATAGGACCAAACTGGAGGTTTGTCCTCTCAGACAAAAAAATATTTTTTCAAATCGGTGATTCTTCAATGACGGAGTTCTACGGTAACAAAAAAATCACACCCTTTTATTATGAAAGTCGTGAAAAAGTATACAACATCAGAATACTGATAAGAGAAATGGTTGACCCTCACCAGTTTCTATAAATTCTGGCCGAGGTGTGATTGGCAGTGAGAAACGACCGGCGAGCCTGTTGGACGGGGAATGAATTACATTGCCGATTTTTTCTGACGAAAAATCGTATGGGCTCCCCTAAAATATTGTTTCTTGTATTGGAAATCTGCCCTGGGGAATTGAGGGATTGGTGCTCGGTCTGAATTAATTAATCGCTTTGAGTTATATTTTTCTCTGACGCATGGATTGAATTCCTAAGTTAAAAACTAAGATTTTCTACATTGTGCTTGTATTTTAGTGAGCTAATAAACCTATACATAATATTATATTATACTTGTAGGACAATATAGGCATTTGTTAGTTTTTTTAAATATAATATTCTCTGGATTAAAAAAAGGTTTTATAATGCCAGTTTTTATATTTATATGTAATAGATGTAATTTTACTAAAATTCCTGTTATGAACTTCATTGAAATTACATCGTACCATAAATAGATGATTGACTTTAAGTAACAGTTTTCTGTTTTTCGTGTGGTGACGGATTAATAATATAAATGTCACCACCCCGTTCCATCTCGAGAGTGTCGTAAGAGTCAGGGAGAGTAAGGGAGTAAGTTAGGCAGACAATATCCACAGTAAGAGAAGAAAAATCAACCCGTCTGGCAAGCATGGTATAGCAGGCTAATTTCCCTCCAAGTGTATGGAGGAGACGTTTATGGGTTGAAATGATGAACAGTTTTGTATACTAGACTAGATACTTAATTATTTGCACGAGTTTTAAATAATTAATTAACCAATCACACGCGGTAGAGTTGTATTTCTACCGGTGAATATTGATACCGGTGCTCATCGGGGAAGCAGGAAGAACTTTATCGCTAAAGCTGCAAGTTTAGTTTAGTTTTCTACAGGATGGAAACAAATAATCTTCCTGGCATTACATCCATCCATACGTAATGGCTCCCTATATAGTCGGGTCGTAATCTTGTTCCCCCCAGCTTAGCAGTATAAAAAAGCAAATAATTCCACACGAGTATATACGAGTCTTTACACAAATAGCTATAATGTTATTATGTGTTCGTGTTAATAGACCTTATTCACGAAACTGGTGTTGGGAGTGTTAACATTAATAGGTACGCAATATTCTTGCACCCTTATGAGATTAACCCTTGTCAGTGACTAATCTATGTTTAGGTTGATCATAACAATGATTCTTATATCCCTATTTTGTTGTAAATATTGTAAGTAATACTCGTTCGATTTTATAGTAATTTGTTTTTTTTTCTTTAAAAAGACAACTCCCGCACTAAAGAACAAGCCCTGTGTCGCGGAGGACTTTACAAACATACAATTAACAGACACAAATTACACCCAGACTCAGAACAACTCTTTGTGAGTTACACAAAGTTTTGTCCTGTGTGGGAATCAAACCCACAACCTTGTGCACACAGTAGGCGCATACTGCGCCCAATGTTTTTCAAATTCAAATTCAAATTAATTTATTGTGGACCACAGGTTACACATAAGATCACAGTTATAATAAAAGCTCAGCTATGTCCCGCCATTAAGGCATACAATATTGATAGACAAATGTCAAAAATTTACAATAATTATTTTATGATTATATTATTTAAAACACCATTACCATGCAGTCAACGATTCAAATATAATTAGAGTAATAATAGCAAACAAACATACATAAAAAAAAAACCATGTCAAAGATAAATATTAATTATACAGATATGTCAATAAATTCACCTTTGTAGCGCCTTAAGATTTGTCTTCTAAGAAGTCTTTAATACTGTAGTAACATTTCTCTACTAAAAATTTATATAGTCTCTTTTTGAAAATGTTTGGTTCTAATATAGATCTGATTTCTGAAGGAATTTTATTATATATACGCGTACCTGTACAGAACACACTGCCATGCAACAACTGTGTCTTACTGACCACCACCCTCAATTTATCAGTATGACGAGCGCGAGTGCGGAATTCAAAAAAACCTAAATGTGCTTTTACGAATAGTGAAGTTTCGTAAATATATAGAGAGGGTAGGGGTAGTATTTTTAAATTAATAAAGAAAGGCCTACATGAATCAGTCTGTTGTAGATTGCACATACTCCGAACACAACGCTTTTGAGCAATAAATGCACGTTCTTTTTCCGATGAATTACCCCAAAAGATAATACCGTAACGTAAGGTTGAGGCTACATAATCATGGTATGCCATTAGCAAAGCTGACTTATTTACAATTTTACTTAGTCTATATAATGCATAAGAAAATTGGTTTAGTTTTTTGCATATATGTTCAATGTGTGCTTTCCAGTTTACTTTATCATCAATATATAGACCCAAGAATTTAGTGACGTCAATGTCTTCTATACTTGTATTTGAGTACGTAATGTTTACATTATTTAAAGAACTAGCCCGCTGTCTAAAGTTCATAATTTTTGTTTTGTCGAGGTTAATTTTTAAATCATTATTATTGAGCCATTCTATAATTAGTGCTAAGGTTGCGTTAATATCACATTCTAATTCCGTTAAATTATTACTAGTAAAAAGTATCGTACTATCATCAGCAAATAATGTCATTTTATGAATAGTTATTGAAGGCATGTCATTAATATAAATGAGAAATAAAAGGGGACCTAATACGCTTCCTTGTGGTACACCTGAAAGTACAGATTTTGTTTGAGATTTATAGGATTTTTCCGTTTTGCAAGTTATAGACAGCCTTTTTACTTCCGTGTATTGCTTTCTATCGGTTAGGTAGGATTTCACAAGTTCATGTATATTTCCTCTAACTCCGTATGCGTACAATTTATTTAAAAGAATTTTGTGATTTACATGGTCGAATGCTTTTGACATATCCATGTAAAGAGCAATAGTTGGTAATCGTTTATCCATGTTTAATACTACCTCATTTAAAAAATTATAAATAGCCAAATTAATTGACCTACTTTTCCTAAAACCGTATTGGCAAGTTGAAAATAAATTCCCATTTTCAAAGAAATTGTATAGACAGTTATACAAATATTTTTCAAATACCTTGGAAAATATAGGTATTAAAGCAATCGGTCTGTAATTATCAACAAGTGTTTTGCTGTCCTTTTTGTGAAGTGGTTTTATCACTGATACTTTGAGTTTGTCTGGGTATGTTCCGTGTTCTATACAGAGGTTCATAATATGACTCAGTGGAGAAGCAATTACGGCTGCAGTGTCTTTTACTATTTGTGTAG
The DNA here is from genome assembly GCA_947095525.1 of Trisateles emortualis. NCBI lineage: Eukaryota > Metazoa > Arthropoda > Insecta > Lepidoptera > Erebidae > Trisateles > Trisateles emortualis. Next base: position 15,193,324 of record OX352736.1, on the reverse strand, counting down.
TAATGTCATCATATCCTGAACTGTTTGTGTTTTTTAGGGAATTGATTATTTTATAAATGTCGTGGGGGATAGTTGGGGATATAAAAATAGAATTGCAATTATTATATGTAAATTTAGATAAATTAGTACTTAATTTTGATTTATCGCATTTAACAATGTCACTAAAATGATCATTAAAAATATTGGCTATATGTCTAGGATTATTAACAATTTCTTTATCTATTATGAGTGTTTCAATATCGTTGTTAGGATATCTGTGTTTGACACCGTTTATTACTTGCCAGGTTGCCTTACATTTGTTATGAGCAGAGTTGATATAGTGGTTGTTTTGACTTTTTTTTGTTAGATTTATTACATTTTTGTAACGATGAGCATATTTCTGAAATTGGATTTTATTTTCTTTATTAGGATGCGTCCTATACTCCCAGAGAAGATCTCGCTTACGTTTACTGCATGCCTTTATACCCCTTGATACCCATTTAGGTTTGTAAGTAGTGCTAAGCCGTATTTTTTTTAAAGGAAATGATAGATCGTATATTAAGGTAAAGTCAGCAATAAATGAATTATATGCATCATTGGGATCCAAAGATGCATAAACCTCTTGAAACGAAATCTGTTTTAAATATTTGATAAATATGGCCTTATTGGTTTTTGTGTAACTCCTTCTCATAACAAACCAATACCTTAGAGGGCAGTTGTTTCTTACAGGACATTTTAAAAGTTGAGCGTTATGATCAGATAGTGCTAATTCATGAATTTCGGTTTTACATGCTTTGGTATTGTGAATAATATTATCTAAGCAAGTGCCGCTTGTTATGCGGGTTAGAAACTTCACTGCGAACTTCATATTATAACCGTCTACCAGTTCTGTGAACCTTAGCATTATGGGTGACTTTTTTAACATATCTATATTATAATCCCCACAGATAATAACTTTGTGCTTATTTTTATAACATAGTTTATTAAGAATAAAATTAAGTTTATCAAAAAATACATTTATACATTTAAAGTCCACTTTAGGAGGCCTGTAGATGCAGACAATATATATTTTAAAATCTGTGAGTTCAATACCACAGCATTCAATGACATTTTCAATGCTGCATTCTTTTATTTCACTTAAAGATTTAAAATTGTGATATGACCTAATTAGTATACAGGACCCACCATGTCTATTACCCCGGCAGTATTGCGTCGTTAATTTATAATTTGGAATTGTAAGTTGCTCAGTATCGGTACAAATCATATTATGTTCAGTAATACACACTACATCAACAGTTTTGTGTCCGACTTTAATTTATGAAATCCAAAACGTGCACCAATTTCTATTTCATTCTACCACTGGTGGGAAATTAAGTGCGATTTTGCCACTGGTGGAAAATTAGAACGAAACACCTCCCATTTTACCACTAGTGGTAAAATAGGAGGTGTGTGGCCCACAAAGAGTTGTTTTGAATCTGGGTGTAATTTGTGTCCGCAAATTGTATGTTTGTAAAGTCTCCTGAGACACGTCGACGAGTCTTTAAAAAAAAATTACCACTGGGGATGAGATATAGGGCCAGATGGTCCAGACGGTAAATTAGAAAGGCACTGAACGGTCTTTAAAGTGAAAATTGCATGCATTCTGTCATCGTTCGTAATTATTTCTAACTGTAGGTAGCCCTAGCAATTGGACATTGGACAATGCATGTTGATGGTCGAAACGCAAAGCATCAGTATCATAGAATGGTCAAGGAAGGAATTTACAAAAATGTAAGGATGTAATCTCTGTGTCGCAATAGTTGTTTGAATTTATATAAATCGATTCTCAGGAATACAATTTCTACGTCAAATAAATATAAATATTTCTCAAACATCAAAATACACTCAGTTAACCTAATTGTTATTTAATTTGGTCGAGGCTTATCAGTGAGGCACATTCGCCAACTTCCATTCATTGACAACATCGACGGAGACCAATTACTGCGGTAATTGGAGCTCTTGCTTTAATTGATATTGTTCATATTAAATATAACATCGTTACTGATTCAATTATGTTTCAAATACAATTGTTATTAATTGATATTTCCTACTTATTCGACTCTTGCTGATCAATCGATGCGAACGGTTTTATATACATTAAGTAATAGAAACTCGGTCGTTCTATTTGGCAAGATTGATTTTCATAATTCGATTACTACAACAAAACTTCATGTGATTCATACATTTTCGCACCTAGCGTGGTTAAACTAGGTACCGTGCGATACAGGGTCTGTTCCTTAGGACAGCAGATGTCTTTTAAATTAGGAAAAGAAATAAGGAAACACTTTTTTGAAATAACATTCTATTATCAAACAGTTATCCATAACTTCTAATAAGTATGGGTATTTGCAAGCGTCAACAGGCTTCAGTAACTGTTACCATTTCTATACAGGAAAGGACATGTTTGACATCATAGCATCTTTTGTCTTTTATTAGCACGTAAGGCCTACTTCATAACTGTTCTATCGAAAAATAGAACGTTAAGTAAGTTGGATTTTTAAAATTACGTTCAATGCTTGCACTCAAAGCGCTAGAAAAAAAAGGTTTATGCATAGCAGCTGCAATATCTTTGATGTATGCAGCATCAGGCCACAAAGCTTGTTTGTACTCCCTGACTCCTGGACATTTACAATTCAGATTGCACCGGTAGTGGACAATAAAAATAAAAGTACGTCGCGGTCGGTAAACTAGGTCTCGAAGAATGCAAAGGTCGTGTTCATTAACTTTAGTAGAGTATTTACTTGTTGGAATTAATTAGGAAGAAAGTTGTTTCCATTTGTGTTGTAAGTAGACTATTCAATTTTAGACTTTATGTATTTAATGATTTTAAGAAATATGACTGCCTTGGTGGTCCAGTGGCCGCGGTATGCACCTGCTGTGCATGAGGTTGAGGGTTCGATTCCCACATAGGACAAAACTTTGTGTGACCCACAAAGAATTGTTCTGAGTCTGGATGTAATTTGCGACCGTTAATTTGTATGTTTGTAAAATCCCCCGCGACGCAGAGCTTGTCCTCTAGTGCGGGAGTTGTCTTTTTTAGAAAGAAAAAAAAAAAGGTTTTAATAGAACTGTTTCTAAAGTGGTGTATAAAACTCAAATTTCGTCAATCTGGTCCCACAAGCCGACGAAATTTGAGTCATCAGGTCCCATACAGGTCCCACATTTCTGATACATGGGACAAGCCTGCCACAAATCAAAACTTTAAGCTAATCCTGAGCATTCTTTATGAAGACAAATTGAAATAAAAGTCGATGGAAAGCTTTTTGGCCCGACTGAGATTGTACCAAAATCCCAAATAGAACCACGGCTAAAATATAATACAATTGTACCTACCCGAATTTGAGAGCACAGGTCTCAGTAGCAGCTTGAAGAATCGGAGTCTATTAAGCTGCTAACTAGTTTTTTTGGTATTTTATAACAATTACCAATATATAATTACTACAGTAACTGCTAACAATCAAGCTTACTGTCATCAAGCGGCACTTCTTCTTTTGTAAAACTTCTAACCTTACACCTACATCTGAACTTGCTCTACGCACAATATACATACATCAATCAAGTAGTTAATAATATTCAGAAGGCGTATCAACACTATGTATCATCAACATTGTAAGCTCTTACAGATAATTCGAGAGAATTTATGCGACGTTCAACGCTTGGTTAAGTTGATATTCATAACATGGATCAGCCCGCTATGAATACTGAAGGAGATTGATCAGAGATTTAGTAAGTGGGCATATTTTATGTAAACCTACGTGAGGTGTGATGAGGGAGTAAACTTTGATATAAATAGCTATGTTGAAATTGGTTTTTTGGAGAAACTACGCGTTATAAGTATCTATTTCAAGTATTTATCATCTCAACCCATAAACCTCCTACTGCTGGGCACGGGTCTCCTCCATAAATTTCGAGGGATATTAGCCTACTATACCATGCTGGCCAGACGGTTGGTATAGGGTTTTGTTTCGAGTTTTCCCTCTCTTGCAGTGGATATTGTCTGCTTGACTTACTCCCTTAGCCGACTCTTACGACACCCTCGGGATGGAATGGGGTGGTGACATTTGTATTCTTAATCCGTCACCATACGGACATTCTTAATCCGTCACCACATGGACAATTACAGTTTTATATATATAGTTACTCTTTGGTTTATTTCTTTCTGTCATCAGTAATTTGACATTCAAAAGAAAAGGACAAAGCATGATGTAACTATTCACTAGCAACACAACGTTTGTTAAAGCAGTCAGTACATAACAAATACTGCCTCGTTTGTCCTGTGGCCTAATTTTACACTTTAGTTTAGATTTTGCTGTAAAAAAATAATTTTCAGTAGTAGCACGGAGCCAGGAAGTTGGTGAAGTTACATCCCAGTGCATCGGTGAGCACGTTAATCATTTGCGTCGCCGTCGGTCCTAAACCTAATATCTCTTTATACGTGTTAGATTAACGTTCTATAGGACTATGAAAGTAATGAAATAGATAGTGTAGGTCATGTTGTTGTGCCTATACTTGTGCACTATAATATTATGTCCTGCATAGTCGGCAAGACTCCAAGTCAAGTACTAGGTTTCTTAAATCGCACTAATCTCTGCAACTGCTAGTCAAATTAAAAAATTATAATTGTATGTGATGGTCCAATTCTTGAGGAAGGTTATGTTAAGGCTAAGTTAGGTTACCACTGACGTCATATCAGGTTCTGGTGGTCCACCTGTGAAGGCGGGTGTGCACACATAGCACAGGGGGGTTTTAGTCGGTATGCCGGCCGCGTACAACCTTTAGGCCAGAGAGTCCGACCTATCCGCTTCACTTCCTCGGGCAGGGCGGTATGCGTAAAGCATTTCCCCTCTACAAAAAAAGGCTAAGTTACGGCACTGGATATGATCATGATACGGTGTAGAAGCATGGCATGGTAAAATTAAACGTGATTAAAATTAAAATTAAACTTCAATATATAATAATAGCAAAGCACAAAATATAATTATCTTAACTAGCACTTTATCTCACTGCAGGCAAACATCGAAGACTTCCATTTAGGGCTCGATAAAAGCTCCCAAACCAATACCTTGAAAGGGCATTAGCGTCTCCCATATCCACTCTTTAGCGTCTTAAGTCGTATAAGTTACAATGCTTTTATTTTGCCCATTTATTTATAATGGAATATAAAAGAAATACGGCTTTTTGTTTTAGTTGAAATGGTTTGTGCTTGTTCTGGTTTATTAGATAAAGGTTCTTTTATTTACTGTACGTATTATTCCTTTGGGAATGGGTGTTGTATGCACAGTGCAGTAACGCTCTTGACAATCGCGAAACGTGTTACGTAGACTGTTTTAAAGAGAATTATCAATTCTACTACTAAACTAAAGTTACTGGTAATCACTTAGAGTTGCTGGTTGTTTTCCTGTGTCTTAATGTTTTGGTCGCGTGAATATCATTAGATTTTCGAATATTAAAGTTGACCACAGAGTGAAATTAAATTCACTGAATTATTGATGCAAGGTAAATTACAGCTATGAGAATTTTATACGAACGTAATTAATGTTTTATATGGTTATATATACATCTATGCATATACATAATATCAAAATGTCTGTTTGTAATATTTAAAAAAATAACAGTTGTCTTCTAAATGCATATGACCTTATCTATACTATACTGTCTGTCTGTTTGTTGCCGCTAATCTCCTCTAGACAGATTTGGCGGGACTTTCACAGGCAGATAGACTTTATTAGAACTTAGCGCAAAGAAATAAAAACCCTTGAAGTTATAAAATAAAACAGGTAAAGCCAAGTATATCATATTGTGCCACAGCGAAACGGGACCGGCAGGGGTATTCCGTAAGAGCGAAAACCGAGCGACCGCAAAAATGGAGCAATATCTGGCTGTCAGATTGAAAATCGGAGCAAAATCTGGCTGTCAGATTGAAAATCGGAGCAAAATCTGGCTGTCAGATTGAAAATCGGTATTCCGTTAGAGCGAAAACCGAGCCTTTTTGACATTTAGCAATCGTGTGTGCCGTTACCGAGCAATCACAACTGTCAGTTTGCGATCGCTGTTTCTTAGAGAATCAGCCGGCTGGTATAGGCAGTAGCGAATAATCCTTGCTACGCTTAGACTCTGTTGTTGTTGCCCGAGTAGCCTAAGAACTTCGTTTATGATCGAAGCGCACCGGTACTACGTTTGTCAAATAAAAAATACTTACATCTACATAAAATAAAATAACCATAACTTATAGATTTTATAATTATTTACTTAACATCTTTAAATACAAAGTAAAACGGCCCCTTGACATAGTTGATGGAGGTCTGGACCGTTGTTGGTGGAGGCCCGTGCCATTCCACTTTAAAGTTCTCTATGAGGCGCGCCAAAAATGTCTCGATCTCCAACTCAGCTACGCGACGGCCTGTAAAATTATTTTAATTTTATGCTAAATAATTGTGTTTTTGTTTATCTTAACATATATAAATTACGTGTCACGTTGTTTTTCCGCTCAAAAACTACAGAACCGATTTTAATAAAATTTTGCACGACGATTTTAATAAAGTGTGTGCAGTTTAAAAGATAGGATAGTTTATATCTCGATATGGGCCTTCAATTTAACCCGGGCAAAGTCGGGTGGGCCGCTAGTAATGTATAAAAAAACGAACTTAAGCGAACCAAGTTGACAAGTTTTGAACGGCAATTCAGTTTGACAATCAAAGTTATAGCGAAGTAGGTAATTATAGTATAGTAAACTAACCTATACAACTGCGAGCTCCAAAGCCGAATGGGGAATGTGCAAACGGATGGGCATTCCCGTAGTAAAGTGGGTCATTTTTGTCAGCAATCCATCGTTCGGGAATGAACTCCAGAGCTCGCGGATAATATTCATCCATTAATGACATGTCGCGGTGAGCGAATACAAGATTCATCTGAAACAGTTTTGAATAAAGTTTTTAAAATGACTGATCTCACCAGCACTGGCCTGATAAAACATGGCCTTCCCAAAAAACTAAATACTAAGAAATTAGGGTGTGAGCTTGTTCCTAGAAAATAATAGGAGTGCCATCAATGCAATGCCTCTAGCCTTCTGGGCACGTATCTATTATTTTCTAGGAACAAGCCAGCCCTCTGATCACGCGAATTTAGATCAGTCGTTTTGCTTTGTCGTTTGTACCTGTAGTTTTTTTTTTATAATCCTACTAATATTATAAACGTGAAAGTTTGTAAGAATGGATGGATGGATGGATGTTTGTTACTCTTTCACGTAAAAACTACAGAACGGATCTCGATGAAATTTGGCACAGAGATAGATTATGATCTGGAATAACACATATGCTACTTTTTACAGCGATAACCGACATCCACGCAGGCGGAGCCGCGGGCAACAGCTAGTCAGAAAATAATTAAATTTAATTTTGAAATAGATACTAAGTAAATCAGGATTTAGTCTGATTCTTTAAAGTATATTAAGCTTACGGCTTATAACGATCGCACTACATACAGGCATACTGGCAACGCATGTCTGTGTTGCCAGTATGCCTGTATCAAAAAGATGTGACGTAAGCAAATAATATGCCATCCACGCCACATGTCTATTGTACGTCGGTAGAGAATACGAGGCGTAGTATAAATAGATAAATTTATACGAGTATCATCGTCGTTCCCTCACTACTAAGGGTGTCGATCCTTAGTAAAGCCTCCAAGTCTCCGAGCTATGCATTTTTTCTTTTTCTTAAAGATAATTCCCGCACTATGAAACAAGCTCTGTCACGGGGGACCTTACAAACATACAATTCACGGACACAAGTACAACTAGACTCTGGAGAACCATTTATGGATCACACAATTTCTTGTGCCATGTGGGGATCGAACCCACAACACGCCATGCAGTGGTAATTGGCGAGGAAACCACGGACCAACCGTGCAGTCAATGCGGTCTTCCGAAGTGTGGACCACACGGTATCTCTAACAGCCCTCTTGATGGCAGACCATCTTACTATCTTCATTACACGACTATAACTTTATAGCGATGTGGTAGTTGTCCCGAAAATATTATTATTATATCTTTACCCAAAAAGTTTCTAAAACGACATTTATAATCACGTCCTAGTTTTCCGTAATTAATGGCATTAGTCTAACAAACTCACTAGATGAGTTATTCATACTATGGCCCTCCAGGATTACTCCAAATTTGTTACACAAGTTTTGCGTACAACAGTGGACATTTCCAGTGTGATGTACATTACTAGGGGGAGCGATACATCTGTGTTCGTTGGAAAACAACGATAAATTGGCGTTTAAATTGTACATATAAATAACACAGCGGTGAAACACTTCGCACTCATTCGCTAGCCAATTTGGAGTGGCCGGTTGAACACTTTCCTAACTACCTCTAATTGGCGGTAGTTTAGTGATTGAAATCCTTTTCAACTGAATGAATACAGGACTCTTCAAAGAAACAAGATCGTTAAAATATAACATGGATGGATATCTAATGAGAATATTTTATGCATATAACACCATAAATTACAAAATACACAATATAATAAGCTTGTATTTAAAAAATATTTTTTTAAACAAACTTATTTTACTTATTTAAAAATGTAAAAAGTAACTCACGTCTTTAGGTATCCTATAACCCAGCAAATTATATTCCTTAGAAGTCTTTCTCAGATTTCCTGACACAACCGGCTTCATTCTCAAGCCTTCTTTGTAACAAGCTTTCAAGTACGGCCTTCTTTCTGACTTTGATAGTATTTCTTCTCTTAATTTGTCTTGCTTATCTTGGTGCGTTGCTAGAAGGTACAGTGTTGCAGTTATTGTATTAGCTGCCTGCAACAAAACAGGCTTAAGTGACACACATTATATGTATTCTATAATCAACCTTATTATTTTGTATTGTGAACCGTACTCGTAGCTCGCCTGAATTCAATGCACTTACCGTATCCACTCCAGCAAATAGCATATCACTAGCCATAATGTACGCAATCTCTTCATTAATTTCAAGTAATTTTTCCAGTACTCCTTTTTCATGTTCTAAATTTCGATTAGCATTTTGCTTTAGTTGATCTATACCTTTTTTAAGGAAGTGCTTTGTAAGACTGAAATCAGTAAATTAAAGGTCGTTTGAAAGTTATGTTTTGTTTGTGCTATTTCTTCTGAGGATTATAGCAACGAATGATAATCCTATAACGGAATATATAATTAACAACATTTTGGCAAATTATGAAGAAAGATTTTTTTTAATTGTGATTTTAATCCTACCCATATTATAAAATTAAAAGCAAAGTTTGAAAGTATGGATGGATGGATGTTTGTTACTCTTTCACGTAAAAACTACTGAACGGATCTGGATTAAATTTGGCACAGAGATAGATTATAGTCTGGAATAACACATAGGCTACTTTTTACTTGTTGCTCAAATAATACAGTTTAACACTTTCGATATTTCAAGTTAGACACAATAGAGAATCTATTGTTATGAATTAGATACGATACATGGGACAGGGAACCTATTAATATTGAAAATTATTACTTTTCATGTAGTTCATATAACTTCATAGCTTTCTTGTACTGTGGCGTTGAAAAGTATTTCCAGAGATTTGGACTGAAGTCCAACTGGCTTGCTACCGTGAACAGATCGTGAATGCACTGAATCAGCTGCTTTTCAGGGGAGTCGTCAGGTAATGTAGAATCAATACAGTTTAAGCGGCATCCAAGAGCCACAGTACCGATAGATTCTAAGGCCCACAGATTCATTTCTGTATCGAAGCTACTTCGAAGCATGTTTTTCTCGTCCCGGTCAGCTTTCATCCTAAAATAATATTTTAATCGCATTATTTTGTTTTTTTTTCAGTATTTTTGTTGAGGTCAGCATCCTCATATTTCAATTTACTTTTTAGTTTTAAAATCTTTCGCAGTGCCGAAGAAAGAATATAAAAAGAGCCAAAACCCTGGGCCGAAACGGTTTTTTTAATATGATTTATGATACTTAAATGTCAGAATATGTAAAGCAGAACATTCTAGTGATCGCAATTATCTATAAAATATCATGATTTACAGATAATATTGTAGTTCAGTTTATGTAAGTACTTATAATCTTGATTTACGTCACAACTCTATCTGTATAATATAACTACTGAGTTACATAGTCATATTATTTTCAAAATATATAAATAGGGATCCATACAATAAAATTGGGAATGTAATATACCTACCTATTGTAACAGAATCAGATAGAAGAAGAGGTTCTTGTATAATTTATTTTAACATAGTAATCTAATTAATGAATGATTTCATATTGGAAAAGATTCAATTATTTTCTATTTTATGGACATTAAAAATTAAAAAGTATGTAAAAAAAAATTATACCTTGCAATCATATCCATTGCAACTTCATCCAGTACACTGCAGTAAAGTTTAATCGTTTTAGGCTGTAACATCACCGGATTGACAGTAGATCTTATTTCTTTCCAAGGTTCACCATGACTGCAAAAAAAAACATTTTTCATCAAAAAATATCCTTACTAATATTATAAATGTGAAACTTTGTAAGAATGGATGGATGGATGGGTGGATGGATGTTTGTTACTATTTCAGGTTAAAACTACTGAACGGATCTGAATGAAATTAGGCACAGAGATAGATTACGGTCTGGAATAACACATAGGCTACTTTTTGCAGCGATAACCGACATCCACGCGGGCGGAGCCGCGGGCAACACCTAGTACGTATAAATAAATAAACGTGCACACAGGTTACTATTTAATCGTCCTACCTTAGCCATAATAGACCTAGTAGTAATATATTTATTAATATGTAAATCATATCGAGAAACCTGCGCTGCCGTTGTCTCGTCTTGGCCGGGGCCCCTTGCCCCCATTCTATTTTAACCTTAATTAGTTTTTTTTATATGGTAATAGTATACATAAATATACTTAAAAATAACGACGTAGTAGTTTTATTGAGAGGCCTGTGGGTCTACTGATTAATGAATCTGACTACTACGCCGGAGGTCGTGTGCTCTCAAATGGACGTGGGTGGACAAATCTTTATGTCATCTACTAGGGGTCGCCCGCGACTTCGTTCGCGTGGTAATTTTGAATATTTTTTCCCGATTCTACAACATATCTCACTACTTCTCCGCTCCTATTGATCATAGTGTGATGTTATATAGCCTATAGCCTTCCTGGATAAATTCACTGTTCAACAAAAAAAGATTAGCGCGTTCAACCAAACAAACAAATAAACTCTTTAACTTTATAATATTAGTTTATCTATAAGTATGTTATCTTTGCCTAGTTTGGGATCAGATGGCGGTGTGTAAATTGTCCCAAAATATTATTATTGCTTTCGGCATGTAAACTATTACTTACTCACTCATAAGGCCAGTAATGCGAACTTTATTTGCTTTACTTTTTTTGTATTGTTTTCTATAATATTCCAGAGAAGCAAAACCTGGTCGCACTGGCATCCAGTTCTCACTACGTAATACCTGGAAACATGTTAAAGGAGCTTTGATTCTAGATTTTAAACTACAACAAACGACGAACTGCAACGTCTACATGACGACGTGGCGACGTTATAGTTTATCTTATACCTTTATATCTTTTCCCGACGATTGAGCAAATTAAAAAGAATAAGAATTTGTAAGAAGAGATTACAGTACAGGAGATATATAAAGGGTCTAGTAGGTACAATATTTTTAGATAGGTGCTACTATCTTGTTTGGACTTTGACTGCATTAGCAGTCCAGTGGCCGCAGTAGGTGCTTGCTGTGTCGATCCCACACAGGACAAGCAGGACTTTGTGTGACCCAAAAAGCGTTGTTCTTAGTCAGGGTGTAATATTTGTGTCCGTGAATTGTATGTTTGTAAAGTCCCCCATAACGCACAGATTGTTCTTTAGTGCGGGACAGCCTCGAATCTCCAATTTTTTAGCCGAGGCTAAAATTGTAATTTCCCCCACCTCCCCCTCCGATACCAGTTCTGCGCAGGAGGTTAAATTATGAGTTGTGCATTCGTCTGCAAAGACAGTATGAATTTGCCGCTCAAAGACAGATTGAGTCCCGCCCTCTGAAATTGCCGCCCGGGGCTTGGGCTTGCCCCCCCCCTCTAGATTCGAGTCTGGTGCGAGAGTTGTCTTTTTTAAAAGTAAAAAAGGAAGTTTTTTTTTATTGGATTTGATATTATCCTGTAGAAAGGTTTGACAATCCCGTTCGGTTATTCAACAGTTGTTTTTTTAAATTCTATACATTAATACATTGCCGACCTATTTTATATAATTCTGCAAATTTAGCCAGTATACAAGCGTGAAGTGTCTGATTTGTTATACTTACATGTGCGGAAATTTCAGGATCACGTATAAAAACCATGGTCCCCACACCAAAGCTGCCCTCAAATCTGACCAACGGACCATATTTATCAAACAGCTTTTGTAATTCTCCTGGCTCGGCAAATTTATTTAGTTCACCTGTAGTCAAAGTAAGTATATTTAACAAAATCACTGACATCATTTTATGATAGTTATACTGGTTTCCACCCGAGGCTTCACCCACGTGAACCTCAATATTTTTCCACTCCACAAAACAGTATTTTTTATTGAGGTAAGTAATAAATAAATATCAATATTAAACGAGTCTGAAATTTGCGTCTAGTACTCAAGTACTAAACGCAATTTTAGTCTAGTACTCAAGTACTAGACGCAATTTTAGTCTAGTACTTAAGTACTAGACGCAATTTTAGTCATGTACTCAAGTGTTAGGCGCAATTTTAGTCAAGTACTCAAGTACTAGACGCAATTTTAGTCTAGTACTCAAGTACTAGACGCAAGTTTAGTCTAGTACTCAAATACTAGACGCAATTTTAGTCAAGTACTCAATTACTAGACGCAATTTTAGTCTAGTACTCAAGTACGCAAGACTCGATCTGCCGTTCGGGTGTGGTTGAGTAACAAACATAATATATCCATCCATTATCGTAACTATCGCATTTGTTATATTAGAAAGAAGTAGGATTAGGGTCAGCATCGAGTGAATGTTATCCTTATATATAACAAGCACTCATGGGCCAGAGTAGCCATATGCCATTAGGGCAGGACGTATGCTTGTTTGTCAACTTCGTCACGATCAGCCGAGAGTTTCACTGCTGGACATAGGCCTTCCCTAAGGATTACACAACAGATGACCTTGTCCATCGGTTGCGCGCTATTATTACTAGGTCGTTGGTCCACCTTGTTGGAAGCCTACCCACAAGTCTTAGTGGCATAGTTATTTGTCAGTCTTAATTAAGAATCTAATATCAACAATGTGTAATCTATTTTCAATTGATCTGGAGATAAAACGACGTTCATGCGTGAAGAGGTTAATGAATGTAGAAGAAGCGAAAGAAGTATGTTTAGATCGAAGCAATTGACGCATCGAAGGTTTGCCCAACGTAAAAAAATCCATTCATCCATTTTAGCCCAAAAAATATTACATATGACTAGAAAATATAACAAATGCGGAACAAACCGTACCATAGTCTCTGCCTACCCCAATTGGAGACGGGCGTGATGCTATGTATGTATGTAAAACGGCTTCCCGTTATTGTTATTATCCACATAGCAGAACGGAATGTGAATTCAACGTCCAACCTATATATACATACCAATCTATGACAATACTGGCTATTTGACATGCGTTCTCAATTAACATTAAGGCTAGGCCCTGATGTTATCAAATCTATAGCTATGCTTTAAATGGTACTCATTGTAAATTGTAATACAATAATGGGTAAGCTTTGACCAAAGATAGCGCTTGTTGGGTCAATCAGTAGATGAGATATATGGGAGAATGTTATAATATTTTTTAAGAGAGGTAGGGCATCATACAAGCAAGCAAACCCGAGGAAAGACGTCCTGCTTAACGTCATGGCTGTACAATGACGTGTTAATCGTGAGTCTTTCGAGCGAGAATGAGGATATGATATGAGCTATGAAATCATATCCATGAGGATATGAGCGAGAATGATCTCGCTATGTACATAATATGTATATAGCACTGTCCCTCTTTCTCACTCATATCATATCCTCATTCTCGCTCGAAAGACTCACGATTAACACGTCATTGTACAGCCATGACGTTAAGCAGGACGTCTTTCCTCAGTCGGGTTTGCTTGCTTGTATGGTGCTCTACCTCTCATAAAAAATATTATTACATTCTCCTATATATCTCATCTACCGATTGACCCAACAAGCGCTCTTTCTCGCTCGAACGACTTCATTTACTAACTGAGTAGTATAAAACTCTTCTAATCTCTTTCATTATAATATTATGGCTATTATAATGAAAAAAAATTAGACTTCTTCTTCTTAACGTTTGGTTAGTGGTCAACCTGGTGACAGAGTTATTTAGATCGCCCATATCGTCTCTGTTGTGATCTAACGACTGTTAACAGCTGGGACAGACTTTTAACGTGCCGTCCGAAGCACGGAGACGCTCAGATAAAATACCCCTATGCGGTCACCCATCTATAGGGTTACCGTGCCTTTTGTTGCTTAACCCGAGTGCACCTGGCTATGAGCGCCTCATTAGACTACTGACTTGTGTTATGACTGCCTAATTATTTCCGCGTCAAGCTTACGATTACGATTGTCGTTGATTGTAAAGTGCTGAAACATATCTGTAGGACTGACATAAATGTTATTGGGTTTTCTGTGAAAAAATTTACAGTAGCAGCACAAAGTCTGAACTTGTGTACGTTATACGGCATTAGGCTCACTGCTTATATGAAGGCTACTATAACTGGTAAACCGTGGACATCGTACACCTCTGCCTGCTCGTTCAGAGGCAAATGCGTGATGTTGTTATGTTAATCTTACCTCCAGGAAGAAAATGGTGTAATTGTCCAATAACAGGTAATACTGACGGTCCTGGGATTTCTTTCCATGATTTTAAATTGGCGTCTAACTTTGCGGCACCATTACTCGTTTCTGCTATAGTTCTGAAAAATGCGTGTTGGTCATGTTGAGTAAAACTACACTCAAATAGTGTGACTTTAGTCATCTCAAAAAGACAACCAAGTTAGCTATAGTAATACTTTTTATATGTACTAATTAAATGATTCGCCACCTGTTAACTGTGAAAGAAAACATCGTGAGGAAATCTTCCACAAAGTGAAATTCACATTGGTAGGTACTGCCACCCGGGATCAAACTCGCACCTCTTGCGTGCAAGTCTTTAAAAGTAAATAGTCCGTAACTATTTGTCATTTTGTTATACTCGTTCTACATAAAATACCTAGAGATATTATTAGGCATGTGATCGATTTTATAGAAAATGTAATTTCCTATTGCAGTTGCATAAAATATTTATTGTCAATAATACATTCCGGTTGAAATTATATAAGAACTAACCTACGTGAAAAAAAACTTAGCAAACAATATAATATTTGAAGATAGGTAGGGCACCAAAGCGAGCAAATCTGAAGACCACGAGTAAATAATAGTGGTGAAATAATGTCCCTGTGTAAATACAGGTCGGAAGTACTCATTTATTCATTTTATTTTAAAAGTAAAAGTGTTTCTTTTAAATGTTTTCCTAGCTCTGGGATATTCCATCACTAAACCATGGTATAACAAATTCATGGGTCACGTACGTAAGTGTTGCGATAACTGTTTAACATCAGGCGGGCCGTATTCATGTTTACCACCTGAGTAGTATATAAAAAAACATCACAGCTTTTATCATTAAAGGGTAGACAGAGTGTAAATAAACAAACCTCCTAACCCCTTTTTCAGACTTAATATACGTCCATGAATGCATTAAATACAACCGTTTGATTCACATCATCATATTACATACATATTCCACCTATTCTGAGCTCGGAGAGGCTGGTTATCTGTAATACAGGACCTCCTAGTACAGAGACCAGTCTCCCACACAGACCTTGCATAATGCTACCTTGTATGGACTTCTTGTTTGTATTTATAACAACTTGTTATGTACTGTGCGAGAGAACAAATAAAAATTTATTATTATTTTTATTATTATCTATCAACTCTTTAACACGGGTATTTTCCCATCATTCAAGGAGAATACCCGGGCCTTTGGAAGGCTTACGCGGGGACATAGATCCAACACGCAGAGGCCAATAGAGAATTTTAATTTAAAATGGGATGAGACGCTTACCATAGTCATGCCACAGCTGCACTATTGCAGTACAGCCATGACATGCCTATGGTGAGTGTAGAGCTATTGCAACATGAGAAATCAAATAACTTTGGGCTATGGCATTGGGTGTTCGATGGACTGATTTACAATGATTATGGGATAAAACGTCGCCTGCCATCATTTAAAAGTTGGGATATACTCTAAATGTAAAATAGGCAGACGGTGACTCGCCTATACACTAGATGGGCCCCTTGAAACAATATTATTATTATTCGTACTGGAATCGGCCAAAATTTACTTTTCGATGTTCCAACTAATAAATTTGTTAAAAAAATTACGAACATATTACATAGCCATAATCAAACGAATACAATACATACCTTATAAC
Source organism: Trisateles emortualis (assembly GCA_947095525.1). Taxonomy (NCBI): domain Eukaryota; kingdom Metazoa; phylum Arthropoda; class Insecta; order Lepidoptera; family Erebidae; genus Trisateles; species Trisateles emortualis. Next base: position 15,176,789 of record OX352736.1, on the reverse strand, counting down.
CTCCTTAAAAGCAGCTCGTGCAAAACTCAATTTAAATTTAGACGTCTGCATGCTCGTAACACTGTTCACAGAGTGAATCACAGAGAGTGTCGCGGTGTAGTATACAAAACACAGAAAACTACAATCTTTGTTGATACTGTTATCAATTATTATTTATCAAACTACTTCACTTTCACGTGCGTTAGCACACTCGTCTTGTATTATTTGATGATTATTTTGTTAATCACTGAAAAAAATATGTAATATTTTTTTAAGATGTTAATTTAATCTTTAATAACAATATATATTATACAAGTAATTTACTACATTAAAACTTCCAAAGGTGTTTATAAATTGCGCTCACGTCTGTGTATTACGTTATAACCTTGACCCCATTGGTAAATAAGGCGCAAAACAAGACTGCTTAACAGGCAAGAGGTTATGTCATCATTTCAACCCATAAATCCCACTGCTGGGCACGGATCTCCTCCATTTTTGGAGGGATATTAGCCTACTGTACTGTGCTATGTTTTGTTTCGAGTTTTTCCCTCTCTTGCAGTGGATATTGTCAGCCTGACTTACTCCCTTAGTCGACTCTTTATGACACCCTCGGGATGGAACGGGGTGGTGACATTTATATTCTTAATCCGTCATCACACGGACAAGAGGTTATGTACCTAACTACATTTAACTAACAATAATTACGTCATCACATAACAATAATAATTGTCTATTAACTCGCCTAGCGCGGCGGCCAGATAACACTGGTTTTTCTATTGTGTCTGGTTTGCTAACAGCTGATCGGTCAATACAAAATCTTTCACAATTAACGAAACTAGTTAAACATTTGCTTTTCAATAACAATAATAAACACGCACAAAATCAAAATCGACTATGAATAAAATATAAGATTGGTTTTGCATTACAATTTTTTTTATTTTTATATAGTTACATACATTTTTTAAAAAGACAACTCCCGTAATAGGGAACAAGCCCTGTGTCGCGGTGGATTTTACAAACATATATTTCACAGACACAAATCACACCCAATTATTTAACGATATCACCAAACAAATTATGTAAAAACAAACTCATAAGAAATATGAGTTTCCTACTAACAGATAAATTCTAATCAAGTCGACAATTCACTTTTGTGGAATATTGACAAAACCGATTGTGATTGTTAGCTCCGTTTCATGGTAACCATTAACCTTGAAAGATAAATTTCTATTTACTAGTTAGAGGAATTCTGTGACAAACGAGTACAAAAAAAGTTGTACTACTACGTGCTGTAGTAATAACTCGTTTTTATATTTATTAGGTGCCAAACAAGCATACGCCCCGACTAATGGTAAGCAGTTACCGTAGCTTATTTACGGTTGCAATACCAGAGCGCTACCGCTACCAGAGGAGCTTGGCATCAAAACAGTGAAGAAAGAAACAAAAGAGAGAGGCACAACATATAAAAACAGATTACAGCATACTGGCACATCACCTTATAGATGAAATATTTCCAAGTGCGAGGAAACTTAGTCATATAACATTGAAAAACTTGTAAACAAGGTTTTCAATACGTATTTTAATCTTATAGCTTTTCCAGATTATGTTGATTCATTGTGAAAGTGGTACTTTATTGCTTTTAAAGTGTTAAATAATTATAATAACACAAATATGGGCTGATACAATGTTGTTAATGAATAACACGTATTTCATGTAAAAACCATTTATTTTATTTTACCAATACCAATATATACAAAAAATAACTTAAAATAAAATTAACACAACAAACTAATACATTTACAGATACTGTGATGTCGAGGAAAATCAAGACTAATAAATGAAAGAAATATATGAGTGTATTTGTACTTCGTTCGTTTATGAAACATTGAGCATGTTGTGGAATAAAATCCTTAGTTAGCATTAAGTACAGTAACAGATTAGTAGACTGTATACTATAATCACAATCTTGAATTCGATATCACCCCAAACAATTTCAATGTTTTAACCACTTTGATAGTACAAAAAGTGCAATTTTCATAAGAATGAAAGTTGCATTTTTTATGATATATATTTAGTAAAATATTCTAAAACCTTTATACCCTTAAAAGTTTTATATTATATATTTAACCTATTTTGTCTCAATCATAAACAAACGTCGCCATGGTCTTTCACACCTTTGTAAATAATCCAGGTCTTCGCGCCAGCGTTTTCTTGACCTACCTCGACGTCGCCATACGTACTACCTAAGTACCTACCTGCTTTTGGTTTCCTTATATTCTGTTACTACAATCCTGTGTAACGTAGTCTACCGACACGATGACGCGACGCCTGCAGTTTAATGATACTTATTTTCGTCGCGGCAAAGCCGCTAATCATCAGGCACTAATTGTGGGACGACTCTTATGCTCTACTATGTTGGAAAACATTAAAGAGAAGTCAGCCCATGCCCATAAAATATATATAAATATATATTGTCAACTGCAACTTTGCCTGGTATCCTAAATTTGTCTGTGCTAAGTTGCCAACCTTATCAGAATGTAATTTTTACATACTAAATTAAATGATTTTTCCGACTTCTCACACGTCTAATTTATCTATTAATTCTTGTAAAAGGCACAATTTTCTTTTTATTTCTTGATTTGATTTCAACAGCGTTTTTAAGGGTTTGGTTGTCAGCAACTATGACTATTTCAACAGCGTTTTTAAGGGTTTGGTTGTCAGCAACTATGACTTTTTCAACAGCGTTTTTAAGGGTTTGGCTGTTAGCAACTATGACTATTTCAACAGCGTTATTAAGGGTTTGGCTGTTAGCAACTATGACTATTTCAACAGCATTTTTAAGGGTTTGTTTGTTAGCAACTATGACTTTTTTTTTAATAATCGGCCACCTTGGGTCTCTAGGTGTAGTAAAAGAGGTTGACACTATACGAGTACCTAATTCGTTTGAAATCTAAACATTTAATATTGTACCGCTTTATCAATAAACGTGGTGTAGCGAGTGAGTAGTTACGCCATACTTGGTCCTCTTCTTTCAAATGTCAAATTACTAATGACTGAATGAGAGATTATCCAATAAAATTACGCCTATTCTATTTAACGTTTATTAATAAGGCGGTTATAAACTTTAATCTTTTTTCTTATTTTCAACATCTGTAAATACAAAGTTGTATGGCCCCTTGAAATAGATGAGGGCTGTCTGGACTAATTTTGGGGGAGGTCCGAACCATTCCACTTTGAAGTTCTCTATGACGCGCGCTAAGAAGGTCTCGATCTCCAACTCGGCTATACGACGACCTGGAAATAAATATTGGAATATAATATAGGTACTAGTTTTTGCGTCATTATTTGCTCCCGTGGACTTTTTTATAAAATAATATGTTAATTAAGAATAGTGTTGGTTTCGATTAGTCAAAGATACTCGTAGAATTAAAATCGGAGTGATAGCGCCTGATACTAGTGTGTTGTTAGGTATGCCAACGCTTTTGCTTTATAATATTATTCTGTCCAATCATTCAGATGTTTGAGGTGAATAAAGATACTAAATAAATAGCGTTCTGGTATTTTTTAATATTGTTGTCTACGTGGTTATATATTCTAATATATAAAATTCTCGTGTCATAGTGTTCAACTTTAAACTCCTCTGAAACGGCTCGAACGATTTTCGTGAAATGTTGTGTGCATATTGGGTAGGTCTGAGAATCGGACAACATCTATTTTTCATCCCCCTAAATTTTAAGGGTGGTCCACCCCCAAAATTTTTTACTTAATTTTTTTAAACAAATTTTTTTGTTTTTATTTTTTTTGTGATTCAGCATTAAGAAATACATACCACCCCTCAATTTTCACCTCTCTACGATCAACCCCTACTTTTTAATAGCGATATTACAATTTTAGTAGCAAAACAACGTTTGCTGGGTCAGCTAGTTATTATATATATATATATATATTACAACTATTAAATTAATAAAGCAGTTAAAAAGACATTAGATATGCTATAAAAATAATCCTGTTTTATATTTTTTGAAAGGCTTTGATAATTGTGAACACTCACCTATGCAGCTGCGTACCCCGAAGCCAAATGGGGCATGTGCAAACGGATTGGCATTCCCGTAGTAAAGTGGGTCATTTTTGTCAGCAAGCCACCGTTCGGGAATGTACTCCTTAGCTCGAGGGTAATTATGGTCCATCAACGACATTTCACGGTGGGAGAATACAACGTTCGTCTGCAATATTGAACAGGGTTTTGGTATTATTTTATAACACTGAAGCACTTTAGAAAATATATATATACTATGACCTTAAAAGTAGATATAATGGTACGGCGTGGTGGCGAATTATGGCAACGGTTGTCATAACCTAGTACCTATTTTAATTGTGTTATACATATCTTTTTAAATTTTTGGTCAACTATTTTTACACACAAATAAATACGTTTGAACGACTTTTGTTATTATAGGATAGGCCAGAAAGGATGAATCCTCAACTCAATCCTCCTTTTTTTTACAATTTACTTTCACCACTTTGAGGTAGTGATTAGTCTATTCATGATGAGTCTTTTAGCTAAGCAATGGATAGACAGACAAACAGACGGACAGATATAGCTCCTTATTGACTATATTCGTTGTCGGAAAACGACTCAAATAATTTTCTAGACATATCCAGAGCCAGCGAAGAGAACATCAGCAGGGAAATTTGTTTAAAAAAGGTAGGCTGGAAAATAAAAAAATGATGTATGTAGAATAAAATTTTAATAAATATAAATTATAAAGCCTTATACCTAATAACATAATTATGTTTCGATTCAGAATCATTTATGTAGACTAGGGTACTTAATTTAACGTATTTAACAAATTCATAAATACTCTATATAAAACGCCACAAGTTTATACATAGATACTTGTGTTTAAGGAGATTTGTTAGCGGAGATTTCTTGGAGACAACTTTCATAGAACCTTTGTTCTTTCTTAAATAAATGAGGTAGATATTAAAAATGAGGTAGAGAATCAACTTACTTCATAAATGCAATTACTAACATGCACATTTATCTAAAGTACGAGTATATTTGTATAGGTAACCTACGACTATATAATATGTAAATTCAAATTTCTTATTTAAAACCAATTAGTTATGAAATAGAAATACAAATCAAAACACAAAAATTTGGGAATACAAGAAGTTATAGGTAATTTTTATGTTTGTGAGAGAACATAGAGCAGAACGATCGATAGGGAAATATTCAACCCTACCCAAGACCGTAACTAATAATACTCATTATACTGTTTTTTTAGTGTTGTGTTTGTATAAGTAAGTAAAAAACTATTTGAAAAACGCTCTACTAGCAGCAGTAAGCATTTATAGGCTACAGATAGAGCATTTACTTTTATTTTAAACAGTGGCAACGCAGCAATTATGTTCCAGGACTTTGAAAATATTCATATCCTTTTAAATATATAAGAATCTAAGTGATCAAGGGGCAGTGACAGTTTTAGCACTAACGGCACCCTTGGGCGAAGACCTATGGTTCCAACCTCCAACCTCCCCGAAATTGAAGGTGGCGTACCTTCAATGCATAGAATTAAACTTAAATAGGCGCCAGGCATGGAAAACCCGAAACAAAACCCTATACCAACCCGTCTGGCCAGTGTGGTATAGTAGGCTAACATCCCTCCAAGTGTTTGGAGGAGACCCATGCCCAGCAGTGGGACGTTTATGGGTTGAGATGATAATGATGATGAGGCGCTAGGCATGAAAGGGCGCCCTCATCGCTCCTAGGTGCCCCTTCATGCCTTGCGCCCTGGGGCCGTCGCCCTACCGCGCCCCAAGCACTAACAAGGGGCATAGTTAAGCTGAGTGAAATCAACCAGTCACTATTTTTGTAACGCGGATAGACTACAGTATAATATTTGAATAAACACTAAGCTACAAAATATAACAATTGAAAACATTCCGTAACGAATGCTGTCCCGCACAGAGCGCACGTGTTCGTCTCGCAACTGACAGAGACAGCAGTGAATGGATAACAGACTGCTCCGAGCTCCCTTTAAATATTGTTGCCTAGAAGCAAAATGGTAGAGCACGAGAAGTTTAGAGTTGTGTACAAATTTTCAATTTGTATCAAAATATTTGTAGCATCACGTTCTTAAATCATCCCGCAGGGCGTTTTTAGAACGCAGTACATTCTGTACCTATTAGGTACTAAACAATCTAGGTACTTACACAATAAAATTAAAATCATCTTTTAGGACTGCACGGTTGGTTTAGAGGTGTAAGTTGTTACCCCGCTATTTAATACTGCGCGACTTATTGTGGGTTCGATCCCCACACGGGACAAAAATTGTGTGATCCATAAAAGGTTGTCCCGAGTCTGGGTGTAATTTGTGTCTGTTAATAATGTGTTTGCAAAGTCCATCGCGCCACAGGGCTTGTACCCTAGTGCGGGAGTTGTCTTTAAAAAAAAATCTCCTACACTAAAAGTTATTCGTATTCAAACTACTTTTGTAATCTCTAAAAATCATGCTAATGATATAATTTTTTCAATACAATAAGTAGCCACAAACTATTTTTTAACATCTGTGAATATAAAGTTGTACGGTCCATTGACATAGGTGAGGGCTTTCTGGACCAATGTCGGGGGAGGTCCGAACCATTCCACTTTGAAGTTCTCGATGACACGCGCCAGGAAAGTGTCGATCTCCAACTCAGCAATACGACGACCTGGAAATTATTACGTTTATAATTTCTTGTCTTGTCTGTCTGATTCATCAACGTGGAGCCTAAACATCCGGGGATATAATCTTATAATTTATCACAAAGGTTTCTCATGTCATACTTATATGTATGTGTTTGCCAGATAGTTTCTGATATATTTAAGGTAAATCTTAACATAAACTACAGTGCACCAACAACTGCCTTACTCCATTCATTCTGTCCATTTTGGTTGCCTGGAAGAAATCGCTGCTAGCGATAACCGCCTATAAAATGTAGCCATTCGCTATAATCTATCTCTTTGCCAAATTTTATTCAGATACGTTTAGTAGTTTTTATGTGAAAGAGTAATAAAAATCCATACATACATTCATCCACCCTCACAAACTTTTACATTTATAATATTAGTTGAATAAGATTCGTAAAGAAAATTTGAAAATTGAATACTTAAATTCTTTAATATTCTTACCTATACAGCTGCGGGCCCCAAAGCCAAATGGGCCATGTGCAAACGGATGGGCATTTCCATAGTAAAGTGGATCATGTTTATCAACAAGCCACCGCTCGGGAATGTACTCCTGAGAGCGAGGGTAATGATGTTCCATCAACGACATTTCACGGTGGCAGAATAGAACGTTCACCTGAAAACATATAATTGGCCTTGAGGAGTGAAATTTGGCGCTTTCAAATAATTCAATCTTCGGACAACACACAGCCATCTGATCTCAAACTAGGCAGAGCCTGTACTATGGCAACCAGACAACTGTTAAACATATTTATTGATTGCTGTATACGTACACACGGCAACGGAGTAAGCTGTACAGGGCCGCTACATGAAGATTAGCTTTTTATGAAAACCGTTGTATATTTATCTGTGGAATTTGGTAACAATGTACAATTAGACTAATCCTACAGATAAAAATATATTTAACACAAATTCATACACTGATTTTCCTAAAAAAGTAATCTTCATAATAGTGGCCCTTTACAGCTATCTCCGTTGCCCACCGTACATAATTATAGATAATTATGTACGTATGTATGTATTTGTCTATATCCCAGATACCAAACAAAAAATCGTGTTCATCATTTGAATTAGGTGGGAATCAAATCCACGTTTTCCGGCTTAATAATCAGGGTCACTAACCATCATCCAATCAACAGATCACTCAAAAGTATGTCTTCATGACTCTTTATTACCACTGTACAGAATGTAGTGTATAAGAAAATTTTCAATGTTGTTTCTTTTAATTCTTTAACATAATTTGTTTTCCATAATTCGAGTCCAAAAAATACAGTGATGATGACAAATCTATTGTAAATTGACAATGTTGTGTGGGACATCACATAATGTATGTAGATACATAGATATTTGCAATTGAGTGCATACTTATCTTGCCGCACTCCTCTCGGATCTTCACACACAAATCAGAGCAGAAACAGTCACAGTATATTATTTACATTCTATCGTTACGTATATAGGTATGGGTCATATCAAACACAAAACATACATGAAGATATTTGCCATACCTATTATCATTTTTTTCATAAACTGATCCACGCTAACGACATGGTAATCTGCTTCGTGAATGTTAATTTTGCAATATTGTTAGTACTTATTACAACGTATTTGTTTTATTATATAATTCACGAAATATTAAAGTGTTTTGTGCTTCAGCAAATTTGGTAGTGCACAAGTGTATGCGCAAACACAGGTGCACTCTTTATTACCGCAACTTCATCTTTTCACAGATAATTTTTTTTATTAAGTTATGTTTTGTTTAAGTTTTAAAAAGTGTATTTTTTTAATCACTTACACCTTTTGGTATCTGATAGCCCATCAAATTGTATTCCTTTGAAGCTTTCCTGAGATTTCCTGAAACAACTGGCATCACTCTCAGCCCTTCTTTTATACAAGCCTTCAGATATGGTCTTCGCTCTGATTTTGATAGCAATTCCTCTCTTAGTTTATCTTGCTTGTCTTGATTTGTCGCTAGAAGGTACAGTGTTGAGGTCATTGTATTGGCAGCCTGTAAGTAAGTTGTGTAAAAAATAACATATAATTAGGGATGTCTAGGAGGAAGACCATTTTGCGCGCGGCCCAAATACAATTTAGCGAAGAGTTTGGTTTATGTGATCAAAAGTGACTTTCATTCAAATAAACTAGAGCCAATTTGTTACTTAAACAATGGTAATGGTATCTAAAAAAAATGTACTTCATAGGTTACAGTATAGGTACGATAAGGCAGACTGTATGCTTTCTGCCATTTTATTATATTTTTTTTCTAAATAAAATAAATCCAGTAGCTATTTGAAAGGTTGTTCTATAAATATCTAAACATTGCTTAAAGTCTGAATGACATTCAAGAGTTTATTACAACGATAATTATAAAAAAATAACCAAAGAATAACTACACAGTCTATCCAAAATATTAATATGGACATCTAATGTGTTGAAAATGAAGCAAATTTATGAATATAGTAGTCTGAAATTTACTTACAGTATCAACTCCGGCGAACAACATGTCACTAGCCATAATGTACGCATACTCTTCATTAATTTCAAGTAGTTTTGCCAATACTCCTTTTTGTTGATCTGATTTCAGATCAGTATTTTTCTTTAGCTCATCAATGCCTTTCTGAAGGAAGTGCTTTGTTAGACTGGAATTAAGAAATACATTTTGTTATTTTACGAATACCGGAACAAAGAGAATATTTTTAAGAGTTTGGAGGGTTTTATCTGTATGAGTGTGTGTCGATACAGTAATCTCCACAGGGGCCGTACATGTTAAACATGAGTCTTTCGAGCGAAAGGGAAAAAGGGACAGAGCTGTATACTCTGTATAGCTCCTTTCCTCTTCCTCGCTGGAACTACCCACGTTTTACCACGTCATGGTACGGCCCCAGTCCATAGATAGATGTACTAATATTTGAGTTTTTGTTGTAGTTTGAAACTGGTCCACTTAGACTCTGTGATCTCAATTGGTTACAAACATCATCTCATTGATTAAAATCTTTAACAAAATTACTCAGTTTTTAAAATATATGTTTCAGTTGTCATCATTATCGAAAGCCTCCTAAATACCATTATAAACGAATACTTATACTAAAAAATCATTTCGGCATACAAAGTAATACTTTGGTCACAAATTATGAATGTACCACGTAAGTTAAAAAGATAATGTCAGCTTATTTACCTAAACCTAAAATATTATTATTTGACGCAAACTTACGACTCATGACGTTCATATAATTTCATAGCTTTCTTGTACTGAGGCGTTGCAACTAATCTCCATATACTTGGCTTGAAGTCCAGTTCATCGGCTGTCACAAAAAGATCATGGATGCATTTGATTAACTCTTTTTCAGGAGAATCTTCGGGTAAAGTGCGATTCAAACAGTTGAGACGACAACCAAGAGCCACAGTACCAATGGATTCTAAGGCCCACAGGTTCATTTCTGAGTCGAAATTGCCTTTAATCATGTTTTTCTTGTCTCGTTCAGCTTTCATTCTGAAAAAAATATCACTGTGTCATTATAAAATATAGGAGTGGAGACCCGTGCCCAGTAGTGGGACATACGAGTATATGGTTTGCTATTATTAATATTCTATTAATATTTTTTTATAGAAAGGTAGGCAACTGCTTTTGTAATGTTGGCAAATAAATTCCACAGAAAATTTAAACACAAAACCAGATAAAGTGTACCTGGTTTTGTGTTTAATAAGACATCGGGGCTTAGATTTATTGTTCTCTTACGTGCAAGTAAGAATTTTATCAGTGGACCTACCTAAACTAAAGTAGATTAGGTAGGTCTACATCTAGGCATTTATTATGCAATGGATGTAGGTAAACACTGAGCTTTGATTGCCAGAAGTTGAGAATAATGACAAAATATGCACAGCCTAGACTGGTATGTCTATAATTAAATTCAATACCACAATTCAATGACTATCAAAAATAAATTAAAACAGTTTTTATACCACAAGTTTATAATTTCTTTATTTTACTAACAATAGTTTTTAAGTTTGTTTACTAATCAAATGAGTCATGGTCACTTAAATAAAAATTCATATATTAAAAGCTTGAAATTCTGACCTGTCCGAAAATTGGTCCACATGGAGTTCTTTAAACTTTGTTTTGAAGTAGTTTTTTAATTTCTATATTCGAAGCTACCATTGTTACTTTGTCTTATTATAGCTACGTAACAGTCGTCACCGTTACAAAGTAGCGGATGATTCATTTTAATTATTTTTAATTGATTGATTACCTTTTAATCATATCCAATGCAACTTCGTCAAGCACGTCACAGTATAGTTTAATAGTCTTTGGTTGTAACATCACCGGGTTAACTGTAGATCTGAACTCCTTCCAAATATCTCCATGTCTGAAAAAAAAAGATTTATGACAAGGCTGTAACTAGATACTAGCAAACAAATTTAGGTCTATACAAATGTCACACTTACTCAGAAATCAGGCCTGTTGTTCCAACATTATGTCCCTTGCTTCTCTTGTATTCTTTTCTATAATACCCCAAAGAAGCAAAACCAGGTCGTTCTGGTAACCAATTTTCACTTCGTAATACCTGAAAATATTCATTTCTAAAGTTACCTCGTCCGTGTGCTGACGAATTAAGAATACGAATGTCACCACCCCGTCCCATCGGTCCACGGTGTCCTAAGACTCGACTATCAGGCAGACAAATCCAATGCAAGAAAGGAAAAACTCGAATCGAACTCGAAAATGTCTTATACATTATAAGCCGTTTTTTTGCCATTAAATTTATACTCACGTGCGCTGCGGCTTCAGGATCGCCTAATATGACCATAGGTTCTACTCCAAGGAATCCCTCAAACCTTATTATTGGACCATATTTGTCAAACAGCTTCTGCATTGCTCCTGCATCGGTGAAGTTCGCGAAATCTCCTGCCACCAAAAATATATTTAGATAGGAGTTCAGAAAATTGGTTATAGATGTTACCCTAACAACTGCCAACATTGTTAATCTAGGAGAGGCGTTATTCATCGTATTGCACTCTAAAAGTTTAAATACTGACGCAGGGGGCGTCAGTATTTAAACTTTTATTCTTTAAAAAAAACAAGTAATAATTGCTGGTCGTCCTCATCGCGACTGATTAATTTGATTTTTAGAACAATCTTGATACTTTAAAGTTGGCCCGATGGAACTGGAGCTGTTATGTTTTCCAGACGCTCAAAGAAAACTAATAGCTTTCCGCCCTTTTCTTGGAAAGGGTAGCCAGAAGACATTCTATTTTTGTAGGTACGTATTGATCCTTTTTTTTCTCTTGTTATTAGGGATCATTACGTCGGCTTAAAAAGCGGATAGACACCTTCGATGACGATTTGGTCAGCAAACAGTCTGACCAAATCCACAAAAGAAAAAGCTGGAATCATTGGGAGTAGTACCCTACACAGTGACTAAATCTCATCTGCTTTCTTCATCGTGTCTATTTATGACTGATTATAAGGGTTTATAAACAAAAAAAAATATAGTTTTAGTTTTATCTTACCTCCAGGAAAAAAATGGCGTATCTGCCCAAAAATGGGTACAGATAAGGGGCCAGGAATTTCTTTCCATGGTTTCAATGCTTTGTCTGTATCGACATAGGTGTTATTACTGGTAACAGTCACCGTTCTGGAAACGTGAGCGTGAGGTAAACAATCATTTTATCATAATAATTAGGGGTCGCCGTCGACTTCTTCCGCGTGGTTATTTGGAATATTTTCCCCGATTTTTCAACATATCTCACTACTGCTCCGCTCCTATTGATTATAGCGTAATGTTATATAGCCTATAGCCTTCTTGGATACATAAACTATTCAACAAAAAAATATTTTTTCTAATCAAACCAGTACTTTCTGAGATTAGCGCGTTCAACCAAACAAACAAACTCTTTCTTTATAATATTAGTATAGATCATATTACCATTCTGATCTACGTTTAATGAGGTATATACTACTAGCACAGTGGTAAAAACTCTTAACTTATTCAAAAAGTTTTTTAGATGGTGCTACTAGTGTATCTGAGTTAAAAGATTTAAAGTATATAGAAAGTTGTAATGGTATGTGTAATTTAAAAAGATAGCAATAAATTATAATTATGTAATAGAGAGAATTCATAGTAAGAATGTGAAGACATTTAAAAGTAGAAAAACACGTAAAAACAATAAATGATCGACAAAAAGGAATTTTGTGTTTAATGCCTAGATAATATGTATGTATATGATCGTAATGCACTAAACAACATAGACTCGAAATCTAAATAGCCATACAAAATTCAATTATAATTTTTACCCGAACTGCAAGGAAAGAGGGTTATGTTTTATACGAACATTTTTAAAATGTTTAGATCCAGAAAATCTATTGTTTCTCCTTCCCCAGTATGTCCATGGCTCTTTTGTACTATTACTCCAAGAGCCATGATAGAAAAAAATAAGGTCTGGAATTTGTGTAAAAAAATTGTGTGATCCATCAATAATTGTCTCAAGTCTAGTCAAGACTTAACAAAAATTATAATGAAGGGACCCAAAGAACATCCGTCTTTGTGTCCCTTCATTCTATACATTTAATTTATATAATCCCTAGTGTGGCAGAAAAAAAGTCTTTAAAAAAATATATTCGTTGATAATCTCAATAAAAATCATATTTTTTGAGTTTTTCAAAGAATATTTTTAAAACAAATGTATATTATAGAGGTTAAAAATTTAGTGTAGAGACACTAATTACTTAGATAATTATGAATTACAACTGATAAATATGTATATTAATATTGTAAATTATTGCACCATGTTGTGCAGTCAACAATCATGGAAGTCGTAGACCATTACGCAGTTTGTTTTATAATAATAATAGCAGCCCATGTATGTCCCAGTGCTGGGCACGGGTCTCGTCTCCATTATCAAGAGAGAGAGAGAGGGTTCAAGCCTTAATTAACACACGCTGGCCTAATGCGGGTTGGCGAATCAGACGTGTCTTTAGAATTTCTTCTAAGACTTAGGAGTTTCCTCACGATGTTTTCCTACACCGTTAACATTTGATTAGTACATATTAGTGATATTCACATTGGTACTGCCATCCGGGATCGAACTCGCACCTCTTGCGTGCAAGTCGGTTACTTTCCCACTCGGCCACCACCGTTTTTTCTTTCCATATAATTAATTAGAATAAGTATATCATTTTGCTTTAAATGTGAATCTTTGTATCTATTCTTAAATGTACCTACTAGCAACTCATAATAATATAATATTTATGTCATACTACTCGAAACGGTTCTCTCTTCTTTTTTTTTTTTTTTTTTTTTTTTTTATACTACTTGGGTGGCAAACAAGCATACGGCCCGCCTGATGTTAAGCAGTATCCGTAGCCTATAGACGCTTGCATTACCAGAGGTATCTATAGACGTAGCCTATAGACGCTTGCATTACTTGCGTGTTGCCAACCCATTTTTTTACACCAGGGCTTTAAGATGGAAGTAACCCTGGGATAGGAATACGTTTCTTTCAAAACGCATTCCTAAATGAGCGCTGGAGACCTGTACTCACACACAGGAACACAACTACACCGCTGTGTGTAGTCATTTGGCTGTGGTCTTCTGTAAGGTGGAGGTCCTTCCCCAGTCGGGCTTGCTCGCTAGTATGGTGCCCTTCCTCTCTTATATGGTGCCCTTCCTCTCTTAAAAAGGCCCTTCTTCTCTCTATGAAAAGAGCTGAGAGAGATGATTCAGGCCTCCATCTACACTATTCCACACACTTTGATCTACTGCGGGTTGGTGGATCAGACATGTCGAATCTATTAATATGTTACCGATTTTTTTCAACAAAGTATACACCGTTAATATCTATGTTTTGCCAGCTTTGGTAAGTCTTTAGTAGGTAAGTAGGTACTTAATATGGTATATATTATAATATATACTGTATACCTATAGCAAAACCTACACCAAACGCTCAGTCTACATTTGTTTCTATTGGGCCGATACACGTTATTCTTTAAAAAACAACACCATATACATATTTACTTGACTATAAAAGACTTGGTCAGTATTTGTCCAAATTAAAAAACACCATTTTTTTATTAAAATAATAAATAAAACAACTTCATACCTTATAATTTCCTTGTAGGAAGTTAATTTTAACACCGGCTTGAGCTTAGACGTCTGCATGTTTGCGGCACTATACACCCAGTACTACACAGAATTCACTCAAAATAGAAAATACAACGCTACCTTTGTTTATTTCTTATCATTTATCAAACCATTTTATTATCACGTGCCACTTTTAATCAAGTATTAAACTGGACCCTTATACTCGTATATCAGAATAGCTTTACGTTTAGAAACACATACGCCGTCCGCAGTTGAACGCACGACTAAAGTTTTTAACTAGTGACAACCTTGAACATCTATTATTATGCCGGTTGATCGGTACTGTGGTATTGTAATCGAATTTAAACTTTATAGGCCTATACATTGGTTCTAGTTTAGTTGTAATAATATTTGTCTATATGCCTATCTTGTTTACCTGACGAGATAATAACAAAAATGTTGTTTCACGCTATTACGCACGTGGTGTAATTGTACTTATGACACTTACATCAAGTGACGCATCAAAGTATACAGGTGAATAAAATTGCATCACTCGACAACGATACGATTTTAGGTGTTAAAATATTATTAAATTTGCAAATGTGATTGACAAAATTATCACTTCCTTCTGATATACAAATTGAATGTCACGAAAAATAACACAATAACACAATACATGGGTATTGATAAAAATGATAAATATTATCAATATCATTTATTTTTAACTGATATGACAAAAATATATTAAGAAGGCACCTACACCTGTGATATAAAGATAATATTTATTTTATTTTATCAATGAGACGATGAAACGATCCTAAAAGAAATAAATAATATATTATAATGTGAAAAAAAATAGTTTACAACTTTACGAAAAATTTTAAAAATTAATTTATTATTCGGCTTTTTATCACAATACTTTTATAATTGTTCTATATTATAGTTTTGCTATGTTTTGAGTTACACACACACATCTCAATGCTAGAAAAGAAAGAAAATAGAGTGACGAAATCTGCAAAATAAATATATTTCTCTAAAATGGTTTTATTATTGGCCAGCATTGGACAGGTCCAGCCTGTTTGATTGTAAATTGAGGCCGTACTGGGTTCCCAGCAGTAATATAATCCAGAAATAGAACGTGGCGAGTAGGACGTCGCTGTTCTTGTGGCAAACGGATGAGGAAACAATTATTACCAATCTATGCTATGTGAACTATTGTGGCATAGACAAGATTTAAACTGTATTTTCTTAAATTCACGGATTGTCTTATCAGATGCATACATACCATAGTATAAATGACAATATCAGAGTATATAAGAAGCTGTTTATGAGTTTTTAACAGTGTCCATATCAGAGATTAAACACAAAGCCCGGTCGGTGATCAGCAATTTCAAACAGGCAATATTTGTGAGATCTTTACAGGATTTCACTTATGTTATATCAACTTTTTTCTGTGCGCCAGATCTACAAAACCATCGTCCGGGTTTATTTGAGCAAATACATATATATATTATGAGTGATGACTTTAATTTTGAATCAGGTACGAATTCAGATTCAGCCAGGACTGCCGATTAGACAATTCTGACAATGCTAATGTGAGTATGAATGATGACTACCCAGATATTAAAAAAATATATAGCACAGATGTTTTAGTAGGTACAAAATAACATAGCTTATTATTATGTTCGACCCCAGAGAAGCAGAGCGGAAGTTTTTGATTTATAGCTTGTTTTCGACTTAGCAAATTAAGTTTAAACTTGGTAAATCAAACGAATTCGTAGGTCTACCCGTGTCAAGTACACTTCGTTAACTAGAAAATTTTATTACACCGAATTTACCCTCATAAATTCGTCACTGAGAAAATTATTCGCGTAAGAAATGTATTCATCTTGACTTGGTAATAGTAATAAATGAGACTTATACACCTGCTTTGGGTTGAATGTTATTTACTACGACCGTTTTAGCCATACTGTGTTAGAATTCAAATCAAATCAAATCAAATTTATTTCAATAAAATACATAAAATACATGACACAACTGAGTTTTTTTTATGCCCCAAACTAAGCTAAGGCTATAAGTAAGACACTTATATAGCCTTAGGGTGCCGTTGGAATTACTCAGTTATGTACATATTGTACATTACATAAGATATTATTATTATAGTATAAACTAAATATTTCTAAAGTTATACAACTAAAAACATACATACATACATAAAAACATACAATACATGATGTGTACTAATAATATATAAACTATTTATTTTTATAAAACATAATAACATTATAATTTTGATAATTATTTGTTATTGATTGATTGCTTTAGAGGCGTAGTGGTAAAGTAAATGACGTCGCGTCGGTGCAAAACTCGTCGGTAGCGACAAACAGTGTTAAGTAGGCGATCCAAAATCAATCTTCCGCATTTTATCCAACAACTCTTTTTTAGATTTCTTACCAACATTACCAAGATTTCAACATTCGTCCTCTTCTAGCAACGAAATACAGATGGCTAGTTTAGTGATTTTAGGTCAAACATGATCAGCCTGGTCCTAAATTTGTGAGGATGGTTAACAAGACAAAGGAACCTTGTTTTTTTATTCTTATAAAAATTTAGGGGTTGTTTTCTTAACATGAAATGCTAACCCCATTGTATCCTCTAAATTCTAAAAGTTATAACAACAATAACACTCTTAAATTAATTAGATGGCAACAGGCCAAAAGAACCTTGTTGAAACACTCGGTGGACACGATTTTTTAGTTCTGACGTCACCAAAACAATTGAAATGTCTTCGTTTCCAGCCAATCCTCAACAGGACTTGAGCTGGTCCCGAACCGGGTCCGAGTCTAAAACAGTAAACGTTCCAGCTTAGTATCCCATCCAATAGGCTGATCTTCAACTGATATATACGTCTATAGAATAAAGAGGTATATTTAGTCTGGTTATAATTCACTTACATAATATTCCACAGGGATTTAGTCACCAGGAGCAGCTACCTACATAATAATATATAGACATGAAAGAAAATTAATGTCGAGTATATGGGTACTTACTTCCGCATCGAACGAGGCTTAAGCGAAATAGAAAGATGGAGGTTTAATACCACCTAAAGACCCAATGGAATTAATTTGGACACAGACAACAGAAATCATAACACAAATGTTGTAGAAGTGGCATAGCGCGAGCGTAAAATTTAGAATGGCGAATACACAAACTAAATCTAATCTAATTCTTTTGTCTAAATTGCTGAATAGGGGCCGTAACGTTAATTTGAATTTCAATTGATGACAACCTTCGGTCATAATCTTACGTATCAAAAAGATTATACAAATTTCAAATCTATACTAATATTATAAAGCTGAAGAGTTTGTTTGTTTGGTTGAACGCGCTAATCTCAGAAAGTACTGGGTCGATTTGATTTTTTTTTGTTGAATAGTGCATTTATCCAGGAAGGCTATAGGCTTTATAACATCACGCTATGATCAATAGGAGCGGAGCATTAGTGAGATATGTTGCCAAATCGGGGAATATAAGGACGTTATGGTACGGCTGTAGACCCTAATTTGTGGTTTTACGAGTACTACGATTCGTCACGTTATACAAAAAGTAATGTTAGATTTGGCTAATGAATATACTAACACGGAAAAATCCCAGTAAGTAGATAGCGAGTAGATAGAGTAATAAGGTTTTTAAAAGGTCGGCAACGCGTGAGTGACACCCCTGGTGTTGCAAACGTCCATAGGCTACGGTAACTGCTTACCATCAGGCGGGCCGTATGCTTGTTTGCCACCTTGATTGTATAAAAAAAAAAAGTAGATAGCGTATCACCCAAAATCCCAGTAAGTAGATGGCGTATCACCCAGTTCGGGTAGGTGAGTGCGATACATATTTGTCTATACCTTTGCGAAAAAAAAAAATAGTATTACATACATATTTTTACGCCCGTCTCCCATTAGGGTAGACAGAGATTATGGTGCGCCAATTGCTTCGATGCAGATGCATAATAACTTTTTAGGTTTGGCTTAAAGGTTAGTTAATCTACATCGTAGTTATTTCGATTTCTATGATTTGAACAAAGAAAGTAATAAATTACTATGAAATAATATCAAATTTATTATGTATGGAGAATTGTGTATTCAATACGGGTATAGAATAGGCTCTAGAAGACTATAAAAATAAATTGATTGGGGGATAAATTTTGTTTACAACTACTGAATACCAATAATAAGATAACGTGAGTATTTTTATAGATAACTAGCTGTTGCCCGCGGCTCTGCCCACGTGGATGTTGGTTATCGCTGCAAAAAGTAGCCTATGTGTTATTCCAGACCATAATCTATCTCTGTGCCAAATTTCATCCAGATCCGTTCAGTAGTTTTTGCGTGAAAGAGTAACAAACATCCATCCATCCATCCATTTTTACAAACTTTCACATTTATAATATTAGTAAGGATATCGCTTACGTAAACTGTTTGCTTCTATTCCGAAGTTATACATATACCATAGTGGCACCTATCATGCCTGACTAGA
This sequence comes from Trisateles emortualis, assembly GCA_947095525.1. Classification (NCBI taxonomy): domain Eukaryota; kingdom Metazoa; phylum Arthropoda; class Insecta; order Lepidoptera; family Erebidae; genus Trisateles; species Trisateles emortualis. The sequence goes on along the minus strand of OX352736.1, from coordinate 15,157,478 downwards.
CATTTATTTAGTTTTAATAGGGATTTCGTAATTTTACCTTAATAAAGTATAGCCTATGTTACTCGCTGATAATGTAGCTTTCTAATGGTGAAAGAATTTTTGAAATCGGTCTAGTAGTTTTTGAGTTTAATCGTAACAAACAAACAAAATAAAAATATTCCTCTTCATAATATTAGTTTAAACTATTATTTATACTGTGATAATAGTATTATCTCGGAATAACAACCAATTCTTAGTGTAAGTATAACAATATATACTTAATAACTTATTATAATAATAATAATAAATATTTATTTAGATAATAAGTAATTTTGATACAATATAGTTCTTAAATATAACTTAAGGTATATATAATTTTTTAGTGCCTGTACTAGGTAATAAAACCTGTGCCACTGTGTGTGTGTATTGTTTAATGTTAGTACCAATAATATAATTAACACACTCTTCACAAACTGCCTTATTAGATGGAGCTTCGAAATGCTTTTTGATTATTTGTCAGCCAAAAATCATTCTATCACGTGTTTTTTTTTATTAAACTCCATACACATAATGTATATGTATAGGCGGACTTAATGCCTGGAGCATTATCTACCAGTCAACCTTAGGGTAGTGCAGAGAGAAACAAAGTAGGTGTATACAAGAAGTGTGTTAGCACGTATCACGTGTATCAGCTAAACCGCTGCAAAGAAATATATAAAGAGTAGTTTTTTAGATTTCTTTAACTTCGAAGTGTAGTAGCCTCCTGTATACATAATTAATATTACCACACGTCCACTGCTGAAGAAATGCAGAAAATCCGTCTTCTGGCAGAGAATAGGTGGAGGATTAGGCTCTAAAAAGTGTGGGTTAGTAGATCCGACATGTTTTTACATAGTGAGCATGTTTAGATGATAGATTATTTGATTAGTTTTCATGAATATTAGATTTTTCTACTTCTTTCAAACACAGAAAAAATAACAAATTTCATTTTAAATGAAAAAGTAAACAAAATATATGGTTTTAAGAGAGGTAGGGCACCATACTAGCGAGCAAACAGCTACTTTTTTTTTATACTACTTGGGTGGTAAACAAGCATACGGCCCGCCTGATGTTAAGCAGTTACCGTAGCCTATGGACGCTTGCAATACCAGAGGTATCACTTGCGTGTTGCCAACGCATTTTTTTACACGAAGTCTTAAAGATGAGGGTGTCCCTGGGATAGGAATATGTTTCTTACAAAACACATCCCTAAATGAGCGCTGGAGACCTGTACTTACACACAGGAACACAACTACACCACTATGTGTAGTTATTTGGCTGTGGTCTTCTGTAAGGTGGAGGACCTTCCCCAGTCGGGCTTGTTCGCTAGTATGGTACCCTACCTCTCTTAAATGTGTAAAGTGCTTTTTTGGCTATGGCTTTTGGTCTTCATCGTCATCTTCCGCCTTACAGACGACCATTGCCAAATAACTACACCCAGCAGTGAAGTTGTGTTTTTGAATGAGTGCACGCATCCCTAAATGAGCGCTAGAGACTTGTACTGAGATCGTTTTACAAGAAACGTTTGCCTATCCCAATACTTCAACTTAAAGCCCTGGTGTAAATAAAAAAAAAGTAGGTCGGCAACACCAACACGCAAGTGATACCTTTTTCGCATGCGTTCATTGGCTACGGTAACTGCTTAACATCAGTCGGACCCTATGCTTGTTTGTCACCTAAGCAGTATAAAAAAGTGACAATTTAGTTTCGTGAACTGTGTGAGATAACGAAGTAAGTTAAGTCACGTATCAAAGTTTATAACGAGACTCCTTTGATAACAAGTGTGGCCTCTGATAAAAATGTTGCTGACGCACCCAATTATAGAGGTAGTTATAGCTTTTTGTGTTTTAGTCGCGTTATATCTCTCTAGACCTTTAGATATATAGAGAACGATTGTATGTACCTAATGTGTTTAGTAAATTTTCTTACATTAGGACTATGTTTTTAATCTAAGAAATGTATACCCAGCTGGCAGGCAGGAGTGCGAACTGAATGTGGAAGGTGGAGGATCGTGTGCAGTGGCGCGTATTAGGAGAGGTCTATGTCTAGCAGTGAACTGCAAAAGGCTGATTGATGAAGTATACTGTAATTTATTTAGTAAAAAAAAAACAAAATATAATTTTAGTTAGGTACTCAATACGACTTACCGTAGCCTATGGACGCTTACAATACCAGGTATCACTTGCATGTTGCCAACCCATTTTTTTACACTAGGACTTTAAGATGGAATATCCTTGTAATACGACAACGTTAATTTTTTTAAACTACCAAGGTGGCAAACAAGCATACGGCCCGCCTGATGGTAAGCAGTTACCGTAGCCTATGGACGTTTGCAACACCAGGGGTGACACTTACGCGTTGCCGACCCTTTAAAAACCTTATAACTCCTTTCTTGAAGAACCCTCTTGGGAAAACCTCGACAGGGAACTCATTCCACAGCCTAATCGTACGTGGTAAAAAATTCCTCTGGAACATTTAAAACGCATCCCTAAATGACCGCTGGAGCCCTGTACTCACATACAGGAACACAACTAAACCTATGTGTAGTTTGGCTGTAGTCTTCTGTAAGATGGAGGTACTTCCTCCAAGTCTGACACTTGCTTGCTAGTATGGTACCCTAAATCTCTTTATATAAAAGAAATGTTATAATTCAAATAAATGCATAAGATGTGGCGCGTTGAGAAACAACTTGTAGGAAGGTTTGTACTCGCTTCGCTGCACCCGTTCCATATACGAATATTAGCAAACTAAGGAAAATAAAGGTGGAGTGATATGCACTATGCACTAAGCTCAAAGTAAACTTCTTTTCATGCGCTAACACGTAGGCGGCGAGGTTAGGCTGTCATAGAGTGAACAGCGGATAATGTTTGCTGTACCATCTTTTACATGAAGTCTAAGTACATTTGCCTCTTTCATGGTGTATTTATTTCAAACGAATTCCAATATCTTTTTATATAGTTATATAGTTTTGTATTCTCCTTTTTCTTCGTCAATTCTTCTGGATCCACCCACTACAGGGTATAGGCATAGTGTAAGGAAGAATCTTGAGGACACTGTCACATTATTTCAATAATAATAATTTATTTATTTCTCTCAAAGGTACAATAGTTTACAGTGGTACAATGTTTAGCTTAAGCTAGTCTTAGAACCTGTGAGAGCTGGTGTCTATACTAGGTTAGAGACCTGTATGACAGATCACCAGGCTCTGTCCTAATTGGTGCATTGTAAGCAAACAATGATGCAGGGAGTACATTATTAAATACAGGTACAAAACTTTCAGAGAAACAAGATGAAAACAAACATAAACTAAATTCAATTAAGTAAAGTACATGCATGTGTGTGTGTGTGTGTGTGTGTGTGTGTGTGTGTGTGTGTGTGTGTGTGTGTGTTGGTGTGTGTGTGTGTGTGTGTGTGTGAATTATTATGTCAAAATAAATACCTACCGCTCATGACAAGGGCCCCAATTCTGCTAATTTTTGGATGGCTCAATTGAATCCTAATTCTACCTTAATAGCATTTTTGATATACTGCTAATAATTTAAGACCAATAGTTGAAAAACTATTGGTCTTAAAATTATTAGCATTTTTGGTATTACATTATTGGTATTCTGCTAAATAATTTAAGCAGAAATTTATAAGCAGAATACGCGTGAATGTTGGTTATCGCAGTTAAAAGTACTCTATTTCCTTCCCCAGGATACCCTCTATCTCCTTGCCAAATTACATTAAGATCCGTTCAGCCGTTTAGTCGTGAAAAAGTAACAAACAGAGATTCTTTCGAATTTAGTATAAATACTATTGAAATGTCAAATGCACAATCTTTCCAACCTTCTATATTTGTAACTACAGTAAACAATATAGCCAGCTAAATATCCCAGAAACACCATTACACCTCTATGTCCACCTCTCAGAAGGACAGTACTTGGGGCAAATTCCCCCATAGCTAGAATGTGCAAAACTGTGAATGAATATAGTAGTCTGATCGATATCCATCTCGATAGTAAAGTCAAAATAACTGCATGCATTATCAAAAATAATTTTATAACTAATTAGTCTTACCTAGTCCAATTGTACCTCGTAATTTAATTTAATTTATTAATTATTATTATTTTAATTTTTTCATTATTATTATTGTATTATTCTTAATTTTTAAATCAATCAATCAATTAACTTAGTCAAAATTAATCAATAATTTATTAACTTAGTCAAAAAAAAAAAATCATACGTCTCCTTAATTTTATCTCAATATTAATACTGTATTATTCATGTGATACTAATTTTATGTCTCATTGTTATTTTATAGATAATGTGCTTATATATATTTTGTTTATTTTTCATATACATATTGTACTCTAATTTAAATATGCGGTGTTAACCTTTAATTAATTGTTACACTTGTTATTTTTAATAGTTTTATGTTTAAATAATGTATTAGTGTAAACAATTATTGGTTGACCTAATAAATAAATTAAAAAAAAAAAAAATATCTTTCCATAAATCCAAGAACAGCAACGATTTCTTCGAGTATGCGGATTAAACAAACACACGTTCTAGATAGTTTAGTTCTTGAAATGTAGAAAAATGGATTTACGTATTACCATATTGAAATATGGCAAGATAGATTTACGGGACTAGAGCTCTCGGGGGAAATTTGTAAAGGGTTCTTCAAACGTTCCTGTATAATCCGCGAATAGAAGTAAGAATATGACTTGTAGCACTTCTGGGATTGTGCTATCAGAATGTACCGTAAATTTATAGTCGGAGATTGGTATGCTGTGGCCACTATTGGCGCATGTATAGCCTGCATTTGGTGTTTTTATGCATTCAACTATGTAGTATAATTTTATTACTATATTAGACAACGGGTCTACCTTTTTGACTGATAAGTTAAAAAGGTATCGTGAAAATTTAAAATAATTTATTGTAATATAATTGTTTACTTAGTTCAGACTAATATTTTAACAAATCATTGTATAGAATCGACCCTAATTAGAAATATAATAGGAGTTGAAGAAGACTCAGAAGTTCAGACTAATCCGTGTAAAATGTTTTATTGTTTCCTTTGGTGATCAGCTTATAGCAAACCAGTCACAATAGAAAAAAAAATGTTATTTGAATGCGCTGGTGCTGTAAAGTTTGAGTAGTTAATAACTTGTGGTTGAGCTCAGCAGCATGCGTGTCGGATGTAAGGTTGGTGGTGTTAATATTAACAGCATCAGCTATGCGGACGACATGGTGCTGCTGGGACCAACGGCGGGATCGATAGTAGATATGTTGGAAGTGTGTGAAAGGTATGCTCTGACGCACGGTTTGGTATACAACGTTACCAAAAGTGAATACATGATCTTTAAGGCCGCCGGTAAGTGCCCCCATTATTCACCCAACTTTACTTTAAGGGGCAGAAATATAAATAGAGTAACAAAATTTAAATATCTGGGGCACATACTTACCGACGACCTTAAAGATGATGCTGATATTGAAAGGGAGCGTAGGGCACTAGCGGTCCGAGGGAATATGCTGGTTCGCAGATTCTCCCGTTGTTCAGATCAGGTCAAAATTACACTTTTTAAAGCGTATCGTCAAGGTCTGTACACGGGGAGTCTGTGGATCAGATTTACCAAAAGAGCGCTGGATGCCCTGCGAGTCCAATACAATAATATATTTAGGATGCTGTTGGGACTGCCGCGCTTCTGCAGTGCCTCATCGATGTTCGCTGTGAATCACACAGATGGCTTTTATGCTGTCATGAGGAAAAAAAGCGCATCATTGATAGCCAGGGTGCGAGGCGGGCACAATAGCATCCTAAAAACGGTGGCGGAGAATCATTGTTCTCCGATTATGAGACATTTCGTGGAGAGGACTGTCAATTAGATTTTATACTGATTGATAGTGTTCTCCTCGGAGTGTTTTACGTTATTCATCATGTTATTGTTAAACACGTTACTATTACTAACATTAGTTATAAGAAATTTTCTACTAACAAAATGGTTGTAAATTATCTGAAAATAAAGAATTTATTATTATTATTATTATAAATACTATTTTGAAGTTTGACAGAATCAGACCACAAGATAATTTAATCTTCACGTATCCAACTAACTTTAAAGTGTAAAACTATTAAGTTTATAAACTAATAAAATGAGAAAATAAATTCACTTAGCATTTACTACTGCACTTTACTTTAGACCCAACTTTCACGAAACAGCTACAGTAAAGAGAGAATGGGAGCAACGCTATATAGTAGATTTGCTATAAAGTGCAAATGGGCCCTTAAAGCAAGGTACAGTGAACAAACATCGTTTGGCATAATGCTGACCACAGTACTGTTCTTTGTTATTGTTTGTAAGTTGTACACTATTGAAGGAATAAGACTGTTTTTCTGTTTTTGGTACCTGCTACGATGAGTATATAAAAATATTTCCATGGAAGAAAAAGCGAAGAATAATTGTAGAATAGAAACTTTTACGATAACTAAACTTGAACGATATGTACTCATATATAGTTGTAAAATAAAAACTTTTTAAACTTGAACGATATGATAACATAAAAGATAATAATATCACTATATTAAACAACATCATACATGACAGAATATTTTAAAGTTTTCTTCTTCGTCATCTACCCTGATATTTCAATCAGGGTACGATACTATACTATAACATTCTAGTTAGTTAGACGGGGCGTATTCCACACCTGGCCGCTCAAGTGGGCCTTTGTGCGTGAAGTTCCTTATGGCTATTCCAACCACTCTAGTTTCTTCCAAAAGGCGAGCAGAGTAGAGTGCCCGACTTCCTGAGAGTTTGTACCCTATGGTCTTCTACGCTCCTACATACTATAACATTCTATATAAAATTTAATACATTAGAACATAGTATATAAAACTAAAATTAAATTACCTACTATGCTGATTCTACTTTACGTCTCTATGCGTGCGGAGTCACAAAGCGGAGGGTAGTTGTAAAAAGGATTCATTAAAATGTTAAAAAAATATATTTAGCACAGTTTTTACTACATTTTATTTATGTTTAATTCATTCATGAAGATAATTTGGTTTTGTTTCGCATATTTTCGCATAACTGTTATTCCCCTAGTGTTAATGTGAAACAAAAAAAATGTTTACAAGTTATCTTGTTAAGTAGTACGACAGAAGATAGTAGCGAAATAATCACATTATAAACATACCTACTAATAATATCAAAACTCTGTGGCGCAACAAGCGAAACTTTTTGTTACGTTGTTAGCGAGTTTTGGGGTCAATGTCGGAAAAAAGGCGATGTTATAACAGACTTTTGAGAAGGAAAATATGAAACGCCACGCGCCACGCTGTAGCAAGGCTTTATTATTAAATGAGAGCTGTATAAGTGTACTTGAACATGTCACTTGATGATCTCATTTGTATGTAGGTACTTTGAAAGTGGAAAAGAATAAATTAGATTTAATAAAAAAGGGACCATTGAAATGCTAAATTAGAGCTCTCGAGTTGGATCCCAACGCTTGGTACGGATGATGGATTTCATTTTTCATTATATTTGACCTAATAATAATAATAAATTAAAAACCTTAGCTTAGAAACCTTCAAAAAATATAATACGGTGAATTTATTTTAATTAATTAAATTTGCTCCTGTTTTTACCTAGTAAATAAATTGGACAAGGTCAGCTCACGACCGAACGATGTGAAAAACCTTGGGGGAGGCCTACGTCCAGCAGTGGACGTCTTATGGCTGAGATGAATGAATGAATGAAATAAATTTACTTTACGAAAAATCTTCACAAGGTTCTTTGTATCGCCAAACCCTTTTAGATTATTTTTATGCAATGCATTACACGGTGGGTCCTAAAAAGCTACCCTGTGGAACGCAATACTGAAATATATATACCAAATATAAGTTGTATTTTAACGAATAAAAATATATTACGAATGAGTCTTGTCTGCAAATATAAGTATATAGGTTACTTAATTTAATTAAATAATAAAGTTGTTGGGAAAGTTTTAATACAAACTGCCGTAACCAATCTGACTTGTACTTTACGAAGTTTAAACGAAAGTAAAATTACCAGTTAGCTCCAAATATTTGGAGCTACTTTAGCTCAAAATATATCACATTATTATAAATTATGTAAATTTCTTGCAATCTCCAGAGATCGTCGTGCACGATTTAGACGTAATATAAAACTTGAACAGACATTATTATCTATCAATTTATTATCAACTAGCTTTTGCATCGACTTTGTTCACGTCTTTAAATGTTAATAATATAGCATTAACATTTAAAGACGGGATTTCATCTAAAGTACGACTAGGCTGTGGAATGAGCTCCCTACCGAGGTTTTCCCATGAGACTATAGCATGAGGTTCTTCAAGAAAGGAGTTATAAGGTTTTTAAAGGGTCGGCAACGCGTGAGTGACACCCCTGGTGTTGCAAACGTCCATAGGCTACGGTAACTGCTTACCATCAGGCGCGCCGTATGCTTGTTTGCCACCTTGGTAGTATAAAAAAAAAACATTTAAAGACGTGATTTCATATAAGTCCATCCAGGATGCCTGAAAACCATTTTATTCATTTTATATCCTATCCAATTTTCAATCAATCAGCTTTTAACCTTTGGCCTCTTCTAATTCACGCCACAACTCTCGGTCTCCAATTTTCACTTTTATAAAATATTATAAAAGTGAAAATTGGAATATATATTTTTATATGTGTATAGAATTTTTTTTTTGTTATCTTAAATAGTACCTAATAAACAATGGGCTGGTATCAACATCATCATAAAGATACCCTTTCTGGTACCATTGCTCAAAATGGTAAGCCTAAGGCTTTAACGAAACTCATACGTCCACTAAAGTGGCCGTCAATGTTTCACAGTAAACTAGAAATGCCCGTGAAACTGAAACAAAGGGAGTGCTTTTAGTCGTTAATGGACATAGCAAGTGAACACTACGTGAGAGTCTCTGCGACTTCAAAACTGAGACATTTACCCAGCGCAGCGTATGAAGGAGAAATGGATTATGTTCGTATCTTCGAGAATTTTCTACAAGGCCATTGGTTAATGGGATTGCTATGTACAGCGTATGTGAGGCAATTTTTTTTGACTAAAATATGTTTTTAAAATTGCGACCATGACATCGTATTTATTGAAACTAAGTTAGATATAATTGAAAACCAAATGCTTTAAAAAAAATTTTTGGTTAGTTATTTATTAAATAAACAATATATATAAAGTAATAATATTAAAACCTATTTCAACTAACTAAACCGGAAATCTAATTAATTAAATAAAACAGAATTAAAATGAATGATAATGCTGCAATTTATATAATACCAAAAAAATTAAAGGGCAATCATGTGGTCCAGAAATGTAAGCCTCACCTGTTTATTTCCACAATGGCTGTTCTTGACTTGCTTGCATCCAGTGCTTCTTCTCTATTAAATTGTGCTATTTTTCTCATCTCTATTAGGTCACCAGTCCACCTCGTAAAAAGACGGCCCACGCCGCATTTGATAATTCTACTAATATTATAAATGTAAAAGTTTGTAAGTATAGCCGTATGGATGTTTGTGTCTCTTTCACGTGGAACGTCCTTCACGTTTCAAAAACTGGATGAAATGAATTTCTATCGCGATATCCGACATCCACGTGGGCGGAGCCGCAGGCAACAGCTAGTAATTAACATATCCAAAACAAAACATTTACAGTGAAGTTTAATCCCGTCCAAACATATTATATTATTATGCAAATGAAGATAATAATATATTCTATATATTCAAAGTACATTTTAATTTTAGTTGTGATGTAGGTAATGTACGAATAGTCTGTTTATGGAATTTCCAACTTTGTGAAATCGAAAAACTTTTCCAAGGTCTACGATTTGAATCTTTGCGATGCACGTGCCTCAGAAACTTATTTAATTTGTTGAATATATTGTTAGATCGTGCGCCGCGACGTGCCTATGTGGGGTGTGCCTGTTCGTTTCAGATCTTGGGAGTACCAACTTGGATGAATTTTCTGGAGTAGGAGTCATTTAAAAAAATAACTAAGTTAGTACATGAAAATTATCAAAAAGTTTGGCAAAGCTACTTTGTAAAAGACTTCAGTACCTACGTATTAGGAAATCCTTATGTTACGGATTACCAGGTCCTCACTCGTTTGTTTATGTTAAATCACGTGTTTTTTTTCAACGTAGATAAACTTTTTAAGGGTAGATACAATTTTAAAATCGTTAAAGCCGTTTCCGTGATTCAAGAAACAAATTTATACATTCGTTAACACTTTGAAGGACAGTGAACGCCTATAGACGTCATGACAATAAAACATCTATTGTGTCTACGTTACTGTCCGCGAAAGTGTTAAATACTGAGTTCTAGCACAATGCAATGAAAGCTGTATACTGTATATGACTTCTTATAAATATCCCATATTTTTAAGTATTTTTGCGTAAAATTTCAGATATAGTAAGACAAGATAACAAGCGAGATTTACAGCATATTTAGTATGGTAAATGTAATGGATTAACATTACAAATTGTACTGGATCGTGTTTTGCGAGCACTCTAGAGAACCTTTTTAACTTAAGATAAATTGAAACTCGGATCTTATCTGGTTTAAATAATGAACGGATTAACTGAACTCTGAATTGAACCCATTCATTTTTTATTTAATTGTAATACATTACAGTATACTAGACTTACACATACTTCCATAATATACATTATTCCATAATAATATTTTAGTATAATATTTATTTTAAAATAAAAGAAATAAATATAGGTAAGTACATATTAAATAATGTAATTAAAATAAACTTGTACAATTTTACTTTCACAAAATATCTAATTTTACTGTTATAATTTTTATTTTCTTTTAAGTACAGTGGTATTTAAGTATAAACAATATTTAAGTTAAAATAAAATTTCATTTTACTTACAATAGTTATATTATTTTGCCAATATGCAAATTTGCCAAAATGCAAATACGTCTCATATTTAAGATGGTATTGCTAAGGTATAATTTAATAAAATAGACTTAACAAGATGAAGAACATGGCATACCTGAGGTTTTATTAATTTTATAATAAATACCATTGTAAAATATAACTATAACAACTTTTCTTTTCACATTCCACTAAGCGAAATACCCTTTTTCCACTAAGTAAATTTACCTCATTTAATAATTATAATACCGGTTTTAATTTTAAATGGTAACCCCCGCCACTTTATATAAATGTTCCATTAAATAGCTTAAAAAAAATAGTAGCGAAAATCTAATTTTTGAACAGATTTACGCTTGGACAGTTTTCCAATTAAAAGCAGTTCTTGTATTTGACTTAAATTTAAACATCTAATGATTCCTAAATATTTTGATCTTAAGAGGAAGATTTTCGTGGAAGAATCAATTGGACAAAGAATGAATAAAAGCGAAACGGTGCGAGATATATCCATCCAAAAGTAAATATCCATTCAAGAACTAAACAACTACTTAGTATTTACATCTTTGAATATAAAGTTGAATGGCCCTTTGACATAAATTATCGAGGTATGAGCCAGTTTTGGAGGCGGACCAAACCATTCCACTTTAAAATTCTCTATAATGCGCGCCAAGAACGTCTTGAGCTCCAGCTCAGCAATACGACGACCTGAAAATAAAACCTACATTTTATTTCTCTATTTCCTTTGGTCACGCAAAAAATAATATATCTAACCCGGGTGAAGTCGCGGGCCGCTAGTATATTATAAAAAAAGTCTTCAGTTCTCATTTAAGAGTAACGTTCTTAAGCCGGGCCATATTGCGAGGCTGCCTCGCGAGGCTGCTCACCTGGTGCTCGCTTTGAGCAAGCAGTCAGTCAGTCAGGAAAGTTTGAATTGGATCGTGATGCAAAAGCGTCTCCACATCACGACACAAATGTAGCGTCGACAATGCGCGAGTAATGCTCCTGGTGTTGCTAGCGTCTATAGGCTACGGTAACTGCTTACCATCCGGTGGACCGTATGTTTGTTTGCCACTTAAGTAGCATAAAAAAATATTTTCTTTCACGAATTTATAAAGGCAATTTGACAATTACTTACCTATGCAGCTGCGTACCCCGAAACCAAATGGGCCATGTGCAAACGGATGGGCATTCCCATAGTAAAGTGGATCATTTTTCTTAGCAAGCCAACGCTCGGGAATGTACTCCTGCGCTCGAGGGTAATGATCCTCCATCAACGACATGTTGCGGTGGGCGAATAGAATATTTACCTAAAAATATAAATGTATAGCATAAATAATTAACAGTGCCTTGATTACGAAAGTCATTGCTAATCATTTCATATCATGACATTGTTTTTAGTCCCCTATTAATTCTCTTTTATCTATGATAAAATCACTTACACCCCTAGGTATTTTATAACCCAACAAATTGTATTCCTTAGTAACTCTCCTGAAATTGCCTGGGACTACTGGCATCATTCTCAGTCCCTCCTTAATGCAAGCCTTCAAGTATGGTCTTTGCTCTGAATTTGATAGTATTTCTTCTCTTAGTTTATCTTGTTTATCTTGGTTTGTCGCTAGAAGGTACAGCGTTGCGGTTATTGTATTGGAAGTCTGTAAATATTTTAATAGTATTAGATGCAAGAAGCAAGAATTCGACCAGCCACTGTGGCAACATAAGAAAAACCAACGTTCAATAGTGGATATCATCAGGCTGAGATGACGATGATGAAATGAGTTGTAATTTTTTAGGATAGCCCTTAAGTTTAATAACAAATAAAATAATAATAAACTGGACATATGGCATTCCGTGGAGAGTGGTCAATATGACTAAAAATTATAAGCGTCTAAAGGAACTTGAGCAAATTGGTCAATAAAACCTCATTTGCAGCCGACATAATTAAATTAAAATGGAATCGGACATTTAAAGAATAAAATAAGTAGAAGCACTATGATAGATCCTTTTAGAAAGAGCTAAATTTTGCTTTAAGCCTCTTGGCTTAAAGCAAAATTTGTTATACAGAAGATAAAAGCTTGCAACAACGATGTTCGAACACTGAAGAATAGCCTATGTATTTCCTGATGTAGACTTAAATATTGATCTGGATAAAGACTGCAGCACATTTATTACTACAAAAATTTACTTACTGTATCAACTCCACCAACCAACAACTCACTGGCCATAACGTGCGCATACTCTTCATTAATGTCAAGTAATTTTTCCAATACACTTTTTTCTTTATCCGATTTCTGACCAGCAGTTTTCTTTATTTGATCTATACCTTTCTTCAGAAAGAAATTTGTAATGCTGAAATTTATATGAAAAGTTTAATTAGAAATCCGAGTACAAAATAAACATTCTTTGGAGTTTGAAAGGCGTTGCAAGACCGAAATGGTCTTGCAACTTTATTGTTGTTTAAAAATTGACCTACATAGATTGGTTTTTCATTATCTTTCACGGTGATTGGTTCAATTGTTTCACTAGTATCACCTCATTAATAAAGGAGGTTGTAAAATCTTTAACTATGTTAAAATATTGTATTGTTAATTGATAACTGAAGTAGGTAAATTAATAAAACAAGAGATTTTAAGTTGAGTATAAACTTACATTTCATGACGTTCATAAAGTTTCATAGCTTTCTTATACTGAGGTGTCGGAAATAATCTCCATACACTTGGTTTGAAGTCCAGCGCATCGACTACTTTGAAAAGATTATGGGTGCACTGAATCATCTCTTTTTCAGGCGAATCTTCGGGCAAAGTGCGATTCAAACAGTTTAGACGACAACCTAGAGCGACAGTACCAATGGATTCCAAGGCCCACAGGTTCATTTCCGAGTCGAAATTTTCTTTCATCATATTTTTCTCATTTCTACCAGCTTTCATTCTAAAATAACGATTTTGCTGTATATGTATTCTTAAAACGGTACATTTAAAATTATCAAGGAATGCTTAGTATATGTTATTATATTGATAACTAGGAAATAATACAGTTTTTATGAATGATTGATGATGATAAATTATTTTGTAACTAATGGGAGAAAATAGTGATAGCAATTAAATACGAAGGCAAACGTTAAAATTCATAGAATGAAGATAAGTAATACAATACTGCGGTCTCACAAATAACCGGGATCCTATTCTGGTGTACCTACAATGGGATTCTCTATTCAGTAGTTTGCTGGTTTAAGGCAAAAAAAACTTCTTATCAGAGAAGATTATTTCTTAGGTAAACTTAATACGAATTACAAATTCAAGCAACCTATCTTCGAATCAAAATCTGTTATAAATTAACAAAAGGCTTCATAAAATAAGTGTTTTGTATAAACGGCACAAAGGAGCAAAATGATTGTCCCTTAATGCATTAGAGACTTTAGTAAATAAATAGAGAAAACGAAGAAGACTTTTGTCTTTTCAAATCATTAATGTCACTATGTTATCTGATTTCAACTGATTAAAATAAATAAAGATCATTAAAGAAATCTGTTCGTGGGTAATAAATTTATATGTTCTGTGCGTGGCATTGCCTACGTAGCTCTTCTAGTTGTTTTACAAAGTAGTGAGTGATTTCTTATTTTTAGTCTAGATAAATATTGTGTAACATAATAGTTACCTTTTAATCATATCCATTGCAACTTCATCAAGTACGTTACAGTAAAGTTTCATAGTTTTTGGTTGTAACAACACCGGATTGACTGCAGATCTGAGCTCCTTCCATTTGTCTCCTTGTCTGAAAATAAATATCCATTTATCTGCGACTATAAACAAACAAATACCAGTCTAAGAAGCTTTCACACTTACTCAGTAACAAGGCCCGTTATTCCAACTTTATACTCCTTGCTTTTCTTGTATTTTTTTCTAAAATACTCTAAGGATTGAAACGCAGGTCGCATTGGTAACCTGTTCTCACTTCGTAACACCTGAAAAAATACGTTTTTTAATTATTTGTTCTCCCAGATACAAATACCTGTTAAAGATTTAAAATCATTTCTGCTTATAAATTTTAAATAGTTTAATAGTGATTTTTGCATCATTCTCGACATTGACATGGAGGAACACATTAAGCATCTAAGTAAGGGAAGTGGCGAGATGGAATGTTTTGTCGTCCATCATAATGTCTATGTTTGTTTTTGTGCACATCACGATACAATCGTCTAATTTTAATAAGAAGATACTTACTTGTGCTGCAGATTCAGGATCGCATAAAAATAACATAGGTTCTAAGAAAAGGATGCGCTCAAGTTTTACTATCGGGCCGTATTTATCAAATAGCTTCTGCACTGCTGCTACATTTATGAGGTCCGCCATTTCTCCTACCATCAAAATAAGTATTCAGTAAAAAGAGAATTAGTTATTATCAGTCAGCTTTTTCTTCGGTCGGTTCTGTGTACTATATTAGTAAGTAAATTCTTTATTAATATACATATAATACAATACAATACGGTAACTTCTCTATTGTTTGCTTGACCGGTGAAGCCTTTTTGCACTCTGTTTTTATGATCTGATTCATTTGTCAAATTGAGTTTATTTGTATTGGCAAGTAGATTAAATGTATTTTTTGTTTAAAATTAGAATATGTTCAGTTCTGTAGATTAATAGCGACTCGAATAAGCCTAAAACGCCCTTAGCGATGTTATCTTCTCAGACGTATTGATACTATTCAGAAAATGTTAGTCACTAATTCAACATAGCTTAAAATATGTTACGCAAAATGTGTGGTCCAGTAAGAGAGCATACTCTAGAGCTAGCCAACTTTGTCAGTAATCTTAAGTAGCAAATGAAGAATACCTTTCAATATAATTTCAATTATAATTACACAAGACACAAATAATTTGTATCTTATGTATCCATATAATGGTCATCTTACCTCCAGGGAGAAAATGGTGTAGCTGTCCAATAAATGGTATAGATGATGGTCCAGGTATGTCTTTCCATGATTTTAATTCTTTGTCTGTATTTACGCAAGTGCTGGTAACAACTAATGTTCTGAAACGATGACATTGTACATTTTAATAATAGGTAATATTACCATTTTGTTCTGTTATCGTGCATTTCACAGATAATTGTAAATAATACAACACACAGAGAGTGTCGAATGAAATGTATGTGCATGTAAAATGAAAGTATTAGTGAAATTAAATAAAAAATAAGACCAGACGTAGATCAAACAAATAAGCCAAGTTCGAATCAGGGTCGCATTTAAGAGTTCTGATACCATGCTTTTGATTTTTTATAATCTAGGCTAATAAATTCTTATATGAAAAACTGGGAATATGACATTGTTATTAAAACAGTTCCTTACCTTTTTATTTCCTTAAAAGAAGATAATCTTAAAACTAATATCAGTTTAGGCGTCTGCATGTTTCTAATAATTCATGCAAAACAGAGAAAGAATACAACGTTATGTTTGTTAAGTGGTATTATTCACAATTTTATTACGACATAAAAATAGTTTATAATATTAAAATGCATCTGGAAGTGTGTATGTTTATTTATTACCACTAAAGTGATAATCAAGCACACAACTTGCCTGGTATTAAGCAGTTGCCGTAGCCTATTGGCGCTTGTAAAGTTGCGTTTTTTGAAGAACCCTATTACGATAGTTACTAATAAAACTTTTATACCTGATTTTACAACTGAATCGTACGTGGAAGGAAGACAAGTGACAGGAGGACTGAAAATGTGTAGATACTAGGTAGAGTGTTATACTATAACTGACATTGCCAGATTTATAAAATCTAACCATTGTGTATACCAAGAAGCTTGAATTAATTTAATATTTTGATTGATGAACAAGAACATATTGTCACTACATATGATATACTACGCAGAAGCCACAGGCAAAAGCTAGTATCAACTTAAAGCCTTTCAATACCTTAGTCATGAATAAGTAATAAAAGTAACATTGTTTTATTATTACACGTAATAACCACGAAACGTGAGATTTATATTTAACGACAAACAATTATTCTTTTTTATTGTAACAGTTACCTGCTAATGTTAACTGTTGTCATAAAATAAAATAATATAATGAAATGAAGTAAGAACAGATGATTTAAAATATTTTTGTCACAACCATTCTTTTAATGTTGGCTCTTATTGTTTTGTACGTTAAGCTTTAGTCATAAATAAATTGAATAATTGTGAGGTGTGGACCCAGCACTGACCCCTGTGAAACACCTTAACTCATATTGCTTAATGACTTATATAAACGTCTGGCGGTTTCTTAATTACTAAAGTATGATGTGTTGTCAATAAATTATCGTATAACGTAAGAAGAAATAATTAATAACAAACTAACATTCAGCAGATATAACTGAAGTTAAATTGACACTGTTATTAAGATAAATATAAAATGTATTTATAGTGAAAATGTTATAATAACAATAATATTATAGTGACTGAACTCCAAAACTTATTGAAAATATGTTTGAAATCTACTTTTGTGTAACAAGGGACATCGTGAGTTATTTATATATTGACTTCTAAAGTTATCATTAATTTAGACTTTCACAAGTAAGTACATCTTTTGGGAAATTAAACTTGGATAAATTAAAAAGGCTGAGGCAAGGAGTCCAGGTTTGTGCTTTGTGGCGTGTACTTAGAGTGGCCTATGTCGAAGAGTGGATTATGATATGTGATAATCATGAATTTTAAAGGCGACAATTCGTATTAGATATCGATTCCACGATATTCCAATGTTTTCTAATGACGACATACATGCATAATTCTTTTGCAGTACAGTCAGTTAAAAGCTAAAACAAAGTCTACAAATCATTTATTATTTCAATCGGTCCATTGTACCTCTTTCTCAGATTAAAACTATTTGTTTAGCCGTGCCATGTTTTTACAGTATGATTCTGTTGACGCTTCCAGTTGAGGCCCTATTTTGTTTGTTTAGGCACCCTGTAACATTTTGATAAAAGACCTTTTTTGTTTTCTAACCGAAGATCCTTCTAAATTATTGTTATCATTTGATCTACTTATCTACTGATTTTTATTTTGTGTTCCTTTCATCTCTGGTATTTTATTTATTTTATAATACAAAGCATTTGTTTATATAAATTAACTTTCCCTTTGTCTCATAACCATGTTTTTATTTTAGCTTGCAACAATTACAACATAAACAAGTAAATAAGTATGAACATTCGAGTTTTAAATATTATTGCTGCTGATCGATAGTTTTAGCATAATTTAGTTTAATATTTTTATAATGAATTTATTATATAATTGTATAACACATTTTTTCACCATTAAAATGAAAAAGGAAATGGCTTTTCTGAAGTTATTGTAGTCTAGTAGGTATGGTGTATAATTCAAAATTCAGGATAACAACGTCCAAGTAATACTTACTTGGGCGTTGTCATCCTGAAACAAAAGAAAATGCAAACAAATACACATTTTTTATATTAACTATTTATTCATTACGCAAAAAGCACCAATGTTTAATTTTATGAAAAGGGACAAGAAATTAAGGCCTAGTTTTACTCAGAAACTACAAGGTGTCAGCATTAAATATCAGCCACTTGAGTTTTTTTTTTTCACTTACGCGGGTACCTATATTAATTCGTTTATCTCACAATTCAGGGTTGAAATTACCTATTTGCTAGGTATTTAAACGTATGTTATACGTTTAAATAAGCGAAACTCAGTCAACGGAAACACATTTATTAAATAAACTTACCCACAAGGGACAAAAATGTATTAACAGAAGCTTTTGACTTCCTAAACTTTGTAAGCCGCGTGTGTTCCGAGCATTGAATTATTAAAGCCCCCTGACACGTCCGTCACGAACTGTGTCAATTGGAGCTGTTTCAATACGAGGTTTCAGCAAAATTACAGTCACGTGGGTATTGTTCAACGAACTGGTGAATGGAAGGTGTCAGCATGGGTACTAATGTTGGAAGAAATATATTTTTTTGCATACATTTTAGGAAATTTATCATCGAGCATTTCGAGGTCATAATATTTATGTAAATACTGAATCAAACATTTTTATCACAATTTAGAGTATTAAAACAGTTTTTCTACTTAAAAAAATGTTTGTGCATATCTTCAATTTATCTCCATATCGTCGACGTAGGTAGACGTACGGTAGCGGCAGTCACTAGAAACTATCAGACAAAGTTACTTGCCAACAATAAAGTAATTTAACAAAGATTAATACAGCGGCACAATAAAAGCGAGCAAACTTGTCTGGGAAAGGACTACCGCTAAATACCTACACACAGTGGTGTAGTTGTGTTCCTGTGAATGAGTACCTTTTCATTCACAGTCCTGTCATTTAGGGATGCATATTTTTTAAACAAACCTTTTACTATCCCTGTCACTGACACAAAAATGTTAGGTTAACGTTATTAGATCGGCAACACGCGATTAATATATCGATGGTCTAGAAGACAAAATATGCTAATTACAAAATTTCGATAATTTAATAATAAGCATGCTCATACATTTGGCATTAAATTATCAAAATGTTGTAATTAGCAATTCGTCTTCTAGACCATCGATATTAGGCATTGCAAGCATTCATAGCTACGGTAACTGCTTACCATCAAGCGGCCCGTATGTTTATTTGCCACTTCATCATCGTCGTTCCCTCACTGCTGAGTATCGCGACCACATACGACGCGTCTACAAGCTATGCGGTCTTCTAAAGTGTTGACCGCACGGGACACCTCCGACGCCACGACAGCGGCAATGGCGGATGATTGACGGCGTCAGACCATCTCGCATGTTTGCCACTTTGGTAGTATAAAATGATTCACGAACGACAAGTGAAGCAACTGAATACTATACATGCAAGGTTCAATGAACATTTTGTGAGAATCCTATATCACATTGCCAAGACTGGAGTAAACTGAACGTACGAGTATGTGTGGTGACGTTACTAATTAATGTGTCCGTACCCGTCACAAACCTTTGGGACTTGTATCTGCTTGTATTTAATTGTCGTCCTACATTATTGTGTACGCTTTACTTTGATATAGCATCAGATAAATAGTCTGTGGTTAATTACATATGTTTACTTAGTGTGTTTAATATTTTTTCAATTCTCCTTTTTTTAAAAGCGTCTCTCGAATATGGTTTATGTCGCGGGGGCTTTACAAACATACAATTAACAGGTAAGTGTAGGTAGGTTAAGTATCCACAGAACAAGCATTATTATGGATCCCATATTTTTTTGTTCAGTCTATGGAACGACCCTAAAACAAGCCGCGCCGTGGTAAATGGCAAGGTCATCACTTAAGATGGGAACTGGATTTGTGGCCAACAATACTAAGCAAAGATGACTGAGATAATTCTTAACTGTTCAGAAATAACGTGAGTAGTTAGTGCCAAATACATCTTACTGGCAACGCAAAGGAACGTAAAGATAAATGATCGTCTTGCACGCCTTGTTAATTGCCTGTGTCTGGCATTCTGGCCAGCATGTGGATTTGCAACAAGAAATACAGTTTCTTTATTACAGTTTGAAATTAAGGCGGCAATAACATCAAAGTTGCCTAACTTAATTTTTAGTTTTAGTAAAATATGTTTCATTTCTATTTTACAATAAAAATTAAATATGTTGTTCTTCACAATATTAACGATAATATGTCTCCAAAATACATTTAATAAAAAATACATACATGAAAATAATGCCTTTAAAATATATTTGTAGAAAAAATATCTCGTTTATTTATTGAATTTAATTGGTAATATTAAGGATATTAGCTGATTATAGCATGTTTAAAAATATTTCCGTTTTATATTTGGAATTATGCTACTACTTATTTAGTAAATTTTATTTTTCTCAATTTTGTTCTCAATTTCAGCGGTGCACTCGTTTGTATTCTTTCTTCTCTTTCATTCCTATGCAGATCGACAGAGAAATGATTATTTAATACTAAAGATCGTTGGCAGATATCAGCGTTTTAAATACTAGATATACAAACGTTAGCCTCTTGTAATGTGGTGCTTGTTTACTTCAGGCAACTACATGGAAAAACTCATTCACACAACATACCACGGTAACATTAACATTCTGCGGTAATATGTTGTAGTGTATTTGAGTGTCCCATGTCGAGTGGACTATTTGGGTTGATATATGACGGTTTAGTTTGGACGGAGGCTGACAGAAGTGTTAAATAAATGGGTATAGCCGGGTCTGTTTCATGAGCCGACTCGTACGCTACAAAATACGATGCATTTGTGGTTTCCTTATTGTGCTGTCCTATTATGAACAGAAGTGACTACGTCTTATTTACTATTTGTTTTTTAAACATGAATTTTAAGTAGGGCAAACATTTTTTATTAAATTGGGTATGCAGTTTACCTAATATTATGGAGCGGCTGCAAAACGTTCATAAATTTTCACCTGACTTTGATTAAATTTTATAATCATAAAATCGTTTGTCTTGACTGATGATCAACGCATAACAAGAACTACTAATCTATCGTGTATGATGTATTGTGTACTATTAATATAATGTTAATAAAATAATATTTGTATTATTTTTGATTATATTATAATATCTGAAAATGGATATATTTTGTTATTCAGTTTCTATATACTTAGGTTGCTTACGATAGAGATGTTTTAATACCAGCTTTATAATAAAGCTGGTATTAAAACGTCTCTATCGTCTATGTTATTACGCAAGCATTCGCTAAAAAAGGATTTTTAGAATTCCTAAATGAGTAAAAAATTGCGGGTAATACCTCAGATATTACAAACGTCTATATGCATAATATTTTAAACTTACCCGTGTGAAGCAGGGGCGGGCCCTAGTGGCCCCCACCTAGTGGTAAGTTTGAAGTCGATCAGACCAAGAAAACACGTTGTTCCATACAAACTTTGCAACCCCTTTTCACCCCCTTAAGGGTTGAACTTTTAAGAATCCTTCTTATTGCTTTTCTACGTTATAAAATGAACCTCTGTGCAAAATTTCAAGTTTCTAACCCGTATAGTTTAGGCCCTGCGTTGATATGTCATTCAAACAATCAGCTTCTCCTTTTATAAATATACGAACAATTTATATTTGTGTTATTTTATTAAAATTATAACTATAGTTTACAATACATCATACACGATAGATCATTATACTCGTAATTTCGAAGTATACGTTATATTCCAAACATAGCCTAATTACGTTGAAAATTCAACGGCTAAGTACACTTACTACGCAACCTTATAATAATCGGAATTTCACTTGGGATTCACAAAGATTCTTCAGAGTAGGTTTCCCGATGCCTAGTCACGTCTTCAATTTGTTTTTTAAAGTAAAATGAAAAACGACTCTACATACTCTATATAAAAAATATTATAAGGCGCAGTTAAAAATAAAATTACTATTTTTTCAAATGCTGGCGTGACGACATAGATGCATACGAGAAAGATTGGTGAAACATGGCGGTAGATAGACGGGATTGGAAGTTTATAGGGGAGGCCTTTGCTCAGCAGTGGGACGATACAGGCTTATAAAATAACAAAACAGAGGTAAGACACGATATAAGCGAGCATGTCAGACTGGAGAAGCACCTACATCTAAACTAACATTATAAAGCTGAAGAGTTTGTTTGTTTGTTTGGTTGAACGCGCTAATCTCAGAAAGTACTGGTTCGATTAGAAAAGTTTTTTTTTGTTAAATAGTGCATTTATCCAGGACGACTATGGGCTATATAACATCACGCTATGATTAATACGAGCGGAGCAGTAGTGAGATATGTTGCAAAATCGGGGAAAATATTCCAAATAACCACGTGGACGAAGTCGCGGGCGACCCCTAGTCTTATATAGAAACAAAACTACACGCAGTGAAGAAATTTTGTTCCTGCGCGTGAGTACAACAGTACAGGGACAAAAAGGGATCTTGGTCTAAATCTCCAGCGCTCATTTAGGGCAAAAGTTTTTTAAATAACGTCTTATAATCCCAGGGTTACTTTCTCAGTCAGTGTGTACAACAAACAAAACCTCAATATAACTAACAGTATGTAAATCTCGTTAAAACCTTTAAAAGTTTATTATTGGCCAATACTAAGTACATAAAACTGGCATCAGTTTCTGCAATAAGCTGATGGATGAAATATAAAATAAACAGTGGCAGCGAGAGCGGATCAGGCTTTGTGTACAATATGCGGAGAGCATTCAGATTGAAAGTTAAAAACTATAACTATCATAGTTCATTCACAGACCACAAAATAGTGCAGATTATAAGCTTAACAATTTATTAATTAAAACATTTGTTAGTTAATTTTCTATTTATGCTTGTAGGAAAATGTTTTTGTTTTTTATTCAGTGACTAGTTGTTGCCCACGGCTCCGCCCGCGTGGATGATCAAAATAAATAAAATTTCTAAAACAAAGGTTGCCTTAGTTACTCCTTATTACATCAGCTATCTGCCAGTGAAAGTCCCGTCAAAATCGGTCCAGCCGTTTCAGAGATTAGCCTGAGCACAGACAGACAAAAATTGAAAAAAATGATATTTTGGCTACTGTGTACCCATCCATATGCATCTAGAAAAACGAGATTATTTTAATATTACAAACAGAAACCAATTTATTATTTGTATAGATTTAAAATAATAATAGCAACTACTGGTGTGTAACAATCCAAATGATCCAGCCATCTCTGTCTGTGTACATATTAGTTTAGTACAAAAAACATAAAACATATCCTTTGAAATGGACGCTACAAGAAATGTTTAAAAAATATATCTTGACCTAAACGTGTTTGTATTGCGTTCAGAATAACCAATAAATCGTATCGTTGAATGATGTATGTGCTCTTATTTATTTGGAAAGCACGGCCTCCATAAATCAACATAGCCGTGTTTTATACAACTCCTTGTGTATCACAACAAGATCTTTTGTTTTTTCTGTTTTCAAATGTTTTTGGACATTGGTTTGTCTTATGTTGGTAATGAAAGACAAAGACAAAGATACTTTATTTGAGAAAACATGTGTAGGTAATAACAGTACATAACTATGATGCATATTATAAGTTGTTAAAATAGAAGTTTGTAACAACATGTTTGACCAACGCTGGTGTACAAATATAATCAATAGAAATTAAAGTATTTATTTAATAATTATGAAATATTGTTAATATAATAGTCATTCTAATTTATGTCAAATATATTTTATATAATACAATTA
This sequence comes from Trisateles emortualis, assembly GCA_947095525.1. Taxonomy (NCBI): domain Eukaryota; kingdom Metazoa; phylum Arthropoda; class Insecta; order Lepidoptera; family Erebidae; genus Trisateles; species Trisateles emortualis. The sequence goes on along the minus strand of OX352736.1, from coordinate 15,133,354 downwards.
GGTCAATAATTATGTATGTTAGTGTCATAAACATAATTAATTAGATAATCATGAATTGAGGAAAAAAAAAAACAAAAATTAAAGATAGATAAAATTAGTTGTCACAAAGATTTGTCATTTAGGAAATCGTCAATATTATAATAACACTTATCAATCAAGACCTTTCTTAATGATTTTTTAAAAAGGATGGTATTCATTTCTTTAATAAAGAAAGGTTATACAATCGAGCAAGCCCGACTGGGGCAGGACCTCCATCTTACTTTTTACTTTGACTGCATCGGTGGTCCAGTGGCCGCAGTATGCGCCTGCTGTGCACGAGGTTGTGGGTTCGATTCCCACACAGGGTAAAACTTTGTGTGACCCACAAAGAATTGTTCTGAGTCTAGGTGTAATTTGTGACCGTTAATTGTATGTTTGTAAAGTCCCCCGCAACACAGAGCTTGTTCTTTAGTGCGGGAGTTATCTTTTAAAAGAAAAACAAAACTGCCCAAGCGTGCTTGTTGTTACTAAAAAGCCACAGCCAAATAACTACACATAACGGTGTAGTTGTGTTCATATGTGTGAGTACAGGTCTCTAGAGCTCATTTAGGTATGCGTTTTGAAAGAAACATCCTAAGCCTTGGTAAACAAATGGGTCGACAACACGCAAGTAATACCTCTGGTATTGCAAGCGCCCATAGGCTACGGTAACTGCTTAACATCAGGTGGGCCGTATGCTTGTTCGCCACCCAGGTAGTATAAAAAAAATTCAATAGTGTAAACTAAGAGTTTAGAGGTTTTAACTTATTAATACCTATCTAGCAGTTGCCAGCGGCTCCACTATAATGTATCTCCATGCCAAATTTGATTAAGATCGATTAGGCCGTTTAGTATTGGAAAGAGTCAGACAGACAGAGCAATTTTCAAATTTGAAATAGAAAGTAGATAAATAATATGATTCATCCAAGGAGCTATAGCAAATGTTTCTCTATAACATGTTATAAAAACATCATTTATGTAACAATTTTGATACATGGGCAACCGCAAATACTTTTGTAACTTACATCAACTTCTCATTGCGTCGAATGCCCCGATGGAACCGTTATATAAATTTGTGTCCAATTCCCTTCGTAGAATATATTAGCCATGTCGTCAGCAGAGTAAATCAGATTAGTGTTCGGTTGCCTATTCTGCATATTCTAACCATTGAAATTTTTAGTAAACGGACCAAGATTAAGTATCTTGTGGTACTATAAAAACGAGGCCCTACCCATCGATGGATCTTTTAAAATATATTATTATCTTTCTTCTTATCGTTTGGTTAACCAACCTGGCCAACCTGGTGACAGAGTTATTGAGATCGCCCATATTTAGGCCTCTGTCGTGATCTAACGACTGATAACAGTCGGGACCGACTTTTAACGTGCCCTCTCAGAAGCACGGTGACTCTCAGATGAAATACCACTATGCGGTTACCCATCCAGAGGGTTACCGCGCCCTTGGTAGCTTAACCCACTGATCGTTTACCGAACAGTGAGTGCACCTAGCTATGAGCGCCTCAATATATATTATTATTATTTTTATTAAAAGACAACTCCTTCTTTCTGAAACAAAGTACAGACTCGACACAAACATAAATGGATCACACAAAGTATTCTTCTATATGGGAATCAAACCTATAACATCCGGTAGGATGTTACGGTGTTAATGCGTGCAGCCAATTAGTCGTATCTGATTTTGCTTTGTATTTATTTTAGGGAAATTATAAAACGAGCGAATAAAAAAAACTTAAACTAAACTTAGCGACTTATGATGAGATACTGTAAATTCTAGCCGTGCGACTAAATTACTAGGTGAGCGACTAGAAATTCATGCATTTGTATATATATATTCATGCATTTGCTACCAGAAACGAGAAGCTATCAGACATGTAGGTTAGGTTAGGTAAGTACTGTGACCCCAACAACGCGCGAGGTGAGCGAGCGAAGCGAGCGTGCCGCGGCAGCGGCCGTATTTCTGTACGCCATATTCAGTAATGTTTACACCCATAAATTGAATTTATATTCGCTCGTTTAAATACTACCCTTTATTTTATAATAATAGCAACCCATTATGTCCCACTGCTAGGCACGGGCCTCCTATTCTCTATCAAGAGAGAGAAGGGCCAATTCACACACGTTGGTCTAATACGGGTTGGTGAATATGACATCTCTTTACAATTACTTCTAAAACATGTAGGTTTCCTCACGATGTTTTCTTTCACCGTTAGCAGATGGCGAATCATTGGGTTTGTACGTATAAACTTCACAAAGTGAAATTCACATTGGTACTGCCACCCGGGATCGAACTCGCACCTCTTGCGTGCAAGTCGGTGACTTTCCCACTCGGCCACCACCGCATTTATTTTGAGCACCGGGATTAAAAATAATTAGTTATTTTTTCATCTCGTTTAACAAATACTTAAAATATAAAAAAAGGTAATATATCAAAGGCGTTTGAGAGCATACACGATCAAAGACGTTTTGTTTTTATCCTTTGTGGTGTGTTTAATATAAGGCTACGTTCTATGAACGTATGCGAGGCGAGAACATGGGCTTTAATTAATTTGGGCTTGGTCAAAAAATATTAGGCGTTTGTGAATTAAAAATGGGTAGAAGCACGGATGAATTTTAAATTGTTTGTTGTTTGAAAAAAAAGTAGGTATAACGGCATAATTTATTTGTTTACTTAGCATCAGGTAGACTTTTGACTTTTCATCAGATTTGAAATTTATGTTTTTTTAGATTACATTAAATAAGATGTTATTAGTTTATCATTAAATTGAAACCTAATTTTACATAGATCTTATAAGAAGTCAAGTGCCACTGCTGGGCATGGTGGCCTAAAGAATCAGACACGCATTTAATAACAATTTTATTTTATAGTATACTATAGATTACAAAGGAATAGTTGCAATATTTCATAATAATAAAAACGTATCTAGAACGTTGTTATAAAGGGATGCCATCGGTATTATAATACTAGCTGCGTATGCAAAAGCACGCGCTCAACTTACAGTAAATGTCGGTACACGTCTCGTGTCTAAAGATAGTCTTAATATGCGGATCATTCCTCTTAGAACCATAGTCTAAAGCGCTTCAGCATAATGCATGGTAGTAATTGTTAGTTAATCCGTGTGGCGACGGATTAAGAATACAAATGTCACCACCCCTTTTATCCCAAGGGTGTCGTAAGAGTCGACTAAGGAAGTAAGTCAGGCAGACAATATCCACCGCAAGAGAGGGAAAACTTGAAACAAAACCCTATACCAACCCGTCTGGCCAGCGTGGTATAGTAGGCTTATATCCCTCTAAATGTTTGAAGGAGACCCGTGCCCAGCAGTGGGACGTTTATGGGTTGAGCCGAGAATTGTTAGATAATACTCCTACCCAGCAAAACGGACCGAGAGAATAGGTATTAATAAAACGGAGAGGTACAACCTTTTTTTTGACGCATTCGGTGTTCTTAACATGGGTTAAGGTTTTTGGTGAAGGTATGTTTAGGAATGGTTATTATTATTTTCAGTACTTTTAGTTCAGTTTATATCTATTTTTGTTATTTGATTTCTCATTTGTATGGTATAAGACTGCCTAGGTTAATTATTGCTTTGTTTTTAAAATATTAACCGCTACTGATCTCTTAGAATATATTATTCAATACCTAAATTAGGTCTGTCTCTGGTTATAGTGGTAGTCACTCAAAGCGTCATTGATGTTAAAATTTTAATATACATTTCTGACTGGCCTGTTGGTGTAATGATTAGTGACTGCTATAAAGTATAAGCTAGTGTTAAGCCAAACGTCGCGGCGTCGTGGGTTCGATTCCCACATGGGACAAAACTTTGTGTGATTCATATACATATGTTTGTTTCGAGTCCACGGGTGTAAATTGTGTACGTGAATTGTATGTTTCTAAAGTACCCAGCGACATAATTATGGCTTGTTTTCTAGTGCGGTTGGTTTTTTTAAGCCAAATAAGTTTTTTTTATACTACTAAGGTGGCAAACAAGCATTCGGCCCGCCTGATGTTAAGCAGTTTCCGTAGCCTATAGACGCTCGCAATACCAGAAGTATCACTTGCGTGTTGCCAACCCATTTTTTACACAAGGGCTTTTTTCCCAGGTATACTCCCATCCCATAGGAATACGTTTCTTTCAAAGCGCATCCCTAATTGTTTTCCTTTTTTTTTAAACTATTAGCTAAGAGTTTTCCTAAAACAATAAAATTAAATGGTTTGTTTAGGTGGATACGGTTGATTAGCAAAATCAAATTACTACAACTGTAAATACAATTTTGTTTTTAATTTAGTTTAGGACTCTGTACCTCTACACACAGTACATACATAGAAAATCCAATTGGTTTTTCATCTATCAAACTTGGTTTGAGCTAATTTGTCGTAAGAATTTAGCAGTTGCATATAGCACTGGAAAGTTTTAATGCTTTGCAAATACCTACATGTCTATGGTTAGAGATTAAATTTAGTTTGACGTGCTATTGCTTTTCTTGTCAACAACGAAAACAATATTGAATACGCTTTGCGACCGCAGATAATAGGTACTTGAATGTAACTGTCTCAGAGGACTGCGAGACTTCTTTAAGTTATAGCAAGAAATGACAACTAAGGTGATGGGTTTCATTTGCATACAACTTTACGCTAGATTGTGAGGTCAACTGATCTGTGTATTTTGTTTTTTTTTTTGCATGTTTAACGCCTTTTTATACTAGTAAAGGCGGAAAACAAGCATACGGCCCGCTTGATGGTAAGCTGTTATTGAAACCTCATTCCACACTGTGTGTAGTCATTTGGCTGTGGATTTCTGTAAGATGGAGGTCCTTTCCCAGTCGGGTTCGCTCACTAGTATGGTGACTCATCCTCTTCTTTCATTTACCACGGATGTAGCACTCTTTTGAAGTCCGTTCGCCCATTAAGGCCCATCTCTAAAGTATACTCAGGTACCAGCTCTAGTTATTATAGCGTTCGTGGGGTGCTGAATAAAACGAAGACTATGATTTTAACACAAAACTTGGTATATTTCGCGGCTTTACACATAGAAATTCACAATTTGTTGCAAGCTTAACAAAATGGCTGCGCGCCATTGAGCGTGCGCCGGTCGACTGTCGAACACATTACCTTATATGGTAATGTTCGTGAACTTCCGTCCGGTGCTTTCGCATGCGGGCGGGAGTTATGGGTAACCGTAGTGTTGCCAGTCGTAACGTTATGATGTGCCACACGCTATACACTCCCCCTCGAGTTCTAGAGAACGTCCCCGCTCATGAACTCGCAGACATGAAACGGTACACACAGGACAAACATGCTTTCGAGGACGTCCTCTCTGACGTTTAGGCACTACGGGATGAGGAGGCGAACTATCGCGGTTATGAAACCTGGTAAGATCTGACACGTGATATTTACCTAAAACATTCTCAGGATTATCCAGATTCGCGATAAGATAAGCTGTAGGACTCACTCTTTTTGCAATAGCATACGGGCCGTCCTTCTTTGGCACGAACTTTGCAGTTATGTTCTTAGCTGCGTTGCTCAGAACATGTGACTTAAGAAGTACCTGGTCTCCGACCTCAAATACTTCGGCAGGCGTTTTTGACTTATCGGCACATTCCTTACGTCGATCCTGCTGTGCTTCGACTCTCTCTCTTACCGTAACGAAAGAACTAATAAAATCTTTTAGATAGGGTGTGATTTGAGGCACATAATTATCTTTATTTAGAATGGACCGAATATCATGTTGTACGTCGATCGGTGATCGAAGTTCCCTAGCAAACGTTAGGTATGCTGGAGATACACCAGTGGTTTGACAAACCGCAGAATTCATAGAAAACCTTACAGCAGGCAGATGCTGTGGCCAAGAAGAGTGGTCTGTATCGACAAGACGAGATAACTGAAATTTTAAATCCCTATTCTTACGTTCAGCTGGATTAGCTGACGGATGATAAAATGGTAACAACTCTTGAGTAATACCTAAAACAAACATACATTGCTGCATGACAGCAGACACAAATTGGACGCCATTGTCAGAGACAATGCGTCGAGGCAGTCCGTAACGGAGAAAAAATTCTTCAATAAGAATGCGAGCGCACGCTTCTGAGGTTGCCTCCCTCAAAGCGTATAGCTCAACCCAACGGGTCGCGGTGTCTTCTACCAACAATATCCACCGTTCTCCATCCTTACCTATAGGAAGCGGACCGAACAAGTCTATAGCTAACACTTCTCCCCTTTGATGCAGAACCGGTGTTTGTAATAAACCTGATGGCTTTTTGTTAGATGACTTATACCGCTGACAAGTGGTGCAGGTTTTAACATATTCGGTAATAGCCCTTCGCATACCTGGAAAATAGAAACCTTGAGCGACTCGGTTATATGTTCTGTCTACTCCGTGATGACCGGCTATATTTGAGTCATGACATTCCTTCAAGATGTCAAGGCGCAGAGAATTCGGAACTACAAGCTGCGGCTCTTCATTATCTTCATCCGGATTATACCTGTACAAGACGCCTTGTTGCATGAAGTACCCTCTTTCAGACCAACGCTTAGCACCTATAGACTCAGCATCAGATGTGTCCTCTAGGTCAATAACAATTTTCTTTAACTCCGGGTCATCGAGCTGCGCGCGACGAAGATCTGTAGCACTTCTTGAAGGTAAGTCTATAACAACTGAGCAAACACCGCACTGATCCTTAGTCTCGTTCCTACAAGTTGGACGACTAAGAGTATCGGCAATGACATTCGCCTTTCCAGGGGTATACTGAAATTGAATGTTAAAGCATTGCAGCTTTAAAGCCCACCGGACAAGTCTACCAGATGGCGACTTTAGGGTAAGAAGCCACTTTAACGGCTGATGATCGCTGCCTATTATGACTTCGTGTCCTTCGATGTAGCCCCTAAAGCGTTCCACCGCCCAAACGACAGCGAGAGCCTCACGTTCTGTAGTACTATAGTTTTTCTCGGCAGGAGTAAGCAGACGGCTGGCATACTCTATAGGTCGTTCATCCTTACCATCGCCTTGTAACAGCACAGCTCCAACGGCATAGTTGCTAGCATCAGTCCTCAACACGAACGGCTTTTTGTAATCTGCCTGGATAAGAATCGGTGACATAGACAGGCGCTTTTTAAGTTCCTGAAAGGCATTATCTTGGTCTGTGTCCCACGACCAAGACTGATTCTTTTTAAGCAATCGTGTTAAGGGCTCAGCAACAGCTGAAAAACTTGGTATAAACTTCCTAAACCAAGAACACGTCTGTAGAAAAGTTCTTAAATGACGCAACGACGACGGAGCCTTCATATCTAAAACTGCACGAACCTTGTCATCATCCGGCGACACACCATCTTGGGTGATGACATGACCCAGGTACTTTACCTTGTCTCGTGCAAAGACACACTTTTCTCTGTTCGCGCGTAATTTAAACAAACGTAACCTTTCGAAGACAGTATGTAAGTCTGATAAATGCTTCTCGAAGCTTCCTTCTGTTATTACTAATAAATCGTCTTGATAAGCGAGTAGGGTTACGTCCTTGAGCGAGGCACCAGTACGAAGCCTATCTATTAGACGCTGAAAGGTTGAAGGCGCGTTTTTCAGCCCGAAAGGCATTCGCTTGAAGCGATACGACCCAAAAGGCGTCAGAAACGCAGTTTTGTCTCTGTCTTGCTCTCGTACGCTGACTTGCCAAAACCCACTTCGCATATCGATTGTACTCATGAAAGAGTGCTTTTTAGTAGACTGAACGAGCTCATCTATCAACGGCATTGGATAGACGTTGGTTTTTGTTACCGAGTTGAGCTTTCTGTAGTCTACACAAAATCTTACAGAACCATTTTTCTTGGGGATGAGGAGCGCCGGCGAACCCCATGCGGATTCACACTCTTCAACAATATCTTCTGCCAACATCTTATCTAACTCAGCCTTCATGACCTCTTTCTTGGCTGGTGTCAACCTATATGGAGGAACGGCAATAGGGGGATGATCCCCTGTATCGATAATATGCTCAGCAAAAGGAGTTGCGTCTCCCCCTGGCTCGAAGATATCCTTATGTTTTACTAAGAGGCGTGCAAGAGCCTCGCGCTGACTACTATTAATTGATGTCGCCTCATCATCGCGCAGCACCTGAACTGCGGAACACAAAGACGCGGGTGACACCTTTTCAAATTGCATCTCAAACTTTTGTTCGCTATTATCGGCAAAGTGCCAGCGACTATCACCAAAGTTAAATACAAGATTGAATATAGTAAGAAAATCTATACCTAGCAAGCTTTCGTTACTATCAGCTTCAGGAAAAATTAAAAATCTTATGACTCTAGTTTTATGTTGGAGTGTCACCTTCACCTCTGTGGTTAAAACATTCATCTCCCTACTTACACCATCCGCTAACCTAACAATTTGCGTTGACGGAAATAACGGGTGTCCTAACCTAAGTAGGAGAGCGTAGAGCGTGTGACCGGCAATGCAGCTTTTAGCGGCTGAATCCACTAAGGCAGTCCCACAATTCCCTAGAATGCTTATATTTAACACAGGACGACAAAAAGGTGCATTATTGTTTACATTATCAACATACTCACAACTATTGTAATTAAATTTACAATCGTAAAAACTAGACACACCTGTGTTTATATTACCAACATTACTATCACAAAGATAACTCATACTAACATTAGAATTTGATACATTAGTATAAACATCAGTGTTACGAACGTTATTGTTACCAACAGGAGAGTCAAAACACTCACCCACGGCGCGTGTAGGGTTACCTTGCGTACACGCAGGCGGTTTCGGGTTAGCTAGCGGCTGCGTGGCGGTACCGGAGGCCGGGCCTGCCGCGGCGCTCGAAGTCGGGCTGCGCTGGCGCCTATGCCTACGCGATCGCACGGACCGTGCGCGTACATCGCGCTGCGTTGCGACTGCGTTGTCGCGCTCACTACAACTGCTATCGGATGTACTGCCGTGTTGTAACGTGAAGTTTACAGAGTAAAACGACTGCTGACCACTTGGGGAACAGTTTTTACACTTCGATTTGATAACGTTCGCGGCACCACAGCCGTAACACTTTATTTCACTTTCCGACTTTAACCTACTACTATCACTGTTATCACATTTATCACTATTACGCTTCAATTTCTCACACAACTCTTTGCGGTGACCTAATCGTTTGCAATACGAACAGAAGGGTTTCTTTCCCTTGACGGCAGCCTCGGCGTGTGCCGCACCGGCACTCGACGACGCATCGGCGACCGTAGTAGGTACCACAGTAGGTACATCCCGCGATGACGACGACAGCGTTGTGCGCTTGTTGCCAAGAGCTTGTGATTTTGTTTGAACGGTACTAGCTGATCCTTTGCGAGTTTCCAAGATGGAATCTTCTATAATGCGACACTTGAGAAGTAGCTCGTCGAAAGTACTGACGCTTTCTCGAGTCACGCGTTTTCTAATACGCGGACTAAGGAGACCGAACGCCATGTCCAATTGCACTTTTTCAGATAGATCGTCCTTGGGAAGTTTTGACAATAGTGCACGTACCTTTGCTATAAACAAATCGGTGTGCTCCTCTTCCTGACATAAACTGAAAAGTTTCTTGTAGAGTCGATGTGGCGGGTCACGCTCCCCGAATGCACCTTCTATTCGTGTAAGAGCTTCTGACCACGTGCTAGTGGATCTCTTCACACCTTGCCACCAAACTGCAGCAGGCCCCTCCAACAACATTGAAAAACCACGTAGAGCATTCTCATCGGTAATATTTATACAATCTTTGTACGTAACGATCGCGTCTATGAAATTTTCTAACGACTCGTCCTCGCGTCCGCCATAACGCGTCGTACATTTTGCAAAATTACCGTTCGCGCCAAAAGTACTTGTCGATGTTTGATGAGTCTCGGAGTGGCCGGATTGCGGCATTGGGGTTGAGGATCGCACTTGACTGAGTAGCTGCTGGCAGAACTCGCTCTGGGTTTGCTGTATTTTTGCAACAAAACTTGCGAGGGTTTCGTGCGACATAGTTATGTTCTCGGAATCAGAGTCCTCAGCTGAACGTGTTCTCGGCATCTTGTATACCTCGTTGAACACTTCCGGGTTCTAAAACACTCCCCTACGGTCACTTATATGCGATCGTCGTCAGTTATTGTTCGAAACTACACTACCTACGATGTACGATGTAAGTAGGTACGTAGTAAAACATACACTAACACACGTTGGGCAGCCACTTATAGCGTTCGTGGGGTGCTGAATAAAACGAAGACTATGATTTTAACACAAAACTTGGTATATTTCGCGGCTTTACACATAGAAATTCACAATTTGTTGCAAGCTTAACAAAATGGCTGCGCGCCATTGAGCGTGCGCCGGTCGACTGTCGAACACATTACCTTATATGGTAATGTTCGTGAACTTCCGTCCGGTGCTTTCGCATGCGGGCGGGAGTTATGGGTAACCGTAGTGTTGCCAGTCGTAACGTTATGATGTGCCACACGCTATATTATTGAATTAGGTATCCGGTGCATTCAAGTATAGCGGCTCTCTAATTTACTACGTCGGGCGATTCGATTCGAATGTCCAATTGTGGCCTCGATAATTACGCTCACCTCTGAAACCACGGGATTACAGGTTGAATTTATTATTTACAGACGCCTACGGTGGCATAAAGAGCTTAATTTGTGTAATGTGATACTTATTACATTAATTGTACTTACATAATATATTTATTAATAACCAATCCAACTATTATAATATAAACGCGAAAGTTTGCAAGAAGGTATGGATGTATGTATGTTACTCTTTCACGTCAAAACTACTGAATGGATCTGGATAAAATTTGGCACAGAGATGGATTATAGTCTGGAATAGCAAATAAGCTTTTTATAGCGAAACCCGACTTCCACGCTGGTGGAACTGCGGGCAAAATGTAAATATCGAAGCCAAATTGTATTCTGTATTTGGGTTTATTAAAGGGAGATTTATAGTAATAATATGTGATCTAATTTATTATTTATCGCGAATTATTTTAACCTTAGCTAAATTATTTAAAACTATCTTTGAGAATTTACCGAGAAGACCCACTATTGGATCATCGACGAATACATACAAGTTTTTGGAGACCCACCAGTGGACTATTATATGCACCATAATGACAAACAGTTATAATAATACCTATATTCCTGCCGATGATTAGATCACTAAGTGTTCTTTGAGGAATCACCGTGCTACCAATAACAAGATTTCTTTTATAAGACTAAGTTGACATAAAGCATACGGTGCACCTGCTGGTAAGAAGTTTCCGTAGCCTATGAGCATTTGTAATACCATAAATATTGCTTGTGCTTTGTTGACCTAAAATATCCACCATCAAGGTTTTATGTTATGGGCAACCAAATTCAAATATTTTTTTGCTAAGTGTTCAGTTATAGGTCTTGTATTTAGGTAGCACTTGACTTAGCGCCCTGGGCTATCTTATATTGAATAAGATACTCATTCAGGAAGGGGAAGGAAGGGCTGCTCATAACTGTTCAAGAAGAAAAATAATGCAATACATTATAGAGTACAAGATTTGTGAAAGTCAAGTAACTATAATAATCTAACTGTTAATCGTAGGCTGTATTCACACAAGTGATTAGTCTGCAGTAATCTTGGTGGGACACACAATAAATCAACGGCCGCATCTGTCAGCCGCAATTAATTCTGTTTACACCCGCAGCGACACAGACTATGTCACAGTTATTGCGTTTGTAGCATTATCGCTTGACAGAAAATTAGGTTTAGTGAACGAAAATATATTAGAGGCATACCAGAACACCCGAGGTAAACTTGCGTGTTGTCGACCCAGTATCCTTGGGATACGAATGCGTTTCTTATAAAACGCATCCCTAAATGAGCGCTGGAGACCTGTACTCGCACACATGAACACAACTTCACCGCTGTAAGTAGTTATTTGGCTGTGGTCTTCTGTAAGGTCCTTCCCCAGTTTTTTAAGAGTGGTGTCGTACCACTTTAAAAAAAAAAACGAATTGCATTAATCTTTTTTCAAGAAGGATTACCTCAGGCAAGCTTTATAATATTCAATGTGATGTTACAAAATAAACTTATTTGATATCTTTTATCCGTCCGATCCCCGAGCTACCTATGTAGTCTGAATTTGAAAAACGGTAGTCACTGACTCAAAATATATTTGTACTTTACAAGAAATATCTTTTTTGCAATAGAAAACCAGATTTGCAAATAGTGAATGTTGTAATGAATACGGATATCTTTCTGGCAAATGTTGGTATTACTCTAGTCATTATTTTTTGTAATATTTTATGAATTGGATTGTAATTTAAAATAAGTTAATGTGTAATGCTTTGGCAGGACACTTCAGTACACAAAAGTGCGTGTGCATAGATAGATACACTTTCTTCTATCGATTCCGACACAATCGGGGAGTGAAAAGGAGCCAAGTTTTGAATACTCTCTGAGGAATGGGCTTGTAATACCGTCGAATTTCTGACTCCATGCTGCTACTGATAAATAACTAACAGAAATATCAATACGATGTAATTTTCTGTTAGTAATTTCTCGAATTACCTGCAGGTCTACCCTTGACACTCGATTCCATTTAAAAATTGAAATTAGAATGTCATTTTGTACTGCGAGCTGTGTGTGATAAAATTGGCACTCTTGAACACGATCGTAATTGAAATTGGAATCGAGTTCACGATCGACTATACTGGGCTGCCATACAAATAAAAAAATTAAACTAACAAATAAAATCGTCGGCTTAGATCGTAAACTTCCTAACTCCATCCAACCTAACTTTTCAGGAGACAAAGAAAATCGTTTTTCTCCTATAAGTTGTTCAGAAGCATATCGATTTATATCTCTTTATTACGTAAAATTATTATTTTGAATCTAAAAAACTAAGAAAAACATGTTTTTTTAAATGCCTTCACATAAAAAATGGACTTAAGCATTTTGTGTTTAGTTTCATTCACAGCTTTAGATGGACTTAAGCACTTATCTGGGATATACGAAGTTTTCGAATTAAGTTAGTCCTTAATTCCTATTCCAAAAAGTGGACTTAAGCCATACCACTATCACTAGTAGGATAATTTCTACCTACCTTTAGATACTTCAATTACATTTAGGTACCAATCTATCTTTCTAATATGAGACAAAATTAATTTAAAGGACATCTCTGCCATAAGATGTGAAATTAAAATGCTTGTCAGAGTCAGTAATGTTTTATTACAATTTATACTTAAGATTATGAATTACGTAACAATCATAAAAGTATTTATTATAAGATCAAATATAAGGTAACTTTACAAAAGACTGGTAGGCAAAACATGGGGCCTGAACCCAAAGATAATGCTATGGCTATACACATCGGTCATCAGACCAACTATTACCTATGGCTCGGTTGTGTGGTGGCCCAGGACACTACTGACCACAGCAAAAACAAAACTACAGAGCCTCCAACGCATTGCATGCGTTGCGACGACCGGTTGCATGCGCACCACACCCACAGCTGCTCTGGAGCACCTCCTGAACCTGAGACCACATATGAGTAGACTAACAGCAGCGCTAAACAATTTTCCGCTGCTGGAGGCACCGTGCGACAGGATCCCCTGCACCTACACTTTTGATAGACACTACAAGATAAAACTCAAACCAGAAGCAAACGACAGCTCTGGAACCAAAGAAGTAAGGATTTACACCGACGTCTCCAAGACGCTGACGGGCACTGGAGCGGGCGTTTACTCGCAAGACCTGAACATCTACATATCCACAACACTCAGTAAACACAACACCATCTTCCAAGCGGAATGTATGGGCATTACCAGAGCTGCAGGAGCGATCGCTGCCAGGGCCATAGAAGACCTGGATATCAAGATAGTCTCAGACAGCGCTTCAGTACTAACAGCTCTAAAGAACACTAGAAAGACATCCAGCCTTGTACTAGAGTGCCACAGGGCACTGCAAGCGGTTGCAAGCACCAATAAAGTCACCGTGCAGTGGATCAAGGGACACAGCGATTCGGCAGGTAACAACGCCGCGGACGCACTAGCGAGGCATGGCTCCGCCACTGCGACCGCGGGGCCCCTCCCGTACAGCCAGGCTCTGTCCTGGATCAAGGACTGGACAATACAACTGCACAAGGAGGAATGGAACAACAATGGAGGTTGGAGACAAACCAAGGAAGCGGTTCCATCCGCAACCTGGAAACTCTCGCGAAACCTTCTCACGCAGACCAGGTCAAACCTCAGGATAATAGTGGGCGTCCTCACAGGACACTGCCCACTCAACAGACATTTTCACAAACTAGGCGTAACCGACAGCCCACTCTGCAGGGGCTGCATGGAAACTACCAGTCTTTTGCACTGCCAAAAGATCATGCTGGCTTTGGTTATCTTTTGGTCCATATGTTTTGCCCAGTTTAGTGTCAGGTGTCTGTCAACTAGCCTTTCCAGGGTTTTTAGTAGAAATGAAGTTAGGCTTATGGGTCGGAAGGATTTTGCTTGCATGTATTCTTCCTTACCGGGTTTAGGGAGAAAGATGACTTTGGCCTCTCTCCATGGTCTTGGTGTATACCTGTGCGCTACGCAAGCTCTGAAAAGCGTCTGTAGGTGGTCTATGATCTTTGGTGGGCCCCATTGCAGTAGTGCAGGAAAGATGCCATCCGGTCCTGGTGATTTGAACGGGAGGAAGCTCTGTATGGCCCAGAGGATCTTTTCCTTTGTGATTATGTTAGTGGTTACGTCCCAATCTAAGGTTGTAAGGTGCTGATGTCGTCTACTATCCGGCAGCCTGGGAAAGTGGGTTGCCAGTAGTAGTTCGCTGGTTTCTTGGTCCGAGTTAGTGAAGCAGCCGTCTTGTTTCCTGAGTGATCCTAGCTTTTAATTTGTCCAAGGTCTTAATTTGTCACAAAATAACTTAGGGTGAGAATAATAGTAAACAATAGAAAAACTTACCTGAGACGCCAAAAACACAGTGTGCAGCACAAATAGATTAAAAAAATTGACGTGCATTCACTTCCACATTACGTGAAGTACTGAAGCGGGGGGAGTTACGCAGTTTGGTCGTTACAAAATGACAACATGGAGTTAAGCAGTTAACGTTTTGTTGTTTTCGCGCGTAACGATTTTTTTTTTAAACATATAACTAAAACGAAAAGATGCGTTAAAAAAATCCGAAACGAATGACACCAAAATGTTCATTAAGGCTAAAAATGGAGTTACGAAGTTAACGATCTAAGCCGACGAAATATTATTAAATAAAGTGAAATATTTATTAATTATTGCTTTTCATATTTATTATAGCATGAATTACCATTAAAAGTATATTTCGCATATATTTCAGCTGGTTAAATATTAATATTTAATTAATAAATAAATACATTTTATAAATTATATGATTACAATGGCAACCCTCCATTAAAAAAAAAGTTCCCGCTGATTCAACTTGTCAACAAACAATTGTCAAATACAATACAATATCTATATTTTAATGTATTTTAGGGACTATATCTTACTTTTATAAGTATATAAGGCGTAGATATAGATTTTTATGTTATTTTAGATGATACATAGGTACTATGATTTACGTTTTATGTTAATTTGTTGTAATATGAAGATGATTGTTCATGATGATGTCGGAAGAATTCAAGCCCTCTAGCTTTCATAGAAAGTGCTGTCTTATTTTAAATTTAACATAATAATGTATGATGGACATGTTTATCTTTATTAGAACAACAAAATAGTCAGCGACGGCATATCTATATTATACGGATAGCTTTCCATACCTAACCATTTATATGTTTAAAAAAATTATACAAATTAGGTATGTGGAGTTCGGAAAGCTTATAAGACAGTACGATTTATTTGTCCTTATCAAATTAAATACTTTAGTTACCTTATGCACTAATGTAGGTAGATACACACAGCAACGGAGATAGCTGTACAGGGCCGCTATATGAAGATTCGTTTTTAAAGAATCTCCGTTGCCCACCGTACATAATAGTTGCATTTTACACCACACAATCGCTAGTAATAAATTCATAAATCAGGGAAATAAGTTAGCAACTAAGAAAATAAGTCCTAAAAATTACTTAAGTACGTGATTTGGTATCAAAAGTTCTAATTACGTCGAAAATCTCTTTTAAGTATTAGATAATGTTTTATTGTTTTCTATTTTATTGTAACCCATAGAAAATGCGTTGTCGGCATAACGCGCCATTTGGTTTAAATACTGCCTTTGTCACACATCCAATGCATGCGCATTATTCAAAATATTATATATAAGCGCTAAACGTGCCATTATTGATGACCATCTCTTAATAAATTACACACAGTAATTTATTATTGTGTGTAAAGTTAGCTTTTTGTAATCGTATAACGTCGATCGCAAACTCGATTCCAAACTTGATCTGTTATGTCAAAATCGTGTCAAGAGTACCAAAATGTTATTAGGATTGAGCTAATGTCAAATTTCAAACGAAATCAGTGGCCTGTAGGATTGAAACTGGTTCGGGATTGGAACGGGATTGAGATTGGTATTGGATTCCATAGTAAGCCTGCTGATTTGAAATCAAGCCTGGGACCTCAGTCTGATAGGGTACTGAATAGTTATTATACGCGATGCAAAGTTGGTTGGAGTGTATCAGTTTTATTATTTTGTCTGAACAGAAAATAAAAAGAACTGCACAGTTGGTTCAGTTGCTTAAGTGGTTACCTCGCCATTTACCACTGCGCGGCGTGTTGTAGGTTTGAACTCTACACAGGACAAAAAATTATGTGATCCATAGTTTGGGTGTACTTTGGGTCCGTTAATGATTGTATGTTTGTAAAGTCTCCCGCGACACAAAACTTATTTCCCAGAGTTATCGTTAAAAAATAAGAAAAATGTACATGTCTGTTTGTGATATAGGTAGCGTGAGATATTCTTTCTTTCTTTTTAACTCGCCTGCCACTTGCCACTTGTTTACTTTAAATAATTTAGATTGTAGGACAAAATTTAAGAACGGTTTATTTGAATATGTTCAGGTTTGTGTAGTTACCTTTTCGGTTTGGATACTCAAGATTTGATCAAGGCCCCAAAGTCGGATTTAATTTGAATTTTAATTAAAGCAAACAATTGCGGAACGCTACCTTTTTATGTCCAGAGTTTTTATAAGTCAGCTAAATTACCTGCTTGCTTAATACATACTTTATAAACTGGATGCTGGAAACAGAATTTCTTTCTGAAAAAAAACAATAATATAATGGTCAGGTTTTCTACTGCTTTCATTTTCAAGAGTGGTATTTCATTGAATGTACTCCGGTCTACTATCATATTAGCTACAGCAACGTCCCGCACCACCACCTCACTCACCATTTTTGGTTCGATCTTCACACGCGACAATTTTTTTATGATCCATAAATGGTTTTTCCAAGACTAGGTGTCTTTTGTGTCTGTGATTTATTTTATTATATTTGTAATCTCGCCGCGATATAAAAACTATTCCATAGTTCGGTTATAATTTCTATAACAATATATGTATTAGATATTTTATCTGCTCATTCATATATTGGTAGCTTAATATCTAAAGGATTTAGTGTTTCAAATACCCCAGCGAATCGTCGTATCTAACGAGAACAATACCAACAGATTTACCAAATAAACAAGCCAGAACAAAGCTGCGTAAACTATTGAATCTGATAAAATCTATATGAATACATTCTACCAATGTTTGGGTAGTCATGTATGTCAACAAGTAATTAGATTTAAAACATCAAACCTAGAACAATGTTTTTCTTGGAGAAGCCTATATCCAATAGTGGACTTGGATCAGCTGATGATGATGAACAGTTTAATGATACATAGCTATTATTATATTATGAATCATGGTGCTATGATCAAGTACGAATTTTTAACGATTCATCATCATCATCATTAGTAATTAGATTTAAAACATCAAACCTAGAACAATGTTTTTCTTGGAGAAGCCTATATCCAATAGTGGACTTGGATCAGCTGATGATGATGAACGGTTTAATGATACATAGCTATAATTACATGAAATCTGGTGCTATGATCAAGTACGATTTGTTAACAATTTATTAATGGTCAAATTAAAAAAAAAGTGACAACTAGGAGAGTCTCTTTAGCTCCAGCAGGACTTATAATAGTTGTTTGGATGAAGTATAATATTGCCAAAAAAGAGTCAATCTCGGTGTTGAAGTAATTGTGGTAGCCATATCAGAAATATCACTGGCATGATGTTTGCCACCTGAACGGTATTAATAAAAAAAGTATTTTTTTTCTTTATTTACTTTTTTAACTTACAGTGTGAACAAGACAAATTTATACGAAAAATAAATCAAGTCACTCGCAGTGATTAAATCGGAGGTCTATTACATTTGATGGGCCTTAAGCCTTTATTTCATTTACCGTCTTCAATCAGATCTGTTACGATATTGGACTGTTTTGCTATAAAATATATAGTCACATGGGTTTTCTTTATATTTTTTTCTTTAGGAGTTTGCAGGTTATACTGGCTAGTAAATAAAAGACCTCGGGTTGGCAATTTGTCACTACGAAGAGAAAATGTTTGTGAGACTTATTTTTATGTTTCTATTCCTTGAATCAATTTGAATTTTGTTCCAATTTTTTGCTCATTTCCATATAGCGTTTTGGTTCCTCAGAGGGAAAATGTGTTATTACAAACCTAACAGAGTATATTATATAATGTCATGCGGTGCATATAATATGGAAAGCAAAATGGTTATCAAAGGTACCCTTACCTTTGAATACCATAACAACGGTTTAAGCATCTGGTTGTTTAGCTTAATCTGTAAAACTAGTTTTAATATTGAACCCAAATAAAATGTCCTTTTTTTTCAATAAACGCCAACTCTGAATTTCTTTATACAACATTCCAAATAGTTCCAAGAAAAAACGAAGGCTTATTTCAACGTCGTATCCAGCTATGTGACCGACAGAAGTACTTACATTGCGTAACTCGCGAACCGTCGCCGTCGCCGCCGGCTCCTGACATGTGCCGGCTCCTATCACACACCAACAACGAAAAAGGCTTACTCAGAAAATGTTTTTAAACACGCCAACAAGAATTCAAAAAGAATTACGCTAAGTATGGTAACCGTTCTTTGCAATAACACGATGGAAGTTTTATTCCACGATTAAGCGAAAATACGACTTCTTTATGCCACTTTTGAAGTAAAGTCTCGTATTCAACTCACATAAAACAATTTCTCAAAAACAAAAGGTTATTTTTTCGGATTCTAAGAGTTGTTATTGTGAGTTTTCATTTTCTCTCCGTATCTTTTACTTTTAGAATGTTTTACTGTATTTTTATTGCTGGTATTTACAGAGTTCACTTTACTTATATTTATTTAAACGAAATTTACCCGTTCGTTTTCGTAAAATGGCAATGCAAATATTCAACTGTCAGGTTACGTTATAAAAAGCTATAATATGTACGTACGTATTTTTCCTGTGACGGTTACAGTTTATTGAATTTCATAGGGTTGTCGTGGCAGCATAGTTTATTGCGACATGAATGTACAAAGAGACGCCTGAGGCTTACGCATTGATTGCGCGGCACAAAATGTAACAAAGCGAAGAATTGCTCAACTGATTTGAGTGTGTTTTCTAAGCTTTTATATTTCTCCATAGGTACCGAAAAATTAAATTTTGAACCAAAATAAAAAATATAAGATAGAACTTTATGTCCTTAATTCTGTTTTATTTCAATTAAAGTAAGATTTATTATTCCAATAGGATCTATTCTTATTTAAATCTATACACGGGGTATATCCACAGATAAATCTGCAATGACATAAGTAAAAGCTGCCCAAAACGCTGCGCAATCGATGACGTCACCCTTATTCTGAACATTCAAAGTATCACCTTGACTGTGATGAAACCAGTAGTATTTTTCATTTTGATTTAATAAAGACGCTCCCGGTATTCCTTTTCGTATTAACAATATGATATCGGAGCCTGGATATCCACTGTTTGTCAATTTATTTATTGGTGCAAATAATTTTAATACTTCTTTTACTATACAGCGTGCTTCTTGTGATCCTGCAACGTCTAAACCCAAGGGTTTGAATGTTCCTTCATCAGATTCCATGATGAAGTTTATATTAGATAATTCATTTGTATGTTTTTTTAAATACGCTTGAGCACCGATGAGACCAGGTTCTTCAGAAGTCCACAAAATTGCTCGTACTGTTCTTTTAGGCTTTAAATGTTGTAGATTTAGTACAATTGGGACAAACCAGCTAATCATCATACCTCCGCCGTCATCCATCGCGCCTTCTCCAACATCCCAACTATCTATATGTCCAGATATTATAACCATTTTTTCAGGATTTAATGAACCTTTAAGATCAACAAGGGTATTACGAGATGTTTTTGTATCAAACGTGTTAAACATTTTTATATTAAGAACAATTTTTTCGCCTTCATCTTGCAGTCTTCGCAATAAATCTGCATCTTCTAGAGTGATCGCAGCTGTTGGTATTTTTGTGACATTATCATCATAGTGTTGTCCCCCGGTATGAAGAGAATATATTGAAAATGGTGTTATGCTTCTCACTAAGGTAGCCACAGCGCCTTTTTTAGCAGCTTTTGAAGCCCCTTGACTTCTGTAAACTACTGTCTCACCATAAGAAATAAAATGTGCATCAAATACTACTATTTTACCCTCGATAGTTTTTGGGTCTGCTTTATCAAGTACATCAAAACTATTTATAACTATTGCCTCAGCAGTGATACCTTCTGGTGGCGTACTGACACTTGTGCCAAAACCTAATATGGCAATGTTTTTATTTCGAGGTTGCAACATTGTTGCGGATTCATTCAGTCGTACCCAATGCGGTACCTGAAAACACAAGAAATCGTTTTTACTACAAAGATTAAGTAATAATAAATAATAGTATAAGTTTATTTACCATAAAGTACAGTACATAATTTAACATTGGTTCCAAACTAGGCTAGGCCTGTATCTTGTTATAAATACTATATCATAAATAGTTACAAAAAAGTGCAATAGGGCAAATAGAGTTTACAGTTTGGTGTGATGTTACAAAAGCCTACACGTAAAAATAGCTAGAAGGTAGATGTTTTGTGCGGTGCAATTACATTCTAAATTGTTAAGGTACCTAATTAGATTCTTTGCTAAATCGTGACTTTAAATGAAACTCTCAAATCGGTAATATTCAATATATAACGGGTATTACCGTAATCTAGCATTTCATAACCGTTGTTTATAATATTAAATAGGTACCATGCAATATGCGATAAGGAATGCGGATAATCATCTATAACTAAACTTAAACTAAATACTGTAGAAGTAATGTTAGCTAATAGTAACAAATTTTATATTGTAGTCGCCTATTTTTTATATTATCAACTCTTGTATAAAATTAAATGCATGTGAATTTGGTATCAGTGGCATATCAAGAGTTGTTTACAACTCTTGATTTACCACGCATGTACAACTTCAAGTTATGTAATTTTTAGGATGAACTATGATTTTAATAGAACTGTAAATTACCTCTAATTCTTCAGTAGTAACATCGTCAATACCATTATGTCTTGTAAGATTTACCATATAGTCTATAGATCTTTCTAAATTTTCAGTGCCCGATGGTCGTGCACCAAATTTATTGATGAACTTAGTATATCTGAAAATATAAAATAATTTTAATAAAAAAAAACCGGCAAGTTGCAGAATTTCAAAAACCTTAAAAACGGCTAGATTAAATTGTTTAATTATGAAGTTTCGTTGCCTAGCTACCTTAACAACCATAATTGAAACTTATTTAATCGCCATCCGTAAAATACTTATTATTGAGAAGTTCGGGTGGCCATCTGTGGTCTTCTTCATCAGTTTTACTTCATCATATTATATTTTCTGAATGCAAATGTTTGATGTGTTGTTAAAAATATTGAAATTGCTTTATGTGTGCCTGTAATTTTTGAGGGGTTCACTCAATTCCTCATGGATCCCATCATCAGAACTTTCTTTTGATGAAAATGGGACCAAACTGGAAGTATGTCCTCTCAGACAAAAAAAGAATTTTTCAAATCGGTCCATAAATGATGAATGAATGATGAATGATGTTCTGCGGTAACAAACATAAAAAAAAATACACACGAATTGATAACCTCCTCTTTTTGAAGTCGGTTAATAAATTGGTATCGTTTATAAAATATAGTAACAAAAATAAAGTTCAGATTGTATTAAAGACTTTGTTCAGGACTTCAGGAGCATGGTGTCTAGGCACTTTCATGTCAAGACACCATGTCAATGAGGTGCCAAATTTATGAAATCTATTTGTATACCACATAGATTCAATATAGTGTAAATTCAATATTTATTTCATTCCTTTTAATACAATATCTGATTGTTTGTAAGTATTTAGGTTAAGTTACTTTTATTTTAATATTCATATATCGTTATCTTATGAAATAAATGATAATATGTATAATTGCTTGTAAAAGCAAAAATAAGCATATTAGTATAGGTATATGCAAAAAGATTTATGTTATAGAAGCTAACTAAGGGATCAAAGAGTCTATAAAAATACTAAACATATTATAATTTAACTTTTATAATGTATTTAAAAAAATGATTTCTTTAAAATATTACAATTAAAAATACTCACTCTTGATACATAGTTTCACCCAAACCTCCCGTTGTAATTTCTTTCATTATACGTTTTGTCACATTTCCGTACGATGCGATTTCTTCTACCAATTTTGGATCCAAAATGCACTCTTCATTGTCAAAACGGTCTATAATAGTTAGAGGATTAACGAACACTGCACCAGCTAATATTAAAATTATTATTCGACGTAAAGAATCCATAGTTTATTACTAAACTCAGTCATAGTACTAATGAGAACGACTTATCGCCACTGGTTGAACTTTCGATGTCAATAACGGAATCTACAATTACTATTGATTTGATAAAATGTGTTGTCGTAGTGTTAGTTAGTTTTATTTGTATTAATGTAGTTTATCTCAATAGCTGTTAGCTGTGAGTCTGATGTTATTATTTTGTCATCAAAAACTTTAGTAATATAGAGCTATAAATTTAATGTAACGCCAGGGCTGGGTCAGCTTTCAGTTATTTTTTTATTTGGCAAAATTACCGTAATTATTATATCTGTTAAAAGCCACCAGGTGCTCACTGACGCTCCAAATTGGCTCCCATATAAGTCCAATGTTTAATATTCTGTAGTTTTGGTCTATCAGTTGTAGGGTTCAAACTAAAGCCAAGTCTCTTCTCTCAAGTTCTCTTTTTCTAGAAGAGTTTTCTTGAGTTTCAATCGCACGACCAAAATCACAAACAGTAGTTGTCCAAGAAGCCTACTCAGCCTTGTTGTTACACGAGATCTTGGATCAAGATTCTATATGATACGTTTTCGATGAGACCTCACTCCTTTTTGTAGCCAGTCCTTTTGTCTGATAGCAACAGGTGACAACACAATGCATTTTTTGATTTCATAAACATAATCAACGAAGACATTACAACAATGTTTTGTGTTTACAATTCTTTTGTGTAGAGTTAAAACGTAGTGATTAGTTACTCTGTGTGTAGAGTAATACAAACGTCAAAGTCATGCCAAATTGCAATGCAAAGAGTTTATTAATTAGTCGCATTTTTTATATTATTCTTTTGAGTTCGGAATGTTTTTTAAATTTGTCCGCGCCGTTTGATTTTGATTGATTGATATGATTATGGATTATCATTTTGATTCACCTTGACTCTCAATACGTATGTTTAAAATAGGCTGTGTTATAATATAATTATTAGATACTAACGCCATGTATCGGCTTCGCACGGGTGGACATTTAATTAGTTTTTGTAGGGATCCCGCATTTCTTTTTCAATAAACTATAGCCTATGTTACCCACTGATAGTGTACCTTTTTAATGTTGAAAGAATTTTTTAAATCGGTTGAGTAGTTTTTGAGTCAAATCGTAACAAACATAACTTTTCTCTTTATAATATTATAGTTAAGAAAACAGTGTTTTTAAATTATCAATACAATGCTACAGATGACGTATATTTCTTGATATGTTCATAGTTTAGAATTATAGATGTTATACTACTAAGTTATTAAAGATTTGAGACAACTCGAGACTGCATTAAACTGTCTGCACTTAACTTCCGTCAGATAACAATGATACCTTTTAGTGCCAAGTTTCAATTAGCTCACAGAGTTTGTGGAGTTCTATCTAGGTTTGCTTTGAATGTTATATTTGGGTCGTAAAGATAATTGGTATAATATTTAATAGTAAGTTTATACATCAATTTACCGTATTTCTTATTTACCATAATAGGTAAGTAAGCATAATCTACAGATTTTCAGTTATCAACATCTAGACTCGCTTTATTGTGAATTTCTTGTCAGAAAAACCCATATATTTTTTTGGCTTGACCCGGAAATCGTACCCGGGATCTCATGATCATCAGTCACACACTTCGACCACTGAGCCACCGAAGCACTAAAATAATATAGAAGACACACGTACATAGATAAACTTTTAAAGACGACACTAAGTCTATACAAAGTAATCAAATACAAAGTTACCGTACTATTAACGTGGTACGGCAAACTTAAGTGCACGAAAGCCTATAATAGCAAGAGAGTGCTCATTTAAGTACATTTGCGTCTACACACTGTTTTGAAGTAAATATATATTGTATACTAAGTATTTGTAGCAAATTGAATTTATTAAGCTACTATTGATGGGTGTAGCTTGCTCGTTGAAATGAAGTATTAGCTGGCACTCCCAAACGAAGCACACGTGTGCTTTGTTTGGGACTTTCCTGTCTAGGTAGACGAAGCACGCCTGAAGTATTCCACCTAGCACGCCCGTAGAAGTGATGTTGCCATACATCTCTTAAAACCTAATTGAAAATTCTGAGCGTTTTTTCCGGGATAAAATTAAATTAGTAATATTATATGATTAGTTAGTAATAAATATTAGTAATATATTATATGCATGGGATACTATTTTTATGAGAACTTGTTGCACAAATAACATTTCTGCTATTGTAAACATTTATAAGCTACTGTAGTTTCTAACTACCAGGCAAGATGTATGTCCGTTTGCCACCTTTGCCATTGAAAAAAGAATTTATTTTTAATTTTGAGAAATAGTCATCTTAAATATAAAAATGAATCCCTACTATTTCCCTTTGTCACGGCATCACGCGTGAATGGCTGGACCGATTTTAGCCATTATTTTTTGTTGTGTTTGTTATTGTCAGGAGGAGGTACTTATGTAAAAAAAAGAAATGTTGTTAATAGTTTAACCCGGACGAAGTCGGGGCGGGTCGCTTGTTATTTACGTAAATCCTTTGCAAACTTTTCGTTTATAGTAATTGGCTTATGTAATTTATCAATTAATCATGTTGACAAATATCTATTTTTTCCAAATATAAAGTTGTTTATTGCCAAAATCTTATCTACAAATAGTAATAGAATTAACTGACAAATTACATAAGCCATTTAAACGAAAAGTTTGTAAAGGATTTACGTGATTCGTTTAGTCTGACTTTAGTTAGCTTTATTTTATTTATAAATACTTTCGATTAATCAGGCTTAACTAGCTTTATCTAAATTAAAGTGTTCAACAGTTGATTGGCTTTTAGTCGATAATGAAAATAAATTTCTAATTAAATTTTATTAGGTACTTAGAGATTCTTTTCACACTTGATTAGTAGCATAAAAAAGTAGTATATTAAAAGTGACAAAAACAATATCGGATACAATAAATATTATATTATCCTCTGTATCGAAATGCAACCTGCGCACTGTGAAGGAAAAAATACTGATGATTTTTGAAGAGAAAACTTTTGAAGTGAAATCTTCTTCAGGCGCGTTGTGCACTTTTGGGTGAACAAAAATCATGGAACTCGCGTCATTTTCACTGAACGCTTACCATGAGACAAACCAAAAATAATTCAAAAAATAAATAATCATGTGTGAATTACACAACAATACAATTCACAAGTTACTTAGTTTCCACTTCTATCGGCAGTTCCCAAAGACTGCCCCGCATGTTTTATAGTTATTAAAAAATAATAGTTTTCTGTAAGGTCCTTCCCCAGTCGGGTTTACTCGCCATTATGGTGCCTTACCTCTCTTAAATTCATTGTTGGTATCGTTAATATTCTGTTGTTTATATTATATATATTTACTAGTTGTTTGGTTGCCATAATACGTGTTCAACCTAGTTTGGGATCAATTGATCGTGTGGGAATTATTCCAAAATATCAAAAAAATCGGAGCTGAGATATATTAATTTAACCAAAATCATGCTTCAATATTGCGACGAACATATTTTTTCGCTTGTAATAAAAAAGCATCTTCACATGACATGTCATTGTTAAATTTACATATATCTACAGTCGATTCCTTCGATACGTGCCCCTTGTAAATCAAGTCAATAAATATTACAAGCATTACTACATCGCCATATTTAATGGCAAAAGGCAATGCCTTTTAACGATACTGGATTCCTTCAAGTGTCGAGTTGAAATGGTTTCTTTTTTTGACTGATGTAGCCCAAAAGGAGGATAAAGATTTAGTTGTCTTCTAGACCGATTTTAGATAAAGATTAGTGTATATTAAAATGCAACAAGGTGTGTGCGCAAACACAGGTGCTCTCTCTATTCCCTAACTCTTATAGTCCGATGGGTATTAAACCGAAGAGAATTCAAATACGTGCTTCCCAAGGTACTCAGGGGTCTCTTGGTGTTTTAATCTATACTTAATATTATAAGCTGAAGAGTTGGTTTGGTTGACCGCACTAATCTCAAAAAGTACTGGTTTGATTAGAAAAAATTTTTTTTTGTTGGCTATAGGCTATATTACATCACGCTATGATCAATAGGAGCGGAGCAGTAGTGAGATATGTTGCAAAATTGGGGAAATGTACGTTCGAAGTCGCGGGTCACCACTAGTATTTTATAAATAATACTATTCTTGGTATAGGAAAATACCAATACACCCCAAATTTGTTTAAATAAGAAATATAAGAATAAACATTTAAAAAAATGCTCACGATGTAATAAGCTGATTTCATTGTATAGTTTTTCTTGCATAATAGTAATAATTTATTCATTTTTAAATATAGTTACAAATTTATACATATAAGTCTTACATAATAATAAATGTGCTCTACAAATTCTGGTGCCTGTACTAAGTAAAAACTTGTATCACAGGCGATAGGAAATTTTAACATATTTATATGTGTTTTAAACAGAACAAAAAGTATATAATGAAAGGTATATATGGTCACCTAGCGGTAAGTGCCGCTAGCGCCGCGCGTACCGGACTACGAACTATTTCGATGTATTGTGCATTTCTACAATATGGTCCGCTAGAATATAATTATGAGTGTCAAACTTGAAACAATTTTCATACAAGTGGGACAAAATATAACATGGTAAAAAATATTGTACTCGAATTTATATTACTAATTCTAAACAAACTACTTTCGGGTTTCACCTTCACCATGAATAGCACTGTATATTGATATCATAAATTATATCTAACTTGTGCTTAGCCAAGTTTATTCAAGTTACATGATAACCAATCTTTGAAGATTGGTTATCATGTAACTTCACTTGCTTACACAAATTTCTATATAATTCTGTCAACAGAATTGTATAGAAATTTGTGTAAGCAAGTGATAGTGTTTATTCGTCAAAATTTATTATCGAATACTTAACAGAAAGACTTTATTCTGTATCAGGATTTAAGAGATGGCTTTTTGGTGATAATCCCGCCGCTTTTATTCGAACAGAATTTTCTTTGTCATCTTTATCGTGAATGGTACTATAGTACAAGTATTAGGTACCTATCTATATTTTATCCATAGATAACAATCTTATGTAGGTGTTTATTATATAATTATTTTATTATAGAATCCGTATATCAAGAAGGATTTTCATAAATGTACAATTCAAGGACGCGAAGTACATCCATCTATGTTTTTTTATAATTTTTAGGTGGCAAATAAGCATGGCCCGCCTGATGGTAAGCATTCACCGTAGTCCATGGACGCTTGCAATACCAGAGCTAGAATTAACGTGTTGCTGACCCGAAAAAAAATGGTTTCGTCCTATCCCTGGGATAGGAAAAAGTATTATATTCTTTTTAAAAAGACAACTCCCGCACTAGAGAACAAGCTCTGTGTCGCGGGGGACTTTATAAACATACAATTAACGGATACAAATTACACCCAGACTCAGAACAATTCTTTGTGGGTCACACAAAGTTTTGTCCTATGTGGGAATCGAACCCACAACCTCGTGCACAGCAGGCGCATACTGCGGCCACTGGACCACCGAGGCAGTCAAATTATTATAATTCAATATCATATTATTATAAATGCATCCCACTTGATGGTAATTAGTTACCGTAGCTTATAAACATTTGTTAATAATGCCTAGGGCATCACTTTCATATTGCAGTATAAAAATAAAAACATTTCTTTTGTATTTTACTGTTATCCTTAATTTAACGTACCTACTTTATATCAAGATTAAATTTTGCACAACTCGAATCTCTGTAGAGCGATGTTTCATTGTTAAAATGAATGCTTTACATTACCGTTGCAGATTTGTGAGGAAACTCAATTTGTGACGAGAAAGCAGTTCTTTTATTGTTTTAGTAAATTGCCGGTGTCTCTTATGTATACATTTTTACTTATATAATAATAATATATATAAACACTTAATTATTAAAATTATAATAATATAAATTATAAAAAAAAAAGTGTTTCAATTTTTTTTTTATTCCTGATGTTGATTTAAATTATAGTTATTTAAGACATATTATGTAATTAGAATTAATGTATATTGTGATTAATAATGATATTGTTAATAATTTTGCACGCTGTTCATGCGGTGAGACATGCAGTACCTCTTATATTATGTAACAACATTGTAACCGTGTTTTTTAGCAAATAAAATTCTATTCTATTCTATTCTATAGGTTACATAAAATAATATAATAGTCTCAAATACACTCTAGATGAGTTATAAAGATTAGATTTTGCTCGTTATGCATGCGGTTGATAATAACTCTGTGGTGGTTGTGTTTAACTTCCATCCATCCATCTCAACCCATAAACGTCCCACTGCTGGGCACGGGTGTTTAACTTATCTGTTTATTTTAATGATTGTCTATAGATTGAGATGAATAACTAAGTTCTTTGATTTATTTCATTTATAAATTTTCTATAACATTTTTGGTAAGATATATAGATAGAAGATATAGTAAAAAATAACGAGTTTACCTTACTTTAAAACTATTTAGCCGTGCTAGAAGATAAACATGATTAAATAAATGAAAAGTCGATCTTAGTCATGTAACAAGCAGCGGTCAATTATGATCTGAGCTCAAGAACTTGGAGAGCAAAGACCATGTATGCTATCCAATATCCAAAACTATGCTATCCAAGAAATACGGTGGACCGGTATGAAAGAAGAACTCAATAGTAAATTTCTGTAACTGTATAATTATTCACTCGTCAGAACAAATTAACTCCGTCAAACGACGAATCAGTAATGAAGGTGTCGCGTTTTTGAACAAGAAGGAAGCGTTAATGTGGCCAACGATTTTTAACCATAGATAATAAATTTAGGTAAGTCACAGTAAATTAATTTAATATATAGAACATCTAACAGGTACATAGCATTTACTTGAGACGATTGAATGATTTTATAACAATTCAAAGCAAGTAAAAGTCCACCACAATTTTAAATTATGGTGAGGTATCCAAAGATGGTAAAGAGTTAGATGAGGAAAATATCGATTATTACTCAAAAGTAGGGGAATTATTGCATGAGCTGGAAGATCAACCGATAGATGATCAACCCTTGTAAATATCGAAAACCCTGCCATTATCTATGCTAGTGATGCACTTCTCAGATGGTGCATCCACGGTGGAACCTATGGCGAGAACCTTATCTCAGTTATGTTTAGCTATTACTGGAGTTGCAACTTGGAGGTCTCGAAGACGGGAGGTTATTTGGAAAAAGATAAATTTACCATGGAGAAATGATCGCATTGCTTTTTTTTTGGGCATTCGGATCTGTCCACTAAAATATTTGACCAGGAGAAACCTTTTCAATTCTTTGGCAAGTATGTAAACGAGGACATTATTTCGAAATTGTGAACGAAAAAAATTATAACTCAAAAAGGTTTTAGTTCCAGTAGTAGTAGTTTTGTTACTTCCAATGAAATTAGCCGATTTCTAAGCATAATTATATTTTTTTCGGTTTACCACTAGGTACCCTAACGATAGGTCATATTGGTGTTGTATAAGATAGCCCATATAAATAAAGTGATCAATAAAATTATGAACCTTGGAGAGTTTAGATCTGAGTTAGCAGAGGTATTATGTAAGAATAAAAAATCAGCCGAAAATCAAAGAGCAAATCCATCCAGTAGTAATTTAGAACCAGAATTTGATGCAAAAAAGCGCCGAAGACCTATGAAGCCTGTTCCACTGAAAGATGTCAGAACTGATGGGGTTCAAATGAGAGGTGTGATACAAGAAATAGGTACACATTTCCTAGGGTGTAAGGGGTTTTCACGCACAAAATGTATGAAGTGTCAGGCAGCCCTTTGTCATTCCAAATACAGAAATTGTTTTGCTGCGTTTTTATACATAAATAACCCCATGGATTATAAGTTATTAGAACTTGATTTCACCTACCATACTGTTATTGGTTTTTCCCTAGACGCATCATCATCTCAACCCATAAACGTCCCACTGCTGGGCATAATGTAGCCAAATGTCTACATACTGTTTATTTTCAAAAATATACTTTTTATTTAAACTAAGATTTTTTAAATTATTTTTCCCTTTATCAGTGACTTAATATCTATACTGAAATATTTATTTCATAACTAAACAAAAAATCATGCATTTAAGGGTTAAGGTAGCACAGTTCTGGATCTTGGATGGAATGTACAACTTTTATTCAGTAGTAGTACTCGTACACAAAGAGTAACAGAAATAATATCGATGATGTACCAAATTACACTTCTGAGTGAGTTTGTTTCTAAACAAAAGTTTCCATCAAGTCAAGCCTTTTAATCTATTTATATTACACGATATGATACGACGACAGTTACTCTAGTATCAGCAGTAAACGTAAAAAAATATTAACTGTCCCATTACTGAGAAGAATTTCTTACTGTTGATAGTAATTTTTTATGACATAGATAGAAAGTACACCAATTACATTTTGATAAACACATTATTATACTCAGTTATGTACAATCGAAACAAAACCCTATACCAACCCGTCTGGCCAGCGTGGTGTAGTAGGCTAATATCCCTCCAAAATTTATGGAGGAGACCCGTGCCCAGCAGTGGGACGTTTATGGGTTGAGATGATTATATGTACAATGAGCGGCCTTATCGCTAAAAGCAATTAATTAGACAATGTCTTACAGATCTTGCACCATTAGTGTTTTGCATTAGACAACGTATATTATTATATATTTAATTATAAGTAACCTCTTACTCACATTAAACATGAAATCGCTACCAAGAAGTATTTTTTTTACTTATATTGGTGCCGTATCGGTGTCGTGTCGTCGAATCTAACCGTCTTTCAAGTGAACATTGGTATTCAATCTGATCGAAGTTTTGTTCAGTTCTCCAAATCGAAGTTCGGTAAAGGTGTATTTTGTTTGATGAGATCGGGTGTCAATGGCTGTTTTGTTGCAGCTCCAAGTTGGAAACAATGTTACGATGACTGCTCTTAGTCAATTAGAATCTAAATAAAACCATTTATTGTTCTCGTTAAGTTCATTAATGATTTTGACCAAAGCCCAGTTTTTTTTTATACGGCTATAAACAAACATACGATTCGCTTGGTAAATAGCAGTTCCCGCTCGTCTATGGATGCTTCAAATACAGGGGAGTTAATCACGCCTTGTCAGAATACTTATTCATGTCCTGATATTACTGCGCGCGATTATATCGAATATACCTTAAATTGAACTCGATATTCGTGTCCGGTATATTGAATGCTTAATTTTTTTAAGAGGAGAATTGCTTCTTACGCATACCACCTTGCAAGGAGAAGCAAGGTGGTTATGTTGGGCTTCTGGCCTAGAGATGGTAGGCTGCTAGCATACCGATTAAAACCCTCCTGCGTACCTTCACCCGCCATCGCGGGAACCTGATATGACATCACTGGTCCAATCAGCGGTTTCCCACGCTTCGCGGTCTACGTCACCAGTGACAGCGTCCGGGTGCTACTTTTTTTTTTTTTTTTTTTTATTCTACTTATGTGGCAAACAAGCATACGGCCCGCCTGATGTTAAGCAGTTACCGTAGCCTATGGACGCTTGCAATACCAGATGTATCACTTGCCAACCCATTTTTTTACACCAGGGTTTTGTAATGGAAGTATCCCTGGAATAGGAACACGTTTCTTTCAAAACGCATCCCTAAATGAGCGCTGGAGAACTGTACTCACACACAGGAACACAACTACACCAATGTGTGTAGTTATTTGGCTGTGGTCTTCTGTAAGGTGGAGGTCCTTCCCCAGTCGGGCTTGCTCGCTAGTATGGTGCCCTACCTCTCTGTTATTACTTTATGTTAATCAACCTTCATACGTGATCGTAGTATTTTTCAGAACCTTGCCTACCTAGAATTGATAGAAATCTAGATATATTTCTATCAATTCTCAAAGCTCGATTGTATGCACTTGTATACATAATAATTGTATTCTGTTTGCAGATTTATTTTTTGAGTTGGGTCTATAGGTTCAGACCGTGATCTTTGAGTATTGGTTCAGCTGTCTTATTTTAATTTTAGGCTACAAAAGTGAGTAAAAGTAAGATTATTTTGTTTATCGTCGCTACATAATTCAACAAAAATAAAAGTCTAACAAACAAGTGCGGTCAAAACTTTTAATATTTTCTTTTAAAGGTTAATAAAGTTGGATATTTTCTAGTAAAGTGAAGAATAATGACACTTAAGGCCAAGAAATTGCTGACGCAGATTTACATTTTCATTACTCGCACGGCGCTTAAAGTATTTAAGTAAATGATTAGCCGTAAAAAGTAATTTATATAGTTACTTTATTTTAAGTCTTTTTTTGTTTGCCTCAACAATCTTATGTTCTTATTTAATTTATGTATTATTATTAAAATGGACTTCAATAGATATAAATTATGTTAGTAGCTTTTCACATGAAGTTAAACAAAATAAAACAACTACACCACTGTTATTTAGCTCTGGTTTTCTGTAAGGTGGGAGGTCATTCCCTACTCGGGCTTGTTCGCTAGTATGGTGCCTTACCTTTCTTAAATTGGTAAGTAATAATAATATGACATGATTCCTATCTCTTTGCCAATAATAACTACATACGAGTATCTCTCCATTACACAGAGACCCGGGTAATAAAATTACCCCGCATTTGATTTAGTACAATTCCAAAACAATATAACCATATTTGATTTATATGACTTGACCCCTATAAAATAAGGATTTATTATTACTATTATGCGTAATCTTCGGGTTTACGATCCATGTACTAAAGTCTGAGTTTACAACTATAAACCTATGCCTTAGGGGTTGGCTATATCCTTACTCCTTACTAATATTATAAATGTGAAAGTGAGAATGGATGAATGGATGTTTGTTACTCTTTCACGTAAAAACTACTGAACGGATCTGGATAAAATTTGACACAGAGATAAGAGTAACACATAGGCTACTTTTTTCAGCGATAACCGACATCCACGTGGGCGGAGCCGCGGGCAACAGCTAGTAAGCAATATAGGTCCATTATTGTTAGCATGAATCATCAATTATCTCAACCTATAAACATCTCACTGCTGGGCACAGGTCTCCTCCAAACAAAGAGAGATATTAGCCTACTATACCACGCTGGCATAGGGTTATGTTTCGAGGTTGGTATAGGGTTATGTTTCGAGTTTTCCCTCTCTTGTAATTTATATTGTCTGCCCGACTTACTCCCATAGTCGACTCTTACGGCCCTCGGGTGGCATGTATAGCTAGCTTAAAAATCTTACTTATCAATTTAAAAGTCTGTTTACCCCACTAACGCGTTTGCATGGTAAGTTTTGGTGCGAGCGACGACGACAGAAAATCTGAATTAAAACCTACTTACTATTTTTATGAAAAAAAAAAAATACAAAACGAAACTGCCAGTTGCATTAATAAACTAGTTCTTATCCACGGCTCTGTTCTCATGTGATATATTAAAAAGTAACCTACAGGAACAGACTTGTCAGACTTGACCAACAGGACGTTCTAATAATATATATTTCTTTCGATTTATTTCAACAGAGAAATATTTTTTAAAAGAACAAAGTAGTTTCAGAGATTAGCACATTTAAACAAGTAGATCCTTGGGGTTTTTATTATTATTATTTTTAGTATTGTCGTAGAAATTGATTGCATATAAAATACCTACGATACCTACTAATGTAACGAGCCCCGACGGTGACATTAAACAGATCGGCATCGTTATTAACTATTATTCTTCTATACAATGCCTGACCCTTTAGCTTCGTATATTGAATCTTGCCGAAGCATTTTAGGAATTTTTCGTTATATTTGAGGAAACATTCAACAAAAGATACGAGGGTACCCAATGTAAGGGGCACGGTTCTATGTCAATATGTGAGAATTTATGGGAATACGCATTACAAGGAGGGCCGTTTATTTAGTTTATGTCGGCCAATAAATACTTGAGAACCACATCGAGGCTCCCGATATAGGCAATGTGATATAAACGGTATACGTTTGAGGTTTTAGTTTAAAAACTGTAATGAGTTTGGTTACCAGCTTACCGGCCAGTATTTTCTATTAAGAAAATATACACCTAGGTTTAAAACAAATATTGAACGTGTGTTTTAAAGCTAGGTGTGTATTTGTATGTTTGTTTTGAAATGAGCTGTGTATTTTTTAAATAAAAAAAAGTGTGATCTACAATTTTTTGGCCAGAATTGGGATCGAACCTACAGCACGCCACTCAGTGATAAAATAGCGATGTCGCTTCCTAAACTATTGAATCAGGCAACCAATTGTTTCGTATATTTTAAGTGTCTTCTACTCTTTTATTATGTTTTATTGTTTAGGATTTATTTTACTTTCAAACCTTTTATTAAGTATATGTATTACTTTTTTGATAAGTATAATTTTCCAGCAGTAAACATAAAAAAATGTTACTCACATTTTACTCATTTTTATTACTTTTACGGTACAGTTGAGCACTTAAGAGACAGTTCCAAGTGTCTATTGTGGTACATTTAAGGAGGTCATTTATAAAGGTTCAAAGAGTATCATAATATTTAATGGCTCAGCTGTTTTATGACCCAGAACATTGGCCGCCGCATATTTTATGACCGTCCAAAATTACTTTTGACAGAGCATTCCGATATCGATTTTTGAAGACATTAGATAGTTAATAAAGTTAAGATCGTAGCAAATAGTAAGCCGTGGTCTCTGCCTACCCTTTAAAGCAACACGTGTATGTCTAAAAATATTAATCTCTGTGGATTTATCTATTATAATGTGCATGTATTGCACATATAAACCTTCCTCTTGAATGACTCTATTTAATGGTGAAAACTGCATTTATTGGTGTGCTCTTAGTGGAATACTTTAGGTGCTCAAACCATAGTTGCTCAAAGAGGAAGCATTCCAGCTCTCTCGTAGCTCCGATTTTCTTTCTGTGTAAATCCAACACTTTTTTATTTATTTATTTAACAAGAACACTGCAAAGCTTCTACATACCAAAGCTTTGAACGTTTCGCTGTATATTTTTTTATTAAAACTTTTTTGCTAGATCAATTTTAAAAAGGAGTATCTCTATAAAAAAATCGTAAAAGCAACTGGCATAAAATCTGACCTAATTACTTGATAAAGAAAAAACAACTTAACTCGAAACCTCTTTTCTTAAAAAACTTTAATACTTTGCGTTCCATATTCAAAAATAACAACAACCACCAAAATTTAAATAAGGTTCTAAAATTTTACGTTCCAATCGGTTCCTATAGCGTTATATCCAACTTAATTTATATTTTAATGAAAAAAGTTTATAGTTTCAAATTAGTTTGGGAAAATACAGCTAGTAATTACAAATGACAAGACAATTGCTACGATCGGAATTAAGGTAATCTTAGCGTACCTACATAATTTGAAAAAAAGTATTGTGATAGGCATATTTATAAGGAAAGAGCTATTCTGCCATAAGCTAAACATTTTTGTGCATTCTCTAAATTAATTAATGCAATCTTTCTAAATTTTTAAAAACTTTGAGGAGTTTATATGTACTAATCAAATCATTTTCACCAGCAGCGGGACTTTTATGGGTTGAGATGATGATGATGATGAATCAAATCATTCGAAATCTGCTAACGGTGAAGGAAAACATAAGGAAACCCACATGTCTTAGAAGTAAGTCTAATGATATGTTACATGATAGAGGAGAGGAGACTCGTGTCCAGTAGTGGGACGGGACAAATATGGGTTGTTATTATTGATTAATTAAATTATTTTAGTTAATAAAAAGAGAAAACTATTAATTGTTCAATAAGTTACTTTGTGTTTTACAAGCAAACAAATTTTTTTAGAAGATTAAGATAAGTAGATTATCCAAATATAAGATTTTAAAACTAGCCAAATGATATCTTAAACTTTAATTTATCTGATTTGTAATAATTCCAGAATCAACAACAAGACTTTTGACCTGAAATATCTCGTTTCTTTGATGGGTGTAGTCGACAACATTTAATACATGAAGAAAGCATTTTGTAGATACCCGCTTTGAAACACATTTCGTGCACGGAGAAGTATAAAGTTTTCTTTGGAAAATGTTTACTATGGAAAACCTCACACTTTAGTCTTTCTCTAGTTTTTAATATTTCTCATTTATGTTTTTGATGGGATTCCGTTTACCTAAATTACGAGTAAATATATTTCATATTAGTTTTGTTTTAAATTAAGTTCTTAATACATTAAAAATATGTATCTTTTGCCTATATATGTATAAACTTAAAATTTCTCACTCAATCTTCGCCTTGATTTAAAATGCAACTATCTAAATTTTTAAACCATAATCGCAAATAAAATTAGTAAATTTGATTTATATTTTGTGTGATTTTTAAGTTAATGTTATTCTTATGTAAATATCTATGATAATATGCTTGCTTAAAATTATATTCAACGTAACACATATTAAATAAACTAAAATTATTTTTGCTTTGATATTATCTTGAATCTATTTATGAAAACTATTTTCTTGAAATTTTAATAAAGCAAATACTTACTTTGCATTTAAATACTCAGTATAACGGTTCAACGCACACATAATCAGAAACCGAAATCTTTCTAAAGGATTTATAATAATAATAATAAATCATTTTATTATCGCGTCGCATAAACGCATAGATATATGCCTTATAGACTAACGTACATAATTATTATAAACCTGTGTTAGTATTAAAATATTATACTGTAAGTACAGTTAAACTTAGTACACTATACGAGCGGGCTAGGGTGTAAATGCATTAAGAAAAAAATAAATGCAGCTAAATGGTAAAGAAACCGACTTGCACGCAAGAGGTATATATAGTTCGATCCCGAGTGGCAGTACCTCTGTGTTATTTGGCAGTGGTCTTCTGTAATGTGACTACGTTCCCCAGTCGGGCTTGCTCGGTTGTATGGTGCCTTACCTCTCTTTTGTAAATTGGAGGCCCTTGCCCGGTCGGGCTTGACTTTTGTATGTAAATTATTTTTAATATAAATAATAAAATAAAAAATTAAGTCATTGTATTAAGTACTTTTAATATAAACATGCAAAAATCATCTCCTACGGATGCTGGATGGGATTTCTTATCTGATATATGGCTGACTAAAGTAGAAACGTATAATTAACTAAATGTTATTGCAATCAACAGAAGAAGATGGAATATCTTTCTTCGAATATCAAGTGTCGACATGGAGTACCTACTACTTTCAAATAAAATGAACAAATAATAGAAGGGTTTTCGCAATTTCTTTGCAGCCCGCCCTTCATTGATGACGTTACAGAAAACTCATATAAGTTACGTTCCTGCAAACAATAAAACGAAATCTTATCTTAAAGTTAAGAAATTCTATTTTATGGGACCATAAATTCTTAGAGATGTTATTTCAAGTTTTAAAATATTTCAACTGAGACAGCGTTTGCATTGTTATCTAGAACTTTTTATCAAAAGGTGGAAAGAATGGAATAGCACGTTTTGTAAGAAAAATACGAGATACTATCGTTAATTTGAAGTTAGTACAAAAAGGTGTTGAAGTTCGCAACAGTTTCTTAAGAATTTAAATAATTGTGTTTGCGTTGAATGTGCTTTTATTATAAGATAAAAGTCTGGTGTCCTTTTTATGTAAGCTGATTTTTTAACTTTTTCTTCTATTGTAGATAGAATTCCAATTACAAAATTATGCATGAATTTGTATATTAATTTCGGGACAATCTTACCCACATGCCCACCGCTGTGACTCCTGTGAGCCAGGACAACAGCGGAGTAACCAACTGATACACCGAGCTTTGACACTCGTGCGTCTCGTGAACAACTAAACTTACTGTCTTGGTACCCCGCAACGAATTTAATTAGAAGTAAATACGGGGAGTTAGAAAGAAAAGTTTCCACTTCCCTCCATAGCAAAGCGAGAGACAAAATAAATCTGTATAGGTTTGTAATCTATGAAAAGGAGCACCACGGAGGACCTTAAACTACGGGACCTATGTGTCTATTGTTAGATATTATTTTAAAGCGTTTATTCGTATTTTGAATGCGAAGATGGTCACGCCATTTACACACTGCGCGGCGTTTTGTGGGTTCCACTGTGTGGTTCTAAGTCTGGATGTACTATGTGTCAGTGATTCTGTGTGTGCACGAAAACCGTATTCTAATAAAGAAAAAGATACCTATCCAAATTTTCCATCGGGGATAACGATGACGTTGACGGAAAATACAAAAGTGTCTCCGCCTTTCACGCACGTGTGCATATTGTATAGAGACAATAAAGTCGTACCATGCCTTGCGACGGTAAATCATAAAAGCGCCCATAGACCATAGCAGCGGTACCTTTTACCATCAGCCGACCAACTCTTGAAATATCCCAAAAACTTCCACAATCGGCATAAAAGTGGCTCACTAAGGGTGCAGTTGACCCGTTTCACTCGAGTACCCACAAGCTATGGTTCAATAGTTATTGGAAAACATTTAGCGTTTTCCACGCGGCGCACGTCGCTTTTCAACTTAATGTGCTTATCTACATTCACACCGTACGTCGTACTACAAAGATACTTTGTCAAAGTTGACATTCATTTATTTGAACTTATTTGCAGTGTTCACTTAAGAATATTATATAGGTACCATCTTTAGAAATTGGTGAAAAGTATAAAATTATCACGTAATAGTACGGTAATATGCAGTATATTAGACCTGGTAAAATAGTTAGAGGTAGGGCACTATATTATAGAGCAAGCCCGACTGGAAAAGACTTTACACAGCGGTGTAGTTATGTCCCTGTGTGTGAGTACAGGTTTCCAGAGCTCATTTAGCAATGCGTTTTTAATGTAGGTTTTCCTATCCCAGGAGAATTGTATATATATAATTGTATCATAAAAGCCGGTATATATTTAGGGGTCAGCAACACGTAAGTGATACCTCTGGTATTGCAACAGTCCATAGGTTACGGTAAGTTCTGGTTTTGAGGTTTTCTATCCTATGGATATTCCAAACTAAATACGTTGTGTGTACATAATATGTTGACATATTACAAATAAATGACACCCAAACACAGAACAAAGATTCATGCTCATCATACAAATATTTGTTCTAAGATGAAATCGAACTCACGATCTCTGTCTAAACAGTCAAGGTTACTAGCCCAACAGGTCAGTCCAGAAAATAAACCACAGTTGTATAGTACCTACGGTCTGATAGGTAGTCAGGTAATCCGATTCGAAGTTTCGAAGGATAACGGTAATGGCATTGCTTATTATTTGACGACATTCGCACCGGAAGGATAGCTCTGTATCGTAACTTTTCACTTTGATGACTGCCTTCAGATGAGAATTATTATTTTGAAGAATATGTTTAGAACTGGGTACCTATATTTTTATGCGATGTGTAAAAAAATATTTTGAGCTTGATTTTTGAAAAACTTGAGTTGTAGTAGTAAGTAGTAGTTGTAGCTAATTGTTTTCTGGGTCTAGTCAATCATGATGGCGACTGCTAATTACAAAATTTCGCCAAAAATAGCTACTGAGTTTTTTTTTTGTTAAAGAATTCACAATAGAAGTTCGAAGTTAAAGAAAATTTCCATCTCAGCCACAAGATTTCCACTGCTGGACATAGGCCTCCCCCAAGGTCTTCCATATCATTCGGTCCTGAGCTGACCTTGTCCATCGGTTGCCCGCGACCTTTACCAGGTCGTCGGTCCACCTTGTTGGAGGCCTGTCCACGCTGCGTCTTCCAGTGAAATGAAAATGAAAATTTAATATAATATTTATCATGTCTTAGGTACTTACTAATTCATCCATGGAATGTAGTAGCAAACAATGACAAAAATAGACCA
This sequence comes from Trisateles emortualis, assembly GCA_947095525.1. Classification (NCBI taxonomy): domain Eukaryota; kingdom Metazoa; phylum Arthropoda; class Insecta; order Lepidoptera; family Erebidae; genus Trisateles; species Trisateles emortualis. The sequence goes on along the minus strand of OX352736.1, from coordinate 15,092,687 downwards.
AACAGAATCCAAAATAAACCTTAAATAAACTGTCCAAGTAATCACTAATTTAACCAAATCCTAAAAATAAACAAGTCTTATAAAATACACAAACATTTTCCGCCTTTTGAAATCTAATATCAACGGTGTAAAAATAGCAGACGGTCGATGTACCCACCAAAAAGGTTGGCATTTTACGTAACGTAATTAAAGGACAGATCGGGCGGTATTCTGCACCGACACCTTTCATTTAGCTGAGGTGGGTAGTTTTTGGTTTGTATTGGAATGTCGATGACGGGTGGTTGCTACTCTTGTTTTCACCGTTATTTGTTTGTTTTTACTGCCTCGGTGGCTCAGTTGTCGATGGGTGTGACTGCTGATGACGAGGTCCCGGGTTCGATTCCCGGGTCGGGCCAAAAGTGTTTTTCTGTCAAGAAATTCACAGTAGATGCACGGAGTTTGGAAATTGTATGCAATGAATAAATATTTATTTTATTCATTGCATACAAATAATGAATGTACTTCTAACCGAATTTCGGTCACGGCGGCTAATCTCAAGGAAGACTAACAGCCGTAGAGTGCACTTGTGCTTGCGCACACTCTTGTGCACTCTTTATTCCCTTACTCACGCAGTCCGTTGGGACGGTAATCCGACACGACCGGAGAGAGATCAGGTGTACCCCATACCTAATTAAAACTCCGAGCATCTATTGTGAATTTATTGACAGAAAAACCCAATATTCTATCTCGAATCGAATCTAAGTCTCGTTTTTATAAACGCATCTTCGGTATTGAGTACGTGCACTTGACACCCCTGTCTCTTTCTAACTAGGCGCCCGAGACCGCAGTTAGAAAGAGACGGTATTAAGTAAGTACGCGTACTCAATACCTGAGCTTCGTTTATAAATACGACCCTAAGACCTCGTGATCAGCAGTCACATACATTGACCACTGAGCCAAAGAAACAGTCAATTAAGTCCTCTTAATAGAACATATTATTTTGAATTTCAGGAAAAATAATATGCTCGGGTATTTTTATATAGCAAAATAATGCTAAACTAAAAAACAAATTGAAGTTTCTGTAGAATCAAACTTTGTTAAATAAATAAAATTGAACAGATAAAGGTATTAACTTCAATGCGGTATAAGATACAAGTTTGATTAGTTTGTCGCAATAACTCTACAATGGATGTTAAAACTTTATTGTTGTAATTAATTCTCTTTGTTTGTAGAATTAGAGAGATAAGGTACCATACTAGCGAGCAAGCCCGACTGGGGAAGGACTTCCATCTTACAAAAGACCACAGAATAAACTACACACTGTGGTGTAGTTGTTATAGGAATGTGTTTCTGCGGGCTGGGATAGGAATGAGTTTTGATAGAAACGTATTTGTATCCCAGGGATACTCCCATCATGAAGCCCTGGAGTAAAAAAAAAATGGGTTCGCAACACGCAAGTGATAGTTTTGGTATTGCAAGCGTCCATAAGGCTACGGTAACTGCTTAACATCAGGCAGGCCGTATGCTTATTTGCCACCTAAGTTGTATAAAAAAAAAGGATCAGTTATGTGAATTGATCCTTTTTTTCTTCTTTCCGACAGCGGCAGCGACGCGTAGCAGACAACGTCAGTGGGTGCCAAAATGTTTTTTTTTTTATATAAAGACAACTTCCGCACTAGGGAACAAGACCTGTCTTGCGGTGGACTTTAGAAACATACAATTAACGGACATAAAGTACACCGAAACTCGGGATAACCATTTATGGATCACACATTTTTTTGTCTCGTGTATACTTATATTATAAATGTGAAAGTTTGTGAGTATGGATGTATGGATGTTTGTTACTCTTTCACGCAAAAACTACTGCAAGGATCTGGATGAAATTTGGCACAGAGATAGATTATAGTCTGAAATAGCATATAACTGAGTCTACGTGGGCGGAGCCGCGGGCAACAGCTAGTAATACAATAAAATAAGCCCATACAAGGTGCAATGCATTACTTAGATAAGTAGTATATACATTTACATATTATATACTTACTAATTATTCTCTGGCTTCGTTCCATACTATCAGATGATCTTCCTCTTGACCTGTTCTATTATATATGTAGATACGATCATAAGAGTATATCGACCGAGTTTTTAATAAACTCATGTGCGCAAAGAATTTATGCTAAAGATATGAATATGCGATATTACTGCATTCAAATGCATTGCAAGTAGTTTTATTAAGTCTTCGGTGGATAAATAGGACAGTATGTGAGGAAACGTTCTCTTCATAGTACCTACTATAATCTAGTAGTATATCTAGCTAGTATATTCATAGTAGTATACTAGTATAGTAGTGCCCCCCGTCTTCGCACGGGTTAATATTTTTTTTATTTGATTCTTACCCTCTTAGGGTTAAAGTTCTTTAAAACCCCGATATACAATATGTACCTTTGTGTCTACATAGAAACGGGTAAATGAAATTTCATGCATCATTTGAACATGACGGTAGTTCCATGCAACTCATTCCTTATTTTAACCCCTTAGAGGTGAAATTTCAAAATCCCTGATACAACTATGTATATATTTATTTTTAACTTGAAGCAAGTACCTTTGTGAAATTTCAGGCTTCTAACTTCGAAAATGACGAACTTCTATGCAAATTGTTCATCCTATATTTTAACCCCTTATGGGTAAAAATAGTAATAATTTACTACTTTCAATGCAAGCAATAAGAAAACGAAGGGATCACGCCTGAGGCATGGACCAGAAGCGTGGTGGTTCTTTTCTTTAAAATAGGAGACCATTCCTTATTAAAGAACTATAGACCCATCTCGCTTCTGAGCCATATTTACAAGCTGTTCTCCAGGGTCATCACGAATCGTCTCGAACGCAGATTTGACGACTTCCAGCCTCCCGAACAAGCCGGTTTCCGAAAAAGCTTTAGTACCATGGACCATATCCATACGCTGCGCCAGGTTATACAGAAAACAGAAGAATATAACCGGCCCCTTTGCGTAGCGTTCGTGGACTACGAAAAAGCTTTCGATTCTATCGAGACCTGGGCGGTGCTACAGTCCCTCCAGCGGTGCCACATTGACTATCGGTACATCGAGGTGTTGAAGTGTTTGTATAGCAAAGCCACTATGTCTATCCGATTACAGGACCAAAGCACAAAACCAATCCAACTGCAGAGAGGTGTGAGACAGGGAGACGTCATTTCTCCGAAACTGTTCACCGCTGCGTTGGAGGACGTTTTCAAGCTTTTGGAGTGGAGAGGATATGGCATCAACATAAATGGCGAATACATCACTCACCTTCGATTTGCCGACGACATCGTGGTCATGGCAGAATCGCTGGAGGACCTTGGCGCCATGCTCAGAGACCTCAGCAGAGTTTCCCAACAGGTGGGCTTGAAAATGAATATGGATAAAACCAAGGTCATGTTCAATGTCCATATCACGCCCTTACCGGTTGTTGTTGGGAATGCTACTCTCGAAGTTGTTGACGAATATACATACCTCGGGCAAATAATGCAGTTAGGTAAGTCCAACTTCGAGAAAGAGGTCAACCGAAGAATCCAACTCGGCTGGGCAGCGTTCGGGAAATTGCATAACATCTTTTCGTCAAAAATACCTCGGTGCCTTAAGACGAAAGTCTATAACCAATGTGTGTTGCCAGTGATGACTTATGGCACCGAAACGTGGTCTTTGACTGTTGGCCTCATGAATAAGCTCAGAGTCGCTCAACGAGCTATGGAAAGAGCTATGCTCGGTGTTTCTCTGCGTGATAAAATCCGCAATGAGGAGATCCGCAGACGAACCAAAGTTACCGACATAGCTCTTACAGTAAGCAAGTTGAAGTGGCAATGGGCAGGCCACATCGCTCGACGATCCGACAACCGATGGGGAAGAAAGGTTCTCGAGTGGCGACCACGTACAGGAAAACGCAGTGTGGGACGACCTTCCACTAGGTGGACAGATGACATCATCAGAGCTGCAGGAAAGCACTGGATGCAGGCAGCTCAAGATCGGCCATTGTGGAAACATATGAGGGAGGCCTACGTTCAGCAGTGGACATTATCAGGCTGAGATGATGATGATGATGATGATGAATAAGAAAACTGTACCATTGTGAAAACATTACTATGCGCTTATAGTTTTATTGTTTGGCAGCTACATCGAATACAAAAATAAATGCTTATTGTGTATTTAAATTACAATATTAGATAAGCTGTTGCCCGCGGCTACGCCCGCGTGGATGTCGGTTATCGCTACAAAAGTAGCCTATGTGTTATTCCAGACCATAATCTATCTGTGTGCCAAATTTCATCCAGATCCGTTCAGTAGTTTTTACGTGAAAGAGTAACAAACATCCATCCATTCTCACAAACTTTAAAGGATAAATATCATCCCACTCCATATTCTATAACTAGTTTTTGTTATAAAAAAATACATAAACACACACAATACAATTTCATTCGATAATAATAATTAAGTATGACCATTGATATCTTTATCGTTTTGCCTGCCTCATTGATCTAGTGGTCGCTTAGTCCGACTGTGGTTTATAGAAGGTCACATTTATAATGATATTAACTTCTTAAGTGCTGATTGACATCCGTGAGTTACTGCTCAATTGGTTCTGCCAGGCATTATACTGAGCTGGATCCCATTTTGGCGTAATCATGAGACACATAATGTACTTATAATTAAGTTCTATTTTTTTTTCTTTTTGTCAATTTTTGTTTGTGTGTTTCTTAATTACTGTCAAATAAAATATTCTTTCTTTCTTTCTTCTTCTTATTATTATTGGTGTGTAAAGGCGGGCAACTGTGTCAAGTTTTTAGACGCCAATAATGTAATTTTTTATCTAGCGGTATCTTGCCATCAGAGCTTCAGTTATGGAAAGAAAATACCTGTTTATTATTATACCATCTCGTAGGCAAACTCCAATATCGTCGATCGTAGATACCCCAAGAGTTCTTCGAATATTTTCTCAAAATATTATTCTAAAATAAACATCTACAATGTAATTGTATTGAGTGCTTTCACCAAGTATTTCGGTCCCGGAATTCCGATACGAACCAATTTGCTGATATTATTTCTTATTCGTACCTAATATTGCGTTAAATCCTCACGTATTATTGAAGGTATGTACAAATTCTTAATTGAATTCTTGTATCTTCTATTTCGGTAATTAATTGAGTTTTATTTCGCCCTAGGGAATGCGTTTATTGATTTACTCGTAGTTCTAGTTTACTATTAAATATTTTGCTTGTTGCTAGAGTAGCTTGTGACAAAACTTTATCTGTACTAGGTACTAGCTTATTATGCTGTGAGAACATAGACTCACTGCTCTTTATTGTATGACTAGCTATTGCCCGCGGCTACGCCACGTGGATGTCGGTTATCGCTGTAAAAAGTAGCCTATGTGTTATTCCAGACCCTAATCTATCTCTGTGCCAAATTTCATCCAGATCCGTTAAGTAGTTTTTACGCGAAAGAGTAACAAACATCCATCCATTCATCCATACTTACAAACTTTCGCGTAGAATAATGACATAAATTATATAGCATCGTACTTTTTTTTCGAAGAAGTCCGCAGTGATGTCAAAACAAATAATATTAACCTTTTTTTTGTAGAGGGGAAATGCTTTACGCATACCACCGCGCTCGGGGAAGCGAGGCAGTTATGTCGGACTCTCCGACCTATAGGTGGTAGGCGGCCGGTATACCGACTAAAACCCCTCTGTGCACCTACACCCGCATTCACGGGTGGACCATCGGAACCCGATATGACATTAGTGATCCACCCAGCGGCTGCCCGCGCTTATAATATTAACGTAGCACCAAGTCAAACAACTAGTTCTCATGACATTTAAGAGAGGTAGGACACTAGCAAACAAGCCCGTCTGGGGTAGACCCTCCACCTTACAAAAGACCACAGCCAAATACAATATTATATAAACACACAGTGATGTAGTCGTGTTCCTATGAGTGAATACAGGTCTTATGCGCTCATTTAGGTACCGTATTGGTGTTTTAAAACAAACGCTTTCCTATCTCAGGAATCTCCATCTTAAGTCCTGGTGTAAAAATATAACATTCAAGTGATACCTCTGGTATTACAACTATTCATAGGCTACGGTGACTGCTGAACGTTAGGCGGGCTGTACGCTTGTTTGCCTCTCAAGGCATTCCCTATGAATCGGGTGATAGGACACTTTGTAGCTTCAATTAAATCAATAAATTCGTAGAAAATACTCACAAATTGAATTTGAATACTAATGTTGTCCTTGCTTCGAGTAGCGTTGTCCTGAAGATAGATAGCTCTAGTACTTAGGTATGTAAATATTTTGCGTGCCAGCGCTTCCTCTCACTCGTTATTGACTTGTATACCAAACAGTCCTTTAGTCGCGTTTGGTCCAATACGCGTTTGGTCCAATTGTCAAAAACAGGCAAAAATCGCAGTTGGTCCAATTCGCGATTGGTCCAATTCGCGATTGGTCCAATTCGCGATTAGTCCAATACGCTATTGGTCAAATTCGCGATTAGTCCAATACGCTATTGGTCCAATTTAAGGTTTTATTTATTAAAACGTACCAGGAAAATTTTAGAACCCACACTGGTTAATGCGGAAGTGTTGTGTAAGACTGATGCAGTAAATGCTTGGAAAATGACATGTCCAAATACTGTCTTGCCGACCAGCCTATTCTCCCAAAAGCAGTGGGATGGGCCGTTGTGCAGCCTGAGAAGAAATTATCTTATTTCTACTGCTTCCAGTGCTGAGGAACGCGCCCGTCTACTTGCTATGGGTGAGTGGGAATCTGGTCTTTGGCTGCAGGCATTGCCATCGCCCAACATAGGCACTATGTTGGATGATGGCAATGCCTGCAGCCAAAGACCAGACACTACATTCCGCCTCGCCACTTGCCTTCGTTTGGGCGCTCCTTGTGTTTCTCCGCATCATTGTCTTTGTGGAAAAGCCGTCGACAGTCTCGGACACCATGGGCTATCCTGCAGCAGGAGCGCAGGCCGCATATCGCGACACGCCCAACTTAACGACATTATCCGTCGAGCTCTTGTCAACGCCGATGTATCAGCCGTACTTAAACCAAATGGTTTGGTACGTGACGATGGGAAGAGACCTGATGGTATGTCGTTATTGCCTTGGAAGATGAGCAGGCCTTTGGTGTGGGATGCAACGTGCGTCGACACCCTTGCACCATCACATCTTCTAAGTACAGCAGGTTGTGCTGGCGCTGCTGCTGCAGCTGCAGAGTCCCTCAAACGGCGAAAGTACAGCAATTTAGTTGGAAACTACATTTTTGAGCCGTTTGGCGTGGAGACTGTAGGTTCATGGGGTCCGAGTGCTCGTTTTCTTTACAGAGACCTAGCGAAACGACTGATCGACGCTTCTCGTGATCAGAGGGCTGGCTTGTTTCTCGCACAGAGAATAAGCATTGCCATTCAACGTGGCAATGCTGCCAGCCTTCTGGGCACGTTCCCAGTAGACAGTGATGTTGAGGAATATATCGACGCTTAAACAACAGTCATTTCAAATAGCAGATTATTTATTTTCAATTTCGAAACCAATTAACTACACAAACGCGGAACTAAACAAACGTCAAACGTAACAAACAACTTTTTTCTTCAACCTACCCTCAATACCTGCAATTATCCTATGCATTTTGTTTTTGCGATGGGCCCAACCGTGTTTACTACCTTACTTAAACCTACGTACAATAAATAGGTACACACTGTTTATAAATTTCGTTTTGATTTGTGTTTTTATTTTATCTTTAAACGATAGAAATATAGGTTAAATACATAAACAATATAAATATTGTGTTGTTTCATGTAATTAATGATATATATGGTGGCCATTATTACAGGAAGATTCTGCGTATATAAAACTGCCAATACGACCTAAGCGGATGGATAGGTCCCCAGGTCACAACACCCTTCTCACCAGCGCCATCCTTGTGCCACACCAACAACAAAAACTAACCCTCAACCTACCACCATAAAAAAGAAAAATTTCACCAATCGCGTATTGGACCAATCGCGTATTGGACCAATCGCGAAATGGACAAATCGCTAATTGGATCAACCGCGTATTGGACTAACCGCGAATTGGACTAACCGCGAATTAGGTGGATTGGACCAAACGCGTATTGGACCAAACGCGACTAAGTAAATTATTATTATCGTCCTTTTTTTCTTAAATTATATGAATACTTTTGTGAACAGAGATACTGTCTTGGGTCTTAAAATGTGTATGTATTTTAGTACTAGTATGTTGTGTACTAAGTTTCAATAAATTACGCAGTATAATAAGTTTCTCAGGCTTTTTTAGTTTATTTTCTCATCAGCTTATCTTATCAGCTCTAACTACACACCTAATTTCAAATATTTAATGTAAAGATATATTATTATTTTTGTTTGTTTATTTGTTACGATTTAACTCAAAAACTACTGGACCAATTTTAAAAATTCTTTTACTTTTATATTTTATTGAAAAAATTATAAGGATCCCTACGAAAAGTAAATAAATGTACGAAGCCGGAACGTGCCACTATTATTTATAAGTTTTTTTTGATATACTACATTCTTAGGTTTCTTGTGCTCGTTTAAGGAAAACGGTTTTTAAATATTTTTTTCTTATCCCAGGGTTACTTAGATGTGTTTTACGACAATGATGTATGATCTCACAGTGGATGAAAATTACAGATGTCATAGTTTATTTCTTTTTCATTTTTTTCTCGAAACCCTACTCACCAGCCGAACCAGAAAATCGCCAAGATGGATGGTGCTTTAGGTTGACTGGTAAGGAATGCCTTTGGCATTTAGTCCGCCTTTCTACATCATTAATTGTGTATAATAAGTTTTAAATAAATAAATAGATTTTAGTTATTTAAATGGTTTATGGTGAAAATTGCTTGAAAAAATTAATTGTTTTTCTCTCTTTCTTTCTTTCTTTATCATCATCATCATCAGCCTTGTAATCCACTGCTAAAAATAAACCTATTTAAGCGGCGCTAGTGTGACCCTCGGCTTTATGCACACAACTGCTTTTTTGCTAAGATCCTCGCTCCACCTACCCTGAGTGTATCCTACTCTATATTTTCCAGAATTTCTGTACCAAGATGCAATACCAAACATGAACCTACTTCACAGGTAAGCGCTGTCTCCTGTCCCCTAGGTAGCCCATATGTTACGTGATAAAATTACAAAGTCCCCTTAATCCTCTCGAGACAAATAAACACACACCTATATACTTAGCCAGGCTTTCTAAAAGATTGTCACAGTCACCTATTTAACTTCAAGCTTTTTTACGAGGCAACCCTGACCACAGCGTAGTTGTTACTTACATTATAGGTACAAATTTCAGCTTAATGTCGTTGAAAATAAGGTTAATTTCCAATTGGCAAACAAATCTTAATGACGTAACTCTTTTGATTGATGCAATAGAAATTGAACTTTGTGTCAGCGCAGTAAGATTTGAAATCGGGATAAATAGTGTAACCTTTAGCCCATGACGCTTGCTTTAGTGTAAATATTGGACTCCCTAGAGGTAAAAACAGTTCGCGCCAGTTCACTAGTTCAACGACAAATGGCTGAACATTTTTACACCAGGCTACCCGTACCCTGCATATTTTACGATGGGTCAAGTGGCTTAAAGCACTTTTCCGCTAGATAAAACACAAGTCCAACGCAGCCATTGTAAAAAAAACTATTGAACTAACGGCACGGACCGTCTGTTTAGTCAAAGGGTTTAGATTTTCCAAGTAAGTAAGCAATTTACAGGATTTAGTGTAGGGTTGCTTGGATATAGAAAGTGGTTGTATGGAGAAAATGGTTGATATTTTTTGTCATTTAAGTTACTACATTACTGTAGATACAATAAGTATAAGTTTTTTAATTTATTAAGGGGTAAACAAGCAAGCAGGTAGTCTGATGGAAGATGGTACGCAGTTACCGTAATCTATCATAGATGACTCTTGCAATACCTGTTGCCGACCAAAAACTACAAGCTATTAAATTAGATTAGAAAATAACTAATAAAGAAATAATAGAAGAGAAAAATTTGATGTCACATGACACACCTTTCAGAAGTAGAGAAGTAGAAGAGAACTCTTTCAACTATGAGAATTAAAATGCAAACAATTTTTAATTGACTTTGAAGAGGTTCTGAATTCATACTCGTATTCATATTACTCGAATACGCCTGAACCGAATTGAAAAAAAAAAAGTTTCAAAGGTAGTCATTAAAATTTTATTAAAACTGATCAAACGGTTTTTAAAAAAACATCAAAAATTTAAATTTGTTTACATCGATGATATTTCATTTTTATAAAAAATAGAGCCTACGAGTATAATTGAACTCAAAATCTATATTCACCTTGCACCAAAACTATAAGGACAAGTGAATTCGTTTTACTTGAATAAGTTTCAGGATTCGGTACAATCGTGTTTCGTGATAAACCATCGGCTTTCCGTCGTTGAGAAAGAGGCTATTGGGGACATGAATTGGGCCAACAATACAATAAGACCCGTTTCGATCTAACCAAATGGTTAATTTGATTGCATTGCGGTCGATGCTGAAAATTGAATTTTTATTAAAACTGTTGAGATAAATATAGCAGATTAACGGGCTTTATATTAATTATAATAATAGCAAGTCATATATGTCATACTGCTGGGCATAGGTCTCCAAAGAAGTTTTGACTTCAAAAACAAAATTGGCGCAGAAAATAGTTTAACCTGGGTGAAGTCGGATATGAGAGTCGTCAGTGACAAATTAATGCAAATAGATAGATTTGAAAACTTCATAGTTGGACGGCAAACAAACAGCTATAAATCAACTGCAGTTTATAAATAACAGCATAATATAAAGAAGAAATTCTAAAAGACATGTCCGATTAACCAACCCGAATTAGGCCAGCGTGTCTTAAGGCCTAAACCCTCTCTCTCTCTTGATAGAAGAGAGGCGATCTGTGCCAAGCAGTGAGAAATTATAATTATAGGTAATTTTTTTAAATGTTTACAACTTCTGTCCCTAGATAAATGAATTGTCAATGTTTCAATTATCTACAATTTTTACCTTGAAATTTTATTTGAAGCGGAAATAAACCATCGTTTTCCCATGAGTCATGAGAAACAGATTACTTTAAGAACCGTGTCAGGTATACAGGGACATGTGGTTGTAATAAGTTGGACGTGTGGCTTCGTGGTTTAAGTAGTTATATCATCATTATGGGTTTTTGGTTCAACCACCACATGGAACGCAAAATTGTGTGATCCACAAATTAAATTATTTTTCCGAATGTGCAAGAGCAACGATATAATATTGTCGCAAACAATTGCTTTCTATTCTTTTAGAGACCTGCCCCTTTAGCCAAGTGGCATAAGCGATAGTCGAATCGAAATGTCAAAAAAGCAAATGTATGGGATTTAACGTAAGTTTACGACATTATATCGTTGACTTATGTCAAATTTCATACATTTATTTTTTTGACTTTTCGATTCGACTACTGTTTATGCCACTTGTCTAGAGACTCAGTACAACTACACCGCTGTGTGTTATTTGGCTGTGGCTTTCTGTTAGGTGGAGGTCCTTCCTGAGTCGAGCTCGCTACCTCTCTAAATTTTGTTTGCCACTAAGGTAGTCTAAAAAATATATACATCTACTATTTAGATACAAGTTTAATTTAACAAGCAAACAATTCTAATATCATGCACGGTACGTTCGTACTTGTGTATATAGACGCACAGTAATAGCATTCAGTACAAACAAACATTGTTTATTCGACACACACACGTCTACAGTCGTGTCTACCCTCATTATGTGGCTCTGATTGTATGTAGATTTTGCGTAATGTGTTGTTTTAGGTGCTTTGGGATTTCATATCCCAGAGGAAAGCTGATCTAGACAGTTGAAAGTGCGCTGGAAATTCTACAATTTATTAGCACAAGATTGGGTTGAGTGAAAAAAAGAGAGGGCTTTGCCCTGCAGTGGGACAGGCTGAAAATAAAAATAAATAAATATTCAATTCTATTGTTGCAGTTTTATATCATAACTAGCTGTTGCCCGCGGCTCCACCCGCGTGGATATTGGTTTTCACATCAAGCATCATCCCCAGTCAAAGGCCTTTGGAGGATTGCAAAGGTAATCACTAATTACGCAAATTGTAGGTAGGTAATTATTATACTACTAGTTACAGCCCTCGACTTCGCCCGCACTTACAATTCCACAAAAATAATGTTTTTTATTGGGTTAAAAAGTAGCCTAGAACTATTCCAGACTATATTCTATCTCTGTGCCGAATCTATTGCAGCGATAACATCGCGGGCGGAGCCGCGGGCAACAGCTAGTATTAGTATAAAATATACGAAATTTCCAAGCACATAAATATATGCCTAACAGTGTACGTCAATGATAAGTAGCAAAGTCAACATTTACAAACAATTAGTCAACTTTTATAACTCGACAGCAAGTTAAAAGGGCTTGTTTTTCTGTTAGTTCCACGTTATCACGATAACAACATTAATCATCCTTGTTTTCATCCAATTAACAACGTTTGGAGTTCTAACGTTCTAATTTAGTTACTTTGACATACTGTGCTATTTACTCTGTCGGTTTCTATAAATTATTAGTAAATACAGATGTTTAAATTAGGATTTATAGGCCTAGGGCGGCCTTTGCGAATGTTACTGGTAGAAAACAGAGACTCAATGTCACTAGAAGTTTTGAACAACTTCTCTTGAGTAAATTACGAATCGCCTTTTAATAATTTATTCATATTATGAAAATATTTATAAAAAAGCTATATTTACACAAATTAAAAATAAATTCTAATAATAAAAAATACTCAAAAAAGGATTAGGACTGCTTAATAGGCGTCGAAAATTTTCCCCGCATCAATATCTTCTGAAAAAGTGTCCAGGAGATGCTAGCATTGCCACGCTGAATGGCAATGCTTATTTTTTGAGCCAAATATAAACCATCCTTCTGGTATTACGAATAATAATTTACATATTCAAACATTTTCTCCACTAGAGGATAAGAGTAATATTTGCGAGTATGCTCAAAATAAGATCCTCTTATATGAGAGAGGTTTATAGTCCCAATGCCTTAGCTTGTTATATTGGCAAAAACTTTGGAAATATTCTGAAGAATTTTGCACATATTTTTTTCATGTTGGGTATACAGAATCTCTTCAACGAAATCTTGTATTAATATAATATAAGTATATGCTAATTATGCACCACAGAACACACTATAATAAGTTCATGTAAAAATATTTTTAAAAAAATCTATACTAGATATATAATAAAATAATGAAGTTTGTGAGTTTGTGGCGATGTAAGGAGTAATCACTGAATCTACTGAACCGAATTTGAAATTTTTTTTACCAAAAGAAAGACACGTTATTTGTAAGTATCATAGGCTATGTTTTATTATTAAAATCATGACGGGATTCCGGGAAATACCACCCGTGCAAAGCCGGAGTGGGCGACTAGTTAATTATAAATCTTATATATAAAAATGAATCCCTATTTCCCTTTGTCACGGCATCACGCGTGAACGGCTGGACCGATTTCGGTAATTCTTTTTTTGTTGTATTTCTTATTGTCAGGAGAAGGTTCTTAAAAAAAAGAAAGTTGTGCTAAAAATAGTTTATTCCGTAAGAGCAAAAACCGAGCCACCGCAAAAAACTGAGCAAAATCTGGCTGTCAGATTGAAAATCGGTATCCCGTAAGAGCCCTTTTTGACGTTTAGTCAATAGATTCTGGCGTCACCGAGCAATCACAACTGTCAGTTTGCCATCGCTGTTTTTTAGAGAATCAGACGGTCGGACGAAGTCGAAGTGGGCCGCTAGTCTATACATCTATACATATAATAAAATCGTAACCAAGTCGCGTCTGTACATTGATTTTTTTTTCGAAAAAACAATTTATATACGTTGTATTTATGTTACCGAGGCCAAAAATGTGGTTTTTAGAATTTTTGTCTGTTTGTCTGTGTGTCTGTTTGTCTGTTTGTCTGTGTGTCTGTTTGTCTGTTTGTGGCCGCGTTTGTACGCGATAAACTCAGCAACCACGCAACCGATTTGAATGCGGTTTTCACTTATATATTGTGGCAACCTTCCCATAACATATTGGCTTTATTTTATTCCAATCGGTTCACAAATAAAAAAGTTATGGTCACTTTAATAACACACGTGCTATACAAGAAACACGCTTCGATTTATTTAGCTGAAACTTTTTAAAATGTAGTTTCTAAAACCACGTTTAAAGTTTATATGAAAATAAATTTAAAAAATAATGCGAGGCTTCGGAGATATAGCCATCACCAATTTAAGTTGAACTCACATCAATATCGGCGACCATATTAAATAGAGATCAGCTGACTGGTACATCACGTGTTAACGGTACTAGGTTAAAAGTGACCATTTTACAACGAATTGTAATAGAAGCAGACATTTTAACAGGATGCGGTGCAGGTGATAATCTTTTATACCCCGGGTTCTTTTGAATTGAAACAATTTTCCGTTTAGCAACTCCAGGAAACTCTATGTTTTAATCCCTGAAGTCTACGCAAACGAAGTCATAAACACATATCAGCTATACATATATACACACATTAATAAAATTTAAGTGTCTGTTTGTAATATCAAAATAACAGCTTTCTATTAAATTCATGTGGCTGTTTACATAGCACTTACAACAGAAATACAATTTTAACAGTTTTATCTCTCTGTCTATCTGTTTGTTGCAGCTAAAATCGTCTTTGATAAAACTAAAACTATATAAATATACTATAAGTACGAATAAAATGCGTTAATCATGCCAAGACCTAAGACAATCACGGTACTGACTAAATTAAACGCCTAATAAAACTTAAACACAAACTATAAAATATTACTATAAAATGAATGCTATTTCATTTTGTGTAGGCGCTACCATTTAACAATACCTTAATTTAGGTAATCAGGAAAGCAACACAGAAAAGAAAACACTCCACCGAATCTGTCTGTCTGGTCACGATAAACTCAGTAACTACCAAACAAAATTTCATATGATTTTCACCAGTAGACGGCGTGATTCTTTTATTATAGTTTTGCGAGCGTGAATTGGCTGAAATATTACGATGTTAGTTGAGCGAGTCGGAAAAATCCTGCCGTTGGAGGCAATGTTATTTGCAAATAGATCTAAAAAAACTCCGCGATACTATGGGTCTATCTTCGACCAAAAAAATCACTCACAGCGAAACGCATAATCGGCCTCTGTCTCATCGGCATAATTAACTGATACATATTTTTAACTGAATTTTTAGAGATGAGGTTCCATTGCATTGTTTTTTTTATCCCTGAACATCGTCATTTAAGAGCCGATTTGTAATATTTTCTTTTTAAGTGACCGACATAGCTCGAAAAATTGCCTTAATTAAGTGACAATGGGCAGAGCATATAGCTCACAGAACCGATGGCCGTTGGGGCAGAAAGGTTCTAGAGTGGCGACCACGAACTGGAAGACGCAGCGTGGGCAGGCCTCCAACAAGATGGACCGACGACCTGGTAAACGCGGGCAACCGATGCACAAGGTCAGCTCAGGACCGAATGATGTGGAAAGCCTTGCGGGAGGTCTATGTCGAGCAGTGGACGTCTTATGGCTAAGATGCAACTACTTTTGTGGCAAACAAGCATATGGCCCACCTGATGTTAAGCAGTTACCGTAGCCTATAGACGCTTGCAATACCAAAGGTATGACTTGCGTGTAACCAACTCATTTTTTACACCAGGGCTTAGATTGGAGCATCCCTAGGATAGAAATACGTTTCTTTCAAAACGAATCCCTAAGTGAGCGTTAGAGACCTATACTTACACACAGGAACGCAACTACACCGCTGTGTGTAGTTATTTGGCTGTGGTCTTCTGTAAAGTGGAGGTCCTTCCCTCCTTTTAAAAATTCTCTTAAAAATCTTTTTGTAATTGGATGGATAATCTTTCATATTGTTCTCAGTTTTTAAGTAATCCAGTTCTGGTGATGGGTTCCGTAGGGAAGTGAGTAACCTCATCAAATACTATAGGCATACTGCAATGAATCAAACAAATGCATTCAGGAAGCATCAATTCGTTAGTGAAACTAATAAAGAATACTGCAGATGGCCAACTTCTCAATGATAAATAATTTTCCGATGGAGATCAGACATAATGTATCTCAATTATGGTAATTAAATGACAGTACAGTTACTAATCACATTCAATGAGCAAATTAAAATGTTACAATTGAACTAATATTATGATACAGCCGGATATAGGCACCGAAACTTCGTAATTAAACAATGTACAAAGTAATAAATGCATAGTTTCAGAGATAAAGATAATAATTAACAGATACCTATATACCGAATTTACGTTGAACTCTCACTAATATGGTCGACAATATTAAATAGGGTTCAATTTACTGGTTTTTCATTCAGTTTTGTTCCGAAAGCTTATGTAAAGTACTATAACTGTATTAAAAGAACAATGGATTAAAAGGAAAGTTCAATTTCTGAAATCCTTGAGCACTACGATGGACCATTATGCCCTTTAAGAATATAATAAATTTTTAGCCCACATAAACTGTGTAACAGTTACGTAGTAACTATTAAGTAATCTGTGGTAACAGTACCTATCCGGTTAGAAGTGACTAATCTAAAACGAAATGTAATAGATATAGAGATTTCTACAGAGTATGGCACAGATAATACATAACAATACATAAATTCAAACTATTAGCTAGGCGATGGGCCAATTAATGTTATTCACGTTTGCGCTAAGACAATTTGAAGAGCAGAACAATCATACAAACAAGGAATATTTCTTCATGAAGTTTATTAATTGCAGAATCTAAATGTTTAAAAGAAAAACGTGACTGACTAATCAACAAACGCACAGTTTAAATCATTAGACACTCAGCTATTATAATATAGGCATCCGCAAAGAAAGGTTTTTTTTAATGTAACCACTAAAGATGAAAATCAGCCGATGAAAGTTTGTATAGGGATAACAGCTGTAGCTTTGAGATTTCCAGTAAAAGACTGAACACGCGAACGAAGTCGCGGGTACAGCTAGTATACAATAAATACTGTTCTTTAACTTACAATATGTTCAAAAACTGCTCCTTGTTCAAAAAGGCCTTCCAACAAAACTGAATTAAAATCTCTCGTGGGTCGTCGATATCGTAAAAGGAAACTCCACTTTTTACAGCTGTCGGACATTTTTTAGAACGCAAAATGGATGTTGTAAAAGACCTTTATATCTAAAGGCACAAGGATTGAGATAAAATTTGATAAAAAATGAGTTACTTATTTGGTCTTGTTAAATTTAATGCTCATTTCGAATTAAAACTTTATTTGTAGCAATTTATTTTTATTGTACAGATTATTTTTAACCAACTCCAAAAAGGAGGAACCGATTTAGAAAATTCCAAGTCCCGTTTTAATTTAACTTATATAAAGAATGCGAAGATAACCACCATTTTCATCGAAATCTGTCAAGAGGAATTTTAAAAATCTGCAAATATCTAAAAATTATAGGTATACATCGGTAAATACCTTTCATACAATCTTTCATCCCTTGTTTTATCCCCTTAGCAGTAGAAATTCCAAAAAAATCTTCGTATTGCGCACTTGCGTCATTCAAGAAACCTTTGAGTAATTTCAAGTTTGTAGCCCCAGTGGTGTAGGCTATGCGTTAATGAATCAATCAATTAGTCAGTCAAGAAATTATACATATCGACGCTGGAAAGGCAAAATGTATTAACGACCATTGTATAGATTGTTCAATATATTGATGTAAAGTTTTATTTTTCACAAAAAAAATCATAGCAAATTATCTACTGAACTATTTTTGTTGAAACTCAGAATATTTATCAATTAATATGTTTATTATTTAATTACTAAGTCAAAAAAAATGTACATGACCGTTTTGATATATTTTAAGGAGATAATACAGGATTGTGAATAATCTTGGTTAGGTAAAATTGACTTAAGTCACAATTCCAACATTAGAGGTCCAGTAAAAAATGTTTTAACGATGGAATAGCTGCATAGAACCTACATCTAAAGTGTCTTACATTCTATTCGGTAAACTTTCATATTCAAATAAAATGTTTTAACAGCCCGAGTTGATTGAACCGAGGAAAACCAAAATAGCTTATCTTTCTCATTAAACTTAGTTCCGTCTAGGGTTAAAGTATTATAGCTCAATATTATTATATTTTTAGCGATAGGTAAAAAATAAAATACTAAATAAAAAGTATAAAAATTGGAATTAAGCACACAACTTAAAAACTTTACAGCATGTTTACCTCTCATATCTGTTTTTGACAATTTAAACAGTACGTTACTGAGAGTGTAGTACAAAAATCTCTGTGTTATATCTAGAGTAGCAGTTAGAAACTTTTGACATACTTGTCGTCGACCTTCACCCTCATTAATTTTAACAAAAAACAAACCGACTTCAGTACGGCAAGTTGCAGAATTTCAAAAACCTTAAAAACGGCTAGATTACATTGTTTAATTATGAAGTTCCGTTGCCTAGCTACCTTAGCAACCATAATGGAAACTGCAACATCCGTAAAATACTTATTATTGAGAAGTTCAGGTGGCCATCTGTGGTCTTCTTCATCAGTTTTACTTCATCATATTATTGGTACTTTCTAAATGCAAAATATGTTTGATGTGTTGTTAAAAATATTAAAATTGCTATATGTGTGCCTATATTTTTTGAGGAGTTCCCTCAATTCCTCATGGATCCCATCATCAGAACTTTCTTTTGATGAAAATGAGACCAAACTGAAAGTATGTCCTCTCAGACAAAAAAAGAATTTTTCGAATCGGTCCATAAATAAAGGAGTTCTGCGGTAAACATTAAAAAAAATACACACGAATTGATAACCTCCTCTTTTTGAAGTCGGTTAAAAAGGAGTTTTGACGCATACTGCACTATTCTTTTGAGCGTTTTCTTTTAGTGTCTTCAACTTGTCTATCTGAAACAAGCCAATCGCGTTTCCATTCTGCAGTCAAACTGTGAAAATAATCGAACATCTTTTCTTTCATCGTCGATCTAATCATAAGATCTGCCACATTTTTTATCAAGACATGGATGCGGTTTTATTTTACTTTAGCACTAACAACTGAACCATCTTTTTTTGTGTAAGTATAAGTATACTTAACGAATATACTTATACTTACACTTAACTTAACGAAACGAGGGAAAAGTTTCCCTCGTTTCGTTGTCATATTCTCTCCGTTCTTTTATTAATTTTCTTATTTTTGTTAAATCCATTGTCACCCCCTTGTTCGTCTTCTAAATTGCATGTCTTCCGCTTTTACGAGATGTCCCTTTTTCACTATTCTCTTCATTTAAAGATGCTACAAAAGATGAAGATGACCATAGAAAGTCACCATCATCAGACAAATAATCAATGTGACTTTTGTTTACAATATTTTTGATGCGTGCTTTTCTTTTAGGTATTACTTTCTGACATAAAACATTCTATGATCACATCATGCTTTCATAATCTGACACATTAACATACATAACACACTGTATACCACACAGCCATAAGCAATAAAATAGAAAAATTAAATTAAAGCAAAAAGCAAAACAGATGGATGAACCAGGAAATGCAGAGGTATGTTCTCTGCATTTTCTGGTTCATCCCAGATGGATGAATCAGAAATTTCGTATTTTCGTATTATATATTCGTAATCTCATCGAAAGCCTGAAATAAAAGTTTGATAACTAATTAATATAATTCAACAAATAAATAATAATATAAAAATATCTTCATTATCGTCTCAAAATAAAAGAACTTCTTACCTGATTAGTTACTGCATCTACCACATCAATATTTATTTGGCTGCTACTTTTAATATTTTTGAAAGTTTTGTAAGTTTTTTTTTGTATCAGAATTTTCAATGTAATCACAATCCTGAAAATAAGTTGCTAATAAGTTCATTACATCCTAATCTTAGTACCACACCAGGTAGTGTGGTGTTTAATTTTTTCAAAAATAATAAGTAGGTACGTATAGGTATAATACCTATTAATATTTTTATTTCTAGAAATCAATTCATAGTAACTTACTATTTAACAATAAAACCAAAATTTAAGAAAATGTAAACTATTTCATAACAGATGTTTAATTAAAATGAGATTGTTAATAAATCGCCTTACGTAGATAAATAATTAATGTAACAAATAGGCAACCATATAAAACTTTATATAGACTTACCTACATCGTTCTGAGTACGATCCTTATTTATAATTATTGTTGGCGACAGCGGTTTAAGCGTAGAATATTCTTTAAAGCAATAATTATGGCAAGTGTCCAGAAATAAACCATGCAAACTTTACAAGAAAGTTCTGATAGATAAAAAATCTAAATCTTACTAGGTATTATAAATCGTATTACAATGTTCTATAATAATATTGAATTTAGCTGAAGTAGGTATAGTTATAAATAAACGAACTTTGTTTAACATTTTCTTGCATCGTTCGGACGCCATCATAAATTATTTTTTAACACGTCTAAATACCTAAAAATGTTTGAAGCGAGTAATTTGTGCGTGACCACTTTCCGACAGCGCCGACTGAAGCGCCCGCGCAACACTCAAACCTATGCACGATGGCGGTTCTAGTGTATCGCACGCGTAAAATGCGCTCCTTTAGTACAGCTTATCTACCAATTTTATACCCACAAAAGATTTTTTAGGTAGGCTTAACTTACTAACACCAAAAAAAATGCTTAAATTAAAGTAGCTTAAATGCCAACAATACGTCAGAATCGTTTCAGGTAACAATGTATTATCGACCAACTTATTATGAAACAGTGACGACAAAATGCGCTTAACATCCAAGTGGTTATAATAACCAGAAAGGTAAAGTGTTTTAACGGACAACACACAACAGATTATGAATTATTAAAATGTTTTTATTGCCAAATTGGATAAATGGCCAACCCGTAAAAAAGTTTTATTGATAAAATAAAATTAAAAATGATTAGGTAAATTGTTTTAACTTCAAATCTTTATTTAGAAAAAAAAGGCATAATGAATTATGACCATTTTTCTAACCTTAAATACGGTTTATGAAACAAATGACGAAAATGGTTGGATATAAAACAAAATTTAATACGAAAATGGCTGAAATCACCGTTGTATTAACGACCACAAAAGTGCTCAGATTTAACTGTTACCTAGACCATTCCAAAGAGAAAAATCTGCCGATTCCAACGATGTAAATAACTCAATGTTGACCAAAGTGGTCGTTAATACATTTTGCCTTTCCAGCGTCGATATATGTACCTATAGATTATTATTATTATTATTTAAAACAGACAACTCCCGCACTAGAGAACAAGCTCTGTGTCGCGGGGGACTTTACAAACATACAATTAACGGTTACAAATTACACCCAAACTCAGAACAACTCTTTGTGGGTCACACAAAGAGACATGCAGCTTCGTCGGCATTTCTCACTTAAGGCAAACAGCTTTTTAGGCAAATCTTATTTTTAGGCAATAACACCTTCATTGGCATCTCGCGTTTAAGGTAACTCGGTCAAAAGGGGTTTTGTCCCTGTGTGGGAATCGAACCCACAACCTCGGGCACAGCAGGCGCATACTGCGGCCACTGGACCACCAAGGCAGTCGAATAGATAGATAAAGACAATGAGTCTATTGCCATACGGTGCATGATTCCTGACTTCAACCAGATAATGAGTATCTGCAAATCCCAATACCTACCTTTGTGTAGCAGTCGAGCGCTATCATTGATGTGGCCAAGACAGATAGTTATTAAATCTCTTTAATTTCTTCAACAATTCCCTTAAAGTCGCCCGTCAGTTTGAATTTACGTCGTTTACTCCATAAGCCTCTTACGTCAAGTAACTTGTCATATACGTCACTAAGCGACATAAGACGTCATGCGACGTATTTTGACATTTCGTCATCTAAGCTTTACGTGCACCTATTGTTGTGAAGGCTAAGTTCACCCTTTAATACTGCTAATGGATAACCCTGCCTACTTGGTCGCTCTTACTAAGAGTTATCATTTTTTTATCACTTATGTATTTGTTACAGTAAAAATCAGATATTTTAACCTGATAAACAATGCATTTGAATGATGGAAGCATAAAGTTATTCAAGTTTATTTCAATATTTTATTTTCTGATGTTTTTAATATAACAATATTTTCGATTTACTCAAGACAAAACTAAATACGTATGTAGCCTATACTATGGCAAACAGACAACTGATGAACATATACATATGTATTTAAAAATAAGTATAGAATATATTTTGCAACCAACCACAGAACAAAAATCATACTTATCACTCAAAGATTTGTCCTGGGTGGCAATCGAAGCAACGACCTCGGGTTCAACAGTCAGGGTCACTAACCACTAGACCGACAGGTAAACGAATTTATTGTCTTAGGCTAACTAAATCTATATAGATTTATTAGAACTCTCCGATCTATTAGGTCCGATTCTTATATTGTGTTTATCCCTATTCCAAGAAAATTCAATGCATATTTAGTCAGAAATCCTCGTAAATTACTTTCTCGGTAAAATCAAATCAACTTGAATACTTAAGATACTTTTTTTTTTAGCCTGTTTACTGCTAAGTTAAGGCCTCCCTCATAATCTTCCAATCCCGTCTGTCCACTATCTTGTTCCACCAATCTGTCTCGTATGCATCTAAGTCGTCACGCCAGCGTTTTCTAGGCCTACCTCGGTGACAATGCCCATCTTCAGGGACCAACTGTGTGGCCACATGTTCACATGCCCATCTCTCAGAATGCATACGAGACACGTGTCCTGCCCACTCCCATTTAAGTTTTGCATATTTAGCCCCGACATCTGTGATGCCGGTTTAAAAGCGTATGGTGGTGTCCCTCAATTTGTCACTGAGTCGGATGCCCAGTAAGAAGAATAAGCTTAATACATATATCGAGATCGCTCTTAGCGATAAGACCGCCCATTGTACCTACTTATTTGTGTGTTTAATTAATTCTTCTTGTAATTAGTTATAGTACTTATGTGGTATACAATAAAGAATATTCTATATATCTATCTATATATTTAATCATTTTAATATTTGCCGGATTTTCAACTAATAACCCCAAAAATATGCTTTTGTATCAAAAATATTTATATCGTAAATTTGCTGTAGGTACTTAAGTGCTGCAAATCTTATTATGCTGAGTAGAGGAATAAAATCGTAAGGGTACGACATGAAATTGAATAAATTTGTCATGGCAATTTCAGAACATGACTGGCTCATGTACGACATAGCGCATTTAGCGTAAGGCTGGCAAGATTAATCGTCATAATCATCCCACAGGAATATTCAGAAAAAAGATTATATATATTAAGCAATATTTGAAAATTATGTTTATTATTACTGTTGAGTTGTGTATAAGCTAATTTAAAACTGGTCCGAACTTTTTTTAATTATTTAAAACTTTGGCTAATTTTTTTCCAGATTTAACTGACTTCTCGAAATGAGGAGGTTCTTTCTATGTACGTCTGTTATTATTTTTTTACCTTTTTTGTATGTACAACGATTTTTCGTTCAATGTGAACCATTTTTTTTTGTTTGACCATAACATCGAGAGTATAAACTCTCGATGTGGTGTAAATAAGTTTAGAGGAGCCTTAAAAATCGAGGAAATCTTTTAATTTTCTTCAGGCGTAACTTCTGCGTTTATTATTGAAGTGAAAACTTCTTTTAGCACGGTACGCATATTTTTAAATGAGATAAAATGTCTGGATTCGCGACACAGTTACGAGACGCAGCTTGTTATTAAAGCAAAGAGGCGATATATGCATGTGCATATAGCAGACCGCGAACATGTCTAGATAAATAAAAACACAAAATTATTGCTATAAAATTTAGAACAACTGTTTTGCCTAGTGTTTTTACTTCCTTCGCGCCCCGGAGTGCATTTTTTTATCCTTACAGGTTATTAAACGCCTTAATGTTTGTTCATATACAACTTTGTGGTTTCAGTCAAAAGTCTGGCGTATCGCCAAACCTCTATATATGATTATACCGAGGCAGTTTGAACTTACGACAGCGCGGTTCACTGGATACTATAATTATCACAGAGTTTCAACGGTTAAGTGTAGAAACGTTTACGTTCAGTGTACACTTCGCCAAAAGTGTTTGTGGTTTGTGCTTCAAATGTTTACTTCGCCTTAAGTACTTTTGTAGTGCTCGACTGCTAGTGTGGTATTTTTGTATGATTATGGCCGGTATCTAAATCCTTACTAATATTATAAATGTGAAAGTTTGTGAGAATGGATGGATGGATGGATGTTTGTTACTCTTTCACGTAAAAACTACTGAACGGATCTTAATGAAATTTGGCACAGAGATAGATTATGATCTGGAATAACACATAGGCTACTTTTTACAGCGACAACCGACATCCACGCGGGCGGAGTCGCGGGCAACAGCTATATATAATAAAACTGTGATACTGACGGACGGATATGTGAGTACCTGTTAGCGAAATAAGTGCGTTTAAAATAAAAATAGTAACCCATATTAAGTGCCACTGCAAGGCCCGGGTTTCCTTTCCTACATTAAGACACAACTGGCTGGAGAGAGGGTATAATCTACACAAGCATATTAAATTACTAAACGAGAAAAAAATGTTTTACTTAGTTAAAGTTGTATTTTTATTGGCCGCATGTGTATGAGTCGATTATTCGGGTTTAGTATCAAGAAATTGGCAGTTCTGTCAAATTATCGACGATATAAAATTTCGTTCATCATAGGGACAACAAACTTCATGATTGCATGGCATTGCCAAAATCCAATTACAGTAGATACTATTTACTATCAGGTGAAGTGCTAGCTCTTTAGCCACCATTTGATTATATTTATTTTGTACTAACACCATACTAGTGAACAAGCCCGACTGGGGAAGGATAGATAGATAGAAGATAGAATATTCTTTATTGTACACCACTTAAGTACTATAACTACTACAAGAAATATGTATTGTGAACGTATAGAGGTGGATAAATGAGAGCCATAAGTTCCACACAATATAAGTTATTTATTAACATAAATGTACGTGTATTTATACAATAATAAATGATGTATCGGCAATATCTCCGATACATATTGGTGGGGAGTACGTGGAAGTAACTACGTGATATTAAATCTAAATACTCATTACTGCTGAGCCCACATCACTCCCCCTTTTGAAAAAAAAGAAGGAAAACATTATATTTAATAATATTAAACTAAATACATTGTAAAATTTTAAACTATCAATGGATGTATACCGTTTGTAAAAACCTTAAAATAGTAAAGTATCCTAGTGTAAAAATGTATATAACAATATAAAACAATTAATTAATTTACTAGGTATAAACAATTAAACATATTATTATAATAATGTAAACAAACAGTTTGCTTAGAACGCAAATCTCACGGTCGGTTTTACAATGCGACCGGATCGAGTTACTAGTCGCGAGCTTCTTTCTGAAAACGCTGCTTTATTATCAGGTGCATTGGCTGCGGGTGATGTAACCGATGTTTGTTTTGTTTTATTTTTCTGCACTTTGTCCTCTGTAGTTTGTAGAATAAATGCTGGTTTTAGACGATCTATGGAAACGACGACGGTTCGGTCCGGAAGCTGGATAGTGTAGCATTTTCCTTCACGTCGCAGAACTTTGTAAGGACCTTCGTAAGGAGCACACAATGACTTTTTCATCATGTCTCTTCTAAGAAAAACATAATCACATTTTTCTAACTCCTTGTGCACGTAACATTTTCTATTCGTATTATGTCTCGTAGCTGTCTCGCTTTGTAGGGCGCGCATAGCATTCGATAGCTGTGTGACGTATACGGCGTCGGACTGCGATGTTTTGATTGTGTCAGCGAAAAAATCAGCTGGCAATCGCAAGGTTGTTCCGTACGTCCTTTGTGCTGCACTTATTCCACTTTTCTCGCTAATTGCAGTGCGTAATCCCAGTAGGACCATTGGTAAGTTAGCTACCCAGTTCGAGCTATTTTCGCATGAAGTTAATGCTGTTTTTAGACATCTGTGCCATCTTTCAACTTGCCCGTTCGCTTGCGGATGATACGGCGTAGTACGAATTTTATTTATTCCGAGACGCTTTGTCAGCTGATGGAATAAATCTGATTCAAATTGCCTTCCTTGGTCGGTTGTTATCGTTAATGGACAACCAAATCTCGCAATCCAACCACTTATTAGTGCCGTGCATATGGTTTCAGCGGTGATGTTTGCTACGGGTATTGCTTCGGGCCATTTTGTCTTCCGATCGATGATGGTAACACAGTAGCGATACTCTTGTGATATAGGTAGTATTACTATGTCTAAGTGAATGTGCTCAAATCTCTCTGTTCTTGGAAACTCGTTGAGTGGAGAGACAGTGTGACGATTAATTTTTGTCCTTTGACAATCTATGCATGTCTTTGCCCATGTTCCAACTTCTTTATTCATGGTAGGCCAGAAGAATTTTTCAGACATCATCTTTCTTGTGCTTCGTATCCCCGGATGACTGAGACCATGTACTGCTGTGAATGCTGGGTACCGGAACTGCAGTGGTAAATAGGGTCGAAGTTTTCCTGTAGACGTCTCGCATACGAATTGTAAGTCGCTATTAGGTATTGTGTACCGTTTAAAGTGTAGCTTTTTATTCTGCAACAATTCAGCTAATTCTTTGCTTTGTTGTTGTTCAGTGGCTAATTCCCCATAGTTGATAAAGCTAGGGAAGCTAATTTCCTCGATTCTCGATAGTGCATCTGCTACAGCGTTTTGTTCGCCCGGGATGTGCTTAATCTCCGAGCAGAACTGCGAGATAAAATCTAGATGTCGTAGTCTTCTAGGCGTGTCATTGTTGGATGAGGCTTTGCTAAGTGCGAATGTTAGCGGTTTATGGTCGGTATAGACTGTAAATTCTCTTCCTTCTATCATGTGGCGAAAATGTTTGATAGACATATATATTGCCAATAATTCACGATCGTAAGTGCTGTAGTTTCGTTGAGCCGCGCTTAAAGCCTTGGAAAAGAAACCAAGTGGTTGCCATTTCCCATCGATCTTCTGTTGTAGTACAGCACCCGCACACGTATTTGAACTGTCCGTCATAAGTGCCAGAGGTGACGTCATTGAGGGATGAAAAAGTGTGACAGCGCTTTGGATGCTTTGTTTACATTTTTCAAATGCCCTATTTCCTCCCTCTGTCCATGGAACGAGTCTTTTGTCGTTCTTCTTAGCACCGTGTAAATACAGGTTCAGTTCCCTTTGGTGTTCAGCTGCGTGAGGCATGTTAGCACGATAGAAGTTTACTATCCCGAGAAATCGCCTGATCTCTTGTATTGTCTTCAAATTCAAATTCAAATTCAAATTCAAAAATTTATTGCATAAAACATGGTATACATTGGTGTTATCAATAATTAAGGCACATTCATGTTTAGCTAGGGTAATACATAGCATGCAAAATTAATATTATATTAGAGATAGGGATACAAATTGATACAAATTATCAGAAATTATTATTATTAAATATGCTATAAATTTTAATTATCTATACATTCAAAATTTAAAAAAATACGAATGAATTATCAATTTTTTTTATCCATAAACTCTTTAAGGCTATAAAAATTACAGTTACTAAGCCATTTGTATAATTGTGTCTTGAACGATGCTATATTTAGTGCTTTAAATCGAGAGGGTATCTTATTATAAATTTGGACGCACATTGCAAGACAACTTTTATTATATTTAGTTAGTCTTGGTAAACTATTCAGTACTAACCTATAAGGGTCACGTCGGTTTCGACGGCTTACATCATTCACTGACTTGAACAGTTCACCATGCTTATAGACAAACACACAAATTTCGTTTATATAAAGAGAAGGTAGCGGTAACAAATCAAGTTTCTTAAATATTGGTTGGCAAGATTCGTCAGGTTGAAGTCCACATATCGCTCTTATGCATTTTTTTTGGGCAATAAATGCTCTGCCAGCATCGGTGCTATTACCCCACATTATGAGACCATAGCGCAAAATTGACTCTACATAAGCGTGATAAGACATAACAGCGGTTTTGATGTTTGTTACATTTTTTACTTGTTTCAGTGCATAAACAAACTTATTAATTTTAGTGCAAACATTATCGACGTGTGATTTCCAGTTAATATGTTCATCTACTATTACACCTAGAAATTTAGTGTATGTTACCTGTTTGATTTTATTTATATTAAGTTTAATGTCATTTTTATAATTATTAGATTTATTAAATTGAATAAAAACTGATTTATCTAGATTAATTTTTAAATTATGTATGTCGAGCCAATGTATTAATTTATCTATTGTACTATTAATGTTCGTTTCGTGGTCTTTTATGCTATATATTTTTTTGTTAGATGTCACTATAATCGATATATCGTCAGCAAATAATAGGCATTTGTGGATTGTAATATTTATGATGTCATTTATGTATAGAAGGAATAAGATTGGGCCCAGAACACTTCCCTGTGGCACACCGTATTCATTTTCTCTATATTCTGATGTGTACGCTGTTAGGTCTTTATTTTTATCAATTTTGTTAATAAGGACACATTGTTGTCTATTACTTAGATAGGAGGATATCCATTCATTAGCGGGTCCTCTTATACCTATTGTTTTTAGCTTTTGTAGTAAAATATTATGTGACACAAGATCAAAAGCTTTCGATAAATCAAAAAAGAGAGCTGTGGTTAGGTAGTTATCATTAATATTATTTAGTATAACGTCCATTAGAGAATATATAGCTAATGTTGTTGATTTGCGTTTTTGAAATCCAAACTGTTCTT
The DNA here is from genome assembly GCA_947095525.1 of Trisateles emortualis. NCBI lineage: Eukaryota > Metazoa > Arthropoda > Insecta > Lepidoptera > Erebidae > Trisateles > Trisateles emortualis. The sequence continues at coordinate 15,063,814 of OX352736.1, read as the reverse complement.
TGTTGATCAAATGAAATTTATTACAGTAATCAATTAATCTGTTATACATACACTTCTCATATATTTTGGATATGATAGGTATCAGTGTAATGGGTCGGTAATTATTTATGTCCGATTTTTCTCCTTTTTTGTATATAGGCTTTACTATCGAACGTTTTAGTGATGACGGAAATGTTCCATGCAGGAAGGATAGATTAATGAGATATGTTAAAACTGCAGTTAATTCATTGCAGCAAGTTTTTATGACTTTTGTGCTTAGCCCATCGTAACCTTCAGAATTCGTGTTGCGAAGCGACATTATTTCTTTCCGAACCTCATCCTCCAGCATAGGTTTAAGGTACATAGAGTTGACAGATATATTTTTAAAATTCTGATTTGGGGTATTTTGGTTAGATACATGCGCCGGGGTTACATAATGATCATTGAATATAGATGCCATCTCAATGGGGTCGGATACGAGAGTATTGTCTATTTTTATGGCTTCGATATTGTTTTTATTTATATTAGTGTTTATTTCATTTTTGATGACTGTCCAAGTTGCTTTACATTTGTTATCGTTTGCGTTTATATATTTAATGTTTGCGTTCTTTTTTGATCTGTATATACATTTCTTTAGTAGGTTGGAGTAATCGGCTTGGGATAGCTTGAGATAATATCTATTTTGTCTTGTAATGGTCGTATACCGTCTTCATTTATGCGATATCCGAGAAAATCTAACTCGGATTTGGCGAATTCGCATTTTTTAATATTTAGTGTAATGCCATGTTCTTGAAGTCTTCTAAATACTTCTTCCAGGTCTTGTTTATGACTATTTTCATCGCTGCATATGAGAATGTCGTCGATGAAGCTATATACGAAGTCCAGACCTTTTAGCACCATATTCATAAATCGCTGAAACGTTTGCGCAGCATTGCGTAGACCGAATGTCATCTTCATAAATTCAAAAAGTCCAAAAGGCATTATGATGGCGGTTTTTGGGATGTCATCTGGATGGATATCTATGACGTGAAATGCCCGGCGAATGTCCAGTTTCGTAAATACTGTTTTGTCCTTCATTATGTAGGCGAAATCCTGCATCCGGGAAATTGGATGACGATCGGGAACCGTAATAGCGTTTAAACGACGGTAGTCGCCACAAGGCCTAAGTTCACCGTTTTTCTTCTTCACCACATGTAAGGGAGATGCCCAAGGACTGCTGGACGGTCGACATATTCCATCTTCCATCATCTTCTCAAATTCACGTTTGGCGGCTTTGTATTTCTCTGGATTCAACGGGCGTACTTTTTCGTGAATAGGGTTCACGTTTGTTGTTATTATTCTGTGCTGAATTGTATGCGTCGGAATGCTATTATTACGCGGTTTAGTCAACTGACTGTATTTTTGCAAGATGTCATAATACGTGTTATTACGGTCGATCGTGCGAATTGTCGCATCGGCATCTTGCGTAACCTTGGTAATAACACATAATTCAGTGACCTTATCAATTAATTTCCTCGCGTGTAAATCGATGAGTAGCTTATAATTTTGTAGAAAGTCTGCTCCTATGATGGAACGTCGTACATCAGCTACTATAAATGTCCACTTGAAGACGCGACGTAGTCCCAAGTTGAGATGCATTGTTTTTTCGCCGTAAGTACGTATAGATGTTCCATTTGCAGCGTATAATGTGTACGCGCTTGAGTTATTTGCGACTTTTCGATTCTTCGCTGCCAGCACCGATACCTCTGCCCCCGTGTCTATTAAAAATTGTGTACCACTGTTTAAGTCGGTAACACATAGTCGACAGTTTGGGGTATTATTGACGCCGAGTACTGCCACAGTCGGAGTCAATGTTAGTTTTCCGACGGCTTTCGGAATGCGCATTTTTGTTCGTTCCAACATCTAAACGCATTTACGCCATACTTCATATGTGGACGGCATATCCATGCTGCTTTCCGGGAATTTGATCTTGATCTTGAACGTGACTTTTCGCGGTGCGGTGATCTTCCTATTCGTCCTTGGCCTCTCTTTAATTCTGCTATCTCCATAGCCATACTGTCTAATTTCGCGCGAAGATAGCTCATGTCATTGCTACTTGAAACTTGTGCGATCTGGTTTTGCGGCATGACGTTTTCAATTATCTTGTCAGCAATTTTTGATAGACTATCTAAGTCCTTTGGGTCGGCGACGCTCAAAACGGCTCGTGCTGACGGTGGCAAAAGTTTTGTCCACATTATGCGTAGCGTATTGTCGGGAATCTTGCTTCCGGCTAATTCACGCATCTTGCGTAATAATTGAGATGGCTTTTGATCGCCGAGTTCCATTTCTTCCATCAATTTCTGAAGCTTGCGAGCCTCTGACTCTTCGTAGGCGCTAATGAGACGTGTTTTTAACGCCTTGTATTTGTCAGACTCAGGCGGAGTCGCGATTATATCGCTTACTTGCTGCAACGCATCTAAGCCGAGTCGGGCAACGGCCGCTTGGAATTGCGCATCGTCACCTTTTTTCTGCGGGGCCATCACTGCTTCAAAATGGGCGAACCATAACGTAGGGTACGCCGGCCAGAAATCTGATATACGAGACTGTATGGAGAGCGTTTCTATCAACGCTCTGTCTTCAACTGGCGGAGCGATCTGGTGTTGTGCAACTGGTACGTAGTTGGTACCGGCTGCGTTCTGCTTAGGACATGTTGCCATTTTCTTGACGTTACGTGCCGGCGATAATAACCGTGAATATTGCCTCTTGAAATTCCAATTGGTGGGACCCGCTTGTGGGAAGCCAATTGAAATGTGCGATCACTGGATATCTCGTTGATGATGTTCTTCAATCTTCTTAGCCGGCAGGCAGAAACCAGGTCCGTTGCTAGTCAGGGTCGGGGTCACCAATGTGAACGTATAGAGGTGGATAAATGAGAGCCATAAGTTCCACACAATATAAGTTATTTATTAACATAAATGTACGTGTATTTATACAATAATAAATGATGTATCGGCAATATCTCCGATACATATTGATGGGGAGTACGTGGAAGTAACTACGTGATATTATCTAAATACTCATTACTGCTGAGCCCACATGTATTTACAAATATGTAGGCACAATGGGCGGTCTTATCGCTAAAAGCGATCTCTTCCATACAACCTTAGGATGGACTTATTGAGAGAGAAGATGGTAGCTTATAGCGTACATTATATATAGGTATACTAATTTACATAAATAAAAATATACTATATAATATAATACATACTGTATAAATATATTCTCATTAATCATAATATTATATTGTTACATTATAAATAGATAATTATAGTAGATTATGATGAGAAGAAGTGATCTTTAACCATCGATTTGAAAGAAGCTAAAGATTGTGCGCGTCTAATATGCAACGGAAGTGCGTTCCACAATCGTACGGCCTGCACTGTAAACGCTTTATCGTAAAAAATCGTGGTATGCTGTGGTATTTTCAATTTTAGGTTTTCTGACGATCGTAAGAGTTTCGTATGAGTGTTATGAAGGAACTCAAAACGTTCTTTAAGATAGGAAGGTGTTGAAGGGTTAAACAATATATTGTTCAACATTGAAAGGATATGAGCATTCCGGCGAAGGACTAATACCTTACAGAAGACCAAATGACAACACACAGCGCAGCGCTTCAGTTATGCTCTTGTGTGTAAGTACAAGTTTATAGAGTTCATTTAGGGATATGTTTTTAACAAAACGTTTTCCTATCCCAGGGAAATTCCATCATCCAGGCAACCGCTGGCATTGCACGTATTGTAACTGGTTACCATCAGGCGAGTCGTATGCTTATTTGCCACCTTATTTCCCTATGTCCCACTCCTCCTTATGTCCCACTGCTGGGCACGGGTCTCCTCTCCTCTATCAAGAGAGAGAGAGAGGGTTTAGGCCTTAATTCACACACGCTGGCCTAATGCGGGTTGGTAAATCAGACATGTCTTTAGAATTTCTTCTAAGACACGTGGGTTTCCTCACGATGTTTTCCTTCACCGTTAGCAGATGGCAAATCATTCGATGAGTACATAGAAATTTACATTGGTACTGCCCGGGATCGAACTCGCACCTCTTGCTTGCAAGTTGGTTACTTTCCCACTCAGCCGCCGCTTAAATTAAAAATATATTCAAGCAAAATAAAACTAGCTACTAGTAGTAGGGGCTGTAGGTGCAGATCGCGTGTGTAGCGTTCAAGGTCACTCGAGTAAGTAGTACTATACTTATCGCTAACGACAAATCTAAGCTGATTCGTTACTTATACATATATTAAGATTTTTACGTAGATATTCTGCTCTAGCAATTCTAGATCTAATAGCATTAAACGAGTAATTCTTGTATATATGTGAAAAAAAAAAAATTATAACTTTGTTACTCCTGTATCACCAATGGATGATCGACATTCTTAGAGATATAAAAATAAAATTTCAAGTTCCTACGTTTACATCTTAAGGTGTCGAATCAAATTTAAAAAATGAAAAAAATTACAAAATTTGTGTTTTGTAAAGTTTTTATTTGAGACAAACTATTTATCAATATGCAAATATTTAAGCTTGAAATTAAGTATTGTACTTATAAATATACAGAATATATTAAATCAAAGCATTTTAACATTCGGAAGCTGAAGCTACAGACTCTTCTTGTTGCTTAAAAGCTTGTGATTTTGTGTCAAATACTGGTATGTCTTGCCTTGCCTTTATCCTCGTGCGAATGTTTCCATCTCTTGCCTCTGGCCCACAAACAGATGAAGAAGCCTCAGTAACGAGCTTGACGCACTGTTCTACTGCCTAAGTGTGGCAAGGATACTTTTCGATTTCAAATAATTTGCCACCTGAGGAAATCACGCTTGAAACTTCTGCGTCACTATATTTCATGAACATCGGAGGCTCTGTTATTTTTTCATTTGACCAATCAAATCATAATAATTCGATGCATCGATTTTAAGATTTGGGAGTTCAAATTCTCTTACTTTCTTTCCTTTAAACTGTTTTCTTGCCTTTTAAACTCTACGAAGTCCTAGTTCCCTAATGTGAGACTCGTCATCATGTAAAATTGCTAATAGTATGTTTTCTGGATGTGCAAAGAAGGAATTCCTCTGAATAGATTTTATAACAATGCTTTTTTGGTCATCCGGTAGATAAAAACATCTTTGAATCATATGAATTTGACCATATTTGCAAGAAGGTTTTGTTTTAATGTCAAACCAAGTTGGTGCATAGACTTTCATTAAGAAAAGTTGCAAGATCTTTTAAAGATTTAGGTTTTGTTTGGTCCAACATATAAACGAAGAATTTTATTAGCGCAAGCCAACCACCGTAAATGTACAAGTTTACCAGGATCTTTGCTGGCTGGTTTTGTGAGATCATACCTGTCGAAATGGCAGAGCATATTTCATATAAATATTTTTGATCAGTGCTAAGGGTAAGGTATTCAAATCCGATAATTCAATGGGAATGCATTCGCACACCTGTGTTGCACACCTGTGTTTGATAATTTTGGCATATTTCTAACATTTTCCCTATGGTCCCAGAAAAACTGTTTGGACCTCTAGTTGTACCATCGAGGCTGGTAAATAAATGACCAAGTGGTAGTTCATTTGCATGTAACAAGCACACAAACTATTGCAAAGGTCTTTGCAGATATTTTTCTAATAAAGTTATGACTCCATTTTAATGTTCTGTATTTACATATTATTATAATTTAGTTTTATTGGATCACCAAACATCGCAAGTCTTTTTGAGTTTTTGGCATTTTATTGACGAATAATCAGACTTTTTTTACTCTTGTCGTTACCACTTAAATGAGAAAGTTTAAGAAAACTATGCAAAGACGAACAAGTTAACCCTTTACAAGTAACGTGAAATATAAGTTTTATTACATATAGATACACAATAACTTTGTACGTGCAGGTACACGATAGACGTAAAAATTGTATTTTTTCAAATTACCCTCATAGCGCGCCACCTCAAAATAAAGTCGTAGGGTTTTGATTTTTAGCATGAAAATGCTTTTATGTACGGTCATCGGTTAATGATACAGGAAAAGTGAAATTCCAAAAAAAAATTTTTTTTTCCAATTACGGTCATCGGTTAATGATACAGGAAAAGTGAAATTCCAAAAAAAATTTTTTTTTTCCAATTTCACTCCACCCTAGATATACTAGCTGTTGCCCGCTGCTTCGCCCGCGTGGATGTCGTATATCGCTGCAAAAAGCCTATGTGTTATTCCAGACCATAATCTATCTCTGTGCCAAATTTCATACAGATCCGTTCAGTAGTTTTTACGTGAAAGAGTAATAAACATCCATCCATCCATTCTCACAAACTTTTACATTTATAATAATAATATTAGTAAGGATTAGTAAAGATAATCTGAATCTCGGAATCGGCTTCAAAGATTTACATGAAATTTAGTATGCAGAGGGTTTCGGGGGCGATTAATCGATTTAGCTAGGTTTCATTTTTAGAAAACGTATATTTCCAAAAAAAATAATACCGAGCAAAGTTCGGTCATCCAGGTTCATGTAACCACGAATATTGACAGGGAATATAATTTACTTTTCAATGCAAGAATTTATATTATGCAAACAATTTCTTGCATTGCTACAAGCCTTGTATCCTAGGAACTGCTTAACATCAGGCGGACCGTATACTCGTTTCCCACCAAAACCTATTTATGCAGTCCGTTTCTATACATAATATTATGTTAAGCGCTGAACAGATGAAAGATAACGACAGACCGGATAATTTATCTACAACGATAAAGCGACCGCAGGAAAAATGTTTGGCTGAGGCGGTTGAATTATACGAACTGATATTTTTACGTTAATGTAGAACACGAGCATTCAATCATTGCTAAGTTATATATTACCGGCAACACACATTTCTATTGTATAAAAATAGCTAAAAACAATATATAAAAACAACTAAAGGACTGCACGGTGGTAACCTCGCCATTTACTACTGCGCGGCGTGTTGTGGGTTCGATCCCCACACGAGACAAAAATTTGTGTGATCTACAAATGGTTGTCCCAAGTCTGGGTGTACTTTGTGTCCGTTAATCGTATGTTTGTAAAGTCCCCTGCGACACAGGGCTTGTTCCCTAGTGCGGAAGTTGTCTTTTTTAAAAAGAAAAAAGAAAGCTGTTCATTGACGGGTTAATTAATTTCAAAGCTACGAAGGTATTAGTCAAAGGCAAATGACCTAGCGGTCAAAAGTACCGCTGCTATTAAGTTTAATAGTCACTATACTTTTCACTTGACTGTTATTGTATAAAATGTGCCCGCAAATAAATGAATGAACTTTCAGTACGTTGATTTTAAGTACTAAGCCAATGGTACCAACAATTGAATTATGTATTTTATTTCTTTTGTTATTTTTGTTTTACAAATTAAATATATTGAATGCATGTATCGGTCTATTTTTTTTTAGACAACTCCCGCACTAGAGAACAAGCTCTGCGTCGCAGGGGACTTTACAAAAATACAATTAACTAAGACACAAATTACACCCAAACTCAGAACAATTCTTTGTAGGTCACACAACGTTTTGTCCTGTGTGGCGATCGAACCCACAACTTCGTGCACAGCAGGCGCATACTGCGGCCACTGGACCACCAAGGCAGTCAAAGAAATTGTGTGATCCACATATATTATGATTGTTACAAGTTTAGGTGTACTTTATGTCTGTAAATTGTTTGTTTGTAGAGTCCCTCGCAGCACAAGGCTTTTACCACAGAATAATAATAAAATTATGATACTCTAATACGAGAAATTTACTATGTTAAACTGTACGCTGAATGAGTTCACAAAGACTACTGTACTACACTACTATAAGTAGTCTTTATAACAATTATTAAATCTAACTCACATTAATTATTATTAATGTGAGTTAGATTTAATAAATGTTAAGTTTATATGTATATAGTTTGTGACTACACTATTATATTAGGTAACCCCGGTAAAAGAAAAATAAAAATGCACTACGGGAGTGCCGACAAAAGTGAAAACACTAGGCAAAACAGTTGTTATATTTTTAAAGCAATTGTTATATACATATGTATATATATATATTTATTTTTATTTATCTAGATGCGTTCGCGGTCTGCTATATGTACATGCATATACCTATCGCCTCTTTGCTTTAATAACGTGACAGTCGAAAAAAAAATTTTTCGGATATGTCAAGCTGCGTCTCGTAACGGTGTCGCTAATCCAGAGATTTTATCACATCTAAAATATTATTTATTATTAAGTTGTGCAAAGTTGCAAACTAAGAATTCAATACAAGTATCTAGATTATAAAGACTAAAATAAAAATCTAATTAAGATATTATTTTTTTAGAACACAGTTCTTAATTTAAATTTTGTTGCCAACGTTTCTCCAATCAACAGCCTCCTTCAGAATTTAAACGATAGAACGACGACCTCTTTAGTGGGGCTTTGACCCACTAGTAAATGCTTCCAGCCTTTTGATGAATACTAAAATAGATCAGATAATTGGGCGTCTTAAACGCCTATTATTATATTATACTATATATATTGATAATTGCCTTAATATAGTAATAGGCGTGTATAGACAAACAAACAAAATATGAATATAGATTTGAATCACTGTTCTTAACTGATGCAGATAAATGTCCATACTAAAATGAATGAACTCACATATCGCGCACCAGTAAACGTTCAAAATTTTCAGTATGAATGACCGAAATAATACATTTTTTTTTTAAAAAGACAACTTCCGCACTATGGAACAAGCTCTGCATCGCATTGGACTTTACAAACATACAATCAACTGACACAAATTTCACCTAGACCCAGAACAACTCTTGAAGAACACAAAGTTTTGTCTTATGTGGGAATTGAACCCACAACTTCGTGCACAGCAGGCGCACTGCGACCACTGGACCACTTAGGCAATCTTTGGTTCTTTAAATTTCAAACAGATTTTTTTTATTATAAAAAATACATAGTGTTTCTTAATATTAACTTATAGCTAACAGTGTAACATAAATCAATTTAGATTTTTCCGTACACTGAGATCCATCATCGTGTTCTCAAAGATTTGTAGGATATACTATAAAATAAAATGAAACATTTAGAAGGTAGACTATAATACTTTTAACCAAATCTCGATACGGCATGAGCGATATCGGAATGCAGAAAACATACGGGCGAACATTACGAAATACGAGCACATATTGCAAAGTAAGTATATGGTACTGGTACTTACTTTGCAAACACCAAATACTGATGCGCGATGTGTGAGTTCATTCATTTTAGTATGGACACAAAACTTTTTTGTTTATTTTTTTAAAATGTTATTATATTTACTTATCCGCATCGTCTAAGAACAGTGAGGCTAATCAATATTTTTAGAGAGAGGAGACGATGGTCTTATGCTATAATTAAAGGCTAATTTGTAACTTTCCCAAAAAAATTCAATTATAACTAAATTAAGTACAATATTTATATAATAATAAAATAATAATCAATTCAATTATATCTGTAATCGCATAGTAATTTTATATAATTGATTAAGTTAACTACAGAAAGACGTTCAAAATTCAATTTTCTTATGAAGTATATATAAGTTAGGAAGAATATGACTTATCTGATGAAAGTGGCCGCAAGCGGCGTTCGCTCACAAATATTTTATTTCAAAGTTCCAATATTGGCACAGTAACTATTCAAATTTTGTTCTATAAAACTTTAAGCTACTTTCCGCTTCCATTTTCTTGTTCTAAACTTAAAAGCATTGTTCAGGGTAATGTCAAAAATACCGTTATGCAAATTTTGAAATTGGAAACTCATAAATAAAAAGAAATTGGAATCATTCCGCCGACTGGGGTTTGTGCTGCGAAACTGCCGTGAATTCAAGAACCACGAAGTTTACACTCTTCTATTCCATACTCTTGTTAGAAGTAAGCTTGAGTGCAGTTCTTGTATATGGAACCCTCATGAAAAATTGTATGCGCTGATGTTGGAAAAAGTTCAGAAGGCATTTCTACGATATTTATACAAATGTAAATATGGGTACTACCCTTACATGTATCCAACGAAATTTTTATTAGGTTGCCTGGGATTTGAATCACTGCAGGTTAGGCGAACTTATGATCAACTCACGACCGCATGTAAAATCTTACATGGGGCTATAGATGCACCTGGTTTGCATGAGGAGCTGTGTAAATTTTTTGTGCCTAACAATTACAACAGAGCGAGGCGACATTCTTTATTTGCGGTGGCTCACTGTCGAACGGTGGCGCGGTCGATGTCTCCCATACCGCGCATGTTAAAGGGTCTCAACGCGCTTCTGGAGTCGACTTGTGGACTTGATTTGTTTGCTGATGAATGGAAGATGATTTTGTCGGAATGTATGAGGTTTTGTGAGATGACAGAATGAAAGGTATTTTTCTATTTCTTATTAATCAGTGTAATTGATGTTTTTGTCGTTCTAATTATATAAATAAATAAATAATAAATAAAATTGGAACAATGTGAAATAGTTTAACTAAATTTATTCTTCTTAGAAAAAAGGATGGTGTTGTACGGAAAGCTTTGTTTAATAAACTTATGCGAAGACTAACAGATTCGAACGGATCCAATTTGTTGTGCAAACATTTGGCCTACGTGACCAACTTCTAAGGAAACATTGAATATGATTACGTCATCAATCTTTGAGAGAATATTTTATTATATTATGACCACGTTTTAAATGTATTTTATACACAATCTTTTCTTTGCATAGGATAACATATTTTTAGTTATACACCGTTAAAGTTTAGTCAAAAAGAAATCACACTGAGCCCAGAGATATTCCTATTTAAATTTTACATCAAATGTGGTTTTAGAGAAATTCTCTGCTATGTACAGCCATGTCTTGAGGTTTTCCTATAATACTATAGCATATATAGTATAAAATAAAAGTTAAAAAAATATATATGAAATAAAAAAAATTGTCAATACCTTTACATTGAGGGTTGCCCTCGAATTGCCTGGAATTCCATAATCAGATTCTGACTAGGTGCCAATGGGACCTTAAGAGTCTCTCTCTCTCAAATAAAAAGAATTTTGAGAATCGGTCCACAAATGGCGGAGAATTCGGTGAACATACCTACATAAAAAAGCCATACCCTTTTTGAAGTCGGTAAAAAATAACCGGCCTTAATTTTAACAATGCCGATAGCAAGATTTTAATAAGCCACGTACTTCCAAAATCCATTTTAAATTCCCAGCTGCCGTCTCCGCCATATTTTGAACTGTAGCTTAAAGAATGCCAGCAATAAAGTAAGCTTTAGTTTCATGAGACACTTTATCGAATTTCCGTGCCGGCGGAATCTTCCCTAAATGTATTAAATAAAGAATGTACATAAAAATATATATCTCATTTCTCTTCAAATCGAAACAAAGAAAAGTGGGACTTTATTAAAATGACAGAGGAATAAACTTTGCCGCAATAACAATTTATGAAAATATGGCGATTTCCAAGAAAGTTTAGGATTCCTTTACTTAAGTATTGTAATAAAGCCTGAAGATAAAGTTGAGAAAATCTCTCGTACACCAATATTATTGTTGTTACTTTATCCGGTTCTACATTAATCAGCTTTTTATACTAAAAAGCTTTTTTTATACTACTTGGGTGGCAAACATGCATACAGCCCGCGTAGTCTATGGACGCCACAGGTATCACTTGTGTGTTGTCAACCCATTTTTTTATACCAGGGCGTTAAGTTTGAGTATATCTGGGATAGGAATACGTTTCTTTCAAAAGGCATCCCTAGAGATCTGTACTCGCACACCCAGGAACACGACTACACCACTGTGCGTTGTTATTAGGCCGTGGTCTTCTGTAAGGTGGAGGTCCTTCCCCAGTCGGGCTTGCTCGCAAGTATGGTGCCCTAGCTTAAATATTTTTTTTTTTTTTTTCTTAATGGAACACCAACCAGCTATACATATTAATAATATTAATTTAATATTTTTCTATTAGTTATTAGATAGATACATATAGCATAATAAAACGCGTTTTTCACAAAGTAGAAGGCAGTATTATTTCAACTCGCCTCGTAATAATGTTAGTTTCCAAATTATAGAAGGCGAGCGGGTTGCCAGATACCGGGCACGATGCCAGATGATGGGCTGATACTAAGAAGAATTGAATGCACATAACCTGGGTATCAAACTTAGAGTCTCAGTACGGCAGCCGTACGTGCTACAGAGGCAGTCATGAAGTGCGGGGTGTTGTAGAGATTGTAATTAAACACGTATTGACACTGTGACGATTTTAATACGACTGTCTTACATTCGTGCATATTTAATATACTTACTAAAGACTTAACTACTACCACACTACATCATAGGGGTACATGAAAAAAAAAAAATGTATATATACACAATTTTTTTTTTTTTTTTTTTTTGTTATTTAAATATTGTCGACAATATTTTATATCTAAAACTTAATATTTAAATTTATCGTATACAGATTTTACAATTTTAATGAAAGAAGAAAATATATATATTTGTATATATGTAAAATTAATTATATTACTTTTTAAACAATTTTGTTCTGTTTTTGTGTACAATTTCTGTTTTATTATTTTTCAAAAATTTTACATTAGGTTCCAAATCTTTGATAACAATGTATGGGCCATTATACAAAGAATCCAATTTATTTGCAGTTTCATTTTTTATCAATATTAGATCATTTTTCTTATAGACTACTTGATTTACATTTTTATCATAAGAACATTTACGTATCTGTTTACTCTTTAACAAATTATTTCGTGCATCTTTTTGTGCAACTTGTAATCGATATTTTAATTCTAAACTATAATTATCAGGATTATATATAGGTTCTACAGTACTAGTTATACTACTTGGAATGTCACAGGGTTTTCCAAAAACTAATTCATGTGGAGCATATTTTGTAGAAGAATGTACAGTATTGTTAAATGCAAAGCACCAAAAAGGTAGCCAGTGGCTCCAAGTTTCAGGGAAATTATTACATTGTATTCTTAGAATTGCACCTAAATGTTTGTGTGCGTTTTCAAGTGAGCCTATTGACTCATGATGATATGACGTTGAATTTAATTTTTCAATATTTAAAAGTTTACAGACTTCTGTCATTGTAGATGACATGAATTCAGTACCTTTATCTGTGGCTATGGTTTTTGGAATTCCGAACCTTAAAATAAAATTATTTACGAAAACTTTGGCGACAGTGACTGCTTCTTTATTTTGAAGAGGATATGCCTCAACAAATTTGCTCAGTTCGCACTGCAAAGTAAGTATATACTTATTACTATCAATATCTAAATCTAAAGGACCAACTAAATCTAAAAATATTTTTTCAAAAGCATATGAAGCTGTGGTTGTTATAACCATAGGTTCCTTTGTTTTACGTGAAAACTTAGACTTTTGACACTTTTCACACTTATCTACAAAATCTTTAACGTCTTTTTCCATTTCCGGCCAGAAATATTTTCTCTTTATATTATTTACCATTCTGCGTACACCAGCGTGTCCACTAGTAGGTAGTAAGTGATAATCGTTAATAATAAATCTTTTGTCAATATCATTACTTATTCTTTCAACACCTTGCAAAATACAAATACGTGGACCGGTCCATATATCTTTATTTTTAATCTCTTCTACTAGTTCTTTGATAAATAACGTGTTGCTTTTTCTTTTTATTACACATATTTCGTCGACTTTTATATTTTCGCATAATATACTTAATTTCTCCACAAAAACGGCTCGCGTGTATTGTGTCTTGAAATTAAGATTAACATATAATATCCTATTATTTCGGGAAAACGCAAAACACTCGGTCTCTACATCTATACCCGATTGTTTCCTAATCTTGTCTAATTCTTTTCCTTCTATTAAAAGCATTTCTATTCCTTCAGTTGGTATCCTCAACAATTCCACGATTCTCGGTTGATCAGGCCGATTATCAGTGTCATTATTGATCAAAGTATCACTTCTATTATCTATAAAATCTAATTTCTTTTTCTGTGCTCTCGTCATTACATTGAGCATGTTTTCATTCAAGGATTTTAATTCATCTGAACTTATTAAAATTCTAGACAATGCATCTGCAGCTGCATTCTCTTTCCCTTTAATATAAACAATATTAAAATCATATTCTTCCAATGTTAACCTAAATTTTAAAAGTCTGCTTGACGGGTCTTTCATTCCAAATAAATACAACAACGGTTTGTGGTCTGTCATGATTTTAAATTTTTTACCCAAAAGATATGGTCTGAAATACTTTATTCCCCATACAATCGCTAGCAACTCCTTTTGTATTGTTGGGTAATTTTTCTCAGCTTTATTTAGAGGTCGACTCGCGTAGGCAACGGGTCGCATATCTTTATTACATAGAACTGCTCCGATGGCAATACCAGAAGCATCGGTTTGTAGAGTGAACTCGTTTTGGTCAGAAAAATCTGGGTACTGTAAGACAGGTGGTGATATTAAAGCTCTTTTTAAATAATTAAATGCATTTTCACACTGATGTGACCAATTAAAAGGTACATTTTTACGACATAAGTAATTTAGTGGGATAGTTATTTCTGCAAATTTTTTAATAAATTTCCTGTAATAGTTACAAAATGCAACAAATCGTTTTACTTCATCTGTGTTTTTTGGTGTAGGGTAATTTTCAACAACCTTAATTTTTTCTTTATCTGGTTTAATTCCCTCTGCTGATACTGTATGACCTAAGTATAACAATTCTTTTTTTAAAAAGTTACATTTAATGGGGTTTAACTTGAGCTTAACTTTTCTAAGTCTTTCAAAGACATCTATTAAATTTTTATTATGACTTTCCAAATTTCGTCCAAAAATAACAAGGTCATCTAAGTAAATAAAACACTTCTCGTATGTTAGACCCGACATAGCAATAGTCATTACCCTGGAAAAAGAACTGGGGCTCGTTTTAAGACCCATTGGCATTCGTTTCATCTGATATTGGCCAGTATTTGTAGTGAATGCAGTTACCTTCCTCGACTCGGGGTCCAAAATAACTTGATAATAAAATTGACTGAGGTCTAGATGTGTGAAATAAATAGCACCAGAAAGGGACTCTAAGATGTCGGTTATGTTTGGTAACGGGAATTTGTCATCTTGTATAATTTCATTTAATTTACGATAATCTATTACTAGCCGCCATTTTTTGGTATAGTCATCAGACTTTTTGGGTACCAATAAGATAAGACTTGACCACTCACTTTGTGTTTCCTCAATAATATCATCTTTTATCATTTGCTTAATTTGTTTATCTATTTCAGGTTTCTGACTATGGGGTAACCTATACGGTTTAGTATACACGGGACTAGCATTAGGTTTTAAATAAATATTATGTTCGTATAAATTGTTTGTTGTAAGCTTGTCACCTGGTAGGTGAAAAATATCATTATATTTAGAACAAATAGCTTCTATCGTTGCTCGCTCAGAGGCATGTAAGTGATCTAACTTTGTTAATGATAACAAGACTTTAGCTCGCTCAGCATTAGACTTACATGTATCAAAATGACATATTTCATAGTCATGTAATGGCTGCAATTCTGGTTGAAACGTAGTATGGTAACTGATTCGGTTTTAGTATTCAATATCCTAATTGGTATAACATTATTTACTGGTTTTACTACTAGGGATGCTAAAAATAAATCCTCACCTAATTGTTTTGGCAACACTACACAATCATAATTGAATTCCTTATTTTTCAATTGTATATAATGAATAGATTCACTTCTCGCAGGAATTGTTAAATAGTTATGTAAAATATTAGGGGACGTATAAAGGGGTATAATAATGTCGCATTCATCTCGTAAAATTAAGTTATCATTTTCTAAATTAATATGTGCATAAAATTTCGATAAAAAGTCTAATCCTAGAATTCCATCTGATTTGCACGGTAAATCATTAAAAACATAAAATTTATGACAGAAACAATTATTATTTTCTGTCTGCAACGTTAGATACACATAACCTTCGGAGTAAATTTTACCACCGATTCCATTTATCACAATGTTGTCTTTGATTATAGAAATACTTTCCGATAGCACTTTCTTAGTAATAGCCGATATTGATGCACCAGTGTCGAGTAAAAATGAACACCTAATTTTATTTATATTAAAATTAGCGTACCTAACATTTTTATTATATGTTAAAATATTATAACATTTAGGGCCGAAAAAACTGTTGGCCCTCAGCAGTGTTTACATTTCCCTGTTCAGATTCATCGTTCACTTGTGCTGAAAATATCTTACGTTGATTAGTTTGACCTTGAAAACCTCTACCACGATAAAATTTAGAACCGTAATTATTTCCAAAATGATTACCTCTTCCACGGATATATCCACCACGCGAATTACCATTGAACCGTTTATTCTGATTATTATAATAATTATTGTTGTATTTTTGACCTTGGTTAAAATTACCACGGTGCTGGAAACTTCTACCATAATTATGATAACGGAATCCTGGTCTATTAAAATTGTTAACGTACTGGTTACTCTTTGACTTACCTCTTAAATTGAAAATGTTGTTGGAAGTTGAAGGTTGTTCCAGCTCCTCGTCCTCAGCACCACGCACAGCATCTTTTAGTTCTGAATAATTTCGACATGAAATAATAGTACCTATACGTTTATATCTCAAACCATCACAAAAATTTTTTATTACGAAATTCTCATTAATAGGTCGCAGTATCGCACATGCCTTTTCGTTACCATCAGATTGTGCAATAGTGAGATCTAACAATAGTTCGGATAATTTATTGCCATATTCCTGAATAGACATATTATTTTGACGCAGATTATGAATCTGGCTTAGTATAGTATTAGAAGACTTTTTCGTCAATAAAAATGTTTTCATATCATGTACAAGACTCGCTACGTCATCATATTCTGATTTTAATTTTAATCTTGCAATTTTACTAAGTCTTGTCTTCAAAACAAAAGTAATTAATGTTGTTTTTTGGTCATCTTTAAGACAACTGTCATATAATTCTACAGCATTAATCACCTTTTCGGTAGTCTCTTCTGAACCATCCATTACTGGAATCAGGGAAGTCGCGGTTTTTATCTCAAACTTCTCCATATTGGCAGAATACTCGCACTTTTTCTGTACTTCACTTGTTAAACTATATGCTAAAATCTTACTGTAAACTATCTCTATTTTTTCCTTTAGTATGTCGTAAATATACTCAGCTTTTTCTAAACTACTCTTTCTTTTTGAAATGATACTAATAATAGTTCTATAAGACAAATATAACTCCTCAGCTTTTGAAATATACTTATTAACACTATCTTTATATTTTAATCGTCTATCTGGACCCAACTTTCTTAGATTTACTTGAATATCTAATAATTCACTTAATATTATCTCCAAATCTTTTTCCATCAATGTGTCCTTGACAAAATAACAAGCGGAGTGCTTATATTAAAATATATTAAAATTAATAATAAGTAGCACTTCGAAGCAATAGTTAAAATACTATCATATTTATTACTGAACCTTTTACCGTTGTGACATTCCAATAACAGACAAAGAAAAGGATGAAAAAAAAAAAAAAAAAAAAAAAATACTAAATTATAAAATAAAATTAAACTGCATTACTTGTTAATATTTCCGAAGTCCTCCGTAGTACAAGTAGCTTCTAAAACGTCACAGGTCCCAAAGGAGTTAGAGATTCGTCGTATATAGGTACTCGTAGTGTAGTTCTTAATGCAGGATTTTCACATATTTTCGATGCCGTCGTTGCGGGAGGGGTCATGCTCTCGTCTCCCTGACAGTCTTGAACGCATTCGCCGAATAAATTGGGCGTCTATTTTCCTCTCAATCCATTTATTTTGCTTGTCCTTGAGCTTTTTCAGCAGAAAAATGTCCAAAATAATTACAAAAATTGTCATACCCGATGCCAATAAGATGTTGTTGACGTGCAAATGGTTTTCCACCACTGTATTACTGCCTCCAGAAGCATTTTGGTTCACTGTCACGTCCTTGTCCTCTGTTTTCGAATACGATTTTCCCATATTTAGTTTGTACAGCGAGTCGTGTCACACAAAATGATGGTCGGAATCATTGTATCGTTCATAACGCGAATATTATAATTAGCTATCTTAGTGCACCGAGGCACACAGGAATGCGCTGAATCGCAAGATTCGCCCGCAAACCGATACGTCGTGATGCACCTGGGCGCTTGCGCAAGGCAGGGTCGCCATGAAGTGCGGGGTGTTGTAGAGATTGTAATTAAACACGTATTGACACTGTGACGATTTTAATACGACTGTCTTACATTCGTGCATATTTAATATACTTACTAAAGACTTAACTACTACCACACTACAGTCATGTTGGCAATAAAACAATGAACATCAAGTTTTTGGCCGACAGGTGTAGTGTTCCGTCGCTTCCACAAGTGCCACACGAACGCACTGCGTCATAGTGCGAGTGAAGTGTACTAACATAGTTTTAAGTTTTTAATACTAACACAGGATTATATTAATATGTACGTAAGTATGTAAGGTATATATCTATGCGTTTATGCGACGCGATAATAAAATGATTTATTATTATTATTATTAATTATAATCATCTCAGTTTTTTTAATCTCAGTCTAAAGACGTCACTGTTACACTTAAATGTACGGTTGGTTCAGTGGCTTAAGTAGTTAGTAGTTAGTTAGACGGGGCGTTTTCCGCACCTGGTCGCTCAAGTCGGCCTTTGTGCGTGAAGTTCCATATGGCTATTCCAACCACTCTTTTTTTTTCTTTTTTTTCTACGTGGTTCAAATGCATTTACGTATACCACACACCTGGGCGTCGGTGGGTGGTTATGTCGGACTCACCGGTCTACTACAGGAGACCGTCCTACCGACTAAACATTCCACGGTGTTCCCTTAGACGACCTATTGCAGGGGACACGAGTACGCTTGCGCATTTATCCACATCCCCCGCAGGTCACGGCTCGTGACCCTGGCGAGATTCCAACCACCCTAGGTACTTCCAAAAGGCCAGCAGGCGTCTGAAGTCGCTGCAGGCCTCCGGTAGAGTGCCCGGTTTCCTGAGAGTTCGTACTCTATGGTCTTCTACGCTCCTACATTCCAGAAGGACGTAGGCGGGTGTTTCTTTGGTTTCCATACAGCCCCTGCAGAGTGGGCTGTCGGTTAGGCCTAGTTTGTAAAAGTGTCCTTAAGTAGTTGTTTCGCCATTTACCATTGCAAGGTGTATCGTGAAGGAAAAAAAAAAGAAAGGTATGATAAATGATTGTCCCCAGTCGGGCTATACATAAAGAACCCGCGATTCAGAGCATGGAACCGGATTCGGAACATGAAACTATTGAGGGAGAAAAAATCGAAAAACAAACGAATCTTGGACCTCTTTTAAGGATTTCTACAGCCAAATGCTGTCTTCATTAGCTGATCTTGTCCACCACCTGCCCTATACCTTTCCTAGATCGTCAACCCACCTTTTAAGACACCTTCCTGTCTACATCTTCCAATAAGTGGTCACACAAAACCTTTCTGCTCCAACGGCCATCGCCATACATCGGTTCTGCAAGCTATGAGGAATAATCAAATAAACAATGTACATATTAGAATACAAATCAAAGTTCAACAATCAGTGCTTTGTCATTGTACCTACATAAATAATAACATAATAGGTATAACGATTGCAACCTTACTATTAACAGTTTTGACCTTCTACAGGCAGTAAAAGTAACACGACAACTTTAATAATCTAGCCTTGAACTAGTACTACTGATGAGTTCAAAGAAAATGTCCTTGAAGATACCTATTTTGCAGGAATCATTTATGAAAGGTCGTCATAAAATAAATATGTATATTAATCAACAGTTGATTTGCAAACAAAATAGAGATTTAAATACAAATTGATGCGAATAGTAATATTATTTTTACTGATGAACCCTGGTGTTGCAAGCATCCTGAGGCGAGGCGGTTATGTCGGAGGTGGTAGGCAGCCGGCATACCTACTTAAACCCCCCTGTGCATCAAATCACCTGCTATCACGAGTAGACCACGGGAACCTGATATGACGTCAGTGGTCCCCCCAGCAACTACCCGCTCTACGCGGGCTCCATAAGCGTCCATTGGCTATGGTAACTGCTTACCATCAGGCGGGTTGTATGCTCGTTTACCTCCTTAGAAGTATAGAAAAGGGAGTCGGTACAGATATGAGTTTAAACGACAGGGCGGCTCCTGAAAGTCCTGAACCAAATATTTGTGGATAGCACCTTAAACTGTTTAGGCGCTATGATGTTCCAGGCAGAAAGACTCTTCTTTTTTCTACCCTTATCTGGGCCCCATTTTGGTAGATTAATTGGCTGACATCACCTTTTGGCGTTCCTGTGACATTAATGAAAGTCATAAATTAATTTTCAGTTTGAAAATCATTTTCTTTATTTACGAAAATCTTCAGACATGGCAGAGTATTTTTCCTAACCGGAAGGTAGAATTAGCCTCGTTACTATTCACCCCAGCTAACAATAAATTGCAAGAACATTTATTTTTCTACTTATTCTCGCAGCTTGCGGAGAAAATGTTGAAAATTTGTAAGATTTTTCTTCTAGTTTCAATTTTCTTATGATGCTGGATTGATAATTAGTTTACCATAGTCGGTCTTACTAGTGCCTTGTTAAAGTTTTGTTTTAATTCGTTTTTTTAGTGAGTACTGAACATATGCCTTCGGAGGCGCTTTTAAAGGCCTTTGCGGTCGGATTGTTTAACCCTAAAAAAACAAAGAGGGTAAAAACTAAATTTAAAATAAAAAATACTGTCACTGCCATTTACTACAAACTATAGGACTGATACTACTTTATTTTTTATTTTTCCGCAGAGGTTATCAAGGAGAATAACCTTTCATTACTTTGCAGAGATAAAAGAGTTTAGGAATTTTCATGACTTTTGAAATGACAAGTAAATACCTACGTAGCCTGGCACTTGGTCAATTAGAAGAGAAGTAAATTATACAAGTAGTCATAATATATGAAGGGAACAAACGTCAGATTAAAGGAAGATTACATGCCCGTCTTCTCATAATTGAACGCATCACAAGTCTAAAAGGACTAAACACTACAAGAGCTGAATATTGACCTTAATTAAACGAATACTGCGGTTTAATTAAACTGAATGCTTCGTTCACACGATATACCTCGCAATGACACATGTCAAAAGATAAACATTAGAGTGAATGTGAACTGGTGTGAACACACCTCGGTCACGACCTCATGCGACCCATTAAAGCTTGAAATTTGTGTTAAAACGCAGGTACGATAGCGATACCAGAACATTGCGGTTGCAGCAACAAGTCTGAGTATATTAAAAAAAATAGTGATGCGAGATAATTAATATTCAAAATAAATATTTCAAGTAAATTCATTATAGTCAAAAGAACGAGCGAAATGAGCGAAGTTGTCTGAGTCTACTGGAACAATTCGGCGTTTGTATGTATAAATGTTTACTCGACGATAACTCGATTATCGTTGATCGGAGCGTCCGCGTCGTCGTGAAATTTGAAAGAAGTTGTTTTTTTTAAAAATTAGAACATGAGCCGAATCGGTTAAGCGTGAATCGCAAGTTCACACTGTGAACCTCTTTGGTTGGCTCTTTAGTTGAGCTGCATACAAACAAGCCTCTACCTCAGAGAAAATAGCTAACTACACGCGGTGATTGAGTTATGTTCCTCTGCAGGAATATCATATCCAAAGTACTACAAGGATTTTTTTTATCACTAAGTCACTTATTACAATCGTTCAATAACTTGTAATTTTAGAGTACGTACACGTGAGTGTTGCTCCTGGTATTGTAAATGTATTACGAGTATAATAAGTAATCCTAGTATAGGTTGTTCTAAACGGCGCGGCGTAGCGGCAGGCTTTATGATTATTTGATTGAATTCTTACATTCAAAAAGCATTATCTTCTATCAGTCGTGTAAAAATAAAGAACGAAAACATTCCTAAAATGCCTTATTCAATTCACACAGTATTTTTTATTGATCTGAAGCGACCGTTTCCAGACGAAGGTTACAAAACATATGATGTATTATTCATGAGGGGTGGTCTCACGCTTTGTGGTCGGTAATTCTGTAACTGTCTGTGGTAGCTGTGACACCTGATAATGGGTCAACACACTCACGTTTACGTAGCTTCGAATTGTTAGTTAAGTTTTAATTTGCTTGTAGACTGCTTAGCACTTGTTAGCTTGCGGCATAAGCGTATATGGATGATTTTAACAAATTTGTCACCAAGTTATCTCAATTTATTCCACTCATTAACATAGTATTTATTATAAGTTAATCTTTTTATAGCTGTTATTTTAATAATAATCATTTATCCACAAGTAACATAGACTCATAGGTACATTCAATATAATAATAATAATCACATTTACATTACATTCACATAGATAAAACTATAAAATTTGTCAATAAATAAATAAATTAAAATGCACTTGGAAATAATTGTTCTTTGTTCTTTTTTTAAAAAAGACAACTCCCGCACTAGAGAAAAAGCTCTGTGTCGCGGGGGACTTTACAAACATACAATTAACGGACACAAATTACACCCAGACTCAGAACAACATTTTGTGGGTCACACAAAGTTTTTTCCTGTGTGGGAATCGAACCCACGACCTCGTGCACAGCAGGCGCATACTGCGGCCACTGGACCTCCAAGGCAGTCAAATATTAAAACTAATTGCTTTAGTCACTGCGTGCAATATGTAGCCCACAACAGTGCCTAATAATAATACAATCCAGCCTTTCTGCAAGTGTAGCCAGCATGCTGTTGCATATTTTAAAAATCTAATCATATATGTTGTATATAGGTAATTGTCATCACATTGCATAGATATTAACTATGTGGAGGCTTCTCATTGGCAATTTGTTTAAGTTATAATAAGTTATCCATGATGTCTTTCCTAAAATAAAATAATATAATAATTACTAGACAAAATAATCTTAATAATTATTACAAGCTTATAATGGCTGGCCAATCGCAAGGCCCGGGTTGGAAAAAGACGGTATTGGATTTGTCTGTTAGAAAAAAATCTGTTGTTATTATCAATTGGATGAAACTCTGCTAAGATATCCTGCTATTCATTCTCATCAAGCCAGTTTAAAGGCTTACACTGCGATAACGATGTCCGTTTTCCGACACCCATTGTAGGACTACCTTTGACGATCTCTCTTGATGTTTTCTGTGTGGCCAATTCTTAACTTAGTAGACTTGATTGTCACCTTAGTCGTATAAAAAACACAAATAACAATTCAAAACTAAAATAAACTGTTCTCATAACAATACAGGAGAACAAGCTATTCAGAAATATAAACTGTTGGTACTCGGTAATGTGGCGCGACAAGTGATATGCGATCTCCATAAAATTAATATTCAGTGTAATTGCAAAAGCCAGATGTTACGCGCTTTTAAAAGCGTTAACATTTTGTACGTTTGCCGTAGGCTTGAAGAACAAAACATTTTAGTGAATAATGCATGAACTAAAATGTTTTGTCTGATAAATTTATTCACTAGGCTACTAAACTAGCCTAGTGAATAAATTTAATGTATTATTCACGTTTGTTAAGTATTAATGCTATGATTTAATGTTTTGTATTAAAACGGTGGTGACCAACAGTTACTGTAACAAGTCTCATTGAGATATCATTGTATATAGTCTGACTGACTATATCGAACCAAACAAACATAATTACATACATACACAACAAACCAATTAACCCAATTAATTATAGTGGCTGAATTAAAAAATATACCTTACCCAAATACCCAAACAAAAATAAGCCGTAAAATCTACCTATTATTATTTATTTTTAATGCAGAATTTTTAGAAAATAAAAGGCTTTTTATTTTTATTATTATTTTACAAAAGACAAGTCCCACACTAGGGAACAGGCCCTGTGTCGCGGGGGACTTTACAAACATACAACTCACGGACACAAATGTCACCCAGACTCGGAACAAACATTTATTGATCACAGAGTCCACGACCACCGGCGGCACCACTAGACCAACAGGCCAATAAAGATTATATCCTGGGGAAGGACATTGATTACTTTTTATTCAGGCGGCGTTTTATTAAGCTCTTCACAGCATATTTTCTTGGTATTGTTATTAAATTAAAACCTTTATGTGTAAAACCACGCTTCATAACAACAATAGCTATATAATGTCAGTAAAGTTTTACAATAAAATACCTCAAATGATAAGAGAGCTACCATTAACACACTTTAAGTTTAAGCTTAACACTTTAAAGGACAGTGAACGTCTATAGACGTCATGACAATAAAATATCTATTGTGTCTACGTTACTGTCCGCGAAAGTGTTAAGTATTGGCTACTTGAAAAGTGCGTTTACGCATAGGATGAGTTTTTTAAGTGTAAGACATAACTTGTGTATTGCTTTGTGTATTTTTTTAAAATATCGCTTGCCTTCCAAAGCTGGATATGTCGGGCCACTTCTGTATTCTGTCATCTTTTGTACCATGTTCTGAGCGAATAATATCTTATCATTCAAAATTTAAATTACTTCTCGGCAGAAGTAATTTAAATTTTGAATATAGGTTTCTGATTCGTTTGTTTAGGTTTCGGATTTTCGATTATTTAAGTATAAAAGATATTCTTTTCGATGATATTTTATGCCTGTTCGTAGACATTTAAAATATCATCAGTGTAATAAAACCCTATACTATTCAACCACATAAGGTCTCAAACACGTTATGAGGTTGGAAAAGTTAATAAAGGATCCAGTAAAGAAAAAAACTCCAAAAATACTTTGTTTAAAGAAGGGATATAGAATATTTTGTCAGCGAATCTTGGAGTATATGTGATCCGGCTGAAATCTTCATGTTATGAGTTTTATTGCCAATGGTGGGTGATAAGCCACCGGAGAAAGAAACGTGATAATTTCTTCACTTTTGGTCATTGGCTATTACAAAGACTGTTCACGTATAAGTTAATGCTCATTTTATTCATCGTTTTAGAGAAGAACTGAAGAACATGCTGTGTACATGTAGTGCTCATCATGTCAGCATTCTTCTTTTTTTACATATTTTTTAATATCTGCTTTGTATTTACCATCCTACTAATATTATAAACGCGAAAGTTTGTAAGTATGGATGGATGGATGGATGTTTGTTACTCTTTCACGTAACTAACTGAAAGGATCTGGATGAAATTTGGCAAGGCGATAGATTATGGTCTGAAATAACACATAGGCTATGGACTTTTTACAGCGATAACCGACAGCCACGCAGGCGGAGCCGCGGGCAACAGCTAGTATTTTTATAAAATAGTAGTATTTATTTTCGTCTACTGTTAGAGCATTACAAAAATTATAACATTACATGAAGTTAATTTTTTTTGGTCGGCAACACGCAAGTGAAACCTCTGGTATTACAAGCGTCCATACAAGCAGGCTATAGCCACCAAAATAGTATAAATTGCTGCAAAAGAAATTAGAATGCAGCAATTACTTATTGATTTAGAAATTTGCCATAATATGATGAAACAGAAAACTTTCTCACACTCTTAACATCAATACATTTTACACACACATGCTAGACACACATAGGAGACTTACCGTAACGTGCTTCTTTGACATCTAAGTATTATTAAAACCTAGTAACTTCAAAATGAGACTTATTACTTAATTGTCCGTGTGGTGACGGATTAAGAATACAAAATGTCACCACTCCCTTCCATCCCGAGGGTGTCGTAAGAGGCGACTAAGGGAGTGAGTCTAGCAGACAATATCCACCGCAAGAGAGGGAAAACTCGAAACAAAACCGTATACCAACCCATCTGGCCAGCGTGGTATAGTAGGCTAATATCCCTCCAAATTTTTGGAGGAGACCCGTGCCCAGCAGTGGGACGTTTATGGGTTGAGATGAACTTCAAAATATTTACATATAAACATGAAAAAACATGTTCACAGAACAGATGATCGCACAGACAACGAATCTGCATTAAACTTTCATTTATTCCGACCTCGAGTGTAAATGCGACTTGTTATATTGGACTGTACTACTGATTTATAACTGTATGAATATATACAACAAATGTATTCAAGCGATATAATCTGTAATTTATGAGACCTTCTGGGAATATCGCCTTGCCATGTAACGTGTTATGTACAAAAAAATAAATGTATTGCTTTTGCTAAAAGGTTGTTAGAAAGCCCGACTGGAGAAGAACCCCTACCTACACACATACCTTCACCTTACTACGCATACATCCACTAAGGCCGTGGAGACGTAATGACTCAGGCCATGCTAGCTACCTAAATAAATGTTTAAGATGCATGGCAGCTGTTGAATGTAAGCCGTTAGATAGATAAATTTAACTATATTGCCCAGACAATTATGATATACTTATTACATAAATTGTACTCACACTATTATTAAATCGAAGCTACCACATTACCATACTATAGAAGTTAAGTAATTTTGTCATTTAAAATGCCATTAAATCAGCTCGTTACCGACAGACATGACACTCAGCTTTTCTATCCTACCAGTTTTTCACCCAATTGAGTTTGTATGGGTTTTTGGTTATATCACTATGCTACATTGTGTTCTAACATTAAAACATTTAGGAATGCATTTTGAAAGAAACGTATTCCTATCACAAGGATACTCCCATCTTAAAGCCCTGGTGTAAAAAATGGGTTGGCAACACGCAAGCGATACCTCTGGGATTGCAAGCGTCCATAGGCTACGGTAACTGCTTAATCAGACAGGCCGTATGTTTGTTTGCGACCCAAGTAGTATAATATATAGGTATATACATATATAACTAGAGGTCGCAAGCGACATCGTCCGTGTGGTAATTTGGTATATTTTCCCCGATTTTGCAACATATCTTACTACTGCTCCGCTCCTATTAATCATAGCGTGATATTATATAGCCTATAGCCGTCCTAGATAAATGCACTATTCAACAAAAAAATATTTTTTCAAACCGAACCAGTACTTTCTGAGATTAGCGCGTTCAACCAATCAAATAAACAAACAAACTCTTCAGCTTTATAATATTAGTATAGACAATGTATTTGTATTCTTGTGAATAAGTACACAATAAATTAAGAGAGACAGGGCACTTTACAAACGAGCAAGCCCGACGAAGGAAGGCCCTCCACCGAACAGAAACACAACGACAGAAAATCACAGGCAAATAATCTTTTACAGGTTCTTGTGACGCAGCCATGTGCAATGAAAGTCCTACTACAATATACATGCTAAGTTTCTTACATAAACATAGCTTGAACAAGACTAACAGAATAATTTAGAGATCTTTAACATTTAATACTGTTAAGTCGTGCCGGGTAAGTCGCCTTTAAATGTTGAATGTCGCTAGTTTCTATGCCAACAGCCAAGGAGGTTTATTGTGCACGAGACAAATAACGAGAGGTAGGTAGGTGTATTTTTGAAAGGTATAGCTGTTGCCCGCGGCTTTGCCCGCGTGGATGTCGGTTATCGCTGTAAAAATAGCCTATGTGTTATTCCAGACCATAATCTATCTCTGTGCCAAATTTTATCCAGATCCGTTCAGTAGTTTTTACGTGAAAGAGTAACAAACATCCATTTATACTTACAAACTTTCGCGTTTATAATATTAGTAGGATACCATCTCAACCCACAAATGTCCCACTGCTGGCCATGGATCTCTTCCATATACGTATTTTTTACATTAGAGCTTTAAAGTTCCCTAGGATAGCCCAGGGATACTCCATTTTAAAGGGATAGGCAATGGTTCAAGTAAACAGTTCATTAACGAGCCTCTATTAGATTCTTTCTATTTGAAGGAATTCCTATGAATACGTTCCATTCTCGCATCCCTAAATGAGCACTAGAGACCTATACCTACACACAAGAACACAACTACACCGCTGTGTGTAATAATTTGGCTGTGGTCTTCTGTAAGATGGAGATCCTTCCCCGGTTGGGCTTGGTAGCAAGTATTGGCCCTACTTCTTTTAATTTGATTGGGAACGCACTAGTGAGGCTGCTAGTATTACAAGTGCATTTTAATTTTTCCGATTCTAGATGAAATCTGTCAACACACTACTTTAAGAAAATACCAGCAATCTTTCAAATAGAGAGATGGTCTAACGATACCATCGTTAAACCATCTCTCTGTTAATGAACTGTTAACTTGAACCCTCGGTTACCAACACATCATGAGTGGTCGTCGGTCGATACCCACGAACGTGACCTCTTAAACAGCTGTCATTATTCCCGTCAGTTCATAACATACGATGTCAAGGTCATTAGTGTAAATACTAGCCTTTTTCATAAATTGCTTAGATATAGGCTGTATTTTATACAAGCAGAATGTTCACTTTAACAAGTAACTACTAAATTTAAGTGATGATAATGTCCCCTCCTAACCGAATTTCAATCACGATGGAAAATTACTATGGAAAATTACGTAAAGACACAAATTACGCCCAGACTCAGAACAACTCTTTGTGGGTCACACAAAATTTCGTCCTGCGTGGGAATCGAACTCACAACCTCATGCACAGCAGGCGCATACTGCGGCCACTGGACCACCAAGGCAGTCGAATTAATAACCTTAACACTCCCAGAGAGGTAAACAGGTATATGAACCGCCTGATGGTCAGTGGTTACCGTAGCCTATGGACGATGCTACACCAAGGTATCACTCGCGCGTTGCCGAGTCTTTAAAAATATTTTGACTCCTTTATTAAAGAAACCCATACGCCCATAAGTATCTGCACAAACACAAAAAAAATAACGATAAGGTTATAAAAATTAAAAATTGCTCTTAAATTAGTTAATCTAATAAAGATAATAAAATGCGAAATAAAATTCCTTTGCGTCTTCTATTGCGTGCGAAACAAGCCTTGAAAATACTAATATACTTGTCCCATAATAGAAGATTTCGTAGCTGTAGTAGCTACAGCCGTAGCATTTGTAGCCGAGACCGTAGCACTCGCGTAGCTGAAATTGTGTAATTAAGTTTCAGTCTATGTAAAGTTCAATGGACCTAGTAATTTATATTCAACAGGTGAATCGTTAATGACAAACTTAAGTTTTAAATGAACGGGTAAAATTTATGAGAAAAAAAACTACATTCCTTGCTCAAATTTAAGCTGTCGCCAGTCGAGAGCAACCTTCAGCTTTTAAAAGATCGCCGCTGTATTAACACTATCGGGGTAGTATTGTTTCTTCTGGTGAGTAGTTTCCTTGAGAAAAAATTTCCTGATAAACCACTAGGTTTAAATAAACTTAGCATGTATGCATTTTTAGTTTTTTCAGTGACGATTCTCGTAGTAAAGACTAACTGTTTAGCTTATATTATAGAAAATCTATTATTTTCGGGTCATCAATGACCATCGTAACATTCAAGGTCGCGTGCAGTATTTTATTTTTTAATGGATGATGCTCGGGGTATCATTAGTGACTATAATATTTACTTACTATTAAGCGATATGCCGTTGAAGGAAAACATCGTGAGAAAACCCACATGTCTTTGAAGATATTCTAAAGACATGTCTGATTCATCCACCCGCACTAGGCCAGCGTGTGTGAATTAAGGCCTGAACTCTTTCTCTCTCTCTTGATAGAGGAGAGGAGACCCGTGCCCAGCAGTGGGACATTAGGTTACTATTATAAGCGATATGCCAAGTTTCAGCACAACCGGGGTTAAATCAGGCGCGGGATCGACGACTAGAAGTGATCTCTGAAACACAAGGTTTAGTTCAATTTTCTTTATATTTTCCTCACTTTGTGTTATTACTGAGAACACTTTGCTTAACAGAAATCAAACCTGGAACCTTACAATCAGCCACGAATAAAGGCACACAAATGTTTTACCTGACTAAAAACGTAGTCAGACATCCATGTAATTAACTCAACGTACCACTATACCGCAATTCTTGCTAAATTGGTTGGAAATTTGTTCACTTAGGTGGCAAACAAGCAACAGCCTGTCTAATAGAAAGCACTTATAAACTATTGCTGCCGATCAATCCTGTGTTGTATATAGAAGTGAAGTGAATAGGTATGCTTATCCACTTGTATAATATGTGTTCAGTGTACCAAGGAATACTTTAGGGACCAGCTTCAATCAAATATTCGGCACGAACTAATTAGGTTTTTATTATGACTGTTCATCAGTACAAGTTACAGCAGAATGTTTTCTATTAAACAATAACAATATATTTATACAACTAATTTAAAATTAATTAATAAAATTAAAGATTTATGATTGGCACACCTCCTATGAAGGGGCGTTGACCGTAACCTATTGGCCAATAATTAATATTCAATATAATAGAAAATATAATAGATAATACTAATAGCCAATAGGTGTGCGGCGGCCATCTTGCGCGCGCGCCGGTAAACAATGGCAGGTAGTCGCCCCGTCGTAGGAGGTGTGGCTTAATCGTCGTGTGCGGTCCTAATCCTAAATTCCAATGTGTGTCGTCATCAAAGCACACCTGATGTATGGTGTGATTTTACGAGGCGCGATGTATAAGCGGCAGCGATTATTGTAGTAGCGTATTTGGTCGCT
Source organism: Trisateles emortualis (assembly GCA_947095525.1). Classification (NCBI taxonomy): domain Eukaryota; kingdom Metazoa; phylum Arthropoda; class Insecta; order Lepidoptera; family Erebidae; genus Trisateles; species Trisateles emortualis. The sequence goes on along the minus strand of OX352736.1, from coordinate 15,033,247 downwards.
ACACTACTCCCCCCCCGAGACCGTGACTACGGGCGAAAGTAGTTTGGGAATCTGACTGTGCGACCGCTTCTAGTCTTCTTGACCATATTATTTGGTTGTTGGTTGCTGAAGTCTGACGAAGTCGGGTTCTGTGCCTGGTCCTGGGTTGGAACAGGATCTGGATGTTCCCGTGCTATATAAGCTGGCTTCAGGCGGTCTATCGTGACTCTCTGCTTCTTGCCCTGGACTTCTATGTCGAAGGTCTTGTCATCACGACGAAGGACCTTGTATGGACCCATGTATGGAGCTTGAAGTGATTTCCGAGCTGGACCTTGACGCAGGAAAACATGGGTTGCTATTGCCAGGTCTTTGGGCACATAAAAGGGTCTGCTGGTACTGGTATGCCACGAAGTAGGTTGTGGGTTCAGTTTGGTCATATGGATACGAAGTCGGTTGACTAAATTACCCATGTCCACCGGATCTTGTGACGCTGTGGTAAAGAACTGTCCAGGCAAACGTAATGGCTCGCCGTAGACTAGTTCTGCTGCGGATGCTTGCAAGTCTTCCTTCCATGCGCTGCGTATGCCCAGCAGTACCCATGGAAGAGACTCAGTCCAACTTGGCGTACTATGGCACATTATGGCGGACTTGAGCTGACGATGTAATCTTTCCACGAGGCCATTGGCTGCTGGATGGTATGCGGTGGTAAGATGATGAGTAGCGCCAATCAATGCGGCTAAATCTCTGAAGGTTTGCGAAACGAATTGCCGTCCGCGGTCAGTGGTTATATGTTCTGGGCAGCCAAAACGCGCGATCCACCCTGTTGTGAGGGCAGAAACACAGCTCTCTGCTGTTATATCCTGGAGTGGGTACGCCTCAGGCCACCGTGTTACGCGGTCGACGATCGTGAGGCAGTACTTGTAGCTGCAGAATGTTTTCTATTAAACAATAACAATATATTTATACAACTAATTTAAAATTAATTAATAAAATTAAAGATTTATGATTGGCACACCTCCTATGAAGGGGCGTTGACCGTAACCTATTGGCCAATAATTAATATTCAATATAATAGAAAATATAATAGATAATACTAATAGCCAATAGGTGTTCGGCGGCCATCTTGCGCGCGCGCCGGTAAACAATGGCAGGTAGTCGCCCCGTCGTAGGAGGTGTGGCTTAATCGTCGTGTGCGGTCCTAATCCTAAATTCCAATGTGTGTCGTCATCAAAGCACACCTGATGTATGGTGTGATTTTACGAGGCGCGATGTATAAGCGGCAGCGATTATTGTAGTAGCGTATTTGGTCGCTACAGAAGGTCACTATAAATTTGTGTTAAAAAGATCAATAGGAATACATTTCTTTGGCTTTACATGCATTTCAAGGCATAAGGGATTTTACGGTCACCCTTCTACGGACCGACCGCGGTAAACTTGCTTAACCTTGCAGATCTATCGATTCACGCCGCTAACATTTATCTACTATAAAGCACGATTTATCATGTGGGTTTTCACGACGTTACTCTTCACCATAATGATGAGGCGCTCATAGCTAGGTGCACTCGCTGTTCGGTAAACGATCAGCGGGTTAAGCTACCAAGGGCGCGGTAACCCTATAGATGGGTGACCGCATAGTGGTATTCATCTGAGCGTCTCCGTGCTTCGGAGGGAACGTTAAAAGTCGGTCCCGACTATTATCAGTCGTTAGATCACGACAGAGGAATAAATATCTAAATAACTCTGTCAGCAGGTTGACTACTTACCAAACGATAAGAAGACCATAATGATAAAACAACCTGATTTACTTTATTATCTCAAAGCTTATCCAAATGCACTTCATCAGATACCCTTGAAACAGTCTGAAAATAGATCTGTGCTTAATCGATAACAGATTATTATCATATTTATTATAAACTGATGCATCCGTTACTTTGTATTGATCAACTGGGTGACCGCCTCGGCTAGTCAGTGCAGTGGCCGTGAAATGTCTGTTATTCGCTCTGACACACCACCTTGACCCTATAACTGATAAACATCCTTATGTATAAAAGAATAAGGCTCATTATTCAGTGCTAATATAATACGTTATGCGCTTGGCCGTAGATGCGAGAAATCTAAAGGTCGCAATCCTCTCGGAAAATTGCTTGGTGATATTAAAGGCGTTGACAAACTGAATCTAATCTGTATATGACTGGCATTTCTACTTGAATGCTTGCATCTTTTTTCTTTATTTTGTTTGATGGCGGTGATAACAGATTTTGTGTTTTTACAAGCTTATATTTAGATTGCAAAGCTTGTTTCAGTGGAAATGCAAAATTGGAGTCCAATTGAGCTGAAATTTGTGATGGGCTTATTCCAACCCATGCTGAACGAAACGAACTGTAAAACCCAATAACACTTATCCAAACCCGGGCATCATACTCAAATATGGCGCCAAATTTGAAGTTTGTTGAAAACCACATAATGACCCACTAGACTGTAGTGGGTCATTACGTACCCACTTAGGTTTTCTTTCACACATTGGCGATGGAGATCTCAAATATTGGTGAAACAATTATAGTGTAAGTCTTTTTCTATGTCTTTGAGTAAATGGTGAGGTTTTTTGTACTCCCATTGTGACACACGTTTAAGGGTACGGTAATTGCTTACCATCAGTTGTTTCTTCGCAACCTGTAGTACAAAAGTAATTTTGAGAGAAAGTTGATGGGTTGATTAATCATATGTGTTTCCTCTGATATTTCAATAGTCCAACAAACGTACTTTTAACAGTAGCCAATTTATCATCAGGTGGTCTATGGTAGATTAATGAAGAAGAATTAAAAACCTTATTTATCTCGTTACACTTACAGTGAATTAAAAATTTTTGCTCATATTTTTAGACGGAAATCTTTGTAATGAATGCGAACAATTTGTTATTCGTAATTGCTATCCGCGATACAAATGGCTTTAGCTTTGTAGGATGGATTCAATATTATTTTTATGAAAAAAAAATAATTGACGTCACTCCTTTTCCCGGAAGGGTGCATTTTCCTTTGATGTAAATTTTACCCACTTTTTCACCCACTATCGTTTTTATACCCACGTTTTAGCAATTCATTTTATGAGTTTAAAATTAAATAGCATAAAACATAGCACGCAAATTTAAATAATTAAATTGAGTTAATATCAGTTTAAAAACAAAACGATTGCTAAAATAAAACATATTTCATGTTTGAAAAAAAACTTTAAAACAGCTAAATTTATTTTTATGAAACATAGGTCAGAACAATCCGAGTTAAATAAACTTATGAATGAACAAAACTGTATTAAAATCGGGCCATCTGTTAAGCCACTACGATGTCACAAACAAATACGTACGTACGATATTTTTGCATGGGTGGTTACAAATACGCCCCGCAGTCAGATTGATGACATTGTCACAAAATAAATTGCATCATTTTACGAACGCTACCTACATTCGGGAAGATATAATAGAAATGCCGATACATAGATCAATTTGCATTCGTAAAAGAAGAAGTGAATGAGTTACGATCACAAATCGAATCAGACGAGAAGGGGAAAAATAAAAGTTTATATCGACATTTTTGTCGACCATCTATCTTGCCTTTGGGAATATTTTTTTGCTTTTGTAAATGTCATGTTACGATTTACCTTGGAAGTTCCAATGATTTGTAAGGTGTATATTGTTATTTTTAGGTTATGAGTATTACCATCTTTTCCATCATAACGTATTATTTTCGTCACTTGCGTGTCGCCCAATCTGACACGCATTCTACCCATTTTTTTACTCCAGGGATACTCCAGCTTAAAGTTTGAGTATCCCTGGAAAGTATACCTTTTCTAAATGAGCGCTGGAGACTTGTACACAGAGGAAAACAACTACCCCGCTGTATGTAGTTACTACCTGTTGCCCGCGGCTCCGCCCGCGTGGATGTCGGTTATCGCTGTAAAAAGCCTATGTGTTATTCCAGACCATAATCTATCTCTGTGCCAAATTTCATCCAGATCCGTTCAGTAGTTTTTGCGTGAAAGAGTAACAAACATCCATCCATCCATCCATACTTACAAACTTTCACGTTTATAATATTAGTAGGATTTGGCTGTGGTCTTTTGTAAGGCGGCCCTCCGCCTCCCCAGTAGGCTCAGTATGGTGCCCTACCTCTATTCTACTAATGTTTTGACTCTGTTAATGGAACTTTTTATCGATATACTACGTGAGAGAACCCGCAAGAGGATGCTAGCCAACAAAATAATTCATGAACTTCATTTGCAATGTTATGTAACTTGTAATGTATAAATGTAAGAAAACACCAACATTTTAAAAGTACATTTTCCTTTATAAATAAAGCTATTTACAAGTTACTGGGGTATGCCTTCCCCCGAGATGTAACCTCGTCCAGTTTGTAGCGGGAACTGTTGCAAAATCGTAATCAAAAGTATGTAACGTTGTATTTATTTCATACTAGCTGTTGCCCGCGGCTCCGCTCGCGTGTATGTCGGTTATCACTACAAAAAGTAGACTATGTGTTATTCCAGACCATAATCTATCTCTTTGCCAAATTTCATCCAGATCCGTTCAGTACTCTTTACGTGAAAAAATAAACATCTATCCATCCATCCATCCATTGTCACAAACTTTCACATTTATAATATTAATAAGGATTCTGGTTTGAACTGAATGAAAACTGTAACAAGAAGATACAATCCTTCATTAACATACTCTTGGAGTTTGCTAATGAAGGATTGTATTGATAACGAGTTGGAACTACTTAAGAGCTTAACTGCTATTATATTTTTATGTGTTATATTTTAAAGTCCTTCCCTTTCTGTTACTTAGACCTACCAAATTGTAAATGCCAACTCTAGCCAAAGTTTCTTATTAAATCTTCATTCACAAGTGGTGTGTTAGGTATTGCAAGCGTCTATAAGCTACAGTACTTTTCACCATTAAGCACCATATACATGTTTGCCACCTAAGTAGTTATAAAGAATATGTAATTGCATATATATACTAGCTATCACCCGTGGCTCCACTCGCGTGAATGTCGGTTATCGCGACCAAAAGTAGCCTATGTGCTATGCCAGACTATCATCTATCTCTGTGCCAAATTTCAGTCAGTAACAAACATCCATGCATATTAGTAGGATATATTAATAAGCTTACTCGTATATTTTTTATATCTATTCGCGTTATACTGTCTATAAATCACATAGCTATTCTCATTTAAGAAAACCCAAATGCTATTAAAAATAACATTGTATCCCACAATTTATGGCACCATTAAAATTCATCATCGCTAAAACCACTTCCACTCAGGCTCTATTATACTAAATTTGAGGATTACAGAAATAAAAGTCATTAAGGAGAGTAGGAATTTGTAAGCGAAAATTAACAACTTTTAGGTTATAATCATAAACGTCACGAATACTGTTCGTATTTTATTTTATCGATTTGAGGGAAAAAAAGAGGTTTCTTATCGATATCTATACACAATGTTACCGTTTTTGTATTCCCTGAAGGAAGATGACTAGATAGGTGAGATGTAGTTTCGCAACCCATATGGGTATAGGAGAAATATATTGTGTGAACGTAAATGTTATAGAGGTGCTTGGTGGAATGGAGTTTATTTTATATCACTAAGGAAAGTTAAGTGCTTCCATCTCAACCCATAAACGTCCCACTGCTGGGCATGCTTATAAAAACTATGCAGGAGAGGTCCCTTTCTCTCACCATACTAGGGAGCAAGCCTGACTGGGAAAGAACCTCCACCTTTCAAAAGACCACAGCCAAATAACTATACACAGCGGTATAGTTGTATTCCTGTATGTGAGTACAGTTCTCCATCGCTCATTTACGGATGCGTTTTGAAAGATACGTTTTCCTAAGGATACTCCATCTTATAGCCTTGGTGTAAAAAAATGAGTCGGCAACACGCAAGTGTTACCTCTGATATAGCAAGCGTCCATAGGCTACGGTTAACATGAGGCAGGCCGAATTCTTGTTTGCCACCTTAGTAGTATAAAAAGAGGTAACCTTGTCGCGGCCAGTCCAAAGATTGACATAAACTTTTTTAAACACAGCGGAATCCTCACTTTCTCTGAAAGCACGTAAAGCCATTAGTGCTGCGCCCTTTTTTCTGCGGTTGTGGTGTTTTGATAGATTTCAGCATTGTGTCTTTTCTACTGTGTTGTTATCATCAGTCGTATTGTTGTCAAGCCTTCATTCAGTTACGTGAACGGTGAAGCACCTGGCGTTGTGTGAATACATGACGGTGGCTGACAAGCGTCGGTTGTTGTCGTCTGACATGGAGTGACAACGGCCTACAATTGAATTGAAATTTTTACGCAACCGAATAGAAGGAGAATTCGCATTTTTTCAAACGTAAATATGACTATAAATATTACTCTTTTTCCCCAGTGAGTAGGCTGATTGCATTTTGCTGACAATGTTTACACGTAATAAAAAATAAGCCTAGCCTGGGTTAATAATGTCCTCCTAGACGTATTCGTCGACGGCGACTACTGCTAACTCACGGCAGGTCTTCACTCATGAGCTCGGACGAGGTTCCCGAAGCCGAATCTTGTTTTGCAAAAATGGTCACACAAATCGCACTAAAGTGCTTCTGGCCCATTATTAGTGTACTCATTAGAGTGTTTGGGTTAAACTGAAAGGTTAGCATTGTATATTTCTACTTTCGACAGCTATGTTAAGTTCTATCATACGTGAGTCTATTGAACAAAAATACGGGGCACAATTCCAGACCCAAACCAATACACCCGGCATGTAGCGCGATTCCCAATTCATTATACTAATATTATAAAGCTGAAGAGTTTGTTTGTTTGTTTGGTTGAACGCGCTAATCTCAGAAAGTACTGGTTCGATTAGAAAAAAAAATTCTTTTTGTGCATTTATCCAGGAAGGCTATAGGCTTTATAACATCATGCTATGATCAATAGGAGCAAAGCAGTAGTGAGATATGTTGCAAAATCGGGGAAATGTACGTTCCAAATTACCACGTGAACGAAGTCGCGGGCCGTATCCTATAAAGGTACGATCGTCATGCTATAATTCCAGTTTTGTACCTGAATTTCCACACGTACGCACTTCCAAACCAAATGTTATTGTGTGTATAAAAGTAGGTAGCTATAGCCGCTGCTTGTATAAAGATTCAAAACCACATTCTTATCGAAAAGTTCTGTATTTGATTTAAGTAAATTCAATTATCGTGTTTCCCTGAATGCTTAAGTTTTTTGTACAATTGTTTTTTTCCAGGAAAACAAAGAAGAAAATGTAATTTTCCTTAAAACAGCCTGTTGATTTCAACTCGAAGTAAGTATTATAACTTCGTACATTTGTTATGGACTTTCGGGTGTTTTTATTTTAGTTGAACGCGTTTTTGTTTATTGGATTTCATTATTTTTGTTTTTGGAGAGCAGGTAAATCCACAAAGTTACTTGTATAGAAAGTCCTAATAAAAAAATAATTCATTCAATAATGTGTTATTAAATATTTTTAGCATTTTTGCTATGCAATCAGTTCAAATATACTTAAATATTAAAGCAATGTGGAAAAAGAGAACACACTCACACATGACACTGACGTCACTTCATGACGTAAACAAGCGGTGGATGAATTCGAACTCTAAAGTAGGAGCTCGAATGGCACAGTTGGTAGTGCGCGAGAACCCGAGAGGCGCAGTTTCGAGTCCTGCTCTGGGCTCGTCTTTTTCTACATTGCTTTAATATTTAAGAATACTGTGTTAGTTACTGATAACCACATATCGTTAGGACTTGGTTTATTGTCCGCTTTGGTTTTAGTTTGTTTCTAATGACAATGGGTGTCAGAATAACTTTAGTACTGTTTTCTTACCCTTTTGCGGGCAGTAATGAATACAAAATAGATGTTTTATTGCTATGCCGTATATATACGTTAACTGTCCTAGAAAGTGTGACGCTTTGCATGACATAATTTTATGATAGGTTATTTAGGCAGAATAGAATAGAAGTTCTGTTCTATACAGAACTTCATTTCTTTTTAGGGTTCCGTACCTCGAAAGGAAAAAACGGAACCCTTATAGGATCACTTTGTTGTCCGCCCGTCCGTCTGTCTGTCTGTTAAGACCCTTTTTCTCAGGAACGCGTGGAAGTATCAAGCTGAAATTTATATCAAATACTCAGGTCTACTCTCCCTTAAAGCTGTGAAAAAATATACAGCCATTTACGCCGCAAATTTTCGACACTCGCAAGGGAATCAAAACCTACTTCCGATAAACTCAGAATCTAGAACTTTGGTACGAAGCGTCTTGTAGCACAGATAAAGGAAAAATTGCGAAAACCGTTAATTTTAAGTTACATCTATACATATAATAAAATCGTAACCAAGTCGCGTCTGTACATTGAATTTTTTTTCGAAAAAACAATTTATATATGTTGTATTTATGTTACTGAGGCCAAAAATGTGGTTTTTAGAATTTTTATCTGTTTGTCTGTGTGTCTGTTTGTCTGTTTGTCTGTTTGTCTGTTTGTCTGTTTGTGGCCGCGTTTGTACGCGATAAACTCAGCAACCACGCAACCGATTTGAATGCGGTTTTCACTTATATATTGTGGCAACCTTCCCATAACATATAGGCTTTGTTTTATTCCAATCGGTTCACAAATAAAAAAGTTATGGTCACTTTAATAACACACGTGCTATACAAGAAACACGCTTCGATTTATTTAGCAAAAACTTTTTAAATTGTAGTTTGTAAAACCACGTTTGAAGTTTATATGAAAATAAATTTAAAAAATAACGCGAGGTTTCGGAGATATAGCAATCACCAATTTAAGTTGAACTCTCATCAATATCGGCGACCATATTAAATAGAGATCAGTTGACTGGTACATCACGTGTTAACGGTACTAGGTTAAAAGTGACCATTTTACAACGAAATGTAATAGAAGCAAACATTTTAACAGGATGCGGTGCAGGTGATAATCTTTTATGCCCCGGGTTCTTTTGATTCCAAACAATTTTCCGTTTAGCATCTCCAGGAAACTCTATGTTTTAATCCCTGAAGTCCACGCAAATGAAGTCATAAACACATATCAGCTATACATCTATACACACATTAATAAAATTGAAGTGTCTGTTTGTAATATCAAAATAACAGCTTTCTATTAAATTCATGTGGCTGTTTACATAGCACAACAGAAATACAATTTTAACAGTTTTAACTCTCTGTCTATCTGTTTGTTGCAGCTAAAATCGTCTTTGATAAAACTAAAACTATATAAATATACTATAAGTACGAATAAAATGCGTTAATCATGCCAAGACCTAAGACAATCACTGACTAAATTAAACGCCTAATAAAACTTAAACACAAACTATAAAATATTACTATAAAATGAATGCTATTTCATTTTGTGTAGGCGCTAACATTTAACAATACCTTAATTTAGGTAATCAGGAAAGCAGCACAGAAAAGAAAACACTCCACCGAATCTGTCTATCTGGTCACGATAAACTCAATAACTACCAAACAAAATTTCATACGCTTTTCACCAGTAGACGGCGTGATTCTTTCATTATAGTTTTTCGAGCGTGAATTGGCTGAAATATTACGATGATAATTGAGCGAGTCGAAAAAATCCTGCCATTGGAGGCAATGTTATTTGCAAATAGATCTAAAAAACTCCGCGATACTATGTGTCTATCTTCGACCAAAAAAATCACTCACAGCGAAACGCATGATCGGCCTCTGTCTCATCGGCATACTTAACTGATATATATTTTTAACTGAATTTTTAAAGCTGAGGTTACATTGCATTGTTTTTTTTATTCCTGAACATCGTCATTTAAGAGCCGATTTGTAATATTTTCTTTTTAAGTGACCGACATAGCTCGAAAAATTGCCTCAATTAAGTGACAATGGGCAGGGCACATAGCTCACAGAACCGATGGCCGTTGGGGCAGAAAGGTTCTAGAGTGGCGACCACGAACTGGAAGACGCAGCGTGGGCAGGCCTCCAACAAGATGAACCGACGACCTGGTAAACGCGGGCAACCGATGGACAAGGTCAGCTCAGGACCGAATGATGTGGAAAACCTTGCGGGAGGCCTATGTCGAGCAGTGGACGTCTTATGGCTAAGATGGAACTACTTTTGTGGCAAACAAGTATATGGCCCACCTGATGTTAAACAGGTACCGTAGCCTATAGACGCTTGCAATACCAAAGGTATCACTTGCGTGTTACCAACCCATTTTTTACACCAGGGCTTAGATGGGAGTATCCCTGGGATAGAAAAACGTTTCTTTCAAAACGAATCCCTAAGTGAGCGTTGGAGACCTATACTCACACACAGGAACACAACTACACCGCTGTGTGTAGTTATTTGGCTGTGGTCTTCTGTAAAGTGGAGGTCCTTCCCTCTCTTTAAAAATTATCTTAAAAATCTTTTTGTAATTGGAGATAATCTTTCATATTGTTCTCAGTTTTTAAAAAATCCAGTTCTGATGATGGGTTCCGTAGGGAAGTGAGTAACCTCCTCAAATACTATAGGCATACTGCAATGAATCAAACAAATGCATTCAGGAAGCATCAATTCGTTATTGAAACTAATAAAGAATACTGCAGATGGCCAACTTCTCAATGAAAAATATTTTTCCGATGGAGATCAGACATAATGTATCTCATTTATGGTAATTAAATGACAGTAACTAATCACATTCAATGAGCAAATTAAAATGTTACAATTGAACTAATATTATGATACAGCCGGAGATAGGCACGGACACTTCGTAATTAAACAATGTACAAAGTAAAAAATGCATAGTTTCAGAGATAAAGATAATAATTAACAGATACCTATATACCGAATTTACGTTGAACTCTCACTAATATGGTCGACAATATTAAATAGGGTTCAACTTACTGGTTTTTCATTCAGTTTTGTTCCGAAAGCTTATGTAAAGTAGTATAACTGTATTATAAGAACAATGGATTAAAAGGAAAGTTCTATTTCTGAAATCCTTGAGCACTACGACGGACCATTATGCCCTTTATGAATTTAATAAATTTTTAGCCCACATAAACTGTGTAACAGTACCTATCAGGTTAGAAGTGACCAATTTAAAACGAAATGTAATAGATGTAGAAATTTCTACAGGGTATGGCACAGATAATACATAACAATACATAAATTCAAACTATTAGCTAGGCGATGGGCCAATTAAGGTTATTCACGTTTGCGCTAAGACAATTTGAAGAGCAGAACAATCATACAAACAAGGAATATTTCTTCATGAAGTTTATTAATTGCAGAATCCAAATGTTTAAAAGAAAAACGTGACTGACTAATCAACAAACGCACAGTTTAAATCATTAGACACTCAGATAGCTATTATGATATAGGCATCCGCAAAGAAAGGTTTTTTAAAATGTAACCACTAAAGATGAAAATCAGCCGATGAAAGTTTGTATAGGGATAACAGCTGTAGCTTTGAGATTTTCAGTAAAAGACTGAACACGTGAACGAAGTCGCGGGTACAGCTAGTCATATAATAAAAATACAAAAATACAGGTTTGTACGGAACCATCGGTGCGCGAGTCCGACTCGCACTTGGCCGGTTTTTTAACTACATATATATTATTATGCCTTGAAGCAAACATGCTACTTTTAGCAAGGGCAATCTGCAATGTTCGGTCGCGGTATCTGATGTAGCGTTTAGTTGCTGTGTCGAGTTTCCGAAAATCAAATCAATCCCCGTGTTTGGTATATGTGATAATATTAATCAATGAAAAAGACAATATGATAATATTAATATCCGGACCCTGAACGTTGTTCAGTGTTTTTAGGTGTGGTGGGTGTAGAATGTTTGATCGCTGCATCTAGCTTCTAAACAGCTACTAACACGCAGATCACCGATGCTAAAACTAGCACGTCTGCTGTAGCCCTAATACCACTCAATGTAATAAATTTCATTTACCAACAGACAGGATCATGAAAAACTAAGTGCCGTGAACCACCGACCGCAAGTTTTAATTAAAACGTTACTCTTGTCATATAGTTCTACTAATTAAATTGAAGTCGTTATAGTGTTTTACGGTTTGCTAATGACGAACCATCTGACATTAAAATTTTTATGTTCCAACTTTGTACTAGATGTATTAAGTATGTGGATTAGGAATTATTAATGTATTAGGAATAAATAATGTTAGTTTAATGCCGAGACTTTCGATGAAATTTGGTGTCTTGCAATAATAAAACATCACTCACATGATACCGGTCTAGTTTTTTAATAATATTATTTGGCCATTATATAGTCAAATTTGCTTCTTTAAAATGTTATTATTGGTCGATCGCCAACCCTGTCAATTTCAGATAGATCTGAAATAAAGTAACTGTAACACTGTAACATTGCTCGATAAACAGTAGCCTATGTCTACATAGGCTACTGTTTATCGAGCAATGTCACAGTTGAGAGCTAGTTTACCTACGCAAATGCCATTTATACATAAGAACCAAGTACTTTTCACATAATAATCTAACCATTTTAGTACTAAATAATGGTTCAGCCATTAAGTTATTATAACACGCGTTATATGCCACGACATTAAACACGCTATACCAGAAATGACAAGCCTTTTAATATGTTAATATTTCCATTATTATAATAAATGTAATAAACTTTATTTTTGGCATTAACTTACCTGTTTTTGTTACGGAATTTCTGGCTACACGCTCCTTCCACGCTCAAGGCCCGCGATAGAAGCTATACAATAGCTTAAAAAGATAAATAACTGAATCACAGGCAATATAATATGTGCATACAAAATTAAGAGCAAAAATCCTGTTTCGAAGTCCGTTAAAAAGTGATTTTCTTTATGAAAATGATATTTCTGAAACAATATCTCTCATACAAAACAATCATGCAGGGCACACTGCAACGTTGATTCAGTGGCTTAAGTGGTTACTTCTTCATTAATTTTTGGTTCGATTCGAATTGGTTCCATTCAAAATTTGTGTAAAATTTTTCCGTAAATGGTTCCCGACTTTTGGTGTTATTTGTATCCGTTAATTGTATATTTTTAAAGAAGTCCCTCGCGATATACAGCTTATTCTCTAGTAAGGGAGTTGCCTATAAAAATACTCTTTAATATCCTAGATTATTAGAATAACCAACAATATCAAAGAGGCAAAAGATACACAAAACACAGGTCTAGAAAATTGTCTGATTTATTTAAATCCCACGAGTAAACAATATTAAAGCAACGCACAAATCATTGGGTCTGCATTAAAAGTAATGAATCGTTCACGAGCACTCTCTTAGGAAATCAACTTAATGTCCTTATAATACTAGTTTGAAACTACGCCTCGTCGTTGACTGGTAGTAGTGTATTATGCTAAGATTAGCTACTGTTGACAGAATTCTTATAAAATTATAAACATGTATTTATTTAGATAAATTTAATACTCCATCTTAAAAGTATAAACAGACGATCGTAACCACGAACAAGGTGCGCTCCGAACTATATATTAATAATAATAATGTCCGGCGGACCGTGCACCACACGAGCGAATATGGTTCGGAGCGCACCATGTTCGTGGTTCGGCCCGAACCAAGTTCGATCGTCTGTTTATACTTTTAATCCAACACGCAAGTGATAGATACTTTTAATTGCAATAGCAAGCGTCTATAGTCTTCGATAACAATAAGATAAGCTCCTCTAGAAAAGTGGCATAAACTGTAGTCGAATCGAAAAGTCACAAAAGCAAAGGTATGGGATTTGACATAAGTTTGCGGTCGCAAACTTATGTCAAATCGCATGCATTTGCTTTTTTGACTTTTTTTGATTCAAATTTTTTGTAAAAAATATTCGTAAATGGTTCCCGACTTTTGGTGTTATTTGTATCCGTTAATTGTATATTTTTAAAGAAGTCCCTCGCGATATAGAGCTTGTTCTCTAGTAAGGGAGTTGTCTATAAAAATACTCTTTAATATCCTTTGATTATTCAAATAACCAACAATATCAAAGGGACAAAAGATACACAAAACACAGGTCTAGAAAAACTGTCTGATTTATTTAAAACCCACGAGTAAACAATATTAAAGCAACATACAAATCATTGGGTCTGCATTAAAAGTATTGAATCGTTCACGAGCACTCTCTTAGGAAATCAACTTAATGTCCTTATAATACTGGCTTGAAACTGCGCCTCGTCGTTGACTAGTAGATAGTATTGTATGATGCTAAGATTAGCTACTGTTGACAGAATTCTTTTAAAATTATAAAACATGTATTTATTTAGATAAATTTAATACTCCATCTTAAATTTAACACGCAAGTGCAAAAGGTAACTTCTTACGATCAGGTTGGACGTGCTTGTTTGCCATCTTTGTCATATAAAAAAAAAATATATTTTAAGATAGTATTACAAGAATAGTTATTAAAACAAAGGTTAATTTCTTTCCATATGTATACCATGTATGTTACTCATATTATAAATGTGAAATTTTGTGAGGATGATTAGATGTATGTATGATGATTGGATGTTTATCACTTTTTCACGTAAAAACTAATACATGGATTTGGATATAATTTGCCATAGAGATAGACTACAATCTGGAAAAGCGAATAGGTTTTTTTCGCGATAACCGATATCCACGCGGGCGGAGCCATGGGCTGCAAATAGTACTTAGTATTTTTATTGAAACTAAGTAGGTACTTATTCAGAAATCAGAAAATAATCTCCCGAATCCGTCCTTTTCCCAACTCTCTTCGTACAGTAGGCTATACGACATACGCACTTAAATAGAGCGTTGATAGTGTGATCATTAATCTTAAGTTTAGGCCTCATTTACCACGTGACTACATGGAAAGGTCATAAATTACACACCCTTTGTTAACTCTATCACAGTTGGTAGGGTTATTTTCATAGAAATCAGCTTCTGACGCAGATTCATTACTGTTAACTATATAATGAGCTTAATATTCATACTATACTTTGATTGATTTGCGTATTTGATTTGTAAAAAAATATATAATATCCCACTGCTGCCCGTGTCCAGCAGTGGGATATTATATGTCTCAAGAGAGAGAGAGAGAGAGGGAGAGGGGCCTCGGCCTTAATTCACATGGCCAAATGCGGGTTGGTGAATCAGACTTCTTCTAAGACTTCTTCTAAGACATGTGGGTTTCCTCACGATGTTTTCTTTCACCGTTAGCAGATGGCGAATGATTCGATTAGTACATATAAAAACTCCACGATGTGAAATTCACATTGGTACTGCCCGGGATCGAACTCGCACCTATTGCGAGAGAATTTAGACAATGTCGTTAGAATTTCTTCTAAGATATTCTAAGTTTTCTAACGATGTAGTACATATAAAATCCACAAAGTAAAATCACCTTAATACTGCCACCCGAGATCGAACTCACACCATTATTATAATACTTTGCATTAATTCATGCTAACTGGCAACGACAGCAAAAATAAGCGGTTTGAATTTTAATCTTGTGGTTTTTCAAGAGCCGGTCATAATAACAAGTCACTTTCAGAAATACTTTAGCTCTGTTATTACTTCCCACATTAATAAATAATGTTTTTTTTTCTAATAAATGGGGCTGTCGGTTCTATTTGTTTAACATTAAAATGGCGTTATTATACGTATATATTGAGGCGTTGAGAAATAGTGATTTCAAGTTATTTTTTTTGGTCAAAGTAAAACGATTATACAATTTATGTAGCCTTACAAAAGTAACTTCGAGTAAGTGTCTCTTAGGAAATTTTGCTATTCTACAATAATATATTGTCAGACTATAGGCTGACTTCGGAAGATACGTTAAAAATCCTTCCCATCCCGACTATTAACAGTGCTTAAATCATTGCAGAGGTATATATCGGCGATTTAAACAACTTTGTCAATAGGTTGGCCACTAAACACTTTATAAAATAAAATGAACAGAATATTACAGTCGAGTAGACAAAGGAAGACGAGCGAAACTGAATCTAGTAAGGCTTCTGGCAGTGTCCAGGGTAGGAGAATGAAAACAGACGAAATATGATTTAAGCTTTTATGGTGGATTAAAATGTCATCTAATATTCTCTCATTTCTTAAAAAAAATGCTATAAAAACTATCAAAAACTATATAAGTTTTTGTTTAAAAATATTTAAATCAAAACAGATGCAACTAAAATCTAAAAAAGTGACATTTACTAAGTTCAAAGTTAAAGAAACAAACCTTAAATTAATTACTTACAATAAAGTAAAACAAATGAAAAAACATTGAGCTTAAATGTAAATACAAAGCATTTGAAATAGGTTTTAAACGGTTAATTCAAATTTATCGCGTTTTAAAGTGCAATGACCCGAAAAAGGATTACGTAGGTACCAAACTCGTATTTTAATTTGTTTTAGTCTCACACCAACTTATTGCGTTCACTTAAAAGCGTTGTGGCATTTGGTAAGTGAAATGAAATGTGAACACATTTCGAAATTGAAATGTTAATATAATATATTTCTTTCTTTTCAATATTTTTTTAGAAATTCGCCTAACACAAGCCCTTATTGGCGATAGTCTTTACAAACATAAAATCCTCGGACACGATGGACGTATTCATAGATTCGGAACAAACATTTAAAAATCACACAAAGTTTTGTCCCGTACGGGACTCGAACCTGCAATACTTCGCGCAGTAAGACATTAAACAACTATACAACCGCACAAATTAAACATAATAATAATAACTTTCTTCATCATAATAATCGTAGTACAATAATCAAACAAAGTTATTTAAGTTTAAGTAGGTAGGTAGAACATAAATCAGATTTTATAATTAAAACGTAGGTACATGCCATAATGCTACAAGATTACAAAATTAATATTCATATTGAAGATGGCAACATTTATCATATTTGAATTATGGCTTGGCCGTACAAACTTTTCATAAGATAACAGATAACAAGAGAGGTGGGGCAGCATATGAGCAAACAGATTAAGAGAGAGAGAGAGCAGATTTTATATAGCGTCGAAGATTTACTATATAGATGGCATGCGACTATTATAAATGTACCTTTGGCCGTTGCGCTTTGAAAAACAGAAGGATGACGTCGCATCATAGCAATTCTTTTTTTACCATTTTAAGCAAACAAAATAGTAATATATAAAAGTAGTATTTAGTAGTTTAGTAGTAAACTAAACTACTACTACTATTACATGCTACCATTTCGTCTAAAAGCTTACGTTAATACCTTAAGAAAATAATAAATTTAGAATGCAAACAAAGTACAATAAAAGCGGTGCAAGCACGAAAGCTGAATGCAGAACATGTGTAGGTTCAATGCCCATATTTTAAAAATAGCAAGAAAAAGGTAATTTAGTGCAAGGAAAACATTTATAAATAAAGGCGAATATTGCTTATCCATGTCAGCAAACAAGCTCTAAACCAGTATTGAAGAGTAGTGAACCAGTGTAGTGTAGTTAATTGACTGTAGTCTTCTAAAAGATGGAGGATGGAGGTCCTTCTTCAGTAGGATTTGCTCGATTGTATGGTACCTACCTATCTTTACATTTTTCATTTCATTTTTAAAAGACAACTCCCACACACTAGAGAACAATTACTTTGTCGCGGGGGACTTTAAAAACATACAATTGACGGACACAAATTACATCCAGACTGGAAACAAACATTTATGAAATCGAACCCACGACCTTCGGCTTAGAAGTCAAGGTTACCAACCACTCAACCCAAAAGTCAGTCATAATAATATTTATCACCCGCTAGAGAAAACGCTGCCCCACCTCTTGCACTAAATTTCTATGCTTAGATAAAATATTTGTGACGTCACTAAAAGTAATCGTAACTACAGCGGTAACTCACGTAAGCTTGATATCAAACATTTTTTTATTTCTGTAGTTAATTCCCCGTAATAGAAAGTTCGCGTGATTTGCATCATAATATCGTGCAAACGCGCCTCTATTGTTTGTAGCTGCTAGAGAACCACGAGCACGACGTGGCGAGCGACGGTGTGAGTGGCAGAAACTCATTATATTATCATTCAGAGCGCTCGCTTTTAATTACAGCCCTTTGTACGTTTGCGAAAATCGATATGATTCGTCGTCGGTGTAAAAATTTGATTTGTTTTGATGAAAACAAAACGAATTTAGCGTTGTCTTTTGTTTTCTTGTAGTTTTGTGATACCTGGTTCCTCCTGGCCACTTTTACCACAGATAAGCGATGGTCTAATCTGGTGTAAAAGCTATTGACGAGTTTTAGTATTATCAATGAAAACAGTCAAAGGTTTAATTTTAAGCAAACGAAATAACTGTCATTTTGATTATATCAATATCGAATATTACCTTATTTAATAGTGACAGGACTACCTATTATATATCATCACGCCCGTCTGCCAATGGGGTAGGCAGACACTATGGTACGCCAATTGCTTCGATCCAAATATACTTCTTTCGCTTTCTCTACATTCATCAACCTCTTCATGTATGAACGTCGAATTTGGGTACTTTTAATTTGGCCCTTATTTAGTAAATCCCTCCTTGGTCGCTGTATGTTCATCAAAGACCGCCCCTACCAACATCTCCATTCATTCTTGCACGATATACCTCTTTTGTAATTCTTCTTTCATCCATCCTTTTTAAATGTCAAATCCATCTTAACACCTCCTCTTCAACTTTTGTCTTTACATCTTCTTTCAATGTCTTTATTTTGTAAATTCGTCAGACACTGTGCAAAAAATTATGTTATTATATATTAAACCGAATACTTATCATAACTTTATTTTTATTTAGACGAGACGGTTCCCATGAAAGTATAATAGCTCTATAACTAAGCAACTAAAATCTTATGACCATATAACTAAAGCTTTACACACTTATATTATATTACACATTATATAATTAACACTAATTAATTAGCCGTAGGTATGTAAATCTTGATTTTTATCACGCTATGTCACGCAACACATGGGTGTAAAAATAACACAATAACTTTTAAAACATAATTATAAATAACATAGCAACATGTCGCCTTGTCCAGGCCACATCGCTTGACAAACCGGATAATTGATGGTGAAGAAAGGTTCTCGAATAGTGACCACGTACAGGCACACACAGCGTGAAACGACCTCCTACTAGGTGGACAAATTACATAATCAAAGCCGTGGTAGAACATTGGATTCAAGCAGCTCAAGGTGCCATGGAAACATAAGAAAGACCTACGTTAAGCCTTGGAGACATCCACGTGTGATCATCATCACCAACTCAGTCTGATGACAATCAGGCCAAGATGATGATGATCACCTTTTCCTTCAAAGGTGTAGGTACCCATCATCATTCATTCATCAGCTTTGTTGGCTTCTATGGCAACGACTGCATGTGTGGCATGCTCTATTGAGACCACACCTAATCTTGTGGGTCTACTTACTACACATAAAAATATTAACTGTATGCCTGGTCTGCTGGCTGAATGGTTAAGGGCCTTCTCTTTCACATTGTCAAGTGTCTGGGTGATTGAAACCGTGAATCAGAATCTGAAACCCACTGTCACTGCCACTGCCCTAATAAGTCCGGTAATGTCTACTAATATCGCGTTTGGTAGATTCTCGTTAAATGTAACCCATTAAAGCAAAAAAAGACTAATTAATTAAATAAAGTCCCCATTAATTAAGTTAATGTGCCTTTACATTAACTGAATGGTGTGTAATTTGGTTTATATGTAACTTATTTAACAAAGAAGCCTTTAAACATTCTTAAAGATGTGTAATTAACAATTCACGTTTCAATACATTTGGCAAAGTTGGCAACTTTCGACGGTGTTATGAATGTTTGAACCAGCAGTTCAAATAGGAATTATGATAATAATTATAAACTGATTTACAAAGATCCTTGATTTAATTTAAATTGCTGCGATATGTGTGTCTTAATATTTTGGTCGTTTAGCCAAATAGATGCTAAGTCACACGTGGCTTATAAGTTGTACGAAAGATTGTTCTTTGGGAGTTGCTAAGGGAAATTGTTAGGATTATGTTTAAAGCGAACGTGAGGTCGTTGTATAGATTCTAAATATAACTATGTGCCTCAAAACAAATACAACAATTTCCCCTCAAATCTGCCAAGTGTATGGAGTAGACCCGTGCCTAGTAGTGGGGCGCTTATGGGTTAAGATGATGATGAGCACTGAAAACCGAGTACAGGAACCTTACTGCTGTAGTAGTTGTTATTTGGCTGTGATCTTCTGTAGGCTGAAGGTCCTCAGATGCCCAGTCAGGCTTGCTTGGCATTCTCGTTCGCAATAATGTTGTCCTACCTCTGTTAATACGTGAGTTTTCTCACGATGCTTTCCTTCGTCGTTAACAAAAGTAAATTCAGTACAACGAATTCAACGTAGGGAAAATTATTTTGGGTATTGTGATCGGTAGACAAACTTACTATTCAGTTTTATAACCTACACTAATATTATAAATGCGAATGTTTGGATGGATGTATAAATGGATGTTTGTTACTCAAGCGCACCAACACGGTTGAACGGATCTGTAGAAATTTGGCACGGAGATAGAATGTAGTTTAAAATAGCACGTAGGCTACTTTTTATTCTGCAAAAAAAACTCTGTTCCCATGAAGATTAGTTATTTAGAAAAAACAATGTATGAAGTTGTGTGAAATTTTTATCTGTAGTTTTAGTCTAATTGTACATTGTTACCAAATTCCACAGAAATTTAAATAATGGTTTTCTTGAAAAACTAATCTTCATATAGCGGCCCTGTACACATATCTCCGTTGCTGTGTGTGTCCGCCGGCGACTTTGTCCGCACGGCAAAGCCGCTAGCGGACACTAGTATAATTATAAATTCACCAGTATGTCTGTGTAAGCGTTTAATGCCTTTGTCATTACAACACTTGCAGCAAATGGTACGGCCGTTAAAATTACGACAAGTTAAATGATTTTCATTAGTATGCATGAGTGAATATGACATATAGCGAGCGTTTTGTCCTACTGCTGACTTTATGATCACGAGTGCTGGGAATATGTACGTATCTATAATAGGAAATGCCAATAAACGGCGGGGTATTCTAAGGGGTTGATGAATGTAGAGGAGGCGATGGAAGTATGTTTGGATCGAAGCAATTGGCGTACCATAGTCTCTGCCTACCCCACTGGGACACAGGCGTGATGATATGTATGTATGTATTCTAATTTTTATGACTTTGACTGCCCTATCTATAAATGATAGATAGACTGCTATGCTGATAGTCCTTCCTCGACTGGGGAAGAACCTCCACCATACAAAAAAGCCACTGCCAAATAACTACAGATAGCGGTGTAGTAATGTTCCTGTGTATGAGTACAGGTCTTCAGCACTCATTTAAGGATGTGATTTGACAGAATCGATTCGTCTGTCCCAGGGATACTCCATCATAAAATTGTGTAAAAAAATGAGTCGGCAACACGCAAGTGATACGTCTGGTATTACACTGATGGCCGTATGCTTGTTTGCCACCCAAGTAGTATACACCCAACATACTTACATTCAGATTCGAAACATTATTATTTGTAGATGACGTCATTTTTTGTTCTATGTGACTGTCTTACATTCCGTAAAGATGGCGTGTTGGTCTAATAATAGTTAAGATCCTGACCGCTTTTTATACTACTTGGGTGGCAAACAAGCATACGGCCTGCCTGATATTAAGCAGTTACCGTAGCCTATGGACGCTTGCAATACCAGAGGGATCACTTGCGTGTTGCCAACCCATTTTTTTACACCAGCCCTTAAAGATGGGAGTGTCCCTGGGATAGGAATACGTTTCTTTAAAAACGCATCTCTAAATGAGCGCTGGAGACCTGTACTCACACACAGGAACACAACTACACCGCTGTGTGTAGTTATTTAGCTGTAGTCTTCTGTAAGGTGGAGGTCCTTCCCCAGTCGGTTCGATTCCCATACGGGATAAAACTTTGAGAGAAAGAAAAACCATTTATTGCCAAAACCAAAAAAATAAATGAACATGAGTACAAACAACAATTACACTCTATAAATGTATTTGGCAAAAGGAACGGATTCAGCAAAGTAGAGAGTGTGTAGCACAAGTCACAGCACTGCGTTATTCATAAATTGTAAATCGTTGTGTTATTCATAAATGTTTAATTCAAGCCTGGGTGTAATTTGTGTCCGGTAATAGTAGGTTTGTAAAGTCCCTCGCGACACAGGCCTTGTAGGAAACAAGGCCTGTGTCGCCAGGGACTGAGAAAGTCTTTAAAAAAAAAAGCAAAAATTACCACACAGATGGCTCCGTTGATTATTTACTTTCCCATCCTATTAAATTTATAAAAATCCTAACATGGCTGCCTATCGGGCCACTTCTGCATTCTGTCATCTTTTGTACCATGTTCTGAGCGAATAAATATATTATCTTATCTTATCTTATCCCTTTGTGGAAAAAGGCTAATAACCATTTTAAATAATGAATATAGTAACAACAGTCGTTTATTACGAACTATCTCGTGATACTATCCAACGGGTAGACGAAGAAAAACGGCGTTATATACCTCTTAGTATCTGTTGGCTAAACGTTGCGATTATGAGTGTAATAACTCACTGCGGCGGGTGCTGGAGTTTGAGCCAGAAGTAATTATGAAAGACTGTAGGTACTAGATGATATATACACCTTATTAAATACTAGCTGTTACCCGCGGCTCCGTCCGCGTGGAGACATCCACGCGGACGGAGCCGCGGGTAACAGCGATAACCGACAGGTTATCGCTGCAAAATGTAGCCTATGTATTATTTATTCCAGACCATAATCTATCTCTGTGCCAAATTTCATTCAAATCCGTTCAGTAGTTTTTACGTGAAAGAGTAACAAACATCCATCCATCCATCCATCCATCCATTCTTACAAACTTTCACATTTATAATATTAGTAATGATTTTTAGTATTTTTGCTATGCAATCAGCTCAAATATACCTACTTAACTATTAAAGCAATGTGAAAGAAAACGAGCTCGGAGCAGGATTCGAACCTGTGCGGATTCCGGGCCAGCGAGTGCACTACCAATTGTGCCATCCGAGCTTGAATCCTGTGCCTGTCCTATACTAATTAAGCGGTCGTGTCTGATTTCCGATTGAGTCTCATACTCTGAGAGGAATTAGACTATGAGAGCGAAGGAAATATATTTACGCACACTCTTGTGCACTATACCCACGCAGATGACTAGTCTCCGTTGAGGATAGCTACCGTGACCAAATAAATCACTACCTACATTATTATTGTTAATCAAAAGTTATTTTCAGGGCTTCAGTGCTCATTTTGGGATGCGTTTTGTAAGAAACGGATTCCTATCCCAGGGATACTCCCATCTTAAATCTCTGGTGCGAAAAATGAGTCAGCAACACGCAAGTGATACGTCTGCTATTGCAAGCGTCTACAGGCTACGGTAACTGCGTAACATCAGGCGGGCCGTATGCTTATTTGCTACTCAACTAGTATATATATCAAAAAACTTTAATAACCATTAATTACGAGTCTTGACTTTGACTTGACATAATGACATGAACTTGACCCTTAGTATCTACCCGTGTAGTACCAAGTATGTTCGAGAAAAATCTACAAGTGGACCAGTCATGAAAACTGCCAAGATTTTTAATCCCGTGAAAACTTTCTAGACGTATTTTTAACCTTCAGTAATTGGAGAGGCAGTTCAAGTAGAAAGATGTTTTCTTATAGAATATAATGCATTTTAGTAAAAATAAATATTATGAAAATAACCTTAATAATATTTATTTTCACTAAAATTAATCATCTTTATTATTAAATTTAACATCTCTAGGGTATTGATAGTAGCCAAACTATATTTTTGTTTGTTTAAAAATACCGCACTAGAGAACAAGCTCTGTGTCGCAGGGGACTTTACAAACATACAATTAACGAACACAAATTACACCCAGATTCAGAACAACTCTTTGTGAGTCACACAACCTCGCACAGCA
This sequence comes from Trisateles emortualis, assembly GCA_947095525.1. NCBI lineage: Eukaryota > Metazoa > Arthropoda > Insecta > Lepidoptera > Erebidae > Trisateles > Trisateles emortualis. Next base: position 15,009,276 of record OX352736.1, on the reverse strand, counting down.
GGCGCATACTGCAGCCACTGGACTACCAAGGCAACATAATTTAAACTAGATATCTAGTTTTAAACTTTGGTTTAAAGTAAGATAACTTACAAAAAAAATAATCATGATTCTTCTTAGTGTAGGCAAACATAGAATTTACTCGTTTATTGTTGCGGTCAAAAACACAGCCACATTAACTGCGTTGTCGGTAGCCGCCATTAGAAAGAAAGACAAAAAAACATTTATTTGGTGCAACAAACACAAACAAGTAGGCAATAAACGCGCTGTTAGGATTGTTGACGATCCCAAGCTCACAGGGGGTATTGAACCACTAAGTCTCAGGAGAGACTTCGCCTCCTTGTGTGTGTTCTACCGCCTGTACAATGGGCTGTGTTCTGAGGAATTGTTCGAGATGATGCCCACGGCCACATTTTATCAACGCACCTCTCGCCACCGACAGGGAGTTCATCCTCACATCCTTGCACCTCAAACATGCCGTACCGTAAGATTCCAGAGGAATTTCTTACCACGTACGATAAGGTTGTGGAATGAGCTCCCTGCCCAGGTTTTCCCAAGAGACTATAGCATGGGGTTCTTCAAGAAAGGAGTTATAAGGTTTTTAAAGGGTCGGCAACGCGTGAGTGACACCCCTGGTGTTGCAAACGTCCATAGGCTACGGTAACTGCTTACCATCAGGCGGGCCGTATGCTTGTTTGCCACCTTGGTAGTATAAAAAAAAAAAAAAAAAAAAAAATAAACAAAACAAAAGTAGCCAATGAAATAAAAAACCCGTTCCTGTGTGTAAAGTTAGCAAATAGTCATAAATTTTTCCTGCAAGTGTTAGGGTATGAATGGCACCATGTATACACGTATTTAAATAATATTATTATTATTTAAATACGTGTAGGTATCTGACATTATTGTTAACATGGCTAACCTTCTATACCCAGCATGATTCTAGACTCAGTCACCGAGGTTTAACCTTAGGTCTCAGTACGTTAGTCGCGATACGATACTTAGGTCTCAATACGTTAGTCATTCCAACCAATAGGTCACCGAATTATTTGAAACAAATGAAGAGTATTCAGTATCTGGAATTAAGGAAACCAGTAATAAATATCTTCAGAATCTCACTATCTGCCTCGAACAAAGATTTACAATTGTATTGTCCAAAGCCGATACAAGGCAATCGGATTTGCACGGTCAAATTGATGACGTCGGCTATTGTGTTAAAATGCCTTTCGAAACAAGTAAGGGCTAAGGGATCGGTAAAGACATTGGTGCTGAGCCTATCTTCCCTTTGAGGGTTTAAGCTGATGATTTACGAGATATCTTGCAACCTCACTTAATTTACGGCTAAATTATGTAAAAGTTCGCACCTGAATCGTTGAGAAATTGTTTATAGACGGAAGGTAAGACTTAGGAGAATTTAATGGAATAGTCCTCTAGACAGATTTCTTGATTACCCAACAACGCAGTACATAATATATACTCGTAGTTCACAATTATACACTCTCATATGCAGTCTGTTTCTTCACTCTTGTAGGGAGGGTCCAATGGGAGGGTAATCTGACACGACCGACCGGAAAGAAATCCAGAGCACAAAGGGCTTCACTGTATTTTGAGTAAATACAGAAAAGAGTGAAAGAGGTGACCCAACTATAGACTGGTTGCGAAAGGTTTGCTGAACTATTGGTGATCAATCGATCTTCGCGTCAAGTTTTTAACTTTGTACTTTACTTTCAAAACAGAAAGAAAAAATTAAGAACACTTATTTAAAGTTAAAATTGAAGTTTACAAAACTCTACTATTCAATAACAGATGTATTCCATTTTATAAAAAAAACTTTATTGCTTGAATTTAGTTATTTTAAATTGATTAACTTTTCTATTTGATAAAATACTGACAGGGTGGCGTAAAAAAGATAAAAAATATACTAAGTTTTTTTATAATTAAGTTTTTGTTAAAGAAACAATGCGTTGTGTTGGTGAATACGCGTTTGTAATCAAATTGTTTATCTCTTTTGTGTACAAGCATTTCTTTTTCATTTTGTTAAACACTTCAAACCTGAGAACTGGCAAAGCCTAAGCCATAACTTTGGCTCAGGGTTACAAACTGCTAGACCAACAGTAAAGTCCAAATTTAGTTAAAACATGTAGCCTAAAAGTAATAAATTGTAAATAATAATTTTTAACTGACTTCAAAAAAGGAGGAGGCGCTATGTTCGACTGTATGTACATATTTTTTTTATCTATGTTCACCGATTTCTTCGCCATTTGTGGACCGATTCTCAAAATTCTTTTTTTATTTGAAAGAGTGTACTCTTGAGGCTGTTCCCATTGGCACCAAGTCAGGATCTGATGATAAAAGTTTTTTTCTTTCTTTCTTATTTCAAATTTTATAGACATAGACAGTTTTTATGTCATATATATTTTTTTACTTTTATTTTATCACTAAAAATAGTTTTTTTTTTTAATTAAACCGACTTCAAAAACTAAAATTAACTGAATACAGATTGAAGTCGGTGCTATATTCATCTTGTCACTTAATATTCAGCTTAGCACCGACTTCAAACTGTATTCAGATATTAAGAATAATATATTTCGTTTATAATAAAACGATTTTTCGTTTTTTAACGAATTATTTTAAGTCTCACAGACACATTTATTGTACTCGTATCTCCACTCTATCCAAAGTATAAAAGCGATCAATACAATCTGGTACACATCCAATTTCAGTACATTAGCAAATGAAAATAAAAGATTGATCGGCCTCTTTAGCTGAAAATGGGCAGATTAAACGACATAATCGCTTTATTAACTACTGATGAGTCAAGTTTATGCCATCGTTACCATTTCCGACTTGTTTCGTGTTTGTTTGTATAAGCCAAACAAGTTTGATAGGTATTTGTTTAGAGTATTTTGCTTATACGTATAATCTAGTAGTTAAGGTGATCACTTGGCCACTGACGCCGAGCCTTTGAAAACATTGTGTTCCTTGCATCACAGGGATTGATTTTTAGTGCGGGCTTTCTAAAAATTTAAATTTATGACCAAAGAAATTTAATTTGTAAAAAACAAACAAATGTATGGGATTTGACATGACATTTGACATTTGGAAATAAGTTAAGATGTAATGACGTAAACTTACGTCAATTCCATACATTTGCTTTCTATTTTATTCGATTCGACTACAGTTTATGCCGTTTTAGTCGTTTTTGTGTAGAGAAGTATCAAACATCGACTAACCTACGCGGTTATTATATTAGTAGGATTGTGACTGTGAGTGTCATTTATGTGCGCATTTTTATTCCTTTTATTCATACATGTTATCGCCTACAGAACAAAGTCTTTATCCATAATCCTCATACAGTCTTAAAGTTTATACAAAATTCCCAAGAGTGTAGTAAATTGTGATTACAAGTGCTAAGTCGTGCGTCGTATCATAGAATAAATGACACCATATTTACATTATCTTGGGCCCAAACAACTCTAACATAAAAGTACAGACATCATAATAACTTGAGGATATAGTTGCCATAAAACAGACCTTTTTCCTACATTTTACAATGTTGAAAACGATAAGCAAACTGATATACTGATGCTAGAACTTTATAGGTAATATAAGTTATATTTGTAGTATAACTAGGAACAACCGCAAAGACTCTAAAATAAACTTATAACATGACTTTGACTGTATAAATGGCTAGTTGGTATATGGTGATTATGTCGCATTTACGACTGCGCTAAGTGTTGTGAGTCTGATCGCAATATGTGTGTAGTCTACAAACGTTTGTTCCAAGCCTAGATGTAATATATCCAGGCTCGAAAAATAATTCACGGGCACAAAATACATATTATTATGTATTTTGTGCCCGTGAGTTATTTGTATTACACAACTGTAATTCTTTGTACACAGGACAAAACAGGAAATAAATTCTTATCCCAATATTTAAAATAACTGTTAAGTCTAATATCGGGGAATCAAGATTCTGTGTCAAATGCATAGTAATTTACTTCAGACACTGGGGTACCAATGTCGGAATGAGTAAATCAAATGGGACCAAACAAAGTTGCCTATCCCCTCGGAGAAAAAGTGCTAATGAAATATTATGTTGTACTACTCCCTGACGATGATGACGATGAGACTTAATTGCAAAATGTTCAGGCAATGAAATAAAACGCAATATACTTATGTAACGCGACCTTAAGTAGGACGCTCGAATTGTGCTCTAGCGTGTCCTTAAGCGCGGCGATGAGAAGTTTACACCGCCCGCGCCCCTCCCGCCAATAGACAGTGGACGACGCGTCGCGAGAGAGTAAACCACGCGACGCGACACACGCGCATAATATTGTTAAATTCCATTGTTACTTGTTGCTATTGTACTCCTGTGTTTTTCTTGTTGACTCCGAACAATATACATATATACGTTTACACTGTTAGTCGTGTTCAGAACTCATTTACCCGTAAATTAACCTTACAGTGGCGTCCAACTCGCGGGCACGCTAACAGTGACAAACACCAAAAACCCAATAAGTGATTACAAGTGCTGCTTACTATTGTGTTAACACATATTGTGGACCTTCTCCGATAGTGCATTTCACGAGGAATTGCTTAAACACAGTGAAAAACGATCGGCAAAACTGGGCGAGTCCATTCTTCGCGCCAAAAGTTTGAACTCGCAGGCGAGGTATTTTAACCGCCGCGCGACAGTTTAAACGGGCGACGCTTGTTACCGCCGCGACGCTTACCACGGACGAGAATATCTCACCGTTGCAACGCTTAACACAGGCGAGAATACTTCACCAACGCCGCACGACGCTTCGCGCGGGCGAGTCCATTTTTGAATCGCGCGTGGCAACGCACAGATTAAGCAGGTTGTAACGTGTTTACCTACATCTACGTGTACCACCCCTGGAAATCATGTGCCGAGTGACCAACAGGAGAGCTAGCGCCCTGTTATCATGCCGCCGAAACGACGAGGAAGAGATGGCGGGTCGGCGTCCGACACTGATTCGGAACAGATAACAGTCGTGGCACCATCACCGAACATCACCATGTCTGCGGAGATGCTTCAGACTCTGGTCTCTAATATAACCAGTAGTCAAGTAGAAGCGAATCGTTTTCTTATAGAAAACATACTGGCAAGCAAAAGTGCATCATACACTTCATCACCGCTGTCACCCGACACCGACACTACTCGACGGTCGGGCAACTTCGCAAAGTGCACGGCGCGCTTCGATGGGTCATCGAAAAACGCGGAGGAACTCGAGGCATTTATAGACGCTATCGAGGTGTACCGCGACTGCACTAACATCAGCGACGAGCACGCACTGAGAGGGTTGCCGATTTTGCTAGTCGGCGAGGCAGCCGTCTGGTGGCAAGGAGTTAAGGCGTCGGTGACGTCATGGTCCGACGCGTTGCAACGTCTTCGAGGAATGTACGGAGTGCCGCGGCCCGGTTATAAAATATTTCGTGACATTTTCGCCACCGAGCAAAAGAGTGAACGCGCCGATGTATTTATATGTAAAGTGCGCGCCTTAGTATCTAAGTTACCGTATGTCATACCAGAAGTGATGCTATTAGATATAGTTTACGGTTTATTAGACCGTAGAATAAGAAAACGCGTGTCTCGCGACGCAGTACTCGACCTGGAGCAGCTAATTGCGAAGGCCAGGTTAGTCGAGGAGTCCATGGCGGAGGTGAGTAATCCATTCAAAGTTATTGCTAATAATAATAATGTAAACAATACGAACTCCGTTATTAACCCTCTCATCGCCGCGCGGGAACGTTATGGCACAATTACGAGCGTTAACCCTACGAATGCCGTAGGTGATTCTCGAATATGTAAACATCCAGGTAACTTGTCCGAGACGCTAAATACTTCAAATGATAGTACGCATGCGCCAGTTTCAAAGCGGGTTAGACCTAAATGCACGTATTGTAAACTTTTCGGGCACACTGTAGACAATTGCCGGAAAAAAGAGAATAAAGACGTTAAGGCTAGGGATTATTCTAGCAAGTTGAATGATGGTACTCAGCTTCGCTGCTATGGATGTGGTCAGCCGGGAGTAGTGCGGTCAAAATGCAATAACTGCACAAACGTAACGACTTCGAACAAAACGGATTTCTGTAGCGCTTATATATCGGATGACGGCGATCCAAGGCCGTTAGTAGGAATTCAGGTTGTGAATCACAATGGGGTAGCCATTTTAGATACTGGAGCCACTCATTCCATCGCGGGCCCCATGCTGTACGATTTACTCGTCAAAGCTGGCATAGCTTTCCGGGAAACATCGCGTACCATATCGCTTGCCGACGGTTCACAACGCATACGTACAGCGCTCGAATGCAATGCCGATGTCACCTTGGAAGGTAACACTATATCTACCACATTTTTAGTATTACCAGACGCGCAAACTAGGACTCTACTAGGTAGAGATTTTATAGTGAAAGCTTGCATCCTGTTGGATTTACCACAGAGCAGCTGGTGCTTCAACGACGCGCCACAGCGTTGGTACCCGTTCATCACCAGGTTTAATTTATCTACCGGCGGTCAAATGGAACTAATGAAGATAGAAGCACCGAACCTCACGCTGAGAGATGATGAAGGTACCAAATTAACAACTGACCAGAGAGACCAGCTAAACGCCTTTTTGAGAAATAGATCCGACCGTTTTGCGAAGGATGGGCCACCTACGGAGTATGCCACCCACCGGTTGAAGGTCGACCCGCATCAGGAACCCATCGCATCACCGCCTTATCGGATGTCTACCAATAAGAGAGCATTGCTGGGAAAAGAGTTACAGAAGTTACTGGATGCAGGCGTGATCGAAGAATGCGAATCTCCGTGGGCCGCCAACGTGGTTCTCGTGACGAAGAAGGATGGAGGCGTTCGGCTTTGTGTGGATTACAGGAAGTTAAACTCTGTAACTGAACCTGATCGCTATCCACTTCCACGCATTGAGGATATCTTGCATGCGGCAAAGACCACCAGTTTTATGACGACCTGTGATCTTCAGTCAGGATACTTTCAAATATCTATGGAACCAGACGATCGTGATAAGACTACGTTCGTGAGCCCACTCGGTTGTTTTAGATTTAAAAGAATGCCTATGGGTCTAAGAAATTCAGGAGCGACTTTCCAGCGACTGATGGATCGATTCAGATCTAGCAAGGAATTAGCGGATGTTTGCATGCTCATATACTTAGATGACCTTATTATCCTATCTGAATCGTTTTCAAAGCACCTGGCAGACCTGAATGCCGTTTTCGACAGACTCGAGATGTACAACTTGCGAGTAAACCGCGAGAAGAGTTGTTTTGCCCGTGATTCGGTAAATTTCTTAGGCCACGTTATAGTACCAGGTGGTGTGAAGGCGGATCCCGGAAAGACCGCAGCGATCGCCAATATGCTTCCCCCGGAGAACGCCAGACACCTAAAAACCTTTTTGCAAACGTCAAGCTGGTTCCGACGCTTCATTCCCAATTATGCTGACGTCGCCAGACCATTGACAGATCTACTGAAGAAGGACAGCAAGTGGGTATGGACCTCAAAACAGCGAGACGCATTCAACTGCATTAAGGACAAGTTGATTACCTCTCCGATTTTACGTCAGGCTGACGAATCAATGCCATTTACGCTCAGGACCGACAGCAGCGGGTATTGTCTTGGAGCAGTGCTGATGCAGGGGGAGGGCCCCGAAGAAAGACCAGTCGAGTACGCTAGTCGACTGTTAAACAGTGCAGAGAGGAACTATAACACAACAGAAAGAGAGGCGTTAGCAGTTGTATGGGCCGTCACAAAGTTCCGCGCGTACATAGAAGGATCAGAGGTTGTGATTAAAAGTGACCACCAACCGCTGCGATGGCTCATGAACTTGAAGTCACCAAGCGGCCGCTTAGCGAGATGGTCCCTGATTCTCCAGGAATACAACCTCCGCATAGAGTATACTCCTGGGCGGTCTAACGTAATTGCCGACACTTTATCACGTCCACCTTGCCCTGAGCAAGCGGAATGCGACGTCCGCTACGCTGAAGTTGACTTTCCATCGAGAAATCCTAAAGAGGTGCGCGATAACCAACTCAAGGACCCTGACGTGCGTAAGATCGTTGAGGATCTAGAATCGACCGACGACCCGTTTAGGGGGAGGTGTTGGTCCGACCGAGGATTTGTAATGTCCGATGGCGTGTTATATAGATACGGACCAGACGAAGACGAACTCGAGGCAGGATGTCTCGTTGTACCTGTACACGAACAAGACAAAGTCTTGACTGAATACCACAACGCACCAACTGCTGGACATTGCGGAGTCGAGCGCACGCTAGATCGCATTAGATCGAAATATTACTGGCCCGGTATGCGGCAATCCATTGTTAGACATTTGAAGAAATGTTTGGACTGCCAGAGATACAAAGCCGATAACAGGAAGCCGGCCGGACTACTGCAGACACCTGCAACTAACCGACGCTTTGAAGTTATCGCCATAGACCTCTTCGGTCCTTTACCAGAGACGGCTGACAAGAATAAGTGGATTCTCATCATAGAAGATACGTGCTCTCGATGGGTAGAATTATTCGCCCTACAGAACGCTACTAGCGCGGAATGTTCCAAAATACTAATCTCAGAAATTTTCCTAAGATATGGGGTGCCTAGACGGATTCTAAGCGATAATGGTGTACAATTCATAAGCGAAGTGATTCAACAAGTTTGCCATTCTTTCGGCATCATTCAATCACTGTCACCCGTCTACCACCCACAAGCGAACCCAGTCGAAAGGAAAAACCGCGACCTGAAACCGCAACTCGCTATTTTGGTGGGGAGAGATCATAAAACCTGGGACGCTCACTTACCCGCTATACGTTTCGCTATGAATTCGGCGACGACAAGCAGTACCGGATACTCGCCCGCGTACCTTACGTTCGGACGGGAAATTCGTGCACCTGCTGATGTGATCACCGACATGCGTACTATCGTTCAGAGTGACAATGTTGTGACGAGCCTTACCCCTTATCTTCAAAGACTGTCAACCGTCTTGTTCGAGGCTAGGGAAGTTCACGAGAAAGCTCAAGCAAACCAAAAGTGTTTTGCTGACGCTGGCCGGCGCCCTGCGCCCGATTATTCCGTCGGGGATCTGGTCTTGTTGAAGACCCAAGGGAGTAATGATGCGACCCGGGGACAGACGCCGAAATTCATACCGCGACGAGACGGGCCTTACCTTATAAAAGAAGCTGCGAGCCCTACTACATATGTACTAGGAAGAGTAAGTGATAATGAAACCTTAGGTAGGTATCACGCCTCTCAGTTGACCCCATTCGTAGGCGATGTGCCTCTCCCGGCACCGGTCAACGAAAAACGTAGGCGTGGAAGACCGAAGAGGTACCTTGACTGACCAAGACGCGAGGGCGCATGTCTAGGTCAGAGGGGGAGGATGTAACGCGACCTTAAGTAGGACGCTCGAATTGTGCTCTAGCGTGTCCTTAAGCGCGGCGATGAGAAGTTTACACCGCCCGCGCCCCTCCCGCCAATAGACAGTGGACGACGCGTCGCGAGAGAGTAAACCACGCGACGCGACACACGCGCATAATATTGTTAAATTCCATTGTTACTTGTTGCTATTGTACTCCTGTGTTTTTCTTGTTGACTCCGAACAATATACATATATACGTTTACACTGTTAGTCGTGTTCAGAACTCATTTACCCGTAAATTAACCTTACACTTATTAAATCTACAATTCATTTTAGTTCGTCCACTGAATAGGTCTAGGTAAGCTGATAAATGTTCCCGTTTACCTAATGGAAACCCACGCTTAAAGTTGGACGGTAAACTTCAAAAATAATGTTGTATATAAAGTTTACAAAATGCGGGTAAGTTTTAAAGCAGGAATTTGTTCAAAGTGTACACAGGTGTGGGATATGTGAGAGATGCTCTGTTATTAGTGTTTTGGTTTTTTAAAATAGTACTTTAATTTACGAAATAGACATAGGTTACCATAGTAGGTGTTGTTTGCTGACGGTACATAGTACACATATTGTTTATGGTCCACTTTTACGTGTAACAGTTGCCTCAGCTTATTTTTTTATTATATGTTTAAGGTGACAGATCTCCAATGCTCATACGATGCGTTCTTAAGGCAACATTTTTCTATTTCAGGGTTATCCTATTACAAAAACCTGGTGTAATTTTTGGATCGGTAATACAGGTGTGGTAACTGAAGACCCAAATATTGCAAGCGTTCATAGGCTACGGTAGCTGTACCCCATCAGGCGGACTGTACTGTTGTTAGTAACCTTGATATTATAAAAAAATTCTTCCCCAAGAATTTCCACAGCAATTCCTAAGCTGTCTTTATTCATCGTTTACCCGTAAACTTCACCAGTTCAAAGACGGCCACTGTTATATATTTGCATGACAAGCAATCTTTATAATTGCGGTCCGAAAAAACCTTCAACAATCCGATCGTTTATCTTATTAAAGTCTACAAACTTTGAAAATTGGTCGTCGAAAGACTTCAATATCCGACTCCCATTTTTATATAAAACTTATTGCCATAAATCATAAAGTTATTCAACAGAGTCCGATCGACGAGATAGGCACTTAAAGTTTGTTTAATGTAGTATTCTATGCAAGTTTGGCTAAGTAAGTTCCAAGTTTCAGTACGATAAGGACTATATCGTAATGGTGTTTTGATATTGGTAATGGTAAAGTACTCTGTAGGTTACTCTGTAGTATATGCCTTTTGAATTGAACATCACGCCATTTTTGCAAAGGGTATAGACAAAAGTGTAGGAGGCTAAGTCTGATATTTTACTCCAATAGGTAAAATTTCAGACTTTGAGCTGTGTGTGAACAAGTCCTGTGCAAAATCATTGGTGCACTTTCTATTTCTTCATTTTCAGTTACATGGGATGGCAATCCGACATTAATTAGAGCAACAGCTCCATGTGCTTACCGACCCAAGACGGAGGTCCATAACATTATGTTCTTTTATTTAAATATTCATTAAGTAGTTCTAGTCGAAACCTTCTATTTACTGCTAGAAATAGACTTCCCAAGAGCAGGCTTCCAACATGGTGAACCAACGACATAATCCATTTTATTAAAAACTATAATGGACTGATGAATTAATAACCAATAGCTTACCTACAAATCAAATATCACTTTACCCGACCTGGGACGGGCCCCATTGCTCTCAGTACCACAATCGTTTGTCTATACTGTCGCAAAACTTATATTCTGTATCTATTCTAAATTCAAGAGAAACTGGGTCTTAAATTGATGACACTTTAATGTGCTCGGCGCTGTCCCAGCCATGCTGTACTTTTTAGTTTTTTCACTGAATAAATCTTAAGTTTGTACGGACTGCAAATGACAATCTGCGATCACAGTTTTGTCATACAGTCTTGGTTCACTACTAGCGATTTCTTTGTACATTTTTAAAATTTATGATTATGTATACTTGTAAATATACAAAATCAATAAGCATATATATATATACGTATACGTAAAGAGAAAAAATTAAGCTACTTTATACAAATGTGTGATTACAAATTTATAGAAAAGTTATTTAAAAAAATGCATGTTAATGTTTGTATGTGTAATTTATAAATGTATGGAAATATTAGTACCTTAAGTTGACAATTAGATAATGCTAATAATAAATCCAACTATGTGTATAGATAAATTTAAAAAATAGAACACGTAACAACAAAACGGAATAAAGTTAAAGATAGTTCGCGTTCTAATAGTTCTTGAACTTCAAACTTCTGTAATCGCTGTTGTGAATACATTGTAACTAAACTCATCTCTTAATTCTGAAACTTCCACAAGCGACCTAAAAGCGTTTAGCACAAGAATTTGCCTACTAGTGTATTAAGTTGTAATCTAACTTTAACAGCAAGAATTCCGTCGATCAGCGCTTAAAATAATTGTGTTTAGAAATTGAGATGTCTATTATCTCTCTCTATAATACTGGCTTTAAATCAGTATTTTCTGATTCTAATATCTCTCTGATAGTGTTAGATTCATTTCTTTTTAGACTAAATAAGAGACGCCCACTCCTAGATTTACGTTCTTTTTCATGCTTGTTTGTTTGATTTTCCTGCTCCTCTAAGAATTTTCACAGCATTTGGTCCTGGTCTGCCCTCATTTATTAGCTGTCTGCACCTTTCTTCAAGGTGTCGGTTCACCTTGATAAGGTCTAATGTTACTTCTAACTACACACATACTCGTATTATAGTCAAATAATATCCAGACACAGACTAAATAACCGTGCTCATCACACCAAGATTTTCCAGAGTTGGAATCAAACCAGCGATCTGTGACTTAGCAGTCACTGTTCAATTACAAATATATAAACCAGTCAAGTATAAACTGTGCCCTTGTTCTTGTTTTTCTTTTAAAAAAGCGGATTGTTTTTCTAAATAAATCTCGTTTTTTTCACAAAAGAATCTTGTCAACAAAAACGTATTTAGTCACAAGTTCATATTTTCGTCAGAATTTTTACAAGGGAGGTTGGTACCTTCACTAATGGCATCGACGTAAGAAGATTGAATTTCACAAAGTAATAAGGCGTAAATTTTGTAAAAAAAAAAGGTTTTTTTGTTCTGCCTTTTATAGCGGAGCGAAATGACGTGACAAAAGAAATTTAACAAAGAAGGATTATGCTGTTCGAAATATTGAAGAATATGTGAGGAAAATTTTATTTAAGCTTTATAGGTTGCATCGTTGATGTTGACTTAATTTTGTAAATTCAATAATAAGTCCTTGCCAAATTTGAAACTGTAATTGAAAAATGTAATTGGTGTACAATAAAAAGTTTCCTATCTATCTAAACTGCTACTTGTAGATGCTTGCAATAGGTACCTGACTTACAACTCGTGCGTTGCAAATCCAAAAAAAATAAGCTCTTAAAAGTTTGAATATGGGTTTACTGTTGTTGAACTTTTACACAAAATCTCGGTTGATTTTTTAACAGTCATTTAATATTTATAAAAGAAATAAGTATTCCGTACATATTTTCTTTTTATAATACAGAATGTGAACCAAAACTAAAACCTGAGCAGAAAACAATTGAATATCTTTACCAAAAAGCGCCTGACGCCAAATTAGGATGGGCATTGGACAGTAAACACAAAGGCAAATGACAAAAGGATAACCCCCTAATCTAATTGATATTTGACTTTATTACAGCCCAACTCCTACTTATCAGATCCTCATTAAGGATTATAGGCGATAATCTTAAGGGCACGTTTATTTGATGCGAGGCCCGAGCTGATACTGTACATAATATACTGTATGCGGAATCAGATAACAGTTCAAAAAAGACAGAGCATCTTACAAACGAGCAAGCTGAGCTGGAGAATTACCTCCTTACAGTCTTCTGTAAGGACTATAAGTTTAAAAACAGTAAACCAGTTACACCATTGCGTCCAGCTATAGTCTTCTATAGCTAGACGCAATGGTGTAACTGTAATCCTGTGCGTGAATACATGTTTCCAATGCTTATTTAGGGACGTATGTTCAATAAACACTACTTCTATATCAGGGATACCCCATTGCTAAACTACAGTGTTACATTTTTTGGCCCGTGCAATCCATTACAAGCGTTCATAGACTTAACTGCTTACCATCAAGTGAGCCGTAAGCTTTATAGTCACCTAAATCTATCTGTACGCGGAATCCAACAATGCTAAACGTATGAGTATTTTGGAACGCGCAGTCTGTACAAGGCTTTATAATGTGTGCTTGTGGGTGTATGAACGCACTATTACGTAACAAAATTCTTAGTGACTGAAGTCTAACCACTGAAGCTTTAATTAGGCTAGATTAACTCCAACTCTATTGAACTGTTGAGCTAATTCTATTATCCAGCAAGTTTGTTCATTGACTCGTGACTAATTTAATAATGTTACATCTGCCCTTTCTTCGTTCATATAACTATAATATATTATTGGTGCCCGTTGTTTTGGATACCTTTTTGTCCGGTGGTATAAACTTTTGCAAAAGTTTGTTGATGTTGGTGAGTTCGATTCCAGCTTTAGACAGTATTATTAGGTTTTTCTGTTTCATATAATTCCGATTTCAATGAATGTAGGTACTAATTTGTAACCAGGTTTGTGATAAGGTTTGTGAAACAAGGATTTCCTTTTCGCGCAGAAGTCATCACCCTTCAATAACATAAAAAATACAGTAAATATATATATTTTTTTAATTTTAAGTAAGAGGCGATTAGATCTGTTTTTGTGAAAATAAATCGTCAATTTGTCAAAATTAAGAAAATTTTCTTTTTCTTAGCTTCCATAGAATTTATCAGACGTTTTCGTCACCTGTCATTTAACTTTTTAAAGGACAACGAAATGGTGTGTTAAGAATTTCCAAAATATTACAATGGCGTAAATGGGACACTAGAATGATTCACAACGAGTGCTTCTAATGAGACACCCTCGGGGCCACAGCGTCTGCACCATTAGTCAGAACGTTTCCTTTTGACGCTCCAGTAAATATTTGTGAAGATATCGCTGAAGAGAACTCTACTCAAAATGAGACTTTAACTTTGTATCGTAAAGTTGAAATTGCTATAGCCTTGTTGTGATAGCAAGCACATATTATTAACGAAAGTAAGTGTAATGTGAGTAACGCTTTTGAATTTCGATTTTTTCTTTTTCTTATTTTCGATTTTATTGGAGTTGGCTTGTGTTATTTTGAAGTAGTCCAAAATAAACAGTTTCTACAAATGTGGCCAGTTACTTTTCTCTAAAACGACGCAATACTGTTGGTGTGTTGTGTTGTATCGTTAAGCTGGTCGCATACCTATTATGCGACCAGTTCAACTTTCGACTAAATGAGACTGATCCCCTCAAGACAGGTGGTCTAGTGTGGGGTCCGGAGCCTATCTGTTACCTCAGCGAAATTTAAGTTGAGGTTTTTGTGTGCTATACGCTATTCCAATAGCGTATAGCAATTGTTTTAATATAGTTGTTTGTACCTATACCCTTGGAATAGCGTATAGCATAGCTATATTAAAACAATTGCTATACGCTATTAGAATAGCGTATAGCAATATAGGTCTATGTACCTATGGCGTAACAGGTGTCCAACTTGAGTTTGCTTTCCAAGCAAAGATGTCTTTGAAAAAGTGGCCACCTTAACCATAAAACCAGACCTGCAGTCAAAAAATCGCACCGCAAACCGCAGTTCTCTCAGTATACTAGAACTCTCCGGCACGGCCCCGAAAAGTGGCGTGGCGTTGTATAAATGTGTAAATAATTGTTCAAAAATAACTCAAGTATCGTTAATAAGGTACGAATCGTGAATTTATTATTCTATCTTATACTAATATTATAAAGCTGAGGATTTCGTTTGTTTGTTTGAACGCGCTTATCTCAGAAAGTACTAGTTCGATTAAAAATAATCTTTTTTTGTTGAAAAGTGCATTTATTCAGGTAGGATATAGGCTATATAACACCACGCTATGATCAATAGGAGCGGAGTAGTTGTGAAATATGTTGCAAAATCGGGGAAAATATTTCAATTTACCACCCGGACAAAGTCGCGGGCGAACCCTAGTTATTAATATTATTGAGACAAAAAGATTTTTTGGGCTTGTACATGATCCAAATCAGGCAAGTAGTCTAGTTATATATACGAGTATATGTATTTTAATCTAATATATTTGATAGGTCGTGGGTAGCCAATAGATAAGGTCAGCTCAGCTCCTCTAGACAAGTGGCATAAACGGTAGTCGAAACGAAAAGTCAAAAAGCAAATGTATGGGATTTGACGCTAATTTACGATATATTGTCGTAAACTTACGTCAAATCCCATACATTTGCTTTTTTTGACTTTTGGATTCGACTACCGTTTATGCCACTTGTCTAGAGGAGCAGGACTGAATGCTGTGGAAATCCATTGGAGGAGGCCTATGTCCAGCAGTGGACGTCTTTTGGTTGAGATAATGATATTTGATAGAAAATACAGCATTGATTAAAAGAAAATGTTCACAAATATCTTCGTAGTTTTCAATACATATAAAAGACTAGCTGTTGCCCGCGGCTCCGCCCACGTGGATGTCGGTTATCGCTGCAAAAAAAACGATAATCTATCTGTATGCCAAATTTCATCCAGATCCGTTCAGTAATTTTTACGTGAAAGAGTAACAAACATCCATCCATCCATCCATTCTTACAAACTTTCACATTTATAATATTAGTAAGGTGAGTTTAATAACAAAAACGTTTTTACATTATTTTAGTTACATTCGTGTGTCAACGGTCCGGGTTTGCCGTCCCTTAAAGGTCATATGAAGGTCCAGCTACACGAACAGCTTGTGCTAAATACGTGCAAATACCTTGTTATGCTTCTTCCTATCGTTAGTTTAGTGGGCAATATATAATATATATTTAGGCCTCTGTCGTGATTTAACAACTGTTAACAGTCGGTCCAACTTTTAAGGCTTGTGATATCGCCAACGACCTTGAGCATTTGGGCGAAGCAAACACGTCCTTATTCTCTAGACAAGCGCGGGGATAGAAACGGATGTTATCTTTGAATGGACGTCTTATTAATTTTTAATAAATTAAAATTTAAACTTATTCTAAATATAACATTACCAAATTATAGGTGTATGTTTTCTTCAAATATTTTTTTTTTCGTATTATTTGATTAAAATTGAAGTTATAAAGTGGTTACATCTCAATAATTTAGTGCTGATTCGATGATTTTATTACAAACTATTTAGAATGACTATATAATTTATGACATATTATGAAACACATCTTGTAGATGAATACTGTATTTTTTGGCAGTCATTTGTCTATAAATGCCAACAAAAAATGGTTTTATTTACACCTCCTTTTCATTATTTTTGAGAGAGGGGCCTTAACGTGCCCTCCAAAGCATTAAGACGCTAAGATGAAATCCCATAACACTATGCGGTCACCCATCTCTAGGGTTAGCGCGCTCTTGGTAGCTTAACCCACTGATCGTTTACGAAACAGCGACTGTTTATTATATTGTTTATCTGTTATTATCCTCCGATTTGGATGACAACAAACTATATACATATACGCTAATAGGGTCCATGCTCTGTTGTCTTCTA
The DNA here is from genome assembly GCA_947095525.1 of Trisateles emortualis. Lineage (NCBI taxonomy): Eukaryota > Metazoa > Arthropoda > Insecta > Lepidoptera > Erebidae > Trisateles > Trisateles emortualis. Next base: position 14,992,196 of record OX352736.1, on the reverse strand, counting down.
TGCTACTTAATTCCATCAGAATACAACACTACAATCTCAGTAATGTGTGGTTATGGTTAGTGGGGTCTCCTAGTACAGGTATAAGAAGACGACAACCACAAGATTAAGAACCACGCATTGTTTATGCAAATAATATTTTTTTATTTTTATTGGCTGTTGTTCTGTAAGGTGGAGGTTCTATCCCAGTCGGGGTTGTTCGCTTGTATGGTTCCCTTTCTCTGTTAGCACACATATAAAGATAATTGTAGATGTTAATGTTTGCTTATATATTTTAAACTAGCTGTTGCACGCAGCTATCGCTGTAAAGCCTATGTGTTATTCCAAACCGTAATCTATCTCTGTGCCAAATTTCATCCAGATCCGTTCAGTAGTTTTTACGTGAAAGAGTAACAAGCATCCATCCATCCATCCATTCTTACAAACTTTCACCTTTATAATATTAGTAAGTATACAATAATTTAATATTCTCTTATCAAACTATCCTGCTTCCTCTCTATTTGTTTCACAATGCATAAAATGAATTTCATGAAACCATATTTATACATATCACTAACCTAGTTAGACAAATGAACTAACAAACTTTCTCATTAATTAGAGTGTACTTTAATTCTCAGAACACCCTGACATTATTTCACGCTAACAAGTTAAAACTTCATAAGTTATAGTCTAAATGAAACTATTATTTAAACTGTAACGAAACCGAAGCCGCGACGCCAACGTTTGTAGTTAATTAATTAAAATTTCATTAAATACGCGACTGCGGGACCATTCAGTCGAAATCCTACTGAAATCCGCTTTAAATATTATGTAGGTACATAGTATACACATGTGGGTGACCTGAATGTGTGATGAATTTATTCTACAAGGAGTGTCAATAAAATTATATTTAAATCGATCACATTTATTCTGAGTATAGGTAGGTTATACTTTGTATCTGAGTACTGTAAGCTTTATAAGGTAGTTGCTCGCTGACCGTGCGACCATAAGTAGACCTGAGCCTCTAGACAAGTGGCATAAACAGTAGACGAATCGAAAAGTCAAAATAACAAATTATTTTTTGAAAACACAAATGATTTGACATAAGTCTACGATAATGTCGTAAACTTACGTCAAATTCCATACATTTGCTTTTTCGACTTTTCGATTCGACTATCACTTATGCCACTTGTCAAGAGGGGCTGGCGTATAAAAAAAACAAATATTTAAAATTTAAAAAAAAGGTTTGGAACAATAAAAATGAAAGTCAGTCATGAGTGAACTCTGGTAGAAGTCATAACGCGATTTTTTTATATTTCGTTGTGTGTTCTGGTGATGAAAAAATAAAATAAAGAACGTATCTATTTAGATACGTTCTTAATTTTTCTTAATTTTACTTAAACAAGAAATACATTAGAGACCAATTTACACCTATACTCACCTATCGTATGCCAAGCGAGACCCCACATACAATAAGACACGACCAGGAGCTGGGACTCCACAGTATCTAGGCAACTTATTTTATCATTATAGTAATACAGTGTGCTTTTATAATAATACTAGCTGTTGCCCGCGGCTCCGCCCGCGTGGATGTCGGTTATCGCTGTAAAAAGTATGTGTTATATGTGCCTGTGTTATTCCAGACCATAATCTATCTCTGTGCCAAATTTCATCCAGATCCGTTCAGTAGTTTTTACGTGAAAAAGTAACAAACATCCATCCATCCATCCATACATCCATTCATCCATCCATACTCACAAACTTTCACATTTATAATATTAGTTAGGATGTATTAAAACAACTATTATACTTTCAACATTCAATTTATTAGACGTTTATATGTATATTGTAATTTCATTGTAACATAATTTAAACTTTTCTCTTTGTCTATTTTTACATAATATTTTGTTTTTTTAATCATCTATTGGCGATTTATAACACCATATAAACATCGTTTCTATTTATTTACAAGCAGTAAAACAAGCTTTGTTTCAGCGTCTATAAATATACATTTATTTTATATACAAAATATATTTTAAAACTAAAGTTATAATATTTTATGTACAGATACTTTTAGATCAAACATTTTGATCGAATAAGAAGCTTTGAAAGTTCTCCTTTTATATTTTCTGTTTCATACCACAATGGTATTACAAATGTACTTTATTCTTCAGTTGTTATAAGCTGTATTTACAAGTTTTTTGATACAGTAACATTATTATAAATTATAGAACAATACATTTGTACATTAACCAATTATATTCGAAATACCTACATATTTCTTTTGAAAAAATACCAATATACAAGCCATCAATATCTCGGTCAAAATTGTTCACATTCTTTTTTAGATGTTAAGATAAAGTGACCGCAATATTTGAATTGGTGGACAGCTGGGAACAACTCATTTTGCATGAGTAGGGTTGCCATTGAGTACAGTTTTTGGTGATTTTTGTTCAATTTAGTAACCTCTGAAATTGTCTTCTCGCAAAAAAGGATTTCCCGTTGTGTAGCTTAACAAGAAGAATTTTGTAGAATTCATGAAAAATAATAATAGCTTTAAAATAGAAAGACTACTAAGGCTTTAAGTGAGCTCGACTCTTTGTGTGCAATGTACGTTCCATTTAAATAAACTACACAATGAATTTAATATATGCACTATTTCGCATTTTATATATACATTCGTTACATATTTTTGCATGAATTTACATAATTATAAATATTTTTAACAACACTCACTTGCATGTTACATACACGTTTTGGTAGCAAAAACTCATGAATAAATGAATCAACCTTACAAATTATATTAAAATAATGTATGAATGAATTTCTGCCATGAATGGGTAATTTATAAGCAAATATAAAAATAACTATAGCCCGCGGCTCAATAACAATAAAAAAAGGTTTTATATTAATACTAGCTGTCCCTGCGAACTTTGTGTCAGCTTAGAATAAATAAACGTTATGTTAACTTATTAGCTGAATTAAATTTAGAAAAAAACAAGATTCAAATTAATATTTTAACGTACAAGCCTATAATTGAGTAAGACAATAAGAAAAATATCACTACTGAAATAGATCAATACTGATTTGTATATTTAAGTCTGAGCCACACTAACCTATGCATACCCTGCCATACATGTAAAGTTCGCTAACAAAAACCGAGATATGTGGCAAACCCTGCCGATATCCGTGAAGCCGATCTTTGGATCACCAGTAATTTAGTTCCTTTATCCTAGAATGCTAACGAGATGATATGTGATGACATATCGCCGCCCTCACCGAATAATATCGTAATCGAAAAATCAATTTTACAGGAAAAATAAAATACGGTTTTTGGCTCGATACTTTTTACTAGGTTTACATAGAAAAATCATTTATACACCAAAAGATAGCTGATTTTTCTCTTCGATAATATGATATAATTTAAAAAAATATGTATATACTAGATTGAAGTTATAAGCGAAAATGTATATTACCAAAATTAAAATAGAATTTTCATCCGTAAAGCAATAACACGATTTTATTCGGGTAACTAATCGACAGTGATCTACACAGTAATAGTTAAATGCAATCTAATTTACTATTAAGAAATGTAAACTGACTCGGTAATGAATTGTTACCACAATATTCGGTGATAAACTAACTCACAGCAATCAGGTCTGAGAATCGTCGCATCTTAAATCTGACAGCAAAAATGGTTCTGTTCTAAGAGGCTCGAAATTAACAGAAAAGTACATTCAAAATCTCTAAATTGTAAACATTAAAATAATAAGTCTAAGCCTTTACTAGGAGAGAAAACAAGAAAATAATTCACATTATCATAAGTAATCGTTGATATTCGAATATGTAATCATTTATATTAGGGTTTGTCAACTCACAAGAGAGCAAATCAAAGGCAATCACAAAAATCGTATACTCATATCGCATTTCATTGTATAATTAAATAATTAAGCAGTTAATGCTATAAACTTAAATTAGATATTCGTTTTATAAAGAGTTTTAATGATATTATGCTTAACTTGAGGACACGAAGATTTTTTTCAATAATCTAGTTATATATGTAGTAGCTTTAGTTACATCTCTATCATTCTTTGAAGATTTAATCACATTACTCGGCTCTTGTATATTGGAAGAGCTTTCAAAGTATTACAGTTCGATCAAATTAAATACCACGGAACTTCTTATCCGTGGAACCATAACCAAACATTCTAAAACCGGTTTCATAATCAAGTTCTAAATGTCAGAGCTCATGAAGACTGGCATCGGTGTCACTTTCCGCCCCTCCTAAGAGGAGCGTGGACTCGCAGGGCTGTCGCGCCTGGGGCTCCGAGGGTTGGAGGGGCTGTAGTAGTCACAGTTCAATAGCGGCTGCGCCTTTCCATGTGACGCCGGCACGAAGAAGGTGATACAATCGAAGGACACACCATATACATAGACACTGCGAAAGAAATTCTTTAGTTTATTGAGGAGACTTAGGTATGTATTTTTACACTGATGTTTTAAACTAATGAATAAACCAGCATTCTTTTTTAATTTATCATAACAGGAATGGAGCTGTTGATTTTTTAAGGGAAACAAACCTAAAAGCTGCTTTTAAAATAAAACTCCATAAACCTTGAGGTAAATAAATCTATATAATACTTTTGCGTTTCTGCCTTAAGGTAGGTTAAAAGAATAATTGAATTTTTCAAAAAAATGCTTGTTGGCATCTGTAGTATGGCATATTTTTTTGTGTCTTATTTATAGATAAAAGACAAGAGGATAATAAAGTTGATTGAAGCTATAATAATAATGACTAAGGTCATTCTACGTAGTGGATGCCCTCAAGCTAGTGGAAGTGACGATCTTCACAAAGTGGCTGGGAGCAACTGGATGCGAGAAACCACCGATCCTTATTATTATTATTATTCAAAAGACAACTCCCGCACTAGAGAACAAGCTCTGTGTCGCGAGGGACTTTACAAACATACAATTAACGGACACAATTTACACCCAGACTCAGAACAATTCTTTGTGGGTCACACAAAGTTTTCTCCTGTGTAGGAATCGAACCCACAACCTCGTGCACAGCAGGCGCATACTGCAGCCACTGGACCACCGAGGCAGTCAAATCCTTGACCGTCACTTCGAGATGCCTATGTTCAAAAGTGGACTGAAATGATGTTGATGTTAAAAATCATGTTTAATATGTAAGCTTATTGCCTTATAATTACGACTCAGAAAAGAAACTAAACTTTTATCAAACCATGCAGCAAAAGTACACATTAGAAATAATGGCATACGACTTGGCTCCAGTAACATAATGACTTTTATTACTTTGAAGTAACTGCTAAGATAACAGTCAACGAGGGTCAAGTATTATATTATGAATTCTTCATTCAATTGTAATAATAATGTCATTTTATTACTCATTAATGTCCACTACCGATAGGAATCTTTGACACTATTGTAGTTAAATGAAGTAAAAATACATTCATGTGTTGAAATTTGTATTATTTGACATTTGGGAGAAGTAAACATGACGTGTGACTGATCTTTGTAGTATCCAATATTTGGTAAAATACACACTTTATGTATATATAAGTACATTTAATTTTGTGTTACAATTATTGTCAATGTCATATTTGAATGATAAATGAACAAGAATGTCAATACTTAATATTGACATACTTGTCATCGAATGAAAGCATATTCGAAGTTGTGTTTGGTGCTTAAATTAACCTTATAGTTTCCGTGTAATTAACTAGGTATGTATTTTTATTTTCTTTTAAGTTACACATAAAATATAATAAATGTTTAGTTCATGTTTAATATGATTAGCCTGTGAGGACAATTGTAAGTAAATAATAAATAAATTATGATTTTTATTCAGAAACAGAGTGCTTATAATAGTAGAACTTTTAACTGATATCAAATTTAATATAGTAATTGATTAACTTATAGAGAAAGATTAGTCTGCTTTAAATTTGTTTTTGACCTTCAAAAGTATAGGTATCATACATTTATGATCTAAATGAATAATATCATCATCTCAATCAATAAACATCCTACTGCTGGGCATGGGTATTTAATATAATTACTATGATAAAATTATTTTGATTTAAAAAAAATCTAATAATAATGAAGCCAAACCTTGATGGAGGATATAACGTTTGTATGTGTTTAAGAAGATGACTTTGAGTCTTCCCAGATATGAAATAGAATATGGAAAGATACTTCGACACTATACCTTTTCAATAAATAAAAAGTATGGCAAAAAGCTGCCAATATTACCGTCTCTTTAAAAAAAATGCTTAAAAAAATATTGACGCTCAGAAAATTCCATATCTTTTCGTTATAAAAACACGAAACCAGGTTGATTGTACCTGCCGCTGCCATCAAAGTCAACTTCATAGACTAAAAGTCAAAAGAACAAAAATAAGCTGAACATTTAAAAAGCACATTTTCCGCCATAGAACTTTTATACAGACAACAATAGCTCGCGCAGCGCTATTGTGGGTCATGTTGCCATGTTGACTTATGTCATACGTTCTTCAAAAGAATAGCAAACTTGAATTTTACCTAACCTGCAGCACAGTCCACGGTATTGTTAAAAGCTGGATATGCCATATTGACGTCAGCAAGCGAGCCATTCGCGTCAGTCTGTTGTTATACAAGTGAACACGTGGAGTTATAGGTCATTTCGCCCGCTATTTGTTAGCCCGAGCGGGCCAAACGACCAAATTACAAAATTTATAATATTTGATTGGGCGTTTCGCCCGATGTACGTTGTCCGTGTGGTGACGGATTAAGAATACAAATGTCACCACCCCTTCCATCCCGAGGGTGTCGTAAGAGTCGACTAAGGGAGTAAGTGTTATCCACCGCAAGAGAGGGAAAACTCGAAACAAAACCCTATACCAACCCGTCTGGCCAGCGTGGTATAGTAGGTTAGTATCCCTCTGTTTGGAGGAGACCCGTGCCCAGCAGTGGGACGTTTATGGGTTGAGACGTAGTAGGTTTTATTACTTTTTATGTGCAGACAGCATCAAAATCTGTTTTTGTTTGGCCCGCTCGGGCGAACAGATAGCGAGCAAAATGACCTATAACTCAACACGTGCATTCAAGTTGACGCTATTAGCGCGAGGGAATTACATCCCATTTGTCGCGCTAAATACCCGTTAGTTTGTTGTAAGCTTTGCGAAGTATACTGGAAACATTTATTTATTGGGTCGGGTACTATTATTTGGCAAGTTTAGTGCAATTTTCAAAGCTCGGCATCAGTGTAGGTAAATACAAGAATCATAATATGCTGCTTATGTAATAATAAGTAAAGGTTTCTGCCCATGACAGCTGGAATGACGCTGCTTATTGTGTAGATTGAAACAGCCAGTTTTATTTTCTATTTTTGTCATGACTAGACTTTTTTTTATTGCACTGAGTACTATAGTGTTTAGGCTATATCAGTTTGTGTGCCACTTGTATCTTACGAAAGATTGTAACTATTTTATCTAAAAAGAGTGGCCTGAGTTTCTTTTCATGTCTTTTTCTTTTAGCAGACTAACCGTAGGTAAATTGTCTGAAATTATCATTATGACTTTTATGTTACTTTCATAACATATGTTACCCTTTTACCTAAATTATTTTTTAGTTTGTACATCATCGGCACAAATGCGGTTCTAAATAGTACATAAATGATGTCACCGAGAATTAGCGTAGTTACGTATAAAGATTTGTTACTTACATTTAATAGTATCCGTGGTATTAGGAATGATATTTCAGCTTTGCACATTGAGTCAAATTGCTGGAACAAAAGAAACAATTTATTAAATAATGGTCAATTGCAGTACATTCAGTATATAGGTCTTGCTGTTATAGCACATACTAAGTTACTTAAAAGGTAAAATAATTAAAGAACCGACTTAATTAATCCTTCATGAAACTGAATTACAGATTGAAGTCGGTAATTTGCTCACTTTTTTGGTCATCGCAATTCTAATGGTCATCAACATCAGTTTGTAAATCGTACATCGTACGTTGTAATAAACCAGTACATTTATGATTGAAATACGGTGGATGTCAAATACATTCTTCATAATGGATCATGGAATGGAATGGAATCATACGAAGACATTTAAAAAGCATTTATCATTCGGTTCTTTGTATCTACTTGACAGTTGTCATCCGTTTACAACTTAATGTTCGTACAATTGTTTTATCAAGAGAATAAACGTGAAAATAGACCAAAGTTTATGTTTTGTGACGAAATTCTTAGATGTGAGCTTTGTGAAAGGTTTAAAAGAGGTATTCCTCAGGGAAGGTTTGCTTCTTTAATGCCCTCATACAAGCCATACGTGTATCATCTTACAGAAGATCACAACCAAATACTTACACGCAGTGATGTAGTTATAAAATGTCTCTGTGTGTGATAACAAGTCTACTGTGGCTATTTAATGGAATTATTTGTAGAGAGGTAGGACACCATACTAGCAAGCAAGCCCAACTGGGGAAGGACTTCTACCTTAGCGCTGGAGATACAGGTCTCCAGCGCTCATTTAACGTGGACGTGTTTTGAAAGAAACGTTTTCCTATCCCAGGAATACTCCCTGGTGTAAAAAAATGGGTCGATAACACGCAAATGACACTTTTGGTATTGCAAGCGTCCATACGCTACGGTAACTACTTAACATCAGGCAGGCCTTACACTTTTTTTTCACCACATATAAATCTATATACTTACTTACATAAAAAACTAGAAACTATAAGAAAACAACGATACATAAATAAATAGATCGGTAAAAGACCGATCTATTTATGTAAGTATACAACCCTTTTAAAAAATATCTTCTATTTATTTCCATTAGTATATAAGTACCTAACCTATAGTTCCGAAAATTATTAGGTAATGTGACGAAATTTTCCCATTACTCCCCGTTACAGGCTAAGTACCAAAATATTAATGGCATTGTAAATAGTGAACTTTCCATCCATTAGTTTAGCAAACTCACTTAAGTAGTGCAGCCTAGTTTGCACATGAAAGCCGAAGCGACGAATAATCTTCAGTTTAAAGAATATACGTCGCTTCGGCCTTAAATTTAAAAGTGAATAAACTTTTTTTTGGACAGCTGTGAGCCCAGTTTGTTGAAAATAAATATTTTAGCAGATGTACCTATTATATTGGAAAGCGATAGTTGAATCGAAAAGTCAAACAATCAAATGTATGGGATTTGACTTAAGTCTACGATATAATGTCGTAAACTTACGTCAAATCCCATACATTTTCTTTTTTGACTTTTCGATTCGACTATTGCTTATGCCACTTGTCTAGAGGGGCAGGTCGTTTATAGAAGATACTTTCAGCAAAACTATCTAGTCTAGAGGCTATATAATATATATATAATATAGTCTAGAGGCTTAGACTAAGTTTAGAAGACTGATGTTCCTGACAGTAATGGTCTGTATTTATACCGAGAGAAATATACCTTCATATCATATGGCTAGTAGATTGAAGGGCTCATAGCTGTTAGTACCATGAATCTAAACGTAACTCTTGCGAATACTTCGTACCGATAGTATGTTGATAGAATAGATGGCACTGTTAATTTTTTTTTTTTTTTTGATAAAACAAATAATTTTAAAACCTTTGCCTGTGTGTGGTATTTGTCGTCAATGACAGCAAACATAAATTTTAAAATGGTGTTTGAATCATTATATTGAATGAAAAGTGGCTGTAGTAGCAGGAGTAGTAGTGTACTTTTTGAGTGAATAAAAAACGTAAAACTCGCGTCATCGTCACCACACGCGCTTGACGATGACGCGATACAATTTACAATCTTTTTTTTTAGTTTTTACTTTTCTAAGTTAGTGGTGGCAGCTAATTAGGACTTTACCTATTAAATAATACAGAAATAGTAATAATAATAATAGCAACTAATATATGTCCCTCTCCTGGGCAGGGGTCTCCTCTCCTCTATCAAGAGAGAGAGAGAGAGGGTTTAGGCCTTAATTCACACACGCTGGTCTAATGCGGGTTGGTGAATTAGACATGTTTTTAGAATTTCTTCAAAGACATGTGGGTTTCCTCACAATATTGTGTAATCACAGGGATCCCTAGTTATGACGACATAAAAACATCTTTAAGAAATAACAATGTATTGTAGAGATAAATGGCTTTTTATTATTCACTTATAAAAAAATAAGCCAGTAGCTTTATTTCAAAAGCGCTCAACAACAGACCAGTAAAACATAATAAGTCATAATTACCGTTATTATTATTCACAGAACGTATAAGTTGAGTGTTATACCGATAATTATTTAACAATAGTGTTTGTATCGTTATATACAGTTAATAACATTTTATATATTATACGAGAACATAATTGGTCTCGTCTATTGAATACATTAAATCGTGAAATGTATTGATTAACGTTATGATATAGAAATTTAATAAATACCGTTATTTTAAAATAACGTTTATTTTTCAAATAAAAAGTTAGTTTTTGCTTTTTTAAGTTAGTGGTGGCAGCTAAGTAGGGCTTTACCTAGTATTTAATACAGAAATTGTAAACTTCTCTGTGGGTCTGTTTGCTAAGTTAGTGTTCATGGTTTTATGTTGGTATGATGAGCAAGATGCATTTTTTTGTGTCTGGGTTGTAACTTATCTTATATGTATACGTACTTAGAAATATTTAAGTTTGTTTATTAGTCATCTGGATACCATAATATAGGCTCTGCCTTAAGTAAAATTAGATGGGTATACGTAGGTAGCCCAATTTTTTTAATACTTTTATTTATTTGTCATCAGTTTTAATCAGAAAAGGTTCTTTTAAATCAAAATAATTGTTTTTGAGAATAGCTATACCTGACTTGGGTATCGTACCCAGGGCTACACGAATAACCAGAAATATAAACTTTTGGCAGAGGGACGAAGCAGTTAGATTTTTATTTATATTGTTACAATTTCCAAAGCGTCGCGACAATTTGATGCATCGCCAAGGGAAGCTTACAAATACAAAGTATCTGGGGAAATTATCTGAGTTGTTGCGTTTTGTTGGCCGACTGCGACTTGTGAATACAAATATAATCTGGTAAGATGGAAAAAAAAGTTAAAAATAAATCGGATCTGTATCCTTATTATTTATTAAAGACGAAGTTTTTGTAATTAAAAAAAAATGGCTTGTAAGTGACGTCAGATTTTTCATAAACAAGAGCTCGAAACCCCATCTCAGCCAAAAAAATATCAGCGTTTCCTTATCCCTATCAATTTGTTTCCAGTAAGTAACTCTTTGAAGTCATAGTTTCTTGGAAATATCGAAGTCAATACTAACGTATCTGGAAATAAAGAAACAAATCTGTATTCCGCAAGCAATTTAACTTACAAACGACTTTCATACACACACGCTTGAATTTATATACTACGTACCTATACATACTCTCAATCTTGGGGACAAATAAATGTTCGCCATATAAATCGAAGATTTGTCGTTCAGATTGTCAGACGCACTCAGAAGCACGAACCTTATTTGACTTTGAAACTAGTTAATGTGCTCCTAACCGAATTTTGTTCATGGCGGCTAATCTCAACGGAGACTAGGCATCTGCGGGGCAGATATTTTAGTGCTAAAGTGTGCGCAAACAAAATTGCACTCTTTTTTCCCTCACTCTAATAATCGAATGGGACGGGAATCCGGCACGTCCGGAGAGTGATTAGGCGTAGGACCAACGGCTTAACGTGCTTTGCGAGGCATGGGGGTGTAAACACCGCCAATTTTCAAATTCTAATAGTGAAATTTTTGACAGACAAATCCAATATTAATTTTTGATCTGACCCGAGAATCGATCCCGGAACCTCTTGATCAGCAATCACACACATCGACCATTGAGCCACCAAGGCAGAAAGACATCACTGAATGACAAGTGTAGTGTATAAATGTGTGTAATGCATATATAATACCATACCATAAATTAAGTTCTTCAAAAAAATGATTTGCCGAAGTTTACCCCAGAGACTATAGCATAGGGTTCTTCAAGAAAGGAGTTATAAGGTTTTTAAAGGGTACGGGAATGCGCAAGTGATACCCTTGGTGTTGCAAGCGTCCATAGTTTACGGTATATAGTTATAAACTTAAAGAAGTTTACAACTATTTTCTTAAAACAAATAAAGACGGGGTCGTCAAGCACAAGTCTTGATGTTGAGTGTTCATATGTAGGCTACGGTAACTGCTTATTATCGGGGTGACCGTCTGCTTGTTTGCTTCCTTAGTAGTATGTAGTAAGGAAGTTTGCAATACCAAGAGTACCACTTGCGTGTTGTTAGTACTCGTAAGTTAATCATCCCCTCCAAAGCCATATTATTGTGGCTATTTGACGACAAAAGTCACCCACAGACTTAACCCTATGCTTGAATTCTATGTTTATCTTTTACCTTTCAAGTGATATTCAGACCCTTTTTTCTTTGTTATATCTTTTTGTAGATCCGATACCACTTGAGGCAGTATTTATACAGATATACACGAGCCATCTGTTGGATTTTTTTTTATAATAGGTATTTGGCAAAAAATCATTCGGCCGGTCTGATGGTAAGCAGTTATTGTAGCTTATGGACGCTTGCAATGCTTGGGGCATCACGTGTTGCCGATCCAAAAATAATATAGAATCAAAGATTTATGATGGGGTTTCATTGGGCTAAGAAAATATTTGTTTCATGTTCTTCTTGACTTTTGGTTAGTGTCTAACCTGGTGACAGAGTTATTAAGATCGCCAATATTTAGGCTTTTGTCGTGATCTAACGTCTGTTTTCCTTTCTGATCAGAAGGTCTAAATAGCTAAATGTCCAACAACGCGAAACGTCTAATGAGCAGTAAGTCTACTTAGCAAAATGTCCATGTAGCAAAACGTCCAACTATCAGATGGTCTGTATAATAGCAGAACATCTATTTAGCAAAATGACATTTTTAAAATGTGTGATAGAAACTAAAAGTCATTTGTAAATTGCATAAATTTATTTGATAAAAAAAAAGTCTGAGTTAAAAAACTCTTCAATAAGGCGGGACCGACATTTTACGTGCTCTCCAAGGCACGGAGACACTCAGATGATCATTATGCGGTTACCTATTTATTGGGTAACAGCAACCTTAGTAAGTTATCCTGCTGATCGTTTTCCGAACAGCGACTGCATTTGGCTATGAGTATCTCTAATATTTGTTTAAAAAATCATCTCTGAGTAATCACTTAAGACGGTACCTTTATCAACTCACTCACAGGAACATAAATACACCACAAAAGACCATAGCCAAATAGCTTGATTTGGCTGTGGTATTTTGTAAGAAGGAGGTTAGGTTTCTCACATACATATATTGTACCCTACCATCTCTACAAATTCGATCTAGATTTGAAGCGTGTTTGTACGAAAGGTATAATCCATAAATGCTTTATTTCTTCTCTCTCTATTTAATTTTTTCCCGAAAATCTTTTTCCTAATAATTTTTTTATTTATTCTAAGATGTCTATGTCGATGTTAGCTTAAGATTTAGATAGTTACATCTACATATTTAACCTATGAAACTAATTTAACCCCTTTCAAAACTTATAGCTATTGGCTTATAATCCATGGTAAACACACAAAACGACGCAACATGATAACCACACAAACTACTTACTTAAGTACCAATCTAAGAGATTTGTTGTAAAGGGCAAAGTCGTGAAGCAAACGCTACGTATGTATTAGGAAATTAATCAATAGTCGAGACTACTCACCACCCTACTCTAATCTTGCTAAGTAAACAGATTGTTTCTGAATCTAAACATAACTTGTTCGTGAGCTAGTTGTGTGTACGTGATTACTTTAATATTGGCACAGATTTTCACTTTACTTTAAGAGCTTGTTTTTTAAAACGACATGTAGGCTTCCAGTCCACTGATGCGGAAGAAGGCAGCGGGGGAGTATTACGGCAGCACAAAGCCGATGCATTATATATATACTAGCTGTTGGATAATTTCAGACCATAATCTATCTCTGTGCCAAATTTCATCCAGATCCGTTCAGAAGATTTTACGTGAAAGAATAACAAACATCCATCCATCCATTCTTACAAACTTTCACATTTATAATATTAGTAGGATATTTAAAATATAAAATGTATTTTAGCTGGTGGAAACTTTCCTATTAATGTTAATTTATAGAAAAAGGTGCGGTACCTTTTACAATTCAAACTTTAGTTTCTGATCAAGATACTTCCAACTTATCAACGCTTTTAGTTCCACCCTCAAGTTTACTTACAGTCTAAGATTTACCTCTTAATTAACGACTATAATAGCTTGGTTCGAAGTTCGCTAGAGATCTAATTAAAATAGTTAGATCTGCTAGCTGGAGCGTTAATTCTAGGCGGTGTTAGGCTAAACTGTTTTAGACACTTGTTGGCTGCAGCGGTTAGGCAACCTAGGCTTTCATTGAATCAGAATCTGGACTTATAATTTAGTTACGCAATTCTAAGATATGGTTATATTCAGTGTACCTTGAAAGGACAAATAGACAAATGTCATTTTTTTATTTCTCTAAGTCTATTGTAAATCTTATGATCCTTACTAATATTATAATTGTGAAAGTTTGTAAGAATGTATGGATGGATGGATGAATGTTTGATACTCTTTCACGTAAAAACTACTGAACGGATCTGGATGAAATTTGACACACAGATAGATTATGGTCTGGAATAACACATAGGCTACTTTTTGCAGCGATAACCAACATCCACGCGGGCGGAGCCGCGGGCAACAGCTAGTATAAAATATATCTAATATTTTTAGCATTTTTTCTATGCAATTAACGCTGGGCTGAAACCAGAGAGGCGCAGTTTCAAATCCTGATCAGAGATTGGATTTTTTCCACATTACATAAAATCTATATAAATTTCTCTACTATCAAGAAAGCAGATAGTATTTTGAGACTTAACCCACGTACCTAAACTGGACCAATGCAGATTTATAAATCAGGCATTAGAATATCTTCTAGCAATGATTTAAATTCCACAAAGTAAAGTGAAATTCACATTGTTACTAACAGTCGGGATTGAACTGTGTGAGTTTGGTCCCGGTATTGAACCGGTCACGATAAACTCAATAATTACCTACCAAACAAAATTTCATACGTCTTTCACCAGTTGACGGCGTGATTCTTCCATTATAGTTTTGTGAGTGTGAATTGGCTTAAATATTACGATCATAGTTGAACGAGTTTTATTTTGAATTTTCCTTCTCTTGCAGTGGATATTGTCTGCCTGAATTACTCCTTTAGTCGACTCTTAGGACACCCTTGGGATAGATAGGGGTGGTGATATTTTGTATTCTTAATCCGTCACCACACGGAATCCTATCAGGTTAGAAGTGACCAATTTAAAACGAAATGTATGGATGCAGAAATTTCTACAGGGCATAAGCTAAGCACAGATAAGCTATGCGATAGGCCATAAGATTGTTCACGTTTGCGCTAAGACAATTTGAAGAGCAGAACAATCATACAAACAAGGAATATTTCTTCATGAAGTTTATTTATTGCAGAATCTTAATGTTTAAAAGAAAAACGTGACTGACTTTTTAATTCAACAAACGCACTGATGAAATCACTAGACACACAGATTGCTATTATGATATAGGCATTCGCTAAGAAAGGTTTTTTAAAATGTAACCGCTAAAGAAGAAAATCAGCCGATGAAAGTTCGTATGGGGGATAACTGTAGTTTTCAGAGTTAGGTACAGTATAAGACTGAACACGCGAACGAAGTCGCGGGTACAGCTAGTACAAAATATAATTCACGGTCATAAAAACATCCAACCTTGGACCTAACCTTATCCATAACCTGCAATGATTTGTCGCATATATATTATACGAATCAAACCTCCCCTTAATCGCTTGACTAGTCATTTTTTTTTTAAACAACTCCCGCACTAGAAAACAAGCTCTGTGTCGCGGAGGATGTTACAAACATACAATTAACGGACACAAATTACACCCAGACTCAGAACAACACTTTGTGGGTCACACAAAGTTTTGTCCTGTGTGGGAATCGAACCCACAACCTCGTGCACAGCAGGCGCATACTGCAGCCATTGGACCACCAAGGCAGTCAACTTAAACTCAAAAGTACTTATACTATAGTCAGACTAATATTTTGTCGTTAGCTGGTATATTCCCAGTCACTTGTTCTTCAAACACCTAACACGTGCTCCTATTAACCCTGTTACGGTCCAAACGACCCAAACAATACAGTGAATTGTAATCGACAAATTGTTGCACCGTGGCTCTTTGTTCTCTCGTTTGTGTACAGTGTTCCACTGTTGATTGCTAATGGCTGTGTGTATGCAAACTGGAACTCTGTTGATGATTTCTGTTGTTATCAATTCGTGACGTGAAAGGACGGTGCTTTTAGGTCTGAAGCCATTCTGTTAATGATGCACTGACTGCTTTTTGGTTCAGTGGCTTAAGTGCCATTGCTAATTATTTATTTATTTATTTTATTTATGTATACGTTATTGTACACCATTATAATACATTACACAGTAACTTAATATAAATAAGATTTTAAAATGGGCGGCCTCATCGCTAAGAGCGATTTCTATCAGGCAACCTTTGGATGGTTATTGTGTTAGTGAGAGACAGCGGTAGTCGTTGGCGTACTAAATAAATAAGATAAATTGAAACAATTAAATAAATAGATATTTAAAAATCAGTATCTACTTATGATAATAAGAATTAGGTACTACCGCGTAGCGTGTTGTGGATTCGATCGCTCGTGTCGACGGGACAAAAGAAATGTGATTCATAAATGGTTGTCCCGAGTCTGGGTGTACTTTGTGTCCGTTAAAGATAAAGATAGTTTATTTGAAAAGAACATGTCCAGTTATAATAAGTAAATGACTAATGTTTATTTCCTAATTAGAGTAGGATATTTATTGTTTTTTTATAAAGTTTCCCAAGATACAGGGCAACCTAATGCGAGTGTTGTCTTTTGCGATATCATAGTTCGAAAGTTTTTAGGTTTTAAAAAATTTGTAACCATTTAATTCTGTACGATTAAGTTGTGAAATTAGCTCTTTAGGTTTCCCTGAGAGACTATAATAGTATCAAGAGCTTAAAGAATGGAGTTAGTAGAATTTTACAGGGTCAGTAATGCGCGTTTACTTACTTATCAGGCTTGTACTATTATTGCCGGTAGCAACGCATAGAGGGTAATATTACTGGTGTGTTTATGCAAGCCTCCATGGGCTACGGTAAATGCTTACCGCCAGGCGTGCCATATGCTTGTCTACCTTAGTAGTATAAAAGTAAAACTGCTGATCACGAGGTCCAGGGTTCGATTTCCGGGGTCGGGTCAAAAATAGATTTTTCTATTAAGAAATTCACAATAGACGCCCGAAGTTTGTAAATTAGCGGTGTTTACACTCCCGTGCCTCGGAAAGCACGTATAGTCGTTGGTCCTACGCCTGATCTGTCTTCGGTCGTGTCGTATTGCTGGTATTGTTCGATGCGACATCGAACAATAAGAAAGAGGGAATAAAGAGTGCACCTGTGCTTGCGAACACTCTTGTACACAATAATATGTCCTGTGCAGTTGGCTAACCTCTATTGGGATTCGCCTTCGTGACCGAAATCGGTCTTGACGACTATTATTATAAGAGTAAATAACTTTGGGCAGGCCTCCAACTAGGTGGACTGACGACCTGGTAAAGGTCGCTGGCAACCGATGGACAAGGTCAGCTCAGGACCGAACGATGTGGAGGACCTTGGAGGAGGCCTATGACCAGCAGTGGACGTCTTATGGCTGAGATGGATGAATGAAATAACTTTGTGACGACACGAAATAATATATTATATAGTAAAGGAATTACCGTTACCTTGTTAACATGGTCTCTAAGGATATTGGAGTATACCATGGCCATTGCCTCGAGCGCCATAAATGTCATACAGCCAACCACCCACGGTACTAAAAACGCGACATTTTCCTGCAAACAAACAAAATACATTAATAAAAAACTGTAGGAAACAATTCAAGCAAACCAGGCCCTTTAGACAAGTGCTATAAACGGTAGTCGAATCGAATAGAATAGAAAGCAAAAGTATGGGATTTGACATAAGTTTACGATATAATGTTGTAAAATTACGTCAAATCTTATACATTTTCTTTCGATCGATTAGAATAGAACGAAAACAGTAATGAGTATATTGTATTATAATATGTATGTATATATATATATATATATATATTTATTATGTTGATTAATATATTTTATGATATAATTTTGTCCTTTTAAGTTATATAATTATGTATTTTAAATGTAACACTTCAGACGAGAGACTTTGTGCACCTACTATAAATAATCTCCGCATCACCCTGTTGGTTGACTGGTAGAGAATGCCTCAGGCATTAAGTCCGCCATTATATGTACATTCTGTGTATATAAAGTTTAAATAAATAAATAAATAAAATGAAGGTATGAGATTTGACAATAAGCTTACGATGTAATGTCGTAAACTTACGTCAAATCCCATACATTTTCTTCCTATTCTATTCAATTCGACGACCGTTTATGCCACTTGTCTAGAGAGGCAGGTCTGTTTAGGGAAGTACTTTAACTTCACAGAAGAATACAGCCAAATAACTAAACACAGTGGTTTGTTTTTTCCTATAAGTACAGTTCTTAAGTGTTCATTTAAAAAAAGTGTTTTATTCGCTTAAATCCCTACGATCCCAACACTATATACTATGTGAGTACAGGTCTCTAAAGCTCAAATTAGGGATATAATTTGAAAGAAACATTTTCCTATCCCAGGGATACTCCATATTAAAAAATTGGCAACACGCAAGTGATACACCTGGTGGGTATTGCAATCGTGCATAGGCTACGGTAACTGCCTAACATCAGGCGGGCCGTTTGCTTGTTTCCCCCCAAGAAGTATATACCTCTCTATATATATATAAAAAACCTAGTATTGACCCGAGAATCACTTTAATTAGAAACTGAACAGCTCTTATATAACCACAGATAGGTACAACAGTGTAGATGAACACATTTATTCTCTACTTTACGATTGCTTGTGTCTTTAAACTTCTGTTTTATATTCCATAAAATACAGTAAGTGTCGCGAAGGTCGAATAACCTTTGGTAATATACTTTCGTTTAAGTCTAAATTATATCCACCTATAACGGTTGATATATATTTTAGACTTTATAATACGTAGCTTGAGTATATACCACGTCGCACTGTATTATAAAAAAATGTTTATTTCACTTTATGTACCACAAAAAATTGTACGTAGCGTTTGCCATTCTTTTTTATGATATACGGTCCATCTGATGGTAAACATTATCGTAAACGTATCTTAATATGGAAGCTTGCAATACCTGGATTCCAATTACGTGTTGCCACCCAAATTACGTGGTGACCCTGAGATAGAAAAGCCTGTCTATAAAATCACGCCAATCCAGGTCTGGCCCATTTAGAGTTGCGCTCTAAATGGGCCTTACCTGTACTCATGCACAACCACACTACTGTGTGTAGTTATTTAGCTGTAATTTTGTTGTAGTATTTCCTCTATTACAGAAAAACTGGCTTGTATGGGACCTGTCCTATATTTAAAAAACAAAAGTTTTATTAAGAAACTACGTTACATAGGAATATTATTATTATTTTTTTTTTTAATGAAATGAAATTTAAACATCTTTTACAAAATAATCTTATCAAATTCCTTATGTTGTCTCTGTTTCTGATAAATTTATTAATATTATCTGTTTAAATGAATCAATATTTTAATGCTTGCCGCTGACAACCCTACGTCCTGTAACGTCTGATTTTGTGTTAAAGGTATCCTGGGATGAGAAAAATTTTATTTTTAAATCAGGTAAATATTTTGGTACCTAATAAGTACTAATACAACTTGACTAAAATGTATGAATTTAGGGTAATTAAAGTAATTTCTAAAACAATTAAAAAAGTGCAATACTTACTTTATAAATTCCATAAAACAGAAATATGCTGAGTACAATCATAAACATCTGTGTTCCTATTATTGCAAAATATGCTATCTGTACACCTGGAACAAGAAAAAATACATTTTGTTATTAAGCATGAAGAAACAAATTATTTTGAAATCGAATTTGTTTGGCATTATTGAAAATCAAATCAACAATATTTGGTAACCAAAACAAAAGTGTAATCCCATCATCATGTACATAGGGCAACGGAGATAGCTGTACAGGTCCGCTGTATGAAGATTAGTTTTTTAAGAAAATCATATCTCTGTGGTATTTGGTAACAGAAGTGAACCTACAGATAAATATATTTTTGACACATATTCATAATTGGTTTTCCTAAAAACCTCATCTTCATAATGCGGCCCTGTACAACTTTCTCCGTTGCTCACCGTATATGTATTTATAATCATTCTAAACGTGATCCGTGCAAATACTTAGCACATAATTTTCATAATATTTTTGGCAAAGTGTTGATGAATGTAATATTACGCTAGTATGCACTTGTACAGATTAAAATAATGTGTACCAATACTATATTATTGCTAGTATCAATAACTGATTCCATTTCAATTAGCCTAAAAGGTACATCGACTACTAATCACTTATAAACGTACTGTCTACTAATATGGAACTCAGTTTCAGTCCACAGCTGGACATAGGCCTCTGCTAATTCACGCCACAATATCAGGTCTTCGACCTTCATCTAGTCTACCAAAACAACGTTCTTAAGGTTGGAACTTCATGGAATTTGTCGAAGTAAATAGAAAACGTATCTCCACATTCTAACTAAAAATTTAAATAAATTGGAAATACTTTAAATGTAATTCAATTAAGAGATGTAGGGCACGATTTACACGATAAAGGGAACAAGCTCGACTGTGGTAGGATCTCACCCTTACAGAAGACCACAGCCAAAAAACTACACACCGTGGCTGTGTCCCTGAGCCCTGAGTACAAGTCTCCAGCTAATTTAAAAATGTTTTCCTATCCCAGAGATATCCCATAACTAAAGCTTAGTGTTACAAATTTTGGGCCGGCAACGTACGAGTACTGCATATTACAAGCGTACATAACTGCGGTAAATGCTAAAACAAAATGAAAATTTCATCTAGGTAACCTACAAAATATTCTACGAAGGAACATTTTCGGTATACAAACAATATTTTGTGCATCGCACACGTAGCGCTATTTGCATAATCAGACTTGTTTACGCTATATCAGTTGGCTCTTGCTATGCTGACTTCAAAAATTGGACGAACTTCAAGTTTTTAAAATTTCTATTTATTTATCTGCTATATTTGTATTGAGCAAGTTTATTTGTTTTAAATAAACTTGCAGTTGAGCAAGTTTATTTAGTTATAACACTCCAATGCCATACAATTTTTATGTCGGTGATGGTCGTTTTTGCAAGATACCAATACAGTGCCAGATATTTTTCTGTACTTAGTATGAGTCTACAAATTATGCAATACAGAAGTGCAGCTTCTGGAGGACTGTAGAGTAATTTGATTACCATTATAGTACCCATTGTTTGTTAATTCAGTTTAAAAAAGCCATTATTAAAAAAGTTATATTTTTTTTTATACTAGTTCGATGGCAAACAAGCATACGGCTCACCTGATGTTAAGCAGTTACCGTAGCCTATGGGCGCTTGCAATACCAGCGGTATCACTTGCGTGTTGCCAACCCATTAGCGTATTAAACCTTACAAATAAATAGGTTTACTCTTAAGCAAATTTTAATAAGCATAAGTAAGTAGGTACTTTCTATTACAAAAGGCAAAACTATTTAAATATCATGACATTCAGTGTGACGTTTGCACTTAACAGAAATATCACGAACAGTACAAGTATAAACACATAACTAGATTACCAACAAACTGGTTTACCTAATTCCAATAAGTGCCCAAGATATTTATAGCATACTTGAAAGAACCCACGAGTTGGAAGCAATCGAGGCTCGAACAATCGTCACGTAATCTATTCGAAGTGAACAAACAAATCTGGCCAAAATCGATTACATCGATAACCCCAAGGGTATTTGCTCGATACTAGCAAGAATCCTGCAAATCGGGATTGTGAAGACCGTGAATTGGATTCCAATTCCAGTTCACTATAATTCAATAGGAGTAATGGGTTCATGTCAAGTGAGGAGCATCCGAGCTCAATGCATTGTCCTGTTAAAAAGCTGCTTTGAGCTCTTTTGTGAAAGGCTTTCGTAAATTGATGGCATCACTGGGTTTTCAATTGAATTCTCATGTTTTATTCACTTTTTTTCACTAAATGATGCGTTCTATTGATCACTCAGTAACTTTCGCTATAAATAATAACGATAAACTCCTTTTTCAGAATATTTTAAGCGCGCTTAGTAATATATATAATACAATTAGATAGATAGGTACAAATCAGCACAACTTACGTTTCAAATGAGGCTTCTTAGAACGTTAATAAAGTAAAGTCAAAGTCAAACTCTTTTATTAATTTAGACCAAAAACATACTACTAATGTTTTTCCTACGGTCAATACGTTGACTAGTGTAGGGCCTCAAGAAGAATTGGCAAGAAAATCAAAATTTACGCACACTAACCGCTGAATACACAAAGCTAAGATTAATATATATTATGGTATTAAAAATGCTAAATTCCTTATATCTGAGTATTATCATAATCCAAGCGAAACAATTGGTTACAAAATGCCATAATTTATGGTTGAAATTAGGTACTGACGTAGAATTTCTTGGGAATAGGCATTACGGCGCCGGCGGCGTCTAGAACATTCAATATAATTATAAAAAATAAAATAATTAATTGTTGAATTAATTCGTTAAAGTACAGGCTATTCATTTTCAAAAATCTTTTGTTAAATACCAGAGATTGATAAAGATAAAACGATAGTAATTTGGCAAGGCCAATTTGTTAAAATTCCAAATTTAATTTAGAATTTAGAGAATTATTTTAGCATCTGAGATGCTTGGAATGTTATTTCCTTAGATAGTTCTGTGCAATAATATTCATAAATTATTTCTGATCAATGTATCTTATTATCTGTTGGTCTAGTGGTTAGTGACTCTGACTGCTACGAATCGAACCCACGACCTGCTGGTCGTGGGTTCGATTCCCACCCAGGACAAATTCTGTGTGATGAGCATAAATGTTTGTTCTGTGTCTGGGTGTTATTTATCTATAAAATGTATGTATTTATAAATATATAAGTATGTTTATGAGTTGTCTGGTTGCCATAGTACAGGATCTGCCTAGTTTGGGATCAGATGGCGGTGTGTGAGTTGTCCCGTAATATCATTATTATTATCTTGGCATCCAATCCTTCGTTTTGTTTGTAAGGACTCAATCATTCAGATTGACGTGTCTGTTCATCTCACGAAATATTTTTTATTATTTCGTATTGCTTCTAGCCATTGCGTGCCAAATCAAACGTCTATCACTTTCTGTTATATTTGTATATCAAAACACTTTACTTCAAGAAATATCTCTGATGTATTGTATATTTATTGACATTTAGAAAAGAGAAGTGATTTCAGAATTACAATTTCGAGATCCAAGTGATTTACAGTTAACATGACAAAACCAAATATTATTCTCTAACATTAATAATGTATTAGAGATAAACATAATGCAGAATATAATACAAGCACTATCTGATCCAACCACGGATCCAACATAGGTTGCTCTGCAGCGCCACCTACTAGATCCAATTGTAAATTTAAACTATGCGAACACACACACAACATTTCATTTAAATTGGCCAAGCCATTTAGGAGGTTTGTTAGTTCAGTGACATATTATTATACACGTACAAAAAAAATACTTTAGCAGTTAACTAAGACGCGAAAATGTAACATATTGATATTTCCTCAAATCCTGAAAGTCTAATCACTGTTTACGAAACGAAAACTGTTTTAATACGTAAGTGTTCCTAAAATAAAATAACTGTTGCTCTCTTTAGACTAAATTTCAGTGTTTTTCAACTTAATTTACTTTGAAAAAGGACAAAGAAGAAAACTAGTTATTACATAAAAAAGTTTAATAAAGTTTGCCAGCGCCTACTCGATGCACAAATAAAGTTTCTACGAAACTAACAAGAGCTGGAATATAAAATTGAATGCTAGAACGTCTTTCGTGTAATTTTCCCTAGGCATTAGGTCGATAAGCATACATATGTAAATACATATAGTTAGGCAGTTTTTCAGTTCCAGGAAAATTATACGTTCAGTTAGAATAATTGTGTGTCTGGTAGTTTAAATTGCTATAGAAAATATATGGCTACCGTGAATACATTGTTGGTGGTTCGGAGTAACTCACAATTTTCAGATCAAATAAGGTGTGTAATCTATTGAGTTTTACAAATTACTAGAAGGAATAAAAATCATTTATTCAAATATTCAAAAAACAACAAGAGAATAGCATATAACAAAAATAAATACGTTCAATATATATAAAGTAAGATGATGATATGCAATTTATATCTTGTAATACACGCCATGAATGAATTAAAATTTAACTAGCTACAGTTCAGGGTATTTATATAAAGAGGAAACTCTTAAACTATGTTCTGACCAGGTAATCACTATGACATTTTTGGAATGTTCAGATTAGGAAGAAGGTGTTATTCTTAATGAAAAGGAAGACTTTACTAAACAAATATTATCGAAAGCCCTTTTTGCTTTTTGTAGCCCTTTATAATTTTCTCAAAGACTTAGAATAAGAAACTGACTGACTACGTTAAATAAATGAAAAAATATTTATTTATTTCGCTACCTTCATACGAGTCTTTTAAGGTTTCAAGAACAAAGTCTCAAAACACATTCTCAAGAGTTATTGCCGTATTTATCCCTATCAGTATAATTGACATACTTACGTCTTCTATTAACAAAATTGTTCGCATTTCAAAAAGCCGCGAGTTGATAATGAGAATTCTTTACCTTTCGTTCTCCAACAGGAAAACGACTGGACCTTTCAATTTGTGTTGTGTTGGTATTGCGCTAAAGGCTATTGTGCAAATGTCATACATATTTGTAGCTGATAAAAGTTAATCAAAATGTTTTATATATTCTGTTGCTTTTTGTACATTTGTATATTGTTAATTGCTATTATACTATCGCAAAACATAAGAAAGGGGCTCGTAGTTTAGAACTTGTGACGTGGATATGACGTGGATTAATAGCTAGTGAGTTTGAGAAAGCTGGTTGCAGGTTAATCCATAAATGGGTGCCCATATTTTTAAAAACAAAAGAATTTAGACCCCTCCTTGCCTTGGAGAGCACATAAAGGTGATAATCTTTCTCCGATTGTGACTGAATGCATTCCCATCAGACTATCGGTGTAGAGAGGCACACAAACTTGTCCACTATAATATGTCTTGTGCAGTCAGCTATTCTCAGTTCTAATTATAATAAAGAGCGTTGACGTTATAGAAAGAATTATCGACATATATGACATGGATAGAAACATGAAAATTTGTTTCTTTATGATTTAGTTTTACTTTACATGACGCAAGTTTTGATAAGGTAAGTCTCATTCCGTCTTTGTTATTCTTAGCAAATAGGACAAATATTGCATGGAAATTTTCTTTTAATACTTTACATTTTTAGAACCATTTTATGAAATATACAAATAACGTTCCTTTTAAAAACTATACCTGCCAAAACATTTTTTGCTTCATAACATTTAACCTCAAAACTCAAAGCTGGGCTTACTATAATGAAGCACATTACCGCGTACCAACATAAACCTTAATACCCCGTTAGACGAAAACCATTTCGTGCAAAAAGACTTTGACCCTACTTATACAGCATACGCTGTACTTATGTACCCGCAAATGAATTATACAAAGGGACCTTTCCAGTGGAGAATTTCTTATTCATCTTGTCTTACATTACCGCCTAAGCTTTTCTGATCTAACACTGTTATTACACTGTCAAAATGAAATGTCTTTTGGTAGTACTGTATTTGGAAGTTTATAGTAATTTTGTTTTTGGAGGTTTATTTTGGGATGTTCCAACGTTATCAGTTTAACTCTTCTTTGTTTTATGAGTTGACTCGGGTGATTGTCTATTGTTTTACGATTGTATACCGTCAGGTAGAAACTTGATTAAATAGTGAACTATTATTTTAAGAGTTCATTGAATTTTCAAAAGTACTGGATTGACTTGCAAATATCTATCAATTAGCGATTTACTTTCAGCTAAGACAAAGAAGTAATTTATGTGTTGACGGTATAAATTAAGTTATTTTGGCTCGATAAATGGCAATAATAATTGCGTTTTTAGTAATATCACTGATGTGAGAAAAGAGTGAATGAATGAGTGAATGAGTAAGCTTTTATTAGCCTTTACAATGTTGCCTAAATCAGTATAATATATAACATCAGCACGTAGAAATAAACCATTAAGATGCAAGTTTTACTTAAAGTTTCGTACTATCTTTATTTTACTCATAGGGAAAAAGAGAGAGGGCATGAGACAAACCATGTGACACTTTCATCAACCAAATGTTTACACAACCTTACCTTTTCTTTAATTGTATCTTAGCCTTGCTAACGGCGGCAACAGCGGGCGCCTTATGTAGAAAGGGAAATATTCGTAAAATAATTGAGTTGCTTGCTTGTACTTTACTATTGTAGGTTTCAAATTGTGTACGATAAGACTAAAGAAAATTAACTTTAAAGGTCAAAAATAATTGTTGTAGACAGAATAAAGGCTCGCGTATAAAATTTCACCTACAAGTAAAATGTAGATATTTAATTTTTGAAATCGATTTAGATAGGTATTGATTTCGAACATTTTTTATGCACACTATAAAGTGCCAAGTATCATTGCAAGGTGCTTCTGAGTTTTTTTCATTGGTTTTTAACAAAACAACAATTTTAATTATTTTCCTAGCGTCTACTCATTGAGACCATTCTTATGAGCCCAAACACCATATACCTGCTGTAAATTGCTGAAGAATTGGGTATCTCGCAGACTATTTGATGCTGCAGTATCAGCTTAAGGTTACTATTTCATGGAAATATCATCTAAATAATAGTAAAATAATGAAATCCCTTCATAATCGTTGATAGTTTTCTAACTGATCAATAAATCTTCTAAAATTATAGCTAAGAACCATTTCCATGTCAACTTTCAAATAAAAAAACGTATGAAACTACGAACTGGAAGATATAGATACATAGATAGACACGTTAAACTTATTTTTGGCTCGGGGGTTAAAATAAACTTGACATGTATAATTATATGTTAAAAAACAAATCTTGCTTATCTGGACAAAACTTTTGGCAAATTACTCCCTAAGTACTTATAATAAGGTACCCAACTTACTAATCTTAGGCATGAAAACTTGTAACCTCTGCTAATTTGTTCCGTTGTAAATTATACCCATAGGCTTAACTTTAAGGTGCTTTAAGTCTTGTTTTAGGGTTTCATATTATAATATGACATCTGTATATTTCGCAAATGTCTGATTTAAACTGAAAATACCGGCATGCTCCAAGTAGTTTCCTTTAAGAGACGGGAGTAGTTATACACATTATATAATTATTTACTTATCTAAGAATCCCTGTTTTTAAAAATTCCGTTACATTCAGGCTGCTGTCATGACATGACGTTAATATGGCTTGTCACTGACATGGCATTGAACTAAAATGGCACCTGTTAGGAGAAGCCTTTGTCCAGTAGTGGACAGCGATTGATACAGAAATACAAGCCAAAATGTTCTCTAGAAATTCTAGAGGAAGATCTATGTCCTACAGGGGACGCAATTTGACTGAGACGATTCTGATGATGATTAATGTTCATAATGGAGACATACCTATTACACCAGAACCAACTAATCTACTTATAACCATTATAATGGAACCTGCTCTCAAAATACAATGGGCTAAAATCGATCAAACGACGGACAAAGGCCCCAAACTTATTATACCATTTAGCTTCAGGGGATAATGAAACAATGAAAATTGAAAAAATATTTGCATAAAGCTGTTCATAATTAAACTCAAGTACTGTGTTATATTTAACATGGATAGTAAGAAAACCAGAAGAAGAATCCTGATTGGGTAAAGACTGACGTCTTACAAAAGACCACAGCCAAATTACTATCTACAACTTTGGCTGGAGTCTTCTGTAAGGCTGCAGGTGAAGTCTACAATATGTTTTCTTATCCCAGAGACTCTCTATCATAAAACCCTGGTTTCCATTTTTTGTTTTGGCAACACGCAACTAATACCTTCGGCATTGCAAGCGTCCATAGGTTATGGTAACTTCTTACCATCAGGCGTGCCGTATGCTTGTTTACTACCTAAGTGGCTCTGTGGTCGATGTGTGTGCCTGCTGATCACGATTTCGATTTCCGGGTCGGGCCAAAAATTTATATTGGGTTTTCTGTCAAGAAGTTCACAACTGATGCCTGGAGTTTGGAAATTGGTGGTTCCTACGCCTGATCTCTCTCCGGTCGTTTTGAATTGTTATCCGAAGGAGTCCGTCGAGGGGGAATAAAGAGTGCACTTGAGTTTGCGCACACACTTGTGCACTATAATATCTCTCGCGCAGATGGCTAGTCTTCGTTGGAATTAGCCGCCGTGACCAAAATTCGCATACGTGACAGAATTTTAAGTTAGACATTATTATTATTATTATAAAAACTGAGATTACAGACGTCGCAAACATCGT
Organism: Trisateles emortualis; assembly: GCA_947095525.1. Classification (NCBI taxonomy): domain Eukaryota; kingdom Metazoa; phylum Arthropoda; class Insecta; order Lepidoptera; family Erebidae; genus Trisateles; species Trisateles emortualis. The sequence continues at coordinate 14,963,531 of OX352736.1, read as the reverse complement.
TTCCCCTTTTCCCTACGTTCTATTCGTAACCGGGCAATTTCCTGGTATAATCAAGAGAATTATTAACACCACCCGGTAGCGAGATGCTTTTATATATTAAGGATATATACATCAATTTTACATAAACTGGTTTTCGCGTTGGGCCAATTTTAAAATGTTCACCTACCTTCCTGCCTCGGTTGCCTTTAGGTTATTTCATATTTTATTATGTTATACATTTGGTAATAACAACGTTGGGTTTTCGTTAACGGAGTTGTGGCGAATAGAATTTGTTTGATACGATTTTGATAGATAATTATGTAATAATATTTTGTTATGTTCGATTTCGAAAAGATTTTGTGAGTGGAAAATTTGGTTAGGTATTTTTTATTTGAGATGAAGAATGATTTTTGAAGTAAAAACTTCTTTAGGCGCGTTGAGCACCTTTTGGGGAAAACAAAAATCATGGAAGTCATCGTCACCGAATTTCCATATTCAAAAATAATAATCTTATAGCTCGACGATACAATTCACAAGTTACTTAGTTTTCGCTTCCATCGGCAGTCGCCAAAGATTGCCTCAGATGTTTTTTATTTTAGTTACTTGTTGCCGTTGGCACTAATATTGGAAATGATAATATCTTTCTATATGTAAGAACTAGTTCTATATCAATAACTGATTGATATGACACTGAGGTAAACATATAAAGTAACAAATCCATACAATATAATGTGTCAAAAATATTGAAGACTGCTATTCCCGCTATACCATTATGCCGAAGTAGCTTTGAAACGACCAAACATTTGGAAGTAAACATAAATCTATCTCTTTTACTAGAACTCGTTAGCACGATGACATATATATTTGATATGACAGAGACAGTGATATTACATGCATCGACACGTTCGGTGTTGCATTCCATATGAAAACAAAAGACGTTTTGATCATCTAGTGGACACGTAAAAACCGTTTTATCTTTCTGCTCGTGTTTAAGTGCTGACTCGTCGAACTATGACTATGGAGTGCATCTCTGTGTCTCCGGTTGCAGGATAAGTGTGTGTTTTATAATATCTCATGCGCACATGGTTTCGTCAAGATAGATATAGAACTGTATGTTTGTTTCCTACCTATTTAAGTCAACCCATTGGCCTGATTTGAAACTCTCTCTCTCTCTTGATAGAGGAGAGGAAAGGAGACCCGTGCCCAGCAGTGGGACATAATTATGTATATGGGTTGCTATTATTGGCCTGATTTGATATTGGTAACTTTATAAATAATCTAATTATATACAATGCTAAACCTAAAAATAAGCGGTCCCAGCGCTTATTTTTGAGTAGGTAAAAATAGTATTAACTAATCAAACTCACAGTTTTCGTACTTACATATTTGTTTTGAATTTCATTTTCCAAAAAATCAGAACCCTTTCTTTCAGCAACGATTTTGATACAATGAGAATATTGCTCTCCTTATCGCACGATATACAAAAACATAACGAGCGACAAAGACAACAATAAATTGTCTAACTCTTTGACAAAGAGTAGAGCAGCAGGTTTTAACTTAGTCTGAATTATTTATTCTACATTTACATATTTTGTTTCGTTCATATTCAAGATGGTAATAAATTATGCATTGTGTTGACATGGATCGGGCCGGAATAAATGATAGTGACCATTTGGCTTTGACGTTGAAAATTTCTAGAAAGGCGTTGAGGATCACAAAGCTATAGTGCACTAAGCATACTGTGACTTTAAAAGCGTAGATGTAGAAATACCGTTGGTAAAAGTAAAATAAACAATTAAGATTTGTAGTCTCGCACTACGTTATTTGATTGTGGTCTTCTGTAAGATGAAGGTTCTTCCCCAGTTGGGCTAGATAAAAGAGGCATCATACTAATGTGCTACTAGTATTATGGTGCCCTCTCCACGTCAGCAAACTAGCCGTAAAGTTTGCTAACATCATCTTTCTAGCTTATTCATAATTTATGACCTTCATAAGTGTTATTTTGTAACCTAAATGAATAAATGAATTTTGCGTTTGAGTATATTATCTTCCATGATTTTGGCGTAGTCCAATATACTGGCTTTTGACTCATAATTGCCTAAAGAACTTCTCGATCTCTCAATATTTAAGGCTTGGACGAGACGATTTTGCTAGTGTTATTAGTAATTAAGGGCCATTCCTTACCTCTTTTAATTACTATTTTTATCGGGTTAGTATTGTGTAGAAGACGTATCATAGTAACTAAAAGTAGAATATTACCATTAAATAACAAAATCCTTAATAAAATAAATCTCGGAATCGATTCGAATCGAAATTGCTTTCCTAAAAAAAACAAGATTGAACATTTCGAAATGAACGAAAGTTTACATCAGAAATCCCGCGGAGTTTAATGGAATGTTCGGGTTTGTTCGATAATGTTAATTTGAAGTAATGCAAGCGTTCCAAATTGATAACAATGAACTGGACTGCTGTGTTGCAATACTGGGTTGGATTGACGGGTGGAACAAAGTGGTAGGTACTACATTATTCCCTCAATAAACACTTAGTGTCAGGGTGTACTGAGAAGGTTATCACCTTTCTAAAGAATGACTCTATCACATGCAATAATATGTTTTTTCTTAATATTAACGCGTCTCAAAAATATTTTTTGATTTTAAACTTTTTATACTAAAAAGTTAATACGTACGATTAGGCTGTGGAATGAGCTCCCTGCCGAGGTTTTCCCAAAAGACTATAGCATGGGGTTCTTTAAGAAAGGAGTTATAAGATTTAAAAAGGGTCCGCAACGCGTGAGTGACACCCTTGGTGTTGCAAACGTGCATAGGCTACGGTAACTGCTTACCATCAGGCCGGCCGTATGCTAGTTTGTCACCTTGGTAGTATAAAAAAAAAAACTGAACGATGAATCAAACCAATTAAATTTCAACAAAATAACGTTTTGGTTGGGCCTGAATAAAATATCGCTAAACGCTATTATGCCAGTCAGTGTTGTTACAACGGGTCTCGTTTGTCGCAGACGATACGACATCTATACGTATCGTATCGATCTCGTGTCGTCCGCTATGGTGGCAGACGAAGCAGACGAACATGATGGATGGTAAGTGGTAACCAAGCTGCTCATGGACTTTGGCAAAACTCAGGACATAGCCAAACCGCTGTCAATCGTACCTGCCAGTCCATAAATTGGTTTCAATTTTTTTACAAGAGGCATGCACTCATTATGTTAGTAATTAAAAGAGCCGTAGATGGGAAGACAAGTTGCATATACATTATCACAAAAAAAAAACTTATGTTGTTTATTTATTTATATTCTTTAGTAATTCGATTTGAAAAATACGCAAAAAGGCGAGATCGACCGTCGAATAAATGTATTGCCGTGTACCGTATCGGAATTGTTCCATTGGGGTATAAAAAGCCTCTCTGAAAGCTCCATTGAGGTAATAAATTATGTTTCAGATACTCCATATGTATGATATCGTTTGGGAAACGCATAGATAATAAATGTCAGGGCATGTTTATAATGCACATGATAATAATCTTGTGTGACGTGAATGTACATTAAATGACACAATGCTTTATTCAGAGCAATGCTATTAAAAGGCTTATTACACTGTCACTGGCAATATCTGGATGTGGGACACCGAAGAGAGGCCTCTGTCCAGCAGTGGACTACAATAGGCTGATGATGATGACACTGTCAGAGAAATTACATGCTTTGACTTTATATATTTCTGTTTACCAATATAACTTGCTCTTCTAGGCAAGTGGCATACACGATAGTACAATAGAGTAGAACAAAAAACAATGTGTGGGATTTGACATTGATTTACGACATTATGTAGTAAACTTATTTCAAATCCCATATTTTTTATATATTCTATTCTATTCTACTATCGTTTATGCTGCTTGTCTAAAGAAGCTGGTGTTCTAACTTTTCAGGAATAAGATTTTGATGTTTTCGTGTGGCTATCAATTCTGAAAATTCACCAATAGGACAGGTACAGTCTGAGTGTAGATGCTTTTTGTTGACATACCACGGGCGCGGCGAGACTAAACATAGTATTTTTTTTTATTTATCTGCTCGTCTTTTTAATTTCAGCACTAACCTTTTTACTCGCAAAACAAAATGAAATTCATATAGCCACAGTTTCTACAACATAAAATTAATATTTTAAAATTCATACAGCGCCTGATATTGGAAGGTATCCGGAATATTGAATATGAAATATTTGCTTTTATTTTATACTGACGAGTTTGTTATGCAGCAAATAGTACAAAGAGTATGGCATGTTGTTTTTACATACTAATATTTATTTTTGAAGTGAAAACTTCATTAGGCGTATTGATCACTTTTTGGGTGAACAAAAATCATGATACTCGCCTCATTATTTTTGAATATGGAAAACGTTCAGTGACTGAACGTTTTCCATATTCAAAAATAATAACATAATAGCTCGACGATACAATTGACTGCCTCGGTGGTCCAGTGGCCGCAGTATGCGCCTTCTGTGCACATAGGTTGTGGGTTCGATGCCCACACAGCACAAAACTTTGTGTGACCTACGAAGAATTGTTCTGAGTCTGGGTGTAATTTGTGTCCGTTAATTGTATGTTTGTAAAGTCCCCTGGGACACAGAGCTTGTTCTCTAGTGCGGGAGTTGTCTTTAAAAAAAAAGAAAAAGAAATTTACAAGTTACTTAGTTTTCACTTCTATCAGCAGTCTCCAAAGACTGCCCCGCATGTATTTTTATCTAGAATAATGTCACGTTTAGGCCTTTTTCTCTAAGGGAAAGGTCAGAGGTGTCTAACATCCACTTTAAATATTTATATAAAGTATTGAGCTAATACCGAGCATTTAACTTTTTGATACTGAAAGAATTTCAATTCAGTACTCTAAAGCAATATCAAAATGGACTAATAGGCAATATGAAAACTGAAAACGGACATAAAATTTAGTTGAATTGAATGGAATAGAAAGCAGAAATATATATATGGGATTTGACACAACTTTACGATATAATGTCGCACACTTACGTCAAATTACATACATTTGCTTTCTATTCTATTCGATTCGACTACCGTTTATGTCAGCCAGAAGGGCTGACCTACACATTATTATATATTTAACGCATAATATTTGATCCGCATTAGGCCAGCGTGTGTGAATTAAGGCCTGAACCCTCTCTCTCTCTTGATAGAGATACTTATGGTATTGCAAGCGTCCATAGGCTACGGTAACTGCCTAACATCAGGCGAGCCATACGCTAAAAAATATGTTATCTAATTTTCAGTATGTTGTATCAATATTATTTATTCCAAATTAAATGGAAAATAGAAAATAACGGCAATGATTGAATTAATTATCTTTGTTCTGGAGTGAGTATGTCAACATGTGACAACTAATATCAAATATTATTCTATGAAAACCATATTCAATAATATATTGCGGTCGGCAAATATAATTGAATATTATCAATAGTCAATAGTGTAGAGTTAAATATTTGTTATTTAAATGAAACTATGTTTTTGAAAATTTCCATGTCGCACCCACCTCTGACACAATTGGAGGCTTTACACTCGAAGTTGTTGACGAGTATGGGGGCCTGGACATACAGTCCAGTTAGGTAGGTCCAACTTCGAGAAAGAGGTCACTCGTCGAATTCGACTCGGCTGGGCAGCGTTTGGGAAGCTACGTCATATCTTCTCGTCCCAAATACCGCAGTGTCTCAAGACGAAAGTCTTTGACCAGTGTGTGTTGCCAGTGATTACATACGGATCTGAGACGTGGTCGTTCACTATGGGCCTCGTACGAAGGCTCAAAGTCACCCAACGAGCAATGGAGAGAGCTATGCTTGGAATTTCTCTGCAAGATCGAAACAGAAATGAGGAGATCCGTAGGAGAACCAAATTAACCGACATAGCTCGAAGAATTGCCTCCATTAAGTGGCAATGGCAATAAACCTTCCTCTTGAATCACTCTATCTATTAAAAAAACACTTCAAAATCCGTTGCGTAGTTTTAAAGATTTAAGCATACATGAGGACGGACAGACAGCGACAGCGACTTTGTTTATACTATGTAGTGAAGATCAAACTTGTTAAAACTAACAAATCATTTTTCATTTTCATAACTCTTTCAAGTTCGTTAGTTGAACGCCTACACTTGCAGCCACTTCGCCTAATTATATCTACGTAGGTTGGTAAACTACTAACCAACCTACGTGCCAGCTTGTTTATCTTTAATTTCATCGCGTTAGTACACCATTTTTAAAGTAATACTTTTTGAGACTACGTTTCATTGATTTTTTTGAGACTACATTTCCATTGATGATTCACTTACTCAGTTTTATTTTACGGTTGAGAACGTATGAGAGATGGCTTTTGGTCGGCAACGGTAATTGATTACCATCAGGCAGGCCGTTTGCTTGTTTGTTACCTTAGTCGCATAAAAAAGAAGATACTCTTACTACTGTTTTAGAGTTCAGATTTTATTGTCATGAAAGAATATACTGCGATGGCAAATAAAGTGTAATATTAGTTTGTACTTAAGAGAGGTAGAGCGCCATACGATTGAGCAAGCCCGACTGTGGCAGTACCTCCTACCTTACAGAAGACCATAGCCAAATGACAAGACACAGCGGTGTAGTTGTGGTTTTGTGTGTGTAGTACAGGTTTCCAGCACTCATTATTCTTCCCTATTCCAGGGATACTCCATCATAAGAACAAGGTGTTCATTTTTTAGCAACACGCAAATTTCTGGTTTCGCAAGCATTTACAGGCTACGTCAGCTGCTTACTATCAGGCGGGCCGTATGTTTGTTGACTACCTAAGTAGTGTAAAGAAACACCGGCGATACCGCGTTTGAATAAATCATAATTGGACATGTATTATAGTTTGACGTCTCTTAATCAATAAACACATACTATTGTTAAAATCAAAACTTTCCATACAAAATTCATGCATTTCCATTTTTCTGTACAAAAAAATCTTGTAGTCGACAGCTATAAAACTTCCAACAAAACAACGTTCAAAGAGAATGTACGCCAACTTCCTTAACCCACAGGTATCGCAAAGAAATATAACGACATTTATCAAAGTGTTACTCGCTTGTTCGAGTCTATACAAACCCTGAACCGACGTACATGCTAGTACAGTTAGCAGAAGAAATTGGCAGGATATTGTGATAAATGGGCAAGTTAAATACAAAGGGATAGGCAAGGCATCATTCAAGAGAGAAAGCACGACTGGAAAAAGACTTCTACTTTACGGAAAATCACAGCCAAATAACTATACACGGCGGTGTATTTGTGTTCCTGTGCCCTTTCAAAGTAAGCTGTTATCAAAACAAAGACCTTACTGCCCGCTTAATTGTAAGAAAGTAAGACAGAAAAACGTTTATTTAAACAGGTAAAAAAGGAAAAATTTATAATCCAATAAATAGACACTAAAATTAACAACAACATGAAACGTAAAAATGATTATTTTTATCTTGTGTAATGTCGGCATAAGTCCCAATCTTAGCTTATCATAAGCAGTTACCATAGCTTATGATGCTTGCACTGGTATTGCAAGCATCTTTAGGCTATAGAAGGCATCATTAATACGCTACTGACCGCACTTGCACTTGGCTGTGGTTTTCCCCAGGTCGGCTTCTTGTGGTATCTCTTTCAATTAATTGTTTTGCTATCTGTACATAAAATGAATAATACAGACATATTTCTTGGCAATAACGACCTTGGTATCAATGTTTACATTACACATTATGGCAGACACCTCTATTGATATATGAGGAAAAGAGGTCGCCTTTTTCTAATAAAAATGTGGCGCTTTTCTTACAATTTTTCACCTTTATGTTTTATGGCCTACGCATCAAGACTGTTGGTTCAAGAGATTGGGAGCGTAGGTTTCTAATACAATGACCGTCGTTTGACGTCACTGACTTGTGAGCCTTGAATTAAATCGTAAGGTTGCTGGTCTATCGCTATTTTATTAAATAACGGAGTGTTTTTTGGATTTAATCAAGGTGTAACGACGTAAAGAGTTTTAATAGGTTTTTATGTCGTTTTTTTTTGTAAAAGTAAAGCATTAATTCGAACACTTACAAATACATTAATGATTTTTCTTTCCAATAAAAAAACATCGATACGGTGATCAGTCTTAAATTTATTGTTGATATTTGTCTTAATCTCCATCATTTTTCTATGCGCGGATGCGCAGGAGTTTTTATAATTATATGATTTTATGCGGAGTATAAAAATAAAAATAAAAATAAACTTTACACAGCTGGCTGTGTAAAGTTTATTTCTATACTCCTTAGATGGCAAATAAGCATAATTTGCATGTTACCGACCCAAAAAAAATGTACAACCAGTATTTTATGACAAAGGTTTTTTGAGATAAAAATATATTTATTCTAAAGCGCATTCCTTAAAGCAAAGCTATGTTACTTTATTTACTACTTCTTGATGACAAACACCTGATGGTTACCATAACATATGGATGCTTCCAAGTTTGCAATACCAAGAGCGTTGTTGACGATACATCGTGTACTTCCAAAGGTTTATGAATTTGATTTTGTATTTCAAAATAATAAAAAATAATATGCAAAAATAATTGCATACATAATTGGCTTTTTTATTCCAATTAAAATGCTTTTGTGAAGAAAATTCTAGACGATGTACACTCTAACCACATTACAAAAACGAGCAAAGTACAAGCAATTCCATTTTATACGATACAAGCCTTACTAATATTATAAATGTGAAAGTTTGTAAGAATGGATGGATGGATGGATGGATGGATGTTTGTTACTCTTTCACGTAAAAACTACTGAACGGATCTGAATGAAATTTGGCACACAGATAGATTATGGTCTGGAATAACACATAGGCTAACCAGGCAGCGATAACCGACATCCACGCGGGCGGAGCCCCGGGCAACAGCTAGTCTATAATAAACAAGAGAATAGAAAAATTTACAGAAAATTACCTCGCCCGCTTTGTTTTCAGGAATTCGATAAATGTTATAACATTTAATATTTCTTCACAATCCCAGACGCCGAAACATTAACGGAGTATTCTTAATAATTAATATACTTGAAGCAAAGGGAATCTTTGATAATTGACTCCACGAATTTCTCCTTTACTCATTCAATCATTTTTATGCGAACTTAATTGTTTCCTTTTACATTCAATGGAGGGCTTATACCTTTTAGAATATTGTCTGGAAGAAATCTTTCGGCACTTTTATACGATTTGAATATTCATTGGCCGATATTGATAAAGGTTCTATAGGTGATGGCTATAAATTTGATGATTCTTTCGGCATAAAGGTGAGGTTTATTGAGCTGTTAAATGAAGAAATTGAGTTTTTAAGTATAATGAAGGTGTAGAGAGCCTTTTTGCTATCAGTCAATGGATTATTAACTGTGAAGAAAACGTTTGCGTCAAGGATTTTATGTTCGTGATATAATTTTTTGTTAAAACCTGTAGAGGTAGGAAAAGATGCCTGTACTGTAGAGTACAGGCATCTTTTCCTAGTTTAGAGTTTTTTAAATGTCTGCAGAATTTTTTCAGGCTTTGTCAAAACTATACGTTTAAGTAAGCACCTAAGGTATTTCATTTCACAGATACTGCAGTACTTATAAGATTGCAAAAATTTAGTAACATGACTGGTAACACGTCAAAAAATCCATCAATTGTAAGTGCAATTTAAGTAGATTGATTGAAAGATATTACTACGTTGCTTCGACTTATTGACGAGACAGATGACGTTGATGGATCCATTTAGGTACGCAATATAACACATATATGTATATTATTTGTTTTCTTTTACGCAAGATGACGATTTCTTAACGACATAATAATATTCAATGCAACAGGCAATTGATACAAATATACATAATACTAGTGGACCTGGCAGACTTCGTCCTGCCTGAAAAAGCTGATATACCGATAGCAGCGCCACTTACCGGGTCCAATAGTAAATCTAAACCATCCAGGGCCCTACCCGAACACACACACAAAATTTTATCAAAATCGGTCCAGCCGTCTAGGAGGAATTCAGTGACATACACACGCACACAAGAAATATATATATAAAGATATACACAATTTTAAGAGACGGGTGCTGTTTCTATGTATATGAAAGGGAAAGCCCTGCCGGGGAACTATCTCTGTTATTACTACCATATTTCCTATACGAGAAGCTCGTAAGTGTTAGCGGCGCGGATCGATAGATTTGCAAGGATAACTCACCACGGAGGCTCCGGTCCGTAGATGAGTGACCATTTTCGAAAAACACAGCAAGACCCCTCCGTGTCTTGGAAAGCTCGTAAAGCTGTTGGTCCTGTGCCTGATCTCTCTCCCGTCGTGTCGGATTGCCGTCACATTGGACTATGAGTGAAGCAGTAGTAAGTGCACTTACGTTACACAATAATGTATTCTGCGCATTTGGCTATCTGTCTGCTTGGTGACCATGACCAAAATCGGTCTAGATGACTATTACTTTTATACCCATAACCTAAAAGGGGGCCTAAAGGGCCTATCCGAATCCTCTCAGACAGTAAAGCTGTCCTTCAAGCCTTAGACTTACACTGACAAAATACGCGAACTAAACGCGGAGTTGCGGAAACCAGCCCGACATACCAATACCAAATACCCATAACCTAGCATGTGCGCTGACTCAATTGAATCTTAATTTATTATGTTACCCTTTTTTATACTACTTGGGTGGCAAACAAGCATACGGCCCACCTGATGTTAAGCAGATACCGTAGCCTATGGACGCTTGCAATACCAGAGGTATCACTTGCGTGTTGCCAACCCATTCTTTTACACCAGGGCTTAAAGATGAGAGTGTTCGTGGGATAGTCAAAGTCAAACTCATTTATTCATTTAGATCAAATACATGATACTTATGAACGTCATAAAAACAAATGCCAGCATACTTTTTTTCCTACGGCCAATTCGCTGACTAGGGTAGGATAGGAATATGTTTAAAAACACATTCCTGTATAAGCGCTGGCTGGAGACTCGAGGCGCTGTACTCACACACAACTACGGTGTGAACGCTATGTGAAGTTATTTGGCTGTGGTCTTCTGTAAGGTAGAGGTCCTTCCCCAGTCGGGATTGCTCGGTAGTATTGTGCCCATCTCTCTTGGTATTAACATCTTCCTCCTCCTCCTACATTGTATTAACGATGGTTTAATATAACGTAGCTAGATAAGTCATTTCTTATTATTTTCATCAATTTGTGCGTGATTCTTGTTCCCTTGGCGTTAATATTAGCGAGCAAAAGGAACGAATTATGATATCCAAGTAATTACGATATATCTCTTCCTAATGAAACACTACGAGAAATGTTAGAAGTGTTATATGTATGTATTTATTCTTATATTTATTAGATACTAGCTGTTGCCCGTGGCTCCGCCCGCGTGGATGTCGGTTATCGCTGTAAAAAGTAGCCTTTGTGTTATTTCAGACCACAATCTATCTTTGTGCCAAATTTCATCCAGGTCCGTTCAGTAGTTTTTACGTGAAAGAGTAACAAACATCCATCCATCCATCCATCCATGGTCACAAACTTTCACATATATAATATTAGTAACGATTAATTTACGACTAAAAATCTATGTACATTTCTTGTCTTTTGCAGTTTTTGGGTTTATGGATTGGATGAGCCAAACATAATATATAATTATCAATACATACCTACTAATATTATAAATTATATAAAAGTTTAGATGGATAGATGAATGGATGTCAAGCTCGCCAAAATAGCTGAACAGATCTGGATGGAATTTGGCACAGAGATAGATTATAGTCTGGAATAGCACATAGGCTTTATACCATGAATTGTACGCGTGGGCAAGGTGGATGGAAACTAGTAATAATATTTTTTTTTTGCTCCGTTACAAATACTTTTCGAGCAAATTTTCACCAGTCTTCAGGCGGGCCAATAAACATAGCCCGCCCGATGGTTACCAAAACTAAAAACGCTTGCCACTAGCATCACTCAATTAAAATAATCTGTATTATACCTTCATCACAAGGATACTTTGTCATACTAAAATATTTATTGAGCATCCGATCCTGAATTGTAGATTTATTACGTATTTTGTTGACAATAAATTGCGTTCTTTGAACCATCAATCATTTTATTGTATCAAATAATTGGCACGATACCGCTGTTATGAGGTGAAGTGTTCATTTGTTCGCCTATTGAGAATAAATTTACTTTTTGATACATATTATTCTTTATTTCTGATATTCGTTTTTTAAACTCTTGAATTTTTTTTTCCTGTGTTTTTGTCCTGTGAGTATAGGTGAGTCAATTCTGGCAATAGGTAGCATTTGACCTTGACCTTTATAAGGTCACAGTGTGACCTATATGAATAAATGATTTTGGATTTGAATTTACCTTGAATGACAATCCGTGAGAGAAGTAAATCAACTTACCTACTAGGTATTTCTGCGATTGTAATGTGTCTATAACCAGCCCCTCTAGACAAGTGGCATAAGCGATAGTCGAATCTAAAAGTCGAAAAAGAAAATGTATGGGATTTGGCGTAAGTTTACGACATTATATCGTAAACTTACGTCAAATCCCATACATTTGCTTTTTTGACTTTTCAATTCGACTATCGCTTATGTCACTTGTCTAGAGGGGCTGGTCATTTCACGTAATCTATTAGTACTTATCCCTTTGTAAGGTTAGTCCTAACTTTTTCACTTTGAAGATCGTTAGATGGCTGTTAGTTTAAGGAGACAAAGTTCATGAAAAGTTGCTCATCGATTTTTCTTCATTATTTTAATTGGTTGCGTTTAATAAAACAATTTGGAGAAATAAGTTTCAGGCCCGATAAAATGCTGAAGCTTTTATAGTATATAATTTGATCATCGTGAAAATTGGCTAAATAAATCAATTACGGCAAAATAAACTTTTAAACGAAATATATTTTGTCTGCTTCTGGTATTTTTTATATAATTTGTAAAAGGAAATGGGTTTGCTACTCTTTCGTGTTAGTTCACCTTATATTTGAGGCCAAAAGTAATTGAATGGAATCCTTAGTTATATAATATATATAACTAAGGAAGTATAAGTATAATGAGATGCCTTTAGCGAGGACTGGAATTAGTTAAATAGCATCGAAGAGAGAGATGTGAAAGATCATGGATAACTGATGGAAAAAATCCTTTTTAGATCTGCCATGCATATTTAAGCAGAGTAGGTATTTATTTATTATCAGAGCATAAAAACATAAATTACACTGATTACTTAATCAAAATATCGATATAAACCTTTTACTCTTACATTTCACAAAACCTAATGCATTCCAACAAAATCGTCTGCCATTCATCAGCAAACATATCCAGTTCAAGACTTGACTCTAGCAGCGCAGCGCGTTATGCGTGGAATGGGACATTGACCGCGCCACCGTGCGACAGTGTGACACCGCAAACAGAGAATACCGCCTCGTTAGGTACGTAAAATTGACACAGCTCCCCATGCAAACCAGATGCACCTGCCCCTCTAGACAATAGTCGAAACGATATAAACGATTGTCGAATCGTAAAGTTAAAAAAGATTTGACGTAAATGTATGATTTTTTTCTTTGTCGTAAACTTACGTCAAATCCCATACATTTGCTTTTTTGACTTTTCGAGTCGACTACCGTTTATGCCACTTGTCTAGAGGGGCAGGTGCATCTATAGCCCCATGTAAAATTCTACATGCGGTCGTAATTTGATCACATGATAATAAAATATCTTGTTTATTAAAATGATATCTACCCTTCATTTTCGCCTCTCCACAGAGGGATAATAAAATAAGTTGTAAGTACTCACCATAATAAACATCATCGAGTTCTTTATATCTCTTGGCATTAACGCCAATTCTCCAACTGTATAACAGCACCACCAATATTGATATATTCTGTAACAAAAGAAAACATATTTTTAGGTTTTATTTACTTTATTAAGTGGTTAGTGGCATACCTGGAGTTAGGGTTACTTATTTCGCCCATATATGCCTCTGCTTTAATATGAATAACATCCGAAGGACAAACACGCTCAGATGAAATAGCACTAAGTGTCCATACGCCAAGAGAGATTGAGATGCCGACCCATTCTTTTTACACCAGGGCTTTAAGATGGAGTATCCCTAGGATAGAAAAGCGTTTCTTTCAAAACGCATCCCTAAATGAGCGCAGGGGACATGTACTCACACACAGGAGCACAACTACACCGCTGTGTATAGTTATTTGGCTGTGTTCTCCTATACGGTAGAGGTGCTTCACTGGTCGGACTTGCTCGCTAGTATGGTACCCTATCTTAAATATTCTTTTAACTAAGTGCATCTGGCCATGAGCACTTTGAGCAACACAGGCTGGTATAATATATTGTATACTAGCAATCTGCCCCGGCTTCGCACGGGTAGGTGTAAGGTGATCAGACCAAGAAAACACATGGTTCCATACAAACTTTGCAACCCCTTTTCACCCCCTTGCGGTGAAAAGGGGTTGAAAATTCAAAAGTCTTTTCTTAGTGCTTCCCTACGTCACTTATGGAATATTTGTGGAAAATTTCTTGGTTTAGACCCAGCAGTTTCAGCTGTGCGTTGATCGATCAGTCAGTCAGTTTCTGCTTTTATATACATATATTTCAGAGAGCGGAGAATGGAACATCAAGTTTTTACGAACGTCGATTTGGGCGTATTCGGGATCAGGGGTTGGCAACACCGTGCGAGCTGTCAAACATGACAGTGTGGTTTGACATACACTTTTTGGCGGGATCGAGTGGGAGGCACGGGGGATTGGAGCTAACCTAAAACCGACTTCACCGCGATCTTAATAATAATCCGCTTGCATCCGAGCTACGTGTGGCTATTTAGTGTATTGTGAATTAATTACTACTGATTAAATCAATTGAGTGTAAAACGAGTCTTATTTTGGATATTTACAATGGAAGAATTGTTGAATAGCAACGTCCCACACACCCACTTCGTTATGTATATAACGAAGGAGGCAACTCCGTAGTGTTTTTATAAAGTGTGACGTCATCGTTGATGACGTCACTATTTGTTATCTTCATGAGGATGACTCACTTTTTGAAAGAAAACTTCATGAGTTCTTAAAAAGCTTCGTTTATTCAACAGGCAGCGTTATGACATCTTAGAAAGGTCCGTACTGTACGACGGCTCGAGTGTGAATGTTCGAACGCCGACAGTGCGACCGTATTTATACAGTGCACGTGTTGTCAAGTTTTTAGGTTAAGTATTGAAATTGGAATAATGACATGCTGTTTAACGTTAATTTTACATCGTAATAATCACAAAGTGACAAACTGATGGTTTATGAAGTAATTTTAGAACAATCAAATGATTAAACTCAATTATTCTAGTTTTTTGTAAACGAACTGTTGAAGTCGCGCCGATACGGCCATACTGACAGGCGGTGCGCGCTCTGCACCAGCCTCGTAGCTTCTCGTAGATTGTTGTGGATTCTCGTTGGTTCTCGTTGATTCTAGTTGACCTGCAAGACAAGAAACAACTTCCTCTGAGTAGCGCACCTGTTATCAACTCGCATTGCTTTATGTTTTGAGAATATTAGTAGGTTTTATTGAAGGGTTCTCGGAGGTTCTCGAAGAGTTCTCGGAGGTTCTCGGAGGGTCTCGTAGAGTTCTCGGAGGGTCTCGTAGAGTTCTCGGAGGTTCTCGTAGAGTTCTCGGAGGGTCTCGTAGAGTTCTCGGAGGTTCTCGTAGAGTTCTCGGAGGGTCTCGTAGAGTTCTCGGAGGTGTTAGTAGGGTTCTCGGAGGTGTTAGTGAAGTTAAGGGTCTCGTCGTTTTATTTGAAACTATTGAATTGAGTAACTTACTTATTTATGCTGATGGTTCATCTTCATCATTTGTATCAGGAATTGTGGTGGTATCCCTCTCATCTGCACTCCATGGTGAAGGTACGTTTACGGTCTTGATTGTAGTACAGCTTAAAATGATCCATGGGTGACCAACACAGGTTCCTGCTGCTGGGTATTGGTTGTTCCTATTTAATCAGGTGATGAGCGAGCTGATGAGGAAGTGGCTTGGGTAGGAGCTTCTTGCAATCCCACTTCTGATAACGAAGGAGGCAACTCCGTAGTGTTTTTATAAAGTGTGACGTCATCGTTGATGACGTCACTATTTGTTATCTTCATGAGGATGACTCACTTTTTGAAAGAAAACTTCATGAGTTCTTAAAAAGCTTCGTTTATTCAACAGGCAGCGTTATGACATCTTAGAAAGGTCCGTACTGTACGATGGCTCGAGTGTGAATGTTCGAACGCCGACAGTGCGACCGTATTTATACAGTGCACGTGTTGTCAAGTTTTTAGGTTAAGTATTGAAATTGGAATAATGACATGCTGTTTAACGTTAATTTTACATCGTAATAATCACAAAGTGACAAACTGATGGTTTATGAAGTAATTTTAGAACAATCAAATGATTAAACTCAATTATTCTAGTTTTTTGTAAACGAACTGTTGAAGTCGCGCCGATATATATATATATATTTTGAAGCTGACTCTGGTATTGCAAAAATACTAGTACACTCTATTGGCATAAAAAAGTTCTCCTTGTCTGTAATAAATGAGGTTAATAAAACCAGTAGATAGTTTTAGTACATTACTTTATCTTTCTCGCCTGGGGAGGTAATAATGGACTTTTAGTATTTCACTATCTATGCGGGCTCCCTAACTATAAATTACGATGCAGATGGTATTTATTGAGAGGTGTTAATGGAAATGTGTTATACAGAATTAATGGTTTTGTCGTCAAACTTTTGTTGTACATATATTAGTTAGGTAGAAAGCAAGCATACGGCTCGCATCCTACTAATATTATAAACGTGACAGTTTGTCAGTATGGATGGATGGGTGTATGGATGTTTGTTACTCTTTTACGTAAAAACTACTGAACAGATCTGGATGAAATTTGGCAAAGAGATAGATTATGGTCTGGAATAATACAAAGGCTACTTTTTACAGCGATAACCGACATGCACGCGGGCGGAGCCGCGGGCAACGGCTAGTCCGTCATAAGGACGGATGTAATATCTGAGGCATTATTTGCTTATTTTCCACATAAGTAGTTTTTTTAAGTTAAAATACAAAGGTTTTGTAATATGGATAAAATATTTATCTCAAAAAAGCATCAGTGAATGGGAACTGGAGTGATATTAATATAATGTAAAAAAAGAAAGGAGTTATAAGGTTTTTAAAGGGTCGGCAACGCGTGAGTGACACCCCTGGTGTTGCAAACGTCCATAGGCTACGGTAACTGCTTACCATCAGGCGGGCCGTATACTTGTTTGCCACCTTGGTAGTATAAAAAAAATGTATGTCTAGCAGTAGACTGAAACAGGCTGATTGATTGTATGCCGGATTAGTACTTAAGAACGGCTTGACTGATTAAGCTGACATTTGTATCGTTGTTCGTAATTGTCAAGACAAGGTTTGTATGAACACATGAAGTCTAAAATTTGGATTGTATTTTTGTATAAAAAATTCACCCATTTACCA
Source organism: Trisateles emortualis (assembly GCA_947095525.1). Taxonomy (NCBI): domain Eukaryota; kingdom Metazoa; phylum Arthropoda; class Insecta; order Lepidoptera; family Erebidae; genus Trisateles; species Trisateles emortualis. The sequence goes on along the minus strand of OX352736.1, from coordinate 14,945,995 downwards.
TGCAAAGTCGGAAAGGGTCGCTAGTATTTACATTATGAGAACAATAAAAATCCACAAATCGCTGCAACCTTCACACAAAATCAAACCTTAACCCAAAATAAATAAGTCCTAAACTCAAAATTCCTTTAGGTTATGAAGTAACACTTATGAAGATCATAAATTAAGAATAAACCAGAAAGACGAAGTCAGCTAATTTACCTACGCCATGAGCAAAACTAGTAGGAAACTGAGGCCATTCTTTTTAATCCCGGTAATAATAAACATGCAAATCTTTAGCTAATGTTAATATTTAATTTAAACACATAATTTTAGTGGATGTTTGTCGAGTTAATACAATTATTCCCTATGTAATTAATGTAAATTACGTTCGTTATAAAGCGGAAGATGATAATTTATGATTGCGGACCATTATACTCCCAGTTGGATGTGAAATACAAGGCTTTTAATATTAATAATATCTGTTGATACTCGGGAATTGAACAATTGTGAAAATTAAGTTGGAATGAAAAATATTAATTTCATTGGCCGCTATCGTTTTATAAAACAATTGGTGAACCCAATGGGAAATTCCATCAAACGCTCGGCTAATTTCTAATCCCTCAGGCTATGCTCTACATACCTACATTTCTGTATAAATTTGTATGATTTTAGTTGGAACTTGTAATTGTAGGCTAAACGTGGAAATAGGAAACTACTAACTACCTGCTGCATTGTTTCCCGAGCTATGTCATGTACTTTTTATAATACCAAGGTGGCAAACAAGCATACTACCCGTAAGCAGTTACCGTAGCTTATGGACGCTTGCAACACCAGGGGTGTCACTCGCACGTTGCCGACCCTTTAAAAACCTTATAACTCCTTTCTTGAAGTACCCCATGCTATAGTCTCTCGGGAAAACTTCGGCAGAGAGCTCTTTTCGCATCCTAATCGTACGTGGTAAGAAATTTCTCTCAAACCGTATAGTTTAAAAAAAAGGTTTAAAGAGATTACCAATTTCCTTCCTTGTATTACTAAAGTCCATGGAAGTTGGTTACTATTTACTATCAAGTTGGCTGTGACCTTGTCTGTCACCAAGCAATAAAAAAAAGCAAGACAAGCTGTAAGCTTACATGTCACCTTAGTAATATAATGCTGTTTCAATTACATTTTTGATACTACTTGGGTGACAAAAAAGCATACGGCCTGTCTGATGTTAAGCAGTTATACCATTGTGTGTAGTTATTTGGCTTTGGTATTCTGTAAGGTGGAGGTCCATGTGTCATATCGGATTTCAAATTGAAATCCTCATGGTGTAGCCTGCGTAGCGTAGGTGCACCAGTGACTGGTGCACCCAGACGCTAATACAAAAAGATTTTATAAGAGAGGTAGGGCACTATATTATTTGCGAGCAAGCCGGAGAAGGACCTCCACCTTACAGAATACCAAAGCCAAATAACTACGCACAATGGTATAACTGCCTAACATCATTTATAGTCCACCCGTGAAGGCAGTTGCACCTAGCACAGGAGGGATTAGTTCTTTATGCCGACCGCCTACCATCTCTAGGCCGGAAAGTGAGACCGACACATTAGGAGCATTTGTCCCTCAAAAAAGGGTTTTACAATAACACAAAGTTACAAGTCGTAGAATTAACAAGCCGCGAGTAATGTTTCTGGTATTGCAAGCGTCCATAGGCTACGGTAACTGCTGACTATCAGTTCTGACTGATAGTCAGCAGATACCGTAGCCTATGGACGCTATGAATAACAAGCGTATGGTCTGCCGTACGCTTGTTATTCATCGCTGAAGTATAAAAAGGACTGAATAAATAAAATGAACTCATTCAAAAACTTTGCCCATTTATTTTTCAATTGAATTCATTCAATATTCCCGCTTATCGTATATCAAATTGATGTCAGTAAAAGTATTGACTGCCGCCGGTTGGTGTTAATTAAACAAGTAATTGTTTTGTTTTAACTGGATAAAAGAACGTACTTAATGAAAGTTGTCAATTTATAAAATAATGTTCTGAAGAAAAACTTTTCAATATAAACAGAAATAATAAGATGAAAAGAACAGATTTAAAAAATATAAAATTATTGGAAAATATTATTTTAATAGGTGTTGCGAACGGAGACTTATGAAAAGGAAAAAAACGTAAACGAAGTTTGAATAAATTAATTGTGAAGTTATTTTTTTAATAAATGTGTATTAATGGTCTCAATCAATAAACGTGCCACTTCTAGGCACGGGTCTCCTCTAGACACTTGGAAGGATATTAGTCGACGATACCACGCTGACCAGCATAGTACCACGGGTTGGTATAGATTTTGTTTCTAGTTTTCCTTCTTTTGCAGTGGATCTTGTCTGCCTTAGTCGACTTTTACGACACCCTCGGAATGGAATGGGGTGGTGACATGTGTATTCTCAATCTGTCACCACACGCACCGAGAGTAATACCGATCCCTTGACCAATTTGGCTCATGTTTGAACTAGAATCGTCAAACAAACATTTAAACATACATAAAATCTATACTTATATTATAAGCTGAAGAGTTTGTTTGTTTGTTTGGTTGGTTGAACGCGCTAATCTCAGAAAGTACTGAGCCTCTAGACAAGTGGCATAAACGGTAGTCGAATCAAAAAGTCAAAAAATCAAATGTATGGGATTTGACGTAAGTCTACGATATAATGTCGTGAACTTACGTCGAATCCCATACATTTGGTTTTTTCGAATTTTCGATTCGATTATCGCTTATGCCACTTGCCTAGAGGGGCTGGTTCGATTAGAAAAAATATTTTTTTGTTAAATAGTGCATTTATCCAGGAAGGCTATATAACATCACGCTATGATCAATAGGAGCGGAGCAGTAGTGAGATATGTTGCAAAATCGGGTAAAATTTTCCAAATAACCACGCGGACGAAGTCGCGGGCGACCCCTAGTTGTTTATATAATGTCATCTTTCAATCAGCGAATATCTTCCCCTCAGTTACAACGTAGTTTACACTAAATAACATCTTAATAGAGGTGTCAATCACAAATTTGAGCCGGTAGTTCATAACAAACGTGACCGAAGACATTTCTACCTACTGACGCAATCAAGCACGCGCTTAGAATTTGATTATGAGCTTCACAAAGGCTTTGTACGATCGTCTTACTTTTATGACCACACAATTGACTGCTATGTCTACACGTGGACGTCTTTTGGCTGAGATGATGATGATGATGATTTGACTGCTTTTGAGGTCCAGTGACCGCAGTATGCGCCTGCTGTGCACGAGGTTGTGGATTCGATTCTCTCACAGGACAAAACTTTGTTTGACTCACAAAAAGTTGTTCTGAGTCTGGGTATAAATTTGTTTGTAAACTCCACCGCGACACAGAGTTGGTTCTCTAATGCGGGAGTTGTCTTAAAAAAAAAATCTATAAACAAACCTTAATTTGTCTAGTAATTTAAGTCTTGTTGGAGGCCTGCTCACGCTTTGTCTTCTTTTTGTATCAATATTTTACGTAAACATACATAATACTTACGAAAATATTGATACAAATAAAAATATATTTATTCTAACGGATCTGTGTTTAATTAACGATGCATCACGCTAGCTAGCTAGAGATTTATTTTTATCATTGCATTACTATAGTACTTTACTTTATTATTATTATATTATAAGCTTGTACTGTCCCACTACAGGGCAAAGGTCTCCCCACTCTCCTTCCACGTCTCTCTGTCTAAAGCCGCTGAGGACCAGTCTAGGTTAAATGAATTCACTTAATTAAATATATTCCTGGCGATACTTAGGTGAAATGAGTGGTCTAGACGTAAGGAGCTTATAACCTTTCGTCCATCTCGAAATTGACGAGATTCAAACAAAGAAACTTTTCAGCTGTCAGCATAAGCATTACAGAAATCAATAACACAATGTAGACTAAAACAAATATAATATAAATCTCCACTGATATACCTCAACAAGTGCTGATAAGCAACAATGTAAATTTAATGTTTCATTCCTCTATTATAACCTCATCGTTATCTATTTACGTAAGCCTAAGTAAATGTCTGACCCTAAATTTGAAGCAAAGACATTTCATTATCTTAGGTATAGAGTTAAACATTTGTGTCGTAGTAAGATGAGCTATGTATGATATTGGCTCATATATTTTTTTAGCTTGTAGCTAAGTAATATCATAGAACTGCATCAGTAGGTCAGTTGTCGATGCCCGTGTTGGGCCAAAACTCGATATTGCGTTTTTCTTTTTATTTTTTATACTACTTGGGTGGCAAACAAGCATACGGCCCGCCTGATGTTAAGCAGTTACCGTAGCCTATGGACGCCCGTAATACCAGAGGTATCACTTGCGTGTTGCCAATCTATTTTTTACACCAGGACTTTAAGATGTATCCCTGGGATAGGCATGCGTTTTGAAAGAAACGTATTTATTACGGCGTTTGAGATTAGGACCCTTTCTGACATCAAACAGGATAATTTTATGTTTTTCTTATTGTGTGTCTATTGTTTTTGTTTGTATTTGTATCCTGTGTATGTACGAATAAATGTTTTTGTTTTCTGAGAAATTCACAATACATGCCCGGAGTTCGCATCTCTCGGAAAGTACGTAAAGCCGCGATGCGTGCATCGCGTGCCCATGCCGCTAGCGCAACGTATTCATTTGCCCCAGCAGAGACGCCTACGCTGAGCAAATACTAGTGTGAAGGCGCTCTGAAACTTCTTTCTTTAAGGACCCTAACCGTAAAATATTATTGTAGCATTATGTTATGCATAATGCAAGAATAATATTTTCAGCTGTAGCCTCTGCATTTTGCTTCGTTTATAATTAATAATTTTCTCACTCCTTCTTTCGGAAGTAACAGTCTAGAAATATTTGGTGCGATTAAGTTTGTTGAGGAGTTCACGCGAACAACTTATTAGGGCAAAGTTTAAGCTGCCAAGTAATTTGTCTTAGTCGAGACTTATGATAGAGTCATTACGATGGTGAATAAATTATTTAATTCTGTTAATGGGTCTCTATTTTCCTGTTTAATGAGTTATCTGTAAGTTTCTTCATCCAAATTTAAGATCATTGAGTAATTTTATTTATTTTCTTTTTCCACTCGATCGAGTAGTTTTTTTAACAGCCAGATGTATAGATGAAATACCACTATGCGGTCACCTATCGGTAACAGAGCTCTTTGTAGCTTTACCGATCAGCCCCTAGAATAGAAATCAGATATAAACTTATGTCAAATCTTACGTCCATTCATTTGCTTTCTATTCTATTCGACAACCGTTTATGCCTCTTGTCTAGAGAGGCTGCTCTCGCTAATCAGTAAACTGCGATATGGTCAACAAAGCTACAAGTGCAATAAGATGCACAAACCACACTAATATTATAAATGCGAATATTATGTACTGATTGTTAGTTAGTTTGTTACATTTTCACGACTAAACAGCTAAACGGATGTAAATGAAATTTGTCAAATAGATAAATTGTATTCTAGGGAAGGTCATAAAGTACTTTTTATTGTGAAAACCGACATCCACGCGGGCGGAGCCACGGGCAACAGCTGGTATACTATAAATATTTATCTTTGTTTTGACTTTGACGCCCACTTTAGGTTGGGAAAATAATGCAGCGTATGTAATGTATAAGTACAATATATAAATTTATAAGTACAACTTGACTGCCTTGGTAGTCTAGTGGCTGCAGTATGCTGTGAACGAGGTTGTGGGTTCGATTCCTACACAGGACAAAGAATTGTTCTGAGTCTGGGTGTAATTTTGTCCGTTAATTGTATGTTTGAATGTTGTCTAGTGCGGGAGTTTTCATTAAAAAAAATACATGTTACAATGAAAAAAACAATGTACATAATATTGTTTTTATGTTTTGTTAATATTGTTCCTCAGTTAGTGAATCATTGTGAATTCTTATGAGAAATAAAGATCTTAAACCATAATATACCCTACTACTCTATATAAATACATATATTTTAGCTTTCCGCATTCGGTAGGTATAAACTTTAATTAAGTATGCTAAATCTAATATTCTTAGAAAGAATTTCGACGATTTCGTTTCACGTATCAAAATATTAATTTACTACAGCATAATATTGTCCAAATATACGTTTCTATCCTCATCCTGCTTAAAACATACCACTTAATCAGCAAGCAGTCTTTAATCTTACAAATAAACGTAATTAAACAACTTTAATTAATACTTATTGTTGTAGCTCTAACATAATGTCGTTCAAAGTAATTAATGAACATAATTAATTCACGCATAAACCCATCCCTGCAAATTCGGCTTGTCAGTATGTACTTAGCAAACTGGAGAATAACTGACCTATTTTTGATGCGGTTTTCTTTATTATATATGTATAACGTCCCTTTACCAGCTGACGCGTGAGAATAACAACATTTTAGCGTACGTGGATTCAAAGTTGTAGTTTTGTTTGACTTTGCTAATTTCTTTTTGTTAGATTTTGATTTACATATAAAAACACTTGCCTTAATTCGACTGGCCTGTTGGTCTAGTGGTTAGTGACTCTAACTGCTGCGCCGGAGGTCGTGGGTTCGATTCCCACCCAGAACAAATCTTTGTGTGATGAGCATAAATGCTTGTTCTGTGTCCCGTTATTTATCTATAATATTTTTGTATTTAGAAATGTATAAGTATGTTTATCAGTTGTCTGGCTCTGTCTAGTTTAGGATCAGATGGCGGTGTGTGAGTGGTTGTCCCAAAATATTATTATTAATAATAGCAGTTGCCTACTTTTGCGCTTAGTTATTTGGTTGAAATACCTCTTAGTAGGACAAGTCAAAAATGAAACCAACAAATGCGACATTGGGTGGAGACTGTATGCGTAAATGTAAGTTAGGTTGCTAGACATGCCAAATGCTATTATAATAATATAATAATTATCACACCCGACGTTGAGGTGCTCGTAGTAAAGTGTTAGCGGCGCGGATCAATATATCTGCAAGGTTAAGCAAGCATGCCTCGGTCGGTCCGTAGATGGGTGACCATTTTCTAAAAACAAGACCCCTCCGTAATAAAATAATGCCGTTTATCCTGCGCCTGATCTCTCTCCGGTCGTGTCGGATTGCCATCCCATCGGAATATGAGAGTGAAGGAATAGTGAGTGCACCTGTGTTTTCGCACACATTTGTGCACTATATTATGTCCTGCGCAGTTGGCTTATTTTCGTTGAGATTGGCCACCGTGACCGAAATCGGTATGGACGGCTATTATTTTCACATCACTAATGTTTGAAAGAGTTATTTAATTTTTTTGTCGAAAACTGGATACCTATTGACTATCAACTGCCCATCTGACAACGACATAAATATCTTTTTAGATCAGAGAGAGAGACTCGTTGGATTTACCTACCTTCAAGTAGTAAAACAGTAACCCTTTTGTTGGGTAGAATTTTACGATGTATACCGACTTTTCTCTCTGCTTGACTTTTATGAGTCTACATCGAATACAGATCATTTTATTACATAGATGGAAATGATTTCATCTTTGTAACGCTATTTTATGTTAGGGTATCAAGTTAAATTGGTGATAGACGGGCTGCTATTTTTTTTATACTACCAAGGTGACAAACAAGCATACGGCCCGCCTGATGGTAAGCAGTTACCGTAGCCTATGGACGTTTGCAACACCAGGGGTATCACTCACGCGTTGCTGGAGCGGTCTACTATGGGGATTTAGTCTCATCTGGAGGAAATTCCAGTACGTTCAAACGTTTCTGCCATACATATTATAACAATCAAAATTAGCTCACATAGGTCCCGTAGTTTAAGGTCATTATATTCCTCCTTTTCATTATGTTACTCCCGCTTTGCTATGGAGGGAAGTGGAAACTTTTCTTTCTAACTATCCTATTAACTTAAAATTCGTTGTTGGGTTCAAGAAAGTAGGTTTAGTTGTCCACGGGACGCACGAGTGTCAAAGCTCAGTGTATCAGTTGGTTACTGCGCTGTTAATCCTGGCTTACAGGAGCCACCGCTGTATGCATGTGAGTGGGATTGTCCCGAATAAGACAGGCATGACATGAGGCATGATATTAATAATCTAGTAGATAGTTAAAAGTGTATATGGGGTTCGCAGCTAAGTGTTAGCGGGGCGGATCAAAAGATCTTCAAGGTTAAGCATAGTTAAGCATAGCGGTCCGTAGATGGGTAACCATTTTGTAAAAACACAGCAAGACCCCTCCATGCCTCGGAAAGCACGTAAACCATTGGTCCTGCGCCTGATCTCTCTCCAGTCGTGCCGGGTTGCCGTTCCATCAGACTAAGTTTTAGGAATAGTGAGTGCATCTGCGTTTGCGCACACACTTGTATTTTTATGTCCTGCACAGTTGGCTAATAGGCTGCCGTGATTGAAATCAGTCTTTACGACTATTAATTAGTTGATAAATAAATGATGATTTGTAAAATTAAATGAAGATCCTGCAATCAGCATTTAGTGTCCATCCATCATTGAGTTCCTATTCACTCCATTTTGTCCAGTATCTACGTATTCCGTACATTAAAACTAATATTTAATTAACCATCCGACGTTATTCACACGTCTAAATACTATGTAGTGTAACCGCTTACATCGCAAGGTTACTATTGAGGTTAACCACAATCCTTGCGTAAGGAACCTAACTTGTCTTCAACCACAATAATCAAGCCATAGACATTATATTGTTAAACTAATCTGAATTAACTGAATTTATCTCGATATACATAATTAGCTGTTGCCCGCGGCTTCACCCTCGTCAATTTCGGTTATCGTGATAAAGAGTACCCTATTTTTACACCAGGGCTTTAAGATGCGATAAAGAATACGTTTCTTTCAAAGTGCATCGCTAAATAAGCGCTGGAGACCTGTACTCACACACAGGAACACAACTACACCGCTGTGTGCAGTTATTTGGCTGTGGTCTTTTCTAAGGTGGAGGTCCTTCGCCAGTCGGGCTTCCTCGTTAGTATAGTGCCCTTCTTCTCTTACCCTACCCTAGAATCTATCTCTATGTCAGATTTCATTACGATTCATGATTCGTACCATACTTATCGTAAAGTTAGTACCCTACATGTGTTTATGAGCGTCCGAGAAACACTAAATTTCTCTTATATTTTTTAGGCTATATGCACAATATAAAACTTAAGTGTAAAATTTTTTGCAAGATTAAGACAATAAAGTGCTTTAAGCAGGCGATGTGACGTCTGGATTTGAAAATGTTGAAATCATTGTGTTATTGCAAACAAAATATAATTATGATAAGTTTCAGAAAACAATCTGAACTGAAATCAGATATGCAAACATGCAGCCGACATTCGATTCCACAGTCAAAATATTTCCAAAATTCAAACCAGAAACTAATAACAGTTACTGCAATATCCCGGTAATTGTAGGGACCAGCCATCCGTGCCTAACGCCTAACGTTGCATTCGACACTAGGCAATCCAAATTCCCAGATTTTGGCCGGCTTCCAAAACTACATTCGACAAATTGTGTTTGAAATGTTTCACACTTACTTGTTGTTTTCGGAAGCAAATTCCAAGTGTCTAATTGGCTATTGACTTTGTATCGTTACAGACATAATTAGATGATTATCTTAGCCAAAATACGTCCACAGCTGGAAATAGGCCGTTATAAGGTTTTTAAAGGGTCAACAACGCGCGAGTGATATCCCTGGCGTTGCAAGCTTCCAATTAACTGTTTATCATCAGGCGGGCGGTATACTGGTTTGCCTCATGGTAGTATAGAAATAGAAAATCTTTTTCTTGCCTTCTTCTATATGTCAATTTTAATATTTCTAAAAAGTATACTCCTCGTCTGACAATGAGCAGTTATCGTAGCCTATGTACGCTTGTTATATTTGGAGTATTTAATATATTGACAGGTCTCCAGCGCTCATTTAGGGATGCGTTTTAAAAGAAACGTTTTCCTATTCCAGGGATACCTACTTCATCTTGAAGCTCCGGTGTATAAGAAAATTAGGTCAGCAACACGCGAGTAATCTCTAGTATTGCAAGCGTATATAGACTACGGTAACTGCTTACCATAAGGCGGGCCGTATGCTTGTTTACCATCTAAATAGTATATAAAAATGGACCAGGAAAAAAATATGGCTTTTTGTTTATATTAAACGTTCATATGTAGATAGATACTCTCTCTCTCTCAGACTCTTTATTGTAGACCAAAAAATAAATATTGCTTACATAGTTTTGAAATGCACAATAGGCAGCCTTATTGTATCATGCATTTGCCCAATATATGAGAGTACACTTAGGCAGAGGAAAACAACTACATCACTGTGTATTTGGCGGTGGTCTTTTGTAAGGCGGAGGTCCTTCCCCACTCTGGTTTGCTATACATATGGTGCTATTGTCCTATTATTCCGAGCTGATATCAATATTAACCCAAATTAATAACTGGTAGCATTGCCACTCAGCGTGGCAATACTACCAGTCTCCTGGGCACGTTTTCAGTTGACATCGATGCGGAGGAATTTTACGACGCCTACTAAGCAGTCCTCCCCCCCTTTTTTGTGTTGTTTGAATTATTAGATTTATAGTAATTGTACTTGTAAATTACTTGTATATAAAAATGTAAAAATGTAATTAAATGAAATATATTTATAACTGCTTACACAGAGCGTATTTTAGCCAGTTCCCATTCCAATTCATTAAGCATCAAATTTGTTATTATCATTGTCCTAATATCTCTTGTGTATCAAATTTAATTTGATCTCGTTATCAACAATACGTGGGTACAATTCAAACCGCAAATAATAACGATCGACGTCCATAATTTATGGGTATGTATTTTATGCGATAATGGCCATTTTAAAGCATAATAAGCTTTTATTATTCATCACTGTATTATTGTTTAACATTTACGTGTATAAGTAATGGTAGAATTATTTATAGTAGTATTGTAATTATCCTATACATTTACTATTTGACTTTTCGATTCGATTACCGTTTATGCCACTTGTCTAGAGGATCAGTACTTTCTGAGATTAGCGCGTTCAACCAAACAAATAAACAAACCCTACAGCTTTATAATATTTTAGTATAGATATTATTAGGGGTTTTATAAGTATAAGTAGATAGTTATCAACTTATCATTATGTTTCTTCAGGATAATTTCGTATGAACAGTGATAGCGACGCTGCGTTTTGGTTGTGCTTTGCCTTTACCATGGCGCTGAGTTATGTGAGTTTATTTCTCACACAGGGCAGCTAAATTCTCTATTCTCCTTTGAGAGCATAGGGATTGCTTTTAAAACTTATGTAGAATAAGTTTCTTCCCGCGGCTACAATCTATCTGTATTAATACCAAATTTCATCCAAAACCATCTAACAGTTTTGGTGTGATTGAGTAACAAACAGCTATACAGCCATCTAAACTTTCACATTTATAATATTAGTGTAGATAAATCATTATAATTTTAGCCACAATACGTCCGTGGCTAAAATTATAATGACGATGATAGATCAATTTTATTGTTCTGTCACTAAGAATTTGAAAAAACGGCACTTCATATCGTCTCAAAATAAAACGTATTTTAATAGCTACCTTTTAAAAGCCATATAAATAAAATAAATATACGCACATAAACGGTATTAAGTTGTCAACTCATACAATGTATGAGAGCTTTCCCTCAGTTGACATTCAACTTACGAGAAAGATAAGCCACAGATACAGGGCTCGGCTTTCCTTTCTAAAACTTTTTTATCCTGTCATGGGTAAAGGAGTATAAAAATATGTACTTTGCTAAAGGGAAATTTATTAATTTTAATACAGTCTTTTGTTAGAAATGTTCTATTTTTGAACCGTTTGGGGTTTGAATTCCGATCGATGCTTCGCGTGATCAGAGGGCTCGCTTGTTTCGCACAGAGAATAAGCATTGCCATCCGACGCCGACGTGACAATGCCATTTGCCTACTGAACACTTTACTCGTAGACAGTCTCTGGCATTGCCGAAGTGCATGAGCGGCGGTGACTGCTTAGTTACCATCAACTGAGTCGCTGGCTCGTATACCGTATGATCGTATGCACTTATCCCTTAGCAATAAAAGATTATATTGTGGCTCAGGTTCCGATAGTCCATCCACTGCCACCTGCACGCAAAATACGCGGCATCAACGTGGAATTGCGAAAAACAGCCCGATATACCAATAGACCAAATTCCATCCACGAAAGCGGGTGTACAGGGAGGTTTTAGTTTGTATGCTGGTCGCCTACCATCTCTAGCCAGAGTGTCTGACACGACCTTCTCGCTTTCCCGGGCAGGGCGGTATGTTCATAAAAAAAATTCTCCCTATTTTAAAAAAATATCTGTGTCTAGGGCTGTCACGCATCCAGCGCGACGCTCCAGGCAAGCAAACTCATTTTCGTACAAAAACAATTAATGTACGTGTACGATTCTGAATGAACGATGAATTCATATCTGTAGAATGAAACAAAATTGCATAGCCACAATTTTTAATTAAATTCGATTCTGAAATATATTTACGAATTTCATTTTATCTGACTGGAAAATTTACACAGGTTTACCTATCCGAAAGTTGAATCTAAAGCTAAATGGCAACGCATTTTCATTTTGCGAGTCATTTCAATGTGAGGAACCCTAACAATGTAGAGAACTGGCAAATTAAATTTACTAGTCTATAGTTTGATTAATGCGGCACGTGAAGTACAACATAATAATAGTATGCAGGCCAATGATATTATAGTAAAAACGACGTAAATATCGCACGTATCGCACGATGTTGTCCGTGTGGTGACAAATTAAGAATACAAATGTCACCACCGTCTTCTATCCCGAGGGTGTCGTAAGAGTCGACTAAGGGAGTAAGTCTAGCAGACAATATCAACCGCAAGAGAAGGAAAACTCGAACCTATAACGGTTGGAATAAACCTATTCCAACCCGTCTGGCCAGCGTGGTATAGTAGGCTAATATCCCTCCAAATGTTTGGAGGAGACCCGTGCCCAGCAGTGGGATGTTTATGGATTGAGATGATGATGATGATGAAATATCGCACTAGCGCGTGGACACTGTTACTGTCAACAATAACTTATAGATTCACTTCATCTATCACTATCTCTTTCTGTATCATCACGTTTCTAATTATCTATCACATTCATACTTGAAACATAGAAACAGCGTATCTTGCTTTATAATATCACTAGTGGCACGTCCCAGCTTTGCACGAGTGGACATTTATTCAGTTTTCGTAGAGATCTCGTAATTTTTTCAATAAAATATAGCCTACGTTACTCGCTGATGTAGCGTTATTAGCGTTTTAAGCAAAATTCTGTTACTATTAATAAGTTCTACGCCTGATCTATCTTCGGTCGTGTGCCGTCTCATTGGAATGAAGGAAAGAGTGCACCTGTGTTTGCGCACACACCATAATATAGAAATAGCAAACCCATACAATATAATATATTATGTTAAAACTATGGAATAATTGTGCTGACGTAGCTTTGAAATTTACTTTCGTTCGACACAGTGATACTTGCACAACAAACTCGATGGTGCATTCCGTGAAAAACAAAAGACGCTCGGGCATTTGCGAGAGTCTGATATTGTTTTGGTAGCACGTTTTTTGCGGTTATTGCTTATGTAGTGAAACACATAATTATATATCAATGCAATATAATATTTCCTGCGCAAATGGTTGGTCTCCACCAAGATTGGCCGCCGTGGATAAAAATCGGTTGGGACGGCATAAAATAAATACATGGTGATTAATTTTGACAACATCCTTCACAATAAACTACTAAAGCCAATATTACTTAATTAACTAACTTGTTCTTAAAGTATATTGCAGTCCCATTGGGGCTAAGAACAACTTTGAATGGCAAAGACTTTTTTTCTAATTTACGACTTTAATATAAAAGTTTGATTGAGTTTCTAACACCAAACAAAATGTTTTATGATCTCATTTTATGAATTTATGCGAGTCAACATTGTATCGTATTATTTTGGTATGCCACAACGAAGACCATTTTTATTCGTGTCCTTATAATAATAATATTCTCTTTATTTTCCCTCTTAAAGGTACACTGTTATTAAAAGTAAATTAGGTTTAAGATTACATACAGTGAACATGGTTTGGACCTTTCAGAGAACTGAAGTCTGAACTAGGTTCGAAACCTGTGTGACAGATCTCCAGGCTTCTCCCTACAATGATATGAAAACTGTGACAAATAGCTTAGTATAGTGATACAGCTGAGAGATAATTATCAGTACCTATACAAATGAAAAATAAATATAACAGGGATGCATGCAATATAAACTAAGTGTGAGTGCATGTGTGTATACTTATAGAGTTTTTATTCTACGTAGTACGTAGTGTACGGTCCGCCTTATGGTAAGCAGTTATCGAAGCCTGTAGACGCTTATGTACTCGTAATAAAAATATATATATAATACTATACCTAAGGCTTCAAGCAGACTATTTGTAGCATCGGCGATCAGATTTAAGGGCTGTATCGATGCTGCATCTCGTTTTGGCGACTCTTTGCGTTCGGCCACAGTATTAGAATCGTGCGATTCTGCGAATATATCTTTTTGTGATACATATATAAAATAATGAACAAAATCAATGTGACTGGCCTTCGAATGTGTGCGTATTGTAGCATTTGTCGCTGTGTCGAGTTTTCGAAAAGCGACTCAATCGCCATGTTTGGCATTTTTAAGGTCTTGCGTCGGCTTTGGTCGCATTTAGCTTCTAAAAAGTAAGAACATCGCAGATCACCGATGCTAAAATATCATGTCGGCTGTAGCCTTAATTTGTGTGTTACTGATCTAAAAATATTTAGGATAAAAAAGGTTCTTTGAAAACGCATTCTTAAAATGAGCACTGGTGACCTGTACACTTCGCACAAGAATACAATTACACCACTGTGTGTAATTTTTAGGATATGATCTTTTGTAAGAAAGGGGCACTATTGGGCATCATAAAAGCATAATAACTGGAAGTATCTTTAAGTAATTTTGTTTGTACCACTGAAAAGAGGTTTCCTTACACCTAGACGATTAAAATATGAAAAGCTTAAAACTAAAGCTACCTTCTTTAATTTACAAGCTATTTCGCATGACCACGTTCTATATAATGAACTTTTAATTGGGACCTTAATTTCTACGAGCGAATTTACATGCTTCTGTCATAAAACTGTCAAAAAAATGAATCGTTTTCCATTGAACGGTCTGTTGCCGTCAATGTAAATTGTAATTGGTTTTAGATTAAATATTCTAATTGAGTTTCAATATTGCATACCATTAAACTATGTCTATGAAGTTTAATGTTGAAAAATGTGGGTATTCGATTAATTAAGAGGTATTATTACTAGATTTAACGTTAGGATTATTATCGTTTAGAAATTAATGTGATCGCCATCCGTGAAATACTTATTATTGAGAAGTTCAGGTGGCCTTCTGTTGTCTTCTTCATCAGTTTTAGTTCATCAAATTACACTTTCCGGTTGCAAATGTTTGATTTCTTGTAAAAAATATTGGTAACTTCCTATATGTATTATAGGAATTTCAATATTTTTTACAAGAAATCTAACATTTGCATTTTTTATCTTATAATTTTTAAGGAGTTCCCTTACTTTCTTATTAATTCCCATCATCAAAACTTTCTTTTAAAAAAAATGGGACCAAACTGGTAGTAATAATTACTTCCAGTTTGGTCCCATTTTTATAGGAAATACTATGTCCTCTCAGAGAAAAAAAAAATAAATCGGTTGATAAATGACGGAGTTCTGCGGTAACAATTTAAAAAAAAAATAACCTCCTCGTTTTTGAAGTCGGTTAAAAAACTCTAACTTCAGATTGTACTGTTGCAAATGTATGGCAAGAAACGAAATTTCCGTAACTATGTGAACTGTTAACGTGAACATTGTAACGAATACTCGAGGTACTCGTTGGAATCTTCAGTTACAATGTTATGCGACGGATAAACGATTATGATCAGTATAAAACGAGCAGAGTATAATTTGATTTTATACATTGTTATCATATAATGCGTAGGTAATTTGAACGCGTTTCTAAGTAAGCATTCATACATTGTGTCAGTGGGTCATAAAAAAATCTTTCTTCTTTTACAAACAAAATAAGCAGGGCAGCATTCTGAACACATAATGAAACTTTCCTACAGATTGTTATTCTATACTAAAGTAAATTCTTATTCTAATAATATTGAAACGCAAGGATGTGAGGATATTTATTAATACTTCACAAAAAACTACTGCGCTAATTTTGATGAAATTTTACAATGTTTCAGCTTACATACCAGAATAAAAAGGCTCTTTTTTTAAAAATGATTTTTTTATAATCCAATGTACGATTAGGTTGTGAATTGAGCTCCCTGCCGAGGTTTTCCCAAGAGACTATAGCATGGGGTTCTTCAAGTTCAAGTTATAAGGTTTTCAAAGGATCGGCAATATGCGAGTGATTAGTCCATGCTTACCATCAGGCGGGCCGTATGCTTGTTTGCGTTCTTAAAAATAAAAAAATGGGCCCGTTAAAAATATCTCCCGGGCGCAAAGTTAGTATGCCATAAAAGTAATAACTTCTAGTTATGAAACCCGTTACAAAAAAGCTATTTTTATAAACTGCAATATCAACCATCCACTTTATATAACAGCCTATAAAAAACAACTGCCCTCTCATGCGCAGACGAGTAACTAACTAATAACTATTCAACGGGCGTTTTTTAATAAAAAACTTCGTTTTCAGACTAATTACTTAGTCTACATACAGATCTCAACCCATAAACGTCCCACTGCTGGGCACAGGTCTCCTCCATTAATTTGGAGGGATATTAGCCTACTATACCACGCTGGCCAGACGGGTTGGTATAGGGTTTTGTTTCGAGTTTTCCCTCTCTTGCAGTGGATATTGTCTGCCTGACTTACTCCCTTAGTCTACTCTTACGACTCCCACGGGATGGAATGGGATGGTGACATTTGTATTCTTAATCCGTCACCACACGGACACTTAGTCTATAAACTTATATACATTTATTATGATCGTTGGATGGTAACTAAATAAAATAAAATTAGTAAATTTATTGATCTATAATCATCATCAGTGAAATCGCCAAGCACAGTTCACTTTTAGGCCCAATCTGAAAATCAGCTCTGCAGCATGAAAAGTCCGAAGCTGCTTTGTATCTATCTATATTTTCTCTGTAATGTCCTGTGCATGTTCGAATAAACGATTTTCTTCTTCTTTCTTTCTTTCTTTCCAGTGTTCATTTTTCCCACGACGCGTGACGTGTAGCGACAACACTTCGTACATAATTTAACGTACTTAGTGTCCCATTTATAAGATAAAGTTTAGAGATTAAATAAAGTAATTATACGCACGCACCTCATAAGTATATAAGCTCTATTTAAAACTTAAATAAACAGACTATAATACCACCACGAGTCTCATTAGATTCCTTGCCAAAATACAGGCAAACCCTGGAATAATCTACCTTCTGCAATGATTCCCGAGCGACCTTGCCTTTTTCAAATGAGGCTTAAAAGGCAATAAGGATTAGCTGCCGAAGTCCATGAACAACTGTTACCAATTACACTACAAAATGTTTGTCCGAGTCCGTGTCTGGCTTTAATTTGTGTACGTAAATTGTATGTATGTAAAGTCCCCCGCGATACAGAGGTTGTTATCTAGTGTAATACGAATTCAAATTACGCTAAAAATATTTAAAAAATGAAATACTAGGTAGCCTACTGGCTTTTTGTTTAAAAGACAACCTCCATTAGGAAACAAACCCTTTATCGCGGGTCAAAGATACAATTTTTGTCATGTGTTGTCGTATCTACAGCAAGCATCTATAGCATAGGGTTCTTCAAGAAAGGAGTTATAAGGTTTACCAAGCATACAGCCCGCCTGATGTTAAGCAGTTACCGTAGCCTTTGGACGCGTGGAATACCAAAGGTATCACTTGCGTGTTGCTAACCCATTTTCTTTACACCAGGGCTTAAAGATGGGAGTGTCCCTGGGATATAGGAATACGTTTCTTTCAAAACGCAACCCTAAATGAGCGCTGGAGACCTGTCTGAATATAAAAAGGATATATAATTTGGAAAGCGATTACTTTTAGTAATCAATAGCCTATAATAATACGTCAAAACTCATACAAACTTTTGACACGATACCATATGTCGTGTATTTTTTCGATAACGGCCGGCCAAAGTTTGATTAAAAGGTATTATATAATAATAATAATAATATAATAAATCATTTTATTATCGCGTCGCATAAACGCATAGATATATACCTTACAGACTAACGTACATATTAATATAATCCTGTGTTAGTATTAAAAAACTTAAAACTATGTTAGTACACTTCACTTGCACTATGTCGCAGTGCGTTCGTGTGGCACTTGTCCGCGGAAGCGACGGAACACTACACCTGTCGGCCAAAAACTCTCTTCCAAGACGAGATTTAGGCAGACTGTTGGTACTCGCACCACAAAAGCCCTAAAATTGACGTTGCGTCGCGACTCCAACAGCTGCACTCTCGGCAAGTACTTGGTCTTTTTGCGTACGTAATCTGCGATGTCTTCTGTCTTCGTGGTGTAGTGCAGACGAGAAATATACACCGCAGTGTTGGGTGCAGCGGCACGCATACCAGGCTGCGCTGGAGCCGTACCGCAGCAGTTCTTGACAGGACGATGACGGCGCTTCCTCCGTTGCACCGTCACGAAACCATCCTCTTCAGCCTGGTTCGATACCTTTTCAGGTACAGGCTTGGCGGGTCGAGCAATTGGAGTGCTCTGCGTGACCGGTCGGTCAGCTGATCGCGCGGCGAGTCGGAGGGTAGCCGCGGGGACGGGGGGAATGCAGTGAGGCTCAGGCGCAGCGCATACAGCCGACGCTGCATTCCGCGGCGACAAAACTGCTGACGCGAAGCTTGCGACACTTGCGACCGATGTGTCGAGTCGGCAGGCTCCTCGGCGCATGTTCACATTACTGCACGCAGTCGATGACGCAGTTAAGGTCACAGTATTGCGCAACTCGTCGAGTTCCTTGCGCAAATCTGTGACGTTATTCTGGGATGTCTCCAACTTCTGTTGCACATCCGCTAAACTTGCCTTCAACAGAACGATGTCCTTCAGCAGGCTTGTGACGTCGACGTGGTCGAAAGTGACGGGTGGTAACTTGTGCAAGTTTTTCGCCACAAACGTCGGCACGTCGTCAGGGTCGGTCTCTTTCAGCAGCGTGATAATATCCTGCAAGCTCTTCTTTGTCCCGTCACGCCTGCGGGACACCATCTGATCACTTTTGTTTAGCAACCTGAACACAAGCAGTTTGGCCGCAGCTATGTCGTCCTCGCTGAAGCTCGTGGAACAGATCTGGATAGCGGACACCTCGTCCATTACATCCAGCTTCTGTTGCAGGAACGCCAGCAACTCGTTCGCCACAAGTGTATCACTCATGGCAACAAAAGATTCGTGCGTCGTGGTATTGGTTATACGAATTAGAAATTGAGTTTGTAAAACAAAATGTATTCTGGCTTTTAAATTAAACGAGTTTATTCAAAAGTTATTAATATATACAATGATGGATGGTTGGTCTCTATAACTTGTCGAGATTTTTTGTATAGCATACGGCCTTGATTGGTAAGCACTAACCCTAACCTATGAACGCTTGCAAAACCAGAGGTAGCTTGATGGTAAGTACTACCACTTGCGTGTTGCCGACCCGAATTTAACACCAGGGTTCGTGATGGTGTCTCCCTGGGATTGGAAAATGTTACGTTGAAAATTCATCATATTTACTGCATGTGTAGTAAATATGTGGTTAAGTTGTTACCTCGCCAGTAACAGCATCGACAAGGGAAAATATTTGTGTAACTCATAGATGGCTGTTTTGAGTTTGAGTGTAGATACTTTTTGTCCGTGAATTGTAAGTTTGTAAAGTCCCCATCTAATCGGGGTTTGTTCCTTGGTATGGAAAAAGCCTGACTAGGGAAGGACCACAGCCATTTTTAACTGCCTTGGTGGTCCAGTGGCCGCAGTATGCGCCTGCTGTTCACGAGGTTGAGGGTTCGATTTCCACACAGGACAAAACTTTGTGTGACGCAAAAGGATTATTCTGAGTCTGGGTGTAATTTGTGTCCATTAATTGTATGTTTGTAAAGTCCCCGGCGACACAGAGCTTGTTCTCTAGTGCGGGAGTTGTCTTTAAAAAAAAAAATTGGGTCTTTTGGATTTGGCAATACCTAATAAATAAGTATTAAATTGAAAATTACTACTATAGATATTTAATTTTAATTATCCTGTGTGATGTCAGAATAGGTCCCAATCTCAGCCTTGGGCTGCGGCATTTTCATGCTGCAGCGCTGATTTTCAGATTGGGCCTAAAAGTAAGGCCACGGTCAGTTATGTACTAATTATATAAAAGGAAAATAAAATAAATAAATACATATATAACAGTAAATAAACGATATATCACGGGTTGTATGTATTGTAAGTAATAATCAATCATGCTTAGTTCCTGACCACTGTTTACACTAAAATCAATACTAGCGCCATAGAAAATCACGTCAATGCCACATGCATAGGTAAAGGTCAGCAATTATGCTTTGTAAAAGGAAACTATAGACAATAATAGGTTTGTAGAAAAGTTTGATCATAAAAATGCTTTATTTTGACCGAATGAGAGGCATGTTGGTTTAATAGTTAGTGATGCTGACTGCCAATAAAGGGATTCGATTCTTACATCCTTACTAATATTATAAATGTGAAAGTTTGTAAGTATAGATGGATGGATGAATGGATGTTTGTTACTCTTTCACGTCAAAACTACTGAACGGATCTGGATGAAATTTAGCACGCATATAGATTATGGTCTGGAATAACACATAAGTTACTTTTTGCAGCGATAACCGACATCCACGCGGGCGGAGTCGCGGGCAACAGCTAGTAAAACATATTTTGTATGATGAGCAAGATCCTTTGTTCTGAGGCAGGGTGTCATCATCTATAATTCGTATCGCAAACAACCATAGGGTAAGCAGTTACCGCAGCCTATTGACGTTGCAATACCAGAGGTATTCAATTTTTGACTTCTTTCTTAAAAAACTCCAAGCCCTAGTCTCCCGGGAAAACTAATGAAGACTTACTTCATTCGAGGTGTAGGATTTGACATTGTTCCTTCACCGATAGAAGATGGTAAATCATTTGACTAGTACGTATAATTACCACAAAGTAAAATTCACATCGGTACTGTCAGTTAAAATCGAAATCACACCTTAGGAATTACAAGTCGAATACATTCCCACTCGGTAATCACCACTAAAATAAATATTCTGCAGCCCCAAATACAACGCTGATAAATCAAAAGCAACGCTAATACAATATTACGAGTAGGTATCAATCTAAAATATTGACAAACATGTACCAGTAAAAAGGGGTAAATAGGGTCGCAAATAAGGGGTATTGAGACGAGAGATGAATAGATATACGTAAGGGTAGGTATATCCGATACAAATCTATTCACCCCGTTGGCTTTTCTATTAAACCCAAACGAAGAATTTATAGAATACACTCAGCAATTTCTAAGTTAGATAAGCCTGTCCATGATGATATATTTTTATTAAAAAATAATCTTGATAAATATGTTAAACTAGTTGCCCGCCCTGGTTTCATGCGGGTAAAACTAATTTTCTGCGCAATTTTCATTTTTTTGCGTCCAGAAAGAGAATTAGGATCCTTTTAAAATAATGAATTGAATTGGTTAAGTCGTTCTCAAATTATGGCGTGACTAAGGTAAATAGGATTTTTTTTAATATGATATAGATTTAATATTATATTTCTATACTTACATTAAAAGGTATACCCTGGTACTGAGCAGTTAACGTTGCCTATGGAAGCTTGCAACTTAGGGGATGTTTGCTGAACATAGTCAACTGCGGAGGACATAAATATAATATTGCGCAAAAATAGACACTCGCTATTTTATCACTCAATCTGAGACTATCGAAGAGTGTTCAGACGCATGACCAACGGCTTTACGTGCTTTTCGGGACAAAGCTTTTGCCACTTATATTAAAGACCTGATAATACTGACAAAACAAGGGTGTCATAGCACTACCTACCATATCCTGTTAATAAGTGAGCCACATGACTGTCGACCCACATAACTAATTAGCGAAATATCGTAAGACGAGCTGCATCTACCTTTTCCAAATAAAACACATAATTATGTCCACTATCGCTATCAATAGCGGTACGAATAAGAACATAATAATATTGTTTTCTTTAAAAACATTCTCTTACTAACGTAACATACTCGTTAAGCCTCCATATCCAGAACCTACATTAATGATAATAAGGTCTATAAATAGCCTTTCCGTATTAGCCCGCAAGGGTAAAGCAACAGGCTGGTAATGTCTACCTTTACGAACAAATGGGAATACGACTTACTTTGTACGATGTACAATATAATAATTATGATATAGGTAATGTAGAACATTCTGGAATAAGTATTCAGCTTTGAGTTTTGAATTTTTTAATTATCATAGTTTGGTTAGTGGCCAAACAACGCGTTAATCTCAGAAACTAAGTACTAGCCCAATTTAATTTTAATACTTAGCTTTTTATGCGGTTTTTAAGACATAGATATATTATGTATGTGACACAGCGAAGAGCAAAGTTTTCCTTTTTAAAGGAGAATCTAGTGTAGTACAATAAATTGTACACCAAGCAAAAATACAACAGTATAAAATAACAATTTGATGTAATAGTTAGCTGTATAATTGACTGTTTTATCACTTAAAGCGATCTCCTCCAGACAACCTATGGATGGATTATAAAGAATAAAGAAGATATTCCACCGATTGTTATTCTTCAGGAAGGTTTATAGGTCATAATAATATGTCATATAAAATCAATCTAGGGGAGCATGGCGGTAATACAAATTTAACGCAAGTAAATCCGCGGGGAAAAACAAGTATATACTCGTAAGTGAGCAATTGAGAATTTTGTTCTTAACGAACAAAAGACGAGGACGGGGAAGGGCAAGACTTGTCTTTTGTTTAGTATATACGAGTAATTACCCCGGTAGGGCAAAGTTTAAAGAGATTGCATGACAGACCGAGCTATTTTTATCTACGATGTAAACATAGCTTAAGAAAACCGCAGCTGTTTCAGGGTGTAAGTGTAAAAGAATGAGTTCAATTGTTGTTTTAGAAGTAAAGTCGCAAATGAAGTAAATAAAACAGCGGTAATTTTGGTTCTAACTAATAAGGCGGTAAACATACAGCCAGTATATGGTCAGTGGGTATCGAGCTAAAAACGCTTGCAATACAAGAGAATGTCTCGTATATAGACTCCCGCATTGTCGGTCCTTTATATTGTATCAGCAATCTTTTGTGTGATTAATATAATCGCTAATCGTAGGATACGAAAATCTGAATTCAAGAAAAAGTTTTCTCTAGATGATCACTCGAAACAACCACTAACGGGATCACAGTCACACACAACCTCTGTTATAGTGTTGCACATAGCATGGGTACTGTGACGCTTGACATTTTAAGATAAATATAATTGTTAATGAAAGACGATTAAATTAAAATCTATTGATTATAATACTCTAGGCTCTTATTCATTTAATAAGCCAATTGGTTGAGGATTGATTCAATCATTTTCTTTCATCTTCATCGTAAAATAAATAATAAAGAAATAGACTACAGCTGTAGTTTGTCTACGAGTTAATATACTGTGTTGTAAATCCTAATAATTGTACACAAATTCAAGCAAAATGTTACACTTATTAGTCATGTCTCGTATAACTTATATTAAATTTTAATTATCTCTAATATTTTCCATCTGTTGCGTCGACGCTTGCTGCTAATTAACAAAATAAATTCTCACGTTCGCGCCGCCTAACTAATTAATACATGCCTTTATTGTCTATACTATCTGCAACGTGTATTTGGTTAAATATCGAGTTTATTAACTTCTTGTAGAGAAAAATTGCAATGTATCACGCTTCTTGTGATCATCATTTTAATTTTCTCTCTCTCCCTCCAGGAGCATGATACATTGTATCTATTTTTCTCAAAAATATATTTTTCTCTAAGTTAATAAAGTCTGTTATATATAACTCTGATATATATTACTAGCTGTTGCCCGCGGCTCCGCCCGCGTAGATGTCGATTATTGCGATTAAAATTATTTTCCAGACTACCATCTATCTCCTGCCAAAATTCATTAGGATCCGTTCAATCGTTTAGTCGTGACAAACAAACTCACTTTCGCATCTATAAAACAAGTATAGATTATGTTTTACAATAGCATTTTTTACATAACTTCCAAATATATAACAAATCATAAAGAATCTTTTTATTACAAACTTACGCATTAAAAAGTAAAACTGAGCCTGAAGTAATGGTTACAGCCAATAATTTATAATATGACAAAACCTAACTAATATTAAACGATCTCGTAGATATTTAACCCCGCATTTTGCCCTACCGCACATGCACACACTCGCATTGGTTATCATGAGCCTAGCACTACCGCACATGCCGAGTATTGACATGTGCGACTGGGCTAAAGCGGGCGCAACGCGTGCGCGTGGGTCGTCCGAACGAGGCCTGATCAAGCCCTGGAAATAGTATCATTTCTGGCTATTAAAAAATGGCCTGAGTTTCTCAAGGCTCCACGTCAGCGAACTAGCCGTAGGAAAATTATTTTGCTGACATCATATTTCTGGCTTATACATAATTTATGACCTTCATAAGTGTTACTTTGTAACCTAAATGAATTTTGAGTTTGAGTATATAGTAACTCACCAGAGTATAGAGGGCGCTAGCGTACGCAGCGTGTTTGACGTGCAGCGTCCGGCAACATGACAGTGTTGTGTCATGGTCGTGCGCACTCCACGCTTTCATCTGTTGACAATAATAATTAATTAAACTATAGGTTATACTGCGGTTACTCAGACTGGAAGACGCAGGGTGGGCAGGCCTCCAAAGATATAAAGAAAGAAAGAAAAAATATTTATTTTGTCTTTAAATCTTACTACAGTAATCTAAAAATAATATACATAATGTTACAAGACAAAACAGGACCTAGCTCAGCGATTAATTGCAACATCGCAGACGCTGCAGCGCTGATATTTTGCTGCAAAGGTGGACCAACGACTTGGTAAAGGTTGCGGGCAACCGATGGGCCCAACCTCAAAGCCTTGAGGGAGGCCTATGTCCAGCAGTGGACGTCTTATGGCTGAGATGGAACTCAGACATACATCATACATCATTGCGATTTTAATCATTAAATCAGCCGCGTCTCATTAGTCTGGTTAGAATTCAATATTTATATTGGAGAAACATGCCATTCGTTCCTCTATAATTACTAAGAGGTCGTGGTGTGAAATAAGTTTATATTAAAAATATTTTTAACACCAGCTTTTATACCTAGGGATGTAGTACTCATCGAGACAAATCCAACGAGCCCAAACACGGTGGGGATATCTTGTTTCGTTGAGGAGTTCTTATGGCTAACCTTCAACTGCAGCGTTTTGAAGCGGACAACTTCTTTTTTTATACTACTTAGGTGGTTCTAGAGTGGCGACTACTAACTAGAAGACGAAGCGTGGACAGGCCTCTAACAAGGTGGACCGACGACCTGGTAAAGGTTGCGGGCAACCGATGGACAAGGTCGGCTCAGGATCGAGAGTTGTGGAAATCCTTGAGGGAGGCCTATGTCCAGCAGTGGACGTCTTTTGGCTGAGATGAGGTGGCAAACAAGCCGCCTTATGTTAACCAGTTACTGTAGCCTATGGACTCTTGCAATACCAGAAGTATCACTTGCGTGTTACTAACCCATTTTTTACACCAGGGCTTTATGATGGGACTATGCCTGGGATAGGAATACATTTCTTTCAAAACGCATCCCTAAATGAGCGCTGGAGACTTGTACTCACTCACAGGAACAAAATTACACCACTGTGTGTAGTTATTTGGCTGTGGTCTTCTGTAAGGTGGAGGTCCTTCCCCAGTCGGGCTTGCTCGATCTTGCTATACTTACTTATATTATAAAAACAGTGCAAGCATAAAACAAGTATGTCTATACCGAATTGTCCTGTAAGGAGAGTAATTCACCAGTACCCTTTTTATTTTTGTTTATGTATTCCTTCTTTTAAATATTCCGTTTGTAGCTCAGACATTCTAAATAATTTAATGTCTCTTTGGGTTTTTAGAAGGCTCTTTGGTTTTTGTATCAACCACCGCTCTAGGGGGTAAAGCAGACATACTCCTATTAGCATCGGTAATCTGCGATTGAGTCGCTTTCAGAAGTTCGACACAGCGACGAATGCTACACTGCACACACATTCAGATGCTGATCGCATCGATTTGATTAATTATTTCATCAATCAATCAATCAGCCTATCGCAGTCCACTGCTGGTCTAACATGCGCCATAGCACACGGTCCTCCGCCTTCCGCATCCGCATATTAATACGAAAATATCCGTGACTAAACTCGGAGAGTCACCAAAACGGGATGGCTCATCGATACAGTAAAAAACTACTAAACTGATTTGGATGAAATTTGGCAGAGAGATAGATTATGGTCTGGAATAACATATAGGCTATTTTAAAGCGATAACCGACATCCACGCGGACGGAGCAACAGCTAGTATTCTATAATATAAATTGGCTTTGCTTCAAATTTACATAGTATTCCCTCCGTACATAATGTACTCTGCGGGATTCACGTCAAGACATTTCATCATTCCATCTGACAATTGGCCTATCATTTGACATAATAATGTCAATCAAATACGCATCTCGGTGTGAATAATGAAGAAGGGTGACACCAAAGGAAATCTGATTTATTTTCTGAGATTTTGCCTTTGTAGATTATATACATAGATAGTAGATTGAAGCGTATTCTGTAATGTTTTTATTTTTCATATAGATTTTCGCATGCATTATTTTTATGCTTATCTAAAAATATTATACCTACAAATATCATCACGACATTTGTATTTCACCTACGTTTTGCTAGCTACCTATAATGGGTCCTGTAATTATACGTGGTGCGTGTTTTCTGCACCTCTTTATGAAAGACGACTTCTGGCCGAAAGGTGTGGTGTACCGTCGCTTCCGCGACGAAGCGACGGTACTTGTCCGCAGAAGCGACGGTACACCACTGAACGCACTGAGACAATGAAATGCTAGTGAAGTGTTACTAACATAGTTTTAAGTAATACAAACTAACAAATGTCTGTAAGTTATATATCTATGGATGTAACGATAACCATTCGATAAAAAACCAAAACAACAACCCATATACATAATGTCCCACTGCTGGGCCCGTGTCTATCCTGAGAGGAGATCCTCTTCTCAATCAAGAGAGAGGGAGAGGGTTTAGACCTTAATTCACACACGCTGGCCTAATATAATAATGCGGATTGGTGAATCAGACATCTCTTTAGAATTTCTACTAAGTCATGTGTGTTTCCTCACGATATTTTCGTTCACCGTTAGCAGGTTGTAAATCAGTTGATGATAGAATATATAAATTTCACAAAGTGAAATTCACATTGGTTGTCACCTGGGATCGAACTTACAGCCCCCACGTGCAAGTTGGTTACTTTCCCACTTGGCCGCCACCTCTGTTCAATTTACATCTTACATAATTTCATTCATCAAACGTCATCATCAGACAGTGAGGGAAAACCAAAATGGCGATGGAAATCAATTCTGCTTCCTATGACAGTTATTTTCATTTGTCACATAGCTGTGTGGCTGGGCTTGAGCCAAAGGTATTTTTTAATCATCTGCGTCTTGAAATGTCTCGCAAACATTTTGCGGCAGTGTAGGTATGTAACGAGAGATACTTTTTCTTTGTCCAAGTTTCTTTGATGAAGGTAAAAATAATGTTCTAGTTATTTACTGGCCTCTTGGTCTAGTAGTAAATGACCCTGACTGCTAAGCTGGAGTTTGTGGCTTCGATTTCCACTGAGGACAAATATTTGTGTGATGAGCACGATTCTGTATAAGTTGTCCTAAGTATTTTTCTTTTTCACTCGGTCGGCAGTCAATCTTGATGGCGATTGCTAGTAGCAAGGACCGAATGCTGTAGAATACCTTTATCCAGCCGTGGACGTCGTTCATTGTCTGATTACATAGATAGAAGTTATTTTTATGGTAATTATCATCTTTCCCAAATCTGACTTAAAATCAAGTTAAAACTTTTAAAAAGCTGTAAAAATGTGATTTACAATTTATAAAACTTTAGCCATTTTTATATTTTATTTGTATTTTTGATCATTTATTAAATATTTGACAATATAAACAGTATAATAACAAATCTTTTGTTTAATCTTTCTATATATACAATATACCTAATATATTTACAATTCTTAAAAAAAGGAAAAGATATATACAATACAATTATATACATAGAAAATACACGAAAAACGGGAGGGACTGCTTAATAGGCGTCATAAAATTTCTCCGCATCGACGTCTGCTGGAAACGTGCCCAAAAGACTGGCAGCATTGCCACGTTGAATGGCAATGCTTATTCTTTGAGCCAAAAATAAGCCAGCCCTCTGGTCACGTGAAGCCTCGATCAAACGCTTCGACAAATCTTTAAAAAGACCGCGAGCACTTGCACCCCACGGCCCAAGCGTTTCGACTCCAAACGGCTCAAACACATAATCTCCGATGAGATTATTGTATTTGCGCCGCTTGAGAGTCTCCGCGGATGCAGCAGCAGCACCAGCACAACCTGCTGTACTTGGAAGATGAGATGGCGCAAGGGTGTCGACACATGTTGCGTCCCACACCAAAGGCCTACCCATCTTCCATGGCAGTAAAGACATACCATCAGGTCTCTTACCATCGTTGCGTACCAAACCATTGGGTTCTAGTACAGCTGGAACGCCAGCGGTGACAAGAGCACGTCGGAGTATATCGTTAAGGTTGGCGTGCCGGGATATACGGCCTGCACTCCTGCTGCATGACAGGCCGTGGTGTCCAAGGCTGTCGACGGCTTCACCACAGCAACATCTATGAGGAGAAACAGAAGGAGCACCTAGGCGAAGGCAAGTAGCCATACGGAAGGTAGTATCGTCCAACATGGTACCTATGTTGGGCGATGGAAGTGCTTGAAGCCAGAGGCCCGACTCCCATTCTCCCACAGCCAGCAAACGAGCGCGCTCCGCAGGACTGGTAGACGAAATAATCAGTTTATCTCTAACCATCCTGCAAAGCGGCTCGTCCCACTGTCTCTGAGAAAAAGGGTTAGTGGGTAACTCAGTGTTGGGAACAGTCACTTTCCAAGCATTAATGGCATCGGTCTTACATGGCACATCAGAACTAACCAGTGTGGAAGCTAGAATTTTCCTGGTTAGTTCTTCCGTGCTATGAACCGAGGACAAAAATGCTGGTAAACTAACATCGGTAATTTTGCGAACGCCGAGCCCGCCCAAGCGAACTGGTAAGGACGCTTGAAGCCAGGCTCGATCGTTCAGGGCCACATTAAGAATTTTGCTCATAGTGTTGTAAATAATTTGGTCCAATTTGCCTAAAATTGTTAGATGTTTCCAAAACGGGGCCGATCTTAGGGCATGTGTAAATTTGGGCACGAAGAGGCAGTATCTAATAATGGTAAAAGCCGAATGTATATTAATTTTGAGTAGTCGGTCTGAAACTTCACAAAAATTTTGTACTTTTTCTTCTATGTATGAATCAAAAGCGTCTTCAAAAACTGGGGATCCAAGGAGGCAAAAGGAAGATTTCTCAAGAATTTTGATATTTGGTGCCAAAGTATTAAATTTTGATAAAACCGAAAGTTTGTCTTTAATTTTGTCACTGATATAAATCTCGCATTTACTCGTGTTAAGCTCTAGTCCAATGGAATTAAATTTATTTTTTATGTAAGCCAAATCTTGAAAAACTGTCTCTACATTGCCTCCTAGTGTTCCATCATCTAAATACCAGATATTAAATTTTGAATTAATTTTTTCGATGATGGGATGAATCGCTAGGCTGAAAATAACTGGCCCAAGAGGATCACCTTGTTGACAACCAACTGATGATTCCAAAAGATGCTCCTTGTATAATAATTTTGATGGGTACCTATAACATTGATAAAGAAATTTGAAAATTTGTGGTGTCTCCAATTTTGCCTGTGTCAACAAGGTGTCCCTATTCACCGAGTTAAAGGCATTCTTTAAGTCAACCTTTAAGATGACCTCACCGTCACCACAGTCAAGGTACGTTGACAAGGCATGTATGGCAGCCTCACAACCCCCTCTTGAACCGAAGCCCAGTTGCAGGGGTTGAAATTTATTGGCTAAAGCTATGCTGTAAAATTTACAGCATAGCTTGGCTGCCATACGCCTATAAGTACACCCTACGGCAATGGGACGTATGCCACCATCTTTTTTCCGTAGGGCGCATAGATTAGCGCCATACAGAATATCGATGATGCCATCGTGTACATTGCCGGCGAGCATAAGGTTCATTAAAGCCGTAAGCTCCCTCAGGAGTGCATCCCCAGCTTCCCCGGCGCCCGAACACAACAGATCTTTTAGATGCTGAGGTGTTAAGCCGTCGAGGCCACCGGCAGATCCACTCCGGAAAGAGCCAACGGCAGAAAGAACGTCCTTGGCTGTGACATTGAGGCAATCTGAATCAATGTCAGATGGCTCTGGGAAGGTAAGGCCATCGGCAGGCGCCGGATGTTTGCTCTGCAAACCAGCAAGGGTATCTGGAGAGCACGGCGCCACCACATCGCTGCTAAATAATAACCGGGAAGCCCCCCTTATATCACCTTCTCTCAATTTGGATTCTACATAATGTGAAAAAGAGTTTTTTTGTCTAAAAGGAAATTTTGACTCTAATAGGGTTGTAGAAATATAACAATTATCTTTAATTTGTGTCGTCAGTGACTTTTGAGAGGCCTGGTCTTTTTTAACATGGAGAATCCTATATGGGAAGGTGATTAATTGTTCCCAAGCTGTACTTGAGTTCTCCCGGACGACAAGACCTATGCAGCGAGCCAAATTTTGGGCTACTGTAGGTCTCGCGCCGCGGGGAACTCTCCTAAGGATCGGAATTGAATTTTTTAAACTAGCCAGATATTGCCAAAAGGGAATTTTGTCAGCGGCGTCCGTTAAATCCGCTGTGTGTGTTGTGGGGCTAGAAAATACATTTTGGGATTTATGAACTCTACCAAAATGGATTTTCAGGCCCCGCACACCTTTAAAGAAACGAGCTTGGGGACAATGAGGGCAACGCACTAGGTCATTAGAGAATGTGGTAGGTTGACTACGAGCACTTACCTCCACATCGCTACTGCTGCCACTGCAGTCCTGGCTCATAAATTTAGTTTTTACACTTATAACTAAATTGTAGATATGATAAAATTAAATAAAGGTATAAAAAACACAAAAATCACAGATATTATCACAGACATTGTCACTTATCAAATGTCATGTCTTGTGTGTCCATGGCGACGGGGCGTCGCCCTGGTACCGGCTTCGCGTCCTTCCTGTCGCCTGTCTGGTCTTTGGTTGACTAGTGATTAAAACTCTTCGACTGCTTAAACTGAGGTCGTGGGATCAATTCCCACCCAGGGCAAATCTCTCTCAATATTCCAGTTGAGTTTGCATTAACATAATTATTGCGGTTGCTTAGTGCTTTACTAAGGCCCAAATATGCGTCGGATTTTTATTCAGCATACTTTTAAATACCTTTTATTATTGAGAAATCGTAATGGTCGTCGCCAAAAATAATCAGAAAAATAATAATAATTTATTATTTTATTTTCATTTGTTGTGTTATGTGTTTGACATTTTTTTGCTTTTTGTTTAATTGTTTTAATTAAGAAGCAGACAAATTATATCTGTGGCTCAGAACTTTTAGTCAAGTTAAATTACTACATTCAGGCAAAAATCTAAACAACAAACTAATTTAAGAAGCTAACATAATCAACCTTCCTCAAAGTTAACCACCAAATTTTTACCCATAAATAAAAGAAAAATCTGACTGACTGACGTACGGCTCACAGTCAAAACTACAGTGGCTAGTAAGGGTCATAAAAGTTTGCATGCCGGTTCCCTTTGCACTGTAGATGAGCACTAAGAAACATGTTTTGGAAGGTGAAGAAAAGTACATTTTATAAAAGTCCGTCATGTTTGAAGATAGAGTTATGAAAATTGGTGTTTATAGTTGTGTTTTTAATTTGAGTACCAAGTTTTAAATCTTTTGGTGCTCTAAGTGGAATACATTAGGTGTTCTAAAATTTGGTGCTTAAAGAGGACTGCTCCGTTTAAATGAACAAAATATAGTTTGACCTGGGCTAAGTTGGGACGGACTGCTAGTGAAAGCATATTTCTTTTTTTAGCTTATACCATCGTAAAAAGGTGTCTTTTCTCTATACTTTATAAATCAATTGAGACAAAATCCTGAAAGTTTCTCTACGTAAGTGTTTTCGTATTTCGGGTTGAGTTACCTGTTAAGTCCCGAAACTTTTATTTGGTTTACTAAACCCTTCATGTAATGTATGTATGTGTGTTACCGGTCACGTTTTATCCTTACCCTAAAATAAGCTTTTAGGCCTCGTTCAGAAGATCGTTAAAAACCGTTAAATTTAAAAAGAAATGGATTTCTTAGTATTTGTTCAAACATACCGACCAAAAATTTGTAATATCAAGTTAACCGCACAACAACTATAGGTAGGGTGCGAATGTGGAACTGACCCGTAAATAACGCTTCACCTCCTATACTGATCTTTGTGCCCTGCCAGGTGCACTTTGGGTGACCTCTGTGCTTCCACTGATATCGCAATAGAGGTGGCAAAATTCCGGACGTTGTGCAATTTAACTCTGTGACGTACCATCGACATGAAGGAGAATATATCAATGTCTAGTGATGCGAAATCCTTAAAAATTTCTATAAAAACAACAATCCTTGGAGACCTATGACTCTTCTACCGGAACACAACACCGCTGTGTGGTAAAAAAAGAACCTAAATAACGTTCAAACTTTAAAGTTTAATGAAATGCGGTTGAATGTCAACCACTAGTAGACCTCTACTTTATTTTTACATGTGAGGGTTATACAATCTGCGGTTATTCTGGTCTGAGCTTCAAGTGTAAGTCTAGTTTAGCTCTCATGTTTTTTTTAAAACAACGACAGATGTTTTTATAATTGAGGTAAGACACCATACAAGCGGACAAGCCCGACTGGGGAAGGATCTTATGTTTGTGAAAACTTATGTGAAATATACAACCAAGATTGCGTTTCTGTTGAAACTGACCGAAAATAATATTGTAATATTTTAAACGCAAACCACTTCTCCTAAGTTGATTTCTTCATCTTTCTAAAAGGTTTTGCCTCGCACAAAATGCCACTGCACTTTACTCAAGCTTGGAGAGAAATAGTTCTCAACAAAAGTTACAGTAACATCTGTTACTTGATTTCTCCCTACAAACTGATCGTCAGAAATACAATTTTCATCTTAAAACTTAGAAAGATGCTCTTAAAAACCAAGTCTATGTTACTATAAAACCCCAATCTCTATAAATCCTAAACTTTTTCAGCATAACCGTGTCAATCTCGCTCAGCTTGTTTGTAGGGGGAGTAATAATACAAAGAAATAGGGCCACAACACAAATGAGCAAGCCCTACTGTGGAAGGACCTTACATAAGACCACAGCCAAATAAATACACACAGTAATGTAGTTGTATTCATGTGCAGGTCTTCAGTGCTCAATCAAGCATACGTTTCAAACGCTTTCCTATTCCAGGAATATTCTCATCATTGTAACAATATCTTCTTTTTTTGTCTCATCTTTCATCTCTCCTGTCTCGACAACACGCAAATGGTGCTTCGGGTCCTGCAGGCGTCCATAGGCTACTTATACTGCTTACTATCAGGCGAGCAGTATACTCGTTCACCACCTAAAAGTATAAAAACATTGCTATTCTCATAACTACCCCTCATTAGCGTTCCGTATTTAATAGAAATGTAAATATTCTCGTAAAGTATGCCAGCATTGTACAGGTCCCTGAGGACTACTTTAGTATGATGGCGTGTTGAAAAAATGACAAATAAAGAACATTTTCCTGTTGCCGTTGTCCCTGGATGGGAATCGTGTTAACTTTGTTATCACCTGTGGGGTCTCTGAACAGGTATTTTAATCTAATAGGCATTAATATTCATTGCATTATTTTGAAACTAGCTGTTGCCCGCGGCACCGCCTGCGTGGATGTCAGCTATAGCTGTAAAAAGTAGCCTATGTGTTATTCCAGACCATAATCTATCTCTGTGCCAAATTTCATCGAGATCCGTTCAGTAGATTTTACGTGAAAGAGTACCAAACATTCACCATCCATCCAACCATCCATACAAACTTTCGCGTTTATAATATTAGTAGGATTAGATAGGTACCGATAAAAGCTATGTTTTTTACGAGCACTCCAGCACTAATTGTATTTTTCTTCAAAGATTATCGCATTCTAACAAAAAGCCAACAAACTTTTCAGCTTCTTTTAAATATCTTTATTATTTACTAGCTGTTACTCGCGGTTTCGCCCGCGTGGATGTCAGTTGTAATAGTAAAAAGTACCTCTGGTCCTTCCCCAGATTATAATCTTTGCCAAACATTACGATCCGATTAACCGTATATAATAAAGTCATGAAAAGGTAACAAATAAGTAAACAGAGTTACTAATTATTATAAATGTGAAAGTTTGTAAGGATGGATGGATGTATGTATGGATGTTTGTTACTCTTTAACGTAAAAACTACTGAACGGATATAGATAAAATTTGGCATTGAGATAAATTATGGTCCGGAATAACGAATAGGATTTTAATCTCAATAACCGAGATCCAGGCAACAGCTAGTATTATTATAATTCTGTGGAAATCCTTGGCGAAGCTTATGTTCCGCTGTAGATGTCATTAGACTGTTATTATAATGATGAGTACTTATTATTATTTGGCTATCAGAACTGCAACTAAAACTAAACCTGACTAAAAAATATATCTCGTTTGTCAAAAGTAAAACGCTTTGATGTCATTTTTTTCGCATATTTCATTCGTTTGAGTCAAAACTGGCGATGCATCGTTTTTGCTAGGCGTTCGATAACAATGCCGTTTTCAACATTCCACGTTCGCTGCCGAAGCTTTTGACGTTACATGTCTGACATTTAGGTAGTCTTTTTTAGATTAGTCATAGCCTTTATTTTTTGATATACCTATAGGAAATTGAACACGTGCGCCTCTGAGTCACAGCTTTAGAGGATTATTAAGTAGGTTCTACACCGCGTGACATATTGTGAGTTAGATCCCTAAACATATTACTAGCGAGCTAGCCCGACTAGGGAAGGACACTTTTCAGAAGACCACGGCCAAATAACAACACACAGTGGTGTAGTCGTGTTCCTGTGTGTAAGTACAGGCCTCCAGCGCTCATTTGTCACAGATACACATGGTACACTGGAGCAAATAAGAATTATTTTATTTTATTTTCTGTATTTAAATTTATGACTCTGTTCCTACCTAATCTTGTTATAATTTTCTGTCTTCCTTATTGTAATCATGTATCTTTTGTTCAGCAAAATAAATGTTTTTCCTTTATTTTTCTATTTAGGGATGTGATTTGAAAAAATCGTTTTCCTATTCCAGGGATACCCCATTTTAAAGCGCTGTGGAGTAAAAAATGGGTCGGCAACACGCAAATGATACCTCTGCTATTGCAAGCGTCCATAGGCTACGGTAACTGTTTAACATCAGGAATGCTGTATGCTTGTTTGCCATCCAAGTACCTAGTATAAAAAAACCTGTCAACTTTTTTTTGTTTAAAATATATGACATAGAAATATAGAAATAATCCCTTCATCGATATTTCATCTGTAGGTAAATAATCACACAAATTGTCTGCAGATAGAACACTTTGTGGTGTTGCAAGCGTTCATAGGCTACGGTAACTGCTTACAATCAGGCGGGCCGTATGCTTGTTTGCCTCCTTAGTGGTATAAAAAAAAAATACGCCACGCAGAGGTGAATAGTGAATATATCCTGGTTGAAACGTCTTAAAGTTAAATAATGCATAAGGTGTATATATAATAATTAATATCATTTAAAAGTTAATAATGACAAATAATAATAAATAAAGTTAACACTTTCGCGGACAGTAACGTAGACACAATAGATGTTTTATTGTCATGATGTCTATAGGCATTCACTGTCCTTCAAAGTGTTAATAATGACACAGATGCAGTAATTTTTTTATCGTCAAGTATTTTGACCTCTAAACTTAGAGTTTACTGTGTATTCAATTATTTATTCAAATGTACAAAGCCCCCAACAATACAGTGATTAATCTTTCACCCGAGAATCTCTTACAAAAACAAAAAGAAAGCTTTGCTCATTGTAGGAATCCACTTTTGCTTTTATCGACTGTTCATTTTTTATTTGCTTCAGTACCAATGAAATGTACCCTTTTAGTGAAGTTTTAAAACACATTTATTTTACAAGAAGTTTTAATTTTTCACGTCTACGTCTTAAAAAACTTTTTTAAGAGTGCTAACAATGAAGATACGATTTTGAAAAGTAATAACTTTTGTAAAGCAATCAGATTACTGTACAAAACTTTGAGAAAATTTGTTTAAATTATATACAGAAGTCGTGACGGCTGAGTGGGAAAGTAACTGACTTGCACGCAAGGGGTTCGAGTTCGATCCCGGATGGCAGTACCAATTTGAATTTCACTTGGTGATGTACTAATCAAATGATTCGCCATCTGCTAACGGTGAAGGAAAAACATCGCGAGGAAACCCACACTTCTTAGAAGAAATTCTAAAAACATATCTGATTCACCAACCCGCATTATGTCAGCGTGTGTGAATTAAGGCCTAAACCCTCTTTCTCTCTTAATAGAGTAGAGGTGACCTGTGCCCAGCAGTGAGAAATATATGAGTTGCTATTTTTATATACAGAATCGAGGCTTATGTCCAGTAGTAGAAGTCTATGGCCTGAGATTGTGAATTAAATATATGGTAAAATAACACAAAGATTTTTTCGTAGTGAAAATTGAACCCACGACCTCTGGCTTAGCAGTCAATATCACTAACGACTAGACTAACAAGCCATTCAAAAATATATAAAAAATATATAAATATATATATATATATATTATAAACTATATTATACACAATAATAACAGTATAATTATCCAATTATTCCTAATTCATAAAATAATTATGTTTCTAAACAACGTAACTACTTGAATACCATTCAAGGTCATGCTTAATTATATTCAATTTTATTTAGGTCTGTTTTGTACACAAATAGACACGTTAGAGACATTTTCAGATATTCTGTGAGACTGTAATTGTCTTTGTAACTACAAAGCGCTTAATCACAACTTAAACAACAAGCTTTGGAAATAATTCAAAACATAACTTGAGTAACATGCTAACGATATAATAATATACCGAGTTATTATTCAGTGCAAATATTTTACTGTAGTGTGAGTTTTTATTTTAGTGTCTTTTGAATATTCGATTTTCCCGAAAGACTCATTGCATTCTCTTAAAAAGGAGTTATACCTATAGTATATTTCACATAGCATGGGTACTGTAATGATTAACATTTTACGATGAAGATGAAAGAAAATGATTGAATCAATCTCTAACCAATAGCTAATTGAATGATCAAGAGCCTAGAGTATTCAATCGATAAGTTTTCTTTTAATCGTCTATCATTTTTATTGATATTTATCTTCAAATGACAATCGTCACAGTACCAATGTAATTTGAACGGTCAGCAATTTTTGAGTGATACCCCTGTTTACTATAAGATGGGCCGTATGCTTGTTTGCCTACTTAGAAGTATAAAAAAAATCAGTGCAAATTAGATGCGTTGAATTTTTATGTCTTTTAAATTAAGTGCGTACTTAGTGGCTCACGAGTTAGAGTGCTTGTGATCAGGATGAGTTTGGAATTTCACGCCGTTTTATAGCAATCTCTAACTTGCATAAATAAATAAAAATACTATGTTTCTTACCGAGGAAGGATGAAATGATCTCTGTTTGTTTTTTAAAAAGGGACTGACCGCGACAAGCTTGATTAACCTCGCACATCTTTGCATCAGCGCAGTCATTAAATAGCTACAAGCCCCTCAAACTATCTCGCTATGAAGAAGCTGTCTCATCAAAATAAAAAGGTTCAAATTAGA
Source organism: Trisateles emortualis (assembly GCA_947095525.1). Lineage (NCBI taxonomy): Eukaryota > Metazoa > Arthropoda > Insecta > Lepidoptera > Erebidae > Trisateles > Trisateles emortualis. The sequence continues at coordinate 14,907,766 of OX352736.1, read as the reverse complement.
TATAAAAAAACTATATCGATAACTCTGTTCGAAAAAAGTTTCCGTGATAGTAATTTGATTTATACTATAAATAAATCCTTTAAGGCGACAGTGAATTATAATTTACATTTTAAGTATAATACAGCAGTCAAGCTAGCAATAAATTTTAACTTAGCAAACTTTGATCGATATTCAACTTCTGTTTGTGTTCTCAAATAATTTCAGATTCAAAGTAGGTAGGTACTTAACCGATAAATGTCCTTGAACATTATCGATAAAATTTATCGACATTTCGACACTGTTAGTCTTTACAGATTCAATTAGCGGAAGAATAATTTGAAGTTTGGTGTATGTATTTGCAATTTATAATGAACTAGCGGCACTTCCCGACTTCACAAGGGTAAAGGTTTTGTAACGATTGCGTATATTTTTAAAATAAAATATAGCCTATATTACCCGCTGATAATGTAGCTTTCTAATGATTAAAGAAATTTTTAAAATCGGTTGCGTACTTTTTGAGTTAAATCGTAACAAACACACAAACAAAAAATCAAATATTTCTTCTATATAATAATGGTTTAGAAAACCCATGATTTGATTACGTATTTATCAGCAATTAATGTTTCATAAAATTACTATTATATATTTGATGAATAAATAGGTGCCTTAGATTAATTATTGATTACTTGGAATTGAAAACTTAACGTATTGCTTGATAGGGAAACTATTATAACTTTGACACCCTTTACACATATGCAAACGCTATATAGTCGCAAGCTATCGACCTCTACACAGGAGGTTATTATGCCTAGATGGTTGAGTGAGCCGTTGATTCCGACAGTTGGTCACGAGGTCCCACGTTTGATTCCCGGTACAGGCTATAAATTCAAATTAGGATTTTTTGTTGATTAATTCGTAGAAGATGCCTTAAGTTTAAAATTGACGTTGGCTACATCACTGTTCTTCGAAGAGCTTTAAGTTTTAGGTCCTAAACCTGATCTCCCTTTAGCCGTACCCGATTAGAATTTTATGGACAATGAGAATAAGGAAAACCAGAGTGCTCAATATAAATAATATAATGTATGATTACGTTAAACCCGTAGAATATACTAATGCACCACGATCGTGTGAAAAAAAACCTTTAGTAAAATAAAAATAATACTTCAAAGTAGAGCGTTTGAAATTATATAACAGTGAATGATTAATAAACACTCAAAAAGTGTTTTAAATAACACAAAAATGAGCCTTACAAATTATATAGGTACGTTTCTTTCTTTATCTTAAAAGCGTTACTTTTAAGAACATCAGAATTCATTAAGAATGCTAAAAGTACTCCGGACTATTTCACAAAAAGATTAAATTAATGAGATATAAGAAGTATTTTATTAGAAAGGACCTTTATCAGGTTGTTTTATTTAAGTAAAAAGTCGTGTTTGCTTCTGACAATAGTCTAATTTAAGTTATAATAAAATGAAATGAAAATTATATTTCAGTTGCTAACTCTTTTGTATAATTCTTTGTCAATGTATAAATTAATGGTGTATTTGTTTTTTTTTGTAAATACATATTTAATTACTGTGAAAATCACAGCTCAGTAATAACATACTAGTGTGGTTATATTTCTGTGCGTGAGCATAAGTGTCTAGTACCCATTTAAGGTAAACATATTATATTACACTAGCTTCCGCCCGGGGCTTCGCCCGCGCGTACATTCCCTCGGGAACAGAGTTTTATCCGGGATAAAAAGTAGCATCTCTATGCCAAATTTAATCCAGGTCAATTTAGTAGCTTTTGAGTGCAAGAGTAACAAACATCCATACAAACTTTCGCGTTTATAATATTAGAAGAATTTCTTTCACTCCATATTCAGCAAAATTGTCTGGTATTGAAAATGCTTACGGTAACTGCTACTATCCTGCATATTCTTGAAATTTGTTAAAAGAATCTGGAATGGCTTGCGTGGAGTAAGCAACCCACAAATAGGTTATTTAGCCACTAGGATACCATTGACACTATTCAAACGTAGCTAATTATTTTCCCTAAAACTATTATATAACGTATATTTTAAAAAATATCTAAGCAATTTAGACATATTAGGTCATGTGCTAAAAAGGGCCAAATTCAAAATACTCAGTCCCGACGATCATTCATGAAGAGGTTGAAGAATGTAGAAGCGAAAATAGTCTCTGCCTACCCCAATGGGAGACGGGTGTATATGTTTGTATGTATGGAATTTAGAAATTGTTATATTAGGTATAAAATATTTACACAAATTGTTATAGATGTTCAAAGTCAAAGTGAAACATGTTTATTAATTTAAATAAAATGCATGCTACTCGTGAACGTCATAAAAAATTAAATGTCAGCATTTTTTTCCTACGGGCAATTTGTTGACTAGGGCCACTCTTTTTTAATGTCACAGTATAAAATGTACAATTTGGTATAACTTACAATATTTGTGGTAACAAAAAGGTACGGCAATAAATTTACCGCACAAAATGAAATCTAGGCAAATAAAAGGTAGGTATTTAATTAAATAATTATAATAATGTTTAACTTTCAATTCAATTGATTTTTAAAAAAATCCTTAACATTTATGTTAAAGATTTTTTGTAAACACGATTTATGTTCTATCGAACTTTATTTTGAAATTTTATCGAAATAATAAAATCTTTCATGTTTTTACAATCAGTATAAATGTCATTTATTAATACTAAAATAGTGGGTCTAAATCTTATAATAATTTTATAAAATTATGATTGTTTTACTTATTAAAACTTTATTTATTGATATTCTTTTACTTTAATCGTTGAAATTGATGCCAGTCTATCTGGGCATGTGCCCAGTAGACAGTAATATTAAAGAATATTTTGACTTATACTTAAACATGTAGTTCTTTAACTTTTTTTCTATATTAAATATATTATTACTTTTATATATAATAGCACAAAAATTCAAATACTGTTGACTTATTTATTTTATTAAATAAATAGCGGTACACATCAGTTAAATAAATATGAAGGTAAATTTTATTATTTTTAATATGATCATGTCATCAGAGAGTCGCAGAAATATTCTCTCGTTTATCTACTAGACCTTTAGGATTAATTGCCGAAATATTATCATTATACGTTTTTAATATATGTATATCATAGCTTTAAATTAGTTAAGTTTATTTTATTTGTTAAGTTAATACTCACTATTTTAATTTTTATTAAATAAAAAAATAAAAAACGAGTTCCTAAAAATATTTTAAAATTGTATTCCATAATCTTAAATTATATCTAACACAATACATTAAGATGTCTTTCCTTGAAACTGTCAGTTACGAATTAAAAAAAAAAAGAAATACAAGCTACGCAACACATCAAAACGTAAATAATTTTACCTTTGACTGTGTGATATTTCTTCAATAGTTCGCAATACACACAATATCATGTTATAAAAAAGTTTATTAAATCACATTATTATTTGTTTACTTTCGTATTTAATATAGGGGAGCAGCCCGCAAAGCGACGTGAGCTCTCTACCAATGTCGCGGGTATACTGGCTGTTGTAGCTGTTGGTTCTTCTACGAAAGCTGTAACCGCTCCGTAGATATCGCTACGAGCCGAGCGACGCCGCTACGCTTTCGTAGAGCATAAACTTTTCTTTTTTGTTTTTACGACATTTTATTCTTGCCTGTCGCAATTACTTTGCAGTTTTTGGAATAATTTTTTGATTGTTTATGTTCGTTAACATTCTTTTGAGGTTAGTTACTAACATATTATAATTATTTTAAATTCCTAGTTTTTCCTTCCTCTGTCAGCTAATCCGGCAGCTAAAATAAATTTATTAAATCGATTAAGAAATTTATTTTAGCTGTCTGACTGGTATAGCGATTTCGTTTATATACGACAAATTGTACGGTCCTGGTGTGGAGTCAAATTAGGCATATCTTATGCCTAATTAACTAAACTAAATTTCTTAAATAATTAAAAAAAAATATTAGGTATTTTTGCCAGAGAATACTCAGTAGCACGGAGTATGGAAATATGCTCACTTTATTACAATAGGGTCATCATCTAACCAAATTAACCGAACCAAATGGTATACTTTTAAAAGTATGAATAGAAAATAAATATATACTTATAATATATGTATATTCGCTTCCAAATGGGATGTACCCCTGCCTGTCCCTTTAAGGAAATAGGCGTGATGCTATGTGAAATATTTTTTGAGGATTTAAGTAACCCACTTTTCTAGGCCTTTCTTTATGCGTCACACATTCAACTTACTAGGAAGGTCAAAAAATGAAAGTGGATAATAGAGTTAAGCTCTTAAAATATAGCAGCGTTAGGATGCCTATCCATTGAGCGGAGTAAGATGGCACGAGGATTTTAACCCTGCTGCGTATAATTTTAGAGGACGTGGGTTTACAGAGAATTATATTAAACTAGCTGTTGACCGCGGCTCCGCTCGCATGGACGTCGGTTATCGCGATAAAAAGTACCCTATGTGCTATTCCAGACTATAATCTATCTCTGTGCCGAACTTTATCTAGATTTGTTCAGTAGTATTTGCGTGATAAAGTAACAAACATACATTCTTACAAACTTTCGCGTTTTTAATATAAGTAGGATGCTACACTCCACAAAATATTGTACTTCTCTGTTCTGATCTGGAATAGCACAGCTATTTTATATTGCGATAATCGATATCCTCGCGGGCGGATCCGCAGGCAACAGCTTGTAAAATATAAATCATTCATATAACTGATATTATCATTTTATAGAATAAAAATGGTAATCATAATAAATTATGAATGTTTTTCACGGAAATTGAAAGATTTATTGAGGAAAATGTTTGCATGGAAATCACATTCAAAACTTATCGATTTATTCATCCACATTAAATTGATTTAATTTATTGATGTATTGGTAAAAAATACTGCACGTGACCACAACAAGACCATAGTTGACCATGCCGAGTGCAGTTCAATTCATTTTTTTGACCAATAGGTAGTTGTTTAAAGCTTAAGTGTAGGTACTAAAATGATTGTCTTTTCTGTGTTATATTTCTCTTAACTTTTAGTTTGCGTGTATTTGTGTGTGTGTAAGTGTCTTTATTGTACCAAATAAACATTTACTTATTTTTTACTTTGTGTACGTTAATTGAATTTTTCTAAAGCTACACATAGCTTATATTGTTGTTATCAACATTTTATTTAATTAAACTGCAGGGAACAAAACAATTAATAAATAATTCTCTTATAGCAGTCAGTGTTACTTTGCTAAGCGCGATCTTTACAAAAACCAAGCCTTACACTACTGCTTACCATCAGGTGGACTGTATACGTCATGTTTAGACATTTCCCCATGATATAAGGTTCATTCAAGATACAACTACCTTATGGATCTAGTAGATAGGAGTAGGTTCCGGGTTCGACTGCCGGATCGGGCCAGAAACATATATTAGGTTGCTATCAAGAAATTCACCATAGATTGCAAAAGTTTGGCAATTTCAACTGGTGTTTACACCCCGTGCCTCGGAGAGCACGTAAAGCCTATGCCTGATATTTCTTTGGTCGTGTTGGGTTCCCGTCCCATCGGACTGTTAGAATGAAGGACTAAGGAATGCACCTGCGTTGCAAGAGTGCACTTGTGCACTAAAATATCTCCCGCACAGATAGCTAGTCTTTTTCTAAATTAGCCGCTATGCCGTGCCTGTAATTAAGTAATTATATCATTATTTTAGTTACACATGGACCTAAAATCCTATTTATTATTCAATACTAGCTGTTGCCCGCGGCTCCGCCCACGTGGATGTCGGTTATCGCTGCAAAAAGTAGCCTATGTGTTATTCCAGTCCATAATCTATCTGTGTGCCAAATTTCATCCAAATCCGTTCAGTAGTTTTTACGTGAAAGAGTAACAAACATCCATCCATCCATCCATTCTTACAAACTTTCACATTTTATAATATTAGTAAGGATAAATGGCAGTATAATATTAAATAGGATTTAAGGTCCATGTGCATTTTATGTTGTGTGTATTATCTTATCCATTTATATGCAAAAGATATTTTCTATATTACAATTTTTCTTCGATTACGAGTATAGATAAAAACTTGATTACTTTTAAAATACGTTATGTATATCACTAAAGCCTTTTTTGCGTGTCATGTTTATATAAAAGAGATTTTTTATATCAAAGAGAGCCTTATACATCAATTGTGTATTATTTTTTCGTTAAACACAACCCTTTCGTGGGTTTATAAACGAAATATATACCCAACAGTTTTGTATGATGAATCGAGGTTGTAAAATAAATGAAATCTTTCTAGAGATACTATCAACAACTAATTAATCGGTAAAAATCCCGTGAATTCCTTCTTTCTTTTTTCTTTTTTTTTTTTCTTTCTTTTTAAAAAGACAACTCGCGCACTAGAAAACAAGCTCTGTGTCGCGGGGACTTTACAAACATACAAATAACGGACACAAATAACACCCAGACTCAGAACAATTCTTCGTGGGTCACACAAAGTTTTGTCCTGTCTGAGAATCGAACCCACGACCTCGTGCACAGCAGGCACATAATGCGGCCACTGGACCACCGAGGCAGTGAATTGTTTAATCGTTTCGCTCCTTAAATATCGCTACTGTCGTCAAAATATGTGTTTTCTACCAAAGTGGCCGGACAACCATCTGTCCGGTCATTTGTTTTTTTTTTTGAGGGGAAATGCTTTACGCACACCGCCCCACCCGGGGAAGCGAGGCAGTTATGTCGGACTCTTCGGCCTAAAGGTAGTAGGCGGCCGGTATATTGACTAAACCCCTATGTGCACTTACAACCGCCTTCACGGGTGGACGACCTGATATGACATCAGTGGTCAACCATCTGTCCGGTCTGAGCTGACCTTGTGGATAGCTCAGCCTCAAATGCTATGGAAATCCTTGGTGCCTTGAGAACAACACAAACCAAAAAGTCAACAATCAACCGCATTCTCCAATAATATTAATCAAAACGTTCAAGCAAAAATCACCTCTATTAAAACTTATAAAGAGCTTTTAGTTGAATGTAAGACAGCATTTGATCAGTCAGCTTTAATTTACGTACACAACTGACCAGTAAATTAATGTTAGTACCTAAATTCAAAGCAAAGTATCGATGTTCCTGGATTAGTTTTTAGACTGCCTAGGTTCCATGTAATTGGAATAGTAAAGCATTCTGTTATTCTACTTCCAGCCACAGATTATTTAATCCAGCTTTATGTTAAGGGTAACCTATGGAATTTTAAAAACAGTTATTATTTGGCTTTGGTCTTCTGTAAGGTAGAGGTCTCCAGTTGGGCTTGCTTACTTGTATGGTGCTTACCTCTCTCTCTCCAGTATATATTTTTTTAAACAATCATTTATATTCTAGGTTTACTGATAGCAAAAGGCCTACTATTAGAAGTATTTAATTGCTAACAATCAGGCAGTCTATAAGCTTGTTCATCATCTAATATAAAAAAATATTTCACTAACGATGAAACAAAAATGGCAAAATAAATGCAACTCCATTTGCTTAAGTGCTAAAAAAGAGAGCCACATACAAGTATATAGGTGAGTCGATCCGAATTCAATCCTTATGTTAAAAATCCCACTTCACCTAATTCCCTTGTGTATAAAAGCTCCATTAATACCAACGTCATTATCTTTTATTCATTCGATAGAATTTGAAATAAAGAGTATTTACTCGACCCTCGATATGTGATAAGCATTTATGTATGTGTATTTTACTATACTTAATTTTCAACTGAAAATTTAGGCCTTCTCTCTCTTTATAGAGGAGAGGAGACTCGTGCCTAGCAGTATGACATATATGGGTTGTTATTATTTACCTCTCTTTTGTCTTTGTCTGCCAACTTGATTTGGTGGTCGTTAAAAAGATCGCTAATCATGAAGTTTAGGGTTTAATACCCGGGTCGGGCCAAAAAATTATATTGGGTTTATCTTCACAAAACTACCAAAATCTATAATAATATTATAAAGCTAAAGAGTTTGTTTGTTTGTTTGGTTGAACTCGCTAATCTTAGAAAGTCCTGGTTCGATTTCAAAATATATTTTTTGTTGAATATTGCATTTATTCAGGAAGGCTATAGGCTATATAACATCACGCTATGATCAGTAGTGAGATATGTTGCAAAATCAAGAAAAATATTCCAAATTACCACGTGGACGAAGTCGCGGGTGACCCCTAGTAATAATAATATTTTTGGGACTCACACTTCGCTATCTGATCCCAAGCTAGGCAGAGTCTGTACTATGCTAACCAGACAACTCATAAACATACATATATTAATATATTTCTAAATACATACATATTAATATAAGAGATAAATTACATCCAGACACAGAATAAACATTTAATTTTGTGCTCATCACACAAAGATTTCCTTTATCCTGGTTGGAAATCGAACCCACGACTCCTGGTGTACCAGTCAGAGACACCAACTACTAGATCATCAGGCCCACAATTATATACTTGAAGTTTAATATTATTAAAATATGTAACTATGGTATGGTTACATTTAAATAAAACTTTCAAATTACGTAAGTCTTAAATTGGCTACATCCTAATTAAAAAGTTTTCTCTTATAACGCAATTCAAGAAAATTCATGCTATGTTTTCAACGTAGATATAAAACGAAAATAAAATCACAAGATGTTACCTTTCAAGTACTGTTACCACCACGCTCTGAGGAAATCTTGATTCAAGAGCTCCTCTCCACGTAAAAGTGAAAATCGAATAAGTCGAATAAACAACTTATGAAATATTTATATCACGCGGCGACTCTTTGATTTTGATTGTTTTGTTTGCAATCGACTATGACGTTATTCGAATTAACTTTTGTATTGACTCTGACTGCTACGCCGAAGGTGGGTTCGATTTCCAAACAGGACAAAACTTTATGTGACCCACGAATGTTTGTTCTGAGTCTTGGTGTAATTTGTAACTGTAAATTGTATGTTTGCAAGGTCCCCCACGACAGACGGCTTGTTGCCTAAAGGAGGTGTCTTAAAAAATCTTTTGATTAATATTTTATTTAGTTATTTAGCTATAATTAGAGTCTTGTGTCGAAACACTAGGACCATGGGGCCCAAGTGCCCACAAATTGTATCGTGAGATATCAAGGCGTTTGGTCGAGTCATCTCACGATCCTAACGCTGGCCTTTACTTGGGTCAACGTATTAGCCTTGCAATCCAGCGTGGGAATGTGGCCAGTCTTTTGGGCACCTTTCCTCAGAACTGTGATCTCAATCAGATATTTTATTTATAGGTTAATACCTTTAAATATAATATCTGATTGTTTGTTAGGTTAGGTTACTTTAATTTTAATAACTATTCATGTAAATATCAATAATATATTAATATATGTCTTGTGTAGTTTGATTCCCATTCGAAATACAAAATTGAGGAAGAAAAAATTCGTAATATTCTCATTTTCTAAGAAGACTATTCTCTTTTTGACTAATCTCGCAACAACACGCTGATTGTAGATCACACTTTTTTTTTGCTTGTAACTTTTTTTATACTACTATTTTTTATATGCAATGTCGGAGCGATCTCTTGCGTGTTGGCCGACCTATTTTTTACACTAGGATTTTAAGATGGAGTATCCCTGGGATAGAAAAACGTTTCTTTTAAAACGTACCCGTAAATGACCGCTGATCAATATTAAAAAAATATAAATGATTATACTTAATAAGATTAATAATTAACTTCAAATAAAATAAACTAACATTCCATTGCGCCATGATAACGACAAGCTGCTGTTACAAATAGAGATACGTATTATATCAAAATCAATGAAACAAATGATTGCTGAGCAAACAGAAAATAATATTTTAACAATATTTGATGAGAGACCAAAAGAGCCCCAACCACAATTCCACCCATCAAAGCCAGAGGCAATCAATGATAACGGAAGAAAGGCAAATAAAAAAAGTACAGACAATCTGTCTGAAATTAGTATTGCGATCGTAGAATGCTTTTATAACAAAATAATCGTATACGTTCCTGGAATAAATTTTCTATACAGTTTTTGTACGGGCCCTGATAAAGGCATAGAAGAAAATTCTACATCTGCTCTTGTGATAAAAAAAATTGCACTCTGGGAGTGCCGACAGAAGTGGAAACACTAAGCAAAACAGTTGTTATAAATTTTATAGCAATATTTTTTTTATTTATCTAGACGCGTTCGTGGTCTGCTATATTATGTACATGCATATATCGCTTCTTTGCTTGAATAACGTGACAGTTGAAAAAAGATTTTTCAGATATGTCAAGCTACTCAAGTTGCGTCTCGTAACGGTATCGCGAATCCAGAGATTTTATTTATCCAAATTTTTTTTTTTTAAACATTCGACTCGCCCGATTATAAGCAGTTACCGTAGCCTATGGACGCCTGCAATGCCATATAATAGTGAGATATCACTTACATTTTGCAGACCCATTTTTTTACACAAGGGCTTTGGATTATCCCTGGAATAGGCAAACGTTTCTTTCAAAACGCAAGCCTAAATGAGCGCTGCAGACCTGTACTCACACACAGCAACACAACTACATTACTATGTGTAGTTGTTTAGATGTGGGCTTCTGTAAGGTGGAGGTCCTTTCCCAGTCGGGCTTGCTCGCTAGTATGGTGCGTGTGTTTTTATTGCAGCCTTGCTACTCATGCTAACAATATCCTGTGGTCAATATTTTCCATGCTTTATTTATTGACATCTAGCTTTTGCCCGCTAATTCGCATAGATTTATAAGCTATAACATCGTAAAGTTTCATACAAATCAGTCCAATATCTTTGGCGTGAACGAGGAAAAAATCATAGGACATCAAAATATTAAGACCTGTAACTAACCCACGTTTCACGAATAAAGATTATGATTACGATTGTTACTATGATTATATCCATTAATCGTTTAGCAGAATGGTGATTAGCGGATAGGCCGATAAAAAATGTAGTATGTAAGTATTCGCTCTCATTTTGAAAGACAACTACTGCTCTCACTAAAGAGCCAGTTTACATCCAGATACTATAAAATATAACCGAGACAACACAGCAGTTAACGAAATATTAGAAACGGTATTGAACAATATAATATTAGCTACTAATATGAATAGATCATTACTGTTATTATTATCTTAATCAAACAAAAACATAATGAACAAGGTTGTATTAACATTACATATTCCACTATAATATACTAACTAGGTAACAATAACAACCCGTGGTTCACCACAGCTTTGACAAAAGGAAAGAAAACTTAAAATAATTCACCTAGAATATTTTATTCTCTTTATTTTATACTTACACTTTTTAAAATAATTCCGAGCGATAAATTCCAAGTCCACGTTATTAAGCTATTTAAATAAAATGGCCCTATTTTGATGTACACAATTATTAAAGCTAGAGGGAATTTCCGTACGTTTAAACGTTTCTGCCATACATATTATAGCAATCAAACGTAGTTTAAGGTTCTCTGTGGTGCTCCTTTTTCATAGGTTACTAACCAATACAGACTTATTTTGTCTCCCGCTTTGCTATGAAGGGAAGTGGAAACTTTTCTTTCTAACTCCTCCTATTTACTTCTGATTCAATTCGTTGCGGGGTCCAAGACAGTAGGTTAAGTTGTCCACGGGACGCACGAGTGACAAAAGTCGGTGTATCAGTTGGTTACTCCGCTGTTAATCCTGGCTCACAGGAGGCACAGCGGTGGGCATGTGGGTAGGATTTTGAAAAAAAAAATTTTAAGCTAGCTCTACACTCTCGGGAAGGTCAAGAGAGGAAAGTTAGCCCCTGTGCATAGACAAACCGAACCGCACAGTATGAAACTGAACTACAATGTTGCGTTTCATTGCTGCGTTTTCTTTTACTGTGTCTCACTCGAGTGTCATGATTACTATTGTTATTTGAACGAAAGAAAATGTTGTTCTTGGTAAAATGTCAGGAGGGTATATTCATACAATGAATATGATAAGATTCACAGTTGTATGTCGCGATTCGTGAGTTCGTGTCCATTAATTGTGGGTACGTGCGTGTACACGACATGGATTTGTTTTCTTATACAGGAGTCGTCATTATTTGCAAAATATAACGAAATTTGAAAACTAATGAAAAAATATTTTTGCGTATAACTTTTGCCGACAATTTTTAAATCAGAGATCGATAAAATCTGTTCAACCGTTTATGAGTAATAAATGGTGAAAGCTAACTCGACTTTGTTTTACACGTATAGATTTACTAGGGGTCGCCCGCGACTTCGCCCGCGTGGTAATTTGGAATATTTTCCCCGATTTTGCAACATATCTCACTACTGCTCCGCTCCTATTGATCATAGCGTGATGTTATAAGGCTATATAGCCTTCCTGGATAAATGCACTATTCAACAAAAAAAACAAACGAACCAGTACTTTCTGAGATTAGCGCGTTCAACCAGCCAAACAAACAAACTCTTCAGCTTTATAATATTAGTATAGATTTATGTCTTATAATACGGAATTCGTCTTTAAACAAACGTATAACTTCGATATTATTCTGACACAAAATGTCAAATAGCGTGAATTCGGCGTTAGACTTACAACGCGCGGTTAAAAAGATAAGCTTAACTTTATACTGCAGGGTGATAAATATATTGTTTAATCTTCGCTGCGCCAAGCATTTGGCTGTCAGCATTCGGTATTTCGCTGCCTGCCTTTGGCAGCGGGTATCAATTAAAACGTTGAAGGCACGCCCGTATAACTTCTTATCGTTCGACACCCGGCTTCGTGAACAAAAGAAATGCCATGCCTTCTATCTCTTATACTCCGACACTGTTACTAGTGGAACTCGAATCATTTACGTTCTAAATCGGAATACAATTTAATTATTTGTTTAATAAATGACGTGATGACATTGTATAGTCATTCGAGAAACATAGGCGGGGAGCTATTTTTTCAACTGAATCATATGTGGGAGGAAATTCCTGTAAAATCATGCATTACGGGACGATTGAGGTTTCATTACTTTATTGATTTTATGAATCCATAAAATAATTATAATAGGTCTCCAGCGCTCAATTTGGGGTGCGTTTTGAAATAAATTATAATTATATATTATTCCTATCCATCAGCAATTTGATACTTTAAGTAATGCAAGCGTCTATAGGCTACGGATACTGCTTAACATCAGGTGGGCCGTATGCTTGTTTGCCACCCAAGTAGTATAAAAAAAAAAAAAAAAATCTAACGCCTACTTTAAATATAAGAAATTTAGAATAAATTGTTCTTCACTTGGCCCACTGAGTTTGGTCCCTCATTAAAAAATCCTGATTCGTCCCTAATAATATGCTCTAATCGTAAAATACATTTTCATTTCAATCCAAAAATATTTTTTCTTTTATAATGATTCATAATTTTATTTAGAACCAATAGTAGCGTCCCTGGAATTCACGTTCAAGTGAGTCAAATGAAACTCACTTAAAATTTGGCAAAATATTACCTTCAATGAACAAAATGGCTATGAGATTATTAAATCTTCCAATATTGGATAATTGCAGGAATGGCGCTCGATTGAAAATAAAACCTAATACGGTTTCCGATGTGCTCTCGTGTGGAATATCGACTTTATGATTTGAAATTATTAATTTCTATACCGCAGAGGGATATAAAGATAAACTGGATATGTGTGACATTTAATGATTTTGATTTATATGACTTGTATCATGGGAATCGTACTTATCTACTTACAGAAAATTGTACTTAAAAACGTTCACGAAAGGCGCTCATAGCTAGGTGCACTCGCTGTTCGGTAAACGATCAGCGGGTTAAGCTACCAAGGGCGCGGTAACCCTATAGATGGGTGACCGCATAGTGGTATTTCATCCGAGCGTCTCCGTGCTTCGGAGGGCACGTTAAAAGTCGGTCCCGACTGTTGGCAGTCGTTAGATTAAGACAGAGGCCTAAATATGGGCGATCTAAATAACTCTGTCACCAGGTTGACCACTTACCAAACGATAAATAAAGAACTTAAAAACGTTAAATGTTCTTTTCAAAAGATATGTAAGCGCATGCTGCGTGACTTTTTCTTTTAAACATTCTTTTGATGGTAAAGCCTCATCTTATTTGAAGTCGATTTAGAACTAAAACAAAGAAATCAAAAGAAAAATAGCATAGAAAATAAATTTATAAAAATATATTTATAACAAACAAAGCACATATTATTCAAATGTGATGATAAATTACAGCTCGTTTTACTAAAAGATACTAATAACGGCGATATAACAAAAATGTAAGAATAATAACTTATATAAATCATCGTAGAAAAATGATATCATCTCGAGATTTATGATAATGAGTATTACAGATTCTTCCCTCCTTACTTTCTTAATTACATTCTACGAAATTATTACTTACTGAATATTGTATGATCAGGAGAATGAAAATGTATGTGTCTACACAAACAAGATAACAGTGCAATTAAACAATAATAACATCTTAAATAAGGTATTGTACATACAAATAAATATAATACAAACATTTATTTGCAATGAATGTAGATATTTACTACTATAAGGTGTTACATAAATTTAGGTAAGTGCTATCTTTTCTTTATTTTTCTTTAAACCTCGTTTGAACAAGGACATAAACCTAGGTCTGTATGTATGAATATAAATTTTCCTCTTGTGCCAATTACTATAAGGTTTAAAATTGAATACCAAGTAATCGCTTATTCTAACAGGCTAGAATTTATATTATTTACACTGAGACGTGATCAATTTAGATCTTGTTATGTACAAAAGCTGACAAGCGCCTTCAATTTCTAAGCAAGAGATGAATACCTAATGACATTATGTAGGTATCTTTTCAGGATTTAAATATAAAATTTACGTACTGCTTCTGTCTTAAATAAATAGAGAAAAAAACACCATATAAGCATACGAGCCTAATAGAAGAAAGACTTCCACAGTAAAACCCAGCTAAAATGTGGTTCCTGTGCGTGGGTATAGGTTTCCAATTCTCATTGTTAATCTTATCCCAGTGTTACTCGTAATATAAAATTCTATTGTTACTCCAGCAAGCGTTTACGTACTTCAGGCGGTCGGCGCGGTCTTTAGTGACTATTTTCTATAAAAACAGCAAGACCCATAGTATCTCGTATAAGCAATAAATGCATATTTAATAATACCACGAATAGCACGAAAAGTCGTTGGTCTTGCGCTCAATCTCTCATCAGTCGTGTCGGATTGCCGTCACATCAAACTATAAGAGTAATCATTTATTCACAAGTAACATAGACTCGTAGGTACATTCAATATAATATTAATAGTTACATTCACATAGATAAAACTATAAAATTTGTTTATTAAAATACACTTGAAAATAATATTAAAATTAGTTGCTTTAGTCACTGCGTGCCATATGCAGCCCACAACAGTGCCTATAAATATTACAATCCAGCCTGAAAAACCATACATTGACTCTTTTTAACATTGTATAACGACGTAAAGGAATAGTAATAGTGCACCTGTGTTGTGCTCTTTAATAATATGTCCTGCGCAGTTGACTGATCTCCATTGAGATGCCGCCGTAACCGAAATGGGTCTGGATGATTATTACTATTATTATATTAATATGTAAAGAAAAAACTTCATATCCCTTTTTAAGCACATTGTGCCCACGGAGAAGTGTGAAAATTGGCACAGTTAAAGAAAGTGTGTATGAAAGAAAGTGTAAGCAATGTTTTTTTTATATTACTTGTGTAGCAAACAAGCACACGGCACACCTGATGGTATGCAGTTAACGTAGTCTATGGGGATTTAAGGAGTATGGGATAGGAAAACGTTTCTTACATAACGCATCCCTAAATAAGCGCTGGATACCTGTACTCACACACAGAAACACAACTTCAGAGCCCCAATTCTGCTAATTTACGGATGGCACAATTGAATCTCAGTAGCATTTTTGGTATTCTGCTAATAAATTTAAGACCAATGGTTCGAAAACCATTGGTCTTAAATTATTACCATTTTTTTGGTATTACATTTTTGGTATACTGCTGCGGCTGCATATACTGGTTTTCGAACCATTGGTCTTAAAATAATTAGCAGTTCTACAAAAAATGCTACTGATATTCAATTGAGATTAAATTGTGCCATCCGTAAATTAGCAGAATTGGGGCCCTGGTGGTGGTTGTGTGGTTCTTGGTCTTCTGTAAGGTGGAGACCTTATCCCAGTCGGGCTTGCTCCCTAGTATTATTATGTAATTGATAATTACAGTCGAAATTAGTATAAAATGAAGTTGTAAATAGGTATTTACCACATATTCATTTACTTCCTCGATGCTACAAAATATATGACCAAAGATATTAAAAGTTCATCTGAAAGCCATTTACGTTCGCTCGTAACGATGCCATTAAAGCCGAATGCTGCGAAAATGCAGGTACTGTAATTTTCGTATTAAGTGAACATGTAAATATTGAAATCGAATGTGGCCATTGTAGTTGTGTGTATTTAACAACAGAGTAAAAAACAACTCTATATGGCTTTAACTTGAATTCATTCAAAATATAGGTTGGCAATACAAATGTGATACCTCTGGTATTGCACGCGTCCATAGGCTACGGTAACTACTTAACATAAGGGGCGTATGCTTGTTTGCCATCCAAGTAGTATAAAAAAATCTTTAGACGGATAGATTTACTTCACTTTTTTGAAAATGATTTTTAAAGCTTTACGTATGATTAGCTTGTGTAATGAGCTTTCTGCCGAGGTTTTCCCGAGACTCATAGGGTTCTTCAAGAGAGGAGATATAAAGTTTTTAAAGGATTGCCAACGCGCAAGTGATACCTGGCAAGCGTTCATAGGCTACGGTAACTACTAACCTTCAGGCGAGCGGTATGCTTGTTTGCCTCTTTAGTAGTATTAAAATCTAAATAGTAGATTTTAAGACTGTATTATTATTATCCAAATGTTTGGATAATTTTACAATTGTACTCAAAATATTGTTAGATTTATTACAGAAAGCTTTTCTCATATTTTCCGTTATAAAACAAAAAGCAACTACCAGTTGCGGGCTTTTAAATAATATTCTCACAAAAGAGCTTTGAGTTTGTGAAATTGCGCCACGAATTTATTCAATTTTATCCTTTTTATTTAAGTGAAATACTCTTGACCAGAGATACAGTAAATATTACATGCATTTTGAAATTTATTCTATTCAGTACCCCATAATTTTTGAACAAATCCTGCTATACTAAATTACGCATATGTTGCTGGGATTTAACAAATATAAAAAATATATTTTATTAATTATTTTTATTCAATATTTGAGGGATTTCTTTTGTTTATATTTACTTTATTTTATTTATTTTTAAGAGTACGCTTGATTTTATTCGAGAAACAAGCGTGCGTTTGGTCTGATGGTTAGCAGCACCGTCAATATTTCACGAGGGAAATTGGGGTACTAAAATCTAATACGGGGTGAATCTTGCGGTGCGTATGGCCTCGTAGCCATAGCCTAAACCTTCGCAGAAAAGTTGACAATTGTAATATAGCCTATGCATTTCTACCCATAAATCGTCCCACTGCTGAGCACGGGTATCCTCTATTAACTTGGAGGGATATTAGCCTACTATACCACACTGGCCAAACGGGTTGGTATAGGGTTTTGTTTCGAGTTTTCCCTCTTTTGCAGTGGATATTGTCTGCCAGATTAACTCCCTTAGTCGACTCTTACGACTCCCTCAGGATAGAACAGGGTGGTGACATTTGTATTTTTACTCCGTCACCACACAGACCTATGTATAGCCTGTATGTTACTTACTAATAATGTAGCTTTTAATTCACCTATAAAGGTGAATTTAAAAAAAAGATGGTTTAAGTAGTTATTTTTGAGTTTATTTAATTCAAACAAAACTATGAGGTCATATATTATAAGACAGCTATTATGATATAGGCATCCGCTAAGAAAAGTTTTTTCAAATGTAACCGCGAATGATGAAAATCAGCCGGTGAAAGTTAGTAGTTTTCAAATTTACAGTAAAAGATTGAACACGCGAACGAAGTCGCGGGTACAGCTAGTATATTATAAGATCGAGTAGCAACATTTATAAATCTACAGCCCGCTATAGAACAAACAAATATATTCCAACCTCACTCAGCTACAATAAAGTTGTTCTAGAATTCAGTTCAACGAAAGTTCTAGATCACAAATTTTAACGGTTTAGTTTCCAACCGCGGCGTCGTAGATTAGACTTTACGACCCACTTTGAAGACAGATGTGCTGAACTAAGATGCAATTTGTGTTGCCTCAAACCATTACTGGTTTCTTACTGATGGAGTACTCGAGGTATTTTAGTGTTAGGTAGAAACTGCAGTAATTTTTTGAAATTGTATGTACTCGTTATATACTTACCTTTTATACGGGATATTTACTGAGTCGTTTGGATAGTGGCCGTTGAGTGCGAGTGCTGATTCGTAATTAGCACTCGCTTGGTCTTGAACTTTTTTTATATTACTTGTGTGGCAAACATACGGCCCGCCTGATTTTAAGCAGTTATCGTAGCCTATGGACGCTTGCAAAACCATAGGTATCACTTGCGTGTGACGAATGAACAATACCAATATCACTACCCCGTTCCATAGTCGTAAGAGTCAACTAAGGAAGTAAGTCAGGCCGACAATCTGGCCAGCGTGTTATAGTAGGCTAATATCCCTCCAAATGTATGGAGGAGACCCGTGACCAGCAGTGGGACGTCTATGGATTGAGATGATGATGATAACAATTAATTTGATAAAACTAACAAAAAAAGAATCCAAATAATTAGCATAAGAGTTAAAAGTAATCTAGTAAAGTAGGCATTTCGTTAGTACATAAGTAACTAAAAGATCTGCTAAAACTAGTTAGAATTAAGATTTGTTACACTTAACTTAGTACGCATAACAAATCAAATTGTGCTATGTAAACAAATATTCAACAATATACTAACACAATTATGATTATTAAATAATTGGTACACATTCAAAAAAAAATATAATAGCAATTTTACATTGAGCCGTGCCGTGACTGACCGTAACGGAGACGGCTTTTTTGCCGGTGCTACAAAACGTATAATATATGCATTTCTGAAACCTCGCAACAACCGGTTACCCAAATCTTTCCGGATAACGGTAAGTTCTAAATCTGGCTATCTACAAATTATTTATGAAGTTTAAGTATGTGAAGTAATTTGTTTTTTATTTATTTAGATTTACCAACATTTATGTACACAATGACCTTATAAATACGTTACAAAGTAGATACAACCAAGTGCAACAAATAATTATAGGTAAATACAGCATTTACAATATTTTTTCCAGTTCAAAATACATATAAAAGTAACCTAAGGTTATCAAAAAATAAAATATAAAAAATGACCTTTGAAGAATGAAAAAAAAAACAGATATATTATAATTAGTCTCAACTTACATTTTGTCGTTAATCTACGGATGCGGTTTTTCTCCCTTCTTGTTGGTAAGATAAGGCCGCCCATTGTACATAAATATGTGAAATAATATCTGTATCATAAATGTAATTGGTGTACAATAAAGAGTTTTCTATCTATCTATCTATATGCCCCGCCGAAAACTACAAACTTTAAAAGGCCAATAAATTAGTCGGTTGCCAAATTAGTATAAAAGAAAGCCATTTGATACAATTTTACCACTTGCATATATGTTCATAGTGATTAAAAACCTGAACAAACTATTCGCCGATAGTAAAAATACACAGTCTACGGGGGCTCTTATTTTAAGAGAGGCAAGGCACCATATTAGCAAGCAAGTTCGACTGGGGAAGGACCTTACAGAAGACCACAGCCAAATAACTACACATAGCAGTGTAGTTGTGGTCCTGTGTGCGAGTACGAGTCTCTAGCGTTCGTTTAGGGACGCGTTTTCAAACGTTTTCCTATCCCAGGAATAATCCATCTTAAATCCCTGGTGTAAACAAATGGGTCGACAACACGCAAGTGATATCTCTGGCATTGCAAGCTTCCATAGGTTAGGGTAACTGCTTAACATTAGGCGGGCCGCTTGATTGCCACACAAGTAATATAAAAAAAGTTAAAGACCAAGCGAGTGCTAATTACGAATTAGCACTCGCACTCAACGGCCACTATCCAAACGAGTTAGTAAATATCCCGTATAAAAAGGAGTAAGTTTGTAAATACCATTTTAACGTATACTGCAGTTTAGTAGTTTTTTTTTAGTAGGTTTGTTTGCCACTCAAGTATTATAATAAGAGAGGTAGGGCACCATACTAGCGAGCAAGCCCGACTGGGGAAGGACCTCCACCTTACAGAAGACCACAGCCAAATGACTACACACAGCGGTGTAGTTGTGGTCCTGTGTGCGAGTACGAGTCTCTAGCGTTCGTTTAGGGACGCGTTTTCAAACGTTTTCCTATCCCAGGGATAATCCATCTTAAATCCCTGGTGTAAACAAATGGGTCGACAACACGCAAGTAATATCTCTGGCATAGCAAGCTTCCATAGGCTACGGTAACTGCTTAACATTAGGCGGGCCGTAGGTTTGTTTGCCAACCAAGTAGTATAAACAAAATCTTTAGACATCTAGATTTAAAACTCATTTTTTCCAAAAAGATTTGTCTCACCGGTTTTGTTGTACCGTAGTTTCTATAATCTTTTAATAAAATTGATTAAGCGTTTAATGCATTAGTAAACAAGATTTAATTCTATGTGTAACTAAATCAAATATGTTATGGTGCAGTTCAAAGAACGTGTGTATAAATAAAATGCAAATTAAGTGTATTACTGACTCATAGGATTGCAGTCATGAAGTTTCACATATTTTTGCTTGCTCTACTAGTCGCCTTTATTGCTGTGTCTTCCGATGTTCAGCTTGGCAAAATAAATACTATAAGTAAGATTTTAATTTATCTCTTGCACTGATCCATGAGTACTTAGTTCATTTTCAATTTTTATTTTCTTTTAAAAAACAACTCTAGCACTAGAGAAAAAGCTCTGTGTCGCGGGAGACTTTACAAACATACAATTAACGGACACAAATTACACCCAGACTTAGAACAACTCTTTGCGGGTCACACAAAGTTTTGTCCTGTGTGGGAATCGAACCCACAACCTCATGCACAGCAGGCGCATATTGTGGCCACCAAGGCAGTCAAAAATTTAATTAAAAAAAAAAAACGTAGCAGTAAAACATAGATTTTAATGATTTCTTCCAAAAGCCAGCTGTTCGAATCGTTGTTATTATACCAATATCATAACATAATATATCACAATGCTATTTTTAAGTATAGTAAAATACCGTTGCACCTAAAATTTGTTTTTGTTATAATATTAAGGATAAATTTAAAAAAAGAAAACTCGTGATGTTAAAAGCAGATTTCATTGTGTAGTTTTTTCTGCAAGATTATGGTAAGTACTAAATAAAGCGAAATGTGCCGCTAGGGCTGCGTGTACCAGAATACAAACCATTTTAATGTATTGTGCATTTGTAAAAATAATAAATTGGCCCGTTAAATATGGGTGTCACTTTAAACAATTTACATACATTTATTTAGATAAAATATAACATGGTTTAAAATTATTGTACTTGAATCTATTACTAATTCTAAACAAACTACTTTCTGATTTCCTATACTATGCATATCCTTACATATATTATAAATGTGAAAGATTGTAAGAATGGATGGATGGATGGATGGATGTTTGTTACTCTTTCACGTAAAAACTACTGAACGGATCTGGATGAAATTTGGCACAGAGATAGATTATGGTCTGGAATAACACATAGGCTTTTGCAGCCATAACCGACATCCACGCGGGCGGAGCCGCGGGCAACAGCTAGTTATACATATAGGTATAGGTCTTCTAATCTAAAGTAGATTTCAAGGTTTACAATCTATCTAGACTAATATTATTAACGCGAAAGTTTGTAAGAATGTATGGATGTTTGTTACTCTTTTACGCAAAACCTACTAAACGGATCTGGATTAAATTTGGCATAGAGATAGATTATAGTGTAGAATAACTCATAGGCTACTTTTTATTCCGGAAAAAAACTCTGTTCCCGAGGGAATGTACACGCGGGCGAAAGCGCGGGCGGAAGCTAGTAGTTTGTATATTAAATAAACGTTTTTTTTTTCAGAAAAATACTCATTGACTACAGGTAAATGCAATGCCGCAGCATGTAACACCGAGTGTCGTAATAAAGGGCACGTGTATGGAAAATGTGCTATGTTAGTATTTTGCGTTTGTGACTTGTAATTTCTATAATTAATATAATATTAAATTTAAATAGTGTCTTTTTTTAATTCAAATACTGTGTAAATCTGACTTAAAATCTGCATCCATTAGTATTATAGACAGATAAAGTTCGTTATTAAGTTTAGATGTAAAAAAGTGGGTCGGCAACACGCTAGTGATACCCCTGGTATTGCAAGCGACTATAGGCTACGGTAACTGCTTAACATCAGGCGGGTTGTATGCTTGTTTGCCACCCAAGTAGTATAAAAATGTGTTATTCCAGACCGTTCAGTAGTTTTTACATGAAAGAGTAACAAACATCCATCTATCCATCCATCCATCCATATTCACAAACTTTCACATTTATAATATTAGTAAGGATTAAAAACTTTTTTCTAAATTTAATGTTTCAAATAAACAAACAGTGGTCCTTGGGCCTTCGCCGATGCTTACGTACAAAACAAACTTGAAACGATTTCTTTCCACGAATCTTTTCATTGTTCATTAAGTTAAAAGGAGTTTGTTTTTGCTTATAATTACACTTTTTTATTGTCAACAATAACATTGCCAGGTAAAATATCTTCAGCAATACGGGTTTCTTATTGTGAAAAGTTTTCTTTGTGTACGTATAATAATAATAATAATAATAATAATAAACATTTATTTTCAGAAAATACATTCCATAGATACATACCTTACAGACTAACATACATAATTATAACTTTTGTTAGTTTATATTACTTAAAACTATGTTAGTAACACTTCACTAGCACTTCATTGTCTCAGTGCGTTCAGGTGGCACTTGTCCGCGGAAGCGACGGAACACCACACCTTTCGGCCAGAAGTCTTCTTTCATAACGAGGTGCAGAAAACACGTCGGTACTCGCACCACGAACGCCTTAAAGTTGACGTTGCGGTGCGATTCGAGTAACTGCACTCTCGTCGTGTATTTAGTCTTCCGGCGGACGTACTCCACGATGTCCTCCGCCTTAGTGGTGTAATGCAGGCGAGAGATATACACCGGAGTGTTCGGTGCTGCGGCGCGTAGGCTTACGCCGGGTTCCACTGGAGCCGTGCCGCAACAGTTCTTTACAGCACGCTGTCGGCGCTTTCTCCTTTGCACCGTCACGAAACCATCGTTTTCAGCCCGATTCATAGCCTTTTCTGGAATAGGCTTGGCGGGTGGAGCAATTTGAGTAGTCTGCGTGACCGGGAAGTCAGCTGACCGCGCAGCGGGGCGAAGGGAAGCCGCGGGGACGGGGGCAGGGCAGCGACGCTCAGGTGCAGCGCATACAGCCGATGCTGCATTCCGCGGCGTCAAAACCGCTGACGCGAAACTTGCAACACTATCGTTCGATGTGTCGAGTCGGCAGGCTCCTCGGCGCATGTTTACGTTGTTACTACACGACGCCGATGACCCAGTTAAGGTCACAGTATTGCGCAACTCGTTGAGTTCCTTGCGCAAATCTGTGACGTTGTTTTGGGATGATTCCAACTTCCTCTGCACATCCGCTAGACTTGCCTTCAGATTGATGATGTCCTTGAGAAGGCTAGTAACGTCGACGTGGTCAAAAGTGACGGGCGGTAACTTATTTAAGTCCTTAGCCACAAACGTCGGCACGTCGTCAGGATCGGTCACCTTAAGTAGCGTGATGATGTTCTGTAGACTCTTTTTTGTCCCGTCACGCCTGCGAGACACCATCTGGTCACTTTTATTAAGCGACGTAAACACTAGCAGCTTTGCAGCAGCTATATCTTCCTCGCTGAAGTTCGTTGAGCAGATTTGGATCGCGGACACCTCGTCCATGACATCCAGCTTCTGCTGCAAGAACGCCATCAACTCGTTCGCCACAAGTTTGTCACTCATGGCAAAATAATATCGAGCGTCGGCTTACGCCGCGCTAAACAATAAAATTAATAAAATTAATTATGCACGTACACGTCCACCTCAGAGCGCAGTGCAGTGACGTGATAATGTTTTCAATAATAAAATTGGAAGTCATGTTGAATAAAAGGAGCATATTTTATGAAAAACGTATAAAATTAGAACAATTCATTTCAGTTTCTTAATGAAAAGCTTTCTGCACATCTGCAAAACAGGCAGGGTGCCATACTGGTGAGCAAGCCTGACTGGGGAAGGACCTTCATCTTACAAAAGATCACAGCCAAATTACTACTACGTAATAGGTGTAGTTGTGTCCCTGTGTGTGAGTACAGGTTTCCAGAGCTCATTTAGAAATGCATTTTTAATGAAATGTTTTCCTATCCCAGGGACACTCCATCATTAAACCCTAGCGTTAAATTTTTCAACACGTAAGTGATACCTCTAGTATTGCAAGCATCCATAGGCTACGGTAACTACTTACCATAAAGCGGACCGTATGCTTGTTTGCCACCTACTAAGTAGTGTACGAAAATCCAATAGTTAAAAGATAACATTCAAATTCAGAATTCACATTCTACTCTTAATTTGCGTCTGGAACTTTTCCTATTGTAGATTAGAATGTTCCAACATTTGAACTTTGTATTTATCATGCGTACAGCACCAATTGAATTGCCTTTAACTTCATTATATTCTCAATTAGTGATGCCGGCAAGTTTTAAATTATTCATTGCCTTTGAATACTAAGGTCTTTTATTAGTAAGTCATATTGGAGGAATACAATGAATTAGTTTTAGGATATTAATTTTGGATCTTTATATTTAATTATTTTGTTTGACTACTGAGTTTATTAGAGAAAAGTTAAGCGACAGTTTCTGAACGAAATTATTCATAGCTAGGTTATTGCCTGCAGCTCCACCCACGTGGACGTCGGTTATCACAATAAAAAGTATCCTACCTCTCCAGGATACTATCTATTTTCTTGCTTAATTTTATTTAGAATAGTTTAGTCGTCAAAAATGGGAAAATGGAAAAGTAACCGACTTGTACGCAAGAGGCGTGAGTTCGATCCCAGGTATGTAAATTTCACTTTTTAAAATTTATACATAACACTAATCAAATCATTTACCATCTGCTAACGATGAAGTACTGCTTACCATCAGGCGGGCCGTATGCTTGTTTGTCACCTTGGTAGTATAAAAAAAAGTTAAACATCGTGAAGAAACCCATTATGTCTTAGAAGAAATTCTAAAGGCATGTCTTATTCATCAAACCGCATTTGGCCAGCGTGTGTAGATTACGGCTTAAACCCTCTCTATTGATAGAAGAGAAGAGCATCATAGGCTCAGCATCGGGACATACCTATATGGGTAGCTATTAGTCGAAAAAAGGTAACAACATAGTTATTGTGATTTAGTTATTAGTATGGATATTCAAATTTATAACGATAGATATATCTATAAAATGTTATTAAAGAATGCTGTATGCGATAAATGGCTTATTGGATTAGGTATAGCGTAGTTTAATTTGATAAAATCTACCTGGTTTAACTTCTATGAATTTATTTGCCATTTCTATGAACATATAAAAAGAATATAAATATAATACTTTATCTGAAGTGAGACTCTATTACAAAAAAAAATACATTACAAAAATATATTTAGCCTACATGCTCGATAAGATTGTCTTGGAAAGCTTTCTTGTTTTATTTTTTAGCAACGGCTGAGACACGATAACAAAATTTAAGACCTTTATCGAGAGGTGGATCGTTTTGCCAAGAAATTTTCTCTTGTTGGTATAAAAAATAGATTTAATAATATACTAGACGATATTTCGTTTACCGCTCCTAAGAGATCGATCATAAAAGAATATGATCAGATAGATATAGATAGATAAAAGGATCACGATTATTGGTTTAAAAAAAAAATCAACATACATCTAAAGATGCAAATTAAATTATACATAGGAAATTAAAATGAATATTTAGATTAGCTCCTATACCAGTAACAGGAAATTGTATAAAGGTATGCATATAGTGATTAGTATTCGTGAAACTTGCAGCATAGATTATATGGAAGTCACGTGACGTAAACTGAATGCATCCCAATAAGGCAATGTTCTCTCTTGGGAAAAGATCTTACATTTAATAACAAACACAATAGTTACATTATTTTTAATATAACAACTGAATAGTGACAACATTATTATTCACAACATCGAATCAAAAAATTGCTACACGTCAATAAAAATAAATCTTGAATTTTACCGTGGAATATCAATAGAAAGATCAGCAATGATATATGCAACTGCTGTCAAAAAGGCAGCTCCAAGATCCAATTCATCAGGATCCTCCACATTCATTGTATCTCCTTCAGTATGATGGAACCAAAAGTATTTTTCGTTATCATTATGTAGGCTAGCTCCTGGCATACCATTGCTTGTAAATATTCCAATATCCGATCCGGGACTATCAGATTCTACTAACGTAGTGGCATTTATAGATTCGAATAATTTCAAAACTTCGCCTAGAATACATTTCGCTTTTTCATTACCGCCAACAATCAGTCCGAGTGGAGCAAATGTACCCTCGTCTGATTCCATTATAAAGTTTATATTATCTAATTCATCTTTATGAGCTTCTTCATACGCATGAGCACCAACCAATCCAGGTTCTTCAGCAGTCCAAAATATAGCTCTTACTGTCCGCTTAGGAGTTAAGTTCAATCGTTTCAAGATAACTGGTGCTGCCCAACTTATGAAAATACCACCACCGTCATCCATAGCGCCTTGACCAACATCCCAACTATCAATATGTCCAGATACGATGACTAGCTTTTCAGGATTTTGCGTTCCTTTTAGATCAATCAGAGTATTTCTCGACATCTGAGTATCGTAAGTTGACGACATTTGAATGTTCAGTATGACTTTCTCGCCTCTGTCATACATTCTTCTAATTAAATCTGCATCTTCTAGACTTATAGCTCCTGTAGGTATTTTTTCTACATCATCACCATAATTTTGAGAACCGGTATGAGGTGAATTGATTGAAAACGGGGCAATAGACCTTACTAGTGATGCTACAGCACCTTTAGCCGATGCTCTAGTTGCTCCTAGACTTCTGTATTGCACAGTTTCACCATATGTTGTAAATATAGGATCATAGAGAACAATTTTTCCTTTGATTAGTTCCTCTGATGTTTTTTCCAGTAAATCAAAATTTGAGAACACAACAACTTCAGCTGTAATTCCTTCTGCTGGAGTGGAGACACTGCGGCCAAGACCCAAAATTTCAATACTCTTTAATCTTGGTTCAAGCATTGTTAATCTTTCTTCGCCCCTTTGCCAATGAGGAACCTGGAAATATTTTTTCTTATTTAATATAATCTACGCCACAGAGATAATATGTAAATAACAGTTGCAAACCATATGACCTACTAAAATACTACTAAATCGAAATATATAAGTAATAATCCTTTACCAATAAAATATGACTATGACAAAAAATATTTAAAAAAATTATAGGTATTCATTCAATATAACCAAGTGTTAATACATTGTTTCATCATATATAGATAAAAAGTACATAAGTATTTAAATTAAACGAATAACGTTTAAAAGTGCCAAAAATGCATATATTTTATTATTAATCTTTTTTTTATCCTTTGAAATAATAAATTATATCAAAGGAAGAAAATAAAACTATATTGTATAATAGGCTAATAATGAAATATGTCATTATTAAATAACACCATGACCTACTTCTTAAGAAACACTTAAAGGGTAATTGGTACTTAAATTAATCTAAAGTATTTCTTAAAGGAGACTATTTCAACGACATAACAATATAATTATGCACTTTCAAAATCAATATTCTCTATTCAGGTTGAAATTTGGCTTGAAAAAGAGCGCATTTTATATAATATTACTATATATAGATAATAATTAATCCCTTATGACGGGTAAGACACTATTGAAACTTCAACCTAACCGTCTGTTTTTCTGTGTAATCGGTATTTGTTTTTAACATAAAATCAGTGACTACATTAAGTATTGGACGAATAAAAATAATAGATATGAAAAAAAAGGAAATTACTTCTACAAAAAACCATTTAAGAAAATAAAAAATCGAACAAAAGAAAATGTGTTATGGTAATTGCAGCGGTAGCAGCTAAATGCTGGCAGTGCGCAGTGATTAACTACACTTTGATCAATCTGGTTTTTATTCGGCCCCTTTTACATAAAATTAAAATAATTATACAAAGGTGAAAAAATAATAACATGTGGAATATAATAGTGCAAAATTGTTATATCTATTTTAATATTGTGCATAATATATTGCAATAAAGTTAATATGGAAAAAAAAGTAAAGGTATGTGAGAATTGGATCTTGTTCTTGTGTGTCGTTTCGTTTTGTATTAGATTGTCACGCTCTAATAATATGTATTTAACTTTTGATTTAAATACTATTTGAGATATAGTTTGGTAAACAGAAGGACGCAACCCGATTCATATTTGCACTGTGCTAAATTTAAAACACCTTCTGAAAGATACTGTATTGAGTTGGAAGGTGGTAACAGCGTATGCATTCATGTATTCGCCTTAATCTATTCATTTATTATATTATTGATATGCCATTAGAAGTGATGCCTGATTAGCTAATTTTAAATAAATAAATAGATTCCAGTTATTAATTATTTGAATCAAGTTGACTTACCTCAACATCTTCAGTTATTATATTATTTAGTCCTTCATCACGAGACAGTTCTATTATGTAGTCAATAGATTTTTCAAGAACCTCAGTTCCTGATAGTCGTGCTCCAAATTTGTCCACAAATTTTGCTAGTCTAAAATGACAAACATACACCTTACAACAAACTGTTTATAAAATTACCATGTCCTAATATTTAAACAAATAACTTACTCATCGTAGGTTTTGCCTTTAAAATCTCTATTTAAAACGTAGTCCAATATCTGATCTTTAACATTCTCATAAGATTGTATTTCTTTGATTAATTCATCTCCTAAAATCTCTTGACAAGCATTGGAATTTTTATCTAAATTTCTGGCTTTACTAGCATTAATAATAAAAAGAATAACCGATACAATACGTAAGAAAATCATCTTCCATCGAAGATCTTTGAGATATTGAAATTTATGATAAAGATCTCAGCTCTTTTGTACTGTATTTATCTTATCGACACTGATATCTAACTGTCAACAGTCCTACTACATTAACGCGTATATTTGACAGACATTTAATACTCAAGGGTCTTGGAGTGTATCATTTAAGTATAACGTTTATATCTTATCAAATCGTGAGTGAAATTTCAATTTCGGTTTAGCTGATAGAATATTTTCGGTTATACAAGGCGGATTTAATAATAAACAATAAGTATACAAATTCTATAATATCACAATATATATTTTTGTTTTACATTTTTATAATAATGTACATTTGAAGTGCAGTATCTAAATTATGCAATTTATTGGTAATTAAATAAACCAAAAATAATAATTAAACTATATAATCTTATATATAAAAATGCATCCCTATTTCCCTTTGGCACGGCATCGCGCGTGAACAGGTGGACCGATTTTAGTAATTCTTTTTTGGTTGTGTTTGTTATTGTCAGGAGAAGTTTCTTTTGAAAAAAAAAAAGAAAAAAAAGTTGCGCTGAAAATTGTTTAACCCGGACGAAGTCGGGGCGGGCCGCTAGTATTATATAAAAATACAAAACATTAATTGTTCATCAAATATCTTTTGTTAACAGTCATTTTACCTATATAACATACTAGCTGTACCCGCGACTTCGTTCGCGTGTTCAGTCTTTTACTGTAAATCTGAAAACTACAAACTTTCATCGGCTGATTGTCATCTTTAGCGGTTACATTTTAAAAAACCTTTCTTAGCTTTTTTGATTTAAACTGTGCGTTTGTTGATTTGTCAATTACGTTTTTCTTTTGAACATTAAGGTTGTGCAATTAATAAACTTCATAAAGAAATATTCCTTGTTTGTACGATTGTTCTGCTCTTCAATTTGTCATAGCGCAAACGTGAACAATCTTATGGCCTATCGCATAGCCTATCTGTGCTTAGCTTATGCCCTGTAGAAATTTCTGCATCCATACATTTCGTTTTAAATTGGTCACTTCTAACCTGATAGGATTCCGTGTGGTGACGGATTAAGAATACAAAATATCACCACCCCTATCTATCCCAAGAGTGTCCTAAGAGTCGACTAAAGGAGTAATTCAGGCAGACAATATCCACTGCAAGAGAAGGAAAATTCAAAATAAAACCCTATACCAATCCGTCTGGCCAGCGTGGTGTAGTAGGCTAATATCCCTCCAAGTGTATGGGGGAGACCCGTGCCCAGCAGTGGGACATTTATGGGTTGATATGATGAACCTGATAGATACTGTTACTCAGTTTGGGTGAGCTAAAATTTTATTAAATTCCTAAAGGGCATAATGGTCCACCGTAGTGCTCAAGAATTTCAGAAATTGAACTGCATAGTTATTAGATTCTTTTTGATTCATTATTCTATTAATAGAGATATAGTACTCTACATAAGCTCCCGGAACAAAACTGAATAAAAAACCAGTAAACTGAACCCTATTTATTATAGTCGACCATATTGGTGAGAGTTCAACGTAAATTCGATATATATGTAGGTATCTATTATTATGTATATCTCTGAAACCATGCATTTTTTTTGTACATTGTTTAATTACGAAGTTTCGGTGCCTATATCCAGCTGTATAATCATATTAGTTTAATTGTACCATTTTAATTTGCTCATTGAATGTGATTAGTTACAGTCATTTAATTACACTTTATGTCTGATCTCCATCGACTAATTATTTATCATTGAGAAGTTGGCCATCTGCAGTATACTTTATTAGTTTCACTAACGAATTGATGCTTCCTGAATGCATTTATTTGATTCATTGCAGTTGTGTGGTGTTTTTTTTAATGAGAACAATATGAAAAACTATCCATTCAATTGCAAAATGTTTTTTAAGAGAAATTTTTCAGATAGGGGAGGAATTCCACCTCACAGAGAACCAACACCTTAGAAGACGACAGCCAAATAACTATACACAGCGGTGTTGTTCTGTTCCTGTGTGTGAGTATAGGACTCCAACGCTCACTTAGGGATCAATTTTGAAAGAAACGTATTCCTATCCCATGGATACTCTGCTCCCATCTTATGGCCCTGGTGTAAAAAATGGGTTGGTAACACGCAAGTGATACCTTTGGTACTGCAAGCGTCTATAGGCTACGGTAACTGCTTAACATCAGCTGGGTTGTATGCTGGTTTGCCACAAAAGTAGTTCTATCTCAGCCATAAGACATCCACTGCTCGACATAGGCTTCCCGCAAGGTTTTCCACATCAGTCGGTCCTGAGCTGACCTTGTCCATCGGTTGCCTGCGACCTTTACCAGGTCTTCGGTCCACCTTGTTGGAGGCCTGCCCACGCTGCGTCTTCCAGTTCGTGGTCGCCACTCTAGAACCTTTCTGCCCCAACGGCCATTGGTTCTGCGAGCTATATTACCCTATTGCTATATGCCCTACCCATTGCCACTTAATTGAGGCAATTTTTCGAGCTTTGTCGATCACTTAAAAAAGAATATTACAAATCGGCCCTTTAATGACGATGTTTAGGGATAAAAAAAAAATGCAATTATTTTAGGGAACCTCATCTTTTAAAAGTCAGTTAAAAATATATATCAGTTAAGTATTTCGATGAGACAGAGGCCGATCACGCGTTTCGCTGTGAGTAATTTTTGTGGTCGCAGATGGACACATAGTATCATGGACTTTTTTTTAGATCTATTTAGGAATAACATTGCCTCCTACGGCCAGATTTTGCCTAGTCGTTTAACTATCATCGTAATACTTCAGCCAATTCACACTCACAAAACTATAATGGAAGAATTACGCCATCACCTGGTGAAAATCGTATTAAATTTTATTGGGTAGTTATTGAGTTTATCTTGACCAGACAGGAGTGGAGTGTTTTCTTTTCTCTGCTGCTTTCCTGATTACCTAAATTAAAGTATTGTTAAATGTTAGCGCCTACAAAAAATGAAATAGCAATTATTTTATAGGCGTTTATTAGGCGTTACTAATTTAGTCAGTGATTGTCTGAGGTCTTGGCATTATTTACCCCTATTTTTTTTAATAAAATATAGCCTATGTTACTCGCAGATAATGTAGCTTTTTAATGGTGAAAGAATTTTTAAAATCGGTCCAGTCGTCTTTGAGTTTATCCATTACATACAAACAAACAAACAAACAAAATACAAATCTTTCCTCTTTATAATATTAGTATAGATATAGATAAGTAATAAATTACTACTACAAGATATACGCTAGTTAATAGTCTATACATTTGCCTGCAAATTATAATATATCTTACTTCCTGTTAATTTTAGCAAATAATGGAGTAAGATATACAGAAACAAGATAACTTCGTCACCCTTGTGATCTTCTCCTATTATTTCGGTTTACTATTCAGCGCCAAAATCCTTAAAAACAGTTCGAATTTTCTTTATTTAACGTGGTATATCTTCCGAAATATCAGCTATTACATAAGAAACGGCTGCCCAAAAAGCTGCTCCACGATCAAGATCATCAGTATTTTCCACATTCATGGTATCGCCTTCAGTGTGATGGAACCAGAAATATTTTGCATTATCATTGTAAAGATTAGCTCCTGGCACACCTTTTGAAGTGAACACTGAAATATCTGTACCTGGACCTTTATCATCTTCCACTAAACTAGTTGCATTTATAGATTTGAAGAGTTTTAAAATTTCTGCTATTATACATCGTGCTTGTTGTGTACCACTTACAACTAATCCAAGTGGTGCAAATGTACCTTCATCTGATTCCATTATAAAATCAACATCTTCACTATTTTTGTTGTTTGCATAGGCATATGCACCAATAAGCCCGGGTTCTTCAGCGGTCCAATATATAGCCCTTATGTCGCGTTTTGCTTTTAACTTTAATTTTTTTAAGATAGTTTGAGCTGCCCAAGTTATCATAACGCCACCGCCGTCATCCATTGCTCCTTGGCCAACATCCCAACTGTCGACATGACCAGATATTATAACTTTTTTGTTAGTATCTTCTGTACCGTTGTAATCGACCAATACATTTCTTGATACCGCTTTATGAAAGGTGGAGTTCATCTTAAGTTGCAGTACAATTTTTTCGCCACGATTATATATTCTTCTAATTAAATCTGCATCTTCTAAAGTAATTGCTGCAGCCGGAATTTTTTTCACGCCATCTTTATAAGTCTGGTCTCCAGCATGTGGGCTGTTTATTGAGAAAGGCGTGACAGATCTCAGTAAAAACGCAACAGCTCCTTTAGCAGCTGCTTTAGAAGCGCCACTATCTCTGTATTGTACTGTTTCATCATAAGTGGTAAATAAAGGATCAAGAAGAACAATTTTTCCTTTAATTTTTTCTTGGGCAGTATTCTCCAACGTTGTAAAATTAGAAAAAACTACCACTTCAGCAGTTATACCTTCGGGGGGCGTTGGGACACTTTTACCTAGA
The DNA here is from genome assembly GCA_947095525.1 of Trisateles emortualis. Taxonomy (NCBI): domain Eukaryota; kingdom Metazoa; phylum Arthropoda; class Insecta; order Lepidoptera; family Erebidae; genus Trisateles; species Trisateles emortualis. The sequence continues at coordinate 14,874,056 of OX352736.1, read as the reverse complement.
CCTAAAAGAGCCATTTTCTTTACTCTTGGTTGAAGCATAGTTAACTTTTCCTGACCTCTCTGCCAATGGGGTACCTAAAAATTAAACATTAGTAATAATTTTATTTCTTTATATTTGTGACTATTTCATAACTGCAATGAATGTCACGCAGTGTCAAAATAACATGGGTAATAAATAAAGAAATAGCTCAATTGATTGTTGTTATCATCCATGAGACAATATCATATCAATTGCACTGAATCTGTGATAAGGTTAAAGTATCTATTAATACTATGATGATACAGCGTTATTTTTTTGTTTAATTTTTAAGAGAGGTAGGGCACCATACTAGCGAGCAAGCCCGACTGGGGAAGGACCTCCACCTTACAGAAGACTACAATCAAATAACTACACATAGCGGTGTAGTTGTGTTCCTGTGTGTGAGTGAGACAGGTCTCCAGCGCTCATTCATGACCTATACAATAATTGAGACATTCTTAATATAAGACAACATTTTATTCTGCTAGTAGTCTTATTACAGCACCGCAAGACAATCCCATATCAAAACATAAAATACCACGAATACATTCTACGTTCATAAAAAGATTTTCTTTTTAACTCGGTCCGTGTCTTTACAATAAAATAAACAAGAACTGTCAAAAAATTTTCCTAATGGGAATCGGCACTGTACTCCTTAATACAGGTTATTTTTTGACCTAGCTAGGAGTACAGCACCACATTCAACAAGATATTGTAGACTACCTACCTATTTCAAATTAAATAATTGTTTGTTTATTGTACTACAATTATTGTGATGAAAAAAGGTTATTATTATTAATAATAATTATTAAATGTATTCCTATCCCAGGAATACTCCATCTTAAAGCGCTGATGTAAAAAATAATAGGGTGACAACACGCAAGTGATACCTCTGATATTGCAAGCGTCCATAGGCTACTAACTGCTCAATATCAGGCGAGACGAATGCTTGTTTGCCACCCAACTAATATAAAAAAAATAAAAAACTTTTTACAAATATGTAAAAATAAGTTACAGAGTTGACAAAACCACTTTACCTCAACGTAATCAGTAATGATTTCAGACAAGTATTCTTTTTGACTCATTTCTATAATGTAATCTATAGATTTTTCAAGATTTTTGCTTCCAGATATCCGTGACCCAAATTTATCCACGAATTTTGCCAATCTGTAATCAGAAAACATAAAGTAAACTCGCGAGGTTCTAGCAAAGTGATTTTGTATTTGATTACATACTCTAATTAGAGAACCACGAACATCAATTTCCAAACCAGAAGAAATGGCTGGGTGGTAAGAGGTTTGGGTCAAATGAAGAGTTCATCACGCCTATTTTAAGAACCTTGAGAAAAGCTATTACACTTAGTCCAGCATTTTTAGATTTTTTATTCTTTTATTTGGAAGGAATAAAAATCTAAAAACGCTGGACTAAGTGTAGAGAGTTTAAAGGACATTTTGTTGAGAAATAGAACGCTGTTTTGCCGAAAAAAATATATTATATTAAAAAAGTCATTGACTTATCGAACCACTCTCGTATTTAAATTATAACAACAACTTTTACACTAGAAAACAAGCCCTCTGTCTGCGACTGTACTATCACACAAATCATAGAAAAATAAAGAAACACCAAAACTTGAAACACCTATTTCTTTTCTTTTTTAAAAAGACAACTTCCGCACTAGAGAACAAGCTCTGTGTCGCGGGGGACTTTACAAACATACAATTAACAGACACAAATAACACCCAGACTCAGAACAACTCTTTGTGGGTCACACAAAGTTTTGTCCTGTGTGGGAATCGAACCCACAACCTCGTGCACAGCAGGCGCATACTGCGGCCACTGGACCACTGAGGCAGTCATTTGGTCTATTTGGAAGGTAACTTATTTTTTATACTACTTAGATGGCAATACGGCCCACCTGATGTTAAGTATTTAACGCAGCCTATGGATACTTGAAATACCAGAGGTAACAATTGCATGTTGCCGACCCATTTTCTTGATGAAATATTCCTGGGATAGGAAAACGTTTAACTTAGGATATATCATGCTAAGACGTCACGACGAAAATGGTGGACTGATCTAAATACTCATAGTAGAGAATATAGATTTTCTCTCACACTATCTTTTAAGTTGTCAAAATATTGTTTTAACGTCACAATGATGTAAGCTAGCTTGTGTCCTTCGTTTATTACCTCACGTTTATAGTATAAGTTCATTAATATAAAATAATTCAATTATTTTTCATATTACCGTAATAATGTAAATAGTGGAAATATTAAAAGTTGATAATAAGAAATCGATAAGCATATGAATTGAATTTGTTATGAAACTAAAGTAGTTGTTATAGAGTGTCCAAGTTAAAGTGGTTTATTGTAATACCTTAAATATATACTTGAATATTGTACGAATATATGTAATTAAAAAGCAATAGCAGCCGATTGGGAAAGTAATCGAACTGTACACACGGCAACGGAGATGGCTGTACAAGACCGCTATATGAAGATTAGTTTTTAGAAAAACAAAAGTATGAATTTGTGTGAAATATATTTTTATCTGCAGGTTTAGTCTAATTGTACACTGTTGCCAAATTCCACAAAAATATATACAATGGTTTTCTTAAAAAAATAATCTTCATATAGCGGCCCTGTACAGCCACTGTCTCCGTTGCCCACCGTAGATATAAAATGAAAATTTGATCTCAAATGGCAGTGCCAGTGTGATACTAATTAAACTATCATTGCATCATAAATGGCCATGAGATATGTGATCATACGGGTGCAAACTGATCGATACGTCAACCAATCTTAAGGTAAATACCTGAAATATATATAATAGCGACCAGCCCTCGCTTCGTTTGGTGTCTTTTATTTTATGTAAAGATTAATAATAAAATAACTTTATTTTCATAAACAATGTAGGTTTGAGGTCTCCTTTTAAGCATAAAATAATACGTGTACTAGGAGACCCCACTCTTTCATAACATTACTCTCATTCATTAGATTACTTTGCAAATGCAACTACCACGAAAAAGTCTTTTAATTTTTCGGGTTAATAATTTATTCAGAAAAGTGTCCATATTATGTTAGAAACTAATTCATTATAATAACACTAAAGCTTGAAAAGAAACGACTGGAATTAAGTATATTTATCCTATGACAAATAACGTAGCTTTTTTTTGGTAAAAGAATTCTCAAAATGGGTTCAGTAGATCCAGAGATTACCCCGTACAACCTCACAAACTTAACCTATTTATAATAAAAGTATAGATTGAGCAGCATCAAAGTATATTGCACTTTGTGAGATTTATACGTATTAATCAAATGTTTTAATTACTATCAGGAAATCATCGAGAGAAACTCCACATGTCTAGCATAAAAATCTTAAGGAATATCTTTACTTTACTACTTGTAGCAAATGAGCATACGGCCGGCCGTTGCTAGTACGTTTGCATTACTAGAGGTATCAGTTGCCGACCCAAAAATGTTAACACCAGGGTATTATGATGAAGCGTCCTTGGAATAGGAAAATATTTCTTTCAAAACGCCTCCCTGAATGAGCGCTAGAAACTTGTACTTACTGGAAACCTTTGTGTGGTCTTGTGGCTGTAGTCTTCTGTAAGGTGGAGGTCTTTTTCCAATCGGGCTCACTCGCTTGTATGATACTCTACCTCTTATGTCTGATATAGCAATCGGGTATTAATATAATCATGCTTTATTTACCTTTAGACTGCTGAAGAAAAACTGACTAGTGAAGCTGATGAATCGTCTAAATCTAATCTCACATTGTTGGTTTTTACAGTGATCCTGTTCTTGTAGCCGTATTCAGAACGTTACCCGACCGTGCAAAAGAGCGAGGTTGCGTAATTGTAATTAATATAACGCAAGAACTATAATTATAGTACTGCATAGTAATGTGACGATTAGAGGTGGCTAATCTATACTAATATTATAAAGAGGAAAGATTTGTATTTTTGTTTGTTTGTTTGTTTGTTTGTTTGTATGTAATGGATAAACTCAAAGACGACTGAACCGATTTTAAAAATTCCTTCACCGTTAAAAAGCTACATTATCTGCGAGTAACATAGGCTATATTTTATTTTAAAAAAATAGGGGTAAATAATGCCATGACCTCAGACAATCACTGACTAAATTAGTAACGCCTAATAAACGCCTATAAAATAATTGCTATTTCATTTTTTGTAGGCGCTAACATTTAACAATACTTTAATTTAGGTAATCAGGAAAGCAGCAGAGAAAAGAAAACACTCCACCGAATCTGTCTGGTCAAGATAAACTCAATAACTACCCAATAAAATTTAATACGATTTTCACCAGGTGATGGCGTAATTCTTCCATTATAGTTTTGTGAGTGTGAATTGGCTGAAGTATTACGATGATAGTTATTAGAGGCTAGAGTGGCGACCACGAACTGGAAGACGCAGCGTGGGCAGGCCTCCAACAAGGTGGACCGACGACCTGGTAAAGGTCGCGGGCAACCGATGGACAAGGTCAGCTCAGGACCGACTGATGTGGAAATCCTTGCGGGAAGCCTATGTCGAGCAGTGGACGTCTTATGGCTGAGATAGAACTACTTTTGTGGCAAACAAGCATACGGCCCACCTGATGTTAAGCAGTTACCGTAGCCTATAGACGCTTGCAGTACCAAAGGTATCACTTGCGTGTTACCAACCCATTTTTTACACCAGGGCCATAAGATGGGAGCAGAGTAGTCATGGGATAGGAATACGTTTCTTTCAAAATGGATCCCTAAGTGAGCGTTGAAGACCTATAGTTACACACAGGAACACAACTACACCGCTGTGTGTAGTTATTTGGCTGTCATCTAATGTAAGGTGGAGTTGCTCCCCTATCTTAAAAAAAATCTCTTAAAAATCATTATGCAATTGAAATTTTTTTTAAAATGGTTCTCATTTTAAAAAAACCAGTTCTGGTGATCGGATCCGTAGGGAATTGAGTAACCTCCTCAAATACTATCTAGGCATACTGCAATGAATCAAACAAAATTAAATGCATTTAGGAAGCATCAATTTGTTAGTGAAACTAATAAAGAATACTGCAGAAGGCCAACTTCTCAATGATAAATAATTTCCCGATGGAGATCAGACATAATGTGTAATGAAATGACTGTAACTAATCACATTTAATGAGCAAATTAAAATGGTACAATTGAACTAATATGATGATGCAGCCGGGTATAGGCACCGAAACTTCGTAATTAAACAATGTACAAAGTAAAAAATGCATGGTTTCAGAGATATACATAATAATAGAAACCTATATATCGAATTTACGTTGAACTCTCACTAATATGGTCGACTATATATTAAAACTAAAAGCTTACTGGTTTTTTATTCAGTTTTGTTCCGGGAGCTTATATAGAGTTAGTACTCTACATCATTCTATTAATAGAGATATAGTTATCTCTATTAATAGAATATACTAATATTATAAAGAGGAAAGATTTGTATTTTTGTTTGTTTGTTTGTTTGTTTGTTTGTATGTAATGGATAAACTCAAAGACGACTGAACCGATTTTAAAAATTCCTTCACCGTTAAAAAGCTACATTATCTGCGAGTAACATAGGCTATATTTTATTTTAAAAAAATAGGGGTAAATAATGCCATGACCTCAGACAATCACTGACTAAATTAGTAACGCCTAATAAACGCCTATAAAATAATTGCTATTTCATTTTTTGTAGGCGCTAACATTTAACAATACTTTAATTTAGGTAATCAGGAAAGCAGCAGAGAAAAGAAAACACTCCACCGAATCTGTCTGGTCAAGATAAACTCAATAACTACCCAATAAAATTTAATACGATTTTCACCAGGTGATGGCGTAATTCTTCCATTATAGTTTTGTGAGTGTGAATTGGCTGAAGTATTACGATGATAGTTATTAGAGGCTAGAGTGGCGACCACGAACTGGAAGACGCAGCGTGGGCAGGCCTCCAACAAGGTGGACCGACGACCTGGTAAAGGTCGCGGGCAACCGATGGACAAGGTCAGCTCAGGACCGACTGATGTGGAAATCCTTGCGGGAAGCCTATGTCGAGCAGTGGACGTCTTATGGCTGAGATAGAACTACTTTTGTGGCAAACAAGCATACGGCCCACCTGATGTTAAGCAGTTACCGTAGCCTATAGACGCTTGCAGTACCAAAGGTATCACTTGCGTGTTACCAACCCATTTTTTACACCAGGGCCATAAGATGGGAGCAGAGTAGTCATGGGATAGGAATACGTTTCTTTCAAAATGGATCCCTAAGTGAGCGTTGAAGACCTATAGTTACACACAGGAACACAACTACACCGCTGTGTGTAGTTATTTGGCTGTCATCTAATGTAAGGTGGAGTTGCTCCCCTATCTTAAAAAAAATCTCTTAAAAATCATTATGCAATTGAAATTTTTTTTAAAATGGTTCTCATTTTAAAAAAACCAGTTCTGGTGATCGGATCCGTAGGGAATTGAGTAACCTCCTCAAATACTATCTAGGCATACTGCAATGAATCAAACAAAGTTAAATGCATTTAGGAAGCATCAATTTGTTAGTGAAACTAATAAAGAATACTGCAGAAGGCCAACTTCTCAATGATAAATAATTTCCCGATGGAGATCAGACATAATGTGTAATGAAATGACTGTAACTAATCACATTTAATGAGCAAATTAAAATGGTACAATTGAACTAATATGATGATGCAGCCGGGTATAGGCACCGAAACTTCGTAATTAAACAATGTACAAAGTAAAAAATGCATGGTTTCAGAGATATACATAATAATAGAAACCTATATATCGAATTTACGTTGAACTCTCACTAATATGGTCGACTATATATTAAAACTAAAAGCTTACTGGTTTTTTATTCAGTTTTGTTCCGGGAGCTTATATAGAGTTAGTACTCTACATCATTCTATTAATAGAGATATAGTTATCTCTATTAATAGAATGATGGATCAAAAAGAATATAACAACTATGCAGTTCAAATTCTGTAATCCTTGAGCACTGCGGCGGATCATTATGCACTTTAGGAATTTAAAAAAAAAATAGCCCACCCAAACTGTGTAACAGTACCTATCAGGTTCATCATATCAACCCACAAATGTCCCACTGCTGGGCACGGGTCTCCCCCATACACTTGGAGGGATATTAGCCTACTACACCACGCTGGCCAGACGGATTGGTATAGGGTTTTATTTCAAATTTTCCTTCTCTTGCAGTGGATATTGTCTGCCTGACTTACTCCTTTAGTCCACTCTTACGACACCCTTGGGATAGAAAGGGGTGGTGACATTTTGTATTCTTAATCCGTCACCACACGGAAACATATCAGGTTAGAAGTGACCAATTTAAAACGAAATGTATAGATGCAGAAATTTCTACAGGGTATGGCACAGATATATTTAATCTATTAGCTAAGCATTAGGCCATAAGATTGTTCACGTTTGCGCTAAAACAATTTGAAGAGCAGAACAATCGTACAAAAAAGGAATATTTCTTTATGAAGTTTATTAATTGCAGAACCTAAATGTTTAAAAGTAAAACGTAACTGACTAATCAACAAACGCACAGTTTAAATCACTAGACACTCAGAGAGCTATTATGATATAGGCATCCGCTAAGAAAGCTTTTTGTAAATGTAACCACTAAAGATGAAAATCAGCCAATGAAAGTTTGTAGTTTTCAGATTTACAGTAAAAGACTAAACACGCGAACGAAGTCGCGGGTACAGCTAGTATATTATATAGCAATAATTATCACGTTAATTTCATAAATAATTGTAGTCGTTAAAAATAATCAGAAATAAAGTTGCTGGAATTATAATGTAAAATTTACGTGAATTTCTGGCAAAACTGGAAAAAGTGCCATCTATTCGTGAGTAGACGACAAATTAATACCAAAATTACAAATACCAAATTAGTTCACTAAAATTCTCAGAGATGTCAGCTGTTTTCAAAGTAAGTATTAATTTAATATAAATATCTGATATATTCTGTGGTTCAATAATCAACTATGAAGTCTGTTATGCTATCCATGCTTATGATTGGTCAACATTGGGTCAACGTTTGTCAATTGTTTATTGATTGGAGGAAAATTGAATGTTTTAAGCTTACCTCATTGGTCTAAATAAATATCGTTCTATAGCACATGATACACGATTAGTTAAATAAAACGTGTACTGTGAAATATGAAATATGTGGTTGGTTATAAATATTAAAAATAACTATTGTTGGATTTGCGATTTTTAGCAATCTTTGCTAGATTGCTAAAAATCGCAAATCCAATATATTAAGTATATCGTTATATAGCATTGAAACACGATTAGTTAAATAAAATGTGTACTGTGAGATACGAAAATGTGGTTGGTGATAAATATTAAAAATAACTATCGTTGGATTTTGCGGAACTTAGCAATATATTATTAGGTAGGTACCTATGTTCGTATTTCATTCTGCGAATTATAATAATTATGTTTAGTTTAGAGTTTGTTTTGAACTTTTGTGCCAGTTACGGTCTTAATGATTAATATTGTGTTGGAGGTGTACCTAGTGAAAATTAGTAAAAAGTGTAAAATAAAAATATAAATACCTATATAAGGGTAAGGTAAGGTTATTAAAGGTTTTTTGTTGATAGGTACGTTAATTACGTGATTGAAATACAATTTAAATCTATATTCTTATATATAAAAGGAGAAGCTGACTGACATATCAACGCAGGGCCTAATTTTAATTGATTTTTTTTAAAGTTCACCTCCTAATGAGGTAAAACGGGGGTGCAAAGTTAGTATGAAACTTTGTCGTTTTTGAACTTATTTTTAGCAACTTTTATCGCGCGTGATAAAAATATAGCATATTCCAATTCACGAGCTATATTTAAATAGCATTTTATCACACTTCTAGTGACGATGACACAAGATCCAACAGATCCTCAGAGTATTAACTATGAAACAGACGATGGAACATTGAACAAACATAGAGAACCAGAGTCGCCCAGCTGCTCTAACATCTCCAATTTGACCACGAGATTGAAATTACCGACAGTATATTTGACGTAAAAATGAACTTTTAACGGCAGAATAAGTATGTGAAGCCTATATATGCTGCAATAAATAAATTGACAAAATAAGAGGATACCTACGTGGCTCCAATGATAAACAATTATACCTGTGTTTCAAATTATTCCTAGTGACGATGGTAAATAAATACATGCTGTACAAAAAAAGAAAGGAAATATGAAGATTTTATACTAAAGGGTACTTAAAGAAAATTGTATAAATAACTCACTTAATTTCTGTACATTATTGTACCTAATTTTAAAAAAAATGCAGAAGCATATCTAAATCTAAATCTTACTAGATTTATATTTTCTAATATTATTATCAATTATAATTACTATTATATCAAAAATTGTTTCTGAGGGTATTTCTCCAGAAGATAACAATAAAGCAGACAATAGAAAAGGATTATGATCCTTCCAGATGTGTTAAGACCCGTAACGATGAATGATAATAAAACTATGCGTTAGTTCATTGATTTACTATTCAGAACGATATCAACTAGAGTTATTGTTTTCCAATTCAAAATAAAATCAACCATATGCTATAATGCATAAAGTCTATTTAAGCTTTATAGTAGCATACAATTTTATTATTACCGTTAAAAAGATCGCTGCAGCTGTATTTAAGAAATGGAATGAGTATACTCATTTAATAACACTACTAGCCAACTGAAGGAAAACGTAACAACTAAAAAAACTTACTCATTGTATGTTCTCCCTTTGAATGGCCCATTAATAGTATAATTCAATATATTGTTCACTACAGTTTGGTATGACTGGATCTCTTTAGCCAACGGTCCAATATCGCAATTATTTAGTTCCGAATAACTCTTCTGTTCTTGACAATATGAACCGGCTAAAAGAACTATTGTACTTAGAGTATATAATAAAACTTTGGAAGACATCTTGCAACGTCTGATAGTAACCAGTGACAAATTGAAAATAAGAGTCTCAGCGGTTTAAACGAATAAATAGGATAACTACGAGCATTTGAATAAGCGGTCAAGCGCGAGCGTAAAATTTGGAATAAGTAAAAATATATTGTATTTTTCTTCTTTACTTAAATTTTGTCTCCTTTGATGTAATTGGACATTTTGATAAACACAAAATAGACACAAAATAATGCAAAAGTGAAAAAATATGCACAAATAATTTCGATTTAATAGTCCATGTGGTGACGGATTAAGAATACAAATGTCATCACCCCGTTCCATCCCGTGGGTGTCGTAAGAGTCGACTAAGGGGAGTAAGTCAGGCAGACAATATCTACTGCAAAAGAAGGAAAACTCGAAATTAAACCCTATACCAACCGTCTGGCCAGCGTGGTACAGTAGGCTAATGGGATATTACTTTCTACTAGTGTATGGAGGAGACCCGTGGCCAGCAGTGGGACGTTTATGGGTTGAGTTGATAAAGCTTTTTAATATTACTGTTTTATGATGTCACACGCCTGTAACTACGCAGTATTTGACGGTCTTACCCTAATAATGTCAATCAAGTTTGTGTATAATCCCCACACAAAACAAAATATAGGATTGTGACGAGTCTGGATGTACAATAGCAAAGCTGATAAGGTAACAATCTCCCAAATTTATACTTATTTAGTATTTTCTGAAAAATAATATATTAATCCTTATAAAGCGACCGCGGTATCTTATCTGCTGTGCATACTGTACTTTAAATCAATCATATGTGTTTATGAGGTCTCCCGCGTCACTAAAGTCCCGAGCGAATATTATAGCATTGTGTTTTTTTTAAGAATGGAGTTAAAAGATTTTAATAATGTTAAAAATATAAATAAATAGTGTTAAGGGCAAAACTCTCGCAACATTCCTAATTCAGAAATGATCCGTCCAGCACAGTGGGGTTGGGTTGCTTTTATTGTTTTTAGGTATATAGTTTGTTGGTACTATGTGAAGGATTTAGATATCATTGAATTGTTAAAAGGCCAAAAACAATTAACAATCAATTGCTAATAGGTAGGTATGTGAAAATGGCGTGTTGAATTTCCCATGGTTGACTGGTTTATTTCGATTATATTGTTTTTTTTTAACCTACATAATCGTAAGTAACTTTCCCCTTAATACATACATATTGGCCAGATTAGCATACTAAACAAACGAATGAATATTAAAACATAGATAGCAACTTAGTAAATCTTACTTTTTGACAGTTTAATTAATATAATAGAACCAGTAGTCGTATCTTCACTACCTATTATTTTGTTGTGAAAGACTCTTATTAATTAAAATAGACAATTATTCGTTTTCAAATACCTACATCTAAATAATAATGCGTTGCTGGCAGCTACTTTAGCTTAATGTGTTTTTGACAAAGGTGCTAGTCCTGTGCTGATGATTCTTGGAATAGGAATAGCTCCGAGAAGGACATAAAGAAGAACATAAGATATTCATGACAACACATGAACTGCAGACTAAATCTCATAGTTTTTATTGTAGGGGCAAGCTAAAATGTATTAAATATATAAGTAGGTACATTTAGAGTCATACCGGGTGGTTTAGGCAGCAGGACCGCAGCACATCAGTCTTTTGTGAATTACTGGTCACCGTTTAAAACAAAAGATTGTTTGGAAACGACATTTAGGAAGAATAGATGAAATAAGAATGACAAAAGAGATATATCGTGCAAGAATGAATGGAGATGACGATAAGGGCTACCCTAGGAGAACATACAGCGACCAAGTAGGGGATTTGCTAAAAAAGGGCTAAATTAAAAGTACCTAGAATCGACGTTCATGCATGAAGAGGTTGATGAATGTATGTAGAGGAGTCGAAGGAAACATGTTTGGATTGAAGCGATTAGCGTACTATAGTCTCTGCCTACCCCACTGGTACGGACGGGCGTGATGATACGTATGTTTAAAACAAAATTGTATGCTGTATCCAGAATATTCCATTCGCCTCATTTGATAACCACAACCAAACGCTAATACTAAATGTACAATTTAAATCAATTTATTGCAAAAGTGACTGCCCCTCATTATGATTGACTGCATGAGGAGCAAATTGACAGTTAGAGCGCAGATTCAATCAAGATTGCAGAAGCTTATTTAGATTTAGGCTATGAACACACTTTTACACACAAATAACCAATAAGTGCTAATCTGAAAAGTATGTTAATGGAAAAGAAGAAGTATGAGAACTAGGTACTGAATTAGATGATTATTAAAGACGAATAATTGATGTTATTATATAGAATTCCATAATAACCACAATCGCAGACATGTAGCTTGTTTTTAACAGCAGACAAGAAGGTAGCCCAGCATAAGGTATGTGCTTAATTGCTGTCAGATAATGACAGTATCAGGGACAATATCATCAAATATCTTCCAAAAATTGTTAAGAGAGGAAGGCCACCGTACTAGAGAGCAAGCCCGACTGGGAAGGGACCTTCACCTTTCAGAAGACCACAGCCAAATAACTACACACAGCGGTGTACTCACATACAGGAACACAACTACACCGCTGTGTCTCCAGCGCTCATTTAGGGATACGTTTTGAAAGAAACGTATTCCCGTATAAAAAAAATGGGCTGGCAACACGCAAGTGATATCTCTGGTATTGCATTAGGCGGGCTGTATGCTTGTTTGCCACCCAAGTAGTATAAAAAAATCTCTCCCTTTAAAGAATTAACATACACTCACATAGTACTCACTTATTTGAGTAAGACGTAGAAGTAAAACCGTGGAGTGCAGCACAAAAGATGAATTCTGCTTTATAGATAGACTTCCTCAATGGTCAATCCTTGGTCCAGTCCTATATCTTCATCTACAAGTAAATATTTCGTTTACCTAGTACGTACTTACCCTAAACATCATTCAGTACTGCACTATGCAACATAAATTGTGCACATCCTCAATCACAATCGATGCCAATTGGTCATTGTATGTACCACAGAGGGACACTGTACTGAACTATATACATAAGTACCGACTCGAGCAATTTTCACTTGGATGAATAGTGATTCACTTTTGTGGATATTGTGACTGGAATATGAATAGAGAGGAGCAATGACATAGATATATTCATACTCAGGAATTTCAGCCTCACTTAATCTTCTTTTTAGGTTCATTACTGTTTCGGATAACACCAGAAAATCAATTTATTTTAACTAAACCCCAATTCACATTTAATTTAATATAGCATTTGCATTCAAAAAATCAAATTCCTATCTGCTAACGGTGAAAGCAAATTTTTGACTTAAATACTAACCAGCACTAATCTAATAGACACCAGTATCAATTAGATTTATCACGCTATGACTCTAGCATTTACAGGACTAGTACTAGTACTAAACCCTCTATTTAAACGTTAGGACTGTCCCACTGCAGAGGCGTTGTCTTTTTCTATACGGTATATCAGTCGGCCTTTGCCCAGCATTGGACGTTTTTCGATTGTGATGATATCAGTTGCTATCATAATATTTAAATAAACAATCTAGAATAATTATTTTATAAGGAGAAAAAATGCTTATTTTTTTATTGATTTAATCATTCACTATCTCAACTATTTATACATTATAACCGTTTAATTTTTCACAATTATAACAGAACCCAATTAGGTGACATTTACTGGTATGTTTATTAATACTCAATACTAACATCTTTACTAATATTATAAATGTGAAAGTTTGTAAGAATGGATGGATGGATGGATAGATGGATGGATGGATGGATGGATGATTGTTACTCTTTCACGTAAAAACTACTGAACGGATTTGGATGAAATTTGGCACAGAGATAGATTATGGTCTGGAAAAACACATAGGCTACTTATTGCAGCGATAACCGACATCCACGCGGGCGGAGCCGCGGGCAGCAGCTAGTGTAATATATTTTGAATATTACGAACAAATATCCCATAATTAATAAAAGAAAATGTTATGGCTGTCGTAAATTACATTGCACTTGAGCTGAACACTATTTAAAATAATTTAATGTCATTCTTAGGTAACAAAGACGCCATCTAGAATATTTGCTATGAACTACTTTGTACTTAATAATAGGACATCAATAATAGTGTCACTATGATATTAAGGTTGTCTGGAAGAGATCGCCTGTAGTAATAAGAGCACCCATTGTACAGCTAACTATTACATCAATCTGTTATTTTATACTGTTGTATTTTTGATTGGTGTACAATAAAGAATATTCTATGATTTTTTTTTGTTTTCTTAGTGGTTCCAAATTTGAACATCATAGCGAATGGATATATTTACCTTTTTTAAATATATGCAATAAAAACAGTTTTTTAGTAAATTTTTAATACAAATCACTAGTCCTGGGTCGGACTTTACAATTACAATTAACAGACATAAAGTACTCGGAACAACCATATTTGTGCATCACATACATTTTTGCCCAGTATGAGGATTAAATTCACAAATACGTGTCGAACCCACGCAGTAGTAAATGGTGAGGTAATTACCACTGAACTCATCATGCAGTCTTTATAATTACTTGAACCGACTGACTGCCGGCCCCAACCGCTTTGTCTAGTAACTTGAATTTTTTGCACTTAGGTTCCTTAAATGACGTAAGTGACCATTAAAAGGGATTTTTAGAAATTTCACCCCTAAAGGGTTAAAATTAGGGATGAAATTCTGGCTAAAAATCAATTTACAAATTGAGGTAGGCCTCTAGTCTAAACTAATATTATAAAGAGGACAGATTTGATTTTTTGTAACTCAAAAACTACTTAACCGATTAAAAAAAACCTTCACCACCAGAAAGCTAAATTAACAGCGGATAACATAGGTTATATTATTTTGAAAAAAAAAAAACGAAATTCCTAGGAAAACTAAATAAATGTCCAACTGAGCGAAGCAAGCATATAATAATTCCGTAATGTAAGACTAAATCGTCAAAGACAGTTGTTGACACACACTCCCTGAGGCAATAAATCATGTAATCTCATCCAACCAGGCTCGTGCTCAAAATACACGACACATTGACTTACTCAGTAATTGACAAATATTTATCATCGACTTAACATCAAGTCCTTAACATCATGTTATAATTATCTAACACGTGTTATACACAAATTTGGTTGCTATTTATAACCGGTACTGTCACGGTGGCTCAGTGGTTATTGTATGTGATCACGAGGTCCCGGGTTTGATTCTTGGGTCAGGCCAAAAATTGTTATTGGGTTTTTCTGTCAAGAAATTCATATAGCCCGGAGATTGGAAATCTCTTAGGGCAACTTCAAAAATCCTCTATATAAGTGTATTATATTGCAGATTTACCTTTGTTTCTAACCAGAAGCGGGTATATAAAATACAACTTATTTCAACTTCAAGGTGTAAAATTTTGAAAAACCCAGATACGGGTGTAAATTAATATAAGTAAAACGTCCTAATAGAGACATGACCTAGTAAGCAAGGTCCCAATATCAAAACATGCTAGCTAAACCATCTGGTACCCTTAGTTACATAAATAAAATTCAGATATTTATAAACTTAACTCTATAATCAATTCTAATAAGACAAAGTGTTCAGCTTTCAAAAATAAAAATATTTGAATTTACATAACAGACAAACGTATAATTTATTTTCATAAGATTCACCTGAGCTTGGCTTAAGCATTTCGTATTTTCTTGATGTGATTATGAGGAAACGCAATTATCCGTCCAATACCGTCTTTGGCATGAAGGAAATTTACCGAAGTAATTATCTGGTAATTTTTACAGTGAAATGTGCCGCTTCTAATTATTTTAATAAGCTTTTTGTGCTTGTTTTTTTAATTAAGCTTAGTAAAGGTGATACTTGCTATTTTTTTTTTTTTTTTTTTTTTTTTTTTTTATTAAAGACAACTCCCGCACTAGATAACAAGCTCTGTGTTGCGGGGGACTTTACAAACATACGATTAACGGACACAAATTACACCCAGACTCAGAACAACTCTTTGTGGGTCACACAAAGTTTTATCCCTGTGTGGGAATCGAACCCACAACCTCGTGCACAGCAGGCACATACTGTACCCACTGCACCACCAAGGCAGTCTTAGTCAGTATTGTTTTGGTTTAGGAATGAAATTGGAAATTGAATGTAATTTGACATTCAATGTATTTTTTTTATACTACTTAGGTGGCAAACAAGCATACGGCCCGCCTGATGTTACCTTAGTGCAAAATGTCAAGTTTGTAACCGCAGTGGTTTAGGCTCTGTGTTGATGAATTAATCAGTCAATTAGTACCTACAAGCTATTTTATATGTATAAAGATAAAAAAAATACAAATCATATACATAGCTTCACGCAGTTATGCCGAGTACATTCTTAAACGTGAACACAAGAACACAAACACCATCAATCTTCGTCTACGTACCGCAAGATATTTTGTCACCACGGGATAGGCGGCGAAATTGGACAATGTTGAAAATTAAACCGCATGCCCAATGGACTGTCAACTTGATAGCTGAACCATAAATTGGTTTATAGGAGCGAATCGCTGTTCCCCGCGGTTTTACTCGCGTTCAGTTTTAATTAGGATTTTTATTTTTGTTTAAAGTTACAAGGATTTTGTAGTACCGTAACATTTTTTGTTTTCTAAAATTAAGCTTAAGTTAGTTCTTATGAAATCGGCTATTTGCAAGTCAAAATCAAACTGGACGTGTCAGATATTTGCTGAAGCAAACTGGCAGTCAGACCGGCATTTTTTTTAAAATTCATACTTGGTACATGGTGGCAAACAAGCATACGGCCCGCCTGATGTTAAGCAGTTACCGTATCGTATGGACTATAACAATACCAGAGGTATCACTTGCGTATTGCCGACCCATTTTTTGACAACAGGGCTTTAAGATATTCCTAGGATACAAGGACGTTTCTTTTAAAACGCATCCCTAAATGAGCTCTGGAAACCTGCACTCACACATAAAAACACAACTACACCGCTGTGCGTAGTTATTTGGCTGTGGTCTTCTGTAAGGTGGAGGTCCTTTCCTAGTCGGGCTAGCTCGCTAGTATGGTGCCCTACCTCTCTTAATATAAAAACCATCCAACCAAGTCAAATCTCTATAAAGTAACGATTCCTGAATTTAATTAAATTTCATGGGTCGTCATCATGATAAAATATATATAAAATATTTAATAGTATTATGGCCAAACAGCTCTAGAGGATCAAATGACAATGTCATTAAAATTACTAGACCGTAAATTAATTACAGCAGATTCTTGATAACCAAAAGGGGTTATTAGGTTTTACGTAAATTGCCAAATAATAATTTATTGCTTGAATTTTGTGTGTATTGAAATCAATATGTAATTTCAGTTAAGAAAACATATCTTTACTTTATGCTGAAGAGTTTGTTTGTTTGGTTGAACGCGCTAATCTCAGAAAGTACTGGATCGATTATTTTTTTTTTTTGAATAGTGCATTTATTCAGGAAGGCTATAGGCTATATAACAACGCTTTTACGTGCTTACCAAAAACCCAATATCAATTTTTGGCCGACCCGAAAAACGAACCCAGGACCTCATTATCAGCAGTCACACACATTGACCACAGAGCCACTTAAACAATTATGTAATTATAATATTTTGTCAAAAGCATTCACAAAATTTCAAGATTGTTTTGAAACAAAATCTTGTTCAAAGATTACACAAAATACAAGTAACTCTGACTTGCAAGAAAGTATGCAACTTCAACCCGTTATCGACTGCTAAACAAAGTGTTAAACAAAATGATAATTAAAATTGATTTATATTCATGAAACTTAACGCTTAATCTCTTGCGGGGTAGCCAGGGATCCAAGCACACATGATTTATCGTTGTATAGCAAAGTTAGAAGGGTTATGTAATTTTAATAAAGCGTTACCTTAAGTTCTGATTAAAGCTTCGCGGATATTATTTACCTAACTCTGGTTAATAATAATAAACATATTTAATTCAGAAACAAATTTCCATATATTGTTAGTAGTAGTCATGTACTGATTTAAATAAAAAAATACTTATTAACGTTAGTAGTAATGAAAAGCAATTTTAATTAAAAATTAAAAAAAAATATGAAGATTCGATTCCCAAACGGGTGAAATATTAGATGCACACAGATAGCAGTTTTGAGTCTAGGTAGCCTTTTGTTTGTAAAATTTCGTGAGATTACACGATGTTAACTTTAGTTATTGTAAAAAATCGCTTTTCTAATTTTATACATAAGACCCCCGCAAAAGAGACAATATCTGTGTCACGGGGAACTTTACAAACACACAATCAACGGACACAAATTACACCCAGACGCAGAACAACTCTTTGCGGGTCACACAAAGTTTTGTCCTATATAGGAATCGGAACCACAACCTCGTGCACAGCAGGCGCATACTGCGGCCACTGGACATAGGACAAAACTTTGTCGATTCCTACATAGGACAAAACTTTGTGGCATTCAGTCATATTCTGTAATAATAAATGTAGATTATTTTCAATATTGGCTAACAAAATAAATCTCCCATGGCATCATCACTACGTATGACGTCATTGGAACGGAATTGAATTTGCTTTGGAACAAAGAGTACGATTTAGGGTTTGCTATTTGCTAACAATTTGCTTGAACACGTGAGTAAACGTTGTTACTTTCAACGTAATACGTTTGGTACGTAGGGTTGTGTGATGTTTGGAAAATACTATTTATTTGTTGTGTATATTAAGGAAGGGCTTTACATATCGGTAATGGCATTAAGATGGCAAGTTGAGTCACCAAAGCGATAATGCCACCTGCTGAAAATCTATAGATTTCGGTCTTGGGTCGGCCCGAGCATGGAAACTTGATGGCTGCCGCCCACAATACAGTCAATGTGGCTGTGTTTTGGGCCGCATTCCAATTGGGTTTTGTTTAATGGGTAACTCTAGGATAAAAAATCGTTTCTTTAATACAATGCATCTCTAAAGAGCAGTGCAGATCTGTATAGGAACACATCAATACCGCTGTATCTATTATTTGGCTGTGCTTCTGTAAGGTCCTTCCTAAGTTGGACTGACTCGCGTGTTCTTCACTTCTTAAATATTTTAATAATATTTTTTTCTAGGTTTTGCACCTACTACGGTAATCCCTGCATCAACCAAAGCTTAAATTGGTAGACTTTGACTTTGTCATTAAGCCTACCGTTGCATAATAATGAGCAATTTATTATTTGTTTTATTTATAAGTTCTGGTATTGCAAGCGTCCGTTTGTTATAATCCTTACTAATATTATAAATGTGAAAGTTTGTGAGTATGGATGGATGGATGGATGTCTGTTACTCTTTCACGTAAAAACTACTGATCGGATCTGGATGAAATTTGGCACAGAGATAGATTATGGTCTGGAATAACACATAGGCTACTATTTACAGCGATAACTGACATCCACGAGGGCGGAGCCGCGGGCAACAGCTAAAACAATTTATTATTTCCACATTATATCATCAATCCAATGCACGAAGGTCTAAAACTTACGCTCCTCTTTTTGCATGAGGGTTAAAATACACAACTAAAAGTACGTAGGTACGAGTATAGTTAACCCTTTGAAGGGTGGGTCCAGAGTAAATTGAGGTAATATTTCATATGCAGACATTTCAGTAAGTGAACGGAAAGTAATAGGGAAACTAGATTTGCTCCACTGTTTATTTGTTCAAGCAAAAAAGTTCCTTCCCATAACAAACTAGGTTAAGGGTCTATAGGAAGTTATTGGTATGGAAGTAAGCATGTATCGAGTAGATACTTATTTAAAACATGTATTTTTGTATTTATTATTTATGTAGATAATTCATCAATGGATTCAGTAGATTAGTGTGTAATAGAGCATAGTTTAGAGTGACAACGGCAACTTTCTTAAAGTCCACAATAGACGGAGCTATAATATATATTAATATGAATCATAGCAAGGTATATTATGGTATAATTTATATGCCAATAAAATATTATTATGTTGATAGATATAGCACGATGTAATTTTGGTATTTTTCAGCCGCAGGGCTAATAAGTGCAAAAATATATATTATAGTATAGCCACCGTCTGTGGGAGCTTGCTACATCGTAATTGGGACAATCCCACCCACATTGCTGCTGTGTTACTGCTGTGACTCCTGTGAGCCAGGATTAACAGCGAAGTAACCAACTGATACACCGAGTCTTGACACTCGTGCGTCCCGTGGACAACTAAACCTACTGTCTTGGACCCTGCAACGAATTTAATCAGAAGTTAATAGAAGAAGTTAGAAAGAAAAGTTTCCATTTCCCTTCATAGCAAAGCGGGAGGCAAAATAAATCTGCTATACCGTAATATATAGCTTACTATATCAATATAATATTATAGCTCTAATAAACGTTACCTATTTCAAATCACAAGAACATCTAGTAAACAAAAGTAGTGGATTGTTTGCTCCTTCGTGGCCTTAAAGAGTAAACGAACTGTGGCTAACGAGGTCACTGTAAACAGACTCCGGTACCTGCTGAGTGCCGAGGTTCAAGTCAGGAATGTGAGGAAATAGAATTGCACAAAAGAATATACGACACAAAGAATATATTATCTACTAGTTGTTGCCCGCGGCTCCGCTCGCGTAGATGTCAGTTATCGTGATAAAACGTAGCCTATATGTTATTCCAGACTATAATCTATCTCTGTGGCAAATTTCGTTCAGATCCGTTTAGTAGTTTTTGCGTGAAAGAGTAACAAACATCCATACATCCATACTCACAAACTTTCACATTTATAATATTAGTAAGGATAGATATTTTAAGTAACCTACATTGTTTTTCTACTATACTTATACTACATACAATCCTATGAGCGTTTTTTAAAGGGTCGGAAATGCGTGAGTGACACTGGTGTTGCAAACGTCAATAGGCTATGGCGACTGCTTACCATCAGGCGGGCCGTATGCTTGTTTGCCACGTTCGTAGTATAAAAAATATTTATCCTACACTTTTCCAGTGAAAAGTCCTCTGTTGGGGTTTTGGATGTAGAAAAAACTGTGATACAGGTGTCCCTTAATTTTAATTAAAGAGTATGTGTGCGAATTTTTGAATCAATCGACCCAGAGAATAAAATGCTTCACAGAAAATTCGTATAATAGTTGTTAGTTCACTATTCACGTAAACACTCATACGAATAACAAGTTCCCCACATCATTATATTATGAAGGCGTAGTGGACATGGAAATGTACTTAGACGTAGGCAAAGAATCGAGGTCGAACTATAGTAAATAGGATGATGGATGACTCACCACTTTAATGTGAAGTATAATCATTCTCGAGTTACAGAATAAACTTAATTGCAGTAATATGTAGATAATGATACTTAGGTGCAAAAACAAACTGTATCGTGAGATATCTAAGCATTAATTCGAGTCATCTCACGATCCTAAAGCTGGCCTTAGCTTGGACCAACGCTTTAGCCTTGCGATCCAGAGTGTGGCAATGTGGCCAGTCTTTTGGGCACCTTTCCTCAAAACTGCGACCTCAATCAGATATTTTATTTATAAGTGAATACCTTTAAATACGATATCTGATTGTTTGTAAGTAGTTTCGGTAAAGTTACTTTTATTTTCATAACTATTCTTGTAACTATGTACCTTTTAAATTAAATATTTTAACTTAAGGAAATCTTTTAGAAGAGCAAGCAAATAAGCCTGACTGGGGAGGAACATCTTACAGTAAACGACAGCTCAATAACTACACACAGTGGGGTAGTTGTGTTTCAGTGCGTGAGTAGCAACACTTAAGTTATGCCCCAAATATTGCAAGCGTCTATTATTTATTATTATATCATTTAATTCAGAATAAAATTTCATACATTAATTGTTAGTATTACAACTTAATATACTATGTTAGTACATCTTATCTACTAATTAATCAGACAAGCCGTACGCTTGTTTGCCACTTAATTAGTATACAAAAAAATATCAAGAAGATGCAAATGACAAATATATTATTACTAAAATAGCAAATAAGCTTTACTTTTCAGCGAACTCTATATAATCTGGTACCGGGAGCGTATGTTCCGTAGATCCGAAATGCATCTAGACTCTTTCTTAACAAGATCTTGAAACCCGAGTCTGAAGCAATAATGTAGACTCGGTACGGTGGACATCATTTCATAATAGAACTGCAACCTATTTGGACGAGAAATCCCACGAGTATCACGAAATATAACTCAAGAAAAGGTTTGTATTTCCTTGCAGAATCACAATAATAATAAATTATTTTGTGACATGAAAGATAATTACAAATAATGTGCTCTTCTGGCCCCAAACAAGTGCAAACTGTGGTTTAGAGATCAGGAACGACGTAAAACTTCGTTGATCATTAACCCATAGGTACAGGCCACATGATTAGTAGTAGGTACGTCACACTTGCATCTGCAATAGTATAAATATGTAAGATCAAAATGATTAGACAAAGTATACATAATAATACTTTAAAACAATATTTTATACCAATAATGCCTTCGAACGAATAAGTTTGTCGAAATATAATTAGCTGTTGGGAAATCTATCCCAACAAGTACTAATATTGGCGTTACTAGTAAAGGTCTATTGTTTATTTAACTATATCCTATACCAACGGTTTAAAGATGTGCTCAAACGTCATCTGAGTGCTAGCAACATTTCAAGCAATCAGTGGGAGAGGCTTGCTTTACAGAGACCTGAATGGCGCTCTACTGTTGACAGAAGCGTTAAAATTTTTGAAACTAGCCGCCTAGACGAACTGGATGCAAAGCGTTAAATCAGAGAAACTCGGCCCAAGCCCTCCTACAATTACACATATGACATTTCTGGACAACGTTCTGCCATGCATGTAATCGCTCTTTTAAAAATAAATTTGGTTTCGCAAGCCACATTCGGGCCTATCATAATTTGGACACAAATTATGTTTCATTTAATTAATTAGAATTTATGATATTATTAGGTTTCTAATAAATTTAACTTTAAATAATTACTTAGTTGTCGTTGTCGCCATAGCCGAATACGGCCAGGAGGACTATGTATGTAATTCCTATGGTAACTACAAATTTATTATTCTACTCTTTCTAACTACTTATTATTGCCTGACAAATAATCAAATAGTCTTATCATTTGTGCCTTTCGATTACAATAATTACTGCTACTAGCTTGAACACATGTGCCTCAAGACTAAAGGTGATACAAAAACTATTACTATGGATTTGCTACTAATTGACGAGTTATCTAAATCTTAAATACCAATCAAGAGTATCAGGACATAATTTAAAAATAACATCGAATTACAAATTCTGAAACGTGGCTAATGACATCGACAAAAAAATGTCAATGAAGGTGACAAAATCAAATTAGTTGACCGTGCTTTTAACAACTCAAATTTCACTAAACAAGGTACTGGGTTAAACAGCCTTTTAGAAAGCAGATACCTACTTTTTAATGGAGGTAAAGATCAAAATACAATAGCAATAAATGAGTTTCATGTAACATCTAATTTATACATACACAATGAAATTAAGAGAGGCAGGGCACCTAATACTAAGCAAGCCCGACTGGGAAAGGACGGTCCTTTCCCAGTCGGGCTTGCTCAGTTGCTCAGTCACCTTAAAGAAGTCCACAGCCAAATGACTACACGCAGTGGTATTCCTGTGTGTGGGTACAGGTTTCGAGAGCTCATTTAGGGCTCTCGAATCCTGTAACGAAACGTTTTACTTACTATCAGACGGGCCATATGCTCGTTTACCACCATAGAATAATAATTTTTAAAAAAATTGTCCAGACTAACTGACCGACTGATTCAAACCAAAGCCTAAAACCGCTGGAGTTACAAACTTAAATTATTGCCTAATAGTTCCTTAAATTACGTAAGTAAGCACTGAGAAGGAAGCTTTTCACTCGTTTTCGTTCACTCGAGGGGATTCGGGGCGGCCTAGTATGATTATACAATACGAAGAAAATATAAACAATTCAAAAATATCACATATATGACAAATGAAACTACATTTTATATCCTAGTATATTGCCATGGAATAGAGTTTATTGCTTACCTGTTAAGTGAGCCATCAATCATCGGATATGATTGATGACGTAATGCATCAAGAAGGGTGCCTCTTATTTATACATGAAAAATATTTTTGCTTTCATGGTGGATCTATTTCACAAAGCAAGGATAAAATCAGTATTTGGCAAAATAATAGCTATAAGATTAGAAAGTGTATAATAATTATAAATATAAACCCTTTACCTTATATAAATAATAAGGTAAAGGGTTTATATTTATAATTACACAACAATGAATATGTGAAAATAAGTATCAATATTTTGCAGGTAATTGTACTTAATTATATTTATACTACTAAGGTGGTAAACAAGCATACAAACAATTAAACTTTTATACTTATTAACGTTCGACATTGCAGACGATCAATAGAGCAAACTCATGATCTAGTGGGTCCATTTAAAAGACAAGCGATATCAGCGATCACTGCAAACTCATCTGAGTTTGAAGACTAGAAGACTAATCTCTGACAAATCTAGATAGAGAGAAATGAAAATAGAAATACATGTGCCCTGTAGCGGGTCAAAACATACATAAAATCTTTATATATATAATTCTTCTGTGCGTGTGTATGTCACTGAACTCCTCCTAAACGGCTCGGCTGATTTTAATGAAATTTTGTGTGTGTTCGGGTAAGGCCTCGGATGATTTAAATTCACAATTGGACCAGGTAGGTGGCACTGCTGTCGGTGCCAGGTCCGCTAGTATTAAATAAATTATTGAAAATTTCAGGCGGATGAACAGCTTTTGGACTGGTAGACACTAATAGTGTAATAACAGTAGTAACAAAAATCTAACAAAAATAAAAAATCGCTTCTATCGTTCAATCAGTATTTTACTAGCAATATTTTCAACTTGTTTACTCTCCAATTGTATTCGAAAAACTCCAGCAATCTGTTTATTGATGCCGTTTGTCACTAGCTGTGATTTATTTACTGCAAACAGTTAAATCGTTTTCGGTTTTTTGTCAACAAATGTCGCATGTTTGTGAAGATTTATATTTTGATTGAATTTCATGCAGAGCTCAAAGAGGCATAAGCTTTTTTATGCAAATTCAATTCTTATTTTATGACCAGAACTAAACTAAGACTGTCTTTTTTATACAACTTACTTTAGTAGCAAACAAGTATGCGGCCAGCTTGATGGTAAGCAGTTTCCATAGTCTATGGACGCTTGCAATATCAGACATATCACTTGCGTGTTGCTGACCCGATAATTATAGCACTAGAGTTTTTCTACTTAGCTTAGGGGAAAAGGCAAAGGTTTAGTTAAATGCATCTCTAAATGAGCTCTGGAAACCTGTACTCACACATAGGAATACAACTACATACACCGCTATGTTGTTGGGGTTATTTGGCTATAGTCGTCTGTGAGGTGGAGGTCCTTCCCCAGTCGGATTTGCTCACTTGTATTGTCCCCTCCTTTTTAAAGTCTTTCGGGAAAACATTGGTAGGGAACTCATTACACAACTTAATCGTACATGTTATAAAATTACGGGTAGATTGACGTCCTAAGATTTAATGGCTCCTAAGTATACTGAGTCAACTAACAAATTTTCAGAATTGCACTTTGAGTAACTAAATTAACAACAATTAAATCATTTCCTATTTACCTGTCAAAAATAAAATTCATATCTCCATAAATAACATTTAATTCACTTTGATTAGTTAATTTTTTTTAGTTGTATTAACAATTTTAATATATATATATATAATTCGCTCTTTTTATCGCCTTCCTGTAAAGTTTTTAGAAGTATAGTTGACTCAGTATACTTAGGAGCCGTCGACTTGAAGATGAACTCTTGATGTTATGCAGCAAAATTTGGAGGTTTTTGCTATTTTGATAAAGACTAGGGAATGAGATAATTTATATTTATTATATTGGCTGTTTAGCTACAAGTTGTTGTAATATAAACAACATGAGTAAGAAAATATTTACACTGAATACCGAGCATTGTTAAATATAATTACCGTTGATTAATGAAGAATCTGAGGAGTATTAATAGTGGCAAAATTTGCCTTTGTTTAAACTAGTTGTTACTTGTTTAAGCTTTATTACTAAAACAAACTCAAATTCAATTAGACCTGAGTACGCGCAACACAAAGAAAACTTAGGGACGAAGCGAAAGATGAATAAAAAGCTTTGTACTACAAATAAAGTTTATGGCATGAAAAACTTAGGATGAAAACGGACACACCCTTGAAAGTCGGAGTCAAGTCATATCAAGAGGTCAAAAGAGGATAAGAGCGACTACTCCCACCAACAAGCTAAGCACTTAAGCAATATCAATGGTGGCTATTGGGGACATATTACTCTCATATTTCGAAGGCACGGCAATCCGACACAACCCGAAAGATCAGGCGTAAGACCAACGGCTTTACGTGGTAGTCATAGCACGGGGGTAAAGTATTTGTCAATTTACAAGCTACGGGCAATCCCGATATCTATTTTGACCCGATCAGGAATCGAAACCTCATGATCAGCAGCGGCTTCTAAACTAACGAAGCACTAAATAAAAAGACTTTTGCACTAAATCTTTCAACAGCATCAGTTCATGGTAGTTAACCATGAGCTCAAACCTTGTATAATATTACGCATTAACGTCAAGTCTATCAGACAGAAATCTACTTTTATTCATGCACACTGATATTGTTGTCATAATATATTTGCTTGTTTAAAAAAAAATCTTGTCATAAAATTGTGCTAAATTACTGTATACCAAACGATATCAACACGCCAGCGACTCACTTATGCAAACAACCGTGCTACCGTATTAATTTACTTTTTATTTTTGTTTAGTATTCGCAATTTAGCGTTAGTATAAGCAATATTCTCGGCACCTACTGTTTTATCATTAGTGAACACGCTGATTTGCAAATTAGTATTTGTACAAATAAAATTGGATCACTGTCATTGCGTGAAATTAGTTTGACGGTAATTCTGCTTAAACAGTTGAGTAAACCTGAATAATATTGGTGTAATTATTTCAATTGATTATCTGCTGATGGTTTTTCCAAATTCATAAGTTTCACACAGACCTCCGTTACAATTAATTTACCAACCCACAAGTTCTAGCTCACCCATCAGAGTCACTAACCACTAAACAAGCAGGCCAATTATTGATCGTCGACAAGAAGAAATTATTAACTTAGTATTTCACACTTATAGTTAAATTACTGTGACAAAATTAATCTACGATGATATTGATGACCAGTCTTTTAATGAAATGAAATCCAAAATAAAAATGTGATAATGTTTTATTTGTTTCTATTGACAATGTCTGCAAATAAGCATATTACCAACCGGCAAACAACGTGATAAATAATTAAAAACATATCTCAAAGTTACTTAACCAAATTTTCTCAAAGTGAACGCGGATAATGTTTTAAAACAAATAAGTGGTAATGAGGCGACCCTTTCTAAGCCGACTCTTTCTGAAGATGACACGGTTGGCATAATTAGACGAGTTAATTAGTCTGTTAATGAGATAATAAAGATGCCATTACGCCAATGCGATAATGGGTTACATGCTAAGCCTGCAAAAACCAAAATTAAGATCCTTAACTTAATTAAAGTAGTCCAGCTTAGCTTTCATTACCTTAAAACAAATCTGCGTGAAACTTAAACTGCTTTCAAATAGATAGGTATATGCTGACAAGCAACGGTACATATAAGTTGAACGACGTTTTCTTATTCAAGGTTCGTGCAAAGGTGATCAATTTTAAAGAAAATACGTCAGTTGTGCCTCGAAAAGTACATAAAGTGATTTTGGCAGTAGAAATATTTGTGCATGTCAATAAAAAAAGATCTAGTTTTATAATAACGCGATTACTTTTCCATATTACCCATTGTTATGTTTTCAAAGAACATCAGTTTGTGTTTAGTACTTATCCGAAATCATGTTACCATCAAAAATATCCCCTTTTATATACTGTTAGAGTTCTTCATCGTTCAGGACACAGTCAAATAACTTCAAAAGCTCTTAAAATACAACAATAAACTACAAGAAAGAAATGAAAACCGTCTTGTTAAAACTATTCCATTTAAAATACAATCAATGCAAGACCAGACGATATCATTAAACCGCAGAAGCTTCGAAAGCAGTTGTCATTTAACAACGGTAAACCATTTTAATAGTATAGCAGCGGATATAAAAACGGGTTTATCTTTCCTGTAATTTTCTCTAGCCGAGTTGACCACCGTACCAGGAGATTTTACAATAACTACAGTAACAGTAGTTACAAGGATTTTTATAAGAGATGCGTTTTTATGTCATTTTATCCAGTGGTTAGTGGCTAATTTAGTGAAAGAGTTGTTCAGATCTCTAACACAGGCTCCTTAGATTTTCCTTAGTCTTCTATTTCTACAAAAATATTACATAACATATCATTGCTATATCTAATGATATTATAGTAAGAAAGGCGTAGATTTATAATAACTAATCTGATGGGTGCTCTTCGTGGACTAGGATAGGTGCTATTCGCGCAGGTGCTATTCGGACGGGTGCTCTAAGTGGACTACCTCTAATAAACAAGCAAGGAAAGCCCACTGGTGCACGTAGTAGGGGTGGTATAACAGAGAGTAACAATAAAACGCCGGTTATTACAAAAATAAAGTCACGAACAGCAATGTAAAGTATAAAAGTTGAACGTCGTCCTTGCTCCACTACAATTTATAGTACCTGTAGTTTTGCAACCGTTTTGTCTTCTTTAAAAACTGTTTAAGATACAATATTACAATGTTGTAGTTTGCAATTTTTTTGGTATTTATGGAAAATAAGCGATAATAGCCGAATGGAAAAGTAACCTACGGGTAACACATGAGATCGATCTCTACAGGTAGTATGTAAATTTTACTATGTTACCTCCATTAGGTGGCAATGGGCACATAGCTAGCATAATTGCCTTGGTGGTCTAGTGGTCCCAGTATACCTGCTGTGCACGAGGTTGTGGTTTCGATTCCCACACAGGACAAAACTTTGTGTGGCCCACAAAGAGTTGTTCTGAGTCTGGGTGTAAATTTATGTCCGCTAATTGTATGTTTGTAAAGTCCCCCACGACACAGAGCTTGTTCTCTAGTGCGGGAGTTGTCTTTAAAAAAAAACAACTGATGGCCGTTAGGGCAGAAAAGTCATTTGATTAGTTACTACAAATTCCACAAAGTAAAAAGGTTCTAGAGGCCACTCTAGAATCTTTCTGCCTCCGTTATGGCCACGAACTGGATGTCGTAGTGAGGGCAGACCTGCAACAAGGTGGACCGACGACCTGGTAAGGGTTGCGGGCAACCGATGAACAGAATCGGTTCAGGATCGAGAGTTGTGGAAATCCTTGAGGGAGACCTATGTATGTCTAGTAGTCGTCTTTAGCTGGGATGATGATGATGTATTTTCTGTTAGCAGATAGGAAGAATATTTCATTCTACTAATAGAAAAAACATCGTAAGAAAACCGAGGTAACCCACATGTGATTGTGGAAATTCATAATGTTTGCTCCATCAACCCGCATTTTCTGACAGCGTGTGTAAATTGAATTAAGGCGTGAACATTCTGCTCTCTTTATAGTGGACATCCGTCCCAAGTAATACTATATAGGTTGCTAATATGAAAAAAAATGGACGATTAATGTAGCGATTAGCCCTTAAATAAGTGGAATCTTATCTAGCAACTGACCGCAGGACATCAATGTGTACCTAGTTCTTCAAGTAGGTACTTCTTGTTTGGTCTGGAGAATCTCTTTATTATCTTTAATTTAAAGCATATAATATGTTTAAGATAACATGAATGTTTACTATCAGTATACAATTTTCTCGATGAAGCCGTAAAATAGCTTGAAGCGTTTGTCTAAGCCCGATTACGGATTTACTCAAGAAAACTCTTCCAATATTGTTTCATATCGTATAACATTTACGTATTATATATTCTGATACTATTCTGTAAAGTGAACAATTTGACTTTCATTCGAGCTAGGATGTTCAACTTCAAGTTTCTAAGCAATTGGCTCAAATTGTTTCTAGTAGTGCAGGAGCTTGAACAAAATAAAGTCTAAACCAGGGTAGTCAAACTTGAATTATAAAGTTATAACCTAATTGCAATCTTTATGATAGTGTTGCAACTAGTACCAACCAACATTGTATATAAGTATTTCAAATCACCTACTGAAGGCGCTGATAAATAACAGCAAAATAGCCTTACTTAAAATATTTTTAGCAAAACCTGTTTCATTTTAAAATAACATATATAAAAATAATGCCAAAGTTACCCCTAAAACATACATATTTATAGAAAAAAAAAACTCGTTTATTTATAGAATTAAATTTATTTATTTACATAATTAACAACTATCATTACAGGTTCGAAAACCTAATACAAAGATTTAGTAAAATTAGATTAAATTAATATAAATGAACTATACTAATTATACCCTTATCTAACTTAATATAAAAAGTAGCTAAGTAATATATTAACAAAACAATGAGAATAATATAATAATAATTATTATTATATTATTGTTATTATCTATAATATTATTTATTACTCAATTTATTAATTATTATCAATAATATTATATTATTATTTTTCTCAATTTTGTACTAAATGTCAGCAGTGCAACGACTCGTTTGAATTATTTGCTTCTCTTTCATTCCTATGCAGATCGAGTAACCAAATAACTTTTTTTTTTTTTTTATACTACTTGGGTGGCAAACAAGCATACGGCCCACCTGATGTTAAGCAGTATCCGTAGCCTATAGACGCTTGCATTACCAGAGGTATCACTTGCGTGTTGCCAACCCATTTTTTTACACCAGGGCTTTAAGATGGAAGTAACCCTGGGATAGGAATACGTATCTTTCAAAACGCATTCCTAAATGAGCGCTGGAGACCTGTACTCACACACAGGAACACAACTACACAGCTGTGTGTAGTCATTTGGCTGTGGTCTTCTGTAAGGTGGAGGTCCTTCCCCAGTCGGGCTTGCTCGCTAGTATGGTGCCCTACCTCTCTTAAAATAACTATGTATTTCTCAAGGTCCATGGCAGTCATCACCATCTTAAATCAAAATCGGTTAATCTGTTTGCGGGTTGATAGTCTCTGCCTTGCTCGTAAGTATACCTTCTTCTTCTTCAATGAAAGTCCAAATAATAAATTAAATTTGCGATGATATGTCAAAATAAAGGACAGCTGCCATTTTTATATTATTTTAAGGTGTCTGACAAAAATTATAGCCCAATAAACTTAAATAAAGTGTTTTATTCAGCTTTTAGGAGCGATAATATTTTATAACCTTCATAAATATCTTGATACAGTATAAATATGTGTGCCGAGTTACGTGCTTAGGCTTACTTATCGTAGGTCATAAAACAACTATTTCATGGTTTGACGTTTTAAGACGATATTATATTTTAAGTGTTCTGTATAAGCCCTGAAATGTTATATAATAATAATAATATTTTCGAGACAACTCACACTTAGCTATCTGATCCCAAACTAGGCAGAGCCTGTACTATGGTAACCAGACAACTGATAAACATACTTATATATTTAGATGCATATTATAGATACATTACACCCACACACAGAACAAACATTCGTGCTCATCACACAAAGATTTGTCCTGGGTGGAAATTGAACCCACGACCACCGGTGTAGCAGTCAGAGTCACCATCTACAAAACCAACAGCAGGCCTGTCAGAAGTAGATTTCAATAATAAAGATGATATTCATATAATGTGATTATTGTCTAACGATCTTTGAGTTATACGTGGAAAGTGTAGCATAGGAACGCATAAAGTGACAAGACTACAGACAGGCGTAATAATAAATAAGTATATGAGCATAAACTTTTAAAGTAAAAATAAGTGAGAGACTTTTTATTGGCAATTTATCATTTTGTATTTTTGTTTGTAATAAACAAACAAAAAACAACGGGACCTATTTTAAAATTATTCTACCAATAGAAAGCTATATTTATCAGCGAGTAGCACAAAGGTAGGTAAACTAAATAAAAAAAACTAAGCAAAACTAAAACATTTTTATTATTTGTACTGCGGTATAAATAGTCAGCTCCCGTGCTAACATAAAATGTTTTGTATCGTAATCTGAGCCAGCTATTGCATCAACCACATCAACAATATGGCGACTTAAATACACTACGTCATTTCCCAAGGCACTAGAAATACTTGAGTCGATTTCAAATACCATCGAAGTGGTATTTATTCTTTACTTGTATGTAGGAAATCCTACTAATATTATAAACGCGAAAGTTTGTAAGTATGAATGGATGGATGTTTGTTACTTTTTCACGTAAAAACTACTTAACGGATCTGGATGAAATTTGGCACAGAGATAGATTATGGTCTGGAATAACACATAGGCTTTTTTTACAGCGATAACCGACATCCACACGGGTGAAGCCGCGGGCAACAGATAGTATGAAAAAATTGTAAAAGAAAACATTTGTGAAAACTACCTGATTGCAACTTTGACTAATCTCGACAAAGGTAAAGGAAATATATAGACCACAAGTGTGTGCGCAAACACAGATACACTTCTTGTCTGTCCTAGTCCGATGGGATGGCAATCAGACACGACCCGACGTCCTTACCGAGGCATGGCATAAACAGCATTTATTATAAATTTATTTTTGGAATCGAACACGGACCTCTTGATCAATAGTCATCAAAAAGACCGAGTTCGATTCCAAAAACGGGTTCAATTACGGCACTAGACCATAAATCACGTGGAAAAACCAATAAAATATATAATACAATAAAATTTCCATCAATATCAATACAATGAATCGCCTGAAGGTACAATCTTAATATAAATATGAGTACCGTACTTATATTTCCAAGATACTTATAAAGATCATCCATCTCAAATATCAAGACATTGTTTTCTCTCTATTATTTTGAGCAAGAAAATTGGAAGCCAAATAAAGGTTGCTTAGTGATTGGACACTCCCAAAGGTGTTGTGTTACCTGTTGTTTTTTCTAAAGCTATTGTGTCTATAAACTAGCGGTACGTGCGTCCCAGCATTTTCAGAATCAATCCGATAGTTTTTTTAACTTTATTTATTACAAACATTCAAAACTATTAATCTTTTCTTTTTATAAGACTTGTCCTATACAAAGAAAAGACTACAATATATCTCTATGCCAAATTTAATCCAGATCCGTTTTGCAGTTTTTCCGTGAAAGAGTAACAAACATCCATACATTCTTACCAACTTTCGCGTTTCTAATATTAGTAGGAAAGTAGAATGTGCATATTGTAATTAAAAAAAAACGAAACGTTTTTTTTAAAATATTATAAACGCGAAAGTTTGTAAGAATGTATGGATGTTTGTTACTCTTTCACGCAAAAACTACTAAACGGACCTGACTTAAATTTGGCATAGAGATAAATTATTGTCTGGAAAAACACATAGGCTTAGACATAGACACTTTTTATCTCAGAAAAAAACTCTGTTCCCGAGGTACCCGAATGTAAGCGGGAGCGAAGCCGCGGGCGGAAGCTAGTTTGATATATATTTGGATTTCGCAAGAAGTTCTCTAAACGATAGAGAGAACCACATTAAAATCTATTGCGTGGTTTAAAAGATCTAAGCCTACAGATAAACAGACAGCGGGAAGTGACTTTAGTTTATACTAAGTAAATATGTTTTCTAGATAATAAAGTATGAGTTATATATGATTTTCATAATGTAGGTCCTTTTATAAAGTAAAGCTGCGTTCATGAACAGGGTTGGTACTTGTACTAATAGTATAATTAGAGAACTGTCGGACAGGTTATACAGTTGTAATATGTGCAAAAGGTGGCTAGAAATAAAATTCTTTTTGTGTTATGTTTTAGATTTGATGGTTTTTTTTGTAGTATTTATTATTTTTGTATGGAATAGTCTGAAATAAAGATTTATTATTATTATTATTGGGAGTTTTTATTTTTCTCAGCTCTTGAGCTGGTTTTAACCACATTTACGGGCAGTTGCCTAGAAAAAGTAGCGTGTGGTGTAAATTTAGGATGTATTTGGGTGTAATGTTGTGTTATTATTATTATTATTATTATTAAAGGCACCATACAAATATTTATACAACATTTTTAATCAAGATTTTTACCATCTTCTAGCGGTGAAAAAAAAAAATATTGAAGAAACCCGCATAAGTGTCTTTAAATAATATCTGATGCATCAAAGATATTGATTAAGGGTGTCAACCCTCTCAACCAAAAGAAGAGGAACCTGGCTGGCAGCGCAGTGGATGATATAAATTG
This sequence comes from Trisateles emortualis, assembly GCA_947095525.1. Taxonomy (NCBI): domain Eukaryota; kingdom Metazoa; phylum Arthropoda; class Insecta; order Lepidoptera; family Erebidae; genus Trisateles; species Trisateles emortualis. The sequence goes on along the minus strand of OX352736.1, from coordinate 14,839,678 downwards.
CTGTATCAAGGCGGGTAGGATAAGTGGAATGAGCTACCTGCCGAAGTTTTCCCGAGAGACTATAGCATGGGGTTCTTCAAGAAAGGAGTTATAAGGTTTTTAAAAGGTCGGCAACGCGTGAGTGATACCCCTGAATGATGTTGCAAGCATACGGTAACTGCTTACCATCAGGCGGACCGTATGCTTGTTTGCCACCTTGTTAGTATATAAAAAAAGTAAATGCTAAGCTTCATCTTTATCCTTCCTAACTCACTTGTATTACAGAAAAGAATATTTGTCAAAACTTAAGACAAATGAGCATCGCTATTGGACCACTGACGTCACATCTAAACATTAACAAATCACGACTTCGTACATTCCGTTTAAGTAAAGGGGTATTGAAATAAACTTGCAAACTACTAACATAAAAGCATACTTACGAAATATCATCAAAATATATCAAACCAGATTTTACCTATACCCTCGAGTCCCTTTCTTTCAAGATTGAAATCAGAATAAACCGAGCATGTACGTAAATGTAACGTAGCGTTCATGCATTACCATAAGATCCGAAATTCTTTACGGGTTGAGAAACAATGTACTTGTCCCTTTACTTTTGATCCCCGTAAAGGCCTTGAAACAAATGCTTTGAATAGGGATTACGGACTATACGACTATTTGAACTTGAATGAAAAATCAAAGTGTTCAGTTAGGTTAATATCTTATTGCAACTTAAAATAGGTAGGAAAAGTATGCTGGCATTTGTTTTTATGACGTTCATAAGTATCATATATTTGATCTTAATGAATAAATGAGTTGGACTTTTACAAAAGTTATTTTATACATAGTAATGTTATATATGATATACAAACAATGTACATATATGCAACATTATTGTAATTTTATATATGTATGTTGTATCTACATTAAAACTATATTAACACTAATTGTCAGATTTGTTCCATAATCCGTATTCGTCCTACATTGTATTCCGTTTTAGCCTCAAATTTACATTTGGGGCTAAAACGGAATAAAATATAGGACGAATATGGATTTTTTACGTGAGGCAAATTCGAAACAAGTCAATTATCAGGAGCGCTGCATATTTGTTTGCCACCTAAATGGTACAAAAATAAGCCAAATTTAAAAGCTCTCTCAATTTATTTATAACCATATTCCCCTGATGAAAGCGACAAGAATATTAACCTCCATTTTCACTGAAAACATTAATAATAATAGCATCCTATTCCCCGACAAGGCTGTTATCTAATTAAGTCAATCACATCGACGGGTCGCAGTGGGCACTCAAAATGTCAATAGCAGTCGTGTAAGTACGGATATTTAAATACGAGACAGGTCGCTCCTGTCAGGTCTGTCACGTGCTATCTTACGGGTCGTTGGTTTTACGTGAATTTGTTGTGTTTGAATAGGCAAGGAAGTTAGTAGGGAAATAGCTGAGCTGTAAACTTTTCTATTAAGGGTAATAGGCAACTCTATTATTATTATTTTTATACTACCTGGGTGGCAAACAAGTATACGGCCCGCCACATGATAAGCAGTTACTGTAGCCTATGGACGCCTACAATACCAAAGGTATCACTTGCGTGTTGTCTACACAAAAATAAACACCATGGTTTTACGATGGAGAATCCCTGGGAAAGGTAAAAAGCGCTGGAGACTTTTACTTTAGAACACACAAGAACACAAATACACCGCTGTGTGTAGGTATTTGGCTGTTGTTTTCTTTGGTGGAGGTCCTTTCCGATTGGGGTTTGCTCGCTAGTATGGCGCCCTACCTCTCTTAGTATGGTACCCTACTTCTCTCTCTTCTCTCGCTGGTCCAAGTTACACACGAAAATATCGTAGTAGGTAAGTAATATTGCTTAGCAGTTATTATCAGCAATTATTTTCAAAGACAGATTAACTCTTTTGTGTATGATGCAGCCGCGGATCCATAATATTAGTAGTAGTAGTAGTAACATCAGGCGGGCCATATGCTTGTTAGCCACCTAAGTAGTATAAAAAACAAAAAAAAAGCGAAAATCTCACCACCGCGAGTTGGGTGCGATCTGCGCTTGTTGCCTTCTAGTACACATTCATCTTCTTTTATCTTTGTTGGTATTATATGAGATATATACATTGACGGTATGAAAAAAAGTATCTAATAAAAATGAGGCTTAGATAACTTCATAAACTTTTTATTCAAATACATTACATTTTACCACACACATCTTTAGTAAGCAAATTTTTGTGTAGATTTTTTATACCTGCTATGTCTCACTGCTCGGCACATGTTCGATGCCAATTTTGTTGTTCTTTTGAGGTTTCTTAGAAGTACTATTTTCACCGAGAAAAACCGAGCCACCGCAAAAACCGAGCAAAATCTGGCTGTCAGATTGAAAATCGGTATTCCGTAAGAGCAAAAACCGAGCTTTTTTGACGTTTAGTCAATAGATTGTGCCGTCACCGAGCAATCACAACTGTCAGTTTGCCATCGCTATTTCTTAGAGAATCAGCCGGCCGGTATCCTACGTGAGTGACAAACGCGACGCGACGGGACACTGCAAGCACGACAAACGCGATCAAAACAACGGCTAAGTCCTAAGCACCCTAATTTTGTGTCACCATGTTTTATTTCAGTAATCGAATCTCGATTAATCTTATTATTTTTATAATACCGATTAATATAATACTTCGATCCGACTTCTAGTTGTCTTTTAAAAAATATCAAAGTTTCGTGATATCAGCATCATAAAAACCAAAATATTTAAGTTATTTTAAAAACGGAACTACACATTCCAGTCTAGCGTCAACTAAGCTACTATAAGCTAAATAAGCCATCGTTTGTGTGAAGTAAGTCAGCTATTATTTCTTATGACATAACGTAAATTTAAAATACACTACGTTTCTTGAAAAATATACTCTTGTATCAGAATACGTTATTCTTTTATTATGCAGCTCTTGAAATATTAAATTTAGTGATCTTCAGTTTAAGGAGAATATAAAATTGATAGTACCGTATGCTGTTGGTGAAGTGTAGCCCAATATTTAATACTGTCTTATAAAATGTATCCCAGTAGAATACAAATTTATTTATTTTCTTTACTTTTGGAGCAGAATGAGGTAAGTAAGTGTTCTGAATCGTGACAACTATATGAATTGCTATATTTCTATATTGTACTAGCTGTTGCCCGCGGCTTCATCTGCGTGAATATCGGATATCATGATAATAAGTATCCTACGTCTTTCCCGAGGGTATAAACTATCTCCTTGGCAAATTTGAGATTTTAACTCGTGAAAAGGGAACATGGGAAATAAATAATATAGTTTTGTTAAATGTAGTTTATTTTTTAAGTACTCGACTTGTATTTCTAATATGTGGACCACCTATTGAAAACAAGCGCTTCCACAAAGCGTAATGCATTGTGGTAGCAAATAGCTGAATGGGACCTCCTATTTATTTTTTTGTTTATATAATAAAATTGTACCTCAGACTAATATTAGTCTGAGAATTGTAGCTATTGTAAGTACCTAAACAAAAAAAAATTCTCTCTCTCTCTAAAGGTAAGGTAAGGTTTATAATATTTGACTACATCTTTTGGCTTAAATATTTACCCAGCCATCCCCACTCGGGAAAAAAAAGTGTGGTCCATAAATAGTTGTCCTGAGTCTAGATGTACTTTGTGTGATGTTTGTAAAGTCCCCCGAAATACAGAGTTTCTTCCCAAGTGCGGAAGTTGTATATTTAAAGAAAAAAAAGTATGTATATTAATTTGACTGCACAATGTGGTTTAAGTGTTAAGGTGACCTTAATGTCATCTTGACACTAACATCGAAGGACAATACTTGGGACTATTGTAAACAATGCTTTCCTAAATGAGCATTGATGACATCACATAGTAATACTATACTTATTGTATTTGTACTGTAGTTATTATTACGCGTCTCGCGTTCGTCGCTCACGTAGGACACCGGGTATTTGACTGTGATATATTTGGGGCTTAAAAGGAATAAAATGTAGGACGAATACGGACTTTTTTACGTGGGGCAAAACTTCGTGAGGCTAATGCGGAACAAATCCATTTTGTGATCTTCTTGCTGTTCTTTCCTAGCGAAATATGCTTTTCAACAACGATTTTCAATGAGTGACTGAAGCATGGATTTTTCAAGTAAGAAGTTATTTTTTTTACGTAATTAAGTCTATTGTTCTATAAAGAAACGAGCAGCTCGACTGCCGGCTTTTAAAGTATTCTACGATTTATAACATTTAATAATATCGTTTTTTTTTTTTTTTTTCAGAAAAAAATATACAGTTTTTCATCATCATCTCAACCCATAAACGTTTTACTGCTGGCCACGGGTATCCTCCATACACTTGGAGGGATATTAGCCTATGATACCACGCTGGCCAGACGGGTTGGTATAGTAGGGTTTGTTTCGAGTTTTTCCTCTCTTGTAGTGTGTACTGTCTGCCTGACTTACTCCCTTGTCGACTCTTACGACACCCTCGGGATGGACGAAGTAGTGACATTTGTATTCTAAATCCATCACCCCATGAACTACCACTATTTAATCGGCTATTATTTATATTATACGTTACAAAGATAAAAAATACTTTTTCTCTTACAAATATATTTCTTTGAGCTGAAATAATGTGAGTAGTTCGTTGTGATAAATTACTTGACACCTCATTTATCTAGTCTTTGGACGTCCAAACTTTACTTACGAAAAACTCTCTGTAAATTCTATGATATATAGAAGCATTTAGGTGACCTACCTGATATCTACTCTTTACAGCAACATTTATTTTTTCTTTTATAAAGTCAACTCCTACAAAAGGTCATAAGTCACAAGCCCTGTGTCGCGGGGAATTTTAAAAACATATACAATTAAGGGAAAAAAAGTTCTGCCAGACTCGGGACAATTACAGAATAAGCACCACGCGCGCGGCACAATTGCAGCGCATGAGTTAGGTCGTTTTGCCCGCCATTTGTTCGCCCGAGCGGGCCAAACGACCAAATTACAAAATTTATAATATTTGATTGGGCGTTTTGCCCGAATCGATGGAGGTTTTATTACTTTTCATGTATAGACAGCATCAAAATCTGTCTGCCAGTTCTGTACACTCCCATAATAATAATATTATATCCTTAGTAAAAGTAATATAACCCTTAGTGATTGTGACTGGCCTTTTGGTTTAGGGGTTAGTTTACCCTGAATGCTAAGTTAACGGTCGTGGGTTCGATCCCCACACGGAACAAAATTGTGTTATCCATTAATTGTATGTTTGTAAAGACCCCGCGACACAGGGCTTGTTCCCTAGTGCGGGTGTTGTATTTTAAAATATAAATATGTGGAGATCAGACCAGCGTGCAGCGTGTGCGAATTAAGGCTGAATGAGGTGTCTTTGTACTGGAGTGCTTAGTAGTAGGATATACGAGTATATGTTTAAGAGTTCCTATTATATAGATTTGTCCACAAACATCCAATATCTGGAACGTGGGCTGAAGGAAATGGTATTAATCCTCGTTTAATTAATCTGCAAAGCGCGTGCTAAGACTTGTTCGAACGGCACAAAGTACGTGCGGGTTCAGATGTCGTACTGTTGGACTTAGCACGTCTCGTTTAAGATAACGCCACAACTTTGCTGCAGACAATGACCACAGATTAATAAAGATAGTCAATGTAATATGCGAGTATATACCTTCGAGTACAGAAAGATAATAGCAAAGAATCTCGATCATTTTAAAAACCGCTTATACCACTGCAGATATGGGTACTTGATTTCGCAAATTGATGATACGATTTTTATTATGACAATAATTCAGTTGTGCGATGTTTTATTTCATCGATGCTTTTTTTCCATGTTGTGTTCCTTTCATATTCATAATGCTCTCATACTCTATTATATTTTTTAACCCACAGAAATAGATCGAGATAGAACGGCGAAGTAGGCGTGGAACGCGTGCCAGTACTAGGTAGTAGTACTAATGTGCACACTTCACATATATTTCACATCGAGCATCCTCATTACGCCGTGCGACTCTTATAGCTGCGTTCGGGACGTACAAAATTATTAAAATCTACATAAATATGCCGTATTGCTCCGTCGCAAATTGTAAAAATCGAAGTAGTAAAGTAAACACGAAGAAAGGAGGCATTTCATTTCATCGTTAAGTGTTTAAATATAACTAAAAACTAAGTTTTACGAGAATCAAAATTATTATTTCACCTTTACCATGTTTGACAAGGACGATCATAAATTATTTACTTTTCATTAAGCTTAATATCCATTACTTTTGCTGTACAATGTTCTTACTCATAACCATTAATTGAGCGCGCAACGAACATCGAAACAAATGAGATTTACAATATTTCCAAATCGGTAATGAGACGGCAGTCCTTTGCTGTGATTGGTTGGTCGTTTGGTTGGTCGTCGCATCGAATGCGCTAGAGATTGACGCAACGTGTCGTCACAGTCGTTGTATTTATCGATAAACAAATTATTTATACAAAGAACACATGATCTTAGCTCATCTGTTTATTTATTATATTACGTAACATTTTAAATGAAATTGGTTTTAAGCATGCATTACATCGATTTTCAATAATAAAGTTATTTTATGACGGAAAACTATAAAGTAAATGTTAGACAACTTTAGTTTAAAATTAAAATCCTTTTAATTTTGACAACGTAAGTTAAAGTAGGTATATATACCTATTATAGATACCTGTTTGCCATAGAAACATAACGTAAAAGCGCCCATACTTTTTTGGCATAGTCATCATATTAAGGAACTTTTGAAAATTGTTATTTAAAAAAATGAATTGGTAATGTAACTTATCTAAAATATGTAGTTATATTTGTTACTTATCTAAAACATTCAGTTATATTTACGTTTTAATTAAAGTAATGAGTTTTACTTTTCTATCATTATACCTTAATAAAATTTAAGTAATAACACGTAATTAATTGTTTTCATTTATGTATGACAAAAAATACAATTTATTACGTAAAAATAAATAGGTACTTCAACACCCCACGTTGCATAGATGGCTGTCGATAATTGGGTAAATGTGTCTCCTCACTACTTAGGGCTCGCTTAAACTGGTTGACCCGCAAAGTGGGTGTGGCTTGTTGAAATAGTGGCACACGCGAAATATATGTAGAAATGTGTTTATCACCATTCTATCTCGATCTATTTCTGTGTTTTAACTACTATTGCTTTGCTATAAAAAAACTCACCTTCTTACATGATTTTTACTAAAGTACCTCTATCGTAATTAAATAAATGTTATGTGCGCAATACTGAAAAAATGACAAATTTAAGAGAATGAATCAATACCACCTCGGCCATAAGACGTCCACTGCTGGACATAGGCCTCCCCCAAAAATTTCCAGATCACTCGGTCCTGAGCTAACCTTGTCCATCGGTTGCTTACCTCGCGGTTGTTATCAGGTTATCGGTTTTTGGAGGTCTGCCCACGCTGCGTCTTTCAATTCGTGGTCGCCGCTCTAGAAACTTTCTGCCCTAACGGCCATCGGTTCTGCGAGATACGTGCCTGCTCATTGCCACTTAATTAAAGCAATTCTATTCAATGAATCGATGTATTTCACTTAAATACCTTTGTGACTACAGAGTTTGTCATCTGAAAATAATCTATGCCCTCTATGTACCATGTGATACTAATAGCCTTGAACAAAAAGTTGCCAGATCATCTTCAATAACTTCTTACAAAGTTTGTTTGGTTATTACAAATAAGAAGTTTTGCGGAGTGTATATGATGTTTGTTATAGCTTGTTGTTGTTGTATATAATTTACTCAGTTATATAAATATATGTTGTTTAGGAGTTCTGTGTGATAAAAGTTTGGTGGTTTGACTTTACGGAGATGAAAAGATATTTGATGGAAGGTTATTATTTATTTACATAATCTTCTCTTATGCTATTATTACAGGTGAAAACCTAATATAATATTATAACTAAACATTATCTATAGGTATCTGAAAATAAATACACAATTAATTATATTATACAAGCTGTCCCAGCTATTCCGCTTTCCGAGGCACGAGGGTGTAAACACCGCCAATTTCCAAACTCCAGACATATGTTGTGAATTTCTTAACAGAAAAACCCAATATCGATTTTTGGCCCGACCCGGGAATCGAACCCGGGACCTCGTGATCAGCAGTCTCACACATCGACCATTGAGCTACGGAGGCAGTTTATATTATAAATATATATCCGATATCTAAAAATAACATAAAAATATCTACTTATACTAAATTTATTTTTAGGGAAGAGATAGTCCATACAACATTATTTTAAGGATATACAGGTTATGAAAATGTATCTAATCAATAACAGTTAATCTAGTATTAACTGTTATCAATGTAGATACTTATGGATTAAACCGGAAAAATGAAAATTACAAAATTACTCAAAAGGCTGATAATAGGCAAGAAGAACATAATGTAACATAAGAGATATAGAGCACCATACTAGCGAGCAAACCCGACTGGGAAAGGACCTCCACCTTACAGAAGACCACAGCCAAATAACTATACACAGCGGTGAAGTTGTGTTCCTGTATGTGAGTACAAGTCTCCAGTCGTCTAAAATAATCCTATTACACACCATTACTCATTTTACTAATATATAAACTCACTGTTTTTTTTTTACCTATTCAACTTTCTAACAGTGTTTACTAAAATAAGACCATAACAGATAATCTACAAACTCATCATACAATGTTCTTTTTTTAAATCGACAAGGACAGACCAGTGTCAAACAACGCTCGGCGCTTGACAGTCTGTGGCTCTCACAGGATATTACACGTCGCCATTGAAGTGGATTATACCATTTCAACGACAACATTATAGAACGAAAATGGCGGTGAATCCTGTGAAACTTCCTGGATTCATGTCATGTAGAAGGAAATGAAATTGGCATTGTGTTTATATTTTGAACAAGTATTGTATATGAAGTGGCATTTCAAAAATAGACATGTTATTGTAAAGAAAATAGTATTTTAAGCTTTGATGTATGCTATGACGATGGTGGTTTTTTGATGATAACATTTTTAAATGGTATACCTAAAGAACTAGAGACTTGTCAATAACTTGTTATACCTATATGAATGTGTATTTTCAGGAGAAAACCTTACCCACTCGGTGTTGCTCGTGCAGATTATATAGAGTTTAGGCACTTTCCTAATCAGACTGCAGCAAATTGATTGAGAAATTTCACTATACCTTAGCTTACGAAAAGTCTTATTTTTGTAGAGACTTTCTTACTGAGCAAGACAAAGAATAATAGACAGCATTACCAGAACTTTGAAGAAACAAAATTTTAATAACAGTTTGATTATTCCATTTAAAAAGGAATTAAGACGTTTATGAGTTTTTATTATTGAAATTGGAGATAAGGGTGGAAATGCACCTTGAACAGTGTAACCTATCTGTGACCAAAAAAAAATTCAGGCAATAAAGCAATAAATGGTATATAAAAACGAACTTTCATTTTTTTTTGCTCTGTTCTATTTTTTGGCATAAAAATATGTTTTCAAAAATGCAATTTGAAAACATATTTTTTGAAATTGCATTTTGGGTAAAATATTTAAAAACTAAAAAGGGTGTTTCCACCCCTATCTTCAATAACACACAGCCGTTTTTTCTTTTCAACGACCCATTGACCGATTCCTGCAATAAAAACCCATGAACGTCTTAATTCTTTTTTGACACATTTTTTTAAAGCATTATCAATAAGCCTATATCAGAACTCGAACCACATGATTGGCCACGAGAAAAACGAGAACGTTAAAAGACTTTAGACAAAAATAGCACTACCAAACTATGGCACACAATCAAAGACTATTTTATCTTGTTAGCCTATTAGATTGAATCGTCCTCTTAACAATGTAAAATCGTTCAGCGCGCCTTCTATTGAGTCTGAGAGCTGACATCCTTTAGGCAAACTACGTAATTTGCATTGCGAATCAATAGATAATAGTTGACTGTGAGAGTGGGCTGCGATTTTGATCTGATCAATGAAGATTGACTTCTATTCGTATTATGTAGTAGGTAGACTTTATGAATCAGTTAAGTTCAGGATAAAATAAGAAGAATAAATCCATACTAACATTATAAATGAGAAAGTAACCAGAGTTACTTTCTCATTTATAATGGCTAATTGCTTGTTTTAAAACTTGCCTGACAAATGGTGTAAATATCACTGTACTATTTAAAAGAATGAAATAACAGAAATTATGATATAATTCTTTTACTATAATTATTGAATAAGATTTAAGACTCTTGCTTTATTCAGCCAATCGGAGCGTGCTACGTAGCTACCAGCAAGAACTCGACTGCCAGAGAAACCAGTTCTACCGTGGAGTACCCTGAAGTTATCCATCACCATTACTGTCCCTGTTGATAGAACAGCGACAATATAACATAAGTTAAGAGATATTCAAAGAAATAAAGGTCAAAGAACCCACATAAGCACAAATTTGTATTTCTTTTTTAAGACAACTACTGCTTTAAGTACCAAACTCTTTGTTATTGGACTTTGGGTCGTGATCATTACAAATATTCAATTCGTAGACATTAAATGCACCAAACTTTAATAAGTCTGGATAACATGGAGTAAGGAAAACAGGGACTGCACTGAGATAAACATGAGTAGCAAACTCATGACAAATGTTATGTCAAAATATTAAAGCCTGCCGTTCCCACTAGTCCATTATGCCGTAGCTTTAAAACCACCAAACATTTCAATTACCTGGTTGTAATTTAATTGATTACCTGGTTGTAATTTGAATATCCACTGATTATGAACGTTTTCATAGTACTTAGCCAAATTGCGAAGCGAACGATAATATAATCGACAGACTTCACCGCTGGGAAAAGCCATTGCAGCACGGTCATACATATTAAACCTAAAATAAAAATAAGTCCTTTCGTTATACTTTTATCTATGAATAAGTTATAAAAGATTCTTGCAATTAATAATTTATTTAATGCAAGTTTATTTTTCAGTTCAATACTAGCGAGCAAGCCAGACTAGGAAAGGACCTCCACCTTACAGATGGCTACAGCCAAATAACTACACCGCTGTGGGTACAGCTCTCCAGCGCCCATTTAGGAATGAATTTTGAATTTCCATCTTGATGCCCTGATGAAAATATCATTACTTTTTTTTCAAATATCCTACTAATAAGGATGTTGCTTACTCATTCAAGCAAAAGCTACTTGACGGATTTTAATTAACCTCTACGACGTTATAGCTATACATCAGAATAGCACATAAGATATGGTAAACATTAAAACAATTTATGCAGAAGAAGTCGTAAGCAATAGCTAATTAAAATCTAAATTTCTTTGTATCATTCTAGCTTACTCTTTGTATTGCTGATACAGACCTGATTTGTAGCAAGTCTTGATTCTCATTATCAATTTTTATGACAGGAGCAGAGTACTTATGATGATGTCCCTCTTCAATATACTCCGCTTCTACGTTAAACTTAGTTAGGAAATCAAAATCTTGAGGAAACTCTTTCTCTAGCTGTCGAGCCCCGTGAAAGCCATCAACTAAGATGGTCTCACCTCCAGCTCCGTTTTTGTGCTCCAAGCAGTGAAGGATTTGAAGACTGTAATGCAATAATATGAATTATTTGTTTGAATTTTTCTATGTATTAGGCATATCAATTTTAAGTATTCACGCAATATATTTCATTCATGAAAATTAAATGAATGGCTTTTTTATTTGAGTTTTCAATGTGTTTTCTAGCATAGTTGCTGATATTGTACAGAGTACAGGCATTTTTTAAACTATGTCAACCGTAAGGTAGTCTAAAAGGTATGCGGGTATGGAACTTTGTCATAAACGACAAAATCTGTTTTAATACAATTTTATTATACTTCAATGACCATTTCCATATTTTTTTTTTCTTTTAAAAAGACAACTCCCGCACGGACACAAATTACACCCAGACTCAGAAACAATTCTTTGTGGGTCACACAAAGTTTTGTCCTGGGTTGGGAATCGAACCCGTTGTGGGTTCGATTCCCAACGCAGGACAAAACTTGTGCACAGCAGGCGCATACTGTGACCACTGCTGCCCTGCTATAACGAAGAATGACACAAGTACATGACACAAGTTAAGGGATAAATGCTTCTAAAGAAAGTTATCTAAGATACATTCTCCTATATTTTTCGATATGCGGTTATGCCTTTAATTCTTAATAGGGCAGACTGGACCACCGAGGCAGTCCATATTATATATTTTTTTATGAAATGGATATTTTTAGAACGTAAAGATAAATATCCTGTATTTCTGTTACACTTTGAGCTTTCGGACCTATTGTGCATAAACATGAATATAGTTAGTTATAAATCTTCATTGTTTCTAAATATAACCAATGTCATCAAAAATAATAATAATGATGTCTAATTTAATGAACTCGTAAGTTTGCTATTTGAAAATGTTGTAACATAAGAAAATAAAGCATAAAAAATAAATCGTGAGGGAAAAATGTTCCATGTACCAAAATCAGAGATCTTTACAAATCCTACGATATATGGTGAAATAGGGACCAACGTATGTGTGACTCTCTTTTCAGTTTGCACAATTGGGATGAGGCATTCACGGTAAATGACCGCCATTACTCTTCAGTGTAATGTAACAGTAACGGAAGCTGAATGCTAGAGCAGCCGTAAACGAATTGCTAAACAGAATTTGAAAGCGACCAACAAACGAAAGCTTTTTCGAATAGACCCTGAAATAATAATGAAGTAAAGGATCCCAGTGAAAGTGGGACACAAATAGGGTCTTGCAAAAATAACTACCTTCATTATTTGCGTAAATCATAATGTTTTCTTTCTTTGATCGCAAATACAAAATGAATTGCGTTTTACGCTTCAATTAATTATGTCGTTGAGCCGGTAACGATTCCAGTCAAGCACTTAGATTTAATTGATTGCTTTGCAATAACGAATAAAATTCATTCGTATTTTTCTGTTGTAAACCTTTCTTTCAATTTACAAAAATGATTTGTGCGGGATACAAACAATCAATTATTAAAAATTACTACTTGAATGGAGGGTTCTGATAAAATGGATTTTTAATAATTGAAAACATAAATGAGAATTGAGTCGAGCGTCGCTTTTCAATTGGCTAACCATTTTGAAGATAATATCATATTTGGAGCTTAGAGCTCTAAATTATTATTTGTAAATTTTAACTATTGTGTTTTTTTCCCACGAAAATTTACTATACTCAGTAAATTTTAAGATTTTTAATCATCTTAGACCTACTTTCTTGTGTTCTCAAACTAAAACCCAGACCAAAGCGATGAGTAAAGAATTAGCTGTAGCTGAAATAAGAATAGTGAATTGAAACTCCACCCACAAGGCCCGTAACCCAAGGCTCGTAATAAATCTTCAAATTCAAATTCAAATTGTTTATTGCATCTTACCCAGCAGCTTCAGTAAAGTATGTATTATCATGATGTGCAGCAAGAGGTAGATTTGTATAAGCAGTATCGGCGTGGTCAGCTTTTGTTGTGAACTGCCACATTCCACCAAAGATTGTGTGTTGAACTCCACCCAAAGCTTGGCAGACTACCTCTGTATCTTCAAGAGATGCACCTACCTAAAACATCGTTCAGTAATAAGAATTTCTAGAATACTGTGTTTTATCAAACTTTAGTAGAGATTATCTCACTTCTCATTCTAAATCTAACCTAAATTCTTTTTACACCACATCTTGAAACTTCACTGTTAGAAACAAAATACACTCGGCTAACTTTAGAACAGCTTAAATATTTCCAAAAAATCAAAATTAAGAAAATAATAATTGAAAATAGCAATTCATTTCTAACCACCTTATACGCTTGTCCTATAAATTAACATTCCCAACTGAATATCCTATCAAATCAACAATAAACAACAAGACAATACATTACCCCTCCTATCAACGCGACGCCAAAGTCGAGAAGTGACTGAAATACTCTCTTGGCACCAACCACAGAGTTCAGAAATTCATCCACATGAATATTCACCACTTTGTCTTGGATATCTCCATGCCAAAGGAAAGGTTTTAGCCTTCGACTTTCTTTCCATTTTTTGTAATGGAATTGTGATAAAAATTCTCTAGAAAATGTCGATTTGTGATTGTCACTCCCTGAAATTAATTTTAAATGTGTTAATAATAATGATATAATAACTTACGGCTATGGTAGAGTTTCATAAAGCTTTAATTACTATGGAAGTACTTTGTTATAAACTGAGTGAGTCTAGGTTTTGAATCCCAGTGGTTTTTAAAATTGATTCTAAATATTGAGGTGAATATGTAACATTCGTACTCCAAGTAACATTTTTTTAAATTATATTATCTAAAATACAACTAACAAACTGGATGCAGAAGGTGTGAGTTAAGAGAGGCCTATATCCAGCGATAGACCGAAACAGGCAAATTGATTTAATTATTGAAATACAAGTAAAGTGGTGGTTTAAAAAAGAAGTGACGAATAGATTCATTATAAAACTCACATGTGACAAAAACCTGTGATTTATCATGATTAACATTTCGAACAGTGACATCTGGTATATCTAATATATGTTTAGCCCTCTGATAAGTTTCAGCATGGTAACAAGACGAACACCTGAAACAATTTACATTGATGACGACAAAATTAATTCAAAGGCCTTTCATTACAGCTTGTTTACCTTATATTGAATTTAATGCTATTTTAAGAAGATTGTATGTGTGTATATATATATAAACTTAGAAAGCGGGTTGAACTTCAAATGTCCTATGAGATCTAAAAGCATTATTTTGAATTTGTCTTTTGTAGGTCAAATTGTGTCTTTAGTGTTTGTTTGTTGTCTGTGAACTGGCAATAATCAGCTATGAGGGTTGGCATAATAAAATTTTAAAAAAACCTGTTAACAATTACTATATTAACTAAATGTTATATATAGTTTTATAATAGGCTTTATTTTTTTATACGTCTTAGGTAGCAAAAAGCAGCATTCGGCCCGCATATTCCGTAAGAGCAAAAACCGAGCAAAATCTGGCTGTCAAATTGAAAATCGGTATTCCGTAAGAGCCTTTTTGACGTTTAGTCAATAGATTGTGAACAATCTCAATCAATATCACAATTGTCAGTTTGCGATCACAACTGTCAGTTTGCCATCGCTGTTTCTTAGAGAATCAACCGGCCGGTCTGATGGAAAGACTGACGCTTATTAAAATTATGATTAAAATTATAATATATAGTATAAATGTCGAAACTAAATTAATCAGAATATAACAATAATAATATTGTGGGACAACTCATACACGGACATCTAATCCTCTACTAGGTAGAGCCTGTACTATTGAAATCAAAAGACTGGTAAACATACTCGTATTCATATATTTCTAAATACATAATTATTGATAAATTACACAGAACAAACAATCGTGCTCGACTCACAAAGATTGACCTGGATTCTTTTTTAATCGTCTAAGAAAATTTAAGTATACATTTAAGTTGGTATCATGTTACCTGCAATGATCCCTAAGCCAACAGTCCTCAAACTTGATTGACTTTCCGTCTCCAAAGTGTATCTGGAGCGCTCGGTCCACTGCACTCACCCTTTCGATGGCTGTGCAAATAAAACTCGTAAATGAAATTGTACTGATCGATCTCAATGAAGATTTCAGTTCAATTTGAGATGAGAAATTTACTTTAATGGGGCATCATCATCGCGGTTTACTCATTCGCGAGAAGAGTGTTAGCTTGTGATCTAATATATAAAATAGTCCTTAATCCTCAAGAATTGATTTTATATACATTACAATTTATCAAAATCACGGATTTCTGAAATATTATTTTTTATTTTCAACTAGGGTGTTTACTGAATTTAAATTTATACCCCTATCTATAGGGGTAAAATAAAACCTAGCAACAACATTAACTATATTTTACATCTAAGAGATATCTACGGATATGTAGTAGAGTTGTGATGTAAGATAGTAATTTTGTCAACAAAGCAGATAAAAACAAAAAAAGTTATAAAAATTATGAAGAAATTTAAAATCACTTATTTGCTTCTGTTCACTATTTTTAACCTGACTACTCCTAAAATGTGTTTTTATAAATTTTGTGACCAGTCCAAATTTGGTTTTGCTAAAAAAATAAGTACCAACATTATTTAAAATACGGCAGAGTAGGTAATTGAAATACATTAAATTTAATTGTAACAATTATTGAAACTGACCCATTGGGAATGGTTTTAGGACCGGCATTTGACACTGAAAACAAATTATTTGACTTATTACATAAAGCCACTTTCATTTAACCAAATTTTAACGATTGTTATCGAAATCAAAATGTTATTCGTATAATATTGTATCAGAATAAATAACCATGCATTAAATTTATCTCCAAGGATCTATAATTATGATGACGATAAAGATGAATGAAAGAAAAGAAAGAAAAAATATTGATTTTGTCTTTACAATATCTGATTAGAGTAATCTACAAAAAAATACATAATGGTTACAAGACAAAACAGGACCTAGCTCAGCGATTGCAACATCGCAGACGCTGCAGCGCTGGTATTCTGCCAGGCCCACTTTGGGTAGGTATTCGACACCTATCTTTGGTAAGGTATAGATGATGATTGATTGTATTATGATGCTCATTTAAGTATCACAATTATTTATTAAATTAGATTTGCGGCAATTAGAGAAAGATATCAACTTCATAATATGCATATCTGACAAAAACT
The DNA here is from genome assembly GCA_947095525.1 of Trisateles emortualis. Taxonomy (NCBI): domain Eukaryota; kingdom Metazoa; phylum Arthropoda; class Insecta; order Lepidoptera; family Erebidae; genus Trisateles; species Trisateles emortualis. The sequence continues at coordinate 14,822,916 of OX352736.1, read as the reverse complement.
TAGTCATCTCAATGGCTCGTAGATTTAGCAAGTTTTTTATTTATTTATTTATAATCAAACCTTACAGCTATCTTTACAGGCTTACCTAATGCGATAGAGAGGTAAAAAAATACACTTATTGTTTTAATATACTAAACTTACAATATATACACATACTAATTTCTATTAATATTAAATATAACTAATGCCAACAAAATAAAATAACAAAGAAAAAATATATCTACTGTAACCAACAAAAAAACAAAAACTTTAAATTACACTAACAATAATTATAGCTGCACACCGAATACGCGGTTTGTGCGAAATCTTTATCTGTACATAGGAACAATTCAACCCGGTCAGTGACCGTGTTGAGCGTACGCAGCGCTCGTGTGAGCGGCGCTCGCTGCAGCAGGTTGGTCCGCGCGGGCGGTACCACCAACAGTGGCGGTCGCCGCCGCCGGCACACGTATTCATCCGGCACACTAAATTTAATTTCCATTAAGATTACTGAATTATACGCTTTCCCACGTAATAAATTAAACAAATACGTAGCCAGTGCCACATCTCGCCTTGTTTCCAGTTTATAGTAGCCTACCATACCTAATATAAACAATGTTGGATATAATAATGGGTAGCCCGGATATACCTTGTACATTTTCATATACAAAAATCTAATAAATTTATTTTGTATTCTTTCTATCATAAATTTATATTTAGTTTCGCTAGGTCCCCAGATGGCTACATTGCACTCAAGGTGACTTCGAACTAATGCATCATACAAGGCTCTTATAGCACTTATGTTTGTAAATTCATTGGCTAGACGTAGAACGAACCTTAAATTCCTATAAGCTCTGTTGCAAATGTTGGTTATATGTTTTCTAAAATTTAAATCGTTTGAAAAGCAAATTCCAAGATCTCTGACTTCTACCACTCGTTCCAAAGGTTCTTCTCCTATTTTATACCGGTAGTGTGATGGGTTGCGAATTCGGGTGAAAGACATCACTGAACATTTGGAGATATTAAAAAAGAGTTTATTTTTTTGGCTCCATTCTACTACTTTGTCTATGTCTCCTTGAAGTACATCATGGTCGGCGATGTCTCTTACTACGTGGAAAAGCTTTAGATCGTCAGCAAATAATAGACAGGTTGACTCTCTAACTACCTCTGGTAAGTCATCTATCATCAATATGAAAAGAAGAGGGCCCAAATTACTGCCCTGACTCACACCCGATCTCGTGAAATAAGGTTTCGAATGAAATCCACCACAGTCAACAAATTGTCTTCTGTCTCGCAGATAACTGGCAAAGAACCTTAGCGTATGCGGTGTGCAATCATCATTATCGACCGTGTCGAATGCCTTTTTAAAGTCGAAGTAGGCCACATCTACTTGCAGACCTGCATCTACCGCTGGTACTAGATTCGACATCAAATGTAGCAAATTTCCTGACGTTCCACGACCCGGACGGAAACCATGTTGAGCGTTAGATAAATAGGCCTTAAGTTGATTATACAGGTTATTGTGAATAGCCGATTCAAAAACCTTGGCAGGAGCAGATATTCCGGATATGACTCCTGAATCGGAAAGGAAAATGACTATGGGCTGGTTATATCTGCCGAAATTTAAATCGTTGCTGAAACAAACGAATCCGAGCATCTACGACCACAAGAAGGTTGTGAAGATAAAGTAGATACAGAAAGCGAAGCTAAGTTACTAATTTGAAGCAGAGGACCTTTTGGCCTGTGACGCGAATTAGTAAATGCTTATGACCAGCATTGAACTAAAATAGCTTGTTTGATTGAAAGGTAAATATACTTATAAATACTCACTTGTATGCATTACGTTTTACCACTCAAACAATACGTAAATAAATAAAACAATTGCAACTCAATTGACTTTTCACAACGCCCTTTGATTATAGACTGCACAATCAACACTTTAGCGTTATCTTTATAACCTGATGGTCAGAGTTGAATCCTGTTTAATATAATAATAACTGCAATCAAGCTAATTATATTGGTAGCAGTGATAATGTTGAGGGCATGAATGTCACCTCACCACTGACATCGCACGCAGCGTTGTAAATACGACCCCACACAGTTTATTTGTATGACCTGTATTAGCAGATGGATAATCATATTAGATTGCTTGAACTATCTAAATTTATTTTGATATTCAAGCTTGATTACTAGCGACACATCCTGGCTTTGATCGGGTGGACATTTATTTATTTAGTTTTCGTAGGGATCTCATATTCTTAATAATGAAATATAGACCACCATTTTTTTCACCATTAGAAAGCTATATTATCAGCGGGTAATATAACCCGCTGATAATATAGCTTTTTAATGGTGAAAGAATTTCTTAAATCAGTCGAATTGTTTTTAAGTTAAATCGTTACAAACAAACAATCAAAAAAACAAACTAAAAGTCAAACTTTCCTCTTTATAATATTAGTTTAGATGATGCTGTCTATACACTCTTCTTTTATTTTTATTTTTTTTATACTACTTGGATGGCAAAAAACATACGGTCCGACTGATGTTAAGCAGTTACCGTAGCCTATGGACGCAAGTGATACCTCTGGTATAGTCTTCTGCTGGACATTAGTGATTCCAAATGTACGCCCCTTGGCATGATGCTCGGTTTCTCACATCCAGCTGCACTTAGACTGAAGATATCTTTGCATCGCTGAGTACTTTGAAGTGTCCTACTTTAATCATTAATATAATTGAGCCTCATAACTAAGGTAACCATTTAAATTCAAATATTAAGATTACTTTTTAGGAAAGTGTATCTTATTATACAATGTCTCGAAATGTTCCACAGGGAAAAGGATAAATCTATCTTAAAATATAAATCATAAGGTGACTACACCGAAAAGTAATGGATATTTTTATCAAACTACTTTTAACGCCACAAAATGGCGGCATAACGTGTGATATAAACCAGCCATGTCCAGTTTTATAGATTATTACGTCCGTCGTCGGTAAGATCACAATACAACTTGTGTTGCCCTTGCTATCGGATACTTCGAAAACATTTCACGTAAATACATCTCCGGTCTAGGATACATACGGCTCTAACTAAACGCTGGCAATTGTGAAAGATATATTAAGTTCTGTTGCCCGCAGCTCCGCCCGCGTGGATGTCGGTAATCGCTGTAAAAAGCCTATTTGTTATTCCAGACCATAATTTATCTCTGTGCCAAATTTCATCTAGATCCGTTCAGTAGTCTTTAAGTGAAAGAGAAACAAACATCTATCCATAAATGTTCAATAAAAAAATCACAAACTTTCACATATTATAATATTAGTAAGGATTTAGTTAAAATTTTTGATAGTTTATGACAGTCGTTCCAATTTAAGAATAATGTATTATCAGCACTAACTAAAATTGATAGATTATGGCAGTCATTATATTAGTAAAATAAAATAAATGACACTATTGCATATATTTTCAAAAAAAAAACTATTATTCGGATCGTGTTCATCCAGTCTGTATGTCACCTTATACTATTCGCTCTTTAAGGGTCCGGATAAATGATAGCGGCTCACACTTAGCCGACACTATTTCCTTTCTAGAACCTTCTTTATGGCGAAGAATATTCTAGAAAGGTCTATCTGTTTATAGAATCAAGTCGGGCAATTCAATCCTTTTTTCTACTCAGCCTACATCCATATGCGGCGATTCGATTTCATTGTAATGAAACTATTTGTCTTTACGATGTTACGTTTTATTTTAAGACAAAGCGTTTGTTTTTAGATCGTATTATAGTTTAGCGTGTGTTAGGGAAAGCGCGGTAAGGGGTAGAGTTGATTGTAATAAGAGAGGTAGGGCACCGTGCTAGCGAGCAAGCCCGACTGGGGAAGGACTTCCCCAGTCGGACTTACTTCATCTTACAGAAGGCCACAGTCAAATAACTACACACAGTGGTGTAGTTGTGTTCCTGTGTGTGAGTTCAGGTCTCCAGCGCTCATTTAAGGATGCGTTTTGAAAGAAACGTATTCCTATCCCAGGTATAGTCCCATCATAAAACCCTGGTGTAAAAAAATGGCTTGGCAACACGCAAGTGATACTTCTGATATTGCAAGCGTCCATAGGCTACGGTAACTGCTTAACATCAGGCGGGCCGTATGCTTGTTTGCCGCCAGTAGTATATATTTTTTTAAATGAACTGTTTTAAATAATGGGTATACCTATACTATATGTTTACCTTCTTTTCTTCATAAATATAAATAATGCAATTAATAAATATCTCGAAACAACACGGCAATCAGATTTTAATACACATACATAAGTACATATAATATATATATAATATTCCTAAACTTCTATAAACATTGTAGATGAACTGCAACCAGAGAAAAACAGCGTTGCAGTTTATTTTTAATACCTCTTTAAGCTGTGTGTAAATTATTTTAGTTTATTTATAATGTTGAACTATGGATCGCCTGGTAATTTGGAATATTTTCCCCGATTTTGCAACATATCTCACTACTGCTCCGCTTGATGTTGTAGCGTGATGTTATAAAGCCTTTCTGGATAAATGGACTATTCAACAAAAAAGATTTTTCTAATCGAACCAGTACTTTCTGAGATTATTGCGTTCAACCAAACAAACAAACTCTTCAGCTTTGTAATATTAAGAAGATAAGACAGCTCCCGTAAGACTAACGTTGTGTTGTGTGTGTGAGATTTTACAAACACACAAAATCATAGGCATAAACACAATACATTTAGAGTTTTAAAGCATTACACAATGTTTTGTGTGTGAGTATTAAACCCACAACACAATGCAGTATATAAAATATCAAAAATTTAATAAAGAGCATAGTGAATTTTGTAGACATTAATATATCCACAAAATATTCATATCGCTGAATAAAAATCATTTTCTAGATAGTTATCTGCTGTAATGTAATATTTTTAATATTTTGAAGAAACGTGACTTTTTAATCCAATATTTGTTATGATGTGGATGAAAATAAAAATGTATGGAGCGAGCGTCGAAAAAATATCATTAAAATAGATTTTCATTTCACAAATCGCAATCTCGTGGAGCTTCAGATTCATACGATATTTTATCATAACCGCTTTTATACTTGCTAAGATTCAACATTTCTTTTACTTAGGGATCCACTGTCAAAAATAATAAGAAATCGGCTATTATGGATTTTTAAAGGAAAGAATAGGTACGTAAAGGAAAGAATTCATTGAAACTTGGTTTTATTATTAACTAGAGTCGAAAATGCGCAAACCTCTAGACAAGAAGATAGAATAGAAAGCAAATGCATGGGGTTTGACAGAAGTTTACGACATAATGACGTAAATTTTCATAATGTTTATAGGCTACAGTAACTGCTTACTTATTTTTTACCGTAGTATATTACTGTAAAAAGTACATTAAATTTGTAGCTCTTATTTTTTTACAAAAAAATAAAGAGCTTTTTTATACTTCAATACCTGCAATACTAACTTAAAGCCAGCCTGAAGGATTACCGTAGTCTATAGGCTTTACTCAAGCGTTCCAAATCGATATAGACGTTATCGTACTCGATAACGTCTATAATGTTGTTACGAATATAATATTGTTTCTATTATGGACTGCTTATTGACTGCTTTTTTGTGTATTTTTATTTTTAGAATTTATTTTTAATTTGTGTTAATAAAGTTTTAGTGTTAAGAACTTTAAAGAATATTGTAAAAAAAAAAATGTTACGAATTAAAAACCTCCTCTTTTTTGAAGTCGGTTACAATATCGTTATTTTAGACGGTTTCATTAAATGAGTAGGTATTGGCGATCGAATCTCATATCCTAAAATATTATAATAGGTATACAAAATACACTAAAATCAAATTAATGAATACCTACGGAACCTTTATTTTAAAAAGTGTATCGACAGCAACTTTTGCTTCACAGTAAACACCTGTAATGAAATGGCGGCAAACAGACTGCTATTTGAATTGTAAATATTATTATATTCAAAACAATCCAAAGAACGTGTGCCAATCTCTGTCCCAAAATACAAATAAAGAATTGGTGAGTATTTTTATACGACTAGGGTGACAAATAAACATAGCACACCTGATGGTAAGCAGTTACCATAACCTATGCGAACTTGCGATACAAGAAGCATCATAATAATATGTGTTTCCGACCCTTTACTTTAACATCACGATTTTATGTTTCGAATAACCCTGGTAACAGAAAAACGGTGCTTTCAATTTTTTTTTCTTAAATGAGCTTTAGAGTGAGTGGTTCAGTGTATATACACAACACAACTTTGGCTGCCTTGGTGGTCCAGTGGGTGCAGTATGCGCCTACTGTGCACGAGGGTGTGGGTTTGATTCCCACACAGCGACAAAACTTTGTGTGACCCACAAAGAGTTGTTCTGAGTCTGGGTGTAATTTGTGTCCGTTAATTGTATGTTTGTAAAGTCCCCCGCAACACAGAGCATGTTCTCTAGTGCGGGAGTTGTCTTTAAAAAAAAAAAAAAACTACACCACTGTATGTCGTTAGTTGTCACCTGAAGTTCTTATCTCAGTCGATTTTGCTTGCTTATGTGCCTTACCTTTCTTGTGGCAAGGCTTGCCAAAGATACAATTCAAGGACACCAAGTACCAGAAACTGAATATCTGTTTTTGTCTCTTGTAAGGATCAAACTCAAACCACTCGGCCGCTGTCTCAATGGCGTGGTACCCACCGTTACCACTATTAGCGTCCAAGTAAATTATATTGGCAGTTCGTATCAGATACTTTTACATATAGAAGCCTGAAAGGGTTAACATCGTACATGATATTTGAACCAAACTAAAAGGGTACACTTGGTACCCTCTCAATTTCTCACAACAAACATCATTTTATTTCAGTATCTCTTTAGACTATACGATTTATTGGAGCCAATATGTCGGACGACAAATTGTGTCGGTCGGTCGAGAATACGATCTACAACTTTGAGGCGGTTTTTAGAACTCGGCTAATGATAGTGACAAGGCTGACTGTTAAGTATGTATGAATTTAGTACCTAATATGAACTTAAAATCACCCTATGATTTATATTCAGCTTACTGACACAGTACCATGAGTTCAGGGGCCGTACCATGACGATTTAAAACTAGAGTAGTCCGAGCGTTGAAATGAAAGTTGTTATACATAGAGCGGTATGACAATTTCGTTTATGGCTATTATACAGGGCGTTTGGACCGAAACAATTTTTTGGGAGATTGGGGTATTTTTCAGCTATGTTTTTCATGTGTGTCCTTACCTAAGTATTAGGGTTGTAGGAATAGTTTTTTTTAATACCAAAAATTTCACCTACAAATCGTCATAAGCAACTAATCGTATAGTGTAAAACCATTATAATATCATGTTTAGACCTAAATCACTAAAGGTTGAGATACGAACCGATACCCCACTTACTTATCAAGTTTTGTCATACAAGTATACTTATCATACGTAAGTATAGATACGTATTCAAAGGTCATAGCTAATATGATATAAAAGAATAATAATAGCTTTGATTGGCCTGTTGATCTAGTAGTTAACCCCGCCGCATTCGCTAGGTACTGTAGAGGTTTATTGGTGGTCATTCGCTGGCCGTACGACCAGAGTAAAACTTCTGGCATTTAGAAAAACAAATGTTTTTATATATTTAAATGTTGAAGTAAGAAATGACAACTTGATGAGACTTGATCGGCAGGGGAATTCCGTAGCAGCAAAAACAGATCGACCGTGAAAACGGAGTAAAATCTGGGTGTACGATTGAAAATCGGAGCAAAATCTGGCTGTCAGATTGAAAATCGGTATTCCGTAAGAGTGAAAACCGAGCCTTTTTGACGTTTAGCAATCGTGTGGGCCGTCACCGAGCAATCACAACTGTCAGTTTGCCATCGCTGTTTCTTAGAGAATCAGCCGGCGGATGACGTTGAGAGTCATGCACGGGTTTCCTTGAGTTCGTTTTGATACTCACTTCTGTACTAATAATGATAAGCAGGGAAAGTTTGAAGTTACAGTTACAGGCACGAATAGTCGCTACCGGGTGAAAAATATCATAGGACACCAGACAACTTCTTCTGAACCAGAAAACTAAAAACAAAATTATCTTAACAAAATATAATAACTTCAAAAGAAGAACCTAATAATACACCTAAATAATACAAAAATCTGGACTAAACAAGTATAAAATTAAAGAAAGAGAGTACCAAAGACAAAAGAAAAAGTAATACAAGTTGAAACTGTACAAGTTGGCTGGCTAACTCCCAAAAGGTAAAAAATAAGAGTTGTTCCAAAATTAGTCTCCTGAGTATTTGGCGTGTTTTTACTTAGATAGCTTCTATCATATTTTAATGACACGGCTTTTGTGTCTATTAATGGAGTATTTAAAGTTTATTCTGACGTGATAATATTATTAGTCTTGTCAGTGTAATGGATTAGGCAAGGAATATCGACGAACTGGACAAAAGCAGATTTCCAGACCGTTTTCCTGTCCCAGGGATACTCCATCTTAGGCCTGGTGTAAAAAAATGTGTCGGCATCACACAAGTGATATCTCTGGTATTGCAAGCGTCCATAGGCTACGTTAACTGCTTAACATCAGGCGAGCCGTATGCTTGTTTGCCACCCAAGCAGTATTAAAAAAAAAGGAATAAATTAGTGCACCAATGCTGGTTTTTATAGGTCTGGTAGTCTGGAGCCATATATAGTATCATAACGTCCTAATAGCGATTTTCGATTTTAAATGGAATTTCGCAAAATGTCAATTTATTCACTAGTTGTGTATCGTACAATTTTTTGTCCCGTGTGAGGATTGAACCCACAACTCGCTACATAGTGATAAATGACTAGGTAACCCCTTAAGCCACTGAACCAACTATGCAGTCAACTATGTACCAACTATCGCTATATTTTAGTATCTACTAACGTATGAGATTCCAATCTGTATATTCGCATTCTAGCCCATTGAATTCACTTATTAAAACCATCCACAGCTAACAAGAACTTCATCATACAAACCATTAGTCATACGTATATTCCAATTGAAATTCCAATAATTACTGGCATAAATTAATCCATCATTTTGATGCTACATTGAAAATTTTGATAACATTGGAACGGTGCCAAACAGCTGTCCAATTAACATCGAATGTAATCGAATGAAATTATGAAGTACTAGCTGTTGCCCGCGGCTCCGCCCGCGTGAATGTCGATTATCGCTGTAAAAAGTAGCCTATGTGTTATTCCAGATCATAATCTTATCTATCTCTGTGCCAAATTTCATCCAGATTCGTTCAGTAGTTTTTACGTGAAAGAGTAATAAACATCCATCTATCCATCCATCCATACTTACAAACTGTCGCGTTTATAATATTAGTAATTAGTAGGACTATGTTTTGAATATTAAAAGTATGGCGCTGATGGGCTATGTACTTTTGTTAATTATGCCTAAGCTAGTGACTTTAGCTCACGGACATCACAAGGCAGCTTCGTGATGTGGAGACGCGTTTGCTTCGAACCAATTTGATAGTTGCCTGACTGACTGACTTATTGCCTGCTCAAGCCTCGCGAATCAGCCTCGCAATATCGATACCCAACTTTACTAGATCAAACAGCTTACCAAATTAAGTGAAGAAGTGAACTATTAAGGACACTATTAAGAAATGTAATAATAAACAAATAAAGAGAATGTGTAAAGAATATTTTATGAGGATCCAGAGGAAATATATTATTTTACTAGCTGTTGCCCGCGGCTCCGCCCGCGTGGATGTCGGTTATTGCTGCAAAAAGTAGCCTATATGTTATTCCAGACCATAATCTATCTGTGTGCCAAATTTCATCCAGATCCGTTCAGTAGTTTTTACGTGAAAGAGTAACAAACATCTATCCATCCTATTTTGTTTTTTTTTTTTTTTTTTTTTTATATCCATCCATCCATCCATTCTTACAAACTTTCACATTTATAATATTAGTAAGGAAGGATTTACGCATTTATTGCAAGTGTCTATAGGCTGCGGTAACTGCTTAACCTTAGGTGGGCCGAATGCCTGAAGGCTACCTAAGTGGTATAACAAAAAAACTTATTTTAAATTTGAATCTCATTTTAAGTGAATATTGATGATGGATCAAGGTTCTGATGCAGAAGCACCTTAATTAGCTTTCAGGCTCCTCGATCTCCAAAATCATTGATCCGATTATGATTTATAATATCACTGACTTCTATAGGCTTATTATCAACATACCAGGCAAGCAAAGTCGAGGGCAGCACCTAGTATTATTATTATAGAACTCTATAATCATACTGATATACATCAGAAACGACTGATCCTTATCAATGAAAATGCAGAATGAAGAGTGGACGAGAAAAAGGAATTTTCATTTCATGGGATTTGTTTGGATTTTGTGGCTAAATTTCGAAAATGTATCGTTGGTACTGCCAAATTGTAACACGAACCAATTCGTGTCACAGAGAAAACCGAAACCCCGCGTTGGTAACGTATCGACGTACAGAGAATTCTCACGAAAATTCACGGAATTTCGTATTATTGTTGAAAGTCCTTAGGTACCTAATAGAATATGGCGGGAATGTTATTTTCTATTGTTGGTTTTCGATAAAATTCTACACATACGCACGTTTTATTTTAGATACGTGGATCTATTGAATAAAAACATTAGATTACAATATAAAAGATGTAGCAAAATGTATCGTATACCTTATATATTACTTACTAGCTGTTACCCCCGACTCCGCCCGCTTGAATGTTGGTTAAGAGCTATTACGCACTGGTCGCCGGCGACCGGCAGTCGCTTGTGCGTCACTACGCGGCGAGTCGTCGAGTCGCCTAGGCGACCGTTGACCAAGAGTTACCACCTATTTAAATTGTAGTAAGTTGTCCATGTGGTGACGGATTAAGAATACAAATGTCACCATCCCCACCCATCCTGAGGGTGTCGTAAGAGTCGACTAATGGAGTAAGCCAGGCAGACAATATCTACTGCAAGAGAGGGAAAACTTGAAACAAAACCCTATACCAACCCGTCTGGCCACCGTGGTATAGTAGGCTAATATCCCTCCAAATGTATGGAGGAGACCCGTGCCCAGCAGTGGGACGTTTATGGGTTGAAAAGTTAAGTTACAGTCGCCATAGACCGAGGCGCCGGCGACTAGTCATCAGTGCGTAATGGCTCTAACGAAATAAAAAGTAGGTACTGTATTGGTTTATATATTTAAGTTGTTGCATGCTGACCGGGTAACCATAAGTAAACCTCGCCTTTATTGACTTCAGCAAGGTAGACCGACGACCTGATAACGGTTGCAAGCAAGCATATCATAAGCATAAGGTGGAAATTTCTTTGGGACGCCTGTGTCCAGTGTCCATCTGCGGAGACGATCGTTAGAGCAGCGGTTTCGACTTACCATCAGACGAGCTGCTAGCTATCAAATAAAGGCGTTTCGGCTTAGAAAGTGGTAAGTAAGAACGATAACAATACTCTATCTACTAGACAAGTGATATATACGATAGAATAGAATAGAATAGAAAGCAAATGTATGGGACTTGACGTAAGTTTACGACATTATATCTTAAATTGTCAAATCCTATACATTTTGTTTCTATTCTATTTGATTCGACTTTCTTATATTACCACTTGTCTAAGGGGTCAGATTATAATAATATGTATTTTATTTGAAAAAACTAGACCATTAAATGAAACTCCACGTCTTGCCAGTTTCCTCTACAATCAGCAAGGAATGTTCCTTCATTAGAGCCGTCCGTCTCTCGTCACGGTGCTTTTTTCACAGATGAAGATAGATGGTTTCTCTTAAATAGGATCCGACGCAAAAACAAGAATAAATTAACGGGATTTTCTTTTCTTACTTTACCCGTAGTCTCGTGTGTTTTTGTGTGGAGCGGTGGTAGCCAAATGTGAAATAACTAACACTATGAGATGCAAGTTCAATCCAGGCCAGCAATCTATCTATCTATTCAGCTGAAAGAAGTCCACTGCTGGGCATTAGTTTCCTCAATTATTCCCACAGCAATCGCGGTCTTATCCATCGATCATCTGCTACCTATACCTTACCTATACCAAACTGACTTAAGTCGGCATTTACAGCCATAACTCGTTTTGTGGTCGTTTGTAAGGTCCTGCTCCAGCCAAGCTTGCTCGGCTATGGTTTCTCGATATGTGCCGCATTTGCCTCACGAAGTTCCACCCCACGTAAAAAGTCCGTAGTCGTCCTACATTTTATATCTTTTTTAACCCTAATTTTTTTTCTGAATTAGTTATTAGACCCGCCGCTTGATTCTCTAAGAAACAGCGATGGCAAACTGACAGTTGTGATTGCTCGGTGACGGCACAATCTATTGATTAAACGTCAAAAAGGACTGTTACGGAATACCGATTTTCAATCTGACAGCCAGATTTTGCTCGGTTTTTGCTCTTACGGAATACCCCTGCCGTTTTGTCCCATTTTGCGTTCATTATTCGCCTCGGATATTTTTTGTATGCAAATTAATACTATTTTAGAACAGATAGTCTTCTCGTATCTACAATAAGCGTGACTTAGCAATGATCGTAAAGCCTAACACAATATAACAACTTTTAATTCTTAATAACTTTAAACTATTATTTATATGAAGGTATTAATTAACACCATAGTTTTAAAGAAAAGGAAATAAAAGTAACAATTTAATAGTATGTTTCAAAGTTAATGGGAAATTGTTCTTATAACTAAAACATTCGACGTGGGAAATTACATGTGTGGGGCAAAATGTTGACGCATACACACTCGTACCAAATTCGTTGAAGGACAAGGACAAATAAAATGCTTAAGAAATAATATTTACCTAATACCTTTATTTACCAGTCATTCAGGTACTAAAGTTAATAATAAATATGCTTTATTGTACACAAAATTAAATTAAAAATACAGACAAGAAATCAATAAGATACATCGAACAATATGCACAACGGGCGGTCTTATCGCTATAAGCGATCTCTTCTAGACAACCTTTGGATGGTCTTGTTAAAGGTAATACATAAAACTGTTTTTATAACAAGCTTTGATATTATTGACAGGTTTTTTTGTCTATTGGTTAGTGACAGTGATTACTAAGCAATGGGGTGCTAGGTCATGGGTTTAATTACCATCTAGGACAAATATTTTTGTGATAGGTGATTTTTTTTATATCCAGGTGTAGTAACAGCTTGTTAAGTTGATTGGTTTAGTGTAGGTTGTATTGTGTCTAGTTTAGTATTAGATGGCGTTGAGAGAGTTATATATAGTAACCCATATACGTCCCACTGTTAGGCACGGGTTTCCTCTCCTCTATCAGAAGTTATAATATAAAAAATCTAAACAAAAATCCTGGTGTTGAACCTACAAAACATATGATGAACCTATGTATGAACTCAGGCTTGCAGTCAGAATCAACAGGCAATTCTAAATGAAAGTAAATAATCAAAAATCCATCCAAAGTTGTTTTTTATTACTAAGTGGTAAACAAGCAAACAGCCAGCCTGATGTTAGGCAGTTACCGTAGCCTATGGACGCTTGCAATGCCATACGTATCACTTGCGTGTTGCCGATCCATTTTTTTTCACCAGGACTTGTCTTGTAATGTTGAATGAATGGATTTTAAATGTTTTTCTAAAACATTTCTTTCAAAACGCATCCCTAAATGAGCGCTGGCGACCCCAAACACAGAAACACAACTACACAAGTGGCAATATCACTTCTTTCTTTTTCTTTCTTTCTTTTTAAAAAGACAACTCCCGCACTAGAGAACAAGTTCTGTGTCGCGGGGGACTTTACAAACATACAATTAACGGACACAAATTACACCCAGACTCAAAACAACTCTTTGTAGGCCACACAAAGTTTTGTCCTGTGTGGGAATCGAACCCACAACCTCGTGCGCAGCAGGCGCATACTGCGGCCACTGGACCACCAAGGCAGTCAATCTCTGACGGCTCACGTTTATTTTTTTATCATTACAAAAGTCGATAAGTGAGCCATCTAAGCTAAGGACAAAGCAATTATATTTCACTTTAAGTGAAAATTACTTTTCTACTTCAGCAGTTTGTTTTACCTACTTGTTCTTTTTGTGGAACAAAAATACCTATCGTTCTTCTTTTAGAGAGTGTCACAACAGAAAATGTCGAGTAATTTGTTCAAACAAGCTTTTTCTATTTAAATACTAGTTGTTGCCCGCGGCTCCGTCCACGTGGATGTCGGTTATCGCTGTAAAAAGCCTATGTGTTATTCCAGACCATAATCTATCTCTGTGCCAAATTTCATTCAGATCCGTTTAATAGTTTTTACGTGAAAGAGTTACAAACAAACATCCATCCATCCATACATCCATCCATACTTACAAACAAATAAAAAACAAGAAATGAACAAGAAAATACCTATTAATATGGCTATATTTTATTTATATATATATAGCTTTTTATTAGTGAAAGAATTTACCTTTTCAAGCATTCTGCACATAAGTCAGTCTTACCGTATATCAACTTCGTTTAACTGAATTTCATACACCAAGTCGTTAATAGTCGTGATCGTTTATAGTCTACGACAGATGTCTGCAATTCGCTAACTTTATGAAAGATCGCTGAACATAACAATTTTGAAGCATTTTTATTATAATTGAAGGAATTGCTAAAGTTTCACTTGAAATTACTTTGCAATCGATGGTTAAGTGCTGTGTATGAATTTTTATACTACTAAGGAGAAAGACGATCATGCGAACATGGCACAGTGTTAGTGGGAAAGCGATTTTTATTTCCTACTAATTGTTGTACTTGGCTCCGCCCGCGGAGATGTCGGTTATCGCGATAAAAAGCCTATATGCTATTCCAGACTATAATCTATCTCTGTGCCAAATTTCATCCAGATCCGTTGAGTAGTAAGTAATTTGGGTTTTTGATCAAAACATTGAAGGAGCCGTCAGAATTTATTAAAATCCTTAATCTATAGATACTAATATTATTAAGCTGAAGAGTTTGTTTGTTTGGTTGAACGCGCTAATCTCAAAAAGTACTGGTTCGATTAGAAAAAATCATTATTGAATTTTTATTGAATTGTGCATTTATCCAGGAAGGCTATAGGCTATATAACATCACGCTATGATCAATAGAAGCGGAGCAGTAGTGATATATACATATATTGCAAAATTGGGGAAAATAATCCAAATTACCACGCGGCCGAAGTCGCAGGTGACCCCTAGTAGATTTATAAAGAAAATGTCCGAATATAATAATAATATGCTAATGTTTGTAATCAAAGGTCGCTATGACCTTAATAATTTAGGAAAATAATATAAGCAGTATCGTTTCAGCTGCGGTGGTTTTGCGTTAACAAAATTATTAGAGTAGAGCCAAAGCTTGGAATGACCCGTTTTATGTTTTTAAGATTATGCTAATTATTTGCTGCGTCTTATTATTTCTAAGCTTTATTTTCTAAGGATCCTTTTTGTATTTTAAAGGATTTGAGTAAAGAAAACTTTGCCTGTGTTCAGATGGCATTCCTTTTTTTATACTACCAAGGTGGCGAAAAAGCTTACGGCCCGCCTGATGGTAAGCAGTTACCGTAGCCTATGGACGCTTGCAACACTAGGGGTGTCACTCGCGCGTTGCCGACCCTTTAAATACCTTCACATTCCACAACCTAATCGTACGTGATAGGAAATTCCTTTGAAACTGTATGGTACGGCATGTTTGAGGTGCTAGGACGGATTTTGCCATCTGAACGTAACCTAACTTTTTAAAGTTTTTAAGAGACTCTGTATTTACCTAACAACCATTCATATGAGCGCGTGACGCACGTTTTGAAACTAATATAATGGCTGTTTGTTGTTCAGATAGTCCTTCGCCTGATCTCTCTTCGGCAAGTCGGATTGCTATCCCATTGGACTGTGAGAGTGAAGGAATAAAGAATGGACCTGTGTTTGCGCACACACTTGTGCAGTATAATATTGCATACATACATAGATTACATAGCTTGCCACAATCGTTCTGTAGACTGTGTTGGACTGCCTTGGTGGTCCAGTGGCCGCAGTATGCGCCTGCTGTGCACGAGGCTGTGGGTTCGATTCCCACACAGGACAAAACTTTGTGTGGCCCACAAATAATTGTTCTGAATCTGGGTATAATTTGTGTCCGTTAATTGTATGTTTGTAAAGTCCCTCGCGACACAGAGCTTGTTCTCTAGTGCGGGAGTTGTTATATTAAAAAAAAAATGTTTGACAAAAAAATATTTTGAAAAAAAAAAATGTTTAAAACACCGCAAAACCTTTTCGTGCCTCAGAAAGCATGTAAAGCCGTTGGTCCTGCCCCTGATCTCTCTTCAGTCGGGTCGGATTGCCGTCCTATCGTGCTATGAGAGTGAAGGAATAGAGAGTGCACCTGTGTTTGCGCATACACTCGTGCACTTATTATTACTGAAACTACGACATAATATATTTAAAGTAATACCGTTATTCATTATACAAGCCCCACTGAACCAAAGCAATTAACCTCCGGAAAGAAATTCCAATTATCTTTGCAAAATCGAAGAACTACAAATAGAAATGCAAAACCATTGGAAGAATTTTAATAAGTTATAGATAAATAATTCATGAGCAACCAATCAGAAACTGCATAACAAATGGGTTTGAATAATCAAAGCATTGCATGACTTGATTTACTCTAAGATAGGTGTTATTTTTTGTCGCTTTTTAGAAGCTAAATGCAGTGACTAAGCCAAATCAATAAATTATAATAATGTCCATCTTTTTTATACTATTTGGGTGGCAAACAAGCATACGGCCTGCCAGATGCGTAGCCTATGGACGCTTGCAATATCTACCATGGGTATCACTTGCGTGTTGCCGACCCATTTTTTTACACCAGATCTTTAAGATTGAGTATCCCTGGGATAGGAAAACGTTTCTTCCAAAACGCGTTCCTAAATAAGCGCTGAAGACCTGTGCTCACACACAGGAACACAACTACACTGCTGTTTAGTTATTTAACTGTGGTCTTCTGTAAGGTGGAGGTATTTCGCCAGTCGGGCTTGCTCGATAGAATGGTGCCTTACCTCTCTTAAAGTTAGTAGTTAGTTGTAATTTTTAGTAGCTTTTCGGCAGCTTTACATAGCGTCTAAATGCTACACTCCGATATAGCGACCGAGGGTCGCCAAATCGCGATACAGCACCGATACAGTCGGAAAATCATCTCGGAAAAACAAATTGAAGCTCAGCAACGAAAGTTTGAAAACGTGCAGAATTGTTTATAGTGGTAATCAAGTCTGTTATAACATATTCTAGCGATTCGAACCCCCCTTACTACGCCCAGCGCACTACCAGTTGTGCCATCCGAGCTCCTACTCCGGAGTTCGAATTTTTCCAACGCTTTTTATGTCTTAGAGTGACGTCAGCTTTTACAACGTCGACTTTATTCACATTGCTTTAATATATTTGAGCTAATTGAATAGCAAAAATGCTAAAAATATTTAATAATATTCTAGCGAGTTTTGAATAGTTTTGATTTATCTATATCTATACTAATATTATAAACGCGAAAGTTTGTAAGAATGTATGGATTTTTGTTACTCTTTCATGCAAAAACTTCTTAACGGATCTGGATTAAATTTGGCATAGTGATAGATTATAGTCTGAAATAACACGTAGGCTACTTTTTATACCGGAAAAAACTCTATTCCCGAGGGTATGTACGCGCGGGCGAAGCCGCGAGCGGAAGCTAGTCAAATATATAACTAGGTATATTATCGTACTAACATATATTGTAAGTTTAATAAATGCTTGTAGTAATAAAGCTATCTACAAACAACCACAAATACTTATCAACTCTAGAATAGGGATGTGCTGGCACGATAACCTCATTCACGCATGAACAGAAATGCCATTACATTCCTTTGATGAAAATATTTATTCGATAAAATATATCGCAGATACCGATGGAAAATGAAGCTTTATTATTGCACGTGTTCACTGTTCGACGATCGAACTAACTAGATTAAAGAAAGATCGACGGTCGAACTAATGAGAAAAAAAATTCTCACTAGTTCGACGGTCGAACTAATAAGAAAAAAAAATCTCACTAGTTCGACGATCGAACTAATGAATCGAACTAGTGGGAACAAACGGGGTAAACGATCAGTAGGTTAAGCAACCAAGGGTGCGGTAACCCTATTAGATAGGTGAGGTGGTATGTCATCTGATCGTGTCCATGCTTCGGATGGCACATTCAGTCCATCCGAAAATCGGTCCTGACTGTTAACAGTCGTTGGATCACGACAGACTACGGCAGAAAGAATGCCCTGCTGTGGAACAGTCATGGCTAATAAACTTAGCTTACATAGGTCTCGTAGTTTAAGGTCCTCCGTGGTGCTCCTTTTCATAGGTTACAAACCTATACAGATTTATTTTGTCTCCCGCTTTGCTATGGAGGGAAGTGGAAACTTTTATTTCGAACTCCTCCTATTTACTTCTGATTAAATTCGTTGAGGGGTCCAACTCAGTAGGTTTAGTTGTCCACGGGACGCACGAGTGTCAAAGCTCGGTGTATCATTTGGTTACTTCGCTGTTAATCCTGGCTCACAGGAGTCACAGCTGTAGGCAAGTGGGTGGGATTGTCTTGAAAGTAAAAACTACTAAATAGATCTCAATGACATTTGGCATTGAGACAGATAGTCTGGAATAGCGAATAGGCTACACTTTTACAGCAATAACAGTCATCCATCCATTATAAAGAACGATAAGCAACGCGTAGAAGCAGCGTTCAGTTTTGTGCCTTTGTTTTTGTGCGTATTTGCTTATAGATTTCAAGTATGAATACGATAGATAATACCGAACGTAATGTTATGGAAAGAGATAGTGATAGATTAAATAAAGCTACTTAGCGTCTGTTGATGACTACAATTTCTACGCGCTAGCGCGATATCTACGTCTTTTTTTAATTATTACAAGCTTTTATTTAGCTTGCAATGTACATATCGCACCCACAGTGGAAAAATTACTTAAGTTAAAGCGTGTTTCTTTATCAATTTCCATCTTATTCTCAACACTTTAGGTTCAAAATTGCCCAGTGATATTTCTCAAGTTACGCCAGTTTTCTACTAAGAATGCGATATGTTAGGTTATTAGTTAGTTTGTATGTTAGGGGCAAATCTTGTTAGCTAGAATTGAAGTACTTCGCGGTGTTTGATGGAGCTGAAATTTGGTATACCGACGTAACTTTGGTGACAATGCGATAATATAGTACCATGGAGCTGGTCTGATGATGCAGTTGGAAGATGGCCATAGGAACTCTTCAACGAAACAAGATAGCCGCGTCGGGTTTTGGTGTTTTGAATTTATCTTGACGAGAACTATATTATTAGATGGGTATTTAGAACGTGATGATGAAGCCGCAAGGTGGCCATGGCAACTCTTCAACGAAACAAGATAGACACGTCGTGTTTGAGTGTTTTGAATTTATATTGACGAGTACTATTTTCTTAGATGGGTGTTCAGGACGTGATGATGAAGTCGCAAGGTGGCTACGGAAACTCTTCAACGAAACAAGATAGCGGTGTCGTATTTGGGTGTTTTGGATTTATCTTGATGAGTATTATATTCCTAGATGGGTGTTTAGGACGTGATGATGAAGTCGGAAGATGGCTCTTATGAATTCTTTAATGAAACAAGATAGCCGTGTCGTTTTTGGGTTTGTTGATATAGCTTCACGGCTAATATATTTTTAGGTGGAGTTCAGTGTTTGATGATGATGTTCAAAGGTAGTCATAAAAACTTTTCAACGAAACAAGACAGCACTCTCGTGTTTGGGCGCTTTTAAGAATATTTAATGCATGTATTACATAAATACACTATAAAAGCTTGTATTTTTTTATATAAACTTATTACTGCCTTATTGACTATTGATACATTTACCCACTCGTCTACCGCCACTTTATAGTATTAGAATAAGTATAATAATTTTACCAAAAGGGAAATAGAACACCATTCTTCACAAAGTAAGCCTCTATACTGTCAGGAATAATGGCCACGTTAAATGTATCCTGTCACCTAAATGTCGTCTGAAAAATTATATCCGTGTAAAAAATGGTTTGCTCACACCTGCCTAGACACATTTAGGAGCTTTTTTATATTCTTGAGGTTGTAGATAAGCAGTTAACGTAGCCTATGTACGCTTACAATAGCTAGGGCATCTCGCAAGTTGCCCATGCCAAAATCGTCTTGCACCCCAATCAGTTTGGGTTTCGATCAAATCTGTCCACAGAGAGTGCCATATTAAGTCTGAAGTGGCCCGTCAAGTACTACACGGAGCGGCAGACACCTGTATACGCCTGCTTCCTCGACCTCTCCAAAGCCTTTGATCTGGTTTCATATAATATACTTTGGCATAAGTTGGAACAAACGGGGTTACCCCAGGGTCTCATAAATACTTTTAAATATTGGTATGGTAACCAGATTAACCAGATTCGGTGGGCTGGCGCCTTGTCGGAACCGTATGGGTTGGAGTATGGGGTGAGGCAAGGTGGGTTGAGTTCACCTACACTCTTCAACCTTTACGTCAATGAGCTGATTTAGGCTCTCAGCAGTGAACATGTGGTGTGTCATATTGACGGCGTGTGTGTAAATAACATCAGTTACGCGGACGACATGGCGCTGCTGAGCGCCTCGGTCTGTGGTCTTCGAAGATTAATAGCCATCTGTGAAGAATATGCTATTTTTCACGGATTGGTCTATAATGTAAAGAAAACGGAGACTATGGTCTTTTCATCCGGCAACAAATGTCCTGACACTGTGCCCCCAATCAAATTGAAGGGTGTAACATTGGCGAGGGTGTACAGTTTTAAATACTTAGGACATTTTGTAACTGCTGACCTCAAGGATAATGAGGATATTAAAGGGAGCGAAGGTCGCTGTCGATCAGAGCTAACATGATAGCCCGTAGGTTTGCACGTTGCTCTAAGACTGTTAAAATAACATTGTTCCGTGCATACTGCACATGTTTCTACACTTGCAGCCTATGGGCGAATTATACGCAAAAATCGTACAGTGACCTTCGTATTCAATATAATAACGCGTTCCGGGTGTTAATGGGGCTGCCCCGTTACTGCAGCGCATCAGGGATGTTTGCTGAAGCACGAGTAGACTGCTTCTATGCAGTGATGCGAAAAAGATGTGCCTCCCTGGTGCGCTGTGTCCGGGCCAGCCCCAACATCATCTTGCGCTGCATTGCAGACAGACTTGACTGTGTGTATGTGAGTCGCTGCTGCAAGCTTTCCACGTCAGTGATAAGCTTGTAGCAGGGACTCATATCTCATACGGTGAGTCATAGTAGTAAGTAGGTTTAGTTATTTATTGTTACTAACATAGATATAAGTGAAATTGTTACTAACCAAATGAGTCTTGTTACTTAATAAATAAATAAATTATTATTATTATTATAAAACCTATACCGGTATTAAGGAAGTTTTTGGATAAAAACTTAGATAAAGATCGTGAGTTTAACTCCGACGCAAAATAAAAAAAAAACATCGTAGAAAACACATTTCATTTATTAGTTACATTTTGTATTTAAAGTTCTTAAAATATTTACAAACAAAACTATAAAATTTATCTTTGAAACTATACATTCAGCATTCGTTTTTTTTTAATAAATCCGATATCATCTGTGTGACATAAGAAATTCCTTTGTGTTACGAATATACCACACAATTTTTAGTGACACTATTTTAGTGGCGCTAATCATACCTAGTGTCACTAAAATAGTAGTAAAGGTGCGTGTTCACTACAGCGTAACGTGCAGCATAAATTGCTGCAAACAAAATTGCATTTTATCGCGGCGATTCACCGTGTATTATATACCTTACATAGGAAATTGTACTATATTACATTAAGATGTAAGTACTTCGAATTATCATCAACACAGCATCGACTGAAAACCCTGTTCCATACTATAACATTGGCAACTTTAAGTAACTTCACAATACTCAAAATACTAATTTGTTTAGTGCCTCTTCACGATACAGCTAAATAACGTTATCTTAGGGTAATTCTTTAGATGGCACATTATTTTAAAAGATATAACTATATCGATAAAAATATCAATACTCTTTAGGCTGAATATTTGTTATTTCAATTCCATATTAATAAATCACTGTGAATACAATTTAGTATTTCAGTGCCTAGATAACGTTATTAAACAGTTGTGATAAAGAGCCCCAAGTTATTTACATGACTCATAAAATTTATAGGTATTTTTAAATTATTTCTCTTATAGTAACTATAAAATAGTTAAGTAAAATTATTTATTATGTCGCTCTTCTTTCGCAAAAGTGAATTAAACAAGGATCTAGAACTGTTTAAGTTGTAGGGTTGACAGGCAAATAAACTGGAGTAAAGTATAGAATGCCTTCCAGATAAAAATATTTAGCCAATATATTATTTATATAATACATATCTGGAAAACAATTCTAGCAGTGAAAAATTTTGCTCACCCGTGTAGAAAAATGGTGTGAGTTTATGCAGATATGGACTAGCACAACCCTACTAATTGATGCAAAGCCTGATAGTCTGAAAGCCCATCTCTACTTTGAAGCAGTTTAAGTGCCTGATAGTTATATATTAGAGAATTCACTTCTAACATTCTTCTGAATGCAAAAACAAGAGAACATCAAGTGTTGCTATAGCTATTTGTATCATATTAAATATTTAAAATGCAGCGTAATTTGTATGTTACAATGAAAAATCCAGCCTAAATTCGATAAAAACACGCTTCATTTAGGACATTAATTTAGCCAAAAACGACAGTAGTATAGACGTGCTTTATGTTTATTTGTTTGCATGGTGATTTATTATTGCAGCACGATGTTCTATTGCAAGTAAATACTCTAATGCCTGCTACACACCTTCAGTTTTAACTTTGCAGTTAAACTGTTTGTCCTACACACCTAACGATATATCTGTATAGTCCGTCTGTACAGTTAAATTGGACAGTTAAAATTGAAGTTGTGTAGCGGGCATAATGTGTACTCATCTTTAGTTTATAAATAATAAAAATAAGTGAACATTTTCAACAATAAAAACAATATTTTTTATATTTTTTCAACTTTTGCGACCAATACCATTTCTTTCCTTACTTACAAGTAATTACTGCTTACAAAATAGATATCTTACATCTTCATACATTATACAAATTACGAAATATAAGAGTAACTACGTCGAATAAACAGTAAAAAGTTGGAATAAAATATTTAATTATTTATCAACATTAATAAAAATATTTTTGTTCATAGCCGCCTTTCTTTAAGTTTTAGCTTGTAACTATTAAAATCTGTTCTATTAATAAATATTGTTTGTATTAAATACTTTTTTCTAATATCTTTGACATTAAGCCTGCTTCTCATTTACGCAGCGAATAGGTGCGAATGTAGAACACAAACATGGCCTGAATTAAGTCACTTAAAGGTCTGCAACGTGATCATAAATGTGTCAATTATTTAATTTTGGTCTAGTTATAATAACGTTCGCTTATTGACTGCGTGAATCTAAAGCAGGCTTTAAAAATAAATAAGTTTGTGTTTGCAGCGTGAGCATTTTAATGATTTATTATTGGTACTTTTGTTATTACAACATGTTCTCGTTTAGGAACTTTTCTAATGCGTGGTAAAGATGTGGTCTCACGCCGACCAAGCCATGATCCTCGTCCGTGTAACTCTGTAAAAAAATTATATAAATTATTAATATAGCATATCTTTGCTAATATTATAAAGCTGAAGAGTTTGTTTGTTTGGTTAAACGCGCTAATCTTAGAAAGTACTGGATCGATTTGAAAAAATATTTTTTTGTTGAATTGTGTATTTAACCAGGAAGGCTATAGGCTCTATAACATCACGCTATGATCAATAGGAGCGGAGCAGTAGTGGGTATGTTGCAAATTCGGAGAAAATATTCCAAATTACCACGCGGACGAAGTCGCGGGCGACCCCTAGTTAGATATAATTACCGTCAACAATGATAAGGTTACGGTTAGATACGACAATTGAGTGTCGTCATAATGTCGCCACGGTTGGTGATATAAATATAGGTAGTAAGGACTGGAGAAAAAAGACTTGTCTACAAGACCCAGTCCAGTTGGTCCGGTTTAAAGCGGGATCAGCTAACTAAAGAGCTCGAACTGGTGCATGGCATCGAGTAGGTACTTCCAAACGACCCACCACAAGGTAAACAGTAGACAATCATAAGAATGATTGTCTACTGTTTATTGAGTTAGTGGGCTGAATAACTGTCGGTATTTACACTTTAAAAAAAATTGTTTAGATTCTTCTTCTTAACAAGCTCTGTGTCGCGGGGGACTTTACAAACATACAATTGACGGACACAAATTACACCTCAGAACAACTCTTTGTGGGTCACACAAAGTTTTGCCCTATGTGGGAATCGAACCCACAACCTCGTGCACAGCGGGCGCATACTGCAGCCACTGGACCACCAAGGTAGTCAAAGATTTAAAAAAACCTAAAACTAGCCAAAGGCAAAGTGTCAATCTCATAAATACAACAATTTTCAAATACAATTTGACAACGTTTTTTTGTTACGCAGAGTATATTCAAGTAATGTATAGCATCTCACATGCAGCAGTTTAACCTCGTTTCACCTTCTTGGACCCTTCGTACCCTTAACCTGTAACTGCCGTATATCAAACGGTCCTTACGTCAGTCCGATCGTCCCAAGGGTACGATCTGCTGAGCCAACCAATGCTCTAACAGACCATTATTTATATAAACGATCAGATATTTCTACGAACATTCTGTGTGAAGTGCCTCAAGTTTTGGGAATTCCCTTTCAGGTGTGTTTTTGTTACAAATCAAAGAGTAATGGGCTATGCTAAAGTTCAATATGTCTTGAAGAGCTTTTTCCTTTCCAGACAAAAGTAAAATAGTGACATAATATAAACATAGCATCACTTTTTTCCTTAGTGGGGTAAGTAGAGGTATATGTCACCCATATTCCAACAGTCATGTTAGGTTATTGAAAATAAAAAGAAAGTAAGCATACTGCCATATACTGGGCATATTTTAGACGCGGGTTAATACGGCGATTTCAACAGAAAAATCCAATGACCTAGGAACGATTACCATGCTGAAGTAGCATCGCTTTTTTCACCACTGAAGCTGTCTGAACAAATCTTGTTTGCTGCTATTGTAATATATTATAGTAATATAATTATACAATAGCAGCAACGAATAATATAATATAGAGGAAGTCAATGGGGGAGGCCTTTGCTCAGCAGTGGGACAATACAGGCTAATAAAAAAAAAATTGCATCAAACAAGATATCGACCTATTTATATGCTTATGGTAAGTAGTATGGTAAGTAGTTACTGTCAGCTACATCAGCGTCTCTAGACAATCGGTATAAACGGTAATCAAATCGAATTTGACGTTAACGTACGATATATAGTAGTACACTTACGTCAAATCCCATACATTTGCTTTCTAATCTATTCTATTCAACCACCGTTTATGCAACTTGTCTAGAGGGGAAGGTAAGTAAGCGTAACCGTAAGCGTATTTGTCTCCACAGTAGTAAAAAAGAACAGGTAAACATATTTATATAGTAGTGTAGCGTCATCTATCAGGCCAATAGAATAACGCTGCAAAAAGCAAGGAAGTTCAACATGAAAAACACAGATATCACTGTAGAAACACGCAACCGCAGACCAAAATGTTCGAGATGCTGAATCGCGATATCGAAGTTTATACAGACACTCAGTATATATACAACGCCAAATGACTAACCGTTAGGCCGCGGCCCGACAGGCACGATCACCTAGCCTGCGAGGAGGATCCTCCCTTTTCGTTGGAGGTGTGTGACAGCCTCTACAGTAGCATATTGTATTCCGTTACAAAGACTATTATGGCGGGGTATCAGGTTATAGTGACTTACCATCTGTGTGAAGTAGACGTCATTTCTCTGCAGCAGCCGAGAGAACAACATGGCGTGCTGATAGTGAACGTTGTCGTCCGCAGTACCGTGGATGAGGAAGTAGCTCTTGTTGCGAAGGGCGTCCGCCTAGGAATTAAATATTTTTATAAAGAAATTCTTAAAAATGGGGATGTGCTGTCACTTACAAAATTAGTGTATTGACTTTAAAAGAAGGAGAATAATGGATCACAAGCTAATTAAAAAGTTAGTAAATAATTTACTAGCTGTTGCAAGCGGCTACGCCCTTTTTTTTTTTTTGTAGAGGGGAAATGCTTTACGCATACCGCCCCGCCTGGGGTAGCGAGGCGGTTATGTCGGACTCTCCGGCTCAAAGATGGTAGGCGACCGGCATACCGACTAAAACCCCCCTGTGCACCAGCACCCGCTTTCACGGGTGGACCACTGGAACCTGATATGACGTCAGTGGTCCACCCAGCGGCTGCCCGCTTTGCGCGGGCTCCATCCCCAGTGACAGCGTCCGGGTGCACCGGGAACACTGTCCCTCCGCGGAAGGGTGCGGGTGAGACTCTGCTGCCCCAGTCTCCCCGCACCCTCACTATGGCGGCATCAGACGCTCGTAAGCGCGCCGACGCCGTCCAGTTCGCCGGCGACGGATCGGATCAGCGAGGAGATTTTCCTCTCTGATCCGCTCCGCCGCCTCCTTCCGCGAGATGATGTCCTCGCAGAAGGATGCGACCGCCCTCCACTCCCTGTCGCTGGTAACCATGGACCGCGCCACGGCCGACAGCGACAGGTCTACTCCAATGACTGCGACGAGGTCCCGGCGCTGCCCCGCCCAAGCCGGACACGACTCGAGCGTATGCTGCGCCTCGGTTCCCTCCTAGCGACCTTGTGCAGGTAGTGCCCGAAGCAACCGTGCCCGGACAAAACCTGCACCAGTCGGAAGGAAAGGGTCCCGTATTGCCGCCCTGCCCACTCTGACAAGATCGGCTGGAGTGCCTCCACGGTCCTGAAACCGGCCCGTGGAGCCCCCAGCCGAACTGACCACCGGGCCATGATGGCCCTGTGGGCGGCCTCGCGCCACTCGCGAATTTGTTCGGGGAGAGGGGACCGCTGCTCTGCCCGAACTGCAGCCACCCGCCGATATACTTCGGCGAGCACCTTCGCCTCTAAGTCCCACGGGGGAGTTCCGGCCAATGCGCACGCCGCGTCTGTGGACACGGTGCGGTAGCCGCGTATGGCTCTGACCGCCATTACACGCTGTGGCCTCGCCAGCAGCCGCCTGCTTTCGGCGGTTAGAGACCCAGCCCACACCGGTGCGCCGTAAAGCGCCATTGACCGGACCAC
The DNA here is from genome assembly GCA_947095525.1 of Trisateles emortualis. Classification (NCBI taxonomy): domain Eukaryota; kingdom Metazoa; phylum Arthropoda; class Insecta; order Lepidoptera; family Erebidae; genus Trisateles; species Trisateles emortualis. Next base: position 14,795,625 of record OX352736.1, on the reverse strand, counting down.
CCCCGTGTACAGCCGACGACAGGTGAGGCTGGGCCCGCCCAGGTTTGGCAAAAGCCGTCCCAAGGCGGACGCAGCCCCCTCAAGCCTCGGCGAGAGACGACGAAAGTGCTCGTCGAAGAGCCATCGCCCATCCAACACCAAGCCCAGATACTTCATCTGGGCCTGAACCCGTACGAGGACCGAACCGACGGATATCGAGGCGCCAGCAGGTGGACCACGACGGGGCCCATGGAATAAGAGGGCCTCCATCTTTTCGAGGGCCACCCTAAGCCCCAGCGCCCCGATCCGCTCGACCACTTGTGAGACCTCAGTGGTGGCCAGGCGCGCCACGTCTTCAATCTTACGACCCCGAGCTGTGACCAGTGTGTCATCGGCGTAACAGAATACGCCCAGCCCGGGGGGTAGAGCACCGCGCAGGACCCAGTCGTAGCCGATGTTCCACAGGAGAGGGCCAAGGACGGACCCCTGCGGAACACCGCTCGAAATGGTCCTGCGCTGGACGCCGCCGTCTCGGTCCTCGTACAGGACACACCTCCTCTCGAGGTAGTCTGCCACTAGCAGCCTCAGGTATTTGGGCACTCCATGGAACCGGAGCGCCTCCCTTATACTGCCAAATGGCAGACTGTTAAAAGCGTTGGCGATGTCCAAAGACACCGCCAACAGCACTTCGCCGTTCACTACGGCTTCCTCGGTCGCGGCCCTAAGGGCCAATATGGCGTCGATCGTCGAACGCCCAGCACGAAAGCCATACTGGGCGTCCGACAGGTCGGGGCCGACCTCGCTCAGGTGCCGGACGATGCGGGAGGCGAGAATCCTCTCCAGCAGCTTCCCCGCCTCGTCCAGCAACACGATTGGCCTATAGGCCGCGACCGAGTCCGGGGCCCTCCCCGGCTTCGGTAGAAGCACCAGCTTTCCCACTTTCCAGGTCTCAGGGAACCTTCCAGACGCCAAGCAAGCGTCGAAAAGGCCCCTGAGGCGGTCCCCCAAATGATCGAGGATCAGGGCCAGCACTCGGGCAGGTATCCCGTCCGGCCCTGAAGCGGTGTTCTTGGAGCGAACTCTGAGAATAGCCGCCCCTAACTCCACCTCCGTGACAGGCGGCACCTCTTCGGCCTCCCCGACTTCAGCCCTAGTAGGGACCATCGCCGGGGAAGCGGCTACGCCCGCGTCAACGTCGGTCATTACGATAAAAGTATTCTATGTCCTTCTTCAAGATACCATATATTCTCTTGGCAAATTTAATTACGATCCGTTCAGTCTTTTTGTTTTGAATAGATGGACAAACAGAGTTACTTTCGCATTTATAATTAAAGTAGTGTAGAAGCATAGACAATTAAAGTTACGTCAAGAAATAAATTCAACCCCTTTACTCCCGTGGTATGTCAAAGAAATCTAAACATTTTTAGTTCCGGAGACTCCGAACTCCATGTCTATACAATAAATCACATCGATAATGGTATTTTTTTTTATTTTGACGAAAACGAATAAACAACTAATATGATAGAAATTAAAATGAAACTTACAACTTCAGTTCTGAGTAAAGATGACACGGAATAACCCTCAGGATTGACTGTAGGTAAGTCCATATAACGTTCCGTGTAGATGGTGTCTGTAATAAAATTAGTAAGATAATAAATTTTGTGTTTTTTTTATATACTACCAAGGAGGCAAACAAGCATACGGCCCGCCTGATGGTAAGCAGTTACCGTAGCCTATAGACGCTTGCAATACCAGGGGTATCACTCGCGCGTAGCCGACCCTTTAGAAACCTTATAACTCCTTTCTTGAAGAACCCCATGCTATAGTCTCTCGGAAAAACCTCACTTTGATTTGCAGTCCATTAGAGCGATTTCGGACTAGTTTTTTTTTAACATATAAACGGTCGTCTCGGCATACGCGCTTAAACGTGCGCTTCATTAAATCTGCACCTATACGCGCGTATAAAACGCTAGAACGAAAACGCTCTTAGGTCCTGAGTTGGCAATTGTAGGTTTTGTTTTTAGAGTTTAGTGAATCGAATTTAGCTTACTCTCTTGGCTTTGGACATTTTGGCTAAAATCTAGATAGAAAATCTGATTAGACGCGAATCACTTCTTTGAAGAATTTTATTTTGTTTCTTTGTAAAGTTTAGATTTTAAATTGAATTCAATAATAGCAGACAGTATTTACTGTAAAATTGCACCCTAGCAAAGTACAACAGGGATGTTAGTTTTTTATTATTTATTTTCAAGTTTTCGAGCAAAATCTTCCCAATACATACCATAGAACCTCCAGTCAACGACAGGGGCGACGGCAGCAGCACAGCGGAATACTGATCCACCTTCAGCAAGAGCCTTACTTGCCGCGTATCCACCGTATGACCAGCCCCAGATACAGGTGCGGTTGGAGTCTACCCAAGATAAGTTGTCTTGTAAATATCTGAAATGGACATCACGTAAGTTATAGAATGCCGACAACGAATATAATTTGATTATGAAATTCAAATATTATGTTGTGTTCTAGGTTTTTCATAAGGACGGCATATATTGATATAACTACAATATCCTAACCCTGTTCCTGCAGGTAGTAGGATATACAGAGCAGTATGTGAGTGCTAATATAGAGGGCGCTCTGAGCGTCTTGTATATATTGTCACTGACAACGCCAGTGGCAGTGGAACGGGCAAACTTCTTTGCTTGTACTCTATGTTTAGTCGTCATGCCATCGATATCGATCGATCAAGAAGATATTTTCTGGATATAGTGCAGTTCATTTCTAAGAATATCCTCCTTAGAAATGATTGTATCTCGTGGCCTTACTTGGTAACGCTAATTTGATCCTCAATCTCAACGGTTCCAAGCTTCCTATTCACTGCAAACATGTTGGATACACCACGAAGTCCTGAACCTCTTCCATCGATGTGTGCAACAGCAATGTTCCAGCGACTGACCAAGGAGCTGCCCCAGTCTATGTTCCATTGTTTGGTTACAAGCGCTGTGTCGGGACCGCCGTACCTGGAAATAAGAAAATGAATATTACTAAGATTATAGCCACATAGGTACATTATCTTAGAAAAAATATAATGAAAGAGGTTTCTGAATTGTTTTTATTACGGCTATAACTACGGTTGAAATCAGTGCACATTATGCTGACGGTACACCTGACCAATTTTTCGCCTTCAGTCTAGCCAGCACGAGACATATAATAGTGCCCAAATTAATGCATAAACACAGATGCACTCACTATGCTTGGTGGTCGGACACCAAGCCGGCTACCAGTGGAAGGCCAGGCACAAGCCTTCCATCCATTCCCTTTCTACCAAAAATCACCGTGCTCCAATCGTTACATATTGTGAAGAGGAAAAAGAACTTGGAGTATTTTAAACTATGAAACATCATTAAGTACATAGTTTCTGTTAACGCTCACAACTTTTTACATACCTTTGTTTCATTAAAGGAGATTTGTCACACAGGTTTCCAACCTAGCTCAAACTCCAGCTCTCACTAAGGTTTACTTTAAGTAATCCCTTTATTAAGAACATACCTATGTACTAAACTTTTTGAGAGAATTAATAAATATATTATTCTTATTATAACATTTTTAAAATGATATCCTTATTGTTAAGTAGAACTTTGTCTAATACCAACATTTCAAATTATAATATCCCTCATCGTTGAAACACTGTATATCTGTACATAGAAAATCTACTTACACATAAACTAGTAATGGCACATTGTTGAGGTTTTGATAATTAGGTGGCACTTGTATATGAACATCGGCAGATGCAGCACCAGCAATGGGTACTGTCAAGCGGATGGTTTGTGGGAGGTCACGGTTCGCTAAGGTGTTGTTTAGTTCATCAGCACCGTCCCACAGACGCACTAGAGAGCCATCCTGAAAATTATTAAAATACAAATTAGAATTAATAACTATTAGATGGATTTGATATATGCGGTTTCACGTAAGTTTTGTTTGATATGATATAGGTATACCACAGAAGAAGACGTTGCAGCAGGCCCAGAAATTATGATGATGGGAAATTTAAATGATGTCATGACGAGCTTAACTCCTACGGCGCTTACTGAACAGTGAAAGGAATTAGAGAAAGACCTTTTCACCCTGGTGGTGGAGGACAATAATAGGTACTCATTATTATATTTAATACTAGCTGTTGCCCGCGGCTCCGCCTGCGTGGATGTCTGTTATCGCTGTAGCCTATGTGTTATTTTAGACCATAATCTATCTCTGTGTCAAATTTCATTCAGATCCGTTCAGTAGTTTTTACGTGAAAGAGTCACAAACATCCACCCATCCATCCATCCATCCTTACTTACAAACTTTCGCATTTATAATATTAGTAGGATTATTAGTTTATTAGTTAACTCACAGTATTATAAACGAAGAGTTGAGGTACACCTGGTCCAGCACAGTTAACAATGATCCTTCCACCATTGTTGCTGATGGTACCCTCGTTATACAGACACTCGCCACCATCCTCTTTAACAATGTTGCAACTGAAGCAAGACACCTCTCTGTTGGCGTTCACAGAGAAAATGTGCTGCTCAGCAGAATCCGACTCGCTGGTGGCCTTGTACCAACTGGAAACAAGAAGAATGCAATTTATTAATGGCACTAATCTAATGTATCAGGTATTTTTAACATAAATATTCTTCTCTCAAAAATTGGATTATTTTGGATAGTATTTCTTACTATTATCATTGGATAAAGAAAAGATGCAAAAGAAGGCCTACAGCATTTTAGCTAGTTTTAAACTACTAGCAATTAACTTATATTTAACTGTCCATGTGCCTGATAGGAATTCTCCTCATTCGTTAGAGTATGTATTTTCAGAAAATTTACAGTGCTCATCTACGTCGTACTAATAGGGCTTCGCTGTGCATTTTATGCTTCTTCTAAACCTATTGGTTTAAGCTTTTCGTTATGTGGAAGTCATTGTTAGACTTAATATATTTGCTCGAGGTAATTTCTGGATTTTTCATCAAAGTCAAACTCATTTATTCATTTAGAGAAACACAGGATACTTATGAACGCAATAAAAACAAATGCCAACATTTTTTCCTAAGGCCAATTCGCTGACTAAGGTAGGGCCTTGAGAAGAATTGGCTAGAAACTCGGGCCACTATTTTTAATCGCCAGAGTATAACATTTACAATTTGATATGAGTTACAATATTAATGGTAACAAAAAGGGACGGAAACCAATATATTATTATCTACCATAAGAACAAAATTTAGATAAGTCATCTACGCCGGAAAGAACTTTTGAGCCTCTAGACAAGTGGCGTAAACGATAGTCGAATCGAAAAGTCAAAAAATAAAATGTATGGGATTTGACATGAGTCTGCGATTTAATGTCGTAAACTTACGTCAAATCCCATACATTTTCTTTTTTGACTTTTCGATTCGACTATCGCTTATGCCACTTGTCTAGAGTTTCTGAAAGCGTTCCGATGGATGCTGTTCTTTTATTAAATCAAAAAACGTATCTATTTCTTACATAACATCGTCGGAAGTCCATTGCAGAATCTCAAGTACGGTATGTGCAGTGTTGATGCGGTTGGTAGCAGTCCACGCGGTGGGTGCACCGGTGCCTTGAGTCACTTGCACTATTTGCTTGAAGAGAGCGCCGTTGACGGACTGGAAAGGTCGATTATTTGATGAGCGTTTTATAAGTATTTTTAAACCTTTTCAGTAGGAAACAAGGCCTGTGTTGTAAGGAACACAGACGTAAGGTAGGTATATCCAGATTTGTTTACTACATAGCACCTATTAGATATGTACTTGGAAAACCATAGGACCTACCTTTAATAAAATTAAAAACTTATTTCACAATGACTTAAATTGGTTTGGTATAAGAAATCGTAGTTATATCGAACCAATTAAAGTATAAAGACTTTAATTGGTTCGATCGGTCTTTCAATTCTCATAAAATTATTAATATACTATCCACTAATATCTACCAATTTACCTATTTTTATTTTCCAAGAGGACAGTTTTATGAGTCACTATTTACAAGTATTTTAAAGGGTATTCTTTCAGCTTACAAAATCTACAACGTGGCTTCTCGGCCTGAAATGCAACTTACTACTTAGTTTAGAAAAATGATAATAGATGGCAGTAGCAGTAGTATCTAGCAATTTTTACTTTTATTCTTATGTACCTTCACGTTCGCTTATTTCACAGGAATGTCAATAGATGGCGTGACCATTTTGATAGTTTACTCACCTGTGGCAAGATTGTGATGAAAGAGGTGCCTGCATCGTTGAACATAAGTGGAATATTGTCTATCCAGCCATCAGTTTCAGTATAGGAATAAATCTGAAATTTAAATATTAATATCTTTATATATATATTATTTATTGTGTGCGTGTGTATGTCACTGAACTCCTCCTAGACGCCTGGACCGATTTTGATGGAATTTTGTGTGTGTGTTCGGGTTGGACCCTGGATGGTTTATATTTACAATTGGACCCGGTAGGTGGCGCTGCTGTCGGTATTTCAGCTTTTTCAAGCAGGACGACGTCTGCCAGGTCCACTAGTGTTTTATATATAGGTACCTAGATATTTTTAAGGAGACGTTGGTTGTCTGTGTGTAGAGTGTTTTAACAAATTAACATTAACTATTGTAGATTGAAATAATCTTGATTTAAACAACAGTTTCCAAAAATAAATTACAATCTAAATGTTACCCCAGCATAGTAATTAGATTTTCCTTCTTCTATTAGGTTAGAGCGGTGGTCGCCAAGTGGGAGTAACCGACTTGCACACAAGTTCGAAAAATACTAATTAAATGATTAACCGTCTGCTAATGGTAAAGGAAAACATCGTGAGGAAACCCATACATCTTAGAAGAAATTCTAAAACCCGAATTCCGATTCATCAACCCGTATTAGGCCGGCGTGTGTGGATTAACGCCTAAATCCTCTCTCTTGCTAGAGGAGAGGAGACCCGTGCCCAGCAGTGCTATTAAATTCTATTAAGTACCTGTAGGTACTCGCTATGCATAAGAAAGGCAAGCCTCATGTAGTCTACCAGCTACAGAGAGCATTATAAATGGGAAAGTAAACCATATTGCGAAGACCCCCACATTATTAAGAAAAACAAGATGATGATATCAAACTCCTGTTAGTTTCTTGCCTTCTCGCTCGCACATGTATAGCAGTTGTAAGTATTAAAGAAGGATAGAAGTATACCTGTGTACAAGCTGCAGTGCCGGCGGTACATATCACCACTCTCAGGGTTGTCTGAACTCTATTAGTCCACATCAGAGCGATGGAATTGGAGTTCACGAAACGAACAGTCTTGAGGATAGGCCTGAAAGTATGGATAAATAAATATTATACGTCATGCAAATATAAACTTAAAGAAAATAATAATAAGGTGTAAGTTTATATTGAAAAAATGTATTAAATACAAGCTAGTAAATTAGTATTTATGTAATTAATTCTTAAAAAAGTACAAACGCGACGCGCCTGTCTTGTTTTGTTGAAAAGTTTTTATTAAGACTACCTTTAAACATCATAAACACGCACTACACTCTCATTAGCCATCAAGATAATAATCCACAAATGCAAGAACAACGCGGCTACCTTGTATCGTTGAACAGTTGTCATGGTCACCTTCCGACTTCATTATCACGTCCTAAATACCCATCTAGGAATATAGTACTCGTCAAGATAAATCCAGAACAGCCAAACACGACACGGCTATCTTGTTTCGTTGAAGAGTTGCCATGGCTACCTTCATTGATGAACCAATTAGTCTCGTCAGGTAATTTATATTTACCTGTAGACTTTAGATTATTTCCCTTTGTAGAAAGTAGGACATAAACTCCTAATTACAACGATTCTTTTCACCACATTATCTTAAGTTCTTGTAGCTTTTGTATCAATACTTACTGATCAAGGTCGGTGGGAGCTTCGTAGACGTTGTTCGTGTTTGTTGTAAGGTCATATAAGGTGACTGTTACTGTAGGGTTGACGGTGCCAGACTGAAAGTTATACAACAAGAAACATTTACTATTTTATTGTTAAAAGTGGATAAACCTCACTCTCATAATCCAATACTACTTGGTATGATTAATTTTTAAATAATAAAGATATATTTTATACATTTTTATTAAGATTGCAATGTTATCATGACACGTTTCTATCTTATACTTACAAAAAGAGGCGACCTTAGCAAATTGGCCGTAGGAAAAAATATGCTAGCATTTGTTTTAAGACTTTCATAAGTATCATTTATTTGATTAAAATGAATAAAATAGTTTAACGGACGGTTCTAAACGGCAATCCGACACGACTGGAGACAGATTAGGCGTGCAAAATGTGCTTTCAGAGGTACAGTGGTGTAAACACCGCCAATATACAAATTTTAAGCATCTTTTATAAATTTCTAGACAAAAAAGTCAACATCTAGATTTGGTTTGACTTGGGGATTGAATCCAAGACAAAACATTAAGTTAAACAGTAAGTACGTAATATGGTATATAAAAAAAATACAACGCTTGTGAACACAGACTGTTAAGTTATGACAACACGACTAAGTAATGCTTTTTAATACTGCAGCTTTTGTAAATGTCACGTTTTTAATTGTTACAGAATTTTGCATTGTCTTAAGTAAGAAAGTTTATTTTTTTATTTATTTTTTAAAAGACAACTCCCGCACTAGAGAACAAGCTCTGTGTCGCGGGGGACTATACAAACATACAATTAACGGACACAATTTACACCCAGACTCAGAACAACTCTTTGTGGGTCACACAAAGTTTTGTCCTGGGTGGGAATCGAACCCACAACCTCGTGCACAGCAGGCGCATACTGCGACCACTGGAGCACCAAGGCAGTCAAAGTTAATTTTGTCCAGAGTATAGCTGCGGGTTTAATCTTATTAATACTTGTTAATATTAATATGTAAAGAAAAATCTTTGCACTTTTTAAGCTGATTGCGCGCTTACGAGGAGTATGAAATTTGGCATAGTTCATACCGAGAATTATTGCAAAAAGCATTTTTTTTTAAAGACAATTAGGTCGAATTTCGACCACTGAGTGATTTTTAGTTTAAATAAATTGCTACGAAGTTGCATGATATTGCTCCTTTTTCTATTAAAATGGCCAGGCATATAATTACGTCAGAATTGCTTCTGTAGAATTTTTTTTTTTATTAAAAAAATGTATGTAAAAGAATACATAAATTTTGACTGATCTGAGAATTTCCTATATAATAATGTAGTCAAAAATAAGTAAGAAGAAATACACAGAGAAAAGAATAAAAACAAAAGGCCTTAGGGTCGAGCTCTATGTTTAACATGTTCTATAGAACTTTCTAGCTACAGTCTGTCAAAGGAATCATGATAAGTATATCTAAACTCAGTTATTATGGTTGTCAAGTCAACAATCTGTAACATGCCCCCAGGACGCGAACGCGAAACAAGTCCAAGTAACTTTCACTTATCACATAAATCTCTTGTTCTTAACATCTTAAGGACAAGAGATTTATGGAATAAATAATAATAAAATTTCTATTCTTTTAAAGCAATAATTCTCTAATAGGTATCTATATCTATCTAATACCTTTAAACGAGCATTTCTTATATAATATATATTATATTTATAATCTTAATCTCGGAAACGGCTGGAACGATTTTTATGAAATTTAGTATGCAGGGGATTTCGGGGGCGATTAATCGATCTAGCTAGGTTTCATTTTTAGAAAACGTATATTTCCAAAAAAGACTACTGAGCAAAGCTCGGTCATTCAGGTACTAATAATTCTACAAAGAAAAATGATAAAAGGGCTGACAAAATATGCTTCTTAGTTCTTTAGTTGCTAAGGCTATGCTTGCAAGTGACAACCTAAATTTATACAAAATGCAATCCCGCCTAATTAATTAATTAAGCCGCTTTTTAAGATCTAAATATATTCATTGCAGGCAAAGTGAAATCGCGGTATAGCATTGATGCAACTATAAAATTATAAATCGTATGTATGTTAAAATCGACTCATTAGGTGTATTTTGATAATTATGTACGTGATGAGATTGCGCCTGTAAATATACTATAATATGTTAAACTTATAAAAGTGCAAAAAGATGAACGGCGTTTCTTAGATTCGACATTTCCAACAGCAATATAGTTTCATAACATTTTGAGACGTATTTTTATGATATGAGATTTGGACTTTAAAAATAAAAAAAAAGAATTGACGGTAGCTAGAAGAAACAAATACCGAAAGTAAATTAAATATTTGATCCTAATATCAATAATGAAGACTCTATTTGCTAGAACATGTATAAACAATAAAAAATAATAAAGATTGAAACATAAAAAAATATATCTGGGTCAATCAACCGGTCAACGCATGGATGGACGCCCTAGATATTACTGGAGCGAAATAGTACAGGTGACCTTTGCAAACTATAATTAATTATAGAGAAACTATAACTAAAAGAAGTCACGGGTCAAGATTCTAAAACTAAGCTATCAGAGTAAAATATTACACTGACAAACATTCGCCTTAACGCCAATGACGTAATTAACTAACAGATCGAGTTTGAGATTGTACTCGGAGAGCAAGTGCAACGTTCATAAGCTACGTCAACTTTGTCAAAGTTTTAATGATTTTAGTTCAGTGCAATATAGTTTGTGAACTTGATGCGAATAAAGTAACAGATAAGGTTATAACAGATATTGTTGTTACTTTATAATAATGGCTGGAAACTTAGCAAGATATACACAGTGACATGCCATAGTATTATCTGATGCATTTCTAAAGTCACTTTGATATAGAGAAACCGAGAATATGTCGAGAAACGGAATTTTAAAGATTAGGTAGGTAATCAGTTAAGTATAGCCTTCAAGAATAAGGTTGCGGGTAGCTGATGAGGAAGGTCAGCTCAGGACCAAAAGCTGAGGCATTCCTTGGGGCTAGTTCTAGCAGTGGACGTGTCTTTTGATTGAGATAATGACGATGATTGTGAATCGTTAAAGTTAAAAAATCTTCCCGCGACTATTTTAAGATTAGTGATTACATTTGTTCCTTTGTTCTTTGAAGAGAATATTACTTAAGTATTTCTACTAGTTTGAGCTTAGCGTACATACGTCAGCTAAATTAAAATTATCGCTACAATGATTGAGTAGTTTATAATTGGAATAATTTCAAGGACCAAATTTTCCAAAATGTTACATATTATATTACTTCAACAAAATGCTAACTTGAGATATACAAGAAACAATTTAAAGTAAAATACTATGGTATTAGTTATTTTTATATTTGTAACAAGCTCAATTAAATAATATATGCTTGGCACCAAAATTCTTCTGTTCCTGAAAATTTTACTTACCTTGGGATAGCGAATCTCGTGATGTTGAGTATATTGGTAGTTGACGGAGCCGGGTACGCCGAAGTGAGGAACCCTCATCACGCGCACGTTGTTATCGTCGAAGGTGACGTAAGCCATTTTGTTGCCGTCATTGGAGAACCAGATGGCGTTGTTTGAGCCGAAGACTTCCTCTGTAAAAATATTGATAAACTTTATAATTGAAAAGGAGAAAATGCGTAGGAGAACCAAAGTGGCGGCACAGCAAGAAGAAATGCCTCAATTTAATGGCAATGGGTAGTACACATATCATAGCGCGCAGAACCGATTGTTACTGGAGCATCAGATGTTATGGAAATCCTTGAGGAAAGTCTATGTCCAGCAGTGGACATTATTTGGCTGAGATGATGATGATGAATTTGAATGTATTGATTTATTAGGTGTCGTAACTTAACATGATTTCGAATTGTTATTATTAATGAAATCCAATTAAACATTTTTATAAGTAGACTGAATAACCGACTAGTATATGCTGTGGAAATGTTTTATGGAGGCCAATGTCCAGCAGTGGACGTCTTTTAGCTTACATAAATTTCATGATGAAATAAACTAAATTCCCATAAGCAAGTTTTGTTTAGTAAGTTTTGTGCTATGTTTCATAGCATATGAGATTAACACGACATGCATTTTGCTTTGCTTATGAAAATGATCTTCTTCATCATCGATCTGTGATGTCTATGAGAAGCTGTCGGCGAAAAGTGAGAACTAGGTGGACAGATGACTAATTCATACCTTCATAAACCCAATCAGGGATTCCATTGTAGATCACGTTTAATTGTCCAGTAGTGGTGATCTGCCTGGCGGTTGTGGTCAAACTGGATTGGTAATAGATGTTGTTCAGGTACACATAAGCAAATGCAGTTCCTAAGGGTGCCCATACGAAATTTTGTAGGAACGCTTCTTCAGCGGTAAGGCCTTCAGGAATGATGTCAGATTCGTTGCCAGTGACGATGTCTACTGCAGCGTATCGGGCAAGGAAACTGTACCTGTATACCTGAAAATAAAGCAGAAATTGTGATCATTATTTTGGGAAGTTATTAGAGTCAAAGGATAGACTAGTGACAGTATTTTTTTTAAAGACGATTTCCGGATTAGGAATCATTCCTGTTTCAAGGAGGACTTCGCAAAAGGACTCAAAGCAAAATGGTTTACACAAATTTTTGTATTCCACTCTCGTGGTGACCACGGTCGGTGCAATTCTGCCGAAACATCGGCAACAAAAAGGTATGAAGACCTTCGAAATATTACATGATTTCGACCCGTTGTCTACTAGTAATACTGTGTACAAATTGTAAAAGTTTAAAAGATTTTAATATTTTATTTGTCTTTTACGTGAGTCGAGCCTACGATACTCAGCGAGGTGTTAGTAGCGATGGGCCCACTTGAACTACTTTACTTTTGTTTGCAGCTATAACGTACATTTTTTTACGTCACCAAAATATATCGACAGATATAGCACGATATATTTCGGCCGCAGAGCTAATGAGTGCAAAAAATTATTAGTATTAAGCTAATTTCAGACTACGCTATACTATTGTGTATAGGTAGCTATTCTCTCTACTATCTATTTAATATAGCGATGAAATACCTAAATGTTAGAATATTATATTTATACTTATAGCGTATAGTAAGTCAATAATACATATATAGTACAGTACTGTGTGAACGTGTCCATAAAAATCTATGGTGCGCGATATTGTTGTGCTTTAAGCTATATACTATATGCTATTATATTATAGCGTAGTCTGAAAGCCGCTTTATAGCATTGCCATCGTCTGTGGCAGCTTGCTTTACCATAATATATAGCTTACTATAATAATATATATTATAGCTACGTATGTTGTGGGCTTTAAGGTTTCATTGACTATAATAATAATATAATACGTAGGTAAGTATGAAAAATTGCCCTTTCATAAATAAAGAAAAGCCAATTCTAAACTACGAGTACATATAAGTTCTAATAAAATGCTCACAGGTGTCTTTTCAAGTCATTGAACTGGCTACAGCCAGTGGAAAAATAAACTAGAAATAGACAATAAAATGATAATAAAACTAAGTAATTAAGTTAATACTGCTATTAAAGCACTATTAACTTAATTACTGTCGTTCATGAAAAGTGCATTGCCAGAGGCTATAAACTTTATCAAAATTTTTAAGGGTATTTTTGAAGGTTATTTACTTAAAGATACTTTATTCCCGCTCTAAGGAACAAGCCATGTATCACGGTGACTTCACAAATATAAATTCAACTAAATTCTGTGCTTTGTAGGGATCAAACTCACCACACGTCGCGTAGTGGTGAATGGCAACCACTTAAGCCACTAAACCAACCAATCCTATAGAAAATGCTTATATTTACAGTATTATTTAAAAAAACTCGAAGTCCTTTATTCAGTTAGATGCATAATACTTATGAACGTCAAAATATTTTTTTTTCCTTCAGCCAATTTGCTATTTTATTTCTTTCTTTTTTTTTCTTTTAGAAAGACAAGTCCCGCACTAGAGAACAAGCTCTGTGTCGCTCTACAAACATACAAATTAACGGACACAAATTACACTCAGATTCAGAACAATTCTTTGTGGGTCACACAACGTTTGTCCTGTCTTGGAATCGAACTCACAACCTTGTGCACAGCAGGCGCATACCGCCACTGGACCACCAAGGCAGTCATAAAATACATAAAACAAATTTTCAAAATTTAGAATCTATGAGAATGTTAGTGAGGAATAAAGCAAAGCAAAGCATAACGTGATCAGATTGTACACTAAGTGAAAATATAAACATAAACTACTTTTTTAATATTTGAAAGAGAATCATGCCAAGATTGACATGAAATCAACAAAAAGGAATAAAGTGGAAAGTCAATTATGATCACGAAACACCTCTAGGTACTTTGATCACTTATATTAAATATTTATAATATCTTATTTAATCCTTCAATCAATTAGCAACTTTGTCCAATGACGTTTTATATCCTTAAATATTTAAAAAGAAAGTAAGCACCATACATGTAAGCAAGGCCTACTGGGGAAGTTTTAGAAACAACTTTTTTCTATTTCAGGCATACACCTATTATACTGTTCACTCTACAAATATCTTTATCTATCATTTCTGTCCATCCTAAGGTTGCCTGTAAGAAATTGCTTTTAGCGATAAGGCCGCGCATTGTGCATTGCTATTTTAGCAAAACTATGTAAGCAATATGTATTTTGGTGTACAATAAAGAGTTATCTATATATCTATCTATCTACACCATGGTGTATATCTGGGATATTCCTAGCATGTTGCCAACCCAAAAAATAGTATATTTTTTTTGGGTTGGCAACACGCCAGATATTGCAAGCGTACATAGGCTATGATAACTGTTTACCATGAGGCGGGCCGTATGCATATTTGCGACCTATAAAAAGTGGTTTTGAACAGACCTAGCGTCATATTTTATTTCATATAAAAGATAAAACAAGTGCTATATAATAATCTTGAAACTCTTCGTCGCGGTTCAACAAAGTTAAGTATTACGGAAATTGAATTGTCCAATTGGGTCAGATTCAGAACCAGGTCAAGTTAATGCAGTTGTCTGTTCGTTCAGTTCATTCTTCATTCTTTTGTTCAATGTGTCACGTATGTCTATTATGATTTTCTAGTGATATGTTTTTTAAGACAACGCCTGCACTAGGTAACAAGCTCTGTGGGATAATACGGGCACAATTTACATCCAGACTCGGAAGAAACATTTATGGATCACACAAAGTTTTGTCCCATGTGGGAATCGAACCTACGACCTCCACATAGCTGTCAGGGACACTAACCACTAGACCAACAGGCCAGTCAAGACAACAAACAAATTGATTCGAGAAAAAAAATATAAAGGAAACACATTGCGCGAACATGTTCTTATGGAAAATGAGTGGAGAAAGCAGTAGGTAACAGTCGAATTTCGACCACTCGTAATAATAGTAAAAGCAATCTATATAATATGTCGCACTGCTGGGCACGGGTCTCCGCTCTTCTATTAAGAAAGCTGTTAATATTATGTCTGTGGAATTTGGATACAGTGTACAATTAGACTAAACGTAAAGCGTTTATAGTCAAGCCTATTATTAAAACAAACTAATGTCGTTATGAAATCCATAATTATGCGATTGAAAACCTCATGCTATGAAGTTACTCAATGTCAAATGTATTACCAGAAAACACATACTAAGGGTACTGAATATTCCAAGAAGAAAAGGGTCTATACTAACATATTGTATAGGTACTTATGTTACGAAGGAGAAATAATCTTTCTATTACATTACTTAAGTTGGGATTATTGTTATGATTACACGCTCTTGTGAACATCGAACGTGAACAATCAAAGCTCTGTCCTATTTACTTACAAATTATTTACAAGTTTTTATAGAAAGAATATCTCGTTTATCTACTGAATTTAACAGGTAATATTACGGATATTAGACGAATATAACATGTTTATAAATATTGCCGTTTTATTTTTTCAATTATGTGACTACTTATTTAGTAAATATTATTTTTTTCAATTCTGTACTCAATTTCAGCGGGGCGCCAACTCGTTTTTATTATTTGCTTCTCTTTCATTCCTATGTAAATCGACAGTGACCAAATGAGTATTTAATTCTCAAGTTTCTTTTGAAGAAAGATATGTCGTCAGCGCTCGGAAACCATCGGGAAACTGAGTACTAAAGGAACAATTACAATCTCACATGGTAGTTTATTAGCAGTAACTCTACTGAGCAAAAGTTGGTTAGTTTCAAGGTTAATTAAGTTAAACATTGCTGCAACCAGTAATCATGTTTATGTACCTACTAATTGTGCCTTTAGGTATTTTTAAGTAGAGACAATTAAAAACGTTACGCAGTATAAAAAGGTTACAATTCTTTTAATACAAAAAAGACTCCGACACAAGTAGCCTTTCGAAAAACCTTCCCGAAGCTTTGGAATCAGACTACTTAGGTAGCAAACAAGCATGTCTGATAGTAAGAAGTTACCGTTGACTATTTACGCTTGCTATACTTAGGTAGGGTTGCACAGGTACGCGAATTGCTTAAATAAAGAATCTCATCTCTCTTATAATATTTCCTATACCACAGTGTATACCAGAAATCAAATTCAAAGTGGGGCAAATATGGATTTTTCTGAATGTGAGACGAACATGTGGGGCCAATGTAGAACGAATCCTCTCTAATTATTATTGAACATACATATTCGACAACTATAACTACCATTTGATGTATATGTTACTTATAGGCTTTTCTGATCATGGTAATTACCTCCAACCATACTTGCCGTAATTACCTAAATATTTACAATATTGTGGCTATATAAAATCAACCTTAACACGAAATCATAAAGTCGATTTTTATTTATTTCTAATCACTCGAATATTAGGATGAACAAACGAGGAATATTGCGGAAATTATAATAAATAGAAGACATGGTTTACAGGATGTTTGTATATATACAAATAAATATCTATCCTATATTACAACCTTGTTTCCTTATTTGAGAAAGTATTATTATACTTATATACCTTATATATACCTTTATTATCCTATATTTATCCTACTAATATTATAAACGCGAAAGTTTGTAAGTAAGTATGGATGGATGGATGGATGTTTGTAACTCGTTCACGTAAAAACTACTCAACGGATCTGGATGAAATGTGGCACAGAAATAGATTATGGTCTGGAATAACACATGGGCTGCTTTTTACAGCGATGACTGACATCCACGCGGGCGGGGCCGCGGGCAACAGCTAGTATGATATAAAGTAGCCTTTGACTGCATGATTGGTTTATTGGCTTAAGTGGTTACCTCGCCATTTACCACTGCGCGGCGTGTTGTGGGTTAGATCCCACACGGGTATACGCGATAACTGATATTCATGTGGACGAAGTCGTGGGTAACAGCTAGTATTATTATATAATAATAATAATCTATTAATTTAAATAAGTTAACAAATTTATACATATAAGTCTTACATAATAGTAAATGTTTTTTGTAATACTACTTAGATGGCGAACAAGTCAAATTTAATACCAGGGTTTTATGACTTCTCTGGGATAGGAAAACGTTAAATTAAAAACGCATTCCTAAATAAACGCTGGAAATTTGTACTCACAAAACCACAAATACAAATGTGTCTTTAATTGTGGTCTACGTTAAGGTGGAGGTTCTTCCCCAATCGGGCTGGCATGGTTGTATATTGCCCTATAATAATATAATAATAGCAACCCAATGTCCCACTGCTGGGCACGGGTCTCTCCTTCTCTATCAAGAGAGAGAGAGAGGGGGTTTAGGCCGTAATTCACAGAAGCTAGCCTAATGTGGGTTGGTGAATCAGACATTTCTTTAGAATTTCTTCTAAGACATGTAGGCTTCTTCATGATGTATTCCTTCACCGTTAGCAGATGATGAATCATTTGAGTTTATATAAACTTCACAAAGGGGAGTGGTTTTTAAAAGGTCGGCTACGCGTGAGTGACACCCCTGGTGTTGCAAACGTCCATAGGCTACGGTAACTGCTTACCATCAGGCGGGCTGTATGTTTATTGGCACCTTGGTAGTATAAAAAATAAAGTGAAATTCACATTGGTACTGCCACTCGGGATTGAACTCGCACCTCTTGCGTGCAAGTCGGTTACTTTCCCACTCGGCCCACTCTTGCCCTACCTCTTATATTTACATTTAAAATTGCGTATTACTGACGACACAGCAAGTAATATTTGAGTGTTTACTTACACGATATGAAAAGCAATTTGTATCCTCATAAAGCGAGAGTAGGTACCGGCTGTGTTTGGTAAAAATATGTTTAAGCTCGAGAGCCAATTTACGTGTAAGGGTTATTGAGTTTTATGATGGTACTTCATAATAATATACAAGCCAGTTTTAATACGCATTTGTTTTGATATTATATTATTGTGAAATAAGTACTAAATGAGACGTACCTAGTGCCTTACGTCTCATTTAGTACTTATTTCACAATAATATTACGCGGGTAAGCCTGACTGCAGAAGGGTTTTAACCTGTAACAGCTAATATTTTTAGTAATAATATTTTCGGGACAACTCACACGTCGCTACCTGATCCCAAACTAGGCAGAGCCTGTACTATGGTAACCAGACTAATAAAAATATTTATAAATTTCTAAATACATACGTATTATAGATAAATTACACCCAGACACAGAACAAATATTCGTGCTCATCACACAAAGATTTGTCCTGGGTGGGAATCGAACCCACGACCTCCAGCGTAGCAGTCAGAGTCACTAACCACTAGACCAACAGGCCAGTCAACCATAGCCTATATATAACTACAACCAGTCAAAAATAGCCTAACTTGAAAGATATTTTGGTAAAATTACACAATATTTACGATACTATTGTGGTCTCCGAAATACATTTAATTATAAAAAACATACATAAAAATAATGCCAAAGTGACACCTAAAATATTTTTTATACAAAAGAAAATTGTTTATTGTGACCAAATGGCTATTTAATTCTTATGGTCGTTGGCGGTTATCAACGTCCTATCGAAAAAACAGTCAAATCTCCACATAAAGTAGTATTATATTTCTATAGCGATATAATTTCGATCTGGATTTAATTTTCGAACAAAGCTGGATAAGTAATAAAGTTGACATTTTACGAATTAAATATACTTTGGTCGAAAATAAATAGCTTCATGGAACGTGTCTCTGCGATTAAAAAAAATTAAAATACTGTTACAGGGATACCCCATCACAATACTTACCCTGATTTTATATTCCCCTGGTATTTCAAACGTCCATAGGCTACGGTAACTGTTTATCATCAAGCGAATCGTATACTTGCACGCCTAAGTAATAATAATAATAATATTTTGGGACCACTCACACACCACCATCTGATCCCAAACTAGGCATAGCCTGTACTATGGTAACCAGACAACTGATAAACAGACTTATATATTTCTAAATACATACATATTATAGATAAATGGGTTCGATTCCCACCCAGAACAAACGATTGTGCTCATCACACAAATATTTGTCCTGGGTGGGAATCGAACCCACGACCTCCGGCGTAGCAGTCAGAGTCACTAACCACTAGACCAACAGGTCAGTAAATAATAATAATAATTAGGTAATATAAAAACCAAGTACCTATTTAGTTTGGGTACAAGGGCACACACATTCATTGTTGTATAAGGTTAACGTATTTTGAATGTTATTTTTTTAACAATAAAAATAATAAGTATTTTTTGCGTAATATTAAGTCCTTCGTTGGTCTTGGGTTTGTTGAGTCCAAGTGTTGATCACGTCACACAGTCCTGGGTTTAATAATAGATCATAAATAATAATTGTGGGCCTGATGCAAAGGGGGGTTCTCTTAGATACGCGCATCGTGCGTGACTAATCTTGAGGAGGTTCCTGTCTCTGGAGCCCTAACCACCGGTAGCTTGGTCCCTGTACCCAATACCAGTGGGTCTACTTTTAATATTTTTAAATGTATATTTTTTTTATATAGGTATATATTTAAATATGTTATGTTGTTTGTGAATGTAGTTTAATCAAAAGAATAAGAATATTTTTCGGGACAACTCACACACCGCAATCTGACCACTAATTAGGCAGAACCTGATGATAAACATACCTAATGTTTATATATTTCTTTATTTGGTTTTCGTGATTTCTCGGATGTCCTCCTGTAAGCGTCCCAAAGGCTATTTTTTCTTAAATGATATAAGAATTCCGACAAATACTATGATAATAACTTACCGGTGTGACACTGTATGCTAGAACAACTTGAGTGCCATCGGGAGACAACGTCATTACCCTCGAGGATTGCTGGAGAATCTGAAACAAAATTATTAGTCTTAGTAAAAATTCAACAGATTTTTTAATCGAGATGGTTCTTAAATATGTTGAATAGTAATTAATTATAGTTTTTTTGTCAAACTAAAAAACATTTTGACTGCTGTAGAATGTTTTAAAAATAGCTAATTAAACTCGATGATTTTAATAATATTATTATTTTTATAAGAAGACGACGCACTAGAAAACAAGCTCTGCGTCTGTGAAGTGTACCGTTTTTAAGTTCTCTAATGCAGGAGTTGTAAAAAATCTCAATCATAAAGTGTCTAATAAAATGTACTGTATTTCATACATAGCGATACATGAATATTTTTAATACATGTTTTACTGATATTTACACCCTACAAAGAAAACACAACCATACAGCAAGGTAATAAGTACTATATTTGAATGAAATCTTCTAGCTTGAAGAATTAATCAACATATTAGAGCTATCTACAAAATGCATCAACAAAATTGCGCAGTCACTTTTCGATGAACTGTCGGAGTGCTTTTAAAATTCAATTTATCTTTGCGAAAATTGCTTCGGAATTTGTTGTGTGGTGGCTAGTGCCCTTCTCTCTAAAGGTATAAGGTATATTATTTTAAATAGTCTGATGTATATCTGAAGATATAATATTTATACAGAATAGTCCCACGGATTTGTAATATATGGCATAATAATTAATAACAGATAGTACAATATCACTTGAAATAAAGTTCACATAATATAATTTTCATATTCTATAAAATATAATAACCTAATTTCATGTGACCTAATGTTATATTTTATTTTACCTTCATTTTGATATAATACCTAATATTTTTTGTATAATTATCTATCATTATACATTTTAATTCGTATAATGGTTTTTTATATAACGTTCATTTGACACTATTATGGCGTTATTAATTGACTGGCTTTGTGGTTCAGTGGCCGCAGTATGCGCCTGCTGTGCACGATGTTGTGGGTTCGATTCCCACACAGGACAAAATTTGGTGTGACCCGCAAAGAGCTGTTCTGAGTCTGGGTGTAATTTATGTCTGTTAGTTGTAAGTTTGTAAAGTCCCCCGTCATACAGAGCTTGTTCTCTAGTGCGAGAGTTGTCTTTTAACAAACAATGGCTGCGCAGAGGTTGCTCAGAGTGCACTGCGATGGGAATTATCCCAATATCTAGGCTAGAAAGTCTCGTAAGTTGTTTTTAAAAAAGTAATACTAAAAGGTATAAATTCGTTTTTGTTTTTGAAAAAACAACTCCCGCACTTAGGTAATAATATCTGTGTCGTGGAGGAATTATAAAATTAACGGCCACAAAGTCCACACAGGGTCAGAATAGCCATTTTGTGTATTACACAATTTTTTATTCGGTGTGTGAATCAAACTTACAATCCGCCGTACAGTCCAGATAGCAGATAGCCAGGCACATAAGCCACTGAACCAACGATGTGAAATATAAATGTGAAATTGAGTCTGTTTGTTACGCTTTCGAGACTAAACGGCTGAACTGATCTGAATGATATTTGGCAAGGAGAAAGATAGTGTTGTAGGGATAGACATAAGGTACATTTTACCGCGATAAACCCGGGTGGAGCCGCTAGTATGAAATATGCACAATTGTGACAAGATTTCATTTTTTCCTCAGAATTCAAAGAACCATAAAATTGTATTTCACTCACAAATAACACTGAAACAATTTAGCAACAGATTGTTTGTAATCATAAAGTAGTTATATAAAGTAATACCTAGTAACTAAACGTAGGTAATGAATAGATTAAAAAAACAACTAAAGGTTAAAAATAACCGTCGCCGTCGTAACTCATGCAATAAAAAACTCAAGAACAGATTAAGCAATCTAACCAGTCTATTAAAATCAAATTTGAATGAAAAAGTACATTACAAATGTGTATGCCTGTACTATCAGAACCTTTACAAAGCGTCCTGACGATATAACTCTCGCTCCTTGGAGGATGGGAAGGCATAGTGTGTCAAACGATCAGCGGGTTAAGCTACCAAGGGCGCGGTAACCCTATAGATGGGTGACCGCTTAGTGGTATTTCATTTGAGCGTCTCCGTTCTTCGGAGGGCCCGTTAAAAGTCGGTCCTGATTGTTATAAGTCGTTAGATCACAACAGAGGCCTAAAAATGGGCGATCTCAATAACTCTGTCACTAGGTTGGCCACTAACCAAACGATAAGAAGAAGTGTGGGATGCAACCTGTGATATTTTGGCGCCTTCCCAATTTCCATTCAGTGGCTTTCAAATGGGTTATATACATTTTTATATGTATGTATGTAAAAAAGTTAAAGTCGGCCCCAACTGTTTTGTGCTATAGTGTTTCGAGTGCATCAGTTTGCATGCTACCATGCTAAAGATATTAACTATCTTGCGATTAAAAAGAGTGGTCTGAGTTTCTTGCTACGAGTAGTTCTTCTCATGGCGCTCTACTGTCAGTCCTTCACACTAACAAAGTAACCTTGGCAAAGTAACACTTATGTTACTTTGTAAATGAATGAATTCTGAATTTGAGTTTTATATTATCAGTGGTTAAATAAAGGCAGAGGTCTATTTGGGAGTTCTGAATAACTTTGTCCCCAGGTTGGCTGTGGCCTTCTTTTAGAGGAAAGTCCTTCCCCAAACGAAGTAAGTTTTAAGAAATGTAGAGCACTCTACTAATGAGCAAGCCCGACTGGGGCAGGACCTCCACCTAACAGAAGACTACACCCAAATAACTAAACATAGCAGTGTGGTTGTTTTCCTGTGTGTGAGTACAGGTTTTACGCGCTATTTTAGGGATGCGTTTTCCTACGTTTTCCTATTCCAGGGATACTCCATCTTAAGGGCTTGGTGAAAAAAATTGGGTCGACATCACGCAAATGATACCTACCTCTTGTATTACCAGTTTCTATAGGCTACAAGCATACGGCGCGCCTGATGATACGCAGTTACTTTTCATCAGGCGGACCATATGCTTGTTAGCCATCCAAATAGTATATAAGAACGAGCTGCTATTTCGTAGAGTTTATCTTCTTATATATAAAAATGAATCCCTATTTCCTTTGTCACGGCATCATGCGTGAACGGCTGGACCGATTTCGGTAATTCTGTTTTTGTTGTGTTTGTTATTGTCAGGAGAAGGTTCTTATGTAAAAAAAAAGAAAGTTACGCTAAAAATAGTTTAACCCGGACGAAGTCGGGGCGGGCCGCTAGTATATTTATTTTGACTGCCTCGGTGGTCCAGTGGCCGCAGTATGCGCCTGCTGTGCACGAGGTTGTGGGTTCGATTCCCACACAGGACAAAACTTTGTGTGACCCACAAAGAGTGTCACACAAACCGTCACTACCGCTGTCTCTCACTAACACAATATCCATCCAAAGGATGCCTGGTAGAAATCGCTCTAAGCGGTAAGGCCGCCCATTGTACAATCTTATTTATTTTAAGTTACTATTCTTTATTGTACACCATTATAATACAGTGTAACGTATTATAATGGTGTACAATGAAGAATAAATAATTAAATAAAGAGTTGTTCTGAGTCTGGGTGTAATTTGTGTCCGTTAATAGTATGTTTGTAAAGTCACAGAGCTTGTTCTCTAGGAGTTGTGTGTTGAAAAAAAAATGTATAAAAATAATATAGGTACAAAATAAACATACCTGTGACGTATTTTGTATAAGTGCAGTACTAGTGGCAGTATCAACATCGAACAATATCAAGTCTCCATTCACATTTCTATACAGCACCTCGTTTCCTGCAATTAGACGGATTAATTAAGATAACAAGCGATAACACTGTTGTATCATTTCCTGAGGTGTACTCGTATATTGGTGAAACCGTGATATTAGAAAATATTTAAGTATGAATAAACTTGCGTAAAACCGGTTATTATGCGATACGTGAAGTTGGCTATCTATAATTTTTTCAAAGGCTGAAAAAAATTGTTCCAAATTCAAAATTATTTATGCATTACACTCAGACTAATAGAATAAGATAGACGGAGCGTGTAGAACTCGCGCGTGAAGCCGCCAAAAGCAATACTAAATAGCAATGTCATACGTTTTCGCGCGCAGTCGATTTGAGCCGCTAGTGAGTACGCACGTCTAAACACGTTCTGACAAAATATTATTATAATGCCGTATTGTGTAGTAAAACGTTGTAAAAATACTTCAGCAAATCTCAAAAAGAGTTCTGGAGTATCGTTCCATAGGTAAATAATTTTAACATTATAGATTTCTTATTGTTTTCGTAAATATTTTAGTTACACAAACTAGGAACACAAAACCTCTACCATGTTCTACAGTGTTGCCATTCTTAGCATATCTTTTTCCCTAAAATATTTTGCAACGTGTTAGTGGGAATATAAAACAATATTAATCAGTCTATCGATATACTATTTAAAATAAATCTGAATGATAGTTGGGGATCCACGCGAAAAAAAAAAGAAATTGTTGTTTGCATTTAGCGAGTAATTCCGTATTTTTGTAGTGATTTTAAGAGGTACCTAGGTAGGTACTTAGATAATGTTTTTCTATGTTATTCAGATGATGATCAATTAATATTAATATAATAATTGATCATTTAAATTCATAAAATAAGTAGATATGTTAGGTTTATGATTTATTTAAAAAAAAGTATTTACATCCTAACCACGGCTGTGAGCGGCGGCGGCGAACGGTATGAACAAAATTTGTTCTTACCGCTTGCCGCTAAATATTTAATTTTTTTTTATACTACTTGGATAGTAAACAAGCATACACCATATATATACATTTTTTTAGATACAATTTTTGCCAGTTTTGTTTTACGAGTAATGTGTTTTGTAATTTATGTTTGTTTTTTTTAATATAATATTGTATTTTGTCTTGATATGTTTGTTAACAGAAACCTTTTTTAATGTAACATAATGCTAAGATGTATGATGTTATATTTAAAAAGATTTATTTTATTCGTCAGAAATTAAAGCATGTAGTTAGTGTTTATTGTTACCTATTTATTTTGAAATATTAATGTAAAATAATTATAAATAATAACATTATTTAAAAAAACAATTTGAAGTATAATTTTTAATATTGATATTGCATATTATTATCACGAGTTAACAGTTTTGTTTCAACTTTTGTTGGGAGTATTTCATTTGCTGGCAACATCGTTTTCCACGTCACACGACATTGACAGCGCTTTTTGGCTTCACTGATTTGTTCTACACGCTCCGTCTATCTTATTCTATTAGTCTGAGGCATTACAATAATTAAGAAAATAAAAAACCAAAAAAAAAATTGTCACGTGTACTACACAGAAGAAGTGGAAAGGGTTTAGGTACAGCTAGAGCTGGTTGATGGACATTGGAACTGAATAAAAAAAAATAAATGAAAAAACATCTAAATTTAACATAGAACCGCCGCGCCGCGCCGGCTGATTCTCTAAAAAACTTAGCGATGCCAAACTGACAGTTGTGATCGCAAACTGACAGTTCTGATTGCTTGGTGACGGCACAATCTATTGACTAAACGTCAAAAAGGCTCGGTTTTTGCTCTTACGGAATACCGATTTTCAATCGGACAGCCAGATTTTGCTCGGTTTTCGCGGTGGCTCGGTTTTTGCTCTTACGGAATACCCCTGCCTATCTTTTCTTACGTACAACCGTTTTTGTCGTGGGATTTTTTAAAATTTTGAGTATCATTATTATATTTTTCAACATTTGTTTTATTTTATTTTAATTTTCGTTTTCGTCGTGATTTTTTAATTACAACATACACTTTATTTTTAAGAGTATCCTTATGAACGTAATGTACCACATTTCAAACCCTTCCCTGGCTTTCCTATTCAAACTTGTGACCTTGTTGGAGGCTTAAGTTTGAATGATGAGAACTATGAAACAATACTATCATAATTTAACCAGTCATATACTAAACTCCTAGTTTCAGTTTTGATAGTTACGAAATAAAATCTCATTTAATTTCATGCTATACATTTGCAACAAGCGCCTCTAATGGAAAATTAGACAAACTTAACTTAAAAAAGTATTTTTTTTAAGTCATAAACTTAGGTGTTATTTTTTGTATAAAAAAAAACAACAAAACCAGCTCTAGACAAGTGACATAAACGGTAGTCGAATCGAATGGAATAGAAAGCAAATGAATTGGATTTAAAATAAGTGTATCTACGACAATCAATGTCCACTTCGAGAGAGGGAAATCTTGAAACGGAACCCTATACCAACCCGTCTGGCCAGCGTGGTATAGTAGGCTAATATCCTTCCAAATGTATGGAGGAGACCCGTGCCCAGCAGTGGGACGCTTATGGGTTGAGTAGTAGTAGTAGTACCTACGACAGTATGTCGTAAAATTACGTCAAATCCCATAAATTTGCTTTCTATTCTATTCGATTGGACTACCGTTTATGCTACTTGTTTAGAGCAAATATTCTGTCATCTTATGTATTAGGCAAACTCTTAACAAATTGGCTATTTCTATATTAATAAAAAAAATAGAAGCGTTTTAACATTTCTATAAATATCTTTTGATTTCTAGTGTACAAGTGGGTCGCAAAAATAAAAACAGAGGTTACAAATCTGTGTTATGGTATACGAATAACAGGTAATCTGCATGCGTTTGCCTTACAAGGTAAACTTGTAAGTTATATAACTGGTTACGCAAGTGCTCGTAATGCTTACCTACGCATTTTAATTTACTAATATCCTCCATCTTAAAGTGAAAGACACAATTGGATCTTTATGAATCTGAATCAAAATCTATACGTTATCTACGTTAAGAGAGGTAGGGCACCATGCTAATGAGCAAGCCCGACTGGGGAAGGACCTCTACCTTACAGAAGACCACAGTCAAAGGCACACAGCGGTGTAGTTGTGTTCCAAGGTTTTTTAGGTTTATGAAACGGAATTTCCCTGGGATAGGATCCCAGGGAAAATCCATCATAAAACCCTAGTGTTTATTTTCGGGAAATGATACCTCAGGTATTACAAGCGTCCATAGGTTACGGTTATTGCTTATCACCAGGCGGGCCGTACGCTTATTTGCCTCCTAAGAAGATTATTTTTTAAATAAGTATAAAACTTTGTACTCCCTTTTTAGAATTGTGACGGATAGGAGTGCTATTTAATATAGTAAAAGTTTATACGGAGAAGGAATGCGGAAAAAACTTAAAATAGAAAAACATGTCAGGTTAAATTTCAACCACTGCGTGACCTCTACAAAATGATAACTTAGTCGGCAAATTTGAAATTCGAATAGTATTTTTTTTTTAATTTGAACGTTCCTTTGTCAAAGAGAATGTATACCTTTTTAAATGTATTTTTATATGACGTGTTCTATTTACATTAGCTGCCAGCGTGTAGAAATAATATGTGTCATCTGTTTCAAATTAGTATGAATAAAAGCGATGAATGTTTTACTTTGGTAGCAACGGTAGCTTATGGGCGCTTGCAATCACTGGAGCAACATTCGCGGCGGTAGAAGCTTTTGGATGTTTGTAACAGTAGGTTTTTGTAGGACAGCATAATGTTTATTAAAAATGAGCTCGGTAGACATGTACTCGTAAGAGCACACCACTGTCTATTTATTTAAACTTTTTGCACATAATTATTTAATTATCGTAGCGTTCTTAATGCCAGAGGCATTGTCTACCAGTCACCTTTTGGGGGTGCAGAGTATAGTTTGTTAATTTAGTTTGTATAGTTTCTGATATAAGTATTCCTCTGATTTTTTGCACAACAGAGGTCCTTACCTACTCGGCATTACTCGTGTTTCATTTTATTTATTTTAATAATAAGTATTTTCGCCCACAAAAGTATCTATGAATTAACATAACAAGGATTGTTATTAAAAAATTACACATACCTACAAAAGTTATGTGTAAATTAACAATGTATTATAAAAATATACTATGTTTGTATCTTCGTAGCTGAGGACGGAAACTACTATGAAAATAATTAACATACCTGAAGACCATGTTCCATTAAACGAAGGCGGCGCAAATGCACCTTCGATGATGTCTTCTAATTCTAACGGAGCTCCAATAGGTGGCGGTGCAGTCGGTGGTTCAGTGGTTGCAGGCGGTTCTGTCGGACCAGGTGGCTCTGTACTTGGTGGTAGAGGACTGGACGGTCCTTCAGTGGTAGGTAGAATAGGATCAGCTGCACTGTCACCGCCAGTGAAGACAACGATCAGAGCGATCACGGCACCAATAACTGCCAGCATGACGACACCTCCGATTACGTATTTTAATGTTTTGTTACGTTTGGTGGCGACCAGGC
This sequence comes from Trisateles emortualis, assembly GCA_947095525.1. Classification (NCBI taxonomy): domain Eukaryota; kingdom Metazoa; phylum Arthropoda; class Insecta; order Lepidoptera; family Erebidae; genus Trisateles; species Trisateles emortualis. The sequence goes on along the minus strand of OX352736.1, from coordinate 14,767,120 downwards.
CCTGAAAATTAAAATAATTTTTAGTCTAGGTATAGATCTATCCATCCTTACTAATATTATAAATGTGAAAGTTTGTAAGAATGGATGGATGCATGGATGTTTGTTACTCTTCCACGTAAAAACTACTGAACGAATCTGAATGAAATTTGGCACAGAGATAGATTATGGTCTGGAATAACACATAGACTACTTTTTACAGCGATAACCGATATCCACGCGGGCGGAGCCGCGGGCAACAGCTAGTACTTCTATATTTATATCACATGCTAAGGAACTCTATCATTAAGAGTTAAGAGTACTTTACACTGTGGTTATGTTACAAATACGAAAGTTACTTTTTATTTAATTGTCACCTTTTCACGACTAAACGGTAAAGCTGATATTAATGAAATTTGGATAGGAGATAGATAGTATCCTGGGAAGGGACATAGTGTACTTTTTATTAAAATGAAATGAAAAATGATTAGTTCTTCATAAGAGGGCAAAGTTACTTACATTGATGGGTATACGTTAATTAGGTACTAAGTACAACATTACTTTTCAAAATACTTATTATTAACTTTGCGATAACTGTCATTCACGCGGGTAGAGCCGTGGGCAACAACTAGTACCTAGTACATAATTACTTGTCCCGACTGAATTACCGACTAACTGACTAATTCATAATTTATTTATTTATTTCAATAAATGCACCACATTACAGTGTAAAACCAAAGCGATGTACAGTTATATTATATATATATATATATATATATATATATATATATATATATATATATATATATATATATATATATATATATATATATATATACATATAATATACTGTAAGATTCGCTAATACTCGTTTATATTATATAATCGCAAAGCCTAAATAGCTGGGGGGCTACAAACTTGAAATTTTTCAATTTATTTCTTTCAGTTTGGTGCCAATTCTTCTTACTTCTTTCTACCCTAGTCAGCCAAAGTATGTTGGCATTTGTTTTTTGACGTTGACGACGGATGTATTATTTTGATCTAAATGAATAAATGAGTTTGACTTTGACTTACAATTCAAATCGGTACAGTACATTATACTACTTAACTATCTACTACATATATTAAAACGACTAAATAAAAGATAAAGTAAGGAAACGACGACCAGAGAAGTAAAAAAAGACTAAAAGGTTACAAAAAAATTGGTTACAAAAAATGTTAATCCTTTTCATAATAAAGCAACCCATATTTATGTCCCACTGCGGGGCACGGGTCTCCTCTCCTTTATCAAAAGAGAGAGAGGGTGTACGCCTTAATTCACACACGCTGGTATAATACGAGTTGGTAAATCAGACATGTCTTTAGAATTTCTTCTAAGACATGTTTCCTCACGATGTTTCCCTTCACCGTTAGCAGATGGTGAATCATCTGATTAGTACATATAAACTCCACAAAGTGAAATTCACATTGCCATAAACTTAAAATACTGTCTCTCATAGATTACGACTCTAAGATAAAAGTTAACGGATAAGACATTGTGCTGTAAACATTTTCTTATCATTTAATTTTATCTCTTTTTAAGGAAGAATTATGCATTCGATAGTCACATTTTAAAATGCTACAGTCAATTCTATTGTAATTTTTTATCTAACTTAACAATAGCTGGCTGTCGGCTAACAACATATAATATAATATACTAGCTGTTGCTCGCGGCTCCGCCCGCGTGGATGTCGGTTATCGCTGTAAAAAGTAGCCTATGTGTTATTCCAGACCATAATCTATCTCTATGCCAAATTTCATCCAAATCCGTTCAGTAGTTTTTACGTGAAAGAGTAAGAAACATCCATCCATCCATCTATCCATCCATCCATCTATCCATCCATCCATCCATTCTCACAAACTTTCACATCTATAATATTAGTAAGGATTATTTTGGGACAACTCATACACCGCCACCTAGGCAGAGCCTGTACTATGGCAACCAGACAACTGATAAACATACTTATATATTTCTAAATACGTACATATTAAATAACACCGACACACAGAACAAACATTTATGCTCATCACACAAATATTTGTCCTGGGTGGGAATCGAACCCACGACCTCCGGCGTGGCAGTCAGAGTCACTAACTACTAGACCAATAGGCCAGTCACACACACACATACTACATTATTCAGTTTTGCTTATATTGTATACATTTTTAAGATATTAGGAATTCCCCGCATCTTACTCGAATGACGTTTTTTATGACGTGCTCCTAACCTTATTTTGGTTACAGTGCCTAATCTCGACGGATTAGTCATCTGTGCAAGAGATATTATAGCACAACTGTGTGCTAACACAGGTGCAATATTTATAAAACGGATCTGGATGAAATTTGGTACAGAGATACATTCTAGTCAAGAATAGCGCATACGCAATTAATCGGCAACACGCAAGTGATATCTCTGGTATTGCATGCATCTATAGGCTACGGTAACTGCTTACGATCAGGCGGGCCGTATGCTTGCTGGCCGCCCAAGTAGTATAGAAGAATGAGTAAGCTTAAGGGGTCATGACATTCGGTGTTTCGCTTTTCCAAATAACGTATCGCACTCGAAGAAAAAGCTACTGTCTATCCCAGAAATCACTGTTCCAGTGGGATTGTACGAGCAGACGGTGCCGCGGGCAGAGGTTATATTTGTAACACATACATTTAAGTTAAGTGGGAAAGTAACTGACTTGCACGCAAGAGGTGCGAGTTCCATCCCGGGCAGTACCAATGTGAATTTCACTTTATGGAGTTTATATGTACTAATCAAATGATTCGCCATCTGCTACCGGTGAAGGAAAACATCGTGAGGAAACCCACATGTCTTAGAAGAAATTCTAAAGGCATGTCTGATTCACCAACCCACATTAGGCCAGCGTGTGTGAATTAAGGCCCAAAACCCTCTCTCTCTCTCTCTCTTATAGAGGAGAGGAGACCCGTGCCCAGCAGTGGGACATATATGGGTTGCATTTATATACATTTAAGTTTTACGCACTCCTTGTTCGTATGCCAAATATCACACTCCTCCGCTGTGAGTGCGCCATATTCTTAAAAAGGAATTCTTTGTTTTCGCTTCACGTCAACCTTCCTACCATATAAGAACATATTGTGGGCTTGGTTTTTAAAAAAATATTATGTAATAGTTTATCGCTCTAGTTACTGTATATATAAACTTGTTTACGATACAGGAAGGAATGCTGAAGGTAAACAACACAATGAAAAGTATTACTTTAATGAAGTCGAATTTTAAAACTGTAACACAAATATGAATTTGTGTTCAAATCGTGAAAGTTTTTGATGTCAATTTTTTTATGCTTCTTTGTGAAACCCAAACAACCAAGCACTGTGAAAGTACCACTGTGTGCAACATGAATGCGAAGCATTGACTGCAAACATATATAACATACATGGGGTTCTTCCCCAGTTGCTCGCTTGTGTAGTATCTGTGTTAATTTTTTAGGTACCATAATGTAGGGTAACAGGGTTTACAGGTAAGATAGGTAAGGGAGCTGTTAGAAGACACATGGTCATACTTCTATTTTAGTTGAAATAAAATTAAAAAATAATACATAAAAAAACAAACAAAGAAGAAGAAGAAAATGTTACGTTAAAATGGACTTATAATATAACTAGTTGTTGCCCGCGGCTCCGCCCGCGTAGATTTCGGTTATCGCTGTAAAAAGTAGCCTATGTGTTATTCTAGACCATAATCTATCTCTGTGCCAAATTTCATCCAGATCCGTTCAATAGTTTTTACGTGAAAAAGTAACAAACATCCATCCATCCATCCATTCTTACAAACTTTCACATTTATAATATTAGTAAGGATTTATAATTACTATAATTTTACCTGGATATTGCTTTAACTTTTGTTTGTCACGACCACGCGGTATAATAACTTGTGTTATTAACAATAGACGCAATTTGCATTTATTTATTAACACATTGCAATCATATAAAATGTGTTTGTTTTATTATATTACAAAGCAACTTTTTATGAAAATCGACTGGCCTGTTCGTCTAGTAGTTACTGACTATCAAGCCGGAGGTTCGATTCCTACCCAGGACAAATATTTGTGTGATGAGCACAATAGTTTGTTTTGTGTCTGGGTGTAATTTACCTATAATAATATATAAGTATATTTATATAAGTTATCTGGTTACCATAGTATACAGGCTCTTCCTAGTTTGAAATCAAAATGGCGATGTGTGATTTGTCCCAAAAAATATTATTATTATTAAATAAATTAATTTCCAATAAAAACAAATATATTCAGTTATTAATTTAGCGTTTACATATGTGGCTTACTTAATATTTTTCTTGTACAATAATCATAAAACTTTAAGTAGGTGGTAAGTTTTTAATCTAACTACAAAATAATTAATCATTCACATCCAGTTCGGCTTATATTTAGTACTAATTCTGTGCCTCCAGAGAATAATAAGATAACTTTTTCTTTTATCTTTTTACATGTTCTCTGAGTGAATTCGTAAAAATCACAATGTATATAATATGTTATTATAATTGATTACCACGCTATTGTATTAGGATAACCTGTAATGATAGTGATGTTGTGTTTAAATAAGTAAATAAACTTTATTTTTCTGTGATATACCTAGATACTAAAATACTGAACAGATTAACTGAAATCTACACCTTCTGCTCTTTGGGATAAGCCTTGTATTCCGGAGAACCTCACAAACATACAATTTACAAACACAAAGTTATTTACATGTATTTTATACACCCAGAATCAGAACAAATATCAAAAAAAATTGTCCCGTGTGTCCGAAGTAAACCATTAACCACTAGATCACACGTAGAGTCCCTAAAAAGCTTCTAAACGTTATTACTGTAATAGTTGCAATGCCTCGAAACACGAATAAAAATAAAAAAGAATAATCGCGTTTTTATTTTCACTACGCCACACACAAACTTAACTTCTTATTTCGTTTTTTAAAAATCAATACGACGCGTCGAAAAATAAATAAACTCACTCACACATGTATATAATCATACGCCACACGCACAATATTTGAAAACGTTCTAAAACTGCATTTTGTTTATTTATCACTCACACACAACTTCACACACAACTCGAAGACAATTCGCTTACAAAACCACGGCCATTCCGCTCACGGAACAAAAGTGGAATGGACTGTACTGCGAATAAAGACCTTGATTAGGTTTTTTACTTGAGTTACTCTACGTGGGGTTATCGAAGGTTATCAGGCGTTCGTTCAGTGTATAGTATCAATTACTTGAAGTTAATGACTTGTTGTACTACAGCTTTCTGGTAAAAATCTGTATGAATGGAATTTAAGTGAAGCCCATATATTATAAGAGGAAGTTTAATGTAGCTGGACAAGAAACTTAATCTCTTAAACTTTCACGACTTGTACACATATTATTTTAACAAAAAGGTATTTAAACGTTCAAAATTAATATTATTCCAAATAGCGATTACGCTATTTGGACCCGTTGTTCATTATAATAATAAGAAACTGATTCGTTTGGCTAGTATAAGTCATTATTATAACAACAATACTAAAAATCAATTAATTGCAAGAAAATATACATAACTAGCTTCCGCATGTGGTTTCTCTCGTATGGTATATTTGCAAAAAAAATAATGTGCCACCAATCCTAAAATCTTCTTATGTAATTTTAAGCAAGACAAATTTACAAAATTTAGATAAAATCAGTTAATTGGTTTCTGAGATCAATGAAAACAAACATCGTCAAAACGAGTAGATATCATTCATAAGAAAGGCAGTCCGGATGAGTAATGTAAGGAGATTTTTTAATATCTTGAAAATTGTTTAACAAACGAACAGTAACAAATTGCTGCTTACAAAGGGTTCCGTACCAAAAATATCTTTCTTGTACGTTAATTTATTTTTATTTTTTTAATTTATTTTCTTATCCCTTTTGTGTGGGATTTGGCATAATTATGGAGTATGGAAAGTTAATGTAATATGTGTACCAAAAAATGCAATGATTCATAGTATGTAGTACATACTGTTTGGCAAAAGGGTCTTTATTTATTTATTTATTCTTTATTGTACACCATTATAATACATAACATAGTAACTTAAAATAAATAAGATTGTACAATGGGCGGCCTTATCGCTAAGAGCGATTTCTACCAGGCAACCTTTGGATGGATATTGTGTTAGTGAGAAACAGCTTTATCACGATAACAATTAAGCATTACGGTCGAATATTAAAAATTAATTTATTTATCTATGTTATATGAACGAATTTGGGTCACAGAAATACAAAGGAGTACATGTTTTTAATTTTATCTTTGACATTTGAGAGTGATCCTTTTAGAGTTCAGTTTTTAATTTGGACATGCCTATGGAACCCTAAAAATATAATCTGACCTTTAACTGTAGGTTAAGATTACTGATTTATCTGTATTGTAATATGTTAATTATATAAAAAAAACTTGGGGTTATCTTCATTAGAATCCGGTACAAACTAAGTATTTGTATATTGATAACATTGTTTTTTTTTCTGCAATTCAGGTGCTCTGCCTCTCTTAAATGTATGTGACATAATATCTGCACTTCTCGTAATGGTAGACTGGTAGAGAATGTATTTGGTATTAAATCCACCAATGTATATACATATATTTTTTTAAATATCTAAATGTCAAAAAAAAATACACAAATTATTTAAAAACTATACACGAGTAGATCTAAAGTAAAAAAAAAAAACCGACTTCAATATCTAAAAATATCTGAATACAGATTGAAGTCGGTGCTATGTTCATCCTGTCACCTAATAATCACACACATGACACCGACTTCAATCTGTATTCAGTTATTTTTAGATTTTTGAATTCGGTTTAATTTTTTTTTCTAATTGTCTGTCAGATCCAGACAGAAAATTAGAAAAAAAAGAGATCAGATCCTGACTTGGTGCCAATGGAACCACCTCAAGAGTATACTCTTTCAAATAAAAATAATAATTTTGAGAATCGGTCCACAAATGGCGGAAAAATCGGTGAACATAGAACCTCTCCTTTTTTGAAGTCAGTTAAAAAAAAAGTTATTGCTCAAAACATCTTATTTTAAAGTAAGGTAGGGCACCACACATGCAAGCAAGACCGACTAGGGAAGGACCTATTTATATATACTTGTAGCTTCAAAACTAGAATGCCATCAATAATTCTGTCTCAAGTAACAGTTACACCACTTATCATTGACCAAGAAGATGATAAGCAGTCGTTGAGGGACGAGTTGCTCTTCTCTTATCAATAAGTACAAGTTACGCAGACCGATAAACTGATAATCATATCTATATTAAAAATAATAAAGTTGAAGAGTTTGTTTGTTTTCTTAGGTGGTAAGTGTACGGCCCGCCTGATGGTAAGCAGTTACGCTAGCCTATGAACGCTTACATCACTAGCCCCTCTAGATAAGTCAAATTGAAAAATCAAGCAAATGTATGGGATTTGACGCGAGTTTACGACATTATATCGTTAACTTGCTTCTAATCCTATATATCCTGTTGAAGTAACAAATCAACTTCAACTCGGTGGTGGCCGAGTGGGAAAGTAACCGCACGCAAGAAGTGCAAGTTTGAACCCGGGCCGCAGTACCAATGCAAATTTTACTTTATGAAGTTTATATGTACTAATTAAATGATTCACCATCTGCTAACGGTGAAGGAAAACATCGTGAGGAAACCCACATGTCTCAGATTAAATTCTAAAGACATGTCAGATTTACCAACCCGCATTAGGCCAGCGTGTGTGAATTAAGGCCTAAGCCCCCTCTCTCTCTATCTTGATAGAGGAGAGGAGACCTGTGCCCAGCAGTGAGACATATATGGGTTGCTATTATATGCCACTTGTCGAGAGGGGCATAGGCAGAGGTATTTATTAATTGCGTGATGCCGCCCTAAAAATGTTATCACCAGGGCTTTCGCTATGGAATATCCGTGGGATAGGAAACCAGTCTGTTGAATAATATACATTATGTATAAATATTTTTTTAATAAATAAGTAACTTACTGAAAAGATAATCAAATTGTTATATTTGAGTTATGGAACTATTATATATTGATTAGTTCGCGACTTATAATTATCATAGGTCTCATCAGACTTTTACCGCTTTAATAATAAAGGTCATATAGTAAGTGAATAGTTTCGCCATGCTTTGTCCTCTTCTTTTGAATGTCAAAATATTATATGGCATTTTTGACAATTTTATAATATACTTGTGTTTTACTAAATTACTGCCAAATAAAACATTCTTTCTTTCTAAATTACTAATGATAGAGTGAGGGATTATAGTTAAAATGATGCCTGCTCTATTCCACGTTTATTAATAGGTTTAACTTTAAGTCATTTGATTGCCAAGTTGTTTTTGCTTTATTTTCACAGTTTTGTGTAATAACAAACTTTGCCTGTAAAATGTTTGTCGCCAAGTAAAGCTACCTACACTCGATCATTTATTTATGAGTTATCATTACTTATCATACGAAAATTACAAAATCATAATTTATTGATAACAATTAAATATATTAAAGATATATTATGATAAAACAAATGAATATATTTTTATGCAATAAAATAAGATATAGTAAGTATTGGAATTAAATATTTCCATACATTTATTTGATTTAAACCGACTTGCACGCAAGAGGTGCGAGTTCGATCCCGGGCAGTACCAATGTGAATTTCACTTTGTGGAGGTCATATGTACGATCAAATGATTCGCCATCTGCTAACGGTGAAGGAAAACATCGTGAGGAAACCCACATGTTCTAGAAGAAATTCTAAAGACATGTCTGATTCACCAACCCGCATTAGGCCAGCGTGTGTGAATTAAGGCCTGAACCCTCTTTCTCTTGATAGAGGAGAGGAGACCCGTGCCCAGCAGTGGGACATATATGGGTTGCTATTATATATATTTGATTTAAAAAATATTTAATAGATTGTTTTGCCAATTGATTATAATTATACTACTGAAAAATAGTTAATTGTGATTTTGATTTCGCCTTTTTTATACTACTTGGGTGGCAAACAAACACACGGCCCGCCTGATGTTAAGCAGCTAACGTAAACTATGGACGCTTGCAATACTAGATGTATCACTTGCGTGTTGCTAACTCATTTTTTTTACATCAGGGCTTTAAGATGGGAGTATCCCTGGGATATGAATACGTTTCTTTCAAAACACGTCCCTAAATGAGCGCTGGAGACCTGTACTCACACACAGGAGTACAACTACACCACTGTGTGTAGTTATTTGACTGTAGTCTTCTGTAAGGTATAGGCTCGCTAGTATGGTACCCTACCTCTCTTCTTCTACAGGTAATCGTGGCATATGGCCATAATTTTCTAGTTAATAATCGTTATTAATGCTCGATGGCCACAGTAGAGTCTCACTACAAATGGGTCTTAAAATGAACATGGACAAGACCAAGATTATGGCAAATGTCCATGTCGCACCCGCCTCTGTCACAATTGGAAGCTCTACACTCGAAGTTGTCGACGATTATTTTTACCTGGGACAAACGGTCCAGTTAAGTAGGTCCAACTTCGAGAATGAGGTCACTCGTCGAATCCGACTCGGCTGGGCAGGGTTTGGGAAGCTAAGTCATATCTTCTCGTGCCAAATACCGCAGTGTCTCAAGACGAAAGTCTTTGACCAGTGTCTGTTGCCAGTGATTACAATATATGGATCTGAGACGTGGTCGTTCACTATGGGCCTCGTGCAAAGGCTCAAAGTCACCCAAAGAGCAATGGAGAGAGCTATGCTTGGAGTTTCCCTGCGAGATTGAATAAAAAATGAGGAGATCCGTAGGAGAACCAAAGTAACCGACATAGCTCGAAGAATTGCTTCCATTAAGTGGCAATGGGCCGGGCACATAGCTCGCAGAACTGATGACCGTTGGGGCAGAAAGGTTCTAGAGTGGTGACCACGAACTGGAAGACACAGCGTGGGCAGGCCTCCAACAAGGTGGACCGACGACCTGGTAAAGGTTGCGGGCAACCGATGGACAAGGTCGGCTCAGGATCGAGAGTTGTTGAAATCCTTGGGGGAGGTCTATGTCCAGCAGTGGACGTCTTTTGGCTGAGATGATGATGATGATGATGAATCGTTATCCCCTCAAAAACAAACACTGAATAATATGTATAATGAGCTTGAACAATTAGTGTATGGTTTGATGTCAATTTGAAACCGTTTGGGCAAAGTGGACTAGGTTTTTTTAGCCCTATTTGTATTATTATTAAAGGTATAATATTCAATCTAAACTAATATACCTAATTATAAAGAGAAAAGATTCGATTTTTGTTTATTTATTTTTTGTTTGTTTGTTACGATTTAACTCAAAAGCTACTAGAGCGAATTTAATTTTTTTTTCATCATTAGAAAGGTTAGTGTTATACTCAAGTCTACAATTTTGCCCAGTATATCAATAGGCTTACGTTCTATTTCATAGGACCTAACATAGCTGCGGTGAAATGCGGGAGTCATACCCAGAGGGTCTGTACACTAGTACGTAGGAATAGGAGAATAGACCTTTGTAGGTGTAGACCTTCACATTTTGTCAGTCCCAAAAGCGATAAAATACCTGATAGGCGCTCTTTATTTATGTTCTATTAAGTAAGTATTTAACATTCGATTTTTTAAGTAGGGTCAGTCAAAGTCCTTCAAAGGATTGCAAAGTTTATCACTAATTACGTAAATTGTAGGTAGGTAATATTTCTTTTAGGTTAAAAATTAGCTAATTAGCTACTCCAGACTATAATCTATCTCTGTGTTAAATTTCATCCAGATCAGTTCAGCCGCATTATCGTAAAACAGTAACGCACATCCATCCATCTTAACTTTTGCATTTATATTATTATATAAGATTTAGTTTCACTTACTTGGTCACTGGTTCCCATCTCCATAGTGGAGTTGCTGTTGTCTTGCGCCATCTTGTTTTAAATATCTGACCTGTAAACAAAAAAGCGTTTTTTAATAACAGTAAATAATTTTAAAACTAGTAAAGTTTATTAATGTATAATTATCTATTAGCAAATATAAGCAAAATTTGAGAGATTTCTAAATCAAACAGTGAGCTGTATAATTATAAAATCTTAGAAAGAAAAAATTCTACTTTTGGTTGGTATATTATTATTCTACTCATAGGGAGTAGTTATCTCCCTATTACTTTCCCATTTGGTATTAATTTGTATTTTTATAGCCTGTATCATCCCACTACTGAGTAAAAGTCTCCCTCATAAACTTTATACCGCCTGACAATAGCCTTAGGTATAATAATAATAATAATCTTAATTGTTCAGAAAATATACATAGTTACGAATAGATAAATCACTGGTCTCCATACTAGGATTCCCTATGTCGTGGAGGCCACTCTCTTTCATCGTGGTTGGTGGTGGAAAATAAATATTTAGTCTTTAATTGAAATTTAATTGTAGAACATTTAGTCTTGAAGGGTTTATAAACCTAATTAGTAGTAAGCAATTAGATAGTAAGATCGTTTATTTTGTTACAGGTAAGCAACAAGGTAATGTTATAGAAAAATTAAGAGCGTATCTCGCCGTTAAACACTTAAGTTTGGCGAGTGTATAAGTGTTATAGATATAAGAATTATCTTTGTGAATTTTTAAATTTAAATCAAATAAAAAGGATACGTCTGCCACCATTCTTTCTCGTATCCATCTACGTTGTCATTATTAAAAAACAAATAAAAAGATTATGTTATTTAATGAGCCCGTGTCCCTTTTACTGCTAGAATAGCAGATCTGGAGACCCAAAGCCCTTTGTGAACATACATTACCATACCTACAAGATAAATAATAATAATAATAACTTAATAATAGTAACTTAGACTCATAGGTACATTCAATATAATAATAATAGTCATATTCACATTACATTTACATAGATAAACTGTAAAATTTGTCAATAAATTAATTAATTTAAAACACTTAGAAATAATATTAAAAACTAGTTGCTTTAGACACTGCGTGCAATATGTAGCCCACAACAGTGCCTAATAATATGACAATCCAGCCTTTCTGCAAGTGTAGTCAGCAAATGGTCGGTAAGATTTTTTTATACTACTTAGGTCATAAACAAGCATACGGCTCGTCTGATAGTAAGCAGTAACCATAGCCTATGGACGCTTGCAGTACCAAAGGTATCACTTGCATGTTGTTAACCCAATACCCATAAACACTAGAATTTTACGATGGAATTTTTCTAGGATTAGGAAAAGTTTCGTTAAAAACGCATCTCTAAATGAGCTCTGGGAACTTGTACCTATTTACACATAGGAATACAACTACTTCGCTATGTATCCATCTCAATCCATAACCGTCCCATTGCTGGGCATGGATCTCCTACATACATTTGGAGGAGTATTAGCCTACTACACCACGCTGGCCAGACGGGAAATCGCTATATATGGTCTTTTTAATTCTTTTATTTATTTTGGGGATTTTATCTTCATCATCATCATCATCATCTCAGCCAAAAGACGTCCACTGCTGGACATAGGCCTCCCCCAATTTTTTTTCTTACATGATAAATATGTCAACCACATAGTACCTTTAAAATTTACAAAGAATATCTAGGTTAAACTATAGAGAGTTATAGATATTATTGTGTAGTCATTTGGCTGTGGTCTTATGTCAGATGGAGGTCCTTCCCCAGTAGGGTTTGCTCACTTGTATAATGCCATACCTCTCTTAATTAGTATTCCATAGTCATAAACAAATTATTAGGCACATATATAATATTAATTGATATTAACATTAACATAAAATTGCGGTAACTAATAATCAAAATACTTGTGTACCTACTATCAATGTATTATCTTAATATATATTATCATTATCGTTTGATATCACAACTAGTTGTTATTTTATCAATAAATAATTGCTATAATTTAAATTATCTTTGTAGGTAAGTATGTGTTATAATGTATATTAAAATTTGATTATTAGACGTGTAAAAATATGCATAAAATGGGTAACAATGCAGATCCCTTCAGATGAAGAATATTTGTTAACGATGACGAGCAAGCCCGACTGGGGAAGAACCTCCACCTAACAGAAGACCACAGCCAAATAACTACACACGGAAGTCTAGTTGTGTTCCTGTGTGTGAGTACAGGTCTCCAGCGCTCATTTACGGATGCGTATTAAAAGAAACGTTTTCCTATCCCAGGGATACTCCATGTTCCAAAGCCCTGGGGTAAAAAAATGGGTCGGCATCACACAAATGATACCTCTGGTATTGTAAGCGTCTATAGGTTACGGTAACTGCTCGACACCAGGCGAGCCGTATGTTTGTTTGCTATCTTGTGTCAAATGTACGATACTTATGAACGTCATAAAAACAAATACCAGCATTTTTTTAAATTCACTCACTAGGGTAGCCTAGAGAAGAATCGGTAAGAAACTCTGGCCACTCTTTTTAAACGGCCAACCTTGTCTCAAAGTTATTAAGATCCTTAGTCCTATGTCATGATCTAATGACTGTCAACAGTCGGGAACGACTTTTAACGTGACCTCCGAAGCACGAAGACGCTCCGAAGAAATACCACTATGCGGTCATTCATCTACAGGGTTACTGCGCCCTTGGTAGCTTAACCCGCTGATCTTTCACCAAACAGCAAGTGCACCTGGCTATAAAAGCCTCGATTTAAATATTGCAGATGATAAAGAAGCTATCAGAACATAAATTAGCCGATGTTAAAATGCCATTTTTGCACACGGTATTTGTTAAACACATTTCATCTTCAAAAAGTGCGAAGAACAATATATTATAAGCTTACATGACTTTGAGTTTCAGAGTGTCTTTTGTTTTAACACTCCATCTATATAATAATTCGTGAAGAAAAACTTTGTGCTTCTTTTTAAGCTCATTGCGCGCACGGAGAAATGTGAGATTTGGCACAGTTTAAGTTTATATGGAGAAGGAACGCAGAAAGCAATTATGGTCGAATTTCGTCCTCTAGTAGAGCTAATTTGACGGGAAGTCGTGGATCTATTCGCACTAGAGACTCCGTCCCTTTTTGTTAACACTAATATTGTAACTCATATCAAATTGTAAATGTTATACTCTGGCGATTAAAAAGATTCGCCCGAGTTTCTTGCTAATTTTTCTCGAGGCCCTAGTAGTCAGCAAATTGGCCGCAGGAAAAAGTATGCTGGCATTTGTTTGTATGACGTTCATAAGTATCATGTATTTGATCTAAAGAATACATAAGTTTGACTTTGACAGTTGACAGTTTGACAATTCTTTGTGTGATGTTGCATGATTTGGGCATGAGCATTTTTGGTCTGTATTCGGGTGTCGTTTATTTATAATTTATGTGAATATGTTGCTATAGTAACGGCTCTGTCTAGTTCGGGATCAAATAGCCATGTGTGAATTGTCCCAATTAAAAAAAAAGTTATAAAGCATACTATTAATTGTAAGTAATCAGACACGCTTTTAGTCTATAGCAAATAATCTTAAAAGGAGGCTCAGAACAACCTGCCCCTCTAGACGAGTGTAGTCAAATACAATAGATAAGAAATCAAATGTATGGCATTAGACGTAAGTATACGAGATTGTGTCGTAAACTCCCATACATTTGCTTCGAGGCCCGGAGGAGTCCCAATGTGTGTGTGTACCGATGGATTGACAGTGACAAGGTAGCTTAAATACAAATCTATTAGTCCGCTTGTTACTTAAAAATGAGCCCCTCTATGTGCTAGGTCGACTAAGGGAGTAAGTCAGACAGATAATATCCACTGCAAGAGAGGATAACTCGAAACAAAACTCTATACCAACCCGTCTGGCCAGCGTGGTATAGTAGGTAATATCCCTCCAAATGTATAGAGGAGACTCGTCCAGCAGTAGGATGTTTATGGCTTGAGACAGTGGTGTGCACTTGGAGAGGCCTATGTCTAGCAGTGGACTGCGATAAGCTGATAATGATGATGATGATGCACGAAAAGTATACATTTCTTTTTTGTAGAGGGGAAATGCTTTACGCATACCGCCCCGCCCGGAGAAGCGAAGTGGATATGTCGGGCTCTCTGGCCTAAAGGTGGTGGGCTCTCCAGCCTAAAGGTGGTAGGTGGCCGGCATACCGACTAAAACCCCCATGTGCACCTACACCCACCTTCACGGATTCACCACCGGAACCTGATATGACGTCAGTGGCCTCCACCCAGCGGCTGCTCTAGGTTACAGTAGGTATACTTTTTTAGTAGAGCTCGCGTCGCGCTACTGTAACCTAGTTACTCAATTCACAACCTCACACTTTTGACCGACCAAAACATACTTGTCCAACCCTCCAAACACCCCAATAACCTATTATGAATATTCCAATGATTTACTTACCACGTTGTAGATTTGTAATCAACAGAACTAATTAAGGACCGGCCGTGGGCCGATACCCCTCCACACTGAATATGTTACCGAATATACCAAGATTACGATAATCTAACAATTTGTTAAGATAATATAAGGATTAATTGCTAATCATTGATATAAAAGTTATAAATATTGATAATGGAGTTACATTAAGTTTTATGTGACTGAATTCTTTAGTTTGATATTTGAATATGTTTATTTTTTTAAGAGTATTTAAGTGGCAAACAAGTAAACAGGCAGACTGATGTTAAGCAGTTACTGTAGCCTATGGACGCTTGCGATACCAGAAGTATCACTTACGTGTTGCCGATCTATTTTTTTACTTTAAGATGAAGTATCCCTGGGATAGGAAAACGTTTCTTTCAAAACGCACCTCTAAATGAGCACTGGAGAGCTGTGGAGAGCGTGTGTGAATTAAGGCCTGAACCCTCTCTCTTTCTTGATAGAGGGAGGAGACCCGTGCCCAGCAGTGGGACATATATAGGTTGCTATTATTATATTTTTTGAGATATTATTCTGTTGTATATTTAAAAATTGTTTCTTTATTTATGGTGGCCCTCCAAAATTTCCCGATATACTAGATTAATTTGAAGACTAAAAGTTTGCAAAACACTGGTCTAGTTTACTGAACGACTTTTTAACTACCAGAAAGTTGCATACTATAAGTTATTAAATAAAATTTGGACATAAAAAGTTCTAGAGTACTAATTGTATAGGAAAGCGACTTGCATGCCTATCATTAGAAATCCCTTATTTTCCAAACAATGATATAAAAAACGTATTTTTCTAAGATCGAATAAAATGAAAAGTCTATATAATGTTTAACATAGTATAATATATTATTATTATTTTGTTGGGCCCATTTTTTTCAACGTACGAAGCAAAAGTCGACTTAGCTCTGATCCTTCTTCGTTGCGAAAGATCTTACCGATCCCTTTTAGTGAAACTCATGTGACATGATTTATATTTTCTTGTTTTTTCTTTGAATTACTTATTTATATGCTCCTTTATATTCTAAATAGCTTATCTGTCGAAGTCGGCAATAATTTAATATAAGAGATGTATTGTCTTAAATGAAGTAAATACCTAAATTAAAATGAAATAATTTATTTTGTACTGCGACTCCGCCCCGTGGCAAAAATTAAATCCTTGATGATTTTTGTGGTATTTTGGTAAGAAAACAATATAGGTAACATCTTTTTGAATAAATATCGTTTTGAATAAATAACTATAAAAAAGTTATACGTTACCGTAAAAAAACAAGTTTCGTCAGTTAAAAATGCTTTTATTTTACTTTTCTTACTACGTAACTTATCCACCATCCTGATTCTAAATATCATTCATTTGTTCGATAACTTTAAATTAAAATATGCAAAGGGCAAGGCAAGGTATTGTGCATAGGCACACAGAACCGATGTGCGGTAGAGCAGAAAGGAAAGGTAGTACTAAGTTGTTGATTAGGCTCGACGCAAACAGGCCACCGACCACAGCAACCAGTGGCTGTCGTGCGCCATGTCCTTTGGTACCGCGCAAACGAAGGTGGTCGGTGGCAGCTACAATTAGATAGACTGCCTTGGTGGTCCAGTGGGTGCAGTGCTGTGCACGAGGTTGTGGGTTCGATTTCCACACAGGGACAAAACTTCGTGTGACCCACAAACCCTTTGTGGGTCACACGAAGTTTTGTTGTGTTTGTAGTTTTTTGTTCTGAGTCTGGGTGTAATTTGTGTCCGTTAATTGCATGTTTGTAAAGTCCCCCGTGACACAGAGCTTGTTCTCTAGTGCGTAGCGAGTGGTTGGTTAAAAGTAGACCATTATAGCAGAGGTATCCTTTGCGTGTTGACAACCTTAAATTATTTTTTGTTGGGGTTTCGATCAGACTGCTAGGAGAGGGAGAGGGAATTTCTCTATTCCTAATAGATATTAGATTAGTTACTTACTTAGGTTTAAACAAGTATTGATACTAACACACTACATAATATATGGACTGTGTTTATCTAAAATATTGATTTTATTTTATAAGCTATATTTAAAAATAAAGCGACATAAATGAGGAAACGTCGCTGGCAAAAGCTAGTACTAAATATAAACGAAAATAAAATCAAATTTCAAATCATCTGGTTTACTTAAATATCAATAAAACTCCGTAATCCTCGAGACTTCCATAAATCATTTGACGCAATTTTATTAAAATTCCGTTTCCAATTCTATACGAAACCCATCTTCACATATCATTTCACTTTCAATCACTACGAGTGTCAGATAAAGCCGGCGCCTGACATGTTTTACGTGTTTGCGAAGTAGAATATGGCTTCTATAAAATTTTATTGCAGTTCACGTTCTATTTCAGTACGTAGGTATAGCTAGTGAAAACAATATATTGCTATAATGGATATATCGGGCACACAGTGTATATAATAGTTTTGTTATAAGTACTTAGTAATTTTGTTAAATATTTAAAAATTATACGTTATAAATATTTAAAAAATGTTTTATTTTTTATCGTAAAGCTGTCCTTTACGATTGAAAAGACATGCTAGGCAGTCTTTGGGGACTGCCTATATAAGTGAAAACTAAGTAGCTTGTGAATTGTATCATCGAGCTATTAGATTCTTATTTTTGAAAATAGAAAGCGTTCGGTGACGATGACGCGAGTTCGATGATTTTTTTTCACCCAGAATGTGCTCAACGCGCCCAAAGAAGTGGCCTTATCATAAACAAAAAAACAAATAGGTATTATTAGAATATTATACGGGCTGATGTGATGACATTACGTTATATTGCGTCTCACCAGATGTCATGACAACTTCACCGTAGGCAGTAGATTAGGCTATTCTACCAAGCAACTGACTATCGACGCGGCAACGACGTTAGTAATGCCTTTTTTACTCCTGTAATTACCAACATCCAATGCAGTTACCTCTTACTTTATTATATTGCTAGCTCGTCCGATATAATTAGCAATAAAAAATCACAATGTTCAAAATTATATATATCCGAACAAAAATGTTCTGTGAGAACGCGAACATGAACACAGATCGCTCATATAAGTGGCCATCTTTACAAACTGAAGCACATTTTCCTACATATACCAACAGTCAATATTATGTTGGCTTCGTATAATTGGCCTGTCATTTGCTCCTCGCTCACGATTGCTTTCATCATGATTCGTTCTAGCTGACTTGAATTAGTAATGTAGCTTGGTATCGTAATAGGATGGACACTTTCTATTACGCGATTTACGTAAGTGTGTGTGTCGGTTTTATTTTTATGCCGTTGTTGTTTTGTTTTGAGAGAAAAGAGTTTTTTGCTGTGAGTCGAATTATCGCATTAACGCAGTCGCTTACCTATATCCAGCAGTGGACATCTTTTGGTTAAACGGATATCCTACTTATATGTATTATAAACGTGAAAGTTTGTAAGTATGGATGGATGGATGTTTGTTACTCTTCATTTATGAACGGATGTGCATGAAATTTGGCACAGAGATGGATTATAGTCTGGAATAACACACTACTACTTACTTGGCTACTTTTTACAGCGATAACCGACATCCAAGCGGGCGGAGCCGCGGGCAACAGCTAGTATAATTATAATAGCAACCCATATTATGTCTCACTGCTGGGCACGGGTCTCCTCTCCTCTATCAAGAGAGAGAGGGTCTTAATTCACACACGCTGACCTTATGCGGATTGGTGAATCAGACATGTCATTAGAATTTCTTCTAAGACATGTGGGTTTCTTTACGATGTTTTCCTTCACCGTTAGCAGATAGCGAATCATTTGATTAGTCCATATAACTCCACAAAGTGAAATTCATATTGGTCTGCCCGGGATCGAACTGGCACCTCTTGCGTGCAAGTCGGTTACTTTCCCACTCGGCCACCACCGCGTTAAACAAATACTTACATAGATACACTTAGCAACAATATTAACATAAAATATCATGGTATTATTTGACAATGAGTAGTAATGTTAGTCTAATTTTAAACAGACGCGTCACGCGCCGTGTAATTCCCTTATTGCTTGAGTTGTCACGCTTCTGTTTTCAATAGACATGACTAATCCACGTAAGGGAATCCCTTAAGTACCTATTATATTAATTATAGTCCCTTAACTTGACTCCGTCCCTTTTTGTTAACACTAATATTGTAACCCATACTAAATTGCAAATGTTATACTCCGGCGATAAAAAAGAGTGGCCCGAGTTTCTTGCCAATTCTTCTTGAAGCCCTACCTTAGTCAGCGAATTGGCCGTAGGAGAAAAGTATGCTGGCATTTGTTTTTATGACGTTCATAAGCATCATGTATTTGATCTAAATAAATAAATTAGTTTGAATTTATAGTTATTTTATGTTTTTAAGAGTTTAGCAAGAAACTTGTAGGAAAGTGTTATTAAGGATTATATTTATATGTACTTAGTATTGGCTATAAGCTCGTTTTTCTGGAAAAAATAAAAAAAAAAATACGACTGGCCTGTTGTTCTAGTGGATAGTGACCCTGACTGCTACGCCGGAGGTCGTGGGTTCGATTCCCACACGGGATAATACTTTGTGTGATCCATAAATGTTTGATCTGAGTCTGGGGGTAATGTGTGTCCGTGTATGTTAGGTCCCCCTATACACATGGCTTGTTCCCTAGTGTGGAAGTTTTCTTTTTCCAGTTATCACAAAAAAGCAAACAGAATAGATTTTAAACACTCCCTAGTGTTTAAAATCTATTCTGTTTGCTTTTTTGTGATAACTGTTTGATTTTGTCAACTTACTATAAAAAAAATATTATTTTTTTACTAGACAACAAGTAGTTTAGAAGTTATGCGGGAACAAATGAACGTATGTATGTTTTTCTGTTCCCGCATAACTTCTAAACTACTTGTTGTCTAGTAAAAATATACAAACATACCTACATACAGGTCAAAATCATAGCCCTGCTTTTTGCTTCGCCGTAGTCGGGTGAAAAACATTCAGTAGGCGCAAGTTTGACTGCCTCGGTGGTTCAGTAGTCGCAGTATGCGCCTGCATGTATGTATGTATGTTTGTGGTAGTATGTTGTGTGGTTGTGGGTTCAATTCCCACATAGGATAAAACTTGGTTTGACCCACAAAGAATTGTGCTGATTCTGGGTGTAATTTGTGTCAGTTCATTGTATGTTTGTAAAGCCCCCTGCGATGCAGAGCTTGTTCTCTTGTGCGGGAGTTGTCATCAAAAAAAAAAGAGTAAATCTCTAGTACTCTTGATATTGCAAGCGTCCATAGGCAAACTGCTTATCGGCGAGCCGTGTGCTTGACAGTCATCGTGGTTGTATAAAAAAATACCAGTTGCCAACCAGTTGACTACATACAACAACAAAGCGTTAACAAGGTCATGTCGAGTAGTGAGACAGCTCGTAAACAGCACTTAGTCATTTAGTCTATGTTTGCTCAACAATTCGAGTTGATTTTCTTTCTTATTTCAATGAATATATCAGTGTCAAGGTTAGTCTCACTAATGTGACACACGTCTACGCTATTGAACATGGAAAGGCTCGATTTCTCTGAAATAAATCGTGTTTTGTAACGGAGTTCTGAAATTATACAAGAAAATATTTTCTACACGTTTAGAAACTTCCAACTGTTTTATGTTAGAACTGGGGATCGACCGTGACTTCATCCGCGTGGTAATTTGGAACGTACATTTCCCCGATTTTGCAACATATCTCAGTACTGCTCCGCTCCTATTGATCACAGCGTAATGTTATATAGCCTATAGTCTTCCTGGATAAATGCACTATTAAACAAGAAAAGTTTTTTTCTAATCAAACCAGTACTTTCTAAGATTACCGCGTTCAACAAAACAAACAAACTTAAGCTTTATAATTATTATTAAAGTATAGATTTATGATACAAAAAGAAACGTTATTAAGGTAATTTGGCAACGAAACATACGAGTGTGTATTTTTAAGACAACTCTCGCACAAGAGAACATGTCCTTTGACGCTTGTGACTTTACAAACATAAAATTAACCGGCAATAAGGTCACCCAGACTCTGTACAACAATTTATGGAGCACACAAATTTTTGTCCCGGATAGGAATCGAACCCACAACACGCTGCGCAGTGGTAAATAGCGAGGTAAACACTTAAGCCACTGAACCACCTTGCAGTCGACCCTGATGATGTCACTTAAAGTAAAAACAAGAATAGGACGACACAGCGTGGGCTAGCCTCCAACAAGACCGATGACCTGGTAAAAGTTTCAGGCAGCCGATGGACAAGTGTATCACTGGAATAAACATAGTTTTCTTTCAAGTAGTAAGGATATTCTTGGGGAAACTCAATGATTTCCACAGCAGTAGACGGCTTCGACTGATGTTGAAACCTATTTTCAGTAGATATAATCGCTGAGACCACTTCTATCTAACAATCACTTTATCTACGTATCACTTGTATTAAATCTTACATATTATTTATCCGTACAAGAGTGCATAGCACTAATAAACACCTATTTCAATGCCAACAAAACGATAAGTAGCGAAAATCAAGTGAGTAGGTACTTATAGTAATAACCGAGATGAACTACGAAGGAGTTTTTTTTTTAAATGACTTTGGTATATGGCCCGCCTGATGGTAAGCAGCCACCGCAGCCTATGGACGCTTGCAATGTCACTTGCGTGTTGCCAACCTAGATGGGAGTATCCATGGGATAGGAATACGTTTAACGCAAATTTCCCTAAATGAGCGCTGAAGACTTGTACTCACACACAGGAACACAACTATACCGCCGTGTGTAGTTATTTGGCTATGGTCTTCTGTAAGGTCATCCACGTCCACCAAACCAAATAAATATACAATCCTTCCCCAGTCGGGCCTGCTCGTTAGTATGGTGGCCTACCTCTCTTAAGATTTTTTGATGGTTGGTTTAGTGGCTTTAATGGTTACCTCGCCATTTATTACTGTCCAGCGTATTGTGGGTTTGATTCCCACGACATTATTTATTGTTGTTCCCAGTCTGTGTGTACTTGTCTCTCTGCCCGCGCGAATGTCATGTAGCACGTCAAAAAGTACCATTATGTCCTTTCCCAGGATAAAATCCATCTCTTTGTCAAATTTCAAGAGAGGCAGGGCAACATACTAGCGAGGAAGCCCAATTGGGGAAGGACCACCTCCTTACAGAAGACCACAGACAAATAACAACACACAGCGGTGTAGTTGTGTTCCTGTGTGTGAGTACAGGTCTCCAGCGCTCATTTAGGGATGTGTTTTGAAAGAAACGTATGCCTATCCCAGGGATACTCCATCTTAAAACCCTAGTGTAAAAAATGGGTGGCAACACGCAAGTGATACCTCTGGTATTGCAAGAGTCCATAGGCTGCGGTAACTGCTTAACATCAGGCGGGTCGTATGCATGTTTGCCACCCAAGTAGTATATAAAAAAACTGTAAGATCCATTCAACCGTTTAGAAGTGGAAAGATAACAAACCAACAAACAGAAGACAGTCCATAGCTGGCTTCACATAGGCCTCTCCCTTCTCGCTCACCTCTGCACTCAAGAATTAATTCTACCAAAAGTTAAAGTTGGTGAAACCCTCGTTGAGAGTTTTGATTGATCTGGCTAACAGCGCATTCATTCGGAGGAAAACTCAACCGAGCGACTAATCCTACATCATCGATCAATTAGCGAAATTCCATCTTATTAAGTCCGTTTGAGTTGAGGAATTTATGAATATTTAGATAAAATTGTTTTTTTTTTGTTAGTTTTTGTTTTTAAAAAGACATCTCCCACACAAGCTCTGTGTCGCGGGGGACTTAACAAACATACAATTAACGGACACAAATTACACCCAGACTCATAACAACACTTTGTGGGTCACACAAAGTTTTGTCCTGTGTGGGAATCGAACCCACAACCTCGTGCACAGCAGGCGCATACTGCGGCCACTGGACCACCAAGGCAGTCAAAAAATGCTTTCATACTGTTGTTTTATTGTCATGTAAAGAATAAAAGATGTTAAACAATTTCTTAAATTCTTAAACTGATACGTTGACTTTGTCTTGTAGGTATAACAGTAATTTAATTATTATAGTATTCATCTTTACTAATATTATAAATGTGAAAGTTTGTAGGAATGGATGGATGGATGGATGAATGGATGTTTGTTATTCTTTCACATAAAAACTACTGAACGGATCTGGTTGAAATTTGGCACACAGATAGATTATGGTCTGGAATAACACATAGACTTTTTGCAGCGATAGCTGACATCCACGCAGGCGGAGCCGCGGGCAACAACTAGTTATGAAATAAAGAAAACGATAATAATTAAATTACTGTATATGTTGTACAAATATATAAAACTTTTTTCGCTTTATTAATAAACGCGGTGTAGCGAGTAAATACTTACGTCATGCTTTGTTCTCTTCGTTCGAGTGTTAAATTAATGATGAGAGATGGGCTAAGGTAACTGCTTACCATCAGACAAAGGGAATGCTTATTTGCCAACTAAGTAACACAAAAAATAGATAACGTCCACCTCGGTGGCATTACCAGATAACCATAATATAGCACCGAATCTCGCACCAAGTTGTACATTTACTCGATCTTTAGACGAAATTTGACAGCGAACATAGCTAGCGCCCTCTTTCGCCTTCGCTATTTCCTAAAAATATAGTATAGTTAGCTTTCAAGAATAAATGCACTCTTGTAGACTATGTCAGATAATTTTAGACGCTTTTATCTTAGAAAGGAAAATTTTTACTGCTAAGTATTTTTAAACCTGGCTTGCCAATATAAAGAGTGGTCTCTATATATGTGTAATATTTATATATTAGCGACATTCACAAATAATATGGCTTCCTATTGGTAAAAGAATTTTCAAAATCGGTTCAGTAAATCCAGAGATTACAAGGGTCCTTCGCTGTTTGACACCACGACTTATTGACACCACGGTGTCAATCGCAGAAGAACGTTTTTTGACTTACCTGTTTGGCACCATTTTCATATTAATTATCGACCGTGGTGTCAAACGGCGAATATCTTATTTTGTTTTCGTCGATTGACACCACGGTGTGAAACTGCGAAAGGCGCTTTTGGCTTCGTTGATTTGGACCACTTTTGACAATTTAAAGGTCAAGTGTGATTTGTGTACTGACGAAAAGAAAACGGTTATTACAACAAACAATTACAATCAAATGTTTAATGGAATCTTGGTTGTTATGGAATAATATTTATTAGTACAAATCACATTTTGATAAACCGTAAATAAAGGGAATAACAAACAATTAAATAACGATTTTACTCTGTATCCGAATTTATAAAATAATGTTAATGTAATAATGAAAAAGATTAATAATGCTAAATTGCTGTCTGATGGTCAATGTAACGATAATCTATGTGTATGAAATCTCAATGTGATAACAATTGGAATTTTGATTATTATTTTTTCTTGATGCCTGTCTACTATAATGCATGTCCTCAAATATTTGTATGCCTTATTGAGGCAGAATGTATAAGGAAACTGATTTATATTGTTACCATGCCATTGTAATACCTGCATTCTGAACAAATAAATATTATTATTATCAATAAGTTAAAATAAAGAATTGAACGAATGCAGTTTGACATTTCAACAGACCAAAATTAAAGTCAAAAGTGTTCGTTTTGAGTTTCGTGGAATAGTCTTCCAGTTTGTTTGGTTCGTCAATTATATTATAATTTTATGATATTAGCATCAACAATGTTTTCAGGCAAAAAATACATAAAAATGTATTGTACAAGACCTAGCCCAGGTTCTATACATTTCTGAAACATCGCCTTTATATTTATTTGCATTTGCACTTTATAATATATGAAATACAAATGAATGTATTAGAAATACAAAATATTGCATTGTGTCAAAAATGCATTAACATTATCTTCGAAATAGGAATAAGTAAACTTTTACCTGATTCACCTTGTAAATAAACTGATTTCACTATTATTGCCTGGGCCTATTATATCCAAGGCCTTAAAATTAAAACTAATAATTTAAATGTGAAAACAAATCCATACTTACCATCCACTTTGAAGTGAGCTTTTATTCTGTGTTAACTTTTACTTTCCCATATTCTAAAATAAATATGTTTGGGACACAAGTTATTTTTATGAGTAATAATAATACGAGGTTATAAATGTTTGAATACTGACTTTTTCATTATAAAAGTGTAAACAGACGATCGAACTTGGTTTGGGCCAAACCACGAACATGGTGCGCTCCGAACCATATTCGCTCGTGTGGTGCACGGTCCACCAGACATTACCGTCATCATTATTATAGTATGGTTCGGAAAGTTCGATCGTCTGTTTATACTTTAATGAGTGATTAGATCGTATAGGCTGGGGTCTCATCAAGAACAAATTAAAATTGGTACGAATAAATATTGATAAAATTCAAACCAGGAAGAAATATATTATAGCCTGAAACATATACGTACATATTTTAAGAAATCCTACTTGGCATAGATAAATGAAATAAAGGGCTCCCAAACTATAGGTACTTAATTATATATTTTCAAAATTTAATAATGTCGTCGTAGTCCTGGCGGCAGTATTTTGTACCAGTAAGAAGGTGAAACTTGTAGGACTGTGAGTAATGGCGCTAGCGCTGTATGCATTTTATAAATTAAAATACCTACCTTGTTTTGAAGTTTACTGTTGGATCATACTAGGTATAAAATATATTAAGCTAGGCGTAACATTGAGTTATGTTAAAAATAAATAATACAGGTATATATTTTTTTCTCTCAACAAAAAAACTTTAATGTCTTACGTTATCAAAATGATCAACAAAAATGTTACATCCAAGACATATTATTATAAATATTTTAAAAACTAAACAAAATACAAAAAGTGTATCTGATGTTGGGATTCGAACCCGGTTGGGTCGGTGCTACCTCCGTACGGTACCATGAGAAAATTACCTATTTGTGAATTTAAACTGATACTTAATATTATATTTTTATTAATAAACCATCTACAAAAATCAAATTCCAAAAAGTGGACATGAATATGGGATTCGAACCCAGTATCACCGGATCGTTTGCGTTGGACTAATACCACAGAATGCTAATACTCCATCCATTATTGACAGTCCAATGAAGTTTTCACTTCTGCCGTGTGGTCAGCACACACTCGCTTTTTTTCTGAGATTTTTGTTTGTTCGAACTCAGGTATTTCTACCCTTTCTTAAACGTTCTTGCCAATATAAAAATATAAGGGCATGTAGTAATAATAATTTCTATTTAAATATTTTTTACCTGCTGATGTCTTGAATATTAAAATTAAATTTTAAGAGATGTAGTAGTAAAACGTAGTAGTAGTTGCTATCGCAAAACTGTTGTGGGTAACTAAACAGTTTTGTCTTTCAAAGCACTCTCAGAACAAAAATATAATAAAAATAAAAATCGTGTAAACACTTTTGTGCGTGATTGTTATGTTATAATAAAATACCAATGCGACCGTCCTTTGCTGTTTTACGTCATGGTGTCAATCAACGAAGACAAATAAGATATTCGTCGATTGACACCGTGGTCCCAAACAGGTAAGTCAAAAAACGTCTTTCTGCGATTGACACCATGGTGTCAATAATCCGTGGTGTCAAACAGCGAAGGACCCACAACGTCACAAACTCACTAACTTTACCTCTTTATAATATAATATACTCGTATAATTTAGTTAAATATATTATCTAAAAATAATATTAAATATCTACTATATTTATTCTACTCTTATTTTGCTAGCGTACGAGATTGGACAATCTCTACCAAATTATACTAGCGGACCTGGCAGACGTTGTCCTCTCCGGAAAAGCTGATATACCGACAGCAGCGCCACCTACCGGGTCCAAATGTGAAACTAAACCATTCGGGGCCTTACACAAACACAGACACACATAAAATTTCATTAAAATCGGTCAAGCCGTTAGTATAAATTTAGGTAGGTACATCAAATATGAGTGAATTCGCAAAGACAGTTTTATGTCAATAAACAGATTTTGTTGATTTTGTTCTACAATAACATAAGCCACAAGTACCTAATAAAATAGGTATTGCCATTGTATTTTAAATCAGAAATACTCAATATCAACTAAACCCGGTACCTCAGCATAGCACTCCAATAGTCCAACGCACTACCGCTGCGACACAGAGTCAATTCTTTTTATATACATGCGTAAAGCAAATGTTAGTGATAATAAAATTCCCACATTTTATTTTACACTAGAAAGCACTCTTTACTAATAAAACCCGTTTTATGCTAATCTTAATTAGATTCTTCATTACTGTTATAAATCTCACGACCTTTTGTATACTACATAAATGGTTAATAAGCTTACTGGCCGCCCGATGGTAAGCAGTGTTGACCTTCATAAGTGTTACTTTGTAACCTAACGAAGCACGTTGGCATTAAAGTTACATTGCCGAGCACAAATACTATTTTATTTCAGAGAGTTTTTGCAAAGTAATTATGGAGAAACTACGTCACTGACAGTGTCAATCAGCATTCAATCTTACTCGACAATCCTTACCAGGCACTTGCCTCAATAATTGAGACTAAGAAGTCTGCACCACCGTTTTCAAGACTCTTCAATGATTGTGCCTTGCATCCATTGTGCCGTTCTGAGGCAGAAAGGCACATCATTGATAGCTATTAATAATGTGCTTTTCTGCATCAGCACGGCATAAAAGCCATCACCACTGCAGTGGTGTTAAAGCAGCTACTACATAATCTTAGTATCAGAATCCTAACCAGCCCACTGTGGTTTATTGGCACGACAAAAATCAGGTAAGGCGATACCGTCATTTTTCAAAAGTAATGTTTTGTATACTACCCACTAGATCCATACTTAATGTAAATATAAATTAAATCTATTTAGTTAATGACTTTCATTCCCATTTCGTCGTCTAAACTGTGTACATCGGTAGCAATCTCCGAACGTTATCAGTGACACACGCAATTGTTACGTGTTTTTGTTTAATAATTCCCGAATTCCTATTACATAAAACTCTTGTTCTCAAAATGGATTTTCAAGGACATGGTATGTACTTTATTATTATATTTCTTTTAAATGTTAGTATTGTTTACATTTGGTTTAATTTGACTGCTACGACATGTACCCGTTTAACGTTAGTATTTTAAATTTTAATTTATTTCATCTCGAGTTTTAGTTTGTATACCCCCATAATGCCGCCACAATTTTTATTGTCCCTATTAGGTTAGATTTTATATTTTATGATTTTATTCGATTTTTTTGCAACTTATTGCAACTTTAGAAGCAGTATGACTACTACGTAAAAGTATGTCTCGTCGTAGCTATTGCTACTTTACTCGAAGACGTTTTATTCTACTTTATATTTTCAGTTTTTCTTACTTATTTTCGTATTTTATTACAGGTTCAAGCCGGCAGTTTATATTTTCACGCATGTATGTGTTTGAAATTTGGCTGAAGTATGGTAATGACCGTAAATGAACCCAGGCCGAACGGGCCAAGCTCGTATAACATTGTTGACACGCTCCCTATCGATGAAATTGATAAAGAAAACGTTAATTTCGAAGATCTGCAAAGATGTATACGTTGTATTTGCCGAAAAATTACAGACCATTTGGAGAAAAATCATTATATAAAAGATAAATTCCTGGCTAATCAGCACGATTGGCTTAAAACTTTCGATACCGTAAATTTTGAAGGATTTCGTATTATACTAGAAACCACTTCTCAAAATACTATTGATGTACAACCTGTGCAACCTCTCCATGCACGTGGTCGACCCAGGAAAATGAACGCTGAGCTGAGTGAGTGAGAGACGCTATGCTATGGAAACTGCTAGAAAACTTGTTTTCACTTATCCATGGTTTTATCTGCCAGCTTCTATTCACTCGGTTTTAGTGCATGCTTCTGCCATCATAAAACATGCACTACTACCTATTGGTGAACTATGCGAAGAAGCGGCAGAAGCCCGAAATAAAGATATTAAAATGTTCAGACTTAGACACACCCGGAAATTTTCAAGGGTTGCAACTAATAGGGATCTATTGAATAGACTTTTATTAAGTTCTGACCCCTTAATAACAGGACTTAGGAAGTTGCCTAGAAAGAAAAAATCAAAATTATCGAAACCTGTTTTGGAAACGTGTTAGTTTTTAAAATATATATTTTATTATTTCATAAAATTAAATTATTGTAGATATTGTTGATTTGGTTTTTTTTAAGTTTTATTATAAATTTCAAGTGGGTTGTATTTTAAATTTCATTGTATTTTTTTTGTATTTTGTTTTAAGAAAGAATTTATCTAAATAAGTTATGTTTTTGTTAATATTTTTTTATGGTAGATGTAGTAGTCATGTTTTTTTTTTATATAATTATAAAAATAAATAAACTGTACTCCGTTTCTAATGTGTTTCATTAATTAAAACCCACAAAAAAAGAAGTTTGTATTTTTGTCGCCTCTTAGTATAGGCAGTTGACCACAGTGCAGCCCCTCTAGACAAGTGGCATAAGCGATAGTCGAATCGAAAAGTCAAAAAATAAAATAAATGGGATTTGACGTAAGTCTACGATACAATGTCGTTAATTATAATATATTATATTATAATTGTTATCTATATTATTGTATATGTTATCTCAAAGTTTATGAAATAAAGTTATAAAGTTAAAGTTATTAAGTTAAAGCTTACGTCAAATCCCCTACATTTGCTTTTTTGACTTTTTGATTCGACTATCGCTTATGCCACTTGTCTAGAGGTGCAGGATATCTAGATCATCGATAAGTATCGTCAATGATTAGTTTCGTGTTCGTGTTATTCGGAGCGGTTTTTATGAGGTTCATGTCTATGAAAGTCATAAAAAGTAAGAAAAACTTAGGGCATCATACTAGCAAGCAAGCCCAACAGGGAAGGACCTTCACTTACAGAAGACCACAGCCAAATAATTACACACATGGGGTTAGTTGTGTTCCTGTGCGTGAGTACAGGTCTCCAGAGCTCATTTAGGGATGCGTTTTAAAAGAAACGTTTTCCTGTCCCAGGCATACTTCATGCTTTGAGATGAAGTATTCCTGGGACTGGAAAAATGGATTCATTACACGCAAGCGTACATAGGCTAACTGCTTAACATCAGAAGAGCCACATGCTTGTGTGTGTCATCCAAGTAAACAAACCATATTAGTAGATGTCAGTATTTTATTTCCATTTTAATACAATTATGACGTCATAATGTAATAAAAATATTAAATGTATTATATACACAGTGTATAATCATCTTAAGTTTCGCCAAGAGCATACTTCATAACTGAATTAGGTCAATTCCCACTAGATATAATGAGTTAATACGATTAACACTCGCGTTGAACACGATGTTTCTTCGTGTTTTAGCCTGAGGATATTGTGCTTTGTTGAATTACTTACATATAATAACAGTATCCTACTATTATATACTTATACTGTACTTATATATATATATATATATATATATATATAAATGCGAAAGTTTGTATGAATGGATGGATGGATGTTTGTTACTCTTTCACGTAAAAACTACTGAACGGATCTGGATGAAATTTGGCACAGAGATAGATTACGGTCTGGAATAACATATAGGCTATTTACAGCGATAATCGACATCCACGCGGGTGGAGCCGCGGGCAACAACTAGTTATTATAATATTACTTACATAATGTTTATTTATTTTATTTCTTAAAAAGACAACTCCTGCACTAGGAAACAAGCACGGTATCGCAGGGACTTTAATATAATAATAGCAATCTATATATGTCCCACTGCTGGGCACGGGTCTCCTCTCCTCTATCAGGAGAGAGAGAGGGCTTAGGCCTTAATTCACACATGCTGGCCGAACGCAGGTTGGTGAACCTGACATGTCTTTAGAAATTCTTTTAAGACATGTGGGTTTCCTCACGATGTTTTCCTTCACCGTTAGCAGACGGCGAATCATTTGATTAGTAGGTACATATTAATTTTACAAAGTGAAATTCACGCGGGGACTATACAACCATATAATTAACAGACACAAAGTACACCTAGACTCCGGACAACCATTTATGGATCCCACAATTTTTTGTCCCGCGTGGGGATCGAACCCACAACACGCCGCGTAATGTCGAGGTAACCACAAGCCACTGAATCAACCCTGCAGTCAAACTACTACTGTTACTAAAGTACTTGTCTTGTCTTCTTATTGATTATAATATTAGCCATGCTTATAAATTATTCATTGTTGGACACCGGCCTCTTTTTAGAAGGGAAAGGGTGGCCGGCCATAGTTCACTAAAGAAATATTCTACATGTCGATTGTTCATGTTGGCATTTTTAAAACGGTTGTATTATCAAAGATATCACTTACGTGTAAAACGCATTAATTACTAAATGAGCCCTCAAAGCCTGTACTCACACACAGAAACACTACTACCGTGTGTAGTCATTACTTCATTAGGTGAAGGTCCTTCCCTAGCCGGGTTTTCTCACTAATTATGGTGTCCTACCATACAACGATTTATTTTCGATCTCAATTTAAAATTAATAAGATATCATATGTTATTATTGTATAAAATTTAATTTAAAAATCTAAAATTAATTGCTATAAGATAATATAGCTTTCAATTTGCTACGATCTTGATAATTATACTTATTTCGCTACGTTTACTCATAACATTCCTCATAAAATGCTCGTCAAAATTAAATGTCACGAAATGCTTGAACCATCTATACTAATATTATTAAGCTCAAAAGTTTGGTTGTTTGGTTAAACGCGCTAATCTCAGAAAGTACTAGTTCGATTAGAAAAATTTTTTTTTGTTAAATAGTGCATTTATCCAGGAAGGCTATAGGCTATATAACATCACGCTATGATCAATAGGAGCGTAGCAGTAGTGAGATATGTTGCAAAATCGGGGAAAATATTCCAAATTACCACGCGGACGAAGTCGCGGGCGACCCCTATTACTATAAATAATAACCTAAATTTTCTAAGGAAGCTATGCGGTCCGGGTGGTGCTAAGTTGCCGTAGTCTATGGAGGACATGTTGGCGACCTCAAAATTTTAACTAGAAGGTTTTGGGATGAAATAACCTTGAGATAGGAAAATGTTTCGTCAAAAAAAAGAGTAGTTGGCTGTGGTCTTTTGTAAAGTCCGTCGCCGGCGAACTGGGCGGCGTCGGCGCGCACATGAGCGCCTGATGCCGCTATAGTGAGGCTGCGGGGAGGCTGGGTCATTTGAGCCTCACCCGCACCCTTCTGCGGAAGGACAGCGTCTCCGGTGCACCCGGACGCTGTCACTAGTGATGGAGCTCGCGTAGCGCGGGCAGCCGCTGGGTGAACCACTGATGTCATATAAGGTCCACCCATAATGCCGGGTGTAGGTGCACAGGGGGGTTTTAGTCGGTATACCGGCCGCCTACCACCTTTAGGCCGCAGAGTCCGGCATAACTGCCTCGCTTCCCCAGGCGGCGGGGCGGTATGCGTAAAGAATTTCCCAACTCCAAAAAAAAATGGTCTTATGTAAGGTGAAGGGCCTTTCCCAGTCGGGATTAGTCACTGGTTTGGTGCCCCACCTCTTTTAAAGCTTCTTATACCGAATTCCACTTTGCGTGGTCTTTTTTTCGCCGTCGCGTCGGGGAAAAATGAGTTTCTTTGTTTTCTAAACCTCTTTTTTCTTTCTGGTACAAATTAAATAACATCTACCGTTTATTTATCTACATTATTAGTTTCCTTGACAAATGAATATTAATTACGTACACGCAATTTCGAGTGGGAATAGACAAATATAGCAATTTGCGAGTTATTTTCTACTGGAGTGAACAAATGAAAGCATTTGTTAAGGAGTTTTTGTGTTGCTCTAACTATATCTTACTGTTAGGTTATGCATGTCGTGGTGGTAGACCGCCAATGTTGTCGATAGTACATGTTAAATTTGACTGACCAGCTTTTCTAGACAAGTGGTATAAACGGTAGTCGAATTGAATAGAATAGAAAGCAAATGTATGGTTGAAGAACTTGACTGCTTTCTTTCTTTCTTTAAAAGACAACTCCCGCACTAGAGAACAAGCTCTGTGTCGCGAGGGACTTTACAAACATACAATTAACGGACACAAAGTACACCCAGACTCAGGAACACTCTTTGTGGATCAAACAAAGTTTTATCCTGCGTGGGAATCGAACCCACAACCTCGTGCATAGCAGGCGCATACTGCGGCCACTGGACCACCAAGGCCACCATCGTCAATCTAAACCGGAGGTCGTGAATTCGATTTCCAAACTTTAAAACTTTGTGTGACTTATAAATGTTTGTTCTATGTCTAGGTGTAATTTGTGTCCGTGAATTGTATGTTTGTGAAGTTTTTCGCGACAAAGAGCATGATTCCTAGTACGGAAGTTGTCTAAAAACGAAAGAAATAGCAGAAACTACCATGTTATGCAATTTTCTTTATTTTTAAACGAGCATTCGACACGCCTTTATAATAATAATAGCAACTCACATTTATGTTCCACTGTGAAGCACGGGTGTACTCTCCTTTATTAAGAAAGCAGAGAGGGATTAGTTCTTAATTCACACATGCTAATTTGAGTTATAGGTCGTTTCGCCCGCCATTTGTTCCCCCGAGCGGGCCAAACGACCAAATTACGTTTCGCCCGATAGAGGTTTTATTACTTTTTATGTACAGACAGATTTTGATGCTGTCTGTACATGAGAAGTAATAAAACCAAAATTTTCGGGCAATTTTTTTGTCATTTGGTCATTTGGCCCGCTCGGGCGAACAAATGGCGGGCGAAACGACCTATAACTCGCTAATTTAATGCGGGTTGGTGAATCACACATACTTTAAGAATTTCTAAAAAAACGTGGGTTTTAAAACTGGAATCGAACCACACTTCATATGTTACACGCTAGTTACCTTTCTACTCAGCTACCTCCATTATAAAACGTATCTCGCCAAAAATCAATATCAATAAGTACTGAGATAATTCTAAACTGTAAAATTCTGTCTCCTATTTCACGAGAGTTGTGAAGCATGCAAAAGGAAACAGGTCATAGATTCATAGTTAATGAGTCCAAGACCTACTTGTGAGACTATGTATGCACATTTACATTCTGCACCTCGACTCCAGTCGCCAAGTCGTATGAAATGTTAAGGAGCTGAGTGCCACGGTTGCAAAACTATACTACGTGAACTGTTACTATATGAACGTGTAATAGGAACTTTAACGCAGGTATTTAGTTGGTTTACTGGTTTTAAAAAAGACAACTCCCGCACTAGGGAACAAGCCCTGTGTCGCGGGGGACTTTACAAACATACAATAAACGGATACGCAGTACACCCAGACGCGGGACAACCATTGATGGGTCACACAAATTTTTGTCCTGTATGGGGATCGAACCCACAACACGCCGCGCAGTGGTAAATGGCGAGGTAATCACTTAAGCTACTGAACCAACCGTGTAGCTATACTACGAGTAATATTATAGATATAAAGAGGTAAAGTTTTTTTAGTTTGTGACGTTGTAGGGAGTAATCTCTGGATCTACTGAACTGATTTTGAAAATCCTTTTACCAATAGAAGCCACGTTATTTATAAGTATGACCATAATTTATCTCTGTGCCAAATTTCATCCAGATCCGTTCAGTAGTTTTTACGTGAAAGAGTAACAAACATCCATCCATCCATACTTACAAACTTTCGCATTTATAATATTAGTAGGATTAAAACATGTTTTTCTCTAATAAGGAAAACACTTCAGAAACCCCTGGGGGTTAAGACGAGCCCTTAGGTCATGGGTTCAATTTGGGTCGAAAATAATGGCCAACGTTGATAATTCAATAACATACAGTGGAAAGGGCTTCTAACCGCGTTAATGTAACTAAATAAAGCTCAGTGTGTGTTCATTATTTATGTAGTTTTAATTATTATTTACTAATGTCTGCCCGTGGCTTCGCCTGCACGTACAATTCCATGGTGACAGGATTTTTTCGGAATAAAAAGTATAATCTATATCTGTGTCAAATTTCATCCAAATCTGTTAATTTCGGCGTGATTGAATTGCAAACATCCATACCTACATCCATTTGTCCATCTAAACTTTCGCAATTTAAGTAGCTGACCCGACAAACGCTATTAAAAAATAGGGGTTGGTGGTAGAAGGGTGGAATTTAAGGGCTATAAGTATTTTTAATGCAAAATTATAAAAAAAATGAATATATATTTTGTCGAAAAAATTAAAAAAATGTTTGCGGTGGACCTTATCAGTCAGGGATATGAAAAATAGATTACGACCGATTTTTGACCTACCGAATATACTAATAATTTTTTTTTTTATTCTGCTTGGGTGGCAAACAAGCATACCTGATGTTAAGTAGTTAGTTTTTTGTAGTTACCGTAGCCTATGGACGCTTGCAATACCAGCGTACCGTATGCCTGTTAGCCTCCTTAATAGTATAAAAAAGAATTTACATCTAGTGCCTACCTTTATTCACTGAACAAAAATTGCGTTCATAAAAAATAGTTATGAAAATAAAAATAGGTACAAAAGTACTTAAAATAGGTTATAATTGCAGTTGTTTTTAATTTTTGTTTTTTTATAATTATTATGTTTAAAAAAATTGTTTTAGAACTTTTCCTTTATTTTTCGATGTAAGACATCTTATACATTAGTAGTGTTTACAAACATACACTTTACGGACACAACATACACCAAGACTCAGCACAAGAAAAGTCTCGTGACATTTTTTTCATGACATGATCTTTCTCAAATTGCGAACTATGGAAAAAATAATATAAGTCCATACATAAAACTCACACTTATCTACAAAATACCTATTTACTCACGACATTCACTTCTCAAGACGACTTACGCTGTATTTCACGCTCCATAGCCATGCAAATATTGCTCTTTGCCAGCCCTACATCATATTGATAAACGAGAGTTCCAATGCAAAAAAAAACAACAGTAAAAATATACTGGTACATCAATATAATTTTATGTCGGGGCTCAAATATCTTGTATTTGTCATAACCCTGTCTATAAACATCATAAATTTTATGTTTGACATACGTACTTTAGGGTTGACACGAGTCGAAAGGGGAATACATAAAGAAAAACAAATTGTTTTACTTAATCTTTATACAAGCGACCGAATTTTCAAAAATATTTTTTAACGTATGTTTACGTTCTAAATTTCTGCTTTCTAGACTCATCAGTTTTGGCTCGTTTGGATTATCGTCGTCGTCGATTATCGTGGAATGGATTTTAATGAAATTTGACAAGGAGATAGATGGTATCCTGGGGAAGGATATAGAGATACTTTTTATCGCGATAACCGACATTTACGCAGGTAAAGCCGCGAGTAACATCTAGTACTGTATATAACTGAATGCCCAGTTGAACGTCACTTAAACTTATGTGCACAATTCTATGGTCACAATATTTAATATAAGATAGTGTTTATTTATGTTAAAGTATTAATCTATACTAATATTATAAAGCTGAAGAGTTTGTTTGGTTGACCGCGCTAATCTCCGGAAGTACTAGTTCGATTAAAAAAAAATTTTTTTGGTTGAATAGTGCATTTATCCAGGAAGGCTATAGGCTATATAACATCACGCTTTTATCAATAAGAGCGGAGCAGTAGTGAGATATGTTGCAAAATCGGGGAAAATATTCCAAATTACCACGCGGACGAAGTCGTAGCCGACCCCGAGTAATTTATAAATAGATGCTAATATGGATGTATTTCTGATTAAATATATTATCATCATCATCATCAGCCTATCGCAATCCACTGCTGGACAGAGGCCTCTTCAAGTGCACGCCACCCACCACGATCCTCGGCTTCCCGCATCCAGCTACTCCCAGCCGCTTTGCGAAGATCGTCGCTCCACCTCGCTTGAGGGCGTACTACATTACACTTAATATATTATTACTATTATTTATATAAGCGACTTGACTGCGTATGTAAATTTTAATTGTCTATCGACACGTGTAAAAAAACTATACTACTATAGTTAACAATCATCATATAGAGGCGGACTATAGGTTATCATGGATATTTATTTATTCAATACTTTATGCACAATGTTGTACAAAGGTACCAAAACCAAGCCAAGGCAAGGTATAGGTGATGCAGGTCTCTCCAACACCCAAAACTGGCTTGTAGAATCTTGCACCTACTGTATATAAATCAATTAACATTTTACTTGGAGAGACTCTAGAAGCTATCTATGTATGTAAATAGCGGCGTGGATGGCAAGATTGCCGTGGTCGGTGCATAGTTAGGTGATCATTTTCTAAAAAAAACCACATAAGATCTCTTCGTGCCTCGAAAAGGATGTAAAGCCGTTAGTTCTACGCCTGATCGTGTCGAATTGCCGTCCCATCGAACTATGAGAGTGAAGGAATAAAGAGTGCACTTGTGTTTACGCAAATACTTATGCACTTTAATATCTCCCGCGCAGATGGCTGGTCTCTGTTAAAATTAGCCACCGTGACCAAAGTTCATTTAGGTGGACATTATTATTATATTAGTTGATTTATAAAGTGAAAGTGTACCTATAAACGTAAGCAATATAGCAATCTTCAAACATATATGGAATACTTGATAACTTTCACTTATACTTTACCATATAAAACACATCCTGGTCTAAAATTATTTTATAAAGTTAACATCGAATAGGTGGGCGGACCAATGTTGCCCGAGTGGGAAAGTAACCGGCTTGCACTCACGAAGTGTGAGTTCGAACCTGGATGGCGGTACCAATGTGAATTCCACTTTGTGAAACACATCTGTTAACGGTGAAAAACAACATCGTGAGGAAACCCACACGTCTTAGAAATTCTTAGTCTGATTCACTAATCCGGATTAGACTAGCGTGTGTGGGTTAAGGCCTGAACCCTCTCTCTCTCTTGATAGAGGAGAAGAGACCTGGGAGAGAGAGGCGGAAAACATAGTAAAGAAACCCGCATGTCTTAGAAAAGATTCTGAAAGCATGTCTGATCCACCAACCCGCATTAGACCAGCCTGTGTGGATTAATCCTATCTGCTCTTTTAAGAACAGAGAACCGAGCTCAAAAGTTAGACTTTAGCTTTTGCCCGAGAGTTCACGTAGATTTATTTATTG
Organism: Trisateles emortualis; assembly: GCA_947095525.1. Taxonomy (NCBI): domain Eukaryota; kingdom Metazoa; phylum Arthropoda; class Insecta; order Lepidoptera; family Erebidae; genus Trisateles; species Trisateles emortualis. Next base: position 14,728,570 of record OX352736.1, on the reverse strand, counting down.
TTCATTATAGCCCAATAGCTGTTATTACGGAATCATTTCATTTTTCATTTTTATTTTCTATCTCCTTGCCAAATAACATTAGGATCCGATCAGTAGTTTATTCGTGAAAGCGTAGGTAACAAATAAACAAACTCACTTTGACATTTATTATATAAGCAGGTACAGATGTCCTATTCTGATATAAAAGCTATAGCATTGTAGAATTTCATCAAAATCTGTCCAGACCCTCTAAACAAGTGGCATAAGTAATAGTCAAAGAAATAAATGTATGGAATTTGATGTAAGTTTACGACATTATATCATAAACTTACGTCAAATCACTTACATTTGCTTTTTTGACTTTTTGTTTCGATTACCGTTTATGCCACTAGTCTAGAGCAGCAGTGGTATTTGCAAGAAGGAGTAACAAACGCCAATCTTTACAAACTTATATTATATAATATTCCCAGCATAAATGGCTATTATATACGTATAACTAACACTTAGTGGATAATTTAACAGATCATTGAACAAATTTTCATTGAAGAGAAACAGTTTTTTCACGCATCACTGGTCTCAGCTAGTTGAGCTACGTAATAATTACCGTCGCTTGTCACGTCTTGGTCAAGACAATGATAATGTCATGCCATATTTTTTCTAAGTCATGTTTCGTTGTTAATTTTAAACAAATAATACGTTCATGTTTAATCATAAGTGAGTTTTTGCTGGGAAAACTTTTTTAGACACTTTTGGGATGGGAAAAAGCAATAAACTCGCGTTACCATCACGCACGGTGACGTTTGTGAAACTAAGATGTTTTTATTTCTGACGCGCAGTCCTAGGACTGACAGATTTGTGTCTTCTTTTTTTACTAATATAGCTGATCTTGTCCATAGGTTGCCCGCAACCTATGGACAAGATCAGCTCAGGATAAGAGATATGGAAATCCTTGGGGGAGGCCTATCTATGTTCAGCAGTGGACGTCTTTTGGATGAGATGATGATGCCAAATAAGCATACTACCGTCTTTCACTTGAAGAGATATTAGCCTACTATACCTCGCTGGCCAGAGGGGTTTTGTTTCGAGTTTCCCCTCTCTGGCAGTGGATATTGTCTGCCTGATTGACTTGATATGACGACACCCGCGGAATGGTACGGGGTGGTGACATTTGTAGTCTTAATCCATCACCACACGGATAGTCTGTCACCACATCATTATCTTAGCCTAAAAACGTCCTCTGCTCGACAAAGGCCTCCCTAGATTTTCACGGTATTCAATACTGAGTTGAGCTCTATTTTAACAATACGAAAATCGCCGCAAACCTCTATCGACCGCGCAGTGGATATGCCTTTGATCGATGCATAATAAAATAATAGGAAAAATTTAATCATCCCAACTTTTTTCTTTCTTTTACATAAAAGACAACTACCGCTTGTTCTCTAAACTCTCTTTACAAACATATGTACAATTAACGGACATAAATTACACCCAGACAACTCTTTGTGGGTCACACAAAGTTTTAACCTATGTTGGAATTGAACAACCTCGTGCACAGCAGGCGCATACTGCGGCCGAGATTTCTGCGATCGAGTTGATGAATAATTTCAAAAGGTTTTATTAAACAAGGAATCTTTCCTAACCATACGAGAAAATGTCTCACGCACAATGTTTCAAAGTTATGTCACTGTCTGCCGTACATTACGAGACACGACAAAACCAAGAAACGTGTCACGTGAAGCGTTTTTATGTTTGGCAGTAAACTGGACTACGTTTAACATTCTACGGATAAGTACGAGAAACGCTGTGACATGAACTAAATATATAATCCACTGTTAAGTAATAGACTACAGCGTTGGTTCAGTGGTTTCCTTGCCATTTACTACTGCGTGGCGTGTTGTGGGTTCGATCCCCACACGGGACAAAAAATTGTAAGTTCCTTAAATGGTTATCCCGAGTCTGATTGAATATCACAGAGCTTGTTCTCTAGTGCGGGTGTTGTCTTTCTTTCTCTATTAAAAAAGACAACTCCCGTACTAGAGAACAAGCTCTGTGTCGCGGGGGACTTTACAAACATACAATTAACGGACACAAATTACACCCAGACTCAGAATAATTCTTCGTGGGTCACACAAAGTTTTGTCCTGTGTGGGAATCGAACCCAGAACCTTGTGCACAGCAGGCGCATACTGCGGCCATTGGACCACCGAGGCAGTCTTTAAAAAACAATTAAAAACAAAACTATTACACTAAGATATTTTATATATCCCGTACTAGCTAATGCCCGCGGCTCGACCCGCATGGATGTCCCATATTCCGGCAAAAGTACCCTATATCTTTCCACAATATACCAACTATTACCTTGCCCAATTTAATTTTCAATTCGTTTAGCATTTGTTATATTAATAATAATAAATAATTTTATTATCGCGTCGCATAAACGAATAGATTTAGAAAGACCTTACAGACTAATATACATCCTTACTAATATTAAAAATGTGAAGGTTTGTGAGTATGGATGGATAGATGGATGTCTGTTAATCTTTCACGTAAAAACTACTGAACGGCTTTGGATGAAATTTGGCAAAGAGATAGATTATGGTCTGGAATAACACATAGGCTACTTTTTACAGTGATAACCGACATCCATGCGGGCGGAGCCGCGGGCAACAGCTAGTATTAATATAAACCTGTGTCAGTATAATAAACTTAAAACTATGTTAGTACACTTCACTTGCACTATGTCGCAGTGCGTTCGTGTGGCACTTGTCCGCGGAAGACACGGAACACTACCTACACCTGTCGGCCAAAAATTCTCTTCAAGACAAGGTTTAGGAAGACTGTTGGTACTTGCACCACAAAAGCCCTAAAATTGACGTAGCGTCGCGACTCCAACAGCTGCACTCTCAATCAATCATTAGTATGGGTGGGTTTGTTACTCAGTTGCTTGTGCACCCGGACATTGTCACTAGTGCAGGAGCCCTCGAAACGTTAAACAAAATATACACCTGTTTTGTAAAAACAGTGACATTCATACACTAAATACAAGGAACAAACATAAACTAGTTGGTACGTATCACCGTCTTCATAAAGTCCACAATTCATTTGCGGGACTCGGGGTACGTTTCTATAACAAACTACCTCTTGAAGTTATGAACCTACCCTTACACAAATTCAAACTAGAAGTAAAAAATCATCTTTTAAGCAAGGGTTATTACACTATTAATGACTTTTTAAATGATAAAAATTCATGGGGTTAGTTGCTAATTTTGATGCAGAATTATATAAGAATAATAACTACATTTAAAATTTGTCAGGAGACGTTTTGTGATCATTATTGGTTTTCTATTGAGTTTCTTTTTTCTTATTATGTCCTGGATTGTCATGCTCACTAAAATGCCATTGCTTGTGGTGTCGTATTGGCCGGGTCAGTTCTTTCCCTCTAATATCGCGAAGGAAATGATGGCTGGTCTGTGCGTCATGCTCGTGAACGGGTGCTACTTGGGGTGGCTGGTCAATCTTGGCATGACTTATTTTTAAGTATTAAAGATATAGTTTCTAGATATTTACTAAGATTGCAATGTGATCTCGACACGTTTCTATCTTATACTTACAAAAAGAAACGATCCCTCATTACCATACAGTGGAAAGCTAAATTCATTTTTTTTTTAATATTGCTTACTCATTAATTAAATACTTATCTAAATTTCTCATATGGGTTATTGGTTTCCGTTCCTTTTTGTTACCACTATTGTAACTCATACCAAATTGTAAATGTTATACTCTGGCGATTAAAAAGACTGGCCCGAGTTTCTTGCCAATTCTTCTCGAGGCCCAACCCTAGTCAGCGAATTGGCCTTAGGAAAAAAGTATGCTGGCATTTATTTTAATGACGTTCATAAGTATCATGGATTTGATCTAAATGAATAAATGAGTTTGACTTTGACTTTGACTTTGAAAACGTGGGAGGCCGCGCGCCGGGTGGATCACTGATGTCAATTCCAGTGGTCCACCCGTGAATGCGTTATTTCCCTAATCTTTGAATACTTAATAAAATTAACGTCTACACCGGCAAGTAGTTATAGTCCATCTCAGCCATAAGACGTCCACTGCTGGACATAGGCCTTGTTTTTTTGTAGATAGAGTTTTTTTTTTCCCCACTCGGGGAAGCGAGGCAGTTATGTCAGAGTCTCCGGCCTAAAGGTAGTAGGCGGCCGGCATACCGACTAAAACCTACACCCGCCTTCACGAGTGGACCACCGAAACCTGATATGACATCAGAGGTCCACCCAGCGCTGGACATAGGCCTACCCCAAGGTTTTACGCATCAGTATGTAGCTAATATTTTAGCTGTTTTGAAAGTGCAATATTTTATAGTATGACGCATGACGCGTCTTTAACTTAAAACGTACACGTTAGTAATCTACATACGGAAAGTGGATAAACCAAACAAGGAACAGACAAATAAGCACTTTATCAAACTAGAATTAAAGTTGGAAATGCATTGTGTAAAATTATGCAATGTGTAATTTAGTACCTATTAACCTGTTGACTGTTAAGGTATGCCTTAACTAGAATACAAAAGAATGACGTTGTCTAGGTTTATTAGATACTAGCCTCTCACTCTCCCACGGCTCTCGCCTGCATAAGAGTGGTAGGGTACCATACTAGCGAGCAAGCCCGACTGGGGAAGAACCTCCACCTTACAGAAGACCACAGCCAAATAACTACACACAGTGGTGTAGTTGTGTTCCTGTGTGTGAGTACAGGTCTCTAGCGCTCATTTGGGTATACGTTTTGAAAGAAACGTATTTCTATCCCGGGATACTCCCATCTGAAAGCCCTGGTGTAAAAAAATAGGTTGGCAACACCCAAGTGACACTTCTGGTATTGCAAGCGTCTATAGGCTACGGTAACTGCTTAACATCAGGCGGGCCGTATGCTTGTTTGCCACCTAAGTAGGTAGTATAAAAAAATATATATATGCCACCAAAACATTGTTTTTTTTTCGGGATAAATATTAGCATATATGCTATTCCAGATCTATCTCCATGCCAATTTTCATCCAGATCCGTTCAGCAGTTATAGCTGATGGAACAGCAATCCAACACGACCGGAGAGAGATCAGGCGTTTATTACGACTTTACGGCCTTTCCAAGGCATGGTGGTGTAAGCAATACCAAAATTCTAACTTCGAGCATTATAATGTCTTATTACCCAACATCTTTATTCGAACCCGGGACCTACCATCGATACCCCGAGGCCATTATAACCTCGCTGGAGGTCCTTCCCCATTCAGGCTTGCTGGCTTATATAGTGTCTTACGTCTCATAGCTAGGTGCACTCGCTGTTCGGTAAACGATCAGCGGTTAAAGCTACCAAGGGCGCGGTAACCCTATAGATGGGTGACCGCATAGTGGTATTTCATCTGAGCGTCTCCGTGCTTCGGAGGGCACGTTAAATGTCGGTCCTGGCTGTTATCAGTCGTTAGATCACGACAGAGGCCTAAATATGGGCGATCTAAATAGCTCTGTCGCCAGGTTGGCCACTAACCAAACGATTAGAAGAAGAAGACCTCTACCTATTCCTAAAGTAGTTATGATTGCATTTTGTCAGAAACTAGCTTATACTATTTCATCCATACGAAACTCGCTGTCTCTATGTCTCACCGTCTCTGGGGAAAGAATGCATTATCCTTAGACGGAAACATTATATTGCTTCTCTCAGACAATTTTAGTTGAAATTGGTTTAGAAGTTATACTGTCAAGGGGTATTAAACACACTTTTAGCTATGTAAGGCTTTTTTGAAATAACTTTTATAATAATTTAGGTAGGATTAGTACCACAATTAAAAAAGGATATTATGCTAATTATGAAAAAGTACGCCATTTTTTTTATTGCAGACTTTATGCTAATTAGCTTAATTCTTGGTGTAAGTACACACGGCAACGGAGATGGCTGTACAGGGCCGCTATATGAAGATATTTTTTTTAGGAAAACCAATGTATAAATTTGAGTATGCTGGCATTTGTTTTTATGACGTTCATTAGTATCATGTATTTGATCTTAATTAATAAATGAGTTTGACTTTGTGTAAAATATATTTTTATCTGTAGATTTAGTCTAATTGTACACTGTTACCAAATTCCTCACTCGTATGTTACGGTAAATCTGATTAATTGAAAATTATTAATATTTTTACAAAATTATTAATAATAACCACATGTTTTGGTAAATGTGAATAATCGATCGAAATTTATTACTTTTAGTAGTAATTATTAATAATTCACGACACATATTGGTAAAAGTTAAAAAAATAAATAAAAACCTAACCTGTGCACCAACACTCGCTTTCACGGGTGGACCACCGGAACCTGATATGACGTCAGTGGTCCACCCAGCGGCTGCCCGCTTTACGTGGGCTCCATCCCCAGTGACAGTGTCCGGGCGCACCGGGGACACTGTCCCTCCGCGGAAGGGTGCGGGTGAGACTCTGCTGCCCCAGTCTCCCCGCAACCTCACTATGACGGCATCAGACGCTCGTAGGCGCGCCGACGCCGCCCAGTTCGCCGTCGGCGGATCGGATCAGCGAGGAGACTTTCCTCTCTGATCCGCTCCGCCGCCTCCTTCTGCGAGATGACGTCCTCGCAGAAGGATGCGACCGCCGTCCACTCCCTGTCGCTGGTGACCATGGACCGCGCCACGGCCGGCAGCGACAGGTCTACTCCAATGACTGCGACGAGGTCCTGGCGCTGCCCCGCCCAAGCAGGACACGACTCGAGCGTATGCTGCGCCGAGTCGTCGTCGCAGTCGCAGTGGTGACAGACAGGACTTAGTTCCCTCCTAGCGACCTTGTGCAGGTAATGCCCGAAGCAACCGTGCCCGGACAAAACCTGCACCAGTCGGAAGGAAAGGGTCCCGTACTGCCGCCCTGCCCACTCTAACAAGATCGGCTGGAGCGCCTCCACGGTCCTAAAACCGGCCCGTGGAGCCTCCAGCCGACTTGACCACTGGGCCATGATGGCCCTGCGGGCGGCCTCGCGCCACTCGCGGATTTGTTCGGGGAGAGGGGACCGCTGCTCTGCCCGAACTACAGCCACCCGCCGATACACTTCAGCGAGCACCTCCGCCTCTAAGTCCCACGGGGGGGTTCCGGCCAATGCGCATGCCGCGTCTGTGGACACGGTGCGGTAGCCGCGTATGGCTCTGACCGCCATCACACGCTGCGGCCTCGCCAACAGCCGCTTGCTCTGGGCGGTCAGAGACCCCGCCCACACCGGTGCACCGTAAAGCGCCATTGACCGGACCACCCCCGTGTACAGCCGTCGACAGGTGAGGCTGGGCCCGCCCAAGTTTGGCAAAAGCCGTCCCAAGGCGGACGCAGCTCTCTCTAGTTTCGGCGAGAGGCGACGGAAGTGCTCGTCAAAGAGCCATCGCCCATCCAACACCAGGCCCAGATACTTCATCTGGGCCTGGACCTGCACAAGGACCGAACCGACGGTAATCGAGGCGCCAGCAGGTGGACCGCGACGTGGCCCATGGAATAAAAGGGCCTCCGTCTTTTCAAGGGCCACCCTAAGCCCTAGCGCCCCGATTCGCCCGACCACCTGAGAGACCCCCGTGGTGGCCAGGCGCGCCGCATCTTCGAACTTGCGGCCCCGAGCTGTGACTAATGTGTCATCAGCGTAACACAATACGCCCAGCCCGGGGGGCAGAAAACTGCGCAGGACCCAATCATAGCCGATGTTCCACAGAAGAGGGCCAAGGACGGACCCCTGCGGGACACCGCTTGAAATGGTCCTGCGCCCGATGCCGCCGTCTCGGTCCTCGTACAGCACACACCTTCTCTCAAGGTAGTCTGCCACTAGCAGCCTTAGGTATTCGGGCACTCCATGAAACCGGAGCGCCTCCCTGATGCTGCCGAATGGCAGACTGTTAAAAGCGTTGGCGATGTCCAAAGACACCGCCAACACTACCTCACCGTTAAATACGGCTTCCTCGGTCGCGGTCCTAAGCGCCATAATGGCGTCGACCGTCGAACGCCCAGCACGAAAGCCATACTGGGCGTTCGATAGGTCGGGGCCAACCTAACTCAGGTGCCGGACGATGCGGGCAGCGAGAATCCTCTCTAGCAACTTCCCCGCCTCGTCCAACAACACGATTGGCCTATAGGCCGCGACCGTGTCCGGAGCCCTCCCCGGCTTCGGTAGGAGCACCAGCTTCCCCACTTTCCAGGTCTCAGGGAACCTTCCAGACGCCAGACAGGCATCGAAAAGGCCCCTGAGGCGGTCCCCCATGTGGTCGAGGATCAGGGCCAGCACTCGGGCAGGAATCCCGTCCGGCCCGGGGGCGGTGTTCTTAGAACGGACTCTGAGAACGGCCGCCCCCAATTCCACTTCCGTAACAGGCGGCACCTCTTCGGCCTCCCGGACTTCGGCCCTTGCAGGTACCATCGCCGGGGGCGTGTGCTCCGCCTGTGGCGGGAATAGACCCTCGATCACTTCCGTGAGGAAGCTGGGCTGAAGGGACTCAGTGAGGAGGGGGCCCTGCGCGCGGAGCTTATTCAGCGCCGCGCGGTAAGGGCGACCCCAGGGGTCACGATCCAGTCCCTCCAGCATCTCCGTTCTGGAGCGCTCCTTGGCGCGGCAGATGGCCAGCTTGAACGCATCTACCGCAGTGCGGTAGGCCTCGTACAGCTGGCCCTCCCCATCATCGCGGTTTCGCCGTCGGCTGCGGGTATAGGACCTTCGGGCACGAATACAAGCCGCACGAAGATCTGCCAGATCTTGGGACCACCAGTAGACCTCCCTCTTTGGAGGCCGACGTCGGACCCGAGGCATGGCAGCATCACAGATTTGCGTAAACGCATCCCGGATGCGACCAGCCTCGGCATCTACTCCTTCAGAGGGAGGTGGTGAGGACAGCCAAGAGTGAACAATAGCCGCCTCCGCCAGTAGGTCCCTATCTAGTCTACCCACAGCCCACCGCGGGAATCGGGAAAATCTGCCCGCCGCATGACCCCTGCTGGAGTCCTGGGGATTTCGAGAGAGCTCTACTCGGATGTACAAATGATCCGAGAGAGTCTCGACCTCCTCCAGGACGCTCCAGCTCCTCACTCGTGCTGCGACAGCGGGAGTAGCGAACGAAAGGTCCACTATCGACCCCCCCCGCTGCCGGACGCACGTATTGGTGGCGCCTCTGTTGAGGAGACAGAGGCCCACCGAGTTAGCCCATTCCTCGACCGCAATGCCGCGGGCGTCCGTCCTAGGGGAGCCCCATGCTTGGGACTTCGCGTTGAAGTCCCCCATGACTAGGACGCGGCCTGGTGATAAACGCCGTATCGAGGTCTCCAGAGATGTTAGGAAGACCTCGAAATCCGCCAGACTCCGGTTGGGGGAGAAGTATACTCCAAAGAGTAGTATTCCCCCCCATTCAGCCGCGACGTATCCCTGGCCCTTGTCTCTGAGCGACAAGGACGAGGAACGAAGCGCCGTGGAGCTGATGATTGCCACAGAGCCATCCACGTCACCCACCCAATTTGGGCGAGAAGGAATGTGGTACGGCTCCGCAGCTACGGCCACACCTATCGACCACTCCGCCAGGGACTGCAAGAGGACGTCCTGAGCCCTAGCGGAGTGATTGAGATTAGCCTGGAGGAGAAGTGTGCAGTCATCGTCCATTATTGGGCCGGTGGTGCTGTGTCCTCCTCCATCCGCAACGTCGACGGTCGAGATTGACCGGAGGCAGCCTGAGTCGAAAGACTACCTCTCGGTTTGGGCCTAGAAGCCTGGGGGGGCCTGCACCCTTGTCGCCCCATTAGGTGGTTGGCGGGTAGATTTCCCGCTGCACACGCGGGGCAGTGGGGGGCGGTGGAACAGCCCGCCGCTCTGTGCCCCGGCCGGCCGCAACGAAAACAGAGCTCGCTGCAGTCGAAGCTGCTAGTGCAAGCTGCACGTACGTGCCCCGATGCCATGCACTTGTGGCATCTCGCAGGACGGGCCGCCAGTAAGGTCACCCTGGCGGAACTCCAGCCCACGAGAAGCCTTCCAGCAGCGGCCAATTTATTGGCCGCGGCAATGGGGCACTGCGCCCACACAGCTCCGACCCCCGCCGGTCCGGGGCGGATGACGCCAACCTTAACGGTGTCCAAGGAGCAATCAGTAGCGACTGTAATTGCTTCCCGGACCTCGTCAGACGTCACCGAGTCGTCTAGACCCGAGATGCGCATCTCTGCGCACTTGGTGGGCCTAGCGATCTTGACGCCATCCTCCTCCGCAAACAGACCCCGCAGCCTCTCTGCTACAACGTCGGCTGTCTTGTTGCCCTCTACGCCAGGGAACTCGAGTATTCGAGCCCCGGTCCGGGCAAGACGCGTTCTAGCGCCGGTGGGGCCTAAATCCGCCACACTGACGCCTTCCCGTGCCTTCTTAAAGACGGCCGCGTATGTGAGGCCTCGCTCCACCGCCTCTGGCGACACCGTGATAACCACGGCTGCCGACTTGGGCGGCTGGAGCTGCCCAGGCTTCTTTTTCTTTGCTGCCTCAGTGGCAGCGACCCTTGGAGCAGTGCTCCGCTTCTTGCGCCTCTTCTGGCGCCGTGCCTCCTCCCTCGATCCGACCATCTGCCAACCTTCATCAGGGGCAGCTGAGCGATCAGGTACTGGGGATGGCATAGACCCGCCTGCAGAGGCGCAATGCTCTCTCGCCGGAGCCGTCGGGGGAATCAACGGTAAGTCTCTCTGGGACTGGGAAGGAGCTTTACGCCCCTTTTTCCCACGTGAGGCTTGAGCCCCCGACGGGCCCGGCTGCGACGACACCGCCGCCACCGCCGCAAAGGTCCGCCCACCTGATGTAGATGACAGAGCCCCGACCGCGGACAGACGCCTGTCCGAGGCAAGGGGCGGGCGGAGGCTTGGCTCAGGAGGCAGTCTCGCCACCAAGCCCTCCAAGCGTGCGTCAAGCATGGTTCCGACGGAGACCATGACTTGACGCAGCTGTGCGTCGGAAAGTAGCGAGCGCTGCTCCTCTGTTGTGTCAGCAGTAGCCGGCGGCGACGGTGGTTGCTCCTCCCTTCGCGAAGCAGGCATCGGACTGAAGTTCGGCATAAGAAGTTGTGACTTCAGCCGACCAAGCTCCGCGCGGAGGTCAGCAACCTCACCCACCAGTTTTTCGTTGGCAGCCTGCAGACGTTTGGTCTCGTCGCAGGCTGACCGGGAGGCAAGAGTCTCCACCGCCGTTTTCAGATTAGCGGCGGCAATCTTCAGGGCACGCACGAATGTGCCCTTCAAGTGGGTGCTTTTGGTGGCCACCTCAATGATGGCAGCCACTGAGTCCCCCGCGGACTGACACAGATCAGCCGCCGTTTCCGGGTTCTGGTCAGGAGTTAGCTCTTGGAGCCGCGCCACACTTTCCTCGGCGAAACGCTCCCCTTCCTGACGGGTGTGGGCCATCTGCTCCCGCCTGCTGAACGTCCCACCAGCGGGACCCACACGGGTGTTCGTCGCCGGATCTACAATGCGCGACTTTCGCGCTCTACCGGGAACCGGTGACCGGCGGCCGGCCCGTTTGCGGGCCCGTTGCTTCCCGCTCGTGTCACCCGTAACGCAGTAGTCGTCGGTCTCCGACTCAATAAGGCTCATGGAGCTCCTACGACTACCAGTAGGTGTCGAGGCCCGCGATGATACTGTTCGAGGGTGCGCAAAACTGGGCGTGCGCACAATCTCCTCCACTGACAGTGGTGTCAGTACCACCAACGGTGACACCTCCCTCTCTTCATCGACGCCACTATAAGTGGCGGAACAGGAGGGCGCAATACTAGGCGTGCGCGCCTCCTCTTCCAGCTGCGAAGCAGCTGGGCAGTGCTCTGCACCGAGGCCTTGTTTCCCCACCACAAATACGTTTGGGGTGCGCCCCGAAGGACGGCCGGATTCGCCGGCTTGTGGATGCATACGAATGTTTTCAAATTCGGCCATGATTGTACTTTCATTAGCCAGGGTAGCTCCCTGGGCCAGCTCTCGTCCTTACTACGCTCACCTCGCAGCCGAGCCAACACAACTCAAGGTGAGGGTAATTTTTTATAGGGGTTTTCTTCCCCGTGATCCGTAGATCCCCGGTCCTGTCCATTCAGGATTACGGGTTGGGCCGAACGGTGGTCTGTACCAGACCGAGCCCGTCGCCCCTGACGTCGCCGTTGCGCCCGTCTCTAAGTTATTTTTTAAAGAGGTTTTCTTCCTCGCGGCCCCCACCTCAGAGATGGCGGCCCTCGTCCCCGACGCCTACGGGTCGGGATTACGAGATTGGCCGAACGGTTGTCTGTGCCAGACAGAGTCCATCGCCCATAGTGGCCGCAGCCGGACTAGGTTTTTTAACCTAACCTAACCTAACCCCCCGCGCCTCTCGCACGTCGCACACACCGCCCCGCCCCGCAATCCTTGGCCACTTATTAAATTTATCACTACTGGGGTTAAATTATTAATAATAACCGACAAATGTGATTAATTTATCAGTTTAACCTCGAATTTCGGTAATTATTAATAATAATAGATAATTATTAATAATCTTCAATTATTCACTCTTACCGTAACATATATACAATGGTTTTCTTAAAAAACGTATCTTCATATAACGGCCCTGTACAGCCAACTATTTTGCCGTGTGTACATTTTCACTTTTTTTTTAGCTTTACTCGTTTTTTAAACAATTTATTAACATTTCAGGTTCTTCAGGACCTTAAACTGGAAGACGTGGCGTGGGCAGGCGTTCAACAAGGTGGACTGACGGCCTGGTAAAGGTCGCAGGCAACCGGTGGACAAGGTCATCACAGGATGTGGAAATCGTCTTCTTTCTGTCATGATAATGACGAATTAAATATTCCATGATTGGTCAAACTTATATCCTAGGGATACCTAGGTTACTTTACATCCAGAAACGAATACTGTTCCCGTGGGATCAATGTGCTATTCCAGACTATATTCTATCTCTGTGACATAGAATATAGTCTGGAATAGCACATTGATCACACATTGATCCACAAATTTTATGGGCATCAGGTAGCTGCTTACCATTGGATAGGTTGTAGATGCGCTTGTTTGCTTCGTAAGTATTAAAAAATGTTTGGATGGATGTTCCATACATCCATCCATCCAAACATTTTTTGTTACTCAATTATGCCAAAACGGATGAACGGATCTGGATGAAATTTAGCATAAAGATCGGTTATAGTTTGTATTAGCACATAGGCTACTTTTAATTTAAAAAAATCACTATTCTCGTGAGTCTGTACGGGCGGACGAAGCCGCGGACAGAAACAAGTGATGAATAAATGATCCGTATTTGATAGTAGTTACTCGTACATTCCATCACGACTTGAAGACATTCACTTGGAGCTGTGTACGTAAGGTACTACCTGTGAGCTGTGGTGTTATACATTACACAACTGTGTCCTACATTTAAATGTCTCTCGTCGCCCTTGTCGAGCCTACTCTACTAATATATCACTATGCACTTCCTATAATCCTTACTAATATTAGAAATGTGAAAGTTTGTAAGGATGGATGGATGTTTATTACTCTTTCACGTAAAAATTACTGAACGGATCTGGATAAAATTTGGCACAGAGATAGATTATAGTCTAGAATAATATACAGGCTACTTTTTACAGCCGACACCCATGCGGGCGGAGCCGCGGGCAACAGCTAGTACAATAAATATAAATATTACTGTATGTCATTTAAGTAGCTAACGCCAATACATTACAATGAAAAATGTGTTTCACTACGTCACACCTCAGCTGTTATTCATAAAATTAATGTCTTAGTCAGACGTTTCAATGTGTATGGTAATAAAGTATTTACTTAAATAATTTTAATTAAGTGAGTTATTACTATTATTAGTAAGTCAGTTGAAGTGGTGATGAACAGGTCACATCTGTCGAAAAACTGAAAACCATTGGAGCAGACGTGTTCTTGGGTGGAGACCGCGGCTCGGCAAAGGTGGAGCCATGATTTTCGTGGCTGGAAGTAGCTGGAAGCGAGAAGCCGAGGAGTCGAGCTAAGTGTGTAATTGGAGAGGCCTATGTCTAGCAGTTGACTGCGATAGGCTGATGATGATGATAACTATTTTACTAAAATTCATCTCGCCATTTTATTTGGAGCAGTCCTCTCCGGTCGTGTGGGATTGCCGTCCCATCGGTCTAAGAGAGAAAACCCGTGTACCTGTGTTTGCGCATACATTAATAATAATAATATATTTATTTGCACCAATACATATATCTTGCAAGCACTTATACAATAAGAAATACATGTTTATGGTTTGTTGATTGAATACAAAATTAATTCGCAACTGGCAAATTAGCTAGGCTACAGGGAAGCTGTGTTATAGATACCAGACCCTTTTCTTTAATGTTGCAATAATAACCATTATTTAAACTTAAAAATTATGGTGGCATTATCTCCTTTGAGATGGCCGATCTCAAAGGAGATTACAATGTCTTCTTTTTTTTTATTCTACTTTTATTGCATTATTATTATTGCCTATATTTGCATCTCTTCAAGCCATGACCAAGAATCGGTCTGGACGACTATATATAAAAACATCGCATTTGAAAGTATGTCTGTGTGTAAATAATACATTCACTGAATAATAACTGTGAACCAATGACATAATAGAGAAAGATATTCTACCTTTATACTGAGAGGCGTTCAGTGTTGTTACCATATTTTATTACGTCCTTACTTATAGATTTTAAATAAGAATGCGATAGATAATACGGAACGTAATGATACCGAAAGAGATAGTGATAGATGAAATGAAGAGTTTTTGTTGTCAATTTGCGCGCGCTAGTGCGAAATCTTCGTCTTTCTTACTATAATATGTTTGACTCGAACACAGTCAGCGACTAATATAGAAACGGAAACTAGCATATTAAGTAATTAACGTTATCAGCTAGATCAGACCGAGGTACTACAATAAGTATGAGTGATCTCAGTGTACTGTTGTCTGCAAATATACTGTGTCTTTTTTGATGTTATGCAAAATATGCTCCGTTATACTTGTGGCTATTGATTTTTATTTGTAAAGATAAACAGTAATGTAGGAAATACTGAATTATTAACAAGTAAAAACGGAATTGATCTTCCATTGCAATTAAATTGCGTTGAGAACTTTTTTGGTGGAACAATAATCATGGAACTCGAGTCTTCGTCACCGAGCGCTTTCCGTGAGACAAACCTAAAATAATTTAAAAATAATAATCTAATAGCTCGATGGTACAATTCACAAGTTACTTAGTTTTCACTTCTATCGGCAGTCCCCAAAGACTGCCCTGTATGTTTTTTTAAGTCCATATTATGTCTCATTGATGGGCACTAGTCTCCTCTCCTGTATGAAGAGAGCAGAGAGGGTTATAAATAAAAATTAAATATTAAAAAAGGTATTTCAAAAAACTATAAAAACTAACTTTAAAATATCGTAGAGCGCGATAAAATTCTTAAAACTAATTTCCTTTCAATGTTTAATTATTTTGTTCGAAATGAGATATTAAAAGTTAAATGACTTTCCTTATAATAAAACTACTGTATTTTCAAATAACTAACTAAAATAGGAAAATGTGTATATGATCAGCCTGATGGTAAGCGGTTACTGTAAGCCTATGAATGCTTGAAATTTTTCGTGATGGCATATCCCTTACATTCGATTAGAATAGAATAGAGTTTATTGTTTACAGCTTAAGTAAGTACATTACAAAAAACTATAGTACTGGAAGCAAAAGGTTCGAGCGTCAGCATAATGCCAAAAAAAATAATACTAAGCGCTGGTTTTCAGCTTAAACCATTGACTCCAGTACATTGGAAAATGCTTCTTTCATTTTTTTTGTTTGCGATCCAATAACTCTGAACTCAAAGCCGCGGATCTGAGCCTCTAGACAAGTGGCATAAGCGATAGTCAAATCGAAAATTCAAAAAATAAAATGTATGGAATTTGACGTGAGTCCACGATTTAATGACGTAAACTTACGTCAAATCCCATATATTTTCTTTTTTGACTTTTCGATTCGACTATCGCTTATGCCACTTGTCTAGAGGCTCTGAGACGAAACGAAGGTACGGTACGTGCAAAAGAACACATCTCTAGACCCAGCTTTATATTAATTAAGAAACGTAAAAATAAACACAGTTCAACTAACAGGTGTACACTATGGTAGTAACCATTATATCAATGTGGATTTCACCTAATTGCTTCACAGAGTCAGCAGGTACCTACTGTCACGCGACTATAACACGAAATAAAATTAAATTGTACCGTTGTCATGCGATGGAAATTAAGAGGATAATTACAATAAAAATGATTATTCATACTACTTAATACCTTGGAGCTGAAGAGTTTGTTTGATTGAACGCGCTAATCCCTGGAAGTATCAGTCCAATAATGAAAATATTTTTTGCATTTGACGGCCCAAGTTTTGAGGAAAGTTAGTTAGTTAGTTTACTGGGTCATTTTAGCATTTGGGTGCGTACGTAAATGCTATGCTTGCAACTTCGAATAAAAAAATAATAAAGGGATTAATTATTATATGAGACTAGCTGACCCAGCAAACGTTGTTTTGCTACTAAAATATAGGGGTTGATTGTAGAGGGGTGAAAATTAAGGATTGTATGTATTTTTTAATGCTGAATACCAAAAAAAAATATTTTTTGTCTAAAAAATAAAAATAAATAATTTAGGGGTGGACCACCCTTAACATTTAGGGGGATGAAAAATAGATGTTGGCCGATTCTCAGACCTACTCAATATGCTCACAAAATTTCATGAGGATCGGTCAAGCCGTTTCGGAGGAGTTCAAAGTTGAACACTATGACACGAGAATTTTATATATTAGATAGATACGAATCAGAACAAATTTTAATAATCGTGTTCATATCACAAAGAGGCCGGCTTAGCAGTCAGAATCTCTATGCACTAGACCAACAGGCCATTCGAAAAAAAATATTTTCTCGGAATTTAACCTAGCCTTTGTGTCGTCTCTTTGTGCGAAAAAAATACCTCTCAGTTGGAATAGCAGGATAGGACAGATGGAATGGCTGAAAATATCAACAAAAGATCGGTTTCCATCTCCAGCGGTGGACGTCCTATGGCTGGACGTCCACCGCTGGACATAGGCCTCCCCCAAGGTTTTCCACATAGTTCGGTCCTGAGCTGACCTTGTCCATCGGTTGCCAAAAGAAGCTCGGTTTAGTCGCTCAAAAAATAAACAACAAAACCACTTTCAATTTTAGGTACTTACTTAAATTGACCTATCATAGTAATAAGGATGATTGAAACATTTCTGTGATCTACGAAATGGCTTTTTTTAGTCGGGGATGAGTATTCTAGGATTCAGTTTGTCTGTCATTTTAATATACCTAAGTATTATCTTCTGCAAATCAGGCTTACCTTAAAAAAAACCTGCTGCACTACCGGCAAAATTTGGACAGTGATTAAAAAACGACAGATATATTTTATAATAGATAAAAAATGTTTGGTACTAAACATTTTACAAAGTTACATAAAGTTATTAAAAACTAATACAATAATCAGCCTTTGATCTATGGCAACACACACACACACAATTCTTCAAGCTATGTCTGTTAATTCGGCCGGCTAATTCTCTAAGAAACAGCGATGGCAAACTGACAGTTGTGATCGCAAAATGACAGTTGTGATTGCTGGGTGACGGAAAGGATTTTGCTCTTACGGAAAACCGATTTTCAATCTGACAGCCAGATTTTGCTTGGTTTTTGCGGTGGCTCGGTTTTTGCTCTTACGGAATACCCCTACAGGTCTTCTACAAATCTCTTCGTTTCTTATTCTAAACTCATTTTATTCATTCTTTCAGTATTTATCCAATTTGTACTGTAACAAGTTACGCAGAAATATCTGTACTTATACAAAATAGGTATATATCTTGAAATAAAATTCCCCTGCGCAAATATTCTATTTGCAGCTGACCGTGGGATGATAATTTCTAAAATACTTTCACCATTTTAACCTGTGTGTGACAGCAGGGACAAATTCTCCTGGCTTATTTTAGATTCTTTACAAATGAATGTTAATTATTATTAGCTATACTTTGACTGAATTCGACCTTTAATGTTCGTACTCGTTTTTATGAGATCATCGATTAAATTTCACTTCAGACACCTCATATTAGTTACTAGGGGTCGCCGGCTACTTCGTTCGCGTGGTAATTTGGAATATTTTCCCCGATTTTGCAACATATCTCACTACTGCTTCGCTCCTATTGATCATAGCGTGATGTTATATAGCCTATAACCTTCCTGGATAAATGCACTATTCAAAAAAACAAGATTTTTTCTAATCGAACCAGTACTTTCTGAGATTAGCGCGTTCAACCAAACAAACAAACAAACTCTAGAACATGCATGTATTTTTGATGGACCGGATGGAATACGATGAAAAACATGCGTGCCGGCGCCGCGCCGGCCTGATTGTAAGGAGTTTCCGTAGCCTATAGAAACTTCAAATAATTTAGTATAATCCGATTTTTATAACTGCATACGGTATGGTATGTCTTTACTGCCATGGAAGATGGGTAGGCCTTTGGTGTGGGACGCAACATGTGTCGACACCCTCGCGCCATCTCATCTTCCAAGCACTGCAGGTTGTGCTGGTGCTGCTGCTGCTTCCGCGGAGACTCTCAAGCGGCGCAAATACAGTAATCTCATTGGAGATTATGTTTTTGAGCCGTTTGGAGTCGAAACGCTCGGGCCGTGGGGTGCTAGTGCTCGCGGTCTTTTTAAAGATTTGTCCAAGCGTTTAGTCGACGCTTCACGTGACCAGAAGGCTGGCTTATATTTGGCTCAAAGAATAAGCATTGCCATTCAGCGTGGCAATGCTGCCAGTCTCCTGGGCACGTTTTCAGTAGACGTCGATGCGGAGGAATTTTACGACGCCTATTAAGCAGTCTCCCCCTTTTTTGTGTTTTTTTTATTTTTTATTTCTAATTTGTGTAAATATAGTTTTAGTTGTAAATTACTTGTATTATATATTCTATTAGATTTATAAGTTAAGTTAAACAAATTTCGAAAAAATATATATATTTTACTGCATACTTGGAGTTATCAAAATCGTTAGGTTGGCATGATTGAATTCACCTGCCCGCCTCCTTTTGTATCTCCTCGCAGACGCCTATCCCTGACAGTACGGTCTGCACTTTCAAGTCATGTGCGCTATTTTTCGGTAGCGTTTCCCTGACACCCAGAATAAATAAATAGATACAAATAATAACCATCGATTATATTGATTACATGCGTTGATGAATCTGACTGACTGCCTCGGTGGTCCAGTGGTCGCAGTATGCGCTTGCTGTGCACGAGGTTGAGGGTTCGATTCCCACACAGGACAAAACTTAGTGTGAACCACAAAGGATTGTTCCGAGTCTGGGTGTAATTTTTGTCCGTTAATTGTATGTTTGTAAAGTCCCCCGCGACACAGAGCTTGTTCTCTAGTGCAGGAGTTAAAAAAATAGAAAAAAAAAGAAAAAAGAATCAATCACTCAGTCAGGACAAGTAATCATATATTTACTAGCGGTTGCCCGCACCTCCGCCCGTCTAGATGTCGGTTGTCGCGATAAAAAGTATGCCAAATTTCATCCAGATCCGTTCAGTAGTTTTTACGTAAAAGAATAACAAACATCCATACATCCATCCTTGCACAGGATAGATTTCGAGAGCGTTTCCCTGACACCCAGTAAGAATAGGTAGGTACGAATGATAACCATCATTAACCGTTTGACAGCTACAATTTACTTCTGCGTATTCTATTCGTTTTAGTACCGAGTCTAATTGATTACATTATAATGTAAATACCTGGTCAATAAAGATAAGCAATGTAATTTAATGTAAATTTGATTCGTTCTAACAATAATGTGGTGGTCGAATGTACCATCAACCGTTGTGTAGTTTGAGGCTCTAAAACGTGCAAGCAAATTTGATCTCTATTCTTATGTGTTTATGTAGTGTTATGGTATGCATATTAAAAGTCGGTTATATTATAATCTTTAGTATCTATAGGTTACGCGGACATGGCATCCGTCGTTCCTGCCCAGAGAAGCTGACATACCTATTCTAAAAGAGGTAGGGCACGATACTAGCGAGCAAGCCCGACTGGGGAAGGACCTCCACCTTACAGAAGACAACAGCCAAATAACTACCTACACACAGCGGTGTAGTTGTGTTCCTATGTGTGAGTACAGGTCTCCAGCGCTCATTTAGGGATGCGTTTTGAAAGAAACGTATTCCTAACCCAGGGATATTCCCATCATAAAGCCCTGGTGTATAACAATGAGTTAGCAACACGCAAGTGATACTTCTGGTATTGCAAGCGTCCATAGGCTACGGTAACTGCTTAACATCAGGCGGGCCGTATGCTCGTTTGCCACCTAAGTAATAATAAAATTAAAAATACCGACAGCACCTATCGGGTACAACTGAAAATCTAAACCATCCGAGGCCCTACCCGAACAATTTAAATCAGCCGAGCCATTTAGGAGGAGTTCAGTGATATACACACGCACATAAGAATTATATATATAACTAGCTATTGCCCGCGGCTCCGCCCGCGTAGATGTCGGTTATCGCTGTAAAAAGTATTATGTGTTATTCCAGACCATAATCTATCTCTGTGCCGAATTTCATTCAGATCCGTTAAGTAGTTTTTACGTGAAAGAGTAACAAACATCCATCCATCCATCAATCCATCAATCCATACTTACAAACTTCCGCGTTTATATTATTAGTAGGATATACATAATTTTTATTATTACCCGAAAAAGAAAAACTGCTGTCTATGAACATTTTTACTGTATGGTGCTCGCAATATTAGTAGAGATACGTCGTCTCGTTTAATCCAATCATTTAATCTTCTACAAATTAAGTCAAATAAAATATCACATTTTCCACTAAACTTATCTTAATATGTTTCTTATCTTTATTGACAACGTGTCACGTACTCGCTTTGACATGGTAATAAAACAGTAGATTATTAGTTACTAGAAGGAAAACTGATCTCTTTGGCTTACAAACGACTAATAATAATCGAAATATCTTGAGATATATGCCGAGTACAGCGGCCGGCAATGCGCCTAAAAAATCTTTTAAATAAAATTCTCGTGTCACGGTGTACGTTATTGAACTCCTCTGAAACGGCTCGACCGATTTTCGTTAATCTTAATCGTGCATATCGGCTAGGGTAGAGAATCGGATAACATCTATTTTTCATCCCCCTAAATGTTAAGGGTACATTTTTACATTTTTTTAATTTATTTTTTAACAATTTCTTTTGTTTTTATTTTTTATGATACAGCATACACAAATACATACAAGCCTAAATTTTCACCCCTCTACAATCAACCCCTATTTTTTAATAGGGCTATTACTATTTTAGTAGCAAAACAACGTTTGCTGGGTCAGCTAGTAATATAAGTAGTTTAAAAAAATTACATAGTATGAAACAAAGTCGCTTTTGGCCTCTATCTGCCTGTTTATCCGCTTACTCCTACTAAACAACGCAACGGATTTTCGAATTTCGATTTTTTGAACGTTCAGATATTTTTTCAAGGAAGGTTTCTATGTATCCTTACTAATATTATAAATATGAAAGTTTGTAAATATGGATGGATTGATGGATGTTTGTTACTCTTTCACGTAAAAACTACTGAACGGATCTGGATGAAATTGGGCACAGAGATAGGTTATGGTCTGGAATAACACATAGGCTATATCAATTTTTACAGTGATAACCGACATCCACACGGGCGGAGCCGCGGGCAACAGCTAGTATATAATACATACATATGCATTCCTTGAAAAAATACCTAGGTACAAAAAATATGTAATTCCCAATAGAACTAATATCTCCATGTGTGGATCTAATAAGAAAAAAAAATAACCTCTATAGCGGGCAGTTTGGTGTAGCTTGTCATATAAAAGAAGTAGGTACCTTAATTTTAGAAATAAAGCTCTGATTTTAAACAAGCAATTCGCGGCGGTTTAAGTTAGTAGGTACTCGTACCTATACTCACACTAACGTAGTCTCGCATATTGAAAAATTTTTACTACCAAATAGGCAAACAAACATACGGCCCGTCTGATGGTAAGCAATTACCGTAGCCTATGGACGTTTGCAACACCGGGGGTATCACTAGCGCGTTGCCGACCCTTTAGAAACCAGCTCATAATCTGGAAGTTGATTTCAAAACAGTAAATCGCAGTCGCAATCCGATTACCGCGGGATTACTCATCAGATTGTTTCAAACTAAACTGATGGTATTTGTTTTCCAATATATTGTTTAACTGTGGTATTTGATGCACAATTGCATACTTTATAACAATAAGCATTATGTCCACTGTACTAGTAAAGGTCTATACATCTAAGACCCAGCCTAGGTATATATGTATATACATACTACAGCCCAGACAATAACGATGACGAGTAAGTTCACTTATATTTTCTTTGTTTTCACTGTTTGTGGCATCCGTGTGAAAGAAAAACGTTTCTAGTTAGTAAAATCAGCGCAGGACACTTGTGTTTTTGATGCGATCGTAAGACATCATCAGGTTGATCGCCGAGGCTGGCCATTCGCGCGTATTTTAAGAGGCGAGGACTAGCGAGCAAGCCCGACCGGGAGCGGACCTCCACCTTACAAAGGACCACAGCCAAATAATTACACGCAGCGGTGTTGTTGTGTTCCTGTGTGTGAGTATAGGTTTTCAGCGCACATTTAGGGATGCGTTTTGAAAGAAACGTTTTCCTATCCCGGGGATACTTCACTGATGTAAAAAATGGGTCAGCAATACGCAAGTTATATCTCTGGTATTACAGCTGCTAAACATCAGGCGGGCCGTATGATTAAAAGCTAGTATAATATAATAAACGCTTCAGCTTATATTGTTTCTTTGATAAATAAATAATCACCAAAAGCAAAGCAGTTCTAATGTTTCTTCTTCGTTAAAGTTACATCCATCTCAGCATCCATTAATAAAATTTGTTATCAATCGATCTAAATTGTTCACAGCTCCACAAACTACAAGGACATTGGACTGTCAAGGAACACGTGGCCTTAGCCCAAGGCAAACATCTCGAGCAGTCGCCTTGAAATCTGTTTAGGACATCTGTAGGAATTGATATTAGATTATCCGACTGACGGCGTTCGTGATGGAGGTACACTCGAGACCACAAGTTTCAGTCATTCAAAAAAATATGTATTTTGTGTATTAAATTATTACATCACCATGTATAGTAATAGGCTAATATCCCTCCAAATTTATGGATGAGACCTGTGCCCAGCAGTGGGACGTTTATGGGTTGAGATGATGATATAGATAGATAGATAGATAACTCTTTATTATACACCAAAATACATAATTAGTACTAGAGTTCATTCAATTTAATTTTGAAATTAATGTCAAAATTTGTACTCACACACAGGAACACAACTACACCGCTGTGTGTAGTTATTTGGCTGTGGTCTTCTGTAAGGTGGAGGTCCTTCCCCAGTTGGGCCTGCTCGCTAGTATGGTGCCCTACCTCTCTTGCTTGATTAAGGTCACTCTCCCGCTTCGCTTCGCGTCTCCCGTTTGCTCCTGTCCCTGTCAGTACGTTCTGCACATTCGTGTCGTCTGCGGTATTTGAGTATCCCTATCCCTCTTTGTTATAATTAAGATGGCTTTATTCACATTACTGTACATACTTACCTATCAATCAAAATGATTATAATTATCATTCAAATTTTGTTTCAATTCGGCCAACATATCAATATTTTGACTTTAGTACTGCACAGTTAGAAAAATCGGATTATACAAAAGATCAGTTAAGGCCCCTCTCTCAAAAAATGATAAACAAGAGGTGTAAATGAAACCATTTTTTTGGCATTTATAGACAAATGACAATACATACAAGATGTGTTTCATAATATGGTTTTGTCATAAATTATATAGTAATTCTAAATAGGTTGTAAAAAAAACATCGAATCAGCACCAAAAAAAACAATATATGAAGAAAACATACATACACCTATAATTTGGTAATGTTATATTTAGAAAAAGTTTAAATATTAATTTATTAAAAATTAATAAGACGTCCATTCAAAGAGTACATCTGTTTGTATCCCCGCGCTCGCCTAAAGAATAAGGTCGTGTTTGCTTCGCCCAACTGCTCAAGGTCGTTGGCGATACCCCAAGCCTTAAGACTGTGGATAAAAGAGGTTTTAGGTTACTTACAACTTACCATAGCTCTCCTGACATATTGGTCAGGAGAGCTTATAAAGCGGTTTATATGAAACTACTGTTATTTTGCAATGAAAATGTCAATAACTATTTTAACTGCCCGTTTTAATTGCCTAATTACTGAAACTGTCATAGACTACAGCTGTACCACAGGCTATAATACTAAGTTATCCAAAGACGAAAAATGCAAATCTGTGCTGGCATCAGATGCGGCGAATAGCTGAACTTTGAAACTTTCGCCACAATTTACATTTTACTTCGGATACTAGTATTATATTATCTGTGCTTCGGACGTGTAACTAACTAGGGGTTGTCCGCGACTTCGTCCATAGAAGCGTCAAACTTAAAACATCCCTTGATTGTCGAGGGTTAAAAATAGCAATTCATATGTTATTTTTAACCCTACGTTATACTGACTGCACGTTTAGTTCAGTGGCTTAAATGGTTACCTCACCATTTACCACTGCGTGGCGTGCTGTGGGTTCGATCCCCACACGGGACAAAAATCTAGTAATCCATAAATGATTGTCCCGAGTCTGGGTGTACTTTATGTCCGTTTTTTGTATGTTTGTACAGCCCGAGACACAGGGCTTGTTACCTAGCGAAGGATTAGTCAAATAAAAAAAAATAACACTACAACTAATTTAATCTTTACTAATATTATAAAGCTGAATAGTTTGTTTGGTTGAACGCGCTAATCTCAGAAAATACTGGTTCGATTGGAACAAAAAACTTTTTTCTGTTGAATAGTGCATTTTATCCAGGAAGGCTATAGGCTATATAACATCACGCTATGATCAATAGGAGCGGAGCAGTAATGAGATATGTTGCAAAATCAGGGAAAATATTCCAAATTACCACGCGGGCGACCCGAAGTAGAATAATAAAAGTAAAATTAATATAAAGAATCCCTTAACAGTTACAGAACTCTGTCCTACTTTACTTTTGTACCAACTTTCGTGTAATAGTAATCAAACATTGTAATATATGTTGTTCATATCATGATACACGTGTTCCTTTCTGAATACATTAGTTATTATACTACGTTAATGTGTGTTGAAAACAATACAATACTGGAATTATTTTTGTACTACTACAGTGGAAAACATGCCTGGTGATAAGCAGTTATCGTAGCCAATAGACGCTTACTAAAGGAGGAGTATTATTCCAACCGACCCGACATTATGTAAGCACAGAGATTGTTTTGGTCAATAAAAAGGTTTTACTTAAAAAAGAAAAGATTTTTAAATAAGTATTGACCATGCGATCCAGCTTGGCAATGTGGCCAGTCTTTTGACCACGTTTCCTCAGAGCTGCAACCTCAATCAGATATTTTATTTATAGGCCCGCGGCTCCGCCCGCGTGGATGTCGGTTATCGCTGTAAAAAGTAGCCTATGTGTTATTCCAGACCATAATCTATCTCTGTGCTAAATTTCATCCAGATCCGTTTAGTAGTTTTAACGTGAAAGAGTCACAAACATCCATACATCCATCCATCCATCCATCCATACTTACAAACTTTCGCATTTACAATATTAGTAGGATTATCTGATTGTTCTTAAGTAGTTTAGGATATGTTACTTTTATTTTGTTTATAATTACTTTTCTTGTAAATATGTTATGAAAAACATATATGAGTATAAAATCCACAAAGTGACATTCAAACCTACGATTCAAACTCAAACTTCAATAGTAACCATTCGGCTACCACCATTTTTAATTAGTTTTAATATAATAATTTAAACACCGTGTCGATTTCCACTTGAACCCACCAGACAAATTAAAATAAGATCGCTTAAGCAAGCTTCATAAAATTCCTCCGCATTTCTGTCCACTGGGAACGTTCCCAAAAGACTGGCAATTTGTTTTTAATTCATTACAAAATAGAACGCAGATGTTCAAAATAAATTCATTCATCTTACTTAAAAGTAAATAAGTTTTATGCCTATCTTTTAAACATAATATTTAAATTTGAGATAATGTACACCTTATCGAATTTCTAATTTCGAAGGAGACAAGCTATTTACTATTTACTTTTTATTACCTCACTTTCATAGTCCGATGAAACCATGACATAGATTGTCGTAGTCCAACATAGAAAGATCAGGTTCAGCATTATAGACTTTTTAAGTGCTTTCCAAGACGCGGGGGCGTAAACACCTCCAATTTCTTAACTTCTGGCATATATTGTGAAGGTATTTCTTGACAGAAAAAAGGGTCAAAAAGAGAGGTAGGGCAACATACTAGTAAGTAATCAAGCCCGAATGGAAACGATCTCCACCTTACAGAAGACTACAGCCAAATGACTACACACAGCAGTGTAGTTGTATTCCTGTGTGTAAGTACAGGTTGCCAAAGCTCATTTAAAGATGCGTTTTCCTATCCCAGGGAAATTCCATTTTAAAACATGGTGTTTATTTTTGGATCTGCGAATCGTAGGTGATTGCAAGCGTCTATAGGCTACGGTAATTGCTTACCATTCGGCGGACCGTATGCTTGTTTGCTTCGGATCCACTCAACGACCACTACACGGGGCAGTTAAAATTTGAAATAGGCTTTTTGTCATCAAAATTGTCATCCAACACAGGCTTGAAGTCTTGTTACAATAGCGTGTATAAAATTTATGACGTTTTAGTTACCTTGCCCTTACATTACACAAGTACTTAATCTAGGTTAGCTGTAATTATGTAGTAGTATTGTTCTCGTCAAAGAGTAAAAATAGTTAAAGTAAGTAGATAGGCAACTGCTTTGAATTTTAATGATATATTACTAGTTGTTGCCCGTTTCACCGCCCGCGTGAATGTCAGTTATAGCAATAAAAAGTAGCCTATTCGCTATTCCAGACTATAATTTATCTCTATATCAAATTTCCGATCCGAAGATCCGTTCAGTAGTTTTTACGTGAAAGAGTAACAAACCCCCATACATACATCCAACCAACCCCACAAACTTTCACATTTATAATATTAGTAGGATATCTATTATTACTATAATATACAACGTGAAATCCTACTAATATTATAAATGCGAAAGTTTATAAGAATGGATGTATGAATGTTTGTTACTCTTTTACGTAAAAACTACTGAATGGATCTGGATGAAATTTGGCACAGAGATCGATTATGGTCTGGTATTCCAGACCATAATCGATCTCTGTGCCAAATTTCGTCCAGATCCATATATACACATAGCCATTAGCCATTACTTTTTTCCGCGATAACTGACATCCACTCCGGCGGAGCCGCGGGCAACAGCTAGTATGAAAAATTTTAAAGGTTTTTGTACCTTGTTGTTACCCGACGTTTCAGTCTTAATGCACCAATCTTGATGAGGTACTGTGCGAAAACATTTTAAATATTACACAATTTAATACTCATTGTTCAAAAGTTATAATAGAAATACGTACAAATCGTAAAAGTTTACTAATAATTATTAAAAAAGATCTTTACTTTGAGCGAATTTATTGATACCTACGTATATATATATAACTAGCTGTTGCCCGCGGCTCCGCCCGCGTGGATGTCGGTTATCGCGATAAAAAGCCTATATGCTATTCCAGACTATAATCTATCTCTATGCCAAATTTCATCCAGATCCGTTTTGTAGTTTTTCCGTGAAAGAGTAACAATCATCTATACATTCTTACAAACTTTCGCGTTTATAATATTAGTAGGATTATAAAAAAAATAGTAGCCTTTACTATACGGCCCGACTTATAAGTGTGTGTGTAACGTAAATAGTAATGTAGCTACCGTAGCCTATGGATGCTTACAATACCTAAGGTATCAGTCGTACGTTGCCAACTCAAAATCTATTACTTTTCACTTGGTTTTTTGTTATAGGAATCCCTGGGACTGAAAAACCTCCCTAAATGAGCACTAGACCTGTATTCTTATCTGCATCTGCATAGGAACACATTTATTTTTAAAGACAACTCTCGCTGTACTCTGCAAAGCAATTGAAGAGCTACTACTAAAACAGTCAGAGAAAATCGACGCACTCCTTCAACAAATAAGTTCAATGATGAACCTTATAGTTAGATTAGTAGACCGGTTGTCCTCTTCATAGATTTGCGTATAGCTACCTGGAACACTAATGGCCTATCTGCCAACAAACATGATGTAGAATTGTTGATACACTTGCACAAGTTGGATATTCTGCTGGTATCTGAAACGCATTTCACGGAACGTAGCAAAGTTGAAATTGCTGGATATGCTATTTACTCAACTAACCACCCAGATGGAACCGCCCACGGAGGAACGGCAATTATTATAAAGAATTCAATAAAGCACCACCAAGAACCCCCCTTTGTATCAGACTATCTCCAGGCTACATCTATAACGGTAGCGGACAAACTGGGCAACATAGCTATGTCGGCTATATACTGCCCACCCAAACACAAAATCACTGAAGACAAATTCTCAGAATATCTTAAAACCCTGGGGAACCGTTTTGTATCCGGCGGTGATTGGAACGCCAAACACACTCATTGGGGCTCTAGGCTCACCTCCACTAGAGGCAGGGAACTAAAGAAAAGCCTTGAATCATTACATCTCCGGACGATCTCCACTGGTGAGCCGTCATATTGGCCGACGGATCCAAATAAAATTCCAGACTTATTGGACTTTTTTGTGGTAAGGGGCATTGACTCACACTATTTAAGTGTTAGGTCATGCTTAGACGGCAGCTCAGATCACTCTCCAGTCTTGTTGTCCATCTCCACATCTGTCTTTCTCAAATCGAATGATTCATTGTCCAACCATAAAACCGACTGGACCGCATTCAAGGATTATATAGATGAGAACATAGACTTGCAAATTCCACTAAAATCTTCGGAAGATGTTGAGGATGCTACTAAGTATTATTCGCATCTCATTCAAGAAGCAGCGTGGAAATGCTCCCCGTCTATCCAAAACACACATCATCCCGTGAATGTTCCCACCTCTGCCCTAAAGACTATGATCGAGGAAAAACGAAGACTTCGACGCGTTTGGCATACCAGCAGACACCCAGCTGACAAAACAGCTTTTAATAAAGCAGCCTTGGAACTACGTATGCAAATCAAAAGTTGGCAAGAAGATCAAACCAGAGAATATGTAGAATCATTGACTGCTTGCAGGGCCACTCATTACTCCCTGTGGAAGGCAGCTAAGCATCTCAACCGGCCTCAACAACCGAAACCTCCAATCAAAACTCCTGAAAACAAATGGGCCAGATCAAATCAGGAGAAAGCAGAGACGTTTGCCAATCACCTTAACAAAGTTTTCACACCAAACGATGCAGATCCCGACTCAGACGAATCATCAATAAATGAAATAATTAATCAACCACTACAGCTAGACCTACCTTTAAGACTCGCAACACCTAGAGAGATCCGGCAAATAATCTTAAAATTAAAAGATAAGTCTGCCCCTGGATATGACTTAATCACCTCACGAGTACTCAAAGAACTTCCCAGAAAAGCTATTGTGTTCCTGACGATTCTAATAAACGCCACTCTCAGATTATCTTACTTTCCTTATCATTGGAAAGTCTCTCAGATCGTTATGATTCACAAGCCAGGAAAACCAATTAGCATTGTGTCATCGTATCGTCCAATAAGTCTGCTTCCAGTTCTGTCAAAGGTGTGGGAAAAAGTATTTCTAAGGAGACTAATCCCTGTTTTAAAAGACCTTAAGTCCATCCCTGACCATCAATTTGGGTTCCGGCAAGGCCACTCCACTATTGAACAGGTTCATAGGGTCTGTGACAAAATCCGCTCAACCTTGGAGCAAAAGAAATATTGTGCAGCCGCCTTTCTTGACATCCAGCAGGCGTTCGATAGAGTTTGGCACAAAGGACTCCTCTGCAAAATAAAATCTCTGCTCCCACATTTGTTCTTCGATATTCTCCAATCCTACCTCACAGACAGGATCTTCCAAGTCAAGGAAGAGGATGCTAGGTCTGCCTTCTATGCCATTGCTGCAGGAGTTCCTCAAGGATCTGTATTGGGACCTTATCTGTACACGCTGTTTACAGCAGATCTGCCAACTGGTGATCAGGTGACCACAGCTACCTACGCAGACGACACCGCCATACTGGCCAGTCACTCCAAGCCTGAAGTCGCTGCTGAGATGCTCCAAACGCACCTAGATGAAATCGACAAATGGCTTAAATCATGGCGAATCAAGTCTAGTGCTGCGAAATCACATCAAATTACATTCGCTCTTCGGCAAGGTAACTGTCCAGCGGTCACTCTGAGCCATGAACGACTCCCACATGTCGATTCAGTCAAATATCTCGGTATTCACCTGGACCGACGACTCACCTGGAAAAATCACATAAAATCCAAACGTGATGAGACCAATATTAGATTTAGAAGTCTGGACTGGCTACTTGGCAGAAAGTCATGCCTATCCACAGAAAACAAGCTTCTCATATACAAGGTTGCAATAAAACCAATTTGGACCTATGGCATACAACTGTGGGGGAGCGCCAGTCACTCGAACATTGAAGTCCTTCAACGCTGCCAAAACAGCATTCTTAAATGCATCTTAAAGGCACCCTGGTTTATCACTAACTCAGAAGTTCACCACTTTTCCAATGTCCCCACAGTCAGAGAAGAAATTGGCAATATCAGCACTAAGTATAAAGCACGTCTAGCGATTCATCCAAATGAGCTGGCCCAGGAGCTACTTGTTAATAACCCTGCAAAAAGATTAAAAAAAGCTAATATCTTGCAGCTGGATGAGAGATTCATTCAGACCTGAAATGTAGAGACCTTGTCATTGGACAAGGATCTTACCACGCCCATATCCTACAACTCACCTGCTCATAGTAGTTGTACTGATTGCAGATAGCCAAAGTATAAAAAAAAAAAAAAAAACTCTCGCTGTAGAGAACAAGCTCTGTGTCGCGGGGGACTTTACAAACATACAATTAAAAGATACAAAGTACACCCAGACTAGCGACTAATATTTGAGGAGCGTTTTTACAAAACAATACATAATAAATCCGTTGTTTTTTGAGGAAACAATCTTATTTGATTATTAGAGTCTGGATCATAATGAAAAACTTGATTACTGATATAGATACTGTATTAGGTAATAATAATCTTATACAAAAAACTATAATCAATTATAAACAACTGCAATGGAAAGGACTGAAAATTACGAGTTTTTTTAAATTTTGATACATAAATCATTGATGTCTTGATCGTATATATATATGTTACTAGCTGACTCGGTTAATATATGAGTAGTCTTTGATACTCACAAATAACGTGGCTATCTTTTGGTAAAATAAATTTCAAAATCTAGATGGTGATCACAGTTCACATCAGGATCACCTTTGCCTTCCAAAGTATACTTAAAACTTTCTTCCTCTGTCCACTTCACTAATACACGAGTTATACTCTCCTCTATCTATGATAATACTATTTAATAAAAAAATGCAATTTCTTTCTACGTAAAAAATTAATTGCATTTTTAGTATTAGTGAAGTGGACAGAGGAAGAAGGTTTAGGCGTCATCGTAAAAGTCCAAAGACCTCTAAGTATACTTTGGAAGGCAAAGGTGATCCTGATGTGAACTGTGATCACCATCTATATTTTAAAATCCACGAGATTCATGTCAATGCAAATGCAACATTCTAAAAACTGGGTAGACCTAATAAATGTAACTTAGCCCCGTTTGATGTATGGTATTGAGGAAACTTCATATTCGTAGATGTATCATTTTGAAGAAATTCTGAAATTTTGCTTTACAATTGTAATAATTTTTATATGACTTACAGAAAATTCGTTACTACCGACGTAACCAGCTATAGAAAAGGAGTACGAAACCAAAAAAAAACCCAAATTGAAAAAAAATTTGTTGTATCGTTTTCTAAAAACGCTTCTCATTTATGGATCACACAAATTTTTGTTTTGAGGATATCGAACCCATAACACGCCGCGCAGAGGTAACCACTTAAGCCACTGAACCAACCGTGTAATCAACAAATCCTACTAATATTATAAACGTGACACTTTGTAAGTATGGAAGGATGGATGTTTGTTCCTCTTTCACGTAAGAACTACTGAACGGACCTGGATGAAATTTGGCACAGAGACAGATTAAGG
Organism: Trisateles emortualis; assembly: GCA_947095525.1. Taxonomy (NCBI): domain Eukaryota; kingdom Metazoa; phylum Arthropoda; class Insecta; order Lepidoptera; family Erebidae; genus Trisateles; species Trisateles emortualis. The sequence continues at coordinate 14,696,212 of OX352736.1, read as the reverse complement.
TCTGGTATAACACATAGGCTTTTACAGCGATAACCGACATCGACGCAGGCGAAGCCGCGGGCAACAGCTAGTACAATAATAATTTCAATGTATTAAGTTATTTGGCTGTGGTCTTCGGTAAGGCAGAAGTCCTGCTATATTATTGCTTGCTTGTTAGTACAAACTTTGCATGGTGCCCTATGATTTTTATTTATGTAAACTTTGTTATACTTATTATTTATGGCTTCATCATTAACATGACAATAACTATCTGTCATTAAAGTTACTAAAACCGCAGTTAAGGTAAATAACCGCCATATTCATATGGAAGCGGGCAGTTGCGCAGGATATAAGTGCACAAATATGCGCGGGAAAAGAACGTGCACATAGTCGGATGACTATATGGACATATATATGACTAGACGGTCTCCGTTCCACTGGGCCCAGAAGGACAAGGATTTGTCAGTGCATAAGCATAAGGCCCAGTAGAACGGGGACCGTTACGACCAGAGAAAGACTTGGACTGCTGGAACAGTATATGAAAAAGATACAAACGGTCAGTACTTTTGCACACTCCCTTAAAACGAGTACTACGATACCCACGGGCAGATTATATGGGGTGGTGTATTTGCTAATATTATAAAGCTGACGAGTTTGTTTGTTTATTTGGTTGAACGCGCTAATCTCAGAAAATACTGGTTCGATTAGAAAAAAAAACTTTTTTGTTGAACAGTGCATTTATTTAACGCTATAGGCTATATAACATCACGCTATGATCAATAGGAGCGGAGCAGTAGTGAGATATGTTGCAAAATCGGAAGGAAATATTCCAAATTACCACGCGGACGAAGTCGCGGGCGAGCTCTAGTACTAATAATAAACCACAGTGAAAAAACTATACAGCAGTAAAGTTTGTTCCTGTGGGTCATTAGATACAGAGGCCGTACCATGACCCATTTATAACGATATTTTTTTCAATTAAATTTAAAATTCGTAAGATAATAATATCAACTTCATTATCCTAAAGCTTTAAGGTTGTCATTGTTCTAAATTCAAATTGTTGAAAGGTCCCAGTTAGAAATATTTTGATGGGCAATGATAGACTCAATTATCAGGTCAGAGTTGCTATTAAATTTATAATAATTAATATTGATAAATAATAAGTAAATTCAAGATAAAATTTAATAGAATTGAAAATGATAATTATGAATATTATGAATGAAAAAATCATTAATTCAATTGCATAAGAACATAATATTATACAATATACATTAACTATTTTAAACACTTACCTTTGTTTATAATAAATTCGTCACCTATAATAGGTTTTTGATTAAACTCTGCACAACACTTACACTAAAAACATTATATTACATTATTTCTATTTGTCCTCACATCAAAACACAAAAAAAAACAAGACCTCACTTTCAAAAAAAAAATCCACTTTTAAAACTCGAAAAAAGAACTAATTTTGTTATCGAAGCCGAACCTCCATTTGTTTAACAAATTTACAATTGCGGCCCAGCGAATGGGCACAGTTTAGAGCCCATATTTGTAAACAAAAACAGTCGTTCGCGTATTTATCGTAGAGTAAGTAGACGGGGCTGAATATTAGGTGCGAAGTGTACTATCGACAACAGCCGGATTGCGACTGCCGCGTAACCGTATGTCAGGCGAGTGAACAAGCAAGTACACGGGACCTATGGTGATACAAAATTATATAATGTTAGTAAATAATTATTATGTAACTGAAGTAAACAGAGCTTGTGATTTTGATTATGTGTTCTTACTTTCTTTTGTAGGCTCCAAACATAATATTAATGTGCTTTGCGTTACAAGATTTTTATCTTTATGCACTAATATTATGAAGAGAATAGATTTGATTTTTGTATGTTTGTAATAAGTAAAAAACACTACTGGATTGATGAAAAACATATTTTACTTATAGAACGCTACATTATCAGCGGGTAACATAGACTATATGCGATATTGGACTCTATGAAACCTACAGAAATGACCACCTCTGCGAAGCCGGCTTTCTCATGCCCCCTTCCTAGACCAGCTAGGGGGTAAGCAGAGATTATAGATTTTCCACTTGCTATGATCCCGATATTATTTATTTTCCTTAATTCTTAGTGATAACATTCTTCATGCATGCCATCGGTTGAGGAACCTGGACATCCATTACGACCCGCAGGGGTATTCCGTAAGAGCGAAAACCGAGCGACCGCGAAAACGGAGCAAAATCTGGCTGTCAGATTGAAAATCGGTATTCCGAAGCCGAGGCTTTTTGACGTTTAGCAATCGTGTGTGCCGTCACCGAGCAATTACAACTGTCAGTTTGCGATCACTGTTTGTTAGAGAATCAGCGGGCCGGCCACGACTTCGCGCGGCAGCAGCATTAATTGTTCTCGCCGCCGCCGCCGCTGGCCGCTGCCGCTGTTGAGGCGTGTTCGTGGCCGGGCTGTTAGTCTGTTAATGATTATATGTATTTTATATACTCATTAGGTGACAAACAAGCATACCATACTAGATGGTAAGTTGCCGTAGCCTATTTAATCTTCGAACGTTCGACATGGTTTAATCATTTAATTACTCTACTTATTCAAATTTCCTTAATAACCATATTTTTCAAAATTAAAAATGTTTATAACAAAATTACTACCGAGAAATAAATAAGTCGATTATAACCATCTTCACCAAATCTACTCCATCTTTGACACGTTTAATTACAAGAAAATACAAACAGGAAAATTGCCTCGTAATCGTAGTTCATTTCAAAACGAAAGTATATTTTATCAAGCTATAATAATATTTTGCAAATATTTACATCAAATTTATTTTGTATAGAAATTGACTATGCTATTTACAAGGATAATATTAATCTTATTTATTAAAGTATTTTTTAATATATTCCTATTTTATTATTTAGTTTTTATTATAGTCTATATTTAACTATATTCCCAATATATTAATATAAGGAATATTATAACGCCTGTGCTATTCCCTTTTATCTTTTTTTTTCTCTTTCTTTTTAATGTTTACATTTTTTTTTTTTTTTTTTTATTTAGACTAGAAGCGTCACATCTATTTATTTTTGGGTATGCCTGTGACTTTGCTGGGTCTACGTCTTCCGTAATTCTTAAGTCCGTAGTAATCAATCGATCAACCTTATCTCAATTTACTCGCCATTCAGTTTAGACTGAACGGATATGGATTTTCGTCCCATCGGATTATAAGAGTGAGGGAATAAAGAGTGCACCTGTTGCACACATACTTGTGCACTATGATATCACCCGTACTGAGCTGGCATGGCTAGTCTCTGTATATTGGAAATTCGATTAGGAGGACAACACAAATGGGTTCGATCCCCATTCTCCACACGGGACCAAAATATTGATGGTCCATAAATGGTTGTGCCGAGTCTGGGTGTACTTTGTGTCCGTTAATTGTATATTCCCTAGTGCATGAGTAGCCTCTAAAAAATGTGTATAACGTCTGTCGGTCTTGGGCGCGGGGCATCCCATCTTCCGTTTGCGAAGTTCATCTCTATTGTAGAAGTCGGTGACTCATACGTAGCCGCTTTACAACTTTTCAATCATATTAGTCATCTTTGCCGCTAATATCAATAACAAAGCAAGCAATTCGGGTTACAATTTGTAACCTTAATTAAATATATAACTAATTGGCAGGGGGCCCATCCCTGACAGTTAATTAATTAATAAAAAATAAAGCTCTATGATCATCCATAGAGCGAATTTTTTTTTTTCGAACAGAAACAGCCATCTTTTATCTCTATTATATAATATAAATAATAAATAAAAATGAAACCCCTTAAATATATGTACGCGCATAACTTCCGATCGACTGCACCAAATTAGGTAATTTTTTTATTGTGTTTGATATTGTCAGGACAAGGTTTGTATAGAGCAAAATTAAAAGAATGTTTTTTTTTATATGGCGGTACGAAGTCCGCTGGGTCAGCTAGTAGGTAATAAAGATTATTATTTTATCAAACTTAAGTAGGTATAGGTTCGATGTCTCTTATTTTTGTCCCATATAGTTATCTATATACATGAAACAATAATAAGATATCTATATAAGTCATCGTATTCATAACAGAGTTAATTGCAAGGTGCCCATATAATCCACTAGACTACAGGTACAGTCTTATTGGTCCACAAAAGCCCATTGTGGTCTTCTCCTTTTCAATTAAAGGCCTGGTGTAAAAACATAGATCGGCAACACACAAGTGATACCTCTGGTATTAATCGTACCTAATTAGATAAACGAAGTATTCCATATTGGGCACCCGTTTTAATGGCACCTGAGTGAATCGCACCTAAGGTATTCCACATTGGGCACCTACCGATATTTTTCGCAGGTGCCATTAGTGGAACAACACCTGCGAAAAATATCGGTAGGTGCCCAATGTTAGGTGCCATTCACTCAGGTGAAGGTGCCATTAAAATGGGTGCCCAATATGGAATACTTCAGATAAACGTTTCTTTCTTTGAACAAGGTATAATAAAAGTAATATATTCATACGCAAATAACCAAATTAAAAAGTAAACTCTTTAGGTGAAAAGGATTTACTTTTGTATTACTAACAACAATGAGTACTGGTCACTTGAAATAAATTTAAAAAAATATATTATTTCATTGATGCAACACCTGTCTTGTATTTAGAGTAAGGTTAATTTTCCTCGTAATTGTTGATGATAAATATTCTGCCTGTGTCAGCTGGGACGTCTCTTTACACCTAAACTTATACGAACGCCATAATGGTTTAATAATTATGCCTTTATGTCTATACTAATATTATAAAGATTTGCTTTTTGTTACAAACAAAAAGCAAATCTTTATAATATTAGTAATGATTATTACAAAAAAAACTCAAAAACCGATTTATAAAAATATCATCTCAACCCATAAACGTCCCACAGCTGGGCACGGGTCTCCTCCATACATTTGGAGGGATATTAGCCTACTACACCACGCTGGCCAGACGGGTTGGTATAGGGTTTTGTTTCGAGATTTCCCTCTCTTGCAGTGGATATTGTTTGATAGAATGATAGAATGGGGTGGTGACATTTGTATTCTTAATATGTCACCACACGGACATAAAAATAATGTAGGCGATAATAGGCGATAGGTGTAGTTTATTTATATAAATGTTTAACGGAAACTGGATAAATATATCCACCGTTATATCTCAATCATTATCTTCATATATGATTTGGCCATCTGTGATCATCATCAGCAGTTACACGTCACCAAATGATGCTTTCCTAAAGCAAATGAACGAGTTAATTTTTTAAAATATCCAACGACGACCGCAATATAAAAGCGGTTTAATAAGTATTAAACCTCTTTGCGTCGTCAACGAGAGGTATTAAAATAAAATTAGAAATTTATATTTTTCTTGTTTTAAATTTATTAGGACCTTGTCACTGAGCGATTACGCCATGCTATGTGGATAAGATACATACATATGATCACGCCTGTCTCCCATTGGGGTAGGCAGAAACTAGCCAGGTGCACTCGCTGTTCAGTAAACGATCAGTGGGTTAAGCAACCAAAAGCACGGTAACCCTATAGATGGGTAACCGCAATGTGGTATTTCATCTAAGCGTCTCCGTGCTTTGGAGGGCACGTTAAAAGTCGGTCCCGACAGTCAAATGTCGTTAGATCACGACAGAGGCCTAAATATGGGCGATCTAAATAACTCTGTCACCAGGTTGACCACTAACCAAACGATAAGAAGAAGAAGAAACTATTGTTGTCCAAAAATACAAAACGGAAATCTTACAACTAAATTAAACCTAGATCTGATGAGGATTTGTTCATCCCATGACTCTGGATTAAATAACCATTCAAAAGACCAACTAATATAGACTTATTTTGATTAAAGTTGAAAGGACTGCTCATTTCAGACACATGCCATCAAAATCTGTCGAACAAAAGAATATATTTTAAAAATAAACTAATTTAAAAATTAAACAAACTGTTAGAATAACAATATAAACAAAGAGGTTTTTAAATACAAACGTTCTCATTTCTAAGTAAATCCGTTAATTAATGAACATAGTAAGGGTAAATGTTCATTAGCTTAACGTAATGGATTGCTCACGTTCAACGGACCCGTTTTATTTTATGAACAGCTATTAAAAATACATTTTTCTAATGAGAAATCACGTTGTTTTAAATAAATTACTTGCTTCATAATTATAAATAATTTGTCTCTAAGATTATACTTAGGATATTGTTAGAAAGGGACTTTGCTCATTAGCGTATATATGGGGGTTTAGGAGTCCGAAAAACGATAGTCTATTACATACTAAAGCTTATGTGATCGAAATTCGATGCAAAACTCAATAGGACCTATTGAAAACATTAAAAAAATCCTTCTGGGCTGTCTGTCATCATTGTCATCTATACTAATATTATAAAGCTGAAGAGTTTCTTTGTTTGGTTGAACGCGCTAATCTCGAAAGTACTAGTTCAATTAGGAAAAATCTTTTTTTGTTGAATAGTGCATTTACCTTGGAAGGCTATAGGCTATATAACATCACGCTATGATCAATAGGAGCGGACCAGTAGTGAGATATGTTGCACGACTGCTCCGCTCCTATTCGGGGAAAATATTCTAAATTACCACGCGGACGAAGTCTCAGGCGACCCCTAGTAATACAAATAAAATTATCATGTGATAATAATCTTATTTAAAGATCACACAAAGAACAATGTCGACAGCAATGCTTGGAGCTGCGGAATCGAATCAGAAATGCAAATGATGATGATCCGTTAAGAAACCAAAGTAACCAGCAATGCTCGAAAGACTGCCTTAATGGACAGGGCACATAACTCGCAGAACCAATGGCCGTTGGTTCAGAAATCTTCCGGAGTGGCGACCCATTAGGGTGGACTGACGACCTGGTTGACTGACGAAATGTTGCGGACAGCTGATGGACAAGAGCAACTTAGATCTGAATTCTGTAGAAATTCCTGGAGGAGGCCTATATCTAGAACTGTCTTCTGGATGTTGATAATGTTCCGAATGAGGAAACCCCTTGAATAATCAAACGTATAACTCGAGACATCAAAGAAACTCATAACATCATTTCCTTAACTCTTTCCAATCAGCATTTTCACCTCAAACATAGGTAACTCCAAACCGTACTCGTACATTCATATTCTAAAGTTTATCAGACAGCCGTTGAATATGCACGCACGTTTTCAAATTGAATGCCCATTTTATTATTTAATCATACAGAGTACCTACATAAGTTGGAGGTTTGCGGTAAAAGATGGATTGTGAGTTTCCAGTCTGTGAGTTTAATTTAATTTCGTGACCCAACATCAGGTAGGGACCAATTTGTTTTGCCTCCGTTTGTAGCTTATTCGATTAATTTTATCGTGGGCTAGGTATTAGAAAGTTTGTATATTTTTCGGACGATATGGGCTTAATGAGAACATTGTTTATTAAGATAGGTCTCCAGCGCTTATTTAGGGATGTATTTGGCACCCCTGCCAACCCTGTTGTTGGAATTATTGAGTCGGCAACGTGCAAGTGACACCTTGTCATTTCTTATAGATATATAGCTGTTGCCCGCGGCTCCGCCCGCGTGGATGTCGGTTATCGCTGCAAAAAGCCAAGTAGCCTATGTGTTATTCCAGACCATAATCTACCTGTGTGCCAAATTTCATCCAGATCCGTTCAGTAGTTTTTACGTGAAAGAGTAACAAACATCCATCCATCCATCCATCCATCATTTATAATATTAGTAAGGATATAACACTTACACAGACATACATTCATACATACACATACACCACCACAACCTACTTCTGGTCTCTTCTTCGCTCGCTCGTTCTATTAACAAAAGGCTTTATAAACAAACACAAGAAAACAATACATGGTATTTTATGGTTACTAAAGGTATGTGCGCTGTAGTATATACGCTTAAGCATGCATACTTATAGCCGGCAAACATCTTCAACAATACTAGCGTAGTTCACGCATGTACAGTGATGCAGCCAATTGCAGTCGTGCTGCAAGGTGCATAGTTCGACCGTATTAACCAATCACGTGAATCCTTCAATCCTGTTATTGGTTCGCTTTCTACGCATTTGTCAAGATGTTTGCCGGCTATAACCTGTATTGGTTAACTAAACGTCACTTTGACAGTTGCACGAAAGCGCGGCAAATTGTGCCACGAATGTGAATATAAGCATTAAGTATTCTGTGTTATAAGTACAAATACAAGTTTATAAAGTTTATTTCCTCAACAAGTACATTTGTTCTTTAAATTGTGATTGGAGCCTCCATTTAGACTAGAAAATGTCTGTGTTAGGAGACTCCGCACTTCCATAACTTAAGAAATGTGATGAATGTGAACTGAGAGTTAGTAAACCGATAACCAAGTACAAAACATTGTCGAGCCAGTAGGTTAACGTGAATAAACAACGCCTACAATAGCTATTACTTAATTAAAGACATGAGTTAAAAGTACAGTTGCGCTGTATCCCCTTAGGATTAGGTAAGTACCTTACACCGCACGCAACACGATCCACGTGCCTTTCACTTTAGGAAGTTAATATAAATTGTATTCGGATGTAATTGATAGCTCTGCTATATTACCGGTTATAATTACAGTTGAATGTTATGTTCGCTTATAGTTTCTTCCTGGAAGCTAATTTAATAATTTGCGTAGTATTTCAACAAAATTTATTTATGCGAAACGTGGGCAGGCCTCCAACATGGTGGACCAACGACCTGGTAAAGATTGCGGTCAACCGATACACAAGGTCGGCTCAGGATTAAGAGTTGTAGAAATCTTTGGGGGAAACTTTTTTTTATAATACTTGGGGCCACCCAAGTATACGGCCCGCCTGATACGCTGTTACCGTAGCTAATGGATGCTTGCAATACCAGAAGTATCAGTTGCGTTACCTTTATGATGGGAGTATCCCTGGAATAGGAATACGTTTTTTTCAAAACGCATCCCTAAATGACCTGTACTCACACACAGGAACACAACTACAACACTGTGTGTAGTTATTTGGCTGTGGTCTTCTGTAAGGTAGAGGTCCTTCCCCAGTCGGGCTTGCTCGCTTGTATGGTGCCCTACCTCTCTTAAAAAAAGACTTCGTCCAGCAGTGGACGTCTTTTAGCTGAGATGATGAACAAAATTTATAAGTATCTAAACTGAGGCATTTATCATTAGGTGCTCATGCTTTAAATACCTATTCAGAACAGTATTAATTGCAAGGCGACCATCTTATCCACAGGTGAAGTCTTATTGAGTTGGTCTGCTTTCTTCTTTGGTCTTCTCCTTTTTAATTGTCACAAGTGATTCACCTATCTGCAACAGACCATATTTCTTCTAAAAGAACAATGTATATCTTCAGGTGCTCAAAACTGCACTCGGTGTTCTGTAAACGATCATCAGGTTGAGCTACGAAGGGCGCGGTAACCCTATAGAAGGGTGACCGCCGTGGTATTTCCATTATGGCCTAAATATAGACGATTTAAATAACTCTGTCACCAGGTTGGCCACTAACCAAACGATAAAAAGAAGAATCTAAACCCTTGTTCTTGTGTTCTAAAGAAAGTTAAAACGTCAATAAATCAAGACGCAATAAATTGCCATTAATAACAGCGACATTTCTTAATTTGAAATTAGTGAGACGTCAACTTAATTACCTAGCTTTAAGGTTGTCATTGTTCGAAATTCAAGTTATGAACGAAAATTAATTGCACTCCTTACCAAAAATTGAATATGGCGGCTGAATTCAACGGAGACTAGCCATCTGCTCTGGAGGTATAGTAGTGCACAAGTATGAGCGCGAACACAGATGCACCCGCTTTTTAATTTTTTTGTCTGACTGTCTGTTTGTTCTGCAACAGCCGAACCGATATTATGGAGAGTAACTTAGGTTAATTAATTTTTACTAAAAAGAATAACAGTTACGCGCAATCCCTACATGAAATATTCATTCCCTCGGGAACAAGAAACTCCAAGTATAATAATTACATATCGCAGGATTATCGCTAAAGCGTTTTTCTAGAAAGATTGCAAAACACCGGATGATGAGACACTAACAAAGAATTTGTTCATCATCCTAGGTATTTTCAGGATTTTTGCAAAAATTCAACCTAGTTTAGGTAAATAGCGAAAAAACACACCTGCTTCATAATTTATGAGAGCTTGGCCGAATGAACTTTATACTCACTGACAGATGCTGGACGTTGATTGGCTACAATAATTCGCCATTTGTCACAAATTAGCGTATGTTTCTTTAGTTTTTTTGCAATGATTCTAGGCTTTTCTAAAAAAACCATTTTATCCAATTACCCGGCGACATCATTCAGGGATGCGTTTTGAAAGAAACGTTTTTCTATCCCAGGGATAGGTACCCCATCCTAAAACTCTGTTGTAAAAAAAAACCGTCGGCAACACCCAAGTAATAACCTCAGGTATTGCAGGCGTCTATAACTGCTTAACATCAGGCGGGCCGTATGCTTGTTTGCCACCCAAGTAGTATAAAAAAACACATAATATAAGAAACTGAGCCACAGCGAAGCGTACCTAGTAACTTAATACAAAGAAGCTTATCCTTCTTAGCATAATATACAAGAATAAAATGAACAAACAATTTTGGAATATCCTTAACAATAGCTCATCGGTATCTTCATTACAGAAACGGTGGCAAAGGAAATAGCCCTCTCACATGAACTCACAAAGAAGAGGCTTAACAAAAGAGAATTATTACGAACTTAGCGACGACGATTTTGTTAAAGTAATACGTAGGTACCTACCTACAAATATGTTGTGTAGCAATCCCTTTTCCTTTGTTTCCTTAAAGTACAAATCTGGGAATGCCAAGATAATAATATTATATTTTTTAACTACAACCTCATTTATATCAAGTGTGGTGACGGATTAAGAATAGATAAACGTCACCACTTCATTTCAGCCCGAGAGTGTCGTAAGAGTCGACTAAAGGAGTACCTATTTCAGGCAGACAACATCCAATGCGAGAGAAGAAAAACTCAAAACAAAATCCTATATCAACCCGTCTGGCCAGCATGGTATAGTAGGCTAACATCCCTCCAAGTGTATTTAGGAGACCGGTGCCCAGTAGTGTGACGACAATTTTTAGTTTCATTTATTTTTTATACTGCTTGAGTGGCAAACAAGCATACGGCCCGCCTTATGGTAAGCAGCTACCGTTGCCTATAGACGCTTGCATTACCAGAGATATCACTTGCATGTTGCCGACCCATTTTTTAACACCAGGGCTTTAAGATGGAGTATCTCTGAGATAGGAAAACGTTCCGTTTAAGACGCACACACAGCCCAGGAACAATAATTAATAAGTGTAATTAATTGGCTGTAGTATTTTGCAAGGTGGAGGACCTTCCCCAGTCGGGCTTGCTCACGAGTGTCGTGCCTACCTCTCTTACAAGTATATGGGTTGAGATGATGATATCAAATGGGAACTTTTTACTAGCGGAACGCCCTGACTTCGCCGGACGATTTTTTTACTCGTTTAAGGATTGAATTTTATTAAAAAAAAAATCAGTGCTTAGATACCTAAGATTATATAACCATTAAAAAATCTTTATTCTTTTTATTGTAAAAGGTTGGATTGAAGAAAAATATTTACCTATTAAGATGTAGATAAGTATATCGAGCGAGAATGAATGGATATGACGCGTACCTACTAATGTGGACGTGTATCTAGTACTATTATATTCATTCATTAGACGAAACTGAAGCTGACTCATATTTTAACGGGATCGCGTCACAGTCTCACTGATAAAGAGTGAATCCCGGCGGTTATTAACCAGTTTAATTAAATAATGTTTAACAAGCTAATTATTAATTCAAAGGAATTATCTCCCACGTATGATTAATTTGTGGAATGAGCTCCCTGCCTTGGTTTCCTTAGAGAGCCAATCATAAGATAATATCAAGAAAGTCGTGAAAAATACGCGAATTCAACATGGAGTTGCGGAACCCAATCCGACATACTAATACTGCAAAGGACGAGAAAGGAGCAATAAGATTATAATTATTGATGATACGAATGACACCCCTGATAATGCTACCATCAATGGCAATCTATATGAAGTAGCTACTAACAGCCACAGTGTGGTTTAAACGGCGGTAAGGAAAGGTCTTAACAAGCCACGGGACTATGCCGATATTTTCCTGTCACGATCGTGTTCGATGGCTGTAAAATTTATGCAGCGATGCATTATTTCAAGATATTAAGTGGCTGCAGAGAAAGGTTTTTCATTGTCTTTCGACCCTTGACCTAAATGCTTGCAGCTACTTTATTTCGTTTTATGACACACAGATACAGAAACCATTCATTGTGTGACACACGTTCTTAATTTTCTTATGGTACCTAAGCATAACCAATCTCTTCAATCTATGACATAAATAATCAAGAAAATAACCGTCAGTACCTAAGTTCAAGGACACTAACTACTAAGAAAAATGGTAGATGAGATGATATCAGAATAAAAAATTGACTAAATGCTACTTAAAAACATAACTGCTGTAATAGCCGGTTTATTAGCCGTTACAGCAGTATAGATAAGATAAACGTTTCCAAAATCGGAAGCATCACTTGCGCTTTGTAGCGCAGCGATTTCAATTTTGATAGACTGTAATTGAAATAGAAATCGCTATACTGGCAACTTGGCCGACTAAGTATATTCTACTGCAAATACAGCACTGCCTCAGGGAACTCTTGAAAAAATTAGACCCTAACTAGCATAAACAGAAAATAATACCATGTAGAAAGAATTATATACTTGCGTCCTGCTGGCTTCCATAAAGATTAAAGTTAGCTAATACTCAAATTAACCAACGCGACTGCGTGGCTGACTTTAAAATATTGCTTTAATTTCAGTTATTATAATAGTAATAGTCTTATTATAATAGCAAACGAAATTGGCTTTTACTGTAAAATTTTACATGTAATTTCCATTTTTCTGGTGAAAGTCGAGCACATTTAATTTTCTAAAAAGGCAACACTGTGTCGATAACAGCTAAATGTCACTCATGTCAAACCCTCAAATGTCATTATTGTTTTTGTACATATCAGTTTTCTACTTTAATATTGAGCCGCTGAAGTTTAATAATTTAATCAAGAAAAACAAAATATTAGATCATGAAATTATACAATAGTGAGACTGCAGAAAGCAAGCCACGTGACTGTTTTGCTTGCAGAGCAGTCGGCGCCGTTGGTTTAGTGGGAATTGGAGGTTATCTTGGCATCAATGCAGCTAAAAACAAATCGACTGCCGGGAAATACTTTCTATCTTTTCTGTCTTTCGGTACGTATTTTTGTGTTTATTCTACGACTACTTGCGTTTTTGAAATAAATCTCAATATTATCATAAAATATAATGCAACCATTTTAAAAATACTTTTGTGGGACTTATCGTGTTGTGATTATTTATTTATTGAATGTATATTATAGCATTAGGAATGTACCTAATGATATCTGTTAAAACTCCAAATATACTTTCACTATAAAGAAGTAAGAAATCTTGCAAACAAAGTACCTACTTACACAATTCTTAATAAAATTACATAAGCAACAGTGCCATCACCATAGCAAGCAAAATATATCTACATTAACAGTTGCAGCTTTAGTTAAATTTGTCGAAAATTTAATTGGGCTGTAATTTTCATGAAGAAACCTTACATCCCTATTTTATTCTTATAACTTTCTAGCATTCTATAATATAACCTTTTTGTAGGAGTCACTTAATTCTCTTTTTTAAATAAAAGAATTTTTTAAATCAGTCCAGTAGTTTTTGTGTTCTTCTACTTTGTCGGTATCACTCTTGACAGAGTGGTTGTGGTCATCACTTCAAGTGTTGGTGGCAAGCTTTACAGCTTTTTGTGTTCTATTTATTTATTATTAGCTGTTGCCCGCAGCTTCACCCGCGTGGATGTCGGTTATTGCTGCAAAAAGTAGCCTATGTGTTATTCCAGACCATAATCTATATCTATATAGTAGTTTTTACGTGAACAAGTAACAAACATCCATCCATCCATTCTCACAAACTTTCATATTTATAATATTAGTAAGGATAAGGATTTAAAAATAATTCCCTACAAAAACTAAGTACCTAAATAAACGTTCATCCGTGTGAAGCTGGGATGTGCTATTAGTTTTTTTTACATAGATTTAAAAATTACCATTTTACGTTACAGGTTTCATTTGCCTTGGAGTAGCGAGGTACAAGCAAACATTCCCATTCAACAAAAAGGAGGAATTTAAAACACAAAACTAATGTATACCTAAGATATATACGGTGACAGTTCTAGATATAGACCATCGTGAGATGAAAAGAGTGGGCCCTAGATGTTTAAATGGCCAGGCTATGTACACAATTAGATGACAGTGTAACGGTATGATTTTTATAAGTAGATAGTACTAAAGAAACAAGAATGTAGTACTACAAATAAACTAGGCTTGTTTTTTCTAATTTTGCAAGATCGCATCATAATTTTAGAGAAGAAATGTTTATGCATACCGCCCGGCACGGGGAAGCATGGGAAGGTGGTAGGCGGCTGGCATACCCCCCTGTATACTTATACACGCTTGTACGAGTGGATCACCAGAACCTGATATGATATCAATGGTCCACCCAGGCTTACCATCTGCCTAGCCTAGCCTTCGCAAAATCCTGTTTGCAAGCGTGTAGTTTATGCTTCACCACTTCATTTCTAGTATTGAGAGTGATGTTACCTGAACAGCCCCCGACACTATTGTTTGTACATAGCCAGAAAGTGTTTCCATTGGAATAAAATTTCTTTCTATGATATCCCCACCCGTTGTGCAGCAGGGAAACTCCTCCTCTACGCGTGGACACAAATTCCATTTCTCTTTCACACTTTTTCAGTTTTACGAATTTAATTACAACGCAATTGACAACAACGGACAATGCAGTTGACAATGCCAACCCCAGGATAATGACATATAAGCTATTATTAGACATTGACAGAATGAAAAATTATAACTAGCCAGTATTTAATGAATCATGAGTTTCAATCCCTACCGGTTACGTATAAAGATCATTTATTCCTTATTCGTAATTGGTTTCTTTCGTAACTAATGGGTTTCGTATACAGAAATATAATTCTTTGTGCGAAACCGGTTACGTATAAAGCTCATATATTCCTGATTCGTAACTGGTTACGAATCTACGGTTACGTAGACGGCCGAAGGGGCCTAGCCATATCCAATGACATGCAGCAAGAATTATATGGTTCACAAAGTGCAGACGTATCATTTGCATGTTGTGAAAGACGTAATTTGTATGTTTCAAACCTATGAAATCCTTATATCTCCTTTTTAATAAAAACCCCATGCGTCTCAGGAATACCTCAGCAGGGGTTGCTGACCAGGTACTACTGATGGTTGATTTTTACAGCTGTTATGTCAGCCGTAAAAATCATACATATTTTACTGTCAAAATATTTGTTTGCCAAGTTTTATTGCTGACTGTTCTAGATATAATATTTGATATTATACTTGTATAAAAACATGTAAAAATATTTTATAATATATAAGGTGTATTATTTGATTTGTTATTTAGTTTTTAGTACCTATACATAAGCATATTAATGAAACCATGTACTGTTGTAATTTTTTCAGGTTTTTATTATACATTTACCTACTGGGTGAAAGGGAAATACGTCCGAAAGCGTAATAGTACGCGATGTACTTTACTGTGCATATACTCGCGCAGCTGACGCGTGACCTTTGAGCATTGACTGCGCGAGTCAGGTGGTCAGAGTTAAATAAAGAAAATCAATTGAAATGTGTATTTAGTATTTAATAAACTCATTTACAGTAATTTAATTATTATAAAAATACGATAAAACAAAACACAAAACTATCAATCTTATGGCATGTGTAAATCACGCGAGTAATGCTCCTGGTGTTATCAGTTTCCATGGGCTGTATTTAGACTTGGTGTTGTAGTATAACAACATCAACAAGACTCCCAGGGTCGGAAATATTTCCCTCCTACCCACCCAATTTATTAAATAAATGGTTTTTAGTATTACATGAATTATGTAACTTAATCATCTCTGCATAAAAACATAATACTGGCACTATGCTCAAATATTTTTATTATTGTTAAAAATATACTCTAGACCTTATCAGTTTGTGTTTAAGGTTGATTTTGTTATGACTATGCTAAATAATGAAAATATTTGAGCAAATATGCCATTATGGATGTATCAAAGTGATTTTTAATGATTATAAATAAAGTGATAACCTATTTATATATTTTGTGTGTTTATTTTCTCTGCCATTTATTATTACCTTAAGTTTGTACAACAACGCCATCTATTTACCGCTCAATGAACCACTTTGTCTTCAACAAAGATAGTATTGTATTACTTTCTAACATTTAAAAAGTTTCTACAGATGGCGCTCTGAGAAATGACTCGGTATTCTATCTTATTACCCAAGCATTTAATAAGCATACGATACTATGATTGTTAATATGTATTTGCCAATAAACTAGTAGGCATTATGTCACAAAAGAAATATGTTAGACTAGCTGTTGCCCGCGGCTCCGCTAGCGTGGATGTCGGCTGTAAAAAGCCTATGTGTTATTCCGGACCATAATCTATCTCTGTGCCAAATTTTATCCAGATCCGTTAAGTAGTTTTTACGTGAAAGAGTAACAAACATCCATCCATCCATCAATACTCACAAACTTTCACTACTCGATCGATTTTAAAAATTCTTTCACAATTAGAAAACTAAATTACAGCGGGTAACATAGGGTATATTTTATTTAAAAAAAAAAAGGGATCCCCACGAAAATCTTCATAAATGACACCCGTGCCCCCGTGCTAAGCCGAGACGTGCTGCTATTAATATAATAATCCTTACTAATATTATAAATGTGAAAGTTTGTATGAATGGATGGATGTTTGTTACTCTTTCATAAAATTTGGCACAGATATAGATTATGGTCTGGAATAACACATAGGCTACTTTTTACAGCGATAACCGACATCCACGCGGGTGGAGCCGCGGACAACAGCTAGTATACAAATAAAACTGTATCAAGGCACAGAATACTTAATAGTACAAGTAATTAAGGGCAATAATTTTGTGTTCAATTTAAGCCACATTGATGTTTTAGAATAGACCGAATATTCTGATATAGCGGCACCATATCTTCAATAGGTATCTAGAAAGAAATACACATAATGATGTGAACACGGGGCGTTTATTCGATTACCTTAATAATATTTCGTACGGAGCGATGTAGGGCTCACATATTTAAGCTCATAAAATATTTTATGCACCTAAAAGTTCTATGTAAGTACCTATCTATATCTAAGTACTTATATATAATTTTCTTTGTTTACTTTTATTACAGTAAGTAGATATCTATAAGTATAATAATATAGTAATAGTAGGTACTGCAATGGCGCGCGTACTGTAGAGATAGATGTAAGTGTAGTTGTAAAATAAATAAATACATAAAGCCAATAAGGATAGAAAATAAATAACCTGCAAAAATATCTCGAAAAATGCGCAGAAATATTTTTTAAGATTATACTCTTTGGAGGTTTAAGAGAGGTATGGCACAATAAAAGCGAGCATGCCCGAATGTGGAAGGGCCTTCCAGAAAACCAAGGCCAAATAATTACACACAGCAGTGTAGTTGTGTTCCTGTGTGTGAGTAAAAGTCAGATGAGTCAAGAAGCGTTTTGAAAGAAACGTTTTCCTATTCCTGGGATACTCCATCTTCAGTCCATAGGCTGCGGTAACTGCTTAGGCGCAGGCAAGCCGTTTTCCACCCAATTAAAATCCAAAAAAAATGTGCGGGGCCCGTCTATGAATTAATCACACACAAGATTGAAAGATTCACGTCATTGGTTACTGTCGTACCTACCATGAGGTCCCCGGTTCGATTTTTGGGTTGGGCCAAAAATTTGTATATGAAATTCGGTTTGGAGGACAGGGAGATAAGTACCTACCTATTATAACAGAAGATTCTATCTACCTAATATAAAAAAAATAAAATTTATTTAGTAATTAAAATGTTTACTGAAAGTCACCTTTGAAGCTTAAAAGTGTAAAAGACAAAATGGTAATTTAGAAGGCTTTACTCTGTGGCCAGCGGTTTCGCTCCAACCCCAGTTTAAGAAAATAGCAGCTAGCAAACTACCTGCACACAAATTTTCTTTAATAAAAAAATATTTCTATACTAGGTATTCAGTAATAAAAACGAATCACATGCTGATAAGCAGTTACCGACGAAGCCTATGGAAACTTTCAATACCTGGAACATTACTCGCGTGTTGCACATATATACCTACTTACTTTTCACGGCTAAACGACTGAAAGGATCTTAATAACATTTTGCAAGGAGATAGGTGACATCTTGGGTAAGGACAGAGTATTATATTACCGCGATAATAGACATTCACATGGGCGGAGCAACAGCTAGTAACCTACGAGTATAAGCCCCAGGTATTCCTAGGCTTCTTTAAGAAAGGGTTAGCAACGCACGAGTGATACCCCCGGTGTTGCAAGCGTCCATAGGCTACGGTAACTGCTTACCATCCGGCGGATCTTGAGCTTGTTTGCCTTCTTGGAAATATAAAAAGTAAAGGTATGGATGACCTTGTTATCCATCACGAATCTCCACATAGCACTTTATAGATCGTAGCTGTTATTTTCTCAAGCTGTGTTGTAATGTTCTCGGGTAAATCTGTATAAGTAGATACCTATACATATGTTCTCAGTCTGGCGACTTACCTAATTACTCAGCTAATGAAGTTTGAATTTCTATCAGCGCTGGCTTCATTACAGCTCCGAAATTTAATTTAGGTACGAAGAGTATTAAATATTTCTTAGGTATTATGTACATATATCGATAAATTCTTATTGGTAGTAGATAGGTTACGTTACATTCTATTTTCCATTAAATAAATTAGGTACGAGTAGATTTATGTATGAAAAGGTACCTGTAAGGCATTATGTAACGTTTTCGGAGATCTTATATTTACTTCGACGAATGATTTGACATAAAGTTTGGTAGGTATTCAAGATAAACTTATGACTAGGTACAAATATGTTTAATATAGCGAGCGAAAACCGTATACAGTTTATTTGTCGCCTATTGACAAAATTTATATATTATTTATTCAAAATATTATAGGTAGGTTACTTTACAAAAGTATAATGTGTACCTACAAATCTTAAATGTTTACAAACATCGTTTTTTAGATATGCGTACATTTATGTGGGTTAACATTTAGGTTCAAACAAATATCATTAGGCCATTTACCTATATTTTATGTCTATTCTAAATGAAAATATGTATGTATCTACATATTTTTGCAACTTACATTAAATGTAAATGCTTCAAATATTAGCCGTTTAGAACGACATAACGTTACACAGCGCCTGTGTAATGTGACATCAATAAATGTCCTTTTTCATTCATTTGTAATATGACTAATAGACAGATAGATAGATATCACCATGTCATAGCAAAAAACATTTTATTGTCCTCCCTTTTTTTCTTGAAAAAGAAAGCTTGTAGAATATTTATTTTATTTATTTATTTATTTACATTCATTTGCTTACTATACTAACAGTTGCCCAATACGCATAGTGAGCCAAAACATTTTTATAAAAATATAATAATACATAATTTCAAATTCTTATTATTAGTAACTATGTTAAAAAAAATGTACATGTGTTGACAAAACATGTCGGTTTAATATAAAATATGTCAGTCTCTGGATGCCGAGCAACCAAGGAGTTGAGCAGTATGATCGCCTGACTAGTGGGCGCATATTGTGCGGTGCACGTCCGTACCTGCGGTGCGGCAAGTAAGGGGCGCGAGCGCAGCCGAATGTATTGGTTTGGTGCCGATAACGAGCAGCGCGACAACGTATTAGCATCATCAATCTTATTATTGAATAGAAAGTAATAATGCAACATTATAGCGCACTTACGTCGCAATACAAGAGTGTTGAGACCTACCATACCAGTTACGAACAGAGATGGATATAAATAATAAGGATAATAACCATAAAGTTTTTTGTATAAAAACCGAGCAAATTTTCGCTGCACACGTTCTATCATTATGCTGTACTTGACCTCATGTGGATCCCAAATTATGGAGTTATACTCCAAACGACTGCGAACAAAAGCAAAATACAGCACAACAATAGCGCCCCTGCTCTTAAATGGAGCCGACTGTCTCATCACAAATCCAAGTGAGGAGAAACTTTGCTTACAAATACTTACAATATGTGTGTTAAAAGTTAGACATGAATCCAGAGACAAACCTAAATCACGTATTTGTGTGACTCGTTCCAGCGGGTCACCAGACAGTTTGTAGTTGTAGGTATATGGAGAGCGAAGGCGAGTTATTGTTATTATTTTGCATTTGGATGCATTAAACTCTAAGCGGTTGCCCATACCCCAGGCCACAACACTATTGATGTCCCGCTGGAGCCCTTCACAGTCGTCTGAGCTACCGATACCCAAGAACAGCTTCAGATCATCCGCAAACATGAGACACTGAGCCGAACTCACAACATTCGGCAAGTCATTGATCATAATTAAGAACAGAGTAGGGCCCAAAACACTGCCTTGACTCACACCAGAACGAGTCTCATATGAGTTAGACTGGTAATGTCCTAGCTGAACATATTGTGTCCGATTTGCAAGGTAGCTAGCAAATAATTTTAAAAGACTTTTGGTAAATCCAAATGCTGCCAATTTTTCCAATAGGATATCGTTATCGACGCGGTCAAATGCCTTTTTAAAATCAAAATAGGCTGCGTCGACTTGCCTGTTATGGTCCATTTCGGTAACACAATAGTTGACAAAGTTAATTAAATTAGTGGTAGTTGACTTACCAGTTCTGAAACCATGTTGACACTCGCTCAGTTGATGCTTAATTTGCCTGGTGATTTGACTATTAAGGATGAACTCAAACAACTTGCCGAACGCTGAGAGCACAGCAATAGGTCTATAGTTAACTATTTGAGACCTAGAGCCAGTCTTAGGTATGGGAGTGACTCGCGAGATTTTCCACAAAGTGGGATACGTACTAGTTTTTACAGCTAGATTTAAAATATGCAAAAGTGGTTCTTTTAACACTTCAAAGCAGTCCTTAATAATAAAGGCAGGTATACCATCCGGCCCAGCAGATGACTGTGCCTTCAGGCGTTTAACTGCCTGTAATAAATCTAATTCACTAACATCGTCAATGCTAATGCAAGATGAGCATAAGCTACTCGCAGCCACTTGTTCTGCGGTACTTACCGATAACGCAGGCTGATTAGGTAGAAACACCGATTTAAAATAGCTTGCGAAAGCATTCACAGCGTCTAACCCCGACACTATGCTACCATCGTACTCAAACTCATAACAGGAGTGCCGCGAGGATCGCTGGGTATTTACAAAGTTCCAAAAGGTCTTAGGGTTTTTCCGTATATCCGACTCTGTTTGTGTAATAAAATTTGTGTAGGCAATCTTTATAAGTTCCTTAGTGCGTTGCCTATAAAACTTAAACATTTCTTTATTAAAAACTAAGTGTAGTTCCTTATATTTTTTTAAATGAAAATACTTATTCTTAATATTTTGAATTATATCTACTGTGTACCAGGTAGGATATACAAACTTGGTATAACCAGAATATATTTTTTTTTTAGGAACTGTTGCATTAAAACTTCTATTAATATGAAAATATAAATTTTCTAAAGCGCTATCAACATTTGTTGTGCTTAGCACATCTAACCAAGACATTGATGCAAAACTTTCGTACAAAGCATGATAATCTGCTTGTTTGAAATTCCACTGAGGAGGGTAAAATGGCGCATCGCGGCACGGTGGCGGCAGGCGAGCTCGCTGCGCTGCCAGCCGCGGCACGCTCAACCGAACACCGAGCGGCGGGTGATGCGCGTCCGCCGGCACTAACGGATCCACGTCGCCATCAACACAAACATACTCATCGCCCAGATTGCTCAGCACCAGATCTAACATATTTCCATAAGTATTTATGATAGTATTATATTGACTCAATTTGCAAAAAGACAGAAGATAAGCGTAGTGTAATGTTACACTCTGACTACACGAATTCAAATTAAAATCGCCAACTATCAAAACATCTAATTTTGAATACTTTTCAATAGCGTTTTCTAAAACGGTAAAAGTATTAACATATTTCTCATCGGTCGAATTTGGTGGAATATAAACGACACACAATAACATCCGCTTATATTGCAAAGTAACAATGGCTATTACAACTTCGATATCAATAGAGTAATTATCTATATTTAATATCTGTTGGACAGGGTATTGCGATCGCACCGCTAACAATACTCCCCCCCAACCAACATCGTTAGCACGGTCTCGACGTAACACGGTATAACCGTCTGGAAACAATTCCCCGTCATGCACACTAGTGTGTGAATAGTGTGGAGGCTGTCACACACCTCCAACGAAAAGGGAGGATTCTCCGACCAGGCTAGGTAATCGTGCGGGCCGCGGCCCAACGGTTAGTTGTTGGGCGTTGTATAATTATATTATACTGAGTGACTGTGTAAACTTCGATAGCGCAATTCAGCATCTCGAAGATTTGTTCTGCGGTTGCGTGTTTCTAGGGATAGTGACATCTGTGTTTTCTATGTTGAACTTCGTTGTTTGTTGTAGCGTTATTCTATTGGCCTGATAGATGACGCTACAATAGAATAGAATGATGTTTATTTCTCTAGTTCATAAGATCATATGTTACATTATGTCCACAGGTCGGTGGTGTATCCGACCTGTGGGTGTGTTAGCTACTTACAGTCATGTCTGAAAGAAAGCTTGTAGGTAGGTAGTCCTTGCAACTAAGCAAGAAACAAGCAAGTGTAAGGGTTGGCATTGAGCTGCTTGAATACCTACCACCTAGTACCTATGGCTAGATAAAGATTAGAAAATAAAAGATTACATAATCAAACTGCAAACCCATTAGAAAGAAAGAACATTTATTTTGCTGAACAAAATTAGGTAGGTAACTAACTACCTACGCCAAAATGGTTCTTTTTCTTTTTTATACTATTTAGGTAGCATACGGCCCGCTTGATGGTAAGCAGTTACCGTAGCCACAGAATACTTAATACCGTAGCTCCGTAGGTAGCCTATGAAAGCTTGCAATAGGTACATAGGGCATCAGTTTGTAATTGAATATCCCTGGGATTTAAACATTTCCTTAAAAACGCATCCCTAAATGCACTGCTAGAGAACGAGCTTAAAATGTGGTACAAACATAGGATGGTACCACGATGGTACAAATGGTAAAAAGAGCAGGACACATTTTGCCATATAATTAGGAGCATGCAAATATTTTCTTACAAACATACATTGCACCCAGACTTAAATCAAACATTTATGAATCACACAAAGTTCTGTCCCGCATCGAACGCTCTTCGGCTAAGCAGTCAGCGTTACTAACCTATAGACCAACAGGCTATTCTAACCTATTTTTGCGTTAATGTATAAAACTTATTTCTAGGTCATCAATATCCCTTATAAAATACGATAGAAGTTCCATGAATATTAAAGTAAGCAACTTCAATTTGCACAAAATGCAAAATACTTTTATCAGCTCTTTAGGATTCTATCGGCGCACTTGCTGGATCGTGGACTGATAAATAACGACACAGGACCTATCAGTCAACATTAGTCCCGTCGAGGTCCCCTATTTAGGTCGTTTAATTTGTTTTTGTTAGGACTGTTCGCACTACGGCTTTGTTATTTTTTACTGTGACAAATATAATTCTTTTCTTCGTCCAAATCGTGCACCTGCTTCGTATATCTTTGCATCACCCTAAGGCTGGCTGGTAGAGAATGCCTTTAGCATTAAGCCCTCCATTTTATATTCTGTGCATAAAGTTTA
Source organism: Trisateles emortualis (assembly GCA_947095525.1). Classification (NCBI taxonomy): domain Eukaryota; kingdom Metazoa; phylum Arthropoda; class Insecta; order Lepidoptera; family Erebidae; genus Trisateles; species Trisateles emortualis. The sequence goes on along the minus strand of OX352736.1, from coordinate 14,672,250 downwards.
AAAATAAATAAAAAGGTGAACACGTATTGTTCTAATACTTTATATTTAATGCGGTTTCAAATTTTTGGTACGTAAGCATCTTTACTTGTATAAAACTACTAGGGGTCGCCCGCGACTTCGTCCGCGTGGTAATTTGGAACGTACATTTCCCCGATTTCGCAACATATCTCACTACTGCTCCGCTCCTATTGATAATAGCGTGATGTTATATAGCCTATAGCCTTCCTGGATAAATGCAGTATTTAACAAAAAATATTTTTTCTAATCGAACCAGTACCTACTTTTCGAGATTAGCGCGTTCAACCAAACAAACAAACTCTTAAGCTTTATAATATAATATAGTATAGATAGTAATAATTAATACTTAGTATAGATACCCGTGGGTGTCGTAAGAGTCGACTAAGGGAATTGTGAGTCAGGCAGACAACATCTACTGCAAGAGAGGGAAAACTCGAAACAAAACCCTATACCAACCCGTCTGGCCAGCGTGGTATAGTAGGCTAATATCCCTCCAAATTTATGGAGGAGACCCGTGCCCAGCAGTGGGACGTTTATGGGTTGAGATGATGATAGATACCATTGTCAAATTTCATCAAAATCCGTCAACAAGTTTTTGTGTGAAAGTGTAACAAGCAACCGTCTTCACAGACTTTCGCGTTATAAATAAAACCTACGTACTGATACCTATATACTTTTATTTTCTGCTAAGCTTTGCATTCTTATAACCGAAGTAGGTATGTACCTACCCGATACTGATTAGAAAATCGAACGTTCCCGTTTCTATTTTTAGAATGCTGAAGGTAAAGCGTAGCATGGGTACGTTCAGAAACATTCCCGGTCGACGATCATAAGCTTATCTAATTTGACGTCGAGAAAACTATTTTCCAATTCGCTTCAGTCTACTCTAGAAAATGAAAATTGAATATTTCGAATTGTTGGTTATCAATTGAATTTCACTTCAGGTGTCAAAAGTGACCTCCGACCGCAATTAAAAAGAAAATATAAAAAACTTGTAACTGCTCTAAGCCCTACTCCTACCCCAAAAAGCAATTGAACTAATTTATTTACTTTGTTCAAACACCTGTTCCCACAATTTCAATTTGATTGGATAACAAAACAATCAAACTGAAATCAATTTTCAAATTGTAATTCGAACGACTGACCGTAAAGAAAAACAAAATAGGTTTACAGATAAAACAAGCTTTTGAAAAAAAATATGAAATTGAATAGAAGGCGTAAATATTAAATTCACATTTTAAATATAGAATCTTTTGAAAGCAAAGAAATTATAAAAAGAGAAATATTATTCTTTTTGCAAACGTGGAATTTTACCAACATTCGAAATCCATACTTCGTAGTGAGGATAAATAACAGAAATCACGCCATTACGGCTTTCATAGTATGAATAGGCACTCAAGCTATTCACTGCGTCCCTTACGCATGCTTACATACTTATTGTATACGTGGCGATGTGTATCCATCAGCCAACCTTTTGTTTATCACTATAGATAGGGAATATAATAACACGTTGTTGTTGTATTTTGTAACAATAGATTTGTGGGTGGATTCAAATATCGAACAACTTCGAGAAAACGTTTTCGATGCGGGAAAACGTCTCGACGTATTATGCAGTGCGTTGGAAAATTCTAGAATGATCTATTGAATAGAAACTGCATTCGACAGTTAGATACACTAGTTGGATATGTTTTGTGAAAATTTTGTTCGTATGTAGGTAGGTATTACTATTTAATTAAAATTATATACTCTAAGCGGTTTATTGTAATAATACCGAGCACTGTTGATCGAGCCTTTCGATCGTATATAGGTCCGTTCTTGATGCCCCCGGTGTCTAAGCCCCTGTCATATGAATGCCCCTGTGCTGTAGAGAAGCACCCAAACCCCGAACAAAAGAAGTTGATATCGATAACCTTGTAAAGCATTTTTAGATTGCTTTTGGTCAAGGCATCTGATAGACGACCTACTTAAACGAAACCCCATGAGACGCTTGCCTTCTTATTATCTTGTGAATAACATGTTACACAATACATTGATCTTTAGAAGAAAACAGTCGTAAGATTATATATGACAGTTATGCAATTTTATATCTTATTTTCATTGTAATAAGGTTTAAAACTGTGAAGTGCTGTTTAATCATTTTCTACTAACGCGTGATGGGGTTTCTAACAAGCAGTTGATTAAAAAAGAAATTGTTTATAGTTTCCTTTGAAGACAACGTTAGACTGCTACAGGTTTGTTTATTTATACTAGGTATCAGCGTACAGTCCGCCTGATGGTAAGCAGTTACCGTAGCCTATTGTTACTTGCAATACCTGAGGTATGTATGGCTTGCGTGTTGCCGACCCAAAATTGTTAAGACCAGGATTTTATGATTTAGTAACCCAAAAAAATTACACCAGGGTAGGAAAACGTTTCGTTGAAAAACTTTTTTTTTTAAGACAACTCCCGCTCTAGAGAACAAGCTCTGTGTCGCGGGGGACTTTACAAACATACAATATTAACGGACTCAAATTACACCCAGACTTAAAACAACTCTTCATGGGTCACACAAAGTATTGACCCTGTGTGGGAATCGAACCCACAACCTCGTGCACAGCAGGTGCATACTGCACCCACAGGACCACCAAGGCAGTCCAACGCATCCCTATATGAGCTCTGTAAATGTGTACTTATACACAGGCACAACTACAGCGCTGTGTGTGGTACTTTCTGTAAAGTGGAGGTCCTTTCTCAGTCGGGCTTTTTCAATTGTATGGTGCCCTACCTCTTTTGATTCTAATGAATGAATTTTGTTTTAAATAAGCATTGGAACTGTATCACGTACCGACTATAGCATGGGGTTCTTCAAGAAAGGAGTTATAAGGTTTATAAAGGGTGATACCCCTGGTGTTCCAAGCGTCCATAGGCTACGGTAACAGCTCACCATCAGGCGGGCCGTATGCTTGTTTGCCTCCTTAGTAGTATAAAAAACACAATTATTTCTCTGTGTTATTTGACTATGGTCTTGTTTGCAAAAGCTGGTCGAGGTATTCCCGGTATTCACATAAAATGCCCAACGTTGGTCATAAAACTTTAATTATCAGCTGATAGACTGTAGGGAAGATTTTACTGAAGGAAATGTGAATAGCTATTTATTTTCTGGAATATTTTCACTAAAGGATACGTAAATATGTAGTTCTTATTCGCATGATATTAAGACAGGTAGAGCACCATGAGGCGGCGGAGCGGATCAGGGAGGAAAGTTTCCTGGCTGATCCGATCCGTCGCCGTCGAACTGGGTGGCGTAGGCGCGCACATGAGCGCCTGATGCCGCTATAGTGAGGCTGCGGGGAGGCTGGAGCAATTGAGCCTCATTCGCACCATTCCGCGGAGGGAAAGCGACAACGTCCGGGTGCACCACCCGGACGTTGTCACTGGTGATGGAGCTCACGTAGCGCGGGCAGCCGCTGGGTGGACCACTGATGTCATATCAGGTTCCGGTGGTCCATTCTTGAAAGAGGGTGTAGGTGCACAAGGGAGTTTTAGAAAAAAAAAGGTAGAGCACCATACAAGCGAGCAAGCCCGACTGGGGAAGGACCTCCACCTAACAAAAGACCACAGCCAAAAAATTACACAACGCGATGTAGTTGTGTTCCTGTGTGTGAGTACAGGTCTCCAGCGCCCTTTTAGGTATGCGTTTTGAAACAAAGGTATGAATAGCGTGTTGCCGACCCATTTTAACACCAGGGCTTTAAGATAGGAACACGTTTCTTTCAAAATGCATCCCTAAATGAGCGCTGGAGACTTGTACTCATACACAGGAACACAAATTACTCCGCTGTGTGTAGTTATTTGGCTATGGTCTTCTTTTTTTTCATACTACCAAGGTAGCAAACAAGCATACGGCCCGCCTGATGGTAAGTAGTTACCGTAGCCTATGGACTTTTGCAACACCAGGGGTGTCACTCACGCGTTGCCGACCCTTTAAAAACCTTATAACTCCTTTCTTGAAGAACCCCATGCTATAGTCTCTTGGGAAAACCTCGGCAGGGAGCTCATTCCACAGCCTAATCGTACGTGGTAAGAAATTCCTCTGGAATCTTACTGTATGGTAAATTTAGCTATTATAAATGTAAGGTGAAGGTCCTTCCCCAGTCAGGCTTGCTCGCTAGTATCGTGCCCCACCTCTCTTACTTATCATGTCACACATACAACATAAATAATATAGAAATACTCTTTAGCAATCATAACATAAACCTGACGACCTGCTAAAGTTATGAAATACTCCATTAGTTGCCTCCCTTACTGCACATTAACTCCATAATATTGCAATTTCCTTTCCCCATCTTCTAAGTTAGCGTATCGGAAAACGTAATGAAACTGTGGCTGTTTCATTTTACTGTACTTTTATATACTTTTTCTCGTAGCTAAGAGTTAGCGGCTCGATAGAAATTAAATTGGGTCGATAGATCTGTAAGGTTAAGCAACCTTGCCGCAGTCAGTTCGTAGATGGGTGACCATTTTCTAAAAACACAGCAAGACCCCTTCGTGACTCAGGAAGCACGTAAAGTCGTTGGTCCTGCGCCTGATCTCTCTCCGGCCGTGTCGGATTGCCGTCCAGAGTGAAGGAATAGTGAGTGCACCTGTGTTTGCGCACACACTTGTATAATATGTCCTTATCGCAGTTGGCTCATCTCAAATCAAATCTCTGTAAATATTTGCAGATAAATAATTATTATTTGCTACAGAACTCTGAACGGTCGGTAAAGAGAGTTACTGAGGAATGATCTCTAACTTACAGAAGTCCAAAGTTAAACGACTACATACAGCGATGTAATTTCTTGTCTCTGAGTACAGCCCTAGTTCTAGACAAGTAGCATAAACGGTAGACAAATCGAAAAGTCAAAAAAGCAAATGTATGGGATTTGACGTAAGTCTACGACATTATATCGTAGACTTACGTCAAATCCCAGACATTTGAGATCATTTTAAGAAACTACATCGCTGTATGTAGTCGTTTAACTTTGGACTTCTGTAAGTTAGAGATCATTCCTCAGTACCTCTCTTTACCTACCGCTCAAAGTTCTGTTCTAGAGGCTCAGGTCTCCAGCGCTCATTTAGGGATACGTTTTAAAAGAAACGTTTTCCTATCTTAGGGATACTCCATCTTAAAGCCTTGGTGTACAAAATGGGTAGGCAACACGCAAGTGATACCTCTGGTATTGCAAGCGTCCATAGGCTACGGTAACTACTTAACATCAGGCGGGCCATATTTTTGTTTGTCACCTAAGTAGTATAAAAAAATACCAGTGATACTTATTACTTGCGTTCAGTTTGTTGCCGTATTTTTACATGTACCTACTTATTTATACAATCTAAGCTAATACATAACAATTATGAATGCGATAGATAATACGGAGCGTATGGTACAGATAGAGCCGAGTAATATAAATCACATGTCACCCATAAAAAAGCTAGCCTGGGTTTAGATATAAGCTAGCTACAGAGCAAACCCTAGCTAACATGTTCCCCCTTTCGACATTTATGACGTCATAATAATTGATTTACCTTGATACGATGTCAGTAACACACACCATCAAAGTACCGCCCATAAATGCATTAAGTCAGTGAAGCAAAAATAATTGGCAAAATGGAAGTCAGACGCTAAAGTGCTCAGAGCTAAGAGATCAAATTGAATAAACAAGAATCTTTAGAACTAAATGATACGCTGTTTATGCTTAAAAGGTAATAATAATTGATAAGTACTTTAGTGCTTCGGGTATAAAGTTTACTAGTAATAACCAGTGTAAGCCGATCTCTCAAACGTATAGATATATTTACTGAATGCGGTTCAGCTTATTGGACATTTTTGTGGATAGGTTTTCGATAAATCTTTTTATAAGAAGGCAAGGGAATAAGTCAGGCTGACAATATCAATGCAAGAAAGGGAAAACTCAAAACAAAACCCTGTTCCAACCCGTCTATGGCCAGCGTGGTATAGTACAAAGGCCTCCAATTGTATGGAGGAGACTCCTGCCTAGCAGTGGGACATTTATGGGTTGAGATGATGATGGTGATAAGAAGGCGAGTGGTGTAGGCCATTGCCTACACCACTCGCCTTCTTATAAAGAAAGACGTATAAACCAGCGCGTGGAAATTCTTACCACCAACAGTAGCTTCGTTTTATATCACTATTTCTTTCGGTATCATTACATTCCGTATTATCTATCGCATTCATACTTGAAATAACAAAAAAATTGAACGCCGTCGCTCATCTTTCTTTATAATATCATTGGGTGTAAGTGTGTTTATGTGCGGTGAGCACAGGTTTCTAGTGTGTATCTAAGGAAAGGTTTTATACATTTTTAAAGCCACAATAGGTACTCATGTATAATTAGCAACTTTATTCATCACATAGAACTTAAGCCTATTATCGACTTATTCTTGTTCTTGGTACTCACTTTAACAAAAAATTGGTGTTTCCAATTTTTGGATCGGCAACGCGTGATACTTTACTTCCCCGTGATACAACCAGTTAAACATCGCAGTTGTACCCCGGGTCGGGAGTGAATTTCGCAGTAGTACGGTAACTACTAACCATCAGGCGGGCCGTATACTTGTTGTAGTAAAAATAATCAAATAATTCAATTAGCAATTGAAAAATAAATAAAAGCTCTTTGATGTACTGTAACAAAGAAGTAGGTATTTTTGTAAACAAACCAAGCACAGCTTTGTTTAGGTAGGTACCTATCTACATTTTCTACTCAAAAAGTCCTCAATTTCTTTGTTCGTTAAGAGCCATAATGGTATTTATATCAGCCTCTTCAAAGAGGTTTATTGTACAAGAGGCTTAAACAATATTTATTGTTAAGCTAAAACAGAAATTTAATACAATATAATTCATAAACTAAGTAGTACCTACTAACAAAACTTATCTTTAGAAATATTTATTAAAAAAGTAAGTTTTTGAATCGGCCATTTTGTAGTTGGATAACTCCACCGTAGAAGCCGACGGTGTGCCCGAGGACGCACACCGCCGTCGTGGCATACCCCGAAAACGCTGGCGTGATGAGCTAGACGCATTTGCGGAGAAATGGGTAGATTTGGCATCAAATAGAAAGGTGTGGAAAACCATGAGGAAGATCTTTACCTAGCTGTAGGATATAACGGGTTAAAAAAGGACCATGCATAAATCCTTACTAATATTATAAATGTGAAAGTTTGTAAGAATGGATGGATGGATGGATGTTTGTTACTCTTTCACGTAAAAACTACTGAACGGATCTGGATGAAATTTGGTACAGAGATAGACTATGGTCTGGAATAACACATACAACTACTTTTAACAGCGATAACCGACATCCACACGGGCGGAACCGCGGGCAACAGCTAGTTATTATATGAATGAGTTTGACTTTAGTTAAAAAGGTATACAATATTATGAAGTTGTCAATTGACTGTCACGATTGTTGATGACATCATACAGTGTATAGCTGACGGCGCAGGCTTATGTGAGTAACACGTGTATTCATAAACACTCTCCACAAAATATCGACCCAATTGTATCTCTACTGAAGCGATGTGACGTCTACTTAGGCTGGTCACACATTGACAGCGTTTTGCGATCAAATAAAACGCGTTTAATAATTACTAGTTGTTGCTCGCGGCTCCGCCCGCGTGGATGCCGGTTATCGCTGTAAAAAGTAGCCTATGTGTTATTCCAGACCGTTATCTATCTCTGTGCCAAATTTCATCCAGATCCGTTTAGTAGTTTTTACGTGAAAGAGTAACAAACATCCATCCATCCATCCATATTTACAAACTTTCACATTTATAATATTAGTAAGGATTAACCTATCCCTCTCAAATTTCCTTTACATCTTCCTTGTATTTTATTTTTAAATTTTCCACTAGTATATTTCTGAATCCCTAAATAATTACATGTCTACTAACATTTTGTACTAACACTTGTGCTGTCCTTGTTACAGCCTACAAAGGATACCGTAGCTACGAGTACAAACACCGGCCAACCAGTCTTTATTAGATTTCTCTCTCCACCTTGACGTTGGCAGAATCATCTGTATATCAAAACGGATGGCGCCATAATAAAAAAAACTCATTTAATTATTTTTAATTTAAAAAGTAAAATTATTTGAATAAAGAATAAACCAATAGATTCTAAGAGATTTTTTTAAACTTTCACTGTTTGTACGCGTTTTCAAATATTTATTAAAATCACGCCTAAACCACTCGCTTCGCGGCGGTAGTTCGCAACAGTCTACCTGTGAAGACATCTGTACAATTCGATCAGACCGTGTCGGGTAACAAAAGGTATGAAAACCTTAAATATTAAATGATTTAGACCTATTTTTAGTAATAATAGTTCCTTAGTAGGTACGACGATTTTGATAGTTAACAATCGTAGAATTTTCGTTTTGTTTCTTGCCATATATTTGCAACTAGCTTCTCTAAGGCTCTAGACAGACGGACTGCATTTCAACTGCAAATTTGCAGTTTGGATGCAGTTTTAATGCAGTTGACACGACTGCTAGAACTGCAAACCAACCGTGCGGTCCAATTGCCAGTCCAGTCCAGTCAGGTCCAGTTGGATTGCAGTTGAAATGCAGTCCGTCTGTCAAGAGCCTAATGGAAAGTATGCCATCGTAACTTCGCAGTATAAGCTCTTCGTTCTTATAGTTTTCGATTTCGAAACGATATTTTGAATAATTTTTGACATTTTGATAGGACAAGTTGTCACTTTGACAAGATACTCATAATAATCGAGGACGAAGGCGTGAACTTTTTCGGATTTCAAAGTCGTACTCGTAAACGATAGAATACGTAGATATAGGGTATCAGTCTCTTTAATGTCTCTGGTCTAGTGGTTAGTGATCCTGACTGCTAAAACGGAGTGAATCATAAATGTTTGCTGCAGTCTGGGTGTAATTCGTGTCCGTGAATTATCATTATTATTAGTCGCCCGCAACACACAGGGCCTTTTCCCTAGTGCGGGAGTTGTCTTTTTTTTTATATACTACTTGGGTGGCAAACAAGCATACATACCTGATGTTAAGCAGTTACCGTAGCCTATGGACGCTTGCATTACCAGAGGTATCACTTGCGTGTTGCCAAAACATTTTTTGACACCAGGGCTTTAAGATGAAAGTAACCCTGGAATAGAAATACGTTTCTTTCAAAACGCATCCCTAAATGAGCGCTGGAGACCTGTACTCACACACAGGAACACAACTACACCGCTGTGTGTAGTTATTTGGCTGTGGTCTTCTGTAAGGTGGAGGTCCTTCCCCAGTCGGGCCTGCTCGCTAGTATGGTGCCCTACCTCTTTTAAAAGACTTTTAGAAAAGAGAGAAAGTAACTATTAGCTGTTGTGATAGTAGCAAATTTGCGGCGAACCTTTTATTTTGTTTCAGTCCTAATGCGTGGCCTATATATCTATTTTATTATTACATCATGATCAACCCTGACAGATTACTCTCCTCCGAGTAAGTATATAAAAAAGATATTGTAGTGCTGCTGTTGTAATGAATGCAATTTGTTCCATGTCAGCTCGAGACGAAATGCTGTAATCCTCGAGGGTGCCCTTTAAGGTCAGCAGCGGACGTCTTGGCTGGGATGATGATGGTAGATTTTTTGAAAGATAGGAAAGTACGTTTTGTATATGGTTGGTATATATGGAGATACGGTTATCAAAATCACTTGTCGTAATTTTAATTTGTCGATATAAATATTTTTAAAGCGATCTATTTTTTTTAGGTAGGACACCATACTAATGAGCAAGCCTAACTGAGGAAAGACCTCCTTAAAGGAAAGACGTTACAGAAGAACACAGCCAAATGACTATACACAGCGGTGTTGTTGTGTTCCTGTGGGTGAGTACAGGTTTTCAGAGCTCATTTAGGGAGAAGGGAAATTCTTTAAAAAAATCCTGGCGTTGAAATTTTTGGGTCGGCAACACTTAAAAGATATTTCTAGTATTGCAAGCGTCCACAGACTAGGGTACGGTCCAAATAAAAATAAATAAATGTTATTTATTAATTTTTACTTGGACCGTATATTTGACGTATATTGTATAAAAATAAATGTTTTTTCTTTCTTTCAAATTTTTCCAATTGGAGTTAAAAATGTTTTTGCATTTTGTAGCCATAATAATTTTAGAGGAAGATTTTCATGGCGCCACGACGTAAACCAAGCATGATATTGAATTAAATCCAAGTCTAACGTGGGCGAAAACACGCAGAACAGCTAGTTTTAATACCTATCATAGGTATAAATTGTCACAGCTGATTCTTATTACATAAACATACGTTCCAATTTATTTTAAAACAACTTTTTGACGAAGTACCTAAATAAACTTTTACAAATTACATACAGTGTAAATTAGGTACTTCACTTAAAATAACATGAATGCTTTAGGCGAAGTATTCCATATTGGGCATCCGTTTTAATGGCACCTGAGTAAATGGCACCTAAGGTATTCCACATTGGGCACCTACCGATATTTTTATATCGATATGTTCCACTAATGGCACCTGCGAAAAATAAGGCAATATGGAATACTTCCTTTAGGCGCCGGTTAAGGTTTTGACAAAAAATAGGTACGTTTTTGATCTAAATAACGAACTTAACCTGTCTGCTTTAAATATATGAATAAATAATGAGTCTAATTTTAGCTTGAGATAAAAGTTATGTCATGTTTTAATGTAGTAGGCGCCTACTTATTACGTTGTCTGTGTTTCTACCTATACAGTGCTATTCTTGGAATGGGTGAAACCTGAAAATTATATGTTTAGCAGTACCTAATAGACTCAAGTAAAATAATTTTTAATCCATTTTATATTTTTTCCCAATAATGTACGAAAATTGTTTAAAGTTGGACAAACATATTTTAACGAGCCATCCATCCATCCATCTCAGCCACAAGACGTCCACTGCTGGACATAGGCCTCCCCCAAGGTCTTCCACATCATTCGGTCTTGAGCTGACCTTGTCCATTGGTTAACGAGCCATACTTCGATCAAATATAACTATTTTTTAAACTACTTGGATGGCAAACAAGCATACGGCCCGCTTGGTGCTAAGCAGTTACCGTAGCCTATGCACACTTACAATACCAAAGATAGCACCTGCGTGTTGCTAACCCATTTTTTTTACACCAGGACATTAAGATGGGAGCACCCCTGGGATATGAATACGTATCTTTCAAAAACGCATCCCCAAATGAGCGCTGGAGACCTGTGCTCACACATATGAACACAACTACACCACTGTGTGTAGTTATTTGGCTGAGATCTTCTATAACTAATCAAATAGGCTATATTTTAATTTTAGAAATGTCATCGAAATGTTTTGTACTCTTATACGCGTAGCGGCGGCGCTACGGCTATCCGCTAGGTGACATATTTGTGCAGCAAAACGACAAAATAAAATCAGGTTATAACATTGTGAGTTTCATTTTCTATTTTTTATTCTTACTCTTCTAATTGCCTAATTTGCCAACTCGAGCGTTTTTTGGCTTCGCTCAAAACTAAAAAAAACTCAAAATTCATTTATTCATTTAGGTTAATTTATATATATATAAATTATGAATAATTTATGACCTTCATAAGGTCATAAATATGAATATGAGGCGCTCATAGCCAGGTGCACTCGCTGTTCGGTAAACGATCAGCGGGTTAAGCAACCGAAGGCGCGGTAACCCTATAGATGGGTGACCGTATAGTGGTATTTCATCTGAGCGTCTCCGTGCTTCGGAGGGTACGTTAAATGTCGGTCCCGACTGTTAACAGTCCTTAGATCACGACAGAGGCCTAAATATGGGCGATCTAAATAACTCTTTCACCAGGTTGACCACTAACCAAACGATAAAGAAAGAAGAATATGAATAAGCCAGAAAGATGATGTCAGCACAAAAATTACTACGGCTGTGCTGAAGATTTTAGCGTCATTCTTGATGTCTTCATACTGCCCTGATATTAGTTCGAGCTTTTAGCTACAAAAAGCTACAATCGTAGATTTTCTTAAAGTATTCAATCGTATCGTGTTTTATTCCTTGTAGCGTAAATTTTCTTCATAAAAAATAAATTTATTACAAAGAAAATTCAATGTAAGATGCTTAGAACATAATATTGTTAGTATACGTGATTACTTGGACGCAACAAAGTCAACATCGCGACACAGATCACGGCGTGCCGTCGGAGTAAACAAGTAGGTTTAATGATAAGAAGAGCCGCGCCGCCGGCCAGTCGCGCGCGCCCGCCCGCCCTGCGCACGTGTCTAACCAGTTGAACATTGAACAAATTGCATTCACAACAAATTTGTTTCATCCTACCTTATGGGTGAGTTCCTCACGTTCCATTTTAAAAAAATAAAACAAATCAAAATATAAAAATAACACAAATTTGAATTGTACTAAATTTAAAAATATTCGAATTTTTATAGTTATTTTTTTTTGTAGAATTGTGTTCTATTTTCAAAAGTGCATTTTAAGTATTTTGACTTTTGTTTTGCGTTTAGATGAGTGTTTATTTGTGAGTGTGTTAATAAATTTTATGGTGTTATGTGCGTCAATGGTTTCATAAGTGACGCGTAACATTAGTTCGCTATCTACATAATGTAATGGGATCATTTCACTTTGGGGAACACGAGTTTGATTTCAGGAATTCATTTCATATTTCGGTGAATGTTATCAAATATTATCGTATATGGTAACCAATTTTATGAATCTTTATAAGTACAGACTTAAGTACTGCTTGTAATCCTATAGTAATCTCATTATAAAAGGTAAAATATTGTGTTATATTTCTACTTTTGTTCCACTGTGTATCATTAAGCAAGAACTGTGTAAATTGCCCCAGTATCTTAGACGTCGAGTAAATGACACGTATACATTTCCAAGCCCGTCTTTATAAATATTAGATGCTGAGTCTGACTCAGGTAGTGACCTCTACACAGCGTAAGAAAACAGTAATATCAAAACAAAATATGTAAAAAAATATTATAATAAAATTATTTGAATTTAGAACACAGTTAAAACTGCATAAAGTAAACTACATATAAAATATAGAAACAAAAGAACGTGAAATAGCTATTTGAATTTCGAACGCACACTTTTTATTATAAATTTTAATTCCATTTCAAAAGAGTTTGTATGCAAGCGAACAGGCCGGTCTGGGGGAGGACCTCCGCTTTACACAATACCACAGCCAAATAACTACACACTGTGATGAAGTTGTGTTGTGCGCATTTAGTATTATGGGGTTTTAAACGTTGTTCTTCCACAAAATCCTGGTATAACACGATTGATATAGAATCCCTAGTATTACAAGTGTCCACAGGCTACGATAACTGCTTACCACCAGGCGTGCTGTATACTTTGCGCCACATTAATAGTACAAAAATGCAATATTTGCCAGCAACAATTTACCTATACATGTCAACGTAGTTTTCCATCAAACATATTGTTATCCAAACACGGATCGATGTTACTATTATACGTATGTAATTTTGTTATCAACAGATAAGCTTTGGATGGAAAGGCGCGGGCAGGACTCGCATTGGGACTATCCATACTATGATGTACAAAAAGAAATGACAACTAATCCACCTGAGGTGGTTATACCCGAAGCTAGAATGGCAGGAGCAGGTGGTTTGTGGGAGGTGCATGGAAATGCATGGAGTGCAGCTTTAGGAGCCGTGATTGGTGCAGGAACTGTGCTGCTAATTGCTGCACTGGTGCTTCTGTGGAGGAAGCCGAGGAGACGGGAGCTGCCGCTGCTAGCTCCTATGGATGTTGCCCATAATGTGAGTAATTCAATTATTAATCTTATAGAAATGTATTTAATAATAACATCATTTTACACGGTAGTTGAACAAAGGAGTGTAATGTTTTTTTACGGTTTATATATGTGTGTACATTTTGTTAGCCATATCTTCTAAACGCATAAACAGATAGGTATAAACTTGTGTTTAAGGTATCGTTGATAGAGTTTAAATTTATGTATATGTGCACTTTTCTTTACTCTACAATAACTTTTAAACTCATTAAACAGATATTAAAAGTAGATAGAATTGTAAAAATCAGAAATTAAATTAGAATTAAATTAACATTTTAACCTCGATTTCTTCAGCTTTAAAATCTTAATTCTTACTTAGTCTGACTTCTTTCTAATGTGTTTTAAATGCGAAAACTTAAACCTGCATCTCTTAGAATCAATTCTAAAGCCATTTCTGATCTTCCACTAGACCAACAGGCCATAATATATTGCTATTATTATTATAAAGTCCCCCGCGACACAGAGCTTGTTGCGCAGTGCGGTAGCAGTCTTTAAAAACATACCAGACGCCATTAGCTTCCTTTTCACAAACCCAATTTATTTTCCTATTAAAATTCATAGTTTTATAGATATCATTACGAGCTATAAAAAACTAATTGGATCTCTTAGCCTTAGTATATATCTACAACCTTTTTCGATAGCAGTACCTAGGTTAAGATTTTTTATTGGATAAGACACGATACAAGCAGACAAGGCAATCTGATTAAGAACCTTTTTTTACAACTTAGGTAGACTACACAAAGACTGCACGGGGTTGGTTCAGTGGATTAAACGGTTACCTCGCCATTTACCACTGCGCAGCGTGTTGAGGGTACGATTCTCACACTTGACAAAAAAATTGTGTGGCCCAGAAATTATTGTACCAGCCGGCTAATTCTCTAACCCCCGTATCTATAGACAAGTAAAAGTAATTACTTGAGTAAAAGTAATTACTTCAGCCATGATTTCTATTCTATAATTAAGAAACTGCCCCGAGTAAGAACTGTCAATAGCTAGAATTCTTAGCGAAGTAATAGTCACCATTTCGTTTACTTAAGCATTGCTTCGGATGTATGTGAAAGTATAATTTGTGAGTTGAGTGAGGTTATTTTATAAAAATGGAAGCCATTGAAAATGTATTTGTTATTGTAGACAATATTGACGTGATATTTCTGAATAATATTCTTAATATAGATATCAAACTACAGTAAACGCATAAAGTTGACTGCACGGGATGTTATGGGATCGATTCTCACACGGGGCATGAATGGTTGTCCCTAGTCTGGGTATACTTTGTGTCCGTTAGTTGTATGTTTGTAACGTTAAGGGCTTGTTTCCTAGTGAAGTGTGTTAAAACAGAAAAAAAAACGATGTTTGAAGTAAACGCTTAAACGTAACAGAATTATAAAACTAATAATAATAAAGTAGCTGGTGGCGGCGGGCTGAATATGAGTGGCGACACTGCGGTCTCGAATGCCCAAGAGAGTCGGTCAGGGCCTCGTCTTCGGCTTGCCTTTATTGACTGTCCAGAGTGGGTTGACAAGAGCGCCCGCAGGACTCTCAACTCTGGCTTGCCTTAATTGGCTGATCAAAGAGAGGTCGCTAGAGCTATATGCTCGGGGGTAGAAGTCTCATTTTCAAGGGCATAACCACGGGGAAACCCGCTCTTGGGTCTCCGTCGGGGACTCTGCTGAGGAAACCGGCACCGCACCGGTCAATACCCCTAGCCGCGCATTATGGTGTTGTCCTGATGCAATGAAACAATAGCAGGCGCCGTTCTACCCCATACCTTTTTAAAACCAGTTCATCAAACACCAACCAATTCAGTCAGCCCAACAATGTTAGATATCGAAATAGTTTTACAATAGCTCTACGCCTACCCTAGTCATATCATGGTTGTGCTGTTATAGTGGCGCTATGGTATGGCTACGGTAAGTGTTTCATCTCATTTTCATTCTCAAGGCCTCTGCGTGTTGGACCTATGTCCCCGCGTAAGCCTTCCAAAGGGCCGAGTATTCTTTTAAATAATGGAAAAATACCCGTGACATGGAGAGACATAATAATAATAAACTATTGACTGATTGACGGTTCTGTCAAAATGTGTAGTATAATGCAACATATTTAATTTGCAGCTCTCAATGTTCTAAAAACCTAGTACAATAATACTTCTAAATATTGCAGGGTTTATATTGTCTTTTAAAACGTTTAGTTTCATAGTAGAGCATTATTGAAAAATAGTTACTTATTAAATCATTATAAATATAGAACAGATTTAACTCTGTAAATATTATTACTTATTTTATAATTGTTTGAAGACTAGTTTTTCATGCAATTTTTTTGTTATTTACTTGTAAATTTTCTCTTTTCCTCTTCAAAGAACAAAACGTAAGTTGCAATATTGCCAGCTGAAAAGATTTTGAAGCACTGAGTAATACTTAGAACTTTACTCAAGTAAGCATTGATCATTACTTGTATATAGAATATCATTTACTTTAGAAATTACTTAAGAACAAGTAATGACTTAGTCAAGAAATTACTTAAGAAGAAGTAATCACTTGTTTATAGATACGGGGGTAAGAAACAGCGATGACAACTGACAGTTGTGATCGCAAAATTGACAGTTGTGATTGCTCGGGGACGGCACAATCTATTGACTAAACGTCAAAAAGGGCTCTTACGGAATACCGATTTTCAATCTGACAGATGGATTTTGCTCGGTTTTTGCGGTGGCTCGGTTTTTGCTCTTACGAAATACCACTGCGGGTCTGAGTGTACTTTGTGTTCGTTAATTGTACAGTGTGGGAGTTATCACATCTTCTATAATATAATGAATCGCTGAGCGCAAATCTCGAGAACAGCTGAATTTCGCTAATTCTTTTTTTGTTAGGAGAAGGTTGTTATTGTCAGGAGAAGGTTTTTATGTAAGAAAAAATTAGGAAAGTTGCGCAGAAAATGGTTTAACCCGGGCGAAGTCCGCTAGTATGTATAATATACATATGTGTACAAAATTTATTTGACTATTTGTACACATATGTATACAAATCGTGAAATTTAAAAGAGTTCAATGAATCAAATGTTCGAATAACCGTATCCTTATATTTTACATCAATGGTGTTGGTATTATTTCTTGTGGGGGAGTGCGCAACAAGATATTATATGGAGGTCTCAGGGGAAGCTTGACGGACGACAAGGTCTTATTCAATTTTAGCATTACAAGTGCATCTCTTATAGATTTTTACAAGCTTTTATTTAGCTTGCAATGTAGGTTAGTTAGTTTGTATGTTAGTTTCTTCAGATCAAATCTTGTAAACTAGATTTGAAGCACTTCCCGACGTTTCATTGAGCTGAAATTTGGTATACCGGCCTAACTTCAGTGACAATGCATTAATATGGTACCATGGAGCTGATCTGATGATGCAGTCGGAAGTTGGCCATAGGAAACAAGATACCGCGACGTATTTGGGTTCTTGGGATTTATTATGACAAGTACTATATTCCTAGATGTGTTACAAACATACACTATAAAAGCTTGTATATAAAATATTTTTTTAAATATAAACTTATTTTATTGAAAGGGACAGAATAAGATGGCAAGTCATTACATCATTATTATATCTCTAAACTAAACTAAAGCATCAAAATGATACTATTAAAAAGTAAGATTTAAATTCCAAAAGTAAGATTTTGTGGAAAGGTAAAACTACGCTTAGGTAATTTTACCTTTCCACTGATGGTATATTATATCGTCCAGGTTAGTATTATGGTGATTGAGTGTGACTACTGATCACAAGGTTCCGGCAGTGGTATTCCGTAAGAGTAAAATCCGAGCTACCGCGAAAACGGAGCAAAATCTGTCTGCCAGATTGAAAATCGGTATTCCGTAAGAGCGAAAACTGAGGCTTTTTGACGTTTAGCAATCGTGTGTGCCGTCACCGAGCAATCTCAACTGTCAATTTGCGATCGCTGTTTCTTAGAGAATCAGCGGGCTGGTTCGATTTCATTCAAGATCAGGCAAAGATTGATGGCTTATCTGACAAAAAAATCAAAAGTTAAAGTTGTTGACGCCTGATCTCTCTCCGGTCTTGTTGAATTGCCGTCCCTTCGGACCATGAGAGTGAGGTAATAAATAATAATGTGTATACGCACAAATTTATGCACTATAAAATTTCCAGCGCATAGGGCTAATATCTGTCTAGATTTAGAGTTACTGAAATTAGCATGATACCTATTACAGCGTCTATATTAGATTATTTAGGAAGAAAAATACATTAAATAGCTTAACTTATTCCGATTACTGGTAATAACATCCATTAAATAAATAAGACTTATACGTGCCCTTTGTTCGGATTCCGGTTCCCAGCGGGAATTAACCACGATGACACGTCACACGTACTGCGTGCCATCTCCTTCAAATTATCTGTGTTCCATTCGTTTATTGAAAAAAGGCGTGAGATGAGAATTCCTGCTGAGCAACGTTAGAGAGGTAGAGCACATAGAAATAACTACACAGTGTGGTGTAATTATATTTCTGTGCAGAGGCCCACTAGACCAGCCCCTCTAGTTGTCTAGAGGCGCTGGTCTAAGCGGTAGTCGAATCGAAAAGTCAATAAAGCAAATGTATGGGATTTGACGTAAGTTGACGGTATAATGTCGTAAAGTTACGTCAAATCCTGTACTTGCTTTTTTGATGTTTCGGTTCGACTACCTCTTTTGCCACTAATGCCACTTGTCTAGAGGAGCTGTGGCAATAACGGTAATCGAAAAGAATACTAAGTAAATATATAGGATTTCGCATAAGTTTAGGATATAATGTCGTCAACTTATGTCAAATCTCATATATTTCCTTTCTATTCCATTCGATTCAACTACCGTTAATGCCACTTGTCTAGTGGGGTTGGACTTCAGTGTTCTTCTACAATGGAGAAGGCTCCTAATTATCGATGAAATGATAAAAAAATGCGGGGCAGTCTTTGGAGACTGCCGATAGAAGTGAAAACTAAGTAACATGTAAATTGTATTGTTGAGCTATTAGATTATTATTTTTGAATATGGAAAACGTTCGGTGAAGATTACGCGAGTTCTATGATTTTTATTCACCCAAAAAGTGCTCAATGCGTCTAAAGAACTTGTCACTTCAAAAAATACATATATACTGTATTAAAATCTTCAAAATATATATCTACATCTTTAAATTATAGCTGCAGACTGATGCACTATTAGATAGGTACTCTTTAGCATAGCAAAATAAGGTAGAATTTGCTTTCAGCGAATACCCTCCTCTCCTATCTTTCTATTCAATTGCATTTCACAAAATGAAATCACAATATTTCTTCGAATGCAATTTGATTCCACGACAAATAGAAAACAAAGCGCTGGTATTCTTGATTAGTAAGAAGAGATATACAAAAGAATAAGAATAGAAATCGTTATACTGTAGAAATATTTAGGGTATATTCGCATAGAATGGTAACAAATAAGCATACGATAGCCTCTAGACAAGTGGCATAAGTGATAGTCGAATCGAAAAGTCAAAAAATTAAATCGTTTCTACTACCGTTTATGCCACTTGTCTCGAGGGGCATGGCCTATGATCGCTTGCAATACCAGGGGCATCACCTTCTGCGTTGCCTACAATTTTTAAAGCCAAGGTTATGTGTACCCTCAAATATAAAGAACATTACTCTTAATGCAGTTTAAAACGCAAATTGGTGATCTGTACTCACGCACAGGAACACAACTACACCGCTGTGTGTAGTTATTTGGTTGTGGTTTTCTGTAAGGTGGTCCTTTCCTATTTAGGCTTGTTCGCTAATGTGGTTTACTACCTCTTTTGTTTTTTCATGAGGTTTCTACAGAGTTAATCTTATGATACCTATGGATTTAACTTTTCTTTGTAATAGACTTTAATTTAATACATTAGCAGAATAGCAAGGAAGCTCTCAGATTTTTCTCTAATTGCAAAAAAACTTTTAAAATAAACTACCTACTACTTCTCAAGCATTTTATTTTCTTAAACTTAACTTCTTTTAAAGATGTTGTATTTTTCATATTCTTGTGCCATTAGGGAGATTACATATATGTACAATCAGCAACTTTTCCCGTCGATGACTTTCGGTGCAGCTAGTATCTAATAACGTAGACTTTTGCATTACGACTGTGAACTGGCAATGTTTGATAGTCTACCATAACTTAAAGGCGTTAAAAAAATTATTACTTTTAAGTTTTAAGTATTTATCTGTAATAGATTTTATACTAGATGCTTGGATGCCAAACAAGCATACGGCCCGCCTGATGTTAAGCAGTTACCGTAGCTTATGGACACTTGCAATACCAGAAGTAACACTTGCGGGTTGCCGACCTATTTTTTAAGATCTCCATCCATCCACTCCATCTTAAAACATGGGTGCCTAAAACACAATTTTAGTGAGCGTTTGTAAAGTCCCTCGTGTCACAAGTTTTGTTCTCTTGTGTGGGAGTAGTCTTAACAAAACGCATTACAACTGCCTCGGTGGTCCAGTGGCCGCAGTATGCGCCTGCTGTGCACGAGGTTGTGGGTTCGATTCCACAGGAAAAAACTTAGTGTGACCCACAAAGAATTGTTCTGAGTCTGGGTGTTATTTGTGTCCATTAATTGTATGTTTGTAAAGTCTTCCGCGATACAGAGCTTGTTCTCTAGTGCGGGAATTGTCTTAAAAAAAAAAAAAAACAAAGTGAGCACTTGAGCCGTGTACTTACCCAGTCGGGCTTATATATAGTGCCCTATCTCTCTTACATAAAAAACCTACCAACGTAAAATCGCATTTATTTTAACCAATGTATTTTCTTTTATTCAATGATGTAACTATATAGGGTTAGAGCTGTTTCCTCCCGCTCTTGTTTCCCCTCAAAAGTTATTAAAACGATATTGTATTACTACACACATACATTAAATCTCGATTGCCCCCCAAAATTCAAAAATGAGTACAGTCAAGCACAACTCACAAATTTTACACAAGTTTCATTTGGCTTGACTTTTATACACATCATTTTTATTTATTTATTTATTTAAACTTTTGCACAATAATATTGTACAACGGCGAACTTAATGCCTTAAGGCAATTCTACCAGTCAACCTTTGGGGGTGCAGAGATAAAATATGGTAGGTAGGTGGTATAATTGCAATTATGCTCGTTTAGTGTTAAAAATGAGATATACACAATTTATAAGAATATACATAAATATTAATATACATATATAAAATACAAAATAATGAATTTTTTTGTTAATAATCTGTCGAGCCGTGCGGCATATGACGACATTAACTCGAACTATAACAACTCTCACAATATAAGAACTTGCGGGACAAAGTTCATTGTAACTTAATTGTGTTTTCTTTGAGTTTTGCACTTTTCCAGCATCGTCTTTGTACGTGATCAAAACAATAGACGTAAGGTTTTTAAATGAAAGAAAATACGTGACATACCTTTGTAATATTCGAGAAGAATTATTGTTTAGAATGTTTATTAGAATCTATCTAATACTTGAAGCAGACATGCTACTTGCTCAAGAGGTGAGCCCGGCTGGGGAAGGACTTTACAGAAGACCATAGCCAAATAACTTCACACAGCGGCGTAGTTGTGTTCCTGTGTGTTTAGTACAGGTCTTAAGCGCTCATTTAGGTATGCGTTTTGAAAGAAACGTATTCCTATGCCAAGGATATTCCATCTTAAAGCCCTAGTGTAAAAAATGGGTAGGTAGGCAACAAAAAGCTTTTAGCATCGGCGATCTGTGATTTTGTACCTGTATCGATGTGGCATCGCGTTTTCGCGACTCTCTGCGTTCGGTCGCGGTATTCACTGTCGAGCTGCCAAAGCGATTCAATCGCCGAAAATGAGGTATAGCTATACACATAAATTATAACATATTACAAGTTTGACGGTTTTCTGTCCGTGTATTTGTTTTTGTGCTAACGTTTATTTATAGTACTTATAATAAACACTATATTTTCAGTAAATCATGTACAAGACTGTCTACTACCACCTAGACAGTCTTATACATGACTAGGGGTCGCCTGCGACTTCGTCCGCGTGGTAATTTGGAACGTATATTTTTTTCCTGATTTTGCAACATGCTCACTACTGCTCCGCTCCTATTGATCATAGCGTCATGTTATATAGCCTATAGCCTTCCTGGAGAAAATGTACTATTCAACAAACAAAGCTTTTTTCTAATCGAACCAGTACTTTCTGAGATAAGCGCGTTCAACCAAACAAACAAACAAACTCTTCAGCTTTATAATATTAGTATAGATATAAACTCTGTAAATCATGTAGGTACAAGACTGTCTACTACCACCTAGACAGTCTTGTACATGATTTACTGAAAATACAGTATATAAGTACTGACGCCTATCGTGAACGGCAGGGGTATTCCGTAAGAGCAAAAACCGAGCCACCGCAAAAACCGAGCAAAATCTGTCTGTCAGATTGAAAATCGGTATTCCGTAAGAGCACTTTTTGACGTTTAGTCAATAGATTGTTGCGTCACCGAGCAATCACAACTGTCAGTTTTGCGATCACAACTGTCAGTTTGCCATCGCTGTTTCTTAGAGAATCAGCCGGCGCGGCGGCGGCTCGAACTCATGCCTTATTTCAATGTATTGTGCATTTGTAATTAAAATATGGCCCGTTAAAATATGGGTGTCTAACTTTAAACAATTTTGATACATTATTTGGTCAAAATATAACACGGTTCAAAAATTGTTGTACTTGAATCTATTACTGATTTTATACAAATTACTTTCAGGTTTTATCTTTTAGGTTTTCGACTGGCCTGTTGATCTAGTGGTTAGTGACTCTGACTGCTACGCCGGAGGTCGTGGGTTCGATTCCCATCCAGGACAAATCTTTGTGTGATGAGCACGATTGTTTGTTCTGTGTCTGGGTGTTATTTATCTATAATATATATGTTTTTAAAAATATATAAGTATGTTTATCAGTGGTCTGGTTGCCATAGTACAGGCTCTGCCTAGTTTGGAATCAGATGATGGTATGTGAGTTGTCCCAAAATATTATTATATATTATATCTATACTAAGAATAGCATTGTACCTATATGGACAGTTTCATTAATAAACTTCAAAAAATAATTTAATTAACAAGTAACAAGTTGAGTCAAACTTGAGGTTATTGTTTGGAAGTGAAGCCATATTCTTTAAAGGTTCAACGCTACGAAGGATTGGTACTCACAACAGTTAAAAATAGACTATTATAAATCTTTATTGAGGCTGGGTTTGTTTGTTTGCTTAGACGCGCTGACTCAAAACTCAAAATCATTTATTCCATTATATCAAATATTATATTAGATCAATTAATTAAAAAGTAAAACTTTTAATTAAAAAACATAGGACAATGGTAACAATTTTGGTAAACTCTTGAAATAAGTCGCATTAAAAGGATCGCGGGGAGGGGAGTAACTCCGGCCGGCGGTTTTTTATATTGAATGTTTAAATTTTATAAAAATAAGTTTAAAAACTAAAACCCTAGGGTGATATCGTCGCTGAGCGACAAAACCCTCTCAATAAATTTAAAAAAAAACTAAAACCCGACTACTCAAAACTCGTCCTCTGTAAAGTATTAAACAAGTATATTTTATATAGGTATAGAGGATAGCCGTGGTCGTATGCCACCTTGCCCTAAAGATCGCCATATTGTTATGTAAAAGGTGGCATACGACCACAGCTATCCTCCTTATCATATCCTTTTTCTATCGGCTATTCTTTGTTTCGTTAAAAAGTTTCCAATGACTACCTGTGAACATCATCATCACACACTGTACTCCACCAAGAAATATATTAGCTGTCAACAAATCCAAAAACAACGCAATTATCTTATTTATTTGGAGGGTTGCCATGGCCACTTTCCGATTTCATCATCACGTCCTGACCACCCATCTAGGACTATAGTTCATATGTATATGTTGGACTCTCCGGCTCAAGTGGTGGTAGTAGGCGGCCGGCATACCGACTAAAACCCTCTGTGCACCTACACCCACTTTCACGGATGGCCCACCGGAACCTGATATGACGTCAGTGGTCCGCTGCCCGCGCTACGCGAGCTCCACTCCAGTGACAGCGTCCGGGTGCACCTGGAACGCTGTCCCACCGCGGTGCGTCGCGGGTGAGAGGCTTGTTGCCGACCTCTCACCCGCAGCCTCACTATGGCAGCATCAGGCGCCCGTAAACGCGCGGACGCCGCCCAGTTCGCCGGCGACGGATCGAATCAGCGAGGATACTGTCCTCCCTGATCCGCTCCACCGCCTCCTTCTGCTAAATATCGTCCACGCAGAAGGATGCGACCGCCATGCACTCCCTGTCGCTGGCGACCATAGATCGCACCACAGTCGGCAGTGACAGGTCTACACCGATGACTGCGACGAGGTCTCGGCGCTGCACCGCCTAAGCCGGAGACGACTCAAGCGTATGCTGCGCCGAGTCATCGTCGCAGTCGCAGTGGTAGCAGACGGGACTCGGTTCCCTCCTAGCGAACTTGTGCAGGTAATGCCCTAAGCAACCATGCCCGGACAAAACCTGCACCAGTCGGAAGGAAAGGGTCCCGTACTACCGCCCTGCCCACTCTAACGAGATTGGTCGGAGCGCCTCCACGGTTCTGAAACCAGCCCGTGGAGCCTCCAGCCGACCTGACCACTGGGCTATGATGGCCCTGCGGGTGGCCTCGCGACACTCGCGAATTTGTTCGGGGAGAGGGGACCGCTGCTTTCCCGAACTACAGCCACCCGTCAATACACCTCGGCGAGCACCTCCACAAATCTAAAACACCCAAACACAACACGGCTATCTTATTTCGTTGAAGAGTTGCCATGGTCACCAACTTCATCATCACACCCACCCATCTAGGATTGTAGTACTTTGGCAAGATAAATCCTACGAATCGAAACATGACACTGCTATCTTGTTTCGTTGAAGAGTTCCTATCTATTCTTTCGACTGCATCATCAGACCAGCTCCATGGCATATTATTGCATTATCACCGAAGCTACGTCGTTAACGCAATTTTCAGCTCCACCAAACACCGAGAAGTGTTTCTAATCTATACGCAATTATAGAGCAAATGCAGGTAAACCAGCGAGCAAAAGCTAGTAATATTTACATATTTGAAACGTGCTTATTAAATCCTATCATTTGATACCCAACACGACATCTTTTAAAGAAATTTTGTCTTTAATTTTGGATTTTATCCTTCAGAGAAAGCCATATGACTTTCATGTGACGTCACATAGCCTATAACCACCGAACAATCCAGACGCTTCTAACGGTACCGGTAACGGTCATTTTTTAAGTTATAACAAATAGTTTAGAAGTTATGCGGGAACAAATGAACATACATACATACAAACATACTTACAGGTCAAAATCATAACACTCCTTTTTGCTTCGCCGTAGTCGGGTAGTTTTGGTGTGATCGAGTAACAAACATCCATGCATCCTGCCAAACTTTCGCATTTTTAATATCAGTATAAATATTTATTTTGAAAGACTAGTAACTGTCTGTTAACTTCCAAACATTACATAACGCTATGAAATTTCGCCGAAATGTATTTTGATACGAATAATATTTTAACTTATGACATTTACCTTATACATAGTGTAAGGCAGACTATATAGTGAAGACACTGCCGCATTATATCAACATTAATACCTACCGCCTGCTACGGTGCCAGCCCGTACTTGTTTTTTTTTATATACTGCCAAGGTGGCAAACAAGCACATAGCCCGCCTGATGGTAAGCAGTTACCGTAGCCTATGGACGTTTGCAACCAGGGGTATTACTCACACGTTGCCGACCGTTTAAAACCCTTATAACTCCCCATACTATAGTCTCTTGGGAAATCCTCGTCAGGGAGCTCATTCCACAGCCTAATCGTACGTGGTAAGAAATTCCTCTGAAATCTTACGGTACGGCATGTTTGCTAACTGAATCGGTACTAAACGGTAGGTATTTATTTTGAAATAATTTGGCAATGTCTTCACTATGTAGAGTCTTTCTTACTATGCCTTCAAGCCTAGGTTCTTGCCGAGCTATTTATATCACATACCGGCTTGGCACGGGTGGGTGGACATATTTATTTAGTTTTATATTCCGTTTTTTTATTTGGTAATGTAGCTTTCTAATGGTGAAAAATTTTTTTTTAATCGGTCGTGTATTTTTTAAGTTACATCGTAACAAACAAACAAAAAATCAAATACTTCCTCTTTATAATATTAGTTAAGAATAGAGATATTTAGGCTTGGATAAAACTATCTGATCTTATGAATAAGTTGAATTAATTTGTTGTAGACACAACAAATTAAGTCAGATATTCAAAATTAGTGACATTGACTGCTAAGGCAGGGGTCGTGAGTTTGATCCCCATCTACCAAATCTTTGTGATGAATAGGATGCTTTGTTCTGTGGGTGTAATTTTTCTTTTACATGTATGCATTTAAAGATAAATAAGTATGTTTTTATTTTATTATTTTTTTAAGAAAATATTATGTTACTCGGTGAATATAAAACTTTCTAGTGCTGGCTGATACTCTAAGAAACAGCGATCGCAAACTGACAGTTGTGATTGCTCGGTGACGGCTCACGCGATTGCTAAACGTCAAAAAGGCTCGGTTTTTGCTCTTACGGAATACCGATTTTCAATCTGACAGCCAGATTTTGCTCCGATTTTCAATCTGACAGCTAGATTTGGCTCGCGGTCGCCCGGTTTTCGCTCTTACGGAATACCCCAGCCTGTCGAAGCCGGGAGATGCCGCTAGTCGCATTATAATAATAATAATTTAGTTTGAAAGCAGTAGGTATATTTGCGAATACAAATAAGTATTTATTATTAAAAAAACTGTCCGAAGTAAAACTCGTTTAACTTTCATAATACGGAGCTCACTTTCTCTTGTTCCGACAACACTTTTGTATGGAAACTGAGCTTTTATGTTTGAATATAATGTGCCCCTTTTAGATAACGCGTATTTCACAATATCTCGTATACGTGTACCGAAATAGAACGAAACAATGTTGATCTTATTGATACCCACTGTGGTAATAAAAGTACCAAATATATGAGCTTATTTCTTTTAGACATATTCATTTTGCGGTTTTATTATGTAGAATTTTGCATATACATATAAGGTATATTCCTTTTTAAGAGAGAAAGGGCACTATTCACGACTGGAGAAGGTTTATTTGGGTGTGGTTTTCTGTAATTCAAAATTATTCAATTTTATTTATATAGTACAGGTCAATGAAAAATGCCGAATAAGACGTCGGCAAATTTGCCTACTGCCAGGTTCGCTAACTAAACAGAAAGAGATAGAGCTAAGGAAGAAACTTAGGCGACTCCTTTCATTCGCCAGATATTTAGTTACAATTGATTTGTGTTACAATATGTTAGCGCAGAAACTGATGCAATCAAAAACTCCATACGAACACAATTAGATGAAAAACTGGTAGTATAGATCTCTAGGCCGAAAAGCCTAAAATAATCTAAGGTATGCAGAGGTTAGAGGTGCTGTGACGTATATATATGTACTAGTGGACCTGGCAGACGTCGTCCTGCCGGAAAAAGCTGAAATACCGACAGCAGCGCCACCTACCGGGTCCAATTGTGAATCTAAACCATCCAGGGCCCTACCCGAACACACACACAAAATTTCATCAAAATCGGTCTAGCCGTCTAGGAGGAGTTCAGTGACATACACACGCACATAAGAAATATATATACAAAATAATACTAGCTGACCCAGCAAACGTTGTTTTGCTACTAAAATAGTAATATCGCTATTAAAAAATTGGGGTTGATCGTAGAGGGGTGAAAATTAAGGGTTGTATGTATTTTTTAATGCCGAATCACAAAAAAACAAAAACAAAAAAAGTCTAAAAATTAAATAAAAAAGTAGGGGTGGACCACCCTTAACATTTAGGGGGATGAAAAATAGATGTCCGATTTTCAGACCTACCCAATATGCACACAAAATTTCACGAAAATTGGTCGAGCTGTTTCAGAGGAGTTTAAAGTTGAACAGTTGACACGAGAATTTTATATATTGGATAAAGATACAGCTAAGAGAGAGTAAGCAAATGCTCGAACACTGTTCTGAGCCTCTAGACAAGTGGCATGAACGGTAGTCGAATCGAAAAGTCAAAAAAGAAAATGTATGGGATTTGACTTAAGTTAACGACATTAAATCGTAGACTCACGTCAAATTCCATACATTTTATTTTTTGACTTTTCGATTCGATAATCGCTTATGCCACTTGTCTAGAGGCTCAGTTGATCTACCGTTGGAGTGTAAGTCCGTTCTGGCTTTAACTCCTAAATAAGCTAATTGCTTATTAGTATTTTACGTTCATGAGTTTTATTTTGTAAGCTTTGGCTATGAAAGTGCTACTGGCAAATTAGCTAATGGCTTCCTGACGCGGACGTCAATAAATTTTACTTCGTAGACTTTGATTGTGAAACTACTTTTATAGAGTTATTATTGTTCGGTGGTATAGTTGTAATGAGTAAAACTGTCATTTATTTATTTATTCTCTTCATTTACATCTTCCCTTATGCTATTATAACAGATGAAAAACTAATGCAATAGCTTAACTAAACATAATAACACTAAACATTACTATACTATTAATCATATTATTATATCCTATATCTAAAAATAACGTAAAGAAAAGCTTGTAAAAATATCTACTTATTCTAAAGTTATTTTTTTGGGGTAGTTCATAAAACAGTATTCACGAATTCACTCGTATTGCACGTAAATATGTCCAGCTGTCTTAAGGTATTAATTTATCTGTGAAAACTTGTAATTAGCGATATCTGTATTACAAAATGTGTGAAGAAAACATTTTGCGCGTGCGTGAGGCGTGGGAAATTTGGCATAGTTAAAGTTCATACGGAGAATCATAAATCATAATTTATTAATTCATGCGATCGACTGCCTAGGTGGTCCAGTGGCTGCAGTGTGCGCCTGCTGTGCACTAGTGTTGCGGGTTCGATTCCCACACAGGACAAAACTTTGTGTGACCCACAAAGATTGTTTTTGAGTGTGGGTATCATGCCCCGCGTGCCCTGATACCTGCACCTTAGAGGAGCTTATGAACGCTACTGAAAATGCAAAACTCGTAGCTAGGTTCTGGGCTGACACAATTTAGATTGCCATCGACACGCTAAGAAGAATAAGTCAGGGTGTAATTTGTGTCCGTTAATTGTATGTTTGTAAAGTCCCCCGCGACACAGATCACACAGAGCTTGTTCTCTAGTGCGGGAGTTGTCTTTAAAAAAAAAACATTTCGGGTCTTACAAGTCGGTCTTACAATTAATTTTGTTTCACAAAAATGTGCCAAGCAAGGCGTTTGAAAATTATTTAACATACAAAAAATAAGAAACATACAATGAAATTTTAAATACCTAAAAATAAATAGTATTATGCAATTTCAAAATCAAATAAGAGAAGGAGTGCAGAAAGCAATAAAATAATATTTATCTAAGTGATTGCGGTCGAAATTTTGACCACCATTCGACAATATTTTACTGTAAGTACCTGTCCCTAAAAAAATAAGTAGCAATAAGCAAAGCACATAGCTCGCAGAACCGATGGCCGTTTTTGGCCGAAAGGTTCTAGAGTGGCGTCCACAAACTTAAAGACACAGCGTGGACAGGCCTCAAACAAGATGGACCAATGACCTTGTAAAGGTTGCCAACCAATGGACATGGAGGAGGTCTATATCTTTCTCTCTCGGCAGAAATGATAATATGTAAGACTGGTGTGCTGAGGGACGGAGTCAAGAGTTACCTGCCAAGAATTGTACGAAGTATTGTAAAGTATATTGTGTACTATATGGCAAAAGTATATTTCCCAATTACATCATAACAAGTAGCTTGTGACCAAGTGCACAATAATTCTCTGCCTTGTCCCATCCGGTAAAAAAAAATCGGTTCCAGATACTTACATGGGTTTGAGATAATAATTCTTGTATTGTTTTATTTACACTTGGTGGCAAACAAGCATACGGCCCGCCTGATTGTAAGTAGTTAACGTCCTGACATAGACGCTCGTAATACTCAGGTCATAATTTACGTGTTACCCAAATAACACTAAGATTTTTTGATGGAGTATTCCTGGGATAGGAAAACCTATCTTTAAGAAAACAAATATACGGGTCGACTTGACAATCTCCTTTTTTCGTTGGTTAAAATCGCAGCTCTAATTAAGCACTAAAAACCTGTATATACTCATGTAATAATAACATCAATAATTTTACTTAATTTATCTCTCAGACGTAGTGATTACATAGTTACTCTGTGTATCTCTCGCTTTAACAATAGAACATTCATTTTCGTATTTCATTTACATCTCCAACAAAAGTGGTCTTAGAGGGACAGCGATTCTGTTTTATACTTTCTAAAGAAGGTTTTGTTAAGTAGAACTTTGACTACAAAATTAAAATAATTTATTCATCTAAGTCCCAAGTAATACCTGCTTATAAAACTCCACAAAAAGTGTTAGTTAATTAGCATACTGAGGATTTACGAGACAAAAGACAGGGTACATTTGTTAAGGGACAGGGTAAAGCTGGAAAAAAAAACTGGCAAGATATATAAATATTTTATTATGTGTGACTGACGCAACAAACATGATTAAAACTTTGTTTTCTGTGGCCATACCGTGACCACGATCGGTGCAATTTGACCGAAACATTGGGTAACTAAAGGAATAAAAACCTTCAAAATATAACACGATTTAGACCCGTTGTCGATTATATATAGTAATAATATATGGTCGGTGCTATATCACACAACATTAAGTAATCTGTTATGTAGTATATTTGAATTTCTAAAAATTATTTTTCTTAGAAAACTATCGAGTAAGCCAACTGGGGAGAACCTCCACCGTACATAAGACCACAAGCGAATAACAATACACAGTGATGTAATTACATTCCTATTAAAAAGGTTATAATATCATTGAGTAAAATTAAGTGTGAAATAAACAAAAATAGAGATACGGCAGCATACTAGCGAGCAAGCCCGATTAGGAAAGGACTTCGACCTTACAGAAAAACACGGCCAAATAACCACACACAGCGGTGTAATTGTGTTCCTGTGCGCGAGTACAGAGCTTATTTAGGAATGCGTGTTGAAAGAAACTTTTTCCTAAAGACTTTGTGTAAAAAAAATGCATCGGCAACACGCAACACGCATAAGAAAACGTTTCCATAAAAAATGAAGACCATCGATCAATCCAAAAAAACAAATGTATGGGATTTGACGTAAGTCTACGATATAATGTCGTAAACTTACGTCAAATCCCATACATTTACTTTTTTGACTTTTCGATTCGACTATCGCTTGTGCCATTTGTCTAGAGGGGCTGTACTCATACACAACACACACAAGCTCTGTGTCGCGGGGGACTTTACAAACATACAATTAACGGACACAAATTACACCCAGACTCAGAACAACTCTTTATGGGCCACACAAAGTTTTGTCCTGTGTGGGAATCGAACCCTCAACCTCGTGCACAGCAGGCGGATACTGCGGCCACTGGACCACCAAGGCAGTCAAATCTAAAATATAAAGTCTATATCAATACATTGACCTTAACAATTATTTTATGAACTGATAGCTTAACTCAAAGTTAATTTCTCTCACATTGCCAAATTTTAAAATGAATATTAGGAATTTTTCGTTTTTAGGGTTCTATACCTTTAAAGGAAACAAGGAACCCGTATAATATCATTTTGTTTTTAGCTTGGTATTCCAGTATTCCTTTTATCTACGTACGTAACTAAACTTTCATAATCAGTTACGAACATGGAATTTTTTTTTTTTTTTTTTTATACTACTTGGGTGGCAAACAAGCATACGACCCACCTGATGTTAAGCAGTATCCGTAGCCTATAGACGCTTGCATTACCAGAGGTATCACTTGCGTATTGCTAACCCATTTTTTTACACCAGGGCTTTAAGATGGAAGTAACCCTGGGATAGGAATACGTTTCTTTCAAAACGCATTCCTAAATGAGCGCTGGAGACCTGTACTTGTACCTGTACTGACTTAATTGTCATTTTCGTAACCAAATTTCATAACCAGCTACGAAAGAAGATTTTTGTTCCCATTTTCGTGTCTGGTTATTTATTAAGAAAATGTTTGTTCAATTTCATAGCCGCCTTTTTTTTACATACTACTTGGGTGGCAAACAAGCATACGGCCCGCGTGGTGTTAAGCAGTTACCGTAGCCTATGGACGCTTGCAATACCAGAGATATCACTTGCTTATTGCCAACCCATTTTTTTTACACCACGGCTTTAAGATAGAGTAACCCTGGGATAGGAAAACGTTTAATTCAAAACACATCCCAAATGAGAGCTGGAGACCTGTACTCACACACAGGATCACAACTACACCGCTCTGAGTAGTTATTAAGCTGTGGTTTTCTGTAACGTGGAGGTCCTTCCCCAGTCGTGCTTGCTCGCTAGTATGGTTCCCTACCTCTGTTAACCAGTCTTTCGTAACCAGTTATGAAAATCAATAAATCTGCTTTTCATAACTTGTAAGTAAGTTAGGAACACAACAATATCACTGTGTGTCTCTTTCCTTAGTCTGACTTTCTCACTTATATTGTTCCCTAACTCGTTTTTGACTCACTTTTGCCTGTTGTATTCCCTTATACATACACATACACTTCAACCCATAAACGTTCCACTGCTGGGCACGGGTCTCCTCCATACATTTGGAGGGATTTTAGCCTCCTATACCACGCTGGCCAGACGAATTGGTATAGGGTTTTGTTTCGAGTTTTCCTTCTCTTGCAGTAGATATTGTCTGCCTGCTTCATTTAGTCGACTCTTACGACACCCTCGGGATAGAACGGGATGGTGACATATGTATTCTTAATCCGTCACCACACGGATAAGAGATTCCCTTATACTTCATCTAAACTATTTTGAGCAGGATTTTGTCGGATCTATGTATAAGTCTTCTCAGTCATAATTCATACAGGCCTATTGTAACTTTTCACGCTTAAAACGTAATTCAACATACAAAAGGTCAAGGAGTATCGCACCCTTCCAACTTAAGAATAGCTCTGTGAGTTTACAAGTGCGTAGGTACAAACAGGGCTGGGCAATATTTGAAATACAAATACATATTTGGTATTCGTATTTAAATTTTTCCTTATTAGGTTAATCAAAACTGCTCTATGTCTTATTTTTTACGAAATACGAAATCTATGTTTCATTGTAATTTATAATGTGCTTTAAAAAATGTACTCTATAATTTGAACATTGTCACATGCTGAGCATGTGCATGTTACCAAATTTAGCTATCTAATTAGCGCCGCGTAAGGGCTGGAGCAAAATTTTGTAGATTACAATTGAGCCTCGTTGTAGTCGCAAAAACCAAAACCATGACAATCTTGAGAGTTTGGCAACATTGGACGTCAAATTGACATTTTTAATTAATAGCTCTTTTAATAGGTATTTTGTATTTTAAACAAAAATGTTAATAAAATATAGTATTTTGTAATTTATATTTCAAATACATATCCACAATATTTATATTGAAAATATTTTGTATTATAAATACATGCAAAAAATTACCTATTTTGTGATTTGTATTTTAATTAAAACAAACCATGTATTTTGCCCAGCCCTGATACAAGAAAGTGGAGGGCAGTCACAGCATTGTGCTTAACTATGCAAATTTATACACATTAATATTTATAAGCCGGCCATGCGTTAATACTGCGTAAGATCAGATTTATTTGAGCCATGAACTTCTCGTTATTAATTGAATAGGCTATTTTGAAAGGGCACATGTCTGAGATTCGGGAATGTTTAGCAATGAGAAATAACTGAGTGTAGAGAGATATAGCATTATTATTGTTATTTTTATATACTACTTAGGTGGATGTTGGATAATTATTAAAAAACATGCCGACCTAGAAAACGCTGGCGTGACGATCTGGATGCATATGAGAAGGATTGGTGGAATAAGGCAATGGACAGACGGAATGGAAGTCAATGGGGGAGGCCTTTGCTCAGCAGTGGGACAATACAGGCTAGTAAAAAAAAACAAAAAAAGATCGTACAAATAAATATATCAAGTTTCAAGTTATTTCACCAAAGGAGAACGATTTCTTCAAAGAAACTTCAACCTCATATTGCATCGCTATAGTGGATTATATTACAGTGTTTGAGTATTATACATTTTATTATTTACTTGTGCCATATACTATAAAAGCCCCGAGAATTATAAAATCATATCAAGCGACAGCTCCTCACAAATTTAATGGATTAGCTACTTATCTGAAAAAATAACACATTATAATTTTATAATTACCTACTAAGTTTACATCCTAAGCATTATGCGGGCATATTTGTAAAATATCAATATTAATAATGTTATAATATACACTTTAATTAACTGCTAATACCCTTATTATAACTAATACGTATTATTTTATGGTTTCTCAGAAACCATTTCTTGTTATACTGATGGTCACTCCATCTATAATAAAATTTTTGAAACTGGAGATGTAGGCTGAATGGCTCCATCTCGCGGCAATCGTTGGAAACGATACAAAGCTTTCAGGGCAAGCTTACATTTTCTTGTTGGAAAATTTATCGTGCAACCAAACTTATACGTGATTCTGGAAAATGCCAGCAGGTGGCGTTAGTAGTATCGCTGTTAAACAAAAACGCTCATGCTACTAGAGGTACTAGAGGCTTTTATAAATAATGTAACGGAAAAAATACAATAGTTGAATATAATATAGACAGACAAACTGCATTAAAGTAGACATTTAATGAATAAATGACACAAGTTAGCCAGCTTGTGTCAATCTGTATATGTATTTTTGTTTTTTAACAAACAAGTAGGTACTTTTATGCAGTTTATGTGTATAATTGTATATTTTTAATCTAATTACCGGATTAATGAGCGAGCTTTCAATAAGCGTATTTTTTTTTTATAACGTACCCAGAATCGACGTTCAAGCTTAAAAGGTTGATGACTATAGAGGAAGCGAAAGAAGTATGACTGGATCGAAGCAATTGGCGTACCATAGTCTCTGCCTACCCCAAAAAATAACAGCAGATGATAGAGTATTCCTGTATTTTTCATGTCTTTGTTTCTCACTTACCTATAGTCTTTTTTTTCTAATATATTTTGGCTTTAAGAACTTAGTTAAGTTATTATATTACTCTACCTCTCGTAACATATCTTAATATACATATATTAATTACGTGTTACGTTGTTTGTCCACTATAGACTCTTAAACTACTGAACCGATTTTAATAAAATTGTGCACACTGTATGCAATTTTATCCAACTTAAAAGATAGGATATTTTTTGTAGACCTTTAATTTAACCCGGCAAAGTCGGGGCGGCCGCTAGTATAGATATGTGTGAAGATATTGTATAACATAATCAGTATTCATTCAAAATATTCTTTTAGCTCAAAATAAATTAATGTAATAATAGTATTACATCTCAATTTTCGTTAAAAGCACTCAGAAATATGTCGGGGGCCCTTTTAATGGGCCTCCACAACGAAACGGAGATAACTTACTGCTCTATTTGAAAATTTACCTAGTCTACTTTTAAACGAAAACCTACCTTATTTGTTTGGGTGTAAGATTCATTATCTATTAGTCGATCTTTGATTAGTATCACTTATTACTATATATATGTATATATCTAGGTTGTAGAGACGTACTTGACCTATAAAACTTAATCCAGGCGTTTTTTAATGACTTTTATCGATATGCAAGCTATTGATGACGTGTTTTGCATATTTTAATATGCAAATCTACACTGGTTTGACCTACAAACATCATTATGTAGTATTATGTGTTTAAATAACCGCACGAAGTAGACCCAGACTTGGACACATAAAAAATGTTTAAGTTTGATTAAAATTGATTGATAGAACCTCCTCCATTTTAAAGTCAGTTAAAAATATATTTGTAACGAGTGGGAATCGAACCCACTACACTAAGCGTAGTGTTAGTGGTAGAGTGACTGCCATAACTAATGGCCCACAAGTGCAGGACGTCCTACATGGCATAAACCGATTCGATAGTTCAAACATCATAGAAACTTATATTATAAAGAGATTTTTTTGTATATTTGTTAGTAATGGATGAACTCAAGAACTGCCGGATCGATTTTAGAAATTGTTTGACGTTTATACAGTTACATTAGTAGCGAGAAAATTACAAAAATGATAGAAACAATAATATTACGTGAGCTATCAAACATTTGTCTATAAAGTTATTATTTGGGGTGCACATTGACTTAAACTATGTTTCATGATCACAACTTAAAATTGGACCCATGGCCATGCAAAGCTAGAGCGGGATCACTACTCAAAATTGGACCCGTGCAAAGCGAGAGCGGGATCACTACTCAAAATTGGAACCGTGCAAAGCTAGAGCGGGATCACTACTTAAAATTGGACCCGTGCAAAGCGAGAGCGGGGTCACAACGCAAAATTGGAACCGTGCAAAGCTTTAGCGGGATCACAACTCAAAATTGGACCCGTGCAAAGCGAGAGCGCGTCGACTCGTTAGTTTCATATAAACACGCTGTCCTATACCTGTCCTCTACGCAAAATAACATCTACGTGTGCTACGACTGCTACGGCGCCTACGAGATTATACAATCTACGCAGCTACGTGCGTAGTCCCAAAAGCATTAACAAGTTATCTTAATATATATAATTATTTCTTGTGTGCGTGTGTATGTAACTGAACTCCTCCTAGACGGGTGGACCGATTTTGATGAAATTTTGTGTGTGTGTTCGGGTAGGGCCCTGGATGGTTTAGATTCACAATTGGACCCGGTAGGTGGCGCTGCTGTCGGTACTTCAGCTTTTTCAGGCAGGACGACGTCTGCCAGGTCCACTAGTAATAATATAATATTGGTACAATTTTTTTATTGTTTCTACTACATCGTTTTGGAGAATAAATTCGTTTTATTTAAGTGTTTTTTTTTGCTACCTACTTAATAAAAAATAAATAAATTGTGTGGTTTGTTAGTCTTGTGGTAGTGACACTTCAAGTTCAAATATTTGTATAATAAGCAGAGGCCATACTATGATGTTTAAAAAAGTGAGTTGTTCGAGCGAGAAAGAGGGACGGAGCTATATAGCGTGTATAGCTCCGTCCTTGTTTCTCGCTCGAACGACTCACGTTTTAGCACGGCATGTTATGGCCCGAGGTGGACCGATGTCCTGGTGAAAGTTGCGGCCTGTCGTAAGACAAGTCTAGCTCAGTCAATAAAAACCTTTGGATAGTGGATATCACTTGATCCATAAATGTTTGTCCCGAGTCTGTAATTTGTGTCCGTAAATTGTGTTTGTAAAGTCCCCATATAGGGCTTGTTCCCTTGTTCCCAAGTGGGTCGCTGTCTAATAAAAAAAAAGAACATATATGTATACACTTCATATTACATTCTTCGTATTCTTCTCTGTATTTGTAATAAACCAGTATGTATTTATTTATTACATAATTTGTATGCAACTATGCTTTCTGTATGTGTATGTATATTCTTATTTTTATATTGATATATCATGATAAGTAATGTTTAGTAATAGGTATTCGTTTGTACCTAATTGTTTTGATCTATCTCCTTTCCTTATTATAACTACACCAAAACCCTCCCACTTTTCTTTAATATATTTAACTAATTTGGAAGATTTCGAATCTGGAACAAATTTTTATTTTCTGTCCATCTAAAGATTGCCTGTAAAAAAATGCTTTTTAGCGATAAGGCCGCCCATTGTACATGTAAAATGTAATTGGTGTACAATAAAGAGTTTTCTATTCTATTCTATTCTACATTCTGAAACAAAATATTAATTGTAACTACGTATATTTTTTAAAGGATTCATTTATCGTGACAAAAACGTGAATTCGTATCACCCTCTCTCAGCTTCCCAAGTGCAAACTCATTTTTTTATATAAACAAAAAGTTTCAACTCTCTGAAAAGACAACCTCTAACAAAAGACTTTTGTTTAAGAGTTGAACGTCAATTTAAAAAGTGCCTCGTAGGTCACGCGGTATATTATCAATAGCTCGTTTAAAAAATATTTATTACTTGGGTGGCAAACAAGCATACGACCCGCCTGATGTTAAGCAATTACCGTAGCCTATGTACGTATGTGTGTATGCTTGCAATACCAGATCACTTGAGTGTTGCCAAACTAATATTTTTTTACACCAGAGCTGTAAGATGGAGTAGTATGCCTGGGATAGGAAAAGGTTTTTTTTTAAGAAAATTTGAACAAATAATGCAACTATCGATTAAAATTAATATAAATTACTATAGCACGGGGTTCTTTAGGAAGGAGCTATGATGTTTTTAAAAGGTCGGCAACGCGCAATTGACATCCCTGGTATTGAAAACGTTCATAGGCTACGGTAACTGCTTACCATCAGGCGGGCCGTATGCTTGTTTGCCTTTTTAGAAGTACCTAGGTAAGAAACTGTAACATACTTTAAACATTTTAGCAATTCATTGCACCCCGTTGGGAAATAATGTTTCATTTAATAAGTGTGTACTTATATTTATTGGTCGTGAGATTGGTATTTGGTCGACAAACATATTTGTAGAATAGAACAATGTGTAGGCGAGTTGTTTACGTCAAGGACAATGTTCGATATAACTTACTAGGGGTCGCCCGCGACTTCGTCCGCGTGGTAATTTGGAATATTTTCCCGATTTTGCAACATATCTCACTACTGCTCCGCTCGTATTGATCAAAGCGTGATGTTGTATAGCCTATAGCCTGCCTGGATGTGTGAATTTCACTTTGTGGAGTTTATATGTACTATTCAAATGATTCGCCATCTGCTAACAGTAAAGGAAAACATCGTGAGGAAACCCACATGTCTTAGAAGAAATGCTAAAGATATGTCTGATTCACCAACCCGCATTAGGCCAGCGTGTGTAAATTAAGACTTAAACCCTCTTTCTCTCTCTTGATAATGGACAGGGGACCCCGTGCCCAGCAGTGGGACATATATGGGTTGCTATTATGGACGTTTACCTATCTAATATTCTATCTATCTTATAACGGCTTTACGTGCATGACAAGGCACGGAGGGATCTTCAATCTCGATGTGTTTTTTGGAAAACGGTCACCTTCTTTAACCTTGCAGATTTATCGATTTACGCGGCTATTATTTAGGACTTTCACAGTTATTCGATTGACAGTTTCTTAGAATCACATGTGTCGACTATAGAAACGAATAACGAATAATTATTGTTGTTGAAACTAGGGCGTGATAAAATACAAAGCATAGCACAAAATTATAATTATAAATAACATAAAATACTGTAATTTCGGCAACAACAGCCAGTCTCAATGCACGCGCCAGCATATTGCGCACACACTTGTGCACTAGTTTTTTTTCATATAGTAAATGTAAAAAAAAACTAGTGCACAAGTGTGTGCGCAATATGCTTTTCCCACACCCTCTTTGTGGTATAGGGAGGATAATCCGGCACGAATAGTAAAAAAAAGGTTTAAAAACACCCAAGGCGTACTAGGATTGTAGTAGATATCAAGAGTTTTAATTGAATTAACTCTACATTTTACAGATTTCCATCGTTTATTAGGGATACGTTTTTAGTGAAACGTTTTCCTATCCCAGGGATACATACATACATATAATCACGCCCGTCTCCCACTAAATGTAGGCAGAGACTATGGTACGCCAATTGCTTTGATCCAAACATACTTCCTTCGCCTGCTCTACATTCATCAATCTCTTCATACATGAACGTCGATTCTGGGCACTTTCAATTTGGCCCTTTGTTAGCAAATGTCCTACTTGGTCGCTGGATGTTCACCTAGGGCGGCCCCTACCGATGGTCGAGGAACGAGGAGGAGGTCGGTACTAGGCGATCCATTCATTCTTTCCAGGGGTACTTTTGACTGCCTCGGTGGTACAGTGGCCGCAGTATGCGCCTGCTATGCACGAGGTTGTGGGTTCGATTCCCACAGAGGACAAAACTTTGTGTGACCGCCAAAGAGTTGTTCTGAGTCTGGGTGTAATTTGTGTCCGTTAATTGTATGTTTGTAAAGTCCCCCGTGACACAGAGCTTGTTCTCTAGTGCGGGAGTTGTCAAAAAAAAAAGACTCCAAAACAAAACCCTGGTGTTAACATTTTTGGTATTGCAAGCGTCCGTAGGCTACCACAACTGCTTACCATAACATACAAAATCAATAACCGTCGAGCCGTATGCTTGTTTGCGTAAGCCTTGTTCTCTAGTGCGGGAGTTGTCAAAAAAAAAAAACTCCAAAACAAAACCCTGGTGTTAACATTTTTGGTATTGCAAGCGTCCGTAGGCTACCACAACTGCTTACCATAACATACAAAATCAATAACCGTCGAGCCGTATGCTTGTTTGCCATCTAAGTAGTACAAAAAAATAACTATAAGATTGTTCACAGTCCTTCGCAGTGTCACGCAGGAATAGGACATTATGACCTTCAAAGGGTACCACACCTATTTTTTAACACCGCGTACAGTATGCAAAGCAGATAAAGTATCAAGATCGCTCTATTAAAATAGTTTTTTAGAAGATTTGCTATGGTTATTAAATTAGCGTAATTGTTTAACTATACAAAACCTCATAAAAATATATTCAGTATTCTGAAAAATCAGTCCTTATAAAGCAATCCTCGTACTTTATCTGCTTTCCATACTGTAGATTGCCACATAACTGACCTATTCCACCAGACACGCCTTAATATTCCACGCAAATGCGCAAAGTACTCCCAAGTAAATGATAATCATGACATACATTTAGGAGCTCCAGTAAATCAGTTTCGGGTTTGGCCGGGCGGGGGAATAGGGGATCGCGGGTGTGAAACGGAGGAGCGCGAGGATGCTTACGTCACTCTGATCGATGCAGCACTTGTTGCCGCGTTCAACAGGCACCAAATATCTAAATACAATTGTAAAAGGGCAACTATGACCTCCTTATCATTTCTTGCAGCCTAGTACTTTTGATTCTCTAGAAGCGTGTTACCTTGGTAGGGTAATATATGTATTTCTATACACACACGTTGATTGTAGTATCAAATAAATAAACAAATGAGCAAACAAATGAATGAATGACTAAGTGAAATGAATGATAGGTATGGAACAAACAACATCCATATAGCGATTAAATTTAAATTACGAACATCGACAACCTTAATGCTGTATACAAATTGACATCTAACGGGTTTCAAATTAAGATGGAAAATAAATCGTTATTAAGACGTCATGGCACGGCTATAGGTAAAAGCCATAATGTTATATACGTTTCTATAATGATGACAAATTATTTTGCTTCTATCATGCGCAAAAGAGTCGAATATCTTGTCGAAGTCTGTTTCATATATAAAATCATTGTATTTAGACTCTAAGTTTATTCGCATAAGGTTTAAAATACCTTAGAGGTCAAAAAAAAAGCATCTTTTTCGAAACTTTATTGTTGTTGAAACTAGGGCGTGATAAAATACAAAGCATATCACAAAATTATATAAATAACACAAAATACTGTAATTTCGGCAACAACAGCCAGTCTCAATGCACACGCCAGCATATTGCGCACACACTTGTGCACTAGTTTTTTTATTCATATAATAAATGTAAAAAAAACTAGTGCACAAGTGTGTGCGCAAATTGCTTTCCTCACAAACTCTTTGTGGTTTAGGGATGATAATTTGGCACGAATAGTATAGAAAAGGTTAAAAAAAAACACCTAAGGCGTACTAGGATTGTAGTAGTTATCAAGAGTTTTACAAAACAGAATAGCTGGGTGTAGCAAATACAATCACAAGAAGCACGCAACAAACTCTTCGTATTTTATGTTAGCCTAGTAACTCGACTACTTAATTGCACCTCCTTCATAAAATAATAGGATGAATTCTATTAACTAATTGAAACAAAAAATAAATACTTTGAAACGTCTTCAAAAAAGAGGAGGTATTCAACAGTCAACTTTAAATAAAAAAACTAAACGTATCACTCTACCTAAACCTAATATGATGAAATATTTCTATTAACTAATTGAAACAAAAAATAAATACTTTGAAACGTCTTCAAAAAAGAGGAGGTATTCAATTCGGTTGTATGTTTGTTACCTCAGAACTCTGTCATTTTTAAATCGATTGGAGCATTCTTTCTTATTTGAAAGGGTTATTCAAATTCAAATAAAACAACTTTCAGGTGACCTTATTTAAAAAAAATCCCGCCCGACTTTGCGCCCCTGAATACTGATTTAGTCTTTGTAAGGATCTCTTTTTTCAGTACTTTTGAGTTTATTAATTGCCAGCAAACATACAAAACGTTTATTTTATAATGTGTAGATTAATTACTTATTTCTATGCTATCACATTTAATACCATATTCTTTTGAAATAGATAAAATCATTAATACCTCGTACATTCATAGCTAGAGATCCAATCTGCGGTTGGAGAAAAAGAACGACTACCACGGGACATTCATTTCAGAGCTTTTCATCTCGTGATTGCGGATTCGTTTCTTATCAAAACGTATTACACTTCTTTATATTATAGAAAACGTTAATACTTTAAGCGGCTTTAGAAGGTGCCAAGAGATTCGTCCGTGTAGATTTTTTTTATACTACTTGGGTGGCAAACAGAAATATTTAAGAGAGGTAGGGCACCATGCTAGCGAGCAAGCCCGACTGGGAAAGGACTTACTTGGCTGTGGTCTTTTGTAAGGTGGAGGCACCTTACAAAAGACCACAGCCAAATAACACACACACAATAGTGTAGTTGTGTTCCTGTGTGTAAGTACAGGTCTCCAGCGCTTATTAAGGGATGCGTTTTGAAAGAAACGCATGCCTATTTCAAGGATACTTCCATCTTTATGATGGAAGTATCCTTGGGATAGGAATGCGTAAAAAAATGGGTTTGCAACACGCAAGTTATACTTCTGGCATTGCAAGCGTCCATAGGTTACGATAACTGCTTAACATCAGGCGGGCCGTATGCTTCTTTGCCACTTAGGTAGTATAAAAAAAAAAAAAACAAGTATACCGCCTGCTTGGTGTATCACTTGCGTGTTGCCGACCCCAAAATTGTAAACACCACGGTTTTACGATTGAATTTCTTCGGGAAATTAAAATATTTCTTTAAAAATACATTCCTGAATGAGCTTTGGAATTCTGTACTGACACACAGGAACAAATCTACACCGCTCTCGCTGTGTGCAGTGGTAACCGCTAGTCGAATCGAATTGAATAGTAAGTGTAGTAAGCACATGTATAGGATTTCACATAAGTTTACAATATAATGTCGTAAACTTACGTCAAATTCCATACATTTGCTTACTATTTCATTCGATTCGACTATCGTTTATGCCACTTGTCTAGAGCGGCAGATAAGTTCTTCCTTTCTTTCTCAATCTATCTTTTACTTACTAATTTTAACTTTTTACTAGTTCTAGCCAAACCCATGTCGTCAGAAGCTATATTTTATGAATTAGTTTGTAAAAGGTAGTACTCAGAAGAAGTTACGACGGAACCGACATAACAATTGTTAAAGGTTATCACTTCAGAGCCTCTAGACAAGTGGCATAAGCGATAGTCGAATCGAAAATTCAAAAAATAAAATGTAGGGAATTTGACGTGAGTCTACGATTTAATGTCGTAATTTTACGTCAAATCCCATACATTTTCTTTTTTTACTTTTCGATTCGACTATCTCTTATGCCACTTGTCTAGAGGGGCAGATACGTTAGTATGTATATATATATTTATTTATGAATATCTATTTAGTAATATATATATAATATTAAGTTTTTTATTAAATTTTATTCATTTAAACCAATTATATAATTTTTATTATAATGTAAAGTATCTTGTTTCTGAGCCTGTTGATTTCCACATCTAGCACTTACTACGTTCATCTCTGCATCAACCAATGGTTGGCTGGTAGAGAATGCCTTTGGCATTAAGCCTTCATTTGAACATTACTGTGCATAAATTATTAAATAAATAAATAAACGTTCCTTAAAATAAAGATTAAAAAAAAAACTTTTTACTAATTTTCTTTGTAGCTATTGAATTACGACCACATTAATATCACTAAATAATATTAATAAACCGAGTGATAAACCAGCCGACAATGGCAACCCATCAATCTATCCAAAGTAATCGTATATAGAGTCTGGCTAAACACCGTCTAATAGAAAGGGAAAACTTTGTCAAAACGAGGAAAACAGAGTGCCATCAAAATATTTATTTTGTTGTAACATGTTCTATTTTTATACCATATATAGTAAGGAAACACATCGTCTCGAGTAAGACTGCGACTAAGTCAACTTAATGTAAAATCTATATACATATGTACCAGCTGACCCAGCAAACGTTGTTTTGCTACTAAAATAGTAATAAAAAGGGGGGTGGAAATTAAGGGTTGTATGTATTTTTTAATGCTGAATCACAAAAAAATAAAAACAAAAAATGTTGTCTAAAAAAATTAAAAAATTTGGGGTGGACCCTTAACGTTTCATCATCATCATCTCAGCCAAAAGACGTCCACTGCTGGACATAGGCCTCCCCCAAGGTTTTCCACAACTCTCGATCCTGAGCAGACCTTGTCCATCGGTTGCCCGCAACCTTTACCAGGTCGTCGGTCCACCTTGTTGGAGGGCTGCCCACGCTTCGTCTTCCAGTTCGTGGTCGCCACTCTAGAACCTTTCTGCCCCAACGGCCATCAGTTCTGCGAGCTATGTGCCCGGCCCATTGCCACTTAATGGAAGCAATTCTTCGAGCTATGTCGGTCACTTTGGTTCTCCTACGGATCTCCTCATTTCTGATTCGATCTCGCAGGGAAACTCCAAGCATAGCTCTCTCCATTGCTCGTTGGGTGACTTTGAGCCTTCGCACGAGGCCCATAATGAACGACCACGTCTCAGATCCATATGTTATCACTGGCAACACATACTGGTCAAAGACTTTTGTCTTGAGACACTGCGGTATTTGGGACGAGAAGATATGACTTAGCTT
Source organism: Trisateles emortualis (assembly GCA_947095525.1). Classification (NCBI taxonomy): domain Eukaryota; kingdom Metazoa; phylum Arthropoda; class Insecta; order Lepidoptera; family Erebidae; genus Trisateles; species Trisateles emortualis. The sequence goes on along the minus strand of OX352736.1, from coordinate 14,627,334 downwards.
CCCGAACGCTGCCCAGCCGAGTCGGATTCGACGAGTGACCTCTTTCTCAAAGTTGGACCTACCTAACTGGACTGTTTGTCCCAGGTAAATATAATCGTCGACAACTTCGAGTGTAGAGCCTCCAATTGTGACAGAGGCGGGTGCGACATGGACATTAGCCATAATCTTGGTCTTGTCCATGTTCATTTTAAGACCCACTTGTAGTGAGACTCTACTGAGGCCATCGAGCATTGTGCCAAGGTCTTCCATGGTCTCAGCCATGACCACGATGTCGTCGGCAAATCGAAGGTGAGTGATGTACTCGCCGTTGATGTTGATGCCGAGTCCATTCCAATCCAGAAGCTTGAAAGCGTCTTCCAATCCAGCGGTGAAGAGTTTCGGGGATACGACATCACCCTGTCTCACACCTCGCTGCAACTGGATAGGCTTCGTACTCTGATCTTGGAGACGGACCGACATGGTGGCGTTTTCGTACAAGCACTTCAACACTTCGATATACCCTTAACGTTTAGGGGAATAAAAAATAAATGTTGTCCGATTCTCAGACCTACCCAATATGTACACAAAATTTCACGAAAATCGGTCGAGCCGTTTCAGAGGAGTTCAATAACGTACACCGTGACACGAGAATTTTATATATTAGATATAGTAAGGAAACTCTCGCGTCGAGACTGCGACTAAGTTAACAAAATGTAAAATCTATATATGTATTGAGCATGAATAGTAAGAGATGTACCATACTAGCGAGCCAGCCCCACTGGGGAAGGACCTTCGCCTCACAGAAGACCATAACCAAATAACTACACACAGCGGTGTAGTTGTTTGGATGCGATTTGAAAGAAACGTATTACTATCCCAGGGATACTTCGTCTTAAAGCCCTGGTTTAAAAATGGGTCGGCAACTCGCCAGCTAATTTCACTAGACTTACTCCCCGTTAAATCCGAGGGTGTCGTAAGAGTGGACTCAGGGAGTCAGGCAGACAATATCCACTGTAAGCGAGGGAAAACTCTAAATAAAACCCTATACCAACCCGTCTGGCCAGTGTTGTATAGTAGGCTAATATCCCTCCAAATGTATGGAGGAAACCCGTTCCCAGCCGTGGGACGTTTATGGGTTGACATGATGATATTTTTATCTGTAGGTTTAGTTTAATTGTTCTGTGTTACCAAATTCCACACAAATATATACAATGGTTTTCCTAAAAAACTAATTTTTATATAGCGGCCCTGAGCCTCTAGACAAGTGGCATAAGCGATAGTCGAATCGAAAAGTCAAAAAACAAAATTTGACGTAAGTTTACGCATTTAATCGTAGACTCACGTGAAATTCAATACATTTTATTTTTTGACTTTTCGATTCAACTATCGCTTATGCCACTTGTCTAGAGGCTCTGTACATTATTGATACGAGCGCTTGCCGATTGAATTACGCAACTTGCCGACGATACCATATAATAGTGCAATCTGTGAAGCTCGATCATGTCTATCAATTTAGAATGGCCTCCCTAGTGTGAATTTAATCACGGCTCAATATATATTTATGTAGATACAGTACGCTTAATTGCATACGTTATTTTAGCTATAGTATTATTATTTATACATCTATAATCTACAAATACAATATAATATATGTACACCTATTATAAAATAATGATAGAAAATACACGAAAAAAGGTAGGGACTACTTAAAAGGCGTCATAAAATTCCTTCGCATCGACGTCTACTGGAAACGTGCCCAGAAGACTGGCAGCATTGCCACGATTTATGGCGATGCTTATTCTTTGAGCTAAATAAGCTAAATATAAGCAAGCCTTCTGTTCAAATGAAGCCTCGATTAATCGCTTCGACAAATCTTTAAAAAGGCCAAATAATATTGCAATATTTACACAGGAATATTTGTTTGATGGGATATGTGGCAACACAGGAATATTACAAGTTGTTGCCCGCAGATCCGCCCGCGGTTATGCTACTATAACTGCTTAACAGGCGGCCCGTATACCTGTTTGCCACCAAATAAGTATAAAAACTGTACATTTTTTTTATACTACTTGGGTGGCAAACAACGGACGGCCCGCCTGATGTTAAGACTATGGACGCTTGCAATACCAGAAGTATCACTTGCGTGTTGCCAACCCATATTTTGACATCAGGGCTTTAAGATAGAAGTAACCCTGGGATAGAAATACGTTTCTTTCAAAACGCATCCCTTAATGAACGTTGGAGACCTGTACTCACACACAGGAACACAACTACTGTGTGTAGTTATATGGCTGTGGTCTTCTATAAGGTGGAGGTCCTTCCCCAGTCGGGCTTGCTCGCTAGTACAGTGGCCTACCTCTCTTCCTCAATTTTTTGGTATCAGCTCAATCAGACACCGAAAATCTATCCAAATCTTGCATGCCAGATTCTTTAAGGCCATTGTTGTTTTGGTTAAAACTTGTATTAATTTAATCTTAAACTAGACGAGAACTAAACTAACATTGCAAGTAATAAAATAGCTAGACAATATCGATCGTGGTCAACGCATGGCTCATCAAAGGATGACATAGAACAGGTCAAAGTTCTTGCGAGCGTATCTTTTTGTATTAGAAAAATAAACGAATGCGACATAGACTACAGAATGAAATATTTCGTTCATAGTAGAGGGTTTTATTGACGTTCAATTCGGTGACTCGAAATACACGAGATGCATCGTTAAAATCGTAGGTTTCAATATTTTTGTATATTGTAAATCTTACATACATTCTACACACAGCGGTGTAGTTTGTAGTTGTGTGAGAATAGGTCTCTAGCACATAGCGCATAGTCAGCGAATTGGCCGTAGGAAAAAAGTATGCTGGCATTTGTTTTATGACGTTCATAAGTATCATGTATTTGATTTAAATGAATAAATGAGTTTGACTTTGACACCCAAATAAAAAAAAACAATTCATTACGCATTGGGGGAGGCAATTTTTTCAACATCATCTTTGCCTTTATCTTTGCGTTTGCCTTTATCAACATTCTTAAATTCTGTTCTGGGTCCTCTAGATTCATCCATTTCTAAATCTGCTAATATTATAAGCGCAAAAGGTTTTATTCCATCCCGATGTATCCGGGTGGTGACGGATTAAGAATACAAATGTCACCACCCCATTCCACCCCGAGGGTGTCGTAAGAGTCGACTAAGGGAGTAAGTCAGGCAGACAATATCCACTGCAAGAGAGGGAAAACTTAAAACTAAACCCTATGCCAACCCGTCTGGCCAGCGTGGTATAGTAGGCTAATATCCCTCCAAGTGTATGGAGGAGACCCGTGCCCAGCAGTGGGACGTTTATGGGTTGAGATGATGAAAAGGTTTTAAGAATGAATGGACTGCTTTTAAGAGGGATTGCCACTCGCGAGTATTTTGAAAAATCATTCATAACACACATATAGTTTATTGTATTAACATCGATCCATTCCCCCGTATTTCTATCCATAGTATTACTCTAAGCTCAAAATTTAGGAAGGAAAGTCAGGAATACGTTCGTATGGAAAAATGGGCTGTGGCAATTGCTCTAAATGCTGTCTAATTAAAAACATATGTAGGTATTATGTATAAGCGGTGGTGGTCGAGTGGGAAAGTAACCGACTTGCACGCAAAAGGTGCGAGTTCGATCCGGGCGGCAGTACCAATGTAAATTTCACTTTGTGGAGTTTACATGTACTAATTAAATGATTCGCCATCTGCTAACGGTGAAGAAAAACATCGTGAGAAAACCCACATGTCTTAGAAGAAGTTCTAAAGACATGTCTAATTCACCAACCTGCATTAGGCCGGCGTGTGTGAATTAAGGCCTAAACCCTCTCTCTCTCTCTCTCTCTCTTTCTCTCTCTCTCTCTCTCTCTTGATAGAGGAGAGGAGATCCGTGCCCAGCAGTGGGATATATATGGGTTGCTTATATTATTACTATTATTATATTATGTACTAGCTGTTGCCCGCGGCTCCGCCTGCTTGGATGTCGGTTATCGCTGAAAAAACCATAATCTATCTGTGTGCCAAATTTCATCCAGATCCGTTCAGTAGTTTTTACGTGAAAGAGTAACAAACATCCATCCATCTATCCATCCATTCTTACAAACTTTCACATTTTTAATATTAGTAAGGATTACACCTCAGCTACAATTTCCTCCCTAAAAACGCCTCAATGTTTCTCCCGTATACCGAGAACACAATTTAAGCTATATTCCAGTTAAAATGTAACCTACATTGAACTGAGTGGGCCGGACGTAGTGACGATAAATTTGCAGCAAATAGTTCTGTTCCGAGACTCGGGTAATTGATTAATTCGTTGCCTACGTTTGTAGTATTTGTATGAATAAATGAATTAGTGAATGTATATTAATTTTCAATACACAGATCACATATCTTTCTCCTAAAAAATGTGTTAAGATTTTTATACAAACGTGATGCAAATTCTACTTGGGTGGAGTATCACTTACGTGTTGCCGATCCAATTTTTACACTAGATATAAGATGGCGTATCTCTAGGATAGGCTATAACATGGCTATATATAAGATGGAGTATCTCTAGGATAGGCTATAACATGGCTATATATAAGATGGAGTATCTCTAGGATAGGCTATAAGATGGCTATATATAAGATGGAGTATCTCTAGGATAGGCTATAAGATGGCTATATATAAGATGGAGTATCTCTAGGATAGGAAAACGTTAATTCAAAACGCATCCCTAAATGAGCGCTGGAGACCTGTACTCACACACAGGAACACAACTACACCGCTATGTAATTGGCTGTGGTCTTCTGTAAGGTGGAAGTCCTTCCCCAGTTGGGCATGCTCGCTAGTGTGATGCCCTACTTCTCTTTACCAATTTATATTCAACCAAAACTAGTTTTTCTATCACAACATACTAGTATTTGAAGTCTGTACACCTCAGGGTAGGAAGAATTCAAACAATGAGTAGAACAAGGTAATATGCTTGCACACGGGCCACAGGGGAGACTTTCGTCAACAAAGGTTCGATACCGTATATATGTACATACATACATTTATATATATATATTCGTATTGAGTTATAGAGGAAGTTCTTGAGTGTATTCCTGTGTTACTTTCGTATTAGATTGACAGCACATTAACTTTAAAAAAGTAGAATTATAACAAAACTAGCTGTTGCCCGTGGCTCCGCCCGCGTGGATGTCGGTTATCGCTGTAAAAAGTAGCCTATGTGTTATTCCAGACTATAATCTATCTCTGTGCCAAGTTTCATCCAGATCCGTTCAGTAGTTTTAACGTGAAAGAGTAACAAACATCCATCAATCCATACTTACAAACTTTCGCATTTATAATATTAGTAGGATTATAATAAAAGTAAAGTATTTTTTTGTATATACGTTAAACTTATCCTTAATATAACATCCCTCTTTTTGGGGTCGCGGGTTATTAATTGGGTTTGAATGTGTAAAATTATGTTTTGTATATAATTAGCGCGTTTCAAACAAAAACTTCGGGAGTTCAGAGTTCCTTGAATCAAACTTTTTATTTTTTTTCTTTATACGTAGGCGGCAAACAAGCATACGCCCCGCCTGATGTTAACCAGTTACCGTAGCCTATGGACGCTTGTAATACTCGAAGTAGGTATCACTTACGTGTTGCTGGTTCCTGGGATAGGAATACGTTTCTTTCAAAACGCATCCCTAAATGAGCGCTGAAGACCTGTGGATACACAGGGACATAACTACACTGTGTTAGTTAGCTGTGTGTAGTTATTTGTCTGTGGTCTTCTGTAAGGTCCTTCCCCAGTCGGGCTTGCTCGCTAACATGGTACCCTACATCTCTTAATTTATTTTATTCATCTTTATCTTCAAATTTCAAACGTCACAGTACCCATATGCTATGTATATTGACTATAGTAGAGTGCCCTGCCTCTCTACATTAGGTATACATCAACAATTTACCTAACTTTCTACTATAGCTGTCGTGGTATAACGCTATCTATTGCAAGCTCTAATTGGCAATTTCAAAATTACTCGTCGCTTGTTCACCAATATTGTTTGCCGTAACAATATTATTCGACAAACATTTGACTACGTGGACCAATGTTGGTGCCAAAATATTGTTTCAGATTGACGCATGGGCACAGTAAACAAACAGTAAAACATCTTCATACAAACGTGCCGCTCTCGGTTTGAATTTGTGCGTGCGCGCCGCGCGCCATGTCGGCACGCGATTTCACGCACACGCTAGCATAATATAAGGTAGGAATAACGTGGCGGCAGTGCGGGCTGTGCAGCGCGACTGTGAGCACGCGCGTACGCTACATGACCGCTTGCGTTCGTCAACTCTCGCCGGCGCGGGCGGCGGACACTTGTCGTAAATTACGAGTATCATGACTTCAAAAAGGGGAAAAAAATATTGTAGTGTTTTCGGGTGCCTCAATAATGATTTCGCAAACCCGGACTTATCATACTTCCTACTCAACCAGAAATATAAGTACCTACTTATACTTAAATATTATTAGAAAATATGGTATTGTATTGTTTATTTCACAGTTTATTTGCTTTATTAAGAGCGTAGCCGAGTCGCATTTTTCTGAATACTATGTTTAGAGCTAAAGTTTATTTTAAGAAGTCTAGTTTTACTATAAAATAGAGGATTGAGTACGAAACATCGTTTAGGTAAACATATTTTTCGCGTAGGTATAGTTGTAATAAGGGCAATTTCACAATAATTAATATTGCAAATTAATTACTTTTGAAATTATTATTTTTTCTATTGTCTGATGTGTTGTTCAATCCAAATATGGTTCCGGTAGTCTGACGATCGACTTATATACTTGTGTGTACATCGCATTTTTTTGGCCGGCGTTCGGGTCGGCCACTTGACACTTGTTTTTGTTTCGCTTACCTATCGTATGAACAACCCTGGGTATCAACGCAAGAGTAGGCTAATAACTCGGCGGGCGGCCTTAGATAACCTACTGTTTGTTTACTGTGGTATGGGGAACAATGGTATTGAGTGTCATTGATGCTGGGGTAACAAAAGGTATTCCAGGAAAGGTTTAACAACCTGTAAATAATTTTTTAAATTTTCTTATATTTATTCTTCTTCTTCGTTTGATGGTGCGTCAAACATTTTAAATGTAAAAGCTGAAAAGCCACCTCTGTGGCGTTATCTGTGGCAGATGTCTTTTTTTAAAGACAATTCCCGCACGAGAGAACAAGCCCTGTGTCGCAGGAGACTTTACAAACATACAATTAACGGACACAAATTACACCCAGACGCAGAACAACTCTTTGTGGGCCACACACAGTTTTGTTCTGTGTGGGAATCAAACCCACAACCTCGTGCACAGCAGGCGCATACTGCGACTACTGGACCACCAAGGTAGTCAATAAGGTCGTTCATAGTATAGGAGATAGGACAGATACAGCAGGACAAAAGGTGAGACATTGTCTGTGGGTCCGTGACACATTCGCCCTCTGTAGTTGTTGTATATAGCCCCACTTATCCAGATTATATTAGTTGTTTTGTGTCAAATTCATCGAACTATAATCAATAAACCTCTTTCTACGAAAGCAACCATATTTCACGTGTAATAAAACATTTAAAATATATTTTGTAAATATTATTTAGTCTGAAATTTCAACAAAATGCCAACCCTGACAGTTAGACGGAACAATTAACTTGCTAATGTTTGACACAATTTGTCATTCCTTACAATAGTAAGAATAGTATTGTGTAGGGCTGTCAAATAAACTATTCTCTTAGAAATGTGTCGATTAAATATTCTCTATAACAACATTTGTACTGTGAGTCAAGGTAGTAAATAATTAATAATTAACAGTAGCCTTTGAAGTGGACAAATAAACAGCAAATTCTTGTTGAGACTTTACTAAAAGTACCAAGTTAAAATCATATAAGTACCTACCTTAGTAGTACATAAAATATATTTATTCATTTTTAACCAAAGATAATTATTTTTTGTTATTTTAAAAGTCAGTTACAGCACTAGAGAGCCCTCAGAGCCGTGTGTCTCGGGGAGCTTTACAAACATACACCCAGACCACGGCATACTTTGTAGTCCCAGACTCAAAAATTAATGTTATTTTTGGACTTGGACTACAAATGGATGGATGGTTCACACAAACTTAGCAGTAAGCTGTACCAAGTACCTGGATACCAGCTTGGACCATTTGATTAAATCCAAAGACGCGCTGTGAGGATTGTTGACGATCACAAGCTCACAGGCGGTATTTATCCACTAAGTCTAAGAAGAGACATTGCCTCCTTGTGTGTGTTCTACCGCCTGTACAATGGGCTGTGTTCTGAGGAATTGTTCGAGATGATGCCCACGGCCACATTTTATCAACGCACCTCTCGCCACCTTCAGGGAGTTCCTCACATCCTTGCACCTCAAACATGCCGTACCGTAAGATTCCAGAGGAATTTCTTACCACGTTCAATTAGGCTGTGGAATGAGCTCCCTGCCCAGGTTTTTCCCAAGAGACTTTAGCATGGGGTTCTTCAAGAAAGGAGTTATAAGGTTTTTAAAGGGTCGGCAACGCGTGAGTGACACCCCTGGTGTTGCAAACGTCCATAGGCTACGGTAACTGCTTACCATCAGGCGGGCCGAATGCTTGTTTGCCACCTTGGTAGTATAAATAAAAAGTAAGGGTCAGTAATCACTACACCTACAGGCCTGACAACACTAACGATGAAACTAATAATATGTGTAGGCACTTTGTACTACTACAATTTTGTATAGTTGTCAATTGATATAAATAGAATAGAAAGTTATTCATTTAGAAGTCTATTTTAGGTTACAGGACACCTTTTAACATAAACCCAAAAGAGTCCGCCGCCGGCTAGCTCACAGTAATTTCTAACGTAAGAACAGCCTTTACCAATTCTATTTCTGCTAAACATTGTTATTTACGAGTATAACATATATCTGTAGATTCCGGCTACAGAAGGCGAATTAATTAAAAGTTTTCTTCATACTCTTCAAGGTCAGAGTATGTTATCGATTAAGCTGGCTTTATTTATTTTGACATAGGATAAAAAGATATTATATATAGATATTTTTTTTATAAATTGCATTTATATGCTTAACATCAAGAGAGCCGTTGCAAACAAGCATACGGCCCGCTTGATTGGTGATTAAAAATTTATAAAACGTCCATTCAAAGAGTACATCTGTTTGTATTCCCGCGCTCGCCTAGAGAATTAGGTCGTGGTTGCTTCGCCCAAATGCTCAAGGTCGTTGGCGATATCCAAAGCCAAACAGTTCCCGCAGCCTATGGACGGTTGCAATACCAAAGGTATCACTAAGAGGCTTGATGTTACGTTTTCCGCAAAACCAACTATAGAACGGCATAGCTATCAACTACTATGACGTTTCCGATGCTGAGGAGTGAGGTCACAGGAAATTAGTGCTGTCTCTGTCTAATTATCAATATTGTACCATATGCTTGCAACTTCGCACTATTTCAAGTAATTTCGTTTTTGTTTTCATTGTTCGACCCTCAGCTTTTTTGCAGGGACATTGAGTTCTTTTTACATTTCATTGTTCGTCATAATTTGGTGTCTGTTTTATCTTAGCCTATTAAATATGGATGCCAGTAGGAGCCGCCCTAGGTGTACATACGTATATATCAACCAAGTGGATCATGAGGTAAAAAAACGTGCGGTGGTCTTTGGGAACTGCCGATAGAAGTGAAAAAAAGGAAACCGACTTCAAAAACCTAAAAATAACTGAATACAGATTGAAGTCGGTGTCGGTCTAGGTTCATCCTGTCACCTAATATTAAGCTTGGCACTGACTTCAATCTGTATTCAGTTATTTTTAGCTTTTTGAAGTTGGTAAATTTTTTTTTTCCTATTTTTTGTGATAAAATAAAAGTAAAAATATATGAAAAACATTGTTAACATTTGAGGGTTGCCCTCGATTTCCCTAGGATTCCATCTTCAGATCCAAACTTGGTGCCAATGGGACCACTGGGAGTAGGTATACTCTTTCAAATAAAAAAAGAATTTTGAGAATCGGTCACAAATGGGGGAGAAATTGGTGAACATACATAAAAAATAATACATACAGTCGAACATAGGATAACCTCCTTTTTTGAAGTCGGTTACAAATCAAATATCTTGTGGATTGTATCGTCGAGCTATTAAATTATTATTTTTGAATAAAGAAAGCTTTCGGTGACGATGACGCTCCATGATTTTTGTTCACCCAAAAAGTTTGAATATGGAAAGCGTTCGACGACAATAACGCGAGTTTCTAGTGCAAGTGCTGAAACGCGTCAAAAGAAGTTTTCACTTTAAAAAAGGCCAAATTAAAATTGTCTGGCCCCGGCCCTCACGACTATGCATGAAGAGTTGATAAATGTATTGTGTTAATCTTCGTAAATACGATCATGTCTCTTCCTTTCGTTCTGAGCTGAGATGGCTACCCATTCGGCAGCGCCGAAATTTGCGAGCCCTCACGACTTTATTTTCTTTTCTACATTCACCGTCCCCTCCTAGTTACTTAAATTCCTATTTTCAATATCTATGCTCAGTGCATGATCGTAAACTACGTCCTTCTAATAATCTACTTCTTGCTTGTCCCTCTCACACTTCTGATTTTGTACACTCCTCCTTCTTCATACAGTCTGTCTTGCTTTGGAATGCGCTCCCTCTTGAAGTCAGGATGGCAACTAGCAAATATATGTTTAAACTGAAAGTTCGGGATCTCCTCTTCGACGGACTGGCAGGATCATCACACTAGTAGTATAGTATATATTATATATCTATTATTTATAGACTTGTATATTTATTTATATATGTGTAGTTAGTGTATCATGTAGTTTATGTAATTGTATTATTATAAGTAAGTATATTTGAACATATTCTGTTTTAGTTTAATATTGAAATAATTTTCTTATTTTACTTTCGAATCTTGCACCTACTTCGTTTATCTCTGCATCACCCTAAGGTTGGCTGGTAGAGAATGCCTTTGGCATTAAGCCCACCATTGTACATTGTGTGCATAAAGATCTAAAATAAATAAATAAATGTACCTACCTAGAGAAAGCTAAGGAAATATGTCTGTATCGAAGCAATTGGTATACAATAGTCACTGGCTATATCAATAAAAGACTGTCGTGATAGTATATATGTTACTGTAAAAGCCCGAACTACGGTAAATCTTAGGTTTTAAGGTTTTACCAGTAAATCTTAGGGTTTACCAACACGAGTCGGTAAATGTAAAAATATGTCAAAAGAAACGGTTTCATCGGGCTTTTACCATTAGAATTTAGCACATGCTAGGTTTTACCAGTGACGGTTGGTAAATGTTGGTTTTGTAAATAAAACAATGCACTATGCATTGTTTTAATCACTTATTTCAATTAATAATTATTCAAATCCTTACATACCTATGAGTAATTATTAATCATTTGTACTACTAATCAGTCAAATCGTAACCTATATCTTTCGGTATTTTTATTGATTAAGTTTTAATAACTAGTAACGTATTGACATGGTTATTCCAACATTTACCGTGTCTTTGAGGTAAATCCTAAGATTTACCAAGTGAATGGTAGTAAAAGTCCGAAATAGACGATGATCATAGAACGATTCGGACTTTTGCCATTAAGAGTTGGTAATTCTTAGGATTTACCGGAAAATCTTAGGATTTACCGTAGTTCGGGCTTTTACAGTAACATATATACGTATAATGCAAACTATTTCAATGAAATAAATAGAATTTCCGTTTGTTTCTGTAGACAATGTTTAATTCAGTGGGTGCTGAAGCTGTTAAAGAGAATAAGTAATTAAGTGACGGCCAGATGTCCCCGCTTACGGACTCTGGACTCCGAGACATTGTTAATGTGTTGTAGCAAATAGACTTACAATATACTGTTATATTAAATTGTTTCTCGTACACTGTTTTTCTAGAATAGTCTTTTGTAGAATGACTGCCACTAAAGTAGTAAATGGCGGTTATTTTGTCATTTTATTAACGCGAACAAGTAACGCGAAGACAGCTACATTTTTTTTTTTTAAAAGACTACTCATACACATTACAATACTAGAGAACAAGCTCTGTGTCGTTGGGGACTTTACAAACATACAATTAACGGACACAAATTACACCCAGACTCAGAACAACTGTTTGTAGGTCACACAAAGTTTTGTCCTGTGTGGGAATCGAACCCACAACCTCGTGCACATCAGGCGCATTCAGCGGCCACTGGCCCACATGGAGGCAGTCAAAAATATTGCTTGCACTGTCAAAAAATTATCAGATCTTATGAGGAGCCAAGCTCCTAACTCTACACGACTTAACACTCGAACTCATATTATAGCGTTTAGCAGTCTGCGTGAATCCTGGTCTCAAGTTCTCTATAAATCCTACAGCTTAGTCAAAATTGCCTGGCCGTTTTATAAGAGTAACGTAGACACTCCTATGGGTATATGAACAGTAATTAATTAACTGGATGTTAGTTTTGTGCCATAGGTTCTTGAGTTAGGACTTTCTAGCAGTATCTAGACCGCATCTATGAAGGTACAAAAATACGACTAAACGATGTCATTTTCTTCTTATCGTGTTATTTAGATCGCCCATATTTAGGTCTCTGTCGTGATCTAACGACTGTTAACAGTCGGGACCGACTTTTAACGTGCCCTCCGAAGCACGGAGACGCTCAGATGAAATACCACTATGCGGTCACTCATCTATAGGGTTACCGTGCCTTTGGTTGCTTAACCCGCTGATCGTTTACCGAACAGCGAGTGCACCTGGCTATGAGCCACTCTTATGAACGATGTCATAAGAGTCAACTAAGGGAGTTAATCAGGCAGACAATATCCACTGCAAGAGAGGGAAAACACGAAATAATACCCTACACCGACCCGTCTGGACAGTGTGGTATAGTAGACTAATATCCCTCCAAATGTATGTACGTTTATAGATTGAGATGCTGAATAATCTAACCTATGATAACCATTGTCCGTGTGGTGACGGATTAAGAATACAAATGTCATCACCCCATTCCATCCCGTGGGTTTCGTAAAAATCGACTAAGGGAGTAAGTCCGGCAGAAAATATCTACTGCAAGAAAGGGAAAACTTAAAACAAAACCCTATACCAACCTGTCTGGCCAGCGTGGTATAGTAGGCTAATATCCATCCAAATGTATAATAATAATATTTTCTGGACAACTAACACATTGCTATCTGATCCCAAACTAGGCAGAGCCTGTACTATGGTAACCAGACAACTGATAAACATACTTATATAATATTTCTAAATACATACATATTATAGCTAAATTACACCCAGTCACAGAACAAACATTCGTGCTCATCACACAAAGATTTGTCCTGGGTGGGAATCGAACCCACGACCTCTGGCGTAACAGTCAGAGTCACTAACCACTAGACCAACAGGCCAGTCAGTGTATGTAGGTTTATGAATTGAATTGCTGAATAATCTAACCTATGATAACCAAGGTATGTACAATGTGCTGTTGAAAACCACTCGTAATTTATCCGCACATTGTGTTGCGAAACGCATATGTTGCCGACAAACGGCCAACTTTGATCCAACTCTTCTCGTTGATAAATTGTAAATGATTATGATTGATTTCCATTCTAACTTTCTTAGCAATCGGATACAATTTACTGATTAATTTATTACTTTATGTAACATGTTTGCTCTTGAATGATGCACTTAATCAAATGCAAAAAATAGTCAGTATAATTTTTTGTGGTACTTAAGCACATTCCGCGCAGAGTGTGAGATTTGGAACAGATGCTGCAGAAATAAAATACGGTCGAATTTAGAAGCCCAGTGGTCGACTGGGCGACCTCGAGTCTATATTATTTTATAAGAAATAAAATTTTCAAATTCCTTCTTAAAAAGAAGGTGCGCACGGTGGCCTCTAAGATTTGGCATAGTTAAGTTTATACGAAGAAAGAGTGTGGAAAGCTAAAATTTTGTATATAATCCTATCCTACTAATATTATAAATATAAAAGTTTATGATGATGAATGGGTGTGTGATCTAGATGTAATTCGGCATAGAGATAGATTATAGTCTGGAATAGCAAATAGGCTACTTTTTATTGGGGTAACCGACATCCGCGGGCAAAGCTGCGGGCAACAGCACGTAAATTATAACTCTTACCTTCATAAGCTACATGTAGCACTGATATCTTTCAGAGGACGACAGCCATATATGCACAGAGGCGTAGTGGTGTTTCCGTAAGAAAATACCGGCAGGGGTATTTCGTAAAAGCAAAAACCGAGCCACCGCGAAAACCGAGCAAAATCTGGCTGTCAGATTGATAATCGATATTCCGTAAGAGCAAAAACCGAGACTTTTCGACGTTTAGTCAATAGATTGTGCAGTCACCGAGCAATCACAACTGTCAGTTTGCCATCGCTGTTTCTTAGAGAATCAGCCGGCAGTACTCATTTTGAAAAGTGTTTTTAACATAATCAACTGGTGTTAAAATTTTTTGGGTTGGCAACGAGCCAGTATTATCCATATAGCAGGCCGTATGCTTGTTTGCTAACTAAGTAGGTAATATATAGAAAATGCTTTTAACCTCTTTCGGAAACATGTATTATTCTTTTTTGTTGCGCATAATTATGACGTTTGAATAGAACAGAAACAAAAGAGTATGTGTACAATGAATGCAGTATGAATTTCTTGTGTAATTAAATTTGCAGTAATACAACTGTATACTGAATAGTCTCTCCTAAATAGCCTCTTTGTGAAAACATATACATCAAAAGAGGTAGTGCACTATACAAGTAAGTAAGCCCACTTGAGGAAGGACTTCGACCTTTAAAAAAACCACAGCCAAATAACTACACCCAGTGGGCAACTAGTTTGTAAACGTTATTAATATTATAATAACGCAAAGCTCTGGGGTTACAGTATGAAGGGTCCTGGTATTGCAAGCGTCCATAGGCTACGGTAACTGCTTACCATTAGGCGGGCTGATTTCTTTCACCATAGTACGAGTACTATAAAAATCCAAAAATACCTATATTCTGAATGTAGATATGTATTACACCCACATTTCTCTAGATATACTAGACTAGTCAGTGTATGTATCCAATTTGCTAACAAGAACCCAAACAATTTGATTTTGGCCGTCCCGGGCATTGAACTATAAAATCTAAATCAAATCAAAACTCTTTTTACAAACATGAGAACATGCGATGTAAAAAAAAAACGCGACATTCGGTTTCACCAGTATTTTTTAAAATTTTGTAAATTAATTTATAACTTTTCAAAATTGCTTCCATTTCAAAGTAATAAGCAAATAGAATAACGTTATATTTTATTGGCAATAACGAACAGTAAAAGAGCAATAACTCTAACAGAATGCGTAGTACCCTTAAATGAAATATCGAATTTTCATTCAGCCTCCAATCCGGTTTTATCGATTGGCCGTTGCCATCGTCGGTCCGATACCTTCAAGCAATTAAGGGTATAGTTAAAAAGATACTCGTGTTGTACCTCTGTACCTGTTGCTCACGTCTGGAGAAAGTAACGCGACCAAAATGCGCCACCGCCCTGTGTTGCAAGCTGCGGAATGTACCCGAAATTTTGGGTAATTTAATATTTTTGTGCTGTGTTTAAATAATTATTGAAGTGATGTTGCCAGGTTCAAATGGTCGTATCAATAGGGTATTTGACAATAAAGAAAGAATGATGAAGCAGGATGATTAATTTATACAAAAAATATAACCGGGCATTTTTTTTCCCACTGTAGTCCATAGCTTCCCTCTCTGTTTAGGAGTTAAGCTCATCACGCCATATTTTTCTGGGCAAATACAGACAAAAATTAAATAAAAATAATATGTATGTTGAATACATATATATTATTATTGTAAAGTTTCATATGATCTGACGTAAAAAGCTTAGTACTAGAATCGCTTGGTACATATAGAAGGGATAATCGCGCAGCGGTGTAATGTATGTGTGTGATGCATTTTGAAAGAAACGTTTTCCTATCCCTGGAATTCTCCATCTTAAAGCCCTGGTTTAAAGAAAGGGTCGGCAACACGCAATCGATACCTCTGGTTATGCGCCCTCGCAAGAGTCTATAGGCTACGGTAACTGTTTCAAATGTAAGTAGTTAAAAAATGAAATTCCAGGTCTGAACTCAAGTTTCATGTCGATATTTGTGCTAGAAGTCCTTCCAGGTGCTAAGTGTATTTACTAATTTGAATCAGTCTTTATGTTTTTTTTACTCCTCCATTGACCTTCTTATTTCTTGGAGCAAGCTCTTATGCAGAAATCTTTTTAACCTTTTCTACGTTGCTGTTTAAATTACATGTTCCCATAAAATGTATGTTAATTATTAAAATTTAAAAACGCAGAGTGACCTGGCAAAGGTTGCGAGCAATGGACAAAAGAAGCGCAGTATTAATTGCTGTGGAAATCCCTTTAGGCCTATATCCAGCAGCAGCCGTCTTTCGTCTGAATAGATAATGATTCAACAACATTATGAAACGGCGCTAAAGTAATAAAAATGGACGACATATATTGCGTTTTTGGGCTCTTTATATGTCACTGACATATGACATTTACCGCCAAACTCGCAACTCCCAAAGGAACGTACCATGTCACTGGTAATGGAAATGGAAAAAAGCAATATGTTTCCTGTTATTTTTTGTTTATTTACACCCAAACTATATTATTGCTGATAGATAAGGTCAGCTTAGAACCGAATGTTTTAGAAATCCTATGTCCAACAGTGGTCGGTCTTCTCTCGACTGAAAACTGTATTAGTTTTCTCTCGTGGATTTGGCTGTGTAGTATTAAAAGTACAACCTGTACCTACAGATTAAAGGATTAGATATAAGACTATCACTATGACATGAAATTGTTTGCTTACCGTGTCAGATTAATGTAAGCAAATCGGGATCAGTTTGTCACTCTGGGTAAGTAAGGCGCGTGAATGATTCGCTTCTTGGTAATTGTCAATAAGAACCGATATGATTCGCATATAAGGCGAAGATTTAATATTTTAAGAGAGGTAGGGCACCATACTAGCGAGCAAGCCTGGGGAAGGACCTCCACCTTACAAAAGACCACAGACAAATAACTGCACACAGTGGTGTAGTTGTGTTCCTGTGTGTGAGTGCAGGTCTCCAGCGCTCATTTTGTAATGCGTTTTGAAAGAAACGTACTCCTATTCCAGGGATACACCCATCAAAAAGCCCTGGAGTAAAAAAATGGGTTGGCAACACGCAAGTGATACTTCTGGTATTGCAAGCGTCCATAGGCTATAGTAACTGGTTAACATCAGGCGGTCCGTATGCTTGTTTGCCACCTAAGTAGTATAAAAAATCATATCACGAGAAATTGAGACTACTCCATCGACTACTTGCATTTGAATATTTTATACAAGTTGCTTAACACAATAAAGTAGGTAGTTAGAACGCGAATCTCATTCCAATAGTCGCTCGCGCGTTTGCTATTCAGCTCTTCTACACAAGTGGCATAAACGGTAGTCGAAACGAAAAGTCAAAAAAGCAAATGTATGGGATTTGACGTTAATTTACGATATAATGTCGTAAACTTACGTCAAATCTCATACATTTGCTTTTTTGACTTTTTGATTTGACTACCGTTTATGCCACTTGTCTAGAGGGGCTGGTGCAAATAATCACGTCGGCTCACTGCTTTGTAAGAGCAATTTCTAAAATGTTATTTGTTTTGTTTTACATAAAAGCAATTTGCAATAGTACTTGATACTTCACACGGCTACCTACGTCGTGAATAATTCCCTTCATTTACGTCCGTCTAATGACTGACAATTAGACTAAATCTGCACATCCGCACTGACCCGAGAGCCCCGATTACACGGATGGGTACGTTTAATAGTTACACAGCACCCAACTAAATACAGTAGGGTAAGTGTGGGGTAAGGCTGGCAACACAACGCCCGGGCGGCGGCAGTGTGCGCGAGCCGTTCGCCGCGCCGACCGCTCCCGGACAACCCTAGTGATAGTGAACAGACTATTGTACATCCCTAATTATTTATACGTGTTTAAAAAGTCTGTGTATTCTTCTACATAAATATTCGTGCTCAAGTAATATTCTGGGTATTTTTAAAATTATTTTTTTATCAAAATCTTTTTAAGTGAATTTCTACGTGTCTAAATTTTAAAAACAAATATTTCCTAATTAATAAAAACATGATCAATTTTATCTAGAAAGTGCTTGAATAAATCATCGGGGTATTCATTAATAATTTGGTGAAATATCTTCGTCTCAGGCGTGTCAGCGCGTATTTACATATTTATATCAATTTACATATTTACTCTAAGCGTTGGTGCATAGTGTTTCATAAAAAAACAATTTAAAATTCATTAAAAAACCTTTACTAAAACGCAAACCATAAATAATACGCAATATGGAAGACATTTGAACAACAAAAGAGATTAGTGCAAAATAACTAAAAACTAAATTAATTCTAATCTTCATTAGTGTTCAGTAACCATTATTAACAATCAGCTAATATATAAGCTCATTAACATCATCACGAATCCACCAAAGACGTTATTAAAACCACAATTCAACCATAACTCCGTCATAATACAATTTATAGCCGAACATAATCAGAACATTGCTAACTGGAAAATTTAAATAAATACAGCAATCTCCGAGATAAAATCCCTCTGGGGTAAAGCTGAGGCGCAACAGTTAGCCCATAATCCTGCCTCAACTTTATACCACGCTCTCGCATTTACCATGTATGAGCAAAACCTCTTTCGTAGTCTACTTATCCGCTTCAGCGAAATTGAAAAACTTAAAGCCTTTGTCATATAAGGTACACATATTATATATAAATTCGTGGCACTCTCTCATTTGAATGTGTAATTAAAATGTCACAGTATAATTGAGTTTATGACGCTTCTGAAAATATCTTCGTTTGCAGAGAAAATAATTACTTTTGATAACGAAAAGTGTAAGGTATTTTTGGCGCCCAACGTGGGACTCAAATATGTACCGATGCCGCGATGTTTATAATTACAAATAAATAAAACATTTTATTATCATTTCTATAACTACATAAAATACGATTATAAAATAATATCAGTACTATGGTTTGTCTAATAAATTCGACTACAAAATATCGATTTGACAATCTCGATTAACATGATCCATCAAAAGTTTAGATTTGTTTTACATTTCAGTTTAATATTTAACGAAGTCAGTAGCGTGTATATAAGGCTACGAAATATGGATTTTCCGAGAAACGCCTCGGAGGAACGGGAACATTGATTAAAGGCGGTGTGAGTAAATAAACACCCACCCTCGTAGACGTACTACTACAGTACGTAACGTAGTACTGTAGTATGATCGTTCGGCGCCCACGCAGGACATAGACTGTCTGTGACCTCGTTCGCTGGCGGCGAGCCGTCTGTCTGAAGCGTCTAATTACAAAAGAAATAAGAATTCGAAACTTCTTTTAAATTTCTCGCACAAATTGAGTTAAGAAAATTATGAGTTAATTTTATTTTTAAAACACTTCACGCAAACTTTGCTTTGGGATTTATTAAATGTTTTTTTTTTAATTTATTTTTATCATTATTACGAAGTTTATTTTACTTAGACTTATCCCAAAAAAACAAACCGTTCATAAGTTTGACTTATATATTTGTTATCGAAAAAAAAATCTAATGTTGAACCTCACATGACGGGTCTAAATTGCGTATTATTTTAAGGTTTAATAAATACTTTAAATAAAATTTACGGACGGTTTGCATCGTCGAATTGCATCGAACTTGTTTAAAAATAACGTTCGATTTTTTATTTATTTTTTATACTTACTTGGATGGCAAACAAGCATACGGCCCGCCTGATGATAAGCAGTTACAATAGCCTATGAACGCTTACAATACCAGAGGTATCACTGGCGTGTTACCAACCCATTTTAATAATTTAACCATTCGAATATCAAATTATTATGGCAATCCAGTTAATTGTATGCCCCGGTGGTTGTAGCTCCTCCCCATTATTTTATCAAAATATCTAAATAGGTATTAGGTTTTAAAGAAAACTTTTTTCAATCAACTTAATAATGTAATGTAATCAATTGCTGTGTAACTTTTAAAAGTAAATATCATTGATGTAGTATTTTCATAACTGCAATTAATCAACTTCAAGCACGCCGTTAGCAGTACCACAGCTTAAAAAAATACAGCTATTTAATACCATACAAACAACTGTCTACCAAAAATGATTCATACTATGACACTATATTTAACATTTAGAAATAAAGGACCGCGTAAAACATAACGATATCATACTGTGCAAAAGGCGCTTAAATCTGTGTACTCAGGTTAAGCTACCAAGGGTGCGTCTCCGTGCTTCACGATAAAAGTCAATCCCTATTCGTACTTCAACCTGCATAGTCTCACACCTGTTAACCAGGGGTGGATAAGTGAAGGTTTTTAGTGCTGGAAATATTTGCATATTAGAAGATACCAAAATATTTTTATGTTATTTTGGATCAGTTTATTTGGCCGCTCGTGGGCATTCAATTTATTAAAAATGCGGGCATTTTGCTGTGTTTTAACATTTTTATATGGAACTAGCCGCCTGCCCCGACTTTGCACGGGTGGTATTTTCCTGGGTCCCGTAATGTTATAATAATACAATACAATAAAATATAGCCTATATAACCCACAAATAACGTGGCTTTTTATTGGTAAAAATATTTCAAAATCGGTTCAGTAGATGCAGAGATTATCCGCTACCACGAAAAAAATTCAACGTCTTTCCCCCGGATACCATCTATTTCCTTGTCAAATTTCTTTCAGATCCGGTCAGCACTTAGATATGAACTTTATACATTGAAAACTAGTATATTTTTACGTTGGTATTTTAAATTTTCGTCCCGTATTTCTTTATTGCAAAAACACGTCCGTTTATTAGCCTAATGATTGTATGTTTGTATGGGTGGAGTTAGCTATTATGTATTAAACTGTGGCTGCAGTTCGTGGAGTGCAACTGAACACTTGAGTGAACTAGCGATCAGTCACTGAGTTTAATTAAAATACCAACGTTATATGGTTGTGTCCAGCTCCAGTTTAGCTATAATAATTTGTAATAAAATACCTCTTATTGAGGATATTGTGATAGATATCGTAATGTGCACTATCTATACTTTCGTACCAACAATAAAAATGCGAAAGTAAATATTTTTCACAGCATTCAGACTCGGGACAACCATTTATGGGTCACATAATTTTTTGTTTCATGTGGGGATCGAACCGACAATATGTCGCCTAGTGGTAAATGGCGAGGTGACCACCTAAGATAAAATACCTCTTGTTGAGGATATAGTGATAGATTTCGTAACATGCACTATCCATACTTTCGTACTAAATGCGAACGTAATTATTTTTTACTGCACTCAGACTCGAAACAACCATTTATAGGTCACATAAATTTTGGTTTCATGTGGGGATCGAACCCACAATACGTCTCCCAGAGATAAATGGCGAGGTGACCACTACCTACTGTACCAACTGTACAGTCGATATTATAGTGCACACGTGTGTGCGCATACATATGCACTCTTTAAGTATTCTTTCGCACTCATAGTCTAATGGGGCGGCAATCCGACACGACCGGTGAGAGATCAGGCATAAGACTAGAGGGCTTACGTGGTTCCTAAGGTACTGGCCTGTAAACACAGCCAATTTCCAGTTATATTTGTTCTTCGGAAATCGAACCCGGTACCTTATGTTCAGAATTCACACTCAACGACTACTGGAACAATGAGTCTGTTAATAATGCAGTTAATTCTGTAATGGATTCATATGCAATGTAGAGGGTTAGCTGTCCACATACCTCGTAGGTACCAATTATGTAGAAAGCATACGTCTGAGCTCCAACCAGTTATAAACCAGACGGTCTAATCTACTATCACTTCATGGCATCATCATGAAACTGTGCTAACACGAAATGGACTTTAAAACTATATACGAGTACCTGCATAGACTCATGCCCTCATCTAGAAAGGTGGGCATAGACAGATTTTATTGCTCGTAATGTTTGCATAAATGTTTCGACTAAACCATAAAGGTTTTGACATTGTTTTTACTTCAATAATAAAATGTTATCCAGACCTATTTTGGCTACGGCAGCTGATCTCAATGGAGGATAGGCAACTGCGTGGGACACATAGTGCTCAAGTGTATGCGCAAATAAACTTCCACTGTCATGTTCCGATAGGACTACTACCGGTACAACCGGCAGGGGTATTCCGTAAGAGCGAAAACCGAACGACCGCAAAAACGAAGCAAAATCTGGCTATCATATTGAAAATCGGAGCAAAATCTGGCTGTCAGATTGAAAATCAGTATTTCGTAAGAGCGAAAACCGAGCCTTTTTGACGTTTAGCAATCGTGTCATCCGTCACCAAGCAATCACAACTGTCAGTTTGCGATCGCTGTTTCTTAGAGAATCAGCCGGCGCGGCGGATCTAGCGCAGGATTACGCATATTACTATGTACGGTAAGGTCTATGGTAGAATTTTATAAAACGGTTTTGATGTCGGCAATATTTTATGGC
The DNA here is from genome assembly GCA_947095525.1 of Trisateles emortualis. NCBI lineage: Eukaryota > Metazoa > Arthropoda > Insecta > Lepidoptera > Erebidae > Trisateles > Trisateles emortualis. The sequence continues at coordinate 14,604,745 of OX352736.1, read as the reverse complement.
TATATATATAGCCCCTCTAGAGAAGTGACATACTGTCAAAAACTTACGTCAAATCCCATACATTTCCTTTTTTGATTTTTCGATTCGACTAACGTTTATGCCACTTGTCTAGAGGATCTGTAATTAGGCTACGAGCCCCGAAAATCAAAATAATAACACCAAAATATGTTAAACCGTAACTCTCTTATCGAAAAATACTCCATCTTTAATACTTCAAGCACTTTCTAGACACTCAATCTATTCAATATTAAATCAAAATATTTCATTAGTCAAAATTGTCTTCCAGCAAAGTGATACCCCTTGATAAAAACAACGAAAACAGAAATTATATTTAGTGTAAATCTGAAAGTATTTGCTACGGCCTATTGTACTTAATATAGTACTTAAGTGATGGTAATATAGTCACGATGAGTGGGTTAGGCCCACCTGGTGTTTGGGCCGCTCAGAAGAGGCTAGAGTCGTGGGCTCGAGCGGCTAGAGAAAGGACATCGAGCGCCAGTAGTGGTCAAAGCCATAATTCTACTGATAGCTTCGGTGATGACAAGTCAGCTGGCAGCCTTAATGTGAGTATAATAAACTATTTTTAAGATAAGCACAATACAAGTGAGAAATCCCGACTGGAAAAGGCCTCTACCTTACAGAAAGCCACAACCAAATAAGTACACACAGCTGTGTAGATATGTTCTTACGGTAACTTCATCAGGCGGGCCGTATACTTGTTTTCCACCTTGATAGTATGAAAAAAAAAGAGAAAACTATGTATGTTTATTTTTTTTTACTACTTGGGTGGCAAACAATGTATCGGCCCACCTGATGTTAAGCAGTTACTGTAGCCTATAGGCGCTTGCAATACCAGAGGTATCACTTGCGTGTTGCCAATCCATTGCCTCACCACCACACCCCATTGCTTTACATCAGGGCTAAGATTTAAGATGGATAGATTCCAGGGATACTCCCATCTTCTTTTTGAAAAAACCGTATTCACGTTTCTTTCAAAACGCATCCCTAAATGAGCGCTGGAGACCTGTACTCACACATAGGAACACGACACCGCTGTGTATAATATTATAATCTAAATTCCGTTTATTTTATCTTTATAATCTGTTAGGACGTATTTCACCAAACACGGGTATAAACACTGCGAACCCGGAGTTATATTGCAAGTTACTATAGAATAATATATACACATATATATATATATATAATATAACAATCCCAGATTAAGGTTTACACAGCGTTGGAGAAAATTCCCCTTTAATCGTAAAAAATATAAGTCTGATAAGAACTGAGTGCGAATATAAGGCGCTTGCGATAATAACTTCGTTTTATATGAAAGTTAATAGGGGTCCCACAGGGCTTCACTCTGGCTCCATACTGTGTTATAACTTTTGAATGTTGATTAATATATTACACTGGCGAACAGTGGTTTAGTTTTATGAAGTTTTATAGCTGATTCTAAATTATTTTGCAGAGTTAATTACGAATCTGATTTTTTATATTATTATTCCCTTTATTAAACTTGAATTTCTAAATTACATCTTTAAATAAATACCCTATATAAAAAATATACCTTTTAAAAATATAAAAAAGGAGGCCCACCGGTATCGGGTACAGGGACCAAGCCTCCAGAGACAGAAACCTCCTCATGATGCGCGCCGTGTCCAAGAAAACCGCCTTCTCCATCTATTCATACATATAATAGTGATATATGTGATAGTGCATATTATTATTATTATAAAAAAAGGATTTAATCACTTTATACACTTATCCGAAACAGTTCCTACCATTCTAAATTCATATATTTGATCGTGCCATCAATCCAACAAAAAATGCTGACCCATAACCCAAAAATGTTCGGTTTAATTACTATATTTGTTTTGATCGTCAGTAAAAATTCAATATGGCGGATAACATTGACAAAACTGTTCGCGAGTAATTGAATGATGGTTGTTAAAAACCCACATTCGTTTGTTTTTTATTGGTATTCGTGGACAAATTTAAAACGTTAACTTTATCAGTTTATAAAGTAAAACTCGACTACGTAAGCATCGTTTTCTGAAAAGAGTGAAACCTTTATTCTCGAGTATAGGTAGGATGGACTATCAATAACACATGTATATTATTCCTTTTTTTTTAAGACAACTGCCGCACTACAAAACAAGGTCTCTGTCGCGGAGGAACAAACATACAGTTCACGGACACAAATTAGACTCAAACTTAGTAAACATTTATTTGTGAATCATACAAAATTTTGTCCCGCGTTGGAACTAAACTCACGACCAGCTCAGCAGTCAGGGTTACCTACTAGCCACTAAACCAATCTGTCTCTAAGAAGTTGTGTAAAAATGTGTATTGTAAATTCCATTTAGTGAATTCTTAGTAGTCTCTTGGTCTTCAATACATGAATGATTCATACAGGGATAAGACAGTTTTTATTTACTATTTACGAGGTGAATAAGCATACTGTCCTCCAGATAGTAAGCAGTTATCTTAGCCTATAGATGCCTGCAACGCCTAAGGTAGGTATAACTCGCGTGATGCCATCCCAAAAATCTTAATACCAGGGTTTTGCGATGATGACGTAACCCTGTGATAGCGACACATATATTTATAAAGGACGTTTTTAAGTTTTTTTTGTTTAAATGAGTGCTGGAGGTCTATACTCACACACAGCTACACCGCTGTGTGTAGTTATTTGGCTGTGATCTTCGATCTTTACGGTGGAGATTATAGCGTATTGCTATATTCGTTTTGAGGAGTAAAATAAGACGATGATTTTTGCTTGTAATCGACTGGTCTTTATTCTTAATCTTAATCTATTTATATTAAAACATAACAAAGGAAAATACAATTATGTGTTGGAAGGGATTAAACGATGAACGTGAGTAATGTGCAGTGACAGCACTTTGCCATATTAATGTATTTACACGTTCACACGTTTTACAATATTAGTTATGGCTGTTGCCATAGATACTCCCTCCTTAAAAAAAAATATTTACGATTAAACTTATTACCCTACACCACGTTGGTTTCTCGTATCACACGCATAAATCTCTTCTCGATTTTTGTTCCGATCGCTCGGAACAACATGTAGACACTGATGATGCATATTATTATTATCACTGCGATAATCGTTATTGTGATCCAACCTCGTATGCTCTGTAGGTCCTCAGCGAGCCTAGAGTGTATCTGCAGTAACTCTTCCGGAATGGCTGGCGCGTTGTTTTGCACCATGTTGACTTGTTCTTTCTCATGAGTACTTGCGTTGGATCCCATGTTGCGTGTGAAAACTTTTTGTCGTGAGTGGTGATTGTAGATCGTTTGTATAGCTTTATATATCATAGCTGGAATCGAACCGTTGGGCGTGAGATTCGCCCTGCACGTGTTTTTTTATTTGCTAGATTATCTTGCGTTTCTACAACTATTTTCTTATCTACTGATGTGCGATTTCTTATCTCCTTATCGTTTATTATGAAGGCGGGTTTTATCCTGTCGATAGATACGGTACTGTGTCTTCCGTTTATCAATATCGTGAATAATTTATCGCTCCGTCTAATTACGAGATAAGGTCCGTCGTATGGCGGCGTCAAGCTCGGCCGCAATCTATCGCATCGTAAGAATACGTGCGTGCATTCTGCTAATTTTGGATGTACAAATATTTTGTCATTTGTGCGCTCTCTCTGTGGCACGGAAGTTATTCGTTCGATGTTTTTCTTCAACTCTTCTACCATTTCAGTGTAGGTTGTTAGGCTTCTTGTCTCGAAAAATGCTCCAGGTAACGTTATTGTTGTTCCATATACTAGTTCGGCTGCCGAAAATCCAGTATCCTGCCGTAAGCTGGTACGGATACCGAGTAATATTGTGGCTAGTTCCTTTGTCCAGTTTGTAGTGTTCCCTCTTGCCATTAATGCTGCTTTCATAGTTCTGTGTAATCGTTCGACTTTCGAGTTTGACTGTGGGTGATACGGAGTTGTCCGTATTTTATTTATTCCCATGAGTTTTGCCAAACTTCTGAATATTCTTGATTCGAATTGAGCTCCCTGATCTGAAGTTATGTATTCAGGACATCCGAATCGGGTTATCCACCCTTCGTATATCACTCTTGCAATTGACTCTGCAGTGATGTCTGACGCTGCGAAAGCTTCTGGCCATGACGTACATCGGTCAATCATTGTTATGATGTATTGTTTATTCTGGGATGTTGTGAGGGGTCCGACAATGTCGACGTGTAGATGAGAGAATCTTTCTGCTGGCATGAATTTTCCAAGTGGTGATTTGGTGTGCCGATGTATTTTTGAACGTTGACACTGTAAACATGCTTCAGTCATCTTGTTGATGTCCGTGTTCATGTTTTCCCAAATGTAGTTCGCTGCAATTAACTTCCTCGTAGTGTTTTTTCCGGGATGGCTTATATTGTGGAAACTCTCGAAAATGTCTCTTCTGAATTTAAGGGGAAGAAATGGTCGTTGTTTCCTGGTTGATAAGTCGCAGAATATCTTGATTCCTTTCTCGTGAAAATGTACCGTTTCGAACCGTAATGATTTATTTGATTTCAATCGTTCGAGTTCGTCATTGTTTTGTTGACAATTTGCTACCTCCTTCCAGTCTATATTGGATGGTAATGATATCGTTTCAACAACTCGAGACAAGGCGTCTGCAACTGTGTTTTCCTTGCCGCTAATATGTGTTATATTAGTGCTGAATTGCGATATGTAGTCCAGGTATCGAATCCGCCTCGGTGTGTCATTCAATGATGGCTTCTTATCGAATGCCTGAATCAATGGCTTATGATCCGTGTAGACGGTGAATTCTCGGCCCTCGATGAGTCTTCTAAAATGTTTAATTGCCATGTAAATTCCCAGTAACTCTCTGTCGTAAGTAGAGTATTTCGTTTGAGCTTCGCTTAGTACTTTTGAAAAGAAAGCTATCGGTTCCCACTTTCCTTTTTGTCGTTGCTGTAGGACGGCGCCTACGCATTTTAAGCTTGCGTCAGTCATCATTGCTAGTTGGGTTTGGCTGTCTGGGCAGGCTATTGACGTTATTTGTCGTATATCCTGTTTGCAGCGCTCGAAAGCGTGGTCCGCTTCTTTATTCCACTGAATGATTGTTTTATCATTTTTCTTCGAATTTCTCAAGTATCTATTTAGAGGCGCTTGATGCTTCGCTGCGTACGGTATGCTGCTTCGGTAGAAGTTTAACATGCCTAAGAAACGACGTAGTTCTTTCACTGTATTTGGTTTCGGATATTCGTTAATTGCTTGAACTTTTTCCGTTGTAGGCGTCAATCCTTGGCTCGTTATATGATAACCAAGAAAATCAATCTCCGATTTTGCAAATTCACACTTGTTTGTGTTAATTGTAATGCCGTTTTCTTGCAGGCGTTTGAATATTTCTTCTAAGTGTTTGTAGTGGACGTCGGTTTCTGAGTCAGCAATTAAAATGTCATCAACGAAAACATATACGTAGTCTAAATCTCTAAATATAGAGTCCATCCACTTTTGAAATGACTGTCCGGCGTTCTTTAAACCGAACGGAAGTCTTGTAAATTCGAAAAGTCCGAACGGCGTTATTATCGCTGTTTTCTCTGGTTCAGCGACAGCAATCGAATAGAATGCTTTCTTTATATCGATTTTACTGAAAATGGTTTTTCCGCTTGCGATATACGTAAAATCTAACAGTCGTGGCAATGGGTATCTATCCGGTACGGTAATTTTGTTGAGTGCGCGGTAGTCACCGCATGCTCTCCATTCGCCATTTTTCTTCTTGACCATATGAAGTGGGGATGCCCACTCACTGCTTGAGGGTCTGCAAATTCCCATATGCATCATCTCCTTGAACTCTTGCTTTGCGATTTTGTATTTGTCTGGAGGAAGAGGACGTGCCCGTGTAGCAACTGGGAACCCTTTTGTTATAATCTCATGCTTAACATTGTGTTTCGGAGGGTTCTTCATCGATCCAGGCTTTGTAATATCTTCATACTTTTCTAACAAGCACCTGATCGAATCTGGTAAGTTCGAGTTAATTGTTCGTATTGATGAAATATTTGCTACTATTATTCGTGCAGGCGTTTCTAATCCCGTTTCTTTGTCGATCAATTTTCGTCCGTGTATATCCACTAACAGCTGGAAATGCTCGAGGAAATCGGCTCCTAGAATCGGCATTTTCACGTCGGCGATGGTAAAACACCATTTGAATTCTCTACGGAGTCCGAAATTCAGTGTTAGCGTGCGTTCTCCATATGTGTTAATTGGGGTTCCGTTGGCGGCGTATACTTGGTATTTGCATGCGTCGCTATCATGTTCCGTGCGATTTAAAACGGAAATGTTTGCACCGGTGTCGACTAAAAATCTATAACTACTGTTTAAGTCGGTTATAGTTAGACGGTTAGCGGGGTGCATAGCACAGAGATCCGTCGCTTTCTGTGCTATTAGTAGTTTTCCGACATCGCATTCGTATTTTTCTTCCATGTACACGGCTGCCGGCATTTTATTGCATTTTGCTTGAATTTGTTATGATAATAACAAATGCCATTCTGCGGCTTTCGATAGTGCGACATTGACCGTGAGCGTGAATCATTACGTGACCGGAAACTGCTGCGTTGTCGCGTTCGAGACAGACGATTGTTGCGAAGCTCGTTTATTTCAATTTGCATCGCTGCAATTTGTGACGTCAGGTTTGTTATTAAACTGATGTCAGCTGTCGACGATATGGCGCTCGTTCGTGTATACGTTAGATTCTCGTGAATTTTGTCGGCTATTTCGCTCAGTTTTTCCAATGTCAAGTCTTCGGATACTGCAATGATAGATGTAATGGTGGCTGGGAGTTGTCGGAACCACAGGAGACGTATCGTATCGTCGTTCATCTTCCCGCTGCCTGCTTCCCGCATTTTTCGTAATAGCTGGGAAGGTTTCTGGTCACCGAGGTCCATCTCTGATAATAGCTTTTGAAATTTTCTGTGCTCGCTCTCCTCGTAACAGCTTATAAGGCGATCTTTAATAGCCGTATATTTTTGCTCGCCTGGAGGATGTGTCAGGATGTCGCTTACTTGATGGATCACCTCCTTTGGCAATTTGGCAATTACCATGTTGTACTTATATTCCTCTCCTTGTTTCTGGGGAGCCATGATTGCTTCGAACTGCGCGAACCACAATCTTGGTGAGTCAGTCCAAAATTGAGGCAGTTTCTCGGTAACTGATATCGCTGCAATACTATCAGTGCTGGCGTCGCCTTTCGCTGGAGTCGCTGGTGGAGCCATGGTGTCTTGTTTGTTTTCTATCACTTTCTAGATTTGATGCTGAAAACCAATTTGGGTTCCGGTCGTCCCGGTATTATATCAGCACTAGAGAAGCGGTAGCCAGTCGGGGTCACCAATTATAGCGTATTGCTATATTCGTTTTGAGGAGTAAAATAAGACGATGATTTTTGCTTGTAATCGACTGGTCTTTATTCTTAATCTTAATCTATTTATATTAAAACATAACAAAGGAAAATACAATTATGTGTTGGAAGGGATTAAACGATGAACGTGAGTAATGTGCAGTGACAGCACTTTGCCATATTAATGTATTTACACGTTCACACGTTTTACAATATTAGTTATGGCTGTTGCCATAGAGATCCTTCCCTAGTCGGGCCTGTTCGCCTATATAGTGCCCTACCTCTCTTAAATTTAAATTGAATTTACCAAAAGAATCGTACCTAACCTTATTTGCTTCTTTGAAATAAATAAAAATAGCCATCTTGGCAACACCACACAATATTCTATTTGGCAACATATTTACAGCGACGATCAAAGTAAAAGATTTTCTCGGGGAATTGTGAACGTAAGCGCTATTGAAGGGTACAAATTGGTCTTCGTACGTTGCGTAGTATTTCTACTTACAAACAAAATATCGATCGTGATGATATAAGTATATACTACTATATACCTGCCTATCATAAGAAGTAGCAGGGGCGTAGCTACGGTATACGACAGGAGCCCGGGCCCGTCTAGGAAGAAGTAGTGTCTATTTTTTATAATAAAATTATTGTCATTCTTGGAACTCCTTATTTAATTTTAGCTTTACTAGATTACGTCATTGATTTTCTTTGTATTAGTTTAAATTAAGGAGAGAGAAGCAGGCTTTTATACAAAAGACCGTCTGGAAAAGGACAGAAGACGACAACCAAATAAAACAGTGGAGTAGTTTTCGTTTTCAGTGCTCATTTGCGGGAGAAATTACTGTTTAGGCCTATTTCACAAAAAGCTCTAAACTATATAGAACTAAAACGAAACTATTTCTAAGCTTCTCGAGTATTCATCTTATTTTGAAATTGTCTGATGTTACTCCGCACTTTACTACATCCTACAAAACGTATTAAAAACAATCTTTATTGCTGGAAACGTGTGAGCACATAAAGTGAATATTAACGAGTTTCTTGATACAAAATATAGTATATTATGTTCCTATATGTTATAGTCAGACATCGAAGTTCCAGAGCTTTGACCAGGTTTGACTAGTAAAACCTCTGACAAGAGGTTCTTTTTAGTTTAATTCCAAAACAATAGCGTGTTTCGATATATTTTGAGGCCAGTCAAACGCCGAAACCTAATACAATTTTACGCTGCAAATTAGATGTTTGATAAATAGTCTATCCTAAGAGCGACCAAGTTAAATTTAACTTGGTCGCTCCTAGGATAGACTAGATAAAGTACAAAAAACAAGACACTCCAAAATAGATTATTTGACGTTCGATTAGAACACACTTCTAGGATTGCCTAAAAGTAAATCGGTCAAAGACAGAAATTGGAATTTGTTTTCAGGTTTGCCAAAGAGCATTTGACACACCTAAGATAAACCAGTAATTACTCATAGGGGCTACAAATGGTTCTTGTATATACATCCACTTTATCTAAACTCTTTAATCATTCTGTTTTAGGTAATATTATTATAAAGCTGAAGAGTTTGTTTGGTTGAACGCGCTTATCTCAGAAAGTACTGGTTCCATTAGAAAAAATCTTTTTTTGTTTAATAGTGCATTTATCCAGGAAGGCTTTAGGCTCTATAACATCACGCTATGATCAATAGGAGCAGAGCAGTAGTGAGATATGTTGCAAAATCGGGAAAAAATATACGTTCCAAATTACCACGCGGACGAAGTCGCGGGCGACCCCTAGTTTAGTATAAACATTATATCAGAAATTTATAGTGGAGCACTTGCTGATCGGTATACAATCAGTAGGCTAAGTTAAGGGCGCGGTAATCTTATGGATGATTTGACATGGCCTGTTGGTCTAGTGATTAGTGACCCTGACTGGGTTTGATTCCCACACGGGACAAAATTTTCGTGATAAATACGTGATTGTTTCAAGTGTGGATGAAATTTCAAATTTGATCAAAGAAAACTAAAGCTAGATCTTACAAATTTTAAATTAAATTGAATTGCTATAAAAACGTCATGATACATCTTCTTTTGGCCACTAACCACTCAATAAAATGAATAAAATTGAGTAAAACCAAATATCGATCGCGACACGAACTTTTCATTTCCCCCGTCACGATGACTTGACAAACGTCAAGGAAAAAGTAATTAAATTATCCCTTTTGAAATCGCTTAGAAAAGTCAAACACCACTTATTAACGTTGAAAGGTTACTGGGGACGGGGTCACGACCTCGAGTAAACATCTACTTGATTCAGAAGCCAAATATCTAATTTTCAAATACCTCGCTAACTGAACCAAGTGTTTAAATACCGAATTCTATGCTTACAACTGAGATTATTTATATTACACAGTGCGATTTGGCATAGTAAAGTCCATAAGGAGAAGGACTGCAAAGCGCAAATACGATCGAATTTCGATTACCGGACGAGCTCTAGTATAATATTTATAAAAAAACCGGGTAATCCTAATTTAGGGCTTCAGCAGGTATGTTACTAGTGCTGCGACCAAACATTCCACCCCACACACTTAAAAACGCTAAACACGGTGATTTATTCGCTGTTCGGATGCTCGATATAGCGACAAACGCTACACTCCGCACACATTCGGATGCCGGTCACATCGATTTAATTCGTTGTTTCATATATTCAGAGTCGTCGTTGACGCGCGCTACAGTAGGGTCGCGCTTCTTCTACATTGTTCGACTGCCTCGGTGGTCCAGTGGCCGCAGTATGCGCCTGCTGTGCACGAGGTTGTGGGTTCGATTCCCACACAGGATAAAACTTTGTGTGACCCACAAAGAATTGTTCTGAGTCTGGGTGTAATTTGTGTCCGTTAGTTGAATGTTTGTAAAGTCCCCCACGTCACAGAGCTTGTTCTCTAGTGCAGGAGTTGTCTTTAAAAAAAAAAAAAAAACAATTGTACGAATTTTGTAAATTCACGCGTTGCGCGACTCTAGCCATTGCCCGTCGACGGCCAACGCTATGAGTTCACAACAGCTCATAGCCAACGAGCTGTTGGCATTCATTCAGCATGCCATCGACACTATGGACGAGGTCAGCATTAAGCAGATATGTAAGTCCAACTTTAAGGATGAAGACGTAAGCAGTGGCAAGAGGCTGTACCAGACACTTGGTAAAATAGACCAGATGCTATCACGCCGAAGGGATGATACCGAAAAGAGCGTGCAATACATCATCACCTTGCTGAAGATGACCGACCCCGACGATGTGCCTGCGTTCGTGGCTAAGGACCCGCATAAGCTGCCTCCCATCACGTTCGACCATGTCGACGTCACCAGGCTGTTTAAGGATATTACAGTCCCGGTATTACAAGTTAAAGCTAAATTAGAGGTGTCTGAAAACACCATATGTGAATTACATGCCGAAGAAGTAGTTGCGCAACGCTAATTCAAGCGGTAGGACAGCCTCTATCGGCAACACTCGTCGCGACAACAGCAGAAAACGCTTCAGTCAGCGGTTTTAAGTCGGTGAGTGCAGTTGCGTCACCAGCTGTCAATATTGCATGCGGTGCAAAATGTCTCGCCGCCGTCCCTGCCTCGTCATGTATAGAGGCATCGAACCGTTGACCCCAAAGCCTGCCTATGCTGCTATTGCCGCCACCAACAAGTCCCCGTTGGTGGTGCAGAAGAAATAAGCTATGAAACAGCAGGTTACAAAAACTAACACGGATAAGGGTGGCTTTATCAAGGTCGAGAAAAGGAAAAGGAAGCCAACTTGTAGGAACCAGTTCGGTACCGCACCGACAGGACCCAATAAGCTGCTGCGTCCTGCAATACCACCGACGTAGCTATATGTGTCCCGCTTGCATCATTTCACTAAGGCATATCACAGGATATTGTGGAGTATATCCAGAAGCAAGTCAACTGGACCTTGAGAGTCGAGAAGTTGGTACCGCGTCATAGCATGAATTTCCATTCGTTTGCGGTGCGGGTGCCAACGCATGAGCTTGACATATTCCTCAAGAAAGAGTTGTATAAAAAAAGTGATATAAAAAAGTAGATAGATGATTCACCAACTACCCAAATTCTACCGTAAACAATGGAATTTACCGCTATTGTTAACTATATTTTACTTATTTTATGCCTAAAACCTGTGTCAATTCAGTTGAAATTAGGTATAAAGGTAGGCTACTATTGTATTGTAAGGCATTTTCATTAGCCATAGAACCAATAAATACGAGTACAAAAGCATTATTCTTTATAATTCTATCACCACAATACGATTAAAGCTATTGCTCCTTAAATGAAAAACGTTTAATGATACGTCATTTTGTCTATTCAGGTATTTTTATGGATATTCCCTTTAAAAAGACAACTCCCGCATTAGAGAACAAGCCCTGTGCCACGGGGACTAAAAACATTTACGGACACAAGTTACACCCACACTCGGAACAAACGTTTATGAATCACATATCATCCTCACATCCTTGCACCTCAAACTTGCCGTACTGTAAGATTCCAGAGGAATTTCTTACCACGTACGATTAGGCTGTGGAATGAGGTCCCTGCCGAGGTTTTCCCAAGAGACTATAGCATGGGGTTCTTCAAGAAAGGAGTTATAAGGTTTTTAAAGGGTCGGCAACGCGTGAGTGACACCCCTGGTGTTGCAAACGTCCATAGGCTACGGCAACTGCTTACCATCAGGCGGGCCGTATGCTTGTTTCTCACCTTGGTAGTATAAAAAAAAAAAAAAAAAAAAGTTTTCTCCCATATCCCAAGAGACTATAGCATGGGGTTCTTCAAGAAAGGAGTTATAAGGTTTTTAAAGGGTCGGCAACGCGTGAGTGACACCCCTGGTGTTGCAAACGTCCATAGGCTACGGTAACTGCTTACTATCAGGCGGGCCGTATGCTTGTTTGCCACCTTGGTAGTATAAAAAAAATGGGAATCGAACCCACGACGTTCGGTTTAGCAGTCAGGGTCATTAACCACTAAAGCAATAGGCCAGTCATTTCTTGTGCCAGTCATTTTTGTGGATTTTCAAACCCTTTTGCCCCACTTGCCAAGAATCTCCTATCTGGACTTTATATGGCCAGTCTGGATACCTTTAAATAGACTTCGGATTTAGGTCGGTTGGATCAAGGGAAACATGTTCAGGTGGGGTATCAGACAGTACGGATTTGGGCTGTTTATGCAGTGTAACTCAAATGGTGTCCTACCTCACATCGCACGCAGGTTTCTTTTTTTTCCTTTCTTTTTTTTTTAAAGATAACTCCCACACTAGAGAACCAGCTCTGTGTCGCAGGGGACTTTACAAACATACAATTAACGGACACAAATTACACCCAGACTCAGAACAACTCTTTGCGGGTCACACAAAGTTTTGTCCTGTGTGGGAATCGAACCCACAACCTCGTGCACAGCAGGCGCATACTGCGACCACTGGACTACCAAGGCAGTCTGGTAGACTTGATGGCTGCCTGCGACAATGCATCACTAAAAATGCTACCGATGTTTTCCATCGAAACGCTAAGAAAAGAAGCAGTTTTATTTTTAATACTACTTGGCCTGTGACACAGCGAAGAAGCTGCAAGAAAGCAGAATGAGATGATATGGACATGTCAAGAGATACCACCCGATTACATCGGTAATCGGGTACTAAAACTGTCTGTACCTGGAACGAGACCGAGGGGAAGACCTAAGACTTCATGAATCGATGCGCACTACGCGCAGAGATATGAGGGCATGCTATGTTCTGGAAGACGACGTCACGGATAGTGCGAAGTGGAAGAAGAACACGAAAAGGGCTGACCCCACCACCATGTGGTATAAATAGTCGGGAAGACAGAGAGAGACTACTTGGATGGCAAACAAGCATACGGCTCACCTGATGTTAAGCAGTTACCGTAGCCTATGGACGCTTGCTATACCAGAGATATCACTTGAGTATTACCAACCCATTTTTACACCAAGGTTTTAAGAAGGGAGTGGAATGGGATAAGAATACGTTTTTTTTTTATAACGTATTCCTACATGAGCGCTGGAGACCTGTTATGTAGGTTAAATATTGCTTAGTAGTATATCTCATCTTACGTTACGTTAAGAGAGGTAGGGCACCATACTAGCGAGCAAGCCTGACTGGGGAGGGACCTCCACCTTACAGAAGACCACAGCCAAATAACTACACACAGTGGTGTAGATGTCTTCCTGTGTGTGAGTACAGGTCTCCAGCGCTCATTTAGGTACCTATACGTTTTGAAAGAAACGTATTCCTATCCTAGGGACACTCCCATCTTAATCTTAATTATTAATCTTAAAAAATGGGTTGGCAACATGCAAGTGATACCTCAGGTATTGCAAGCGTCCATAGGCTACGGTAACTGCTTAACATAAGGCGGGCCGTATGCTTGTCTGCCATCAAAGTAGTATAGAGCACTGGAGACCTGTAAAGTAGGTTAAATATTGCTTAGTAATATTTTTCATGTTACGTCTTTCTAACAGGGTAACAAATTCACTTTAGATCTTCAATGCCGCTCCCTATTTCATACACAAATCCCGACACAAGTATCTGTGAGCTATACGTATATATTTCCTGTGTAGAAATTGAATCTGTGAACTCCATGGCTTGGGGATCAAAGCAAAATATGAGTTTGTTCCGTCTATTTTGTTATGTTGTTTACAAATAAAACATATATTTTAGTATATATAAATATATTTCGTGTACATTTCTGCGACCTCGATCAGATATTTTATAGTTATACTTTTTATCGCGATAACCGACATTCACGCGGGCGGAGCCGAGGGCAACAACTAGTAGGTAAATAAATACCTTTAAATACAATATCTGATTTTTTGTAAGTAGCTTGTTAGCTAGGTTAAGTTACTTTTATTTTATTAACTTTTCATGTAAATATTTGAGGAAATAAATATTTCGTGTATCCCGAAAACGGCTGTAAAAATTTGGATCTTTCTTTTTTTTGATTGGATTGGTTTTTATTTTTAGACTAGCTGTTGCCCGCGGTTCCGCCCACGTAGATGTCGGTTATCGCTGTAAAAAGTAGTAGCCTATGTGTTATTCCAGATCATTATCTATCCCTGTGCCAAATTTCATCCAGATCCGTTCAGTAGTTTTTACGTGATAGAGTAACAAACATCCATCCATCCATCCATTCTTAAAAACTTTAACATTTATAATATTAGTAAGGATTTATTTAAAAAACATTGATAAAAAGCTCGGTTAATCAGGTACTTACAGTCACGTGACAAACATTCCCATAACACATGCAGAAAAATAATATAAATCATTGAATTCTTTCTTAAAATTACAAAAATGAAGCAAAAATTTTATCTCATTTTTCTATAAACTACATTCGCTAGATAACCGTTAACACCTAAGAACGCGAGCTCATAACTTGGAGCCAATGAAACGTACGTATGAATAGAATACTGAAATATAAAATTCAGTTTTATTTAAGTTATAAAGTGGAATATTGCGTATAAGAAAATAATGTAGAAAATCTCAGAATTCTCAGCAGAAGGTCGAGGATTTTATAGACTTTATTGTACTAGAAAACCGTCTTCCAAGTACAATATTATATTACTTAAGCCTCTTATATTTTTGTATGAGACAAAGATGATTTTTATTTCTCCTTTGAGACGTTGATGGCGGGATTTTCTCAGAAGGAAATATGTTTAGTGATAACTCTGATGTTTTCGCTCTTGAAGAGACACGAGACCTGAACTTTGTTGATGCATTTAATAATATCTTGAAAGTTCATCGTAACTTTAAATTACACTTTCCACTAGTTTTAATGAATATAATAAATGTTGGAGTAAATAAATTGGGGTGAACGCACGGATAAGCCGCCATTTGCATTTTATTAGCTTAAACATTAGGGGTGTTATAAGTTTTAAGCTTTTGTGTGTCTGTCTATGACGTCGTAGTGCCTAGATCGATAACTCACGTAAATGCACTTACATTCAACTAAAGATATAAATTTCCAGGGTGACAGGGAAAAAAAGTATGCTGGCATTAGTTTTTATTATGTTCATAAGTATCATGTATTTGATCTAAATGAATAAATGAGTTTGACTTTGACTTTGACAGGGTCATCATAATTGATTTCATTTTGCTTACCACTTGATAATAAACAGATATTGGCACTTAATGTGGAGAATAGTACACGTGTCTACTCAAAAAATGTTACACGAGAATTTCGTGCTCTGGAATTGGAAAACTTTTAATTTTGATGCATTTTTGCATGTTTTGTTTTAATTTAGGGCGTATGCTTGTTGACCTCTTAAGTACTATAAAAAAGAACAGTCAAAGAGGTCAACAAGCATACGCCCGGCCTGATGGAAAGCAGTTGCCTATGAACGCTTGTAACACCAGGAGTATCACTTGCACGTTGCCAACCTAACCTATATACCTATACTCCTTTCTTGAAAAACTCCCCGAGAAAACCTCGGCAGGGAAGCTCATTCCAGAACCTTAATTTTACGTGGGAGGAAATTTCTCTGGACGCACGATGAAGGTCTCACTGTCTCCATCAATTAAATGTTATTTATTCAAAAACATATCTGACTGCCTCGGTGGTCCAGTGGGTGTAGTATGCGCCTGCTGTGCACGGGGTTGTGGGTTCAATTCCCACACAGGGACAAAACTTTGTGTGACCCACAAAGAGTTGTTCTGAGTCTGGGTGTAATTTGTGTCCGTTGATTGTATGTTTGTAAAGTCCCCCGCGACACAGAGCTTGTTCTCTAGTGCGGGAGTTGTCTTTTAAAAAAAAAAAAAAATATATATATATATATATATTGAATCCTAATCTCCAACTATATATCATACGTGTCAGTGTTTATAGGTACATTCTTGTCGACAGGAGATGCTGATACCGAAGGAGCAATGTCGCGTACAGCCCCTATCGACGGAGAACCGTGCGGCCAGCTCCTTGCCACACGCCCGACTAGCCAGGACACCTTCTATATCGTCCCAGAGCAGCCTGGACAGCGGCACTTCCCGAGCTACTGTACGTACATCATTCATAATTTCATCAACAGCTGAGCATAGCCTTCACTTTCATTGTGCCAGATTTTTATTAAGGTGGCAAACAAGCATATGGCCCGCCTGATGTTAAGCACTAACCGTAACCTATAGACGCTTGCGATACCAGGAGTATCACTTACGTTTACGTCATTCTTATACACCAGGGTTTTAAGAATTAGTATCCCAATAGAGAGGTGTAGTTATTTGGCCGTGGTCTTTTGTAAGGAGAAGGTCGTTCGCCAGCTGAGCTTGCTCGCTATTATGGTGCCCTACCTCTCTTAATGCTATATCAATACAATTTTTCTAGCTGTTCTATCTCATACCGAGTAAAAGCTTTCAATGCATTGATACGGGCGTTGTACATGGCCCACACTAAGCCTGCCTACTACGAGAACTCGTTTAAATTCAATTGCTGTTATTTTGTTCAATTGTTTGTCTATTTAGAGCGGTGTGTACGTGCATAGTGAGAATAAAAAGCATTTAGAGTGTTTGCAGTTCTTTTAATACTCCATTGTGCATAAAATTTGACCGTATGGTATTGGTGGTGACTTCGCAATTAAACACTGCGTTGCGTGTTGTATGTTCGATCCCCACACGAGACAAAAAACTTGTAATAAAGTAATTTGTTAAAAAAAAAACAAAATGCGACGTAGACGGGCCTGCAAACTAAATAGATTAAATAAGCTCGAAATTATATCTGCTAATCCAACTAACGTAGTTAAATAGCTTTCGCCCGAGTTTTCGCCTACTTATTCCAGACTGAAATCTATTTCTGTGCGAAATTTCATCCAGCTCCGTTGAGCCTTTCTAGCGTGGTTGATTAACAGACATCCATCCAAATCAACGACACGTTAAAATCGGTCACGAGTTGTAACAGTCGTCGGGTCACGCTAGAGATTAAGCGCGATTTGTTTAAAGTAGTAATTATAAAAGTAAAAATACGTACCACTCGGTAAGTATAAAAAGATTGATGGAGTTTTAAAGTCACCGATGTGAATGAAAAAGGAACATAAATAAGCTTAAAACTCACTTACACGACACCGCTCCAACACCGCCCCATACAACACCGCCTTAAACGGAGATGATGATTACTCCGTATTTGTTTTTTATACTACTAAGGAGGCAAACAAGCATACGGCCCGCCTAATGGTAAGCAGTTACCTATGGACGCTTGCAACACCATTCACTCGCGTATCACTCGCGCGTTGCCGACCCTTTAGAAACCTTATAACTCCTTTCTTGAAGAACCCCATGCTATAGTCTCTCGAGAAAACCTCGACAGGAAGCTCATTCCACAAAGACCGCAGCTGTCGCTTTTTCCCACCGACAAGCTAGCAATGTGCTTCAAGCGACCAGTTGACGTAGTAAACATGTAGTAAGCGAGACGATAACTATCGAGCGGTACGATGGCTGTAAGCTCGCTTGCTCCTATGTTATCATTGTAAAATGTACCTAAATAGCATAACTTTAAACTTGTATTTGAATTCCCTATAATTTACCGTGCGGAAGCGGTGTCGTATTACTGTGCTACGGTACTTAAGGCCTCATAACAATACACTTAAATCTTTCAAAACATCTGATAATGACACCTACATCATTTTATGTCAGTTCCGTATACACAGGCATTATTTCGACATGTGTGAAAGCTTTGTTGTTTAGAGTCTCATCAAAGCTGCGGTCATAGGCTTTATAGTAGTTAATTACAAATTTCCGAGGCTGGTTCCCGTGAAATTGAGTACCCTATTCATTATTATCGGTGCATTGTTTCAGAGATTATGTTATACACCGAGCTAAATCCATCATACTCATATATCAATAACGAAGTAATACCACAGTTTAATGTTCAACAGCATGTTCATTCACACACATAAAACACAGACTCACTCCCACACACACACACACATCCTACATATAATAGCAACCCATATATGTCCCACTGCAGGGCAAGGGTCTCCTCTCCTCTATCAAGAAAGAGAGTGGGGTTAGGCCTTAATTTACACACGCTGGCCTAATGCGGGTTGGTGAATCAGACATGCCTATAGAATTCTAAGACATGTAGGTTTCCTCACGATGTTTTTCTTTACCGTTAGCAGATTAGTACATATAAACTCCACAAAGAGAAGTTCACATTGGTACTGCCTCTTGCATGCAAGTCGGTTACTTTCCCACTCGGCTCTAGATTCTTATTTTAAGTAATTTCTGTTGTTATTTTTATTTATATTTTTTACTCTGTAGATACGGAAGAGTTAAGTCTCCTAACACAGGCTTAATTTGCTTAAAAGGAGGCTCCAATCACTACTTGTTAAGAATAAACATTGCGTTACAAACAACACTGCGCGGCGTGTTGTGGATTTGATCCCCACTTTAGACAAAATTTTGTATGATCCATAAAAGTAAATAATAAAAGTCTCGAGTCTGGGTGTACTCTATTTCCGTAAATTCTATGTTTGTAAGTTGTTTTTTAAAAAAAGAAACAAAAACTGCCATTTGAACAGAATGAACTAGCTGTTTCCCGCTTAAACTGTGTAACTGTACGGTAGTAGGATGTAATCCGAGCTTGATGATTACATAATTACCTGAGATGAACGTTGCGGTGTAGTTGAAATTGGGTCATCACCAGGTCAGGTAATATGTAGCTGTATATGTACTTACTCTCTACCTTTGTAAATAGTGGTAGTGTATGCGACTGCCGTTCAAACTTTGATTCCCGGGTCGGATGGTATTTAATGATGACAAAAAGTCAAAGTCAAACTCATTGATTCATATCCTTGTAGATCAAATGCATGATACTTATGAACATTGGTATATATCTATTCCACTAGATGAGCAATAACTGCAAACAATACCAAAAAAATGTAAGACCCGCGGTCATATGCCCGAGCGTCTTTTGTTTTTTATTTGGAATGCAACACAGCTTGTCGGTGCAAGTAATATCACTGTCTCTGTCATATTGAATTTAAGTCATCGTGCTCACGAACTAGAGTAAAAGAGTTAGAAATGTTTGGTTGGTGGTTTCAAAACTACGCCGGCATAATGGAATATTGTATGGATTTGCTACTGTATATGTTTACCTCAGTGCTTATAAACTGAAGATTTCGAACATTTGTAAGTAGGATTTTGATTTACCAACACGCAAGTGATACCCCTAGTATTGCAAGTAACAACATCAGGCGGGCTGTATGCTTGTTTACCACTCAAGTAGTATAAAATGACCTACTAACTGCAAAGGAAAGCATCGCGAAGAAACCCACATGATTGTTTTAAAATAAATTCCAAAATTAAATACTAATCTTATTACAGCGCGCGTTGCATTATTGTCTGTAGATGTACAGGCAATAATTTGTGACCTCGTAATAATGAGTTAACCTTGGCATTGAATGCTATTATGAGGCCTACTATTACTATAATGTTGTCTAGACAGAATAAGAACTGTGAGTACAAAATGCCTTTCCTACGAAAACCAAAATCAGTCCATTTGAGAGCCGTAATACCAACCATAAATTTATATTTTAACAACCATATTGTGATTTCAAAAAAAAATTATAAACGAACGTAAAATATACAGCCAATAAAAATATAAAATTCCTTGTTCAAAAATATCGAACATTCCAAATTCGTTTGAATTTTTCGAGCTCGAATGTTGTTTTTTTTTAATTTACTCTTTTGCATCTGGCATCCAATTTCGTATGCAGGATATGAACTCGGCATTGATGAGCGGTCAATCTACACTGGCCGAACACAAATCCAGATTAATAATAAAACCTTTCTTTAATTAATTCGCCCCTTTCTCATTAATTTGAAGTACGGCAGAAAGTTAAAACCATTACCTTTTTTGTTACATTTTGTGATGAATGGCGTTTTACCTTGATTTAAGATCTTTGTTTTAGACATTTTAATTTAGAGTTTTGGTTTAACCTCTTTCGTATTATTAAAGACACAATACTATTTATTACAGGCAATATAATTTGTAGTGCACATTTATTATTTTGTAAGACCTCTATGTATAAATTTGTACCAATTTCAATGAATAAATAATTATTATTAATTTCAATGAATAAATGATTATTATTAATTTCAATGAATAAATGATTATTATTATTATTAATAATTTATATGATTCTACTAGGTGGGTGCTATTACGGATTTTACGATATGCATTTCTTCTCTTCTTCTTGATGTTATTTCTGTTCTTCTACCTACGTACTGTGCAAATTCATATTCAAGAATGTTCTGGTTAACTATAATGGACAACGGGTCTAAATCGCGTAATATTTTGATGGTTTTCATACATTTTGTTACCCGACGTTTCGGTGGAATTGCACCGACCGTGGTCACGAGTTGACTCGGGTATGAAAACCATCAAAATATTACTCGATTTAGGCCCGTTGTCCATTATAGTAATAATAATAATAATGTCCTCTAAACCAAAGTTCGGCCACGGCGGCTAATCTCAACGGAGATCCATCTGCGCGGGAGATATTATAGTGCACAAGTGTGTGCGCAAACACAAGTGCATTCTTTATTCCCTCACTCTCATATTCCAGTGGGACGGCAATCCGACATGACCGGAGAGAGATCAGGCGTAGGACCAACGGCTTAAGAGGAAATGCGGGCGGAGAGACTTTTGAATATTAGGTATTTGAATAAACTATCGCTGTCGCTCTGCGAGCGCTCGGCCACGCGATTTGTGCGAGAGGGACAACTGCATATCCGACTAAACAGCTTAAGTAAAAAGTCGTAATTCGAGGTTTGGCTCTCGCCTATTTCCTCCTCCATTATTAGACCAATTTAAAAGATATTTCGTAAACTGCATGATTAGGATATAAAATGTGCCCCTATGTTTTCCTTTTTTCAATAACAGTTGTCATATTTGTATACCAGGCCTATGTTGACAGCCGTCTAAAATGGTTATTTTGAGCATTTTTAAGGGTTTCTAGTGCTTATAAATATAATGAATCATTAAAAAGGAAAACATAGGAACATACAAGAAGTTGATATTAATTTTATTGCAAAAAATGTTTACTTTAAGATCGTAAACCAGGTAGAAAACAGGCGAGAGCGTTTCTATGGAGAATAGACACACCGCATTTCCTCTTAACGTGCTTTCCGAGGCACGGGAGTGTAAATACCGCCAATTTTCAAACTCCTGTATTGTGAAGTTCTAGACAGAAAAACCCAATATATTTTTTGGCCCAACCCGGGAATCGAACCCGGTACCTCGTGATCAGCAGTCACGCACATCGACCACTGAGCCACCGAGGCAATCCATTTATAGTACAATGTTTTCAAATCGTGCAAGTTTAAAAGACTTTAATGTTCTGGTTTAAGTGTCATACGAGTAAATGATTGTTATGCCTGCCTACCTATAATTTTATTGACATTCAACTAGATCAGTTCAGAAAATTAATCAAATCACTTAATTTCTTTAGGGAAATGGCAGAATCGAGTTCTCGTTTTAACATCTCCAGTGTTCACAAAGTTGCTTCCGCATAAAAATATGTTAAGCTTTGATATAAATTCTTAAAAATAACATATACTCGTATAAAAATAATAGCAATCCATAGATATCCCACTGCTGGGAGAGCTTAGGCCTTAATTCACATACGCTGACCTAATACGGGTTGGTTAATATATTTTTATTTTTATACTAGGCACTTGGATAGCAAATAAGCCCACCTGATGTTTAGCAGTTACCGTAGCCTACGGACGCTTGCAACACCAGAGGTATCATTTGCGTGTTGCCAACACATTTTTTACACCAAGGCTTTAAGATATGAGTATCCCTGGGATAGGAATATGTTTATTTAAAAACGCATCCCTAAATGAGCGCTGGAGACCTGTAAAGGTGTAGCTTTCCTCACTATGTTTTCCTATAATAATCTTCTCAAAAGTACCATTTTCTCTTTCCAGTGACGATTTTTACTATATGTTCTTACTTTATAACATACTAGCTGTTGCCCGCGGCTCCGCCCGCGTGGATGTCGGTTATCGCTGTAAAAAGTAATCTATATCTGTGCCAAATTTCATCCAGATCCGTTCAGTAGTTTTTACGTAAAAGAGTAACAAATATACATACATCAATCCATCCATACTTACAAACTTTCGCATTTATAATATTAGTAGGATTTAGCTACCACATAAATAATAATAATAATAATATTTTGGGACAACTCACACAACGCCACCTGATTCCAAACTAGGCAGAGCCTGTACTATAGTAACCAGACAACTGATAAACATATTTATATATTTCTAAATACATACATAATATACATAAATTACACCCAGACACAGCACAAACAATTGTGCTCATCACACAAATATTTATCCTGGGTGGGAATCGAACCCACGACCTGCGGCGTAGCAGTCAGAGCCACTAACCACTAGACCAACGCAAATAAAAGAGTTACACTTAATATAGAGTCAAGCTGAAGGTTCTCAATGTCCTCTAGCTAATTAATCTAGTTGCAAACCGCATCTCATCCTGTTGCATTTGAGTTCAAGGTAATTACTCGATAACTGGATTCATTAACATGGATTAGCTTACGGTAACGCGGTTCCCTATTGAACTGATCATGTTTTCCTGATATTACACGACTGCATGATGGGTTCAGTGGGTATCTCGCCATTTACCATTGCGCGGCGTGTTGTGGGTTCGATTCCCACACGGGACAAAATTTGTGTGATCCATAAATGGTTGTCCCGAGTCTAGGTGTACTGTGGGCCAAATACAAATTTATGTTTGTAAAGTCCCCCGCGACACATGGCTTGTTCCCTAGTGAACCTCCGCACTAAGGAACAAGACCTGTGTCGCGGAGGACTTTGAAAAAAAATACTAGGTACACGTGTATGGGCAAATACACTATTATCTCTTTTTGAGTCGGATAGATCGGGGATTTTTTATAGTCCTGTGGTCGTTTGTCTGACTGTTGGTCTCGAGGTATCGGGTTCAATACCCGGGTCGGGCTAAAAAATAGACGTTGAGTTTTTCTGTCAAGAAATTCACCATAGATACAAGAATTGTATACAAGTTCTAGTATAGATAATTACACCCAGACACAATAAATAATGTTTATTTATTTATTGAAACTTCTTGCACAAAGTTACAAAGGCGGACTTATGCCTGAGGTATTTTCTACCAGTCAACCAGATGAGAATGCAGAGATATTAATGGCAGGTGGTAAAATTATTAAAAGTTAAGAATAAATGCCTATAGTTGTTATACATGATATTATTAGGATGTTGCTTATTACACAAAGATAAGTACTGGGTAGGATTCGAACTCGACCTCCAGCTTAGCATTCAGCGACATTAACCAATCAACAGGCCAATATATAAATAAAATTCTATACTGCTTCACCGTCTATTTTTTTCATTGTTCAGCAGCTAATTTTGGCATAACCATTATTGCTGATAGACGGTATGAACATTATATTAGAAAGAAAGAAAAATATTTTATTTGTTTTTATATAAAAACTTAAAATTATTATATTAAATAAAAACAAAAAAGCAAATAAGTATCACTTGCGTGTTGCCAACCCAATTTTTGGCACCAGGGCTTTAAGATGGAAGTATCCTTGGGATAGGAATACGTTTCTTTCAAAACGCATCCCTAAATGAGCGCTGGAGACCTGTACTCATACACAGAAACATAACTACACCGCTGTGTGTAGTTATTTGGCTGTGGTCTTGTAAGGTGGAGGTCCTTCCCCAGTCGGGCCTGTTCGCTAGTATGGTGCCCTACTTCTCTTGATATTAGTCATAATAAACCCACAAACTAATGCACTGACAAAATCTTCTAGAAAATATTTTTTTTTTAAAGACAACTCCCGCACTAGAGAACAAACTCTGTGTCGCGGGGGACTTTACAAACATACAATTATCGGACACAAATTACACCCAGACTCAGAACAACTCTTTGTGGGTCACAGAAAGTTTTGTCCTATGTGGGAATCGAACCCACAACCTCGTGCACAGAAGGCACATACTGCGACCACTGGACCACCAAAACAGTAATAAAACACTTCCAACAGATCCTTCCGTTCCTTTAAAACCATTGAACAATAAAACCTTTCCTGAAAACATTATTCATTATGAACACAGAAACCCTCAAAAAGCTTTCGTGTTTTTTTAACATTTTATTCGGTGAAGTGGGAAGTGTCCAATTTCTTTTACAGACGTATAATTTACCAACGACTTTACGGCAAGTTTACTAGATTGTATTAATAGATAAAATTTAAGGTAATATTGAGTAGTGGAGTATTAGGAAACGTTCTGTTGCGCAATAGAAACCATGCTACAAGATTGAAAAGGCAACACTGATTTTGATAGTGTATGTTTTGAAAAGTTATTTCACGATTCAATTTAAGGAGCAGGGCACCATACTAGCGAGCAAGCCCGACTGGGGAAGAACCTCCACCTTACAGAAGACCACAGACAAATAACTACACACAGCGGTGTAGTTGTGTTCCTGTGTGTGAGTATAGGTCTCCAGCGCTCATTTAGGGATGCGTTTTAAAAGAAACGTATTCCTATCCAAGGGTTACTTCCATCTTAAAGCCTCGTCTCTGACGAGATAAGCTGCCATGACCGAAATTCGGTTAGGAGGGATATTACTCATTTTTCTTTTTTTTTCTTTTCAAAGACAACTTTCTTATATATAAACATATACTTACATACAATTCACGGCTATAATTTACACCCAGACTCGGAACAAACATTTATGATTCACACAAAGTTTGTTTTTAAACTATTAATAAGGCAAACCAGCATATGACTCGCCTGATAGTAAGCAGTTACCGTAGCTTATGGACGCTTGTAACACCAGGAGTGTCACTCGCGCGTTGCCGACCCTTCAAAAACTTTATCACTCCTTTCTTGAAGAACCCCATGCTATAGTCTCTCGGGAAAACTTCGGCAGGGAGCTCAATCAACAACCTAATCGTACGTGATTGGAAACTCCTTTCAAACCGTAAGGTACGCATTTTGAGGTGCTAGGATGTGGCGTTGATAAAACGTCTCGTGTGGGAATCGAACCCAGCTTATCAGTCAGTGTCACAAACCACTAGACAAATACCCAACTATTTGCAACAATTGCTCAACAAATGATTCCCAATGGACCCAAGGCTTAAAAGAAAAGCAATCACAGGTTACACGCGATACACAAACTAAATTCTATTCAGCCGTAGTTTAGTGTAAGTGGCCTTGAAACAAGCGATTAACTAAATGTCAACAAAGTACCAAAATGAGATAATAATATGTTCGGTAATGTTGTCATTTGTACAATGGATGGATGTTTATAATTTTCCTATTGTTGTGTTATTTAAAAATAAATAATCGATATAGAACATTTGACTGCAAGGTTGGTTTGTTACCTCGCCATTTTACCAATGCGCGACGAGTTGTGGATTTGATCACACACGGAACAAAAATTTACGTGATCCATAAATGATTGTGCCAAAGTCAAAGTAAAACTCATTTATTCATTTAGATCAAATACATGATACTTATGAACGTCATAAAAACAAATGCCAGCATACTTTTTTCCTACGGCCAATCCGCTGACTAGGGTAGGGCCTCGAGAAGAATTGGCAAAATTAAATTTAGGTATTAAAATATAAAAACTATATGTTGATTATTTAAAATAAAATCATGCCAAGATTTAGCACCATTTCACGAGTACCGAGTTTAGATGTACTATGTGTCCCTCAACTGTATGTTTGTAAACTAAACCCGCGACACAGGACTTGTTATCTAGTGCGTGAGTTGTCTTTTATTTAAAAAATCGACGCACTTATACAAAGTTTTTAATTTGAAAACTTTTAAGATCCTATACACTTAGCGTTTTGTTCGTAATCGCTGGTTTTACAGCCATAATGTATCTGACAGACAAACACCTGGGACCATAATAATATAACGTACATGAAACGTTACTTTTGTGCAGTCACGTAACGATGACCCAGGGGGGAGTTGATATAAATGGGGGATATGGGAAGTATGCGATGCAGTCAAAGGCTCATTAAGCTTCACACACTGTACAAGTAGGAATATTCTGTTCAATTAAACAAAAAAAAACCTTTTTATTTTTTCATTTTTACAAAAGTTTAGTTCTAAAAAGTGCCTAAAGACCCACATTACGCTAAGAACTGCTTAATGAAGATGAACAAAAGTGATAAACGGAGTTAAAGACGTGCTCCTCTTAGACTAATAAACTTATAACTATGTACCTGATGCATCTTGATTTTAGAAGCTATGTTTAAGCTCAATGTTTTTTTACTCATGTTGTTAATTTATTTCAAAACAATACTGTGTTTTTTTATACTATTTGGATGGCAAACAAGCATACGGCTCGCCTGATGTTAAGCAGTAATATTAATATTAGCAGTAGTATTAACCAGCTACCGTAGTCCATGCACGCTTGGAATACCAGAAGTATCACTTGCACGTTACCGACCCATTTTTTTCACACCAGGGCTTTAAGATATAAGTCTCCTGGATTAGGAAAACGTTTCTTTCAAAACGCATTCCTAAATGAGCGCCAGAGACCTGTACTCACACACAGGAACACAACTACACCGCTGTATGTAGTTATTCGGCTGTGGTCTTTTGTAAGGTTGTTGTGTTTACTTTAATATAGACATTAATATCAAAAGCATGTCATAAAAAGCTTAAAAAATCCAACAAAACAAAACAGTTTGCATAATGCAAACTTGAGAAATCACTTTTCTCCATTCTCTACTACAAAACCTTTCCTTAGAAATAACAATTACAATGTATAATAACGGGACGGTGAGATAACTAAAATTTAAATTGCTTTTAAAGGTACAAACTGGCTAACAAAGTAGGTTGGAAGCGTGGGGCGGGCGCAAAACTGTATGAATAATAAAGTGATGTAGATTCACCGCAGATCATTGTTCTGAATGTATATAGTATCGAATTTTGTATGAGGCAAGCCTTAAAACCGCTATGGTTCGTTTCAGAAATATTGCAAATAGACATTATTGTATAACATTCTAGAGACATGCCTGATTCACCAACCCGCGTTAGGCCAGCGTGGGTGAATTAAGGCTTGGGATATCGCCAACGACCTTGAGCATTTGGGCGAAGCAAACACGACTCTATTGTCTAGGCGAGCGCGGGGATACAAACGATGTACTCTTTGAATGGACGTCTTATTCATTTTTTTGTTAATCATTTTTAATAATTTAAAATTATTTAAATATAACATTACCAAATTATACTTGTTGTTAATGTTTACTTCAAATATTGGTATTTTTTCGTATTATTTGATAAAAATTTAAGTCATAAAGTGGTTACACCTTAATAATTTGGTGCTGATTCGATGGTTTTTTTACAAACTATGTAGAATTACTATATAATGTATGACAAAACCATATTATGAAACACATATTGTAGATTAATAATGTATTTTTTGGCAGTCATTTGTCTATAAATGCCAAAAAAAATGGTTTAATTTACACCTCTTTTTCATCATTTTTTGAACTTTGGAAAGCGAAGACATCGATCCAATACACAGTGGCCTTAGAAAATGAGTATTATTGTTATAAGCAGACGAACTTACTAAGGTTTACCGCATCTACGCCTCAGAAGCGTATACTTCTACTAATATCTACTATCCTACTCATAATTTCATCTGTCTCTGTCACAGGCTGTTCCTATGACCTAAATAAATATTGTATCAAGGCTAAAGCTCCGTGTTTCCAATTAAGCTCGATCGGCGAGCGTCAAAGGCGATTAACTCATTATACAATGGACAGGTAATATTTTACACAGATTTTTTTATTTAATAGGATTAACTATCCGCCATGATGGAAACTGAACAAATCTAGTAGTAATATTACGTGAAATTAAAACTTTATACCTCTTTTTAAGCACAATGCGCGCACGGAGGACCTTGCGATTTGGTATAGAAAGCAAATTACGATCAAATTTGACAATTTCTAGTTTCAATTCATCAATAAAAGGTCCACATGTTTCCATTTCATTTAGGGATGCGTTTTTAACGGATTTTTTGGTCGACAACATGCAGGCAATACGTCTATTATTGCTAGCGTCCAATAGGCTACGGTAACTGCCTTCTATCAGTCGAGCCGTATGCTTGTTTACCACCTAAGGAGTATAAAAATGGTATTGACAGATATTCAATACTCGTGAATTCATCTTGTTTGAGGTCTACCCACGCTAAGCCTTCTAGTTTGTGGTCGCCACTCTACTTAGGTATGCAAATGTCAAATTATGAGAATGCCCATGAATGAGTATGCTCATGAATTCAAAATACAGCATACAAAAAATACATAAATTTCAACTCTTGCTATAAAAAATAACTGGCTGAAAAAACTTGAACGAAGTGTAAAAGTTTGTGCATGAAAATATATGAATAATAAAAACGTTTGACTCAGACATTGCTGATCATTCCCGTGGTACTAACAGAGTACTTTGCAGATATATTACTGCTGTCAGTCACTAAAAAAAAGTCTAACAGAAGTTATAATATTGTTACGTTCACTGCTGAGACCAGTTGTTACGAACTGCCGCTGACACTAATTGTTATGTTCGATGACGACTACAATAGTTACTTGTCAGGATAGGGTTCGATTAAAATGCCAGGTTACGCGATAACGAGTATATTAGCACTTCAACACAAAACACACAATGACACTTACAATACACCGTAAACACAATTACACATTATAACAGTTCACTCACTAAACTCTTCACTATAACACAAAACACTTCACTAAAGTCTTCCAATATCGTCCCGATATATGGCCTGTATCGCTGTCTTCTTCTCAGTGAAGACTCGTTGACTTCTCAACGAAGACTCAACTAAGACTCTTCAACCAAGACTGACTGTCCGCCGCAGGTCGGCCCCTTATATATTACTCGCCACGGAATCGAGAATATACGCGAGGATCGTAGTAAGTTATAGTAACGTCTTTACGAAGAAACCCGTTACTCGAACGTTCATTCATGATGTAAACAAGTCACCGTGCTAGTGCCATAAACCTTGTGCCTAAACGCTAAGGTTCATATTCGCACGTTCCGTTCGACCGCTATTCATCCTTTGTTCTCTTTATGATGTTTTTTCTGTATTGTTCGAGACACTTTATGAATAGCTATTGTTTTCAGATAGCGGTAGTTTTTAGGGCCAACCTGTGCGTCGTAACAATATGTATAATATAATCTTCGACAGTCAGTTCTATGCTCTGCCCTGGGGCTGTACCATGACGAGTTCATGAATGAATGAATGAAGTGGTATGAGCGAGAAAGAGGAACGGAGCTATATAGCATGTATAGGTCTGTCACTTTTTCTCACTCGAAAGACTCAAGCTTATACTCAAATGGTAAGGCCATAATGGTAACAGTTTTGTCTCTGCATCACCCAAAGGTTGACTGGTAGAGAATGTCTTTGGCATTAAGTCCGCCATTGTACCATTACGTTGTGCAAGAAGTTTCAGATAAA
Organism: Trisateles emortualis; assembly: GCA_947095525.1. Classification (NCBI taxonomy): domain Eukaryota; kingdom Metazoa; phylum Arthropoda; class Insecta; order Lepidoptera; family Erebidae; genus Trisateles; species Trisateles emortualis. The sequence goes on along the minus strand of OX352736.1, from coordinate 14,574,836 downwards.
TAAATAAGGCCTCTGCTAAGGAAGAAAGGCACAGATGCATGACAGAGCAAAACGAAAATCTTGCATCTAAAATAAAAAAAACTAAAATAGTGCCTTGGTGGCCGCAGCATGCGCCAGCTCTACACGAGGATGTGGGTTCGAATCCCACACAGGACAAAACATTATGCGACCAATAAAGAGTTGTTATGAGTCAGGATGTAATTTGTGTCCGTTAATTGTATGTTTATAAAGTCTCCCGCGACACAGAGCTTGTTCTCTAGTGCGGGAGTTGTCTTTTAAAGAGAAGAAAAAGAAAATGCCGTTTGTCCCGTAAATTTTCTGATACCCTATCCCAATCCAATTTATTAAAAAAACAAACGAACATACCATAGATAGATAAATAAAGATGTCCAGTTATAATCAGTAAAAAAAACCTAGGATAGGAAAACGTTTTCATAAAAAAGGCATCCCTAAATGAGCATTGGAGACCTGAATTTACACACAGGAACACAACTAAACCACTGTGTGTAGTTATTTGGTTGTGGTCTTTTGTAAGGCGAAGAAAGGAGGGTTCTTCCCTAGTCGAGCCTACTTGCTTATATGGTACACCTTTTACGGGAAATTTATGTGAAAGTAACTCTGTTTGTTTGTTACCGTTTCATGACGACTGTGAAAATGGCGGATCGATTAAATTTGGTTAAGAGATAGATTTTATTCAGGGGAAGGACATAAGGTATTTTTAACACGATAGCTGACTTCATCTCGGGCAGAACCTCGGCCGTAATCTAGTTTCTCATACTTAAATAATTGAAACCGACTAATATTATAAACGCGAAAGTTTGTAAGAATGTATAGATGTATGTTTGTTACTCTTTCATGCAAAAACTAATGAACGGATCTGGTTTTAATTTGGCATAGTTATAGATTATATTATAGTCTGTAATAACATATAGGCTACTTTTTATCTCGGAAAAAATCTGTTCCCTAGATACAATGTCTAGGGAAAAAATCTGTTCCCTAGACATTGTACGTGCGGGAAAACCGCGGGCGGAAGCTAGTAATTTTTTATACTACTTTTGTGGCAAACTAGCATACGGCCAATCTGATGTTAAGCAGTTACCGTAGCCTATGCATGCTTGCAATATAGAGTTGAACTTGCGTGTTGCTAACCCAATTTTTTTCACACCATGGCTTTAAGATGGAGTATTACTGGTATAGAAAACGTTTCTTTTAAAACACATCCCTAAATGAGCTCTGGAGACCTGTTACCGCACACAGGAACACCGCTGTGTGTAGTTATTTGGCTGTGGTCTTCTGTTAGGTAGAGGTTCTTCCCCAGTCGGGCTTGCTCGTTAGTATGGTGCCCAACCACTCTTAAAATTTATAATTCTGTGATTCAAACGTTATTCTCATACTGCTTACATAATTAAACTCAATATTATACAGGTTGGTCGTTAAACTACCTTAGAAGCCTACTTATACCCTTTTACCTCTCTGAAATGCTCATAAAATTTTGCACACGCAACCCAAACATTATACCTGTGTGAGCGAAAATGTGTGAATAATAAAACAATGTTTGCAACACCTCGCTGAGCTATGTACTATCGGGAAAGTTGGTACTTGACTACCTAGTCATAGAATGTTTAAACATTAAACTTTAAACATTCAATGAGTAGGTACTTTACATTATGGTATCGCCATCTCAGCCACAAGACGTCCACTGCTGGTCCTCCCCCAAGGTTTTCCACATCGTTCGGTCCTGAGCTGACTTTGTTCATCGGTTGCCCGCGACCTTTACCAGGTCGTCGGTCCACCTTGTTGGAGGCCTGCCCACGCTGTGTCTTCCAGTTCGTGGTCACCACTCTAAAACCTTTCTGCCCAAACGGCCATCACTTCTTGCGAGCTATATGCCCAGCCCATTGCCACTTAATTGAGGCAATTCTTCGAGCTCGAAGAATTGCATTATGGTATAAATAGGCAAGAATATATGCGGAGATAGCCGAATGGGAAAGTTAGTAACCGACTTGTACTCTTCACTTACTGGAATTTATATGTACTAATTAAATGATTAACCATCTAATCTAAACTGCTAACAATGAAGGAAAACATCGCAAGGAAAGTCACTTGTATTGGAAGGAATTCTAAAGACAGATAACATTCCAGAGGAATTTCTTACCACGTACGATTAGGCTGTGGAATGAGCTTCCTGCCGAGGCTTTCCCAAGAGACTATAGCATGGGGTTCTTCAAGAAAGAAGTTATAAGGTTTTTAAAGGGTCGGCAACGCGTAAGTGACACCCCTGGTGTTGCAAACGTCGATAGGCTACGGTAACTGCTTACCATCAAGTAGGCTGTATGCTTGTTTGCCACCTTGCTAGTATAAAAAAAACAAAAAAAACATGTGTGATCCACCAACCCGCATTAAGCCAGCGTGCTTGAATTAAGGCCTAAACCCTCTCTTTCTCTTGATAGATGAGAGGAGATCCGTTCCTATTATTTATATATGTTACAATGAACTCATAAACTGTTTTAATTCAGTTATATTGACCGTTAAGGTCATAATCACTTAACCAAAATATTATGAGCCTCAATTTCGTCGATAGTACCTACTGTTGAAACTATATAGCTACTTGTTATGAGTAGAACCTTCTCTGTTATTGGGTTAGCTCGTTTCAGAGTATATTTGGTAAATAATTATATTCGTATATTTCGTACTTTACGTTTGTGGTATTTTAAACCTTATGCTTATTAGAACAAGGGTAAAATTGCTAAATAGATGAATGTATATCCCTTACGGCTCTTTTTCCTTGATTGTTTGGCACTATAGAAAATAGAAATTAGAAGGTAGGACTCCTTCTTAGATCTATTTTCAATGGGTATGGTAGGGCCCTGCCGCCCTCAACCTTTCTTTCTCCTCAGCTCGTACTTCGGATGGCGTATGCTTGGCCTAAATGAGGCACGACAATGCCAAGCGACGGATACTCCAGCTAAATCTTCTTTAATGAAACTATATGATGTTTATCACTGAATTTATTACTTTATAATTGTCCTACTTAAACATATAACATTGGATCACGACTCCACTACTTGGAAGTCAGAGGTCAGAGCATAACTTACACGTCTACCAATTTCGTCTATCCCCTTCATTTCTTTTCTTCAACATTTGAATATTTGAAAATATTTACTTTTCTAAATATGCCAGAGGTTTTACTATGGTCACACGGCCAGCTAGTGACCACCAATAAACCTCTACAGTATCTAGAGGCCACACAGCCCACCTAGAGTAGGCCTTTCACCTTACAAAAGGGTGGACTACGCCAAATCGAATGCCAAATAATCTAATATCAATTGATCGACCACTATAATTCGAACGTAACTATAAATACTCGAATGGTAATATCAAAAAGCATCAGTGTCAGCTCGGAAACTACAATTGTAGTAGGCTTGCAAACTATTACATAAAATTAAATATTACAAACAAATACAATCTATATATTCATAATTGCTCGTCCCGACTGATTCATCTGGATTAATCGATACCTAAACTTCACACAGAACTTACCCTCCAAATTTCACGTCTGTAGGACCAGCCGTTTAGGCTGTGGCTTGTTAATTCAGTCAGTCATTCAATCAGCTAGTCTGGGGCCGTTTTATGACGTGTTAAAACATGAGTAGTTTGAGCGAGAGAGAGAGAGATGGACGGAGCTATTAGCGTGTATAGCTCCATCTCTCTTTCTAACACGAACTACTCAAGTTTAACTTGTCATAGTACAGCCCCTGGACTTAGAAATTGATTTATACAAATTATTACTATCATAGTCTTACGTGTAAGAAATGTTTCAATTACAATTATTAGGGTCGTGCTTAGAATTCGTTATCAGCACATTGGGACCTAATAATAACCATTTTGATACGATCTCTACGATAGCACACCTGTGCCCCTTTTTAATACATTTGTGACCTTACTAGGCAAAGGCAAAACGTGAATAAAATTGTAATTCAGGATTAGGAGGTACCTACTTACACTATTCGTTGAGAAACTGAAAATAGGTTAATTAAAATTTTTGTTTGGAACATAATTTTTTGAAATAATTATGAAGTAAAGCAATTTCTCGTCGATAGACCGACGACCTGGTAAGGTCGCGGGTAGACAATGGATAAGGTCAGCTCAGGACCGAATGCTGTGGCAATCTTTAGGGGAGTCCTATGTCCAGTGTCTTTTGGCTGTGATGATGATGATGATGAAAGATTTTTGAAGTGAAAACTTCTTTTAGCACGGTACGCATATTTTTAGATGAGATAAAATCTCTGGATTCGTGACACCGTTACGAGACGCAGCTTGACATATCCGAAAAATATTTTTTCGACTGTCACGTTATTAAAGCAAAGAAACGATATATGCATGCACATATAGCAGACCGCGAACGCGTCTAGATAAATTAAAAATAAAACATTTATTATAATAAAATTTATAACAACTGTTTTGCCTAGTGTTTTCACTTCTGTCAGCACTCCCGGAGTGCAATTTTTTTTTTTATATATCTTGACGGAGATTTTGCCATCTACGCGGAAGATATTATAGTGCACAAATGTGTGCGTAAACACAGGTATACTCTTTATTCCTTCACTGCCCTCAAAGTTCAATGTGAAGGCAACACTATGTGCTTTCCGAGGCCGCTCCCTAGGAATACCATAGCCATAGCTTTGCATAAACAACTTCTTTACCTACAAAGGTAAGTGCAACATATATATCCCACTGCTGGTCACGAGCTTCCTTTCCTCTGTCAAAAGAGAGAGAGTTGAGGTCGGTAGTAGCTACAGTTAATCCTTACTAATATTATAAATGTGAAAGTTTGTAAGAATGGTTGGATGGATGGATGTTTGTTACTCTTACACGTAAAAACTACTGAACGGATCTGGATGAAATTTGGCACAGAGATAGTTTATGGTCTGGAATAACACATAGGCAACTTTTTGCAGCGATAACCGACATCCACGCGGGCGGAGCCGCGGGCAAAAGCTAGTATTAAAATAAACGTAAACACAGCCCAGTCGTGACTCGTTCCGCAGTTTGTTGTTTGGTTTTTAAAGTCAACTACTAGGAAACTGGCTCTGTTTGGCTGAGGACTATACAAACATACAATTCACGGACACAAATTACACTCACATTCGAAACAGATATTTATACATCACACAAAGTTTTGTTCCGTGTGGATTGAACTCACGAACTCCGACTTATACAGTCAGGGTCTTTTACCACTTTTTTTTTATAGAAGGGAAATGCTTTTCGCGTACCGCCCCGCCCGGGGAAGCGAAGCAGATATGTCGGACTCTCCGGCCTAAAGGTGGTAGGCGGCCGGCATACCGACTAAAACCCGCCTGTGCACCTACACCCGCCTTTACAGGTGGACCACCGGAACCTGATATGACGTCAGTGGTCCACCCAGCGGAGGGTCATTTACCACTAGACCAACAGGCTAGTCTATTGATAACTAACTGATCCAGCGAACTTCAAACTGCCTTTTTTTTCTTTTAATTTTCTTCTATACAACAACAAACACAATCCTGACACAAACACAAAAAGAAGAATTATTTAATTTGGTGCAGTCGATCGGAATTAATGCGGTTACATACATTTGGGGGGTTTCATTTTTATTTATATAGATGTATGTATTTGGTAGTAGATATTCCCTTTCAACGTTCTTTTCTTCTACGTACGTGTACGCTCTGGTACGAACTACCTGCTGTGGTGTTTCACGAGCGCTATGACATGTTCTTCCCCAAACGAGGTTTTAAGAGAGGCAGGGTACCATACTAGCGAGCAAGCTTGACTGAGAAATACCTTCACTTTACAGAAGACTATAGCTAAATAACTACACCCAGCGATGTAGTTGTGTTCGTGTGTGTGAGTAGGGGAGCGAGGGGCTTGTTGTAACAGTTTTCATAAAAACTAATATATCTTGAGATCTATTGATTAAATTGCTACTAAATAAATACGGATAGATGCTGTAACTCTTTCTCTACCAAATCATATAAAAATAATACCATAACCATTGGTAATTATTTTACAATAAATTATTTTCTAGAAGAAGTGCGGTGTTACAACTTACCTCGTGCTTGGGGTAAGTTGTAACAGCTACCGGGGCAAGTAGTAACGGCAAAAAAAAAATTACAACAATACCTCTAATCATTTATTATTTGTTTATTTTTAACAAAATTGAGATCTTTCTAAAGTATGTATTTATAATTCTTATCAAAAATCAACTCAAATATATTTTTAGGTAATCAGCATCTAAAAATTAAGTAATTAACAGTTTTATTTACTTAAACACTACTTATAATCATCATGGCACTTTTAAATCACAGTAAGTAATTAAATTATATAAATCTAAGGATTACTTTCTAATTATCTCTTTTTAATATCTATATAACAAAATAGTGTACTTATTTGAGAATCAACATTTGGTGGGTTTTATTATAATTAAATTCAGTCTTCATCTGAGTTACAATTGATGCAAATAAAAGATATAGTGTCTCCTGTAACACATCCTACATGCGCCCACATCTTACAAATAATACACTCTACCCAATCTTCCTTATTTGAATCGGTGTAACCTTCACTACATACCAGACAATACCACTCTTCTTCTTCAGATTCTGAATCTGAACATAAAATCTTTTTTTTAGCTCTGTCCACTTCGTTTTTATTTTTTGTTGATTTACCTTTGCCTTTCCCTTTCCCCTTTCCTTTACCTTTAATTTTGTCATCTTTTTTCTTTTTTTTCTTCATCTTTTCCTCATATTCCTTTAGTAAAGCTTCTTTTTCAGGAGTGTCTGTCAATACCGTAGATTTTCTTTTGCGTCTGCTGTTTGTATTAGTTTTTCTTGGTGGCGCCTTTGGTAGAGGTCTAATCTTCGATGGCGAGAAAGTTTTTTGTACACCGGAGCAGCTCGGAGTTGGTTCACTCGCAGTTTCGATTTGGTTTATAATTTCCGTGGTGCTAATATCTAATTCAGGGGCAGAATCTAATAGTTCTGGATTTTCAAGATTTAATGATAAATTTTCGGTGACATTTACGACATCTGGCTCTTGTGTAGGATCTGGGCGATCAGTAACATAAGATGGCGCAAAGTCGGAGTCTTGGAAAATATCAGCATTCAAAGGCCATAGACCAGACGCTTTAAATCCACTCATAATATTAGCAGGGTTTAAGGCAAGCGGTAACGACTCTTTCACAATACCTGGGATGTCATATATAGTCATTGTTTTCCCCGGATTGTTGTGCATCCATGCTGTCTGTGCCCTATTTATGTAATTTTTAAAAGGGCCGTACACTCCTACGTCTAAAGGTTGCAAATTGTGGGAGCAGTGCGGGGGAAAAGATAACATGATGACATTATTTTCTTTTGCTTTTTCTACAACTCCAATATTTACGTGTGAGCTATGGTTATCAAGTAGCAAGAGAACTGGCTCATCTTTGGTGGGTTTTGCATGTTGGATGAAATGATCCATGAACATTACAAATTCTTTTTCGGTCATCCATCCGGAGGAATTACCGGCTCCAATGCAATCTGGAGGTCCACCACGAATGAACATTTCAGAATATTTGAGCCTGGGAAAAATGAACATCGGTGGGATAAAATTACCCGCAGCGTTAGAGGCACAAGCAAGTGTTACAAGAGTTCCCCTCTCTGCCGATGTGATAGCTCCAATTTGCTTTTGGCCTCGAGCAGCAACTATCTTCTTAGGCTTTTGAACCGTTGTGACCCCCGTTTCGTCAATGTTCCATATTCGAGAAGCATTAAACTGATATTTTTGTAGAAGTTGTTGATATAGTTCAAAGAATGAACTGACGTTAGTCTTATTGAAAGACGTCGCTCGACTTAGAGACGTCGCTTCTGGTGTCCTTAACGATAATTGTGGATTTCGGTGCATAAAATTTTGAAACCAGTCATGACCAGCCATGTTGTTTTGATGCCAAGAAGGAGGAACGTTTTTAGCATTAAGCTGCACACTGCTTTGGTAAGCTAGTTTCCTTACTTCTATAGGAAGTAGTCCAAAATATATTTCGGCGCATTTAAGTAGGTACGAAGCCATCTTACCTTCTTCTTCAGCAGTAAATACTTGTCTAGGTTTAACGTAACCAACTCTTAAACTTTCATTATTCTTCTTTTTCTTCACGTATCTATAAAGAGAGACGTGACATAGCCCAAACGTCTGACTCGCTTTCCGAATGCTACATTTTTTTTCCAAAACCTCAGCTGCCGCTTGCTCGTATACTTCTTGGCTTTGTGTTGCCCGCTCTGACTTTCTTTTATACTCCCTCATCCTAAAAGAAAGAAAAAAAATAAGTAGGCCTCTACATCATAACTTGGGGCAAGTTGTAACACGTTACAACAAGCCCCAGGATTTTGTTACAACTAACCCCATAGTATGATTTTTAACATTTATCAAGATAACTATTTAAACAATTTAGAAATCTTAAAAATTGTTACACATTATCAGAGGTAGACAAATTTTAATATAAATAAGATACAAAAAGTTTGAAATTAGTCGATAATAATAACGCAAACCAAATTTTTACGACAGTATAATTTTACATTACCTGGCAAAAATGAAGCGCGTGCTCACTTCCGCTCACTGCGCCGGCCGGCGGGACACTGGCTATGGCAACATGATGCGCCGCGGTTTATAGGTCAAAACGAATCAAACAAATACGTTAAGGCGATACCTCGAAAATAAATTGTGGTTTTGTGGGCGTGGCTTAGCTTCCACGGCTGGCCGCTACGCGTCGCCTTCATCCGTGTGACGTTGTCAAATAAGTGATTAGAAATATTTTATTGAGTTTTTAGGAATTTTAGCACAGGAGGCATGGAGTAGACAAAAATAGAACAATTAATTATAAAATTAAATGTTTACCATTGGCAAAATACATGGATACATATTTATAAATATATAATTATAAAGTTCAGAAAATATCACTCGATAAAATATTTTTCTTGGTAATAACTATTATATAATATAACTACGATTGTGTTATTGTGTTTAATCAACTATAAGTAAATAAATAAATATCTATAATTCTTCTGTATGTGTGTATGTCGCTGAACTCCTAAACGGCAGGATCGACTTTAATAAAATTTGTAGGGTCACGGATGGTTCAGATTCACAATTGGACCCGGTGGCGCTGCTGTCGGTATATCGGACCTGGCAGACGTCGTCCTACCCGGAAAATGTCCGGGTAGGACGACGTCTGCCAGGTCCGCTAGTAAATATATATATATATATATATATATTATAATACTTGGTTGGCAAACAAGTATACAGCTCGCCTGATGTTAAGCAGGTACCGTAGCCTATGGACGCTTGCAATACCAGAGGTATCACTTGCGTGTTGCCAACCCATTTTTTTTACACCAGCGCTTAAGATGCGAGTATCCCTGGGATACGAATACGTTTATTTAAAACACAATATGAGCGCTGAATACCTGTACTCACACACAGGAACACAACTACACCGCTGTGTGTAGTTATTTGACTGTTGTCTTATGTAAGGTGGAGGTCCTTCGCCAGTCGGGCTTGCTCGCTAGTATGGTGCCCTATCTTTCTTAAAATTACTCAGGCTGAGGTGATTTCTTTTTAATTTTCTTGTTGTTACAAGAAAATTGTTTCTGACGGCTCCGCAGTTATAACCTAACCAACTATTTTCTTTTCTGGTAACAAGTCGTATCTGACGGAGTCGCAGTTTGCAACCTAACCTAATTTTCTAGTAGCTATTTCAAACTTAGTCTAACGTATTTTACAGTTAGCAAATTAATTTAGGTGTTTTAATCTAATATTTCCAATTATACTACTTAATTAATCTGACTGAATATGGTGTTCCTTCATTTGAAGACAGAAATTTCATAGAATGTTAATAATTAATAAAATCTATGTATATTTATTTATTTATTTATTTATTTATTTATTTATTTATTAAAACTTCATATACATAAAGTACATAGGCGGACTTAATGCCGAAGGCATTCTCTACCAGTCTACCTGTAAGGGTGATGCAGAGAAATACAAAGTAGGTGCAATTGAAGTAAGAAAAAATATTAAGAGATTTAAAAAAAAAACTAAGTTCTTATAACACAAAAGGTACATAAATAATTATACTAATATATAATAAATCCTACCTAAATAAACATACATCCAATAAATATCTAAATATATATTTATATATACACTATAATATTATAAGTTATATCAATTATTGAGTAGATTCTGCCAATTTATTTAAATAAAGTTGCCGCACCTTCAATTTGAACGTGTAACGGTTTGTGGACATCCTGATTTCGAGAGGAAGAGCGTTCCAAAGAAGAACAGATTGAACAGGAAAAGAGGAGTTAATAAAATTGGAACTGTGAGAAGGACAACTAAGAAGGAGATTATGGGAAGAGCGAAGGTTTCTGTTGTGGTTACTACATAGATACTGAAAATAGTGAGCAAGATAGGAGGGAGAGGTAGGTGACCCAAGGAAGGAAAAGAGAGTAGTGAGGGTACGCAAACTACGGCGTTGGCGAATGGGTAACCAATTCAACTGTGAGCGGTAAGTAGACACATGGTCATACTTGCGAAGATTAAAAACGAATCGAATGCAGTTATTAAGAAGACGATCGAATTTATTGAGAAGATCTGCATTCAGGTCAAGATAGCACACGTCACCATAGTCAATTATGGGAAGGACTAAAGTTTGCACAAGCATTACCTTTGTCTTGGATGGGAGGAAGTTCTTCAGGCGATAGAGAGCACGAAGAGTACCAGTAACTCTTTGACTAACATTTGTTACTTGGGCTTGCCAGTTTAGTGTTGTGTCAATGAACAAGCCAAGATCCTTAACTACCGGACTTAAAGAAACTACTGAGCCATCAAAAACAACAGGAGGAAGCGCTGACAAATCCAGTCTACTTAACATGCGTTGGCTACCCAAAACAATGGCCTGACACTTACTAGGATTTACAGACAGACCAAACCTGTCCGACCAGCTCTTTATGTAATCAAGGTCACTGTTTACTTTGCTGATCGCCGAAAACACGCTATCCACGCTCTCCTGTGAGTAAAGTTGCAAGTCGTCGGCGTAAAGATGATACGCACACTGAAGATTTTGGGTTACAAGGTTTATAAAAATTGAAAACAATAAAGGAGAGAGAATACCGCCTTGAGGGACGCCAGAGCAAAGATCTCGCCAATTTGATGACATCTCATCGAGGCGGACTGATTGCTGACGCCCCTGAAGATAAGTCGCGAACCATTCCAGAGCTTCGGAAGAGATCCCAAAGAAGGACAAAATAGACAAGAGGATGTCGTGACTAACGTTGTTGAAGGCGTTCGAGAAGTCCACTAAAGCCAATACAGTGACTTTAGTATTCTCCATGCCCGCCCTCACATCGCCAGTCACTTTAAGGAGTGCGGAGATGGTACTGTGACCTGGCCTAAACCCGGATTGCAGTGGGCTTAACAGATCATTTTGGTACACAAACCTCGACAGTTGCTTGTGAGCGCAAGCCTCGAGTACCTTTGAAAGGAATGGGAGTATAGAAATAGGACGAAAATGATTAACGAGGTTAGGATTTGGAATTTTGGGTAAGGGAATTACATAGGCTTTCCGCCACAATGACGGAAAAGTGCCTGAGTGGAAAGAGAAATTAATAATATGGGAGATGGGTGGGAGAAGATGATCCAGGATAGGAGTTATCATACGGCGGCTGACATGATCGCAACCAACCGCATTAGATGTAATCGACAGGATTATCTTTTTGATCTCATCCGAAGCTACTGGAGAAAACTTAAAGGGATCAATGTTAGGACGGGGTAAGGTGTCTATGTAACTCAGAGTTCGACACTTGGTCTGGTGATCAAGCAGAGTTGTAGAGGTGAAATGACAGTTGATATCATCCAGACCAATTGTCTTATTAAACTCTACATGTTTCTGTTTGCCAATACCCAGGGTTCCGAGAAACTTCCAGATATTGGCAGGGGAAGAGGAAGATATGTTATCGTGAATATGGCGGCGTTTTGCGTTACGTATCATCATATTACACCTATTTCTTGCAACTTTAAAAAGTTTCCAGTGGTCGTCAGTGCGATCTTTCCTAAATTTGCGAAAACACCGGTCTCTGCGCCTCATCGCCATCCGAATACCCCTCGTCAACCATGGCGCAGGGGGGCGCTTTAGTTTAATCCGCCTAACGGGAGCATGAAAATCGTACAGACGTATAACAGCTTCATTAAAGAGGTGAACTTTTTCATCCACGGTTGAGGCCGCCGACAAACAATTCCAATGAAGCTTAGCAGCATCACTACTAAGTTTGTGCAAGTCCATGCTTCCAAAGCAGCGCCTGTGCAACACTTTAGGTGGGGATTTGGTAGGCTTTAGGAGATAAGAAAGGTATAGGAGGTCATGATGAGAGAAACCAGGAGCAGGATGTTGGCCGTGACTGGCAACCAGTGATGGGGAAGAGGTCAGGATTAGGTCCAACCATGTGTCGTTTCCATCGATATTATGATGTGTGGCTTGCAGTGGTAACAGATGTAGGCTAGTAGATTCAATAATATCGAGGAGTTTCTGGGAACGGGGTGAGTGCTTGGTAAGGAGGTTGGTGTTAAAATCTCCCATGATGACGTGATGTGCATATTCAGACCCTAAAGATTCCAGAATCGATTCGAGACTGGAGAAATAATCAACGGAAGGAGGACAATAAACAACCCCAAGTAAACATTTCGATCCTCTGACACAAACCTCAAGGAAGAGATATTCCGCAGAAGCAGTGGAATTAGCAGATGAAGTGGCTAAAATCTTATATGGAAAATTACATTTAAGGTAGATAGCTACTCCACCCCCTCTCTTGTCGACTCTGTCATTCCGAATTAGAATAAACCCAGGGAGGGGGTAAGATGTGGAAAAAAGATGAGGTTTGAGCCAGCTCTCAGAAATCAGGATGGCATGAACGTTAGTGTCAGTGAAAGTTGCGTACAGTTCGCTATAGTGACTCGGCAAACTCTGTGCGTTAATGTGACAAACATTAAACCATTTAATCGATTTATGGTCAAAAGTCTGTTGTACAAAATCACCAAGCGTACAAGTCACCGAACAGAAACTATCGTCTTCGGATACAGAAGCAGATTCATTGGCAGAAAGAAAATTTTCATCATCTGAATACATAACATAAATAATATAAAATATACCTAATATACTTAATATAAAATAATATACTGTAATATAAAAGAACTAAAATTGCAAGGTTAAGTGCAAAAAACTCGTCTCTGCACCACCCGCCAGCAAACAAACAATGTAAACAATAACAAAAATAAAATAAAAAATACAGAGAGAAAACAAAACGCGAAATCAAGAAAACGAAACGTAAACAAAAATGACAAACATAACATTATAGCAATAATGGAACGCAACCTATTAATAAAATAATTGTCTATGAATAGTATGAATGTCTAAACCTGTCAATGTCAAGTTGCCAACGTCAAAATTCAGAAAAAGTAAACAAATCAAACTTATTATTGAAAGATGTGGGTGAGACTAAATAAACTACACAGATACGTAAAAAGAAAGTTAACGTTAATGTTGCGAGCCATACTATATACTATAAACATAGAAGGAAAACTACACAAAACACAAATCAATGTTTACGCGCCTTCGAGTTCGCCCCGGACACACCTGCACACTCATGCCCGCTCCTGACCGCTGATGATGCAGCTCCTGACGCCTTTGGGTACTTCGTCGTCAAGGTGTTGAGCTCGTCCGAGTTGGTGACTTTTAGACGGCTTCCATCAGCGACCTTCACGAAGATTACACCTTCATGCGACCAGCACGCACGTATGCCAAAGTGTTGACGGGCTCTGCTGAAGACTGCCTGCCTAGCTTTAGTCAAGAACTCCTTCATCATAATGGACGATCCCTTGAGCTTCGACTTCGCTCGCCAAACAGTGTTCCTGGTGCCCACATTGTTGAACCACACGAGGATTGGCCGATAGTGGTCTTTGTTTGGGGCACCTAACCGGTGACAGTCTCTGATGCTAGATTGGCAGTCCTCGAGTAACAATTTCTTGTGGATGATGTCGTTAACTACAGACAAGCAATCCTCCTTATCAATTTCTGTGACGCCCAGGATGATGAGTGCCTTCCTCCGGTGCCTGGTCTCCATACCATCAACCATATTGGAGCACTCCGTTATTTGCTGCCGAAGAAGCCGCAGCATGTTGAACATGAGTTCCCTGAAGGTCCGGAACTCTTCTGCCACTTTAGCGACAGTGTCTTTCGCTGGACCACCTGTGTGCAGCTGAGCCTCTAGTTCTGCCATCCGCTTAGAAAAGGACTCCTCCAGCTTGTTTTGAGCAAATTGGATCTCCGCAAGTTGTGCCATTGTTAAAGTGATTTATTAATGGACTGTTTTTCAAAATATAGGTTATGTAGAGTGTTGTTCACTGGCAGGTGGTGTGTAAATTAGCAAACAATTACATGTATTGTGCTACTAACGTGAGTACCTTATTTTTATGTCGTATAGTACACAAAACTCTTCCAAAATAAATATAATTACTTTAAAATTTGTATCAAATTAATTTATTAAAATTTTAAACTCAGAAAAAACGTGTCAACTTTTTTAACACCTACCGCCGAAACGTATATATACGTAATGTATCTATTTCTACATATTTATTGAAATAAAATACCATAGAAAAATATACCGATCAAACAGCATGCGTTAAAAATTCTACTGTTTGATTATTTTGTTAAATAAAAACAAATATTTTTAAATTCATTAAGTTTCTGCAATGTCGAATATGTTTAATTGAAGTCAATTGTCCATTGAAACCATTATATTCGAAATATGGACATTTTAAAGTTCATTGAAACAATAATATTCGAAATATAAGTACTGTTTCGCAGAAAATGTTTCATATAATATTTAAGCTACAGAGCTTAAATATTATATGAAACATTTTCTGCGAAACAAAATTCGATGAAATTTCTGTCTGTGAATGAAGGGCGTTCCCTTCATTATAAAAAAACGGCGTTCCCATCATTCGCAGACAGAAAATTCATAGAATTTTGTTAATACCATAAATGACAATAGCAAGTAGGTTAGGTTAAAACTGCGACCTGCTAGAAACAATTTTACATAAATAAAAAAAACTTACCGCAGCCTGAGAATATATAATTAACATTATTATTTAAATATAACATTATTATTTTAATTCAAAATTATACTTTACCTGTAAAATATTTGACTGAAGTGAAATATGCAACCCTTTATCTCTCTATCTTTTTTTAAATACTCTTTGTATTTAAAAAAAGATCGTAAACTCGTTTTCTCGGTAATAACTTTTATATAAACTAAACAATATGAGGATAAAGAATATTTAATTTGATTTTCTATGAGAATATCGAAAAATAAAAATTAATTTTTAACAAAAATTTTGAGTTGAATTTGTTTAGAGTAAATATTCCGTGTATTGAATATTCTATGAAATGACAATATGATAAAAAAAAGTGAAACGAAAATCTATAATACTTTTATTTTTTCTTATTATTAAAATTATTTTATTTATTATTACATTGAAGGAAACTAATCAGAAATATTTTTAAGATTGAATTTTTATAATCCAATCTTAAAAATATTTCTGATTAGGACATAGGTACTTAATCATATTTTACTACCTACTATACTAATAGAACCTTACGTATATCTTCAAAAAATACTAAAAATAATCTCGAAAATTTACAGTTTTTTTAAATACAAAAAGTTGAAGTGCTACTCCATCCCTCTTTTTGTTATTAGTCTGTCACTTTCGGTAATAGTTCCACTAGAGTTGGGAAAATGCCTGAGCATTTAGGCAAATTTGGCAGAATGTCTATAAATGCCCGAAGAAATTCTATGTAAGTTGTAAAATGTTATACCATGTGCTCAGTTACACTTTGAGACGCATTCGACACTTATTGTTAGTAATTCTTTGTGAATAACGCAATGAAGGGAAATGAAACGAAGGATGCGCAAAGGCATAAAGTCACGATTTAATTTTTGCCCTGTGATCGTGGCGTGAACTTGGAGAAGTTCTATGTTCAGCAGAGGAATGTAAAAGCTGATGATAATTAGGAATTGATTCTGAACCAAAAATATATAGTGTCGGTATTATCGGGTTTTATTATTTTGCCCGCCAGACATTGGGCATCTCTTGCTATCATTTACTTTATAAAGTAAGTCTTAAAAATATACTATAATGTAGTACATTCAATACGAATTTGTGATGAATTGAATAACTAATTTGTTTAATGACCTGTTTAATAAATTATAACATTTAAAACTACAAAAATCTGAGAGAACCGATCTGCAAAAAAGTAGCATACGTCCGTCGTTGGTGAGGCCTACCGGCCGACTAAAAGTGTGGCGAGTGAGAGTGATGCAAATACTTTTGTAAGGCAAAAGAAGAGAGAGCTATAATGATGCATGCGCTCAGAATAAAATAACGTATGTGCCAAATTGAATTTTCTACTTTTTACTAAAATACATTATCAAATCAAAAAAAAAATCTTAGCAAAACTTTGATACGATTGTCCTCTATGCTTTAAAGTAAACCCCGTTGAATAAATCTTAAGTTTTATTACATAATACAGAAAAAGGGAAAAAAATAGAATGGACTTCGCAGCTGTTTTCTATCGAGGATATTTCTTCCAATCACGTTTTCCTCTTACCATATGGTAGATCAAAGAATCAAAAAATGTATGCTAAAGTTTTAACTTCTTATTTTAAATGCCTAGCGAATTACACTTATTCTAATATCCTTATTATTTTCAATGTATCACCTTAATAAAGTTGAGGATCCTAGTGAAAAGACCCTGTTACTACTTACCCCTGTTACAACAAGCCCCTCGCTCCCCTACCGGTTTCCAGCGCTCGTTTAGGAATGCGTTTTGAAAAATCATTTTTCTATCCCAGGGAGACTGCATAGTAAAACCCTGGTGCAAAAAAGTGGGTCAAAGTCAAATTATTTACTCATTTAGATCAAATACATGATACTTATGAACGTCATAAAATCAAATGCTAGCATACTTTTTTTCTACGGCCATTTCGCCGACTAGGGTAGGGCCTCGAGAAAAAATCGAAACTCCGGCCACTCTTTTTAATCGCCATAGTATTTACAATTTAGTAAGGGTTACAATATTAGTGTTAATAAAAAGGGACGGAAACCATATACCAAACAAAATTAATTTTAGGTAAAAATAATTTAGTAATAAGGAAACAATAAACAATGAAGAAAAAAAAATTGAATGAATTAAGGGATCCTTTCCTTTTTGTGTTTTTGGTCGGTCGGTCACACGCAAGTGATACCTCTGGAGGACGCTTCCAGAGGTATCACTTGCGTGTGACCGCTGATACGATGCCGTAACTGTTTAACATCAAGCGGTATGCTTGTTTGCCACCCAAGTAGATAAAACACTAATTTTAATATAGATACCGGTTTGGCTGTGTCCTTTGCATTACTGAGACCATTTGCCATAGAAAAATAATTAAAAAGTATATTTTAATTTTCCTATTATTTCCAGAGTCACCGCGGTTCTTCGCCAGCAATACGCACTTTTGCTCCGGACGGGCGTACTCTTGAAGCAGGAATCTGTGGAGTTCCTCGTTCTCCTTCTCCTCTCCGGGCTGCTTCGCTCGACGTCCGCGCAGCTCCCCTCGCACACGGCTCTCTTGCTTCTCTTGCGGATACGCCGACACCTTCAAGTCCTAGACATGCGCCTCCACGATGTCTTTCACCGCTACTGATGCCGCCAAGGTAAGGGTTATTGTCATTTTAAAATAGTATACCTAGATATATCTGAATTCTATGTATCCTACTAATATTATAAAGGCGAAAGTTTATAAGAATGTATGTTTGTTACTCTTTCACGCAAAAACAACTGAACAGATCTGGATTAAATTTGGCATAGAGATAGATTATAGTCTGGAATAACACATAGGCTACTTTTTATCCCGGAAAAAACTCTGTTTCCGAAGGATTGTATGCGCGGGTGAAGCCGCGGGCGGAAGCTAACTCCACATAAAAATACCCCTCGCTCTACTATAAAAATTGCGACAGATTTGTAATTAAAAGAAAACAATGTTAATTGTTATTAACAAGGGCCAGTCAACTTCGGAAAGTTTTTTTTGTTTGATGAAGCTTTGATGAAGTTCTCCTGTGATTTGGTGAACTCTCAGTACGAATAGAACAAAGTTTCTTCTATTAACTTCCAGCAAATGTATGCGATTCGACATAAGTTTACGATTTAATGTCGTAAACTTGAGTCGACCACCATTTATGCCACGTCGAAAAAACGTCCCACTGCTGGGCACGGATCTCCTTCATACACTTGGAGGGATATTTGCCTATTATACCGCGCTGGACTGACGGGTTGGTATAGGGTTTTGTGGATATTGTCTGCCTGACTTACTGCCATGGTCTTCTATTTTTTACGATTTGTACACATATGTACCCATAATATGTAATATGTACTACAAATCTAATGTCACTGAATCATATAATTATTATTTGTAGGTATACTGTACCACTTTTGAAGCACAATGCGCCAACGAAGGAGTGTAAAATTTTTCAAAGTTAAAGTTCATAGGGAAAAGGAGTGCAGAAAGCAATTAAGGCCGAACTTCAACCTCTTTTAATTATTCTTTTATTATTTGCTATCTGTGTTTTGTTTTGCTATATCATCTGTAAAACAACTAAATCTTTCAAAAGGTTGCCGATGATACATGCGTCACGGGTGCGACCTATATAAATAAATGATTTTGGATTTGAATTTGAACATACATACGAATTAAATTATTCCGTGTTCGCACTTTCGTTCATTAATTATTTAGCAAAGTATCACACTTACGTGCTTAGCAATAAGCTTTGACCTTTGCTTATTCAGGCTGAAAGCTTTGATACAGCACTCCTCACTCCATCAAGGATTACGTAGGTACGACCTTTTAAAACTGAATTCATTTCTTTTGAAATAAGAGAATGTTGGATGCGAGTGGATGATGGCTATTTTTTTCTTTCTTTTCCTTTTTAAAAGCTATCATACCATAAACACTCAAAAAACTCATTGTTCAACTTAATTCGAACGAATTAATCATTGAAATCTAATACGTTTTGATCAATATACAAAATGTCTGTGTATTTCTTCCTACCATACTAGCGAGAAAGCTGGACTGGAGATGCTGGAGTATGACCTCCACCTTACAAAAGACCATAGCCAAATAACTACACACAGTGGTGTAGTTGTGTTCCTGTGTGTAATTACAGGTCTCTAGCGCTCATTTAGGGATGCGTTTTGAAAGAAACGTTTCTCTATCTCAGGGATACTCCATCTTCAAATCCTGGTGTAAAAGAAGGTCGGCAACACGCTAACGATTCCTTCTGGTATTGCAAGCGTTCATAGGCCCGCCTAGCCTGTTAAGCAGTTACCGTAGTAACTGCATTAACGTCAGGCGAGCACCATTTTTGTTTGCCACCTTCATCTCAGCCATAAGACGTCCACTGCTGGACATATGCCTTCCCAAAGTTTTCCACATCGTTCGGTCCTGAGCTGACCTTCGGTTTTCGGTTGCCCGCGACCTTTACCAGTTCGTCGGTCCAACTTGTTGGAGGCCTGCCCACGCTGCGTCTGCCAGTTCGTGGTCGCCACTAAATAACCTTTCTGCCCCAACAGCCATCTGTTCTGCGAGTTATATTCTCGCTTCTCTTCCTACCTCCCCACAGGCGCCTGTCCCTGTTAGTACGGTATGCACTTTCGGTTCATGTTTGCCACCTAAGTAGTATAAAAAAGCTATTTCCACTCTCATATAAAATATTTCCTGGTATACCTAATGGCAATAAGTTTGCCTTCTATATGGCACCTTACATAGCTATCAAACATTGTCATACACCGCTGCCTACCCTTTCGGGAAAATGGCCTGGTGCTATGTGTGTAAGTATACTATAATCAGGCTATACCAGTCCACTGCTGGACATAGCTCTCTCTAAGGGCACACTACCTAGCACGATCCTCAGCACCCGCATCCAGCTGCTCCCAGCTGTAGCTCATACTAATATTATAAATGCGAAAGTCTGTTTGTTTTGATAAATTGTTTGCTTATACGCATGTTTGTTACTTTTTCGCTACTAAACTGCTGAACGGATCGTTATAAAATTTGGCCAGGAGTTAGATAGGAGGCTTTTATTGCGATAACCGACATCCACGCAGGTAGAGCCACGGAAAAGAGCTATTCTTCTTCTTATCGTTTGGTTAGCGACCAACCTGGTGACAGAGTTATTTAGATCGCCCATATTAACGTGCCCTCCGGCACTCAGGTGAAATACTATGCGGTCACCCATCTATAGGGCTACCGCGCCCTTGGTAGCTTAACCCGCTGATCGTTTACCGAACAGCGAGTGCACCTAGCTATGAGCGCCTCAGAGCTAGTGTACTATAAAAAGAAAACATCTGAGCGTATCTTTTACTAAAACAGAGTTCTACAACTCAATTAGCGCAGGTAGCGTACATACATGCCAGAATTGAAATGCACACCAATTTCAATGCAAGCTTTATGAAATCTGCAGCTTAGTTCAAAGCAACTCTTAAATTGAATACAGCAATCGTAGAAACAGTTATTAAACGTAGGTTAATTATGAATTGTTCACGTAGTTATTATATACGGATGGTAGACGGTTTAAGTAGTGAAATATTTTTAAAATAGTTTATGATTTGTACACATATTGAGCTGTTGGTCCTGCTCCTGATCTCTCGCCGGTCGTGTCGGATTGTCGTCCCATCGGACTATGAGAGGGAAGGAATAGAGAGTATAGTTCCATGCATCACGATCTTGGCCCGATGCATTTTTGATCGCGTAATTAAATTTGGCCAAATGCGTTTTTGGTATAACGCGTATCAAGAATTACGTTAATCGCCTATTTGGCCTTTTGCGTTTGTATATGGAATTACGCGTTTGTGGTCTTATGCATTGAAACCCATACAACATATAAAACATTTTTTTTATACTACTTATGTGGCAAACAAGTATACGGCCCACCTGATGTTAAGCAGTTACCGTGGCCTATGGACGCTTGCAATACCAGAAGTATCACTTGCGTAATACCAACCCATTTTTTTACACCAGGGCTTTATGATGCGAGTATCCCTGGGATAGGAATATGTTTCTTTCAAAAGGCATCCCTAAATGAGCGCTGGAGACCTGTACTCACACATAGAAACACAACTTTTTTTCTTTTTTATAAAAAGACAACTCCCGCACTAGAGAAGCTCTGTGTCGCGGAGGACTTTACAAACATACAATTAACGGACACAATTACACCCAGACTCAGAACAATTCTTCGTGGGTCACACAAAGTTTTGTCCTGTGTGGGAATCGAACCCACAACCTCGTGCACAGCAGGCGCATACTGCGGCCACTGGACCACCGAGGCAGACAAACTATACCACAGTGTGTAGTTATTTGGCTGTAAGGTGGAGTTCCTTCCCCAGTCGGGCTTGCTCGCTAGTATGTTACCCTACCTCTCTTAATGCCTTAAAAAATACCTTAGACTTCCCCATAATATTATTGAAATTGCGTGTAGTCTTCAAAGCGCACAAATAGAGTTTCCGTATAACCCGTGGCCTACGGGGAATTCCTCTAATATATGTAAAACGTCGTATCCCATCCCTAATACAATTCCTTTGGCAATGTGTAGTCGAAAATTGGTTGCTATACCTACCTATAAAGGGTTCTATGTTCTATTTCAGCATGGCCGTTCAGTGAAAGAAAGAAAGAAAGAATATATTACACACGTGGTTCTATCTTTATTCTGTTACTATGTATAATTTATTTTCTGCGTCTACACATCTGTCTGTACATCTCTTATTCTATGAGTTTCACTTTGTTAATATTTTACGTACCTACTAATCAAATGATATACCATCTGCTAACGGAAAAGAAAATATAGTGAGGAAATCCTTAGTCCATATGAGACTATAGTATAAGGAAGAAGATGAGATTCTTCCTCACTCTATGATAAGACTAAATGATTCATCAACGCAGATCCTAAACCACTGGAGCTACAATAAAAGCTATATCCTTACTAATATTATAAATGTGAAAGTTTGTGAGTATGGATGTATGGATATTTGTTACTCTTTCACGCAAAAACTACTGCACGGATCTGGATGAAAATTGACACAGAGATAGATTATAGTGTGGAATAGCATATAGGCTATGCTTATCTCAATAACCGACATCTACGCGGGCGGAGCCGCGGGCAACGACTACGAAAATGAGCACTACGTATTAAAACGTGAGTCGTTCGAGCGAGAAAAAGGGATGGAGCTATACACGCTATATAGCTCCGTCCCTCTTTCTCACTTGAACAACTTTCGTTTTAACACGTCATGATGCGCCTCACAGAAGTACAATTATAACCCAATTTTTGTAACTGCGTAGTTGAAGCTGTCAAAATCGTTAGGTTGGTATAATTGAATTCACCCGCCCGCTTCGTATTCCACCTCCCCGCAGGCGCCTGTCCCTGACAGTACGGTATGCGCTTTCGTTTCATTTGCGCTATTTGAGTATCCATATCCCTCTTTGATATAGTAAAAAATATTTGTATTCACTTTACTGTACATACCTATCAATCAAAATGATTATAATTATATTTAAAATTTAGTTCCAGTGCAACCAACATGTCAAAATTTTGACAATGACAGTTGCATGGTTAGAAAAAAATAATTAAAATTTATTTATTATTACGAGTAATTACAGTAGGTAGAATATACACTAAATTATACACATTAGTAATAATATATTGGTCACAAAAAAAAAATGAGCCCTGTCTCTTAAACTAGGCAGAGCCTGTATCTTAAGAGGCAGTGTTCGACCAAGATCTATTTCCTATAATTTAATATAATATTGTTACTATTGATGGAAGTGTATCGACTTGGTATTGAGATATGGTGATAATAAATGGTGAAATATTTATATAGAATGAATGATATGAGTGTATGGGTGTGTGTGTTTGTGTGTATGAAATTATACATACTGCGTTTTCTTATTTGGCTGTGGTCTTCTATAACGTCTTACCTAACGTTAACAATCGTCTAATGTAATTGGTAGTTGACAAAAAAGCGGCTACAGCGAGAAGTATATTTGTTTTCAGTTCAATTTTATAAAGTAAAGACACAGCTGTCGTCGGGCCGGTGTGTCCGCCCCAAGTGATTAACGATAAATACCCCAGATGTTTGCCAATTCTTTTAAGTTGATAAAGTTACTGTCAAAGTCATAGTCAAACTCATTTATTAATTTAGATCAAATACATGATACTTATGAACGTCATAAAAACAAATGCCAGCATTCTTTTTTTTCTACGGCCAATTCGCTGACTATGGTAGGGCCTCGAGAAGAATTGGCAAGAAACTCGGGTCACTCTTTTTAATCGCCAGAATCGCCATAAATAACATGTTGTCTATGACTTCGACTGTGGCTCTGTCAATGTTTTAAATTCTGTTCTTTTTTATATTATACTAGTGGCCCGCCCCAACTTCGTCCGGGTTAAACTATTTTTAGCGTAACTTTCTTTTTTTTACATAAGAACCTTCTCCTGACAATAATAAACACAATAAAAAAAAATACTGAAATCGGTCCAGCGGTTCACGCGTGATGCCGTGACAAAGGGAAATAGTAATTCATTTTTATATTATAAAATTTCACTGCTAGACTCAGATGTTTCTCTTACCGGCTTAAAAAAAGGAAGAGATTAGATAGTAGGTCAATCAATCAATGTTTAGTAGGTCATACTTCAGGTGGATTTTTTAGTCAATAACATCAATAAACTTTTGAGATTAAGTAATTTTCGACGTTGCCCTAATGAAATGTAGTTACATTTCATTAGGGCAACGTCGAAAGCAACATTCTACTAGAATTCACTATGTTACTTGAAACAAAATGTCGTCGTAAAATTTTAACTAGTCTGACAATTAATTTTCACTTTGCACAAAAACACATCATAGGTACTCTAATGAAATAACGTGTTACAAGTTTCAACTTTTATTCTAATTAAAAGACAACTCTTGCACTTTCTTTTAAGAAAGACAACTCCCGCACTAGAGAACAAGCTCTGTGTCGCGGGGGACTTTACAAACATACAATTAACGGACACAAATTACACCCAGACTCAGAACAATTCTTTGTGGGTCACACAAAGTTTTTTCCTGTGTGGGAATCGAACCCACAACCTCGTGCACAGCAGGCGCATACTGCGGCCACTGGACCACCGAGGCAGTCCACTGATGGGTATGGGTCTCCTCTTTTGTGTGCCATCTGTTCCGGTCCTGTGCCAATAAAAGTTAATCCAATAGTTTTCCCATCGTCCTTCTTTCGGTCTGCAGAATCTTATATGCTTAATGCTAACTCTACACTTCTTCTAAAGTGATGCATGATGTCCGAGATGACGTAGATTTTAATTGCTGTATTATATCACTAACTAGTTCGTTAGTAAATACTAGATTAGGTAGTATTTAGTAATATTAGGAGATAGGGATTACTCACTCACCACGCAGGACCTACGCACTCACACACGCACTTATGCACGCACTGCACGTCTATGAGTGCATGCGTGAGTGCATACGTGAGTGCGTAGGTCGTGCGTATGTGACTACGTGTGTGTCTGCGTTCATGCGTGCGTGCGTAAGTGAGTGCATGGGTACATGGGTGCGTGAAATAAAGAACCTGCACTCACACAACAGTCATTCATTTCGGAACAGACAGTCATATCACTTGAGTGTCGTCCCAAAAACTTGTAACACCTGATTTTTTTATAATGGATTACCCAGGAATAGAAGGAATAAAAAACTTCAAAAAAAGAGCACATCCATATATGAGCACATGACTGCCTCGGTGGTCCAGTGGCGTTGATTCCCACACAGGACAAAACTTTGTGTGACCCACAAAGAATTGTTCTGAGTCTGGGTGTAATTTGTGTCCGTTAATTGTATGTTTGTAAAGTCCCCCGCGACACAGAGCTTGTTCTCTAGTGCGGGAGTTGTCAAAAAAGAAAAAGATAAAGACATCCATATATGAGCACTAAAATAGAATTCTATAAATATTAAATATATTGATTATATTTACTTTAGCTATCGTAAAATTAAGAACGAATATAATTTATATAACAAAATTAATAACATAATCCAATTGGGAAATACAAGCGTAATATTGTCAATGCAAAGATACATATAATACTGATACAACACCACTCGACATTGACATTCATTACAGCTGAAGCGCCGCGTTGAAGCTCAGCTTGAAGTTTTCCAATTTAGTTTTCACTGTCACTATAATTTGGTTTCGTATTTTTCTCTTTTATAAAATAAACGTCAGTGGAGAATTCCGTTTTAATTTAGTTTTGGAGGCTGAATTACTTTATACTTTGTGTTGGTAACTATTTTTATCCGACTTCGAATGAGGAATCCTCCTCATTCGAAGTCGGATAATAATCTTTCAAGTCGTATATTTTTTTATGTTGATATCAACATCAAATATATACTTAGGTATACTTTACAAGTGGCCCGCCCCGACATCGTCCAGGTCAAACTTTTTTTTAACCGTTTAAGGATTGAATTTCCAAAAATCATCTCTTAATGCTTACCTACGTTTCAAATTAATTCCTTGTTTCAAATGCCAGTTTTCTAGACGTAGTCGTTTTAGCATTTACAGTTGGTAAATTAGTAGGTATTTATAATATTAGTAAAAAGTAAAATATAGATTACTTTTACAGCTATCATATCATGTATGTTCCGTATTCAAAATAAAATCTTAAATGTATATTTATAACATAGATTGCGAATCGAAACAGCCAATAAAGTAATATGAATCAATATGTCCCACTATGTGACTGACACAAATTGTAGTAAACTCAATTTGGAACTCGCTCTCGGCTCCATTCACTTTAGTTTTCACTCACTTCACACCCAGCTATATTGGCCCCAGTATCGTGCCTTTAGGTACACCTTATCGATATTGCGTCGTAACTGCGGAGTCCAGTGATTGTTGAGTGCAACTGCTAATTACATGATACCGGGTTCTATTTTCGTGGTATATAAATAAATAAATAATAATATCAATTAAGTAAGTATTGTGTTTTGACTGCATCATAATTATAATTTACAAAAGGTTGCTACTATCTGGCGATTAAATAGGGTGACCTGGGTTTCATGCTAGTTCTTTTTATGGCTCTACCGTCAGCGAACTACCCATAGGTAAATTTTAATGTATGAATGTATGTTTGTCTTGCACGCAAAAACTACTGAACGATTTGATACGACGATCTGGATAACATTTGGCATAGAGATAGATTATAGTCTGGAATACACATGGGCTACCTTTTATCCCGAAAAAATCTTTGTTTCCGAAGCACCTGTGTTATATAATATATCCCGCACAGATTACTCGCCGTAACCAAAATTCGATTCTTCTTATCGTTTGGTTAGTGGCCAACCTGGTGACAGAGTTATTGAGATCGCCCATATTTAGGCCTCCGTCGTGAAAATTCAGAAGGACATTATTATCGATATTACGGCTAACTTATATAGAAAAGGAATTTTGCTTGGGTTAATTAGTTAAAATACTCTCGGGCGAACGCAAAATATGCTCGTACCTATATGTCAAAGTTGTTTGAAGTGCTTATGAAAAGAATGCGGCAAATAATTTGCTTGAAGTATTTCGGTTATTTTTTGTTTCATTAACTAATGTACACACAGCAAAGGAGTTCGCTGAACACCCAATAGATGAAAATGTATAGATATAATGTATAAATAACCCGGTGTGCGTAGTCCCAATGAGCGTATTATGTGCATGTATGTGTAACTATAGCCGCACTAAACAAACACACCTTAACAAAAACCAGTTTTAATATAATGTGCAAAAATCATTTTACGTTTATTGTCTGTTTTACATCTAATATTATGTAGTTCATAAAATATAATAATATGGCTACAATTTTCGCTTCAAAGTTCAAGAAGAGTGTGACGTAGTGGTTACAGCAGTCGCATTTTTTACGATTTTGTAGATGTGGACGATGTGGTTCGAATCTCGGCGGTAATCAATGTTTCTTTTTGTAGCTTTATAAATAAACTCTTGTAATTTTATGAATTAATTTATTGCGTTAACCTCACAAAAGTAGGTAAGTATTAAATCCACTTTTATAATAATACAATAATATTATAAACCAACTATGATTAAAATATTATTATTACATTGATAATAAAATTATTTGTTTTACTTAGTTTAGTAGTTATGATATCTTAATGTCGGTATGTTTTTATCCACCATACCCTCATTTTAAAGCATATAATATGTTTGGTCGTTTATAAGTTAGCGTTAGTTATTTTATATTGATTGCAAAGTTACTGGATCATTGTGCATTGTGAACACTTGAATAAAATGAATGCTCCAGTAACTAATTTAATTAGAGCCGAAATAATTGTTTTGTATGAGCAAAACATTTCGATTTCTGAAATAGCAAGAAGACTAAATATATCGGTAAGCAGTGGTATCTATTCTTTTATTACTATTTTTTGTAAACATGTTATAAGTGATGGTTGAATAAACTTTAACATTTTTTTTATAGCGAACAACTGTGCATCTGTGGGTTCGCCGTTACGCAGAGGAAGGACACATAGACCATCGTCGGACTGGTCCTAAAGGTATCACGTATACTGATGCCTGTTTTCGACACAGAGAGGTGGTAGCCACGCATGTGGCTAATCCATTTTTGACCACCCGTACTACGGCGACTATACATGGGGTTTCTTTGCAAATCATCAGAACCCATTCACGTGCAGCTGGGTTAAGGTGCAGGAAGCCAGCAAAGAATATATTGATGTCCAACATTCATCGACAAAATAGTATACAGTTTGTAAAAGACTATTTAGATTTTGATTGGTGCAATAGTGTAGTTATCTTTAGTGATGAAAAGTGTTTTAAGTCAGATAAGGATGGACGCAAAATATTGTGGAGAAATACAGGTGAGCGCTATTGCCAACGTAACGTCCTGCCATGCAGATCTAGTGGCCATATTCTTTAGGTTACTGGGGTAAGATATCCTCTATGGGTCCTAGTGAGTTGGTTGAAGTAAGGAGTCGCAATACCGGTCAAGGTTATTTAAAAATTTTAAGGGATGTCATGCTGCCGACTGTGCGCATTGTTTATCCACACGAATATATTTATTTCGTGCATGATATTAATGTCCAGCAAAGAGTCTGGATTTAAATCCAATTGAAAATTTATTATATGGTCATATGGTGCTTAACTGGGATCCATCGAGGGTAAGGTCAAAGTCAAATTAAGACGAAGTAGTCAATTCAACTTGGGAATCGTTTCGTGGCTCAAACTTGTGTTTCAATATGGTAGCAAGCATGAGACAAAAGGCTACAGGATGTTATAGACAGTGATGGTGCACCTACACGCTTTTAATGTGTTTAGTTTAAATAAATTTCATAAATAAAATAAGTTTGGTATTACATTTCTATTTATTTATTAAGTCAAAGTCCAGGGATACTCTTTTTTCTTTTTTACTTTTTTATTAGGCATCATAATAAATGGATTGCCATTCTGTACTTTTCCATATGCATGCAGAGTTTACCTGTAAGTGATTGTTACACTATTGCTACATATTTATTTGATGTTACCATTGTTATATTACCTATGTAAACAATTGTTGGTAAAACAATAAAATAAAATAAATTTGTAATTACTAATAGGTAAGTAAATTATAAGTGAATGATGTTATTGTTACCGAAATTAGAAATTATTATAATTAGATAATTTCTACAAGTTAACATGTTGATTCAATACACTTTAGTTTACTTATCTACTTATAATTTACAATTAAAGCGTCCATTCCTATCTGACTTACTTTTCGCTATTGTGGGCTATGATGATTGCAAAAATGGATAAAATATTTATTGAAGATTTTTTATTTTTGTCTAAAGAACATCTTATGTAAAAAAATATTACATATCAACTTAGACTAATGTATTTAATCATCATCATAGTCCACAGCTGAACATAGGCCTCCCGCAAGGACTTCTTTCTGTGCAGTCGCCATATATTTTATTAAATTGATGAAACAAACCGAAATGTTTTATTTTCCTCTTCTTTTGAGACTATTATAGTATAATAATACACAATAATCGATAAAGTATAAACGTGTATATATTATATGCATTTTTTATGCTAAATACTTAATTACAGAAATATCACAAGTAATTCTTATAAAAAATAAAGTAACAAAAAGTGAATATGGCGTTACGTGGATTTGAAACCCGTAACGTACGAAACCTCTTACTATTACTCAGTCTACTATACCACTCGGCTATGAACAACTTGTTTACACATAGTAAAATTAGCTATTATATGACTAGTTTATTTATTAAACTAGTTATATGAATGTGTGAGGGTAAAATATTTAAACGCGTCGATAGGTTTACATACACAAACATAAAATACGCTCATTGAGACTACGCACACAGGGTTATTTATACATTATATCTATACATTTTGATCTATTGGGTGTTCAGCGAACTCCTTTGCTGTGTGTACTTAATTAAGATGTACTTTTCTATGAGAGGTAGGGCACCATACTAGCGAGCAAGCCCGACTCGGAAAGGACCTCCACCTTACAGAAGACCACAGCAAAATAACTACACACAGCGGTGTTGTTGTATTCCTGTGTGTGAGTACAGGTCTCCAGCGCTCATTTATCCCATGGATACTCCTATTTTAAAGTCCTGGTGTAAAAAATAGGTAGGCGACACGCAAGTGATACCTACCTCTGGTATTGCAAGCGTCGATAGGCTTCGGTAACTGCTTAACATCAGGCGGGCCTGGCAAAAAAAGACATTCACACACAGGAACACGACTACACAAGCTCAGGTCTTCAGCGCTCATTTAGGAATACGTTTTGATACAAATGTTATTCTATCCCAGACATACTTCATCATAAAGCCCTGGTGTAAAAAAATGGGTCGGCAACACACAAGTTACACTTTTGTTAATATAAGCGTCTATAGTACAGTAACTGCTTGACATAGGGCGGGCCTTATGCTTGTTTTTTGACGAAGTAGTATAAAAATATCCGTGTGGTGACGGATTAGGAATACAAATGTCACCACCCCGTTCCATCAAAACCCTATACCAACCCGTCTGGCCAGCGTGGTGTAGTAGGCTAATATCCCTCCAAATATATGGAGAAGACCCCTGCCCAGCAGTGGGACGTTTATGGGTTGAGATGGAGTATATAAAAAGATCCTTCCCCAGTGGGCCTTGCTAGCTTGTGTGATGACATACCTCTCTTAATACTTAAACTTTCATTTATTACCATTTCTGAATTGTTAAAGATAGAACATTTAATGAGATTTATTATTCCTTTACGTAGGTACCTAACTATGTTTAGATATTCTTGCTAAGCCGGAGATGTCCGGCTTAGCAACAATACCGGACCGGAAGTAACGTTACAGCATCTCAAAGAAGGCTTTTACCTTCTTAAAATAGAGTGAACGTTGGCTCTTTCCGTCCGTATTATACATACATACAAAGTACATACATATGTACGTATGTATGTGACAGGTTGGCCACTAACCAAACGATAAGAAGAATCGAATTTTGGTTACGGCAAGTAATCTGTGCGGGATATATTATTATATTATCGGAAACAAAATTTTTTCCGGAATAAAAAGTAGCCTATGTGTATTCCAGACTATAATCTATCTCTATGCCAAATATTATCCAGATCTGTTCAGTAGTTTTTGCGTGCAAGACAAACATACATTCATACATTAAAATTTACCTATGGGTAGTTCGCTGACGGTAGAGCCATAAAAAGAACTAGCATGAAACTCAGGTCATCCTTTTTAATCGCTAGATAGTAGCAACCTTTTGTTAATTATAATTATGATGCAGTCAAAACACAATACTTACTTAATTGATATTATTATTTATTTAGGTATTTATATACCACGAAAACAAACCCGGAATCTCGTAATTAACAGTTGCACTCAACAATCACTGGACTCGGCAGTTACGACGCAATATCGATAAGGTGTACCTAAAGGCACGATACTGGGGCCAATATAGCTGGGTGTGAAGTGAGTGAAAACTAAAGTGAATGGAGCCGCGAGCGAGTCCCAAATTGAGTTTACTACAATTTGTGTCAGTCACATAGTGGGACATATTGATTCATATTACGTTATTGGCTGTTTCGATTCGCAATCTATGTTATAAATATTCATTTCAGATTTTATTTTGGATACGGAACATATATGATATGATAGCTGTAAAAGTAATTTATATTTTACTTTTTACTAATATTATAAATACTAATTTACCAACTGTAAATGCTAAAACTACTACGTCTAGAAAACTGGCATTTGAAACAAGGCTTTATTTTAAAACGTAGGTAAGCATCAAGAGACGATTTTTGGAAATTCAATCCTTAAAGGGTTAAAAAAAGTTTGACCTGGACGATGTCGGGGCGGGCCACTTGTAAAGTATACCTAAGTATATATTTGATGTTGATATCAACATAAAAAAATATACGACTTGAAAGATTATTATCCGACTTCGAATGAGGAGGATTCCTCATTCGAAGTCGGATAAAAATAGTTACCAACACAAAGTATAAAGTAATTCAGCCTCCAAAACTAAATTAAAACGGAATTCTCCACTGACGTTTATTTTATAAAAGAGAAAAATATGAAACCAAATTATAGTGACAGTGAAAACTAAATTGGAAAACTTCAAGCTGAGCTTCAACGCGGCGCTTCAGCTGTAATGAATGTCAATGTCGAGTGGTGTTGTATCAATATTATATCTATGCATTGACAATATTACGCTTGTATTTCCCAATTGGATTATGTTATTTATTTTGTTATATAAATCGTATTCCTAAATTTAATTTTATTATAGATTTTCAGTGCATATATAATGGATGTGTTATTTATGAAAGTTATTCCTATTCCTGGGTTTGTTCGATTTTTTTATTGTAGTTTCTGGGACGACACTCAAGTGATATGACTGTCTGTTACGAAATAAATGACTGTTGTGTGAGTGCAGGTTCTTTATTTCACGCACCCATGTACCCATGCACTCACTTACGCACGCACGCATGAACGCAGACACACACGTAGTCACATACGCACGACCTACGCACTCACGTATGCACTCACGCATGCACTCATAGACGTGCAGTGCGTGAATGGCGTGCATAAGTTCGTGTGTGAGTGAGTAGGTTCTGCGTGGTGAGTGAGTAATCCCAATCTCCTAATATTACTAAATACTACCTAATCTAGTATTTACTAACGTACTAGTTAGTGATATAATACAGCAATTAATATCTATGTCATCTTGGACATCATGCGTCACTTCAGAAGAAGTGTAGAGTTAGCAAGAGTTAGCATTAAGATAGTATCAGCATTAAGTATATAAGATTGATATTTTGTAAAGTTAAGTAGGTAATTACGGCAAAGCTGTCTAAATAAAATTATTCTTTAAGCTCTTTCGTAGCCGTTTAATTTATTCTTGCGTAGGGGCGGTCGTGTGTGTGTGAGTATGTGTGTGTGAAAGTGTGTTAGCTCATAAAGTCCCCGGCGACACAGAGCTGGTTCCCAAGTGCAAGAGTTGTCTTAATTAGAATTTAAAAAAAAGTTGAAACTTGTAACACGTTATTTCACTAGAGTACCTATGAAGTGTTTTTTGTGCAAAGTGAAAATTAATTGTCAGACTAGTTAAAATTGTACGACGACATTTTGTTTCAAGTAATATAGTGAATAGTAGAATGTTGCTTTCGAGTTACATTTCATTTGGGCAACGTCGAAAATTACTCAATCTCAAAAGTTTATTGATATTATTGGCTAAAAAATCCACCTGAGAATCTCTTCCTTTTTTAAGCTGGTAAGAGAAAAATCTGTGTCTAGCAGTGAAATTTTATAATATAAAAATGAATCACTATTTCCCTTTGTCGCGGCATCACGCGTGATCGGCTGGACCGATTTCAGGAATTCTTTTTTTGTTGTGTTTGTTATTGTCAGGAGAAGGTTCTTATGTAAAAAAAAGAAAGTTACGCTGAAAATAGTTTAACCCGCAGGGGTATTTCGTAAGAGCAAAAACCGAGCCACCGCAAAAACCGAGCAAAATCTGACTGTCAGATTGAAAATCGGTATTCCGTAAGAGCAAAAACCGAGCCTTTTTGACGTTAAGTCAATAGATTGTGCCGTCACCGAGCAATCACAATCACAATTCACAAACCTTTCGATTTTACCAAATCTAGCTCACAAAACTGAACAATTACCTATCCCACGTGTTTCTGTTGTAGCTATGCAATTGAGCATACCACGGTCACTCAACCGTTTGTACGTCTAAAAGCTTTTGTTGTGTTTTGTGTATAAAACATTCCTGTAAATTTTTGTGAACGAGTATATACTTATATAGAATAGTCTACAAATTGACCCGTTGAGCAACATAACATTGTCAAACATTTTTTTCTTTTGTACTACCAAGGAGTCATACAAGCATACGGCCCGCCTGATGTTAAGCAGTTACCGTAGCCTATGGACGCTTGCAACACCGATCTTGCCGACCCTGTAAAAACCTAATAACTCCTTTCTTGAAAAAAAGAACCCCATGCTATAGTCTTTGGGGAAAAACTCTTCCTAAAATGATAATAAAAAGAAAGATACCTTTTAGCCTGAGCGGCGTTTACTTTTATTTCTATGTTTTAGTACGTACTTCCCTATTTTTTTTTATTTTTATACTACCAAGGTGGCAAACAAACATACATCCCACCGGATGGTAAGCAGTTACCGTAGCCTATGGACGTTTGTAACACCAGGGGTGTCACTCACGCGTTGCCGACCCTTTAAAAACCTTATAACTCCTTTCTTGAAGAACCCCATGCTATAGACTCTTGGGAAAACCTCAGCAGGGAGCTCATTCCACAGCCTAATCGTACGGTGTAAGACCTACTTTTAGATTCAAGTATGAATGCGATAGATAATACGGAACGTAATGATAAAGAACCAGATAATGATAAATGAAATTAAGCTAGCTTTAAAACTGAGATTTAATGCGCCACACCTTATATATTGATCTACGCCTATTAAGCAACAGCAGCCTTTGATGCTTTTCCACCTTCAGCGGCAAAAAGCAAATTCAACTTTGTGCCAATTGGCTTAAGATAAAAATTGTCTGTCAGACGTATTTCCTCTTATGCCTTTATATTTATTGGAGTTTAAAAGGAAGGTAATATTATCCATCCGAATTTCATTGCGGTTCTCAAGCATGTTGATTATCTCGTTCAAATTTATGACAACTGTGGGCTACCCCATGATGTTTTCCATTACTCAAAACGCACATTAACATTAATTACGTAATTACAATTCATTTTATTGCATTAAAGATATAAAATGAGTAAGATGCACGTAAAATCCACATCATTAGCGCTCCATTTGCTTTTTATTATGCACGTAAAAATAAAGCTTAGTCATATTCTAGGGGAAATCCTTTAAATGAAGGCTCTATTCCGTTTCATATGGTAGCATAATTTACTACATACCTATATCATACACTAGCTGTTGCCCGCGGCTCCGCCTGCGTGAATGTTGGTTATTGCGATAAAAAGAACTTTATCTCCCTTCCCCAGAATACCATCTATCTCCAATTTTTCATTATGATTCGTTCAGCCATTAAATTATTAAATATATATATATATAAACTTGCGGGGTAAACTATTTTCTGCGCAATTTTCTTATTTTTTTCTTGCATAAAAACCTTCTCCTGACAATAACAAACACAACAAAAAAGAATTAGCGAAATCGGTTCAGCTGTTCGCGAGATTTGCGCTTACCAACACATTCAGCGATTCATTTTTATATTATAGATTATCTTCTGAAAGTCGGACCCGACTGTTAAGAGTCGTTAGATCACGACAGCAGAAAATAAATATGGGCGATCTAACTAACTCTGTCACCAGGTTGGCCACTAACCAAATGATAAGAAGAAGAAGAAGTCAGTTAAAAACTAAATCTCTCGAGATTTTACGATTCGATTGCCGTTTATGCCACTTGTCTAGAGGGGCAGTTTAGTGATGTCACAATTCCGTAGGTATTTAAAAGAAGATTAATTTTCAGTCTTTTTCTTATGCGTAACAGGTATCACCCCTGTCTTCCATTTGGGTTGGCAGAGACTATGGGCCAATTGCTTCGAAATTACGCATAAGAAAAAGACTGAAAATGAATCTTCTTTTAAATACCTACGGAATTGTGACATCACTAAACTGCCCCTCTAGACAAGTGGCATAAACGGCAATCGAATCGTAAAATCTCGAGAGATTTAGTTTTTAACTGACTTCTTCTTCTTCTTATCATTTGGTTAGTGGCCAACCTGGTGACAGAGTTAGTTAGATCGCCCATATTTATTTTCTGCTGTCGTGATCTAACGACTCTTAACAGTCGGGTCCGACTTTCAGAAGATAATCTATAATATAAAAATGAATCGCTGAATGTGTTGGTAAGCGCAAATCTCGCGAACAGCTGAACCGATTTCGCTAATTCTTTTTTGTTGTGTTTGTTATTGTCAGGAGAAGGTTTTTATGCAAGAAAAAAATAAGAAAATTGCGCAGAAAATAGTTTACCCCGCAAGTTTATATATATATATATTTAATAATTTAATGGCTGAACGAATCATAATGAAAAATTGGAGATAGATGGTCTTCTGGGGAAGGGAGATAAAGTTCTTTTTATCGCAATAACCAACATTCACGCAGGCGGAGCCGCGGGCAACAGCTAGTGTATGATATAGGTATGTAGTAAATTATGCTACCATATGAAACGGAATAGAGCCTTCATTTAAAGGATTTCCCCTAGAATATGACTAAGCTTTATTTTTACGTGCATAATAAAAAGCAAATGGAGCGCTAATGATGTGGATTTTACGTGCATCTTACTCATTTTATATCTTTAATGCAATAAAATGAATTGTAATTACGTAATTAATGTTAATGTGCGTTTTGAGTAAAGGAAAACATCATGGGGTAGCCCACAGTTGTCATAAATTT
Source organism: Trisateles emortualis (assembly GCA_947095525.1). Classification (NCBI taxonomy): domain Eukaryota; kingdom Metazoa; phylum Arthropoda; class Insecta; order Lepidoptera; family Erebidae; genus Trisateles; species Trisateles emortualis. The sequence continues at coordinate 14,538,695 of OX352736.1, read as the reverse complement.
AAACGAGATAATCAACATGCTTGAGAACCGCAATGAAATTCGGATGGATATTATTACCTTCCTTTTAAACTCCAATAAATATAAAGGCATAACAGGAAATACGTCTGATAGACAATTTTTATCTTAAGCCAGTTGGCACAAGGTTTAAATTTATTTTAATTGCTTTTCGCCACTGAAGGTAAAAAAAGCATCAAAGGCTGCTGTTGCTTAATAGGCGTATATCAATGTAAGGTGTGGCGCATTCCATCTCAGTTCAAAAGCTAGCTTAATTTCATTATCTGGTTCTTTATGATTAAGTTTCGTATTATCTATCGCATTCATACTTGAAATCTAAAAGTAGGTTAGGTCCACGTACGATTAGGCTGTGGAATGAGCCCCCTGTTGAGGTTTTCCCAAGAGACTATAGCATGGGGTTCTTCAAGAAAGGAGTTATAAGGTTTTTAAAGGGTCGGCAACGCGTGAGTGACACCCCTGGTGTTGCAAACGTCCATAGGCTACTGTAACTGCTTACCATCAGGTGGGATGTATGTTTGTTTGCCACCTTGGTAGTATAAAAATAAAAAAAAATAGGGAAGTACGCACTAAAACATAGAAATAAAAGTAAACGCCGCTCAGGCTAGAAGGTATCTTTCTTTTTATTATCATTTTAGGAAGAGTTTTTCCCCAAAGACTAGCATGGGGTTCTTTTTTTCAAGAAAGGAGTTATTAGGTTTTTACAGGGTCGGCAAGGTCGGTGTTGCAAGCGTCCATAGGCTACGGTAACTGCTTAACATCAGGCGGGCCGTATGCTTGTATGACTCCTTGGTAGTACAAAAGAAAAAAATGTTTGACAATGCTATCTTGCTCAACGGATCAATTTGTAGGCTATGCTATATAAGTATATACTCGTTCACAAAATGTTACAGGAATGTTTTGTACACAAAACACAACATTGTGCACAACAAAAGCTTTTAGTCGTACAAACCGGTTGAGTGACCGTGGTATGCTCAATTGCATAGCTACAATAGAAACACGTTGCATAGGTATTTAATTGTTCAGTTTTGTGAGCTAGATTTGGTTGAATCGAAGGGTTTGTGAATTGAGTTATTTTATAATTTACTTAATTGAATTTGTTTATGTGTCGCCGTGTATATTATCGTATGTATATATTTTAGTAAATACCTTTTTTTTTATACTACCAAGGTGGCAAACAAGCATACGGCCCGCCTGATGGTAAGCAGTTACCGTAGCCTATGGACGTTTGCAACACCAGGGGTGTCACTCATACGTTGCTGACCCTTTAAAAACCTTATAACTCCTCCCATGCTTTAGTCTCTTGGAAAAACCTCGGCAAGGAGCTCATTCCACAGCCTAATCGTACGTGGTAAGAAATTCCTCTGGAATCTTACGGTACGGCATGTTTGAAGTGCAAGGATGTGAGGATGAACTCCCTGTCGGTGGCGAGAGGTGCGTTGATAAAATGTGGCCGTGGGCATCATCTCGAACAATTCCTCAGAACACAGCCCATTGTACAGGCGGTAGAAAACACACAAGGAGGCGAAGTCTCTCCTTAGACTTAGTGGATCAATACCTATTTATATTTTTATCCATGTAGTTTGACACACCTGCTACCTCTTTGTATGCTCCAGAAGCATACCATCCGGGAAGCGGGACGATTATGTCGAGCTTTCCGGATATAGGTAGGTGAAGGCATACCGACTAAAACTCCCCTGTGCCTAACCCCGCCTTCACGGGTGGATGACCGGAACCTTATATGACATAAGTGGTACCTTCTAAGTTCTTGATTTAACCTGTCTCCGAAATAGATAAATTGAATTTAGTCCCTACTAATATTACAATTCTTTGTAATATTAGTAGGGACTAAATTCAATTATAATAAAGTTTGTGAGGCTGTTGGGGGTAATCTCAGGATCTACTGCAACGATTTTGAAAACTCTTTTACCAATAGTAAGCCACGTTATTTGTGAGTATCATAGGCTATATATTAACTCAAAAATGAAAATGGACACGGTTCAGGTAGTCATGAATAAGATCCTTCGCGACGCAAGACTTCATCACTAGTGCGGGAAAAGTGTTTAAAATAATTTGTAGATCTGACTGTGAAAAAATTGTATACCAGCAGTCAAAATTCTATCCAGTGCATCATCTCGTGTTTTTCTATTTTTCAGACGGATAGATAGAAGCAATTCGCTGGTAGAAAACAGCAGTGGTCTAGGACCGTTGAGCCCTGGAGCTGGTGCATCTATCAGCGCATTAGGAGCTCTGCAACCAGACCTGTATACCAAGAGAGAAGCCCCGCTAGTGATAGAGCTGGAGGGAGCTGGACCTTCACTTGGGAGGATCCACCTGCGTCTGAAGTATGACTTTGATAGGTCAGACTTGGAAGTGCATCTTATTGAAGGTAAGGAAAATAAAATTATAATGTCAATATTGAAAAGATTTCAAGAACCACCATACAAATGAGCATCAGAGAAGAATCTCCACCAAATAATGGTGTAGTTGTGTTATTGTTACCATGACATGAAGAAGAAAGACCGTCTTTCTCGCTCGAACGACTGTCTTTTAGCACATAATGGTCATGGTAATCCCTAGGACTCCAGTGTGCATTTAGGAATGTGTTTTTAAAGTAAACTTTTTCCTATTCCATAATAAAATCCTGGTATTCAAATTTTTGGGTCGGCAATACGCATTTTTATTTTAATTCTACTTAGGTGGCAAACAAGCATACGGCTCGCCTGATGTTAAGCAGTTACCGTAGCCTATGGACGCTTGTAATATCAAGAGTATCACTTGCGTGTTTACGACTCATTTTTTTACACCAGGGCTTTATAGTGGGCGTATCCCTGGGATAGAAATACGTTTCTTTCAAAACGCATCCCTAAATGAGCGCTGGAGACCTGTACTCACACACAGAAACACAACTACACCACTGTGTGTAGTTATTTGGCTGTGGTCTTCTGTAAGGTGGAGGTCCTTCCCCAGTCGGGCTTGCTTGCTAGTATGGTGCCCTACCTCTCTTAAAATATGATGGCCTGGTGCTCCAAGAGGTACCTAACTGTTTTTTTGCCACCTAACTAATATAAAAATATACCTCAAATCCATTGTATGTAACATTTAGGTACTCAACCCTGACATTATCTTCAAATTTCAAATTTCAGCTCATGACTTGGCAGGCTACGAAGCTGGCGGTTTCAACGACCCATACGTTCGCGTAAGTCTGTTACCAGAAGTGGATACAAGAGTTCGCCAGACGCCTGTGCATCGTAATGAAGCCAATCCGTTCTTCGACCAGCACTTCAAGTTTCCTGTGTCACATGACGAGCTGACTGACAAGACGCTGCTCCTGCAGGTCTTTGATTACGACAGGTGATATAACGATTTATTTTACAAACATAAGGCACTACTTTCCACGGAAACTGTGTTTTTTCCGGATTAAAAAGCCTATGGTATATAAATATATAATATATATATTTATATACCAAAAAAAAATTGGCACAGAGATAAATTATAGTCTGGAATAGCACATTCCAGACTATAATTTATCTCTGTGCCAATTTTTTTTTGGTGTATGAATGTTTGTTACTCCATCACACAAAAACGGCTGAACCGACCGGGATGAAATTTGGCACAGTGATAGAATATAGTCTGGAATAGCATATAGGCTTTTATTCTCGGAAAATCACTGTTCCTGTGGGACGAGGCGCGGGCGAAGCCACGGGTGGAAACTGCTAAATAATAACCTACTTTTTTCTTATTAAGACTAAACAGTTTGGGATCAGATGACGTCTGTAAAAGTTGTCTTATGATTATACTTATACTTCATTGATTCCAGATTTTCCCGAAACGAAGTTATGGGTTCGGCGAAGGTTCCTCTTTCCCGTGTTGAAGTAGCAGGCGGTGCTGAAGTTTGGGCGGAATTGTCCCGCGAGCGACGTCCGCCTGAAGAGCTGCAAGAACTGTTGCTGTCTCTGTCTTACCTACCGTCTGCTGAGCGTCTTACGGTTGTCGTTTTGAAGGCCCGAAATCTACTGCCGCCGCAAGGAAAAGATACTTTAGGTTGGTACCTCAGAAGCTCAATCTTAGTGCAAAAAACTAGGATACCTACGTATTTATTTTGCAAGAGTTAGTGAACTTTTCGTCTTTATTAAATGTGGAAGGTACCTAACTAACGGTCCCAGCTTTGCACGGTAGACAATACAATACATTATACCTTCTTTATTGTACACCATAAAATTACATTTTTCCAACTTAAATTTCAAAGTTAAGGCTAGTACAATCGGCGGTCTTATCGCTAGCGGCGATTTCTTCCAGAAAAAACTAATTATAGGTACTAATTTATTATACCTAAAATTAGTTTTTTGAAATCTACGACGATAAAACCTTGCAAACTCTTAACTATTACACTTGTCAAGGCCAAGGCAAGATAGAAAAATAATAGCCGACCATGAGTGGCAGAGCCGCTGATACACCTGCCACTATTGGTATCAATAGAAAAGAAATAAGTTTTAGGTAGGTAGCAACCTCTTACCTCGTTATTAAACCTAAGGTCTATGTTTTCCAGATGTGTTTGTGAAAGTGTACCTGCTGGTGAATGGGAAGCGTGTGAAAAAGAAGAAGACTAACAGAAAAGAGATCATCAACCCTGTGTGGAACGAGGCGCTATCCTTTAGCCTGCCGTCTGCTAACCTTCAAGAAGCTTCCATTGAGGTACCTATCATATATATGTTACGGTAAGAGTGAATAATTGAAGATTATTAATAATTATCTATTATTATTAATAATTACCGCAATTCCAGGTTAAACTGATAAATTAATCACATTTATCGGTTATTATTAATAATTTAACCCCAGTAGTGATAAATGTAATAAGTGGCCAAGGATTGCGGGGCGGAGCGGTGTGTGCGACGTGCGAGAGGCGCGGGGGGTTAGGTTAGGTTAGGTTAAATAAATAAAAACCTAACCTAACCTAACCTAGGTTAGGTTAGGTTAGGTTTTTATTTATTTTATTTTATAACTTTTACCAATATGTGTCGTGAATTATTAATAATTACACTTGACTACGGCTCACATAAGGTTAAAAACCTAATCTAACCTAACCTAGGTTAGGTTAGGTTAGGTTTTTATTTATTTTTTAACTTTTACCAATATGTGTCGTGAATTATTAATAATTACTACTAAAAGTAATAAATTTCGATCGATTATTCACATTTACCAAAACATGTGGTTATTATTAATAATTTTGTAAAAATATTAATAATTTTCAATTAATCAGATTTACCGTAACATATACATTGATACACATCATCACACCCACCTCCTATTTGTGCAGGCAGAGGTTATGACACGCCAATTGCTTCGATCCAGATATACTTCTTTCGCTTCCTCTACATTCATCAACCTCTTCATGCAAGAACGTCGGTTCTGGGTATTTTTAACTTGATCCTTTTTTACATAACCTACTTCTTGTCAATTCACTTTTAAGTATTAAAACATAGTAAACCAATATTTGTTCATGTTTTAAAACAAACTACCCACTTTCGTTATAAATTTCGTAAAAAAAATGTGTCAGAGTTTCATATGATCATACGACCTATACAGTAAATAAAATTAGTCCGGGCATAATTCGCCATAAGGCAGTGCAATACATAGTAATCAAAATGTCCATCGAGTTTTATCAAGTAGGTACTGTCATGTCATACCTAGGATAAAACAAAGTCGCTTCCCGATGTCTGTCCCTATGTACGCTTTGATCTTCTAAACCACGCAAAGGATTTCTATACGGTTTTCAGTATAATTTTAAAAAATCTTCCAGAATTTTCTTATGTAGATATAATATATATGCATATAATAATATATCGTTATAGAAAATACCAAAAAAACCTAAGCGAAGCGAGAGCGGATTGATTAAAATTTTAATTGAAAGTTTTTTTTTTTTTATTGTTTTCAGGTATGTGTGGTAAGCGGTGGTAGTAGCGGGCTGGTGGTGGGCTGGTGCTGCGTGGGCGCCGCGGAGCCGTCGGCGGAGGGCCGGCACTGGGCGCAGATGGCGCACGAGACGCGCAAGGCCGTCGCCATGTGGCACACGCTCAGATAGACGCGCCACACTCTCGTCTGATTATCTCTGACCGATTCTGCCGCCCTAGTACTTCTTTAGAACAAATATTGTATTCACTTGGAAACATTTGTAACGAATGCTTAGGCAATCACACTGCCCAAAACAAAATTCTCAAGCCGGGCCGACATTGCGAGGCTGCTCATCTGGTGGGCGAATTGAGCAAGCAAGAATAAGTAAATTGAAGATATTTCAAATGAAAATCTGGCATTGTTTACAAATTGGGTAAATAGGCTTGCGAGGCAAATGCGTTTCCACATCACGAGCGTCGCGATGTCGATACCAGCCTTAATATTTTACATAAAACAAGATTGATGTCATATATGATTTACGCGATATGTTACGCCATCTATCACAAATGTTTCCTAATGAATACCTACGACTTACGAGGCTACTAGTTTATTTGAATTAAGAACATAGCGTGTCATTCTCATTTCTTTCATTTTCTTCGCTCTTGAAGAATCAGACTAAGTACCTTCTTGAAATAAATTAGAAAAAAACTTTATATTATCAAGCGGCGCACACTATTGTCTTAAAACGAATTAGCTTTTCCATCTTCCAAATTTACGCGGATACATGAAGAGGCTAAGAACTCTACTATAATAAATCGGTGAAGAGAAGCTGATAATCGGTATTTAAATTAAGATTCGCGTCTCTTTGGAAAACATTGGACAGTGACGTCATTACGTCAGCCAGGGTTCAAGAAAATCGACGAGATCATAAGTATAAGTATGTCACTCAACAGATAGAATATCTAATTAATTCGAAGCCATAAAATGCTTTGAAACGGATTTATCCATTTGGGATTTTATATGCCCCAGACATGGCAGTCAAAGGTTCCCCTGCAACAACCCTCTTTTTCGATCGGGGCTGCAGGTACACACTCGAGCAACGGGTGCACGCGACTTTCTCCAGGTAGGTTTATTCACTCGAGAGAAGCCTACAATATGTTCTTTATCCATCTATTAATTAATTTAGATACTATTATGTATTTTATCTAATAATTATTTACGTCATTTCACTGCCTTAGTGACGTCACTATACTATCAAACTGTATTACTTATCTACTAACTATATTAGTAATAGCACAATAAAGGTACCTACTAATCTCTGTTATCAATAAGTACCTACCTAGTACTGGAGTTGTTTACTCAAGTGTCTATAATAAATTCATTACTACATTTCGTGTGTGTGTAAAATTGTATCCTATTCCATAGTGGGTAGCTTCAATTCTAAATGTCATGGTTATATCTTTGCAATATTGCAATAGTATGTACTTAATACTTTAACTTATTGTCACTACATAATTATAGTCAATGTTAAGCGTTGTACCTAAGATAAACCATCTTAGGTAGTCGCAGGTTTTTCTAAATATTCATATTATGGCAGAATGTCACGCATTGAAATAAGTATCTTTATTTCATATTACTATTATAATATTTCGATTTGTGTCAATAAAGTATTATTATTATTATTAATATAGGTTCTGTTCTTATGCCATTCTCGAAATGTATTTTGCCTATACGAGTACTCAGGTAATTTACAAATTTGTCGTTGCGGCATGTGACATTCTCCATTGTCTCCATTTCTGTTTTATAAAGAATGTGACATTCTCCATTGTCTCCATTTCTATGTTTTATAGAGGAAGTGACATTCTTAAATTATTTAATTGGTGAATAAACACATTGTGTTATAATCACCAATTAAATAATACATAATATGAAAGAAAAACCTGTACCTACCTAAAGGCGACACTTTTACTTAGTTCCTACATTTGTTCAAATATATGTACGTATTACTTAGCTAAAAAAAAACAATTATATGATACATGATTGAACTTAGCTTAGTAATTAATACGCATATTTAGACAAATATATGACAAGTAAAATGCCGACGTAAGTTATACTTACCTATATGTATAGTTTCAATTATACGAAGCACTGAGTAATCTATTTGCCTTTATCGTTCTATGATAAGCAGACGAGGCGTATATGTGTCCTAGAGAATGTTAATAAATAAATGTAATAAATATCCCTTTATGAAGACTTAAAGTAAATTGTATCACACTCCCTGCCTTCCTATGTAACTGTCCAGTCTAAACTGTGGGCTTATAACTTTCTATCTGATATTATATAAATTGTTATAATTATATAAATGCAAAGTGGAGGTGAGTGTATACCTAATTTATATGCCTATATACACTATCTTCCTATCCCATTCTTGGTAATAAATAATTTTATATGGCACTAATAGGTAAGAGGCGAAATTGTAACTACCAAGGCATGAAGGTAAACGTGGAGAATAAGGCATGCAAGTTTTGGTTACTAACAAGTAATTTGGAATGCAAGTATGGTATTTAAAAGTATTTGATTGGCCTAAGAATATGAATACAATATTTATCTAAACAACAACTAGCTGAACATTTTAGTTTTCATAAATGTCGTTAGGTATTTCAGAACTAAATTAATGCACAATTCATTTGTTTTTATTCATGTGCAGTTCTAAGGATACAAAGTTTTAATTTTGCATCCAGCTGAATGTACGAAGCCAATCGTGCTAAGTGGCGTGCACTTTCAAAGGCATATATTTTTATCAGTGTACGCTGACGGCGGATATTGATGATTAATGTAATGTTTAAAAATTAAAATCTTCAGCTATTTTTGTTGCTGACCTTACCACCACTTTGCATTATAGCTACTTAGTTGAGAAATATTCTATTACATTTTTACAACGGTCCTAACAAGTTTCAAGATGGAATTATATTGTATGTGAGCTTTTGAAAAACACCAAACGGAGTCTTATGAATTTATAAAATATTTATATCAAAATGTTAATTTTTGAAATTTTAATATAATCTATTTGTCCAATAGGTGATGTACTTCTATCTGTTGTAGGTGTATTAGCCTGAATATGCCCGCAGTTATTCTGTCACATAGATATTTATTAAATACTTGTTAGTATTAGGGTTTGACCTCGTTCAGAAATCAGTATTGGTGAGCACGAGCGTACCATTACATCCTTATAGCAATTTTAAGTCGGTCTCAATTTGAAATTCTTAATATGTCAACTTTATATCCCAGCTTTAAGGTTGACATTGTTCGATTCAAATTAATATCAAAAATAAATCGCTATAAAGTCGTCATGTGAAAGTGAAAAGATAAAATCTTGCTCATATTCACCAATGTTGGGGCATACTGTAGCGTCAAGTCCGAACTCTTTATCATTCAGTAGGGATGACCTTAATCTGTACAAGGGTGTTATAAATTATATCGAATTTTATTCCAAAATATACGTACATATTTTATCTAAGTGTATGTAACTGTGTGAAGAGGTATGTATATTATGTTTATTTTACTTTACTATATTTAAATAATACGTATATTTGTAAGATTAAAATCGTGGTTTCATTTTAAATAAAACATCCAAAAATATACAATAATGTTCATTTATTTTTAACTTTTTACATATTGTGTACATTATTTTTAAAGATCAATAATAAAAAAATAATATGAAAATTTTTATTTTTAAAACTCAAGACAAAAACATATTACCCACTTTCACAGCGTTGCAGTCTCATAGTTTCTTTGATATCCTGAGAAGGCCTGAGCACGACTAATGCACTAATAAACTTACGCGTCACTTACCACACGGCCGCGGAGACGCCTCACGTACGAACGCCAACTAAAATTGCATTTAATATAATTAAACAGAGTCAAACGACAAATAAAATATATATTCTAATATTGCCATCACCTCATTTCACACTGCAGGGTAGACATGCGAAGAAATACGTATACATATAATAAGAATAGTTAGATATATAATTTATACACGTTTTAGCTTAAATATATTAAACGATTAAACTGATATAGAGCTATATTTGTGATCGTAACAATATGAAACTGTAGTACTGTTCGCTTGGCTCGAAAGATCGCAAAGAAGTCTGTTTCCATATTACCGAAATATATAATCAGTTTATTAAACCCTCGTTTTTACACTCACGGCCTTATTAATAAACTTGCAATAGAATAGGTACAATTTTATTTTATAATCTCTCATTCTGTCATCAGTAATTTGACATTCGATAGCAGAGGACAAAACTGTCGTAACTATTCACTCGGTACACCAAGTTTATTAATAAGGCGGAGCATGTTTAAAAAAATAATATGTCATGTTCTGATTTTCAAATTAAAAACCATTTTTTTTTAGGAAATATAAATAGTAAATAACGTTTTTTTTAACCCAGATTTACCAATAACACAATATTTCTGTGTTAAGGTAAAGATCGAAAATGCGCGTGTAATGGTTTTGGTATTGCAAACGTCCATAGGCTACGGTAACTGCTTACCATCGGGCGAGACGTACGCTCGTTTCTCAACCTAGGCTTATATTATGGAATGTTCACAAAAAAAACTGTTACTACAAGAGAGTCTCTACAAGAGAGTCTCTTTCTGTCTCTCGTAAGAATTCATCTGTGCAAACATGATCAATATAAATATAGGAATACTCAACCGCGATAGTATTTACTTGTCGATACTAAAAATATTAAATTACTTAATTTTCAATTTGTTTTTAAGAAAAATAATTATATATGTATATGATAGATATGTATATGCAAAACTATATATGTATATAGGCTGAGCACAATCTGTATAAAAAAAAATTAAAACGCAGTACGCAAAACAAAATGAAGCTACATAACGATTTTTTTTAAAAGAGGTTTATACTTTACACATCTCTGGAGATTCCTTTGCCGTCGAGAGGAGAAGGAAGAGGACGGGGGGGGATTTGTTTGATGTGCATGTCTGTGCATATACGTATGTGTGCGTATGTGTGGGTAGTGTCATTTAGAACGGGTTTTTGTGTGTAGGTATTTGCAATCGGCGTCCTTGCAGTCACCGCAAACTTCGAATGGGCAGAGTATTGCGTTTGGATCTTCCTCCCAACTGAAATGTTTAGTTTTAAAAACTTGAATCGCAGAGTATACTTGGGAAATCATTACTTCAAGGGTCAAGGGTAAGCATTTAAAAAAGTTAGATAAAATTATATTATAGGCCATTCTCTAATAATAAAAATTTAAGATAGGTAGGGCACCACACGAGCGAGCAATCCAGACTGGGGAAAGTCTTCCAGATTATAGAAGACCAGAGCCGTGTCAGAACATCTGCAACTCACAGAAATATTTGTCACATGCAGGAATCAAACCCACAATACTCAGAGCTGTGTTAAAAGTGAGCTAATATTAACGACTAAGCCATGTACAGCTTCATAATAGATAGATATTTCATATGATTATTACAACTTTGTAAAATGTTCCTTATCAATAATAACCTTGATATGGCGACTTAAATTGATAAACAAATATGTACCAACAGACACAAGTAACAAAATGTTGTGGTCAAAATCTATGGACGTATAAATTGGTATTATTTACAAAATGAAAATCTGGATAACTGGTGACATATAATAGCTTTACACTGCCTCTTATGGACAGAATTAAGAGCATGTTTAGCAAAAGAAAATGTATGGGATTTGACGTAAGTTTACGACATTAAATCGTAGACTCACGTCAAATTCCATACATTTTATTTTTTGACTTCTCGATTCGACAATCGCTTATGCCACTTGTCTAGAGGCTCTGGACTTATAGAGGAAGAGCCAGCAACGTATTTACTTTTGTTATAAGTAATGAAAATTCACAAACTAATTCTTATATACCTGCAGAATAGAAAAGTCCTCCTGGCAACCGTCTGCAGCTGGGTTGTTTAACACGAAAATAACAAAGAGGGTAAGAAATAATAATATTTCTTGCCAATTCTTCTCGAACCCTAGTCAGCAAACTAAGAACGGCCGTAAGAAAAAAGTATTCTAGCATTTGTTTTTATGACGTTCATTAGTATCATGTATTTGATCTAAATGAATAAATGAGTTTGACTTTGACAACTTAATTTAAAATAGAAAATACTGTCAATATAATTAACTACCAATTTTAGGACTGATACGCCTTATTTTAGGATTTAACACTCCAGTTGCACAAGTTGTCACAAGAGTCTCTTATTATTCTGCAGATTCAGGAGTTAGTTTGTGAATTTTCATGACTTATGAAATGACAAAAGTAAATACGTTGCTGGCTCTTGGTCCATTAAAACAGCTGTCGAGCTCATTTAGGTAAGTATTTGTACTGGGTTTAAATCCCTCTAGTGTTAATATTTCTGGACAAACCCAGCCTGGTTATTGCAAGAAACTACCACTGGTAAGACTTTTAATATGTGTTTTAGGAAAGACTTGTAGAATTTTGAAAACTATATGATACTTGAGCCATACCATGACCTCCTTAAAGGTGTCGCCACACATTGAGCGGCAAGAGCGCGGCATAAACATAGCGGAGACGTTTGCGCGCGTCAGATGTACAACCACAGCGCGCCTACCGCGCACCATTACGTAAAATTCGTAAGATGTCGCGTCATGCTTTTTTTTTACTTCGCTAATCAATCAGTTCTGAGTTGAAGCAGGTGTGTTAAAGTTCTGTATCATGTCACAAAGAGTGTAACTCCAATAAGCCATCTACTCTGTTAGATGGTACAGTCCCCTATGTATTAATTTAATTAAGATCGAAAATAAAACGCTTTAAGGATATCATGGTACAGCCCTTATCACCAATAATTTACGACCTTTTTAAACTACACACACTACTTACGTGGTACTTCCAAATGCGTCAAGTGGTGATTTATAATCATCTGTATCTCTTCTCTTTGTTACACGAAGTGCAATTTCCTTGGCCCCCTCATAATCAACACTGTATTTCCGGTTTGTTATACGAAGTGCAATTTCTTTGGCCGCCTCACAATCAACGCTATCTTTCCTTTGTGTAAGTGCAATTTCCTTGGCCCCGTCACAATTAACACTATTTTTCCTCTCTGTTACACGAAGTGCAATTTCCTTGGCCCCCTCACAATCAATACTATCATTCCTCTTTGTAACGGAAAGTGCTGTCTCCTGTGTCCTCCCACAATCGCTACTATTTTTTCTCTTTGTTACATGAAGTGCAATATCCTTGGTCCCGCCACCATCATCACTATTTTTCCTTTTTGTTACACGAAGTGCAATATCCTTCCCCCCACCTTTCTCAACAACTGGATGAGTTGACTGCCGCTTATTTTCATGTAAAACTACATTTTTGTTTTCCTTACTTTTCTCTTTGCCTTCTTCTTGAGGCATTGTTACAATTTTTGTATTGTTGGTAACATCAATTTCTATAGACAGTCTTGGATGCTGTAATACTAGGGGTTTTGATTTTTCAATAATTGGCTGTTGTGTGTGTTGTGCAATATTTAAATCATTGGTAATACTGATTTTAACAGCTTTAAGCATTGCGTTTTTATGATTGTCCTTAGGTATTTCTTTATGTATCATGTTTTTATTATTCTCTTTAGTTATTTCTTTATACGCTTTAGGTATTTCTTTATACGCTTTAGGTATTTCGTTATTCACTTTAGGTATTTCTTTATTCGCTTTAGGTATTTCTTTATTTACTTTAGGTATCTCTTTATTTTCTTTAGGTATATCTTTAAGTGTTATGTTTTTATAGTTCTCTTTTGGTATTTCTTTAAGTATCATAGGTAGTTTTTGTTCTTCCGGATTATTTTCTTTTTGTAACTTTGGAGTAACATGATTTAAATGTGATATGGTATTAGCATTGGAATGTGTGGAAGTCAGTGAGCTGAAAAATAAGATTTTCAAAGAAGAAGCAACCCAAGTAAGATTATTTTTAGGCTGAGTGACGCTACTTGCACTTCAGATATGTAACATAAAAAAAATTGATAAGTATGATAAACCCCATGACTACTAAAGTAACAAAAAATATGAAAAGTTTTTTTAAATGAAAATACCCATATTAAAAGAAAATTAATTTAAAATTTATCCCATAGACAAAAAAATTAACAAAAGTACCTTTTCAATAACATCTGATGATGTAACCTTATTTTTGCTAAACAATTTTGTACAGATCTCTGTTGCTTTTTGTTTAGAGCTATAGCAGTTTTAATATTACGTAGTTCAGTTGCAACTATTTTAAACCTTTGAGATAGTTTTGTTCCTTCTTCTTTCAACTTGAGCATTTTTGCTGACTCCTCAGCAATATTTTTTCTAAAATATAATTCAGAGATTAAATTAAGCATACTGTAGTATCAAAAATTGTAGTTAATACAGTACTGTGTCGCGGGGGACTTTACAAACATACAATTAACGGACACAAATTACACCCGGACTCAGAACAACTCTTTGTGGGTTCAACCCACAACCTCGTGCACAGCAGGCGCATGCTGCGGCCACTGGACCACCCATCATCAATGATATTACAATTGATTTTTAAATACATAGTTTAGGCACCAGTCTCCCACAGTATAACAATGTAAAACGTTTTTCTCTTTTTCAAGCTAACCTTCATATGGTAGAGAGAAAATAAATAATTAAGTATACTACCTTGAATTTTTAATCTTCTCTTCCAAACTGTTGATAGCAGTCAAATTAGAAGCATCAATAGTAACGTTTCTCGGTTTTAATGTAGGTGCAGTTAGTTTGCTGCTTAAGTTCATTATTGTCTGCCTCACTTGCTTTATCTTTTCTAACTCAGCCATTCTCTTGACTAAATGTTTGTATTCAATCTGCTCTGATTTGGGTAAATTTTTGACAGCCTGAAAGAAATTGGAGTCTTTAAATCATCAGTTATTTGAATTATTAAAATCAACAACAATTTTTTTATTTGCTAACCTTGACAACATATTTCTCGGGTTTCTTTAGAGGCGCTGGTTGTAATACAACATCTGGAAGCGTCGTTTTTTCAACTTCCATCCTAGTAGACTTCAAGAACAAATCTAATTTTTGCTGAAAATCTATCTGTTCAGATAATTTCATATGCATTTTAGTTAAGTTTTTAGTGGCTTCATGTTCCCCTTCTGAATCTGATTCAACACTAATAATAAATCGCTTTTCTTCCGGAATAACACTACTAGGTTGAGGTTGCTTTGGCTTTGGAGCTGCTTTGGTAGCTGCTTTGGTTACTTTTATTCGTCCTGAATCTTTAATGCCCTCAATAGATTTAATTATATTAGGATTTACCAAATTTGGTAAGTTTTTACTTAATGAGGTTAACAATTTTGCGCGCAATAAATCCTCATCTTCTTCAAGTTCATCTTCATTTGTAACCATTAAAACAGGAATATGTTTATCTCCAGTTACTTGTTGTTCAATGGCAGAATTTTTAACACAATTACTATCATTTTCTTTAAGCTTATCATCTCCATCTGATCCAATATCCATATCAACAGATTCTATATCAGTATTGTTATCATAATTAATTTTATCAGCAGCTAAAAACTGGTCAAAACCATCATCATGTAGATTAGAAGACTGGGATAACCGTTTTTGTAATTTCTGTTTCCGTTTCATTTCAATGGCTTTCTTTAAAATTGCAGATTTTAGACAGATCAATCTTAATTCTGTAGTATCACTGTCTTCATCATCGGACATTATTTTATTAAAAGGTCTTTTTCCGTCACCATCTGGAACTTTTTTAGTTTTAAGAGCATGTTGCCTAAGCAGTTCTAAATCATCATCGGAATCTTTATCAGAAGTCTTGCCTCTATCTAAAATCTTATTAATATTGTCTGTTTGTTCTATCTGTTCAATGATTACTGTATCTACAGAATCAACTGAAGGCATGGCTGCTTTGCTATCTTCATCAGTGCAGATATCTATTACTTCACATGGTGTTTTAGGACCTTGTATGCCATTTTGTGTTTCTGAGTTAATAATTTGATCAAAGTTACTTTGTGAAGAGATTGGAGAACAGTTAGGTAGGCTTTCCATTTTACTTGTAATATGATGATCAGTTTTATTTTCTGTTTGAATAAGTTTATTTGATTCTGGATTTACACCACAAAGCATTTTCTGCAGTCTTTCACTTAATGATGTTTTGTCATGATTAGGTTTGTTCACAACTACAGCTTCTGCCAGTTTCTTTCTCCTGTTTTTATATTCATCTTCTGACTCATCACTAGATTCACTAACCACCTTCACCTCTGGTTTCTTTTTGGCACGACTATTTTTCTTTTTGTGTTCTTTACTTTTGACAAATACAACATTTGGCTCCTCTTTTTTTCTTTTCTGTCTGTGATGTGTTTTTTGGTGCTTTTGTATTTTAATATTTCTATATGGTGAACAATAATCTTCCAAGTCAGTTGCGGATATTTCAGACAGATCATATGATAATGCATCCTCCTTTTTATGTTTGGTTCCTAAAATGTTATGAAATGCACACTATGTGCCTACAAAAATAATTCAAAAATGCATAATAAAAGTGAAAAATAAATGCTTACCATTTTTTCTTCCTTTTGTGTGTCATAATAAAACATAAAAATTAATTTGATATTTCAATACATAAGCAACCGGATAATTTATTCCAAGATAAATTGTTATATTTAATAATTAAGACACTGGAAACTTTAAACTAAACATAACACAAATTCTTAGATTACATGTGTCCATTAAAACTATTTTGATTTATACAGTAAGCTAAAAATTTACTAGATGAGATGAAAGTAAACAGAAACTGAGGGATTCTATTACTAGAAAATAAATGTCATATTTTAAAATAAATATGTCCATAAGGTCTACATTTAAATCATTAATATATACTTCTTTTTTTTATACTGGGAAAAGCGGGGTAACAGCTTTTGGGTTATTAGAATAATGCTTCCATAACAAAAGTATTATGATAACTTTTTTTATACTGCTAAGGAGGCAACCATACAGCATACCTGATAGTAAGCAGATACCATAGTCTTTTTATGCCTACAACACCAGGGAAGGTACAATGGAGTTATTTATACAAATAAATAAAATTGGAGTGTCTGTTTGTAATATTAACACTTTTAGTGCCAAGAACCCGGCTCCCGGGTTCTTCGATAGCTCGCGCCAAGAACCTGGCTACCGAATCCATCTAAAGATACTTATTAATAACCTGTCCTCGTGCCTAGCACTCGGCTACCGAGTCCTATTATTCGCTCGCAAAATAGTAAGGGTTGGTTATTCAATACTTTTCTTAACCCAAATGAATAAAATCATTTTTGACTGAGTAAAAAGTCGTTATGTTTCTTGGCACTGAAAGTGTTAATATAACCTCTTTTCACTATGCATATGGATGTACATATACCAAAATCAATTCAATTTTTGTCTGTCTGTTTGTTCCGGCTAATCTCTAAGACAGCTGGACCGATAGCTGATGTAATAATGAGTAACTTAGGCTACTTTTAATTCAGAAAATTTATTTATTTTGATTAATAACGTACAATACAACATCGTCGCCAGCAGAGACACGAGCAACAGCTAGTCATTTATAAGGTGTGTTAAAAGTGAATCCTGCTAATATTACAAATGTGAAAGTGTTTGAGGGTATATAGATGTTTGTTACTCTTTCACATAAAAACTACTGAAGGGATCTAAATGAAATTTGGCATAGGCTACTTTTTATCTATAACCAACATCCGCGTGGGCTGAGCCATGGACAACAGCTAGCTGTTTTCCATGGCTGTAAAATAACGTCCATAGGACTTTTCTTGGTTTGCTGGAAGTTTCATTATTATTTTATAGACTGTGTCAATTACAATTAAATTTTGACCATTCAGTGACCTCTCATAATTTTTAACTATGTCCCTATGAATACAATTTTGAATTGAAAAAATATCTATCAAGGAAACCTGTTGCAAAGTTTTTATACAGATGGCAACACATAAGTAATGCTCCTGTCATTGTAAGTAATCTGCCATAAGCACTACCTGTAGATAGGCTGTATGTATTGGCTGCCTTAGTTGTATAAAAAACACTGTTCTAGCAGACCAAATATTGTATGAACAAATTAATAACTCTGCAATCTTGTGTCATATACAGATAAATTGCATGTGCAGCAAACATATACTTGCAAGTAATAGCAATTATGATAACCTATAATTAGGTCAAAGGTTAAAAGAGTCAAAGAAGGTCGAAGGTCAAAAAATTCTAGCTTTTAAAATACCAATCTACCATAATGTAGAAAATATACTTGTACGACAATGAATATAAATATATGTAAGAATGAAATGAAATACTACGCTACCTGGTCCAACAGAAGTACGTTTGGCTTTCTTACGTTCAAGGACATTGTTATAATTTTCTAGTACTTCCAGTCTTTGACGTAGTAAGAACTCTTCCTCCGATGATATGTCAGACAAATCGTCAACAATTTCGCCTTCTTCCATCTCAGAATCCATATTCATTGTGGCTAGATTTTTAATACAAGCTTCCTGAAGACTCGACTTGACAGTAGGTTACTCTAGGAAAATAGAAAGTTTTAGTCACAGAGATGAGTGAAACCATTTTTAATAATGTAGACTTACTTACGGCTCTTAGTTTAACACATAATGGCACTTTTTAAATAAAATAACTTATATTTTTTGTACAAAGTAATTAAATAATGTTGTCAGGTCATTTATCGCCTCGCTTGGCTGCTGGCCTGCCAGATAAAAGTGTTGCCAGAGGAAATTTTATTATTTTACCTAACTTCAAAAACAGAGGAGGCTATACATACTTTCGAAATGTTTTTTTTAAACTGTTTATTTGTATTTAAATCTTGATATTCCCGGATAAGCAATTCTTCTGATGGTGAGTGATAACTGCTACTCATGAACAACGACATTGCGAAGGGCATAAACCTTAAAATATAGGAAATTTAAAATGTGAGGCAAATAAGGCGGAAATATTACAGTTATGTACAATGGCCTTATCGCTATAAGCAATTTCTTACAGGCAACCTTTAGATATATAGAAAACAAAAGTTAAATATAATAAAGAAAAGCGGGAGGTTTAACAGAACAGATACTTACCAGAGATACATTGGAGTTTGCGGTATCGATTATATGACAAGTATGACAGGCTACAATCAGATTAAACTCATTATTCTTTTCCTTTAACCATTTTGAAACAGATTTGAGCAAGCCTTTGCTAACTGGAGAAGGACCTCCACCTTACAGAAAACCACAGTCAAATAACTACACACAGCGGTATAGTTGTATTCCTGTGTGTGAGTACATAATTATCTAAAGCGCTTATTTATGGATGAGTTTTGAGAGAAACGTTTTCATATCCCAGGGATATTCCATCTTAAAGCCCAGGTATAAAATAAATGAGTCAGTAACACGCAAGTGATACGTCTGGTATTGCAAGCGTCCATAGGCTGCTGTAATTGCTCAACATTAAGCAGGCCATTATGCTTGTTTACCACCCAGGTAGTATATAAAAAAAACACAAACGAAAGAAAGGGTATCCTTGCTAGTGTTACAGACAGTAAACAGTAGGTATAGGTACTCTCTATATCTAACTGAAACCGTTCTTGAAAAGTCTGTCTCACTCATAGGTACCTCTCTAGTAGTAGGGTCTTTCTTTAAAGTGAAGAACATTCCTAATCCTGAGCATTTTATTACATAACTAACCTATAATGACTATTGGATGGTTTCGGTATCAAGAGTACTATCCACTTTTTTAAGCTGACTAGCCTATCATTATCTTCTTCTTCTTGTTAAAAGACAACTCCCGCACTAGAGAACAATCTCTGTGTCACGGGGGACTTTACAAAATAATATACAATTACCGGAACAAATTACAGCCAGACTCAGAACAACTCTTTGTGAGTCTCACAAAGTTTTGTCCTGTGTGGGAATCGAACCCACAACTTCGTGCACAGCAGGCGCATACTGCAACCACAGGACTACCAAGGCAGTCGATTATGCTATAATTATTACCTTTTTCATTTACTTTTTCACTATTCTCCAGTGAAGTAAACATTATTTCTTTTACTTTTATCTATAGATAAGCATAGAGTTATTTTGGAGTATAGATCTCAATGTTACTAGAAAAAATAATCAATACGGGAAAATAACAATTATTTGACAATCTTGATAGATTTGAAGTTTGTGTCTCAGTTAGATAAGGAATAGGGATGGGGGAACAATGATTATTATTGTTATGTATGTATCAGTAAACAGTAGCAGTTTTTTTGTTATATAAAATTAAAATAGTTTATTTTAATTTTATATAACAAAAAAACTGCTACTGTTTTTAGGAAATAGATTAAATAAATGCACATTTATTTAATCTATTTCCGTTTATCAAACAGTCTCGAAATTTCGCCGATAATAATGATCGATTTACGTTTACGCTCAACAATTAACATGATTAGTAGGCTACATGTTGTAGTGCTAGACGTGCTAGTAGGGAGATGAAACGACTACAAACGTGCCTCGCATTGAAACTTAATTAAAAAACATGACTTATTTAATGAATAATTTGCAAGCTCCAGTTTACCATTATCACTACTGCCGATGGAAAGTAATGCTCTTAAGATTAAACCTTTTTTTCGAAGGAATGCAAGGTTGTTCACATGGCTATGGTTCTCACGGCATGCGTCCTACTCTTAATACAAAAATGCACTTTACAAATAAAATAAATAACTAAATTCAGAGCTTACTAGGAATTTTTACTATTTTGTATTTTAGCTTCGACGGCATCGATAATATTGGTTTGTCGATATAACTATTAAATTAACGTTACAACTCTAGTCCTGCTGTTTAATTGTTTATTTTCCAGAGAAAAAAAAATGAGGGAGACTGGAAATCATTTCATTGTTTTCAATTTACAATCCGCCCCCAATTAGAAACTGTATTTTAATTAACTTAATATTTATATTATCAGCTCTATCTGATATATTGTTTATCTTCAAGTGTATTAGTGTAAGTTAAAATGTTTCACGAGAATGAAGAGGATTACAAATTCGCCGCCTGTACGTTCTTTGCTAAGAACCATCCAGGAGAAACGTGTGGAAGTAACGGTTTGCCTCTAACCCCAAGTTCTATCACTATATTAGGACGAGCGCAAATATTACTGACTATAGAGCATGAAAATTTGTGCACTTACCTCGATGTTATTAGAGGAAAACATGGTGAGTTTGTAAGATATTTAATACTTCTAAATCTCCTGCTGGGTATAGATCTCCCTTTACACGTTAATTACAAAAAGTAGATAGAATACTAGTGCAGTATTCCTAGAAGAGTCTTCATTGATATATTCAGGTTACTAGAGAACAGAGAACAGTTGTTCTGTAAATTATACCTGTAAATTGTATGTTTTTAACACACTTTTATTAGCTTCACTTGTAGGTTTGTTTGACACGGAATTTTTTAATGCTATTTTCACCCACTTCAAGACATCTGAATGGTGAAAATTTGCAAACCTATTGAGGATTAAATATTTTAACTGTTTATTTTCTGCTTTTAGTTGGATTGATAATAAAGTGTGTTTATAATTTTCTTCTAACTATAGTTTATTTGAAGCTCTCATTCCAAGGTTCACTTAAAATATATTAAGGGCAAGTCCTGGCTTCGCACAGATGGACATTTTAGTTTTCGTAGGTATCTGGTAAATTGTTTTTAATAAAATATAGCTTAGTTGTTTGTTTCTAATGGTGAAAGAATTTTTAAAATAGGTCCAGTAGTTTTTTTGAGTTAAATCGTAAAAAAAATAGTAGACAAAGTAGACAAGGTAAAACAACATGTGAAATATCAATGATTACTCCTTACAGAAAGAATAATCGTAGTGTCTGAAGTGATTGGAAAGTCGTTAAAAGAATGTAGTTCGAAATTCACATACAATGAAGTGACAAACATAGCTAAACAGCTGGCCAACGGTCTACAGTTCCTTCATAAACGAGATATTGTGCACAGAACATTGTCCGATGACAATATAATGATAGACAGTAATGGACGAGTTAAGATGTTTAATTACGGACTATATTATATGACTGAGGGGGGCAATGAAGTGCCTTTTCCTTTAGGGTAAGTTTTGTCTTAATTTTTTTAAAGATATTGTTTCAGTTTGGTGATAGTCAGTCCTAGTATTAGTCTATTAAGCTAACAAAGACATTGACATTCATATTACATTAGGTATCCAGATGAATACTTGCAATAAATTGGGTATAAAAACCTTAGTAAATTATCCCTGGAATGGGAAAATATTTTGTTAAAAACGCATCCCAAAATGATTACTGGAGACCTCTATTCACACACTGGAGCATAACTACACCAGTTTCTGTAGTTATTTGGTTGTGGTCTTAGTTGGAGGTAATTTTCCCAGTTGATCTTGTATAGACCTCTCCTAAAAATGTTCTCACTAATGGTCTAAGTATATAATATAATAATGCTATTATTTCTTTAACAAAGAAGTTACAGAACATTTTGGTTAGATGGTTTTATACATTTTGAAACATCTCTCTAAATTTACAGGTTACCGAGATACCTAAGTCCAGAAACAATATTAAATGGAGGCGGGCCCGCAGCAGATGTATGGAGTTTTGGTATCATCTTACTTGAGCTATGCATCGGTAAACTATGGAACAACTTGAAACCTGGCCCAATACTAAGACGGATACTAACTCTAGTGCATGCTAATAATCCTGCAGAAAGAATAGCCAGGGAACATGATTGCTTTAATCAGTATAAAGTAGGTAAATTATATATTATTTCCGATTTTTATTATTAACTATTCCAGCCCGCCCTAAATCAAGTCGACTCATGATCCCAGAGATCTTGAACGTGCGCCTTTCGGGATTCAGCCCAGGGCACTACCAACTATGATATCCAATACTGACTCCTGAGTTAGAATTTGGGCATCGCTTTCTACATCTTGAAGTGACGTTAGCTACATTTCTCTAACTCTCATAGTCTAAAGGGACAACAATCCGACAAGGCCGGAGAGGGATCAGACGTAGACGTAACCAATGGCATTACGAGCTCTCCGAGGCATGAAAATGGTGCAAACACCACAAACACAAGATTTCTTGCTAGAAAACCCCAATGTCTATTTTTTAATTGTCTGTTTGCCATTGCAGTCGCTGTTTTTTGAGTGTGCATTTTCAAGAATTATAATAATATTAATTAATTACAGCAAATACCAGAAAATCTAAAGACTGTCATAGAAAAATGCCTCAAAATATACCCAAGTGAACGAGCAACGTTTGCCGAGTTAGTAGAAGAATTATCACAAATAGATACAAAACAATTGGTCGAAGAGAAAAAACATCGAGGCCTGATGGGATGTAAACTGCAACACCTTTACTATTGGTGGCAATTGGCTGGTGGAGACATACAAGGAGAATTAAAAAAGAATTACTTGATTAAAAACAGTCCGCCTATTTTATCTATGCCTATGTAAGTATTGTATTTCAATTCGGACATTGAGACGGTAGTACACATGCTCCTTCACTGCCACAAGTCGCTACATACAGGGCTAAGTACCTTGGTAACCCAGGTACTTCAGTAGAGATTATCAACATCAAGTATTTGCAGGCATTGTTTAATCATGGAGCAGTACACCCAGACTCAGAACATTATTTTTTTATGATGTGGATATCTAACCCAGAATTCATTGCAAAGTCAAAAATTACGTGGTCTCCACTCAAATCAATAAGCCACACATGCAGTCTAACGTACGGAGAACGAAAGGACGCTCACCAAACAGAGGAATATGATATACTAGCTGTTGCCCGCGGCTCCGCCCGCGTGGATGTCGGTTATCGCTGCAAAAAGTAGCCTATGTGTTATTCCAGACCATAATCTATCTGTGTGCCAAATTTCATCCAGATCCGTTCAGTAGTTTTTACGTGAAAGAGTAACAAACATCCATCCATCCATTCTTACAAACTTTCACATTTATAATATTAGTAAGGATATGGGTTGTTATTATTATTAACATAGAATTTAACCTATTCTAGTGCAATACTTCTCGACGGCTGTACAATAGGAGGCAAGACAGGTGCGTTGTTCGACCGTCGCATCGCTAAGTACAGTCTGGATCTCCTCAAGTCACGCCTAAGTCATGTTCCTTCGCATGACTATTACCCACTCATGCATGAACGAAGGAAAGACTATGATGCTGTGAAATTACCCAAGATTATCAGGGAGAGGGATACCGAGTATCAGTTTTATAGGTTGCTATGGTTTCAGCGGCTTTTACATGTAAGTAGTTTGCCCCATATTTTTTTTTATTGACTCATACACACACGTAACATACCTTAATACATCCGTATTCTGACTTTAAAAAAAAACTTTCTATGCACTAAATAATGTGAATGAGTTACACTTACAATCGTCATACTTGGGAACGAACAACGCACACGATTCACATTAAATTATATGTAATGCGCATGACTACCATCATTCCTAATCTTTTTACTTATTAAAATGGGTATAAATCAATGTTTTGTTCCCGAGCATGACATGTATGCCAACCTCAAAATTAAAATTACTCTTGACTTTCAGGGTTATCCTTACACAGCTGCCTATATACGAGCAGAAGCAGAGATTGACATACCGCCTTTAGTACGAGGAGATGTTTGGGCTGCCCTATTAGGAGTAGTCGGCGATATTGAAGAACAGTATGAAAGGATCGATAAGGAAACTCCTACACCAACTGATAGACAGGTACGGTATTAATAAGACTAGATTCCGCCCGCGGCGTTGCTTAAAGGCCATTGTTCCGCAAACTTTTAATCTTCAAGGTACCTACATCTAAAATATCGAGAAATTTTTGAGGAACACCATAAATGAAAAATCATAATAAAAACCTTATTGCGAATGCATAAAGTCGTTATTTGTTTAACAGATAGATGTAGATATACCTCGGTGCCACCAGTACTGCTGGCTGCTATGCGGCTCGGCAGGTCACCGCACACTGAAGCGGCTACTCAAGGCGTGGCTATTGACCAACCCACAATACGTATACTGGCAAGGACTTGACTCTTTGACTGCTCCATTCGTGTATTTGAACTTTTGTAATGAAGGTAAGTAATATTACAGTTAGAACACCGACTTTTAGTAAACTAGTTGTTGCCCGAGGCTCCGCCCGTGTCGATATCGGTTATCGTGATAAAAAGTACTCTATATCCTTCCCCGGGATATAATCTATCTCCTTGCTAAGTTTCATAACAATCCATTGAGCCGTTTAATCGTAAACAGTTAACAAACAAATCCTACTACCCTTCTTAAAATTATAAACGTGAAAGTTTGTAAGAATATATGTTTGTTACTCTTTCACGTAAAAATAACTAAACGCATCGAGATAGGTTATAATCTTGCATAACACATAGGCTACTTTTTATCCCAGAAAAAATCTCTAGAAGCTAGTATACATATCCTTACTAATATTATAAATGTGAAAGTTTGTAAGAATGGATAGGTGGATGGAGGGATGTTTGTTACTCTTTCACGTAAAAACTACTGAACGGATCTGGATGAAATTTGGCACAGAGATAGATTATGGTCTGGAATAACACATAGGCTAACATGATATGTTGTCTATCGACGACATTCATTGTTATGCAGACGACAGCACCGGGGATACTTTTTACACAGGCCGCGCAAATATCCCTCGTTCCACTGTGGATGAAAGTCGCGAAAAACTTGTGTCTGAAATCAGTAGCACTCTTAACAGAGTCTCTGATTGGGGACGACTAAATTTAGTCCAATTTAACCCCACTAAGACACAAGTTTGCGCGTTCACCGCTAAGAAAGCCCCATTTGCTATGGCTCCACGATTCCAAGACACAGCCCTTACAATATCCAAGAGCATTGGGATCCTCGGCGTCGACATCTCCAGCGACGTTCAGTTCCGTCATCACTTGGAAGACAAGGCTAAGCTGGCATCTAGAAAGCTAGGTGTGCTCAACAGGGCAAAGTGGTACTTCACCGCGGGCCAAAGACTGCTGCTCTACAAAGCGCAAGTCCGGCCCCACATGGAGTACTGCTGCCACCTTTGGGCGGGAGCACCTGGATACCAGCTTGGACCCTTTGAATCTATCCAAAGACGCGCTGTTAGGATTGTTGACGATCCCAAGCTCACAGGGGGTATTGAACCACTAAGTCTCAGGAGAGACTTCGCCTCCTTGTGTGTGTTCTACCGCCTGTACAATGGGCTGTGTTCTGAGGAATTGTTCGAGATGATGCCCACGGCCACATTTTATCAACGTACCTCTCGCCACCGACAGGGAGTTCATCCTCACATCCTTGCACCTCAAACATGCCGTACCGTAAGATTCCAGAGGAATTTCTTACCACGTACGATAAGGTTGTGGAATGAGCTCCCTGCCCAGGTTTTCCCAAGAGACTATAGCATGGGGTTCTTCAAGAAAGGAGTTATAAGGTTTTTAAAGGGTCGGCAACGCGTGAGTGACACCTCTGGTGTTGCAAACGTCCATAGGCTACGGTAACTGCTTACCATCAGGCGGGCCGTATGCTTGTTTGCCACCTTGGTAGTATAAAAAAAAAAAAAAAAAAAATAGGCTACTTTTTACAGCGATAACCGACATTCACGCGGGCGGAGCCGCGGGCAACAGCTAGTAATAACTAAAACAATATATAACTTTTCTTCAACAGCTCGAGCTTTCGCCTGCCTCTCAGCATTTGTCCCAAAATTCCTACACAAATTCTTTCTAAAAGACAACAGTGCGGTGATTAAGGAATACTTAGCGAAGTTCTGGCAGATGACCGCCTTCCACGAACCTGAGTTAGCGACCCATTTGCATGAAATCAACTTTGTACCTGAATTATTCGCTATACCATGGTTTCTTACTATGTTTTCACGTAAGTACCGTTAATTTTGTAGTTAATGTATGAACTTGTTTACTCGTTTTAAAGGCATATGCAGCGGGAAGCAATAGGGGGAAGTGTTATTAACAACTTTACATATTAGAAAACAAGCCGTGTCACGGGGGAATTTCTGAAAACGTATATCAAGCCTAGAAACAGACATTTTACGGACCAAAACGAAGAAGAATAAGCATTGTTTACCTCCTTAGTATAAATTCAAAGTCATACTCATTTATTCATTTAGATCGAATGCATGATACTTATGAACGTCTTAAAAACAAATGCAAGCATTTTTGTCTTTACGGCAAATTTGCTGACTAAGGTAGGCCCTCGAGAAGATTTGGCAAGACACTCGGGCAGGTCATTTTAATTGCCAGAGAAGAACATTTACAATTTGGTATGAGTTACAATATTTGTGGTAACAAAAACTTTGCCCGGGTTAAATTGAAGGCCCTTATCGAGATAAATAATATCATATCTTTTAAGTTAAATAAAACTACACAGAGTCAGCAAAATTTTATTAAAATCGGTTCAGTAGTTTAGGAGTCTATAGCGGACAAACAACAATGTATCCGACACGTAATATAAATATATATATTGTATGTATACCTTATATTACAGATGTGTTCCCCTTACATAAAATCGTGCACCTATGGGACGCCTTGCTGGTGAAAGGTCCATCGTTACCACTGTTCATGGGCGTCGGTATACTGAGGCAACTGAGAGATACATTATTGGCGTCCGGTTTCAACGAATGTATATTGTTGTTCTCTGATCTACCCGAGATTGATATTGGAGAGTGTGTGAAGGTTAGTATCTTCTTTATAAAGTACTAGGGGTCGCCCGCGACTTCGTCCGCGTGGTAATTTGGAATATTTTCCCCGATTTTGCAACATATCTCACTAATGGTCCGCTCCTATTCTTTTTTTTCTTTTTTAAAGGACAACTCCAGCACTAGAGAACAAGTTCTGTGTCGCGGGGGACTTTACAAACATACAATTAACGGACACAAATTACCCCCAGACTCAGAACATTTCTTTGTGGGTCAAAAAAAGTTTTGTCCTGAGTGGGAATCGGACCCACAACCTTGTGCACAGCAGGCGCATACTGCGGCCACTGGACCACCGTGGCAGTCATACCGAGGTTGGCTAGGCTATGATCAACCTCGGTTGATCATAGCCTAGCCATGTTGCGTGATGTTATATAGCCTATAGCCTGCCTGGATAAATGCACTATTCAACAAAAAATGATTTTTTCTAATCGAACTAGTACTTTCTCAGATTAGCTTCAACCAAACAAACTCTTCAGCTTTATAATATTAGTATAGATAAAACAAAGAGATGTAGGGCACCATACCAGCGAGCAAGCTTCACTGGGGAAGGACCTCCGAAGACCACAGCCAAATAACTACACACAGCATTGTAGTTGTGTTTCTGTGTGTGAGTACAGGTCTCCAGCGCTCATTTATCCCAGGGATACTCCATCTTAAAAATCTGGTATAAAAAAATGGGTTTGAAATACGCAAGTGATTGCCTCCGGTATTCCAAGAGTCCATAGACTACGGTAACGACTTAACATCAGGCAGGCCGTATGCTTGTTTGCCACCAAAGCAGTAAAAAAACCTTTTGTACCAATAATAATGGCTATAAAAATAAACTCAAAAGTATACGGAATTATAATATCGCGAAATAGGTATTATTATGATTCACATTGACACGGCCAGTGTGTCAAGGTGTACCTACATTATAAGGCAATTTTCATCGACACCTATTATTATAATTTTCTTGATGTTGTCTGTGTGGTGAAATCTTTAAAATTTTATATATTTTAACTTGAATTTGTTGTCTCAATCAATTGATAAATTAAAAATATTTTTACTTTCTACAAAAGTTTTTAAAATTGAATTCTTATATATATATTTTTTTTCAGGAATCCATAGACATGTGTCGCAATTCTCCACGGAGTATAAGTTACAGGCGGTTTACTAACGAACCACCGATAAAAGACCCAATGGTATGTCGTTATTAAATTATTATCGCTATTATTACATCTAAAATCAAACTCATTTATTCATTTAGATTAAATGAACGCCATTAAAAAATCGCCAGAGTATAACATTTTACGATTTGGTATGAGTTACAATATTTGTGGTAATAAAAAGGGACGGTAACCAATACACCATAGAAAATGGACATAAGGTTTTTTTTGTGTCCGCAAATCTCGAAAAGTAGTTGATGCGTTGACTTGCTTCTTTTTCTAATTGTTGCATTTCTATATAATACCTATAAGATTGTTCCTGTATATGCTTTCTATCCCGAAGTTTCATCGGAAAAAAGACTTCACGTTTTATTAAAAGATATTGGCTGCGAAATAATTTATAAATAAAGTTATTCTGTTGTAGGATATCGTGGAAATACCCATGGAGGTGTTATTTACGGAGATATGCCCTAGAATTAGCCTGTCAGATTTCTTCTCTCTGATATGCCAAGATAAGTGCTGCGTCATCGACATAAGATCCAATTTGCTGTAAGTATACTTGACAATCAAAGCTTTTGTATCATATTCATCATCATCTCAGTTGAAAGATGTCCACTGCTGGACAAAGGCTTCCCTTAAGGATTTCTACAATATTCAGGCTTGAGCTGAGCTTGTGTATCAGCTGATCGTATTTTTTATTAAGTCGCTGGTCCATATTGTTCTTAGAAAGCCGGAGTTGAGTCCTACCGACGCTTTTATAAGCCTACTTCAGAAAATCAATAAAGTCAGATTTGAGGTCCTGATAAACTCTGGAGAATTAAAGACTGCATAATCGTTCGTATTCAGCTCGCCACATGCTATCCTGTCACTGGTCCCAATATCTTTATTATTTTTATTGAAATAAGACAGTGCAAATGCATTTTAAAGCTACTAAATTGCCGCTTCAAAATGCTAATCAATCAAACCTCTTTATTTAAAAATACAAGAAGATTATTTTGTTTTATTTTTTTATTATTAGTTACGAGAAAAGCTGCATAGATGGCAGTATTAACGTGCCGTACAGTGGAGTTCATCTGGGTCAACACGAACTGCGAGCATTAGGCCTACATCCGCAGAGAGTTATACTAGAAGCGATCAAGCAGAAAAAGATCACTGTGGTAGCATCGGCCGAAGATGAGACCGCACAGCTGGTGAGTTCCTACTACCTATTATATAATATCATGCCCGTCTCGTATGGGGGTAGGCAGAGACTATAGGTAAGTTTACTGACTATAGTAAGGTTGTCTGGAAGAGATCGCTTTTAGCGATAAGACCGCCCATTGTGCCTACATATTTGTAAATACATATTTCTTGTAGTAGTTATAGTACTTAAGTGGTGTACAATAAAGAATATTCTATCTTCTATCTATAGTTCGATTCAGATTGCCTTGGTGGTCCAGTGGCCGCAGTATGCGCTTGCTGTGCAGGAGATTGTGGGTTTGATTCCCACTCACAAAACTTCGTGTGACCTACAAAGAGTTTTTTTGAGTCTGAGTGTAATTTGCGTCCGTTAATTGTATGTTTGTATAGTCCGCCGCCACATAAGAACTTGTTCTCTAGTGCGGAGGTTGTCTCGTAAAAAAAAAAGACATACACCTTTCGCTTCCTCTTCATTCATCAACCGATTCTGGTCGGTTCTGGGTATTTTAATGTGGCTCTTTTTTTGATCGATGTTTATTCGCATAGGGCTCAATTTCATAACTTTATATATGTAACTATTTCTATACCTATAATGCCTATACTCACTGCTACTACGCACATCATTATGACACTCCATAAGTGCGAGCGACACAGATTATAACAATGGTCTATAGTCCGACGAATACTACGAATACCTTACGATTTTAGATGCAGAAGAAGCTCCGTAAATAAAAGCTACTCTTTTTTGTTGCAGTTCAGTGACTACCTAGTGAAGTGCAATGTACCGCGAGTGTGTATACTCCACGGTGGTATATCGGCATTATTGATGCATATCCCATCACTATTCTGCCGCCCTATCGATAAAAGCAGTAGGTACGTATTGAAAATGAAAATTGATTTATTATCCATAAGAGGGAAAAGTTACATATCTATACTAATATTATAAAGCTGAAGAGTTTGTTTGGTTGAACGCGCTAATCTCAGAAAGTACTGGTTCGATTAGATTTTTTTATTGTTGAATAGTTCATTTATCCAGGAAGGCTATCTATAGGCTATATAACATCACGCTATGATCAATAGGAGCGGAGCAGTAGTGAGATATGTTGCAAAATCGGGGGAAATATTCCAAATTACCACGCGGACGAGGCGGACCCCTAGTTATTATATAGATAGGTACACGTTAATTAGGTACTAAATACATATTACTTTTTTTACAAAATACTTATTATTATTTTTTATGTATTTCATAGTTTCGAACAAGGACTGCGTTCGGATAGGTACTTGTTTATAGGGTTTTTAAGCGTTTCAAAGCAAGGACTGTCCGGGATTCCTTAAAAGTGGTGTTTTTAAGCGTTAAAATAATGAAACATTTTAATATGTTTACTTAACACCTTAATCCGTGTGGTGACGGATTAAGAATACAAATGTCACCACCCCATTTTATCTCGTGGGTGTCGTAAGAGTCGACTAAAGGAGTAAGTCAGGCAGACCTATACGAACCCGTCTGGCCAACGTGGTATAGTAGGCTAATATCCCTCCAAATTTATGGAAGAGACCCGTGCCCAGCAGTGGGACGGTTATGGCTTGTGATGATTACTTAACGCCTTTGAAAGGATTCAAATAACCCTGGGTATTAGGTATTTGTTTGAAAATTGTATATCCACGACCGCGCCAAATGGTAGGCTCGCGCGTGGTCTTGGATAAAACATTTAAATACCGTTAAACCAAGTCTTTTTTTTTTTTGTATCTGAAGAGGCAGTCGCTGGTGTCCAATGATACTCAAAGTTTTTTGAAGTAAAAACTTCATTTGGCGCGCTGGGCACTTTCTGGGAGAACAAAAATCATGGAACTCGCGTCATCGTCACCGAACGCTTTCCATATTCAAAAATAATAGCTCGACGATACGTTACTTAGTTTTTTTTTGCATGTATCTATTTTCGTATTTATACCTTATGTAACTTGTTTAATTAACTTTTTTTTTATTTTTTATTGCTAATGGCAGCAGACGAGCCAACGGCCCACCTGATGGTAAGTGGTAACTGCTCATGGACTTCAGCAGTACCAGGATCACAGCCACGCTGCTGCCTACGATGAAGTTGGTGCTCTCTTTTAAGAGAGGAAGGTGGAGTCACGAAAGCTCCATAGCGCACTTGAGAAAGGAAAGAGAAATACATACGGCTGTCTCCACTCTTCAGTTGAAACAGAGTCAAACTGTTTTTATGACCAAATATACAGAGTAGTGAGTGAGAACTCTCACATATATTTAAGTTATATAAATTCAGATTTTTTATTTGTATAGCCTAAGTTAAAATATTATTTTAATGTGTAATTATATTATACTTTTTAATGTCATAAAACTTTTTATACATACCTTTATAATTTCAAACTTACTTTTTTTGTACTACATAAGAGGGAAAGAAACATACGGCCATAGGGCCTGATAGTAAGCATTTACCGTAGCATATGGAAGCTTGCATTGCCTGAGGTATCACTTGCGTGTTTTTTTTTTTATACTTGCTGACAGAAAGATTTACCAGGGTCTTGTGATGTAGTATCCGTGGAACAGAAAAACGTTTCGTTGTTATACATGTTTAAAAAAAACCCTGGAAAAAAAAACATATGCTTTACATGTTCTCTTTCATGGTTTTTAAAATTTTATATTCATTATTATTACATTTATAACCCCCGACACAAAAATAGGGGTGTTATAAGTTTAACGTGTCTATCTGTGTATATGTCCGTGGCATCATAGCTCCCAGACGAATGAACGTATTTTGATGCGGTTTTTTTTGTTTGAAAGTTGACATGATCGAGGTGGTTCTTAGCTGTAATTTTTGAAGATTTGTCCTGAACAGAAGTAGTTTGAAGACTATTAGAAAATTCGCTCGCTAATTAATACATTTAATAAAACTTAATATAAGAAAGCAAATAAGGTCCCTGCGTTAGCTCTAATGTTGTGGCCAGGACCACAACGCTGGTATTCTCGCAGGACCTATTAACGATGATAAAGGGATTTTACTAACTTCCACAAGTCCAATTGATTTGAAATTGGTTTACTATTATTTCGATAGTATTTCCTTGATATTGGTACTTTAAGCTAATGCTGCAGCATCAAGTTGTCTGCGAGTACCCGACTCCTCAACAATTGATAGCAGGTATAGCGTGTTTCGGCTCATTAGAATGATCTCAATAAGCGCTAGGCAAACAATGATCGGGTAATTTAAAAAGTAGGTATTTAGTAAACTCACGCAAGTCTATTTTTTATTTTATTAGAGACAACTCCCGCACTAGAGAACAAGTTCTGTGTTGCGGGGGACTTTACAAACATACAATTAACGGACACAAATTACACCCAGACTCAGACAATTCTTTGTGGGTCACACAAAGTTTTGTCCTGTGTGGGAATCGAACCCACAACCTTGTGCACAGCAGGCGCATACTGCGGCCACTGGATCACCGAGGCAGTCTGTGTTTTCTATTCTCAGGATGTTTAGATATGCATCGGAGTCCACAAACTTTGGGCCTCTATATTATCCTCCTTTGGGTATCATTACTAACTGTGGTAAATCATTTCAAAAACAGAACTACGTTTTACATTTTTTTAATTGATCGCCCGGACGGTAAGCTACCATTCCTATTTCTATTGATCTAGAGTAGGCGAATAAAACACGTGTTCAACGGGTTTTATCGGAAAGCGTGCGATCCGTTTTCATCACGGAGTACAGTAACCAGTCCGTGGTTTTCATCGTTAGTGGTCCCTGAAGTGGACCGCGCACTACGTCTACCAAAAGGCCGTTTTTCTTCTGCTTTATTGCCTGTCTTTAGACTTTACGGTGTCGCCATGGAATAAGATTACCTACGTCGGCAAAAGTCTGAAAGTAGTCTCCTTACTCTAAGTTTTTTAATAAGTGGGTCGAGGAGTAGCACCAATCAAACACACCCTTTTGTGGTCTCTCTCTGGTGTTCCTCTCCTACGTACCTCACTTTAAAGGATGTTTACGGGCTACTTTTCCTCAGTCAATCGTACTCTAATAGCTGGCCGCCATGCGCTATCGAAGCTCCCTCTATGTCTAGTTATAATAATTTGATTAGTTTTTTGTCATCGAGCTTAGCTCTTATGTATCTCGTTATATATCATAGAGAGATTCCTCCTTGCTTCTCTGGGGCATGAGGCTATGCCACTTAAGGATTGGTTTATTTTTTAATGCACCCGTCATCATACGGTGTTATGCCTTCAGTCCTCTATCAAATACACTTTTACTTACCCTTTCATTATTTTTCTAGGTTGGGCTTGAGTTTTTTTTATTGTCTCATCTTCATCTATATCCTATTTATAACCTGTTTATTTTTTAACACTGTAATATAATAACATTTACAAACTATTTCTAAATCTATTTATAACAGTGTTTTTATTTTTACTAACTTACGTACTAAGTCATTGTTTATAAGTATTTCTTATAAGCTACCTACGCTTAATTATTATTATACTTACATTTTTGTTTTATTTATTCCTATTTTAATTTTTTTTATTGCATAAGAATAAAAATAGTCTTCCATCGCAACTAGTTGCGTACGAAGAGTATTCTTTCTTCTATCGCAACTGGTAGCGAATCACAGTTGCGTTGGCGTCCGGAGAAGAAATTTCTTGGGACAATCCAGTTTTTGTTGGACTGTATATCTATCGTATAGATGTATTGGACACTCTGTGAGTATATCTCTAAAACGTCGGTGTCACAGGCGCACAATGGACTCTCCTTGCACTTGAAGCGATTTAAGTACTCTATGAGACCACCGTGCCCTGTCATAATATGAATGTCATGCTGTGTGGTGTAGTTGGAGACCTCTATGTTTCCAACTATTATATACGCCGCGAGGCAAAAAAACTTTTGCTATACCGACTGTTTCGTCGAATTGATATCTCCGATTTCACTCGTCGAGCGAGTCTATGCGGATTTATCGCTTGACGAATAAATAGGATTTCTTTCTTTAGTTTAAAAGCTGCCTTTTTTGCTAGAAGGTCGGCTCTTTCGTTTCCCGCCAGTCCAGCGTGTGCTTTGATCCAGAGCAAGGAGACCCTCTTGTTGTGTGTGGTGGAGATAGCAGTATAGGATAGTGTCCTTTATCTCCATTGCTAGGGGGGACGGGAACTGTAGTTAGTGATGAATGATGATTTGAAGTGCTGCCGTGGAGTCGCTAAAAATGCCAAAAGAGGCCGCGCTGCAATTGCGGATCCGCCGAGTCGATTTGCATACGGCCAGAAGCTCAGGATGTCGACGTGTTAAATGTTTTTAAGTCAGCAAAACGCGAGTGACGACCAATGTATTGGTAGCGTCCATAGGTTACAGTAACTGCTTACCATGAGGCCGTAGATAAACTTACTGTATAGCTCATGATTCAGCCGAAAGCCAACTTTACAAAAATACAATTCACGTATTTTTGTAAAGTCTCCGCAACACAGGGTTTTTAAACTATCGCGTTGCATGATATACAATAATATATAGGTACTTCGGGTATTAACACGATCATGCTTTATTCACCTTTAGATTGCTTGACGTTTCGACCAGGTTGCACCGGCCGTGGTCACAAGCTGACTGGTGAACCTCGGCCGGTACACGAAGTATATATTATTGTATAACACAGGGTTTGTTCCCTAGTGCGGAAGTTCACATTACCTACAAAGAAAGAAATGCAGCTAGGTTGAAATCGCTAAGGCCTATTCTCTAGGTACTATCTACTTTGTTAAAAAAATCTGTCAGTCATAGGACTGTACGTCAGAAGTGAAAACTTCTTAGCTTTACAAACTTGTAAACACACACATCTAGGTACCTATATAAAAATGTATCTGAGCGTGACGGTCACGCGAGTTCGGTGCTTTTTTATCATCACAAAAGTACCTATAGTGTATATCTAAAGAAGTTTTTACTTTAAAAATATAATAAATCAATACTCAGGTTGAGGCCCTGAAAATTATCGGAGTCTTTATGTTAGGGACCTACTAAAGTTATAACAATAATAATGTATATTTTTGTTATGATCTGATTTAATGTTTAAGTCAGTATGTTTTGTATATGTTAGTTACCATACGAACAAAGTACTATCGACATGGTTGGCGCTCGACTTCTCATAAAATATTTAATAATTTATTAAACACAAAATGTAACAACGCAAGATTTGACATGGTAATGAAGTGGTTTTTAATTAAGCTATTTTGGCTGCTTTAAGTTAAAGTCAGTTTGCTTTAGGTAGGTATTGTTAAAATTGGCGCTCGAATACCTACCTATACCTAGGTAGTTTTGTTTCGCATTCCACCATGTTCATGATTCTGAATTCTGTACTGCTGTATTATTATTAATGGAAATTATGTTTGTTATATAAAAATAAGTACCTATCTAAACACCTAGCTTTGTTATACATTGTTGTAATATCTAGTAATTTATGTACCTATATAATGTAATTTCTAAGGTAGGTACCTATATGTGTCAAAAATCAAATGCAAGGATTATATTATAAACAACAATTATTACAATAGCATTATAATGAATAAAGATATTTATAGACAATACAC
This sequence comes from Trisateles emortualis, assembly GCA_947095525.1. Lineage (NCBI taxonomy): Eukaryota > Metazoa > Arthropoda > Insecta > Lepidoptera > Erebidae > Trisateles > Trisateles emortualis. The sequence goes on along the minus strand of OX352736.1, from coordinate 14,502,136 downwards.
GTGTACTGTATTGGTACGAATTTATTTAATAAACATACCAACGTTGATTATTTGTTATTGCAGCGGTGTAACGCTGCGAATTCCCACGGCTTCATCTCTCGACCGAGTTGTACTTCATTGAGTGATAAGTACCCACATAATTACAGGCGTATTGTCGCGTGGGCCGCCCCCTAACGGCTCGTGACGTTTTTACCCCCTATCACGTTATGAATGAGAGGTTCGTATCAGAGAGGGGTCGGCGCGGGGAGTGGGGGGCCGATAGCCGCCGCTCTCGCATTCGCCGGCTGTACCTCGCCGCGAGTGTGTCTGTCGTCCGTGCTCACCGATAACACAACATTCCTCGCGTGCAGTGAAACTTCATAAAAAAATATTTTATTGCAAAAACAAATGGGCATCGATAGTGAAACGTAAACTTGTGATGATGCACAGTGTTCTGTGATATTTGCGTCGGCTGACAGTTTGTTAGTGCAGTTTACATTCTTTCCGAGTTCCGCCCGCTCGGGACAAGAACTGTTTGTAACAGAGTGACGGTTTGCGGTGTTTTGTGAGTTTTTCTCGGGAAAGTCCACTGTGTTTATAGTCGGAGGCCGTAGGGTACACCGGCCCCGACATGGAGGGTTACTTCGACATCTCTAATGACCTGAAGGACGTCTGGGAGGCGGACATTGACCCGGTAAGTTGACCTTGCATGATATCTCTTATCTCAAAACAACGATGATTGATGTAATTAGCGATTTGTCGAACAGGATGTTAGAAGAAAAATCTGAATGTTTTCGCGCAATGTTATGCTTCGGTGAGCTAAGATGATCCATTCACAATGAAAGTATTGGTGGACGTCGAGAACAATACAACCGTGGTAAAACTGCTACAAACGACTATAATAAATTCACGTTCGCAACGTGATAAAAGTACTAAACTCGAATGAAAGTTTGAGCTTATAACATTGATAACAACTCATGCAGTTAGGTACCTACGTATTTGCATTTCTTTCGTATTTACTCACTAGCATATAAGAGCAAACATTGTTTAAATCTTGTTTTCGTAGACTTTCTAACGGTGACAGCCCTAATATAGGTTCTAGAAATGAGTGCCAGAATACGTTCGAGTGAGACATACGGTAACTTTCGTTAACTGTTGATAAACTTTGACTGAATCACGTTGCAATTGTTCCACATTCGTACGATGATAATTAAAGCAACATTCTCCGCACACATCGCCAAACAAAACTTGTTATTTCATATCGAATAAACTTCGGACTCTTATCTATACATACTTAATTCTTGATTGACGACGTAGAAATCTTCATGGAAAGCCACGATTAGATTTCTAAACGATAATACTTAATATGGTTTTAATTAAGACCTGCATGAGCGCTGACAAGATGGCTCATTTAGCCTTAAATAGGTAGATCCAGAGACTAGCGAATTATTTCCAAACTTGTCCGTAAATGTAATTAACATTTTTGATACAAGTAGGTAAGTAATTGTAAGGAATTTGTTGCTAATTGTTTTGGGTAAAGTGGCTTATCTACAATGCACGTTGTTTATAGTGCACTTTGTGACGCAATTGCACTGCTTTAAGATATAAAAAATACTTACCTACCTCCGTAATGTTGAGAAACAATAAATATAGTAAAACTGATAAGTCGGTTTTTATATCACTAAGGCGGCAAATAAACATTAATCTACGGCCTGCCTAGTAGGTACCTTTATGGTAAGCAGCTTTGATGATGCTAAAATAGCATGGATCGTACCATGACATCCTTAAAGCGATTCATTTTGGATCTTAATTAGAAATTAGTAAGATGTCAACTTTAAGGTGGCCATTAATCAAAATTCAAATTAAGATGTAATATATTATATGAATATCGACGAGAAGTATCTAGATAGGTACCTACCTGCACGGGCGCAATATTTTTCTTATGTTCATCTTCGATGAATCATGAAGGAATTCATGTGCAGTTTTGTACTTTTAGAATTTAGACTCACCAGTTATAGCTGTGCGTTTCTGTAAATATGTTATCCTATTTAATACATTTTATTAGGCATCTACAGACTGACCAATAATAAATAGTAGAAAGGTACCTACTTAGGTACTAACTAAAAGAAGATGCCTACCTAAGTACCTAAATACAATTAAGCTAATCTTGTGTTATCAGTGCATTTAAAATTATGTTCTCTTTTAAAAATAGTACTGATGTTGCCAGCCTACGCTATCTCCCGCCACAATGTTATTATACAATTTAGCATTATGTACTTAGTCAATATATACACATTGCTGCTGATTCATTTCTGTCCTTTGCCAGCCAGGTCATGGCCAATTTATAATGTTCTGAATAAACTGTAAAAAAACAGAAGATCACTTAGTTAAGTGGGAAGACGGAAGGTGGACCAAAGCAGAATAGTGGCCGTTGAACGGAAAGAGAATACCAAGTAGACCACCGGTGGTCGGAAGAAAAAGAATGGCGGGGAAGCAATGGATGAGCTTAGCACAGGACCGGTACAAAAGGCGCGTAAATGGCCTATACCCAGCAATGGGTGGATACAAGTTGAAGACAATGATAAAAAATAAACAAATAATTTACGTACCTTACGTACCTACCTAGTCAAGAAAAGGAACTCGCTAAAGCTGAAGCCGACCAATACCACCAATTAATTTAATTGTCCGTTTATAAGGGTACGGATGTATGCTTTATTGAATGCAGTTATTGAGAGAATTTAATTACCTATCTATTGCATTATGGTTTTATTGATGTTTATAGAAATCTTGCCACTTTAAATTATAATTTAGTTATTTTCGCGCTTTCTTTAGCTGAGAGAAGCGCGATTTGACATTTCTTAATTCAATAGACAAGATTTTTTTTTATTCTGTGGTTTAGTTTAGGTACACAATCTTATACCAATGATCCGAAAAGAGAAAAAACGGAGCCCATGATACCAAATTCGATTTTGTTAACTTCTGTAATTAACAATATCGATATTTTTTTGGATAAATTTATATTATAATTATTTCATAGTTCAATTACACGATTGGTACTGTTACCAAATATGTACTGTTGGTACCTACCTACCAAAGGTTTATTACCAACTACTCTATTTAAATTCAAGACACACCATCAAACTTCTGTCTCCTACGAAACATGAATTTATTATCAACCATTTAACATGAGCCCAATGTAAGTATTAATTTATTACGATACTTGACTTTATCTATAGTATATTGACTCGGTGGGCGCAAAAAATAACCCTTGACAACAACCGTATCAAAACATTTTTTTGTGCACCTCGTAGTGCGTTATTACTTATTAATAATCGATACAAATAGCTCCTGTTCACGGGTTCATTCACATAGAGAATGTTTTTTTTTTACTGCTGGAAATTTTAAATGCGCCAATCGCTAATGGCAGAAAATTAAAGGCAGCTGTCATTTGTCAAATATTTTACAATATTTTTTAACTGCGCAACGAATTTTGCGCTTCTAGATTTGACAATTTGTAGTCTTTATTAATCTGATCTGCATGTTGCCTATTGCAATGTATAATATTAAGGCACACTTACACAAGCTATACAGGTTTTGTGCACAACCTAAGAAGTACACTCTTCTAATTCTGTTATACGAGATGTTTGGACAGATCAACAATTCAACAGGCGAAATTAGCGTCTACTAAACCTTTGACTGTAAATTGACAGGTGTTCACACTGGTGGGAACACTATAGAATATAGATCAATAGGTATTCATATTGTCCTGCATTGATCAGTTAGGTACCTATCTATATAAGTTTTAATTTCCTCATTAATATCAAATGAAACTAATATCTAAACTTGTATTTGTATTTCGAATATATTAAATTATTAGTTTTCCTTTGCCAATTGACGTAATAGTTTATAAAAAAGCTTTAGTGGATACCTAATACATTTATAATACAGTGAAATAACAAAAACTTGATATCAAGTTTGAGAGTCGCGAGTATTCACAAGCGCGGTTGCATTAAACAATAACTTCGTTGAAATGAAAACAAACAAGCCTTGCCTTGTCTTGATAATGCAACAATAATTTTGTCATTGTTTCTACAATGATGATTCAAAATTCTTGAGTTTCGGGAAAGGTCATTAAGACCTCGGCTAGAACAAGCACCTGTAACTTGTTTTCTCTGCTATGCGATGACGTCATGGTTGGCTGTTAATGGTCGATAACCCGGCCGCGTTGCGGAGATGATTTGCATGCTGTGATTTGTTACGTGAGTGCGTGCTTCCACGTTTGGTCAGGTTGGCCGAGCGTACATTTCTTATGGCGCGCGGCGTACGGTATAGCTTGGTGCGACGACCTGGTGCGTTGAACTAAGGGGCCCGCCGCCGCAGGTGCTTTTTTTATTAATATTAACTTGTTCGTTCATTATGATGGACAGCGAGGCTAGTTAACAATATTTAGTAGGTTCATCATATTTCTTGTAGGTACCGCGTGGAATAAACCGTTGGCTATCTAATGTCTATAGGTACTTAGATCTCTGAAACTACTGGAGCAAATAACAGTTGTTTAGTGAAATTCTTGAAATATAATTTAACTTTACTTTGTTCAACTTTAAATGGTAATAGGTATTCTCAAGGAAAAATTCTAATTTGATGCAAATTGAGAGTAAGTTTTCCGCTTGCGTAACCTATTTCTGTAGGTGGTTGGTATTTATAGATGATGGAAATTTTCTTCAGGAGTTACCCAAGTGGGTAATTAAGTTGTTTCGTTAGTAGGTAGGTACTTAGATAGGTACCTAGACCCACATACAATAAATTGATACAAACTTGGATAAAAAGTAAAATTATAAATTATTTCACCCTCAGACTAATAGAATAAGATAGACGGAGCGTGTAGAACTCGCGCGTGAAGCCGCCAAAAGCAATACTAAATAGCAATGTCATACGTTTTCGCGCGCAGTCGATTTGAGCCGCTAGTGAGTACGCACGTCTAAACACGTTCTGACAAAATATTATTATAATGCCGTATTGTGTAGTAAAACGTTGTAAAAATACTTCAGCAAATCTCAAAAAGAGTTCTGGAGTATCGTTCCATAGGTAAATAATTTTAACATTATAGATTTCTTATTGTTTTTGTAAATATTTTAGTTACACAAACTAGGAACACAAAACCTCTACCATGTTCTACAGTGTTGCCATTCTTAGCATATCTTTTTCCCTAAAATATTTTGCAACGTGTTAGTGGGAATATAAAACAATATTAATCAGTCTATCGATATACTATTTAAAATAAATCTGAATGATAGGTAGTTGGGGATCCACGCGACAAAAAAAGAAATTTTTGTTTGCATTTAGCGAGTAATTCCGTATTCTTGTAGTGATTTTAAGAGGTACCTAGGTAGGTACTTAGATAATGTTTTTCTATGTTATTCAGATGATGAACAATTAATATTAATATAATAATAATAATTGATCATTTAAATTCATAAAATAGGTAGATATGTTAGGTTTATGATTTATTTAAAAAAAAGTATTTACATCCTAACCACGGCTGTGAGCGGCGGCGGCGAGCGGTATGAACAAAATTTGTTCTTACCGCTTGCCGCTAAATATTTAATTTTTTTTTATACTACTTGGATAGTAAACAAGCATACACCATATATATTATATACATTTTTTTAGATACAATTTTTTCCAGTTTTGTTTTACGAGTAATATGTTTTGTATTTTATGTTTGTTTTTTTAATATAATATTGTATTTTGTCTTGATATGTTTGTTAACAGAAACCTTTTTTTAATGTAACATAATGCTAAGATGTATGATGTTATATTTAAAAAGATTTATTTTATTCGTCAGAAATTAAAGCATGTAGTTAGTGTTTATTGTCACCTATTTATTTTGAAATATTAATGTTAAATAATTATAAATAATAACATTATTTAAACAAACAATTTGAAGTATAATTTTTAATATTGATATTGCATATTATTATCACGAGTTAACAGTTTTGTTTCAACTTTTGTTGGGAGTATTTCATTTGCTGGCAACATCGTTTTCCACGTCACACGACATTGACAGCGCTTTTTGGCTTCACTGATTTGTTCTACACGCTCCGTCTATCTTATTCTATTAGTCTGAGATTTCACCTAGCTAATATAATTACAACAGTTAGGTGCCTAATTAATTGATTTGAGACCGGAATTTTTTTTGGTCTGTTTGTCAACTAATTTTATTTTTTTGTTTAGTAGCTATTACTTGTCGAGCTTCAGTGACATCGATAGAAAAAAATGGGAAACAGTTTTTCCACTATTTCCGATTTAATGAATTACGGTCGAATTTCGACCACCAAGCTTTCTCTTGTACCTCAGTAGGTACCTTTTTTTAGAAAGATATTATGCCTCCAGCAAAAAGCTAACTTTTCTTAAAATGACTGTTTTCTTCTAAATTAGTTTGTGTCAATTTCATTTTTGACAGTTGAATATTTCAAACCATAGAAAAAATATATATTATATAAGTGATGAGGTCACTTATCTAATATATATTTTCTATGGTTTTCATTTCATTAAACAATAGTAATTATATATTTTACAGTTAGCTAAGTAGTGGAAGAACGCCGTGGGTATGTGTATCCTTTTTCCAAAAAAAGTTACTTACGTCCGGTGTCCGGGTATGCGTCATTGTCTATTGATATTCATAGGGTTATCAGTTAAAACTATTTCAAGACAGTGATTCTTAGAATTGTAATAATTTATTAAAGCTAATGACTGTCTCTCATAAATATGTAGGTACCTTACTTTTCTATTTCTATTCTATAAATTCGAGCATAGCTCTCTCTTTGGGTGAAGTCTACGATAAAATGGACCGACGACTGACTAGTGAAGGTTGCAGGCAGCTGATAGACAAGGGCAGCACAGGACTTAATGCCGTCAAAATCATTGGGACAGACCTCCGTCCAGCTGCAATGGACATGTTTCGGCTGAAAAGATAGAATAACAAATAATAGTAATGATTGGTTTTTACATTTAATTCCTGTTATATTATGCTATTTAGTATTACGTTTACCTAAATAAACTGACAAAAGCCAAGTATCGACGTTTATCATAATATTGGCATTTCCAACAACATAACAGAATAACCAATAAGGTAGGAACCGACCTTACAATAAGAAAACCGTATCCGCATTAACGACCAAACCTTTACCCTACGATTATTTTTATTTCATTGGTAACACTTACCGGTTTTACTCAACTATTTATCGATTAGGGCTGTCGCACTTTGAGATTTACAAATAAAAACTTTCGCCTATTAGAAAATAACATTATATTTTTTAAATCGATGATTGCCATTATTACAGTTCATCCTTTCTGATTAGGTACTTCAGCGATTGCTCTTTAATTGCTGACGCTAATGTAGCTATTACATTACTACAATAACTGCGATTTCAATTAATAGGATTTTTTAACTACTGGACATAGGCCTCTCTCAATTATTTCCACGGCATTCGGGCTTGGGCTAAAAAAGTATTGTATTATATAAAAATATATCTATACAATTTGCTTTTAAACATTCTTATTATTTATATATTGTAATAATTCAATGTCGTGGACAATTATTATTCTCTTGATAATATTTTATGGATAGAATATATACTATTGACAATTTTATGTGAGTGCGAGTAAAGTAAATGGCATTTAAAGCACTTTATTAACTCGATTTTACTGCTCCTTGCACGTTTATTTTACGATAAACATCAATATTAATCTCTTTATAACTATTTACTTTTACTTCAAAACTATTGTAACTAGCTAGATGCCTGCTGATCTGTATTTGCAATCGGGATGAGATTAAATTCTGGATTATCCTTTTAATAGCAATCGTTTCTTGTCACATTGCACTATTTGATTTTAACAGACGATATCGTTATAATAAATTAAATCTAGAGGTTGCCCAGTTGTCGAAACTCGACCGTTATTCATAAAATATAATTTTGAACATTATTGTACTGGTATTTTATTAAAGAGTGCGCATACCTCTATTATAATGTATTTAAATAATTTTATATTATTTATAGATAGTGTTACCCCACTAATGACGGTCGCCATTTGACAGCTATAATCATGATAAAAGTTCTAAGTGTGACCAGCCTCTCTAGACAAGTAGCATAAACGGTAATAAAATAGAAGAAAGAAATTAAGAATATTTTATAAGTAAATTACAAAATGCTAGGCGCTGATTATCAGCTGGAACCATTAAGCAGTAACCCACGGATGTCAATTAGCACTTATACATATGTATGGGATTTGACGTAAGTTTACGACATTACATTGTAAACTTGCCTTCTAGACAAAAAAAAACGATAGTCGAATCGAAAAGTCAAAAAAGCAAATGTATGGGATTTGCGACATTATATCGTAAACTTATGTCAAATCCCATACATTTGCTTTCTATTCTATTCGACTACCGTTTAAGCCACTTGTCTAGAGAGGCTGGTAGCCCTACGTCGAGTCTACAATACTTATCTATAACTTAGTATTGTCGGAGAGTAGCGCGCCCCAGTTATAATGTTAATTGAATTTCCTTTCCGGTTGTAAGTCCTCATTGCTCATAGTAATCGTACTCACTATGAAGCGGTACAATAAACTGGGGTTAATTAACAATAACAGATAATAGTAGATTATGGCTTTTATACCATTTGTGAGGAGCTCAAAGGTAATGTAAAAATAGTTTCATTCTTGTTGATAGGGATGTCGAAGTCAAAGTAATTTAGTCAGATAATTTAAAGAAATAAATGATAATATTATATAGTCTTAAGTTCTCTCCACGCCAAATTTTATTTTTAAAGTTATTCCATTTATGGGTATTGCATATAATATGTATATTATTATACCTATATAATGATAGTAATTGTAGCTTACAATTTATGTCCCAATTATGTGAGTTATGAAAAGTAATATTTACTGAATTCGATATAAGTATAGGGTTTTTTTAAATTATGTTTGCCATGAACACGATACGTTATTAAAAGTTACTTAAAAATAAAGCAAAGTTGAAGCAAAATGAAACCCAGTATCGATTAGCAGACAATGTAGGCGACCTTTTTAATAGGTACCGTTCCGATCTAGGGCTTCTAGACGAAAAAAAACTACTCGACGAAAGTTAAGTGGAATTTCCATCGAATGCCCTGGTTTCAGTTGTGTTCTCAGAATTAATAAACTGGTGAAGAAAAGTTTCTTTTTAATTAAGTTAGCTTGCGTAAGTTAAAATAGACCACAATTTATGAAATATTATTTTTGTATCAACATTCCTTGTAAAGATTTTTGCTAGGAAAGCTGTTAGCCAATTTACCTACGTTCATAGAGAATTAGAAGAATTAGTAATAAATTCAACCTACCAACTATTTCGTGGGACAACCCTAAATTTGAAAAAGAATATGTCCAGTGTTGCCATCTCATTACATAATCTACATATTCTACACTAATTAATATTATTATATTATATTATTAAATATTTATATTCAAAATATGCGCAAAAATCACTCTCGCTTTGCAGCCGGGTCAAAAATACGTATTTTGTTTTAATTAATAAACTCAAAAAATACATAACGGATTTTAAACATTCCTTCACCAATATCTATTCTTTATTTGCAAACAAGCCAACAAAAACTAAATAAATATCCACCATTGCGTAGTCGGGACATTTTGCTAGTAGCAAATAAATCGACTAATACAACTACCACGTGTCCTGAATTCTAGGACATGATATAAATTATCTAGGCTAACGTGTGCCACTCGATACAATTTTCCGTCCGGCCTTGTATCTATGTACCTACAATAGATAGGGGCTGTGTTAACACAATGCCCTATGCACCTACATACAATAAACGTGTGGGGAAAGCCAGGATTGTGACGTGTGGGAATTTTTGATGATTTTGTCGTTAGAAAAATGCGTTTATAAAACTAAATAAGTATGGTAACTGCTTACCATCGGGAGGGCCTTATGCTTGTTTGACTTAGTAGAAAAAAGTAGGTATTTACAGATTTTTCTTATTATTTTTAAATGTTATTCTAATATTTCTCATAGTATGGCCTCTTTCCCTCTTCTACATGTTTGCCTTACCTGACGGGGTCCAAAATGATTCTATAATTATTTTGTAAAAGAGCTATGTAATTTATGGAGGGCAAGCTGCCTATTAACTTCTCTCTTCTGATTATGGTTAAACAAAGTTAAACTTATGTAATTATTTAGATCAAATTCATGATACTTATGAACGTCTTAAAAACAAATGCCAGATTTTTTTTTCCTATGGCCAATTTGCTGACTGACTGAAGAATTGATAAGAAACTCAAAAACCTAAAACCAGGTCTGGCAGTGTTAACATCCACTTTTTCATTTTAAATCGACTTAAATAAAACTTAACCTTGTACGATTTTCTTGCCTCTTATCAGCAAAAAAATAATATTTGTACAAAATAATACACTTTTTGAAGTGCCTTTTATATAGGCATAAGCTTCTCGCGAATTCAGATTTTTGGAATGCGAATCTATAAAAAATGAGCTATTATAATTTGTAGAATAAGGACGGGCGTAGACAAAATTTATGACCATAGATACTAGAAGTATTATGTAATAAATTTTGTGGTCTACATGAAAACCCCTATCGCGTGCTCATGGAGAGGCCTATGTACAGCAGTGGAATGTGATAGGGTAATGATGATGATGATCGCATAACACCTATTTTGTTACTTCGAAAGGCTTACTAAACTTTCGAATAACATAAAAAATACTAAACCTTTCATATGATCAATAAGTAGATAAAGTTTTCAACATTTTCCATAGATTATCCATAAAAGTTATTTCGTACTAACTTTTTCCTGTCAATTACGAACTCAACGAAAAATAATTAACCAAATCGGTCCTTAATTCTCCTTCATACAATATGTTAGCGATTGATTGAGTCTATCCATAGTAAAGAAAAGAAAGAAAAATATTTACAACAATACAAAAAAAATACAAAAAAGCAAATAAGGTACCTGTGTCAGCTCTAATGTTGTGGACTGGACCACAACGCTGGTATTCTCGCAGGACTTTTATTGGCTACCTGTGAGTGACGACGATATGGTAAGGAAGAACATCATTAAGTTTCCTTATACTATGGTCTATCTAAGTATAGATGGTCAAGCACATAAGAGAGACTGTATACCATATGATCATGATCTGTTTGTATCATAATATATATATATATATCAGTGAAGTCTATTTTTGTCCTTTTGTTTTCTCTGCGAATGTTTACCTACGCAGTTCCATTCTTTATTGTATCATGGGAACGAATTCGTCCATTATAATGCGATGTCGAATCTTTAGGTAAAGTATAAACGTAGCTCGTTAGCGCAATGATTTCCTTCGACGCGATTTCTTACACATAATATTTTTAAATTGGTTTATTTACGATGGAATTTTGTCAATCTGCCTAGTATGATGATGCATTTTACGCTGCTTATGATGTAAGTGCGTGAAAAAGGCTACGGGAAAATAGCATCTAAGGTGATTAATTTTAGGTGTAATTTCCCGAAACTTCGTCACGCTGCTACGTTGTTTTTCTTTGGAAAATCAGCATGAATAGTAAATAGTAATACTCAATTCAAAAGATCAATGTTGTAGTTGTGTTTTGTGTGCAGCAACGTTATCTTCTTCGGAGTAACTCAATAAAAACCTTAGGTGTTAAAAGGTACTGCAAGTCCCAAGTAATGCTTCTGGTGTTGCAAGCTATTCTGGTCTATAAGCTAACTGCTTGCCATCAATCAGTCCGCATAGGCTTGATTGTTACCGTAGGTAGACTTACAAATAATATAAAAATCTTAGTGTTAGAGTGATGCAGAGTTTCTGAAATGCACTTTCATGTACGATGGCTAGGGACCGCAAGAATGGATACTCATTTAAAGGCATATCCACGATCACGTCAAGATAGGTATCCGTTTTGGCGATACCTGGTCCTGGCCTAAGGCGCTTATCCGCCCCTGTATATTAGTATAATCTCTTTCTAGAAAAAAGTCTGAAATAGATTACGGTTTCAAGTTCACAATATTTCGATTCGGTAACCGATATCTTAGCTATTATAGAATTTTCGATGACAATACGGTAGACTTTTCTTTTATTATCTCCTTACTGGTATAGATTACGCATTCCATGTGTATCGGCCAGTATCGCATGTCATGTTTTACCATTGTCTCTCGTTTACGAGCGAGTTCTCACGAAGATGTTCATATTTAATCGTGCAATAAATATCGATAACTTACTATACGAATATTTCAAAATTAGGTATGTATAGAGACGTTTATTAATTGCATCACAGTACAAAGCGACGATGAAATTTCCAGCAGTTTTTTTCTACTGTTGTGGGAAACGGGAGTCTAGATAGGTGCGGTGTAGGTACACGGAATTCGATACACATGGAATGCGTAACCTATACCAGTTAGGAGATAATAAAAGAAAAGTCTACCGTTTAGCCTGTGTAATAAGGAATTACACAGGATAAATTGGTGCTAAGACTTGACAGTTTGAAAGTTTATCTCTATTTCACTACGTTGATGCAGATTTTGAGTCTGACAATATATTTTAAACAGGTACTTATTCGTTTTCCTAAAGGCACTAAGTATCTATTCAATTGTTTTTTTACTTGTTGTAACCCTCTCATTGGCAGAATCAATAAACATTTAAGATCACTGGCGGCATTTTAAAAAGTTGAACTCGTCGATGGAACACATTCGATTTTTGAAATGGATAAACATGTTTACCATGACTTTGGCGTCTCGATAATTGTAGAAAATTCTTAGTGATCCCACAATAATACAAAGTTGTACACGATTGTAGTTAAAATACGAACTTGTTTGTGTCTGAAACAATGGCTACATTGCGTAAATACGTGGCATAGAGAGTTGCGTCACTCACGACCGCTCTGTATCCAATGGTATCATTTCAAAAACAAGTTATTGACACAAGTGTATACATGCGACATTGTTTTCAGTATACTTCGTGCCTTACTTATGTACAGTTCAAGTCCAATAACACGGATTCTTACACTTTTATTCTATAATATCTCACGCTAAGAGTTCTTAACAACTGACTTAAATTAGCAGAAAAAAGATTTTCATCTTTGCGGTCAACATAATTAAAAACAACTTTAACAATAGGACACCATGTACCTACTAACTCTTATACACCTGCAAAATAATAATAGGCTCTTCTGGCAACCCTTTGCAGCCGGGATGTTTAACCCTAAAATAACAAAGAGGGTAAGAAATAAAACTTAATTTGGTTATAGTATCAGAAGAGCCTTTTATAATTCTGCAGGTGGATAAGAGTTCGTTTGTGAATTTTCATGACTTATGAAATGACAAAAGTAGATAACAAAGTTGCTGACTCTCCCTCTGTTAAATTTATGTGTTGATTCAGTATCAAGGGCCGTCTCATGCTGATCTTATAGCGCTTTGATTTTTAACTAAGTAATAAAGTTGACTTTCATTCAACTTTATTACCTAGAATTAAGGTTGCCAGTGTTCGAAATTCAAATAAATACCTATAAGGACTTCATGGTACGGCCTCTGCATCGTGACAACCTTTAAAGATAATTTTATATAAGTATCTCCATAATTTCATTAAGATTGACGACATCAGCTTTATTTGGAGCAATCTCGGTAATATCTTCTGAACGGGATACACGCAAAATGCAATATTCGCATGTGAAAGGCAGTCGTCATGAACGTCGTTTGCATTCCTCTCACCGGTAAGCGAGCAACGGTGTTGCCATGCTGATTAAAAAAACTCCCCATGGTAACAATATGGAAATTAAATTTATGTTAATTTATTAAAGATGTGTTTTTAATTTGAATAATAATGTATTTCGGTCATGTTTTGTATATTTGAACGCCTATTATAAATAAGAGGGTAAATATAAATAAATGAACCTAGGTAGGTGCGCGTAGAGCGTATCTCATCATTATTATCATCATCATCATCGTTACTTGGTAAACGATCAGTGGGTTAAGCTACCAAGGGCGTGGTAACCCTATAGATGGATGACCGCATAGTGTTATTTCACCTGAGTATCTCTGTATCCCGACTGTTGACAGTTGCTTGATCACGACAGAGGCCTAAATATGGGCGACCTTAATAACTCTGTCACTAACCAAACCATAAAAGAGGAAAAAAAAAACATCAGTGTCATCATTTCAGCCTGACGCCATCCACTGTTGAACGTAGGCCTCTTCCCGTGAATCTTTATAGATGGGTATCATCCTATTATGTGAACAGATGACCCAATCAGGATTGCGAGGAAGCACAGGATACGAGATGCAAGCAGGTCAAGATCGGCTATTGTGGAATCATCCCATTATATTTACGGTACTATATAAAATAGTACATTCTTAAAAATATATGCTAAAAATCCTACCTCTAAGTAATGGTAAATATATATCATGGCAACACTCAAGCGGCGTAGGCGCATCGTGAATTTAGAGAGTAGAGCTGAAACAATTATTGTCATTCTTCATTAGCACTGTCTAGCGGCACATTTTACCACGACACGGTTATTGACACTGCCCATATATAAACATTAGCGGACCTAACAGACGTTGTCTTACAGCGCCACCTACTGGATCCAATTGTAAAGCTAAACCATCCAGGGGCTAACACAAGCACATATACAAAAAAAATCATTAAAATTGGCTCAGTTTTAGGTCAGTTACATACGCACAGAAGAATATAATATATAAAGATTATAAATGATCTTAAAATTAAGTTTGCTATTTCGAAATTCCAAAAGTTCTGATAAAAAGTACGGACATTTTCAAAATATGTGGCCGCAAAACTGAAAAAGTTTTCACTTCAATACGTACATGTCTTGATAAATCTGGGCAAATGGTAACCCTACCAGAAAAATTAGCAAGATACCGTGAATGTCTCCATGATATTGTGTGTAACGTGAAATATTGATTATGCTAATAGCTAATACATACTTGTATTTTTTATTACATTAAATTTAATAAGAATTGATTGCATGTGTGGTGGTGCACCGCGTGAGTGTTAAAAAATCGATTCCATGAAGGTTGGATGGAATTTGTTTCCTAGTCATTAAAAAAATAAAAAGAATGTAATGAGTTGTTTTTTTTTAATACGAGAAAATAAAAGTAGATAAAGCATGCTGCCACCATTATTTTGATATTTTTGCCATTAATATTTTTTCTTGTACTGATATAAAATGTCTCCCACGTATCTATAAATAATCGTAATTAGTCAAATTACTTAAAAATTCATTGCTTTTTAAATAGTTCAAACATTAAATACCAATTTGTGGGCAATATCCTAATTAAAAGTGACATTAGTAAGAATTTTTAATGAAGAAAAGTAATACTTAACTAGTTTATGGTAAGTAATTCTATGGCGCCTTCTAAGGTGTGATGATACTAACTAAGCGGCTAGCCGCGAAATTTAATCAATTTTCTTCTAGCAAATTGAAAACCAGACATAATTTAATTTAGCTTTTCTACCGGTATTTCATCAGATGTAATTTTTTTAATACTACTTATCTTATCTTGTGTCGGGGCTGTCCTAGCGCACTTCGACCCTTGGGGTCTTTTGTGCATGCCCCTACCTTACCGCTCACCCTACGTCTTGGTCCCTGAATACTTCCTACATGAGGTTCAGTACGTCCTTGACGGGGGCGCGCCTGTAGTCCTCTGGTTCAGGGTATGCCAGTCCCATAAGGCTCATTCTTCTTGAGGCCAGCGCATGGCACGTGCATAGCAGGTGCCGCATTGACTCCTCTTCTTCGCCACAGGTCCTGCATGTCGGGTTGTTTGACAGGCCCATTTTGTGGAGAAGCTTGTTTGTAGGGTAGTGACCCGTGAAGGCACCGGTCACTGCCCTCATTTGTGTTCCCTAATACTACGAACAAGTATATGGCCCGCCTGATGGTAGGTGAGCAGTTACCATAGCCTATGTAAGTACCTATGTACTCTTGCAATAGCTGTGCCGCATGATCCTGATTTAAATTTAAACACCACGTTTTTGTGATGAAGTAGGTATAACTGGGATAGGAAAACGTTTGCATAAAAACGCAGCCCCAAATGAGCACTGAAGCGGAACGCAGGCACAGGAGCAGAAGTACCTACACAATTGTATGTAATGATATAGCTATGTGGTCTTCTGTAAGATGAACGTACGTCCCCAGTTAGCCTTGCCTACTTGTATGGTGCCATGCCTTTTTTTAAAATTTTATTCCTAAATTATTTTGAGGAAAATTTATGTGTTTACCAGACGTATGTGGCAAAAAATTGTTTACCGCGATTATTTTCCTTATAGTAGTTCTACTGGAGATTTTGCCAAAAAGCTGTGTACAAGATAACTATACCTACAAATTGTAAATGACGATTAAAACGAGTGCAAGTTCCGATTGTAAGTTAAGAAAGCCTAGGTCGACTGCTTACTGATAGAGGTTAAGCTATATATAAGTCTTTATCTTTTTTCTCAACACATTACATATTTTAAGGTTAATTATTAACTTGTATATTTATGATTATAAATGTTGGTCACTTATTTTTAAAAAAATCAACCTATTTTTCTGAAATACAACTACTACTACACTAGGTAACAGACAAATTTACCTGTACAATTATCAGACACAAACACAGTTTTGTCCCATATGGGAATCGAACACACTTCTCTTCTAGTCTAGACCATACGTGGAACCATCCAATCCTTACTTCTCAGTTTTTTTCCATGAATAAAATTATAAAATCTAAATTTTATCACATCTAAACACATAAGTTCTGTTTTTAAAATCCCGGTCACGCTCAATAACAACAGTATTTGATGCATTCTCTATTCAAAACTTGAAAACATAACGGTAAACACAAACAAACGCATAGCAATAGCACACATCCATGTTAGGTAAAATTGTTTTAAATCTCGCTGCCGATATTACGTAACAGCATCGTATTAATCGGAGTACTAGTGACCTCAGATAACACGTCCCTGATAGTTACCTTAGTATCGACCTACCGACTTAACCTTGTCGCCTTAATTAATTGCTATTAACTTCATTTATTTTGCTTTCTTTTGAGGCAATTAATTTGAAATTGGAAGTGTTTTTTTTTTAATTTCTTTCTTTTCTATACTTTTTTGTTTATTAAACAGTTTTTACTTTGAAAATGCACATTATTGTAGTGCAACATGCGACCCTGACTCTTGCTCCAGTTTGCCTTGCGACTATAGAAGAGGTTGTTTGTCGCTACCTCTTTCTTTATTTCAGAACAGAAATTAATTTTGCTAGGTTAATCAAAGGAAACTAATAGCGATTTTAACTTTGAATTCCGATCAATGACAACCTAAAGGTAATCAATTTTACATGTTACGAATTTTACAATAAGATTGGAAATTAATAGCTAAAGGACATCAAGGTATGGCCCTTAATCATGATACAATTGGATTATGATTTATGGATCACCCACCATTTTATTTTAAGTGGTGAGGTAGCCACTGAACCAACCGTGTAGTCAAAATCCCTCGCATATAACTTTTATATAAAATTTTAATCTTTTAAAACTTTCACATCGCTACAGATAATATAATACACGCAATCTATTCATAAAAGTATTTATTCACACAAACACTCTATTGAATGACCACAAATAGTTTCTATATTGTTAGTGCGTATCAATTTAATTGAATGACTTGAACTATTGACACCAAACAAATAATATTAGGAATAATATACGTAGCTATGTAAATAACTGTATTTTATTGACAATTTGATATCATAGTGTGTACTGTTAGAAACTTAGAATACTGTCAAATTATATTCAGTGGTGCATAACTGCATTGGGTTTTCTCTTTCTATAATTGTTTCCTTTATAGATAAAATACGATAAAAATTTAATGCAATTTTAGTGTAGTGTTATGTATAAAAATGTGACTTCCTTTACCTGGCCACAAAAATAGAGGTATGTAGGTGTAAGATAGCTCATCTACAGTGGAAAAAAACTAAAAAACAAATGAGTAACCTCATTGTTTATTATCTGCTAGTTAGCAGTTAAATACTGGCCACTGAGTAATGCTGTCCTAAATATAGAACAATTCTTCCTTCTAGCGTGGCGATGGCAATCTAAATTGTGTTGGCCCAGAACTTAGCGTTATCAGTAGCATCCATAAAGTCCCCCAGTGTGCAGGTGTCAGAGCATGCCGGGCACGACATTAAGTGTCCCATAGTTTATGGAACAGCACCACATTTACACTCCAGGTTGGCATCACCTATGAATCCACACTTGGACAGGTTCCTCACCTGGATAGAACAATGACAAGCACGTTTTCACGTGAATAAAATTAAAACAGAAAAATCTAATAGCAATACCAACTGAATTCAAACATACATAGAATATTCTTTACTAAAATTATTTTATAATTATTTTTCTTTACATAAGACTTCATGATCCGCTCAATAATACAAAGTCATGTTCAAATTAAATACAAATGTAACTGAAACAAGAATTCCCATAAATCATTCAGTTATTTAATTTAATAGGAAAATTGAGTAATGTTTGATTTACGTTGGGCTCGTTGCGCCATGACTTCCCGTGGGTCTACTAAATAATGTATGGCTAGTGACATTCGTGTATATCGTATAGCATAAAAGCTGTAGCTAAGCTAATACTTTTTAGTGGGCCAAAGAGTATGTAGGTGCATTAAACAAAATGTTGCATTGTTTTTGGTAACATTTTATTAAACTTTCTCATTGCTTTGTACTAGAGGACGTTGAGTGCTTACTGCTCAACAAGACTGCAATTCCGGGTCAAAAATAGATACATGTTTGGTATTTATGTCAAAAACATCACATTAGATAACTGAAATTTAGAAATAAGGTTTTACACCCTCGTGTCTAGGAAAGCGTTGCCGTAATTCTACGCATGATCTCTCTCCGGTTGCGGTCGTATCAGGTTGCCGTCCCAACAGACTATGAGAGTGAAGGAATAAGAATGCACCTGTGTTTGCGCTTGCACTTACTTCTCCCACGTAGTAACCTCTGTTGGATTAGGAGGACATAATGAGGTAAGAAGTTTGTTTTAAAAATTAAAAATAAATCATTTCTACATGCGAACGTAGTTGTACTTTGCAGAAACAACTCGTTAATGAATGCACCTTTTCTCAACTTCCCTTACCAAAGGTTTACACAGACTGTAGGTACATTTAAGCTTATCTCAATCTTGTAATACAAACCTTGTTACCGGTACTAACAACTTAACCGTGTGAAATACTCATAAATCACTAATTACTCGTTCAGAAAACGTTGAGTTCCAGTTCATATGAGAAAATCAAAAAGCATGCAAGTAGAACGTGTGGCGTTACAGAACGAATTATTCATGACTTTTAGCATAATAGACACAAGCCATACTTTGCACGTAAAAGTACACTTTTACGTTTCAATGACACACTTCTTTTTAAAATGAATTTTAGTGTATCAAATTGATTGTTACAATGATATTTTTGAAACTTGTAATATTTCAAATCGATTGTTAGTAGAAATTTCCTCAAATAATTGGTTAAAGAACTGAAAACTTTCGATATTTTAAAAAGTTTTGATTAAATATTCTATAAACTTAGATTTTTAGATACGTTTATATTCTAAGTTATTCTGTATATTAAAAGCGCTTTTTGTCATTATTCCGATATAACGATATCGGAAGCATATCGTTTATAGTTTATTTACTTTACTACATAAAGATAACGATCCGTATGTAGTAAAGTAAGCACGATTAATAAAAACGAGAAAATAAAAGTAAAATAGAACACCATAACTTTGACCTCTAAAAATCTTTAGAATCCTTTGAAAAGAATGTTTTGCATGGCTTTACAAGCCAAGCAATGCGCACATTATCACCTCAGAAATATTTTTTTATATTTAACTTACCTACTATTCCAATAATTCAAAACAATGTACGAATCGACTATCGGTGGTGCGGGCCATGTAATAATAATTCGTTATCACCACGGTATAAGTCGATTATTCGACCGTGAGCGAATAAAATTTATCGCTTGATAACACTTAACTAAGCTACGGTTTTTTGTATTGGATAGTGTTTGTTACATAACTTGCTTTCGCCACTGGGTGAAACTGGCTGGATGGGATCCGGTTGCAGTTTTGAAACTTGCACTGCTTCTGTCATACGGCATATACGAGTATCTAGTTTAAATGTTGAGGTCGCAAGCTGTCCTCAAAAGATTTCATGTTTCGTATTTCTACTTACAGCCCTGAATCGTGGCTAAAGTATTAATTTGTCAGCTTGAAACTAGTTTGTGATTCGTATTCGTAATAGTTAATCATATCCACAAAGAAGTTCGAATATGAACTGCTTCGAGAAAAGGATTTTACGGCCTCTTTTTTGACTTGACTACCGTGCACCCAGATTATAATATACTTCGGGAAGTCGTCGGTCCATCTGCCCGTCCCACGGTTCCACTTTACGTTTACTAAAACGTTTAAGAAAACTAGGATAGGCCTACGTCCAGCAATAGTGTGAACAAGGTTGTTAATCGATATTTTGGAATAGTCCTAGTTTGTTACGGACTTATATGAGCCGAACGGAGCCTGCCTATTGTGTTCAGTTCACATAATAGCATCGACTCAACAATATTGTAAAATTATTTGGATTGGCACAAAAATTGATAATGGAATTTACTAACTAAAAAGTCATTTTATTTATATAGCTACCTGGATCTTCATGATGATTAGTCTGTATTTTAGAAACAGCTTCAGCTTCTGGTCATGTTACTTCCTAAATAATCCATAGGGATTGTATTCTAAGGAGGTAAATGTACCGTAAAATAAAAGAAAAATAGTCAATAAATATTTTATAAAACAAAAATAGTCAAGTTCTACTTATGTAACTCAATGGAAGCAACCGCACATTATTTTTAATAGTTTTTTATCGTGTTGCCATGCTTGTAAAATCTTCAATACTGCTTTGCCTGTTCGAAACCTATAAAACTGATTGAATACATAATAATGTCCGCTCAATCAATCCATCATGTCCTTATTACAGGCAATTGCATCTTTTAAACAAGGAAAATACAAAATTAATAATAAAATACTGATGCATAAGTTTAATATAGAATTACAAGGATTTAACGCATTGCATGTCACGTTTATTGTTACTGTCGTGCTTCTTTTGGGCCGTAGGGTGATGTTGAGTTGGGCTATTAAATGCAAATAGATGTTTTTGAATTGTATAGCTTAGCAAAGAAAAGAAATTAGCGCGTACAAACAAACATTTCTAAACTTTACGATAAGATTATAACATTTTCTAGCTGTACAATAAATAAAATTCAAATTTAGAATACTTAAATAAATACTCTATGGTATAATATGCCATAATGAATTTAATGACGGCGCGAAAATGATTCTAAATTCGAATTATGAGAATTGCGTGACTGCTCGACTGGTTTGAATGCCCGCGTGACTTTGTGTAGACTTAAAAAAAAATATATATTTTGATAGAGAACTGTTGTCTATCGATATAATTATAAATATCATCATTGTGAAAGATATATTAAAAATTAAGTATTTATTATTAGATTCAAACTGTTTAAATGGATTGTTCACCACGGAACGTAGTTCATTACAATGTACAAGTGAAGGTGACCCGTCTACCTTTGTGTGCCCGCCATGTGAACTCAACAAACTTTGTTTTGAGAACGATTACCTAACAGTTAAGACGATTGGATTATAATCTTTGTGAGAGTTATTTTGCTTTCATACGGTTTCCCTTTACTGTAATTCTGTTAATTAGGTATTAGTAGTAGAATGATTTTCTATTGTGAGAAACTCGCATGCCGGAAAGTACCTATTTCTTAGTTTTTCTAATTTGTGTCTATTAAATCTCGAATCCTCCAGAATTATCTTAGGTACTCATCAAAAATAAAGAAATATCATCTGATAGTTTTTTGTAATGATGCCTTATCTTAGTTTTATTTGATTTTGTCCTGGGCACTGAGGTAAACATATACTGCTTTATTAATAAACTTAATGTAGCAAGTGAATAGTTACACCATGCTTTGTCCTCTTCTTTCGGTTGTCAAATTACTGATGACAAAATGAGAGATTATACAATCCACGTTTATTTATAAGGCTTTTTAATATTAACAAGACTGTTAAGTTGTAGTAAACCTATACAATATAAGTCAATATATTGAAGCCTGCTATTCCTGCTACTTAATTATGCCGACGTAGCTTTGAAACCACCAAACATAATATTTATCTCTTTTACTCCAGTTCTTTAGCACACTGACATAAATGCGACATGACAGACATAGTGATATTACATGCATCGAGATGCTCGGTGTTGCATTCCATATGAAAAACAAAAGACGCTCGGGCGTATGCCCTGAATCTGACAAAAAAATTTGGTGGTACGTTTTCACGGTTATTGCTCATGTAGCGAAACACATATATGGCTGTCTCACGGCTCGAGTATGAATTTTCCTTTGGTTTTTTCTACCCAACCTAGTTTCTTCAACCAAGCAACCGGCTTCGGTGTCAGCAAACCTCTGGAAGTAAGTCCGGTGTCCGCAGGATCTGTACGCTGTGTTCCTTTACGCTCCAGCATTCTATCAGAACGGCCGGGTCTTTCCTCAGCTTCCATAAAAAACAGTACCTAACCTTGACAGAAATTGAATATAATAATTTTGAAGACGGCGGATTACATATACCGACAATCACGTAATAATATTGAGTGTCTTTACCAGGAAAATACGATTTTCCTCTATTCCAAGTTGTTGTGATATTCACAACATCGATGTTGACATTACCGATTGTATTATATAATAAAATACAATACCTATATTCTATCTAGGAAATATATCATAATCATCATCATCATCAGCCTATCGCAGTCCACTGCTGGACATAGGACATCTCCAAGTGCACGCCACCGCGTGTACAGTAATGTAGGACGCCCTCAGGCGAGGTGACGATCTTCGAGCTGAAAGGAACTGGATGCGGGAAGCCGAAGATCATGTTAGGAAATATATAAAAAGAAACTTATTTTTTTTAATTGGTTTCTGAACTTACTTAAGAAAAGTTTGATTAATAACTTTCTAGCTTTTATGGTTATCATTATTCGAAATTCATATTAAGATTCGCAATAAGCACGACATGGTACCCTCCTAGTTCGCTAATAAGGGTTAGAACTAATCAAGTTTATCATGTAGGTAGCTTAATGTACTGTAATGTATTTTAAATAAAATCTTATAATTTTGTTATACCTCGTATTTGCTTTACTCCTGTTATATAATTAAGAAGGCAATAACTTTTAAATTTAAAATCCCTTTTCTGTAACTGCATTTTTTGACTGTATGTTTGGTGCATTCAAGAACTGGTCCCAAAGCCAAATTACAACGAATATACGGCATGTTTAAGCGCTGGTCTCCAAACAATTTTGAAATTAAATATATTGTTAATATTCATTTTGGTTACAATATAACACTTATGAACGCCAGAAAAATGTGAATACTAAATAGACGAAGATTCTGCAAAATGATTCTGAAAAAGATTTTCCTGCCGGTTCTGCCCGCATGGATGTCAGTTATTGCGATAAATACCCTATGTCCTCTAGGATACCATCTTTTTGCTTGTCAAATTTGACTAAGATTGGTTCAGCCGTTTAGTCGTGAAAAGGCATCAGACAGACAGAGTTACTCTCGCATTTATAATTAGCAGCATGATAGTCGAAGGCAAATGTAACTGTATAATTATAACGTCAGATAATTGATTATAATCAATCAGTCGGCATTTCAACATCGATTAGATTTAATTCCGATATATACTTCACTATAGATAAATAAATCGTTGTTAAGATAATACATTTAATTTCTGAGAAAGTTAAAAAAGGCCCCGTAAATTCTTCGAACTACTTACATTTAATAGGCGAATCGTTGACAAATTCCACACCTACATAATTAGCTGCAGCTCCGCTCGTGTGGACGTCTGTTATTGCTCTAAAAATTCCCTATGTCCCTCCCCAAGATACCATCTATCTCCCTGCCAAATTTCATTTAGATCCATTCAGCCGTTTAGTCGTGAAAAAGTGACAAACAAACTAACAGAGTTACTTTCGCATTTATAATATTATAGATGTATTTGAGCGTGATAGTCACGAATCACGATGTCACGCGAGTTTAGTTCTTTTTCACATCCCAAAAGTGCCTAAAGATGTTTTTAGTTCAAAAATCACAGCTAAATCTAGCAGCCCTACTGTATCGCGATAACTAATAATCGAATTACACATAGGTAAGTAGAAAGGTCAAAGTTTATTTCAATATAAAATTGATATCGATATTTTACTTAAAGTGTTATGGGTGTCTAATATATTTATATACGGTGTGCCATTACTTTCATGTACTGAAGGTGAATTGAACTGGCAAGGGTTACTTTGGCCCAATACGATAGTTATTAACAATATAATAATTGTGTTATTTTCTTATAGCGATTATACGCGAGCTTGTATATAAGCTCAGCAGTTAGAAGGAACTTGAGCCGTACTATGACGTCCTTATAGCGATTTATTTTCGGTGGTAGAATTTCGATCAATTACAAACAAAGATAATTAATCAAGTTGACAAGAATTTCAAAATATGATCAAAAATTAATTGCTGAACATCGTGACGCTACCCTTGATCTCTAGGTATGGGCTGCCAGTTCAATGTTTTTTTTTACTGAGCGGGAAAACTGACAACTGAAAGTATTACTCATGGTGTTTCAAATGTCAATAAGTTAGGGTTATTTGCTTACTATCAGGCGGGTCGGAGGCTTGTTTACCATTTAAGTGATATATGTTAAAATCTGACGTAATTTGGCTGTTTTCATTTTCGCAAGTTAGTAGATACATAATATAATGGTTTGAAATATAGATGTGTTTAAATTTTGCACCTGAAACATCTGAAACAACGAAAATATACAATGGTACTGGTAGTTTTGTAAGAAGTTTTCTCTCGGTGCTAGTTTCAACTTGACAAAGACAGCATGAAATTTCATAAAACTAGCATCTTCCCAGTAAATGTTGTCTAATTGATCTATTGATTATATCATTGAGATTCTATTATTTTGTGAAACGAATCACACCGCTCACCTTGTTAAATACTACAAGAGAGTTACGTAAAATTGTTTTAGATTATAAACGTCATAAAGTACACCCGTGACAAATACAGAGGCATGCGTTTAGTAAATTTTCTTACAATTTTTTTTACGTAAGAGCGTAGCTATCAGCAACCACGTGTGCTTTATCGAAGCCATGTGAGCGTTTCGCTACGTCGCCATAAAAATTCCATATAAAAACCCGTTGCGAATCTACGGAATAACGTACTTACTATACAAGTTTGTTACTTATATGCATATTTAGTTAAAGTAAGGCTAAGGCTGTTTATTTTGTATTGAATTGAATGTTTCGGAAAATATATACTAGGCGGCGCCACTTGCACGTCAGATATCTATCTTTATTTTTTTTAATACTAAGGTGGCGATCAAGAATACGGTCCATCTAATGGTAAGCTATTACTGTAACCTATGGACGCTTGCAATACCTGAAGCAACATTCGCGATTGTCAATCCAAAAAAACTACTTATTTAAGATATTTAATTAAGGCCTTCTCTCTCTCTCTTGATAGAGAAGAGGAGACCCGTGCCCAGCTGTGGAATATAATATGGGTTGCAATTATTATTATTAACAGTATGTAGTCTAGAGAAGTGTCTAGGATATCATCTATTTCCAAGCCAAACTTCGTCAAATATAGTCGTGAAAAGACAGAGTTACTTTCACATTTATAATATTTATAGGGATATTGATTTGCTTATATACTAGCTCCGTCTAGTCTATTCCTTCGAGTATTTATGCTACGTAATGGACTATAAGAAAGTTTATGTTTATAGAGTAATGATCGCCTGCAGTGATGGCCTTTTAATACCCTAAGATAAACACTAGCTACTAGAATAGAAAGTGATTTAACACCTAAACGTATTCACTAAATAATAATATAATAGTTTACTAACGATCTACTCAGACTTTTATTACCATGAATTCATTCAATAGGGAAGTATTTTACCTTTATTTATAAACATCTATAACTTTTTAGTTTTCCTACTGAGATCGCAACGAGTATATGCCCTGCCTGATGGGAAGCAGTTACCGTAGCCTATGGCGATTCCAATGTCTGGAGCATTACTTGCGTGATTCCCTGTAATTATTATTATCAGTTATTAAATTGAGATTCAATTTCTGTAAAGCACCTTTCGTCATCTGTCACTTTTTACCATTCTGCAGTACTCACGTATTGGCAAAACAGCCCTGCCACAGATAAAATAAGTAAATAATATATTTTTGAATTTGGAATGTTAAATTTATGGAGGTAAAATTTATTAGATAAATCTAAAGTGCGCCCTAAATCTAGAACGTACGACAATTAAACCATTAAAGTCAAGAGCGAGTGGTCACACAATGTAAAGACATACATTACAAATGTCCCCGCAGTACTGGCCATTGTAGCTTATTGCTTATATCCGGCCACATAGATCTATAGATTTACTAGATAATACAATTGCGTTGCGTGCGTTCAATTGTTGGTGTGCGTGCACTAGTGTAGGGTTGTCATTATAAAAATATTCTGGTAGATAAATGTTAGGTTTGATGACATGACTGCCTTGGTGGTTCAGTGGGTGCAGTATGCGCCTGCTGTGCACGAGGTTGTGGGTTCGATTCCCACACAGGGACAAAACTTTGTGTGACCCACAAAGAGTTGTTCTGAGTCTGGGTGTAATTTGTGTCCGTTAATTGTATGTTTGTAAAAGTCCCTGCAACACAGAGCTTGTTCTCTAGTGCGGGAGTTGTCTTTAAAAAAAAAAAAAAATGTTGATAGTTTTTTTTTATATTTTTCTGTAAAAAGGCAACTTACACACTAGTTTTTAAAAAACGATTCTGTCCGGTAAAGCTGTTTATTAATTTAAAAAATGTTATGACTTTAAGATACGTAGAATAATTTTAGATAATGTTTACGAAATAAGACTATTATGTTATAAGTTTTAGGGTCGCCAACGCGTGTAGTGTCCCTGTCATTGCGAACGTCTTCCTACGGTAACTGCATACCGGGCATCAAATCCTTTAATTTACATATTTGATTATCTCACGAATTGATCATGTCATCAATAGCTTGGACTCATTACTGCCTGTAATTTGGTTTAATGTTGTACGACCTATTTGTGTCAATCAAATTGAGTCTATGAAACGGCAAATTGAGAAGTTACACGAGCGAAATAATAGGGTCCATTCATTATACAACGCGTGTATGGGTCTGAGGTTTGGAAATTACAACCTAGCACTTCCAGCAACAGCTATATAGCTAACTTTTTGAAAGCTAGCTTATTTATTTGGCGAGCTTTTTAAAAGCAACGAGCGGTCCGTCCCACGTTTTGCACGCGAAGTCAGTTATAAATTTGGTGTAGGGATGCCTTTTTAGCTACACTAACCAGGTAGCTTTCTATAGGTCAAAGAATTTTTGAGTTCATCCTTAGGCACAAACATACAAAAAATAATTTATCTTGTTTCTTCTTTATAATATTTGTTCAGTATTTCAGAACATCTCTATACCAAATGTAAAAAAACTTGGTACAGTTAGTTGCGAATATGAAACAGAACAGGCATGAGCTTTTTAAATATTACTAAAGGGATAAATAGTTCTTAGTAAAATTCTTTACACGTTGGCTTATCCATCACATCTACATCTGTGATGCATCTATAGATCTCGGTGCGCGTGAGCATTCGTAGTAGTTACGTATGACATTAACTATATAGGAAGTATTATTATATACTTTATATAGCCAGTTGACACTGGCCATCACTGACCAATCCGGAATTATTGTTCAATCCTCGCGCGTACGATTATCCTTGTTGATTGTGTAAAATCTTTTGGCCGTACTACTACGTCCTAGCAATTTATTAGCGATCTAAATTTGAAATTTGTAAAATTTCAATTTTATTACTTAGCTAAATATCGACCAATGAGAATTAAAATAAGATCGAAAATATTAACGTCTTGTAAGGTTTGTAGACGTACCGAATCTTGTTTATTTTACAATATTTTATATATAAAATTTAGTTTACATATCCCTTGTGGTGAGACGTTCACGCTGTGTCACCACAAGGGATAGGCAGAATTCTGTACAATATTTAGCGTTTCGCCAGCTACCAATAGGACTCATGCTATTGTGATGCTACAGGCATTGAAAGCGGCCATAGACTAAATACAGTAACTGCTTACTATCAGGCGGGCCATACGCTTGTTTTTTCGCTTAAGTAATATAAGAAAATACTTGTTTCTAGTACTCTTTTCAACGCTTGTATAAAAAAAGAAAATGGCGTATAGCAACACCATTTATAGACAGAGTTCCAGGGAGGCGGCAAATTTCATGTTTGTATAAATTTTGACGAAAAAAAAAACATTTAAATTATACATTATGCTGTATAATTCATGATGTGGGTGGGATCCCTCCTTTTGACCTTCTCCCTACTCCTCTCTACATCCTAACAGAGCAAGATAATATTTAATATAATAGGAGAACTCACACACCGCCATTTTGTCACAAAATAGGCAGAGTCTGTTACTATGGCAACCAGACAAGACACCGGTTCAGAAATTCATTCATTGGTTTTCCTAAAAATTTCCTTCATATAAGTAGCGGCCCTGTATTTGACTGGCCTGTTGGTCTAGTAGTCTGTAGTCTAGGTCGTGGGTTCGATTCCCACCCAGGACAAATCTTTGTGTGATGAGCACGAATGTTTGTTCTGTGTCTGGGTGTAATTTATCTATAATATGTATGTATTTAGAAATATATAAGTAAAGTTGTCTGGTTACCATAGTATATAGATACTATGGTAACCAGACAACTGATAAACATACTTATATATTTCTAAATAGAGCCTATGCTCTGCCTAGTTTGGGATCAGATAGCGATGTGTGAGTTGTCCCGAAAATATTATTATTATATCTTCGTTGCCGTGTGTACATAACATTACACCCAACACAACAAAAAAATCAGCTAATTACACGAAGATTTTTTCTCGGTGAGAATTTAACCCAAGAATTCCAAATTCGATCCTTATTAAATTTGTCATTTTCCAAATTGGTCATATTCCAGATTCCTCACATTTCAAACTGGGCGTTTTCCAATGTTGTCATATTCCAGATTCGTCATATTATTCCAAACTCATCATACTATGTAAATTGTACATTCGCCTGTGTACCTAATTATTGTAGAATTCCTCTGTGGTGAATCATAGCAGTTGCCAGTTAGCAGTGGGTTACACAATTGAACAAAATGCCAGTCAAACAGAATACAAATAAGCCAAATTTGGTTTGAACATTTTTTATACACTTTCAACCCGCATTAGGGGCCTTAACCCTCTCTCTCTCTCTCTCTCTCTCGAAAGTGGAGAGAAGGTCCGTGACTGCACGTTTGGTTCATTGACTAAAGTGGTTATCTCGTCGGTTAGTGTCATGGGTTTGATCCCCACACGGAACAAAATTTTGTATGATCAATCAATGGTTGTCCTGAGTCTGGGTGAACTTTTTATCCACTAATTGTATTTATAAAGTCAGCCGTGATACAAGACTTATTAGTGCGGGAGCAGTCTTCTAAAAAGAAATACATATATGGATTGCTATTATATTATACGCCCTCGCTTTGCTTCGGTCTATTCTGGATTTCTCTACTATAATATGCATGTATTATACATATAAACCTTCCTCTTGAATCACTCTATCTATTAAAAAAAACTGCATCAAAATCCGTTGCGTAGTTTTAAAGATCTAAGCATACATAGGGACAGACAAACAGTGGGAAGCTACTTTGTTTTATACTACACTAGCTGTTGCCCGCGGCTCCGCCCGCGTGGATGTTGGTTATCGCCATTAAAAGTAGCCTATGTGTTATGCCAGACCATAATCTACCTGTGTGCCAAATTTTATCCAGATCCGTTCAGTAGTTTTTACGTGAAAGAGTAAAAAACATCCATCCATCCATTCTTACAAACTTTCACATTTATAATACTAGTAAGGATATTTTGTTTATTAGTGATGGTGACTAACTAGCAAGAATACGGACTACCTGATGCCATGGCACGCAGTCACCGTAACATACTCGATTGTAATACCAGGGGCGTCACGCACACCCTAAGTATATACTATTAAATGCCTATAACACCAGGGTTTTGTTATGGCGTATTGTGCTGACAGAACGGCAACGTAAACCTATCATTATATTAAGCTATTATGTTAACTGCATATCATAAGACGGGCCGTATGCTTGTATGCTTCTTCACGTATAAAAATGGTATCATCATCATCATCATCATCATCATCATCATCATCATCATCTCAGCCAAAAGACGTCCACTGCTGGACATAGGCCTCCCCCAAGGATTTCCACAACTCTCGATCCTGAGCCGACCTTGTCCATCGGTTGCCCGCAACCTTTACCAGGTCGTCGGTCCACCTTGTTGGAGGCCTGCCCACGCTTCGTCTTACAGTTCGTGGTTGCCACTCCAGAACCTTTCTTTTTTTTTTCTTTCTTTCTTTCTTTCTTTAAAATGGTATACCTTTATAATAATAATAATGTATTTCAGAATAGTATCCATATTATGTGAGTAACTTAGTCATAACACAAACTAAAACTAGAAAAGAAATAACCAACAAAAAGTGTAAAAGGCTAAAGCTTTACTGCATGCAGTTTTTTTTTTTTCAAGTCTACTCCCGTACTAGAGCACAAGCTCTTTGTCACGGGGGACTTTACAAACATATAATTAACGGACACAAATTACATCCACACTCAGAACAACTCTTCGTGGGTCACAAAAAGTTTTGTCCAGTGTGGGAATCGAACCCACAACCTCGTGTACAGCAGGTGCATACTGCGGCCACTGGACCACCAAGGCAGTCTTTTGAAGAGTGGTGTTTCCCAAGCTTGAATTATTTTTAAAAATAAATTAAGTTTGAGTTTGATATAATCCTTACTAATATTATAAATGTGAAAGTTTGTGATAATGGATGGATGGATGTTTGTTACTCTTTTACGTAAAAACTACTGAACGGATCTGGATGAAATTTGGCACACAGATAGATTATGGCCTGGAATAACACATAGGCTACTTTGTGCAGCGATAACCGACATCCACGCGGGCGGAGCCGCGGGCAACAGCTAGTTAGATATAAAACCTTATTTTATTTTGTTATCTAATTGCTTTTGTTATCTACTCTTCTACGAAATACTGGTTTTAACAACATCTCCGTCATTTGTACCGACGCAGCTACGAGTACGTAAGCGCATCTCTAAGATGCTGATTAGCTAAAGTCTAGACAATAAAACTGGATACTAGGCTAGTTTACGATGACTCATTACTTGTAGAATGCTTGGCCTTTACTCTTCTGTTCTAAGGAAGTAAAAGACTTATAAATCGTTTTACTGTTATATTATTGTTACTAAATTAGCTTGAACTTAGCCATGTTTTATCCCGGCAATGGCAGGTTCATCCTCAAATTATAGAAATTCTATCCATTTAGCCGTTCTAGCGTGATTGGCTAACCAATCTTCCATCCATCCATCTAAACTTTCGCATCTATAATATAAGTATAGATATTTGGTCAGCAATAAAAATCTGCTAAAACAGTTTTTTTTTAGTATTAGCTATCATATATTATTTTATTTTTGTCCTTTTAGTAATGCCCTTAATTTTAAGCACAGGCAGTATAAGCAATGTAAAAAGCAGAAATAGAATTATCCATGCAGTAATACATACCTTTTCTAAACTAATATAATATTATAAAGAGGAAAGATTTGTATTTTTGTTTGTTACGATTTGACTCAAAAACTACTTGACCGATTTTGAAACTTCTTTCACCATTAGAAAGGTACACTATGAGCGTGTAATAAGCTATAATTTTATTTAAAAAAAATAACGGGGTCCCTACGAAAACTTAATTAATGTCCACCCGTGCAATACCCGCCGGCTGATTCTCTAAGAAACAGCGATGGCTAACTGATAGTTGTGATCGCAAACTGACAGTTGTGATTGCTCGGTGACGACACAATCTATTGACTAAACGTCAAAAAGACAGAAAGGTTACAGAATACCGATTTTCAATCTTTCAGCCAGATTTTGCTTGGTTTTTGCTCTTACAGAATACCCCTGCGGGTATTCTGATTGCCGCTATATTTTATAGATTCATCCCTACATTTTCGTATAAAAAACACGTTGGAGGTTGTAAGAATAATCTACTACTATTGTAAACTATTGATTAGAAATCCAACAGGTCATAATTTCCTTCACTCGGATAGAAACACGCTCAGGATGGTCTGTTCCGCTTCACCGCCCGTCGCAATGCACGTAACATAATAATAATAGATAAGACACTGCGCACATTGTGTGAACAAAATAGGGTATCTGATTAAGTATGCTTTTATTTATAAAAAAATAAACATACATAAAAGGATGTTAGAAAAAATTAATAGGACAGAGCCAAGGCTGCTGTTTTATTACGTCAATTCTTTTGACCATAAATTGGGCTAAACACCGCCATTCTTTTTTATATTTAAATGCAAAAAATTTTTTTTTTTGTTGTAATTTATACTGTCAATTCAATGCTTCAGTCCACTGCTGGACATAATAATATGTCTCTTCTTATTAGCGCCAAAACACCCGACCTTACAATTACCTACTTAAAAGTATGGAGTACTTTTAAGAAGGTAATTGTAAATAAATGAAAATATTATATGAGAGTAATCAACCCATTCGTTAAACTGGGTAGGATGTTGACTGCTTATTTCCCGCGTCAATGTTCCAGAGATCAGCGAAGACCGCGTTTAATGAAAACCGCAATTTTTATTGATCACAAACTTTCTCTGCTTTAGAACAAAATGTATTTTTAACGAGATACGAAATTAACTTGGTTTGTTTAAAAAAAGTACTGCCGTGACAAATACGTTTAAGTAGCCATTCGTTATTACTACTGCATAGTTTGTATTTACCTGCGATTTTCGTTGTATTCTGAATGAAAAAAATCGTAAAGAGTGGATTACAGTTTTTACCTTATGGTAATGAATATAAGGTGGAAATTACAAAGAGGCGCATGTATCTTCTTATGCCAATTTTCCACTTGATTCATTTAAACCTGATATAAAACCAATGCTGCATTAATTTACAGAATTACTTCCAAATAAAAATATTTTTCTAATATATTTCTAGCAGTAAAAATCTGTCTCGGCACACCATTCTTGGGTGATGCGATGGCTGATAGTTTGAAAGTTTATCTCTACTTGGATTCAGATTCCTTCCCTATCTAGGCAGGCAAATCTAAAAGCAAATGGTGGTTCATTTAACGTTTTTTTCGCGACAATTTGTCGCCAGCCAGTAGTAAGTGCGTGCGGTATCTTATGGAATCATAACATAAATGAGTTATGTGAGTCTCGCTGCAGGAACGTCGACTATTGTTCAGTCTTCGTCATAATCGGTGAAAACTTTCAAAGATGTTTCTACTATTTCTCCAGACTAAGGCTGCGTTTCCATCAGAGATGTGCGAGGATGCATAGCGAGGGATGTGTTTGTTAAGAACCAATAGCTGTGCGAGGCTAGTTAAATGTAGAGATTCTATTGGTTCTTAACAAACACATCCCTCGCTTCGCATCCTTGCACGTCTCTTGTGAAAAGGTAGCCTAAGAAAGGCGATAATTTAGGTTTTAATGGTGTACGTCAGTATCTACATTGTTTAGGTCTACTATACTTATTTAAGAATGCGTTTTTAAACAAACTTTTTGCTATTCTAAGGGTATGCCATGCCATTACAAAACCTGATGTTAATAATAATAATCTTTATTTGCATAAAACATGGATATGTTTGCCTAATTTAGCACACAAAAATTAGTTACGAAGTCATGGTTATAGTAAGTAACTGCTTTTTAATTCGAAACTTAAGTTTTATTTTGTCTATCTTACGTCACAGGCGTTATATACTTATCCTATTTACCCCCTTTATTGATGAAATTGATGGTAACTTTCGACTGTTCTAATTAACGTACAATACCTTTGTAGCTGTCAAAACTTTTCAATGTTAGAAACATAGAACAATGAATTCTTTGAAAATATTTGTAAACAGAGCAAACAGTTTCCTTCCACGTACAATTAGATTGTGGAATGAGCTCCCTGCCGAGGTTTTCCCGAGAGACTTTAGCATGGGGTTCTGTTATAGGGTCTTTAACCGGTCGGCAACGCGCGAGTGACCGTATACTTGTTTGCATTCTTAGTAGTATATGAAAAAAGCAAGGTTCAATATTTGATTAAGTATGGTTTCAGTATAATATTTTTTTTTCGTAATATAAGCCCTATTCCCCAGGAAAGGATTTCTTTTTCAATTTAAATTTTCTATTGCTTTAGAGTGGTAACATTAGCTGACCTGTATTCCAGAAAGTTCTCTGAGCTTGTTCTAAAATAGGACTTGTAAACAACACTTCTTTTTATTTAGTATTAGAAATCTCTTTTCTTAAACCTAGAGTAAGGCTGGGTAGCTAGAAAACAAAGTATAACACCTGGATCGGGAAACGAGCCCGAAAGCTTCGCACAGCAATTGTGTGTATTACTACTGTGTCACTGAGTCAGTTGTTACTCATGTTCTCCTTAACTTCACATCCTGACTGACTCATCAACGCAGAGTTTAAACCGCTAACAAACTTTAAATTTTGCATAAATATTCCATAAATTACATGAGTACTAAAAAGGGTTAAAAAATTGTTTGTAGTAGTGGTAAGAACGGTAGGGCACCATACTAGCGAGAAAGCACGACTGGGGAAGGACCTTACAGAAGACCACAGCCAAATAACTACACACAATAGTGTAGTTGTGTGCCTGTATGTGAGTACAAGTCTCCAGCGCTCCGAAGGATGCGTTTTGAAAGATACGTTTTTCTATGCTAGGGTACTCCATCTTGATGCGGACGAATGCGCAAGCGAACTTGTGTCTCCTGCAATAGGTCGTCTGAGGGAACACCGTGGAATGTTTAGTCGGAAGGACGGTCTAGGAGACCGGAGAGTCCGACATAACCACCTACCGACGCCCAGGTGGGTGGTATGCGTAAATGCATTTGAACTACGTAGAAAAAACAATAAATAAAAGTTACCTACTCCATCTTAAAGCCCTGGTGTTAATAAAATTAAAAGATCGCTTAACATCAGGCGGTCCGTATTGTTGTTAGCCAAACAAGAAGTTATTTTTATTCAAATCGCGACAGACCCCTTTTATACATTCATTATTTCGATAATAAAGTAGGAAAACAAATCAGAAGCGTCACACAACTGACCTTTGCTGCCTACGCATTGTTAAGCACATCCCTAGTACTTCCCACACAACGAGTACGAACACAAGTGCATCGTAATAAGGTAAATAGGGCACGCAGTCAAGTGTAAGTAATATGTCCCCGGCGCGACGACGACGACGACTAACGTCTACTGAGATACTTGTTGAATTGATCGCTTGTTCAATTGGGTCAAGTTGGGGTAAGGCAGTAAGGGGTAAGTATATTACTTTTTATGGGGTAAGAGTATTATAAGGGGCAATGATAATATTATTTTATGTGGAGTTGAATGTCAGTAGTTTTTATTTTTGCATGCAAATATTTATTTGAATTGTTTTTGTTTTGTTAATTTCGAACATTTAACAAAAATGTCGTCATATAAATAAATAGGAACAAAATTGAATAAAACACGTAAATGATTACCTAAGTTATCCTGTGCTATGTCAGAATGGGTTCCAATCTCAGCTCTGTGCTGCGGCATTTGCATGCTGCAGCGCTTATTTTCAGATCAGACAACTTCGCTGAGTCGCTCGAGCGAGAAAAAAGGACGGAGCTATATAGCGTGTATAGCTCTGTCCTTCTTTCTCGCTCAAACGACTTACATTTAACACGTCATATTACAGCCCCTGGCCTAAATAAAGCCACGATCAGTTAGGTACAACAAATATGATAATTGTCTCATTAATAAAGACAAACAACGAGTATAAACTACAACTATATTACAAAGTGTTATTATCTAATCAATATAAAACGACATGACAACCATCAAGCCTGAGAGATACCTCGTTAATCATAATAGTTTCATTGTCAAAGCAATAAATCTGATAATATAATAGTGTTAACGTCATCTTCTTTACATCACAATGTTATTTAACAACAGTAGGTACCTACATCACGCCTTTTTCCCCGAAGGAGTAGGTACCTACATTCGTATCATATACATATACGTTTTGCTAAATATAGGTCCTTATCACAGAACAGAGCCACTAGACAAGTAGCATAAGCGATAGTCGAATCGAAAAGTCAAAAAATAATATGGAATTTGACGTGAGTCTACGATTTAATGTCGTAAACTTACGTCAAATCCCATACATTTTCTTTTGTGACTTTTCGATTCGACTATCGCTTATGCTACTTGTCTAGAGGCTCAGAGAATTATGACATGTGTTTTATGAGCCTTAGGCGATGGGCACACTGCACCGCACTACGTTCTGTGTGGCGACGGAACAACAACACTGCGCGTGAATGCGTTTTCAGTGTATTGTACTACGCGTGTTTTCAATTCAAAGTGAGATACTTTAAAGCAACGTAAGAAAACGCACTCCCGTGCTACGCTACGTATTGCGGAGCAGTGTGTCAATCGCCTTAACATAACATCCTTATAACAATTTTTTCAATAATTTTGAATATTATACATATAATTATGCGAACGCGATGCCTGGTATTTTTTATTTTTAAATTGATTCAAGGGATCATAACTGGATATTAAAACATTAAAATCACGGAAAAAATATACTACTCCACCCAGACTAGGATCAATTAAAACCATAAAGTAAATCGCACATTTTGTTTCATCATCATCTGAGCGGTAATAACGGTTCGCTGATAAGGCGTTTTGGTTATATGTCCTTTCGTTTCGAAGATGTCAAGGCTGCAAATCGGTCGATCTGACCAACTCTGTCATCAGCTTGGCCACTAACAATTCGGTAAGAAGGCAAAGTCTTTAAAACTAAAATTAAGAAAACAAATTTTTGAGGCCTAAAAAGTAACTGCTATTTTACCTTACTATCACAAATGCGATAGCAATGAAATACATGCCAACATTATCACAAAATCACAGGTTCCTTTTAAGACCATCTCGTAAAATATCTCTCTTATTTGGTATTACATTCGCATAGTATGTGATTTAATAATTCAGTTATTAGAAAATTGTGAGTAATTTTGGTGTTGCTACGGCAAATAACTGTGCTCGATTTTCTAATGAATTATATGTTGCGATTTATCGTTGGATCGAATTCTTATGGTAATTAATTTTATGGTATTCATTATGCCATAAATTTAGAGAGAAATTGTCTTAAGTGACGTTTTAACAAAACCTTGACAAATGAGTGATTCCTCAGATATTGCAAGCGTCCATAGGCTACGACTACCACTTCAACGGGTCGTATTCTTGTTTTCCACCTAAGTAGTACTTATAAAAAAGTGCTTATGACCACACGATAGAAATACAGACATACAAAAAATATCCTTTTCGTAATACAATTTATAATAATAATAAAAAGTAGTCATGAAACAGTAGACTCCTTGTTAAATAATAAATAAACGTGGCTGCTAACAGCTGATGACGAATAGAGTCGAGTAAACCCGAATCAGCGTCACGGACCCGAGCGCGTTCGATGTCTAGTGGAGCCAATGATATTATAGTAAGAAATAGTGGAGCCGAAAAACTTTTGACTAGCTAAATTCAAGAGAATAGTCAAACCTAGTACTAAGAAAACGTCATAAAACGTATGTTATTTTCAATTACTAGAAGCTAATATTGCTATAAATCTTACGGCGCTGCATTTTATTGATTAAGTGGAATTTTTGCTTGATGCCATTTGCGCATCGTATGCTTGAATGTACGCTGGAGATGGCCGCTGTTTGCTTGCTATTGTCGCTGTAAAATATGATTATATATTTCATAGTAAGTAGCCTGTAACATTGCCCGCCTTTTATTGAGTAAACGACGCGAGCGAAGTCTTCTGGAACAATCTGGCGTGTGCTGCTTTTTTGTATGTATAAATGTGTTTGTTCGACGAATCGAATGTCGTTGATCGGAATGACGTGAAATTTTCAATTTTTAAGTAACCTATTTCAGTTCAATAGTGGATATGGCGGTGTTAGTGACGTGATGACAACTTTGACTACTGGCCTTTACGTGCAGTCAATATAAAACAACACTAGCGTGCAGCGAAAGCTTGCTATCGTATATCTACAAGCACAACCCTTCCTTCACTTTTACCACTTTCGTGCAATACTTTGTTTTCTTTATGTCTATTCATTTTATTCTACTTCTCAAGCGTACCTAAGTTTATTCGGCGATAAGTCTTGCGTTTTTTGGGTTCGGTTACCGGGGTTCTGCAAAGCGTTGTTATTGGGTTACAAAATTGTCATTTGATACAGAGTTTGGAATTGCGCCCCATGTATATATTACATGGGGCGTTCGCATTGCTCGTTTTAGACAAACTGTTTTACTGGGTTACCCGTAACACAAAAAAAGGGTGTAATACTATCTAAGCAATTAATTTATAGTAAGAATATCTTTATAATACCATTGCCTATAATGTATGTAAATTTATCAACTCCCTATAATTTAAATAAGTTTATCTCATAAACCGTCTACTTATTATATTTTCTATTAAGTAGTTAATCACTAAAACAATAAATATACCTTATGCCAGTCATCGCTCTTTTAAAATTTTACCGCCATATTCCCATATTTGTTGAGTTATTTCGTTCTAAAATCTTAAATATTGACTTTTGACCAAACGTTGAATAAGTAAACAAGACTCCTCTCCTCTTCACATTAAAGCTAATGGAATGGAAAGATGACACTATGAAATCTAAGTTCTTGGATATATTTCAAATCTCGAACAGGTTCGACAGGGTTGCAAATGTCAAAAGTAGTGATCTCGCGGATCTGGCCGTGCAAAATGTTACAGGTTTGCGAATAAACAAAGCACTATGTTGTTAAGTTTAGGTGACTTTGTCCACCTATGTAATTAGTTATTCAAATATAAACTTCTTAATACGAAAATACGAGATATTCTCTATAGTCTTTGGGTGAGGCATACTATTATTATAACTATGCATTCAGTAGTACCACAGATAATATAATACTGTAGTACCTATTATAGGTTTTTTTTGTTACCCTGTATTGTCCTACCGCTTAGCAAAGTTTTATAATAACATTAATTGTATACATATAAAAAAATATATAATATTACATGATACATATACATAATACAAGCTATACGTCTAAAATTATTAAGAAAAGTTAGAATGACTCTGCCAAAAGTTGATATGGTGCTGACGCGGTTTGAAGACGTCCTGATTTCAAGAGGGAGAGCATTCCAGTGAAGATTAGATTGAATGTATGATTTATTTGACTGTTTACATGTGAACTACGTGGGGTTGTAAGTGGGCGTCTTTGTAAAGCCGTACATGTATACTTTTGTCCTAGCGTCAGAAAATGAATTGCTACTATAACGGTATAATAGCGATTTTGATAAGAAATTTAAAATATGATATTCATCATCTGTGGCAAAATAATATCCAGACAGATTATATAATTTATGGTAAGTTAAAAAGCATAATTGACCTTTAACACGTAAATTATAAAAACGAATTCAAATTTAACATTTTTTTAAATTTATTAAAAATAAATAAGTAGATACTTCTTTGTGGTACGGTGCATTCTGTGTTCCGCATTTAAATTTTCTAACATCCTTTTGACGTCATCGATAAACGTGATTAAAATAGCGGTGTTGCCAGGTGACATAATTATGTTAAAAGGAATGCTAAATGCTTGCTGTCGGTCCGCGATCTAGGGCGGTCACTAATGCTAAGTCAGACGGAATAGAGCGACTTACTATAATGTCATGATCTTTATATATTTATGAATTTGTTAAAATACTTAAGTTATGACCGAATTGCTTCGTTTACTTGTACCGCTCATTATTATGGGTGAATATATAAAAATACGTTGGAAAATCGATGACGAGATGTAAGGAGAGTAGGCTTCAAAGCTATGGACACATAAAAAGAAGGCCATCTGACTTTGCCGACTATCTCGGCAACTTAGAATTAAAGCTTTTTATTCTCCGGTCGGAAATCCAGAGACAGACCCAAAACAAAATGGAAAGATTGCATTAAATATTTCCAAAGGATTATGGAGGTTTTAGAAGATCATCTCGAGGATAGAGAGTAGTGGAAAAGAGAGGCGTAAGTATGAGGGTTGAGTATATAATAATATAATATTTATTTATTTATCTCAAAAAGGTATAATGGATCACAATAGTAAAAGTATGACATCTAAAAGTAATATTGATCCTTAATAAGAGCTGGAGTCTGTACTAGACTTAATGCCTGTGTTGCGAATTTCCGTTTGCAGAGAAATCCTCGGTGGTTTGCCTACCTATTACTAACATAGCGTATGTTGGTTCTACATTAATATACTACTATCTACTCGTATGTATTCGATAATCTTTTCTAATATTATAAACGCGAAAGTTTGTAAGAATGGATGGATGGATGAATGGATGTTTGTTACTCTTTCACATTAAAACTACTGAACGGATCTGGATGAAATATGGCACAGAGATAGATTATGGTCTGGAATAACACATACTTCTTACAGCGATAACCGACATCCACGCGGGCGGAGCCGCGGGCAACAGCTAGTAA
The DNA here is from genome assembly GCA_947095525.1 of Trisateles emortualis. Lineage (NCBI taxonomy): Eukaryota > Metazoa > Arthropoda > Insecta > Lepidoptera > Erebidae > Trisateles > Trisateles emortualis. Next base: position 14,461,294 of record OX352736.1, on the reverse strand, counting down.
TAAAATATAGGAGGAGGAAGAACTGTTAGTTAAAATATTCCATTTATAAACAAGTAATGGGAATTTAGAGAGACTCAAATCGGAGGTATCTACACTAATATCATGATAATAAATTTGTAAATGTCACTATAATATTATTCCTTTTTAAACATATTGATTTACTGGACATAATATAATATATATTACACATGCAGGTGTGATTTAACCAGCATATATATTTACCGCATTGGAATAGTTACGCCATGTTTTGTCCTCTTCTTTCGAATTTCAAATTACGAATGACAGAATGAAAGATAACATAATAAAATTACACCTCTTCTATTCCACGTTTATTAATAAGGTGGTCTAACGGTATTATATTACCAGTAGCGGCGTTTTCATTATCCGTTTACAGACAAAATTTATTTCAGTTGAGTTGCTTTAGTAGCAAAAAGTTATGTAACAATGAAACTGCAATAATAAACCTTTGTATATAAATTTGAATTCAATTGCAAGCGTCAATAGGCTACGGTAACTGCTTTCGATTAGGCGGGCCGTATGCTTGTTTACCACCGAAGTAGTAAAGTTAAATTTCTACGGAGGCACCTTAGTAGGATCAAAAAAAATCTGATGCGTAAAAAGTAGAAATTTAATTAATTTGCATTATGGTTTTATGTTTTATGGTTATTTATCGACAAGCTGTGCCCCGCAGTTTTACCCGCGTTAAATTGGGATTTCGTCCCGTGTCACGTTTATTGTTACTGCCATGCCCCTTTGGATCGTAGCTTGATGTTAAATAACCTCATTCCTCAATAATTGGGCTATCGAATGCAATAAAAAATTCAAGTCCGAATGCTAGTCCGTAATTTTTTTCTTTTGTTGAAGCTGAAAATCTCTAGAGACTAGCCCGTTCAAACAGACTTGTCAACTTTATATAATATTAGTGAGTATATGTATACAATTTTTTATTCAAAATTCGAATGTCGGAAATAGAATCACAGTCAATAAAATGAATGCATAATTTCCACCATAGACAATAAATTCATTCCTGAAATATGTCACGGAAAAGTCCTTCATTACCATATGAAAAAACAAACGCCGGGGAAATTTAGGCATTCGATAAATAGAATTTTGATTTGACAATAACGAATAATCGATTTGGATACTTCGATCAATGTCGAGTTCTACTGTTTTTCCTTCCAATCAATGTCAGTTTACGATGAAAACAATAAGCCGCGAGTATTGGCGTAGACCCTGCCGGATGTTGGCTAATGGCGATTATCCGGTATTTTAAAATCGGAAATTTGTGTAGTATTTGTAACGAAACTGTTATAAAATTAAATGTGAAGCGTTTGAAGTGCATAGGAAATGTTTTACAGATATTTTTATGCTACAAGAGGCAATCTAGTATGCGGCCCGCGCCTGAGAGTAAGCAGTTTTAAAATTGCTTAGGGCTGGGATATCATTTGCGTGTTGTCGATCTAAAAATCGCGATATTCCTCGAAGCGCACCAATTTTGAAACGCACCTAACGAAGCGCACCTAAAGTATTCCTCGAAACGCACCATTCAGGTGCGCTATGATTTCCTTAGCGCACCTGAATGGTGCGTTGAACCCCAAAAAATCACCAGCTCCTCTAGACAAGTGGCATAAACGGTTGTCGAATAGAATAAAAACCAAATGTATGGGATTTGTCGTAAGTTTACGACATTATATCGTACACTTATGTCAAATCCCATACATTTGCTTTCTATTGCCATTGTCTAGAGGGGACAGGTTTTTAGATGGAGTGTCCCCGAGGTAGGAAAACGCATCTATAAATGTGGAGACCTTAACTCATGCACAGAAACACAATTACACCACTGTGTTTAGTTATCTGGTGGTCTTCTGCAACGTGAGGGTCCTTCCCTAATCGGGCTTCCTCGCTTTAATGGTGCCCTGCCTCTTTTAGATGCGTAAAACTTTTAAAAATGCATTGCCTTTCTCTTTTTACTTGAGCATTTTATAACTGTATTTTACTGTTTATGGACAAGCACTTAATATGTGCAATAATTAAATGAATTTCTAACAGGTTCCAAAATATACGTACATAATTGTAATGTAAATAATTGTAACAATAGTATTTTTAATGTTCGGTTGGTTTAGAGCTTATGTGGTCGTCATTTGCCACTGACATTGACATTTTGTGGGTATAAAAAAATGGTGTGATCCATAAATGTTTGTTCTGAGTTTCGGTGTGTCTGTGAATTGTATGTTTGCATAGTCCCCTGCGACACAAAGCTTGTAAGCTTGCTTTTAAAGCGGGAGTTATTTATAATAAAACATATGGGACCGTCTTTGGGGACTGCCGATAGAAGTGAAAACTAAGTAACTTGTGAATTGTATCGTCAAGCTATTAGATTATTATTTTTGAATATAGAAAGTGTTCGGTGACGATGACGTGAGTTCCATGATTTTTGTTCACACAAACACTTTGAATATGGAAGGCGTTCGGTGACGATGACGCGAGTTCCATTATTTTTCCAAAAAGTTCTCAACGCGCCTAAAGAAAAGTTTTTACTTCAAAAATTACCGTATCTGTGATAGCAATCACAACTCATGTGTACAATGTGTCTATACATGTGTGTCTGTACTTTTCAAACTTACTTTTTTTTACTTTTTAAAGTGTGTGGTAATCTTTCACATTATAGTGGCAACACACTTATGCTATTTAACCAACAACCGGTACCGAGTCCATTCCGTTACTTCGACTAAAATGTATTTATTATTTAGATTTTAAACTCATCTTTTGTGAATTCAATGTTCACGGTATGTTTGTATGAATGCCATAGTACCTACGTGCGATATGGTTCGCGTGTTACGTAAATTATTTGTTGTTTGTATGTGTATGTATGTAGTATTTATCATAGAGTAAAATTGCTGAAAAGTGTTTTTTTTTAAACAGGAAATTGTGATTGGTGAGAAAATGAGTTTGTTATTTGTAGAGTTAATTGTTTTTGAACTGATAAGTATGGAATATTATGTCAAAATTGACGTCTTGAACGGTTAGTAATTATGTGTTTCCTTTTTTTGAAATGAAAAGTATCAAACGATAAAAAAAAATGTGTCCACAGAATATAAACTTTTGTTTATTTAAAGACAAATTTCGCGCTATTAAACAATCGCTTACAAACATACTGTTAACCGACACAAATAGTACACTAGGTTCAATCATTCGTGGATCACATAGCCATTTACCACATGCCGCACAGTGGTAAATAAATGGCTAGGTTACCACTTAACACAAAAATGAACTTATTATAGCACTAAATTATTAAATTCAAATCTTACAAATTGACTCCCTATTACTACACTTTAAGTCGTAATAGGGAGTCTAGCTGTTGCCTGCGGTTCCGCCCGTGTGGATGTCGGTTATCGCTGTAAAAAGTAGCCTGTGTGTTATTCCAGACCATAATCTATCTCTTTGCCAAGATTCAAATTCATCCAGATCCGTTTAGTAGTTTTTGCGTGAATGAGTATCAAACATCCATCCAACTATCCATACTTACAAACTTACGCGTTTATAATATTAGTAAGGATAAAACACTTTTTGGTCCTATCCAAGCATTCTAAAGCTTTAGACACAGATTTAGCTATTTATTTTTCAGCTAGCAACAAATTATGCTTGGTTTTTGAACCTCTTTGATGAATTGAGGGCAATTGTTTCTCGCTGTGTTGAGGAGGCTGGCATAATGAAAGACGATGGCGTAGCGGTAACATAGCCAAAAAAATCGGACATTCGCTGATAGCTCTAATACATGGAGTTCATTGACTTCGCACTTTATTAAGGCGAGGTAGTATACAAGACTATATATAATACTAGGGGTCGCCTGCGACTTCGTCCGCGAGGTAATTTGGAATATTTTCCGCGATTTGGCAACATATCTACTGCTCCGCTCCAATTGATCATAGCGTGATGTTATATAGCCATAGCCTTCCTGGATAAATGCACTATTCAACAAAAAAAGATTTTTCTAATCGAACCAGTACTTTTTAAGATTAGCGCGTTCAACCAAACAAACAAACAAACTCTTCAGCTTTATAATAATAGTATAGATGCGGCACTGAGAGACGCCATTACGCGTAATAAGTTTGACACATAAGTAGAAAATGGAGGGAATTTTCAAAATTTTTCGTTCTATGGTTCTATGGACGTCATTTTTACATTTTAGGGACATTTAATCCATACTAATATCACAGCAAGAGTTCTTTAGACTGTTGTGACCTTTTAAAAACCTTATAACTCCTTTCTTGAAGAACGCCATGCTATAGTCTCTTGGGAGAACCTCGGCAGGGAGCTCATTCCACAGCCTAATCGTACGTGGTAAGAAATTTCTCTGGAATCTTACGGTACGGCCTTTTCACGACTATAGTGCTAAACGGATTTTTATCGGGATAACCGAGACCCACGTGGGCTATGCCGCAGGGAACAGCCTACAAAAGTTTAAATTTTACTGTACGAAACTAAAACTAATGTAAAAAGCTAGTTTACAAATAAAATTTAAAGTCTATTTTAGGACATAGTACCTACACCGCTTTAAATTAAATAGTGTTTTGTTAGACCCGCTCGTTTTATCTTATTGTGGGCTAGTATTTTAACAGTATACAATCCAAATTAGTTTCTAATCTTTAGTTGTTAGGGTTGTATTTTCTATGAAGCAAACTATCTGGCCTGGATTCGGTTGATTTCTTCGGGGAAAAGCGAGTCATCGTTGAATACAGACTGCAGACGAAAAATATTGCGATACCAATTCAGTGAATTGTTAGGTAAGGTATTTGTTAATCTGTATATTAGTATTGGCAGACATTATGGCATCGGAAATTTGTGATAACTGAGTAGGAAGGTAACCGTTTTGTAACGAAAGGGGTACGAGTTCAATTACCGGCTAATAGTATCACTTTTTAAAAGTTTTAAGTATCTACTGAATCATGAAGAAAAAATATTGTGAGGAAAAAAGGCGCCTTAAAAGAATTTCTAAAGGAAAAAGAAAGAAAAGAAAAATGCATTTAATTCCAGAGAAAAAGAAAAAGGCATGTTTGATCAGTAGGCCAGCGTGCGGATTAAGGGCTAAACCCTCTCTGCTCTTTCGATAGAGGAGAGGACATTCATGCACAGCAGTGGGATATATGGGTTACTATTATTATTATAGGTGAAAGTGGCAAGTAGTCAGTTTATTAGCGGAATGTGCGCAAAATACTTCTGGCATTCTATGTTAGAATCTCACGATTACTACACTATACGTACAAACAATGAATTATATATTTCTTCTGCTCTTTAATTAAAATTCCCATTCCTTAGATATTTAACTTTTTTTGAACTATGAATTCGTAGAAAAGTCGGACATTCATGCACAGCAGTGGGATATATGGGTTACTATTATTATTATAGGTGAAAGTGGCAAGTAGTCAGTTTATTAGCGGAATGTGCGCAAAATACTTCTGGCATTCTATGTTAGAATCTCACGATTACTACACTATACGTACAAACAATGAATTATATATTTCTTCTGCTCTTTAATTAAAATTCCCATTCCTTAGATATTTAACTTTTTTTGAACTATGAATTCGTAGAAAAGTCTACCTTACACGGACAAGGTTATTGAAGCAATAACAAAATTGATCAATATATTGAACATGTAAGGAGTATCTTGAAACAATAATATTTACCGTTTTTACATTGCATCAATAATATTGACAGTGTTAGGTAGGCATAAAGAAGCAGTCTATGGTTCTGTCAATCAGAAATTTTCGGGAAAAGTAGAAGTGAAGATTAGGTAACTAAAAACGTTTCTTTTAACATATTACTTATGTCGCAAACAGATTCGAGTGTTACTCATTAACAATATTGTTCCGTACTTTTACGCTTCGCTACGTTTAAAAACGGACACTGGACACAAACAAGCACTGGAGAATCTGGAGACTTAAATATCTAAGGAAATTCCACCGTGTTTGGCTGTGGTCTTCTGTAAGGTGACGGTCTTTTTCCAAATAAATTTGCTTTCTTAAATACTGCCCTACCTATATTTAGTACCCTAGTAGCAGTAGTGTGATTATGATATACAATAAATTCCAATTTTATGTGAATATTTTAACGACGACTTCAAATGTCATAGGTACTAATAAAATCCAGTTATGATAAGTAAGTAGCTCTAGTTAAACAAGGCGTGTCAAATAAATTGCTTGCCTACATAGTTTTCTTTAATACTACAAGAAATAACAGATATGAATTAATTGATACCTATAAACTTCTACCAAGTTATAACTAAATGAGGCCCTTTCAAACCATTTCTCGAAGATAAATCAGGTTTTATTTTTAACCAACTTCAAAAGAAGATTTTTAAATTCGTCGGAATCTTCTATTACCGATTACTAGAAGACGCTTGAACCGGTGTACATCCCAGGTAGTTCCATTTTAATTTTTATCGAAATCGGACAAACGTTTTTTGAAAAATCAACAAAAATGTAAAAGTCAGTTTCATTTTTAAAATAAAAGTTTTTTTTGTGTCGCGGGGGACTTTTAATTCACGGACACAAATTACACTTAAACTCGCAACAAACATTTATGAATCACACAAAGTTATGTCATGTCGCTTAGGGTAACTCACCACTAGACCAACAGGACAGCAAAACATTTATGATAAGTAGATGTGTATATATATATATTTGTATACATGATTGTATAATTTAAATCTTTTATATCCTTTGTCTACAGTGGCGTACTATGAAGCTAGAACCTTTTTTTTTTAAAGGACTCCTGCACTAGGGAACAAGCCCTGTGTCGCGGGGGACTATACAAACATACAATTCACGTACACAAATTACACCCAGACTCGGAACAAACATTTTTGGACCACACAAAGTTTTTGTTCCGTATAGGAATCGAACCCACGACCTCCGGTGTAGCATTCAGTGTCACTAACAACTAGACCAACAGGCCAGTCAAATATTATAAATAATATATATAACGTATTTTATCCTTACAAGCATTTTGCATCAAGTCTTCTTAATGGTCTCTGCCAACGAGCCGAAATATGACAGGGCCATCTTGTTTCGTTGAGAAGTTCTATGGCCATTTTGCGACTTCATCATGGACCAACCTTGGACACTGTAAAAACGTCAATTCAGTCTATCCCAGAAACCTCCAAAAACATAAAACATTGACCAAATTACTTTATTCAAATTACTTGTTATGAGTTTTTAATGAAAAAAAGGCGAAGTTGCGTTTTCTTTATAATGTAACAATGATTATTCTCGTATGCTAATTAGCATTAGTGAAGTTACGAATAGTGCGTTATGCTAATTCGTGCCGCGTAACTAAATGTATAATTGATTTTATTCCGATACATACATAATGTTTTAATTATTAAATTGCTTAAGATTTAAAATTATTTTTATATGTAATACGGCATGATTGTTGTTCTTTTTCAAATAAAGCGTGCTACTGCGATGTGTAAGCTACAGTTTTGTAAAGATTTATCGAAATTTGTCTAGTAGTTCAAGCGTGAAGAAGTACTTAACAAAAATTCAGCCTCGCTATTCCAGCCAGACTATTATCTATCTCTATGCCAAATTTCGTCCAGATCCGTTCAGTAGTTTTTACATAAAAGAGTAACAAACATCGATACATACATCCATCCATCCAGCCATCCTCGAAACTTTAACATTTATAATATTAGTAGGATAGGATTATAGTAGGAAATATGTACACGAATACCTTATAATTAAAATGTGTTGAAGATACCGTAATCTTTATTGGTGGTTTTAATAAGATTAAAATAATATCGCCAACCATATTACATACTCGTGCGTGTGCGCATAATCTCGCTTCGATCTTCCGCTGTTCCGTATATTACACAAAGTCTTTTATCAATTATGCTCCTATTTACGTTAAAATTTAACTTTATTTAAAGACTAGCGGCCTGTCCCGGCTTCGCACGAGCTTTAGTAAGGATCTTCTATCAATAAATATAGCCTATATCACTCAGGGTGAATGTAGCTTTCTAATGGTGAAAGAATTTTTGAATTCGGCACGGTATTTTTGAGTTTATTTTTTACAAACATACACACAAAAATACAAATCTTTCCGCTTTATAATATTAGTATAGATGGAAGCTGTCATTTGCTGGACATATCGTAGATCTTCTTCGAAGATTTCTATAGCATTCATTCTTGAACTAACCTTTTCCATAAAAGGAAGTTTTCTAAGCTATATATTTTTCAGCTAATAAAATAAAGGGATAAAATCTTATTAAAGACTTATGAAGCCCGTGAAATTTAATTTTAATATGATCACGTGTCATTTATATAACGAATAAGTTAATGACGTTTATTATAATCTTCAATATCCATTCCTAGAAATTATTAAAACTACCCAAGTATACCCTACTGACCAAATTTCGTTCTAAATCAAATTTAATCATTTCGCTTATTCTCATAGTCCTAAGCACTGAGGTAAACTTAGTCCTAACTCCTAAGGGACAGCAATTACACGGTCGCTGATTCACATAATAGACACACAAAATTTCTTGAAAGAAGGTCCAATATCTAATTTTGGCCAGAAAGAATATATATTGGACTTGTGAGCGGTAATCTAACTAAACGACCACTATACCAAAGAAGCAGACAAAAAGTATTTAGGACATACATTTCAACAATGTAAACAGCTTAGATACCATTTTGGACCTACTTTTATCATAATAGTCATAACTATTATTTAAAAATATTCCTATAACTTGCAACTGGCATAAATAGGTCTGCATGTCGATCCACCTGTAAGCTGTTGTGAGCCTGCATTCCTCATACCATACCTTTGTACCGTTATCTGCGGCTTGGCCCGCAGCGGCCATTTTTATTTGTTTGTATTTTACGCTCCGAATGCGCGGGAAAAATTGTTTTGAAAATAGAATGGAACGTCAGCATCATAGAGATAGAATTGTGTGGGCTTAAAACTTTATGAATAACATTCGTTTTATGAATGAGTTCTACATACAACTAGGTAGCTAGCAGTGTCTATTCTGTCTATGCTTTTGCGTATTTGTTATATTAAAAATATATTGCACGTGCACTTATTTAGGTGCATTATAGTTTTAACATTACCTATTCTGTATTCGTGGCATTAAGATTGTTGTTGCCAATCCTGTCTTACACCAGGGCTTTAAAATGGTAGTATCCTTGGGATATAGTTTCTTTCTAAATGAGCGCTAGAGACCCTCATACACAGGAACACAACTATACCACGGTGTGTAGTTATTTGTCTGTGGTCTTCTGTAAGGTGGCGATTCATCCCCCAGTCGGGCTTGCTCGCTAATATGGTGCCCTACCTCTTTACAATAAAATAAAATAAACAAGATCAAAGTGACTAACCTCAAGATATAAATTGATATCCACAAGTAGCCTGGCACAGCGCGGCGGGCGGTGATTAGGACGATAGACAAGAAAATAAAGGCATCTATAAATAAAGTGGTGTTTACACGATATCAGAGCCTCTAGACAAGTGGCATAAGCGATAGTCGAATCGAAAAGTCAAAAAAGAAAATATATGGGATTTGACGTAAGTTTACGACATTAAATCGTAGACTCACGTCAAATTCCATACATTTTATTTTTGGACTTTTTGATTCGACTATCGCTTATGCCACTTGTCTAGAGGCTCAGGTAAGCGATTAGTCGTATTTAACACCGCCGCGCGCCTCGACGGACGTCGACGGGGGAAGCCCATCTCAACTTACATTTTATTTGTACTATCAAGTAGTGTGAAATTACATTTAGATATTTGAGAATGAAATGTAATGAGGTAGTAATTTTAATTGACATCTCAATTTTATACGTGACATTTATATTCTACTAAATGTTGCTTTCTTGGATGTCGGTTATCGTAAAAACTACCATATGCGCTTATTCCAGAATACTATTAATCTCCTTGCTAAGTTTTATTAGGATTTGCTCAGCCATTTACTAGTAAAAAGGTAACAGACAGAGAGCTTCGCATTTATAATTTTAGTTTGTTGTTGCCATGGTAGGATTAAAAAAACATATTAAGTACTACAAAATACCATCAACTGTTACGTAAAATATTTCTTAGCATAAATCAATAATAATAAAAAAAATATAAATTATCAACACTAGTTTCTAAACGATTCAATAAAAATAGACATTCTAGAAACCATTAAACAAATCGTGTGTCGTAATAGTTGAAAATGGCGCGTGCAACCGACTCACGTTCACATATATTAGGTAGCTGTAAACTTTATGAGAACAATCACCCTGTATTATAATTAGTTTAGTCAAATTTTATGGTCTAAAACTACATATCAGTAGGGCTGTCAGCTAGTATCGTACTAAATGTGAAAGTTTGTGAGGATGGATGCATATTTGTTACTCCTTTACGCGAAAACTACTAGACAAATACTAATGACAGTTAGTAGATATAGCTTACATACTGGAATAGAGCTTAAGCATTTTTTTTTAAATGACACGTCCACGGTTGTAGCTTTCAAAATACCATGACACGGAATATCGTTTCAAAATCAAAAAGTATTAGATCGACGAACTTATACTGCAAAGTTCAAATTGCCTTACGTCCCATTGCAAGGATGCTAGTTGCAAATATATGGAATTAAATAAAACAAAATTTCATTTCGTAACTATCGAAACTCGGATTAAGTACATAACGTTAATTCCACATAATTAGACAAAAAATCAATTACCAAAAATATTATAACAAAAATTATAGAATAATAAAAAAATATCTATGCAAGTTTAGTGTAAAACTCTTTTCTAATTAATATTAATTGGCAACCCTACGTACAATAGTTTAGATAATATTCTTTTAGCATAGCCAGTTTTATTGATGTGTGTCCTGTTTGTCGCGCTAGGTCTTTATTGTTAAAATTAACAATAAGTCTTATTAACTAGTATTACTTAGTGCATGGCTAACATGGATATGTAGCTTTTAAAATATGCCTATTGACTGTTAAATAATATACGGCCACTGACCTTCAAAAAATGAATGACAGGTAACGATTAACGGGACTCATTCACAATGTGTTCATATTTTTCGTTCTACGCTTTATATAGATATATAAGTATAGTATATAAACTCAAAATTAATTTATTCATTTGGGTTACAAAGTGACAATTATGAAAACAAGCATAAAGATGATCTCAGCCTTTATTTACCTTTATTCTATTTACCTTGACTTTTGTTGCTTTGTTTTGATTTGTTTAGTTGGCTGACAATAATTGTAGAGCCAGAAAAAGTCAGAACTAGCAAGAAACTCAGGGCAATCTGCATAGAGCTTGTCAAGCTCTATGCAGATTGTATCTCATAGAGTATTAGAGATTTAAAAAAACGTTGTTTTTTTTTCAACAGTGAACTGTTAAAGGATGAAATATTTTATTTCCAAAAAAATCCATAGTTAGTGTAGATACTACAATTAATATAACTTTTGCATAAACCCATAGTCCAATTTATATTTTTGTAAAATGGTCATAACAGTTTAAACCTTATTTATTTTTTGTTCATTTTTCCTGCCCAAAGTCATATTACACCTAATAATCATTTATTTAAAGTTTTAATGAATCTTTTTTCTGAGCTCCTAGGTGATAAAATAAATGTGTTAAATGTTTTGAAAAATAACTTTAAGTCAACATTTGTTGTAAATGGTAGAAATAAATATAGGAAACATTTAAAATTAAGAAAATTAATTAGAAAGCTTGAATTTAACCTTAAGAGGTCAACAAACATAAAAAAAATTTCACAAATTAACTGTGATTTAATCAAAGAGCGTGTGACATTTCTTTCAGAGATTGATAATTATAGCAAACAGTTAATAAGCAGTAAATTAATGTATGAGCAGGATACACATGAGCTTGAATTTAAAATTACAGAGCTACAGTCCACGCTTACTAGAATTATCCATGAACATGAGGTGGAAACACGTGAGTACATCCTTAAATATGATGAAATTGCTAGGGTTGGTAACGAGAACCTGAAACAGGTGATTTCTCTTACCAATAATAAGGTGTGTTTAACGTGTTCACAAACAACACCAAACAGTAATATGTCACCTATGTGTCAAACACAGTCGCTCAACTGTGAACAATTACTTTACAATGATCCTGAATGTAGTTCCACTGACTCAATAACACATTCAGCATCTAATAGCAAAAATGTAATTATTTTTTCTGACCAATTAGGCAAGGGTTTGGGCAGTTTAATTAATAGTCATACTGAGTACCGCGTCACAAATATTTGTTCACCTGGAAGACAGTTTGCTAGTATTATTAATAGTGTTAAGTCTGCTCATTTTAATGATCAATCCACAGGGATTATTTTACTTGGTGACAGCTTATCTGTCACAAAAAAAGATATACTACAGTTAACTGAAGTAATGATATCACTTCATGATAGTTTAGGGTGTAGGTTTATTATTTGTGCCTTGCCATATTCTTATGCCTTATCACATAATCAAAACAGGCATATAGAAAATCTAAATCTATTAATATATAATAGTACATGTCGCCTTCGCGACTTCATTTTATTTTTCGACACTAATAAATTTATTAGTAATTTTTTATTAACCGAAGATACTATGTATCTTTCCTTATTTTATAAGCGACAAATTGCTAAATTATTAGCATTTAATTTATTTACCGACACAGGTACTCATAGGGTATTGCAGGATTTGGTAGAACTCAGTAGTATGAACACTACCAATAACAATTTACATACATCTAATAGTTTAAACTACTAGATGTGACAAAGGATAGGCAGACATATAGTCTAAACATAGTGCACCAGAATATTCAGGGCTTATCCGGCAAGGAATTAGAAGTAGATTTATTTTTAAACAAACATAGTATTAATGTGCTTTGTGTTACTGAACATTGGTTAAAGAGTGATCAATTATTATTATTTAATAATGAACATTACAATATTTCTAGTGCATTTGTAAGAAAGAAGGCTATTCGTGGTGGCTCTCTAATATATGTTAAAAATAGTACAATTTGTAAGGAACGTAAAGATATAGCAAATCTTTCTATCGAGCGCACTATTGAAATGTCTTGTGTTGAGCTAGTAGAACATATCATAGTCTGTGTATACCGTCCACCGCAGAGCGACTTCAACTTATTCGAAGCAATTATGGAAGAGGTTTTAAAACGTTTAGGTTTTGGAAAAAAGCATGTTATAGTATGTGGTGATTTTAATGTTAACTTACTTGAGCAGTCACAATTTTGTATTAGATTAATTAGTTTATTTAAGTCTTTCAATTTAGATTTTTTATTTTCTGAACCGACCAGAATCACCTCTCATTCTGCAACATGCTTAGACAATATTTTTTATAACTGTCAGTACCTATATAAGACTATATTAAGTGACTTAACTTCAGATCATTGCGGGCAAAAAGCTGGATTTCCTTTAAGTACACCTGTTAAAGTGAACAAGATCACGTGTAGGCCAATGACCTCTGTTCGCCTAAAACGTTTCAATGAGAGTATTGCCGCCAAAGTCACCAATATTAGTCTAATCCAGAATGATCCTGATGATCTATACGAGTCATTATTTAATGTAATTCAATTGGAATACAATACTATTTTTAAATCTAAGACATTTACTAAACAAGCTAACATCAAATTCTGTGACTGGGCAACATCAGGAATTTACAAAAGTAGAACTAAGTTGTATGAACTTTATGGAATGAAACAATATAATTTTGAGCCAGAATTTGTTCAGTATGTTAGAGATTATTCGAAAACTTTTAAAAAGACATGTGCAGCTGCTAAATCATTATATTTAAGTAACAAAATTAAGCAGTCTGACAATAAAATAAAAACTACTTGGAATATAATTAATAATGAAACTGGTCGTATTAAATTGCGAGATAATAATTTTCAATTGAATATTAACAATAAAATAATTTCAAATAATACAGATGTAGCTCAAACCTTCAACAATTTTTTTGTAAACATTCCTTCAAGCACAACCAGCAGCTTGAATTCTTGCCCAGTCAAAGCTGAATCCTTGGTTAGGCGCAGCGTGAAAGAGTGCAGTGACCTATTTAGTTTTAAATATATAGACCCCAATGATATAATTAAAGTTTTTAAGTCGCTTAATTCAAAAAAAACTGGTGACTTATGGGGTATTTCTGTTAAATTAGTTGAAAATATTATTTTTAATATAGCGCCACATCTGGCTGTAATATTTAATAGATGTGTGGATGCAGGTGTGTTTCCCAATTTAATGAAACACAGTAAAGTGATACCGTTATTTAAAAATGGATCTAAGAGCGACCCTACTAACTTTAGACCAATATCCATATTGCCCGCTATTAGTAAAATCTTTGAGAAAGTTATACTGCAGCAATTAGAGAGTCACTTTAACTTACATAAATTATTACACAAAGAGCAATATGGTTTCACAAAGGGTCGCTCCACCGTAGATGCAGGTGTTACATTAATAAAACATATCTTTGATGCCTGGGAAAATTCTATGGATGCTATTGGTGTATTCTGTGACCTCTCTAAAGCTTTTGATTGCGTTGAACACAATACGCTTTTGCGAAAGCTAAGTCATTACGGTATTAGGGGCGCTGCACTTAATCTTGTTGCTGCCTACCTGAGTCACAGGGTTCAATACGTAGATGTAAATGGAAATAGGTCTTCTGGATTACCTATAGCAATGGGCGTGCCCCAGGGTTCAATTCTAGGTCCTTTTCTCTTTTTAGTGTATGTAAATGATTTACCTTTCTTTGTACAGGATTTGTGCGACATAGTGCTATTTGCAGATGATACATCACTTCTCTTCAAAATTGACCGTAAAGAAAGTAACTTTGATGTTGTAAATGGTTCTCTCGCACAAGTCCTGGACTGGTTCACATCAAATAATCTACTGTTAAATTCAAAAAAAACTAAATGCATTAAATTTACCATGCCTAACGTAAGAAGTGTTACCACTAATTTAAGTCTAAATAATGAAGCTATTTCACTTGTTGAGTCTACAGTTTTTTTGGGTTTAACTTTAGATCGTAAACTTCAGTGGGGAGCCCATATATCATGCCTCGCGGGTAAGCTTAGCTCTGCGGCTTTTGCAGTTAGTAAAGTAAGACAACTTACTGATGTAGATACGGCTAGATTAGTTTATTTTAGTTATTTTCACAGCGTCATGTCCTACGGCATATTGCTGTGGGGCAAGGCTGCTGATATTGAAACTATTTTTTTAATTCAGAAACGAGCTGTACGCTCAATTTACAACCTAGGCTCACGAGTTTCTCTTAGAGAACGTTTTAAAGAAATAGGTATTTTAACAGTAGCATCTCAATATATATTGGCAAATATTATGTTTGTTAAACAGAATATTGATCTATATAGTAAGAACAGTGATATTCATTCAGTAAATACCAGAAATAAACATAAGTTAGTTGGCACGTACCATCGTTTACACAAAGTGCATAATTCATTTGTAGGACTCGGTATACGTTTTTTTAACAAATTACCGAAAGATATAATGAATTTGCCCTTACACAAATTTAAACCTACTATTAAAAATCATCTCATAGAGAAGGGCTATTATACAATAAATGATTATTTGAACGATAAAAAGTCTTGGAATTAGTTGCATTATATAGTTGTTTGTTTAATTTACAATAAATCAGCTTAGTACATAAGTTCTTATTTGTGACGTGAGGCACATTGTGAATTCTAGTGATAATTCTGTACTTTTTCTTTTTTTTTTCTCTTTGTTTATTTCTTTAGTAGCAATACGTTAAATTTAACAATATAAATTGTCACTATTCACATATTGCCTTATTCTTTAATAGCAATATGTAAATTGAAGCAGACTTTAACACCATACTTTATTTTTTTTTTTCTCGCACGACCAGTACTAAGTACGATTACCTTATTTTATCAATATAGTTAGTATCGTGTTTTGACTGCATCAGCTTGCATGCTAACATACTTGTATTTTACAAAAGATTGTAACTATCTGGCGATTAAAAAGAGTGGCCTGAGTTTCTTGCTAGTTCTTCTCAAGGCTCCACGTCAGCGAACTAGCCGTAGGAAAATTTTGCTGACATCATCTTTCTGGTTTATTCATAATTTATGACCTTCATAAGTGTTACCTTGTAACCTACATGAATAAATGAATTTTGAGTTTGAGTTTGAGTTTGAATGATGTCCAAATATATTATTTTCCTTAATAACAATTACTACTGACAAATTAAATGCGTCGTCAACGAAACATTACTAATTTAACAAAATATTTGCATTACAAGCGATTACGGAAATGCATATTGCAATAAGCGACAGGTCGACCATACAACAAGACTCATTGTTTACACCAGATAATGTTGAGCTCCGAGGTCTTATAAAACTGGTTTGATTAGTTTGCAAAGAGGTTTAAATTACATTTTGTGGCAAAAATCTTGGTAGAGCTAAATTGTGGTTACGACATTGGGTTCGACGACACAATTCAAACAATAAACAAAGATTTTGTCTTCGCAAGCACAGATTACCGCAGAGTATACTTTTTTTTATTATTACAAGCTTTTATTTAACTTGCAATCACAGTCGGTCAAATCTTGCAATCTTGAAGCCAATTAGAACCACTTTTTCTGTACGGAGTTGAATTTAATATACCAACGTAAATCCTACGAATATTATAAACGCGAAGGTTTGTAAGTATGGATGGATGGATGCTTTCACGTAAAAACTACTGAACGGATCTGGATGAAATTTGGCACAGTGATAGATTATGGTCTGGAATAACAAATAGGCTACTTTTTACAGCGATAACCGACATCCAAGCGGGTGGTGCCGCGGGCAACAGCTAGTAAGTGATAATACAATAATTTGGTACTATGGAGTTAGTCCAAAATGAAACAAGATAACCCGGCTGTTAATGTGTGGATATGTCCTAATGAGTAGATGCTATACCTTGAGATGGGGTAGTTGTTATCTATAAATTTCGCCTCCTTATCGTTTGGTTAGTGGCTAACCTGGTGACGGAGTTATTTAGATCGCCCATTATTAGGCCTTTTTCGTGATCTCTCGACTGTTAACAGTTGGGACTGACTTTAACGTGGCCTCTAGAAAACGGAGACGTTCAGATGAAATACCACTATGCTGTCACCTATCTATAGGGTATCCGGGCTCTTGGTAGCTTAACCCGCTGATCGCACCTGGCTAATTTGTTTTTTATTAGATACTCAATGGACACTAAAGCTTATCTAACAGACAGACAGTTAAAAGACAAATTTAGTAATAATAGTTTTTCACTATTACTAAAACCTATACATATTCTAATTATTTACTTCATGACTGAATGATTCATCAACGTAGATCCTAAATCGCTAGGCTTTTATAAATTCAACTCTGAAAAAGGTACTCACAAATTAGTTTCGAGGATTTAAAAAAAAAACAAACTAAATTCCATCTGAATATAATTTGTTTGACAGTAATTGGGCATTTAACCCTGCATGTTATCAACCGACACCACGGGTCGATATGTCCCAAACGGATATACAACATGTGGTCCTTATACCCTAACCCCATGAATGACAAGTCACAGAGTAGATTAGTGAAACAACGAATTTGTTTATCATCTGTATTCTGATACTAATTGGGTTTGGGATTAGGTTACATTAGCCAGAAGTTTATTTTGGTCATTTTAGTCTTTTTTTAACAAATGTTTTTGTCATAAATACTTATTTCGTTTTCCTTAAATAAACCTATCGTTATCAGGTATTTACTCCGCGAAATTATTATAAGTAAATAATAATGCCGTCCTAACTGAATTTCGTCACGGCGCGGCGGCAATCTCAACGGAGATTAGGCAACTGCACAAGACATATTATAGTGCACAAGTGTGTGCGCATACACAGGTGCACTCTCTATTCCTTCACTCTCATAGTTCGGTAGGACGACAATCCGACACGACCGGAGAGAGATCAGGCGCAGGACCAACGGCTTTAAGTGCTTTCCAAGGCACGGGAGTGTAAACACCACCAATTTCCAAACTTCGGGCATCTATTGTGAATTTCTTGACAGAAAAACCCAATATCAATCAGAGAAGATCTTCACCCAAAGGCGTAAAGCTGGCACTGCCTGGAGATAATATCCTGGAGAAGACCATTGGATACTTTTTACCGCGATAACCGACATCCACGCAGACGGAGCCGCATGCATCAGCTAGTTTATTATTATAGGACAATAATTCACTAATAAATAGTAGGTAGGTAAAACATAGCAATTGTCGAGTATTGTTTTCGTTTCATATAACTCAACTAGTTTGTCGCTGTGTGGCGGAAACACCTTATATCGGTCCGATAACAGTTTTTATGCAAATTTTTGTTATTTTTAATTTCCTAGTTAACTAGCTAGTTTTGTTGTTTTGTTCTGTACTTATAGTGTTTTTTTTGTTCTTTTTCAGGTAAGTGCGGTGGGTGGTGTGAATATGTACGTAGGACCTTTCATCGGTTGTTACGGGATTTGGTAAGCGATAATAAACCTTGACTCTACAATAATAATATCTAATTCAATTTAATTTTTTTCAATATGGTAATCGATGCCAATGTCGGCAACTCTGCCATTTTGTCTTTTGTGTAAAAAGACAGGAGTGCAGCACAGATCTAAGCGGTTTCTTAATGTCCTCCTAACCGAATTTCGGTCACGGCGGCTAACCCAACGGAGACTTGCCATCTGCGCGGGAGATATTATAGTGCACAAGTGTGTGCGCAAACACAAGTGCACTCTTTATTCCCTCACTCTCATAGTCCGATGGGACGGCAAATCACACGACCGGAGAGAGATCAGGTGTAGGACCAACGGCTTTACGTGCTTTCCGAGGCACCGCCAATTTCCAAACTCCGGGCATCTATTGTGAATTTCTTAACAGAAAAACCCAATATCGATATTTGGCCCGACCCGGGAATCGAACCCAGGACCTCGTGATCAGCAGTCTCACACATCGACCACTGAGCCACGGAGGCAGTTTCTACATAGGATAGGACAGATATTACAGTCTTGGAAACTTTTTTTGTAGCTAAAAAGCCACGGCTTAGTTGTTATAGATGCTTGTGTTGAATAGAAATATAATAGCTACCTATGAGGCGCTCATAGCCAGAGAGCCCTCGTTATTCGGTAAACGATCAGCGGGTTTGGCTACCAAAGTAACCCTATAGATGGGTGACCACATAGTGGTATTTCTTCCGAGCGTCTCCGTGCTTCATAGGGCACGTTGAAAGTCAGTACTGATAGGCCGAAATCCTACTAATCCTACTAATATTATAAACGCGAAAGTTTGTAAGTATGGATGGATGGATGTTTGTTACACTTTCACGTAGAAACTACTACACTGATCTGGATGAAATTTGGCATAGAGATAGATTATGGTCTGGAATAACACATAGGCTACTTTTTACAGCGATAACCGACATCCACGTGGTCGGATCCGCGGGCAACAGCTAGTATCTATATAACTCTGTCGCCAGGTTGGCCAATAACCAAACTATAAGAAGAAACAGCTCCCTAGTAATGTAGAATCTAATATTTTGAAGGCACCAGTGGCAAGAAAACCACCATCTTTTCCATTACATCATATAGCATGTCTTAAAGAAGCTATAGTCTATATAACTGGCTATACAAAATATTTTACCAGTATTTTTTTTAAGTTGTACCAACGAAAAAGTATATTTAAGAAAGTAGTTTTTACTCCATTTTAGGTAATATGAAGGTAAGTAAGTGACATACTTAAGAACCCTTGCATTCAACATCATTTAATGGGCCTGTAATTAATCACAGCTTTTGGGGTTCCTTGGCTAAAAGGGAAGATACAGGTGAGGAAAGATCTAGAAGTGAGTATATAGAGCAAGACATGGTACATCAGTCGGGCCGTATGCTTGTTTGTCAACCAAGTACTATAAATATCCTTACTAATATATTATAAATGTGAAAGTTTGTGAGAATGGATGGATGGATGGATGGATGGATGGATGGATGGATGGATGCTTGTTACTCTTTCACGTAAAAACTACTGAATGGATCTGGATGAAATTTGGCACACAGATAGGTTATGGTCTGGAATAACACATACTTTTTGCAGCGATAACCGACATCCACGCGGGCGAAGCCGCGTGCAACAGCTAGTAGATATATAAGTATAGTATATAAACTCAAAATTAATTTATTCATTTATGTTACAAAATGACAATTATGAAAACAGCCAGTAAGCCATAATGATGATCTCAGCCTATATTTACCTTTATTTTATTTACCTTCGACTTTTGTTGTTTTGTTTTGTTTAGTTGGCTGACAATAATTGTAGAGCCAGAAAAAGTCAGAACTAGCAAGAATCTCAGAGCAATTTGCACAGAGCTTGTAGTCAAGCTCTATGCAGTTTGTATCTCATAGAGTATTAGAGTTTTTTTTAAGTTGATTTATTTTTAATTTTTTTTTTTTTTTCATATATATATTCTCATCATCTGAATGCATGAATGTCCCACTGTTGGCCACGGTCTCCTCCTTACACTTGGAGGAATATTAGCCTAGGAATATTAGCCTACTATACCACGCTGGCCAGACGGGTTGGCATAGGGTTTTGTTTCGAGTATTGCTTTTCTTGCAGTGAATATTATCTGCCTGACTTACTCGCTTAGTCGATTCTTACGATATCCTTGGGATGGAACGTGGTGGTGACATTTGTATTATTAATCTGTCACCACACGGATATATATATATCCTTTATTATTCCTATATTTTTTTTCTCTAGTAATAAAGGACATAATCATATAACTTTTTTTTATTATCATACGGAACCGAGCTGAATGTGGTCTGATACACAATTGACCAATATTTAAAGACATTTTAAGTTTTTGTTATGTCGGAAGTGCAAAGTGTAGAGGTGAAATGAGTCACGCGTCATATGAGTTAATCTCATTGTCTCATATGGTATCCAATTTTATTTGAAATGTCGTATTGAAGTATATGTAAAATGAAGTTTTACAGTTTGTAATTTGAGGAGAAGCATTATATAAGCGAGCAAGCCCGACTGGGGAAGGATCTTTCACCTTACAGACATAGTATAGAGGTATGTCTGGATCGAAGCTTTTGGTGTACCATAGTCTCTGCCTACCTGAATTGGAGACGGGCGTGGTGATGTCTATGTATCTATTTTATTAAATTATGAAGCTGAAGAGTTTGTTTGTTTGTTTGAACGCGCTAATCTCGAGAAAGTACTGGTTCGATTAGAAAAAATCTTTTTTTGTTGAATAGTGCATTTATTCAGGAAGGCTATATAACATCACGTTATGATCAATAGGAGCAGAGCAGTAGTGAGGTATGTTGCAAAATCGGGAAAAAAATATACGTTCCAAATTACCACGCGGACGAAGTCGCGGACGACCCCTAGTGTATGTATGTATGTATGAAATCATACATAGTGGTGTAATTTGCAACACGCGCAGGGACTACATCATAGTTTATTTGACTGTAGTCTTCTGTAAGATGGATGTCCTTTCCCAATCAGGCTTGATCGCTTTTATGGTGCCTACCTCATTACAAACTTCTTTACTTTCTTTAATGCCCAAAAAAAACAGGATTATTTTACATAATAAATTTATATAACATACATGTAGGATCGGCCTAGTTGGCGCATGATCATTCTTTACATTTTAATCCAGCGATTTTGTCATCAAGACGCTGATAACTGCCAACGACCTTGACAATAATACAGTCATTTGGTCACTGTCGATCTCCATAGGAATGAAAGAGAAGCAAATAATACAAATGAGTCGGCGCACCGCTGAAATTGAGTACAAAATTGAGAAAAATAATATTTACTAAATAAGTAGTGGCATAATTAAAAATATGAAACGGCAATATTTTTAAACGTTTCATAATCATCGGCTTATATCGCTAATATTACCAATTAAATTCAATAAATAAATGCGATATCTTTTCTAAAACTATATTTTACAGGTGACTTTGGCATTATTTTAATTTTATTTTATATATATTTTATTTTAAGTCCATCCTAAGGTTGTTGGAAGAGATCGCTCTTAGCGATAAGACCGCCCATTGTACCTACTTGTTTAATGTTTAATTTACTCTTATTGTAATTAGTTTTAGTACTTATGTGGTCTACAATAAAGAATATTCTATCTATCTATTTTTATGTATGTTATTTTTAATTAAATGTATTTTTAAAACAACTATATTATCTTAAATATTGTGCAGAATAACATAGGTACCTGTATAATATTAATTGTGATAAATAAAACAGTTTTTGCTGAAAATATTCTAAGTTAGGCTATTAAGCAGTCATCAGCGCCTTGAGATTTTAATGTGTCACTTTATTTATCCGAAGACTATGTTTAATCTTGCGTAAATATATAAATAAATAAACATTGTACAAGTGATTGAGTGTAATTTGGCCGATCGTACATCGATTTGTGCCGCATTCGCCACACGAAGTTTTGCCCCACGTAAAAAGTCCGTTTTCGTCCTACATTTTATTCAAAAATATTAAATTTGGGGCTAAAACTGAAAAAAAATGTAGGACGAATACGGAATTATGACGTGGGGCAAAACTTCGTGAGGCGAATGCGGAACAAATCCGTAAATCAATATGTCAGCGAAATAACATATTATAATTATGTTATTATACGTACGTATAGTAATAACTTTATGAGACACGCGAATTAAAATAGAATTTAGGTAAACATCATTATAATGGTTTTCTTTGGGTTATCCTGTATACAGGTACCTACGTACCTACTACCTACGTACCTACTACCTACGTATTTAATTAGGGATCCCTTCTTTTCTCATAATGTTCTTTGTCTTAATATACTTCGGCATAACGATTTTGGCACAATTTGTTTTGGCATAATAATACTTCGGCCTAATTTTTTATGGCATACCTTTTATGTTGGCACAATCATGTTAAAGACTAATTTGTGTTGGTATAAATTAGATTCGCATAACGTTAGTAGGCCTAATGACTATTAGCATGACGTTAGTAGGCCTAATGACTATTAGCATAATCATATTTAAGCATATAATTAATATAGGTAAATAACAAAAATAATTTTTATGCAAATTATTTATTATACATAACATTATGTAACTTGAACGATTTTTCAATCGCGAGATAACTTTTATCTGAAGAATATATTAGTTAACTTCTACCTATTATGAGAATAAATATGGCGGTTATTTCTCAGATAGAAGTTAATTTATTGAAACAGTGGTCCTTAATTATGTATAATTATTTATTTTAGGTGTATATTTTTAGCAATTGCTTGTAAAAATACTAGTTTAGAAGTATACTCATCTTTTTTACTTGGCATAATTTGACTAGGCATACTATGAAGATCATAGAATTTCAATTAGAATAATATAGATTGGGTTACTTTCTTCTTTAAAAATGCGTAGGTTAGGTTAGGTTAGAACTGTGACCTCTTATGCCAGAAACGAACATGCTCTCATGGGCAAGGATATAAAAACCAAATAATTATCATTAAATCAACTTTTATTTATTACAATTACTAAAAAAAAACAATTAAATTAATCATCAAAATTACAACTTTGCAATAATACATTTAGTGACACAATAGTTTTACGACACCACCGTCTTCTTAGAAAAATAAAAAATAATTTCTATTCTACCTACAATATCAAGTGCCTACAAATTTCATTAGAGCAATATTGTATAAACGTGTTAGCAGTATTGTATAGTGTCTAATATTCTAGGTGTTAATAATTATTTCAATGTTATACCTATAAAAATATGTTTTAATGTAATTATGCGTAAATAAATTTATGTTTTAGGATATAATGCTTAAAAAAGTTATGCTATAGAACTTTATGCTTAATATATTTATGCATTAGAAAGTTATGCCTAATCATTGTTATGGTTTGAAAAAATATGCCTAAAACATTATGCGTAAGCTGTTATGCGTAATTATATTATGCGAAAATATAATTATGCCTAACAAAAATATGCTAAGTTATATTAGGTCTTAAAATTTTAGGCAAATGGATAGGGAACCATTTAATTACTATAACCACAACTTTATTTACTTTTTTTTTATAAATATTTTATTCGTAAGAAAAACCTATTACACCTTTTTTTAAGCCCAACAAACTGCGTAGCAGTTTATCGGTGGGATTAGCGCTTATTTAAACATAAATATTTAACTTATAACTAACTAACCTAAACATTATTAATAACTAACAAAAGCTGTAGATTTAAATTAAAACAAATGCAGCTTGGTGAACTTACATTGAAAAGTTATCTAGGTATCTGATACACACAAGATCGTGTCACTAAACTTACTCAGAAGCGCCTGAAGGTGGCCTTTTAGTGTGTGCCTACTTAATTTATTGTGGTCCTCTCTTAGCCAAGCTATTTTGTTGTACTATAGAACCGACCAGTTTTTAAAGTATTTAAAGACCATACCATTACGTAGTTAAACGCGCTACTAGAGACAAATCCTGGACTGGATTTGTTTGCTGATGAATGGAAGATGATTTTGTCAGCATGCATGAGGTTTTGTGAGATGACGGAGTGAAAGGTTTATTATTTTGTTATCTTGAATGTAATCAGTGTAATTGATGTTTTGTCGTTCTGGTTATAAATATAAATAAATAAATAACAATTTATTTTCGGTCTTAATTTAAATTTCGTACCTGTATACTTGTAAAGTTGAAATTAAGATAGACAATGAATCGCTGTAAATTGCTGGCTCTAACTAACCTGTTGGTTCGATTCTCACGTAGGATAAATCCTTATTTGATAATCATGATTATGTGTTATGTATCTGTTACTTATCATTAATATTTTGGGTATGTACTATATATACTATCTCATATTATAAACCTGAAGAGTTTGTTTGTTTGTTTGGTTGAACGCGCTAATCTCAGAAAGTACTGGTTCGATTAGAATATTTTTTATTTGTTGAATAGTGCATTTATCCAGGCAGGCTATAGGCTATATAACAACACAACTATATAACAGCTATATGATCAATAGGAGCGGAGCAGTAGAGAGATATGTTGCAATATCGGGGAAAATATTGCAAATTACCACGCGGACGAAGTCGCGGGCGACCCCTAGTCAATAATATTTAGATGTGTATTTAGAAATATATAAGTAGGTATTTTTAGCAGTTGTCTGGGTGCTATAGCTCTGCCTACTTTAGAATCCGGTTGCCGTGTACTAATTGTCACTAGATATTAAATAATTAAATAAGGACATCGTAATACGAACCTATTTTTAAAATTATGAATTAATAATTATTAACTTACGTAAAAGTACTAAGATGACGAGTCAGTAGGTCAACGACCCCCAAATACAAACCTACATACGAGCAAAACATTCAAAATGCTTATACCGTCTCTAATCACAATTTGCAAGACAAATTGTACATACTTATGACAAAAAAGCATAAGTGCATGATAATAGTTAAGGGAAAATGCATCTTAGATACATATCTATAGATTACTTTTTCCTGAAACTAGTGTAACGCTGAATGCAGTTATGCTTTTTTCGATTGCAGGGATAGAATATGTAGAAGTACATATGTGTTATTGTCTTGTATGCAAAAAGTTTTTATTTGAATTTGCATTATTACGACTATGTTTTGACATGTTGCTTAACAGTTTGAATTTGTTCTATAAATGCAAGATTTGGTGTAAGGAGTATTGTATACTAGTTGTTGCCCGCGGCTCCGCCCGCGTAGATGTCGGTTATCGCGATAAAAAGTAGCCTATATGCTATTCCAGACTATAATCTATCTCTGTGCCAAATTTCATCCAGATCCGTTTAGTAGTTTTTGCGTGAAAGAGTAACAAACATCCATACATCAATCACAAACTTTCATATTTATAATATTAGTAAGGATTTGCTCTAAGACTAACTGACCCGGCGAACTTCGTACCGCCATATTTTTTCTTGAACCTATATTTCTTGAATATTTTTTTCTTTTAATTTTCTGATAAACAAACCTTGTCCTAAAAAATAATAATTTGATGCAGTCGATCGGAATATGCGCGTACCAACATTTGGAGGGTTTTATTTATATTTATATAATATTATGTAGATTGACTGCCTCGGTGGTCCAGTAGCCGCCCTATGCACCTGCTGAGCATGAGGTTGTGGGTTCGATTCCCACACAGGGCAAAACTTTGTATGACCCACAAAAAGTTGTTCCGAGCTTGGGTGTAATTTGTGTACGTTAATTGCATGTTTGTCAAGTCCCCCGCGACACAGAGCTTGTTTTCTAGTGCGGGAGTAAGTAGTCTTTAAAAAAAAGATTGTCACCGAAATACTAAGTACCTACCTATGTATATCTCAACATTTTATTTAATTATTGTTATCGTAAACATAAAAATAATCTAAACTTCAATGACATATCAGTGTATTATTGTTTCAAATCTCTTATCACGATACATAAACCTATTATTACAATCATTTACTTAGGTAAATGATAATGAAGGACATTTCCAAATTTGATAAACAGCAGTACCTATTGAATTTAATTTATGAGTGGATTTAGGAAGTTTTATTTACTTCACCTATTTAGATATAATGTTAGGTATATTATGCCATTTATATGCCATTGTTGGGTATATTATAAAAGCGGTGGTGGCCGAGTGGGAAAGTAACCGACTTGCACGCAAGAGGTGCGAGTTCGATCCCAGGTGGCAGTACCAATGTGAATTTCACTATGTGGAGTTCATATATATTAATCACATGATCCACCACCTGCTAACTAAGACTACTGCTAAGTAAGTTAAGTGTAAATTGGTAAACCATTGGTCTTAAATTATTAGCAGAATGCCAAAAAATGCTACTGAGCTTCAATTGAGCCATTCGCAAATTAGCAGAATTAGGGCTCTGTTATAACGTACTCTCTTTAGACCTTATTTTGAAGAATAACAATATCATAACATTACTCTTTTTTTCCAAAACGGATATAATTCCAGACCGTTCTGCTACAAAGATTTTTTCAACCGTATTTACATTCCCATACCTTAAAAAAAAAAAATACAACTCCCGCACTAGAGAACAAGCTCTGTGTCGCGGGGAACTTTACAAACATACAATTAACGGTCACAAATTACACCCAGACTCAGAACAACTCTTTGTGGTTCACACAAAGTTTTGTCCTGTTTGGGAATCGAACCCACAACCTAGTGCACAGCAAGCGCATACTGCGGCCACTGGACCACCAAGGCAGTCAACCTATTTACATTGTCCGACCCTGGAATCGAACAGAAGATCAGCCACTGACAAATGGGACCAACGACGCTTATAAAACACTAGCGGCACGTCCCGGCTTCGCACGGGGTGGACAATTATTTAATTTTCGTAATTCCATTTCAATAAAATATAGCGTATGTTACCCGCTAGTAAAGTAGCTTGGTAACGGTGAAAGAATTGTTAAAATCAGTCGAGCAGTTCTTGAGTTAAATGGTAGTAAACAAACAAACAAGAAATCGAATCTTTTCTCTTTATAATATTTATTTAGATTTAAAAAACAATCAATTAGAAAAGTACACACTTCCCGTCTTATTAATTTCCGACGATTTAAATTCAAAATACATGTTTAAAGAATTTATCTTATCTTTATAATTATAATTTCCTGTGTTCACTTTGCCGGTGAGAAGTGAGATTGTCAAATGTCAAGGCGTGGTAACGTGAAAGGAATTTCAGTATTAAGTAATTCGCATTATTTTTTGTGTTCTTTAGTACTACTAAATACGGCACGGCACGGCAAGGGAAGCGAAGCGTGGGCTGTTCTCCAACAAGGTGGACTGATGACCACGACGACGTGGTAAAGGTGGCTAAGATGGTAATAGGCACAAAATGTGTTTTTTATAGCTTTTACTAAGAAGGCAAACAAGCAGGCAGGGGTATTCCGTAAGAGCAAAAACTGAGCCACCGCAAAAACCGAGCAAAATCTGGCTGTCAGATTGAAAATCGGTATTCCGTAAGAGCCCTTTTTGACGTTTAGTCAATAGATTGTGCCGTCACCGAGCAATCACAACTGTCAATTTTGCGATCACAACTGTCAGTTTGCCATCGCTGTTTCTTAGAGAATCAGCCGGCGGGTCTCCTGATTATAGTGACTGGTTGGATTAAAAGTGGTCAAGGCAAAGTCTAGTCCAAGAAAACTCCTTGTTTGATATCAAAAGTAAAAAATGAAAAAGATTTATTACCATTAACTCAACTTAATCTAATTACAAGATTGTTGGAGCACTCCCTTTATGTGATATCACTACACGTTTTAATGTGACAATCGATTGGAATATTTTTGACATTATAATGACGTTTAAAATAATTAGAAACTTAACGATACAACGGATTTCCTTATTTCCTTGCGTCAAAATGAAGAGCTTGTTTGTTTTAACGCCGTCATCTCAAGAACTACCGGTCCGATTTGAGAAATTCTTTTACTGACCGACATCTATGGTATGGGCTTCTTTATGAACCTATCATGACTACCACAAACAAAGCCAAGGGGAGAAGCCATTAAACTAAAAACCCTCACTGTCTTCCCTACTGGCTACTGCTAAAATTTCGGCTCATTTTCTAGCCTAAGATGCCCGTGGCCGAAGCCGAACCCGAAGGTACGGTCGAACACTAATCCTCCCCTTTAGCCCAAAGACGTCCACTGCTGGACACCTAACATTCGGATTAGATTTTTTTTACACCAGGGCTTTAAGATGGAGTATCCCTGGGATAAAAAAAAAGTTTCTTTCAAAACGCATCCCTCAATGAGCGCTGGAGACCTGTACACACACACAGAAACACAACTACACCGCTGTGTAGTTATTTGACTGTAGTCTTCTGTAAGGTCCTTCCCCATTCGGGCTTGCTCGCTAGTATGGTGCCTGACCTCTCTTTAAAGTTTGCTCTATATTCTAGAGAATTTTGAATAGTTTTGATTTATCAAACTAGTAATTAGCGTGAGACTATATGCAGCTGTTATAATATCTAATCAGTATAGTAACGATACGTCACAGACACGTGCTGTCACTGTTTATGTAGTGGGAAACCCACTGACCGATTATAATTATGTAATGGCAACATTGTCACTAGTTATGCGCTATTCTGAGTAAATTAGATTGTTTGTGGAGCATACAGGTCATACAGTTCTGCGATTGTGTTTTAAGACGCCGACGACCTTGAGAGTTAAATAATCATTTGGTCACTGTCGATCTGCTTAGGAACGAAAGAGAAGCAAATAATACAAAAGAGTGCACCGCTGAAATTGAGTACAAATTTGAGGAAAATAATATTCACTAAAGTACTTAGTGGTATAATTGAAAATATAAAACAGCAATATTTTTAAACATGTTATAATCAGCTAATATACCTAAAATTACCAAATAAATTCAATAAATAAACGAGATATTTTTTCTATTAGTACCAATATGTTAAGGGGTGACTTTGGCATTATTTTGATGGGTCTTTTTATAATTAAATGTATTTCAGAGACAACTATATTATCGTAAATATTACGAAGAACAACATATTCTTTTTTTTTGGTGAGAAATGAAACAGATTTTGCTTAAAAAATCTTTTAAGTGAGGCTATTTTGCTCGCTCTCTTTTAATAGAGGTATGGTACTGTATAATTTATTATTATATTTTTCCTCAGAATGTAAGCTTTAATCATCTCCATGTAATTTATGTAAAAAACGACCGACAGAAAATACAATACTGGTTTTTTATTATTTATTATTTGATCCAATATAGTAAAGGAGAACTTTAGTAAAATTTAAGCTATGTTTAGTTTTCATTTTATCTATTACTAGCTGTTGCCCGCGGCTCCGCCCGCGTGTATGTCGGTTATCGCTGCAAAAAACAGCCTATGTGTTATTCCAGACCATAATCTATCTCTGTGCCAAATTTCATCCAGATCCGTTCAGTAGTTTTTACGTGAAAGAGTTACAAACATCCATCCATCCATTCTTACAAACTGTCACATTTATAAATATAAGTAAGGATTTATATTTTGTCTCATAAAATTTAACGAGTAAATCTTGTATTAAACATACTATTATCACAACAAAGTTAAGAGCGGTAGGGCACCATACTAGTGAGCAAGCCCGACTGGGAAAGGCGCTCCACCTTACAGAAGACCACAGCCAAATAACTACACATAGCGGTGTAATTGTGTTCCTGTGTGTGAATAAAGGTCTCCAGCGTTTCTGCGTTTTGAAAGAAACCTATCCCAGGGCTATTCTATCTGTTCAGGCTGGTAATCGAACTCACAGCCTCCAGCTTAGCAATATCAGGTTATCTACTTATAGATATAGGTATTTATGTTCACGATTAAAACTCACGTGCAGATCTTAGAAATACATGTTTATTGATTTACGGCGCTTCTGTCGGCTTATACTGTTTTCTTAGTATTAAAGTGCGGCCAGACATGTGCTATAATGGATGAATATGTTGCGAACGGTTCGCGAATAGTTTCTTCCACCTTTTTGAGGTTGTTGATGACGTCGGTCTATTTGACTGAAGGATGTCACAGAAATCACCACCTCTACGGTAGAAGCTCGTTAGCTCTAGTGCCATCGGTCCTTCGGCAGATATAGCCAGCCCGCTGCTATTTAAGTTTGCTTAAGGCCCCTCTCTCAAAAAATGATGAAAAAGAGGTGTTTTTGTTGGCATTTAGAGACTGCCAAAAAAATACAGTATTAATCTACAAGATGTGTTTTATAATATGGTTCTGTCATAAATTATTATATATTCATTCTAAACAGTTTGTAAAAAAATCATCGAATCAGCACCAAATTATTGATATGTTAACCACTTAAAATAATACGAAAAAAAAAACAATATATGAAGAAAACATACACCTATAATTTGGTAATGATATATTTAGAATAAGATTAAATTTTAATTTATTAAAAATTAAAAAGAAGTTCATTCAAATTCGAATAAGATCGTGTTTGCTTTGCCCAACTGCTCATGGTCGTTGGGGATAAGCCTTAAGCTTAGGTTTTTATTCAGACTATTGTGCACTGGTTTAAAGATAATGGTACATATGTCCTGCGTACATGTGCACCTCCCCGTTAAAGGAGCTTATGGACGCTACTGGGAATGCAAAACGTGCGTGGCTAAGCTTTGCCCTTCTAGACAAGTGGCATAAACGACAGTAGAATTGAATAGAATAAAAAGCAAATGTATGGGATTTGATTTGTTTACGGTAAACTTATGTACAAATCTCATACATTTGCTTTCTGTTATTTTTGATTCGACTACCATTTATGCCATTTGTCTAGAGGGGCATCTTAGAGCATCATCATCTAAATTGCCATCGATATGTCAAAAAGAGAAGCGGGATGGTTGGTTTGGATGCACCTTAAGCATATTTTTTGTATGCACCGGGTTAATATTTACAAGGAATTAGTATGTACCTATAACATAATTTTATATAAGTCGTTTTTATAACATAATTGGTTACGGATTTAGCTAATCATGTTTCTAGATCCATTTAGCACACATTTCGTTACGTTATGGTTGTTTTAATTTTGATTAGTTATTATTTTTATACATATGTACAATTTTGTATAACATGTAATCTTAATAACTATAACAAATAAAGGTTATTATTAAAATAATGTTGTCTTAGCAATATGCTGTATGACTAAAACATCTGGTGGCTTCAGAAATTTTCAACATATTCCGCTTATTTAGGGATAAATAGTCTGAATTAGCACATGGGCATGGGCACATAGCTAAACGGATCTGAATGAAATATGGCACAGAGAATCTTAAAATATCTCTGTGCCATATTTTAATCAAATCCGTTAAGCCCTTTAGCGTATATTTAGTGAGTAACAACATCCAAATTTCGTATTTATTATATACTAGGGACCCGACTTCGCTTCAGTTTTTGTAATAATAATATGCATGTATTATTCCTTTTGAATCAGTCCATCCATAGCTGACAACTGAAAGATCTATGTATACAAACAGCGGAAACGACTTTATTTTATACTTACAGATTTACTTATGCTGACCGACAGTTTTTTTTTTTTTTTTTTATACTACTTGGGTGGCAAACAAGCATATGGCCCACCTGATGTTAAGCAGTATCCGTAGCCTATAGACGCTTGCATTACCAGAGGTATCACTTGCGTGTTGCCAACCCATTTTTTTACACCAGGGCTTTAAGATGGAAGTAACCTTGGGATAGGAATACGTATCTTTCAAAACGCATTCCTAAATGAGCGCTGATTCTTATATTGATATCAAACTACATACATGTTTGTTCGCAGTTAAGACTAAACAGATTTCATTCCATCGATATTCATTAATACGAGGAAAACGTTACAGGTAAAAATTCTTAGAATGCATATTCCATACATGTGCAGATATATTTATACAATTATGGGCATGTATAAATCGGCATTGTGAATAGTTATTTTCTAAGTGCTTCATTCCTTTTTATACCGGTAACGTGATAAGCTCGCCTGATGCAGTGCCGGCTTCTGCACTATACGCGCCCTTGGCGAAGATCTACAGCCCCCTCTCCTCCTCGACATGGAAGGTACGAAGATTTCGTTTGCCTTTATCGTAATTTGTTTTTGGTTTTCGAAGAAGCGTCTTTGCGACTTTCTGCGATCAGCGATTTTGCGACTCTCTGCGTAATATATGAAACAATGAACCAAATCGATGCGAACGACATCCGAAAGTGTCACATCCGAAGGCGTGGTGTGTGTGTGTAGCGTTCGTCACTGTGTCGAGCTTCTGATATTAACGTTTTTAAGTGTTTGGTGTAGAATGTTTGGTCGCAGCATTTAGCTTCTGAAAAGCAACTAAATCGCAGATCGCCTATGCTAAAAGTAGCATGTTTGCTGTAGCCATACATCCATCCATCTAAACTTTCGGATTATAATGTTATTAGGTACTCATGTATAAATAGCAACATTAAATGATCACATAGAACGTCTTATTATCGACTTATTCTTGTTCAGACTTCATTTCGTTTAGCTTGTCTCTTATCTTAGTTTAGGTATATGGAATGGGATGTAATAATACCCATGCCATTGGACACAGCTATTCTTTTTTTAAGCTGTTAAAACGAAACTGTCTCCCCTTGCTCTTCCACGCATCCATTTGACATTAATCTACTCTTTATAACGAATAGAATAAACTAAATCAAAATTTGTATGAACAATAATTGCATGGACCCGCATCGAAACACCCGTATGTCGTTGACGTTAGTAAATACATTTACTCGTTCTATCTATAGTTTCGCAAAAACGCTATCAAATTCAGGCCATTCAGCATCATTATGCAATATAAAGATTGCCAATAATGTCAATGGATTTTCCACGGCTTTTGTTTAGTGTGTCTATAGGTAAGCTTAGTCATTATTATGTAATTTACCTTGTTTATAAACTAAGCATTTATGAACTGGTGCCAATAATTATGTATCGAAATAGATATTTATTTAGTTAATAAATTAATTATAAAGGGAATAATAATAATATTATTTGGTTGGATCGTGGATTCGGCGCGCATCGTGAGAAAAGTTTTGTCGCTGGAGCCCTATCGGTAGCTTGGTACCTACCCGATACCGGGGGGTCTCCTTTTCTTTAAAATTTTTAAACGTATGTATTTTTATAGCTGTACATATGCATTTACATATACCTCATAGTTAAAAATGTACTTCGGTTTAAAAATATTATATTTTTATTTTATATAGGTGTAATTATTCTGTACGTTATTATTATTATTATTTTTTTTATACTACTTGGGTGGCAAACAAGCATACGGCCCACCTGATGTTAAGCAGTATCCGTAGCCCATAGACGCTTGCATTACCAGAGGTATCACTTGCGTGTTGCCAACCCATTTTTTTACACCAGGGCTTTAAGATGGAAGTAACCCTGGGATAGGAATACGTATTTTTCAAAACGCATTCCTAAATGAGCGCTGGAAACCTGTACTCACACACAGGAACACAACTACACCGCTGTGTGTAGTCATTTGGCTGTGGTCTTCTGTAAGGTGGAGGTCCTTCCCCAGTCGGGCTTGCTCGCTAGTATGGTGCCCTACCTCTCTTATATAATATTCATGGGATCTGACTAGTATTGAATTTCCATTTCTATTGGCTATGATTATGTGTTCTCTAAAGCCTACCACACGGTCAATATTATTGAAACAATATCTAAATTGATCAATATATAGAACATGAAAGGAGTATAATAATATCTACCCATATATCTGGGCACGGGTCTCGTCGGGCATAAGGGTGGGTGGTTACAATTAAAACCTCTTTTCGATTTATTATCGCTCCATACTGTCTAATTTATTGCTATTATTATGCAAGTGTATCGAACGGTCAGATAGTTTTGGAAAGTAATATTGCATTTACTCCAATTTTGCACAAACATTTCGTGTTAAAAATACTGTTACAGTTGTCGAATAAAATTCGAATTATCCGTTTTAAAATTTCACTACATTTAAATTACGATTTGACAAAGTTTCGATTTAATTTACTTTCATGTTGATTTTAGACGGATAGTTTTCGTAATTTGATTTTAGAACGATGGATAGAGGTCAGAGTAAATGTTATTCTGATGTTGAACGACGGCTTTTACTTTTATTTATGTATATAATCTGTGGTTATAGTTAGGAATAAAAATAAAAATGCAATGATGACATGCCCTTCTTCAAACGAGGGTTAGCGTCACCAAGTGAGGTGGTTCTGTCAGGTTCTGCGGCCTGGAAGTCGCCCGGTATACTTACTGACTAAAACCACCCTGTGCACCTACACTCTACTTTGTTAGATGGGCCACCGAAACTTGATAAGCCATCAGTGGACCATACAGCGGCTGCCCACGCTTCACGGGCACCAGTTCTAGTGACAGCATACTGATGGTGCATCATGACGCTGTCCCTACGCGGAAGATAGCGGTTGAAGCACCTTTAAGCTACATTAGTCATCAATACGTAACGCATCTCCTTTTCAATATTTTAAACGCAAACATTTTAACTCTAATAGGTTTTATAGGTTCCTAAGTTTATTATACCTAAGCTTTACGGCCAATAATGCTTTTTATGACGTCATGATGATCAAAGGTTTAGGTTTATTATAATCGTGTCCCGGACTTGCGCGTGAGTGGCGTGCGTCAGTGCGCACGGACAGCCTTCGCGGCGACGACCTTTGGGTAAACCTTAAGGATTTACAATCCATCTTACTTATCATTGTTTTTTTCTGCAGGTTGTTTATTATGATTTAATATGATTACTTTTTGCCGGCAATGTCAAAGTCAAACCCAAAATTAATTTTGGTTACTAAGTATCCTACTAATATTATAAACGTGAAAGTTTGTAAGTATGGATGGATGGATGGATGTTTGTTACTCTTTCATGTAAAAACTACTGAACGGATCTGGATGAAATTTGGCACAGAGATAGATTATGGTCTGGAATAACACATAGGCTACTTTTTGCAGCGATAACCGACATTCACGCGGGCAACAGCTAGTCACTTCATAAAGATAGAAAGAAAGAATAATGTCAGCCAATTTACCTACGACTAGTTCGCTGACAAGTGAGAGAAAAGACCGGCTATCATATTTAAGTGGTCAGCTAATTAAAGATGTTTCAGCTACAAAGAACTGTATGGTCCATTAATGTTTGTCGAATCTAAGTGTAATCTAAATATATTAATTGTGTCCGTGAATTGTATGTTTGTAGTTTCCCGCGACACAAGGCTAATCCTGCAAAGCGGCACAGCTTTGCGGGATTTGTCTTTAAAAAAAAGCATGCGGGGCAGTATTTGGGGACTGCCGATAGAAGTGAAAACTAAGTAACTTATTAATTGTATCGTCGAGCTAAGATTTTTAAATATGGAAAGCGTTCGGTAACAATAACGCGAGTTCCATGATTTTTGTTCACCCAACGCGCCTGAAGAAGTTTTCACTTAAAAAAACCATCAATGATAACCTTATTGTTAGGTAATGTAGTTAGCATCATCTTCAAATTAAGAAAATAAATATCTAAAAGTTATGGTACGGCTGAAGGCGTGAACCGCGAAACTATCAACGTAACGAGCCTTATAAAGGAATAATCTAGAATGATTAGCGGCCATAGTGTGTGTTAACCTTGAACGATGTCTTTACTCCGTAGTTCAATAGACTTAGAGGTGAACAACCCCTTTTGGCAATACACAACCTGTTTGGAGAGTGCTGCTGATAATATTATGTGTTTGGTATATTAACGAGAACGTTATTAGAAACTCCTTCTTTGGGTTTATTATAGTTAGATAGTATTATTTTGACTGCCTTGGTGGTCCAGTGGATGTAGTATGCGCCTGCTGTGCACGAGGTTGTGGGTTCGATTCCCGCACAGGGACAAAACTTTGTGTGACCCACAAAGAGTTGTTCTGAGTCTGGGTGTAATTTGTGTCCGTTAATTGTATGTTTGTAAAGTCCCCCGCAACATAGAGCTTGTTCTCTACTGATTTTTTTTTCTTGAACGTCAATCATATTGTAAAAAAATGTAAAAATATCATTTTGTTGTCTCCGCAAGTTAGACCAAAATAGTTAGAGAATATGACAGCATCAGAATTTTCTTTCAGAACTTTTAGTGTGAACATATTTTTAACATGTTTAATCCCAATCATCAAAGTCTTAAGCTGGCACATTATTACAAAACCAATGAAGTGAAATATAAATAAATTATTAACTTACTTTTGCCAATATGGTTAACAGCTCAGCTACATCGAAGCACCTAAGTA
The DNA here is from genome assembly GCA_947095525.1 of Trisateles emortualis. Lineage (NCBI taxonomy): Eukaryota > Metazoa > Arthropoda > Insecta > Lepidoptera > Erebidae > Trisateles > Trisateles emortualis. Next base: position 14,424,502 of record OX352736.1, on the reverse strand, counting down.
ATCAGCGCTGATTTTCAGCTGCAACTTACCAATCTCATTCAATTTTGATCTGGGGGCCTATCACGAAGTGCTAAAACTTAGTCATTCAATTGAGAAAAAGAGACAGAGCTATACACGCTGTATAGCTCCGTCCCCTTTTTTTCGGTACGTCATGTTAGCCCCCCAGTAGTAGTCTTTCTAATAATACAGCAAGCGCCAAATAATAGCGTTTTGATTTTGTCTCTTCTCGGTTAGTTGCGTCCAATTAAAATCAAATTTATGTCACATCAACTGTTAGGTATAAGGTTTGGGTGTAGATGAGATGAGCTAAGTGGTAGTGGCAACCTGAACCAGAGAGCAAGCCCGAATAAGGAAGGAACTCAACCTTACAGAAGACTTCTTTTTTTTTCCAACTCCTGTATTAATAATGGACAGAAAGTATACCCAGACTCTTGACACACAATTTTTTTATCCGGTGTGGAACCAACAACCAACCAACTGATCAGTCAAACGTCCTGTGCGTGGGTACAGCCGTACAGGGCTACATTTACATCTAAAACTATACGCACCAACCAAACGTATCCTTATATAAGCACCATTACTTATTTAGGGATGCGTTTTCCCATTCAAGGGTTATCTATCGTATGCTTGTTTGCTAGTGACGATGGCCACACTCTCTAAAATTAATTGAAAACTAGCTCCGCTCGCGTAGATGTCGGTTATCGCGTTAAAACCTCGTTAATGTCCTCAAAATATCATCTATCTCCGTGCCAAATTTTACTAGAATCCCTTCAGTCGTAGACTTGCGCATTCATAATATAATTTTTATCTACACCACCTTTCATCTCACCAACTACAAACTCAGCTGTGCTACATTCCACTCATCTTCAACATAACCATACCTTTAGTTCTTCTATCCTATACTGAGCTATAATGAGCTATTGCATCAGTGAAAGTCAGTTATTAAAGCCAACACAGCATACGTTACAATCAATCACACATCAGTAAATGTTGACATTTGACTGACGAATGGCTGCGTCAAACGTTTATTATAATAACTGTAATTGTAATTATTTAGATAGGTATTGTATTTATACGTAATGTATTTGCCCTTTTAATTATCAGTATTTAAAAAAAAAACTTTCTTTGGGTTCAATTCACTCGGTCCTTAGCTATTTTTAAAAGGTTATCTGTTTATAGTGTACTAGCTGTTGCTCGCGGCTCCGCCCGCGTGGATGTCGGTTATCGCTGCAAAGAGTAGCCTATGTGTAATTCCAGACCATAATCTATCTCTGTGCCAAATTTCATCCAGATCCGTTTAGTAGTTTTTACGTGAAAGAGTAACAAACATCCATCCATTCTTACAAACTTTTACATTTATAATATTAGTAAGGATTTAACATATTTTATTTTATTTTATTATATCATAGGTACTGTGACGTTTAAAATTTAGGATGAAGATGAAAGAAAATTATTGAATCAATCTCTTACCAATTGGCTGATTGAGTGATCAAGAGCCAAGAGTATTCAATCGATACGTTTTAATTTAATCGTCTATCATTTTTATTGATATTTATCTTCGAATGTTAAACATCAAGGTACCCATGCTATATTATAAATTATATTATAGCATGGGTACTGTATATTATAATTTTTAACTATGCCAAATATCGCAGTCCTTTGTGCGATATTTGGCATAGTTAAAAAGCATATGGAAAAGGACTGCAGAAATTATAACGTTCCAATTAATACGGTCGGAATTTCGACCAACGGTTGACCTCCAATTTAGAGTTATGGGTTGTTAGTTTCAAATTCAAAATTATTTATTCCACATTTATACATATAACAATAATAAATAAATAAAAAACACAATACAAAAATGAATATGCAAAATAACATAGCTAGACTATACAGAAGAAGTGGAAACGGTGGGCACAGCTCGCGCTAGTTTTAAGCCCAGAGTCAATAGAGGATAGAAGAACGGAACAGAACAATTATACCACTATAAGTAGGTACCGAAAAAAGAGAATATCATAATCAAGTTATAACTAAATATCATCCTGTTCTTTATCTTGTTTTGTCTTTGGTATAGAGGGGAAGTGAGACTAGTTATGTAAACGAGGAACTTTCATGCTTCAATGGAATCCCCCGTCACTCGTCGTCACACTCATTGACAAGTTTAATGTTGGTAATTATTTAGTACGGAAACGTACTATGATATTATGATCATAATATAAGCAACTGAAACTTTAGGAAAATCTAAATATTTTAATTAATCAATTAGCAGCATAGTGTAACGAAAAATCTTCCTAACACTGACATAAGCTTCTCCTAGTTCATGCCACAATACCCAGTCCTCTGCCTTCAAGATTAAGCTTTAGGTATTTAAAATAAGTCATTGAATTTAATTACAAAACAATCGACATTTGATAAAAGATTTGTTTGTAATAATAACACAATTTGTTTTACCGATTTAAAAAAATATTAAACCTATAGAAAGCTACGTTTTCAGAGAGTAATTATGTGCCGTACTTTTTCTAAAAAATGATCCAAAGAAAATTGCAATAATGTAACCATAATTTTGCCTACAAAAGTCATTATAGCATCCAATGATATTATAGGAAGATAAAGACAGACATAGCACTAGCGCGCAGGAATTGTTGCCGTTAACAGTATCTAAGTAGCTTTATTTCATCTGTCACTTTCTCTTTCTTTATCATTACGTTCTGTATTATCCATCGCATTCACACTTGAAATCTATAAGCAAGTACGCTCAGTATAAAGCGTATCTTTCTTTATAATATCATTGTTTGCACCCGTAGGTAACAAGTCGCTAGTAATCTCTAAAGTATGAGTCAGACAGTTACAAACTTGTCAACAAAGTTTTTGTTCCAAAAATCTGCTTCTGCTTCGAACGGATTCATCAGTATTCTATACAAAAAGACACAACAAAAAGTGAACTTTCTATGAAGCAGCTCAGTTTTCGTTTAGTTTTCCTCAAATAACCGGCAAGTCATTGTTGCAAAGATGTTCAATTCGATTGAATGAGACATCTTTTACTTAAGTTTAATTGAAAAAATTGTGTCATTCGTGCTTTGACTTTGCGGTGCAAGCGCATTGCTAAGGGTTGTCAATTCTAAATTCGAATATTATATTCAACGATACATTGCTCATGTCTGCAGCAAATACGTGCTTCTCCTAACTGAGTAACTGACTGATTTATCAACTCAGACCTGGGGCTACAAACCTAAAATTTTGCACAAAGGTTCCTTAAAAAGTTCCTTCTACATCAGAATAGCACATAGACTATTGTGATGTGGAAGAACGTATACATTCCATCAAAATTCGTCCAGTCATTTTCGCGTAAAGATGTAACAAATATCCATACATCCTCACAAACTTTCGCGTTTATTTTATTAGTAGATTTAACAGTTCCGCCGGCTGATTCTCTAAGAAACAGCGATTGCAAACTGAGAGTTGTGATTGCTCGATGACGGCACACATCGCTCGGTTCTCGCTCCTACGGAATACCCCAGCCGTTCCTAATATGAAAAGTGACATGTAAATAAGCTACTACTCGGTTCATTGTACAAAATATTATCACGTCTAAGTAAATAAGGTAAATGTTAGAAATATGAAGTATCTGTCAATAAATATTTGCAATTATTGTTATTCATGTTTTGTATGGGTCAATAAACTTCTTTAAAACATTGTACTTATGTTAAATGTTAATTTGAACATGGGCCGGTACCATGACGTCTTTATAAATAGCGTTTTTTTTTTTCGATCTTAATTTGAATTTATAACAATGACAACCCTGTTTGTTAGTTAGTGTGTTGCCTTTACACGACTAAACGGATAAACAGATCTGCGGCTGGCTGATTTTTCGCAACTCCACGTTGAGGCGCATATTTTGCGTTAGTAAGAAATATTAAGGCGAATATCGATATCACCAGGCTGCCTCGCGAGCAATGCCTTGCAATGGCAGCCTCATGATGTGGAGACGCATTTGCCTCGCGAGCCAATTTGAACGTTGCCTGACTGCCTTATGAGCAGCCTCGCAATATCGATACTCGGCTTTATAATATACTAGCTGTAGCCCGCAGCTCCCCCCGCGTAGATGTCGGTTATCGCTGCAAAAAGCCTATGTGTTATTCCACACCATAATCTATCTCTGTGCCAAATTTCATCCAGATCCGTTCAGTAGTTTTTACGTGAAAGAGTAACAAACATCCATCCATCCATTCTCACAAACTTTCACTTTTATAATATTAGTAAGGATCTATATTGCGAATTGGATATCAGCACAGCCCTACACGTTGCCGTCGTGAGCTTAGGAAAGCGTATCGAAACCCAGAATTTCCCTGTGGCGCCGATGCCGCGCCGTTGCCGTCGCGCCACGGTCTATCGACTTGACACCTCACTAAATCATAACATAAAACAATATCATGATACTATACTTGTAGTCTGTCTGTATGTCAAATAGACCGATATAAAGGTGTCACTTAGAAACGCATATGTTATCGCAATTTTGAAGTATGTGTAATCGAGAGCGAAAACAAATCGATACCGTTTATCGATATGCTATCGTATACGTGTAGTAATCGTTTAAATAAGATACTCGTATCTTATTGTATCTGCCGTGAATATGCGCTCCGTGATGATCGCTAGGAGCTCCTTAAATATTTATAAGTTAATTAAGCTTTATAAACACAGGTATATTGGCGGTAAAATTACCCAGAACCGATGTTCATGCATGAAGAGGTTGATAAATGTAGAGGAAGCAGAAGAAGTAGTTATGTTTGGATCGAAGCAATTGACGTACTATAGTCTCTGCCTACTCCATAAATATTTGTTCGACGATAAGTCGAGTACTTACAGTTGATCGGAACGTCTTTAAATTTGGTAGTTTTAAAAAGACAAAAATATTTTAAGTTCGAACATGAGGCAAATCGATCAAGGATGAATCGCAAGTTCACAGTTCGGGACGAACCACTATATAGTATTGCCAGATTTTCAATTTGAGAGCGTTTTCCTGCCACCCACTATGTTTACGTAAGAGTTCGTAAAAATGAAAATGTGATGATGAGTGTAAGTTATTAAAAAATTATTTAATCTGTAGATAAGCTTACTAAGCAAATAATCCACTGTATGCATAAAATCGTCTTATCAGATAAGTTATTATGCAGGCTCTCTATAATAAGGGTAACTTGATAATTTCCACTGTTTTTTATACTACTTAGGTAGCAAACAAGCATACAGCATGCCACTAAACCAACTTGATGCACGTAGGTTTGGAAATTTTGCTTTGAAGGAGATAATGTCAGGTCTCCAGTGCTCATTTAGGGATGAGTATTGAAAGAAATCCCATTGGGATAGGCCGAAACTATGGTACGACAATTGCTTCGATCCAAACAAACTGCCTTGATGGTCCAGTGGCCGCAGTATGCGCCTGCTGTGCACAAGGTTGTGGGTTCGATTCCCATACAGGACAAAACTTTATGTGACCCACAAAGAGTTGATCCGAACCTGGGTGTAATTGTACCTATGTTTGTAAAGTCCCCCGCGACACAGAGCTTATTCTCTAATGCGGGCGTTGTTTTTAAAAAGACTCTTCCTCTGCAGACATCAACTTCTTCATACATGAACGTCGTATTCTGGGTACTTTGTAACACTATAGTAATAATCTCACGATTGACAAGTATTAAGGCTATCAGATATGATATCTGTGACGTTTATACTTATATATCTATACATAGGTACTACTTATAGTTCTTACTATTATGAGTATTGGGGCCGTATCATGGCGACCATAATAGCGATTTATTTTCTATCATATGCAGATTGAATGATAACCTTAATAAAAGTAAAAAGTAAGTTTTATTTGAATAAATATTTTCATACGATATTTATAGGAATAATTATTAAAATTAAAGTTACTTAACTTGTACAATAAAACTATATATAGGTACAATATTTACACTTATGTAAAAAGAAAAAAAAGATTTTTTTTGTTCTTTTTTTAAAAGACAATTCCACATTTAAAAACAAACCTAATCCTATCACGAACTAGCTATTGCCCGAGTCCGCGACTTTATTAGGTTATTCTATAAAACTATATTACAAGCGTAGGTACGTAGGCTACAGTAACTGCTTGGCTTATTCCCGCCCGCTCCATGATTTTGTTCCCAAGCGCTCCAAGACTAAAATTAAATATTATTATTATTTTATAAAATCGTTCTCAAGAGCTCCAAAAACTTATGATAGGTTTTTTCTTCAAAACTTCTTATCTCCATACATCAATTCCCAGGAACTCCATCAATTTAAAAAGACCCACATAATACTGTGTTCCCAACAGCTCCAAAACAAAGTGTACGGTTAGCAGAATTAAAACATTTAATACTATAATATTACCTTTTTATTAGGTAACGGTAAACATGGTTTTATATAGAAAGTAATAAATAAAGAGATTATGTTTTCTTTTATAAATAATACTAACATTATTTGCTTTAAATTATTTATAAAATCATTTGGTCAATTATAGTATTGAAACTATACCTGTTTGTCATCACAACCAACATTATGTTGAACGTAATTTGAATAGTATCAATTTAAAAAAAAACAGTTTGGGGTTATCACAATCAGTCTTAAGCGATTCCTTAAAAAATCTAAGTTCACAAATATTAAAAAATCTAAGTTAACAAATATTAAAACATCTCAGTTTTTTAAATAATGTAACAAAGTTTTCAATTAAAGTTTTTAAAAGTAATAAACAATAAAAATCACAGTTTCTGTACTAACTATCAGTCATAGCTATTCCTACAACAAACAAAACAGAAACTTTAAAAATCTAAATTCACAAATATTAAAACATTTAGTTTAGGTAATAAAGTATCTATGAAAAGTTTTTCAATTTAAGTTTTAAAAAATAACAAATAATAAAAAAAGCAGTTTCTGCAGTAACAATCAGTCTTAAGCTATTTCTACATAAGGTAAAAGCACTAATGCCCGACATTGAACTAATAGATGACATTTTCGAATAAAAGCTTTTCTAATTATTTATATAACAATGCTACTGATCTTATAGACACCCAGTGCCATCCATGACACGTGTTCAAAAGCTTGCATACATTGTCAAGCAAATTTAAAGTGGCGTCAGTTGCCAACAAACAATATGAGCAGGTTAACATTATGCGCATAATCCTTAGCGTTTTTCTTAAGGCAACTGACTTTTAACAGGTATGATTTTGTTTTATATATATGATTATTGGCTACTGTTGGTTTCAAAATTATAAATGTATGAAATTATTGATTTAAAAGGACCATTTCCTTGTTATTTTGGCTTGTTTTTGTATAAATTTTAAGTGACAGACAAGACCTAAAAGATGACACGTGTGTCTTCTACTAGGGTAACATTGAACTGAATTTGTGAGCTTATTTTAATGCAAATTTAGCCTTTCTGTTGTAATAATAAAGTTTATGTCTGAGTTTTGTTTGTTTTACACTAGCCTTACTAAAAGAAGACAGTGTCAACTATTAGGTTATACTAGGTATCAACTATTAGAAGACAGTGTCAAATATTAGTGTATACTAGGTGTCAACTATTAGTATCCATTAATTCAGATTATGGTTCAGGCACGATGCCTCCAGTAAAGGGTCAGATGTTTCGATACTCCGAAACCAATATGGAAGCAGCCATAGAAGAATGCTGCAGCGAAGAAATTTGGAGTAAATTTACTAAACAAAGTAAAGGGAAAGCTACCTATTAGATGTAAAATAGGAAGAAGCTGTTATGTGACTGAAGATGTAGAAAAAAAAAGAAGAAAGAAAAAATACCCTCTGTTGTCTCGGTTTTTTCCAAGCAATGGCAACAATATTATGAAAACAAGGAGGGAAAAAAGAATGAAATGAAAGGAAAGAAAAAAGGAGATTAGAAGAAAAAATAGAAGAATGAAGAAGAAAGAAAACTTAAAGCTGCTCAGAAATTAGCTAAGGAAAGTCAAAAGGTTGTGCAAAAGAAAACTAATTAGACTGATATCTGGAGATAGCTTAAATGATCTAACGAGCGTGAGATTTTAAGAGAGGTAGGGCACCATACTAGCGAGCAAGCCCGACTGGGGAAGGACCTCCACCTTACAGAAGACCACAGCCAAATGACTACACACAGCGGTGTAGTTGTGTTCCTGTGTGTGAGTACAGGTCTCCAGCGCTCATTTAGGAATGCGTTTTGAAAGATACGTATTCCTATCCCAGGGTTACTTCCATCTTGGAGCCCAGGTGTAGAAAAATGGGTTGGCAACACGCAAGTGTTACCTCTGGTAATGCAAGCGTCTATAGGCTACGGATACTGCTTAATATCAGGTGGGCCGTATGCTTGTTTGCCAACCAAGTAGTATAAAAAAAAAAAAAAAAAAAGATTGACAATGAAGAAGAAAATTTATATACCTACAGATGACGAAAATTACCATAAGGAAAATAAGATCACGCCTGGTGATTATAGTGATGTTATTTATAGTCATGTCTACTATTAGTGCCAATTGATGTCTATTTTTGGTGAATTTGATTTTTGATGCTGTCATCTTTTAGTGTCTACGGCGAACCTAAGAAAAAGGATTTTTTAGCTAAAAATACGACAATTTTAAAATATTTTATATGAAAAAGTTAATTTCTAAATGTTATTCTAACAGTAAAACAAATTGTAACTGTAAATTTTCAATAGATACATTTAATTTTTGCGAACGAAGTTAGATTTGTCCTTAAAGTGTCTAGCATTAGTGCTTTTACCTTAATATTAAAAACAATAAACACAACAAAACAGAAACTTTAAAAATCTAAATTCACAAATATTAAAACATTCAGTTTAAGTAACAAAGTATCTATCAAAAGTGTTTCAATAAAATTTTTAAAAATAACAAATAATAAAAAAAACAGTTTCTGCAGTAACAATCAGTCTTAAGCTATTCATACATATTAAAGACAACAACACAGACACGTTAAAAATCTAAATTCACAAATATTAACTCATTCAGTTTAAGTAACAAAGTATCTATCAAAAGTTTTTCAATCAAAGTTAAAAAAGTAACAAATAATAAAAACATATAATCCTTTACAAAATCTGGCTGAGCCGAGCAGACCATGTTTCAAAATCTTGTTTAAAACGAATTCTTATGCGCAAGAAGATTTAAAATATGTAAAATTCCGAGTTGAAAAAAAAAAGTTATTTTTCATTATTTATTTAGGTATCTACTATATATATTATAATTATTTTTAATGGTTAGACCGGTAGTCTAAATCATACACAGTTAACATTGAGGTACGGGTTAGAATAATTCGAAATAAAGCATTGGTAATTACCAAGTCGTATATTCGTAATGCAACTTATCAAGGTTGTCAAATTCTGAAATTATTTGAATGGCAAAATAACCCAAAAAAGGCATGATCTGAAAACAATACATGTTTAGTCCCAGAAGTATATCTCTTAAAATCCTTATTCTTAATTTATGCTCAAGTGTGGGCGTCAAATTAAATCTGTCAAATCAATCTATAAGCTCTTTTTCTGGCTATCTGCTCAAATGTAGGACTGAGATATTTGTATGTGTGTGTAAGGGCAGCTCTTAGTAATATCTGTATACTGACATATAATAGCTACACCATCACATATTTTAAATGTTCTGGTCATTCCTGTCCATCCTAAGGTTGCCTGGAAGAAATCGCGCTTAGCGATAAGGCCGCCCATTGTACTTTATTTTCTGTATGTATCTAACATAAGTTTTGTCATATCGTGGTGTACAATAAACAATTATCTATCTAATTGTTGTATCTCTCTTATAAACATTAAATGTACTGACCATCTCCAACAACGAAATTAAATTGTTTAGGTGTGGAGGGACCCGCAACTGCGTTATTTTGATTGTCACACATCGTGCACGACTCACTTAAAATTATTATTTGTGAAAGATGGACGTTCGCATTGCAAGGGCGCAACGTCAACTATTTGTTTTGCACATCATTAGGCAAAGTTAGATTGCAAGGAAAAGGTGCGGGGTGGGAGTGATGCGACAACGCTGAGTAGACGCACTGATAGATTTCGTACTTTACTATTACGTTCGGGATTGTTTTGCCTACGTTACTTTAAAATCTTTGGAGCTCGTGGGAACGATTTTTATATTGAAGCATTGACTTTTCTCTTGGAGCTGCTGGGAATAAAATCTCAAAGTACCTAGACAATGTTTTGGAGCTCTAGGGAATGAAAGTGGTAAATGTGGCTTTGTTTATTATTTTAATACAAACATCCTTGGAGCTCCTGGTAATCAATGTATGAAAATATGAATTTTAGAGAACAATAGATTTGGAGCGCACGGGAATAAGCCAACTGCTTACCATCAGGCGGGCAGTTTGTTTGCCACCGTAGAATATAAACAACAAAAACATAAGTATTTAAATTACTTCAAGGTTCGACTAGTGATGGCCTTCAAATAACAATATATTTTACAACAAGTAATAAAAATTTATAACGGTCGCGTAATTCCGCAGCCATTTCACATAATTATCATTATCAGGATTAGTTCGTTACGTCTGTTACGTTTATATCAGTGGTTATTATGAACTACGAGTATTTATATTAGCTGAATAACGATAATATCATTATGATAAATAACACAAGAAAAATAACAAACATGGCGGACTTATGTAATGTCAAAGTTTACACTTAAAATTTTTCTTTCTTTTTCTTTAAGATTTTTTAAAAATCTATTTAGGTGACAATGGCAAACAAGCATACGGCCCACCTGATGGTTAGCAGTTACCGTAGCCTCTCGACGCTTGGAATACCAGGATATCACTTGCGTGTTGCCATTTTTAAAATTAAGTACCTATAGAAAATATTCCCTCTAGAATTGGGCTTCCGAATGCAGAAATATTTTTTTCAAATCCGACTCAACTTTTTTGATATGAATCCTCAATGATACGAAATTACGAATATGATTTGGAAAATATTTTTTTCTGAAGAATGATATAGTTTAGATTTCATCATAATACCTTTATGTACAGTGCAGTAATACAGAATACTAAACTTAATACTCGAAGATATTCAAGTTAAGAACGAGTAAAATTACGCGGGAAGGTTAGTATGTCATATATACCTAAGGCTTAATTATTAAAAACTTTATCTAGACTTCAACAAGATATACCTTTGTTCGTATCTCCGTCCTTGTAAAAAACTTTCCAATAGATATTGTTTTTGTAATTATCTCTGAACTTTAGTTTCCTTTTAGATTTAATCAGAAAGGTTTCACATAAAACAATGTGATGATTATCGACTCGCCATAATCGAATTAACTCTTTTTAGCATAACCAGAACAATTGGCAAGAACAACGATTGAGCTGTCAATAAAGACTATTATTTGTCGAATTAGAAAATTAATTGGTGTTGTGTAGTTCCTTAGCATTTTCTTGTTTGTTTGTAATAGCTGTATTACGTCAGTTGTGTACAAAATTTACAGAAAATAGTTTAAAAAAACAAGAAAACAATATAAACGTGGGACTTCAATAAGTTAGACCAACGACCTGGTAAAGGTTTTAGACAACCGATGAGCAAGGTCAGCTCTAGACCAAGTGCTGTAGAAATCCTTATGGGAAGGCCTATGTCCGACAGTGGACGTCTTTCGGTTGAATAATTAAGTTTCAATTAACGAAAAACATATTTTGGTTAAAGGTTTCAAAATGTTTCCTCTCTAGACAGTAAGAAGGTCTCATGTAAAAATAAAATTGCCACTTTGAAAACAGTACAATACTTTTATAAAGTCTGACAGATAATATACTTAATTTAAATTTAAAATAAGTAACTGTATCTTAATCTTTTTAAGTAAAAAATAATTATGTATTTTACCAAAATTGCTATAATTTTTAAATATTATTGTTCTATTTTCTAATCGGTATGTAACATAATTATAAAAATATTAAATTCCAATAGAGTTTAAATACTGGCAGGACAAACAAAGGAAGAAAGAGGCTGAGAACATTTAAGATTCCAAATTCAAAATACAGAAAAGAACGCGCCATGCAAAACCTATGAGTTCTCATTCTCAAGATGTTGGTACGAGTACTTGTTCATTAACGTAACGCTTCCCAACGAGATACCGTATACATTCGATACCTGCGTCACTCTCACAATTAATATATTTTCCCACCATTGCTATCTTATCACTTCCATCTGATATCATGTGTTCACTCGAGCGTACCACAACATCCGCACGTTGCATGCGTTCGTTCATTCATTTACTGTTTTCGTTTATAATGACATTGCAATTTTCTACATGAATTCATGACCTCAGTTTCCTATATTTATCTCGTTTATTACTTGTTTGTGTTTAAAAATAGGAAAATAAACGGTAGTTTCTTACGCTTGCGTATGTTACAGATAATTTACTTTTTTTCTGACCTGAGACTTTATAATAATCACTGCGAAAGTAATTCTGCCTGTCTGTTGCCTAATGTCGACTAAACGACTGAACGGATCCTAATGAAATTTTGCTATTAGATAGATGGTATCCTATCAAACACACTCTATTTCGCGTTAACCGACATCCACGCGGGTGGAGCCACGGTCTAAGTTTGAAACTACGAAACTACTACTAAACTGATTATGATACTAATACCGGTAGTCGGCTATTGACAGAGTATCAAGATTTTTCAGGTTATTGGTCGTTTAACCGGGCGTTATTTACGAGTTATGACCGGATAAATATTTCCGTTGTTTTGTACCTTCCTGTGATTACTTGAAGCATAATTTGTTCGAATTTAGAATATTATTAGTGACGTAATTCATAACAGTAATTGGGTAATCAGATCTATACTAATATTTTAAAGCTGAAGAGTTTGTTTGTTTGTTTGGTTGAACGCGCTAATCTCAGAAAGTACTGGTTTAATTAGAAAAAAACTTTTTTTTGTTAAACAGTGCACTTATCCAGGAAGGCTATAGGCTATATAACATCACGCTATGATTAATAGGAGCGGAGCAGTAGTAAGATATGTTGCAAAATCGGGGAAAATATTCCAAATTACCACGCGGACGATGTCGCGGGCGACCCCTAGTTATTATGTATAAAATGACTCGCCTCCCTTCTATTCTAGTACAGATACAGACACAATTTAAATTTGAAAATTAGAATGAATGAAAAATATAAATTAATAAAAAAAATTAAAAAAATTGAAAATATAGATAAGTAGAATAATAATTCCAAATTTAAAAATCTATTGCGCCTGGTTTGCTTGATAAAATGTAGATATAATAATTTATGTTGCCAATGGCTATTAGTCGTTTAAAAAAAAAAAAAAAAAAAGTAGCCGTAGCAGTATTTGCGTAAAGAAGTAACAAAGATCCGTCCATCCTCACAAACTTTCGCGTTTATGATATTGGATACTTAACATCTTTTATAATACATGAATACTTCATTTAATGTTATGATCTTCAGAAAGTCGATTGCTATGTATATTTTTAAAATGATTTGTTGTTTTAACCCTATCGACCTTAGGCACATTAATACTCGCACTTGTATCAAGTGTTTGTTTAGGAATTCCCAGCATAATATACCTAAACAGTTTGTAGTTATTAAAATACCTTCTTATTCCTTTTTTGTCCAATTTCGGTCAAAGTGGACTCTCCACAAATGCACAAGTGTGCGCGCAAAAATAGGTGCATTCTTTATTTCGTCACCCTCTAAAGCCGATGAGACAGCAATCCGACACGTACAACTTCGGACATTTTTTTCGAGTTTTTTTGACTGACTAACCTAATATAATTTGTTTGCTCGAACCAGGAATCGAACCCGGGCCCACGTGGTCGGCTGATGATAGATAATAAATCAATAATATAGGTAAAAAGTAATTCGTACTATATAATCTGATACGATAGATATAAGGGTAAATATTCAAAGTACACCAAATTCACATGTTCCAGTGAGTAAAAAATTCAGTATTACGTTTAGACTCCATTTTGTTCAAGTAAGTCATGCGTATCCGTGTAACAAAATAGGCGCATTATTTATTTATTGAAATTTTTACATAAATATAACATATTTTCAGTGAAAATGACATCAAAACTCATTACAGGCACCTGTTCCATTGCTAGACATTAATACATTTCTTTTTTTTTTATTTAATTATAAACTAAAACTCAGTTTAATAAATAATACACTTAGAAATAATTCATTAGAGTTTTGGCACGGTCCAAAACTCATCACAGTAACCATAACTTGCAACTCGATTTTAGGTCACAAAAACATTTGATCATTCCGCGTAATGGCAAAGAAACGGTGTCCCGCTCTTCAGTCGTCCCGCAAGCGTTTAACAAAACCAAGACGTGTGCAAAATTTCGTGCCAAAATTACGATTGTTAGTGTGTAGACAGTGTTTTGTTCAACTTGTGTTTCATTACAGGTCCTATTGCATCTTGATAAGTAAATAAAACTATAATATTTTTGTGATAACAATTCATTGAGTTCTAGTTCAGTTTCATTTGGAAATGAGTGGATGGCATGTAGGATTTATATAAATAGGTATAATAGAGTATAAATGCATATTGTTCATTACCGTTCCCTTCATTACCGTCGTTTACCGTATCCTTTTTGGGGTCACGGTAATGAACGAAATATTTCGGTAATGATTATATACGGTGTTTAGGGCAACGGGACTAGGTAAAGTAGAGCCAGGTCTCAGAAATATGTACCAAAATAGGTAAGGTGTTCTACGTCCCACTTAATAGGAGAAGAGCCTAATATTCTACTAGATTTTAAGACAGTTAGGGCACCATACTAGTAAACAAGCCCGACTGGGGAGGAACCTCCACCTTACAGAAGACCACAGCCAAATAACTACACACAGTGGTGTAGTTGTGTTCCTGTGTGTGAGTACAGGTCTCCAGCACTCATTTAGGGATGCCTTTTGATAGAAACGTATTCCTTACCCAGGGATGCTCCCATCATAAAGTAAAGACTACGAGAAAGCCTTCGACTCCATCGAAACCTGGGCAGTTTTGGGTGCTCTGCAGCGGTGTCGCATTGATTGGCGCTATATCGAGGTGCTGAGATGTCTATATGACACCGCCACTATGACCGTCCAGCTTCAGGACCAAAAGACCAACCCGATCGAGTTGCGTCGAGGGGTGAGACAGGGGGATGTAATATCCACCAAGCTTTTCACCAACGCGCTCGAAGACGTCTTCAAGACGCTGGACTGGACTGGACGGGGCATTAACATCAATGGCGAGTACATCTCACACCTTCGGTTTGCCGATGATATCATCATCGTTGCAGAGTCTCTGGAACAGTTGAGCGGAATGCTGCATAGCCTGAATGAAGCCTCACGACGTGTCGGTCTCGGTATGAACTTGGATAAAACCAAGATTATGTTCAATGAACATGTCACGCCGGGACCGATTTACGTCGACGACGGTTCGATGCTCGAAGTTGTTCGAGAGTATATCTACCTTGGGCAAACTGTCCAGCTTGGTAGAAACAACTTCGAGAAAGAAGTCAACCGTAGGATTCAATTGGGTTGGGCAGCATTTGGCAAACTACGTCACGTTTTCACTTCGCCTCTACCGCAATGCCTGAAGACGAAAGTTTTCAACCAATGCGTCCTACCTGTTATGACGTACGGTGCCGAGACGTGGACGCTCACAGTGGGACTAGTCCACAAACTGAAAGTTGCACAGCGGGCTATGGAGCGAGCTATGCTCGGCGTTTCTTTGACGGATAAAATTCGCAACGAGGTAATCCGACAAAGAACCAAAGTTACCGACATAGCTCACAGACTTAGCAAGCTGAAGTGGCAATGGGCTGGTCACATCTGCAGAAGGACCGATGGCCGATGGAGCAGACGTGTCCTAGAGTGGAGACCGCGACTCGGTAAGCGTAAGGTAGGGCGGCCCCCAGCTAGGTGGACCGACGACCTAAAAAAGGTCGCTGGGACGGACTGGATGCGGAAGGCGGAGGACCGTGTGCTGTGGCGCGTGTTAGGAGAGGCCTATGTCCAGCATTGGACTGCTATAGGCTGATTGATTGATTGTATATACAAAACAAGAAGGACTAGCGAAAGACATAATAATACATCCTACCACGCCTGCAATAGCTTCTACATCAAAAGAATTTAAATTATCAGAGAAGGTTCATGTTTTATCTGCTGTTAGAAAAATTGGGGATTGGCAGAACTCTACTTTTATTGAAGCTGAAAGCAAATCATATTGTGAAAATTTTGAAAAATTCATTTCGGACTCTATGATTTGGGAAGAAGAGAAAGAGAAAGATACTGATATAGAAATGAGAGAAATTAAAGAAAATATTATAGAGGGTAATCGTCAAGACAAAGTTCAATATGAGGGAAAGGGACTTGGAAAAAGGAATGGAAAAGATAAAGGAGCGATAAAGAAGTAATTAATAAATATTTGTACCTATAAAGCGAATCTATAAATAAATTTGAGACTGATTTCTGCGAAAACTATAGTTATGGAAAAACTATTTGTTATTTAGTAATTAAGCATTTATAATTAAACACAATTATGATAAATAATCTACAACATATTTATTTTATTTTCCCATTAGTTTGTATCATTACCGTGTCAGTATATTTCATAACCGTATACTTAAAAATTCATTACCAAGCACAGTATTCATTACCGTAGCTCGATAAATATTTTGAGTGACGATAACTTTTACATTTTTTAAGATATACACGTGCCTTTTATATATCTATACCATTTTATAACGCTAAATATGATTATATGATCAAATCTAGAAAAAAGCAAAACCATGGATTTTGTGAAAAAAATACGCAAATATTGTCCAAACTGAAGAAACACCCATAAGATGGATGTTAGTCAGAAAACAATTCATTGTCTAAAGAAAGTAGTATTAATCAGCCAGTCATTGTGTATAGTACGAAAACATTGTATTGTCTTAGCAGCGTTAGTAGAAAGAAAGAAAGGCTACATTAAGCTATTGATGATTTATTTTGGGAAAACGTTCACAAATTAAGGTTCTTCAAGAAAGGAGTTATAAAGGCCTATTCAAACCTGGGGCTGTATCAAGACGTGTTAAAACGTGAGCGAAAGAGAACGAAGCTATATAGCGTATATTTGTCCCTCTTTCTCGTTCGAAAGACTCACGTCTAACATGTCATAGTACGGGCCAAGAGCCAAGAGCTCGCTGCCGCTGTAGGTCGAAGTACGAAACTACGGGTTTCGCTCATAGTTGGTAAGAACAGTATTACCGCAGACCCACATGGTTTTCTGTAACGCAGGCGTTAACGTATACTGCTCAGATTTGAATAGGTCTTAAGATTTTTAAAGAGTCGGCAACTGAACTGATGATGTGAGTGATACCCCATCATACGCTTACCATCACGCATGCCGTACGCTTGTTTCCACCCAAGTAGTATAAAAAAACTTAAATTTATACATTTAATTTTATAATGGTAAAGGTGTGTCTAAACATAAAGCGGCAACGGGTGATTTTTGTACGAGTAAGTCTGCCGAGCGCGAACACCCTTGTCAGCGCCAAGTGTTGTTACCGCGTTCTTGCCGCTTAATATTTGGACACACCTTAATACTAAAGTATAATATCTACGAGTACGTTAATTTTGCGCACTACATTTTTAATAATAATTTCTACATTAATTTGCACAGTCGATCCCAGATTGTATCTAGACAGACATACATACAACCATTGTATTACGTGCTAATAAATAATAAGCATACATGAATAATAACACAGCTTAATTACTAAACCCAAACGCATGCAATTCTCTCGATCACGACGCGTACACATGCGATTATAACTTTCTAAATTATATCTATCTTGGTATTATACTCTGACATTTATAACTTAGACATTGCACGATTGTCTTCCATCTAGAATTTTCTATTTATTTATTTGTCAGAAGATAGACGGACAACAGGAAGAGAAAGAATCCAGCTTATAGAATACCACAGCCAAACAAAATGACGCGTCTTTTTTTTTTTATACTACCAAGGTAGCAAACAAGCATACGGCCCGCCTGATGGTAAGCAGTTACCGTAGCCTATGGACGTTTGCAACACCAGGGGTGTCACTCACGCGTTGCCGACCCTTAAAAGCCTTATAACTCCTTTCTTGAATAACCCCATGCTATAGTCTCTTGGGAAAACCTCGAAACCTCGCGTCTGTCGATTGGAGATGGAGATCTGTACTTATACACAAGTATATCACTGGTCTTTTTAAGATGGAGGTCCTTCCCCAGGCGGGCTGGCTCGCTTATATGGTGCCCTACCTCACACGCACTTACGCACTGGAACTAAACTACACTACAGTGTGTTAGATACACGACTTGCCACATCTTAATCGATGCATACGAAATATTATTGCATTGCTGCTTGGAACTACACCAAAATACCTTTGCCAATTATTTTGTATCTGTGGCCTTATATAAAGAACTCTACAGACCAGAATGAATCTCTGCTAAAGACTATTTTATTGTATTGTGTTAAGGACGGGTCACATATTGAATGATGGTGAAGATCGCCCATATAGGCCTTTGTCGTGAGTCGTCGTTACCTAACGACTGTTACCAGTCGGGACCAACTTTTCCATGTAACGTGCCCTCCGAAGCACGAAGTTCCCTTACTAACATAGTTCGATTCGGCATTTCGACGGTCAGAAAAACATTATTGAGAAAAACTCACTAACATTATTACATTGCTTCTGCCCGCGGCTTCGCTCGCGCGTACAATTCCTCAAGAACAGAGTTTTTTTTTCTGAATAAAAAGTAGCCTATGTGTTATTCCATACTATAATCTATCTCTATGCCTAATTTAATCCAGATCCGTTCAGTAGTTTTTGCGTGAAAGAGTAACAAACATACACCCATACATTCATACAAACTTTCGCGTTTATAATATTAGTAGAATTAAGCATGCACTCTTAATAATGACTAAATGCTGGGTTACATAAAATTATTGACAGCTCCAATTAATATTCTAATAGGTTATTTAATGAAACCAATAAATACACCAACGCTCTAATTTCCTCAATTCGTTCATAAATATTGATGATCGCAATGTGGAATGCGCAAGGGCACGTGCATTTTCGCGCTCCACAGAATGCTAATAGGGATGGCAAGTGTCCCGATTTATTCGGCATAAATTCAAATTACCATGGATTTGTGAGTAAAAAAAAATATTCATTATTATTGCCCTATATTGCAGAAGTATGTGCGTGTAAACACAGGTGCACTATTTCACTCACTCATAGTCTTATAAGACTTAAATCTGACACGACTGGAGAGAGATCAGGCTTAGGACCAACGGCTTTACGTGCTTTCCGAGGCACGGGATGTAAATAAACACTGCCAATATTCAAATTTCAGACACCTATTGTGAATTTCTTGACAGAAAAACCGTTGATAGAATGTTTTTTGACGTACCCGGGAATTGAACCCCGGGCTTTATGCTTAGCAGTCGCACTCAACTACCACTCGACCAACGAGGCAGTTATAACTATACGACCTTAGCCATTGTTATTACACTTTCTAGTGATGTAAGCAACAACCGACCTATATATTTATTGTCTTCTAATTACGATCGATCCGATATCTCGATGCAAAAGGATTGATCGAGTCAGAGTTTAATCGATTGTTTTGTTTGAATTATTAGTTGTTGCAATAATGAGATATGATGACTCGATAACTGATTGCAATTGAGATTGTATTGCATTTTTTTTTGTGTTGAGCAATAAGTATCCTTTATAAATATTTGCATTGAATTTGTTTCAATAATTTATAGTTAAGTACGATTAGAATACTTAACTCTGGAAGAGACTTTCAACATTGACACTATAATTCAACGTGCACTCGAAGATTCGGAAGGACGGAGACATTTTTCTCGATAAGGGTAGTAATAATGGCTAGTAATATATATAAGTACGTATCATGTAGATTTTGGCTTCTTTTGCCCAAATACCTACGTAAAGGACACTTGAGTTGTATCGTAATTAGAGGTTGTCCGATCACTGTCGCTAAATTGAAAACTGATGTTTTGTGTAAACACTTAATTGTGAATGTAATAGTGATGTCACCTCACTTAACCTTTCACTGTGTATGTGTATGAATCATGCTGACAATATTTTGTTGTCGTTACTTAAAATTCATAATGATTTTTATTGTAATATATATTATTAGAAGAGTTAATAAAAATAAATAAAACTCACGATGTTATAATCTGATTTCATTGTGTAATTTTTTTCTGCACAATTATGGTTACATAGCGGAAAGTGCCGCTATGTAACCATACGTACCAGAGTACAAACTATTTCGGTGTATTAAGCATTTGTAAATTAAATATAGCCCTTTAGAATATGGGTGTCCAACATAAAAAAAATACAATATGGGACAAAATATAACATGATACCTATAATAAATATTGTACTCTAAGCCATTACTGATAAAAATCTACTTTCAGGTTTCACTTATTCCTAGAATAGCATTGTATATTAGGTATAATATAAAACTTTTTGAAATAAAATTACAGAATAACAGGAACCCAGGAATTGAACCCTAGAACGTCGTCAATCCGGCCACTGTCAACATTAAATTAAAGACTTAATTAACAAAGTACCAAGGTGTTGCAAATTGCTGCAAAATCTGTTAGTACAGTTAATTTTAAAAATCGAACACTTATTTTCCTCAACATTTTCCATGCTCCAATCACTGTTCTATTTTTTAAATAATACAACTAAATTCTTTTTTTTCTTAGTGGCCAATTGAATACAGAAGCATTCAATTTCAAATTCAATAAAAGAGTTTTTATATGCATCCAGCATTCTTATCTAGTCTTTCCAATCGATAGCTAAAATACTGGTTTTGAGTAATTCAATGTTCTTAACAGAATTTAACAGATATCGGATAGTGCTGACGTCATCTGCATTATAAACAATTTGATACAAAGCGATCGCTTTAGTTTGGCGCCATATACATAATTTAGTTTCTAACAGTTAATTAATACGGTCTGTTATTACAGAGCTGATCAGGTCTTTGAAATATGGACTAAATTATAATATCTTAGGTGTATGTTTCGAAGTTACTCAGACGTGATTTTATTTTCAACAAACACCTTACACACGAAAATAATAAAATGTACATTTAGTGCATATAATCTGAAAAAATTGATAAAACTCAAATCATTGACACGAAGAATTTTTTTTAAATAATTAATTATATTTTATTTTTGATTGACTGCCGTTTGGCACACAATTCCTTGACTTCTAAAAAAAAAAAATATCTGAGTCCAAATGTCTAAAGTCTACACTAATAAAATCTTTCAAGATCCAAATTCAAAAATATTCCCGCGCAAAATAAACTCATCAACAACAACACTGACGCGCGGACATATTGTCCCTTATGCGGTACCTGTCACTACACGGCACATCATTGCACGTTTATTCAAACGTGTGTAGACCATGGTTTCTCCGCATTCATTATACCATAGAAGTTAAACATAACAGCTATGTTACTTTATACAAATTATAACCTTAATAAAAGCAGGCTTAACCGAATTTCGGTCACGTCGACTAATCTCGACGGAGACTAGCGATCTGCGCGGAAAATTTAATGGTGCCCAAAGAGAATGCGCAGTAACAGTGCACTCTTTATTCTCGCAATCTCATAGTCTGATGAATCTGCAATGAAACGCAAAATCCATTCGACTGGACAAAGATCAACGTTCTTCGAGGGGTATAAACACAGCCTATTTTCAAATTTCAGCCATCTATTTTTATAACCTTGTGATCAGCAGACTCACTCAACAACATATGGACCAACTAGGCAGTTAGTACGTATATTATTATATCGGTGTTAGCATCCCACACGTCGCCGTTTATTTGTAGTAAATTAGCTGTTATTTTATTAAGCTGTGATTACACGAACAAGTTTGAACATAATTTCGCCGCGCAACCGTCCTTGACTGCTGGGAGTTTGTCGACACTTACTGGCAAAATCCAAAATTAGTATCGTCTTTATATTGTGTAGGGCTGTCACAACTAAAAGGCGCTCATAGCCAGGTGCACTCACTGTCCGGTAAACGATCAACGTTTTAAGCTACCAAGGACGCGGTATTTCATATGTACTCCGTGCTTCGGAGGGCACGTTAAAAGTTCTAATATAGAGACCTAAATATAAGCGATCTTAATAACTCTGTCACCAGGTTGGCCACTAACCAAACGATAAGAAAAAAACAACAACTAAAAGTTTAATTACTAATGATACCAACAATAATAGGTTTGCTGTAAGAGAACTCAATTTTGAGTTAAGCTCGCCTTTGTACATGATATTAATACCTATGTAACACTATCTGTATTTCTTTTGTGTACATTAAAGAATTAAAGATACTAAATATAGCTACCTCTTGTAGCACCTTTTTACCCGACTGACTTAGAAAGAGAGTAATGTTTAGGCGCAACTATGTTTGTTCGTTACATTGTGACCTCCTGAAGCCTAAACGCCTTGACAGATCTTAAAGAGTGAGGTGTCGTTAAATTCGTATCTTCCCCAGAGTATCGTCAGCCCTTTTAAGTGCTATTTAATTTTCAACTTGGGCGATTGTACCATCATTGCAACAAAACCACACAATCAATTATAATTATAAAACACTAGAATTGAAACAAGAAACACCGGATGCTTCACATAAAGACAGAACTCTATTTCTGTAGGCACTAAAATAATAATTGATAAACCGGATTGTGGCAGCCCTACGTTAAAGACACAACAGACCGGTTTATTACTATCAATGAGGTATTCTGAGTTAAATAATTTTAACTCGGCATAAGAGAATGTTTAGAAATTACATATTTGAGCGATAAAAACGTAATGAATGGCGGAAGAGTACTGCATATGCGATAAGAAAACTTTTGCATTTATAATATTAGTACAGATATCTATAGGATGGATGTATGTACGAGTATGGATGTTTGTTACTCTTTCACGTAAAAACTATTTAACGGATCTGGATGAAATTTGGCATAGAGATAGATTACGGTCTAGAATAGCGAATAGGCTAGACATTTTATCGCGATAACCGACATCCACGCGGGCAGAGCCGCGGGCAACAGCTAAGCTATACGTAAAAAATAAAAGTAAATTGTATCCCTTTTTAAGCACATTGCGCCCACGGAGGAGTGCAAGATTTAGTACAGTTATAGTTCATATGGAGAAGGACTACAGAATGCTATTACTGTCGAATTCCGACCAGTAGTTATTATAATATTATTATTAGACTAGGGGTCGCCCGCGACTTCGTCCGCGTGGTAATTTGGAATATTTTTCCCGATTGTGCAACATATCTCACTACTGCTCCGCTCCTATTGATCATAGCGTGATGTTATATAGCCTTCCTGGATAAATGCACTATTCAACAAAAAAAGATTTTTCTAATCTAATCGAACCAGTACTTTCTGAGATTAGCGCGTTAAACCAAACAAACAAACTCTTCAGCTTTATAATATTAGTATAGATATTTTAAGCACGTTTTGTCAAAGGCAAAGGCTTCCCTTCTTTCCTTCCACTTATCTGTCTAGAGCCGCTAAGGACCAGTTATTATACATACATATCATCACGCCCGTCTTCCACGGGGGTGGACAGAGACTATGGTACGCCAATTGCTTCGATCCAAACACTTGACTGCCTTGGTGGTCCAGTGGCCGCAGTACGAGTGCACGAGGTTGTCGGTTCGATTCCCACACAGGACAAATTTTTGTATGACCCACAAAGAGTTGATCTGAATCTGGGTGTAATTTGTGTCCGTTAATTGTATGTTTGTAAAGTCCCCCGCGACACAGAGCTTGTTCTCTAGTGCAGGAGTTGTCTTTTTAAGAAAGAATACTTCTTTCGCTTCCTCTACATTCATCAACCTCTTCATGCATGAACGTCGATTCAGTAATAATTATAGAATGAAAATATTTTGCAAGAGATCAAAGTTCACAATTATTTATTGAGCCATCTTTGTTCTAATTCCATTACATAGATTTTAAATTAGTTGTGTATATTCTCGAAGTATAATGACCGCCATTGCACTTATAATGACATCGCAAATAAACGAGGTTAAAAAAACATTTACGAAATTATTTAATCAACACTTATGCGTAATGTGTAATGAAGAAAATAATAAATTGCTTATGGCAAAACGTGCAAAATTAATCTAAGGATTATTTTTATACTTAGAAGACAAAAAAGCAGTTCAATTTTTGTGCAGCCCCTCTAGACAAGTGGCATAAACGGTAGTCGAATCAAAACGTCAAAAAAGCATATGAATGGGATTTAACGTAAGTTTGCAACATTATATCGTAGACTTACGTCAAATCTCATACATTTGCTCTTTTGACATTTCGATTTGACTACCGTTTATGCCACTTGTCTAGAGGGGCAGTTGGAACTGTCAAAATCGTTAGGTTGGGATGATTGAATTCACCCGCATGCTTCCTTCCTACCTTCCCGTAGGCGCCTGTCCCTGTCAGTACGGTCTGCACTATTTTTGTATCCATATCCCTCAATAATATAATAAAAATGATTAATATTCATATTGCTGTACATACATACATATTAATCAAAATGAATATAATTATCATTGAAATTTTGTTTCAATGCAACCAACATTGCAAAGTGTTGACAATGACAGTTGCACAGTTTAAAAAATGGATGATACCGTAGTCTATGGTCGCTTACATTATTTGGAGCATTCGCGTGTTGCCAATCCTAAAATTTGTAACGACTGCAACAGTGTCTTGTAATGGGGTATCCCCAATGATATTATAGTATGAAAGACATAAATATCGCACTCAAGGCAATTGTTGCTCTCAACAGTAGCAAAGTAGCTTTACATCACCTTTCACTATCTCTTTCTGTATCATTATGTTCCGTATAATCTATCGCATTCATACTTGAAATCTATAACAAAACATGGAAACAAAACTGATCGCCGCTCAGTATTCAGGTAGCTTATCTTTCTTTACAATATCATTAGGTATCCTTGGGATAGGAAAACGTTTCTTTAAAAAAACGTGTTTGATCTACCAACCCGAACAGGCCTTCGTGTGTAAATGAAGGCCTAACATCTCACAGTTCCCTTGAACCAGCGTGCCCACTAGTGGGATATTTATTTATTTATTTATTTACTGATATATGGGTGTTAATTCCGTAAAAATAAATTCTTATTATACCGGTATACTATCCCTGTTAGCTTCAATCAAAAAAATACAATAAGAAATTATAACAAAACATTTTTGCAATAATAATCGTGCATGGAAAATGAAAAATTGAATTCTCAATGCAGATCTCATTTACATTCCACATTTCCTTGACATTGTTGTTTAAGTACGCGATAAAATTGAATTACAATTTGCTGCGTTTCGCATTTCAGTTTTATTTATTTATACGCATTTTTCATATACCTACTTGCACAAGTAACCACGTAGGTACTTATATTTAAGTAATCATTTATTATTAAATTGCTGTTGTAATTTTTTTTTTAAACTGTCGAATAAACAATAATTTATTTATGCGTAAAATCTAGATCACAGTTTGTACCTACTTACACTTTATATTTGTGTTACGAATTTATTTATTTATTTTACTTTAAAATATGGTTCTTATAATCTGGTCAACGATTCAGGAAAGAATATCTTTTTGAAAAAAATATACGTAGGTACTAAAGCAATTTTGTTTTTCTAAATTCTTTTTAATCTGTCATGTTTTTGTCCGCCTGAGACGAAGTCAAAATGGGAGGGTTGTATTTTTAACCCGAATGTAGCTATGTAGGTATTTCTGTCCTTAACATAGGGACGAACATACACAACGATGTTCATGAATTATTAATTAATCTGATCCGAAACTAGGTAAAGCCTGTAACTATGGCAACCAGACAACTGATATTGCCAATTCTTCTCTAGATTACATCCCCTAGTGGGCCGCCCAACCCTAGTCAGCGAATTGGCCGTAGGAAAAAAAGTATGCTGGCATTTGTTTTTATGACGTTCATAAGTATCATGTATTTGATCTAAATGAATAAATGAGTTTGACCTGACTTTGATAAACATACCTTCAATTGTTACTATAAATGTAAGAAATAAAACAAAACTCTTTCCATAAATACCTATCTATAAAAAGTTTACGTGATCATAGCAAATATCCAAGCATAAACTCTTTATCATAAAACATAACTAAAATTGCATGTGCATTATAATATTTTCTATGACGTCGAGTGTCGGGATCAAGGTGTGTGACAGTTGTCGACCTTGATACCCATGGCCAGTCGCCACCCTAGCGACATTCCAGCCTATAGACTCCATAGCGCGGGGAGTAACCTTGACTAGATATGGACTAAGGAAACGCAATACTGCTTACCTTGATTACTATATTAAGAATATTATATTTATAAAACGCTGAAAAAATTACATACTTAAATACTTTTTATTGATATTTTTTTTTATTGAAAATGCATTATAAGTTTTCTTTTTGGTTTTTATTTTTTGTTTTAATTTCGAAATTGGAAGTAATGAGACGTTAATTAAAAGTTCACAAACATAATAAGTACGATTCATGTTCATAATTAACTGCTGGGGTCTGGTTATTAATCGCGACTGCAGATCACGATGTCCGATTTCCGGATCATGCCACAATTTGATATTGGAATTTTTCTGTCAAGAAATTCAGAATAGATGCCTAAAGATTGAAAATTGGCGGTATTTTCACCCCTGTGCCTCAGTTGTCGGTATTACGCCTGATCTCACTCCGGTCGTGTCGGATTGCCGTCCAATCAGATTATAAGAGTAAGGGAATAGAGTGCCATGTTTTTGCGCACATATTTTGTCTTCTTCGCTAGTCTCCATTGAGGTTAGCCGCCGTAACTGAAAATCGTCTTGAAGGACATTATTATTGTGCGCAACAAATCTGTATTTAGCTATTTAGATTATTTAATAATAGTTGGATGGATGACATAGTGAATACAATGACTGATACGTACATACATTCAATCATATTTTATAACATTGTGGAATAGCGGTAATAAAACACGAACATGCTATAAAAAAATGAAAGCAACTGTTATATAAAATACAAGATTTGTTTAGCTATCCGTATCTATTGATTTCATCATCATCATCATCTTAGCCGAAAGATGTCCACTGCTGGGCATAGGCTTCTCCGACAGCGTTCGGTCCTGAGCTGACCTTATCCATCGCCTACCCGCAACCTTTACCAGGCCGTCAGTCCACCTTGTTGGTGGCCTGCTCACGAAGCGTCTTCCAGTTTGTGGTCGCCGCGTCAAAACCTGACTGCCTTGGTGGTCCAGTGGCCGCAGTATGCGCCTGCTGTGCACGAGGTTGTGGGCTCGATTCCCACACAGGACAAAACTTTGTGTGACCCACAAAGAGTTGTTCTGAGTCTGGTTGTAATTTGTGTCCGTTAATTGTATGTTTGTGAAGTCCCCCGCGACACAGAGCTTGTTCTCTAGTGCGGGAGTTGTCTTTTTAAGAGAAAGAGAGAAATGTCATCACCCCATTCCATTCCGTGGGTGTCGTAAGAGTCGACTAAGGGAGTAAGTCAGGCAGATAATATCCACTGCAAGAGAGGGAAAACTCGAAACAAAACCCTATACCAACCCGTCTGGACAGCGTGGTATAGCTAATATCCCTCCAAATTAATTGAGGAGACCCGTGCCCAGCCGTGGGACGTTTATGGGTTGAGATGTATGTATGTGTATGAATGTTAGCAAGCACCCGATCGTTTAAGAGACAAGCAAGAGACAACTTTCACTGAGCCTCCAATATAGTTATGTTAACCTATTGTAAAAGGACAATAGTAGTTTTCCGCTTTCACACGCCCGCGCCCTCTACCGGGGAGCCATTCATCTGTGATCGATGAATAATGCTGTGTTGACATAGATTTAAGATCAGATGTCGTTCATAAACTATAATTATTTATGTAATAACTAGTTGTTGCCCGCGGCTCCGCCCGCGTGGATGTTGGTTATCGCTGTAAAAAGTAGCCAATGTGTTATTCCAGACCATAATCTCTGTGCCAAATTTCATCCGGATCCGTTCAGTAGTTTTTACGTGAAAGAGTAACAAACATCCATCCATCCATCCATTCTTACAAACTTTCACATTTATAATATTAGTAAGGATATAGAGAATCATAATCTATCTAAACTACATATTATTGAAAAGAAAGATTTGTTCTTTTATTACGATTTAACTTAAAAACTACCTGACCGATTTTGAAAATTCTTTGACCATTCACAAGTCAACAAAATTCTGTGTTATTCAATTCGATAAAAAAAGAATATTCAAGTAAAAAGTTGAAAAATTGTCAAACCCGGATGAAGTCGTGTTCGGCCGATATTTAAATTAAATATCGAAAATAGATTGCTATATCGACGTCATGTTGGTTTAGTCCATGTTCAACCCCTACAGTTTGTACCCCCGGCCATGTTAAACCCCTAAACGTTGTCCGCATTTATACCCAAGATAGGTGCACTTATGGTAAGCCTACTACATAAGGCAGATGCGAATAAATACTGTTAATTTCACCACAAAAAAAAAATACCCTATCCGGAAATCGAACACTTTACCATCATACTCTATATACCGCTGCATCACCATTGCAGTCTACAATCAAGGAATATAAATACAGTTACAGCATTTTAGATACATAAATAGCACAAACAAACATACAAAGATAAGATAGACGAATGAACTATGAAAGTCATAGTGCCCTACATTTCTACGTCTGTTTACCAGTATAAGTTGACCTCTTATACTATACATGTTGTTATAAAGTAAAGGTCAGGCAATTAATTAACTGTATCAAGATTAAATCGACCTTTTATAATTATTATACCTACATGATATGTTACCTTGTAATATTAATTACATGGTTGTTTCAGTCGCTGTATTGGAAGTGGGTTTGATCCCCATACGAACCAAAATTCGTTTGATCCGTAAATTGTTGTTTTGAGTCTGGGTGCAGTTTGTGTCCGTTAATTGACTTTGTAAATTTCCCTTGACATATGTTTAGTTTTTATTATACTACTTCGGTGGCAAACAAGACGGCCCGCGCGATGGTAAGCAGTTACCGTAGCGTATAGACGCTTGCAATACCAGAGGTATCATTTATATTCTAAAGCGGGAGTTGTACCAAAAAAAATATAAACCTAAAAGAAACAAATACTATGACGTTATCCGCCAACGCCATCTATGTTTACCAATGAGCAACATTCCCCATTAAAAACAAAAATCGATCAATGAACATTAACAAAATACTTGAGTGGACAAGTTTATCCTTATAAATAATAATAATAATAATGTTTATTAGTCTTAAACTGAATGCAGTACATGGGCTGATACAATGTTATGTATGGAAAGTACAATATTATATTTTAACAAATAAAGTGGGTACAGTTCTGTTCTCCTAACTAGGTTACAAAGTAGCCTGTGTGAAGGAGCCACAGTTCCAATCCCCTATGGATGGGATGTTTATTGAATAAATACTTTTTCCTTTTACAGGTAAGTGGTGTGACTCAGCGAACCAAGGAGTATGCGATACAGCACGGTAAGAACGTGGTACACTTTACTACAGAAATCACTTGACATTTTTACTACCTGCACATTTATAGTACTATGAGTGAGTGATGTAGGCATTTTAACATTTACCTACTTAGGTAAATGCCAAATGCCAAGCTATCTTTAACAGGTAGCCTGTATCATGCCCGGCAAACATCATGACAAATTGCGCAGAAAGCGTTTATAGGTCTCTTTGTTGGGATCAATCACAGGATTGAATGATTCGCGTCTTTGGTTAATACTGTCGACTATGCATCTTGTAATTGGACCAAGTATAAGAATATATATGCGCGAAATACGCTGACTATTGTTCAAGATCTTTGCCGGGCATATACATATACCTCAATGGTAACAAGTTATAAAATGCGAATTTTAAAAATAGATTTATACAAATCTCGATTATTTTAATTTTCAAAAATAGAATGTAATTTTGTTTCATGTTTCGAGAGGACATTAGGGAGATAAGATACACAATAAACATAACTGGTTTTCGGACAATGCACTTAATAAATAATTTTGTTGTATTAAACTATTTAACCTTGTCACTTGTGACTGGTCCGCGGGAGCAAGACGAATTAAACTGTAAAAAAATATATTTGAAAAAAAAAAAAAAAAACGATCGTAGTTTTTTTGTAAAAGGGACATTAGGGAGATAAAATACACATTATACTAAACATAACTGTTTTCGGATACAATTCGTTAAATTCTTTTGTAGTTCATTATACTTACTTTGTATAATGCAAAGCTTGTTTTCGCCGCAAATTCTTCATTCTACTATGACTAATCGTGAATTCTTCGCGTGATGTCTTTACTAATACAAACTTGCATAGCAAGAAACTAGAGGTAATCCAAGCGTTTTAGGTTATCTTTACCTTTTTTTTATTATGGCAATTCAGTTTAAGGCATTTTTATGTATCTTTCATCATCATCTTCTTCTAAAAGACGTCACCACTTCTGCTGATTGCTACCTTTATGAAGTCGTCGGTCCACCTTGTTGCTACCCACGCTGCATCTTCCAGTTTGTGGTCGCCACTACAAAACTCAGTCAGTTCTCACCGCATTGTAAAATAAGATATTGAAGAAACTTTGAAGTTTGATATCGCTGCAAGTAATTTCTCTGTTTCGCATGACAATCATTTACGAAATTAATACGCTAAAACCACAAACTATTGTGTACAAACGTTCCGCGCCTTTGTCACAATGGACCTCCAACTATTCGATACCGTTACCTATTTCAAATCGTACATTTACTGTTATCGTTATCACGACTCGATTAGACAGTCCTCGATTTGTGTCAGTTTGATTTAAAACTTTTTGCTGAGAATACTTCCAGTTTTTATATATTTTTAAATTAAATGTCGCGGAATGCTGCCTGAAAGTAAGGTTGGCGTTCGGTATTTAAAATAAGTAAATCGAATGTGCTGTCATCAAGTAAAACAAAACTATATTTAAAGCTGATTCTTTTTTATGATACAATTATGTAAGTAAGTAGGTAATACTTAAGTTATGGATAAAATTATAGTTAATTTTCTCTGCTACAAGTAATATTGTCTTATTCGTATATTAACTATATTTAATATCTTGTTGTTAATTAAATGCAATAATTTGAACTAAGTAAACATATTACCTTCTTATTCGATCATATCGTGGTAAATACATAGGTGTTTAGATCTATTGACAGCACCAGGTTGGCCACTAACCATTCGATATGAAAGAAATAAACAAATAAAACAGTAAAGAAATAATTTCTATAGAACATAATGTAATACAAAGGGATAACAAGTTTTCATAACAATAGAGAATGACAATTTAACGGGTAATCAATCAAGCTATGATCGATTACAATATAAATAATCGATTACAAAGGTGATAGTTATCGGCACGTTATGAGTTAACGGTACTTAATCGTTCGAACTTTAAATAATATAATTTGAACTTAGAAATATTTTTTGTTTAAATTACTATTATTTATGGTATTTGGTTTTTGGTGAACGAGTGTTGGGAGTTTGAATTCTATACGGGACAAAACTTAGTGCAATTTATTTATATTGTGTTCGTAAATTGTATATTTGTAAAGTCCTCTGCAACACAGGGCTAATGTAGCGCTAATATCTACTGTGGAAGTTTTAAGTGTTGTAAGCTGCCAGTACTTGAAATCTTAAAATTGAAATGAATCCAAAAAGTCATGCATATAACTTTGTTCTACGAGATCAACCTTTCACATTTGTATTAGTATTCGCTGCTGCACTTTGCACGTTAACGGCTTTGCATAATGTATGGCAATGATACATAAAACTTTTCTTCTCAGACATTGCGCTCATATAAATCACGGTGGCATTAAACAGACAGACACGGATTTATTAGACATCTTGTCCAAGTTAAAGTCAAAGTAAAAAACATGAGTCGGAAACACGAAAGTGATCCCTCTGGACTAGTATTAGATATATTATCTGTGCCTCTGGTATTGCAAGCATCTATAACCTACTAAAATGCGGGTAGGCTTGTATGCCACCATGTATTATTTTCATCAAATGCTTGATGAAATTAATAATAATTTGAAAAACAATAAATATCAGCATATTATTTTCTTACAGTCAATTTGGTTACAAGGATGGTGACAATGTTGGCTCTTAAAAAATACTTTTTCTCTATCAAAAGACAAGTCCGCAATAGTCCTATGTAGCAATAAACTTTACAAAACATACAATTAACGGATCCAAAGAACACACAGATTTTGTACGACGATTTACGAATCACATTATGTTTTTCGCCCTGTGTGGAGATTGAACCCACATCGCCCGCTTGGTAAATGGCAAAGTTATCACTTACGCCACTGGGCCAACCAGCAGTCAAATCAGAACCTCGTACGACACGTCTCCAATCTATGCGGTCTTCTAAATTGTGAACTGCCATTTCTGACAGCTATCTTGATATCTATTATGGTTTCCTAGAATGAGGGTTGCAACATTCTTGCTGTATAAAGAGTAAAGGAAAGCTAGCATCGTGCGGTATCATGAACCAAATCACAAGAGGTAAGGCGGTCGACACTTGAATTAGATAGTCCCGTTGTACTATCACCGTGGAGATGAATACTCCATTCAACTTTGCCGTGCAAAAACCCGTGTGAAACCGTTCAACAATTTAAAATTTGTTGTTCGTTTTTTAAATACAAGCAAGTTCGCAAGTTTTTTAAATAAAATTAGAATTTTTTAACCCCCTTGTCAAATATGGCTATTTCAGGCAAAAGGTTTTATAAAAGAACATATCTTATTAAAACCTATTTTGAGCAATACTCCGCAGTTTTACCTGCATTAAATTTAAATTTGATCACTTTATTCTTATTGCCATGCTAGAATTTGGTCGTCGCGTGCTGTTAAACAATCTTCTTCAATAATTTGACTATAAAATGCAATAAGATTTTAGCCTTTCAAACATTAAAACAACAAACTTTCTATTAGTATATTATATATTGGACATAATTATTTTACTCTGTGCAATTTCAGGACCGTATTTCATATGTTACTCCATGTATCCACATATTGCGCGCTAATAATCAATTCTTATTTAACAAAAATATAAGTTATACTTTTTGCTTCTTCGAACTCTTTTTTCAATAATAAGTTTTGCATATTTTATTCATTGGCAACATTAACTGCAGTAGTTGTTTTTATATAGTAAGTCAAACATATAAAAAACACTTAATATTTTTCTGTCTTAAAAAATAATAAAGTTTCGAACAAGCAATTGAAATACATGGCCATATCAATTCATTATCTGTTTTACATAACAACAAAGTGTATACTTATGTCAGTCTAGAGATCATAAGATTAAATTATTGTAAGATAGCAATTTTCTGATAATATTGTTTTATTTTATTTCCTTGTTAACCTCCTTTTAACCAACGAAACGTGAATCGGAATAAGGGTTTCATACAGAAAACTTTAAAAACTGCACTGTCAAAATAATGTGTGTCAAAATATTATATTTATTTCACTAAACTTCCATTCGCCACATTTTAGGTCTTAATTTCTTAACAAAAAACTCAATATCTATTTTTGGTCTAACACGAGAATCGAACCGGGAACCTCGTCATCAGCAGACGCATTCAAAAAACAATAGTTTGAAGATGCAATAAAAAAATCTTATATACTTATGATACTTTAGATGATGATGATGATGTTGATGACAGTAGTAATCACTAAAAGAAATGGAAAATATTTGCACGAGTCGACCATAGACTAACATAATAAGTTTTGGCGGTCTTTAGTATGTAGGTCTGTCATTAGCCAAAAACACGCATGATTACCAAGCTTTGTTAGTTTACGAATAAATCTTTTCTTTAAAACTAGATAGACGTATGCATAATGCGAATGAGTTATTGTTCACATCATGTCCTCATTGTTCATAATGAGGACCAATTAAATATACTGTGACTGGAATAACAATCAGATTATGCGTATAATTAAACAATCGTTGAACTCTTTTGTATTTGTATAGTAAATACTGTTCCTACTCTATTGTCGTAAATTTGGAACTTTTTTTTGAGACACATCACGGCCGGTACTTTACCTGTTTGTATAGTACCTAAATGCCGTGCCTCCTCTATTGTTGCGGATTTAAATTTAGAACCTTTTATTTCTGAGACACAAATATGGCCAGTACTTTGACCGTACCCAAATGCCGTTATTATTGTATATTTTATTAGAGAACAATATTTTTAATTTCTGAAACAATAAAATTCGCCCTGTACTTTTAACCTGTTGCGAGTTGTTTGTGGTTACAGTCATATTTTTCTGCGGGACTTCCTTACAAAACTCGTTTGCGTAATACTGTCTATAATTATTCCACACTTACGAAGAACATGAGTTTGGATTTTCCAGAATTGTGATTTGTTTTTTTTTCTTAGAAGTTTTTATTTTGAATTAAGAATTAATTTTCAATTAAATTATAGCGGGCCCTTACTAGAGGTGGTCTAATAATTTATTAAATCGAAGGTGAAATTATCTGTATGTTTATTTTATTGGCAAGACTAAAGCTACTAAACAAATTAGTAATTATATCTTGGGACAACTTAGACACGGCCATCTGATCCCAAACTAGGCAGAGCAATACTACCTTCTTCTAAATACACACAGACACAGAAAAAATAATTGTGCTCATTACTCAAAGATTGTCCCGGTTAAGAATCGAACATTCCACTGAACCAACAGGCTAGTCGATTATTTTATTATCTATAAACGCCGTTTTTTTTTGTGAACGTTAACGTTGTCGTTCAGTTTTGTTCTAAGTATACTTTCACAGATCTTCTTTGGTAGTAAACTTAGAAGTCTCTGTTCCCATGCAACGTGTTCACATTCTTGCCCCATTTAGATAACCGTGAGAGATAAGGGCAATCTGTTTCTAATAGGAAACGATTTTAATTGCATTTGTCCTATAAATCTTTACAGACCAACATTTATATATCGAACTTATACTTTTTAAATTACGAGCTCAAGTTAGTACCATAGTGTAAATCTCTCTATATAGTGAGCACACTGTGGCAGAATAAATACTTCTTATGACCAGCTCGCGCACTGGCGGTTTTCGAACTTCGAACGCCGTCGGTCGCGGGCGCCCTGTCCGCTACGTTGTCAGCCCTTACTTGTATGCCGACTTAATAAGTCCTAAACGGTAGGTATTTTTTCTGATAGATTGCACCAGTGTCCTCACTATATATAGAGAGCTTCTTCCTTACACTATTTTATTACCGTACCAAATTGAAAAGGCTACTCTATAAAGTAAAACTTGGCATAGGAAGATGCAAGAGAACTTTGCTTGCAAATACATGGAAGTATTCCTTCTTCTCTTGATAGAAAAGAAGACCCGTTAATAGGTTTATGTTTGAGTTGCAATTATCATACATATAAGTATTATACTTTTTTTGAACCGGACTTAGCTTCACGGCAGACATGTCCTAGCATTAAAGAAAAGCGTGCATATTTCACGTATTTAGTAAAATACATGTTGGCACGCGGTTTTCTCACGGCCCTACAGCAATGGGACGATCACGTACTGACATTGCTTTGCTGTGAATGTGAAATTATACCAATTCTTGGCCACGCGTATAAATGCAACCAATTTTTAACTTTATTGCTGAGTAATAAAGTCTAAAATGTTGTTATAGTTAGAAGTGCAAGTTGTTTTTTTTCTGTGACACGAATACTCATTACCACAAGCGGATTATGCCGTTGCGTCATTTCCCTGTAAACATGTTTAGTGAGTCTATTATTCTGTGACGGTATGCGGACTATTTCTTGTCTATTGATTTTTTTTTAAGTATTGAACTCTGCAGTCAAAACTGATGTGAATGTTTAATCTAAAACTACTAAGAAATAAAACAGAATAGTAAAACAAAACCAAACTTCTAATCAATAATAATCATTTGTTTTATTCCCTAAAATAATCAGGCAAAGGCACTACAACTATACAGCCTATAATAACTTGTGGTACAATACTGTCCTTACCTGCCTATTTGCTTTTTTCAAATTATTAAGACCAAAAATAACACGGCTATTTTTTTATTTCGTAATAACAGGCAAAGGCAATCAACAATATAACCTAACCATTGTTTTTATTCCCTAAAATTATCAGGCATATGCACTACAACTATACAGCCTAACTTGTAGCACAATACTGTCCTTACCTAGTTTACCTACCTATTTTCTTTTTTCAAATTATTAAGACCAAAAATATAACAGCTCATTTTTTTAAATTTCGTAATAACAGGCAAAGGCAATCATCAATACAGCCTAACCATTACACAATAGTGACAAAATACGACATCTTTATTTTTTTGCATAAAGAAACACGCGAAGGTAATTACAATATACAGCCTAATACCAACCAACCTCATTTAAATCCCTAGGGTAAAGTCACAAGGAACTTCACAATAGTATTTGGCACAATGTCAATGGAATCTGGGCCACTACAAGCGAGTGTTGACTGTCGAGCACTGAACACACATTGGTACTATGTTATCGACTCAAGATACGGTTAGCTTGATAATTGAGCAATTACATTCCTTACGACATAGCTTTTTAATACCGTTTTGTTGCCAGTAGGTACAGTGCAAGTTAATCGGTTTGTTTCGTTTCGAAAAAAGCCATCCTACTATAAATGCAAAATGAAGTCTCTGATTTTTTACTTTTTATTCAAAAATCAAGTTGTTAAAACCTTATTAATAAGGTTTTAACAACTTGATTTTTGAATAAAAACATAATAGAGGTTTTTATTAATTAATAAAAAGCTCTATTATGTGTGCAACATTATTATTATGTGCACGCTGTCACAGAATAGTCAGACAGATCCATAACTCATTAAGAAAACAAATATAACCGCACTTTGCTAACGGCGGCTAATCTCGACGTAGTCGAGCAATCTGCTCAGGAGACAGTTAAGTGCACCCGAGCATCGAATCAAAGACCTCAAGATCAGCAGTCAAATTTAACTGCCACTAAATCAATGAGGCATTTAAATAATAATATAAGCAGTAATCAAAGTAAGTAGACGTTCTGAAATCCAAACTTCATTTTAACACAGGAAATTTAAATGCATTTGTTTTTATTTTTACCTAGTAATGTTGATATTATAAGTATGTTAGAATCGCAATATTCTGTGATGTAACAAGACCACTAAAACACGTTATAAGCCCATGTCCAAAGAAGACTCGGCTGTAGAATAATAAGTTTTTTTCTGTAATATCCGACGCAGATCCGCGGTATCCCCGTCGGGAATCACAGAATGTGACATGTGATAAGGCAATTTATTTTGGTTCTACGCCTTTAATCTAATGCCTTACACATTGGCCCAATATGCGCCAATGTTGGCCATAGTAAATCCGTGTCATAAAAATAATTTTACGGAAAATTACGGTAGTTCAATCTTTAGATTAAAGCGAGCAAAGTTCTTTGAGTCTACTTCTTCTTCTGATCATAGGTTGGTGGCCAACCAGAGTTATTTGAGTCTACTGGAATAATCCGGTGTTTGTATCTATGTGTTTGTTCGGCGATAACTTGAGCATCGTTGCGCGGATCGTCGTGAAATTTAGGCAAAACAAAAAGCATTTTTAAGTTCGAACTTGAGCCAATTCGGTCAAGGGGTTGCTGAGATAGAAAGGGTTGTAAAACGAGTAAGTACGTCTCGAGTTCAAAGTTAGGGGTAAACTACTAGTTTATTTATCTTTGAATACTTGTCTATATACTGTGGTCTCCACTGGCTTACATTGGCCCAAAGTGTGGCAGACATTTTCTTAAGGACCAATATTTATTTTCAAATTTCGAATATATTATAATCCGTTGATTACATACTACATTCAGATTGGAAGTAATTTATTTCATTCCATATTTAAATATTTAATTTTTAAATCCGGTTTCGTGTTCTTGGTACAATTTAGAATCATATTTCTGTCATGCCTGTTATTTATATAATAACTATCAAATGATGAATAAAATATTGAATACTACCTGTTCGCCGCTGCTTTGTTTGCGTTAAAATTTAATTTCGTCCCGTGTTACGTTTATTGTTACTACCATAATCCCCTTAGGTCATAGCGTGATGTTATAAAGCCTTATAAAGGTAACGTAGCAACTCGTACAAAACGAATTTGCCAAATCAAACTGAATTGGTAAATCCCGAGATGAGTGCGTTCAAACTGTTCAATCAAATAAATAAACTTTTCTTTTTTTTTTTAATTTACACATGTCAATTAATGTGTGTTCGAATATCAAAATATAGATTATTTTTTATTCATTTAGCCATGACACCTATTCGTGTACCTATTGACAACGACCTCAAGAAGGTTTCTGGAATAGACTAAATAACAGAAATACATCCTGATCTATTTATCTGGACTGAATGGATAAATTGGACCATCAACAATTATATAATAATTGCAACCCATATATAATATACTAGCGGTTGCCAGCGGGTCCGCCCGCGCGGATGTTGGTTATCGCGATAAGAAGTAGCCTATTTACTATTACATACTATAATCTATCTCTGTGCCAAATTTGATCCAGATCCGTTCAGTAATTTTTGCGTGAAAGAGTAACAAACATACATCCATACATTCTTACAAATTTTCGCGTTTATAATATTAGTAGGATGTCTCACTGCTGGGCACAAGTCTCCACTCCTCACAAACCTGTCCAAAATGTCCTACTGTCGCAAACTACCATCGTGAACTGCGCGTGATTCGCATCGTGCCGAATGCGCATCCAATTATTGTTGGTAGTGCGCGGGCGCACGTTGCGGGTCTCGCAACTGAAGAATGTCGGTTATGTAATCTGTGCACCGTTATCGGTGACATTCTGATGTCGTTGACAGCCCGCATTTGTAAACACAAAATCTATGAATAAATAGGTAAACACGAAAGAAAGGTACGGCACGATACTAGTGAGTAAGCCCGACTGGGGAAAGACCTCCACCTTACAGAAGATCACAGCCAAATTACACACACAGCGGTGTAATTGTTTTTCTGTGTGTGAGTGAGTACAGGTTTCCAAAGTGGAAATTCCATGATAAAACCCACGGTGTCGCTAACCTATTTTTGCACCAGAGCTTTAAGATGGAGTACCTATGCCTTCGATAGGAAACCGTTTCCTTTAAAACGCATTTCTATATAAGCGCTGGAGACTTGTACTCACACACAGGAACTCAAGTTTAACGCTGTGTGTAGTTATTTGGCTGTGGTCTTCTGTCGTACCCCAGTTGGGCTTGCTTTGTAGAATGGTGCTCAAGGTCCTAATCGATACCTACCTAGTTATTATTTTGACAGATTGCGGCATACTCACTATACTACTAATATTATAAACGCGAAAGTTTGTATGTTGTGGATGGATTGATAGATGGATGGATGTTGGTTACTCTTTCACGTAAAAACTACTGAACGGATCTGGTTGAAATTTGGCACAGAGATTGATTACGGTCTTTTTACAGCGATAACCAACATCCACGCGGGCGGAGCCGCGGACAATAGCTAATATAGAGAGATATTCTTCCTTACACTATGACAATACTTTGTAACGATCCATAAATGTTTGTTTCGAGTGTAGGTGTAATTTTTGTCCGTGAATTGTATGTACATTGAATTAAAAGTACCCAGAATCAACGTTCACGCATAAAGAGGTTGATGAATGTAGAGAAGGCGACGGAAATATAATAATAATAATAAAAATATGTTTGGATCGAAGGAATCGGCGTACCATAGTCTCTGCCTACCCCACTGGGAGCCATCTCCCAGTGGGGTAGGCAGAGCATGTTTGTAAAGTAAGTTAAGAGATGTAGGGCCAAGTAACTATTTATTAATCTGTGGTAGGACACCATACTAGCGAGCAAGCTCGACTGGGGAAGGACCTACACCTTACAGAAGACCACAGCCAAATACACAGCGTTGTAGTTGTGTTCCTGTGTGTGAGTACAGATCTCCAGCGCTCATTTAGGAATGCGTTTTGAAAGAAACGTATTTCTATCCCAGGGTTACTTTCATCTTAAAGCCCTGGTGTAAAAAAAAATTGATGGTTACTGCTTAACATCAGGCGGGCCGTATGCTTGTTTGCCACCCAAGTAGTTAAAAAAAAAGGCCCGCGACGCAGGTCTTGTTTAGCGTTTGTTTCGAGTTGTCGCTAAATTATGTCGATTTAGTTGTTTAAATAGTAAAGATGAGTTTCCGTTTGATAAGCCAGCTTCCTTCCTTCGTTATCATAGAGTTGTATATCTCGCACTAATTTTATTGTTATAATAAATAAAGTTGTAAAATAAAACGTGTGCAAACTGTGTAATAATTACATAGTTATCTTGTTTTTATCAGATTGTTTATTAGATGTTGATTTATTTGTAGTCTTTTTAGAGAGGTGGGGCAACATACTAGCGAGCAAGCCTGACTGGGAAAGGATCTCCACCTTACAGAAGACCACACATAGCAGTGTTGTTTTGTTCCTGTGTGTGAGAACAGGGCCTCAATTCTGCTTATTTACGGATGGCTCAATTGAATATGAATTGATTCTCAATTGAATCTCAGTAGCATTTTTGGTATTCTGCAAATAAATTTAAGATCAATAGTTGGGAAACTATTGGTCTCAAATTATTAGCATTTTTGGTATTATAATTTCAAATTCAGATTCAATGGAGCCATCCCTAATTAGCCGCATTGGGGCCCAGGTCTCCAGCGCTCATTTAGGGATGCGTTTTTAAAGTAACTTTTTTCTATCTTAAAGACCTGGTGTAAAAAAGGATTGGCAACACACAAGTGTACTCACACACAGGAATACAATTACATCGCTGTGTGTTTTTATTTGGCTGTAGTCTTCTGTAAGGTGGAGCTCCTTCCCCAGTCGGGCTTGCTCGCTAGTATGATGTCCTACCTCTCTTACTTGTTTTTATTCCTTGCTTCTCTTTCATTCCTATGCAGATCGATAGTGGCCAAATGCCTAACTATCAAATTGTTAAGGTTGGTGGCAGTTTTCAGCGTTTTAAGTCGTTCCGAGTCTAGGTGTACTTTGTGTCCGTGAATTTTTTGTATTTGGTTTTTAAAAAGACAACTCCCGCACTAGAGAACAAGCTCTGTGTCGCGGGGGACTTTACAAACATACAATTAACGGACACAAATTACACCCAGACTCAGAACAACTCTTTGTGGACCACACAAAGTTTTGTCTTGTGTGGGAATCGAACCCACATCCTCGTGCACAGCAGGCGCATACTGCGACCACTGGACCACCAAGGCAGTCAATTGTGACACAGGACTAGTTCTCTAATGCAACTCTCAGATGGACAACTCCCCATCTGAATATAAGTAACAAACAAAGTTGTAAATTAAAACGTGTTTTATGTTAACATAGCTTATCTAGTTAATTAGAAACGGTCATAAACTTATTTGTTGAGATAATGTAATATTTGTATGGAGTGTTGCATCTGTTTATTTTTATGAACATAATTAATTACGACACAGCAAATACATCTTCTTCTTCTTATTGTTTGGTTAGTGGCCAACCTGGTGACAGAGCTATTTAGATCGCCCATATTTAGGCCTCTGTCGTGATCTAACGACTGTTAACAGCCGGGACCTACTTTTAACGTGCACTCCGAAGCACGGAGACGCTCAGATGAAATACCACTATGCGGTCACCCATCTTTAGGGTTACCGCGCCCTTGGTAGCTTAACCCGCCGATCGTTTACCGAACAGCGAGTGCACCTGGCTACAATACATGATTTTTTTCATATACTCTACCACGCTTGAAAACACAGAAATAGATCTGGATATATATATTTATGTGCTTGGAAATAATCTCTGTATTTCGAGGGGATTTATTCGCACAAAGTAAACCCTTATTAATACGAAAATATTCTATGACTATATGTCGCCTTTTCACAACTAAACAATTGTTGAATGTTATTTGGATCAATAAATATGCTTATTCTTACTAATATTATAAATGTGAAAGTTTGTGAGTATAGATAGATGGATGGATGGATGTTAGAGAGGTTACTCTTTCACGTAAACACTAATGAACGGATCTGGATGAAATTTGGCACAGAGATAGATTATGATCTGGAATAACACATGGGCTACTTTTTGCAGCGATGACCCACGGAGCCGCTGGCAACAGCTAGTATAACATTTTATTAAATGGCTGAGCGGATCATAATGAAATTCGGCAAGGAGATAAATGGTAGAACACTTACGTTCATCGACATTCAAGCGGACGGAGCCGTGGGCAACAGCTAATAAGATATGCATAAAATTCTCTGTCTGCTTTTTGCACTACTAGAAATAAAAAGAATATATCCCCGAAATTGACTCGAGAATTTGTCTTTGAATTGAATTATTATACCAATAGGTATCTTATCTTTAGATACATTACATTTCACAATAAAATTTAATTTAATTTGATATTTACAAAAAAAAAAAACAAATAACAACGACCTTACTCCATATTTACGTGAAGTTATTAAGTTATGAAACAAAGGTTAAGCATAGGATTATTACACAAGGCATGTAGTTTCACCCAATTGTTTGGTATAGGTATTAGTCTAATAGGATTCCAATGGTATGGTAATTATATTATCGGATATTAGTTACTTGTTTCGTGTATTAGTTACTAACAAACAAGCATTGATTAATACGAAGCACGTTTAGTTGAAATTTATACATATATATTATCACGCCCGTATTTCATTGGAGTAAGCAGAAAAAGGGGCAAATTGAGAGTACCTACAACCGACGTAGAATGTAGAGTAAGCGAAGCAATGTCTGGATCGAAGTAATTGACATAGCATTATCTCTACCTACCCCAATGGAAGACGGGATTACTTATATGTATATATATTATGTCCTACTATTATTATAAATGTGAAAGTTTGTGTGTGGGGTTTTCGCATAAAACCTACGGAACGGATCTGGATGGAATTCGGCATAAAAATTGATAAATTATAGTCTGGAATAGCGAATAGGCAACTTTTTATCGCGATAACTGATATCAATGCGAGCGGAGCCGCGGGCAACAGCTAGTAAGTAACAAATAAAACGTATCCTTTCCTCTCAGCAGTACACTATTAAGTCAATTAATTTATTATTACGGGTTTGTGTCGATGAAAATGCGTCCATAAGAGCAATATCTAAAATCGGTCTAATAATTATACCAACCCATAGCTATAAGGTATGGTTCGCTATTTGCATAAAACTTTAAGACATAATTTGTTTATCCTAATAATATTTACGCATAACTATATGCATATTTTTTTTTGTCGGCTCAAAGGCCAGCTCCGTGCTTGACACATATAATATTGCTTAGTGTTTAGTGACATTATGCGAATTAAAATTATGGCAAAATAGTTATGCTAAAGTATATTATAAAAAAGAACCATTATGCGTGTATTGTGTTAAACACCCTGGCCGCAGAGGGTTGCCAGTAGAGGCTCTTATTATTCTGTAGATATAAATAATAAAAGTTAGTTTTGAATTGACTGAATTTACATATGGCCCATCATATATAGAGGGGGAGCCAGCAACTGGTTTCTGGACGTTCTGGTTCTCGTGCGTACGGCCCACCGTACGAGACGTCCAGAAACCATGGTAACTGTTTATCATATGGCGAGCCGTACGCTTATTTGCGATAAAATAAAAGATTTTCCTTTACACCTTGTATTCCTTAAATACGTACAAAAGGCTTATGTAGTGATAAATGTCTATAAATAGGAGGAAATTCAATTTGCGTCACGCACGCGTTATCTAGGGGGTCACAGGCGGTATTTGAAACGCGGAAAATTGAGAAAAATGGACCGACGACGCGTGGGAGTTACGGGCGACTGAGGCGGGAAGGGGGACTGTGACGACATGGCGCCTCATGACGTCATCGACGGGCCTCCGTACAGATTAAAACGCTGTTGTTCCAAGTATTAATATTTATAAGGCGTGATGGTTTTGATAAAAGGCGGTTTGATCAACTGATGTAAATTGTCATCTTTTTTTACATTAAACAATTGCCTCATTGGGGAACAAACCCTATGTCGCGGGAAA
Organism: Trisateles emortualis; assembly: GCA_947095525.1. Classification (NCBI taxonomy): domain Eukaryota; kingdom Metazoa; phylum Arthropoda; class Insecta; order Lepidoptera; family Erebidae; genus Trisateles; species Trisateles emortualis. The sequence goes on along the minus strand of OX352736.1, from coordinate 14,380,333 downwards.
CGTTACAAATGTACAATTCACTGACAAACAGATTTTTGTATGAAATACATATATATTTTATCTGTAGGTTTAGTCTAATTGTACACTGTTACCAAATTCCACAGAAACATATACAATGGTTTTTAAAAAACGAATCTTCGTAAAGCGGTCCTGCCCCTCTAGACTAGTGGCATAAGCGATAGTCGAATCGAAAAGTCAAAAAAGAAAATGTATTGGATTTGACGTGAGTCTACGATTTAATGTCGTAAACTTACGTCAAATCCCATACATTTTCTTTTTTGACTTTTCGATTCGACTATCGCTTATGCCACTTGTCTAGAGGCTCTGTATACAAATCTCCGTTGCCGTGTACCTAGTACCTAAGGATTTCGTTTACTATATACCCACTTATAGCTTAGTAAGTAAAAGGTATTAACAACGGCCGTTGCTTCAACAGTATCGAGTCTGTGACCACAGATCTGGAAAATTGTTAGGGGAGAGAGATAAGGAGGATATAAGAAACTCAGTTATTTTTCAATGAAACGTGGAATTGAAACTGTAAGTACCTTTACTTATCTGAATGATTGAAACGTTTTCTTGTGTCGTAAATCCTATTAATATTATAAATGTGAAAGTTTATGAGGATGGATGGATGAATGTATGGATGTTTGTGACTCTTTGACGTAAAAACTACTAAACGGATCTGGATGAAATTTGTAATTATAGTCTGGAATAGCGAATAGGCTTTTTTAAATGGTTATTAATTTCGACTGACCTGTTGGTTTAGTGGTGAACGTAACGTAAGGTGGAGGTCGTGGGTTCGATTCCCACATGAGACAAGACTTTGAATGATTCGTATATGTTTGTACCGAGTCTGGTTATTTGTGTGTGTGAATTGTATGTTCGTAAAGTCCCCCGCGACACAGGGCCTGTTCCCTAGTGTGGGAGAGGAGAAATCTCGAAAGTTTACTTTATATTATTGTACTCGTAACTGCCTCATTGGTCTAACATTCGATGGGTGCGACTGCTGGTCTTCCTGAGATTTCCGACGCAGTCACTTTATGATAAGAAGTTTAGAAGTTATGCGGATGAACAAAATATACAGATGAACAAACATACTGACTAAAATCATAACCCTCATTTTAGCTTCGCCGTAGTTGGATAAGCCGAGAACGTCCACTGCTGGACATAGGTCTCCCCCAAATATTTCCTCAGCGTTCAAAGTAGGGTAATGGAATAAATAAATTTAAACAGGCACTATCTGATGTCGTCACAGATCTGTTGACGTCATAGGCTGTCTAGACTAATTTAATGCGATGTTCGTGACGTCATCAACGCCTACATGTATCCAGAATACTTCCTTTTTACTAGCTTTGATTAAAGTCACGGGTTAGTAACAGCTAGCTCGTGGTTATTGGTAACCGAGTGGTAAAGAACACTTAAGGTTTAAGTTCGATGCTAACCCGTAGTATAGAAATGTTATTTAATGACAATACGTTTCCGTTAAATGATATCCGTCTGCTAGGTAAAGGGAAAGATTGCGAGGAAACCCATCTTGAAGAGTGTAGATTTTTTTTACTACCAAGGGGCAAACAAGCATACGTCCCAACTGAAAGCAGTTATCGTAGCGTAGCCTATGGACGCTTGCAACACCAGGGGTATCCCTCGCGCGTTGCCGACCCTATAAAAACCTTACAACTCCTTTCTTGAAGAACCCCAATGCTATAATCTCTGGGAAAAACTTCGGCAACCTCGTGCACAGCAGGCGCATACTGCGGCCACTAGACCACTGAGGCAGTCAATTATTATATTTCGTCTTAGATATGACTTATGTCTAAGAAGAAGTTCTAAAGGCATCTCTGAAACTCTGAACCACTATCCAGCTTTGCGTTGGTGTGGGTGGATTAAAGTATAAATCCTCTGTTCTCTTGATAAAAGCCTCAAAGTCACGTCTTTATTGGTAATATCGAGAAGCTAAAAATACATTACAATTACTGTCAAAGCTATGTTTGTGTCTGTCTGTGCGGCCACCAATTATAGACGATGGAAATTCCCTTTGCGTAGATGTTCCTTGTCAGTAAAAGCGTCTGAAAATCTATTAGATTTCATTAAGTTTATTTATAAAAGAGAAAAAAAAAGGCTGAAACCTAGATGGAAGCGTTTGGAATCGAATGCGACAGAATGTGACGTCGTATTACCAAAAAAAAGGACCGATTTGCATATAATTCTAGGATAGGGAAACGTTTAATACATCTCAGCATTGGAGACCAATACTTACATACTGGAACACATATGCATTTGAGCAGCACTGCGGGCAAAATGAAAGCTGGGGCCATATTAAAACGTATTTTCTTAGGGCTACAGCAGACATGCTAGCATCGGCAATCTGCGATTTCAGTCACTTTTTAGAAGCTAAATACCACAACCAAACTTTCCTCAGCGCACACTTAAAATCGCCATGCATCGGTTCGTCGACACAGCAACGAACGCTACACGATTTGGTTTTGGTTTGATAATAATTTTATATATTACGAAGAGATCTACGACCGAACGCAGAGAGTTGCCAAAACGCGATGCACCATCGATACAGTCGAAGAATCGCTGATCGCCGATGCTAAATAGCATGTCTGCTTGGAGACTTAAAGTTAGGCAATAAATTAAACATCTCACGAATTTCAAATTAAGATCGAAAATAAATCGCTATTAGAACGTCACGGTGGCTCCTTGTCTATACAAAGCTGTTAAGATATTATTTCTTATGTAGTAAATAAATGATGTTACACAAAAATTTTCCGAACATTAAAATTCATGAGCTGCCGCTAAATTTGATCAAACATGTTATTTAGGCGTTTTAGTCTTTTCGACGAAAACATCGAGAGTGACGACAACATGTCTTTATTGAGTTGCCAGATCTTAGCTTTATTTTGGGAGAATATTGTAGAATCGGGATTTAGGTTAACTTGTGGTTCATCGGGCAAAACTCTAATCGATTTAGCTCAAATTCTTTTATTAGTCTATTGGGCGACATACAAGCATACGACTCGCCTGATGTTAAGCAGTTACCGTAGACTATGGACGCTTGCAATATCAGAGGTATCAACTGCGTGTTACCGACCCATATTTTTTGCATCAGGGCTTTAAGATGGAGTATCCCTGGTATAGGAAAACGTTTCTGTTTGTAGTTATTTAGCTGTGGTCTTCTGTAAGTTGGAGGTCCTTACCCAGTCGGGCTTGCTCGCTAGTATGGTACCCTACCTCTCTTGATGTGTTGTTGACTTATATAATACATACATACATATATGACACTTCGTGGCATTACATATTCGTGGTGTATAACTAAATTTATGTTGTTTCTTCTGTTACGGTGAAGGAACAACATCGTGAGGCATCCCACATGTCTTAAGAAGAAATTCTAAAGACATCTCTGATCCACCAATTTGCATTAAGCTAGCTTATGGCGTACTGATGATTCCTCCTGGCCGTTCTCAGCCTTGGTGACTAGTCTTATCTGCTGCGGGGAGCCTTCGAGCATATGCTCGGATGTGGCTCGTATATCCCACTTTGTAGGTTACTGTGCGGAGGCAGATGGAGCATGTTAGGATATTATTAACGTAGTTGTATTGGTAGACTCTAGGTGGCTTGGCTTTATGAGCATCTCTCATGCTGTCAAGACTTGCAGTTCTTGCTGATTAAAAATGGCGTACTAGTGTACAGCTAAACGAATCAGGATAAAATTTTGCACAGAGATAAATATAACGTTATTTGAAATACGGACGTCCTGTTAAAATAAGTACATCTGACAACACCGAATCTTAATATAGGCTAAAATAACAATAGAAAGTATTGTTTGACGTTAACCATCGCTGGCTTAGTTGATTACATTCAGATATGTGTTGTGATAAAAATGGCAATGAACATCGATTGACAGATAACATCAGTTTAATAACAGCGAGGCGTCGGTGAAGTTATGCGGGTCGGTAAAGTAATTATCTCTGATCTATTGTCTAGACAAAGTTGTGTATACAAATCTAGCTACTATAGATACTAATACATACATACGATAGGCATCAGAAGTATTAATAATAATAATATTTTGGGATAACTCACACACCGCCATCTGATCCTAAACTAGGCAGAGCCATACTTACTTAATTGTTTCAGCGGCTGAGGCCCTTAAACGGAACAAATACTATAACTTAATTGTTAATTACTTTTGAGCCATTTGGGGTCGAGGCAATTGGTTCATGGAGTCCAAGCGCTCGCTTCCTGCCTACCTACCTACCAAAAGGCCGGCCCGTTTCTCGCATAGAGAATCAGCATTCCCATTCAACGTGGTAATGCCGCCAGCCTAAAACCCAAAAGACTATAGCATGGGGTTCTTCAAGAAAGGAGTTATAAGGTTTTTAAAGGGTCGGCGGCGCGTGAGTGACACCCCTGGTGTTGCAAACGTCCATAGGCTACGGTAACTGCTTACCATCAGGCGGGCCGTATGCTTGTTTGTCACCTTGGTAGTATAAAAAAAAAAAAAAAAAAAAAGCCTTTTGGGCACTTTTCCAGTTGACAGTGATGCGGAGGAATATTATGACGGATAAACTATTCCCTTTTATTTTATATATTCGTTTTCAGGTTGAGTTAGTTAGCTAGCTCGCTAGTATGGTGCCTTACCTCTCTTATTTCATTTTTAAATACATTCATAACGCGAATTTACAAAGGGCTGTTTAACCCTAAAATTACGTAAGCCAAAAAATACATGTTTTTCTTTTATAATGGCACTGTTTCTACCCGTTGTACCGAGAACATAATAACATATAATCTTGTACTTTAATAATGTGTTTACCGACAGCGTCGTTAAGTAAGTATATTGTTCCAAAATTCTCATACGACAGATGACCTATTTTGCATGTTGTATTTACTAAGAATTGCGGCAACAGATGTTTTAGTTTTGAAGCTAGAATTTGTGAACGCTAAAACTGGCTATAAAAATATTAGGAAACTGTTTCTTGTTTGCTACACTGCAAATTGAACTTTAGTTTGTTTGTTTGTTAATTCTGGGGTCGAAACACATTTGCTGCTGGACGTAGGCCTCTTTCATATATTTCCACAGCATTCGATCCTGAGTTGCCGTCATTAATCGACTGCATGTAAACTTCACCATGCTGCTGCCCACCTTGTTGGAGGACTGCCCCTTGTGGATGTCTTTTGGCTCAATAGATAGGTAGATTTTGAGGGTTATTAGTAAGTATTGTGAAGATACGTAGGTATAAACTCAAAAATAATTTGTTCATTCAGCTTCAAAGCTTACAAGTGGTATTGATCTATAAGTCGAGATACTTCTATAAAATGGGTTGTAATCCGAGGAATTGTCTGGAATGATGCCCACGGCCACTTTTTATCAACGCACCTCTCGCCACCGACAGGGAGTTCATCCTCACATTATAGCACCTCAAACGTGCCGTACTGTACGATTTCAGAGAAATTTACTACCATGTATTATTAGATTGTGGAATGAGTTCCCTGTCGAGGTTTTCCCGAGAGACTTTAGCATGGGGTTCTTCAAGAAAGGAGTAATAAACTTTTTAAAGGGTCGGCAACGCGCGAGTGATACCCCTGGTATTGTATCCGTCCATGCTCTTTTGCCTTTTTGGTAGTTATCTTGGTAGTGAAAAAATAGCTTCCAAAATAAACAAAAAACAATTAATTTAAATTCGATTTTTTTTTGCTTATCATGAAAATGTGGTGTTTGAACCTCATGAGTATAATGTAAAATCAAGTACTCAGAACCGTCTTACATGCATGAAGAGATTATTGAATATAGAGGAAGCGAAAGAAGTATGAAAGGAATTGGTGTACCATAGCCTCTGCCAATTGGAGACGGGTAGGCAGACATGTATATATGAATATAATGAGACTGGCCAGATTTGCACTCAATATTTAACTATAACACAAAACCTGATTAAGTACATAATGTCAGTACATACAAACACACATACACATTCAGTATCAAGTGAATGTCTCATGAAATATCAACCGGAGTAAGGAATGGGAACATTTTTTGTAACATCGACTTTCACCAGTCGATAGTGGACTCGCATCCGGTTCACTCTTTACCGTTCGGTCGGACCATTATCGCTAGTCAGTGCATTTTGATTTGCTCTTGTTTAATACGTCAATATCGAGCACCGTTTTTCTTTGATAATTACTTTTTTACCTGAATAATGACACTATGGGAATTCTTTTATCATCTATACTATAGTATAGAGTATGTAAGGATTTAAAAAGAGGTAAAGTTTGTGGCCATGGTGATTCCGTGTGGTGACGGATTAAGAATACAAATGTCACCAACCCCTTCCATCCCTAGGGTGTCGTAAGAGTCGACTAAGGGTGTAAGTCTAGCAGACAATATCCCCTGCAAGAGAGGGGAAAACTCGAAACAAAACCCTATACTAACCCGTCTGGCCAGCGTGGTATAGTAGGCTAATATCCCTCCAAATGTTTGGAGGAGACCCGTGCCCAGCAGTGGGACATTAATGGGTTGATATGAAAAGTTTGTGAAGTTGTAGGGGAGGTAATTTCTGAATCTATAGAAACCGATTTTGAAAATTGTTTTACCAATGGAAAGCCCCGTTATTTGTGAGTGTCATAGGTTATATTTTATTGACAAAAACATTACGGAACCTTGGTAAATACCACTTGTGCGAAGCCGGAACGAGCGGCTAATATAAAAATAAACTCACTTCTTTAAAACCACGTATCGGATTTTGATGTGTTTTTAGTATCGTTTAGATAATTTCTTCCAGAAGGTTTGTTTGTAGGTATAATATCTACGTGCATATTATAAAACGAAAAAAAACCTACAAAACGAAACCGGGTATGGAAAAATACATTTATAATATATTTATTTACAAGAAAATCCTTTTAATGCAAACTTACATCATTTCAGGAACCTTTGTGCAAAAAGTTTAAAGTTTGTAGCCCCAGCTAACTAGGCTCTGTTGCATAAGCAAGAAATTCTATTTTAAAAATCTGTAGAACTTTCCAGAAACTATCATTTTTGTTTGAAAGTAAAACCATAGTTTACTATCAGGATGGTGACATCACTGGGCTGCGTGGTTTACGACCATCTGCAATACATGTTCCAAATTCTAAACTTGCTTCTATATAAAAACACACTATGCAAATATACACCTTAAATCATGCATGTTGAGTATATATTTCTGTGCAGCTAAGTTGGATTTATGACATTTCATATGCGTTTTTTCAGTTGAAAATTCGCCTTATTTCCTACTTGCCAAAGTTGATATTTGCATGAAGAGTAATTAAAACTATTTCTAGCGTTTCTTGGTAGGTATAGAAGATATTGTCTTAACTATAATACTACTTCACGTCCTGCTGTACCCCTTAAACGTTTGGTTAGCTGTAAAGTTTTCATGTTGGTTTTCTCTCGATTGTATACTGCACAATAGTAATAATTTCGGCTTAAGCGGCAAGACCAAATATTAAACTGTAGTAAAAGTACTTTATAATATTTTGCCTATACCCAGCCACTGCTGGGTATAGGCACAGATTACTAAAGAGTTATAGGTTGCATCAGGGTTGATGATGAAATCACTGACGTCATATCAGGTTCCAGTGGTTCACCCATGAAGGCGTGTGTTGGTGCACAGGGGGGTTTTAGTCGGTATGCCGGCCGTCTACCATCTTTGAGCCGGACAGCCTGACATAACCGCCTCGCTACCCCAGGCGAGGCGGTATGCGTAAAGCATTTTTCTTCTACAAAAAAAATAAAATAAAAGGGTTGATGATGAAGAAGAAGAAGAAATAGTGCTCTCTCTCTCTGTATTCCCTTACTCTCATAGTCCGATAGGACGGTAATCTGACACTAGCTGAGAAAGATCAGGCTCAGGATCAAAAGTTTATCCTGCTCCACTTCACTCTGAGATGTAGCACTACCAACTTTTTTTATTATCTAGCGGGAAAAACCCAATATCCATACTAATATTATAAATGCGAATGTACCTGTTTGTTTGTTGCCTTTTCACGACTAAATGGCAAAACGGATCGTAAAGAAATTGGACAAGGAGATAGATGGTGTCCGGGTGAAGCACATAAGGTAGTTAGTAGTTTTTACCAACATCCACACAATCTGTGTGCCAAATTTCATCCAGATCCGTCCAACCGTTCTGATTTGATTGAGAATCAAACTATTGAATAAATTGAGAATAAAACTGTTGCAGATTATTTGCTCAATCAATTTATGTACTTATCTATGCTTAAATTCCTTCCTTAGCTATAAATATCGACAAAGTCAAAATAACCAACAATTCTCATACGCCTAACCGAAAAAAATCAAATTTAATTACTCGTAAAGAACAATGCTATAAAAAAATAAAAGAAATGTACTTGGAACTGACGCTAATTGATTAATGTGTTTAAGTTCAAACTAGCGTTTTAATATTATGTATGTTTCTTTCTAACGTATCAATTATGTGTTATGTTAGAGCGAGACGGTGCGATTGTCCGTCGATTGTTTTAGTTGAAGCCTCTCACACGGCCGTTCACAATCACAATGAATGAGATGATAAATTGTTTTGATAAAGTTACGACTTTCTTATAACAGTACATGTTTATATTTTGTTACTTGAACTTTAGTTGTTGTACCGCTCATAGATATAATATTGTCACCTTCCTCAATAAGCGTTGTCTATTTAGCAGTTTACTAGTGGCCAGCCCCGACTTTGTCTGGTTTAAACAATTTTTTATTCGTTTTGGGATTGTATTTCCAAAAATTCTTCTTAGTTGCTTAAATTATAACACTTAAATTATTATTATTTAAGGAACCTGTGTGCAAAATTTCACTTTATTCGTTCTCATTTTTTCAAGAAATTCTCTTGCCCACCGATTCTCCTTGTAAATTGAAAGCTCTCTGATATTCTGTATCCTTCATAAGAAGCTTAGGAAGTTTATCCAGAAACGCAAACTTTTACACGATATAAAACAGTGTAAAATGCCATAACTGGATCACGTTATTAGAATAGACATGGCAGATACAAGCCCAGACTCTCTAAACAAGTGGCATAAGCGATAGTTGAATCGAAAAGTCAAAAAAGCAAATGTATGGGATTAGACGTAAGTTATTTGGTTTTTTGACTTTTCGATTGAACTACTGTATATGCCACGTTATGTTTGTCTAGAGGGGCTTGTTTGTAATAGAAAGAAGGTCATAGCAAAAAGTCATTATTGCAAAAAATCCTCAAATAAATTAAAAAATGATGAAACTCTTTTGTCATGCAATTGAATAGAAATCAAAGAAGAAAAGAAAAAAGAGAAGAAATTAGAAGTAGCGCTTAAATTGTACACCGAATTTTATCAAAATCGGTGCTACAGTTTAACCGGATTCACTGTTACAAGTGCAGTATGATATACCACGTGTAATTACACGGAAATTAACTTTTTGGAGAAATCGGAGTAAGCCAAATTTATATGCGAGTTTCGTTGGAATCCATTTAAAACTTTAACGACATGTTGGCCAAATATACGTCAATAATATATCGACTACAGTATGCCTATAACATAATAATAAAGATTGTAAGTTTTTTATACTACCTAGGTGGTAAACAAGCATACGCCCTGCCTGATGGTAAGCAGTTACCGTAGCCTATGCACGCTTTTAATAGAGCTTCCTATCACATGTGTGTTGCCGACCCAAAAAAAATACACTAGGACTTTATGATGGAGTATCCCTGGGATAGGAAAACGTTTGATGATGAGTCCAGTGAAGTAGCGCTGGACTCATTTAGGGATGTGTTTGGTAAGTACTTTATTGTACTTACATAGTGGTAGATACCACTATGGAGATGGAGATGCAATAGGTATATGTAAAGTACTTACCTCAATTATTATAATTAAAAAAAAAAGATAATAATTGGGGTAAGTACTTTATTGTACTTAGTGGTATCTACCACTATGTAAGTACAATAAAGTACTTACCCCAATTATTATCTTTTTTTTTTTTAATTATAATAATTGAGGTAAGTACTTTACATATACCTATTGCATCTCCGTTTTCGGCAGTACTGCAGCACTAGCAATTTTATTTATTTATTTTATTTTAGAAAAGACAACTCCCGCACTAGAGAACAAGCTCTGTGTCGCGGGGGACTTTACAAACATACAATTAACGGACACAAACTACACCAAGACTCAGAACATCACTTTGTGGATCACACAAAGTTTTGTCACAACCTCGTGCTCAGCAGGCGCATACTGCGGCCGGTCTAGTGACCACCAAAGCAATTGTCATGCATGTCAGCCGTATGCACTACCAAGACAGCAAGAAACTTGCTCTACAAAACTCGTATCGTGCAAATGGACCTTTAAAATATATTATGCAAGACAAGTTTTAAGAATTGGTCCGCGAACAGGTTTCCTGATACAGTTGCATCATTGCACACTTGTGAAGTTTTATTTATGAGCCGCGTGCTTCGATGTATATTATACTAGCTGTTGCCCGCAGCTCCGCCCGCGTAGATGTCGGTTATCGCTGTAAAAAGTAGCCTATGTGTTATTCCAGACCATAATCTATTTCTGTGCCAAATTTCATCCAGATCCGTTCAGTAGTTTTCACGTGAAAGAGTAACAAACATCCATCCATCCATTCTTACAAACTTTCACATTTATAATATTAGTAAGGATTATTTTATAAGTAGGTATAGATTTTATGTTTTAACTTCTTTTGGCATGAAAAATAATTGGTATTGAAATTTCACATCTAAAATCACAGTGACAAATCACTGTTAAATAGAGCAATCACTACTATGCTTGCGGCTCACTGGACATTATCTCAATAACGACAGACACGAGGCGTATGACTCATCACATTGTTATTTATCATTATTATTTATACACGTTATCGGATATGATGAGTATCAATTTGTTTACCACTTTGGGGATCCCCGTAGGGGCTTTTTAAGCAAGCACAAACGCAACTGTTATTGCCTGTTCCAAAAAACCCCGATAAATTAGGTCATCAATTACTGTTATAGGATTAAATGATAATCATTTCCAATTTTTAATAAACAAATCGTTTAGTGGGATTTTTTTAAAAGTTTCTGAACGTAGAAAAAAGAATAAGGATGTATGTAGTAAATTTTTAAAAAGCAATGTGAATTCTGCTAGTCCGCTAACAAGGATAAAGACAAAAGAAGAAATAGCAAGAAACTCGAGCCATTCATAATTTAAGTATTTAAATTGCCCGGTAATTTCAATTTTCTGTGAGTTCAGTGAATTTTCGGTAGCATGCAAATTGCAAAGTGACGCAACTAGAAGCTACGTTAAGCACATTTATGCCTACAAACAAGTAAGCAAGTAAGTAGTTACAGTAACCTATATATATAACGCTGGCAATACCTGAGACAAGAAGATTTTGACGCAGATCGTCACTTTCCCAAAATGTCTTCGCGAAAACATTGTGTAAAAAAAAACCTTCCGCGTCAAAACCCCGCCCAGGAACAAAACTGGTCGCTGTGTGTATTTGCCAAATAACTACACACCACTAGTTGTGTTCCTGTGCAGGGAGTACGGATCTCGGAACTCGTCTTCTATAGTGAGGTTTTCTAATCAGGCGGTACCACGTAGGTAGGTATAGTGCCCTCCATCCATCTCAAACCATAAACGTCCCAAACATTTGAATTTCCCATTTGAATTGGGTCTTCTCCATACATTTGAAGGGGTATTAGCCTACTACACCACGCTGGCCAGACAGACGGGTTGGTATAGGATTTTGTTTCGAGTTTTTCCACTCTTGCACTGGATATTGTCTGCCTGACTTACTCCCTTAGTCGACTCTTACGACACCTTCGGGATCGAACGGGGTGGTGACATTTGTATTCTTAATCCGTCACCACACGGACAAGTAGTGCCCTACTTTTAGAATTTTCCATATTTTTCTACTTTGTAATTCCCCATCAGTCACAGGGTTATCAATATAAAGAATTTAGATAATTATGCATTATAAATTGATAAGAAAACAAAATTATGAGCGTGAGTAAGTCATTATTGATAACAGAATGCCTGGGTACCTAATATTGTCGAGTAATATTAGCTTCAATCTAAATTTAATAATGGTTTATATTAAAAAGTATCTATAAGGTAATCAATTAATCCTATTTACAGGAAGAAAAATTACGCTAAGATTTTTTTATACGGCCCGCCTGATTTTAAGCCTATGGACACTTGCAATACCAGAGATATCACTTGCGTGTCGCAACACGCAAGTGATATCATAAAATGGGTCGAGAAATGTGGAAATACGAGAGATATCCTCTCGTATTTCCACATTTCTCGACCCATTTTTTACACCAGGGCTTTAGGATGGGGGTATCCCTGGGATAGTAAAGCGTTTCTTTCAAAATGCATCTCTAAATGAGCGCTGGAGATCTGTAGGTACTTACACACAAGAACACAAGTACACCGCTGTGTGCAGTTATTTGGTTGTGGTTTTCTGTAAGATGAAGGTTCTTCCCCAGTAGGGCTTGCTAGCTAATATGCTGCCCTACCTTTCTTAAAATATGTATTTGATAAGGAGACAGGTGATGCTAGGGAAGATCATAGTCTATTTATTTGAAAATAAAAAAACGACGCGGGCAAAATCTCAGTCAGAAGCTGGTATTGTTGGGTACATTATAAAAATTGTAATTTATGTTTTCCTTTCAGTTCTCTTGATAGAGGAGAGGAGACCTGTGCCCAGCAATGGGACATATATGGGTTGCTATTATCTTAATCTATATTTTTCTAATTATTGTCCTGAAAGTACAGTGCGATCAAGTTTCTCAGTTTCAAACTTTAAAATGCCAGGAATTTCCGTCTGCATCTCTGAATAACAAACGTGACAATACGCTGGCCTTTCATATACCTACGTTGCATTGCAACCTTCACCTTCTTATTGCTACTATAATTAAAAAAATATTCATAATATTTATGTACCTATTCTTTTCATGAAAACGTTCATGCGTATCGTTCTTAAACTCAAAACAAAGTTATGCCTCGCTTGAATTTAATATACATTCCTGCATTTATAGCAAAAAATCATATACTTATTGCGAAACAAATCATAATACATAGCGATTCTTTTTTTAATGTGATTAGAATGTTGTTACAGAGAATGGTGGGTTAAGTTGAACTTATTTAACGAATAGAGGGGCCGTACGATGAGTTTTGTCTTTCGATCGAGGAAGAGAGACGGAACTATACATGCAATATAGCTCGGCCCTTCTTTAACATGAAATAGTACGGGGGTATTCCTCGAAGCGCACCCATTTTGAAACGCAACTAAAGTATTCCTCGAAACGCACCATTCAGGTGCGGTAACGAAAGAAATTAAAAATACACCGCACCTGAATGGTGCGTTTCGAGGATTACTTTAGGTGCGTTTCAAAATGGGTGCTCTTCGAGGAATACCCCATGTTACGGCCCCAGAGCCTCTAGACAAGTGGCATGAGCGATAATCGAATCGAAAAGTCAAAAAAGAAAATGGATGGAATTTGACGTGAGTCTACGATTTAATGTCGTAAACTTACGTCAAATCCCATACATTTGCTTTTTTGACTTTTCGATTCGACTACCGTACTTGTCTAGAGGGGCAGGTCCTTAGCGTTGATCGCTTTCAAACGTTTAGGCCTGCAAGAGACTTAGCGATAACTCCCATCGTACAATTTTTTCATTATTTTCTATGACTCTATGTGTACATGTTTGATCATCGACATTTGTGTTAAATGACCTGTTGGTCTAGTGGTTAGTGAGTCTGACTGCTAAGCCGGAGGTGTTCGATTCCGACATGAAAAAAAACTTTGTGTGATTTATAAAAGTTTGTTCCGAGTCTGGGTATAATTTGTATGAATTGTATATTTGTAAAGTCCTCCACGACACAGGGCTTGTTTCCTAATGCGAGTCCTCATTTTTTTGAAGACAATATTTATTTACCTTATAGTGAGTTATGAAGATTTAACTACCTTTTATACTATAAAAGTTTCTTAAGAAACTCATTCCTAAACGAATTTTAGATACCGACACTCACGCTCAGAAATATAACCACACCGCTTTGTGTAATTATTTGGGTGTAGTCTTTTGTAAGTTAGAGGTCTATTGATAATCGGGCTTTCTCGCTTACATGGTGCCCGTCTCTTGTTGTCACGCCTCGTTCTCTAAACATTAACAACATACTAATGTCTAGTTAGTACCTACCTCTTCACACGATGCAATTTTATAACAGTATACAATTATCGATGCGATTGCCAAACTGTTCAATGACTTGGTCACGATTCTTACTCAATACTGATGAGAATGTGCACGACTTGATCTACGTATTTATTTGTATTTTTATTTATTTTCAACGTTTGATTAGACAATAAGATTCGGAGACGCTTTGTAGTATAGGAATTGGGAATTCTACTTATATTATAAACGCGAAAGTTTGTAAGAATGTATGTTTGTTACTCTTTCACGCAAAAACTACAGAACGGATCTGGATGTAATTTTGCACATATGTAGATTATAGTCTGGAATAGCACGTAGGCTACTATTCATAGCAATAACCGACATCCACGCGGGCAGAGACGAGAGCAACAGCTAGTATATTATAAACGCGAAAGTTTGTAAGAATGTATGGATGTATGTTTGTTACTCTTTCACGCAAAAACTACAGAACAGAAACAGCCAAAATGCCTTATTTCAATAAATACTAGATACATTTTCCTTTCTAAGAAAATGTTCATAAGTTCTTTTGGTCTGAAATCAATATTAAACAGGGTTGCTGTTTATTAAAGTGACCAGCGAAGTTTGCGACCGGTAATAAATTTAAATAACTTTGTTTAGAAACTTTGAGAGAGTTATTAATAAAGTATTAATTTTTCCTTTAGGCATTCCTTTTGGTTATTAAATTTAAATATAGAATGTATAAAAATAGCATTGAATTAGCTTTTGCCTTGGCTCTGCCCGTATGAATGTCGAAATTAAGAGAGGTAGGTAGGGCATCTCCACCTTACAAATGTCAAATCACATACATTATTTTTATATTCTATTCGGTTCGACAACCGTAAATGCCTCTTGTCTGTAGGGGCCGTAGGTACTTACGCCTATGAACACAACTACACCTCTGTGAGGTAACCTCAGGCGGGCCTTTGGACGTTTGCATTACCTCTCTTAGATTCCCCTTAAAATCTTAAGGTTATTTACCTTATTATATTTTATATAGAATACATTATTTTATTTCTGTCATTACTAGATGGCGCTAATTGCGCCGTCATAAAAAGTATATATACGTAGAAATTCCTAGAAAATGCTTTACCGCCGCAAATTTACCGTACTGATTTTATGTTCCGGGAAATAATACGTAGCCGGTATATTTTTTTGTGAAAAGATATTTACGTATTATGTACCTACGTATATTGTAGTATGAGTAGTATGACTAGAGTTCACGACGACCTTGTCTGACTAAAGTCAAGGCCGATGCATTTTTTCTCATTCATATAACTGGTTGTATAATTATTTAATTATCGAACAGTAAACTACCTACTACGTTTTAAATATTTGTTTTAGTCTATGATAAAATCCTGGTGTTAATATTTTGGGCTGGGAACACGCAAGTGATATCTATCTACCTCATCTATTGCAAGCGTCTATATGCTATGGTGTCTTACCATCACGCGGGCCGTATGCTTGTTTGCCACTAAGTAGCTAGTATAAAAAAAAACAGTCTGAAATATTTTACAATGTACTCGTAATTGCGAAATTAAACAAAAAATACAAATTCTAAAAATATTTACTTTTGAATTTTTCAATATTTAGATTACCTACCTTTATGTAGTTGTTACCCGCGTCTTCGTTTACATGATTGCTAAGTATGTATCTATATTAAATCTTTTTAGAGTTATGATTATCATCAGCCGAATGACGCCCACGTGCACTGCTGGATATAGGTCACCCCTAAGGATTTCCACAGCATTCAGTTTTAAGCTGATACCTTGTGCAACCGCTGCTCAGAAATGCTGTCTTTGCCAGAAAGGAAAAATAATATTACTTACCATGTCCCTCTCTTGTCTACCAATTAATTCTACATATTACCTGCTTAGTTGTATTCAAACTCTGATTCATATAAAGCCCGCTCGCGATAAAGACCTCTTATGCCAAACGCTTTGCGCACGCATTGTGTGTTTTGACTCTTGAGTGTTTTTCTTAGAAATAAAGCAACATGAAGCTTCGCTTCTGTTAAATTTGTGGGAAATTAAGGAGATGTAAAATTTTAAAAATATCGCGTTGGATAACTATTAGCTACGATTTATATTAGTATAAAAAATCGTTAAACTTGGTCGCGTCGCCAACATTTTTATTTGCGATATTTAACTCAACTTTTTAAAAATGATAATAAATTTTGTCTGTGTTGTGGCGAATTAAGAATGCAAATGTCACCACCCCGTTCCATCCCGAGGGTGTCGTAAGAGTCGACTAAAGGAGTAAGTCAGGCCGACAATATCAACTGCAAGAAAGGGAAAACTCGAAACAAAACCCTATACCGTCTGGCCAGCGTGGTATAGTAGGCTAGTCCCTTCAAATGTATGTAGGAGACCCGTGCCCAGCAGTGGGACGTTTATGGGTTGAGATGATGAATCAATTTTAAGCTTTAAATTACCTAGGCAATGTTTATTTTTATAATTCGATAACCATTTAGTTGCACACGAAAACGGCTTAAGTACCAATATCTTGGATTATTAATCGTCATCATCACGTCCGTCTGTATAATAATAAAATTATATTATATTATTAACTCATGCCATAGCATAAGGAAGAGGAAGAGTCTCTCTTACACTCTGCCTGGCCTCGTTGGTTCAGCTTAATAGATACACTAGCACAAAAAAAAGAAAAACAACATGCGGGGCAGTCTTTGGGGACTGCCGATAGAAGTGAAAACCAAGTAACCTGTGGAGCTATTAATTATTTTGATGATTATTATTACACGAGTTCTATGATTTTCTTTTTAAGTGTTTAGTTCAAAAACAATGATTGATTGATTGAAGCCAGAGAAGCAAGCAAGCCCGATTTGGGGAAGGTCCTCCCTTACAATAAATCACAGCCAAAAAACTAACGACGCGAATGTTGTCTAAAGTATCTATTGTAAAAGCTACGTTACATGCTTACCATCAGGCAGGCCGGCGGGTATGCTTGTTAAAAAATCCGTAACACACAAACTGACAAACATATTCTAAACATATCTAACACATGATATTTTCCACTCGTAACTTATCCTTTATTTTGTTTGATCATCGAGCACGTTTTTGTGACATCATACTTGCAAAGTTTATTGATCTCTTGATGACATAAATGAGCATACAGCTAAAGGGAATTATTCTTTTTGTTTTCTGGTTTACATTTATATATATCATCACGCACGTCTGCTATTGGGGTAGGTAGAAATTATGGTACGCCAATTGCTTCGATACATACTTATTCCGCTTCATCCACATTCATCAACCTCCTCATGCATGAACGTCGGTTCTCGGATACCTAATTTTAATTTGGCCGTTATCTAGCACATACTTGGTCAATGTTTTGTTTTGTATTAAGTATTTAACAAGACATTCTACTTAAATTAAGTGGCAATGGGCGGGGCACATAGCTCGAAATATCGATGGTCGTTGGGACAGTAACATTCTAGAGTAGCGACCACAAACTGGTAGACGCAGCGTGGGCGAGCCTCCAACAAGGTGGCCCTAAGATCTAGTAAAGGTTGCGGGCAGTTGATGGACAAGGTCAGCTCAGGATCGAATGCTGTGAATGTGTCCAGCAGTGAACGACTTTTAACTGAGATGATGAACGATACTTGGATCAAAAAATTACCACCTAGTATCATTCTTCTTCTTCTTATTGTTTGGTTAGTGGCCAACCTGGTGACAGAGTTATTTAGATCGCCCATATTTAGGCCTCTGTCGTGATCTAACGGCTCTTAACAGTCGGGACCGACTTTTAACGTGCCATCCGAAGCACGGAGATGCTCAGATGAAATACCACTATGCGGTCACCCATCTATAGGGTTACCGCGCCCTTGGTTGCTTAAACCCGTTGATCGTTTACCGAACAGCAAGTGCACCTGGCTATGAGCGCCTCATATCATCATCATCATCATTTTACCTATGATAGGATCGAACCTCACACCGCAGCTTGTTTTACGGACTACCACTGTGACCTGTGTCATTAAAGTCTAAATCCCTTCTATGTTATAGTATAAATGCAGAAGTGACTCCGTCTGTCTATTTCTGCCTTTCACAACTAAACGGTTGAACATACCATAATTATATTTGGCAAAAAGATAGATGGTATCCTGGGACATAGGATATCTTCCTATCTAGTATACCTACTATAAAAGCTTGTAAAAATTGCTAGACTTACAATTCTCTCATACCGTGTTTAAATTGACACAAACCTAATAAAATGAATGATAAAGCCTTGTCAGGGCTGGTCAAGTGGAAATTTAATTAGTGCCGATCAAACGAGCTACTTGTAGCTCCAACCGGAATGTTAAAAGGTTCCCCAATCAATCTAAAAATAACACCTTAATTTGTTTGAAATGAAACAGTTTTGTTTTTATTCAAAGTTATAATATAGTCAGATATTGATTAATAAGGAATAGTTAACAATAGAATATCTTACTTATGTATATGATATTTTACTTAGGTGTATCCTTTTTCTTTTTATTCTTAGGTGTATCATATTATAGAAACTATTTGTGGCCCGCTTCGTCTGCGTAGATCTTTTGTATGTTTGTTACACCCTATGTACTATTCTGATGTATCTAAACTAATATTATAAAGAGGAAATATTTGATTTAACTCTAAAAACTACTCGACCGATTAAAAAAAAAACTTTCGCCATTAGAAAGCTACATTATCAGTGGGTAAATTTTATTTAAAAAAAGACGAGTTTCCTACGAATATCTAATAAATGCCCACCCGTGCGAAGCACACGCCGCTTTGCACGGGAGGACAAGTTTCATAAAAATCCGTCCAGTATTTTTATCCTTACAAACTTTAGCGTTTAAAATGTAAATAAAATCGATGTTTAGCATGGAATTAGAGATATATATATTTATACAATTTACAATTTCATAGGTAATAAACATTTTTCCAATAAGTAATAATATACATGCACTTACAAATAAATTATAATGCAAACAAAGATTTCAAGAAACGCTCTCATAAACTACATATTTTCTAATTCACAACAGATGGATGCAATAAGTATTAAATCTACCACTCTAGGTGTTAAGAACCCGCATTCCTAACAAAATTAAAATGTTCATCACGAACTCTATTTGGGTTTTCCCACAAAATTCAGTAGTGTACTAGGTTCATTACCCCTGAGATTTTAGTACTACTTCTCTAGAAAAAATGTTTTTGTGTATACATTTCGCATGTTTCTAGTTTAACAAATGGAACTAATATGCAAATCAATAGATGTAACAAAATGTTTACGATACCTGATAATAGAATTAGTACCTAAGTATGTTTTTTCTTTGTATTTTTAACGGTCTTGAAACAAAATTCTAACGCTCTCCTGATAGAGGAGAGGCTTTTGTTTTTTTCTTATTTTATAATTTGGCATTTAATAACATTGAAATTAAAGTTGTCATCTTACGAATATCAAATTACATTTAAAATTCATGCCCCTGATGCATTCAAGATAGGTAACAAAAATGTTATACGAGTCGAGAGAGAAAGCTATTGAAAATATATATATTTTCAATAGCTTTCTTAAGTTTTTAATGGTTAATTATTCATGCCCATGGTGTCATTAATGTCTTTGATTATTACTTTAAGTGAATAGAAAAAAAAATGATGATCAAGAAAGGTGACCATTAGAGTGGTAGATACTCTTTGAGTGGTTAAAACATAATACATGTAATTTAGATAACACGAATGCACGTGTGGTCTAGTGGTTCATTAATAGACATATAAAAATATACAGACATACTATATGCCTATAATTAGCTTAAAACAAAACATAAAATTCCTACTCGATTTTATGTCTCTAGAATTAGATTGACCTCAAAAATCTACGTAATGTTGCAGTCTCAAAATAAAATGCAAAATATTTGGTGAAATTTGCATATAATTCAAAAACAAATGACATTTAATTCGAAAATCAAAACACCTCTTTTAAATTCTTTTCTTAATTAGATTGGTACATGTTATACATACAGATAATGTTAAAAGAAAACTCAGATCGAAATTTAAAAGTAATTAAAATAATACGCCCACAATTTATTTATGTTAATGCGAAATAATAATGAGCCTTTTTTGGCGGTATAACTGGTAATAAGGTAGAGTTTGGTCGTCGAGTCGGAAGCCCATCGGCCATCAGGCAGTCGGAAGGCGTTCGTTCGGCAGAGGTCGGCGACCGAGTTCGGCTCCATGGTCGTTCATTCGCCTCAACTATTCGTTAATGTATATTTACACTCACTCACTGCCAAGGTGAGGGACGCCATCTAAACGCGTAGATTGATTAGTATAATATAACGAAAACATTATTCTAAGTTTAAAAGCTTTAGCTTATAGGGATTGTCTTGGGATTAATAGCTATGTAAAGAATATCATTACAGTCATTTACTTAGTTATGTGCCGATAAATTGACATTAATGAATTGACATTATTGAATAACATTTCAATAATGTCAATTAATTTTTGAAGTGAAAACTTCTTTAGGCGAGTTGAGTTTCTTGTATCAAAATCTTGGTGTTAATATTGGTTTAGTAAAATTTAATAGGTAGGTACAACACTTTTTTTAAAATTGATTTGTATGTACCTAGTTAAGAAATATGAGCGGTAACAGCGTCCATTCGCTACGGTAACCGTACATCAGGCGAGCCGTATGCTTGTTTGCCTCCTTGGTAGTATAAAAAAGGTACCTACTTATCAATTTATAATTAAACCTTTAAATTGAGCATAAAAATTCATAGAGACCAAGCCTTTTGGTATTCAGTGTTGATGTGTGTTGTGGTTTTTATGACATCATTCAAGAATTTTAGGAACCTTTGTTTGCTTCTTAGAAGTAGGTAGTTAACTATTGAGAGTGTTAACTGGTTTATTCCTATGTACTATCAACTAAGATGACTCTCGACTACCTACTTATAGAATGTTTATTTATTAAACAAACGTAGTGATTAGTTACTCTGTGTATTAAACAAAATATATTATACTAGCTGATGCCCGCGGCTCCGCCCGCGTGGATGTCGGTTATCGCGATAGATTGTAGTCTGGAATAGCCTATGTGCTATTCCAGACTACAATCTATCTGTTGTATGCGAAATTTCATCCAGATCCGTTCAGTAGTTAGATGCGTGATAGAGTAACAAACATTCATCCATCCATACTCACAAACTAATTATTGTGGTCTTCGGGTGTAAATAAGTGACAGGGCAAATGAAGACGGCTTTTTCGTTAAGCAATTTTGGCTGGTCAAAATCGCTTAGATAAAAAGTCATCAGTGGTCGATCGCCAAAGTGGTAGATAGTAGGTACCTAACTAGTTTGTAATGTCTTACGGCTTCTTCAATCTATTGTTTAGAGCCATAGAGATAAGCATCATTTCAGTGACACGTGACATTTAACTGTCATTTCTAGTGACAGAAGCGAAAGTCACATAAAAATGTATTCAGAATATTAAAGATAAAAAAATGTATGTAAATTCAATGCGGGTTCGTACTTTAAATTCATACCTAAATGTAAATAACCTAATTTAGAATTGCCTACGTTATTTGAATTTAAAATGAATCTAGCGTTTTATGAAAATAGTTTAGAATCAAAATGCAAACAAATGGCAACTCAAGGTTAAAGAAGAAAGGAATTTAAAATCCAAATTTAAATTTGGAATATTGAAAAGAATTTCAATATTCCAAATTTAATTTATACGAAATGATTATGCCAAGTGAATCAGAACGCAATTTTTCAAAAGAACTTAACGACATAAATCCTGCAAAATAATTAGGTATCTACTCACAAAAAAAATATAAAAAATCTCCAGGTACATATATAAGACTTCATAAAACACATTATATAAGTATAAAAAGGTATTAAGAAACAAATCCCAAAAACTATAACTGACAACTAACAAGTAACTCGGAACTCGGCAATCATTTTAAAATTTCGACATTCATAATTCGAATGCTTTAGTGGTGTACCATGTCTGTCATACACAAATACTATTTTGATAAAGTGCAATTTAACAGCCATTGAACTGATGAGCACGTTCAACAATTTTAAGTGCCGCTGATTCTATCAGACCAATCAGCATGTTTTATTTTATTTAAGTATCTATTTATAACAATCATCTATTCTATGAGTTCCATAATAATAATCATCATGACGCCTTCGTTTTTTTTATACTAGGCGGCAAACAAGCATAGAGTTAAAAAATACATGACATACCTACTTCTTTTTGTCATCGTTGATAGGTTTTATCTAATAAATAACTACTCAGTTTGACTAACTTCACTAACTGTTACTTTGGCCCGCTGAAAAATACCCTAAATATGGTAACCCTCGTAAATGGGTAGTTTGTCCTCGTTTTATTAGACTATAAGGGACTTGCAGGTAATCAGAATCAAATTGGATTTTACTATGTGGAAGTCTTACTAGTCATTGAAGTAGAACAGCGTAAAGCAACCCAAGTCCTTAGTTTTCTTATTATAAATGATCGGAGAGAGACTTGACCACCTGAGGACCATAAATTTATTAGAAAGGGCGTGTCGTGTCGGTGTTATATAAAATAACATAAATAACATAACCATTTATTTTAATTTTATTTCGGATAGGTATCATGGCCATTACGACTCAAATCACACAATAACATTATATTAAGTATGTAAATAAGTTAGAAAGAATGAGAAAAAAATAAACTAAGCAATATTGAACTCTAAGGTGTTGCAAACACCGTTCTTACTAATGTATTATGTTTTTTTATCTGAGTTAGCGTAACGGCTCGCAAGTTTATTGACCGCGTGGTTGTTTGCTGCCTACATGCTTGTTTTGCAATCATGATGTAGGTAAATATCTGCACAGAATAACATTTTCGGCAATAATTTCGAAAATAGAACGTTTATGTGCAATAAAAAATAATTTTTATCGGCCAATGATGATGACGACTTTTAATAAAATGATTTTCATAGTTTGAAGGAATCATAACTCATTTGTAATACAAAATATAAACTTTTTACGCCAAAATATTTTTTAAGAAATTTTATATACTTTATATGTTTAATATAATCTGTGATGATAATAAATTATTGCTCTAAATTATCTGTTAGACTGTTATTGTTGAGCTGTAAATTGTATCAATGGCTGTCAAATAAATGAAAAATTATAATTACCTTGATGTAAAAATAATTAAAACATTTTTTCTAATTCGACCTATTATTCCGTACAAAAGTTAAACAATATAGGTCATATTGTTTAACTTCCTCTTTTAATTTTATGAATAGTGAAGTTCCCGCCTTTTCAGTCGAAGTTAGTAACATTTTTTATCACATTTTTAAATGACTATTAATTTTGATGTACCTATCTTTTAAGTATACGTAGGTAAGTTACGGCATATTTAATCAAAAAAACTACGTAAGTATTCATTTTAACAGCTGCTGTCATGTACAATTACGTTCTTCCGTAAATTTTACGACTCTGTATGATTAATTGATTATACACATAAAACAAGAAATACAAAAAAAACCCTACTTAGTTATTATGTGTAATGCCAATATATATGTGAATATAGAAACGAAGTGTTGTTTTTATACTCCCTTATCGCATATCTGTATATCCGTCTATGGATTTTCTTTATTGTTGTTTACTCACGTTAGCACACTGGCGCGACAATGCTCTGTACTTGATAATCCTACTAACATCATAAACGTGAAAGTTTGTAAGAATGTATTGATGTATAGATGTATGTTTGTTACTCTTTCAGGCAAGAACTACTGAACGAATCTGGATTAAATTTGGCATAGACTTTTTATCCCGAAAAAAAATGTAAGCGCGTCCGAAGCCGCGGCAGCTAGTCGGTTATAAAGCTAACTCGCCCAGCCTATCAGGACTAAGAATCTAACGTAATTTTTATTTATTATTCCAGGAGATGCACGGCGATGTACTGGACGAGGACTCAGAGATGACAGACTGGCTCATCGAGCGTGACTCCAAGTCCGGCGTGGTGTTACACGACAGGCTGATGACAGACGCCGCATTAGGCGCAGCACCAATCAAGACAGAGCACTCATACAGTCTACATTCAGATGTTGAGTCTGCACCACCTTCACCACATCATACCAAAGTAGACGGTGAGTACCTATTTATCTAGAGTCGAACTATTCCGTGGGAACGACCTCCACCTTCCAGAAGACCACAAGCCAAATGACAACACACAGCGGTGTAGTTGTGAGTACTAGGTTTCCAGACCCTCTAGACAAGTAGCATAAACGGTAGTCGAATCGAAATGTCAAAAAAGCAAATGTATGGGATTTGGCGAAAGTTTACGATATAATGTCGTATACTTACGTCAAATCCCATACATTTTATTTTTTACTTTTTGATTCGACTACCGTTTATGCCACTTGCCTAGAGGGTCAGAGCTCATTTAGGGATCCGTTTTTCTATCCCAAGGATACTCTGTCATAAAAACCTGGTGTTAATTTTTTGGGTCGGCATGACGCAGGTAATACTCAGGTATTGCTTTATTTCTTTCATATATATCATTCATTTGATCTAAATTAATAAATTTGAGTCAGACGAGCCGTTCTTTCCTCAGCAAGCAGCTTGTGATACATATTACCTGTACATAATAATAATAATTTAATTCGGAATATTCCATATTTTGTTAGTAACAATTTTCTTACATACTAGTGTTAGTTGACAATTCTTAATTAAATTAATTAAAAGCAGTGTGGAGCCGCATCCACCGCCTCATAATAGGCGACTCCCACCGATCCATAAAAACACCCAGGATGGTGTTGGTACTGCTTCGGACTCTACATAAACGTAATAAACGACATCTACATAAACGTAATAAACGACATAGTTTATCACCTTGTTTCACACGCACTTATAAAAAATAATACATAACAATAATCATTTAATGAAATACACCAACAGTATCAGCATTCAATTAATCCGAGAAAACTCATAACTTTAGGGATTAATGGCTTCCATACATAACGAAATTTGATAAAAACCGGTTTAAAAAATACTCGTTTTACGGTTTTGGTACGTGAGCGAATTTACATTACAATACGTGGGTTACGTAATTTGTGTAATTCGGTACCCCAGGATCTAGAGCTGATCGAATATATTAGAGACTAGCGGTTGACCGCGGCTCTGCCCGCGTGGATGTCGGTTATCGCAATAAAAAGTAATATATTAGCTATACTAGACTATATTCTATCTCTGTGCCAAATATCATCCAGATCCGTTCAGTAGTTTTTACGTGAAAGAGTAACAAACATACATCCATACATTCTTACGAACTTTCGCGTTTATAATATTAGTAGGATAGTAATATATAATTATTTAGAGATACTATGTGAAGGCAGCGTTTTAATTTACGTGTATAATAACAATAATAGCAACCGATATTCAATCAGTTGATTGACTGATTATATATGCTATTATTGCTGTCCCACCGCTGGACACTCATGGTCTCGTCTTCTACCAAGCGAGCAAAGGGGGCTTAACCAATAAATGGCCACGCTGGCCCTATATGGAGCTATGGACCCTGTCTGGTTTTAAGAGAGGTAGGGCACCATACTAGCGAGCAAGCCCGACTGGGGAAGGACCTCCACCTTACAGAAGACCACAGCCAAATGACTACACACAGCGGTGTAGTTGTGTTCCTGTGTGTGAGTACAGGTCTCCAGCGCTCATTTAGGAATGCGTTTTGAAAGAAACGTATTCCTATCCCAGGTTTACTTCCATCTTAAAGCCCTGGTGTAAAAAAAAGGGTTGGCAACACGCAAGTGATACCTCTGGTAATGCAAGCGTCTATAGGCTACGGATACTGCTTAACATCAGGCGGGCCGTATGCTTGTTTGCCACCCAAGTAGTATAAAAAAAAAATAAAAAAAAAGAAAGTAATTATAATGTAGATCAACATTTATTTAATATCAAGTGATCCGCCCCGGTTTCGTAAGTTTTCATAGAATCCCCATTTCTTTTTAAATAAAATACAATGTATCTATGAATAATTCGGCATAGTCGCATAGTGAAATTCCCACGCCCTATATATTATACTTGTATATTTTAACACAAAAGATGTACAAGACTGATTGAATACATATAAAACATTTTGGATGTGACAATAATGGATTGTGAGGTACCAAGGTCACAGATTGTGGACAAAGGACGAGGTCATCAAACACTATCATTGTTTTAAACACTAATACGTCTTTTGTGTCATACTTACTGTCGCTTGCTGTTTCCCCCGGGTTCGCTGCGCCTGCATCGCCATAAGAAGAATGATAATTATGTTCTCACTAGCTGTTGCCCACGGCTCCGCGCGCGTGGATGTTGGTTATCGCTGCAAAAAGTTGCCTATGTGTTATTCCAGACCATAATCTATCTGTGTGCCAAATTTTATCCAGATCCGTTCAGTCGTTTTTACGTGAAAGAGTAACAAACATCCATCCATCCATCCATTCTTACAAACTTTCACATTTATAATATTAGTAAGGATTTTACAATATCTTGGACTTCATTTTGTATTTAGCGCTAAAATTAACATTTATTCAATTTCTGGTCACAACAATTAACAATTATCAAAAATTTAAACAAAATTTCAGTCGATTATATAATCGGTCATTTGTAGAATAAGACTATTATAGAATTTTACATTCCAAGAATCAGTAATTCCTAGACTAAACAAAAGTAACATACATAGGTATATGTTTTACTTATGTCTAGGGTTCTAGCTTATTCTATGCATGTAAAACTTAATTTATTTGAGAGATTCGTAGCTAAGTGGTCTCAAGGACTATTGTAATAAATTTCATCAAAATCTGTTCAGTGATTTAGCAGTGAAAGCGTATTTAAAATTTATAATATCTTTAATCCTTAATTAAAATGTTGTTTATGTTGTAAAGAGAAAGAGAACTTTGTGAGTTGGTTTGTATGTGGAGGGTAATCTTCGGAACCACTAAACCTAGGATAATAAAAAAATCTTTATCTGGCTTGTTGGTCTTAGGTCCGGTATGGTCTTAGACACTTTAACAATGTTTTACTGTTTAGGAACTGAGTTTCCAAAAATGCCTTCTTAGTGCTAACTTTGTATTTAGAGAGAGTTATTTATCCTTAAATATCAAGTTTGTAGCCTAAGCGGCTTAGGCTCTGCGTTGATGACTCAGTCAGTCTGTCGGGACATATGAACTTACATATTTTGACAGTTTGGTAGCATTAAAGAGATTGGTATCCTTACTAATATTATAAATGTGAAAGTTCGCAAGAAAGGATGAATGGATGGATGTTTGTTACTCTTTCACGTAAAAACTACTGAACGGATCTGGATGAAATTTGGCACACAGATAGATTATGGTCTGGAATAACACATAGGCTTTTTGCAGCGATAACCGACATCCACGCGGGCGGAGCCGCGGGCAACCGCTAGTATTTAATATATCAGTAAAAGAGCAAGGTTGGAGGGTTATTTACGGTATAAGAGAAGAAAATATATACATATCGAAATTATAACATAACTTGTGCTGACATTTACAAGGATCAGTTTATCAAGGTGAGTGGGTTTCCTAAGCGCGCTGGAAGTGTCAATGAGGTAAGAACTTACACTATAACAGAGTTTAAAGTTCACCTGTGACGTCATAAGTTTATATCATGACGTAATGTTGGAGAGCGTAGCGTCTCAAATTCCCAAGATTTTGTTTTTAAATATTATGAACCCGCCGGCTGATTCTATAAGAAACAGCGATAGCAAACTGACAGTTGTGATTGCTCGGTCACTGCACAATCTATTGACTAAACGTCAAAAAGACGGAATACCGATTTTCAATCTGACAGCCCGATTTTGCTCGGTTTTTGCGGTGGCTCAGTTTTTGCTCTTACGGAATACCCTTGCCGGACTCTTGATAGAGGAGAGAAGACCCGTGCCCAACAGTGGGACATATACGGGTTGCTATTATCATTATTATTCCTGGACTAGTTGACAATTGGACTGCACGTGCTTTGACTCACATTTCCCACGCAGGACAAATCTTTGTTTAATGAGTACGAATATTTTTTATGTGACTAGAGAGAATAGTCTATAGTGCGAGATGTCTTAAGATATTATTGCTATAATTCTTAAAAAAAAGCGGTGGTGGCCGAGTGAAAAAGTAACCGACTTGCACGCAAGAGATGCGAGTTCAATCCCGGGCGGCAGTACCAATGTAATATTCACTTTGTGGAGTTTATATGTACTAATCAAATGATTTGCCGTCTGCTAACGGTGAAGGAAAACATCGTGAGGAAACCCACATGTCTTAGAAGAAATTTTAAAGACATGTCTGATTCACTAACCGGCATTAGGCCAGCGTGTGTGAATTAAACCTGCCTGTGCCTACTCTCTCTCTCTTGATAGAGGAGAGGAGACCCGTGCCCAGCAGTGGGACATATATGGGTTGCTATAATTCTTTAGACAAGCCGTATACTTATTTGTCACTTTAATGCTACAAAACAATAGCAAAATGCCCTTCATGTATCACCTTCGAAGCTATTCACCATCGACATAGTTACAAAGACACACATATAAAACCCACTGAACTACTGTTGACTATGCCGATAGTTTTAACAGCTGCGCCTGCGCCTGCGTCGGTATGAACAAATAAGTATGGCGTCATTGTAATGCTCTTAATTATGGTTTTACTTTTATAATGATATTAATACCATGTGACAGTAGTATAATATTTTATTTTTGTATTTAATGATGTGGATTAAGAGTGGTAGGGCACCATACTAGCGAGCAAGCCCGACTGGGGAAGGACCTCCACCTTACAGAAGACCACAGCCAAATGACTACACACAGCGGTGTAGTTGTGTTCCTGTGTGTGAGTACAGGTCTCCAGCGCTCATTTAGGAATGCGTTTTGAAAGATACGTATTCTTATCCCAGGGTTACTTCCATCTTAAAGCCCTGGTGTAAAAAAATGGGTTGGCAACACGCAAGTGATACCTCTGGTAATGCAAGCGTCTATAGGCTACGGATACTGCTTAACATCAGGTGGGCCGTATGCTTGTTTGCCAAAATGTGGTTTTACTTAATTTGTGTAAAGGTTAGGTGTTTAGTTGACGTTTAGGTAAAAATTAAATGCAGTATTGGTAATTGAGAACGCCTACGGCGAAATTTCTTTTTAAATAAATGAAGTCCGAATGGAAATTTCGCATAGATGTCTCGGAAATTACGAAAAAGCATTTTTTTTACGATTTGAAAATTGGATTTCCTTTCTTTTGGTTTGGTTTGTCATACAGAGGCCTAGACCTACCATGACGATCTTATAGGGATTTATTTTCGATATAAATTTGTATTTCGAACAATAACAACCTACCTTAAAGGTAGGTAATTAAGTTGACATCTTATTAAAATAAATCGCTGTACTTACCTAAAGACGTCATGGTATGGCCCCAGTACAACTTCTGTCAGAATTGTATACGACGTCAAATAGTCAAAAAATAAATAAAAAAACTTGTACATCAGCATTACAAAGAAAATGTTTAAAGTCAAATGTTATCGAAAACATGTATACATGTTTGTGAAACTATGATTCATAGGATAAACGCTGTTATCTTACTATAAAGTGTATTAGAGATTTATTGATAAGATTTGTTTGTAGTCATGGTCATGACTAATAGTTCATTTACACGATGCTAAGTGTCATGCTGTCTTTGTCTTATTAGCTGAGAGGAAAAGGGACTGCGTGAGATTTTGTAAGAGTCCAGATGTCACTATTCTCTATGTCCAAAAAGTATCTGAAAATGTAGTTTTTCAAGATGTCGTGGGGACCTGAAACGTATAATTTACGGAGAAAAAGTAGTTGGGGCCTGTACCATGACGTCCTTATCTTTACAGCGATTTATATACGGACATCGGAAGAAAAACATATTGTTGCCGAAGCCGTATGTCTAGAGAGATCAGAAATTTGCACACTGTACACTTCCATGCCTCGGAGGGAAAGCACTTTTTATACTACTTGAGTGGCTTGCAAACAAGCATATGGCCCGCCTGGTGTTAAGCAGTAGCCTATGGACGCTTGCAATACCAGAGGTACCACTTGCGTGTTGCTCACCTATTTTTATAAACGAAGGCTTTAAGATGAAGTATCCCTGTAGTCCTTTCCCAGTCAGTTAAACAAATGAAAAAAAAATCCATGTTCAACCCTTGGGGAGTTCTTCTTCTTTTTCGATGGCAAACATTGTTAAATGTATATTATTGCGGCCCAAAATTCAGCTACATTGATTGCATGTAGAGGCCAGCCATCAACTCCTACTGCGTGCAGGTGTTAGGGCATGCAGGACATGATGTGAGTTGAGACATTGTTTGGGTTACACTGCATGAACAGGATCACAACCCGGATCTGTATCGTCTGTGAACTTGGGGAGTCGAACATGGATAACATTTAGGGGTTCAACATGGCCGGCGGAAGAGATTGTGGGGGTTCAACATGGACTACATCATTATTATTATGATGATTCATTCAAAGTCAAAGTCAAACTCATTTATTCATTTAGATCAAATACATGATACTTATGAACGTCATAAAAACAAATGCCAGCATACCAAAAGGTATGCTGGCATTTGTTTTTATGACGTAGGAAAACCTACGGCCAATTCGCTGAATATGGTAGGGCCTCGAGAAGAATTGGCAAGAAACTCGGCAGGGGTATTCCGTAAGAGCAAAAACCGAGCCACCGCAAAAACCGAGCAAAATCTAGCTGTCAGATTGAAAATCGGTATTTCGTAAGAGCAAAAACCGAGCCTTTTGACGTTTAGTTAATAGATTGTGCCGTCACCGAGCAATCCCAACTGTCAGTTTGCGATCACAACTGTCAGTTTGCCATCGCTGGTTCTTAGAGAATCAGCCGGCGGGTCACTTTTTTTAATCGCCAGAATATAACATTTACAATTTGGTATAAGTTACAATATTAGTGTTAACGAAAAGGAACGGCAACCAATAAAATGACCTAAAAAAAGAAGAAATTCAAAACATACATCTAAAATTCGCTTCCTAGTCATGTTAAAAGAACATTAGGTTCCTTCAAACATTCAAGAGGCAAACATTTAGCCTACTACTTACAGTACTGAGTACTTACGAGAAGGGTCATAAAACGAGCTCTATTTCCTCTCGCTCGACTTTAAAGATACCAGTTCATGTATAGTATTTGTTTATTACATATAATAACCTAAGTATATACTTCCTACCAGTTCATGTATAGTATTTGTTTATTACATATAATAACCTAAGTATATACTTCCTACTAATATCCTTACTAATATTATAAATGTGAAAGTTTGTGAGAATGGATGGATGGATGTTTGTTACTCTTTCACGTAAAAACTACTGAACTGATCTGGATGAAATTTAGCACACACATAGATTATGGTTTGGAATAACACATAGGCTACTTTTTGCAGCGATAACCGACATCCACGCGGGCGGAGCCGCGGGCAACAGCTTGTCTAATATAAATGTGAAATTGTAAATTGTAAGGATGGATGATGTTTGTATGGATGTTTGTTACTCTTTTACATAAAAACTACCAAACCCATCTGGATGAAATTTAACATTAACATAGATAGGTATAGTCTGGAATAGCGAATATTCTACTTTATACCGCGATTACCGACATCTACGCGGGCGGAGCCGGGGCAACAGCTAGTAAATTATAAATGCATTTTTTTTTGTTTTTTTGTTACATTTTCACGGCTAAACGGCTGAACGGATTTTAATGAAACTTGGCAAGGAGATAGATGGTAACCTAGAAACAAACAGAACCCTTTTAACCTGATAACAAACGCCCACGCGTGCGGAGCCACAGGCAACAACTAGTTTAGTATATATTTATACATTAAATATTATTGATTACCTAAAATCCTGTTAACATTTAAAGTTACGTTTGACATTTAAACAATTCTTAGTTTATGCAGATACTTATTAAAATATTTGATATTTTAAAGTACTGTAAAATAACAAATATTTCGTTAAAAGTACTTTTATATAACTTCAGATGCTTATGTACTGGTTACTTTCGAGTAATTGATTTCAAAGAAGGCAAAAACGATTGGGGAAGAACCTCCACCTTACAGAAGACCAGAGCTAAATGTCTACACACCGTGGTGTAAATAGAGTTGTGTTTGAGAGACCTTGTTAAAAATCTCTGGTAAGTTCCTACTTATTTAGGAATGTGTTTTTAACCCACTTCAAAAAGGAGTATGTTCTCAATTCGTCGGAACCTTTTTAAATGTGTGTTCACAGATTACTCGAACACACCTGAACCGATTTAGAAAATTCTTGTTTATGTACCTAGGCTTGTTTTTTATCTCGTTAGGAAATTCACGTAAGCGAAGTCATGGTCAAAGCTAGTATAATAATAATATATCCTTACTAATATTATAAATGTGAAAGTTTGTGAGTATGGATGGATGGATGGATGTTGGTTACTATTTCACGTAAAAACTACTGAACAGATGATAGATTATAGTCTGGAATAGCACATAGGCTACTTTTTACAGCGATAACCAACATCCACGCGAGCAGAGCCGCGGGCAACAGCTAGTATCCAATATAATAATAATATACCATATAATATACCTAACATCTTCATAAGGTAGGTCCACATTGTACAATTCTCTTGTCATGTCGTTTAGAAACATTTGAACTTTAAACAAAAATTTTTCATTTGGCTCAAGGCCGTATTGATATTTTAATGTTAGAATAACTAATCAATTAGCTGTATATATCACAACGGTAAATTTTATTATGTATATATTTACCTATATAATATTGACTACAAATATAGGTACAATAAATGATAGGTAGGTATACAAAGATGGCTTCATGATGCATCCCTAAATAAGCGCTGGGGACCTGTACTCACACACAGAAACACAAATACAACACTGTGCATAGTTATTTGTCTGTGGTCTTCCGTAAGGTGTTGGTCCTTCCCCAGTCGTGCTTGCTCGCTAGTATGGTGCCCTACCGCTTTTACTTACATAATTATTTTGTCTTCAAAATTATAAGAAATAATAATATATATGTTTACGAGCAATCTTTAATATGGAATGGTTGGAGTCATGTAAACCGGTTTTTAAATCCCACAATCTATTAACCGTCCCAAGCATATACATCTATGAAGTAGCTAAATTTGTTAAAGGTAATTTGCATCATTCGAAACCAAAAACAATACAAATAAACGTAAAAATACACATATGCATTTAAAAATACCGGTACCTCGACTTGAAATGTTTAGACGTAGTTGCGTGTATATGGCATGGCTTATATACAATTCACTACCAGATAATATAGTTAAACTGCCGTACCACAAATTTTGTTCTGCATTACACAAATGGTTGGTAGAACAGTGCTTTTATACAATTGAAGAATTCCTAAAAAAATTTAGCTTACATTCCTACCATTTTAGAAATACATTGCCGTTGCGAGCAATTTAATATAAAACTAAATATTATACTAAAATTAGATTAAGGTACTATGTTTATTTTGTCGTTTTTATTTTTATTATTATGCTAACTATAAAATGTACTAATGTAACTGTTAAGTAAGAAATTATAAAATTGTTTCTTTTTAAAATTTGTACCTTGTACTTAGGTGTAAGAATAATATAGGTACCTAGTTTGTAAAAATAATATAAGCTTAGCTTAGCTTACAAACTACTACAAAATATTTGCATGCTACTAATTATGGCAAAATGTGTCCTGCTCTTTTTACCATTTGTACCATCCTATGTTTGTACCACATTTTAAGCAAATAAACAATTTATTATTATTATTATTATATAAAAAATACTAAATAAATTATGCAAAAGCAACTCTTCTGACTATCAGTCTGTTGTCTACGCTTTAACGATTGAACGACGAGATGAACCACGGATATACATAGGAAGTCCTGTGAAAGCATATATCACAGATAATATAATACTAGTACATATAGGTTGGTTGGTAAAAAAAATTACGCGGACTCGGTAGCGGGGTAAACTTTAATAAATAAATAAACAAACTTATTTAGGTACTTAATTGAATTAAGGCATGTATTTTGTCCTGATGTATGATGGCTGATAACTCTAGGTAACTCTCACAATGGCTCTAGGTAATCTCGCATCTGATTATAGTTTCGGGTGTTACTGCTACCGCCATCTAGTGTCAGAAACTTGAAACTACGACAACAATTACGAAATAAATTTTATAATCTTTGATTGATTTAGTTAATCTCTTTATCGTATGTTAAATACATGTATACTTATTATATGGGAGATATCGTGAGGGATCGAACCCACAACACTAGAGGAAAATTAAGCACCACTGCGCTAATGTGCATCAATTACTTCGTTGAAGGGCATTATGGCAGCTATCGTATCGTCACTCGATACCGACACAGTAAAGCGTTATCATCACGCTCTCACATCACGTATCATGAAAAATGTAGATAGGATATTAGTATATCTATAATATTAGCCACTTGGGTTTTTAATAGATAAGTATAGCTATATTAATGTAATTAAAAACGAATTAGTAAATAAATATTAAGAGAGTTAGGGCACTGTATTAGCGAGCAAGCCCGACTGGGGAAAGACCTCCACCTTACAGAAGACCACAGCCAAATAACTACACACAGTGTTGTAGTGGTGTTCCTGTGTGTGAGTGAGTACAGGTCTCCAGCGCTCATTTAGGGATGCGTTTTGAAAGAACTGTATTCCTTTCCCAGGGATAGTCCCATCATAAAGCCAGCCCAGCATAAAAAAATGGACTGGCAACACCCAAGTAATAATAATAGCAACCCATATATGTCCCACTGCTGGGCACGGGTCTCCTCTCCTCTATCAGAGATACAGAGAGGGTTTCGGCCTTAATTCACACACGCTGGCCTAATGCGGGTTGGTGAATCTGACATGTCTTTAGAATTTCTTCTAAGACATGTGGGTTTCCTCACGATGTTTTCCTTCACTGTGATCTTCTATAAGTCGCAAATGCCTCCTCAGTTGGGCTTGCTCGCTAGTATGGTGTCCTAACTATATAATTAATTATTGTTATAATAATTTACACGTGAGATTTCGTTTACAAATTCGTCCGTAGTACGTACTGTTTATTTATTTTCCAAGTTTTTATAACTATCGACAAACCGTTACACGAACGAGCCAATCATTAAATTTAATCATGGCCACTCGGACTCTTCAATTTGCAACTGATTTTGGTGAAAGGAACCTAAGGTTAACGCACCACGATGGACAACGGCGCGGCGTGTCCAAGATTTATCTCGAAATGTCAACAGTGTCATAAACGCTATAAAGTCATGGTCAACCGCCAAATCATGTTTAAAAAGTTATGGTAATTTCCTTATTTGAAAATCTGGGGCCACAGTTAATGAAAATATAGGCAGCTTGTTCACAAAGCTCGAGAAAATAACTGTATTTTCTCGATTTCAAGTTTGAAATTTACTTTTTTTTATACTAGCAAGGTGGTAAACAAGCACTTCTTTATACTTCCACAATAACGCGAAATACAATCCTCATCGCCTTATAGTGGTAGGTACATGTATCTTCTATTGCTACACATTCTCTTGTAAATATACGTTTTTAATACCTAGTGTAATGGATGTCTCTTTTATTAAGCTATGTAGTTGTTTTATAATCTTTTAGTCTTGTTGCTATAATTATTTTGTTAAAATAAAATGACTAATTTTACCGTATATTGTCTGAGCATCGATTGAGATTCAATGTTCATTTTTATTGATTTTTTTGTTACTACTTTTTGACAATATTTTTTTAAACTAAAATATGCCTACATTTTCTCAATAACTGAATGACATGGTTCTGAAAAAGCCTGAAATTTTAATATATATATTTAGAACTATGTAAAGAAATCTTTGTTATTAGAAGCTATCTTTAAATTATAAAATAAAAGTAAATTAAATTCGAAACTTGTTATAAACCTTTTTTAAGTGAGACTCTTCAAAAAGTTCCTAACACCTAATAGCAGATTATTATTAAATTTGGAATGTATAACTGGCCATCAAGACAGATAACTAATAGACATTTTAGCCATTAAAACATATCAATGCGGGACTCAATAAACTGTAACTACATAAAATATTATACGATTGATTGATTTGCGATAATAATAATTATGCTGGCAAGATTGATTGCCGCCGTGAAAATTCCAATGAAATTGCTCATAATTCAGCTAGGCATTATTTAGAAATCAATCGCTGCAAAAATTAATACAAGTAAGTACGTATCTAGTTTAACATTTTGCCTTTTTATCTATTGTGGATGTATTGACAGAAATACCCAATATCTCATTTTTGGTCCGACCAGCGACCAAATTAAACCCGACTCGACCAATCGCTTTCAACGACCATTGCGTTAAGTATTAATATTGATAGTAAAGAAACGATTATAGATAAATGTGAAAGTTTCGATGAGTGGATGTTTGCTACTCAATCACGCCAAAACGGCTGAACATATCTGGATGAAATTTGACACAGAGATAGAATAATATTATAGGTTTATTTTAAACCCCGGGTGGTAACCTAGTATAACATTATTACTTTTATGATCATAATAGACCCAAGCACTGAGGTAAACATAACGAGTAGCAAATCCATACAATGTTCCATTATGACGACGTAGCTTTGAAACCATCAAAGAATTTGGAGTAAACATACATATATCTATTTCTTTTACTCTAATACGTTAGCACGATAACATAAATTCGATATGACAAAGACAGTGATATTACTTGCATCGACAAGCTCGGTGTTGCATCCCATATAAAAAACAAAACTCGCTCGGGCATAAGTATGCCCGGGTTCTTAAATTGTTTTGGTAGCACGTTTTCGCGGTTATTGCTCATTTAGTGGAACACATACCTATAGTATAAATGGAGCCAGCTGAGATGGTGATGGGCGCCGGTGCTCATAATAAATGATGTCACTATGATACATACACTAGACAATTGACTGATTTATTGTCAAAGATATGCTCTTGTACAATAGGCTGTTTGGACATGTCTTCCTTCCAGCGCATCGGAAATTATATCACTGTCTTGCTTAGAGAGGAAATTATATCCTACTAATATTATAAATGTGAAAATTTGTGATGATGGATGTATGTTATGTATGGACGTTTTTTACTCTTTCACGTATAAATTACTGAACGAATCTGGATGAAATTTGGCATAGAGATAGATTAAAGTCTGGAATAGCGAAAAGACCGACATCCACGCGGGTGGAGCCACAGGCGGAGCCCGTGTTTGGCTGTGGATCTTATGTAAGGTTGAAGTCCTTCCCCAGTCGGGCTTGCTCGCTAGTGTGGTGAACTACCTTTCTAAATCTTAAAAAAATGGCATGGAGATAGATCGGTATCGGTATGGTAGAGCCGAGGGCATCAGCTAGTTGATTATAAAACGCATATTATCCGTTCTAAAAATTAACTGGAACTATTTATGGAGTCAATCACGCGTGTGATTTTAATATTCAATGATGTAACTGTAAGAAACTGAGTAGAAACTGTTTGTGTGTACGTAAACGTATTGATTAAGTCATTTGAATGCACGTATGGATTTGTTGTTAAGGTAGTCATCTCTCCAACAACATCCGCGCAGGATTAAAAATTGTGTGAACCATATTTTTTGTTTCCTGTATCTCATTACCCTAAATTGACCGTTTCAGTGTAGTGCTGATTATTCCCAGCTATCCAGCACCTTTAGACGAGTGGCATAAACGGTAGTCGAATCTAATAGAATAGAAATCAAATGTATGGGATTTGACATAAGTGTACGAGAGTGTCAACTACCGTTTATGCCACTTCTACTATTCTCTTACTATTCTCTAAGAAACAGCAATGGCAAACTGACAGATGTGATCGCAAAACTGACAGTTGTGATCGCAAAACTGACAGTTGTGATTGTTCGGTGACGGTACAATGTATTGACTAAACGTCAAAAAGGGCTCTTACGAAATACCGATTTTCAATCTGACAGCCAGATTTTGCTCGGTTTTTGCTCTTACGGAATACCCCTGCGGGTAAAGTTCAATTGAGTTTTCTGTTGCAAAAATGCTTAGTACATACATTATTACCCATTGATACTTAATTATATATTAGTCAATGAAATCACCTGTCAGGTCGGAGCCAGAAAGAAAATGTAGCACCATAGAAACTCATCCCTTTCTTCATAAATTCTGATCTGAATTTTATTATGTTTCAACAAGAGACTTTCGGGCATAAGTGATGATAAAAATGTAATGTAAGGTCGAAGAAAGTACAATATTTGATATTGTCTGAATTCATATGCACATTGCTAATTAAAATACTACATATTTGGCAACCGAATGTACATAGTATTTTCATTGCAGCTGTTTAACCAATTGACATTTAATAAATATAATTTACTGCGTCTTAATATGGCTCAAATTAAAACATTATTAATATATAATTTAATTTATCTATTAATTAATCAATTTAAATCTTTCTGTTATCACAAATTGTAACCAATACCAAATTGTAAATGGTTCTCGCCAGATTCTTCTAGAGGACTCAGCGAATTGGTTATAGTAAAAAGTATACTGACATCTATTAGATTTAGTTTTAGACGTTCATAAGTATCATGCATTTAATCTAAATAAAAAATAAGTTTGTCTTTGACTAAATACTTATATTAAATCCAAGACACGCGGTGTGATCACATACTTTATCCATTCATAGGTCTAAACCTTCCTTTTCAAACCACAATCGATTATTACCTACCGCACAAATATTGTATTTCCAGTCGAAACTCAAACCGATGCCGTATCTAATCGAGTAGAAACGCTATAATTATATACACGAACGTTAAAAAGGTGTTAAAACCGCGCAAGTATGGCTGCACTTCCACCAAAGCGTTCCGTACAACTAACCTACCTATACTTATCTACATAATACAGGTATAATTATAGACAACGTCGAACTATTGTTGCACTAAACTGCAATATCGGAATCTGTTACTTAGTAACTACTAACTACCAGTACTAGTCTAGTAGCTCAGGGACCGTACTGGATGAAGAGCCAGCAACCTATTGACTTTTGTCTTTTCTTAAGTCATGCAAATTCACATAAATAACTCCTACGAGTATTATACATGCAGAAAAATAAAAGGCTTTTCTTCTTTTTTGTTATTTTTGAGTTAAACACCCCGGCCTCAGAGTTGCCAAATATTCTTTTTATTAATCTGTAGGTATAATAATAAATATGAATAATTTAGGTATAAGAATTAGTTTGTGAATTATCGTGACATGAAATGACAAAAGCAAATACGTTGCTGGCTCTCCCTCTTTCTTATAGTGATTTGACCATGATTTTCTTAGTGATTTATTTTCGATCTTAAATTGAATTTCGGACAATGATAACCTTGAAAGCCGCTACACACGTAGTTTCCTGATTGGGATTCTGGACGCATTAAATGGTTGTGGTATATGTTCTGAATGAAGAATACGGTTTCATAATAATTTGGAATCAAAAACCCCTAATGTATGCGGTGCCTCTCAAGCTCGGGTAATAAGGATAACATGTTGAAATTAAGATCGAAAATGGCAAATGGAAATTTGGTATTATACCATGGAACTGGTCTCATGATGCAATCGAAAGGTGACTAAAGAATCACCGCATCAGAACAAGATAAACCACGAATCCATAAACTAAGAAAATGAACGATATAAGCTTGTAAAAGAAAGCTTTTATTAAAAAATATTTTTTCAAATTATAAACTTTTTCCAGACATGGAGGACGAGTGCTACCCTGCAATGCCAGCGAGTGCGTGGAGCAGTCGGCGGCGGTCCAGTGACTCTCCCCCCCGGGAAGTAAAGGCTGAACCCAAGTCTGAACCAGAGTCACCTGCTTCATCCTGCCCCCCCTCACCTACACCAGGC
This sequence comes from Trisateles emortualis, assembly GCA_947095525.1. NCBI lineage: Eukaryota > Metazoa > Arthropoda > Insecta > Lepidoptera > Erebidae > Trisateles > Trisateles emortualis. The sequence goes on along the minus strand of OX352736.1, from coordinate 14,340,161 downwards.
ACGCCTGTTGCACATCTCGATTATGTTATTGACCACACAGTAAGTTCATTATTTTGTTAGCAAGATTTAATCATTTAAAATTAAAATAAGTAAATATTTGTTTTAATTAAATAGTCTATAGCAACTCATATAATTTTCCACAACTTGGCATGGTTCTCTTCTTCTCTATCATGAGACCGTAATGCGAGTTTGTGGACCAGACATGCCCTTCGAATTTCATCTAAGACATGTGGGGTTTTTCACATTAGCAGATCTGTACGTATAAATAGTGAAACTGAAAAGTTGTCCACAAAGTGAAATACATCATGGGATTGCCGCCTATGACCAAACTTACTCCTCATGTTTACGACTAGTTTACTTTCCTGACTATTCAGATACATTAATATAACACAAACTAATTCCAACATAACCCTAGTAATCAATACACGTCACTTTTATTGCATTTTGAGCACGTGTGTATACCAATATAATTCCTAGAGATGTAATCTCTTGTTAACCGATGTAAAATATAAAAAAATAATAGACTACATCGCAGGAGTACCGCAAGGTACAATTCTTGGCCCGATAACTGCGTTTAATTTTTTTGACAGCATCTTAAAACACTACATAATAAAAACCAAATTAACTCTTTCAATTTAATAAGTGTATGTAATTCACACTTTATATTCACTATTCAGATACTTTCTAAATGCAATTTTGGCTAATGAATTTAACGCTGTAACAAAGTATGTCTAAAATTCATCAAATGATACCTGTGTTTGTAAAAATCTGGTTACCTTTCAATATCTCAATAACTATTAAACTTATACGTGTTAATCAAAAAGTACTTATGGGTACTTCGTGATGAAGGTCACGTGTTGATAGTGGCACCATCAAGTCTAGCGGTAGATAACTCGACAAAAAACAAGAGGTCGTTGGAGTTCAAACATTTCTTGTATCTTGCTTTGCAACTTTCACCTGTAGTACTTACAAACCTTTTAAAATCTTTGGCGTTTTAGGATTCCTTAGCGAATTTATATTGACTTTTGTATATTAATACTGCATACGGACAACTTTTGGATTGATTAAGTTTTTCTAGTGGTAGGCATTTTATTGCAAAGGCATTTAGGTCGTCTATTACAAAACCTTAAATAATTTCGGCGCTTAGCAGTGAAAATATTCAGAGCGTTCATAGGTAACCGCTTACCATCAGCCGGTTGTATTTTTTTTGCCGCCTTATGGTAAGCGGTTACCGTAGCCTATGGACGCTTCCAATACCAGAGGTACTTGCTTGTTGCCAACCCATTTGGTTAAAATAGCCTTGTGTTAAAATAGGTCTGTAACAATGTCGTAGTCGAAAGAATCTGACGAGAAAATTCGACATAAAAATATTTTTTATTCAGATCGGCCGGCTGATGCTCTAAGAAACAGTGATGGCAAACTGACAGTTGTGATCGCAAACTGACAGTTGTGAATGCTCGGTGACGGCACAATCTATTGACTAAACGTCAAATAGGCTCGGTTTTTGCTCTTACAGACTATCGATTTTCAATCTGACGGCCAGATTTTGCTCAGTTTTTGCGGTGACTCGGTTTTTGCTCTTACGGAATACCCCTGCAGTTATTCTTAATTATTATTAGTGTATTTAACATTTTTATTAGCACAAATAACTTTAGTTTGCCCTCTATTATACAATATTATACCGGAATATATTATCTATGCAGTTTTTATACCAACCTGTAACCGGTTTTTTTATGAATAGGAATAAAAATTCGTATGTTTTCATACCGCTATTTGCGCCATAAATAAATTTACTTACGTCAATGAAATAAATGAATACTAAAACACTTCAATTAGATAACCCAAATACATGTGAAAGCGAGGGATTTGATGAAGCTAAAAAACCAATAATCGTTATAAATTAAGGTCAGAATGAGGCTTATGGCTCCAATCGAAATGCGAGAAAATTATTATCGACAATACGGAATATGAGTGTGTATAGTCCGACACACACTTTACCAATTTTAACCGACTTTTCGATAGCGTGCGTGAGATCTTTAGTAATTATTCGGATAATTATTAAGTATCTTTAATCGTACACGAAACGTTTCAAAGAATATAGTCGGTTGCCGGCATCAACGATTATAGTATGAAACAGTAAGCAACTATGCTGTTGAGAAATGCCGTCAGATTTGTACCACTTTGCAATATCATTTAATGGTCAAAGTTAAGTATGAGTAGCTTATTAAAAGTCAAGGACCTCATTCTACATCGCAATTCAAATTAGGTCTTAGGTTTTAGGTCTGCAGTATTTATAGGGATCTGTTTGTAAAATACCATTCTCCTTATTTGTGTTTTAAATATGCCTATAGGCAACTAATCCTTACTTATATTATAAAGGTAAAAGTTTGTAAGAATGGATGGATGGATGGATGGATGTTTGTTACTCTTTCACGTAAAAACTACTGAACGGATCTGGATGAAATTTGGCACAGAGATAGATTATGGTTTGGAATAACACATAGGCTACTTGTTACAGCGATAACCGACATCCACGCGGGCGGAGCCGCAGGCAACAGCTAGTATGTTATAATTTGGTGTTCTTCTACGCGTATCAAATATGGACGTAAACGTATTGACAAATCATTTGTAGCAGGTATTTAACGATATCAAATGTTTTTTTTCCAGACTGGAACAATCCACATGCCACAAGCAGTGCTACAAAAAGTAGGTGCAGCAGGCATGCCACAACTGTTGCTCAGTGCTGCACCTCGTCTCGCTACATCGCTCAACTCCAACAAATTGTCTATCAAGGTCACATCCAGCTCAGGAGCTTCAGGTAAGTTCGTAACATTTTTTTTTATTCTCAAGGAATAAAATATATTGTAGTTACTGCAATCAAAGAACCTAATGTTAGTTCTAGATTTTGCCATTATATCTTAATTTTCTTGAAGCCCTACCCTTGTTAGTGACTTGGCTGTAGGATAAAAAAAAAACTGTCATTTTTAACGGTCAAAAGTATCGTTCATTTGTTTTAAACGAATAAGATTTTTTCTGTTTTTTTGTTTTTTTATCTCATTCCTTGAACGAAGGAAACTGGATACCTACCTAAATTTTTAGGGTTTCCTACCTTGAAAAAAAAAAAGAACCCTTATAGTATCACTTTTTTGTCCGTCTATCTTTTTTTTACCAGGAAAGCAAAGCGAAATTTCAATTTGATGCAAGTTGAAATTTATCAAATACTCAAGACTGAAATTCCTAAGCCCTTGAAGCATTTCTAGCTCCTCCATTTTACCATTGATTAATTGTAGAAGGTTTTTAAGGTTAAAGCTTTCTTCCAGACACCAGTCTAGTTCATATTCATAGTTCTTCTTCTTTAATGCTTATCAACTGGAGAAACTAGATTGGAGTTTTAGTATTGAAGCTATATGTGTTATTGTATGTAATAGGTTTCAACCTGCCGCCCACGCCGCCGTCGTCGCTGTCGTCGTCGGACAGCGAGGGCGCGCTGTCCCCCGCGCACGAGGGGCACGAGGCGGGCGCGGCGGCCCCGCTGGCGCCCCCCGCGGCCCCGGCGCGCCGCTCGCACCTCTACGTGTCGCACCACACGCGACAGCCCATCAACACGCCGCTCATCAGCACACAACCTGTAAGTACTTCACGCTGTTACTGCTCTATTTCTTTAAAGTAATGTCGTCTCAAGTCTTTGACCAGTGTGTGTTGCCAGAGATGACGTATGGATTTGACACGTGGTTGCTGATTATGGTCCTTACGCGAAGGGTCAAAGTCACCCAAAGAACAATGGAGAGAGCTATGCTTGGAGATTCCGTACGAGGTCGAATCAAAATCGAGGAATTCCGTACGAGAACCACACTGGTCGAATCAGCTCGAAGATTTGCCTTAATTTAATGACATGGGCAGGAAATAGCTTGTGGAACCTATACCCGTTGAGACAGAAAGGTTCTCGATTGACGACCACGAATCAAACTTTGGAGTGGTTGCGGGAAATCGATGTCAGCTCATAAACATATGCTATCAAAATCTTTGAAGAATGCCTAGTCTTGCAGGTGAAATGATGAATATTGTAGGAATGTATTAATTAAGGCCTGACAACAGACAGACCGTCGCAGAATGACTGGATTTCCAGATTTGAATCGCTAATTCCATAGAAACGCGGCAAATAACCCATGAAGACTTCCTCAAACTATAAAGTAGATGGATAGTATATGAAGATTCGTTTTTTAGAAAACTTATGTATAAATTTGTAGGTTTAGTAAAATTCTACAGACCATATTCCACAGAAATATATACAATAGTTTTCTAAAAAATATTATGTAGCGGCCCTGTACAGCTATCGCCGTTGCCGTGTGTACAATGCCGGTTATTCCACTTGTAACATTATCTCCTCAAATATAGCCGTACCCATAAAATATTCATGACCTCTTGAAATATTTCAAGTAATAAAAAAGCATTGCACTTGCATACCTTGTTTTCGATTTCGTCGAATAAGCATTATTGTTTATTGAAATGAATGGATCGAGACATTAATAGTTTTGTTATTATACGAAAGCAATAAAAGTACCTCATATATTTATTGCCATTGAATAAAATGGTGCAGGTAACAGTTTTGGAACTACCAGTGTACGTGATATTCATTAATTATAATCATTACTAAGGACTAAGGTATTTTTGGACTTTCTGCGTTTGCTTTGACACATGCCTGATCAAACCTGAATGCATTATGAACCGATGGGTAAAACTGTGGGAACTAAGTGGAAAAGCAATCGACTTGTAGGTGACACAGGAGTGACACGGGAGTGAGTTCGATTCTAGCAGTACCATTGTAAATTTTACTTTGTAAGATTATTATTATTAACTTTAAAAGACAACTCCCGCACTAGAGAACAAGCTCTGTGTTGCGGGGGACTTTACAAACATACAATTAACGGACACAAATTACACCCAGACTCAGAACAGCTCTTTGTGGGTCACATAAAGTTTTGTCCCTGTGTGGGAATCGAAACCACAACCTCGTGCAGGCGTATACTGCACCCACTGGGCCACCAAGGCAGATTGATAGTACTAATTACATATTTTAACGGTAATGGAAAATATCGTGAAAAAACCACGCACGTGGTCCTCAGTCGACCAGTTGTCCGCACGTTTTTGTTCCTAATACGCGAAGAGAAAACTTCGGATTCCGTTTTAAGAATATTGCGCGCACAAAAGAGTATGGAATTCGATAAAAATCTCAAATCTTGAGCACTCTAGTAATAAGAAACCTCGTCATATCGTCTTTAGAAACCTTGTAAGATGTTGTTGTTCTTGTTTTACAGAAAGGCTCAACTGGCACGTTGATCTTGACAGAAGAAGAGAAACGCACATTACTTGCTGAAGGTTACCCTGTACCTACTCGCCTACCCCTCACCAAGGCCGAGGAGAAGTCACTTAAGAAAATCAGAAGGAAAATAAAGAATAAGGTACTTTCATAGTTCATTTTTATTTATTACTGTGTCTATCTTCGGCAGTTGTAGTGATACCTAACGATAAAATGTCTTTTACATACTTTCTTACCATTTCTTTTTATCCGCATTTTTTTTCTATTTTCTATTTATCGAGTGGTAAGTGGCCAATCTTATGACAGAGTTGTTTATATGCCCCATACATACCGGCCTCTGTCGCGATGTAACGACTGTTACTACTGGGACTTTTAACGTGTCCTTCAAAGCACGGGGGTGAAACTCAAATGAATCGTCACTGCGGTCAACCTGCTAATTGTTTACCGAACAGCAAGTGCACTCGCTATTTTTCTTTTAATAATTCAATAATTTAAATTATTATTTATTCAGATATCAGCACAAGAAAGCAGACGCAAAAAGAAAGAATACATGGACCAACTGGAAAGGAAGGTTGAAGTCCTTATATCGGAGAACACAGACTACAGAAAGAGGGTAGAGACCCTCGAGCAGAAGAACGCGAGCCTGCTGAGCCAGGTCGCGTCCCTGCAGGCCATCGTGGCACGCGGGGCACGGAAGTGACGTCATAGCAGCAGCAGGCGTGACGTCACACACTGTACGTATACGTACGTACGTACGCACGTACGCACGTAGTCGACTCGACGTCACCAGATATCAAGATTCAGTTGTTCGCCGTACAGTTAGATCACACGTTCTAGAAGCTTCGGCCTGTGATCGACTGGGCGACCCGATCAGGCTGTGAGACCAGCTCTCGAGCCCAGATATCGTCTGTCGAAATTATAAACGCTGTCCCATAACGGAATGAATGTATATTTTGTATGTATTTTACATTTAAATACGTGTCCGAGGGAAGAACTGACAGCGTTTGAATGGTTGCTCACTGTATTTGTTAGAAAATAGGTACTCTGTGGTGCTGGTTCAATACCCGCTGCGTCAGTTAGCTAAACTGTCAAGTGCCACACTAGATATTTATTTTATACAACTCTAAAAACAGTTTTCGTTCAGCGAACGTGCAAGCGATGACTAAACAGGGAATTTTAGTACTGGGGTCTTAGTTAAGTATCGATAGCTGTATACGCGTGTTGTTTGAAATCTCGTAATATATCTTAAACGCTGTACCGGCGATATAGTATTTAAGTTTTATTATTATACGTGTTTTCATTGAAAATATGAGCAATTAGATTTTAAGAATTTTATTGTTACCCAAAGCATACATTGTACTTGTGTCGAAGTGGCTCGCTTTCCATTATCGGATCGCCTATTAACCTTTTGAACGCACTGTCGGATATAGCCGACAACATAAATCGTCTTAAAAAAATAAGTCCTTTTATTCTGACATAGCACATGCAAGCAAGAAAGCACATGTAGCGTGTTGAGCATATTTTCATCTGTCGGCTATAATCGACAGTAGCGTTCAAAGGGTTAAACAGATTGTCTATCTGTATGTGGCCTAATAATTTTAATGGTATTTGACATTAGATTATACAATAGAGACTACTGAACTACTTAATATAGTTTCTGAACATGCCGTATACATTGGCGGCGTTGTTTTAGAAATCTTAGTAGCATAATAATGTAAGACACTTAATGTACCAAGGTGCGTCTTACAAGTTAATATTGAATTCCATGAATTTGCATTTATAGCGAAATGTGTATTGTCCTAGAGATTTTACCTTGTATTTAAGATAAAATTAGATTTTATGTATGTTATGATGCTTTCAGACTATGCTGTAAGGGCATTTTTTAAATCGTGCGCACATTTCCGTATGCTAATCAATGCCGCATGCCAATCAATCCCGCATGCAGATAAAGCGCTATGCACGGCCGGCATGCGTTGCAAACATGCACGAATTTAAAAAGAGCCTAATAGTCTATGATACCATTAAGCTAATTTAATTAACTCTAGGTATAATGCAAATTACAGATTAATAACTTTGCACAGATTTTCTTTGCATTGATATACATGGCTCACTTTTGGAGTAAAAGCTGTGCAATACGATAGTGTAATCTATACTATACTGTATAATAGCATCTCATATATATGTCCCACCGGTGGGCATGGGTCTCCTCTCCTCTATTAAGAGAGCTGAGATGTTTTAAAACAGTAACTATAAATTCTTTTAAACTTTCACGATTTGTACACATATTATAATTATTAATTCGACCACAATTCGACCGAAACGTCGGGAAACAAAAACGTATGAAAACCTTAAAAATATTACGCGATTTAGACCCGTTGTCCATTATAGTTATAATATAAGTACCTACTGACCTATAAAATTCAACTGTTAAAAAAATAAAATAAAATATTTTTGTATAAAAAATATATTCCGCTCTATACCATAATGACTGCTTAAAATTTTGAAGCATAAATTACGTCGATTAAAAATTTATGGAAAAAAAATATTTTTAATACGAAAAAAAATGTTGATTAAACCATTCGAACTGCTTACCCTGTTTGGTAATATACATGTTACTTATTTTACGTATTTTTATACTATATAAGGCAATTTAATCAGAAGAATAGCTAAAACCGTAAAAGAAGGTCATGATACTCTACCCAAATTTAGAAAACAACATGTTGAAAGACCCGTGATAAACAAAGACACGTGTTTATTTTTCTAAATTCTTTATTCCTTATTTTCAATATATATAAAAATCACGTAAAAAAAATAGTAAAAATTTGGCCCCAAACTAAGGTAATACTTGTCTTGGATGTCCATTTATAAATTATACCTGCCCCTCTAGACAAGTGGCATAAACGGTAGTTGAATCGAATAACAATGCAAATGTATTTGACATAAGCTTACGATATAATGTCGTAAACTTACTTCAAATCTTATACATTTGCTTTTTTTCTATTCAATTCGACTACCGTTTATACCACTTGTCTAGAAAGGCAGGTATTTTAAAAGAGCTATATATACATATAACATAGTCTGAAAGCACATATGAAGGACTTATTTAAAACCGATTTGTATGACATATGTTTTCGGTGATATCTAGTCTCTGGAACGTTAGGTCTCATTGTGCAGGCCTATATACATTAGCTGTATACTCCTCAGTTCATACTGCGCTCTATATATCGACAAGTACAAATAATGGCATGCCTTCAAATGAAAAATAACGTAACTAACATAGCTTATTCAATTTTACATGCAGTATTTTAACTATAAGGGATGTTTGTCTTCAAATGTGGAGATAATTTAAGCATTTTAAAGTTATCCTAATGTTAACCGATTTTAAAAAAGGAGAAGGTTCTCAATGTTTATTCTTTTATCTAAATTTGGTCATAACTTATTTGTTTTTAAAATAGTAAAAGATGCTTTAGTTTTTTTTTAAATACCATACTAGTGCAGAAGACTTGGAATTTCTGTGCAGAACCCTAATCTTTTTCTGAACTAAAAGTAGCCTAAGTTGCTCCTCATAACATTAGCTATCTGCCAGTAAAAGTTCCGGAAAATCGGTGTAGCCGTTGCGGTGATCACCCGGAACAGACAGATAGACACACAAAACTTTTAAAAATTGTATTTTTGAAATGGTAACTACATATACATTTTGTAGAAAGCTGTTATTTAGATGTTACGAACAGACCCATTAATTTAATTTATTTTGTAAAGATTTCTAAAGCTAAATTTATTTAAAAAGTCCCCATATTTGAAGTCTGACACCTGCAGCTTAATATTTAATCCATTAACAGCAATAGCTTCTGTGGAATCTCCAATAGCAAACGTTCAGTGTATCAGAATATTCATTATTGTCTTGCCAATCTGCCGTTATTTTATTCGACGCAGCGTGGTTGCTGCGTATAACATAAACGCTTTGCATACGTCATACGCCAAAACGACAAATAATAACCTTAACCCTAATTAAAATCAATTCATCAATCACCATGTTTTAGTCCACTGCTGGACATAGGCATCTCTTAATTCGCACCAAAACACCTTGTGCTCCTCCATCCTCCGCATCATTCATTATGATGTATATCATACTTTTCAGATTCAGCGGAATATCAAGGATTTTGATGCGATTTTCATTATCATTCAGAGAATTTCTTTCGGAAAATAAGAATAATAGATACAAATCTAGAAAAAATCCAAAGCGAAGCGAGGGTTGGTCGCTAGTTTACGTATAAAGATCATTTGTCTAAGGGTAGAAAAATGACGGCTGTATCGAAGTCGTTTCTGAATACGTAATATTTAACGTAGGCAAAGCGAATAATGTTAAAGTAATATGTTAACCTGTATGAAAACAGATATGGTATAAAATTTGAGGCTGCTAAAGAGCTGAACCAATTTTCATGAGATTTCTCTGCTCGCAAGTTAGTTAAATTTGCATGCTTCTTAGCAATATTCCACAGAAATTGGTGCAGAAGTTTCTACAAAATTTGTTTGTTTGTCATTTAGTGTATGATGTATATAAAGCGTGAATCTGCTAGTGATCTATCTTAACATTCTTTACACACTAAACATTCCATTTCTTAGTAATATGAGTGACTTAAAGTGAGCTCTCAAGTACTTACACTAATCGTAGAATTATAATATGTAACATATACTAACTAAATCACATAAAAACAAATATTATTTATGTGTGTTGTAATTTTTCGCTAGAATAATTTATAAGTACTAGCCAATGTTGCTGGTTTGGGTGGGTTAAGAGAAACTTGAAGAATCTACTGAAATATACACTAGATTTATTTTATATTCAGGCAAGAAAAACATGTTTCTCTTGTCTCAACCTGGCCTCGTTTTTACGTCGAATTATGGTAAACAAGAATGTTTTTTAAAAATGGCCTAATATGCATGCGATAAAATGGCATACAAGTAGAACATTTGATGTGTTTGAAAATTTTTAAGCGCCATTGTGTGTGGCAAGTTAAATTGTTTGTATCGACATCGTCCATAAAAACTAGAAATAAAAAAATGACGATTTGTGCCGTGGCGTTCAAAATATCGTAAACCTTTGCCAACTAATTCGCCTGCGCATACATGATATCATTAATACCGAGACGCACATATTTTATTTTAAAATACATGTCAGTTAGGTATTAGTATTTCATGTTTTGGCGAGTTAATTTACAAAGTTGAAGTTACACAGCAGCATTTTATTTGTAAAGAAAACATGTGCGTAGTGTTTGCATGCGTTTTCTTTACCCAATTCCGCGTTCAAAAAATGCACATCCATTTTTAAATATCGCATGTCATATTATTATGACGTCACTTGTTCTGGTGACATTTGACGTATTCGTATAACCAATCGTTGTTTGACATAAAGTCGACGAGTTGTAAATATCTCACACATATTAAAGAAATATATTCATATATTCAAAATGCCTGTATAAAGGTAATTTTATCATTGTTTCGTATTATGTAATATTTCACTGTTTGTGCAATTAATTTGTTCTCTTATACAAATTCTTCCTAATTAGTAATATAAGAAAATGTTCTATTTATATAGTGCTGAAATAATATATCGATATTATTGCCCTATTTAGGGTGTCGTTTTAAAGAATTGAGATATATTTTAAGAGATTTTTTCTAAGGAAATTTTAGATATATATCTATAAAAATATATACATATATATATAATACTGTTTACATGTCTTTATCACTATACAAGTTTAGTCTCTAGTTATTATCGTTAAAACAAGTTTATTATTGATACAAGCATTGTGTGCCTGCGTATCAGTACCGTTAGAGTAGAAAAAGATATCGAAAAGTATCCTTTTATAGAAAATATTATTATTTAAATAATCAATTCCTAATATGGCATTTACCGTCTGCGAAAAGAAAACGTGATTTTATAGGAATTATTATGAATTAACTGATGTTAGATTGTATTTAACTTATAATGAAATTTTAATATATATGAAGGTGTGTCCAGATCTGCGTATACGTATAGACTGACATTTACTCTCATGTTACGAATATGACAGCAATTTAGAATCAGTTTGCGAGTCGTTCGCATGCAAACGTAATGTCATGTCATTTTGCCCATGCGCAGGTCTGGACGCACCTTGAGGTGTACATGCGCCGGGCTTATTTTGACATAATAACTTGTAATATAAAACGAAATGCCAAACATACTTACTTTTATACGTTAGTATGCACCATACATATTTGGGTGACAATGTTGGAATCCATTCGAGTATTTTACCATCATCTTGTTACTTATATAAAATAATAATTGAGCTTGTTTAATCTGTCGTCCTGCTTTTGTCGTTGCAATGGACTATGGCCTAACGTGGTGTAATGTTTTGTAGTATGGCCTAATGTGGTGTAAAGTTATGGACCACTTACTATAATGTAAAATTATCAACTATATAACTTAGCCAGCGTCATGAATCTTTTTTTTTGTGTGGTGCAATATGGCCTTATGTGGCTTTACATGGTGAATTATGGCCTAAAGTATGAGTGAAGTTGAAAAGAAACTCATGACATTGCTGTGCGTTGTTAAATATCTGATGGTAATGTAATCTCGAATGGATTGTGCTATGTATGTATGTGGGCGGTCGATTATGTGCGGCCGGCCATACTTGTTATTAATTAAAACTGTAATTTTATTAATAGTTTTATTGTTAAAACTATGCGTTACCTTGAGTCATGATTTGTTGAATCGTTTGTTTTATTATTATTTTTCAATGACATTACGGATTTACTGTCACCCTTCTAATAAAACGTCAAATATTGTAATATCGATTGTTTTTTTTACTACCCCTTGCTCAAGGATCCCATGCTCAAAAGGACCATGGAAGGAACCATAAAAAAGTGTATGGTTAACACCTCTTGAGCATGGGACCCAGGTCACGTTTTGTGGTGAAGCCATGGTGACTTCTGTGTATCATGATGGCTAGTGCTGAAAAGCCGCAACAGCCTTTTAATGGGTGTCCATCCATTCACTAGCAACCGGTCTCAAGAGAATTTGGTTGTGGCGTGTGAGTCCTGCCCAACCCAATCGTCCCACTTTCTATAAATTTCTTACCTGGACCTTAAGTTCCTTGGCTTGCTATGAAGTCTTTAAACAGTTTCAGACTTAGGTTGGCCGAAGCAAGAAGAACTTGCTCACTTGGGGATTTATAGACTATTTTAGCCTAAAGAGCGCTGGTATATGGTGCTGTTCCGAAAACTATAGGACACTAAATATACCTATATGCCCTAAAACCTGCACGTTGTAGAAGCTTTTAAATACTACTGAAAGCGCCAAGCTCTGGGCCGACACACTAAAATCTTCATGGCTCTATCTATCACATTTCCAGTATATTGAAGGTAGGTATAGCGCCTTGTACTCTTGATAGCAAATGAGCCGCTACCGAGGTGAAAAAACCAGCTTCTACAATACGTTACCTAGTTTTTGTAGGGGTCCCTTATTATTTTTGAGTACATGTATTAATATAGTAAGTATAGATTATTCTATGTCAGTATAGTATTCTACTAATCAAAGTTTCCAAAAATCTATTTAGAAGTTTTGGAGTTTATTAATTTCACACATGATGGATTTGGTATCTTTATTTCTAACTAGCTGTTACTAGAGCTCTATTTCAAATAAATAAACAGTAAAAGTAGTACCAATAAAGAAAATATAAATAAAACTGTTTATAATTTTATTACAATTTTATTTTTATTGTCAAGCTTACATACTATAAATAATAATATCTAATATACATTTATGTATAAACAACTCTAAACACATGCAATTATTAAGACTAGATTTTTACAATTAATACAATATAATGTGAAAATCAAAAGATTTGAGTACTAATAGAGCACCTGTGTGGTTTTTACTAAAAAAACGCTCAGTCTTCATATAAATGTCTTACGTTCAAAAATAGAAAATGCTCACTGACCACTTATACTAAAAAATATAACGATACATACCTTTTTATAGAAAATCGAAGCAAAAATATTTATTTAAGAGATTAGTGGTGCGGAGATAAGCGGAGCGGAGATTAGCGGGGTGTAGATTAGCGGAGAGGAGATAACTGGAGTGAAGTGGAGACGAGCGGAACAGAGGAAGGAAAAATTGTTTCATATAAGGTTTGCAAACTAATCAGAGAGCGTTTTCGGCCTTTTTGAGCCTGATAAAAAAAATCACTTACTTTACACTTATATGGGTGCGTTATTTTACAAAAGAGTTACGTACATTTAGAGTACGTTTTTTACATACTCAGGTACTTATGTTACAAAATAAAATAACTTTATACAGTGAACAATTTTCAAACTAAAGATAATTGCCATAATATTGATCAAAAATTTTTTGACAAAATACTGAATATTTTTTTAAAATATACGATAAGTATTATAGCAGGTATGGCTTTACTTTACTCGGGGCTCATTGACATCCTAGATCGATAGGTACAGGCAGATGGCCACATAGAATGGCCTGGTGTGGACGGGTCAATCATGTACTTTTATTTTATACATAGCAATAGCATAATGATGGCTTCCCCTAAAGAGCTGAAAGGGTAGGCAGAGGTGAATCATACCAACGTGTTAGCATCCTTGTGGGTTAGTAATTTTAACTGCACATGTAGTCTAGTTAAGTGGGTTCGATTCCCCTATGGAACAAATTTGTTAGATCCATAAATGTTTGTTCCAAATCTGTGTGTCTACTGCGACACAAGTCATTTTCTATAGTGCGGAATTTATCGTTATAAAAAAATATATATTTTGAGTATTTTTGTACAGAAAATTGCTGTTCGGTTTGCGTTTCCAAGACAAGTATTATAAAAGTGCCATAGACTAGGCATTATTGGTGTGACTCGTGCTTGCCTATATCTTCTATTTTTCACTTAGCCCCTAACGATTTACCATCGTTTAAATGAAACAGCAAGTCAATACAACTCGAAACAGAAAACCTGAAGTAAATTATGTCCTAAAAATATCAACTAATTTAAAACTAACTGATATATTAATTTAATAAAAACTATTTACAATTTTCCATGACATTTGCATATTCTCAAAGTGTGATAAAGACCTTTTTCTTCGCCATAACATGTGCTATAATAACCCATAGTGCTGTACCCCATACAGCTTCGATCAACTGCAGGGTATGTGTTCTCATGAAGGGTACTTTCCAGTGGAACGGGAAGAGATGGCTGCAGATGGAGTGGCCCACGTACAGAGCGATGGCGTTCAGTCCTGGAGCTCTGAAGGGACCACCTCCCCAGAAACGCCATGCATCCGTGAGGGTGTAGCAGAAGCAAAGGAAGACGAGGCAGCATGCTGTTGTTACCAGTACGAAAGACATCGACCTGGAAGAAGAACACTCATCTTTTATTCAAATTCTGTAGTAATAAATCAATAGTGCAATATCTTATCGGTTCTTTTTACACTGCCTATGTGGTAAACAAGCATGCAGTAGGCATGCTGCCTGATGGTAAGCAGATACCGTATTGACGCTGGTAATACCTGCAGCATCACTCGCGTTACCAGCCCAAAAATCGCACTATAATAGTAGCAAAAACACAAGTGTTGACTTTGTTTTCTCATTCTTATAGTCCGATAAAACAGCAATCCAATACGACCGGAAAAGAAATCAGAAGAGGGTGTAAATATCGCCATTATACAAATTTTGGACAACTTTTGTGAACCCTAGAATCAAACCCGGGATTTGTAATCAGCAGTTGCACTTATTTACTTTTGTTGCAAGCGAAATGTGTGATCCATAAATGGTTGTCCCGAGTCTGCGTGTACTTTGTATCCGTTAATTGTATGTTTGTAAAGACCTCCACAGGGCTTTATACTCTAGTGCGAGAGTCAAAGGTGAAAAGTGTGAAAACCTGTATAAATAGCAGACCTTAGACAAAAGTGTTCTATTTATGTGACTGCCTTGGTGGTCCAGTGGCCGCAGTATTCGCCTGCTGTGCACGAGGTTGTGGGTTCGATTCCCACACAGGATAAAACTTTGTGTGACTCACAAAGTGTTGTTCTGAGTCTGGGTGTAATTTGTGTCCATTAATTGTATGTTTGTAAAGTCCCCCGCGATACAGAGCGTGTTCTCTAGTGCGGGAGTTGTCTTTTTACAAAAAAAAAATTAACTAAGTAAGGACTTACCATAAGTTCTTATTGATAGGAACTACACCATGTTCCCTGGAGAATCCAGCAAGTAAAGCTCCAGCCAGCGCGAAGACTAACGCCCACGCGAGCCACCGAGAGATCCGAGCCTTGTGCGACCGCTGCAGCAGGACTGTCGCCCCAGCCTGCACGCCCAGGAGAGCTTGCACTACTGACGTTAAGCAGCCTGGAGTAACAGATATATAGGATAGTTACACTTAATGCTTTTTCCGCCACCGTCTGGTATAGCTGACAATTTAAACTGTCGTAAAAAGGGAATATTTTGGGACAACTCACATCCGCATCTGTTCGGGGCTTTGGGACTGGTGATGGTCACCAGTCCAAAGCCCCAGACGCGGATCTAGGATTTGGTTAAGGGGCAAACTTAGCTCATTTCACAGACTTCTTATTCGATTCTTTCAGAAAAGTGATATATAAAAATTTAAGAAGAGTTGGTCGAAACACAGAGGGAAAGGGGGTAATTGCACCCATTGCCCCCTCCCTCCGGAGTCCGCGCCATCAAAGGGATAGTCCATCTCAAAGCCCTAATGTAAAAAAATTGGTCGGCAATACGCAAGAGATACCTCTGGTATTGCAAGCGTCCATAGGCTACGGTAACTGCTTAACATCCTCCGAGCGGTATGCTAGTTTGCATGAAGCAAAAGGAAACTTTGTAGTTACTTAAGCAACCTAAGTACTTGCTATTTCGTATTCGTATCATCAATAGGTATTAAAACAATACCGATTTATATTTTGTTTAGTACGAGTATACAAAGACAACATACCCAGAAGTCCTTCAGGGTCTGTCGGAGGTCCTCCATAGACTCGTCTCGCGTCGCTATGCTGGTACAGATGTGACTCTCCGAGCAGCAACCTGTCGATATAGCCGGCTGCACCTCCACTGCAGTTAGGCGCCACCCAGTCGTCGTGCTTGCCTCCAGGTCCCATGTATCCACTGGTAATAGATTACAAATATTAATCCTGATAATGTCTTTATTTCGTTTCCAGGCGGCGGCAGCAGTGGCATGTGAGAGTGTGCTTAGCGTAAAATGAGTAAGAGCGAGAGGATGAGGGTTCACTGCCACCAGGGCCGGGCTGCAGTTTCGGTGCGCGTGTTTGCGCAACTCGTAACACTGCAGGTTCGGTGCGCATGATCGCGCTCCCGAACCGACGAGAGCAGTGTCGGTGCACGTGTTCGTGCCTTAAATTAAACAGGTGCAAAGACTCACGCAGGACAGTCGGGGTGATGAATAGTGAAGGTAATGAGGCTGTGCGCTGCGACCAGCACACCAGCCAGCACCCAGCACCACATACACGATAGCACGTCCTTCAGCGCCTGTCTGCAAGCTCCCTGGAAGACATATTATATATAATATTTAAGATTGTTTCTATTTTTATATTTGTTTTTTATTTACGTATCTTCATTAAAGAAAAGGACCTAAAGAAAAGGAAACGTTTTCAGTCTTGGTATTTCTGACCCGACCAGATAACAACCAGGAACATCATGTCTAGGCAGACTATGTTCCTGGTTGTTATCTATCAATATATACTTTTAAGAAATTAGTGTCCAGGAATTTACAAAATGGACGATATTTTGCGGGAGTTGTCATAAAAGAAACTTGTCTTTTTTATGACAACTCCCGCACTAGAGAACAATCTCTTGTTTCGCGGACACAAATTACATCCAGACTCCAACAATTATTTGTGGGTCACATAAAGCTTTGTTCTGTGTGGTAATCGAACCCACAACCTCGTCCTCAGCAGGCGCATAATGTGGCCAATGGACCACCAAGGCAGTCGATCCAGTCGAGTATACTCAAAACTATTTTAAAAAAAAACAGGGTGCCAAATCCTTGTCTACCTATTACAGTAAGTACAGTAAGTGCTACATCAGGTGGGCCGTATGCTTATTGCCTCCTGGGTAGTATAAAAAAGAAAATGCAAAAATACTAGTTTTGTACAACTTACCCTTGGCGGTGTGTAGTATTTTGGTGCAGTAAGAGCGTAGAAGCTGGCAGCTACGAGGTACGCCACTGCCAAACGCTGCAGTACGCCGAAGATACGCAGCTCGGACAGCATATTTGATCCGTATATCGTGTTCAGTGACATCCCCAGAATAAACATCATTATCGCACGCTGGAAAGTAAACATAATTATCATTAATTGAGGCTTCACGTGACCAGTGGCTTATAATTGGCTCAAAGAATAAGCATTGCCATTCAACGTGACAATGCTGCCAGTCTTCTGGGCACGTTTCCAGTAGACCTCGATGTGGAGAAATTTTATGACGCCTTTTAAGCAGTCCCTCCCTTTTTACATGTATTTTCTATATATTTTTTTCCTTTCTTAATAAGTTTAAATATAGGTATGGTATATTTTATCATTAGATATTCAATACTAGCAACCTTAGAAATGACTGGCCTGTTGGTCTAGTAGTTAGTGTCCCTGACTGCTAAACCGGAGGTCATCGGTTCGATGCCCACACGGGACAAAACTTTGTGTGATTCATAAATTTTTGTTCCGAGTCTGGATGTAATATGTTTCTGTGGATTGTATGTTTGTAAAGTCCTCCACACACACGGCTTGTTAAAGTACGGGAGATGTCTTAAAAAAAAAAAAGACCTATCCTATCCACAGATTGTTGCGCCGAGTTTGGGTTTACTTTGAGTCCGTGAATTGAAGGTTAAAAAAGCAGCTGCCTACTTCCCCCTGACTCGATTTGTCCTTAGGTATCCGTTGTGTAAATGGAAAAAATAGGTAACCTATCCCTTATTCAGTCATGATTGGTATAAGGTAGGTATTGAAATGATTTACTAAATTGAAAGCAATTACACGAGCAATAAACACATCTCACGCACGCACAATTAACATGGAATTAATTAAACATGAAAGTGTTGATATTGACGGAATTAATTAAACATGAAAGTGTTGATATTCTACCACACACCTATAAATTGGTTTGTATTTGACCGATACTAATTGTAGCACTCGATTGTGCTCGAAAATCATCCCGGGGGGAAGGGGTCTTCCTGTATTGGTGGTCACCCATCTACGGACCAACCGCGCTAAGCTTGCGTAACCTTGCAGATCTATAGATTCACGCAGCTAGGCACTAAGCTTCGAGCCCCTTATTTACGATGTTGAATATATCAACGTAAAGCAAATTTGTCGCGGTTAGTCTAGATAGGTGAACGCTTTATTAAAATACGGCGAAACTTCTATGTGCCTCGGATAGCAAGTAAAGATTCCGTATGCTTATTTGTTGGTACAAATAAGTTTAAAAAATACAACCTTTATAGTGTATTTTTGTTGCTTATGGGTGTTTATTAATTAAATATTCTTAAAAGAGCCCAATCACGACGTGGCTGTCTTGTTTCGTTGAAGAGTTCTTATGGCCACCTTCTGACTGCATCATCAGACCAACTCCATATTATTGTATTGTCACCTAGGTTACATCGGTATTACGGGACAATCCCACCCACATGCCCACCGCTGTGACTCCTGTAAGCCAGGATTAACAGCGGAGTGACCAACTGATACACCGAGCTTTGACACTCGTGCGTCCCGTGGACTACTTAACCTATTGTCTTGGACCCCGCAACGAATTTAATCAGAAGTAAATAGGAGGAGTAAGAAAGAAAAGTAACGTCGGTATACCAAATTTCAGCTCACTCAAACACCAGGAAGTGCTTCAAATCTAGCTTACAAAATTAGAACTAAACCAACAAACATACAAACTAACTAAGTCACTAACATACAATGCAAACTTAATAAAAACTTTTAATAATAAGAAGCCACTATTACGAAATCATAATATATACGAAGCGGTGATGGTTGAGTGGGAAAGCCGACTTGCACGCAAGACGTGCGATTTCGAACCCGGGTGGCAGTACCAATGCGAATTTTACTTTGTGGAGTGTACCTACTAATTTGTGTGTGTAATGTACTAATCAGATTCACCATTTGCTAATGGTAAAGGAAAACATTGTGAGGAAACCCACATATCTTAGAAGAAATTCTAAAGATATTAGGCCAGCGTGTGTGAATTAAAACCTTCTCTCTCTCTTGATAGAGAAGAGGAGATCCGTGCCCAGCAGTGGGACATATATGGGTTGCTATTATTATTACGAAATCAGCACATCTTTTGTCGGTAAGTATTATTGTACATTGTGTAATCCACTTTAAAATGTGCTATCTAGAATCTACTCGGCTCGGCATCATCCAAAAGGAACGCGATTATCTATCTAACTGTACTAAATAGGCTTGTCTTTGAGTGTAGGTTTAACTTCATAAGAGGTTTACGCAATTCTTGAATTAGATAGTAGCATTGTGGGTTTTTGTTTTGACAGCATGTAATATACAAAAAATTGACCAAGTGCGAGTCGGAATCGCGCACCGACGGTTCGCCGAGGGTAAGTTTTATAATATAATGTTGACTGACTTGGTGGTCCAGTGGGTGCAGTATGCGCCTGCTGTGCACGAGGTTGGGGGTTCGATTCCCACACAGGGACAAAACTTTGTGTGACCCACAAAGAGTTGTTCTGAGTCTGGGTGTAATTTGTGTCCGTTAATTGTATGTTTGTAAAGTCCCCCGCAACACAGAGCTTGTTCTCTAGTGCGGGGGTTGTCTTTAAAAAAAAAAAAAATGACTAAAAATTTACAGTTTTCGTAATTTTTCCTTTATCTGTGCTATAAGACGTTGCTTCGTATCAAATTTCAGGATTCTGAGTTCACGGGAAGTTATATATTATATTATAGTGCCGTACTATCTTCTATCTATATATATAAAAATGAATTGCTGTTCGTTAGTCTCGCTAAAACTCGAGAACGGCTGAACGGATTTATCTTATCTTGGTCTTGAAATGTTCGTGGAGGTCTAGGGAAGGTTTAAAAGGTGAGAAAATGTCGAATAATTGCCGGGAAAACCCTCAAAACACCCCTTTTCTATTTCCCATACAATTGTTTTCTAAATAAAATGGAGAGTCAATTGTTGTTAATCTGACAGATTATTTTTTCAACATTGACATTACATTTGACGATCAACTAATATGTCAATCCATCCTGAAGCACTTCAGAACACGGACAAAAGTATTACGATATTGTGTTACAATATCTATGAGTGCATCCTACTATCTTTGTGGCTACGTGCGCGAGAACTTTCTTTACTTTGGTGATCCTTTGTGATAGAGAACTATTCGCACTGGGATGATACGCTCAAGGATTCCGTAACATCTTCATCGCCGCATAAAATTCGTACATTGTTTGCGATTACCATATCGACATGATTCATGTTTATCGACATCGAATCCAAAATATTTGTGGGTTAAGTATAGAGATGACATGTCTGAGGATGTTTTGCAGCGTGTGCGCCGTCAAACTTTGAATCCTACACTACAAATGACTGAAGAAATTTACAATGAGACATTGATCATGATAGAAGATATGGTATAGAAGATATCGTGTTTGGGAATGACAACACCCAATCGTCATATGCACCATGCATTAAACCACGAGTTGCAAAGAGAACAACAGTACGACATTAAAGCATTGGCCGAAACAGTTCGTATAAATGTTCCACAATTAAATCAACAACAATGAATTGCGAACGACATTTTGATAGAAGCTGTGATCAGTGGATCTGGTGGAATTGATTTCCTTAATGCTCCCGGAGGAACCGGAAAAACGTTTTTAATTTCATTGCTTTTGGCGAGGATCAGATCGCGAAATGATGTTGCTCTAGCGTTGGCTTCATCTGGAATAGCTGCGACTCTGCTAGAAGGCGGGCGGACTGCACATTCTGCCTTAAAACTACCATTAAACATGCAAATCACCGAAACACCAATTTGCAACATCACCAAAAATAGCGCAATGGCCAAAATCCTACAGGTATGCAAATTGATTGTTTGGGATGAATGCACAATGGCCCATAAGAGGTCACTGGAGGCACTGAACAGAACGTTAAAAGATCTTCATGACAACCAAAATATGTCAACTATCCAACGGAGTTTTTAAATTCACAGGAATTGCCTGGATTACCACCTCACAATTTGCAGTTAAGAGTAGGATCAGTTGTCATCATGCTGCGTAACATTAATCAATCTCAACTATGCAATAGCACAAGACTGGCTGTGAAAAATCTGATGAATAATGTCATTGAGGCAACAATCATAAAAGGAAAATACAAAGGAGAGCATGTCTTGATCCCGCGGATACCGATGATTCCAACGGACTTACCATTCGATTTTAAACGTTTAAAATTTCCAGTACGTCTGGTCTTTGCGATAACCATAAATAAATCGCAAGGACAGTCGTTAGAAGTATGTGGAATCAACTTAGAGTTTCCCTGTTTCGCGAATGGACAATGGATATGTCGCGTGTTCGCGCGTCAAAACAAAACAAAAAATATAGTTTATGGGAAAGCTTTAAATTGATTAATAATAAAACTTCACGCTTTATTCAAAAAATGCTTTTTAGGGTTCTGAAGTAAACAAGGAACCCTGATAGTTTCGCTATGTCCGTCTATCCGTCTGTCTGCAGCTTTTCTCAGAGACCTTTAGTCCTTGAAAGCTGTAATTTGGCACGAATATACATATTACTCATGCCAACAAAGTGGTAGAATAAAATATTTTAAAATATTTTTTCTAGGGTATCTCCTGTACTGTGAAGGGGGATGTTTATTTTTTTTTTCTTAACTACCCCATGGTGATATGTATTGTTGAATAGGTATTTTAAAAATATTGTAGGTTTGTTAAGACAGGTTTTTGATTAAGGGATTCGATTGTGAAATATTAGCTTTTGTGCTAATTTTTAGTCAAGTGGTGATCTTTGGAAAAGTTAAAAAATTCACGGTAGTAGTATATATAACAAAATTAAAAGGAAAACTATCACAGCTATGTAGACTTCACAACTTTACGAGTAATAGCCGATTAACTTATAAAATGTTATTGGATAAGTTAAAATTAGATTGGGTTCTGAATCAGGTCTCCTGAATTATAGAAATCTGTAACTGTGGGATGTTGTCTCAAGCCTTTCTATATAATTATAATTTCCCCCTATTTTTTTCTGTCTGTTTTGTTGTAATTTTTCGTAGTCTGTAATATATGTAGGAGCAGAGACTCCCCTCCCCCTTCCTCTTCCACCTCCTTTCCCGCGACCCTTTTAATGCGACTTATTTCAAGACTTTACCAAAATTGTTACCATTGTCCTATGTTCTCAAAAGTCATAAATACTGAAACCACAGATACCTTATTCTTAGTCCGTATTATTGAGAATGGCAATTTCGGAACCCTACATTGTGCGTGACCCGACATGCACTTGGCCGGTTTTGTATTAAATACGTATTCAATTTGTTTGTTTTAAAATCATTTTATACAAAAGTTTAGGTCTTTTATTTATCAATGAGGCAGTACGAAGTTTGCCGGGTCAGCTAGTAATATAATATATATTTATGCATTGCGGCATAAACGGCTGTATCTTTTGCTTGCGTTAAAGGGACAGTAGACCTGAGTATTTGATATGAATTCAGCTTGATAAAAACGAGACGCGTTCCTGAGAAAAAGGGTCTTGACAGACAGACGGACGGACGGACAACAATGGGATCCTATAAGGGTTCCGTTTTTTCCTTTTGAGGAACGGTACCCTTAAAAAAGAATACAATTACACCTCAGTGTGTAGTTATTTGGCTGTGTGTAGTATCTTCTACAAGGCTTCTCCAGTCGGGTTTACTCGCTTATATGGAACCCTACTTTTCTTCAAATTTATACTAGGATTTTCTTTCCAACAACTCCCGCTCTAAGGAATATTAAGCTCTATTTCTGCTCCTCAAATATATATTATATAATTTGGCATAATTTTATCTGTGTTTATTTTTATGAAATGTATTTCAGAGACAACTATATTATCGTAAATATAGTGAAGAACAACATACATAATTTTTATTGTGATAAATGGAACAGGTTTGCTAAAAAATATTTTTAAGTTAGGCTATTTTGCTGTTGTCAACGCCTTAAACAATACAGGAGATAGATTATGAGAAAACTAGTATCAACAAACAGTGTTATGATCAATTCTAACCTTAGTAGATACGTAATATTCACAGAATATTTCCCATAACATCTTTAATCCATCTTTGAACAATTCAATGTGTAAACGGAAGAACAACTCTCGGTAGTGTTTGATCAAAACAGTAGTTAGCTTCAGCAAATGTTGATAAACTCCTTTGATACTGGATTAATGAAATTGGATGCCTGATATGACAATCGTTCTTACGCAGAATGATAAAGAAAAGGATGACGGTTAAGATAGGTAGGTACTGTAGAGGTGTATTGGTGGTCACTAGCTGGCCGCATACCAATCGTGAAACCTCTGACGTTTTGGAAAAGTAAATAATAAGATTTGAATAAAATGACATGAAGGTTGTCAATTGGAGACAGGTTCGGGCTTCGTTGAAGCCAAGTTGTGTGATAGAGTTAAAACAAGAATATGAAATAAATAAGTCATTATTACTTATCAAAGTGTTATTCATTTACTCAAAGTAAACAAGTAGTCGCCGTATTATAAACCCTAGCTTCAACCATCTGAGGTCTACGCCCATTGAACCTGATTGGAGGAGAAGTTGCTGACGACGGCGAGAGCGCTATAGTACCATACTAGCGAGCAAGCCTGACTGGGGAAGGTCCTCCATTTCACAGAAGACCACAGGCAAATAACTACACACAGCAGAAGGCTGGCTTATATTTGGCTTAAAGAATAAGCACTGCCATTCAGCGTGGCAATGCTGCCAGTCTCCTGGGCACGTTTTCAGTAGACGTCGATGCGGAGGAATTTTACGACGCGTATTAAGCAACCTTTTTGTGTTTTTTTTAATTTTTTATTTCTAATTTGTGTAAATATAGTTTTAATTGTAAATTACTTGCAATATACCTACATATATATTGTTATAGAGTTACAAAGGAAATAATGTTATGAGAAAAAAACACAGCTGTTTAGTTGTTTTTCTGTGTGTGTTTAGGTACAGGTCTTCAGCGCTCATTTAGGGATTTGTTTCGAAAGAAACATATTCCTATTCCAGGGATACTCCCATCATAAAGCCGTGGTGTAAAAAATAATAGATCTACAACACGCAGGTCGACAAGTCGACAAACTCGGGTATTTAGGCTACGGTAACTGCTTAACATCAGGTATGCTTGTTGGCCACCTAATGCCTATATAAGTAGGTACTTAGTATAAAAAAATAAATAACGTAGTATACAAGACAGTGTATGTTCTTTTGTCAGAATGCATACACCTTTGTTGTTAAATGTTTGAAATTATAGTCACGATTGCGGACGCGATTTATTGATCACTGTAACCTTTATAATAATAAATATATAATCGTGTCCATCAGAATGAACGGTCACTAGGCGTATTAAACGTTGAATTTATGCCTAACAATTGCTGCCCTATTGCTTCTATTTGCTTCCTATTCTCAAACAATTGCTTCCATCGTATTCTCGAAAAAAAAAAACATTTTAAGAGTGACCGTTCATTCTGATGTCAGGACGGCCGGTCACCGAGTCGTAGTATCCTTGTTAAATAGAATTATTGAAATTCGCGCTGGCCATTAATTGCTACCCGTTTGGTTCCCTCAATATTTTACAACGTTAATACTGTAACTATCACGGAAATAAAGATATCGACAAAAGTGTTGTATAACAATATTTTTAGTGCCTGACAAAAAATCAAGGCAAAACTCTTATTTAACATTGCAGTTACGCTAACTTGCTTAGGCGATAAATCTATGGTATTGTAGCGGTGGCCTATAGTTAAGTATTATGTTATTAAAAATAAGTGCCTATCGTATTTAGTGACAAAACCAGCCAAGTGCATGTCGGGTCACGCACAATGTAGGGTTCCGAAATTGCCGTCCCCAATAATGCGGACTAAGAATAAAGTACCTATCTATGGTTTCAGTATTCAAATATGTCCTCTAAAAAATGCAAAGCTCATGTAACATTTCAATGGACTAACGCCGACACATATAAAAAGACCGAATATTCTTTTTGTGCCACATTGCTGGCTGGTTTTATTTAATTTAAATTTAGAACAACGTATTTTCAAATTAAAATACCATTGAATGTCTACATCCAAGCAATTGTTATTGTTTTATTTGAACTCAACCCTAAGTTCAAATAAAACAAAAACAATTCCTGTTTTACTTCGGAACTCTAAAAATTCATACAAACGTAATAAACACCTTTGAAGATAATATTTAAATTCTTAACTTCCTAGGGAGTGAGTGATCTTAACTTCCTAGGGAGGGAGTGTTCTTATAGGCGCTAGCCACTTGGCGCAATAATAAAAGTATTAACGTTTTATTGAAAAAGAATAATAAAAACAGACTTAAAAAAAAGAAATACTAACATAAACTTATTTATTCACTAAAACACTTAATTATAATATGTTCTATGACTGTCTTAGATATTCCTTATGCAAGAACCTCATAACTAATAACTACTAAGTACTTATTAATACTTAAATTAACTTTGAACAAAAAGGGTGAAATCGATGCGTAGTTATTCCGTATTTTTACAGACAAGAGATCTGAATTTACAGAGTTTCGTAGAGTGAAAGATGTCAACACTGTTGAATATTGTATTGTAGCAGTTACAAGCTCGTATTAGGAATCTATTTTTTTCATATGAGGTTCTTGCATACGGAATATCTAAGACAGTCATTTCTATGACTGTCTTAGATATTCCGTGATGAGGGTCGCCTACAGCGTCAACCTATGTTGTTTAAGAGATACGTAGAGTCAGCTACAATTTTAATGTAGCTACTTAACTAAATTGTTAGCTTATTGTTAGAGTATTTTTGTTTTCGTTACATTTTAGTTTGTTTTTATTTTAAATTCTATTAAGTGGTTAAATTGCAACTTGCCGTTGAGTGCAATTCAATTGTTAGAAACTTGTTTGGTGACATTGCTAACATTATGGTGTATTTCCTATTGTTATCATAGTATTGTATGTTTCTTATACCGTAAGAAATAAATAAATAATTTAAATAAAAAATAAATTAATAAACTGTTGTCACTGTTTTATTTTTCTACTCTTTATTGTTGCATTAGACCCGCACACACTTGAATTGAAATATTTAAAGGTGTTTATTACATTTTTATGTTTTTTTAGCACTAAATACGATAGGCACTTATTTTTAATAACACAATACTTAACTATAGGCCACCGCTACAATACCATAGATTTATCGCCTAAGCAAGTTAGCGTAACTGCAATGTTAAATAAGAGTTTTGCCTTTATTTTTTGTCAGGCACTAAAAATATTGTTATACAACACTTTTGTCGATATCTTTATTTCCGTGATAGTTACAGTATTAACGTTGTAAAATATTGAGGGAACCAAACGGGCAGCAATTAATGGCCAGCGTGAATTTCAATAATTCTATTTAACAAGGATACTACGACTCGGTGGCCGGCCGTCCTGACATCAGAATGAACGGTCACTCTTAAAATGTTTTTTTTCTTCGAGAATACGATGGCAGCAATTGTTTGAGAATAGGAAGCAAATAGAAGCAATAGGGCAGCAATTGTTAGGCATAAATTCAACGTTAAATACGCCTAGTGACCGTTCATTCTGATGGACACTATATTATAATCTACCTACATATATGTATACATCACTAGGTGTTAAACGCGAGCTATCCTGTCTTTTCCCAGGATACCATTTATTAGGTACCTTGCAAAATGTTTTGTATGTCCACATATTTTGACTGCCTCGTTGGTCCAGTGGCCGCAGTATGCGCCTGCTGTGCACGAGGTTGTGGGTTCGATTCCCACACAGGACAAAACTTTGTGTGACCCACAAAGAATTGTTCTGAGTCTGGGTGTAATTTGTGTCCGTTAATTGAATGTTTGTTAAGTCCCCCGCGACACAGAGCTTGTTCTCTAGTGCGGGAGTTGTCTTTTTTAAGAAATAAATAAGAAATAAAAAATAAATATAAAACATTGACAAACATACAAAAAATCAAATATTTTTCTTTATTTATTCTATAATATAGATAAAATAGATTAGTAGGTATAGACTAGCGGCCTCTGTCAGCTTCGCACGGGAACACATTTATATACTTTTCCTAGGGATGCCTATTTAAAAAAATATATATATAGTCTATGTTACTCAGTAATAATGTAGCGTAATGGGTCGTATGAGTATGGGTTTATTTATTACAAACATACAAAAAATACGAATCCTTTATCTTTGTAATATTAGTATATATACAACTAGCTGTTGCCCGCGTCTCCGCCCGCGTGGATGTCGGTTATCGCTGTAAAAAGTAGCCTATGTGTTATTCTAGACCATCATTTATTTCTGTGCCAAATATCATCCAGATCCGATCAGTAGTTTTACGTGAAAGAGTAACAAACATCCATCCATCCATTCTTACAAACTTTCGCGTCAATAATATTAGTAGGGTTTAATGTGACTAACGGTCGAAAAACATATATATATTTCGTGACACTAACTAATTGTCGATAGTAAAACGTATATAGCTTCAAGACAATCTAAACCAGGGCATGTCCGTTACTAGGTTAGTATATCAAACAACTAACACACACACAGCACGATTATCCTCACGCATTCAATATCCATTGCCGACAATGATTGCATTTTATTTAGAACTAAAAGCACTTATACAGGAATGGATATCGTGGAAGACGATGTCGTTGTAGAATATGTTAGAGAGAGCTATCTGGATATTAAACACGCGAACAGAATTTCCAATGAAATATGTAGCAAAAAATTGCGCTAGTGAGAGACCAAGTGATACGATTTCAAGATCCGTTCTTCGATATAGGCATTTAAGAGAGGTAGAACACTATACAAGTATAAGCTCAACGGGGAAAGGGTTTACCCTTCAGAAGATATAATAGGAAAAAGTTTCTTCAAAACACATTTTAAATTCAAACTCATTTATTCATCTAAATCAAATACACGATACTTATGAACGTCATAAAACAAATGCCAGCATTTTTTTTCCTACGGCCGATTCGCTGACTAGGGTAGGGCCTCGAGAAGGATTGGCATAAACTCAGGCCACTCTTTTTAATCGCCAGAGTATAACATTTACAATTTGGTATGAGTTACAATATTAGTGGCAGCAAAAAGTACAATATACTATTAAAATGAAATTTAATTAATAAGGAAACAATGTAGGTACAATGAAAAATAAAGGAATGGAATTAGCTTTCCACTGTATGGTAATGAGGGATCGTTTCTTTTTAACCGACTTCAAAAAGAGGAGGTTATCAATCCGTGTGTATTTTTTTTATGTTTGTTACCGCAGAACTCCCTCATTTATGGACCGATTTGAAAAATTCTTTTTTTGTCTGAGAGGACATACTTCCAGTTTGGTCCTATTTTCATCAATAGAAAGTTCTGATGATAGGATCCATGAGGAATTGAGGGAACTCCTCAAAAATTATAGGCACACATATAGCAAATTCAATATTTTTAACAACACATCAAACATTTGCATTCAGAAAGTATAATATGATGAAGTAAAACTGATGAAGAAGACCACAGATGGCCACCTGAACTTCTCAATAATTAGTTTTTTACGGATGGCAATTAAATAAGTTTCCATTATGGTTGCTAAGGTAGCTAGGCAACGGAACTTCATAATTATATAATGTAATCTGGCCATTTTTAAGGTTTTTGAAATTCTGCAACTTGCCGTACTGAAGTCGGTTTTTTTTGGTAAAATTATTGTAAGTAAAAGAGGTAGGGCACCATGCATGCGAGCAAGCCTGACTGGGAAGGACTACAACACACTGTTGTATAACTGGACCCTACCTCTCTCAATATGAATATAATTATTATCTTAGCTGTCATAATACGGAACTTATAATGATGTAACTAAAGTGAATGGATCGCGTGTATTTCATATAAAATCTTTATTAAAGATGAGAGACATTAATCACTTATTGCGAATCTGTGTGAGATAATTTTTATCTTCTATTATACAATAGTTATTGTTAACTTAAGATAGTGAAATTGCATTGTACGTCTACATACTCATGAGTTTATAAAGAGTTTTTAAACATAGACAAGCTTGTTGTTAAGTAATAGGTAAAAGTAATCTATCGATTACTTTTACTATTACTATTACTCTATCCGCTAGATAAACAAGCTCGAGGTCAGTCTGAAGATGCCTGCCCCTCTAGACAAGTGGAACTCGAATCGAAAAGTCAAAAAAGCAAATGTATGGGATTTGACGTAAGTCTACGATATAATGTCGTAAACTTACGTCAAATCCCATACATTTGTTTTTTGACTTTTCGATTCGACTACCGTTTATATCACTTGTCTAGAGGGTCTGATGATTTATTTATTTATTTTATTTTATTTGGAAAACAAACAGTTATCTTATAACTAAATTAACAACTGATTATATAACTAGAAACCATTTATAAGTTTTCACATATACATATTTATGAGCTTGATGATTTATATATATATTATTTGTGTTATGCTATGTTCAATTAATATATTTCTCATGTAAATAGTAGGTATACAAAGAAAAGATAAGAAAGTTGACAATACAAAATGCTAATTAGAGAACCGATTCAAACCACTGGTTGGAAATAATGCGTCTATAGCTAGGAGGACTTGTGTTGAATAAGTCTAATTCTGAAATGTCGACCAGTTTGTTTAAGTAGTTAGCTGATCTTATAAGAAATGAACCATTTCTATAGTTGGTAGTGCTTTGAGTAACATCAAGAGTGTGGGGTATTCTCACCGATCTGGTAGGGACTTTTAGGTGTAATCTTTCTAAAAGATTAGGGGCGTCTACCTTGGACTGTGCTATCTTCACTAGGAGAGAGGTGTCTGCTATTTTTCTCCTTTCATGAAGTGGCAATAAATGTTGTCTCTTGCATCTCGCCTCATAGTTGCTATCATATCGCTTACACTTGTATTGTAGATATCTAGTAAATTTACGCTGTATTGATTCTAACCTATTTATATAAATATCATACTGTGGATTCCAAACCTCTGAGCAATATTCGAGGATAATGCGCACATATGAGCAATAAAGAATTTTTAAAACTTTTAAATTTGAAAATTGAGAACATGACCGCATAACGAAACCTAATGTTTTATTTGCTTTATTGGCAATATAATCAATGTGCTTTTCGTAAGTTAGTTTTGAATCGTGTATTATACCTAAGTCACGAATTTCTTGTACCCGGTTAAGTTGTACTCCTTTCAGTGTGTAGTTAGAGCAATGTATTTTTGGCTTACGAGAAAATGTTATTACATAGCACTTGGTGACATTGAGGTCTAGTTTATTAAGGTGACAATATGTATCAAATCTCGAAAGGTCCTGTTGTAACAAGATACTGTCTGAATGATTTTCTATTTGTTTAAAAATTTTCATATCGTCAGCGTACATTAAAAACTTTGAGTGCAGAAAGCAGGAGTTGATGTCGTTAATAAATATGTTAAACAACAAAGGGCCGATCAATGATCCCTGTGGGACTCCTGAGGGGACTACATGCCATAATGACATCGCTCCATTTACTGCGACTGCCTGAGACCTATTTTCAATATAAGAGCAGAACCACCTGAACAAGTTACCATGAATGCCAGCACGTAAAAGCTTCTGAAAAAGTATATGGTGATCTATACGATCAAAAGCTTTGCTGTAGTCGGTAAATATCGAAGCCACCTGACCACCAGCTACCATATTAGCAGTTATGAAATCTACAAATGATAATAGGTTAGTAGTAGTAGATTTATTTTTTATAAATCCGTGTTGTTCGGGGGTAAAATAATTCTTTAAAGAGTTGTATACTTGAGTATAGACCAACTTTTCTAGTATCTTTGCAAATATACATAATTTTGAGATGGGCCTGTAATTTTTTACGTCTCCTCTGTCACCGCTTTTGTGGATGGGAGTTATAAACGCTGACTTCCAAATGTTTGGTACGATGCTTTCTTTAATTGAACGCTGGAACAAGATAGTGAGCGGTAGGGTCAACTGTTTCATACAATTAAAGATAAACACGGGTGATATTTGATCGGGGCCAGCACCTTTTGAAAGATCAATAGATTTAAGTAACTTGTTAACCATGTCGGGCAATATTTCAATGTCACCAATTGTGTACGCGCAGTGCTGGTGTTCAAGGGGGAATTCCGGGGCAAAAGAGTTCTGCTCGTGAAGGGATGGAGAAAGAAAAGTAGATTGGAAATAAGTGGCAAAAATGTTACATATACCTTCATTACTGTCAGCGGAAATACCTTCATACTTGAGGGTGGAAGGAAGGGAGTTAGAGCCTTTTTTATTTGATTTAATAAATCTCCAGAATGTTTTAGGATTTTCAACTATATCATTTTCTGTATTAGTAATAAACGTTCGGTAGCACTCCTCTTCGACGCTTTTCGCTCTCTTCCTAAGTAAACTAAAGGTGATGTAATCACTTGTGTTACCATAGGTACGATATTTCCTAAGAAATTTGTGTTTTTCCTTGAGGATCTTCTAAATGATTTACAAATACAACGATTATAGTATATAGTATATGACGTTTCACATCTTATATATAAAAATGAATCCCTATTTGCCTTTATCACGGCATCACGCGTAAACGGCTGGACCGATTTCAGTAATTCTTTTTTTGTTGTGTTTGTTATTGTCAGATGATCTTATGTAAAAAAAAGAAATTTGCGCTGAAAATAGTTTAACCCGGACGAAGTCGGGGCGGGCCACTAGTTTATAGATAAATATCAATAATATAATAATATTTGCGGGATAACTCACTCACTGCTATCTGATTCGAAACTAGGCAGAGCCTGTACTATGGCAACCAGACTACTGATAAACATACTTATATGTTTCTAAATAAATACATATTATAGATAAATAAAACCTAGACACAGAACAAATATTTATGCTCATCACACAAAGATTTGTCTTGGCTAGGGAATCGAACTCACGACCTCCGGCATAGCAATCAGAGTCACTAACAAGCCAGTCAAAATTATAGATGATTATATTAAAACCTATCGATTGAATACTCTATGATCGTTCTATTAGCTAATTGGTTATAGATTCAATAGTTTTTTTTTCATCTTCATCGTAAAATGTTAAACGTCACAGTACCCTAGTTATATGAAATACAGTATAGAATATTATCTGTGGTATAAGATCGGCTACACGCGAGCGATGCCCCAGGTAGGTATTACAAACCATCATAGGCTACGGTAACTGCTTTCCCACAGGTGGACTATAAGCTTGCTTGCACAAAAACGAATACCTAACTCAAAACTTAGCATAATATATACATATAAACCTTTTTAAAGGTAACCATGCGCACGCGTCGTATTTTATAACGTTTACATAACAAGCCAGTACTGGCTTGTTGACCTTATGCACCCCCTTCACGGACCAGTGATGCTGGATTATTACGTAAGGACATTTTGCTTGCGGAGTGAGTAAAGAAATATTAAACGTTTATCAATATATCTTCACTCTGCCTTTTTAGTGCTTACTGACGTCATGTTACGTAAGGAACATGTCGCACTCACAGTGAAAAAATGACCTAAGTTGAAGCATTTTTGTTTTGAAATTTACGTCTTATTTTTTTACTGCTTAGGTCTAAAATTGCCTAGTAACATTTCTCAAGATACGCAAGTTTTCTACTAAGGATGCGATGTGTGCAAAATTTTAAATTTGCAGTCCCAGCAGTTTAGGCTCTACGTTGATAAATCAGTCAGACAAGTAATCTATACTCATATTATAAAGCTAAAGAGTTTGTTTGGCTGAACGCGCTAATCTCAGAAAGTACTAGTTCGATTAGAAAAAAAAAATGTTGAATAGTGCATTTATCCATTAAGGCTATAGGCTATATAATATCACGCTATGATCAATAGGAGCGGAGCAGTAGGGAGATATGTTGCAAAATTGGGGAAAATATTTCAAATTAACACGCAGACGTTGTTATATGTGTGTGTATGTACCTATAGATATATAGCTAGATGATTAAATAATAATTTTAATATGGATATTTATTTTCAAGAATTGCTCTATTATATTTATTAGATTTAGTTACTGTGTACATATTATGCCCGGTAAACATTATGACGAATATGCGCAATATAGGGAACGCCGGTACTGACTGTCGTATTGTTAACTGGCTATCTACTTTTTTTTTTATAATAATGTAGCTTCCAGTGTATAGCTATGGTGGGATTTCCGCATAATCTATATTATTATTATGATACCTCGTAAGAATTATCAGAGCGCGATTATAGCTTGTCATTGATATGATCGTAAGAGATCTACGTGTGATGGCGAATACATACCTACTTGACGTTACTTAAGTATCATTTGTTGCATGCATGCTTCACAATAAAGGTAGGTATAGAAGCAGATAATAAATGTATTTTTTGCTACTAAGATGCCACACAAATATACGACCTGCCTTACGGCAAATTAACCGGATTACTCAATTTTAAACAGCGGTGTTAATTTTTTTGTCAAGGAATAATATGGTACTAAGTAAAGGTGGTCGAAATTCCACCGTAATTGCTTTCTGCACTCCTTCTCTATATGAACTTTAAATGTACCAAATCTCATTCTACTCCGTGCGCGCAATGTGCTTTTAAAAAGGCGAACAAAGATTATTTTTCACGTATTAATCCTTAATTTCTGCTCCAAAACTGAACCCATTTTTTTAAAGATTTTACCAAACAATTTTGAGGTTTTACAAACATGTAATTATCATTACGCATACCATCTCGCCCGGGGCAGCAGTCATCCACTCTTTAAAGTACGCCCCGTCGATAGTGTCTTGATCTATCTTATATTGAAATACCTAACTCAAATTACACCCAAACTCTTTATGGATACAATAAAAATCTATTCAAAAACTTACCCTAGTAATTTGCATAACAATCTTCCACCTCGGCACTCCTTTAGCGAAGGCACTCTTGACTGACAGGGGTATACACACGCCCATGATCCACAGGAACGCTGGGAAGACCAGGTCCCCAGCTACGAGACCGTTCCACGTCGCGTGCTCCAACCACCAGTACCCACCAGCTCCGTCGTTCACGAAGATCATGAATACTATTGCCATGCTGTAAGAAAATAAAAGTTGGTCTTATTTACCGGACTATGGTGAAGCAATTGGAGTTGGCTTGTGATATCGCCAACAACTTTGAGCTTATGCGAAGCAAACACGACCTAATTCTCTAGGCGAGCGCGGGGATACAAACAGTTGTACTCTTTGAATGGACGTCTTTTTAATTTTTAATACTTAGGTAAATTAAAATTTAAATTTATTCTAAATATAACATTACCAAATTATAGGTGTATGTTTTCTTCAAATATTGTTTTTTATTTCGTATTATTTGATATAAATTGAAGTCAAAGTGGTTACATCTCAATAATTTGGTAAGTAGTAAGTAAATAATAATTTAGTTTTAAGATAGACAATGGGCGAATCTTCTGGTATTAAGCATCGGTAAGCTAGGTAGGTAACTGCTTATCATCAGGCGGGCCGTATGCTTGTTGACCCCTTAGTGGAAAAATAAAACGGTCGACTTAGAAATAGTATAATCCGATTACACAATAGGTATTTGTCACCCATGCCTCGGCAAGTAAAGCCGTCGGTCTCACGCCTGATCGCTCTCAGGTCGAGTCGGATTGCCATCCTATAGGACTGTAAGTCTGAGGGTAATAAAACACCTGTATTTTACGCACATACTTAGGCACTATAATATTTCCTACCCAGATGCTCATCTCCATCAAGACTAGCCGCCGTGACTGAAAATTGGATAGGACGGTATTTATTGCAAACAAGATTTTCAGACTGTTTGTACATACTTTAACATTATGCAGCTCTAGCTACGATCTGTACTTACCCTCTAAATGTATCCAGCGCCCTTAACCTCTGTTGTATAGCCAGCTCTTTGTCTCCATACCGTAGCTTTCCAGTCCGTCTGACGCGTGACATGATCAGTTTGCCGATGCCGTACAGCACCCATATCGCCAGCAAAAACCCCAAGAGTAGCAAAAGAGCTGTTGAACAAAGATATACGTTAAAATTTCTACAGATATACTTCGACGATTTCTACAGTATACTTCGACGTTGCAAATTTTAAATTTAGACTTTTGTAGAGCATCAAATGTTGGTCAACTAAAAGAAAACCGTGTGAACCCGCGAAATAGAAAAATTTAAATTTGGAACGACGCGATGGACCATTTTAACTCTAAATATCCGCTATATTCACGTACCAATTTATTTGAAGTTCGGAAATGTATTTGCATACATATAATTTGCATATTTAAAACACTAAAGTCTTGCGAATGTAATGAATACACAGCTTTAAGTGTATCGTTATCAGATAAAAAATGCACAGAAGGAAGCGGTACTATCTTATTACATAAGTCAAATAAAAGTTGTGGGTAGTGTAATGCACATTTTTTTAACAATCTTTCGTTACGTTGTGTTGGTATACTTGTAGTAGTCGTGTTGCCAACATAGATAAAATAAACTGATGTGTCATTAAAGACCACAAATAATATAAATAACTATGAAAAATATATAAGGTTTAAAAAATAACGATGTTTTTACTCATAAGTACATTACTCTTATTAAAATAAATTCTTATTACTAAAGTAAAATTTAATTTAATATTACTGCTACTATTTAAATTTAAATATGTATTTAAGATTTATTTGATATCCAATAATACATAATACTCATAAATAATTCATAATTAGTCACTGTTGATATTTTATGGGTCATAATTTTTTCAATTAACTATTCCAAATTTAAATAAGAAATGTGACTCGTCAATTCGATTTATCGAATACAATAATTCAAATCATTTATTTGTTTAATTGGACGTCAGCCACTACTACTGTTTACATTCGGGTTAATGACCTCTTTGTTTACCTTTTTATGACATGGATAATATAATTCAATCCACAGCAATATGTGAGTGTGGAGACATTACGAGCAGTTACGATAATAAAATAACAGCTTTACTACAATCGTAAGCAGTTTTTTAATCACATAATAATATTTTATTGGTTGACCTGTTGGTCTAGTGGTTAGTGACACTGACTGCCACTGCTCAGCTGGAGGTCGTGGGTTTTTACGTGAGGGTCCCACATGGGAGAAATCTTTGGGTGATGCATAAATCTTTGTTTCGAGTCTGGTTGTAATTTGTGTCAGTGAATTTATTACGGACTTTACCCGTGGTCCCACCACTGGTCCCGTGGTCCCAAACTGGTGGGATTTTCCACGGGGATGTTTTTCCCCGTAGTCCCACTGCCTTGTACTGTAAAGTCCCCCGCGATACATGGTTTGGTATCAAGTGCGGGAGTTCTTTTTTAAAATATAGGTGGCGTAAAATAACAACTGTGTGGCATGAAAACCTTATTAATTGCAAACTTTTTTGTGCACTCAATAGATTTTATCTTGAGCTGTGATGTGAGAGAATGTAAGACAGTGCCGCGTGTTGTATTGGCAAACATTTGCAGTGCTAAACTGAAAGAAAGTCAACCGTAATGTATGGATTACAAGGTTGATTTTACTACTTTTATACGAAATTATAAGTAGGTATAATAATATGTCAGAATAACAAAAAAATAGTCCAATGTTTTAGTTAATGTTATATTTGTAAATGGCATAGTATTATAATTTTATGGTTTGTTAAAAAGTACAGATTATTTGCATTATTTCTTAAAAATTACGATGATAAAACTAAAATACGTAAATTAGACGTGTTATATCTAAAATTTGAACACATATGATACCTATGGTGATGGCAGTATCTCAAAATTAACTACCTATTAAATTATCTTCGTTGCCTTTCAAGAAAGTTATGGTAGCTATGGTCTAAGGAATACAATAAACCTTCATGTTTTAATAAATCCCTAAAACTTCGCACTATAACGTAAAAAAACGTTAAAGTATACCTTCTTTAACGTTTTTTTACCTCACGAAGTTTTGCCCCAAGTAAAAAATTAAGAGAGGTAGGGCACCATACTAGCGAGCAAGCCTGACTGGGGAAGGACCTCCACCTTACAGAAGACTACAACCAAATGACTACACACAGCGGTGTAGTTGTGTTCCTGTGTGTGAGTATAGGTCTCTAGCGCTCATTTAGGAATGCATTTTGAAAGAAACGTATTCCTATCCCAAGGTTACTTCCATCTTAAAGCCTTGGTGTAAAAAAATGGGTTGGCAACACGCAAGTGATACCTCTGGTAATGCAAGCGTCTATAGGCTACGGATACTGCTTAACATCAGGCGGGCCGTATGCTTGTTTGCCACCCAAGTAGTATAAAAAAAAAAAAAAAAAAAAAAAGCGTATTCATCCTACATTTCATTCCGTTTTAGCTCCAAATGTAATATTTTTGGGGCTAAAACGGAATAAAATGTAGGATGAATACGGATTTTTTTACTTAGGGCAAAACTTCGTGAGGTAAAAAAACGTTAGGAAATCAAAAAATGCGACTAAGTAGAAAAGTATTTTTTTCTGCTCAAACGGGATAAAAATTGCCAAACAGAAATTACTTACCTTACGTCGTTTTAGTCACTGAAAATACACTAAATACATAATATCTATACCAAGTACCTACTCGATTACCTATAAACATTCTGATACAACAATTCTTTGAATTCTTTTATACTTACCATTGTAAATTTGTCGATACAAAACTTGAACCTTGGTCACAAGACCTTGGTATACCACGCCCTTGTCAATGAACTATAGCCAATGCAAAACATTTGAATAAAGAGAATCGTTTAGAAACTCTTTAAGGGAATATAAAGGCCGTTTTAAAACCGATTAGGTAGGTCATTAGATTTACCTAAATAGATTTTCTTTTTTTGTTTGTTTTATAGCTATATTGAGGCAAGCACTCGGCCCGCCCGAAGAAAAGCACTTTACCGTAGCCTATGGACGCTTGCTAAACCAGAACCTCTAGACAAGTGCCATAAACGGTAGTTGGATCAAGAATCAAAAAAGCAAATGTTTGTTTGATATAACTTTAGGACATTATACCGTAAACTTACGTCATTACATTTGTTTTTTTGATTCGATTACCGTTTATGCCTCTTGTCTAGAGGGGCAGTCATCGCTCGCGCGTTGATGAACCTTTAAAAACCATAAATCTTCTTGAAGAACCCAATACCAGACGGATTCCTATCAGGCACGGGAGGTGTAAACACCGCCAATTGCTTCTTTCAAAACTTCTGTGAATTTCTTGACAGAAAAACTTAAAATCTATATGTGCAATGTGTATTGTTGACCCGGGAATTGAACTCGATCCTCGTGCTTATCCGTCACACTCAACTACCACGAGACCAACGAGAAGTAGCAGGTGTTACATCAATGATGTATTGATGATAAATCACTGTTACATCTTTATTGATTATTTTGTTACATTTGTCTACTGTTGGCTATGTTTTGAACTAGTTACATCGTTCATGAATATTAATGTTAAAATCATAAATCTCTATATTACCGTGATCATGAAGCGACTCGCGGTTACAAATCACTGTGATTATCACTTTCGAAGAAAATAGCACATGTTACGAGTGCTATTATTTATCACATAACAAATGAAATATTGTTTTTAGAATCTTATATACTTCGGTTATTAACGCAATCATGCTTTATTTACTTTTAGATTGCTCAGAACTGCGACTCCAATCAGACTTAGATACATTCCTTTCAATACCACATCTGATTTTTTGTAAGTAGTTTAGGTTAAGTTACTTTTACTGGAACAATTATTTAGTAGTTGTATATCAGTTTAAAAGTTAATAATAATATTGTTTTACTAAAACTGAAACTTATTTTGCATGCTTACAAATTAATTAATTGTAATAGTAATAATCAAAGTAGATACATTTTTTGTACCCATTAACGCAATGAATGAAAAAAAATGGATTGAATTGAATTGTTTTTACAACTTGGCAACAATTCAACTTACCTATATTAGAGCGAAAGTTTGTAAGAATGTATGGATGTATGTTTGGTACTCTTTCACGCAAAAACTACTGAACGGATCTGGATGAAATTTGGCACAGAGATAGATTATTGTCTGCTTAACCTTTTATCGCAATAACCGACATCCACGCGGGCGAAGCCGTGGGCAACAGCTAGTTTCGTATATGCTTGAGTCAGCCCTTCAAGACCTCCGTTTTAGTTAATGCGATTCATTTTTATTCTTAATTTGCTAATAAAGTTGACATGTTACGAATCCATACTAATATTATAAATGCGAAAGTTACTCTTTCTATTTGTATGTATGTTTGTTTGTTACCTTTTTACGACTAAACGGTTGAACAGATTTTATTGTCTTTTTTAAAGGAGATAGATGGTATCCTGGGGAAAGACTAAGGGCACTTTTTTTCGATAAGCGACTTGCACACGGAGCCGCGGACAACAGCTAGTTTCAAATAAGATCGGAAATATATCGCCATTAGGACGTCATGGTACGGCCTCTATGTGGTTATGTCAAGTCCACTTAATCCGTTACCAAGTTTACATAATAATATTATTATCCTTATATAGTGTATGACATTAACGACTGGTCTCTTATTATGTCAAGGTCAGCCAAGAAAAGGAGATGTTACTGTACAAGAACTAAATAACAATAAAGTTAAGGAATTATTAAGGTCATCAATATGCAAATAAAATTGATTTTTTTATTGATTTTATGCAATGTTAAATCGATGACATAATATTATTTCTTTTGTGTGGTATAATATCTACTAGCATCCTGCCCTGGCTTCACCTGTTTACGGAGTATAGTAGCCTATTTATTTGCCCACAGCCTGTATTGCCCCACTGCAGGGAAAAGACCTGGGGTGAAGCCTACTTGGTAGTACCGTTACTTATTGTGATGGCACTGTTTTTTTATTATTTGGTACTTTGTGTCTGTTAATTGTAGATTATTTATTTATTATAGCTGTTGCCCGCGGCTCCGCCCGCGTGGATGTCGGTTATCGCTGTAAAAAGTATGTGTTATTCCAGACCATAATCTATCTCTGTGCCAAATTTCATCCAGATCCGATCAGTAGTTTTTACGTGAAACAGTAAGAAACATCCATCTATCCATCCATACTTACAAACTTTCGCGTTGATAATATTAGTAAGGATAGGACTTTGTCGCTTTTTTTTTGTTTTAAAAGACTACGCCCGCACTAGAGAACAAGCCGCTGGTTACGTAGTAACTCTTTAGTAATCTGTGGCTGGGGACTGGGAATCGAACCCACAACCTCGTGCACAGCAGGCGCATACTGCGACCACTGGACCACCGAGGTCGTCACAATTAATAATAATAATAATATTTTCGGGACAACTCACACAACGCTATCTGATCCCAAACTAGGCAGAGCCTGTACTATGGTAACCAGACAACTGATAAACATACTTATATATTTCTAAATACATACATATTATATAGATAAATTACACCCAGACACAGAACAAACATTCGTGCTCATCACACAAAGATTTGTCCTGGGTGGGAATCGAACCCACGACCTCCGGCGTAGCAGTCAGAGTTACTAACCACTAGACCAACAGGCCAGTCAATTCTATTGGTTCTACCAAAAACATAATATTCCTCGCTATACATCTATAATGAAAACGCGGCCACCCTGCGTCGAGGGGGACTTAACAAACATATAGAACGACGTAATAGCTCAGTGACAAATTATTCCTCAATGCGGAAGGTGTCTTCTTAAAGAAAGAGAGTAAGTATTATTACCTATATTGCATTTGTCATAACCCAAATATTTTTATCTTAAACAAAAACAATATCTTTACATTCTTGAACCCATCTTCACATTTATCATGACGTAAGCACTTCAACGCTGATAAAAATCATCCGAACTGATCCTATTGAGAATGTCTAGATAAAAATACTAAACTATATAACTACATACAGACATACGTATTACTTTCAGTATATTAAAGAATTCTGGACAAAATATATTTAGATACAGACGAATTGAAAACTTCCTCAGTTTTCAAAGTCGGTTAAAAGTTTAAAAAATGAAAGTAATTCTGTTGTGTTTTGTTTATTTGATTAGTTATGTGTTTTGTGATGTGAGGGTTGACCCCCTGGTTCTGGTGAGCAGTCAAGGGTTAGTGAGGGGATCTAAAGCAACTGATGGAGAATATTCCTTGTTTTTAGGAATACCGTATGCACAAGTGGATTCTAGTGATCCTTTTGGAGTAAGTATACCTGCATCTTCTTCTTCTTATCCTGTGAGTACAGGTCTCCAGAGCTCATTTAGGGATGCGTTTTAAAAGAAACCTTTTTTTCCTATCCCAGGGATGAGCAATTCAGAGGAATTTCACGACGCCTACTAAGCGGTCTTAATTTTATTTTAATTTGTCGTTGTGACTCATTTTGTTTTAAATCTTGTAAGTAAATATACGCTGCCAGTCATGTACTGCATCAGAGTATATTATGAGTTCCAAATAAAAATATTTATTCGATATGAAAACATAAACTGCACGGTCTGTTCAGTGGCTTAAGTGGTTACCTCGCCATTTACTACTGCGCGGCGTGTTGTGGGTTCGATCCCCACGCGGTACAAAAAATGGTGTGATACATAAATAGTTGTCCTGGGTGTAAATACTTTGTTTTAGTAAATTGTATGTTTGTAAAGTTCCC
Source organism: Trisateles emortualis (assembly GCA_947095525.1). Lineage (NCBI taxonomy): Eukaryota > Metazoa > Arthropoda > Insecta > Lepidoptera > Erebidae > Trisateles > Trisateles emortualis. Next base: position 14,297,947 of record OX352736.1, on the reverse strand, counting down.
CGCGGTTATGCCTCAGTGCGGTGTCTTTTTAACAAAAAAAAAAAAATCTAGCATTGGAAATCTGTCTCTACCCACCCCTCTGAGAAACAGGTGTGAGGCTATACAGATATATAGGTACATAATGATATGGACTGACACAGGCTGATTAATTAATGGAATTGCTGTGGAACGGCAATCCGACTATAACGATATCAGAAATAAAGAAAAACAATGTATTTTAACATACAAATGACGTAAAGGACAAAGAATAACAAAAACAGTTAACAAAAAGACATACCTACATACCACCACAACAATAAGACATGAGATAAAAGAAAGGTGAAATAAAAACAGTATTTACAAACAAATTTTAAAAAGTAATAAGATAAATAAACAAAGTTGATGTCGGTGTACGCCACACGCTCGCTAAAAAACGGCCATCGCTCAGCATAATGCTAATTATGCTGCAACCAGCAACTGTTGCAACACTTGCAACACAATAGCGCTGATTTTAAGCGACGGCCAAAACCTGAGTGCCGTCTGTCACAGATCAACCAATAAAATAAGATAAACTAATAAAACTTAAAAGGAGGAAAGAACATTTCATCAAAATCATTCACTTATCGGCAGTCCCCAAAGACTGCCGATAAAAGTAAAAACTTTTAACTAACTAACTAAAAATGTAACTTGCGAATTGTATCGTCGATTTTTTCGGTACTGATGACATAACTTCCATGAATTTTGTTCACCCAAAAAGTGCTTAACGCGCCTAAAAAGTTTTCACTTCAAAAATATACAACAATACAAGTTAATAGATATATATTATATACTTGTTTTTCTACTAAGTATGTTTATTAGAGGTCACCACATATCACAACACAACCCACAACGGAACAGAAGATGCAATGAACACACAACTACATATAATCGGTCATAGGATACTAGAGCGCCATTAAGCGTTAGCGACAGCGTCATCAGGGGTAGGACCAGCGGTTTAACAACCCGCAGGGGTATTCCGTAAGAGCATAAACTGAGCCACCACGAAAACCAAGCAAAATCTGGCTGACAGATTTAAAATCGGTATTCCGTAAGAGCAAAAACCGAGCCTTTTTGACGTTTAGTCAATAGATTGTGCCGTCACCGAGCAATCACAACTGTCAGTTTGCGATCACAACTGTCAGTTTGCCATCGCTGTTTCTTAGAGAATCAAAATTTAGCCTGACCCGGGAATGGAACCCGCGAGACTTCATGATCAGCAGTCGCACTAGATCAGCAAAGTACTCACTACCATGTGTCATAGTTATTTAATGATAAGATGATCGTGCCATTGGTATAATTAGATACGTCTATAAACTCTCGTCACAGTTATTTTTATATTGTACAAACTAGCTAATAATAATGCTATTACACACCGATAATAGCGAGGTTATCAACCTCATTGTACTGCAATACTGTCTGAAGAAAGTGACCGGTTTATTATAAAGAAAAACGTAATTATACCTAGTTAGAAAAACAACTCCCACAGTAGGGGACAAGCCCTGGGACGCGGGGGACTTTACAAACATATAATTAACTAAGGTGGTATAATATAGTAAAGTTTCATCAAAATTCGACTAGTAGTTTTTGCGTGAAGGAGTAGCAAACGTCCATCCATTCTCACAAACTATCGAGTAATAATAAAATTAGTAGAATACGTGCCTATATTTTTAAAAAAAGCATAGAGTATACTGTATTACTTAATACAGATAACAAATAAAGTTTAAGTACAATAACCAAGGCTAGAACTGTACTATAAGTACTTAAGGTCGACAACACTATAAGTATAAGAATTACTTCAGTAATTAGAAACAATACTCGAAGCTATATCAGTTATATCACTCCATATACACAATATATAATTTGATAACATAATAATATATCTTTAACTAAAAAGCATCTCCACTCTTTTCTAGATAAATATTTAGTTCAGTGACATAGATAAGTATTTTATCAAAGGTTGAAGGAAAATAAACTTTATAAATAAAACGTAAGGTTGATTTTGTTTAAGCTTATAAGTGTCCTAACTTTCTACGTTTTGTTTCAGCCCGCGCTTGATCCACCAGCCTTCAAAGAAATCATATACACAGCGAATGACGCATCAGTAAAGTGTCCACAAACTACCAACGAACATACGTCGAGTGAGCATGAGGAGCTGGACTGCCTTCGTCTGAACATCTTCGTACCTTTCAAAGCCAGTATATCAAACCCACTCCCTGTCCTCGTATGGATTCATGGAGGAGACTTCGCTAGGGGAAGCGGTGGAGATTATGGAGTAGCTAACTTAGTAAGACATGATGTCGTCGTAGTTACTATCAATTATCGTCTTGGTCCTTACGGTTTTATGTGTCTCGATATCCCTGAAGTATCAGGTAACCAGGGGCTCAAAGACCAATACACAGCATTGAACTGGGTTAAAACAAACATTGCGTCTTTCGGAGGTAACCCTTATAATGTCACAATTGCTGGACAAGATGCTGGAGCAACTTCAGTTTTGCTGCAGTTGTACTCAGATACAGATAGATTATTCCAGAAAGCTATAGTCGCCAGTGGCACGCCTCAGAGTGAAGGCATGTTTGTTAACCAAGATGTCGATGCAGCTATTAAAATTGCTGGTCACTTAGGAGTTAATACTACTGATACACAAGAAGCACTTAAATTTCTAGCAAGCACTTCTCATGAGCTAGTGACAGCTGCTGCTTACGAATTAGATCTACCTCTTAAACCTTGTAAGGAAAGATCGTTTAGTGGTATCAAAAATTTCATAGAAAATGAGCCATATACACTATCTAATGAATGGAAAGTCAGTAGAACAGCAGTATTGATTGGATATACTAGTTTAGAACGTGATTCATTGAGCAGTGATTACTATAATACGGATCCATTTTATAATAAATTGGAAAACAGTTTTAATCTAGCTGGACAAGACTTAGAAAACGCAGCGAAAACAGTGAGACGTTTTTATATAGGTGATAATTCTGTATCTGAAAATGTTAAAACAGATTTGGAAAAGTTTGAATCAGATTTTGGACATAATCACCCTTCAGAGAGACAAGTGACTAAATTGTTGGAAGAAAATGTTGGCGTGATTTATGAGTATCTGTTTGGATATGTCGGTGACTCTAATGCGGAGGGAGCAGGACACTCCACTGAACTTAATTACTTGTTCAACTTGAAGAACGCTAATCTGAAGAGAAGCGAAGAAGATCAATTACTTATCGATCGTTTGACGACATTGTTCACAAACTTCGTTAAATATGGGTAAGTGTATCATCAACTGTACAGAATAATAATGTTAATAAAATGTATTTATGTATCCTAAGATTTGGGCTACATTTTAACAATGATTGGGTTTGACCAAAATGATATCTAATAATAATAAAAACTCCTTAAAGTTGGTGGCAATAAAAAACAAATCATTTCTTTATATAATGAAAATTCTGACCTCCGTTTTGGCCAGTTACCTAAATGTTTATGTTTTTTTTTGTTATTGCATCTCAAAAGCATTGTCCCTGATTTCAAAAAGTACTTAAATGAACTAAGTATAGTAACGTAAGTAAAACTATACGGGCAAGGCGGACATGAAACCACAGAAATTTAAATTAAAACCCTAGAGTTTACCTACACCTTAATCGACGACGAAAATTTGTTGTCTTCCCGTATTCAAAGTCCTGGCTACTCACATGGGTGGTAAAACAATATACTTTAAATACTTTTATGCATTTTTCAGAAATCCAACACCATACAACCCAACGGACTTGATACCTGTCAAGTGGGATCCCGTCACAAAAGATACAAGACCAAGCTTGATTATCGACACGGACATACGGGTGGAAGGCAGAGTGTACAAGGAGAGAATGGCTTTCTGGGACCTCTTTTACTCAATGTACGGAGACTTAAGCAAACTGGCTAGGGTCTGCTCTAACTCGCCATACATCTGTTGTTAAAGTCAGCTTTACTTGGTATATTGGTGCAAATGTTTGCGATGCCACGGCGAAAGAAAAGCAACTCTATTATAAAACGTCAAAGTTAAATTCGGTTTGGCATAATGTTATAGGAACATTTGGGCCAATATGCCAAATATTATTCAGTCATAATTTTAATAGGCTAATGCTTAGGTAATTGTTGATTATGTAAATATTAATTAAAGGGTTTTTTAATAAGCATGTAAATGAGAATAAAGAAATGAATATAACGACCTAAAATAGGACTAAGTTTGTATTTAATTTAAACCCATCGTTGCCAAATCGTAAAAAATATTGCACTAGCGCGCGGAAATTGTTGCCGACAACAGTACATTTCATCTATCGCTGTCTCTTTTTGTGTCATTACATTCCGTATTATCTATCGCATTCATACTTAGTATAAATATACTAAGTAAGTACGCAACAAAACGTGGAAACAAAACAACGCTGTATAGTATGAATGCAGCTTATCTTTCTCTATAATATCATTGCATATAAATGTCAAATCATTATGTAGTTAATATAATACAATAGTATGTAAATACACACAAACACAATACAAACTGCATCAAAAGCATTCATCAACACTAAATTACTTTACACGCATTTCAATTGAACTCAATTCAATGACATTTAAAAATTTGGTACCAATAACGGTTGTATAGGATACCGATACAATAAACTTGCATTTATTCTTATACAATGGTATGTCAGTGCCTTCTTTCTGGGTCGTCATTCGTCTCCGGATGACGCTCATCAAAGACAATCCTACCTACTGCATAAAGCGTTTGGACCAATGAGTACCGCCTACAACAGACCACTTAGGGTCACTGACTCGTCGAGATTGGAAGCTGTTATTCTTTATTAAAGACATCTAATAAGATAATAACGTAATTGTGTGCAAATATGAAGGATAAGGGGGACCCCTATCTATACATACTCGTATAATAAAATCTATACATATTTAATATTATAAAGCTGAAGAGTTGGTTTGTTTGTTTGGTTTAACGCGCTAATCTCAGAAAGTACTGGTTCGATTGGAAAAAATCGTTCTGTTGAATAGTGCATTTATCCAGGAAGGCTATATAACATCACGAGAAGATCAATAGGAGCGGAGCAGTAGTGAGATATATTGCAAAATCGGGGAAAATATTCCAAATTACACGCGGACGTAGTCGCGGGCGACCCCTAGTATATAATAAAAATGGAGAGAAAATTTGCAAATTTTCTTTATTTTGTCTTTCAATAAATATCTCCAAAGCTCGTTAACCGACTTCAATAGAGAAGGGGGTTCTCAATTCGTATCAATCGTTTTTTTATTATGTTCACCGATTATTGTTATTGTTTTAAAGGTACATACTTTCTAGGTGCTCTATTTAAATTTTATCGAAATCAATCAAGGGGATTTTTGAAAAATCTATCCATTTATGATTTTGCCCATTTATAGGATTACCGGACCCTTGATTGTTAAATCCGCTGACGGTTACAGAACAGCAAGTGTTATTGCTATTGCTATTAATCTGTGTTGTCATCAAATGTCATCAAATTGTATTTATTTTGCCTTAAGATCTGAGTTAACAATAGTTTTATGAAATTCCTACTAATCTAACCTTCAAAGTAAAGTAAATACTTAGTATAAGACAACGACAGATAATAATTATATAGATGCCTAGGTATCATCTTTTTCAATAAAATTGAAAGTAAATATCGCAATTTTATATAAAATTGTTTAGTAAAAGTGATAACAAAAATAATAATTGAATTTATACAAATGATGTGGTTTACTAGTGGTTACTTTCATAATGTGGTTACTTTCGTCTTGAAAAAGTACCTAATCGAACGGCACTATAGGTTTGGTACTTCGTTGTAACTTTCTCTGTAACCCATAGTTAGCAATAACAGCATTAGTTGCGCCAGATTTTCACAATTTTCTCCGCCTTTTAGTGCGTGACAAAAACATTTTATCTTTGTCAGGTTATTACTTAATCAATTGGTGATTAGCACCTCTTTTTACTTTCGTTTTCGCATTTCATTTGTTTTTATTTTTTTTAATACAAGGAAAATGAAGCTGACGTCACTCCAAGACGTAAGTGTATGAAGCGATGGTCAAATTCGAACTCAGTGGTAGGAACACGGATAGCAGAATTGATAGTGCGCTGGGCCGGAACCCGAGAGGCTCAGGTTTGAATCCTGCTCCGGGCTCGACTCCGGGCGATTGGCTTGGCAATTAATTAATCAATGTACTTTAATTACAAAAGGTGGCAACCCTAGTCAGAAGTCTCAAGTCTCGACCGTGACCATGACATGACCGTAACCGTGATGGAAGAAAGGGAGGTCTTTGCCCTACAGTGGGACAATTATGACTGCTAATAATAAATCTAATAATTAATTAAATAAAACATTTTGTTTTTAAATATTTTACTTACATTTATGGCATATTTTATTCATGACTTTAATATGTCTTGATCGAAGCAAGTAGAGAGACGTACCATAGACTCTGCCTACCCCAATGAGAGACGGGCGTGATGATATGTATGTACGTTTAATATAAATATATGTAATATAAAATAACATCTACATTCGATACTCATAGCGGTTGTTTAAGATACCGAAACAAACAATAAACTTGTCGTCACATTACTCATAACAATGGCAGAGGTTCTTATCAAATAATATCTTAAAATACCGAATAGATGATGATGCTGAAAATGTTATTTTTAAACCACCAAAAAGAAACCATTCTTGCTTTACAGAAACTGCCCAATCAGGACCCATTGTATTATTTATTTATAATTTATTATAAAATATACAGATCCAGGTATCTAGGAGTGTGAGCACCTTTCAAAAGATTACAAATTACACCCAGACTCGGAACCAACATATTTGAATCACATAAATTTTGTACCGTATGGGAATCGAACTTCCTATGTCTTAGCAGTCAGGATCATTAAACGCTAGACCAACAGGCGAGTTAAACAAAAATAAAAAAAGACAAATCTTTTATCTATATAATTATTAGTTACTCGCTGATCCGACAAAATTCGTACCTTCATATTTGTTTTGCTTTTAATTCTCTTCTATACAAACCTGTCTTGACAATAACAAACAGAAAAAAAGAATTATCTAATTTGGTGCAGTCGATCGGAAGTTATGCGCGTATATCAATTTGGGAGGTTTCATTTTTTATTTCTTTTTTATTTTTTATTTATTCGGAAAACCAACAGTTTTACAAAAAACATAAAAAGACAATATCAATAGTAACATTAAACCATTAATAGGTTTTCACTTATAGAAATTTTCTTTTTCTTCTTATTGTTTGGTTAGTGGTCAACCTTGTGACAGAGTTATTTAGATTGCCCATATTTAGGCGTGACCTAACGACTGTTAACAGTTGGGACCGACTTTTACCGTGCCCTCCGAAGCACGGAGACGCTCTGATGAAATACCACTATATACAGATGCTTAACCCGATGATCGTTTGCCGAACAGCGACTGCACCTGGCTAAAAGCGCCTCATATATATTTTATTTATATATATATAGAAGATAGATACCTACTTAGTATAGATATAGTCCACTTACGCATATAGATGTCTACAGGTTCCCTCTCAGTGTGTATCTCGCAGCCATCAGTCTTCGCACTCAGTTTGTACACACCGAACTCGCTCATCACTGGCCGCAGTTGGCATAGTAGACCTCTGTATCAATAGATAAACAAAATATATATATAAAATAGTTAGTCTGTGAGTTTGGATGATATCTCTTAAACTACTGATTGCCATCATGCAGTCACCTAGCATATTAAATACTAGCTGTTGCCCGCGGCTCCGCCCGCGTGGATGTCGGTTATCGCTGTAAAAAGCCTATGTGCTATTCCAGACCATAATCTATCTCTGTGCCAAATTTCATCCAGATCCGTTCAGTAGTTTTTACGTGAAAGAGTAACAAACATCCATACATCCATCCATCCATCCATACTTACAAACTTCCGCATTTATAATATTAGTAGTACGACTATAGATCGATTAAACAATCTCATGAATGCCGTTGAGTAAAAAAACATTTTACAACGCATTGTGGTAACGTGTTCAAGGAAAAGGGATGCGTTTTGAAAAAAACGTTTTCCTATCCCTGGGCTATTCCATCCCATCTTAAAGCCCCGGTATAAAATATAGGTCGGCAACTTGCAAGTGATACCTCTGGATTGCAAGCATCCATAGGCTGAAGTAACTGCTTAACAACAGGTGAGCCGTATGCTTGTTTGCCACTCTTGTATAGTATATAAAAACGCTACACATCGCGAAATTCGTCTTCTAGCTCTTATAAAAGCACCCATGACGCGTTGTGGCAAACAATGAAAGACCACATTGTGAAATGCGTATCGTAACTCTTATATTTGGCGACAATGCATTAAGCCAATGAAGAAAACCCAATGGCAATAAAAAAACAGTCTAAATATAGTCAAGTGCAAATTCTTATTCTTACGCTCTTTATCCACGGAGAATAAGATTGACCTAAACAGCCAATCAGGATAATAATAATGAGAATTTATTTCTATTGACAAGACTAGTGAAAGTACTTTATGTACAATGAAAGTAGGTAAACAAAATTACGCACAAACCACAATGACAATAAAATTGACAGTAATTATCTTGTGGTCATTAACTTACCCATTTACAACTAATGGTCCATTTTGTCATCGTCATAAATTGTATGGACAAATTTAAGATTCGCATAACTGGTAGGTTTTGCAGCGACCACGAACTGGAAGACGTAAAGTGAACAGGTCAATAACAGGTGGACCGATGACCTTTGGAAATTTTCGTAAAGCCAATGTTAACTGGAGTAGGAAGTCAGGAACAGTTATTTGGCTGTGGTCTTCTGTGAAGTGCAAAGAGGACCACAGCCAAATAACTACCCAGCAGTGTTCCTGAGTGTGAGTACAGATTTCCAGCCTTCATTTAGTGTTGCGTTTTTTTAACGAAACGGGCTTTCTATTCCAGGGCTACTCCATCATAAAACACTGGAGCTTATATTATTGGGTTAGCAACACGTACCTAAGTGATACTCCTTAAAAACACGGTTTGCAAAAATGCGAACTCCTTTAGCTGCGAGCTGGCAACGCCGTATTTTTGTATAGATTTATCTAGTTTCTTTATAAAGGCAAATTATAAGTTGCAACTCGTAGCAAGTATACGCTCCTAACTCCTGGGCCCTAATTCTGCAAATTTACGGATGGCTTAATTGAAACTGATTTGATTCTCAATTGTATCTCAGTTGCATTTTTGGTATTCCGCTAATAAATTTAAGACCAATAGTTGGAAAACCATTGGTCTTCAATGAATCCTTCAGTCCTGTGATTGGTTCATAGCCGCGCCCCGCCCGCCGCGCCCCGCACATACCACCAAAGAGACCTAAAAACGCTGTCTGCGCATTTATCAAGATGATTGACGGATATTATACCTACCTATGTCATCACACTTTCTGTTATGCGACTTACGACATACGTATATAAAGATTACATTGCCCACTAAAATCTTTATTAATACTCACGTATACACATTCGAACTGACTTAACAAACGATTAACAATATAATTTACGAGTAAAACTACACTTTAATGTTGAGTAATAATATGTAAACACATTATTACTCTTCAGCGCAGTTAGGTAACGTACGTTCCTTGTCTAATATGCGTATTTAGGCATTATTTCCGCAAACAATTATTTATTCACGGCGTACGTTTTCGAGAAAGTGAGGTCTTCTTTTGTTTTTTTGTTGACAATGTAGTAGTTAAATGTGTAAATGTGCAAGAGTGTGACGTCACAAAACAGCAGCGTTGTCTCTGACTAATTAATTAACAATATTAAAATGCTTATAACTTTGTACGTTACAAAATGTAATTAAGTAGGTATAACATACAATTCACGGACACAAATTACACCCAGACTCGGAACAAACATTTTTGAGTCACACAAAACTTAGTCTGTGTGGGGATCTAACTCACGACCTTAGCTTAGCAATCAGGGCCACTAACTACTAGCCCAACAGGCCAGTCTAACTGTTGGTAAAAGGGCTTATATAGCAGGGTTTGCTTGCTTGTATGGTGCATTATAGGTATCAATAAAGTAAGTATCGTGGTTAGACAGCATCAGCTTGCATACTTGTATTTTACAAAAGATTGTAACTATCTGCGATTAAAAAGAGTGGCTTGAGTTTCTTAATAGTTCTTCACAAGACTCCACGTCAGCGCACTAGCCGTAGGAAAATTTTGCTGACATTATCTTTCTAGCTTAATAATTGATGACCTTTATAAGTGTTACTTTGTAACCTAAATGAATAAATTAATTTTGAGTTCATATTTCTTTTATAAGCACCAAACTTACTTTTCTTACATTTCTATCTATTCTGTCCATCCTTAGGTTGATTTAAGGCCGCCTATTTTACATCGCTATCAATTTCAATTGTGCCATTTTAATTTGCTAAATTACATTTGTTTAGTAATAATTGCTTAACAACCTTAATCGAAACTTATCTAATCGTCATCCGTGAAATACTTATTATTAAGAAGTTCAGATGGCGATCTGTGGTCTTCTTCCTCAGATTCACTTCACCAAATTACATTTTCTGAATGCAAATGTTTGATTTGTTATTAAAAATATTCAAATTACTATTATGTATTATATTTTACTTTGATTTGATAAAAATGGGACCAAAGTGAAAGCTTTTAATTTATTTTTAAAATATAAATTTATAATTAAAACAAAATTGTAATTTGGTGTACAATAAAGAGTTATCTATCTATCTATTACGAGTACATTACATAGATATATACAGTTCGTATTTTCCTTTTGACATGTATGTCATTGCCAGCGGCTAGCTTAACCTGATATCTACATACTTACATAATGAAGTAGCTCAAGTATCTGTCATTATATTAACCTGTTTTATATTATGCTAAGGTGTACTGATGACAGGTTGCGGGCAACCGATGGACAAGGTCAGCTTAGACCCTCTAGACAAGTGGCATAAACGGTAGTCGAATCGAAAAGTCAAAAAAATATGTAAGAAAGAAAGAACCACAAGAATCACAGTCAAATAACTTCACGCAGAGGTGTGTGAGTACAGAGCCTCTAGACAAGTGACATAAGCGATAGTCGAATCGAAATGTCAAAAAAGCAAATGTATGGGATTTGACGTAAGTTTACGATTATCGTAAACTTACGTCAAATCCCATACATTTTTCTTATTATCTATCCTAGTCAATTATTATTTAAATAAGCTAATGGCAAATAATTAATTATACTTATGTATAAAACAGGTTCCAGTCAAAAACTAGCGTCAGGTCCCGAAGATCTGACTAATGCTGAACTGGACACCTGATTGCTACAACTATGAGACACATGCACTTTGTTTTATGTCTAGTTTAGGATAGTTTCTTAAATTTTTAGTTTATATATGTATAATATTTCTGCTACGTTCACATGTTAAATGTCTCTTATTGTAGCAATAAACGTTTCTTTCTTTCTTTCTAAAGTTTTAAAATCATTGTTAGACTTACGAGGTGTTCCCGGCGCTCATGTACTGTTCCGTGGCATCAGCATACACCCGCCATGTTGATCGTCGTGCTGTGTCTACTACCCACGACGCCTCCTTGCCAGCCAACAGCGTCTGCTGCAGCTCGAAAGGACACTGAAAGACACAGAAGATGTTAAAAGGACGTTGGAAGAGGACAAAACATGTTATAAATAGAGGAAACGTTTCTTTCAAAACGCATCACTAAATGAGGATGGACATTTAGGGATGCGTTTTGAAAGAAACGTTTTCTTATCCCAGTTATACTCCATCTCAAAGCCCCGGTATAAAAAATGAGTCAGCAACACGCTAGTGATATCTCTGGTATTACAAGCGTCCATAGGCTACGGTAACTGCTTAACATCAGGCGGGCCGTATGCTTGTTGTTTGTTTGCCACCCAAGTAGTATAAAAAAGTAAAAAAATTGTACACACAGACTCTTTCTATTAACCGACTTCAAAAACGAGGAGGTTTTCAATTAGTGTTTTGTTTTATATGCTTGTAACCGCTGAACTCCGTCATTTATGAACCGAATTGAAAAAGTCTTTTACTTTCAATTTGGACGCTTCCATAGTGCGTGGTGCCGACCCACTTTTTTACACCAGGACTTATCCCGGGGATAGGTAAAAGTTACATCCAAAACGCGTCCCTAAATGAGCATTGGAGACGCTTTCCTATCCCAAGGAAATTCCATCATCAGAGTAGGCAACACGCAAGTGATACCTTTGGTATTGTAAGCGTGCATAGGCTACGTTAACTGCTTACCATCAGGCGGGCCGTGTGCTTGTTTGCCACCTAAACTACTATAAAAAGAAAGTAAACTAAAAAATTATGTAAATGTTCCATCAATAAAAATACCTGTCACCGCCATCATGTCGTAAGAGTCTAATAAAGAAGTAAGAGGTTATTATTTCCCATAATAATAAGTCGGTAATTACAATTACCCATTAGGTAGGTACCTACTAACTAGCGAACAATTTTGTTGAAAATTTACTTAGGTAATCAGGAAATTAACACAACCTTCTTAAATACCACAAGGGTCATAACAAACTTATTTAATTATTGTGTGAATAGTTTAATTAATTACTATACACGTAACAAAGATATCTTTATATACATTATACATATAATTCTTCAGTGCGTGTGTATGTCGTTTTTTTATTTATTTATGTAATTCGACTTCGACTGCATGGTTGGTTCGGCTCCTCTCTCAAAAAATGATGAAAAAGAGGTGTAAATGAAACCATTTTTTGTTGGCATTTATATACAAATGATTGCTAAAAAAATACAGTATTAATCTACAAGATGTGTTTCATAATATTATGGTTTTGTAATAAATTATATATTAATTCTAAATAGGTTATAAAAAAATCAGTACTAAATTATTGAGATGTAAACACTTTATGACTTCAATTTTTATCAAATAATACGGAAAAAAAATACCAATATTTGAAGAAAACATACCTATAATTTGGTAATGTTATATATAAAATAATTTTGAATTTTAATTTATAAAAAAATAATAAGACGTCCATTCAAAGAGTACATGTATACCCGCGCTCGCCTAGAGAATAGAGTCGTGTTTACTTCGCCCAAATGCTCAAGGTCGTTGGCGATATCACAAGCCTTAAATCCTGCGCTGCTGGTATTCTAAGCGTCCATAGGCTACGGCATATATACATAGGCCGCATGCATGTTTGCCATCCAAGTAATATCAAAAGATATGCTGTTCATCACACAAAGATTGGTCCCAGAATAAAACCAACAACTATAATATCAATAATGGTACAATTTGCATACAATAGTCAAAGCTTTAATCGTATGAATAAAGACACAATGTATGAATATATTTATATTTAGCACACACTTGCCTCATAAGACTGGTATGAGACAAAATAAAAGCAACAAAGAATTTGTAATGGCCGCTTCAAATGCCAGACACGCTGAGATTCCAATGTACTAACTATTTTTGTATAGATATCTAACTACCCTGCCCCTGTAGACAAGTGACATAAACGGTAGTCGAATAGAATAGAAAGAAAATGTATGGGATTTTACATAAGTTTACGATATAATGTTGTAAACTTACGTCAATTCCAGTTTAGGTACGTACGTGACGTAGAAATTAGGTTTTTTTAATAATTGGGTGTGTTCACCCCAAGTTTTGAAATAGACATATCAGAGCGAGATTTACGAACACAAAATACAACGGTTCGATCCCCCACGAAACATCAATGGTTGTCCTGAGTCTGGGTATACTTTGTGTGCGTCAATTCTATGTTTGTGAAGACCTTCGCGACATAAGCAAGTTCCTAGCGCGAGAGTTGTCGTTTTAAAAAGATAAAGATAAACTTTAATGGATCACACAGTCTTGTCCCGTGTCGAAATTTTCAAGATGGCCACCTTTACCACAACACCGCACATAAAGGTATAGTGACGACTTAAAAAATCATAATGGTTACTCACCAACAAACCGACCGCGGCAAGCTAACTTAACCTCGCAAACCTATCGATCGGCTAAGTGTGCTATGACTCAGATACGAGCACCCCAATTTTATACATTACACATAACCCGCATAATAAAGTACACATAGAACACAATCTATACACATGTATACTTATATAATTGCTTGTTCCGACTGACTGATTCATCAACGCAGAGCCTAAATCGCTAGGGCTACAAACTTGAAATTATGCACAAAGCACCTTTCTTGTTTTAAGTTAAAGATAAATGTAACTGTAACTGTATGAGGATTTTTCGAAATTTCACCCCTAAGGGGTTAAAATAAGGTATGAACTCACGTCGTTTTCACAGCAATATTTACAAAGCTCCAATAATGTATACCTGTATCAGGGATTTTGAAAATTTCAACTCTAAGCGAATAAAATAAAGGATGAAATGGAAAATCGTCATTTCCAAAATAAAAGCATGAAATTTTATATACCTGCTAATATTTAGAAACAAAACTACATACATGTACATCGGGGTTTTAAAAAACTTTAACCCTAAGAGGGTATAATCACATAAAAACAATGTTTAACCCTTGCGAAGCCGGGGCGAGCTGCCAGAACATTATAACCCTGTAATTATCGACATGCATGGTTGTTCCCCAGTGGAAATCCCAGTGACAAGGCTCCTTGGTGACTTGGTCGATATTGACAGGTGAAATCACATAGCAGGTTAATGACACAGTGTTATATGCCAAGTACCTATGTCACCCACTTGGTATTGTATTAAACCTGGTAACGACATTGCGGAGCTGTTCATCTGGTGCTCTCATTGAGCTGGGTTTTTTCTACTATCGAGGAGGTAAACAATCATACGGCCCGCCTTATGGTAAGCAGTTACCGTAGCCTATGAACGCTGGCAACACCAGGGGCATCACTAGCGCGTTGCCTACCCTGTAAAGTCCTTTCTTGAAGAACCCTATCACTGCCTGACTGTCTGAGGTAGTCAGTCAGATATTAACTTTATTAATAATTTAATCATATAAAGTCCGAAAATAAATTGCTATATGGATGTTATTGTTGTGGCGTGAATTAGTTGACGTCTATGTCCAGCAGTGGACTGAAACAGGCTGAGTTTGGTACCTAAGAAGTATAAAAAAATGAAAACTCACTTTCGCATTTATCCTTACTAATATTATAAATGTGAAAGTTTGTGAGTACTGATGGATGGATGGATGGATGGATGTATGTTACTCTTTCGCGTAAAAACCACAGAACGGATCTGGATGAAATTTGGCACAGAGATAGATTATGGTCTGGAATAACACATAGGCTACTTTTTACAGCGATAACCGACATCCACGCGGGCGGAGCCGCGGGCAACGGCTAGTGATATATAAGTAAAGATTGCATTTTAATACGCAAAACAACAATAACTCGTATTATAAACACTAATCTACATTACTTATAGAACGGCAGTGTTTAAAACATCTGTGCCTAATTAGGCAACAAGTGAAAGACCGATAAATTATTATTAACGTCGCCTGGGAAACGACATGTAGACACACTCGACAAAAATCGTAATAAAAACTCCCACTTGCATTACACATACTGCATTATACACACAGTGACTTAGTAATTAATTATTTATAATGTTTTTAAAATACAATGAACCACAGAAATAGTATTATCCACTTACATGACGGGCGCAAGTCGGTAAAGTAAGCTTGCCGCAATTCATAGATGGATGACCTTTTTTATCCGGCTTTAAAAGGAGGGGGATTTCAATTTGTTGGCATCTTATTTTTGTGGTTTAAATTATGCTACGTTACTAAATTATTAAACTGTATTTTATATGTTAAGCAAAAACGTAAAAATGTGCAGAAATGGAAAATTCATTTTTTTTGTTAAATGTGGTCAATTATTGTTTTTTATTTTTTCTTAAAATTGTATACATCGATGATATATTTTATAAAAGTCGGTTTCATTTAAAAAAAAAAGTTTTTTTCTCTTTTAAAAAACACGAATTAATAAGTGTAATCTTATGTTATTTAATACTTATTACTCAGTTGCTCTACATTACATGAATGTAATTATAAATTACTGTAAGATGAATTACCAATGCAATTTGCATCTTTTTCTCACTGACATAAGATTAAAAATTGTTTAACGTCATTTCTCATCTTAGGCTTTTTGTCCCCCTGAAAGTATTACATAACGTAAATGAAGCGCGAAATTAACTACATTCATGTATTTAAATAAGTTAAATACTTGCGTAAGTAACTGTATGACCTACTGACGGACAAGTAACAACGCAAACTATCTTTACATGGTATAAAACAAAGTCTCTCTTGCTGTCTGTACGCTTACCTAGATCTGTTAAACTACGCAACGGATTTCAACGCAAATTTCAGGAATAGATAGAGTGATTGATGAGGAAAGTTTATATGTATAATGGTGCTCCCACATTGCCGTTAGAAAATGTTCGTAAACATTTTCTAACATAAAAACATTTAGGTACTCAGTTTACTCACAAAAGTTGTCAATTGTTACGTTTTGTTAGGAACTGTTACATGTTATAAGTGCTCCTACACATATAGAAAATATTTACTAATGTTTACTAACATTTTATAACATTTAAATCCGCCGTCACTTTTATAAAAGGTTTACAAACAAAAGGTAACACGTGTTTAATTTTGTTATAATTTGTTTTGTTATAATTTGTTAACTTAACGTTACTAAACATTTTGTAACATGAAAACATATTTTAACATTTGTGATTAAAGGTTTGCTAACAAATGTTTAATAACGTTACTAAACATTTTCTAACGGCTATTTGGGAGCACCATAATACATGTATTTATTATAATTGAGAAATCCTGAAAAACTCGAAGTAACTCAACTCAGTTGAACCGTAACAAACAAACAAAAAATAAAATCTTTCCTTTTTATAATATAAGTTTACATAAATGTAAAAGTATCCTTTTCACGACTAAACGGCTGAAAGGATCTTAAGAAATAAATGGTATCCTGAGTAATCCACGTGGGCAAAACCGCGTGCAACAACTAGTACTAAATAAATGTTCAGCCAATAGCTGCATTTAGTCTTATGTAATGTCCGTAATACGACAGTAGTAACATTTATATATTCTTTCCGTGTTTCGTTAGAAAGGAGGCCTTCGATGCGCATATTTGTTTGTTAAAAAAAACATCCTTGGCACAAATTGTTATCGAAATAAATAATATTTTTTGAAGTGAATTTAGTACTGCTTTCAATCTTGTTTATAGAATTGACGTGAAGATTATTTATCTATGTATATAAGGCAGGTATCTGATGTACCTACATGTCTCTCACTACACATCATGATTATCACTGATAAAGATGATCTTTTCTATTTTTATTGTGGTAAGTTAAGTGGTAAACGCCGCCCGTGAATTATGGCAATGATACTGCTATCTGCCGTTAATTCATTTATGTTTTCTATATATTTAACTAGCGGCCCGCCCCGACTTCGTCCGGGTTAAACTATTTTCAGCGCAACTTTTTTTTTTACATAAGAACCTTCTCCTGACAATAACAAACACAACAAAAAAAGAATTACTGAAATCGGTCCAGCCGTTCACGCGTGATGCCGTGACAAAAGGAAATTCATTTTTATATACATATATATATCAATCCGTTTTGATAAAGGTTTTGATAAACACTTTTCTTCGGAGTATTACATATGTTGTTATAACATGGGAATGGAAATAGCAAATGGGATCAATCGTTAATAACTTTAAAAGATGGGATTTAAGACTGGAATCCATCAAAAATAAATCAAAATAAGTCTCCATTTAAACTTTTTTTGTTGAACCTGGGTTGTCGGCGTTGTTCTATGTAAAAGAAATAAATCCGAACGGGGCAGTATGCATATGGTACATTTCCACCCTAATAAAAAAGCCAATTAACTTTCCTATTTATTGCTAAGGGCTATAGGTTAATTGAGTACAAAACGAATAATAACTTGATAACGGTAATATTAAACATGGACATAAAATGTGCATTTGCATTGCAAAGATATTAAAGGTAATAAAAAGTATGAACCTGCTGCACCGCTCATTCTACTTGTCTGAGGAACATGGAAGTACCTACCTATGTCATAGTATAAGTAGGTATATATACGTAGGTAAGGTACCTACTGTATTTTTTTTAATTTCTTTTTTAAACAACGCACTAGAGAACAAGCTCTGTGTCGCGGGGGTCTTTACAAACATACAATTAACGGACACAAATTACACCCAGACTCAGAACAACTCTTTGTGGGCCACACAAAGTTTTGTCCTGTGTGGGAATCGAACCGACCTCGTGCACAGCAGACGCATACTGTTACCACTGGACCACCAAGGCAGTCAGGCAGTGTATGCATACAGAATGAATCGAAACAATATAACTTGGTATAATATTTATTGAAAAGATTTTATGCCTATCATTGATAGGACAATATTCTTTTCTACCTATTTAAGTTTCAACCTGGTTGAGAAAATTAATATGGGTTTATCCTTACTAATATTATAAATGTGAAAGTTTGTAAGAATGGATGGATGGATGGATGTTTGTAACTCTTTCACGTAAAAACTACTGAACGGATCTGGATGAAATTTGGCACACAGATAGATTATGGTCTGGAATAACACATAGGCTACTTTTTGCAACGATAACAGACATCCACGCGGGCGGAGCCGCGGGCAACAGCTAGTTATGTTTTAATTTGTTAATTTTAAATCCTATAGTAATGCAAAGGTCTTTCCACAGTCGGGCTTGCTCTCTTGTATGTCTCCTTTCTCTTTTAAATTCATATAATGATATAATTTTACAAAATTTTAAACAGATTAATAGAATTGTAGAATGCTATTATTTTTACTGTCCCACTGCAGGGCAAAGGCCTCCCTTTCATTCTTCCATTGGTCACGGTTGAGACCTCATACTTGCCAGTCAGCACGGTAGGAGTCAAGCTCATCCCGCCATCTTTTCCTGGGCCTGCCGCGGCGTCTATTAATGTTCTGGAGCAGCCTAATTATTCTATTTATCTATTTTAATGTTGTAACTACTAAAAGATCGAACCGAATTTTATGTACATCTTTTATCGTACATCGGGCGAAGCAGTGGACGGAAGTTAATATCTCTATAAATAGTATTTATGTGTTAGATATGTATTACTTATGACCTTCATCTTGAATTAACAGATATAACGTAATAACTACACAAAAACTTTTTAAAGTCCAAACAGAGGTAAAAAAAAACATCGCATAACCAAAACAGATCCAATAGACCACCATACTAGCGAGCAAGCCCGACTGGGGAAGGATAACAGAAGACTACAGGCAAATACTACACAGCGGTGTAATTGTGTTCCTGTGTGTGAGCACAAGTCTCCAGCGCTCATTTAGGGATGAGTTTTGAAAGAAACGTTTTCCTATCCTACAAGCCCTGGTGTAAAAAATGGGTCGGCAGCATGCAAGTGATACCTCTGGTATTGCAAGTGTCCATAGCCTTATGTTTGTTTGCCAATCAAGTATCCTACTAATATTATCCTACTTATAATATTATAAACGCGAAAGTTTGTAAGTATCGATGGATGGATGGATGTTTGTTACTCTGTCACGTAAAAACTACTGATCAGATCTGGATGAAATTTGGCACAGAGATAGATTTTGGTCTGGAATAACACATATGCTACTTTTTACAGCGATAACCGACAACCACCAGAGCCGCTGGCAACAGCTAGTATACAAATAAAATAATTATATATACACAAATGGACGCACAAACTTGTTAATCGCACACAACTTTCCATCTCAAGGATAAGAATCTTTAAATATATAAAAATACGTAACATTAATTTTCGTATGTTTTCCTTATTTTTAAATCCTCATGAGTACGAGATGTAAATAAATTTATCATCTCTTCTAAAACTATTTACGTAGTATAAGTATGTAGTTTATTTACAAGATTTATAAATAAAATTATTTAGAGAGTAAATGACACCGTAACATTGTGAGAACCGTCAGTTTTATATAAATCTAGATACTTAATAAGTAAGTAGTAAAGAAAACTGCTATATAATTTTACTATAATGGACAACAGGTCTAAATCGCGTTTTATTTTAATGGTTTTTTTTAGATCCGCTGTTTATTATAGTAATAATTTGTGTACAAATCGAGAAAGTTTAAAAAAAATAAACTGTAATTGTTATCAGAACAGTAAACATATCATACAGACAATTTAACACATCAATATTTATATTATATCGGACAATATTAAGTGACGTATAGGCATACTATTCTTAAAACATTTTCACCACCCTAACCCTACGGTTATCGAGGCAGAGGTTTAAATTGAATAGTATTTTTTTTTATTTTAAAAATTTACTTTTTATTTAGTAATGGTTAATATGCCTACTGACTATTAAGCACGAGGTCGTGGGTTCGATTCCTACACGAGACAAAATTTTGTGAGATCCATAAATGTTTATTAGTCTGGGTGTAGTTTTATCCGTGAATTGTAAAGTCCCCCGGAACACAGGACTTAGTACTGGAGCAGAAATTCCGCGAGTGCTACTGTCTTTTTAAATATATAAATAAAAACGAAATTTCTAGGTAGGTATCTTATTTTGAACTCACCCGAAAACAATCATCAGAAACGCTATAAACAACAGCATTTAGACCCGAATTCCCCACCATATAAGCTTGGTCCATCTTCAGAGCGGTCATATTTAGACCCTCGTGCTCCACCACCCCAGGATAGTCCAGCCATGTCGCTATCACTTCCCTATACCACTGCCAAGTGTCATTCGATACCACCACCGAATCATTCATATTCACTTTATCTAATATATCGAATTGTTTTTAACTTCTTCTCTTAATGAAGTAGTTAAAACTCCACAGTATCACTCACAAATTAAAAACCATTTTTTTGCAACAGTTTTAAAAAAAAGACAGTTAATTTAAAAATAAACAGTTATTTAACAATTACGCGTGTGTCTGTATCGCGGAGTAGTGTTAGACTGAATGTCTGATTCACTCGACGCGCGGGTACGCCTTCGCAGTACTTGCTGTGCAGTCGCAAACCGGTGTGCAGTGTCTTCTTGCCATGCGAGTTTACAATTATAAATAACTCGTGGCCCGCCCCGACTTTGCCCGGGTTAATTTTTTCCACGTTAGAGGTTGAATTTGCTAAAATCCTTTCTAAGCAAATGCAAAAAATAAATCTAATAATAAATGTTTCAAATTTCAGATTTCTAGACATTTTTTTTCAGTTCTATAAAGTTTTTGCTTTACGATGATCGTATTTACGACAAACGATTTTAAATAAATATACATATACCTATACTAGTGGCTTAGCCCAACTTCACCCGGGTTAAGCAATATGTTTCCCCTTTAAAGGTTAAATTTCAAATAAATCCTTTTAGCGATAATATAAAAAGTAAACCTATGTACCAAATAAAAATAACATAAAAATACCTACTAAATCTACTCATTCTAAATTATTTTCTAGAGTAAAAAATTGTCCATAAAACAGTCTTTGCGAATTCAATCTCATTCAATCAATGTATTTACTTACTTGCTTTATATAGGTAGCAAGTAAATACACATCCGAGCGCGCAGTATGCTTAAAAAGGAGTAAAATTCCCCGCGACACAGAGCTTGTTTTCTAGTGCGGAAATTGTCTTTAAAAAAAACAAAAACATATGCTAGCATTTGTTTTTATGACGTTCATAAGTATGCATTTGATCTAAATGAATAAATGAGTTTGACTTTGACTCCGTCTCGATATCGAGATATCTTTATAACAATTAGATGAAAGCGTCCATCGTACGATCGGTCGTTTACCTTAAGTGATAATTTTCCCACGGTTTGTTTGTTTTAATTATCTGCCTCCTTTGAGATTGATTGTATTATTGAATGCGTAGGTAATTTATTACGATGATTGTACTTTTACATTGTAATTGAATGTGCTTCAATAAAAATACCCATATATTTTTATTAATGATAGGTTAAAAACAAAAATGGGAATAAAATTTATTTCTAAAAGAACTTCACACTTAGGTATTTAAAAAAATTCAAGAGCAATAAAATACTTAGGTAAGTATGTTAAAAAAATAGCCTAGCTACTTATATTTTTAGGAACCTATTTATAAATTGATTGGGAATTACACGTATTCTCTTAAAGGAGTGATGATACAAGGGGTGTTTTAACCACCTGTAAATATTATGTAGATACTAAATTATCATACAAAAACATAGTGTAGTCTTGGATAAGACGGAAATCCAACGTGACCGGAGTCACGCCAATTTTCAAACTTCTGTCAATTATTGGGAATTTTTGAAAAAAAAACCCAATATACATTCTTGGTCTAATCCGGGAATCTAACCCTGGACCTTGTAATGAACAGTAGCACTCAACACCAACAAGGTGTTTCGACAACAATCACTTCAATACATACTTAAATGCAAACAAATAACAATGAATGATTATTATATAGGTAGCTATGTAACTACATAACCGAGTAGCACTAATAATTTGTATGTAATAATAACAAACACGAAATTCAATGGCACATTGTCTGTTGCAAATTATTTAATGTTTCATACACTACACAATAACACAGAATAATCCTACTTCCTACTAATATTATAAACGCAAAAGTTTGTAAGAATGTATGGATGTATATTTGTTACTCTTTCATGCAAAAACTACTGAACGGATCTGGATGAAATTTGGCACAGAGATAGATTATAGTCTGGAATGGCATATAGGCTATTTAATCGCTATAACCGACATCCACGCGGGTGGATTCGTGGGCAGCAGCTAGTAAATAATAATTTAGCTTACCTTAAAACTTCATCCGGATATTTAGTAAAGAATTTTATAAGTTTTAAGATTGTATTTCCAAAAAATCCGTTTTGGTTAATTTTATGTTTGTAGGGCCAGCAAACTCAAACTCAAAATTCATTTATTCATGTAGGTTACAAGGTAACACTTATGAAGGTCATAAATTATGAATAAACCAGAAAGATGATGTCAGCAAAATTTTCCTACGGCTAGTTCGCTGACGTGGAGCCTTGAGAAGAACTAGCAAGAAACTCAGGCCACTCTTTTTAATCGCCAGATAGTTACAATCTTTTGTAAAATACAAGTATGTTAGCATGCAAGCTGATGCAGTCAAAACACGATACTAACTATATTGATAAAATAAGGTAATCGTACTTAGTACTGGTCGTGCGAGAAAAAAAAAATAAAGTATGGTGTTAAAGTCTGCTTCAATTTACATATTGCTATTAAAGAATAAGGCAATATGTGAATAGTGACAATTTATATTGTTAAATTTAACGTATTGCTACTAAAGAAATAAACAAAGAGAAAAAAAAAAAGAAAAAGTACAGAATTATCACTAGAATTCACAATGTGCCTCACGTCACAAATAAGAACTTATGTACTAAGCTGATTTATTGTAAATTAAACAAACAACTATATAATGCAACTAATTCCAAGACTTTTTATCGTTCAAATAATCATTTATTGTATAATAGCCCTTCTCTATGAGATGATTTTTAATAGTAGGTTTAAATTTGTTTAAGGGCAAATTCATTATATCTTTCGGTAATTTGTTAAAAAAACGTATACCGAGTCCTACAAATGAATTATGCACTTTGTGTAAACGATGGTACGTGCCAACTAACTTATGTTTATTTCTGGTATTTACTGAATGAATATCACTGTTCTTACTATATAGATCAATATTCTGTTTAACAAACATAATATTTGCAAATATATATTGAGATGCAACTGTTAAAATACCTATTTCTTTAAAACGTTCTCTAAGAGAAACTCGTGAGCCTAGGTTGTAAATTGAGCGTACAGCTCGTTTCTGAATTAAAAAAATAGTTTCAATATCAGCAGCCTTGCCCCACAGCAATATGCCGTAGGACATGACGCTGTGAAAATAACTAAAATAAACTAATCTAGCCGTATCTACATCAGTAAGTTGTCTTACTTTACTAACTGCAAAAGCCGCAGAGCTAAGCTTACCCGCGAGGCATGATATATGGGCTCCCCACTGAAGTTTACGATCTAAAGTTAAACCCAAAAAAACTGTAGACTCAACAAGTGAAATAGCTTCATTATTTAGACTTAAATTAGTGGTAACACTTCTTACGTTAGGCATGGTAAATTTAATGCATTTAGTTTTTTTTGAATTTAACAGTAGATTATTTGATGTGAACCAGTCCAGGACTTGTGCGAGAGAACCATTTACAACATCAAAGTTACTTTCTTTACGGTCAATTTTGAAGAGAAGTGATGTATCATCTGCAAATAGCACTATGTCGCACAAATCCTGTACAAAGAAAGGTAAATCATTTACATACACTAAAAAGAGAAAAGGACCTAGAATTGAACCCTGGGGCACGCCCATTGCTATAGGTAATCCAGAAGACCTATTTCCATTTACATCTACGTATTGAACCCTGTGACTCAGGTAGGCAGCAACAAGATTAAGTGCAGCGCCCCTAATACCGTAATGACTTAGCTTTCGCAAAAGCGTATTGTGTTCAACGCAGTCAAAAGCTTTAGAGAGGTCACAGAATACACCAATAGCATCCATAGAATTTTCCCAGGCATCAAAGATATGTTTTATTAATGTAACACCTGCATCTACGGTGGAGCGACCCTTTGTGAAACCATATTGCTCTTTGTGTAATAATTTATGCAAGTTAAAGTGACTCTCTAATTGCTGCAGGATAACTTTCTCAAAGATTTTACTAATAGCGGGCAATATGGATATTGGTCTAAAGTTAGTAGGGTCGCTCTTAGATCCATTTTTAAATAACGGTATCACTTTACTGTGTTTCATTAAATTGGGAAACACACCTGCATCCACACATCTATTAAATATTACAGCCAGATGTGGCGCTATATTAAAAATAATATTTTCAACTAATTTAACAGAAATACCCCATAAGTCACCAGTTTTTTTTGAATTAAGCGACTTAAAAACTTTAATTATATCATTGGGGTCTATATATTTAAAACTAAATAGGTCACTGCACTCTTTCACGCTGCGCCTAACCAAGGATTCAGCTTTGACTGGGCAAGAATTCAAGCTGCTGGTTGTGCTTGAAGGAATGTTTACAAAAAAATTGTTGAAGATTTGAGCTACATCTGTATTATTTGAAATTATTTTATTGTTAATATTCAATTGAAAATTATTATCTCGCAATTTAATACGACCAGTTTCATTATTAATTATATTCCAAGTAGTTTTTATTTTATTGTCAGACTGCATAATTTTGTTACTTAAATATAATGATTTAGCAGCTGCACATGTCTTTTTAAAAATTTTCGAATAATCTCTAACATACTGAACAAATTCTGGCTCAAAATTATATTGTTTCATTCCATAAAGTTCATACAACTTAGTTCTACTTTTGTAAATTCCTGATGTTGCCCAGTCACAGAATTTGATGTTAGCTTGTTTAGTAAATGTCTTAGATTTAAAAATAGTATTGTATTCCAATTGAATTACATTAAATAATGACTCGTATAGATCATCAGGATCATTCTGGATTAGACTAATATTGGTGACTTTGGCGGCAATACTCTCATTGAAACGTTTTAGGCGAACAGAGGTCATTGGCCTACACGTGATCTTGTTCACTTTAACAGGTGTACTTAAAGGAAATCCAGCTTTTTGCCCGCAATGATCTGAAGTTAAGTCACTTAATATAGTCTTATATAGGTACTGACAGTTATAAAAAATATTGTCTAAGCATGTTGCAGAATGAGAGGTGATTCTGGTCGGTTCAGAAAATAAAAAATCTAAATTGAAAGACTTAAATAAACTAATTAATCTAATACAAAATTGTGACTGCTCAAGTAAGTTAACATTAAAATCACCACATACTATAACATGCTTTTTTCCAAAACCTAAACGTTTTAAAACCTCTTCCATAATTGCTTCGAATAAGTTGAAGTCGCTCTGCGGTGGACGGTATACACAGACTATGATATGTTCTACTAGCTCAACACAAGACATTTCAATAGTGCGCTCGATAGAAAGATTTGCTATATCTTTACGTTCCTTACAAATTGTACTATTTTTAACATATATTAGAGAGCCACCACGAATAGCCTTCTTTCTTACAAATGCACTAGAAATATTGTAATGTTCATTATTAAATAATAATAATTGATCACTCTTTAACCAATGTTCAGTAACACAAAGCACATTAATACTATGTTTGTTTAAAAATAAATCTACTTCTAATTCCTTGCCGGATAAGCCCTGAATATTCTGGTGCACTATGTTTAGACTATATGTCTGCCTATCCTTTGTCACATCTAGTAGTTTAAACTATTAGATGTATGTAAATTGTTATTGGTAGTGTTCATACTACTGAGTTCTACCAAATCCTGCAATACCCTATGAGTACCTGTGTCGGTAAATAAATTAAATGCTAATAATTTAGCAATTTGTCGCTTATAAAATAAGGAAAGATACATAGTATCTTCGGTTAATAAAAAATTACTAATAAATTTATTAGTGTCGAAAAATAAAATGAAGTCGCGAAGGCGACATGTACTATTATATATTAATAGATTTAGATTTTCTATATGCCTGTTTTGATTATGTGATAAGGCATAAGAATATGGCAAGGCACAAATAATAAACCTACACCCTAAACTATCATGAAGTGATATCATTACTTCAGTTAACTGTAGTATATCTTTTTTTGTGACAGATAAGCTGTCACCAAGTAAAATAATCCCTGTGGATTGATCATTAAAATGAGCAGACTTAACACTATTAATAATACTAGCAAACTGTCTTCCAGGTGAACAAAAATTTGGAGCAGCAGCAATTTATAATAATTATTAAAATAAAATATTTAAGTGGGAGCAAGCAAAATGCATCTGGAGCCTGGTTGTACCTTGAAGTCCTTATAGAGTTTTATTTTGAACGTCGACGTAGACGTCAATCATGACTTATACGTCAAAAAAATGCCTATCTTATTGAAACCTAATATGATACTAGTTACGAGTTATAATATAGAACGGGCCTGTTTGGCAACGACCAAATTACAAAATTTATAATATTTGATTGGGCGTTTCGCCCGATGGAGGTTTTATTACTTTTCATGTACATACTGATTTTGATGCTGTCTGTAACCAAATATTAAATACGCCCAATCAAATATTATAAATTTTATAATTTGGTCGTTTGGCCCGTTCGGGCGAACAAATGGCGGTCGAAACGACCTATAACTCTTAGTTACTACATTTTTGATACTTCTCTTTTTTAGTTTCTGTTATGTTTCATTTCATGTAGTAAATTGTGAGCAGCACTTATGCACACATTATTGAATTTCTTCCTAACAACAAGACGCATATGCTGCTCGTTTTCCTATGTTACGGTCAGCTTGCTATCTGGAGCTGACTTGTTTAGTTTCTTATAACATTATAATTATTTACGCGTAACGGCACTCGTCAAACTAACCAGACACATCTTAACAACCAGAAATAATAATATAATAATAATAAGTTTATTTAACCAAAGATATATGTATATATGATGTACAAGTATAAGGTGACATATTACAATACAATACAGCATTTGTCGTTCAGGGGATCTATGCACAATAACTAAGAGACCCTGCCTCTTAGACCAGGTAAAACTTGTATCCGAAGAGACAGTGTTCAGGTATAGATAAGGCAATATATACTCTATACTAATATTATAAAACTGAAGTATTTGTTTGTTTGGTTGAAAGCGCTAATCTCAGAAAGTGCTGGTTCTATTGGAAAAAAACTTTTTTGTTGAATAGTGTATTTATCCAGGAAGGCTATAGGCTATAAACCATTACGCTATGATCAATAGGAGCGGAGCAGTAGTGTAGTAGTAGTTACATATTATGTTGCAAAAACAGGGAAAATATTCCAAATTACCCCGCGAACGAAGTCGCGGGCGTCCCCTAGTTAGTTATAAATAGTCTTGGGATTTTGATTTAATAAAATTAAGATATGAATTTCTGTACATACATATATTAATAACAGAACGATCTCCTTGCCTCTGTGGATGAAATTCATGATGCCCGCTTTGTTCTCTTGGTCATTTTAAATTATAGATAAGTCATGTTTGTGAAAACTTGTAAATAGCAGTAATAAGCTGAAGCTTTTCAAATAAAATAAATTAAAATTTAACATATTACGTAATTAATACTTTTTTTTCATCTATTTTTTCTATACTAAGGTTGAATATTTAGCGATAAGACCGAACATTGCTATTAATTTATTATTAAGACAAATCCCACCCAGGACAAATCTTTGTGTGATGAGCATGAATGTTTGTTCTGTGTCTGGGTGTTATTTATCTATAGGATGTATGTATTTATAAATATATAAGTATGTTTATTAGTTGCCTGGTTGCCATAGTACAAGCACTGCCTAGTTTGGGATCAGATGGCGTTGTGTGAGTTGTCTCAAAAATATTATTATTGTTTAATAACAAAATGAACAATATTTTTTTATTTATTTTTTTAAAAAGTTCCCCGCCGCACTAGAGAACAAGCTCTGTGCCGCGGGGGACTTTACAAACGTACAATTAACGGACACAAATTACACCCAGACTCAGAACAACTCTTTATGGGTCACACAAAGTTTTGTCCTGTAATAAAGATATATATCTATACATTTATCTACATCCTACTAATATTATAAACGCGAAAGTTTGTAAGTATGGATGGATGGATGTATGGATGTTTGTTACTCTTTCACGTAAAAACTACTGAACGGATCTGGATGAAATTTGGCACAGAGACAGATTATGGTCTGGAATAACACATAGACTACTTTTTACAGCGATAACCGACATCCACGTGGGCGAAGCCGCGGGCAACAGCTAGTACATCATACGTCTTACGTCTTTATTCTCTTTAAGGTAATAACTAGATTTCTTAATGTCCGTCCTTTCTCTCGACTCTCCTTCTTACGCATGTCAAACATGTTTTCATACTCAAACGAGTTCAGAAAAAATCCAGCTAAGAATATGGAATCCATTCGATTCAACAGTTGCTGTATTTTCTACTAATAGAGCGTTGACACTAGCATACCTACTGCAATCCTAATTAGCTAGAAATGCTGAAGAATCTAGTTAGTTGCTGATGACGACGGAAACGTGATGGAATTCGGAATTCTCGTAGTTCCATTAAAATATTCTCCAAGGAAGAGTTTTGGCCGCAGGGTGTTGTGTATCGCCGTTTTCGCGGACGTTTGCACAACACAACGCAGTGTAACACAACACCGTGGAAATGTGTTTAATTATAAGTTTTATAATAATATATATGTTAGTTTGTAAGGTATATATCTATGGGAATATATAATCTACTTGTATTTTAAGTACTACGTAAAATATGTAATTCCTGAAATAAATGATTATTATTATTAAATACTTAGTTAAATGAGTTCTCTGCTCCTAGGCGGCGAAAGTTCCTCTCTCCCTTTGCAATAGGTGGATGAAATTTCTGATCCCCACTCTTCTCTCTCGGCCAAAAGTTGAATATGATGCCTGATTATATAATACTACTAACAGCTCTTCTCGGCAGTGCACGGATGAACATTTATTCAGTTTTCACCCCTTAGAAAGTAGCATTTTGAAAACCCTGTTTATTCCTTAGGAGTAAAATTTCCAAATAAACATTTTTTTAAGACATCTCCCGCCCTAGAGAACAAGCTCTGTGTCGCGAGGGACTTTACAAACATACAATTAACGGTCACAAATTACACCCAGACTCTGTGGGAATGCTTTGTGGGTCACACAAAGTTTTGTCCTGTGTGGGAATCAAACCCACAACCTTGTGGACCACTGGACCACCGAGGCAGTCATTTATTATTGCTCACTTACGTCATTTATGAAACATTTGCGTAAGATATAAAAAATTAAACCCTAGTGGTTTATGCTCTGCGTTGATGAATCAGTCCGTCAGTCAGGATAAGTTATAAACCTGCTTTTATTATAAATGTGAAAATTTGTAAGGATGAGTGTTGTATGTATGGATGTTTGTTACTCTTTCACGTAAAAACTACTAAACGGATCTGGACGAAATTTGGCTTTTAAGATAGATTATAGTCTGGAATAGCGACTAGGCTACTTTTTATCGCGATAACCGACATCCATGTGGGGAGCCGCGGGCAACAGCTTGTACTTATAGAATGATTAACTAGTACAATGCATCGCTCTGAAGTCGATACACTTTAACTTGAAACAGCGATCGCAAACTGACAGTTGTAATTGCTCGGTGACGGCACACATGATTGCTAAAGAGGCTCGGTTTTTGCTCTTACGTAATACCGATTTTCAATCTGACAGCCAGATTTTGCTCCGTTTTCGCGCTCGCTCGGTTTTCCCTCTTAAGGAATACCCCTGCCGGCCCTGATCATGTATGTTAAGGTTTTCTAACATCGCATTCTAACGATGAAATTAGTCAAGGAACTTGTAGTCGTTAGAATAACATTCTACAGCTATCCCTAAGGTACTCTTTACTAATATTATACAGTTCTTAGAATACAAAACCAGTTTATGATACGCGTATAAACATTTTTCCTTTTAGATTTATTTCACTGCGAAAACTTGTCAAAGAAAAACAATAAATTCAGTGTTTTCTTGTGAAATAAACAGCAATAACCTCAGTAATATGAAAGTCAAATATTATGTGTATTATACTTTACATAGGTACCATTTATAGACAAAAGAACGATTTAAAGTGGCGTCACATGAGATGATGTTGTGCTGCGTTTTAACGTGCGACTAACTTGCCTGCTCGCCACAGTATGTAGGTATATAATATACTTAGATATTGCTAGTCAAAAGTTAAGAGAGGTAGGTCACCATACTAGCGAGCAAGCCCGACTGGGGAAGGACCTCCACCTTATTGAAGACCACAGCCAAATAAATACACACAGCGGTGTAATTGTGTTCCTGTGTGTGAGTACAGGTGTCCAGCGCTCATTTAGGGATGCGTTTTGAAAAAAACATATTCAATTTTCTTATCAAGGGCAACCTTAAACGGCCGTTTTTGAACCCATGCAAAAAAAATGTGATACCTACCTTCTTTGCGCCGTTTGGTTCAAAAACGGCACTTTTCAAACCCCTAATATACCTACATGAACTGCTCATCTTACAAACATGTTAATTAGTAATAATTTGAGCCAATGAACCTCTTTAATCATAATAGTGATTTTTTTAATAATGTTGAATACAAGATTTCGGAAAACCTTCGCGAAACATTACATTCAATTTAGACCTTATTCCCCGTTTTTCAAAGTTCATATTATATTGTAAAGATTACTTGTTGTGTTCTTGAAACAGCTGATTTCTGAGTACGAATTGAATACCTAATAGGTATTTCATGTTACGGATACATTGAAATTGACAATGCTCACGCAACGAATTGTGATTATAGTGATCATGATTAATTAAAGTATAATTGTGACTAACCTCCGCTCTTGGCTTTTCTCGAGAGGAGCCGTGAGCGGATAAGACTTATTATTTTAAGACAGGTACGGCTCCTTAGAGAGCAAGCCCGATTGGACAAGGACCTCCAGCTTACAGAGAGCCTCAGGCAAATAACTACACACAGCGGTAAAGTAGTGTTCCTTTGCATGAGTACAGGTCTCCAAACAGGATGCGTATTTAAAGAAACGTTGAAATTTTTTGGGTTTATATTACGCAAGTGATGCGATAAAGTAAGAGAAATAGGGCATCATACAAGTGAACAAGCCCGACTGGGGAAGCATCTCCACTGTGCAAAAGATCACAGCCAAATGACTAGACACAGCGAAGAACCAAGTGGTGTTCTTGTGTGTGAGTACAGGTCTCAAGCGCTCATTTAGGGAAGTGTTTTGAAAAAAACAACACTCCATCTTAAAGCCCTGGTTTAAAAAATGGGTCGGCAACACGTAAGTGATACCTTAGGGAGGTAGGCAGGCCGTATGCTTATTTGCCACCCAAGTAGTAAAAGAAAAATGTCGGCTAACAAGCTTATAGCCCGGCTAATGGTAACCGCAGTTACTGTTGCCTGTGGTCAGGGAGAGAGGCACATTTACGCATTGCTGACTTTAATGCAGTCAGCCATGGCATTTAACGGCTCTAACAATAGGCCAACAGTATAAATAACAAAGTGGACCGACGACCTGGTAAAGGTTGCGGGCAACCGATGGACAAGGTCAGCTCAGGATCGAGAGTTTTGGAAACCCTTGGAGGAGGCCTATGTTTGGCAGTGGACGTCTTTTGGCTGAGATGATGATGAAGATAAATAGCAAGACATAAGTATATACCTATTATGTTCTCTCTTGTGCTCCTATTTTGATTCTCCTCTTTGTAATCTCTGTGAAGAGAGGAGAAGGTTTACGTTGGTCCAATGCGGGTTGATTATATTACGGTATAACGTAACCTATATATTTTGTCGAAGAAGTTATAATTAATTCAGCTATTTCAAAGGTTAACTCTGACAGATAGGCAGAAATTAAAACGGTAATTTGGGTAAAAGTAACAATTATAACCTGAATAAAGTAACTATATTGTTTAGTAGGTACACATTTAGATTTTATTTATTGGTTACTTTATAAAGAAATAATCAAATATAATTATAATTGCCAGGTATAACAAAAAAACAATAAACTAATAATTCATTTAATTTTACTGTTACCCAACGCATCGGGAGTCTAATTCTAATTTAATTGTGCTCTAATTTTGAGGTTGCAGATTTTTTAAAAATTCATTTTTTAAAAATAGAACGTTCATTCCATTCGATATTTAAAACAATAATAAAAGCAACTAATCCGTAACTATAGTCTATTTCACATAGCATGGGTACTGTGACGTATGACATTTGAAGATGAAATGAAAGACGAATAAATTAAAAACTATCGATTGAATACTCTAGGCTCTTGATCATTCAAGAAGCCTACGGGTTAGAGATTGATACAATCATTTTCTTTCATCTTCATTGTTTTTTTTTTTGGTTTTATTAAAAAGACAACCCCCGCACTAGAGACCAAGCTCTGTGTCGCGGGGGACTTTACAAACATACAATTAACGGACACAAATTACACCCAAACTCAGAACAACTCTTTGTGGGTCACACAAAGATTTGTCCTGTGTGGGAATCGAACCCACAACCTTGTGCACAGCAGGCGCATACTGCGACCACTGGACCACCAAGGCAGTCTTATTATACTTATTGTAAAATGTTAAACGTCACAGTACCCATGCTATGTGAAAAATACTATAGGTACGGTGGGCAACTGTTAGGGCCGCTATATGAAGATTAGTTTTTTTGTAAAACCAATGAATGATTTGTGTGATATATATATTTATCTGTAGGTTTAGTCTAATTGTACACTGTCACCAAAGTCCACAGAAATTTATACAATGGTTTTCTTAAAATACTGATCTTCATATAGCGATTCTGTACAGAAAGAAGAAAGAAAGAAAGAAATATATTTATTTTGTACCTAAACAAAATTACAAATACTTAACAAATAATATACCTTATAAGTAATTAATAATTAACCTAGATTATGTTAAGTATAATAATGCTGTTCAAGAACAAAAATGGTCTTAGCTCAGCTTTGTAGCTGCTAAGCCGAATGGCGAAGCAGCACTGATATTCTGCTAACACCAATAGTGACATACACGGGCAAAGAGCTATCCAAAAAATAATAAAAAGTATGAAAATAAATAACTGTTTACATAACAATAGACCTATATAATTATATATATACATACCCATCCCCATATAACCTTGACGATAAAACTTAAAACAAAACTAGGCACTACTAACATAAAACAAACTAAATGACAGCTAACTCCGTTGCCGTGTATACTTACACACACTCAGATATTTAAAGGAATTCATCATCATCATCATCTCGGCCCGATAATATCCACTACTGAACATAGGCCTCCCTCATAAAGGAATTCACTTACCTATAAATAAATTAATATCTAATTGAGGTCACTCTGAAAAATTATACAGGTATGCTTTTCTACTTATTTATAAAATGGAAATGCAGATTAAATAGATCCATACACGCACCAACACCACAGTCTAACGAACTCTTTCATCATCACAACCCATAAACGTCCCACTAATTTTGGAGAGAACTAAGCCTACTATACCACGCTGGCCAGCGTCCATAGGCTACGGTAACTGCTTAAAATCAGGCGGACCGTATGCTTGTTTGCCACTCAAGTAGTATAAAAAAACCTAGTTAACGTTTAATAACCCCGTTACCAAAGATTTGTCTTTTAAAGTTTTAAAATTGACCTTTCTCCTTGACTTTTTACTCATGTGCTACAATACAATTACGTAGGCAGAACTAGTTTCGGTAAAAACTTGAAAGCACTATTCCTGTAGCATTTCTAATGCCATTGCAGTATTGCACCGCTTTTCCTTAGCAAAGCATGTTTTTTTAAAATTTTAAATTAGTGTTCCAAAAAGGGCTTTGCATAGATCTACGTACTATTTTAAGGATAGCATATCGGCTTGGACTATGACTATGCATTTACTACTTAATAATTGGTTTTGTGGTAATAAACATGGCGGCCATTTAAAATGGCCTAGGGCGCGACGGCGACGGCCACCATGCATTTATGATAATAAGTTAAATTATGTAAATTTATATAGATATTAATTTGTATTTCGTAATCCTATAATAAAATATCGTAATAGGCAAACTCGAATTTATTTAATTCTTTTGGTATATTATTGACTAGCTGTTGCCCGCGGCTCCGCCAGCGTGGATGTCGGTTATCGCTGTAAAAAGTAACCTATGTGTTATTCCAAACCATAATCTATCTTTGTGGAAAATTTCTTGTTGCATGTGTAATCAATAATATGTGGTATGGTCTGATGGTAAAAGTGTGTTGTGGGTTCAATTCCCACATGGGACATAATTTTGTGTAATTCATAAATGCTTTTTTGAGTCTAGGTGTACAGAGCTTGTACCCTAGCGCGAAAATTTCCCTTTTAAAAAGGAAAGGAAAATGCCTTTATTACTTTTGACTCTTTCATATTTACCTACCTTCCGTGTTTTGCTATTATATCAACAATTATATAATTAACCTCTACAAATACCTAGTGCCTACATCGGGTTTATTATTATATCAACTATATCCGTACTCACCGAGAACGTGAACAAAATGTTAAGACCGCATCAGTTGTAAAACGATTCGTATGATGCAGATCATTATACCTACGATTATATGCACGAGTTATATAGCTACACATTATTAATATGTATTAACCAAACGACCTTAGCAAAGGAAACTAAATACTCAAGTTTTGTTAGTTTATTGATCAATAGCGAACGGTAAACACGCTTTGAAAATTATGTTATATTATTATTTTATCTCGTAAAGGAAAAATTGTGGTTGCTTTTCTAAGCATATTTCAAGGGAAGCGCGGGAGATTTGCTATAGTAAATGTTTATACGAAGAAGGAGTAAGGATAACCAAAGCTGCAGTCGAATTTAAACGACTGGAAGATCTTCCTATAGTTGATTTAGTAAAATGAAATTGTGTGTTATACCTTTGTTGTGGATGTGTAGGTTAAGTTTACAAGCAGTTGATACGGGGTATCCTGCTGGTCTGTTGGCTGAGTGTAAGTGGCATAAGTACGGTGGGCAACGAAGATGGCTGTACAGGGCCGCTATATGAAGATAACACTGTTACCAAATTCCACAAAAATATATTCAACGATTTTATTTAAAAAAATATCTTTATATAACGGTCCTGTACAGCTATCTCCGTAACCGTGTGTACCATCACGATTTTTATTTAATTTTGTATAATAGTGTTTTAAATTTTGTTGGTTGATTTGCCGCCCCAAAAGACCTTGATACCTGGCCCCATTTTAACACCTAAGTTTAAATGGGGCTTGGGATTTTGGAGCGGGTAATTAAAAAAACATTGGGAGTAATTTGTTATTTAGCAAAAATATACATGTTAAGTGGCTTAAGGAATAAACCCCCTTCATGTTTGCTTGATAAGTAGTGGAAAGGAGAAACTTGTCCAGCAATGAACTGGATACCTAAATTCACGGCAATCAAGGTATAGGAATAAAATACAGCATTCGAGTAGAGAAACCATGAATTTTAAAAACTGAACTTTAATCTTAAATAATTCTAAGCTAAAGCACTTTTTTAAGACAAATCCTGCATTGGAGAACTTGCCCTGTGTCTCGGCGCTTTTACAAACATTAATTCAGTGACACAGTGTACACCCTGACAGTTATTTTTAATCTGTGGGTCCTCTATATATTAATACGCGAATTTTTAAGCACGACGGAGTGTGAGTTTAATTCATACGGAGAAGAACTGCAGAAAGCAATTACGATTGAATTTCAACCGCCGGGTGAACTCTAGTCTTATACTATGTATATTATAAAGAGGGTGAATTTATGACGTTGTAGGCGGTAATCTCTGGATCTACTGAACCGATTTTGAAAATTCTTTTACCAATAGAAAGCCACGTTGCTTGTGAGTGTCATAGGCTATATTTTATTAACAAAAACATTACGGCACCTCGGAAAATACCACCCGTGCGAAGCCGGGGCTGGCAGCTAGTATCTATAAATATAGATTTGTAGACTACTGATGTGAAGTCTACATAGACTCCACACCGGTAGTCTTCTTGCCACTAACCCCGCGCCTAGTGATAAGGTTTCGATTACCACATGGGACAAATCTGCCGGCTGATTCTCTAAGAAACAGCGATGGCAAACCGACAGTTGTGATCGCAAACTGATAGTTGTGATTGCTCGGTGACGGCACAATCTATTGACTAAATTTTGCTCTTACGGAATACCGATTTTCAATCTGACAGCAAGATTTTGCTCGGTTTTTGCGGTGGCTCGGTTTTTGCTCTTACGGAATACCCCTGCCGGCTTCGCACAGGTGGTATTTTATTGTATGTTTTTGTGCAAAAATGAATTGTCAGGAATTATCGCAGGTTGTTCTTCTTCTTGTGACACTGACTTGTAAGGTATACTAAGTACATACCTAGTATATAATACCTCACATGTATAGCTTGTCGTTTTAACTAAAACTAAACCACATCATGCATATGCACAAAAAGACTCCATTATTTACATACTGCGTGTGGTGATTACTTATTAAAATGATTGTGCATTAGCAATATATCTTTAAATGTTATGTAACTTAGAATTAAGTATCAATGTTAAAATATCAACGTCTTGACTGGCCTGTTGCTCTAGTGGTTAGTGACCCTGGATGCTAAGCCGAAGGCCGTGTTCGATTTCCACACAGACAATACTTTGTGTCATTCATAAATATTTATTTATTTAAACTTTTTGCACATAAAATAATTGTACAACAGCGAACTTAATGCCTGAGGCATTATCTACCAGTCAACTTTTGGGGGTGCAGAGATAAGATAAAGTCGGTGCAATTCTAAAATGTATGATTGGAATTTATACAGCATACACAAATATACAAGTAAATAATATATAATAAATATATAATTACTTAAATAAAATACCTGATAATACATATTATAAATATTAAAAATATATAAACTTACTACATACAATATACACAACTAAGATAATGATAGTTGTTATGATTATTCTGCTAATTGTTTAAGACAGTGTTTACGTACTTTAGCCTTGAAAGTTTCACGGTTAGTGGACTTCCTGATTTCGAGAGGGACAGGGGCATTCAATAGTAGGATAGACTGAATATTGTTTGTACCGGTTCTGGGTGTATTTTGTATCCGTGAATCTTATTTTTATAAAGTCTCCCGCGAAGCTTCGGCAAAAGGCAAGCGACATCACCGTAGACGAAGATGGCGGGATGACTTGGAGTCATTTATAGAAGTCTGGTCCTTAGGGGCTCTAGATAGAGAGAGGTAAAAGTAAAGTAAGTTAGAATGTTAGAATCGATATATTAATAGATATAGAATAAGAAAAACCGTTGCTCCACTTATAAAGCCAAATGCGCGCGGAGAAATTTGACATAGTTTAAGTTTATACGCAAAAGGAATGCAGATAGCAATAATGGTCGAATTTCGACCACTGAGCGACCTCTAGTATCTAATAATTATTATCTATATACAGAAGACCCAACGTGTAAAACAATAGAAATAATATTAGTGTTTAGTTTATAATAAAATGTATGTTTGTTAGTATATAAGGTATATATTGTAAGCTGAGCATCTTCAACGGCGTCCAAGACACAAGCTTGCGCTTAGTTTGGGGGCCGAAGTAAAGCTCACTATTGTTATTTGTGTATTTTTATGTTTTATTAAATAAATTATTATTATATCTGGTTCCAGGTCCAGGTATGAACAGAACGACAACTTTATCAGAAGAGACGAAACAATCCCTGTCTATCGTAGTCGTGTTCCCTACATCGGGGTTCCTAGTGCGTCATCAAGAAGTACGCTGCAAGCTCACGAATGTTGAGTGCGTTGCCAAACATATCAACTTTAAACGGAAAACACATGTAAGATTCATTTAATTATAATAATAATGCCAGCCGGTAGGCTAGGGACTCTCTATAAAACTTGTATAATATTACTTTTTGTGGGAGGCCTAAGTCCAGCAGTGGACGACAGTGAATGTCCTCCTTCAGCTGAGACGATGCTTACCACCTTTACTTAAATTTCAAAAATAAAAAGCAGATAAAGACCATTCCGCTGTAGGGCCTTGGCGCGCTAAGGAAATCATAGCGCATCTGAATGGTGCGTTTCGAGGAATACTTTAGGTGCGCTTCGTTAGGTGCGTTTCAAAATAGGTGCTCGTCGAGGAATATCCTTAGCTTATCTGGCTAGACAATAAATGTAATTAAGAGATCTCTAAATATCATTTTCAAAACAAATCGTTACCAAGTTAAGTCATACTCATTACATACCTATTATGTATTTGTATGTTATGTAATTGTATACCTTTGATAATATAAACAACAACAATTTAATTACAAAGTGGTATCAGAACCAAACGGTGATTTAATCATGCGTCAACTTAAATCATTGTTGCAAATGAAATGTTATTGTGGTAGTGTTACTACACAAGCCAGCAAGTCCGTTTTGAGGAAATACCTCCATAAGGTTGCGTTTCCACCAGAGATATGCGAGTAGGCTTAGCGAGAGATGTGTTTTTTTTTA
The DNA here is from genome assembly GCA_947095525.1 of Trisateles emortualis. Classification (NCBI taxonomy): domain Eukaryota; kingdom Metazoa; phylum Arthropoda; class Insecta; order Lepidoptera; family Erebidae; genus Trisateles; species Trisateles emortualis. Next base: position 14,258,720 of record OX352736.1, on the reverse strand, counting down.
ATACTACCAAGGTGGCAAACAAGCATACGGCCCGCCTGATGGTAAGCAGTTACCGTAGCCTATGGACGTTTGCAACACCAGGGAAGTCACTCACGCGTTGCCGACCCTTTAAAAACCTTATAACTCCTTTCTTGACGAACTCCATGCTATAGTCTCTTGGGAAAACCTCGGCAGGGAGCTCATTCCACAACCTTATCGTACGTGGTAAGAAATTCCTCTGGAATCTTACGGTACGGCATGTTTGAGGTGCAAGGATGTGAGGATGAAATCCCTGTAGGTGGCAAGAGGGACCAATAGAATCGCTTCATTTGAGCGTTGAGTGAAGCTAGTTATTGTCTATTTGACATAGCTTGGGTACTGTGAGTTTGTGACGTTTGACATTTAAAGATAAAGATGAATAAAAATTACTTAACCAATCTCTACCAATCGGCTAATTCAATGCTAACGTAGCCTAGAGTATTCAATCAACGGGGTTTTAATTTAATCGTCTATCCTTTTCATTGATCTATAACTCCAAATGTCAAACGTCACAGTACATGGGTACTGTGACGTTCGCTATATAGAATAGAACTTAAATGAAGCGATTCTATTGGTTCTCTTGTTCTCTTCTCTGATGGAAACGCAGCCTAACAGTGCTCCGTACTAAGAGCACAGTTTTTTTTTGGAAAAAAGTTACGATGTCATCCTCGATTACTATTTATTTATTTATGTATATTTCAGTTGTTCACTGCACTCACAGTTACCCAACACGTGTAGTGAACTATTATAATCAAAATAAATTACAATAATTACTTATAAAGTATTACATAGGTAGAAAAGACAGAAATTAACAAATTGGCCTAATTTGCTGTTAAAAATGTCAACTTCTGGGTATTGAGCAATCCTGATTAGTTGGAGCAAATTGCACCGTGCACGTATGTTCCCTAGGCATTGCCAGCAGGTGACCCGAGCGCAGCCGCGTGTACTGGTCAGGCACAGACAGAGCACTATGAATCTAGTTACCTAAATGTAAACTCGAAAATACTTAAAATATCATTTTTAAAATCAAAAATTATGAGACCGAAGATAGATAGCTGGAGGAACACTGACTTTCAAGTCACAGGCTATAAACTTAGTTTGAAAGGCAGGGAACCTGAACTTTATCTTGTATTGGTCGAACTCGTTATATCCACTCACCTCTAGCCGCTGTGTAAAAATTTTCATGAAGTAAATAAACTTTTATTATTATTACCTATTATACATACAAAAAAAAAGAAAAGAAAAAGCCCTAAAACTAACTTTTTAAATGTTTTTCACAGGTGTTAATAAGCGGCTACATGGACGCGTCTTTCTCTCCATTAGTCCGGTCATTCGTCGCTCAATACCTTGCCATGAATAAGAATGCCCTCGTGTTGGAGATATTCCCTATATTAGTTCGGACTTATCCACTGTAAGTAGGACTGCACGGTGGGTTCAGTGGCTTCAGTGGTTACCTTGCCATTTACTACTGCGCGGCGTGTTGTGGGTTCGATGCCCACACGGGACAAAATATTGTGTGTTCCACAAATGGTTGTCCGGAGTCTGGGTGTACTTTGTGTCCGTTAATTGTATGTTTGTAAAGTCCCCCGCGACACAGGGCTTGTTCCCTAGTGCGGGAGTTGTCTTTTAAAACAACAAAAAAAAACAAAAAAATTATGTAGTAAGTGAGAGGCATCATGGGTTATTTCATTTTTTTGCACGGTACTCTAATAAAGTATTTATCTAAAATAAAAGTACTTAGCATTAGTTATTCCCCATTAAAATCTTTAAAATCGGTCAGGCCGTTGCGGAGATTTAGTTTTGAATTCCACTTTAATATTTTTGGCGTTGGATCCCACAAAAATTGTTATTTCTGTTGGATCCCAATTTTTAAAAATGTAAGAAAATTACGTTTTATTGTCGTAGAACCCCAAAATCTACTTCCGTTGGATCCCAAATGCTTAAAAAAATCTGACTTACTTATTACTTATCTGGGTACTTTCAACAACAAGAGAGGTAGGGCACCATACTAGCGAGCAAGCCCGACTGGGGAAGGACCTCCACCTTACAGAAGACCACAGCCAAATGACTACACACAGCGGTGTAGTTGTGTTCCTGTGTGTGAGTACAGGTCTCCAGCGCTCATTTAGGAATGCTTTTTGAAAGAAACGTATTCCTATCCCAGGGTTACTTCCATCTTAAAGCCCTAGTGTAAAAAAATGGGTTGGCAACACGCAAGTGATACCTCTGGTAATGCAAGCGTCTATAGGCTACGGATACTGCTTAACATCAGGCGAGCCGTATGCTTGTTTGCCACCCAAGTAGTATAAAAAAAAAAAAAAAAAAAAACAACAAAACTGTTTAAATAAAATGAAGGTGTATTTTATATTGACCGACTACTTATAATATTGCTGTTGTTATTTGTTATTGGGGCTATCTATTTATTCGAATAACCATTGCATACAATACATAAAATTGATATATTTAGCAGTCCCTGAAGTTAAGTATGTTGTGTAAAAATTACAGAGTTAAGTACAGTTCTTTTACTACATCAAGTAATCAAAATGTTGAGATTCCAGAAAAAAACGGAATGGATAAGCTATGTCTTGCAACAAAAGAAAAATAAGAATTTAATTAAATAATAGGTATAAGAACTCGTTTTAACTTTATAATGGTATTATAGTCAATTAGGTAGCTGAGTTTCTAGTTCCAAGATTACCTTAGTACATATGTAGGTAGGTATAATATCCCCATCAGATCTTATTATGCACACATGCAATGCACATTATTATCTCTGAGAGCTAGTGATCTGCAAACAATTTAAGTGGTTATCGATAGTAAATATCGATATATTACTCGATACTTGTACATAATTATGAGCTCAGTAAAATTTAACATTAATTTTAAAATTGTGTTTGTACGTATACTTACACTAATATATTATTATAATTAGAAAATATTTTGTGTGTAATTAATAAATTCAAAAACTATTTAAAAAAACTTTCACCAATAGAATGCTATATTACTTATCACCGAGTATGTACATACATACATAGACAATATTATAAAGTAATATAGTCTATGTATCTAAATAGGATTGCTAAATGAAATAAATATCTACCCGAGCGAATCCCAGTTGGATCGCTTGTCACTGTATAAATAAAATTACTTACACTAAAATTCTCAAAATGTTTTTTTTCTATTTGTTAGAATAAATAAAAACAAAGTGTCTGTCCCCTCTGTCTGTTTCCCCGCTCACGTCTTCTAAACCACGCAACGCATTTGATACGGTTTTTACTAAAGGGAATGCCGATAATTGAGGATGGTTTATATTTTTCGTGCTAAGTGCGGAACAGAGGTGAGGGTCACTAATACAAAATTTATTGAATACCCTAAACCTTATTAATTAATTAATTAGAATTGATAAATAAAAAATATTTAAGTCATTCTCCATTTCATGTTTTCGGAACGCTATTTTTTTTTGTTTGTCTCGTGAATTTTTATGATTTTTTGTCATCAAGTATATTTACAAAAATCTCGAATCAAAAGTGAGTACAAAATACCTTTATGTATATCATAAACAATAATATAATAGTAACGAAACCATCGATAATACAAGTTATCGATACTTGGTACAGTCACTACGTTCGTCGCTACTCATGCGAAAGGAAACGGACAATTTGTATGTCTTTGATGTTTTTTCATAATTGTATATTTATTACTTGTTTGGCAGAGAACGACTTTATCGATAAATTATAACAAGAATTGAGATCTACTTAGTTTAAATAAATAATGGTGGTCAAATTGCAGAGCTAAACTCAAAATAAGAATAAATAAGTAAGTATAATAAAAAAATTGTATAAAATAAATAATACCGACTTCACAAAAACGACAAGGCACCAAAAAACGATAATTAAATGAATTTTGTACGAACCTACCATAGCATCCTTATAGCGTTTTATTTTCTATCTTAATTAGAATATTGATCAGATACCTAACAATATTGACGTAAGAAATTTTAAATTAAGGTTGCCAATGAATCGCCATACCTATTTGGCTTGGCACTGACTTCCTTTTGTTTAAACCAACTCCCGCACTAGGTAACAAGTTCTTTGTCGCAGAGGACTTTACAAACATACAATTTACGTACACAAATTACATCCAGACTCGGAACAAACATTTATGAAACACACAAACTTTGTGGAAATCGAACCTACGCCTTCTGGCTTAGCAATCAGAGTCACTATCCACTAGATCAACAGGCTAGTCAGTTTGTTGTTGATTTCTAAAATAACTAGCTGTTGCCCGCGGCTCCGCCCGCGTGGATGTCGGTTATCGCTGCAAAAAGTAGCCTATGTGTTATTCCAGACCATAATCTATCTCTGTGCCAAATTTCATCCATATCCGTTCAGTAGTTTTTACGTGAAAGAGTAACAAACATCAATCCATCCATTCATCCATCCATTCTTACAAACTTTCACATTTATAATATTAGTAAGGATTGTTCTACAGTGCAGCTCGTGTGACAAAGCCGTTAGGAGAGCTGCTTGGCGAGTTGCTCGCATCCTTGACTTCCAAGGGTCTGTCAGCGCGGCGGCTCGAGATGACGGGTGCCAGCCTGGGCGCCCACATCGCGTCGTATGCAGCCGTCAAGTACCACGAGCTGACCGGACAACGACCCGCCAGGATTACTGGTTTGTATTAACTAAGCAGAATGCTACTAATCCTATTAATATTATACCTAAATGCGAAAATTGTTTGTTACTCAATCAAATCAGACAGCTGAACCGCCGGCTGATTCTCTTAGAAACAGCAATGGCAAACTGACAGCTGTGATTGCTCGCGGTGACGGCACAATCTATTGACTAAACGTCAAAAAGGCTCGGTTTTACGGAATACCGATTTTCAATCTGACAGACAGATTTTGCTCGGTTTTAGCGGTGGCTCGGTTTTTGCTCTTATGGAATACCCCTGCGGATCTGGATAAAATTTGACACGGATATGGATTCGCGTATATATAGTATGAAATAGAATATTAGGTTTTTTTTTTAAAACTTTGCAACGAAACTGCGTGGTGTATGTAGGTTTCCTACATAGCTATTACCTGATATACCCGACTGTATTTGACTGCAAGGTTGGTCCAATGGCTCAAGTGATTGTGGATTCGATCCCCATCCTTTCTAATATATAAATGTGAAAGTTTGTGAGAATGGATGGATGGATGGATTTGTGTGGATGTTTGTTACTCTTTCACGTAAAAACTTCTGAACGGATCTGGATGAAATTTGGCACAGGGATAGATTATGGTCTGGAATAACACATACTTTTTGCAGCGATAACCGACATCCACGCGGGCGGAGCTGCGGGCAATAGCTAGTATAAAAATATGTTATATAGTACTTGTTCCGAGTCTGGATGTAGGTACGTTGTGTCCGTGAATTGTCTTCATGTATAAGGTTCTTTGCAACCCAGGACTAGTTCCTCTGCAACTGAATATAAATACTAGGTAATATTAGGTGACAGGAGAGGAGTAGCCTTAGCAATTCGAATTCAATTTGTATTAGTAATTCTTCACTTTTTAAAGTCGTTTAAAAATTTAATTTAAAACTACACACAAAGACTTATCCTGGATGAAAATCGAACCTTTACGCTCCATATACTAAACAAGATGTCATACTTAGAGTCTTGAGAACGATAGCAAACGCACCTTTAATAATAATTGAATCAAATCTCCAAGAAATACAAATGTGAACATCCTGCGGATCCCACTAATGAGTCGAGCATTAAACTTGTAAACCGCATTAGAGATAACCAGTTAATAACGCCACAGTTTAATAAGCAACTTTGTTTTGTTAATTTATAATAAAGACTAAATAACGTACGATTAGACTGAGGAATGAGCTCCCTGCCGAGGTTTTTCCAAAAGACTACAGCATGGGGTTCTTCAAGAAAGGAGTTATAAGGTTTTTAAAGTGTCCGCAACGCGTGAGTGACCCCCCTGGTGTTGCAAACGTCCATAGCCGTAGCCTATACTAACTGCTTACCATCAGGCGGGCCGTATGCTTGTTTGCCACCTTGGTAGTATAAAAAAAAGACTACTCCCGCACTTAGGAACCCGCCCTGTGTCAAGGGGGACTTTTATCACACAAAGTTTTGTCGCGTATGGTAATCGAACCTACGACCCCCAGCTTAGTAGGTCGCTAACCACTACTTTTTTTTTTTTTTATACTACCAAGGTGACAAACAAGCATACGGCCCGCCTGATGGTAAGCAGTTACCGTAGCCTATTGACGTTTGCAACACCAGGGGTGTCACTCACGCGTTGCCGACCCTTTAAAAACCTTATAACTCCTTTCTTGAAGACAGAGTTAGAGACTTACTAGCCAGTCAGTTTACTGAGTTATTTTTCACTAACAGCAAGTCCTTGCTTCGCACGGGGGTATCTTTCTGTATAATATTATTGTATGGCGTAATTAAAAACCACTTATTTACATATGTGCATCATACTCGTAGTCAAACATATTTTTAAATTATAAATTTATTCATGTTCAAGAAATATTTCAGCTTCTCCTAGTATTACTGTATTGTATTTTGATTTTGGTTCACTGCACGTGTTGGGTAACTGTGAGTGCAGTGAACAACTGAAATATAAATAAATAAATAGAAATCTCAGACATTATAACAGTTCTATGCTGGAACTAGACTTTTTTTTTTAAGACAACTCCCGCACTAGAGAACAAGCTCTGTGTCGCGGGATTACACCCAGACTCAGAACAATTTCTTTGTGGGTCACACAAAGTTTTGTCCTGTGTGGAAATCGAACCCACAACCTCATGCACAGCAGGCGCATACTGCGGCCACTGGACCACCGAGGCAGTCAGGACTGATCCAGCTGTTTATTATTTAACTGTGCGATTTCCCACTCATTCCAGGTTTAGACCCTGCCGGTCCCTGTTTCCGCAACCTGCCTGTTAAGGCGAGACTACACTCAGACGTGGCTCATAAGGTTGATGTACTTCACACTAATATAGACGGGTTCGGGATTGCAGAACCACTTGGCCATGTTGATTTTTATGCTAACGGAGGTAAGACAGCTATGTATAAATAGACTGGGTTGTTGGACTAGAGGTTAGTGACCCTGACTGCTAAGCATACAGGACAATTTTTTGTGTGATTAGCACGACTCTCTCTAATCTAATCGTGTGGTGACGGATTAAGAATATAAATGTCACCATCCCATTCCATCCCGAGGGTGTCGCAAGAGTCGACTAAGGGAGTATGTCGGGCTCTCCGGCCTAGAGGTGGAAGGCGGCCGGTATACCGACTAAAACCCAATGCGCCTTTTCAGTTTGATTTATCACAATAAAAATCATATATTTATGTTGTTCTTCACAATATTTACGATAATTCAATCAGTTGTACTATTTGCTTCTCTTTTATTTCTATGCAGATTAACAGTGACCAAATGACTATATAATTCTTAAGGTGAGACGCTCATAGCTAGGTGCACTCGCTGTTCAGTAAACGATCAGTGGGTTAAGCAACCAAGGGCGCGGTTAACCTATAGAGGGGGTGACCGAATAGTGGTATTTCATCTGAGCGTCTGCGTGCTTCGGAGGGCACGTTAATAGTCGGTCCCGACTGTAAATAGTCGTTAGATCACGATAGAGGCCTAAATATGAGCGATCTAAATAACTCTGTCACCAGGTTGGCCACTAACCAAACGATAAGAAGATTCTCAAGGTCCTTTGCAGATATCAGGATCTTAATATTTTATTTTTTGCAGGTGAATTCCAACCATCAATAAAACACGACTTCATCCTACCATGCTTCCAACTATGCAGTCACGTACGATCAGCGTTCTACTACCTCCTAGCATACAATAACCCTGACAAATTCGTCGCTGTCGGCTGCGATACACTCGCACAAGTACGCCATGGAGACTGCTATGAAGGAAAAATAAAAACTAACGTACTCGGACCTAAGACTAATTTTAATAAAACAGGAATATTTTACTTACCTACGAATGCCGTAGCGCCCTATTATTTAGGATTGAATGGGTTGAAGAAAAGAAAATATGGTGTCAATGATTACTTATTAAAACCTGCGCCAGATACTGATATAGTTATATGATTAAACATGCCATCTACCGTTTAGTACCTGAACTAGTAAGAAGCACTATAATACGCGAAAACATTCATACCTCACACAAATTTAGATATACGATATACCACGCAAAAGAACTGGGGCAACACCATGATGTGTTTACAGCGATTCATTTTTGATCTTAATTTGAAATTCGTAGAATGTCCGCATTGTTACTTAGCGTTATAAAAAAAATCACATCCCATTTTCATGGAATCTAATTTTTTTCTATTTTACCTATTGAAATTTGTCTATTTTCAAAAATGACATATAACTCGGAAAGACCAGAACTAATAGGCTAAAGCTAGCTTATTATATTGAATAAAAATGGGATGTCCGAAAAATGGGGTTTGTAAAACACTGCGCCGATCGATAGATCTACAAGGTTAAGCAAGCTTGCCGCGGTCGGTTCGTAGATGGGTGACCAAAACACACCAGGATCTCTCTCCGGTCGTGTCGGATTGCCAGCCCATCGGACTATGAGAGAGAAGGAATTGTGAATGCACCTGTTGGCTAATCTCCGTAGAGATTGGCCGCCGTGAGCGCAATCGGCCAGGACTGCTATTATATATTATGTATGTGTATAGTTCATAAGTTAGTATGGTATAATATGTACTTAGGCTGTAAATATTTTATTAATACTGTACTGTACACATTGTTGTATTTTGTTAAGTATGTGGAATGAGATTGTGTATACAAATATTGATTAATCCAAATAAATAAATACGTAAGTGATTTTAAAGATTTTCTTTTGTTTAATTAAAAAAAACTGAACCACCACAACGTTACAAAAAAAAATGACTCTCGGGTTCAATCGTTTATCTTCGTCTATTGTTTGTTTTGGCTAGTGAGTACACGTTTTGACAAAATATTATTATAATGCCGTATTGTGTAGTAAAACAACGTTGTAAAAATACTTCAGAGCGGCTCAAATCGACTGCGCGCGAAAACGAAAACGTATGACATTGCTATTTAGTATGACTTTTGGCGGCTTCACGCGCGAGTTCTACACGCTCCGTCTATATTTTTCTATTAGTCTGAGGTTTTGGCTAAAAATGGCTGCATCAACAGTGACCGGACTTTCCCTGGCAGATAATCGATGTTTTAAAGAGCAACTTCTTAGGCCTCTTTTATTTTACAAGGAATTAGGGAACCACGCAAAAAAAAAACCCATGTTATGGACAAAACATGTGTCCAAATTTAACGCGAGTGAAACCGTTGGATGAAAATAAAACAAAATAATTAATACAAGAGCAATTTTATTGTAAATTTCATCACAATACGCATTAAACAACAACTAGTTATTATGTTTCAGTTAGGCCGACAATGTCTCGGTACAAAATCTATCTAAGAAAGTATTATGTACATTACATTGGTTATGTTCAGTCGAAGGTAAGCTCAGAGTGAACTACACTCACTATAGTAACGGTATTACTATACTATCGTCACTATAGTAACGGTATTACTTTACTACAGTCACTAAAGTAACGGTATTACTTTACTACAGTCACTAAAGTAACGGTATTACTATACTACCGTCACCATAGTAACGAATTGGAAGCCATTTATCTAATATTAAGTTAAAAAAGACTACATGAAAAGTCGGACATTAATGATATTTTTTTATACATTAATTTATCTAGAATATTGTCAAACTAATTGCAGGATATATTTGCGCTAATGGGAAGTAGGTATTAATAGCTGCTTTATGACGATATTTTGCAGCGATAAGTGTAGTTAACGTTAGCATCCAGGATAATAAAATACCGTTAAGCATGCGGTATCGTTACCGTTATTTTACATATTTATCGTTATATTTTGGGAAATCTCCAATGATAAGTAACAAAATAAGATTATATGTTACTTACGACATTTCCCATAAAATAACGGTTATTAGACATTTCAGGCTTTGCTGGATTTTATTCTATATCGCTCTAAAAATCGCCGTGCGCAGAGTTCTTTAGTAAAACATACCTTAAATACATCGGTTGTTACATTTTCCAATAAATAGTTAATCTAAAAATAATCTATTATGAATAACAATCAAATAACACAGATATAAGAATATAGTAAAGCATTATATTTCATTGAAACCAAGCGACGTAAGTAACAGTCGCAGCAATCCATTCAGATCTCTAAATAATAATATAAAAATACTAAAAATACATCTGTGTGCCGTATGATTATTTGTTTTTACGTAAATAATTTTAAGGCGGGCAAGCACCACATCGCAACGAAATTTATATAAAAGCTAGGTATATAAAATAATTTAAAAAATAGGGTTTATATTGGAATGTGACTAAAATATAGATGCCAAATGTGCCAATTTTAGAGGTTAGTTGTAACCTTTCATTGAACTTTAATAAGGTTTAATATTATTTATAGTATAAGATCTAATTCGCACACAAACTTTTTCTAATACACATTATTCAATTTTAAACTCTTAAGTAGTCAAAGTAAAGCTGAGTATGCTTTATTGATTAAAATACATTGGTTAGATTTTGTAACGGTATGTATTTTTTAACGGTATAAAGTCTTGTGCGAATAAATTTCAAGGACAAATTACACAACACTTTAAGTTGCCTTTAATTTCATAAGAAGAATATGACGTCGTCCTGACGAACTATAAAGATATTCTAATCGTATAATATAGATATAACAGTAAGTATACAAATTATAAAGTCTACATTATTAGAATACTGGTAAATCACATAGCGAAGTTGTTTTGATGAATTGATTCAAAAGAAAAGCAACCTATAAGCTAAGGTTTAAAGTTAAAATTTCATTATCATGTTTAAATTTGAACAGTCTGTCATTTTTTCTGATGGTAACCTGATGGTTGCTTTACAGGGGGTCGAATCGACTCTGGCTTTCCAAGACACCAATGCCAGAGTCCTTACACACTCGGAGCCGGTGTCCATTCCTCCCACCCTCCCTCCCGACTACAGTGCTAGGGCTAAGTGTTGATCGAGTCTTTCCAACTACCATCGGTTGAGCGGGACTTTACCACACTTCTGCCAACTTTGATCGTAAAAATAGATTTGTTTCGATTTTTTTAAGGAACATAAACAGCCACACTTGTTTCAACTCCCGTTCGCAAATGACAAGCTTACTAGCGGGCGGGAGTTGAAACTGTTGTGATGAAGTGATGCTCGAAATAAGCAGTATGGCGGTCTTGGTAGGCACGCTGATACAGGTTACAAAGGATTGTCTACCCAAGGCTTGTATTTCCCGTCAGCCATTCCTTTATTTCACTTTTTCTTCGAGTCTTCACAAAGGTTTACCTCTTCATTTTTACTCCCTTATCTCTGACTTTTGCCTTTAGGACCATTAGTTACTATTAACCACGAGGTAGACCGCTGACTCCTCTGTCACCATTAGCAAAAATATGAAATGCAACACAAAAATCACCGTTATGTTATGTGACATGTCACTAAAATGTTGCATTTCATATTATTTTACAAAACATATACCTATTTATACTTAAGCCTACTTTACACGGTCAATATTATTGAAACAATATTATGTACGCAATATATTAGGTACGGTGATGGATTAAGAATACAAATGTCACCACCCCAATCCATCCTAAAGGTGTCGTAAGAGTCGACTAAGGGAGTAAGTCACGCCGACAATATCCACAGCAAGAGATAGAAAACTCGAAACAAAACCCTATACCAACCCGTCTGGCCAGTGTGGTATAGTAGGCTAATATCCCTCCTAGTGTATGAAGGAAACCCATGCCCAGCAGTGCGACGTTTATGGGTTAAGATGATGATGATATATTATGGTAAGAAATGTTTCAATATATTCCTTCCCGTTCAATATATTGATCAATTAATGGTTTGTAAATAAAGTTAAAGTTAATACAAATTGTAACAAGATAATTAACTTATAATATGAAAACACACGAAAATAATATAAAATAATATAAATGATAGTGTTAAAAATTTGGGAATAATATTCCCAAATTTTTAACACTTCACTTGTACCGATATTGCTTCAATATTATTGGCTGTGTATCGTAGGCTTAGTAAAAGTTAGTGATACAAAATCTATATGTGTATGTTCGTATTGTTCATCTTATCACACAAACCGCAGTCATCGTATGACTTAGCGTTAGAAGATATGTAATTACTGACTTCACTGATATGTCATTTTATTAATTATGCCCAAAAAACAACTGAATAATTTGAGGATAATTAAAAAAAACGATTTTATGTATCAAATTCATTCAATTCTTTAGCTATATTTTATTTAGAGATTATTTTACATACAAGTTATGGATGAAGTGTTTGTTTGTATGTACGTTTGTCTGTATCTCTGTTATATGGCTAAACGGCTGAACGGATTTTACAGAAATTTGCACAGAAGATAGATGGTATCTTGGGGCAGGACATAAGGTACTATTTACCACGATAACCGATAACTACGCGAACAGTGGGCAACAGCTAGTCTCTGATATGTAACTGCCATAATTTCTTGACTAAAGTTGTTATAGTACATATAAAATATATAAACTTTGGATATTAACATAATGATGCATTATTACTTTTAGGCGTCACGCAAACGAGCCACGCGTGTGCGGCGATTCTATACAAATTGTATGAAAAATCTTGTAAACTGTTTGTCGCTAACCAGCAGTGTACGCCACTAGTGGCTCGTTTGCGCGCCGCCTTAGATGGCTTCAGTCAATAGTCAAGCGTAGTACATATATTTCAAGCTATAAAAACCGCGTTTTTAAAAAAGGTATTTTAAAAAATCACGAGGCATTTTGGCACTGATATGATAATTGAGTCTAAGTTAACTCGTTTGAGAGGGACAGAATAGTTTTCTCCTTCTTGCACGTGTTTGACAATGAAATTTTAATAGGGCAATGTGCTGAAGTTTTAAAATCTTCGCCTACATCCTACATCATTTGGTGTTGCCGACTCGTGAATATGTTTTGAGATAAAAGTTTCCTTGGGATAAGAAAATGTTTTCCGAAACCGTAAATGCATCCCTTTCCCGCACCTCCCTCAAGTGACTTATTGGTTTTGTTTTCAATATGTGTATTAATAACATATGACATGTCTTTGTATAGAATCAATTAAGTATTCCTTATAAAAAATATAATAGCTACTAAGACATTTTTGACGTAAGACCATGTGATGTGTTTAAACTAAAGTAGTTCAAATAAAAAAGTGGGATGGAGCTATATAGCTCCGTCCCACTTTCTCACTAGAATGCAACGTTTAACACTCTTATGATACGGCCCCTGTATGTTTTAAACTGGTAAAAAAAGGTGACTATATATCGCAGACATATATATGACTTTAAATCGCAGATGTAGCGCTAAGACTATATTCTAAGCAATGATTTTGATTGTGAATTTTGGAACAAGCCCTGTGACCCGGACACAGGACACACACAGGACTTTACTATCATAGAATTCATGGATACAAAGTACATCTAGACTCAGAGTAACTATCTGTAGGTTACTTAAAAATTGTAGAAATCGAACCAACAACAGTTGACGCGGTGTAAAAGGTGAGAAGACTACTTTAGCTCCTAGACTATGTGTGCTTTGTACCGTAAGATAATAGGTAATTTTCTGTCGTTTATAAATCTTTGCTTAGAATAAAGATTAATAATGAAAAAATAAAATGCAGCAGTAGCGCCGCTCATTACCACTTATTTGTAGACATCGTAAGCTTCGAGCTTACTAGAACTTTTTGGCAAAATCCCTATACATTAAATTACACAAATTAATTTTAAAAATAGAACGTAAAGGGCATAGCATTAATAACCATCATGATACCTGATAGCTAAGCTTGGAACTACAGCATTTATTTGTGCAATTAAATAAAAGTGGTTATCATTTGATGACGTAATATCCCTTACATCCTTTTGAGTCTATACGATACATTTTTCAAATAGGGACCAAAACAAAATAAATCTTATGTATAACACATAAGATTGATTTTGTGTCAGATCAATAAAGCCAAGATACTTCCTTTATATGAATATTGTAATAGAATATTTATCGAAGTTTATTCAATACTTTCTAAAATTTTAATACACTTTATTATATAGTGGGAAAATTGATAATTACGAGACCATGAAATATGAAAGCTAACGCTCCTGCTGAGCTCATGTGGTTCGTACGTATACGGCTAGCATCCATACGTACGTAAACGGCTAGCGTACATACGTACGTAAACGGCTAGCGTACATACGTATGTATACGGTTGGCGTACATATCAATTGCACTAGTCAGCTAGCATACGCAGCGCGTATCTGTCACTAAAATGATTTTAATCAATGTAACTTTATAGTACGTTCGAAAAACGTACATTAACGACGTCAGCTCACCAGAAACGCAGGCTTAAATAAACTGTGATAAAATATTCAAAAAAACTACGAGTATCTATATTTTGTAATATTGACGACTAAAAACCCTGTTTCCACGAGAACTCTATAGAGTCAATGCAAACCGAGTACTATGCTGTATCCCTAGTAAAAAGATTTAAGATTCGAAAAAGGTTTACGCGAAAAATGATTCAAAATATCGTTTTGAAATCAAAAACTATGAGATCGAAAAACTCACACTGCGACGTTCAGATTGTCTTACTTTCCAATAGAGACTATTTTAAATATCAAAACTCGAACCAGGGATACAACGAGGCTTCATTTATGTCTTAATATTTAAATCGCACGCACTTAATGCAATTTTGCAGCTGGGCTCAGTTTACAATCGAATACGATATGTACAGAGTAAAGGACAGTTAAATTTCTAAAGAAATATTACAAGCTCTCGCGAAATAGGGGTATTATTTTCCCAGTACATTTAACTAATGATATATATAGACAGTGCTCCAAATAGCAGAGCGTGAAAGTAATAGCTACCGAGGAATATACTCAAGTGGATACCACGCGACCGTCTCCTCTCTCAAAGGTAAAGATATCAATGGTATAATAACTCCTCCTAAAAACTGGTTTTCTTGCAACGAGTCGTAGTTCCATACAGTTGCTTGTAGACTTCGATTTTTGATCACTTCGATTGGTAAACGATACTCCAACATCTCCATAAATGATGGATGTGAGTTACGTTTTAAAACGCGAGTTTTTCGTTTTGTTTCCTTCGTTGGATCAGGTATTAAGTACACCTGGAATAAAAAAATAGCACTTGTAAAGTTTTTTTTTGTTTGCAAAGGAGAACATTGACAGCTCTCCCAAGGTTAGCAAAGGACCTGGTGATGGTTACAGCAGCCGAAGGATAAGGGCAGTTCAAGACTGTATGCAGTGGGGTCTTCAATTCAATTGTAGGACGTCAGACAACGGCTAGAAACCACGATGGGTCCTTAGACAGACCCTATATTTGAAGACTGTTCTTACGAGTATGAACATAATAAATATATAGACGTACCTTAACGTATGGGTTGGGCGGTAACCCCTGAGGGGTGAGCGCGAGTGACTGCGCATGCAGTATCAATACGGAGAGCACGCCGCTCGCGTACTGGACTGATAACTTGAGGGATCCCGAACCGCTTGTTTCAGGCTCTGTTGATTCACCTGTTGATCACACGTTGTAATTTAACAATTGAGTCATAGATAAACACACTGAGGTAATTATAACAGAGTAGCAAACCAATACCATATATGTAAAAATATTGAAGTTACGTTGGCACAATGCAATAACTGTGCCGATGTTAACATTTCAAAGTTAACTCTATCTATCTCTTTCTGAACCATTTTAATCACTAAGCTACACGTACAGTACAGTAAACAGTAAAAGTGTGAAGAATGTACAAACCTTTTTTATTCCTCTGGTCCACATCTTGCTGATCTCTAAGCAGTGGATGAAAGAATGTGTATACAAGGTCCGAGTGTGCGATTTCGTCGGCTAAACTGAACAGTGACGTCAGAAACGCTTGCACGTCACCAAAACGCCTGTCTGCTACTGGACGGGTGTTGGACCTGCCCACGTGGACACCTGATGGTAACCTGAAATACAGAACAAATGTTTATGTTAATAAAATAGCCTTTTACAGGCCTCTTTACAGAAGACCACAGTCAAAACATTTTGGAATTTTAAAGATATGATCACAAAACCCTGGTGTTATCAAGGTTTTGGGACGGCATTATGCGAGTGATGATTCTGGTATTGCAAGCGTCTATAGGCTATGGTCATTGCTTACCATCAGGCGGGACATATGGTTGTCTGCCACCAAAGTTCCTAGCATTAAAAAAATAGTGGAGGAATAAAAACCAAAACACCACACTGCCACATTAGATATTAGTTTTCAAAATATTTTACTCCTATGCTTATTGAGTTCGAAGGAACGCTTATCCCTATCAATGTAAGTTGGTGTTAATGGCTGTGCCGCAGCAAAACATTACTAGAACTACTTGTGTATCTTACTCGTCATAATACTGTGTTCTCTCTATCCTACTGTAGGTAGGGTGTTATTGGCTGTGCCAAAGCGAAACATTACTAGAACTACTATCGTATCTAACTAGTCATAATACTGTGTTCGGCCAAGAATACTATCTCGCTTTTCAACTCGCCATCAAGCCTCTAAACGAGAAACTCGCTTCTAATCTACACGTCCACCAACCCTAACACCTTGAAACGTAACAAGTGACATATCAAGTGCACTCAGCGTACGTGCAAACGACGAAGCGAGAGTAGAAAGGTAGACACTAGACATCTCATAGTAAATTACTATATATTTTATCAGATTCGCATCAATGTCGAGTGATTCACGAAAGATACCGAGTCTGTTTAAAAGTTGATGACACACATTTGAATAGTAATATTAAGGCTAATTCGCACTGTAGCATTGTACCGAAATTTATTTTAGACGTGTAAATAGTGCATTAAAAATATAACAGAAACAATGACAAATAAATACACACTAGGAATTAATGCATTGCAATAGTTGTGGAAATCTTTGGAGCTCATTTCTGAGATGATGATGAATGGTGTAATTTACACGATGATGCCAACTTTCGCACGGCAGACTTAGAAAAATATGTCAGGTCATCACCTTGACCCCTACTGTGATGATTGGACAGTTAGAGGTCTCAAACGTCTCCTATTGAAGAAGGTAAGGGCGGCCTTTGCCCTGTAGTTGGACAATAATGGCTTATAATAATAATGTCAACTGTTATTTTTAGGCAAATACACAAACAATGCAATTCATCTTTATAACTTAGACAGAAACAGTATAAAATTTGCTATACAAAATTTGCATTGTGTAAAGAACCAACAGTTGTTGCGTCTTCATTTATGCATCTGTAAAGTTTGCAGCATATCGAGCCCTTAAGCGCTATTTGCAATACGCAATTTTCACAATTCATGTTCTTAATTATGAGGGTATAATCCCTGCGAGCTGAATTTCTTTTTTAATCATATAAAATCTTTTGCAACCGTATATGCTATAAAATTTCTGCGTGAAAAATGACTATTTAACTTATACAAAGTTAAATGTAGAAAATGCCCTTTTAAACAATTTAATCAAACAAACTAGATAAAACGATATCAAAAATACAACGTTGCCAGCTCGCAGATAGTTTACCCTGTTAACATAAAACAGTATAAAACTTGCAACATACAAATTACATCGTATCAAGAGCTTTTATGTGTTGCATTTTCAATGTAAATTACATCTTCAACAAAACATTTATAAAACAAAACTATGACACCTAAATATGTTATACGTAGCGATTACAATAATTTTATATAGTGATAAGATTACACTCATTATTCGCACCGTGTCGGAAGCGGGACACTTGCACTATCTTATCATACTAGGGCGTATTGATTTAAAGAGTAATGGGCGAACGGCTATTGTCATCGCTTACACATTTTATTTGCATTTATTTTTATATATTATTTAATTAATTTGATGGCAGTTATACGACAGTTAGAAACTGGTAAGTAATTTTATATTTTAACTTATATTTTTATAACAAATATATCGCTATTCAG
Source organism: Trisateles emortualis (assembly GCA_947095525.1). Taxonomy (NCBI): domain Eukaryota; kingdom Metazoa; phylum Arthropoda; class Insecta; order Lepidoptera; family Erebidae; genus Trisateles; species Trisateles emortualis. The sequence goes on along the minus strand of OX352736.1, from coordinate 14,240,602 downwards.
TGCTTTTGTTGTGATCTTTTTGCGATGTTTCTCTAAAATATAAAGGAGGCAAACAAGCAAACAGCCTGATAGAAAGCAGTCACCGTAGCCTCTGGACACTTGACACACCAGGAGTATCACTCAATCGTTGCCGAGCCTGTAAAATCCTTTTAACTCCTTTGTTGAAGAACCCCATGCTATAGTCTTTCGGGAATACCTCATTCCATAACTTTCCATGGTTATGTTTTAAACAATTTATTTGTCTAGCCTGTTGGTCTAGTGAACTTTAGTGGTTAGTGACATCGACTGCTGCTAAGTGGAAGGCCTCGGGTTCGATTCCCACCCCGGACAAATCTTTGATTTAGGTAATGATAGGTATTTAGAAATATATGTAATATGTATGAAATCCAGTATGTGAGTTGTTCTAGATTAAAATGAATTAATTAATAATAATTATTAATGTACTATATACTGTACGTGTGGTAACGGATTACGAATACAAACGTCAACACCCCGTACCATCCCGAGAGTGTCGTATAAGTCGACTAAGGGAGTAAGTCAGGTAGACAATATCCACTGCAAGAGAGGGCAAACTTGAAACAAAACCCTATAACAACCCGTATGGTCAGCGTGGTATAGTAGGCTAATATCCCGCCAAGTGTATGGAGTAGACCCGTGCCCAGCAGTAGGACGTTTATGGGTTCAGATGATGATGAATATATACACATAAAAAATTAAATCCTATTACCCTTGGTCACGCTTAACTTTAGAAGGACTTTACCGATTTAATTCTATTTTTTAAAGTTTACTAATAATTTGTTGAAAAAGAGGTTCTCACATAAAAAAATAAATAACGCAAATAATATTTTACCTCGGGCAAAGTTAGGGCTGGCTACTAATAACAATATAAAAACCCAATCTTATCTTATTAAAGCCGCTAAAGGTTGACTCAGAAGTCTTAAGTATATCCTTACATAGTCTGTCATATCAGCATATTATATCTTCAACAAAAACAACTATTTGTATTGTTTTTCAGGGGATAATACAGTGAGTTACATAACAGCAGTAGCATTCTTTTGTAGTGTATCGTGTATAACAGTAATGCTCAAGTTCGGCAGATTTAAAACCTCCTTCAATATATACAATGGAAAGAAGAAAAAGCCAAAGGGACATGAGGATATCGGCAGTACCGTATCAATAAACGGAGCTTATAGAACAAATAGGGATGAATTATTTTGTAAGTATTTATTTCCTTTTTATTTTTCAAAAGTAAGGCACTTTATGAGCGAGTTTATGCTTAAGAGAGGTAGGGCACCATACAAGCGAGCTAGCCGAACTGGGGAAGGACCTCTACCTTATAGAAGACCACCGCCAAACTACACTGTAGTTGTGTTCCTGTATGTGAGTACTGGTCTCCAGCGTTCATTTAGGGATGCGTTTTGCAAGAAACCTTTTCCTATCCCAGGGATACTCCATCATAAAACCCTGGTGCAAAAAATGGGTCAGCAACACGCAAGTGATACTTCTGGTATTGCAAGCGTCCAAAGGCTACGGTAACTGCTTACCATCACTTGTTTGCCACCCAAGTAGTATAAAAAGCTACGGAAGTTCCCGTCTGGAGAAGGGCCTCTACCTTACAGGCAACCATAGTCAACATCTACATGTATTCCTGTATATGTTTATATAGGTCGCCAATGCTTAATATTTAAGGAAAACCGTTTTAAAAAATAAACGGTAAACTAAACTAAAGTAAAAAATTGTTGTAACAAAATGTACAGTCAACCAAATGCTTGTAATGCTTCTAGTATTGCAAGCATTTATAGGTTACGGTAACTGCTTAATATTAGGTGGGCCGTATGCTTGTTTGTCACCACTATAGTAATGTAGCGTCATCTATCAGGCCAATAGAATAACGCTACAACAAGCAACGAAGTTCAACATAGAAAACACAGATGTCACTATACCCAGTAACACGCAACCGCAGAACAAATGTTCGAGATGCTGAATCGCACTATCGAAGTTTACACAGACACTCAGTATATATACAACGCCCAACAACTAACCGTTGGGCCGCGGCCCGCCAGGCACGATCACCTAGCCTGGTCGGAGGATCCTCCCTTTTCGTTGGAGGTGTGTGACAGCCTCCACATTGGTGACCCCGACGTGATCATCATCAGCAACCTTCATGGAGCAAGACCAGCAGCAGCAACAACTTCTCTCCACCCCCTAGCAACCAGATGAGCAGTAATCAAGTCGCAGCCAGCCAGCATCTTCGGCCACTCCAAGGATACTCCACACGCCTGCGGACGCGCAAGCCTGGACTACCCCTACGGCCTCCTCCAACGTGGCACCGCACACTGCACCCCACGGTTCCCGTAAGCAGAGCGCTTCTCCTCTCACCGTACGCAGCAGGGCGCCACTACGCAGCACCCGTCTCGACACACTGGGACCAGCACCGCACCTCGTCCAACACACTGGACCTACGCGGCATTCAGTTCCGACCCATTGGAACTCGTCACTAGCACTGGCACTTCACTGAAGCATCGACAGCTGACTCATCAAGCGGAACAGTCAGGATCGACCTCCGGTCTTGGGGGGGAGTACTGTAGCGTCATCTATCAGGCCAATAGAATAACGCTACAACAAGCAACGAAGTTCAACATAGAAAACACAGATGTCACTATACCCAGTAACACGCAACCGCAGAACAAATGTTCGAGATGCTGAATCGCACTATCGAAGTTTACACAGACACTCAGTATATATACAACGCCCAACAACTAACCGTTGGGCCGCGGCCCGCCAGGCACGATCACCTAGCCTGGTCGGAGGATCCTCCCTTTACTCCATAGGTTTACAAATAGAAAAAAAATGCTGATGATAAATGAAATTGTTTTGCAATTGTGTTGACTTCAACTTCGTGCATATGACACACAAAATGATTCGATTTTATCATGGGATTATCTTAAATACAAATAAGTCTTTAAAATGAGTTTTTGTATTATTACTAACAATAAAAAACACCTGAATAAAACAACTGATAAATATTATGGCTAAACTGATTATTATCAAACATATCTTTAAAGCTAAGCAATTTAAAACAACTTATAAACAAACGATTAGACTTCGTTGAGAGAATTACGTAGCCATGGAAAAACACCGATAAGTAGATATATACTTCAAACCGATAACATTTTCGCTGTAGATAACATTATAGTAGTTTTCATAACATTTCTGTTATCTTTTTCAGTATATACCAACTATTCGGAGCCACAGAGGAAGCTAACACCATCAATACAAGTGTTTCCCACAGCTCCTCCATTACCTAATGAACAGCCAGGGAATTTACGACAAACTAAAAGTACAAGTGACTTATTAAAAGATCAAAATCTCCCCCCAGCCTTACAACAAGCACAGTCAGGAATATCTCTAGACCCAAGAGGAGCCGAAAACGAAAACAGAAACAGCCGTATACTAGCAGTAGATCCAAACAAAAACAAGAAACTAGACGCACAGAAAAAAGTGGAGAAACAGAGACTAGAAGAACAAAAGAAATTAGAAAGACAACAATTGGAAGAAGTAAAAAAATTGGAGAAGCAGCGGCAGGAAGAACAAAAGAAGAGAGAGAGACTCGTGTTACAGGAGCAAGCTAAACAGGAGAAATTACGGAAAGAGAGGGAGAAAATAGAAGCAGCACAGCAGCAGAAAAAGAACAAAAAGATTAAGAAAGCAGCTCCACAAAGGCCCTTAGCTAATCCTTTAGCACAATCCAGTAATCAAGCAGCAAGCAAACCAGTAGTCCAACCAAGTCGTAGTCAGTACTCAACGAATACACTAGAAAGTTCAATCAGCAAGACTAGTGGACCACCTCCTTATACTGAGGTGCCAACAGATCGAAAAGACAACAATAACGGCAATGTTAGCTACAGTGAACCTGAAGATGCAGGCAGCTGGGATATGGTATCGAAACACAGAAACAACTTGATCATGAAGACTTCAAATAAGGCCACAACTACAAAAGAGAAAGTGACTGTCTTGGATTTGAATTTTAATTTAGGGGAGGACAATAATAACAAAAATAATAGTGAAGTTTAAGATAAAATGTACTCTATAGTGACAGTTCTAACGGACACTATCAAAAGGTCTAAATTCAAATGTGTAATGCTGGGTGGCAAACGAGTTGGATATCGCACGTTCACTCGCTTTTGCTGTTCTGTCTTCACTATGTAAACAAGTGTAATGCGAGTGTAATCTTTTAGTGAAGCACGTTTGATTCTCCACAAAAAAAAATATTTATCACAACATTTCTCCACTTCGGCATAGCCCCGGACTTGCCATTTAACTAAGATTTTTAGAAGTGTTGTGTACAATACATTTTAAAATGTCAAGATTCATTATTTTAACGGTTCAGTACAAGCTAGTTAAAAAGTAATAATGTGGGCCTAGTGGTCCTGATGCAGTGAGATTATAGTAAATGAGGACGAATATTTTCATGGTACAGCCTAAAAGAATATTAGGGATTTGTGAGGTGGGTAGTAATTAATTTTAATAATTATTTTGTAATTTGATTGTAGTTTATTATTAAATAAATATTATTTTTGCATTCGTCATCTATCTTTTATATTCCTACATCGAAAGCATGTTGTTGTATTTTTATCTACACAATTGAAAATGTTTGTTTGGAATGCAATCGCTTTTGTTATAATCGATATGAACACCAACTAATCTAATCTTGCTATAATATTATATACCTACTGAGCGGAAGATACATGAAAATGATGTCTGGCATTGTTTGCATCCATCCGCTAACCATCAGGCGGGCGTAGTTGCCAACTTTGCGGGTTATAACCTGAGGTAATATTACGTGTAGTAATATTATGTTCTGATTTGCAGGGACGATGCCAAAAATAAATACTATGTAAATGAAATTTTAGCGCATGTAGAATAGTAATGGGAGTACACAGCTGGTGCTTTCTGTCTATTCCTTAACTCCTTTGGTTTGCGCACGCGCACTTATTCCTTATAATATATTCCACGCATTTGGCTAGTGATCCATAAGATTGGCCGCCGTAAAAAATAAAGCTAAATGTAATCTTACCCATGAACTTTCGCCAGTGGGAAATGTAGACAAATCTTCTGGTACAGCTCAGTGAAGTGTTTGTAGGAGCGGTACAGCACGAAGGGCGTGGCCTGTCCCTGCCTGTAGATACGTAGCGCGTACACGTAGTGCTTCTCAGGGTCGTAGCGTTTCTCGTAGCCGAGACATTCTACGCTTACTAAACGACCTTCTTGAGCCATACTGTAGACAAAAGTTTTAAGTCAAATAAACATTGAAATAAGGGAAAATCAGAAAAATATTTTATTAACAAACAAATCTACTCTTGGGCAAATCTTGCAAGATTGATAAGATAAGATAAGATCTTGCTTCGAGAGAAATGCAATTCACGATCACAAAGTACAGACTCTAAACTCTAGTAGTACCATGTGTTGATCAAACCTACAACACGCCGCCGCGGTGTTTAAAATGGTAACCACTGAAGTATCAGTAACTTCTTAGTTGTATTATGTTCAAATATATTTTAAATAAGTGCGATATCTGTAACAATGATGTATTATTAGCAACTTAATCCCCTATTTAATGATCTACGAGAATAGTAACTTACGTATAAGTACGTGGCATGAAGGAGAGTAACTCTGAAGTGTTACTGCTTTGGTCTCCACTAGCTCGCAGCTGCGCCAAGTTGTGGAAGAAGAAGTTTATTGGCGTGAACCTATAAAAACAAATTCAATAAGAGCATTTAATTGACAGAAAAGATAAATAATTTATAATTAAGATAGATATATTTTTTAAGTATCTATATTTTATGTTATGTAGGTATCTGTTTAGTTTATATAATTATTATATTGTCCAGCTCATAAGTAACTTTTTAGGGTTCCGTATCCAAATGGTAAAAACCGGACCCTATTACTAAGACTCCACTGTACGTCTGTCTGTCACCAGACTGTATCTCATGAACCGCGTGATAGCTAGACAGTTGAAATTTTCACAAATTATGTATTTTATTTATTTTTACTACTTAACCTCTCTGCATCACTCTATGGTAGACTGGTAAAGAATGCCAATAATACTAGTATGAAGCGTAAATAAATAAAATAATTATAATACTAAATTAATGAATTTCACTTTGTGGAGTTTATATGAACTAATGAAATGATCCACCATCTGCTACCGGTGAAGAAAAACATCGTGAGGAAACCTTAGAAGAAATTCTAAAGTCATGTCAGATTCACCAATTTAATTCACAAATTGGGCCAGCGTGTGTGAATGAAGGCCTAAACCCTCTTTCTATCGTGATAGAGGAGAGGAGACCCGTGCCTGGCAGTGGAACATATATGGGTTGCTATTATTAATACAAAATTAAAGTTATACGTATACATACTTGCTCTTGAGTGAGGAGTGTATAAGTCTGGCAAACGCGGCAGCTGCCTCTGCGTTAGTAGCGGCGGGCAGTAACGCCTTACGCACGTAACTGACGGCTGCGCTCGTCACTCCTGATACTCCTGACATCGCCATCTGTAGCCAAGTTTCGTTTTAGACTGATTTGACACTAGGACTTGTTACATTGCATCGATGCAATCGCGGTACTATATCGTACGACGCGCAGATCGTACACGCGCGAGTTATAACCCTGGTGTAACGAAGAAAAGAAAAGAGAGAGAGAGAGAGAGAGAAAGAGAGGGGGGGAAGGTAGAGAGATACTGTTGCACCAATACAGACGCAATGATAAAAGAGTCACTAACTGTCAGAATTAGCACACTTCTTTTTATATTACTAAGGTGGCAAACAAGCATACGGCCTGTCTAAAAGTAAGCAGTTACTGTAGCCTATGGACGCTTCCAATATTTAGAGAATCATTCGCGTATTATAAAGACAAAAAAATTTACACCTAGCTTTAATGACGGGTATCTCTGTGATAGAAAAATTTACACTGAAGTACAATACTTTTACACAATAGTACTTATTTATTTATTTATTATAACTAAAATATTATTTTTATAAAATAAAATATTATTTTTATAATATAAAATATTATTAAAACAATACAAACCAAAGCAAACAAGTCTAGTATATGGTCGTGATGCGCTCTCACGATGTTAAACGCCATACAGCACAGCTCGACGAAGTGCTGGAACCGTTGAGTGGGACGCTCGCCACCGTTGATCACGTATACCATGTCGTGGGTTAACACGAATGGTGCACGATCCCTAATAATTCATACAAAAAAAAAAATATAAAACACAGGGTCAAGATCTGTTCCGCAATTAATTCTATTATAAATGTGAACGTTCGTGGTCGACGTATGGATTGATGTTTGTTACTCTTTCACGTAGTATCGTAATCTACAGAACGGATTTGGATGAAAATTGGCATAGAGATAGATTATAGTTTGGAATAGCGAATAGGCATTTTATCGTGATAATCAAGATCCACGCGGGCGGGGCCTGGTCATTAGTCCCCAGAGTTCACCCATCCTTACAGAAAAACACAGCCGTATATACACAGTGGTGCACTTGTCTTATTGTACGTAAGTACAGTTTTGATTTAAGGGGAAATTGTTTTTATAAGGGGATCGAGTCGTCACTGCACTATACGCATAATACTTTAACCCATACGTGTTATCATCATCTCAGCCAAAAGACGTCCACTGCTGGCCATAGGCCTCCCTCAAAGATTTCCACAGCATTCGGACCTGAGCTGACCTTATCCATACGTATATTTGAAATTAAATCAATAGTAAAATTCGAAGTCAATGGGGGAGGCCTTTGCTCAGCAGTGGGACAATATAGGCTAGTAAAAAAAAAAAAAAGTAAAATTCGAACCTTTTAAAATTTCCAAACATCTGTGCGTCTCCAAGGAACTTGCCAAAGTCTATATGGAACAGATGTCCCGAGGTCTTCAACATGATGTTGTCGTTGTGTCGGTCGCAGATGCCCAGTAGATACGTCGCTACGCTGTACCCAGCACATGATGCTGTAAGAGATATGTACTAGTAATAATAATAATTACGACACCTTTCGGCCAAAACTCTTCCTCGAGGAATCAATCGATACCATGAGTTGGGCCCCCGCACCACAAACGAATTGAAATTCGGGCTAGAATGCGGTACCAACTTTTCGACTCTCAAGGTCCAGTTGACTTTCTTCAGGGGGTCTAGTTAACTATTATTGGGGGTTAAGCTAGCTTGTTGCGTATTGCCTCGGAAGGTAAGTTAACATCTCGCTGCGACCGTGTCTGATTGCCTAGATCCTATCACGCTGACGGAATATAGACTGCACGAGTGTTAACGCACACACTTGTGCATTAATATCTCACGCGCAGATGGGTATTCTCCGAGATAAGCAGCCTGCAGCCGTGGCCGAAATCTATACTAATATTATAAAGCTGAAGAGTTTGTTTGTTAGGTATATGTGAGGATATAGTGTCTGTTTATAGCTAGTCTGAAACTAAAGGCACTTTTGCGCACCTGATTTTGATGCAGATTTCATTTACTGTAGTTATATTAATAACTACAGTAAATGAAATCTGAAATATAAAACGTCAATGTTTCGTACAATCATAAAATTTACTACATTCACTTCTAACTCTAACAACTAACCTAGTACCTACATTGCACTTGTGCGAAGCCAGGGCGAGTCTCTAGTTCTGTAAAATGTAAATGTATGTAAATAAAGTCTTACCCGTAAAATTATCCCTGGCACGTTGATATTCAAGTTCAGAGGGGTTATGCTTCGCCAACCACTCAGCTATAGGTTTATCCTTGAATGATCCCGTCAGACCCCATTCTGTTTGAATCGCTCGAAGAGTCTCCGCCTCTGATACTATTTCTATCATACCTAGGAAGGAAAGATGTATGTAAATTGTTTGGAGATAAGCGGGGTATTATATTTCTTAAATAACGCAATACTGCAATAACGGCATTCTGAAGGTCATTGCTGCAAGGTTTGATTGCCCTATCTAAAAACATTGGGTAAGGGTAGTCAATGGCATAATTTCGAGTAAGTATGTTAATATAAATTGTTACCAACTAATAATACTAACATAAATATATGCGAAATTGTTACTAACACACTAAAATTATGGATTTAATTGTTGATTTGAAATAAAAATTATTATTATTATATTTTTCCTGACTGGCTGACTGATTTATCAACGCAGAGCCAAAACAGCTACAACTTGAAATTTTGCTCAATTTTGAGGTTCCTTAAATTATGTAAATGAGCACTAAGAGATGTTTGTGTATTGAATCTCTAAAAGCTTATAACTTCTTCTTTAACAACCAACTTGCTTTGCTATTTTTTAAAGTAAAAAACGATTCCCTAATCATTTAATATCTCTCGGTCTCCTGAACTCAAGTTCAGAAGACTTAACATAAAGACATAATATTTACCTCTTTTATCGCTAGTAGGTAACGCTTGGAAGGTGACTATTCGCAGATCGAGTCCCGAATTCAGCCACAAGCTATCCATAACTTTGATCACTTGCAACACTAAAGCGTCTTGTCGTAAATCATCACCAACCTAAATAATGAAAAGAAAACTTTTTTACCATTGCAGTTTTTTGCCACACAACTCGATCTTGGTCTATAATAGACCAGTCTTTTCTATTCGCATCAAGCACATCCTGTGTCTGAGCCTACCATGATGGCGGTGGACGTTTTCTGGGACCCTCTGGTAGTCTCAGCTCAAAACTCATCTAGCAAACGTGCAATGAACATGCGTATTTTTATTCGTTAGACTCTTTCGAAAGTAGTAGTATTAAGACTAACAAATTTACCGGTAGATGAGCGGGATGGATAATTTACCTTAACATTTTGAAGGACAGTGTACGCCTATAGACGTCATGACAATAAAACATCTATTGTGTCTACGTTACTGTCCGCGAAAGTGTTAAAGTTATTTAAGGTGTATAAAATAGAACGAGAGTTGGTCGCTCTCCGGTCGTGTTGGATTGCTGTAACATTAGACTATAAGAGAAAGAGAGAATAAAGAGTGCACTCGTGTTTGCGCACATACACGCAGATAGCTAAATTTTAATCGCTGTGACCGAAATTCTGTTAGAAGGATTAATCACTATAATGTAATATTACCTTGAACATAGCAGGGATCATTGCATTATCGCTGCCTATGAAGTTTATCTTGAGAGGTAAAGTATTAGATGCGAAGTACATGCAAGACCTGGAAACGTGAAACGAATTTAGAAAATATACATACAGCAGACCTTGACGTCTTCGGTACGATATCCAAATCAGAAAAAGTGTTTTATTGGTCAATTTTCGGTAGCAGCACGGAATTTTGAATGATGCCCGCTCTATAGCAAAAGCATCGTCTCTTATTACATAAGAGCTAATACAACTGGGGTAACGTGAAACATGTGCCAGTGGAGTACCACTTCAGGGTTGAACCACTGTTGTATTATGTTATATAAATAAAATTTAATTCCACTGTATTTTTTTTAAATATTATCTATACATGATATTAACCAATAATAGATCTACGCGAGTCACGCTAATTTTCTTCAAGAGAAGTTATAAAGTTTTATAGGGTCGGCAACGCGCGAGTTATACCCCTGGTGTTGCACGCGTATGGACTACGCTACGGCTACGGTAACTGCTTACCCACAGGCGGGCTGTATGCTTGTTTGCCTTCTTAGTAGTATAAAAATAAGACTTACTTGATATCAACATCGTGCACATATTTGTGTAAAGCGAGCGGTAGTGCAGAAGGTTGTTGCCGCAGCATCCCCGCTAACTTCGTGCTGCCTACAGTTAGTGCACGCTGTCTCCCCGCTTCCTTCGCTTCTTTCACTGACTGTGCCATTTCTGATAAAGTCTACAATGAGAAAGATATAGCTATAGATTTTGTCGATAGCGAACTAATGATCTCCCATTAGGAGGACTGATGATATCATCAGAGCTGCAGAAAGGACTGGATGCAGACTGCTCAGGATCCGCCATTCTGGAGGCATATGAGGGAGGCCTACATTCAACAGTGGACGTCATCAGACAGAGATGATGATGATGATAAACTAATTAACACGTCGGTGTGTGATCTCTTGAATGTGCGCATGCGCAGAGTTTTAGTAATGTAGGTAGGGCACCATACAAACGACCAAGCCTGATTAGGGAATTGCTTCCACCTTACAGAAGACCACAGCCAAATAACTATATATAACGGTGTAGTTGTGTTCCTGTGTGAGTACAGGTTTCTAGTGCTTATTTAGGGCCGGGTTTTTAACAAAACTTTTTCCTATTTTAGTACTACTCCATCACAAAACCCAAATGTAATTTTTTTAGGTCGTTAACACGTTGCTTCAGGAAGGCAGTATGCTTCTTTACTGTCATCAATAAAGAAGAACGAAATAGCATAAGTAGACGGTATACCTTAACAAGTAGTTGTTGGTGCAGCAGGGTCCGCTGCAGGTTCTCCCCCACGAGCGCGAGCAGGGCGCGCAGCAGCAGGCGGTACCGGCCCGTGCTCGCCATGCCGGCGTCGGCACCCTGCAGCTCTGACCCGCCCTCCTCCAGGGATATGCCCAGGAACTCCTGGTTCGGCGCCTGATAATATCACCAACCATTTTTATACAGATATTAGACATACCGTACCTAGCAGTGGGACATATATTGGTTACTATATTTTTATGTGCTTAAAAAACTACCGCACTAGGAAACAAGCCCTGTGTCACGGGGACTTTACAAACATACAATTTATGGACAAAAAGTACACCCTGATTCAGGACAACCATTTATGGATCACACAATTTATTGCCCCACCTGCTAATAATGATCTTTGGGATTAATGGGAGCCTATGTACTATTCCAGACTATATTCTAAGTCTAAGAATTTCATGCAGATCCGTTAATAGCCGTTTTGGCTTTCGTATTTATAATATTAGTACAGAAAAAACACACTATAGTGCTTTATAATCACATATAGCTAATTACTAACACCCGGTTTGTAAAAGGCTAAGTCATAACATTTTCTTTTTAATAGACAACTATCACACTAGGGAACAAGTACTGTGTCAAAAGGGACTTAAACAATTTTTTTTTCTGTATGGGGATCGAACCCACGGGTGTAGCTTATTTAAGCTATTTAACCAACCGTGCACTTAACAAAACACACAGTTCTTAGAAAACGACAACTCTTGACAGAATTGTTATAAAATGTAACTTTATCACTAACCTGAGCGACGTTAGGTAATGAATGCACTAGCAGCCAGAACAACTTATGAGCTACAGCTGGAGAGGCGAATGCGCGGAATAGCAGTAATTCTGAAACAGATTTACAAACAATCTATTATTGATAGACAGAGACAACACTACTGATTGATGACGTCACAATTCTCGAACGCCATAGTAGTTGTCAGTTCAGTCGTACTTAATATTTGTTATGTGGAAAAGGGACAGCAATATCCTGATTTACAACTTCGAAAAAACATACGATCTGTCAGACCATAGAAGCCAAAAGCCAGTTTCGTCAAATACACTTTATTTTGCTTTATAAACCACAAAGCAAGGTACTTTTAATCGTGCAGTTAGACTTACAACATGTATGGTCTCGTATTTTGTTTGTAACTTTTTATTAATATGTGTAACAAGTGTAGGTAGACCAATTATCGTTTCCAAGTGTAAATATATATTCAGAACAATGTAAATAATATATATTATTTATTTATGTATTGTATTGTTGTATATGTATTTATATATCATGGTATATATTGTTTATAATACATATATGTTAATAATGTAATATTTAGCCCTAATTTTTACCAACTACAGTTAAATGGCCCTACCTAGTTTCCTATTTGCATCACCAAAAGGTTGACCGGTAGAGAATGCCTTAGGCATTAAGTCCGCTTATGTACACATTTTTTTGTGTAAAAAGTTTTAAATACACAATGTCTTATACTAACCGGCAACGGGACTAGCTTCATAAGTCTCATGTCGCAGCGCCTGCGTCAGCTGCGGCATAACTCGGCACAGTTCATCGTCCGACATATCGTTGATCAACTTTGTTGCTATCTTACGGACTACGATGTCTGGGAAACTAGAACAATTAATATATTAATTGAAAGTTTTGGTTCAGTCTTTGAGCTAGGAATGTTATAAGTCTATTATAATAATAACAACCCATTGTCCCTGCTTCTGCTGGGCACGGGTGTGCTCTCTTCTATCAAGAGAGAGAGAGAGAGAGGGTGTAGGACTTAATTCACACATGCTGGTCTAATGCGGGGTGGTGAATCAGAATCAGTCTTTATAATTTCTTCTAAGACATGCGGGTTTCTTCACGATGATTTCCTTCACCGTTAGCAGATGGTGAATCGTTTGATTAGTACATAATTAACTCCACAAAGTGAAATTCACATCGGTGCTGCCACCCGGGATCGAACTCGCACCTCTTGCGTGCAAGTCCGTTACTTCCCCACTCGGCCACCACCGCTTCTATAAGTCTATTTTCATTAAGAAAATAGTGACCCATTGTTACCAGCTGAGCTTAGCCACGCAGCTTGACCAATTAGATAGTGGCAGCCGCATACCTTAGTTGGAAATGCTGCGCTTGGCGCACGAAATGTATGCGGCCGTCACATTTGGTAGTTCGTAAATATATGATGATAAACTCTTTAGTCGAACGGTCAGCGAGGCTTTTAGAGAAGGGTGTCATCACTCGATCATTCCATTCTGCAGCTAGGACTGCAAGCTGCCATTGAGGACAATACCGACGTGTTTTATACATAATTATTATTTATCTTTATATATATTATATGTATATATTTCCATGGTCTTGTACTCTAATACATTTATTTTCTTTTTTAAAAGACCACTCCCGTACTAGGAAACAAGCCCTGGGTCGTGACTTTACAAACATTAAAGGCCAGTCAAAAATTTATACTTACAGAGGTAACAGCAGATGCATAGCATTCAACGGCGAGGGTTTCTCCCACAGTCGTACCAACGCCAGCAAATGATCACGATGTTCCCCGTACCAGTTAGTAGCTGCCATTAATATTAGAGGCAAAGCGCCTGCTAATTGTACTAAGTATTGTCGTTTCTCCCACATTATCTGTACACAAGTAATATTAATATATTAATAAAGGGCACCGTTTAATCGAGCAAGCCCGACTAGGGATGGACCTCCGCCTTACAGACGGTTTCAGAGGAATTTCCTCACACGTATGAGTATAGTATTACGATTGTGGCATTAGCTCCCTGCCTCCCGGAGGTTTCTTCGAGAGACTATAGCATGGGATTCTTAAAAAAAGGAGGTCGGCAATCGGATTGATACCCCCGATGTTGCAAGCGTTCATGGGCTACGGTAACTGCTTACCATCAGGCAGGCCGTATGCTAGTTTGCATCATTGGTAATATAAAAAAAGAAGACCACTACGTCTACTATCATTGAAACAGCCAGCTAATTAAAGATGTTTTGGTCTAGACTGCATCTAGTAGTCAGCAAAAATAACTAAATTGAGCAGCAAAAGTAATGTGATCTTGGGCAGCCTTAAAATTGATCTGACAAGTAATTAACTATTAAGTAAAGCAGTTAATTGTGATTAAGATTTTATCAAATTTTGGCAAGCAGATTTTATCAAATTTTGGCAAGCAGATTTTATCAAATTTAAACTTAATTTTCGGGGTAGTTGTAAAAATAGACCTAACACGAAAGTTAAGGCTAGCTATTGAAATTTACTTTGGTACTGTCGACTAAGATCGAACTTACACTCGGCTACCAATGCAAGGCCACTTAGCTATAACAATTCAACAAAATCCTTACTTCTCTACAGTCGCTAGGCATCCTCTGATAGGCTCCCTGCTCAATAAGTTGTAACAGTTGTGATTGTGTATGTCCGTCTAGACTGTCGAATCTAGGCAAGTCCTCTTGCCTTAGTGTACGTTGTTTGTCTTCACTGTCTGTCCATTTGACGCCGTTGTGTGCGTATATAGGAATTTCTAGAAATACACACGAGACATTTCAAAAATGTTTTACAATAAAAAAATAAAAGCGTGTTTAAAATTACACATAATACAATAAAGTATATTGTATTGTATTGTATAATGTTAGAAAATAATTATGTTATTCAATACCTCTTTCCAGATAGATGATGATGCATAATTTATTTAAGTCAAATGGAATCCGTACTATTTAACTTTCAGGATCAGATATGACAGAGATACCCTTGGTGTTACAAGCGTAAATCAAGTAGCCACCCAGTAACGGAGACTAGCTGAATACGCAGGATATTTTTATAGTGCATAAGTGTCTGTGCAAACACACTACCAATTCCCTTTGTTTTTCTAGAACTTAAAAATTCTTTCTATTAATAAAACTCCAAGTTACCATTCAGCAAGGGAAACAAATAGCCCCAAACCTGCATTTATTCAATCATTAAATCCGTTAGGACGGAACATCGACACGACAGAGTAGAGATCAGGCGGAAATACGACGTAAGCGAAATGTCCATTGGCATTAATTAATCTGCTTAACATACAATAGACTGGTCCAGAATGCTTATAGCATTAACTCTGCCTTTGTAAATGTATGTGTTAAGTTTAATAAATATAGGAATAAAACAATATTTTGAACTGCTTCATATAATCATCAGCCAAATGAACTTACCAATATTGACTACAGGATGAGGTGTTGTCGGTGAATGCATTGGATGAGGCGCGGGACCGATGCGGCGGTCGCAGAACGTCGGCCATAAAGGCAGCACATAGTTGCCAGACGCTAATATACTGAAAGAGAAGAACTATACATTAATAACACTAGAATTAGGTAATATCCCTTCATTTGTGTGTGATGTACATATATATATGGATACATTACATTTTAGTTTTCAAGTATATTTATTTAGATTATCTATACAAATCATCATATTCAAAGTGGATGAGGATAAGTGATGTACGAGGGGTGATCAATAAGTAATGATAAACGGGTATTTTTATAAACAGCAAAATTATAAAAAAAATTGTTATCAGTTCCTTAGTTCATCACGACTTGCCAGACCAAAAATCATATAAATAGGACGGTATTTCACGGAGTTACACTCATTCGAGTACGAGTAGCCGGAGAGATAACACGAAAATGGAGAAACACGAAGTGAGAAGCGTCATCAAGTACCTCTGCTTGAAAAAAATGTCTACCAAAGACATTCATGCCGACTTATCGGAGACACTGGGGGACAATGCTCCTCCATATTCTACAGTTGCACGCTGGTGTAAGGAGTTTAGGATGGGTAGAACATCCACAGAAGATGAACATCGCGAAGGGCGCCCATCGACGTCTTGTTCCGAAGAAAATGTTCAAAAAGTCCAAGATCTCGTGTTAGCTGATCGAAGAGTGACCATCCGACATTTAGCTGAGATCACAGGGATTTCATATGGCAGCATTCAATCGATCTTGACTACTGAAATGAACATGAAAAAGGTCTCCGCGCGTTGGGTACCGAGAATGTTAACCGACGAGCAAAAGAAGAAGCGATTGGACATTTCAAGGGTCAATCTTGACAAATTCCAAGCTGATAAAGAAAATTTTTTGACCCGTTTTGTGACTATGGATGAAACGTGGATTCACCACTTTGATCCTGAGACGAAACAACAGTCCATGACATGGAAGAGGCCATCCTCACCAACACCGAAGAAATTCAAAGTTGCAAGCTCTGCGGGTAAGGTTATGGCGTCCGTTTTCTGGGATGCCGAGGGAATAATTATGGTTGAATACCTGGAAAAGGGGGCCACTATAACAGGGTCTTACTACGCGGCCCAAATAAGAAGATTACGGGAAGCTATCAAGGAGAAAAGACGAGGCAAACTGCGAGCGAAAGTTCTCTTTCATCAAGACAACGCGCCGGCACACAAGGCTGAAGTTGCGATGGCTGCAATTCAAGAAGTTGGCTTCGAACTGCTTGAACACCCCCCGTATTCTCCGGACCTGGCCCCCAGCGACTTCTATTTATTTCCTCGGCTCAAGGAACATCTCAGAGGAACGAAATTTCACGACAACAGTGAAGTGATGGTTGCCGTAGAGGCATTTTGGGAGAGTCAAGACAAGGATTTTTTTTCTAAGGGTATTTCAGGTTTAGAAAAGAGATGGACTAAATGTATTGACTTGTTAGGAGACTATGTTTAAAAAATAAAATAATATTTTAACCTGAACCGTAGTTTTTCATACCTATTATCATTACTTTTTGATCACCCCTCGTATCATTAGAAATAATCTATGTTAATAAAAAAGGGCCAAGAATAGCGCCTGGGGTACACTTCATATTCATTTATGACAACGCAAATAAAGTGTGTAGTTGTGTTCCTGTGTGTGAGTACAGGTCTCCAGCGCTCATTTAGGGATGCGTTTTGAAAGAAACGTATGCCTATCCCAGGGATACTCCCACCATAAAGCCCTGGAGTAAAAAAAAATGGGGTTGGCAACACGCAAGTGATACTTTTGGTATTACAAGCGTCCATAGGCTACGGTAACTGCTTAACATCAGGCGGGCCGTATGCTTGTTTGCCACCTAAGTAGTATAAAAAAAAAAAAAAAAAAGTATAGTAGGTATAAAGTATATAACATAGTGCAACTTTGATTAGGTAGAAGGTAGTAGGTAGATAGATTAAGCTCAGAACAACTAATAGCATAAAGACTGATTTTTTACGGGAACGTATTGTGTTCAAGCAGTCGAAAGCTTTAGAAAGATTACAAAAACAGAGCTCCTATCCAATTTTACCAGACATTAAAAATATTTTAAGTTGAGTTAGAACTGCGTTCTTGTGACTTTTGCATATTGCTCGTTATGTAATAACTTATGTATCTCTAATTGCTGTAATATTTTCTTAACAATTTTGACATCAATTTAGCTCCCTCCATAATCAAGTGATATTCATTTTACCTAGCGAAAATATAGAGCTTCCAATCTTTAAAACATGTCTCATACTTTCACCGTTATTACTTGATGAGTCTGAACTTACCATAATACTGACTTCCTCAGTCACCTCTTTTTACATATAAAGATTATCCGACTAAATTTAAAGATAACTTACCCATCATAATCAAACAGCTGTATCGCCGCCCATCCCAATTCGACGAGTTCATACTGAACGTCTTTGTTCTCTTCATCTTCCTGTCCGCTCTGTTGGTTATTGTCATTTGTTGGATGTTGACTATCAACGGTACGCTGCGACCGTCCGTATAAAGTGAGGACTAGACGAGATTCTCTTGGTAATGTATTTACTGCTAGATCTTCTAAAGTTAGCCTGTAAAGTATAAAAGTAATCATTGTATTTTAATCCGTAGATTCGATAATATGTCTATATAGGGATTTGCTACTACTACCTACTACTGTATGACTGGAAAATTGAATATAATGGAACTTTATCAGGTTATATGTGCAGTTATTATCCTCTCAAACTAACACACGTCTACCAACTAATCTACCCATGCGGCGATTGTAATAGGCGACGCTAGTGATAAGACTACTACAATAAATTTGATTTCCAAGAGGAAAAAATATATCAAATTTGATAAACTTACCAAGTATCAAAAATAATTCTAGGATAAAAGGCAGCGGCTTCGATGTTGGATGGATGGGTGACTTGTAATGCGTTGAGTGGCCGTGTCCCGTAGTACACTTGAGCGTGGAATAGGTAGTCATCGTGACTCCAACAGAGCGGGAGACAATGTACTGCTTCAATACAGAATAGTGTTGATTCCGATATTGTGTGCGCTGGTATTGCTTCTGTAATTGACAGAGTGCTCAGTATTATTGGTGGTATGTTCTAATTTTTTTATTGCTGAGTGAGTAAATACAATAGGAGATGATATTTGGCAATGAAATGTTAATGAAGCGCATTTCTGTTTTAATGTGGATTTTGTTTAGGAGTGGAATAGTGTAGAAATGTATAATTTTGTTAAAAAAATTGAGAGTAGACCGAGATTGTCTGGGATGCTGGATACATAACGGAGTAATTATTGACGTTAACATTAGGTACATGTGTTCAAAACCTAAGTTCCTTAATTGATTAATGCTGTATGTCGCGACGGCAAAGAGCACGTGAAACATTCCGACATTGTAATTGGGAGAACCTTAAATATTTTTGTCGTCGGTCCTGCTGATCGTGCAGAGCTCTGTTATATATACAATGTATACTGACTGGCGACATTGTGCGGCGCGAGGTAGTGCGTGTCGGTGAGCTGGAAGTCGAGCAGCTTGGTACGGCAGTAGAGCGCGAGCAGCGCGCGCACGGCGTCCCGCAGGCGCGCGCACTGCGCCGACACGGCCTCGCGCCGCGTGGCGCCGCGCAGCGACACGCCGCAGTACGCGCCCGCGTCCGACGTTATCTAATGTATAGTGAGTACTGACTGGCGACATTGTGCGGCGCGAGGTAGTGCGTGTCGGTGAGCTGGAAGTCGAGCAGCTTGGTGCGGCAGTAGAGCGCGAGCAGCGCGCGCACGGCGTCCCGCAGGCGCGCGCACTGCGCCGACACGGCCTCGCGCCGCGTGGCGCCGCGCAGCGACACGCCGCAGTACGCGCCCGCGTCCGACGTTATCTAATGTATAGTGAGTACTGACTGGCGACATTGTGCGGCGCGAGGTAGTGCGTGTCGGTGAGCTGGAAGTCGAGCAGCTTGGTGCGGCAGTAGAGCGCGAGCAGCGCGCGCACGGCGTCCCGCAGGCGCGCGCACTGCGCCGACACGGCCTCGCGCCGCGTGGCGCCGCGCAGCGACACGCCGCAGTACGCGCCCGCGTCCGACGTTATCTAATGTATAGTGAGTACTGACTGGCGACATTGTGCGGCGCGAGGTAGTGCGTGTCGGTGAGCTGGAAGTCGAGCAGCTTGGTGCGGCAGTAGAGCGCGAGCAGCGCGCGCACGGCGTCCCGCAGGCGCGCGCACTGCGCCGACACGGCCTCGCGCCGCGTGGCGCCGCGCAGCGACACGCCGCAGTACGCGCCCGCGTCCGACGTTATCTAATGTATAGTGAGTACTGACTGGCGACATTGTGCGGCGCGAGGTAGTGCGTGTCGGTGAGCTGGAAGTCGAGCAGCTTGGTGCGGCAGTAGAGCGCGAGCAGCGCGCGCACGGCGTCCCGCAGGCGCGCGCACTGCGCCGACACGGCCTCGCGCCGCGTGGCGCCGCGCAGCGACACGCCGCAGTACGCGCCCGCGTCCGACGTTATCTAATGTATAGTGAGTACTGACTGGCGACATTGTGCGGCGCGAGGTAGTGCGTGTCGGTGAGCTGGAAGTCGAGCAGCTTGGTGCGGCAGTAGAGCGCGAGCAGCGCGCGCACGGCGTCCCGCAGGCGCGCGCACTGCGCCGACACGGCCTCGCGCCGCGTGGCGCCGCGCAGCGACACGCCGCAGTACGCGCCCGCGTCCGACGTTATCTAATGTATAGTGAGTACTGACTGGCGACATTGTGCGGCGCGAGGTAGTGCGTGTCGGTGAGCTGGAAGTCGAGCAGCTTGGTGCGGCAGTAGAGCGCGAGCAGCGCGCGCACGGCGTCCCGCAGGCGCGCGCACTGCGCCGACACGGCCTCGCGCCGCGTGGCGCCGCGCAGCGACACGCCGCAGTACGCGCCCGCGTCCGACGTTATCTAATGTATAGTGAGTACTGACTGGCGACATTGTGCGGCGCGAGGTAGTGCGTGTCGGTGAGCTGGAAGTCGAGCAGCTTGGTGCGGCAGTAGAGCGCGAGCAGCGCGCGCACGGCGTCCCGCAGGCGCGCGCACTGCGCCGACACGGCCTCGCGCCGCGTGGCGCCGCGCAGCGACACGCCGCAGTACGCGCCCGCGTCCGACGTTATCTAATGTATAGTGAGTACTGACTGGCGACATTGTGCGGCGCGAGGTAGTGCGTGTCGGTGAGCTGGAAGTCGAGCAGCTTGGTGCGGCAGTAGAGCGCGAGCAGCGCGCGCACGGCGTCCCGCAGGCGCGCGCACTGCGCCGACACGGCCTCGCGCCGCGTGGCGCCGCGCAGCGACACGCCGCAGTACGCGCCCGCGTCCGACGTTATCTAATGTATAGTGAGTACTGACTGGCGACATTGTGCGGCGCGAGGTAGTGCGTGTCGGTGAGCTGGAAGTCGAGCAGCTTGGTGCGGCAGTAGAGCGCGAGCAGCGCGCGCACGGCGTCCCGCAGGCGCGCGCACTGCGCCGACACGGCCTCGCGCCGCGTGGCGCCGCGCAGCGACACGCCGCAGTACGCGCCCGCGTCCGACGTTATCTAATGTATAGTGAGTACTGACTGGCGACATTGTGCGGCGCGAGGTAGTGCGTGTCGGTGAGCTGGAAGTCGAGCAGCTTGGTGCGGCAGTAGAGCGCGAGCAGCGCGCGCACGGCGTCCCGCAGGCGCGCGCACTGCGCCGACACGGCCTCGCGCCGCGTGGCGCCGCGCAGCGACACGCCGCAGTACGCGCCCGCGTCCGACGTTATCTAATGTATAGTGAGTACTGACTGGCGACATTGTGCGGCGCGAGGTAGTGCGTGTCGGTGAGCTGGAAGTCGAGCAGCTTGGTGCGGCAGTAGAGCGCGAGCAGCGCGCGCACGGCGTCCCGCAGGCGCGCGCACTGCGCCGACACGGCCTCGCGCCGCGTGGCGCCGCGCAGCGACACGCCGCAGTACGCGCCCGCGTCCGACGTTATCTAATGTATAGTGAGTACTGACTGGCGACATTGTGCGGCGCGAGGTAGTGCGTGTCGGTGAGCTGGAAGTCGAGCAGCTTGGTGCGGCAGTAGAGCGCGAGCAGCGCGCGCACGGCGTCCCGCAGGCGCGCGCACTGCGCCGACACGGCCTCGCGCCGCGTGGCGCCGCGCAGCGACACGCCGCAGTACGCGCCCGCGTCCGACGTTATCTAATGTATAGTGAGTACTGACTGGCGACATTGTGCGGCGCGAGGTAGTGCGTGTCGGTGAGCTGGAAGTCGAGCAGCTTGGTGCGGCAGTAGAGCGCGAGCAGCGCGCGCACGGCGTCCCGCAGGCGCGCGCACTGCGCCGACACGGCCTCGCGCCGCGTGGCGCCGCGCAGCGACACGCCGCAGTACGCGCCCGCGTCCGACGTTATCTAATGTATAGTGAGTACTGACTGGCGACATTGTGCGGCGCGAGGTAGTGCGTGTCGGTGAGCTGGAAGTCGAGCAGCTTGGTGCGGCAGTAGAGCGCGAGCAGCGCGCGCACGGCGTCCCGCAGGCGCGCGCACTGCGCCGACACGGCCTCGCGCCGCGTGGCGCCGCGCAGCGACACGCCGCAGTACGCGCCCGCGTCCGACGTTATCTAATGTATAGTGAGTACTGACTGGCGACATTGTGCGGCGCGAGGTAGTGCGTGTCGGTGAGCTGGAAGTCGAGCAGCTTGGTGCGGCAGTAGAGCGCGAGCAGCGCGCGCACGGCGTCCCGCAGGCGCGCGCACTGCGCCGACACGGCCTCGCGCCGCGTGGCGCCGCGCAGCGACACGCCGCAGTACGCGCCCGCGTCCGACGTTATCTAATGTATAGTGAGTACTGACTGGCGACATTGTGCGGCGCGAGGTAGTGCGTGTCGGTGAGCTGGAAGTCGAGCAGCTTGGTGCGGCAGTAGAGCGCGAGCAGCGCGCGCACGGCGTCCCGCAGGCGCGCGCACTGCGCCGACACGGCCTCGCGCCGCGTGGCGCCGCGCAGCGACACGCCGCAGTACGCGCCCGCGTCCGACGTTATCTAATGTATAGTGAGTACTGACTGGCGACATTGTGCGGCGCGAGGTAGTGCGTGTCGGTGAGCTGGAAGTCGAGCAGCTTGGTGCGGCAGTAGAGCGCGAGCAGCGCGCGCACGGCGTCCCGCAGGCGCGCGCACTGCGCCGACACGGCCTCGCGCCGCGTGGCGCCGCGCAGCGACACGCCGCAGTACGCGCCCGCGTCCGACGTTATCTAATGTATAGTGAGTACTGACTGGCGACATTGTGCGGCGCGAGGTAGTGCGTGTCGGTGAGCTGGAAGTCGAGCAGCTTGGTGCGGCAGTAGAGCGCGAGCAGCGCGCGCACGGCGTCCCGCAGGCGCGCGCACTGCGCCGACACGGCCTCGCGCCGCGTGGCGCCGCGCAGCGACACGCCGCAGTACGCGCCCGCGTCCGACGTTATCTAATGTATAGTGAGTACTGACTGGCGACATTGTGCGGCGCGAGGTAGTGCGTGTCGGTGAGCTGGAAGTCGAGCAGCTTGGTGCGGCAGTAGAGCGCGAGCAGCGCGCGCACGGCGTCCCGCAGGCGCGCGCACTGCGCCGACACGGCCTCGCGCCGCGTGGCGCCGCGCAGCGACACGCCGCAGTACGCGCCCGCGTCCGACGTTATCTAATGTATAGTGAGTACTGACTGGCGACATTGTGCGGCGCGAGGTAGTGCGTGTCGGTGAGCTGGAAGTCGAGCAGCTTGGTGCGGCAGTAGAGCGCGAGCAGCGCGCGCACGGCGTCCCGCAGGCGCGCGCACTGCGCCGACACGGCCTCGCGCCGCGTGGCGCCGCGCAGCGACACGCCGCAGTACGCGCCCGCGTCCGACGTTATCTAATGTATAGTGAGTACTGACTGGCGACATTGTGCGGCGCGAGGTAGTGCGTGTCGGTGAGCTGGAAGTCGAGCAGCTTGGTGCGGCAGTAGAGCGCGAGCAGCGCGCGCACGGCGTCCCGCAGGCGCGCGCACTGCGCCGACACGGCCTCGCGCCGCGTGGCGCCGCGCAGCGACACGCCGCAGTACGCGCCCGCGTCCGACGTTATCTAATGTATAGTGAGTACTGACTGGCGACATTGTGCGGCGCGAGGTAGTGCGTGTCGGTGAGCTGGAAGTCGAGCAGCTTGGTGCGGCAGTAGAGCGCGAGCAGCGCGCGCACGGCGTCCCGCAGGCGCGCGCACTGCGCCGACACGGCCTCGCGCCGCGTGGCGCCGCGCAGCGACACGCCGCAGTACGCGCCCGCGTCCGACGTTATCTAATGTATAGTGAGTACTGACTGGCGACATTGTGCGGCGCGAGGTAGTGCGTGTCGGTGAGCTGGAAGTCGAGCAGCTTGGTGCGGCAGTAGAGCGCGAGCAGCGCGCGCACGGCGTCCCGCAGGCGCGCGCACTGCGCCGACACGGCCTCGCGCCGCGTGGCGCCGCGCAGCGACACGCCGCAGTACGCGCCCGCGTCCGACGTTATCTCCGGCGTCAGCGCGCCACCACCGCCACCCTGCACAATATATATATTTTTTTTTTTTTTTTGTTCCCTTTTTGCTATCTGCAATCGGCTCTTCAGCCATAATCAGATGAGTTCCACGCCCCTATTGTTGTAGGTGGCACTCCAGTGAGTGACACCATATTATGTTAAGAATTTAAATTCTCTCATCTAAGTTCAGTATCTGCCATCTTTTAAGGCGATTTATATTTTCATTTGCAGATGGGTTGAGCAGGTCTCTTGCTAGTTCATTTGTGTGGTACTGTAATCGTTCTTTATATCTCTTGCTATTCTTTCTGACTTCCTCTCTGACAGTAGATATCTCTAGATACTCATGTATCTCTGTGTTTCTTACGAACCAGTGTGCACTTGAAATTGTCCTCAATGCAATATTTTGGAACCTTTGTAATAATTCCATATTGGAGTTGCTCGCAGAGCCCCAAAGCTCTGTTCCATAGGTCCAAATTGGCTTTATGACTGCTTTATAGACCAACAGCTTGTTGCTAAGTGACAGCGGGGATTGTCGTCCCAGCAGCCAATTCAGTGATTGAAATTGTAGGTTACATTCCTTTTTCTTGGCTTTGATGTGATTTGCCCAGGTCAATCTCCTATCCAGGTGTAAACCCAGATACTTAACACTGTTTTGGCTCGGCAATATTTTGTTCTCCATATAAACTGGTGCGCAATCCCCTTTTCTGAGTGCAAATGTTACATGTATGGATTTGGTGATACTAGGTTTTATTCTCCACTTTTGCAGCCAAACATCTATTTTGTAGAGCTGTGATTGTAGTTTAGATGATGCTATACATGGGTCTTTATCGCTTGCAAGACATGCTGTGTCATCTGCGTACGTTGCAGTTATGACATCTTCAGTTTCAGGAAGATCTGCTGTGTATATGGAGTACAACACCGGGCCAAGGACTGATCCCTGAGGTACGGAAGCAGCGATGTCGTTAAGCTCTGAGTAGTCATCTCCACATTTGACTTGAAATTTTCTATCCTTTAGGTAGGATTTGAGAAGCATAAAGAATGAGTTTGGTAAAAGTGTCTTCATTTTGTACAATAGGCCTTTGTGCCAGATTTTGTCAAAGGCTTGTTGTATGTCTAAGAATACTGCTGAGCAGTATTCTTGTTTTTCTAGTGACTGTCTGATTTTGTTGACTACTCGATGCACTTGTTCAACTGTTGCGTGTTTTTCCCGAAATCCAAACTGATGATCAGGTATGATCTTTTTATCATCAAGTATGGGTTTAAGTTTTTTCAAAAGAATTTTTTCAAATACTTTGGACAGTATGGGGAGAAGACTTATAGGCCTATATGAGCTAGGCTCTGTTGGCGGTTTCCCAGGTTTCACGATCATGCAAATTTGCGATATTTTCCACAGTTTCGGAAAGTACTGCATTCTGAAGATTGAGTTAAATAACATTGTTAAGAAGACAATTACCTTTTTCGGCAGTTTTTTAAGTACTTCACCCGTTATCAAGTCAAAGCCGGGTGCCTTTTTATTCTCTAGAGACTGGACAGTTCGTGTAAGTTCTCTTGGGGTGACCAGTGTGAGTGGACGAGATAGTTGCTGGTCGCTACTGATCATTTCATCCACTTCTTTTTCGAAGTCCACCATTGGCGATTGATTAGGGGTGAATACTTCGCTGAGGTGTTTAGCAAATATCTCTGCTTTCTCCTTCCCACTTCTGGCCCATGGATCTGTATTGGATTTTCTTAATGGAGGCATGTGGTTCTGTGGTCTTTTAAAGTTTTTTGTTATTTTCCATAGTGAGTAGTTGTCTTTCTTAAGTGCTGAGAGGCTCGATATTTCTCGTTGAAAGTTTGTATTTTTGTTGTCAATTATTAACTGTTTCAGTTCTCTTGAGATTCTATTGTATTCTATTCTGTCTGTATTGGATCTTGTCATGTGGAATTGTCTTCTCTGTTGTCTTTTCTCTTGGAGCCTATTTCGAATTTCCAGTGGAATATTATTTCTTTCCATTCTATAGTTAAGTGTGGGGGTAGATCGCCACGCCGCTACTTGTATAAGGTTTGTAATATAGAATGTGGCCTCATCTATATCTTCTTCCGTTTTAAGTTTGACCTTTAGTTTAACTTCGCCTTCTAGATATTCAGCAAATGCGTCCCAATCTGTTTTATGGTTGTATATTGTTGATTTGTATACTTTTTGTATTGGCGAGATGCTGAATGTTCCCACGATTGGAGTATGATCCGATACAGCATCCAGTAATGATTCAACCTCAAAGTAGATGTCTGATAATCCCTTCGCAATGAAAAAATCTAAAAGGTCAGGAACTCTGTTCGCGTCAGTTGGCCAGTATGTTGGTTCACT
This sequence comes from Trisateles emortualis, assembly GCA_947095525.1. NCBI lineage: Eukaryota > Metazoa > Arthropoda > Insecta > Lepidoptera > Erebidae > Trisateles > Trisateles emortualis. Next base: position 14,214,074 of record OX352736.1, on the reverse strand, counting down.
TGTTGCTAAGGTTATTAAATTATTTTTGTCTATAGCTTTTTTTAGTTCACGCCCTTTTGTGGTTGTCAGTCGTGATCCCCAGTAAGTGTTTTTGCAGTTCCAGTCACCTCCACATATGAACTTGTTTCCAAGAGTATGGAAGTAGCGGTTAAACATATCTTCTTTCAGATTGTGTTTTGGTGGACAGTAAATGGCACTGACGTTAATAGGCCCCATGCTTCCTCCTATAGTTATGGTAGTGGCTTGAAGCCATTCTTCTCTGAATTCACTGTGAAAGTGATGTTTTATGTTATCTTTTATTATAACTGCAGATCCCCCATGTGATGTGCTATCGGGATGATTTGTGTTGTAAACGCAATAACTGTTCATCTTAACTTTTTTTCTGTCATTAAGATGAGTTTCTGATATCAGAGCAATGTCCACTTTATTAGTCTTAAGTAATATCTCTAGTTCTTCTTTATTTGGCGCTAAACCATTGACGTTCCAAGTGGCAATCCGTAACGAGAGCATTATGGAAATTTACTGATGAGTGTCATGATGAGATTCATCATTGTGCTTAGCTGTGTTATAAGCCAAGGTCAATTCTTTCAGTCTGTTTGATCATTAGTACTTCTAGACTAAGTCTTTGTTCATTCTGGTTGTATTCATTATCAAATATTTTAGAATGTGTTCTCTGTGACTCGTTATCAGCGTGGTTTCTTAATATTAGTCTTTGTGTATGAGGATAGTCACTGTTTACTTCTGCTAATGATCTCTTTAAATTTGTAAAGTCATCTTTTGGGTATGCGGTTAGCCTGTCATTGTATTCTACTGTTTGGTCTATTGGCACAATATGGTACAACCACACGTTTAAACAGAGCATCGTGCGGTGTAAGCGGGGCGAGGGGGAAGAGGTAGCGAGCCCGAGCTGTCATACACTGACCAATGATAATTTTTTCAAAAAAGTCAATATTGGTGTCGTTTTCGGAATTAGGGGGGAATTTTTGGGGGAGCTGATTCCGAGTATGACATATTTTTCGTGATCCAAGATAGCGAACTCAAATTTAAAAAAAACAATATCGGTATCGTTTTCGTGGTTTTCGGAAGTGCTGAATACTATATTTATACGAATATTTATTTATTATTATTTCGAGATTTATCAATCAACTGGCGACCCGCCTCGGCTTCGTACGGGTGCAATGCTGATACTAAATAATACAGAATGTTTGTCATTAGACAATACAAACATGTTTGCTTAGAGGTTATTCTTGTTAAGTATTGTTAGTGAAAAAGTCGGGAGTTCCAAGTTCAGAGTTCTGCGTTCTTTTGAATATACCGAGTCTATATCAACAATGCACACAACGGGCAAGCAGACCGTGGCGGTCAAAGCGGAACGTTGCGTTTTAAGAGTTCTGCAATCACAAATCACCGAATTTCAATGAGAAAATTAATCGGATGCTGGGTGCATATCATAAACTAGGGTGCAATATATCGTTAAAAAGTCATTTCCTACACTCCCATTTAACTTTCTTTCTGGATAACATAACTTGGATGAACACGGTGAAAGATTTCATCAAGAAATTGTAAAGAATGAGAAGCGTTACTAGTAGTAGAGAGGCCAATGCATTAAAAAAAAGGTTTCGTAGGACTGAAAAGGTTTATAGCGACAAGTGGTATCGTTGGAATCGGCATGGTCTGCTGATACTCAAACTGCTTGTTGTCGCTTTCTAAAGTGGTGGAGGGGGTAGCTATGACGTTATTTGTGACGTCACTCCTGGTTTTAGATTTTGTCGATTATTGCGGTAACTATTCATCCGATTTAAACAATATGGGTATCAAATGACAGGTAATTAAATTTCTAACAAAACATGCAAAGCAACTTTTATTGTAAGTATTATATTTTTAAAGATATTTTATAAAAAACGGCAAAGATGCCGTTTTTTTTCTGAACATAAAATGTTTGGTGCGCAAAAACCTAATTAATATAAATATTAGACCAACACTTTGGCAGTAAAAAAAATATCTATATTATCGAAATATACAATAAACTTTGAATTTTGTAAAATTGCTTTAAAAACAACAAAATTATGACGATATTAAACGCCGCCATGCCCAGCCCAAAGACGCGAGCCGGCGAGTTATTTCAGCGTCAGACGCTTACATGCGATGATTCTGATGATACGTAACTTACGTACATTTGCCAAATCATTGCCTATGTTAATGTAAATTTCAGTAAGTCATGGATTTATGTATTGAAAATTAGTTGATTTTATTTTATGTATTAAAAAACAACACAGGTACATAGGCAAACTTAATGTCAATAACATTTTCTACCAGTCAATCTTAGATTGTGCAAAGATAATAATAAAATCCATGCAAGTGTTGTAAAAAGAGCTTATAGCAAAAATGCTAAAAATACGTCTAGAACAAAGACGTTCAGTATGAACTCGTCGAATTGGGATGGGCGGCGATACAGCTGTTTGATTATGATGGGTAAGTTATCTTTAAATTTAGTCGGATAATCTTTATATGTAAAAAGAGGTGACTGAGGAAGTCACTATTATGGTAAGTTCAGACTCATCAAGTAATAACGGTGAAAGTATGAGACATGTTTTAAATCATTTAGGTACGTACTAACATATTTAACGCATATAGACCGAAATCGCTCATTGAGCGACAAAAATAATTGTGTGTGCATTAACGCTCTAACTCTGTCGTGAAAAGGTTGCATCGACTATAGACATTATAGGTTTTCTATATTGCCATATCGCGTTGTGGTCATATACCATAATATTCAAGATAATATACCTATGAACATCGCTATGTGGTCTTTCTGTGTTTGCCACTATACGTCATGAGTGTTTTAATTAAACCAATATCACGAATGTCGCGATGTGAATGTTTTTCAGTTACCGCAACCAATTGTGATGTGTTTTCTTTTTACTTATTGAGCCTTTTCGGTCCTTTAGCGAAACATTTATTTTATTACAAACTTAACAACTATCATTTGTACTTAAAATACTAGCTTCGCGGTGCCGGCGTGTTAGAATATTATATATATTCCTAATCATCTTGAGGGTTTCGCAAAAGGGGAAGGAACATGATGCTCTATAGCAGCAACATCTTCAACTATATTACCTATCTATGATCAAAATGCGGTCATCAATCTACATTTCAGGCATGGTGATTATTTGCAAAACCCCGTTAACAACAGACACAACACTACCACGGCCTCTAGTCACCGATAGCCCCGCTAATCCTAGATAGCGATCAAGGGTACGGCGGGGCAGGGAATATTAAAAATCCTCGACAGAGAACCGGCTACCATCCCCAACAAGGACTGGCCCTAGTGATATACAACGCACGCACGTTGTGATTTGAAAAAAAAATATTGAGTTGGGAGAAAATCTAGAGTAGAATATAGTTAGACTATCTGAAGTCCTTGAGCAGGACTCGATACTACTTCAATCTTGTTCTACTACCGGGAGGACAACTGTCCCTAGGTGATATCGGGTTTATCGTCCACAAGACCAGCATAAACAACTCCTTACCATCAGGCGGGATCCGTATGCTCTTTAGTAATATAAATAAGCAAGTAACGCCAAGACCATCGAAAATGTGTCGACTAGGGTAGCGTATCTTGTGCTTAAACACCAACAAGTATTCACTGAATTCACGAATATATTGGCTAATATAACTATACAATACAATATACTTTATATGAGTAGTTATTAAAATGAAAGTAACTTAACCTAAACTACCGCGAATTATTAATTATTAACAAATTGATATGTAGGAGACAAAGATTAGCAGACTTTATGGAAAATTTTTGAATTTAATGAAAAAGCCTTTATTTCATGAATTCGCAGCCACGAGCGACTTTATCCTGTCATTGAACAAGCAAATATTATGGTGATGTATCTATTTTTCAATGGGGTAAGAGGCACACTAAATATTAACTAGACCTTTAAAAAGTCGGTTGATGAATTCTAGGTACCTACCTGTTGTAAATGTTCAGCTCTGGTAAGTCCACAATCACTTTGAATGCCTAGAAAACCATATATAAATGACGGGTTTTCGGGACAATCCCACCCAGATTCCTGTGAGCCAGGATAAACAGCGGAGTAACCAACTAATACACCGAGTTTTGACACTCGTGCGTCTCGTGTACAACTAAAACCTACTGTCTTGGACTCCGCAACGAATTTAATCAGAAGTAAATAGGAGGAGTTAGAAAGAAAAGTTTCCACTTCCCTCCACGGAGGATCTTAAACTACGGGACCTATGTGAGCTAAGTTTGATTGCTATAATATGTATGGCAGAAACGTTTAAATGCACGGAAATTCCCTACAGATGAGCCTAAATCCCCATAGTAGGCCGCTCCAGATGATGCATGTAAGCTGTTCAACATAATAGTACGATCATTATGCCAAAGACTACACTCCCAGAGTATGTGATGAGCAGACTGCTCCTCATCGGAGCTAGGTGTTGAGCATTGACAGTTCGGCGAATCAACTAGCTTAAATGAGTATAACTTGCTCCGAAAGTTACCATGACCCGTAAGAAACTGAGCGACACTGTGATCAACCTCCTCAACCTTCAAATGACGGGTTGGCAGTTTAAGTGGTTGTAGTAAAGCTTTTAGAAAAAATATCTTAGCTCAAACTCTCAATTTATGAAGGTTTAGCTCAAAATGAGAAACCGGTATTTCAAGTCTTTCAGAAGCTTTTTAATTCCGTAATCGTCGAATGAACCTAGTCTAAAATATAGAAGATATGTATCGTTATATATATATCGTTTTAACGAACGTTTTTCTATGCAAGGGAAATTTCATTATGAAACCCTGCTTAATTTTGGGTCAGCAACACGCAAGTGATACCTTTCGCATTGCACCTTACGCTTGTTTGCCACCGTAGTTGTATAAAAAAATGGACCAGAAGAGTGGTGGTTCTTTTCTTTAAAAACCACACCGTAATAAAAATCTAGACCCACTTCGCTTCTTACACATACCTATTTCTACAAATTGTTCTCCCAGGGTTATCGTGATTTGTCTGTAATGCAGATTTTAATAAAAAAAAAACTAACTTCACTGCATGAATCCATGAATTACTGAAATTTACATTAACACATGGCAATGATTAGACAAATGCATGTACGTACGTATCAACAAAATCATCGCTTGTAAGCGACTGACGCTGAAACAACGCGCCGGCACGCGTCTTTGGGCCCGGCATGGCGGCGTTTAATTTCGTCATAATTTTGTTGTTTTTACAGCAATTTACAAAATTTAGTTTTTTGTAAACTACGATAATGTAGCTAATTTTTTACTGCCCAAGGTTTGGTCTAATATTTATATTGATGAGGTATATTGCGCACCAAACATTTCGTGTTCAGAAAAAAAACGGCAAAAACGTTTCATTTTATAAAATATCTTTAAAAATATAATACCTACAATAAAAGTTGCTTTGCATGTTTTGTTAGGAATTTAATTACCTGTCATTTGATACCCATATTGTTTAAATCGGATGAATAGTTAGCGCAATAATCGACAAAATCTAAAACTAGGAGTGACGTCACAAATGACGTCATAGCTACCTCCTCCACCACTTTAGAAAGCGACAACAAGCAGTTTGATTATCAGCAGACCATGCCGATTCCAACGATACCACTTGTCGCTATAAACCTTTTCAGTCCTACGAAAATCGTAAATAAGCGACTTTTTTACAATTGGCCTCTCTACTATAGGGTAGATGGGAGCTAATCATCTCAGAGGAAAATTATTTTTTAATTTAGAGTAATTAATTATGTCACTACTTCAAATAATTTTAAGTAAGATCAGTCAATGCGTTTCACTACTAAACTAGACGTGATATAAAGATTTTATTTCAGTATTTCAAATAGTTTTAAGATTAACCACCTTTTTTTCAGTTACTTACTGTGAACACTAAAAACATTAAAATTTGTTGCAGTGTTATTTTGAGATTAAATACAATTTTGCTTCTTACTGTTTATTTTTTCAACTTCAATCATCACCATCGGCATCTCAACCCATAAACGTCCCACTGCTGGGCACGGATCTCCTCCATCAATTTGGATATAAGCCTACTATACCACGCTGGCCAGACGAGTTGGTATAGGGTTTTGTTTCGAGTTTTCCCTCTCTTGCAGTGGATATTGTCTGCCTGACTTCCTCCCTTATTCGACTCTTACGACACCCACGGGATGGAATGGGTGGTGACATTTGTATTCTAAATCCGTCACCACACAGACAACTCCAATATTGAAGCCTAACTAGGGAAGCCTTACCGAAAACCACCACACACATGTTATTGCGTTGGCTGTTTGTTCACGTTTATGCCATCTAATTTTTAGAAAAAAAACATTAATATTTTTAAATATTAAAAGAAAAAAAAAAACTACATCAACAGCAACTCAATACGTTAAATTCAACACATAATACAAAGAGGTAAAATACTCACTTGTGTAGTACAAGCTTGCGCAAACGCATTGAGAGTATATGTGACGTGTAACGTCTCCACCCTCCCCGCGAGTGCACAGATCGCTTTAACAGCTTGGAACACCGCCTTCGGTGAACATATACCTTCTGCGTTGGTCTCGCCCACCGCACGAGATAACTCGCCTTCTAACGTTTCTGAAATCAACAACATAACATAATGACGAGAAATTCTTGTATCTGTAGGTACTGTAGCAGCGCGGTCATACGTATTCGTCGTCGAGCGAGGAGCGCCGCTAATGACTCATGCGCAGGACGATATTATGGCACATACAACTCTAGGCGCGTGCCGCCGCCGACTGGACATCGAGCGAGCGCCCGCGCGCACCGTATACCTTCATTTTCTATACTAAACGGCGATAGAAGATGGCCTCTCTTTCTAATTTTGTTGAACATATTTTTGTGTACCTTACATTTTGTAAATAAAATGGTATATAAGTTGTAACCCAATAAACGTAGTGTTAGACTCCCATTGCTGTTTCAATTAACGACTTCGATTCCATCCAATACACCCAGACACTAAAGTACTATATGTATGTTAGATATGATAAATTCACCCTAATTAATTCGCATAGCAACACTACACAAATGCCAAAGACATCTTGGGAGTCGTCAAGTGTCAAACTGTTGACTGTCAACGTCAATGTAACTGTCAGTAGTGCGTTCGTTCGTTTGGAGGGTCACTTGCTCTCCGGAACGTCTCTTGCGCCGGGTGTGCGCACTGACTATTGTAGAATGTCAAAATGTCGGACGTTAATAACGGGCACGTGGATATCAATCCGTTTGAATCTGCGACATATATTAAATGCAAAAGTAACTCTGTTTGATTGTGTTTTAATAGAAAATCAAAATGAACTTACCAAGTAATATAGATAAGTTATCGAAAGACAGTAATGGCGTGGCTCCCTGGCACGGTATAAGATCGTCCAACGTGATGTAAGCGTCCCTCGCGTCGTCCCTCTCCGACCTCGCCAACATCGCGTCCCGGCCCTCCGTCAGGCAGAACGTCACGTCCTTCTCTAGCCGAACGCATTCGCGAATGTAATCGTATTCGCTGAGGGAACTGCCGGGGGTTAGGTATTCTTTCGCGCCCCATACCTGAAAATATATTTAGAAAGTAAATAAATAATAATAATATCTTGACTTAGTTCGATATCATGTGGGATGTGAACTTAGCTGCCATTGTACCTATACATTCGTTATCGTTACAGTAAATGGATTGATAGCCAAGAGTCTCGACCAACTTTATAAGAGGCTGGTGATGGGTCGATGTGTCAAGAGATACAGAAAGTCGTGCTCGTTGACACGATAAGTATTGTTAGGAGATTTCTGTTTCTGCACTCCAACGGCAGCTTAGACTCTTTTCCCGATACCGATAGATCTTTTTTATATTTTAAAATGTAAATTACGAAATACGTCGCGGTCCGTGCTTTGGACAACTCCCACAGCTCTCACAGCTCTTGCTTAAGGCGATACCTCGAAAATAAATTGTGGTTTTGTGGGCGTGGCTTAGCTTCCACGGCTGGCCGCTACGCGTCGCCTTCGTCCGTGTGACGTTGTCAAATAAGTGATTAGAAATATTTTATTGAGTTTTTAGGAATTTTAGCACAGGAGGCATGGAGTAGACAAAAATAGAACAATTAATTATAAAATTAAATGTTTACCATTGGCAAAATACATAGATACATATTTATAAATATTTATAAAAATATTTAATTAAAAAGTTCAGAAAATATCACTCGATAAAATATTTTTCTTGGTAATAACTATTATGTAATATAACTACGATTGTGTTATTGTGTTTAATCAACTATAAGTAAATAAATAAATATCTATAATTCTTCTATATGTGTGTATGTCGCTGAACTCCTAAACGGCAGGATCGATTTTAATGAAATTTTGTAGGGTCACGGATGGTTCAGATTCACAATTGGACCCGGTGGCGCTGCTGTCGGTATATCGGACCTGGCAGACGTCGTCCTACCCGGAAAATGTACGGGTAGGACGACGTCTGCCAGGTCCGCTAGTAAATATATATATATATATATTTTATAATACTTGGTTGGCAAACAAGTATACAGCTCGCCTGATGTTAAGCAGGTACCGTAGCCTATGGACGCTTATTTTTTTTACACCAGCGCTTAAGATGCGAGTATCCCTAGGATACGAATACGTTTATTTAAAACACAATATGAGCGCTGAATACCTGTACTCACACACAGGAACACAACTACACCGCTGTGTGTAGTTATTTGGCTGTGGTCTTATGTAAGGTGAAGGTCCTTCGCCAGTCGGGCTTGCTCGCTAGTATGGTGCCCTATCTTTCTTAAAATTAGTCAGGCTGAGGTGATTTCTTTTTAATTTTCTTGTAACAAGTTGTTTCTGACGGCTCCGCAGTTATAACCTAACCAACTATTTTCTTTTCTGGTAACAAGTCGTATCTGACGGAGTCACAGTTTGCAACCTAACCTAATTTTCTAGTAGCTATTTCTAACTTAGTCTAACGTATTTTACAGTTAGCAAATTAATTTAGGTGTTTTAATCTAATATTTCCAATTATACTGCTTAATTATTCTGACTGAATATGGTGTTCCTTCATTTGAAGACAGAAATTTCATAGAATGTTAATAATTAATAAAATCTATGTATATATACGTAATGTATCTATTTCTACATATTTATTGAAATAAAATACCATGGAAAAATATACCGATCAAACAGCATGCGTTAAAAATTCTACTGTTTGATTATTTTGTTAAATAAAAACAAATATTTTTAAATTCATTAAGTTTCTGCAATGTCGAATATGTTTAATTGAAGTCAATTGTCCATTGAAACCATTATATTCGAAATATGGACATTTTAAAGTTCATTGAAACAATAATATTCGAAATATAAATACTGTTTCGCAGAAAATGTTTCATATAATATTTGGGCCCTGTAGCTTAAATATTATATGAAACATTTTCTGCGATACAAAATTCGATGAAATTTCTGTCTGTGAATGAAGGGCGTTCCCTTCATTATAAATAAAACGGCGTTCCCATCATTCGCAGACAGAAAATTCATAGAATTTTGTTAATACCAGAAATGGCAATAGCAAGTAGGTTAGGTTAAAACTGCGACCTGCTAGAAACAATTTTACATAAATAAAAAAAACTTACCGCAGCCTGAGAATATATAATTAACATTATTATTTAAATATAACATTATTATTTTAATTCAAAATTATACTTTACCTGTAAAATATTTGACTGAAGTGAAATTTGCAACCCTTTATCTCTCTATCTTTTTTTAAATACTCTTTGTATTTAAAAAAAGATCGTAAACTCGTTTTCTCGGTAATAACTTTTATATAAACTAAACAATATGATGATAAAGAATATTTAATTTGATTTTCTATGAGAATATCGAAAAATAAAAAGTAATTTTTAACAAAAATTTTTAGTTGAATTTGTTTAGAGTAAACATTCCGTGTATTGAATATTCTATGAAATGACAATATGATAAAAAAAAGTGAAACGAAAATCTATAATACTTTTATTTTTTCTTATTATTAAAATTATTTTATTTATTATTACATTGAAGGAAACTAATAAGAAATATTTTTAAGATTGGATTTTTATAATCCAATCTTAAAAATATTTCTGATTAGGACATAGGTACTTAATCATATTTTACTACCTACTATACTAATAGAACCTTACGTATATCATCAAAAAATACTAAAAATAATTATAATATTTTTTTAAATACAAAATGTTGAAGTGCTACTCCATCCCTCTTTTTGTTATTAGTCTGTCACTTTCGGTAATAGTTCCACTAGAGTTGGGAAAATGCCTGAGAATTTTAGGCAAATTTGGCAGAATGTCTATAAATGCCCGAAGAAATTCTATGTAAATGTCATACCATGTGCTCAGTTGCACTTTGAGACGCATTCGACACTTATTGTTAGTTATTCTTTGTGAATAACGCAATGAAGGGAAATGAAACGAAGGATGCGCAAAGGCATAAAGTCACGATTTAATTTTTGCGCTGTGATCGTGGCGTGAACTTGGAGAAGTTCTATGTTCAGCAGAGGAATGCAAAAGCTGATGATAATTAGGAATTGATTCTGAACCAAAAATATATAATGTCGGTATTATCAGGTTTTATTATTTTGCCCGCCAGGCATAAACACATTGGGCATCTCTTGCTATCATTTACTTTATAAAGTAAGTCTTAAAAATATACTATAATGTAGTACATTCAATACGAATTTGTGATGAATTGAATAACTAATTTGGTTAATGACCTGTTTAATAAATTATAACATTTAAAAATACAAAAATCTGAGAGAACCGATCTGCAAAAAAGTAGCATACGTCCGTCGTTGGTGAGGCCTACCGGCCGACTAAAAGTGTGGCGAGTGAGAGTGATGCAAATACTTTTGTAAGGCAAAAGAAGAGAGAGCTATAATGATGCATGCGCTCAGAATAAAATAACGTATGTGCCAAATTGAATTGTCTACTTTTTACTAAAATACATTATCAAATAAAAAAAAAAAATCTTAGCAAAACTTTGATACGATTGTCCTCTATGTTTTAAAGTAAACCCCGTTGAATAAATCTTAAGTTTTATTACATAATACAGAAAAAGGGAAAAAAATAGAATGGACTTCGCAGCTGTTTTCTATCGAGGATATTTCTTCCAATCACGTTTTCCTCTTACCATATGGTAGATCATAGAATTAAAAAATGTATGCTAAAGTTTTAACTTCCTATTTTAAATGCTTAGCGAATTACACTTATTATAATATCCTTATTATTTTCAATGTATCACCTTAATTTAACTACGGTTACCTAAACAACAAGATTTATAATAATTCTTACCCTCAGCATATATTCAGACATATCTTCTCTAATGTCCTCGTCTAGAGAACATACTACAGTTAATATCACATGTTCCACAGTCGACTCAACTGAAATAAAAAAAACATTACGAAATCAATTTTGTGAAAAACGACTTCTCAATGTAAAATAGACTTTATGCTAATAAAAATATGTATGCTAATAAATTAAAGTACAGATAGCAAAAAAGTCATCAGATATATTTTAACTGCTTTGATAAATGTACGATATATTTTTTAAATAAAACATATTTAATTGATCGAGATAGTAGAACTGTATTTATACAAAAAAATATATCTTTTATCTCTTTTGTTGACGTTACAATCGTCAAAATGTAATAGGTCCGTCAGACAATGGATACTAACTGTGGTCTACTTCTGCTTAAATTAAGTCACAAATAGCATATTTAATTCTGGCTTGCAATCGCACATCACAGTAAAAGGTATATCTATATAATTCACATTAGTGTCTTTGTCTGTAGGAATATGCCTGCCATATTGCAAGGATTGCAGATATTAAAACCACGGGCACATAGCAACATTACAATTATTTTTATCGACAACGAACGAAGTTACCATCACCACCACGCCAAGTTCCATCATATTATAGACTCTATTCTAATACAATCAAGGTATAATTTAGCTTACCGTCAGACGTGAAGGTAAAAGGTTCATCGGAGTGTGCGTGATGGACTAGAATCTTGATACTGGTGTTCGGAGGGTACTTGCCGCCAGACCGGGCAGCAATCACGTGACCTGGGTTTGTCTTTGCATCTGTGTGCACGAATCTTTCTGTAAGTAAAAAAATGGTTTCAATATCGGAACCGATGAACACAGAGATTAATATGCTAAGCAGAGTTTCTTTCTAGACTCTTCTCTTGTCAGCAAACTGGTCGTAGGTAATTAAGCTAACACCAACATGGATTTTCTATTACAATAATGACGTATGGCCTTTAGAAGTGACTGCCTTCGTATCGATCGTGAATTTCTGTACAGAAAAATCCAGTATCAATTTTTGCCCGACCCGAGAATTGAAGCCGGCACCTTGGAATCAGCACAAACTGAACATGTCGCACTCAACGACAACTAGGCCAAAGAGACAGTGCTTATATTATTTACTTAATAAATAGTTGAAACATAAATCTGTCTTCATGTACAGTGTAATACTTACTTCGAACATCAAGAACCATTTTTAGAAAAGCTTTGTGCTCGCTGTCGTAATTCCTAGTTCTTGTTTTCACTATACAGTCGTAGAGTTTATTCTGAAACGTAAAGTATGAATGTATTACGATTAAAATACTTACAAAAATAATATATGAAAATGTTGACACACTTATTTTATACTTGCAACACCAAAGGTACCACTAGCGCGTTACCGACGATGTAAAAACCTAATGAAGAGGATAGGATCCGCACACATAAAATAGCCACAGATATATACGTATACTCATGAATATTTCCCAGAAAGGTTGGCAGTGGCTACGGATTTGTACTGCTAATATCTTGACATAAAATTCCGTCGTTAAATGCACCCTACAAAATTTGCTTTAGTGTCTACATGAAAACAGAAGCGGATATTTCTTCTTCATATGAAATTAGTATGATATCAACTTTATTACCTATCTTTAAAGTTGTTATTGTTTGAATATCAAATAGACAATAACTTGGTATAAGAACATGGCACAGCCTCGGTGCTAACCTAAATATATTTCATAAATTTATCAAATGTCAGTGAAGAAGATTTTTAACAGATAAATAATTATTTTTGTTTTGACCAGATTGGCATTATATAGCATGGGATTTAGAAAAGGTCGGCAATGCGCAGTGATACCTTTGTTGTGGCAAGCTACCATAGGCTACTGGTACTGCTTACTTGGCTTTTTAGTAGTACTTATATTTTTAAAAATACTCACAGTGGTAGACCGCAGCGCAACAGCGGGCACGCTGGGTATAGATTTCGGCGGTGGCGACGGTAACGTGTCCTTCTTATTCACCGTGGCATAGACAGCTTCACGCATCTCCGTCTCACCGTACAAAAAGTCCAGAGGATCGTACTCCTCGTACACTGAGCTTGAACACTCACTTGAAGCGGCGGCATTCTCTGTTAAATATGAGGAAATAATATTGTTTTACACCCTACACTAAAACGAGTGCTGTAATACCAAGGAGGATGGAAAAGATGAAAGAAAGAAAGAAGATTTTTTTTTTTAGAGAGGGGAAATGTGATAGATAGATAGATAGATAGATAGATTGTGATCATATTTCTTTCGATATAATTACTTTTTTTCTCATTGTTATTAAGAAAAGGACACACAAAAGCAAGAGGGGGAGAATAATGACTTAAGATAAGACAATAATAAGTCGGGAATGAATTACACGATGGCCGACAGTAATCTTAAACTGAAATTATATAAAATGTTTTTAAATAAACACATCCCAAATTAATAACAGAAATCGCACCATCAGTGGAAAAGAGGCTTTAGTTGAGAAAGCCATTTGACAATTTTGAACCTTAACTGTAATAAAGCATAAGATGAAAATTGCTAAACAGGCGTATCTCATCTTAGGTCATTATTCTCTTGTGGGTGGGAAATGTGATATGATAGAATAAAGTAGCTGTATAATTGTTTCAGCCTTTCAAATAACAACAATGTATTCCCAAATAATCAAAATAAGTTGCATAAGAACACTTAAAACTATTATCAATTTTAACACAGTGCGACTTATACGCTAAGTTTTAATTAATCAAAAACGTTTTAGCACAACCCAAATCAAAGTTATACAAATAATACAATTATTTTATATTATCGACTTATATTCGCAATAAATGAGTTGATTGATCGATTCTAGAACAAAGGGGTAATGACGAACAGGATAGTAGAACGACTCGTCAAATATTTGATCGAAGTTACGAAGATATCACAAATTCATTTTAATTATGCCACTTTGGTTGGCTTTAACTATAAAATAGAAGAATCTGGCATGATGACATATCAACGTTCAGCAACTCAGTCAAAGTAGATATATTGCTGCGTGCACGTGGTCGTCACACCAAATACGTGCGTGTAGATTAATTGGGAACAAGATAATATAAATATAAGGTTGTCTTTTCTATCTTACCCAATTTTGCTATCAATTTTGAAATTGCTATCAATTTTCAAATTACTATCAATTTTAATTTGCTATCAATGCTAAAACTAAGCGTATACGGAGATGCAGGCTGCGCAATGCGTTATTATAAAGAACGGTACACGTATACGCATTCGTGCACATCTACGTCACGCACTACTCGGGATTCAGATTCCTTCGCGCACGTCTCCGCATACGCTTAGGCTTAATTAGATGTAAATTACATTCCTGATGCAATATTTGACGAATTGAATACCCAATTAACACAAACATAGATATATATGATTACAAAACAAAATATCGTATTTTTAATAATGGCAATCGCAGAATTTAATAATGAGATTGGACTTCAAAATGAGAATATAAAAAAAATAATTACAAAGATACTATACATACTAACAAATTTAAACATATCTTAGTTGCATGTATTTTTTTTTTTTTTTATACTACTTGGGTGGCAAACAAGCATACGGCCCACCTGATGTTAAGCAGTATCCGTAGCCTATAGACGCTTGCATTACCAGAGGTATCACTTGCGTGTTGCCAACCCATTTTTTTACACCAGGGCTTTAAGATGGAAGTAACCCTGGGATAGGAATACGTATCTTTCAAAACGCATTCCTAAATGAGCGCTGGAGACCTGTACTTACACACAGGAACACAACTACACCGCTGTGTGTAGTCATTTGGCTGTGGTCTTCTGTAAGGTGGAGGTTCTTCCCCAGTCGGGCTTGCTCGCTAGTATGGTGCCCTACCTCTCTTGTATTTAGAACTACACACAAAAAGTAATTCTAAACACACACAAATAAGATACAATTTCATTTGTCAGTAAGTAATGTGTGGTGCATCGTTGACCGCCATATGTAGACCCTTAATTTGAAACAAATGGTTCACTTGATACGACACAACGATTTGGTCACAAAACATTTAAAATAATAAATATAGTTCAGCATATCTCACGTTTTGTAAGATATTTTAAATAGTTGTATATATACACTAGAGGTCGCCCGCGATTTCGTCCGCGTGGTTATTTGGAATATTTTCCCCGATTTTAATATATATGTCACTACTGCACCGCTCCTATTGATCATAGCGTGGTTTTATATAGCCTATAGCCTTGCTGGATAAATGCACTATTCAACAAAAAAAGTTTTTTTCTAATCGAACCAGTACTTTCTGAGATTAGCGCAATCAACCAAACAAACAAACAAACTCTTCAGCTTTATAATATTAGTATAGATACATTATTGATAACCGCACGCAGGAGGTGCGAGTTCAATCCCGGCAGTGCCAATGTAAATTTTACTTCGTGTAGTTTATTTCTATGAATCTAATAATTGATCAACTGCTAACGGTGAAGGAAAACATCATCCTCATGATGTTTTGAACCTACATTTTTATTCATTTATTAAACTTCATACACAAAATGTATGTAAGTAAAACATGTACTTCTAATACCTACGTCAGTATAGAGCTATATATATTATAAATATATATATACCTATTTATATTTATATGTAAACTACGTAAAATACCACGTTATTCATTAAGGAAAAAAATAACTATAAGGTTCATATCTAACCGCAACAAAACTAAACGCCTAAGGATAAAACTATTTTTGTGGTTAGAATTATTGTAAGCATAAAAGGGAAATATTTTACCTTAATTATTAATTACTAATTATGTTAGTTATTTATAAACCAAGTTTATTTTCAAAGATTAGCAAAATTACTTTGAAAATTCATTAACCCATATAAAGCTGCAGCCAATGTTTGTCACTTCACGTGGCGACTTTACACGATGGACGGAAATCTATTTTTTTAATTCACTACCAAAACTTAAGAACTTGTTGTGAGATTGTGATTGGAGCCTCTTTTTAAGCATGCAATGCATGTATTAAGAGACTCCGCAATGAATCCGCATGAAGCTTTTGTTGTGATCGATCGGATCCGACTACCGGCAAATGTAAACAACCTTGCACCTAATTATAAGCTATTGACTCGACCCGATTTATAACGGGCGTGCGGAGTTGTTATAACCCACGATATTTCTTGTCGGAGCCGATAATAATTGTGTCGGAGCCGACAATAAGCCGGTGTCGGATCCGCCGGTTCCGACACCCGGCAAGTAAGAACGAGTTCTAACGCAAGATATGCTGAACAAGAGTATACCTCATTCAAAAGTCCATAATGAGACACAAACCACTCACCGATATTATTTTTCTCAGTTAGTAGTGGATCAAACGCTTCTAACACACTAACTCTTACGCTACCTTGGGCGCTAGTGTTGCGACCGAAGTCGATCAGATTCATCGACTTTGGTAGACTACCTACGGTGTCGTTGGACTCGTTTGACTGAAAAATAAAACATTTAAATTAATTAAAATAGCAATAATAGTAGTCAATGGATGAGGGCAGTTCGAATCAGAATCGAGCAACGCGTGAGAGATACTCCTGGTGTTGCAAGCATCCTTAGGCTACGGTTACTGCTTACCATCAGGCGGGCCTTATGCTTGTTTGCCTGCTTGCCTGATTGGTAGTATAATAAAGTCCTGCTTTGTCTACTAAGCAGGACATTTTTACTTTTTCCCTGAGTATAAATACGAAAATAACTCTTGTCTGTTGGTTACCATTTTACGTCTGAAAATTTTATACGAGACAGCCATCTGTCTCTTTGCCGAATAGTATAAAATTTTCAAGTACCTATGTTCTTCTCAAGTTTACCATTATCCTTGGGAAGAACGAAAGGCGAAGCCAAACAGGCAGTATCTAAGGCTGCCACAAGCGACAGCCACAAAACACCGCCACCGACCGGTTTTCATACATTTTATTTGTAGCGTGTGGCGACCACCGACGTCAACCGTGTGCGACGAGTCCATATAAACTATATGAAACCTACGGGAAATATGCCGGAGGCGGCGTTTTGGTGGTTGTAGCCGGTGCTAATATATAAACTTACTGCATTGCTAACTTCAGACAACTTCCTAGAACTGCTCTCAACAGGATCTTTCGACGGTTCAGGCTTGACAACCGGTTGACTCACACCATTATTACTTGCAGTATTACTCGACAACGGCGGGTACGCATGCACTTGACTTAGATTTGGATATATCGATGGCCTTGGAGGCCTCGATATCATATTAGTCGTATTATAGTTATATGCTGGAGGGGCAGGGTATGGGGGGTATGGAGCAGGAGTTGCCATTCGAGTTTGACTATACTGTACAGGGTACATAGGAGGATTAACTGGTACATATGTTTGCGGCATATCTGGTGGTACCATTGGGGAGTAATACCCATAGTTAGGCATTGGTGTAGGCATACCGTATGGTGTTTGGGGATATGGAGGGATAGGGTTGTAGGGAGGTTGGTAGTTGTAGCCATATTGAGGTGCGTAGTATCCTGGCCTTTGGTTATATGGTTGATTGTTCATTGTGACGGGTGATTGGTCTGTTTGTGTTGCGTTTAGTGCTAAATCTTCAGTTTGTTGACTCAATCTGTGAAACGTAAACAAACATACACATTTTATTATTAGTTGAAACGAAAGTAAAAGTTAGTTAGTTATAAATTGTAAAAATCAGGGTAATATAATCATATTATGAAGAGAAACGATTAGAATTTTTGTATATTTATTTGTAATTATTAAACACAAAAATTACTCAACAGATTTTAGCAATTATTACACCTATAGAAATGTCCAAATATATGTCAAGACGGGCCGCTAGCGACTAATATTTATATTTTTGGATAATAAATTCTATATTATTCTAAAAATATAAATTAATACGAATAGTTATCATACAACGTAATGAAGAGGGAAAGTCCCAGAAAGCAGTTTAATTTACATCTTGTTTTTGGTCCCGATTCATTCTATCGTATAATTAATCAATGTGCGCGTACTCATTTACTGTTACGTCATATACCTCACATGACGTAACATTTGATATGTACCTACGCGCATCATCTAGCATCACTCAGTGCGCGCATTTTCCTCGTAAATAACATGCTTCACTTCCCTTCTATGGAAAATTATTTATTTAAAATATCCTGAGTGGTTTCTTAGCACCGATTATAACTTAACATAATCTTTATAAGCAAATACAAAGAATGTCTGGAAGAGATCGCTTTTAGTGATAAGACCGCCTATTGTCACTACCTGTACTTTTTTGTGTAGTTATGGCGCCATCCGCAAGTGTTAGTAAATTTAAATATTATTTTGGTTCTTGTTTTGTATTGTTAAGAGTATAATATGTGGATGGCGATAAAGAATATTTTAGCTACCTATAAATTTTTAATCTTCTGTAATAATAATAATAATAGCAACCTATATATCGAGGAGAACTCTTGATTAGAAGGAGACCCATGCCCAGCCATTCATGGGTCTCCTCCTAATCAAGAATGAGAGAGAGAGGGTATAGGCCTTAATTCACACTCGCCGGCCTAATGCAGTTTGGTGGTAAATCTTCAGTACTTTAATGTAATTTTGTGGGTGTGTTTGAGTCAGTCCTGGAAAGTATAGATTGAGACCCGGTAGGTGGCGCTGCAGAACAAAGTCTGCTAGTAATCACATAATATCTAGGTACAACCAAAATAAGCCAATGGTATTCAAACAACTGGTAAACATAAATTCCTAAATACATAACAAAACACAAAATCGTCAATCACACAAATATTGTCCTAGGTAGGAATGGAATTACATGCAGCTTGGCTTAGCCAGGGGAGGGGAGACAGGAGCGGTCCACCCCGGGTGGTCTCCGGTTTAGAGGTGACACCAGACCCGAATTAAGTCTTTGCCAACGGGGTGACACCCGTTTACAAGGGAGAGTGACATACAAAAGATTTTTTTATTTGTTTTAGATTTGATGCATGGGGTGATGGGTACCATAGATATTCAAATGTCACCCATTCTAGCTATGCAATTGCTAAGCATTTAGTATAACTGAATATTAGACAAAAAAGAAACAGTATATTATTAGAATTAATAATCAAAACTTTCTAACAGCTATTCGTTTCTATTTTCCTTAAAGTATGTCTATGTATATATTAAGTTTTAATTTATGATTCAACTCTACATATTATTATGTATATCACACTAAGATATAACCTATCTTAATCAACAGTCAGCTTATATTTTTTATCAAACAATGAATCTTATCAAGCTGTTATCTTATAAATATTGGGTAACAAATGAATGTGCGCGACTTTTTCATTTCTTTATATTTTTTCAAATTTTAAAAAGACTTGCTTTTGGGAACAAGCCCTGTGTCGCAGGGGACCGGGCACAAAGTGCGCTCAGACCACCATTGTCGAACCGAGCCACCATTAGTGTAATCACAGAACAAAAAAATCTGTGATCCACAAAGGTGGTTCTGAGTTCCGTGTGGGGTTCAAACTTCCAAGTAAATCAAATTACAATTGTTCATTCGAATATATGCTACTATAGTCATATTATACTACTTGTATAAAACGCTATACTGCTATATTGCGGGGAGCAGCGCATTAAAACCAGCACGAGAACCAATTATTATTTTCGAGAGCGTTTCGCTTCCACCTTTTTTATCCTAGATAGGTACCAAACAAGCATACAGCCCGTCTGATGGTAAGCAATTACCTTAGCCTATAGACGTTTATAATACTATCGGTAACACTTGCGTGTTGCCGATCCAACAAATGAAACAAAAGCGTTTTGTGATGTAGTATCTCACAAGAAGACAATATGGAAGTTTCTAGAAAAATGCATACTTAAATGGACACAACTACACCAGTGTGTGACTATACATTTATTTGGTTATGCTCTTCTATAAGGTACTGGTTTTGCCCCAGTCAGGTTTGCTGGTTTATATGGTGATCTACCTCTCTCAAAATATAGACTATGTTACCCACTGATAGATAATGTAGCTTTTTTAATGGTTTAGAATTCTCAAAATCGGTCGAGTTGTTTTCGAGTTAAATCGTAAAAACAATCATAACATCAAACTTTTCCTCTTTATAATATAAGTTTAAATTTACTGTAAATGAAGGAAAGCGGGTGTTTTAAAGAAAACCACTATGCGCGGCCATAAAACAGCACCTAATCAATATTAACTGTACATCAATTTGTGGACACAACATAATGCACATGGTACATTTTAAACAATGGATAAGCGAGTTAGATATATACAATGTTTTTATGGAGTTTTATGATGCATATCATATCAAATAAATAGCCATTGTTACTGAGAGATAATAAAGAAATTAATTCACACAGTATATGAAGACAATTTGTTTTCTTAATCCCTTACATATTTCGCTCAATTAGCTGTCGGAAGAAGAATTATAGTCCGGCAACTTCGTGCGCGACCGTCCCGCGGGGTACAGACGGTGGCGGGGACGAGGTAGCGCGTCATTCTTAGTACACGGCTACACACGCGGATGCACGCGTTTTCCTTCCCCGCTACACCACCCGCTACCCGCTGACATCATGGGTACGTCGCCCCCGCCAACGTTTGTCACCCCGCGGGACGGTCGCGCACAAAGTTGCCGGACTATAGGTTTTTAATTTGCGAGGTTTTTTGTACGGACGACTCACGCAGAAGACGAGAAGGTAGGTACTAAAATAACAAAAATAATAATGCTAAGTCCGTAATAAAGACTTGTACCTACTCGTGAATGAAAGTGAGAGACATGCAAAAAGTATTCATGTCCCAAAGAAGTGGCTAAAATTGACGCCAAGGACCCTGACGTCCTTATAACGAATTATTTTTGGTCTAAATTTGGTGCCTCGTAAACTAACTGCGTGAATTAGGAGAGGCGTATGTAAAACCATTGTATTTTAAATGACTGTTTGTTTCTTAATAAAATAAAATAAAATAAAAATAAAAGTATTTCCGCAGCAGTAGGATGAAACAGGCTTATTGATTAAAGAATTCAACTTTATAACCATAGTAGGTAGGTAATTTAGTTAGATTGTCATAGTTATAAATTCAAATTTAAATAGAAAATAAATCTATATAAGAACGTCATAGTACGACCCCTGATATTTTATAAATATAGTAACTAGCCCCGGCTTCGCACGTGTGGTATTTCCCTGAGCCCGTAATATATAATTTAATTTAGTATCACAAATAATGTGGCTGTCTATGTAGATCCGGAGATTACAAACTCAAAAATTTTACCTCTTTATAATATAGTATAGAAAAAGATACATACTTGTTTATCTTATCGATGCACTCCTTGAGTTTGAGATGAGGTTCTTTGGGCGCATGCTTGGAAGTGGGGCTTGAGAATGATATCAGGTCGCTGCTGTCGTCCCGCGTTGGACTCGTTCCAGTTGATCTGTCACAGTACAAATACATCTATTGTTAACATCTACCAAAATGATCGACATAGCTTAAAGGCCTCGAGAATAGTAGCCGGCAAACATTATCAACAAAAGAAGGCGTGGTTCTCACATGTACAGTGATGCAGTCGTGCTGCAAGGTGTAAGTTTGACAGTATTAACCAATGACGCGAATCGTTAAATCCTCTGATTGGTTCATTGCCGCGCCCCAGCCGTCACCCCCCGCACATTCCACCAAAGTCAAATACATGATACTTATGAACGTCATAAAAACAAATGCCAGCATACTTTTTTCTTACGGCCAATTCGTTGACTAGGGTAGGGCCTCGAGAAGAATTGGCAAGAAACTCGGGTCACTCATTTTAATCGCCAGAGTATAACATTTACAATTTGATATAAGTTACAATATTAGTGTTAACAAAAAGGGACGGAAACCAATATACCAAAAGATACTTAATAACGATTTCTGCGCGTTTGTCAAGATGTTTACCGGCAAAACCGATGGCCTCTGAGACAGAAAGGTCTGGAGTGGCGACTACGAACTGCTCGACGCAGAGTAAGCTCGTCTCCAACAAGCTTGCAGGCAGCCGATGAACAAGATCAGCTTAAGACTGAATGCTGTGAAAAACCTTGGGAGAGGCCGGCAGTAAACGTGTTTCGGCTGAACGTCTAGTCTGTGACTGTAGAGACCGAGATAAAATACGTAAAGATATGACACGTTTGATTATGTGTACAAGCGAATATCAACTTTCATGCGTGTCCCGTAGGATTACTTTCGCGCACCAGCAAACGACCCATTGGATACTTTAATATATTTTTACATTAGATAGACCATTAAGCTAATACAATATTACTAAATACTATAGCAATTAGTCAATTATTCCTATACAAGTTTCTATCCGCGTCTTCGCCCGTGCGTACAATCCCACGGAACCTTATTTTTTTCATAATAAAAGTATGTGCTATACCAGACTATTATCTATCTTTGTGCCAAATTTCATCCAGATACGTTTAGCCGTTTTGGCGTGATTAAGTAACAAACATCCATACATCCATCCAAACTTTTGCATTTATACCAGTTTAAATTAGTCGTTTTTTTATCTATATAAAAAAAACGACTAAACTTGGTATTACAAAAAGTAGGGACGAAAACGCGCGAGTAATGCTCCTCGTATCGTAAGCGTCCATAGGCTACGGTAACTTCTTATAATAGCCGGCAAACAACTTGACAGAAAGACAGACAGACTTGCGCAGAAAGCGTTTTTTAGGTCTCTTTGGTGGTATGTGCGGGGCGAGACGGACTGGGCGCGGCATTGCACCAATCACAGTATTGAAGGATTCGCGTCATTGGTTAATCCTGTCAAAGTATGCACCTTGCAGCACGACTGCAATTGGCTGCAGCACTATACACGATGCGCGAACTACGCCCTTACTTTTGCTCAAAATGTTTTCCGGCATCAATACCATCAGGCGACCCATATGCTTGTTTGTCACCATGATAGTATAAAATATCTACCCTGTATTACACATTCATATACGACCTCCTTATAACATTATCTTCATTGTACAATATTTATTGTGAATAAGCCACGTGTATATTCAAGGTTACACGTACAAGAGATAAGCATTGTTCCAGCCCTATTCAAAACATTGTTGTTGTTACATACACTGTAAAAACATATTTCTTTTAATATTGATGATTATGTCGCAAGAAACGATTTAGTTATTAACATCGACTCCCACGAGGGCGGAACCACATATATCCTTCCTCAGGATCAGGGACCGTACAAAGAGGTTTTAAAGCAAAGTTCGGATACTTGTCCAAAGGGTATTGAAGAACTATAACCAAAGAAAGGGTATTGAAGGACTATAACCAAAGAAAACAGTGCAATTTAAGTGGATATGCATGTACATGCTTAGAAGGTACGAGCTGAAACAAAAACAGAAATTTGAATATAAAAACAAAATATTTGAATGACAAAAACCAAAATACTTAAAATTAAAACTAGCAAAAAATGCACTGTATGCCTCACGGCTGCTTTGAAATAGGTGCACCGCTGGCCGCGGTCGTGGACATGCAATTTTCAAACAAATACCTTAACCGAAAACCAGGGTTACTTAAACCCGTTGAAGGGGTTACACATCTTTTTTTTTATCAGATCCCACACTAGAGAGCAAGCTCTGTGTCGCGGGGGACTTTACAAACATACAATTAACGGACACAAAGAACAATTCTTCGTGGGTCACACAAAGTTTGGTCCTGTGTCGGAATCGAACCCACAACCTCGTGCACAGCAGGCGCATACTGCGGCCACTGGACTACCGAGGCAGTCAAAGAGTTTCATTAAATTACATATCAAAGGGTTTCATTAAAAATACCTCTTTAATAACCTTTATAAACGAGTATCCGAACAGATAGTCCCTGCTCAGGATACTTGCCAAATTTAATTAACATCCGTTCAACCGTTTACTAGTGCAAATATAACAGCGTTACTTTAGCATTTATAATATTAATAGGGATATTTTCGGTATTGCCAACAATCTCGCTATCGTTATATAGGTAAGTAGGTATCGCAAGAATTTATCAGTAAATAACAGTGGCCGGTATAGATTACGTTTTTAAAAAAAAATATTAGGTATATATTATTAAGGACATCGCGTAACTTTACATCAGAATTTCAATTATTTGACTTCATAGGAAAGGGCCGATTTGCGAAAGGGCCCAAACCGTCCCAATCGGTTTTATATGAGACATAGGTAGCTAATATTCGTACTGCTGTATTGGCTGACTAAACAGATAATAACCAGTATAATTGGATGTATCTAGTTTTTGTACAAAAATACGTAAGTATCCTTTAAAATCGGTTAAGAGCTTAGTCGACGCCACTTACAAAAGACCAACACTCTTCCTTTCGCGACAAGAATGAAAGATATTCTACTGTGGTCTTTATTCTTTGACACGAACCGGCAGTTCAACTTGAAGGGCAATAGAATATAAGAAGTTGCTTAGTAGGTTAGCACGCTCTGTGACACACGAAATTTTAGTCAAATTATAACTTGGCAAGTTGAAATTTAATATGATTGAAACCCCGTCATATTATATTACGCCGGATTCACGCTGACGCGTTGTGTCGTGATGCGTCAGAATGGTATCAAATTCATGAATTTGATTGGACAAAAGTCAAACCACGACACATAAATGTGTATCCCACAATATATATGTAAATTGTGTATATGTTTTGTTGAAAGTAACCTCTAAAACTGCTGATTTGTTTCTGATCTATTCCTCTAATAGGAAGCTATTTTTTATCGACATGCTACGCACAATTCGATTTTCGACGAATTTATGGGATTTGACATAAGTTGACGACATTATACCGTAAACTTACGTCAAATGCTTTCTATTCGATATTTGATTCGACTATTGTTTATGCCACTAGTCTAGAGGGGGGCTGATGCAATATGACACGAGGCGTCATATCAATGTTGTTCCGGGTTTATTTACAACACATATATTAGGTATGTTCTACTGCAATGCATACCTCTTCCTTCCTTTATCAAGAGAGACAGTTATGTCTCTCTTGATAAAGGAAGTCTTAACCCACACACGCTAGCCCAATGCGGGACAGGTATAAGACATGATATGGTTTATCCTATTAATATTATAAATACGAAGGTATGGATGTCAATCACGTCAAAAACGGGGATCAGAATGAAATTTGACACAGAGATTATACTCAGAAATAGAACAAAGACTATTCTAAGACAATAATAATTTTTAAAATCAACATAATAATATACGCCGCGGAACCTGCATAAGCTAGCTTGTAATAATATAGTGTGGTATTCACCTGGGTCCTTCAGACACAGAAGATCTCCCTCGTGGATTCCTCGGCGGTGGCGGGAGCGCTGGCGGTGGTCCGTCGGTATCTTCACGCCTACGCGCACTGAAGCTGCCCACATCGCGAACATTATCTAAACAATATCAATGCGATAAGACAACGGACAAACCGGCCAATCATACATTTCACCATATTTTATTATAGATACAACTAAATAATAGATAACAAATTATGTTTCTTGTAAACAAAGAATAACAAACAATTTGTTTTTTGTTTATTGATAAATGAAAATTGTTTGGGTGTACACTTATGATAGGTAGCGCATCATACTAGGGCGCAGTCGACCTGGGTAAGGGCTACCAGCTTACAGCTTACTGACTACACACAATAGTGTACCTAATTGTGATCATGTGCGAGAGTATAGGTCACAGAATCCAAGGACCATACCACGACCTTTTATAGCGATTATTTCCGATCCTAATTTAAATTTCTTCACAATTAAACTATAATTATTTCGATCAGATTATGGTCGAAAATAAATAGCTAATAGGACGTCATAGTACGCCCCTTCGTTTTGCAAATACTAAAAACATTTGTTAGCTTGCATTGCCTATTCCTTAGAAGTATGTGGTAGGGCATCGAACCAAACGTTTCTTCAGAAAACCGCCCGTTGCATAGGCGGTAGAACACAAACAAGTATACATATACGAAGTCTCTCCCTAGACTAAGTGGCTAAATAGCACCCGTGAGGCTGCGTATTCACTAAAAATGTGCGAGGATGCGAAGCGTGGAATGTATTTGTTAAGAACCCGTAGAATCGCTTCATTAACCTAGCCCCGAAGCTAGTGGATCTCAGTCTAAACCTGGGATTTTAATATCATAGATAGATACAAACAAAAACAGCGGTGGAGGCCGAGTGGGAAAGTAATCGACTTGCACGCAAGAGGTGCGAG
Organism: Trisateles emortualis; assembly: GCA_947095525.1. Taxonomy (NCBI): domain Eukaryota; kingdom Metazoa; phylum Arthropoda; class Insecta; order Lepidoptera; family Erebidae; genus Trisateles; species Trisateles emortualis. The sequence continues at coordinate 14,187,452 of OX352736.1, read as the reverse complement.
TTCGATCCCGGGCAGTACCAATGTGAATTTCACTTTGTGGAGTTTATATGTACGAATCAAATGATTCGCCATCTGCTGACGGTGAAGGAAAACATCGTGAGGAAACCATGTCTTAGAAGAAATTCTGAAGACATGTCAGATTCACCAACCCGCATTAGGCCAGCGTGTGTGAATTAAGGCCTAAACCCTCTCTCTCTCTTGATAGAGGAGAGGAGACCCGTGCCCAGCAGTGGGACATATACTATTATAACTATTTCAATCAATCAGCTTATCGCAGTCTACTGCTGGACATAGCCCTCTCCCAACACGCGCCACAGCACACGGTCCTCCGCCTTCCGCATCCAGTGCGTCCCAGCGACCTGTTTTAGATCGTCGGTCCACCTAGCTGGGGGCCACCCTACCTTTTAATAATTCTTTTTTAAGACAACTTTCGCACTAGAGAACAAGCTGTGTCGCGGGGGACTCAAACATATAATTAAAGGACACAAATTACACCCAGACTCAGAACAATTCTTTGTGGGTGACACAAAGTTTTTTCCTGTATGGGAATCGAACCCACAACCTCGTGCACAGCAGGCGCATACTGCGGCCACTGGACCACCGAGGCAGTCAAAATTGCACACCAAATATAAATATTATATGTAGGTACAGAGTTTACTCACAAATTCTTCACTCAATCTTGTCACAGACACAAAGATGTTATTGTGAGTTGAATACACAACACGAGTGAAGTGAGGAATCGCATCTCTCTAGCCTAGTTGTCGGTCTATTGCTAACAAATAGAAATACTCTGCATTACTATTACACTTAAAGAATAATAGACTTCTCCACATAAATCTATACTAATATTATATATGCAAAGGTTTAGATCGATGGATGGATTTTTGTTACTCAATGACGGCAAAACGGCAAAACGGATCTTTTTTTTAATACTAGTTGGGTTGCAAACAAGAATACGGCCAGCCTGATGTTAAGCAGTTACCGTAGCCTATGCCCATTTTTTTACACCAGGTCTTTAAGATGGTATATCTCAGGGATAGGAACATGTTTCTTTCAAAACGCATTCCTCAATGAGCACTGGAGACCTGTACTCACACACAGGAACACAACTACACCGCGGTGTGTAGTTATTTGGCTGTGGTCTTCTGTAAGATGGCGGACCTTCCCCGGTCTAGCTTGCTCGGTAGAATGATGCCCTACCTCTCTTACCTTTCTATCTGATCTGATCAGATCTGGATGAAATTTGGTACAGTCATAGAATATAGTCTGAAATAGCACAAAAGCTACATTTTTTTTTATGAAGTTATGGGTCCATCTTTTTTGTTATACCGATGATTCTGCCAACATCAAGGTGGAGAGAGAAAGCTATTATCATAAAAAAAAAACATTGTTCCAGTTGGGATTGGAAACTAGTAGACAATTAGATTTTAATTATAGTATTTGGTGCATAAAATAACACAGAAACACGTCATTTTCCACGGGGATAAGCAAAGATTTAATCTTCAAATTATTGTCTGTCTGTTTGTTTCAGCTGATCTCCGACACGGCTAGACTGATTAAAACTGGAGTAACGGGAATTTAACTGCCAAATAGGTATTAGGTTATAAAAAGTTACTTGGGCTACTTATAAAAGGAAACAAAGGTACCGCTGAACAAAAACAGATCCATTAAATTTTAAACAAATTCAAATTGGGTAGTTTATACATCTTATTAATACACAAATCCATACTAATATTATAAATGTGAAAGTTTGTAAGAATGGATGGATGGATGTTTGTTACTCTTTCACGTTAAAACTACTGAATGGATCTGGATGAAATTTTGTACAGAGATAGATTATGGTCTCTAATAACACATAGGCTACTTTTTGCAGCGATAACATCCACGCGGGCGGAGCCGTGGGCAACAGCTAGTATATTATATATTGTTTGCCTCCTTGGTAGTATAAAAAAAGGAAGTCACAGGTACAGCCAATTTAAAAATATTACCACCATCTCAGCCAAGTCTTCCACTATCCATTACTAAATATATACATTATCTATGCTGATTATAAGCCTACTGTATTATCATTGCTCATAATCAGTGCCCCGTTTACACAATGTCATTGACCTTTAGCTTCCCTTACGTTCGATGCACAGACATTTCGTTGAACTGACAAAGCTTATTAATATTTCTTGTTTACACTGTCACAATTGATCTCGTTGTGCCAATAAAGAGGCCATTACTCATTTCAATTGCCGTTTTCGGTAGTTGCATTGGGAAAATTTTCTTTTTGTATGCATATACATAAACAAAAATAAATGCAAAATTAACTCATTGTTTATTAACCGACTTAAAAAAAGAGGAAATCATCAATGCATTTTAATGTTTGGTACCGCAGAACTCCATTTTTTATGAACCAATTTGAAAAAAATAAGTTTGTTACCTTTTCAACCAAATGACTGGATGAATCGTAATGAGCTAATAAAGTGTGTCTGGGTGGAAACAATCGGTGTAACATAGTCTCTTGTCTATCACAATGGGAGATAAGCGTGATGATATGTATGTATGTATGAAATATAACTTCTGAATGAAATACCTTAAATAATTGAATCTATACTAATATTATAAAGTATGTATGTTTGTTTGTTTGGTTGAACGCGTCTAATATCAGAAAGTACCGGTTCAATTAGAAAAAAACTTTTTTTGCTGAATAGTGCATTTATTCAGGAAGGCTATATAACATCATGCTATGGTCAATGGGAGCAGAGCAGTAGTGAGATATGTTGCAAAATCGGGAAAAAAATATACATTCGAAATTACTACGTGGACGAAGTCGCGGGCGACCCCTAGTTATACAATATTACAAATATCATTTTTACCACTACAGTGTTTGTATCAGTGACATTTAAGGAAATAAAACAGAGTTTATCATTTACAATATATGCGTAATAGTAGTGTTGATAACGCATACATACATACATATAAAATAGAACTTTAATGTTAGCTGAAAGATTAAAAAGTTGCAATGAGATAACTGGATGGTTTTTTTTCTATACAAGTAGTTAGTGGCCAGAGTTGTTCAGATCACCCATATAACCTCAGCCACAGCATTAGAAAAAAAAGGTTTTATTTTATTTTAGAAAAAATCTGTTCAAAATGTTTTAATCAATTGTTTCTTTTGCATTTAATGTTTTTTTAATTCGAATCAATTAGACCTTTAATATTTCATTTTATAATTTTGATTTAGTAAATATTTATAAAAAAATATTATTGCAGAATTTTAATCAATGCTAAATGCTTAAACCTTGTATATTTTAATGTTTAATTATTAATAGGGGAAACCCCAATATAGAATATTTTAACTAGGGGCATACTTACCCACTTATCCATTGAATTACTTTCTTTTTGAATAGTCAACATTGGAACTTAAAATTCCTAATTTAAAAGACACAGAGACTGTAGAGCTAACTTGTTTTATTTAAAACTATTAAGAGTCCTAAATATATATTATTCATTTTCATTTATTTCCATTAATTCTCAATTATTGAAAGTAGTCTTAAGCTATTTCTTGTTTTAACACTGTTTAAAACTTGTTTTAAACTTTGTTTTTAAACACTGAATAAAATAAATATTAATTTCTATTTTAAACATGTGTTTAATCATGCCAACTCTGCTCATCATCTAACAATTGTTAATAGTTGGGTCTACCTATACCTTGAATCCTCCGAAGCTAAAACAAGATATTATTATAGAGTTGCCAATTACCATTCGGTACCAACAATAGTATATTTATGGTCAATCATAATATTGTTACTTTAATTTACCCCTAAGTTCCTTAAAAACTTGTTTGTTCTGTATTTATGAATATCTAACAGAATGACAACAATTACATTACTTTAGTGGTTGTGGCTTTTATTTGGAGAAAACCTGTGTTTATTATATACATAATTTGTACTTTATATTGTCAGTATTACCCCTGCACGATAATATGAATTCCTTTGCGTAGGTGGTTAAAATAATGAGCATAACTGCTCAAATTTCATTATTATTCAATAGAGAGGTAGAAGTGCGATTTTTTTTCGTCAAGACCTTGGATCTTCACTAATCTAATGGAATAAACAAAGTTACGTCAGTTACCTGAACTCAGGAGCTTCTGCCTACGAAACTGTTCCAACGCAAGACTTTCTAAACTCAAAGCCTGCGCCTTTTCCAAATCCGCTTGGAACTGCAGATCGTAGTCAGACATTATCGGTCTTCCCTCAACATGTATCTACAACATTCACAAAACGAGCGTGGAAAATTATAACAATAATATCACTGTTAGCGATGAGCACATAACACTACACAAAAACTTTTATTCACACAACTTATTTATGATAAACGACGCACTGCAAAACATATTCCTCTTTGTCTTACCAAAGGACAGTTCCCGATAACGTTCTGTGTTTAATTTTCACTACATAATACAATTTTGGATGAATCTCGGCTCGATTTTATTTTATTATTTTATTGGGTCAATTGAATTTGTATGCATCATTCGCATGATGATATGACTAAATTGTGAAGTCATACGCTTCAAACTTTGACAGCTAAGACAGGCAAAACCTTGCTCAAGCGCTAACAAAAGAAAGAGATGGATGGAATAAGTCACAAAAATGAAGGGATTCTTGAAATAGTCGTATATTAAGAAAAATGGTGACGTTACCATAACATTTTAGTCGAGTTCTTATACGGGTTCAAACTTATCGATACTTACTAAAGGACCAACTCGATTAAGATTAGATTAAAAAAATAGTTCAAAATATTAATAAAATTAACCATGTCCCATAGTATTATTAATGTCCTCCATTCGCATTTCGGTCACGGCGGCGGGTTGAGGTTACTCAACGAATAGCCATCTGCGCGGAAGATATTGAAGTAGACAAGTGTGTGCACAAGCAAAAGAATACTCTATTCTCTCACTCTCATAGTCCGATAAGACGGCAATTCGACACAACCGGAGATAGATTTGGCGCAGGACCAACGGCTTTATGCGCTTTTCGAGGCACGAGGGTGCCGCCGCAAATTTGCAAACTCCGGGCATCTATTGTGGATTTCTTGACAGAAAAACCCAACATCTATTTTTGGCCCGACCCGGGAAATCGAACCCGGGTGGGCCTCGTGATCAGCAGCCACACACATCGACCACTGAGCCACACAGATTTTTTATTTTGTCTCTTATTAGTCCCGTGGTGTATAGATACATACATACATATTTAGGTATTGGGTAGAAGACGAAGAATAAAATAGAAGAAGAATGAGTAAAACGATGACTTTTCTTTTCTACTAGAGCTTAGATCGCATTTATCTAGATTAGAAGTACCTGCAGACTTCATATAAACTCTATACTCATGTACTTAGTATACCATAGCCCATAGATTATATAGTTTAACTTTTGCAACTGATGATAATGATAATAAAAAAAACAAGTTCAAAATTATTGTTAAGTATAATTAATTAACAGGTACTTTACAATATCTTATTTTGATCATGTTCAGTTGTTGTCATAAGCGCCTTTTAGCCCCCTTGATGCTGCACTGCCTTCGTTTTTTTGAATTCTTTAATATTCATGTCGGTGAGTACTTGTCTTATACGCCTTATTACCATACTGCCTTTCAAAGCAGCATTTCTTGCATTTTGCATTCGAGAATTTCGAGAAGTACCTGAAAATGTGTTATTTGAAATCATAGGTATTTTTTGACTTCGAATGAACTCGTATCAAAATCAGGCCAGTCAAAACTACCTGCAGATGGATAGACCGAATTAGAATCAAGGGTTTTCTTTCTTTTGTTGATTTTCTTTCTGACGGTTTTCTTATGTATGCCACCCGAAGTACGAGGAAGCATGTTCGCTGCCATGCTATTTGGAACGGGCATTTGTCTGACACTTGTAACTAAAGCCGTAGTAGTAAGCGCTGGCTTTAATTTTGAAGCCGTTTCTTGCCCAGTATCGTGCCCAGCTATTAAGTTATTCAATTTTGCATCGAACTCTTCTGTCTTTTTTGCCAATGTTGTTGGTTTAACTGCTGTTTGTGAGTCACCATTCGGTTTTTTAGTCACTTTGATTTTTCTTTTTCTTTGATTATTTTTTAGTTTCTTCCATTTAATGACATCCATGGCTAGTCCGTCTTCTCCAGCCATCTAAAATAAACTAACTGACTTTAGACTAAAGATAGGATGATGGATGTTAGGATAAAAATACTATTATAATTAATAAGCTGATATAAGCAAAATGAAATGAAGTTTGCTCAGAGGGATCCACACTCAATGGCCTAATGCAGGTTTTTGGATCAGAGATGCCTTTAAAATTTCTACATGTGGGTTACCTTACGATGTTTTCGTTCATCGTTAGTAGATGGCGTTACTTAAATCATTTCATGAATAAGTATAAATGTTACAAAGTAAAATTTAAACCATCGATATCGCCACCTGGGATCGAACTCACACCTCGTGAGTCAGGCCGTAAAAATAATGTAATGAAAAATAATGGCTAAGTATTATTTTATTAAAAAATTGTGTCCTCGCGCCTAGTTTGCCGTAGGGATTATGCGTATCCACTGATGATTGTTATAAAAAACTGTTCCAACACTGACCTTAACTGTCTTTGTTACGTATTTTTATATAATATTTAAAATAGGTAATTTGAGCTACGCGAGAAGCCGGAGATCGCGCTAAGAGAACTGCATTTTTAAGATTTGTCGGTAATTTAAAATTAAATTCAATTAAGGTTATTATTATCTACGATATATGCGACAGTGATGAGATAAGCGCTTTCATTTATTATAATAATTGAAAGAATATCTTTACTTTTATATTTTCTTTTTAAAATTTCATTTTAACAAATTTCATTATATTTACAAGAATTTAGGATAAGCTCAATTTTAATGCATGATGTGGTTAACCTAAGTGCAGTTAGTTCAACAAACTGAATATTATTCTTTTCAATGTATTGTATTGCTGTACCTGCTTGTGTTGGTGACTCTATAAATAAATAAATAACGTCTCGATCTCCGACATGTTGAACTTATCGCAGGTCTACGCAAAACATAAAAAGTTTTGGCTCACTAGGAGGCACTGTTCATGTTACTATGGCATGGCTTTATTTTAGACTAGCTGTTGCCCGCGGCTCCGCCCGCGTTAATGTCGGTTATCGCTGTAAAAAGTAGCCTATGTGTTATTCCAGACCATAATCTATCTCTGTGCCAAATTTCATCCAGATCCATTCAGTAGTTTTGACGTGAAAGAGTAACAAACATCCATCCATCCATCCATACTTACAAACTTTCACGTTTATGATATTAGTATATATTTCTATCTATCTTTTATGTCCGTCCATCGTTGCCTGTAAGAAATTGCTTTTAGCGATATCATAGATAGTTATAGATCTATCTACCATCAAATTGTACGAGTAAATGAATGATTGACGATTAGGCAGACAAATAGAAATAAATCAGGCTAATTTTACAGTAATTTTCTCTCATAATACTGAACCTACTATGTAGGTATACCTACCCAACAATGATACCAATATAAAAATAAACTTTAAGGCTCATTGCGCGATTTCTTGGCCCATGTGCCTTCAAGTTGCCTACAGGAACAGTGGTGTAATAAGAAACAGGGGAATCATACAGGACGGCCGAGTGGTAAGGACCTTTCTTAGTGTGGCCGTAGTAACTATTTAGTAATCTGTGGTGTGGCCACCAATAATCTCTCTATGGTGGCCGCACATAGGCCACAGGCGACAGCCACAACCAAATCAAAACATTTAATGTAAAAAGTAATAGGTCTTTTAGAGGTAGTAAAATCTAACCTCATAAAATGCGTCAGCTGCATCTTGACGATTACAAAACTCTAGCATCTTATTACAAACGGTCCTTAAATTCCTTAATCTTTGTTTTTTTCTTTTATTTACTTCAGTGACACTGTCTTCTAATCTTGCAGTTCTAAAAATAATATATAGTTACCTTTTAAAGGTTCCGTGCTCAAATGAAAAACGAAATAATATTGCAAATTCTACGCGCCGTTAGTCTGTCTGTCCAAGTCCAGCCTTTAAAGGGCTCTTTCTTTTGAATATAATCACGTAGCAACTGAAAAGAAATCTCAAGACATACTTATCTCATCTTACGAATGTTTTCACTGAGGACGCAATTTATTGCAAATGGTGGCAGACGAACCAACGGCTCTAATCTTCATGGAACAGACGATAGAACAACCATAGGTACAGTGGCTTAACTGGGTATGCCTCTTGAGGCCCGTGGCAAAATTAAATATTAGGATCCTTTTGTACACTCTCGGGCCGGAGTCTTTTTGCCTGTAATGCCACCCTATTGATATGCCACTGCATAGGAGGCTTAAGTCATTCCGCTGCTCTAAAGTCTCTAATCAGTCCGTCGGACTAGGATCACCTCGTCTTTGTAGTGGGTTGTGCTGGTACATGGTGCCTTGATCCCGCCCAGGGATAAGTCCAGTACTTCACGTCATTGTATTTATCATATAATGTATTGAACTTACTTAATAACTTTGGGTTTGTTCGAAGCTTCAGATTCCTTATCAATTTGCATCGCCGTTTTCCAAATGCTCTTAAATAGCTGTCGCCTTTCGGCATAGCTTTCTTCTTTGGACAGCGCCGTCATAATGAATGAATATATTATATGGTACCTTTATCTTATAATTATTATATAGGTATGAAATACTATACTGGAGAGAAAGCTCGACGGACAGATTTTTTTCTACTTAGGTATCTTTTGTCATATTTCGTTTTATTCAGGTTTTAAGTAATCAGATATGGATTAACACAGTTTGTAGATTTCATGTTGTGTTTGTATGTTTGATGAGTGAATAATGGAGGTTATAATTTGTATTTAGTTAAATATGAGGGACAATTATGGAATCATGGTATAATAGAATAAATTTGCGTTGAATGAAAAGCGTTACCTACAAGTTTGGCATATGTTTATCGGCCCATAGACAACCTAGCTCACGTTGGATAGTGTCAATCAAAATTTAGAAAGTAGGTTTTATTATAGGCATCGAAAAGGTTAGCCGATGGATAAAGTCCAAAAACCGAATGCTGTGTAAATTTAGGGAACCCTATGTCCAGAACTGGTCCTCTTTTGTTTGATATAATGATAAGGGTTTAAAGAGTCAGCAACGTACTGCTTACCATTAGGCGGACCGTGTGCTTCTTTGCCTCTTTAGTACCTGGTATAAAAAATTATGATATCCATAGATTACCCATAGATGATATCCATAGATGGTAAAAACATTTGCTCCATACGAAAAATTTCACCAAAACGGCTGAATGGATCCGAATGAAATATGGCACAGAAATAGATTATAGTCTGGAATAGCACAAAGGCTACTTTTATACCGGAAAATCACTGTTCCTGCGGTACTAAAGCGATCACACGCGCTGGTGAAACCAGTGAAACCACCGCCGGTATTTATTATATTTATAACTAGCTGTTGCCCGCTCCGGCTCCGCGCGCGTGGATGTCCGTTATCGCTGTAAACAGTAGCCTATGTGTTATTCCATACCATAATCTATCTCTGTGCCAAATTTCATCTAGATTCGTTCAGTAGTTTTTACGTGATAGAGTAACAAACATCCATCCATCCATACTTACAAAGTTTCGCGTTTATAATATTAGTAAAGATAATGGTTTTCCCTTATCATAAGAACACGCATTAACCAAGGCCAGGCAACAAGTGGTCTCGCAGTTTACAAAGCGGTCGGCCGCCTTCACTCGTTCAGTGGGCGGGTGGCTCTTGGCGAAAGCTTTCCTCTAACATAATATTACTTACATAAAACACAAAACGCGATGTTTTACTTTTAAAATATTCGGCTGTTTTTATTGAAAGAAGTACTTAGTGGCTGTTCTTAATTGAAAATTGTGATAATAAAATTAAGTATAAAGATTTTTGCAATAGTGTTGCAGTAATAAAAATAAATAAAATAATAAAAAAGTTTATGTAAAAACTAAATAGATATAAAATAAATCGATATTAAAAATATATATATTAAAAAAACGTTAATATATCTGCGTTGTACCTATGTATAGTCTTGTCATCGTGCAATTTTATATATTAAACCTAATTCGTATTTGAACAATTAAAAAGTTACCTCCACCACGCTACGACCTAAAAAGAGCATGGTAGCAACAATAAACGTTACACAAGACTAATCTTAACTGCGGGAAAAACAGTGGGGAAAAAGGATAGGTTTATTATAAAAACGCTATGTCTTCACCATGCCGCCGGTCAAATACGATGCGAACGCTTTGTGGGTGGCCCTCAGTGAGCGCAACAATGATGACGGAGACATCTTCCAAGCGTACCCGAAGCTGCTGGCTGAGCTGTTCCTTCAAGAAGAAGCTGCTAGACAACCGGGGGACCTCAGCGAAGCGGAGAAACTGGTGCTACCCAGTGACAAGGAGTACAGGCTCACGCAGTACTACATGCTTGTCGATATGCAAAAGGAATTATTACGAAAGCAAGTATATGATTTTCCTTTAACTTAGCTTATCACTCTTAGTACCTTTAGCCTCGACTGGTCATTGACTATACCACACAAGCGAGCAAACTCTACTAGAAGGGACACACCATACAGAAGACCATACCCAAATACACACAGTTGTGTTCATGTGGACACACAGAAATAACTACATCTCTATGTTCAAGTGTTGAGTCGTGCGAGCGAGAAAGAGGGATTGAGTTATACTAACTGGCCTGTTGGTCTAGTGGTTAGTTACTCTGACTGCTACGCCGGAGGTCGTGGGTTCGATTCCCACCCAGGACAAATCTTTGTGTGATGAGCACAAATGTTTGTTCTGTGTCTGGGTGTAATTTATCTATAATATGTATGTATTTAGAAATATATAAGTATGTTTATCAGTTGTCTGGTTACCATAGTACAGGCTCTGCCTAGTTTGGGATCAGATAGCGATGTGTGAGTTGTCCCGAAAATATTATTAAAAAAATATTATTATTATATAGTGTGTATAGCTTCGTCTCTCTTTCATTTCTCTAATCATGGTAAGTCCCTCGTTATCCATCGTTAAGTAGAAGTGCGTTTCTAAGAAACGTTTTACTTTTCCAGAGATACCCCAACGCAAAACTTAAGTATTACATTTTTTTTGCTGTCGGCAACACGCGATTGTTCCCTTGGTATTGCAAGAATCCAGAGGCCACGGCAACTGCATACCATATGCTTGTTTGCCACATAACTAGAACAAGATAATAAAATTACACAATGCTATTATTATCTTTTTTTTTCTTTTAAAAGACTACTGCCACACTAGGAAACAAGCACTATGTCGTTGGGGCTTCACAAACATCCTACTTCCTACTAATATTATAAAAAGTACTTTTATAAATTAAGTACTTTGACTGCCTTTGAGGTCCAGTGGCCGCTGTATGCGCATGCTGTGCACGAGGTTGTGGGTTCGATTCCCACACAGGACAAAACTTTGTGTGACCCACAAAATGTTGTTCTGAGTCTGGGTGTAATTTGTGTCCGTTAATTGTATGTTTGTAAAGTCCCCCGCGACACAGAGCTTGTTCTCTAGTGCGGGAGTTGTCTTTAAAAAAAAATGTAAGTATGGATGGATGGATGTTTGTTACTCTTTCACGTAAAAACTACTGAACGGATCTGGAATATTTAATAACACATAGGCTACTTTTTACAGCGATAACCGACATCCACGCGGGCGGAGCCGCGGGCAACAGCTAGTAAAATATATATCTGCATCAGGAGAGGCCATATGTCCAGCAGTGGACTGCTATATACTGATTGATTGTTTCGTTTTTTATACTTCTGCTGTAAAACAAGAATAAGGCCGGCCTGATGTTAAGCAGTTACCGTAGCCTATTGATGCTTGCAATATCCGGGGTATCACTCGTGCTTTCCCGACCCAAAAAATTATACTTAACGCTAGAGTTTGCGATAAAATATCCCTGGAATAAGAAAACGTTTCTTTTCCTAAATGAGCACTGGAGACCATGCTCACGCACAGGAGAACAAATACACCGCTATGTACAACTGTGACTCGGGAAGGATCCCGAGTCGGGTCGCTATGTATAACTGTGACTCGGGAAGGATCCCGAGTCGGGTCGCTATGTATAACTGTGACTCGGGAAGGATCCCGAGTCGGGTCGCTATGTATAACTGTGACTCGGGCAGGATCCCCAGTCGTGTCGCTATGTATAACTGTGACTCGGGAAGGATCCCGAGTCGGTTCGCTATGTATAACTGTGACTCGGGAAGGATCCCGAGTCGGGTCGCTATGTATAACTGTGACTCGGGAAGGATCCCGAGTCGGGTCGCTATGTATAACTGTAACTCGGGAGGGATCCCGAATCGGGTCGCTATGTATATAACTGTGATTCGGGAAGGATCCCCAGTCGGGTCGCTATGTATAACTGTGACTCGGGAAGGATCCCGAGTCGGGCTTGCTAGCTTTGAACTCACCTATATTTTAGGCAGTAACAACCCTATTTCTGTAGGCACCAAACTTAATAGTTATTCTTAGCTAAATAGTATGAAAGTTTGTAGACGAAACTCATTAACGTTTAAATTGTTTGTTCACGTAAAACAAATAGATATAAACAGTTGATTGCGTTGCCCCCCTACCTACGAGCTACGAGGCGAGGTATATTGCTTTATTAAAGCTTTACACGGCCATGACCTACACACATAACAGCCCTATGTCTAGCATGGCTGTACATCATGTTTTAAATGGGAATGTCCTATTTTTACATCATATGTTAGTACCGTTACGTGGTCCGGAACAAGTCTGAAAGTGTTCCATTTACCTACGTCGTGAGGTGTATAAAAATGTGCAGTAGATCCAAAAACGTAGCTATATTAACTCTTTACAACTTTTTAGTCTTTGGTCTGTTTACGAAGAACGTAGCTATATTAAAAAAAAACCTTTATTTTTTCTTTTTTTGTTTGTCCTGTTTTTTTTTAATCTACCAAGGTGGCAAACAAGCATACTGTAGCCTATGGACGCTTGCAACACCAGGGATAGAGTATCACTCACGCGTTGCCGACCCTTTAAAAACCTTATAACACCTTGCGTAAAGAACTTTCTACTTCTAAGTACATAGTCTGTTATTTAAATTCTTTTTTTTGAAGTACCTTAGTACCTAGTGTCTTTGCTGGAATTCAATGCTTTTTCTTTCTTTCTTACTTTCTTTCTTTAAAAATAAAATTCCGAAATACGGCCACTAGAGGCTATTTTTAAGAGCTTTTCCAGCGGGAGACGCTATAACCATATTAGATTTCATCAAGCTACAGTAGTACTGTAGCCTTAAGATGGCTACAGTATTTTCCTACCTTCAGACAGGTAATAATTTGTTTTTGACCAAAGTAGCATAAAAACCTAACGTTTTTTTTGTTAAAACATTCTAGAACTAAATTAAATAATATTGGTACTTACTTCCCTGTCCTATTCTAGGACCACAATATGGTCACGATATCCATGCCCTATGTTACATTTGCTAGGCCTAGTGCTAAAATGTCATATCGTTAATTGGATCGCTGGTAATGGATCCCATATCGCAATCTAGTACTTTCCCACGACTTCGTTGGAAACACCGAACACATGAAAGAGGTCGGTACATGGTACATGTAGGTATACCGACCACTTTCCTTTATGTATATTTGATCAAAGGCATCTATTGTAAAGCCTCTTATACCTAGGTTTAAAATGAAATAAACATGGAGGTACCATGACGTCCATATAGCGATTTATTTTCGATCTTAACTTAAAATTCGCACTATGTTAAATTTACTGCCAAACATTATTGATGTAATAATTCAAATTGTACGTGCTATTGGTGCAAGCTAAAAAGAAATAAGGAGCACTGGAGACTTTAATTGACACAGAGGACACAACCAGACCCCTGCGTGTAGTTCTGCTATGGTCTCCTGTTAGGTCCTACAACTAAAAGATTTACAATAGGTGTAAAACTGGCTGGTTCTTCAGCTGGGAGTATCCCTCGGATAGAAATACGTTTCTTTCAAAACACATCTGGAGACCTGTACTCACACACAGGCCCAACTACATCGCTGTGTGTAGTTATTTGGCTGTGGTCTTCTGTAAGGTGGAGGTCCTTCCGCAGTCGGGTTTGCTAGTATGGTACCCGTATGGATGTTTGTTTTGTTACTTATTCACGCCCAATCGCCTGAATGTATCTGGATAAAATATGATTCCCATAGGATTGCAAGCGCGGGCAAAGCCGCGGGTGGTAGCTAGTACGCTTACCTATATAACCTTCACATTTTTAAATATAAACCACCATTTTGATTTTCAAAATTAAATCCTTCCTTACTAATATTATAAATGTGAAAGTTTGTAAGAATGGATAGATGGATGGATGAATGTTTGTTACTCTTTCACGTAAAAACTACTGAACGGATCTGGATGAAATTTGGCACAGAGATTATGGTCTGGAATAACACATAGGCTACTTTTTACAGCGATAACCGACATACACGCGGGCGAAGCCGCGGGCAACAGCTAGTTTAAAATAATACTACGTTTCGCCCGCGTGTACAAACTTCGAGAATAGTGTTTTATTCCGGGATAAAGTCTATGTGCTATGCCAAACATCCAAACCCGTTCAGTGGTTCTGCTAGACCTAGGATGTCCCTACTTGGTCCTTTTATTATTATTATTATCGTTTGGTTAGTGGCCAACTTGGTAACAGAGTTATTTAGATCGCCCATATTTAGGCCTCTGTCGTGATCTAACGACTGTTAACAATCGGGACCGACTTTTAACGTGCCGAAGCACGGAGACGCTCAGATGAAATACCACTATGCGGTCACCCATCTTAAGGGTTATCGCGCCCTTGGTAGCTTAACCCGCTGATCGTTTACCGAACAGTGAGTGCACCTAGCTATGAGCGCCTTGGTCTTGAGCTGACCTTATCCATAGGTCATCCAATAGGTACTAGGTAGTTACGAAGAATGTACCGGTTGCATGTAAGATATCAATACCATTACTTGATGCACCTACGATTTACTGAATTGTACTGTAAATTTCCACAAGGTAATTTCCGATAACGCGAAACATTTAACTTCTATAGCTACAGCTCACGCTTTACTTTTAGGCACACTGCAGAATACTAGCTCTTACATACCTTATTGCCCAACAGTTTTTCTACCTACGCCTTCATGGGTGGACCACCGGAACCAGATATGACGTCAGTGTACAGTTTTTTAGCCTATGCTGTTGGGCATGCCCCAGCGATTTCCACAGCATTCGGTCGTTTTTTAGGAGGGAAATGCTCCTTATGCATACCGACTGCGCCCAGGGAAACAATAAGACGTTGGCCTAGAGATGGTACGCGGCCGGCATACTGACTAAAACCCTTTGCACCTAAACCACCTCCAGTAAACCACCTGATGTGACATCAGTGGTACCTACAGCATTTGGTCTGACCTTGACTACCGGTTGCCCGCAACCATTTCTTGGTCGTCGGTCCACCTTCTTCATAGTAACACTTTTCTTTCGCCTCCTTAAACCAGCCTCTGGGTCATCTTAAGGCTGTCCTTGACGAATCTGTCCATCTTCAGGCATAGGCTACCGACTTGTAACTTACGAGGTCCGTGCGTCATGCTCGTGAACGGGTGCTACTTGGGATGACAGGTCAATATTGGCATGACATAATTATTTTCAAATAATAAAGATAAGTATAATAGGCACATTTTTTGTCATGACAATTTTTATCCTAGAGACGATTCCTCATAACCATTTCCATACAGTGGGACCCTAAATTATAATTATTTTAATTTTATGCAATAGTACTTACTTATATTGTTTGTTACCTTTATAAAATTAAGTAAGTAGGCACTTATTATTTAACAAAATTTTATTTGTTACCACAAATATTGTAAATGATATCAAATTGTAATTGTTATTGTAGCCGGACGTGGCACTGTTGTATGGTTACAATATCGGTGCTTTCGCGCCCGGTGTATTTATAGGTGTAGCTTGTGGACCTGGGTTAGCTGGCTGTATGTCTTGATGCTAATCTTGACGGTGGCAATATATCGGTTCGGTACTAAAAAGTACTGAATAAAAACTCTTTGTGTAGCTAAAATACGTGACCATAGAGAATACCGTATATCCTGAATCTCTTGTCTACATAAATCATAGGAGTGGAAGTAAGAAAAAATGTATAAATCTGGCCAAATATAAAAAAAATAAACGGTACCAATGTACCTGTCGATCACAACTGACAAAACAGTTTGCATTTAGCCTGTCATCCGCTTGAATAAACGGCATCAACATCCATGTCAAAAAAAAAAACTAACGAACTCATAAATTATTATATTGTGCCTTTATACCTTTTAGTTTTATCGTCGTTTAAATCGATTGAAAAAAAAGTATAAAAAAAAACTCATGCCTAAGTATAATGGGGTCATTTTACACGTAAAATATTGTTATACCGTGTGAATGTAGGTAATAAGAAGTCATATTACATACAAGCCATATACACGGGATAATGGAAGCTATAAACGAAGGTGAACCGATGTAAGTCTATATTTGCCTAGAGAGCTTATGGCCTAAGAGTTCATTTAACTATCCTGTTTCCCACAAAGCTAGATTTTGTTTAATTTAATATTTTATTGTCAGGGGATCATGAAAATATCGTTCTGGCAGGGATCTCGCGGTTTGAAAATGTTTTTTTTTTCACAACTCTTTCGCAAAAGGCTGCAATAATTTTAATATGTTTTTATTTAAATAATGCCTAGAAAAATAGCCCATTTCACGGTTGCAAGTATGTGTCAGAACATAGTACTTAAAGTTGTCATGGGAATGGTAATTTTAACCTGCTTCCACATGGCTGAAATTTTGAGTGAATATTCTTTTAATGGTTTTAAAAGCATATCTAAACAGCCAGCCCGTTTTGGCGGTTGCAAGTGCCTGCCGTCCGTATCCGTTTAGCTGTTTTGGCGTGATAGTGTATCAAACATTCATCCACCCAAACTTTTGCATTTATTATATTAAGTAGTAAGGTAGCTAAAGTACCTGCTAGTTATACACCTATCATTGTGTAAGTCTTTAAGTTTTAAGAGGGTCAGGCTCAGGACCCTACAGAAGACCATGGCCGATCTACACACAATGGTATAGTTGGGTCCTGTGTGTGAATTAAGGTCTCTAGTGCTCTTTATAGCACGTACAATTTGAATTTCATCAATTACATCAATAAAGCTTGGCAATAAATTCAATTTCTTATAAATTTGAAATTAATTTAAATTAAACTTTCGTATATTTATAATATTAATAATAATCATCATTTATTTCAGAAATACGCACTTTATATAGTACAAAACAATACACGTAGCCTATGTATTTCCAAACTAACATATATACATATTACATCCATAATATAAAAATGAATCGCTGACTATGTTGCTATGCGCAAATCTCGAGAACAGCTGAACCGATTTCGATCATTCTTTTTTGCTATGTTCATTATTGCCAGGGGAAGGTTCTTATGTAAAAAAAAAGAAATAAGTTTAATATAAAACTTATAACTAAACACATTTAATCGGTGTCGTGTTACACCTCGCTGTGTTGTGTACTAGCATAGATCCGTTTACGGATTAGTTGTATGACAAACGTCATGATAACCTCCTACCTATTTATTCATAGAGAGGAGGATGACGAAGATAAACCTCAAAAGGCACCGCCACCACCACCACAACCACCTGAGAACTTACCAGAGGAGTGGGCTCCGTGGGTGCTAGTACTACCAACTAAGAACCCTTATGCACCTCCCCCTGTCACTGTTAAAACTACTCCCGGACCAGCTTGGGACATAGGACAGGTAACTATCATAATAGAGATACAGAACAAGGGCCGTAGCAGAACGTCCTTGTAGCGATTCATTTTCGATCTTAATTTGACGATTAAATAAA
This sequence comes from Trisateles emortualis, assembly GCA_947095525.1. Lineage (NCBI taxonomy): Eukaryota > Metazoa > Arthropoda > Insecta > Lepidoptera > Erebidae > Trisateles > Trisateles emortualis. Next base: position 14,169,494 of record OX352736.1, on the reverse strand, counting down.
GTGATTGTGGTGATATCTTTAAGTGCAATGGGAAAGTTAGAAATATGACGTCAAAGAATTTACCTCCGACTATTTCGGTAAATGTAAAATAGCTTGTCATGATAATATAATACGATAAAATAGGTATTTTTTTTATTTTTCAAATGAAACCTACTTTAATAAAATATCATAGATGAATACAAATTTAAATGGGACCTGAATAGTATTTAAGAAAACCTAAAAACTTTGAAATAAAAATTACAAATCCAAATTATATTTTTAAATTAAACGATTTTATTTTAACTCTTCCACTGCTCCTAATTCCATCATCAGAGCCTCTTGAATATGTATCATAATATTATATTGTCACGAAATCTCAATATGTGTGTAAAGTTTCAAAAGACTTTTTGAAGACAATTCCACTATGGAACAAGCCCAGTGTTGCGAAGGACTTTACAAATACACAATTAACTGACACAGAGCACACCCAGATTCGGGACAACCATTTATATATTACACGATTTTTGTCCCGTGTGGGGATCGAACCCACAATAGGTACGACGTGTAGAGATAAAATGCGCGGTAACCGTGCCGTCAAAATATACCTACTTATATCAAGCTACTTAAATAAACGTATTCGTGGTTCTATGGACCGTATAACAGTTCACGACGTCAAACAAGCCAAATTATTTAAAAACAGAACATCAGGAACGGAATCCAAACTATAATAATAATTCCTCAAGACAGGAACCTCCTCACAATACGTGTCGAGTTTAAGAGCACTGCCTTGCTTCTGTATCAGACCCATCATAACTCTTTGTTGTACACCAAGTTCGTAAATTTATAAGTAGCTATGTAAAATAGCCGGCCTTATCGCTTAAATCAAAATCTCACAGACAACCTTAGGATGGACAGATAACTTCGATCCTTATTAAGCACATTGCGCGCCCGGAGGAGTGTGAGATTAGGCATGGTTTTAGTTCGTAGGGAAAAGGACTAGCGAAAGCAATTATGGTCGAATTTGTCATCTATGTACCTAGTTATCTTTCTATTTATTATTATGTCCATAGGTCCTACAAGCTGCTTGTCTGCTCAGCAAGCCGCAGAAACCCGTGGAATTTATGGACGAGCAGGAAATGCGTCGTGTCTATTCGCTTATCTACGACGTGTTCCGATGTAAGTTTTCATTTACATAATTTAATGTTTCACACTTCTCTATTAGTCAAATTTGGAAAAATGCCGAGGCACGAAAATTATGAAATTATGAAGTTTTGTGCTTCTTATTTTTAAAATGACAAATTCCTGTAAATTTAATTCCCAAGGGGATAAAAGAATGAATGGTTGCATTCTTTTATCCCCTTGGGAATTAAATTTACAAAAATCTCTTCTTAGTTCTCACTTCAGGTACTTTTAGCGTGATTGATAGATAAATAAACAACTTCACAAACTTTAGCTAGTAGGTATATTTTTGCAATTAGTAGAACTTTTTTTAAAGACAACTCTCGCACCAGACAAGCCAGGAGTTGAAAACAATTCACGGATATAAATTACATCCAGACGCACCACAAACATTTATGAATCACACAAATTTTAAACCCGTGTGGGAATCAAACCCACAACCTTCGGCTTAGCAGTCAGGGTTACTAATCACTACATGTGCATAGTTATAATCAATTTTCGACATGCAAGTAGGTTATTAGTACCTACCTTAATATTTCTACCTACTTATCGTCTCCACTATACGATCTAATTTCGTCACAAATAAAATAGGTATTCTGCTGAAGTTTATTTTCCAGTTTATTATACCCCATAGGTACGATTAGCTTTTTACTATAAACCTTCAGACTATCAATAAAACCAAGTATATAAATATAAAACCTCATACAATACGAAAATAAAAAGTTTCCTTGCGTGAACTCAGTTGTAAATGACTGACAAATAGCTTACCGAGCTCGTAAAACTTCTATATAACGTTCTGATAATCTCTTGGGAAAGACAAAGTTGGTTAAAAGTGGAGTGTCACGGAATCGCAGAGTGTCAAAGTAGGCCGATAGTTGTAAAACCCATCATAAATTAACACACGCCAAGCCGCGGCCGTAGCATCCACGTTATAGCTTTTACATAAGTTTCTCTACTGAATGCCTACACGATATAGCGGCGATAAATAACGCGAAGTTTTCAACTAAGTAAGTAACTTGACTTCTTGATGTTGATCGTCTTATTATGAATGAAAGAAATAAATTTATTGGCATACGGTTTTGTAAATATGTACAGTCGAAACCGATTATAACGACATCATCTATAACGACAAATAAACGATGTCGTTATAATCGGTTTCGACTTTTTTATTTTATTTTAATATATTTGTAAAAGAAAAAGAGCGAAGTTGGGGCGGTGTGGCGATGGCAGGCCGCTTGTCATATGGTGCCTTTCCCTTTTAACAACACCAACCTAGATCGACGAAAACACTATAAATTCTATGCTATTCGACCTTTTTATTATACAGCACTTTGAATGTCAATTCATATAGAAGTTTGCCAACACGCGACATTTATTTTGTAGTTTTACTTATATAAATTTGATATTGAAATGTTGTTATCTAATGTTTTCAGATAAAGGCATATTAGAGCAAGCAATTGCAGATACTGAGTTCTTGAGCAACCATCCTGAGGTACGTAATATTATAAAGTGATTAGTAGGTCATTAAATGATGTAGATATTTGCTAAAACGGGCCAAATTAAAAGTAAGGTACCCTAGGTACCCAGAACCGAAGTTCATGCATAAAGAGGTTGATGAATGTAGAGGAAGCGAAAGAAGTTTGTATGGATCGAAGCGCATTTGCCTATCCCAATGGTAGACGGATATGATGATATGTGTAATGTATGAAGGTGTATAAGTATATATAGTTGCTCATAAGATTAGGAGGTAAACGTAAAATCTTCTCTACGGGCGTGTAACTCTAATGAGATTTGGAGTTGGTATGTAATACAAATAACATATAAGTATCTACTTAATCTAAGGATTTAATGTCTGTATCGCGGTAAAAACTACCCTTTGTACTTCCCCAGGATACCACCTATCTTCTTGCTAAATATTATGATCCTTTCAGCCGTTTAGTCATGAAAGATTACAAACAAACTGGCAAACCGAGTTACTTTCGCATATATAGTGTTAAGTAGTAGAAATAAATAAATATAATTTCCACGCCTCTACTAAGCGGCAGTATCTAGATCCTTTTAAGCCATATTATATTGAAAATATAGATAGGTACCTACGTACTAGTAAGTAGGTACTACCTATTGAAATATATTTTTGTTACAACACATGTCATTTATGATTGCGCAAACAAAAAGTAACCTACATGTTTTCCGAATACTTTTGCCAATTCTTGTCATTATTCCGTTCATGAACTTGTAAAAAGATTGATGAAGGTCTTTTACGTTTGCGGTTACCAAGGTTGTATATTTGAGCCTCATTACCGAACAGTAATAACTTGGAGTTAAGGTAGGTTCGACAAGATGTTACAATAAAAAGAATCCGTGGTATGCCCCATCTAACTCACATTATGACTTTCTCGTGACCGAAGCTATTTCTTACAGAACGTGGAAAACGCTCACGAAAATGGGCTTTTTATTTATGATCGTTTTGTTCGTGTAACAAAAAGAATTGGCATTTCAAGATTTTTGAATCTGATAAATGGTTTCTATTAATAAAGACACGAAACTTTGTGTTTAGGTCGTTTAGTTAGGCGCCTGTTAATTGACTCTGCAATTGTTTATGCCAAAACTACTTATATATTGTTTTTTAGTGTTTGTTGAAACGAAATAGGTACATAAGTATAAAAAAACAGGTGCCGTTTGTTTCTGTTCGCAGAACTTGCAAAATAGCAACTTAAATAATGTTGCATTTGTATACCAAAAAAAAAAATACATATTATATTTTTCATCCCAAAATTCCCAATAAACCGAAAATTCCAAACGTCAATCATGAATCTACATTATGTTTACTATAATAATTTTATTTATTTTCCTATACCTAGGTACTACTTAACAAAATTACTATCAGACCCCTTTATCGGGATCGTAACCGTATCAAATCTAGCCATTGAATTTTCTTTATATGAAACTCCCTACTGAAAAGCACACTAATCGCAATCGTAACGTAAACGATTCGCCTCGGGTCAAGCACGATCCGCGGTGTGACGCGTGGTCGACCAGCAGTCCCCGCGCTTACGGCTCGTCGTCCCCGCGGTTCTGTCTGTACGTAGCAGCGCTTGCACCTCTTCATCCACCCTTGCCCCTCTCACATCTCCTTCACGTTCGGCTTCAAACTAATCTGACGCCAGCGAGGTCGTAGCCGTAAGCGCGTCGGTCGCCTAGCTGTAGCCGAGTCGACGTATCGGAGCCGCTGGTGCTACGTTACATGCTTCCGTTAGGTTGACACCTGCTTGACGCCGCGCCGAGGCGATAGGCCTTACGGTGACGATCCCTCTCCGAGTTGATATGTGTGCTGTGACCCTTTTAAAATCCCTGAGCAAAACCTCCCATGCACTAAGTCAATTACCTAGTGCGTGGAGGCCCAGGAATTCTCAACGGACAGCGCCGTTGAGAACAGCTAGAAATACATAGGTGCCTGGAGTGGCACAAAAATGAATATTACTGTGTAAAAAGTTTTCTGGCAGAGTGGGATAGTAAAGAAGGTTTGTAGTATGTACAGATGGATGATATGTATGGATTGAGAGGTATGTAAGTATAGTAATGTGAATAAAAATCAGTTTTATTATATCAAACAAATATTGATACTCAAATAGCGCAGACGACGAAAGTGCAGACCGTTACTGACAGGGACAGGTGCGTGAGGGTAGGTAGGAAGGAAGGCGGACGGGTGAATTCAATCATCCCAATCTAACGATTTTGACAACTCCAACTGCACAATTAGAAAAATTATCAATGATGAAATAAAGTTACTTTTGTTCCGCTAGTCTGGCTAGCGGAACAAAAGTAACTTTATTTTTTAATGTTTCCAATTATAATTTCCTTAGCACATGGAACACCGAAACCTACTATGGCTGTTCCTAATGGAGCTAGCCAGGCGGCGATGGGGAGCCAGGCCCAGGGGAGAGGTGGACCGAGCAACAAAACTCCTCAATAAAGCCGGCTCACCGTACAAAGAAATCGAGGAACATGTATGGCAGGCAAGAGTTCACTTCGCTGCTGCAATCGCCAGGATACGCATCAAGAATAAGGCTTTCACGTACCTATTGATTAGTATTTTATTTTAATTATTTTGAAGGTTCTTAAGGAACAGATCTATGTCGAAGAGACTGTACAAACGGAAATCCACGAACAAAAAGCAGATATGCTATCGGCAATCTGTATAATCCGGTATTCTGTACAATACATAGGCGATGTACTTAGTCTGGCCATAAATACTGTTACAATAGTAGGGGAGGCCACGATGCTAAATGGGGATTTACTCGAGCGTCGTAGAGACCTATTGAGTTGCGAAGCTTAGATGATAAAAAGAAATAAATGTTACATAATGTATCCTTTTCATCAGTGGGGGAAGCAGCTATAAATTTTCAAAAATGTAAAAAAAAACGGTTGCATGGACATACTCGAGCGCGTCAGATATTGACAGCCATCCATGTCCTACGTATTTTTAATACTGTACGTATGTTAATCTGATCATTTGCATAATGGGGGTGGTCGTACGTAAGGGTTGAAAATGAGAAAAAAAATAATTTAATCGAGCGCGTCAGATTTTCTAAGGGGATGTTAAGTGAACCTAAAAAAAGCTCTCATCTAATAATCTGACGATTTGGATGTGACGCAAACTCGTGGCCATTATTAGAAAATGGCAAAAAAAATCACCATTTTGACATACTCAAGCGCGTCAGATTAAGATATATATATGGTTCATCTTTATGTCCTAGACGTGCTGTCTCATAATCTGACGATTATCTGGAGGGATTCGCCTAATCTGATAATTTAAAAAAATATATATACAAGGATCGGATCAAAAAGTTTGCGGAATTGGGGTGTTGTTGGGGGGTGGATTCATTTTTTTTTACCTGCACTAACTGTGTGACTACTTATGAGTATAAATACCAAATTTCATAAAAATCGGGTGATTATTCATTGAGCTATCATCGATCAAACAAGTCAATCCGGAAGAAAACTAGAAAAACCTCCTCAAACCATTTTAGAAGAGATGTCTTCTATAAATTTACGAGGCTCTTGCCCTGGTAAAACCATGATTTAAAAGTGGCACAACCTCTTCATGCACGGCAAAGATTCACTAGACGACCCCAGTGCAGGGCCGCCATACCATTATGAGCCTGAGTCAAAGCAGGAGTCCATGCAGTGGCATAAAAAGGGTACATGCCATGAGCTTTAACACCTTGAATTTCTTTGGAGGTGGCTCCAAAGAAATTCAAGGTGTTAAAGCTCATGGCAACGATTTTGGGATACAGAATGAATTTTGCTGATATATTATAAGGAAAAGGGTGTCAATATAACCGGAAAGCACTACGCTGCACTGCTAGAATGATTGCGAGATGCTGTGAAGGAGAAGAGGCGGGGCAAATTAACCAAAAGGGTGCTGCTTTAACACGACAACGCACCCGTTCATAAGGCGCAATTTGCATTCGCTGCCATACAAAAAGTGGGCTCCAAAATGTTGGAACATCCTATCTACAGTCATGTTATGGCAACAGAAACCAGAGTGGGGACGGAATTAGAGAGGAATAGATAGAGAAAAAGTGAGAGAGGAATAGAAACACGGAGAGGGGAATATGGGAATGAGGCATCACGCAGCTGCTCGTATTAAACTTCATTGACAAATTTTTGTTACTTCGTCTTGTGGAAATCGTCAGATTATTATATATTTTTGTCATCCTTGAATTATTGCCTGCAAAATAAAAAAAAATTCAGCCACGCTCGAGAATGTCGAGATGACGTTTTTTTTTTTACAACTTTGCAGTCCTCCCCTTTCTTTACGTCACTTACAAATTATCAGATTAGTGAAATATACACTTTTTAGCATGTAATTAACTCATCCTACCTTAATCTGACGCGCTCGAGAAAATCTGATGACTAATTTTTTTTTACTAATCTGTTCCTTTATCCTTGACGGGCGGCCATATATATGGTGCTCATATTTGGTGGAGGTACTTAACAGGGTACAAGGTATCCCCCTGTATATTAATCTGCCGCGCTTGAGTAAATCCCGAAATCCCTTCATGGGCTCCCCTGCTACAATAAAAACATAAAATTACACTTGAATTAGGAATCTGTCATTCTTATATGAATATTCATTGAGTTTTCTCATTTTCGCGCCAATCGGTTTTAAATATTATTGTGATATTAAAATGGTATGGGGTGATAAAGAGAACCGATTTGCTGTGATTGCATTACACTAAGTAGGTAAGGAGCCAAATGCAATATTTGAAACGCTCTCACTCTTCGCTTGGTATTAGTCGAATGTTTATGTACCAGGCTATTGATAGATACAATGAAACCTCCTCTGTTTGTGACTGAAAAAGATCTGGCCGTCCACGTAGTATTCGAACGAAAAAGACGATCAAAGCCGTGAAGGAAAGAATTCGAAGAAATCCTGTCCGTAAGCAAAAGATCTTATCTCGGGAAATGAATATAGCACCTAGAACCATGTCGCGTATTTTAAAAGATGACTTAGGACTTGCAGCCTATAAGAGACGTACCTACTGGTCATTATTTAACTGATAACTTAAAAATTAATAGGGTGGTAAAATCAATAAAAACTTCTTAAAGGATACGAGATTTTTTTACTATTGAGCATTGTTTTGACAAGCAGAAGGACCGAGTGAGTCCAACGTGGACATTAACCGACTTCAGTCCGTGAAAAAGGTGTCAAAACATCAGCACAAGTCTATCAAGATACGATTCTTGAGAAGGTGGTTAAGCCTCTTAACAACACAATGTTTCATTACCAAGAATGGTCCTTTCAGCAAGACTCAGCCCCGGGTCATAAAGCTCGATCCAGTCAAGCGTGGTTGGAAACGAACGTTTCGGACTTCAGCAGAGCTAAAGAATGGCCGTCATCTAGTCCCTTAATCCGCTGGATTATGATTTATGGTCAGTTTTAGAGAGTATGTCGTGCTCTAAACGTCATGATAATTTGGAGTCCCTAAAACAATCCATAAGGTTGGCAGTGAAGAATTTTTCCATGGAGAGAGTGCATGTTTCTATTGATAACTGGCCTCTGCGTTTAAAGGACTGTATTTTAGCCAATGGAGATCATTTTGAATAATCTTCATACAATTTTAAAGTTATTATATTAATGTATACACTAACACACATTACAGTAAGTAATAAATATTTTATGCAATAAAAAAAGGAATTTTCCTTGTAACAATATTTACGGCAAGACTAGGTAAGTATACAATAACCAAAATATATTTCATATTTATTTTATACACGTTATCGTATTTTATAGAATGCCGGATTATACAGATTATAATCAGATTATAATAATTATTGGTAACATATAATATTAATGATAGCAAACCAAGTCCCACTGCTGGGCACAGGTCTCCTCTCCTCTATCAATAGAGAGAGAGAGAGGAGGGGTCCTATCGACATAAAGCATAACATATTAACTTAAAAAAAACTAACGACCGGCCCTTGCTTTGCTTCAGTGTTTTTAGAATTTCTCAATTAACTGTGATAGTTATGCATTTGTTAGATATACCTATTAAACTACATTTTTAATCAATCTTATCTATTGCTGAAAACTAAAGGTTGAATCCGTTGCGTACAGACAGCGGGAGCAACTTTGTTTTACTATGTGTTATTTATAATAATGTTTATTATATTATATTATTATGTTTATTATAAGTTTAACTATGTACCATATTAGTGTAAAAATATGTATTTTACACTCACTAAGATAACATTTGCATGCTATTAATAATGGCAAAATGTGTCCTGCTCTTTTTCTATTTGTACCACCTTATGTTTGTACCACATTTTATGCAAATAAACTATTATTATTATTATTATTATAATAATGTTAATTGTTTTTATTTTAGATTATCTGATCTGTTGCCGCCGCACCTACGTGAAGAGAGAGTTTCTGCATGCGTCAATAAGTGTACAGTTACGGGATGGGTTAATACCTTTAAAGCTAAGTATGTATTGGTTGATAATCATTTAAAATTACTATTTGTAAACCCTACTTAACAACACTTTTTTTTTGTTACGTTTCGTTTTTGTTACATGTCATTTCCATTTTAGTTAGTTATTACACGCTTTTTAATTACTTGTATGTTTCACCTGTATGTTTGTGACCGACTTCTTTGGGCGCGATTTTGACCCACTTTAAACGGCCAGATTTCGTTCAAACTTTGTAGATTTATCGAGGACCGATGACAATACACTAATTTGATAAAATTATAATTATATATTACTAAAAATAAATAATAGTTTAAAAAAACTAAAAAACACGCTTTTTATAAAAAACCGAACTAAAAAATTGAAAATAAATTTTAATAAATCTTCTTATCGTTTGCTTAGTGGCCAACCTGGTGACAGAGTTATTTAGATCGCCCATATTTAGGCCTCTGTCGTGGTCTAACGACTGATAACAGTCGGGAACTCGGGACCGACTTTTAATAAATTTAAATTAAGATTAAATTAAGAATATATTTTTTTTATTTTATTTTTAAAAAAGCGTGGGGTGCTTTTAAGATATTATCAAAATAATAATCACTCTACTCATATCTGTCAATAAAATATTTATAACTATTGACACCATGCACCTCACGCTTTTTTTTAAATATATATATTTTTTATTCTTAATTTAATCTTAATTTAAATTTATTTTTTATTTTTTAGTTCGGTTTCCATTAAAAAGCGTGTTTTTTAGTTTTTTGAAACTATTATTTATTTTTTGTTTACGTTTCGTTGTTGTTACATTTTCATTTTAGTTATTTTTTGTTTACGTTTCGTTTCTGTTACATTTTCATTTTTGTTAGTTCTATTTTTGTTAGGTAGGTACTTTGACGTATGAGTCCTACTGAGGCCTTAAATTGTTAGTGGATCGATGGATGATACATGCTTTTAGAATATTCCTTCTAAGACATGGGAGTTACCAAACTTAATTTCAGTTTGTAAAATTTGTACGTAGGTACCTACTTATTACCAAATACCACCCGTACGAAGCCGGGGCCTGCGGCTAGTCTCATATATTTTCCTACAAATTAGGATTGAGTACGTAATGATAAAATCTCAAAAAAAATCTTCCAACATTTTCATTTTTCCATTATTTTCTGAAATGAATGAAAAAGTGTCTAACGTGCTTGTATTTTTGCAGGAAAGTAGCGTTATTAGTGAAAAGATTACATGAACTAGGCTATTCCTACAGTAACTCCCGACAGCTATGTTCTGGAGAATACAGATTTGACCGAGTCTGTCCAAGGTAAAAACGATCACTACCTTTCCTTTTAAGCGAATATGCGAAAGAATAAATATTTTTTATAGTACGCCAGAACGACTATACGGATTTGGAAGAAATTTGGCACAGAGATAGATTATAGTCTGTAATAGCACATCGGTTATTGTTTATCTCGGGATAATAAATCACTATTTCCGTGGAATTGTTATTGGACAGGCCCGCTATGTAATTAAGGGGGGCCCTTATTTGGTTGTATATTATCGGAATGTGTAGGTATATCTACCTACTTATATGTACATATTTCAAAATCTACCTGAGTATAAGTAAACCAGTTACCTGGGTGCTATAATACAGGCGCTGTCTCGTTTGTGATCAGGTGGCTGAATGTGAGTGGTGCCAAGATTTTATTGTTATATTTTCGTTTTCAGGTTCATAACATTACGTCCGCCAGAAAACATGAGTGTAGGACAATTGGATCTTGTGAAAGACGGGATTATTGTACTTCAGGTAATCCATCTTAAATAAAGTCCAGGCTTAAAAATGGGTCGGCGACACGCAAGTGATACCTCTGGTTCCGCCGGCTGATTCTCTAAGAAACAACGATCGCAAACTGACAGTTGTGATGGCTCGGTGACGGCACACACGATTGCTAAACGTCTCAACGTAACGTGCCGTCAAAAACCGCCGGTTTTCGCTCTTACGGAATACCGATTTTCAATCTGACAGCCAGATTTTGCTCCGTTTTCGCGGTTGCTCGGTTTTCGCTCTTACGGTATTGCAAGCATCCATAGGCTACGGTAACTGCCCGTATGCTTGTTTGCCACCTAAGTCGTGCCTACTAAGAAACTATTTGGATATAGTTTTTTATAAGCGAGAGGTTATTTCATTTGATTCAATTAAAATTTTCAGTAGAACATTGTAGAAAAAAAATCTTAAGTATTAGTTCAATTAGTTGAACAAAAATCGTAGAACATTTTGGAATACACCAGAGGTCTTTCCCCAGTCGGGCGTGCTCGCTTGTGTGGTGCTCTCCGTGTTCTACGTCTTTGAAGTTTACTAACTAAACCATTAATTTACTGATTTTCACATTTTCCTTTCATAGGAACGTGAGTTTTGCGAAGGTGCGTCAACGCTTTGTAGAGCTCTTCGCGCGAACGCTCTCCACGGTGTCGTGGCTCAGACCCACGCGTCGTCTCCTCGCTGTTCAGCATACCTCGCCGCACAGCTCAGAGAGTTAGCTGCAGTGCTGAAGCAGAAGGCACCGGCTGCACCAGCTACTCCTGAACTTGGCAGACTTGTTGTATTTGGTGCAGGAGACAAGTAAAATATTCCTTTTATTAACTTTCGTACTTTAGATAGATAGATAACTCTAGATACATAAGTATATCAAAATACATAAATCCTTACATAACATTTTAAAAGGTAATGTACAATGGGCGGCCTTATCGCCAAAAGCAATCAACCTTTGGATGGACAGTAAAGATGGAATAATTAATACGTAGGTACGGATGATGATAATTACAAGCATTTCGCGGGGGACTTAACAAACAGTACCTACACTCTGACTCGTTATTATCAATCTGTTAGGGTTAAAATATGTCTGTGTATCTGAAAGTTTAAAAAATAATTGATGATTTTCAAGGTTTTTATCACACACATAGTACCTACTGTACCCGTCAGCTCCGTTGTTCACGAATATTATCGTAAATACTTTTGCCATTCTGTACTCGTATTTCTAATGGTTTGCCTATCTAGATAAATGGCATAAACAGGTAGAAGAATACTTAGAATTGAATAAAAAAACGTCATGGGATTTGATATCTAAGTTTATATGTCGTAAACTTATGTCAAATCAATATTGCTTTTTATTCTATTCTACTACCGTTTATGCCACTTGTCTAGAGGGGCTATTAGTGTAGGTATAATATATTTCACATAGCATGGGTACCGTCACGTTTAACATCTGAAGATGAATATCAATGAAAATTACAGACGATTAAATTAAAACTTATCGATCAAAACACTCAAGGCTCTTGTAGGCCTCCGTCACTCCATGTACTTGCGCGCTATAATTACCTACCGCCCGTCGATCCGCCGGCGGATAAAATTCAGTGCGGTTTTCGCAAGCGAAGCGCACGCACGTTGTTCAATTTTAATCGTTTTATTAGTTTTTTCTACACTAACATTTAATAACCGAGAATTTAGAAAGAGTAAGAAATTTATAAAAAAATATATAAGAATAAAACATGTAGGTACCTTTTAAAGACTTTTATATTTTACCTACACACTGACCTTTATAATGTTTTAGATGTATTGCACAGTCAACAATTTTAAACTGTGGTAGTTTAAAATGGTTGACTGTGCAATACATATACTATAGTTTATATACTATAGTCAGAACATATTCACAGTTCTAAATAAAATCGACACAAATAGTTATTTACGATAATTTAATTTTATCAAAGAGATTGCTGTGGGATCACGCGGTGCGAAGCAATCACAACTGTACGCTTGAGCATTTAGGCTCATTTTAGCATGCAGCGGTTGCTGACGTGAACATCTCGAGGCTGCTTCTTTGATAACATTAAATTAACATAAATAACTATTTGTATCTATTTTATTGAGAACTGTAAATATGTTCTGACTATAGGTGGTAGTTTAAAATTGTTAACTGTGCAATACATCTAAAACATAATTATGAAGGTCAGTGCGTAGGTAAAATAAAAAAAATCTTTAAAAGATACGTGTTTTATTTTTATATATTTTTTTATAAATTTCTTACTCTTTCTAAATTCTCGGTAATTAAATTTTAGTGTTAAGAAAACTAATAGAACGGTTAAAATTGAACAACGTGCGTGCGCTTCGCTTGCGAAAACCGCACTGAATTTTATCCGCCGGCGGATCGACGGGCGGTAGGTAATTATAGCGCGGAAGTACATGGAGTGACGGTGGCTTGACGCGACAGAGTAGGCTATTATAGCAGTAGGTATTGGTAATTTTCTTCTGAGTAAAGTATCTGTTACGTAGTAACTCCTTAGTAATCTGTGACTCTTGTTCATTCGATTAGTCAATTGGTTAGAGATTGATTAAATGATTTTCTTTCATCTTCATCGTAAAATGGTGCCGCAGTTCGGCGCGCTCGTGCTCATACTGAGCGAGTCTGTGTACTGCGACACGCCCACCGTCTTCAGTTTGTGAGATAGTTGTTTGTTTGTGACGTGCGTAGAGTGGAGAGCTACGTGTGCGCGCTGCGCGAGCTCGGCATCGAGGCGTCCGAGGCGCCGCAGTCCGGCGCGCCCGTGCTCATACTGAGCGAGTCCGTGTACTGCGACACGCCCACCGTCATCAGCGCGCTAGACGGCGTCGTAGCGGCGCTCGCCACGCCACCCAACTCCTACTCTGCCGTTACGGATCCTATAGACTTAGTGTGTGGAAGAGGGGGAGACATTGCTATGTTAGAGGTAATTCAAAATAACTAAATCATGATCATTATCTCAACTGAACGACGTCAAAATGCGTTCGTCTATAAGTACTACGAAATTTTAAAATCATTAAGGCAATACCGTGTGAAAGTGCCGAGTATAATCCCCAACTCAGATGGTATTGGCACGGTAATATTATCTATACAGTATTGTGACTTGGCCGTATCTTTGAAATAAATGCCTACAGCCACGCGGTACGTAAACATGTGATAGGGCTGCCCACCTCCAGCATTTTAATTACATTTGCCTACTTTGGGTTTCATACACACAGTACAATAAACGTCTATTATTAATAATAAAATACCACGTCTTTACTTTGAATTATACAAACCAACAAAACAAAACACACATGCCCCGAGGTTTGAAATAGGTAGTCACAAGCATAACCGCCTGTGACTACCTATTTCACTCGTGTCAATCACTTTCCTTTACTATATTCACTTTATTTATTAATCCAGACATCGTTTTAATTGGATTTTGAGATAAAAGGAAATAGGTACTTATCCATTAAAAAGACACACAGTAGGTACATAATGTGTGTTTTTTTTAATGGATAATTACCTATTTCCTTTACTACCTACTAGTAAGTAAAATTTTTTTTTTTTTACCTTTCTGAGTTTCCATGTAATCTAAAAAAATTAAGACGCGTTATTAACGAATTTATGCAACCAAAAGCCAATAAATCCTACTCGTCATATTAAATATTTAAATATGTACTTGAACTTATTTAAGTGAAAAAATCGCGCGGTTAAAAAACAACACACCGTCCGTTTGTCACTGCGGCACAGACGCGACTGTCTCCATGCCGAGCACATGCTGAGATCGAGGCGCGTAGGCATAGCTCGCGCTTCGTCCGTTTGTATGAAGTTGGAATACTGTATAGATAATATTACCGTGGTATTGGTAATTTACCGATAAAATAAACTCAGTATAAACCTGGACTCTGGAATTGGATCCGCAGGGGTATTCCGTACTCGTGAGAAGGGCTAGGCCCTCCAAATCAGATGGGGCTCGCCAGGGTCGGCGAGCCATGACCTGCGGGGGATGCGGATGAATGCGCAAGCGTACTCGTGTCCCCTGCAATAGGTCGTCTGAGGGAACACCGTGGAATGTTTAGTCGGTAGGACGGTCTCCTGTAGGAGACCGGGGAGTCCGACATAACCACCCACCGACGCCCAGGTGGGTGGTATGCGTAAATGCATTTAAATCTCGTAGAAAAAAAAAAGGGGTATTCCGTAAAAGCAAAAACCGAGCCACCGCGAAAACCGAGCAAAATCTGGCTGTCAGATTGAAAATCGGTATCCCGTAAGAGCAAAAACCGAGCCTTTTTGACGTTTAGTCAATAGATTGTGCCGTCACCGAGCAATCACAACTGTCAGTTTGCGATCAGAACTGTCGGTTTGCCATCGCTGTTTCTTAGAGAATCAGCCGGTCGGATTGATAGATTTGTAAGTTATAGCAAGCATGCCGCGGTCGGCCCGTGGATAAGTGACCATTTTATAACTGCACCACGAGAACCTTCTTGTCCCGCCAACCCCTTGAAGTACTTGATTTCCCTTTGGTCGTAATGGTTTGCCATCTCCAAAAGGATTATACCTTATAGCATTTTGTTACATCTCATATTCTAGCAGTAAGTTTTCCGAAAATGTTTAAATAAAATAAAATAGAGGTGAAATTGAGAAAGGTAGACTACCTATATCTACTACTATGTACTACTTACTACCTCTTCATGCTAGGATTTTTTGGATAGAGTTTTCAGTTTTTTTATTTTTCACATTTTTTTTCTTAGTCTTCCAGTGAAAACGATTATTAAAATAAAAGTAACCTAAACTACTCACAAACAATTGTATTTAAAGATTAAATCAAATATCTGTTTGAGGTCTCAGTTCCGAATAACACTTATTTCTATAACAGCGTTAGTTTCTGTTGATATAGGTCCTTACAGAGTCAGAAATGGACGTGAAAGGCAAAGCGCGAGTGCAACATATATTAGAAGAACAAAAAAGAACATTGAAGACACTTATGTCGAAGCCTCAGGTAAAGTTCACAATATACTTAGGTTGTTTTTAAACTAGGTACTTAGGTGGCAAACAAGCATACGGCTCAGCAGGTAAGCAGTTGCCGTAGCCTATGGACAGATATACCCGGCATAGGAAAACGTTTTGTTAAAATTTACCGTTTGGCCGTGGTCTTCTGTAAGGTGGTAGGTCCTTCCCCAGTCGGGCTTGCGGCGTCACCTCTCTTAAAAGAACGTAGGTTCGATTCCCGGGTAGATACCTATTGCATTTTTAGTCAAGAAATTTACAAAAGCTGTCCGTAAGTGGATATTGGTTATCATCACATAGAATGTTTTATCATGTGTAGGGTTGGAACCCACAACACGTCGTTCAGCGATAAATGGCGAGGTAACCATTTAAGTTACTGATCCAATCATGCAGGACAAACGCCAAACAAGTGTGAACAATAAAGAACCAATTACAGTTTATAATAATAATAACACCCATACCTGTGTCTCTGCTGGGCACGGACCTCCTCTTCCCTATCAAGAGAGCTATTCTGACTTAATGAATACTTACTAATAATAATGATATTCAATTATTATATCGTACTCTTAGTGAAACAAAGGCTAAAGATGCAAACTCTTAATGCACAATTTTGGACCTTATGATTATTATTCTAAGATAAAAATTGCTTAACAGGCTTATCTTTTCTCACGCATCTTTCTACTTCGGGTGCGATATGTGATATGCCTAGATTTTTATTCTTACTATTATAGATCCAGTTGATACTATATGAGACACATTCAGCTTTGGAGGCGGAGAATCAGGTGCAAGTGACACGCGCAGTTGCCGAAGCGAACAGGCTGGCTCGCGAAAGACACATGTTGCTAAAGAAGAAACATCGAGTACCAGTAAGCATTATAAATATCACCTATATAGTTAGTTTTATAGGATAATTGTAGGTGGAAGGAAAACGCTATCGAATTTAAAAACTGGCAGTAAAAAATTCGATAGAAAAAAGGTTATTTAAATTATTACTGCACTTTTCATTCATCTGCTTGTGATAGTATTTTTTTATCATTGTAGCCGAAAGACGTCCACTGCTGGACAGACCTGCCAAAGAATTCCACGGCATTTGGTCTAGAGCTGACCTTGTCCATCTTCCATTTCGTGGTCGCCACTCCAGAACCTATATGTTTTATATGATTAAGAAGGAATACTTATAACAAAACTTACGATGTTATAAGCTGATTTCACTGTGCAGTTTTTCGTTTGTAAAATTATGAAAGCCTAGCGGATATTGCCGCTAGCGCCGGGCATACCAGAGTATTATCAATTCGGGGTATTGTGTTTATTTTTGAAATTACACATGGCCCGTTAAAATATGGGTGTCCCACTCTATTTTCACACATTATTAGTACAAAATATAACATGGTTTTAAAATTATTGTACTCGTATCTAAGTGAAACTACTTTCAGATTTCGCATATACTATGAATAAGTAGCATTGTATATAGGTAACATCTTAACGGATTTTTATTATTCCCAGAGTCCACAAAAACAAGCGACTATTGGAGAAACTGATACAATCACAACGGACTCCTGTGCGTCATTTGAGAACACCATAAATCGCTCTGATATGGAAAAAGAAGACAGAGAAGACATGTCTGTTAGTGAAAGTCAGTCACCAGATAGAGCAAGTTCACGACCAATGTCCAGAACCAGGCGAAAGTCAAGTGCCAGACCGTTATCCGGCACGAGCTCAGAAAGACCAGCGTCTGCATCAAGACCTGCTAGCACTAAACCTGTTCACAGTTCGAGACCTATGTCTGCTACGAAATCAAAACCCCAACGTGATGTACTTAGGAAGCATACAGACAGTATTGATGATAAGTCCATTCCAGCAACAACTAAATCAACCAAATCTAGACCAATCCCAGACTTGCCTGGCAGTGAATACCCGAACAGTGAAATTCCACGTGATCCTGATAAAGACAGTGTTGGTATTTTGGTAAGTATTTCAAATATATGGCTAATTCAATGTTATATCTACTAATAGCTGTTATGTTAAACTTTTTTTTATACTACTAAGGTGGCAAACAAGCATTACGGTCTATGGACGCTTGCAATTCCAGAGATATTACTTGCGTGTTGCCGACCCATTTTTTAGACCAGGGCTTTAAGATCCTTGGGATAGAAAAACATTTCTTTCAAAACGCAGCGTTGGAAACCAGTACTCACACATAGGAACACAACTACACCGTCATGTGTTTTAGTTATTTAGCTGTAGTGCTGTAGTATTTTAACCGACTTCAAAAAGGAGGAGGTTATATGTTCGACTGTAAGTTTTTTTTTAAATGTATGTTCACCGATATCTTCCACATTTGTCGACCGATTCTCGAAATTCTTTTTTTTATCTGAAAGAGTATACTCTAGAGTTGGTCCCATTGGCACCAAGTCAGGATCTGATGATGAAATTCCAGGGAAATCGAGGGCAACCCTCAAATGTTGTAGGTATTAACAATGTTTTTCGTATATTTTTTACTTTTATTTTATAACTAAAACGTTTTTGAAGTCGGTTTAATTTTCTTTGGAGGTCCTTTCTCAGTCGGGTTTCTTCGCTTGTATTGTTCCCTAAAATAGTAATGTGCAATAAGAGTGGTTCAATAAAGTCATAAAAGTAACTTGTTCTAGATATACAGGCTTGCCTAGTGAGACGATCCCCAGTACTGTAACTGTTATTAATTCTTCTTCTTTAATCAATCTAAAACAATTTAGATTGCTATCGACACGCTAGTCGATAGCAATCCAAATTGTTATTAATTTGAACTCCAGCGTTTGATAAGACTATCACTATATACTACTAAAAATAATTCCTAATTTGTTTAAAATTGTAATTTATTTTGTAAATGTAAAACTGTGTCAAAATTGCTGAAATGAATAATTTTTCATCCTTACTAATATTATAAATGTGAAAGTTTGTGAGTATGGATGGATGTTTGTTACTCTTTCACGTAAAAATTACTGAACGGATTTGGATGAAATTTGGAACAGAGATAGATTATGGTCTGGAATAACACATAGGCTACTTTTAACAGCGTTAACCGACATCCACGCGGGCGGAGCCGCGGGCAACAGCTAGTATCTAATAAGGTTCTATTACAGGTGCCAAACTGTGACCTGTTCGAGGTTACCACATTGCCGAATCTTGGGAATGGTTTAGATATTGACTACATACTCGACAGAGACGGATGCTACCTCGGTCTCATTCAAAGGAAGGTTAGTATCTTATGTACGTTTCTTACTATGATTACTAGTCAATTGTAGCTTATTCAAAAACAACATTAACAATTTGTAGCCTCCTACGATTATTTATTAATCTAATCTAAACTAATATTTTATTTGAGGATTTTTTTCTATTACGATTTAACTTTTACCGATTTAAAAAGCTACATCATCGGTAACAAAGGCTATATTCTATTGAAAAAAAATGTCCCTACGAATGTCCATCCATGCGGAGACTGGACGTGCGGCTAGTAAGGTATAAACTGCTGCATTTCAGTCCGTCATTTTCAAAGTAATGGGTTATATATACATGCCTTTCTGCTTCTGCTCAAAAATAAATGTATATCATTACATCATCATATCAGCATTTTTCAACATTCTACCCCGAAAGAGATGAACGGTTGTATATAAGCCCGTTATTTGTAAATTAAGGAGCATATTTTATATCCCACTTTCTCACAGCTTCGGGTTAGAAACAAAGGTAGATATGTTTATCGGATTATTAAAAATATTTTTTTATACTATTTGGGTGGCAAAGAAGCAGCAAAAAATTGTATAAACCGATCGAATATCTTCTTCACTCGGTTTCCCACAAAATTGTTTCATCTACCTTTCTAACATTTGTTTGTGCTAATTTATGGATATCACATTATAATACAACATTTATTGTGGTTACTCATGGTGGTACCACGACAGTATTGATGGCAAAATGGTAGGATGACCGCAGGAGATAACACGGCTCGACGCTAAGTATATGATCCGAGTAGCGGAGGAGCGCGGGCTGTTCGGGCAATCTGCATCCGCGCCACCACAGCAGCGACGCAAGCGGGAAACTACTGCTGGCTCACCCAGGCGACGGAGAAGGAAAAGCTTTGAGGTAGCTATACTTCAATGTTTATCTTTTACTTAATACTCCTCAGGGACGTACTTCGCCGGCTTCGGCGTCTATATAGTTTTTCAATATTATTTTTTTAAATTCGTAAGATGTCATCTTTAATCTAGCTTAAGGCCAAGTGCCTTAATCTAGATTAAAGTTCTATCGCTGACGATGAACGAGATGCGAGTAGAACGAGTAACGAGTTGGTGAGCAGCGGGAAGCGAGTGTGTAGTTCCGATAGTGTTGTGGCTAGGCTATATAAGAGAGTGTGCGAGTGCGACGGGCGATTATTCGCACCACGTAGCCAAGCCAAAGCCAAGCGAGCATCGCTGAGCGAGTATCTTTGATAATTCAGTGACAAACTAGTAGAGCGAATCCTCGCTGGCACTGTAAACAGTCAGCGATTAACGGGGTAGTAACTACTACCGTAGTATAAGGAATACCGATATTCTTCCTTACATAGTGTAACATACACGTCCTGCTACATACTCGTAGTACCTATTAATTGTTATGTAGGTATATTATTGTATAGTATGTATCTCAAACCTTTAGGAAATAAAGTTAATATTATTGTCTCTCTTTATCACGTGTATTTTCTCATCACTAAAGAATACCCGGGCCTTTGCAAGGCGGTTTTTACGTGGGGACTTATTATTAATAGAATACCTACTTAATTTGATCATCGGCATTCGTTTTACATAACATGACCTATGCAACACTAACTTGGATTATTTTTTCTAGGTTGAACGTGTATCAGCGCCGACATACGCGTCATTATCTCGGTCGATACGTGGCCCACCTCCTGTTCCTTGTTCGGTTGACATTGAAAGGCCCGATGAAAGATGTAGGCTTGTGTGCCAGCGACATGCCCGGCGTCAGGCTGCTGCTTCCTCCATCACTGCAGCCAGTTGCACTTGTCATGCAAGGCACAGGTAATATTTGGATAAACTATTTTACATTTTGTTTGTACACACGGCAATGGAGATATGTATAGTGGGCCGCTTAAAGATTAGTTTTTAGGAACACCAATGTATGAATTTGTGTGAAATATAGTCAAAGTCAAAGTCAAAGTCAAGTCAAAGTCAAACTCATTTATTCATTTAGATCAAATCCATGATACTTATGAACGTCATTAAAACAAATGCCAGCATACTTTTTTCCTAAGGCCAATTCGCTGACTAGGGTTGGGCCTCGAGAAGAATTGGCAAGAAACTCGGGCCACTCTTTTTAATCGCCAGAGTATAACATTTACAATTTGGTATGAGTTACAATAGTGGTAACAAAAAGGAACGGAAACCAATATACCATATGAGAAATTTAGATAAGTATTTAATTAATGGGTAAACAATATTGAAAAAAAAAAAATGAATTTAGCTTTCCACTGTATGGTAATGAGGGATCGTTTCTTTTTGTAAGTATAAGATAGAAACGTGTCGAGATCACATTGCAATCTTAGTAAATATCTAGAAACTATATCTTTAATATTTAAAAATAAATCATGCCAAGATTGACCAGCCACCCCAAGTAGCACCCGTTCACGAGCATGACGCACAGACCAGCCATCATTTCCTTCGCCATATTAGAGGGAAGAAACTGACCCGGCCAATACGACACCACAAGCAATGGCATTTCAGTGAGCATGACAATCCAGGACATAATAAGAAAAAATAAACTCAATAGAAAGCCAATAATGATCACAAAACGTCTCCTGACAAATTTTAAATGTAGTTATTATTCTTATATAATTCTGCATCAAAATTAGCAACTAACCCCATGACTTTTTATCATTTAAAAAGTCATTAATAGTGTAATAACCCTTGCTTAAAAGATGTTTTTTTACTTCTAGTTTGAATTTGTGTAAGGGTAGGTTCATAACTTCAAGAGGTAGTTTGTTATAGAAACGTACCCCGAGTCCCGCAAATGAATTGTGGACTTTATGAAGACGGTGATACGTACCAACTAGTTTATGTTTGTTCCTTGTGTTTAGTGTATGAATGTCACTGTTTTTACAAAACAGGTGTATATTTTGTTTAACGAACATGATGTTGGCAAAAATGTACTGAGATGCAACTGTCAGAATGCCTATTTCTTTAAACCTTTCTCTAAGTGAAACTCGTGCGCCTAAATTGTAGATAGAGCGTACTGCTCTTTTCTGGAGTATAAATATGGTTTCAATATCGGCGGCCTTTCCCCACAGTAGTATGCCATAAGACATGACGCTGTGAAAATAACTAAAATATACAAGCCTAGCTGTTTCTACGTCTGTAAACTGCCTTACCTTTCTTACTGCAAAAGCTGCGGAACTAAGTTTCCCTGCAAGACATGATATATGGGCACCCCACTGGAGCTTGCGATCTAAAGTCAAACCCAAAAACACTGTAGATTCAACGAAACCTAACGTTTCACCGTTCAAAATTATATTACTTGATATAAGAGTTTTAGTATTCGGCATAGTAAACTTAACACACTTGGTTTTTTTTGAGTTTAACAGTAGATTGTTTGCATCAAACCAGTCCAGGACTTTCGCGAGTGAACCATTCACAGCATCAAGATTTGATTTTTTACGGTCTACCTGAAATATAAGCGACGTATCATCTGCGAATAGTACAATGTCACAGAAATCCTGCATATAGAAAGGCAAATCATTAATATAAACTAAAAAGAGAAAAGGGCCTAGAATTGAGCCCTGTGGGACACCCATATCTACAGATAATCCTGAAGATCTACTACCGTTAATATCGACAAATTGAACTCTGTTACTTAGGTAGGTGGCAACTAGGTTGAGTGCAGCATCTCTGATACCGTAATGCCTGAGTTTTCTCAGGAGCGTATTGTGTTCAACACAGTCAAAGGCTTTTGAAAGGTCACAGAAAACACCAATAGCATCCATTGAATTTTCCCAGGCTCTAAAAATGTGTTTTATCAACATTTTTAGAGACATACACCTGCATCGACTGTAGAACGACCCTTTCTAAAACCATATTGCTCATTATGTAATAATTTATTTAAATGAAAGTGACTCTCTAACTGCAACAGTATAATTTTCTCGAAAATTTTGCTAATAGCAGGCAATATGGATATTGGTCTAAAGTTAGTTGGATCATTTTTACATCCGTTTTTAAACAAAGGTATTACTTTACTGTGTTTCATTAGATCAGGAAATACGCCTGTATCAACACATCTATTAAATATTGCTGCAAGATGTGGAGCTATATTCAAAATTATATTATGAACTAGTTTAACAGATATACCCCATAAGTCAGCAGTTCTTTTTGATTTCAATGTTTTGAACGCTTTCAATATATCATTGGGGTCAATATATTTAAAACAAAAAAAGACGCTACACTCTTACACGCTACCCTTTACCAAGTTTTCGGCTTTGACTGGGCAAGAATCTAAGGAGCTAGTTGTGTTAATTGGTATGTTCGTAAAGAAATTATTAAACATATGCGCTACATCTAAATTATTTGAGACCACTTTATCATCATGCTTAAGTTGAAAGTTGTCATCACGCAATTTGATTCTACCAGTTTCATTATTGATAATATTCCAAGTTGTTTTTACTTTGTTATCTGCCTGCTTAATCTTATTACTTAAATATAGAAACTTGGCTAAAGAACAAGCCCTTTTAAAAATTTTTGAATAATTTTTAACATAAATAAGAAATGTCGGATTACTATTGTATTGTTTCATACCATATAGCTCGTATAGCCTAGCCCTACTTTTATAGATGCCGTTCGTTGCCCAGTCACAAAAATTAACTTTGATGTTCTTAAAGAAAGTTTTAGGCTTAAAATTTTTTTCATATTCGAATTTGATTACATTAAACAAAGACTCATAAAGCTCATCTGGATCATCCAGAGTAATATCTATATTGATGATTTAGGTGGCTATACTATCACTAAAGTGTTCTAGGCGTCCAGCGGTCATTGGCCTACATGTGATCTTAGTAACTTTAGGTATTGTGTTTGTGCGAATTTCAACCTTTTGGCCACAATGATCTGATGTCAAATCATTCAATATAGATTTGCTTAAATACTGACAATTGCAAAAAATATTGTCGAGGCATGTAGCTGAATGAGAGGTGATCCTTGTTGGTTCGAAAAATAAATGATGTAAATCAAATGACTTAAATAAGCTAATCAATCTACTGCAAGTAGCTGATTGTTCAAGTATATTGACATTAAAGTCTCCACAAACTACTACATATTTACTACCAACAGCTAAACGTTTTAATATGTCTTCCATTACTACTTCAAATGTACTAAAGTCACTCTGCGGTGGTCGGTATATACAAACTACGATATGTTGCTCAAGCTCAACACAGGATATTTCAATAGTGCGCTCGATAGAAAGTTTAACTATGTCTTTACGTTCTTTACATTTAATACTATTACAAATATATATTAGAGAGCCACCATGAATAGCTTTCTTTCTTACAAATGCACTACCAATAGAATAATACTCATTATTTATTAACATAATGTCACTCTTTAACCAATGCTCAATAAAATATATTTTTATCTGTAGGTTTAGTCTAACTGTACACTGTTAGCAAACTGGTGTCTAGCAATTCTAGGTATGTACGGTCGGCCACGGAGTTAGCTGTACAGGGCCTCAATATGAAGATTAGTTTTTTAGGAAAACCAATGTATGAATTTGTGTGAAATATATTTTTATCTGTAGTTTTAGTCTTATTGTACACTGTTACCAAATTCCACAGAAATATATACAATGGTTTTCCCTTTTCAGCTATCTCCGTTGCCGTGTGTACGATAACGGAAATATGTACAGGGCCAGATTAGTTTTTTAAGTAAACCATTGTATATATTTCTGTAGAATTTCGCAACAGTGTGCATTTAGACTAAACCTATATTTATAGCGGCCCTGTATACCCACATATGTATCTCCGTTGCTGTGTGTAGTACCGTACCTACTTATGATGCTCGCTCGTCATTTTTTAAAGTCGATTTGTTATTATTGGTCAAATGACTCTGTTCAAAGGCTGAGTAATGTTCCTTTTGCTCTTACTCTGGCCGGAATTCTTGAATGCCGCTTGGATCTGTATCGTCCGAGGTATCATCAGCGTTGTAAGTTAGAGAAAAAATACAACAAAGACGGATGTGAGTAGCTGAGGGTCTTGTCAATTGGCATACAGTTGGAGAGGCCTATGTCCAGCAGGGAACTGCGAAAGGCTGATAATGATGATGATGAAGAATTTAAAACTTAAGAGGACTTGAAGGTCAAGCATGACAGGCACGAAAAATGCAAAACATATCTACATTTTGTAATAGGTATCAGAAATCACCAGCCTGCCAGATTTCATTTTCGGTTGCGTTTACCTGTCACTCAATATGCTTGATATGATTAATTTACTGATATTAATTTTATATTGCACTCAGGTATATCCCAAAATCTAATGTACCTACCCCACTCATCCCCGAACCACCATGCCGCCGCCCATTCCCCGTTGTTGTACAAGATGTCCGCCTCAAGACCATCAACATTCAAAAAGTAGGCGCTAAATAACACAAATTAAAGCAAAGTGTACATGTTTAATGGACCATTGAATTGTGAACGTGCACGTACTTGAGTGGACTTAATTTTAAAGACTATAATTCTACAAAAGTTTTAGTAGCTCTCTAATACAAGATACAACGCCAATACATCAACATAATTATGGTGAGATGAAATATTTTTAACTGTGCCCATCTAGTGTTTAACAGTGTTTTGGTGTTCTTAATCTTTCTAGAATTAGAAGCGACGCGAAAAGATAGTAAATATATATATATTATACTAACCTACTTTTAGATTAATTTATTTCGGAATATACATACTAAAACAAATAATTTTAGTTTTACTTATTTATATTACTGTTTTTTTTTGAAGTTGTGTTGTGTATTGTTTCGTTATTAATGTTTTACAAATTAAATAGCCTGCAGGGTGTGCAGGGACGGGGTGAATAGATTCAGGGGTTAATAAAGACAAAATGGTCAACATTTTTGAATAATTTCTTTACCTAAACTATTAAGTATTTGGTGGCATTGCATTTCATTGCTAAATTGTTACGAAAATAATATTTAGCACCACAGTTACTACTCTGTCCCTAATTACCCCGCTTGACATAATAAAGAAAAGATATTTTAACGCCTGTGCCAACCTGCATTGCGATTTTTTAATAAATATTTTATGTACATATAAGTCTGATTTTTTATTATACCAAGTAATGAGAGATTACCTAGTGGTTTTCTATATAGATGGCGCTGCATAACTTTGGATTAAGACGTGTATTAAGTTTTTATTTTATTTGAGAAAATATACCGTAAGAAATTAAATCTTAAAAAAGATTCCGACGAATGTCTACTATTCTGCTGATGACAAGTTTTAGACCCTGTCCAGATGATGCGAATTACGCGCGTCGTGTTGCTAAAGTTTTATTGATTCCTTACTTAATCACGCCAGAACGACTAATTGGATCTGGATAAAATTAGATACAGATAGATTATAGTCTGGAATAGCCCATAGGCTTTTTATCCCGATAATGTCATATAGGCTCTGCCAAGGCTGAGCCGAATGAAATCATAACGGTTCCAAAAAAAGGACGACTGCCATAACATTTTTACCAGGCGCTTCTCTTCTCTTCTTCGGAAGACAATTTAAAAGTGGTCGTAAATTGGTATAGACTTAACTAAATATCAAATTGACTGTAGTAGATTTGCATACATTTAACATAACATTTTTATGGTGTCAAACGAATTTGAAAAGCCTTCAGTAACTGATTTATCCTGGTGGGCCCGCTAGTGAGTATACTCTCCAGGCGGGCCCACATTTAATTTTTACAATGAAACTATATACTTTTTTTTAATTGAGTCTACAATTATATACATTTTTTTCTTGTTTATTAAATTTACAAAGCTTAAGGTGGTCCCGCCCTGGAACAGCACGTAATGAAACTGCCGTGTGTTAACTGATTTATCCTGGTGCCATATTTATTTTTTACAATTCAATTGAGTCTACAATTATATACATTTCTTTCTTACTTATTAAATTTACAAAGCTTAAGTTGGTCCCGCCCTGAAGCAGCACGTAATGAAACTGCAGTGTGTTAGTTATCCCAAGATATTATTAGCTATCAAAATGCAAATATAGCACAACTTTACGGTCTTAACTCTACGGTCCAAGCGCTCGCTTTCTTTTTAGGGAAATAGCGAAACGATGCCGCCAGCCTTTTGGCAACTTTTCCGGTTGACAGTGATTCGGAGGAATATTAAGAAGCCTAAACTATTGCCTTTTATTTAATTAATTTAGTTTTTCATATTATTATTTAGGTTTAGTTACTTTAAAAAAGTTTTTAATGTAAAATTCTTGTTTATATATAAATATCATTAATTTACCATAAATTAATACATTACGTTTAATTAAAACAATAATGTCTGTATAAATAAAACAAACTTTATTCATTAATGTTACAAAGACCGTCCGGCTCATTCAACCACTGTTTGTTCGAACTCAATACAATTATTTAAAGCATTCCGAATCCTTTAGAGTAACTTATTGCTTTCATCAGTCTATCTTGTAGTTTGTCCTTTGTGTCGTATTCCGGCAGTAGAAGGACGTTGAAACAGGTATGAGCAGTGGGTAACCTATAATTAACAATTTTCATTACATTTTATATCAGACCTTGTGTCGCGGGAGACTTTTTGAACACCACAATGCAATGGGGAAAAAGTCGAGCCCGGAGCAGGATTCGAACCTGCGCCTCTGAGGTTCCGGTCCAGCGCACTACCTATTGTGCCCTCCGAGCTCCTACTCTGGAGTTCGATTTTGTCCACCGCTTGTTTACGTCTTGGAGTGACGTTAGCTTCATTCAAACGTCAGCCCTTACAGGTCTATACGTACAACATCTTCCAATTGCGAGGAAAGAATGTTATTATAGAATGAAACCACTCAATATTATTAAATATTTTAGCATTTTTGCTAAATTTGATTGCATAGCAAAAATGCTAAAATATTTAATAGCCTCAATAACAATATTGTATGAGCAATAGCATATGAGCGGCGATGGCCGTGTGGGAAAGTAACCGACTTGCACGCAAGAGGTGCGAGTCCGATCCCGGATGGCAGTACCAATGTGAATTTCACTTTGTGGAGTTTATATGTACTAATCAAATAATTCGCCATCTGCAAACGGTGAAGGAAAACATCGTGAGGAAACCCACATGTCTTAGAAGTAATTCTAAAGACATTTCTGATTCACCAACCCGCATTGGGCCAGCGTGTGTGAAGACCTAAATCCTCTGTATCTTGATATAGGAAAGGAGACCCGTGTCCAGCAGTGGGACATATATATATTAGTATGGATACATACCTATCACAATCGGGTCCGTTTCTTGCGATGACAAGTTTGAGATGACTTAAACCCCCTACAGGGACCCTGTCGGAGCCCGTGGTGAATTGTAGCAGTTTCCTTTTGTCGTCCAACGTCAAGCTGTGAACGATACTCCAGAAATCTTTGATCGTTTGTGAATCTGTTGTGTAGCCGCCATCGTATTCTGTTGATTTTTCTAGCTCGTTGAAGTCGAATTTCTGTAAAATAGGAAGGGAATACACTATCGAAGAAGGAAAAACATATATTTGAACACAGGACTAGACTTGTGTAACTCCGGAACGAATCGTTCTGATGAACTGCTCACTCTTAGTGAGTGAGTATAACTCGCTCCACCCGGTGAAGCATTTCCGTTCCACAGTTCACCTACTCTCCGCTCCCGCGCAAATTAAAATCCGAGTTCCAGCTCAAACTCACTCTGTGTATGTGACAGACAACCGATTCTTCATAACAATCGCACACATATTACTAATTGTGTATAGCTTTCTTTTTCTTTCTTTGACTTGACAATAATTATAGATGTCAAACAATTTTAGACTTTATCTCATACGAGTAAATACCAATTTTAGATTCTTTATATAATTTGCATTTCATTTACTTTTATGGAATGTTCGTAAAAAAATATTTATGAAGTGTTTTGTTACAAAAACGATTTTTTGTGTATGAATGTTACGAAGATTGTAAGTGCTAAAATGATGTAAAAATGTGAGTTAAAAACCGAATTTAAACTGTTGTTAAAATAAAAATCTTGTCCCTATTTTTTTCAACTAATTATTCATCAACTACCGCCACACCTGATTAGTGTCAATTAGACACTAGTCGATAAACTTATGCACGCCACTGCGATTCAATCACGTCTCTCGTTCCTCGTTCCCTGCGTAGTTCAGAGTTCAGTTCATGAACTGAGCTGAGCTCAAAGTCAAAGCTGGAGTTCCGGTCTCAACGATACATATTGATTTCTCGGAACTGTGGAACTGGAACGATGTAGCGGAAAGACTTCACTTTACGGAACGAGAGTTGATGAACGAACTCCATAGTGTGAACGATTTTGCCCAAGTCTACATAGGACATCAAGAAAAACTAAATAAATAGGCTCTTCAAGAAAGAAGTCATAGGTTTCCTAAAGGGTCGGGAACGCGCGACTGATACCCCCCGTTGTTGCAAGCGCCCATAGGCTACGGTAACTGCTTACCATCAGGGTGATGGTAAGCAGTGCTTGTTTGCCTCCTTTGTAGTACAATAAATAATAACACAAGGATTCAAATCACAAAATTTTGTGATCAGAACGTAGGCGCACCACTTCGTTTAGAGAGGGTGGGGATATAATTATTTAAATGCAATAATTGCAACATTTGGTTGATAGAAGGAGAATCAGAAATCCCAAAGACTTGGTAAAGTTAATTTTAGGCCACATCTAGAGAAGGATACTGGACAGCTCACATCTAAGTGTAGACAGCTCCCTCCGTCGATACGCCCATGTCTTTGACTACAGATCACCAGAAAGACATGGGTTTTTGAAAATTCAACCTCTAAGGTGAAAAAAAAATGTAATCATGGCAGCCGAGGCGGCCCGCTAGTAACTTAATATATATTTTGTTTTCGACTACTTAATGAAGCAAAAGGCCGTGTTGCTTACATCCGAGGATTGTCATTTAGGAATGCGTTTGGAAAGAAACGTATTCATATCCCACCTTTAAGCCCTGGTGTAAAAATGGGATGGCAACAAGTGATACCTCTGGTATTGCCACCGTCCATAGGCTACGGTAACTGCTTAACATCAGGCGGGCCGTATGCTAGTGTGCCACGCAAGTAGTATATATTTTTTTTATCTTCCTCTCCTCTACACCCATATCTTCGACTATAGTTAACTAAAAGTCTTTATAACTCACCTTACTACCACAAACCAGCATCTCAACTTCTTCAGGTCTAAATAATGCTGTTAAAGGACTCTCGTCAGTGACCATGAGAAAGCCGCGTCTAAACGCCCTGAACTGCGTTTCAACTGAATCGTTTAGTAAGAAATTCGCATACATCTCTACAAAGTCCTGCAATAAATAATAGTTTAACATTAGACAAAGGATGGATTTTTACGATAGGTAGGGCACCATACAGTGAGCGAACTCGACTGGGTAAGGTCCTTTCCGAAAGACTATAGCATGGGATTCTTCAAGAGAGGAGTTACAAGGTTTCTAAAGGGTCGGCAACGCGCGAGTGATACCCCTGGTGTTGCAAGCGTCCATAGGCTACGGTAACTGCTTACCATCAGGCGGACCGTATACTTGTTTGCTTCCTTGGTAGTATAAAAAAAAACCTTACAGAAGACCACAGCCAAATGACTACACACAGCGGTGTAGTTGTTTGTGTGTGTGCACAGGATTCCAGAGCTGATTTAGGGATGCGTTTCAATTAAACGTTTTTCTATCCCAAGGAAATTCCATCACATGACACATACGATCACACCACTGTTTGTAGTTATTTGGCTGTGGTTTTCTGTAAGGTCTTGACTGGGGAAGGACCTCCTTCCCCAGTCAAGCTAGCTCGCTATTATGATGCCCTACCTCTCTTGAATGCTTATTTGCCACCCAAGTAGTATAAAAAAATACACTTACCTCTTTATTATTCTGCGTCACAAATATACTGTCACCGTCCCCAATGAGATCGTAGAACACTGCATTACCAAACACATCTTGGTAACATATCCTAAACGTCTGGTAATACACCTTTTCTAAGTCATCGCCTTCGTAATCCAGCATATCTTTCAAGCCGTTGTATAAAGTCTGAAAGTAGTTATATCACATGTCATCATCATCATCATATTAACCGATAAACGTCCCACTGCTGGGCACGGGTCTCCTCCATACAATTGAGAGGATATTGGCCTACTCCCACACTAGAGAATTCAAATATTTATTTGCCAGCTAAGAGTACAGTTATGGTCTTATATTTAGGTAGCACATGACTTAGCGCCCTTTTCAGGCGTCGCAAAGTGGGTTGGTATGGTGGTGCGTCGCAAAGAACAAGCTCTGTGTCGCGGGGGACTTTACAAACATACAATTAACGGACACAAATTACACCAAGACTCAGAACAACGCTCTGTGCGACACACTAAGTTTTGTCCTGTGTGGGAATCGAACCCACAACCTCATGCACAGCAAGTGCATACTGAGACCACTTGACCACGAAGGCAGTCAAAATTATTGTGTTTGTGTTGTTATTGTGTTTATTTTTTGTTTACTATCTGTTATCCTGTGTATGTTCGAATAAATGCTTTTCTATCTTTCATAAACAACGATGTAATAATTTGAGAATGATTACCGATTTCATTCATTTTCTTTAAGTTAACTTATACTTTTTTAATGTTTAAAATAAAATAGCGCAAAAATTAGTTTAACCTATGCGAGGTTGGGTATAAATTAAATGCATACACAGAACAAATATTTGTGCTTATCACACTAAGATTTTTTTCTGGGTGGGAATTGATAGAAGAGCTTCAGTAACAAGCCAGTCGATACAGTAGTTTCGAGTTTAAGGGGGTAACGTAGCTAAGAAATAGCCACGTGGATTAATAGATCTGCAAGAAAGCAAACTTGTCATGGTTAGGTCGGTGGTAGACAGTTCTAAAAACTTGATGAGCAGTATGCATTTAATAATAATAATAGCAACCCATATATGTCCACTGCTGTCCCACTGTTGGGCACAAGTCTCCTCTCCTCTATCAAGAAAGAGGGTTTAGGCCTTAATTCACACACGCTGGCCTAATGCGGGTTGGTGAATCAGACATGTTTTTAGAATTTCTTCTAAGACATGTGAGTTTCTCACGATGTTTTTCTTCACCGTTTAATTTATAATAGTATCCATTTGCATCGTGTAAATAAGCCTTATTTCCATTATGCCTAAGGCAGTATACTTTAGGATTACTACGCAACTAAAGCAGTCTATATTAAAAAATAATGCAGTATTTACTTACGGGGTTCCAGTCAGCCAAGTCTTCGAAAGATCCTTTCTTCCCCATGAGCTTCCTATACACGACCATGGGAAAGTTGACGGCGAGGATGACATTGTTGTATATCGCGAGCCCTAACACTATACCGATCAGCGTGAACTGCGCTTCAGTTTCGAATGATGTCATGTTGAACCTACAAACAATATAATAATAGATATTAATTTAAGGGTATAACATTTAAAGAGAGGTAGGGCACCATACTAGCGACTGAAGACCACAGCCAAATAACTACACACATCTGTATAGTTGTGTTCCTGTAGGTCTCCAGCGCTCATTTAGGGATGCGTTTTGTAATAAGCGTATTCCTATCCCAGGAAATCACCCATCTTAAAGCCCTGGTGTAAAACAATGGGTTGGCCACACGCAACTGATACCTTGGTATTGCAAGCGTCCATAGGCTACGGTAACTGCTTTACATCAGGCGAGCCGTATACTTGTTTGCCACCTAAGTAGTATAAAATAAGCTTTGGCTGAACTTTAAAAATGCTAGAGTATGTTTAGCAAAGCAATTTTAAAAGCTAAAGTAATACTCATAGTATTTTTATTGCTTCAATTCTGTTAATTTACGGATGGCTCAATTGAATCTCAGTAGCATTTTTTGAATTCTGATAATAATTTAAGACCAATGGTTGAAAAATTCAATTGAGATTCAATTGAGCCATCCGTAAATTAACAGAATTGGGCCCTGTAGCTATGTAACCACCGTTTACGTACTTCAACAGAATCAACGCCATGCCGCTACCTACTGTGAAGTTGGTGAATAATATAAAAAATATGATTTTGACATTATATTACATAATTAGTTGATTTAATTAAAAGCTAATATCTGTGTTGATATATATTAAGTTGAATTTTTCTAAATACAAAGGATGTGATACTTATTACATAAAGTGAATTTATGTGTTACATTTGTTTAATCAAGTCGGGTGACTTGATTAAAATTGTAACACAAAAATTCTCTCAGCTCCTACTCAGGAGTTCGAATTTGTCCAGCGCTTGATACGTCTTGACAGTTCAAGACGTAAACACCATCCACCACCATCTCAACCCATAAACGTCCCACTGCTGGGCACGGGTCTCCTCCATACACTTGGAGGGATATTAGCCTACTATAACACGCTGGCCAGACGGGTTGGTATAGGGTTTTATTTCAAGTTTTCCCTCTCTTGCAGTGGATATTGTCTGCCTGACTTACTCCCTTAGTCGACTCTTACGATACCCTCGGGATGGAAAGGGGTGGTGACATTTGTATTCTTAATCCGTCACCACACGGACAAGACGAGAGACGAGACGTAAACAAGCGCTGGATAAATTCGAACTCCTGAGTAGGAGCTCGGATGGCACAATAGGTAGTGCGCTGGGCTGGAACCTCAGAGGCGCATCGAATCCTGCTCCGAGCTCGGACTTTTTCTACATTGCTTTAATATTAAGTATATTTGAGCTAATTGCATAGCAAAAATGCTAAAAATAATTTTAATCAAATATATTTTGTTTACTTTAGTCCATAACATAACCTTTAAATATTACAGCAGGTACCTATATTTCATGCCAACGACTACACGTATAATTTGTTTTTTCTAATAGCGACAAACAAATTTATTTTTAGGAACTGGACTAAATAACAAAAAAAATACACACCAAACTGTAAGAGAGTCAGGTTGTTGCGTGAACATTCCGTAGTCAGGGTTAAAGATCTCTTCTACGATAAGTTGGAAGAACTCTTTGCTGACTCCACCTTCGTCCACTCCTTGTTCACCCTCGAACTCTACCACCAGCTGTTTTTTCAGGTCTAACGCCCGCTCCATAGCTACCATTTCCAACTGAAAAGTGAGTATGTAATAGGTCAATAATACTGACAGCCTTTAAACAATTTATTTTATACTAGTTGTTGCCCACGGCTCCGCCCGCGTAGATGTCGGTTATCGCTATTAAAAGCCTATATGCTATTCCAGACTATAATCTATCTCTGTGCCAAATTACATTCAGATCCGTTTAGTAGTTTTTGCGTTAAAGAGTAACAAACACCCATACATCCATACATTCTTACAAAATTCCGCGTATATAATATTAGTAGGATATTTTCATTGTAATATTTTTCATAATTACAATATGAAATTCGTAAAACTACAATTATTGAATGGCGGACAAACATTGCATCGAAGTATAGAGTAACTTTCTACTCAGTACACGTGGCCCACGTTGGGCGCCACATTAAAGTTGAGTAGGTGAAAGAGTAGGTTTTCAACTACGTGGGCTAGTTGACCCGTGTGGCCGGTCAAGAAACACGAGGAAATTAACACTGTATAAAGATAACAGTTACATAGAAAGAACACTCAGGGTATAGGTTTTTAGGCACAAGATTTGTTGAAGAGTAAGTAAAGTACCCGCTAAGTAGTATGCACTAAATGGCCGGCGATGCCCAGAAGGGACGGCTGCGCTCGCAGACCTTTATATACTCGTAGGTAAGCTGCCGAACGAGCGCTGGCGCTGGCAATTGAGGGTGGACGGCTCGACGTCATAAAAATATATATCCAACATACCAGCAATGTCTTTAAATAGTGAACACAATATTTTTAGATAAGTACTAGTATATCGTGAGGTGGACGCGTCCACCTTTACTTGCCCGCTCGTTCGGGCATATATAAGGAGCACTGGACGCCGCTGAATCCTCTTTCTTTCGTCCTACGAGATGCTGTGCCAGTAAAGTGTTTTAATCACTTAGTGAGCTCTCAACGAACCTAGTCTAAATTATATATAATTTTGTAACTGCACGCAGTTTTAAACTAGGTTATAACCAATTAATCACACAATATGTCTATCTAAAAAACAAAGATTTCGACGAATTGAGAACTTCCTCCATTTTTGAAGTCAGTAAAATCCTACTTTATATAATACTATAAATGTGAAAGTCTGTGAGGCTGGATGGATGCATGTTTGGATGTTTGTTGTTCTTTCACGTAAAAACTACTGAACGGATCTGGATGAAATTTGGCATAGAGTTAGATTATAGTCAGGAATAGCGAATAGGCTTCCACGCAGGCAGCGTGGCGAGCAACAGCTAGTGATAAATAAGCAGGTGTACGTACCCCGACGAGCGCGTCGTCTATAATGTGCGACCTCCTCACTTTGAGCCGCAGGAAGGGCATGGGCGGCGCCGCGCCCACGACCGCGTGCAGCAGCGACACGCGCCGCTCCGAGTACATGCGGATGCGGTTCTCGTAGTACAGCCCCAGCGACTTCGTGGCCACCGTCAGGATGAACGGGTACTTCAGGAACGCGAACTTCTTACCTGATACCGAGCAAACGTAACTAAATATACACTTGAACTTGCTCTTTGATATAGAGACAGAGCTGGAAGTAGAATATCATTATAGTCGTTCAGTGGTGAAACAAATTTTACCGGAGTAAATAAAATCTCTTTTGAAAAAAGTATGGATTATGGAAGTAATGTAATTTAATGTTTAGAATATTTTGCAATTCGTTAAATAATAGGTACATATTTTTTAATACATAATTTTAACTCGAAAATAGCAGTATTTATACTTATATAGTGCGTCCATAAGTTTTGAAACTATTTTGACAGGCCAATAAAAAAAAGTCCCTGGCCGCCTGACAAAAATATTATTATATTTTAAATTTAGAATGTTATTAATTAGAAAAAAAAATCGAATTTTTTTCTTTGTTGAAATGGCGGGAACGAAAGGTTTGCATTTATTTATTTTTATTTATTTATTTATTTGGTTTGCTGACAGCTGTTACATTATAGTCTTACAAAAATAACTTAAAGCTAAATATTTTCAAAATGTACAGCCAATTATAAGCAAACACCGCATGCACTAATACTTATAAATATATACTTAGTTCTAAATTAAAAAGCAATGGTTAACAAAGGCTGGGTTTTATGTTGCAGGTCTAAACTTTTTTTAATTTTTTTTTTTTATCCGACAAGTACTTTTTAACATTTTTACAAAATTGTCCTATTGAGTTAGAAAATATGTCAGTACAATCACTACATTCATTTGCTAGTTTGCACATACGTGGGATCGGTGAGTTGGTATATATTTAACAGTGATTTCTTTAAATAAAGCTGGAAAAAAACCTATTGCCCTAAGAGCTACTGGTCCATTTGACTATCCCGTTTCCCGCAAAATTTATTTGAATAATCAGGAGATTATGAAAATACCGTTCTAGAAGAAATATCGCAGTTGCGTCCTTCATACGTTTGAATTTATTTTTTTCAAAACCCTCTCCCACAAGGTTTCAATTTTAATATGTCTTTATCTACAAATGTTTAAGCGTAAAAGAAAAATTGCCAGCTAATTTCAACGGTGGCAAGTATGTGCCAGAACGGTGTAAAGTTGTGGGAATGGTAATTATTAACCTACTTCCCACAAGGCTGTGTATATATTCTTTTAATTGTTTTAAAAGCATATCTAAACAGCCAGTCCATTCTGGCGGTTGCAAGTGCTTGCCAGAAGAGTACTTATAGAGAAGTTATAGTACTTTAGAGTTGAGTAGTAGAAGGCAGCTCGTGATGTGGAGACGGGTTTGCCTCGCAATTCAAATTGAACGTTCCCTGACTGCCTGCTCAATGCGAGCAGCCTCGCGAGCCAGCCTCACAATATCGATACCCGACTTTATAGATTGACGAGGTTGTCGGCAAATCAACTATTTGAATAAGATCGCGGGGAAGCATAGGATGCAGTGCGGTGCGGGACGAGGTACGCGCTCGGCTAACGCTCGGCTCCCTCTCGTGCCACATCGTTCTCCAGCCACGCTGCCCTTTGTTTTATTTTAGAACATTCAGTCGAATATGTGAGGCCTCGCACAAGCAGCACGTATTGGTTTTCACAAGATTGTTTTTTCATTATTAAATTTGTCAATAAACACGTGCTTAATTGCAGAATTGTGTTATTCAATTATGCCTAACTGGCCTCGCAACACTTTCAGAGGTTGTCACCGCTGGATGACAATATGATAATTTAAACATAGTGTGTCAGTTCTTACCTTTACTTATTTCCGTCTTAAAATTACCAAAGTCTATATCCATTTCTATAGTATCACTAAGAGGTTCATTATAAAACTCCTCGAATGGCAGGTATGGCTTTCTAGCGTCTATTACATCTACACCTAATTCAACGGCTGAAACAATATTATAATAAGTTAAAACAGTGTATTTTAAAAAGAAGCTCATAATGAAATTTTGCTGACATCTATTTTTTTTTATCTTCGTGGCAAACAAGCTTACGGCCCGCCTGATGTTAAGCGGTTACCGTAGCCTATGGACGTTTGCAATACCAGAGGTATTACTTGCGTGTTGCCGACTATTTTTGTTTACACCAGGACTTTAAGATGTAGTATCCCTGGGATAAGAAAACGTTTCTTTCGAAATGTACCCCTAAATGAGCTCTGGAGACTTTTTTTTTTATACTACCAAGGTGGCAAACAAGCATACGGCCCGCCTGATGGTAAGCAGTTACCGTAGCCTATGGACGTTTGCAACACCAGGGGTGTCACTCACGCGTTGCCGACCCTTTAAAACCTGTTATCACACACAGTAATACAACTACACCGCTGTGTAGTTATTTGACTGTGGTCTTCTGTAAGATGGAGGTCCTTCCCCAGTCGGGACAGTCCTACGTCTCTTCTTCTTCTGTGTCTCGTTTTATTTTATACGGTTGTATGTGTTTTTAAAGATACGTATTCCTATCCCAGGATAGTTCTATCTTAAAGCCCTAGTGTAAAAAAGTAATACCTCTAATAAAGTAGTACGCAAGTAATACATCTGTAATTGCAAGCGTCTATAGGCTACTGTAACTGTTTAACATCAGGCGGGCCGTAAGCTTGTTTGCCACCCAGGTAGTAATGGTGCTCCCACATTGCCGTTAGAAAATGTGTGTAAACATTTTCTAACATAAAAACATTTACTCACAAATGTTGTCAATTGTTACGTTTTGTTAGGAACTGTTACATGTTATAAGTACACTAATAGAAAATGTTTACCAATGTTTACTAACATTTTATAACATTTAAATCTGTTATTGGCTCGCAGTTTGGTTTGCGTTCTGAGAGCGTGTACACGAAAATGGAAGAGGATTTGCTCATTGGAAAAGCTTTCATTTTTTGTTCAAAAAAGAAAAAAAAGCGCTATTGGATCCCGTCACCTTTATAAAATGTTTACAAAGAAAAGGTAACACATGTTTTTACATTTGTGATTATATGTTTGCTAACAAATGTTTAGTAACGTTACTAAACATTTTCTAACGGCAATGTGGGAGCAACATATAGAAAAAAGTTAATGTCGCCTGGACATGTAGACATATAACGCCTTTTTGTTATCTGACGATCCCAGTTCACTGTAAGCCGCGAGAAGAAAAAGGAGAAGAGAAGTTTACCTATGGGGTCATCAGGCTGTGTATATTTGGAGCCCTTCAAAGAGTTGGGTGGGTAAATATGTCCGATCACGTTCTGTAACGGGTCACTATGGCTGTTGATCATGATGGTTTCCTCACGTATACAGTCCGTCTCCATCTCGCCCGCTAGCATGTTCGCGTAATATACTATCTGCAACAATAATAACATATACTATCTTAACTAACATTATAAAGATATGCATTATTGTATGTAACAAATAAACTTAAAAGCTACCCGCTAATTTTAGAAATTCTTTCAATATTAGAAAGCTACATTATCAGTGGGTAACCCACTGATAATGAAGCTTTCTAATATTGAAAGAATTTCTAAAATCGGTCCAGTATATAGGATATATTTTATTTAAAAAAATATATGGGATTTCTACGAAAACTTAATAAATGTCCTTCCGTGTGAAGACGAGACGGGACGTGCCGCTAGTATTTTATATAATCCTACTATTATTATTAACGCGAAAGTTTGTAAGTATGGATGGATGAATGGATGGATGGATGGATGTTTGTTACTCTTTCACGTAAAAACTACTGAATGGATCTGGATGAAATTTGGCACAGAGATAGATTATGGTCTGGAATAACACATAGGCTACAGCTTACAACTTTTTACAGCGATAAGTGACATCCACGCGGGCGGAGCCGCGGGCAACAGCTAGTTAATAATATTAGTGTAGATACTAGCGGCCTGCCCCGACTTCGCACAGGTTTATAACTATTATCTGTGCAATTTTCTAAGTTAAATCATTAATCTTATAAGAACCCTAATTTTCTCTTACTTTGTAGAAGAGGAAGAGAAAATTAAAAAAAATATATGAATGGAATCGATAGTCGTTCTCAGGTTATAGCATGACCAAGGGAAATAGGGATTCATTTTTATTATAAAGATAGATGAGTGATACGATACAAGATAAAATCAAGCTTACGGCCCGCCTGATGGAAACCAATTACCCTGGGGTGGATAGAGTAATCCCCCGGCCACCAACCCGAACCCAAAATACGCGCATCAGCGTGGAATTGCGAACACCAACCCGCCATACCATAGCGTACCGTAGCCTATGGACGCTTGCAATATAGAGGTGTTGCTTTGCAAAAATGACGATATCAGGGTTTTTTGATGCAATATCCCTCTGGGATAGGAAAACGTTTCTTTAACGCAACACTAAATAAGTGCTGGAAACCTGTATCTGTGAGCAAGCTTAACTGGGAAAATATCTTTACCTTACAAAAGATAGACCTTACAGAAGTAAAAAGGTAACTAACGAACAAGGGTCGGCAACGCGCGATACCCTCGGTGTTGCAAGCGTCCATAGGCTACGGTAACAGCTTACCATCAGGCGCACCGTATGCTTGTTTGCCTCCTTGGTGGTATAAAAAAAAGTTACTTTCACATTATACATATACACATAAGAGTGCAGCTGTTGGAGTCGCGATGCAACGTCAATTTTAGGGCTTTTGTGGTGCGAGTACCAACAGTCTACCTAAACCTCGTCTTGGAAGAGAATTTTTATCCGACAGGTGTAGTGTTCCGTCGCTTCCGCGGACAAGTGCCACACGACATAGTGCAAGTGAATTGTACTAACATAGTTTAAGTTTTGGAACGAAGTTCCTTATCGCGCGCTGTGAAAGGGGGCTAGACGGAAAAAATTCTTACGAAAAGTTATCACGACAATTTTTGCTATAGTAAGCTATTGTAAGCTGTGCGGCGTGCGCATGTTTCTCTGTCTGTCTCTCTCTCTCTCTTATAGAAAGCAAGCCAGATAATATTATAATAATATATTTATATTAAAATATTAATATTATTAATTAAATAATAATTAAATTATAATTTAATATAAATAATTTAATATAAAAATATGTGTGTTATGTGGAACTTCGTCCCATCCGGGTGTCCCTTGACACCTCTCAAGTTTTTTTAATACTAACACTGGTTTAATATGTCCGTTAGTCTGTATATATATATCTATGCGTTTATGCGACGCGATAATAAAATCATTTATTATTATTATAGCAAATAGTACAATTTGAACCTACTCAACACGCCTTGCGTTTATTTGGATCGTATCGCGCTTAGTACGCAATAGTATGTTTCCGCCTTAAATGTTGGTGTACGTACCTTCATAAACTTAGTAGCGCATGTGACGACCTCATCATCCTGCACCTGGAACTGCCTCGTGTAGTTGGTCGAGATGACCCTGAGGGTGATGAGCTGCTGCAGCGTCTCCAGAATGTGACGTAAACTCTCTTTGCAGTGTAATGCCCAAATACGCGCCAGTTTTGCTTGACCTTAGAACAAAAAAGTTTTATTTTAGGGTTTTTTTATACTGTAGGGTATTTAACATTTTTTGGTGCTAAGTTGGGAAAGACTACATTATTTATCAAAACAAATTAGTTATTTGTACACATGAGTGAATACATGATATCAATAATAAACAGAGTTCTTCATGTTTCGACGTTACATAGGTATGCAAATTTTGGAAAATAATATATTATTATAAATTAAATTGATCAGTTTATTATGGCTAGGATTAGTTTTGTCAAAATTCAAGAAATTTATACCACAAAGTCAATTTGAAGAAATATAATTCTAGATTTAAATAGTTTGAAGAAGGGCCTTATCAGATTGGCAATTTGGGAGTGAGTTCAAAGCTAGGCGAGTGCATAGCCAGATCACTGCAAGTGCGCAACGACATTCGTATCTTTGATACGTGTGGCGGGGCGGGCTGAATAATGTCAGTCTACAAAATGGCGTCGACGGCTCTGATCGCGGCGAGTTCATGCGCAAGCGCATGGTAACCGCACTTCCGCTGCGACCTCGCAAATCGCTAGTGTATTAAGGCCCTAACACTTGAAAAAAAAGGTACTGTTATTTACCTTTAACAGGCAGATGTTCGGCAGCATGACACAGTGCAGGCAAAGCTATCTCCAGGTAGTCACTACACCCAAGGTCTGGCACCTCGAACGCTATCACGAAGCAGTTGACGGCATCGTCCGTCATCAGCTTTTTAGTGATTCGAAGATCTATTAACATACTGTCGGCCAATGTTTTGAGGGCCGTTACTAAAGCTGAACTGTAATTTTCTGATGGCACCTGTAATTATTATTTTATATATTTAATAATAATACTAGCAAGCCATATATGTCCCACTGCGAGAGAGAGAGAGAGAGTTAGGCCTTTATATAATACTAGCAGCATATCCCGGTTTCGGGTGGATTTACATTAATTAAGTTTTCGTAGGGCTGGGCTCGGGCTAGGCCTATGACCTGCTGATAATAGAGCTTTCTAATACTGAAAGAATTAAAAAAATCGGTCGAGTGGTTTTTGAGTAAAATCGTGACAAACAAAGTAAAAATCTAATCTTTCCTCTTTATATTATTAGTTTAGATAGGATGTATTTTTTAAATTTTGACAGATCATTACATATATATTTCTTGTGTGCGTGTGTATGTCACTGAGCTCCTCCTAGACGGCTGGACCGATTTTGATGAAATTTTGTGTGTGTGTTCGGGTAGGGCCCTGGGTGGTTTAGATTCACAATTGGACCCGGTAGGTGGCGCTGCTGTCCATATTTCAGCTTTATCAGGCAGGACGACGTCTGCCAGGTCCACTAGTATATATATAAAATCGTTTGTCCAATTGACGATCAACGCACAGCTATAACTACTAAGTCTAGAAAGCTATAATTTATGCGAAGTCGGGGCGGGCCACTAGTTATAAACTTACTTTGGCTAGGTGTTGAAATGCTCTGCGACACGATGCCACATCTAACTCGGGTCCTGTCACACTATCCACATCTTTGTCAGGGTCACTCGATAAACTCATCGCTTTTGATTCTTTATCTGTAATATCACCAAAGTTAAAATGATGTTTTTGCACATGGTGGCAGACGAGCCAGCAGCCCTATCTGATGGTAAGTGGTCTGCATTCATGGAATTCAGCAAGACACAGCTGGGGTAGGCCTCTAACAAGGTGGACCGACGACCTAGAAAAGGTTGCGGGCAAACGATGGGCATGGTCAGCTTAGGACTGAACGCTGTGGAAATTATGTATAATATTATTACGTACACGCGGCAATGGCGATAGCTATACAGAGACGCTATATGAAGATTCATTTTTTAAGAATACTATAGTATATATATATATGTATATTTCTGTGGAATTTTGTAACAGTGTACAGTCAGCCTAAACCTACAGATAAAAATATATTTAACACAAATTCATAGATTAGTTTCCTAAAAAGCTAATCTTTATATAACGGCCCTGTACAGCTATCTCCGTTGCTCACCGTATCTATAACGCACTCAGCCCGCGCACGTTCACGCAGTACATTACAATACGTATACGTACGTATGAACAACGAAGCGCGCCACCTACCTTCTCTGTAATAAACTGAGAAGGCTGTTTCATTGCTCCACATACATATTAGGAAGTCTTTGAAGAGGCCTATGTCCAGCAGTGGCTGAGATGATAATGATAAAAATAAAACTTACCACTACTTTTCCCTGCAATCGCTACATTTTCTCCCACGACCTTACTAGGGAAACTCCTCGCGAGTATAGCTGGTGTTGTGAACGCTTCACCTAATGCTCTTATCAGTGGTTGCCTGATTTTAGTCTGAAGGCACTCTTCACATAATTGATTCATCCTTTCTTCTGTCAATGGGGCTCCATCTAATAAAGAAATGATCAAATCATCAAGTCTTGTCACCAACCAGATAAAATCTGACCTATCCATTATATGTTTCTTGCTTGAAGGGCAATATACAACTGAATTTTAATCTATTAGCTTCTATAATAAATATTCCTTACGCCTCATGTAATTAACGTAAGTATTGATTTATAATTACAATGTGGTGATTAAAAAGTTGCTAATAAGTCTCTATTAAGCTGTACTTAATAGATTTACTAAGAAATCTAATAAGTATATAACTAAAGAGGCCTTTTTTGTATGTAAAGAAAAACTTTTAAACCAAAACCCAAAAATTAAAGCTGTTACCGAGCATACAAAATATAATTTATACCAAACCAGTGTATCCTTAAGCTTAAAAGATTTGTTTTTTTTGTGTTTAGACAGATTTAAATAAAAAAAACGTCGACCCAACTCGGTCGCCCTGGTACTAATTACAATGCGTTTTTATAAGCTGTTCGCAATTACTCGTAACATATTAAACTGTTCTTTTATAATGATCATTTACATAATAGCTATTAGCAACTAATTAAATCTTCCATTTAAATTATTATTTACTAGCGGCCAGCCCCAGATTCGCCGAACAAGTAGATATTTTTACAATCTGTATTACTTCGAAAAAAA
Organism: Trisateles emortualis; assembly: GCA_947095525.1. NCBI lineage: Eukaryota > Metazoa > Arthropoda > Insecta > Lepidoptera > Erebidae > Trisateles > Trisateles emortualis. Next base: position 14,125,309 of record OX352736.1, on the reverse strand, counting down.
AAGCAGCCAATGTTACTCACTGATAATTTAGCTTCCATAGAAAGATTTTTGAATTTTTTTTTGTTAATTCGTTTTTGAGTTACAAACAACCAAATGTTTTCTCTTTATAATATTAGTTCAGATACTTATAATAAACTGTTTTTTTTTGTAATGATCATATCCGTGTGGTGACGGATTAAGAATACAAATGTTACCACCCCATTCCATCCCGTGGGTGTAGTAAGAGTCGACTAAGGGAGTAAGTCCGGCAGACAATATCCACTGCAAGAGAGGGAAAAGTCGAAACAAAACCCTATACCAACCCGCCTGGCCAGCGTGGTATAGTAGGCTAATATCCCTCCAAATTTATGGAGGAGACCCGTGCCCAGCAGTGGGACGGAGATGAGGAATGATCATAAAACATACAAAATATTTTTTTTAAACATAAAAGGAATGAGCAACTAATTTAATTTTAATAAGATTAGTGATTCGCAAAACTGAAAAGTATCCATACCCTCTGTATAATCATAAATTTATTCTTTTATCAAATAGAATACTAATTGATAAAATAGTTCATTTATAATTATAAAAAAATATTTTAAGACGCAAGCTTTTATCGTAGATTTCTTCTTTTCAAATTGTCCTTAATTGTTATTTCTAACAAGCACAAACACGACGGAGCTATTTTATTTCGTTAAGCAGTTCCTATGGCCACCTTCCGACTTCATCATCACACCCTGGACACCACCTAGGAATATAGTATATACTCGTAAAGACAAATTCAACAAACTCAAACAAGGTTGGGCAATTGGTATATCATGTTCGTTCAAGAGTTCTTTTGGCTACCTTCCATCATCAAACCAGCTCCATGGTAAAATATAAATTCTGAGTAATCGAAAGTCGGAAGTGATTCTAATATAGCTTTTAAAGTTTGATCTACACAAACATAAATACTAACGCGGCAAGTTGAATAAAATCTTGTGGATATCGATTTAAATTAACCAAAATTGAATTGAAGGTCAATTTTATTTATAGAGCTTTCGTCATATAAGACACTCAAGTAAACTTATTAATTCACAGCACACCTAATTGATGATGTGCCTTTTTCCCCAAAGGGGTAGGCAGAAATAATGACCCACGTTTCGCTAGCTATGTTCAATTCCAGACTTTGGATTGTATTTTTTTTTCGCAAGAAATCCCCGGGATAGCAAACCGCATCTATTTTCGACTTCACCATCGACAGTGTGTATCTTATTTACTTCACGAAGTTAAGTTTTATTATTTATAATATACTAGCTTTGCCTGTCGCTTTTAATTCCGAACGGGTAACTTCTGTTTGATAAAAACACATGTCGATTTAATTATGGACTGTCTGTCTGTCTGTTTCGGGTAATCTCCCCAACGGCTTGACCAATTATAACGGGACTTCACTGGCAGATAGCTGATGTTATGGGGAGTAACTTAGGTGAATTTACCCCCAACAAAAAAGAAAGATGTTATAAGTTTAATTTGTCTATGTGTGTGTTTGTATGTGGCATCATAGCTCTTAAACGGATGGACCAATTTTCGTGCGGTTAATTTTATTAGAATTTCTAATTTAGGAAAATAAATTCTCAAATAAAGGTTCCGCATAGAAATGGGTAATACAAAGTATATCCATATGCTGGGTTTACCTAGTTTGTAAAGCATAACAAAACTGTTACTCACAATTGTTGTTAATTAAACGCAAGAGCATCTGATTCTTACTGTTATAACTACGAGTCTTGGGCTCCTCTTGTTGAGATAAATTATGACTAGTTTGTGGTTCCTCCTCCTTGGACGTGCTCTCTTTGGACGAAGTCGGGCTGGACTCGGCTACATCCTCCTGTATCTTGTTGTCCTCTTTGTCTTTTACATTTGATGTGTTACATGTTGTGCTGGAATTATTACAATAATAGTTATAATAGTGCAACACATATATGTCCCACTGCTGAGCACAGGTCCTATCTTTTATCAAGGGAGCTGGGGGGTTAGGCTATAATCCACAAACGCTGGTCCAATGCAGGTTGGTTGATCAGACATGTCTTTGGAATTTCTTAAATAATATGTGGGTTTTCTCACGATGTTATACATTTGATTCATCATCATAACCCATGAACGTTCTACTGCTGGGCACGGATCTCCTTGATACACTTGACTACATAAAATCCACAAAGTGAAATTTACATTCATATAACTCCAAGTTGGTTACTTTCTCATGCGGCAATGCCGCAATGTTACGACATATTTATCAATTCTTTTCATCAAGTGGTTAATGGTCAATCTGGTGGCAGAGTTGTTCAGATTACCTACATAGGCTTCTGCCGTGATCCAACGGCTGCTAAGTCAAGATTGGCTTTTACGTACACTCATATTTGACTGCCTTGTTGGTCCAATGGGTGTAGTATGTAGTATGCGCCTGCTGTGCACGGGGTTGTGGGTTCGATACCCGCACAGGGCCAAAACTTTGTGTACCCACAAAGAGTTGTTCTGAGTCTGGGTGTAATTTGTGTCCGTTAATTGTATGTTTTTAAAGTCCCCCGCAAGACAGAGCTTGTTCTCTAGTGCGGGAGTTGTCTTTTTTAAAGAACTTAAAAGAACAAAATATCGCGCCCTGAATCCCCTAACACTGCAAGTGTATATAGGAGGACAGCAATACAGTCAATAAGGCCGTATTTTGTTTACAATATAAATCGTATGATGTTTGCCATTAACACGCTAAGAAGAAAATGAAAGTGCTCTATATAGTGCGGAGACCCTCAGAGTGCCTAGTGCGAGTTTGTTTTACGTCAACGCGATCGACGCGTTCATGACGATCGGCACCGGCGCGCGCTCCGATTGGTCCGCTCCAAGTTCTTAACCAATCAGAGAGCCAAACGCGATAACCGTTTCGATCGCGTTGACTGGCGTTGACGTAAATATAACTCACTCTCACACTCTGACGAAGATACCACAATGCGCTCAACCACCTATAGGGTAACCCTCCAAAGACGCCATGGATTATTTGAAATATGAACCCAAGGTATAACACACTTTTGAAAATTTGGCTTTAGCCCAGCAAATAGGTAAAAAAAATAATAGCAATCCAGATTCTAAAAATACTTGACCTTTTTTCTTTATTTGTTTTGGGGGCTATGTTGTAGCATGTGTGTTATAGTAGTTAATATCAAGGGCAACTGACTAAGATTTTCTGTTCTTACATAGCTGTAGTGTTGGATATAATAAACGCGTATTTATTCTACGCATATATGAGTACGAAATATCGAGATAGATTTATATCTAAAGGCCTTTTTAACATCCTGGACTAGTATAAATCAAAAAAGGAAATAATTAAAATGTCATAACTAGCTTAAGCATTGCATGACATCTAATTATTTTAAAAGGGTGTATGCCGTCGCATTTTAGGCATAATTGTGTTTGGACTAGATTTTGAAATGTGCAATTTTTTTTTAATGCTGATATAAGTACCAGATAACAAGCATTTTTATATCAATAAATAGGTAGACACAAAGCTGCTGTATTGTGACGTCACACTCCCGTAATGCCATATTAATAAGTCAGTTTTGCAAAGTATGCTTTGCGGAAAAGGAGTAGTAATATCCCAATATTTTGTTTTACAGTTCATACAGTGAGGTACACAAAATATATCATTTCTTATAAAAAGTAGTAATAAATAATATAGTACATTCTTACCTAGCACTAGAATCACAGGCCTCTGTGCGAGGTACTTTATTAGGCAGTGTGTCACAGAGGCGAGCTTCTTTATAGAACAGTTTGATGGCTTCAGCGGCTGCTTCATTTGGTGACAGATTTCTTGCCTGTAAAGAACAAATTATATAGATAAAAATTAGTTTGTAATGATATTATTATTGACTGCCTTGGTGGTCCATTGGCCGCAGTATGCGCCTGCTGCACGAGGTTGTGGGTTCGATCCACACAGGACAAAACTTTGTGTGACCATTAACTGTATGTTTGTAAAGTCCCCCGTGAAAGTCCCACAGAGCTTGTTCTCTAGTGTGGGAGTTGTCTTTTTAAAAAGAAAAAAAAGAAAAGAAAAATATTAAGGTATACTTTAATAAAGATAGTCTTAAAAAATACATGTCAGCATGTGTATAAATCTTGAGGAGGGACCCAGAACAAACTCAAAAGAGAAAAGTTTGGGAGCGCTGAAAAATAATAACAGTGTACAATTAAAACTAAACAGATAAAACTATTAAAGTATATTTTTATCTGTTTAGTGTACACTGTTACCAAATTCCATAGAAATATATACAAATTTTTTCTTAAATTACTTATCTTCATAATGGCCCTGTTCATTATTTTTCACAATTTTATACATTGGTTTTCCTAAAAAACTAATCTTCATAATGTAGTATCTTATGTCCTTTCCAGGATTACCTCAACAAATTTCATTAGGATCCATTCAGGCATTTAATCGAGAAATGCTAACAAACAAACTAACAGAGTTAATATTAGTATGGATACCCAACCAGCCCATACAGTATAATACCATATATTTATCAAACTATAATGTAGGTACTAAGTAGTTAGTATGATTTTAATCAATCCATACAAGTTCCTTTCTAAGGAGGTTTTAATCATTCATTAGTTCAATGTACCAAGATTTTTTTACCCATATCTGACTATTATCTCAGTATTATATTTAAAAGTATTTCACCTCTGATATCACCAAGGTAGCATTCAATATTAAAGCATGTCAAGGTTAGCCAAATTGAATTCACAGAACATTGATAATATCTAGATAAAACTAGATATAATTTAAAAACGTAATTTGTTGGTACCTTTTATGGAAAAGTCAGACTTGTTTGGTGATATTTTAAATTCAAATTGTTTATTGCGTATATAGGCTTACACAAAATTCAAGCAAGCATACGGCCCGCCTGATGGTAAGCAGTTACCGTAGCCTATGGACGCTTGCAACACCAGGGGTATCACTCGCACGTTGCCGACCCTTTAGAAACCTTATAACTCCTTTCTTGAAGAACCCCATGCTATAGTCTCTCGGGAAAACCTCGGCAGGAAGCTCATTCCACAACTTAATTGTACGTGGGAGGAAATTCCTCTGAAACCGCACAGTGCGGCACGATAAAGGTTCTAAAATGTGTGGATGAACTCCCTGTCGGTGGCGGGAGGTGCGTTGATAAAATGTGGCCGTGGGCATCATATCAAACAATTCCTCGGAACACAGCCCATTGTACAGGCGGTAGAACACACACAAGGAGGCAAAGTCTCTCCTTAAACTAAGTGGATCAATACCGCCTGTGAACTTGGGATCGTCAACAATCCTCACAGCGCGCCTTTGGATCGAGTCAAAAGGTCCAAGCTGGTATCCAGGTGCTCCCGCCCAAAGGTAGCAGCAGTACTCCATGTGGGGCCGAATTTGCGCTTTGTAAAGCAGCGATCTTTGGCCCGCAGTGAAGTACCGCTTTGCTCTGTTGAGCACACCGAGCTTTCCTGCGAGCCAAAGTGGTGACGAAACTGGACCTCGCAGGATATGTCAACGCCAAGAATCCCAATGCTCTCGGATATCTTAAGGGCTGTGTCCAGGAACGGTGGCGCCATAACAAATGGGGCTTTTTTAGCGGTGAACGCGCAAACTTGTGTCTTAGTGGGGTTGAAATGGACTAAATTTAGTCGTCCCCAATCAGAGACTCTGGACAGAGTGCTGCTGATTTCAGACACAAGTTTTTCGCGACTTTCGTCTACAACGGAACGAGGGATGTTTGCGCGGCTCATGTAAAAAGTGTCCCCAACAATAAATGCTATCAATGGATAACATATCATTAATATGTAGCAGAAATAGTGTCGGGGACAGCACAGAGACTTGCGGAACGCCAGCATTGATGTCCAGGCGATCCGAGCAACAACCATCAACGACGGTTCTTATGCTGCTGCTGGACAAAAAGCTGGCAATCCACTTGCATAATCCTTCGGAGAGTCCGTAAGATGGTAACTTCGATAGAAGACTCCGGTGCCAGACCCGATCGAATGCCTTCGCTATATCTAGGCTAATAGCCAATGCCTCACCTTGACTCTCAATGGCTAGAGCCCAGCGGTGTGTAAGATACACTAGAAGATCACCAGTAGAGCGACTATGGCGAAAGCCATATTGGCGGTCACTGATTAAATCGTGATCTTCTAGGTATCCCAGGAGCCGTCTGTATATGACTCGCTCCATCACCTTTGAGAGAAGGGAGGTTATAGCGATAGGCCTGTAGTTCGATGGATCTGATCTATCGCCCTTTTTGGGCACAGGATGCACATTGGCGGTCTTCCACGAAGACGGAACCTTGAAGCTTTGTCAGTTTCGATTTTTAAGTTCATAGAAATTAATGCTCTCCGAAACAAAAAACTAACTAAAACGTATATACCACGACCCACAAAATTCTTGAGAAACAAGATGTATCAATAATGGGCGACAAAATGCAGATAATGCTTTTACACACACATTTTTCATCCAGCCAGTTTGGATTTAGGTCGAATATATCAACCAGTGATGCTATGCACCAATTGACAGACTTTATTTCATGCAATCTTGACAATAATAAAAAAGTTATTGTAATATTTATGGACTTGGCTAAAGCTTTTGACACAGTCTCCGTCCCGCTGCTGTTGAAAAAACTAGAAAGGCTGGGGGTGAGGCAGACCCAGCTTGATTTGTTCTCAGATTACCTATCGAACCGTTTGCAGAGGGTCAGGGTGGGTGAATGGGTCAGCAGTGATCTTCCTATTGCACATGGAGTACCGCAGGGCAGTATCCTCGGTCCTACCTTATTTCTAACGTACATAAATGACTTATGTGAACTTAAAATGCCTAATGGGAAGGTCATTACATTTGCCGGTGATACGGCGCTATTATTTAAGGCTGATTCATGGCAAGAGGTTCACAGTTGTGCACAGCGAGGCCTAGACTTGGTACTGTCATGGCTATCATGTAATAAACTACGGCTAAATGTTGAAAAAACTAAATACATGACATTTTCCATAAAAGCATCCACCATTCCCACCACTAAAATAACAGCTCACTCCGATAACTGTTATTCACACACAAACAAATGCTCGTGTCCCACCTTAACCAAGACTGATGCAATTAGATACCTAGGAGTAATGATAGACAACACGCTTAGTTTCCATCCACACATAAATCTTCTCGTTGCTAGAACCCGTAAATTAATTTATATTTTTAAAAATCTTCGACATGTGGCAGACCCAAATACTATTAAAATGGTTTATCTCGCACTGTGCCAATCGTTAATTTCATATTGCATAACCATCTGGGGTGGAGCTACTAAGACATCTATGTTAAAACTCGAGCGAGCTCAGAGGGCAGTTTTAAAAGTGGGTAACTTCTTGTCTTTCCTACATCCAACCAAAGACCTATATAAACTTACTGGTGTTTTAAATGTGCGTCAATTGTTTATTAGGAACACTGTCCTTCGAAAACACTCGGAACTCTATTATGATCCCACAGATGTTTGACAAAACGGTTTAACACAACTTTTTCACACCAACATTATATATTCCTTAGTAATTACCTTTATAATAATATAAATAAAATCCTATCTATATATCATCTTTCCAAAAATCGATGTAAAGATAGACTATTTAAATGGCTACAAACGCTTGATTATGATAGCACTGAGCAGCTTATGCTGGTACAATCTTAACACCTATTTGTACATAAACACGCACAGACACACATACGCATGAACACACAACACACACACACAACACACACACACACACAACACACACACACACACACACACACACACAACACACACACACACAATTATCCCTTCTCTTCCATATACGTAGAATAAGTAGTAGATTGTAACTCAATACTAGTTACCTAAATCAAGAGTGAGGGCCTGGTGATCTGTAACACAGGGTTTCCCTAGTACGGACTCCAGTCTCTCACAAAGGATTTTATTTGTAAACACATTATTATGTACATAATTAAACTAAGTTACGCCTTTGTGAAGAGAGAAATAAAAATGTATTATTATTATTATTTGTGAACGACACTTGTCTATTTTTTTTTATATATTTATATTGCTACTATAAAATGTTACTATGAAAGGTTTGTTATTGGAAACTATTACAACTATTCATATAGGACTATTTCATTTATGCTTCACTTGCTTTAACTTTTTAATTTTTATACTACATGGCTGGCAAACAAGAATATATAGTCTTGTTTGCCAGCCTATGAGCCTAGTATCACTTGTGTGTTGCATAGCTAAAATTTTAACTCCTGAGTTTTGTGATATGAGTATTCCTGGGATTGTTAAAAACTCATGCCAAAATGAGCACTGAAAACCTTAATACTTTAATGTACCTGATAATGATGACTTCAAATCTAGCTTTAGTCTATTTAGACTATCAAGAAACAAATTAAATTATTTCTATTGCATTTTTTATAAATGACAGTCTGTCAAATGTACAAAATACAATAGAAATAATTTTGGTTTTTTAAATAAATATTGGCTAGCCAATAATAAACAATGGAATTACCTCATATGAGAGTAGGTATAATTTTGTTTATAAATTTGTTTTGTTTAGTTTTTATTTCAAGTTTTCCTTAAATAACTACTGTTCAAAAAGAAAACAGTATGAGCAAATGCCGTACATGTTACGACCATTTATATTGACATATACATGTATAACAGGTAGTAAGTTCTATGAATTTAAAATTTAAATCATCTCAGCCAAAAGACGTCCACTGCTGGACATAGGCCTCCCTCAAGGTTTAAATAAAATGCTGTTTTTAGTAAGCACGTCAGTTAGAAACAGCTACACCAAGTTGATTAATACTTATTAAAGAATTAAAGAAATTTAGAATAAGGTTTTTAAGAAAAACAATTGAAAGAAAAAATATTTTTAAAACGGGCTAAGGTGTGTCTCCTACAATTTTTTGTGTGACATCTTAAATTTTGGACAAACAATGTCTTTTAGGTCAGCTATTTTAAAATAAACATTATTGTTATTAAATAGATGACATTTTAGTGATGACAAGACAATTACAATCAATGTAAACAAATAATATATAGCAATTACCTCTCCACTGGATGCACAATATTGGTTGTCACAGTTAGGTTTGCCACATCCATCTAGTAGCTGGTAGAAATACCTCTCGATCAGCTGTTTAGCAGCCGCGCGCTTCATTATGTCCTGTGTATTGTTGGTCACTGTGTCTGAGCATATACCTGAAGTAGATTCCTCACTGGTAATATTTGGGGTTGGACTTTTTGACGATGATGCTTCGTTCCCCCTAACAAAGCAACACACAAAATATTTATACACCTCACAATATCATCGCGACGCAATTTCGGCAACAAAGAACAAAAATAGCAAGTAATGGTTAACCTAACCTTTGTTGTTATTACGCATCAGTTTCATTTAGACAAATTATGGACGAATTTACATAATGATATTCTAACACCAATACCAGAGTTGACAATGATTTTTTTAGGACGGAAAAATAAGCCAAATAAAATTACCTTGAAGCTTCGTCAGTTTCGCTTTTCGAGTTCATAGAAATTAATGCTCTCCGAAACAAAACAACCCTTTCGAAACGTTACATAAATGCAGAAGACTAAAACTGTACATTCGCCTGTTAACTAGTATCTTTATTGTTTTTTTAAATACACTGCAGGTATACAAAAATACCAACAACTGTTCTATTCTCTTCCATTCTATTCTATATTCTGTCAATTTTGTCAACCATTTTGAATTTTTGTTCTACTCTACGGTAAACGCAAAAGTACTCAGATGTTTTTAATTTATAAATTAATACAAATTGTATTAGAAAACACAGTTCAATAGTTACTTAACATTTTATCAGATGTTGCAATTTTTTTTTAATGCAAACGTTTCATTACGTCTGAAACTATTTTTTATAGCATTTTTATCGGTCAGTCTTACATGGTGCTTACATGTAAACCACATTGCTAGCGTGAAAAGAAATATGATGTGTTATTGTTTGTACTATAAATCGACTAAAGTGTAACTGGCTCATGAGCCCATCTCTAAATGCCTTTATGGTGTGTGTACATCGGATTTGACCAAGGAGCAAAAGCATACATGGAATTTATCTTTGGATTTGATTTTATCATTTGACATAACATCATATTACATGACAGTCATGACATTTGTATTTGTATAAATTTTGTGTTGTGTTGTGTGACTCATAAACTTATTATGTTGATATTAATATAATAAGTTTATGGTGTGACTTGTGCAGTTTTGTATTGTTCAACTATAAAATTATTGGTACGAAAACTTCAAATAAAAACTGTATTTATAAACCAACAAGATGACGGAAGTGATGTCTGCTGATGACAACAAAAGCAGCGATCGGGTGGAAGATATCCTGGCTGGCTTTCAAGTGTATCCTTTTAAACACAGTAAATTATATTATGTGAATAATATTGGTTAATATATAATTTCTATATAAACATACAAACAAAGGGAATAACAATACATACACTTCAACTAGGCATAACATCTGTCTCATCAGTGCCTTTGCCTTGTAATAGAATAAAACTATATTTGTGTTGATTTTGATTTATGATAAGTAGGTACATTAATTACTATAATCAACATTTATTTTTATTATAGTTACTCAATATAAAAAGTACTTTCAATCCCATCAGTTTATTTAACTATTTATTACATGCAATTGCAAAAACCTATGCAATTGTTTTTATGTGTTATCTCTTATCAAACTTGATCTGTACAGGAATGAAAGAGAAGCAAATAATACGAACAAATTGTTGCACCCCTGAAATTGAGTACAGAATTAAGAAAAATAATATTTACCAAATAAGTAATGGTATAATTGAAAATATAAAATGGCAATATTTTTAAACATGTTAATAAGCTAATATCCCTAATATTACCAATTCTATTAAATAATAAACGAGATAGGTATCTATAAAGATATTTTAAAGAGTCGTTTTAAAATGTATTTTGTAGACAAATATATTATCGTTAATATTGAAAAGAACATTATGTAATGTTTATTGTGATAAATTGAAACAGGTTTTGCCGGATCTGCACCTGAAACATACCACACTAATATGCATTTTGTTCTTCTCCAAATGATAAAATATTGTTATATTCCTTGACTACTTACTAACAGAAACTGGATGAATTTGCGTGATGCTGACTCAGGTAAGTCCATATCTGACTAATACCTCTAGCTTGCCACTCTTCTGCAGTTTGTATGGTACATGCCTTCTTAATGGCATAATCTTCTTCTTTTTATCATTTGTTTAGTGGTCAACCTGGTGACAGAGTTATTTAGATCGCCTATATTTAGGCCTCTGTAGTAATCTAACGACTGTTAACAGTTGGGACTGACTTTTAATGTGCCCTCCGAAGCACTAAGACGCTCAGATGAAATACCACTATGAGGTCACCCATCTATAGGGTTACCGCGCCTTTGGTAGCTTAGCCCGCTGATTGTTTACCAAACAGTGAGTGCGCCTCATTGTGACATAATTATATTACCAATACCTAGACTTACCCACATAAAGAAAAAAATACAATGTTATAAAATATTAGCCCAAATTTTTACTTGCGCATATCTATGTTATGCAAATGTTGACTAGCGCAATTGTCCACATGCGCTAATGTCCTTTTGCGCAAATCGCTCCAATTGATTGCCGCCCATAGGTCTTTCGCACAAGTGGCTTCGTGCAAATATCTTCTGGTTGAAATGCCGAAAAAATATCCCATTACATGGTGTAAGTGATGTCAAAACATTAGCTTATACTATGTCATCCAAATCTAATATACGATAATACGCCGAATTTTCGCCGTCTAAATGTTATTACTTACGTTTTTCACAAGGTCCACAAGTCAATGACGTTGTAATCTCAGATGTCCTTGAGACGTTTGTGTTGAGCTTACCATTTTTATATTGTATGGTAAAAGAAATTATGGTGTTATAAAGTTAGATTTATTGCTTTTATGTCGACGGTACCGTAGCCTATGGACACTTGCAATACACATGTGCCGATTCTAAGATTTAGTTCTAGGGTTTTGTGTTATAAGTAACTCTAAAATACGAAAAACGTTATTTTAAATAATGTTTCCCTGAAATGAGCACTGGAGACCGGCAGGGGTATTCCGTAAGTGCGAAAACCGAGCGACCGCGAAAACGGAGCAAAATCTGGCTGACAGTATGAAAATCGGTATTCCGTAAGAGCGAAAGCCGAGCCTTTTTGACGTTTAGCAATCGTGTATGCCGTCACCGAGCAATCACAACTGTCAGTTTGCGATCGCTGTTTCTTAGAGAATCAGCCGGCCCTACTTTTGCTCACTTTGCTCAAGATCACTGTGTGTTTCTGTGCGTAAGTACATGTATCCAGTGCTCATTTAGGGATACGTTTTTAAAGAAACGTTTTCCTATCCTAAGAATGCCACATCACAAAACCCTCTTGTATAAATTTTTGGGTCGGCGAGACGCAAGCAATGCTCCAGATATTGCAATTGTCCATGCTAAGGTAACTGCTTACCATCAGAACTACTGCTCGTTTACTACCCAAATAAATCAAAATGCTATAATAATATCTATTTAATTTTGTGTCTCCAGGCAAGGTCCTTTGGCAGAACAATGAAGACGTATCAAGCCCACACGTAGAACACGAGGCGCGTGTACCGAAGCGTATCCTGAAATGCCGATGCGTCTCACGTGAAATGAACTTCAGCTCCATCGAAGCTATAGATAAATTTCGCTTGGAACAGGTAAAACACTAACTTATTTCATAGCTAAGACGAATGGCCTTAAAGGTGTGAAGTGCATGAGCAGGGAGCTAAGCGATTCCGTCAAAAAGTTGTTCATGGTTTTTAGGGAGTGAATATATCTACTAAAAGTCCTGATGTCTAGGAGGTGAGCCGGAGTGAAGGAAAGGAGTGGTGGGGGGAAACAAAGTTCCCACTTTTGTTTTGTTCGCTAATACTAAAATTAGTGCGTCGTAGATAGTATATTTTCCAGCAATTTAATAACTATTTTAAGAAACAATCTGCAACATATCGGCAAACCATAGGCGAATGTTTTACACGGGCGTTTTGTAACTAGCCAGGGTTATTGCCAATTTTTATTTGTAGCTCTTATAAGCGAATTGGCTGTAGGAAAATTTAAGAATATTTTATGCTTTTAAACAAACGAAAAACAATAGTTGACGCCCTATTGTTTAGTATGTAGTACCTTTTTTTTCAATACCAGGCTTATTTAAATAATATAATTTTTTTATTTTTACAGAAAGTTTTATTCAAAGGAAGATGTCTAGAGGAGTGGTTTTTTGAATTCGGCTACGTGATTCCCAACTCGACTAACACATGGCAGTCTGTAATCGAGTCTGCACCTGAGTCGCAGATGATGCCTGCTAATGTTCTAAAGTGAGTTAATGTTAAATCTATTTCTATACAACTTAGGTGGCAAACAAAGATACAGCCTGGTGAGCAGTTACCGTAGCCTATGGACACTTCCAATACCTGGGGCATCACTCTTGTGCTACCACTGATGGTTGCCCGGTCACGAATGCACTTATAAGGTTTTTGTTGCGTCCATAGGCTACAAAAACTTCCTTATTATTTGGCGAGCCTTATTCTTCTTCTCTCTTTAGTATCACGTATAAAAAAAACTTGTTTATGAACACCTCAGCATAATGCCTTAATTAGTCATGTTGTTTTTTACAGTGGCAATGTTGTCATCGAGACCAAGTTCTTCGACGGAGACAGATTGATCACCACATCGCGCGTCCGGCTTTTCTACGTGTAATTTAAAAAAAACGTTCAACAGAATAAGCATTTACTAGTCAAACCTAATTAATGCATTTTCTCTAAATAATAAGTCTTAACCTATTAAATTGCTGTATAGGTATTTTATGTTATTTTTATTTTGAATCCTTTAATTTTTTTAGACTGAACTTATTTCCGAACGCACCCGGCCACCATTTTGAATATGATAAATCTCTTATGATATTGACACTTGCTTACACAATGTTACTCTCCTAATTTTATGCTAGCAGACTGCCCTGAGTTTGTCTGTGTTAATCAGTTTTTTACTCGTTAATGGATTTTATTTTCAGAAATGCCTTCTTATTGCTCAGTTACATAATTTAAGGAACCTTCGCACAGATTTTTAAAATTGTTATTATTTTCTTTGTATAATATTAAAATTAACAGAAACGTGTACGCGCGATAAACGTTCAACCATAGCTCGTCTGCCGCGCACCATTGCCGCTTTATGTTTATACACATCTTTACCTAGTTATATACATGCATAATTATGTTAGATTTTAATTTTTCATTATAAAAAATTGCAAATGAATGACGTTTTGCATATAGATTTACAACCAATTGCAGTCGTGCTGCTGCAATGTGCATAGTTCGATAGTATTAACCAATGACGCAAATCCTTCAATCCTGTGATTGGTTGATTGTCTCGCGCCGCCCGTCGCGCCCCGCACATACCACCAAAGAGACTTACGAAGCGCTCTCTGCGCATTTGTCAAGATAAAAACAAACTTTTTTGTACATTTAGCTAACATTTATGTTATTGCAGAGGAATAGTTATTGATTTATTATAATATGTAAAAGTAAAAAAATATGTAAGGCTTAAAATTCACTAAGCGATTATCTTCTACGCCCATGTGCAGTTGTGTGCAAAAAAGAAAATGGGGCTACAGGGCTTGTACCATGATGGTCCTTATATCGATTATTTTCAATATTAATTTGAAAGACCTACGATGTCAACTCAATTACCTAGCTTTAAGGTTGATTGAAATTCAAATCTTCTTCTTATCGTTTGGTTAGTGGTCAACCTGGTGACAGAGTTATTTAGATCGCCCATATTTAGGCCTCTGTCGTGATCTAACGACTGTTAACAGTCGGGACCGACTTAACGTGCCCCCCGAAGCACGGAGACGCTCAGATGAAATACCACTATGCGGTCACCCATCTATAGGGTTACCGTGCCTTTGGTTGCTTAACCCGCTGATCGTTTACCGAACAGCGAATGCACCTGGCTATGAGCGCCTCTGAAATTAAAATTAAGATCGAAAATAAATCGCTATAAGGACGTCATGGTCGGCCACTGAACTTGTTTGTAAATGATATATATAATTTGTAAAGCACTTATCACAACGTATAGCGATGTTTAACACTCGCACTGAAATGTTAACTAGCATTAAGTACACTAACTAATATCAGTATTAATCGTTCGAACGTTTAACAATAGGGAATGTTTGATTAAACGCAGGCGCAGATCCAGGATGTGTTTGGGAGGAGGGAGAGGGGCAGTCTTTGCTCATTTCACTTACATTATCTTTTAGAAAAGTGATGAAATGATGGAATAACAAGTTAACACTTTCAGTGCCAAAAAAAGCCATCACGACTTTTTACCCAGTCAAAAAAATAATCTTATTCAATTGGTTTAAGAAAAGTATCGAATTACCAAACCCTTACTATTTTGCGAACGAACAATAGGACTCGGTAGCTGAGTGCTAGGCACGTAATTAATATCTATCTATAGATGGACTCGTTAGCCGGGATCTCGGCGTATAGCGTATCAAAGAACCCGGAAGCCGGGTTCTTGGCACTAAAAGTGTTAAGAAGAGTAAATAGGGAGAAAGCGAAAATGCACCCATTTCCCCGGCCCTCCCTGGATCTACGCCTGATTAGATTCCGATCCCACAGGGTGGTTTTATAATAAGTACTGAAAAAATACCTGCATGTTACTTCCTTGCTATGAGGGCAATAAAAAAAACACCAGATATCATAATGAAGGAGGTGCTTAATTTTCCAGAATTAAATAAGATTATATCTTAAACATTCTCGCAAAATTTAAGATACTTTGTACTAAAATATTTTCACATGGTTTTTGGATTGGAGAGGGGCTAGTCTAAAACCTCTCCACGTATCACCAAAGGTGGGTTATGAAAGTTGCTCAAAAGCAGTACGTGATTCATGGATAACCCCTAATATATTTATTTTTTCATGAGCATTTGTAATTATGTAATAATTAATTATTAATCCTTGCTATATAGATTCACAGTTTTATGCCACATAAGATCTCATTATGTTGTGAAACACATTTAATATTAAATAAATATTGTAAGTATATACTTATTCAGAAGTTTTATTTTTAACAAATCCTACTAATATTATAAACGCAAAAGTTTATAAGAATGTGTGGATGTATGTTTTTTACTTTTTCACGCAAAACTACTGAACGGATCTGGAATCAAATTTGGCATAGAGATAGATAGTTTATAGTCTGGAATAACACATAGGTTTCTTTATATTTCGGAAAAAATCTCTGTTCCCGCAGGATAGTAGGTACGCGCGTGTGAAGCTGCGGTCGGAAGCTAGTATACTATCTATAAAGAACTACTGAAAAACATTAAGTAGGTACCTATACTTATTAATTTATATATTTGCTTTTGCTCGCAGAAATATCCGCGTCTCCGTTTAAAAAAAATGGCTAAGTGCTAGTCTGATTGTAAAGATCAAAATCTCTCCAATAGATACCTACTTTGTGTGAAAGAGTAGGTATTACAGGTAAGTACATCAATACATTCTCACAAACTTTAGCGTTTATATTTTTTTATTCTACTTGTGGCAAACAAGAATGCGGCCCGACTAGCGCCTGAGGGTAAGCAGTTAATGTAGCCTATGGACGCTTGACATTTTTTTGACATCATTAATAATTTCTTGTGCAAAATTAAAGAGGTGGGCCACGACTAACGCCGAGACCACACTGCTGTAACGCCTTGTGTCGTCATGCGTCTGAATGGTATCGAATTCATTATTATATATTTGAAATTGCAGATATAATCACACAAATTCACCGCGACACATACTAAGATGTGAATCTCACCAAACTAATGTATGCATTTGACCTTTTGACGCACCACGGTCCAGCGTCATAGCAGTGTGGTTCCCGCTTAAAACTAGCTGATACTTTTGTATTACAATGCCATCTATCGAATTTCTGTAGCATCATTACAAAGATAATTGAATTAAAAAATCATTATTATTAGTTTAACGTTTTATTATTAAGTTAAAATATTCTATTCATACATCATTCATACATTTATATTGATCCTGGTAATCAAATATACGAATGTAAGAACTCTCCGTCTACTTATATCAGAAGCTTCATTGCTATTTGAGGGACAACGTTTTAGCTGAACAGACCGAAACGAGAACGACTAAACCTGGATTTGGCAACTGGGGCTACTGCCCAGGGAGGCAACAGTAAAAGAATAAAAAATCATTTTAATTATTTTCCATAACGAGAATGTTTTTTTTACGCTACAAATTTTGCCGCCTCTGCCATCGTCCTGAAAACGTCTTAAATTAGGTAATATATAAGATTTCTTTTTCATTGTAAAGAGACCAAAATTATGACAAATTTATTTATATTCACGGTGCCCAGGGGCAGCGTTGATATTAAATTTGAGAAGTTCGTTGTGGTTGATGTAAAGCCGCCCCAATACCGTTTCAGTCTCTTATCAGCGAGTCCTCTGCACCCTAGTTAATAAGCAGATCAAATATCAAGTGGGAAAAAGATATTCCAATACTTAGTTTTCATGACGATACTAATGCCATCTATGAGCGTACGACAACAGCTTTAAAACGATGGTAGATGGCGCTATTTCACACTAATATTTTTAATAGTATTCTAATAGATGGCAGTGCTGTATACTTTAGTCAGTTTATTGCTGCACCAACTACCCACACGTTCACTTCAATATATCGAGTTATATGCAACGCTGGATCTTAATTTCCTTTTAGGATATTGGTGTCGACGTTTCACATTTACTAATATTGTTTAAGGATGTTCAGATCACTGCAGATATTAGGGTAGTTGGGACGCACAACTCACCAGGTTCTCCTGGTACTAATTTTACTTATTTCAGTATATATATTTTGGTTATTTACAAGAGATTTTTAAGAGAGGTAGGGCATCATACTAGTGTGGAAGCCCGATCCCCTGGGGAAGGACCTCTACTTAACGAAAGACCACAGCCAAGTTCAGCAGCTTCACACACAGCGGAGTAGTTGTGTTCCTGTGTCTGAGTAGGTACAGGTCTCCAGCGCTCATTTAGGGATTCGTTTTAAAAGAAACGTATTCCTATTCCATGGATACTCCCTTCTTAAAGCCCTGGTGTATAAAAATAGGTTGGCAACACGCAAGTGATACCTCCGGTATTGCAAGCGTCCATAGGCGACAGTAACTGTTTAACATCAGGCGGGCCGTATGCATGTTTGCCACCCAAGTAGTATAAAAAAAATTGTTCCTATTTCACCTCGTGTTATATTTTATTCCTGTTTCGGGCACTTTAGTTACTTTAGGCGAGTCAAAAAAATGTACTTAAATTACAACAATCACATATAAAATTACTTGTCCTGACCAGTTCTGACTGACTAATTCATCATCGCAGAGCCAAAACCGCTGGAGTTACAAATTTTCAATTTCGTACAAAGCTTTGCAAAGGTTCCAATTGCTTAAAAAGCGATTTTTGAATATATAATACAAGACAAGATACGACCTGGTAAAGCCAAAAGTTGCGCTAAGGTTAGATTAAAACCAAATACTGTGGAAATCTTTGGGGGAGGCCTATGTCCAGCAGTGGACGTCTTTTGGATGAGATGATGATGAGTATGTGTACGAGCAAACCCGTACAGTTTAAGAAGGTTATACATTTGTGCTGACGATGCGACATGTTGCGCGCATTCTTTTTACACTTAAGTATAATAGTTACTTAAGTTAATTCAGTACCAATAAATCATTACATCAGACAACATCTTTTTCTAAACCCTCGGGTCGCGGTACTCTACTGTCATCATCATATTATCACGCATAAGGCGTACATCGCCCGTACATTATGAAATACCAAATTGTTTAACCAGCTCGTAGTATTTGCTAGGGGTCTAGGTCTAGGCTAGGGGTGATCGCACGCTTAGTCATTCTTACAATAACTTCAATTACTTAGGTAGGTACACAATAGTAGGTGTATACCTGTATTACGTATATATCTAACACCACTAGATGTCGGTAGGTGGCGCTCTTAGCGAACATACATCGAGGCATAGAGCAAGTACTTAGGTGATGTAATAAAAGAACCCTACCCTAGTTAGCGAATTGGCCACAGAAAAAAAGTATGCTGTCATTTGTTTTTTTTTTGTACTAATTGGATGGCAAACATACATACGGCCCGCCTGATGCCCACTTGCGTGTTGCCAACTCATTTTTTACACCAGGACTTTAAGATGAAAGTATCGCTGGGATAGGGATACGTTAACGCATCCCTAAATGAGCGCTGCAAATTTGTTTTTATTACGTTCTTATGAACATCGAACGTATCATGTATACATAATATATTTGATCTAAATTAATAAATGAGTTTGACTTTGAAAGGGCCAAATTAAAAGTACCCAGAACCGACGTTTCATGCAGATATTGATAAATGTAGAGGAAATAAAAGACATAAGTCTGATTCGAAGCTATTGGCGTACCATAGTCTTTGCTTACCCCAATAAGAGACAGGCTTGATGATATATTATGTATGTAGGTATGTACTAGATTCTCACGTCCTTTACTATATGAATAATGCCATTCATATAAATTAGCCACAAATCGTGTCTCGATCCCGTATCTCATTAATACGCTGACACGTATAATAATATTACCATAGAGGAAATGAAAAGCGTTTTACGTGGCGGGAAAAGCAGGCAACACACGACAGGAACCTTTAGTAAATGAAATCATTGGAAGGTATGTACCATCGGCCAAGTTGGCGATCGAACATTCATTGAATGTTTATTTATTTATTTAAAACTAGCTGACCCGGCGAACTACATACCGCCATGTTTTTAACTGTTGCCCGCGGCTCCGTGTGGATGTCGGTTGTCGCTGCAAAAAGTAGCCTATGTGTTATTCCAGACCATAATCTATCTCTGTAGCAAATTTCATTTTAATCTGTTCAGTAGATTTAACGTGAAAGAGTAACAAACATGCATCCATCCATTCTCACAAACTTTCACATTTATAATATTAGTAAGGATATAGAAAAATAAGCGTACGCGTCTACGACTTTCTTACTATAATATCATTATCCGTTAAGGACAAAATCTTTGACGGCATAGTTGGTTTAGAGGCTTAAGTAGTTACCTTCCCATTTACTACTGTACAATGTGTTGTGGGTTCGATTCAGGCGGTACAACTTGTGAAATTTGTGTGATCCATAAATGTCCCGAGTCTGGGTGTACTACTGTACTTTGTGTCCGTTAATTATACGTTCGTAAAATCCCCGCGACACAGGGCTTGTTCCCTAGCGCGGGAGTTGTTTTTTTAACTAAAGAAAAGGTTAGATTAAAATGTAAAGAGTGGTCAAACGTCAACGTGGCCGATCGTACATCCTCTTTAGCCAGAAGCGACCGACGGATTTCTTCGTAAGCACCTACTGCGGAGGAAGCAGAGTCATTTCAATGCTGGTCACACAAGATACTTCGCATATAAATAATAGAAATTATCTAATTATGTGCCGGCTAGTACTAGAGCCGTACTTGTTGGGAATTGTAATATCAGTTGTGCCATAGTATAAAAGGGTAAGTAGTAGAGAATCTCCTTTTATATTTGGCTCAAAAGTCGACAAATATGTACCTAGAACGCGACTAACCCCTCCGTAAAGCATAGATATAGTTGTCACGGTGCTATAATATAATATTATTGTATTAAAAAACCAATTAATTATTAATATTGTAATTATAATTGATAATATTTTCAGATAATATTATTATCAGTTATAATTAAAATATTAATAATTAAATTGTATTTTCATATATATTCAAGAAAAAAAATGGCGGTACCTACTTTATACCTATTATTATTCCTTAATATAAAGTACAGTTAAATTGAAAACCTCCACCTTTCTGTAGTCGGTAATACAAATTATATCGAAATAAATATACGAATATAAATTGCGATAAGTTGATGCGATGCCACAAGCCGCCCTGCCCGTAACGTTCTTCTTCTTATCGTTGGTTAGTGGTCAACCTGGTGACAGAGTTATATCGATTAGATCGCCTAAATTTAGGCATCTGTCGTGATCTAACGACTGTTAACTTGCCGGGACCGACTTTTAACGTGCCCTCTGAAGCACGGAGACGCTCAGATTAAATTACACTACCCGCTGATCGTTTACCGAACAGCGAGTGCACCTGGCTATGAGCGCCTCAACGTTACCAACTACCAACCCGTATCGGCGCTGAGCGTTAGGTATTTAATTTGACATTTAGGGTCAGTTTCTTTACTACATACTTATTTATAATATAAGTTGTGGCCACCGAACAATAATAATATTACGATGGTATTATGATAAATATTGAACGTATTTTTTTTCGATAGGAAGGTCGATGTTATCGGTTACAGCTATTACACATTGTTAATGTAATGATAAGCTACCTAACTATGTACATATTAGGTTTAGGTAGAGTGATACGTTTCGTTTTTTTTATTTAAAGAATTCCTCGAAGTTGGAGGAGGAATATTGGTTAATAACTAGGATAGGTAAATATCTAACCTAGCTACTAGTGTGGCTATGTGACAAAATTAATGTTTTATGTCAATATAATATAAAAGTAAGAAAAAACAGTATCTACGTAGGTACCTACTGTCTTTTTTTCTAAATATAATTGCTGTAAGAAAATGCTTTTAGCGATATGCCGCCCATTTTACAAATAAATAACAGGATAGATAACAAATATATAACACTAGCTGTTGCCCGCGGCTCCGCCCGCGTGGATGTCGGTTATCGCTGCTAAAAGTATATAGCCTATGTGTTTTTCCAGACCATAATCTATCTCTGTGCCAAATTTCATCCAGATCCGTTCAGTAGTGTTTACGTGAAAGAGTAACAAACATCCATCCATCCATTCTCACAAACTTTCACATTTATAATATTAATAAGGATTATATTGTTTGTATCAAAAATGTAATTGGTGTACAATAAGATTGCCTTGGTGGTCCAGTGGGTGCAGTATGCGCCTGCTGTGCACGAGGTTGTGGGTTCGATGCCCACACAGGGACAAAACTTTGTGTGTCCCACGAAGAGTTGTTCTGAGTCTGGGTGTAATTTGTGTCCGTTATTTGTATGTTTGTAAAGTCCCCCGCGACACAGGGCTTGTTCTCTAGTGCGGTAATTGTCTTTTAAAAAAATAATACCCGTGCGAAGCCGAGGCTGGCCGCCAGTTCCTAAATATTGTCCAAACATGCCAATATATACCACAGTATACACTAAGCGTATACAATACCATAGCGCAAAATGACAGTAGTTCAATGTGCCAGTAATAGTTTTAAATGTACTGTGGCATACATTGGCCTATGTTGGCCCAAGGTGTAGACGCTTAACAGTCGTTAGGTCACGACAGAGGCCTAAATATACTACCACCAGGTTGGCCACCAACCAAACGATAAGAACAAGTAAGTAAGAATCTAGTCTACATTGAAGTTTTAAAATCATACGGCAACACAGCGCTGCCGCTCGTTCGCCGGATGAACACCAAATGTGTGATATTTTTAGGAATGTTGATTGCCCTCTTCCTGTTTCCGGCATGAACGTTCGCTCTGATCTACCGACCGGCTCCCATACAAACTGCTAATTAGTGATGAATAATTAATAGTTGTAGCTCGATGACACGTAAATTGTTTGATAGAATTTAATTTTGGCCGCTTTGGTTTAATGTCGTTCATGATATCGTATGATTTTATAGATGACTAGTTGCTGCCCGTGCCTTCGACCACCTGGATGACGGTTATCACGATAAAAAGTACCTTATGTCCTTCTACAGGATACCATCTATCTCCTAGCCAAATTTCATTAAGATCTGTTCAGTTGTTTAGTCGTGTGAAGGCAAAAAGTAGACAGAGATACTTTAAAATTACTTAATATTGTGAGTAAGTATATGTTTGCTTAATATAGGATACATTGAAAAGGATATCAATTTCTAGCTCAAATTGTGTAATACAACCTCACTTATCAAAAATAACACTACACCACCTAGGTAGGTAGGGTTTCGTTTCTTTCACTGATGACGTCTCTAAATCTTCTTGAAAACTCGCTATTATATTTACTTGCTTGATTGAACCCTAACATTAAGAGAGGCAGAGCAGCATACAAGCGTGCTAGCCCGACTAGGATATTGCCTCAAACGAAAAATACTGGAAAGCCCCTTTTTGGCTTGCTAAAAGCATATAAAAATCTGTGCACCGCAGGCGCAATCATGAGTTAATAACAAAGCTTAGATTTTTAAAAGGTCTCCGTAGGAACAATTAGGGGTCAGTTCAAAATAATTGATACCTTAGACCAGGGATTCCCAAGTGGTCTAGGACTACCCCTTAGGACCGATATTGGTTTCTCAAAGGTCCACTTAAACTTTATCTGATTTTGAGGGTCGACGAGGTCTTAGACAACTCTAGTTGAGATTAATTCAGTTGAAACATAGATCAGTTTCCAGCGTCCTTGTTTGCAGTCAACGTTTCACAGTGACCCTCCCAATTCCAAAGTAATGATATCATCTACAAACAAGCACCGGAAATTTTATGAACTTCCCATTACCACTTAACTGTCTTACTCTTATGTCACGTGAGTGTACTGTGGCACTGGAATGATAAACACTTATTTGACCACATAAATAACACAATAATAACTGTCATTTAATTCTTTCGAATACCTGCAAAATGTATGGCTTTTCATTGCTCCGTTTCTTTTTTACGGACGTAACCGAGTAGGCTGGCTTGTAACACGTGAGATATGAATTCGATCCCCACTCCCAATACCAATGTGCATTTCACTCTGGAAACCCATATGTCGCAATGGGCAAGCGTGTGTAATAAGGGATTCAAACTTATCTGTCCTCTTGATCCTGCTGGTAAGCAGTTACTAGATGGATAGGAAGGAGCACTACTCTCGCGTTTCTTGCTTATATACGTACCTATCATTTATGTAAACGGCATCAACCCCTGGCAGACGTGTTCTTGTATGGAGATCGCAGTTTAGCAAACCTCTGGCTAGGTGAAGCGACGATCTTCACAACTTGGCTCGGAGTAGCTCGATACGAAAAGCCGAGGCCTGTTTAGCAGTGGGCTGCGATAGGCAAATGATAAATCTAGGCTACGGTATCTATTTACGATCAGACGGGTTGTAAGTTTAATTGTTTCTATGTTGATATTTATTTAAAAAATACATAAGTATTTCATAGTTTTAAAATTAATATCAATGATTAGTACCTAGGTCTAATTTTACCAATCAAACATAACCATTGATTATCTTGTAATCAATAAAAAACCTATAATTTTGTACGTAGAAGCAGAATAACTAACGCGTCTCGGCCAGGATACCCGGCGACGACGGCAGCGCGAGTCCACGGGCCGCGGGTCAGCGCCCTCCTACCACCCCGCGCCCGCACCTCACCCACTACGTCACGACTCCTACGTCACTCGCTCGCTCGATTCTATCAGACAGCGTGACAGTTTTCACTTCTTGTTCATATGTTCTGTGGTTTGGGAGCCTTCTGTTGAGTACTAGAATTATAAAGCGTATTTGAACGCTTAATGAATTGAATGCTTGATTAATTTATGTGGAAGTATAAATTCTTTTTTGTTTTATTTTCGTGTTTACTTAGTATTTTATTAAAACTATCTCGCTAATAGAGTTCAACAGTAACTTATAGGTAGATGTTGTACATACTTAATATGAGGACGGATTTTTAAAACCAGCATTGAGTAGTGTTGAGGTTTGTGCCAACTTTTCTGAATCCGACCTTTGCAGCAATATGAAATACTAGCTGTTGCCCGCGGCCCCGCCCGCGTGGATGTCGGTTATCGCTGTAAAAAGTAGCCTATGTGTTATTCCAGACCATAATCTATCTCTGTGCCAAATTTCATCCAGGTCCGTTCAGCGTAGTTTTTACGTGAAAGAGTAACAAACATCCATCCATTCATTCTTACAAACTTTCGCATTTATAATATTAGTAGGATATTACTTACTATGCCAGTATTTCTTGACAAGACTGTTTTTTCTTTCTTTCCTTATTAAATAAACTGTAGGTATCTATCAAATACTTAGGTTTACGCCAGTTACAGTATGTAATAGAGGGTGAGTCGGTTGCCATATACATAGATAGAGAGAACAATTCTTTACTCCGGGTTGATAATGAGCATAGGATACTCTACACAAAATTAAATACCCTATCTAACTTTGCCCGATTCAGGATCGAACCCAGGATTTTAATTAGTCTTACACTTGACTCTTGAGCGATGGTAACCGAGTAGGAAAGTAACCGACTCATGTATCCTATAAGGCGCTTGAGTTTTATACCCACCGCGGTGCGATAGTAACTATATAGTGGACATAGTGGTACTACTTAATGTGAATTTCACTTAATGGAATTTATACGTACCTACTAATCGAATAATCTACCAATTGTTAACGGTAAAGGATAACATCGTAAGAAAAATAAATCTACATGTCTAAAAATATTTTTTATAAGCATCGTCTGTCCTCCAACCCACATTTGGCCAGCGCGAGTTGGCGTTTTTGGATTCAATCAATCAATCAACCCGTTTCAGTCTACTGCTGGACATAGGTCTCTCCTAATACACGCCACAACACCCGTGGATTAATTAAAGATATATCCTTAAACCATTTCTGTTCTCTTGAGAAGAGGAAAAGAGACCTGAGCTTAGCACTGGTACATATTATTACAGTCGTACACTATACCAGTGAGACAGAGACTCAAGCCAAAAATAATGATAACTATAATAGATTTTAATCTATTAACGCTATACTTAATGAGTGTCATTAAATCAATGTCTTACGGGGACTAATTCATCCATTTATTCATTACCACGTACCCCACATGTCTCACACTTTTAAATTCATTCACCCTTCCATAACAGAGCATTGAAAATAATTAAAAACCAGCCTGTCCTTTGATGTCCCAATAAAAATACATACAGAATCTATGTAGTTTAGATGACAGCAGTATAGTACAAATAGAATAGTAGGGAATTACGTTTGTACTTGCTCAAAACCCGAAAAATATATACCTACCTAGAGCGCATCTTACCCTGCAAGTCTCATAACGAATATGGTTGTCACAGCGCAATGATACAATTTATTATAAAAATACCATTAATTGTTAAAAAAATATATGTAGGTAGGTACATATTATAGAAACTATATTTCCAGTCACCAGTACAAGTTGCGATAAACCGATGCGATGTCGAACAGTTCGCACTCCACCCGCAACCTTACCAGACCGAACTCGTACGCTAATAAAATCAGCTCTAAGCGGTAGGTATTTAATTTGACATTTTGGCTCAGTTTCTATACTACTTACTTATTTATACTATGGTTTAGATGACAGCGGTTGCGGTTGTCGTGACACCTCCGGGAGCGTGGCCACTGGACCGTTACCGAGGGTAGCTGTAAAAAACTATGTGCACTCGGCTATGACACTGTCCAATCAGAGCGATACTTTCTTTTAATGTTGTTCTTATTTTAAACGAGGTGTCGTTGTTATAAGGAATGAGGAACGATTAATGTCAGAGATCGAAATAACTTAGATATACTTACCCTAAGGGCTTCCCCTCAAGAGTCGCTACTTAGGCTTGAAGCAGACAAACTACTTTTAACATGGGCGATTAGCAATTTTTAAGACTGTATCGATGCTGCATCGCGATTTGGTGACTTTTTGCGCCTGGTGGCAGCGGTATCGGAGTGTAGCGTTTAGTCGCAGTGTTGAGCTATGGACGACTCAATCGCCGTGTTTAGTGTTTTTTAGTGTGCAGTGTGGAATGTTTGGTCGATGACACGCTGCAATTTGAGAGAGACTTAATCGCAGATAGCATTTCGCCAATGCTAAACGTAGCATCTCTGCTGTAGCCTTTAGGCGGTCCGAATGCTACTTAGGTGGCAAACAAGCATACCAGCAGGCCCATGTATGTTTAGCAATTACGATAGCCTATGGACGCTTGCAATACCAGAAATACCACTTGCTTGTTGCCGACCCATTTTTGACACTAGAGCTTTAAGATAGTGTACTCCTGGGATAGGAAAACGTTTCTTTCAAAACGCATTCCTAAATGTTATTGAATATTGTAAATTGGCTGTAAGGTGGAGATCCCACCCCAGTCGGGCTTGCTCTTCCATCCATTGATGTTTTATTATATTAGGTGCCTTACTCGCTTCTAATTCATCCATAAAGGTGTCTGAAGCAGCCGCCGAATACCTAAAAACTAAAACAATCAAACAATAAAAACGTACACATGTACTTCAAATGACCTCCCATAAAACAATACGGTTTAATTATTCTAGTGATCAATTTTGTTAGATCGATTTGGAATCTTCAAGGATCTTGAACGCATACACATTCTGATCATGACATAGCCTTCCTGCTAAGGGTAGCCACTGACGATTCACCTATTAGGCATGCTAGTAAATTATTATGGAGCTGTGGCAGCCGAGTATTTTTTTCTGCATTAGAGAACAAGCCCTGTGTCGCTGGGGACTTAACAAACATAGCCTTTTTTAAAGCCCTGGTGTAAAAAAATATCTACTAAGATCGGCAACAAGTAGCAAGCTTCGATAGGCTACGGTTATTGCTTACAGGCGAGCCGTATGGTTGTTTGCCATACAAGTAGTATAAAAAGACTTATCTGATCCATCAACATGCATTGGGTCATCGAAACCCATAGTTCTTGTGATAGAGGAGAGAAGACCCGTGTCCAAAAGTAGAGCATATCATGGGTTGAAGAATGTATACGTACCTATTATAAATTATTATGCAAACACTAACATAACCCATTCCATCCCGTGGGTGTCGTAAGAGTCGACTAAGGGAGTAAGTCAGGCAGACAATATTCACTGCAAGAGAGGGAAAACTCGAAACAAAACCCTATACCAATCCGTCTGGCCAGCGTGGTATAGTAGGCTAATATCCCTCCAAATTAATGGAGGAGACCCGTGCCCAGCAGTGGGACGTTTATGGGTTGAGATGTATGCAAACACTAACGATATTTCCGTGTAAACTACTTAGATACTTGTAAGTGGAAAATCACAAATTGCACTTTTAAATAGTCGTAGTCAAATTGTTTTGGTTCATCAAGTTTCATATTAGCGCTGCTTACCGTATTTGAGACTAGACTGTTGACATTTGTGGGTAAGTCCAATACCAAAATGAAATGTATTTAAAATTTCCTATGTTTTTTTTATACTCAAAGTAGGTAGTATAAAAAAGGGTGGCAAACAAGCATACAGCCCGCCTGATGGTAAGCAGTTACCGTAGCCTATGGACGCTTAGCGCTTGCAATATCAGAGGTATCACTTGAGTGTTGCTGATGATGACGATAAGAAAAAGTTTCTTTCAAAACGCATCCCTAAATGATCACTAAAGACCTACCTACCTCTCTAGACAAGTGGCATGAGAGGTAGTCGAATCGAAAAGTCAAAAAAGTTAATGATGTTGTCAAATCCCATACATTTACTTTTTTGACAACCTTTTATGCCACTTGTCTAGAGGCCTATCTAGGGCCTGTACTCACACACAGGAACACAACTACACCGCTGTTTGTAGTTATTTAGCTGTGGTCTTCTGTAAGGTGGAGGTCCTTTCCCAGTCGGGCTATTTCTCTTCAAACCGTCTTGTTACCTCAGTTACCGTTTTCTCTAAGGTCTATCAACAGTCGAGTTTGCTATGTATGACTTGTTTCTTAAGTTTTAATAGCCATTACGACATTAGGAATTGATAGATTCTCGTGTATGGCTACCTTTAAGCACTATAATTTAGATTACATCACACTTCGTTAATAAGGTGCGATGGATATGAAATATGAAGTCGGTTATCGATTAATTATCGATTCATCGTAAGTGCACGGCCATCTTGGATGTAAGTGCGCGGTGGTTCCCGCGCGCGGCTTCCGGCGCGTGCGTGCTTCTGCATGTTAATGTTCGCGCATGCGCGTGTCCTGTTCGTCGCATGTGCGTTCTACTTAGACCTCTGTTTCGTCAGCTTAGGGTGGCAGCATAAAGACGTTGATATAACGCATATCTATCTTAGTTTATATAAATCTATAAAGAAAAGGGCCAGACGGACCAGTCGTTATAACATGATCCTTCTAGTAAAAAAATCGATCTATTGAGGTATAACAATGACAACTGTACGTAACAACTTAATTTATTTTCCTACCACAATATGATACTAAGTCAAAATTAACTGTGACAATAAAGTTGAAATATATTTTTTAAATTAAGATCCAAAAAAAATATCGTTATAAGGACATCATGGTACGGCTTCTATATTAGATGTTATAGTAAAAGAAAGAACTGGATTTTATATACAAAAGGGTCAATAATTATATTATAATTATTTATAAATTATTCAGGCAAGCTACCTCAGAGCGTTAATCACGGAGTTTTTTTTACAAGCTCTGCTTCGCGGGGATGTTGTCAATCAATAAATCAGCCTGTTTCAGTCCACTGCTGGACATAGGCCTCTGTTACTGTACTCTACCAATGATATTTAAAGAAAGAAAATAAACTACCCTTATATCGAGCGGCTATCAGTTTTGTTACCATGCTTTCCCGCGTATTTGCTTATAGATTTCAAGTCTGATACAAAAAGAGAGAGAGAGAGTCACTTTTATTAAATTAGTTTTTTGATTGTTTTTTTTTAAAAAAAACTCCCGCACTAGAAAACAAGCTCTGTTTCGCGGGGGACTTTACAAACATACAATTAACGGAAACAAATTACACCTAGACTCAGAACAACTGTTTGCAGGTCACACAAAGTTTTGTCCTGTGTGGGAATCGAACCCATAACCTCTCTCGTGCACAACAGGCAGTCAATTAAGAGAGAGTCAATTTCCGCGCGCTACTATAATTTCTACTTACTTCTTTCTTCATTGGTCTCTACTCTATGCTTGTTGTATTCCCACATTAATTTTAAACTCACGTCACGCGTCAAGCTTTTCATATCAATCGAATTAGCCGTATTTGTGCGGATGTCAAACGTAGATAGGTACCTACCTAAATATCTTTCTACGTAAAATATTAATATGATTAGAAGCACTCATACTTTGTTCGCTTCCTGTTAAAATTTACGCGAGTTAAATATATAAAAAATTACGTACAGACTTATGTTGTTCAATAACAACTTATTGGTTAGTGACACTGACTGCCAACTGCCGATCGTGAGTTCGATTCCTACCAAGAATTATTTTTGTGTCTTCTGCATATTTAGTTAGTCGCCAACTCGATGACAGAGTTATTGAAATCGCCCATATTTAGGCCTCTTTCGTGATCTAACGACTGTTAACAGTCAGAATCGGTCAGGTCGGTTAGATCTTTTAAAGTGTCCTCCGAAGCACGGAGACGCTCGGATGAAATACCACTATATGCGATCAAGAGCACAGAAAGCGCTACAATACGCCATTTCTAAAGTCT
Organism: Trisateles emortualis; assembly: GCA_947095525.1. NCBI lineage: Eukaryota > Metazoa > Arthropoda > Insecta > Lepidoptera > Erebidae > Trisateles > Trisateles emortualis. Next base: position 14,094,764 of record OX352736.1, on the reverse strand, counting down.
ATGAGCGGCGATTACCAATTAACCGTCAGGTGGACAGGTGGCTGGTATGGTATGCCACCATTGGCAATAAAAAAAAAAACAAAAAGCGTGTGTAATGTGTCCTGAGATATTTTTATTCAGATACTACCAGCCCGTCCGACTTCTCCCAGGTTTCGCTATTTTCTGTATTTTGTAATTTTTTTTCCTTAAAAACCTTTTTCAAAGTACGAGAAAACTTGAATGAAATCGGTAAAGACGTTCTCTATGGTATCTCGTTATGGTGTAACGAAGGGAAATAGGGATTCATCTTTATATAGAGGTTAGTGTCTCAAGATATTATAACTAGGTATATTCGTACTTATTTTGCACGCTTACTCCAGTCACTCCAGGAGCTCGAAGTTTAAAGTTCAAATAAAACTGACAGTTATAAAAACGTGTTCTTTTTTCAACTTGACATTGTGTTTACTCTTTGACTTCAATGATTGGGTTTTACTGAAGGTTTTCTGTTCCATTGTCTTTGAATTTCGGGGTTTTTTTATAAGTTGTAAAATGTCTTTGCTCTATGATTTGAATGTATGTATTTGAGTAATTACTTAATGTATTTAATATGGGGCTTTACACTGCTTTATTGTTTTAAATTCTGGGGTATTTTTCTTTTTTTTGCTTAGATTTAGATTTTCCTGTCTTGAAATTCTTAGTATCAGTCTGTAGTTAACTAATTCTGTCCAGAATATTGCATAAAAACTAACCGAGTTCGTGAAATTTGCCTATTTCCACCAGCAAAAAAAAAACATGATATTTTTTTTTCAGATTAGTAGGTAGGAATTGTAAATTAGTGTGGTGCTAACCTTTTATTTACGCGAGCTTTACAAACATACAAATCACACAAATAACACCCAGACTCAGAACAAATATTCAATCAAAATATGGATTAATTATGTGAGATTAGCGGCCCAACCCGACTTTCCTCAGTTTAAACAAGTTTGTACCTGGTTAGAGATAAAATTTTAAAAAATCCCTTCATAGTGGTCACTTATGTCATTTTTAATCATTTTTTATACTCCTAAGCTGACAAACAAGCATACGGTCCGCCTGATGGTAAGCAGCTTGCAATTCCTAAGGGTACATCAGAGTTTTATGATGGAATTTTCTTGGGATAGGAAAACACAGGAACACAACCTTTTTAACGCGCATTCACTATTGTGTTTCCTGCGTCTTTTTTTTGTATGAGCAGTGCACTGTCTCCCAAAATACAGGCTCTAGCCTAGTTTGGGCATCAGTACCAGTATTTTCTGAGTAATTACACAGTATTAATTTGTAACAACTTTATGTAACTGTAATTTTTTTTGTGACAAATAGACATTATTATTTTTATTATAACTATACCGCTGTGTTTGTTATTTGGCTGTGGCATTTGTTTTAATGTTATTGTGTACAATAAAGAATCTTTTGTGAGGTCCTTTCCCAGTCGGGCTTGCTCACTATTATGGTGCCTTATATCTCTCATTAGAAACCTTTAAAACAACTATAAGCACCTGATTAATATATTTTTTTGAAATAAAAACTTCTTTAGGCGCATTGAGTACTTTTTGGTTTAACAAAAATCATGGAACTTGAGTCATTGTCACCAAACGCTTTCCATAGTATAAGTTTTTACAAAAACTATTGAATTATCGTCATTGTCACCGAACGCTTTCCATATTCAAACTTTTTTGTGAACAAAAATCACGGAACTCGCGTCATCGTCACCGAACGCTTTCCATATTCAAAAATAATAATTTAATAGCTCGACGATACAATTCACAAGTTACTTAGTTCTTCTATCGGCGGCGGTCCGCAAAGACTTTTTTTTATATTGATTTGCATTCTTGAAGTAACTTCTCATTCTGAATCTCAAAACAATAGGTATTTGTCTTACGCCATTTTCCAATAAAGGTGCGTTTGGATTGTTTTTGTCTACATAATCATAGTAGGTATTCTTGTCACGAGTAATACTCAAGTTAGACTGCACGGCTGCGCACACGCAGACAATTGTCTTGGATATTATCCAATATATACATAGACTAGCTTGCCCGTGCCCACATCGTTTGTCATTTTTCGGGTTAATATATAGCCTACTAGCTGCTGCCCGCGGCTCCGCCCGCGTGGATGTCGGTTATCGCTGTAAAAAGTAGCCTAAATTTCATCTAGATCCATTCAGTAGATTTTACGTGAAAGAGTAACAAGCATCCATCCATCCATACTTACAAACTTTCACATTTATAATATTAGTAAGGATGACTATCATAAATAACGTGGCTTTCTATTATAGGATTTTCAAAATCGGTTCAGTTTCAGGTACCACCTGCGTGTTGCCGACCCAAATTTTATCACCATGCTTGGTGAAAATGTTTATTTAAAAAAGTCTCAGTAAATGTTGGGCACCTTTAAGTGTACTTACGCACAGAAACACAATTACACCACCGTGTGTAGTCATTCAAACTTGTCTGTGGTCATCTGTAAACTGGAGGACTTACCTCTCTCTGAAGGCATTCAGGCATACGGCTTGCCTGATGCCAAGTAGTCACCGTAGCTTATGAACGCTTGCAACATCAGAGGTATCCCTTGCGAGTTGCCGTCCCATACATTTACAATAGATGCTCTCAGTTGGAATTTCTTATTTTTTATACAACTTGGGTGGCAAACAGAAGCATACGGCCCACCTGATATTGAGCAGTTACCGTAGCCTATGGACGCTTGCAATACCAGAGGTATCACTTGCGTATTGTCAACCCATTGTTTTACACCAGGGCTTTAAGATGAGAGTATCCCTGGGATAGAAACGTTTTTTTCAAAACGCATCCCTAAATGAGAGCTGGAGACCTGTACTAACAGACAGGAACACAACTACACCGCTGTGTGTAGTTATTTAGCCGTGGTCTTCTGTAAGGTCACTTGTATGGTGTCCTACCTCTCTCCAAACTTTAATTCCTCACATAAGTATTTATTAGAGCGTTCATTTCTTCGCATCTTTTGTCATAAAGGAAGATAATACTTATTTTGCAATATAACCCTTTGCAATGAACAAATATAGTTTTTTTTTATTTAAGCCGCTGCATGCATACACCCGCCCCGCATGGGGCCATAAAGGAAATGACATGTGGTTCCCGAATTTGGCTCTGTAAGAATAATGTGGATATGCCTAAAAAAAAAAAAAATTATGACTCTACTAGCGGCTCGTCCCGGATTCGCACGGGTGAAAAAAAAGGGGGTAAATCCCCCCTTTTTTTTTAAATAAAATATAGCCTATGTTACCCGAAAATGATGTAGCTTTCTAATGATGAAAGAATTTTTAAAATTGGTTGATTAGTTTTTAAGTTTATTCGTTACATACAAAAATACAAATCTTTCCTCTTTATAATATTAGTGTAGATTAGCGATAAATCCTCACTTTGCTTGAGCTTATTTTGGATGTCTCTATTATGATATGCATGTATTAGTAGGTATACATAATAATATAAACCTTCAGGAAATATTCTACATGATAGTGGAAACCGCATCAAAATCTGTTGCGTGATTTAGAAGATCTAAGCGTACAGAGGGACAGATAGCGGGAAATGACTTTGTTTTTTACTTTGTAAAGGAATAAAGAAGAATCTCTTGAATAAACTTGATAACCGATAACGTCAATATTATTATTAAAATATTAAACGTCATTTTTATATCTCTTTTTAGGAGAGATAGGGTACCACACAAACGAGCAAACTTGACAGGAGAAAGACCTTCACCTCATAGAAGACAGCGAAATAACTACACACAGTGATGTAGTGGTGTTCCTGTGCAGTACAGCTTAGGCTTCCGGGTTTCTGCTTGCTCTAAGTTTGACTCACGTATACTGTCGTGGTACGGTCCAAGTAATCGACCATCGAGGCACTCTCGAAGAAACCCCGTAAAAAGATTTGGTCTTATCCTTACAATTCATACGTGTGTCGAACCCGTACACCTGCCGAAACATTCCTTCCCCAACCATCGAACACCCCACCAATTTTAGTAGCCGCCACATTACCTACAATACATAAAACAACAATGAACATTTAATTCATCAGTTTTAACCGTAGGTATCATAATAACAGTGTAATAGAAATGCTATTGCCTCGAAAAGCACGTACAGCCATTGATCCTACGCTTGCCCCTCTAGACAAGTGGCATAAACGGTAGTTAAATCGAAGATAATAGCAAATGTATGGGATTTGACATAAGTATACGAAATAATGTCTTACACTTATGTACTTACGTCAAATTCTATACATCTGTTTTCTATTCTATTCGTCTACCGTTTATGCCACTTGTCTCCGTCTTATCTCCGGTCGTGTCGGATTGCCGTCTCATCGGACTATTTTTTTTTTTTTTTTTTTTTTTATACTACTTGGGTGGCAAACAAGCATACGGCCCGCCTGATGTTAAGCAGTATCCGTAGCCTATAGACGCTTGCATTACCAGAGGTATCACTTGCGTGTTGCCAACCCATTTTTTTTACACCAGGGCTTTAAGATGGAAGTAACCCTGGGATAGGAATACGTTTCTTTCAAAACGCATTCCTAAATGAGCGCTGGAGACCTGTACTCACACACAGGAACACAACTACACCGCTGTGTGTAGTCATTTGGCTGTGGTCTTCTGTAAGGTGGAGGTCCTTCCCCAGTCGGGCTTGCTCGCTAGTATGGTGCCCTACCTCTCCCATAAGACTATGACTGGGAATTAAGAGTGCACCTGTATTTTCGTACACAATTGTGCATTATAATATCGCCCGCAAAGGTAGTCTTAACGATTTGGATAAAATTTTATTTGTATTTATTTTATATGTAGGTTTTGCCGTTTTAAGGTTATCTGTCTTTCCTGAAAAAAAAAATACAACGAAAAATTATACGCCGATTGAAGGATGTCTCCTAGGTACGTATACATAATAAACTGATCTGTAGTAATTAGAATAATTGTTTACCAGTTGTCTTGTGACATTTATTTTCCGTAGTTTCCGTCCGTTTTTTGAAGTTATTTGAACCACACACAATACGCCATGAATGAATGAATGGCAGAGTACCAATTTTGCTAAGCAAAATAGTACTCTAAAACGCTTTTCTACAGTGATGTAGTAACAATTTCTATAATCTTAACATACACCTGATTCATTCTTTGTTCCCACTAAATCATAGTTAGGTGCCGCTTACGGTCGTGTTTGAATTCAAATTTGTTATCTGATGAACATTTTTCCTATTTTTTTTGTGCTGCCGTTCATTACTATTGTTTGGTAATGTGATGTTTGAACTCTTGTACCTATTTATTATTGTTTTAGGAACTAAATAATGCGGAATTTTGGATTCACAAATGTGTTTTCACGTTTTTGCCGCGTGGTAGATCTAAAATGAGCTGACGAGATAAGCTTAACGTCTATAGAAGGGATTGGCTTCAATTTGCAAAAGATGATCTTTTGCCAATTGAAACATTATCATCAGCAATCGAGGAAAATTTAAGGGGTGGCTTTTACCTTGCAGTGGGACAGTTTACAGGCTAAATTGATAAGTCTCTTTTCAGAAGCGTTGGGAATGTAACCGATTTTGTAACACATGAAGTATGTGGTCGATCCCGAAGGGGTATTCCGTAAGAGCGACCGCGAAAACGGAGCAAAATCTGGCTGTCAGATTAAAAATCGGTATTCCGTAAGAGCGAAAACCGAGCGTTTTTGACGTTTAACAATCTTGTGTGTCGTCACCGAGCAATCACAACTGTCAGTTTGCGATCGCAGATTCTTAGAGAATCAGCCGGCCGGCCTGTAAAATAACAAACCCACAAGTTTTAGATGAATTCTACAGTCATTTCTTTTGAGACAAACACTCTGCCAGCAGCGGGACCAGCAGCGGGACGTAATAATCCTACTAATATTATAAATGCGAAACTTTGTAAGAATGTATGTTTGTTACTCTTTCACGCAAAAACTACGGAATGGATTTGGGTGAAATTTGGCATAGAAGTAGATTATAGTCTGGAATAGCACATAGGCTAATTTTCATCGCGATAACAGACATTCACGGAGCCGTGGGCAACAGCTATTAAATTATCTGGATGTCCTTTTTCACAACGAGTTTGTTTTAACACAAAACTATTGCGTGACTTAATTAGTCCTCTTTTGTTAAAATAAATAAAATGCAAATAAACAAGCTGATACCCACCACTTCTTCTAAGTCACTGTATAAAAAGTCAATAAGATGAATTGGTTTATGTGCGTATAGTAGAATCAGTCCAGGGATTTATAGTATTTTTCCAAATTCGTACAGGAGCCTTGACTATAAATTTAAGATTTGTTTGGTTATGATAAGGATAACGATGAGAGGCACGTGTAACCATCACGTTAAGTTGGTAACCTTGCTTTTTTTTTTAAGACAACTCCCGCACTAGAGAACAAGCTCTGTGTTGCGGGGGTCTTTACAAACATACAATTAACGAATACAAATTACACCCAGACTCAGAACAACTCTTTGCGGGTCACACAAAGTTTTGTCCCTGTGTGGAAATCGAACCCACAACTTGACTTGACTTGACTTAAAAAGTCAAAAAAGTAAATGTATGGGATTTGACGTGTGGGATTTTTTTTCAGCAGTGGACTGCAATAGCAGCCTATTGCAGCCAATCGCTTGATTGATTGTATGGGATTTGACATAAATTTACGTCATTATGTCGCACTTGTCTAGAGGGCAATTACTCGCGCGTTGTCGACTCTACATCTTGCAACTCAACTTATTATGAGAAAGCCTGGGAGGTTTTCCCCAGTTGGGTTTGGTGGTACATTTGTAAAGTCCTCAGCGACAATCATCATCATCATAATCAGCCTATCGCAGTCTACTGCTGGACTGCCTCTCCAAGTGCACGCCCCTAGCACGATCCTAGGCTATGTGACTCGATCAGCGACAATGCTTGTTACTAGTTGTTACCAACCTCTACGTGAGTAGTCTTAGTTCGTTAGTTTTACGGGGCGTTTTCTACACTTGAAGGAGACCTTGGACTTAAAAAAATATTCAAATATGTTCCTCAATTTGCAAGCTCTTTCTATAAACACGTTAAATCCTTTAAAAAATTTCATCGAACATTATCTAAACTAATATTATACAGAGGAAATATTTTATTTTTGTTTGTTTTTCACGATTTAACTCAAAAACGAAAACTCGACCGATTTTGAAAATTCTTTAACCGTAAGGAAGCTACATTATCAGTGGATAACATAGGCTATATTTTATTGAAAAATAATAATATAATCCACCCCTGCGAAGCCGGAACGTGCCGCTAGTATTTTCATATTTTCGTTAGAATAAGCAACTCTTTAACAAAAAAAACGCAGTTTGTGAGGGAACAAAGTGTATTTGCTTATTATTTGTGACGGGTGGATTGTGGGGGGTGTGAGACGCGCAGGGGACGCAGGCGCTTTGTTTGCAGGCACGCGCGCGCTGCCTACAATACAAGATCGACTCCTGCGCAAGTCCTGGTCACTCTTTCAAATGTTTACTTTTAACGTATACTAGCAGCCTTTTTAGTTTATTTACGGGTAAATAATAAAACGAAATGGTACGTGCCTGCAATGTGCTGTCTGATTTTAGGGTTTACGTAAAAAAAACTACCACCACAAATAAAGTCGAGAGGAACGTATTTTTCCTTTTATTTTCTTTAATTTTATGTAATAAACATAGAATAAGATTAGATTGTCCCTTCCTTTGGCACTAGACCCACCGCTGATTCGTTAAGAAACAGCGATGGCAAACTGACAGTTGTGATCGCAAACTGACAATTGATCTGACAGCCAGATTTTGCTCGGTTTTTGCTCTTACGGAATACCCCTGCCGTAGCCATAGCGGTGGTATCAGTGCAGCAGGAAGATAATTTAAATTAATATAATATAATAATAATTTGTAATTTGTGATTGATTTAATTATACTAACATCGTTTTTAAGAAATTGTAACTAACAAAATATGGTTCTTAACTGAATTAAATGTTAATTATTGTTATTATAAAAAAACATTGTATCACCCTTTTGTTTGCTACAGATTTTGGTTCGGGTACCCAATCTTAACAGGAAACTGCACAGGAAAATATGGAGCACACGTGTGTGCGCAAATGTAGGTGCAATTTGAGCATTATCAAACCAATTTCATAGTCCAATGGGACGGCAATCGAACACGACCGGAGTGAGATTAGGGATAGGATCAACAATGGCTGTACGTGCTTTTTAATTCCGAGGCACGGTGGTTGTAAACACCTTAGAAGATAGTTTTTTTTCTACTTAGCTGGCAAACAAGCATATGGACAGCTTGGTGGGAAGCAGTTATTATAGTTTATGGGCGCTTTCAATACTAGAAGGTATCACTTGCGTTGTGCCGACAAAAATAAGAGTTTTATGATGAAGTATCCATGGGATAGGAAAAAGTTTCATTAAAACGCATCTCTTCATAAGCTGTAATCCTGTATTTGTTTTACTTACACACATCTACACCGCTGTGTGTAGTCATTCTGTCTCGGTCTGTCGGTCTTCTGCAAGGTGGAGGTCCTTCCACAGTTGGGCTTGCTCAATTGTATGGTGCCTTAAAATGGTGAGCAAATGCGAAAATTTGGATGGGTGGATGTATGGATGTTTGTAATTTAATCACTTTAAAACGGCTAAACGGATCTGGATGAAATTTGGCATATATATAGTCTGGAATAGCGAGCGGAAACTAGTTGTTTTATAAACACCGTTTGCTTGTATCTCATAACGATTTTGTTCTACCTACCTACCTTATCAACCATTTAAAGTTTTGCTCCAATATTCAAATATTAACAAGTAGGTAGTTGTTGCGCGATTCCACCGTTTTGTTATAAGTACCTTGTCCTTCCCCAGAATATCATCTATCTCCTAGCCAAATTTAATTAAGAACCGTCCAGCCGTTTAGCCGTTAAAAAGTATCAAACGTACATTCAAACAGAGTTACTATCTCATTTAAAATATAAGTATGTATTATTTTCACCACTATTACTTACATATACGCGTTAGTTTGTGCTTTACGTTATATAACGAGTTACTAGGTTCGATGCCCGCGCAGCAACCTTTAAGGTCGAGCGGTCGGCCTCATGCCTTTATTTACACATACAAGCGTACGGCCAAGTCCTTGAGTCAAATGAAAGAACTTTACAAAGCTTGGATCATATTTAAAAATATGGCCGAGCATAATTTTAAAATACAATAGGTACTTACATGAAAGTTTTTTGAAATATGGTGGCCAACTGTTGTTTTTTTTATACTTTCATAGTGGTACGGTCCGCCTGATGGTAAGCAGTTACCGAAGCCTAAGAACGTTTGCTATAGCATATGCACACAGATGAGTTTCATGCTCCTTTGCGAAAACAGTGTGCGTCACCGTCGATGCTGATGCTGAATCGTGTTAGGTCCGGCTCCAACAGCATTCTAAACGTGTTGGCAGACAGATGAGGCTCTTCATGGTTGCGTCACTGGATGCGCTTGCACACTACACTGTCAATGTAAAACAGGATTAATTTTGAGTTACTTATTTTTGAAGTTTTCAATTTATTAATTTGATCCACCGACCCGCATTAGACCAGCGTGTTTCAATTTAGGCCTAATTATTGTTAATTTAGATGAGTACTTAGACCTTATAATATTGCTATTTGAATTGCAACCATTTGGCTAATAAATGATAATTTATCGTTCCAGAATAGTGCATTCTGAGGGATTCATGTGTAAATCCTTATTTTTTGTTTAAATTCTACAAAATTCAAATAACTAACGAAATAACTTTAAGACAGGTAGTTCGCCATACTAGCGAGCAAGCCCGACTGGGGAAGGACCTCCACAGCTGAATAACTTCACACAGCCTGCAGCGGTGTAGTTGTGTTCCTGTATGAAAGGTCTCCAGCGCTCATTAAGGAATGCGTTTTAAAAGAAAAGTTTTCCTATCCCAGGGATCTTGGTGCAAAAAAAGGGTCAGCAACACGTAAGTACCTAATAAACGTAAGAGATACCTCTGGTATTGCAAGCGTCCATAGGCTAAGGTAACTGATTACCGTCAGGCGGGTGGTATGCTTGTTTGCCACACAAGTAGTATAAAAAACTGTTGACGTAACTATTATGAATCCCCTAAACACTAAATGGAAACGTTTTCTGACGAAGATCATACTCTGATAAGCTTTACTAAACAATTCGTTTTGTCTCTAACAAGCGCTTCCTTGTTTTTATCTTGCAAATATATAACTACATATTATGAACATTATGTATCCTTTTGATATTAAAACAACAAATGCTGTAAATTTATCATTACAATAGTTAATGGCAATATCAACCTTGGATTCGTTTCCACCCATTGTTGGTCGAACTTAGCACAATTTTTTAACAAAATATTCTCTCATTGTATACTTACTTACTTACCGACAGGTAAACATAATTCTAGATACAATGACACCTCGGAAGTAAATCCATAGAAACAGCCAGACAATACTTTAAAGAAAATGCTAATCACTTTCGAATATTACTTCCTTCCGGACCTTTGCGAAACATCTATTGTGTCACTCCAATAGGCTGTTTTTACTACTATTCATTAGGACCAACAATTACACTGACATGTGCGAACATTTCGACAACTAACTGCCGATTTCACGCCTTTATTGTACGCAACTTTAAACTATGCTGCTTACAACCTAAACACTATTTTAGCATGAGACCTCTGAAACTTGCCATAACCGGGATGATTGTGTTCTGTACAAGAACGGAAGGAAGCGCAATAGAGCTGTAAAAGGGATCGCCGGGTGTAACTTATGAATAGATTATTTCGCTATTCGTGCCTTTAAAGCTTCGGCATGGTTTCGCAGCTGAATGAGTGAATCAGGCGGTTTTTAGTTTTGATGGGAAGCGAGTGCGTGAGCGATGGATCGATTCGGAGCTTAGCAGCAATGCGCGGGCGTGCTGGGCCGGGTGTGGAGAGACGCGGGAAGGCGCGGAGAAGCGAGCGGCGCGGGGTACGGGGCGACGGTTTCCGGCGGCGCAGGCGCACCGTGGGAACGCGCGCACCCACCTACGAGACAGCTCCTCGGATTAAATGACGGGCACTAATTAATTTAAGTTTGCGCCATGTAAAAATAGAGATCCGTGCTAGATACTAGCAGGGAGAGTGGTTAACTACTTGTTCATTGACTGGCTCCGACAAGTTTATACACAAACTTGCTCTATTCTGTATGTATGAACCTGATTTTAGATTCTGATTCTCGTTTATTGCCTTCGTCCAGTTTGTACTTAACATTTAAATTGATTTTCTTTCTTTTGTTTGTGAATAATGACGTGGTTATTCATGGAATTCATGAATGAATTTAACTTGCAGCTCATAAACTGTACATGATAGTATGTATTTAACATAAAGTTTGCTAATTGGCTTGAGCTAGTTAAAAAATCTTGATTTCTCGTGTGTGTTATAATAGTATCCTACGCCCATGCCGGCCATGCCTATCTGTCCGACTGCTGCGCACAGACTTCTCCTCTGTCAAGATCCATTCAGACTAATGCTAGTTTGTCAATCATGCCTGCATGTAGAATTTATCCTAAAACATAACATACCTACTTATGGCTAAATTGTCTGATAGATACTGGCCGGGATCGAATTGACTTTTACGTAAGTAGGTATTACACGTCGTTTTTACTTTCCACAGCACCATAGCAGTGGTTCGCATTCGTTTGTATTATACGTACCTATATTGGCAAGTATTGATATCGATACAATCTGGTAGTAAGCAGAAGTGGTTCACCCTTTGTCCAATCGTCGTCGAGTGGCATTCTGTCGACGCACCTGGCGGGCCAGATGCTCTCATTCAGGGGCCGCTGAATTTTATGAATTGCGGACGCTTCCATTCACTACATGTTTTTATACACAACATGTGTGCATGCTAGGTAGATAAGAGTTTGGAGGAATAGTTTTAAAGGTAAGAGTTTTATGAAACATTATATAAGTAATCTTGTGAAATTCGATGTAGGATAAAAGTGGGTAAAAGGATGACTAGGATGACGAGTTTTGGGTAAAAGAATTAAATGGAGATGGACTAAAGAAGTCACAGAATGGAAGCCTGGAAACGGAAAGAGATATAAAGAATAAATAAAAAATGAGTAACGTAAAGAAAGGTTAGTATACTGCGAGCAAAATCTACAGATTATTTCTCGATGACAGTTTGAAGTCTTGGTAACTTACAAAATGGTTATAACACCAAAACATAAGACAAAACCGTATAGGTATATGTTTTTGTTAGTATACGGTAGCTAGAAAATATATACCGGCCATAAGACAGTAAAAAAACCAATACTCAACTAGCAATATAAAAACAAATTGCACTAATCTAAAATTTGGAATATCATGAATGGGGTACAGGAAAATTTATTTATATTAATGTTATCAGTTCAATAAGATTAACTGTGACCTAAGAGTCTGATAGTAACAATTACACCGGAACAAACGAACACAGCACACACATATTCAGAATAATTATTTGAATTAGATATTCAACAAACACAAGTGAACTCAGTATCAAAACAAATTAACGACAAATACATACCTACATGTTGTTATCGGAACAGTTCATTCATAACTTTTGTGATAAGTTGGCAAATAAATCCATTCTGTTATCTTTCCATGTCGATCTGAAAATGACATAGTGTATCAGTCGCTGTTCATTTCTGGAGATACGGTTAGTTCACGTGTAGTAAAATAATAATGAGCAGTATAAAAAGTGAACGAACGAGAAAAATATGCTGCAAAACCGAGAACCGTTGGAGAAGAAGTGTTCTTAAGTGATCGCGATCGCGACTCGGCATACATAGAGCGACGGTCTCTGCAAGGTGGCTGGGAGTAGCTAGATGCGAGAAAGCGAAGACCGTGTCAAATGGTTTACTCTTGGTAGGTCTATTTCCAACGGTGGACTGCGAAAGGCTGATGACTCTTTTTATCATCATCATCAGATGATGATGATAAAAAGAGTGGTGATAGCTGAGTGGGAAAATAATCTTATAATATATAGTAATCACTTCACTTTGTGGAATTATACGTAGGTATCTACTAATCATAAAATTCTAATAAGGTGGACTAGAGACCATGTGAAGGTAGCGGGAGGCCGATGGGTAAGATCAGCTCGGGACTGAATTTTGCGGGAATCCTTAGGGGAAGCCTATGTCCAACAGTCTTTTCGGCTGAGAATATGTTGATGATAAATTATATACTAAAGGAAAGGTAAAGGAAATCATCGTGAGAAAACCTACATGTCTCCTCTCTCTCTCCTTTATCAAGCAACCTTATACCGAGTTGGATCAAACATGCCTTTAGAATTTCTTCTAAAACATGTAGATTTTGTACATATTAATAGTATTTTAGTAGTATTACTTCTCAACCCATAAACGTCCCACTGCTGGGCACGGGTCTCCTTCAAAAATTTGGAGGGATATTAGTCTAATTATACCACGCTGGCCAGACGGGTTTGTATAGGGTTTTATTTCGAGTTTTCCTTCTCTTGCAGTGGATATTGTCTGCCAGACTTACTCCCTTAGTCGACTCTTACGACACCCATGAGATGGAATGGGGTGGTGACATTTGTATTCTTAATCCGTCACGACACGGAATAGTATTAATTAGTAGTATTATAAGAACATAAACGTAAAGTCCCTTTATTATCCAAGTAGAATGCATTATATTCAAGTAAACCAAACCGCGAAATAACTGTACACAAGCATATGATGGTTCCTAACAGAACGTATACCGTTCAGTAGAATATTGGAGTCAATACGCTCTCACGACAATACCGCAATACATACTATACAGTGTGAACTTGAAGTATTACGGGAATAACTTTATTCTGCGAAGACTATTAATCGATATGTATAAAGAATAATAGAAATAGAACTGATGGAATATAGAGTTTGCCAGCAGCTGATGGACAATGTCAGATCAGGACCGTATGCTGTGGAAATCCTTGAGAATCTGAATGTCCAGCAGAGGACTTCTCAAGCTGAGACGATGATGACGAAATCAATAAAATTAAGAATACTTTAAAATTGTTTAACAGACAATAACAAATAAAAATTGATCTAGGAAAAACTGGGTTTGACTATATCGAAGAGACGTAGGGCACCATACAAGCAAGCAAGCCCGACTGGAGACCTTACAAAATACCACAGAAAAATAAATACACACAGAATACGTGAGGACAGGTCTGCAGAACTCGTTAAGGGATGCATTAAAAAAAACGATTTCCTATTCCAGGGATACCCCTTCACAAAACCCTATTCCTAGAATAAGAGTAGATACTGATTGCAAAGATCTAAGAAGTATATATAATATTAATATATGATTAGCTTCTTGGGCGGCCCCACTCAATTATTGTTATGCCGCTCTATAGCAAACGAAAGCTATTCCCAGCCGATTGTATTTTATGAACAAACTATTCACAACTCTTGCATATCATACCTCAACCATGATAGCTAAACTAAAACCATGTCTATGGCACTAATAAGTAACCGTATTTGCATAAAGTTGCGTGCAAACCCAACCTTCGCGTTCCACCACCATTTCTGTTTACGACTTTACGATGATACGAAACTAATCTACTTAGCCACACTAGTTGCTTTATTAATGAAAGCGCTACGGAGGTGGGGCATGCTTAATATGACCATACGTCCCGCTTTAGGCGAGACAGTCCTACATTTACGCTGTTCTGCAGCTAGAGTAAAGACGTGCCGATTTAGCAAACTGATCTAAAGATAATAAATTTAATGTCAACATACATTATTACACAAACAACACAACAAGCATAATTTTTACATTTAAAACAGATTAAGTAGTATATCTCTAATCTATAGTAATATTATAAAGCTGAAAAGTTTGTTTGTTTGTTTGGTTGAACGCGCTAATCTTAGAAAGTACAACTATTACTCAACAAATTTTTACTACTATTCAACAATATTTTTTTTGTTGAATAGTACATTTATCCAGGAAGGCTGTAGGCTATATAACATCACGCTATGATCTATGGGAGCGGAGCAGTAGTGAGATATGTTGCAAAATCGGGGAAAATATTCCAAATTACCACGCTGACAAAGTCGCGGGCGACCCCTAGTATTATAATATTAGAGCGTGTGTGCGTGAGTGAGCCAGAAACTCAGTTTACATAAAAAATACGGTAACTGCTTACCATAAGTTTGCCTCCTTAGTAGAATAAAAAACGTACGTAAGTAGTGTTCTTCGTTATCTAATAAACACTATATTTTCTTTTTTTTTTGCCACTAAATAAATCATTTTAAGTAGATACATATTAACTTGCCGACAAGAATGTCCCACTCTGATGTCAAAATAATAGTCACATTAGGCATGCCGCCTGTAACGGAACTTACATAATTATTGGTAAACCTCGTGTTGTTTAATTCACAATATCTATATCAGCATCATAGTCAGAGAATTTTAAACTTTACCATGTAAAAATAGAGTTGATATTTGTTTAACGGTTTGTGGGTAGTTATGACATTTGAATTGTAACGGTTTTTGAAATGAATGAAGCAGCTGCTGCTTGCAAGTCAGCCTACACTACACTTTTATAGACATTGTATTTCGCAAATATCGGTCGATTATAATAATCAATTCTGTTTTTGGTATTTTCATTATGTATTTTAAAATTAAAGTACAAATTTATTAGCTGTTATCTTGATTCGAATTATACAGGGATATATTGAGAATCTTTCCGACAAAACCTAATTCATTCGACTGGCCTGTTGATCTAGTAGTAAATGACCTAAACGTCTAAGCCTGAGGTCGTGGGTGCGATTTGCACCTAGGACAAATCTTTGATTGATTATTCTATCTTTTCTTTGTTTCTTCTGTGCCAAAATGTAATTTATCTATAATATATATTTATTTAGAAATATATAAGTATGTTTATGAGTTGTCTGGTTGCTATAGTACAGGTTCTACCTAGTTTGGGATCAGACGGCCATGTATGAGTTATTTCATAATCATCATCATCTCAACCCATAAACGTCCCACTGCTGGGTACGGGTCTCCTCCATATACTTGGAGGAATAATAACTTGTTTCTAATAATTATTATTATTTCCTACATGCATATCATCCCGCCTATCTCCCATTGGGGTAGGTAGAGACTATGATTATTTTTATTTATTAAATCAACGTGCATCCTTCAGCCATCATGTTGATATTGGTGTAATGTCACTAACACTATAACAACGGATTTGCGTGAGAAAGTACCACGCCGTACTACACCTACTTACGTTTCTTTATGAACAATTGAAAAGAACTTCCGTCAGCCATTAAATACAACCTCGAAATAGTGAATCAGTTCTCATAACGCGCCTCCACACTTTTGTAAACATACATTGTTATACATAACACATACAAACATTGAGTAAACGGCTATGTCTAAGAAAACAAAGCCGTTACGACCACTTATGTCTCTTCTTACGGTAACAACTAGATAGGTAATGTTGAAGATATGAATAAATGAAATACGAAAAATAATATTGTACTATAGTTGCACTTGTACAAGCGCGCATAGAAATATTAGGTATTTATTACATAATAATAGTAAATTTTGTGTAAAAACAAAAGAAGTAAACAAAAGAACGTCAAGGAACAACAATAAAAAACTAAATTCAGACAGTACTAACAATAAGTTTGGTAGTAGTACCTATCAAACCTTTTTGCGTCATCAACAGGTAGGTATGCACGTACTATTTTATTGGGGGTCAAACAAGCATACGGCCCGCCTGATGGTAAGCAGTTACCGTGACCTTGCAACGTTAATGGTATCACTTGCATGTTGCCGAATCAAAAGTTTTACCAGCAGAGTTTTGAGGTGTATCCCTGGGATAAGAGTAGCAGTACGTTTCAGTAAAATCGCATTCGTAAATGAGCGGAGGAGATCTAAAAACAGCTACACCACTGTGGGTATTTATCTTCTGTAAGGTGGTAGTACTTGTAGTCCTTCCCCAGTCGGGCTTGCTCGCTCGTATGGTGCTCTACCTCTCTTAAACATAAAGATTTCGTTCGTTGAGCTCAGTATAAGTATGCAGCCCAAGCCCGTTTACAATATATTCACGTCGACAACAAGTTCCGACGGTACATCTAAACGTTATGTTATAATTATGTATATTGCATGTAATGGAAACTAGATTGTCCAGACCACTCACAATGTTAATGCCACGAATACCAAATAAGCCTACCGGACCCATTAATTACAGAGACGTGCCATTTAAAAACATAAATCAACCGCTATCAATACGAACCTATTTATTTATTGACCTTCTTAGTTATTACCTTTTTAATTCTGTCGAATATGATTTAGAAAAAATGTTTTATTATCTATAATGTTGGCTATCTGTCTATGTTTTGACAGTTACATGTTCGAAAAAATAATTTTAGTTTAAACGACTGTTCTAGCAATAATTTGTTGAGTTGATTGTTTTAACTTAAGCTAATATTTTATTTGTGGACATTATAAATAAGTAGGTAACAATAAAGAAATTATGACCTTATGACGCTTACTTGGTGGGTTACTCTTATATGGTTTCTAAACATATAATAAGTATATCGCTTACTTGGTGGTTTTATTTAATTTTCTTTTAAGTCTTACTTAAAAGAAAATTAAATAAAACCACCGTAAAACCATACTAAGTCTTACTTAAAAGAAAATTAAATAAAACCACCAAGTAAGCGATATACTTATTATATGTTTAGAAACCATGTAAGAGTTGCAAACCCATACAATAATGTCAAAATATTGAAGCCTATTCCAGTATGCCGACGTAGCTTTGAAACCACCAGTTACTCTAGTTCGTTAGCACTACATGACATAAATTCAATATGATTTATACAGTAATATTAATTGCATCGACAAGTTCGATGTTGCATTCTATACAAAAACAAAAGACGCTCGGGCATATGCCCGGGGTCTGATATTGTTTTGGTAGCACATTTTCGCGGTTATTGCGCATCTAGTGGAACACATATGTATTTGAATACATGTGTGTTCCACTGTTTAGTTGAAATTAATATTAAGTATAAATATAAAGAAAAATATAATTATTTGATAGTTTTTTTTTATAAAATTAAATTTTACCGACAGACGACCGAACAAATAAAATTTGCTATAAATACATTTGACGATTAACCGATAACAGTCGGAGTAGACGTTGACTCCACTCGAGACGTGTTTTTGAGTGGAGACCGTACGTACGGAAACTACGGAGTATCGTAGTGTAGAATGCCCTCAGATGTAGTGGATATCTCCATCAATTAGTTGAGAACAGCTAGGTGCTACAAGACGTGCATCGTGCTTTGTGGCGTGCACTAGAAGAACCCTATGCTATGTCTAAAACTGGTCTTTGCGTAGGTACAATTGTCATGAGCGCCATGATAGACTCTTCAAAACTCTGAGCCTCTAGACAAGTGGCATAAACAGTTGACAAAAGAAAAGCCAAAAAAACAAATGTATGGGATTTGACATTTAAGTCTACGATATATAATGTCGTAAACTTTTGCTTTTTTGACTTTTCGATTCGACTATCGCTTATGCCACTTGTCTAGAGGGGCTGTTTATAAAATTACCGTCGAATTTTGATTAGGTACTTACATCATTAGATACTTGATACTTTAGCGAGTTATACGAGTAATTATATATTTCTAACCATACTTAAATGCAACTCTAACAAATTATCTAAGCAATTTAAAATACCCACCGTGTTTTACAGATGCATTTATAAAGATAACACTGTAATAAAAATAGTACAAGAAACTCGGTGTTGGTCGCCATGTAAAAATACCCTCCCCTCATTCATTCGCGCGCACACAAATATAAACCGGCCAAATTAAAAATACTTTTACATTCACTATTTAATTTAAATACCCGCACACCTTTTTGATATTGTCGTTTTATTTTCATTCATGAATTAGAAGTTACGGTTAGGTTCGTTCAGAAATCTCCCACGGTTATATGAATGAAGTGC
Organism: Trisateles emortualis; assembly: GCA_947095525.1. NCBI lineage: Eukaryota > Metazoa > Arthropoda > Insecta > Lepidoptera > Erebidae > Trisateles > Trisateles emortualis. The sequence goes on along the minus strand of OX352736.1, from coordinate 14,075,734 downwards.
CCTTGCACATGATTCAAGGAGCGAAAGAAAGGGGCGCGTCATTTCCGGTGTGAGGCGTATGGCGTTACTTCCGGCCGTCACCGGATACGTATGTTCCTTGTTCGCATCAATTATTATTTCCTTCTTAATGTTTCCTTTCATAAAAGCTTAATTTTTAACGTCTTATGAATAGAATGGATGAATTTAGGTTGGATTTGTTAAATACATTTATTTCAAAAGATAATTACAAAAATAGTTATTAAAATAAAAGCATCTTAACTTATACTACTTACAAAGAATCAGATATTATATTTAAAGGTAAAATATCTGATTGAGGTCGCAGTTCTGCGGAAAGTACCTGTCGGCCACATTTCCACGCTAGATTGCAGGGCTAGAGTCAAGTCGTCAAATTACTCGACTAAACGCTTAGATATTTTATGATACAGTTTGTAGGCACTTGGTGCCCATGGTCCTAGAGTTAGAACACTTACTTACAATGCAGTCAGTGTGTTTTGGACCGCAACAATATAAATTTAAATAAGATTTTAAAATGTTCTTTTTTAAAGACACAGAGCTCATTCTCTAGAAAAAGCTCTGTGTCACGGGAAACTTTATAAACACAAACACACAATTCACGAAATCAGAGTAGGTACACCCAGACTGAGCAGTTCAAATGTCGCCATGTCTAACGCTTATGCTGCATCAAGATAAATAACACAGAGGTACTTAGTTCATTATTTTCATCATCATCATAATCTCGACCAAAATACGTCCACTGATGCATATGCCTCTCCCCTGGAATTCCACGGCACTCGGGCCTAAGCTGACCTTGTCCACTGGTTGTCGAAACCTTTACTAGTCTTTTAACACAATTTTGCATTTACTTTGTTTTACAATAAAATAATAGTAGTCAATTACCCAGAAAATGTTGTAATCTTTTTTATTTATTTTTCTCCTTCTGTTCTACACTTCATAATGCCATCTACTCTTTTATATATCCTTTCTTAGTATTGGTTTGCTGAACGAGAACTCAATATCATATGTGGATAATAAAGAATTAAGAAAGATATAGGTACAGCTATTTAAGTATACCAACATAAATAAATACCAAACTTGATTCTCGAAAAAACCTTAACGTAATCTAAATATAAATAACATGGTGAGCAGACCATAAAAAGGAAAACAAACGTGGGCTCGCTTACCGGAATTTGCCAAAACAGTTTTATACAAAAGCTTACTTTCAGACGGACGTAGGCTGTATTGTGAGGCTCAAAACTCACTTCGCGCCATATTTTAACACAAAACAAACGAATTTGTTTTTTTAAATAAATGAGGCCCCAATACGAAAAGACAAAGTATGTATACGTTCCATAATATCATTCCAAATAGGGCATCATTTGAAATAGTGCTGGTGTTCTATATTTGAATTCACATGTCTAAGTTGCCAGTATATTATTAAATAACAAAAATAAATTTACAGTTTATTAGGTAATCCTTCTTAGATACTCTTCAGCACACAATATAATAAGCACAGCAAGAAGGAATAATGTCCTCCTAAATAAATGTCGGTCACGGCGTCTAATCTCTACTGAAACTGGCCATCTGCGGAGTACATTGTTATAGTGCATTAGTGTATGTGCAAACCAGTGCAAACACAGATGCAGTCTTATTCCTTCACTCTCATAATCCGATGGGACAGTAATCCGACACGATCACCATAGGACCAACGGCTTTACGTGCTTTTTGAGGCACGGTGGTGTAAACACCGCAAATTTCCGGTCTTCGGGCATCTAATGTGTATTTATTGACAGAAACACCTATTTAATATTTTTAGCCCTATCCGGGAATCGAACCCGATAGTCTGGATCAGCAGTTGCATCAACCACTAGGCTAAAGAGGAATAAAGATAAGCTTTGGATAATATAAGCCCAGGGCCACAGAACAAGGAACACAGAATATCAAAAACCAGACATTTCGACGTTCTAAATGGCCTTGAATCGCTGTGTACCCATGGACTCTTGCATGGTATACATAATTACCCCTTTACTTGCTCGGAGATCGATTTTCGCACCAAGGCTGTCGTATAAATTGCGGTCCAGATAGTTAGAGACCGTAGATTATACAGCTGCAGAACTTCAAGAGCTCTTGATATCTACCTTCCCAAAATTACAAGATACTACGAAGCGGCCCGATGAACAGTTTTTTACACGTTAATAGATACTTAGCTCACTTATGTCATTTAAGGAACCTTTCGAGTTTGTTGCAGATTGCATTAATGAATCAGTCAGTCAGGACAAGTTAAAATATACGAGTATATACATATTATAGATAAATTTTGTACACAAGTATTCAAAGGAACTTCTAAAACAAATATATGTTTTACGAAAGTTTAGCTAGCAAACATTGGCGGCACTACTTTCACAGTCAATAAAATTGTTTTGATTGTACTGTGGGTAAATAACAGCATGCTGTCCTTATCGTACACAGGCTATTGTCTAACGAGTGACAAGGATAGATAGCGGAAGTATTATAAGAATGGAGTTGGGTCCATTCATTGATGTTTCCGCCGGCATCAATGGTACACATAGTAGAGGCTACTGAGTACTACTTATTTGTTTTTGTTACCTCCCGAAGTGAAAATTGATGTGTTGCGAGTTTGAAAACTGCCTGTCTGTCTTCTTATCGTTTTGTTAGTCGTCAACTTGATGACGGAGTTATCATTCGCTTAAACGGATGAATTAATTTCAGTTTCAATTGTTCAGCTGTTTCTAAAATGCTTTTAAGTATCTTGTTTCTTGTGTCCCTTGATGAGATCGGCAGGGGTATTACGTAAGAGCAAAAACCGAGCCACTGCAAAAACCGAGCAAAATCTGGCTGTCAGATTAAAAATCGGTATTCCGTAAGAGCAAAAACCGAGCCTTTTTGAAGTTTAGTCAATAGATTGTGCCGTCACCGAGCAATCACAACTGTCAGTTTGCGATCACAGCCGGCCGGAAAATGTTTATAATTTTTCTCTTAAAAAAATTACAGTATGGCAATGGATTTATAATACATGCTTAGAATAATTGAATGTAACATAGCTGGCGTTCCAGAGTCGCCAACTAGGTTCAGGGAAAATGGCGACATACTATGTAATTTTAAACCGTATTTTTTGTTGTAATCTAGATTTACATAATATTTAAATTCCTTGAATCTCCTTTGTAGTACACGAGTTACGTCCTTCGTTTATCAATACTTAGGTTTCATCTTACTAGCCGCTTTCATCATTCCAAGTATAATGTTCCTCGCTAAAGTTTATTTTCGGATTTTATTAAAAGTGAATTTATTTTGAGGAAAGTTGTTGGAATATACAAAAAGAAATGTAGTCTATCTCTTTTTACTTGTAAATACATATGTATGTTTTTATATACTTACTCCCTCTTACATTTGACTGCACTTTGCAGTGCACACTTTGTCAAAACCTCTGCGTGGAAATACACGCGCCACAAAAACACACCTTCTGAATATAAAGATGAATAATAAGTTGCTATTTCCTTTCGGTGTCCCTAATACTTTTCTTCTGCAGACTAAAGCAGCTTCAGAATAAAAAATATCGCCAAAAAGGACTCGCCACTTTTAATAGGTGTGGTTTTCTTATTCTTAAGACCTTTTTCTCTGTCACCAGTTTGCCACTAACTGAATGATAGACAAATAACCGCTACAAAGCCATTAGGACATTATCGTTGTTCTTAAGTACCAATCCCATCTTAAGGAATTCTAGATCTCTCTTAGCGGCAACCTTCTGAGCCTAGCGCGAAAATAATAAAGTCGCCAAGATTCTTCAAGAAGACCATACCGTAAAAAACGCACTCTCTGTGGAAGACAGGCATAACTTGATAAATGCCATTTGACAATTTTGAACCTTAATGTACAGGCACAAGATAAAAATTGCAAAACAGTCGTAGTTAACTAATCTTGATACATTTTCCACTAGGGGTGCGAAAATTCTTTAAAACATAATATAAGTTACCCAGATGGACTTCGATTAGGTACGGACAATAAAGAGGTAGATCATAATTTATTGTAAAAAAATAACATTGTTGTATTTGTAATACGTAGCCACAAATTGATCTAACAACCAAAATTAAAAAGTAAAACAGAAAACAAAATATTTATTCAACCAAACGTTTTCATTGAGGGTCGCTCAGCTACTAAACACGTCATTCCAAAAACAACAGAAGATATCACACGTTGTACCTAAAAACAAACTAATTTCAACCTTATACATCGAGCATAAGGATTACAAGATAGTATATGGTCTGCATATGCAACTTTGTACGTTGCTGACGTAACAGTTATCCCTCCGTTCATTGAGTTGTCGTGCATCCCCCGGGCCCACCCCTATCGCGCTAATTACTTTCGCTATGACGTCATTGTAATATCGTCACAGTAAATAAAGTTACATTGTCTAGATTAGTACTTTGATAAAGATTTTATGGTGTAATTGAGAGGTTTATTTTGCACGAGAGCCTTGGCGAGTCTTTGTGTAAGTAAATAAAGGGAACAGCTAGAGGAAGAATGACGGAGAATATAAATATCTTTATTTTATAATACTATGGTGAGAAACAAGTAAACTTTGGTTCGCCTGATTGTAAGCAGTTACAGTAATCTATGGACGCTTGCTGCTGCTATTTCTGGCATTCCAGGCTTCTGGTTTTCCAAAAGCATAAATCAATTCACTGTTGCTCATCTTGGAAGACCAGAGTCTTGTGTTCTTGTACCGCATGGAGCACTGGATTAATGACAAAGGTAAAGATACTAAATTTGAAATATTTCGAATTTCAGAAAACGAATAACGATGACGCGGACGCCCCGGTACGACCCCTTATTCGAAATTTGAAAAGATCTATTTGTCGTACGGTTAGAGGTTACAGAGGAATTTCCTCTTATGTAGGTACGATTAGGTTTTTCCGAGAGTATAGTCTCTGGGCAAAACTATGCTATGCTACATAGAGCATGGGGTTCTGCAAGGAAGTAGTTATAAGGTTTTTAAAGGGTCGGCATCGCGCGAGTGATATCCCTGATATTGCATAGGCTACGGTAACTGCTTACCATCAGGCGGGCCGTATGCTTGGTAGTAAAAATAACTAAATACCTAATTCTTTTAAAAATATTCATTCATAATAATAACTATTCATTCATAATACGATTACGTCAACATTAATGGAGGCTTGCCATTCATGTCATATGAAATAATTTTCGTAATACTTCTAAAGTTACATTCAATAGTTAATAAATCGGTAGGTACATACGGCAACCCGGCAATAGTTTCGTAAACAATATCGTGTTACGCTTAGGTTTCCGGACAACACGGTGTGTAATACAAAGCTCACAACATTACTGGTGACTAGATAATATTACTTCAACGGCACAAAATACAAGAATTGTGAATGAAACAGTGCGCGTCCGGCGTACCGGCGAGCGGCGCGAATGGGAGCGGAAGCCCGCGGTTAGTCCACTTCCTGTTTCCTGCAGGGCCGAGAGCGTCGGCGTCGCACGCGCACCCGAGCGCGCCCGACCGTAGCCGATCGGCCACGATCGCACCCGATTCACTCCGACTTCTGCCGAAACTACGCTATGATTTTTCATTCAGCTAAGGAAAATGGAAAATGTTTTATTCGTAAACACGTACGTATTACTAAATAAAACATAGTATAATGTATTCGTTGAGGTCAGTTGTGGTGTTTATCTTCATTTATTTTAGAGATATGGAGCATCAAATAAGCGAGCAAGCCCGATTGGGGAAGGACCTCCACTTTACAGAGAACCTGATGATATTCTTCCTTACACAAAGCCAGAGCCAAATAACTACACACAACAGTGTAGTTCAGGGCCCCAATTCTGCTAATTTATAGATGGCTTAATCGAATCTGATTTGATTCTCAATTGAATCTCAGTAGCATTTTTGGTATTCTGCTAATAAATTTAAGACCCATAGTTGGAAAACCATTGGTCTTAAATTGTTTAGCAGAATACCAATAAAGTAATACCAAAAATGCTAATAATTTAACACCAATAGTTTTCCAGCTATTGGTCTTAAACTTATTAGCAGAATATCAAAAATGCAACAGAGATTCAATTGACAACCAATTCAGATTCAATTAAGCCATCCGTAAATTAGCAGAATTAGGGCCCTGGTTCCTAGCACACATTTGGGGATGCGTTTTTAACTAAACGTTTTCCCTACCCCAGATATACTACGTACATCATAAAGCCCTAGTATGATTTTTTTTACGTCGGTAAAACTCCAATGATACCTCTGGTATTGCAAGCGTCCATAGGCGTAAGTAACTGCTTACCATGAGGCGGGTCGTAGTATGCTTGTTTGCCACCTGAGTAGTATAAAAAAGTATAATATAACTAATATATTCAATGAGGTCAATCTTGGTGTTTATCTTAAATGTAAATTACGTAGGTATCTACTTATCCTGCTAATATTATAAACATGCAATTTTGTAAGAATGTATGTTTGTTACTCTCACGCAAAAACTACTGAACGGAACTGGATTAAATTTGGCATAGAGATAGATTATAGTCTGGAATAGCACATAGGCTACTTTTTATAGCGATAATCGACATTCACATGGGTGGAGCCGCAGGCAATAGCTAGTCTTTAATAAAAATAACAAAAATATCTATCCACGTAGGTATTATCATGAATGAATGAATACATGGTCTATATATTAACTCGAAATGTTTTGTAACGTCGCATTTATAGTAACATTTTACATAATATATTTGTAACAGTTGAATTTATGGAAATATTGCATCCACAGTGGAAAAATTACTTGTTTGTTTTGTAATTTACATCTTATTCTCAACAGCTAAGGTTCAAACTTGCCCAGTGACATTTCTCAAGTTACGCCAGTTTTCTACTAAGGATGCGATTATACAATCCGTAACTTAGTTGGTTCAGTGGCGTAAGTGTTTACCTCGTCATATCCCACTGTGCTGCGTGTTTTGGGTTCGATCCACGGGACAAAAAATTGTGTGAGCCATAAATGGTTGTTCTGAGTCTGGATCTCTACTTTGTGTCCGTTAATTTGTATGTTTGTAAAGTCCTCGGCGATACAGGGCTTTAGCATAGGGCGGGAGTAGCCTGTAAAAAGAAATTGCAATGTAACAATTTTATGTTGAATTGGATTGAACTAACCTGTTGGTCTAATAGTTAGTGACACTGACTGCTAAGGTGCAGGTCGTGGGTTCGATTCCCATTAGGGACAAATCTTAGTGTGATCCATAAATGTTTGTACCGAACCTGCGTGTAATTTGTGACTTTAGAGTCAGGTATAATATCACATTTATTCTATCGGGTCTTCGGATATCATAAACATCAATGATCGATATAGGTAGTTAGTATTAGTAGTACCTACCTACTTACCCTCAAATAGCAGGCTAACTAACCAGTTAGCCTGCCAGTTAGTGTTGGTCGCCTGTGGGTGCCCTTATCTAATTAACCAATTAGGTAAGAGCACCCACAGGCGACCAACACTTCATAGCGATCGTGGAGTTACCAATGTCTGTGAAAATGCTTGTTTATGATGTTATGTCTGAGATCGAGATCGAAGATGAAGATGGGGTACGACCGCTAACGATGTCCTTACAGCGGTTGATGTTCGATCATAATATTGAATTACGTACAATTCCAACCGATGCTAGGTAATAAACTGAACATCTTGCGAATGTTTCACCAGCTATGTTATGTCACATTCTGTCATCCCGTTTTTAAAGAAACACATTTCTATCCCAGGAATACTCCATCTCAAAACTCTGGTGTTCATTTTTTGGGTCTTGAACACGCAAGTGATGTCAAGTATTGCAAGCACTACACTACGGTTACTGCTAACCATTAGCCGCTACCTAAGCAGTATAAAAAGGTCATAAACAAAAAAACAAACGAGAAATAATATTTTCTCCGAACTCATTGAGCTATTCTATTTCTAGCCAGAAAGTTATTTCAGCTACGCTATAAAGTAATATCTGAATGGATTTATTGTAGCCGCGTCGGAATAAAATATTCTGACGTCAGAGCCCTATCGTGACACGCACATTAATTGCCCAAATGCGAATAAAATTTTATTATAGTATTAGGCTCAGTTCACACCGAGAAGTGACGATGGCGCTGCTGCTCTTGCTCGCTGCGTCTACCGGGCGGCGGCGTAGCACCGCTGCGTCAACAGTTTTTTTTATTTTTTTTAAGACTTTTCCCACATCACAGATCGCAGAAAGAGATCTGTGTAGCGGAGGATTTTACAAACACACATTTAAGGCGCTCCACCTACTGTACCGCGCCCCGTCGCGTAACGCGGGATGGCAGATTTTACCATTGTATGCAAGTATCTCAATTTATATAGAAATCACGCCTAGCACAACAAACTGCCGACGCGGAAATGCGCGGGAAGGCGCCCAGCGCGCAGTTTCTGTTTCTTCAGTTTTAATCTTCGCGGGAGCGCGGGGCGTGCCGCGGGTTGTGGCTTGTGGCACACCGGCTCCGCAGTCCCGGGCTGATTTGATACTGTATTGTGATTATTGTATACAAAAACTAAAATGACAATAAAACTGCAACATCTTGAAATTGAATAAGATCGTCCATTCTCCACGACGATCGATAACACAGTGAACATATGATTTTATTCGTCGTAATCTGCATCACCGCGCGGGGGAGCAAATTACACCGCTAAGTAAGGCAGATCTGCGCCTCCGCCGCCGGGCGCGGTATCCGTCGCTCTGCGCACCGCGGCGGGACGCATCTTCAGTGGGTGAACCGCCTAACGGAAACAAATTACTCCTAGACTTGGAAAAAATATTTATAAATCACACAAAATGTTCAAAAAAATGGAACCCACGACTTTCGGCTTAGCAGCCAGGGTCAATAACCCCTAGACCAATAGGCCAGTCTCAATTGAATGTGTAGTTAAAAAAGTTACATTTTGTATACTACCTTAAAAAACGCGCCATGTCGCGTCACGTCTCCATGTGACCTGTCCCTTAGGTGAAGTTGTATAGCTGCCGATTCGCCTACGCGCTACCCACGCGTCACCCACGCCTCCCTCCTGGCTCCTCTTGATCTCAGACGGACGTAGTAGCGTAGGTTCGTATTATGAACGCTAGATTACATAACTATAGACCGGACACTTCATTCATGAGGAGACAAAGAGACGGAATTGTAGAACACAGCTCTCTAGCACGGTAATCCTACTAATACTATAAATGCGAAAGTTTGTAAGTATGTATGGATGGATGGATGTTTGTTACTCTTTCTCGTAAAAACAACTGAACGGATCTGGATGAAATTTGGCACAGAGACAGATTATGGTCTGGAATAACAAATAGGCTACTTTTTTTAGCGATAACCGACATACACGCGGGCGGAGCCGCGGGCAACAGCTAGTATATTATAAAGAGGAAAATTTCATTCTATGTTTATTTGTTACGTTTCAACTCAAAAACTACAGCAGAACGGTTGCTCAGACCTGAATAAAGCTTAGCTATAAAAAAAAACAGTTTTCCCGTTGCATCGTTCACGCGGGTGAAGCCACGGACGAAAAAAAGTTGGGTAAGTATAAATATGAAACGAATCATATTATCATGAATGCGCATTTCATAATCTTTGAATTTATCCTTTTGTGTCAAACAAGGGGCTAGCGAGCGACAAGCCGATTCAATTGCGCCAACACGAATTGTTTCTAGACTTACACACAGAATTAATTAGTTTGTTGAACAGTGTTATTATCACCATCGCTTGTATCTATTGTACTAGTTATAGTTGTACTATGACACACCATTATGAGCGGTACGCACTTATTTATGTTGTAAATTATAGAAACATGTTTATGATTTAAACATATAAGTAACTGGACGGTATAGGTACTCTTTATATCCTATTCCTACTAATATTATAAACGCGAAAGTTTGTAAGTATGGATGGATGTTTGTTACTCTTTCACGTAAAAACTACTGAACGCATCTGGATGAAATTTGAGACACAGAAATAGATTATGGTCTGGAATAACACATAGACTTTTTACAGCGATAACTAACATCCACGCGGGCGGAGCCGCGGGCAACAGCTAGTGATATATAAAGCTTACTATGTATGCACAAACATAGGTGCGGATGGGATATGCCATCCCATCCGCACCTGTGTTTTGACTCTGACACGACCGGAGAGAGATCATAAGAGTAACACCCACAGACAGAGCTTTCTATGGCACGGGTACATCCCCAATAAAATGGAAAAAAATAATATATATTTTTGGCCAGACCTGGGAACCGAACTCGGAACCTAGTGATCAGCAGTCGCACTCCACGACAACTAGACCAACAAGGCAATTCTCTAATAGCCAAATCGTTTATAAAAAAAACAAAACAAGTAAAGACATAACAGTAGATACATATATAACAATGTTTTCAATATCACAAAGCTACGAGTTTCCTTTATAATCGAAGAACTACAAACTTGCGACATTGAAATGTTTCTCTTGTCGAAACAATACACCTAAAATTATGAATCAATATACGGAGAGCATAAATCAATGGGGGTATTACGTCATTCGCAATCACACGAATCATTGTCATGAAATTCAATACTATTGGAAATGCACTGACTGTATAATATATCAAGGTAAGCAGATCGCGGCATATCTCAGTATATTACCTCATCATCGTCATCAGTCAGGACGACATTTACTTCTTTCAACAAGGTTTAAACAGAGCTCGAAATTCGTGGTGCAGCTACCACGAATTTCGGCTTGGCTATGTCTCTGGGTACCACTTAGGTACCAGCAGATGGGAACGCTGTCCCGTCTGCCATCTTTTGCAATAAATAAATTAATCAACCAGACTACCGTAGTACATTGTTGGACGCAGGCTTCTTAAATCGCACGCCACTTAACATGATCCTCGGATTCTCGTATCCAGCAGCCCAGCTGCTTCTTTTCGAAGATCGTCGCTCCAACTTTTCTTAGGGTGTCCTACATCACGTTAGCCAAACCGCGGTCTTCACTCCAGATTATGGCCATGATCCAACTATATCGATTATTCGGGAATTATTACCTAATAATGTCAAGTAATAAAAATTCTTCAGCACACGAAAGGAAGTAGAGCACCATAGAAGCAAGCCTGACTGGAGAAGAACTTCTACCTTACACACAGTGGTGTAGTTGTGTTCCAATGCGTGGATAAAGGTCTGCAGTGCTCATTTAAGGACCGATTTTATCCATTCACCATACAAGCGGGCAAATACGACTGAGGAAAGACCTTCATATTACCAAAAAGCACAGCCAAATAACTACGTGTTCCTGTGCATGAGTACCTACAGGTCTCTTACCATGCAAGTGTTGAGTATTTAAAGAAAACTGATTTTAAAATAACTATACCTATTAGCGACTAATAAACTAGGCTATTAAATAACCTATTAAAGATTTATTTTCATCATGTTTGTTTACGAACTAATTCAGTGCAAACTTATATAATAGTTCAACAGTATTTTATTACGAAAGAGCGTAGGCGTTACTATCGGTTAGGTCTCCTACTCAACTAAAAAGAGAGGGGTTGTGGAGTAAGGCGGCGTTGGAGGGTGAGAAATTGGGAAACCCTACCCCGTCATTCACTCCGTAGGCCGAGGGGGAGAGATTACGATGTGTACCGAGAAACATTTGCATAATCATATTCAAGAGGCGAAGTTAGAAATCCCAAAAGGAATGATTTCAGGAAATTTTTGATATGAAGAACTTGCTTCGTGAACTTCAATACCTGATTGCTATATTTAGATACAGTGTAAGTATTTTCAGAAATAAATTTTGTTTAGTTTTTGTTTCAATGCGTGGGAAAGTACGATTATGGTTTTCTTAATATTATCTTGCTAAAGTTATTTATTTTGGAGGATCTTATTCTATTTTTAGCTGACGTAGGTTGTTTGTATCTCTTATTATTATTGCATATGACTTTATTGAGGCATACTGAAATAGTAATTTAGTAAAACACGTGGAGTAGGATGCCCTTCGGTGAGGTGAAACAATAGTGGTGAGACAAGTCGAACATTATGTCGTGTCAAAAAGCATACATTTGGAGGATACTTATGTCTAGAAGTGGATTAGATATATGCTGATGATGATGACGTTAAAACAAAACATACTTAAGCAGCTCAAGATCAACCATTGTTTAAACTAAAATGCCTAAGCTGAGATAATGAAGTGAAAACAAAGGCACAAGTTAAGTTTTGGCTTTAAATACAGAATAATAAAAACCTTAAAACTAAAGAAGAGGATGCGAATATATTGATAGATATAGACTTTAGTTTGTTTGTCCTTGAGTTCATTAACTTTGATCTTTTAGAAGAGAAACCTACGTACCGTAAGAACCTATTTATATATGAAAATGCATTATTCAATCACTTCAACACATTCCTTTCAAGTTTCATACACGTGTAAAGAGAAACTATAGCAGTTTACGCAACTCCTACAATTTATTGAATGACGAGGGGGTTGGGGTGAGCGTAGGCAGCTGATGAATGAACGATGCTCGCGTCACACGCCGCGCCAACCTCGCTTTACGTGTTTTCAACGCGATAGAAGATCAATAAAAGCATTTTAGGGTTGAATTTTGTGAGTTTTGTAACTATATTTAAAGGCTACGTAAGCTCTGACGTAGATTAAATTCATCCCTCTTAGGCTTTAGTGGATTATTAACGTGGGATTCGTTGATTTATAATAGCTGTACGCAAATTTGGGTCGCAATACGTCACAACACAAACGGTTACAATGAAGAGGCACTTTTTACAGATTTCCAGTTTTGAGATTACAAAACAAATGTATGCTTGGTATACTTACTGATGGACAAAGTAAAAGGAAACTTACAATTTGAAACATGATCTCCTTATGTTGGGCTATGGGGTTGAGTGATCGTTGTACCGATTTGAAAAAGGACTATCGATAACACGTCGTCTGCCATTGTTTCTCAGTTTTATTATGTGGAAACGGAAATTATGCAGACGGTGACTCGCCTATAAACTAGATGGGTCCCTAGAACACCACAGGTAGATAACAGGGAACACTATATAGTGCGCGTAATATTACTATTTTTATGACAGTAACACATTCCACAAACAAAGGTCATATTGTCAAACGGTCGGCGGATGCGGGAGCGGTTGATATCTCGACATCGGCCGGTGTCCGCCTGTCCTGGTGGACGGACGGACGGACGCGCGTCCGCTTCGTACCGACACATCCGATTACGATGGCATCCACACACGTATTGTCATGTAATAACTATGTCGATTGCAATTGTAACACGTAAGTATACTCTGTTGGCAAATAGCCCGTTTCCTACTTTATTCAGAGCAATTTTTTATTTGTGAACTATTTGCTACGTTTGAGGAAATCTTGTTAAATCTGTGCTATTTCAATTTATAGGGCACGTTTCCAGTAATGCTGAGGAAAATTACGTCGTCTCAGCCAGTCTCTTATTAAGGCTCTATTTGCTTTCTTTTAAGTTAGACATGGTATAGGTTTAGTACAGTTATAACTTTGAATTTAGTTTATCACAGAATGTAAGTAATATACCAGAACATAGATCTGACATTGTCATTTATGGCTTAAAGTCCCTTAAAAAGATAATAAAAAACATATTAGTTTAAACTTAAACAACATTTATTAATTTAGATCAAATTACTTACTTATAAACGACAAAAAAAAAACAAAAGTCAGCATATTTATGTATGGCCTCAAGAAGAATTGGCAAGAAACTCTGGCTATTCTTTTTAATCGCCAGTATAATATTTACAATTTAGTACGAGTTACAATTTGTGGTAGGTAACAATAAAGGATAAATAAATAAATGTTCCCTTTGTGGTCAAATACTCTAAGTATTATTTATCAGTAGCATACAACAACTCGAGTGTCGTAACATGAGGCCCCTCTGTTCTCTGATACTGAGATTCAAAATGCATTGTAATACATTAAACAATATTAGAACAGTAGGCATACTGCATCTGATAACCCCGAGAGCAATTCCTGTTTATTTTTTATTATTATTTCTATTGATTACTTAGAATGTTGTTGAAACAATTTTTTTAACACTTCAAAACTAATTAAACGGGTTTATTTATGCCTTGACCCCGTTAATAGGGTTTAAATGTTGCGACTGATTTTTCAACTACAATGAAACTTTGCACAGACATTATAATAGACTAGGGGTCGCCCGCGACTTCGTCCGCGTGGTAATTTGGAATATTTCCCCCGATTTTGCAACATATCTCACTACTGCTCCGCGCCTATTGATCATAGCGTGATGTTATATAGGCCTTCCTGGATATTTTTTTCAAATCGAACCAGTACTTTCTGAGATTAGCGCGTTCAACCAACCAAACAAACAAACTCTTCAGCTTTGTAATATTAGTATAGATTCATAAGGGTCTCATAGTTAAGGAGTTGGAGGGTGAACAGAAAAATAATATCTTTTATCTATTTTTTATATTTACTTTAAGTGAATAAACTCAAAACTACTGGACGGATTTCAAACGTTCTTTCACGTATAGAAAGCTACATTATCAGCGGTTAACATAGGCTATATATTAGATATACGAAAAAATAATGGGCCCCTACGTAAACTAACTAAATGTCCTCCTGAATCCGGAACACACCGCTAGTTTAACATAAAGGTAGGAAACCTGTCTGTCCCAAGTTCTCTAAATCAGTGTCTGTACCAAATTAAGAACATTTAGCTACCTAAGTATGTGTTCTAGCTATCAACAACTTTCCTACTACGCCTCTACTTACGCCCACCGAAGTAACGGTGGTCAACAAATCCTATAGATACATCTACTCTGTTTCATAATCTAATTCACACTAAATGTATTCGAGATCAACAATACAATTAATTGTATATTTCATGACGGTGTTGCCACATTATTGCGCAGGAGTGCGACAACTGCCAGCCCGTGAAAGTTGTCTATGCCGTGAAATTTATAATATTGTGTTAAGCATTATTGGATACTAAAAATTATAAATAATTCTATTTCGTTGGTTTATTTATTAGTTATAGGACATTGTTGTGTACTAAATGTGCTCAAACAGGGTCCTCTTTATCACTCACTCTCAAAGTCTGGGTTCGGTGTGGGAAATATTACATTTAATAAATTGCTATCAATATCCGGAATACTAAATTAAATAAGTAGATACCTAATTAAGAATGTAAAAGGTATAACTGTACTCCATAATTTAACAGGAAATTTCATAGAATCAGTACCTACCTATCTACTGTTATATTATTATTTATTGAAGGTTTCGTCACCTAATGACTACTACTTATTTCAAAGACGATCTACAAAGATATAGGCACAGAATTCTTAATAGTGATTAGTGATATATGTAAGTATGTATGTAGTCATTTTATAATATTATACCTCTTAGGTGGAAAAAAAGTAAATGGCATGATCTTTTTTCGAACAGGATTGCCGTCCCATCACACTACGAGATTGAAAGAAATTTGGCAAGGAGATAGATGGTATCCTGGGGAATGATGGGGAGATGGTATTTATTTACCGCGGTAACTGATATCCACGCAGGCGGAGCCGCGAGCAGTTTAAGTGTTTTTTGAGTTAATTTATTATAAACAAATGTACAAAAAGTAAAATTTATTGTCTTTATATTTACTTCGTTCAAATTATAAAGACAATAAAATTTACCTAAAAAAATATGAATTTTGACTAACCTCAAACAAAACTAGTTAACACAAGAAACAGCAAAATATATATACACATACATATTATATATAACGAGATAAAGTGTAGCTCCCACGACTCTGCCCACATAAAAACTTGTTCGCGCCAAGACGTTTCTATTGAAAGGGTGACAGACGCGTTCCTAATGCAGTCGACTTCACTAAGGCCTTTGAGTGAGCGCACCTTTCAATTTACTATCGAATCCGATATTGATAGTATATTTTTAGAATATGTATTTTATTTTTATCAGAAAGGTCAACATCAATCAGTCTTAATGCAATTTGGAGAGGAGATAGATGATATCCTGGCAGTGCCGGTTTTAGCAACTGGCGCCCTTGGGTGAAGATCTATCCTACCCCCTAGTATGTACTTGGGTAGTCCAGAAACGCTCCAGGATCGGTAAACGGGAAACCCCGCTCCCCCAAATAGAATTTGGTAGGCTTGATTTAGTTTTTCTTGATGGTGTTTTGTTCTTGGTCTTGACCAAACTTGCCCCCTTTATGCCTTGTGCCCAACCCCCTAAATCCGGCACTGTATCCCGGAGAAGGGCATACCTAGGATAGTTTTTATCGCGTTATAAACACGGGCGGAGCCGTTGGCAATAGCTAGTATAACATATAGCTTCTGCACGTAGGTTCCAGTGGCTAAGGTGGTGACTCTGCCACCATACTGAGTTCGATTCCCACAAAGTTTTGTCCCAACTTTTGTGATTTATGTTTGTACCGAGTTTCTATATACCTACTCAAGAAGCTAATAACTGCCAATTATGAATTAAATAGTAATAAATTACCGAAGTATATAGAATGTAGCCGTTTGCAATGCATTTACTTCAAGCATCACTCATGCTTTTTATATTACCACGGAGGCAAACAAGCATATGGTCTGCCTGATGGTAAGCATTAACCGTAGCCTTTGGACGCTTGCAACACCAGAAGTATCACTCGCGCGTTGCCGACCCTTTAAAAACCTTATAACTCCTTTCTTGAAGATCCCCATGCTATAATCTCTAGTTAAAACCAAGAGACTATAGCATTTTGTTGGGTTTATATTAGAACTAGAACTATATATAATATGTACGTGTACCGTTATGAGCTTTCGCCCCAGCACTGCCCACATGAGTGAGTGTCAATTTCCTGACGTCAAAGCGGATATTCGCTCGCTAATTCTAGAGTTTAACCTAGTTACTCCCACGTATTTTATAAATGAAGGCTTCATCTATTCCATTATTGTGGAGCTATTAATATTTTTAATGATATTGGAATCTATCTAAAAGACGTAGGAAGGACCTTCGCCTTTCAGAAGACTACAGCCAACTGACTAGGTACATACCGCGGTGGTGTATTTGCTTTCCTGTGAGTGAGTACTGGTCTCCAGCGCTCATTTAGGGATGCGTTTTTGACGAAACGAAATTTCATACATCATAAAACCCTGGTGTTAATTTATTTAGGTTGGCAACACGCAAGTGATATCTCTGGTATTGCAAGCGTCCATAGGATACGGTAACTCCTTCAGTACCATGCCTTTTTACTAGGCGGGCCGTATGCTTGTTTGCCACATACGTAGTAGTGTTGGGACATCTAGATAAACCTTTAAATTAGATTCTTAAATTTGACGATGTCTAAGCTTCAGTCAGGAGTCTGAATCTCCTAGGCTGAGGTTTAGGAAAGGAATTCAAATGACTATAGCATGTAGGAGATGTGCTTTTTAATAATATATAAATAATAATAGCAACCCATATATGTCCCTCTGCTGGGCACGGGTCTCCTCTCCTCTATCAAGAGAGAGAGAGGGTTTTTAGGCCTTAATTCACACACGCTGGCCTAATGCGGGTTGGTGAATCAGACATGTCTTTAGAATTTCTTCTAAGACATGTGGGTTTCCTCACGATGTTTTCCTTCACCGTTAGCAGATGGCGAATCATTTGATTAGTACATATAAATTCCACAAAGTGAAATTCACATTGGTACTGCCCGGGATCGAACTCGCACCTCTTGCGTGCAAGTCGGTTACTCTCCCACTTGGCCACCACCGCATGTGCTTTTTGCAAATTAAAAAATAAATCTCTCAGACGACACTTTGTCTCATGAGGAAATCATGGTACGACCCCTGAACTATTACTGTTACGACATAAAATTGATATTCATAGATAAATTAATTAAATATAACGTTATAACAAAAACATATAAATACAAAATCAGGTATTTAGGTACTTTAAACGACTAATTCAAATAATATCGTTTATGTGTTTTGCATAAATTCATGAGTGAACACGTTAATTTTAATCTAAGCCTATGTTCATATGTATCGCGCGTTAACACACGTCAACGCAGATTAAAATTTAAAGAGAGTTTACATGAAGAGCGCTTACGCGTGTTGCGAGATTGCTTAGGTACATCATATTTAAAAATTGAAAAAAAGTACGTGCCACTACGATAAAAGCGCGTACTCATAACAGCAAACGGACGTTACATGAGCATCAAAGGGTGCGACAAATCGCGATCGCCTGCGTCTAGAGACTTTTTCTCCGACGCGCGTGTGAATTGCGAACGGTTGACAGATAATGAAAGGACCTCTAGACGCCCGATTTGAAAACGCGCGTCAAAATTTTACATCTGAACATAGCCTAATAGCAGTTTAATTCTAAAATTTATTATTGCTACTGGTTGTATATGCGATGCTTTGTAACAGGTGGCAACTAAATACTGTAAGTTCAAAAAAAAAACTTGAAATGAAACTTCCTAAAACAATTTTTCATTTTTTTTTAATATACGACAGCTTCCGTACAGGAACAAGCCCTGTATCGCAAGGGGACTTAGAAGTTTTGCCAAAACGCAAGCTGTTCAACGAGCTATTTCCAAAGCAAATTTTATCAAAATTGCACCATTTTTTTACAATAGGCGTAAAAGACAACAAACAAACATGACATGTAGACCTTCACATTTTGAATGTTAGTAATACAATCATACCTAGAATTTACAACGTATACAAAGCGTAAATATTATGCATTGAAATTGCATGTTGGCATTTAGTATTCCGAGTAAGGGATAATAGCACAAGTATATACGTAAACAGTACATATACAAAAGGGCGTTTACGTCAACTATAAAATCCACTAGGTGTTGCCTATAGCTTTGCCCGCGTTGATGACAAGATGTTTAAGAGAGGTAGAGCAACTTACTAGTGAACAATCCCGACTGGGGAAGGACCTTACGGAAGACCACAGCCAAATAACTAGATACACACAGTGGTGTAGTTGTGTTCCTGTGTGTCAGTACAATTCTCCAGCGCTCATTTAGGGAAGCGTTTGGAAAGAAACGTTTTCGTATCCCAGGGAGACTTCATTTTGAAACCCTGGTGTAAAAAAAATGTGGCGGTATTGCAAGCATCCATAGGCTACGGTAGCTGCTTCAACATCAGGCGGGCCATATGCTTGTGTGCGAGTATGAAAAACAAAAAAGTTATCTCGATAAAAAGTAACGAACCGTGGCTGGTGGTTAAGCTCAGTCGGCAACACGCAAGTGATACTTAGGTACTCCTTTTTACTTGTTCATAAATTATGGTAACTGCTTAGCATACGGCCTGCCTGATGCTAAGCAGTTACCATAATATAGTTGTTTGCCTATAAAAACATTAAAAGTAGGTACCTACTCTGTCCTTCCCCAGAATATAATCTACCTCCATGCCAAATTTCAATAGGTACGATTCGTTTAGCAGTTTATTTGTAATGATTGAGATTGGCTTTAAGGAGGAAAGCACGGGCAAAAACTAGTTTACCTTTGTTCATTTATATGTGGGTTATAGTCATAGTGTAAGGAACAATATCATTCTCTACTAGAGGTCGCCCACGACTTCGTTCGCGTGATAATTTGGAACGTACATTTCCCCGATTTTGCAACATTACCTCACTACTGCTCCGCTACTATTGATTATAGCGTGATGTTATATATAGCCTATAGCCTTCCAAGATAAATGCACTATTCAACAAAAAAAAATCTAATCGAACCAGTACTTTCTGAGATTTGCGCGTTCAACCAAACAAACAAACAAACTCTTCAGCTTAATAATATTAGTATAGATATAGATAGTACACTCGTTAGTCACTACCAATGACTATACAACCTTAAATTCTCTTTGGTCACTACAGACGCGAAGTATAGACAGTGAGTACTTACGCTACGCATCGTCAAGGAAGATTTTTTTATCTTTACTGTGTAGGCACATGACCTAATGACCGTAGTTTGCAACGTCGCCAATTTGTACGTGATATCAGCAAAGTCCTTCATGAGTAACAACTAACAAGATAAACTCGTCTCTCTACCCACTCAACATAAAAAACTCAGTTTACGCGCTAATATGCGATTCTATACATACATACATCTCAACCCATAAACGTCCCACTGCTGGGCACGGGTCTCCTCCATTAATTTGGAGGGATATTAGCCTACTATACCACGCTGGCCAGACGGGTTGGTATAGGGTTTTGTTTCGAGTTTTCCCTCTCTTGCAGTGGATATTGTCTGCATGACTTACTCCCTTAGTCGACTCTTACGACACCCACGGGATGGAATGGGGTGGTGACATTTGTATTCTTAATCCGTCACCACACGGAATTGCGATTGTTTATGTCACCGGAAAATAGCAAGAATCGTAAGTTGATCAATTTTCGAGGTAGTTGATCATCTTTCGGAATATAACAAACGGTAGTTGAAATGTATTATTTAACGCAATGAATTTTAGCTAATTGGTCAACTTACGGTACCTGGCAGTAATTTAATAATTCACGATTTTGCTACAAGTAAAATCACCCACAAATGAGCCAATCGTTGCTCAGTGTACTATTTAACGGTACACAATTACCCGTCATTTAATACACTGTTCTCTGATTGGTCGACGGCATAAATTATAAGCATTTGGCAAGTGTTTATTCATAGAGTTAACAAACACTTAGATATGTTATAATACTGATATTTTAGAGATAGAGATGTGAAAGTTCATACTAAATAATTAATAAACGTAACCTAAAATTTTAGCAAGATTGTATTCTATTTTTGTTTTTTTCACTTGGAGCGGTGTAAAAGCAGGTAAGTCGTTCAACCAATCAACGTACACCTCGCCTTCGTTGGATGATTTAACGGCAAGACGCCGTAAATTAATCAATTTACTAAAATACATGCGTTAAATAATACATTTCAACTGCCGTTTAATATTTTCCGAAAATTTATCAACTTACGAGTCTTGTTATTTTTCTTGTTATTGTTTATTGTGACATATACCTACATCTCCAGTGCCTATTCGTCTTGTGGTTACCCTGACTGCTAAGCCGGTCGCGGGTTCGATGCCCACATAGGACAAAACTTTGTGTGATTCATAAGGGCTCTTTCAATTTAGACGTTTCGTGTCGGACCGCTGCCGCACGTTTACCGTGCGTTGGTTATAACCCACTGCCGCACGGCAGTGGGTTATAACCCACTGCCGTGCGGCTGCAGTACTGTAGCGGTCCGATACCAAACGCCTAAATTGAAAGCGTATCTGACTTCCGTGCGTTTGTATGCTAGTGATGTTTTAAATGTATTTGACAGCAGTTAAGCCATGGACTCTGAAGAGGGAACATTACTGTTAGTGCTCTTGTTGAAAAACAAACAGAAACAAAAACGACGCCCCCGTAAAAGAGCATCACCGATGTTTTCGTTAACATGTAATTTTGGTGATTTCCATAATCTTTACCCTAGGTTAAAACAAGATCCAAACCATTTTTTTAATTATTTAAGAATGTCTACAGAATGTGTCTACGAATTACTTGAATTAGTTGCAAGTAAAATTCAGCGGCAAGAAACTATATTCAAACATACAATATCAGCTGAAGAAAGACTACAGAAGAATTCCATATAGCAGGACGTATTTTATTTATAAATATTTCAAGCCAGTAATAAACATAAAAATTCGATGAAATTAGCTCTTTCATGTCTAGTCACCGCACTATTCAACAGCGACATAAACACGTGAACCTTGCGACGATGCCGTCCTGTTGTCGAGCGTTTGCGGTACCGACACCGCACTGTTGCCGCACCGAGCGCTTTGTATGAAAACAAGCGAACGTCCGCGCATCATACGACAAATGCACCGCTTCGGCACTGCAGCGGTCCGACACGAAACGTATAAATTGAAAGCGCCCTAAATGTTTGTTCTGAGTCTGGGTGATATTTGTGTCCGTGAAATATATGTTTATAAAGCCCCCCGCGACAAAAGGGATCCCTAGTGCAGAATTTGTCTTTTTAAAAGTGAAAATAAAAAAATTCAATGACATCTCTTTCTTTAACTTTGTTATTCCAGGATTACCCACAACACAAAGTTACTGACATGAGCCTGTATGAGGGAGGATGAGACGTCGGCACATGTGCAGCACAGATACAAGAGGTTGTCGGCAACACCAGAAGTCTGGATCTCACTACCACCCACCCGCAAGCAAAGTATGCGCTTCTACGTAGAGTTGCGGCAAATAGTTCTCACCATACCATTCCCATAACATTCATAAATAGCAGATATTGATTTTTTGTGGTCTAAAACTATTTTTTTTTACTCCAGGAAAAATCAGTCTGTCAGTTTGTCTCTTCAGCCCTTGTAATTTAAATTCATACGTACACAGCTTCTCTGGAATTACCAATTTACTATACATTGGCAATACCAGAGAAACTGTGTACGTATGAATTCAAATTCACTATTACCAAATTATTAAAGCGAATTTTCTACATTTTATTACAAATACTAAATAATGATAATAGTACCCGCATTGAGGGTAGGTATAATTAAGATAAACTATTGCTATTGCGTGATTGGCACAAGCGAATGAAACACTGCAATAGTTTATCATACCTACCCTCATTGCGGGTAGGTAGGTAGATATTTTGTTCTAGCCAATTTGTATTACCTACTTATATATTGGCGACTTGGCGTTGATAAAATGAATGGCGTCGTCCCGACTCCAATACCCACTCATACTTTTATACATTTAGGTATATTGTATTGATTGTGAGAAGTACCTAATAAATTGATAACTGTCGGGCTATATGTGTCTTTATTTTGAATGAAATAAGTAAGTACTGTAGCGCCCCGCAGCCGTCAGCAACCTTTCTCTTTCTTCAGCTCGTACTGTGGGGTGCGTACGCTTGGCCTGCAGGAGGTATGATTAGGCCAAGCGACGGGATCACTAGTATATACTTCTTTAATGAAATGCCAGGGTATTTATAACTATTTTGTATTTTCAAATCTTCTTCTAATTAAACATAATACATTATAAGACGACCTCACTTCTTGGAAGCCCAATCCTGACTCTTCATGACAACCTTCAAGTCATTATCATTTGTCAAAACCTTTTTAATCAAATATAATTACATTTACTTTTATAAAACGCCAGAGGTTTTACTATTGGGCAGCTAGTGACCACCAATAAACCTCTACAGTACCTAGCTTCTGTCATTCAATCTAAATCTGATAATAAATCATGTAAAATAAATAAAAAGCATGATGGCTGACAGAAGAGTATTAAAAGAACCAGGATAGGCAGAAGAAGTACAAAACATCTAACAGATTTTTCAAAATATTTATCCGGGATATACAGTCGTTTATCCGGTCCCATGTCATACCTATGAGGCTCACGTACTATATAGCGAGCACAAATCTCAATTGAGTAGAACACTATTCTAGCCAAATCGGGGATCAAACCTAAAAGTTTTCTGTGCTTGATTCGAGATCGTAAATAAATCTCCAGTAGGTTCGAGCATGCGCGAGGCCTTTTCCGTTTGGTGGGAATCGACCTTTAGAACACATCATACAGTTATTGCATCTCTTGAAAAAATCCAGCGGAGTGCATGATAATACAAGAATGGATATTTTCATTCACTTTTAACTTAGTAGGGGACGACCACAGATCGCAGAAACAACCTAATTAATGGAGACGACGACATTTTTTTGATGTCAAATATTACTCCAATAATATTTCACTTGTAATGAATAAAAAACCTGGTCCAACCGTAGTGACGTCAATAGGTATTGGAAGAGGAAGCCGCTTCCTTTGCGACTCCATCTTTTATGTATAGACGATTGATTGATGAAGCAAAACGTCGTATATGAATGAATCGATTTATGGTTTCGATGAGCAGACACTGTTTATGTGCCCCGGTTGACGTCAAGAATCTTTAATATGAAAAGAATAAAGTCCCTTCGAATTCATAAAAACAGTAGGGAATATTTTTATAGTTTAAAATTCGACGGGCTGTCTGCTGTGAATGGCAGACTCGTTCTACGATTGAATGTATACCTACAATGTATTTTTCTTATGAACTGATGTGTTCTACGTAAACATTTATGAAGTAAATAAGATTTGTTGTATAATAAACTTCACGTTAAATAAATTTATATGGCAGACGATAGGACAAGCTCGTTAAATGTCACTGCGCTCCAAAGATGTTAATTGCAGTAACTAGTCGCAGTGCAGCTAAGGAGGAAGGAGGTCCGTCCCGTTTAGGTGACACCCTCTTACAAACGGTTGTCATCCCCAGTGTTACTCAAATTTTTAATTGTAATATCGTAAGATCTCTGCAACTTTAAGCTTATGCATTAAATCGGTGACAGTTTTCAAAAAAAACCAAAACTTCCTCCGTGCTTCGCCAATCATGTAGAGCCGTTGGTTATGCACCTGATCTCTCTCCGGTCGTGTGGGATTGCCGTCCCATTAGACTTTTAGATTAACGGAGCCTGCACCTGTGTTTGTGCACTAGAATACGTTAAACGCAGTAGGCTATACTCTGATTAGCTGTCGTGTTCGAAATCGAATCGATGTCCCCCTTCCCCCAATTATCACCTATGCTATCTAACTACACCACTAACCAGCCATAAAATATTTAAAAAAAAAACATTTATTGCCTTTTTAGAACTAGAACCCTTTATTGTAGGGACTAGTCTTCTTAATACCGTACGTAGATAGGTTAGTAACAGTCAGCGGTCGGAGCTCGACTACTCGTACTGATTACCCATTACCCAACAGTTGTTATCTGTCCGTTGGCGGAGTGTATACGTTTGAAGCGCCGCAACTTCCTGCGCGATGACCTGCCCACTTTATCGGCTGCGCTTGCGACGCTCGCTGCAACTATGCAAACGTAATATTGGCCCCCTTTCTGTATCTAGCAATACTGACACTACTACTTTTACTGACTGTCTCAATAATTTCATAGTTATGACCAGAATCACTAGTAGATTTAAGAGTGTGATAAAATCAATAAATATTGCAGAAATAAAATAGATATTTAGTTAAGTATATTGGTTATCGTTCGCGGATTCACTCGGTTAGTGTAATTTTAAAAATGTACTTATGTTCAGCAAATCGACCCGCTACCGATACCTAGACAAAACACTCATTCAATTGTTTATTAGGAGTTTTCGGTAACACAAACCAAATTGTAACTACATACTTACTTATCTGGCGATTAAAAAGAGTCGCTTGAGTTTCTTGCTGGTTCTTTGCTTAGGCCCTGTCTGTTGAATCAGCGATCTTGGCAGTAGACAAATTAGCTGATGTCTCATTTGGTATTTTTCATTGACCTGAATAAGTGTTACAGTGTGATCTATATAAATAAATGTTTTTATATTGAATTTGGTAAAGTACTTTCTAATATCGAAAAAAATCAAGATCGGGTCAGTTTTGGAGATTAGCCACTGCGAGAGTAACTCTGTATATCTGTCTGTTACCTTTTCACGACTAAACACGTAAACAGATCTTATTGAAATTTGGCAAGGAGATAGATGGTACCTTTGAAAACGACACAGCATACTTTTATTCGCGATAACCGTCATCTACGCAGGCGGAGGCGGGAGCAACAACTAGAAGATAATACAGCGGATTTTAAAACATATACTTTATAATGTTAATAAATAAGTGCCTTCTTAACATTTCATATTGATTTATAGTATAAAAAATGAAATACCAATGATTACAATCAAAGTTGCCACACAGTACATATACACTCTTCATTGTTTGATAATCTCACATATACGACTATAAACATTTCAATTGTTAATTTCTAAACCTGACGTTTATAAGGAATATTTTAACGTTAGAAAACACAATAGCATGTGTCACTGGATCGGAATGTTCAACGAATGATCGAAAGCTGACAGGTTCGGACCATTATACTCTTTATAAGGGATTCATATGAAGTACCACAGCCGTATTTTTAATAAACCTGCTTTTAAACACGTATAGACGAAGCTAATAGAATGCTGAATGAATAATAATAAATGATTGAACTATTTGCAAAGGAAATTGAGTTACCGGATGATCCATGACGTCCGTATAGCAATTTAATTGGAAACTTGTAAAATGAATTCTTTATTCCCTAGCTTTTAGGTTGTCATTGATGACCGAAAATGAATTGCTACAAGTATGTCATGGTAAGGCCCCTGTTAGTCTAGAGGTGACAGTGACTACTAAGCCGGATTTAGTGGGTTCGATTCCCACCCAAGACAAATCTTTATGTAATGAGCACTCTTTATTTTGTGTCTGGGTGTAATTTACGTAGGTATATATTTAAAAGTATATAATTATCTACTAGATGTTGCCACATGTAATAATTATCGATCCCGCGCTATCTCCTAGCCAAATTTCAAAAAGATACGCAAACCGTTTAGTCGTTAAAAGACAATCAGTGTTAGGGTTGCTACACATATAAGCGTACTGGCATTAATCGGCACAGCCACATAGCCAGAACAGGTAACATTGTAATGTAGATGAATGTTCGGGGAATATGTATAAGTAATTGATTCAGCTTAGGTACTTTGTTATTCGGGTTCGGTGCCAAACCGAGACAATGTGTGTAGCAACCCTAACTTTCTTATTCTTAATATTGGTAGAAATATTTACCAGTTATCTAATTGCCATAGTACAGGCTTCCTAGTTTGGAATCAGCCGTGAGTTGTCCTAAGATATTATTATTCTCATAAATATAGAAGAAATATCAAAGTGACTGCGGTTGATGCATCACAGGGCATAGGTCAAGGAATGTTCTCGATAACTGGCGAGATTTGACAGTGAAATAACGATGGTCTTCTACAATATGTACAGCAAATAGCTAGTGTAGTCACAAATCAACCTGACAATGGTAAAGATGATGTATCTTCTTAGTATCAGAGGTCAAATGTACCACACCGGTCTTTTATGACATTTGTAGGGTTCCGTATCAAAAGAAAAATTTGAATTATTTTAGACTCATTGGTAGAGCCTAAAATAAATAAAATTTTACCATTGCTTAAATGTGTGCGCAAAAACAGCGGCTCTTTTTATTCTCTTACTCTAGTCCGATGGGACGGACATTTTCATGTATTTCTAATAGGCCAGCGTGTTTGGATTAAGGCCTAAATGCTCCCTCTATGCACTTTGTTAGATAATTGGAGACCAGTTCCCAGCAGTGTGAAAGTTAAATTAATTTTAAAAAAAACACGGAAAGGTCACGTTACTTGTACATAAGCCCCTACAAGAAAAATAATTTTATTGTTGTATTTTCGTACGGAACCCTTCTTATGCGAGTCGGACTCGCACTTGGCCGTTTATTCAACAACAAGTTCACCTGTATAAAATACATAATATAATTCATCAATGTTGACACATGACAAAGGAAATCGAAAATAATACTCCTTGTCAAAAACCGGTGGGATTTACGTCAGATCGGATGCAAATATGGAGCATTAAAATTCCCTCTGTTGTTACAAAACTATATGAATAAATCGAACGTTCTACGCTTCTGAAATAAAAATATACAAATACTTAGCTACTCAAGAAGTTAAATCGCTCCGTTAGTCTTATGGTCTTGAACACAAGGTCCCGGGTTCGATTCCCAAGTCGGACCATAAAATACCAGAAGGCAATTATATAGGGATGAACAATGGATATTCTGTCGAAATAAAACTGACTCGTCAGTCCAGTCGTCGTTGTGACTGCAGAGCCTCTAGACAAGTGGCATAAGCGATAGTCGAATGGAAAAGTCAAAAAAGAATATATATGGGATTTGACGTAAGTTTACGACATTAAATCGTAGACTCACGTCAAATTCCATACATTTTATTTTTTGACTTATCGCTTATGCCACTTGTCTAGAGGCTCTGATCACGAAAAACCCGGGTTCGACTATCGCGTCGAAGCCAAAATAGATAGATACCTATAGGACTTACTGTCAAGTAATTTAAAAAATATGCCCCAAGTTAGGGAATTGGCCGTGTTTATCGTTCTTAGAAACCTGGTAACAACATTATTTCTACGTCGTGGTAAACGCGATTTTTTTATGGATTTAGGCGTTTTGCAGCTTGCGTTAAGTAGCTTGATAGCTAGGAGATTTGGGTGACTTGTTAGTCTCTTGTGACGTAGCGCACCATGTTTTTTTTTAATTTTCACTTTTAACTTATCCACTGTGTAAGTTGAAATATTCATGCACTTTTTTATATAAAAAAATATCTCCAAAATTCTAATTTTATATATTTTTTTGCAAAGTTAAAGTCTTAAGAACTTAACATACCTTTAAAACAAAGAGGATTTTAGAACTCTTTTTTGCTATTTACATCCAATAACCAATAATATTGTTTAATCACATAGCCAGGCCTTATCCGGCCATCAAAAGCGTTGTCGACAGCCTGCCAACATCTGTTGTTCCAATTTAAAACGATCTTTGCGGCCGAGTACTCACTGGTGACGGGTTAAATTAGCAGCGGGAACAAACCAGGCCATGCGAGAAAAATATTATTGTAGTAACCATTAAACTTTGGTGTTAGTACCTACCTAATGATGCTGTTGTAAACTGTATACTTTAATCTGTGGCACGGTTTAATTACGTTCATATTCATACAAAACGGAACAAAGTATATTTTGTTACCTACTAAATGTTCATCGAGAGAAAAACATAGACAGGTAGTCAGTTTAGCAAATGCTCATCTTTATTTTATTATTAAAACTACTGACTAGGATTGTTTGATTGAGTTAATATTTTAAATTAAAATAAAAAAACCTAGAATACCTATATGAAGTATAGGTCAATTTAACATAAATAACTGAGTAGGTATAGCAAAGTTCACAAATCAAACATAAAATGGGAGCTACTTATTAATCTGTCTGTGACGTTCATTATGCAAGCATTACGTATTTTAAGCACCAACGTTATTTTATCGGTTGCGTACGTGAGGGAAGAAGGAAGAGAGTCTAACAGGAGGCGTGCTCCGTACATCCCGGATGGTGACGGTAAAGGAAACAGGCGCGACGGGACGCACCGCTGATGACGCGTCGCGCGCCGTGCCGTCGCCACTTCCTTTCAAACATACATGCCTATTACGTACTCCATTAACCAGACATACATTTATACTTATTACGGAATTCTTAAATAATGCTCATATTTTTCCGCTCACATTAGACATTTATTTTCGTCATTCATTCAATAAAATTTATATCAAAATAAAACATTTTTATACACAGATATACTTAGATTCAAGGTATTTAAAAATAGATGTATGTGTTTCATACATGCTGTGTTATGAGTATTATATTTTATTATAACAAATTATATTCGATTTAAATTTTAATGAATTAGAACTTATGTGGATAGGCAATGGCTAACATATTTTTTGCCCATTTTTTTAGTATGGCAATTAAGATGACATTATGTTATGACATTAACATTTTTGACATATCGTAGATTTTTTCATTGAAGTTTTTAATATGTATCTGCGAAATAATTAAATTTTGTGAAACCTCTTTTTGTATTTTGTTTCATATCGTGCTTTAGTAGTGCTTTGTGAGAACCGCGAGGTCAATAAATTGCTGCAGTGGAATTTATCTAGTTACGTTGTCATTTTGTTGCTTCTATACCTGATTATTTGAAATTACTTTCAAGTAGGTAGATATTTGTACAAGTATTAGTGTTAGCGTTCCCATTTAATATTAAATTAATTAATGTACTATCAGTGTCGATCAACACATAAACTATTCCGCCAAATGTTATTTTTTAAATACACCAATACCTACTTGTTCACCAAGCAAACAAGATACAAAGAATGTAAAGTAAGTAAACTGCAATTTTTGTTTTTATAATTAGAAAATGTATTTAACTACTTACTTATATAATAGATTAAGTGTATTATTGAATACTTTCATATTTGCAGATAAGTAACACTTACATCCTAACAAAACATGTCAGTCTCATCATTGAATATTTATTTTGTCTTACAAATAAGTATGTAAATATATTGTGTATATAAATTTTCATCTCCATTTAGCATATAGTAATAGTAAACAGTATTGTTGTTATTATGAGTGTGGAGACCGTCAGATCATCTCTTGTTACAACACAGCTATTGTTTTGCTGACTTCGGTGATTATATCACCTATAGGAAACATCAAGTCTAAACATAAATACATATTTACATAATGCAAGTGCAAGCTATTATTAGCTCTTTTCTTGCATATCTGCACACTGTGCAGTTGCCAGCGGCTAATCAATTTTCAAAGGTATAGAAAAAAACAAGCATAATGTAGTAAACATTCGTATTTATAATATAATGTTGTCGTTTTATTTACAAATAAATACAAATTCAGTTAATAAATAAATGGTAAATTATCTACATCTTAATAAGTATGTTTTATATCTCATTTCTTAATCTTCTCTGGATTTGTGTGGAATCCAAAATACTAACGTTAACGTTTTCTTATGACACGTTACGGTCTCAAGAAAATTTGAGACTTTCGACGTTCGGGCGACACGTTCACGTACATTCACACTATACGACTATATTTACAAGGTACTCGTAGACGATTCACTCAGTGAGCGCGGGGCGCTCGTCCAACGCCGGCCCCGCGCCCCACACACCACTCGGACCAGGCACAGCGATCACTGAGTCCACCCCCGCGCGGTCCGAAGCTCTCCGCTCGCAAATAAATATTTGTACAAGGCGGTCGCGCCGCTCGACTCGGCGCTTCGGAGTGCGCGGGCGGCGCGCGGCGGGACTAGATAATACTGGAGAGCCGCGGCGGAGGCTCCGGGCAGCGGCAGCCGGACCGGCGGCACCGGGCGTACAGCGCCTGTCCCGCCGCCGCACACCCGCGCAGCGGCCAGTACAGCCACAGGCACGGCAGCGGCACCGCCAGCGCGCCCACGCACGCCAGCCGCGGCCCGCACGCGCACGGCTCGCCCGCTTCCTCCTCGCCGCTCCCACAGTGGTAGAACAGCGCTTTCACGCAACACATACACGACGCGTAGTCGACACACGCCTCGGCGCTGCACAAACACGAGCCGCAGAGCCAGCGCGAGGGCAGCGGCCTCGGGCGGGCGCACTGTTCGCAGCGGCAGCGCCCGCAGGTCTCGCACACGATCGAATCGGCCGGAAGGGCGCCGGCGCGCCGCTTGACGGCCGCGGCGGCCGGCTGCGTCGTCACCGGCTTGAGCGGCTGGTGCGCGGGCGTGTGCGCGGGCGCGGCGGCGTGCGGCCGGCGCGGCGCCTCCACGTACGCGTTGCGCTCGCGCTCGGCCTCGGGCCGGGGCCGCAGCAGCGACACGGTGGGCTGGCGCGCGCCCGTCGGCCTGTGGACGCGCGCCGCCGGCTTGGGCGGCCGGGGCGGCGCCGCCGGCCCGCCATACTCATCCATCGAGTACGGCTAACGGCTCTCCGGGCCGTCGCCTTCCTGTTCCCTCATCGTCCCCACCTGCGAATCGAATACACGTTCGCATTAGTCGCGAGATCAACACACGGAACACATTAATACATAATGAAATCATTACACATTCTCACTTTCATCCACATTCATTACGTCAAAATCTACACTCGAGTGCATAAGACATATTTTATAGCCTGCTTCGTCTTAGTCTTTAAATTTCAAATATGTAATTTGGAAAAGATTTATATTGTAGTAGAATACGTTAACTTAGTAGTTATTAGGTCGTACGTGTCTTGAATGAAAATTTTGTAAGTTTGACTAAGCTGCGATTTACCTATACGTATTTACCGCACGTAATACCAAATATGGACGTTAAGTTTAAGTAAGCATATTTAATAGTTTCGTTTTAAAAATACTTAGTATTTCTTATCTGAACTGAATCCATGACTTGGGCAAGCAATCCCCTATTGCTTTCTAAAATCCAGATATAATAACTATGGATCCAGATATAATAAATATGCATTTACATTTTAATTTATTTGCGTTACTCACAACACCGTAATACTGTACTGCATATCAAAAGTACTAAAATAAGACCGCTAACTTCTTAAAAATGTATAAATCGCTATAGCCGTAGATAATTGTCGAATACATGACCGTTATTTCCTGTTATTAGCTAAGTGAAATTGAAAAAGCAATTATCTTATAGGTAGTTAATACAATATTATTAATTTTTACTCTATTTAATGGTCTAGTAGATTCAAATTCTATTGCCACCATTAGTAGATTCAGTTTCGTCTAAGAGATTCATGAAGATAGAGGACATTATATCCTTTTATGCTCGCTTAAACTCGTAATCTGTGAAACAGGATCTTGTTAATTTTAGTTTTCGAAAGTTTAGTGCCGCTTCATTAATTATTTCCTTTACAGTTTTATCTTTCAATGTTGTAATGACATGCAGTGATTTATGTCAACAATATTTTAGCGTTATTTTATTCTCACCTTTATCGGTTTCAGTCATAGGTCAATAGTCAATACAAATTTAAATATATTTTATCTCTTATTTAAGAAAATAGTAGACAGATACCGAATACTACTGGTTTAACCTGCTTTGCTCCAAAATGTATTCAATAAACCAAGCTAATTTTATATATTTCTTCGCCATGCCAGACAAATATCGCGGTTTTCATATAATTATGCATGAAGCATTTTTGACTATGTTATTGAAATTATATAGGTATGTTATGGCAGCAATCATCAATTTTATTATTTTTTACTTGATATCAATATCAAAGATTGCCACACCGTTTAAATTTGCTTATAAAGTTACATTCGTGTCCATTGATTCTTTAGTTTTGTCTCATCTATAGATTGTAAATTATCGTCTAATTAATATTAGGCTGCATATATTCAAAATGAAACATGTGCCTTAATAGTAAGTTAAAATGATTTGACTATCTTATTGCAGCTCGTTTGTTATAATAATATAATTTGTCTATTTGTGGAAACAATCAAAGTCGATCAGATCAGAGCCAATCACATGACAACAGATATTTATCAGTTTAAAATTCTATCCGAAATGAGAAGTGATTTTAAATCTTCACGATTCATTTTCAAATTATTTTTTAAAAAGATGCAATGTTCAGATTATCTTTTAAAGGTTGAATTATTATATAAAACTAGTGGGTTTTATACTTAGCAGTATATTATCTCCAAGTTTACGATTTGTGCCCGAGTATCTTCAAAACATGAATAACATGAATGATTTTTATTGCCATGCAATTGAAATACGTTGATAAACGACTTATGGACTGTATTGTTGAGGTTTTTTTCCTGTACCATATTATTTTGGGTTCGTGGAAATATATCACATCATTTATAAAACGAATAAAGAATGAGTAACATTATTTCATGTAAGAAATAGAAAGGTGTTGTGCCAGTTTTGAGTTTGTTAGTACAATAATTGAAGTTTACAAATACAGAGCTTGTATCTTACTTTAAAAAAACTTACCTATGTATTATTGTTATTTGGATGAATGCGATGTTACTATTCTTATACAAATAATGCTTAAAAAGTTTGAGCATTTTGTTAATATTTCATTCTTAACTCTTCTCTCACTTGTTTGTCTCATTCATAGTAGGTAAGTACTGATCTAAAAATGTGCTCATAATCTAACAAGATTTATCTAAAACTATCCGTTACATTACAAATAATAATTTTATTTTGTTTTGTCTAAATATACTTGTTATCTACAGAGTTCGTTACGAGATATTAA
The DNA here is from genome assembly GCA_947095525.1 of Trisateles emortualis. NCBI lineage: Eukaryota > Metazoa > Arthropoda > Insecta > Lepidoptera > Erebidae > Trisateles > Trisateles emortualis. The sequence goes on along the minus strand of OX352736.1, from coordinate 14,042,040 downwards.
CTGTTTATGTGGCCATTGTTTACAATTTATTCTTTATCTCTCTTCACAGTTATCAACTCACTGTCGAAATTCGTCTCACTGTTGCTATAATAATACGGTTATATATTAATATTCCTATTGCTGTTTATAACCTTTAATCAAGTTATTTCATTTAGCTAGCTTGTTGTTTTCAACTTGAGGGATTTTTAAACGTTTATAGTATTTATGTACTTCTGGAGTATTTTGGAGTTCTATGCAACTAAGTTTTTTGTTAAGTTTAAATTACAAACGCCGTATAAATAGATTTGAATCATACAATAAATGAAAGCATTATTATTAACTCGTTTGTTGAGAACGTTCTCGCTATTAGCGCTGATCGCTGCACGTGTGCCGGTCGCCAGGCGGCGGAGCGAGGCGTCGCCTCTTGTCATTCATGTTAGCTCGATTTCTTCACAATCCATGTAATTACTACCTACGCACGACTACGTGATCTATATGCAAAAAGTAGCTACTTGGATCCGCCGCTAATCTCATAGCCGAACAAACAGACGGTTTTGATCGGTGGGCGAGCAGTCCCACGTCAGGACGACTTATGTACTTACGAAGCAGACATTCCACGGTCACACGTCTCCTACACACATCGCTCCACACACAAGGGCACTCGGGCCAGGTGGCCCAACACAAAACACTTAGGCAATATATTGCTTGGTGACCAAGTGGTCGTACCGCACCGAAACCGCGCCGGAAGATACACTGACACACAAATTACGGCAGAACCACCGAATTTCGGCCGCGCAAATCCACGGGAAGGTTCATGAGACCGGCGCGGTCCGGAGCGGCACCTGGCGCGGGCGGGGGGCGGCCCACGCACCGGCCTCGATTCTCGTCCGCCCGCCGCGCGGTTATCACTGCAATATGGCCGCTACTCACTTCCTCGCTGAAGTTCTTCGTTGATTTCTACTCCTAATCTCGACGACGGCGTTTTTTGTAACCGTTCCGAACTCGTGCGGATTCACTGCACTTATTCTTATACACATTTTAATGGAAAACCGGGAGCGCTAGGGCTACGCTCCGACGAAACGACCGTTCCGTTCGCTGGCACATTCCGCACTGGCGTCGGCCGCGGGTGCGGGTCGGCGGGAGAGGCCGCCCTCCCTTCACCGCGCAACACCGCCGCCCGCGCCTCGCCTTTTTATGAATGGAAGGCGGCCATACTGAATGAACCGCGTACACGGAGCGGTTGGCCGCTATTTTCGCGGGCGAGAGCGACGTTAGGGGTCCGGGGGGCGGAGGCCGGAAGCGGGCTGCGAGCGCTCGCGGTGCCAAATTTTGCGGTGCGGGCGGCGGCAGCGGATGTGCTCGTTTACCAAGCTTCCGGCGATATCCCCCCGCGCAGCCGCATCCGGGAATTGGGTTTCCGGTCGACGAGAGTCGCATCACCGGGATACCACCCACATATACCCTGCAACTGCATAGTGCTTTCAGTTATAAAAATTTGCGACCCCCGTTTCCAATAACATCTAAACAATACTCATGATGAAACATACGCAAAAGCCCATGAATACGCACAACTATATTTTTATTTATACAATAGCAAACATCATTAGCATTCTATTTCAGATTAACGATGTTTTGAAATTCATGGGCACGTAACGTTTCCATTCACTACTATATTTTGGTAAGCGCGTGGTTGAGAGACGCGTCGTCGACGACGACGACGGCATCTGTTATCGCAAGCGGTAATTTTCGCAAGGTTGCAGCGACAATAAGGCGCGTTGTGCACGCCGTTTCTCTGTGTCAAGGACAAGCGATAACGCAGCGCCACACCGCCACGGATGTCACATTACAACCTATCACCATCACTTTTTACAAGTTTTACAGCTCTGTGTAAGAACAAATTTTAGTCTAGTTTTAGACGATTTCTCACGATTTTGGAGCTAAGCTGGATGACAACTCAATATAACATAACTTATTTACTATTTTAAAGCAATATGTTCTTAATTTGAATATTTTTAGGAAAAATATTGGAATTGAAAAGTATCAAAATATTGCACTTACTTGCCAACGTATTCATTATATACTCATGTTAAGATAAAGTTCATTCTCGAAATGTTTCCACATCAAAACAATTATGAATAAACAAAAAACCATTCATCTGTCTGAGTGGAAACTTGCCTAAGGATATAAATATTAACGAAATTAGAACAAAAGAGCAGTCACTGTGATGCTGAATGGATGGGACTGGAGAATGGCTTTGGCTTCACAAAAAACTCTCTACCTGAGTTTGTACATTCGCTTTAAATTCTATTGTTACACGTGTTTCTTGGGCCATGCCACAATATTCATTTCAAAAAAGTGTCTGATCTGAGCTAACTTTGAACACGTACATGTCTTTTTGCTTTGTATTAAATCTGTGTAAAAGTCTTCTGTTCATAAACCAAGCGAAGCATCGATATAATTACTTTGATCTTTCTACAGTTACAAAAGAAACTTATGTATTACTAGTTGTTAGGCCCGGCCTGCGTGTATGTCGGTTATTGCGATAAAAAGTAGCCTATTTGCTATTCCAGACTATAATCTATCTCTATGCCAAATTTTACCCAGATCGATTTAAAAGTTTTAACGTGAAATAGTAACAAACATCCTTCCATATATCCTCACAAACTTTTACATTTATAATGCTAGTGGAATAAGATAGATAAAGTAGTGTGATTTGTTTCATCGCAAATATTGGAACTGTTAACATTAGTAGAAGTAGGAGATTACTCGTACATTAGATTACCAAGTCAAAGATCTTGTGTTGGAATTGAAGGCACTACTGAATTTGTCTATCATTATGAGAAGAAATTAATTGTAACTAGTTCAAATGGTAAACGAAGTCTTTACCAAAAGTTTTTTAGGTTGTCGAGGTTTGCGTATGAAGTCCACTAGCCGGTACTTGGTCAGCATACTAACCCAAGTTCTCTTTGGTCAACATACTATCCTAAGTTCTCTCGGGTATTACCCATTGTTATTTGCTTTATAACGTTTGAGTGTGTTTTACTTTATGGACAACGAATCTTGTTAAATACTTATCCACGTAAACTGAGTCTATATGGTGATTTGAGTTTCTTTAAACAAATATGAGTGACTCTACCTTATCCTTATTCTGTAAAGTTTTTTGTTAGTAGATTCATGTAGTATTATTCTATATAACAAATTTATTATACTCATCGTGTTCAGAGCTTAGCCATATACATGAATAACCATTAACTTATTATCTAACTAATACCAAAGACCCGTTTAGACCCGTTGTCCATTATAGTAATCATGTGTGTAAAAATCGTGAAAGATTTAAAAAATATATATCAAAGACTTCTATGTAGGCATTCTATAGTTTTTGCTTTAAATCTTTGTGTTTAACTGCCTCGGTTATCCATAAAATACATTTTGAACAAGAATGAAAAATATATTTCCGTTTTCATTGATATTTGCTAAAATGAATTCACGTTCATATTTCAATGTTTCTAGCCTGTTTGTCGTATAAAAAACTTATTTGAATTACAACATTTTGATTTACCATCGCCATAATAGCAATATTGATTGTATTCCTTCTACTAGCTGTGTTGCGTTGCTAGTCTATACATGTTTCAAACACTTAATATTAATTCTTTTGTTTGTGCATTCAGTTCTTCCAATAATTGCAAGTAGCTGTACCTTATTGAATTTATGAGTAACGAAAAGTGACTCCCATCGAGGAGGAACAATGGCAGTGACAATGGGTGATGTGAATAGGTATATGTCGTTAGCGAAAACGATATCATTGCCTTCCAAGTTAGACGATGCACCAATTCATGGAATGTAATAGTCAACCTACTATTCTGGAGTCGAGGCGGCGACGTCCAGACAATGGGATTAATAAGAAAACAATCTTCGCCGTACAGGCTCCTGTTTCTCATTGTATCTTTGTATTTCTATAGATTATAAGTACATTAACACTGTAAGTACATGTGTTCATCATAATTGCTGTATTGTTATTGATTCTCTATTGCACGTACGTTTTATATCCAAAATTCGGTACTAATAATAGTTGTTTCTTGAATCATTATGGATAAAAGTGTTCTCATGGCAGAGTAGGCGGTGTAATCGTTGGCCCAGTCGATAGAAATCAGGTTTCGTTTGTTATTCTGAAGGCGGTGCGAGTCGAGTCGAAGCGGAAGCCGCCTTCGCCTCCGCCCGCACTTTCCATCCGCCATTGCTTGCACCTATGCAGCTAAATTGGTCCCATCTGTTTTATAACTATGTTACTACTTTTATGTTTTAGGAATCAAATGAGTTCCAGCGACTATGAACTCTGTACTTTTTTGATTTTATCAAAGGTTGTTTTTAGCATAACAATTTTGCTTTATTTTCTATTTTATAATAAATAATGGTTATTAGATATGTACTTCAACTACCAGAGTTGAACGACAGCGGTAGGTACATCATTATTTAAATAGTTTCCATATTAAAGTGACGTCACGTTGTTTATCTCTATTGTCAATTGTTTCTCAAATGTATTTATCATGTTTGAACTTCCTGCTACAGTCAAACGATGTTATCTCCATAAGCATTCAAAAACTTCAGTTATAGCAAAGATATCGCATATATAGATAATAAAATTGTACATAAAATGAATTGGAGGTAATAATTTAATCATCTCAATATACCTATATTACGAAATAACATCTTTAGTTACATAATTTAACGTTATAGTATTGTTTTGCACATCATAATTATCTTTTGCGAGTTTAAACTCTGATAAACAGTTCATTTAAGAGTGTTGTTTGTCTAAATATATTATCGTATTGTATGGTCGAATCGTTTGATAATATTGGAGTACTAACGCCGTGGACGCGTTGAAAATAATACCGGATGTTTGTCACAGATAAAAGAAACGTGAATGAGAGCGTTGCGACTAATGTCGGTGCGATCCGCGCACATTTTGCGTCCGTCTCACTTTGGATCGTCGCGCTTTGGTTATATTCTCCTAAACTTGTTGAAAAGTCTTCTTCGCCGATGGATTTTTACGTTTTTATTATTGACTAGTTGTTGCCCGCGGCTCCGCCCGCGTGGATGTCGGTTATCGCTGTAAAAAGCCTATGTGTTATTCCAGACCATAATCTATCTCTGTGCCAAATTTCATCCAGAACCGTTCAGTAGTTTTTACGTGAAAGAGTAACAAACATCCATCCATCCATTCCTACAAACTTTCACATTTATAATATTAGTAAGGATGTTTATTTGGTAGCCATGCCATTCTGGAATAGATGTTCCTCTTTCGTTGTCCTAGCTAAGAGAGGAGCACAACACTGTTTACAAACTTTTGTAAAAAAACGAAATAGTGCATTTTTCACAAATCCCAAACGAATCGTATTGCGGTAATATACCTATCTATATAATTTTGTGAACATGTTGTTGGGTTTTCTTTCTAATAGGAAATGTGTTAATTTAGTATCTGGTAATAAAATGGATCACCGCTTTATTACTTGCCTCGAGTGGGCAAGTGGTGGAGCAAACACATAATGTGTGAGTTCGATCCCGTCGGGCAGTACCAACATAAATTTCACTTTGTGTATTTTAGCAAAGAATTTATTGTTAAATAACTTCTTATATATTTACTAGATTTTCAATCCATAGTTTAAACCCCACAAGAATATAGGTAACTAAAGCACATTTTCACGAATAACTCTTAATTTATTTTAACTAATTACACAAACATCTGTATTTATTATTATTATTACACATTTAAATGATAACACATACATATTTATAATATAGTATCGTATACCAGTCTAGAGATAAATATTTGTAAGTGTTAACTGACATGGGTCAACGTTTTATCATTGTGCCAAATTTCATATTTCTCAGTCATACAGTCTGTTAGGAAAAATAGTTTTGAGTCCAACAGACAGATATAATTTGTACCTACCAAGGATTCATTGCTTTAGTAACTTTGAATCGCCGAACGAAAAACATTGCGAAAAACCCAAATGTTTTAAAAGAAATTCTAAAGACATTTGATTCACCAACCCACATTAGGCCAGCGTGTGTGGATTAAGGCCTAAACCCTCTTAGCTCCCGATAAAAGAGAGAAGACCAATGTGGCATAATTGGTTGCTATTATAGGTATACCTACTTGATTTCAAGTTATTTAAAAAACTAAGTTACTTTTCACTTTATACAAACCAACTTTAAATGCGCACCTAGTCGTCAGAAATACAAAATACATTGACGAAACTAAGTATGTATGTAAGTATCTATTTAATAGTATAAACGCATGCGTGGATGCAGTTACATGCGCTTGCGCAGCGTAGGGCCAATATCACATACAATGTAGACAACATATTGCACGCCACCTACACTATAAGTATTCTTAGTATAATTGTAATTATTTTCTACCATATGTTTATTGTTAGGTATCCGATATGCTTACATAACAACGTACTGATAAATGTGCGCCCAGGCACATGTTTTAATAGCAGTGTTTTTATTAATTGACCAATATTAAACGACTATTACGTAATAACAAAAGCTAGAATGAAGGATCTCGTTGAATGGTCGAGTATCGCGCACGACTCTGCCCATTCATGGCACACACTCATCGCCGGTGACCTTAGTCGCTCCTATCCCATGCGGTTATTTTATAACACACACCAAAACGATAATTTATATCGCGTATCAAACATACTTCACCACATCGATATCATATTATTACCTCAGCGTAGGGACGATAATAGAGTACAATTGACAGATGGTATAACTAAAATTGTTATTGTGCGTACGGCCGTCGGCGGATGTGTAGTAGCGAATATTCGTCGCCGTGTAATTAAGATGATGAAACATTATTCTCGCGATTCGCTTCAGTGTTTGACTAAACGGTGGTAATTAAAAATGGCTACATTTATGTTTGTGTATCAAAGATGGTATTCGGTGTATTCTTGTTTTAATTGAAGGCAATTATATAAATTCCACGTAGCGGTCGGGTGAGGTGAGGAGACGCGCGGAGAGCGGCGGGCGCGGACGAGGCGGTCGACCTTCCGTGAGGCCGTCCGTCCGCGTCCGTCGTCCGCCGGCCCTCGGTACTCCGAGCTTCGTGCCACTTCGCTGCTTGCCATCGCGGCGACTATTACAGCTCCCGGCGAGTGTCCAACGAGCGCAGGAAGCCACACCACTTCACTCCACCCGCATGTCAAACACTCACGTACCAAATTGACGATAGTATAGACGTTGGTTATAGTCTTTGATACCGTTTTATCTAAAACATCCTTTAATTTGTGTGTTATAAAAATATTTCCCTTCTTTTTCTTCAACTTCGTAGTCAGTGTACTAAAACTAGTACAGCAATTTGATGAAATATTCTGCTGAATGCTGACCAACAGGACTGAGAACTGGATTAATTATGTTACTAAATTAATGACAAATACTTTAAAAAGCTCTGAATTAATGTTTTTTGAAATTTTTATTCCTACTGCTTTTTTAGTGTCAATAATGTTGTAATACTTTATTATGACTAGTATTATTTTAGTTATCCACATCTCGGTATATATGTTGTAACAACATAGGATATAATGTAGACAATAATCTTCTTTCGTGGAATTATTTTTATATGAAATCTTTTGATCCAAAACAATTTTGGGTCTATTCTTCTACATTCTAAAAGTCGTGATTAGAAAATACCAAAGTAATGACGCGCGCGGCCAGAATGGACAATGTTCACTCGAAAAGCAAAAGTAGCTGTGACAGAGAGCGAGTGGAGCGTCCACAGCACGCAGTAGGGCCAATGACATCACTTTCCACCTTGAGTTTGTCTTAACTATCTTCTCTCCCTCATTGGATAGTAAACTTTATGACTCATGAAATAGATCACAAAATTGCTTCTAGCACTATCTAGCTTTGCACCATTACTTCCATCGATGGTTACATGTACCATTATTTCTACAGTCCTATCTGTCCAAGTTGAAAAATTAAAATACTAGTATGTAACATGTAATGGCTTAACATTGCTTATTGGTAAAGTAACGAGATTGTCGCCTTTGTAGTTCTATTTTAGAACTTAGTATGTCCGTTTTGGTCTCTGCTGTTTATATAAAAAGGATTAAGCAAATATACTTTTTTCTCGGTAGAAATCTAAGTTTAGTTGAGTCAATTCCAGTCTGAAATCGTTACCACCATAAAACATTATGCTGTCTGACCTATACAGAAACTTTTTAAAGGTTTTATTTGAGCAGATGCAAGCAGATAGCATAATCATTCGCAACCATTGTTTGAAATTTGTTGCCCAAAATCGCATCCAAATTCTCATGCATTCGCCTATAATTTAAAACATACAATTTTGATTGAGGGTTCAGGTTAAAGAATTTCTCTGATGATAGAGTATGGTCTCCGAATCTTTAGTAGCAATTTTGCAAAAAACACTTCATTCCATTCCCACAGTTAAGATCAGATTCTGAGAAACAATAGGCAAATTATTAACTCCGTTACAACATCATCGGTTGGATTAAACTTTAGTTTAGCTTGATTTACGAGAATTTGAGTAAATAATTATATAACATTGTTGTACCTAGTAGTAGATAAAAAGTTTTATCTCATTGAGTAAACTTATGGACACGATCATATTTTTGCGCATTACCCAAATATTTTGTAACTTGTTGACATTCTTTTATTTCGTAAGTATCAAATTTAATAAGAAATTTGACTACGTACAAACTACATAATTTCCATTTTAAATATTTTTAAAGTACAGTAAGTAGAAGTTGTTGATAATTTAGATTCAGACGTCAAAGACAGTTTAAAAGTAAAATTGCGAATTGCCATTCAGTTTTTAGCGTTAGCGGGATCAGATTAAATCCGACTAAGTCTGGTGGCTGGTGTAACATGCGATGCGTCGGAGGTGTCGTGATTTACACGTTGGCGGCGACGCGGCTAGGTGCGGCGCCGTGGGCGAACGGGCCAGCCACCGCCTACGCGACTCCCGCACCTCAGCACTAAGCGTCGAGCAGCGTCGCCGCAAATTCCGAGCCCACCACTGCCAACCCACACCTGTATTGGCTTAAGGTCTCTAGATCCTATAAACGCTAATATACCATTGCTGAAAATGTCGTAATGAAATTGTACATTGATTTTAAATTTTGAGTAGGTACGTTAAGTTGAAATTCTGCGCATTCGCAGTATTTTAAATTTTATGTTGTCTGCGGAGACAACATAATCCTACTTGAAGACATACTTATTATTATTTAAATACAGTACCATGATTCTGTGCTCCAAAAAATAGCTTAAACGACCATTTTACTTCTTATGAACAAAATAACATTTGTATGGGTACCCTACGTCTCGTTTGTATTATCACTTGCAACTCAGCGAAACGTTAGTGAAACTACTCGTATTATATTCTATTCAAATAAAATATATATATCAATATTAAAATCCGTTTCTCAACTTAAAGCTTTGCCTCTTTATTTTGTGGACAAATTAGTTAGTAGTAATTAGTAGATAAATCTATCGTTCATAAATCCCATTAAAATCCAACGTAATGTGCATTTATTAGCTTATTTCTCAGAAATTGATATTGGTAGGCCTACCTACATATCTTCCAAATTATATCGCGGTTTTCCTCAATATTGTGTTTTGAATATTTACTAAACTGGTGCCGAAAAAATTAAGAGTAATTTGAATTGTTTGAGACATCATTTAGAGCATAGATGCTTATTAGATACTAACAGACCTAGGAGGTCCAGATTCTCCACGTCAAACTTTCGTTTAGTCATAGATTATAGTTATCATATAATATGAGAGAAGCTTTTAGCTAAGTGAAAGCCACACGGATCTGAAGAACGTGTAATAATGACTTTGCCATAATTGCTATATAGAATACAGGCCCTGAAGAAGCTTAGCCGTGTGATGCAGTTTATTCAGAGGGTTGACGCACGTAAGTAATGTATGCACACGTTGCACGCTTTTGAATTTTCGACTTATAACCGCGTCTTCTTCGATCCGATTTAATTTAACCGCATAAAATTCACGCGCAAAGCGTTTAGTGCCATAAAGTGCTGCTATACTTAGCAGCACTTTATGTTTAGGTACCCACCGGTACCTACCTATGTTCGAAGAAAGTTAGTAAGATACCTATATTTTGTCAGCAAGTTATTACATTAGTGCGATCTGACAAAAGTACCTACTTATTTTCAGATATTTATTTAATATTCATAAGTTGTTACAGAAAACGGGTAATCGTTCTGACCGTTTTTTTTATTAATGTAGGTTCGCCACCTATTCCATAGGACCTAACAATTAGCTGGCGAAACTTGGACATTTTTCACTTCATCCTGTCACTTTAGGAAAAGGCTGGTTTTAGTAAACAGAGTGACTATCTGTAGGTATGGTTCAACTGTTATAACTCTTCGCAAAACTAACTGAAGCCTCAAGTAATTTAAATCGCAAATTATGTTTTATTTTCTTTAAGTCTGTACCTATAGCCGTAGAGTATATTTTTAAAAATGAATCATCAAGTTATATTACCGCATTCTTGTGCACGGTTCGTTAGTCTCATGTCATCCCGGCAGTGGATAAATAGTAAGAAAATTTTTGTTTGGATTCATACATATTTAAAGTTTTTTTTCTTATAGCGAATTGGCTTGCTCACCTACATATTATGTGGGCAGTGTTTAATTCAGCACCTGTGGCAAAGAAAAAAAATCATTAATTAGGATTATGAACTTTGCTTTTTAAAATGCTTTAATTTTGCAATTATAATAATACTTTACTCCAGACATACTAATTATTTATTTAGGTGTATACCATTATAGCTTTAAATCAATCGTAACAGTGTTCGTTATCGTGTACGCATTTTTACTTAAAACGGCGCTAGTGACAAGAATCTTATTATGAGGGAAAAAATTAAGACTGAATGCGGATAAGAAAAAACGTCCTTTTGATATAAAATATTCATCATGAATGAATAAACAATTCCACGTTCATAGCGTTAATCAATGAGTTGCATGCAAGCAAGAGTCCGAGTCGATGTCGAGCTCATTGATCGATCGACTCGATACTGCTCACTACAGACGCAGCTCGCATGTACACATTGCTCACATACAAACAAAACCGGATGGTGCACACACGCGTAGAGCGCGCTGTGTGCGTGCGTGCACGAAGGATTTCCTACCGCCCCGCGGCCGCGGCCGCGTCCCGCCACAGACCTGTTGCGCCGCTACCGGAGTTACGCCGCATAGTTACCAGACTTGATATGCCTGCTCCGCGCCGTATCGACTCAGCACCGAACGCGGAGCGGCGAGCCCACGCACACCGACATACACCGTTCGAACACTTAATTATCATGGCGCAGCACTCGTGAAATTGCTGTGCATCTCGCCTGGTCTCATCGACATCTTTTATTAATCTGATATCTTCCATTACCGGTTGCACTGAAGTAAAACATCTAACCCGTTGGATTTATAGCCCCTCTTATGGATGCAGCCGGATACATGACATCATGTGATGCTAATTTACTCAGACGCCGCTATCATTTAGCATTATAAATCTTCCAAGGAATCGATCGTTTTATTAGAGTTCCTTAAATATTATAGATATCGCGTTAAATATACGTTAAGAGAATATTTTTAAACTAATTTTTTACATAAATTTTACAAATTTTTTACTTAAATAATATCTAGTAATTTAAATATCTCAATTATATTTTAAATTACAAATAATGCAGTATTGCCGCGTTATTGTTGCTTAAATTTAAGTTGTTTTGGTAAAAAAAAAAAAGAGTGTTACTAATACTACTTACCATGATTCTATAACGATGTAACATTGGTTATTTTCAATCAAAGTCTATAAAAAGAGAAAACTATGTTTATTTCACATTTGTTAAGCACTTGCTTATTATATGTATTATTATCTTCTAAACACACGGAGACAAATAATCGTAAGATATTAGCTATAGTACCACAAAGTACCTAAGTAGTGGACGACTGTGAGGTACATGAGAGAAGCTCGATGGCCGCAAGCTAAGCCAGTGAAAAAACAGGTAGCGCCGTTCCACCGTATCGATCTTTAAGTTATTTTTCTTATTTATCTTTTTTATCTGGAGCTCCGCTCTGCGTCTCGGACCGAACGGAAGTTGTAACGATTTTTAATCGTAGCAAGTATCTCGGCCGGCCGGTTCGTATAGCCGCTTTGGACAAGAGTTTATATTATATTTTTTTGTAAACAACCACCGGAAACGGGCTAGAGAACGCACTGCTCTGGAACACATATCTTCCATTACGTCAGTCTCTCGGTTCTCAGTAATAATGATAAGGGATAGAGATAACAGTCAATGTTAAAACAAGATCTATGACATTAGATTTTATTAAAGAATGGAGAAAACAAATACCAACAGATGGTGATGAGCTAACCAACATTGTCAAGGTAGAGAGACAATCAAAGATGGTATCAATGTCAATAGTTGACCCCGTATAAGACAGACTGCAAATTGCGACCGCGTATTTTTGTAACATTTTTCTGCCAATAGCGAAGCGTGGGTGCGTGATAATGGCTCGAAATATCCACATTCTCGACACCCACCCGGACCATCTAGAATATTACTTTACAGATAAATAATTCTTATCCGAATTGATGTCCACTAGGCACTCGGCAAAGTGAATATCTGACCTAGTTAGAGTTTTGCTTGCCGACAATTATACGAGTACTTGCTTTATTTCAAAATCCTGGCAACAGTTTTAGAAAGCTCTAGTTTGTTACACTGGAAGTGGTGGATTAATGCTTACTAGAGAGTTATAATTGCTTGCTTTAGTAAGTAATTACGTCTCTGTAAACTGTTAGCCGTCGGCTTAACGATGTATAATAAAGTCAATATCTACGTATCTACTTTTTTCTTATGTTGCGATTTTATTAAACCTTTTTAAAACACTTAACTGGAGTAGATGTTGCACAGTGCCCTATCAAAGCTCACTTGAAGGTCGCAGTGGCTCGAACAACGCGTAGATTGTTTGGACTATTGACAAGAAAAAATTTCAAGGATGTATGATAATGTAACAAATCAAAGTTAACTTTTTTATAGTCATTTGCTTCATAGCTAGATGTAGTTATGCGACTATATCTGAATAACTTTAGTTGTAACATACGTTTGTAAAGACAAACCAGTTCATTTGAATTTTTGATTTATCTATACTTTAAGTTTCACTACATACTCTAACATTAATATAATAACTTAGTTCTTTAAGTTTTATGTAAGGAACGCTGAGTACCTATCACATTGTCTATCTTACTGAAAGATCGGCTGTCAAGATGAGGAGTTCCGTACGTTGTCGCGGACGGCGGCGCCGTTGAGTATTTATATCCCTTTGAAGCGGCCGCTCTTTCTGTTTTCACTGTTAGTTTACTTAATCTCTAGAACTTCTGCCCTAAATATTCTTTCATACTAACCAATACATCGGTTTAGTTTTAAATTAAAATCAGTGTACTCTTCAGGTACTTAACGGTTTTAAAGTTCATGAAAGTGTTGATTGCGATGTGACTTTGTTTCCAAATGTTTAATTTTATTCTGAGCAAAATCAATCAAATGTTTATTTCCACCTACACGAATATGTACGTATAGTAAGTGCTCATTAAACAGGTATGTAAATGGATGAGTGAGAGATCCTCGCACTTATCTTGTTTGATGAGAACTATCAAACTCGTGGCAACGGATGTCGAAAGTTGTACAGAATTTGATTGCTATCTAGTTGTAATTTTAAAACTATTTCTCTTAACATCTAAAACTTAAATCTCTAAATGTCTTGGTGAAGGTAGTCAGCTGACGCATTTATATCACCATGTTACGGACAGTTAAAAATTAATCTAAATAAAAATTAAAATAGTCTTGTGCTCCGCCTGGGTGTGGTTGTGGAGCTATCTGATACCGATGGTAAAAGTGCTGTTACTAACGAAGTTCACGATCTATTTTATGTCTTATAGCTGGCGTGTTAGGAACGGGTCGAGAGACATTTGATACCGAGTAAAGGTAAGTGTAGAATGTGTTCTACACATCGACATCCCGGCATCGGAGCGGTCGTCGAAGAACCAGTTTCATTTAATCATCATAATTGCGTCCTCCGTTAAACCTATCCCGCGCTCGAGCTCGACTGAGGTAGACCCGAGAGCGCACATGTAACGTTCAACAACTCAACATGTCACTATTTACTACCATTTGAAATTAATGAAACATCTTTAATCCTCGTTTTGCTACATTATCATATTCACTTGTTTTTTAACGGTGTGAATGAAACTCTCTGAAATCAAAAAGATAAAACAAATTGCGAACTGAAATTAAACATCTTATTTGAATAAAATGCCAATATTTATATTTATCTACACGCGAAGTTGTTAAAAATTACGTTATTTATGTATTATTAATCTTGCCAAATGCTCAAGTATAATTCAGTCGTTATTGGACGCTTTGATAAGGTGACACAATGTGTTATCTGTGTACGCTACACGCAAACGAGAAAAAATATTTAGTCAAAATCTACCAAGGCCATGCCTTATGCGGAACTCTCGATTCTTCACTAAGTTTTTGATATATTTGATACGTGTCAAGTTAGGCAATGTCAAATAAGTTACTGAGGACATTTAAAGGATATTCGCTACTTGAATCAAATAGTAAATTTTTAGGTATCGCAGATATGCGTGACTGATAATGACGTAGGTATGCAGAGAAAATTGTAGCAGCTATGCAAATTTAACCAACCTGCAACATTCATAATTGAGACTGATTTAAATATCGTATATAGAGGTAGGTACCTATGTTCTATAGAATCAAAGTACGTGTGATAGATTATTACACCCGTATCTATAAACAAGTGATTACTTCTTCTTAAGTAATTTCTTGACTAAGTCATTACTTGTTCTTAAGTAATTTCTAAAGTAAATGATATTCTATATTCAAGTAATGATCAATGCTTACTTGAGTAAAGTTCTAAGTATTACTCAGTGCTTCAAAATCTTTTCAGCTGGCAATATTGCAACTTACGTTTTGTTCTTTGAAGAGGAAAAGAGAAAAGTTACAAGTAAATAACAAAATTTTGCATAAACAAACTAGTCTTCAAACAATTATAAAATAAGTAATAATTTTTACAGCGTTTAATCTGTTCTATGTTTATAATGATTAAATAAGTAACTATTTTTCAATAATGGTCTACTGTGAAACTAAACGTTTTGAAAGACAATATAACTCTGCAATATTTAGAAGTATTATTGTAATAGGTTGTTAAAACGTTGATAGCTGCAAATTAAATATGTTGCATTATACCTACTACACATTTTGACAGAACCGTCAATCAGTCAATAGTTTGTTTATTATTATTATGTCTCTTCTTGTCTCGGGTATTTTTCCATTATATAAAAAGAATACTCGGCCCTTTGGAAGGCTTACGCGGAGACATAGGTCCATCACGCAGAGGCCTAGCGAATGAAAATGAGATGAAACACTACCATAGCGGCACTATTATAGTACAAAAATGATATGAATAGGGTAGGCGTAGAGCTATTGTAAAAATATTTAGGTATCTAACATTGTGGGGATGGGGTTGGGTATTTGATGAACTGGCTTTAAAAAGCTATGGGATAGAACGGCGCCTGCTTTTGTTATATTGCATCAGGGCAACACCATAGTGCGGTATTGAGCGGTGTGGTGCCGGTTTCCCCATCGAGGGTCCTCGACGGAGACCCGAGAGCGGGTTTCCCCGTAGTTATGCCCTTGAAAATGACACTTCTACTCCCGAGCATATAGCTCTGTTGACCCCACTTTGGACAGCCAATAAAAGCAACCCGAAGACGAGACTCTGACCGATTTTCAAAAAAAATAAAATTAGATATTCTGTGCCGGCGAAAGGCCAAAGAAACTTTTTATCTAAGTAGAAGAATTTATTTCTACAATAGCAAATACATTTTCAATTGCTTCCATTTTTATAAAATAACCTTACTCTACTCACAATTATACTTTCACATACATCCGAAGCAATGCTTAAGTAAACGAAATGGTGACTATTACTCAGCTAAGAATTCTAGCCATTGACAGTTCTTACTCGGGTCAATTTCTTAACTATAGAATAGAAATCATGGCTAAAGTAATTACTTTTACTCAAGTAATTACTTTTACTCGTCTATAGATACGGGGGTTAAAATCGCAATATTTCTAATAATGATTTATATAAAACAATAAACTAAGTTTACTACTATAGCTAAGGGTCTATTTATTCATTACGTCATAATGAATAAATAGACCCTTAAATATATATCATAAATCTTTTGTAAATGTTTGTAGGTACTTTTATTACAAATTGGATACATCGTCACGGGTTTAGTGGCCCTATTCGATCTTGAATTTAGTGATTATTTTATGAATTTAACTAAAACGGACAATTTATTGCACAGCCACTAAAAATAATTTTGCCTACTCCTAAAATAGAAAGTTATTTCTACGGCTTTATTTATTTCTGTAGCAAAACATGTCATCGGCTTTAAATCTTTTATGATTTAAAAGAATCATTCCGTAGATGCTAATATATTTGCTATAATTAACAAGGAAATGGAGCAAATGGGGTACCTAACGTTAGAAATTTACTGTATGACATTATTTTAAATATGTAAATGCCGGATATCGCGTGTCTGCCCATTTGAATCTTAAGCGCATTGAATACAGTCAGATAAAAAGGGCTTCATATTGAGTCGGTTTCAACCCAGAGCAAGTCACGACATAATATGTTTCGTGTTGTTTCCCGCTGTGACCTAGGGTTCTTATACTACACTTAATTTTTTAAAGTTTTCATTTTTATTTCCTCCATTGCTCATCATTGCAATAAACAAAATAATATAAGTCCCAAATTAGTTCCGTCCTCCCAAAACCCAGTTTCTAAAGAGCTAAATAAATATTTTGTAATGTAATGTTCCCGTTCCATCGTAACACTTATTATACGTCCATGTTTCTCAATTCTGACGTAAAATAGCCTTTGGTAATTCCGCTAGGCTCCGTAAAAAACGTAGTGCCGAACAGACGGCGCGGTAAACAGGAAGCGGTATCGGGTAAGCGAGCGTTGGCAACTCTTCAACTAGCACGTGGTGCCCCGTCGCCGACGACACTGCGCACTTGCGGTACACGACTGGCATCAACATGATCAACTATATTATCACATCTCTCATCAGATCATTCTTTGAATGTTTTTTTAGTCAATAAAACTATCTAAGCAATTGCGTTATTAAAAATAAGTAAAACAGAAATAAATTATAGAAATCACCGCAAATACTTAATACCGGAGTGACGGACATTAAGCGTAGTTATGTACTGCAATATGATTATTATTAGCCTCCGGTCTTGACCGGTACTAGTGACGGGATATTCAATAATAGCCACATGTATAATCTGGTATTTTCTTAAGAAGTTTTTCGTATACCGAAAAAATGTGACAAAAACTAGCGCGTTCCGTCCGCGAGCCACATGGTCAGGGTTGGAACAAAAGCCGCGTCAGAATATGCGCTACAGATGTGCTATCTGGTCCACATGTCACGAACAATGCTTGCCTTCATCAGCTACAAGACATTACACTCGTTAGCGAGACACTAATAATTCGATACACTTAAATAATATCTAAATAACAACTTGACAATAAAATAACGAAAACTGTTTAATTTTCTATGATTTTAAGTCCGAAATGAATCTTTCGTAAGAAGTTGTATTTTAGAATTTATATATTACGATTTTATTTAATACCTACCCTCTAAATACCTACCAAAATAATAAAGACCTATTGAAATATTGGAATTAACAGATCAGTTTTATACCGCTGGCTGTTAGCACAAGACTATACACATGACTGTATGCCAGCGATACGTGCTCTATACGTCAGTTTTGCGTATTAGATGTCGTAATAAAATGCTTGAAAAAATAATACAATGTAGCCATGTACATTTTTTATTGAAGCATACATGTAGATAATGAATGCGAGTCAGTTTGTCAAATACAATGATCACTTATGAATGAATTAGTGAATGACAGTTCGGCCATGTTTATTTACGCGTGCGCGGCACATCGCGCGATCGGCTCGAGTCGGCCGCTCTCGCCGTCGGTCGCCGCCTCGAAATAGCACGGCACCATCATCGAAGAGTGCGGTCGACGACCCTGCGCCCTGCCACACCAAAATATTGGAACTATACTGCGATTCAATCCTTTCTCTGATTATGATACAGGTCACTAATACTCTCTGCTACCACGCACACTTCCTTTTTAACATTATTATCGTAATAAAAATACAGATTTCAAAGCGCATCATTTATTTTATGTAGGTAA
This sequence comes from Trisateles emortualis, assembly GCA_947095525.1. Classification (NCBI taxonomy): domain Eukaryota; kingdom Metazoa; phylum Arthropoda; class Insecta; order Lepidoptera; family Erebidae; genus Trisateles; species Trisateles emortualis. Next base: position 14,023,715 of record OX352736.1, on the reverse strand, counting down.
CTAAATGTTTTTACATTAACTGTAATGATTTCAACAAAGATATACATAATCCTTATGTCATTTATTGATATTTAGAATTCAAATTTACGTTATAATATTGAATAACTAATCATAGCGCCATCTGGGGGCAAAAGTATGAAAGTATGTGTAGTTAGGTACTTTTCAAATTTTATGAACTGGATATTATTTAGACATTAGATTAAACTTTTACTAATTGGTTTCTAAATGCAGAAAGGATGAGGTAGAAAAATGTAGTTGCTGTTACCAAAATCTGACTGTGCTAGCTCACAAAATAAGTTTCTTGGAAGTAAGGCTTTACTTTTCAGCTATAGAAGATTCTTTTCGTCTTCAAATATGTTATTAAAGATGCGTTGTATGTAGCTCATTAGTTGATATAAAAACTTGATATTAATTAGTTGATATAAAAACTTGATGTTAATTTCTTTGTGAATTGGTGATAACTTTAAATCGCGGAGATTTTATTATACTTTGGTACCTAAGTAGGTACCTATATAAGAAACAAAATGCTAAGATAACACAGCGGTATGTCAACTAAAAGTCTGCTTTATCGTTTGGTTATCTAAAATTGTTGAAAATTAAATTTATTTGCCGATTCGGATTACTTTTACTTATATAAATTTGTCTTTAAAATGTTTTATTGTAGATATTAATATCTTATATATACCTATATATTATTATCTTTTTGCTATCTCCAATGGGGTAAGGAGAGGTGTATCTAATTTAACTACCTATGTAATACAAGCTTTGCTAGGTGCGATGTAATAGGTGGAGAGCCTGCTGTCAAATGGAGTACACTTCTACTTTTAGATTAAAAATGAATTGCACTTTCAGCCCTGGAGGTGGCATTGTCTGCAGAAGCCGTGACTTTGCATTAATGTCACTCCAGAACATTAGGTGCAGTTTTCAATCAGTGAAGGATTTTTTCGAATCCAACTAGTACCTACCTAAATCTTAAGTTAGTAGGTTCAAACGTATATATAACTAGCTTTTGCTTGCGGCTCCACTCCTGTTTATATCGGTTATCGCGGTAAAAAGTACCTGTGTCCCTATGTCCTTCCCCTGGATAGCTTCTATCTCCTTGCCAAATTTCATTACTATTCGTTTAATAAACATACCTACATACAAACAAACAGAGTTACTTTCGCATTTATAAGTACTTGCCTAAGTATAAATTTTATACTACGTAATGAAAATCTTAAATTTGGCCATATCGTCCGGGCAGATTTCTGTTTGTAAGGTAAGGTAACCTACATTGTAGGTAACCGAAATTCTTAAAAAATATTCTTATATTTTTTCATTTTGATTTTATTATATTTTAGCGTTAACTGCTCTGAACCAATATTTATTATATCCAACTCGAACCTTAATGAATATTAAAAAATATACGTATTTGTGTTCTTAACATATTAATCGTTGGTGTTTCTGTGAAATTTACACAAAACATCATCACTTAAGAATTCTTAGAAGTTTGCATCAGTTATCGTGTCGGTATAACTAGCAAGCAGACATATTAGTTTAACATACGTAGTATCTACATAACACGTTGTAGCGCGATTGCACGTGTAGCTTAGTGGTTAATGTTGTCACCTTGCCATTATCACCGATAGTCACATAAATATCTGTGGGACTGGCAGATAGTTGAGTCATGTCTGTGTATTGTATTTTTAAAGGCTTCGAGCCCATACGCCTTGTATTAGAGTTTGGTACCCCAATTCGTCCCGTGAAATATTGATGGGGCGTATGGGCTCATAGCAGTTTTAAATATTTCTTCAAAATGACACGAAATTTAGACGTGTTTACCTACTAACTAAACTTTGCTTCTATGCAGTCTGCAGTTATATGCATTTATTGGCCTGTGATGGTACAGTAGTTTGGTCCAAACGCTAATGTAACCAAAGCAAATGTTACACTTGCTCTTCTTCCATCTGCCTAGGTATTTACTATAAATTCAGTTTTAATTTTTTAGAATCGACCTTATTATATTGCTTCGACGTCTAAACCGAAGATATACTCCTAAGTTGAAACTAAACAACATCTTGTCGAGCTTGAGAATGGAACCGAGATCCGGGACCGTAGTTGCGCACATTTTATAAAATAACTATGTAATCAAAGTCACTGCTTCACTGCAATGAGGATAACTTCATGCAAAATGGCAGTCACAATATAAGATGCTTTTATAAAGCTGGTGTGACGAGATGACTTAGCCCGAATTACAAGAATCGCACTCGGCAACATTCCATATTTCCTGACGTGGGCTTTACCCTGTACGCCTCCCATTTCTTAGACGCATATTTAAGCCGTTATACGCCCAGACGTTCTTGTTTCCGGCGCCCAATGATTATCGCATGACATTTCTTCGAGTTTTCACGACATAGTTGAATATTTCCGGCACGTGTCGACATTTATATTTAGACGGAATATAGAGCTAGGTATATGAAATTTTGCAAATCGTTTTCAACTTAATAATAATAAAGCCCTTTAATCCGAACTGCACTGTTAAATATCTACATACCTATAACAAATGCGTCATGATTTTACTAAAGAATGTTCCGTTCCAGTTTAGGGTGTCTTTTGACATAGGCCTCCTGTAATATTTTCTACTGGGTTCTATTTCGTTTTCTATATAGAATTTAGAATTAGATAAAAAAAAAATCAGATACTTATTCCTAATTCAAACTTTTTTTATGTTTTCAATATTTTTTTATTTAGAATTTCTTAATGGCGCACTACACGTTGTTGGGCAACTGTAAATGTAGTGAGCAAATGCCTATGCATAAAAGGCTATTTCTTGTCTTGTTTTTTAGTGCATTGCTATACCTGTCACAATAGAGTCAGCAATCTAAAATATTCTAACGATTAAAGGCTGCTAAACTAAATTATATGACTTTAGTATTACTACGTTTACTAAAAAAATTGGGTAATCCAAACAAGGTCAGCACTAAGGATTTAGTAAACAGGAAAATGGGATACAATTTAAAATTTCTAAGTATATAAAAAGTTGTCCTGTTTTGCTTTTCTTTCATTTCCTTCTCTAGGCTAAACAATATCCTCCATGGTCTGCACCATATCTGCTTATTCACAATGACCACAATAAACTAAATTACGTCCACCAGACTTTGTTGTCCATCATTCAATATAAATGCGTGTTCATGACAGCAACATAGCCATCCTTTCTCATGATCGGTATCAGTTTGTTAAAAACTATAGGTACCTACAATGTATCTTGATTATTAATGTTGATACCAGACTAGTCTATAAAAGTCTACATCAGTGTTGCCAGGTGTTTAGGTGTTTAATTAACATCTAACGTCCCGATTTTCATATAATTGTGTCACGGCTCATATACGATTTTAGAATTTAGTGGCTTAATTAATTATCTTAATGATTAGAAAAACCGAATTTTGAAATTATATTTTAGAGGAGAACAAAAAAGTAAAACATGATAAAAAAAACCTCTGTGACAGATTGACTCTTAGTGAAAAAGCTGTTGTATTTTTCAACTATTTTTTATTTCAAATGCATTCGTTCGTTCATAAACATAATAATTATAAAATTTTATTTTGTAGGTAATTTTTTAGTCAAAGTTGCTTTCATATTTGCTGTCCACAAATTTTTCAACCTAGTAAATGGCAACATAGTCTAGATTATAGTTAGGTACAAGTGGATCTGGTCTAGCTCGATGACTTGGCGCATATTTCCGTATCGACCTTTCAAGCGTCTCGCGAACGTCTAAACGCCCAATGTATTTTTGTATTAAAGTTCATAATTATAACTAGTAGGCATTCTTATTAAATAGGTTACCTGGGCACAGGCGTAGACAGTTAACGCAACTATTTAGTAGGAGGGAACTTTCAACAGCTTCGTTGGTCTAATCGTCGTTGAGTGCAACTACTGTTCACAAGAATTTTATGGAGAGAGATCAGGTGTAGGACCAATGGTTTTACGCGCATTTCGCAAAACACCATCCATTGCAAACTTCGGGCATATATTGTGAATTTCTTGACAAAAAAACTCAATATCTATTTTGGCTCGATCTCGGAATAGAACTCAACTCAAAATCGAAAACCAGCGAGGTAGTCATTTTATTCATTAGATTAGTAAGTAGGTACCTACTTGAGTATCCTCATGAATCACTAATATAATGATGCCTGAACTACTGCTGCTACCTACTCTAGTAAACGTGACTTTTATAATTATATTTTGCATTGAATTTATGATTTACTTAAAAAAATATTTTAACACTTTGGCAGAATCTTTACTAATATTATAAATGTGAAAGTTTGTAAGTATGGATGGATGGATGGATGGTTGTTACTCTTTCACGTAAAAACCACTAAACGGATCTGGATGAAATTTGGCACAGAGATAGATTATGGTCTGGATTAACACATAGGCTACTTTTAACCGCGATAACCGACATCCACGCGGGCGGAGCCGCGGGCAATAGTACATGTTCGTCGAAAGATTGTGCTGTACCTATTAAAGGAAAAAATTACAGGATTTTTCAGTGATGGCTACCTAGATTATATCTAGCATCCCTTAACCGTCTTGAATTATACGGTTGTAAAAGAATTTCCTCCCATGCATGATTAAGTTGTGGAGATTATATTCTGGAATAGCGAATAGACTTTTATTGCGATAACCGACATCCACGCGGCTGAAGGCGCGGGCAACAGCTAGTAAATATTATAATTTCATTTACAACCTAATGCAATAACAGAGCGTGTGTGTTAATGTGTAGGTAATAAATGGAATGATAGGTGCAGTTGCGCAGGCGCAGGCGCGGCGCTCGAGCGCTCCCACAACGTAACCCACACCTACGGCACGGTGCACGGTGCTGTACCAATGTATCCCAGATAATGTCGTGCCACCTACTATACTTGCACAAGAATTGGTATTTAATTCACTGGAAATTCTAGTATGTCGTTTAATATTTACTTTTTAAGAGAGGCTGAGGTACAAGCCAGCAAGCCCGACTGGGGAAGGACCTTACACAAGACCACAGCCAAATCACTTCATACAGTAGTGTAGTTTTGTTTCTGTATTTGAGTAGGTACAGGTTGCCAGCGCATATTTAAGGATTCATTTTTAACGTTTTTCTGTCCCAGAGCCCAGAGATACCCCAACATAAACCCTAGTGTTACAATTTTTACATTGGCAAAACGCACGTTATTTCTCTGGTATTGCAAGCATCCTAGTCACGGTAACTGCTTACCATCGAGCGGACTGTATGCTTATTTGCTACCTAAGTAGTATGATTCTTTCATACTAATATTGTCCTCAATTCATTGGGTTCTCATGTATAATTAGCAACATTAAATCATCACATAGAACTTAAGTCTTATTATCGACTTATTCTTTATTTTATTCATTCATTTATTATCAACGGTTTTAGGCGCTTTCCAAGACGGGGTAGTACGTAAATACCGCCAATTTCCTCACTTCGCTTCCGCAGGTGTATTTCGTATGAGTAAAAACCGAGCCATCGCGAAAATCTGGCTGTGAGATTGAAAATCGGTATTCCTTAAGAGCAAAAACCGAGTCTTTTTACGTTTAGTCAATAAATTGTGCCGTCACCGAGCAATCATAATTGTCAGTTTGCGATCACAACTGTCAGTTTTTCATCGCTGTTTCTTAGAGAATCAGCCGGCGGGTCTATTGTTAATTTCTTGACTTAAACTAACGGGTTGTATCTAATGTAATACATAAATATATATAGTAAGATAAGTTACCTTCAAACTGAGCGGCGTTCAGTTTTGTCCCATGTCTTTGTGCGTAGGTACTTGCTTCTAGATTTCAAGTATAAATGCGATAGATAATACGAAACGTCATAATACAGAAAGGGATAGTGATAGATGAAATGAAGCTACAGTTGACGGCAACAGTTTCGATATCTACGTGTTTCTTACTATAATATCATTAAATTGTCACCTCTCATTTAACTCACTACCATCTTATAATGCGACAACAATGAGGAATACTTCGATATACACAATCAATTCTGTGATGTATTACTTGGAACAATTATATTGTATTTCAATGAACTACTAACAATACCTTTTCTTGGAAACAATTATATATCTATAAAAGACGCGCCTAGTTTACACACACATATGTAGAATGATTATTCTGTCCATAATACACATGAACAGAAGAATCATATACATATGTGTAAACTACCCGCGGTTGAAATAGATAATTGTTTCCAAGAAAAGGTTTAGGTGTATGTTAAATCACTAATTTCCCGCTTAACAGCTGGACTGATTTTGATGCAAAAATGTGCTTTAAAAACTCCTCAAGAGTTATATACCTACCTAGAAATATATTAGGTGGGTATAATAAATCAAGTACTAACTGTTTAATTAGACATAATATTATGGTTCCTACCTACGGTATATAAGGCATCGGTTACCTAAGCACCTATACCTAATGTTAATATGGAAGTTGATTATTAAAATAAGTCGTGGGCAGCATGCTATTCAGTTCGCCTACGTAGCACTGTTCTGCCTCCAATTTGGTCGTGTCGTTTCGCAACGTATACGATCCAAGACTGGCTGTTAGTACCAAATTCTTAACCCACAGTGTTAACCGTGGGCAGGTGGAAAGTGGACCGAGTATACTTGACTGTTATGCAATATATCAATATGGTATGCACCTTATTGGATGCGAAAGTTGACAGTATTGACGACGTCCTTCACAAGGCGATGGTATTCTACGCATTTGGTTACCATAAACTTTTTATACCTAGTTACCTATTCCTTCTTTCTTCTTATTGTTTGGTTAGCGGTCAACCTGGTGACTAAGTTATTTAAATCACCGAAATTTAGACCTCTGTCGTGATCTAACGAAAAAAAAAGACAACTCAAACTCATTTATTCATTATGATCAAATGCATGATACTAATAAACATCATAAAAACAGATATCAGCATATTTTTTTTCTCTATGGCCAATTTGCTGACTAGGGAAGGGCCTTGAGAAGAATTGACAAAAAACAAGGCACGGAAACCAATATACTATACTAAATTAAATTTAGGTAAACAGTCGGGAGAGAGTAATAAGGAGTTAAGAGAGGTAGGGCACCATTATAGCGAGCCCGTCTAGAGAAGGACCTCCACCTTACAAAAGACCACAGCCAAATAACTACACACAGCGGTATAGTTGTGTTCCTGTGTGTGAGTACAGGTTTCCAGTGCTCATTTAGGGATGCGTTTTGAAAGAAACGTATTCCAATCCCAGGGTTTCTCCATCTTAAAGCCCTGGTGTAAAAAAACGGGTCGGCAACACACAAGTGACACCTCTAGTATTGTAAGCGTCCATAGGCTACGGTGACTGCTTAACATCAGGCGGGCCGTATGCTTGTTAGGCAACCAAGTAGTACAAAAAAAAACCACTGCGGTCATCCATCTATAGGGCTTACGTCATGCCCTTGATAGATTACCGAACAACGAGTGCACCTGGCTATGAGCGTCGCTTAAAATCTATTAAAAGATATATTTAATGTATATATTTTCTGATCTTTATGGTATCGCCACAGATATTATAATTATTCTTCGCACTAAATTTCGGTCACAGCGGGTAATCTCGCCGAAGACTAGCCATCTGTGTTGAAGATATTATAGTGCACAAGTGTGAATTCAAACTAAGGTGCATTCTCTATTCCCTCACTCTCGAGTCGACAGTAATCCGACTTCGACACGTCCGTAGAGAGATCAGGCGTTGTACCGACGGCTAAGTGGCGAAATCCTTCCAGGGCATAAACGGCAGGGAATATAAACGCTATCAACTTCTAAACTTCTGGCAACTATTGTAAATTAATTAGAAGACGACTAGAACACTAAACCAAAGAAGCAAAACGTGTCACTCACTACTAGAATAATAGTCCAGCCAAACAAATTAGATTCCTAAAGTTCCGTCAAAAGTACGTAATAATTTGTTTTAGAATAGGTACGTTGGATGTTCCAGAACTTACCGATGATGGTATTGTTAATTAAATTAAAAGCATGCTGGTTAGAAGAAGCAGATGCTTTATGTGACTCAAAGGAACTTGAATGAGTCATTTCCGTAATAGGTACGTACAATTCATCCAAATTATAAAGCAAAATTTGTTAGTCTCGTTCATTGGAAAAGGGACACGCACATCTAGAAAACTATCTGGATATACCTAGATATAAGTAAAAGAGGTCACAGATACAATAATATAACATTGACCACATCTAGATCTTCCATAAAACAGTTGAATTTATTGTTTATGACTTAATTTTAATGAGGCTTATATTAAAAAAGGCAAAGTAGCCTTCAATCGTCCACTTACACGCCTACCGACTCAATTAGCAGTCGCGAGTTTAGGTATACCTCACTAAAATGAGAATAACGATTTGTTTACGTCATTATATTTTTGTTGCATTTTGTTATGGGTTGACTTGGGAATCTACTTATTTTCCGTCGGTTAAAACGGCGAGTCAACTGTTTGTGTTTGATGAAATGATGATTCGAAAGAGAGAGTGTAACATCAAACTTTTGTGATATGGGTAACCCTGGGATAAGGAAAATGTTATTGTAAAGCTACAGCAGATAAGCTACTCTTAACATCAGCAATCTGCGATTTAGTCGCCTTTTAAAAGCTAAATGCTACGTTAAACACCGCACACGATTTTTGGAAGCTTCAACTAACACTACCCTCCGCACACATTCGGATGCCAGTCGCATCGTTTTGGTTTATTGTTTTATAATATTGCAAGATCCGCGACCGAACGCAAAGAGTCGCCAAATCGCGCTGTAGCATCGATACAATCGCAAAATCGAACAATTCCAATACCGCGACCGAACGCAGAAAGTCGCCAAAACGCGATGCAGCATCGTTAGAGTCTCAAAATCACTGATCACCAATGCTAGAAGTAGCATGTCTGCTATAAGCCTTATAATATATAAAATATACTACTTAATATTATATTAACACAATAGCACAATTTAATTATTGGTTGCATAATTTCATGTAGTAGGCGCTCATAGCCACTCTCTGTACTGTAAACGAGCAGCTGGTTAAGCTACCAATGGCACACTAACTCTCTAGGTGGGTGACCGCATAGTGTTATTTTATCTGAGCGTCTCCGTGCTTCGGAGAGCATGTTAAAAGTCCGTCCCGATTGTTGACAGTCGTTGGATCATGACAGAGAGGTTACCAATATAAGCGATCTAAATAACTGTCACCAGGTTGACCACTGACCAAACAATAAGAAGATTAATGAAAAATAATTTTCGAAACTTTAAAAATAAGTTATTTCGGTATTGAAATATTATAAAAGTGATGTATTGCGTACGATATGGTGCGTTGAGTTCAGTTCAGAGTGCAGGAGGCGAGTAGTGGCACTTCCTGCGGTTGCGTGACACTCGCTCCCCTTATCGTGTTCATTGATAGATTTATCTGGACGAGGTCGCGTTGTCCGCTCCTCGATCCGCGGCCCGCGCTAGTCACGCGCGCACTCTCGCACACACCGACACATACCACTATATACCTACTGCGAAAATTTTATAACTTAATATTATATTAATCATGATCCGAACGCAGCTTTCAACAGAAACAGTCTGTCCTAAAAGGAATTATTTATAAACGGAGAGGCAACACAGACTGCGCTGTTGTCATTCAGCGAAATCTGTTTCCGCGAAAAGGACCTCCCCATTTGGTTAGCGACGAGCGCTGTCGTCCAACATCCCACTTTCAATTTAAATACTAAACATTGTACATGTATTTAGATCTGAATATCCAGTTTGACTCTTTATTTGTACAATCTTCGTCGTTTTAAATAAGTAGTCTAGTCGGTTTATTTTTTCTTCGCAGTTCACTCAACATTATCTTGGCAAAAAACAAGACTGGCGCCACATTGATAAACCAACGAAGTTTTTTAAAGGCCCGTCATATTGGCTTTTAAGATAGATAACGTTAATTCTTTTAGAGCAACGGTATCTCGTTGGAAGCCCTTAAAGTGATTTTTATCTCTGCAACTGTATCCGGATAGTTGATTTTTTGTTGTGCCCATTTGGCACGCGTTTTGTTGCATTGTTTGATACCCAGGTGTCATAAAGATGGGCCGTTTTGAACAATATAGTAGCGTATTCATACTAAGAAACGATGAAAGAGGAGAACCGCTTCCTGTATTATCAAGTAGGTGTAGTGTATCGGTACAATGTGCATCGCCGCCGACGACACGACGTCGCGCCCGCTGTCTAGCTCGCTACACCAATATACGTGCAACGGGACACTGCTATTGCTAACGCTACGACTGATGACGACGAGTTATAATTTCCTGTCAATGTATATTATGAACCTCTATAGAAATCGACTTTGTAAGTACTTAGATAACATGGACTCGATATGCGGTTGTCTGACGCGGCCTGCTCAAATAGAGAAGGCGGCAACTTGGTGTTTGACTACCTCGCAATGAAAATGAGTAATGCCGCGTATAGGATGAATCTTTGACTAGATACAGAGCGGTTAAATTGATGCCAGTCACCCACTTAATATCATCTTAACAACGGTTATGTATCTAATAAATTATCACCAATTAGCGAATCGTCTATCATCGTATGTTAAGAGAGAACGTTTTGCGTCTGTGATACGTTTGAAAGTGATCATTTTAATGAATGAAACCACGGCACATTTTGTTCAAGGTCGGTGTTCGGTAGATCGTGTTTTTAAAGAGTGGTATAAATAGATGACGCACCGAGAGAAGATCCGGTGTAGTGTGCTGGTGGTAAGCAGTGTTTAACGTGTGTGGAGTGTCACTCGCGTTGCGCAGGCGCCTGCGCTGCGCGACGTGCGCGCGGGCGTGCGGCGGCCGACTGTTTCAGCGCTTGCGACGCTCCCCATTCATTCGCACGCATGAATGAACGACGTTTAGCACGTGGCCGAAAAAATTATACTGAAACTGTCGTCTAGCTGAACGGCATTAGCGAAAACTGCTGAGTCGACCTTGTCTGAACACGTCTAGACTACCACACAGACTCGTCTCTAACTATTCATCATTATTACATGGAAACATTTCTTAGGAAAACTAATTTTATACAAAGCTACAATTTTCCTGTTTTCCTACATGAGAAAAAAAACTTCTATGAATCACATAATTGTTTGATTTTGCGATAGCAAATACTTTTACTATTAGGTACTTTGCCAAGATTGGTTCTCGATTCATTTGACTACACTGGACTAAATTGTTTATTGTCGTCATCAACTTTTGAAATGCCTGCTTCAGTTGGTAGACAGAAAACAAATGCAGGAATAAATCTGGCTAGATTAGAAACTGGTACTTTTTAGGGTTATAAACAAAATATTTATATTTTTAGATTTATCTAAATTTTTAATGAATATTTTAATGTTTTAGTTATTTTATGAAATTGATCACAATTTTGGAGTATCTAATAATAGGGTGGGTTAAAACTAAATAATAAGAGCAGATTTATGAGAATCTTTTACCTAATAAAAGACTAAATAATAACTTGGATAGAATAGTGTTGTGTTTCATCCTGTAAGTACCTAGCGTTTCCAGAACTTTCCTTAGGTAACCATAGGTTGTACCTACCATGACATCCCTATAGAGATTAATTTCCCATCTCAATTTGAATTTCGAAAAATTACTAGTTTAAAACTTGGTACCAACCCAAAAAAAATTCAGCGATGTAATCGGCTATCATCATCTTTCTAGCTTTTCTGTGATATCTTTAACCACCTTGTTGATACTTTGTAACCTGAGTAATTTAATTTTGACTTACAATTTGCTTGTATGATGATGTAAGTCAATCTGTACGGTGAGTGGTTGTATGTGGTTGAAACAGGGTATTCGTTCTGGTTATACCGCTACTGGTGTAACTACGAGGACCTAGCGGAATGGTTGTACTTTGGCAAAGTGTGTTTGCAATAAAAATAGTTAGGTATTGGTACATGACATTAAGGGCCCCTTTTTCCATTCCTTTTTAAATCGAATATGCATAACAATAATACCTTAAGGTAGGTACTGAATATTTCGTATCATAGTGTTCCGCAAAGTATGTGCCACGGGACACTGCTGTACCGTGGTCATTGGTGTGCCCCGAAAAAATAAGATTATCTCATACAATTAGATAGACATAGGGCGCTCATTTAGGAATGCGTTTTGAAAGAAACGTTTTCCAATCCCAGGGATACTTCATCTTAAAGCCCTGGTGAAAATGAATGGGTTAGCAACACGCAAGTGATACTTTTGTTATTGAAAGCGTCCATAGGCTACGGTAACTGCTTAACATCAGGCGGGCCGAATGCTTGCTTGCCACCCAAGTAGTATAAAAAAAGACAGATGAAAGAATAACATAACACAGCAGTATAAAGTTTAAATTTGTTGATTAATCATAAAAAATGGTGTTCCTCGAAAATTTTCCGGCTTTCTAGATGTAGGTACCTTGAATACTAAAAATTTGCTTAACATTGTCAATCATATACATTATATTTTAAAGATGTCATTCTGAGATAAGCTTTATTTCTAAGATATTTTTTAAAATTTATGTCGTATGCATACTTACATATTACATATATACCAGTGTAGGTATATATGTATATATATATATATATATATCATTTTATGCTTAAATGGAGACCTAACCCACTAGGTTAAGAACCACACATTGTTTATGCAAATAAAGTTATTTTATTATACCTACCTACGTTAATTTAAAAACTGCCTTTAGGTACTATAAAGAGGTAAATTTTGGATAGCGGTAATATCTGAAATAAACTGATCCAAATCTGAAAATGATTTTACTATTTAATATTAAGCTACTCACATTGTATCCCTAAATGCTATACCTAGGCTACTTTTATATAGATACCAAGCGAGCGAACCCGCAGCCGGAAGTTAATTAGTCAAAAAAATATTTTAAAAAAAGTGCTTTAAAATTAAATTAAATATGATTTATTCAGCTCCACTTCTTATTATATTGCCAACAGCTACAAACTAGGTATATTTTTATGAAATATTAATATTTTTTTCTTGATAATACCTACACAGTAAAAAATTTGAACATTTCAGGATTTTAGTAGGTAGCTAGTAAATTTTTTTAATAGTTGATATGATTTTCTATTTTAGCTATTTTTTTTAATAATTTATTAATTAACGGGAAATATTTAAATAATTCCAACAGATGCCGACGGCTTTCAGGCCTTTCTTTACAAAATAAATATTACTTACGCATTACATACTAAATTTAAAGTAGATATTTGTACCTATGTATAATTTTAATAAAAAGAAAATTAAACTAAGTTCTAACAAAGTATAAATTTATATATCTATTAGCTAATTAAAGTAGGTACTTACGTAAAATATAATACTAAAACTGTTTTATTCAACGACACGTCACTTAATGTTTTTTCACACTTGCAATCACTTAGAACAGTTAGCACTAAATTATGTGACAAGAGGTCACTTCGCGACCGACCGAGGTTCATATCACAAGGAAGTCCGATGCGCTTTGAACGGGGCTAGTTCCTGAACGGGAGCAGCTCGCAGCCCGCGCATGCGCCCTAGATACCGGGGCGTAACCTAGACCCTGAAAACACCACCCCCTCGCCCACGCTCACCTCGTTGCCATAGTTACCGCTTCAAAAAACAACTAAAAAATCACGAAAACCACAAAATTCCGGCCTCTAATTATAATTTTGGGTCAAGTTATACCTTACATTTATCATAATAAAGTTAGTTTTGTATGATATTATTAGTAATTTAGTTAATAAGGCATTGACAATGCAAAATTACGTCATACGGAAACGCAGCGAAGAAAGTAGTTGAGTGCCTACTTCGAAAGCTCCACCCAATCGACGGTGTTCCTTCGTCCGCATTGGTGTTTCTTTGAATGGTGTGAGAAATGATGACCTTCTCAGTGAATTATTGACGACAAACAAGACCTACCTAGGTGGTATTGCAACCTAAATGAACATGGCTAAAATAACACACTTTGATGTCATTACTTAGGCTACAACAGTTCATTTAAAAGCCTAACCATCTTTGACGCATTTTGCTCTATACTTGTCCGACTAAACAGTTGGAGCTATAAACTTGAAATTTTACACAAAGGTTCCATTAATGACGTAAGTGATCAACTAAGATGGGATGTTTGAAAATTCAATTCTTAAACGGGTAGAATAATATGTTTAACACATAAATGGTTGGCCGCTCGTACGTCATAAAAAGAAAAACTTGACTTCGTAGTGTGCTGATTAAACACACGTGGATTCCTCTCCCCTGTCTTCTATATCGGACTGCTACATAGTGGGTATTACAACGAAACGAAGCTTTGGTACCACTTTCATAATGAGCGAAGCAAACGAGGAAGACAAATTGCCAAAGTCTACTTGTATTTTTTATGAGTACTGATGATGATTTTTATGATACACCTAGGTGTGTTCAAGTTGCCTTTGAATCGCAATGTTTTAGGCAAGTGTATTCCACCGTAGACCACACTACGTTTGACAAGATAGATCGCGGTCAAACATGAGCTCAATCACGGCTATTCTTGTTCCGCATGTATTATTTTAATGTAGCCGTCGGTACACTTGTTTGCGTTGGCAGTGTACCTACGATCCACCAGATAGTAAGCAGTTACCGTAACCGGTGGATGGACGCCTAAAGCCTAACGGTACCCATAGCGATAGTACTCACACACAGGAACACAACTACACCGCTGTGTGTAGTTATTTGGCTGCGGTCCTCTGTAAGCTGAAGGTCGTTCCCGCTAGTTGGCTTACTTTGTATGGTGTCCTACATCTCAATGTTTCTTAAACTTACTCCACACACGTTTTCCAAATCTCTAGTAGATAAGTTCTCGAATAAAAAGGCTAGTGAACAGCGAGAATAATATCGCCACTTCACTCTTGAGTTTGACCTGAAGCAGCTACTTCTTGCATTAAAAGCCAGTGCACGTAATTAAATGCATAATATCTAATGCATTTTATTGTAATCGTGATTGTAATTCCCGTGCTTCACATACCAATAATTCGATTATATTATTATTCTCTTGCGCTTTCAGTCCGTACGAAGATAACACTGATATAACAATATATAGAACATTCTGGACTGTAAAGCTAATTTCGTTAAAATAATTTAATTTTATTCTTTTTTTTTATTTACAGGTCCCTCCAAGTGTATGGAGGAGACCCGTCCCACTACGTGTATGGGTTAAGATGATGTTGATGAATTTATTTTTTTGTTGGTACTTTGACTGCAGCAGACTAAACGGTACAACTGTCATCCTAAGCTCCCGAATTTGATCGCCAGCTCGGGTTAATTGCAGGCAAATCCTCTGCAAATAACCCTATATTCAATGTTTAGTATTAGCCTGAAGTCTGAAATTGTTCCCGTTAATATCCACTGCAAGAGAGGGAAAACTCGAAACAAAACCCTATACCAACCCGTCTGGCCAGCGTGGTATAGTAGGCTAATATCCCTTCAAATGTATGAAGGAGATCCGTGCCCATCAGTGGGACGTTTATGGGTTGAGAAGAAGAATAAGCTCGTCATCTACTAAGTACATGGGCCATTCCATGGGTACTTGGATAGCGGACTAATGAAACGTCGCGCGCCTGTGTCTCGTGTGTGATACATCCCTATTACCTTAAAACTTGAAATGATGACGATTTGACTGACATGTCCAGGCGGCCAGGAGTTAAGTTGTAAATAGTATTCGCAACCAACGTCGACATAAGCAAAAACACTGGCCTAAAAAAACAGAAATGACGTCAATGTATTCAAAATAGGTTCATAAAGTCAGAATTACAAAATGAGCATAATGCTTTGAGTAGTAGTCATTATAATATTCAAGATTGCGATTGCGACGATTTTTTTACTAACCATTTAGAATCAACTTTCTACCTTTCTTTGATAATAAAATGCTGACCATCGCCGAGGGAAGCCATCTCTAAACCAATATCGAGTTCTGCCTATCCATTAGGTATTTGTTAAAATAGAACACTGGGCTAATTGATGATCGCAATAAGTTTATTAGACAAGCCTTACTGCAGGTATCCATTACCAATCCATTACACTGGTGTGCCCTTCCCATTTTCTAATCATTTAGAAATTCATTATTACTTCGTCACCATACATAGTTTCTATCAAATAACATTGCAAACAAATGAATTGCGAAATAGATTTCAAATCTTCGTACAAGTAGTAAGTAGGTACTTAATATTGAATTTAAAATGCAATTATTATCAGAATTTTGTTAGTAGGCACTTAATTTAGAAGACTTAAAAGAACATTTGGTGAAGCCAATTTCTAGTGGTGAATCTCCGTCTGTGAACACACCTTAATTTGGTCAAACCATCCTTCAAAGTATGACAACTAGATACTAATCTAAAGGCATGTATTTTACATATCCGTTTAAATTGAAATTTGTCTCTTTTAACCTTTGACTTTGAAGAATCACGTAACTTTTCGCATGATTTGTGCTGTATGCAGGATAAATCATAAACTTACGTTATCTGAAGCCAAAAATTACTATCGTACCTACATCTTGTTCGCGGTGCAAGGCGCAGCATTGTCATGGGGTAAGAATGCAATTTCAGTCGTGTATCTCAAGTGTTTCACGAACATTGGCAAGCGAATGTTAGTGCGTTACTCATCATTACCTGTTTGGTTGTTTTCAAATGGCATTGTGCAGACAGGACCAATCCTGAAAAATCAACTATACTTTTTACCTGCGCTTCTCACCTGTCACAATTTCGTTGTCACCTCTATAGTCATAAGATTACGGCTTTTATTCTGGATCATACCAAGATATCCACATATTATAAGTGTGTCAAAATGTCTCCAACACGAGGGCATTTAGAGAGCATATAAACAAGCCAACTACAACAGTCCAGTGTGAAAAGATCTCTCATTCGATGCTCGGAATGATGATATCTCCAATTGTTTGATTAAACAGCAATAAGAAATTTGACTAGAGATTTTATAATTATTTTTTAAATTGCTGCTACTTAGCATCATTTCCTTTGCACCAATCAACACGATCCTGCTTTTGTTCTGAAGTAAGTTTATGAAGAATCTTGAGACAATTTTTTTTTTTACTTCAATTGCATAGGGCATGCACATAGTTAATCGAATAGATCCGATAGCTGTAAGGTCAGCAATGTTCTAATTTGGAAAAAAAAAAAAAAATTAATAATTACTTACCTACTTACTAACAATTCTTCAAATAGGCCTCAAAATGGAGGGTCAGAGGATCCCATTATTCAGCAGACTGAAATGACGCATGTACGATCTAAGTAAGTTCAATTCATTTGGCAAAGTTCAACTAGCGAAAGGTCACAAGTAGGCTGGCCTACAATAAACTCATTGGAGCTGAGTTTAAAGCTTCTTTGATTGCCACTATTGTATCATGTACCTACGTAATGTAACTGTATAGGTAGGTATGCAATATTCCTTTAATGCTGAAACTAAAAGCTTTTCCGAAAGGTCAATGGAAATGCTGCAGCTTTGCAAGTAGGTCGAAACCTTATCAGCGTTAATTGTATTCTGTTAAAATAGTATTAAGCTCTTTATGATTGAAATTCCTTTATATTTTACAAAATATAGCCAACAAAAACACCTATTGAACGTAGGTAAATTATTTCGGTTAGATTTAAACGACTAGGTACCTGTTTTGTTGTAATAATCAATTTTCAAACTCAAAATTCATGAATCCATATTGGTTTAAAAATAACACTATTATTTATACAATTTAATGTAGCAGGTAAGCCAGAAAGTCATATTAAAATGTTTTTTTTTTTAAACTACATCTACCAATATTTATTTATCTTTGCTTTCCGAACGGGTGGTGTCTCCCTCACATGCATAAATGAGGTGGAAACTGTGAGGTAATTTAGTTATTGCTGACGTAATATCGATTTCGAAACATGCAAACTAGGGCGAGTCACTACAGAGAAATAAAAGTTATAGATACCTATATATAATACTAGCTGTTGTCCGCGTGGATGTCGGTTATCGCAGCAAAAAGCCTATGTGTTATTCCAGACCATAATCTATCTGTGCGCCAAATTTCATCCAGATCCGTTCAGTAGTTTTTACGTGAAAGAGTAACAAACATCCATCCATCCATTCTTACAAACTTTCACATTTATAATATTAGTAAGGATATACCTATCTGTACCTAATAGATATCTAAGTACCTACTTACTTCTTCTTAGCGTGTCGATGGTAATCCCAAGTTATGTCGGTCCAGAACTTAGCCACGAGTTTTCGTTTCTAGTTCCTGTAACGTGCAAGTATCAGGGCACGCAGAACATAATATTAAATGTCCCATCGTTTGTGACACAAAGAGAGGTAGGGCACCATACTAGCGAGTAAGTAAGCCCGACTGAGGAAGGACCTCCACCTTACAGAAGACCACAGCCAAATAACTACACACAGTGGTATAATTGTGTTCCTGTGTGTGTACAGACCTCTAGCGCTCATTTAGGGATGCGTTTTGAAAGAAACGTATTCCAATCCCAGGGATACTCCCATCATAAAGCCCTAGTGTAAAAAAAGGGTTGTACGCAAGTGATGATACCTCTGATATTGCAAGCATCCATAGGCTACGGTGACCGCTTCGCATCAGGCGGGCCGTATGCTTGTTTGCCACCTAAGTAGTATAAAAAAAATACAGCACCACATTTCCACTCCGGTTATTTTCCTTGCTTTGACCTTAGTCCGATAGATACTTATGATCAATGATACCTATGATCAGCTGTAGGCAGGTAGCAGTTATCATTAAAACACGATTACGAACGATTACCTGTACCTACTATCTCTCAGAATCTTAGTGAGTCAAGCTCGATGGATTCAATGACAGGAAGACGAACAAATTCATTGCAAAGTAATCATCGTTTTAGATTGCTCAACTTCCCATCTAAGAATTTATAGAATCATTATTTAAAATTGATGTCTTGTTATTCGTTAGCTATATAATTCACCACATTCAGATGTCCCAATATGTTCGATTGAAAAGAATGTAGGTATAGGAGAAAAAAAAATACAAAAAATAAATATTACTTTGTAATTTAATAAAAGTTCTTCAATATAAGAATATGTCCGATTCCATCTATATAATACAAAGCATTTCAAAAAGGGAAAATACCTACATACAAAATACAACCTCCTTTGGTACACATCCAAGTTTACCAACATTTTCAGTTCACATACCCTGTATGTATCATACGAGGGTACCTACTATTCCAAACGGCGTTCCTTTTTTTTTCAAATTTCAACGAAAACTTTATTATTATCGTACAATAGACGACCTCCTTAACAAATCGCACCTTTAATAGAAAAATGGCTTAAGTAGCTATCAGCTCAGCAGTTATCTTGTGTTAATTTTATTTGCAGAAGGTTGAAATTACAAGGAGCAATCTTCTTACGCCGTTATTCCATTGATGGTGTGATTAGTGCCTCCAGTGGCGTAAATTTATTGTAGTTCTTACATTGAATTTAATATTATTAATATCTACATCGGGAGCACCGAGCACCGCACAGTGGTAATGCCTAGACACGCGACATCGAGATCGTTTATTGCACTGTTTAAAAATTACAATTAACGTATTTAATGCAAAAATTTCCACACTATATTTTATTTACATAAAACTACAGAATTTTATTGTAAATAAATCAACGTGAACATTTTATTTACAAAGGATATTTCAATAAATTCATCTACATAAAAAAATGTTTTAACAACTCATTTGAACATCTATGCCTGACTGATGTAGTTCTGTGTAATCGTTTTTTTTTTTCCTTTAAATAAATAAACATGTATAATACTATTTACAATGCGTTTCGTATAGATTTATCCTTCGTTTCGGCATCGGTAGTTACATTGGCAGTTGTAAAACATGTGATAAGATAAAACTAAATACAAGACTTTAGGCTCAAGGCACACTGATGCAGAGTCGAAGCGACGTATTTTTTATATTATAATGAATACTGAAATTTATAATCCACTGTTCTAGACTTCGCACACTTCGATTTTTTCGCATCGATACTAACGAGATGCAATCGCTAATCGCAAGCTGTCATTTTCTACACCTTTATGCTTCGAAATCAATTGCAAACGCGATACAGTTGCATAGTGTCAACCTTTACCCCTATTTCTGCATCTATTCAAAAATGTATTTAATTCGCGAATGTATTAAATCAATGCATTAGCGCTTTCGGTACCCACGCGTTTGATTCATTCCTAGAAATAGTAATAAATAACAACTTTAATTTACAAATTTTACGTGACCGCATCGCAAAAATGAGCATGGAAGCGGCAAATTCGAACATTTTACGTCGCTTTGATTCTGCATTAATGTGGATGGAGCTTAAGCCGTGACATTGACTTTAGCATTCTCCCACCAATAAACATAAAATCACGTTAATATAAAATGGGATAACAAAATGGTGAGATTCTATGATACATGGGGTAGTACTGTTAGATGGAACAGACAAAGCAGACGGAGCTACGTCGGTATTACAAGTTATTGGAGAGCTTCACCGTGAGGTATAGATGACAGGTTTACAATATCTGGAAGAGCTTCTTCAGCTCTACCATCAGTTGCCAGTCGGTCTTGATTAGATCGTCGCGGAAGTAATCCTTGCAAGCGTCGATACTAGCGCGCGATATCTGGAACAAAGGAAACCATTGTTAACACCACCAATTAGTCGGACATTTAAAATAGCACGTCAAATTATATCGAAACTTTACAGAATAGGTAAGGATAAGGACTTCATGGTGTGCCAAGCGCAAAACCGCTTTCTTATCGTGGCCTACATAGGGATTTACGCCAACTTACTCCGCATTGTAACTGAGAAAAACCTTATAACAATGCCCGATCTGAGAATTGAACTCTGGTCATCGCGACCGCAAACTTATATCGCGGGACCCAGGAAGAACACACAACTATAATATATAATACCCAAATCAAAAGCTTTAAATATTGAATTGCATCTTGTACATTTCCACGAAGAAGCTTGTATTTTAGTCTAATAATATTAATACATGATAATGAATACAAAGGCGAAAGAACAAAAAGCAGTATGTACAATAAGCGGTCCTACCGCTAAGAGCGATCTATTCGATAATGTTTATTGTCAAAATCTATTTCAACACACCTCAAAGTCTAAACATGTCGCCAACTATTATTACTCTAATAAAATACAAACAGAATTACTAGTAATTTACTACAAACACACCGGATGCATACTTTGCATAATAATATATCCCCTTAAATTACCGGTGAAAAGTTAATTGAAATCCATTAAGTCACAATTAATTTAAAAAACTGCAGAATTTAATTGCTGCGTACCAATATATAAGTAAAACTGGTTCGACCCGAGACCCGAGCGAGACACCTTCAGATCTAAAAATAGCTGTTTCATGTTGAATGTAAGTGGTTCATTCAGCACGACCTAGTTTTGGGCGCATTGATTCAGCAGCCGAGGGTGAATGGGTGGTTTTGACGTCATAGGGAAAATAGGACAGGTTGTGCAAGTAAGGAATTAGGTCAGATGTACCCTCCGCTACCCTCGCTTCCCTCTACGACCCGGTGCAGCCGAGCTCAGGCCGTTGTCGACGTCGTCGGTAACATTGGCTCCGGCTAGGAAATCATATTATCTACCGCTGGAGTATCGCGTTTATTTTTAGGTCGAGGGACGTGCAATAAATAAGATTTACAAGGTGAAACGTAGAAGGTTACGCAAAATTTATATATTGGAGAGATGAAAATGTTATATTTAGAATTACATATTATAATATAGGTTTAAGTAGATAAATATTTTTTGTTAATTTTTAATCCTAAACTAGGCAGGGCTTACGGGAACCAGATAACTGGTGAACAAAGAGCTAAAATATATGTCCAGGGTTAGAGTAGCACCCACAGTACAGTACTCTTTTAAAGAAACGAAGAGCAATTTATGTATTAATGTATTTATAGAGAAGATGAGGTATTAATTAACCTCACAGATATATACCTACCTACTGAACTTCATTGAGACATTATAAATAGTTATTTGTATCGCCTATACCTACCGGCTACGAGTGGCAAGATGGCTCATTCTACATCAAATTCTTTGGCATGGGCTACATTTGTCTTCGTTCATTCAGTATTTAAACTACATATAAAAAACTAAGATTAATCCCATTCAATCTGGCATGAGTATTGATAGTCAAGGTCGTTTTACTACTTCACTGCCTCGTTGGTTTAAAGTGCGACTGGTGATGCGATTCCCGGAACAGGCCAAAAGTAAATAATTGGATTTTTGGTCAAGAAATTCGCAAGAGATGCTCGATGTTTGGAAATTGAAGGTGTTTAGACTCCCGTGCCTCGGAAAGCTCGTAAAGCAGTTGTTTCTAAGCCAGTCAAACGCAAAGCAAACGCTATCATTCTGCGTATATGTCATTGTGTGTATTCAACGTTAGGTAAGTGAATCTCTCATAATGCGAATGTGACGTTATACGAATCTGTGCCCTTAGAACAAGTTTTGATAGTATCATAACGAAATTTCTATGCATTTCTTGCCCTCTTATAGAAAGTAATATAATCTGCAGGAATATGGAAAATAAGATAAACTTTGCAGCATGAGTTTTGTGATCTCATAATTTTTGATTTATTTACTGTGTTAAATCAGGAACTCGTCCTCGTGTGCTGTCTTTATTCGAATCTATTACTTCCTGGTCAACATTTAAACAAAATATCAAACAAACAAACTTGGGCAATTTTTGTAGCTTTTCGTTTAATGATGGACCTGAACGGTGCATCTAAGCGTATCTTCTTTGTGTCTATTTAAAAAAAAAATTAAAACCATAGCAAGATAAGTTTCAAACTTAAAATACCATCAATTATTTCATAAGCCAAAATCCATCCATTATCGCCATGACGAACAACAAAGTGATCTCGCGTAGAACACAGAACAATGTTAAGTTCCATCAATGAAACCGCACAGCGAAATATCAATGGGGCTTCTACAATGGGCCTGGCCGCGCTCTGACCCGGTCAATGCATCTGTGTGCGAAACGATTGCGTCTGTGTGCGAACTTGTAGCTAGGGAACAGCGAAGTTACGACGCGTGGCCCTTCTAAAACATTGTTAGTACAGACAGTAAAATAATATCAAAGAACTGGATATACTAGATGTTTTGTAATGAACCGGTGGATGATTTTGAAAGAAATTGATAAAGACAATTAAAATGTTCACTAACGGACACAAATTGTATGTACTGAAAAACTTTCAAATAAAATCTAAAATTAATATTCTAACTTCTATTGTCAAATGAAATTTGTTTTTGCTTTGTTCTCAATTTTTATACATAAGTTTTTGTAATATTGTTTTCGCCGCTATTAGTTTATTATTATGTAAAAACCGTTTGTATTATGTGCTATCTAAAATGTATACTTATATTTCTCTATTGTGTATAGTCTGTTTCCTGAATATTGATAAAGTACATAACATAAAACAACAATATTTATCCAATATGCAAACATGTAGTCACATCACAACAGGCATAGACTCACTATCCAGGTTATGTATCAATGGACTAGACTATAGTAGATGTTTTGTAATGAACCAACGGATGGTTTTGAATGAATAGAGACAGAATGTTCACTAACGGATAAGGCTAATTGATTGATACGAAGGCAGATAGTATTGAAATTCCTTTTCTACTTTGATGTGGAGGATGTGATAAATAAATTATAAACCTTAGTGGCTTTTATAGGTTAAGTTATACCTACAAAATGTTTTATAAGATTTTTTTAAATGTTAATAAATGGAAAAAAAATGTTTTTTTATTGAGAAATCTTCAACTAAAATTGTGACCTTGTAGCCTTATCTATTTTGCTGACTGTACATTATGAAACCTAGTACTGTTTGAAATAGAAATCATATTACAAAAGAAGATATAAGAAGATAATATGATATTGCGACAAAATCCTTATTAAAATTATAAATGTGAAAGTTTGTGAGTATGGATGGATGTTTGTTACTCGTTCATGTAAAAACTACTAAACGGATCTGGAAGAAATTTGGCACAGAAATAGATTATGGTTTGGAATAACACATAGGCATACTTTTTACAGCGATAACCGACATCCACGCGGACGGAGCCGCGGGCAACAACTAGTATAATAGGTATATATTTACCAGCCCCTCTAGACAAGTGGCATAAACGGTAGCCGAAATAGAATAGAAAGCAAACGACGCGACGTACACTTGCTTATAATCCTATACATTTGCTTTCTATTCTATTCATTTCAGACGCAGTTGTCTGGTTTCATGGTAGTTATAGTTGGGTACAATGTCTATATGACCTAGGATACTGTTTTTTCGTTGTCGAAAAGACCTCGGCTCTGCTCGCGTGTATGTCGGATATCACGATAAAATTTATACCCTATTTTTCCCCAGTATACCATCTATATCTTTGCCAAATGTCATTCAGATCCGTTGAGCCGTTAAGTCGTTTAAAAATGACAGACAGACAGTTGCTTTCGTATTTATAATATTAGTATGGATTATTTATGTGTGGCATAACACAGTTGTTAATACTTCGTCTGTAAATCTTACAACATCCACATTACTCAGTGGTATTGCAAGAGTACGTGTACAGCAGTGAAATCAATGATAATTACAAAATAAGACAAGCCCTGAATCGTGAACACATCGCTAACTATCGGTCGTGGAAAGTCTTACGTGATGCTTGTCGTAAAGGAAAACTGTATATAAAAACTGATATTGAAGGACTCAAATAGGAAAACTGTTCGTGAATTACGTAATATCATAGATGGACTCATATCATTGTACCCTGATGTCTCGAAAGTGTATTAAATTCTACCTAGATATATTTTTAGATTTCTATCCTGATAATTAAAATTCTACAAAAAAAAGTCTACGCATATGTCTAAAACTCTACCCTGATGTCTTAAATGTTTTCAAGTTGTGTAATAATGCATTTAAAATGTCTCTAGGGTATAGGACCTTATTTCGACTTAATTTTTGTACACAGAAAGATTTTCTTAGCACAATTTTGCCTGAGTTATCTACGATATAAAATTATGTAACAGAAACAACATCATCTCCACATTTATTTCTAAATTAGTCCTAAGAGTTTGACCTTATAAGCTTTATTGCTTAGTTAGAAGTCTAGATTCTCCACACGCAACTCTCCTTACAATATTCTAGGAAACAGATTATCCAGTTATTAAATAAACGGTAAAGTTATGAAACTATAGAAATATTATAGCAATCATAACCCTCCTTTTTGCTTCGCCGTAGTCGAGTAAAAATACATCTACACGCTCTAATTGAAGTAACTAATCGAACGTAGAAGTTCTTTTTAATTTGTTTCACAAATCAAAACAAAAAACGACTTCAAGAGTTTGACATCAAAGTGATTCAGATCATATAAGAGTGGTCAGGAGATCGTATGGAAAACTATGACGTCACTAACATCCAAAAATACACCGGCCTTCGGTCGGGTGACGGAAAATCGTCGAGTTCACATTGAGTGCTTTTATATTGTGCAAAGGAAAGATTGATGTTTTCCACTAATCGAAAACAAAACAGGAAGCTTTTTATGTAGTGTTTAGAGGGTTCATATAACGTGATATTTGTGAAGTATGCTAGCAGATATATTAGCTTTGTACCTAATATATCTCAACAACATTGTGAACGTGGAACGTTGCTTGCGTCACGTAATGTTGCAAATTAATACTTCATATAAAATAGGTAATATCACGCTTTTTTCTTGGAGAAATAAGCAGTGAGGTTTTGAGGGTGTGCCTTCGTGCGTGTGATTCACATTTTTCTAGCTAAGTAAAGACTCATGTAAAGGGGGGGTTCAGTACGATATACCGGTACATTTTCAGACTCAGATATCACGTCAAATAATAGAATAAATAAGAGTCAATAAGTAATTTAATATTTTTTGTTTGCTTTAATTTGCTAGTCTATTCAGCAAATAGTACCTAAGAAAATAATAAACCAAATAAGCAGCTGTACTCTCAACGTTAAGTCCGCTGAGACACAGGACTTATCCCCGAGTTCGGAACCTGTGGTTGGTTAGATTTTGGATAGATGAATACTTGCTACTAAATCACACCAGAATGACTAAAAGTATCTGGATGAAATTTGGCATAGAGATAGATTATAGTCCGAAACACTGTTCCCGTGGATTTGTATTTATTTATTTATTTATGGAATAAATTGTACACACGGACGAAGCCGTGGACGAAAGCTAACCTACGAGTATATAACAAAGTTGCATGCACGGGTACATTCCGTCTGCCTTTCAATTAAACGTCTCATGTGATTATTGCGTGTCCAGTTGAACTTATTTGTAGGAGTCGAGTGCCTATTTATTATCAAGTTTGACATACCTATTGATGCAATTATTGTTCTAATTTAAGCCTTAGTCAATGAATTACGTTTGGTTACGAACAGCTGCTGTGTTCAATGGCGGAACTTAAGACAATTGTTGAAATATAATGAGTAATTGAATATAAACTTTTCGAAAGTGTCTGAAATTTGGATGGCATTTTTGTATGAAATTCTTAATAAAAAGTAACGTTCAGTTTTAAATAATTGACACTAGTGCGAGGCCGGGGTAGGTCACAAAATTATAATAAATACGATTTTTTTATCAGAAATTGATTGATTGTTTATGACAAGACAAAATTGTGAATTTCGTCAATGAATGAAAAGAGCAATGCCGTAAAAGTATTTACGCTGTAAATAATATAGAGAAATACATACATATAGCCAGTATATCATAACTATTATTTTATGAATGACTATGATAAACATTAGTGTACCCTTATAATGCCCGAATATAACAGCAGAACTCTCCAAAGCTGTGTTTCATGTCACAAAAAAAATTCTGACACGTTGTATAATTTAATTTTTTATAAAAAAAGCAAATGGAGGCGTGAAAAACGTAATGATAAACAAACATAGGAATATCTGGCGTAAGATCAAACCTAGCAACAGTGCGGTAGAGAAGTAGCTATATCATATAACTGCAGCGTTCCCCTCCGTGACGAGGTACCCGCGACCTAGTGACCCAACCATCCCCTCTTGCCTTCCCCCCGTTCCTCTCCCCGCTGCAAGCGATCAATGGAACCGTGCCCCCTTCACCATTGAAGCTAACCTTCTACTTGCATTGATACAATGTTTTAAGTATGAATGAAAATCCTTCAATGAGTTTCTTAACGTTAGTTGTGCTTGACACCGCAGACTTGATATACAATGTTATAGATTATACATACGAGTTATATATAGAGAGACTATACTGCCTCGTTGGTCTAGTGGATTCGATGGGTCGGGCCAAAAGTAATTGGGTTTTCCTAACAAAAAATTAACAATAAAATATCCGAAGTTCAGAAATTGGCGGTGTTAACATTCCCGTGCCCCGGAAAATTCATAAAAGTCGTTGGTCCTACGCCTGACATTAGGATATTTCTGGTCGTTGCCGTCCCATTGGACTATGTCAGTGACAGATTTGCACCAACACTTGTGCACTATGATATGTATCTGTCGTAAACTTACGTTCAAATTTGCTTTCTATTATATTCGATTTGACTACAGTTTATGCCACTTGTCTAGAGGCACTGTTATACTATCTAACAACTTTCGGGACCCACCCACATGTCCACCACTGTAACTCCTGTAAGCCAGGATTAACAGCAGAGTAACCAACTGATTCACCGAGGCTTGACACTCGTGCGTCCCGTGGACAACTAAACCTATTACCTACTGTCTTGGACCTTGCAACGAATAAACTATCTAGAAAAGTTTTTGAACGTGCCTTTCGAAGCACGTAGACGCTCAGAAGAAATACCATGTGTTCACATCTTTAGGGTTACCACAAAGTTGGTAAATTAACCGTTGTAGTCTAAAAAATATACTCTATATATAGTGAGGAAGGACACTACCGTAATCTATCAAAATAAATACTTTCCATTTAGGACTGATTCAGTCGGCATATAAGTACGGGCTGGCAACGAGGCGGGCGTGGCGCTCGCGACCTGCGGCGTTCGAAATTCGAAAATGTCACGAGTATTTATTTTGCCATAATGCGACAGTGTCTTCACTACATATTATATAGAGAGAGATACTTTATTGCACTTTGTCGTACAGGACAGATCGTTTACCGAACAGCGAGTGCAACTGGCTATAAACGCCTCACTTATGTATTGAAATACGAGTACTTTTTACGGTTGTAAAAATATGAGTAGCAAAAATATTAACATAAACATACGGGTCACAACAACACATAAGGTATTTTGTTCCAACTTTTATAGTTCGAGAGAAACACTAAAGAAATTGATTCCACATTTTTTTTTATTTGCAAGGAACATGTAAACACACAGCCAGTGTTTATATTCGTATGTGTTATAGAAATTATATTAGCGATTATGTAGAAGTGATACCTATTTCTATTTTCAATCAAAAATCATTTGACTGCAGTGCTTACGTCTTAATTTTTTACTGCGCGGTTGGTTCGATTTCAATCTACATACGGGAGTCTGAGTATCGTTTGTGTACGTGATTTTTATATTTTGTAAACGGCCCACCTGATGGTAAGCAGTTTCCGTAGCAATTATACTTGCTATAAGTATCAGAAACATTTTCAATCTTGCATCTTAAAACACCAGAGCGTTGTACCTAACACAATACAACTTTTGCAAAGTAAGATTCACTCTGACGTGTCTCTATCGACATAAATATCGGCGCTCGTTAGCCAAGTGCACTCCTTGTTTCGGTAAACGATAAGCTAAGCAACCAAGGGCGCGGTAACCTTATAGATGGGTGGTATTTCATCTAAGCGTCTCTGTGCTTCGGATGGCACTTTAAGAGTCGGTCCCGACTATAAACAGTCATTAGATCAAGACAGAGGCCAAAATATGGGCGATGTAGATAACTCTGTCACAATGCGTCTGATAAGAAGATCGAAATAAATACCTACGTCTTTTGTAAAATTGGCAATAATTTAAACAGCTTACAAAATGACACCATTATACATTACAAAATCTTGATACCATTTCTATAGGGTATTTATAATTTCTATGGTATTGTATTGAACGAACAGGATTCAAACAAACGAGATTGGCAGTAGCCGATTGCATCTGTAAATCTGTATGTACATATACATAATTATATGCTGATACTATCAATAGTTGTTACAATGTTGTTGAAACGCAACAAAACGTATAGGCAAGATAATTACGACATACCGCTTCCGCTCGCGTCTAGAATACTAATATTTACATTCAATACTAGGATTTTAGGTTGGCCTGACCCTATTGATAAGTGGCATAAACGGTAGTCGAATCGAAAAGTAAAAAAGCAAATCTTGTGACGGAACAAATGGTTGTTTCTAGTCTATGTGGACTATGTGCGTCTATGTGATTTCATGCGAGTTCACATTCGAGTTCTTATAGTAGGTACCTACAAGTCTAAGTAAATAATCTCCCGAGTCGTCCGCAATGCGTTCTATAAATAGTGGTATCAATCGGTGCCATTTGTCTATACAGCTAAAACAGTACCGATATATTGTGCAACGTGTTGCCCATTCATTAAACAGTCACCCGTGGCATAGAGGAGCGCACACATTGACCACTTCACTGACAAATAGCATACCTATTACGCAAATTTAATATCTCTCACGTATAAAAAGTAATTTGTCAAGAAAAATATATTCTTAATACGTTTATTGCACTCAATATGTATTTATTTTAGTATTATTATGGACCCCGTCAGGTACGGCAGACGCGTAGGAAAACAGAAGAGGCCGTAATATAATTAAGATTGTGATGGTACTAAACAACTTCAATAATTAAGGTGTCCGAATAGTCAAATTGAAATGTGTTAATTCGGACAATGTGTCCGAATATATATTGTGTCTGAGTCGTCAGAAAGTCTTTTTATTTTGGTTTTATCTTGGTATTTTCCTTAACAAAAAATTATGAGTTTGCTACTGCTTGAATTAATTAAGTTTTTAATACGCAGATTAATTTTAAAAGCTACAAGTAGTAGCTAACTCGTGCTCTGACTTTGCTATCTACCGGTCCACCCACTTCGATATGGGTATCGCTACTCTTATCGACAGATATATAGGTAGGTGCGTAATAAGTATTCGGGAGTCTCTATAAAACTTTCAAGCATCATTTGAAAAGCGCTGTTTATTTTCATTGCAATATCTGATATAAACGTTTTAGAAACTAGATCAAGAGAAATATGTTAGGCTATTGTAATATTTTCAAAGTATTTACGTAGTTTATACGATAGTGGTATATTTTGTGATTCATTCTGAATTCTTCAGGTAAATCGGTCAATAGCAATCTTATGACTCAATATTTTAAGTAGTACTAAATTGTAAGGAGTACTAAAAGCTTCACGGACGCAATATAAAAGTACTTTTTAATACGATTCCCGCACCAAAGAACGGCCCTTTTACTTCTGCCTCTTATTTGGTTAGTGGCCAACTAGTAACAGAGTTATTTAGATCGCCCATAATTAGGCATCTGTCGTGATCTAACGACTGATAATGTCTGATAAGACGTCTACTGCTCTTCGATCAAATATAACTATGTATATTTGATTGAAGCCACTGCTGGACATAGGCCTCTCCCAAGGATTTCCATAGCACTCGGGCCAGAGCCTGCCCACGCTGCGTTTTCCAGTTTGTGGTCGCCACTCTAGAACTTTTCTGCCCCAGCGGCCATCGGTTCTACGCCAACGTTCGTTGCCAATCTTTTCATTCAATTTTTAACCTATGATAATTCTTGTACACTCTTTTGTCTGTAAAATTATGTCTATGAAATAGTGAGAAGAAGCCATAAGCGGTAACACAACATCTTCATAGCAATTTATTTTTGATCCTAAAATTAAATTACATGGATAATGTCAGCGATAATATTACGCTAGATAATAGTCATTATCTTACGAATTTCAAATTAAAACGGTAAAAAAAATGTATTTTTTCTCATTGAGTTGAACGAGGATGGAGGCCTGATTTTTATTGAATTAAATAAAACCACGAGGCCCATAGAACGCGACCACGTCTCATATCCGTATGTCATCACTGGTAACACACAATGGACAACCTCAGCTGAAGACTGAATGTTGTGGAAATCCTCGGCGAAAGCCTTTGTCAAGCAGAGATGATCTTTCAGCTGAGATGACAATGAAATATAACCAAATTAGACGCACTAAGTAGATATAGATTTAACAAAATAATACAAGTAGAAAGTTTTCAATTAGAACATAAACTACAATAGAGTGGCTATTAGAACTACAAATTAACGTCGTCGAATTGATTAATTTGTTGATCCTTGGTAGACGCCCAATATGCACGCTAAACACAGCAGACGAGCGCTTGCGCAGCGACTTTTAATTAGATCTCTGAATGAAGGGCTCGTGACTAAATAATAGATATCACCATCGCTCCGTGTAAGTATTTATAGATTGGCCATCTACGTCTTAGTAATACTGCCGTGCGCTCCGACGAATATATTATATGTATATCTGACTAATTTCCGCCCATACTTACAACACGGGAACAGTGATTATTCCAGGATAAAAAGTAGCCTATGCTATTCTAGACTTTAATCTATCTCTGCGCCAAATTTCATTCAGATCCGTCCATCCTACCTACCTATTTTCACATTTATAATATTAGTAGAAGGATACATACTGGCCTATCGGTAAGAGGTTAATGAAGACAGCTTAGCCGGAGGTCGTGGGTTCGAATCAAACCCAGGACAAATTCAAACCCTCTCCGGCGACGCCCATGCTACAGACTATAAACTATACCTACTATACTCTGATTCATTCAGTACTATGCTAATAGGAATCTAATTCATAAGAAACTGGGAAATCCTAAAACATGTTTTCCTTATCACGGAATAATTTAATGATAAACTGTTTTGATAGCATAACCATTCATGGTTTCGTTCTGGGAATTCCTGTGACGTATGTAGATTGTTGCAAGGCAGATTTATGATAAAAATGTACACAGAATATATTAGATTAAACATTTCGGAGCATTGGATAACAGGAAAACGATTGATTTTTTAATTGACTGCTTTGGTAGTCCAGTGGTCGCAGTATGAGCCTGCTGTGCACGAAGTTGTGGTTTCGATTCCCATACAGGACAAAACTTTGTGTAACCCACAAAGAGTTATTCTGTGTTCTAATTGTATGTTTGTAAAGTCCCCTGGGATACAGAGCTTGTTCTCTAGTGCAGTTGTCTTTTTTTTTACACAGCTCTTTGATACAACTTCCGCACTAGGGTACAAGTCCCGTTTTGCGCGGAGCTTCAAAAACGTACACACGGCAACGAGGATAGCTGTTCAGGGCCGCTTTATGAAGATTTGTTTTTTAAGAAAACCATTGTATATATTTCTGTGGAATTTGGTGACAGTGTACAATTAGACTAAACCTACAGATAAAAATATATTTCACACAAATTCATACATTGGTTTTCCTAAAAACGAATCTTCATATAGCAGCCCTGAGCCTCTAGACAAGTGGCATAAGCGATAGTCGAATCGAAAAGTCAAAAAATAAAATGTATGGGATTTGACGTAAGTCTACGATATAATGTCGTAAACTTACGTCAAATCCCATACATTTGCCTTTTTGACTTTTCGATTCGACTACCGTTTATGCCACTTGTCTAGAGGCTCTGAGCCTCTAGACAAGTGGCATAAGCGATAGTCGAATCGAAAAGTCATAAAATAAAATGTATGGGATTTGACGTAAGCTTACGACATTATGTCGTAGACTTACGTCAAATCCAATACATTTTATTTTTTGACTTTTCGATTCGACTATGGCTTATGCCACTTGTCTAGGGGCTCTGTACAGCTAACTTCATTGCCGACCGTACAATTCGAGGACGTAAATAGCACCTATTAAACATGTCGACAATTTTCATGCTGTACATTTGTATCAGTCAATTGACTGATAGCTTAAAAGCCCAACACCTGAGCAGGCTCGCGCTGTATAGTTAAATCATAGGCCTGATGCAGAAGGCGGCACTTCTGGACACAGAACTTATTGTGATGAGATTCCTGTCTCTGAAGTAGTACCGTTAGTCGGTTCCTGTCCCCAATAATGGTCGGGTCTAATTTTTAGACCCTATATTTTTTTATTTCTTATCTATAAAACAAACGATTTTATATAGATATAATATTATATATAAAATCGTTTGTCTAGAGTGATTATCAACTAGTATTAGGTTTAGGCCTGTTAAGATAAATTGTAGTATTTTGTTATCTTTGTATAAAAAATTAGCTTCTTTATGTTGATGCCCGTAAAATTTGAAAAGTAGTCTATGGATTGATTTGTTTTTTTACTGGACGTTGCATTCTGTAGAAGAGTGTTTGCATATGTTTTTTGTCCTACGGGTTTCATGGGAACGGGGAATTCCCAGCATAGCATATGACAAATGATCCACAGAGAAGGGTGGGCGTAAAATATTAAATCTGTGACTTACCTTGCTGACTAGAAAATCAGTCTCGTCGAAATGTCTCCCGAACATCTTGGGAGACTCGCCGGGTATGGGCTCGATCTTGATGCACACCTCCTGTCCCTTGCGCGCTGTCTCCACTTGTTTGTGGTTTACCTCGATAGATGTCACTATGCCCAACTCTACGAACTGATAAAAAAATATAGCATTAGAAGAGTAACTGTAATTACATAACTCTTAAAATTTACATTTTAAGATATATGGGTATTCTTTAAATGTTTTCCTTTACCATTAAATAGGGGTCGCCCGCGACTTTGTCCGCGTGGTAATTTAGAATATTTTCCCCGATTTTGCAACATATCTGATTACTGCTCCACTATAGCCTTTATTATTATTTATTAACCTTCCTGGATAAATGCACTATTCAAAAAAAAATATTTTTTCTAATCGAACCAGTACTTTCTGAGATTAGCGCGTTCAACCAAATAAAGAAACATTAAATCAGCGAGAGAATTTCCATCAAATGTAGCTAAGCCCTTAATTACTTAGTTACTTTCCCACTCGGATACCACCTCTTTCCATTGTTTCAATAGAGGTAGGTTGAATCTTAATTTATTTATTGATTTGACTTGACTACATTATAAGTCAAATAGTAGTATGCTACTCACCTCTTGACTAGGCACACATATAGGAGTTCCTTCTTTCAGAACACCAGCTTCAACCATAACACCGCATACAATTGGGTCGCGGGAATTGAACACAAATTGTGGCAGCACCTGTATAATAGATAAGATGGAATTAAAAAAACCTTCGAAAATATTCATCGGTTCAGTCAAGGCAAGTAAAGTTTAGTTCCACGACAGTGGCGTAACAATAGGGTGGCATTACGGGCATAATGCCCGCGGCTCCGCCCGCGTGGATGTCGGTTACCGCTGTAAAATGCCTATGTGTTATTCCAGACCATAATCTATCTCTGTGCCAAATTTCATCCAGATCCGTTCAGTAGTTTTTAAGTGAAAGAGTAACAAACAAACAAACATCCATCCATCCATACTCACAAAGAAAAAGTGTTAAACCCGTGCGAAGCCGGGACGGGCTGCTAGTAAACTATAATGCTTCATTCATTCCCCTTAGCCAAAAGACATGCACTACTGGACATAGGTCTCCCCCAAGGATTACCACAGCAGTCGGTCCTGAGCCGACCTTGACCATGGGTTGCCCGCAACCTTTACCAGGTCGTCGGTCCACCTTGTTGGAGGCCTGCCCACGCTGCGTCTTCCAGTTCGTGATCACCACTATAGAACTTTTCTGCTCCAGAGGCCATCGATTCTGCGAGCTATGTGCCCTGCTCATTGCTACTTAACCGAGTTTTCCGAGCTATGTTTTTTTATACTATTTGAGTAGCAAACAAGCATATGGTTGGTTGTCCAGCTGAGGCTGTGTGCCTGATGTTAAGCAGTTACCGTAGCCTATGTACGCTTGCAATACCAGAGGTATCACTTGAGCGTTACCGACCCATTTTTTTACACTAGGGCTTTAAGGCTGGAGTATCCGCGGGCACAGATTACAAAATAGTTACTACGTACACGTACAGCTACTTCACTCAGTAGAAAATTACCAATTCCTACTGCTATAACAGCCTACTCTGTCACGTCAGCAACCGCTGGATGTTAAAATGTGGCTAAATGCTCAAGCGTAAAGTTATGATTGATTCGCACCGCCCGTTCCTTTTCGCACTGAATTTGGTCCGCAAACGGCCGGAGACCGCTCGGCCGGCCGGTAGGTAATTATAGCGCGCAAGTACATAGAATGAAGGAAGCCTGCCGTGGGATAGGAAAACGTTTCTTTTAAAACCTATTCCCTAAACGAGATTCCTACAGATCTCATTTCTGCTTCGATCTCGTTGGCAAACTGTAATTCGTAATGCTTAAATACATATATCAGATAAAGACAATGCACCTTAAGTTTGCATGGGAAGACGGCTATATGCTTGAACTCTTCCCGTTTCCTCTGTCTAAGCTCTTCACGGTACGCAGTGAACTTGTCGAACAAATGGTAAATGATGTCCGCCGCAAAGATTTTCACACCCAAATTTTCCGCCATTTCTTGTGCGTCGCGTTCGATCTGTATGTAAAAACGACAAAGAAGCAATATTAATTAAGTGTCAAACGCTTAGTTTTCATTTGCATACGGCCCGCCTGATGGTAAAGAAAACTAACATCATTATGTTATAGCGTTTCATTATCAATCAAAAAGAATGAAACTTTATAACGTAGCTTTAAGCACACAATAAATCGCTAAAAGACCACAATGGCACAGTCCTAGATCTTTAATATTGGAATTCCTGTTTCAATCAATCAATCAGCCTGCTTCAGTCCAATGCTGGACAAATGGCTCTCCTAATTCACGCCACAACACCCAGTCCTCCGCCTTCCGCATCCAGTTTACCTCAGCAACCTTCTTAAGGTTATCGGTCCATTTGACCGTTAAATTCCTGTTAGTTTTCTATATATTTGCTAACCAGAATCCCTATTTCCTTACGCCATTACTTGTGAACGATTTTACCGATTTCATTCAGTTTTTTTTATTAAGTTTTTTTATATGTACTCTGTAGAAAGTTCTTACACAAAAATATATAGTGATAAGAAAGAATATTTGTATGCCAAAGGGTTGTCAACTCAAACTCAGCAATTGCTAGGTGTAATTGTTCAATGACACCTAGCAATATGCTGAGTTAGAGTTGCTGGGTTGCAACTGAAAACCAGTGCTAGGTGTTCACCTAGGTTTTCAGTTGCAACCCACAGTAGTCAGTATAATAATAATAATAACACACACCTTAACATCGAACGCCAATATGGTGGCATACTGCGAATCGTGCTCTAACATAGCGGAGGCCTTCATGACGTCACGCTTCACCACCGGTCCTATTCTTATAGCGGAATACTGGAACAAAAAAAACGGTATTATGGTTAAAATACCTAAATAATAATAGCAATTTATATAATACTAGCTGACCCAGCAAACGTTGTTTTGCTACTAAAATAGTAATATCGCTATTAAAAACTAGGGGTTGATCGTAGAGGGGTGAAAATTTAGGGTTGTATGTATTTTTTAATGCTGAATCACAAAAAAAATAAAAACAAAAAAAATTGTATAAAAATTTTAAAAAAAAATTAGGGGTGGACCACCCTAAACATTTAGGGGGATGAAAAATAGATGTCCGATTCTCAGACCTACCCAATATTCACACAAAATTTCACGACAATCGGTCGAGCCGTTTCAGAGGAGTTCAATAACGTACACCGTGACACGAGAATTTTATATATAATAATATGTCCTACGGCACGGCATATATAAACTCCACAAAGTAAAATTAAAATTCCATCAGTTTAAACACCATTTTTATGTATAATTCTTCTTATATATGTTATGGGCAGAGCATGCAGCAGAACCGATGGCCGTTGAGACAGAAAGGTTCTAGAGTGGCGACCACAAACTGGAAGACGAAGCGTGGGCTGGCCTCCAACAAGGTGGACCGACGACCTGGTAAAGGTCGCGGGCAACCGATGGACAAGGTCAACTCAGAACCGAACGATGTGGAGGACCTATTATTATGGCTGAGATGGAATGTATATCACTGTACTCCTTCTTAAGGGCTGGGCTTATTTAAATTAAATTTTGTATATATTCCGGTGGGATCTTGGATGTTTTAATTCTCAATTTGACCCAGTAGGTGGCGCTGCATGACAGTATCTGTTGGGTAGGCTAGTATTATGTAATAACTAAACAAATACTAACAGGTATCTTGCTAGTCCGGAGGAACTCGAGCAAGGCTTCCAAGGAACCGAGCGTTGACGCTTGTACGTACACACCACGCTCTGACAACTTGATAGAGGACAGCGCAGACTTCAGCTCGCGGGCTACTTCCTCCCTGAATATAATAAAAACACATCATGACATTTTTTTAAACTATATACTTAGGTGATAAACAAGCATTTGGCCCGCCTATGGTAAATCTATACTAATATTATAAAGCTGAAGAGTTTGTTTGGTTGAACAAGCTAATCTTAGAAAGTAATGGTTCAATTTTTAAAAAATAATTTTTGTTGAATAGTCCATTTATCCAGGAAGGCTATAGGCTATATAACATCACGCTATGATAAATAGGAGCGGAGCAGTAGTGAGATATGTTTCAAAATCGGGGAAAATATTCCAAATTACCACGCGGAAAAAGTCGCGGGCGATCCCTAGTATGTCAATATAAATAACTACCGCTCAGGACCAGGTCGCCGCCTGCTAAGTTGCTAGCCATTACCATGATGTATTAAAAGGTGAGTATAGACTAGAGCATTTACTAGTAACAGAACAACGAGCCGCTCTATGATATGTTCTAGTGTATCACCCTCATGAACCAGACGTCGAGCACGTTCGCCGTTTTGTTACAATCTAAATTGTACAAACCAACGAGCGTATTGGTGTAACATTTCGTCGAGCCTTAGCGCGAGCGCGGGCGACAGATAGAGTAAACACAAGATAAAAGTACAACGAAATGTTAACGGGTATTTTGCACACTCGCTGTGAGCATTCACGCCGAACAGAGCGCCGAGCATTCGCAGGAACGTTACATTACATGGAAATGCTTTTGAAACTGAGCATTTAACTGTATTGTACCATTCGATAGAACGTTACATTATATAGAAATGCTCGAGAAAATGCTCTAGTGTATATCCTAACCTAAACGTGAGTAGTTCGAGCGAGAAAGAGGGACGGATGTACATAGCGTGTATAGCTCCGTCTCTCTTTCTCACTCGAACTACTCACGTTTTAATACATCATGATAAACCCTTGTTTCCTAAGTGAATTGGTACTGAACGGTAAGTATATATTTTGAGATAACGTGGTTAAGTCCTTCTTACTATGTGCGAGGTCTTTAAAATTACCAACATATATACCAATAATTAAAAAGTACATCTAACACTTACTTCAATACATCAACTTCGTCAGGTTTCTGCGCTACATACAGATTAAGGCCAGCGATGGCCTTCTCCAACTCCTTGGCGGCTATCTTCACACCCTGAGCTCCTATCACCTCTTTATATTCTATGTACGCGTTCTACAACACCAAACGGAATTTCAATTAATTGAAGATCTTTTGTCTCTATCAAGAGAGAGAGGGTCTACACAACAATTCACACACGCTGACCTGGGTTTCTTTACAATGTTTTCCTTCAGCGTTAACAGATGCTGAATCATTAGTACAAATAAACTCCATGAAGTGGAATTCACCCGTAACCCAGGATCGAACTCGCACCTCTTGCGTGCAAGTTTGATACTTTCCCACTCAATCACCACAGCTTTTAAGTAGTAAAGTAGGTACTAATAAAAAGGAAAGCCTTTTTTTTATTTGTAAAGTCTTTACCTTGACCCTCAACTCCTTCATAGGTTGCGGCATGAGCAGCGAACGTATTTGTGTGACGATGGGTCCGTCAGTACCGGCCAGTACCATCGTGTCACCTTCGTGTAAGGTACCGTTGATCAGGATCGTGTCTATCGTTGTACCCAGACCGGGGATGGCTTTCACCTGACAAATAGAAGATACAGTAATATATTTCAATATATAAAGCAACATGGAAAAATTCAAGAATTGCATAGCGAAAATGCTAAAAATATTGAACATAATATATAGTTATAATAATATGGATATTCCCTCAAAATTTCAAACAATGTTAGGCTGCGTTTCTACCAGAGAGTGTGACGAGGAATACGTTTGTTAGATCTAATAGAATCACTTTATTTACCTAGCCTCACTCCGCTAAAAGTAAATGAAGCGAT
The DNA here is from genome assembly GCA_947095525.1 of Trisateles emortualis. NCBI lineage: Eukaryota > Metazoa > Arthropoda > Insecta > Lepidoptera > Erebidae > Trisateles > Trisateles emortualis. Next base: position 13,984,360 of record OX352736.1, on the reverse strand, counting down.
TCTATTAGTTCTATCAAACACATTCCTCGTTTATATCTGATGGAAACGCAGCATAAAACAACACAGGCGTGCGCCAGTGTTGTTTTATGCTGCGTTATTTATTCCCTTACTCTCATAGCCGGATGGTATGACAATCCGACCATCAACGAGACTGTCAATCATAATTTAAAAAATAACGGAATTTTGTGAGCGTGTCCATATTAATATCAACTTGAGTTTCCTGTCCAGGAATAGTCCACCTAAATGTTCCCTATTAATAACTGTAATAAACGAGTTCATCCATAACAAATAAATCTATACAAACCTCAAGCACAGTAGCGAGCAGTTGTTGCGAGAATATAAGACGTTTGTGTAACGGTCCCTCGCACGCCTGCACTATCATGGCGAGCAAGTTGCCCATGCCCTCGCCGGTCACAGCGGACGTGGGCACCAGGGACACGTACGACCGAGGGTCCGGGTTCTCGTAGAACAGCGCCGCGTTCAGACCCTGAGAAATAATACTAAAGTTTTAAGTTTTTTTTAAGGTTTGTAAAGCCTAGAAACGGTTGTAATAATAATAATAATAGTGTATTTCATCTGGGCGTTCTCCATGCTTCGGAGTGCACGTTCAATGTTGTACAGTTGTTAAATCACGACAGAAGATAGGCTTTCGCCATGATTAACGACTGTTGACAGTTTAGGCCGAATTTTCAATTCAATGAGCGATCTGAACAAATCTGTCACCATCCCCTTTAGACAAGTGCTATGTAGTGTATATGTATGGGATTTGACATTTATGATATGTCGTAAACTTACGTCAAATCCCTTACACTTGCTTTCTATTTTATTCGATTCGACTACCGCTTATGCCACTTATGTAGAGGGTCTGCACTGGAGATCTATACTCTTGTAAATACATATCTCCAGTGCAGCCCCTCTAGTGTTGTAGTTGTCTACAGCACTAGTGCAATTTGGCTTTGGTCTTCTGAAAGATGGAGGTCCCTACCAAGTCGAGTGCCTAACCGCTCTTGAGCCTGTATATTTACCTGTTCAGCAAACTGCAACATAACATCCTTGCTCCTCTTCTCAAACTCCAGCTGAGTGTTGGTCTGCTGCATCTTGAGTATATCGCGTACATCCTTGCGCTGTGCACTCTGCCAGTCGTACAGTCTGTCTATCTTGTTCAGTGCCACGAGGAACGGGGTCTTCTTCTGCTTTAGTAAGTTTATTGATTCTATTGTTTGAGGCTCTAGACCGTGCATTATGTCTACTACCTGAAATAAAATAATGATTTTTAATACTAATTTCAAGTTTTGCCCGCGTGTAATTTCTAACGGAACAGTCGATTTTTCGTGAAGGAGTAGCACACATTCATCCATTCATACAAACTTTTGCATTTATAATATTCGCAAACAAAGAACTGTCATCGTCCAATGGGATGGCAATCCCACATGACCAGAGCGTTCCGAAGCATGGGGTGTTAACACTGCACACAATTTTGAATCTTCAGGCATCTTTTGTGAATATCTTAATAAAAAAAACCCGATATCTGTTTGGCCCGACCCGGCATCGTAATTATTCCATCGTATTTGTCCTTGGTGCCCAAGTCCGCTGTGACAGGCGAGGGCATGGGGAACTTGCTCGCCATGATCGGCATCGTCTTCGGTTTTTTTGGCATTTCTTTATTATTATATGATTATTATTCTCTTCTCTTATTCTTAAATCATTCTATTCTCTATTGGAAATTGTTGAGCATCGGGAAAAGAAAACCTTTAACCAAACTCGCAGAAAAAATAAAATATTTTAGCTAATGTTTGCAGACAGCTAGCAGCTAGCGGCTAGAGGTGGTAATCACTGTTCATACATAGGCAATGGCAAGGATACAGCGAAGCCACGCACTCCGGCCGTACACAAGCACTTTGCCCACACATACGCACTTTGCCCACACATACGCACTTTGCCCACACATACGCACTCCGCCCATACATACCCACATCGTGAAGGTAACGCTCTCTCAAAATAAGTAAGTATATAGTGTCGTACGTGTAACTTACGAGAATAGCGATATCGCAGAGTGACGACCCTCGATTTCTCAGGTTACTGAAGGACTCGTGCCCAGGTGTGTCGATGATCAGCAAACCAGGCAACTTGAACGCTATCTCGGTCACCTGCAAATTGAAAAAAGAAAGGTTTAAACTTTTCACTGAACTGCACAAATTCATCAGTCAATTGTTAATGCTATTTCTTTTTTAAAATAGTTTTTGTACTAAAGAGTACTTACAACTATCAATGCGCTCCGTTGGAATTCGAAGACAAGGTCGAAGTGTATGGTAGCGGTTCCCAGAAAACCTCATTTAAATGATCGTTCACCTCATTAACTACGGATAACATGGCGACAGAGATGGAAAAACCAAACTGCTATTTAACATAAAGTCGCAGTTTTGCTCACCTTATACAAAATCCCGTATACCAAGAACCAAAACATAAACGTACAGTCAATTTAGAGTAATAATAGCCTAATAAATTCTATAAAAATAAGCTTTCCTCAGGGATAATATAGTGAAAAAGTGTTAAAAAATCAGAATCTGATCAGTAGTTCCAGAGATTACCCCCTATGTCCAAACATACAAACTTTACGTCTATAAAATTAATATAGAATACTCACAGCTTTAACATGTTTTGTCTGCTCCTTAATATTCTCAATAGGAACATTGGTGGCACCGATCTGTTGAGTAATACCTCCAGCTTCACCGTCCTGCACGTTGGTCCGACGCAATTTATCCAATATCTTCGTCTTGCCCGTGTCTACATGGCCGAGTACGCAGACAACGGCCGCACGTAGAGGATTGTTTGTTTTGTTCGCTTCATTGTCAAGCTTGCGTTTCTGTTGATAATATAATATATAATAAATAACTCAGAAAGCAGGCCTGTTGATCTAGTGGTTGGCGACCCTGACTGCTAAGCCAGTAGAGGTGGTCTATTCGGGACAATCCCACCCACATGCCCACCGCTATGACTCCTGTGAGCCAGGATTAACAGTGGAGTAACTAACTGATACACCGAACTTTGACACTCGTGCGACCCGTGGACAACTAAACCTACTGTCTTGGACCCCGCTACGAATTTAATCAGAAGTAGGAGTTAGAAAAAAAATTGTCTACCCAGAGGTGGTCTACCCAGAACAAATCTTTGTATGATGAACATGTGTTTTTTTCTACATTTTGTATGTTATAAGAAATATTTAAGTACTAGCTGATGCCCGCGGCTCCGCCCTCGTCGATACCTGTTATCGCGGTAAAAAGTACCGTATGACCTTCCCCCGGATACCATCAATCTTCTTGACAAATTTTATCAAGATCTGTTCAGCTGTTTTGTTTAGTCGTGAAAAGGTAACAAACAGAGTTACTTTTGTATTTGTAGTATGGATGTCTACCAGTTGTTATAGGGCTTTTCCTAGTTTGGTATCAGAAGACTGAGTTTTACTGAGTTATATTCTGGACTTCGTGGTTTTACTGATCGCTCCCACAATAACACACACACACAACTTGGCTGCTAGAAAACAGACAGTGTAAACAGACAATAAGCTCATTGAATTACAAGGAAACACAACAATCGGAACAAGACTCTTTTAGTATCCATTGAATTGTTAACTTGTTCAGTGAACTATGCCACACCTGCAAATTTTTCGAAATGGCCCGCCTGATGTTAAACAGTTACTGTAACCTATGAACGCTTGCAATATCACTATCACTGGCTGCCTATGGCTATGGAACCCTAGAAAGTATAATAAAAGATATTGACTCCCGCATTAAGTAACCAGTTCTCGTCTCGCGGAGGACTCTACAAACGTACAATTGACGGACACAAATTACACCCACACTCAGAACAAACATCTATGAATCACACATAGATTTGTCCTTGTCCGACAAATCTGGCCAAACCCACGACCGGTCCGGATTTGCAGGGTTACTATGCACTAGACCAACAGAAAAGTCGAAAAATTTGAATTCTAAGATAAATGTTTAAGATATCCTACCTCTAATCTCTTAAGTACCAGCTCTCTCTTCTTCTGAGCATCAGTCATCTCTTCATCTGATTCTTCTTCAGAACTGGTCTCTTCTTCTGAACTGTCATCTTCTTCTGAAGAACTCTCTTCTTCTTCTACCTTCTGAAAAGAATAACAATCATATTTTTATTTAGATATATTGCAGAAATGTCATGATGGTAGCCTAAAAAATGTTAAATATGATATACCAAAAGGATGAAAAGTGGAGTCAATCCTGGAATATAGGCATGTAGAATATGATGTCAAAGTTATTGCTACCAACAAAGATGACACACAAATTATGTCAGTGTGGCCACTAACTGCTTAATAAGTGAAGCTATGTAATGCTTCACTTATTAACCGGTTAGTGGCCAACCTGGTGACAAGAGTTGTTCAGATTGCCCATGAAGGCATCTGTCATGATCTAACTACTATTAACATTCAGGACGGACTTTTAACGTATCCTCTAAAGCTCGGTGATGAGCACATCATTATTTATCAGTAGTAATACTACTATACGTTCACCCATCCACATCCGATTAGTAATGAAACATCTGGCTATGGCCTAAGTATAGTTTTTAGTTTAGTTTAGTTCAACAGGGTGTTTTCCGCACTTGGCGGCTCAGATAGGCCTTTATGCGTGAGTTTCCTTGTGGCTATTCCATCCAGCACAAGTACCTCCAGAAAGCCAGCAGGCGGCAGAAGTGGCCGCAGGCTGAGAGCCCGGTTTTTTAAGAGTCTGTGCCCAATGGTCTTCTACGCTCCTACATTCCAAAAGGATGTGGGCGTGTGGAAGACCATTGGCCTCATAGCATAATTTAATTGTAAAATAAAGGCTGTAATTATTTACTAATGTAAACTTCGGGAATCCTTAAAACAATTGCAGTTCAATGTCTATCCCAGCCAGAGAAAGGTTTAGAATCTCTGAATATTTTATTTTAACATATTTATAATGTGGATACTTGTTACGACGCACAATTTTATCAGAAAGAAACTTAAATGCTAAATCGGAACAGGCTTTTATTGAGAGCTAGATGTCGGGTATCCCGATAAAACATATCTTATCCTCGATAGCATCTTTATCCTTGGCAAATTTCATTAAGAATTATTTCGTTGTAAAAAGGCAACAGATGTGTGGTAATTAAATGAATGTCAAGTCTATTACCTCCTTATTTTCAGATGTAGATCTCTTGTCCTCTTTGACGGGAGTTTTGGGTGGTTCTTCCTTCGGTGGCGATTCAGTTTCTTCTTCCGAAGACTCAGCATCCCATGCATCTTTTACTGATTCTGTGTCAGATTCCTTTTTCTGATCCGATTTAGGCACTTCGTCCTGGTAAATTGATAGATTTTTTATTATAAATTATTGGTGGCATACAGCCCGCCTGATGGTAAGCAATTACCGCAACCTGCAGTTGCCTGACAAGGGCAATCTCGAAAAGAATTTGCAAACTCTTGCCACACAACGACAACGAACACCTCCTTTTTACTTTTTTTAGGCCCTGGGCTCTAAGAGGTGCAATATTATGACATATACAAGACTATATTATTGTAACGGAAAAAAGAGTGAATAAGCAGAATTTTATATTTGTTAAACTATTATTAATATTTATTTACAGTCATCAAGGGCCTTAGAGTAGCCAATGGAAAAGAGATTACCTACGATTGTATGGTACCCTACTTCTCTTAAAGTTTTTTGTGATTTGTTTTTTAATGTATCAACATCTAGACTAAAAAAGTTTGTATTAATATCAAAAACTTGATCACTGACCTTTTTCTCTCCAAACTCTAGCTCCTTCTTCTCTTCAGATGGAGTTGAAGGTGCATCTTGTGAAAGTTGAGACTTTAGTCTACCAGGTTTCACTCTGGTTCCTGGCCTTGGTGGTTTTTTCTCTGCAGACCCAATTTCAATACCCTGAGCCTTAAGAGACTCCAACATAGCTTGAGCCCTCGCCTTCTCAGCCTTTTGCTTAGGCGTCAACAATTTCCCCTCAGCTTTAAGTCTTTCTTTTCTCTCCTTTTCTTTTTGCTTTTTCCTTTCTTTCTTTTCTTTTTCTAATCTAATTGCTTCTAATCTTTGACGCTCTCTCTCCTCCTCTTGTTTTATCCTTTCTTCTTCTTCTTTTTTCATTCGCTCTTCCTCCTCTTGCACTTTCTTTAAAGCTTCTTGCATAGCAGCAATTGTCTTTTTCGTAGGACCCTTCTTTCCCTTTTCTTCTTTCTCAGCCTTTTCACCTTTCTTCTTTTTCTTTTTTCCTTCTATCGCAGGAGTATCTCCCTCACCTTCCTTTTCTTTTTCTTCCGATGGAGCCTTAGCATCTTCTTTAGGCTCCTCCTCAACTTTGCTCTCTACCTTTTCGGGCTCATTTGGTTTGGCAACAGTTGATTCTTTCTTGCCTTCTTGCTCTTTTTCCTTTTTCTTAGCCTCTTGCTTCTTCAACTTTTCCCTTTCCTTTTTCTCTTTCTTTTTTTGCGCCGCTGATTTTATGGTAACATCGTTTTCATTATCACTACCTTCTTTATCTTCTGTCTCTTTATCTTCTGCATCTAGTTTTGATTCCTCTTTTTTCCCCTTCTTTTTCGTTTTTATTTTTTCTTCTATGACTTCTTCCGCCTTTTCAGGTTCAGGAGCAGGCGCAGGGGTTGACTCCTTTTTACCTCCAGAATATTCTATTTCTAATTCTGCTAATACTTTTTCTAGGTCATCGTCACTATCATCCTTCTTCCTTTTTGATTTCTTTCCTTTCTTGCCAGCAGGTTCTTTTTTTTCCTGTGCTTGTTTCTTTTGTTGTTTCTGAACAGGTCTTTCATCATCGGATGATGGTGGGGCTTCTGGTGGGGAATCGTCTCCATCTTCTATTTCTAACAGAGAAAATGCACTCTTCTTATCTTCTTTCTTTTTGCCTTTCTTTGGCTTTTCCTCTTCCTCTGACTCATCTGTATAATAAAATAATTAATTAAGTAGAAATAGAGAAAGGAGTATGTCTTAATGAAAGAAATTACCATAGTCTCTGCTTACTTTAATGTGAGACAGGCGTGATGATATGTATGTAATAAAGTGATTATGGACTTCATTGCTTTTATGTTCATAAACTACCAACAAACTAGAGACTATAAAAAAAGCATTGTGTATTGAACACAAACAGTGAACAGTAAACAAACAGTGTAAAAAGAGTAACATGTCTGTTTAGCAATTTCCATCTTCTGCTTATCATAAAGTAAAATTTACTATTCTCAATGTTTACCAAGATAGATGGCAAACAAAAACCGCCGCCTGATCGTAACTAATTACTATCTATGCCTACCTACGTATACTTGCCATATCTGAGGCACTATTTGTGAGTTGCTGACCTAAAATTTAAACTTTTTGGGCGGCAATGACAAGTAAAAAAATTAAAAATTGCTTTTTTTAATTATAGTAATTAACAGGCGCTTACCTACTCTGTCAATAATAATAATAAGAATATTTTCAGGACAATTCACACATCGCTATCTGATCCCAAACTAGGCAGAGCCTGTACTATGGTAACCAGACAACTCATAAACATACTTATATATTTCTAAATACATTTGTATGTTTTAATTTAGTAGTAAGTCAATTTAGTTAACAGGCACTTATATTTTCACTAATAGGTAGTTACTCTGTTTATTTCACACCTGCCAACCCCCTTTGCATTGCAAGTTATACAAGGGTTAAACAATTTTTTACCTAATTAAACACCAATTTTCACTAATCTATCTTTACAAATGATATACTTTTATACAAACTTTCACCTCTTTTTACCTGACTGAATTTCTACAAATCCTTTCAAAGTGTTTACCTACAGTGTAAAAGGAATTGGCAAACTATCACGGCCCTAGCCTAGTTTCGACTGAGCCCTAACACTTCAGTCAGCCAGATAGGTTCCTCTTTATAGCTTAAAAAATTACATACCTTCATCACTGCTAGCACCCTTTTTCTTTTTTGATTTATTAGAGATTGAGACATTTTTTATACTTTTTGTGACTTCTTTAACGTCTTCATCTACAGACTTCTTGTGTTTCGCCTTAGGTTTTGGCTTTTCATTTTCACTATCGGAGTCTGCGATTATCCTAAAAAAATATTTCAATACAAATGTAATATGAAATAAATGTTAACTCAATCTCTTTCTTAGGATCACTGAGAATGAAGAGAATGTATAAGTCTCTAAAACATATTTAGAGACTAATTATTCTATATTTAAATAAATTGAATTAAAACAAAATTTAATATAAATCAGTACAGCAGCCATGGCTAAGGAAAATCACAATATGTTGAGCATCTAAATTGAGAAAATTAACAGGTAATCATATTATTTTCTTCACACTTCTTTAATTCTTTATTGCACACAAATTATAGTTACAAAACAAAACATTTAACAAAAGACATGTACAAAGGCGAGCTTAACTCAATATTGAGTTTTCTTACAGCAAACCAATAGTGTACACTTGCAACATCATTAAAACAATCCAATGAGATTATAGAAAAAAAAAGAATCAGATCCTCAATTTTAACCAAGCAGTATTATTACTTGTGAACCAATTCTATATTACTGCAATTATCTGCACAATCAATTTATTTTTAATGAAAATATTTGTTTCTAAAGTATTGACTTAAAAAAAAATATTGTTATAATAAACATGTTACTTCTAAAAGTATTGTGTCAATAAATAATTCTAATTCATTATTCTTATTTTTTATGATAAATACGATTTTTAATAATCAATATTTCATCATAATTTTATTACTAAATAGTAACTGGCTAACCTAAAACTACTTACTTCTTTCCCTTCTGCGCCGGCTTAATATTGTCAATGTTTGTAGTTTCAACATCACTGTCGCTGCAATCAATTGTATAATGTTAGTATCCGTGTATAAAATTGGCAAACGGTAACGAAAACATATGCCATTGACGAAACTTACCCATCGTCTGCAGTCGGGTTCTTCTTTCCCTTTTTAGCCTTTCCCATATTGTTAGTATGCTTTATTAAGTCACAATGCCGGGAATATAGTGGTCTTTTATCGTATATTTTGTGATTTCTATCATGTGAAATGTAGTTGTACGCACAGAATAGCTGTTGCAGCTGAAAATTATTGCGATCGAGATCGAGACGTCGTCGTGTCCGTCTTGTACTCACGTCACGTCACAGTGCAGACAGATTTGCAGAAAGTAGATTTGGGTATAAAACTATAGTTCGTAAACGACAAGACGTCTACTTAATCTGTGGACAAGATTTCTGATTTCCTACTATTAAAACGATGCAAATCGGATCCTGTTACTGATCTTTAGTCGACTATCGTATTATTTCGAAGAATAAAAGGAATATTTTTCATACATTATATAATAAATCTGTTTATTTATTGGGAACCCAAACAGTGAATTTTTGTCGAATTTTATGTACTTACCTAATTAAATAAATACTTTAATGGAAAAACTCTGAAGTGTCAATATTATTGAAAAGTATAATACCTATTGTACATACTTTACAATAAAGCGCACACTGCCAGCTAACAAGCGAGTGAGCGAGCTGGACAAGCTTCGTTTCACCTTTTTTCATACATCGGTTCATACCGTGAACTACAGACTGAAGCTAAGTCAGAGACAGAAACGAGTCAGAGACAGAAGCTATTCTTTCACCTCATTAGCGTAGTTTAGCTCATCTCGCCCGCCTGCCTTACCTGTTGTCTTCGGAATTGTCGACTCTTTCTTAGTTATCTTACGCATAATATAACGATGTTTACCGACGAAATTTCAGATGATGATTTTAATTATCTTCAACGCTCTGCTGAGGTCCATCTGTAGTTTTCTGTATGAACCTTGCATAGTTTAGCTTGCCAAAGTTTCGTTTAGCTTAGTTTATTATATAGTTTTCCTTGCCCACCAGCTCGCTTGCTTGCTTACCACCAGTGTGTCCTGCGCTCAATGTGGTCTGGCCATTTTATTTATTAATTCACTAGCATGGGCCAAAGCTACCTTTACAACCTATTCGAATGAATGCAAAGTAATATGTAGGGTTACTATGGCCCATATGTAGGAGTTGTTTGATTAAGGTGACTTAAGCCCGTACCTATCTAACCAAAGCCACCTACACAAAGAGGGATTTTCTTCTGGAAACGTATAAAGCGCCGGCCACATTGCCAGCTAGCGAACTTCGTTTCACCTCTTTTCATAAAGAGTTTAGCTTAGTAGCAGTAGCTACTAAGCCAAACTCTTTATGAAAAGAGGCCTACCTGGTTCAGCGAAGACCACTCTTCCAACTAGCGAGCCAGCTGGCAGGCGAGGGAAACTATTTATTATATAGGTAAGTATATATTAATAGTTTACCTCGCCTGCCTCTTTTTGTTTTAACAAAATATGTATATCCTTCTAAATAAAAATCAATGCCACTTTTCGTTGTAATTGAACTCCTCCAAAACGGCTCGGCTGATTTTAATGAAATTTTGGTTTAGATTCATGTTTACAATTGGACCCGGTAGGTGGCGCTGCTGTCGGTATATCAGCTTTTTCGGGTAGGACGACGTCTGCTAGGTCCGCTACTATGTTTATGTAACCTTTGTACATTTCGGTTTCATTAAATAAGTACAACTATTGCAATATAAAGAAACGGATTACTTTAGCCATATGCATAGCTTTGATAATAATAACCCTTAAATCTGTCCTACTGCTGGGCAAGGGTCTTCTATCCTCTATCAAGAGACCTAACGGGCCGAAATCCCCACACGATGGCCCCATGCGGGTTGGTGAAACAGGCATGCCTTTAGAATTTTAGACACGGTTCCAATAATGGAACAAGGGATATTTGCGCTGTCTGTGTAAAAGGTGTCCCCAATGCTGTCGTCTGCATAGCAATGAATGTCGTCGATAGACAACATTATATCATAATTTATATGATCTAGAAACAACATCGGAGACAGCAAAGAGCCTTGCGGTATGCTATATTTAGAATACTAAGTTTGAATTTTAATTTATTATAAATTAATAAGACGTCCATTCAAAGAGTAGGCACATCTGTTTGTATCCCCGCGCTCGCCTGAATAATTAGTGCGGGAAGTCGTATTCACTTTGCCCTTTGCATATGGGCAAAGCAAACACGACTCCTTGAGCCTTGCCCTTGACTAGCTCCTTGACCTTGAGCATATGCTCAAGGTCGTTCGCAATATCCTAAGCCTTCTTTCTTGAAAAACTTTATGCTATTGTTTTTGGGATAGTATAAAATAAATAAAACAAACCAATTACACATCAAGTTTGAATAATATTTATTGACATTTTAGGAATGCCTAATAAATTTTAAGAACACATTTATTTCATCAGTTACGACTTCCGCACTAGAGAATAAGCTCTGTGTTGCGGGGTACTTTAACATACAATTAACGGACACAAATTACACCCAGACTCAGAACAACTCTTTGTGGGTAATACAAAGTTTTGTCTCTGTGTGGGAATCGAACCCACAACCTCATGCACTGCAGGCGCATACTGCAGCCACTGGACCACCAAGGCAGTCAAATATCTACTACAAGTTTTCTACATTCACTCAAGATTGTTAAAAACACTTTAGATTTTCATTACAAATGCATTAGGTAGGTAGGTATAGGTACTTACTGATATCGTAAGAATTTTAGGTACTGGCAATACAAAGGTATACGGCATAGGTTAAGGATCTACCTACCAATAACTCAGGGTTGCCCGAGTACGGACTCGTGTCTCTCACAAAGGATTTTATTTCAGAAAAAAAAGTGTAGGTACATAACTAGAACCTACCTTCTTAAGTTACCTACGCCTTTGTGAAGAGATAAATAAATATTTTTATTATTATTATCTTACAAGAACTTGCAATAAACGCAAATGTGGCCACATATTTGGCAAAAATCATTTATTATCTAGATTTAAACATCGATCACATTTCACATTAAAGTTGTCTTATAGGTACCTACCTAATAAAAAAGTAATTGAAGGTACCTACCTAATTATATGACGATATGTCACATTACATTGATTTAATTAAATCCTTAAATCTAATTTCTAATTTTAATACTATTTCCATCACGAGTTCTTACAATAATATCATTGTCAATCACAATATCTGTTTCTCATCACGCTGATTTCAATCTAAAACATTTATATTTCAATGTAATCAGCTGAAATAGCTTCTTTGTCAATACCGTCAATCATTTGATTGAAGGTCCACACTAATAGGTGCCTAAGGATCATGGGTACAAGTTACTTGTAGGTACCACAGTCTTAAGTGACTCTTTCGTGAGTTCTTTACACTCTGTGCTAAGTAGGCTTGATTTAGTTTATATTGACCAAACCTAAGGAGGCGCAGGCTTCAGGCTCTTAGGCATGAAGCCGCGTCGTCATATTGCGATCCCCGTTATAGCCGGCACTGACCATCAATAATAATAATAGGCGTATTACCGTCTGCCTATTGTTCATTTTGAGTACCTATATCCCAACTTTTAAATGATGACAGGCGACGTTTTATCCCATAATCATATCAAACCAGTCCATCGAACACCCAATCCCATAGCCCCGAAATTATTTGATTATTCATGTTGCAATAGTTGTAGGTACATTTACCATAGGCAGATCATGGCTATACTGCCATAGTGCAGCTGTGGCATGTCTATGGTAAGGTGGTAAATTAAAATTCTCTAAGGGCCTCTGCGTGTTGGATCTATGTCCCCGCGTAAGCCTTCTAAAGGCCCGGGTATTCTCCTTGAATGATGGGAAAATACCCGTGATAAAGAGAGACATATAAATAAAGTTTTATTATTTGCACCACATAACAAAATAAGTACAATTTATTTTCTAATATCAAATTATCAACGTGGTGGGTTAACAACATAAAAGAATATAGAAATAAGAAATACGAATAGGTATTTACAAATAACACACCCTGCTGCAACAGCAGCGAGTATAATAAATAAGTTATTTTGGTCGTAGGAATAAAATAAAGGACTTAATTGAACGACTAGTAGGTAGGTAAAGTGGTCAAAAAGTAAAAATTTTAATAAAATATATCCTATCTCATTTTATTATTATACAATTTTAAATCAAATGTTTATAAATAGAATTTAATCAAATAAATAGGTGAACTATTTGATGTGTTTTATATCCGCTATAATAATAGGTAGATAGGTATAGATCCTATAATATTCGGTTAAATAAAATAAAAATAGTAAAATTTTATTTAAGAAATTTTGTTTCAATATACCTATTCCAAAAATAAGCAAACTTTTTCAATTTCAAATATTTTCCCGGCTGGTAAATATCGTTAATATAATTGAACCCTGAACCCAGGACGTCAAAACAACCCGCTATTTTGCACAATATGTAGAGTTTTAAAAATGCCGAAAAATTTATAAAATTCCAATATCTTATAGTTTTAAATGTAATAATTCTTACAAGACAAAAGTCTTTGATCTCATAATAATTATATTAGTGTTAATTTTCAATAAGTATAAGTAATAAATCAGTCGTTCTACCAAACATAAATTTTAATAATTGTAACAATAAAATAGACAATTTATTAGGTACCTAATAAATTGTAGAATTTTCAAAACCCCCTGAGATCCGTTTTTTTTTTTTTCAAATTTATTTCATATGGCCATTCCAATAAGCTCCGAGATGGCTTGGCCATATACCTAGTTTAATTTTAACCTACGGATCGGTTACCTGCAGTACATCCTTACAATTAGCAAAAACAGTTTTTTTATCGCTGAGTTCTCAGAAAAACAGGAATCGTTGTGGAAATTTTAAAGAAAATATAATGTGTCACTTAAGGAGTAGTGCGGCGTAGTGTGTAAGCTATTTGCAGCTAAAAATGCAAGTTTATGAGCATATTGGCACACAGCTGGGACGCGTACTTGGGAAGAACAATTATAGTAGAGATGGGTCAACTTGTATGTCAGTTGTTGCATCTGTAATAAAAAATAAAATACAAATGTAAAACCCGACAAGGGGCCATACCATAATGTGTAAAACTAAACGTGAGTTGTCCGAGCAAGAAAGAGGGCGCTATATACATATATATATTTTTATACTACTTGGATGACAAACAAGCATACGGCCCACCTGATGTTAAATAGTTACCGTAGCCTATGGACGCTTGCAATACCAGAGGTATCACTTGCATGTTGCCAACCCATTGTTTTACACCAAGGCTTTATGATGAATGTATCCCTGGGATAGGAATATGTTTCTTTCAAAATGCATCCCTAAATGAGCGCTGGAGACCTGTACTCACACACAGGAACACAACTACATCACTGTCTGTAGTAATTTGGCTGTGGTCTTCCGTAAGGTGGAGGTCCTGCCCCAGTCGGGCTTGCTCGCTAGTATGGTGCCCTACCTCTCTTAATATATACGCTATATATGTAGCTCTGTCCCTCTTTCTTGCTCAAACGACTATCAATCGAAGTTAAATAATTACCCGGTCAGCGGATAGGCCAGTTGTGTCCTCAATTATGTTGTAGGCCGTCGGCGCGATAGTACCGTGCCGTACGCTTTGCGACACCAGATAAAAATCGTATCTATGTACAAAATAAACACATTTTAAATTTTTCATTTAAACTCAAACTATGTATTTTATTTGTAACTAGCTATTGCCCGCGGCTCCGCCCCGCGTGGATGTCGCTGCAAAAAGAGAGATGGATTATGGTCTGGAACCGACATCCACGCGGGCGGAGCCGCGGCCAACAGCTAGTAATACATATAAAGAATACTAGCGACCCGCCCTCGCTTCGCTTCGGTTTATTCTGGATTTCTCTAATATTATATGCATGTATTATACATGTAAACCTTCCTCTTGAATCACTCTATTTATTAAAAAAAACAGCATTAAAATCCGTTGCATAATTCTAAAGATCTAAGCATATACAAGGACAGACAGACAACACGAAGCGACTTTGTTTTATAAATAACTATTAAATTAATAAAGACAATTATTACGTATAAATTGAATATACTAAACACAGCGACACAACAGCGAAGAGCTCGGGTACACTCGCCGGTCCCGAGTTCACCCGAGCGTGACGGATCAGCCTAACTTACTACCTACGAAAATCTGTGTGCGGTCTCAGACTAATAGAATAAGAGCGGGCGCACACGATGCGTTGCGGCGCCGCATCGCAAAGATTTCACCGTATCGGCGGGCACACGAGCGGTGCGGCGCGCCGCAACGTTGTTATGTCGCAGCGGCGCCGCGCCGAAGCAGCGTCCCATAGAATTTCCCTTTATTGGATTAACTTCCTTCGTCCATCCTGAGAGGAAATATTAATGCACCAGACCTACATGACGAGCTGTGTCGATTTTTTGTTCCTGACAACTATTGTCGCAACAGAAGGCACTTATTGTTTGCTGTACCATCTTGTCGTACTGTGGCCCGTGCTAAGTCGCCCATACCGCGCACCCTTTCTGCACTCAACGCTCTCCTGTGCGCCAATCCTGACTGTGACTTGTTTGCGGATGGATGGCAGGATATCTTGTTAGTGTGTTTGCGATATTGTGAGAGGGATGCATGATTGTGATTGTCTTTAATTATATTTGTTGTTTATATATCTTTAATGTATTTTTGTTATCTCTGTCTATTTGTATTATCTGTGTAATTGGTGTCTTTAATTATTGTAATTGGTGTATTAACCGTTTTAATTAAAGTAAATAAATAAATATATAAATTAAAAACTTCCTTGTGACGCATAAACAACTGAGCGGTGCCGCTCCGACGTCGCAACGGATTCACCCCTCCCCGCCTCGTGTCGGTGGTTGCAAGTCCGGTGCGGCGCCGAGGCGCATCGTGTGACATGCCACAGATATTTCTATGTAAGACGACGCAGCGACACCGTTGCGGCGCCGCACCGCCGCCGCAACGCATCGTGTGCGGTGCGCCAAAAGAAGTTATTACTTCAAAAAATACTAACCGTTCTGGCAACGTGACGACATCATCGATGACTGTGCCAGGGCGTGGGTTCTCGCCGCCGCCATTGCGTGTTTGAAGGAAAATCCGTGTATTGATGCGTTTGGTAACTATTATGAATGCTAGCCTAATAATTACATCTTTGCCATATACTTCCGCTAGTTTCGTTTTTATTTCACCAACCTGAAAAAATAAGCATTATGAAACACTAGTGGCCTTCCCGACTTCGCATGGGTGGATGAACATTTATTTAGTTTTCTTAGGGATTTTAAGTGATATTGTACCTAATATCTTTTGAGAAATAAATAATCTTTAACCAGATTTTAAAAAAATAAAATAAGTAGCCTTTGTTACTCAGTGATAATGTAGCCATTATAATAGTGAAATGATTATTAAAATCGGCGAAGCAGTTTTTAAGTTTATTCATTACAAACAAAAGTACAAATCTCTCTATAATATTAGAATCTATAGATATAGATGAAGTATAGATTAAAGAGAGGTCACCTTACACGTGAGCAAGCCTGACTGGGGAAAGACCTCCATCACAGCCTAGCCGAATAATCCTTACTAATATTATAGTGAAAGTTTGTGATTATGGATGTATGGATGTTTGTTACTCATTCACGCAAAAAATACTGAACGGATCTGAATGAAATTCGGCACAGAGACACAGAATACTTAATAGATTAGTCTGGAGATATGAGCCGCGGGGAACAACTAGTATTACATACAGCTGTGTACTTGTGTGTGCTGTGTTCCTGTGTGTGAGTACAGGTCTCCAGTCCTCATTTATTTAAGGATATGTTTTTTTCCAATTCCAAGGATACCTACTCCGACATAAAACCCAGGTATCAAAATGTTTGAACCAGCAACACGCAAGTGATACCTGTGATGTTTCAAAAGTCCATCTACGATAACTGCTTACCGTCAGGCGTATGTATCTTTGCCACCTAGTAGTATCCTACTAATATTAAAAATGCGAAAGTATGTAAGTATGGATGTTTGTTACACTTTCACGTAAAAACTACTAAATAGATCTAGATGAAATTTGGCACAGAGATAGATTATGGTCTGGAATAACACAGGCTACTTTTTACAGCGATAACCGACATCCACGCGGGCGGGCGGAGCCGCGGGCAACAGCTAGTAAAAACAAAATTTTCTTACCTCTTGGCTTTGAACGTATGGTATTTGGCCGTCTCCGACTCCGTCGCGATATATGAAAATACGGTCAGGGAATGCACCTGTAAAAAAAAAAATAATAGTTAAAAAAAACTAAAAAACACGCTTTTTATAGAAAACCATTAGTTTGTCACACTGTCGCGTTGATGACGTCACTATTTGTTATCTTCATGAGGATGACTCACTTTTTGAAAGAAAACTTCATGAGTTCTTAAAAAGCTTCGTTTATTCAACCGGCAGCGTTATGACATCTTAGAAAGGTCCGTACTGTACGACGGCTCGAGTGTGAATGTTCGAACGCCGATGACATGCTGTTAACGTTAATTTTACATCGTAATAATCACAAAGTGACAAACTAATGGTTTATGAAGTAATTTTAGAACAATCAAATGATTAAACTTAATATTATTCTAGTTTTTTGTAGACGAACTGTTGAAGTCGCGCCGATATATATATATATATATATATTATTGAAATTTTTAACACTATTCTTAATTTAAATTTATTAAAATTTATTTTCTATTTTTTAGTTAGATTTTCTATAAAAAAACGTGTTTTTTAGTTTTTTAAACTATGTATTTGGTTATTTTTTACTTTTTATCAAATTAGTGTATTGTCATAGGTCCTCGATAAATCTACAAAGTTTGAACGAAATCTGGCCGTTTAAAGTGGGTCAAAATCGCGCCCAAAGAAGTCGGTTACATACAAACATACAAGTGAAGCTAATAAAAAGCGTGTAAAAAAAATATAGTTTAAAAAAACTGAAAAACACGCTTATATAAAACCGAACTTAAAAAATAGAAAATAAATTTTAATAAATTTAAATAAAAAATATATTTTAAGAAAAGCGTGAGGTGCATGGTGTCAATAGTTATAAATATTTTATTGACAGATATGAGTAGAGTGATTATCATTTTGATAATATCTTAAAAGCACCCCACGCTTTTTTTTAAATATATATTTTTTTAAATTCTTAAGTTAATCTTAATTTAAATTTATTAAAATTTATTTTCTATTTTTTAGTTCGGTTTTCTATAAAGAGCGCGTTATTTTAGTTTTTTAAACTATTATTTATTTTTTACTTTTTAGTAATATTATTTATAATTTTATCAAATTAGTGTATTGTCATCGGTCCTCGATAAATCTACAAAGTTTGAACGAAATCTGGCCGTTTAATGTAGGTCAAAATCGCGCCCAAAGAAGTCGGTTACAAACATACAGGTAAAGCTAATATTTATATATTTTATTAATTATGGCGCTGATAACGGCTAAATAGCTTAACTTAAAAGACTTTTAAAACTAAAACTGTGTTATTTATCTCAATTAAAATTATATATGATGTACTTCACGACTGCCTTGGTGGTCCCGTGGGCGCATTTTAATCTACGTAAGTACGATCATGTATCAACTTTTCGTTCCCAGCTGAACTGAGCCTCTAGACAAATGGCATAAGCGATAGTCGAATCGAAAAATCAAAAAATAAAATGTATGGGATTTGACGTAAGTTTACGACATTAAATCGTAGACTCACGTCAAATTCCATACATTTTATTTTTTGACTTTTCGTTTCGACTACCGTTTATGCCACTTGTCTAGAGGGTCAGGTTGCCTATTCGACAGCGTCGCAACGTGCGAGCCTTGACTATACTTTTTTCCCTTCTTCATTCTCCAAATGCGCGCCTGCTGTGCACGAGATTGTGGGTTCAAAAAGAATTACATCCGCTAAAAACCGGCGAAGAGCATGTCGGGGTCGCAGTTCTAACCTAACCTACTGATTATTTTAATATGGTCAGTGAAGGTATTTGTACTCCTACATATGATACAGACTACGAAAATTACACAAAAGCCAACTCATTTCCACTATTCGTGATTTTTTTATTTAGGAATAAAATACGGGAAATTATAATTTTACAGATTTTTTTGTTACAGATTTCTATAAATTCAAGAGCCCCAATCTAATTTTAACTTATCCAATAACATGTTATAAGTAAATCGGCAATTACTCGTAAACTTGTGAAGTCTAGTTAGCTGTGATGGATTTCCTTTTAATTTCGTTATACATACTATCTACTACCGTATTTTTTTTCACATTTCCAAATACCACCAGAGGAGGAGGACACTTGGGTCGAACAAAAATTAGCACCTAAAAGCCTAATATTTCACAAACGAATCTCTGAATCAAAAACTGTCAAAAAAAAAACCAACAAACCAACAATACTTTCAAAAGACCTAATCAACGATACCCAACACCATGGGGTAGTTCAGAAAAAAAATAAACATCCCCACTTTACATGTACAGAAGATACCCTAAAAAATATTATTCAAGATTTAATTTTACCACTTTGTCGGCATGACTAATATGTATATTTGTGCCAAATTACATCTTTCTAAGACTGAACTAAGCTGCGGACAGACGGATGGACGGAGGGACGGACATAGCGAAACTATAAGGGTTAAGGTGTTTACTTCGGAACCCTAAAAAGTATAGATAAAATATTAGTATACATACCATTTTTCTCCTTGTATTTTTTTACAGCAGTGACGACGTTGTACGCCATGGATGCGCTAAGTTCCTCTCCAGATGTGTGCGCGTTGACCACTGAGTAATATTGAGTCATGTTTCGGTCCAGTGTGCTCACGAACGCACCGAAACTCTTTTGTTTGCTGCGCGAGTCGTGGCACACATCGTAACCGATCACCATCGCATTCGGTAGCGGGATCTGTACTCTCCAAGGACAGCCGCCAAGCTGTTAAAGAGAAAATACCTAGGTACTATTTGCATTGATTCCGCATTAGTCTACTTAGTGGTCGTTGTGATGCTGATAGAGAGGGTCCTGGGTCTGGTCAAAAATAAATATTGAGTTTTTTTCAGTTTAGAAATTTAATAATAATAAAATGTTTTGCCTTAAACATCCTACAGTACACGGAGTCAGTGGCGGATTTACAAATTCGCCGCTAGTAGGCTATTTAATTTTTGCCGCCCCTACTGATCTTTGAAATTCATTACGCTAGTTTAGTTCACAATCATATTAATTACATTAATTCTGAAATTGCAACTTTATGATGTGTGTGTTCTATCGTCCTCATTACATCGGCTTTTTGCCGTTATTAATATGATTGTGAACTAGGGGATAGTTGTTTCACTTTCTAGATTATTTTTGCAACCCATGATTTAGTCTCTTTCCATGGTCAACACCTTGCTCCTGGCTTTTCCATCATGACCTAATTTTCCTGTCTTACATCCTGAAACCTCCTATAAACTCCGACCTAAAGTGCTGCACATAATGCGTTGTTTTGCGCGTATGGATGAAGATAAGCTATCATCTGATGCTTCATCAATAGATTGGGAACCTATCATTAGAGGGAGCTGACACTTTCGATGACAAGGTAGCAAAATTTAACAATATTGTTTGATACACATGCTCCTATTAGAAAGGTAAGACTAAGGCGTCCCCCTGCTCTGTGGATGTCTAGAGGTATTAAGATGGCGATGAGACGCAGGGATCGAGCATTTTGGAAATATAAAAGGGATCGGTGTGAGGATAACTGCATCTTTTATAAAGCTGCAAAGAATCGGTGTAACCAGATGATTCATAACGCTAAGAAACGCCATATTCTCAATAATATATCATTTTGCAACAGCTGCGAATATTTACAAATACACACACTCGGTATCGGCAGGGTGACCTTCCAAAGACACTGGGGCTGGAAGATTTTAATCGCCATTTCAGCTCTTCTTTAAATCGCCTAGTGACGTGTCAAACGGTTGATTACATTGCTAGTTTACCAAGCCCTAACAATAACACTTTAAATTTTTCTCCAGTTGCTTCTGATGAAATAAAAAGAACTGACCTTCCAAGGACATTGGGGCTGGATGATTGTAATCGCCATTTCGTCACCACCTCTTGTTTAAATCGCCTAGTGACGTGTCAAACGGTTGATTACATTGCTAGTTTGCTTCTGATGAAAACGAAGTATCCTTTGCATTAAGTCTAAGCTGTTGGTTGTGACAACATTAGTCGTAGTATGATTACCACTATCCTCAACCCACTCCTTCACTTTTCTCTTTACACTGGTCAATTTCCTAGTGTATGGAGAAAAGCCTATGATCGTCCTCTGCCTAAAATTTCCAGTCCTTCACTCCTTGATCACTATCGTCCCATTTCCATCCTACCCTTCCAATCCAAAATCCTTGAGGCATGTGTTCGTAAATCACAACAATATCCTCTCACCACTTCAATTCGATTTCAGACCTGGGCATAGCACTGCTTCGGCCTTACTCAAAGTGACAGGCGATATTAGAGCAGGCATGGAGGACACTAAAGTTACTGTGTTGGCTTTGGTGGACTTCTCAAATGCTTTTTATACTGTCAGTCACGATATCCTTTTAGTTATCCTTGCCTATCTTAAGGTTTCATTGGAAGCACTGGATTGGTTCTCTTCCTATCTTCGTGGACGCCAGCAGTCAGTACG
Source organism: Trisateles emortualis (assembly GCA_947095525.1). Lineage (NCBI taxonomy): Eukaryota > Metazoa > Arthropoda > Insecta > Lepidoptera > Erebidae > Trisateles > Trisateles emortualis. The sequence goes on along the minus strand of OX352736.1, from coordinate 13,962,747 downwards.
CGTCGATAAGACTATGTCACGTTGGTGTGAACTTGACTGTGGAGTACCAAGGACAAGGCGGTATTTTTTTACCTCTTCTTTTCTCTTTTTTCATTAATCCTATATGTCATGAACTTCAATGTTCGTATTATCTTTATGCCGATGACTTACAGCAATATTAACGGGCTGGGTTTGATGGTCTGCATGTAGCTATCGACAAAATAAACGGAGATTTAGCAGCGATCAAGGATTGGTCTCGTAAGTTTGGCTTATGTGTCAATCCTGCTAAGTGTGGGGGGTTCTCGAATTGACGGGTGCATTATATCGTATAGCTCACATGTCAAAGACTTTTGGAAATGAACGTTGGAAATAAAAACTTCTCATTAAATCTGTTGAAGGCTTCTTGTCGTTTTTCTAACTCGGACATGAGTCTATCTATGAGGACGAGAAACGTGTTAAATCTGAAAGTTTCACTCGCAGTCATTATAATAAGTTCTTCAGATGTTTCATCAAGTTTTTTTTGTATATTGCTTCGATACGCTTAATTCCATCACCTTTTCTTCGAAATCGGGTAAAAGTTACTAAATTTAAATTGTAATTAATATTGAAACGCTATTGGAATCCTTACTAATATTATAAATGTGAAAGTTTGTAAGAAGGGATGGATAGATGGATGTTTGTTACTCTTTCACGTAAAAACTACTGAACGGATCTGGATGAAATTTGGCACAGAGATAGATTATGGTCTGGAATAACACATACTACTACTGCTGCTCCTTTTTGCAGCGATAACCGACATCTACGCTGGCGGAGCCGCGGGCAACAGCTAGTATTTTATAAATTCATGATCGAATAAGTACCTAAATTTTACAGTGCATAAATAATATAATAATAGTAATCTTTTATAAACGGATTACGGATGTAAGAGTGTTCAGTATACTGTGCATTGCTAAAATATTTTTTGTCACTCGTTTCTATGTATAAGTAATAAGGTTTTTTTTTATTTCTGTACGATAAACACACATTTTAGGCCAAATATGCCGCCCCCTGAAATCTGCCGCCCTAGGCTTCAGCCTACTCAGCCTATTGGTAAATCCGCCACTGCACGGAGTGAAGCCATAGATCTACACTGGGATTCCCTGTGTTTCATATCCTACTAATATTATAAATGCGAAAGTTTGTAAGAATGGATGGATGTTTGTTACTCTTTCACGTAAAAACTACTGAACGGATCTGGATGAAATTTGGCACAGAGATAGATTACGGTCTGGAATAACACATAGGCTACTTTTTACAGCGATAACCGACATCCACGCGGGCGGAGCCGCGGGCAACAGCTAGTTATATATAAATTTATAATAAATGCCTGAAAACTGGTGGTGTTTAGATACTGTTTACACGCCTTACGCTGGTCTCGGTACGTAAAGTCGTTGCGTTGGACCTACGGTCTCTCCAAAATGTCCCAAATAGTCAGCTGACTATGAGAGAAAGGGAATGAAGAGTAAACCTATGTTTCCGCATAATATATACATATATGTCTCTACACTTCTTCTAAAATATTTGAATAGGTATTTGTTTTTCCATATTTATTTCCTTTAATAAAACAAAAATAATTTCAATGCTTCACATTTGCCAGGCGTCCCACGACGGTTTATTTTATTATTAGTACATATGTTGCAGTCAAAACTCTTAACCTGTCAATAGTACTTTTGTCTGAAAAACTACACTTAAACTTAAAGTAATATTAGATTCTGACAGTTTATCACTAAAAGTACTTTTAACCAAACACGTTGGTTAAAAGTACTTTTGACTTTTTTTTCAGTCAAAAGTACTATTGGCTGGTTAAGAGTTTCGATTGTAACATATATGTATATATTATATTAATATACTCTAAGTACGAAACATAAGATATTGGTAGTAGGTAGGTAGGTACTATAGCCCGATTTTTATAACTGTGCACTTGAAGCTGTCAACATTTTTTGGGTTGGCATGATTGAATTCACTCGATCGTGTCGTCGGCGCTATTTTTAAGTATCCATATCACTCATTGTTATAATAAAAAAGGGTTTTATTCACATCACTGTACATACCTAGAAATCAAATTGAAAAAAAATATCATAAAAAAAATTGTTTGAATTAGGAATTAACCAACATGACAATATTTTGACATTGACTGCTGCATGGTAACAAAAATCAGGTACGTACATATTAGATACGTTAATAGGCAACTGGTTTAAATTGTTGTAATATTTTTAAGGTGTCTGTTACCGTTTCGATCGAATTTAGACTCGTTGTGTATTATAAATAGTAGGTAGGTGGGTACCTAATATATAAATTACAAATCATGTTATGAGTTTAACATATTTTATTGCTAGTACTGACCTTGCAATTGATTTGAACGGAGATTGTCGTCGCTATAGACATAACCGATCTATTATTTAAGTTCTTTGCGCAAACCACCTGGGATGGAAGGGCTCGGTCTACGGTGCACTTTTTCTTGATTGCTTCATAACTGTAAGAAAATATAATGTAACAAAGGCAGGAAAAAAGTATGTTGGCATTTGTTTTTGATCCAAAATTAATAAATGAGTTATTTATTAATTTAGTATTTATAAATGAGTTTGTCCGTATGGTGACGGAGTAAGAATACAAATGTCACCATCCCGTTCTATCCTGAGGGTGTCGTAAAAGTCGACTAAGGGAGTTAATCAGGCAGACAATAGCCACTGCAAGAGAGGGAAAACTTGAAACAATACCCTATACCAACCCGTCTGGCCAGCGTGGTATAGTAGGCTAATATCCCTCCAAGTTAATGGAGGAGACCCGTGCCCAGCAGTGGGACGGTTTATGGGTTGAAATGCAATAAATGAGTTTGACTTGATTTTGACTTTCAAATGAATGTTGAAACTTTGAACATCATTGACTCAAACTAGCCTATACTACTAATATTATACCTATATACTCAGTCCGGTACCAAAAAATGGCACCGTTTTAAAGAAGTTAGAATTGACCGGACCGTGAGTGACCGGGCGCGTGTTTACAACGGTTTTACTTTCCTCGCAGTGTGTTTTATAGAGACCGAGCTTCACGGACACAGTGAGATCGCGGCACGCACACATCGAAAACGCGGCGGAACCGCGTAAAAGATACCTGACAAGTATCTTTTACGCGGTTCGTTACGGGACACTCAAATTAGTATTTATATAATCTAAAATGTACTATGACAACCATACAAATGGTATAATAATTATTAATATTCTATTAGATATTATAGTTCTAAATAGAGTAGACCTGTCTCTAGAGCCCTATCAACCGGTAGCTTGGTTCCTATATCCGATACCGGTGGGTCTCTATATTTTAAAATGTAGGTAGGTATCTGTATTCTGTTTTTTTTATTCCTATATAAGTACCTAAATATATATTTCAAATATGGGCAAGGATTTCCACCTTACAGAAGACCACAGCCTAATAACTTTATATATACACACATCCTGTGTGTGTACAGGTTTCCAGCTTTTATGTTTTGAAAGAAACGTTTTCCTGTTTCAGGGATACCTATTCCATCTTACAGACTTGGCTTATTCCAAGCGTCCATAGGTATGGTAACTGCTTACCACGAAGCGGGTCGTATGCTTGTTTGCCACATGCCAAAAATACTGATACATACCGATCTCTATAGTTTTTGGCTAGAATGCAAAGAATCACATGTGGATTTTTCCTTGCTATAACTTGCTCACATGTCGTGGCGTACTCCATTGCTCCGTCGTGTCGAAGGGTCGCTGAAAGAAATAGATAAGTACCTATAGGTATTGTTTTATGTATGGATGGATAATTGGAAGTACTTATTTACGGATCTGGATGAAATTTGGCACAGAGATAGATTACAGTCTGGATCAGCACATTTTTTTTCCTAAAACCATTGCTCTCATGGAATTGTACGCGCAGACGGAGTTTATTATATTTAATGTTTATTTATTTTTATTTATTCATCATTACTTACAATGTGTCTCAAATAAGTATTGTTGTTGATGCTAGCTAACTCCCGCACTAAGAAACAAGCCGTTCGTGGTAAGCTTTAGCACTACCGGCGGCCTTTAGGCGAAGATCTATGCTTCCCGTCAAATTGAAGGTACGCCCGGCATAGAATTTGGTAGGCTTAATTTGGTTTGCCTTGATAGTTTTTTGTTCTTTGGTCTCAACCAAACTTAAAGTGGAGCTCTCGGCATACCTTTGTAGGCACAGCGCCCTAGGGCCGTCGCCCTACTGCGCCCTTCTCTAAAGCCGGCGCTGTGTATATGTTACAGTCAAAACACTTAACCAGTCAATAGTACTTTTTAAGTTTAATATGTAATAAGTTTTACAGTCAAAACTTTTAACCGATTAAGAGTTTTGACTGTAACATATACACCTTATTAACGCACTGACACCTGTACAATATGCCCGCGTGGATGTCGGTTATCGCTGTAAAAGTAGCCTATGTGTTATTCTAGACCATAATCTATCTCTGTGCTAAATTTCATCCAGATCCGTTTAGTAGTTTTTAGGTGAAAGATTAACAAACATCCATCCATCCATCCATTCTTACAAACTTTCGCGTTTATAATATTAGTAGGATTAATTTCACTAGCACTGGTGCCAAGTGCCAACGCGACGTTACAAACTACTACGAGCTTCTTTGTACCATTGCTATGTATATTATTGTATATGTAAGTATCTCAAACTTTTAAATAAAGTTTATTTATTTATTTACAGAAATAACATACATTTTTTACACTTACATACATACATAAAACTAATTTTAAACTTACAAGGTAAGAAACACACAAAATAAAAATAAACAAAATAGGAAAAAAAGCGTCAATCAGTTCTTAATATTCCTCTTTATCTATTAATATTATTGTAATATAATATTTCGGTAGGCAGACATTTGATTTCGCACTATTACCTACATCTATAGACACATTTCTATATCTTCAAGTGTTATTCTATGGTGTCGGCGAAACGTTATCTATGTCAGGGTGTTAAAAAAAAGTTAACTTACATATTTCGGGCCTCGGCATATTGAAACCGAGTCCTTTGGCACACTTAATAGTCATTTCGATGAAGGATTCACTTTCCCGGCGCAGTTTGTCTGGGACAATTACTACCCATTTACCCAATGCAGCTACGGCGAGCTGTTGCCTGGTTCTAAAAAAAATATTAGGTATTTAGTTCACTACTAAAATTATTATGTTTGTGTTTAGTTGAATCATAGGTACGGTCGGCATAGAATTAATGGCATGGACCAATTATAATAATGGACGGATAATATATACCTATACATAAAGTGTGCCTACTTTCGAGTGGTCGTGGTAGACAACTGGCTACCAATACCTTGTTGATATTTTAAAATTGCATATTTTACGACATTAAAACTTCATTTTTAATGTGTTAAGTCCATTCTTATGCTTGGTCTTAAGTAGATACGTTCCCCATGGGCCCAAAAACCCGGACCTGTAACCGGAATCGGTCTGGATTACTACTATATTCGTGAAAAAAAAAGAAATTTAATATTTCTTACCGCATTTCTTTACTCCATCCATCAGTCGTATTGCTAGCCGGATAGCTTACATTTTTTCCCTGTATGATCGACTCAGGAGGCAACTGACGTCCTTTGAATTTTACCAAATCCCTAGACACTTTTAATGACCACTTTTCCAATTCCTAAAAATAATATAAACATTAGGTAGATGTAATCGTATTGTGAAAATGGATTATGATAAGATCAGCTCAGGACTGAATGTTGTGGAAATCTTAAGACAACTCCCGCACTAGGGATTTCCTGTAACAAGGCCTGTGTCGCCGGGGACTTTATAAACATACAATTTACGGACACAAATTACACCCAGACTTGGATCAAACATTTGTGGATCACCGTGTTGGAATCTATCCCATGACCTCCAGCTTAGCAGTCAGGTTCATTAACCACTAGACCAACAGGCACGTCAGCGAGGGAGCGCACGGCCCATCTAATAGTAAGCAGTTACCATAAATTCCAATTGCACCACTCCCCTGGATCCACGCCTGTCAAATTTATTCTACAGTTTTGTGGTTGTCATGACTGGGTAGGTACATTTTCAGGGAATGCATTCCAATTTCCATTATAGTATAGGGAAATTATTTCTTACACTCTGATTCCATTGAGTGACAACACGGTTTGGTGTGTTTTTTTGTCGTACGTTATTATTTTCATTAGGAGTACAACAACCCTATTAATAAATAACCTAACATTAATACTTAAATTATATATTATATAATCTAAGCATGATAATATAGAGTTGAATTTGTAGTGTAGTGTAGTGACTCGACTGACGATCGCGTTTATCGACATAATAATAATATGCAATGTAGTATGTACATAACTATAAAGTATTTGGCTCACCTATGCACCACCGCGTGCTGCGCTGCCGGTGGCGGTCGGACACCGACTGACCGCTCCGACTCAGCACGCACTCTGTGACGTAACTGCTCGACACAAATCATACGACTAGCTAACTACCTACATACACTTCATGCAACAATGCCTAAAAATACAATAAGCAAAAAAATACATACATCGTCCACTTTTTTGTTTTCGGTGAGACGCCTGTTAAAATCAAGCAATTTCTGAATTCGCTTATCCGGGCATATCTTGGTGTGCGTATCTAGGCTTTGCATCAACTTGAAGTTTGAGCGCATTTCATCTGTCAGACCGGTCTGCCGACAGAGTTCCGGTACAAGGTATACTAGTTCCGGCATACCGGCGCGAATATCACGTGGCTTGGACCGTGATATAAGCAGAGGCTGGTCCAAATCTTGGATCTTTATTCCGTATTTCTGCAATTTAGGAAAGTATTATTTGTAGGTGGTAATACTGTAGGTGAGTGATTACACATTATATAAGTGGACGAGCGCCAACTTTGTCAATAGTACCTATCTACCTATTAAAAAGGTTGACACAGACATTTGTTTTTTTAAGACAACTCAAACTCTGTGTCTCTGGGGACATTACAAACCTACCCAGAATTTACGGACACAATTTATACCCAGGCTCGGAACAGATATTTATGCATCACACAAAGTTTTGTTTCGTGGGGGGCTCGAACCCACGACCGACGAAGAATAGAGTAGGTATAATTTCTCATTCTGTTATAAGTACTTTGACATACGAAAGAAGAGGACACAGCATGGCGTAACTATTCACTCGCTACACCTCGTTTATTAATATTAATAAGTTAAATTACAGTAGGTACTTACTTTCTTGTAGTACTCCACATAAGTAACAGTCTCATCCTTCATTTTAAAGGTTGATTTTGGTGTAACGTCCATATCCACATCGTCTATCCTATATGTGCGCTTATTGTAGTCTGTTAAGACGATCTTTCCTGGTGAAGCAAACAATACATAACAATAGTTTGTTAGAAAGAAAGAAATATAACACATTTATTTCGTTTCAAAGCCCACAATAACAGCGATAATAAACATACAAAATAAAAATATAATACAAAAATAGGTGGCTAAAAAGTAAGAAACATAAAAATTGCATTTTGTTTTTATTTTTTTATACTGTTCAGGTGGCAAACAAGCATACGGCCCGCCGCATCGGGCCGTATTCCTATGGACGCTTGCCAACCCATTTTTTTTACATCAAGGCTTTATTATGGAACTATCCCTGGGATAGGAGTTTGGTTAAGGCATTGAGCTGTTATATCATACATAAACTATCACAATATATAATAGGTATGTATGTTTCAGATTGAATGAACTCATAATCTATATATAAATGTCATTATCATTCAGCTTTTTATTTATTGATTCTGATGCGGTACGAAGTTGGCCGGGTCCGCTAGTTAGATATTCTACTAATATTATAAATGCGAAAGTTTATAAGTATGGATGGATGTATGGATGTTTGTTACTCTTTCACGTAAAAAGTACTGAATGGATCTGAATAAAATTTGGCACAGAGATAGATTATGGTCTGGAATAACACGCGGCTAACAACAGCTAGTAGAAAATAATAATAGTAATTAGGTAGTATGTTAATAGACTCGTGCTATAAATTAATTACCTATGTAATGTAAGTACAGACATTTATATTGTTACTAGGTAACTATGGAAGAGCGGTTTCCTCTAACACAGGCATTGATTTGCTTAAAGGAGGATCAAAAAATACTAGCAAATTGTAGTTTTCTAAAGAACCATAAACTATTATTATTATTTTAATAGCATTGCTATTTATAGAAGGTAGATAGAATATTCTTTATGGGATACCAAATATAGAGAGGTAGGGCACCATACTAGTAAGCAAGCTCGACTGGGGAAGAGCCTTCACCTTACAGAAGACCAAAGCCAAATAACTTCACACAGCTAAGTGAAGAGTGGTCCGAGTTTCTTGCCAATTCTTCTCGAGGCCCTACCCTATTCAGTGAATTGGCCATAGGAAAATGTAGGAAAATATGCTGGCATTTGTTTTTATGACGTTCATAAGTATTTATGCATTTGATCTAAATGAATAAACTTATGATATGTTTAGTAGGTACCTAGTTAACTGTCCAAACGCTACAGGTAAGTACCTACACTGACTAATTATTATAACCATAACTTCTTTATTTAATTAATCATTTATTTAAAATCTAAGAAATATACATAGTTATAATATATTATACACATTACAACTACTTACAATAAAATTTTATTTTCTTACACTAAATAATAAATAAATAAAAATAGTAACAAAAAAGGTAGAAATCCATATAATTCCTACTGCTGGGCACAGGTCTCCTCTACCTATCAAGAGACAGAGAGAGAGAGAGAGCTAGATGTGGGTTGGTAATGTAGTTGGTTGGCAAACTCTTTACTTTCCCACTCGGCTACCACCGCTTTTTTTAAGCATTAGAAATCTATGTAAGTACAATGCAAAAAAAAATGTTGCGTTTATATGTGTATATAAATGGAGATAATATTATTTAATAAAAAAATTGTTATCGACAAATATTATGCCGGGCCACAGATAATATAATACTAGTACAGATACCCCATCCCATACAAAGAAATGGTTCCCCGCTAACTCGGGCTAACCTTCGGGCTAAATTTTAATTATCTATCTATCTGTAGATGTCTGTATCCAACAGATTACGTGCATACACATAAAATCAACAGATGGCGACACTTTATTTAAAATTATATTTTTCACAAGATATAGTAGGCACCTACTTCATCACTCACATAGATCTACCGACCATAAAGGGTAGGTTAGTAGGTATCACTCATTGTCTCGGGCTCGGGCCACGTTTGCTCGCTCAAGGTCACGCGCTTTACGAAATATACTTATTTTGATTGTTTGCTTCCGTATTTAACTAGCGCTCCGCCCCGGTTTCGCCCGGACTAAACAATTTTTTCCCGTTTAGGTATATTAAAATGTTAATATACCTATTAACCTAAGTTTATTTTTTTGTTGATGGCTTATATTAGGTATACCTATAATATAAATTGATTTATTAAAAAGAATATTCGTGAAACTATAATAAGCAATTAATTTATCAGTGCAAATAAACAAATAATCTGTTTGAAGTGATAAGGGTCTGTTTGAATTGTTTCTGTCTTAGTCAAATTAGGTTAATTATAATATTTTGTGACAACTCACACACCATCTAAATCCAAACTTGGCACAGCCTCAGACGACAGACAGAGCATAACACACTAAGATTGGTCCTGAATGGGAATCGAACCCTCATGGATTAGATACACTAACCACTAGTTACGTAGTAACTCTTTAGTAATCTGTGCCACTAGTACAACAGGCCAGTCGATGTCATTAATGGATGGAGTAAATTATAGCATTCTTTGGTATTAGCAGGCCTCCGTCACTCGCTCAAGGACACGCGCTATGTGCCTACCGACATGTAGCTCGTAACCGAGCCGATCGCCAGTGGGGCTGCCGCACGCGACACAGAGCGCGCACAGCACGTTTCCCGCTCAAAACGCATACGATATTTACGTACACTACGTATATTAAGTTAATATTATTAAGTTTTGACTAACGACACGATGGTTAATTATTGTGAAGTCGTAGGATGTCATAGTCAAAAGAAAAATAAAAAATTGTCTTTTTTTTCATTGCCGAAAGATGAAGAAAGGTACGTTACGTTATTTGAAAGTATTGAAAGCATTTCAGCTGGCTTCAGTTAGTAGTACCTAGTAATTTTAAAATGCTTCTTGTGTGTAGGTACTCTTTCTTAAAAACATACGAGAAAGTTTAGAAAGACAACCCTACCGCATTCGTGCGATGACGAGCTTGCACGTGAGTCGCACGTCGGGCAACTCAATCTCGACTCTTTGTTGGCTAACTTATGGTACATTTCTTTTCGCTGGGAACAGCAGGTATTATTATTAAGATTTTGTAGGCTATTATGGCGTAGGTATTTTCACTTTTGTATGGGAGTGATGTATCTGTTACGTAGTAACTATTTAGTAACCTGTGGTATTAGTCCAACAGTCCGATGGTACTGGGTTCGAATCCCAGATTCATGTCCACTTTTTGAAATTTGTTTTTTGTAGATGGTTTTTATATCAGATAATATTTTTTTGAATTATTTGTAAAAATATAGTAAAACAGTAATTATTTAGTATCAGTCTGAATTCACAAATAGGTAATTTTCCCACAGTACGATACCGTAGCACCGCTGCACCGTACCGGCCGTAGAACCGGCCGAACCGGGTTCGAATCCCAACCTCGGATACATTTTTTGTATTTAGTTTTTGTTTAGTTTTTAAAATATTTTATTATAAATATTTAATATATCTTGGATGCAATATTTTTGTTGATAACTTTGATAACATAAAACATTTTTAAAGTTTTTTGTTGAAAGAAAAAAACATATGCCCGTATTATTTATTTTTAACATAAGTCACTGTTTCACATAGCTTTATATATTTTTATACCTTCGAGTAAGTAGTATGACCCAACATTAAACTTCAAAACGAGGTAGGTATTTTAATTTATAAAAATCTGAAAATGCATACAGCGCCAGCGGCATTACTCACAAGTCACTCGCAAGTTTCAACTTCTTAGTAGTACAAAATACTGCCGCCAGGACTACGGCGACATTATTGAAATTTGTAAATATATAATTGTAATTTTGTTTTATGAGCCCTTTATTTCATTTTCCTATGCTAGTAGGATTTCTTAAAATATGTACGTATATGTTTCAAGCTATATTTCTTCCAGATTTGAATTTTACATAAACGTAAATAACAAATCGATTTATGTAACTCCATCTTTTGGTATTTATTCGTACTAATTTTGATTTGTTCCTGATGAGACCCCATGGCCGGGCAAACATCTTGACAAATTGCGTAGAAAGCGATTTTAGGTCTCTTTGGTGGTTGGTGCGGGGCGCGACGGGCGGGGCGCGACAATAAACCAATCGTAGGATAAAAAGATTTGCGTCATTGGTTAATACTATCGAACTATGTACGGTCGGCAACCGAGTTAGCTGTACTGAGCCTCTAGACAAGTGGCATAAGCGATAGTCGAATCGAAAAGTCAAAAAATAAAATGTATGAAATTTGACGTGAGTCTACGATTTAATGTCGTAAACTTACGTCAAATCCCATACATTTTCTTTTTTGACTTTTCCATTCGACTATCGCTTATGCCACTTGTCTAGAGGCTTAGCCCCTCTAGAAAAGTGGCATAAGCGATAGTCGAATCGAAAAGTCAAAAAAACAAATGTATGGGATTTGACGTAAGTCTACGATATAATGTCGTTAACTTACGTCAAATCCCATACATTTGTTTTTTTGACTTTTCGATTCGACTATCGCTTATGCCACTTATCTAGAGGGGCAGGGCCACTATATGAAGATTAGTTTTTTAGGAAAACCAATGTACTTATGAATTTGTGTGAAATATATTTTTATCGAGAAATCGGTTATCGTGCCTAGTTGTAGTTCTAGCTCGAGCAGATCCTCGTCTTCCCTCCAAATTCTTTTTTGGGGGAGAACCATGCCCAGCAGCTTGACGTTTATGGGTTGAAATGGTGATGATATTTTTATTTTTGTAGGTTGAGTCTAATTGTACATTGTTACCAAATTCCACAGAAATATATACAATGGTTTTCTTAAAAAACGAGTCTTTATATTTTATAACGGCCTTGTACAGCTAACTCTGTTGCTGTGTGACCTTGCAAATGGACAAAGTATAAGACATGCGCGAAGTACGCCGACTATTGTTCAAGATCTTTGCCGGGCATTAGGTATACCTAGTTATTATCGGCACTTACCTAAAATATGTTGAATGAAAATCTTCTTGTACATGTTACCCTTTGTCGCCGCATACTCATTAAGCATTTGCAGTACCGTATCAAGTCGGAGTACCTGGATACAAAAACAATTATTTCAAGCAATAAAGGAGGCGCTCATTAAGTGGATAGATAGATGCACTCGCTGTTATGTAAACGATAGATATGGAATATATATATGATTTCTTTTTTATATTGTTTTTCCGTGTCTAAACTGTCGATCTGCATAGGAATGAAAGAGAAGCAAATAATAAAAACGAGTCGGCGCATCAATGAAGTTGAGTACAGAATTGAGAAAAATAATAAAATAAGAAAAAACATATATTATATCTATAATAGTTGTCACAGAAATACATTTATTAAAAAGCATACATAAAAATAATGCCAGTCACCCTAAAAAATATATTGACAGAAAACATATCTGGTTTATTTATTGAATTAGGAATAATAGCTGATTATAACATTATTAAAAATATTGTCGATTAATATTTTCAGTTATGCCACTAGGTAGGTACCTTACATATGTACTTCTTTTATTATTTTTCTCAATTCTGTACTCAATTTCATTGGTGCGCCGACTCGTTTTTATTATTTGCTTCTCTTTCAGTGACCAAATGACTTTTTATTTCTCAAGGTAGTTGGCAGTTATTAGAATCTTAACCGATTATCCAAACGCGTGGTCTACTGGTTTCGGCTGAGATGAATTAAGAGGTATTGCCACTTTCGAAAATTCATTCATTAACACACATACTTACATAGTTTCTTGTATTATCATTGTCAAGCCTGATATCTATATAATATAGCAGGTTAAAATTTCATTGCTCTAAGCTCATAATCCAGGAAGAAAAAGGCGAATACTTTTGTAAAAATGTGTAGTGGCAATCGCTAGACTTACCTTGTTTGTGATCTCAGTGACCATCAATATATGATTTTCGAATTGGTTTATACTCGTTTTGTACCCCGGCCAGATTTGCAACATATGTTCCGGGATATGTATCTGAAACATAGATTATATATCTATAAGTCCTTTTATACTAATATTATTAATGCGAAAGATTGAATGTATGGTCGTTTATTACACAATAACGCTAAAACGACTGAATCAGTGAGTATACAGAGCCTTTAGACAAGTGGCATAAGCGATAGTCGAATCGAAAAGTCAAAAAAGAAAATGTATGGGATTTGACGTAAGTTTACGACATTAAATCGTAAACTCACGTCAAATTCCATACATTTTACTTTTTGACTTTTCGATTCGACTATCGCTTATGCAACCTGTCTAGAGGCTCAGAACGGATCTGGATGGAATGTGACACAGATATAGAATATAGTATGGAATAACACACACGCTACTTTTACCCTAAAAAAAGTTACCGTCAGATTGTACGCACGGAAACAAGGTCATATATATACCTACACACTTTATGAATGCAAATGTTTGATTAGTTGTAAAAAATATTGAAATTGCTATATGTGTGCCTATAACTTTTGAGGAGTTTCCTCAATTCCTACAACTTTCTTTTGATAAAAATTGTACCAAACTGGAAGTACCTATGTCCTCTCAGACAAAAAAAAACATATCGGTTCATAAATTACAAAGATCAGCGGTAACATACAGTAAATCTTGAATAATAAAAAAATATGGTGTACCTAAATAGGTATTACGAACAATGATTGTACTTGGGTGAGTTTACTTAGTAATTTTACGTAGTAATCAATAATAATTTTAACAAAAAAAAAACCGACTTCAGTACGGCAAGTTGTAAAATTTTCAAGTCACTTTCGTTTGTTAGAATCGAATAAAGTCGACTAAGCGTCGGGCTGAACACAGGTCAAGTAGGTATTAAAAAATATATTTAATCTGTGCAATCCGCGCTCAATTTATTCACGTCTTTATTGCTTATTAATAGTTGCTAAGCAACCATAATCGAAACTTATCTAATCGCCATCAGTGAAATATTTATTATTGAGAAGTTTAGATGGCCATCTGTGGTCTTCTTCATTAGTTTTACTTCACCAAATTACACTTTCTGAATGCAAATGTTTGATTAGTTGTTAAAAATATTGAAATTGCTATATGTGTGCCTATAACTTTTGAGGAGTTCCCTCAATTCCTACAACTTTCTTTTGATAAAAATTGTACCAAATTGGAAGTATGTCCTCTCAGACAAAAAAAAACATCGGTTCATAAATTACGGAATCTAGCCGATAAAAGATGCACTTTAGCTGTAAATGATGAAATAATAACCAACCGTCTTTATTAGAGTTTGTATGAAAGTTTATAATAGCAACCCATATACATATGTCCCACTGCTGTACGGGTCTCCTCCTCTATCATGGTTAAATACTTTAGATTTGGGATTTCAGAGTTTTTGAAAATTCTACAACTTGCCGTAGATTAGGTAAGTACTTACTTTAGCGTATGGATCGAAATAATCGCGTGACATTAATTTTAGACCCATTCCGTCATACTTTTTCCGCATCAATATATTGCATATTTGGAGGTAATGATAATCGCCCGGGTATACGTCACGGATCAGCTGAAATAAAAAAAAAACCATAAAAATCTGGATCTTATGGAACAATTTTTGTTTGTTTATGTGGTAAACTAGCATACAACTAACATGCGAGTTTACCACCTTAGTAGTATAACAGGTGGACCTGATGGACGATATTAAGTATTCACCATAGCTGCCTCTGATCATGAGGTCCCGGGTTTGATTCCCAAAAATAGATATTGGGTTTTTCTGACTAGAAATTCACAATAGATGCCCGGAGTTTGGAAATTGGCGGTGTTTACACCCCCGTGCCTAGGAAAGTTTGTCAAGCCGTTGGTCCTACGCCTGATCCGGTCGCGTCGGATTGCCGTCCCATCGGTCTATGAGAGTGAAGGAACAAAGAGTGCACTTGTGTTTGCGCACACACTTGTGTACTATATAAAATTTCCGCGCAGATGGCTAGTCTCCGTTGAGAATAGCCGCCGAGCCGTGACCAAAATTCGGTTATAATAGCAACCCATATATATGTCCCACTGCTGTACGGGTCTCCTCTTCTCTATCATGATAGAGAAAGGGGTTTAGGCGGGTTGGTTAATCTGACATCTCTTTAGAATTACTTCTAAGACATGTGGGTTTCCTCACGATGTTTTCCTTCACTGCTAGCAGTTGGCGAATCATTTGATTAGTAGGTACATTATAGACTTCACAAAGTGAAATTCACTTTGGTACTGCCACCCGGGATCGAGCTCACACACAAAATTCGGTTATTATCATTATTATTTATCGTCTTGCTTGTTGCCGAGCAAAAAAAATTAACACGGGTTTTGTGTCTAATCAATTTATTTTTCTTTTATTTGAATTATTTCTAGCATCAAATAATGTGGCATTACACTTCAAAAACTTAGAAATTTCATAAATATACATGGAACTTTTTTTTAAAACTGTAAGCTTGTATAGTTTAATAATAAATAAATAAATAAAATGTATTTTATTAAAACAGTCCTAACGAATGATTTAATAAACGACTTTTTTAATTATAGAGGCTTTTCGGGCGATCTAACCAACTCTGGATAGCAGGTTGGCACTAACCACTCGATAGGTAAGAGAAGAAAGAGACTGCTAGAGAACCAGACACAATAGATAAAACTTTGTGTCTCGTATATTGTGCATTTGTGCATACGTCTTAACCCATAAATATTCCACTGCTGGGCACGGGTCTCCTCCAAGCAGAGGGATATTAGCTTACTATACCACGCTGGCAGACAGGGTTGGTATAGGGTTTTGTTTCGAATTTTCCCTCTCTTGCGGTGAATAACACTTACTTCCTTAGTCGACTCTTTCGACACCCTCGGGATGGAAGGGGTGGTGACATTTGTATTCTTAATCCGTCACCACACGGACATTTGTGCATACTAGGATATAAATGTCGTAAACTGCCATCGAGTAATACTTTATTTGGAACAACCCACACACCGCCATCTAATCCCAAACTAGGCAGAGCTTTTACTATAGCAACCAGACAACTGGTAAATAGGTATACTTATGTAGGTACTTATTTCTAAAACCTTACACAAATATTTGTGTTAGTGGGATTCGAACCTATGATCTCTGGCTTAGCAGTCAGGGTCATAAACCACTAGACCAACTGGCCATGTATGGCCTCCTCTATCAAGAAAACTGAGAGAGGGGACTATATATCCCACTGCTGCACAACAAAGCTACATATGTATGTATATTAAAAGTAACAATTCAATATGGGTACTTTTACTTTTAGCACAATAAATCCTTTGTGAGGGTGTTAAAACGCGAGACTTTCGATCGAAGAAGAGAGACGGAGTTATACGCGGTATATAGCTCTGTCCCTTTTCCGGCCGGCTGATTCTCTAAGAAACAGCGATGGCAATCTGACAGTTGTGATCGCTAACTGACAGTTGTGATTGCTCGGTGACGGCGCAATCTATTGACTAAACGTCAAAAAGGCTCGGTTTTTGCTCTTACGGAATACCGATTTTCAATCTGACAGCCAGATTTTGCTCGGTTTTTGCGGTGGCTAGGTTTTTGCTTTTACGGAATACCCCTGCCGGTCGAACAACTTACGATTTAAAACGTCATGGAAGCCAGGTATCATAACCAGGTTTACAGATAACTTATAGCCAATATTAGTCAAAATTTGTGTTGCTTAATAAAAAAAATCGTATGATCCATGTACGGTTTTTTTTACCTATGTTTGTAAAGTTTCCCGGGACACAGGGCTTGTTCCCTAGTGCAGGAATTGTCTTTTGAAAGAAAAAAGGGAGAATACAAATTATTTCAGTTAGTTAGTTAGTTACGTATCTAAGTAGATAGTCTAAGTGTAGGTACAGTGGACTACATGGGTCTATGTTGGCCCAACATGCAGGCCTATAGGGATATAATATTATCATATATAACGGTATCGTATTTACCTTAACAAGGATCCTTACACGTGCATTATCCGAATTTCGTATGGATAATAGCTCTAAAGGGTTTGGGTGAAGGCGTTGATTCACATATAACACCGACCCATCAAAAAGATACCTGAAATAAAAATGTAGTAAGTAGGTACCTGCATCCAATCTACCATTACGGATTTAGCACTATCGGCGCCGTTAGGGTCAGCGCAGACAGAGAGGAATAATCCCCGCGTGGTCTCGGACATTTTCATTACGGATCGCGTATGATTCCCGCATATCTTCGAGGACGCGCGAGCATTTTTTGTCAGGCTCAAGCATTTATGCACTTTATTGTAATAATTTTAAAATTTATTTTCAAGTGCGTTAATAAAATCCTCTCCGCTGCGCTCCGTTCCGTCTGCGCTGAGCTTTAGGGTCAGCGTAGACAGAGAGGAATAATCCCCGCGTGGTCTCGGACATTTTCTTTACGGATCGCGTATGATGCCCGCATATCTTCGAGGACGCGCGAGCATTTTTTGTCAGGCTCAAGCATTTATGCACTATATTGTAATAATTTTAAAATTTATTTTCAAGTGCGTTCATAAAATCCTCTCCGCTGCGCTCCGTTCCGTCTGCGCTGAGATTTAGGGTCAGCACAGACAGAGAGGAATAATCCCCGCGCGGCCTCAGGTATTTTTTTTACGGATCGCGTATGATTCCCGCATATCTTCGAAGACGCGCGAGTATTTCTCGAATCGTAAAGTCTAAAAAGCAAATGTATGGGATTTCACGTAAGTTTACGACATTATATCGTAAACTTATGTCAAATCCCATACATTATCTTTTTTGACTTTTCGATTCGACTACCGTTTATGCCACTTGACTAGAGGGGCTGACACGATAAGAAGACACAAATCAAAGACCAATCACAATGTGAACGTTTTAACTTACCCGCCTAAAGTCTTTTCATGGCTCCTAAGAAGAACTTTGCGTACAGCGGTGATTTCCTCTGGTGGCGAAAAATCTACATGATACTGAAAAAAGCGTATTTGTGGCATTGTCTCAATCATGAAGTAGTTAGCTATCAAGTCCACAATTGTTCCTGACGACCCTGGAAAAAAAATAAAACCTTGTATATTTTTACTAGCTAAACCCAGCCACGCTTTATTTACGCATTGCCGTCTGATATACCCATTCACATACATCATCCATCATCCATCCCACCCATAACACGTTCACTGCTGGTCATAGGTTCCTTCAAGGTTTTCCACATCATTCGGTCCTGTGCTGACCTTTTCCATCGGTTGCCCGCGACTTTCACCAGATCGTCGGTCCACCTTGTTGGAGGCCTTCCCAAGCTGCGTCTTACAGTTCGTGGTCGTCACTCTAGAACCTTTCTCTTGCCCCAACGGCCAAACATACACAACTCTAATTCTATTTCTAAAGTAAAAGGAGGCTAAGTTAGTAGTGGCGATGAACGTGGGGCAGTGTAACATGAACATGATCACCGGACCGGGAGCCCACAGGCCAGTCGACGGTTAAATAAACCTTAATATGGTCTGACGCAGCTACTACTTGTACAGACAGACACGACCGTGGATTGAATACTTGCTAAGAGTCCGATGTTGCGCGAATGACTGGTCCGGCCGGTGCACGGCGGAAACGACACGGCTTGGTCCGGCCCGGTCCCGAAACGGTATAACGTGAAACATCCTTTACTCGCTTTTGAGTAGTGGAAAATCTAACGGATCTTTATTACTTTGGATATGTGTACAATTGGTTATTCAGGCCAATACTAGAAATATAGTAGGTACCTACTCGTCTAGACAAATCCAAAAAACCCAAACTCAACGTAACTGCCTTGTTTCGTTTCCTATGGTCTATTTCCAACTTCATCTTGAACACGCAATTTTAATATTTTTAACAACAAATAATAATAATATTTTCGAGACAACTCACACATCGCTATCTGATCCCAAAATAGGCAGAGTCTGTACTATGGTAACTCACAAACCACTAGACCAACAGGCCAGTCGAACATTTGCATTCAGAAAGTGTATTTTGGTGAAGTGAAACTGATGAAGAAGGCCACAGATAATCGCCATCTGTGAAATACACGGGTGGCGATTAGATTACTCTCAATTAAAGTTGTTAAGCAACTGTTACTAAGCAAATGTAATGTAGCAAAAAAAATGTACAATTGAACTGAACTGATGATGAAGCCGGAAGGTAGCTAACGGAACTTCATAATTAAACAATGCAATCTAGCCGTATTTGAGCTTATTTGAATGGTCATGAGAATCATGAGATATAAAAATAAATTTTGTACAGTGGTCGGCCTTAGCGTTAAGAGTGATTTTTGCCAGGTGACTTTGTGTGGATATGTTGGTAGAAATTACCTTACTGACCACTACTTCAGGTACTTAGAAGTTGTGATATATTTATTATAGCGTCGCATCAACATATATTATGCTCCTCATAGTTAGCAGATGGTTGGCAGGTAGAATATAGACATGTAGATATCCATGCAATGGGGTGTCTTAGTTTCACTTAGGTTAGTTGGTACTATTGGGTAAAAACAAAAAAATAACATAAATAAGCACAAAAAATTAAATCTTTATAAAAAATAAAACAAAACAAAAAGTGACCGACATAGCTTGAAAAATTGCCTCAATTAACTGGCAATAAGCAGGGCATATAGCTCGCAGAACCGAAGGCCGTTAGGGCAGAAAGGTCCTAGAGTGGCGACCACGAACTGGAAGACGCAGTGTGGGCAGGCCTCCAACAAGGTGGACCAACAACCTGCTAAAGGTCACGGGAAACCGATGGACAAGGTCAGCTCAGGACTGAATGATGTGGAATACCTTGCGGGAGGCCTATGTCGAGCAATGGACGTTTTATGGCTGAGATGGAACTACTTTTGTGGCAAACAACCATACGGCCCACCTGATGCTAAGCAGTTACCGTAGCCTATGGACGCTTGCAACACCAAAGGTTTACTTGCGTATTACCAACCCATTTTTTACACATGGAGATCAGACATAATGTATAATTAAATGACAGTAACTAATCACATTCAATGAGCAAATTAAAATGGTACAATTGAACTAATAGGATCATACAGCCGGCTATATGTACCGAAACTTTGCAATTAAACAATTTGGATTGGCTTGTTTGGACAGTCGTTGGATTTGTGGTCTTCGGAGGCACAGATGGTGGATGGTGCTGGGGCACTAAGCTTGCGAATGCCCGAACTGTAGGCACTTCTGACACTGGGTGAACCTTGAGAATTTCTCGAAGTGGACCTGTTATAGGTTCACTGCGACTCTGCCGAGCGTGAATAGGCGTTGGTAGGTTTGGGGTGTGATCTCGATTACTGCATTAAGTTTGTCATTTCGGTTGCTGGTCAAGAAGCAGAGGCGGATGTCAGTGTGTGTGTAATGCTATTCTGTGAGCAGATGGAAGAAATGAGTTCGTGTTTGGGGAGTATCTTTATGAATGCCTTTCAAGATGGCGAGCAATGGGTGTCGTTTGGCTTCTTCTGCGTTGAGGTTGCCGGTGGTGTTGATGGAGTTGAGTACATAAATTCAAACTATTAGCTAGGCTGTTCACGTTTGCGCTAAGACAATTTGAAGAGCAGAACAATCATATAAACAAGGAATATTTCTTAATGAAGTTTTTTAATTGCAGAATCTAAATGTTTAAAAGAAAAACGTAACTGACTAATCAACAAAAGTACAGTTTAAATCACTAGACACTCAGATAGCTATTATCATATAGGCACCCACTAAATCAGCCGATGAAAGTTTGTATGGGGATAACTTTAGTTTTCAGATTTACAGTAAAAGACTGAACACGCGAACGAAGTCGCGGGTACACCGAGTAATTAATAAATTCATCGAGGTATTGATTAGTAATTAGGTACTTATATAATTTATTTTATTTTATAATAGAGTCAGTAGCAGTAGCTATTAGTTTAAACTATATTTTTGAATGCTGTGTAACGGCCAAATATGTGAAACCAAAGAATCGTAACAGCTATTTAATTTACCATATTTGACGCAATAAATGATTATTATTAACACGTTCCGGGACAATAAACTGGAGGGCTTATTCTCAAAAATGTGCCACCTTAACCTGTCGAACAGTTTCTGCAGGCAATGTTTATTTTTTTCTATAGAGATTCATAAAATTTGGCTAAGTATTTTATATAAAGAGACTTTTTACACAGAGGCTAAGTAATATTATGGAATTTAAAACGATATATGTATAGCAAATTAATTTTAAAGTACTTGTTTCACTGTAACCTGTGTGTCCAAACGTACTACTCATACTTTGAAATTAAAAAAATATATATTCGCTTAACAATATATGTACAAATTCTTTATATTAAAGTATTTTATACTATTAAATTTAAGCTTACATACACCATCTGTAAATAATAAATCTAATTTTAAAAATAATTCATGTATTCACTATAATATTTTCGACGTACCTTCCCCGCGCAAACTAACCCGCCAGTATCGAGCTAACTGCCGACAAGACTGTACTCGTTGTTATTATTGCCAGTTTTATAGGAATTTCGTCGAAACGCAACAGTCTGAGTTTGTAATGGGTAAGTTTTTTTTAATCTATCTACAATACATTTGTATATACTTAGGCTGCCTGAGAAATGTTAATTTTTAAATATATAATCTAATGCCTAGTTCTTATTATATGGATATAAACTGTTCAATGGAAACCGTTATTTTTTTATAAATTTTAATGATCATTTTCTCATTAACCTTAAGTCTTTAACCTGTTCAGAATGCACAGGTTAAAGACACACCGGCCAGATTAAAGTGACTTTTCTCGATTTTCTTTATTTAATCTATTATAGTACAAGTAAATACGTTAAAGAAAAGTATCCATTTATACTTATTTAGGTACTTACTTTGATATTCTGTTTTGTGAAGTGAATAGTTTATTATACTGTTCTTTAATGTATTTTTATACTTTGAAGGTGAAATGTCAAAAACCAACTGAAAGATAAAAGAAGAAAGTGACGAATAGAGAATTGAAAAAAATGAGATACGAAAAATATGAAACAACCAAGAGATTACCGCAAAATATAAAGAAAATAACCAAAAACGTAAAAAAGAAAGCAAGGTTACATCTATGGATAAATTGACTGCGAAATATGAAAGGATGTTAAAAGAAAGAAAAACTACAGTCACAACACCAAAGCCCCGACGCTAACACATTATCTTCTGTTGGATACACTCGTCAATTTGTACTTTGATGTTGGATTTTGATTTTATGGATGACAGTGAAGAGTTCTTTATTTTGACTCTCCCAAAATGCCTCTACAGCGGCTATCACTTCGCCATTATTCTCAAATTTCAAGCTCCGGAGGTGTTCCTTCAGCCGAGAAAACAAATAAAAGTCGCTGGGGGCTAGATCTGGAGAATAGGGTGGGTTTTCAAGCAGCTGGAAGCCGGCTTCTTGGATGGCAGCCTCGCAACTGCAGCTTTGTTTGCAGGTGCATGGTCTTGATGGAACAGAACTTTGACGCGCAGTTTACCCCGTCTTTTTTCCTTAATGGCCTCTCGCAATCTTTTGATTTGGTTAGCATAGTAGGAGCCCGTTATTGTAGCTCCCTCAAGGTATTCAACCATAATTATTCCCTCAGCATTCCAGAAAACAGACGCCATAACCTTGCCGGCAGAGCTTGAAAGTTTGAATTTCTTGGGAGTCGGTGAAGATGGCCTTTTCCATGTCATTGACTGTTGTTCGGTTCCGGGATCAAAATGAAGAATCCACGTTTTATCCATAGTCACAAATCGAGCCAAAAAATTATCTTGATCCGCCTGGAACATTTCAAGATTGGTCCTTGAAATGTCGAATCGTTTCTTCTTTTGTTCGTCGGTAAGCATTCTCGGGACCCAACTTGCAGAGACCTTTCTCATGTTCATCTCGGTAGTTGAGATCCTTTGAATGCTACCAAATGAAATGCCTAGGTTCTCAGCTAAATGAAGAATGTTAGGCTCTTCGGTCTGCTAAAACCAGATCTTGAACTTTTTTGATATTTTCTTCGGTGAGGGAGGAGGACGGGCGGCCTTCACGATGTTCGTCTTCCGTGGAACATCCACGGAAGGCGATCATAGCGAAGGCCGCCCATCCGTTTCTTCATTTTGATGTCATCACTCCGACTTCTAGTATTCAAATGAATGTATCTTTTAAAAATGAAGTCCTATTTATACCATTTTTTGTCAGGGAAGTTGTAAAGGATTAGGGAGTTGAAAATATTTTTTTTCAGAATTTCGTTATTACTAGAAATATCCGTTTATCATTACTTTTTGATCACCTCTAATATACTAATTAGGACGTACCATTTTTTGATATATTATATTAGTTTAATAGTTTCATATTGTCATTGTTAATTTTTTATATTATATTTCATGTTTAACAGTTTCGTACTGTTTAAATATACATATAGATAATATAATAAAGAAAATAATAAATATTTTTATTATGTGGATTTGTGTTTGTAATGACAAACCCAATACCGACTTGACCTATATTCAAAATTTCCTCACTAATTGAATGCTACATTATGACTGAGTATTTAGAAAAAAATATATTTATTAGCTTTAATTTATTAAAAAAAAAGAACCTTAATAAAACAAAATAATTGTTTCCTGATTTTTACACGAATCTATATGATTTTCTTTTTAATTGTTAGTATTTTCTCAATATCCTGTGCGATGTCTCTTTAACCTGTGTAACATTTTTTTTAATCGTCTCTATTTCACTGAAAAATGCATAAATTCCGATCCCTTTTCTAAATTCGGTACAAGAAAAAAACTTTAAATAGAATTCTGCAAAAAAAACTTTCAATTTCCAAAATTTTTTTTTTTTCGAAAAGTGCCACATTTTTGACAACGATCCGGAGATGAAATTATCAAATCAAATCAAATCAAATCATTTATTTTTTGTAAACATAGGTGAATACAGATGAAGGGTACATAATATAGTTCTTTCTATGTTTTGCCTTGAAATGGCGTACAAAAATTCTATTAAAACTTTATTAATCTATAAATTTATGAAACATAATTAAATTCTTATAAATTGAAACATAAAATAAAATTGTATGTACATAAAATTAAAATTTAAAAATAAAAACTTAAAGATAAATATCATAGTAGGTATATAATCATATAAGTGAGCACTAATTAATATGTAGGATCTTCATATCTTTCTTTGTCAGCAATGAACTCTAAGATCGAGTAGTAACATCTGGCTACTAAAAATCTAAACAATGACTTCTTAAAAGATTCTACACTGGTTTTATCTCGAATGGTTATTGGTATGTTATTATATATTGTAGATGTCATACCGAGAACACTTTTACCAAATAACGCTGTATGATGGGATGTAGTACAAATAGAATTTTGATAACGTTGGGAGCGTGGAGTTTCAAACAAGTGTAGATTACATCTTACAAATACACCCATCTCAAAAATATACATAGAAGGAAGCGTTAGCAGGTTTAAGTTTTTGAATAGTGGCTTGCAACTATCAGTAGACTGTAATTTACAAATTGAGCGCAGACTTCTTTTTTGGGCTTTAAAAGGAATTTCTCTGTCCGTCGAGTTACCCCAATAGATAATGCCGTATCTAATTTTGGATGCTACGTAAGCATTATAGGCTACTATTGCAGTAGAGAGATTTACAGTCTTTGACAAATTGTAAAGAGCATAGGCAAATTGATGTAGTTTTTTTGTAAGGAAGTCTATATGTTGTTTCCATGTCAAATGGCAGTCTATATAAAGACCCAAAAACTTAGTGCTGTTAGTTTCAGAAACAATTTTGTTATCATAATTTATATTCAGTTTCGGTTTGCATATTCGTTGGTTAAATGTCATTATTTTAGTTTTACTGAGATTTATTTGTAAGTTGTTATTAATTAGCCAATGAATTACGTTTTTTAAGTCATTATTTATGTTATCTTCGAGTTTGGTAATATCACTGTCAGAGAAAAGAATGGTGGCGTCGTCTGCAAATAGGATCATTTGATGTTTGGTTGAGTTTGGCATATCATTTATGTACATATTGAACAATAGAGGGCCAAGGATACTACCTTGGGGAACACCATAGGTAGTTTTCCTAGCTTGAGACGTGTATATATTTTCAAATTTAGAATCTGTACATAGTTTATTAATACATGTCATTTGAGTACGATTTGACAAATAAGAACTTATAAGTTGTAAAGCACTGCCTCTGATACCATATCGTTCTAATTTATTTAGTAATATATTATGATCTACGTAATCGAAGGCTCTAGACATGTCCATGAAAAGAGCCGCAATTGGGGTTCTAGTGTCGATATTGGTAACCAGTTTCTTCATTACATCATAAATTGCCATATTTATAGATCTGCCTTTTCTAAAACCAAATTGCTCCTTAGCTATGACGTCATATTTTTCAAAGAAGGTATAAAGTATTACCTTTTCTAGTATTTTAGAGAAAATTGGAATAAGTGCTATTGGTCTATAATTTCCTATAAATTTGTTGTCGTCTTTTTTGTGGATGGGTTTATTATGTGATATGACACTAAAGAATTCCATTTTTTTTTTGACCGTCGTTGGGCGTGTTGCTGTTATCTTACTTTTTTTGCGCGTCGTGACACTTAGCATTCGTCGGAACAAATTTGTATCGGTGAGTACCGCCCATAGACGTGATGTCAATGTGTTTATTTGCTCTAAATGTATGTAAGTGTGAAACCAACATAAAAACTTATTCATGAGCTTTCGATATGACATCTCTGAAGAAATTAATAAGCGCAATATGACACAAAATTACGCGATTTCTTAAAACAGTATGTAAACTGGTCGGCTGTAGACGGGCTGCAAGATTCGTCGAGTACAAGATGCCCGCCTGTGGCCGTAGTGCCGTATCAATCTAACTTAAAATTACGGGATGTCCCGGAACGTATTAAAAATAACATCAAAGGATAAAATAATAGGAATGCTTTTTGTGTAAGGAGTTTTTTAAAATTAAATAATTAAACGATCATTGTTCGCCCGGCGCCAGCGCCTACTTATTGCGACCATTATAAAGGGCGAAAACATGCTGCATCTGCTGTAAATTGCTGACCAGTTGATGCTGCAGCATCAGCTCAAGGTTACCATATCATGAAAAAACCATCGAAATAACAGTAAACCAATTGCAAATGAATTAAACTTGTGGAAGTAAGTAAAATCCCTTCATCAGCGTTGATAGTCTTCAAACTCCTGAACATTCAAACCATCTCGATCATGTCAGGTTTCAATTATTGATATCTAAGTTTCAAACATTAAAACCGCATCAAAATCTGTTCATTCGAGCTTACATGCCACAGAACACCACAGACAGACACACAGATACGCATAAACTTAAGTATAACACCCTCTTTTTAGGGTCGGGGCTAAAAAAGGGAATGGAAAGACTACTTAGCAACATTTTAAATTTGTTAAATCTGGCAAGAGTTAGTTACCCCTCGACCGATGGGCCCTGGGCACTTGCCTAAAGTGCCCAATGGAAAAGAGCACCTATATGCGTGAGTGACACCCCTGGTGTTGCAAACGTCCATAGGCTACGGTAACTGCTTACCATCAGGCGGGCCGTATGCTTGTTTGCCACATTAGTAGTATAAAAAAAAATACATATTGTAGTTCTTTGTAGACATACCTTGTTTTGTGGCTACAGCTGCTGGGCGTGTACGCAGCACAGTCGGAGTTTCAGTTTGCCCACGGCCGCGCCTTTGTTGTGATCCACGACCGCGTCTTTCTGGACCAAGGTGATGACCACGTCCTGTCCCACAGGGGTCACTACCGGATCCTGTTGCGCCAGGGTGACCACCGCGTCCTATTGCACCAGGGTAACCATCGCGTCCTACTGCACCAGAGTAACCACCACGTCCTGCTACACCAGGTGCACTACTGCTCACTGCTGCACCATAACCATCACCGCGTACGGCTGCACCAGAGTCAATACCGCGTGCTGCTGCACCAGAATCATCACCGCGTATGGCTGCACCAGAGTCAATACTGCGTGCTGCTGCACCAGAGTAACCACCGCGTCCTACTGCACCAGGGCAAACACCGCGTCCTGCTGCACCAGGTGCACTACTGCTCACTGCTGCACCAGAATTATCACCGCGTACTGCTGCACCAGAGTCAATACCGCGTGCTGCTGCACCAGAGTAACCACCGCGTCCTACTGCACCAGGGCAAACACCGCGTCCTGCTGCACCAGGTGCACTACTGCTCACTGCTGCACCAGAAGCATCACAGCGTACGGCTGCACCAGAGTCAATACCGAGTGCTGCTGCACCAGGTGCACTACTGCGCACTGCTGCACCAGAGTAACTAGCGCGTCCTATTGCACCAGAGTAACTTCCGCGTACTGCTACGCCAGAGTCACTTCCAAAAAGTGCTGCTCCAGGGTCACCTTGTGATGATTCTCCTGTTTATAATAATAATTTATTTTTTTATTCATATTACTCATAAAACCCAAAAAAGAAATTTGGCTCACGAAATTGTTGACATATGGGAGATAGATTCAGCTATTATTGTCCTAATGGTTGCATCAGTCAATGGACTGATTGTCAAGAGCCTCGATCAACACCTGGGACACCTGAGGCTCTCGTTAGACGGTTGGGTCGTGGGCTTGGTGCATATGGCGATTCTGTTGGACACGGTGCGCATCATGGGAAGGTAAATGTCTCTGAAGCCCTAACCACCGGTAGCTTGGTTCCTATACCCGATACATTTAAGTTTATATTTCAAAATGTGATATACTTATGTGTTGTATAGAGAGAGATCAGAGTATGATCTGGCTTTATTCCTTGAACGTGGCATAATTTTCATGTTGTGTCTTACTGTGTGATTATCTGAGGAATAGCAGAGCGCCTGCCATTAGCATTCTAATAAAATTCTGGCAGGCGCTCTGCAGTTCTATGAAGGTAGGTGTGTAAGAGGGTGGCAAATGAATCAGGCGGAGTATGCGGAGTTTAGGTACTGAGCATTGTAGAGTCACCTCTTAGCGGTTTTTGCGTACCTGGTTCTTCGACTTCTGTTTGTTTACTATGTTCACCATCATCATCTCAGCCAGAAGACGTCCACTGCTGAACATACCCCCAAGGATTTCCACAACTCTCGATCCTGAGCCGACCTTGTCCATCGGTTGCCCGCAACCTTTACCAGGTCGTCGGTCCACCTTGTTGGAGGTCTGCCCACGCTTCGTCTTCCAGTTCGTGGTCGTCACTCTAGAACCTTTCTGCCCCAACGGCCATGAGTTCTGCGAGCTATGTGCCCGGCCCACACTTAATGGAGGCAATTCTTCGACCTATGTCGGTTACTTTGGTTCTCCTCATTTCTGATTCGCATTTCCATGATCAGAGTACGGAGCCTATCCAGTTGCAGCGAGGTGTGAGACATGGAGATGTCATATCCCCGAAATTCTTCACCGCTGCACAGGAAGATGCTTTCAAACTTCTGGATTGGAATGGACTTGGCATCAACGGCGAGTACATCCCTCACCTTCGATTTGCCGACGATATCGTGGTCATGGCTGAAACCATGAAAGACCTTGGCGCAATGCTCGATGTCCTCAGTAGAGTCTCACTACAAGTGGGTCTCAAAATGAACATGGACAAGACCAAGATTATGGGCAATGTCCATGTCGCACCCGCCTCTGTCACAATTGAAGGCTCTACACTCGAAGTTGTCGACGATTATAATATATTTACCTGGGACAAACAGTCCAGTTAGGTAGATCCAACTTCGAGAAAGAGGTCACTCATCGAATCCGGCTCGGCTGGGCAGCGTTTGGGAAGCTAAGTCATATCTTCTCGTCCCAAATACCGCAGTGTCTCAAGACGAAAGACTTTGACCAGTGTGTGTTGCCAGTGATTACATATGGATCTAAGACGTGGTCGTTCACTATGGGCCTCGTGCGAAGACTCAAAGTCACCCAAAGAACAATGGAGAGAACTATGCTTGGAGTTTCCCTGCGTTTACTATGTCTAATTTTATTTAATTGATTATTAACTAGTGGCCCGCCCCAACGTCACCCGGGTTAAACTATTTTCAGCTCACCTTTCTTAATTTTTGTTTTACTTAAGAACCTTCTCCTGACAATAACGAACATAGCAAAAAAGTTTTAGCGAAATCGGTTTAGATATTTGGACACGTTTAGCGATTCATATTTTTTTTCGCGCAGTGGAGACATCTGAACGGGTTTGCGGTCTGGAAGGAAGGGGAGTTCATATATATCATTATGATGTGCATAATATCAACTCTAGATGTGACATAATCAACTAGTAGGTAGATCATTGATCTTAATGATAAGGTAGGTAATAACTGTATATTATGAATGCTTGTAATCGAATCCGGCTCCACCATCTCTTCTAGTCCCAAATACTTCAGTGTGTCCCAAAATGGAAGTTTTTTTGTTCAGTGTGTGTTGCCAGCGAATTTTTGCTCACTATGGACCTAATACGAAGGCTCAAAGTTACGTAAAGGGCAATGCATAGAGCTTGCTATGCTTGAACTTACCCTGCGAGAATCAAAAATGAGAAGATCCTTTAGAGAACCAAGTTCCAAAAGGTTGACCAACAACCTAGTAGGTATCTTAACGTTCCTGGCTGTTCTTAGCTAACCTTGTATTTAGGGGATATACATGGTCAGCTCAGTACCGAGTGCTGTTAAATCCTTAAGGCAGCACATACCTACTAGACATCTTTAAGCTAAAATTATGCTTGCAATCTCAATAACAACACATTATGCTCATTGCCACCCTCTGAAAAAAGCCAATAGCAATTCTGGCAGCCAAGAGATAAGATTCCATTTGAAGCCAGAACAGTTTTCCTCAGAAAGTTTTATAGAGTTAATATGGTGGGAGGTTGTGGATACTTCCCCAGATGAGTCAGACGGCACAATGACAAGTCTCGCTTTGACCTGTTTCTTTTATTTGTCTACGCGTCTAGAAAAAAAAATGCTTACCAATCTCTATCTTTTCTATCCTTTGTTGAATACTCTCAGTGTCCGAAAGTGAACGAGGCAGTTCTCGAGATTCTGTAGGGGAGGTCAGTTGTGATGCGCTCTGAGAACTTGGTTCCGATGGTGTTTCTTCTGAGGGATCTTGTTGCTGCCGTTGTTTCTTGCACCCCTTTCCCTTTCTTCCTTTGCGGGATCGTCCTTTTGCTGGTTCTGACATCTAAAAAGAGTATTAGTTAGTAACATGGCAATATTTCATCTTAGCAGGTCAATGTTAGATTATTTCACTAACTTAATATTTTAGAACATTTATATAAAGAAAGTTAAGAAGAATTGATCGCAAGCCAGGAGGAGGGGAGGGGGAGCAATTGCGCCCACACGAAATAAATGTCCACCCCTGCGAAGCCGGAACGGGCCGCTAGTCGCTTATATATTATTATTTACTATTAAAACTGTTATGTTCTGCCAATAAATAACTTAAAATTGTTTTTAAACAGGCTTCAACAAAGGAGTAGGTAGTCAATTCGTCAGAATCTTTTTTTAAACATGTTTGCGGTCTATTAGAGCCATACTAGCTGATGCCCGCGGCTCCGCCCGCGTGGATGTCGGTTATCACTGTAAAAAGTAGCCTATGTAGACCATAGTCTATCTCTGTGCCGAATTTCATCCAGATCCGTTAAGTACGTCAGTCAGTCATCCATACTCACAAACTTTCACATTTATAATATTAACAGGTATAAAGGGATCTTTACACTGTGATATTAGTAAGGATATTTGAAACACGAACACAAATGCAAAACTGATAACTTTTCAAATAAAGCGCGCGCCGCATATTTGACAGCTTTGTCATTTCACAATGGACTTGTTTAAGCCAAACATAGCCAAGCCGATATCGGTTGAATGAACGAAGTCGTTCACATAAAATTCATTCGAAAATATTTTATTATTTTATTTGTCAAAAATATTTATTTATTTTCTTACAATTTGGATATTTTACTAGGGATGGGATATAGGTACTTGCAAAAAAACTAACAATTACCTGCGATTTAAAGTACGAGTATTTGAAAATACTTTAATGTATCAGATACAGTACGCATGTTCTACGTCGGTTGGACATGAAACCAGCGCAAATCTTCATCGCGAGTGGCATCGCAGTGAGCATTTGGTATATACATATATTGATACTAAATGGTAACAAGGGGTATTATATACTCTGAATAGTTACTGCACAAGCGAGAATAATAAACCAAAACTTACTGCAGCTCGGCTAACATAGATTGCGTGGTGTGGGCTCACATATGCAGTCGCATATTATGCGCCTGACTCGTACAACTTTGGCATAATTCGGGACGGCTATCGATTCCCAAATTTGCTTAAAATCCGCATGCGCCGTGAACTCGCATGCGCGGTGAGCCCACGCCACGCCGTTACAAAATACTAAAGTCGATTCGTGTCTTATTAATATTTTTTTTTTTTTTTATTTATATAAATAAAAAAAAATAAAAAATAATATCACAAAGTACAATCGTATAACCTAAAACCCTTCCTCTCAAGCCCGCGCACCTCGGAAAAATGACAAAAACGATGTCGGACAAAGATTGGCATTTAGATGACTTTTTTGAATTTTGTCTTTTTTGCATTAAGCACAGGCAAAGATTAATTTACATGGAAAAACTAGCTTATCTTTGTACATTTTTGAATCCTCAAACCTCCCTCCCTTCCCCCTTGGTAAGCTGCACAGTAATATTATACATATTTTCATTACGTATTTACAATTAATTACATGGAAATATGGATACTATTTACCACAGATTACTCTATTACGAAGTACCTAATGACATACTATACAAGAAGCCCTTTTTTGTACTATTATCAAGGTAAAAAAAAACATTACAAATATATTATAAAAGTATAGGGATAAAACAAAGCAAAGGATAGGGTGATGGATAATACGTACCTTGAAGTATAGGTATTTAAATGAATTCCATTAGACAGGACGAGTTGATATAATAGACGATGATTGAATAACAAAGCTGCCCCAGCTACAAAGAATAAATAATGTTTAGCACTGGACTGGTTCACTCGGAAAACAAAGCTGTACTGGGCCCTGGGCGGGAAAGGCCCGCGAGGCTGAGCCTGAGTGAATGATATTGGTTATTGATTTCTTGAGCTTACCGTGATATAATATTAATATAATACTTACCTAGATAGACCTAGGTACTCTAGGATTGGTTTTTACCAATCAAGACGCAGGTAAATGAATGAACTATTTAGGCTAGCCATAGATTACAAATACACATAAAGCTCATTCATAACAATTTTTTATTTTATTTTATTCTTTATAAAAGAGAGCAATTCGTTAATACAAATCCAAATAAGTCTACGGGATTACCTGTAGCAATGGGATTGGGCTGATTATAGCTTTTTCTTTTTAACACGTATATGATTTTATAGCGAGAAAATCCAAACGCCGTTATCGAGAAAATGCAACTCACTCAACAATATTCTCCCTATTGCGTATCCGAACATGGCTTTTCACGTGTCACGTACCGACCAATAGGAGCCAGACCGGTCCAATTGCTGTCGCGTGATTGGTTTGAACTCATATACAGAGAGAGAAAGAGAATAGAAGAATGGGGTGTTTGCGAGGCGATAATGGCAATGTAAAAGTACTTAACTAAAATTTAGGGCCATAAAAGAAAGCTCTGCTTAATAAATACTGACCTAGGTACCTCGACTACAATCAGGTGTGCGTTACCCCAGCAAAATAATGTCGAAAATAGTCATATAATTTATTATATGACAGACATTGTTAGTTGTTTTTCTAGCTTCTGTAATTTTTGCGCACATTTTTAAATTTGTTGCACTTACAAGTTTTTTATTTATTTCACAAAACACATTTCCTGCTTGATAACAATTGGAGATAATAATAATAATAATAATATAACAAAATACATACCTATCTTCTAAATACTTTTTAAGATAAAATACTTTTTGAAAGAAAATAATTTAATGGAGTTTAAGTAAGTTGCATGAATTATGAATCCTACCTACTAGTTAATATTATAAATGTGAAAGTTTATGAGGATGGATATCTGTTAATCTTCCACGCAAAAATGGCTGAACGGATTTAAAATAACTTGTCATTGCCGCTGAATACGCGACCCCGAACGCGTAACTCTTTCACGTAAAAAACTACTGAACGGATCTGGATGAAATTTGGCATAGAAATACCCATACACAGAGGCTAATATTGTATCACTAGCTGTTGACCGCGGTTCCGCCCGCGTGGATGTCGGTTATCACTGCAAAAAGTAGCCTATGTGTTATTCCAGACCATAATCTATCTCTGCCAAATTTTATCCAGATCAGTTCAGTAGTTTTTACTGAAAGAGTAACAAACATCCATTCTCACAAACTTTCACATTTATAATATTAGTAATGATAAGCTGCAGACTAGGTACCTACTTAGGTAGGTAAAAACTTAAACATCGTACATTTAGGGTAAAACAACTAATAATAGAATCGGAAGTCTTTTGATAGATTGATTTTTCAAGGGTGCGTTCAGTTGTTAGTATTATGGTGGCATAGTAAATGATAACTAAAAGTATTTTGGAAAACAAAGTATTTACGAAATACCCGGGTACGGAGCAAATGGTACCTATCTAAATAAAAGATACAAAATACATTTAAATAAAGTTATTAAGATATAAGATGGCAATTATGTATTTTGTATCTTTTATCCGTGGGTATTTCAGATACTTGTATCTTAGGTCACATCTCTGGTCATTGGTGCTGTAAATGGATTGGTCGTGCTAGTCCAGTGAATCTGCGTCCAATCTTACCTAGATTGGACGGTACTGCCTAAAATTATCAAAAGAAAAAGGTAGGTTCAAAGTTTATTTAGCACAAATATTCTCTTAAATATGAAATCAGTTTTGCTTGTTGAGTAAACAGTTATTTTGAGTTTTAGCGGGTGCCCACATATCGTGTCTCATGGGAAAGCTCCGTAGTTGTGGCAGTTAATTATAATAATAATCATTTATTCGGCATAAAAACCCTTTGACAAGTTTTCTTAAAGCCCAACAAACTGCGTATCAGTTTGTCGCTGGGGTTTGAGCTAATTTTAACACAATATTTAACTTAATTCGACGATCAAATACATGATACTTATGAACGTCATAAAAAACAAATGCCAGCATACTTTTTTCGTACGGCCAATTCCGCTGACTAGGGTTAGGCCTCGAGAAGAATTGGCAAGAACCTCGGGCCACTCTTTTTAATCGCCAGAGTATAACATTTACAATTTGGTATGAGTTACAATATTATTGTTAACAAAAAGAGACGGAAACCAATATACCGACCATACAAAATTAAATTTAGTTAAAAATATTTTTAATAAGGAAACAATGAAAAGTAAAAAAAATGAATTTGAATGAATTTAGCTTTCCACTGTATGGCAATTTTCCTTTTTTACGTATACGTAAGATAGAAACGCGTCGAGATCACATTGCGATGTTAGTAAAAACTATATCTTTATTATTTAAAAATAAATTATGCAAAGATTATACAGCCACCCCAAGTAGCACGTGTTCACGAGCATGACGCACGGACCAGCCATCATTTCCTTCGCATTTATTAGAAGGAAGGAAATGACCCGGCCAATACGACACTACAAGCAATGGCATTCCAGTGACCATGACAATTCAGGACAAAAAAACTAAATAACAAAACGTATCTATGACAAATTTTAAATGTAGTTGTTATTCTTATATAAATCTGCATCAAAATTAGCAACCCCATGACTTTTTATCATTTAAAAAGTCATTAATTACTTACATTACTTACTTGCATAATGTACTATATGTTGTGAAATCATTTTTATACAGTTTCTTTCAGTTTTCATACAGTGAATACAACAACAAACTTAAATGTAAATACAAAACTTATCTACTGAAATTGTTTGAATATCCTAAGTTAAATTATTTTAAACTTTTACGATTTGTACACATATTATTAGATACTATAATGGAAAACGGCTAAAAGGTATGAAAACCTACAAAATATTACGCGATTTAGTCCATAATATTTATTTAACATGTCCTAGTAACAAGGCATAGAGAACTACCTAAGTTACTTTGTAATTACTTATGTTTTTTTTTATAAATTAATGTAATAATGTCTTATTCTGAAAAAGTTAATAATTCTGAACTACCCATTGAAAACATAAATCTGTTCATAGATAAATTCAAAATAACCGTCAAAGTCAAAAATTATCTTAAGACAAAGGGTTACTATACTACATAAATAAATTAATTACTTATAAAATTTTATGTAGTCTTTTTATTATATTGTAGGTACAACTAAAGGTAAGATAGTATTGCAAAGCAATGGATGGAATCAGGCTGAATTAATGATAATGATGACAAAACCTCAACAAACCATCTCGCATCATCTTAAAAGCCTCAATTTCATAATCGGGAATAGACAAAACACAAATTAAAAATGACTATCGAAGTTATTCATTGTCTGTGATTCAGCTGACAGCTTAAATCAACGGGAATGACAGCCGAAGAAAGAAAATTTTTAGTAGTCAGTTTATATTTTGTTTCATAATCAATATGTATAAAGGATTTACAAGAATATTGGCACTTTACTGTGGTAATAAAATACAACAAAGTGTTTCTCCTTTCCTTAGAAGTGATGTGCTTTGTACAAACAAAAATAAATTAGGTTATATTTTGTTAAGAACAAAAAAGCACGATCGTGGTAGTCCTGCGGCACTATTTGTGCCTATACCAGTGAAACCAAATACAGATGACATAAACATTGGTGAAGAATTCACAGGACGCCTAAAGAAGCAGGATCTTCTTAAAATTCTGAACAAATTTTATCAGAAACCAGAAGTGCGAGAGTTGGCGTCTGAAAATGGGTTAGACGATCAGTTGCTGCATCAGGGGTTTTTATCTTTCAGAAGACATTGTTTAGAACATGATCTACCTCCAGATGTACACATCACTATCAGTGATATATTACAAGGT
This sequence comes from Trisateles emortualis, assembly GCA_947095525.1. Classification (NCBI taxonomy): domain Eukaryota; kingdom Metazoa; phylum Arthropoda; class Insecta; order Lepidoptera; family Erebidae; genus Trisateles; species Trisateles emortualis. The sequence continues at coordinate 13,926,473 of OX352736.1, read as the reverse complement.
ACGTATACATATTTTTTTCAAATATTTGCGCGCCAATTCTTCAAATTTACGTATGTGGTCCAGACATCATCATCAAATAAAAATAAAATAGGATTTTGATTACTGAGTCTGGTTTATTCAAATGATGACAAATTGTTTGGCTAGAGATAGTAATGAATGAATGAATAAGCAGTACTTTTTATTTTAATGACAATGATTATGGGGTTGGCAACACGCAAGTGATACTTTTGGTATTACAAGCGTCCATAGGCTACGGTAACTGCTTAACACCAGGCGGGCCGTATGCTTGTTTGCCACCTAAGTAGTATAAAAAAAAAAAAAAAATTATAGTCTCATATAAGTTTAACTATCTAATTGGATTTTATAATTATATTTTTGAATTTATTTACTTTTTAGGTGCTGGCCATGTAGACGATTTATTTCCATACTTCCTAAGACATGCAAGACTAGCATTTCCTCACCTAGATTGTTTAGATGACTTGAAAAAAATTTCAGACCTACGAGAACCTGCTCATTGGTTAGTAATCATAAAAATTTAACACTTATCCAATATCTCTTTGTCAGAAAGAGTTATTAAACTCAGGATCTACTATAATTATATATAAGAAAATATATTTGTTTATCAAAAGAGAACTTCAGATCCCTTTAAAAGAATATTGCGCACACATTACAGTACCGCTTAACAATGCTTGCAATACCATAGGTATCACTCCCATTTTTTACACCAGGGCTTTAAGATGGAGTATCCCTGGCATAGGAAAACGTTTCTTTAAAACAATGCTTACAAAACGTTTCGCTTAATTAACGCTCGAGACCTGTTAATCACACACAAAAACACAACTACAAGGCTGTGTGTAGTTATTTGGCTGTGGTCTTCTGTATGGTGGAAGTCCTTCCCCAGTCGGGCTTGCTCATTAGTATGGTGCTATACCTCTCTTTGAGTTAAGTTTACATGTAGAAGGAATGCACGAAGACAAAGATAAAACGTAATACAAATTAGGGTCAAATTATGACCACTGGGTCAAAAGTCAAAGTAAGATCACTTAGTTCACTACAATAGTGTCATGAAAAGATATACAATATATTGTATGGTTCAAGATCTTTATTTCCTCATAAGAATTCAGAATGATTATATTACTGAGAAACAATATTCACATGATATGCTTATAAGAGTGTACAAAGAATGTGGGTAACATAACACAATGTTAACTAATAACTAAATGCTACAAAGTGGATATGTTGCAAACAATTTCTATTAAATGCTTGCGCGAACACTGTCAACAGTACACGGATGTTGAGACTACACCGCAATTACCGCTATATTATATCTATTTAAGAGAGGTAGGACACCATACTAGCGAGCAGACCCGACTATCTCCACCTTACCTGAGACCACAGCCAAATAACTACATAAAGCACTGTAGTTGTGTTTCTGTGTGTGAGTACAGGTCTCCAGCCCTCATTTAGGGATGTGTTTTGAAAGAAACATATTCCTATCCCAGGGTTACTTCCATCTTATAGCCCTGGTGACAAAAAAATGGGTTGGCAACACGCAAGTGATACTTCTGGTATTGCAAGCATCCATAGGCTATGGTTACTACTTAGCATCAGGGCAGTATGCTTGTTTGCCACCCAAGTAGTATAAAATATATATATACCTATATTATTATAGGTCTAACTTGAAAACAAAAATAATTTTCTTGGTTAAGGATTTATTGAAAAACCATTGTATGTGCCAGTATATGTCAATAGACTGGTTAAGTCCAGAATCAAATACGTACATATAACAAAAAAATCCGGACAATGTTAAAAAAATATTAAATGTTTCCACAGGTACCCACCCAGAAGCCAGATGTATGAACCGAAAAATAATATTTCATGCGGGTCCAACAAATTCTGGCAAGACTTATCATGCTATGCAAAAATTTTTGAAAGCTAAATCGGGTGTTTATTGTGGACCATTAAAGTTGTTGGCAACAGAAATATATCATAAAGCTAATAAAGAAGTAAGTTATTATTATTATTCTCTTTATTTCTTAATATTCTTATAATTCGACTGCCTTGGTGGTCCAGTGGTTGCAGTATGGGCCTGCTGTGCACGAGGTTGTGGGTTCGACTCCCACACAGGACAAAACTTTGTGTGACCTGCAAAGAGTTGTTCTGAGTCTAGATGTAATTTGTGTCCATAATTGTATGTTTGTAAAGTCCCACGCGACACAGAGCCTGTTCTCTAGTGCGGGAGTTATACATCATAATAATTTATATACAAAAGCTTTAAACTCACTTTTAAATCACATTGGTGATACAAAGGTTTGATTTTAGTTAAATCACCAATTTAACAAATTTGGAACCTAAGCAAAACTATTCATCTTAGATCTCTTGATCATGTGAGTTTCTTGACACATTGGGCTATGAGACTGAGACTGTCTCTGCAAGTATCAAAACTAAAACACCAACCACAACATCAAAAGAGTGTTAACCAATGTCTTATATACAGTTTCAGTTGTCAAAAGATTAGTTTTTACTTTTAAAAGCTCATCCTGTAAAAAGCTTGGATGGATTGGGGAGCCCCCCAATCCATCCAAGCAGGATGAGCTTTTGAAAACATACAATTCTCAAAAACAAAAAACACCCAGACTCGTAACATAACATTAAATGAATTTTGTGTCCCGTCTACACAAAAACACTCGTCATAGTACCCATTAGCCCACACATACAGTTGAGTTAATTCAATACTTCTTTGTACAGGGCACTCCATGTGATCTAATAACCGGTGAAGAAAGACGACATGCATCATTATGTGGTACGCTAATCAATGAAGAAAATGCACCCTCAGGGGAGGGTCAACTGACAGATTCACATCAGGAGCTCACACCATCTAATCATATTGCTTGTACTGTTGAAATGACGTCGTTAAATAATATATGTAAATACTTATTAGTAAAATAATTGTCATATAAACTTTTCTCCATTTTAGGAATATCATCTACTAGCTGTTGCCCGCGGCTCCGCCCGCTTGGATGTCGGTTATCGCTGTAAAAAGTAGCCTATGTGTTATTCCAGATCATAATCTATCTCTGTGCCAAATTTCATCCAGATCCGTTCAGTAGTTTTTATGTGAAAGAGTAACAAACATCCATCCATCCATACATCCTTCCATCCATCCATACATCCTTCCATCCATCCATACATCCTTCCATCCATCCATACATCCTTCCATCCATCCATACTCACGAACTTCCACATTTATAATATTATTAGTAAGGATAATGGGCTTTATACTCGTGGTATTAAGTCCTTTGTATTTCTGTATGTATCTAACATCAAGTTTTATTGTCTTATGGTCTACAAAAATGAATTATCTATCTGGCATTGCTGACGTACACAAGCGGTCACCATTCACTGTCAGGTGGACTATTGGCTTGTCTGCCACCAATAAAAAAGCAGATCTGACCATATGCAGTTAATTATAATATGTATTTTCTTTTTTAACAGATGAAGTTGCAATTATAGATGAAATTCAAATGATTGGCGACAGAAGCAGAGGGTGGGCTTGGACAAGAGCTATTTTAGGTAAAAACATTTGTAATAATTAAACGAAAATATACCTTATGTTCATTGTAACAAGTGCACAAATTATTTGCTTGAATTTTAGGTTTACAAGCTGAAGAGATACATTTATGTGGAGAGGCAGGGGCTTTAAATCTTGTTGAAGAATTATGCAACACAACGGGAGAAGTATTAGAGGTATCTATTTTATATTTAAATTACGTTTATATTCAAGGTTACCAATATAAAACTTTGTTGTAAAATATTAGGTATAAGTAATAGGCAACGGCAACTGCTTACCACCAGATGAACTGTACGCTTGTTTTTCACTAGTCGTAGTTACTAGTTATAGTATAACCCATCTATATGTGTGAAATTATCGATTAAATGTCCCTGTAATGTACTTTTATTAATACGTGAGAGTTTGTTACTTCTTCACGCAAAAAGTACTGGATGGATATTTATAAAACTTAGTTTAGTTAGTTTGTTCGCGTTAAAATGCAGTGAGCCATTATTGTCCGCCAGCCTAGCCAATCAAACTAGAAACCAATCAAGCCAGTAACCAATCAAATCAGTCCTAATTAGAAAGTCAAGTTCACAGTGACCAGTTAGGTTAGGCATACTTTCGAACTATAGGAACGATGCATTCTTAACACGAACGAACTATATATTAACAACATCCACGCTGACATCAGCTATCTAGTATTTAATATATAATTTTGTTTCTTTTTACAGGTTAAATTATACAATAGGCTAACAGAATTAAAAACAGAGAACACAGCACTGGGATCGCTAGACAACGTGAAGCAGGGGGACTGTATAGTGTGTTTCAATAAAAACGACATTTACAGTGTAAGTCGAGCAATTGAACAGAGGTCAGTCCCATGTCAGGCAGGTATCCAATCAATATAACGTAACATAAGAAGATAGATCCATGCATGTCTTTATAATACTATTTTGTTGTTAGGAAATATTAGCTAGTATACTATGACGTCATTCACAGTGTGGTCTTAGCGCGATTGCAAGTGGGATAGCGTGCGAGTATAAAAGCGCGCTAGTGAATTAGCGGGCGAATGAAATAGCGTGCGATGGAAATAGCGCGCGAATGAAATCGCGTGAATTAAGTAGTTGGTCACTCGGAAGATTAAAATAAAAAGACTTTTATTGACTGGCAGAATGACGGCGTGTTTAATTGTAATATAATAATCGACTTATTTTAGTTTTACATGAGTATTTATAACTAATTATTGCTAACTTAACATAAACCTTAACTAGAGGATTTGGTGGGGAGAGTTGTGTTGACGAAGCTGATATTAGCTGAGTCAGGACACTTAACTCCTCCCTCCCTAGGGGAGAAATTCTCTAAAGGCAACTCAGGTGTCTTGAGAGAATTTCGGCAACATACCTTGGTATATGGTATAAATTTATAAACAATGATTCCTATTGCGAAGCCTATAACAATTACATAAATACTTATTGTCCATACACTGATTCTATCACTAACGATATACGTTTGAGTCTCACTGACACTTTCACTGTATTTCGCACGGTTTAATATCTTTGATGTCACCGAGGTCCACACCTCGAAGGTCCATCTGCTTGGCTGATGTAATGTCCTCACGTCGCAGCTCAGGCAACTGTACTGGCGGTAGACTGTAGATGATGGAACTTGCATTGGTTGGTTTTCTCGATCTGCACCTGGTATTGGTGACATTCGCTGTGCTTCAGTAGCATAAGCTGCTCTGTGCAGTTCTCCGCAGGATACTGTACTATGTCATCTTCGGAACATAGATATCGTAGATCGTCAATCTCCTTACAGTCGTAAACTACGGACCTGTATTTCATCCTGTTCACTATAAGGTATGGGTATTTGGGTATAATTGTAAGGGTATTATGAAGGATATGGGTATAGATCGGAATAGGAATGATTTTGTAATAAATATATGTATTATTGTGCTTTAGCCAATAAGCTATTTTATTTGATTCAACAACACTTTGTGATAACATTACACCTAATTCAGAATTTGATGAGTCAGTGGTCAGTTTCAAATGTTTAGAATCGGTTAACTGTATCAAAGATGCATTATTTAGCGGTTCTTTGCAAGTTGCATAGCTTTTCTGTATATTATCTAATGAGCTAGGCATCCTAATACCTTTAAAATCTAAAGTTCTATCTCTATTTTCTAAGTACGGGTTTATAAAAGACTTACTACTTTCGAAATCTATAACAATTTGGGACAATGGCTCGTCAATATTGCAACCCAAAACATTATTGTCTTCATTGCTTGATACCTCTATATAAAAGTTTTGAATTGGCTCACTATCACGAGACATATGCGGTGGTATTTCTAATTCAATGTTATTATCGTAACTAATTAATGGATCAATATTTGCACAATTTATTGATTGTTTAAAACACGTTGTTTGCATCGTAACATCGGTATATGACCTCGTCCGTGCAAACTCAGCATTATGCGCCGGAGACGGCGACGACGGAATGTGCTGATTCGGCCACTGCGCTGACCTACTTTCTTGCGGCCATTTATTTGTATTAATTCGCGACAAAATTATTTTAAAATCATCCCAAGAATCAATTTGTTCATGTTCGCCTATTATTTTAGCTGCCTCACCCGAAAGCCTACTGGTAATTATATGCAATAAATATTTATTTTGTAATGTACCACCCGAAAATATTTTAAAAATGTATTCGCACTGTCTAATAAAAAATTTACGCTGTCGTGCATCTCCATTAAATCTAGGAATAAGTTCTACAAATTCAAATGGAACTTCAGTGATTTGTTCCATTATATTATAAAAAAAAAATACCTAACTAAAATATTCTACCACGAGAATTGTATCGTAATAAAATGGTCCTAACTAAAAAGAAACCAATTACAAGAATTTTATCGCTATAGGAAACATAATGTTATCACGGCGTTGTCCAATCCCTAATAACACATATATTTAAAACAAAGAGTATGTATAGGAAAACAGAAAGGATAGTGAAGAGTTTTACTCACAGTCCCGTAGCTACTCCCATCTCCTTGCTGGATTACTATCTTCACCAACTGCTGAGTCTCCCGAGTGTAAACTTAATAAATTTATTTGTTCGGCGATCTCTGCTAAACCGTTGAGACAGAAGTCGAACCTGCACTAAGTAAAGTTGGATACAGTACAGACCGACTGCAGAGATCCTACCGGCTGCGCCAATTAAGTAGTTGGTCACTCGGAAGATTAAAATAAAAAGACTTTTATTGACTGGCAGAATGACGGCGTGTTTAATTGTAATATAATAATCGACTTATTTTAGTTTTACATGAGTATTTATAACTAATTATTGCTAACTTAACATAAACCTTAACTAGAGGATTTGGTGGGGAGAGTTGTGTTGACGAAGCTGATATTAGCTGAGTCAGGACACTTAACTCGTGCGATTGAAATAGCGTGCTAGTGAAAGAGCGCGGGAATGAAATAACGTGCATGTGGGTGATAGCACGTAAGTTAAATAGCTCGCGAGCGACAAAATGCGCACGAGGAGCGAAATAACGTGCTCACGTGTTTGCGCTCTATTTCATTCGTGCCTTATCCCGTACGCAACCGGGCTAGGTCCACACTCGGACGAAGTCTATAGTAGCAAAAGTTGACTATACGACTATGAATTTTAGTTAATTGTAACTTGTTATTATTATCTGTCATTAAACAAATAAAACATCTGATTTGTATGTAGTACTTTACAAAAATTGCAAGTTGTTTTTCATTTAGTTTTGTTTTAGTTTTTTTTCATATACACATTTAAGAAAAACTCAAAATTCATTTAGGCTACAAAGTACCTAATACTTATGAAGGTCATAAATTATGAATAAGGCAGAAAAATGGTATCAGTTAAGGCTGCCCGCAACCTTTACCAGATCGTCGGTCCACCTTTTTAGAGGCCTACCCACGCTTCGTTTTCCAGTTCGTGGTCGCCACTCTAGAACCTTTCTGCCCCAACAGTCATCAGTTCTGCGAGCTATGTGCCTGGCCCATTGCCACTTAATGGAGACACTTTGCCACTTTATATCATACTTATGCTTAACCATATTTTGAGAAATATAAAAGTTTTATTTTTTATTTCAGAGGTTTAGAAGTAGCCGTGATATACGGTAGTCTACCCCCAGGCACTAAATTGGCACAGGCGAACAAGTTCAATGATCCCAATAGTTCCTGTAAAGTTATGGTGGCCACAGACGCAATAGGACTTGGTATCAATTTGTAAGTTTATTTATAATATAATAATAATAGCAACCCATATAATATAATAGAAGAAGCAGTGGAACATAATATATTATATTATGTTCCACTGCTGGGCTCTTCTATCATGAGAGAGAGAGAGGGTAGGCCTTATTCACGCGTGTGTGAATAAGGCCTACAATCTCTCTCTCTCTCTCTAATGCGGGTTGGTGAATCAGACATGTATTTAAAATTTCTTCTAAGACAGTGTGTTTTCTCACGATGTTTTCCTTCACCGTTAGCAGATGGTGAACCATTTGATTAGCACATATAAACTCCACAAAGTGAAATTTACAGTGTGCTTTTACACTCCAGCCACCACCACTTTTTAAATGTTAGTTTATTTATTTTTTGTATATGTTTGAAACTCATTTGATAAAGGCTGGCCCTTAGCGGCTCAAGATAGAAGTGGTAGGATAGTACCTATGCCGTGCAGTGGGACAAAAAGGCTAATCAATTATCACTAAGTTTTTGATATGAAGATTTATTAGCCCGCCTTCTGATATCCCTATTTTATATACTACCTGGCTTGTTTGCCAAAACAAGCTTACGGCCCCCTTGATGTTAAGCACTAAACGATGCTTGCAATTCCACTTCTAAACTTAGTGCTGGCGACCCGACGATTATTTTCCGCCAGGGCTTTAATATAGAGTATCCCTGGGATAGAAAAACGTTACTTTTAAAACGCATCCCTAAATAAGCGTTAGAAAACTACTCACTCACTTACAGGAACACAGCTACACCGCTGTGTGTAGTTATTTGGCTGTGGTCTTCTGTAAGTTGGAGGTCCTTCCCCAGTCGGGCTTGCTCGCCAGTATGGTGCCCTACCTCTCTTAAAAGCTTTCTAATACTTTATATAAAGTTTTACGGAAAAAAAGAATTGCGCAAAATCTTTTGTTGTCGAATAAATACCCTTTTTTTTACTACTTGGGTGGCAAACAAGGTAGCCTATGGACGCTTGCAATACCATAGGGATCACTTGTGTGTTACCACCTCTAATACTACATATATTGTGTTATTTTCAGGAGTATACGTAGAATAATATTTTATTCACTTATAAAGCCGGTGGTCAATATAGATGGTGAGAAGGAAATGGATGTTATAAGTATATCTCAAGCTTTGCAAATAGCTGGTAAGTGGTTTTTAAATTTATACTCCTTATGGCGAACTGGCAGAAGCAGCGTCGGCAGGCCTCCAACAAGGTGGACCGATGACCTGGTAAAGGTCGCGGGATACCGATGAACAAGGTCAGCTTAGGATCGAACGATGTGGAAAACCTTGGGGGAGGCCTATGTTCAGCAGTGGACGTCTTATGATATGGATGGCGCGTTAGGGAAAAATTATGAGAGTAAATTTTTTGTAGGCCCGCAGCTAAGTCCAGGGTGTCGGTTTTTCGTGACGGTGTGCGCGCGCCACGTAAAAAAATTACTAGCTAACTTTTTACGATATTCAATACGCCATAGAAGTATAACTTGTTACGTGCGTGCATAAGTTTGACTGCCTTGGTGGTCCAGTGGCCGCAGTATGCGCCTGCTGTGCACGAGGTTGTGGGTTCGATTACCACACAGGACTAAACTTTGTGTGGCCCACAAAGAGTTGTTCTGAGCCTGAGTGTAATTTGTGGCCGTAAATTCTATGTTTGTAAAAGCCCCCGCGACACAGAGCTTGTTCTCTAATGCGGTATTTGTGTTTTTAAAAAAAGAATATGTAGACACACATTTTTTTATTTGCTGAAGCTATGTCATCGATCTTACTACACTGTAATGACGCCTTGTCGATAAGTGTTCATCCATCATTAGCTCGACGCAGACTAGCCATCTGCGCTACTATAGTGCACAAGTGTGTGCGTCCACTCAGATGCATTCGTTTGTACAATTGCACAGAAACAGTGTCTTTTTCTGGCAAAATATAACCTATGTGTTATTCCAGACTATAATCTCTTTGCCAAAATTCACCCAGATCCGTTAAGCAATTGTGGCGTAATTAAGTGCCAAACAATTATCCAAAATTACGCATTTATGATATTAGTAGGATAAGTTCATATTAGGGCACATAGCTCGCAAAATATCACACCGATGACTCTTGGGACAAAAAGGTCCTATAGTGGTGACCACGAAAATCGACCTGGTAAAGGTCAAGGGCAACTGATGGACACGGTCAGCTACCGAATGCTGTGGAAATCTTACTCTTATGTCTAGTGGAACTCTTTTGGTTAACATGGAGATCATCTCATTCATATGCTGTTTTTTTATTCACGCACAAAGACCCACTTGAGCGGCCAGATGCGGAAAAAGCCCCGTCAAACTAACTATGCTGTTTTATGTCACATATATTATGTGACAAACAAGCATATAGTCCGCCTGATGGTAAGCAGTTACCGTAGCCTATTGGCGCTTGCAATACCAAAGGAATTGCGAGTTGTCAATCCAAAAATAAATTCCAGGGTTTTATGATGAATTTTTTTTTTTTTTTTTTTTTTTTTTTTTTTTTTTTTTTGTTATACTACTTGGGTGGCAAACAAGCGTACGTGTTTTCTGGGATAGGAAAACGTTAGTTAAAACTGCATCCCTAAATGAGCTACACTGCTGTGTGTAGTCATTTGGCTGTGTTCTTCAGTCCTTCCGGGCTTGCTCATTAGTATGGTTACGTTTCTTGCTACAATTTGTAACTTAAGACAGATCTTAAGTTACAAATTATAGCAAGAAACGTTCCTTTCTTTCTTTCTTGACTTGACTTTTTTTTTAACTGGCCTGTTGGTCTAGTGGTTACTGACTCTGACTGCTACGCCGGAGGTCGTGGGTTCGATTCCCACCCAGAAAAAATCTTTGTGTGATGAGCATAAATGTTTGTTCTGTTTCTGGGTGTTATTTATCTATAATATGTATTTAGATATATATATATAGTTATGTTCATCAGTTGTCTGGTTGCCATAGTACAGGCCTAGTTTGGGATCAGGTGGCGGTGTGTGAGTTGTCCCAAAATATTATTATTATTTCTTTCCTTCTAGGTAGAGCAGGTCGTTACGGTAGTGCCTGGGAGACAGGGTTCGTGACGACGTTCAAGTCTGAAGATTTGCCGACGTTGAAGGATTTGCTGTCCAAGGTGCCTGACCCCGTCACGCAGGCTGGACTGCACCCCACTGCTGAGCAAATGGAGATGTACGCTTATCATCTACCTCATGCAACTCTAAGTAGTCTAATGGTAAGTATTGTAATTAGCTACTGATGTATTTTGTATGCTTGCAGAAGACCACGGTCAAATAATTACACACAGCGGTGTACAGGTTTTCAGCGCTTATTTTGACTGCACGGTTGGTTCTGTAGCTTAGTGGCGCGGCGTGTTGTGGGTTCGATACCCACACGGGACAAAAAATTGTGTGATCTGTAAATGGGTGTCTCGAGTCTGGGTGTACTTAGGGTCTGTTAATTGTATGTTTGTAAAGTCCCCCGCGACACAGCTTATACCCGAGTGCGGGAGTTGTATTTAAAAAGAAGCTTGCATAGGTTTTAGCTACATGTTACACACGCTAATGTTAACACAGCCTGCCTTTTCTGTTGTGGCAACATCATTTTGCATACTTATTTGGCTGTGGAGGGCTACCATGACGTACGGAATGGCGAGGTAACCACTTAAGCCATTAAACCTACTGTGCAGTCATAAGATAAGAGCAGATAATGTTTATTTGTAAAAACAAGAACTGTGTTCAAACATCGTTTATTTTATAATGAGTAAGATTGATTGCCTGTTGCTCTAGTGGTGAGTGACCCTGACTGCTAAGTAGGAGTTATAAAAAAACTTGCCTTAGGTGATTGGTACATGCATGGATATAGCTTATAGTAGAGGATCCGAGCATAGAATGAACTTCACCGGGCTGGTAGATTGATAAAAAGTTTTTTGTATCAAATTTAATATGTATGGGTAAATATATCGCGAGTAGGGTGGAAAAATTAAATCCATGATATGATTATTTTATACAATTTCTATGATTATGACCCATTCGCGTGTAATAATTCTTTTACTATGTTACGAATAACTTTACGTTCGTCCGCAGGAATCCTATACGGTCGTTGCTAAAATGTATGATTTGAATCAATCAATTGAATTTTAAGTACTCTGAAAACCGACCAAACTATCGTATCGTATCAAATATATAAGTTGGAAATAAATGTCTGAAATAGCACATTGGAAACTTTTTGTCCTGGACAAATAATTCTGTGGGCGAAGCCGCGTTCCATGGCTTTGCCTCAAGGAGAGAAAGTATCTTAAATATTGTAGATAGACAACTTTACTGAAAGGAGACTTCATTTTGATTTTTAAAACAATTTTAACTGCATTCAAAGATTTTTGAATAATCGCCTCTCCGACAAAATCGAACCCGCCAAATTTTACGATACCGAAAAAGCTCAATCAGTCCGATTATTTTTTACTTATAAATGTTTGTAATGGTTAATTGTTTTTATACAAATATGCGGAAGAGGTGTGCATCTATGGTGCGCAGGGTGCGGGGTAGCTCCAACAGCATTCTAAATATGATCGCAAGCCGTCTAGACCGTAGATACGTGAATCACTGCAGTGCTATCTCTCACGGGATGGTACGGCGGTGATTCGCGTCTCGCGGTTCTAAGATATAGGTGCTATTGTATCGTATTTTCATTTGTTAATAACATATTTGATTACTAACATAGTTTTAAGCCTTACTAACAATTTGAGTCCTGGTCACTTTAATAAATAAATAATAATAATTATTATTTTTGTCCCCAGGATATATTTGTCCACCTATGCACAGTGGACGACTCGCTGTACTTCATGTGCAACACGGAAGGGTTCAAGTTCCTAGCGGAGATGATCCAGCACGTCCCGCTACCGCTGCGCGCTAGATACGTGTTCTGTTGCGCGCCTATCAATAACAAGCTACCATTTGTTTGTGCTACATTCCTTAAGGTTTGACATTTATTTAATAACTAGGAGTCGCCCGCGACTTCGTCCGCGTGGTTATTTGTAATATTTCCCCGATTTTGCAACATATCTCACTACTGCTCCGCTCCTATTGATCATAGCTCGATGTTATATAACCTATAAGCCTTCCATGCACTATTCAACAAAAAAAGATTTTTTCTAATCGAACCAGTACTTTCTGAGATTAGCGCGTTCAAACAAACAAACTCTTCAGCTTTATTATATTAGTATAGATATTGAGGATAAGGAGTTACAAGGTTTCTAAAGAGTCGGCAACGTGCGTGTGATACCCCTGGTGTTGCAAGCGTCCATAGGCTACGGTAACTGCTTACCATCAGGCGGGCCGTATGCTTGTTTGCCTCCTTGGTAGTATAAAAACTTCAACTGCCTCCGTGGCTTAGTGGTCGATGTGTGTGACTGCTGGTCACGAGGTCCCGGGTTCGATTCCCGGGTCGGGCCAGAAATCGATATTTCTGTTAAGAAATTCACAATAGATACCCGGAGTTTGGCAATTGGCGGTGTTTACACCCCCGTGCCTCGGAAAGCACGTAAAGCCGTTGCTCCTACGCCTGATCTCTCTCCGGTCGTGTCGGATTTGCCGTCCCATCGGACTATGAGAGTGAGGGAATAAAGAGCGCACTTGTGTTTGCGCACAATAATATCTCCCGCGCATATGGCAAGTCTCCGTTGAGATTAGCCGCCGTAACCGAAATTCGGTTAGGAGGACATTATTACATTATTATAGTATAAAAAAAAATACGCACCGTATTGTACAAAGGTAGGCTCAATGCTACAGGCATTCTCGACCAGCAGAGATAATATGATGCAGAGATGCAGAATTCGTTTAAACAATAATATAAGAGGTAAAGTTTGTGAGGTTGTATGTGGTAATCTCTGGATCTACTGAACCGATTTTGAAAATTCTTTTACCAATAGAAAGCCACGTTATTTGTGAGTGTCACAGGCTATATTTTATTGACAGTAACATTACGGGACCCCAGGAAATGACCACCTTTATTTATAGTTGACTGCCTCGGTGGTCCAGTGGCCGCAGTATGCGCCTGCTGTGCACGAGGTTGTGGGTTCGATTCCCACACAGGGCAAAACTTTGTATTACCCGCAAAGGGTTGTTCTGAGTCTGGGTGTAATTTGTGTCCGTTAATTGTATGTCTGTAAAGTCCCACGTGACACAGCTTGTTCTCTAGTACGGGAGTTCTGTAAAAAAAAACTATCATATTTTTAAAAACAACTGCCGCTCTAAGGAACAATCCCTGTGACGCAGGGGATTTTACGAACATATAATTCACGTTCACAAATTACACTCAATATTCATTGGTAAACCAGAGATTGTGGGTTCGATTCCCACCCAGGATGAGCGGCTCTAGACAGAAAGAAGTTGAAGGAGAGTACGGAGGCCTTTACGCTGCAGTGGGACAAAACAGGCTTATAATAAATATAATCTCTTTCACAGATGGTTCGTCAGTACAGTCGTAATGAGCCTCTAACAAAGAACTGGCTATGCAACTGTGTGGATTGGCCCCTCGCCTCACCAAAGACTATTATGGATTTAGTGCATCTAGAGTCTGTGTTCGATGTACTGGAACTTTATCTGTGGTTAAGGTAACTATCATATTTTTATCTTTATTTTGAAGTTATGAAAAGGGACAGCAATAGCCGCAGTGAAAAATCGAGCGTATTAAACAGAGAGAAAGACTGCTGTTTTATGACGTCACAGTTTCTAAATGCCATAGTAGTTGACAAATTTGCCTATCTGTTTTGCTTAATCCTTGCATGGTATAAAATAAAGTAAAATTCAGTCTAATTCTTCTAAACTACGCAACGGATTTTGATACGGTTTATATTATCATTTAGATAATTTCATTCGGAAGGTTTAAAGTGGATACAGACTGCGAGACATGCGTCGCGAACGGCGTACAACGAATGTTTCTGCTTGAGGCGTGCGTGTCTTAATAATATACCAACGTATGCTCGGGTCGAGCCATCGCGTGCGAAGCAAATGATACGCACAAAAGCAGTTTCATATTGTCAGTCGAAACGTGCGTGGATAACGTACGTGGCGTACACCTCGAACGTGCACGTGCGACTACGTCCACAATTAATGTAATGCTCGCACTGAGGCGCTTTGAGCTTGCTTATTTTATACTACTTGGGTGGCAAATAAATATACGGCCAACCTGATGTTACCGTAGCCAATGGACGCTTGCAATACCAGAGGTATCTATCACTTGCGTTTTGCCAACCCATTTGTTTTACACCAGGGTTTTAAGATGGAGTATCCCTGGGATAAGAATACGTTTCTTTCAAAACGTATCCCTAAATAAGCGCTAGAGACCTGTACTAACGCACAGGAACACAACTACACGTTATTTGGCTGTGGTCTTCTGTAAAGTGGTGGTCCTTCTCCAGTTGGGCTTGCTCGCTAGTATGGTGCCCTACAATTAAAGTTTCGTCTGCTTTTAGTCTACACAACTAACACAACTACACATGTGTAGTTATTTGGCTGTGGTCTTCTGTAAAGTGGTGGTCCTTCTCCAGTCGGACTTGCTCGCTAGTATGGTGCCCTACTCTTAAAGTTTCTTCTGCTTTTAGTCTATCTGTTTTAAAATGTCATGAAATTTAACCAACTGTTCAATTATTTACAGCTATAGGTTCCCTGACATGTTTCCTGACGTGAAATTGGTGCGCGAAATGGAAGTAGAACTGGACACTACTATACAACAAGGAATATTCCAAATAACCAGGTAAATGTTGTGTCAAATTGTATATATGTACACACGGCAACGAAGATAACTGTAGAAGGCTATGGGTTCAATTCCCACACAGGACAAAACTTTGTGTGATTTATGAATTTTTTGTTCCGAGTCTGGTTGTATGTATGTAAGTCCCCCGCGACACAGATCTTGTTCCTTTGTGCAAGAGATGTCTTTTTTTTAAAGACAACTGCCGCACTAGAGAACAAGCTCTGTGTCGCGGGGGACTCTTTGTGGGTCACACAAAGTTTTGTCCTGTGTGGGAATCGAACCCACAACCTCGTGCACAGCAGGCGCATACTGTGACCACTGGACCACCCAGGCAGTCGAAAGTAGAAGACGAAGATTTAAAAAAAAATAAGAATTAAAAATATAATGTGGGTTATCAAATTTAATTTAATTCAGTTTTAAAGTCTGTCCGTAAGTTCCAAAGACCCGGATATTCTCCTTAAATAATAAATAAATAATAAAAATAAGATATTGAAGGGCTCGCACTGAAATAGAAGCTACACTCGACACACTCTTGTACTGTCCTCTTATATGACTTAAAAGTCACCTTAAAATGAAATCAATAATAATATTTGATACACAACTTTTTGTTCTTGTACAGGTTGTTAAGAAATTCCGAACAGATACTCCGTGATGATCCTGAGAACAGGTCAGACATGATGCACGGCAAGCGACCGTCGACCAGACTGGTGACGTCATCTTCCTCGCACTCCAGGAACAAACCTGACGAGAAGACGAAGCTCTCCGACTTACTTGTTGCTAGGGTAACTTTATTAATACTAATCTTTATAAAAAATGAATCCCTATTTCCCTTGGTCACGGCATCACGCGTGAACGGCTGGACCGATTTCAGTAATTCTTTTTTGTTGTTTGTTATTGTCAGGAGAAGGTTCTTATGTAAAAAAAAAAGTTGCGCTGATAATAGTTTAACCCGGACGAAGTCGGGGCGAGCTAGCGGCTATTATATAAAAGTAGCTCTGTTTGTAAAGCTCTGTGTTGTTGTGAAGTTCTGTGTTGCGGGGGACTTTACAAACATACAATTAACGGACACAAATTACACCCAGACTCAGAACAATTCTTTGTGGGTTACACAAAGTTTTGTCCTGTATGGGAATCGGACCCACAACCTCGTGCACAGCAGGCGCATACTGCGGCCACTGGACCACCGAGGCAGTCAAATATCATAAATATCGCACACCTATAATATCCTATCGCGGAAAATGAAAGTCCGTAGATAGTACATAGGAATCTATTATCGTGATAGATGGATATGGATGGGCGAACCCGCGGGCTAAAGCTAGTTTTATAAAAGAGTGGTCAAAGTTTCTTGCCAATTATAAACATGAATTTGTAACTAATTGTGACAATAAACTATTTGTGACAATAAACTATTTGTACTACACAACATGACTGAAAAATGCAATAATAAAAAAGTTACAACTAAACTTCGTAGGTGTAGCTTTTCGTTTTAAAAAGACAACTCCCGCATTAGAGAACAAGCTCTGTGTCACAGGGGACTTTATAAACATGTAATTACCGGACATAAATTATACCCAGACTTAGAACAACTCTTTGTGGGTTATTCAAAGTTTTGTCTTGTGTGGGAATCGGACCCACAACCTCGTGCACAGCAGGCGCATACTGCGGCCACTGGACCACCGAGGCAGTCAAATATCATAAATATCGCACACCTATAATATCCTATCGCGGAAAATGAAAGTCCGTAGATAGTACATAGGAATCTATTTGCCATATATTGCCAATTATATTATAAATAAATTCTTTTCTTGGCCCTACCGTTGTCAGTGAATTGGCTGTAAATTGGAAAATAAAAATCTGACACATATCCAGACTTGGGACAACCATTTATGGATCACATAGATTCTTGTCCCGTGTGGGGATCGAACCGACAACACGCAGTAGTAAATGGCGAGGTAACCACTTTAGCCACTGAACCAACCGTTTAGTCATATGTTTGAGATAATGAAACATTTAAATCTTTAATTCCTTAATATTATTTTGTTTTTTCATTATTATTTTTTTTATTTCAGGGATTAATCACACCACAGATGTTGAAAAAACTTCAGCAGGAATTAACTGTAGAAAAGAAGACTGAGTATAAAAGTCGACATTCTAGAAATAGAAGGAAATAAATACGTTGTGTATAATTTGATTTTGTAAAATATTTAAAAAAATGGTATAAATATAAATAATGTCATGAGAGTACAAGTAATTACGAGTAATAAAATGTTCCCGTAAAATTTTGTTTGATTTTTGTTTAGTAGGTACCTACTAAGATTTCCATCTCTGAAGCATAGATGGAAATCTTAGTAGGTACGGCTCTGCAAGGTTAACCTAGCTTTGTACGATCGTTCCAAAGATAGGTGACCATTAATAGAGCAATATTACAAAATCTATTGCCCTAGCAATAAATCTTGTGTCATATTAGCCTTGCTATCCAGCGTGGCAATGTGACCAGTCTTTGGGCACCTTTCCTCAGAACTGCGACCTCAATCAGATATTTTATTGATAGGTAAATTAAATTTAAATATAATATCTGATTGTAAGTAATTTAGGTTAAGTTACTTTTATTTCTGTAACTATTCATGTAAATATCTTATGAAATAATTAATAGGAAAATGAGAAAACACAACCCGCCAGGGTATTTCGTAAGAGCAAAAACTGAGCCTTCTTGACGTTTAATCAATAGATTGTGCCGTCATGTCACCGAGCAATCACAACTGTCAGTTTGCCATCGCTGTTTCTTAGAGAATCAGCCGGCGGCGAGAGATCAGGCGTAGGACCAACGTCTTTTCATTATGAACGAAAAGCCGTTGGTCCTACGCCTGATCTCTCTTCGGTCGTGTGGGATTATCAGACTATTAGAGAAAAAGAATATTAAAGTACCGTACCGTAGTAGATTCGACGTTCATGCATGAAGAGGTTGATGAATGTAGAGGAAGCGAAAGAAGTGTATTTGGATCGAAGCAATTTTCGTACCATAGTCTCTGCCTACCCCGATGGGAGATGGGCGTAGAAAAGTATATTTTGGTTTGTTTACTCACACACAATAGGCAGTCTATGTCGCTAGCTGAATTAAGTGCTATGTAATAGAATAAAAAGCGAGCGTATATGACGTCGTGCCTTTAATTAGTAACTAGGGGTCGCCCGCGACTTGGTCCGCGTGGTAATTTGGAATTCCCCGATTTTGCAACATATCTCACTACTGCTTGGCTCCTATTGATCATAACGTGATGCTATATAGCCTGGATAAATGCACTATTCAACAAAAAAAAGTATTAACAATTTTTCAATTCGAACCAGTACTTTCTGAGATTAGCGCGTTTAACCAAACAAACTCTTCAGCTTTATAATATTAGTAAAGATTTTCTAACAGAGAAACCCAATAACACTGCCCGGCTCAGGGTTTGAGCCCAGACGGCAACATGACAGAACGATTAATCTATACTTAGTATTTTTCATATAGCATGGGTACCTACTGTGATATTTGAAGATAAATTTTATTTCAATGAAAATGATAGACGATTATATTAAAACATATCGATTCAATACTCTATGCTCTTGATCATTCAATTATGTAGCTAATTGGTTAGAGATGGATTTAATCATTTTCTTTCACTTAATTGTAAAATGTTAAACGTCACAGTACCCATGCTATGTGAAACACACGTTACTATATCTAAGTAGGTACCTACATAATTTGCCACATTTATTTATTACTAGCTGTTGCCCGCGGCTCCGTCCGCGTGGATGTCGGTTATCGCTGCAAAAAGTAGCCTATGTGTTATTCCAGACCATAATCTATCTGTGTGCCAAATTTCATCCAGATCCGTTCAGTAGTTTTTACGTGAAAGAGTTACAAACATCCATCCATCCATTCTTACAAACTTTCACATTTATAATATTAGTAAGGATGAGTTAACTCACATATTTTACAAATTCTAAATCTCTCGCAGAACCTCATACATACTGACACTTTCTTTTATCACTAACAAACGCATTGGCAATACATGCATTATTATACATTGATTAAATAAATTATGCTCATTACGACGTTATTATCAGAAAGATGCCGTCCGTAAAGTCGACAATAACGTAAAAACAATAATTGGAATCTAAATATTTTTTCTATGCATCCACAGATAAAGTTCTTATTATATGATAGTATTATTATTAAGTAATAAGTCAAGTTTTATGTTTCACTTATCAATAGTAGTAGCCATTAAACACGACCTAATGACTTATAATTATCACCGATTTACGAGGGTAGCTAATTTATACCGGGTAGATGTAATTCACCCGCAGTCGGAGGCGATCGCCACCGCGCACCGCCGCAGTATATTTAGTGCTACAATAACATGTGTAATTACTTATTTCTCGTGTTTTTAGTATTAGTAACAGTGAATGAATATCATAAAATACAAGGTATGGAAATTACGTTAATGTTATAATCTGTCATTGTTGAAAAATATTTGTAATTTGTTGTAACTTTGCCACTAATGAAAAACTTAGAAACAGTAATTTCGAATCCGCAGTATTTGTGTACCTATTTAGTTATATCTGGGTAAAATTAAAGACTGGTAAGGATTTATTGGTGGTAATTTCTAGAATAATAAACCCTGAATATGTTTTCTTTTTTTGTTGTGAAAAAGTGATACAACGAGAATATTTCGTAAATAGAATTATCTTTATTAGTGACGGATCTCGGGTAAATAATAATAATTATTAATTTCAGCCTGTACTGTCCCACTGCAGGGCAAAGGCCTGCCTTTCCTTTTTCCACTTAACCCGATCTTGTGCTAAAATAGACCTGTCATTTCTGTACGCATCAAGCTTGTCTCGCCATCTGAGTCTGGGCCTACCACGATGCCGTTGGGCATTTTCTGGGACCCACATAGTGGTAATTTTAGCCCACAACTTATCAGACATGCCCGGCCTAGTCCCACTTAACAAATAGGTAAATAATATTGTTATTATTTCCGAATAATACTTACGTTTTTTCAGCTTTTAGGGCATTTAATGATAATGGAATGGAAACTATATTAGCACTTGAACATGAGACCGTGAATATAGAATGCAGATCTGACATGCCTATGGCATATTGTGGATTTTTGCATCCCAGTGGAAAACGATATTCGTAAGTGTTTTTTTTATTTATCGTAAGAGTGTCAGAATATATTAATAAACTTAGGCTCTGACGGACACCTAACTGCATCGAGATAGAGATGGACTTTGAAACTTTAACCCGAGTCAGTCTATAATTAGGTACATATTTACCAACATACCAACCTGCGTAGACTCATGCGGTGTTTCCCGAAGAAAGGGAAAGGGCAAAGACAGATTTTCATAGTTGGATATGTTTGCATATTGTATATTACCGTTATTTTAAAAGAAGATATAAGTAAACAATATTTTATCGTGGTCGTTTTTAAGATATTAGGTATCAACTGATAGCAATTAAAAGTTTTATAGCCAGCCTTTTGCTCACTGATTGGCAGCAGAATGATACCTACTTGATTATTTTGGCAATAAACTTATTTATTTGGTACCTAACTATTATTAATATACAAAAATGACTGAATCTTACATTAAGTAGGTACACATCATATTATCACGTTTATATTATAATAGGTATTTCTCGAAAGTACTTTTGAATAACAATTCAACGCCTGAATGAATAAATAGAATAAATTATAAAAGAAAAACAATTGACATAATTTAATAATATAGTATTTTGATAAAATTTTACGACTATTTGAGTAGATATGAAGAATTTATCTTTGTTACGTACTTACCGAGTTTAAAAAACTGAATAAATAATTATTTTAAATATTTTAGCAAATGAACACTAAGTAGATAGGTACGTACGCACGATTGGTCTAGAAGTCAAGGTGATCACACTGCGGCCGTGTGTTGTGGGGTCGATTACCACACTGGAAAAATATTTGTATCATCCACATATTATATTTATTTCTATTATTAAATATTTTTAGCATTTTTGCTATGCAATCAGCTCAAATAGATATACTTAAATATTTTGGCAATGGTTCGAATCCTGCTACGGGCTCGTCTTTTTCCACATTGCTTTAATATTTAAGTATATTATTTATTTCTAGTCTCAGACTAGAAATAAATAGTAGGTACTTTGTATACGTGGAATCGTATGTTTGTAAACACAGGGCTTGTCCCCTGTGTGTTCTTTAAGGCCACACCGTCTCTATAGGCACTCATAGTCATAATACATAAGTAGGTATCTACTCATCTCATTTATTTATAAGGGGCACCTAAAGTCAACCTAGTTAAGAGTAGGAATCTTCATAATTTCCAACTTAACGTAAAAACACTTACTTAATTTGACAGGTTTTCAGGTCTTAAATCGAATATGGACAAATGCTCCATTAAAATAAAAGCGGGAAAAAACGACTCTGGCGAATGGCGATGTCATATTGGTACCCATTTTGCTGGCATAGAAAGAATGAAGATTATAAATCTGAAAATTGTGAACGTAGTAGCTGCTGTCAACACGAATATCACAGCTACACAAGGAAAGTCTAAAACATTGTATTGTACAACTACTAAAGGATTTATACCGCTGAGTTATTGCCGATTTGAGCCACCAAATGGCCTGCCGTTCAGTATAGACCAGAGTGTCACGGATGACAAGTAAGTTTAAATAATAAATAACGTAAGGTAGGGCCTATACAAGCGAGCAAGCCCGATTGGAGTACGATCTTAGAGAAGACCACAGCCGAAGGCACACACACAGCGGTGTAGTTGTGTTCCTGTGCGTCAGTACAGGTTTCCAGCGCTCATTTAGGGATGCGTTTTGAAAGTAACGTTGTCCTATCCTAGGGTATTTCATCTTAAAGGCCTGGTATAAAAAAATGGGTTGGCAACACGTACCTAAGTAATACCCCTGGTAGGTATTGCAAACGCATAGAGGCTGCGGTAACTACTTAACATCAGGCAGGCCGTATGCTTGTTTGCCTCTCAAGTATCTACTATTTTTATACAAAAGTAATAAAATGTACATCTTACGTATTTTAAATTAAGATCATGCAAATAAATCGCTTTAAGAACGGCATAGTATGGCTCCGGGATTGATACCTGTGCTAAATAAAATATTTACTATAAAAGACTATAAATTGGAAATACTAGGCTATCTATTAAATGATGTTTATATATGATTTCAGGCCTCTACTAAAGAGATACTATTATCCAGCCAACAAGAGCTTAGACCGTGGGGATTGCGCCGTGACTATCCGTAAGGTGATGTACGAGGATGTCGGGGAATGGGCGTGCGGCGCCGGCCTTAGTGACGGCAAGGAATACTTCGACGTCATTAATTTGGATATTGATGGTCTGTACTTAATTATGTTTGGTGGTGTAAAAAAATGGGTCGGCAACCTCTGGTAAGCGTCCCTAGGCTGCGGTAACTGCTTAACATCAGGTGGTCCGTATGCTTGTACGATTTTGCCAGTCGATTCAAGGGGTCGAAAATCTTCGCTATTTTTGTATTACAAATCGGTAATGTCGTAACTCCATCACAGGGTAATGGTGTTAGTCCTAGAAAAGTAGGTACACCGACACCTCGCATAAGAATAATCCTCGACGCGCCCATGGTTATATTGTGTCTAATAAATACACACTTCTAAATATTTTATAAGTGTATTCTAATTTTGGCTTAATTTGTAAGTAAAAGATTAGTTTAGTTTATTTTATTCGTGTAGGTATGCTAGGTAAATAATAGATAGATACCAAGGGGATCACTTGCGTGTTGTCGACCCATTTTTTTTATTGGTCCTTCTCCAGTCGGGCTTGATCGATAGTATGGTGCCCTACCACTCTCCTTGTAAATTGTATTTTAATTTATCTTTCGATTATTTTTTTGTAAGAACAAAGGGCGACTTTTCGGGACAATCCCTGAGATACCCTGAGTTTTGACACTCGTCCCGTGGACAACTAAACCTAACTAAAAAGGCGACTTGTCAACTAAACTACAATATCAATATTTATCATAATAATATCCAAAAAATCGGAATCCATCCAAAAATCAATTTCAGTTTTGCTTTCAAGACGTACGGAACGTTACAATTGAATGATATCACGATGAACGAATAATATTTGTGATAATCTGTGGTCAAATAACAATTTTCAAGTAACGCCATCTAGCAAACTTAATAGTTTTACTATTCATTTAGCTAGATGGCGTTACTTACAAAAGTAATTGCGACTTTTTTTCCTGGCAATATTCTACATCAAGAGCTAAAATAGATGCAAGTGATTCTACACGTTAAACAACATGTCTAAATGTCCACAGGTATATCCACTATGTCTTCGGCATCAGCAACCGGCATAACATTCGGAACAATCAGCATTATTGCATTGCTATCCGTACTGGGATTCATTGCATGGAAGAAACGAAGGTTTCTAGGCACCGCGCGATCAGAAGCAGCGATGGAAACTCATGAACTTGAACAGTTACCTGGCAGGCCTATTCCAAGCCCACATATAACCCCTCAGCAAGGAAGAATTGTTCCTTTAGTGACTATCGAGTCACCTTCTCAGCAGTCAGTGCCTGGCGCGACATCGCCTTTAGTATCTAATGTAGAAGAATAAAAAATAATGTTTTATTACGAAGAGAAGGGACCTATAGCCGTACCATGACGTCCTTATTTAAATTTATTTTCGATCTTGCCTTAAAATACGTTCAAAAACAATATTAAAGACAGGTAAAAATCTTACGAATTTCAAATTGAGATCGCAAATAAATAAGAACGTCATAGGACGCACCCAAAAAATGCATTTAAATAAGGAGTTTAAGGAACAAATAAAATCATAGCAAGTACTATCTAGTTGTTAAAATATAATTGTATTATATTTATTAAATTGCAGTATGTAGGTTAACATTTTAGGTAGTCCAGCATAACCAGCCCCTCTCGACAAGTGGTATAAACGATAGTAGTATAAAGCAAATGTATGGACATTTGACATTTAGGTTTACGACAAGTCGTAAACTTATGTCAAATCCCATACATTTGCTTTCTGTTCTATTTACTACCGCTGATATTCAAGTGGCGGTGTGTAATTCGCCTTACGATGACCTATCGGAAAGTTTTTGTTAATTTAATTATTTCTGTATCGCAATATTTTTACTGAAGTAGTCTACTTTAGGAAAAACATTGAGATATTCTTATATATAATAGTATTGTGTTAAAAAACGGGCAATTTTTTTACGGTTTTAACAATGGGACCCATTAAACAGTAAACCACATGCAAAAATAGAAGTTATTTGTAACTACTAATTTAATAGTTACCACATTATTAAAAAAAAAAAACAATATATTGTGAAGATCACTTTTATTATATTTATATTAAAATAGTTAAATAATTAACAATATTTTTTTATTTCACAAACACATTTAAAATACTTAACTATATTTATAATTTCTTATACATAACCTAATGTATCAATTCCAGTCTATTTATAGCTTTCTTTTCGACTGCTCACATCGTATCACCACGCCTTTATCCCAGAGGGATAGGCTGAGGTATACAACACTCACGCATTGCCTGCTATGTTAAGTCTCATATAGCATACTGGGCACAGACTTTTTTAGTTTTTTTTGTCTGACTTGGGAATCGAACTCAGGACCTTACAGCCCCAAACTTAGCGTCAACTTATGTCACGAGACCAACGAGGCAGTCATCTAAAATGCAGAGACATATTATACTTGAACAGGAGCCATATGTAATTTTGATTCATGACATCCTTATACCTCAATAAAAGGGTGGCATTTTACGTAATTGAAAATACTATTCTTACTAATATTATAAATGTGAAAGTTTATGAGAATAGATGGATGGATGGATGTTTGTTACTCTTTCACATAAAATCTACTGAACGGATTTGGATGAAATTCGGCACAGAGATAGATTAGTCCAACGCGGGCGGAGCCGCAGGCAACAGCTAGTCGAAAATAAATAGCTACAAGGGCTTCATTATACCAGGCCTCCGTCACTCGCTCAAGGTTACGCGTTATGTGCCTACCGCTATGTAGCTCGTAACCGAGCCGATCGCCAGTGGGGCTGCCGCACGCGACACAAAGCGCACACAGCACGTTTCTCGCACAAAACGCATACGATATTTACGTACACTACGTATATTAAGTTAATATTATTAAGTTTTAACTAAAGACACGATGGTTAATTATTGTGAAGTCGTTGGATGTCATCACAGATATAGATGATGTCATAGTCAAAAGACAAATAAAAAATTGACTTTTTTTCATTGCCGAAAGATGAAGAAAGGTACGTTACGTTATTTGAAAGTAGGTACGCATTTCAGCTGGCTTCAGTTAGTAGTACCTAGTAATTTTAAAATGCATCTTGTGTGTAGGTACTCTTTCTTAAAAATCTACGAGAAAGTTAGAAAGACAACCCTACCGCATTCGTGCGATGACGAGCTTGCACGTGAGTCGCACGGCGGGCAACACAATCTCGACTCTTTGTTCGCGTACTTATGGTACATTTCTTTTCGCTGCGAACAGCAGGTATTATTATTAAGATTTTGTAGGCTATTATGGCGTAGGTATTTTCGGTTTTGTATGGGAGTGATGTATCTGTTACGTAGTAACTATTAAGTAATCTGTAATTATACTACCCTAGGCTAACGCCCACCTATGAGGTTTTATGTATTAAGAGGAAATGCGGTGTGTCTATTCTCCATAGAAACGCTCTCGCCTGTTTTCTACCTGGTTTACGATCTTAAAGTAAACATTTTTTGCAATAAAATTAATATCAACTTCTTGTATGTTCCTATGTTTTCCTTTTTAACGATTCATTATATTTATAAGCACTAGAAACCCTTAAAAATGCTCAAAATAACCATTTTAGACGGCTGTCAACATAGGCCTGGTATACAAATATGACAACTGTTATTGAAAAAAGGAAAACATAGGGGCACATTTTATATCCTAATCATGCAGTTTAGGAAATATCTTTTAAATTGGTCTAATAATGGAGGAGGAAATAGGCGAGAGCCAAACCTCGAATTACGACTTTTTACTTATGCTGTTTAGTCGGATATGCAGTTGTCCCTGTCGCACAAATCGCGCGGCCGAGCGCTCGCAGAGCGACAGCGATAGTTTATTCAAATACCTAATATTCAAAAGTCTCTCCGCCCGCATTTCCTCTTAAGTAACTAATGATCTAGTGTTCTCAAACTGTGAACTCGCGACCCACCGATTTGGCTCATGTTCGAACATAAAAATTCACTTTGTCTCATTAACTTCTTAACCAGCACAGGACTGCTGACGTCCAGGTAAAAAAAGATTTTCTATTATGTCTAGTACTTCGCCCACCAAATTTCATGACATTCCAAATAACGATTGCATACGACCCGCCTGATGGTAAGCAGTTACAGTAGCCTATGGAAGCTTGAGAGATCAAGGGTATCGCTTGCGCTTTGCCGACCCTTAAAAACCTTATAATTTCTTTCTTAAAGAACCCTCCATGCTCTAATCTCTCGTAATCCTAATCATACGAGGTAGGAAATTCCTCTGAAACCATACATGTTCTAAGATTACATTTATACATACATACAAAAAAACTTCACTCTTTGAGTTCTCGTAAAACTTGTTCACTCAATAAATTTACATGCTCGGATGATTTAACATAACAGCTAATCTTTCCATATTGACAGCATAAACAGAATGACATGCGATTACGTTCTTGTTTACTAAAAGTGTGTTGTAGAACTCGTCTATGGTCAGCTTGTCATCGTTGGGCTCTTGTGGTGTACTGAAATGTTACAAAATAGAAATACACATAAATAAAA
The DNA here is from genome assembly GCA_947095525.1 of Trisateles emortualis. Taxonomy (NCBI): domain Eukaryota; kingdom Metazoa; phylum Arthropoda; class Insecta; order Lepidoptera; family Erebidae; genus Trisateles; species Trisateles emortualis. The sequence continues at coordinate 13,899,059 of OX352736.1, read as the reverse complement.
TATTCAACTTTTGTTTTTGGTTGATGAATGTAGAGAATACGATAAAAGTATGTCTGGATAGAAGCAATTGGCATACCATAGTCTCTGCCTACTTAAATGGGAGACAGGCGTCATGATATATACCTACCTATCCTTACTAATATTATAAATGTGAAAGTTTGTGAGAATGGATGGATGTTTCTTACTCTTTCATGTAAAAACTACTGAACGGATCTGGATGAAATTTGGCACAGAGATAGATAGATTTTATCGCGATAACCGACATCTACGCGGGCGGAGCCGTGGGCAACAACTATATGTAATAATATTTAATAAAGTTGTCAACATTTTATCACGTTTTTTTAAAAAGACAACTTCCGCACTAGAGTACAATCCCTGTGTTGAAGGGACTTTACAAACATACATAGACATTAAATTAAATTATATGTAGAATCAGAACAAGCATTTATGAATCCCACAATTTGGCCTGTGTGAGAATCTAACCCACGTGTTCACCACATAAAGATTTGTTTGGAATTGAATCCCTGACCTCTGATGCGCATGCTTGGTTGGTTTAAGTGGCTTTTGTAAATTGCTATCCATAAATGCTAGTCTCTATGTATCCAAGTCTGGATATAGTCTGTTAATATATTTTTTTATTTTTTGCTTTTGTTTGCTTAAAAAAGACAACTCCCGCACTAGAGAACAAGCTCTGTGTCGCGGGGGACTTTAAAAACATACAATTAACGGACACAAATTACACCCAGACTCAGAACAACTCTTTGTGGGTCACACAAAGTTTTGTCCCTGTGTGGGAATCGAACCCACAGCCTCGTACACAGCAGGCGCATACTGCACCCACTGGACCACCAAGGCAGTCAAGTATTATGTTTGTACAGTCCCCCGCAATATAGGGCTTGTTCCCTAGTGCGTAAGTAGAGATAAAAAGAACCTCTAGCAGTCAGCATTCCTTACCACTAGTGGTTTATAAACATTTATAACTACACCCAAACTCAGAACAATCATCTGTGAATAACACAGTAAATTGAGTACAAAAAATTCATGCCTAAATACTCTTAGCTCTATAGCTAAGAGTATTTAGGCATGAATTTTTTAAATGTAAAAATGAAAAAAAACATTTCTGTCTTTGTTCTCTTCTCTGAATAGTCAGAGAAGAGAACAAAGACGGAAATGTTTTTTTACAACTTTTGAATTATAATATTCTACTTTATAATAATTTTTATATTCAATTTTATGTTATTCAAGATACAGAATAGAATATAGAGAGCTTTTAAATATAGAGCTTTTAAAATATCACGTAAAATATCATTCCAAATCTTTAAATTGCTCTTGTGTTGCTTTTATTCAAATCCATCTTTGTTCTCAACTACAACAAAATGGGTAGCTATTATTATCATACCTGCAGGCAATCTCAAATGCAGCAGAATGTTCCATTTCATCAATTGTAGGCGGACATCTTGGACCCAAGCAATCAATCATTGCGTCATCCACATTGAGCCTCCCTTCAGCTTGAGGATCATACAGTTTTGAAGTATTCCTCAACCACATATTAGGCATGTCTCCACCAATATCATACATGAAGTGTCTATTGTGTATCTTGTAACCCTTTCTTTGGGAAATAACTGCTGTAAGGACATTCTTGAGGAAGTTTTGTACAGCAACCACAATTATGTCAGCGGCATCATCATCAGCACCTTCAAGTCCCAGTTCCCATGCAGCTAACATGAATCGTCCAACCACAAGTGCATGGTCAGGTAGGAATATCTCCTGAAATTAGAAATGATGGGGTTAACGTATGAGTGATAATGTTCGCATTATTTATTTGTAAAATCTAAAACGCAATAATAATTGTGTAAAATAATAAACTTGAAATAAATACTCAAATATTGTTTCTGTACTCATGTACAGGAACATAATATTGCTATAAGTCGTTATTTGGATGTGGTTTTCTGTATAATATATAATCTTTTCTTATTCAGTCTAGCTCTCTTGTACAAAAACCATAAATTCCTCTACTAATTTACTTCATAACACCCGGTCCTCTGCTTTCCGCATTCAGTCTACACCAGCAACCTTCTTAAGGTCATCAGCATGCAACCTTGTTTTAGAACACATTTAAATGTAAGTATATAATTACCTGGGCAGCATATTTAACGCCATCGCTGCCTGCTCCCGGTGGAGAATTTTGCGGCAAATATTCCAGGATATCAACAGGTTCAAAGTTTGACTTCTCTGAAGTTCTAGAGCTTCTTTTGTGGCGCCTACTATTTCTGTTATGAGTACTGGCCTTTTCTTGAGCTATACTAATCGATGTCTCAGCCAAACCTTCGACTTTATTTAACAATGCCAACAAGAACTCATTATGGTAATGCACTTGATCGGGGAATAGCAATTTTCGAGCTTCGGCGTCAAATTCTTCTTTAGTTAATTTCATACGAAACCATTGTTTCATGTGAGTGAAGTATTTTGTAGATTTCTCACCGAGCACATCATTTAACTTGCGTCTTGCTATGTTTAGAGGATCGGAGCCCATTCTTCTGACGAATGTCTGTTATTTTATAATGCCAAGTATTTTGTGTCTGAAAATAAATGATTTTGATTTACTTTTATTCTTCTTGTAACAATGGGTCACAGAATTGGCTTCATTTAGAAAATTCACGAAAGTCACCAGAATTTCACGAAGCTCACAAAATATTTATAGTAATTAGACTTAAATAACATTGCTACCATATATTGATATTGATGTGTCAAAGGCCATAATAATAAGCCATCTTAGTTTTGTTTTAGTGTTACTCTTCGTGTAGGTGGCTTTGGCTCGGGCTATTGGTTGAATAATACATTGAACTAAAGAAGCAGGTTATTATTATTACCTATGTAACTTGGAATAAATGATTATTATTATTATGGCCCAGAATGTGGGGTAAAGTCATATTTTTCAAACTAATGAACCTGGGAACTAACCAAACCTTGACCCTCGTTAAAACAGCTTCAGCAACGTCTGACAGTGACAGTTGTATTCAGAAATTTCAGATTCAGAATGTTAGCATTTCTAAACATTTAGATAGCTGTCATTTTGCAACAATATTCTAATAAAGGGTTTTTATTTTATTCATTTAAATTAATAATTTTGTTTTAACAATGTCAATAAACTTTCTGTTTGGCACAAGTAAAGTAAATTCTGCTCTTAAAGGTATATCTTAATTTAAAGCTTATTCTAAATACATAATAATATTGAGGTTAGAAGTAGGCAGTAAACAAAACTTTACTTATTTTTATTGTTTTAATTACAGAATTTGTTCGTAACGCTAGTAAGAAAACGGGTGGTAGTACACAGAATACGAATTGTAAGGTTAAGCCGAAGCGTAGAGGATGGAAAGTGCAAGATGGACATTATGTTCAGGCAGGTCATATGCTTGCAACACAGAGGACTACTAGATTTCATCCTGGATTGAATGTAAGTTTCGTAAGGATACAGAGATAAATAATAAATATACTTGAAAGCCTGCACTGGTGTACCTGTTGTAGCATAGTAGATTGTGAGTTTGATTCCCACCCAGGACAAATATTCGTTTGATGAACACAATTCTTTGTTCTGTGCATGAGTGTTCTTTATATCCTTACTAATATTATAAATGTGAAAGTTTGTAAGAATGGATGGATGGATGTATGTTTGTTACTCTTTCACATAAAAACTACTGAATGGATTTCAATGAAATTTGGCACATTATTATGATTATGGTCTGGAATAACACATAGGCTACTTTTTGCATTGATAACAGACATCCACGCGGGCGGAGCCGCGGGCAACAGCTAGTAATGTATAAGTATAAAATATATTATATATATATACAGGTGTATATATATACATCTTCCTAGTTAGGGATAGCTGTATGTAAGTTATTTCAAGATATTATCCCAATATTATAAATCGTTGGACAGATATATGGAAGCAAAAACTAGAAAGTCAAAATGGATCTGGATAAAAATTGGAACACAGATTAAAGTCTGGAACAGTACATAGGTTACTTTATATCCCAGAAAAATGTACACCTCATATGGGAATGATTTTATTTTCTCAACAATAAATAGCAAGAGCATGTGTCATTAAATAAATCTCATTTTTATAATGAGCATAATTCTTAATAATTTCAGGTTGGTTTTGGCAAAAACGGAACACTATTTGCCATGGAGCCTGGCAAAGTAGTAGTTACCTGTGAAAAATTTGATCCCAATTGGGAACATACATGGGTAAAGAGGATGTATAGTGGGCGTGAAAAACAAACTTTTATGAAGAAATACTTTAATGTTATACCGGAACCACAACATCAAAGATTCAAACTTGTCGATGAAGTGTGATGTTTTAGTTATATTGTAATGTTATTAGTTATTAAAATTATAGTATTTTAGTTGATTATTGTAGTTTTATTGTTACTGAGTCAAAGTCAAACTTTGCTAAGTTGTCACAGCAACTTGTATTAAAGGCGTTGGGCCCGATCTCCTAAGGGTCAGGCCCAATGCCTTTAATACAAGTCAACACACAATCTGAAATTATATCCTAAGTTAACTGCAACTGTAATACGTACAACAGTGTGTAAAATTGTATGTGTTTTTTTTGCTAATAAATTTATTATTATTATTAAATGCATGATACAATCGTCATAAAAACGATTTATTTTTAAACAAATTTTATAGTGGATCAATTGATTACACAGCGCAGTGAGGTAGCTGGAGGTAGCCAGCCACTGAACTAACCATAAATATTATTATGTTACATAGCTTGTTATAACCACTGCGTTGCGATACTCACAAATGACAGCTTACTATGGGTATTTTAAAAGAATTTTCAAAATCGGTTCAGTTGATCCAGAGATTATCCCCTACAACCTCACAAAGTCAAAATATTAGTATAAATAATAGCAGTAAATAATAATTACATAGGTTATAATATATACCGGTTTTTTCTTTTGCTTTTGATGTCCTTTTTATTTCTTTATTATGGCTTCATAAAGAAATAAAAAGTTTGGTTATACCTACCGATGATTCCGCCAGCGTGAAGATGCAGAGAGGAGGAAGCTAATGAAGACTGTTCAGGTATTCCGGTATTTGTGATATTATACTTTTCGTCTTCTTTCATTCTTTTTGTTTGATGTAGGTACGCCATCTGTAAACAATTTGATAATAACTGGAACTGACACTAGATGTCATTACTGGACACTTAAATTACTCTGTAGTTACTCCAAAGCTCAATAGAGTGCGCTGTCAGTACCATATTAGGTAAGTCCCAAATATATCACAAAGACATATTTCGTGCAAGAAGTTTACAAATAAATATAACAAATGGGAATAAATATATTTTAACTAAAATATCTCAATACTTGCCTTTATAGAGGATGGATGGAGATGGATGTAAAGTCAGTGTGAAAACTAATAAGATTATGTCTGTTTGGCAATTTTTATATTAAAAACAAATTATTATAAGGTACAATTGTGTACCTTATAATAATTTGTTTTTATAATTCTGATCTACTCTTGAGAATGATAGTACGATCGATGGGTCACGTGTATAATGTATACGCAGACGGTGCATCAGCTAGTTTTTTTTTTATAACTCGTACCGCTGTACGAGCTACGGTCGTAGACTGTAGAGAGCTACGAGTGCGTAGCACGCTTCGTTTCTGCTACAAGTGAACCGTGTGTTTCTTCCTATGTATACCTAGCCCAGACTTGTTTTTGGTTTTGTATAGTAAAACAGTAATAGAGATTTGCTAAAAAAAGGGCCAAACTAAAAGTACTTAGAATCGACGTTCATGCATGAAGGGGTTGATGAATGTAGAGGAGGCGAAGGATGTATGTTTGGATCGAAGCAATTGGCGTATCTCGATGAGAGACGGGTGTGATGATATGTATGTATATAAATATGTAGTAAAAACACAAGCTATAAAAATAAACGTGTAGTCAAAAATACAGATTACTAAATCTCCTTATCAAGAATCTCGACCTACCGCTAGTTAGTAACCACTCTAGCCGCTAGAGCAAGAAGAACATGTAACGCTGCTATGCGGATTCTTTCAATTTTAAACGTATTAAACAAATAATAAATTTGAAGAGAGGTAGGGCAACATACTATCGAGCAAGCCCGACTGAAGAAGGACCTTCACCTTACAGAAGACCATAGCCGAATAACTACACACAGCGGTGTAGTTGTGTTCCTATGTGTGAGTATAGGTCTCCCGCGCTCATTTAGGGATGCGTTTTAATTAAAACGTTGACCTATCCCAGGGATGAAGTATCCCTGGGATAGGTAGGTCTTAAAACCCTGGTATTAAAAATGGACACGCAAGTGATACTCCTGGTAGGTATTACAAGCGTCCATGGGCTACGGTAACTGCTTAACATCAGGCGGGCCGTATGCTTGTTTGCCACCTAAGTCCTAGTAATAAAAAATAAAGAATCGTGATATCCTACTAATATTATAAACGCGAAAGTTTGTAAGTATGGATGGACGTATGGATGGACGTATGGATGGATGGATAGATGTTTGTTACTCTTTCACGTAAACACTACTGAACGTATCTAGATGAAATTTGGCACAGATATAGATTATGGTCTGGAATAACACATGGTTGTCGGTTATCGCTGTAAAAAGTAGTTTGCAGCGATAACCAACATCCACGTGGGTGGAGCCGCGGGCAACAGCTAGTATATAATAGTTTACCTTATTCTCATAGTTCAGCACTACGTAGGTAGTCTGAGGAAGCGTCTTTGTGAGCTCAGGACAAATTTTATTGGACTAATAAATATCTTTCGCTAGTAAATCATAGCATATTGCCAACTCGAACCAGGTAAGGGATTTTAAAGGGGTATGACATAAAGTTCGCGTTACATACGTTTTTATTGTTTCTTTACTCATAGCCAGATATTGTGGGAATACTTTGAATAAATATTTATGTATATGTTAAGAGTCTCCCTGAATTCATCTTAGTACATGCAGGCATTATAATATCTTTGGAATCAGATGGCACACATTCGACATAAATACTAGAGGTCCGCCTCGACTTTCCACGGATCACACATTTTTTTGCAGTTTGGGGACAGAATTTATAAAAATCCTTCTTCTTTGTCTTAGTACTTATTGCCCTTACTTAAGGAACCTTTGTGCAAAATTTCAAGGTTGTACTCTCAGCGGTTGAGGCTTTGCGTTGATGAATCACTCAGCCAGTAAGGACAAGTAAGTAAATGCTCATGACACAAAGATTTGTCGTTTCGTGTTGTCGCCACAGTATTAATTAATTACAAAGCAAATACAATTATTATTATTTTAAGATATATGAGTTAATATAGTAAAGTTTAATTAAATAACTAGCAACATTATACGGATCATTCGATTTAACGGTGCCGTCTCACCATTGGCCCATTTGAAAATAAGAGTGTGGCGTGGTGGGGCGACACCGAAAAGTTAAATTGTTAAACGGTTAATCGGTCACTTTTATCTTGTCGCGCATACGAGCAACATTGTATTACTTATAGTCATTATTCTGTACTATTTAAATTAATAAACGTCTATTAAGTTCATTCGGTGTGTTTAGTCTTTTATATCAGAAGTGTTACGAATTACGCCCAAACAATGCCGCGAAACCGAAATAGTGCACGAGGAAAAAGGAGCAAGCGGAAAGCTTCCACTTCGAGCTCGAGCTCTTCTTCAAGCTCGAGCTCAACGAGCTCAAGTTCGGATGAACCGAGGCGCAAGAAATCGAGACGCACCAGGCGTGCGTCTCCGGAAGTAAGCCAAAGTGTTATTTTGTCATCGGTTATTCCTGAGTTTGACCCTTTAGTAGATGAGATTCAAATGTGGATCAATGTGGTAGAAGCTAATGCTCGTAGTTTTCGTTGGTCTGATCGTGTTATAAAATATCAAGCGTTACAAAAACTGCGCAATACTGCCAAAACTTGGTACGATTCTGTGCAAAAAAATCATACTCGTTGGACAGGTTGGAAGTGGAAGGATTGGCGAGATACTCTTTTGGAAACGTTTCAAACCAAGCGCAACTTATATAGTTTATTAAAGGACTTAATTGAAACGAAACCAACTACCCGTCAATCATTATATGATTTTTATTTCCAACAAAGGAGTAAGATTGATAAAATGAGGTTATTTGTATCTGAACAGGATATTATTTCAGTAGTTGTAGGCACTATAGGTGATAAAAATATAATCACAGCCGCAGAGGCGGGCAATTTTAAGTACTGTGATGATTTGGCATCATTTTTGCATGGAAAACATAATTGTGAACTAGAACCAAAACCTTCTCACAAACAAAGTACAAGTACCTCCTATATTAAAAATAATACTGAAAAAAAATCTGAAAGTTCTTTACAATCTAATGCGTCAAATAGTAATTTGTCGAAAATGACCTCTAATATAACATGCTTTCGTTGTGGTGTCGCAGGTCACAAATCATTTAACTGCAGTCAAAAAGACACTTTAAAATGTAATTTCTGTAATAAAGCTGGCCATGTAGAATTAATGTGTAAATCTAAGAGTAAAACTAAAGTCGAAAAAAATAGTGAGGTTAAATTAGTTATGGTACCTTCTTCAAAGGATAAGTTTTACAAAACGGTTAAATTAAATGGATTTGAACAAAAAGCTTTCGTTGATATGGGAAGTAGTTGTTCACTCATCACTAGTTCGTTGGCATGCAAGTTAAATCTTAAACCTTTTCAATTAAATATTCCTATCATGTTGACTGGTTTCAAGATAGGTTCTTGCTCACAAGTTACACAAGGTGTGAAGGCGGATCTTAAAGTAGATACAGCAGAGCTCAATATTATCTTATACATTTTTGATGAATTATCGGGGGGTTCAATTTTGATTGGTAGAAATTTCACTGAGAACCAAAGAATAATGTATACACGTATAGGGAATAGTTTGTCGTTCCGTGCTGTAAACAGCAATGAGGTAGCATTAATAGAGTCTTCTTTATGTAGTTTAGAGTCAAACAGTCATGCTTCTATATTAAAGGAAATATTTGCGAAATACCCTCGAGTTGTATCAAAAGACTTACAGACATTAGGGCAAACGTCTTGTGTAGAGTTAGATATTGAATTAATTACTAATAAACCCGTTTGCCACAGACCATATCGTATGTCAGAATCTGAAAAAATAGTGACACGCAAAATTATTGATGAACTTTTAGAAAACAATATTATACAAGAAAGTAATTCAGCATATGCCAGTCCAGTATTATTAGTTGATAAACCTTCTGGTGAAAAACGTATGTGCGTTGATTATAGGGCTTTAAATAAAATCACTATCAAAGAAAAATATCCAATGCCTATCGTAGACGATCTCATAGACAAGTTAAGAGGCTGTACATGTTATACATCATTAGATTTGAAAAGTGGCTATTATCAAATTAACGTAAATAAGAATTCCATTTCTAAAACAGCTTTCGTGACCCCTGACGGCCATTTTGAATTTAGGAGAATGCCATTTGGACTTTGCAATGCACCATCAGTATTTCAAAGGCTTATGAATACTGTGTTAGGCAAATTGCGTTTTGAAAAGGTTATCTGCTACATGGATGATCTATTGATTGGGACTGAATCTATAAATGACAATATTAAACGACTAGAGGAGGTGTTGAATGTGTTACAAGAAAATGGACTTACAATCAATCTAGATAAGTGTCACTTTTTTAAGAGCTCTGTCAATTTTCTAGGCCTTGATATATCTAAAGACGGTGTTCGCCCAGGCAAAAAAAAGTTAAAGGCTGTAGAAGAATACCCTGAGCCCAAAAATATACATCAGGTTAGACAATTCTTAGGTCTAATAAATTATTTTAGAAAATTTATTAAGAATTGTGCTGTTACAGCTAAACCATTGACCAAGCTATTAAAAAAAGACGTAACATGGGACTGGGGTGTAGAACAAGTCCAAGCAGTTAACCAATTAAAATACGAATTGTTACATAATGCTTTATTGTCCATCTTTGATCCTAAATTACCCACTATTTTATATACGGATGCAAGTCGTGAAGGCGTAGGCTGTATTTTAATGCAAGTCACTAATGAGGGCGAAAAACCAGTTCATTTTTATAGTCGGCAGACTAGTAATGAAGAAAAGCGATACCATTCATTTGAGTTAGAATTCTTAGCTATAGTGGTTGGGTTGCAAAAATTTCGCCATTACTTACTGGGCTCTATCTTTAAAATTTATACAGACTGCAATGCTGTCAAATATACAATTAATAAACAAGAGATAAATTCGAAAATAGGTAGATGGGTATTATTAACTCAAGAATTCACATTTGAGATAGTTCATAAGCCAGGTACACAGATGCAGCATGTTGATGCTTTAAGTAGGAATCCGGTTCATAACAACCCTGCTGGTTCTTCTGAGGAAAGTGTGTTGTCTATAACTGAAGGTGATTGGTTATTATCCGTACAATTACAAGACCCTAGCATTTGTGCAATCAGAGAATTATTAGAGTCAGGTCAGGCCGAGCTTAACAAAAAAATTTTTCAAGATTATGAATTACTTGGTAATAAAGTGTACAGGCGTACAGAGTATGGTAGACGATGGGTAGTACCAAAGAAATGTATTTGGCAAGTAATTAGAGCTAACCATGATGATATAGGTCATTTTGCTGTAGATAAATCCATTGAAAGAATAAAGACAATGTATTGGTTTCCAAAAATGAAAAAGGTCGTGGCAAAATATATCAAAAATTGTCTAAATTGTGTTTACGCTAAAAATGTCCACGGTAAGAAAGAAGGCAAATTATTTCCAATACCTAAATATGCACGACCATTTCATACACTACACATAGACCACTTAGGGCCGTTCGTAAAGACTTCACTTAAAAATACTTATCTACTAGTTACTGTTGACTCATTTACAAAGTTTGTATTTATATCTCCTGTTCGAAATACAAAAAGTCAAATAGTTATTAATGAACTAGAAAAAACTTTCAAAGTTTTTGGTAATCCTAAACGTCTCATATGTGATGCTGGAAGTTCGTTTACATCTAAATTATTTGTCAAGTTCTGTCAGGACAAAAATATTCGGCACCATGTTATAGCGACCGCTGTCCCACGATCCAACGGGCAAGTCGAACGTTTCAATCGCACAATTCTTGATGCATTGAGAACCATGGGTGCAAGCACTCATTATAATAAATGGGACACCCACATTGCCAGCATCCAACAAGGTATAAATAGCACAATCAATAAAACCACTTCAGCAATTCCTAGCGAAATCTTCTTTGGGTACCGAATTCAAATGGACTCCGATAAGTTAATAGAGGAGAATGAGGAGCAACCGGTGGATGTTACTTCACTAAGAAAAATAGTCGGTAAACGAATTCAGGTTAGTGCAGAGAAACAGAAAAAACTATTTGATCGTAAGCGAAAACCTGCTCGAATTTATGGCATTAATGATCTTGTAGTAATCAAAATTCCCAGTCAGTCGAATGATGGACAAAGCACCAAGCTCTTACCTTTATATAAAGGTCCCTTTCGAGTGAAGGATGTGTTGGGACACGATCGATATGTGGTTGAAGATATGAGAGGGGCGGAGAGATCTAGTAAGCATTACGAAGGAGTGACGTGTGCGGAAAATATGAAGCCATGGATCACTTTGGCGGAATTAGATGAAGACAGCCTGGAGATGGCCTAGGATGTTGTCAGGTATCTTTCAAACAATATTAATGTGTATATTAAATTGGCGTTGTCACGTCATTTAGCCTTCTAGTAAACCCACGGGTTACTTATGTGTCTGGTACATTTGCTTCGGACCTGCAGTGCTTGGATAATTTTAATTTACTTTTGCAAAATAAATTTCCTACAGATAGGATCAGATTTGTAGTAAAATGTGACAAGGGTTGGCCAATGGCAACACCTAGAAAAAGCTTCAAGTCTGATTTCTAAATAAATAACTGGCCGCCGATGGAACAGTTTCTACATACATAAGTCCGAGTACTGCTAGTGTTTAAAGTTTGTGTACCATGTTTATGTATAAGGACGAAGAGGTCTTCATTTACTGGCCGCTGATGGAATAGTAAATGGAAGAGCACTCGTCACGACCGCGGTCAAGGTCATAACATATTTAATTACAAATACCATTGGCCCTTCAGTATTTTGTGTATTTGAACACGAAGAGCTCTCCATTTACTGGCCGCTGATGGAATAGTAAATGGGAGAGCACTCGTCACAAATGACGAAATGACCGCGGTCAACACATAATATAGCTCCTCTGATACCATTAATTAATGTTATCCGTTTTGTTCTCAGCAATTGTACCAGACTAAGACGCTATCCGAGGACGGATGCGTGTGCAGGACGGCCGGATGTTGTCGCCACAGTATTAATTAATTACAAAGCAAATACAATTATTATTATTTTAAGATATATGAGTTAATATAGTAAAGTTTAATTAAATAACTAGCAACATTATACGGATCATTCGATTTAACGGTGCCGTCTCACCATTGGCCCATTTGAAAATAAGAGTGTGGCGTGGTGGGGCGACACCGAAAAGTTAAATTGTTAAACGGTTAATCGGTCACTTTTATCTTGTCGCGCATACGAGCAACATTGTATTACTTATAGTCATTATTCTGTACTATTTAAATTAATAAACGTCTATTAAGTTCATTCGGTGTGTTTAGTCTTTTATATTCGGGACACATTTTGAAAGAAACATATTCCTATCCCAGGGATACTCTCATCTTAAAGCCCTAAACATTGATTGTCCATCTCACAGAATCACAATTTCAAGCACAGAACACATTCAAGGTAACTCAACTATTTCTAAAAAAAAAAACCAACCATAAACAAAATAATAAACACCCAGTACAATCATACACAAACTACTAAATTATATAAAGTACATTCAGCGCCAGATGTCAGTAACATGCACGTGTAAAATAAAAAAAAATCTCTAGGGAGAGGAGATTGGCGATTTTCCGGTTCTGAAATGACGTCCGGTCGGTCCGGATGTTGACCGGTCCGGGCAGGTGGCGCACCTTGTCAGCAACTGGATAAAGGTACCTTTGAAACCGGGTTAAGAGTTAGAACAGTGATGTGAATTAACCGGATAAACGAGTGAACTGGTTCTGATAGTGTTTTGTTTGTTTAAAAATGTATGTAGGTCAATAAATCACTATGATTTTTTTTATACTACCAAGGTGTCAAACAAGCAAGGTGGTAAGCAGTTACCGTAGCCTATGGACGTTTGCAACACCAGGGGTGTCACTCACGCGTTGCCGACCCTTTAAAACCCTTATAACTCCTTTCTTGAAGAACCCTATGCTATAGTCTCTTGGGAAAACTTCGGAGCTCATTCCACAACCTTATCGTACGTGGTACGAAATTTCTCTGGAATTTGTTCACATTTATAATAAATTTACAATCAATATCTCTTGAAGTCGTATGTAGTACATGCGTGGGTTACTTAACTCTTACTACGAGAATGTAGTAATAAGGAGTAATTGCGACAAGGTCCTACCGATCGTCCTGTGTTCAATTCACGGGTCTAGCAAAGTGGTATTGGGTCTAGAATTAAGCTCTCGATATATGGCATATTGCCTGATATCGAGCATAATTCTAGACCCGATTTTCGCCTTGTCCAATAAATAATACATGCGATCTGAAATAGCTGGGAAAACGTTTATGTTTTCATAAACTAAGAGAGGTAGGGCACCATACTAGCGAGCAAGCCCGACTGAGGAAGGACCTTTACCTTACAGTAAAGCCAAATAACTACACTCAGTGGGTTTGGTCACATTTTGAAAGAAACGTTTTCATATCCCAGGCAGACAACCCTTGGTGCAAAACAATGGGTCGGCAAGCAAGTGATACCTCTTGTATTGTAAGCGTATATAAGCTACGGTAACTGCTTAACATCAGGCGGGCCGTATGCTTATTTGCCACCCAAGTAGTATAAAAAAAAGAATATATTTGTGATGCAAGTATCATACACTTCTGCCTACACCTTAAAAGAAAAATAGCATCCTTACTAATATTATAAAGGTGAAAGTTTGTAAGAATAGGATGGATGGATGGATTTTTGTTCCTCTTTCAGGTAAAAACTACTGAACGGATCTGGATGAAATTTGGCACAGAGATAGATTATGGTTTGGAATAACACATAGGCTACTTTTTACAGCGATAACATCTACGCGGGCAGAGCCGCGGGCAACAGCTACTAATGCTATATTTATGTATATAAAATAACTACACAAAATGACCATCGAAGAGTAATAAAATAGTTAACAATGTTATTATTGTATAAGTTCTCGGTTCCCCTCCTTTTTTCATATTAGTTGAGACGATGATCGAGGTTCACGGCTCGAGGGACCAGCGAACAGCGAGGGTGGAACACCATGTGGTACGACAATAATACGCTGAAAATATGAAAAGACGACGCAAAATCATTTAGAACTTTATTTTTGACCCCTTAAAGTATTTTATTGAAGTGAAATGTATCAATAATTATAGTTTTGATACTAATGTACTCACTTACAGAAAAAAATATAAACTTTTTTTTTGATTAGTTGAAAAGACAACTCCCGCACTAGAGCTCGGTGTCACAGGGGGCTTTACAAACATACAATTAATGGACACAAATTACACCCAGACTCAGAACAATTATTTGTGGGTCACACAAAGTTTTGTCCTGTGTGAGAATCGAAACCACAACCTCGTGTACAGCAGGAGTATACAGCGGCCACTGGACCACCAAGGCAGTCAATTATTTTAAACTGACAACAGGTTATAAAAGTTATGAAAACCTTTAAAACATTACACGATTTTGACCCGTTGTATATTATAGTAAGAATATAAACTACTAGCTGTTGCCCGCGGATCCGCCCGCGTGGATGTCGGTTATCGCTGTAAAAAGTAATTCCAGACCATAATCTATCTGTGTCTCAAATTTCATCCAGATCCGTTCAGTAGTTTTTGCGTGAAAGAGTAACAAACATCCATCCATACTTACAAACTTTCGCGTTTATAATATTAGTAGGATCGGTTTCATTGTTCACATGGGTTGACCAATATTGTGGAATAAAATCCTAGAATCCGTATATAAAAACACAAGAAAACAAAATATATCTACGTATATAAGCCTAAGTATCTATCACGTAAAACAAAATCCGCCATTTTCATTATCACAAGGCGTTTTCAGTTGTCACCTTCCCCCCCGGTGCAGTTTGAAGGGTGCTAGAGATTTCCCACTTGTAATTTTTCTCCGAGCCCATATTGCAATGCTCGCCCAATAACATCCTATGTTAGGGTCGTCAACAAGCTCTATTTCATTATTTGGTGAAGTTATATGTAGTTATAAAATAACAGCAGTTATTAAGTCATATTATAAAATGGACCTACTTACATGCTTAAGATAGTTTGGATTTAATTGCAAAATGCTTAAAATCTACAATATTATCAAAAATATTGACAGGAATATTAATAATGATTTTCTTTCCATACTCTAAACTAATATTATAAAAAAGTAATTTTAGATTTGTGTTACGATTTAAATCAATAAATACTGAACCAATTTTAAAAATTCTTTCACCTATACATATAAAGCTACATTATCAGCGAGTATCATAGGCTATATTTTATTAAAAATAAAATAAAGGGCCTCTACAAAAACTAAATAAATATCCACCCGTGCGAATCCAGGACGTGCCGCTATTATCAATAAATAGTGTAGTTTTTGGTGTACAATAAAGAGTTTTCTATTCTATTTTTTAATATTTTCATGCAAATGTTTTTAATATAGCTGCTAGTACTTTTGACATCAATGCGTACGCCTAGAAACCTTTTTTTTGTGAGTGGCGACCCTACGGAACACCCGCCACCAGTTATAACTCAAGGGCTAAATTAAACTTTTTGTTTCAAAACGTAAGTTGTCATGTGCGAATGGCTTTTATGGATTAGTTTGTTTTAACAGGATTATTGTTTTGTTCTTATCAAGAGAGGGGGTGCTTTATTTTTGTTAAATAGTAAGGGTGATGGAAATTATCCATGTTTTAATGTGGGACGATAGAGGCTAATCAAAAAATGTTTTAATTGATTATTTTTGTTATTCTGTTTCCCAATTTTAATTTTAGCCTATATTATATCCCAATGTAGGGCCTCCATTTTCACTCCGGCCGATCTTGAGCTACAATAGACGTCACCTGAGCCTGTTGGCCTACCGCAATACCAACCGATGAACGTTTTTTAGGACCCACATAGCCCACAACTCGTCTTTTACAACTTTAAGTACTTTATTAAATCTGATCATTAAGCAGAGATTGTTGTTGCCAACCTTTTAGTACTCTTGTACTTATGAACTTGTAAGCCAAGGTTTCACAGACTCTTGGCTTAGGTTATGGTATCAATTTCCCTTTTTAAGCAAATATACATTTAAAATAACTATCGTGAAACAAATTCGAAGAACATAGTATTTAGAAAACTCAAGTCATATGGTACCAAACATTCTTTGCGAAGCGTGGGTGTAATACAGCGCTACGTAACCTTTTAAAGAAAAGGCGTAATGATGTTATGTACACAAAGAAAGATTGCAATTGAAAGTAGAAACATTAAAGAAAGCCTTGATACACTATTCTTTTAAAATTGTTGACGACTTCGTTACATTCATGTTATGCCAAGAGAGGAACGAGTATTCTTTCCATTTTTCACACCCATTCCGATCTTAAAGTGCTCCACCACTCTACTTCCAAGGCATTTTGAAAAGTGAAACGTTTGTATTGCATATTCATTGTAAAATAGACTTTGTTTCTATGTCAATAGGGTTCATTTTTTAGTATATTGTTAGTCGTACTCCAATTATAGTATCCGAGACAACGTTGGCACTGTTTCTGTAATGAAAGACACTGAGACTCGGTGACATAGTAGATACAACTGTTGATGGATAGCTGTATATACGAGTAGGTAGGAGTATATAGCTTGTTTGAATATGTTCCTAATGACTCCTGAGCTTCTGGGTTCGATCTACGGGTAAGTTTAAAAGATTTTCTATAGAAAATTGCTGAGCATCAGCCTGGAGTATGGAGTTGTGATTAATGTAATGGCGAAATACGGGTTTTATATACCTCCGCCGACTCTTGTACGGCGATACTCTGATACTTGGTTGTGTTATCATTAGGATTAGACATAAAATATGTAATAACGATACAGACAAAAAATAGTAGAAGTGCTGAAAAGCCATAAAATTAAAATAAACTAAAAGATAAATGTATGGTATCAAGGATGTCATAGTGACACCAAAGTAAGATATATGCGATAATTAAGAAATATGCGTATATCATTCCAATCCTTCGGAATGAGGAAAATACATTTTATCGAATCTTACGGTGTTTCGAAATTGTGCATAATGCTTTTTCTATATCGTTAATATTATGCAAGCACCAAGATTACCACTAAGTTTATTCTGTAGAATAGTCATAGCCAAAAGATGGATACTGGTTCCCAAATCCATCCAAACCTACTTTTACGTATCTGAGAGTCCAAAGACAACTGAAATTAGAAATTTGCCAACATACCGTCGGTTTAAAAAAATGCAGGTAGGTATATTTTAATTCAAACTTTAGTAACAAGCTGTTACAATACAAGAACAAAAATAAACCCAGTTTAAGGGCACTTTTAAGTTCTCACTTTAGGGCCCTCGTTTACGTAAATCCTGCTTGGTCCCAAAAGACTCCCCTTACCAAAACTTGGCCCTTTTTTAATCCACCTGTACATGTTTTATGATCGTCAACTTTTCCGTTATAAAAAGTTCCTGGTTCGTGACAATAAACATGAGTTTAATGAAGGTGCCGCACTTTTACTCGTAAGGTACTTATTGTTTTAATCTATTAAAACCTCTGTTGACCTTTTTAATCTTCTAACGTGCGTGGTAAACTTTTAACAAGAGATTTAATGACAAAAATATAATGTGAAGGTTTAAGGATGTTCCTCGCAGAATAACGACCGTGTTGCTAAAATTAGGTGTTTACTTAGATTTTTGAAATGTCCAGAAAAATCTACATGAATTTAGAATTGTGGACAATTATGGGTAAAATCTGTTTAACAGTGAGAAAAGAAAGATTAAAATAGAATAATTTAAAAAAGAATGAGAAAAGAATGTAAAGAAATTACCTAAAAACGTTCCTCAAAATTTTTGACCTAAACAAGAATGGTGCGTAACTTCTTGAGTAGACGCAGCTCAAACCCATCATAATCGTCCCAAAACTTCATAATTTTATTTATAATGTGATAACTACAAAGGGAACCATAAGGCCATTAGAATATAACTAAGTATCTAAATTGAAATTCAAAGAAAAAACTGTAGATACTGAAACATGGACAGCAAAACACCTTCTAAAAGTACATATCGATATCAAGCTATCGATTCGATTCGGGCATTAGGTGATTTACATCGTAGCCTACGTAATTCGTTGCCCTGACGGACGTCCAGTATAAATCAACGTTGGACCCCTGGTAACCGGACATTTATCTCGACTCTACGATAAAAAAACTACAGCGCCGTAGGGCTAACGCGACGGATACATTGCCGTGATTATTTGCTTTCCACGAGATTGAACCATGACGTAGCAAGCTGTCATTTATTTCTACATTTTAATTTGTCAATACTTTTTCATTTTTGGTTTCTGTTATATTTGGTAACCTGTTTTGCGAATAAATATATTTAGTACCTAACAAAAAATATTATTAACTAGCTGTTACTCGCGGCTCCGCCCGCGTGAATGTCGGTTATCGCTGCTAAAAGTAGCCTATGTGTTATTGCAGACCATAATCTATCTGTGTCCCAATTTCATCCAGATTCGTTCAGTAGTTTTTACGTGAAAGAGTAACAAACATCCATCTATCCATCCATCCATCCATGCATTCTTACAAACTTTCACATTTGTAATATTAGTAAGGATTTACGAGTTATGATATTTTCTATGATATAAACTTTTAGCAATATTTGTTTTCTTCTGTAACTCTCTTTAGGTTAAGAATATGTATGTAGAGATACATGTATATTGTATATTTCGTTACATTACCAAGTTAGAATTACCTGTGCTATGTATATCTACAAACAAAATAAGACTACACTTCAATAGAATGCAAAAGGAAGGATAATGTTACTTGCCGTTAGCCTAAGACCCCGACACTCTTGAGGATTTTATATTATGATTCATTGAGATTTTTTCACAGTCGACTCTCGGTTAAATAACGCAAAAAGATAGCGACATCGAGTATAATATTCATGGAAAGACATAATTTAATTCCCTGAGACAGTCCCGGGCCGCCCGGCTCGCTCGAGATTAGACTCTTGTCTCGGAAAACGTGTAATGAAGGAAAAACGTTCCCAAAATATGAAATTATGGACTCACGAATGATATTTCTTCATTTGTTCCAGGGAACGTACGATCTGATGTTTACTTTGGCCCAAAAAGGTTCGGCATTTTTTTTGGAACGATTTCAAACGTCGGGAAAGCGTGTTTTAATTTCAATTTAAAAAGATATTAAGGAACATAGTCTAACGTAGCCTGTGTTCCGTAATATCAGGATCTTTTATTTTTGACTTAATTCGAATTGCAAATTACGGTTAAAGTAAACGCAGACAGACTGAATATTATTTACTAACACACTTGCAAATATAAATATTATCTAAGTACTTGTATGTTTTTTTAATTTGATGACTTATGTTTTTGGTTCTCTGTAAGTGTTACATAAGCTTGTGCTTACTGATTACCGACGACGCGACGCCCCGCGACGCTGGTATAACGAATGTTTTAACCTATCTATAAATAGATAAAATAATTCTTTGTTTGTCTCCATAAAATTACTACCTAAATGTTCTATTAAAAACAAACAGAAAATAAACAAGTAAGTACCTACTTATTTCTTTGTTATGCATATTATTTTGTGCTTAAATAAGGTAATTGAAAATACCTGAGCAAATTATGTTGCATTGAAATTCAGTTTAACCCCACATTATTCAAAGTCGAAATTAACAAAATTCCTTCAGAAGCTGTCTTCAAAAACTCAAAAGCAACAATAGACAACGATTTAACCCTCCTAAAGTCGTCAGATCTCAAAGATTGGACGCCTAAGCTTAAAGAAATTAACCGCCCGCCTGCAAACAACTTAATTGAGTTAACCTGTAAATGTCATGTCACAGTCAACCCTTTTCTGTTCACGTTATTATGTTCACTTGCGATTTGTGGGTGTGGGTACCGTTTTAGGGTTAACGTTTTATGATTTTGTTGGTCATATTGTCTGGTAGCGTATTTTTAAAATGAATTAATTTAAAACAGCTCCATGATTGACAGGCAACTCACGCTCCAATCCCTTGAAGTTATGAAAACGTACCTAGAATACATTTGGATAACCGTTGTAATAAATCAGGTTACATTATTTTTTATTGAAGTGAAAACTTTTTTGTCGCGTTAAGCACTTACTCACCGCACTCACTACTACTCGCGTCACTGTCACCGAACGCTTTCCATATTCAAACTTTTTGGAAAAAACATGGAACTCGTGTTATCGTCACCGTACGCTTTCCATATCCAAAAATAAATTAATAACCCAATAGCTCGACGATACAATACACAAGTTACTTAGTTTTCAGCAGTACCCAAAGACTGCCCCGCATGTTTTATTTTTCCTAATGGTGACCGAACTTATGAATCAACTGACTGCCTTGGTGGTCCAGTGGTCGCAGTATGCGCCTGCTGTGCACGAGGTTGTGGGTTCGATTCCCACACAGGACAAAACTTTGTGTGATCCACAAAGAGTTGTGTGTTCTGAGTTTGAGAGTAATTTGTGTCCGTTAATTGTATGTAAAGTAAATGTAGTCCCCCGCGACACAGAGCTAGTTCTCTAGTGCGGGAGTTGTCTTTTTAAAATAAATAATAATAATAATAACTACTTGTAACCCATATGGCGACAAGAATAGGTAAGATTTCTATGTAAGTATCAATCAATCAACTCAGTACATTGCTGGACGTAGGCTTTTAATTTGCGCCACAATATTCTTTCCTCCGCCTTCTGTATCCAGTCTACCACAGCAACCTGATGTTGAGGACATTGGTCCATCTATATAGATTTTTCCAGGCCAATATTTTGATGTCGTCAATGTTAAAAGTGTATAGTAATTGTTTATGTGAAATGTGTTTCTTTGCCGCCATAGTGGTACATTTTTTTCATTTTAGGTCTTCACGATACAGGCTTGCCTAGTGTGAAGACCACAGAATTGTTACGTTTGTTCATTATTACCCCTCAGCGCTTGGCGAAATATATAATAAAATGTAAGTTTATTAGATAATAAGTGTTTGTTAAACGCTGAAATAAAACTTTTTTCATTTTCATTTCATTGTCATTTCAAGTCATTTTGCCAGTAGGTATAGATACTTATTATTTAAAACCTTTATTCTCATTGTATTACAAAAACGATCGCGTTAAGGCAATTTATTTTATTTTCAATTTCAAACGGAGTTATTATTATCACGAACCGGGCAGAAAGAATTCCTTCCCGTCTCTTAGCGATCCCGAGCAGTACTATATAATCGAATAAGAACAATTTCTCAATAATTCAGAGAATTCCTGTCATTGATCAATTGGCTGATCCGGGCCGTCTAACCCCGCACCGGGGATTATTAGATTTTCTCGCAACAATTTAAAATTCCCCGGATTTCCTTATCTGTTTCGTTTTATTGTGTTACTGGTCTTATATTTAACTGAGTAATGTACATTTACATGTATTTTGTATATACTCAAATTGTATTAATCAATGTAAAAAATAGGATTTAATAATGTTTCATACAAAGAAGATTTTAGGCATATAAGCGTCGTTATTATATCCTACTAATATTATAAACGCGAAAGTTTGTAAGTATGGATGGATGTTTGTTACTCTTTCACGTAAAAACTACTGAACGGATCTGGATGAAATTTGGTACAGACATAGATTATAGTCTGGAATAACACATAGGCTACAGCGATAACCGACATCTACGCGGGCGGAGCCGCCGGCCACAGCTAGTTGTTAATAATATTATGTGTTAACGCAATATGTACATTTATATATCTTAAGACAAAATATAAATAATCACACACTATTTATATACCTTTAAATACAATATCTGATTGTTTGTAAGTATGTAGTTTAGTTTAACTTACTTTTATTCTAATAATATTCCTACCTTAATACACATACGACCCTGTCAATGGCGTATTACCTAACTGACAGTACTGTCAGTTAGGTAAATAGGTACGTCATTGACAGAGCCGTCAAATCTATTTTAGCTCGTTGAATGTAGGTATCTAGTAGAGAAAATAATTATTATAGTAAGCCTTATAATAGTATATTTCATATGCTACTCAGTGGCTAATTAGGAGAATCATAATATATATTATTTAACATTTTATTGTACTTACCTTCTCTGTTTTCTGTGATATAAAATCATAATATATCATAAACTTACCTTTGTAAAACCGATTCGGTAAAATGAGAAGAAAAAAGTTTTTCGTTTTGAAATTACGACTAACAAATGGTACCTAACATTGAAGTTTGAATTCATGAAATAACCTTATATAAATCTCAGTGGATTATTTATTAGTAATATAACCAGACATACCTAAACAGCGGCATTTTTGCAAAAACATATAAATTTTAACGTAGCGGAAAATTAAAACAGCACCCGCAGCGAAAAAGCAGCTAAAAATAATGTTATATAATACAATACAAACAAACAATGTAAAAGGGTCATACACAAAAGGTACACAAAAAAGGACAGCAAAAAAAAGTCTCAGAATCATTGCAAATCATTTTTTTTATTACTTTTTTTATCATTTTTTTTTTATCATTTTTTTTATTTTTTATCATCCATATCATTTGATTAGGTCGACATTTTATTTGAGTTTCATAATTAGTTTATAGCAGTGACTACACATGTTTGATTATTTTATATTATTATATTTTAATTTACACTGTATAACAGCTTTTCATCTATCTTGTAGAACAAGTCATCTTTGAGATGACTTGTTCTACAAGATAGATGAAAAGCTGTTATACAGTGTAAATTAAAATATAATAATATAAAATAATCAAACATGTGTAGTCACTGCTATAAACTAATTATGAAACTCAAATAAAATGTCGACCTAATCAAATGATATGGATGATAAAAAATAAAAAAAGAACGTCTACAGAAAAGAAATTCCGTCCGGTGAACTTAACTTATAATGAAAAATATTGAATGATAATATTTATAAAGCCAGAATTTCTGTAATAATTCTATCATCATCATCATCATCTCAGCCAAAAGACGTCCACTGCTGGACATAGGCCTCCCCCAAGGTTTTCCACAACTCTCGATCCTGAGCAGACCTTGTCCATCGGTTGCTCGCAACCTTTACCAGGTCGTCGGTCCACCTTGTTGGAGGCCTGCCCACGCTTCGTCTTCCAGTTCGTGGCCGCCACTCTAGAACTTTTCTGCCCCAACGGCCATCAGTTCTGCGAGCTATGTGCCCGGCCCATTGCCACTTAATGGAAGCAATTCTTCGAGCTATGTCGGTTACTTTGGTTCTCCTACGGATCTCCTCATTTCTGATTCGATCTCGCAGGGAAACTCCAAGCATAGCTCTCTCCATTGCTCGTTGGGTGACTTTGAGCCTTCGCACGAGGCCCATAGTGAACGACCACGTCTCAGATCCATATGTTATCACTGGCAACACACACTGGTCAAAGACTTAATAATTCTATAGGGTAATAAAATTTAATAATTTCAGTGATTTTAAATATTTACAGAGAACTATCAGAATCGTCTGAATATTTTAATGGAATTAATGTTGATCGTATTTTTGGTGAAAAGCTTATGGAGCAATCAGAGTCACTATCTGATAATATACGCAGTGTCCGGTTAATATTATTATAAGGTCTGCATGGTTCCCGATCGTGTATAATATCAGCATTTGGAGTAAATCTCTCTAAAAAAACCGCTGAGATTGAAACTGTTGATACGTTGGGTCATAGGAGAAACAGGTTCAGATAAATTTTCTATTTCTGAAGTATTTGACCCAGAACCTAGAACTAGCGAGGCCCGAGAAGAATCTAATGTCTTCATTTGCACATTTATTTCACCTATTCCATAATGAGAGCAATGCATATCAGCTGTACAAATCAAACAACTCAAACGCCTGACTTGAAGGACTATTCTCTGCTTTAAGTCTTCGTATATTGCGAGCTCTATTAACTTTACCTACACTAACTCGAGATTTCGTCAAATTTTATACTTTTTCGTGTCTTATTTGCGCCTTTTCTCTCCAAACCTTCCTTATGTTTCTTTGCTGCCTGGGAGTGAAATCTTTTATAGTTTTCATTTAGACCCTCTGCTTTCATTTTCTTGTATCTTTTCTTATCTTGTTTTCTTCTTTCTGCAATTTCTGCTTCACTAAGCTTTGCACGTGCGCGACTCATGCTTAACTTCTTTTGTTCACGACGTCGTCTTTTTATTCTTCTTCTGAGTGTTATTCACGAGCAATCAGGTCTAATACTTAGACCTGATTGCTTGTGACATGTTTATTAAAAAAAACATGCATTGCAAAAAAAAACTTGAAATAAAGCGAAGGAAGATACGAATCAAGACATATCCAAGCATTGAACCCTCACATAGTGTTTCCAAACACCTATGGACCCGATATTTTTAACTGAGCATGTGGATTGACGTAGTTAGATATATGCAGAACAAATTACTAGAACATACTGTATTAGTAGTTTTCAAGAAAAAGAAGTCTAGTGTGTGTGTAGAAAAAGAACGAGTATAGTTTTGATGACCCGTAATCCATTAAAACTGCAATTGTTCTATCAGTACTGACGTCTTACTAATATTTGCATAATGTTAGATTTAACATAGAATATAATATTATGTGGCCAAAATCATGACTCGTTTCTGGCTCTTACCTACTTAGACAAAATAAGGTATATTGGTAACCTCTTTTCTATGGACGTAATCTTTTCAGTGGACATCGTAATCACAGGAAAGATATCCACAGAAAAGATGAACTATAAAAAAGTCTTGCGCAATGTAATACATTTTGAGGTTAAAAATCAAGTATCTTGATTTTTATTTACTTGTACCAAATGCTCATAAAATAACAATAAATAAACATTTTTAAATACATTACTTACTTGCTTATAATTGGAACAGGAAAGAGCACTTGATCTTTTACGTTTTTGTGTGTTTTGGAATAAAATATATGTATTAACTCGCACTGTAATCAAAACAACAAAATAGCAAACGCCAGAATAACTGATATTAAGTGTGGTCAACTGTGAAAAATATAAACATGATGCGGTCCAACAAATATTTTTTTTGTGTCGTTTTATCGTGTCCACAGGAAATACTCTACATCATATAACCATGAGTTTATTGGATTTATTATTACAGATAGTCACGCTATTTTTTTTAATTCTCAATATTGCAATCTATAATATATTCCTCGTATTACAAATAAATAATTTCAGTACAAAGTGTATTTTAACTATTTTTGAACATGGCCCAAACATTATAACTTGGTCTTGTAACAGTCCACAGGAAGAGATTTTTTGATATTTAATACCATTAAAATGAATTTAAAAAACGTATTATTTTACAAAATATGATTAGAATGTGTGGTAATATAGGAGCTTTACGATTTAAACCCTTTCAAATATTTATCGATTTGCTCTTTTAGAGAATACTTTACTATAACACTTTTTTTCTCCTTTTGTGTATGACCCAAAAATACAATATTCTCATGAAATATGGCACCAAGACGCGTCTAAATTTATCACATACAATATTGGCCTTAAAATACGGCGGCGTTATCATTTTTATTTATTTTTTGGTAAATAATACGAGTATCACTGGATTTATTAATCTAATTTACGATACAATGTTACGATGACATTTTCACTTGAAAATATATTTTAACCAAGGAATAAGTACCTAGGTAAGTTGTTTTAGGTAGGTTAACTTTCAAAGGGTTAAAAATAAATTCAAGCATAACGTTCATTTTTTATACATGCTCCGTAATAAAGCATGAAGGTAGGTACCAAAAGTACTTAATGCGCAGGTCGATCACATAAAACTTCGAGCAAGTCTCCAAAGTCCACTCAATGCTTATCGAAACAACCATTCAGATTCAGATAGGGTTGTTATAGGATTCGGCGGGAAAATAAATATTTTTAAATTTGGAACAATATGGCGGACAGCGGGTTGCCATAAATCTCAAGATGGCGTAATGCGAGAATGCACGTTTAGAATTCTTTATGAAGGGATACAAGCTTTAGTTTAGATCGCATTCCGGGAAATAAATAGCTTTTGAATGTTTAAAGGTACTGTTATAGCGGATTTACTTATTTTATAGTTGCTCTGAATGTGTGGTAGATACTATTATAACTAAAAATCAAATGTGCATAAACTATTTCGATTCAATATAGTATCAGCATCTAGCCGTAGCCAAGGGCGGCCATAACCTATAATTACACTTACATTATTATTAATTGTGTCGTATTAATGAATGGGTGTGGTGGTAGGGCTGGCTCGTAATGGCAACAGTGCAAACGCATTAGTGCATCGTTAACAAAACGATTGTGCGAGGTACGTATACAATATCGAGAATTTGATGAAATTGTACGTTCGACGACCTGCTAAGTGTTGTAAATGTTAGGACATGGTATTGTATTTTTATTTAGGTTACATTGGCCACATTTGTCTTTATTCATAAATATATATTACGTTTAAAACTTAAAACACAGCCAAATTCAGAACTATGTGTAAAGCACAGAAATGTTGTTTCTTACGGAGATCAAAAAACGAATCGATACGTTACTTGGCAAGGTTTTTCAATAACCAAATTTGTTGATAAAAAGTAACTTTTATCATTCAATATTGTCTGCGTTAATTAACAGATTATTGTCTGGCATTTTTGTATAATATTACTATAGTATAGTATTGAGGGACGCCTATGTTCAGCAGTGGACGTCTTGTGGCTGAGATGGATGGATGGATAGGACAAGATCGTTCCAAAAAACAATGAGGTGGGGCAACATACGCGCGAGCACCAAGTCTGGATTGTAAAAATTTAAAAAAAATAAAAAATAATACATAGGCCTTCCTCAATACTATACTATAGTAATATTATACAAAAATGCCAGACAATAATCTGTTAATTAACGCAGACAATAATCTGTGGTAGTTAAATAGTACCTAGCACAAAATATAAAGCGAGCTCAAAATGAAGCTCAGTAAGTTCGTTTTCAATGCGCTCATCAATTAATTTTATAAAAGGCCTTTGACAAAGAAACGTCTGCTGGGATTTTAAATCAAAAAGACTGATGCTGTGTAAAGTAATGAGAGATTGGTTGATTATTCCCGGTTCGACGCAGTGCCAAACGACACTCGCCGCCGCCTCAGCGCCTCGGGAACCTTTTTAATTTTCCGCTAGCCTTCAGATTTATATGTTTTCAGTCCGGCCCGTCAATTATCGCGATTTTTAATTTGAACGCCACCGAAAAAGGCGGTCGTTTTCATTATTTTAACACTTTTTATGATTTATTTTTATAATGATTCATAGCCGGTGTTTTTAAGATAATTGTTTCGGGATTGCTGTGTCGTGCTTTTATTCTTTTCAGGAAAAGTGTTCGTTTTCGTCTTTTCATCCTATTCAAATATTTTGAAAAAGCACAACAGAAAATTTAATTAATAGCATTGCTTTAAATGAGTTTAATAAGATGAAAATAATTGTTTTTACTTAGTTTTATACTCCTCTTTTAATAAATTTGTATAGGTACTTAGGTAATTTTACCTATGTACCTATACAAATTTATCCAACACAAAGACAAACAAGCATACCACATGATGATGACGCCATGTATGCTTGCAATACCTGCTAGGTGTATCACTTGTGCGTTACTGATGCCTACTATAAGCTATTAAATGCGTGGAACATTAGTAATTTATTTAAAAATCCCTTTTCCCCTAAATGAACACTAGAGACCCATAGTTACACTTACCTTATCATGCAGGTTTGACTAAAATTACAGTATTTTAACAAAAAAATGGCAAATATATTTCCCGAATAATTAGTGTATCTCTGGTAATCCGTTGTATCTCTGCCTACTTTTCTAGTAAACAGGCTCGAGTCTATATAATATGTTCTTCTTTCTTTTTTATAAATAAAACAAAAAGTTTTTGTTTTCGGCAACGATGCAAAACACTTAATAATAATGCACAGATCTCCTCTATCAAGAGAGCTAAAAGGACTTAAGTCTATTGCACAAAACACACACTAACACATACTCTATATACTAACACATACTCTATAAATTCAAACTAAATATGAATACACATAACGTTCCATCCTCCTCAGTAAAGGGTAAGGTACACAATCGATATTTACACAGTTATAGACTATCTGTACCGAGCAATAATCCCAAGTCACGTGGAATCATTCCCTTTGATCCGTGTAATTGATGATTTCACTAACGCCGGTGCACGTCTAACCTTATCTGGCTACGTATGTTGTATGCATACCTTAATTGAAGATACAATCAGATATTCTGTTACTTAGAGATGGCAAACTTACTTACCTACAAGTTGCGTCCGTTCAGGAATATGTTTATATTTTTTGTACAGCATTTTATGTTTAATTATTGATGCAAAGCTGATAGTTTGATACTCCATTTTTACTTTGATGTAGTTTATATAACAGTATTATATAATAATAATATGTTGGGACAACTCACACATCGCCATTTGATCCCAAATTAGGTAGTGCCTGAAAACTGTTGAACACAAATAAATATATCTAAATACATATTATATATACATACATATATATAAATAAATTAAGGATAAATAACACCCAGACACAGAACAAACAATCGTGCTCATCACACGAATATTTGTCCTGGGTGAGAATCGAACCACTAGACCAACATGCCCGTATAGATAGAATATTCTTTATTGTACACAAAATAAATTGTACAAAAGGAAAAATAATAAAATGTAAAATAAGTAGCTGTATGCCGTCTTGTCACTAATAGCGATCTATCGCAGACTTTAATATAAGTACCTCATATAAAAAAAATAGGTACATACCAAAAAAATAGTTTAATGTTTACTTATACTTTTTTATAGACTTACCCGTCCAAAAATAGAAACATCAAAAAAGGACTTACATTAAACACGTCGATAAATTTTCGATCTTTAAAACTTGTAAGCGTCTCCCTATAAGAAAATTCACTTCTTTAACAACCCAATCTCTTACATTTTCATTATTTCTTCCCTCTACGCTTCCAATTTGAATTTAAGCGATTAAAACTAGATTAAAACAGTTTTTCACCTTTATAGACTCCCTGATTGTGGTATCAGATTAATGGACCATCGATACGTAGGTAATTGAGTCTATTTCCTGACTCCAATGCCATTAAAATGTGCAGGTAGGAAAGTTTTTCTCATGTAAGTACCTATAAATAAATCTTCATATTTTGCATTTACCTACTTTCGTTTAAGAAGAGCACAAGCAAAATAAAAAAAAATGCTTGTATTTTTATAAATCTTGAAAACAAAATTTTACTTGTTCTATATTTAAATTATTAGAAATGATTTTATGTCTGTATTGCCAGTGACTGTGACCAACGTTACAAAACTAAAAGCTTTTTTGTCAGACTTTTTAAAGGACACTGTGCTATAATATAAAGAATGTTTTGGACAGCAAGATATAGATCCTAGCGAGTTTCCGTAGTACGAACATACATTTTCAAGGTTCGCCAGGCTCTAGGGGGGACTCCGGAAAATTGCAAACATAAAGTTTCTAATCGACGGATCTTTTATTCCCTAGCTTTCGAGATACAGCCCATTAGCTTTGTAATGGGGGGATGTTCAAAATTTATTTTATCATCTCTTGGCACGTGATGTCTTTGTTTTAGTGAGCAGACGTTCGCTGTACAGCCGGTTGATTTATTGGAGTCATAATTCAAGAAAAAATTGGGGATGTGATGTTGTTATTAAAATATAATTACAAAACAAGCTTGCAGTAAAAACCAAGTCTGAGCTTTTTGTTTACCTTGTGGTACTAATTAGCATATGTTTTGATAATAAGGAATTATCAGTACCGACATATTTAATTTTATGGTAAAAAATCTAAAGTCTCATCATAAGCATTCCTATTTAACATTTTGGTACGGAACTCAAGCAATAATCTACATAATTTTCAAATTTACTTCACTTATACCAGTCTAGATCTAGCACAATCGCTTCAGTACATAGACTTAGTTTTAGCTAACTCTGAAGCCTGCTTATAGCAGATATATTCACATAATGCCAAAAACAGTTTCTGTCTGGCAAAGGAAAGCTTCCCAACTGCATCATGACGATTTCTATTCATAGTGTTCAAACATGGAACTGTGCTGCAATTTATATGTCTCTCTCAGCAGGAGTCACTCGTACATTACAGGCATTATAGGACAACCGAGCGCGGGTTGTGTGTGAGCTTATTGACAAGAAAACGAATAAACGCGTTTTTAAATCTAGTTCTATTAGTTCTATTTTCAAAATATGGAATAGTAACACGAACGCAGATTCTATTAGACTTCTTTTACACTTGTAGAAGTGGATGTGCAGATTAAAAAAAAACTTAAATAAGGTAATGTGAAAAAGATAATGTTATAAAAATATTTAATTGAAATTTAAGTAGAGAAGGAATGATGTGGCATTTGCAAAAGTTACGCTTTATTATTAGACAATCGGATGTGGATACAGATTATAAAATTCATGCGGAAGTTCCGCGATTACAGATGCAAGATGGATTACAAGGTCCCTAATGGTATTGATGCGTTTCTATATTTTTTTCTATTAGACCACACGAGCAGTCTAAACACTACATTTTTAAAAACAAATTTAAAAAAAAACACTAACAAGTTTAGTATGGCGCTTATGGTCCTAATATGGCACAAACGAACATAACATAATAAATTATTTTGAATAGACTATAATTTATTCCCGAAATACCATAAAACAAAGTAATTACACAAAACATGGACAAAATTACTTCAAAATGTAAACGACTTTAGTTAACTTGACATTAACTGTCAGAGTAAAATGTCTTAACACAATAAGAACAAACAAAACTGTATACTTACTAGTGTGTGAAATGAAAGCGACTACAGGAGTTGTGAAGTTCTGCTATAAATCCAAGCTATGTCTTTCCCAATATGTTTATAAACTCACGTCAAACGAAAATAGGCTTTATGCCCCTATAATAAAGCTGTTGCGAAGTGTAAATGTAATTTTGTTTGTGTACCCAGGCCCAAGGGAAAGTGTTGTCAAGGAACAAAGATAAGACCGGATTGTCGCGAGGTTCGTCTGCGAAGAAATTACAACTAGTATAATACAAAGAGGCTTCATCCACATTTCTATTTCAAGTTTCCGCAGGATTATACCTTTAAGGCTGTCCTACTTATGTGTTTACTTACTAATATTATAGGAGTAGAAAACTACCATCAAAAAAACTACCAAAACAATTAAGATTTATTTCGATTTAATTATTAAAAAATATACATTTCCCAAAAAACATAGACTAGACATATGTATATACAATGCGAGTGAAGTCACGGGCAGAAGCTATTATATACATCCTACTAATATTTTAAACCCGAAAGTTTGTTATTTCTTCGCGTAAAAACTACTGAACGGTTTTTGTTGAAACTTTACAATGTTTTAGCTTTTATATCGTTATAGTAAAAACGTTGTAATAGATATAAAGATATTTACGTATACGAAGTCAAGGGTAAAAGCTAGTATTTATATCGACGGTCTTTATGTATAAAGGGACATATAAAAAATGATAGTTTACTGGAGAGCAAAATAAAGATTCATATCAATATAGAAAAAACCTGAGTTATTTTGTAATATTATTTTTATTTTAATGTTATGCTAGGGTGAATTATATAGATTGTTTTAAAATCTAAGATGACTGTTTGTACGCTGAAATTCAATATACTTTACTGAGTCATGTCTGACATGTCTGTTTATACTTACGCAAGAGATGAATATCAATTTGTATCATAATAATATTTTTGGTATAAAATTTAAGAAAATAACTTAGATGATGTAACCTGATAACAATTGTTTACGCGTAAACGTGTATGTCAATGAATTACGAGGAAATAATCGATGTCTTATGATTTACCCGCATTTATTTACGCAGAGTGGCGCGCTTTTTAAAACATAGTAGAAACAGACATGTTCATTATGTCCTCATCTACAACACTAATACTTTTTAACTATTCTTGTTAACTATTTCATAATAAAAAATAAAAAAATTATGAGTACGTGCGGGTCGATAACTTGAATTAATTTAGGCAATAAAAAAAATGATACTCTTATTTTTCGATATGTCGCTTTGTACGTAGAG
Source organism: Trisateles emortualis (assembly GCA_947095525.1). Classification (NCBI taxonomy): domain Eukaryota; kingdom Metazoa; phylum Arthropoda; class Insecta; order Lepidoptera; family Erebidae; genus Trisateles; species Trisateles emortualis. Next base: position 13,866,593 of record OX352736.1, on the reverse strand, counting down.
ACCGTCGATATACAGCAGTGGCAATATTTTCCCATAGATCTTTATACTGAATAAAGCCTACAATAGACGGAACTATAATATATACCTACATTAATAGGAATCATAGCAATGTTATAATGTATTAAGGTATATTTCCTATTTATTAGTAGTATTTTGGTGACGTCATATTTTATTACGTCACCAAAATATGTCGACAAAATATAGCACTGCATATTTTGGTATATTTCATCCGAAATATATATCCGGTGGCAGCTTTCTATGGTTACTGTTATGTACATAGCTTAGGTACTATATTAATATATACATATATATATAGCTCATTCTGGTCGATCACGATTAAAGACATTGTTATTGGAATTCTATCATTATAATAACTGCGCATATCAGCATTAGAAGGGCTGGAAATATTATGTATAAATAATTCGGTACACGTATGAATGTATCTTAGGTAAGTAGGTACTGTAATGATCTCCGTAAGGTTGGCAACTGTATTGCTTAAGTTTCGTTATTCTGTGGTTTCGTAGAACGTGTGTCGAGAGATTTGAGCTGCTTACAGCTTTTGTTATTTTGACTTTCAGGTGTTTTGTTCATACCGCCATTTGTAATCCTTTAACTTAATTATATACACTTTCATATATTATTATAATAATATTTCAAAGCTTCGTTTAAGAGATTGTCATAAAAAAGATTAGATATATATTTTCACCACATAAACACTTGAAGCATAAAAAACAGAAGTCCCAATCGTATAAAAGGCGGTAAACAATAAAAACCGGAGGATTTTCATTTGATAGACGTGAGACGATTATAAAGATTACGTCCCTCGTTTATGTGCAAAGCGCTCGACTGAATATTTGAAAATGGAATACCAAGTTTTAAAAAAAAAACGTTAATTTTATTTTTGGGGTACGAACTTCATTTGTTATTTTGTATTCATGAGCCATAGAGCAAACAAACCTCCCACAACGTTTATAAGTTCCATGGTGTGAGCTGAAACAGATTATAAATGGCAAAGTAAACCTTTTCACGACTTATAAACTATACACGTATCCTAATAAATTTTGGCAAAAAAGATACCTAGATTATCCCGGGAATGAAACCTTTGACAACATCTGGTAAACAATAAGTAACATAATCATCCTTTAAACATTTTAATGAGTAACGAAATTAATATAATCTTCTACCCTTCCAATCACGAGCGAGTACTGATCTTTTAAATTCTCCAAAAAGTTCGATTAATACACATTCAAAATTAAAACCCCCTCATGTTTTAGTCAGAGATCAAGCTTAGTTGCCGTCTGGTAATCCGATTTCATTCACCAAGTAATGAGCACCATTAAACATACAACTTTATAATTCCAAACGGGATTAAACCTTCACCCTACACATTGTGAAACAACCTTTATGCATTTATAATAGAGTTGCCAATCCATAACCAGCGTTGATCTAGATATCTAACTGCAAATGAAATAGAAAACGGTACTTTTCAGACAAATTTGAATTGTAAAATTGAGATATAAGGTCTAAATTTGCTTGAGTAACCGACCTCATGTACAATTCATTTTAGACCTGAAAAGATATGCCGAACCCGGTGCAGACGAAATATGAGGATTAAATTCCTGTACTGCACTTAACAAGACTAATTTATGCACGGATGCCTGCAACGGGTAGTCGACATAACTAAACTAATTGAGAGGTAATGGGTGAAATTTCACAAAAGGCAATAATTATGTTTTGTTTGTCTATTGTTGATCTTTGCTTTTGAATTTGGAATATTTGAAACAATATGTTGTAGTTGTATTTTAATTTGTGGGTTTTGTGCTTATGTTTCAATTTAGTTTTCGAATGTTTGTGCTCTAAGACCATGAAACTAATAAACCACAGAATTAAACAGTTGCTACAGAGGAATGGAACTTAAGGTATGGCGCCTACGAGCAACTTTGTCTCTGCAACCTAATTTGTCTCATCACTCTCATCACATCAAGTCTATAGCCTAGTATGAAAGTACGCCCACGTAGCGACGCGACAGCCAGGAGACATTTTCATACTAACCCATAGACTTGATGTGATGAGACAAATAAATGGCAGAGGCAAAGTTGCTCGTGGGCCTAAGAGTTTGAATTTAGAACTATAATTAAAATTAGACTGCCTCGGTGGTCCAGTGGTCGCAGTATGCGACTGCTGTGCACGAGGTTGTGGGTTCGATTCCCACACAGGACAAAACTTTGTGTGACCCACAAAGAATTGTTCTGAGTCTGGGTGTAATTTGTGTCCGTTAATTGTATGTTTGTAAAGTCCCCCGCGACACAGAGCTTGTTCTCTAGTGCGGGAGTTGTCTTTTTAAAAAAAAAAAAAAAAAAAAAAAAAATATAATGTATTTCACATAGCATGGTCACTGTGACGTTTAACATTTTACGATGAAGATGAAAGAATATGATTGAATTAATCTCTAACCATTTGGCTAATAGAATGATCAAGAGCCCAAAGTATTCAATCGATAGGTTTTAATTTAATCGTTTATCATTTTCATTGATATTTATCTTCAAATGTCAAACGTGACAGTACCCATCAATGCAAATTTTAATTTGTTAATAGGTAGCTACTAAATTAAAAATATTCATTACTTACGAGTACGTGCTAAATTTAAGCAAGCATATTAAGAGAGATACAAACATATTATGTAACTCTAAATAAATATCGCTCGGAAACAACGTTATTACTTACATAAAAACTATTTAGGTACTTTTCCGCAACATTTCTTATTTTACAACGAAATTTCCGGTGTCATACAGGAAATCGCAAAATAAGTGTAGGTATTAAACCTATTGTTTTAAAATACTATAATGGGTAAAATATAATAGAAGCTTTATAAAACTGCCGGTTAACAAATACCTACTCTGCTGAGATTAATTAAATGTGATATTAAATATTTTATAATTTTTTTCGTCATTCAATAAGGCAAATCTGATGATCCAAAACACGACGAAGCTATGGTTCAGAAGTTCCTATATTCCACCTTACGACTTAATATATTATCGGACCTATTACCTACCATATATTTCTTGCATTGCATTGAGTCTAAAAGTAGGTAATAAATGTAAGTTTACTGAAGATTACAACAAACAAACAAACATTGCAAGTTAATTATAAGCTCGATATTTTTTTACCTCTGGCAACACTTGCGATAGTACCTACGTCAACTTAACTTCTTAATATTTTTTTTTTTACTATTTAAAGGCGTAAATTACCAATAAAACATTGTTAAATTATATAACAATCAACTAAACAAGTGATTTAATAAGTAGAATAAGTATCTAATGTTAAAGTTATCTTTAAAATAATATCACAGTGCTTTCTCTGATTATAATGCTTGTTGTAAAAAGAATATTATTTGTATATTTAATGACAACATAAATAAGAGCACATATTTTTGTTACACTTTCTAAGTGTAAGTATAACGAATAACACATTGGCTCGCGATGGCGCCATGACGTGGCGTTAAATTGCCTCTCTGGATGAATCGAGACGTGTAATGTTGCACTTACCATTTTAACTTCTTTATATTTTCGTATTTTAAATATTTTAGTTAGGTCATAAAGTAGGCGAAGGTAAATAATGAACCAAAAAAGTACAAATTATAAATACTAATGTGCGTAAATTGCCGAAGACTTTGTTAGTATCAGTGTGACCTATTATACATACATACTTATATAGAATTGATTAAAAAATAATCTTATTTTCTAATCAACTAAAATATAGGATATGGGTGGTAATCTTTACTTATAAATACGTGTACGATATTTTACTAAAGAATAGAAACTGTCATTGTTTTACAAAGCCACTGAAAAGTCCCTGAAATTCGACGTAGATAAAACTGAGGTGGAAATACAACGTGAAAATAAATTCAGACAAAAATCTAAAAGGATATTCGTTGTTCTCAAGTTTCAAGCAAGGTATTCAGATCAAACGACTAGATCAAGTCGTCTGTGATCGTAAACACTCGCATTGTTATGTAGTAAATCTTTCCATTTTTGAATCTCTAAAACGCGGCAAAATTTGAAAATGGAAACAATAAATAATTCGAATGTTGTGGTTTTTATTCTAAAAGTCCGCTTCAAAAGGTTGTAAAAGCTTTCACCGCAGCAATAAGTCTTAGTACAAAAGGCGATTATGCCTGTTCGCACGCTTTTAAGCGTTAAATAATAATAGGGGAAAATCTTCACATTGTAAGTCGTATTTCGATGCGATCGGTGAGAAAATCATAAGTAGGCATTAGGTATTTATAAATCAAAAATTTTACATGTTTCTAGAGTTGTAATTTTATTTTCGGTAAAAATAAAAAGCCGGATTACGATTGCATTACATATATATTTTCCATGTTTCCAAATTTTGTTCTTTGCAGTAATGGATTTTAAACAGATTGATTTGTATGTACCTAATTACAAAATAAGTCAGTTTAGTTATAAAAGTACGCTTTACAATATCTTATCAAGAATGCTAAAAGATTGACAAATTTACCTAATATTATGAGCTCGTAGAAATAAAAAGCAGACAGACCTATATCGCTCTAGTAGGAAGTACACATTTTATCAACAAAGGCTCTAGGGTACTCTCAAAATATAATACAAGGAGGTTACTATCCACAGATGCATGTTACCTACCACAGCAGTACAAGTAGAACTGTCTGACTCAAATTATGAAAATAAATAAAGGCCATTAAACAAAAAGAGGAAATCAATGTTTATCTTTATTTCATTTAATGGCAATGAACAGTTTTAACGTATTGCGGCCAGTATTTATTTATTAATAAATGCGTAAAAAAATTGTGCTCACTTATCTATTAAAAACTTTTTAGTGCAAGATTAAAAGATGAGTACCTAAGAACAAAAAAAAATCTTTTCTTCGATAACTCGATGGTCCCATATTTATTTGACATTTTTCGTGGAGTTGTACCAACTAGGGTAATTTAAAAAATATACATCGAGTTAGAAATAAATAGAGCAGCAGCTGCGTAGAGCAAAATAATTGTCAAGTTTAAACTCTTTTAAAAATGGAACAAGTATTTTTAAAAGAGTTTAAATTATAGTTCGCTTGTAGCGCTGAAATAATAACAGTCGTCTAACTAAATAGTACATTCATGCAGCGCTTTTCGCTTTAAGTCAATTTCTATCAGCCAATCAGCTGCAGCGATAACAAAAATATAAACTGCAGGCTACAGACCGGACAATAATAGTTTTATGCCTATTGAACTTTTTTGGAATTCGGAAACTTTTTATGGTTTTTATTTGTGTGATTAATTTCTTATTTTTATTTATTATAAATAAACAAATAAATATTTATGGTTAAACACTTCACAAAAAAATTAAGGTTTTTTGTATATTTATGAACCGATTTAATTATTTGATTTCATATTTTGTGTTTCTTCTTTTACTCATAACTCAACCATTAATTAAATATACAATTAAACCTAATTTATATAAAAAAGAATATTCAAAAACATAGCATTTAGATACACGGTGTAGGAACAATACTATGAATATGTAGTATTGTACCTACACTGTGCAAAGCAATATGGCGTCCGCAAAATATTTTCTTCGTATTTCATTTTAAAATAATTGTTTATGTTTATTAACTTATGCAAACTGATTGCTTTGGATGCTGTAGTTATTTCTTGTGCACTATCTTAACGCACACGGCGGTATATTCAAGGAGTTTACCAGTTTTTTCGAATATAAACAATAGTAAAAATTTCTGCGCCCAAAAGCTAGCGAGAGTAACAAGTGACTATTATTAATAAGTGGTATTGAGAACGTGCACTTAAAATGAACGGCCTACAAATTGGCAAGCAAGTGTCGACTCTACTTAAATCTAACTCAATGAAAATATATAATATATTGTACTGTCTGTACCTGCCATTATTCTACAAGGTTTCAATTATTACAAAACCATTTACCATGAAAGTTAAACATCGCCAAATGAAAATTTACCTCGCTAATGTAATGTAGGTAACTCCATGACAATGTTAATACCATTGGAAGCCATTTTAAAGGGGCCCGCTTTAAGATGTTTACTTTCATACGAACGAGCACAAGATCCCACCATTGTTTGCTCGGATGAATTTTCATTTATTTGCGTAAACCGTACTCCCTCATACTGTTTCCTTTTATTTCCGTCTGTTGTTTGACGATACTGCCATTTAGCTGAATTATTGACGATCCCGAGCTATGATATAACCATTTGTAATGTGTTTTGTACAGTACGGTACGTATTGTTGTTATAATTTACGTATGTTCTACATTGTGGTGGGAAAGGCAATAAAAACAATTGTATTTTGTCACCAACATTTTCATATATTTGTAAAATTTATTAGTTATTAACATGAATTTATTTCGTGAGTATAATTCAGATATTTTTAGTATGATTCTTTGTGTGTGTATTTTGTGGTTAAAAGTAAAATATAATGCTGTTTCGGGGAGTTTAAGATGAAACATATAAGGACTCAGATGTTTATCTTACCGCGCGTGCCGTAAAATTTGTCTGAGAGGGGAGAGAAAGGGTTGTTAAGGTAGGTAAATAAAGTATATTGTTGAAAATGGTATGAGAAAAGTAAGTTCAGCTAAAATTAGTTAGTATATTTTGTTATTAAAAGATTTTATTTTAACCCATTCAGGCATATATATATGCTACATTATAACCACAATAATTATTCTTTGTTCGTCCTGATTGTATCATACAGCCAGTGGTCTGAGTCGATTGTGATTCGTAATCGATTAAAAAGTTAATTTTAGATGGCCTCCAAATTCATGTCAAAATTCTATTGTTCTAAATTCAAATTCAAAAATACCGCGAATATTTATTTAGGTATTTATTTATTTGCAACACAAACATTAAATATTCAGCCTATCGAATGAATGTGTTCATTTTCAGAGATTACATTCCCGCTGAAGGCTGGTAATGGACGATAACGGGTATTAATATTGAAATTGTTCAAATATTGAGTTAATTTCTTAATGTTTTGTCTTTTGCGCTGCTTTTAGATGTGTAGGCGGTGGATTTATTCGTTATTGAAGATATTTATCATGTTATTGGCCCAGTAAACTTGGTTAATACAATATTGGTATTATGCCACCAATATTTTGTTACAAGCTGAGAATAAATTTATAGTAAAAAAAACTATGATAATAATATTATCATAGTTATTAGCTGTAAGTAAATTTTAGCTCAATCTGACACCGAGAAATGGTAGGTATAAATCTTGTTTACATAGACTGTCAACTGTTCTGTTCTATCAAAACAATGTAAAAGTAACTGCGATTTGATGACATACCTACTTAAATAAATTATATTTTTACGCAACAGAATCATAATAGAATTCCCACAGAGCTAGATATTCAATTGTACATATTGATTTATCTGTGTGATTCGTTATCAATCGTAATTCACGTGTATCGATTGACTTAACCCTGCTATTGCCGTTAATGTTAGTGGCGGGAAACATGCAAGCCTGTCAGTATTGTTACGTAACTAGTTTCGATGTTTCCATAATAGTGATTGGAATCGATGTCTAGGAATTGGTTCCAGATTTAGATTTTAGCGTAGATAGTAGTAGATAGCGCAGTGATATATAGGGTCATTGCGCCAGTTAGCGACCATTTAGCTGGGTTGCCCACTTCAGATGAGTATAAAAAATTTTTATTTACACGCAACATAGTATGTGTTGGTGTAAATTAGTCCCAAGTATAGTCTAGTTTGGATATAAAACACAAAATATAGTACTTTTATCCATGAAATATTATAAAAAGCTGAAAAAGTGAAAATATAGCCAAAACGTCGGTTTACGGCCACTTTAGGCGGTTTACGACCACCAGTGTGCTAGTTTGCGACCACTATATTAATCTTTGACTTCATAACAAAGTCTATGATTTTAATATTAAAAATATGCCAGTAAAACAATTAAAATGTTTTTTTTAAATTTGTTCTTTTAATAAAGTATAATTACAGAAATAATAATTGTTAACAAAAACAATATTTATTTATTTTTTATTAGGCATATCATTAACAATAATCAACTTCATTAATTTTAATATTGTGGTGTAAGGTTTTGTACAAGATGTCTTAATTTTTTCTCTTTTTATAAGTAAAAAAAATAACAATTTTACATTTAGAAGCAATCTTATCTCACATGACACCCAAGAACAGGTAGACCGACGACCTAGTAAAGGTTGCGGCCAACCGATGGACAAGGTCAGCTTAGGGCCGAGTGCTGTGGAAAAATTTACGGAGGACTATGTCCAGAAGAGGACGTCTTTTGGCTAAGATGGATAGATGGATCGACTCAAGACCAATAGCATATGTGACTTGTTACCATCGATCAGCAGTAATACGGGTTTATACAGTTGCGTGATCCACCCAATTATTAAAATTGTTTGTAATATATTCAATAATACATTTAAGCGCATCCATCCCCTTGCTGATGAGGCAAGACACCATTTTTCGGGCATGCTCTCTACAACGGCTCGTGGAGGGTGTATGTAAGGAATAACAACGAGCGGCAGACTTCTTTGGCTGAACTGTCAAGTTATCCTTTTCATTTCCCGCTTTAACCTGGTACAAATTTTGCCATCCGTTCGGCGTTAACAAATGTCTGGTTTTAAGACACAGAGAAACCGCTTTCATTTTCATTTTAAGATGCGCTCTGTACATTTAAACATGCCTTGATTATTAGTCCCTTTCAAGAAATATTCCAATTTATTAAACTAAGCTCTTTTAGATACTTTGGTTAATCTAGCTCTTGGATCAGGATGGCGCTTTAGGAAGTTTAAGTACCAGGTTTGTCCCGGACGATGTTCTTCGTGCCATGGTCTTTAAGAATTTTCTGGACTGTCTAACAGCTCCTGTTTCTTAACCGGGAAACCACTCTTTAAACTGCATTTCACCCTTTTACCAAGTTACAGGATCTGTGCCCCTATCTCGATAGTATCACATCTGTTCTCAGTAAGCCGATCCCAAATTGGGGTTCGAGGGATCTGATACACAGTCTATAAGTTTCTCTTATTACCTTCCCTTCCTTTCGAATATCATTATGAGCTTTTTCAAGGCTTCTTCAGTGTACTGATATAATATTATTTTGTCTTCCTAATTCTAATGCTGTAAATGTAAAAAGTAATAAACCTTTAGTATTCGACAGATTGCTTGTTAAAATAATTATTAAATGGACATTTAAAAATCCAACCAAATTCAAAAAACACACGCGACCCTTGTTTCTCTCTTACTAAATGATGGTGGCCGCAAACTAATGTCTATATTTCAATTATGTGGGTTAACGGCCACCTATTTAGCACTTGTTTGTAGGTCAATTAAACAAACTTTCTTCAAAGAAACTGGTGGTCGCTTACTAAAGAATTGTATGTTAACACTTTGACAACGATACACCCTGAATTGTTATAGTCCTGTTTAAATATTAAGGTCATACTAAGCAAAACAAAATAATGCTGTATGTGTCAGATTGCGACCATGTGGCCGCAATTTGACGTTTTTAGTAAATAGGCACTTCGGTTACCGACCACTAAATATTATTTTAATATTAAGTATAAAAATAATAAAATACAATTAAATAATGACAACAACTTAACAATTGAACTAATTAAAGATCTATCTTGTGTATACGACATGAAATAAGTAATGAAACCTACCTTTGAGCGCCGCGCGTCGTGTTATTTTTTTCTTAAATCACTACACAATCGCTCACTACTGAATTATCATGCGCTTTGAGTAATTTTTCTTCGGCGTTGGGTTAAACCATTTATTTCAAACTGCATAAATTCTTCTTTAACAATCATTTAAAAAACGCGTAAGATTTTTTATTTATTTATGTTACCTCTAGAAATGTTATAATCATGATTTAAATAAATGTAGTCCGTCAAATGGCCGGTTACTGAAGCTGGCCGGAAAACTGGCGCAATGACCCTACTTTGCTTTGATAGAAGCATTGAGTTAGATTTAAATAGAGTCGACGCTTGCTTGCCAATTGTAGGCCGTTCATTTTAAGTGCACGCTCTCAATACCTGTCAGTCACTTGTTACTCTCGCTAGCTTTTGGGCGCAGAATTTTTTACCATTGTTTATATTCGAAAAAACTGGTAAACTCCTTGAATATACCGCCGTTTGCGTTAAGATATTACACTAATAACACAAGAAATACTACAGCATCCAAAGCAATCAGTTTGCATAAGTAAATAAACAAAAATTATTATTTTAAAATTAAATACGAAGAGAATATTTTGCGGACGCCATATTGCTTTGTTTGACATAGATTAAAACATTCATAATTATGCACAGTGTAGGTACAATACTACATATTATACATAGTATTGTTCCTACACCGTGTATCTGAATGCTATGTTGAATATTTATTTTATCTAAATTAGATTTCATTGTATATTTAATCAATGGTTGAGTTATGAGTAAAAGAGGAAACACATCATATGAAATCAAATAATTAAAACGGTTCATAAATATACAAAAAACCTTCATAATTTTGTAAAGTATTTAACCATAAATAGATAAAAAGAAGAAATTAATCACACAAATAAAAACCATAAAAAGTTTCCGAATTCCAATGAAGTTCGTTAGGCATAAAACTATTAATAGGTATAGGTGCTGGTAATAAGAGCTAGTTTGCAACAAAAACGTATAGCTTGATGTACTGTCAACTGTCCATTGACTGTAAACACTAATACACTTATATTGTTATGAATGTATTGACAAAGCAGGCGATGATCGAATATATAAAATTCTCGTGTCACAGTGTTTGTAACAAACAAAACTCCTCCGAAACGGCTTGACCGATTCTTATGAAATTTTGTATGTATATTCAGTAGGTCTCGGGAATAGGAGGTCAACTATTTTTTTTTGGTAGTAGGTAGGTAGTAGGTAGGTAGAAGGTAGGTAGTAGGTAGGTAGAAGGTAGGTAGTAGGTAGGTAGAAGGTAGGTAGTAGGTAGGTAGTAGGTAGGTAGTAGGTAGGTAGGTTTATACCTAAATCGATTTATGGCGTATTAGCACAGATTACTAAATAGTTACTACGTAACAGATACATCACTTCCATACAAAAGCGAAAATACCTACGCCATAATAGCCTACAAAATCTTAATAATAATACCTGCTGTTCGCAGCGAAAAGAAATGTACCATAAGTACGCGCTCAAAGAGTCGAGATTGTGTTGCCTGCCGTGCGACTCACGTGCAAACTCGTCATCGCACGAATGCGGTAGGGTTGTCTTTCTAACTTTCTCGTAAATTTTTAAGAAAGAGTACCTACACACAAGAAGCATTTTAAAATAACTAGGTACTACTAACTGAAGCCAGCTGAAATGCGTACCTACTTTCAAATACCGTAACGTACCTTTCTTCATCTTTCGGCAATGAAAACAAGACATTTTTTTATTTTTCTTTTGACTATGACATCCAACGACTTCACAATAATTACCCATCGTGTCGTTAGTCAAAACTTAATAATATTAACTTAATATACGTAGTGTACGTAAATATCGTATGCGTTTTGAGCGGGAAACGTGCTGTGCGCGCTCTGTGTCGCGTGCGGCAGCCCACTGGCGATCGGCTCGTTTATGAGCTACATAGCGGTAGGCACATAACGCGTGGCCTTGAGCGAGTGACGGAGGCCTGGTATTAGCATCTATGGGAGTGTGAGGTAGCTATTTTTATTTTACCTAATATGCAAATTTAAGAGCGTATTCACACTTTTCAGTAAAATAAGCAAAAATACGCAGTTTTCAAAGTGATAATTCTCGGCTATGAACTGATGCAGGTTTCAATTTCCAAGGTTTAGTTATAGATATGTCGTTGACAAAGGGGCTAACTATAGTCAAAGTCTACTAACGTGGTTGGTTATTTTTTAAATAATTATTTTCCAACACACGAATTCGTAATGGCGCAATTCGGGGCATCGCAGACAGCATATTTTGAAGAATTGGTTATACCTATTACTTTAAAACATATATGTAAGTACTAAGCATATAGTCTACAAGTGATTTTTTAATGAATAATTTGCGATTTTATAAGGTTTAGAGAACAACAAACATATTTATCCAACAATAATTCGTCAAAAATCGCGTGTTATAAAACATGCAGCCAACTTTAAATTAATAAAATAAAGTATAAAAATACTTCACTTTATCAAAATATAGTGCTTTATCTTGAAAATAAAATATATTTCTGATTAATTCATAGATTATTTTTTTCGTTATATGTGATCAAACATAACGTATAAAACTCGCAAGTTCGCAACACTGACATGATGCATGATTCAGTGCCGCGCGTGCGCCTTTAGAGGAAGGACCTATGTCGCTCGCGCTCCTGGCCGCCGAACCTCAGTTTACGTAATTTATAAGATATCGTCAACAGTGGGTACAGTACTCGTATCATACTAATGTTATTATTTTACTACTGATAAATCTTATACGGTCATACTTTTGTCAAATAATTGAATGATTTATGTTTAGAATGTGATTTTAACGTTAGGCTCAGTGGTGGATGTGTGTGACTGCTGATCATGAGGTCACGAGGTCCCGGGTTCGATTCCCGGGTCGGGCAAATAAAATGAAATGAAATGAAATAAAATAAAATAGAAAAAATGGAATAAAATAGAATAAATAGAAAAAATGGAATAAAATGGAAAAAAAATGGAATAAATTGGAAAAAAATGGAATAAAATGGAAAAAAATGGAATAAATTGGAATAAAATAGAAATAATGGAATAAATTGGAATAAAATAGAAAAAATGGAATAAAATGGAAAAAAAATGGAAAAAAAATGAAATAAATTGGCATAAAATAGAAATAATGGAATAAAATGGAATAAAATGGAAAAAAATGGAATAAAATGGAGAAAAATGGAATAAAATAGAAAAAATGGAATAAAATGGAAAAAAATGGAATAAAATGGAAAAAAATGGAATAAAATGGAAAAAAATGGAATAAAATGGAATAAAATAGAATAAATGGAATGGAATGGAATGGAAAAAAAAAATGGAAAAAAAAAATGGAATAAATTGGAATAAAATAGAAAAAATGGAATAAAATAGAATAAATAGAAAAAATGGAATAAAATGGAATAAAATGGAATAAAATGGAAAAAAATGGAATAAAATGGAAAAAAATGGAATAAAATGGAATAAAATAGAATAAATTGGAATAAAATAGAAAAAATGGAATAAAATGGAAAAAAATGGAAAAAAATGGAAAAAAAAATGGAATAAATTGGAATAAAATAGAAAAAATGGAATAAAATGGAATAAAATGGAAAAAAATGGAATAAAATGGTTTTATTCCATTTTTTTTTTCCATTTTTTTTCCATTCCATTCCATTCCATTGTTTCTATTTATTCTATTTTATTCCATTTTTTTCCATTTTATTCCATTTTTTTCCATTTTATTCCATTTTTTCTATTTTATTCCAATTTATTCTATTTTATTCCATTTTATTCCATTTTTTTCCATTTTATTCCATTTTTTTCCATTTTTTTCCATTTTATTCCATTTTATTCCATTTTATTCCATTTTTTCTATTTTATTCCAATTTATTCTATTTTATTCCATTTTATTCCATTTTTTTCCATTTTATTCCATTTTATTCCATTTTATTCCATTTTTTTTCCATTTTATTCCATTTTTTCTATTTATTCTATTTTATTCCATTTTATTCCATTTTTTTCCATTTTATTCCATTTTATTCCATTTTATTCCATTTTTTTTCCATTTTATTCCATTTTTTCTATTTATTCTATTTTATTCCATTTTATTCCATTTTTTTCCATTTTATTCCATTTTATTCTATTTTATTTTATTTTATTTCATTTCATTTTATTTGCCCGACCCGGGAATCGAACCCGGCACCTCGTGACCTCGTGATCAGCAGTCACACACATCCACCACTGAGCCTTACGTTAAAATCACATTCTAATTCTGTTAAATATACATATGTAGTCGCGTGTGTAGCAAATAAAATAAAATAAAATCTTTATGTATCAAAAAAGGTATCTAACCTATGAATTTAAAATAAAAAATAAAATTAATAAAATTAAAATAATAAAATAAAATAATAATGATGATAAGCAGTTACCGTAGCCTATGGACGTTTGCAATACCAAAGGTATCACTTGCGTGTTGCCGACCCATTTTTTTAACACCAGGGCTTTATGATGGAGTATCCCTGGGATAGGAAACGTTTCTTCCAAAACGCAGGAGTACTCACACATAAGATCACAAAACTACACCGCTGTGTGTAGTAATTTAGGTGAAGGTTTCTCCTCGCTGATGAATCGCCGGAATTAGTACGTCTAACACTTTCATAACAATTTTGTTTATATTTATATATTTTATGTAAGTAGGTATATTTATTTTATATATTATATATACCACAGCATATATATTCATTATATTTTTTTTAGATGTTGTTGAATCTATATCCTTATCTTAAATTAGTTTCTTTGTTTTATCCATTTTTTTTTGTTTTTGAGTGCACCTACTATGTCCATCTCTGTATCACCCAAGGTCAACTGGTAGAGAATGCCTATGGCATTAAGTCTGCCTGTGTGCGATTGTGCATAAAGTTTTAAATAAATAAATAATTTGGCTGTGGTGTATTAATATTATGATCTTTTTTTGTTTTTTGTACCTACCTACCTAGCCTACAAAAAACCACCACTACCTACTACTTTTTTGTAGGCTAGGTATCATGTTATGGCATTAGTTTCCACCCACGGCTTCACCTGCACTTACAACCCCAGGCAGAAACAAGCAAGAAAAAGGTCCATAGGTACTTAGGTACATCAATTCATCCAAACATTCGCATTTATAATAATAATAATATGTATTAGAATAGATATGGTATGCCAAAGTGTTCCTTTACTTCTCTAATAAAAACATATTCTACAAATTTACAATACAAATACCTATTATAACACCAAAAATCTTACCGTAATATAACAATAAAGTTTACGCGGCCCTGCACTGTGCCGAACATACTTCACGAACAATGTATGTGTGCGAGGATCACGCACACACGCGCACTCGCCACGCGCACGCGGCCGGTCGACCGATAATTACCTAATCTGTAGCTGCGCTATTTTGTGAATACGCTCTTAATAAGCATTTTTTTGTTCTACCACCTTATGATAAGCAAGCATACGGCCCGCCTGATGATAAGCAGTTACCATAGCCCATGGACGCTTGCAATACCAAAGGTATCACTTGCGTGTTCCCGACCCATTTTTTTAACACCAGGGCTTTATGATGGAGTATCCCTGGGATAGGAAACGTTTCTTCCAAAACGCATCCCTAAATGAGCCCTGAAGCACTTATACTACTCACACACAAGACCACAACTACACCGCTGTGTGTAGTAATTTAAGTGAAGATTCGGGCTCTTCTCGCTGATGAATCGTCGGAATTAGTATACCTACGTCTAACACTTTCATAACAATTTTGTTTATATTTATACATTTTATTTATGTAAGTAGGTACTTATATTTATTTTATATATTATATATACCACAGCATATATATTCATTATATTTCTTTTTAGATATTGTTGAATCTATATCCTTACTATCTTAAATTTGTTTCTTTGTCTTATCCAATTTTTTTTTGTTTTTGAGTGCACCTACTATGTTCATCTCTGTATCACCCAAGGTCGACTGGTAGAGAATACCTATGGCATTAAGTCCGCTTGTGTGCGATTGTGCATAAAGTTTTAAATAAATAAATAATTTGGCTGTGGTCTATTAATATTATGATTATTTTTGTTTTTTGTACCTACCTAGCCTACAAAAAAGTAGCCCACAAAAAAGTAGTACCTACTACTTTTTTGTGGGCTACTACAAAAAAGTAGTACCTACTACTTTTTTGTAGGCTAGGTACCATATTATGGCATTAGTTTCCACCCACGGCTTCACCCGCACTTACAACCCCAGGCAGAAACAAGCAAGAAAAAGCTCCATAGGTACTTAGGTAAGTACATCAATTCATCCAAACATTCGCATTTATAATAATAATATGTATTAGAATAGATATGGTATGCCAAAGTGTTCCTTAACTTATTCTACAAATGAACAATAATATTATAACACCAAAAATCTTACCGCAATATAACAATAAAGTTTACGCACCCTGCACTGTGCCGAATATACTTCACGAACAATGTACATATGTGTGCGCCTGTGTGCGAGGATCACGCACTCACGCGCATTTCACGGCCGGTCGACCGATAATTACCTAATCTGTAGCTGCGCTATTTTGTGAATACGCTCTTAATACTCTTTCAAATTTCCACGCGAACGAAGTCGAGGACAACAGCTAGTCAATAAATAAATATCGTTGGCTTGTATCGTGGACACCAGATAGTTGATATAATACATATATACTTTTTTTGTAAATACTTATTATGTATAGGTACTTATTATGTTTAAACATCCATGACTCGGAAACAAATGTCCATGCACATTACACAAACATTTGCCCTTACCGGGATTCGAACCCGGGACCCTAAGTTCGTAAGGCAGCCTCACTACCGCTGCGCCATTCTGATCCTCAGTTAGTATGTATAAATATGTAAAGGTGAATGTTTTCATTAAAGATATTAAAGATTCAAAATTCTAGTCATACTGACTTCGCTATTCTGTGTAGAGAAAAACATTTCAGTAATTATATTGTGACGTATTATATTGTGGCGACGATAATGTGGTCGCGAGCAAAAATTGCGTAGGTCCTCCCTCGATGACGTCCGGCAGGACACTGGCGCGGTGCGCGCGAGCAGTTTTTCACGTATTTATTTCATATAAAAAAAAATAAGTGCAATTTTATAAATCTATCCAATAATATCCCTGTCAAACGCGATTAGTAAATGAAATGTTAAATTTTCATAAAAGTTGCGTTCACCCAAGTCTCATACAACTTGAAATACTTTCAAAATCGACTTAACTTCAGACTTTTTTTTTATCGAGCAAAACGTAAAATTTTGCGTTTTTAACCAAAAAAGTCACTAGATCAAACATGTATCTGTACTATATATTTTTTTGCGAATTTTAGTATATTGATTTCTCTGAAAACAACTCGATCTAGAAACGTAAATTTCGGAAAAGGGGCCCTTAAAGCGAAAAAGCGCTGCATGAATGTACCTTGAGGTTAGACGACTATTATTATTTCAGCGCTGCAAGCGAACTATAATTTAAACTCTTTTAAAAATGCTTGTTCCATTTTTAAAAGAGTTTAAACTTGACATAAATTTTGCTAAATTTTGCTCAACGCGGCTGCTCTATTTACTACATCTCTATGGTTAGAAGTGTATTTGATGCATCAAGGAAGAAATATTGTCAATCTCAAAGATGCCTTCCTTTTTTCTTTTTTACCACCTAGGTGGCAAATAAGCAGAAGGATGGTAACTAATTGACGTATGCCAGCACTTTAGTTACATAATATGCAATAAAAAGCCAGGAACTTAAAAATAACACGTCAACAATCAACATTTTAAATTTAGAACAAGCTCAGTGACCTCAAATAAATATTCACAATGGAGTGTCTATCGTAATATTTTCTTTTCAAAAGTTACATTGAACGGAAGCCATAGATCTGCATCGAGTCGACATTGGACAATGCCGGGGCTGACAACAGTTCCATTTAGCTATTGTGGATGTTGCACAATGGGTGTGCATGACCTATATTTGTGGTTTGCAATATTGAGAGCCACCTGAGCGAAAGTTTTAAATATCAGTGTTCTTTGATTTTTATAGTCTGTGGGGAACAGTTGACAGCTGAGCTTTTTTTAATAACAATGGTCTTTGTAGGTATCAGCTCAAAAATAATTACTACTTTCATTTTTAACTTCTGATTTTTTAAACTCTCATCAACTTCGAATCTTAAAGTATAAACAGAAGATCGAACTTGGTTCGGGCCGAACCACGAACATGGTGCGCTTCGAACCATATTATAATGAAATAAATACTAATAATGTCCGGCGGACCGTGCACCACACGAGCGAATATGGTTCGGAGCGCACCATGTTCGTGGTTCGGCCGGCACCAAGTTCGATCGTCTGTTTATACTTTTATCGTGCTGTACTGTACAGTTTCAGAGGACTTACCTGCCACGTACGATTAGGGCGTGGAATGAGCCCTTTTCCCAAGAGACTATGAAGTGTGTGGTTCTTTGAAAAATTAAAGGGTCAAGTTTAGTTTTCATTAAAGATATTAAAGATTCAAAATTCTAGTCATACTGACTTCGCTATTCTGTGTAGAGAAAAACATTTCAGTAATTATATTGTGACGTATTATATTGTGGCGACGATAATGTGGTCGCGAGCAAAAATTGCGTAGGTCCTCCCTCGATGACGTCCGGCAGGACACTGGCGCGGTGCGCGCGAGCAGTTTTTCACGTATTTATTTCATATAAAAAAAAATAAGTGCAATTTTATAAATCTATCCAATAATATCCCTGTCAAACGCGATTAGTAAATGAAATGTTAAATTTTCATAAAAGTTGCGTTCACCCAAGTCTCATACAACTTGAAATACTTTCAAAATCGACTTAACTTCAGACTTTTTTTTTATCGAGCAAAACGTAAAATTTTGCGTTTTTAACCAAAAAAGTCACTAGATCAAACATGTATCTGTACTATATATTTTTTTGCGAATTTTAGTATATTGATTTCTCTGAAAACAACTCGATCTAGAAACGTAAATTTCGGAAAAGGGGCCCTTAAAGCGAAAAAGCGCTGCATGAATGTACCTTGAGGTTAGACGACTATTATTATTTCAGCGCTGCAAGCGAACTATAATTTAAACTCTTTTAAAAATGCTTGTTCCATTTTTAAAAGAGTTTAAACTTGACATAAATTTTGCTAAATTTTGCTCAACGCGGCTGCTCTATTTACTACATCTCTATGGTTAGAAGTGTATTTGATGCATCAAGGAAGAAATATTGTCAATCTCAAAGATGCCTTCCTTTTTTCTTTTTTACCACCTAGGTGGCAAATAAGCAGAAGGATGGTAACTAATTGACGTATGCCAGCACTTTAGTTACATAATATGCAATAAAAAGCCAGGAACTTAAAAATAACACGTCAACAATCAACATTTTAAATTTAGAACAAGCTCAGTGACCTCAAATAAATATTCACAATGGAGTGTCTATCGTAATATTTTCTTTTCAAAAGTTACATTGAACGGAAGCCATAGATCTGCATCGAGTCGACATTGGACAATGCCGGGGCTGACAACAGTTCCATTTAGCTATTGTGGATGTTGCACAATGGGTGTGCATGACCTATATTTGTGGTTTGCAATATTGAGAGCCACCTGAGCGAAAGTTTTAAATATCAGTGTTCTTTGATTTTTATAGTCTGTGGGGAACAGTTGACAGCTGAGCTTTTTTTAATAACAATGGTCTTTGTAGGTATCAGCTCAAAAATAATTACTACTTTCATTTTTAACTTCTGATTTTTTAAACTCTCATCAACTTCGAATCTTAAAGTATAAACAGAAGATCGAACTTGGTTCGGGCCGAACCACGAACATGGTGCGCTTCGAACCATATTATAATGAAATAAATACTAATAATGTCCGGCGGACCGTGCACCACACGAGCGAATATGGTTCGGAGCGCACCATGTTCGTGGTTCGGCCGGCACCAAGTTCGATCGTCTGTTTATACTTTTATCGTGCTGTACTGTACAGTTTCAGAGGACTTACCTGCCACGTACGATTAGGGCGTGGAATGAGCCCTTTTCCCAAGAGACTATGAAGTGTGTGGTTCTTTGAAAAATTAAAGGGTCAAGTTTAGTTTAAAGGGTCAAGAACGCGCATGAGATATCACTGATATTCTTATTGTCTGGATTTGGAAAGATATGGCATTAGATAGAATTACTGAGAAATGGATTCTAGATTGTTTTTATACTTATGCTACTACAGA
Organism: Trisateles emortualis; assembly: GCA_947095525.1. Classification (NCBI taxonomy): domain Eukaryota; kingdom Metazoa; phylum Arthropoda; class Insecta; order Lepidoptera; family Erebidae; genus Trisateles; species Trisateles emortualis. The sequence goes on along the minus strand of OX352736.1, from coordinate 13,846,614 downwards.
AGAAAAAAGTAAACGGCTCGCTTGATTGTAAGCAGTTAAAGAAAGATAACGAAAGCTAAGCTACCTTCATACAAAGCGGCGCGGGCATTCAGTTTTATTACCATTTTTTTGTACGCACTTACTCATAGATTTTAGATATGAATGCGGTAGATAATACGGAATGTACTCATACAGAAAGAGACAGTTTCCGCGTGCTAGTGCGATATCTACCTCTTTGCAACTTTATTACTATTAAGCGAGTATTAAGCATAGCCTATGATTTTAGCTTTGCTAGGCTAACATTTTGCCATGACGTGCGTATAGCTCGCGACATGTGCAATTTGTGTCATAATGTCACAATGTGAGCGGAATGCTTACGTTCTTGCATTTGTAATTGTATTCCGAATTGGTAATGTCATGTATGCGACACGGATTCCTATTTATGTTTCAGAAACTACTGACATAATTTGTATCGTATGATACCTATAATTAACTTGTAACTATCATTTTCTGTTTGATTTTCTTTATTTTGGCGCCTCCTGGGTAATAGCTACCATGACTGCTTTCCATTTTCAGACTTTTTTTGTCTGAAAGTACTTTATTCGTGTTAGCCTTCCATCATTTCATATCTTATCCTTTTAAAGCATCTTTTATACTGCTCCGTTGTCAGCATCCCTGAATAAGCACTGGATACCTTTACGCATAAACATAATAGATTTGTCCAAGCGTTTAGTCGACGCATCACATGACCAGAAGGCTGGCTTATATTTGGCTCAAAGAATAAGCATTGCCATTCGGCGTGGCAATGCTGCCAGTCTCCTGGGCACGTTTTCAGTAGACATCGATGCTCAGGAATTTTACGACGCCTACTAAGCAGTCCCCCCTCTTTTTTGTGTTGTTTTTATTATTAGAATTTATTTATAATTTGTGTAAATATAGTTTTAGTTGTAAATTACATGTCATTACTTAAATATATAACAATGTTAAAATATTTCTAAATTTGCATCGAAAATAAAAATACCTAATTCAATTTTTATTTTTAAAAATATTTAAGGGTAAGTATTCCAAATAATATATAATCAGAACTGCAGGAAAGCACAATATGCAGGCAGCTCAGGATCGGCCTACGTTCGGTATATGAGAGGCCTACGTTCAACAGTGGACGTCATCAGACTGAGATGATGACGATGAAGTATTTCAAATTTGAAATAGCATAAGTAGTTTTAGAAATACGCAGTTGTGACAGATATAGAATCAAAAATCAAAGGCGCACTATAAGGGTACCTTTTTCATTAAAAAGGTACCCTTGTAGTGCGCATTTGATTCTATTTTTTCTTATAAAGGTCCTGAATTAAAAAGTTTTTATTTCAGGACCTTTATAAGAAAAAATAACCGAACAAGAGATAAGGTATAAAGAACTAAAAACTCTCGAAGCAAACCCGACTGCTACATTTCACTAAAAAGGTAACATATCTCAAACTTTTACGATTTCACACATTCAATAATAAAGCTTAACTCCAGAACAAACTTCAGTATTACGTACGAGAAACTTATACCTTAAACAAACTACGCTAGAATGTTTCTAACTTTAGTCTAGAATGTTCCAAACTATACAAACACGAAGGCTTTATCTCGGAGTGAAGTAATTAGTTCCGAAGATCATTAAATTTGCATGATAGTGCCGTTTCCTTAGGGCAGACGCTATTTCGGACATTCGATTCACATTTGAATGCACCCTTGGTTTTATTAAAGCCCTTATACACTTCTAAGTTTTGATCCAATTAGTTGTACTGATTGATATTTCGGCCGATTTTTTTTAAAGCAGCAATTATCACCTGGCAAACATGCATGCGGTCCGCCTTATAGTGAGCAGATACTGTAGCCACTAAGCATTAGTATCATTAGTGTTTCCAACCCAAAATAACCACAGAGTATATTCCTGAGATCGACCCAGGGATACACTCTTGACCACAAATCATTTTTTGAAAACGTATTTCCCTAAATAGCACTAGAAGATAACATAGTTTTACCTTTATTAGTTCAAATGTTACACTTAAGTCTCAAATTGTAGCAATAAATGTTTCTTTCTTTTTTTCAGAGAGAGGTAAGGCACCATACTAGTGAGCAAGTCCGACTTGGGAAGGACCTCCACCTTACAGAAGACCACAGCTAAATAACTACTGTCCGCCTGATTGTAATCAGTTACCTTAAACTATGCTTAGTTAGTATGCTAAGTATTATAAAAAAAGCTATATGTGTAGTTATTTGACTATGGCCTTCTGTAAGGTGGGGTCCTTCCCAAAACGGGCTTTCTCGTTTGTATCGTGCCATAATAATAGCAATAAACTTTTATTGCTACAATATTGCTAAATAATTTCAGTGCAACGAAACGCAACGTTTAGAGTCGTATTCTCGATAAGTTCTGTAGTCTTCTTTATTTTGCACGGTGCAATAACGGTAGGCTTAACTATTCTTTGTTGAGTACGATTGTCAATGAATATTCAAGTGTTTTTTTTAACATAAAATGGCTGTGCTAATGTTTTGTATTGCAACGTTATTAGGTGTTTTGTATTGTCTTGGTAAAACATTGTTATTTTATTTAAGCAGTAAAGATATAAACAGAGCCATAGCTAGTATCACAAGAGTCTTACGATGCGATTTAAATACTGTCGGAAAATGCGTCGCGTATTATCGGTCGCGTAACGCCAGAACAGACAAATCCTAACTAATATTATAAATGTGAAAGTTTGTAAGTATGGATGGATGGATGCATGGATGGATGTTTGTTACTCTTTCACGTAAAAACTACTGAACCGATCTGGATGAAATTTGGCATGGAGATTGATTGTGGTCTGGAATAACACATAGGCTACAGCGATAACCGACATCCACGCGGGCGGAGCCGCGGGCAACAGCTAGTATATAATAAAAAAATCAACCTTTCACACTTAACTGACGATGCGTTAGTGCATCGAGCATACAACTATTTGTATGCTCGATGCACTAACGCATCGTCAGTAAAATACATACGTCGAGCATATCATCGGTTGCGTCTATACGCGACCGACGATATGCTCGACGTATTTTCCGTCAAATGTGAACCGAGCCTTACCCTTGAAAGTCAAACTCAAAATCAAAGTCATTTATTCATTTAGATCAAATTGACGATAAATAAACGTCATAAAACAAATGCCAGCACATTTTTTTTGCGAGAAAAGAGAACTAGAAGAATACGCTTGCTTGTGAGATTTTGATTTGTGTTTAAATGCGATCTAAACAATTCTGTCACCAGATTGAAAACTAAATAAATTAAAAAATATATATTCAGTTTCTTAGACGGTGATGTTTTCATACAACCAGCCCCTCTAGACAACCCTCTAGGCATAAACGGTAGTAGAATAGAATTTATAGCAAATTACATGTAAGGGATTTGAAGTAAGTTTACGATATAATGTCTTATAATATAGATTGCTGATAAAATTGCTTGTAAACATACCATGTGTTTCAACCAGTTTTAGAATGCATGCCACTGGATTCCTCAGCAGTGTATTACCGTCATATTTCATGTAAACTTCTGGTTAAGTAACCGCAGTATTCACAGCAACGAAGCGCTGGGGATTATACAATAAGTTTACTGTATAAACTTTCACAATTTCCGAACGTAGAAAACAATACAAACACGTATTGCCACTTCCGATATTGTTCACGTTCGACTCGACATAATCACTGTATCGGAAAACCATAATTACGGTAAAAAAACACACATTGATACCAAAATTAATATTCAAAAGCTTGTGTCGATAACGACTCTCGATGGGTGATCGCGATACATTTTCAAATTCCATTGTTTATTCGACAAAAATTGGGTCATAAAGTGAAAGTTATTGGTCCCAAAACTCCAATCACAATTTCAAAAAGATACATAACATATTTCACTGTGGGCTGAGGCCTTTTCTTATGGAGGATTCTTTTTTTAAATATAGGCAGTATTGTGGTAAAAAGGTTGGTTATAAATCTTCGGGCATATGTGAGCATGCTCGGGAAACATAACGCGTTTACTGCTCTTTAGACGCTTTTTGATTGTGTCTAGGGTAATTTTATGGTGGTTGAACAATTTTATTGGGCTCGTATATTCTGGATTTGCGTTCATTTTGGTTGTTTGAAGTCAGATAATAAAGTGACTTGATGATCGGGCTAAAGTAACCATATGTATCCAATTTATTCATTTTGCAATTATCGTGTTAAAGAAGATAATTTTGATTCTTGTAGTTTGTAACAGTATAACAGTTTTTGTTCATGTAAAGTACTAGACACTAGTGCAATTTATGATATTGAAGTTCATATAATATGCCTGTGACCTACATAGGCGGACCTTGGACAATGTATAAATACTATAATTACTTATTTTTCATTATTATTACACTTCAAATGCATGCACAATATTTTTTATTTATTAATATTTATATATATATATATATTTATTATTAAGTATTGAAGTAGAAATAAACATTTCAAAATATAGTTTCCTTATCATTGATCAAGCTTTGCAAAAATATCTAAGGTAGTTTTAGTTTTAGGTAGTAATAGTAACCTATAGTTGTGTATTCAAATTTCGAACAACTGAGTAGGTATACCAGTTTATAATCATACAGACTACAGTTACATTTAATTAAATTGGCAACATTTATGATTCTTTGTTCTCAAAACAAATAGAACCTCCACAGAGTGTATATAGGTCGAAGACGTAGCGTGCGGTGCCAACATTAGCGTGTCATTCCACCAACATTTTTCACAAAACGCCTGTCGCACGGTCGCATGCGAAATCGGTTTGATTCCACCAAGATATTTTCCCATACATGTCCGTGGTTCATACAGGCTGATTTATTTCAACAAAGTATAATTTCCAAAAAGAAATCACTTTGTAAATAAAAAATATTTATTCCTAACCTCATTTCTGTCGCAGCGGCTAATCTCGAAGGTAACTAACTCATTGTGTGGGACTTATAACCGTGCACAAGTGCAACCAACGACTTAACGTGCTTTCCGAGATACGGGGATATAGACAGCCAAACTCCCAGGCCAATTCAGGCGTCTTTTTTTTGACAGAAGAACCTAATATAAATAATATAATTTTATTGCCCTACCCGGCAATGGAACTAGAGATTTGGTAAATTTTGCAATGGCATAGCCTTTTTTTAACTATTTGGATGGCAAACAAGCCTACGGCCCGCCTGATGTTAAGAAGTTACCGTGGCCTATGGATGCCTGCAGTAGTAGTGGTATCACTTGCGTATTGCCTAACTATTTTTAATACACCAGGAATTTAAGATGGAGATATAGGAAAACGTTTCTATCAAAACGCATCCCTAAATGATTGCTGGAGACCTGTACTCACACAAGGTACACAACTACACCACTGTGTGTCTGTATAATAAGCGATGTGGTCTTCTGTAAAGAGGTCCTTCCTCAGCTTGATTGCTAATATCGCCTGAGTAGGAAGGAGGTTTGAAGCTGTTGGCCTACCTCTAAAAATATATTTTTTATAAAAGACCTAAGTCAAGTTTACTTATTAAACAAAGACAGGCTAATCAAAGTGTTCACCCTGTACAAATTGACGAAAGACCGTGGCCTATTTCCGATTAGGTTGCGTGCCTCAAAATATGTATCTGAGACAATTCGACTTGATGTAAATTTGATTTTTTCACCTACTGTTGACGGCAAACGAATTTAAAACAGGGTAATTTGAAGGCTTCGGTTTGCTATCGATCTCTTTCGCAACCATTTGCAATTTTGTTATTATGCCCATTCTTGGTAATAAATCTGAATGATCTACTTTACCTTTGATACTTACAGCCTTACAAATAAAAATTTGTTACATCACATTTATCTCATTCTTATACGAGGTATACGAGGTATAATACGAGTTATAAATTAAGAATAAATCAAAAATATTTTTTAACAAATAAATTAGGTATAACTTTCATATAACTATTCATCCGTTATGTCAAATTGCACAATTTGGCAACAGCACCACCAAAGAGAAACTTCATAAAAAAACGTATTTTGTCTATGACAACTGAATCTATTTGTCAACAAAACTTTTTTCGACAGTTTTTAATTTTTAAATCTCATTGAAAATTTCCATAACATGAAGATGTTCGTTTATAGTATGTGGCATGTAAATGTCATCGATTTTTTTCTTTAATATAGACTGCTGAGTCAAACCGTGAATGTCCACAGCATCTTCTTGCACTTGAAGGAACAAGAAACGAGTAGGTAGTTAAATTTGTAAAACTGATAGAACAGATTTAGTTACATGTGTGAATATCCAAATGTTCTTACCTGATTACGTCCCCAGTATCTCAAAACAATAATCAATTGTAGAGTAAAAGATAATCCGGGTGGATTACCTTCTATTCTCCATATTGAGATATCTACCAAATAATTTATCCAAAAACATCATACCACTTTTAGAAAACCGACATTTTATTTGACTTTTCTTGCAGCCTGTATTAAAACAATTACGTTATTTACTTGTTCTACTTCTTCTATTGCTTCTAAATCCATTTTTTGAAAATATAAACACGTAAACAAGCCTGAATCGTAGTATTTTTTTGATTATACTAGGTTTATACTAGGGTATGGGCGCGTATAACTTCAGAATAACGATTGTATGAACAGAAATGTCAGCGTTATACTTGGTATAAGTTATTCTTTGTTTATTTGTAAACATTTTGCTAATTCTCTGTTTATACTCGAGTATGCTGTTATACCACGTTTATTTGTAAGGCTGTTAGGATATTTTTATCGCTGCTGAGTTCTACTTTTGGCTGGCCTGTTGTCATAGTTAGTAACCCTGATTGTTAACCGACTGCTAATAAAGTCAATGTTTATTTTTGGGCCGATCCTTTGTGTGTGTGTTCGGGTAGAGCCCCGGATGGTTTAGATTCACAATTGGACCCGGTAGGTGGCGCTGCTGTCGGTATATCAGCTTTTCCGGGCAGAACTACGTCTGCCAGGTCCGCTTGTATACTATAATATTATAGTACACTAAGAAAGGTACCATACTAGCGAGCAAGCCCGACTGGGGAAGGACCTTACAGAAGACCACAGCCAAATAATTACACACAGCGGTGTAGTTGTGTTTATGTGAGTACAGGTCTCCAGCGCTTGAATAAAACGTAGGGATACTCCATCTTAAAGCCATAGTGTAAATAATGGTTCGGTAACACGCAAGTGATGCCTTTTGCAAGCGTCCATAGGCTGCGGTAACTGCTAACCATCAGGCGGGCCGTATGCATGTTTGCCACCCAAGTAGTATAAAAAAAACCTAGCCTAGCACATCGTAATCAGTAGTGGTTAGGACTCAACAAGGAATTCTTGACATCTTTTACGCGTCGCCCCACTCACTAGAAAAGAAAAAGGTTACTTATAATAAAAACAAAAACCAAACATTACCTACCATACTAATTGATCTAAAACAAAACACATTTGTGATAGCCAAATGTGTTTTGTTCACACACAGAACAAACACAACCGTGAGTTACTTGACATTCAACGATTAATTCATGCGGCTTGACTTTTGGCATTTTTCATAAGCAATCAATTTCGAATGACATCGATGTATGGCGGGAAGGGTTATGGTGAAAATAAATTTACACCAACTGCCATCAATCAGAGGGTCCACTTCGTATGACAAAGTGATATCGGCGTCATAGATATTCTAATTGATTTTTAGAACAATCGTTAGGACGATGCCGCGATGCCGCCATGTTTTATTTAGGTTTTGAATTTAGATGTTTGCTTATTCTGTGGAAATAAATATGTATTTTGTAATTTATTTGATAAGATTAAATGGTTTGTTTTTAAACTTAGTTATACTCGTAATGGACGTGACTTATGATTATTTATGTTTGATTGGGTATATTATAATTTATTTTTACACTAGCTGTTGCCCGCGGTTGCGCTCACGTGGATGTGGGTTTAATTATTATGTTCGCCCCAGGATACCAAACTTTATGAAAAGGCAACAGATAGACAAACAGAGTAACTTTCGAATTTTCGAATTAGTAGGGATTTCCATTTTATATGGCACCCTTGAAACTGTCATCTATCATCTCTCAGATATTTTATTATTCGCGTTATTTTATTCACCGCAATTTACAAAAGCTAATTATTAAATTTTTTAAGTACATGTCCAAAAACATTTCAAAAATATCTAGGTACAAAAATATTTAATTTAACGCAAGTAATAAACCACTTTGAAGTTAAATTTATAAAGCTAAAAATTTCATGTCAAAATCTATAAAGCTATGTTTGAAATTCAAAAAAAGATAAAAACAATGTTCTTTTTTATAAAATACAGAAAACGGCCAGTGTTTCGTTGGTATTTAATATTTATTAACGATATATGTGTGTGTAAACAACGAGCGCGGTGTTTACTCGTCGGCAAGGATTAGCCGTTTTGCCTTTAATTATTACCCTGTTGTCGAGTGCATGTTGTGTACGGGACAAAGAGTCTATATTTCACAGACGGGACATTTTTTTGATTCGTATGCGTAAAATAGATATTCCTCTTTCTATCAACCACAGGTTAAAATTAATACCTGTTTTATAACAGATAGGAAAACGTTTTGTTAAATGAGCTCTGGAGACCTGTACTCACACAAAAACACAATTATACTGCTGTGTGTAGTCATTTGGCTGTGGTCTTCTGTAAGGTGGAGGTCCTTCTGCAGTCAGGCTTGCTCACTAGTATGGTGCCTTACTTCTCTTACGATGATGCTAGTATCTACTAGCTATACCGTTTATCGTCTATACATACATAATCTTTGGCTAAGCTTTATGAGAGAGAGATTGCAAAGTTTATTTGACGTTTCCCCAAAGAGCCCTCTGACTCTGCGACGCGTAACCACGAGTTCACGCACAAACGCGTCCCGCATCACGCGGTAATAAAATTAATTGCTCCCGTTGCTTTGTTCTAATAAAAATGTACGGACCTTATGTTGTTAGTTTTGTGCCTATACGCAGGTACCTGATGATGTACAGTCGGTCTGACAGTAAGGAGGTAAGTATTCAGAGTCACTAGATAAAGTTGAAGATTTCAGAACTAATTACAGTTTTTAAGTGGCTAGCTGGATTAAAAAGTCCAGTAAAATGTTGCCAGAATTACCCCTTCGTATAAAAAAATTAACTCACATTTTAAAACCAACATGGTAAAGGCTACATATAATTATTTAATTACTTATCGTACTCTAACATAATTATAACTAATTTACTTCACAACATTTGCTTACTTTAATTTTCTAAACACGATATTCTTGCACATGAACGCAAAGCATTTTAAAAAGTACGTAAAAAAAATGGCGTACAAAGTCCGTATACTTTGTAGCCAAAATTTTGTTCCAAAAGTAAGTAGCCACTTTATTAGATACCGTCTGCGAGTAAAACTGGGCAAAGAAGAGTAAGGAAGGGGTAAGGTAAGTAAGAAGGGGTAATATGGGGTAAGACGCGGTAAGATGTAGTAATAAAGTGTTCTCCACATGCTAGCCGGTTTTATTTTTCTAAATAGCAACACATATAGGAAGATGTACTCGTGCAAGTAGTTCTTTTAAAGTTTTCTAAGATAACGTTTTGAAATTAGCTCGTGTTTTGTTTTTTGAAATATTACAACGTGTTAATAAGTCTGTGTTTGCTGTTCGGTAAACGATCATCGGGTTAAGCGACCAAAAGCGCGGTAACCCTATAGATGGGTGACCGCATAGTGGTATTTCATCTGAGCGTCTCCGTGCTTCGGAGGGCACGTTAAAAGTCGGTCCCGTCTGTAAACAGTCGTTAGATTATGACAGAGGCCTAATTATTATCTATCTTAATAAGCTTTCTAATTTAATAACTCTGTCACCAGGTTGACCACTAACCGACGATAAGAAGAAGTCTGTTTTGAATAGATTCTGTAGTGTAAATGAAATATAAATCTGGCTGCATGGATTTCATAGTGACCTTAACCACTTTATTTTTTAAAGTCAACTACTGCACAATGTTTAATTCAGTATATCCGAGTGTTGTGGCTTTAATTCACTCTTACTCACACTAGACAAAACTTTGAGTTTTTAATGTTTTTCCTAAGTCTGGGTGTACTTGTGTCCAGGCATTGTATATTAGCAAAATTCTCCTGCGACACAGTGCTTGTGCCCTAATAAGTACGAGTGGTAGTTTTTCAAGCATAAAATAAGTATTGGTACTCATCTCACAAAATAATGTTCTAAGTGGTATTAAAACCTACAATCAAAAAGTGCTTCGCCATTCGGCTTAGCAGCTACAAAGCTGAGCTAAGACCATTTTTGTTCTTAAACGGCATTATTATACTTAACATAATCTAGGTTAATTATTAATTACTTATAAGGTATATTATTTGTTAAGTATTTGTAATTTTGTTTAGGTACAAAATAAATATATTTCTTTCTTTCAATCGACTGCTAAAGTCCGTCTGTAATATAAATACAGATAATACTATCTATATTTATTGTAAACGTATTTTCCAACAATATCAATTCTATATACATTTATGATTACATAGTGTAACGCAAGAGCGATCTGTCCATCGGTTAATTAATAGATCCTTCCCTTTGTGCTGCCAACAACAATGGGTGGTATTGTACTCTGTGGGCCAATCTTACCCGCTCCTTTATGCTACACCGTGTGTGCAACTTGTAGCCTAAATATGAAGATTGTTGATAAGTGAGGGTTACTTTGACCTTTCGTTTTGTTTTTGTTAAATTGCTTTAATCAAATGCGTTTTCCAAAAGATTAAATAATTTCAATTTATGTATTTATTTTCGCAGTTATTTATGTTATTTACAGATAACTGTGAAAATAAATAATAATATATAAAAAGGATGCACTTTGTAGTGTACTTTTAATAATAAATACTTTTATTGATTACAAATTTGTACCACGTCTTTAGTAAGTATATCCTTACTAATATTATAAATGTGAAAGTTTGTAAGAATGGATGGATGGATGGATGGATGTATGTTTGTTACTCTTTCACGTATAAACTACTGAACGGATCTGGATGAAATTTGGCACACAGATAGATTATGGTCTGGAATAACTCATAGGCTACTTTTTGTAGCGATAACCGACATCCACGCGGACGGAGCCGCGGGCAACAGCTTACTATACTACTTTACTTACTATATTTTGTTCTCTTTATAAAAACGAAAACTATTTTACAAACCTTATATGTCAAACCATTACAATCACAAAGTACATCCAAACTTAGCACACTCATATTGGATCATTCTAAGTTTTGTCACGTCTCGGGATCGAACTCACAATACGCACCGCAGTGGAAAATGGCTAGATGAATACTTAAACCATACGTACAGTACCTTTATAAGCTGCATTTATTAACAGTATTGGTTTTTAGGTCTCTATTCCAAGAGATTGTCCACGCTAAGCTACACAAAGTACACATCGAAATATGTAAACTTACAGATAATATACCTACCTAATAGTTATATAACGTTCAGGCTTCAGGATCAAGATTCGGCCGCAGCACTTAGCAAACGGCCACGTAGTTAAATATGGCTAAACCCGAAACTGTATAGACTCTGTATTTCGTATTTGTACGGAATAACCAATTAAACTGTGGAAACTGCAATAAAGTACAACTAATATATACACTGCGTTAAATTACACGAATGGTCAGCAAATAATAGGAGTATTATCTTGTTTGCAATTCGTAAATTTGTTTTCATATTAAACCTGAAGAAATTAATTTATAAATTTAACCTAATTTTTTTCGATAAACATTGTTGGAAAATAAAGAACTTTAAAAAAGGAACGCACCACAGACTATTTTAATGTAATGTAATTAGTGTACAATAAAGAGTTTTTATTATTTTTTACCTAATTATATTTTGATTGATTTACGTTTTACACAGGAACTTTTTTACTTTGAACGCAGGAAACAAAATCTTTACTTACCTATATTATAAATGTGAAAGTTTGTAAAAATGGATGGATGGATTGTTGCTCTTTCACGTAAAAACTACTGAACGAATCTGGATGAAATTTGGTGGATTATGTTGTCGTGTTTTGAACTGTTCATGTTTTATCAATCTTATTAATATTATTAACGCGAAAGTTTGTAAGTATGGATGGATGGATAGATGAAATTTGGCACAGAGATAGATTATGGTCTGGAATAACACATAGGCTACTTTTTGCAGAGATAACCGACATCCACGCGGGCGGAGCCGCGGGCAACAACTAGTATACCATAGTTTAAGTAGACACCCCAGCAATCACACTGTGAAGTGCTTAAATGTGCAGCTTTGTGAAGTGTGGAAACCTAAAGTACGGTCCGTTTTTCGTTGTCAATAGCCAGAGTTATACCATAGTAAAAGGAAGAATATCTCTCTATAGATTCACTACGGTTATACGAGTACATTTTGTAGGTACGTCCCGCCCGCCCGACCTGTGAACATTTGACTTGCTAACTATTAGGTATTATACTAAGTTGGCAAACAAGGACGGCTCGGCTTTCGGTACTTTAGCTTTCGACGCGACTTACTTAATGTAACTAACGTAGGTGAACGTCTTGATGACCTCTAAAATTTGAGCAGACAAAAAATACTAGACATTTTATCCACAATAATAATTATATTAGTTAAATCTTCTTTGACCTTCATAAGTGTTACCTTGTAACCTAAATGAATAAATGAATTTTGAGTTTGAGTTTGTTCAAACAACGCTGATATTTCATATCTCCGAGAATTAAATAACAATGTAAAAGAAACACAGTCCTTTGTGTTGTTATGAATTCAAAAGTTACTACATAGGTACGTGGATTCGTGAGTTTTGTTTGTACGACTGTGTTGCCAGCTAATTGAGTAGGAATTAAAATTGTATTGCTACAAAAAAAATTGGACCAAATTTAGAGATCAATCTGTTCCAAAAAGAATAAAGAAAATTACTGTTTTTAGGGTGCAGCTAGAAAAACGACATGTATTCAAAAAAAAAACTATCGCTTGTAGACTGGTGTAGAAGGTCTCGTTAAGCTTCTATAATAGACCCCTGAACATTTTAATTTAAAGTGCAGTTTTATAGCTCAAACATAGGTAAAAGGTAGAATAATTTTGAATTATTATTTAAGTTTACTTATAAATAAATTCAAAAGGTGGCTGAATATTAAAAAAATGCGCACCTTTTTGCAACGCGTGTTCTGATAACACCAGATCGAGGTAAGAGTTGTCTCTTCTCTCAAGTTAGCCCGTGTCGCGGGTTGACGTTAATTTCGAAAATAAATTAAAGAAGACGCCCGGAGCGTCCAGAGTTGAGAACAAACTGGCGAACCGGCAGTTAGATGTTCAACACAGTTTAAAGAGCTGTTTAGATGAAATTTTCAAAGGATTTGTTTCCCAGTTTTCGCTCTCGGAGCGTGCTTTTTGTTCAGAAGTTTTACCTGTTCTGAAATGTTGGACGTGTCGTACTCTTATCTTTGCTTTTGTTCTTGTTGTAATTACGTATTTTTAGCTATGTATTTGGTGTTGTAGAGGACGAGTCTCGCTTCTGCATGCATAATTCATGGCATCGTGGTCGGGTAAGGATGCTCCCCCTCCGTGATTGTCATAAAAGGTTGGATTACGGAGGTGTGTGGCCAGTACCTTCCGGGTGAAACGACTCAAATCTTATTGAGATTAACGGACGCCTGATCAGCGTACTGATCGTGCTATTATTCTTTAAGAACTGTTTATGATGGTCTCGGTGGTGCGTTTGATTGCCATGCAGAGGTTTTGATAGTTAAATCTCTGTGATATTTGAGGTATTTAAAGTAATGTTCTCAGTATCAGTCTGGAATTAGGCGTTTTCCATGGTGTATGTCTGGTTCCCTGTCTCATGTTATTAAGGCAAGCTTATAGTCAAATAACAACATCGAGCTGCTACTGAAGATTTTCTACCGGAAATCAAACCCAGGATCTCACATTCGGCAGCAAATATAAGCAGCAAGGCAGTCGAAGTATTCTTACGGGGCACTGTATAGTTAATCCATAAACCAGACCGTTGTCAACTCTCCATGTATTTACATTGCGTTCGACCATAAATAACGCAACTCGTACTTTCTCTGACAACCATTTTGCCAGTTTCCTCTGAATCTAATTTGGAGTGATACATGCCACCGTCGCAGGCCACAATTACGTTAGTGTAGGGTGCCATAAATTTGGCAATTACAGGCTCGATGGCAAAACAGCAGTGTTAAAATGTTGCTTAAATATGAATGCGCTTAATGGACGAATTTCACAGAACATGTCAGCTTTTAATAATTTAATAAAAATAACTACTTATTAAAAACTATTGGGAATACAAACTGGTATATTAATACAATAATATGACTGGACTTTACGTGCTTTCCGAGGCACAGAGGGGTCTTGCTGAGTTTTTAGAAAGTGGTCACCCATCTACGGACCGACCGCGGCAAGCTTGCTTAACATGCGGATCTCTCGATCTGACACTTACGCTACGAGCCCCTCGAAAATACCAGTATGTGGTCACTCAACCACAGGTAGCCGGTCTCTTGGTAGTTTAACTCGCTGATCGTATCCGAGCGGCCAGTGCATCTGGCTATGAACCTTTTTAGTCTCATAGGGTTTAAATATAACTCCAGAAAAAAATTACAAATTATAATATAGAAAATACGAGTATTTACAAAAACGTAATCTTATTTTCCACGATGATAAGCATCAATTAAAATGCCACATCACGACTTTTTGACAAAAAAATCCTATTATAAAGTTAAGACTTGGAACATTTTAGGCATCCAAGAGAAGCTGCTTAATGCCGCCGGCGACGACGCGGCGGGCCTTGGTCCCAGACGCTTAAACTTCCTTCACGAGAATCTTGCAAAAAGATACATATTTTGGCACCATGCACGCCTTTATTGTACAGCTTCCTTTATTCTAGTTAAAAATTGTGGGATTTCTCTCAACGAAATATGTTTTGTAATGTATAGCACCGTTTTAAGAAGAAGTTGGAACTAGAATTCGTACTGAACTACCGTAACGTAATAATTTTAAAAGAAAATATTTACTTTACTTATGTTGTACTATTGTGATATAGATTGCATTGTATTGTTCACACTGTACGTATTATATGTGATATAATATATATAGCTAGTCACACATCAAGATAAGCCTCCATGACCGAAATTCGGCTTGGAGGAAGTTATTATTATGAAAATTATTTTTGCGGAAAATGAAATTACGTTATATTTTCATAATTCTATAAAATGAACAAAGGCTTTATGGTCTGCGCCATGTTTTTTTATCAAATAATAATAACGAAAGCAAAAACACAGATACGAAATATAACTAAACGAATATAATGTCCAAAGCGAACAACATTAACCATTAAGCCGATATAAAATGACCCAATTTACCAAACAATGCCTCATAACGAGCCCACTGTGAAAAATAATGTATAAAATATATTTTTAACAACTGGCAATATTGTCAGCGCTCAAGGAAATTATGTTCTAAGGTATAAAAGGAAGGGTTTTCTTGTGATGCGGGCATGTTTTATTGCCATAATAAAATATCATGATGGTATAAATCATTTGGTATTTTGTTGGAAATCTTAAATTCTACCAATTCTTAGTTAATTTTCTGATGAAATAGACGTTAATGTTCAATTTATTAGGCTCCAAGGTCGTTTTCGGCACTCGTAATAAATCAGTGATTTAAAGCTAATTTTTCTTTTAAGAATTATTCAGACTCAGGAAGATTTATTAGATCTTCTGTTGGTTTTATGATTCATCTTATTTTGAATGAACTATTTCTGCGTTTAACAAAGATTTTGAACTTGAATTATATTTCCTGAACTTTTTATTATTTGTAGAGCAAAGACAAGCCTTGTATGTTGAGAGATAGGTAGTAGAACATAGAAATCAGGTATACGAAGTACTGTAATTAGTATGTTATAATTTCTTCTTTTGTTTTTATAATTATATTTATTACCAACGTCTCACGTAATGGTAAGTGGTAATCGTTATGCATAGCCTTCGGTATTATTAGATAAGTCGGTGTCTAGTTTTTCTAACCACCTTCCCTTCTCCCTTTGGGGAAAAAGCATGATGTTTTTTTAAGTAAGCAGATCAATTTAAAAGCAATGCTTACTGAGTGAGTTACGTGAGTTGTTCGATCGAGAAAGAGAGACGGAGTTATATAGTGTGACAGGCCTGTTGGTCTAGTGGCTAGTGACTCTGACTGCTACGCCGGAGGTCGTGGGTTCGATTCCCATCCAGGACAAATCTTTGTGTGATGAGCACGAATGTTTGTTCTGTGTCTGAGTGTAATTTATCTATAATATGTATGTATTTAGAAATATATAAGTATGTTTATCAGTTGTCTGGTTACCATAGTACAGGCTCTGCCTAGTTTGGGATCAGATAGCGATGTGTGAGTTGTCCCGAAAATATTATTATTATTATAGCTCCGTCCCTTTTTCTCGCTCTTAAGACTCTCGTTACCCAGTCCGATTTTGAATCAATAGCTGCACCAACTAAAGCTATGAATACACAGTATCGCTACACACAATGTGGTGTGCACACTGTTTACGGCCCATTACTTATTCAAAACACATTATCGTCCATTTGACTGCTTACAGTTTACACATCTATTAATAGAATCAATGGCTACATTAATTCACCTCTTTGTCATTATTTATTAAACCTATATTTAGTATTGATTTTGTGATGTACGTTATAGGTAATTTATATATATTATAATTTATATATAAATAATAGGACGATTACGAGTAGAAAGTGCCTACTGCGAATGTATATTTACTCACAGGACACCGAGTGTAGTGTGTAGTGCGATCAAATGATTCGCCATCTGCTAACGGTGAAAAACATCGTGAGGAAATCCACATGTCTTAAAGAAATTCTAAAATTATGTCAGATTCACCAACCTGCATTAGGCCAGCGTATGTGAATTAATGACCTGGTAAAGGTCGCGGGGACCTGATGGACAAGGTCAGCTCAGGACCGCGTGATGAGGAAAACCTTGGAGGAGAATTATGAATTGTTTGGATACGTAGTCGGCGACATCGCCGTGGCGTCTAGGTGAGGTAGGTCTAAGGCCCTACCTCACCTAGACGCCGCGAACAAACACAAAAACAAAATAAAAAAAACTGTTTGTTTAAGCGTCAAAATATTCCGCAACATCTCTGTCTACTGGGAAGATACTCAGAAGGATAGATAAAAAATAATTTCTATCACATATAGGTACCTAATTATTTATTTATTCTAGAAATCCAATATCCAGTTACAATTGGTTCTATTTAAATACCAGTATCAAAAACTAAAGCTATGTACACACGAGCAATAGTGTCCGGCACACGAACGGCCCAGCCGTACCGCACTATTTGCAGCGCATCACTTATTCAAGGCACATTATCGCCCTCCCCAACACTCCTGGGCCGGTGCAATCATTGTGGCTGGTGCTATTTTTACACCCACAGTTTAGTTTTGGTTGGCAATTTGATAGTGATATGCACATTGGAATATGCAGTTTAAAGGAGCTGTGGAGAACCATCCTTATAGCAAATTATTTGCGATTTCAATTTTAATTTCTTAAGATGTCATCTTTATCTACACTTTATAATACTAATACTATATTTACTAATATACTAAATATTATAAATGTGAAAGTTTGTAAGAATGGATGGATTGATGGATGTTTGTTACTCTTTCACGTAAAAACTACTGAACGGATCTGGATGAAATTTGGCACACAGATAGATTATGGTCTGGAATAACGCTACTTTTTGCAGCGATAACCGACATCCACGCGGGCGGAGCCGCGGGTAACAGCTAGTAATAATATTATAAGGAGAGATTTGTATTTTTGTATGTAACGAACAAACTCAAAAACTACTCGACCGATTTTAAAAATTATTTTACTATTAGATAGGCTACATTTTATTGAAAAAAAAATACAGGATAAATATCCACACGTGCGAAGCCGGGACGAGCCGCTAGTTATTTAATATTGAGGTTGTCATGATGAAATTAAAACTAAGATGTAAAATAAATCGCTATAAGTACGTCGTGATACAGCCCCTGGAAATTAATTTCACAAATTCAAACAAAATGTATTCCATTGGTTTATTTTTTAACTGCGCAGTATTTTTTTACGTTTGAAACGTAAAACTTTAGCTCAGCGCTATCATGCAAATGCAATGTTAGTCGGAAGCGATTGTGCGTAGTTTATGAAGAAAATTCATACAAAAGGACTGCAGTTTGTACCTGCAACCTGGACGGTTTAGTTTACAATGCAAAATATTTTACAAAGTTTATTTTACAAATGACTGTTTCTCGTGAGTTCGGTAACTTAGTTTTCAAGACTTCTAATAAAGTTCTATAAATTTCGAATGCAAACTTTTTTCAAAATCTTTTGTAAACTGAATATTATATACTGGATATAACTTTGTCCTTTTTTAAAATTCAAATACGAATACAAGACAGAATTAACAAAATTGGTAATGTTTTTATTTTATATGCCAGTTCTCATAAAATATATAAAAAAAATATACATGACGTTCATTAATTAAAAAAAATATTATTATTATTTATTTTCAGCCTGTATTGTCCCACTGCAAGGTAAAGGCCTCCCTTTCCTTATTCCACTCAACCGGCCGGCTGATTCTCTAAGAAACAGCGATGGCAAACTGACAGTTGTGATTGCTCGATGACGGCACAATCTATTGACTAAACGTCAAAAAGGGTTCTTACGGAATACCGATTTTCAATCTAACAGCCAGATTTTGCTCGGTTTTTGCGGTGGCTCGGTTTTTGATCTTACGGAATACCCCTGCCGATCTTGTGTTAAAATAGACCAGTCTTTTCTATATGCATCTGAGTCTGGGCCTACCACGATGCCGGGAAATAAAAAAAATAATACCCTTTTTTTATTTCCCTTCCCTATATAAGCTTTATTTTAACTAATGTCAGAATTTCGCAATAACGGAAACAGTTTTACGTTATATTAATGGAAAACTCGTACTCAAAACAGTAGCGTCCATTTTAGTGTATAAAACTTCTGATATTAACAGCCAGTATCTATTCAAAAACCGAACAATTTTCATTCACATAAAACAGGTTACATACGCGATTCCCACAGGCACTACAGTTTATCTCTGAATTAAATTCGTATGTGGAAATTTACAACACAAAACTCATACTGCCCAGTGTAATTTTGTAAACAGAGACTTTCGGCTTTCCCTAATCGAGGCATCCCGGAGTGCATCCAAATGGGATTATAAAAAGGACACGTTTTGCAATTGCATTCGAATTTCAAATGAGTATTTTTTAGGCCGTCTGAGTGTACGGGAAATTAAATTAGACTGCGAATAGTAAAGTCTGTTTATTAATGTACTCTTGGTGTACGTGTTGTCGCTATGTAAATAAACTGCACTCATTTGGGGACGAAAGTCGTTAAAAATTTAAGGAGCTGTATCACCTGAACTGTTTATTGCTTTACGTTATGGGTTTAGTTGATTAATTTACGTCGTCATTTTCATCAGAAACTTTGAATTAGAAATAGGTTTTATAATAGCAACCCATGTCCCACTGCTGGGCACGGGTCTCATCTCCTCTATCAAGATAGATAGAAGGTTTAGGCCTTAATTCACACACGCTGGCCTAATGCGGGGTGGTGAATCAGACATGCCTTTAGAATTTTTTCTAAGACATGTGGGTTTCCTCACGATATTTTCCTTCACCGTTTGCAGATGGCGAATCATTTGATTAGTACATAGCGAGTCGGTTACTTTCCCACTCGGCGAGGTTTTAATCTTTTTTAACACGGTTCTACACGGTTGGTTCGGTGGCATGGTTGTCATAAATCTGGGTGTATTCCTTTATCCTTTCTCTACATTAATAGCGTTATGTACTTATATATTTTAGGTCGGACAACAATTAAATTAGACTATTCCAACGAAGGCCTGTTGAATTTCACTGGCTCAACTAGACGATGTTCAATACCGTAATTGACGTATCGCTCGAAGCATGCGGTATTGGCAATGGATTATACCGCTACCGGTCCGGTATTGGCAGACTAGTGATGGACTAAACAGGCTGTCTACGGCTTTTCGTGATGTGTAAGTGTCGTGAGATAATGGCGATTGTGTGTTATTGGGAATTGTGACATTTCTGTTTTAGAACTTTAATTAATTTTAAGACTGCCTCGGTGGTCCAGTGGCCGCAGTATGCACCTGCTGTGCACGAGGTTATGGGTTCGATTCACACACAGGACAATACTTTGTGTTACCCACAAAGAATTGTTCTGAGTCTGGGTGTAATTTGTGTCCGTTAATTGTGTTTGTAAAGACCCCCGCGACACACAGTGACACAATACACAAAAAAGAAAAAGAAAGAATTTTGTAAACATAATTCAGGCTCATTTACTTGTAGAAATGGTGTTCTTAAATTGATTTTATCTGAATATAAAAATATTATTTTTCCTCTGTATTTTTGTACAAAATTAGGAAGAGTTTTTGCTCATTTTAAAACTGCATTACTTAGTTCTAAAAGTTTAATCTCCATCCAGCAATTTTGAAATGGGCGATCTACCTTAACGGTAACTTTTAAGGATGCATAATAGTGTAAAAGCGGTCTATACTCGTATATGCTTGTGCAAACATATCTGAAAGTATTGTTGTGTTGTACATACAGGAGCTTGTTTCATTGTTTTTATACGATTAAGGCGGCAAACAAGCATGATGATAAGCAGGGTCCATAGCCTATCCACGCTTCCAACACGAGGAGTATCATTCGTTGCCGACCCTGTAAAAACCTTCTTGAAGAACCCAATGTTTATAGTCTCATTTTGTAAATAAATTTATTTCCTCTAACTTTATATACATATATTATGTATCTAAATTCGTAAAAAAGGCCCCATTTGCCAATATTTGACAATTACTGAAGCAAAATGTGTCCAAAGAAAGTTTACCTTGGAAAGTTTGACTAAAGTTAAATTGAGAAAACACAACAAACAGAACGAAAAGTTATATAAAGGTTCTAATGTGGTGTTTCCCATCGTTTAGAGGAGGATGAGGGGGAGACGAGGAGAGGGAGGGAGAGGGTAAGGTAAGGGCGAGTAAAATACGTGACAGTGTGGACACGCTCCGTGAAGCAAGGAAGAAATGTAACCTTTCGAGACCTTTAATATGTATGAACATTATTCACGAGACATATTATGTAATATAGAACCGGCAGACGGGTATCACTAACCAAATATAGCGGTTTAGGTGCACTCGCTGTTTGATGATCGCGGGTTAAGGCTTGGAATATCGCAAACGACCTTGAGCATTTGGACGAAGCAAACACGACTCTATTCTCTAGGCGAGCGCGGGTATACAAACAGATGTACTTTTTGAATGGACGTCTTATTTTGAATAAATTAAAATTCAAATTTATTTTTAATATCACATTACCAAATTATAGGTGTATGTTTTCTTCAAATATTGGTATTTTGTTTCGTATTATTTGATAAAAATTTAAGTCATAAAGTGGTTACATCTCAATAATTTGGTGCTTATTCGTTGTTTTTTTTACAAACTATTTAGAATTAATATATAATTTATTACAAGACCATATTATTATGAAACACATCTTGTAGATTAATACTGTATTGGCAGTCATTTGTCTATAAATGCCAACAAAAATGGTTTCATTTACACCTCTTTTTCATCATTTTTTGAGAGAGGGGCCTTAAGCGAACAAAGCCTCGGTTACCCTATAGATAGGTAACCACGTAGTGGTATTTCATCTGAGTGACTCCGTGCTTCGGAGGGCACGATAAAAGATAGTCCCGACTATTAACAGACTTTAGATCACGATGGAGACTTGTTGGTTGGTTTAAGCCGGCTTAGCAGTCAGGGTCAATAACCACCCAGGTCGTGGGTTCAATACCCATACGGAACAAACTTTGTGTGAATCATAAATGTTTGTTTCGAGTCCGTGAATTATATGTTTGTAAAATCCCTTGTTTACACAGGGCTTGTTCTCTAGTGCGGGAGTTGTTATAAAAAAAGTTATCATCATTAATATTCTTGGCTGAAAAAATAAGAATTTAACAACTCAACAAAAAAAAAACTGTCTACATCATCTAAATGCTTGAGGAAACTTTTCCAATATATCTGAGTCTGCTATCAAAAAGTCGATTCACTGTTCATTACAGGGTGCCAATCACATCGTCTAGTGTGAAATCATAACTCAGCAAGACGCCAACCCCTCACGTTAAATCTTTAGGGAAGCTCCATCTATTGCGTTTAATTATAGTCGGGGTATACCCCGACCCCAGTTCTCCAGTACCTGAAGATCGTTAATCTTTCTTAAAGATATATACCGTGCCTTAGAAGAGGCTTCGTGTACCCCAGCGGTAAGCGCTTCATATACTACAGCCGTCTAACCAGTACAGTTTAACCTTTGCTGCTTCTGCGCTATTTGTACAGGGCTGGATTGGGTTAAGAGGTAATTATAAGTTGTATAAAAATATCGCATAATGTTGTTAATATAAACTTTTACAATACTGAAGTGAATTTACTTTTACTATTTAACAAAAATATATATTTAAAAATGCTTTAGGCAATATAATTATTCTACTCACATTTTTATTAACATTATTTGATTAAAAATGAAAAAGCACATACAATTAAGTGTTTTTAAAATAAAATATTTTGTTTCCGTGCACTTCGGTGGCAACAAGTATACAGCTCGTCTAAAGGTAAGCAGTTACCGTAGCATATTATGGACGTTTGCAATACCAGAAACATTATTAGCCCGTTGTCCTCCCTACATTTTGTAACACAAGAGTTTTGTGGTATAAGAATAACCAAGGTATAAGAATATTATTATTATATATCTTAAGTTTAATAATAGTGTGTTCAGTGATAAGCTTAAAAATGAACCGCATGAAATGCAAGCATTCATTTGTAAATCTTTTGCATATTTTTTTTCTAAATACATTAAGCATCTTGCCACTGACTTATGCAGATAAACATTTGACTTATGCATTAGTAAGACGTTGCCAAAGTTTTCACAAAAACAGTATAATCAATATTACCTGGAAGCTGGCAGAACGCCCGAACAAGGTTAAATGGCACCACTAAAAAGATGATTTATCCTTGACATGATATTGCCATTACTTAGAGCGGTCATGGCGCGCCAATCTAATCTAAATCCGGCCCTGAATCCAAATTGGAAAGTCTTTGAACTTTCCCCTCTGAGTATTAAGACGGGTACTACACAGGTTTATGTGTACGAATCTCTGAATCGACGGAATCGACGTTTATGTTTATTGATTAGCGGGATGAAGTAAGATTTCAATGAGCTCCATTAACCAATTTGGTTTGGGTTAAGACCCGTTTAAAGTTTCTCGTTAAGCTATCGAGTTTATTAGCTAGACGGTTGAGTTGTCAACCGCGTTGTACTCTGAATTTTGATTAACATAATGACATGTATTATGTTTGATACTTTAGTAGTAATGTTGCATAAATAAATTTGATACTTATAAAAAGAGACGCGTAGCTAGGTACTTAATCCCATAAATCGATAGATGAGCAAGGTTAAGCAATGTTGTCAGGGTGAGTCCGCAGATAGGTGATTTTTTTAAATACAGCAAGAAAGCATGTAATGCCTTTGGTACGCTTAATTTATCCTCAGTGGTGTCAGATTGCCATTTCGGACTAGAGAGTGTAGAAGTAGAGAGTACACTAGTGTTTGCGTACACGCTTGTGTAAATACTTGCATAAATGTCCCCATTAGTTTCTTTCTTGTTGCCAAAATATATACATACTCTCTAAGAAAGCGTTTTAACGTGGCTGTGATCAATACAAACATTTAAATTATCTTGAAGTTAGTTGAAAGAAATGCTAAAATAAAAATGCATGCAAAATTTTACAAAAGTACACAATCGTTTAGTGAAAATATCGATATAGGTAAATAAAATAGATACTGACATGATTGATTGATGTCTTCGTGATTGTTATTTATCTTA
The DNA here is from genome assembly GCA_947095525.1 of Trisateles emortualis. Lineage (NCBI taxonomy): Eukaryota > Metazoa > Arthropoda > Insecta > Lepidoptera > Erebidae > Trisateles > Trisateles emortualis. The sequence continues at coordinate 13,822,570 of OX352736.1, read as the reverse complement.
GACTAGCGACCCGCCCGACTTCGTCCGGCAGGGGTATTCCGTAAGAGCAAAAACCGAGCCACCGCAAAAACCGAGCAAAATCTGGATGTCAGATTGAAAATCGGTATTCCGTAAGAGCCCTTTTTGACGTTTAGTCAATAGATTATGCCGTCACCGAGCAATCACAACTGTCAATTTTGCGATCACAACTGTCAGTTTGCCATCGCTGTTTCTTAGAGAATCAGCCGGCCGGTTAAACTATTTTCAGCGCAACTTTCTTTTTTTTTTGATAAGAACCTTCACCTGACAATAACAAACACAACAAAAAAGAATTACTAAAATCGTTTCAGCCGTTCACGCGTGATGCCGTTTTAAAGGGAAGTAGGAATTCATTTTTATATATTTATCTTAGATATAAAATAAACTGCACACGTGGCAGCTAAAATCACAAACTGGTAAATTCAGTAAACAAACAACTTTTTTCAACTCTGTATGTTAGAGTCAATAAACGGTTGTTCCTGTCTTTGACACAAGGAGTACAAGTGCTGAGCAAATAGTCTGGTCACGCGGAGCACTAAGTAAATATCTCCCGTTCGCTTTCCAATTAACGTACCAACCGACTGTTTGTATTCACCTGCTATCATACCCCAATGCCTTTGAAGTCCACTCATATTCGTCCACCTGTACCTACCCCACAACGTCCCGTAATGTGTAACTTGCTTTTGTGAATGTTAATGTTGTAAGCTAATTAATTTGGAAATTGGTTCCCGAAACGAAAAACAGACTCGATGTTTATCATTGACCAAATAGGTTCGCCGAGGAAATGTATTTTGTGGTTTTTGAACCCGACAGATAGGCATAAATTAATTTTGTAAATCAAGCGTAATAATCTGGTAATAATAATCCGAAAAGCGACAAAGATAAAGTGAAAATTCGTTTATAAACACAGGCTAAAATAAAATTAAAAAGGATATTTCGCAAGTTTAATCTTTAATATCAGAGAGGTTTAAGCGGATTCTAAAGAGACAACGACATAAATGTCCTTTACAAAAATGAAGATGGCTCCAGAAACTGGAAGATTTATATACTCGAGGTCCTGTGAAACCGAAGACAATGAAAGGTCTCGACAAAGTTATTTAAATTACGCGACAATTTTCTTGGGCCATAATGTTTAAGTGGTTGAGGCGTCGAGACCCGGCTAAATGAGGTTTTAAGCCGTCGTTTTCATGAAAAGGGATTCGCAAAGCAGATTTGAAGCAGACGGGCTGGCACGACGTTCACAATGCCGAGCCGCTCATCCTCCGGAGCCGGGCGACACCTAACACAATCATTGCATTGTTTTATGAATATACTGTGGCTTACGACACTTCAAATTAAGCGAGACGAGTTTTGGTCTTTGTTTCTATTCTAATGTTGTTATCATTGTTATTCATTTTATACATTATCTTTATATTATATCTCCAATGGCTATACAACCATATCTCTTATTAAGTATTTCTTAAGGGTAGAAGAAAAACGACCAATCTTCGTAATTAATTGAAAAGAACTTAAAGTTGATAGTAATAGGACCGAATCTACAAAAATTATCGCTGGTATTTGCTTTGTACTATAAACATATTGTAAATCGCATCAAATGGGAATAATTTATTGTATGGCACAGTAATATGTATTTTCTCGACAACATATGCAATAGAATGCATTCAAAATGCAAAAGACTTGTCTGTAATACTATAAAATGATACTTTATTATAATTTGGATATCTTTGCGGGATATTACATTGTTGTAGTTCAAATAACTATTGTTTTACTTTGACGTTTTTATTACTATTCGAAGTCATAACATATTTTATGGACGCAGCAATTTGGGAATATCGATTCAATTTCTTGTTTGTGTACTTATCCGAGACTTAAGCGGTGGTAGCCGAGTGGGTAAGTTACCGACTTGTAATACATAAAGCGTGATTTCGATCCCGAACGGTTTTAACTATATGAATTTTAATTTGAATTATTCATACGCACTAATCAAATAATTTACCATTAGCTAGCGGTGAAGGAAAACATCGTAAGGAAACCTACACAACTTAGCATAATAACTTGCATAGGGAGAACATATGTTGATTAAGGCCTAAATTCTTTCAGCTCTCTTAATAGAGGAGAGTAGATCATTAATAGTGTAGCGGAGAATACACTAAGGCAATGCCATTAAAGTTTTCTAAATATACCAAATTTCGGCTCAATCTGACACTTGGAAGTAGTTTTAATTTTGCTTGCAACATTTGACCTAGACGAAACAAAAGCTTGCCTTAAAGCTCCAGCTACCAAGTCAAAATAAAAAAAAGAGAACCTAAACGCCTGTAAATATAGAAAAATAACAAACGTATCTTTGAAATCAGAACTACATTGTTCTACATTTAAATTCAACTGTTTCTTCATTCGCTGGATATACGTTGCCTTCCTGCACTCACACCGACGTTTTTGTAGTAGTAAACACGTAGGTGCAAGTAAGCGGCAAAAGATTGTGTGCAACGATATACGGTGTGCATTGCACCTTTGTCTAATCCTTTGTTGTTACGTTCCTTAGTATAATTTATAGTACTATCTTCACATTGTACGCGATTCGTAGCGACTGCTGCAATTTGTTTGTTGTTCCGTTTTCATCCGGTAGAAATTTATTCTTTTGTTTTCGATTTAGTTTTTTTTATTTTGTATGTTTCTTGGTATATGTTCACCTTTGAATGTCGAACAGAAAGGAAAACTAATGAGTAAGTGTTACACTAATGATTATTAAAATATAATAAAATTATAATGAAGTAAAGTAGCGTGATGTCAGTGTGTCGCGCATACGAACTATGATGAGTCGCAGTAGCAGTACAGTTTTGTTACACAAGCATTAATCGTTCCATTTGTCGAGCTCAAGTAATATTTAAAAACATTAATTTTAACAAAAAAAAACCGACTTCAGTACGGCAAGTTGTAAAATTTTCAAATATTTGTTTGTTACAATCGAATAAAATCGACTGAGCGTCGGGCTGAACACAGGTCAAGTAGGTATTAAAATCAAATTTAATCTGTGCAATCGCGCTCAATTCATTCACGTCATTATTTCTTATTAATAGTTGCTTAGCAACAATAACCGAAACTTATCTAATCGCCATCAGTAAAATACTTATTATTGAAAAGTTCAGATGGCCATCTGTGGTCTTCTTCATCAGTTTTACTTCACCAAATTACACTTTCTGAATGCAAATGATTGATTAGTTGTTAAAAATATTGAAATTGCTATATGTGTGCCTATAACTTTTGAGGAGTTCCCTCAATTCCTCATGGATCCCATCATCAGAACTTTCTTTTGATGATAATGGGACCAAACTGAAAGTATGTCCAGTCAGACAAAAAAAGATTTTTTCAAATCAGTCCATAAATGCGGAGTTATGCGGTAACAAACATTAAAAAAAAAAAAAAAAAAAAACACACGAATTGATAACCTCCTCTTTTTGAAGTCGGTCAATAATAGCAACCCATTTATGACTCACTGCTGGGCACGGCTCTCTTCTCCTCTATAAAGAGAGAGATAGGGTTTAGGCCTTAACCCGCATCAAACCAGCGTGTGTGAAACAAGTTGGTTTGATGCGGATTTGTAAAATATTATATATGTCTTTAGAATTTCTTCTATGGCATGTGAGTTTCCTCACGATGTTTTCCTTCACCGTTAGCAGATAGCGAATCATTTGATTAGTGTCTGTAGATGTAAACTCCACAAAGTGAAATTAACATTAGTCCAGCCACCTGGGATCGAACTCGTACCTCTTGCGTGCAAGTCGGTTACTTTTTCACTTGGCTACTAATGCTTTTAAAACGTACACCGCTTAAAAACAGTATTACAATATATTTTTTATTGTGTAGCCAATTGTCGTCGAGGTGGTCACTAAAATCCCGCTGAGTTGGACTCAGTTGCGGGGGCTTAATGACCCATGACTATCCACTGACCTTTAATCCTTACGTAATATTGTGGTACTATAGTTTAGTGTCAGCTTCGCCCAGTCTTAGTTTGAGAAAGTGAGTACATTAAGGGATCATGTTGATACAGAATATGCGTGAGGACCAATTTGTAAGTCATGCAGAATAGAAAAGAATGTTTATTTTTATTAATAACTAAAATGGTGATTTATTTACGACTAGCGGTGGACATTTTTACTACTTAGGTGGCAAATAAGCATAAGGTCCTCCCTGATGTTAAGCAGTTACCGTAGCCTATGGACGCTTTTAATACCAGAGGTATCACTTGCGTGTCGCCAACCCATTTTTTTACACCAGAGCTCTTAGATGGAGTATCCTTATGATAAGATAACGTTTCTGACTCCAAGAGAGAAGAGTACTAGACACATATACTCACACACAGAAACACCACTACACCGCTGTGTGTAGTTATTTGGCTGTGGTCTTTCGAAAGGTGGAAGTCATTCCCCAGTTAGGTTTGCTCGCTAGTATAGTGCCCTACCCTTTTATGGGTAAATAATTAAAATTTAGTTTTCATTGGTGTCTCTGATTGTTTTGAATAGCATTTTAAAATCGATTTTCCTATTGTCATGGTACAGGTTTTGTCTAGTTTGAATTCAAATGGCCATGAGTAAGTTGTCCTATGATATTATTTTAAAATAATTATACCCAGATACAGAACAAAAAAATTGTAGGTACGAGTACTTATCACACAAAGAATTGTTTTGAATGAAAATCGAACTCGCGATCTCCAGCTTAGCAGAACACCTAGGTACTATTAGATCAAAAGGCCAGTCAAATTACTTTGTGGAGTTTATATTATGTACTAATCAAATGATTCGCTATCGGCTAACGGTGAAGGAAAACATTGTTAGGAAACCCACATGTCTTAGATGAAATTCCAGAGATAGTCTGATCCACCAACCCGCATTAGGCCAGCGTGTGTGGATTAAGACCTAAACCCTCTCTCTCTCTTGAGAGAAGACCCGTGCCCAGCAGTGGGACATATATGGGTTGCTATTATAAGTACCAAGTTCACCAAACAATCCTTTAAGTATTACTTTATATCCCTTGAAGCGAACAATCCTTGGTATCCTTACTTCCTTAGAAGCATACAAACATTAAAATAACCTCTCAACAGTTAGTAACAAAAGCCTATTACTGTTAAGTGAACTCGAGATGTATAGTATAATCACCGTACACTTATCCTTACTTGAGTCAACGTACACTTGATGCCGAATGTATGTAGTATATACCTACATATGTAATATGTGTATGTAACGTATGTACTTATGTGTATGTGTGGGAGATTTGAAGGGTTATATTGTGGAATTGGTATATAATGGACAAGTACAGACTCTCTCTCTATTTATAGTAATGATATGTGAAGAGAAAACTAGGGATGAATATGCCGTGTATAGAGTGTGAGATTTTGTATAGATAAAGTTTATAGGAATGCAAAAACGGTCGAATTTCGACCACTGGACCTGGACCTTAATTTTTGGACTTTAATTAAATCCTATTCATTTAATGGTGAATAATATATGGGACAAATGGGTAATATACATTGAAAAATATGCGCTTACCAACAAACAGTATAAGAAATACAGTTCGTCGTTGAGTTGGGAACGACAAGACTGATTTGGTAGTTTTTTTCTGTTTCAATATTTAGGTCCGAATAAGGTTTTAAAGGAGAAAAATTGGAAAAGACGCTTAAAAATTTGGAAAAACTGAAAATGTTACTTACGATTCCAAAGACTTGTATGATGTTTATATATATTCAATAATGTTTGGTATAGTTATAATACACCCCACGGCGCTGCTTTCTCACTGAAATGTGTACCTTCTTATTTAGTGAATAAAGTTCTATATAGCATCGGTACCTTAAAAATTGCGCGCTTCATCAGTTCTTAGAGACTCATAGAGTAATTCTGTTGTAAATGCATTGTTCATTTGTTTCGTGTCTGCTATCGTATCTTGATCAATAAAAATAGACCAAAAAATAGAGAGACACTCATATATCTGCATAAATGTCAATTGAGAAGATATATGGGGATAAATAAATTCAATTCATAGTCTCTCGTATTTTATACAATTTTCATTCTTGAACCTGAAAACTGTTTAGAAATTCTTCTTCTTAAAGTTTGGTTAGTGGTCAACCTGGTGACAGAGTTATTTAGATCGCCCATATTTAGGCCTCTGTCGTGATCTAATGACCGACTTTTAACGTGGTCTCAGAAGCTCGGAGACGCTCAGATGAAATACCACTATGCGAACACCCAATAAACCTTAAAGAGAGGTAGGGCACCATACTAGTGAGCAAGCCCGACTGGGAAAGGACCTCCACCTTACAGAAGACCACAGCAAAATAACTACACACAACGGTGTAGTTGTGTTCCTGTGTGTGAGTACAGGTCTCCAGCGCTTATTTAGGTATGCGTTTTGAAATAAATGTATTCCTATCCCAAGGATACTTCCATCTTACAGTCTTGGTGTAAAAAAATGGGTTGGCAACACGCAAGTGGTATTGCAAGCGTCCATTGGCTACGGTAACTGCTTAACATCAGGCCGTATGCTTGTTTGCCACCCAAGTCGTATAAAAAAAACGCATCTATAGGGTTACCACGCCCTTGGTTGCTTAACCCGCGGCTTGTTTACCGAACAGCGAATGTACCTAGATATGAGCGCCTCTCAGAAATTAATTCTTTAGAAGTTAAGCATCCCTTAATGAGCACTAGAGACTTGAATTCACATACAGAAGAAGACTATATCACAGCAATCATACTATGTTGTAGGTATCAGTGGCACTTCCTACTACGTACGATTAGATTGTGGAATGAGCTACCTGCCGAGATTTTCTCGAGTTACTATAGCATGGGGTTCTTCAAGTAAGGAGTTATAAGGTTTTTAAAAGGTCGGCAACGCGTGAGTGATACCCCTAGTGTTGCAAGCGTCTGTAGGCTGCGGTAACTGCTTACCATCAGGCAGGCCGTTTGCTTGTTTGCCTCCATGGTAGTATAAAAAAGAGGTATGTTCGACTGCAAGGTCAAAGACCTTTCCCTTCACTTTCACTTTTAACATAAAAATACAAATCAAAAATCTCTAAAATGAAAAAAAAGACAAATATTACAACACAACATCCACAATTGTATACATATATCCTTAAAGGCCTTAAATCGCCTTGATCCTTCAAAATGTTATCAGTCCGACAGAATTATGAACTTGAACCATTTTTCTACTGAAACTATCCACTGATTAATAGCCCCGGAGTCTACAATATATTCAGTCAGATAACAGCCCGATGACGGAGAGTTTCGCATTATGTTAAACTGTAGCCATTTCTTTGGCAACTATTTGGGACTAGATAGTTTATCTAGTTCCATATATCATGGAAAGTCGCGTTTTCTGTATTCTTGGAGCGAACAGCTCTGTGATTTGGATCTAGGGACTAGTTCTTGAGTTTATTTGGAGCGTTCGTAACTGAAATTTGTTTAGTAGTTGTACTATGTATGATATCGAGTGTTTATGTGTAAGTATTCTATGTATGACAAGAATCTTTACTAATTGTAAGTATGGATGGATGGATGGATGTATGGATGGATGTATGGATAGATGGATGTTTGTTACTCTTTCACATAAAAACTACTGAACGGATCTGGATGAAATTTGGCACAGAAATAGATTATGGTTTGGAATAACACATAGGCTACTTTTTACAGCGATAACCGATATCCACGCGGGCGGAGCCGCAGGCAACAGCTAGTTTATAATAAATTGCCTAAACATTATTTTTTATACTACTTAGCTTAACATCAGAGGGGCCGTATGCTTGTTTGCTATAAACAAGCATACGGCCCCTTTGATGTTAAGCAGTTATCGTCGCCTATGGACGCTTGCAATACTAGAGGTATCACTAGTGTGTTGTGAAGCCAGGGCGGGCTGCTAGTCTGTATAATTATATAAAAGGCAACCGTTACTGACTGATTGACTGACTGATGATTTAATTTTTTTTGTTGGGTTAAACGCAACCCAACAACAACAAAAAAAGTTTATGCATGCACATGTTTTATAATTTTTTTGATGTCTTTTATTTTTGTTTTTTGTTTATGTATTTAGGAATGTAGCTGTATTGTTTATTAAATGTAAGTAGGCGGCTTTCTGCCCGTGCGCGTCACTTTGGTATTAGCAGAATACCAGCGCTGCTACGTCTTTCGTCGTAGCGGCTATATAGCTGAGCTAAGACCATTTTCGCCTCAACTAGGCTAGTTGTTTGATTAAGTACCTACCTATGTTATACTTCTTGTTTGAGAGCGAAATAAATATTTTTTCTTTCTTTCTTTCTTTCTTTCTATGCACCTACGCACAGCTCAAACCACTGAACGGATTGCGCTGAAATTTGGCACGCAGATAGTTATTATGACGTAGACATCCACTAAGAAAGGGTTTTTAAAAATTCACCCACTAAAGGGAAAAAAATTGTGGATGAAAGTTTGTAAGAAGTTGGGATCTTCAAATTTTGTTTTTATTCTAACGATTAAATTGACATCTACGCGGGCGAAGCTGGTATGTTATAAGTCTCCGATCGACATCGTATTTAGGTACTAATTATGCACGCACAATTAATATAGAAACACGCGCTTTTATCCTCGTCGCCAATGTAATGTCTAGAATATTCGGTAGGACCTGAGAGAAACAACATCCGTTAGTTCATGCATTTAATTCCCACTGATCACACAGTAGAAAGAGAGAACAGATACACATTATAGACCTACCCACATTATATCACTATGTATCTTACGACTAGTTATAACTAAGAGTAACTACCTACATTACAGATGTATTTTGTATTTATGTTGGATAACGAATCTTCAGGTAACCTATCGGAACAGATGGATGCGAGAAGCGGAGTATCGTCCAGGTGTGCATTACGATATGCTGCTTATGAGAGATAAATAAAGTTTTTTTAAATTATTTAAAAGACAAGTCAATTGGGGAAAGCCCTGTATATCGGAGGACTTTACAAACATACAATTAACGGACATAAATCACACTCAGACTTGAGTCAACCATTTTGAATCACACGATTTTTTGTCCCATGTAGGGATTGAACCTACAACATGCCGCGCAGTGAACCAACTGATATTGTGCAGTCAAAAGTCGAATGGCTGCGTTCATGAACAGGGTTGGTACTTGTAATAATAGTATAATTAGAGAACTGTCAGACAGGTTATACAGTTGTAATATGTGCAAAAGGTGGCTAGAAATAGCTGCATAATTAAAATGTAAACTTTTTTTTTTGTGTTATGTTTATGTTTTTTTTTGTAGTATTTATTATTTTTGTATGGAATAATCGGAAATAAAGATTTATTTATTTATTTATTTAGAACTTAATATACAGAACATGTATAAAGGTGGACTTAATGCCAAAGGCATTATCTACCAGTCAACTTATAGGGTGATGCAGAGATGAAACATAGTAGGTGCATATTAGTGTGAGGGCTTTATTATTATTCTCTTTATTAAATAACATTCACAAAAAATATTTTTTTTAATATATACCTAGTTATATAAAAACAATATACATTTAAAAATATAAAAATGGAGACCCACCGGCACCGGGTATAGGGACCAAGCTACCGGTGGATAGGGCTCCAGAGATAGGAACCTCCTCACGATGCGCGCCGTGTCCAAGAGGAACGCCTTCTGCATCAGGCCCACAATCCAACCGTTTAACGAGAGCCTCCTAAGGTGTTGATGGGGGCTCTTAGCGATCAGTCCATTATTATTATTATTATTTTATGGCCTATTTTTTGCAACAGGTCGTAAACTGGATTTAAAATACCGAACACCGACTAGCAAATAAGACAAACATGAACATCATAAGCGCATTAGAGTAGAATCTGAACAATCCACCAACACTCGTAGATGTGCTTTGAGTTTTAGAAGTCGTTATCGTGGCTCTCGCGCTCGAAACCTCGACTTCTTCCTAACAATAAATGCTTTGTCAAACTTACTCCGAGTTGAAGTTTGACCTGCCCGCGCCGCCGCGCCGTACCGGATAGATAACCAACTGCGTTTGTTTCTACTAACTTCTAACAGTTGTTTTTCTTTTAAAGCGCTTTAAAATGCTAGTGAATTATGTTGTTGTGTTTTGAAGTATGGATGGATGGATGGACATGGATGTTTGTTACTCTTTCACGTAAAAACTACTGAACGTATCTGGATGAAATTTGGCACAGAGATAGATTATGGTCTGGAATAACACATACTTTTTACAGCGATAACCGACATCCACGCGGGTGGAGCCGCGGGCAACAGCTAGTTCATAATAAATAGAGGTTGCCCGGTAGCTGAAAATCGACCTCTGGTATAATCTCGGTCGTAATTGCTTTTTGCAGTCCTCCTCCATATTATTTAACTGTCCAAATCTCACACTCGTCCGTTCACGCAATGTGCTTAAAAGGGATACTTAAAAGTTTATTCTTCTCGTATTACTTAACTAGGGGCCGCCCGCGACTTCGTCCGCGTGGTAATATTTACCCCAATTTTGCAACATATCTCACTACTGCTTCGCTCCTATTGATGATAGCGTGATGTTATAATATGTAGCCTGTAGCTTTCCTGGATAAATGCACTATTCAACAAAAAAAGATTTTTTTAGTCGAACCAGTACTTTCTAAGATTAGCGCGTTCAACCAAACAAAAAAACAAACTCCTCATTTTTATAATATTAGTATAGGTATACTAGCTGACCCAGCGAACGTTGTTTTGCCACTAAAATATAGGGGTTGATCGTAGAGGGGGGAAAATTAAGGGTTGTATGTATTTTTCAATGTTTAATCATAAGACATTAAAAACAAAAAAAGTGACTAAAAAATAAAAAATAATAATTTAGGGGTGAACGACCCTTAAAATTTAGGGGGATGAAAAATAGATGTTGTCCGATTCTCAGACCTACCCAATATGCTCACAAAATTTCATGAGAATCGGTCAAGCTATTTCGGAGGAGTACGGGAACGAACATTGTGACACGAGAATTTTATATACATATAAGATAAGAAACTAAAGTTCCCAAAAGTAACTCTTTTGTCACGCGGCTGAACGGATCGTAGTGGTATTTGGTAAGGCAATAGATGATATTTTGGCGAAGGATTTAGGATTTTATTGCGATATAATAAATATCCGCGCAGGTGAAGCTGCCGGACAAAGAAGAAGACGACCTAAGGGGAGAACGGCAGTAATATAAATATGACACGTAGACATAAATATATGCTATTTCTAACCGAGTTCAAACAATGAGCAGGTTCTTAATTCGACTGTGTTTTTTTTGTATGTTTGTTACGCAATTATTCCGCCGATTATGAATTGATTTTGATGATTCTTCTTTTGTTTGGTAGATCAAGTCTGTGTTCAGAGGTATTTATTAAATTTTATCGAAATTAATTCAGCGCTTATTGAGAAAATCAAAACAAAAAAGATATATGTAACAATCTACACTGAAAAATATAAAATAGCTTGGCACCGACTTAATACTATTGTATTAAGTTATTTTCCACTTTTTGAAGACGGTTTAATTTTTTTTAACAAAAAATCTCCCTATACGCGTCTCAAACAGAAAAGTTTCTGTGATTATTTTCCTCAAGTCCATTATACTGCGATCTAAGGGTTTTATGGGGTTCGTCAGTACAGGGGGTAATCCATGGTGTAATAAAGGAGTACTTTTTCGTAGATCTTCTTAGATAAGCGCAGGTGAGCGGCGATATATCAGGAGATTAGTCGTTTGCCAGCGATGGGAGTATACGTTGAATGTTAAGTGGGTGCATAGGGATGGGCTATGTTTATCGATAACTTGAGTAATTTAATTATTATTTTTGTCCTTTTTATTTGGCAAACAAGCATACGGATCGATTGATGGTAAGCAGTTACCGTAGTCTATGTCCGCTTGTCATATCGAGTGTTGCAGTTGCAATAAAAGTATCAGCATGGCTAGGTGGTAGGGACCTCGGATAGGAAAATGCTTTTTTACAAACGGCCACGGTAACTGCTTACCATCGCACGGACCGTATGCTTGTTCGTCACCATGGCGTAAAATAGTATAAAAATGTACTATTTACTATCAGGCAGGTTATGTGTTTGTTTGTCACTGTAATTATTACAGTGACATAATTATCTTACTACTAAGCTAAATGTGAAAGTTTGAATGGTTATTTGTTATTCAATCACGCTAGAACAGCTAAACGGATCAAGATGAAATTTGCCGCAGAGATTGATTATAGTCCAGACTATAATCTATCTCTCCGACAAATTTCATCTTCAATAGGCTATATTTCTTTATCGAAAAACACATTGTCAACAACGCCGCGGACGAAAGCTAGTCTAAAATAAAACCATCGACATTAATGGCAGTTTTGAGGTAACATCCCTAATAGACTGAACTCCATAAGTTAACAGGTAGCTAGAGCCTGTCATATATCAGTGGGGTGACATATTCGGTGTCGTGTATGCTTTGCATAGTCTCCTACAGCCTACTGATTTTGTGTACCAGGTTGCTACGAGAATGAGAATATTGTTGGACATTTTTAGTTGTGTTACTATATATTTTTACTATTTTTTTTGTTGCTATATATTGTTTGTAAGTAGTTAAGATTAAGTTTCTTTTATTTTAATAACTATTTATGTAAATGTCTTGATGATTAATAAACTTTTTTTGTCATTTATTTTGTTTAATTTACATTTTTACATTCGAATTTGCGTTTTATGTAATATATGCCTATGCCTTATATTATAACCTTTATAATGACTTGTCCTACCAAACTAGTTTTTGCACAAAGGCTCCTCAAATGACGTAAGCACAAATAAGGGACTTTTTGTAATAAAAGGTTTTTAGGCTCAGAGAAGTAGGGATGAAAACAATCTCCAACACTACTGCTGCATTAAAAACGAGTTTCAAAAAAAGCTCATAACTTTAAAACGGCTCAACTAATATCCATAAAACATAGCTAACGATCATTTTGAGTAACTTTTTGAACAAAGAAAAAAGCAGTAAAATCGATCCATCTTTTCACTATGATGCTACATACATTACTATACTACACATACAGATACACATGATAAACTTATACCCTCCACTATTTTCATCGGCTATTGCATTGCGTCAAATTTACAGAACATATTTACAAAATGAACAATTAAAAAAAGAACTACTCAATATCAGACAGTGCTTCAATTGATCATTCACTTTATTCCAATTGTACTGCAGTACCTATGCCAATGTTTTTGTTCTTTTTAATACGTCTGCTACCCCTCGATAAATTGCCGACGTTTTGTAGGGGATGTCGGATGTTTATGTATGTAATTTGGGCGTTTACTACATTCCAAGTTAAAAGGACACAAGTTTAATTATTGTACGTAATTGTATTATGCCGATGCGTTTTTTGAATTTAAACTACAGAGTCTGTGGATTAGAGGCTATTTGTGTGTTGCAATTCTCTGTTGTTAAATACATATAAGTAAATAACCCAAAAATTAATAATGTACTTAAAAAACATTATAATGTCTTTAAGTGATGACTTACGCATAGGATCACAACTACAATTCCGTGTGTTATACTTTGGCTGTGTTCATTTGTAAGACGGAGGTTTTCTTTTTTTTTAAACACAACTCCCGCACTAGAGAACAAGCTCTGTGTTGCGGGGGACTTTACAAATATACAATTAACGGACACAAAATACACCCAGACTCAGAACAACTCTTTTCGGGTCACATACCTAAAGTTTTGTCCTGTATGGGAATCGAACCCACAACCTCGTGCACAGCAGGCGCATACTGCGGCCACTGGAGCACCAAGGCAGTCAGAAGTCCTTACATAGGCTGAACACTTGCACTATTAGTTGATTTTTACTTTTTTAACACGCTTTTATTAGCTTCACTTATATGTCTGTACTAACTTTTGCCCGTGGCTTCACTCGCATGGATGTCAGTTATCGCGATAGAAGTCTATTTGCTATTCCAAACTATAATCTATCTCTATGCCAAATTTTATGCGCTCTTCGCATCCTACTGTCAAAAATACTAATAGGTACCCTTCGTGGACTAGGCCAGTTGCAATTCATGTAGGTACCAACGGATGCCCCAGGTGAACAACCTAATTTTTTTGTCCTGATGCAAGAAGAATGACACGCAGCTTGAGATAAAATAAAACACAACGATCATCTTTCTTTACTTCCGTACCTGTATAAAATTGTAACGGCACTTCTTATAATTTAAGATTGTTATAAAAGGCTGAGACATGAAAATTTTACACCGATCTGTCGATACAATATTGAGCCGTAAATCGTTCCGTTCAAGGGTACAATCACAACAAGGCTGTAAAAGGTACAACCTGGCGTCGAATCGATGAGGAGGGCTTCCAGATATATCTCACTAAATTCTTAATACCTCACGTAACTGTTTAGGGGGGTTCGAACTAGTGTTGCTACGCGACAAGTTCTCGGAACGGGATTAAACGCGGGATTTGAGCGCTCAAATCTGTGGTTAATTGGAAGGATTTATTGAAGTTGTAGCTTTGTTATTGATTGGCTCATCATCGATAGTTTCAGGGATTTACCTCTTTGTAATATTAGTGTAGTTTAGGAGTATAATTATTTTCGTGACTAACTTAAATAACATTGTCATTAGGATACCATTTTATTTGGTTTATTTTGCACGCCTTTAATAACAAGCACTAGCTGTTGCTCGAGGCTCTGCCCGCGTGGATGTTATTAAAAGTCTATTTGCTATTCCAGACTATAATCTATATCTATGCCAATTTCATTCAGATCCTTTCAATAGTGCGTTTTACTTGAAAGAGCAACAAACATCCATCCATCTTCACAAACTTTCACAAAAATAGTAAAATAAAATATTTTAACACTCATGTGGAAATAAGCAGTAAAGAAAAGTTCCCGGAATATCCACGCAGTCCCGTGATCACGGGACGCTTGCCAGCACTATACCTACTTATCTTTTATTGTGCAGCCCCGAGACAATGTCGGCGATCGATGATAATGCACCAGGCTTCAAGATCAAGTGCTCTGCTGTTCTCAACTTTGGTGAAATTTGTTTGTTTTGAATTAAAGGGGAACGAGGCATTGCGTTTGAATTAGTTTTGTGTAGGGATTTTAAGTATATGGTTTTAACTTAGCTTGCTGGTACAGAATGGTTACTGGTAGTATGCATACTAATTTATTGGGTGTATTTATTGTCCGTGAATTGTTTGTTTGTAAAGTCCACCGCGATACAGGTCTTGTTCCCTAGTGCAGGATGCTAATGTCAATATTATTTATCATCGATGTATATCTAAACGATCGATTATTTTTAATAGATCGTATCGATATACATAACGTTCATAAAAACTTATTTTCTATACGATTATAGATAAGAAGATTTGATGAACGCGCTAATATGTTACCGTTATGATACCGTTGTATTGTATTGTATAAATAATATTGAAACTTATTGGCGAACGATTTTATTTATTATATTATGTTATACTAGCTATTGCCCGCGGCTCCACCCGCGTGGATGTCGGTTATCGCTGTAAAAAGCCAATGTGTTATTCCAGACCATAATCTATCTCTGTGCCAAATTTCATACAGATCCGTTCAGTAGTTTTTACGTGAAAGAGTAACAAACATCCATCCGTCCATCCATACGTACATCCATCCATCCATACTTACAAACTTTCGCGTTTATAATATAAGTAGGATTAACTCTTTCCCTGTCCCGAGAAGAAAATCAATGACTATAGCATGGGGTTCTTCAAGAAAGGAGTTATAAGGTTTTTAAAGGGTCGGCAACGCGTGAGTGACACCCCTGGTGTTGCAAACGTCCATAGGCTACGGTAACTGCTTACCATCAGGCGGGCCGTATGCTTGTTTGCCACCTTGGTAATATAAAAAAAAAAAAAAAATTTTATATATCACATGTGATGATATCACATGGAACAGGAAACCTGTTAAAAAAGAGTTATATCTTAAATAGATGCTGTTTGCAATCCATAATATTAAATTGATCAAATGATATTGAAAACTTTACTGGTGAAAGTTTTAATTATGTTACATTAACTGGATTACGAACCAAAATTATATCTACAAATGAACCATACTACTTAGATACGAGTACACAATAACAACAAATTTAATATCGAGGTATATAATATACGTATAATCCTATTTGAGGGCTGCACTGTGCGAGTAACTAAGCCGATTACAATATTCGAGAGATAGTCACCCCAGCACTCGTCGACTTGTTAGCGAGTAGACGCAAGTTTGTCTTGTTAGACGAGTCGAGTCGTCGAGACATGTCTACACATAAGTTTTTAAAGCGTATTGTGTGTATTTTTGGAGATGCACTGAGAATACTCTACGGTAATTGGGGATCACGGTTCATTTTTGTTATAAGAATACGAGTTTGAGATTATGTACAAATATTGAAATATGAATTTATAAATTGAATATTTTTTAAATGTATTTGTTTTCATAAGATGACATGAATAGTTATTAATATAAAAATATGCACTCCGGGAGTGCCGACAGAAGTGTAAACACTAGGCAAAACAGTTGTTATAAATTTTATATCAATACATATTTTTTTAATTTATCTAGACGCGTTCGCGGTCTGCTATATGTTCATGGTTCACGCATATATCGCTTTTTGCTTTAATAACATGACAGTCGAAAAAAGATTTTTCGGATATTATGTCAAGCTGCGTCTCGTAACGGTGTCGCGAATCCAGAGATTTTGTCTCATCTAAAAATATGCGTACCGTGCTAAAAGAAGTTTTCACTTCAATAAAAGTAACTTAACCTAACCTACTTTCAAACAATAAGATGTTGTATTTAAAGGTATTGACCTATAAATAAAATATCTGATTGAGGTCGCAGTTCTGAGAAAAGGTGCTCAAAAGTCTGCCCACATTTCCACGCTGGATTGCAAGGCTAATACTTGTTTTTAAACTTTGTCTTATCTCAATCACTATATATTTTTTTATACTACCAAGGAGGCAAACAAGCATACAGCCCACCTGATGGTTAGTAAATAATGTAGCCGTTCAACGCTTGTGTCACTAACTCGTGGCCGACTCTGTAAAACCTTGTAACTCCTTTCTTGGAAAACCTGATGCTGTATCTCGGCAAAACCTCAACCTTCCACAACCTTATCGTATGTGGTAGAAAAGTCCTCTGAAAATACTAAATGTTTTGAGGTGTTGGAATGTGAGGATGAACTTCTAACTATATGAAATATGCGAAAGTGACTCGTGTATGTCTGTTTGTTGCCTTTTCACTGCTAATGGATCTTAATGATGTTTGGTGAGGAGATAGATAGTATCCTGGGGAAGGATATATAGACGACTTATAACTATCGACAGTAAACAAGACGGAAGCGGACAGAGCGTCATGAATGGCCATGACGTTGTAAAAAATAATGAGCCTTACCATTGCCATGACATTAGTTTGTGTTGACATGAGTTTTTTTTAATAGATTAAGTAATTCAAAAGGAAGGGCTATATGTATAATTCATGCATAATATTATAGAGAAACACTGATAAATGTAGAAGTTTCTAATGTGATGTCGTAAATAAACACATTTTTTTGCGCTTACATTGCAAACGCTGGCTGTACCCCACGAGATAAATCAAAATAATGCACTGTTAATTACTGTAATGTAATGTTGGTACTACAGTATTGTACACCTTAAATAGTTCAACAAAAAAGTCCGCGATGGTATATGTCTATCTCTTAAGGATAACCCACAATAACCATATTTTATTCTTTACATTTTACGGGAAAAAATGGCTTATTTACGAAGATTTTAAGCAATACAGCATTAATCCTTATCCAAATAAGTACCCTAAATACATTGTCTATTTAATAAAGATAATATGGTCCTTTACAACATGTAATTTAAATGAATATTTTCGAAGATATTACAAATTTAAAATGCGGGGACATAGCGGTTGCGGTGGTACCGGCCGAGGAGTAGATTTGAGCGTTGAGTGTATGGCCAAATTATATGACGCTCTTTCAAGAGTAACCTCTGAAGAAAACATGTTTGTATTGTCTAATGATAAAAAAGCTGTAAACATCATCTCATCACACAAATATTTGTCCTGGATGATAATTATTTGAAATTCCCCTTATTTGTAAGATAACAACTTTTTACTTAGCTTTAGGATTGTCAAATTACAAAAGAATCGCCCAAAGTATACTCCTGAAAAAAACACACCTATAGCCATAAACCCCTTCACTTTATAACTGTAGCATTAATTTATAACACGAACGCATGTGTACCCAGACCCATGTCACACAGTCACCCCAGGATTTGCTTAACAAGATTAGAAGAACGAAAAACGTCGGACAATGAGTCCGAATTAACTGCGAGTACGAATGTACATTTGTTGTTAAGAGTCACCGGAATGATTTAGGAGTTTGGAATGTTAGTTCATTTTTTTAGACGTGTAGCCTGGTGGTAAGCAGTTAACGTAGCCTATAGATATAGCACCATTAGCTAGCAATATTTGATGCATCACTCAACACCAGAATTTTGTGATGGGGTACCCCTGAAGTAAGAAAACGCGTCCCTTAATGAGCACTGGATACCTATACTCTCACCACTGGGAGCAGTTATTTGCCTATAGTCTTCTATAAGGCGATGGTTGTTAGTCTGCCTTGTTTGTTTGCATGGTGCACTACCTCTTAATTTTAGGTATGCATACATACGTGTATGAAGAAAGATTAGCCTTAGAACAGTAGACATTCCCAAGAGACTATAGCATGGGGTTCTTCAAGAAAGGAGTTATAAGGTTTTTAAAGGGTCGGCAACGCGTGAGTGACACCCCTGGTGTTGCAAACGTCCATAGGCTACGGTAACTGCTTACCATCAGGCGGGCCGTATGCTTGTTTGCTATCTTGGTAGTATAAAAAAAATACATTCTTAAAATACGTGGGAATGAAATGTATCTGGATGATTCATCATCATCATCTTAACGTCCCACTACTGAGCACGGGTCTCCTCGATACACTAGGAGGAATATTAGCCTACTATATCACGCTGGCCAGACGGGTTGGTATGGGGTCTTAAACGGTTGATTAAAGGAGTATAAATACGAGGATTTGAACTCAAAACTTATTTGAACCACCTGAGCTTTTTCAATGCTAACGGTGAGTAATATTTCTGATACCACAATTTTCTGACACTGATTGAATATATGAAGAGATATGGAAATGATTAATATGCTATATTGAATAATTTTCTCAAGTAATATTTATTCTCGACACGAGTGTACTTAAAATACAACTATCCTAGGTGGGCAGTAAAGTCTTGGTCACGGCAGAAGCCTTAATGTTCAATTTCGACATGAGTTGTCGAAATTGAACATTAAGGTCACTAGGATGACACAAAATACTAACCACTGGATAAAAAAAAAGTCAAATGAGAAATGGAAATTTGATTTTTCCTGACATTTCAAATTCAAAATCACTTATTCGTATAGATCACACTGTGACACTTAAGCAGGTCAATGAAAAATACCAAATGAGACGTCAGCTAATTTGCCTACTTCTGGGTCCGCTGAATGAACAGAGAAGGGTAGAGCTTAATGAAATAACCGGTAAGAATCTAAGGCTACTCTTTTTAATCGCCCGATATGTAGTTACAATTTGTTTGTGTTAAGATTTGTGAGCGCAGAAAACATTTGTCCTCAATATAATGTTCACAAACACTTCTAATTTAACCCAAACAAAATCCCCATTACACATATCCATATTTGTTTAAAACGATGCATTGCACATCGATTTAACGGCAATTAACTAACGGAGCAAAACGTTTGATCATTCTCAATGAGACAAACGTTGTGATTAAAAACGTTTTTACTGTGTAAATAATCCTGGAATAACGAGGTAGCAATTAAACAGAGCTTTAGACAACATTGGGTGGACAGGAGCTTACATCAAAGCGGGTGAGGGATGGCCGTAGTCACGTGTCATCGAAGATAAGTCCGTTACTTAATGTTGTGTGGCTATGAGTATAGCGGGTATACAGGCGAACGATTATAGTGGAAGTTCGAATGAATTTGCGATGTAGATGAAAGAACTAAATAATGTTAGATAGCACACACAATAATAAGAAATAATATACAAATATATAATCTAAATATTATATGTTAAAGGTGTTTATTTATCGGAAAACTATAACTTAATAATGCCATCTGTCGACGGGTGTATTCGCACGGATCGTGTCTTGTTGGAATATAATATATTTTAAGTAAAAAGAACAAGAAAAATATAAATTTTTAATAATGTAATCTAAATTCTTCTTCTTATCGTTTGGTTAGTGGTCAACCTGGTGACAGAGTTATTTAGATCGCCCGTATTTAGGCCTCTGTCGTGATCTAACGACTGATAACAGTCGGGACCGACTTTTAACGTGCCCTCCGAAGCACGGAGATGCTCAGATGAAATACCACTATGCGGTTACCTATCTATAGGGTTACCGCGCCCTTGGTAGCTTAACCCGCTGATTGTTCTGTATTAATATTATAAAAGCGAAAACTTTGGATGGATGGATAAATGGTTGTTACTTAATCGCGCCAAAACAGTTAAACGGATGTAGATGAAAAAAGGTGTAATGAAAATATCCTAGAAAATTGACGGTAAAATTATTTCAATAAAATACATTATTATTTATTATATTCTTAATAACAAAAAAAAAATTACCTGACCTGGATAGTTCAGGTCACCGCT
This sequence comes from Trisateles emortualis, assembly GCA_947095525.1. Taxonomy (NCBI): domain Eukaryota; kingdom Metazoa; phylum Arthropoda; class Insecta; order Lepidoptera; family Erebidae; genus Trisateles; species Trisateles emortualis. The sequence goes on along the minus strand of OX352736.1, from coordinate 13,801,813 downwards.
GCGGTGTGCCGTGTTCATACTCTCTCAGTCGAACAATTTCCGATTTGTTAAAACATCTTTCATACTCAGCTGTCAGATTTAAATCGTAGTAGCGGGTAGACGTAAAATCATATTCAAAACTGGCATTTGACTATACTAATATTATCAATGTGAAAGTTTGTGAGGATAGATGGATGTACGGATGTTTGTTACTCTCCTATTTAAAAACTACTAAACGGATCTGGATATAATTTGGCATAAAGATAAATTATAATCTGGAATAGCGAATATATTATTTACGTTTAACAATTATTCAATCACAAAAATAAATTATATTATATGATTTTTTATTATTGTGCATTTAATTTACGTAAATTTCGGGGCCATATCCTAAATATTATATCGCCCACTGCCAAAACGTTTGCCGGCCTCTCTTTGAAATGTGGAATGTTTAATATTTGTTCGTACTCGGTTATATTAACGACAGTAACTACTACCCGGTGTTCGTTTGTGGGATTTGTTTTAAATTAAAACGACTCTGCCTTTAGAAAATGCGCTCATATTTTAAATTGAAATGATGAAAGGGTTATTTTTTGTACGTTCTGTTGTAAATATTTATTATTATATTGACGCAGTTCATGTGTTACACTGCGTCAAAGTAAACATGGACTTTTAGACGTTGCAATTTTAATTAATCGGCCCGTATAAGTCCATTACGTATAATATATATACATATACCTGCATATGCTCACGCCTTTTTTTAAAGATTGGCAATGACAATTTTTCACTGCTGGAAATATATACATAATAATAATAGCTACCCATATATGTCCCACTGCCAGCCACGGGTCTCCTGGCTTTTTATCAAAAGAGAGACAGAGAGAGAAGTTTTCACACATGCTGGCGTAATGCGGGTTGGTGAATTACACATTGCTTTAGAATTAAAATTTGTCTTCTAATATATATTGTGTATATGCACATTGGATAAATAATATTTATATACCTACTATACAGTAATTTTGAAAATCAATAGCAAAATAAATTTTAATGATCGGACATGATCGTGCAAGGGAAAATAAAAAAGGGATTAATATTTATAAATAAATACCTTATGCCTTAACAAATAAAATCTCTTTTTCATTGGCTATTCTCTTACATCAATTTCGTTCACCTTTATTCCCAAACTCCTAATAACTTCTACATATACACTGTATTGTATATTTTCTCGAAACACCTAAGTTGTAGACGTGACTGCGACATAATAAAAGTACAGATTAAGCTCAATCAGATGGCACCGGAACGTTGGAAAGTCAGTAATTTCAGTGTGGGCAAGAGCTAGTTGGTTCGAAACGTGTTCCGAATAAATAATAGCAACTGATTAGGACAGTACAGGTGTTGGTACGTGACGGTGTACTGTATTATGTGCACAATCGTACGACACGAAAGTTGTGTGTTCGTATGTGTTATTACTACATTCTTCGTTTTAGTCAGACTTTTTGAAGTTTCTTTGATTGAACACAATATTTTACGCCTTTTTCTCATGAAGAATGCGATGTGCTACAGTAGAGGTTCTCGAACTTGTCCCCCCACTTTGAAAATCAATTATTTTTCAGTGCCTCCGAATTTTCTTTTACTAGGCCATGGTTCTAATATTTTTTTTCTGTGTCCTTTACCGCCTTCTTACTAGACCTTCAGCACCCACAAGGGGATGTAAGACTGTGATAAAGAGCACAATATTTTTATATGTATCAGGTTTGTTAAAGGTTAAACGTATTAGAAACATTGAGCATCTACTCGTAACTATAGTAACGTGTGGGCTGTGGGGTTCAAGTGCTCGGGCTAAATAAAAATCAATTAGACGACGTTACACGTGACCTGAAATCTAGCATATTAAACTATACTATATAACTATAATTAACAATCTGAGTGTAAAGGTTAATCATCCGAAACTATCCAATCCAAACCATGCACCAATTATGGTTGCGAAACGGGCAAAAGAATACCTTTTCTAAAATTGTAAATTATCACTTTTTAAAGACTTCGTAGTTCAGAACTGGTTTTGAATAAGAAAAACTGATTCCTCCATCGCAACTGGTTACGAAAGTGAGTTGCGATGACGGCCAGAATGGAATAAATATTGCCATTGCCAACGTGGCAATGCTGCCAGTTTTCTAAGCACATTTAGTAGAGACTGAAGCAGGATTTTCTTAAATATTTCGTAGCTTGTAATTAATGTCATATTATAGAATAGATAGTCGAGTAGTTTCTATAGTAATTTGTCGATCCTACTAAACAACAGACACGTATAACAAACTAAAATTTCCTCTTTATATTTGCATTATTTTGGGGTATCACCTAATTGCATAGGGAACAGGAACTTAAAGGATTAGTCTGAATTTTAATTAAGGATTAAGTTGGAAAATATATTCATAGATGTCGTGTGTGTAGTTAGAGGTAGGCAGGTATATAGGGTTAGTGGGTATGATGTTTAAATTTATTCTAAAACGTTTTGTTTAGCTGATGGAAGGATTTCATGGGTTATGAAAATAGATGGTAAAGTATACCATCTATTTGTACTATAACTGTAGGATATAGTTTTTTTTAACTATACTATACTAGACCGTAATTCAATAAATCGAAGCAAGAAATAAAATGTATCCGTCTTTAATACAAGTAATTTACATTTCATACTGTTATTTACATCTAAATATACAATATACCTAATATATATACACTTCTTAAAAAAGGAAGAAAAAATAAATAGAAAATACTCGAAAAACGGGAGGGACTGCTTAAAAGGAGTCATAAAATTACAAATGAAAATTATGAAAGTATTGATTTTCTTATTTAAAAATAAATTCGGTTGTCTAACACATAAAAAAAGGTTTACTGTTTTGTATAGAAATGTGGCCAGTCTTTTGGGCACCTTTCCTCAGAACTGCGACCTCAATCAGATATTTTATTTATAGGTATACAATATCTGATTGTTTGTAAGTAGTTTAGGTTAAGTTACTTTTATTTTAATAACTATTCATGTATATATCTTATGAAATAAATGTTGTATGGACTTATTTATATATAGATATAAATAAGTATGTTATCAGCTTGCCTGTTGATCTAGTTGTTAATGACCCTGATAGCTAAGCCGCATGTTGTAGGTCCCAAACTGCACAAATCTTTGTGTGATGAGCACAATTCTTTATTGTATCTGTATTATTTGGTGGTATTTAATAAACATTGATGACGCATTAAGTATATCCACTTTAAGGCTCTCGATATTCGATTCCACAATTAAATAAATATATATAATAGTCTTTTTCTGAAATACGATTGAATAATAGAATTCGGATAATATACGTCCAACTGTCAATACGTCTAATAATCAATTATTAAATGAATGATGGATGAAGTCAGCTCAGGACCGAATGCTGTGGAAATCTTTGGGGGAGGCCTATGTCCAGCAGTGGACGTCTTTTGGCTGACATGATGACGATGAATCGATTCAAGAAAATTTTAGTGCATATTTTTACTGCTGATAGAATGAGAGATTTATAGTCATAAAATTACACCTATTCTATTAAATAAATAAATATTTATTTTGTTAACAACTAACTATGAAACCAAATATTCTGAATAACGTAGATCTACGTATGTATAAGACATGGCACCACAAAATAGACCCGTAAATTTGAGTTCTGCTGTTCTCCACACGAACCAAACAATACCTATCTCAAATTTGAGCTATACTACATATCGGAAAAGCCAAAATCGACATAACTCCGATTTCTCCCCGTAGACGCGCCACAATTATCCAAACGTATTCGAACATTGGTACGAAAACTCAACTTTGTTCGAGCCCGGGGAGACCGGACTAAATTGTTCTGACATGGTAACTAAACAACGGCGCACAATATCAGACCCGCACTTCCTAATTGCTCTTATCAACCGAGACTATGAATTAAACTAGGTTTAGTAATCCTAGCTTAGATTGTAGTATTTCATCTGAGCGTCTCTGTGCTTTGGCATGTGAAAATCGGTCCCGATTGTTAACAGTCGTTAGATCACGACATAGGCGTAAATATGGGCGATGTAAATGACTCTGTCACCAGGTTGGCCACTAACCAATCGATTAGAAGAAGAAGAAGAACCTTTGAAAAGTTCATCTTCTTCTAATCGATTGGTTAGTGGCCAGCAACATGTATGTTTATTTCGGATTTAGCTACACTTTGTGTTCGTGAGTTGTAAGTTTGTTAAGTCTGTTGCGATACAAAGTTTTTTTCCGAATGCGGTATTTTCTTTAAAAAGAAAAAAAGTAATGAATTAAAGTTTTCTATTCTATCCCATGCGTATATTATAAACTAGCAAACATTGGTTAACTTGTATGTATTACTGTCATAATAAATCATCAATAATAAATGATTTATTATTATATTATATATTTATTTACTAATTGCGGCGGAATATTATGACGCCTACACGTTTTATTCCTTTAATTAGGTTTCCGTATTTAGGTTTAGTTAGTTCAAATTAGTTTTTAATACTATTCTTGTATATATATATAGTCTTTTACTGAAATAAATGATACAGATAAAGTAACTAAAAATAAATTGTTTTATAAAACTGTTTTTATAAAATTATTTTATTTTATTATTAAACTAGCTGTACCCGCGACTTCGTTCGCGTGTTCAGTCTTTTACTGTAAATCTGAAAACTACAAACTTTCATGAGTGTCTAGTGATTTAAACTGTGCGTTTGTTGATTTGTCAATTACGTTTTTCTGTTAAACATTAAGGTTCTGCAATTAATAAACTTCATAAAGAAATATTCCTTGTTTGTACGATTGTTCTGCTCTTCAAATTATCTTAGCGCAAACGTGAACAATCTTATGGCCTATCGCATAGCTTATCTGTGCTTAGCTTATGCCCTGTAGAAATTTCTGCGTCCATACATTTCGTTTTAAATTGGTCACTTCTAACCTGATAGGATTCCGTGTAGTGACGGATTAAGAATACAAAATATCACCACCCCTATCTATCCCAAGGGTGTCCTAAGAGTCGACTAAAGGAGTAATTCAGGCAGACAATATCCACTGCAAGAGAAGGAAAATTCAAAATAAAACCCTATACCAATCCGTCTGGCCAGCGTGGTGTAGTAGGCTAATATCCCTCCAAGTGTATGGGGGAGACCCGTGCCCAGCAGTGGGACATTTATGGGTTAATATGATGAACCTGATAGATACTGTTACACAGTTTGGGTGAGCTAAAAATCTATTAAATTCCTAAAGGGCCATTATGGTCCACCGTAGTGCTCAAGGATTTCAGAAATTGAACTGCATAGTTATTAGATTCTTTTTGATTGATCATTCTATTAATAGAGATATAGTACTCTACATAAGCTCCCGGAACAAAACTGAATAAAAAACCAGTAAACTGAACCTTATTTATTATAGTCGACCATATTGGTGAGAGTTCAACGTAAATTCGATATATATGTAGGTATCTATTATTATGTATATCTCTGAAACCATGCATTTTTTTGTACATTTTTTAATTACGAAGTTTCGGTGCCTATATCCAGCTGTATAATCATATTAGTTTAATTGTACCATTTTAATTTGCTTATTGAATGTGATTAGTTACAGTCATTTAATTACACATTATGTCTGATCTCCATCGACTAATTATTTATCATTGAGATGTTGGCCATCTGCAGTATACTTTATTAGTTTCACTAACGAATTGATGCTTCCTGAATGCATTTGTTTGATTCATTGCAGTATGCCTAGATAGTATTTGAGAGGTTTCTCAATTCCCTACGGATCCGATCACCAGAACTGTTTTTTTTAATGAGAACAATATGAAAAACTACCATTTAATTGCAAAATGTTTTTAAGAGAAAATTTTCAGATAGGGGAGGAATTCCACCTTACAGAGAACCAACACCTTAGAAGACGACAGCCAAATAACTATACACAGCGGTGTAGTTCTGTTCCTGTGTGTGAGTATAGGACTCCAACGCTCACTTAGGGCTCAATTTTGAAAGAAACGTATTCCTATCCCATGGATACTCTGCTCCCATCTTATTATGGCCCTGGTGTAAAAAATAGGTTGGTAACACGCAAGTGATACCTTTGGTACTGCAAGCGTCTATAGGCTACGGTAACTGCTTAACATCAGCTGGGCCGTATGCTTGTTTGCCACAAAAGTAGTTCTATCTCAACCATAAGACATCCACTGCTCGACATAGGCTTCCCGCAAGGTTTTCCACATCAGTCGGTCCTGAGCTGACCTTGTCCATCGGTTGCCTGCGACCTTTACCAGGTCTTCGGTCCACCTTGTTGGAGGCCTGCCCACGCTGCGTCTTCCAGTTCGTGGTCGCCACTCTAGAACCTTTCTGCCCCAACGGCCATTGGTTCTGCGAGCTATATGCCCTACCCATTGCCACTTAATTGAGGCAATTTTTCGAGCTTTGTCGATCACTTAAAAAAGAATATTACAAATCGGCCCTTAAATGACGATGTTTAGGGATTAAAAAAAAACACTGCAATTATTTTAGGGAACCTCATCTTTTAAAAGTCAGTTAAAAATATATATCAGTTAAGTATTCCGATGAGACAGAGGCCGATCACGCGTTTCGCTGTGAGTAATTTTTGTGGTCGCAGATAGACACATAGTATCATGGACTTTTCTTTAGATCTATTTAGGAATAACATTGCCTCCTACGGCAAGATTTTGCCTAGTCATTTAACTATCATCGTAATACTTCAGCCAATTCACACTCACAAAACTATAATGGAAGAATTACGCCATCACCTGGTGAAAATCGTATTAAATTTTATTGGGTAGTTATTGAGTTTATCTTGACCAGACAGATTCGGTATAGTGTTTTCTTTTCTCTGCTGCTTTCCTGATTACCTAAATTAAAGTATTGTTAAATGTTAGCGCCTACAAAAAATGAAATAGCAATTATTTTATAGGCGTTTATTAGGCGTTACTAATTTAGTCAGTGATTTTATCTGAGGTCTTGGCATTATTTACCCCTATTTTTTTTTAAATAAAATATAGCCTATGTTACTCGCAGATAATGTAGCTTTTTAATGGTGAAGGAATTTTTAAAATCGGTCCAGTCATCTTTGAGTTTATCCATTACATACAAACAAACAAACAAACAAACAAACAAAAATACAAATCTTTCCTCTTTATAATATTAGTATAGATAGGCTCGTACTACTAAATACTTAAGAGGTACTATAATTAAATCCCTAATTGTTAAATTTTTATCTTAGTCGTTAGTATTATGTTTGCTGAGCGCACAAAATTTACGTTACAAGCTAGTTTATTGTCGATATAGTTAGATTGTGTCATGTCTGTATTGCTTGTAATGTGTATTTTGACTCTAAATTAATAAATAAACGTTCACAATATGTTAAGATTTATTATAAACCAACACAACGGTCCTCACAATTTTACGATAACATTCAAACTTTTGTTTCAATTTTCAATTTTATTTAGACGCCCCATTTAACTGGACATTTTTCACAAGAGATAACTGTAGTTTATTTTTAAACTGCAATAACGAAGGGTCCAAGCGATATTTTTTGTAGAAAGGTCTATAGTGTCCCTTTTTGTGTTTAGTTTATGGCCGTTCAATGTTGTGGAAGTGTGTGGAAAGTCAGAGATATGGCGGCAACGTAACATGCCATAAATATTGCCGCCAATATACGGATTTATGCCGGTTATCACGGCTTTTTACGAAAAAAAAATTAAAACTTTGAAATATGTGCTTCGTTGGAGTTTTATTTATGAGTTTCTAATTTTTCTTTTTCAAAGAGGAGGTGCTGGTGAGTTGTGATAGGGTTTACATTGTTTTAGTGCTCCCTGCTATGCCTAGTTAGGGTTAGCGTTTGATGTTTTATTTATTATACTTAATTTATAACACCCAAGCCCTCATCTGTTGCTGGTTTACTATATTATAGTGAAAGAGTAACAAACATCCATACATGCATCCATCCATCCTCATAAACTTTCACATTAGAAGTAGGATTTTTGTATATATTAATTTGCTAATCTAACCAGCTTACTTAGCATGTCAATATTTGCAAGACGTTTAGAATATAGAAAATCCGTAAATGGATTTTTTTAACAACATTAATTACCAATTAATTACCACATCGTTACCAAATGTAGCGAGGGACTTTACACAGAGTAACTATGCCCAGACTCAGCACAGCTATCTGTGGACTACCACTAAACCAACAGGCTAGTCTAAATTCAATAAATACCAGTTACCTAGTTTATATATTATAGTAAAGGTGTTATTTGACGATCAGATAATGTAAATCCTCTTAAACGTTCTAATTCTAATTGCCACAACAAAAAAGTGGTCGACACAAAGCTGGTGTAAGTCTTACAAGTGCGTAGTGTTTATGTTTCATTAGCCTGTTTTGTTGAGAGTGTACTTAAGAGGTATGGAGCCCAGGTGTACCACTGTTTACAGGGTAGCAGAGGTCATGCTACCGAAATTCCGAAGGGTGCGAAGGTTAAGGAAAGGCGTGGAGAGGGATTACTGCGAGGATTTTTTATGTAAACTCAAACATTACAGAACGAGCCCTGTGCTGCAAGGGTACTTTACAAACATACAATTAATGCACGTTAAGTACATTAAAGTTTATGAATCACACAAAGATTTCCCATGTGGGAATCAAATCTACAACAGTGAGAATCAGCGTTTCGCTGTTATTTCTACAATAGTTGAAATATTGAAGACTTTATTGGTTTTCACATAACTTAAGCCCGGTTTATTTCCTGTGAAAAGAAGTAAATATTAATTGCTTTGCTTAAAGTAGACATCAAATTAATCGAAATAATCAATATATTTAATCGATAATTTTATTTGAATCGATATTTTTATGTCTACATATTCTAAATCATAATATTATCATAAACTCAAGGAAGACTGGATATTATTTAATTGCGAAACAAAAAAAAACACCACACCACTCTATACATTTCCCTGTCCAATTTGAAAATTACGCACGTCGAAGATTATCGTTGTCAGAGCCCCGCGTGGACCGGAAGCTGTACAATGCTAGGGTGGCGCGCCAACCACGGTTATTATCTACCTGCAACGTCACTTCCGCTTGGACTCTCACGCTTACCGCCCTCTCGCTTCGTTGCAAACGTTGGGGTTCGATTTTTGAAAGTGCATGTTGTATGTTACTAATGCTTTTCCCTCCGTAGAAAAGCTTTACGCATGAATTATTGTGAATGAAAAACGTTTTGTTTTAGTTTAGTTTTGAGTTTTGTTAGAATATGTAGTTTGTTTAGTTTCTGTATATTGTAATATGTGAATAAGTTGCGAATTATTTAATAATAATAATAGCAACCCATATATGTCCCACTGCTGGGCACGGGTCTCCTCTCCTCAATCAAGAGAGAGAGAGAAGGGTTTAGGCCATAATTCACACACGCTGGCCTAATGCGGGTTGGTGAATCAGACATGTCGTTAGAATTTCTTCTAAGACGTGTGCGTTTCCTCACAATGTTTTCCTTCACCGTTAGCAGATGGCGAATCATTTGATTAATACATATAAACTCCACAAAGTGAAATTTACATTGGTACTGCGGCCCGGGATCGAACTTGCATCTCTTGCGTGCAAGTCGGTTACTTTCCCACTCGGCCACCACCGCTTGTGAATTATTTAATATTAGATATTATTTAATTTTGTTATATTGTGCTATTTATATACATATTTTTTTTAGTTATATTATGATCGTCTTTGTTCTAGCTTCTATCCTCTTTAGACTCCTGGTGGAACCAAAACCAGCTCTACCTGTGCTCACACCGTTTCCACTTCTTTTGTCTAGGTCTATGTGTGTAATTTTATATATTTTGTTTTTGTTTCTTTCTTTCTGTGTTTATATATTCTATATTATTATAATGTGGAATAAATCATTTTGAATTCGAATTAAATTGCATGAAAATTGTTTTATGGCTAAATAAATAGCTATTTTAAGTCACATCATATACATACACATACACATAATATCCTCCTAACCAAATTATATATCGTTCATGATGGTTAATCTCGACGGAAGCCGCAATTTCCGAGTAATGCCAAAATATATAGATATTGGGCTTTTCGTCTCAACGTTCTCAATAGATAGGTACACTCAGCACCGGAGTAAGCTGTACAGGACCGCTATCTGAAGATTCGTTTATTAAGCAAACCATTATATATATTTCTGGGGATTTTGGTAACAGTGTACAATAAGACTAAAAATATTTTACACAAGTTCATACATTGGTTTTCCTAAAAAACTTATCTTCATATAGTGGCCCTGTACAGCTAACTCCGTTGCCGACCGTACCTGATTTTTTTTTTAATACTACTTGGGTGGCAAACAAGTATACAGCCCGCCTGAAAGCCTATGGACGCTTGCAATATTAGAGGTATCACTTGCGTGTTATCATTTACAAGCCTTGGCAAGCACGTTAGTCCTTTTAGACCTACGCCTGATCTATCTCCAGTTGTATCAGATTACCGTTCCATCCATTTATAAGAGAGAATAAATAGTGCGTCTGTATCTGCGCACACATTTGTGCACTATAGTAGACGCGCAGATGACAAATCTCAATCAACCTTAACCGATGTGATCGAAATCCAGTTTGAGTCCATTTACTAATGTTCTCCTAACCGAATGTTGGTCACGGCGGCTAATCTCAACGAAGACTTGCCAAGTGCGCGGGACATATTATAGTGCACAAGTGTGTGCGCCAACACAAGTGCACTCTTTATTCCTTCACTCTCATAGTCCGACGGGACGGCAATCCGATACGACCGGAGAGAGATTAGGTTTAGGACCAACGGCTTTACGTGCTTTCCGAGGCACGGGGGTGTAAACACCACCAATTTCCAAACTCTGGGTATCTATTGTGAATTTCTTGACGAAAAACCCAATATTAATTTTTGGCCCGACTCGGGCATCGAACCCGGGACCTCATGATCAGCAGTCACACACATCGACCACAGAGTCACCGAGGCAATTATAACTACCCTAAATGCAAATTTAACAAGATTATAACCGACTTTGATTTAACTTACTACTATAAAGTGAAGTTAGGATATACACTAAACTGAAGACGTAAACAGTTAACAGAACGTTGGCCACTTGTGACGTATAAAGTCCCTCTCCATTACAAATAACTGTCTAATTAAACGGTTCCTGGCTCCCAGCCATGTGTCTTCGAGTTTGCAGGTATGTGTTACATACAGACGGTAACGATGTAGAGCTTATTCTTCTTTAAAAAAAATATTTTATCTTTTAAAAAGAAAACTTCTGCACAATAGAACAAGCGCTGTGCCGCTTTTGAAGAAAAGTTTAGTGTGATTATTTTTTTTCTGTCAAGATAATACGTAGAGGAGCTGGTAATTTTGCTGTGAAACCGACCAATCTGATTGGGGAAGTACCTATATTTAAAGGGTTCTGGTTTAAGATATTTATTTTCTCAAAAGAAAAGGTTACCATGTAGACTTATAGTCAAAGTGCTCGAATTTATTTACTAAATTCAAAACAGTAATTACATAATTTTTACCCCATATTTAAGAAGTTTGAAAATAATCATAATAACACGATGGAACAGCTGGGCGTTCGTTAGTGGTTATCTGGGCAATCTAGGTAGAGCCTATACTATGACATCCAGATTAATGGATAAATAACTGCAAAAAAACAGAGCCTCTAGACAAGTAGCATAAGCGATAGTCGAATCGAAAAGTCAAAAAAACAAATGTATGGGATTTGACGTAAGTCTACGATATAATGTCGGCAAGTTACGTCAAATCCCATACATTAGCTTTTTTGACTTTTCGATTCGACTATCGCTTATGCCACTTGTCTAGAGGCTCTGTTATTTTAGACGAAATACACTCCATCACTAAGAATGTAACTGCTCATCACACAGATATTAGTCCCGAGTAAGAATTCAACCACGACCTACGTCTTAACAAGCATTCCATTTAAAAAGGCCATTTAACGTTAGTGTAGATTAAAACATTGAGTTTGACGATCATTGTTCCCGTATGTATAAATAGATTCGAGCAAATTATCTTGTTGTGCCCAAATGAGGAGTCAAACACGGAACCCTTTCTGCGGGATTGTGTTTTCGCATCGCCGCGCTGGAAAGGGGATCTGCCACATGATGCCGTTAGAAAGGCACCTTAAGTCTTTAGTCTGTCAGTTAAAGTTTTGTAAAGCTGTTCATAATAATATACCTACTTACCTACCGATTTGTGAAAATTGAAAGGAAAAGGGTCGAGCTAGTCTTAGGTTAATGAATGGAAAATGTCTCAAAAGATCTTTGCAAAGTTTTAGCTTTATAATTATGGTATAATTATTGGAATGATTTTAAATTAGATGTTTGGAATTGGTACCGTACGTGGGTCGGTATTAGGCACCGTTATAGCAAGTAAAATGTTTAAGTGTAAGTTTTTATTAGTCGAATTGTGTGGTTAGTAATCAATTTGGTAATGGAGTTGTTAAAACCGCCCATGTAAGCCTCAGCCGTTATCTACTACTAACTTTCCAGCAGCGCCTGTAGATTAGTGGCGTAGGCGGTAGTTGAATCGAATAGAATAGAAAGCAAATCTGGGTTATTTGACATAAGTTTACGACATTATATCCTTAAATATTCTCTTTCTGTTGTTTATGCCACTTGTCTAAAGGGGCAAATATGCGCAGATGATTTACCAATGTGGTGGCCGATTAGCGAGTGCATCTAGCTACGACGTGCGACATCCGGACTCTTGAATACAGTCGTGTGTTAGTATGGGTGTTGAACTGCTTTCTATCAAATTGTTAACCCTTATAATTTCAGCTTTACAGGTTCCCTGTCCCATGAATCATATGTGATACATAACAATTGATTTTCTATTGTGTCTAACTTGGGACAGCGAATGGGTTAACAAAGTTTTGCTCTGTTGCCTTCGATTTTGACAAAATTGTAGATTTTTGGCGTGGATCTTCTTCTGTTTGGATAACTTGGCGGAGACATCGTAACGCAAACACACCGTGTTTTGATATTATGGCTGTCCCGCGGCGTTTCGTAACGTCTAATTGGAACAAAAATATTCATGTAAATTTTGGTAAATTACAATAGGAACTACTTGGTAGTTTCCTCCCGTAATTCGATAATATCTTGAGAATATAATATTATTATATACAAGTTGAAAGTGTAGGTATTTATGGTAGGCCACAGAATGTTGCTCATCTACACATCTGTATTCCATTAGCAAATACGGTTTAGCACGCCTTACATACTCCAGTTTAAGCTGACCTTCCTCCGCCCCCTCGGCTGTTATATAATTGGATATGTTATGGGATAGGTGATGTTTGATCAGGGCTCTAATATGAGTGGTCTTGTCGTAAGACGTAACAAACGCCTGAGGTGCCATCAACCAGGTAACGGGTGAGATAGGGCTGTCAGTATGTATTTTGATTAATGAGTTACTTTAATACGTTGTGTGTTATTAGCAGAATGGGTGAAGACCAAAAGAAGGGTATAGTCTATGTATATATATATTATTTATAGGTGGAAACAATAAATGATGAAAGAAGCAATGCTAAGCTATGCTTCGTGGTTAGCTCAGTGATTTAAATGGTTACATCGCCATTTACCATCGCGGCGTGTTGCAGGTTCAATCTGGTATCTGTTTAACATCAGGCGGGTCGTATACTTGTTTGCCACCCAAGCAGTATAAAAATAAAACTTCACACGAAAAAGAACTAGAAATTGACAAAATGGTTATTCCGAGTCTGGGTGTATTTTGTGTCCGTAAATTGTACGTTTGTAAAGTTCCCTAGTGCGGTATTTATTAAAAATAAATAAATGTTATAGTTTTGGACAGCCCTGAAATCAAAATATAGGCGAATTTTTGTGTTCTTTTTTCATATCAAAATGGAGCAACGAAATAATAAAAATATGCGAAGGAATAAGAGTTGCGTTAGGTAAAAGCATATAAGTAACTAATAAACCTCGTACACAACACGGTTTATTAGTTCCTTAGGTAAAAGTTAGTTTAGTACCTATGCATATGAAAACTTTTTAGTATACACTAATAATTTATATATACCAATCTGAAACAAGGTCGACTCCGGTCCGTGACGTCACTCCAAGACATAAACAAGCGGTGGACAAATTCGAACTCTGGAGTAAGAGCTCGGATAGCACAGTTGGTAGTGCGCTGGGCCGGAACCCGAGAGGCGCAATAGTTTAAATAATGCGTGAAGCCGAACTGAACTCAATATTAAGATTTTTAGCAAGCAAGCCCGACTGGGGAAGGACTTCGACCTAACAGAAGATCACACCCAATTAATTTTTGATTAGTACATACATTTTTAATTAATTATTGTGTCTCTCGCACTCCATATTATATAAATCTAACTGCCATCCTTACGAAGAGAAACATTTTAGCTAGCCGTTGTAATCTCGTTCGGATCGCGGCCACGAATTTCATAAGTGCTCGGTACAGTTAATGGATGAAAACATTAAGTCCTTGGGACCAACATGTTCGGCTTTGCTCCCAGACCCCAGTGTCATGTAGTCACATTTGCATATACGATTGCGGTGATCTCCCTACCGTACCATTCAGTGTATGACTATATTGAGCCGTTGTAAACTTTGTGAAGGTTTTGGAAATGTTGCGTTTGTGGTATAATTTATTTTTTATACTACCAAGGAGGCAAACAAGCATACGGCCCGCCTGATGGTAAGCAGTTAGCGTAACCTATGGACGCTTGCAACACCGGGGGTATTACGCGCGTTGCCGACCCTTTAGAAACCGTATAACTCCTTTCTTGAAGCAACACGTGCTGTAGTCTCTCGGAAAAACCTCAGCAGGAAGCTCATTCCACAACCTCATCGTACGTGGGAAGAAATTCCTCTGAAACTGTACAGTATTTTTTTAATTCTTTTGTATAACTGGCTGTAGTAAAACCTGTGTCGCGAGGGATTTTAAAAATATAGGTACAATTCATGGATTCAAAATATACTTAGACGTGCAGAATGATCTGAGGAAGATATCTGAATGCAACCTGGACCAGATTCTAGATTATTAAACGTTGCGAGCAACTAATGGACAAGGTCAGCTCAGGAAGTAGTAATAGTCGGTGTAGTAGAAGTCTTTGGGAAAGCCGTAGACGATTTTTGCCTAAGACGAATGTATGGATTTAGAAATTTTAGAATCAGTTTACTTAACCTGAGGATGAAACACAGGAATGCATTCACTTATTACTAGAGCAGCACCAAGGAAGTCATTTTGAAAGCTTTATCAGCGATTAAACAAAAGTCAGCATTTTTTTTTTCTACAGTCAACTGTAGAAAAAAAAAATGCTGACTTTTGTTTATTTTAACATTCATAAGTATCATGCATTTGATGAATGAATGACTTTGAGTTTGAGTTTAAAAACTCTTTCTTATTTAATGCACACTTAAATATTGTTAAGAATTTAACTTAAATTTCATATTGCAATTAAAAGTGGATTTCATGGTGTACTATCAACCAGTGAGTCGCGGCAGAATTGTAAGATAATATATGGACTGTAGATTTATTCACCGTCCTTCAGTAAGCCTCTGCATCCATATCCATGGGCTTGTTGGGGATTTAGAAGGCTCTCAGTCGAGTAACCATACGTATACCTAATGTTAGCAAGCAATAACAAAGTTATGAAACATTCGAGTCCAGTTTAGGGTCAGTTGGAGTGCGTCGCAAAAGTTTTCAGCGGTCGGCCTCCCTGTTATTTATTTTCTATTTCATATTTACCTCCCTTATATTGAGATTGAAGATTCATTCATATGTGAGGTTTTGATTAAAAGCGTAGAATGACAGGTGCATAAGTAATTTTATGTTAAAATGGTTGTCCGTGGTTTCTTCGGCGATAAATTTGGATTTTGTCTCGTTACGTTTATTGTTATTATCATGCTCCTTTTGCGCCGTAGTGTGATGATATAATAGCCTAGTTTGGCGTGTTTTAGCCAAAAAACAAGCAATATCTTCAGCTCAATTATTGATATTCAATTGGGATATTAGGCTTTACATCAAAAAAGTCATAAAACATTTTACTCCGCAAAACATAAAGTGCAGCAAATATAAGGAGGAGATGACAGCAGACATTGAAATCCGTTGACATAGATTCAGAGCCTACTGAGTGCGAGTCGACATCTCAATTAGGCGATTGCTTGCTCAGAGCGAGCGCGGGACAAACACAGAGGGCTTTGTGAGAGACTCTGAGCGACGGCGACGGCTACGAGTCCTTTAGTGCGTGTTCAGACCGCGTGATGGACTAATACGCTGATGGTACTGCTTGTCAACTATTGGCTGATTTATTTTTTAAACATTTCTGTAGATTTCGTTTATAGTTGATTTATTAATGACCGTTTTATGGTATATCTTTTAAAATGTAGGATATATGAGTAGCAGTCCACCTTCGAAAAGTACATCCACATTACAAAAGACTATAACTGTACGGTTTGTTCATTGGTTTAAGTGGTTAGGTATCTCGCCATTTACCACTGTGTGGCACGTTGTGGTTCTTTCCCGCACGGGACAAAAAAATGTATTCCTCGAAGCGATGCGCTTAGGATATCATAGCGCACCTGAATGGTGCGTTTAGAGGAATACTTTAGATGCGCTTCGTTAGGTGCGTTTCAAAATGGGTGCGCTTCGAGAAATACCCCACAAATTGTTGTCCCGAGCCTGGGTGTACTTTATGTCTGTGAAATGTATAAAGTTTATAGAGTCCCTTTCGACATTACTTTTTGCCCACACGTATGCATGTAGTGCGAGAGATGTCTTAACTAACTACACTGGCGAGCAAAAAAATCGACTCACTTCATACTTTTGCACTCAAAGTGTTCTAATTTTAAAATTAAGACCTAAATCTTAATTTAGGTCTTAAATTCTTTAAGTTCTATATGTTAGCTTTAAAAAAAATAACAATTACTACAGTGTTAACTTTTAGACATTGTCACAAAAGTCGAGGAACAGTAACTGTATGATTTCGTACTCGTTAACTCAGTTAGCATTGCGTGACCTTAGGGCGTATAAAAGGTGACGTACCCCTTTCACCCTTATCAGTTGACCATGAAACGTCAACAGGTACACATCTCCTCAATCTGCAAGCAAGAAAATTTCCCGGAAATGGATACAACAGCGGAAGCAGCGGCTCAAGCAGTTATCCTATTGCAACAGGGCCTGAGTCAATGTCAAGTGGCTCGTACTTTGCAGATGAGCCAGTCAGCGGTATCAAGAATATACCGAAGGCACCGGGAGACTGGTGGCTTTCACCGACGAAGAGGTTCCGGTAGAAATCGATCCTCTTCGGAGGCAGACGATCGCTTTATCGTCCGTACTTCGCTGAGGTATCGTTCTCTCACCGGGGTCCAAGTTCAACGGAAGCTCCGAGGAACACGTGGGGTAGCTGTAAGTTCTTGGACAGTGAGAAGAAGACTCAAGGCAGCAACCCTCACTCCAAGAAGACCAGCAACGGGTCCCAAATTGACTGCAGGTCATCGAGCAGCCCGGCTACGTTTTGCAAGAGAACACGTCGATTGGACTGAGGAGCAATGGCGCCCTGTTCTCTTCTCGGATGAAAGCAGAGTATGCCTACATGGTAGCGACAGAAGGAGAAGGGTGTACAGAAGGTCGGGGGAGCGATACGCACAATGCTGCATAGCAGAAACTGTTGCGTACGGAAGAGGTTCCTGCATGGTGTGGGCTGGCATATCAATGGAAGCAAAAACTGAACTGGTTTTCATTGAAACTGGCCGCCATGTGGGAGGGTTGACCGCACATCGGTATATTAAAGATATCTTGGAAGACCACGTCATCCCATACGCTGGTTTTATTGAAGAAAACTTCATCCTGATGCAGGATAATGCCCGTCCACACAGCGCAAATGTCGTGCGGCAGTACCTGCGGGAAGTGGGTATCGCTGTTATGGACTGGCCAGCTCGTAGTCCGGACTTGAATCCTATTGAGCATTTATGGGATGACCTAAAGAGAAGAATCCGGGCTAGAGATCCTGCACCAGGTACAAGAGCTGACCTGCAAGCGGCTCTGACCGAGGAATGGGAGGGTATACCACAAGACAGAGTGAAGCACCTCATTGAGTCAATGAGGAACCGTTTAGAAGCTGTCATCAGAGCAAGAGGAAGTAACATTCGTTATTAAAGTGGTAATCATTAAGTAATAAAGTTTATATAAAATGTTATGATGTCTTTTATTTGAATTTTTTTTACCTTTACTTTTCAAGTTTTAGTACTCACAAAGTTTGAAACCATTTATTGTTCAAGAAAATGAGTACCTACAAGTTAAGAGTATTTGTACTCATTTTAAAGCCAACATCTAGAACTTAAAGAATTTAAGACCTAAGTTAAGATTTAGGTCTTAGTTTTAAAACTAGAGCACTTTGAGTGCGAAAGTATGAAGTGAGTCGATTTTTTTGCTCGCCTGTGTATTTACACCTGTAATTTATTTATTTCATGCGGTATAAGAAAAAAAAAATACACGACGTAATAGTAGTATAAGTAGTAGGTAGTAATACGTATTAATACTTGAGGCATCAAAGGTATTGTTAGCGTCCACAGTCAACAATAACTGCCTACCACGGCGGCCGTTTATTTATATGCCAATTAAGTAGCCTTCGAAAATCACAAAAGCCTTTTTAAAATCTAAACCTTTTTCTCTGTAAATATTCGTAAGACGATATTTAAGAAGGTAAGCTTTAAAATCCACCAGTTAATTTTATAGTATTAGGTATTCACGTAGGCATATATTATGATATTCTCTCTTCGCAAAGGTGATCGTTTAGAGCCTTTGTACCTACGTAACACGAACCCTTCTTACGCACTGCGGTAAGACCGTTTAGACGTTCTAGTGGACGATGCGAGTAACTAGCGCCAGTTTATAGGGTAAGTCACTTAATTTTTTTTATATACATCTTACGCAAAAAATATACATTCGATTTACCTGATGGTTACTTGTAGGCTTGCTATTGGGTTGCCAACCCAAAAATTGTTTCACTAGAGTTTTGTGATGGAATTATTCCTAATATTATACAGGAAAACGTTTCTTAAAGCATTCCGAAGATAAACACAAAAGACCTGTATTCAGGCATAGGAACACTACTGCATCTCTGTGTGTAGTTATTTTGATGCTGTTTTCTTTAAGGTAGAGGTCCTTCCCTAAGCACTGAAGCCATGTACTCACAATCAACATGTGTAGTTAGAGAAGCAAATGATGACATCTAATTTCTTAACTCAATCTCTTTGGTCACGTAGTTCTGTCATGAGTATGATTATATCTATTCGATACGACTGTACAAGATATTCTGAATATATTTGATATTCAAAGTTTGTTATTTATAAACGTGACTCAGTACTTGTTATTCAAATATTGAATGATATTGATTAGATTATGTGAATGAACTTTTATAATCCCCTGAATAATTTACTTTTACGTCAAAATAGATAATAATTGTCTGGTACTAAATACATTTCTTATTTTTTATACTATTTATTTCGTCAGGCGAGGTGGAGCGACGATCTTCGCCAAGCGGCTGGGAGTAGATAGGTGGCGTGCTTTTGGAGAGGCCTTTGTCCAGCAGTGAACTGCGATAGGCTGATAGTGATGATACTACTTAATTAAAAATCAAATTGTGAGCAAGAATTAGCCTAGGATTTGACACAGTTTAAGTTAATTAATATGGAAGAAAAGCAAAAATAAAATAAATTAAGTTAATTTCGGTCAGTATTCGGCCTCTTTGGTAATTTATAAATAAATTTATAGCAGGCAAGTCAGCTAGATCAAGTACTGGCTTGTACTAAAGTAGGCACGAATGTTTTTTTGCCGCGAACACAGATGTTCTGAATAGTTCGACGCTTTACGATCAAGAATATTACATTTTGGATACAATTGACGTGTACATATGTGTCAGAAAAATGTTACACATATTTATGCCAGACACAAATGTGTCCCTCGTGTATTGAGTGCTATCGTCACGTAAAATGATTTGCTTGTATTTTGTTACTGGGTTATTGATAATTGGGATACTGGTGGCCTGTCCCCACTTCGCTTGGGTAAAACAATTTTTGAAGATAAATATTGTTAATTTTGCGAAAAGAAAACTCCCGCATTGAACAAGCCCTGTGTCGCGGAGTACGTTACAAACATACAATTAACGATGTTATGTCATGGTGCGCCCCAATACATTATATTTTGTTCAAAGTCGAAATCAAATTATATGTATACAAAATTCATACAAACAATAAATACATAAATATAAAGATAGATATCCACCTGATTGTAGGCTCGATCAGTATTCTGTACACGTGCACGCGACAGAGGATCGCAAGAGCGAGTACAATCAACGACATAATTTCGACAACGACCGTGCAATTACTTAAATAGATTGTGGCCAGAACGGGAACGTCTATTTTGTATTATTTTGAATATATTTACATTTCAATATTCAGGATTATGGTTAAGGAAGGAATTGACTACCTGCTGCGGTATACAACCATACTTGTAGTGGATATACCTACTTAATTATAAACTCATATTTATGTACTTAAATATACATAAATCATCATTTTTGCTTACTCAGATTTCTGAAGATAAAACTTATTATATATTCTGTATTTACGTATGTATTTATGTATGTATTATCTTATATCGTACTATTATTACTGTGCTATTTATTATAGCATTATCTTTACTAAATGTACTCTTCGTTTACCCTTACTTTCCTCTGCACTTTCCATCACTCAAAGGTTTGCTGTAAGAGAACTCAACTTTGAGTTTGTACATAATAATGTTAAATGTTTGTTATCTATCCTGTATTTTATTTTGTGTACATTAAAGACTTAAAGAATTCTCCAGGCGCGTTGGCACTGATCTCGCGTGACCGGATGGATGTACTGAATGGATCTGGATGAAATTTGGCATAGAGATAGATTATAATCTGGAATAGCGAATAGGCTTTTATCGCGATAACCGACATCCACGTGGATGGAGCCGTGGGCAATAGCTAGTAATAATATATACAGACGTGTGAATTAATAACCTCCTCCTTATTAAAGTCGGTTAAAAATACATGAAATCTGCCAACAAAAGTTAGCTACCAAAAATCCGTGTTCCACACAATCTTAGTAGTAAACTTTACCCATAAGTGATGGATTGGTGGGCGGACGCGAGTGTGTACGTCCATTAGTCAAATAGGTTTTCCATCAAGATTAACTTATCTGTTCGCTGACAACCCCCAGTAAGTTATTCATTGTACAATTACCTTAGAATTGAGGGTTGTGTTGAACTTTGTTATCATATTTGGAGATTAAATGTGGAGTCAATAAAAAGTTTTATATCAAATCAAATCTAATTGTCTGTATAGTAAACTTTACCGTGTTTTAGTTATTTATTTAGTAATTATAATCCCTACAAATATTATAAGGGCGCTCATAGCTAGATGCACTCGCTGTTCGATATACGATCAGCGGGTTAAGCTACCAAGGGCGCGGTAACCCTATAGATGGGTGACCGCATAGTGGTAATTTATCTGAGCGTCTCCGTGCTTCGGAGGGCACGTTAAAAGTCGGTCCCGACTGTTATCAGTCGTTGGATCACGACAGAGGCCTAAATATGGGCGATTTAAATAACTCTGTCACCAGGTTGACCACTAACCAAAACGATAAGAAGAAGAAGAATGACATTTGGTAAGGAGATAGATGGTATTCCGGGGAAGAACATAGGGTTATTTTTTAAAGACAACACCCGCACTAGAGAACAAGCTCTGTGTCGCGGGGGACTTTACAAACATACAATTAACGGACACAAATTACACCCAGGCTCAGAACAACTCTTTGTGGATCACACAAAGTTTTGGTCCTGTGTGGGAATCGAACCCACAACCTCGTGCACAGCAGGCGCATACTGCAACCACTGAACCACCAAGGCATTCAATATCCACGGGTTGAGTCGTTAGCTATAATTTTTCTATAATTTTGTTTTCTACAAAGGGGGCAAAGAGGATTTTCGCTGTGGTCCAATGTGGACTAAATGTGTTGTGAACCCCTGTTTAGGCTTCCTCATATTTTTTCCACAGTTGCCGATCTTGAGCTGCTTGCATCCAGTACTTCCCGCAGCTCTAAGTTAAGTCATCTGACCACCCAGTAGAGGTCCTCCCACCCTCCTTTTTCTGTACGTGATCGCCACTCAAGAACCTATCACATAGTAGTGCTAAATATTGTAACTATTATTAAGTTACAATAGTATATAGTACTGTCTTGGTACCTATCTAGGTGATTCTTAAAACAATAAAGATAAATTGATAATAAATAAGGTTATCGAGGTTTGAATGTCGTAATACTTACGTCAGAGCTGATAATGACGACTAGCGTGCAAATATTGGGCTATCTAGTTAAGTATTATTATCTTAAACTTATAACTCTTTCATTAATTTACCAGAGGGATAAGCAGAGACTATTGTAACGCGATCTTAAGTAGGACGCTTAAATTATGCTCTAGCGTGCGCGATGAGGAGCTTACACCGCCCGCGCACCTCCCGCCAATGGACAGTGGACGAGACGCGTAGCGAGAGAGTCAACCACGCGATGCAACACACGCACATTATCGTTATCCTGTTGTTATTGTTGTTTTCTGTGTTACTTGTTTTATCTGAACAATATCCATATATATATATATATGTTTACACTGTTAGTCGTGTTTAGAACTCATTTACCCGTAAATTAATCTTATTCTATGTATATCCACATAAGCATTTTTTAGCTTTAATTACGCTTATAACATTTTTCTTTACCCGGCTGTTTGCTGGATCATTTTTTGATTCATCTGGGCCAAATATAGAAATTGGATTTCGGACAAGAAATTCTCGATAGATGCCTGAAGTTTGGAAAAGCATTTACACCGCTCTGTCTTTGAAAGCACGTAAAGCCGATGGTCCTACGCCTGATCCCTCTAGGGTTGTGTTGGATTGTCGTCCCATCAAATAAAGAGTACAACGATGTACCTGGTGATAGAGTTATTTAGATCGCCCATATTTAGGCCTCTGTCATGATCTAACGACCAGTCGGGACCGACTTTTAACGTCCTCCGAAGCATGGAGACGTTCAGATGAAATACCGCGTTGAGGTACCGCGCCGTTGGAAGCTTAACCCGCTGGTCGTTTACCGAACAGCGAGTGTACCTGGCCATGAGCGCCTTAGTACATATAAAGGCGCTCATAAAACGTAAATTATTTTAATATAGAAGAGAACTCAATACTAAATGAATTTACTTACTATTTACTTTACTTATTTATTTTTTCTCTAGAGAGAAAAATAATATAGTACCTACTTAATGCTATGAGTCACATTTATATCTAATCTTTTAGTTCCTGTATCATTGTGTAGCTTATTGGAATATAATCGTTATTATTATGTACTGTTTTGTTATCATTGACATATTTATAAATATTTATTGTGTGTAAAGTCTTTCTCTATGTTTCATTAACATCACCATAATTGCCACATTAAGTCCACCACTGGGCATGTCTACATTTCCAGGTTTATTTAGAGGAAACATTACGAAAGTTTTCTGTTTCCTTGATATCATTATTTAGACTGTTGTTTCCAGTAGACGACGATGCGGAGGAATTTTATGACGCTTATTAAGCTTATTTTTCTTTTTAACAAGTGTAAATATAGTAATATTGTATATACATTCTGATATCTATTACCTACTATGATTACGAATTATCTCAAATGCCTAAGGCCCAATCACTGCTATGTAATCATAAGTGATAGCAGTCTATACTTTTCACGTGATTAGAAAGTTAACATATTTTTAGCTAAAAGTATAAGCGTTGCCAATGTTGCCAGTCTGTTAGGCACCGTTTCAACTGGACTGGCAACAGAGACGCGGAGGATTTTATGACGCAGTCTTATTTCTATTTGTCAACTGTAGGGTTTTATTTTTAATCTAGTTAATATGTTTTTTTATTATAGTTGATTTATTATGAATCGAAATTGGTAAAAGATAAAATATTTATAATATTATTTTTTGGGGAAATAGCGAAACGATTGATCGACGTAACGCTTCGCATACGTATTTCTCACACGGAGAAACAGCATTGCCATTCAACGTGGCAATACCGCTAGTCTTTTGGTCACGTTTCCAGTTCACAGTGATGCTGGGAATATTATGACGCGTAATGTAGTCTGTTTAATTAATAAAGTTATTTTCCTCATATTGAAAGTATTATCATCGAAATCATTCCAAACCCGCTAGCGAAGTGGCAAAAACGGTAGTAGAATCGAAAGAAAAAACTGACTAACCAAATCAACAAAAAATACAGTAAAATCCTATACATTTACGTTTTTGATTTTTCGATTCGACTACCGTTTATGCCACTTTGACTTGTCTAGAGGGGCTGGTCAGTTCATATACTTCGTATTATTCATTTTCATTTCATTTTTTAAAAGGCAACTCCCGCACTAGGGAACAAGTTCTGTGTCGCGGGGGATTTTACAAACATACAATTAACGGACACAAATTACACCCAGACTCAGAACAACTCTTTGTGGGTCCCTGTGTGGAAATCGAACCCACAACCTCGTGCAGAGCAGGCGCATACTGCGGCCACTGGACCACCAAGGCAGTCTTCAGTCAGATTATTCATTAAACTACGTAAATTATGAGGATTACTTGCCTTGTATTTTGTATTATAATAAACAATATGAGTCATGTAAAAAAAGATATCTACAATATAGATAACATCAGCCAACCTAAGGATGTTGCGTAAATATTTAAGTGTATGACTCACAAAAATAACGTTTTATCAATCATTTATTCAAGTATTAGATACATTTTTATTTGTGACAAATATTACTTTCTTTTAATATGTTATTGTCTAATAATAATAAGCCTTCCAAAGGCCCGGGTATTCTCCTTGAATGATGGGAAAATACCAATAAAAATATAGTGATAAAGAGAGACATAATAATAACAGTTACCCATATATGTCCCACTGTACCACTGCTGGGCATGGGTTTCCTCTACTCTATCAAGAGAGAAAGAGAGAGTGGGTTTAGGCCTTAATTCACACACACTGGCCTAATGCGGGTTGTCTAAGACATGTGGGTTTCCTCACGATGTTTTCCTTCACCGTTAGCACATGGCAAATCATTTGATTAGTACATATATACTTGTGAAATTCACATTGGTACTGCCTAGGATCAAACTCGCACCTATTGCGTGCAAGTCGGTTACTTTCTCACTCGGCCACCACCGCTTAATTGTCTATAATAATAATAATTTTTTTATTGAGATAAAAACGAACAAAGCCAATAACAATTATCTCACATACATAAATAATAAATGTCAAACAATAAGAATATTATTAAAGTAACATGTCAAAATTACAATAATAATATAACTACAATGTCTAAATGTCAATAAAAATATAACTACAATGTCAAAATTTCAATAATACCTGCTAACACAATGTAATAATAAATGATAATCGTCAAGCTAATAAATAATATATTATATTTTCGGGACAACTCACACATCGCCATCTGATCCCAAACTAACCAGAGCCTGTGTGCAGTCTCTGCGTTGATGAATCACTTAGTCTGGACAAGTCATTATATACATATGTGTGTAGATAAAGCGTAAAAAAACATATTTCGTGTCTGTGGGTCTTATCTGCAACTCGTCATACTTTATATTCTTTTTTATCTATATATGTTCGCAGTAAGTGACGAGAACTTTAGTACAGTTTGCTTTGTTCACGATACAAGTTAGAAGGTGACAGTTCGGAAAATAAAACTTAGTTTTAAACAAGAAATATTTGAAATACATACATATTTGTGATTCTACTTTTACACAAAATTTTATACAAAATGGATAGCGACAGTAAGTATTATATTTATAGATTTTTCTCATTAAGAGTAACCGAGTTTTTTTTCGCGTTTTTTTATCCTACTTGGGTGGCAAACAAGCATACGGCCCGCCTGATGTTAAGCAGTTACCATAGCCCATGGATGCTTGCTATACCAGAGGTATCACTTGCGTATTGCCGACCCATTTTTTACTCCAGAGCTTTGAGATGGGTATCCCTGGGATAGGGAAACATTTCTTTCAGGCGCATACCTAAATGAGCGCTGGAGACCTGTACTCACGCACAGGAAGACGTCTGTTTTTTTTCAAACATCGTGTTTTTTTTATAGATAGATAACTTATAAAGCAAAACCTAGATACAAAATTAGATCTAAATATTTAGAGCTGTGTCTGAGATCCACAAAACATTAAACTGTTTGTTGTAGATATTTCTTTATAACTACCTTATACAAGAATTACTTTAAAGTTTAAAAAATCGTGTAGTAATTATATCTACTCATCATTACTCACATTTATATAAAAAGTACTTTGTTTTAAAACAGGATTTAGCAAATGGTAAACAAAAGATAATATTTTAATATAATTTATTAGTGTTTAATTATACATATTTATCGGTAAATTATTTCGGGCATCATTTAAATACCGATAATTATTGATACCCATAAAGATTAAAAACAGTTATATTATACTTGTGAAGTGTTGTAACAGTGGTTTACGTGTAAATTAATTTTATAATTTGGGTATGTTTTCCATTTTTCCTTTTTAAGAGTACACACTGTGCGGAGTTAGGTTGATGCGACAAATAGTAGGCTTGCGCTCTTTGTAAGTCGGTACACGTACAAGTAAAAGTTTTATTGCACGTTACGTAGAACAGGGGATGTACCTACCAAGACGTCATAAAATAATCTTTTTTATAGTTACAAATTTATACATAAATAAGTTATTATTTATAACGGTATGTGTATTAACAGTACTAAAATAGGTACTAGTGTTTGGTATGACGTCGCATATGTGTTCCTACCAATCATCATCCCCATCACGCCTTCCTTAAGGGTAGGCCTTGCATTAGCAATGCTAAGTCCCATGTGAAAAAGACGAAATTATTCCAGATTTCGGACTGATACTTCGCATTCTCGACAGAAAAATCGATACGAACGATAACTTCACGCAATTGTCAAATAGTTGATAGGAATGTCAATGTTTTTATCTATATTTATCAGAAATGGATTTATAGATTAGATTACTAAACGATCGTGGGTGACTTCATCCATGCATCTACTACATTTTTGCGATCATTTCATCATCTTTATCATTTCATTCTTAAACAAAATAAATAATATTATTGAAAGCTCTGCATGCTTGTCTAGTTCAGTAAGTATACATTAGTCAGTAAGATTGTTCATATTCTACTCTTTCACTTTTCCTCTTCGGTTGTCCACTTCGCTTACTCTCACATTTATATCTCTTTCTACGGTTTACTGGTAGAAAACTCAATCTTGAGTTAAGCTCGCCTTTGTACATGTTATGTTTATATGTAGGTATTTGTTTTATATGTTATTGTGTACAATAAAGAATTAAGACTGGAGTCTAACGTACTAAATATAGGTGAAAGAAACCAAAAACTAAAATAAGAGTGACTGATAAGCAACTAGTACTCGTATCTGAGTATCTGATACCTGACAACTTTACATTTATAAGTAAACTAGCTGTTGCCCGCGGCTCCGCCCGCGTGTAGGTATGTCAGTTGTGTTATTCCAGACCATAATCTATCTCTGTGCCAAATTTTATCTAGATACGTTCAGTAGCTTTAACGTGAAAGAGTAAGAAACATCCATCCATACTTACAAACTTTCACGTTTATAATATTAGTATGATATTATCTTGGGACAAGTTACACGGCCATCTGAACCCAAACTAGGCAGAGCCATGCTATGGCAACCTGACAACCTACAGGCCATAATCATGCTCATAACACAAAATAATGTCATTTATGGGAATTTTTACACACGACCTCCAGCTTAGCAGTCAGGGTCACTAACCATTAGACCAACAGGTCGATCAAATACATCATTATCAGCATCAAATTCATCATCTCAACCTATAAACTTCCCACTGCTGGGCTCGGGTCTCCTCCATACATATGGAGGGATATTAGCCTACTATACCACGCTGGCTAGACGGGTGGGTATAGGGTTTTGTTTCAAGTTTTCCCTCTCTTGCTGTGGATATTGTCTACCTGACTTAGTTCCTTAGTCGACTCTTACGACACCCTCGGATGGTACGGAGTGGTGAGATTTGTATTCTTAATCCGTCACCACACACGAGCATCAAATTAACCAACACTTATTTGATTACAGCAAAAATGGTACCTCCTCAAGGAAACCCTCCACCATACACCGCCGCCCAGCAGTACCCACCTCCTCCAGTTCAACAGCATGTAATAGCAGCATACCCCACGACAACAGTCACATATGGCATACCCGTAGTGGTAGGTCACCAGATGGGACCACAGCCGGCCACAATTACATGCAAGTCATGTAATCATCAGATAGTGACCAGGGTGGAAATTAAACCTACGACGAGAACACATCTTATGGCTGCCATACTTTGCATACTCGGGTGAGTATTTAATACTTTTTCAAAAAAACTGGGATAGTAACCAACTCCGTGCCTCGGAGGGCACGTTTAATGTCGGTCCGACTGTTAATTTGTCGTTTGATAGGTGTAAATAACGTGTTCCTTAAATGAACACGGCAAAAAAGACCATTATCATACAGACTCATCATATCCAAAAAGGCTGAAAGTTTGAGTGCTGTAGTTTGATTTTCTGTTAAATAATCCCATAGCTAGGCAGTCATCCGCGTTACACTCCCGTGTCTCAAGAAGAACGCTAAGTTGTTGCTTTTGTGACTGTCCCACGCTATTCTTACTTTATTAAATATTCTAACATTTAATTTTTGATTTTCAGATGCTGGCCCTGTGTATGCATACCTTATTGCATGGACTCCTGCAATAACGCCGACCACTTCTGCCCCAACTGCAATTCCTATATTGGCACTTACGTCAACTAAGGATATTCGCATACTTATTTGAATTTTGAAATTATGAGAAGATGGACTGTGACGTTTGTATGAATCATGTTTCATACAAATTATTTATGATGAAGGCTATCTTAACCATTTGTCATTGTCAATTTACGTAAATTTCTATATGCATATTTGGATATTGGAATAATGTAAGGCTGCTTGTCCATTGCAACGCAACGGCGGCAACGCAGTGTGGTGTGACTGAATATTGTATTTCTTGTTCGACGCGAGCATTTAATGACGTGGCTCTCGAACAAACTCCAATACGCCAATAAGCAGTTGACACAGCTGCAGTCAGTTACGCCTATTTATAGTATAAGATAATAGCAAAAATGCCCTTGTATCGTACAAAGGCATTATTTATGCGAGCTTGAATATGTATAAGCGACTTTTAATTAAAACAGCTTATTTATTAGATAACTGTAGTATTTTTAACATAATTGTATATAAAAATAAATATTTTTCTCGTGTGATAAGTTTGCAAGATAAGATGTGTATTTCTTAAAATGATTGAAAAAAGGAAATGGTTGTGTAGTTGTTTTAATTGTCATTTAATTAAAATACTTAATTTTCATTAAAATACTGGTTGTAATTGGGTAAATGACTAAAACAATGTTTTTTCTATTGTAACTAATACTCTGCTAAATAATAATACACAAACAATATATAATATGAAATGCAAAGTTGTCATTGACTTGACTCATCATCATGAGATCGATTTGTCAAGCAGATAACTCGTCATAGTGGGAACCATTGATCATTGTTGATGTACATATTTTTAACCGACTTTGAAAAAGTTCTCGATTCGTCTGTATATATTTTTATATAAATTTATAAAAGACAAGATCGGTTGTTCTGTTGTAACGGGCACTTATCTAAGATGCCACTGCAATCTCGTTCTTCGATAATGTTTTGTTTAGTAAAATATACTGTGCCGTTTTAAGACGTGAAGAAGTAGAAAAAAAAACTTTTGTTTTTTTTCAATCCCCGTGTTTTTATTCTTGTATGAATGCGCAGCAATTTTTTTTTTGAAGTTTTGTTTATCCTGTAATATTATTTTTTTCTATTATAGAAATGGATTTAATGTTAATAACATATTACTAACTTATTTGTTAACAATGAATAATAACATTTCAAAGCAACTCTAATAGCCACTTATGGTCTTAAAACCTGACAGTATATTTTAGCAAAACGAAACTTTATCGAAGAACGAGATTTGCTGTGATTGGCATCTTAGATAGTGTAGATAAAGTGTTTTATTGAAGTTTGGATTTTTTCTGTTATATATATTTTTTCTATTATAGAAATAAATTTTATAAGGACAGAAACCTTTCTTGTTTTATGCTCTTGTGTGTTTGTGGTGATTTTTACTTTATCTGCAATAACACTCCAATCTTCTAAAGATTCTTCTTATTGATGTTGAGATTCCACACCGAAACCATAATTAAATTAAATACACACTCTCAACCTGGTAGCAGAGGACACTGATTTATTCTGTTGTACACTAAATGAATTCACGAAAATAACATTGTGTTCTATGTTACAAAAGAAAAAATATTTAGCTTGTAGGTATTAGTTTATAATTAGAATCAAAATTATAAACCTATAACACCTTATAAATTGTAAATTACACTATTGTATTAGCTTAACCCTGTAAAAATAGATGTAAATGTTGAGTGGTATAAATAAATAAATACAATAAAGATGTAACTTTTTGTAGAAGCTTTTTCATCTGACAGGGTTTATCAAGTATAATTCTATACATGTTTTAAACCTATTCCAATAACGTAGTTAATTATTCTAAACTAACTAAATAGTTGCCCGTGGCTACACCTGCGTGGACGTCAGTACCTATAAACCTTTTGTGTTTCCTTAGGATATTAGATATAACGATCAGTTAACGCGTTTAGTCGAAAAATTTAACAAAGTAATGATGTGATGATGATTTCTAATACGAGTAATGGATAATTAAAGCAGCTAAGTGTAATATAGTATATTCAGAGGCTCGTAGCTAAGTAACAGAACAATTGATCTGCAAAGTAAAGCAAGCTTGCCGCGGTCAGTTCGTAGATGGGTGACCATTTTCAAAAAGCGAGATCTCTCCTTGTCTTAGAAAGTACTTAAGCCGTTGATACTGCGTTTGATCTCTGTCTAGTCCTGTCAGATTCCCGTTCCATCGGACTTGTATAGTGAAGGATAGAAAGTGCACCAGT
The DNA here is from genome assembly GCA_947095525.1 of Trisateles emortualis. NCBI lineage: Eukaryota > Metazoa > Arthropoda > Insecta > Lepidoptera > Erebidae > Trisateles > Trisateles emortualis. The sequence continues at coordinate 13,770,584 of OX352736.1, read as the reverse complement.
ATCATTATAAATAAAATAATAAAAAATTAAATAAAGATTATTAGGCAATAAATTGTACAGTTAAACTTTTACATTGACACCAAACTAGCCTACTACCCTGTATCTTGCGCTGGACATACTCCTTATTTTTGTTTGATTTGAGAATTCGGCCTGGATGAACTGTTATTGTACCGATGCTAACTATAAGATGTGGTTTTGCAAATAAACTGTAGATAATATTAACACTGTTTAATTTATTTCCCTTTTAAATTTATATTTTATATTGACAATATAATATTTATAGTATGTAGATCGACTCTTGATAGGAAGGCTGAAGGCTGATCTCCTGCAGCAAGTGGAAAATTAAGATATCTTTAAATGAACACTGGAGATGAAGAGATGTATCATAGTGTAAAAAAAATCTCTCTCTATATTAAGGACACTGGTTGCAATGTGACAAACTAAATACCTATCGTTTAGGACTGACTCAGTCGGCATATTTTACGGGCTGGCAGTGTAACGGGCGGGGCAAAAATCGCCGATACGCGAGCGTCCTGGGCTCGCTAATTTACGGATGGCTCAATTGAATCTCAATTGATTCTCAGAAGCATTTTTGGCATTCTGCTAATCATTTAAGACCAATATGGTTAGAAAACCATTAACGGATGGCACAATTAAATCTTAATTGAATCGCTGTAGCATTTTTGGTATTCTGCTAAATTATTTAAGACCAATGATTTTCCAACCCAATAGTAAGTGTCTTAAATTATTAGCAGTATACCAAAAATGCTTCTAAGAATCAATTGAGCCATTTGTAAATTAGCAAAATTGGGGCCGTGGTCATCGGCGGTAGGTGTTAATTTTGGTGTTAAAATGCGACAGTATCCTCACTATATCATCATCATTATCATCATCTTAGCCAAAAGACGTCCACTGCTGGACATAGGCCTCCCCCAAGGTTTTCCACAACTCTCGATCCTGAGCCGACCTCGCCTATCGGTTGCCCGCAACCTTTAGCAGGTCACCTTTACCTCACTATATACAGAGAGAGATGCTTCCTAACACTATGGCTGTACTTACGCACCTGTTCGTAAGTGCGTTTGTGTATGTGGGTGGGTGGGTAGGTGTTTGCATGCGTAAATTGTTAAGTGCGAGTAGGTTTTTCATTTAATTTGATGTAAAAAAATATTCATTGGTTTAATAATGAAATGGTATATGGTATTATACACTTTCTGCGGTGAGTTTTTTAAAGAACGTGTTATTATTTACTAGAGGTCGTCCGATGGACGAAATTCGCTGCCGTAATTGTTTTTTGCAGTTATATTAATATAGAATTAATGAAAAGTATAAAATTCTGACGCTACCGTTAATATATATTTATGAAATTGCTGTATTTGTAAAAACTAATCCACATCTTTTTGCCAAAATGTCAGATATCGCTATTCGCAATCGCCGTGATAATTATAAATTATGTATGCACACTGCAAAGACAGCACTATTAAGCAAGAGCATTTTTTGTATGGCACCTAAAATATATAATAAGATACCTAATGTATATAAGGACCTTAGCATTAATGTTTTTAAACATAATTTAAGAAAACTTTTGATTTAGAAATGTTACTATACTATTAATGATTTTCTAAATGATAAACATGTATTATAATGGAATTTAATTTAATTGACATTTATATTAATTATAATATTATTATTGACATTATACATTTTATCCAATTTAAGTTAATTTAATTATTGACATAACACTGACATTATTAATTACTATTTTATTGACATTCACTAGTAGAAATGAAATAAATGTATCAATTATTTTGGATCCCATATCAATGCATGACATTATAGCACATAAATTTGCATGACAGACAGAGCATGTTGAAACTATAAGCTTACTGTAATACCTAATTGTACACATGTTCAGACAAATAAATGATCTTTATATTTATCTATAGATTTGGAGCAGGATGTTGTGGGTATCTTGTCTAATAATAGTAAGGGGCAAGCAAGCATCATGGCCCACCTTATGGTATACAGTTAGCAATTATACAAGTAGCCTATGTTACTTAAAGTCCCTTGTAAAAGCCTTAAATACAAACGAAGTGTGTCAATGTTAAAGAGTGAATTTCTCTGCAGCCAAATATTTTACGAGAATTAAAGGCAGCTCACATGGGTATTAATGCCTAATGTTCTTTGTATTCTTTGTTATAGAGCCAAGTTGGATAATACCGCCTTTGAGAATTAGAGTTAAGACGTATTTTATAGTCACAGGCAAAATACTAGATAAAAGTAGCACTGTCACTGTGACAAAATTTCACCTACGCTGACTTGTGATTGTACCTACTTATTTCACTACATTTGTATGTATGGTATGAATCACTGTAACGCAAATAACTAAACTTGTTATATAATTATAATCGTGATATCTACTAAAAACCTCGCTAAATCCTATAGGGTGGAAGTGCTTTGGCCTACAAGAACCAGCTTGCAAATTTGAAAAGATTATAGAGAAGTATTCAAAATGTATATATTATACACTATAGCTATTTTAGAGAGGTAGGGCATCATATATGAGCCCAGACATTACAAGCTACGTAGGCTACGGTAACGGCTTATCACCAGACAGGCTGTATGCTTGTTTACTTACGGGGTAAACAAGCTATTTTAGCAATAAAGGATAATAGCAAACCTATTATTTCCAATCACAGATATTTTAAAATCAGTCACAGTTATCCTCATGAATAATAGAGTATGATTCAATTTTATAGAGGTTTCGTCAAGCAATTTTAAACTTTATGCTAATTATTATAAGATACAAATTTCCGTACGAACGTATTTTATTTTATGCCAGTTTCCCACTGAAACTGCGATACATTTACATAGATAGAGATTAATAATAACCTAATCTGTGACGTTTATCATATTTTATCATATTAATAATTTATGCTTGGGGGATATAGATTTCAGTACAATAATTTCGATTGTAAGGACCGGTTATAGGTATACCTTCTTCAGATTCTTTTTACCTTTATTGTGTGTGTGTTGTGCTTACTGTAATATCATTGGTTGTGTTCAGCTAGTTAGTGTTTTGTGAAGCGTTTAGGTAAGATAAGTTATTTAGTGGATATATAGAGTAGGGGCATACAAGTGAGCAAGCCCGACTGTGGAAGTACCTTCAGCTTACAAAAGACCACAGCCATAGTGGTGCAGTCGTATTCCTGTGTGTCTCCAGTGCTCATTTAGGAATGCGATTTTTGTAAAGACATCTTTTTTATCCCAGAGTTACCTGTAAGACAAAACTTACGTATTAAAAAGTTTTTGAATTGGTATCACCCACCAGGTATTGCAAGCGTCCATAGGCACATACGGTGGTAGTATGAAAAGAATAATAAACATTTTATTTATCTCCACAAATTACATAATTGTGTTTAATCTAGTTGACAAAGAAGTTAAAATAGCTTGTAATTTGTGGGAGATCTGAGCCTCTAGACAAGTGGCATAAACGGTAGTCGAATCGAAAAGTCAAAGAAACAAATGTATGGAATTTGATGTAAGTCTACGATATAATTTCGTAAACTTACGTCAAATCCCATACTGCTGGAGTCCACCGGGCTGGAGTCTAAACTAAGCCATGACCTGTATTTTAAAACTCCAGGCCCCCCAGCACAATAATGTTATTCTGATGTTGTCAACAAATCTATGTGTGTGTATGTGTGTGTGTGTGTGAGCGTGTGTGATCCTATATAGAATACAAATAATAAGTAATCAGTGCTACGTACGGATCACGACCAAATGTTACTTTGTTCTTATCTAAATGTTACAGTGATAAGGCTCTGTCTGGAACTTCTACCTTATTAGTACGTTTCAGAACAAAATATATAAACAATAATGTGATGGGCTGGCCTGCTGTTGGTTGTTCGTGACCTTGAATGTTAAGCTGAAGGTCGATTTCCACTCAGGACAATATAGATTTTTGCTTTGATTTAATTAAGCACCAGTACTACTAGGAAAGTCCGTGTGGTGACGGATTAAGAATACAAATGTCACCACCCCTTTCCATCCCGAAGGGTGTCGTAAGAGTCGACTAAGGTAGTAAGTCAGGCAGACAATATCCACTGCTAGAGAGGGAAAACTCGAAACAAAACCCTATACCAACCCGTCTGGCCAGCGTGGTATAGTAGGCTAATATCCCTCCAATTGTATGGAGGAGACCCGTGCCCAGTAGTGGGACGTTTATGGGTTGAGATGATGATGATGATGATGACTACTAGGAACTAATTTTACTTTTAGACTTATTAGGCAATAGATTTGATTTGATATTAAGTTATTGTTACGTAAATGTCAAATTAATCTGCAAACATTTAGTTATTTGACATTTAGGTAACAATCTAAATGCCAAATCAAACTAAATAACACTTTTGCAGACAGTAATGTAGACACAATATAATAAGTAATAGATGTTAATTAACCTAGAAAGTGTTAACTGTATGAACAAATAGGACCAGTGAAGCTTCTAAGACTATTGTCACATTTGAATAAGCCTTTATACCCAGAACACTATTTAGTAGTCCCTAAAAGAGTGACAAAGCTCGGTGTATCAGTTGGCTACTCCGCTGTTAATCCTGGCTTACAGGAGTCCTAGCGGTGGGCATGTAAGTGTGATTGTCCCGATAAGTCCCTAAAAAGCAAAATTATTAATTTCAGAACTTCAAAATGAATAATTCAGACAATCCTCCTACCTACGATGCGTTATACACTCAAGGAGCGCAAGCAAATCCAGTGCCAACACATCCAATGCCAGTGCATCCAGTGCAAAATCCAGTGCTAACACATCAAGTGATAGGACAACCACAAACTCATCCAGTGCTAGTGCAACCACAGCCACATATGTTTGTCCACGTACCAGTGCAACAGCAGCCTGGATATGGCAGACCCGTGATAATCGGTCGAGAAATGAATATGGAACCTGTTTATATTGTCTGTCAGACATGTAACTATAGTGTCTCGACCAGAACTGAGACAAGACCTGCTTTGAGGACTCATTTGTTTGCTGCATGCATGTGCGCGGTTGGGTAAGTATATAAATACATGATATTCTCCTTTTTAGCCAGTAGTTAGTTAGCCGTATGCGATTTGACGTGAGTTTACAAAATTGTATCGTAAATTTATGTTAAATCCCATACATTTGCTTGCTTTGCTTTATTCTATTCAATTCGACTACCGTTTAGGCCGATTATCTCGTAGGACTGGTGACAGAGTGACCGCATAGTGGCATTTCATCTAAGAGTCTCCCTACCTATTACCGATTAGTGAATGCACCTGGCTATGAGCGCTAATATATTTAAGAGAGGTAGGGCACTAGCGAGCAAGCCCAACTGGGGAAAGAGCTCCACCTTAAAGAAGACCAATAATTACACACAGCGGTGTATTTGTGTTCCTATGTGTGAGGGATGCGGTTTGAATAAAACGTTTTCCTATCCCAGGGATACTACATCTTAAATCTCTGGTGTAAAAAATAGGTTAAAAACACGTAAGCAATTCAAGCGTCCATAGGCTATCGAATTAAAATCAGCCGGATCGTATTCTCGATTGCCATCCAAGTAGTATAAAAATTATATACAAAAAGTAAAAATAGTAAGGTTGAGTCAATGGAATAGTTTCCATACTATATATACGTAGGTATCTTAACTTTATTCTAGTTCCTTTGAACCCCACTTTGAAACTAGGAGAATATAGCCATAACTCCCGATACAAAACGCTAGTCTTAAAACTTGTGATATCGCCAACGACCTTGAGCATTTGTGCGAAGCAAACACGACCTAATTCTCTAAGCGAGCGCGGGGATACATTATGATGTACTCTTTGAATGGACGTCTTTTTAATTTTAAATAAATTAAAATTTAAACTTATTCTAAATTTAACATTACCAAATTATAGGTGTATGTTTTCTTCAAATATTGTTTTATTTTTCTATTATTTGATAAAAATTGAAGTCATAAGGTGGAGAATGATTGTTTTACAAACAATTTAGAATTAATATATAATTTATGACCATATTATGAAACACATCTTGTAGATTAATACTGTATTTTTTGGCAGTCATTGTCTCTAAATGCCAACAAAAAGTGGTTTCATTTACACCTCTTTTTAATCATTTTTTGAGAGAGGGGCCTTAAATAATTTCTTGTTTTATCATTTTCAGACTCTGGCCGTGCTGCGTAATACCCTACTGTATTCCTGGCTGTAACGACGTCGACCACTTCTGTCCCAAATGCAATACTTACATTGGCTCGTACACAGGCTGAACTTTACCTAAGATAAATTTGAATGTAATTAAAATACAGCCGCCATATTTTATTTCCACGTTTAAAAGGTGAAATAATATTAACAAGTACATTTTAAATATAAATGAAAACAAATATCTAATCTCAATAATTTTTTGGTTCAGAATAATGCCTATAAAAACGTTTTTTTAAGACACCTTCTCAGGACGTTAATCTTTATCTCCTAAAACTTCAACGATTCGATACAATACGGTCCAGCTAGACAAGTGGCATAATCGGTAGCTGAACCGAATAGAATAGAAAGCGTACGACATGATGTCGTCAACTTATGTCCCATACATTTACTTTCTATTCTATTCTATTTCGAATTTCTATTCATTTATCAAGGGGAGCTGTTGTAGAATAAACTAACTACACACGTTTTCTCAAGAAGCTATTTATAGAAAAGGATTTTTAAGAAAGAAAGCTTTGAGTATATCTTGTAGTCTTCTCAGGTTTAGCAACGAACGAGTGCGAGTGACGCCTCTATTGTTTATAAGCTACAGCGACTGCTTACCTTCTTTGTGGTATATAAAAAATAGTTATGCCAAGATTAAATTAAAGAACAGCAAAAAAAAATGCCCATCGCTGTCTATCGGGAACAAATAGATTGAAAAACAAAAAGGTATTACTCCATAAAATTGAATTGAATTTAAAGGTCAAAGTAGAAATAAAACGATATTGCTATTGCTTCTTCTAAATTCGATGTTATTTCACCTTTATACTGGTTGTATGGATACTTTATCGGTTATATTATAAAGTGTATGACACTCATGAATTACAAATCATGGCCGACGTTTTATGAACATCGCCTTTGCATGTAATATCGTTCACAGGAACTGCTTGACCTGATCCTCTAGACAAGTGGCATAAACGGTAGTCGAATCGAAAAGTCAAAAAAGCAAATGTATGAGATTTGACGTAAGTTTACGATATATTTTCGCAAACTTACGTCAAATTCCATACATTTTCATTTTTGACTTTTCGCTTTGACTACGGTTTATGTCATTTGTCTAGAGGGTCTGGTGCTATCATTATTTTTCTAAAAACACATCACTCGACTCTGCAGTAAAGTACCTTCACCTGGAAAAGATCTCATCCAGTACAATTCACTGTCAGCGTCCATTTTTTCCACGTACGTGTAAACTCGGGTATAATAATAATTATTATTTTATTTTTCTCTCAAAAAAGAATACAGTTAGGTATTTTATTATGTTGTATTTGTATATTTTGACTTTTGTTTAAGTTTTGTGCGAGAATATAATAATATGAATAAATTTATCTTTCTTTCTTCTTTGTTTCTAGCAGCGCACTTTTGAGTTCCTTTAAGAGAGCTGGAGTCTGTAGTCCAGCTCTCTCAAAGGTAGGTGGTAGTAGAAGTGTTGTCATACATATGTCTAGAATCCAATACAGACAAAGTTCTAGAGACCATGAGTGAGGGCCATAATTCTTCAGACGTTGCCCGGGTTTTTCTTAAAAACCTCTTACAAAGTATTAGAAAACTTTAAGAAAATGACGAATGAAATCATTAAATTCGTTTTCAAGTTATGAGGTAAATAATGATTTATTTTAATATAAAAGATATATTATAAAGATAGATCTACATATAAAAAGTCAAAAACCTTTCTTTGTTCTTCTCTAATCGAGTGATCAGAGTCCAGTGATAAATAAACTTATCAGTAATTATAATGATATGAATCAAATTATACTATCTAATCTATTGATGTACCTATTTTGTGTAGCAATAGGCATGATGACAGTCACAAAGAACTAATGAAGTTATAGTTTTATATGTTAAAATTTTTAATAAGTAGGCCACGTATTAGCAACAAGCTGAGCTAAGTTGAGTAAGAGCCCGTTTTTGCCTCACAAAATATTTTTATAATAATGTTGTACCTACTATGCATCTTACTATGTACTTAAATTTTAAATTGAGAGCGAAATAAATGTTTTTGGAACGAAGTTCCTTATCGCGCGTTGTGAAAAGGGACGGAAAAATGTGCGGCGTGCGCATGTTTCTCTGTCTGTCTCTCTCTCTCTTATAGAAAGCAAGCCAGATAACATTATAATAATATATTTCTATTAAAATATTAATATTATTAATTAAATTATAATTTAATTATTTATTTAACATAATAAAAAATAAAATAAAAATATGAGTGTTATGTGGAACTTCGTTCCATCCGGGTGTCCCTTGACACCTCTCAAGTTTTTTTTCTTTTTTTTTATTATAAAATTCTTCTCAATGCTCATTTATACTATGTAAATGCAATTGTATGTGCTAAGAAAAACAGGCATATCAGACGGTTTGTTTTATACAGAGTATTTTTGTAAATATCCAACTGTTTTATTTATTACATTTTATTTACTGCAATACTTATTAAAATAAATTATTTATAAGGATTTGTTCTTCGTTTGTCCTAAAGTACTGTCTTAAATTTAAAAAAATCTTAGTTTGTCCCATTCCCATATCACTATCGAAACACAAGTCATAAACTAAATTTAAGAATTGTCATTAGATTCCAAGTGGATATTTTTTTTTTTTATCTAAAGAAGAACGCAGTTTTGCACACACTGACTTTAAATATATGGTAAAGAGGCTATAATAGCCACCACAATTATTTAACAATGAAAATTAACTGATACTCAACGTCTGATTGATGACCACCCCTCAAGGATTTCTACAACATTCGATCAGTGGCAATGACAGGACATATACATATAGTTCGCAGAAACGACAACTGAGCCTCTAGATAAATGGCAAAAGCGGTAGTCGAATCAAAAAGTCAAATAAACAAATGTATGAGATTTGACGTAAATCTACGATAAATTGTCGTAAACTTACGTCAAATCCCATACATTTGCTTTTTTGACTTTTCGATTCGACTGTCGCTTATGCCACTTATCTAGAGGCTCTGATTACAAATAGATAAATATAACTTACCATCGCAAAAAAAATGTAACCTATATAATGTATATGTATAGACTTAAGAAGTTAATATGTGTACGCTTAAAAACTCATAAACTGCTTAACGGATCTCTATTTAATTTGGCATGGAGAATAGGAGTATTCTGTGAAAGGACATACTCGTAGCATACTTTTTACCATCTACGCGGACGGAGCCGCGGGCAACAGCTAGTGGTAGATGAAAACTTAATGACAGACTTTTCCATGACAATTATAAGATATAGATTTAATATTATCTAATCTAAATATAAGGTAGATTAAGGGTTTTTACAATTTTAATTAACAATCTTAAATTAAATATCTATAAACCGATCTAATTAATAAATTTGGCTGACGTCATCTTTCTGACTAATCTGCGACGTTCATACTATCAGGTGTTGAAAGAATGCACTCTTTATTCCTTCATTCTCATAGTCTGATGGGAGTGATGGAGATCTGGCGCAGGACTAACGGCTTTACGTACTTGTTGAGGCATGTAGGTGTCTAGATGCGTGTCTAGAAAATAGTAGAGCAGTAAGTAAGAATAGCACATAGGCTATTATTATCTATCTATCTATAAATATGAATAAAAATAAAACCCTGCCAAATGTATGTACGCGCATCTTCCGATCGACTGCACCAAATTAGATAATTCTTTTTTTGTGTTTGTTATTGTCAGGATAAGGTTTGTATAGAAAAAAATTAAAAGAAAATATTCAAGGAAAAAAAAATGGCGATACGAAGTTCACCGGGTCAGCTAGTTTTTTATATTTAAGTTTTATTATATACTTATCGGGTCATGGTAACTTTCGGAGCAAGTTATACTCATTTAAGCTAGTTGATTCGCCGAACTGTCAATGCTCAACACCTGGCTCCGATCAGGAGCAGTCTGCTCATCACATACTCTGGGAGTGTAGTCTTTGGCATAATGATCGTACTATTATGTTGAACAGCTTACATATATCATCTGAAGCGGCCTACTATGGGGATTTAGTCTCATCTAGAGGGAATTTCCGTGCATTTAAACGTTTCTGCCATACATATTATAGCAATCAAACTTAGCTCACTTAGGTCCCGTAGTTTAAGGTCCTCCGTGGTGCTCCTTTTCATAGGTTACAAACCTATACAGATTTATTTTGTCTCCCGCTTTGCTATGGAGGGAAGTGGATACTTTTCTTTCTAACTCCTCCTATTTACTTCTTATTAAATTCGTTGCGGGGTCCAAGACAGTAGGTTTAGTTGTCCACGGGACGCACGAGTGTCAAAACTCGGTGTATCAGTTGGTTACTCCGCTGTTAATCCTGGCTCACAGGAGTCACAACGGTGGGCATGTGGGTGGGATTGTCCCGAATATATACTTATTGTACACCATTAATAATATTATTACAAGGAACTGCTTATATAAATAAAATAGGTTTATACAATGGGCGGCCTTATCGCTAAGAGCGATTTCTACCAGGGAACCTTTGCATGGACATGTTGGTTGGATTCAGTGGTAGTCGTTGGCCTACTAAATTTTAATAAATATACCTATATATATTTTTTAATAAATAATATAATAATAAAATATAATAAGTATATAATTATATACATATACAATACATTTTAAAGACAAAAATAATAAGTAATATATTATTAGCTCTGTTTATTTTAAATGATGAATAGCAATTTTAAAGCGTCAGGTAATGTTCCTTCACCTTGGTTTTCAAAATAGCTTTAGTATTAGCCCGTCTAATTTCCACCAAAAGATTATTCCACAGGCGAGTCACAGTTATCAAAAAAAACTGTGGAGTGCGGTGGCATTTTTAGTTTAAGATTTTCTGATGACCTTAAACATCTGTTGTGCGTGTCATATAGGAAATCAAAACGTTCCTTGGGATAGAATGGTGCTGATTGATTATTATATGAGGGAATCAGAGGGATCTGACGGAAAATTTACGCGGATGAAGCTGTGAACCAAAGCTAGTTTTATGTATAAGACACTGCTGGGCATAGGTCTCCCACCCCCCTCTATCAAGAGAGAGGGAGAGAGAGGGTTTAGGCATTAATTTACACCACGACAATCTGGTGGTGACTCAAACAAGTCTCTAGAATTTCTTCTAAAACATGCGGGTTTCCTCACGATGTTCTTTTACACCGCTAGCAGATGGTAAAGCATTTAATTTTGATCACCACATAAATTCCACAAAGATAAATTTCACATTGGTGCTGCCACCCGAAATTGAACTCGCACCTCTTGCGTGCAAGTAGGTTATTATCCTACTCGCTCTCTCACTCCAACAAAGTGTAATAACTGAGAGACTTTTTTATACTACTAAGAAGGCGAACAAGGGTACGGCCCGCCGAGCTTGCAACACCAGGGATATCACTCGCGCGTTGCCGACTCTTTAAAAACCTTATAACTCCTTTCTTGAAGACCCCCATGCTATAGTCTCTCGGGAAAACCTCACTTCATATATCAACCATTTCACAACCTAATCGTACGTGGGAGGAAATTCTGTAAGAGGAAAGTCTAAAACGGTACTGTTCTGCACGATAAAGGCTCCAACATATGAGGATGAACTCCTTGTCGGTGGCGGGAGGTGTGTCGATAAAAACGTGGCCTAAATAAATATCACATACAGGTACAAATTATTGTTTATCTATACTTAGGTACACATGTTTATCAATAACTATTTTATCTTTAAATCCATTATTTATTGATTACAGTACAGTTGGTTCAGTGTTACTGTGTTAAATAAGTAAATTTATTTTCATTTTATCGAATTGTTTGTTATTTAATCAATTCACTCATGTAGGTTACATTTGTTAAGGTTTTTACTACTGCTGTGGCCGGTACAGAAGCGTAGTTAAAATGTGAAAAGGACAAGAATATTGTGTTGAATAAATGCATCAAATAAAGTGGTCAAAAGTCTGATTTTTTAAAACGATAACTGCGGTAAGTTGTGATTTGTTCTTTTACTACTTTATTTTGGTTAAAATAAATCATATATTATCTATAACTAAAAAAAAAAATGGTACCTTATTAACTAACAGGACTGGTTCAGGCTTCATAATATTATTCGTCGTTCGTCATGTCTTAGAAGTACTTCTAAAGACATGAAATGTCATTAGAATTACTTCTAAGACAGTCTAATTCATCAAACCGCATTAGGCCAGCGTGTGCGAATTAAGGTGTAAACCCTGTCTCGCTTGAAAGGGGAGAGGAGACCCGTTCCCAGCAGTGGGACATATATGGGTTGCTAGTATTATTATTGTCAAATAAATATATGTTCCACTGCTGGGCACGGGTTTCCTCTACTCTATCAAGGGAGAGAGAGGGTTTAGGCCTTAATTCACATACGCTGGCCTGAATTTCTTCTAAGACATGTTTCCTCACAATGTTTTCCTTCACCGTTAGCAGATGGCGAATCATTTGATTAGTACATATAAACTATACAAAGTGAGATTCACATTGGTACTGCCACCCGGGATCGAACTCGTACTTCTTGCGTGCAAGTCTGTTACTTTCCCACTCGACCACCACCGCTTTTATTTTTGGCACCCACCTTTCATTTACCAAGAACATAACTGACTCTTACTAATATTTACAGGAAACATGAAACATCCACGCAACATTCCAATATACGATGCAAGGAACGCCCAGATCAGCTTCATCACACCCCAAAATGTTCAAGACCAATCACCAACTTTGCATCAGCCAGTTCCTCTACCCGTCGTGCCTTCAGTAACTATTGGACAACCGATGGGAACAAAACCGTCAGTCGCAGCATGCAAGACTTGCAATCATGATATTGTTACACGGATAGAGAAAAAAGCTACGACTAGAACACATGTACTCGCTCTTCTTCTGTGTTTATTCTTGTAAGTTACCACTTATTATTATTTTGTTCTACTATTATGGTGTCAAATAAGCGTACTTAATGGCCCACCTTATGATAATAGCCGCCCGTATCCATTTCGGTCACGGCGATTAGCCAATGCATGTTACACTAATAGTTCGTTGTGACGGCAGTCCGACATGACCAAAGAGAGATTAGGCGCAAGGATCTTCCTTGCCTCAGAAAGCACGTAAAGCCGTTGGTGCTGCGCCTGATCTCTCTTTGGTTGTGTCGTTGCGTTTTTAGGAAATGGTTACCCATCTATGGATCGACCGCGTTCGCGGCAAGCTTCCTGAACACTGCAGATCTATAAATCTGCACCGCTAACACTTAGCTAAGAGCCCCTCATAGCAAGCCACCTAATGGTAAACAGTTACTGTAGCCTATGAATGCTTGCAATACCTGGAGAATTTCTCACGCGTCGCCTACCCTACACCCGCAGGGGTATTCCGTAAGAGCGAAAATCGAGCCTTTTTGACGTTTAGCAATCGTGTGTGCCGTCACCGAGCAATCGCATCTGTCAGTTTGCGATCGCTGTTTCTTAGAGAATCAGCCGGCGGGTCTCAAATAAATTTCTAAAGAGATTTCTGAAAGAACTTATTCCACTATCGTGTGGAATAAGTTCTATCAGAACTTAATTATACATTATATTAGTTATTATACTTTTTTTTTTCTTTTTTGGTCTGTATTACTTCCAGATGCTGGCCGTGCGTCTGTTTACCATACTGCATGTCGAGCTGCAACAGAGTAGACCACTACTGTCCTAAATGTGACAGTTACATCGGCAGCTACCATTTCTACTACAGTTGATAAATAATTGTTAACATTATTAACTATTGCCTGTATTATAATATCCAACATGAACTGTGTGATAGCAATTTGATAGATTTTAAGCAATTTTGTAAAGTGTGTAAAGTTTTTTATCAAAGAGTATGTATTTTTATTATTTATATGGCTGGTCTTAGGTTTAGTGCTTAGTAACCCTGACTGCTAAGTGGGTGGGTTCGATTCCCACCCAAGAGTGAACTTGTGTAATGAGCGCGACTCTTTGTTATGTTTTTGGGTGTCATTAATCTTAAATTTGTATGTATTTACAAAATATAATAAAATAAATTACCAGTTGTCTGATTGCGAGGCAAAGTATTGTACTATGACAGGGTTTGAGTGGATAGTGACCTTCTCTTGTAAGTATGTAACTACAGGTCTATAGTGCTCATAAAGTAAAAAGCTTTCACATGTCAGGTACCATAATACAAAACGCTGGTATTTGAATTGGTAACATGCGAGTGATGCCTCAGGTATTCCAAAAGTGTAATGAAGGCTACGACCACAGCTGTTCCAACAAAAGAAAAAAAGAGTACAGGTCTCCAGCGCTCATTTAGGGATGCGTTTTGAAAAAAACGTATTTCTACCCAGGGATACTCCCATCTTAAAAACCCTGGTGTAAAGAAAATGGATTGGCAACACGCAAGTTATACCTCCAGTATTGCAAGCGTCTATAGGCTACGGTAACTGCTTAACATCAAGCGGGCCTTAGTCTTGTTTGCCACCCAAGTAGTATAAAAAAAGAGCCTATTGATTTTGTCGCTGTTCTATATTAAACTGCTATTATAAATGCGGTGGATAGACGGATGTTTATTACTCAGATACGTCAAAAAGACTGAATCGAGAACTAGATTATATAGAAATAGATATAGTTTGAAATAGCACATAGATCTTCTTCCCAGTGGCACTGCATCATAAAACCATAGTGTCTAGATTTTGGGTCCACAACACGCAAGTGATACTTCTAGTATTGCAAACGTCCAAAGGCTACGGTAACTTCTTACCATCACGCGGACTGTATACTTATTTGCCACTTATGTAGTTTAAATAAATAGATAGATCATGGCATGGCAGTAATAGGTTAATAAGTTACATTTTGAAAGAAAAAATGTATCGTTTCCAGTGGATAGGTTTGTTTTCGACGGCGGACACCAGCCACTATAAGAATGTATCCTAATATTACCATAGAAATGGGAAATCCGAAGCAGTTCATAGCCACAGCAAAGCCGGTTTATGTTTAATCACAAAATCAATAAGCCGAAGAAATGAAACGCCTAACAAAATGTACTTAAACGTTTTGATAACGAAACGTTCAATTTTGTTTTGATTATACAAGATTTTTTATTAAGGCGCTAATTATTTGACTTGTGGGGCTCGTATCGGATCGATTGATCCGTCAAATTAAGCCAGCTTGCAGCGGTCTACCTGAAGATTAAGAAAGAAAAGCAGTTATTCGAATATATATAAGACAACAGATAGTAGAAAAAAAATGGACACAATAAGGTATGGCGCCCACGAGCAACTTTGTCTCTGCAACTTATTTGTTTCATCACATCAAGTCCATGGGCTAGTATGAAAGTGCGCCCACGGCCACGTAGCAACGCGACAGCCACGAGACTTTTCATACTAAACCATAGACTTGATGTGATGAGACAAATAAATTGAAGAGACAAAGTTGCTCGTGGGCGCCATACCTAAGAGCATATGACAGATAGGTGACTTTCCTGCTTTGTTGTGTTTATACCGTGCCGGTAGTATCGTATTACCGTCTCATCAGACCATGAGAGTGAAGGAATTGAGATTACACCTGCTTTCGCGTTATGAGGTTTCTAAAGGGTCGGCAACGTGCCAGTGATAACAACAATAGTGTTGCAAGCGTCCATAGGCTCCGGTGGCATCAGGCGGGCCGTATGCTTGTTTGCCTCCTTGGTAGTATAACACCTATGCATAATTATATTTTTTTGCGAGGAAAGGCATATCTACTTTGAGAGAGAACCCCGTGACAGAAATCAATCTGTAAGACTTTTATTTAGAAGGCTTCTTTAACTTGTGTATGTAACATTCTAAACTTCAGACTTGTCTAAAGGTGAGTCTAGTTTTTTTTTTTTGTTTTTTTTTAAACACAACTCGAGAGCACAGCACTAGAGAACAAACTCTCGCGGGGGACTTTACAAATATACAATTAACGGACACAAAGTACACCCAGACTCAGGACAACATCTTTTAGTGGATCACACAAAGTTTTATCCTGCGTGGGAATCGAACCCACAACCTCGTGCACAGCAGGCGTATACTGCGGCCACTGGACCACCAAGGCAATCAGATTAAATAACATGTTAAAGAACTTGTGCTATATACACGTTAACATTAAATAAACATCGCTAGATAACATTGCAACATAAAACAAGATTGTACACATTAAAACGACACATAATTTCCACACTAATGAAACATATTAAATAATTTATAGAAAATGTTTTATAACATGTTTTGTTATTTAATATTTAGTCTGGTAGCAATATTTTCGTTCAAAAAATGATAGCTGAGAACTATCCCGAATAAATAAGCTTTCAAATACAAAACCTCATTAAAATCGAATCATTAATTTGAACACTACAAAGCCACAGACAGATAGAAATTATATGTCTATATTGATATTATAAAGAGGTTATTTTGTAAGGTTGTGAGGTTGTAGGCGGTAATCGCCGGATCTACTGAACCGATTATGAAAATTCTTTTACCAATAAAAAGCCGACCAATAGATGACAATTATTCAGCAGAGGTTCAAACTCGAGGTTTGCCAGCGTGCTATGGAGCGCAGCATCCTTGGAGTTCGATGAATAGACCGGGTACGGAACACGATACTGCGCTCTACGACCAGAATCGCCGATGTTATCCAAAAATCAGTCAAGCTCAAGTGGGACTGGGCTGGGCATGATTGCCGCATGTCAGACGAGATGTGGGCGAAAATTACCACTATGTGGGTACCAGAAAATGTCCAACGTTGTAGGCCCAGATTCAGATGGCGGGACGAGCTTGATGCGTACAGAAATGACTGGTCTATTTTAGTACAAGATCGGATTAAGTAGAAAAAGGAAAGGGAGGCCTTCGCCCTGCAGTAGGACAGTACAGGCTAAAAATCATAATAAATAATAGAAAGCCATGTTATTTGTGAGTGTCATATATTTACCCGAAAAATGCTCAACGTAGTGGGTGGCTAGTATAAGATAGAAACATACAAAAATAACACTTTTAACTAAATAAGTGAGGTAGGCACAATACTACCGAATAAGCTCAACTTCGGAAGGACCCCCAATTACCCGAAAACTACAGCCAAATAACTGCGCACAGTGGTGTAGTTGTACTCCTATACGTAAGTACGAGCCTAGAGTGCTCATTTAGGGATGCCTTTTTAAAGAACTTGTTTCTTTTTTCAAAACTATTTCATTACAAAACTCTGGTGTTAAAATTTGTTTAGTTAGCAACACGCAAGTGATGCCTTATTGAAAGCGTACATAGGCGACGGTAACTGCTTACCATCAGGCATGCCGTATGCTTATTTGCCAGCTATTAACTTAGTATAATACTGATAATGACAGTTAATCATCACCCAATCAGTCATCTAATATAATATTTCAGTGAATTGTTTGTTTTTGATGATTCATTTCCATAATGTACTCGTAGTTTACGTTATGACTAATCGCCATTTAAGGACGTCCGGTCATACAAAATATTTAGATAATAATATCTTACCTACTTAACATGGTTTATTCAAATAATTATTGTGTAACATTGTATGTTTTGTAAAAAAATATACCCAAGGACTCGTATTTATACCACTAGCTAGGGAACAAGCCCTGTATCGCGGGGGACTTTACAAACATGCAGTTCACGGACACAAATTATAATTATAATAACAAACATTTATAAATCAAACAAAGTTTTGTCCAGAGGTCGTGGGTTCGATTCCCACACTGGATAAAACCAGATTGACTTGTCGGTTTGGAGTCTAGACCAACATGTCAATTTGATTTTGTGATACAGCTTTAGATAGGATTTTTTTTTTATTCATCCCTAAATGTATATTGGAGATGCATATTCTTGCACACACAACTGTGGGCAGTTATTTACTATCTACAAAAAATATTATAAAGAGAAAAGATTTGTATGTCTGTTTGCAAAATGTATCCTCAAAAACCACTGATGACTTAAAAATTATTTCACTAGAATAAATCATACCAAAGTTCTTTCGCGATAAGAATGCAGTAGGTCATCATTGTCCGCCGGTCTAGCCACGCCCCGTAACCAATTAAATCGTTCCTAATTAGAAAATCAAGTTCACAATGACCAGTGGATGGCATACTTTCGAACTATAGGGGCAATTTGATTGGTTACGGTGCGTAGTAGGGCCAGCGGACAATGAAGACTCACTGCATTCTTAACGCTTACGTACTATATATCAATTCAATTAATTAATGATTTTTACAATTCAATTCAAATGCTGATATATTTTATGATAAAATTAATATAATGTCTAATTATGTTATGTTATATTGCAATAATGTATAAATAATAATAATTTACTATATTTAATTTGACATTTGTATTTTAGGTAATAAGTGACTTTTTTGTGTAATTCAGTGTAACATATAAGCGATTTGGTTTATAACTGTAAGCTTGTATTGTTGTGGAATAAATAAATATCAATTTCGACGGGTTTTTTTATTTTATACTACATTTTTTGTATCAACTCTATGCCAAATCTCTTACTCCTCCGTACTCGATATATTCTTAAAAGGGGTACTAAATTTCCGCATCACGTATTCTTACGTAGATCCTTACAAAGACGAAGTAAATAAAACTGTAGGAAGCCAAGATAGGCCGCTAATTTAAAGTAATCTAAAAATACTTAGCTATAAGAATACGACATTTCCGTTGATTATTTTGTTTTGATATCTATCATTGTTACTTATCAATGTTTTTATAAGGATATACAATAGGCCAATAAAATCACAGATAAAAAGTATTGATAATTATTTGTTTATGAATTGTTTTAGGCTGGTTGCAGACCAGTGTAGATTAGCGGTATTTCCCGGGGTCCCGTAATGTTTTTGTCAATAATATTATTTCGTAGTGATGGCAAGCGTCCTGACGGTATGACTCTCGTTCCTTGGAGGATGGAAAGGCCCTTAGTGTGGGATGCTATCTGTGTAGATACCTTGGCACCTTCCCATCTTTCAATGACAGGCATAAAGTGCAGAGTGTCTCAAGCGGCACAAATATGAAAGTCTCGGTGAGACTAAAATTTTTGAGCCATTTGAGG
The DNA here is from genome assembly GCA_947095525.1 of Trisateles emortualis. Taxonomy (NCBI): domain Eukaryota; kingdom Metazoa; phylum Arthropoda; class Insecta; order Lepidoptera; family Erebidae; genus Trisateles; species Trisateles emortualis. The sequence continues at coordinate 13,751,297 of OX352736.1, read as the reverse complement.
TCGAATCTCTAGGACCATAGGGCCCAAGTGCCCACAAATTGTATCGTAAGATATCAAGGCGTTTGGTCAAGTCATCTCACGATCCTAACGCTTGCCTTTACGTGGGTCAACGTATTAGCCTTGCAATCCAGGGTGGAAATGTGGCCAGTCTCTTGGGCACCTTTCCTCAGAACTGCGACCTTGATCAGATATTTCATTTATAGGTTAATACCTATAAATACAATATCTGATTGTTTGTAAGTAGGTTAGGTTGGTGCACATGGGGGTTTTAGTCGGTATGCCGGCCGCCTACCATCTTTGAGCCGGAGAGTCCGACATAACCGACTCGCTACCCCAGGCAAGGCGGTATGCGTAAAGCATTTCCCCTCTACAAAAAAAAAGTTTATTTTAATTTTAATAACTATTCATATAAATATCTTATGAAATAAATTAATGTAATTTTGGGGCGGAGCTATACACGCTATATAGATCCGTTCCTCTTTCTCGCTCGAACTGCTCACATTTTAAACATGGCGTTGTACAGCCCTTGGACTTAAAAAGTGGCTTGAGTTTCTTTCAAATTATACTCGTGGCCTTAGTCAGCCAATTCGCCGTAGAAAAATAATGCTGCCATCTGTTTTTTATAATGGTAAGCAGTTATAGTAGTCTGTATGGACGCCTACAATACCAAAGTTTTTACATACGTGTTGCCGACCCAAAAATTAACACCATGATTTTATAATGGAATTTTTCTAAGGTAGGAAAACGTTTTGTTATAAATGCATCCCTAAATGAGCTCTGAAATATCTGTACTCATAACCCAACTGCACCACTATGTGTAGTTATTTGGCTGTGGTCTTCTGTCAGGTTCCTTTCCCAGTCGGGCTTACTTACTCATATGGTGCCCTACGTCTTTTGGAAAGTACGTATGATGTCTCTTGCCTATTCAGCTTTAGACTGTTATCAGTCGTAAGATCACGACAGAGGCCTAAATATGGGCGATTTAAATAACTCTGTCACCACTAAGCGATTAGAAGAAGAAGCTTTAGAAAAATAATCTAAGTTAATCCAGTCAATTCATTCATGATTTCTGTTTATTAAATACTAGCCACCCACCCCTTCGCACAGGTGGTATTTCCCGGGGTCCCATAATTGTTTTCTCAATAAAATATAGCCTATGTTAGTCATAAATAACATGGCTATCTATTGGTAAAATAATTTTGAAAATCGGTTCAGTAGATTCAGAGATTACACCCTACAACGTCACAAAGTCACAAACTTTACCTCTTCATATTAGATGTATAGTATAGAAGTATAGATTATTATTACAAATATTAGGTACTTAGATAAAAGTCGGTGACATAAGTATAATGATAAGTGCTATAAGGAAAAACCAACAAAAAAATTAATTGTTATTCCGTTCCCGCGTTACTTCCCTTTGCCCCGTGATAAATTACTTCATGATTATCCTATTTTAGGAAATACCGCGTAACGCGTTGTGTCATCATATTCTTCTTATCGTTTAGTTAGTGGCCAACCTGGTGACAGAGTTATTTTGATCGCCCATATTTAGGCCTCTGTCGTGATCTAACGACTGACAACAGTCGGGACCGAGTTTTTTTTTCAGTCATCATAATTAAAAGAAAGACTTCCGCAGCTTTCTCCACATACTTTCACCACCTTGTCTAGCTGCCCAAAACCTTTACCAGGTCGTCAGTTCACCTTGCGGGAGACTTGGGCGTACTGAGTCTTCCCATTTGTGGTTGATACTCCAGAACCTCTTTGCCCTAGACCATCGGTTCTATAAGTTATGATGTAGTACCCCCCCACGACTGAATTGAACAATAGTTATGTAGAGGTAGAACCTCCTAACTACGATTATCGTGACCCTCCAAAACGTTTAATTTTTACATTTGATAACTAACTTCGTCATGTTTTAAGTTTGTAAAAAATCCTAGTGATAATGGTTTAGTAATTCTACACTTATTTAATATAAAATATATTTAATATTTATAATTGAAAGTGAATTTACTAGATTTAAATATATTATATCAAAATACTTGCGAACAAGAAGCAACAAAACGCAACACATGATTTACAATTTTATAGTAAAGTATAGCGTAATATATACTCTATACTTTACTATAACATTTAATATAACTCAAATTAAAAAAAAAAAAACTAAAAAGTATATAAGTACTAATATCTAACTAGACAAAAAATAAAACAGATGGCGCTGTTAATTTTTCATCATGTTTTTGGCCAAACCATATCTCTTTGTGTGCTATTTTTCGTCAATAATCAAATGTCAATAAGAAAGACCAGCGAACATAAGTTGTCAATTTCATCGGTAAATAAATCCATTATTTATTTATTTATTTATTTATTCTCCATAATTGTAAATAAAACCGTTGATTAGCCGCTATATTTATAAGATAGACACCAGCATAGACATCATGCTGTTAAAGAAACCTACTAAAGTTTACAGCGATTCACACACAGCATTATCTGAAAGTACCACACACTGCTCCGGACCGAATGCTGTAAAAATCTTTGAGGGAGTTATATGTCCAGCAGTGGACGTCTTTTGGCTGACGATGATGATTATCACACACTACGCAGATACAAATAATATATGAAATGATACGTTCACTCGATAACCTTCAAACTGGCTTGGGAATATGTGTATACGCATGTAAAATTCTCACCTTCTTTCGATATATTTATGTCGGTGCTCACAGATAATTTAAGATAAAAAACATGCGGGGCAGTCTTTGGGGATTGCCGATAGAAGTGAAAACTAAGTTTTTCTTTTTTTTTTTAAAGACAACTCCCGCACTAGAGAACTATAAGAATACGACATTTCCGTTGATTATTTTATTTTGATATCTAACATTGTTACTTATCAATGTTTTTATAAGGATATACAACAGGCCATTAAATCACAGATAAAAGTATTGATAATTATTTGTTTATGAATTGTTTTAGGCTGGTTGCAGTTCAGTGTAGATTAGCGGTATTTCCCGGGGTCCCGTAATGTTTTTGTCAATAATATTATTTCGTAGTGATGGCAAGCGTCCTGACGGTATGACTCTCGTTCCTTGGAGGATGGATAGGCCCTTAGTGTGGGATGCTATCTGTGTAGATACCTTGGCACCTTCCCATCTTTCAATGACAGGCATAAAGTGCAGAGTGTCTCAAGTGGCACAAATATGAAAGTCTCAGTGAGACTTACATTTTTGAGCCATTTGAGGTTGAATCTCTAGAACCATGGGGCCCAAGTGCCCACAAATTGTATCGTGACATATCAAGGCGTTTGGTCGAGTCACTCACGATCCTGCGACCTCAATTTGTTTTGATTTTTTGTAAGTAGGTTAGGTTGGTGCACATGGGGGTTTTAGTCGGTATGCCGGCCGCCTACCATCTTTGAGCCGGAGAGTCCGACATAACCGCCTCGCTACCCCAGGCAAGGCGGTATGCGTAAAGCATTTCCCCTCTACAAAAAAAAAGTTTATTTTAATTTTAATACCTATCCATATAAATATCTTATGAAATAAATTAATGTAATTTTGGGACGGAGCTATACACGCTATATAGCTCCGTTCCTCTTTCTCGCTCGAACTGCTCACATTTTAAACATGGCGTTGTACAGCCCTTGGACTTAAAAAGTGGCTTGAGTTTCTTTCAAATTATACTCGTGGCCTTAGTCAGCCAATTCGCCGTAGAACAAAAATGCTGCCATCTGTTTTTTTTATAATGGTAAGCAGTTATAGTAGTCTATATGGACGCCTACCTACAATACCAAAGTTTTCACATACGTGTTGCCGACCCAAAAATTAACACCATGATTTTATAATGGAATTTTTCTAAGGTAGGAAAACGTTTTGGTATAAATGCATCCCTAAATGAGCTCTTAAAATCTGTACACGAACACAGAAACTACACCGCTACGTGTAGTTATTTGGCTGTGGTCTTCTGTCAGGTTCCTTTCCCAGTCGGGCTTACTTACTCATATGGTGCCTTAAGTCTTTTGGAAAATATGTATGATGTCTTTTGCCTATTCAGCTTTAGACTGTTATCAGTCGTAAGATCACGACAGAGGCCTAAATATGGGCGATTTAAATAACTCTGTCACCAGGTTGGCCACTAACCAAACGATAAGAAAAAGAAGCTTTAGAAAAATAATCTAAGTTAATGCAGTCAATTCATTCATGATTTCTGTTTATTAAATACTAGCCACCCACCCCGGCATCGCACAGGGGCTATTTCCCGGGGTCCCATAATTGTTTTCACAATAAAATATAGCCTATGTTAGTCATAAATAACGTGGCTTTCTATCGGTAAAATAATTTTGAAAATCGGTTCAGTAGATCCAGAGATTATACCCTACAACGTCACAAACTCATAAACTTTACCTCTTCATATTAGATGTATAGTATAGAAGTATAGATTATTATTACAAATATTAAATTAATAGATAAAAGTCGGTGACATAAGTATAATGATACTCGTAAGTGCTATAAGGAAAAACCAACAAAAAATTAATTGTTATTCAGTTCCCGCGTTACTCCCCTTTGCCCCGTGATAAATTACTTCATGATTATCCTATCTTAGGAAATACCGCGTAACGCGTTGTGTCTCAGTCATCATCTTCTTCTTATCGTTTAGTTAGTGGCCAACCTGGTGACAGAGTTATTTAGATCGCCCATATTAAGACCTCTGTCGTGATCTAACGACTGACAACAGTCGGGACAGTTTTTGTTTTTCAGTCATCATAATTTAAGCAGAAAGACTTCCGCAGCTTTCCCACATACTTTCACGACATTTGGTCTTGAACCGACCTTGTCTAGCTGCCCAAAACCTTTACCAGGTCGTCAGTTCACCTTGTGGGAGACTTAGGCGTACTGAGTCTTCCCGTTTGTGGTTGATACTCCAGAACCTCTTTGCCCTAGACCATCGGTTCTATGAGTTATGATGTAGTGCCCCCCACGACTGAATTGAACAATAGTTATGTAGAGGTAGAACCTCCTAACTACGATTATCGTGACCCTCCGAAACGTTTAATTTTTACATTTGATAACTAACTTCGTCATGTTTTAAGTTTTTAAAAAAAATATATGTATATGAGTCCTAGTGATAATGGTTTAGTAATTCTACACTTATTTAATATAAAATATATTTAATATTTATAATTGAAAGTGAATTTACTAGATTTAAATATATTATATCAAAATACTTGCGAACAAGAAGCAAAAAAACGCAACACATGATTTACAATTTTGTAGTAAAGTATAGCGTAATATATACTCTATACTTTACTATAACATTTAATATAACTCAAATTAAAAAAAAATAAACTAAAAAGTATATAAGTACTAATATCTAACTAGACAAAAAATAAAACAGATGGCGCTGTTAATTTTTCATCATGTTTTTGGCCAAACCATATCTCTTTGTGTGCTATTTTTCGTCAATAATCAAATGTCAATAAGAAAGACCAGCGAACATAAGTTGTCAATTTCATCGGTTATTAAATTCATTATTCTCCATAATTGTAAATAAAACCTTTGATTATCCGCTAAATTTATAAGATAGACACCAGCATAGATATAATGCTGTTATAGAAACCTACTAAAGTTTACAGCGATTCACACACAGCATCATCTGAAAGTACCACACACTGCTCAGGACCGAATGCTGTAAAAATCTTTGAGGGAGTATGTCCAGCAGTGGACGTCTTTTGGCTGACGATGATGATTATCACACACTACGCAGATACAAATAATATATGAAATGATACATTCATTCGAAATCCTTAAAACTGACTTGGGAATATGAGTATACCTAACGCATGTAAAATCAGCATCTTTCGATATATTTATGTCGGTGCTCACAGATAATTTAAGATAAAAAACATGCGGGGCAGTCTTTGGGGACTGCCGATAGAAGTGAAAACTAAGTAACTTGTGAATTATATCGTCGAGATATTAGATTATTATTTTTTTATATGGAAAGCGTTCAGTGACGATGACGCGAGTTCCACAATTTTTTTCACTAGAAAAGTGCTTAACGCACCTAAAGAAATTTTTACTTTATAAATTATCTTCGATATGTATAATAATAATATAATAATATTTTCGGGACAACTCACACATCGCTATCTGATCCCAAACTAGGCAGAGCCTGTACTATGGTAACCAGACAACTGATAAACATACTTATATATTTCTAAATACATACATATTATAGATAAATTACACCCAGACACAGAACAAACATTCCTGCTCATCACACAAAGATTTGTCCTGGGTGGGATGTATGTTGTGCAATAATTGCACAACATAACATATCGCTCTCTTTAATAAACTAATTATTAGTTTATTAAAGAGAGCGATATTAAAAGATATGCACCCAGATACAGATATATTATCGTATCTGCGTAGTCTATGACTCGAACTGTTGAACAATATTCAAACTCTTTATTTTAGTTATCTATGCGCCAACTTATCTTTGGTTAGTGGTTAAGACTTTCGACACGTGGATCTATCCCATATTTATTGAAACGTAAAAAGACGCTGACAGCCATGTATAAAAGCAATTTTAACAGATTGACGCAAGTAGATAAGTTTTTGAGATATCCAGTAAGTGTTATTGTTTGTTTATTTACACCAGGGTTTTAAAATGGAGTATCCCTGGGATAGGGAAACACATTCCTAAATGAGTACCTACTGGAGCACCTGTACTCACACACAAGAACACAACAACACCGCTGTTTCTTGTTAATCGGCTGTGGTCCTCGGTAAGGTGAAGGTCCTTCCCCAGTCGGACTTGCTCGCTACTATAGTGCCCTCTTAAGGTAGGTACTGTATTTATCTTAAACTAGTGGCGCACCCTGACTTCACTCTGGTGGAACTATTCTATCTCTTAATGTTCCAATTTTCTGAGCATTCTTTTTTTTTCGGTAAGAACCTTGTACAAAATAGGCACTAGAAAACTTTAAAACCATGACGTGACTAAGAAAAAAAATCATTTTTTGACACCGCTGTGTGGAGTTCAAACTTAAATTTAAATCATTTATTCATTTAGGTTACAAAGTAACACTAACAAAGGACATCAAATATGAATAAGCCAAAAATATGTCATTAGCTGACATATTTTTGGTTTATTCATATTTGCCTACGGTTAGGTCGAGCCATGAAAAGAACTAGCAAGAAACTTAGGCCTCTCTTTTTAATTGCTCGATAGCATGCTAATGGTAGCATGCTAGCTGGCAATTAAAAAGAGAGAGGAGATGCTACTAGCTGTATCTATACTATAATATTATAAAGCTGAAGAGTTTGTTTGTTTGGTTGAACGCGGTAATCTCAGAAAGTACTAGTTCAATAAAAAATATTTTTTTGTTGAATTGTGCATTTATTCAGGAAGGCTACAGGCTATATAACATCACGCTATGATCAATAGGAGCGCAGCAGTAGTGAGATATGTTGCAAAATCAGGGAAAATATTTCAAATTACCACGCGGACGAAGTCGCGGGAATTAAGTAGTTGGTCACTCGGAAGATTAAAATAAAAAGACTTTTATTGACTGGCAGAATGACGGCGTGTTTAATTGAAATATAATAATCGACTTAAAATTAGTTTTACAACAGTATTTATAACTAATTATTGCTAACTTAACATAAACCTTAACTAGAGGATTTGGTGGGGAGAGTTGTGTTGACTAAGCTGATATTAGCTGAGTCAAGACACTTAACTCCTCCCTCCCTAGGGGAGAAATTCTCTAAAGGCAACTCTGGTGTCTTGAGAGAATTTCGGCAACATATCTTGGTATATGGTAAAAACTTATATAAAATAATTCCTTTTGCAAATCCTATAATAATTACGTAGATACTTATTGTCCATACACTGATTCTAACACTAACGATATACGTTTGAGTCTCACTGACACTTTCACTGTATTTCGCACGGTTTAATAAGTCTTCATGATGTCACCGAGGTCCACACCCCGAAGGTCCATCTGCTTGGCTGATGTAATGTCCTCACGTCGCAGCTCAGGCAACTGTACTGACGGTAGACTGTAGATGATGGAATTTGCATTGGTTGGTTTTCTCGATCTGCACCTGGTATTGGTGACATTCGCTGTGCTTATGCTTCAGTAGCATAAGCTGCTCTATGCAGGTCTCCGCAGGATACTGTACTATGTCATCTTCGGAACATAGATATCGTAGATCGTCGATCTCCTTACAGTCGTAAATTACGGACCTGTATTTCATCCTGTTCACTATAAGGTATGGGTATTTGGGTATAATTGTAAGGGTATTATGACCCTGAACCAGAGGACTACAGGCGCGCCCCCGTCAAGGACGTACTGAAGCTCATGCAGGAGGTATTCAGGGACCAAGACGTAGGGTGAGAGGTAAGGTAGGGGCATGCACAAAAGATCCCAAGGGTCGAAGTGCGCTGGCCGCAAGGACAGCCCCGACACAAGATAAGATAAGATAAGGGTATTATGAAGGATATGGGTATAGATCGGAATAGGAATGATTTTGTAATAAATATATGTATTATTGTGCTTTAGCCAATAAGCTATTTTATTTGATTCAACAACACTTTGTGATAACATTACGCCTAATTCAGAATTTGATGAGTCAGTGGTCAGTTTCAAATGTTTAGAATCGGTAAACTGTATCAAAGATGCATTATTTAGCGGTTCTTTGCAAGTTGCATAGCTTTTCTGTATATTATCTAATGAGCTAGGCATCCTAATACCTTTAAAATCTAAAATTCTATCTCTATTTTCTAAGTACGGGTTTATAAAAGACTTACTACTATCGAAATCTATAACAATTTGGGACAATGGCTCGTCAATATTGCAACCCAAAACATTATTGTCTTTATTGCTTGATACCTCAATATAAAAGTTTTGAATTGGCTCACTATCACGAGACATATGCGGTAGCAGTTCTAATTTAATGTTATTATTGTAATTAATTAATGGATCAATATTTGCACAATTTATTAATTGTTTAAAACTCGTAGTTTGCATCGTAACATCGGTATATGACCTTGTCCGTGCAAACTCAGCATTATGCGCCGGAGACGGCGACGACGGAATGTGCTGATTCGGCCACTGCGCTGACCTACTTTCTTGCGGCCATTTATTTGTATTAATTTGCGACAAAATTATCTTAAAATCATCCCAAGAATCAATTTGTTCATGTTCGCCTATTATTTTAGCTGCCTCGCCCGAAAGCCTACTGGTAATTATATGCAATAAATATTTATTTTGTAATGTACCACCCGAAAATATTTTAAAAATGTATTCGCACTGTCTAATAAAAAAATTACGCTGTCGTGCATCTCCATTAAATCTAGGAATAAGTTCTACAAATTCAAATGGAACTTCAGTGATTTGTTCCATTATATTATAAAAAAAAAACCTAACTAAAATATTCTACCACGAGAAATGTATCGTAATAAAATGGTCCTAACTAAAAAGTAACCTATTACAAGAATTATATCGTTATAGGAAACATAATGTTTTCACGGCGTTGTCCAATCCCTAATAACACAATATATTTAAAACAAAGAGTATGTATAGGAAATAGAAAGGATAGTGAAGAGTTTTACTCACAGTTCCGTAGCTACTCCCATCTCCTTGCTGGATTACTATCTTCACCAACTGCTGAGTCTCCCGAGTGTAAACTTAATAAATTTATTTGTTCGGCGATCTCTGCTAAACCGTTGAGACAGAAGTCGAACCTGCACTGAGTAAAGTTGGATACAGTACAGACTGACTGCAGAGATCCTACCGGCTGCGCCAATTAAGTAGTTGGTCACTCGGAAGATTAAAATAAAAAGACTTTTATTGACTGGCAGAATGACGGCGTGTTTAATTGAAATATAATAATGGACTTAAAATTAGTTTTACAACAGTATTTATAACTAATTATTGCTAACTTAACATAAACCTTAACTAGAGGATTTGGTGGGGAGAGTTGTGTTGACGAAGCTGATATTAGCTGAGTCAAGACACTTAACTCGGGCGACCCCTAGTTTTACAATATATATAAATTGTAAAATATATTGTAAAATACAACTGGTAGCATGCAACCTGATGAAGTTGTTTAGTTCTTCTGTAAGGCCAAGGTCCTTCCCTTAGTAGGCTTGCTCGCTTGTATGGCACCCTACCTTTCTTTCTTTTTAAGTAGCGTCAACGACAGTGACCCAAAGAATTAGACCACATAAGTATGTAGAAACTATCCACACAAATAGAAACAAATATTTAATCTGTGCTTAGACTTAGCGGTCATTTACACGAAACCTTGTATACTCTACTACAAATCTAATATGACGTCATACAATGTTCTATATTTAAAGTACCTACACGTGGCTACATAGATAACAAATTGATATAGAGGAAATAGCACTATGACGTCATAGTTCATGAGCGCCAACATATTCGGCGCCGGCCGGTACGACCACAATATTGATGATATAAAGAAAAGCTTTTATTTCACTTGTTTATCTTTATCTATAAGACAGCCGCTTCGTAAAGGTCTCTTCACACATATATATATATATGTATATATATATATTTTATATTATAAAGGAGGCATACGGCCAACAAGCATACGGCCTGCCTAATGGTAAGCAGTTACTGTAGCCTATGGACGCTTGCAACACTAGGGGTATCACTCTCTCGTTGCTGACCCTTTTAATACCTTATAACTCCTATCTTGAAGATCTGCTTGCTATAGTCTTTTGGGAAAACCTCTGCATGCTTACTCCACATATCAAATACTGGAAAACCTCTGCATGCTTACTCCACATATCAAATACTAGGGGACGCCCCCGACTTCGTCCGCGTGTTAATTTGGATTTCTTTCCCCAATTATGCAACATATCTAAATACTGCTCCGCTCCTATTATATCCTATTATATTAAGGTGATGTTATATAGCCTATAGCTTTCCTGGATAAATGCCCTATTCAAGAACAAAAAAAAATCTATTTAGACCAGTACTTTCTGCGATTAGCACGTTCAACCAAACAAACAAACTCTTCAACTTTATATTATTAGTATAGATATGGGTGCATAGCCTTAGCTTGCAGTACCCCTTTTGTCGTAAAAAATACTGGCGGAGCTGATAGCTCAGTGGTTTAAATAGTAACTTCACCAGTTTCTACTACGTGAAGTATTGTGGGTTCGATCCACACAAGGGTCAACAAATTATCTTTGTCTCTAATATTAGTAGTATGTTTATAAAGTAATCAATTTTGTAAAGTTATCTATCTAAAAGAGACTAGCTCAACTAGGGGACATTAAATTAACGGACATACGTACATCCAGACTTTGAATACCTTTTAATAGACCATACAAAATTCTTATTTAGCAAAGTATAATAGAGGGATCGAAAAAAATGGCGTATATAGTTTCTGTCTACTCCAATTGGGAGACGAGCGTAATGATACGTATGAACAAATATTATTCCCGTGTGGGCATCCAATCCAGGTCATTCGGATTTCATTAGCAAAGACACAAGTGCATGTCAATCATGTTTATTTTTTTAATTTTTAATTAGAAAAATGAGGTTAAAAGTTGAAATACATGGAAATAGGCTATCAATAGTTAAATCAGTTGTATGGCTAACACGCAACGAAATAAATGAATGCCCTACTAAGCCAATTATTAAGTACTAGTTGTTTACGGCGGTGGCGCCTGCGCCAGTCTTTTACAAATTTGTTCTGAGTCTAGGTGAAATTTGTGTTCTTGAATTGGAAGTTTGTAAAGCCCCCAGTAAGTCCCCAGTCCTTAAAAAAAAATAAAAAGAGAAGTTTTGTGGCTTCGATTCCCACACAATACCTTGTTTTATGGACCATAAATCTTTGCTCTGGGTAAGATAGATCAATTTTCAAATAGGTACATAATGTCTTAACTAGACCACACATACGTAACTACAAAACTAAACATGAACTTATATTCTAAGTAACAATATCAAGTGCTTTTTTATTATAAACACAAAGCCATTACGTCATTGGGAACTTTAAGTAGGTACAGCGATATTGTTTATGTAAGTATTTAAAAGGTTAATTTATGATGTAAACAAAAAGTAAGTAATCTCAGAAAAACAATTAAAAGTTCACAGTTTTGTTGAGAGTTACTTTATCGCTACACTATTGGTCAGGCGAGAAAGAGGGACAGCTATATAACGTGTATAGCCCCGTCTCTTTCTCGCACGAAAGACTTCATGTTTGACACCTTTTGGTAGACGAAAAGAGCTTATATGGGGAAGAACCTAAACATAAAATTGTTTTATATTGCTTACGATTGTAGACGAGCAAGTGGCCAACTTAATCTTTTTTTTTTCTACTTGAATGGCAAACCAGCTTGGCCCACCTGATGGTTTGTAAGCACTTATCGTAGGTACTGTGGTAGGTAAGGCATCATACAAACGAGCAAGCCCTAGTGAGAAAGGACCCTCCACCTTAAAAAAGACCACAGCCTAATACTTACACACAGCGGCGTAGTTGTATTCCTGTGTGTGATTAGGTATAGGTCTCTTGCTCTCAATTAGGGATGCGTTTTGTAAAAAAAACGTTTTCCTAACAATCTTCGAAAAAAACACGGGTCGGAAACGCGTAAGTGATACCTCTGGTATTGCAAGCGTCCATGAGCTATGATAATTGCTTAACATCAGACGGGCTGTAAACTTGTTTGACACCTAAGTAGGTACATAATATAAATAATACTAATAACAACTTAAATTGAGATCTCCCTCTGATATATGAAATATAACTACGTTTTATATATGTTTTGAGAAGAGCTGGTGTCTGATGTAGGTTAGCACCTGTATTACAGATCCACCAGGTCCCCACCCCATTTTTCCACAGTTAACTGTAATGTGGAAGACCTTGGGGGAGGCCTATGTCCAGCAGTGGACGTCTTGTGGCTGAGATGGATGGAAACTGTAAGAAATAACATTAGTAAAATCTAAGAAATAACATAACTAACATTTTATTAGGTACCCTTGTCAAATAGTTCAAGTAATTATATCAAAAACTCTCGTATTTGATAATATTTTATTTGATAACGATTTATTTATTGATTACAAGCGTAACAATTATATTAATATTGCTATTTCTTTTGTTAGCTCTGCGATATATGCGATAGCTATATATTGAAAGTGAGCGTGTAAGTGTGAACATACCGTAACAAATGACTCACTTTACCACCGAGTGTACTATTAACGAGTTACGTTAGGCCGGCTAGAAATTGTACAGCGTCAGTCGTATAGTGATCTTGTTTAAGTGTGCTTGTGCCTTAGCTGTATAAACAAAAACTTTTTTTCTTTCATTCCAATTTTAAAAAAAGGTAAGAAAGTTTTTAGTTGTTTTGTATACTTACTCATTTTATATTATGATTAGTTTTCGTTCCGTATTATACATTTTTATATTGTTTATAATATTTGAGGCAACGTGTCGAGTTATTATTTCTAAGAAGTTTTTTATACGGTTCTTATACGTTGATTCAAACGGCTTTGGAACATGTTTAGCTGACGATGTATTCCTTGCAAACGTTGTTCTATAAACAACAGGTGTTGATAACAGCAACCAAGTTGCGTTCCGCGACACGTTGTTTTGTCTACCATAAATTAGCAATCACATTATAAAGTAGCCGGTTATGTTTACTTATGTAATAGGCTTAGTTGTTTCTATGGAGTAATTTTAGCTTAGGAGGTCCAACGAATTCGAATTTATTTAAATTTTTTGGGGGCAACTTACCACAAATTAGGTATATTCTCAAATTTGAAATTAATAAATAAGTATTAAAAATAATATAATTATTCTGTTTGCTCGTTGGTTATTGAGTAGTTTGTAAGCAATTTTTTTTACTACGGCGATGCAAAAAGGAGTGGTATGATTTTGGCCTGTATTTAAAATAATAATATGATGCTTTCACGTGAATATAATACTTACATAATATACCTACCGAATCGAATTATAATATCACTAGTAGGTAGTTAGATTTGCACCATATTATAATATTATGCACTACCTACATATTTATACCTACTTAAAAACTATAGATAAACGAGAAGAAAAAAAAAACATTATTTTTGTTCATAGTGCCTAGATATTTATAATCTTTCAAGGCCACTATCAATATCTGTTGAAGATGTTTCGTACTAGACAATCTTGAGATTTTTTGTTTATTTATAAATGCTTAAAACCTGTTGGTTATCTTTTATGCCATGATTGTTTCAATAGCAAGATTGAGGTTGGCCCTTGTATTATTGCGGGAATATGTCGGTATGATAATTATATTTGTATTAGCAAAGTAGGTAAAGTGTATTTCACAAAGAATAGGTACTGTGATGTTTTTTTTTTCGGGACAATCCCACCCACATGCCCACCGCTGTGACTCCTTCGAGCCAGGATTAACAGCGGAGTAACCAACTGATACACCGAGTTTTGACACTCGTGCGTCCCGTGGACAACTAAACCTACTGTCTAGGACCCCGCAACGAATTTAATCAGAAGTAAATAGGAGGAGTTAGAAAGAAAAGTTTCCACTTCCCTCCATAGCAAATCTTACGTTGAAGACAAAAGAAAATGATTAAATTATGTCTAACCAATTGCCTAATTAAGAAGATTGAATGATCAAGATCCTAAAGATCCTAAATATCCTAAATATCAACGGTGATAGGTACCCATGCTATATGAAATACCTATACTATAGGAAGGTATGTTTCCGCAATCGCGTTGCGTCGTCGCAAGGAACGTTTATAGTCAACAAAGGAGATAACTATGCAGGGTCATCGGATTGAAATCTTTGGATTTCTAAGTAGGTACATTTTTTTTACTACCTACTTGAGTTGCAAACAAGCATACCGTACCGTAGCCTATGGACGCTTGCAATGCCCGAGGTATCAATTGTGTGTTGCCAATCCATTTTTTATATCAGGGCTTTAAGATGGTAGTATCCCTGGGATAGGATTACGTTACGTACTGTGGTCTTCTGTTAGGTGGAGGTCCTTCCCCAGCCGGACTTGCTCGCTAGTATGGTGTCCTTGTACCTTAAAATGTATAAGCATAGATTTCAAGTATGAATGCGATAGATAATACGGAACGTTATGATACAGAGAGAGATAGTGATATATGAAATGGAAGGAAAGGGAAGTGGAAACTTTTCTTTCTAACTCCTCCTATTGACTTCTAATTAAATTCGTTGTGAGGTCCAAGACAGCAGGTTTAGTTGTCCACGGGACTCACAAGTGTCAAAACTCGGTGTATCAGTTGGTTACTCCGCTGTTAATCCTGGCTCACAGGACTCACAGCGGTGGGCATGTGGGTGGGACTGTCCCGAAGATGAAATGAAGCTACTTAGCTACTGTTTACAGTAACAGCTTCCGCATACGTCTATCTACGTCTTTCTGCTATAGTACGAGTATGTTATAAACAATAACGCTTTGCCCGACCCGGGAACTGAACTCAAATTCTCACAATCGACGGCAAATGTCAGCATAAGCCGCGGTACTAACATGGTAAGGAAAATTAGATTTGTGGGTGGGCTCACAATATCGATTACCATAATTATAATGTGGCTTATCTGTACGTGCTCAAGGTCGATGTTTGTTTACCAATTCAACGGTCGATCGATACTACTGATTGATGAATTAAAAACACTATCTATTGTTAACGTTACCTTGTATTTTTTTCAAACGAACCGAATCACGGAACGGGAAGTTTTTTAAAGTAAAAAGTATGCGAGAGAGTAAAACCTATTGAAATACAATTCAATAGGTTTTACTCTCTCGGAAGGGAATCAACGCCCATGGCCAAATACATTAACTAATCTAAAGTAAATTGATTATAATCTGTAACAGCGGTTACAAGAACAGCTTTGGTTACGAAGTTAACCAAATAACTACACCACTGTGTGTAGTTATTTGATCTTCTTCTTATCGTATGGTTAGTGGCCAACCTGGTGACTTTTAACATGCCCTCAGAAGCACGGAGACGCTCAGTTGAAAATACCACTATGCGGTCACCCATTTATAGGGTTACCGCGCCTTTGGTAGCTTAACCCTCTGATCGTTTACCGAACAGCAAGTGCACCTGGCTAAGAGCTATAGTTATACTTGTTATTGTTTTATTATGTATTTCCAGTCCTAGGGTAATCCATGACATTAAATTTTGATGTAAAAGATTTTTGAATTGGCAATACGCAAGCGTCCATAGGCTACCAAAACTTATGCTTGTTTGGTAGCAAACAAGCATACGGACCACATATAAAAAAGTCAATGTTTTCTGTAAGTACGTATAATTATAGGTGTATAATGTGCAAAATTACCATAGACGGTTTTTTTTGTGTGATGACCTCGTCTAAGCCAACGTACACTTAAATAAAAGCGCATCCGGAGTTTTTTGGCCACTTTTTCTCATGACTCAGATCTTGTCAGCAAGCTGGCTGAAATCCTTATTTTTACTTGCTTTTATTGACGTTCATATGAATCATTTCATGACCTTCTAAATGATTGTTTTAGTTGACTTTACCCTCAATAAATATGTTTCACTCGTTCTTTTTTTTCCAGCAACAGATAGCAAATATGAATGCAGTGCCTGTCGGTCCTGATCCTTCCCAGGTGACCTGCCCTTCCTGCAGGTCGGTGATCATCACCAAGGTTGAAAGAAAGTCTACAACGAAGACACATTTGATAGCCCTGCTATTGTGCTGCTGTCTGTAAGTATACATTCTTATGTAGTAATAAGTAGGTATAAAAGATTAAGACCACGAACTGGAAGACGCAGTGGCAGGCCCCCAATAAGGTGGATCGATGACCTGGTAAAGGTTGCAAACCTTTACCAGGTTATCCACCTTACTGCTTAACATCAGGTGGACCGTATGCTTGTTTACCAAACACTTTTAATTTTTTTTAACAAGAAGACCTTGACCTTGACCTTGTCCTTCGTCTCTTTATCGTAATAGGTATAAAAGGTTAAGACCACGAACTGGAAGTCGCATACAGAATCGATTCATGCGCAAAGCTACGGGTGTACCTTGGTTCATGAGAAACGCAGATCTGCACATAGATCTCGAGCTGCCGACCATCAGGCAGTACATGAAACAGTGCTCACGTAGATATTTTGACTCTGCACCTACTCACCCCAACCCTCTGTTGGTTGCGGCTGTTAGTTACACACCATCGAATATTAACCGCATACGCGGACCTAGACATATCCTCGGAGAGCCGGACGATAGGATTACTCTAGCTCAAGACAGAGCATACGCAGCTCGCGAAGCCAATCCGTTAGGACCGCGGTTTCGTCCTCGCCGTCGAGGTCGAAATACGCGCCGGGTCGCTCAGCTTACTCAGGTGGGTCCTTCTAGACCCACCATTAGGGAAGTAGTCACAACGCCCCAAGCCGAGGTTCGTACTCCTTTAGTGGGTGCCCTTGGGCCAGCGTTGTCTAGTTTGTAGGTTTTAGTTTGTAAGTTTTCTAAGGTCGAGGGCACTTAGCCCTCACCACAGTCCGGGTAAAGTTGTGAAGGCCACTTGGCCAACAACTGCGTCACACAAAAAAAAACTGGAAGTCGCAGTGACAGGCCTCCAATAAGGTGGACCGTATGCTTGTAAGGTGGATCGATGACCGGGTAAAGTCTTAACCTTTTATACCTATTGTGATAAGGAGACGAAGGACAAGGTCAGCGCAAAACCGAATACTATGGATATCTTTTGGTGGCTTATGTCTACCAGTGGATGTCTTCTGCTTGTTAAAAAAAATAAATGAAAGTGTTTGGTAAACAAGCATACGGTCCACCTGATGTTAAGCAGTTACCATAGCTTATGGACGCTTGCAGTACCAGAGGTATTACTTGCCGACCCATTTTTTAGATAGAGTATCCCTGAAATAGGAAAAAACGCATTACTAAATGAGCGCTGGAGTACCTGTATTCACACACAGGAACACAACTATATCGCTGTGTGTAGTTATTTGGCTGTGGTCTTCTGTAAAATGGAGGTTTCTACCTAGATTGGGCTTGCTCGATTACAAACTGACTGCAAGAAAGTTTCTTATCTTTGAAAATCTATTTATGCGCGTGGTTAATAAGTTAATAATTAGCTAATTACTATGAGAAATAGAGATGATTCCACCTTTATGGTATAACTAGCTGTTGCCCGCGGCTCCGCTCGCGTAGATATCGTTTATCGCGATTAAAAGTAGCCTCTTCACTACTCCAGACTATAATCTATCTCTGTGCCAAATTTCATCCAGATCTGTTCAGTAGTTTTAACGTGACAGAGTAACAAACATCCATCTATACATCCTCATAAACTTGCACATTTATAGTATTAGTAGGAAGTTGCAAGAAGAAAAATTATTATGGAATTCGGCGTGAAGATTAGATGTCTAGATATGTAAGTATACCTACGTATTACAATGACAGTATTGGAGTAGACAAAGAGTATGATATCCCAAATATTCAGTTATTAGAGAGAGAGGAAAACATTTGTAGTAGGAAAATCCACTTGCGTTTCCTTGTACGGTTGGTAACGGAGTTGTACGAGCTGTACAGGCCTTCTAGACAAGTGGCATAAACGGTAGTCGAATCGAAAAGTCAATAAAGCAAATGTATGTGATTTGACGTAAATTTGCGACATTATAAAAAAATAAAGCATTTATTCGAACATACACAGGATAACAGATACAGACAAAAACAATAGACACACAATAACAAAAACAGAAAATTATCCTGTGTGATGTCAGAAAGGGTCCTAATCTCAGCTCTGTGCTGCGGCATTTAAACTGCAGCGCTGATATTCTGATCAGGCCTTAGTGAAGTCACGGTCAGCTATAAATGTAATAAATTGATAAAAAACCTTTTATTGTATAACGTATAACGTAAACGTGACTTTTTGATTCGACTACCGTTTATGCCACTTGTCTAAGAGTGAAATATTTGTAGGCGGAAAAACCACCTGCGTTTCCTCATATGTACATAGGTATTATTGTATTTTCTATAAATATCATTGTGGTTGGAAAACCACAACTTTATTTAATATTATTGAAACTGTTGATTAATTTACAGTTAATTAACGTAATGTTTTTTTTTATGTTACTTGGGTGACAAACAAGCATACGGGCCTCCTGATGTTAAGCAGTTACTGCAGCCTATGGACGCTTGCAATACCACTTGCGTTTTGCCAACCCATTTTTTTACACCAAGGTTTTAAGGGGGAGTATCCCTGGTATAGGAATACGTTTATTTCAAAACGCACCCCTAAATGAGCGCTAGAGACCTGTGTGTAGTTATTTGGCTGTGGTCTTCTGTAAGGTGGAAGGTCCTTCCCTAGTCGAGCTTGCTCACTAGTATGGTGCCCTACCTCTCTTAAAATTTATGATGATGAAAACAAGAAAAATAGTTGATAATAAAGCATTTTTCTTGTTACTATGACGTCATTTGATAATGATTTAAAAAATAAATAGTTTAACCCGGACGAAGCCGGGGCGGTCCGCTAGTCCTTACTAATATTATAAATGTGAAAGTTTGTAAGAATGGATGGATGGATGTTTGTTACTCTTTCACGTAAAAACTACTGAACGGATCTGGATGAAATTTGGCACACAGTTAGATTATGGTCTGGAATAACACATAGGCTTTTTGCAGCGATAACCGACATCCACGCGGGCGGAGCCGCAAGCAACAGCTAGTATTATATATCATTTACACCCAGACTAAACAAACAATCGTGCTCATCACACAAATATTTGTCCTGGGTAGGAATCGAACCCATGACCTCCGGCTTAGCAGTCAGTCAGTTAGTTCAGGCCGGTCGAAATATTCTGAAACAAGTTTTCCCGAGAGTGCCGAGATCCGAGTGCCTAGGTTTTCCCGAGAGACTATAGCATGGGGTTCTTCAAGAAAGGAGTTATAAGGTTTCTAAAGGGTCGGCAACGCGCGAGTGATACTTCTGGTGTCGCAAGCGTCCATAGGCTGCGGTAACTGCTTACCATCAGGCGGGCCGTATGCTTGTTTGCCTCCTTGGTAGTATAAAAAAAAACACTTTATAAAATTATTTTATATAATGATTTCGTTGTTAATATGATTCGCATGTTATCGGAATACAAACAAAATGTAATAAGATAACATTGCTTACCAAGAAACATGAGTTTGCATTTCTACCTCCATACTTAACAGTACCTAGAATTACATACATACTATACGTTCATGGTATGTACGGTGGGCAACGTAAATTACATCAGCTATCTGCCAGTGAAAGTCCCGTCAAGGTCGGTCCAATCTTTTATGAGATTAGCAGGAACAAAAAGACAGACAAAAATTGTAAAGAAAAATATTTTGGTATTTGTACCGTGTATACATCCATATGCATTTATTAAAAAGAGGTTATTTTAAAATTATAATAAACAGATTTTAATGTATTGCACATAGACTCCAAATTTATTAATTAGTTTTAAACTCTATGATAAATATTATTTAAATTTGTTCATCCTTACTAATATTATTTGTAAGAATGGATGGATTGGATGGATGGATGGATGGATGGATGGATGTTTGTTACTCTTTCACGTAAAAACTACTGAACGTATCTGGCTGAAATTTGGAACACAGATAGATTATGGTCTGGAATAACACATAGGCTACTTTTTGCAGCGATAACCGACATTCACGCGGGCGGAGCCGCGGGCAACAGCTAGTCTGCCATATTTGTACAGGAAATTTAAATAAATAATACGGTCCAGAATTGACAGGATAATGTTTGTCGGATTATGTAGGTAGTTAGAATTCGTTACCATCGTTTATTATTTTATTAAAGTTTATGAACAAAATAAAATGTTTTTGACGCCCGTGAGTCAACCGGATGGGCTTATCGCAGTTATAGGAAATCAAGGAACTGCCGCGCGACGGAGTTTGATAATAACCATAGTTAATTATAAATATGTTATATATAATAATATAATAATAGCAACCCATATATGTCCCACTGCTGGGCACGGGTCTCCTCCCCTCTATCAAGAGAGAGAGAGGGTTAAGGCCTTAATTCACACACGCTGGCCTAATGCAAGTTGGTGAATCTAACATGTCTTTAGAATTTCTTCTAAGACATGTGGGTTTCCACACGATGTTTTCCTTCACCGTTATCAGATGGTTAATCATTTGATTCGTACATATAAACTCCACAAAGTGAAATTCACATTGGTACTGCCCGGGATCGAACTCGCACCTCTTGCGTGCAAGTCGGTTACTTTCCCACTCGGCCACCACCGCTTATGTTATACCTATTATTATATAAATACTAGCCGCCGGCTACGGCTTCGCACTGATAGTATTTCCCGGGATCCCGTAGTGTTTTTGTCTTTAAATTATAGCCAACTAGGGGCGCGCCCCAACTTCGCCCAGGTTAAACTATTTTCAGCTCAACTATCTTATTTTTTTTTTACATAAGAACCTTCCACTGACAATAACGAACATAGCAAAAAAAGAATAAGCGAAATCGGTCAGCTGTTCTCCATCACAATTGCACCCATTGCCCACCTCCCTGAATCGTGGTAATTTGAAACGTACAATTCCCCGATTTTGCAATATATCTCACTACTGCTGCGCTCCTATTGATCACAGTGTGATGTTATATAGCCTATAGCCTTCCTGGATAAATGCACTATTATATATAAGATTTTTTTCTAATCGAACCAGTACTTTCTGAGCTTAGCGCGTTCAACCAAACAAACAAACTCTTCAGCTTTATAATATTAGTATAGATTTATATTGTTAATACCTACAACTACTGTTGTTTCGCAGTCGAAGCAAATATATATCACGGAATGTAACGGGGATCTTACTATAATAATATGACGCCACCGTCAAGGTCAATACAAACATACACATGGTGACACTAAATAATGATACTCCATTTTGCATGTAATTTTATCAAAAACTAGCGGCCTGCCCCGACTTTAATCGGGTTAGACTATTTTCAGCTTAACTTTCTTAATTTTATTTTACATAAGAACCTTCTCCTGACAATAACGAACATAGCAAAAAAAGAATTAGCGAAATCGGTTTAGCTGGTCTTGAGATTTGCGCTTAGCAACACATTCAGCGATACTCTTTATATTATAGATAATGTGTAGGACCGGCCTACACTTTATTTTTTAAAACATCGATGGTCGCTTTATCGAAAATGTTCTATCGACGGCTTAATTATATATTAAACCCCAAATAGATGGTACGTACATCGATAGAACGCTGTATCGAAAATATATCATATAGATAATACATTGTATCGACAGTACACGATATCGGTGGTACGACCGCCGATGTACTGACGATATAATATACCCGTGTAGGCCACTAATACTGCCGTCCACTAACTAAAAGGCCGTTAAGCCACAGTTAGCCGTTTTTCACTTTTTAATGTAGTCTTATACAACTTTCGATGCTCTATCTTTTGGTCTAAGATTCATTTTGCTAGCTAGCTTAGTTTTAGAGATACAAAACATTGCTGAGCAGTTAAACCACATAAATTTCGTTACTTCCTTAATTAAAAAGCGGCTAAGCCACAATACTTCTCTAGAAAGACGTTAACATACTTCAACGGCAAACTGATGCATCTTTTTTTCTAATTTTACTTAACTAAAAGTACGTTATCTAGTCATGCTTGACTAAAAAGCAGTTAAGCGTCTTTAACTACCTTCATGTATTGTGTCATATAAGTAACCACCTGAACATCGTACCTTAACTATAAAGCAGTTATAAAGAAAAACTACACTAGAAAGCAGTTATACGCCAATAGCGGCTTTTAAGTTATGTATTGAAATTAGTATTAGCTAAATATCAATCGCTAGAGAGCAGTCAAACGACAATACTAGACTAAAAAGCAGTTAAACGCTTGTGATTTTTGTTTGCGTTTGACGAGCTCAGGATATATTCCGGAAGGAAAGGATCCAAACTATGATGAATAGTGTGTTGGTGGACCAGGAATTTCTAACTGCACAACGCCTTGAAATTAAAAGTATGCCATCTACACGCAATTCCACTTGCTCTAATATTAGCCAAGAATCAAAGTACGCCCACATGAACAGTAACGATTTAGTTAATCTTCTTAACCAAGAACCTTACTCGATGACAACACAAGAGTTTCAAAAATTTAATGAAACACAAATAACATATAAAAACAGCCAACCAAAAGAAACTCTGAAGCTTACAATAGAAACATTAACTCAGCAACAGCTTGAAACACATTCTTTATACTGCCACGAATCGATACCCCCTCCTTCTCCGATGCCATCTTCTTCTCACTGCATTATACCAGAAATATAAGATTATGATAGTGATGACTCCGTTAAGGATAAGGACTAAGGCCAGCCATGTGACAAAGTTTTAAGTGATGATACTGAATATGGTTATGACATGCAAAGGCAAAATACAGTTTTAAACCCTAAAAGTAACCCAATATTGAAAAGGAGAACATCAATAACTAAAACGTTTCCCGAAAAATTAATAACGCGACGACATACTCAAGAATTTACAAGAACAGAAGAGACATCGGACATCGGTTACCTAAGAAAAGACGCATCTTTTATTGATTGCTCTATTTCTATGAATTTAATAAATTTAGCACCACCATCATCCCCAAGGAGAAAGAAATATGATACCAGCTTGAAAGATAGATTAGTTGAGAAGGAAAAGGACTGCACATACAATTAACGGACACAAATTACAACCAGACTCAGAACAACTCTTTGTGGGTCATACAAAGTTTTGCCGGAATCGAACCCACAACCTCGCGCACAGCAGGCGCATACTGCGGCCACTGGACCACCAAGGCAGTATACTTCACATACGCTGGCAGGATCGGATTCCAAACACGGAAGTACTTCGTCGGCGGATATGGTGGGCATGGAGAGCCTCCTTATTAAAAGGCAGCTTCGCTGGTGTGAACATCTTGTACGCATGGAGCCCTCAAGGTTGCCAAAAGCTGTCTTTTACTCTGAGATCAGCTCAGACAGTATCTTTGTACAAGGATGTTCTTAAGCGACACTTATCTGTAACCGGTGTGTCTCCAAACTCATGGAAGGAGCTTGCTACCCACAGGTTAGACTGGCATAATGCTGTTCACAGATGTATAGAAGAGTTTGAAAACTGTCATCTTAAAGACCTTGACGCCAAACGCCAGCACCGTAAAACTCAACTCAGGCCCTCTTATGAGTATACCTAATGCGCAAGGAGGGCTTCACTGCGCTTTGTGTGACCGTCTTTTTAAGACGTAATTCGGCTTCGCGAGCCCCGTCCGAGCACATAAGCGGAGACGTATGGCCGTGAGTTAGTAGGGGTCGCCGTCGAAGGATACGTCTAGGAGGACATCATCATCATTAATTTTATAAATATGAAATATTGTATGCTCGTTATTAATTCTTATACTAATGTCTGAAATTTCGCACACACCTACTAGTAGCTTACGGTTCGAGTTGTAATATTTGATTAAGTTCTTTTCGCATTAGTTGATGCCGTATCGGCGCGGGTAGCGTATGCTCGCAATGCGCAATACCGAAAGCTTGCCAAACGCTTATATTTCAACGTGCGCTTTCAGAATCGCATGGTTTGTGCGGACGTGGGGCGTTTCTGTAAACTGCGTCTCAAAGTTTTGAGAACATAAGGCTTACTACACACATAAGCGGCCCGGCATAATCTGTGCAGCAACAAAGCCAACTCAAAGCTTATACTTTTTCCTCGAACATCATCTACATATTATATTAATTCGATTTTACTGCCCGACTGTGCCGATTAATGCCGGCCCGCTTATGTTAAGCTACTCTTAGAAGCTTTGCTCGATTTGTTTACCAACAGGTACAAAAACAATATAACATCTTTAAAAAAATCAAGACAATATAACATCTTTATGCATTTCGTTATAAATATCCCGCATTGATAACGCACCTACAAAAGTAAGAAGGACCTAGCTAGCTTCTTTGTCTTCCCGTTACAATTTGTTAACATTTTTAACGCAAGTCTTTATGTATGTATGTATGTTTTTACTTAAATCCATTATATATATATGGTAGTTTAATCGCCAAGTTTGCTCGACTCACGCAATCACGAATTTTGTATTGAAAATTTTCGTTTTTGTCTGGAATTTTAAAAGGAGGCATTTTTAATTGTGTTTTAAACTTTTTTATTAAACTTTAATTTAATACTTTAAAAATTTTATATTTCTCACATAATCCTGTCAAATGCTTAGCAATAAGGAAGTTAAACTCAAGCGAAGTAAGTATTGCCGCCTTTTAGTTAAGTATTATTAGAATAATCTTGTGTTCAGTTTCATATTCTATTAACGCTACTTAGCTTAAAAGAGTCTAAGCCGCTTATTAGAAAATATATTAAGTTTCAGATTGATGAAAAGTTTCGACAATAAAGCCGTTAGACGACTTAGCGACTTTCTAGTTAAGGATTGCATAATAAATTTAACTAAGATTTAGAATCGTATAAATTTATTAAAATTACTTCACTAAAAAGCCGTTACGGTAACGTTAGCGACCTTTTAGTACAGGATTTAGAGCCAAAAATTATCTAAAATGGTCCTATTGATCATAGCGTAATGTTATATAGCCTATAGCCTTCCTGGATGAATGCACTACAACTTTCAACAAAAAAAGTTATTTTCTAATCGAACCAGTACTTGTTGAGATTAGCGCGTTCCACCAAACAAACAAACTCTTCAGCTTTATAATATTAGTATAGATTGAACCAAACAAATAAATGTATGTAATAATAAACAAATGAATGGTAGCTGTATCGAGCTTCCGAAAAGCGAGTCGACGTGTTTGGCGTTTTTAAGTGTGTTAGGAATGTTTGGTCGCAAAATCTAGCTTCTAAAAAGCGACTAAATCGCTTATCGCCGATGCCTAAAGATGCATGTCGGCTGTGGTCTTTATAGAAGACCAAATGGCCGTGTAGTAGTGTTTCTGTGTGTGAAAAAAGTTTCCAGCTACACTACTTTTTTTCTATCGGCTACGGTAACTGCTTACCATCA
Organism: Trisateles emortualis; assembly: GCA_947095525.1. Classification (NCBI taxonomy): domain Eukaryota; kingdom Metazoa; phylum Arthropoda; class Insecta; order Lepidoptera; family Erebidae; genus Trisateles; species Trisateles emortualis. The sequence continues at coordinate 13,725,262 of OX352736.1, read as the reverse complement.
GGCGTGTATAGTAGAACTAACTGTTGCCCGTGGCTCCGCCCGCGTGGATGTCGGTTATCACTGTAAAAAGCATGTAGCATATGTGTTATTCCAGACCATAATCTATCTCTGTGCCAAATTTCATCCAGATCCGTTCAGTAGTTTTTACGTGAAAGAGTAACAAACATCCATCCATCCATACATCCATCCATCCATACTTACAAACTTTCGCGTTTATCAGGCGTGTGGTAGTATATAATCTAGTTTAGGTATAAACACATTTCAAACAAAACAGTGGCCGCACAACTATTATCTATCAGTGCCTATTTACACAGCCTATGACTTCATCGCATGAGGCCGGATGTTGTTTCATTTGTTTTATTATTTTACTAGCTGTTGCCTGCAACTTTGCCCGCGTGAATGTCGGTTATCGCAATAAAAAATTAACCATTACACGGCTTTTTGCATCGAAAAACGCCCGATGCAAACGCGATGCAGTCGCTAGCTGTTAATCTTTACAGACTACTGCGTTTTGCATCGAAATAAGCGCGATGCAAACGCATTACAGTTGCTTATTTTAAATTTTTACACCCTAGGGCTTTTTGCATCGAAATAAAAATAAGCTCGACGCAAAAGGTGACTGAAATGAGCAACTGTAATGAGTTCATACTTATTACAGTTGCTAGTTGTTAATATTATTTTACATTTCTTTGCATCGATACAGACGCGATGCAAACGCATAAGTTTCTCATTTCAATAGCACAGATTGAGAATATCATTGATGAGAAATGTTTACACAAGTTATAGCTAATTCAGTCATTTGCGTCACAGTCGAGTTATTTGATACCTTAGATTATTTTTGCTTTGCATACCTAAAATTTTACACTGATATTTATTATTGAACCACCTTCAGTTTCAAGATTTTGTGAGAAAAAATCTTTTGAGTGCCATCCCTAGAGATCGGATATTCGAAGGCATATTTACCTAAACTTTAGATTTTGGTTATTATAGCATAGGAAAAACGGCTTTACGTAAATAGCGCCGATTTCCAAGCTCCAGGCAAAAAATTCAAAATGTCTTGACAGAAAATTCTAATATACATATATTTTCGACCTGGGAATCGAATCATAAACTTTGCGATCAGCAGTCACGCTTATCGACCACTAATCCAATGAGTCAATTAATAAATAAATAAAAACAATAATGAAACAAAGACAGTGGACAGATAATTAATCTGATTAGAATAACCTTGATCGAATACCTTATCGCTTTAATGTATTAACTTTAAAATGTTGGGTATAAAATATGATAAAAGAAATAGCTCTAAATTGTAGACATAACATACGCCTTATTATCTAAAGGCAGGTTTCACAAACACGGACACAAAGTAAACCCAATCTTGGTACAAACGAAGTGAATTTGGATTTAAAAGTTTTGTCCCGTGTGAGAATCCAAAACTGAGTGTTCTACACTCAGTGTGGTGTTGAGGACGAGGTAAACACTTGAACCGCTAGACCATATAGGTGCTAGTCATAATAATATCGCCAATGAAAAGGCAAAAGTACTAAAGTGCAAAAATTGTACTTTTAAAAATGAGCTTTATGTTATTAAATATAAAGCTTACTTTTCAAAAGTACCATTTTGGTGCTTATGTAGTTTTGTCGTTCCGCCGAAGATATGTTGTGGTAAAAAATGATTGTTTTCTATTTTATTACAGGTGCTGGCCATGTGTGTGTGTTCCTTATTGCGTGGACTCATGCCAGAATGCTGACCACTACTGTCCGAACTGCAATTCTTACTTGGGAACTTACGTACGATAGTAAAGTCATTAGTCCTATATTATTTTTATATTAAATAGTTTTAAGAATTTCGTATTTTACCTATTAAAGTTCATAATTATAAAATAGTTACAATACACACAGCTACATTCCCAGTGATGTAGGGTTGTCACAAATACTGATAAATAGAAATAATATCATTCTTAATAGGAAAAGGGCGTCGTTTATTTGGTAATATTTCAATTGTATGTTGTGCTTATTACCATACAAATTTAAATTCAATCACCTTATTCAGTCCAGCAGTAGACTGAAATTGTCTGATTGATTAAGCTTTCAGGCTTCTCCTGATTCGCTTCTAAAATTGAAAATTGCCAAGTAGAAATTATCATTTACTCCTTTTTTTCACTGAGGAGTAAGGTATATTACAAAATGCCATTTCATGGATATCCCATGGGATAATCCCAATACAGTCTACGAAATGAAAAAAACGAATTTATAAATTTATTAAGCTGGAACTATCTAGAACCGTCAACTGTATTTTCTCCAGTTTTTTTTGTTTGTCTACAATAAAACGTCGAAATAGAGAATTGTTTTGGTTTAAATAATAATTGTAGCAACCCTACTCTGAAGTCGAATTTTAATGAAAATAGATTAAACTGTTGTATTCGTAAAATATATTGATGCAAGTGGTTATAAAACTTTAAATCTCCTTTACACGTTTGGTCATTGCAAACTAATGCAGGGTACAATATCCACAGGTATACTTAACGTTATTTTGCGTAAATAACCAGTACAAAACGAGCTGAGTCTTACGACAGGCCGCTAGATGTTTGGTACTTTGCAAAACACTGTTTGTTTGCAAAATTTGGTCAATGATAATATAACACAAAAAAGAACCATACTATATAAAAATTAAATAAAAATGGATGCAAGTAAGTTAAAGATGCGTACAATTTTGATGTTTTAATTTTTCCAATTTGTTCATCAAAACCATTTTATCTCTTTCATTTGAGAGGTTATGCTCTTTCCCGTTATATTTGCGCTATCTAGTTAAAAACAACATGGCATGTAGAACTATAGACTGACTCTCTATCTATGGGTATACTATCATTGGCCTTGGATCAAACAAAATGTACCGACAGTAAAGTGATTTTTGAGAGCAAGCCTTTACTATTTTGCGGCTAATACTTCGCTTCGACAGACCATCGTGTAAATACGGAGAATTGTCATACCTCTACTTCTATTCAATTTTTTATGATGTACTTATCAGTTTATTTGAATTTATGACGAGTGCTTTACCATTTATAAGGAAACATAGTCACTCTTATATTTTATATATCTTTAAATTAGAAATAAAAACCATTAGTTTTAATACCGATAAAAATAACGTTATCAAGCTGATAATGATATTTATATCTATACATTGCATTCTATTTATTATCTAAAGGGACAGTGTTCATTTCTTAAAATTTATCTTTCTAATATTGTATTATTTTTTTAACTTTATCCGTGTCAAATTATACTTTTATATTATAAGTATAATTTGTCACAGATAAAGTTGATCAGATACAACGCCATCTGTTGAGAGAAGTGTCGAAGTTTACTAATCATATAAACGGAGAAGTTGCTACCTCACGTACACGTTTTTTGGCTTTATTTGTTTAAGGCAATCCTTTACTTGTTTGCTTTGGCCTTCTGAATCCTATATCTAAGCTCTACAGTGTTTTGTGAGTGTGTTTAATTACCTAGGATTTATCTTATCATTACCTGTCTTCACTAAAGTGTGAGCTTATAATATTACCTTTATTTTAAACGTTAAAGTTTTCAGAAGTGCTATTTTTTTATAAAAGATTAAAAGCTTGTATATGGACTAAAGTGTTCGTTATATACGATTTATTATATAGTTGTAATCAATATTGTTGTCTTTTTCTATTAAATATATTGTGATTTAATATAAAACGTTTTTTATTTAACCTGCACGAACAAACTATTTTTGTGGAGCAGAATACAAATGAGAGCAGTGAGCGGTGCATTGATGGGTCACTTATTCTACTAACAAGCTTCTCGACAATATGGGTCTGTCATATAGCCTGGCATGCACATGCGAGCACCTGCTATGTACATGCGAGGTGTTGGCCCAAAAAGAATGAGCCTACAGGGATAGGCATACCCTGAATTAGAGGACTATGTGCACTGAAACTCATGCAGGGACCAAGATGTAGGATGAGCGGTAAGGAAGGGGCATGCACAAAAGACTCCAAGGGTCAAAGTGCTCTGGCCGAAAGTAACAGCCCCTTTGAATATGTTTGTACATACATTAAAAGAGAATGTATATAGTCCCGGAACAAGTCACCTTTTAGTTTCAATACATTTTTCTTATTAAGGCTTGGGATATCGCCATCGACCTTGAGCATTTGGGCGAAGCAAACACGACCTAATTCTTTAGGCGAGCGCGGGTATACAAACAGATGTACTCTTTGAATGGACGTCTTATTAATTTTTAATAAATTAAAATGTAAACTTATTCTAAATTATAACATTATCAAATTACAAGGTGTATTTTTTTTTTCGTATTATTTGATAAAAATTGAAGTCATAAAGTGGTTACATCTCAATAATTTGGTGCTGATTCGATGATTTTTTTACAAACTATTTAGAATTACTATATAATTTATGACAACACCATATTATTATAAAACACATCTTGTAGATTAATACTGTATTTTTTGGCAGTCATTTGTCTATAAATGACAACATAAAATGGTTTCATTTACACCTCTTTTTCATCATTTTTGAGAGAGGGGCCTTAACTAGGGACTATAATAGTGCCTTCAATACTTGGAAATTGTTTCATCTCTGTACTGAAAAGTAACAGTTTAGATGCGAAGTACTTATATAGGCACATTAGAGTATCTTGAGAGTCACTAGCTACTAGACCCAAAAAACTAACAATGATATTTATTATAGTATATTTCACATAACATGGTTACGTTTGAATATAACAAGATTTGGAGATAAAGATCAATAAAAAGCTCGCTAGTATTATGTCCTCACTTGAATTATTAAATGAGAAACTATCGATTAAATACCTACTCTAGGCTCATGATCATTCAATTAGCCAAATGGTTAGAGATTGATTCAATCATGTTTAAATGTCAAACATCACAGTACCCATGCTATGTGAAATCGATACTTATATTATAAATGTGGAAGTAACTCTTTTGTTTGTTACCTTTCCACGACTAAACGGCGGAGCAGATATTAATGTTATTTGGCAAGGCGATAGATGATATCTTGGAGAAGGACATAGGGTATATTTTACCGCATTATCGGACGTCCATATGGAAAGAGCCACGGGCAAAAGCTAGCTTAGTATACTATAAGTGCTGCTTAAACACATGCCAAAATTATACTATTTACAAACTACGGCTTAATGAATAAATTTCACATGCTAATTACTCAAATTGGACCAATTGACCAATTGGCCAATGGCCTTGGATAACGATAGTGTCTATGGGATTATAAAACTCATTATTTTGGATAATTTGCACGACTCGGGATAAGGACTTATAAGTCGAGGCAAAACTAATTAGCTAGACAATGTTCGGTATAAGATCCTTCGCCTTGGTATTCTTTAGGTAAGAAGAGTAAAAGACTTGTTATTTACTAAACAAGTGTTCAGAATCACGCTTAGGATGGCATTAGGAAGGCCACTCAAAGGCTTATTAATCTTACAGTATGCCAGTGTAGGACACTTGTAAGGTATTTGTCCTTACAACTGCATTAGCAAGATGATTGTAAGAGTAAAAAGTTATTTAATAAGACCATATTACAACAACTATAAGAACAAATTATCGTATAAAGTGCGTCGAATTCCACACTTACAAACGTTTGTAAGTATACTACATAATATAAAAGTAAAGAAAATGTGGTCTTAGGATACATGTAAGCCCAAATTTTGCTAGTTGAGTAGCTAGCTAGCTTCTTTGATGATGATGATAGTCCAAATGGGACGACAATCCAACACGGTTGTTACACTTTCGTGTCGACACTTTTTCGAGACGTGTGGGTGTATCGCATTTTCCTTAATTTCAGGCGCTTATTGTGAATTTCAATAATAGAAAAACCCAATATGTTTTACTATAATTTACTTAGGTAGCAACCAAGCATACGACCCTTATTCTTCCAAAGCAACACGCAAATAATACCTCTGATATTGCAAGCGTCCATCGGCTATGGTAACTGCGTTACATCAGGCGGGCTGTGTGCTTCGTTGCCACCCAAGTAGTATAAAAAACAAGTTACCGTAGCCTACGGACGTTTGAATACCTGGCGCATTATTTCAAAAACTTATGCCTGATACCACTGATAGAAAAAAAAACATCTTACCATATTGCGAATTCCTAAATATGCACTGTTTGCTACCAAAGTACTATAAAAACTCAACTAACAAAATGTTTATTGTTAAGATTCTACCTTTAACGCCTAAATTGTGGCTCGTTGCGTAATAATAAAACTATTTTTTATGATAAGCAACATCACGAAGACGGCGACACTACGACACGATGGGGATAGTTCCGCAATAAACTGCGCAAGTGTTTCCGCACATAAAAATATCTGTCACGCGCCTCCGCGTCCGTTTGCGGTGGCGGAACACACAGCTTTATGTAAACGATCGAGTTTGATAGGGCTGGCAGACATTTCTTGTGCATTTTTAGAAATTAATAGGGCACCATACTAGCAAGCAAGCCCGACTGGGGTACCTTACAGAAGACCACAGCCAAATAACTATACACAGCGGTGTAGTTGGTTTTCTATGTATGAGTACAGGTCTCCAGCGCTCATTTAGGAATGCGTTTTAAAAGAAACTTGTTCTTTTTTTCATCTTAAAGCACTGGTACTTAAATACCTAGGTCAGCAACCCGCAAGTGATACCTCTGACATTGCAAGCGTCCATATTATGTTATGTTAACTGTTTAACTTTAGGTCGGCCGCATGCCTGCCACACAAGTAGTATAAAAAAACAGGCGTGCTAACCTGCCTCGGGAAGGATCTTATAGAAAACAGCGGGCAAATGTGGTGTTGATGTTTCACGGTACGTGAATGACTGTTTAAAAAAAAATGTGGTGTTGATGTTTCACTGTACGTGAGTGTCTAGTACTCAGTTAAGGATGCGTTTTCAGATAGACAATTCCTATCCAGATAGAGCGTGTAATATGGTACCCCGATATATGGCATCAAATGATTGTGAGTTCTGTTGTCCCAAGATTTTACTGCCATTATACTTGTAAGGACCATGGCTAGATTAGACATACAACTTGTATTAAACTGCTGTTAATGCTGACTCGCACCTGTAACAGCCTTGTGCATCAATAGGTACCCTTGTCACCATCAGGTTTTGGATAAATCGATTGATAAACTTTAAAAAGAATTGAGCCAAAGAAGTAAACAATTTTTTTTTATGTTTACGAATTGTGAAATTGCTATCCTTTTTCTGTAAAACGAATCAACCGGTCAGAAATAGTTGGCCAGTTAAAAGTTTAAAGTCGTAAGAGATTAGTGAATAATCTCTTCTGAGCGTCTCCGTGTTTCAGAGGTCACGTTAATAGACGGTTCCGACTGTTAACACTCGTTAGATCACGAAAGAGACCTAAATATGGGCTAAATAAATATCTAAATAACTCTGTTGGATACTGACGAAACAATAGGTAAGAAGAAAGAAAAGCCAAAGTGCGTCAGTTTTACAGCAGTCGTTTGTTAACTAAAACTTAATGTAGTCGTATATTTTTTTTCTTTGTATGTATTAGTAATCATATGTTATATATATTATTGGCATATATTATAGGTATTTATATATATATATATATTTTTATGTTTATGTAGTTATGTGTAATTATGTTTTGTGTTGCATCTTATTCCTTAGTTTCTTTTTATGTTCTTTATTATTATTATCACCTGCCATGCTTATCTCTGCATCCCCCAAAGGTTGACTGGCAGAAAATGCCTTAGGCATTAAGTCCGCCTTGTGCAATTTGTTTGCAGGAAGTTTAAATAAATAAATAAATAAAATAAAAGTGAATGATAAGAAGCGGCGACCTGGTAGGTTTGTTGATTGCGGTTGCGGGCAGCCAGCCGTTAGACAAGGTTCATTTAGTACCAAAAGCTATGAAACCCTGCGGAAACCCACTGGTGATCGACTAAGGTGATGATGATAAAAAAGTGATCTAAGTGAAAATTTTAAAAACAAAACCAATTTCCACAGTTGTTATTGTAATGTAACTTATCTTTCTGAAAATTATTTTTTCAGTGAATTATGTTTTTTTGGTTATCATAATTATCAATATCAACGAAACAATATTGAAAAGATAATAATAAATATCACGAAAAATCACGTTTAAACTTAGTATCAATATTATAGAATGCATTTTAGGTATATCGTTTATCGATAAAAAAGATAATACTTACGTCAATGATTGTGAAAATGTAATGTAGCCACCTGGCATTATGACCTTGGGATAAAAATATATTTTTTTTTACAAACTTTTATTTATTTTTAATTTATTATAGAAATAGAAATTTATTTAAAAAACATAGTAAGTATTAGGTACATTGTATAGTTCTGATACACAACATAAACAAAATGTGTGCATGTAACAAAATGGTAAACTTAAATAACAAAGTTGTTTAATTTTTATAAACTAACAATATCAATAATATTTACTAATTGGCGGTATACAAAAAAAAGAACTTTACCTCCCGTGCTAGTCAAAAGACTGTGTTACGGCAAGGTAATGAAAAAAAATTTATCATAATATGTTAATTAGTTTGTTTGCTTAGGTCAAAATTTGCTAGATTTTAATCACTTAAATTTTCTTACGTAACTTGACTTGACCATGCAATAATAAGGTTTACTAGCGCCACGTGCCGGCTTCGCCCGGATGGACATTCATTAGGTTTTCTTAGAGAACTTTTATTTTTTGTCAATAAAATATAGCCTATATTACCCGCTGATAATGTAGCTTTCTAATGGTGAAAGAAATATTAAAACGGGTTGAATAGTTTTTGATTTAAATCGTTACAAACAAAAAAAACTTTTCTTTTTATAATATTACCTTAGGTAGATAGTAAGAACTTCGTATCGAAACGTGTCGGAGATAATCCTGAGCCTCTAGACAAGTGGCATAAGCGATAGTCAAATCGAAAAGTCAAAAAAGAAAATGTATGGTATTTGACGTAAGTTTACGACATTATATCGTAGTCTTACGTCAAATCCCATACATTTTCTTTTTTGACTTTTCGATTCGACTATCGCTTATGCCACTTGTCTAGAGGCTCAGGATTATCTTCACTTGTGTAGAGGCTCTGCTATGTTTGGGCTCGATAAACGTCTAGATAAGTACTATATCCGTAATGTCATGATATCATTGGAAGGTGGCCATAAGAACTCCACAATGAAACAAGATACGTTATCTCTGAATCTGTGAATCTGTGGTACTTGAGATATAGCTCAAAAAACGTGTAATTGTATGCGTTATCTCTCAAATAACAAAATCATGTTACATCCTAATATATTATATTTATAATATAAACGCGAAAGTTTGAAAGTATGGATGGATGGATGTTTGTTACTCTTTCACGTAAAAACTACTGAACGGATCTGGATGAAATTTTGCACAGAGATTGATTATGGTCTGGAATAACACATAGGCTACTTTTTATAGCGATAACTGACATCCACGCGGGCAGAGCCGCGGGCAACAGCTAGTTTTAAATATTCTTTCGTTTTGAGACCCTTATACTAAATGAGCATTTTTTTTCGTTCATCGTTTAAGATAGACCATGGTTTACTTTCGCATTTTGGTAAGAATGAAGAAGTATTCCTGCTAGTTCTTCTCAAGGCTCCACGTTAGCGAACTAGCCGTAGGAAAATTTTGCTGACATCATCTTTCTGGTTTATTCATAATTTATGACCTTCATAAGTGTTACTTTGTAACCTAAATGAATAAATGAATTTTGAGTTTGAGTATTTAGTAAAATTCTGCTTCCATGAGATTTTAAAAGACTGATAATTGTGTAAAATCAAAATAAAATACATATTAGCGGCCCTACGTTTATAACATAGTTAGTGTTACATTTAGATATATCTGTGGTATATCTTAACAACAAATTGTCGTGTGTTTTGCTAGTCAAAGTACACAATTTGCATCGCCCGGCTTTTTTCCGTTTCGTGAATACTACCTGATCACATGCCACTGTTTCTGTCTTTAGAATAGTAACCATTTTAGTGTTATACCACGGTCTATGTTTGGGATTTTCGGGATTTAATATAGTCGTCCTCCAGTCCAATTTTGGGCACGGTGGCCAATCTCAATGAAGATTAACTAACTGAATAGTGAGACGGCAATTCGACACGACTGGAGAGAGATCACGCGCAGGACCAATGGCTTTACGTGCTTTACGATGCACGGGGGAGTCTTCCTGTGTTTTTAGAAAATGGTCACCCATCTATGGGCCGACCGCGGCAAACTTATTTAACCTTGTAAATCTATTCATCTGCGCCGTTTATACTTAGCTACGAGTAACTCTATACTATATACTAATATAGTGATAAAGTCAAAATCAAACTCATTTATTCATGTAGATCAAATACATGATACTTATGAACGTCATAAAAACAAATGCCAGCATACTTTTTTTCCTACGGCCAATTCGCTGAGTAGGGTTGGGCCTCGAGAAGAATTGGCAAGAAACTCGGGCCACTCTTTTTAATTGCCAGAGTATAACATTTACAATTTGGTATGAGTTACAATATTAGTGTTAACAAAAAGGGACGGAACCCAATATACCACACAAAATTAAATTTAAGTAAAATTTAAGTAAGATAAACAAGCATACAGCCCGCCTGATGGTAAGCAGTTACCATAGCCTAGAGACGTTTAGAATACTGGAGGTATCATTGGATGTTGCCGACCCAAAAATGGTAACTCTACCTTCTAATAGGATCATTCCTAAAATAGGAATAAGGAATAATTTTGGATGAAATTTGGTATAGAGATAGATTATAGTCCCGGCGGGTGAAGCTGCAAGCGGAAACTAAAAGCGGAATAATAACATATTATTATTTTCATGACAAAACAATATGAGCGTTAAGTATTATCTATTTCCTCTAGCGTTCTAATAATGATATGAGTACCAATGTGCCATATATATACCTATACAGACATGGCTTTGTACTGACATACGATAACAGGATAAATATGATTACGACTAAACATAACAGTGTAATTAGTAGGTAATTAAGTCTTTGTAATACAAGTATTATATTTTTACTATTTTCCGGACAATCCCGCGGAAACAGTGTTTTTTTTTCGGGATAAAAAGTAGCCTACGTGCTTCCAGTCTTTATTTTATATTTATTATAAATTTAAACCAGATACCTACATTTAGCCGTTTTAAAGAAAGAAAGAAAAAAGTATTTCGATGGATCACAAATGTGCTAATTGCAAAATTTTTATAATTTAATATTTTAATGCCATATGCATGAGCATGCTTATTTAATACATTTGGCAATTAAATATTCATCATCTCAACCCATAAACGTCCCACTGCTGGGACGGGTCTCCTCCATACATTTGGAGGGATATTAGCCTACTATACCACGCTGGCCAGACGGGTTGGAATAGGGTTTTATTTCGAGTTTTCCCTCTCTTGCGGTGGATATTGTCTACTAGACTTACTCCCTTAGTCGACTCTTACGACACCCTCGGGTTAGAAAGGGGTGGTGACATTTGTATTCTTAATCCGTCACCACACGGACAAAAAATATTAAATTATCAAAATTTTGTAATTAGCACTTCTACTTACGACCCCTCCAAACAATAACTCGGTAATCGAAAAATCAAAATTTTACAGGAGAAATTATTTACTGATTTTATGGAATATCTTTTTAATGAGTGAGTCTATTGCAGTCATTGATGTATCATAAGAAAACTATTTTTTTGTGAAATATGACTGTGTAATTAATATTTAATTCTTTTTAATCAAAACCTAGAAATTTGGGGAAATAAATAATACCTAAAATTCTATACATAAAATATTACAGAAATAGTACTTACGGGGTTATTGTAGTAAATTTATTTACCAATATATTTCGTAACATAATGTTATGGACTTTTACAGCGTTATTTTCTATCGTCGGGATGATACGTGACGTTGTATTACGAAGTTATTGTGGTAATATCAAATAATTTTAGAAACTGTATTGTTATGTAACATTTTTATTATAAGGAAATTTTAAATAACAGTTTTATTGTTACCATTCAATATCGTTAATTTTAAATAATTTTAAAAACAAATGTTATTTTAGAAGGTAAGTTTAAATGAAAGAAATAGTACAATTATTCGATTATTAAAGTTATATTTATTAAACCACAGAAATCTACAGAACAGAGGAAGACAAATAAAGTGGATGGAAAGTGTAAAGCATGATAATATGTATGTGAAAGGAGTGAGCGAAGAGTTGACGTCTGATAGGAACGAACGGGTGAGGAACTCATGGGATGGATTTGTGTAGTTTCAAGACAGTTTACAGGATGTATAGTTTTCTAACAGAAAGCAGTTCACTAATGGAGTACAGTTCAAAGGTGGGAAATCTGTACGGTTTAAAGTACATGACCTTAATTAGGGATCTTTGCGCTCGCTCCAATTCCAACGATTTAATTTTGTTTCTCCATCCTATACAGGAACGCAATAAGTTAGGATCGACTGTGCCAAGGAGATGTATATTTTGTTTAACAAGGTTTTTGAAGTAACATGTCTGAGAGTTTTAAAGGACACTGTTAGACACTTTTTGTTTGAGTGTACTTCTTTGACAATAAGAGACGTGAGTGCACTAACAGCATCTACTGTAGACCTTTTACGTATAAAACCAAATTGCGAGTCAGAGAGTATGCCAAATTTGTCTAGATAATTTAGTAATCGATTATTTTTAAGTTTCTCTAGGATTTTAGATATTGTAGGTAATACAGAGATAGGTCTTTAGTTACAGGATTTATCTCTGCCACCACCCTTGTACACAGGCGTGACAATAGCTTGCTTGAGAGATGAAGGGAATTTGCCTTGCTTGAAGCATAGGTTAGCCAAATGAGTTATTGCAGGGATAACTGGTTCAGAAGCAAGCTTCAGAAATTTAGTAGGGATGTTGTCGTATCCTGGGGCACTATCTGTCTTTAGCTGATTTAGTACAGAGAAAACTTCTCGATTATCAGCATCCATTAGCGGGAAAGATGACAATTGCTTTTTTTGTGTTGTAGTATGGGTTTGTTGTGTCGAGCTATTTAAAACCATCGCTTTAGTCAAAATTTTTCCCATATTAGCAAATAGTTGCCAAGAGTTTTCAATATTTATTAATTCTATACATTGCGTTTTATTTGTTTTTCGTTGCGTTATGTTTTTGTGTGTTATATTTATCGTAGTCTATAATTTTTTAGGGTTTTTACAAGCAGTATTTAATTGTTCTCTATCATATTTGCGTTTATGTTTTTTAATAAGGCTGTTGCAGAAGTTACGGTATCTCTTATATTATGATATTTTTAATATTTGATTGTCTGGTTCGGTCGTCAATTTCTTTTGCATATTATTTCTATTTTTTACACAGCGTAGAATGCCTAACGTTATCCAAGGCTAAATCGCGCGTTGGCTCCTTGGAACTAGTGATGTAATGGTATTTTGCAGCAAACAGTCGCTCAAATGTTAAATATTTTTTTCTGATAATACTTGCGGATCACTGCATAATAGTAATTCAGTTAATTTGTACTTATTAATACTATTTAGGGCTTTGCTAAAGTCAATTTTAGTTTTAGTCTTTGCGAATGATTAAAAAATAAATTGAATTGAATTGATTGTAGAAATGATTTTTACTTTAGATAATTTCAGAAAAATCATGTAATGATCCGTAACAGTGGTCTGTATAACTGTTATGAAGGCACTTATATTGTTTTCTTTTATTTTGAGCATAAAGTGATCCAGGCAGTTTTGTTCTCGTGTTAGCAATGTATGACTGGGAAGTAAACCATGCCATTCTTTCATTTTAGGTGTAATATTTATATTTATGTTGGAGCATGATTTGATGGATTCTAAGTGAGAGTTCAGGGAATTTATCAAGCTTGTAGCATAATTATTTGATGGAGACCAAGAGATTGTATATACCTAAGATAATTAGGTTGTACATAGAGACTTGTAGACTTGATGCATGACTTAGTTTTATTTCTTGTACATTAACTTTATAGGATTTATTTATATAGAAGACGACTCCACCGAATTGATTAATATGATTTGTTGTAAGATATGTAGTTATGGATTTGGGGAATAGGCTTATCACAGTTTAGTCTACACTCAGTTAGAACCATTAGATCGATTTCAAAGTAAAGGCTTGTCAGCGTAATTTGTAGATCGGAAATGTTGCTATACACTTCTGATGTTCTGCGAAATGATTGTTAAGTCGGTATTGTTTATGTTAGTGATTTTGGAGAAGTTTTCTACCGAAGATTCCAGAGATTTTGCTATTTCTATTTTGTCTATTTCTTGCAAAGTTGAGAGAGTGTTATCCATTAAACTTTACACACCGGCACGATGGGCAAGAGCACGATGGGCATACTGCCTAGCAGCTATCAGAAGAAAGGAATAAATGCGCTTGCAAACATGCTATTTGGAATAAATTGACCGTATTGAAATGTTGCGTAAATTAATGAGCCAACACTAAACTTAAATAACATTGTTAATGTATATTACGGAATGTTTATATTTAAATTATTTGTAAAAAAAACCCGTGCTGACGTTTACCAAAAACTTTATAAAAATTATTTACGCCAATAACCCGGTAAATGAAACTTACCAAAATAAAAATCTTTTTTTTTTTTTGCACAGACCTATAACAGGTTTTTTGCCGAAAAATTTTTGTTTATAAATTCCCAGCAATAAAAGGGTGTGTCATGATATCTTTGTAAATACCGATAAAAAAAACCTGAAAAAAATTGCTAAGGTGTATTCCAGTCCCCGGATTCCGAATTTGACATAACAGCATAAACCCCATAATAGCACATTACCGAGTTTTTGCTTGGAGGGGTCGTTATAACTATTAAATTTGTCTTCTAGACCATCGATTTATTCGAACACACACAGATAACAACAGATAGAAGACAAACAATAGACACAATGAAAACACAAAAATTATCCTGTGCGATGTCAGAAAATCTCAGCTCTTTGCTGCGGCATTTAGTTTTGTCGTGATTTAGTTATAAACATCCATACATCTATCTATCAAACTTTCGCATTAATACCAGTGG
This sequence comes from Trisateles emortualis, assembly GCA_947095525.1. Lineage (NCBI taxonomy): Eukaryota > Metazoa > Arthropoda > Insecta > Lepidoptera > Erebidae > Trisateles > Trisateles emortualis. Next base: position 13,710,162 of record OX352736.1, on the reverse strand, counting down.
TAAGGATGTAAAGATAGAAGGAGAGCCAGCGACGTATTTCGTTTTGTCATTTTAAAAGTCATGTAAATTACTAACTCTTATATACCTACAGAATAATAAAAGGCTCTTCTGGCAGCTCCCTGTAGTAAGCGTGTTGAACCCTAAAATAGCAGAAGTTAAGAAATAAAACTTAATAACTTTAAAAATATAAAATACTGACAATATTATTTACTAAAAATTTTAGGATTGATACTATAACCAAATTAAGTTTTAGTTCCTTTTGCTTGCCTTTTTACTACCTATACCTATTAGGATTAAACCCTAAAAATGGCTGTGTTATTGTGATTGCTAAAATAGCAAAAAAGATAATAGCAAAAGGATTTTATTATTTTGCGGGTAAGTATATAAAATAATAATAATAGTATTTATTCGGACAATTTACATTTGTGTAAGTGAAAATTCTTCGTATGAACTATGTTAGTGTCATCATAATAGCGTTTACAACACAATATAAGAGTTTGTTAATTTTCATGACTTTAACATGCATGACATGACATGACAAAAATAAATACCTCGCTGTCTCTTGGTCTATCTATACTTAGGCCTAAAGACAACCATATAACCATTGACCAAGTGCTCGATTATGCTAATGCATCGTATACACTAAAGCCTTGATCCCTAACTAACGTTGTCCTACCCTCACGAACGCTCCACAACTTGGTAAACCATTTGTACAGTACACTCAGCACTATCGTACAGCCGTTATGCAGTTGCCTTTGAACCAACAATAATTTGATTGCTCGTCTCTACCAAGTTTCGACTTCAGTTCAATAGACAAACTTGGAACAGCTTAGTCTTGAGATCTTGAGGATATATGTTTGAGACTTAGATTGTTATTTATATACTCGTACCTAGTAATTATATTATCAGTCCCTCTAGACAAGTGACCGGCAAACAAATATATGGGATTTGACGTAAGATACGATATAATGTCGTAAACTTATGTCAAATCCCATATATTTGCTTTTTTGACTTTTCGATTCGACTATCGCTTATGCCACTTGTCTAGAGGCTCAGAGGCCCTATTGCGATCGAAATTCGGCCGTCATTTCTATTCAATCGTCTTCTTTTATTTTATTTTATTCGATATTACACACGACAAATTACAATTGTTTGGTTTGATTGTAACTCAACAATGTGTGTAGCTAGCAAAACAATGAGTTAGACGTGGCAGTTATATAAATTAAAGAACGAATCATATTACGAGTTCCTGAAAGCTATGAGTAGATGAAATTGTGCTCAACTTACAAATAGAGTTACTCAGTTCAAAATAGTTATTAGTGACTTATACACTCAAAACATAGGTATTTAATACTAGTGTTAAATTTAATTTAATTGACATTAAGTATTTCAGCTTAGCGTAGTGTTTCTACTCCGTTAAAACACATTATGTCCTAATGTCATCATGCAATGCAAAGGACTTCCCATAGTCTTTCACTTTTATTTAATTTTGTATACTACTTGGGTGGCAAAAAGCATACGGCTCGCCTAATGTTAATCACTTACCATACCTCAAGGACGCTTGCAATACCAGAGGTATCACTTGCGTGTTGCAGACCCATTTTTAACACCAGGGATTTCAGATGAAATATCCCTGGATTACAAAATCTTTTATTTCAAAATAAAAATGATGGATGTATGTTTGGATCGAAGCAATTGGCGTACCATAGTCTTTGCCTACTCTACTGGGAGACGGGCGTGATGATATGTATGTTTGTATGTACACTGTTACCAAATTCTACATAAAAATATACACTGGTTTTATTAAAAAACTTATCTTCATATAGCAGCCCTGTACAACTATCTCCGTTGCCGTGTGTACCTAACTATTTTTGATTGCACTGCTGATTCAGTGGCTTAAATGGTTAAAAGGAAGCTTTGTGCAAAATTTCAAGTTAGTCACGCCGGCGGTTTAGGCTCTGCGTTGATGAATCAGTCAGTCGAGATAAGCAATTATATATATATATGTATATAGGTACCATATATTTACAGAAACAAATACACAAAATAAAGGAAAACCACAACTTTGTACTAAAATAGAACATATTTTGGGCGTGGTTTTCCTCTACATTATGTATTTGGCAAACAAGACCAAACGAGGACCGTACCATACTGTAAAAACAAAGAAACCTGACAAGCGAGAGGTCGTGGGTTCGATTTCCACACGCAACTTCAACTTTGTGTGATTCATTAATATCTGCCGAGTCTGGATGTAATTTTCATGCGTGATTTGTATGTTTGCAAGGTCCCCCGCGCCACAGGGCTTGTTCTTTAGTATCTTCAAATGTTTTTTCTATAAAGAAAAAATAAAACTCAGTCCGCTCAGATTTTCGAAACTACGCAAAGGACGTATGCTATGCGTCGTGTGACAGACAATAGTGGAAACGGTTAGAGGAGATTTATACCACACGGTATACCGAAGTTAGAGACATTTAAAAATGAACTGTAATTAAAAAAATATATTACCAACATTTAGTTTAGTTATAAGTTAACAAAATTTGGTTTTCGTAATAAAGGGCTTAATATTATTAAGTTTAAGTAAATTTGACTGAAAAAATAAGCATTCAACGCGGCCATGCTGACAGTCTTCACGGGACGTTTCCAGTAGACGTCGATGCGGAGAAATTATATAACGCCTACCCCTGTTTTTAAGTATTTTAATTTTTTTCTTCTTAAATTTTTTTGTTTTTTTTTTCCATAAGAACCTACTACAAAGTATTAGAAAACTTAAAAAAAAACATGAATTAAATCGGTAAAGTCGTTATCATGTGATGGCGCGACTTATGGAAATACGGGTGACTTATATAAAGGTTAGATTGACTGATCTGTTGTTCAGCAACAGACCAGTCAATACAAAAAAACAGTCAAGTTAACAGGAAGACTGTGGGTTACTGTGGACTGTGGTTTTCTCCAGGTCCACCAGAAAAAAATAAAAAGTACAGGCAAAGCCGCGGGTGTAAACTAGTGAACAATATAAGTCTTGCAAGCATATTTATTGTAATAATAATATGTTTGAAAATCTATTTTATAACAGTTAAATATTTGACATTCTAAAATATGTTGTTAACCAATGAATCATGTTTAACTATATGCGTTTCTTTTGTCATAACTATTATTCATATTTTGATTATCCTTGTTCTGTTATAATTTAAAATAACAGGAAACTTTTGGATCAAATATATAATTCTGCCCTGCTTACAAAGAACCACGCAAATGCAAGGCAAGTATTATAGCAAAACATGTCTTAAATCTGATAGGTTACAGGCGTTTTTACCGTAGCCTTAATCATGCAGTTACGTCCTTCTTTCGTAGCAGGGCAGAATTGAAATTCAAACCTACTAGAGTCTTTAACTATTGGATAAAATTTACCAGTCTCATTCTTAATCCCAAATTGACATTGTGGTGATAATAAATCGACGAGCGTCTTTTTTTTTTAAATACTACTGGGGTGGCAAACAATCATACGGCCCACCTGATATTAAGCAGATACCGCAGCCTATGGACGCTTGCAATACCAGAGGTATTGCAACTCATAGGTAATGTATCAAAAATTAAAATTTGAAGGCGGATATGTTTGAAACTGATATATGTTGGTTAAAGATTTTAGTGAATTAATACTCTATTTCTTAGCTAATAGTGTATAGTTTCAAAGCATACGTATACGGTTCTTCTAGTAAGCAGTTATCCTAGCATTAAGAAATCTGCCCATTAGCCTGTGCTATGATTACAAACATATCAGCTCATGTAAAAATATAATATTGTAAAGACTTATATTGTTGATTAGTTTAAGCCCGCGGCTTTGCCTGTGTTTTCTGGATGGATAACCACAGTCCACATGAACCCACAGTCTTCCGTCGGCAGTCAAAATCACTAACTATTAGACCAACAGGCCAGTCAATGATTTTAACAAAAAAAAACCGACTTCAATGCAACAAGTTCAAAAACAAGATGAATTTTGACAAACTCTAATCTAACTTTTCCTTCCTTAAAAATATTATTTTTTAAATCTGATATTTTACAGCTAAAGGGCATCTCATGACCATTGATATGAGCCCAAACACGGTTCGGTTCTGTTGCCTACCTTCCGGCTTCATCATCAATTCAGTTCAACTGTACCATTTTCATTTGCATTACCTACATATGCTTAGTACCTAATAGTTGCTTAACAACCTTAATCAAGACTTATCTAATTGCCACCCGTAAAATACTTATATATAAATAGTTCAGATTAGGAGTGAGCGTTGCGAAGACGAACCGTTTACAATGACCGTTTTGTAGTCAGCGACGATAGGACCGTTTTACGTCCTGTGTCAAATCAGTCTTCGTTGCGGAAACTAGTCTTCGAAATGTGTGATGCAATTTCTTACTTTACTATAAAACAAATACAGTCGAGAATGCAGTGATTAAATTATCACGTTCGTTGCAACTCTTTCTGTACCTACGTGCACAAACAGTCTTTTATTGACATATTGAAAATTGAACTTTCGCGTACGGTAATACGGTCTATAATCTAATAAGAAAATAATGTCAATCGGTTCCACATTCACGTTTTTCTCGCTTTCTTGCGTGAGTTTGACTTTACAATTATAGCGATACGATGATAAATATTCTTTAAGAATTGTCTTTTAAATATCCGTAAAAAATCCTTATAATTACTTAGTAAATGTCGTTAATGAATTTTCTTTATTTCAAAGACAACTTTCACACTGGCTAACATAAGTGAGTCAAATATTAAGCCTTTGTGGGATTCGAACCCGTCACATCGAACGACCATCTTCTAGTTGCATATCTACACCAATGCATGTGCGTCACGGTGCCATGCCGTGTCACATGACGTCGTCGTTACGTGTATGAGCCCTAAAATGTCGAGACTAAACTTTAATCTCGACATTTTCGGACAAATAGTATCGGAGATATAATTATGACTCTTAGGGACCGTGACGTAACATTTGGAATTTAATTGGTAGGTAGCATTTATTCCACAAAAAAAGATCATTTTGAATATCATTCAATTCAATAATAACTTGTAATTAATTAAACCACATTGAGTATTATTTTTAATAGGTACATTACAATAATATAGATACTTGAAGAACAAGTAAATTGTTTTATTCTATTAGCAAATGAGTTCTCAAAAACTTTTACCAACGTTATGGCATACTCACAATATTTTTAAAGAAATTGAAACACAATTTTAGTATGCATTTTAATAAATGAAAAATTACATAAAAAATATAGGCAAATACCTATTGCTTATGTGTAATTACAAATTAATAGATATATTATGTAATTATTAAAACATTTTACAAGTTATTACAAAAATTCATCACACCAATCTTTCAAACACTGGTAACAATCTGATGACTGCTTCGTGTTGGCATTGCATGTATCCTTCAACCATTTTTGAAAAGGTTCTTTTTCTTTCTTCGACACCAAAAACTGACCAAGTACTATGTAAGCCTAGAAAAGAAAAATAAATGTTATAGATCGCAGATCTAAAAATAATCAGTCTGCTAACTTATAAGTACTATAAAAAAAGGCTTGAATGGAAAAAGGCTTTTATCATGTCGTTAGCACATCAATCAATCTGATTTACATTAAGTAAATCAGATATTATTGAAGTAAAAATAAATAATGTAAAAAAAATGGCATCAATATACAGTTATCAAAAATAATACATGAGTATAAAGTAACTGCAATTTGTATAAACTAATTTAATCTATGCCACAAAAATACTACTATTATTATATTTAAAAACTGATAATTTATTTATAGTCATGATTAATATGTACAAATTCGATGGGTCAAAATAACGTGGCTATTGTTATTCAGTCTCGTAAAGGAAGGGTGAAGGAAACTAAGTTCTATACAAATGGTCAAAAATATGAATTTACTGTCTGGAACTTGATTGTACTACAAACTAACCTTATCATATCCAGCGTCTTCCAACCGTTTTCCCAGTACTTCACCGACTCCCGCTAATTCACTTACTGGTTTTTCTCCCATGGGCTCGGCTACGAAATTTAAATGTTTTTTGTGATGTGCTAGACATTTTGGATATAAAGGTTCGTTTCTGCTTATAATAAAAAGACAATCAACTATATAAAATTAAGAAATTCTTGCTTAAATGATAATATAATTAGACAAACACTTTACAATGACGAATTCGAGTGAGCGGCAGCAAACAAGCATCAAGCGCGTCGCGTAGGAGTGAGCGTTGCGAAGACGAACCGTTTACAAAAACCGTTTTGTAGTCTGCGACACGATAAGACCGTTTTACGTCCTGCGCCAAATCAGTCTTCGTTGCGGAAACTAGTCTTCGAAATGTGTGATGCGATTTCTTACTTTACTCCAAAACAAATACAGTCGAGAATGCAGTGATTAAATTATCACGTTCGTTGCAACTCTTTCTGTTCCTACGTTCACAAACATTATTTTATTGACATATTGAAAATTGAACTTTCGCGTACGGTAATACGGTCGATAATCTATTATAATTATTGGTTAAACCAGTTATTGTCGCGACGTTGTCGATCGCAATGAGACGATGAAAGTAATATGCCACCTTATATTTATTACCATAAAGCACAAAGTCGTCTTGCACTAATAATGAACTGGAATAATAAGTTCCGTGGTATTATTTTATACATGATTTTTTGGATCAATTGTAATTGAGCGTGAATTAGTAGCACACACTAATTATTATTGCTTTTGTTTTTAATTTAAACTAAAAATATTAAAAATACCCAAAAATGTTAATTCATGTAAAAAAACATGTAAATATAAAAAATGAAACCTAAACTGCTTTGAAGACGAACGAACCCATGAAACGATGTTTCGTTTGAATAGTTTCGTCGCCGCTCAGTTCGCCGGCGACGGATTGGATCAGTGAGGATACTTTCCTTCCTGATCCGCTCCGCGGCCTCCTTCTACGAGATGACGTCCTCGCAGAAGGATGCGACCGCCATCTACTCCCTGTCACTGGCGACCATGGATCGCACCACAGCCGGCAGCTACAGGTCTACACCGATGACTGCGACGAGGTCCCGGCGCTTCACCGCCCAAGCCGGACATGACTCGAGCGTATGCTGCGCCGAGTCATCGTCGCAGTCGCAGTGGTGGCAGACGGGACTCGGTTCCCTCCTAGGGACCTTGTGCAGGTAATGCCGGAAGCAACCATGCCCGGACAAAACCAGCACCAGTGGGAAGGAAAGGGTCCCATACTGCTGCCTTGCCCACTCCGATAACATCGGTTGGAGCGCCTCCACGGTCCTGAAACCAGCCTGTGGAGCCCCCAGCCAACCTGACCACTGGACCATGATGGCCCTGCGGCGACCTCACGCCACTCGCGAATTTGTTCGGGGAGAGGGGACCGCTGCTCTGCCCGAACTTCAGCCACCCGCCAATATACCTCGGCGAGCACTCCCGCCTCCAAGTCCCACGGGGGGGTTCCAGCCAATGCGCACGCAGCGTCCGTCGACACGGTGCGGTAACCGCCATTACACGCTGCGGTCTAGCCAGCAGCCGCCTGCTCTGGGCAGTCAAAGACCCCGCCCACACCGGTGCGCCGTAAAGCGCCATTGACCGGACCACCCCCGTGTACAACCGTCGACAGGTGAGACTGGGCCCGCCCAGGTTCGGTAGTAGCCGTCCCAAAGCGGACGCAGCACCCTCTAGCCTCGGCGAGAGGCAACGGAAGTGCTAGTCGAAGAGCCATCGCCCATCCAACACCAAGCCCAGATATTTCATCTGGGCTTGGACCTGCACGAGGACCGAACCGACGGTAATCGAAGCGCTAGCAGGTGGACCGCGAAGGGGCCCGTGGAACCCTCTCCAGCAACTTCCCCGCCTCGTCCAGCAACACAATTGGCTTATAGCCCGCGACCGAGTCCGGGGCCCTCCCCGGCTTCGGTAGGAGAACCAGCTTCCCCACATTCCAGATCTCAGGGAACCTTCCAGATGCCAGACAGGCATCGAAAAGGCCCCTGAGGCGGTCCCCCATGTGGTCGAGGATCCGGGCCAACACTCGGGCAGGAATCCCGTCCGGCCCGGGGGCGGTGTTCTTAGAGCGGACTCTGAGAACAGCCGCCCCTAATTCCGTCTCCGTGGCAGGTGGTACCTCTTTGGTCTCCCGGACTTCGGCCGTAGTAGGCACAATCGCCGGGGGCGTGTGCTCTGCCTGTGGTGGGAACAGACCCTCGGTCACTTTCATAAGGAAGCTGGGCTGAAGGGCCTCGGTGAGGGGGGGGGCCCTGCGACCACCAGTAGACCTCCCTCTTTGGAGGCAAACGTCGGACCCGAGGCATGGCGGCATCGCAGATTTGCTTAAGCGCATCCTGGATGCGACCAGCATCCACTCCCTCCGAGGGAGGTGATGAGGACAGCCATGAGTGAACAATGGCCCCCTCCGCCAGTAGTTCCCTATCTATATAGCCTACCCACAGCCCACCGCGGAAATTGGGGAATTCTGCCCGCCGCATGACCCCTGCTGGTGTCCTGGGGATTCCGGGAGAGCTGTACTCGAATATAGAGGTGATCCGAGAGAGTCTCAACCTCCTCCAGGACGCACCAGCTCTTCACTCGCGCAGTGACAGCGGGGGTAGCGAACGTAAGGTCCACTTTAGACCTCCCCCGCTGTCGGACACACGTGTTGGCAGCACCTCTGTTAAGAATACAGAGGCCCACCGCGTTGGCCCACTCCTCGACCGCTTTGCCACGGGCGTCTGTCCTGGGGGACAGACTCTGGTTGGGGGAGAAGTACACCCCAAAGAGTAATATGCCTCCCCAATCAGCCGCGACGTATCCCGGGCCCTTGTCTCTAACCGACAAGGGTGGGGAACGCAGCGCCGTGGAGCTGACGATTGCCTCGGAACCGTCCCGATCACCTGCCCAGTTTGGGCGGGGAGGAACATAATAGGGCTCCGCAGCTACGACCACATCTATCGACCACTCAGCCATGGATTGCAGAAAGAGGTCCTGCGCACGGGCCGAATGGTTGAGGTTCGCCTGGAGGAGGGTGCAGTCCCGATCCATAATAGGGATGTGGGTACAATGTCATCCTCGGCGGTCGAGAAACAGCAACAGGGACAGCATGGGTCGAAATGCTGCCCCTTGGTTCCCCTTTCGCCTGTTGTTGTCTAGCTTAGTCCAACTTAAGAGATACCCTCAATTTCAACCCGGAAATAGTCGGGTTGTGTTGCCAGTATAGAACAAATATGTAAATATTTTAGGTACTTACCTAAATTATTTTGTATGGTATATTGCTTCCCTCCCTTGTTGGTACCACAAATATTGTAACTCATACCAAATTGTAAATGTTATACTCTGGCGATTAAAAAGAGTGGTCCGAGTTTCTTGCCAATTCTCCTCGAGGCCCAAAAAATATGTACCTATAATTGTTTTTTTTTATGATGTTCATAAGTATCATTTATTATTAGCATTTGATTTTAATTAATGAATAAGTTTAAGTTTGACTTTGCATTGTTGGAAGCAGCCATCAAGTCTTTTTGAGTACAGGTGTTAGAGCACACATAGTACGATATGAGGTGGGACATCGTGTGAGTTACACCGCATAAAAAGCACAGATAGGTACCGTCTGTGAATCCCCACTTGTTTTCCTAAAGCTGGTTTTACATTCCTGTTTTCGACAGTGTGGTTAGTCAGCGTCGCGGGCTACGAGCTTTGAGTATCTTGGATCGTCACATAGTAAAACAGACCCGCAGGGGTATTCTGTAAGAGGAAAACCGAGCGACCGCGAAAACGGAGCAAAATCTGGCTGTCAGATTGAAAATCGGTGTTCTGTAAGAGCGAAAACCGAGCCTTGTTGACGTTTAGAAATCGTGTGTGCCGTCACCGAGCAATCACAACTGTCAGTTTGCGATCGCTGTTTCTTAGGAAATCAGCCGGCCGAAACCAACCAGGGTAATCCACCGGCCGCGCTTGCCACCCGCACAGGCCCAGACTGTAAGCGTCACTATAAAACCAGCCTAAGATATAATCATGTACAATCACAAAAAAAACTACAATATTCTAGAAAGGTAGGGCCCTATACTAGCGAGCAAGCCCGTCCGGGGAAGGACCTCCACCTTCCACCTAGACCACAGCCAAATATACACATAGCGGTGTAGGTAGTTGTGTTCCTGTGTGTGAGTACGGGTTTCCAGCATTCATTTAAGGTGCATCCTTAAATAAGTAAACAAGTAAGATCCAGAGGTCTCACTCGCGCTCACTTGCCTACGGATCAGAGTACTGCAAGCGTCCATAGGCTACGGTAACTGCTTACCATCAGTCAGGCCGTATGCTTGTTGCCCAGCTCAGTAGTATAAAACAATCGTCGCGTCGCAATCTGCATCTTGCATAGCTTACTAAAGCTACAAACATATACCTATACTACTAACTAAGTTCATTAATCCATCGCCTAGAGAAGCATGAAAATCGCAGGGCGCTTCCGTTAATCAAACATACGAAGTAAATACGAACACGCACTTGAAGTGAACAAACAGACGAAAGGTTTACTTTGCACATAGTATATTAATGCATACATTTTGATTTATTTTACAGGCTTAAACTTGTTTCTTTAGTATTGTCGTGCATTGGTCTCATAGTTTTGATGTCTCGGGTCTTGATCATATTTTGTATAAGACAAATTTAAAGACAACTCATAGTCGGCCATCTAATCTTAAATCACTACTGACTATTTTTTTTGTTTTTTTTTTAATTCTACCTGGGTGGCAAACAAGCTTACCACCCACCGAATGTTAAGCAGTTGCCGTGGCCTATGGACGCTTGCAATATATGTATGTATAATATGTAATATACAAGAAGCGGTGGTGGCCGAGTGGGAAAGTAATAGACTTGCATGCATAGGTGCGAGTTCGATTCCTGGTGGCAATCAATGTGAATTTCGCTTTATGGAGTTTATAATATTTATTCACCATCTGCTACCGGTGAAGGAAAACATCGTGAGGAAACCCATATGTCTTAGAATTAAGGCATAAACCCTCTTTCTCTCTTGATAGAGGAGAGGAGACCTGTGCACAGCAGTGGGACATATATGGGTTGCTATTATTCTGTAATATACAACTAGCAAACATACCTCAATATTTCTAAATACATACTATGGGATAATACACCCACACACACAACAAAGGAAAGAAAAGAAAGCCGGAAAAGCTGGTCTGCAACACTAGAGGATAGGTTTAATCTCCTCCTCTTTCTATCTATCCTTTAGGGCGCTGTTCAGCATTTGGCTCCCACTGCGTGGACATATTTGTGCACCGATCTTCATATACTTTTTCAACCCACAAACGTCCCACTGCTGGGCACGGGTCTCTTCCATACATTTGGAGGGATATTAGCCTACTATACCACGCTGGCCAGACGGGTTGGTATAGGGTTTTGTTTCGAGTTTTCCCTCTCTTGCAGTGGATATTGTCTGCCTGACTCCTTTAGTCGACTCTTACGACACCCTCGGGATAGAAGGGGGTGGTGACATTTGTATTCTTAATCCGCCACCACACGGACAGGATCTTCATATTATACATTTTGTAAAATTGCGAATTAATATTGTTAAAAATTTCAAAAAGATTACGTTACAAAAATCAATTAATTATTGAACATATGTATGTACAAAACTATAATGGTAGAGGAACTTGAGGCGGGTCATTAGAGTTCTATAATGATCCGTACGTGCTTAATGCGTATCGTGGCAACCTAATTGGATTTGCAAACCAATTAATGTTGAACATACCCTCATTATACGTGAACACTAGTACATATTGTAAAGTCAATACGTACAGCGTTGATTACTAATTGATTAGTTGATGTACGTTGAACAATATGAATACTATACTGTAGCTATACCAGTCTATCGATTACTCGCTCAATTTGAATAGACATTCTTATAATAATAATAATAATAGCAACCCATAGAGAGATGGGTTTAGGTCTTAATTCACACACGAATGCAAATGCGGGTTGGTGAATCAGACGTATCTTTAGATAGTAATTCTTAATTTCTCATTATAAAAATGGTCAAATTAAAAGGTACTCAGAACCGCCGTTCATGCCTGAAGTGATTGATGAGTAAGTGGTCTTAAAAGAAGTATGTTTGTATCGAACTTGTATTGACTTTGTATCGCCTGAGAATAATTATTAGCTAAATTAAATTTAGTTTTTTTATTAAGCTAGCTGCCTGCATTGTATCCAACTCCGTGCAAGCCTTATTTCATTATAACAAATGAACTTCGACAAAACAAAAGTGAAGTAAGCAGTTACTGATAATTTTCTTAAATTACCCGGGCAACTTTCTTTTTTACATAAGAACCTTCTCCTGATAATAACGAACTCAGCAAATAAGAATTAGCGATATCGGTCGAGTTGTTCACGCGTGATGCCGTGACCAAGGGAAATAGGGATTCATTTTTATATATAAGATAATACTATTTTCGGGAAAACTCACACATCGCTTTCTGATCCCAAACTATTATTATTATTATTTTCAGATATATATTTCTAAATACAAACATATTATAGATAAATGACACCCAGACACAGAACAAACATTCGTGTTCATCACACAAAGATTTGTCCTGGGTGGGAATCGAACCCACGACTACTGGTGTAGCAGTCAGAGTCACCATCCACTGGACCAACAGGCCTGTCATATAGATTACTAGGTGTTGCCCGCGGCTCCGCCCGCATGGATGTCGGTTATCGCTGTAAAAATCGCTGTAGCCTATGTGTTATTCCAGACCATAATCTATCTCTGTGCCAAATTTCATCCAGATCCGTTCAGTAGTTTTTACGTAAAAGAGTAACAAACATCCATCCATCCATACATCCATCTATCCATTCTCACAAACTTTCACATTTATAATATTAGTAAGGATTTACGTAATTCTAACCTAACTTATTTGCCGTTTACCGTCTTGGACAGTATCATATAACCAAATCTGCACCGGCTAATTCAATAACCTGGGGCATATTAATCGTAGATCGTTGCACTAATGCGTTAGCTTTGTCCTACGCACTCGTGCCAAATGCCGAGTAATCAACTCTGAATAGTGCCTTACACTAATGACTTACCTTGAAAGCCTTGAGCCATATACACAATACCTATATATGTGCAAGTTAAGCTGTATTTACCCTGCATGTAAGCAGTAATATTCAATAGAATTGATATAACTTTGTACAAGATTCTTGGAACACAGAAACGGTTGACTGGTCTAGTGGTTAGTGACTCTGACTGCTAAATCGGAGGTCGTGGGTTTAATTTCCATCCCGAACAAACTTTTGTGGGATGAGCTCGATTTTTTGTTCTGTGTCTGCGTGTTATTAATCTGGTGCGATTTGCCTCGGAATTATTTGGATGGTAAATTTTGGACTTTAAGCACTTTAACAAAAAATATTTAAACAATGTGTTTTTCATTTAACAAAATACAAAAACTCTCGCAATGATTCACAAATATACATACACAATTCATGGACACTAAATACATCTGCACTGAAAACCATTATTTATGGATCACAAAAAGTTTTGTTTCATGTGGAAATCGAACCCACGACCTCTACTACTACTAGACCAATAGAGTAGTCAAATTAAACCATAATACTTTTAATGTTGCCATTAGAAGTTTACAAACATTGCAATCAAGGACAGAAAGTACACTCAGACTCGGAACGCAAACATTTGACCAAATACACCAAATAAATTGGCTCCAATAAATTGACAAATATACACACATACGTCACTTTGAATGTTGTTATTATACTTTCCCTAGACTGTATCAAAAGGGGGAATATTTCAACAAGACTATAAAGATCTTAATCTAACTGTTTTATGTTATCCTAATATCAACCACAAATGACTGTTTTGCATACAGATTTATTATACGATGAGTATCTAAGTTTATGTCCATGTATAGTCACTAACATAATACTTTAGACCGTGCCATGACGTCTTTATGGCGATTAATTGTCGATCTTAATTTGATTTTGAACTTGAAAGATTGTGGTAAATTAAAGTTTTTTATTAGTTTTATAGAATCAATTTTTCACTGCTGAAAATGTTTGAATACATATTTTTATTTGAGTTTTTTTATATTACTTAGGTGGCTAACAAGCATACCGCTCGCCTAGTTAGAAGTTGTTGTAGCCTATGGACGCTGGCAATACTAGAGGTATATTATATTCATAATATAATATTTAATTTAATTTACTAATCGAAATAACAGTACGTACGAGTAGCAAAACCGTAGCGCTCGTCGCCGGCCGTAGCAAACACAGCGGCTCTCGTAGCGCTACGCTAGAACAACTTGTGCTACCATCAACAAATATTGTTGTTGGCTAACCAAACAGTGAGCTTGTTCATACTAACCATGTAAATTATGATTAGAAAATTAATTAAAACTTTATCCGTAGCATTAACTCAATATATCATCAAAATTTTCAATATCAAATTTGCTACATAAAATGTTAATTGTTTATTCGATAATTGGTTATTAATTTACTGATATATGAGTATGTTAAACTTTTCATATATTTCAATTAATTATAAAATTCCATTTTATTAATTTGATTATAATGGTTATTGATTAAAATGGTGTATGTATATTTACTCTTCAAGAAAAAAAAAAACGACCTCAGATTATAGAAATGTGCCCAGTATATTGCAATACGACATAATGATTACACTTGTGGTTTTAGTGGGTAATACCACGCCTAATATTGTGGGTTCGATTCTCAAAAGAATAATCAATCTTTGTGTGATTCATAAATTAACGAGTCTGAATGTACCTACTTTGTGTCCGTGAATGTTTGTTTTATAGTCTCCCACAACACTAGGTGTGTTCTCTTATGTAGGAAAACATAAACAAAAGAATAATCTTGCTCCTACGATAGCTAACAAAGCATAAGTGTCATAATATATAATCCTGCTTTCTATTTTAGGAAAAGTATTTCATAATATATTTATAAAAATATGTCTAATAGACAGAGCATGGACTAGGAAAATGGACTAAAGTTATGACTGGCCTGTTGATCTAGTGGTTAGTGACTCTGAGTGCTACGCCGTAGGTCGTGGGTTGGATTCCCACCCATGACAAATCTTTGTGTGATGAGCACAAATGTTTGTTCTGTGTCTGGGTGTAATTTATCTATAATATGTATGTATTTAGAAATATATAAGTATGTTTATTAGTTGTCTGGTTACCATAGTACAGGCTCTGCCTAGTTTGGGATCAGATAGCTATGTGTGAGTTGTCCCGAAAATATTATTATTATTATGCTGTAAGTCAAATTCTTAATTGTAAGTAAAATTTGAATAACCTAAAATTAATTAATACATTCCGCTAGCAAAATTTTATTCATGGCGATTAATCTCGACGAAGACTATATAGCTATCTGCGTAAATTAGATAAATATCATATTGTATTTGTCTAAACATGTCAAACATATATTACAGAAAGTTTATAGTCTCAGCATGCTCTGTCTATTAGACATGTTATTATAAATATACTATCAGTTGCCCGCGACTTCGTCCGTGTGAATATCAGTTATCGCGGTTTGATTAATTTAAAAATGATGATATCTCTTAAGATGTTGATTTGGTTCGGATAATTTGATTCACAATTTAATATATGTGATTTCTAACATATTTATTTGGATAGAGATTAATATTATTATTTTGATAAAACTCCTCCGCAAATAATGTATGAATTTCGAACAAATTTGATTAACATTAAAAAAGGTTAGTTAGTCAATCTTAAAAGATAGGCATATAATTATATTGTAGTGCGCCAATATGTGCGCAAACCTAGTTGTACTCTTCGAATCAAATAAAGTCAAGCATTTTGATTTTGACTGCCTCGGTGGTCCAGTGGCCGCAGTATGCCTGCTGTGCACGAGGTTGTGGGTTCGATTCCCGCACAGGATAAAACTTTGTGTGACCCACAAAGGGTTGTTCTGAGTCTGGGTGTAATTTGTGTCCGTTAATTGTATGTTTGTAAAGTCCCCCGCGACACAGAGCTTGTTCTCGAGTGCGGGAGTTGTCTTTTAAAAAATAACAAATAATAAATAAATTTATCATTAAAAGTGATATTGATCTAAGTCAAAGTCAAACTCCTTTATTAATTTAGATTAAATACATGATACTTATGAACGTCATAAAAATAAATGCCAGCATACTTTTTTCCTACGGCCAATTCGCTGACTATGGTAGGGCCTCGAGAAGAATTGGCGAGAAACTCGGGTCACTCTTATTAATCGCCAGAGTATAACATTTACAATTTGGTATAAGTTACAATATTAGTGGTAACGAAAAGGAACGGAAATATACCATACAGAATGAAATTTAGATAAGTATTTAGTTATTAGAATTTAGTATGGTAATGAGGGATCGTTTCTTTTTGTAAGAATATGATAGAAACGTGTCGAGATCCCATTGCAATCTTAGTAAAATATAAAAACTATATCTTTATTATTTAAAAATAAATCATGCCAGGATTGACCAGCCAGCCCAAGTAGCACCCGTTCACAAGCATGACGCACGGACCAGCTATCCTTCCTAGATTGTATCTGTATTTATAGCTAGATTGTAGATTGAAATTATTAATTTGGAACGCACCGCTAGCGTTCCTATGAACATAGCTTTGGAATATTCGAATGTAATTGCTAGTGAGTAAGCTTACTATTGATTAAGCTTTGAGTGGTTCATGTTAAGGCTGAGTGTAGAATCGCTTGCTTTGTACTGTGTGTGTGTCTCGATAAGGTGGAGTTTCAAATTCCGATTACTTTTACTTTGTAGGTGAACAAAAAGAAAGGTAAAAAGAGGGGTGAAATTTTGTATAAAGTCCGTCATTTTTGAAGATAGCGTTTTGTTTTTTTTTTTATTCTACTTCTTCTCTAAAAGACAACTCCCGCACTAGAGAAGAAGTTCTGTGTCGCAAGGGAATTTTCAAACATACAATTGACGGACTGAAATTACTCCAGACTCAGAACAACTCTTGTCCTGTGTGGGAATCGAAACCATAACCTCGTGCACAGCAGTCGCATACTGCGACCACTGAACCACCAAGGCAGTCCAAAAAAAAATGTCATTTAAACGGATAAACATTAACCAGAATGAAGCCGGGATGGTCCGTTAGTTTATCTTTAAATGTGTATTTAGAAGTATCCTACTAATATTATAAATGTGAAAGTATGTATGGATGTTTGTTACTGTTTCACGTAAACACTATTGAATGGATCTGGATGAAATTTGGCACATAGATTATAGTCTGGAATAGCACATGGGCTACTTTTTATCGCGATAATCGACATCCACGCGGGCGGAGCCGCGGAAAACAGCTAGTATAAAAATAAATTAACTATTGAGTGAGCTTTGAGTAAGATAAGCAAAAACAAGAGCGATTTAGGAAAACCTCGTAATGACTGACATAAACTTTCACTACTTGATGTGTCCATAAAAGTATTTATATCACCAGTAGAAAGTAAGTACATACATATAAAAAAGACAATTGGAATGACCACGGTCACCCTCTCTTTGTTCTACAGTATTACGACTCACCTACTTGAGTTTTACTGTACTAAGTATAATAAAAAGGGCGTATGAAGTATTCTCTCCCTACATTATCTCCTTAAAAATTCAAGTAACTTTGTCTGTTGACTTTTAAGCTATAAGGGTTAAATAAATTTTAATGTTATTTGGCAAGGAGATAGATAGGAAGGAATCTAAGTTACATTTATCGCGTTAACCAATATCTATACATATAGTACTTGAGTACCTTCTAGTTACGCAGATGGACAGTTTTGTAAGATTCAAGGGCACGTATTTTCTAATAACAAATACCTAGTGAATCTAAAGAATTTAAGGGACCCACAGTTGTTGTTGTGTTTGAAATTGTCAGGACAAAATTTGTACAAAATATAGTTTTTTGAAAAATCCATGTAATTAATCCTAAAATTTAGTATATTTTTGTAATAAGTAAGTATCAAAACCTCTTCAGGATGGTATCTTTGTATCAAATTTCAATAATATGAGTGTGAAGTCGGACTGGAAATAAAATAAAACAAAAGCAAAAACAAAATCGAATCTTCACATTTCAAATTTTAAAAATAGAATCGTCACGTTTAGCTATCCAAAACTTTTGAAAACCGAAAGAATGTCGTTTAGAAATGACAATAACGAGTTTGGAACGGCAGAGGGTCCACATTTTCTGGTACTATTAGTGACACGGGCCGGACGTGGGTACCGCATGGTCACCCTAGCTCACGCTAATGGAAATTCTTTCGTATGGACACCCCAGTTTAAAACCGACAGTTTTGGTTTAATCGTTTCTAGAACTTTCCAAACTTTGACCAATGTGAAATTTTTGATGAACTGTACTGGCAGTCGAATATTCGTTGACTAGTTACATTAGTAACAAGACTATTAAGTCTACGCTATAGACATGGATTTAGTAATATAGAATAGAATAGAAAACTGTTTATTGTACACCAATTACATTTTGACAAAAACGTTATTTATACTCTGTTATGTATATATGATCATGATTTGGTAGCGCAGTGGTTCTTTTTTTTATATACGAGTACTAAGTACTTAGGTGGCATATAAGAATATAGCCCACCTAATGTTAAGCAGTTATCGTAGCCTATAGACGCAATACCAGAGAATACTTACGTGTTCCCTAGCCATTCTTTACAGCAGGCCCTTAAGAGGTTGTATCCTTGGACGAGCGCTCGAGACCTGGACTCACACACAGGAATACAACTACACCGCTGTGCGTAGTTATTTGACTATGGTCATCTGTAAGGTGAAGGTTCTTCCCTAGTCGGGCTTGCTCGCTTGCATGGCACTCTTGGTTTCATTGAAAAGAGTGAAACCTAGAGGAATAGGGCACCGTATAAGAAAATAAGCGTCATAGATGAAGAACCTAAACTTTATACACAGTTTAATTATATTACTAAGCATGAGGACACGTCTACATTGTTCATTTTGGAATGTGATTGTAAAGAAACCCAAGAAAAATATGTCTCACGGGTTGTTGTAATAAGCAGTTTTGATTCCATTTAATTTTTAAGCTATTGCATAGCTTCTATCGCGGGCCTTGAGCGTGGAGACCGAAACCAGAAATTCCGTAACGAAAATAACCTAACATCCCCCCACTCCGACCGGCACAGCGGTGATACTATTTTTAATGACGAATTCTCTAAACGGCCAATAATAATATGTCAAATTTGTAAGGAGGTTTTGATCTAAGAGAATAAAAAATAAGTAAAGAATAAATTAAAGGTCAAATAGTAGCCTAAAATTGAATGAATTATGGTTGAATTTTGACCACGGGCGATCACTATAATCAATTTCATATAGCATGGATACGGTGACGTTTATTTAGCATTTAAAATATCTAGAGATGTAGTATTGATAATATCGAATTCAAAAATATCGATGATAAAAAAAATCATACTAAAAGATATGCAATAGCTTTACCGCGGCAGTCCCCGAGTGCCACACGCCTTTTTATTTTTATTTATTTATTTGGCTCTACAACAATGAGTACACTATTACATATTAATATACAATACAACTTAAGTGCCCCATTACTTAGAGAAGAGTACTGCATGCGTTAAATTATGCGCTAAGTAACCAATAGGTCTATCGATTTATAACTATAGTACATATGTATTTTGTACTATAGTTATAACTCGATGAATAGGTTAAACAACTTAATGTTAATATACATATATATATAACAATGAATTTTTGAATAACATTACACTTGCACTTTGTTACAAGCTATTTATCATAATATCACTTGACTCGTGCATGAAACTTAGAGCCTCTAGACAAGTGGCATAAATGGTAGTCGAATCGAAAAGTCAAAAAAACAAATGTATGGGATTTGACGTAAGTCTACGATATAACGTCAAATCCCTTACATTTCCTTTTTTGACTTTTCAATTCGACTATCGCTTATGCTACTTTTCTAGAGGGGCAGGACTTCTGTATGGCAATCGTATGCACGAAAACTGATGTGTTAGTATTATCTACCAATATTTTATACCTTTCTTCAGTACATCCCTTACGATCAGTCGTTATACGCCAAGGGGCTTCGACGCGCCCTCTCAATCTAGTAGCGCTGACGAGGCATATAGGGCTGCACGACGACCCCTTTAGTCAAGTCGAGTGTTTTGTATGGCCAATGAGTCCATCTAGCCAGTAATGTCAAGGTAATAAAATCTGGTGTTCGCGTTTGAGAGAATAAAAATATATAACGTATTTTATGTGGTTATAATTATTTATTTAAAAACTTCTGCACAAAAAATATGTACAAGGCGGAATGCAGAGAGAAAACATGCACCTAGCATTAAAGCGTAGAAAAATTGATGAGACAAAATAATATAACTAAATACTCATATTACACATATATTATAATAACATAGACATACATATGAAATTAAGGTATATATAGATGAATACAATACTTAAATAAATACATAATATATATTAATTATAAATGTTGTGATGATTCTGCTAAATATTGCCTTGAAAGTATCACGGTTAGTGGACATCCTGATTTCCAGAGGGAGTGCATTCCAAAGAAGAATAGACTGAATATGGAAAGAAGAGTGAACAAGACTTGAATTATGAGGAGGACAAAAGAGCAGGAGATTGTTGGAAGAACGCAAGTTTTTGTTATGAGTAGTACAAAGATATTGAAAATGGGGAGTTAAATACGAAGGGGCATTGGGAGAGTTAAGAAGAGAGTAGAGCATTGATAACGCACGCCAGCTCCGTCGCTGACGGATAGGCAACCACTGCAGCTGGGTGCGGTATGTCGACACATGATCAAACTTACGTAAATTGAAAACGAATCTAATGCAATTGTTTAGAAGGCGGTCAAGTTTATCAAGTAGATCTGCATTCAGGTCGAGGTAGCACACGTCACCACAGTATAATAATTATTCTTCTTAAATTACAATGGTATGTTTCTAACATTACTTTCCAAGTGTTTATAGGTTATGTCAGTATAAATACTTCGGTCCCTTTTAATTTCACTACCAACTGCTATTTACTACAATATTTTATTACTACACAGAGCGTGAGACAGTTTCAAGGCGTCCGAGCTCGACGACCGCTGCGAGTGAAGTCCACTTCGGTGTGTTGTTCTCACAGCTGTTAACTCTTTCAATCGCCGCCAGATGGCATAACGGAAGCGCAAGTTCCGTTAAGTCAATTGAGTGTTTTAATGCGACATATAGAATGGGAATTTGCGACTCACCTTTGACCGATTTGGCTCATCTTCTAACTTAAAAAATTGTTTTGATTCATTGATTCGCCTACCAAATTTTAATTTGGTAGGCGAATCAATGAATTAAATAAAAAACGTTCCGCAGGGGTATTCCGTTAGAGCAAAAACCGAGCCTTTTTGACGTTTAGTCAATAGATTGTGACGTCACCGAGCAATCAAAACTGTCGCTGTTTCTTAGAGAATCAGCTGGCCGGTCATCGATACTCGAGTTATCGTCAAACAAATATTTATACATACCTATTTTATTTATTTTATACATACATACATATTTGAAACATACATAAATACACACAATCGGCGGATTGTACCAGTAGACTCGGAGAACTTCTATAGTATAGGGACTGCACGGTTGATTCAGTGGCTACATCGCACGGCGTGTGGTGGGTTCGATCACCACACGGGACAAAAAAATATGTGATCCATAAATGGTTGTCCCGAGCCTGGATGTACTTTGTATCCGTTAATTGTATATTTGTAAAATTCCGCGATACAGGGCTTGTCCCACAGATATAGATAGCTTGTCCTCTAGTGCGTTGTATAAAAATAGCAAATTATTTTAAAATTTCCTGCCTTTCCCAGTAAGGCTTGCTTGCTTGTATGGTGCTTTCTTAAATAAGAATAATTAATCTTTAATAATGCTCATCACATCACTCAGTACATCCAGACGCACAATAATCGTATATGGATCACAAAAAGTTTACTTCCGCGTGTGAATCGAAACCACAACACGCTTCGCAGCGATAAATAGTAAGATAGCCACTGCGGTCACTTTTCTTCTCTTAAGTGACTAAGGTAAGTGCTTTTCATCAAATAGCCCATATTTTTATTTACCTTTTTAGTAAATAAAAATAGCAACATTATTGAATTATCAAAGCGCCTACAACTTTTTACATAGCAAATAATCCTTTCCGCGGTTTGCCGATTCGCAGGCGCTACAAAATAAAGGTACGGAGTAAAGTAAACGTAACTATAGGCAAACTTGACTATGTCAACGCTATCAAAGGACTCAACTAAACTCTGCCCACGGCTGCTGGTGACAGATAAAAACGTCGGATTTTGTGCCGCGGTATACCCGTGTCTTCGTCAGCAGTATTTACTTACCCCGAAGCTGTTTGCTCCTTTACCCTTAACCTAACCTTTAGGGTGGATATGCAAGTTATTGAAGGATAGCGTTTTAGTTATATCAACAGGTATTCATTTAGTTATTTTTTTGGTGACGACTTAATATGAATTCTCATTAAAAATATATATATTTCATTAATATAATTTTGTGTAGAATCTCGTATCCCTTATGCTAGTGTGATATAACTGCCAGTGCTCTTTCCTGTGTCTACGAAAGTCATTTACATGATAATGTAATTAATAATGATAATAATAGATTATTTTAACAATGACGCCACGCCCCGCATGTGGTGTTTTCATTTATTTGTATTTATTATAATGTGTATCTTTATCGACTTTTATCCTGTAGTTGTCCATCTTCTTGTTGTCCCACGAAGTTAGCTAATCTCCGTCTTAATCGAAATGTATTAGGAGGATTTTATTATTATTTATTCGCACCAAAACTAATATTTATTAAGACTCTGCGGGTTATAATTATTATTTTCTAGAACATAAATAATTATTTTTATTATGATAATTACTCCTAGTGGAAAGATTAAGAGACAAGTTTTCGTCTTCAGTTTGTGACTTGTACCACCCATTATATTGATTCTGCACTCCTTCTCTAACACTTTACATATTGCTTATTTAGCATTATTTCATTTCGGCATCCCGCTATTTGTCTTTCCTTTCCGCTGATATTGTTATTGTTACTCCACCTGGAAGTTTACAAGTGCTGATTTTGTGAACGTGACAATAGATATACGAGAAATATCTACACGTATTTTTAATCGGCGGGAATAAAAGATCGATGTAAATGTGTCTGCATGAAGCTGTGAAGTTTATTTCTTTTGGTTTTGTCTGTCTCTTCTGCTAGTACCAATTAGACTGTATAGAATCTATTGAATAATAATTTAAGAGAAAATTTGCGCATATTTGACAAATCTCAATTTAAGTAAGTAAAGATGAAAGTCAAACTCAATTTAGGTAAGTATGGATGAAATTGAGATTTGTCATGGTGTAAGTTAATAAATACTTACTCGTATATAAGTTACTATCGGCTCGATCCGCCTTCGCACAGGTAAGTTTGAAGTTGATCAGATCAAGAGAACACGTTGTTCCATTCATGGTTTTAGACCCAGCGATTTCAGCTGTGCGTTGATCAATTAGTCAGTCAGTTTCTGCTTACATATATATACATACTAGCTGTTGCCCGCGGCTCCGCCCGCGTGGATGTCGGTTATCGCTGCAAAAAGTAGCATATGTGTTATGCCAGACCATAATCTATCTCTGTGCCAAATTTCATCCAGATCCGTTCAGAAGATTTTACGTGAAAGAGTAACAAATATCCATCCACCCATCCATCCATCCTTTCTTACAAACTTTCACATTTATAATATTAGTAAGGATGTATATGACGAGTGTTTATATAAAATAAATCATTAAAAAAAGTGATCAAATTTTGATTGCTATAGAGGTCCTTTTGTCTTTGAAGTATACGTATTAACTTTAAATATGGTTCGGTAAATGTGTATTAGAGGTAAAGTACGTTCATCATCCTTATCAAGTCAGCCCGTTTGCATCTATTGTTAAGTGTCAAACATTGGTGAGATAAATAGGAAATTATCTCACTATATTTTTTTAGTTTTCTGTAAGTCTGTTCCATTCTGTTGTATGTTTAGTGTCTGCTATAGATATATGATGTCATCTGACCATTTGGCGGGTGGTCTATCTCTCGAGCGTCTCACATCCTTGGCCATCATTTCATAACTGCTTTTTAGTCTAGGACATGTGTTCTCCCATCTCTAATTAAGTTGTGTGTTTCTCTACAAAATATGGTTGATAACAGCATTTAGTCCATTACGCAGTTAATCAATGCACCCCTCTGTAAAGAAATCTAAACAAAACTTTTAAATCCAACCATCAAGATCCAAACAAGTTTAAACAATTCTGAGAATCGAAAGAAGGGAATGTTGTCGGTCCGAATACGAAGGGGAAGCTGA
The DNA here is from genome assembly GCA_947095525.1 of Trisateles emortualis. Taxonomy (NCBI): domain Eukaryota; kingdom Metazoa; phylum Arthropoda; class Insecta; order Lepidoptera; family Erebidae; genus Trisateles; species Trisateles emortualis. The sequence goes on along the minus strand of OX352736.1, from coordinate 13,685,708 downwards.
CGTCTTATGGGGAAAGTGCCGTCTTACGGGAAAGGCTCAAGGGATTCTCTCGTTTCTGACACGCAAAGCCGAAGCCGCGAAATCTCTCAGTTCCATCCGTCATAATTTCAACAAAAAGCCTTCGCTTTTAAACAACGCTTTCGATACCAAGTCGTGAAATTTACAGCCTCAAAACATTTTTACAGCAATTTTTACGACGTTATTTTATATCACTGGATACAGTTATGGGCAAAAGTTATTTGTATTTACGATGTACCACCTTCGCTGTTCTAAATCACATTTTTGTGATCGACCCCTTTATCGGCGTGGTGTTTTAATAATATTTATGACGTTTGACATTTGTGTCGCTGGCATCAAATGTTTTATCCTTTGCATTTATGTGTGACAGTTAGATGATTATTTCAAATTTTGAAAATTTGACATAATTGCAAGAAAATCTTGGGTTGCAAGTCGGTCTTGATTGTTATCAGTCGTTACATCACAGCAGAGACAGTCCTGCCTCTCTAGTATACGTCATTATGTCATAAACATTATGTGAAATCCCATATATTTACATTCTAATGTTTTCGATTCGACTGTCGTTTATGCCATTTGTCTAGAGGGGCTGCATGTGCATTTGAAAAACTCTGTCACCAGTTTGGCTGCTAACAACAACGAATACGCGCGAAAGGACAAAACAATGCATTAAGACTTTCAGATATTATATTTTTTTAAACCAGGCTTCAATATTATACAATATTATAATATTTTACTGCCTTGTTGGACCAATGGCCGCAGTATGCGTCTGTTGTGCACGAGGTTATGGGTTCCATTCGCACAGAGGACAAAACTTTTTGTGACCTACAAAGAGTTTTTCTGAGTCATGGTGTAATTTGTTTACGTTAATTGTAGGTTTATAAAGTCCCCCGCGACACAGAGCTTGTTCTCTAGTGTAGAAGTTGTCCTTAAAAATCATTTAAGTAATTATTCAACAGCATTAATAGTTAAGAGGATACAAAATTAAGCTCCTTATATACAGACCTATAGAAATATACTGAAAGCTTAAAATTCATGTAAAATGATAAAACAAATTTCATAATGAATTTTCTACCCTTCATGAGAGGTTTCTACTCGTGTCTATTAAAAATGTATAAAGTATTTTGGTGCAAAATTAAACACTACGTTGCGTGTATAAGGAATTTGAAATGATGGCGGTTTATGAGGTCGGAGGACAGAATTTCAGAGAACCTTTTCATCTTGATAGTAAGTGTAAGTTACTTAGTGTGCCGTCAAGGGTCTTAACTAGTATGTTTACGAGTTGTATGATGTAAAGATAGAGGCTTAGTTCTTGTTTTTATATACTGAATGTGTTTGTTAGTAGATATATAATACTTAGGAGTGTTAGACATGTTGTAGGAAATATATGTATTAATAATGATTGATATCACGATCTTCGAGTAATTTTGACCTGATTGAAAAATTGTCTAGGGATTTAAATTTAAATACAAAATAAATATAAAAACACGCTCCGCATAAGAGTTTATGATACTCACCTATTTAATTGCAAATGGAAGCTTCTCAGGTTTAGTCCATGTGTTGCAAATAATTTTATTACCTATTTATAGTACACACTGAAAAAAAAAAAAAAAAAAAATTAATATATTATTAAGTTTCAATTGGCAGTGATATTAGTAGCTTTTGCCTTGTTGCATTGATAAACTGAAATCAAGCGATACAACACTTATCTGTAAGGAAGTCAAAGTTTAAAATGCTGAACGCTGCACCGCGGCACAGATTACTAAATAGTTCACCGCGGCCACACTCTATGTAAATTGATCCTAAAACATAAACCGCCTTTATTCGTTTGCATTTGTTTTTACCTAAAAATGGTTGTCCCTTAACCAAAAAGTATTATTTAATTTAAGGTTATGCCAACACGTTCGAAACCACAAATTAAAAATTCAAAAAATTCTCGCCAGTAAAAATGAAATAAAAAGAACACATTCCAAATTCAAGCTTCGTTTATTCTGTACAAATTAGAGAGGCTGTCAAACGTGGAGTTACGTCGCATTCATTAGATTGGTACCTACTGTATGCAGTCCATACACTACCAACTGTTTGGTACATACAACTGGCCGGGGTCAGAATGTTTTGCAATTTTCCTTTTTGTGCCACCCTAAAAGCAAGCTTTGATGGCACAGGAATTCTATGAGCGGCCGACGTGAATATTTGCTTTGGTGATTCCTAAAGATATTGTAGCGATATGACGGGGGAGTGTGCCGCTAGTTGTAAGATTACATTTTTGGTTTATTGAATGCGTTTCGTGAGTTTTATAGGAAATATTTCTCATATTTTATCTAAGGGGCAATAAAATGCACGATTTTATTATATACGCATCACATTCAAACGCATATTTAAACAGGTACGTTTAAATTGCTTCACAAAGTACGAATTTACAAGCATTTTAATTTCACTGATAATATAATTAGTTATCTAGAGACAATTGCTATTTTATGATTTTACACTCCCGAAACGCCGCCGTTGTTAAAACGTAGTGATTAGTTCCCCCCCTGTGGCCATAGTAGTAGACAGCTGCTAGGCCGTGCTTATGATTGTTTTGTGAGAAGTGACAGCAATATACCGCTTTGTAAAGTTTTAAAACTTCTTTAACAATTATTATACTTCTTTTGCTATTTTTCTTACAAATGTAATTTTTATTTTCAGTAAGGAAGTATGTCTGTATTGAGAGGCTCCGCCCTCTCATAGATTAACAATTTGTAATAATTAAATCTATAATAAGTATACAAGGGAAAAACTTTATACTCTTTTTTAAGCACATTGCATAGACGGAGGAGTGTGAGATTTGACATAGGTACTCGTAGTTAAAGGTTATACGGAGAAAGAGTGTAAAAACAATTATGGTCGCATTTCGATCACCAGGAGACCTTTTATGAATATTATTGAAATAATATAAAAGACAAACAGTACTTAGTTTACTTTTGATGTCCGCATAAATATAAGCAGTTTCATTAAATTTTATCACAGAACGATAAAGTAATTTGTTTTTAAAACTAATTGTGCAAATAAGTACTACAAGTATTATATTCAAAATAAAATTCCAATTTGCCTTCATTACAGAAATGTATAACTCAATATAACTTGTAAATTGAATTCATTGCGCACAAACGTTTGTGAGGACGTTAACACGTTTGTTGAGCATGCATCAATATGCATATGAAAATGAATTTCTGTTCCAGCAAGCTGTTGAAGCAGTAAATAAGATCCGGAATAAATATCCGGGTGCCAACTGAACCCGGGATACTCTGTTTCTTTCTAACTATGCATGAGTGAAAGAGGTGGATGTAGGCTCCCTGTGTTGATGACGAACTGTGATAGTCCCTACGGCTTCCCGCGAAGTAGTGATTGACAGTGCAATCGGTGCACAGTGGGATAAATGTACGAAGTTTTAGAGTTTAATAATTTGTTTGAAAGTATTGCTTCTGTATACAATTTTACATAAGTTGTAGTGAAATTATTGTTATTACATTAATTTTGGTTCAATTATGTTACTAAATCAATTTCTTATTATTTTTATAATACTACTTAGGTGGCAAACAAGCGTACGATCCACCTGATGGGTACGGTAACTACTTAAGTTACCGTAGCCTATGGACGCTTGCTATACTAGAGGCATCACTGGCGTGTTGTCGTTCCAAAAGCTCATAACATAGGGCTTGTGAGAGTTGTATTTTACAAAAATACGAAAGACTATTAATTTTCAGTAGTTTCGTATATTAGTCATGAAATTTGATTTGATTTTAGCATTTAGCTCCTACATATTCGTTTTTTTTTCCAACGGGAATTTATATTTAACCCAGTGTGCAGTGTAACGTTGCAGCGGAAATAGAAACGTTAGATTCAGCGGTGCGCGTGATTTGGAAGTGAAAGGTTTCAGGGCCATGCAACATGGAAAATGTTATTAAGCTTTTAAAAATACTAAAATATATCTACTTCTGGTAGTACAGCACATTTTATTGAACTAAAAACATCACATAATAATAAAATATAAAAACAGCACATTTTATTGAAATAAAATTGTACACAACTGGACATTACCAAAGTGACCGACATAGCTCAAAGAATTTCAAATCAATCAAATCAAATCATTTAATCATAATGTAAGTTGGTACAGATTATAACATAAGGCTAATAAATAAATTGCCTCAATTAAGTGGCAATTGGCAGGGCACATAGCTCGCAGAATCGATGGCCGTTAGGGCAGAATGCTTCCAGAGTGGTAACCACGAACTGGAAAACGCAGCGTGGCCAGAAATCCAACGACCTAGTAAAGGTTACGGGCAACCGATGGACAAGGTCAGTTCAGGACCGAGTGCTGTACCACTGACGTCATATCAGGTTCCGGTGGTCCACCTGTAAAAACGAGTGGTGCACAGGGGGGGTTTTAGTCAATATGCCGGCCGCCTATCATCTTTAAGCTGCAGAGTCCGACATAACCGCCTCGCTTCCCCGAGCGGGGCGGTATGCGTAAAGCATTTCCTCTCTACAAAAAAAAAGATCCAGTGCTGTGAAAATCATTGGGGGAGACCTATGTCCAGCAGTGGACAGTGGACTCCCTGTTTTACACGTGTTTATTGCTACTATGGCAGTAACGAAAAACAAATAACCTTCTTAAGAATTGAGCTATCAAAACGAAGGACTCTTAGGTTTATATATTAGTTATAAGAGAGGTAGGACACCATACTAGTGAGCAAGCCCGACTGGGGATCTCCATACAGAAGACCACAGCCAAATAACTACACACAGCGATATTGTTATTGTATAGGTGGTGGTTCCTGTGTGTGAGTACAGGTCTCCAGAGCTTATTTCGGTATGTCTTTAAAAAGCAACATTGCAAGCGTCTACGTCTACATTGCTTGTTTACCACTCAAATAATAGAAACAAAAAAATGTTCAGATAAACTAATGTTTTTAAAGATTTTTGTTTTTTTGCACTAGGAATCGCCGTTATCATCTGTGTTGCGGAAAACTTAGAAATATACAATTCACGGTCACAAACTACATCCAGTTTCTTAATAATGTGATGTCCCTGGTATTTCAGGAGTCATTCCTACAATAATAGACTTACCACCAATATACTACGTCACCGTTATGACGTCACAACTTATTGCCTAGCCAACTATTTCAGCGGAATATGACGTGAACTCGTGTATTGCGGGCGAAGGCGTTATCTCAAACTAATTAATTTTATTAATATCGCCCCGAAGTATACTACCCCATTATAACATGACCTACCGCCCCTCTTTCACTAAGTACAACATTAGAAGACAGAGGGAAATTTCTCGGAGATGTAGAGATCTTGTTATATCGGTCCAATGTAACAGGTGACGTGTAGTGATTTACTTACAAGCGATAAATCGCTTCGTACATTCATTACAGATAGAAATTTGGTAATCGTTGTAGTAGTTTATAGGTTGTTAATAATTTGAATAACGACTTGTATGTAAAATTTGTCAATATCTAAAAAAATCTACTGGGAGTAAGCCCGACTGTGACCACACAATGGCGTAGTTGTGTTGCGATGTAGGTACTAGAGATGCGTTTTGAAAGAACCCGTAGAGCCCACGACATAGGACTTGTTACCTAGTGAGGGAGTGTCTTTAAAAAAATAAAAAGAAAGGTTAAGGATACCAAGGATAGAAGACATGTTAAATAGAACTTATCTCCCTAAATTTCCACAGCTCCGAAAAACCCTCATGTTCAATAACAAAACCGCCGGCTGATTCTCTAAGAAACAGCGATCGGAAACTGACAGTTGTGATTGCTCGGTGAAGGCACACACGATTGCTACACGTCAAAAAGGCTTGGTTTCCGCTCTTATGGAATACCGATTTTCAATCTTACAGCCAGATTTTGCTCCGATTTTCAATCTGACAGCCAGATTTTGCTCCGTTTTCACGGTCGCTCTTACGGAATACCCCTGCCGGTTGGGCTAGTACAAATAATGTATACGGCGAGCGAACAACTGACTACCTGGTTCCTATATTTATTAATAACATAATCATAATCATTTATTTCATAAAGCCAATTTACATGTCAAATACCCATACCCACTACATTGCAAAATAACATTAAGTAGTCCAATATAAAAATAAAACTGAAAACCTACTTCTTAAACAAAAATATGATTACATGTGACAACAATTAATGTACCTAACTTTGTGTAAATTATATTATTAAATATATCGACGGTCCCTACGTACAAAGCGACGTGTCAAAAATGATGGTTTACAGGAGAGTAAAATAAAGATTCATATCAATATAGAAAAAAACCTGAGTTATTTTGGAATATTATTTTCATTGTAATGTTATGCTTGGATGATACTCTCTGTAATTATATATAGTCAAAGAAAGAAAATAGATGACAGTTTGTACGCTGAAATTCAATATATTATACTCGGTTATGTCTGACATGTCTGTTTATACGCAAGAGATGAGTATCAATATTTGTATCAAAATCATACATATTTTTGCTATAAAATAACTTAGATTAGGTAGCATAATAACATTCTATTTAACGTGTAAACTAAACAAACACTAAACAAACTTGCAGTTCAAACAGAACAGTGCTTGTTTTACACCTATATTATATAAATACTAGCTGACTCAGCAAACGTTGTTTTGCTACTAAAATAGCAATATCGCTATTAAAAAATAATGGTTGATCGTAGAAGGGTGAAAATTAAGGGTTGTATGTATTTTTTAATGCTGAATCACATAAAATTAAAAAAAAAAACACATTTTATTGAACTAAAAACATCATAAAATTGTACACAACTGGACATTACCAAAGTGACCGACATAGCTCAAAGAATTTCAAATCAATCAAATCAAATCATTTAATCATAATGTAAGTTGGTACAGATTATAACATAAGGCTAATAAATAAATTGCCTCAATTAAGTGGCAATTGGCAGGGCACATAGCTCGCAGAATCGATGGCCGTTAGGGCAGAATGCTTCCAGAGTGGTAACCACGAACTGGAAAACGCAGCGTGGCCAGAACTCCAACGACCTAGTAAAGGTTACGGGTAACCGATGGTCAAGGTCAGTTCAGGACCGAGTGCTGTACCACTGACGTCATATCAGGTTGCGGTGGTCCACCTGTGAAAGCGAGTGTTGGTGCACAGGGGGGTTTTAGTCGGTATGCCGGCCGCCTATCATCTTTAAGCTGCAGAGTCCGACATAACCGCCTCGCTTCCCCGGGCGGGGCGGTATACAAAAAAAGGGACCGAGTGCTGTGAAAATCATTGGGGGAGGCCTATGTCCAGCAGTGGACATCTTTTGGCTAAGATGGAGCAATTCCCCTTTGTTTTGTGTTTATTGCTACTATGGCAGTAACAAAAAACAAATACCTATCTCAAGAATTGGGCTATCAAATGCATAATTTTTTGAATTCGATTCTAGAGATTAAAGTTACGAAAGAACGAAATTCTTAGGTTTATATATTAGTTTTAAGAGAGGTAGGGCACCATACTAGTGAGCAAGCCTAGTGAGCAGAAGATCACAGCCAAATAACTACACACAGCGATATATTGTATAGGTGGTGTGTTCCTGTCTGTGAGTACAGATCTCCAGTGCTTATTTAGGAGTGTCTTTAGAAAGCAATATTGCAAGCGTCCATAGGCTACGATAACTGCTTAACATCAGGCGTTCAGTATGCTTGTTTACCACCCAAATAATAGAAACAAAAAAAATGTTCAGATAAACTAAACTATTGATTTTAAAGGTATCTCCCGCACTAGGAATCGCCGTGATCATCTGTATTGCAGAAAACTTACAAATACACAATTCACGGTCACAAAGTACACCCAGTTTCTTAATAATGTGATGTCCCTGGTATTTCAGGAGTCATTCTTACAATAATAGACTTACTACGTCACCGTTATGACGTCACAAGTTATTGCCTAGCCAACTATTTCAGCGGAATATGACGTGAACTCGTGTATTGCGGGCGAAGGCGTTATCTCAAACTAATTAATTTTATTAATATCGCCCCGAAGTATACTACCCCATTATAACATGACCTACCGCCCCTCTTTCACTAAGTACAATATTAGAAGACAGAGGGAAATTTCTCGGAGGTGTAGAGATCTTGTTATATCGGTCCAATGTAACAGGTGACGTGTAGTGATTTACTTGCAAGCGATAAATCGGTTCGTACATTCATTACAGATAGAAATTTGGTAATCGTTGTAGTAGTTTATTGGTTGTTAATAATTTGAATAACGACTTGTATGTAAAATTTGTCAAAATCTAAATTAATTCTACTGCCACAAAGTCCGACTGTGAAAAAAATACCAAGGATGACCTGCTACATGGGACTTATCTTACTAGATTTCCACAGCTCTGACAAACCCTCATGCTACATAATGCAATATTGGAAATTTTTATAACACTTGGTGATCAGAAATCAATTCTCTATTGCCTGTTGGCGTGGCTAGCTCTAGCACTATCCCTAGTGCGGGAGCTAAGCCCTGTGTCACTGAGGACTTTTCAAACATACAATTAATGAATTAATTAAACGGACACAATGTAGATCCAGACTCGGCACATCCATTAATGGCTCTTAACACACCGCACAGTGGTGAATGGCGAGGTAACTACGAACCAACTGTGCAGTCCAATCCAAACAGTGCTTGATTGTCATCTATAAAAAATTAAATATCTGTTCAAGAAAGAAATCTAAAGTATTGTAAATCATGATTTAATATTCAAAGTGATATTTCAATGGTGAAATATCACATCATCAGGGAAAGGGGAGAAAATTGTGCGTGTGTGTCCTCTTTATATGTATCATTGTACATGAACGTTCGAAAATTGTTTAAGATAGGTTAAACTCAAACTAACTAGTAAATCGCCCCGACCTATGAACAGCCAACTTGGCTCATGTTCGAAATTGAAAAATATAATATGTTCGCCTCATTAATTCGCTTAGTAAATTTCACGATGCGATGTTTTGATTAACAATACTTACTCGAGTTATCGTCGAACATACAAACGCCGGACTATTTTAGTAGATGGGAGAGCTCCAACCGCATTGTTGTTTCGTTCAAAACAAAATTAAGTTTCCTTCACCTTTAGAAGATGAGATTTGATTTTTGAAAATAATATTTATGAATAAATTATTGAAGTGAAATCTTCATTTTGGTACGGTACGCATATTTTTAGATGAGATAAAATCTCTGGATTCGTGACACCGTTACGAGACACGAGAAAAATAATTAAATTTTTGAATAAAGAATTTGATTTTTCGACTATCACGTTATTAAAGCAAAGAGGCAATATATGCATGTACTTATAGGAGAAAGCGAACGCGTCTAGATAAATTAAAAAAAAAACATGTATTGCTATAAAATTTATAATAACTGATTTGCCTAGTGTTTTCACTTCTGTCGGCACTCCCGGAGTGCAGATATATATTTTTATTTCCATTCTTTTCTTATCTACCTTTCTTTGTATAAAATCATAACAACTTCAAAAGAGTTCAAAAGCGTAAATCTTAGTACATCAGTGAACTATCGACGCAGGTGTCACCAACTTAGACCGAGGGGGACGCGTCATCCCGCTCGTATTCTTGTCGATTTAGATATAAACACCGCTTAAGAGTTGCCAACTGTTATATCCACGCATAAGGTCTATCTATAAATATGTAAGTGGGGCTCATAACTCAGTAATAGAAACGTGGATCAATAGATCTACAAGTAAAGCAAGTTTGTCGTGGTTAGTCCTTAGATGGGTGATGTAGATGGGCTTTGTCTATGGCTGTGGCGTAGTTTATTGTACCAGTAAAATTATATTATTACTAGCGGGACGTCCCGCCGGCTGATTCTCTAAGAAACAGCGATGGCAAACTGACAGTTGTGATTGCTCGGTGACGCAACAATCTATTGACTAAACGTCACGTTTTGTCAAAGTTCTTACGGAATACCGATTTTCAATCTGACAGACAGATTTTGCTCGGTTTTTGCGGTGGCTCGGTTTTTGCTCTTACAGAATACCCCTGCCGGTTTCGTCATTTTTTTAAAGATTTAGTGGGGATCCATAAATCACCAAATCGTAACCGATCCATAAATCGCATCCAGTACCTGACAATTGACCGCAATTTCTAACGAGGTAGTCTTTGTAACATGTTACATTATATTTTAATTATTTCAGTACAATTATGTCAGTCGCCAACTTTACAGCTAAGAAGATCACAATTTATACACCCCTATGTTACATTTATATATACACACATACAACTTGATGTAGACTCACGTAGCACTTGCTACGCCGTAGCTGTAGCACGTACTCATTTTTAACTTAGGGAACGTAGCATAATTATGTCATCAGAAATGTCTGCTTGGGGTTTAAAAAATGTCATGTTACAAATTGTCGTGTATTTTTAGACTAGCCTGTGGGTCTAGTTGTTAGGGACCCTGACTGCTATGCTGGTGCCGTGGCGGTCGTAGGTTAGATTTTTAACCAGGCCAAATCTTTGTGCGATGGGCACCATTCTTTGTTCTGTATTGTCATAATTATCTGTAAAATTTATGTTTTTTGTTATACGACCAAGGAGGCAAACAAGCATACGATCCGCCTGATGGTAAGCAGTTACCGTAGCCTATGGACGCGTGCAACACCAGGGGTATCACTCGCGTGTTGCCGACCCTTTAGAAACCTTATAACTCCTTTCTTGAAGAACCCCATGCTATAGTCTTTCGGGAAAACCTCGGCAGGGAGCTCATTCCACAACCTAATCGTACGTGGGAGGAAATTCCTCTGAAACCGTACAGTGCGGCACGATATATGTAGGTTCTAAACGATAGGTATCATGATATAGGTATTTAGATATAATATAATGTGTATGATTACTAGCTGTCTTGTTCCCATACATATTGTATAAATTAGAGAAGAGTAGTAGGGCACTATACTAACGAGCAAGCCCGACTGGGGAAGGACCTTAACCTTACAGAAGACCAAATAACTACACACAGTGGTGTAGTTGTGTTCCTGTGCGTGAGTGCAGATCTCCAGCGCTCATTTAGGGATGCGTTTTGAGAGAAACGTATTCCTATCCGAGGGATACTCCCATGGTGTAAAAAAAATGGGTTGGCTACATACAAGTGATACCTCTGGTATTGCATGCATACATAGGCTACGATAACTGCTTAACATGCGGGCCGTATGCTTGTTTGCCACCCAAGTAGTATAAAAAAAATAATTAAAAAGCACCCAGGCATAGAATAAATAATTAAGCTCAAAATATCCTGGATGAGGATCAAACCTATGACCTCCAGCTTAGTAGTCAGAGTTACTAACCACTAGATCACCAGGCCGGTTACTACGTATTAAAGCAGTTCAAAATAAGCAATGGGTTCTATTAACATCGTTTAAATGTCTTTAGGGCAAACAGTTTATCAGAGTGTATTGTCGTTTCCTACAAATATCCGCCATCATTGGTTAGAGGGAGAACGAAGCTATACAGTATCTAGATACCTCTCATTTGAACACGAACTAAGCATTAATGAAATACTCGACTGTGCTATTTTGCACAGTCGGATAACTCAGAATATGGATAGCTTTTAGAATAGGGACAGTGAGAGTGTTGTATGTGCCAGTAAGCAGAAGAACAATAATGTTAAATTTAGATGATTGTACCTCAAAATTAGACGCACATATAGTCTACTAGTTAAGAAGGTCATCTCGATAGCATCGTGCCGAGTATTGTGAGTTCGATTTCCACATGGGACAAAACTTTCTATGATCCATAAATGTTTGTTCTCAGTGGGTACCTTCTAGCCGTAAAATATACAAATGGTTGTAAAGTTGCTCGTGACATGGCTTGTTCCCTGGTAAGAGAGCTGTCTATGCAAAATTTGAATGGAGTCGTGACATTGCTTCACCGTGGCTTTACCAGTCAATTTGTGCCCACCGCCTGTGTTACTTGATCAAAACACCAAGCTACTTAAATGTACATAATGCATGATTATTTTTACTGGTTACTAATTCAAGCTCCACTTAATTTCTTCTTCATATAAAAAAAGATTTCAACGCTTCCCTCATCCAGTAATCTTTAGCTCCAAGATTAACAAGATTTACGCTTACGTTCGAATTACGACAAGCTACCTTCAGTGTGCGAGGCGTACGGCGAATAAATCAAGCGCACCCCGCTGTCTCGTTCTCCCCTCTAGCTAGGCGAACGTGACGGTTGCACTTTGATGGCTAACCTCCCGCAGTTGAATATTTTATTTATATTTCAGCCGTGATTCGGTCCAAATCTATTGTTTATACATAGTGTGTTGAGTGGGAGTTGTGATGCAGTTTGCGGTTTTGTTTTTCAACTTTTCAATTGTTTGTGAAATTTGATACGAGTAAAATTCATTTACAAAGTAAGTTATAATGTTAAAAATCAGATGATAATCCATCTGCTAACGATGAAGGAAAACATCGTGAATAAACCCACATGTCTTAGAAGAAAATCTAAAGAAATGTCTGATTCACCATTCACACAAATATGTTGTGTTGTTATTTTGTTGTCTTCTATAAGGTCCTTCCCCAGTCGGACTTATACGCTAGTATTGCACGTGAGTAAGCCCGATTAGGGAAGAACCTCATAGAACACAGCAAAATAAAAAAATCACAAATTTGTGTTCCTAGAATAGAATAGAACACAGAAAAATAAAAAAAACACAAATTTGTGTTCCTGTGTTTAGGTACAAGTCTTTAGTGCTCATGTAGAATTCGCATAAACAATAAAAACAATGTCACTGTGACATTAAACTATTTCATAGGACAGAATATTAAACGTATATATAACGGCACGGTTGGTTCAGTGGCTTATGTGGTTACCACGCTATTTACTACTGCGCGGCATGTTTTAGGTTCGATACTATACTATGTAGTGTCCCACAGCGGGCAAAATTGTAAGATCCATAAATGGTTGTCTAATAGGCTACGGTAACTGCTTACTACCAGACGTTCCGTATGCTTATGCGCCACCAAGCAAGCACAAGTAGTATAAATAAGTATTATGCTCTTTTTATTTTATGGATTTTGTGTTAGTATTTGATTAACGGTTGTTGTTTAGCTAAGCTAAATGTTTGTTCTGCAATCAGTGTTGTTAGCGGACAATTACCTCAATCAACGTGTATTTTATTTATTGTGTTAATTGTAAGTTGTTTTTATTGAATTATATCAGTTTCAGTTTTTATAAACGACAACTCCCGCACTAGGGAACAACACCTGTGTCGTGGGGGACTTTACAAACAAACGGACACAAAATACACTCAGACTTGGAACAAAATTTTTTGTCACATTGAGTATTGAACTCACGACACGCTGCATAGTGGTTAATGGCGGGAATAGCACTTTAGCCAACCTTCTAATATTAAACGAATATAAGTAATTAATTCGTTTCTACCCTTTCAAGATGCATCTATATATTATTCAACATTTCATAATCCATGTTTCCCGCAACAACTTGCATTGGAGTGAAGTTTTAGGGCCCTTTCAGACTACTACAAATACATGATAACGCAGCGGCAAAAATGTCGCCGTGCACAAAATAATATATAATCACCTTGCTAAAGGTGACCGACCCCGACGATGTGCCTGCGTTCGTGGCGAAGGATCTGCATAAGCTGCCCCCCGTCACGTTCGACCACGTCGACGTCACCAGGCTGCTTAAGGATATAACAGTCCTTAAAGCAGGCTTGGCAGAGGTGAAAGCCAAATTAGAGGTGTCTGATAACACCATATGTGAATTACGTGCCGAAGTAGTGTTGTTGCGCAACGCTAATTCAAGCGGTAAGACACCCGACACCTCTAACGTCAACAGTCGTTGCGAGGCCGAAAACGCTTCCATCAGCAGTTTGAAGTCGGTGAGTGCAGTTGCGTCACCGGCCGCCAATATTGCATGCGGTGCAAAATGTGACACCGCCGTCCCTGCCTCGACCTGTGTTGAGGCGTCGAATCGTGTGGGCACGTTGACCCCTAAACATGCCTACGCTGCCATTGCCGCCACCAAGAAGACTTCAGTGGTGACGCGACAGGAAGAACAGGCGCGGAAACAGCGGGTTTCCAAAAACGACACGGACAAGGATGGCTTCATCAAGGTTGAGAAGAAGAAAAGGAAGCCTCCTTGTCGGAACCAGTGCGGTACTGCGCTGACGGGGCCCAATATGCTGCTGCGTCCCGCAATACCTACGACGCAGCTATATGTGTCCCGTCTCCATCACACTACGAAGACCGAGGATATTGTGGAGTATATCCTGAAGAAAGTCAACTGGACCTTGAGGGTCGAAAAGTTGGTACCGCGTTCTAGCACCAATTTCAATTCGTTTGTGGTGCGGGTGCCAACGCATGGTATCGACAGATTCCTCGAGGAAGAGTTTTGGCCGAAAGGTGTCGTGTACCGACGTTTTCGCGGTCGGTTACACAACACAGCGAGGTGTAACACGACACCGATTAAATGTGTTTAGTTATAAGTTTTATATATATATATGTTAGTTTGTAAGGTATTTATCTATGGAAATATGTAGGCTACGTGTATTGTTTTGTACTATGTAATCTGTGTATTTCTGAAATAAATGATTATTATTATTATTATTAAAACTGTATGTTACGCATAGTTGCTTCACAGACAAATTGCAGTCGTTTTTTAAGGCGTGGTTTTCAATAACTTAATGCATTCGTTAGATCACGGTAGAAGCCTAAATCTATATTTAGGCTTCTACCGCGATCTACCGTCCGTCCGTACCTTCTACCGTGCCGAACCTGGTGACAGAGTTGTTCAGATTACCCATGTAATCTGAACAACTCTGTCAGCAGGTACGGCACTAAAGAAGAGATAAAAAAACCTATACTTAACAGACGTGACATTCTACATCGGCGTGTACTTGATTGACAGGGGCTTAAAAATATAGATAACATAATGGTGTTATAAACGCCACAAATCTGAAGCTAAAGAGACCTGTGTCCAACAATGAACTGGACGATTTTTTTTTACTAAAACGCAACGAGTCCTAACAAATTTACTTCAAGCAGTGATAGTGAAATCATTTTAATGTGTATCTATCTTTCTTTGTGTGTTCATAATTTAATGTCTTAATTTTATAACTATGATCTCTGTAGGTGACAATAAACGTTTATTATTATTATATACTCGATCTAACAAACCAGCGACATTTTTGCCATAGCCACTGCTATCACTATAGTGAAATCATTTTAATGTGTATTTATCTTTCTTTATGTTTTCATAATTTAATGTCTTAATTTTATACCTATGATCGCTGTAGGTGAAAATAAACGTTTATTATTATTATATACACGATCTAACAAACCAGCGACATTTTTGCCGCGATACGGTACGTCTAACAGACCCTTTAGCTCCACCTGACGTCCATTTTGTATCCGTGCTCGAATTAATCCTGCGGCATGTCCGGCCCGCGAAAATTATTTAGACTGACGAACGCCGTAAATAAGGGATTAAGCAGGAACTCTAAATGCTCGTATATTTAGGATTTAGAGGGCTTTCGCTTAACGTACAGCCCTTTTATTTGTATGCGTCGGTATTTTTAAATTAAGGGTTTGAAAAATCATGGATGGTGCGTTAAAATGTCTATGGTAGACCTGTTAGTCTAATGATTAGTGACTCTGATCCTAGCCGAATTTTGTAGGTTTAATTCCTACCCGAGACAATTTTTGTGTTATGAGCATGATTCTTTGTTGTGTCTGGGTGTTATTTTGTGCAAAAGAAATGGCTTTTTTTTCAAGAGCCATCTAGAATAAACTTGTAAATAGCCAAAATATATAACTATTGCCGCTTGTAACATTAATAATAATAGAGACAAAATAATATTATTATGTTTCAGAATCGCCCACACGAGGTATTGGTGGCCATCAGGCTTGCTCTATTTGCTATCTTATCAGTATAAAAAACGAATACGTAAAGCTATTAATTACTAAAAATATCAGTATTTTTATACTAAACACACAAAATGGCCGTCCATTCGATTTTTGAAGATCAACATTCGTTTCGAATGTCAAGGTCGGTGACCCCTGAAGGGTCGACGAGTAATGACGAGGCAGTTGTTAAGTTTTGTTACCCTTCAATATCGATTATCGACTCGATACCTAAGTTTGTATGCAAACATTCATTATTGGGAACGTGTTCATTGTTGTTATAATTTAAAAGCAATTATTACTGCTCATAAATTTTGAATAGAGCTCTTTTGTTTTATATTTAGAGTAATTAATAATTTAGTTAATACATAATATATTGGCTATTCTCCACTCTTAACGAATGGGCGGAGCTAATTTAACCAACATTTTGCTAGCTATGTCAATTCCCATGATTGGCTGATTGGTCCCGGGGCTTTAGATTGTACCAATCGAGAGGTCTTGGGCTCCATTGTTTCATAGGTAACTCTAGTTATCCAAACCATAATCGAATTAAAATAAATAAAATGGCAACTTTCGCCCTATGGAACAAGTCTTGTATCACAGGGGACTATACAATTTCCGGGCACAAAATACACCCAGACTTGACTGCCTTGGTGGTCCAGTGGCTGCTGTGCACGAGGTTGTGGGTTCAAATCCCACACAGGGACAAAACTTTGTGTGACCCACAAAGAGTTCTTCTGAGTCTGGGTGTAATTTGCGTCCGTTAATTTTATGTTTGTAAAGTTCCCCACAACACAGAGCTTGTTCTCTAGTGCGGGAGTTGTCTTTTATAAAAAGAAAGAAAGACTCAGGATCCCACAAAGTTTTTCTAGTATGTAAATCGAACACGTGCAGCCTGTGTCTTACTTGTCATATAATAGTGATTCATTAAATTCATTTCAAACAAAGCTTCTAGAAACATACACGCGAAACACGTTTGAAAAGTAAGAAAAACAAACCATGTAGGTACTATTACAATGAATAAGTTAAGCAGCCTCCGAAAGCCTATAACATCTACTCAGTGACACCCATTCACGATCTCACATTCGTCATCCGGCATATTGTCGAAGCGAACCGCGGGTAGAACGCAAAAAGATTTCGTTCACTCCTGAATGGAATAGACCGGCAATCCCTTGAGCCGTCTTGCGTGATGAATGATGTTGTTCTTTTCATTCGTACTTAGAATCGTGATCTGAAGAATATCTCAGAATAAATAACGCGTTTTCTGAGTGATAAAAAGGCTGAAATGTTTTTTAAGTTTATGTTTTTGTTGTGAGTTTTATTTAATACTATGGGTACCCGCTCCGACTTCGCCTGAAAAAATTGAAGGCCTATATAGAGATAAAAATTATCGTTTAAGTTGGATAAAACTGCACACCGAGTGCATAATTTTATTAAAATCGGTCCAGTTATTTAGGAGTCTATAGCGGACAAACAACGTGATACGTAATTTATATATATTAAGATCATTTCATGATAAAGCTGGCTGATAATATGAAACTGAAACTACAACTACTGTAGTTTTTATGTACTAGCGGCACGTCCCGGTTTTGCACGGGTGGAAATTTATTGAGTTTTCGTAGGGACCCGTTTTTTTTTTAATAAATAATAGCCTATGTTACCCGCTGATAATGTAGCTTTCTAATGGTGATTGATTTTTTTTAAATCGGTCCAGTACTTAAAGAGTTAAAACGTAACAAACAAACAAAAAACCGGCCAAGTGCGAGTGGGACTCACGCACCGAGGGTTCCGTACAAACCTGTAGGTATAATATAAGTTTTATTATATGATGTATGTAACTAAAACTTTACGGTTTTCACAATTTTACCTTTATCTGTGCTATAAGAGGTTGCTTCGTACCAAATTTCAAGATTCTTAGTTCACGGGAAGTACCCTGTAGGTTTTGATTCCCTTGCGAGTGTCGAAAATATGCGGAATAAACAGCTGTATCTTTTGATTGCGTTGGCTTAAAAGTTTGTTTTTTTCACAGCTTTAAGGGACTGTAGACTTGAGTATTTGATTTAAATTTCAGCTTGATACCTCCACGCATTCCTGAAAAAAATGGTCTTGACAGACAGACGGACGGACCACAAAGTGATACTTTAAGGGTTCCGTTTTTTTTCTTTCAAGATACGGAACCCTAAAAATTTATTAGTTTTATTTTATTTCCTGTTTATAATATTAGTTTAGATAAGCTGTTGCCCACAAATGTACTCTTGTGAATATCGGTTATCGTAATAAAAAAATCTAAATTGTCCTCACCCAGGATACCATCTCTTTGTAAAATATCATTTAAATCACTTGCGGAATTTTTATCGTGAAAACGGAAATTCACGTGGGTGGAGCCTAGATTTCCTAAATAAAAAACAATTTAAGACGTCATTTAAACTAGTATCGCTATTACAATGTAATTATGTATTTTTCGACGACTCCCGCACTACTGAATTTATGCCACGAAAATGGCATAAACTGTATAGTCGAATCGAATAGAATACAAAGCAAATGGATGGGATTTGACGTAAGTTTACGACATGATATAATGGTCAAACCCCATATATTTGCTTTCTATTCTATTCTGCTACCGTCTATGTCTAAAGGGGCAGTATATGTTCAAGAAACAAACTAAGTATTGTAAATATTAATACTACCTTTATTCAAAGTGATTGAGAACTGCAACCTCAACTTTTCTTGTTTTTGTATTTAAGTTTAAATTACTTTTATGTATATAGGTAATGTTGAAATGTATTTATATGTACATAATTGATTAATGAAAAATAAATGAGCCAAGTTATAACATGTAAAAACAACATTTAACTTACTAAAGGTAAACATAATTACTGTCATATTAGACTCAACAAACATGGCCGCCCCAAATTGACAGTTACTTCGGCAATTGGCTTCCTTTGACGTAAACGTGCCACTATACGTTACTCGATATACTCCTATGTATTTTTCAAGGTTATATATATGTTTTCCTTTTTATATAGGTACAGGTATATAAGAGTCTGAATCAGATTTAATCTATTTTATGCCTTATTTTTATATGTGGTGTAGCGAGTGAATAGTTATGCCATGATTTGTTCTCTTCTTTCGAATGTCAAACTACTGATGACAGAATGCAAGATTAATTTTATTCCATGTTCTATTCCATGTTAATTAATAACGCCGTATGAGAGGTATAGGACTACATTCAAAAATTCAAGACCCACTGGGGAAAACCCACTTTTTTAAAATTCTTTTTTTATACTACTTGGGTGGCAAACAAGTATGCGGCCGGCCTGATGTTAAGTAATAACCGTAGCTTATTGACGCTTGCAATATCAGATACATCACTTGCGTGTTGCCGACGCATTTTCTTACATCTGGGCTTGAAGATAGAATATACCTGGGATAGGAAAACGTTTCTTTCAAAACGCAAATCTCTTAATGAGCACGTGTGTGTGTAGTTATTTGGCTATGGTCTGCTGTAAGGTGGAGTCCTTCCTAAGTCGGGCTTGCTCGCTAGTAGGGTGCACTACCACTCTTATAGTATTGCGAGCGTACATAGGTTACGGTAACTACTTACCAGGCCTGGTGACCAGACGGGTCGTATGATTGTTTGCCACCTAAGTAGTAAAAAAATCAAATAAAATATTTTTGCTAAAGATACATGGCGCTTATACCTTTTATGTCAAGCAAATTTTGTAAGACCTTGTGATGTCAAAAACAGGGAGCTTTTTGCGTATAATTGCTTTATCACGTTGTCGAAATAAAAACACGGCTGTAATTGAGAAAGCCTGCAAGGCGTTTTACTGCAGTATTTTTGAAAATGTTCCTATAAATATCCCAGCATGTTGCCAGTCCCCTACACAGTGGGTACTCGGGGAAGCATCGATTGCCATTAATTATATTATCCTACCCTAAGGTGAGACGACTGTTAATCTATGGAAAAATAAGGGGCGTTGCGGTGTCGCCTGTTCATTTTACTTAAAGCTTTGGGAAATTATTTAGAATTCGTCTTTGATCTAGTGGTTTAGAGATGTTCATGCGAATTAACTCCTAGAAATTGATCAAAGAGGATTTTTTCGCATTTTTTGAGCTATTAACTGAAGTGTTCAAGACAGATTGTTTAGTAAAAACATTTCATAAATCATGAGCTTGAGTAGTACATAATATTTTTATTGACTATAAGTCTTGTTATTTGGGACAAAGCAATACTTGCATAGTGATATGGGACAAACTCAGTTTTTTTTGGAATGTGGGACAAAACTTCAGGACAAACGAAGGACTTATTCAAAGCTTTTGTAGTTTGATGTCTCTGACTAGATATTGCCTATGCCTATATTTTTTATTGTATAATTATTTAAAAAAATAACTCCTGCACTAGGGGTCAGCTAATACATTCATAACATGCTTGGACGGTTTCCTGGGAGTTAGAAGTCTGGAAATGTACTCCGTATGCTAATGACCACTCCTCCTAATATATGCGACCTAGCATATAATTAATGAAAGCTTGCTATCATACAGTACTACTTACCCTGTCAGAGTAAAAAGTGTGATGTTTTATCTTCTAAGTTATTTTTATAATAAAGGTATTAGTAAAACATTAGTGAGGTGTAATTAATTCACGAACAAAGTTGGTATAATCGTATTAGATGTGCCGGTGCCTTTGTCTAAAGACTTATCCTATACGCATTATCTCTACAGAGTGATCATCGGTATTAGTAAAGTCCGCGCGTGGGGCTAGTGATGTATACATATTTAATGGAATCCCGGAATTTGTTTTTAATAATTTGATTTTTAGAATTGATTACCCTCATGTGTAGAACAGGTTCAGAATAAAATTGGTTTTATACCACTTAGGTAGCAAACATTGGTACGACCAGTTTGTAAGCAGTTACCGTAGCCTATGGATGTTCGCAATAACGGAGGTATCAATTACGTATTGCCATCCCAACATTTTTTACCTCATTTATGGTATCACTGGGGTAGGCAAATCTTTCTTTACAAACGCATACCTAAATGAGCACTGGATACAACAATGACATTATCTTTAGTTACTTGTCTGTGTAAATATACAGGTCTTCTTCATACAATGTTGTTCTTGTTATAAAACACCCCAAATTGTTTTTATTAGAAAAGTAAAATTTAAAAAAAAAATTATAAGCCAATTTCTTTGTGTAGTTTTTCCTGCACAACTAAAGTCACCAAGCGGAAAGTGCTAACCATTTATTGCGTATTTGTAAAACTTTAAACAATTTCCATGCATTATTTGAACAAAAAAATACCTGGTGTAAAAAATATTGTACTCGAATAAAAATAAATGTAAAAAATATTACTAATTCTAAACGAACTACTTTCATTTTTCGCATATACTAAAACTAGTATAGTATATACATATGTACAGAGTTTTGGCTTTAATTAATTTCAGGATAGAGGAGACTGCCATAGAATAATCGTAACTAAACTCTGCCTTCCATTAAAATAAACTAAACAAAACTATGCTCTCAAATTTTGACAGATGTATTTTAGTTCTAAATAAATAAAATTGTTCGTAATACGGGATGACCTGTTTCCCGGTAAATTACAACACTATTTTGGTCCGTCGCAGAGTAGGTACAGTAATATTCCAACTTTGTCGAACATGTCCACTGTTTAGCTACCTATTTTGTTTTTGTTTTAATTAGCAAGCTTGTTTGTATAGATGTAAGCTATTAGGACGAAGGACGGTCAAATTAAATTGTGTACGGGTAAAACAAATAAAATGAAGTTTGCTGAGTAATTTTACAACGGACCCTAGTTATTGTATTGCCGGTTTATAATGTACACACGGCAACACATGGCATGGCTGTACATGGCTGCTATATTATGAAGATTAGTTTTTTAAGAAAACCATTATATGTATATATTTCTGAGGAATTTTGCAAGAGTATACAATTAGACTAAACCTACAGATTAGTTTTTCTAAAAACGTTATCTTCATACAGCGGCCCTGTACAGCCATCTCTGTTGCTCACCGTTCCTAAAACAACAAAAAAAACAGACGAGTACAACAAGAAATCTATCCTACCAAAAACATTTTTATGTAAAGTAACGCCAAGACGAGTATATAATATATTATTTAGGTTGTACTGTAAAAAGTTTTCAGATCTGAGCTTGGCTCTCCATGATATCTGATAACTTTTTAAGCGTCTAGAGTTAAGAAAATCTAGACGCCCAGAGCCTCTAGACAAGTGGCATAAGCGATAGTCGAATAGAAAGGTCAAAAAAGAAAATGTATGGGATTTGACGAAAGATTACGACATTAAATCGTAGACTCACGTCAAATTCCATACATTTTATTTTTTGATTTTTCGATTCGACTATCGCTTATGCCACTTGTCTAGAGGCTCTGACTTAACACTCCCTAACTCACATCAAAGCATATAGCAGTATCCAATCTGAATCTATAAGGGTGCAAAAATACGATGAAATTCTACTGTCTCGTCTTGGCGGAGATTCTTAGGCTGCTGTTGTCAGAAATGCACTATTGAGTTACTCATAGATTTACACCTAACACTACTCTATCCATGTATATTATAATAATATAATATTATATTGTATTGTATCACGCTTTATAAATTTTACTATTAAATGCACGTAATTCAAGTAAAGAAACGCATGATAACATATAAAATATTGTTCAATATTAGATAGCTTATCATCAATATTGACAAAATCTGATGCTAATTTCAAAAATGTGTCCCTTTGCTGGGCACGGGTCTCCTGTATCCCTATCGAGAGAGAGCATAGAAGTTTAGCCTTAAATCTACACACGTTTGCGGATCTGGCGAGTCTTAGTCTTGACATGTGGGTTTTTATTGATTGAGGTCGCAGATCTAAAAAACTTTCTATCTTTAAAAAGAGTCCTTCCATAATTCAAATTCAAATTGCAAGTACGTACAAAAACATTCAACAAAACCAGCTCTTCGCATCAACGCATTTAAAAACAAAAACATTCGTTTTAAAAGGTTCTGTGTACAAAGCGAGAGGAAGAAAATCCTCTAATTGCGGCGTCGTACGGCCGGCATTGAAGCGATAAACATGAATAATGTCGCTAGATGTCCGACACTACTGTCCGACACTTTATTTTCTCGCTTTCGTGTAGAGATGGGAGGATTTGGTATCGATTTGGTATGAATCGGTATAAATCGTGTTGTTGATTCGTATACTAGTGTTTTGTGTAACTTCTTGTGAAGTTAGCTGTTTTGTAAATGTATTTGGATAATTTTATTTTGTCTGGTGATTTGTGGTCAATCGGTATAAACGGTAGTCGAATCGAATAGAATAAAAAGCAAATGTATGGGATTTGATAAATTTACGTCATATTGTAGTAAACTAACATCAAATCCCATACCTTCGTGTTCTGTTCTATTTATGTATGTACTGTTTATTCCTCGTTAACAGTCTGGATTAATGGGTCTTACATCTGATCATGTTGTGTCAGATTGCTGGCCCATCGGACTGTGAGAGTGGGGAAATAAAAAGTGCGCCTGTGTTTGCACATACACTTGTGCACTGTTATATTTGCCACGCAGATAGCTAGTCTTTGTCGAGCCGCCCTGACTGAAATTTGGTTAGACAATAAATATAATTATAACATAAAAATATTTGCAATTTTTTATCATTAGTTACTCGATAAACCAACCCACATCGATTACGACTCGATTGAAGCATTCGAATATACACCGCCAACCCTATAATGTCACCTGCTTTTACGAGATAACACTCTGGTACGAACATTTTCTCTTTAGCTGCCGCTTTCGTAATTCACTAGACATTTTGATTCATTTTGATTAATACGAGTTTGTAATGACAGAAAACTTGCACGACTTAGCATTGTGATTTATGGGATTACTTGTAATTTATTGTGTAAGTAGCTCATCCCCGCGGTTTCACTTGCGTTAACGTCGGATTTTGTTCATAATTTTATGGGTATCTTTTATTTTGCTAAAATTAAAATAGCTAAGTTACTCTTTAATCATTATCAGCTGTGCCAGTGAACGTTCTGTCAAAATTCAGCCGTTTTAAAAATAGGCTGGGAACAAAGACAGATTAAAATTTTAAAGTTGTTTTCTTGTTATAAGTACTAGTATGTCTATTTTTGTATTTTATCTGTTGTCCTGTGTATGTTCAAATAAATGCTTTATTAATTTCTTTCTTATTATACCTACATACTTTCATTAAGTGTTTCGTAGGTAAAAAGCTATTTTGGTATGACAAACAGACACTTTAATTTATGTTTAATAGATAGCACGAAATATTTATAAGTATCTAATACTCGTAGTCTCGAATGTCAAAGACTATGACGGCTAGAAGGCTTCGCTTGCTAAGACTTTTGTAGACTCAGACTTGACAGGTTGAAGTGACATTAATATGTATGTGACTGGAATCCTAATTTAAAGTGCCATTTGAGTATTACTTTGAGTTCCGATTTTAGTAGTTATTACATAGAATGTGAAGGGTTATGTGCCTAAATTTATCATAAGACATGTATATTAAGAAAATTAACGCGTTCATTTCAAAGTTTCATTTGGATTAAAATAATATTTAATCATAGTAGAGGACCATGTGGGTATCAGCTTTGCCCAGCGGTAGGACATAACGGGTTAAAAAAACATAAAATTGCATCCTAAATGGAAGAGAGATGTAATAATAAAAAATAATTAAAATGATGAAAAGCTACTAGGCAATGTCTATAGGTGCCTACATTCATTGGCTACGTGCACAATATGCAATTGCTATAGCGCAGAACCTACTGATGTCTATTTGTTCAGATATATTTACAACTAGCGGCCCATTTATTTATTTATTAATTATGTTCAATTACTTAAAACAAAAAAAGAATACTTACGATTATATAGAATAAAAAAAAAGTCAGAATACTTCACTTCTTTAGCCGGTTAAACGTTTTTGTACGAGTAAAGGAATTAAGTTACCAAAAACCCTTCCTTAGTGGTTGCCTAAATTATAAAATAAAGCATCTAAATTTCAGGTTTCGAAACGTTCTTAATTTAGTCATTTAGGTTGTGCATTAATAGTTGTTAAGGACAGATGACAGACGAGCAACAAACCTTCTTACTGTCTCAACAAAAACTTATATACCAAATTGTATAGTGATATTTTGTTTAATTTTAATCAATAACCAGCTCTTTTACGGAGCAGCTGATGGTTCTGTTGTTATGCATATATATATACATACATATACATGAAAAAAAAACAGTCATCTGTAGCAATCAAAACCTCTTCAAAACTGCAGAATTGCAAACCAATTTGCATAGACAAAGTAAACATCTTGGTTACTCGCATCACCCCAAACAAAAACGCGTAAGGAAAGTTCTAACGATTATTTAATGGCCAGTCGACTCCTGCAATAATCCCTGTAATTGCGCGCAAAATGGACAAAATGCGCAAACTGTGCGCACCCTGCATGTTGAGCAGATGTTCCCAAATTAGCATTGTTTGTGAGACAAACGAAATTTGTTATAATTATAGTGATTTGATACGGTCTCTTCGTACCAAGGTTCGGTTAATGAATAAAGATGGTGGAAGTGTGACTAATGGGAAATTAACTGTGTTTATCAATGAGTATGGTAATCAGAACCTTAAAAATTTAAATGTTTTCTCATATATGGTACAATGAAAATTTGTAATTAAAATTAAAGTTGCTAAAATTAAAAAGTATTATGATTGCACGTGTGGTCTAGTGGTAAAGGCAGTCATCTCGCTACCAACACTGCGCCGAATATTGTGGGTTCTATTCCCTCACGGGGCAAAACTTTTTTGTTCCTAGACGCAAATTGTATTATTTTTATAAAGCGCTTCGCAATTACACAACTCAAACAAATCTATATAAATCACACAAAGTTTTGTCTCTTGTGGGAATCGAACCCTTGACCTCCGGCCGTGTAGTAAGCGTCACTAACCACTTAATTCACTAATATAAACCTTTTCTGTCTCTGAGTGCTATAGGCTACTTCTATTGACCACGCGAACGAAGCCGCAGGCGAAAGCTACTCAAGAAAAAAAAAAACAATAACTTGAATCTAACCAAAATAGATACTACATACATTCTTGATATTTGACATTCTAAGCCAAAACAGTATAACTAAAAAACCCCCTGACTGCGCGTAACCAAACAAATTCCAACCCTCAATCAGAAATTGTAGCCGGCATCAGCAGACGTTGGGTCAATATTTGTGCCAATATTTGGATTGCGTTGGACAGTCAATATTCCCTCTTTGTCTATATAATATTAACTATGTAAACATATGGTTTACTCATTCATTAGTAAAATGATCAGTTCATTTAAGTTATTTAAGCGATCAATTTCATGCACGGTTTTGGTTCGTATATAAATATATATTTTTAATACACGTGAAAAACGGCTTTTTTTTTCGCAGGCAACTCCCGCACTAGAGAATAAACTTTACAAACATACAATTAACGGACATAAAGTTCTGCCAGATTCGGGACAACCATTTATGGATCTCACAATTTTTTATCTCGTGTGGGGATAGAACTCACAACTAGATTAGACATTTAGTAGTAAATGGTGAGGTAACCATTTAAACCACTGAATCAACCGCGCAGTCGCTTCTTTTACGATCTTAAATTGTAATTCATGCTATGTCCCGCTGCTGGGCACAGTTCTCTGCCATCAAGTGAGCTTGTTAGATTATTGATGATGGTTATATACGACAAAGTGTGGTAAAATAAAACTTATTAACCAATTAATGTTAAGACAATTGAATTTAGAGGTTATTAACAATAAATTATGGATATATATTAATATAAACTTGGTTATGTACTATAATCTGTAGCAAATAGCATAAGCAGAAGCATATAGGATGTAAATAAAAGCAAGAACAACTGTTATAAGTCATTTATATTGATAGCATTGTAGATACAATGACTTTCAATTAATTTATCTACTGCTAGTTCGCTAACATCGAGCCATGAAAAGAACTAGCAAGAAACTCATGGCCACTCTTTTAAATCGTCAGGTAGTTACAATTATAATAACATCTTTTAATAAAACACCGACAGTAATTATTAATACAATATAATTTATTCAAATATTACAGCACTACATATGTATATTTCACTACATATACTCTATAATACTACTGCTTACACCACTTCAAACTCAAACCCGAAAAAGACCCGTTTCGTGTCTGATCCCTCCGTTTTATATCTTGACAGCGCGCGCAACTTACCGACGCGTTCACAATATGTTGCCAGTGTGTAGAAATAAGTAATCTACCGATATCTAGAAATAATTTTAATCGTAACACCTAACATACGTCCATCCTGACCTCATAGGCATGTCCTCATGCACGCGAAATAAATAACATCTAGTTGGTAGGTTACGCGTGTCGTCAAAAGAATCATTTCTTTCACAAGATAATTAAGAGAATAGTTACATGTAAAAGCAACTTAACCTAAACTACTTTCAAACAATTACATATTTTGAAAATAACATATACAGCTTTTATATAAAGTATGAATGACATAAATACACAAATCATAAGTATAGACCTATTTTGTCCAACAAAATCTTAGCTACGAATAAGTCCAATTCATAAACTCATCCATTTTACGAACTGGACACATTCTTAAAAGTTTAGTGTGGTACATCTCGCCAGCCCTGACACAAACCCATCAATTCTTGTGACAAAAGCGTACGAAAAGACAAACAGTAAACCAATCAATTCTCACCGTTATGTCAATGCTCCACACTAACTTATTAGCTATAATAATCTTACAAACAATTTTGGAATAAGTCCGGTTTGCTATAAAGTATGAACCACATAAATCATAAGTATAGACCAATTTTGTCTAACAAAATCTTAGCTACGAATAAGTCCAATTCATAAACTCATCCATTTTTACGAACTGGACACATTCTTTAAAGTTTAGTCTGGTACATCTAGCAAGCCCTGACACAAACAAAACAAAGTTCTAAGAATCATTTCATAACAAATTAAATCATGATTTGGTGTTAAATTTTATTACTTTACAATTAACATAATTTACTGATGTCATACTTCATTCTCATCGTTCCCATGCATTCTAACAACGGTGTCAATTTTTATTACATTTCTTGGAAAAATGGACTTTGTTTATACAGGTGTAGTTATTAATAAATGTTCTTATATAAAATGTAGTAGTTTTATAATGATTAGCAAATAAAGTAGAATTATCAAATTTATAATGAATACTTACTTATAAAAAATATTAATAAAAAAATAGATAGAAGATAGAAGAGAATAGAAGATTTAAACTCAGAAACTACTAAAAAAAAACAAAATTATTCCCAAATATTAGTCTCATGGACTATACTAGAGTTTAAAAAATATATACTTAAACAAAATTAAGAACGAAACCGCGCGCATCCATAGTATGCGTAACGGGTCAGGTAACATGCATATCGGATACCTATTACGACATAACAATGGAATGCACTGTTTTATAACAATCTAATAATGATTTGTTTTAAAATAAGGTAATTTACATGTTTTACTATGATAAATGCAAAATTATTAAACACAAACCGAATAAATTAATTGAATTATTTAATTATTATTGTCAACAGGCAAGTCAAATAAAAAAAAGACTAATATCTTATATTGATATTTACGTACCTAATATGTAATACCTATGTTATATTCTAGTATGAAATGTTAATTAGAATTAAACTTTATAAATCTAATGCACTAAAATAAAAAAAAATAGGAAATTGTCCGCTGCAATATAAAAAAAAACACATATTCACCACTATATCACGATTTTCGGCGTCGGCATCGCCACTGCAGATGCCTTTGCAGGCACCAAACTGGCACCAGCCCTTTGGTGTCTTTCCATGATTCCCACATGGAGGCGGCACTCCTCAGCGACATTACCTCGATGTGGCACCTCAAGTGCAACTCATACGTGCCACGCCGCAGCCCAAATAACAAATTTATACGTCGCCACAATAATGTGGTTTTCCAAAAACTTTTCAAAACCACAAGCTCAGCACTGCCGACAGGCAGCACTGGCAGGGTCGCCATGCAATGTTGGGACTTGGTGGTCAAAGTAAAAGATGTTGTTTACTCTAATGTCAGAGGTGTAATGCTAAGTGAATGAGTGATGGGGGGCACTGCGTCACACACTACAATAGACCTCTATTACAACATTCAAACATAAATTAATTGTTTAAACTAATAACAAAAATCTTTGAATAATTAACGTTTCTATTTAATGTTTTTTTTTAAATAATTTAAAATACGATTAGATAACAATATTGCATTATTTCAAAAGAAATAACTGTATTTATGACTAAAGATACAAACAAAGATGAATATATGTATACTTAATTTTTTCAATTTAATTTTGTATTTAAGCAAAAAAAAGTGCTAAATGTATTTCTATGATTATGACCCATTCGCGTCTAATAATTCCTTAACTATGTTACGAATGCAAGCGGTGGTGTTGCAAGCGTCCATAGGTAACTGCTTACCATCAGGCGGGCCGTATGCTTGTTTGCCTACTTGGTAGTATAAAAAAAAAAAAATAACTTTACGTTCGTCCGCAGGAATTCTATACGGTCGTTGCTGTACTGTACGATTTGGATCAATCAATCGAATTTTAAGTTACCTCGCGTAGTAGGCATGCAGCTAATAAAGTACTCTGAAAACCGACCCAATGTTACCTGTCTACCTGTGTAAAGGAAAATAATAATGGTTCCGAAAATCAAATTAATCTCCAGCGATCTGTGGACGACTATTATTCTAATTAACCAGCGTTATAATGAATTACCGACAAAAAACCCAAAACATAAACGAAAAATATCCAATTTAAAAACAAATAAGAGCATGATCAAGTTAGATTTTCTCCTAAAAAAAAATATTTACAAAACTGAACTTCCGGATAGAATACTGAACTTCCGATAAAATCATTGTAGCCGTGCGACTAAATTACCAGATGAGCGACTAGAAATTCATGCATTTTGTGACCCCAACAACGCGCACGGCCGGCGAAGCGCTAATTTTGATAGATTGTCTAATTTGGCTATGCAAACAGGTAGAGGGTCTTTTTATCAAGTAGACACCACGAGTGTGCTCTGTATAGCTGCGCGACAGCTCTGATAGACGAAATCGATCGCTTGATCTTGTCTGAATGGTACAAACCTATCTAAGCCAGCCCATTGTTGGCTGTCTGCACACATAACGGCCCTCAGGCACACACACGTAGCTATGAAAATAATGCAAAACACATACCATAGGTGGCCGCCATGCGGCAGGTGAACGTGGTTACCAGAACACGCTAAACTCGCCATATTTATGATCTAGCGTGAACAGCCGCCGCTCACCCGCGCGTGTGCGCTGCTCACTGCACCGCACCGCTGCCCTGAGCGCACAGTACTGGCGCTGCTCACTACGCCGCACTGCCGCACCCGTGACCTGCTGCTTTGTAGGGACGCCACATGCCGTAGTCCAGCTTGCCAAAAGCCTGTGAAATTCACATCAAAATATATACCTTCCTAAGGCTCAGCCGTAACTGACCACATCACCACCTGACCATCTGGTCACGGCGGCTAATCTTGATGAAGACCTACCATCTGCGAGGAGGTTATTATGCTGCACAAGTGTGTGCACAAATTTGTTTTCTAAGAGGTTTTTTCAAAGTTCGAAAAATAATAAGATTGGTTTGATCTCACCATCATGTCAATAACAGCGCTTACGAAACAGCCCGGCAAGAGCGGAGCTATCGACGCTCTGTCGCAGATCCATGATGCCGGCACCATTGCAGCTGCATCCCGCAGCCCGCGGCGGCGTAGTTGGATCCGCATCAGCACTCTCGCAGTGACAACGTAGCCAACGCGCCATTACTCGCCTTACAAGGTCGTGACCGCGATGAGCGAAGTCGTTTCTCTAATGACGTCACTCGATCTGGAGTTTGTAATGCATTTATTCGATTAATACAAAGCGACGTTTACGGGTAGCTTGGCTTGGTGACCTGAACACTAATCACGGTTGCTAAAACGCGACTTACTGTTATTAGAACAATTTCTAATTTTAAGGCTGTTGTTAGGCGTTCTAACACTTCTACTCGTATGTACGCGTGAGCGCGACACGGTGTATTGTAATAACTTAATAAACAGAATACTTTAAAAAAACTCAAAAAGAAATAGTTAACCTATGTAAATAGGTAGAACACTGTTATAAAGTAAGGTTATGAAATTATAAGCAAAATACAAAATAATGTTAAATGTTTAACTGTGAGAACACTAATGTATTCGTTCTTACTGGGCAGATCAAGCCAAATAACTTAAATAGGTCAAATCTACACTGTAGCCACAAAGTAATAGGTATTATAAAATTATCAACTTATTTCAAAGCAATGTTAAAAGTATACCCGAAAGTATCTACACTAATGTAACTCTTCTGAAAGTCAAACCAATTGGAACGTACTCACCAGATAATTTCCAACGTATACTTTAGATATCCACGTGGCACTCACTCGTTGAGCTATCGTGACCAGCACCGCCAACTATTGTACACCACGCACGTGGTTAGCAATGTCGGTGCTCGGAGATGCTGTCACGTCGGTTCCAGCTACAGCTGTGTCTCAGCTGGCTGCTCGAAGCTCGTTTATAGCGCGATCTGGAGTCATCAGTCTCCGCCGCTGCGAGATATTCTCACGCTCCATTTTACCTGACACTCAAAGCAAAGCCAACTATGTACATATTCACTTATATCTTAAAACTAGTTACACATTAAAGGTAATAGAACATTGCATCTTTAAATCAACGTAAAATATTCATAGATCTTAACCTTAAAAATCTATGATTAAGTAATCCAATTATTATTATTTTCAATAGAAAATCCAAGGACAACCTACTAATGTAGGTATCATGTAGGTATATAATATATTCCATACACCGCCGATGCATGAGTAGAAAGGTACATAACTACTTATATAATAATATAATGCAGGTAGGTACTAACTTAATTATCCAACGTAATAACTGTTGTAGATACTGGCAGGGTAAACTTATCGAGTATTTTTATAACCAGACAAAACCAACAACAAAACGAACACCATACCCATGCTAGCTTTTGCGTTGCACACCATATAAAGTACATACATAAACGAAGATACTAGGTGGGTAACAAACAACATGGTAACAAACACATACACAATATTATTTTAAACAATTACAACAGCAGTTAATAAGCAACTTATTATCGGTAGATACTTAACTTATATCCTGTAGACAACGTCTGTTCAGAACTGCAGCTCACAATAGATTTGCCAAACAATACATTACAAATATATTACACATTATTTATACATAATTACAATAGCAGTTAATAAGCAACTTATTATCGGTAGATATATATATTATACTTATATTCTGTACACAACGTCTGTTTAGTACTACGGCTCACAATAGAATGTCCGATGTTCAAATCGGCACAGTATTTATATCATACCATCTGACAGTTCATTTAAAGTTTAGTCAAATTAAATATTAACTATCTACCTATCAAATTACATATTTAGGTCTGGAATAGTTTCCATAATATTTAAATAATAATAGACATAATTTTAAACAGTTACTCTAATATTTATGAACAATAATGAAACATGACTTTGTTCACAAAATAACCTCACTTTAATATCTAATCTATAAAGTGATTTATAAACCATACATTTGCAATTGTTTGTACCTAGTATTCATTAAAATCATAGTATACGTCAAAAATTATATATATTATTTGTATAATTTAAAGATAATAACGTATTTTGGCACATAAACTGACACACAATCTTTCGTAATCTATCAAGCTCATAAATAAATCAACTACGACAGCATCGGTGGTCCAGTGGGCGCAACTGGTGTACAATAAAGAGTTTTCTATTCTATTCTATTCGGGTTCGATTCCCACACAGAAACATAACTTTGAGTGACCCAAAAAGAGTTGTTCTGAGTCTGGGTGTAATTTGTGTCCGTTAATAGTATGTTTGTAAAGTCCCCCGCAACACAGCGCTTGTTCTCTAGTGCGGGAGTCTTTTTAATAGGTAACAAAAAATTAGATAATCTATCTATTTAGGTACTACTTTACTGACAACACCAATTTCTATTAAAAATATTTCTATATAATCTACGATTGTCGGTTCCTGTTTTCATGCTTGGAGTCTAGCCAAAACTGACCACTCATGTTCAAATTTATTAAGCAATAAATGAAGTTGTCAACCAGGCAATTCGAAGTAAGTGCTTGCTGTTATGCTTGCTGGCATAGTTCATAAAATATAATCTACAACCTACGTAGGTATGTTTGCGTATGATAGAATGCTAGATCTCATTATCTAGTTATTATTAATATGTCAGATATAGAATATAATGATAAGAATTAATTTGTGTTTGTGATTTGTATGTTTGTAAAGTCCCCCGCGACACAGGGCTTGTTAAAAAAAAATAGTGGAAATAAAATTTCTGCATTGAGGGATTGTCTCGGGTATGTCGTTATCACATTATATAGTTAAAAAACAACAATTTTTATTATTTAAAAGAAAAAAAAAAGAAGATTGACCGAGCAATTACAGTCACAATACGAATGGTATACTGATCTACCTATTTGGAATTGAAAACCCACTCTCTCAAACTCGTGATTAATATTATAACTATTTGGACAAACATGAACGCTGAACTCTAATAACATCGAAGTAAACTGTGGTGGGCAATAATTCACCGTCCAAACAGGCCACGCAGTTCTTTCAACGGTAAATAGTACAAAATTAATGAGCTTGTAATTAAACCGGTGTTTAGACAAACATGGGGACCGTTCACATCAAAGGCAAGGGATGAAGATTAAACAGGGCTGCGCCTGCGTCACGTGCCAGCATTAGTCTGCTTTGTATCAACCAACTTTATTTTACCGACCCTAAAATTTCACACGTCTCTTACTGCGTTGGGATAAGGTCGAAAATCATTTGGCAATTGTTTTATTTTACGTATGATTTATTGTTGTTTATAACAAGAGTTGACAATGCAACTAGTCTCAACTATCATGGGATTTGCCGTGTAATAGGGTATCTCTTACTAGTAAGCGTTTAAAAGCAGAGATAAGGCTGTTTGCAAAGTCTCTTGGTATTGGATTTTTGTAATCTCGCTAAGATTTTAGTCTGTGTATGATTTTGCAAGTCACTTTGCTGGTGTGTAGGCAGCTTATTTTGTTGTTTACGAGCACGGTGAGTGACTTAATATCTTAAGCTTAGTGTTAATGTTTGCTTAGTTTTGGAGGTTTTGAGTATAATTTTTACTACAAGCTTGATGTATTGAAATCTTTATTCAAATGTACTGTTGTATTTATGAAAAGTTTTAATAATAAATTTGATATTATTTTTATTTATAGGTACTTATGTGGCAAACAAGCATACTGCCCATCTGATGGTAGACAGTCACCGTAGCTTATGATCATTAACAATGAGTAAACCATGAATATTTCAGGATGCCAACCTTAAAATTTTACATCATCATTATCAAACGCATTATGCTTGTTTGCCTTCTTAGTAGTTTTTTTTAAACCGACAATTTTACACACATGAATACATCTAAATTACTGTGCGTAGGTATTTGACTGTCGTCTTCTGTAAGGTAGGTGTCCTAACCTATAGTATATTTCATATAGCATGGGTACTGTGACATTTAACAGTTTACGATGAAGATGAAAGGAAATTATTGAATCCATCTAACCAATAAGCTAATTGAATGATCAAGAGACTAGAGTATTCAATCGATAGATTTTAATTAATCTTCAAATGTCAAGCATCATAGTACCCAATCTATGTAAAAAATACTATAGTCGAGCATACTTACTAGTATAGTTCCTTATATATCTGCAAATTAACTACGATTACTACAAAACTCAGCTACACCACCTTTTTAAGGAATGTTCTGTCTTGCCTGTCTCTAAAAATGAAACGACATCTTGTCTCTTAACATGATGTCTTTTAAAGTGTTTTTTTATCGCAACCCATAGTTTTTATTGTAAAAAATGTATGATAAAAATACAACACAGATAAAATATATTGGTAGAAAAAAAGTAATGATATTTTCATTTCGACGCAACCGCTTCCATTTGGCAAGAGCACATTGTTTTTTCTGCACGAAAGCCAGATTTCCATTTACGCAATCCACGGTAAAAGCGCGCGATATTCGACACAGTATATCAACGTATCGATTTCAATACTGTTATGGGGATTTGTTTCTTGTCGACCCACTGCCTTATTTTGTGTCAGTGGGACTTAAAATAGGATTTAAATTAAATTGAATTCATACATAATTTAGGATATAAAACTTATTTTTTTTATTAGTAACTAGTCAATTTTCAAGTTAATTAATAAGATGTAAATCCAATGAGAAGTGGCCGAGTGGGAAAGCAACCAACTTGCACGCAAGAGATGTGAGTTCGATTCCGGTTGGCAGTACCAATGTAAATTTCACATGGAGTTTATGTATAGTAATCAAATTATATACAATCTGTTAACAGTGACGGAAAACATCGTGAGGAAACCACATTTTTAGAAGAAATTCTAAAGACATGGCTGATTCAACCCGCATTAGGTGAGTATGTGTGAATCAAAGCCTAAACCCTCTCTCTCTCTCTTGATAGAGGAGCGGATATTATATTATTATTAAAACCAATCTAGGAACCTGATAACCGTATACTGTAATAGGTACAGGGTGCGAATGTGACATTGTCTCACCTGTCCTCCTTTTTGTACTACCTATTTACTCCGTGCGACTGATAACAATTTCTGGACTAAAACAATATGGACACGTACATTCTGAATGTGTATTCAGTAAAACAGTAACTTTAAGAGAGGTAGGGCACCATACTAGCGAGCAAGCCCGACTGGGGAAGGACCTCCACCTTACAGAAGACCACAGCCAAATGACTACACACAGCGGTGTAGTTGTGTTCCTGTGTGTGAGTACAGGTCTCCAGCGCTCATTTAGGAATGCGTTTTGAAAGATACGTATTCCTATCCCAGGGTTACTTCCATCTTAAAGCCCTGGTGTAAAAAAATGGGTTGGCAACACGCAAGTGATACCTCTGGTAATGCAAGCGTCTATAGGCTACGGATACTGCTTAACATCAGGTGGGCCGTATGCTTGTTTGCCACCCAAGTAGTATAAAAAAAAAAAAAAAAAAAAAAAAAAGAAATTGTCGTTGGTCGATCGAACGCATCACAAAACAGAAATCCGCGTCCCAAATTTCCAATCCACAATTTAACCCTAATTTCAATACCACTTACCAATCCGTGATAATGGTTCCCACCAAATACAAGTGGAACCGATCTTATAGCACAATAACCTAGATGCGTAAGCACTTAGGGATATGGTTCGAAATAGGTCAGCTCCCAAGAGGTTTTCGTCTCGGAAACTCGGATAATGGTACGGAGACACGCGAACAATGGCCGGTGCATCGAGATGGTTCGAGTTTACCGCTCGCACTTGGCTCGCTGTTATGTTCCATTTAAAAATTGAACATGGAATATTCGAAATTGGAACGTAGGTGTTCCAGAACGTCCAGAACGTGCTGGCAGGTAAGAAATTTAAAAATGCTCGTCATGCCATCTTACTAGAAAAGAAAGTAAAAAATAAATTATATTTTTTTATTTTGCTCTTGATCAAAGTTATAAAACACTAAAAAATCTTTAGCTATATTATTGGTAGTTTTCTTCCTTATTTAGTAACCCCAATGCGTACTATATTTTTATTTAAATGACTTGCACTTGCACACTCAAACACTCAGAAAAACAAATAGGTAACAAAATTAAAGAATTTACTATGTAGTATAAAAAATTCCATCGAATAACTATAAACGAGCAATTTTTGTATATTATTCGTGTTTCGGAAGCTAATTAAGCTTTTGCTTTTTTAATTGAATATTTTATTTGCTAAGAAACACATTTTTTAAGTTTATTTATATAAGTAGTTAGCGTGGTATTACCTGAATAAAACGCAGCAAACTTTAAATCAAAAAACGCATTTCCAAACTCTATGCTTTATTTTACACATTTTCCATCAAAATTTTCCCCCTAATCAATTTTAATGCATCCTCTGCATTTACGTACATATTACGTCCTGTATTTTCCAATTTGGTATTCAACTCAGGTCATTTTGCGTGCAGTCGTTAATCCTACGTGCGTTTTGTGTCGTACGAAAACGCTCTGGTGGACTCCCATTCGAATGCGGCGTTCTGATTGGCTGGTTTTCAATACGTGTTTTTAATTACGTAATTAGTTGGATGATGGAAAGGGATATGTATAGTTTCAGAGAAATTAGTTGTTTGTAAATTAAAACGGGAAATGAAATACGGGAAGGGGGATTGGGTAAAGTCACTTTGATTTTAATTAAGGCTTATTTAGCGCTCTATAAAACTATTTATACCTAAATTATAACGAAATGAAAGTAACTATAACTACTTATTAAAAGGACACATAAACATAAGAAATAAGATTTATGCGTTTTGAATTAGAAAATGTATATTTCAAAACGCATTTTATAAAAAGTTAGATTAAGAAGTTGATTGGTCATTATTTTAAGTTCTTTCATGGAGTACTTAAATATAGAATATGTACAATTAAAAAGATCTGTTAGTAATGTTTTATATTAAAAATAGCTTGCCTTATTACCAAACAGGGTATGAATAGCATCAGATTGAATTCAACGTAAAATAAAAACTGACGAGTAATCACTATCCGTATGAAAAGTTCCCATTCAACGCTTAGTTAACGTCCAACTTAGTTTCCACTCTTTTTATCCCGATCGAATTCGCGAATACTGCTTCATTTCCCTTTTTTTTTCAGATCCACCACAATAATTTGAACTCCACCTCCCCTCTTTATACTTACATGTAACGGTACTTCAGGTGTCAATTTGAAGGTTATAAGGGGTCTATATCCGTTGGTTATGACGTCGGAAGTCGGGAGTGCCGTTGAAGCCGACAATGTGTATAAATAGGCAATCCCGATTGCGATCACGTAGCCCTAACGAGGCGTCGCGCCTGTAGTAGCTATCGATCTGAACACCATGGTGGAATTTACTGACAGACATAGACCTGATGAAAGCTATCAAGGCTATAAAGGGGCATGTATCGGCTGTTAGTCGTGAAAAATGCGTTAGACTAGGTAGTATTTTTATTTTAAGAGAGGTAGGGCAGCATACTACTACTCTTTGTTATTTGGCTGTGGTCTTCTTTATGGTAGAGACCTTACAGAAGACCGCAGCCAAATAACTACACATAGCGATGTAGTTGTGTTCCTGTGTGTGAGTACAGATCTTCAATGCTCATTTAGGGATGCATTTTGAAAGAAACGTTTTCCTATCCCAGGGATATTCCATCTTAAAGCCCTAGTGTTAATAATGGGTCGGCAACATGCAAGCGATCCTTCTGGTATGCAAGCGTCCGGGCCGTTTGCTTGTTTGCCACCCAACTAGTATAAAAAAATAAACTTATGTATATATCGTAGCATTCTATCAACTACCGTTTATGGCACTTGTCTAGAGAAATAGGTAACCCCCTAACTATTCTATAAATAATACCAGTAGTATAGTTCAACGATTTTATTTAGTGAGCTGTCAATAATGTCAAAACACGTAAAGGTTTAATGTATGTAGTGTAAAGACATGAACTTCTTGAATAATAAATTGATTGTAGGTATAGGTCAAGACTAACTTTAATGTTTGAACTGGCTCACATCGAAAATATAGTAATGATTGAATTTCATTTAGTATATTTCTTGACCCGGAGCAGACTAGCATTTACTTCGATTTTACCCGAGTTAAATGTGTTTTAATCGTTAAGGGATTCAATTTTCAAAAATCTCTTTTTAGTGTTCGACATTTAAAAAACTTATCTACGAAGTTTCAAGTTTGTAACCCCAGCATTTTAGGCTCTGGGTTGATGAATTTATCTATCGTTTTAAAAAGACAACTCCCGCACTAAGGAAGAAGCCCTGTGTCGTGGGGACTTTACAAACATACAATTAACGGACACAAAGTACATTTAGACTTAGAACAAGTGCCGTGTGGAGATCGAACCCACAATACGCCGATCAGAGATAAATGGCGAGGTAACCACTTAAGCCACTGTACCAACCGTGCAGTTAGTCAGTCAGGACTACATAAAATTATATGTAGGTACCTATAGATTGAAACTTTATTTCATAGTCTAAGTTAAATTGTTTAACGTACAACGTAATTTCATCCAAACACAACAGATGGCGACACCGTCACTTCACCAGCTTTTACACGTGCTTAGAATTTATTATTCAATCTGAGAGTTTCCTCATTGTTATCCTTTTGTTTTTTCTATAGAAAAAAATCAAGTGACACGTTATTGTGTGTCACAAATTATGTACATGAAGTATGAAATGTGTGTTATTCTGCTTGGCCAAAAACAAAATTGGTAATTTATGTCTTAAAATATGGTGAATTACATGTGATTTTTAAATTAAAAGTTCTTTTAATTTTATGGTTGGTAAATGTATTGAAATTCAACGTACAGCCAATTCTATTTAGATCACAATTAGACATGTCATTACGATTTTATTCGACACAGAAAAGTGGTAGGAATCACGTATCGTATATATAATTATAATGATCATCATCAGCATCTTAGTCAATAGACGTCCGGACGTGCTGGACATAGGCCTAGGCCAAGGATCAAAGATCTAATAATAATATATATTAATTTTAATTATTCGGTATTACATCATTCGGTATTATTTACTAATCACTACCTTAACCGCTACTGTCTGGTATAGCCGACAAAAACGTAAATTGTTTTAAACATAAAATATTGTCACCACGCAAATGTCGACAAGCGACGAACCATGACGAATTCATATTTACAACAATCTATTCTTCTTTTGTCGGCTATAACCGACTGGCGTTCATCGGGTTAACGCAGAATCTAAACTGAATGAATTAGAAAACTCATATATTGCTCAAGTATAAGAAAAGAGAAAAATAGTAGACATTTAGCAAATTATAATCCACATCAGGTCTATAGCTATAGCTAAACCTATAACAGTACTTCATTGACCAATATTACAGATCTCTACCTTCCCTTTTTACTAAGAAATATCGCTTATGAGATGAGTTGTTGATACAATACGAGGGATCTACGGAAACTGGTTACGTAAATGTATTGGCGTTTTTCATCCTTTAACCATAATAAATGAACGGCTAGTTTCGGTACAGCATTGATTTATAGGGGATCGTCGGTGTTTAAAATTGCTTTATAAATTGTATTGGTTACATCAGTTTGCACAGTCAGGGGTACTATATACTTGTGGAAGATGAAATTGTGCTTTAATATGTAGGTACCTAAGTTATATTATAATAATATGATTTGTTTTCTTTGTATTCCTACTAATAAGTATTTTAATAATGGGCAACCGATGGACAAGGTCGGCTCAGGGTCGAGAGTTGTGGAAAGCCTTGGCGGAGGCCTATGTCCAGCAGTGGACGTCTTTTGGCTGAGATGATGATGATATTAGCAACTCATATATGTCTCACTGGCTGGGCACGGGTCTCCTCTCCGAGAAAGAGAGAGAGAGAGGGTTTAGGCCTTAATTTACACACGCAGGCCTAATGCGATGTCTATAGATTTTTTTCTAAGACATGTGGGTTCCCTCACGATGTTTTCCATCACCGTTAGCAGATGGCGAATTATTTGATTAGTACATATAAACTCCATAAAGTGAACTTTAGATTGATACTACCACCCGGGATCGAACTCGCACCTCTTGCGTGAAGCTCCCACTTGGCCACCACCAAGTATTATAAATACTAAAATAAATACCTCTGTCTGCAGTCTTCGTAACCGGATAATCAATGGTGTAAAAATGGGTCGGCAACACGCAAGTGATACCTCTGGTATTGCAAGCAGTAACGGTAGTCCATAGGCTACGGTAATTGCTAAACATCAGACTTGTATGCGTGTTTGCCACCGAAGTAGTATAAAAAAAGAAATGTATTTACTAGATACAGTAGAATTTACATTAAAAAATCCTTAACGTAGTTATGAGAGTTATCTGTATAAGTTTCACGGATAGGCGCTTGTCGAGAGGGCAATAAAAACGAGGGCCAACTTCCCACTGCCACGCTCGTAATAAGAAATGTGCTCAACGTCATAAAGAAACTTGCAAATTGCGTTTTTAAAACAAACAACTGTAAAACAACAATGTGTTCTTAGCGACAGTTTCAACTAGTTGGTAGTTACGATTTAGTATTTTAAGATTTATTAAGAAATGTTATGTGTGACTAGCCGTTGGCGTGGCTTGCACGCGTAGTATGTCGATAATTACTTACCTAGATTACCTTCTGTACATGGTGTGACATATTCTGATTGCTGACTGTGTTGTGTGTTGTTTTGATGCTATTCGTGCAAACCTGTAATTGGCGTTATGTTTAATATTAATTATTTTGTATCAACTGCTGGTTAAATAAAAGGAGGAATATTCACAATTGGGTCAGTAGTTTTCATAATTATTTACTATAGGTCCCCAGAGCTCAATAAAGGATGCGTTTTGAAAGAAACGTTTTCCTATCCCAAGGATACTACATCTTATAGCTCTTGGGTAAAAAATTGGGTTGGCAACACGCAAGTGATACTTCTGGTACTGCAAGCGTCCATAGGCTAAGGTAACTGCATAACATCAAGCCGTATGCTTGTTTGCCACTAAAATAGTAGAAAAAAAAACAGGATGCGAAAAATATGAGTAGCAGAAAATAAATCAGGTTCCATCGGCAGTCTTTAAGGACTGCCGATAGAACTGAAAACTAAGTAACTCGTAAATTGTATCGTCGAGCTATTAGATTATCATTTTAGGAAAGCGTTCGGTGGCTATGACGCGAGCTCCATGATTTTTGTTCACCCAAAAGGTGCTCAATGAGCCTTAAGAAGTTTTTACTTCAAAAACAAACAAACAAAGTTACTTTTGCATTTGTAAATTTAGTATAGATATAATAGAATACTCAGAATATCTAAGGACTTAATCAAATCAACTTGCTTCTCGAAATAACCTGGCTACGACGCGGCGACGTTGCTAGTATGTCGCCGTCTCGTTGATGTAATCGGCACAAAACAGGTATATATTGATTGGTTCACATCTGTTTTCCATTAGCGCTACATGAGGAACACGTTGGCGTAATTCGCTTCGAGCAATACACTTTCATTTTATTTATACTATAACTGATTGAAAAGTGCTTTCATACTTCTTAAAAAATGAAGAGAAAATACGTTTCTTATTTCTTTGATTCAATTAAACAATAATTTCTTATATGTATATCGTTTTTAGTTTTGTTTTTTTTAAACAACTCCCGCACTAGGGAACAAGGCCTATGTCGCAGGGGACTTTACAAACATACAATCAATAGACACAAATTACACCCAGACTCTGGACTCATTTATTGATACAAACATTTTACAGATCACACAAAGTTTTGTACCGTATGGGAATCGAACCCACGAACTCCGAATTAGCAGTCAGGGTCACTACCCATAATGCAGACCAATATTATAATAAGAAATTATCGTGAAATATTTTTGGTATGCTGTTTTAGACCTATTTGAAAAAGCTGTGAGTTGCCTAGCAGAGGAATAGTAGGTATATATAATCTCTACTAATTCCCGCAACAATGCCTAAAATTGTACCGTTCTATTATATTATAACAATCTAGATTTTTTTTTATACTATTTGGGTGGCAAACAAGCATACGGCCCGCCTGATGTTAAGCAGTTACCGTAGCCTAAGGACGCCCGCAATAACAGAGGTATGACTTGCGTGTTGCCAACCCATTTTTTTACACTGGGACTTTAAGACGGGAGTATCTCTGAGATAGGATTACGTTTCTTTCAAAACGCATCCCTAAATGAGCACTGGAGACCTGTACTCACACACAGGAACGCTCATAGTAAGATGTGAAGAGAATCCAACGTGATGAAATGAAATCAAGCGTTTGGTATAAACACCGAAAATATCCAAATTTCGGGTATCTATTATTAATTTCTTAGAAAACACAATCTATATTGTTAGCCTTATGTGAGAATCGAGCCCGAGACGTCATGCTCAGCAGTCATACTGAGTGACCACTAGACCAACAAAGCAGTTGTATAGTCCAATACCTTCGAAACACTTCACCAAACTATTCTAATTTCAACAAAGCAAACGTATACCAAATAAAATACAGCAAAACTACCCACATGTTAGCAAGCTGTGTAACGGTTAAATTCGGACGTTTCATTACAAGAATTTGATTTATCGAATGAACCCTGAAACACTGGCCACGTAGAGAATGCACTAGTGGAGTAATTTGAATGCGAGCCAGTGAGCACATACCTCATCATGACGGCTTTTATCTCTTTGTTCGCGGTTTTAAAGCGTGGTTTAGTATAAGATAGGTTACAATAATATATTATGGTTAGGTTAAGTATATCTATACTATATCATTAAGAGGTAAATTAATAATAATAATTAAAGAATTTTCAAAATCGGTTCAGTAGATCCAGAGAACAGATCTCTGGATCTACTGAACCGATTTTGAAAATTCTTTTACCAATAGAGAGCCACGTTTTGAGT
Source organism: Trisateles emortualis (assembly GCA_947095525.1). NCBI lineage: Eukaryota > Metazoa > Arthropoda > Insecta > Lepidoptera > Erebidae > Trisateles > Trisateles emortualis. The sequence continues at coordinate 13,642,057 of OX352736.1, read as the reverse complement.
GTCATAGGCTATATTTTATTGACAAAAACGTTACGAGACCCCGGCAGGGATATTCCGTAAGAACAAAAACCGAGCCACCGCAAAAACCAAGCAAAATCTGGCAGTCAGATTGAAAATCGGTATTCCGTTAGAGCCCTTTTTGACGTTTAGTCAATAGATTGTGCCGTCACCGAGCAATCACAACTGTCAATTTTGCGATTACAACTGTCAGTTTGCCATCGCTGTTTCTTAGAGAATCAGCGGCGGGAAATACCACCCGTGCGCAGCTACCAGTCATCTCTGGATCTACTGAACCGATTTTGAAAATTCTTTTACCAATAGAAAGCCACGTTTTGAGTGTCATAGGCTATATTTTATTGACAAAAAACGTGACGGGACCTCGGGAAATATCACCCATGCGAAGCCGGTACGGCTAGTACTTATATTATACTCGTAGATTAGAGACCGATAAAAAAAAAGACGTGTGGCACTCGGGGACTGCCGCGGTAAAGCTATTGCATATTTTTTGTATGATTTTTTTATCGAAACAAATAAAAAAATACTTTACAGAATTATCTAAATTATTTTATTTTATTCTCAATGATTCATAAAAATATATAATAATAAATATGAATACTTGTAATAATTCCTTAAGACTCCATATACTATAATCTTTTTCACATTAATATTCTCTTAAATCAAAACCTCCTTACACAAATTCGACATATTATTATTGGCCGTTTAGAGAATTTGTCATTAAAAAAGTATCACCGCTGTGCCGGTCGGAGTGAGGGGGTGTTAGGTTTATTATTTTCGTTACGGAATTTCTGGATTCGGTCTTTACGCCCAAAGCCCGCGATAGAAGCTATGCAATAGCTTAAAAAGACACTCTAAAAGGTTAGATTGTCAGAGAGTAACGAAGGCGATATTTTATTGAAAAAAAATGAAGGGACCCCAAGAAAACGAAATAAATGTCCACCCTTGCGAAGTTGGGATGCGTCGCTAGTCGCTAGTGTAATATTGTTATACATAGTATCGCCTTTGGCTAGGGTAATGATTTTTGACAAGCTTTTAGTTTACTTGCAATGTATGGCAATAGGTCACATAGCTAGCAGAACCTACTCTTAAGAGAGATTACTTACACCATACTAGCGAGAAAACTCGAGTGGTCAAGGACCTCGTTGCTAAATAGCACAGCCAAATAACTACACACAGCGGTGTATTTGTGTTCCTGTGTGTGAGTACAAGTCTCCAGCGCTCATTGAGGAATGCGTTTTGAAAGAAACGCTTTCCTATCCCAAGGATACTTCATCTTAAAAAATAGGTCAGCAATACGCAAGTGATTATTATTTAGTTTAATAGGGTATTGTAAGTAAAGGCCGGCCGGCTGATTCTCTAATAAGCACCGATCACAAACTGACAGTTGATTGCTCAATGACGGCACACACGATTGCTAAACGTCAAAAAGGCCCGGTTTGCGCTCTTACTGATTTTCAAACTGCCACCCAGATTTTGCTTCGTTTTCGCAGTCGCTTAGTTTTCGCTCTTACAAAATACCCCTGCAGTCGTATGCTTTTTTGCCAATCAAGTAATATAAAAAAACCAATGGCTATTGATGCAGACAGGTTATGCGACTTCTAGTTTATGGTCTCTAGACTATAAACTAGAAGTCGCAGCGTAGGCAGGCCTCAAACAAGATGGATCAACAAAGGTTGCGTGCAGGTAGAAAATAATCAAAGAACAAATTACTAACATTGTCTTCTTTTTAGCACAATCGGAACATAGTGCTAAAATCCGTTTACCGATTAAATCCTTAGCAAATGTTAGTCTAATAAATTAACGAATAAATCTTTGTCTTTGTTAAGTGCTTTTAGCTTACGATAAATTAAATGAGATACACTTACAAAACCTCACACTTTTAGAGGATATTAAGAACCCAGCACAACTCAAACTCAAAATTCATTTAGGTTACGAAGTAGTATATGAAGCTCAATTATAATGAATGTAGCAAACAAGGCAGAAAGATTATGCCAGCCAATTGATCTACGGTTCGTTTGGTGACAGGTTATCCCAGCATAAAGAGCATATCTACTATTTATTAAAAACATAAGGAGGTTCGAAGCCCATCATCATCATCAGCTAAAAGACATTCACTGCTGGATTTGGGCATCCTACAAGGATACAGCATTCGGTTCTTAAACTGACCTTGTTCTTCTGCTACCTGTATTTACAATAACAATAGTAGTTGATTTTTTGTTTAAGTCAAGGTCAAGTTAAAGTCAAACTCGTTTATTCATTTAGATGAAATGCATGAAACTTATGAACATAATAAAAAACAAATGACTGCATATTTTTTCCTCGAGAAGAATTGGCAAGAAAGTCGAGCCACTCTTTTTTAATCGCCAGTTTAGTTTTTAGACTGACAACACACACTAGGGAACAAGCCCTTTGTACTGGGGAACTTTTCAATCAATTTTCGGACACAAATTACACTCAAACTCGAAAAAAATATTTATGAATTCCACAGAGTTTTGTTACGTGTGGGAATCGAACCCGCGACCTTCAACTTAGTAGTCAGGGTCACTAACCACTATTTTCTAAGTAGTTTGTCTATATCCTGCGGTGGACGTAATGATAAAGATTAATAGGCTATCAAATTTAATTTATCTCCATACATCTACATATTATCACTATCCTCTTGCGCAAAAACGGTTTTAATAAACCAATAAATTCTCATAAAAAATTCAACTAAAAATACAAAGTATAAATCCGCCATCGAAACGTTGCAAATTAAAATAATAACGTGGAAAAATGATATCAGCAACAGCGAGACTTACGGGTAGCTCAAAAGATATAAATTGAAACAAATTATTAACTGGCTATAAATAAAGGCACGGTTCGATATTCTGGCACAATGCCAGAACGCTTTAGATACGAAAAACCTCTTGTTCCAACTCTAGGACATTCGGACATCCCAACTAATGGCGTACTGTGATTACAGCCCGTGATTTATGCTAAGCATTTGAAATTCGAAGCTTTGGAATTTTCTCAGAACTTCAGACTAAATTTCTAAGTTCAAAAAGGTTTTAGGACTTAGTTTTTCAATATATTTTACTGACGTTCTTAGACAAGTTTTTTTTGGAAAATGCGGTGTTTTCAAAAAATCTTCACGTCGTATTTATTTCTTGTAATTTTTACTATAATTTCGCTATCATTTACGGATGGTTCAACAGATCAAGTGACTGATTCCAATTTCACGGACAGCCTCGAGAACTTAGAGCATCGGCGAGTCTTTGGCTTCCTATATGTGTTTTTTCGTCTTTTCTAAAGAGTGTTCTGAAAAACTATTTGACCTAGTGCTGTCATCATCAACCTTCAATCGCATCGCTCGAAACCCCAGCAGAGTTTACCTTTAACACCTTGGAACGATTTCATGCAGCATGGTTCGCTTCCAATGTTTATTTCTTCCACGTGCATGTAGGCTCTGGAACAATGCAAACTAGCCATAGGAAAATTTCGTTAACATCATCTTTCTAGCTTATTCATAATTTATAATCTATATAAGTGTTACTTTGTAATGTAAATAAATAAATAAATTTTGAGTTTGACTTTAAATGTGGTGATACAATATGTCGATACATTAACACACTATTCTTGTCCTTATCTTATGACAGTGGACTTTTTACGCTTTTTTATCTTTTATCTGTTCGTAAGTTTTCACAGTTTTATAAAAGCTTATTAATTCCTTAATGCCAGTCTGCCTTTGGAAGATTAAGAGGCTTTGAAATTATTTATTTTGTATTTATAAAAATATATACATTAAGTAACAGAGTAAAGAGGCTAATGGATAGGTAAGTAATTGTTTGCTTAAACACCGCGTCAATAGAATAAAAATGGCATTTACTTAGGATCAAGCTATTTTGTTAGCAGTTTGGAAATTCAGGATCCACTTAACGACGCTTTCATTTAGTAAATAATGAAACTTATGTACAAAAATACTTCCAATAACTACTTTATTGAAGTTAAGGTTTTGCACTAATAGTATGTTTGGATAAACATCCGAATGAAATACTAAGTGATATTGTAATAAACTTTATAGAAATAGTTGGTTAAGTTGGTCTTCTTGCTAACAATTGTCGAGTGTTGTGGGTTCGATTCCATGTGGGACAAAACTTTGTGTGATTAATAATGATAAGTTATACCTTAAATTGTATGTAATTGTACATAAATTAGTGAAATAATATCTGTATCATAAATGTAATTGGTGTACTATAAAATAAAATCTATCTAATATTTGTGGCAATTTTTTTTTAAAACAACGCCCGCACTAGGTAACAAGCCCTGTGTAGTGGGGGACTTTATAAACATAATACAATTAACGGACACAAAGTACACTCAGACTCGGGACAACTAATTATGGATCACACAATATTTCATCCCGTGTGGGAATTAGGTCAAATATTTTTTGCGAATAGTCTTTTTAGCCTAAAATAAAAAGTACATTTTCAAACTTTCCACTCATATAGTGTTTCATAGAGCTCAATAGACGTTTGAATCTCATTTATAAGCTAATACCTGTTGTGAGGGTGGCATTTTTCACGCATCATCGTCCCCTATGCGTCAACAGCAATGGGGTGGAAAAGCCGCAAGATAGTGCCTTCCTGCATTATTCGACTCGACTGCTATCATCTTGTATATTTTTTGACATGCTGCAATTTAACTTCAAGATTTTGTAAGCGTTTTTATAGGACGCTTCCTGAGAAAAGTGTCCCGCACCACTAGACAAGTGGCATAGATTGTCGTCAAATAGAAAAAAAAGTATGATATTTGACGTAAGTGTACGACATAATGTTGTAAACGTATGTCAAAACACATACAATTACTTTCTATTCTATTCGATTCGACTACCTTACATGCCACTTGTCTAGAGGTTTGTTGAAGTAGTTTTATTAATATTTTGCTTTAATTAAATAACACAGTGACAGTCAGGCGTATAGATGCATGTTAATAAGAAGTTACTCTAAGCTTCCTTCAACAAAACAACCGGTAAACATATCTATTTAATTATTCTCTATTTCCATCCATCCATCTCAGCCATAAGTCGTCCACAGCTGGACATAGGCCTCCCCCAAGGTCCTCCACATCGTTCGGCCCTGAGCTGACCTTGTCCATCAGTTGCCCGCGACCTATTCTCTATTTATTTATTCTCTTTGGAAATATATTCCAAAGAGAATAATTTATTTCATAAGATATTTACAAGAATAGTTATTAAAATAAAAGTAAGTTAACCTAAAGTAGTGACAAACAATCAATTATTGTATTTAAAGGTATTTTTACCTATAAATAAAACATCTGATAGAGGTGGCAGTTTTGAGGAAAAGTGCCCAAAAGATTGGCCACATTGCCACGTTTGATCACAAGTACATATCTACACACTAGATACATTACAACCAGACACAGAACAAATAATCGTGCTTAAAGCACAAAGATTTGTCCGGAGTAGAATCAAAGTCACGGCCTTCGGCTTGGCAGTCATGAGCCTTTAGACAAGTGGCATAAGCGATAGTCGAATCGAAAAGTCAAAAAAGAAAATGTATGGGATTTGACGTAAGTTTACGACATTAAATCGTAGACTCACGTCAAATTCCATACATTTTATTTTTTGACTTTTCGATTCGACTACTACTACTTGTCTAAAGGGAATGGTTATTAATCTCTAAACCAACACAGGCGAGCTTAGATATCTTCTAGGCAAAGGTTAATATCTTAACAAATCGAGTCACACTTTTCCCCCTTACACACGAAGACCTTTGAAATAGGTTATCATTAGATAATGTCTACCCAAAGGCCTAAGTTAATTGTCACTGAGATAAAGGACCTTGAGTCATCTTTAGGCTAATATTTCCTTGACGTTAGGCAATCTCATAGATCGATCAACTGTAGTGATAGTATATATTTTAGTTTAACGGGATTTAATTCTATACTAATATTATTAAAAAGTAGTTTGTGACTTTGTAAGGTTGTAGGGGGTGGTAATATAGGATCTACAGAACCGATTGTAACTATCTGGCAATTAAAAAAGTGGCCTGAGTTTCTTGTTAGTTCTTCTCAAGGCGCCACGTCAGCGAACTAGCCGTAGGAAAATTTAGCTGACATCATCTTTCTGGTTTATTCATAATTTATGACCTTCATAAGTGTTACTTTGTAACCTAAATGAATGAATGAATTATGAGTTTGATTTAAAAAAATACCTATAGAAAGCCCAAAAATGCCTAACGAAGTGGGCGCGGGTCAGCTAGTTTATAATAAAGACCACGTACTCGCCTCGCGTACTCGTACCACGTAGCCGCATTTCGACAGAGACCAGCCATCTGCACGGGCGATATTAAAGTGCACAAGTCCGATACGATACGACAGATAGGAGCAACGGCTTAGAGTGATTTTGGAGATACACGGCTATAAACAAACTTCGCGCATCTATTGTAAATTTCTAAGTAATATTTAATGTTTATTTTTCATTCGACTGAACTTTAAGATATAGATCTTTACAGTTACACTCAAAGACACAATACCAATGAAGAAGTTGTCAGCAACGCACGAGTCATACACCATACAGGAGTATCGAGTATATAGGATTCGATAATTGTTAACCATCAGGCGCGCTGTATGCTTGTTTACCTCCTTGGTACTATAAAAAAAACCCACGAGAACTGTTTTTTTTTCTAGAGTAAAGAAAAGCTTACGTGCTATTCCAGACTTTATTACATTTCTGTGCAAAATTTCATCCAGATCCATTTAGCTGTTATGCCGTGATTGAGTAACAAACATCCATCCAAGCTTTCGCTTTAATAATATTAGTATACTCGTAGAAATATAGATTTCTAATATATGTGTAGCAAGTACAATATATGGTACATTTCATCTTCCTATTATAATCTTGACAACCAAATCCCGTATTTCCACGAGACCTGGTATCCCTATCACCCGAGTCCACTTAGCCGTGAAGCTTGTCATCAAACCGATGCGGGTAGAATAATTCTGCGCCTTTGTGGCAAGATAAAGTGTCGCACCAAATGTGGTTACGACTGGTGGTCAAGAATAATGTGACGGTCTAATGATATATGATTCTGCATCCGTATGTACCGAAGAACGGGTTAAGGGAGGAAATTACATATGTATGCGTACGTGAATCTTGTACGTTTTCGTATTTTATACTGTGAACGTGACAAGATTCTTTGAAAGCAACTGTTTTTGTTGAGTTTTAAGACTGCACGATAGGTCTATTGCAAATGTATGGCATTTGACATTATTTGAAGTAAAGATTGTTTAGGTACGTCAAATCCCATACATTTTCTTTCTATTCCATTTGATTTGACTACCGTTTATACCATTTGTCTAGAAAGGCTGGTATTTGGATTCGATTTGTGATCCAAAAATGTTTGTTTTGAGTTTAGGTGTACTTTATGACCGTGAATTATATGTTTGTAAAAATTATAAAATATCCCCACGACACAGGTCTTTTAAAGTTAATTTAAATAAAAAATAAAGTTTTTTTTTCTGCTGTGGATTAGGCTATGTGCGCTTAGTATTAAGACTACGTGTAAATGTTGCTTCTCATATTTCAAGCGTACCTCAACCGCAGCTAAATTCTTTTTTTAAAATTCATTATACCTACATTGTTTGTCTACTTTTTATTTATCTAACTTACATTTTGTTTGGTATATTGGATTCCATCCCTTGTTATTACCATAAATATTGTAATTCATACTAAATTGTAAATGTTAAAAAGAGTGGCCAGAGTTTCTGACCATTCTCCTCTACCCTAGTCAGCGAATTTGTAGTAGGAAAAAAATATGCTAGTATTTGTTTTTATGACATTTGATTGAAATGAATTTAACTTTGAATACCTTCAAACTATTCTAAAACTCACTCTAAAAGTTACCCCAACATAGATATTATTAAAAAAATCAATGCCCCTAATAATATTATCAACTTCAACTCAAATTGTTTCTATTCTATCACCCCATTACATCGAAAGACAAAATACATATTATATGAACAGTACGCGCCAAATCTCGTAGTGTTAAGTCGGCACACTAAATCTGCGGATCCCATCGATTGCCAATAATGTCTGTAATTACTGCCCTCACCCAGACCCCCGTTAATCTTACTTAGGCTTTGCCGTTCGGGCCAAGTTTAGTTAAAAATTATTGTTGCCTACCTGGCTCAGCTTACTCATGAGTCATGATGCTACAGAATGGTGAAGGGAAGATTAGACCGTAATTGAGTAGGCTTTGGTACTTTTAAATTTTAACGGGTAAACTACTTTTATGGATTTTATTTTTATTATGCTAAAGTTTTGAGTTATAAATTGGATATACTAACAAGGTGGTAAACAAACATACAGCCCATAAGCATATAATGATGATAATGTATATTATAATTAATATTATATTTAAGCAACTTACTCGTTGCCATCTGATTCCAAACTAGGCAGAGCCTGTTCTATGGCAACCACACAAATATTAAATACATACACATTATTGTGTCTGTATTTAATATTTGTGTGGTTGCATGCAATGCATTACACCCAAAAATTAATAGTGCTCGTTACACACAATTTTTTACTGGATCAGAATCGATCCCAAGACCTATGGCTCAGTCGTCAGGATCACTAACCACTAGACCAACAGGCCAGTTTACAATTAGTGTTACAGTTGAATTTTCTTGTCATATTATTGTTGTACATCGGCTGTCCGCAACCTTTTCTAGTCATCAATCGTGAATGTATTTATCTTTTATTTCTTCTATTTTATTACACACAGTTACATACCTCAAATAACGTTTAAAAATCACACACAGGCAAGGAAGAAAAACTACCAACTATTATTTCCTTGTGGTTATTTGGCAGTTTGGTCACGTGGCACCGTTCAGTTATACCCGCTAGCCCCGAGCTGCGGTTTGATATGCTAGTGTAAGTGCCCCGGATACTGAACGAATAAGAATTGAGGTAGTAGAAGTGTTAACGACTTGAATTGTGAACTATTGAAGTGTAGAACAAAGAATGAAACGACACAAAGTTTGATCTTTTTGTGTGACAAATGTTAGTTTAAATAAAAGACAACAATTTTTTTTTCTATACCATCTTAAAGTCCTGGTGTAAAAAAATGGTTTGGTAACACGCAAGTGATACCTCTGCTATTGCGGGCGTCCATAGGCTACGGTAACAGCTTAACATTAGGTGGGCCGTATGCTTGTTTGCCACCCAAGTATTATAAAAAAAAAACTAAGTTTTGATCTGTTTGTGTGACAAATGTTGGTTTCAATAAAATCTTGTTTTGGTTATGTGCTAAAAGATAAAGGGCATAATTTTAAAAGGTCTATTAGTAAACAAAGGAACCGTATCGTTAATAATGTTAAACTTTTTAGAAAATAATGAGTAACGTAAAAAACGGTCACATTACGACTACGTAGTACAGATTTACTTAGGAGAGGAAAGCAGCAAAATAACTACAGACAGTGGTGTAGTTGTATTCCTGTGCGTGAGTACAACTCTAAAGTGCTCGTTTAGTAATGCGTTTTAATGAACCGTTTTTCTATCCCAGGGGTACCTACAACCTACCTGTGTAAAAAAAAAACATGCGGGACAGTCTTTAGGAACTGCCGATAAAAGTGAAAACTAAGTAACTTGTGAATTGTATCGTCGAGCTATTAGATTTTTTTTTTAATATAAAAAGCGCTTGGTGACGATGGCGATGACGCAAAATCCATGATTTTTGTTTACCCAAAAAGTTTGGAAATGGAAAACGTTCGGTGACGATGATACGAGTTCCATGATTTTTGTTCAATTAAAAAAGTGCTCAACTCGTATAAAGGAGTTTACACTTCAAAAATTGGAGCCCGCAACACACAGATATTATAAGCGTACGACATAGACTACGGTAATTGCTTACCATCAGGCGGGTCGGATGCTGGTTTACTGCCGAAGTAGTATAAAAATCTCGTCAGTATTTTTTTTGGCAATGGCAAATGGCCCAGTTGTTTATGTTCTATGATAGGCAAACTGTGTAAGACAGAACATTTTTTGAGTATAATTGTTACATAGTATAAAAAAATGTAAACAAGATGTCCAGTGGAAGTTGCACCTTAACCCCTTCGTTACGTAGTCGACGGGTAGCAGATATAAACGTCTCAGACGTCTCGAGGGCTACATTAGTAGTCCGGAACAAATTGAGTTGTCATTGTTCGCTCCAAATATCTACTATTATTTCAGGAAAAAGTCATAAATCGTGCTATAATTTATAATACTAAGGTGTAATAATGATGTCAATTACGACGGTTAATCGTTTTGTTTGTTTCTGTTTTTAAGACTTTTTTATCTTTCAGAAGACTTCTTTTGATTTTAAGGAAAATATTTTTTTAAATAGGTAACGTTTTTCTAATCACAGAATTACCCAGAATTACCCCTTATATAAAACCCTGATATTAAATTTATGTTTTTTTTATACTACTTGGGTGGCAAACAAACATACGGCCCGCCTGATGTCCCGCAGTTACCGTAGCCTATGGACGCTTGCAATACCAGAGGTATAACTTGCGTGTTGCCGACTCGTATTTTTACACCAGGGCTTTAAGATGGAGTAACCCTGGGATAGGAATACGTTTCTTTCAAAACGCATCCCCAAGTGAACGCTGGAGACCTGTAAATGGTTGGTCGTATACAAGAATACGGTAACTACTGATCTATTGGTTCAGTGGTTACCTCGCCATTTACCACTACGCGGCGTGTTGTGAGCTCGATCCCCACACGGGACAATAAATTGAGTGATTTGTTTTGTCCCAAACCTGAGTGTACCTTGAGTCCTTTAATTGTATGTTGTTAAGTCCTTTGTGACACGAGGCTTGTTCCCTAGAGCAGGAGTTGTCTTTTTAAAGAAAAAAATTGCTTTATTCAAAACACATTATAAATTCAAGCAACAGTACTAACCAATTTACTTTTTGACCGTTTTAGAGACCAAAAGCCTGAATCAAACTTTGCAATACAAACTAAAATATTCACACGCGTCTGTCAAAGTCTTTATTACGATAACTTTACTATTTATGTTCTCTAATAGACAGACATGAGACGGTCAATGTGACACAGGACACCCTCTAGTTGCACCCCAATGAAATCAAATAAAAACATTACATTACGACGTTTATCCGTGGTATCTATAACATTTAGCTCAATGGGGAACATGGATAAGAATAGGGTAATAAAGAATTGCATTATGGTGTTTCTCTGCGTCTTCTTGTAATAATATTTCTTTCAACTATTAGATTATAGGGTCTCCGAAAGGAACTGACTGTCTTTCTACTCGACGCAATAATTAATTCATTACTTTTACTGTTTTTTATCACATATTTACTATAGTTTGTAGATATACCTATCTTTTGAACAAATTGAGTGCTAATGATCCTCAGCTTCAGAGAAAAAAATATTAATCCTGTTGTGCTGACTGGAGATAATTCTAAATGGCTTCAAACAGTGTAAAATCGAATATTACATGCTATAATAATCCATATTTTTGCATATAATCCCGTGTATTATGTCCCACTACAGGGTAAAGGTCTTCTATCAAGTGAGAGAGAGAGAGATGGTTTATGTCCTTAATTCACACACGCTGGCTTTATGCGGGTTGGTGAATCAGACATGTCTTAAACTTTCCTTACGATGTTGTCCTTATCGTTAAAAATTCGATAAATTTTTCAACTGTTAGAAACTTGTTTGGTGACATTGCTAACATTATTTTGTGTTTCCTATTCTATCATAGTACTGTATGTTTCTTATACTGCAATAAATAAATTGATAAATCTCTTGATTAGTACATAGGATCGAACTCATAACTCTTGCATGCAAGTCGGTTACTATCCCACTCGGACAATACCTCAAATGTAAATATTCCATTCTATAATGATCCATATTTCAGTTCGTACTATTTTTAGCTTTATCAAGCTGCCACTAATAAAAGCAAAAACAAAACATCATCAATGTTAAACTAAATTTCCACAAACCCCTCTCCTTTATTTTCCAACCACTGTCAATTCAGAGCGGTCCAAACATCACCCACTGCACAAACTTTTATCTCACATTCGGTAAACTAAAAAAAAACTATCCCCTATTGTGTACAACATCAAAGAGTTCTGGGGTGATGGATTAAGCCTGTATCGACATGTATGGCACGTGTCTGTGTTAGAGATAAGAGTATGATGTAATACTAAACGTTGGTGTGCACCAGGGAGCTATATTGGGTCCGCTATTATAATGTTGTAGATATGCAATTGCAGATAACGTTTTGGTTGCATTTGTAATTACTGAATTTGAGAAGGGATTTTAGTTTGATATATTTGACTTGAATATTTATTATTTATAATATTTATATTCCTATAATATCTATGATAATGCCTCTGTTGGAAGTTATATTTATCTCTTTTAAGAGAGGTGCAACGATGGGCCTTGATTTACACAGATTGGGCTTATCTGGCATGTTAGTTTACACCATTCTCTTAGAATTTTCTAATTAGCTGTTTGTTATTACTTTTAAGTGGTGATTAAAAATAGTGATCAGAGTTTGTAGCCAATTCTTTATATAGTTTTACTCTTTTCAGTGAATTGGCTAAGGGAAAAATATTAGTTCAACGTTTATAAGTATCATGAAATTAATCTAAATTATTAATGAGTTTGACTTTGACTAATCACGCAGTTAAGTATTAAGTTTCGCAAATTCTCTTGATTCCGAACGGAATCCAAGTTACACCTCTACAGATCATAAGTATATACTTATACCACTGACTGCTCCGAAAAGGTCATTTCTTTTATATCGGTAAATCCACACATTACCGGACCGCGGCCTCAATACCGGTTGACGCAATAATCTGTCTTTTGAATTTCTTAATCTTTTCGTTATCGTCACTGATGCTTAGTCCAATTCCATAAAGAAAATTCTCACTGATACTAACTGCACATACAAACGTCAAGCCGGTTGGTTACCAATTGATCGAATACACAATAATATTCATGTGTTAGAAACAAATCATCAATACCAAAAGCTAAAATGTATTCATCGGAATGTAACACAATCTCTAATATATGCGGAAAAACAAATGAGCAAAAAATCCTCGAGTTACACTCTCTCATTAATATTGATGCCTTCGATTGTTTGGCAAAATTAATTCAATTTTTTGCAGAAAATTGCTACGAGAACTTACGTCGAGGGGAGGGTTTATCATATTACAGATTACTCCTTGCACCGAACGCTTGGGTTCAAATTAATAGCTCGCTGTGCAATATTACCAAATTGTAAATATAAATGGGATGTTCGGAGCAAAGCCCTAATATTAATTTTGTTTACTTTGTGAAATAATATGGATTTGGGTTTATTTGTTTTGTTATGCTTTGTGTATCTTTTTAGATTTAACTATTTATTCATACTAAATGCAAAATTTCTATTATATTACCATAAAATATTAGTTTATTCAAAAATTAAACAGGAATCTATAGTAAATTTATTACAATATTTGCATTCGATAAATTTCCATGTTTAACCAGACCTGATTTTGATCTAACTTTTGAATCCTATTGTCAACTGTGAGAACAACTTGAAATAAACTCCGAGAAAGAACATATTCTAAATATATTGTGATTAATTGATTCGTGAAAGCAAACTAAGATATAATTGCCTTTAAACTGTGTGGTGGGTGTGATGATAGCGCCATAAAATGTAACGAGGAGTCAAATACGTTTCAATTAAGATTTTAACATGGCTAAAAAGTCACGAAATAAATTACAAACGACAAACAACCCGGTAAATGATGCAATTTAAAATCACAAACTTGAACGATAATATTATTACAAATTTTACAAATTTTCAGACGCAACCATTCGTAATTATGGTTTTAAAAAGTTTTCTAATTACGACGCCGAAACCGCTAAGTTGGCCTGTAAATATTTAACTGAGAATGAGTGTCATCAGTTGGGGCTAGCTTCTTTTGATGCAAAAGCTAAGTAATACGACATGGATACTTGATGGCATGGTTTTGCGGATGTAATCTCTTAATTAGACTAATACTTGATCCTCAGAATTCTGCATTTAGTCTACCCGAGTAACCTCCTTGATATCGTCGGTCTACCTGGCTGAGTCCTGTCTTACTTTTACTAAGTCATAGTTTTTAATCTAGAATCAGTCGCTAGAGTAGTTGAGTTACCAACCATACGAGTGGGTGGTAACTCAACTACTCCAGCCAGGGTACCACTGGGTGGTCCACTGATGGCACATTAGGTTCCGATGTTCCACCCACAGGGGCGGGTGTAGGTGCACAGGGGAGTTTTAGTCGATATGCCAGCCGCCTGTCATCTTTAGGCCGCAGAGCCCAACATGCAGACGCAATGGCAACAATGCGGAATGCATTTCTACCTTACACAAATAAAGGGGGTCGATAAAGCGCATGTAATAATTCCATGTATTGCAAGCTTCTATAGGTTACGGTAACTGCTTACCATCAGGTGTATATTTGTTTGTCACTGTGGTAGTATAAAAAATATGTTACTGCTATCACAAACGAAATGTAAGAAGAAAAGACGTAATAGAATAAACAACAAAAAGGCCCAAACTTGTTTCATAAGGGAACTAATACATTTGAGTTGTAAGTTCTTTCTTCAATTTAATATCGCTGAAAGGGTAAGAAAGTGTGTCGGTACAACGGTGACTGATGTGTTTTCTTTGCATAATGTAATAGCTCTTTCGGAAAATTGACTTTTTTGTTTTACCATTGATATGGTAAAATGAGTACAAGGCCATGTGAAAATATCTGCAGAAATAACAAACTAGCAGCCGGTTACGTAAAATGGTACGTTATTTTACTATCGAGATATGCGCAGTAATAAGCTTGAGTTTTGAATTTGAACAGTATATAGCTGTAGGTTAGCTCCTTATAATCTTTCTTTTTCAAATAATAATTATGTCCTCTTAACCGAACTTTGGTCAAGGCAGCTAATCTCGATAGAGACTAGCCATCTATCTGCTCGGGGAATATTTTTTATATTTTTGTCCTGTAGTAAACGACTACTAGATCGACAATATATGTAACTATATTGTCGATCTAGTAGTCGTTTACTACGGCTAATTATACTTAAAACGTAATGTGACTGTCCAATTTACAGCGTACAAATCGAAATTCCTCACTTTGAAATGCTATTACCATCGTTCTAAACCGGTAATGAAGAACAAACGAACTCGCATCAATCACGTCGCGTAAGCAGTGTTTTAACGACATTATTTCCTAATACTCAGCGACAATTTCCTCGGTAATCGTATTATGAAAGCGTATGTCGATCACTATGGATTCCATAGTAGGGGGTTAAATAGAATGGTTAATGAAGTATTACTTGTTAGGGGGGGCTTGTAGCTAATTACTAGCTAGGATTACCTCGTTGGTCGAGTGGTCTTTGAGTGCGACTGCTGATCACGGGTTCAATTCCCGTTTAAAAATACATATTGGCTTTTTCAGTCAAGAAATTCGCAAAAGATACCCCTTTTATGGATTTTGGAGGTGTTTAACCTTCGTGCCTCAAAAATACGATTTGGAAGCTGGTCCTACGCCTGGCGTAGTCGTACTTAAAGTAATGCTCTCTGGTCGAACTATGGGAATAAGGTGATAATAGTGCAACATTGTCTGCGCTCACACTTTTGCACCTTAGTTAAT
Source organism: Trisateles emortualis (assembly GCA_947095525.1). NCBI lineage: Eukaryota > Metazoa > Arthropoda > Insecta > Lepidoptera > Erebidae > Trisateles > Trisateles emortualis. The sequence continues at coordinate 13,626,337 of OX352736.1, read as the reverse complement.
ATCTCCCACGCAGATGGCTAGTCTTCGTCGACATTATACGACATTATTATTTGCACCTATAAAATATTATTTCCAGACATTTTGTATAAATAATTTAAAAAGATACACACTGAACTATAATTCAACCACTTTACAATAAACCAAATTTATAAAAAACGTCGTTGACAATTTGCTTTTTCCAACCGAAAAATAATATTTAGAGAAGATTTTTGCCAGCAAATAGAATTACCTACCGGCAATATGCAGCCGGGAAAAAATTACACGAAGGAAATCAGTCGGTGTACCAGCAAGGAAAACTGCCTTTGTGTAACGTGGGAAAATGAGGGGTAAAATTGTTCTTATAGTTTTATGAAAAATTCTAAGCGCTTAATATCGTGTACGTTGGATGATCTCGTGTACAGATATAAATATTTTGAACAACCTTTTCGAGTGTTATAAAGATAACTATCCTTATAATAGATACGTACTTGATAAGTTACACAGACAAAATATTAATAGCTGTAGTGGAATAAGTTCGATCTTAGTTGGGGATCGGAATTCGAGGCCTAAATATTGGCAATCTAAATTACTCTATCACCAGTTTGGCCACTAATCAAACGATAAAAGGAAGAAGTACTAAATTATGTGGAATTTATACGTGCTAATCAGAATTTCTTCTATGGCATGAGTGTGGGTTTCCTCACGATCTTTACTTTCACCGTAAGTACCGACTGTTAACAGTCGTTAGTTCAAGACAGAGGCCTAAATACGGGTGATTAAAATATCTCTGTCACTAATTTGGTCACTAACCAAATGATAAGAAGAAGTACCAATTTAAAATTTATAGTACTAATCAGAATTTCTTCTAAGGCATGACTATGGATTCTTGCGAGCTTTACTTTCACCGTAAAGGCTGGTATCAACATCGTAGCATTCTTCGCGAGACAATCCCGTGACGTGGAGATGCTTTTGCCTTTTTTTTATACTACTTGGGTGGCAAACAAGCATACGGCATGCTTGATATTAAGTATGGACTCTTGCAAAATCACCTCTGATTTTGCAAGAGTCCATACTGTGATACCTCTATCACTTACCCATTTTTTACACAAGGGCTTTAAGATGGAGAATCCCTGGGATAGGAAATCTTTTCTTTCATACGGCATCCCTAAATAAGTCCTGGAGACCTGTACTCACACACAGGCACATAACTACCCCGCAGTATGTAGTTATTTGGGTATGGTCTCCTGTAAGGTGGAGGTCCTTCTCCAGTCAGGCTTGCAAGCTGTATGGTGCCCTACCCCTCTTAAATTTTCAATGTTCAAGATAAACTCTTATCAATATTATTTGTTTTAACCTTTCCCTTTTGAAATTTAGTGTTAGATTGTACGGAACACCCTTATACATATTTTATATAAAGCTCGGGGTATTATTTCGGTATTATCTATAAAGTAAACAGAGTTCAAATTATCCGCTGAAATTAAACCAATTTTGCTTTCAACACCAACCTTTTTTAATAATAACAAATCGTTTTTTGGAGATCCTATTCAGGGATTTTTAAATATAAAGCAGGATTAAAATTAATACGTTTGACCTTAAACTTAAGTTTATAACTTAACCATAAAACCAGAAAAAAAACCCGAACGACGTTTTTCCAAAAATCTAGGTATTTATGTCATAATGAAACTTATCAAGTTTTAATTGTCTTGTAATCATCTATGAAGCCTACGCTACTGTCTACGGCGTAGTACTCGTAGAGTCTTATATTAACTTCATTAAGTCCGTAGCGGATAACGATACTAATTATCTTTTAACTCTGTATCAAACGAACCCAATTGACTTCGATCTCAATTAAAAAATGCCTCACGATCTTATTTTAACGAAGTAATTTATCTTATGAAAGGGGACTTTTCTTTTTATCCAATCGCGCAGTACAAAAGAGGGTTATTATTCTTATGTGTCTCAATGTAAAATATTACTACATAACTATTTTTTTTCATACCCATCCTACTGATAATGCATTTCAGAACACCTTAAATAAATGAAATAATAGCAGCACATTACAGAGATATTTAGAAATGCGTTTTTAAAAAAAGAATTTCGTATCCCAGGTATTCTCCATCAGAAAACCCTGGTGTAATTATTTTTAGGTCAGTAAGTCCGTAGGCTACGGTAACTGCACACCATTAGATTGGCCAATTAAAAGATAAGAGGTAAGGTATCAAGAAATTATTTTTATTTCCAATAATATTACTATTTTATGCCTACCCTTTATTCTTCTTCATCTTTGTCCCTTTAGACAATTTCATATTTACGTTACATTCACGTTTATCCAATTTTTTGTCAAGATTTTCCTTCCAAGTTAAAGGCTGTACATTATGTACGTAAACAAAACAGGCTGCGTTAGCGTGGTTTACATTATTTATACCAACAATAGGGTCACAGAAGAGACAAAAAATTAAGGCGCAAAGCTGTGAACACGATACAAAAAATTGTCAACGCGTGACACGACTTTCTATTATATTTGCCTTTGCAAAACTCATAACATGGGTGTGAACAAAAAATGTCTACTCCTCGTTAAAGGGTTAAAGACTAGATAAGTTATGAAAGGTCTGCTTAAGGCTATGCTAGAATTCAAACGTTAAACGGACGTTTTGTTAACACTTGTTTTACGGCTGAAAGATGAACATGTTCTGCTGGATATTGGCCTCTTCTCAAAATTTCCACAGTATTCGCTACCGAAACCGCTTCTTTCCAAAATCAGGTTGTTGGCTTTATTATAAAACCTAGTAGTTTGTGATCACCACTCCAGAATCCTTCTGTCTCAACAGCCATCAGTTCAGCGAACTATGTAGCCTCTTAATTGAGGTAATCTATTGAGCTTGATCAATCACTTTGGTTCTCCTTCGGATCCCATCGTTTCTGATTCCATCTCAAAAGGAAACTCCAGGCATAGTTAAGGAACTATGTCTGGAGTTTCCCTTTGAGATGGACTCAGTCACCCAAAAGATAGAGAAGAAATAAGGATTCCTTCTCTATCTTTTGGGTGACTGAGCTATCGCATGAGGTCCATATTGAGCGAACACGTTTTAACTGTATATGTTATCATTGGCCAAGACTTTAGACTTCAGACATTTGGTATTTAGGTCTGAAGATAATATTCAGAAACATATACGTCAGTAAACTAGACGTACGAAAATTTTGCTGACATCATCTTTTTGGCTTATTCATAATTTATGACCTTCATAAGTGTTACTTTGTAACCTAAATGAATAAATAAATTTTGAGTTTGAGTTATAGTTATACCAGTAAAACGAGTTAATGAGCGAATATTTTGAAGCTCTTAATATTAAGCCACTATTACACTAGCAGCTTGCTCTTCATCAAAATATGCCAAAATTAATATTGTATAGTTGGACTTTAACGTAACAAGAGTAAAAACCGCAAGCCGAAACGCGGGGCTAGCAAAAAGTTAAATTGAAACATTCTAGTACAAGCTGACCAGCACCCCAGATAACGTGGTCGTAATTAGTATATACTACATAGTGTACTTATGATTATACGTACGTATGTACGTTCAATGGATTGATAGAAGAGGTTCACTGGTGGTCAAATTCATTTGATAGAAAGTTGAGGCATACATGTAAATGTTTGTTTTTTTATTGATAACACTAAAACTCGTCGATACCTAAACAGAAAATATAGCAATACCCGTGGTAGCGTAAGAGTGTATAAGCTATGATAGCTACAGATTACAGGCAAGTCGAATGATTGTCACCAAAGTGGTATAGAAATCTGAGTTAGTGGATGCGAATTAAGCAACTATTAGGTGAGGTAATATTGGATTTTTCTGTCGAAATAGTTACAAGATTAGACTTCTACCACTGATTAGTATAAGCCAGGAGTCTGTTTTTTTCCCGTACGAGTACTTTTAAAACTACGGTTTTATTAGGTCCTACATTTTAGTAGACATAGCTCTATTGTCACACACCTGGCACAGTGCCAAACTCTGAACTAACTTCTCGACAGAAGACTAAATTACTTTACTTAAATTGGAGAGAAAGTAATACCATGATATGAGTTTACATACAATATATCTTAAAACAACTTCAATGATATCCAAGCAACGTCTTATTTAACTGCCATTATATAATTACAACCAGAGGCTGTTACAAAAGAACTTCAAAAGCAGGTTAAGTAAGAGCCCAGAGAACAATTAAAGTTTGACGTCGGCAGAAGCTTGCTCTCTCTAAGTGCTCGCTTGATTTGTTTGAGTTTCACAACATTTCGGCGAGGAAAAATTCTACTGTTACTTTTCAATAAATTTACAATAGAATTAAATAATACTGGAAATGATCATGATTTTATACTTTATGTTGTTACTACAAATTATCATCATCATCTGAACCTATAAACGTCCCACTGCTGGACACTTCAACGTATGCTTATTGGTAATTTTGTTGACGCAGATTTGACCTGCATTTTTTAAACCAAATTACTTTTTTTTTATACTACTTAGGTGGCAAACAAGCATACGGCCCGCCTGATGTTAAGCAGTTACCGTAGCCTATGGCCGCATACCAGAAGTATCGCTTGCGTGTTGCCTACCCATTTTTTATACCACGGCTTTATGATGGGACTATCCCTGGGATAGGAATATGTTTCTTTCAAAACGCATCCATAAATGAGCGCCGGAGACCTGTACTCACACACAGGAATATAACTACACCACTGGGAGTAGTTATTTGGCTGTGGTCTTCTGTAAGGTGCAGGTCGGTCCCCAGTCGGGCTTGTCGGTAGTACGGTGCCCTACCTTTCTAATTTCTTTATTTCTGTAATACCTACTGTCTATATGTGTCAATAAGGATCATTTTCTTTCTTATCTTTTTTCGGTATTTTTTTAAACTGCGAAGAATAGTAAATACTATTATTTATTAGGTCTCACATTTTAGTAGGCATAGCTCTATTGTCACACACCTGGCACAGTTCCAAACTCTGAACTAATTTCTCGACAGAGAACTTAATTACTTTACTTAAATTGGAGAGAAAGTAATAGTACTTTAATCAATGACATTTGTATAAAAACAATAGTAATGAGTATTCTTGTCGCACAAGGCAAATTATACGTTATTTCCAAATATTTAGTTATATTTAAGTATACTTATTTGATACTGTATGGTCTCTTGTTTAGAGACTGTTGTCATCTTTAATATTTCAGTTTCTTTTTTTGGCGCTTCGAACAATGTAACTACGTCACTTAAAAGCGTTTTCTTGGTTTCTACAAATTTTGAATGAATTATTGTTATTGAAATAAGTGCCAAAAATAAAATATAGAATAACGATATCATTGCCAAGTGGCTGTAAAAGAAATACATCAATGTGTTTAACTGCCAAGCTATTGTATCTACGTGGCTTGGCTCTTGTACAACCTGTTCGCCTAAGTATGCTCCTCGAGGGAATACAAAAATCGCTTTAAGTTTGTATTTAGTTATTTATACGTTACCTGTTGAAACTTGGACGACAACAACTTCATAGTAATAGAATGGAGTGTGAGGAATGTAAAAAGCTTGGAAGAGATACCAACCGTAGTACTTCTATATTAATTTTGTTAATAGACTAATAGCCCGCTTTAGCTTCCCACGGGTTAATTTTTATTTTATTTATTTGTATATTTTTACCTTCTTATGGTTAACCTTTTTTAAAACCCCAATATTTAATACCCTTTGTTTCTAAGTGGAAGAATATGATATTCCGTGCGTCTAATTTTAAAAATAATGAACTTCCATACAACCATTCATCCCTCATTTTATTGCGTTTATGGATTAGTCAGTCGGGACAAGCAATATTATATTATGTATAGATAAAGTATGTTGTAATAATTATTAATTATGTATTTATTATTCCTCAGCAAAAAAATACAATTCAAGTTAAGGCTCGGGGTAATATTTTAGGAAAAACAATGCCTGTGTAAGAGAACTGCAGTCTTCAGCGTAAGATGTTTAGTATAATTTCACTTAATGTCTAAATAAATATCTCTCTCAGTGTGAGTGTGTGCTGTCATAAGTTCATAATTCTAATAATAAAACAAATAATTTTCTTCAACAATTTCACTGCTTAATTTAGTTTTAATACTATTTGATTTTATTTTTGTTGACAGTGATCTTTTTTTATTAATATGCACTTACTACTTACTGTGTCCTCTATAATGAATATCTACAGCATCATGCTTCCAAATTTTATATATCAAAGTAAAATGTAATTTATAGGTTAATCAATAAAGTTGAAATTGTTCTAATGACACCATTAAATACAGTCCTAAAACACATTTTTACCGGCAAATTAATGCGTGCAAAGTTTGTGCGCAAACGACTGTAATTTGTAAGAGGCAATTAATTGTAACAAGTTGAGTGTGTCGTTCCAAAGTAACATTCGTCAACCCTAATAGCAGACTCGTAGTACCACAACCTTAAGTGTTCCTGGCTTTCGTCTCTATAAATTAAAGTGATTTATTGACGCCAACTCTGAGGGCTAAAACTTTTGCCGTTTCAAATAAAAAATAACAGATTTCTCCCGGGGACTAATGAACGAGTCTTTTTTGTCTTTTGCTTTGTATTCAAGTTTATTTTGCCCGTGGTGAATAGCTCGTGATAAAAGAAACACTCCAGTATAAATTTTATTTCCGCGTTTTATATCTGAGTTTTACCAGATCGTCGGCATTTGTTTTATTAATTCATATTTTGTGGGGAGACTGAGAGAATCAGTTTTACGGTCTTGTTTTTTGCTATGACGTAGCTTTTTATAGATTGTAGTTATTGGAGATATAAAATGTTGATGGCATAAGTTTGAATCAAGATTTTTATTATGGAATATCATTATTATTTCTGATTTCTTATTACATACTCATTTATTTTTTTCTTAATTTGGAAATTTGTTTTTTTAAATATAGCAGATAATATGATGAGAACTACTTACTACTACTTCTGTTTACCAGGAAAACAGATTATTTTGCAGTTATTTGTGTTCCGGAACCAAACCCACAACGGGTTCTATTCCCACACAAGACTACGTTTTGTATGATGAGCATGATTCTTTGTTATACCTACCTACAAATAACATAATGTATTGATAAACATAATAAGTATATATTGAAGTTGTCTAGGTGCTATAGTTTATGCACTGCCATTTATTGAGGAGGGAAATAGGGAAATGCTCCTTACGCATATCTCTCTGCTCGGGAAAGTGGGACGTTTTTGTCGGGCTGAGGTGGTAGGTGGCTAGCACACCGACTACAATATACGCCTTGGTGGGTGAACCATCAAAATCTGATATATCTGTGGTCCACCCAGCGGCTACCTGCGCTACGAGGGCTCTGTCACCAGTAACAGGAATTTTGCCGGCAGTCAGAAGCAAGGGTGATAGTCTTCACACAAAATTATACGTTAATCATAAACCAAGAATCAATAAACCATACATTAGGTATATATGTTACTGTAAAAGCCCGAACTACGGTAAATCTTAGATTTTACCAGTAAATCTTAGGGTTTACCAACACGAGTCGGTAAATGTAAGAATATGTAAAAAAGAAACCATTTTATTGGGCTTTTACCATTAGAATTTAGTACAGACTAGGTTTTACCAGTGACGGTTGGTAAATGTTGGTTTTGGAAATAAAACAATGCATAGTTCTTAATCATTAATTTAAATTAATAATAATTCAAATCCTTACATACCTATGAGTGATTATTAATCATTTGTACTACTAATCAGTCAAATCGTTACCTATATCTTTTGGTATTTTTATTGATTAAGTTTTAATAACTAGTAACGTATTGACATGTTTATCTCACCATTTACCGTGTCTTTGAGGTAAATCCTAAGATTTACCAAGCGAATGGTAGTAAAAGTCCCAAATAAACGATGATCATAGAACGGTTCGGACTTTTACCATTAAGAGTTGGTAAATCTTAGGATTTACCGTAGTTCGGGCTTTTACAGTAACATATAGATACAGTAGGTATAGATATCCACTTATTTCGGTGAGCATGTAATCCTAGACAGAATCCCCTAGGGGCGATATGTAGACGGCTACACGTTACTAAACGCCCTTGAACTATCATAAAGGCAAATCAATAACAAGGTACTAGTAAGATGTGTTCTTAGTAATTATAATTCATAATAATAGCAACCCATATATGTCCCACTGCTGAGCACGGGTCTCCTCTCCTCTATCGAGAGAAAGAGAGTTTATTCCTTAGTCATTATAATCTTTTGTTTATGTTAACTCCTGCACTAGCGAACAAGCCCTGTGTCTCGGGGACTTTACAAACATACAATTAACGGACAAAAAGTACACCCAGACACGGGACAACCATTTATGGATCACACAAATTTTGGTCTCTTGTGTGGACTGAACATACCACACGCTGCACAGTGGTAAATGGCGAGGTAACCACTTAACCACTGATCAAACCATGCAGTCAATAATATAACATAAAGCATCACGCATTTGTCTCCGAAAGATGATGAAGGTAGAGTTAAAGGACATGAATGTTTCACCAGCTATTACTCAAGTAACAGTCTTTGTGGTCTAGAGCTTTTTAAGTGTGACTGCTGATCACGAGGTCCCAGGTTTGATTCCTGAGTCGGGTCAAAAACTTATATTTTATTTTGCTCTCATAAAATTCACATAAATCTCGAAGTTTTTGAATTGTCAGGGTTTACACCCCCAGTCAAAACGCACCTAAATACATTGGTACCACGTCTGATTTCTCTCCAATAAAGGTGGAGAATGCATACACACTACTTGTCTTGTGTGTATGCAAACTCTTTTACTCTTCACCATAGGCTTTTTACAAGGTAGGCAACGCGCGTCCATAAGCTACGGTATTTGTTTATCACCCAGTGGCGGGCCGTATCCCTTTATGGTATTATAAAACAGTTTTATTGTGTAACCAATATCAATATTCCAAAAACAAAAATATGTTACTTAGCACCATCACTATCTAATCTTTACTATTTCAGATAACTTTATCTAGTAAGTAGTTTATATGTATCTTTGAAATAATCTTCTTATCTCGGCTTTCAATAAACATTTTTTTAGGAATAAAATTTATTGAGATGCAGACATGCGTTTGTGCCATTAAATAAGCTAAGGTAGTGTGTTCATTAGAGGAGTTCGTTTTTTTTTTCTTCAAGCATACACCTCGCCTGGTGGTAAGCAGTTACCACTTACCATAGCATAATTACCGTGCCATTTACCTCTGCGCGGCGTGTTGTGGGTTTGATTCCCACACTGGACAAAAAATTGTGTGATCCGTAAATGGTTGTCCCCAGTCTGGGTGTAGTTTGTGTCCGTTAATTGTGTGTTTGTACCGTTCCCTACGTCACAGAACTTGTTCCTTAGTGCGGGAGTTGTCTTTTGAAATAACACATACACAACAATACATGCATAAATCGCGTATTACCAATTTAAAAACTTGTAACACATGGATAGTGTAATAGAGAGTAATCCTGGGATATATATATTTTTTTATACTACCAAGATGGCAAACAAGCATACGGCCCGCCTGATGGTAAGCAGTTACCGTAGCCTATGGACGTTTGCAACACCGAGGGTGTCACTCACGCGTAGCCGACCCTTTAAAATCCTTATAACTCCTTTCTTGAAGAACCTCATGCTATAGTCTCTTGGTAAAACCTCGGCAGGGAGCTCATTTAACAACGCATACCTAAATAAGCACTAAAGACCTGGGAAGCTACCATGACGTGTTGAGTAGAGTAAAGGGCCGTACGCTGACGTGTTATAATGTAAGTAGTTCGAGTGAGAAAGAGGGATGGAACTATATAGCGTCTATGGCTCTGTACCTCTTTCTCGCTCGAAAGATTCGCGTTGAACATATCATGTTACGGCTCCAGAACAGGTACAGTAACGTGAGTTGTTTGACCGAGGGAGAAGGACGGAATTATATTATAACTATATAGCTCCGTCTCTCTTTCTCGCTCGAATACACGTTACTGTACCTGTACTTACACGTATAAAAGGTATTATTTAGTGCGCTAAATGAGCACTAGGGACCTGTGTATTGGATAGCATTTTGTAAAAAACCTTATTCTATCCGGGAGTTACTCCATGACAAATCCTAGTGTTAAAATTTCTAGCTTGGCAATTGCTAGCGTCTTTAGGGTACGGTTACTGCAAACTATTAGGCACACCCATGCTTATTTTCCTCAAAAAAATCACACGTAAAAATTTCAACACACCTGTCACACAAATTCTACAAAAGACATGAGACAGGTACTTTAAAAATCCCCACAGGAATTGAAAGCGAAATCGCCCGTCTGAAAACATCAGGACACTAATGTGTCCTGAGGCACTTCACACACTTACTTACGAAGTAGTGTTTCATGTTCCGTATCTATCTGATAAATGGAATGATCACAAAACAAGTGTGAACGAGACTCCGGTACAAACGCTCCCGGCAACTGTTACTCGTTTTTGTTTCTGTATATCTAAATTTCGTTTATCTCTGTATCTGTTCGTGAGATACGACAAATTTCATTTATGGAAATATTTTGTTGTTTCAATATTGTCGAAATACTGTTACTGATTTAAGAGTGATAGGAAAATATACTCGTCTTGGCGGGGGCACTCCTATGCCACAAAACAAAGCTTCGGTTGTAAAGTTTTGGCAGTAATCGTGGGATGATTTTAATTATTTTAAAAAGACTTCTCAAGATTATTATGCTACACACACACACACATCTCAACCCATAAACGTCCCACTGCTGGGCACGGGTGGAGGTATATTATGCTACGCCGGTACAGAATTATATTATTACAATTATCGCTATAAAGATACCATAGCCTTGAACATATCTAGTGCTCAGAATCTTATTCTCTTTCTAATATCATAAACGCGAATGTTTGTGAGGGTAGATGTTTGTTATTACTTCACGCAAAAAACTACTAGAGCGATTTCAATGAAATTTCAATGTAAAATTTAAGTTAATACAGTCGAATAGCACATACGCTATACATTATTTAAAACTTCGTTTTTCAGGCGAGCGAAGCCGCGGGTAAAAGCGTAAGTCTGTATAGCTATGACAGAGGATTGTGATCCTCTGTGGCTTTATGTTTCCTCCACCTTAACCTCTTCGATAACAACTATCAAATAATACATTATAATATTTCAGAACAGAAGCTTCTGCTAAATAAGCCATATAACGACAGAATTTCAGATAAAAAGCATGAAACACCTGCTTACCTCGTATTTAAAGAAAAAAATGCGTTTCCCTCACAATATTTTTTCTTAATATTACCCCATATAAACCGGTTGAAAAACGCCACCTCCATAAAAGCACGGGCGTAAATTTTAATAATGACACAAAAGAAAACATGAGGACTTGGCTATAATGAAAACAGTGCTCCTCCCACGGCATTACTCGCAACTGTGCTCACACCGTCGTAACGGGTTAAAATCTGAATAAATAAATAGTTGAGCACCTGCATACGGCAGTTAAGTGCCCATTAGCCACTCAGAATGCTATCATTGTTATTATAATTGTATTCTTATGGTTGCACGAGATTTGTTGGTTTCTGTCAAACTCTTGTATGTATTTAAATGATTGAGTCTTCTGAAGATTAGGCTTTTGAACATCTTACGTAATAAAAACAATTTTGAGTTCTATAGAAACATAATCGCTTCTTTAAAACTCAATTTTGTTTTTATTACAAACGTCACAAGTTAAATTTTCTCAACCTCCTGATAATGTTGCGTTATTTTGAATAGTTGTGACATAAACATTGATTTTTATTCAAAGGAAAGTAATACAAATTGCTATTATAATTGTGTATGTCTAATGCTTATTAAAAGGAGAGCTTGAGGGGTTCGATCCCTCCATGTATCAGGAAGCACGTAAAACCGTTGGTTCTTCGCCTGATCTCTCTCCGGTCGTGTCGGATTGCCGTCCCATCGGACTACGAGTGTGATGTAATAGCGAGTCCTCATGTGTGTACCTATAATATGTCCTGGACCACTATTACTACAAATATATGTATATAAAACAGTGAATTAATGGAGATCAGTCGTGCTCGTATTTAGTCTTATATTCATTGAGTATTAAGTATGATTGCACGGTGGATTCAGTGGCTTTAAGAGGTAACCTCACCGTTTACCACTGGGCGGTGTGTTGTGGGTTCGATCCCCACACGGGATAAAAAAATTGTGACTGTGTGGGAGTTGTGTAAAAAAAAGGTCCCTAAGTAAGACATGGCAAACCTACCATGCGTTCATGCAGTACCGTAAAAAATGTAAACCGCGCGTTCATGAAATCCAATTTACTTTTCTTAGCATCAATTTAACTAAATTCTTTTTTATAAAGCTAATTTTCTTGCAATAAATTCACTTGGACGTATTCTAACAATCATTTAACTTGCCTCTTGATTCTCGAAGGTCTTTTGTGCTTTAGCAGTATGACCGTATTATGCTAAACATCTCGAGGCAATTGCAGAACGCCGGCTGCATTCAGAGGCTCATTCTCAGTTGAATAGCGAATTACCATGGTAAATTGACGATGGTATTATGTACCTACTCTGCCTCAGCTTATGAGTCCAAGTAATTTGATGAACATGAACACTTATATCAAAATTTGTTGACGAAGTTGGGAATAGACTTTGAAATGAATGCGTACTGTTTTGTTTTGTTATTCATTTAATTTTATTGTGATTGAATGAAGTGAAACAATGTTATGAGACTGGTACTATTCGTGCCAATCATTTACAAAATTGCTCTATGGTGGATCAAGAAATGACTGTCGATGATGATAAAGTTTTTGGTAATTTATAGTCTATTTTTTTTTCTGCAACTCCCTCACTGGAGAACAAGGTCTGTGTCGGGGACTATATAAACGAATGTGAAGATGCGTTTTGAAAGAAACGTTTTCCTAACCCAGAGTGACTCCATCTTAAAGCCCTGGTGCAAAAAAAATGGGTCGGCAACGCGCAAATGATACTTCTGGTATTGCAAGCGTCCATAGGCTACGGTAACTGCTTACCACCAGGCGGGCCGCATGCTTGTTTGCCACCCACCATCACAAGTAGTTTTACAAAACAATTTACCACATTCACACGTCTAATTTTATTACTTCCTTTTGTGTACGATGAAATGTCTTTATTAATTAAACTTTACCATAAACTAATTGTATTTATCAGAATGCGTGACGTTCAATGTGTTTTATATCGTCTTAATTACACCAACAATTAAACCACTTAGTTAATAAGTGAAAATAAAATGATCAAGATAAAGTTGTCTTTTAATCGCTAACCGGAATCCTCGAACTTCGAAGTGTAGGCAGGCAATCAGCAAGGAGGACGTATGACTTAATGGAAATGGCTGGCAGAGACTACATGTACAAAGCCCAAGACAATACAATTTAATCCTACTAATATTATAAACCCGAAAGTTTGTAAGTATAGATGGATGGATGGATGGATAGATGGATGGATGGATGGATGGATGGATGTTTGTTACTCTTTCACGTAAAAACTCGTGAACGGATGTGGATGAAACTTGGCACAGAGATAGATTCTGCTCTGGAATAACACATAGGCTACTTTTTACATTGAGAACCGACATTCACGTGGGCGGAGCCGCGGGCAACAGCTAGTAATATATATATATTTTTTAACAAACGTTTCACATGAAGAAACTTTTTTGTATGTATGTTACGCGATCATCCCACAAATTATTAATTGAATTAGATTTTTGTTTGTTTTGGTACTTTACTGTACTGTAAATATAAATTGTATCAAAATTGATCAACGCTTTTTGAGAAAATCAAAACAAAAAAATATCTACCTAATAACCCCCGCTGAAAAATAAAAACTAAAATATTAAAAAATTTAACCGACTTCAAAAATCGAAAAAAAAAGAACATGCTGAAGTCGGTGCCTAGCTGAATATTTAGGTCACAGGAGTAGCTTGGCTTTAATATTAGCTTTTAATATTTTGTTTATTTATAAATAAAATAAATAAATAAACCATTATTCGATCATGGTATTTATCAAATTGATCATGATTATGATCCATTTGATAAATACACAGACAATCGAAAATCATATTTATTATCTTCAAAATTATTATTGATACTGTGTTTATTATTGTAAGATACCTAAATTATTCAAGTTATTTTGTCTAGTACAAATTATGTTCTGCTAGTAACAGTTATCACCACTGACTTACCAACAATATCGCAGATATTTCCTTAAAGATATATGTTTGTTGATATGAAAACAAAGGCACATTTCAAGCTCATGTTCTATAGGATCAACTGAAGGGTAAGGATTATTATGGATCAGGTGTATGGCCAACCTTTTTGTGTCAGTATTGTTTTAACATATTTTTTTGTTTTATTTTTAAAGGAAAAATAAAAAATGTACTTCGTTTGAAGTTATTTTTTATTAGGTGAACTTCAGTTTCTAAAATCGTGCACGTTACTCATCTACGAAGATGCGTAGCTGCGTGCGATGTGTTCGATAACTGACTGATGACTGCCTCGGTGGTACAGAGGCCGCAGTATGCGCCTGCTGTGCACGAAGTTGTGGGTTCGATTCCCACACAGGACAAAACTTTGTGTGACCCATAAATAATTGTTCTGAGTCTGGGTGTAATTTGTGTCCGTTAATTGTATGTTTTTAAAGTCCCCCGCGACACAGAGCTTGTTCTCTAGTGCTAGAGTTGTCTTTTTAAAAAGAAAAAAAAAGAAAGATAATGTCAAAATTGATTCAGCTCACTACACGTATTGATAGCTGAATCAATGTTGACATTATTCTAAGAACAAATTGGCATTCTACTATGCCATTAGTTAAAATAAAAAAAAGTATAGAAGCAAGCAAGTCCGACTAGAGAAAGACCTTCACCTTGCAGAAGCATACAGTTCCTGTATGGAAGTATAGGTCTTCAGTGCTTATTTAAAGAAAGCTGTTTTAAAAAAAACAGTTTCCTTATACCATACAGTGGTAATGCTAAATGATAATGTTATATTCAGCATGTAACTAACACCACCACCCTATAAGTTACACACCACTAAACAAATACTACTAAAAGCGCGTAGAATTTTCGTCGAGACTATTTCACCGACGTTGTCTTCCCAACTTATTATTCGCTCCAAACAGAGGGTGACTCAAACACACCACTTAGACACCAAACAAGGGTGTATTAAGTGTGAGTTAAAATTTAAATTGATTCCACCCTCCTTTGGGAGAAAATTCAAATAGTGCATGGTGTGATCTGAAGCGGGTAACACTGTGTTTGTGGGATTCTTTTTCTGTAAATTGGACGCTTCGGGGCGTTTACACACAGAAAGAATTAGAATATACACGCATATGTGTGTGTAGCCAACGATGACACGCTTCATTTGACGAGGGTGAGCACACTAGTCGAACAATATTATACACAGAAACGGGTTACCTCTAAAAGAGAGGTAGGGTACCATACTAGTGAGCATGCCCGACTCGGGAAAGACCTTCACCTTACAGAAGTCCACAGCCAAATTTCTTAACACAGCGGTGTAGTTTGTGTTCTTGTGTGTAAGTACAGGTTGCCAGAGCTTATAGGAATGCGTTTTTAACATTTTCCTTTCCCAGGAAAATTCCCTGAAACCCTGGTGTTTATTTTTGGGTAGGCAATACGCAAGTGATACTTTTGGTATTGCAAGCGTCCATAGGCTATGGTAACTGCTTACCACCAGACGGGCCTTACTGCTGCTTACTATCTTGTTTGTTACCTAAGTAGTACAAAAAAGGTCGAAAGTTTTTTCTTTCACAGAGTTTTTCCTATTTACTAAAGGCAGAGATACTCATTACTTCACCTAATTGATTCCTTGAGTTTGCGAGATACGAAAGAAATAAACAAGCAAAGACAACTTCGCCGGCCTTTCAACAGTCGCTGATATTCTAGGTACGTATACTGAAGTTACGAAACGGAATATTTTTGAATATGAAAATGCCGAGATTCCATTAAGTCAGAATCAGTTTGAAAGAGATTCTCGTACAAAACCGCCGATCTAATTAGCAATTCTTCAGTAATTCAAAGGAAAAATTCAAAATTCTGTTTCGGATCGTTTACCGTTTGTGCTGTGTACAAAGCTCGCGAAGGCAGATGAGTTGTAATATCATGCAAATTTCTACAGTTCGAATAGGGATGCTACCGAGTACTCGATACATTCGATTCTCAGATGTACAAAGTGGATTTGCAGATCTGTGGCTGCACTTACATGGATCTTGAAATCTGTGATTAGTTTCCTGGTTTCTCCTGATGATAGGTTTTTTCTAGAACAATAAAATTTTTGCAACAAGTATATTGTATATGCAGTTGGCTAATCACCGTTGAAATCAAGTAACTCTGACCAAAATCAAAAATTTCCCTATCAGAATTTTAATGACAATGAAACTAATCTACTCTATCTACACTGGTGATATTACATAAGTAGAGCACGATAGTGTGCGCAAACACAGGTGCGCCTTATATTCCCTTACTCTCATAATAAGATGAAAAGGCAATCCGCCATGACCGAAGAGAGATCAGGTGTATAAAAGACTGTTCGTGCTTTCCTAAACACAGCCGATTGCTAAAATTTGCACATCTACTATGTCAAAGTCAAACTCATTTATTAATTTAAATCAAATACATGATACTTATGAACGTCATAAAAACAAATGCCAGCATACTTTTTTTCTACGGCCAATTCGCTGACTAAGGTAGGGCTTCGAGAAGAATTGGCAAGAAACTCCACTCTTTTTAATCGCCAGAGTATTACATTTACTATTTGATATGAATTTGATATTAGTGTCGACAAAAAGGGACGAATTTCTTCACGGAAAGTCAACTTTTCAACAACAATGAACTTTTTTGCCTGACTCGGGAATCGAACGCGAGACCTCATTATCAGTAGCCGCACTTGACAACCTCTAGATTAACGAGGCAGTTTTAATCATATACGAGTTGGTTAGAAAGAATATTATTATGATTCACATCACTAAATTTAAGTATGAAATTTTATTTTTCCTTTCATTTTCTTAAGGTTTCGGGTCATGTCGTAAAAATGCTTTTACATTCGTCTCGCTTACAATGTTAACAAAGGCTCGACTATTTTCCAAGCAGAATGCTTAATTGACTGAGAATTTTTGTACATTATACTTTCAAAATGAGGCCTCTAATGGTACTAAACAGTCTGTAACAGAATATGGGATGTCGTACCGTATTGTGAGTAAGATTATTATTTTTACTAAGGATTTTTTGAATGTAATCATGATTTATTTTAACAAATTAATAAGTGCGTTAAGATTATATTTGAGGCTTATTCATGCTCTAGAAAACAAGCCTGGTGTTGGAAGACATTATTAATATAGTTTTTAAATAAAAAGAACACCGAGACTCAAAACAACGTTGTGATTTATCCTGAGGATCTAATCATTTGTAGGAAATTTATAATCTTTATATAGTACCTAAATCTACCTAAGATATAGGTACTATATAAAGATTATAAATTTCATAAGATTTTTACACGAATAGTTACTAAAATAAAAGTAAGTTATCTTTATCATGTCACGATCCTAAGGCTGGCCTCTACTTAGGTCAACGCCTTGCGTTCCAGCGTGGCAAAGTGGCTAGTCTTGGGCACCTTTCCTCAGAACTGCGACTTCAATCAGATATTCTATTAATAGGTAAGTAGTAAGTAGGTTTAGATAATAATTATAAATCTTTTTTTCAGTTAAATAGGGATTTGAATTTGGTGAATTGTTATTCCTATGCAAAATAAATCAGTAATCCTTTTTTGACAACATAAATTGACAAACAAAGAATGGAAGAAAACAAAAATAAAGGAAGAGACACGTTACTCACACATGCACATGTATGAGTAACAGCGTTGCCATTTTCGCAAGACGCCACGTCGACGTCGTCGTGCCCTCCAAACATCTGCCCAAATCAATCTTAAATATTGAATTTGCGTCCTAATCTGATGGAAACTTTTACGGGAAACGAGTTTCTATTACATTTTAACACAATTTGTTTCGAATTTGAAATTTTCACCTTCCAATGTAGGCGGTACTTGAAACTCTTCAAAAAGGGGGTTCTAAATTTTAATTGCAAACGTGCGATAATGTGATTTTATACGTTATAATATTAAAATACTTGTAATTTGAAAGTAAGTTGTTTAAAATTATATTCGTGTCGTTACTTTGTGACAGATGTTGAAATTGTGTTTCAATTAGTGAAAAGAATTGTAAATTAATTTCACCATGGTGGTATTACATGGAAAGATACTTAAGCTTCTATTTTATACTAGGAGTCGTCCGCGACTTCGTCTGTGTGGTAATTTGCAATATTTTCCCCGATTTTGCAACAAATCTTACTACTGCTCCGCTCCTTTTGATCAAAGCGTGATGTTATATAGCCTATAGGCTATATACCATAACAAAGCCTTCCTGGATAAATGCACTATGCAACAAAAAAATATTTTTTCTAATCGAACCAGTACTTTCTGAGATTATCGCGTTCAACCAAACAAACAAACAAACTCTTCAGCTTTGTAATATTAGTATATATAAAAAGGCAAACAATAATACGGCCAGCTTAATTAAAAGCAATTATCATAGCCTTGCCTGTTTAAGGCGCTCATAGCCTTGTGCACTTGCTGGTCGGTAAACGAGTGCGTTAAGTAACCAAGGGCGCGGCAATCAAAACATTGGGTGACCCCATAGTGGTATATCTTTTGAGTGACTCCGTCTCGTCCAAAAGTCGGTCTTGACTGTTAAGTTGTTAAACCACGATAGAAGTCTAAATATTGGCGATCTAAAAATCTCTATCACCAGGTTGGCCACTAACCAAACGATAAAAAGAAAAAGTTTTCACAAAAGACCTATTAAAAACCTTATAACTTTCTTTCTTGAAGAGCCCCAGCTCTCCAATTATAAGGTTTTTAAAGGGTCAGCACCGCGCGAATGACACTTCTGGTGTTATAAGCGTCCATAGGCTACGGTAACTGCTTACCGTCAGGCGGGCCATATGCTTGTTTACCACGTTGGTAGTTTAAGCAAAACACTTGGTAGTATAAAAAGACGCTTGCATGACCTGCCGACCCAGAACAATGAAGCTTATATCACAGTTTTGTGCTACAGTATTCCTGGAATTGAGATTTGCCTCTGAAACTTATTTTTTTATTTATTTTATTTTATTTATTTAGGAATCAAACAGTCTTCTACAAAGTAATAATACAAAGCTTATGTTCTAAAAGACCTAAAGTTCCATTATTTTAACAACTAATATATGTAGTTTTTATCGAGAACACTAGACAAAGCATACAAGTTTATGAAATTTATTACTTATACAGTTTATATACGTATCTTTGAACTATTCTGGAGCAGTAATTCACTTATTTTCGATCTAAATTGTGTATATGAGTTCGAAAAAACGTCGACACTATTTAGTTTATTGTCATATAAATTACATGAGCGTCTTATAAAGGTATGCTTAGCATAGTTTGTGCTGCACACTGTGGTAGAAAAGGTATTCATAAGACGTGAGGAGGGCCGCGGTACTCTAAACGTGATTTTCTCTAATAATGATGATGAGTCAATTCTGTTATTAATAATCTTAAACAGAAACATTATATCGAGGTAAGAGCGCCTGATCACCAATGAGTCGATACCATGCCTCGACGCAGCAGTCTGGTAATTTATAAAAGTATTTCCAGTGCGATACTCAAGAGCTTTCAGGAATTTGTTTTGTATTTTCTCTAAACGTTCAATGTGCACCGTATACTGAGGATTCCATACAATACTTCCGAACTCCAGAATGCTGCGAACGTAGGCGTAATATAAGACCTTGTATGTGAGGGAACTTTTAAAGGGTTTAGATAATCGGAGAACCATACCAAGTTGTTTATATGCTCGAGATATGATACTGTCTATATGAAAATTGAAATGAAGCTTCTGATCGAGTAGGATACCTAGATCTCTGATTATATTAACACGATTTATTGGGTTATTAGAAAAAGTATAATTGTGAATTATTGGATTATTTTTGCGAGAAAAAGTAATAACATGACACTTGTCTGAATTTAGGTAAAGTTGATTATAATGACAATAAGTTTCAAATTTGGTTAAATCATTCTGTAGTTCAATACAGTCTGACTCCGAAGCTACAACTTTAAAAATTTTAGTATCATCTGCGTAAAGCAAATGACATGAACTAGCAAAGATAGCATCAATGTCATTGATATATAATATGAAAAGAAAAGGTCCTAAATGTGATCCCTGGGGAATTCCTGAAGGTATTTTTAGGAATCTCGATGTATAACCCTTAAGAGCCACGGCTTGACTACGATTCCTAATGTATGAGTTCAGCCACCTCAAAAGATCACCGTGTATACCGAATCTTGCTAATTTCTGTAATAGTGTGTAATGATTTAACTTGTCAAATGCTTTAGAAAAATCGGTATACACGGCATCCACCTGACATCCGCCGTCTAGAGCATTGAGAATGTAATCCGTATATGTGACTAAATTAGTGTCCACACTTCGGCCCTGGAAAAAACCATGTTGGTAAGGTGAAATATGTTTGCATACGATAGCATTTAGTTCAGAGGTAACTATTTTCTCTAAAATTTTACCAAAAACACATAATTTAGAGATAGGTCTATATTGTTTGACGTCGTGTCTATTACCTCCTTTTGGTATTGGTGTTATTAAAACTTGTTTCCAAATGCTTGGAAAACAACCTTCCGACAATGACTTTTTAAATACCTTTGTTAAGGGAACTGTTAATTCTCTGTATAATTTGGAAATAAGTAAAGGATGTACCATGTCAGAACCAGCGCCCTTATTCACATTAATTCGTTCGAGATGCTTCATAACTATATCTTCCGATATATTTATGGTAGAAATATTAATTGGGGAAATCCAGGTACTCACAGAGGGGTAGGTATCATCGTGATCATTATCTGTGATAAAAACTGAATGGAAATAATCGTTGAACATGTTGGTTATTTTTTCACCGTTGGTAGATGTTATGTCATCATATGTCATAAAATTGGGTATGTCATTTGTTGCAAATTTAGATTTTATGAAGCTCCAGAAAAACCTAGGACAGACTGTAATTTTATCTTCAGCAAATTTTATATAATTATTATAGCATTCGATTTCTAATTTCTTCACCCTTTTTCTTAATAATTGAAACTCATTATAATCGAGGCGATCATTATAATTTTTCCATTTAGCATGGACTTTTAATTTTTCACGAATCAGTTTAATTAAGGCTCGCGAATACCACGGGGGATACCTGTGTTGAGGACTCATTTTCCGCTTGGGAACATGATCATCGATTAATTTGTGTAAGATAGAGTAAAAATATGTAACAGCCCGTTCTGTGGTCATGTCATCAATCACCGTCCAGTCGAGATCTCGTAAACCTATACTAATTTGTTCTAAGTTTGCTGAATGGAAAAGATATTTATAACTATTGTTAACGGTTAATTGAATTTTGCTATTTAAATTGAGTACTAGTTCCAAGGCTTTGTGGTGAGGGTCTTCCATTATAAGAGGTGAGTCACAGGCTGCTACTTCACACGACGAATTGCTCAAAATTAAATCTAAAATACGGCCATTGGCATTAGTACAACTATTATATTGCTGTAGATTAGTTAGATCTATGAAGTCCGACAGCATAGCGGCTTTAGTGTCACTGTTGATTGAGATTGTTAAGTGAGTATCTGTAGTAGGAGTCCATGAAGCGTAGGTAATATTAAAATCCCCCAACAACAAAAACAAAGCATCACTATCCATTTCCACTCTATTTGAAACAGATTCAAAGAATGTTTGAAGCGAATTTAAATGCTGTGAATTGTGTGGAAAGTAAGCACACCCTATGCAGAGAGTACGAGAAGAGGGAGCGACTTTTAGGTGTCTGTGTCCGATGTTAACTCCACGCTCAGCCACAACTCCTCGGAGGTACGTGACGAGCACCACTCGTCTCGCCGCTGCGCACTTAGACCGCTCCTAACTGCGATAAGAACCCCGCCGCCTCGAACGTCACCACTCCCGCGATCCCGCCGGTACACATGATAATTACAATAAAAATACTCGGCATCACTAAAATTAGGGGTTAACCATGTTTCGGTTAAACATATAATATCATAGTTACACGTTAGTACGTTTGATAAAAATTCATTCGATTTAGTACGCAATCCTCTCACGTTTTGGTAATATATATTAAGTGTAGTTATTTCTAGTATTGGACTATAATTTTAGGTATTTTATGAAGTATAACGTCCCACAGTGCACAGAACAAAACAATGTCGAGCTCAGAATTATTATAAGTTTGTGATAATAATATTAAAGTAAAAGTGGGTAATCTCATATACATGTGCAAAAATGTTACTTTAAAGCTCCATAATGATAATAAATGATTCATAGCATAGTGTAAATAATCACTTAACATACAAAAAAATACGTACTGTTTATACAATTGAAGAATATAATGGACATAACTATTTGAAATATTAATATAATATAATAGTCATTTCAAATTTAAAAGATCACTTTCATTACTAATACGCACTATTTTTGAGCGGTCGTTTTTTCGCATTAGTATTTTACATTCCTTTATCCAAATATAGGCGTAACTAAGCTCGACCTTACGCTCCCGAGCTCTCTTCAATAGTATTTTATTAGTATTATAATGACAATTTTTCAAATGACGTCACATCGTTTACGGTAAAGTAACGAGAGTGACGTTGCGGCGACGATTTTAAAACAATTATCGCTTTCCCTAGTCGTAAGCGTTTATTATAGGACGTTAATTATACTATCGCACTAAATGTCTCTCTTTTACACCAGGTATTTTATATGCATGTATTTAGAAATATATAAGTATGTTTATCAGTTGTCTGGTTACCATAGTACAGGCGCTGCCTAGTTTTAGATCAAATAGCGTTGTGTGAGTTGTCCCGAAAATATTATTATTATTAATCTAACCCTCCTGATGAACAGTCGCACTCAACGACCACTAGACCAACAAGGCAAACAAGAAAGAGAAATATGTTTTTCTTCTTTTTCTTTTTCTCAGCCAGTTAATGTCCACTGCTGAACGTAGGCCCATATGATTCCACAAAGGCCGGTCTTGAGCGGACTGCATCCAGTGGCTTCTTACAGCTCTGACCAGGTCAACTGTCCACCTTGTAGGAGGTTATCCCACTCTGGGCTTTCCTGAACGTGGTCCCCACTCGAGAACCTTTTTACTTATACTGTGATATTATACTTTATATTTACTACTAAAGCCAGCTGTGCATTAAAGTCACCCAATAAATACCATATCAACATATTTCACAGTTCAATACATCTCATTCATAATGAAAGCGATTAACGCATAACTATGGAAATTTCACATCGATACATTGACAGTTCGCAGTATATTCTGCTGCATTATTCCAGATTACAGCTGTAATCCCAATTTTCAACGGTTGGCAACACTTTTTCGGGCTTCGACGGCCAGCGATGGGATTAAGCCACGTCAATGGGTGTTTCACTACGGGAGCTCGGAAACTTTATGCTTAAGCCTTTTTACACGAAATCTACTTTTTAAGTATGCACCTTATTAATTAATTAAGCCCCTTGTTTTGAAGTTTAGAGGGTGTCTGATGTGCTTTTGTTGGATTTATTTCGTGATTGGTGCCTTTTTGTTGAGTTGCCATTTTTATTTGTTCATTTATTTATGATGTTTCATGGATTTTGATAACTAAATAAAATAATAGATTTAATAAAACACTTCTTCTTTTTCTTCTTGATGTCAACTATTCTTGTTTGTTCTGTGTCTGGGTGTAATTTATTTATAATATGTATTGAGAAATATATAAGTATGTCTATCAGTTGTCTCTGCCTAGTTTGGGATCAGATAGCGATGTGTTAGTTGTCCCGAAAATATTATTATTATTCTAACTTGTACAAGCCAGATTTTCCTAGTAGAACACTAATTACTTTAAATTAAATTTAAATGAATCAAAAACAAGTCTCATTTATCCGATAACTCCAATCAACTTTTAAAAACGTTTCTATTATGGTGTACAATAAACATTTTTTAATATATCTTGTCATATCAGTACTATTAATAAATATCTAGTGTCGTCTCCTGAAATAAAATTACCCACGCAAATAGCGTGCATATAAGCAGAAAACACAATCCATAACGCGTCGTCGAGCATCAATAACTAAATACCATGTTCATCAAAACGTTCCACCACACTGTAGTTAACAGCTTCAATCAAATACATACCAGGACTAGACTGAAAATCCAGTTACAAACAGGCATTTTTTAAGCTAAAGCCAGTCAGATTTCACAAGCAACTTCACTATTCAAAATTAAATTCCTCGTGCTGTTTCAGTTTAAAGACACACAGCTAGTTACTGTTAAATAAAAGCCAACGGTAGGATCAAAGCTAATAATAATGTGAATTTATGAAGTCAAGTTAGAAAATCACGGTCCAATTTAGACCGATTCAGGACGTCTGTGGACCGTGGTTTTTTAAAATAATCATTTTAGCTTAGCTAAATAAGTATGTCGAAGCTCAAACTTATTCATACGCGAAGTACTCTTAAAAAGGAAACCGAAGTCTTCGCTAAGCTTAGCATAATATATAGATACTCGTATAATAGATTTTTGATTAATATAGATATCGATGAAACGTCACCGGCATCCCTGTGAAATGAATGTTTCTAAGTGTGGCATAACGTCCATAAGCTACGGTAACTGCTTACCATCAGGCGGGCCGTATGTTTGTTTCCCTCCTTGGTAGTATAAAAAAATATATATATAACGCATTAAATTTAAAATACTAACAGTACATATTATTTTAAATTTAATGCGTTTCGCCTAATGAGTAGTTACAAGCGTCTCAAACAGCTAGAGCAAGCCTACTCGAAAACCAAAGGCAGTACAAGTGGTTTTTTGCTTGTGTTGGCTCTAAGTGTGGTTCTATTTGTAAGACATTAAACTGGCTGTTGTTTTCTAAGCTGTGGTACTTCGGACTATGCGTATCCACCATCCAGCAATTCTTATTTAGCCTGTTTTGCTATCATAAATCTTTTGTTATCTCTCTTTCCATTAACATTTTTATTCGGTATTTTTGCATTACCGTTCGCGTTTACGTTAACGTTTTTGAATGTTATGTTTGTATTCGATAAGGCTTCGGAAGATTATTGTTGTGTTGGATTATTATGAATATTTTTATCTCTTTTGGACCCTTGCAGTATCAGGAGTCGTGCTGTCGACCCTACATCTTTTAAGACTAGACTTTTGTGTAATAAATAAACCTGGGATTAAGAAAATGTGTAATTATTTGGCTGCATCTCTATTAGCTCTCCTATAATGTAGACGTCTTTCCCCAATTGGACTTGTTTTTCATTTATGGTACAAGGGCGACCCTGAATTGGTATCTCCCTCAAAGACTTCTAACTTGACTTGCTTAACTGATGCAATTATATATTCCTAGCTGTTGCCTGCGGCTCCGCCCGCGTGGCCCGCATGTCGGTTATCGCTGCAAAAAGTCCGTCATAAAACATCATCCATCCATCTATCCATCCATCCATCCATACTCACAAACTTATTATTAATATAATAATAAATAATTATCCTTACTTATATTATAATATTAGTAAGGATATATTAACTCCCTGGCCCACCATCTAGTCACGCCCTTTGCACAAGGTACAAGCATACCTACTTCAAAAATATCAACCAAAAACGAAGGAAAGAGTACTCGATACATTTTCCTACCTTCTAAAGCGTATATGCATAAAGTGTAGTTATTTATCGGGCAGTTCTCTCGGAGCGATGTTTCGCTAGACGACGTAATGGGAATAGGCTTGCTCGACCGCCGGGCTTACTGTGCCGCACTTTACGAGTATATCCAGAATAAAGCGCTCGTTTTCACATACGATGTAGTTGTTTTTAAGTGGTGTTCTTTGAGAAAATAGAGGCAATAATGGTACGATTATATACAGTTCGATAGTGATTTAATAAGTAGTATATTTGGTAGATAGCCTTGCTTTTCAAAACTTCTTTACACAACATGCGATGCATTTTTTTTATAAGTAGTTAACATAGCCTATGGACGCTTGTAACACCATAAATATCACCCGAGCGTAGCCGACGCGACTCTTTAAAAGCCTTATAACTTTTTTCAAATTAATCAATTGTCATGCATTGTGTTTATAAAATATTAATGACATAAAATAATTGAACTATTATTAAATAGGTTTGGACCAAATCACAGCTGTAATATGAAAAAAATAATCAGGTGAGCCATTCCGCTCAAGACTGAATATTGTGGCAATCTTTGAAAAGGCCTATGTCCAGCGCTGCAGCGAGCGGTTGCCCTCTTTCGGCTGCGACGAAAGGTAGCGCACCATACTTGAGAGCAAGACCGAAAGTATAGAAGGAGAGTGTGAGTACAGATGTCCAGCGATAATTTAGGAATGCGTTTTAAAAGGAACCTTTCCCTATCTCAGAGATATTCCATCTTGAAGCCCTTGTGTACAAAATGAGTCTGCAACACGCAAGTGATACCTCTGGTTTTGCATGCCTCCATGCTACGGTAACTGCTTAACATCAGGCGGGCCGCTTATTTGCCATGTGTATGCGAGTACTATAAAAAAAATATTAGCCACGTCTATATCTTTAACTTTTTGTTCCACAAATTAAATATAACATCCCACTAATGTTATTACTATCGCTCAGTGGAAGAATGAGTTGGCTGAGGTACTTTTAATACCTTTAAGATTATAAACCCTAAAGTAGGTACAGATTATATAATTCTTACCACGTAAGCTAAAGTCAACGTCTATTTCTGAAATGTACGAGAGCAAATGGATTAGATGTCATTGTGACAGCGGTGGCGGCGGCGGTGGCAGTAGAGCGAGACTTACAGATGATTTTAACTTTATTGGAAATTTAGTTCGCTTCTAATAATGTAACTTTATTAATAGCTTGAGAGGCTTTTAGAATAATATTAATTTAGGTAATTATGATAGCGAAACTGTAAAGGTACGAGGTTTATAATCTATACACGTATAATTATATAAATGAATCTCTACTGTCCTTGTGTCATTAAAAAGAAAGTTTACATATACTTTGGAGAAATTTCTTACAGAATATACCCAGGCAAAGTCCGGGTGGGCCCCTAGTTATGTATATTTTTCGTGTAAAACATGATTTTTACTCTTACATACAATATCTGTTGTTTTAAGTGTTGTCCTCTTACTATTATAGCAGACAAGTACACAAGTGTGTGTACAAACACATGTGTGTTCTTTATTCTCTCACTCTTATAGGCCAAAGGCATTGCGAAACGACCGAAGAGAAAAATAGCGTAGGACCAACGGCTGTTTACATAATAACCTGAAATCACCATTTTATAAAAGAAATTGTTATCAGAATAATCAGACGCAAAACCAGGGGTATACTAACGCCAACATTCCAAAATATTTATATCCTAGAAATTTTATACTTATTTCAGATACTTTTAAAACATTCTATAGAACCATAGTAATGTAATATTTTTGAAAATTCCAAATACAACTTAACGTTAAAAAATAAAGAAGATTTCATTTCATACACTTTTGCAAATAATTTTGCAAAAGTGTATGAAATAAAATTTTCATTTTTTTTTAAATGTTAAGTTGTATTTGTTAAGTTAGTTGTAGTGTCAAGCTATAACAATGCGATTCTTTTCAGATACCAAGGTAGTTATGACGCTGACTGTACATTAACAAATAAACCATTTTTTTAAAGACATCTCCCGCACGGTGTACATAAACATACAATTAACGGACACAAATTACACCCAGACTCAGAATAATTCTTTGTGGGTCACACAAAGTTTTCTCCTGTGAGGGAATCGAACCTACAACCTCGTGTACAGCAGGCGCATACTGCGGCCACTGGACCACCGAGGCAATTTCTACATACCTCTTCAGGATCAGGCATAACACTACTTATATAAATCACTTTACCTTTTTAATCAATAGAGGCCAGCGCAATATACTTTTCCCACCCATCAAACTGAAAGTCGCAATGCGTACAAACAAAACCCAGAATCAAAATACTGAAACTGAATCTAACAAAAACAAGAAACAAAACCAACAGACAATAAGAACACTCCTGTCCCCATTTCTCTCACAGATGACCATTAGGGATAGCAAAATAGCTAATATACATAACTATAATACAGATAAAAGGTTCTATAACAAAAGTACATACATATGAACACCACATTCTCTTTCATACAATTGTACTGCGTTAATTTTTTGTGTAGCACAGAGGCTTTTAGGGGACATTGATTAATAGTCGAAAGAGGAACATGTATCTCACTTTTTATTCCCCGACCAGCTTAAAATGAACTACTTCGCCTCTCTTTCCTGTTTATATTATTAGTAATGAAGCGGATAGTGAACTATGATCATGGATCAGCTTAGTGTGGTTGGCGAGGTGTTTTCAAAAGTGCGTTCAGTTCAGTAGGAGAGCTCTAAAGGAAATCGCTCGTGTCATTGCCACATTATTAGTATTAAGGGCTTTCTGTATAACTGTGGTTTGTGGCTTATTTTTATTTAATTTTGTATTGAAAAGGTATATTTAAATGTATTTAATACTTGTGGTGATTTTATGTTGAAATTTTGATTCGGAATAATTAAAAGTTTAATTCTGTATTTTATTGCATCACATAAAGTGACATAATTAAGCGTACGGTTGGCTTGGCGGTCAGCAATTGCAATACAAGGCCCAACACTTACGCGTTATCACTCTTAAATTACAGGCTATTTTTTATAATCTACTTCGACTATTTTTATTTATTCTTAACCAATTAAAACTTTGGAAGCTTTTATTTAAAACAAAAGATCCGCTTATTGTGGCTACTAAAATTACGAAGACTAATGGTTTAAACGGGAAATGGAGAAAATAAAAGAATTAAAATGGTGGCAACATTTCATTAACAAAAAAGAAAACATTTAATGGTGTGATGTGGCTAAGCAGAGATATTAAACCCGAGACATACTTAGCGTACGTGACAATGAATTCTATTTATACTACGTAGACGAAAAACGAGGCCCGCTTGAAGGTGAACAGTTACTACAGCAGGACTATAGATTGCAATACTTAAGGCACTTATTACCCGTGGCGTAATAAAATGTTTTTCAAAAACGCATCCCAAATGAACACAATGGAGTTACACATTTATCTCAAATTCAGAGAATTTACTATAATATTATTATAACTTAGAAAATAAGTCAATGTAACTTGTATAGTGTCAGACATAGACTTCGTAGCAACTATGTGGCAGCGGAAAGGCAGTTTCGAACTTTCAGAGGTTCAAAGTTTAGTCGAATAAATACTGAAATCTATGGAGGCAACACGTTTACTTTGACGATATATATTTTGTCGATATATATTACTTTGCTTTTCTTATTCAGTATATCAGACTTGCTACATAGATACTCGCAAGTGATGCCCCAGGTATTGCAAGAGCCCACAGGACGTAGTAACTACTTTCCATCAGGCTCTGACAATATACATAAGTAGTAAAAAAAATGCTCATTATGTTGCTTGATGTAGTACCAAACACGCTGAGAAAATAAGTTAATTTAAATTACCACATAATTCTTGTAACGTAAGCTAAGTATACATTAATTTTCCGTGCCCATTAAAACCGCAGATAAGCCGAGTTGTGCTGTCAACTGGTACATCGTTAATTTCGCGGGAAACTCAAGTTTTTATTGTGCGTAATTTTTCCCTTTCCCAGAGCAAATATATCGTCCGTACAGTTAGTAGACATGTGACACAACGAATGCATTTATCATAGGGGCAATAAAATTATGCCTCGTTGGTTTCTTCGGGCGATTAATTGTGCGGTAAGAAGTAGTTGCGGTTAGTTTAGGTTTTTTGTTGAAAAGGATGTTATTTTAAACTGTTTGTATAGACAATATTATTTAACAGCTAAGGTTAGATTCTCAAGTCGTGCAAATTTTTATTGGGAATTTCTTTTAGAAAAATTAGTACGTACGAAATAGCTTTCATCGTCATCTTCAAATCGGGACAATCCCACCCACATGCCCACCGCTGTGACTCCTGGAAGCCTGGATTAATAGCGGAGTAACCAACTGATGGACTGAACTAAACTTACTGTCTTGGACCCCGCAACGTCATCGTCATCATCAGTCAAAAGACGTCCACAGGTGGGCCTAGGCCTTCAGGCTTATTAAATAATGCAAAAGCTAATAATTTTATAGTCTCTCCCTATTGTATTTTAATTAAGTTTATATGTTCGTGAGTATTAACATTTATTCATACATTATACATATTGAAAAGTAAGTTAATTTCGTACATAAAACATACAATACAATAATACAGGCAGTACAAGCAGGCCAGTTACAAAACTCAGAGTATATCGACGGCCTAAAATAAAACATAATTCGTTTGCGAAATTCATTTATAACGGGCGTTGTATTTGGCGAAATTCTAAACTCACGTCTGATCCACCAACCTATATTATTTAGGCCAACGCGTATAAAATAAGATCTAAACCCTTTCAGCTCTCTTGATAGAGCTAGGACTCCTCTCCCCCTCTCTCTAGGACTCTCTAGCTCTAGATAGACATAGGACTCTTTTTATTTTTATATTATATTATACTCGTAGTATGTATCACTGATATCTTTTTAAAGAGTAGGTACTCAAATTTACGTTCACCAAAGTCCCTTTCATTCCACTAAGACATCAAAATACTAAAAGTCTTAAAAGAAATTGTTCCCTAAATTTTCCAAGCAGCTCTCACTTTCAGACAATAAACTGAACCCTCAGATTGGTAACCCTCATCTCGCTGTGAACTGTACTAAGCGGCTATAAACTGAAGAAACAGCTGTACAATTTTCGAGTCCTAGTACCTTCTAACATATGAAGGCTTTAAGCTCTTATAGCTTAAGGTACGGATGCGCGCGTCTAGCTTTCGGAATACTGAAACCCTCTCCCCTCAGTACCGTGTTGGCTGCCAGGAAGGCTGCACGCGTTTGGGCGGCGAATCCGCCCACGAGATCGTAACGCCGGCTTTTTGAGTGTTGTGTTGTGAACTGACTTTGTGATTGGACTTTGTTTAATGGATTTATGGCGTAAGTATTTATTATTCTAATTACTATTTTTACATTCAGTATTTTTTTTGGGGTCATGATGTTTTAATATGTTTATTGATAAGTGTTTAAGAGTTACATATTAATCAGTTATCTGCTCTGAATTACGAGAAAAATTATGAGAAATCAATTACGAAAAAACTTTTTTTTTAATTTGGATCTTATTAGTGTTTTTATTGCTGCTATGATTTAAGGTATAAAGTGAGGAATTGTAAAAATATATTTAGGTACGTATCGATTTTTATCTTTCATGTATAATTTCGCTAAATACTGAAATAAGATAAATTATTTTGTACGCAGGAATACAACATTAACATTAACATAACGGTACACTTGAGTGCCTAATATTGCGTCATTGAGCTATTATTGTAAAAGGACACTTTTTCGTGTACTATCAAAATAAATTATCAATGCAGCGATAGTAAAACTAAATACATGTCATTTTGTAAATAGGTATGTTACTTAACTAACTTGAGTAGGTAAATATTTTATTCCGTCTCATACATTGTGGTTTTACAAAAAAAAATAGCCCCAGTAAGTTATTTTCAATAGCTGACTTGTGTCTCAACAACCTTAGGATGAACAGGAATGGCCAGAACACTCAAAATTATGTGATGGTGTAATAACTTATATTGCGTTCCAATTGACTAATACTTACATTTTAGTATTATTGTTGAGATAATTTTATGTACCTACATATATTCTATTCTTGGTATAATAAAATACCAAAACACCCCAAATTTGTTTTGATTAGAAGAGTACGAATGAAAAAAAGAAAATAAAAAAACGAAAACTCATGATGTTATAAGCTGATTTCATTGTGTAATTATTCCTGCACAATTATGTAAACCTAGCGGAAATTGCCACTAGCACCGCGCATACCAGAATACAAACCATATCGGTTTATTGTGAATTTATAAAATTAAAATATGTCCTGTTAAAACACGGATGTTCAACATTGACTGGCCTGTTGGTCTAGTGGTTATTGACTCTTACTGCTACGCCGGAGATCGTGGGTTCGATTTCCATCCTGGACAAATCTTCGTGTGATGAGCACGAATGTTTGTTCTGCGTCTGGGTGTAATTTATCTATAATATGTATGTATTTAGAAATACATAAGTATGTTTATCAGTTGTCTGGTTACTATAGTACAGGCTCTGCCTAATTTGGGATCAGATAGCGATGTGTGAGTTGTCCCCAAAATATTATTATTATTCTCTTTATTTATTTTTTAACACATGATTTACATTTTTAAATATATAAAAACAAAAATAAAAAACCTATATATTTAAAAATATAAAAAAACAGGTCCCCACCGGTATCGGGAACTAAGTCTAAGCTACCGGCGGTTAGGGCTCCAGAGACAGGAACCTCCTCACTATACGTGCCGTGTCGAGGAGCACTGCCTTCTGCATCAGACCCTTGATCCATCCACCTAACGCGAGCCTCTTAGGTGTTGGTCGAGGCTCGTGGCTATTAAACCATTCACTGCGACGACTATTATTATTATTAAAAAAATGTCAGACATTATTGGGACAAAATATAACGTGGTTTAAAAATTACTATACTTGAATCTATTGCTGATTCTGAACAAACTTTTTTAGGTTTCGCTTATACCATGAGTAAATTTAAGCATTGGAATCATTAAAACAATTAACCAGTACCTACTTAACATTCTTCTCAAAGTAATAAATCTTTGAAAGGTTAAGGTTATGTAAATACTTACTGAGACTTATTGTTTTTATTTATAGTAGCACAATACTGGTAAGAAATGAAGCATGCATTATAATAACAAGGTATTGTTAACTTGTGCATGGTAACGGCCAATAAAGAGAAATTGTGGCGTGATAATATTTGTTATTGAAGTTATAAAATGTTATTTGTGTATACGTTTTATATTGTAATTATTGCAATTATAATTAGTTACAATTTGCGTAAATATAAATGTTATTTTATATCGGATACGCTTATAAAAGGGGTTTAGGGAGTCACGGGTCTGTTAGCATACAAAAAAATTAAATGGCGGAATATTTGATGGATGAAATAAATTTAAAAAAATATTATGATTATGTAATCCTTGTACATTTTTGAGCTACTTTATTTTACTACTTGGGTGGCAATCAAGCATACGGCCCACCTGATGTTAAGCAGTAATCGTAGCCTATGGACGCTTGCAATACCAGGGGTATAACTCGCGTGTTGCCAACCCATTTTTTGACACCAGGGCTTTAACTAACATAGTTTTAAGTAATATAAACTAACAAAAGTTATAATTATGTATGTTAGTCTGTAAGGTATGTATCTATGGAATGTATTTTCTGAAAATAAATGATTATTATTATTATTTAAGATGGAAGTAGCCCTGGGATAGGAATTCGTTATTATATAGCTAGTCCGTCCGATTAGCCATCGTAGATGATATCAAATGTAATATTTTAGGCACAATGCTTTCATTTACGCTCTTCCTATTTATTGTTATAATTGCGTTTTTTTAAATTCTCGCTGTAGTCGGAAAATGTTTAGCAGAATAATCTACCAAGGGCACGTTTATCCTATGGATGTGCGATCAGTGGTATATATAAGGGTATATATATGTAGAATCGTCATAAAGATTCCTTAAATTACATAAATCAGGACTATGGAAGAATTTCTGGCAATTCAATCATTAAACGAGTAAAAATTGAATAATTTTGAAATAGCCACGTGAAATTTTAAAATAATTAAAATAAAACGCATAACTAAAAGTATAAAAAAATTTAAACTACAAACGTAAGTAAAAAAAAGTAACAAAAATATACCTCCCATATGGAAACTTTTGAATATATTTTTTTCTCGAACCCGTGAATACAAAAGCGAAGGTCATTCTCAAACAAAAATATCCCTCCGAGATCGACTCACGATTATTCAAATATTATTCTTAGACCCTATCAGTTTCACTTGTACCAACATCACTGAACACGAATTTAAAAAAAGGCCAACACGAACTTATGTCTTTATACTCGGGAATAACTGGAGACGAATAAAGTCATTTAAGTCTCTTGTTATCTTCTATTATATCACTAAAGAAAACAATAGAAACTAAATTACTGATATTAAAAACAATTTAGGGCATGTATTTTACATTTATATTATAATGAGAAAATATTTAACTGTGTGTACGGTCGGCAACGGAGTTAGCTGTACAGGGCCGCATAAAACCATTGTATGAATTTGTGTGAAATATATTTTTATTTGTTATTGAAGTTATAAAATGTTATTTGTTTATACGTTTTATATATATATTTTTTTTTATACTACTTGGGTGGCAAACAAGCATACGGCCCGCCTGATGTTAAGCAGTATCCGTAGCCTATAGACGCTTGCATTACCAGAGGTATCACTTGCGTGTTGCCAACCCATTTTTTATTGAATACAGTTTAGTCTAATTGTACACTGTGACCAAATTCCACATAATATATAGGTTTTCTTAAAAAACGAATCTTCATATAGCGGCCCTGTACAGCTAACTCCGTTGCTGTGTGTTCAAGTTTGTTTGTAATTAATTAACTCAAAAACTAGAAAAAAATGTCAGTTGAATCTTTTGTTATCACTGAATTATAGGCTACAATTAAGTACCAAAATATTTGGCATCTCTACAGCAACTAAATCTTCGTGTAGAGTCGGGACGGGTCGCTAGTTTTTATGTTTTAATTTATTTAAACAAAAACGTGTATAAATGCGCTTTAATGACAATCTAAAAGCATTACTTACCAGTCAACCTATAGGGCGATGCAAAGGTTTTATCATAATACTAGTTGTTGCCCGCGGCTCCGCCCGCGTGGATGTCGGTTATCGCTGTAAAAAGTGCCTATGTGTTATTTCAGATCATAATCTAACTCTGTGCCAAATTTCATCCAGATCCTTTCAGTAGTTTTTACGTGAAAGAGTAACAAATATCCATCCATCCATCCATCTATCCATCCATCCATCCATTCTTACAAACTTTCGCATTTATAATATTAATAGGATAATTTTGTATAAAAATTGGTTGAAAACATTACATTTGATGTTTTACGAAAGTATAAAACAGATAGCGATATAAAAACTGTAACAAAACGTATTATTACGTTTAATACGGCTCTTGGGACTGTCATATTTGTGTACATAATATATAATAATAAGCTTCACCTGCGAGTTTACATGATATGGCATGTCGAAAGAAAGAATTACGACATATTTTCCTAGGGTAATAAGCAGTTAAATATGTCACTCACCTGACACTAACTAGTTGTGTTGAATTAACTAAATTCAATTAATTATTTTGACTGCCTCGGTGGTCCAGTGGCCGCAGCATGCGCCTGCTGTGCACGAGGTTGTGGGTTCGATGCCCACACAGGACAAAACTTTGTGTGACCCACAAAGAATTGTTCTGAGTTTGGGTGTAATTTGTGTCCGTTAATTGTATGTTTGTAAAGTCCCCCGCGACACAGAGCTTGTTCTCTAGTGCGGGCGTTGTCTTTTTAAAGAAAGAAAGAACTTGAAATTCACGTAAGTTTTTGAGTTATTACACTTTGCAGAAAAAACACTATTATGATTTTAACTGAAAAAATATTTATGTATCCATAATGCTGATTGACTGATTGACCAAGATGGTAAGTAATTATCGTAGCCTCTGGACGCTTGCACTACTGTGTGTTTTCCCCCGTATATACACCAAAGTTCGTTCGTGTTCGTGGAAGGAAAATGTTATTTTAGAATTTATTTCTCTTAATTGAGCACTAAAGACCTATACTCTCACACGTGAACACTACTGTTTATAGTTATTTGGCAAGGATTATCTAAAAGTTCCTTCCCCAGACGAGCTGCAAGTTTTGCTTTTAAAGTTTATCTATAGATAAGTATATTTCCTAAAAGAACGCGATGATGCAATAAATAATTAACCACCGACAGCTGATCTGCAGTATCATACTCGTAGTATTACGTCACAATTTTACTTCCAGCCAGCGCATACTGCAGCCACTATACCTTGGTGGTCTAGTGGCTGCAGTATGCGCTGGCTGTGAACGAGGGTTCGATTCCCACACAGGACAAAACTTTGTGTGACCCACAAAGTGTTTTCTGAGTCTAGGTGTAATTTGTGTCCGTTAATTGTATGTTCGTAAAGTCCCCCGCGACACAGAGTTTATTCTCTAGTGCGGGAGGTGTCTTTTATAACAATAACAATCTTCAAAATATTATAAATTACTTAATTCCCAAATTGGTACTAAATATTAATTTGACCAAATGGCCGTTTCAATTTGGCCTAAATGAAAGGACAATATATAATTTTTATCATCTTTCACATCAAGCGGGTATCTATTACGAAATTGCGATTTGATAAATCGCCAAACATTATTATGGGCGGCGAAAGAAATGGAGTCACTTAACTACAAAGTGGCATAAACGCACCTTAATGTCTCTGCAAAAAAGAACTTTATTGTGTTAAAAGTAAAGTACTATTTTGGTCAATCGTATCTCAACCGTGTAAAATAAATATTATGGAAGTAATAGGAAAACATAATGTTACGGCTACTGTGATGAAAGCGGGTTCTTTAATAAATTGACTGAAGGTTGAATATTAGAGAACGACTCCTACATGTTAGGGGGAAATTGAGATAACATTTTTCTATTCGCGCCATTGCGTTCACAAGACTCGAGGAAGTTGGAAGTGTAGCTCTTGTGGCCAAAACTAATAAGTAATCTGGTGATTAGATGTTGTTAAACCACAAAATTAAAGATATGCGTTAGGCAATGCACTTTAGTGTCTCAGCGCAAGTTGATTGGGTTTTAACCCAATCAACTTGCGCTGAGACTTTACAAACAGCACATAATGAAATGAAACTAAATAAATTTCTACATTCAGTAAACTATAGCTACTGATGTTGCAGGATAAGCAGAACGTAAAGGGAATGGACGTTAGATTCCGAACGGTTGAAGTGCTTTGGTTGCAAGGACAACCTCCAACAAATTAAGATTTATTACATGGGTTTTTTCGGGGCAATCCCACCCACATACCCACCGCTGTGACTCCTGTGAGCCAGGATTAACAGCGGAGTAACCAACTGATACACCGAGCTTTGACACTCGTGCGTCCCGTGGACAACTAAACCTATTGTCTTGGACCCCGCAACGAATTTAATAAGAAGTAAATAGGAGGAGTTAGAAAGAAAAGTTTCCAGTTCCCTCTATAGCAAAGCGGGAGACAAAATAAATCTGTATAGGCTATGAAAAGGAGCACCACGTAGGACCTTAAACTATTACATGGGTTGTTGTACATTCGTCACAAAGTAAATTTTCCACAGAAAAAAACTATATGTAAATTCGTCACATTTATATTTTTAAAAGAAAATTACTCCTATACATATACCAATTTAGATTGTCATAAATTCGTCGCATTAGTTTTTTTCGTACAGGCAGCAAAAAAAATATAGTATTTATTATTTCAAAGGTAATTTTGCTGGAAACAAGACTACAGTGTGCGTTATCCCAGCCAAATAATGTTGAAAATAGTGGTTTTAATGTTATAGATATTAGTTGTCTAGCTTTTGTATTAACTGCATTGCACTTAGGACTTTTTAAATCACTATAAAACTTGAAACACTAGGTTATGACATGTGATATTGGTATAAAAACGGTATATATTATGGTTGACCGTAGTCTTCTATTGTGGAAATTTTAAGAGAGGTAGGGCACCATACTAGCGAGTAAGCCCGACTGGGGAAGGACCTCCACCTTACAGAAGATAACAGCCAAATAACTACACACAGTGGTGTAGTTGGGTTCCCGTGTGTGAGTACAGGTCTCCAGCGCTCATTTATGGATGCATATTCGAAAAAACGTGTTTCTATCGTAGGGAAACTCCCATAATAAAGCTCTGGTGTAAAAAAATGGGTTGGCAACACGCAATTGATACCTCCAGAGGTATCATTTGCGTGTTGCCAACCCATTTTTTTTACAAAGCCTATGGATAAAGCCTATGGATGCTTGCAATACTGGTATAGCAAGCAGCGCTCATTTAGGAATGCGTTTTGAAAGATACGTATTCCTATCCCAGGGTTACTTCCATCTTAAAGCCCTGGTGTAAAAAAATGGGTTGGCAACACGCAAGTGAACCCTCTGGTAATGCAAGCGTCTATAGGCTACGGATACTGCTTAACATCAGGTGGGCCGTATGCTTGTTTGCCACCCAAGTAGTATAAAAAAATAAAAATCCATAGGCTACGGTAACTGCTTAACTTATGCTTGTTTGCCACCTAAGTAGTATTAAAAAAAATAAAACATTTTCCAGACAATCTATTTCCTCATAATATATGGAGTCCTACATTCTAATTAAACTTTGCATTATATATTTGACTGTAAAACTAAAGCTTACAAAGTAATTCTCTATTTAATTATTGTTTAACAAAACTTCTACTTGCATAATCTAAAATACACTTTATTATGCCTTATATTCCAAGCTTGCAAAGCATTAGTAGTTCCAAGCATTAGTGTTGAGTTAGACGACTCATAAAATCTATTCATAGTATGTTAAATACAGCGTAATGTGCTATGCAATTAGTGGAAGTTATGCTCTTGCTATTTTTCCAGCTTTCTAGCAAGATTGTTAAGATTGTTAAACTAGCTTAAAGCTTCAAGATAATTATCTTGATATTACGTTATCTGCAGTATTTCTATAGGTACATACGACAATGATGAAAAACGAATCTTCATATAGCGACCCTGTACAGCTAACTCCGTTGCCGACCGTGCTATTTAGGTGAAAAACAAGCACTCGGGTTGTCTGATGGTAAGCAGTTATTAAGCCTGTGAGGGCTTGCAATTTGTCAGACCTAAAAAAAATGACAAACTGCACAGTTTGTTGTGGGTTCGATTCCCATTCAAGTCAAAATTTTGTACTAATGTACTTTGCGACTGTAAGTTATACTCGTATTTTTATAAACTAGGAGTCGCCCGCGACTTCGTCTGCATGGTACTTTACTGATCTGCTCCTATTGTTCATAGCGTTATGTTAAATAGCCTAACCTTCCTAGATAAATGCACTATTCAACAAAAACTATTTTTTCTTATCGAACCAGTGCTTGCTGAGATTAGCGCGCTTAATAATATTAAGCTTTATAATATTAGTATAGATTTCTGTGCCACAGAAGTTGTTCTTTATTGCGGGAGTAATCTTTTATAAAAAAGAAATTTACACAGTTTATATTTATGTATATAACTAAGCAATGTTAGCTAATGTTAAATTATTTTAGCCTACATTTGCCAGAAGCCAAGAAAATGTAAAATTAATACCTGGACCGCTCTATATTTGCTTGGGCTCTTTTGAATATAAATTGTTTCGAGGTTTACGCAGAGACTTTCCGGGAGGGAGAGACGACCGAATTGTTACTGCTTTTACACATTTCCCTAGTTTCCTCTATTTAAATAATAATGTGCGTCTAGTAACATACCTACATAGTAACCTACCTTATGTATGAATGGTTGGTAGCGTTGTGACTACGCCTTTCAACGAATTTTCAGAAAGTGATTGCTTAAATGTCAGAGTTTTCAATCACAATATAATTTTCTCAGTTTATTGTTTGATATATAGGTACGCAGCGTGGGCAGGCATCCAACAAAGTGGACCGACGACCTGGTAAAGGTCGTGGGTAACCGATGGATAAGGTGGGCTCTGGACCGAATGTGGTGGTAATCTTTGGGGCAGGCCTATTTCCAGCAGTGGACGTATTTTGGCTGAGATGATTATGATAATATAGACAACGAAGGCATTATGCGTTAGTTCGAGAATAAAATGTGTGTGAGAACAGGAGCTATTATTCTGGTCAATTTCATCATTTAATTTAATAAGTTTTTATCGTTACATTCCATATTTTTTTTCCTTTATATGTAAAAACTTATGAACTTTTTTTATACATGAAACAATGTTTTAACACATGGTTGTCCTGCTTACTACCGGGTTGGCTGCATGCTCGTTAGCCACGTAGTAGAAAAAAAAAACAATAAAATCGATTGGTCGCCTCGCACTTACCCATGAGAAGCTTTGTATGAGCTATTGTTAGCCACGTGGCCACTACCGGATTAGTTACAATGGAACACATTAAGTTGTAATCGCCAGACATTACATTTATATACGATACATTAAAAATAATGAGGGTTAAACTTGTAAGCTGGTCTTTGTAATTCTATAGAAGCTATTTAATATGTCGTTAGGTACTATAATACTGAATGTATTGGCCTATAGTCTATTTTACATAGCAAGTCAAGTACTGTGACGTTTATCATTTAATAATAATAATAAAGGTATTTAATTTTCTTCCACAAAGGTATCATTAAAATTAACACATGTTAATAGGTACATTTTTACAAACAATCCTTTGTGGGAGACTGGTATCTGAACTAGGTTTCCCTGTCACACAGATTACCAGGTCCCCCTCCTTGAGGTAAGTAGTACAAATTAATACTTATATTATATTTTATTTTACATTGAAGTGGAAAGAAAATCGCATCATTAGTGGCAAAGAGGCGTAAGTTGAGAAATGTTATTTAATAATTTTGAACCTTAACTGTTATGACGCACAAGATGGAATTGCAAAACAGGTGTATTTCTTCTTAAGTCCTTATTCTCCTGCAGGTGCGAAATGATTGAACCTCTCACTAATTGGCTAATTAGATAATCAAGAGCCTAGACTATTCAGTCGATAGGTTTTAATTTAATCGTCTTTAATTTTAATTGATATTTATGTATATCATTGAGTACGATTACATACATACATACGATACATCACGACCAAAAATAAATATTGGTATTTTCTGTTAAGGAAATATATGCGAGTGATACCTTTGGTATTGCAAGCGTCCAGCGTGCAGCTTACCATCAAGCGGGCCGGTTACTTGTTTGCCACCCAGGTAGTAAAAAAAAAAACACCTAACTGTATTGGTCTTTAGTAAATAACTAACCTTGGCAGAAATAACAATACATAAATCCGTTAAACATCTAAAGCATTCACAATACAAAGCATGGCGATAACTCACAGGAGTTTCTTCGCAAAGAAAATGATCGCGTGATCAGTCCCCGGGGTTTGCGCACGCGATTACAAAATTTTGTATTACTAACAGATTACGTAGGTGGTTTCTCACGGTGGATCGTTACGTGTGTGATGGGTATTGAGTAGTTAAGGGGACCTGCCCATGAAATCAAAAAAATATATATCCTAAAGTAACTGTAGATATAAAAAAGTAGACTAAGTAGCCTGTCTAGACTAATCTATCTCTGTGCAAAATTTCATCCAGATCCAATCAGTAGTTCTGGCGTTCAATAACAAAACCCATTCATAATTAACTTTGGGTTTTGATTTGTATGTACGTATTTACGACTAGCTGTTGCCCGCGGCTTCGCCCGCGTGGATGTCGGTTATCGCTGTGAAATGTAGCCTATGTGTTATTCCAGACCATAGTCTATCTCTGTGCCAAATTTCATCTAGATCTGTGCAGTAGTTTTTTTGTGAAAGAGTAACATACATCCATCCATACTTGCAAACTTTCGCGTTTATAATATTAGTAGGATAATACCACCTACTATGTCTCATCTCTGCCTATAGGTTGCCTGGTATAGATTGCCTTTGGCAATAAAGTCCGTCTTTATACATACGGTAGGTACATACTTACTTTCAGTTTGGTTTGGATTTAAAAACAAAGTTTTGATGATGGGATCCATGTGGAATTGAGTAACTCCTCAAAAATTATAGGCATACATATAACAATTTCAATATTTTTTAGAACAAATCAAACATTTACATTCAAAATGTGCATTGGAGAAGTAAAACTGATGAAAATGGCCATAGATGGACATTAAAACTTCTCAATGATAAGTATTTCACGAATGGCGATTAGATAAGTCTCAATTAAGGTTCTATTACTAAGCAAATGTAACGTAGCAAATGAAAATGGTACAAATGAACTGAACTGATGATAAAGCCAGGTAGGCAACGGAACTCCATAGTTAAAAAATGTGATCTAGCCA
Organism: Trisateles emortualis; assembly: GCA_947095525.1. Lineage (NCBI taxonomy): Eukaryota > Metazoa > Arthropoda > Insecta > Lepidoptera > Erebidae > Trisateles > Trisateles emortualis. The sequence goes on along the minus strand of OX352736.1, from coordinate 13,584,100 downwards.
TGTTTGGACTTATTTGAATGGATCAGATGTACTTTAGCTGTAAATGATCAGATTAATAAAAACGGTCCTTATAGGAGGATAAGTGAGATTAGGAGTATGTATGAAAGTTCATTCTGTTCAAATACTTTAAACTTGGGATTTATTTTGGTACTTGTCATATTGAAATCGGTTTTCTTTTTGTTCAAATTATTTAGATAAAGATCTAAATAAATAAAATAATATCTTAAACATATTCGGACTAATAATATAAAAACTCAGCAAAATTTGGATCATCCTCATTGATAGATTTATTATTACTTACTTCATTAAAATAGATAAAGTGATAATGTCGTCCATCATGTAAGAAAAGTACACAATATGTATATTTCATTAGGCTTTTTACATCGCATAGAAAGTCACCATTTTCTAAATGCACAACAAAATTCCTCCGTTCCTCGAAACACGTAAAGCCATAGATCCTGTGCCTGATCTCTTTCTGATCGGGTCAGATTACTGTCCCATCGAACTATCGTAAGTAAAGTAATAGAGAGAGAGAGAGAGAGCTCTATCGGTATGTGTACAAATTGTGCACTATGCTATTTACTTCCTGCGTAGTTAGCTAAAATCTGTGTTACGATGGGCAACCGTGTCCGAAATCGGTCTTCATCCTTAAAAGGCATTCAACAAATCTTAGTATACCCATACATTTTATTTATGAGAAACCCCCTCTATACTTGTGTAAGTATAGGTAGGCAGTTAGATACAATCTGTATGAGGTAGGAACAACACTCGGACGATGTGTTAATTTGCTCTGTCATGCGATGAGTAACAACAATGTTCGTATTGGGGGTGTTCACAAAAGGTACGCATAACACGCAATTTCGTTTTACGTGATCCAAAGAAAAAAAAGGGCATTTTTCTAATCACTTTTGTATGTTTTTCCTTCAGTTCTGATTGACGTGTTATTTTTGTAACGTGTTAGGGATGTTCTTGTTTGTAATTGTGTATTGGACGTGAAACGATTTTGTTTTGGAACGTTGCGGTTTTGTGTCATGCGATCACTGATGGTTTATTTTCAACCCCCCCGGAGTGTACGTACCAACTGCAGAGGGTTGAAATTGAGGAGGGGATGAAAATGACGCACTTAATAATTTCAGATATCTCATGAAGACGTATGACAGTAAGGGATGTTAGACAATTTTTAAGACTTGATTGAAGTACTTAATTGGCCAGAGATTACTATTTTTATAAATAAATAATTTAATGTTTACCGATATTTCAATTCCTATTTCTAAAAATAAAGTTTAAAATATCGGTAAGTATTATACATATTTATACGAATTTAAAAAAAATGTATCTTAATATATTACCTTGCAACGTATTTTTTGAACGTTACTTAATTATTATTATAGGAATGTTATGTACTGTAACTTTAAGTAATGGTAAACAAAACTTTGCCGTAATTTTTTTGTTTGGTAGACACATTCATCTAACAGTGGTAACGATAAAATTGACAACGCGTCTTAACCATGTTATGAAATGTATTTAAGTTAAATATTGTCCAAAAAATTCGTAATTCCGGTGATATAAAACACGATTTAGACCCGCTGTTCTTTAAAATATATAATTATAGTCATGTCATCCTCGTACTAACACATAATAATAAAATTGTCACTACAAAAAATAACGGTATGTACAAGTATGGTTTAAAATGACTGAAGGTACAAAACAAAGTACATAACATGTTGTTATTTATAAGTAGCATTCAAAATAACGTTACAAAGTATCGTTACAAATTTACCATTAATGTATCCTTTCTAAAAGTTTCAATGCCTTAACAAAAACAATTCGAATAACAATAACAATTCAGCAGGATGACTTGAAAACACATTAAAAGTTTTAGATACCGTATCAAAGTATTTAATTGTCAAAACGTCAGGGCATAAAACATACAAAATGCATTTACAAAGGTCAAGGCAATGTGAAACTAAACGTGAAAGCGCCAATTAGATTAACAGCGAGGTTCCTCGCTCGTAAACTGTTGGCAAGGGGGTGTCTATCGAATTGTCTCTCCCTGTCCGATCCCTAAACAGAGAGCGAGACAGATATACCGTAATTAGGCTAGGGCTGCGGTCTGGTTTACGAGTTTACATTTGTTCAAGCTACACTGAAAATATTTACGTAAATTATGCCCTAATTGCTTTTTATTACGTTAAGGATTTAAGTGTAGGTGTTTATCAATTTAGTCATTCAAAGCTTTCGGTATTATCAATAACTTTTCCGGTCGATGTGTGTCAATAAAATATTGCTATTCGTTGACCAAAGCGTAGTAGTATAAGATCCGAGGCACTGAGAAATCTCGCCATAATTTTAGAAAATGATTATCCAACTACGGGCTGACCGCGGCAAGCTCCCTCGCAGCAAACCTTGAAGATATTTAATTTTAGGTTAACATTAATTATAATTTAAACAAAAAAATATCACTTTAAAAAGCCAAAATGCTTTACTACCTTTGTTGCTACTTGATACCTTCAAAATTCTAAAATAAAGAATCACGATATTTCTAACCAATTTCTGTTCTATGCAAAGGCCTCAAAGGATTCTATTCCTCTTCCCAGTTAAGTTATTATGGATGTATTATGGTCACATCATGGTCGTCCCATCATCTCTTTCTTCATCAATAATGAGTGACTAATAAATCTATCATGGCAAGCACTATATCGTAAAAAACTTTGAAGAAATCTTTTGTTTCTTTATTCGGTCTAATATCCATAAATTACATTTAATACATCCCTTCGCATCTTCAGTACTTACCAGAAATACAATTGAACTACTAAACAATTAATTTGTTACGCATCGCGGTAAAAATATTTTGTCCAAAAACGTCCACCCGCACCCTATTGTATGAACATTTAACACCCGTGATGCATTTTTGAGAATCCTACGACCAACAATGGACCAATAATTATGTTACCAACATAATAATGCCAACATGTAAAAGGCTATTGTTTACACAGAAGCGGTTACTGTTAAGCATCACAATTCAAAATTTAAATTCCAGAATTTATAATAAAGACTCTATTGCAATGATTTAAAGTGCATTATTTAATGGATAGAAAGGAACTGTATTTGCATTTGGACGCGTGTTACTTGTGATTTATATTCGTCTTTTGTTTTTGGCTGTTTAGCTAGGCATCAGTATCAATGGTAGACTGGGAAGGTCGTTATTCTTGCATTGTACCAATACTATTGTGTTAGGAATGACATCGTTAGTACGTACGCCGGGTGGTCGAGCCTATTGAAATTCTATTGGTGTGATGATAAATCATTAGAAACCCTTCGTTTAATTACTATAACAACAGGTGACATTTTTATGTTAATCGAAAACAATTTCTCACAACTACACTGGTGTAACAACGGTAAATCGAATCGTAAAAATTTGAAGCATGAATTTAGGTATCGACTTTTATGTCGATAAAAATTGAAAACGCACTGTAAAAAATCGTCAATTTTAAATTGCATCGATACATATTCGAAAAAACGTTACCATTCATCTGTTTTTTCGTACAGAATTAAGTGTCAACCGTTGATATATAGTAGTAAAGACAACAAAGGGTATTCACGTCCGTTTGTCAAAATAAAGCGACATCAGCCTACGCGTAACATGGGGATATCACACATTGAAAAACACTTTACATGACTAAAATAAATCACCAGTACATCCATATTAAACTATTTTATGTATTGAAAAGGTGTTTTGTAAGTCATTGATATAAAAATTAAATATGTGGTCATTCGAACGTTTGTTTCACGCATACGTCTAAAAAATATACTTAATTATATTTTGAGATAGCATTTGCCGATACGAAAATATTTAAAAAATTTGCAATATACGGCGTATTGCTAATTTAATTATTTTTTTATTTTTAATAACTTTATTGATTTTGTTCAACTATTAACAAAACTTAATATTTCAGAATTATTGTGTAGTCTATATAGTAGGTATGTAGTTAAATCATGGACAAAAAGTACACTCTAACTTCAAATACCTCGATTATACAGTGATTTTCTAGTCGTTTAAAAAATGATCCTAATCTTCAACACTTAGGACCAAACTTCTTGCGTATGTTATACAAACTGTCCATCTCGTATTTAATATATATCAATGTAGTTAGTAATAGTTGGGATGGGTCCTATAGCTTATTACAAAACCAAAGTTGTATTGTTACCGGGAGACGGGTGATCTGTGATATCCCTTTTGTCCGTGGTCGGTGTTGAACAATAAATGACCATCAAGAATAGACTCTTTGTCGATAGCAGCTGTGTTTTTATAGAGGATGTCTATAGAACCGAAATGTGGTATATGCAGTTGATAATAAATGAAATTGATGGTTGTAATCTTTCATGTTTTTTAAAGATATATTTAAGTATTGTATTGTTGGGTTAACACGTTGTTTTAAAGTGTACTTTTGCTTGTTCGGTGGATAGAAGAAGGAGAATAAAGTTGAGTCGTGAAGTTGGTTGTGTCAAAATCCATTTTTGTTTTATTTATTTACTTAGTTGATTTGTTTACAATCCAACACTATGCCCTTATTGGTCCCTGATGCCGATCGTGAAGTCCTAAATTTGATGTTTTTGTCAGTCAATGAGTATTATGGGTGTTTTGTAGAAATTTTCGGGCACTACTTTAGAGGCTGTGCTAGCAACAAGGTTTCTGAAATTGTGCCCAATATTGTTCTTTTGGACTGCGATAGGCTGATGATGATGATGACTGCATATTTTCGTTCACATTTTGCTAAATATCTATGCCATAATTAGGCATAGTATTAATTCTTCACTAATAAATAGCATTTTTCATCAGCATAACCCATTACCATTATCCATTACATATCTGTGTGGTGACGGATTAAGAATACAAATGTCACCACCCCATTCCATCACGTGGGTGTCGTAAGAATCGACTAAGGAAGTAAGTCAGGCAGACAATATCCACTTCAAGAGAGGGAAAACTCGGAACAGAACCCTTTTTTTTTTTTTTTTTTTGTAGAGGGGAAATGCTTTACGCATACCGCCCCGCCTGGGGTAGCGAGGCGGTTATGTCGGACTCTCCGGCTCAAAGATGGTAGGCGACCGGCATACCGACTAAAACCCCCCTGTGCACCAACACCCGCTTTCACGGGTGGACCACTATACCAACCCGTCTGGTCAGCGTGGTATAGTAGGCTAATATCCCTCCAAATGTATGAGGAGACCCATGCCCAGCAGTGGGACGTTTATGGGTTGACACGAACTCATTACGAGCCGACCTGGAGATTAAACTCTACCAAAGTGTCAAAGTTTTAAAAGAAAAGTATAAAGTTCTAAAAAAATGTTGTGAAAAATATGTAGTATAGCAAATTATCATCCGCATCTTGAAATAGTGGCAATATGTACAACAAATTTAATTCGGTCGCTCAGTATTACTTAAGGCACTCGTTGCGAGCACATTTACATAAGTAGGCACTTTAATTTGCAAATGGAACAACCGAAAAACAAGAGCAACTACAGCAACTACTCATTTCATGCAACAAAATTAAAATAATGAACAGCACTGTCCAAAACATGAGCCAAATAACCTCTCCTGAAATCCTCAAGCTTAACGAAGTACTGCGTAGACGGACGGACAGAATTAAAATGGTAAGTGAAGTGGCCCCTGAAAGATTTCACGGGCATTCTACTTTAACACCACTATAGTAATGAGGGGTAGTGAAACTTTGGAAACGTTCCAGGTTGTCTTGTAAACATTTGGGAGTTGACCGGGGACTGGAAATTGTGTTTACGACTAGCGTTGGCACTGTGGTAGCGACACTTGAAATTAATGCAGTAATATATTTTGTGAACGTTTAACGTGCTTATGTTTATGAAGGGAGCATAATTATCTCTCCATCTCGCTTGCGCTGTGTCTTCTGGTTTAATTGTCTCGTTTGTCTAGTGGTCTTTGAAGGCGTCTGCTGATCACAATGTCATGGGTTAAATTCCCTGGTCATCAAATTTTTTTTGTCATAAAATTACACTTCTACCATATCTTGGCTAATAGTAAAAACGCCTGCCCCTCTAGACAAGTGGCATATGTGATAGTCTAATCGAAAAGTCAAAAAACTAAATGTATGGGATTTGACGTAAGTTTAAGACATTATATCGTAGACTTACGTCAAATCCCATACATTTGTATTTTGACTTTTCGATTCGACTATCGTTTATGCCACTTGTCTAGAGACTCTGTTCTCCCTTTGTTTTTGTCGGATTGCCATTCCATCGGACTATGAGAGTAAGGAAATAAAGAGTTCAATTGTGTTTACACACACACCGCAAAAGGCTGAGTCGTAATGTCCATTCGCTTAGGAGGACTTTGTTATTATCTACTGGTTTATAAACTTAATAATTTTATTAAGTACGCAGATACTGGTACTATACACTACAGATAAAGATTTTATTCACTCTTATTTAATTTAAAAGGTTACTACATATATACCAGCAAACTGAAAAAGTAAAACTTACTATAACTGTAAAGGAAAACATCGTGAGGAAACCTAAAACCACATCAACTTGAGAGAACAGGAGACCCGTGCCCAGCAATGGTACATACAATGGTTGCTATTATTATTAATATTACCGGCACGTTGCTCCTGGTCTCCTTCTAACTTCTTAGTTTATGTTTGAACTTAAACCAACATGATACTAAGAATCTTAAGTAATAATGAAACAAGTTTATAATTTATTTTGTTACTTATAACATCTACTGAAGCACTGAAGACTGGAGACCAGTACTTACGCACAGGAACACAAGTACACCACTGTGTTTGTGTGTGTGTAGCTGTGGTCTTCTACAATGTGGAGTCCTTCCCCAGTCAGGCTAGCTACCTTATATGGTGTCCTACTCTCTTAAAGTCTCTTTATTTCAATAACGGATTGCTACAAAGGGTTAAAGGACATCGGACTATCGTGTGTAGATTAAGACCCTGAGAGTAGAGAAGCCCTGTGCCCAGCAGTGGGACATATGGATTGCTATTTTAAATATTCATCATCTCAGCCTGACAAAATCAACTGTGGAGGCACACAATGGCTGATCCTGAGCCGCCTGTATCCAGTGCTTTTCTTCAGCACTGATGATGTCATATTTATTTCATCTTCATTATCATATTTATTATTTTTAATATTATTAATAAGTAAATAAACGAAGAAATGAAAATGCAGATTGTTATTTAAGATTTTTGTAGCTACAACGTTTGTCGTCCTCGCCCAGAAAGTAATTATTATAAATTGGTTTGTTCCGTCCAAGGTTTTCATAAGCACAAGTATGTAAAGTTATAATGAAACACATAAATATCAATCAAGTGAAAACACTGCCTTTCAACGTAATTAATGTATATTGCCTGATATATTAACAAGACGTCATGAGCGATTCCTTTATAAAATAGAAACGTATACTGACGGAAAGAATAGATTTTTATACTTCTAATATGTTAAACAAGCATAAGACTAGTTTTTTTTTACTACTTATGTGCGAAAATAGTTAATATAAGAATCATATAAACCACCTTACAGAAGACCACAACCAAATACTACACAGCGGTGAAGCAGTGTTCTTCTGTGTAAATACTTGTCAAGCGCTCATTTAGGAATGCGTTTTGAAATAAATGTTTTCCTATCCCAGGGATAAAAAAGCAGTTCGGCAATACGCACGTAATACCTGTGGTATTGCAAGCGTCTATAGGCTGCGGTAACTGCTTAACATTAATGCGGTAATTGCCTATCAGGTCGTATGCTTGTTTGATACCCAAGTAGTATAAAAAAAAAGTTTTGTTATGTATTTATACAATTTGGAATTATATTTATTATCGCCGCAAATTACAGTCGGTTAGTTTAGTCGGTTGTAATTTGTTTAGATAAACAAAAATATTCATCATAATAATGCGTGCGTGCTTGTACAATTTTTGTTCTGATTAAAAACCTGACGAAACTATCTGCCGATAGAAAGTTAGTAAGCAATTTACGTAGACTTTAAGTGTCGCAATAAATACAAAACAAATTCAGCTCTTCAGGTTCAGGTTCCTACCTTAATCTATTTTTAAAAGCTAAATTTAACATTACAAAACAATTATTTTGTTTAAAAGTTCCTAAGTGTGAACCTGAAATCTCCTTAAATAAATCGTTGCTTGTCCCAGATTAGAAACTTTTGTAAGATTGAGTTTTAATTAACTTGCACTTTTCAGAGAGCATTAATTAAATTAGCTAAGTCTTACTCCGACGAGGCGACCTTCTGAGTTGCACTGATAAATGTACCGGACTGTTTTATTAGAATTATTTAGTAGGTGTTTTAGTCGCTGATTTATTTTTAAACACCTTATTGGTTTGCGAGTTGTGTTTAGTATCGCAATCACAAATCGCAGTGCCAGTGTTATTGGGTTTTTTTACTACATTTTCTTAACAGAGGTAGGGCACCATATAAGCCTCTTTTCAAAAGACCATAGCCAAACCAGGTTGTAATTATGTTATTGTCCGTAAGTATTTACATCTCACCTCTTCTCTTTCAGTGCTCATTTAGGTATTCGTTTAAAAAAAGTTTTCTTATTCTAGGAATACCTAATCACAAAACTTTGTGTTACAAATTTTTGGGTTAGTAAACGCCAGTTATTACCCAGGTATTGCCAGCGTCCATAGGCTACGGTAACTGCTTATCATTAGGGTGACCTTACGCTTGTTTATCTCCGTAGTAACTGTGTTTAAATGTATTTATTTGTTTCAAAAAGACACACAAGGGAATAAATATAAATATTATGTACCAGTTTATGGTCTAGCATGTCATCTAGCATAAATTATAAAAGACTAGTTGTTGCCCGCGGCTCCGCCCGCGTAGATGTTGGTTATCGCGATAAAGAGCCTACATGCTATTCCAGACTATAATCTATCTCTGTGCCAAATGCCGTTCAGTAGTTTTTGCGTGAAATAGTAACAAACATCCATTTTTACAAACTTTCGCGTTTATAATATTAGTAAGGATTTACTCAACCATCAATTAATTAATTGATCTGTTTTAACAAAGACAACTGCCGCACTAGGGAACAAGCCTTGTGTCACGGAGGAGTTTACAAACATATAATTAACAGACACAAAATACACCCAAGCTCGGTACAACCATTTATAGATTACACATTTTTTATCTTGTGTCTAACCAACAACACTCCGCACAGTGGTCAATTTCGAGATAACCACTTAAGCCACTGAACTAAACGTGCAGTCAAATAAAAAATATTATAATTATAACTAGTTCCTCATCCTAAATAAAACTGAAAGTCAACAAAATTTATTATTATTCTTAAATTCGTCTACAGTTGTTAAACTAATGGTTTTGGGAAGGAAGCGTATCCGACTTCTATTGTTTTATTGTTTAAAGCTGCCGACGACGACGATGCGCACGCGCCAGCAGCAATGACATGAAACTTATGTGTGAACGGTATTAATAGCTAAACTAACTGTGTTACTCTTCAAAAGGGTAATAAAATTGAGTTTTGATTGGATAGTACATAATAAACAGAGTTAAGTATGAGTTGGGATGTTAGGAAAGGAAAGAATTGATAGAAGATGTTGATGAATTTAAGTTTTGTAAAGAAGATAAAAGGATTTTTTGATAAACAGTTTAATATAAGATTGAAGAGTGCAAGCTAAAAATAATTACCAAAATAATACTAAAATTTTGACACAATAGATTATGGCTACAGCAGTTGATGCGATGCTAGTTTTATCATCGACGATCTGCGATTTTGACGTTTTTTAGAAGTTAAATGCTGCGACCAAACATTTTACACCGCACACTTAAAAACGGGGATTGAGTCGTTTTTCGGAAGCTCGACACAGCGACGATGATCTGTTGTAATTTTATAATAATAATAATCTCTTATTCCGTCATCAGTAATTTGACATTCGAAAGAAGAGGACAAAGCATAATGTAACTATTCACTCGCTACCCCACGTTTAAATACAGCATTAAAATACTAATACAATAGTTAATATCGATGCATCTTTTATTAGCACCTTTGACAACAAGTTCAGAAACAAGAACGTGTGAGTAATATTCATGTATGCACAATGATAATGAAGCGGCGCCATTAGGCCGGGCTTTATCTGTAGAAGATTTTGTGGGCTTATAGGATTAACTCGGAGTTCAGCCACAGAATAGACTAGAAAGGATGCGTCGTACTAATACCTACTACGTGGTACACACGGCAACGTTAGCCGTACAGTTAGTTAGTAGTTAGCTGTACAGGGCCGCTATATAAAGTTTAGTTTTTTAAGAAAACCATTGTAAATATTTCTGTGGAATTTTGTGACAGTGTACAATTTCACTAAACCTATTTACACAAAGCCTCGGATAACATAATATTCATTCGGTGTATAAGTCGTGGTAGTAAATCTGCTATAGATAAAATGCACAGTTAAGTAAATAATTGTTAATAATATGTGAAAAAATATGCCTATTCAAGAGAGATAGAACACCATATTAGCAAGCAAACCCTGAAGAAGGAAACTCCAGTTTACAAAAGACCAGAACCAAATAAATACAAACAATGGTATAAATGTCTCAAGTACTCTTTTAGGGATGCGTTTTAAAAGCGACGTTTCTCTATCCCAGGGATACACTTCCTCCAAATTCCAGGAGTTACAAATTTTTGGTCAGCAATACGCGAGTGTCGCCCTAAGGATTACAAGCGTCTATAGGCTACGGAACTGCTTACCATCAGCGGGTGAATGCTTGTATGCCGCACTGGCTGCAACTGCTTTGTCTATAATGGAGCCCTTGGCGTCTTTTCTTCAATGTTCTGCTTAGGCGTTTGATTTTCTACACAGGTTACTACACTGTACCATTTTTTTACACTGTGGCAGTAGTATTAAACGAGTAAACCTTGCGATTAACTCGTCTGTAACAAGTCAGAACACTTTTACGTAAACATCAGTCGAGTCTTTTCTTAGAACGGGAGACGGAATTGTATTGACAACAGCCTTTGATAGTGTTGTATGTATTTAAGGCACACCTTTTATACATTGTTGTATGTATGTTCAGTGACTTTAGTGTCTACCTCGTCCTTTACCACTGCGTGGCGTGTTGTCAGTTCTGTTCCCAGAATAAAAGATTGATCCACAAATGTCTGTTCTGAGTCTGTGTTTAATTTGTGTCCGTTAACTGTATATTTGTAAAATCTTGGCGACACACACGACATACAGGGACTAATCCCTAATGAAACTTGATGCTTTGTGTATAGATAACTGGCAGGTGTGGTTAAAACAACCGTAGAAATGATAGTCAAAGTTATTTTATAAGCTATCACGATGCATCTCTGACTTGCTAAAGTTATATGCGAATTAAAAAGTTGGTCGTTTGTTTCAACAGTGAAGGAAAACATTGCCTGCATTAGTTATTACTTAAGTTCATAAAACTCTGTTCAAATTTGGCCAATGAAGCATAATTATCTATCTGTTGTATGTATATAAAAAATCATTGACTATACTGACACAAATACATAATAAAGTTTCGAAGAGAGAGATCCTAAAGGTAGAATCCTAAGATACGTATTCCTATGGCTTTTGACATGCAATTATGCCGTTCTTTTTTAGTACCTAGTATATTGAATCGGCCAGTTTTATGTGTAAAAATATTGTAAATGCATTTAGAAAATAAAAAAAGAACATTTTATTTGACATCTGTCAAAAAAATCCGTTAACTTTCAAACAATTTAAACTTCGAATACTTACGTACATTGTTGCTACATACTTTTGCTTTATCATCACGGCTCTATTATTCAGTGCCAGTTTAAACTGCGTTGTATTAAAATGACGTGTCATAAGTGCATCAATTTGTCATTTCGCCCGCATCTCCTACACGGGATGGATTACGTGGGATCACTACTTAATCTTGTGTTCTGTTGTTTTAAAATGGTAGAGTATCGACAAAGTCACGGTTGATGGCAATTTTCCGTATGGAAGATATTTACGTAACTACAGCAGTATTTTGACTAGCCTGGGTGTAGTCGTTAGTGACCCTGACTGCTAAGCTGGATTGATTCGATTCCCACTCAGGGGCAATATTTGTGTGATGAGCACGAGTATTTTTGTTTTGTGTCTGCATTTATCTATTTATGTACTTGCCATAGTACAAGCTCTGCCTAGTTTGGAATCAAATATGTCGTGTGTGAGTTATCCCAAGATATTATGTATTGTAGGATATCGTAAAATAATAATTTAAGTAAATTATTTAGTCAGTTAATAAAACCATGTATAGAATATTGGGAACACTTTAGTTTTTAAATGACAAAGCAGGGCTTAATTAAAATTTAAAAAATGCTTTTGTTATTTCGAAACTGTCTAACACAATAAAAGGATTAACGTTAGACTACAATGTAGCAATACCTTTTTACAAAATACGTTAAAAAACGAACAAAATAAAAATACATTTTACCGGTACATTTGTGCAAAGAGGCCAATACTCTTTTGTTCAACGAAATAGACATTAACTATATCCTCTTTGGTTCAATGGGGAACTATTTAATGGGAATGAGATAAATCCAATAAGCAGTTACACTAAAACACTTCCAAATTTAAACGATTTTCGATTTGAGTCGAGTCTGCGCGTACAGCACTACCGAACATTTCCTTTTACGTACTACACTGAACTAAATTTAAACTAGATCAATACGGATTATTCTCAGCTTTCAGTGCAATGGCGATGCAGACATTTTATTATTAGAAACCGTATCTATTAGCTGTTTCACACTAATGAGATCTTGGACTTCAATATTAACTGTTTTATTGGCCATTTGTAAGTACATACTTGCATAAAAGTAATGTATTTTACAGGAGACTGGATTTCAGATTATTTGATGGCTTTCCTTATTAGCCATTAAATGGCATAAATAGCAACAATGTGTTTATTAAAATTGTTTATTTCTACCCTTTAACTTTTAGTGTTTTAACGGCAAACATGTTAGGATTTAAATTGTCGTAAATACAAAGCCACATTGACTGCATTGTTGAAGTTTAATAGAAATAGGGCACCATACTAGCGAGCAAGCCCAACTGGGGAAGGACCTCCACTTTACAGAAGACCACAGCCAAATAAGTACACACAGTGGTGTAGTTGTGTTCCTGTGTGTGAGTACAGATCTCCAGCGCTGATTTAGGGATGCGTTTTGAAAGAAACGTATTCCTATCCCAGGGATACTCCCATCATAAAGCCCTGGTGTAAAAAAATGGATTGGCAACACGCAAGTGATACTTGTGGTATTGCAAGCGTCTATAGGCTACGGTAACTGCTTAACATCAGGCGGGCCGTATGCTTTTTTGCCACCTATGTAGTACAAAAAAGGCAGCCATCGAGACCCGCTTAGAAATATTTTAGTACCCTTTAATTACAACTAGGTATATTATTTACTCAAAGAAACATAATATTTCTAGATATTTTTACAAATCTGAATCGGTATTGTGTTTCTGATGTTTATTTCTTTTGTTATATTTGGTATAATAACAATAGTTCTCTTTATCTTTGACTAAATCTAAATTGACAGGCTTTGACAGTGATATTATTACATAAAGCCACGCAACGTTTATCATTATAACGACATCGATCTTTTATATACCATTGATATAGATTAATGATGACCTCAGAGTGATTAGTGCAGAGTAGTTACCCTTAGAGACAGCGTGCATATATTCAAGAGTATTTTTATAAATATTCGTAGATACAAAACAGGAATTAGCATAATCAACAGACAAAGATATAAGTTTAGGTCAACTCTTACCCAATGCAATTTGACTAAAACTTCAACAAATGATAAACACTGTATTTTTTAAGTATTGTTTAATATGCAAGTAGGTAACGATTATGAACATAAAATCGATGCTTACTGCAGTAAATATAACTTAACGGTAATAACGCTAATTAAGATGATTTTGTGGATGATGTTCCCAATTGGATGTGCAAGTTATATTGAATAGAATGCCAAGGCTATAATGTAAATGGCCATATAATTGCTTAAGCTTATGTATCAAATGTAGGACGGATAAGAATTATTTTTACGTGGGGAAAACTTTGTGAGGCAAAAGCGAAGCAAATCATTACACAATACTTAGGATCAAAGTTAAATCATTGAAATGGTCCAAATGTTGGCGTTTCAAAATTTTGGATGAATTTCCTTATTAAGATGTCAAACTAATTATCTAACATCATTTATAATTCAAATTACAAAAGAGATTATAATCTTATCTCGAAGACAAAACAAAGTATAAAAAGCTCTCTTAACCAAGAATAAATAAAGTAACAAGTGTAAACTTCGATTACGGCCGAGTCAAAGTTTTCATTTCCAAAAACGCCTTAATTATCTTGCGTACGAATCGCCTTCAGGCCTCAAATCTCTGTTTAGGATATCACGTCAAATGAATTTATCTAATTGAAGTACAAAGTCGACGTTATTAATGCTTAATAAGATACTTCCTTATTGATGTTTGAGCTTGGCCGTTTTCTGGGCAAATGTTGGCCGGGGTTGATTCGCCCTGGTTGTCCCCCGCTCTTTCATTCGCCCCTCGACCGCCCTTGTCTAGACTAGCGGTGAGACCAACTTAGTTGCGTCCCAGCTTTCGTACGGGAAGGGTGTGTCGTGCTTCGTGCGCTTGGCGCGAATTTTAAACGTCAGTGCGAGTAAACGTGACTTTTTTGAAATTTGAATTCTAGTGGATTGTTAAGTGCTCTAGTGACTGATGTTTTAGACACCTAGGTTGTTTCTCTTGACATGGATTTGTGATTAGCGTGAGTACATTTTATTTTGTTTTACGAATTTATTATTTTGTTGTTGGTACCATTTATAAATTGTTTACTACGTGATTGTTTTGATTAAAATATATCTTGCGACATTGCATTGATTTGCCAATTGTAAAATTATTTAAACGTCGTGTTTATAAGATATATTGAATTATTATTATTCAGTTTCTAAATAATAGAAACATGTGAAATGTTTTTAACTTCATACACATTGTCTTCAACTCTTTTTTTAATTTAACTAATTAGCATTTTTAGCTTCAAATTAACTCATTAAACACGCATATGATTTGTTTGTGTATATTTATCTCGCAAACAACAATGTGGGTTTATTTATACACTGGGTAGGTAAAGTATATATGTATTTATGTGAACGTACCTATCACATAAATATACATACATACATATCATCACGCCTGTGTCCCAGTGGGGTAGGCAGAGACTATGATACGCCACTTGCTTTGATCCAAACATACTTTCTTCGCCTCCTCTACATTCATAAAAACATATTATATTATATACATCAATTTATATAATAATAATAATATTTTCGGGACAATTTAAACATCGCCAACTGACCCTAAACTAGGCAGAGCCTGTACTATGGTAACCAGACAACTGATCATCATACTTATATATTTCTAAATACATACGTAAAAATTACACCCAGACACAGAACAAACATTCGTGAATCGAACCCACGACCTTCAGTGTAGCAGTCAGAGTCACCAACCACTAGACCGACTAGGTTTGTCATATACGAGTATTCCTTACCTACTTATTCAGATTCAAGTTTTTTCTATAAGCTCGTCCACTCCGCACTCTAATTACGTGAGAGTAGAACATTCATCAAATTTGCTTATCGTAAAGCTTTTACGTAGAAACTGCTCAAAGATACAAATATAAAAATGAAATCATAATTTACTTTACTCAACTTCAATGGGATCCACAAACATTTGAACCAACGTCACCAAACTTAAGTGCTACCATTGTAAAAAAAAATGTCGAAATGTACTTAAAGGAGAAAAAGTCATTTCGAAGACATTTTGCGGGGCTCTCGAGAGTTTGCGGGATGAAAAAAGTGAGTTCCGGCCGAGCCGTCGACCACTTATCGACGCCTCCGCACTGCCGTTGCGCGACGCGATGAATTAGCGAAAATGTACCAAAGTATATGAAAAAATAAGAAGTAGATTTTTTGTATTATTATTTTTCATTCTTGGTGTATATTTCAGATGTAGATAATAGCGGAGAGCTTAGTTATATGATGCTTTCGTTCAAAAACAGTCCTAAAACGTTAGATATGACTCAAAATCTTCTTTTCTCTGTAAATATAAAAGGTAACCATTTCTGACTGACTGATGAATCAATATCAAAATTTCTCAAAAATTCACCCCCTAAGGTGTTAAAATAGGGGATGCAAATTTGTATGAAAGTCGTTCAGTTTGAAAGTTGGGATCTTCAAATTTTGTGTTTAGGGTGACGATATCTCAGGATTTTTTAAATTCCACCTCGACGGGGATTAAAGTGTACTACAATATCCCAAATTCAACGCGAGCGAAACCACGGTCAAAAGTCAATAATTTATATTGGGAAGTTCACTCATGGTCATCTGACTAACAAATTTCATGTTAGTGTTAGGTATACATTATAGGAAACGCACTGAGACTGAAAGATAAGTACCTACTTAAATGTATTAGGACTGTGAAATCGATACAATTTTAAAAAAACTAACGCTGCATTAAATTTTAAAAATTCAAACAAACAGAATAATAAAAACATCTCGACACATCTTTAAAATAGTTTGCTTACCCATAAAAGATGTACTCGACCAGTACCACAAATCAACGTAATTGCTCAGTTCCACATCGAGACAGCAAAAAGCCGGAAACACACGATACAAATAGATACATTAGTTCTTGTAACACCAACATCTGATACTTTCTTTTTGTACCATTCAGTTACCAAGACAAAAATAAAAAATATAAAGCTTGTTTATTTTTTGTAAATTGACTTAGTCCTTTATTCCATAATGTAAGTATTTTGAAGAATACAAAATTTTATATTTACAGTATATAACGTCTACAGAGGCTCGATCTAGTTTAGATGTTAGAACTCATATAACCATCATATAACTGTAAACATTGTCATCATAGTATACCTACTAAAAGTTACACGTAGATATTGTGATGTCCCAAAACTGCGTTTTAATATCATTATTGAAACAAAATTGTATAAAAAATAGCGAATATTCTAGTAATGCATGTGATTTAGTGCAAAACTTTACTTTATTAAAATGTGAAAATGTTGGTAAACTTGCTAAGGTAACCTAAGAATTAACGAAACTCGTAAGTTATATCCAATAATTACAGCATCGTCAGCACTACAAAGATTCAAAACAGAAATTGGCCAGATGATAAATAAAGTTTTACATTAACGGTCTTCAAAAACATTTTCCATAGTACATCAATAAATTGTTTCATCTTGCACCAGTAACATCACAATAATGGCTCAAATCCGTCCATCTATGAACTACATGAGGTCATTGGTTACACTGTCTGCGTACTTAACATACAATACAGAACAAATACATGCGCATATTTACAGCATCACTGTCTACCCACTAACTACTTAAAACGTCGTGCTGTTTGCGAAATGAAAGGCTTTTAAAAATATAATTTTAATAAAGAAATGGAAAGACTTTCTTTATATGACTCATTCAGTAAATTCAGTTTTTAAAATAACGTTGCTAAGCTTGCTAAATATGAATATTTTACCGTAGTTAATTATGTAAGTAATACTCCGCTAAGTAGTAAGTTTATTATGCCAAATATTAATAAAACAACTAATCCTAAAAACTATGCATAACAATTTTTGTATTAACATAATTAAGTACACATGAACGCTGAAAGCTGAAAGAACTGTTTTTAATTTACAAATTAATAGTTATTTGGCCCCATAAAGTAAAAATCAAGCTAAGATTGAAAAACAGCCGACACGGCTAATAAGCTAAGACAACATATCAAAACAACACTGATTAGAAAATAGCTCTAATATACACAATTAGGTATATCCGACCAAACAATATAAATGTTATCATACAAATAAAAAACCCATACACAGAATCAGTTACGATAAACATTTCACTCTATGAAATGAAACTTTTATCGTCACTTTACGAGAATTTCTTAGCTATAAAAGCGACCCTTATCGACTATTGTCATCTAACACCCGATAATCGAAACGAACTTTGAATTCATTCACGAAATCTGATATTACCTTTACTTTAGAACAAATAGATCAGTTGGAGTCCTGTCCGCTTCGAAAATTTCCAATTTCGAGAGGTCACGTAATTATTCCTCTTGCTATCGAGCGCCTTTCGGTTTAAAAGCCTATTCTTGTTACAGATAAAGAGAAGATATCTGCTGACCTTAGTGTATCTGTAGGTACGTATTTTCAGGATAAGAAACAATGAATTTTAATTCGTTTAGCCGGTCTGCTCGTAAATAAGTCGCTTATCGTATAGGTAATAGGGAATGTGGGCGACCGCTTCCATAACGCATGGGTTATCGATACCAGACCATAAATTAAATTATACAATCTTAACTCGATCGGGTGGCTTGGACTAAGTGATACAAATCTGCCCCATTTCATGGTTTTATTAGCAGTTGAATATTTATTATTTTCTTTTAAAATTAAAATAGATGTACAATTTTATGACTTTCGTATAATTTACAGCTCAGTTTGTAGTAATTGGAAGTAATTATCGAATCTAAATACTAATGTAATGTATGTTCATCATTGGCTTCCCTTAAGGATTTCCAAAGCATTCAGCCATGAACTGTTCTTGTCCATCTGTTGACCGCAACTTTCACCAGATCGTTGGTCTATCTTGTTGTAGGCTTGTACCGTTATTGTTTGATTGTCCATTACTTCAAATTGTAAGTTGAGGATCGACATGATTCTGTTATATTTTTGCACAATCTGGAACGTATTATAAATTATCAACTTATTACACATGCAAAGCTCCGACCAGATGGTAATATCAATCTAAAATAACAAATTAGGACATTGCGTACTTTGAAAGAGATGCCGTCACGAATGGAATATAATATTCAGTTCTATCCTTGTTTACATTCTAAGGTCAAAGTTTACTTATTATGTTATTTAAACGTTTAGAGCAAGATAAAACCTCTTTCTTAAAACATTTATTTTATTCTTTCGTATTTTCAAGAAAACTATTTACCCACTTTTAAGACGAGGCTGACGTTTGAGTCCGCGGCTTATCTCTTAAAGACAAATATATCAAAATGTTACTTCTGAAGTAGTCTTGTTGAATTAAGATAACGTTGTCTTAAAATAATATTAAGTTTTATATAGAACACCCAGCGTGAATTAAAATTTACTGTTTTATGTTTTATTGATGTGTTTGTTGGCTCAAGCTTATCAGCTCTGTTTTTGTGAGAGGCTTCGATTATCCAGTGGAGGGTCAATACGTATTTTTTTTTCTTGAAATTTGATATTGTGCGTTAAGTAATTAAAGTGCCATCTTTTTGAAACTAAATTGTAGGTGTCTAATATTATATTTAGGTAAAACAGGCATGTGTTTTATTTTTATATGAGATTTTAATTTATTTATCACATTAAGTTGACGCAGTTTATTTTCAGACATGACTGAAATTAAAATCAACAGAATATATTTTCATATTTTCACTTTTATGCAGAAAATTGCTTATAATCAAAAACGTATCACAGCTCGTTGAAACCCTTCAGTGACAGCGGGACCTAAATCCACCATCCAGTCTATCAAAATCGAATAAAGTACAATTTTCCCCCATTACCGCCCTTCATATCTTCCGTCATTTTACGTATCGCTTCCGAGCCCAAAAGAGGGTAAGATGTAAAGATGAAAATAATAAATCCGTATCGAATATGCACGGTTGGAGCGAATGAAAAAATTCTTCGCACGAAAATATAATACTCAGTCGTATAATTCGTCTGTCGGGGATTCATAGCGATCCATCAACAATTAAATGTTGGGTTGTTGGCGATACATTATCGGCCGTATTGCGAACGTTCTGATTGATGGCGCTGGTGCCATGAAACCATAGATGTTTCCCGCTCTATTGGCCGTCACTCCATAGAGACTACTGTCAACGAATGACCGATCACTCGTGCTAAACAATTTACAGCTACCGTCGTGTTAATTGAAATCATAAAGCATTCGCTAACACTGATTAAACATTTTAATAAACAAATGCGTTCAAATAATTCTCCACAAGGGTGGTCTTTGATAAAATTCGTGCAATAAATTTACATGGAGCACCCAGATAATTACCTCCATTTAACAACCAAACAATGTGCACCTGATATTATTAATATTTTAGAATAGAGCAGCTTTAATCACGGCCTCGAATTTGAGCTTAATTATTCCGTCCGTTGGATAATTAATTAAACAAAAGACGGTATGCAGCCTAGGTGAGTATTGAAACTGACTTCCATTGTTGTTTGGATAACAGGGAAAAATCCGCGATGCTTCCGGCCTCGTCCCTACTCCTTCATTGTTCAACCTTCCGCCTCATTCCAATTTACGCAGTTCTTTCATCGCGTGACTGATGCATTTATCATTCGTGTTTAAGAAATTTCTTTATCCTCCATAAATTGTTTATTGAACGGGCGTTCCTAATCGCGTCTCTACGTCTATGTCGATGTCTTTTTGATTCGAATTCGTACGACAGATTTGTAGGCATTTAGCGTGAGGTTATGGGGTGGGTCCTTCGTTCCCATGGCATTGGGGTGTTACGCTATTTTAGTGCGTCGTCGTAGGGTAATTTACGAGCATGCAATGCACACAAGCAGCCCTGCTTTTAGGGTGATGGCTTGGAGTAACGATTTTTCGTGAATTTATGTCTCTTTAAAGATGATAAGTGATGGTGCTACGATATTCACATATGAGTTTTGGAGAACAACATGAAATATGCACGAAATTAACCGTATCCATATCCCTTATATAAATTATCAGAAACATCACGATAGCGATCTAAATATTAAATAAAATTACTGTGTTTAGTTGGGTAGGTGGTAATGTGCTTGAGGCAATTAATACGTTCAAAGTTACTGGGCGCTAAATTGAATTAATTTTTGTTTTTGTTAAGCGGTTTTCTGGCTTTTAACTTTGATGTGATCAAATTTAGATAGAGATATTTATTATATGCCACACACAGTTAAACCGGCATGGAAAATAATTTATCACTTTATGAATAGCTTTCATTCAATGAAGACGTTTTGTTGTAAACAATAAAATCTTTAACGTTTTTTATATAATGTTTGTCTCAAGTTTTTAGTATTTGTGCTCAAATTGCAAGCCGAATATTCTGAACAACTAAAGAGTACGACATTCTTGTACGTATATGGAGCAGTTTGGCTATTGCTGAGCTCTTTTAATATTATAGATTGTATTTATCTTACGTTAATAGTGAAGGCAACCGATGGACACGGTCGGCTCAGAAAGCTCCGACCAATGATCAGCAGTAAACGTCTCGTCGTTTCATATATATGGTATATCTATTTTTGTGTATTTCATATAGACTTGACATCCTTTACACCGTAAATCAGCCTTACTTAATGCGCTGTCATCGATTTTAGTTACTTTAAGTAAAGTGCTAATGTAGTTTACTCGTACCATAAATATTCACATTCCAGAAGATAAACGGAGATAACTTTAGCTCTATTTCTCCATATGTGGCGCGTAAAATATTCAACAACATAAACAAAACCATTTAATAGTTGAACTGTTGGACCAATTTGTCCTCAAATTATTTGTCAAGGCAGGCCATTCCGAAAATTGTTCCCGATTTAGAGTCAAAGGGGTCGAATGCTCCGACGGTGTTTCGATTTGAGACAATGTCTTTGAATATTGAGGTTATAATCTCATAGAATTGTGAGCTAGAATATTGCAATAGGCCATTGCATAAACAAACCTCTTTTATATTATAAATTATATTATTATGTATTTTGGGGCTAATAGCTAAGTAGGTACCTAAGCTTAAGTAGTCGCGTGGATCTATAAATAGATCTGCAAGATTAAGCAAGCTTATCGTGGTCATGGAATCTATCTCTATAATTATAAAGGATTTTGTTGACAAATGCGTATTTGTCAACAAAATCCTTTATAATTCAAAGCTGAAATCCATTTGGTAAACAGATTTTTATCAATTATTTTAAAAAGATCTTCAAAACTATCATAAATCTGTATACAGTTATTACAAAAGTCAATATCTTTTATGGCATTGTGCAATGTCATGGAAAAAGCAATGAGGTGTGTGCATGCCGCATCTGGCAGTGTTGCATTCGATAATGATCGGCAACAGCATACAACCGCTGGTTTTAGCCAAATTTACGATACTGATAGCTATTGGCTGTCGTGGATATTAATATGGTTATTATATGTATGTTTATTAGTGGACATTAGCGGTCAGGAGCTTAAATGTGCAGTGAAATTAACTTTGGTGGGATTTTCAGTCAGTAATGCAAGTTTATTGATTCAAGCGCTTTAACGTTTGAAGAAAATTATTGAGTTTGGGGTTGATTTTTGAAAAATAATTGAAAATTTTGCATTTTAATACTTTTGAATAGAACGATTTTGTTCGGATAATCTTAATAATAATAATCATGTATTAATAATAATAATGTACTAAAGATTTTCAACTCAATGTGGGTGATCCGCACACTATAGATTTTCTATTGTGTTTGACCCGATTCAAGTATTGAACATTCTTCGGTCTAGGTTACGTTCCAGCATTATATAGCACGGTCATCATTTGTAGTATCACTGCCACTGAAGACCAATAATTTCTGTGATACTTAAATATTAAAGCAATGTGGAAAAAGACGAGCCCAGAACAGGATTCAAAATTGCACATTGTTCCGGCCCAGAGCACTACCAATTGTGCCATCCGAGCTCCTACTCCGGAGTTCGAATTTGTCCACCGCTTTTTACGTCTTGGAGTGACGTCAGCTGTTAGTGCGCTGGGCCAGAAGATTATAATATATAAGTATATTTGAGCTGATGGCATAGCAAAAATGCTAAAAATTTTTAATAATTTCCGTGATCTACAGTTGTATCTACTCTGTAGTATACTTTGTATAGTCCCCTGCCATACATAAATTATTGTTTCCTAGTGCAGGAATAGTCTGGTAAAAAACAAAACTCTGTACTCTACAAAGCTACTACTACTGTACAAAGCTCTGTTAGCGTCCACATTGACGTGAAAGAATGACAATTAAACATGTACAAATGTTTGGTTGTTACAGCACTAGTTAAAATTCTATAACTTAAGTTAACTTAGCCACTGTTGATACTATTTAAAATAACTCCTCCATCTGCAATAACAATTATATTTACATTACATACATTAAAATATTATTGAAACTACCAATGTTTGTTTTAACAATTTTATTTGGCGCGTCTAAACGTAACGAGGTCTATAACCTCCCTCTCGGAATAGAAACAGTAAGTTGAGTATATAAATTAGCTGTCAGAGCTGCTAATCGTTCCGACAGGCCGCGATGAAACTTCAGAATCCATCAGTGGTCTTCTAAAAGGCCAACGTGTATTCAAAAATAGCTTCACAATAATAGCAGTTATTTATTGTTATCCTTTTAGCGAAAGCCCTAGAGAGGTCGTTATTTTTAACGAATCACACTTTGTTTGAATAAGGATTTAAACGTCTTCGATTTATGAATGCGATGTTATAAAATCGATTTATCGGATTAGATGAAGAAATTTAAAATATTTTCCGGTTCGTTTTTTAAAATAAATGTATTTTAGTAAATTGTTGTAACGCTATTATCGCTATTTGTGTCTTCATTGTTCCAATTTTCCGGCATTAAGTAATCATTGATGCAAGTATTTTTAGACAGCATTGGTAAAAAACAGACATAGTGTTTTATTACTAAATTTTGTTCGCTGCTCCGCCTGCATGGATTTCGGTTATCACAATAACATGTACCCAAATATTCTTCGTCAACCTACCATCTATCGCCTTGCCAAATTTAGTTAAAATCCGTTCAGACGTCAAGTCGTTGAAATACATATAACAGACAGAGTTATTTTTGCATTTTTAATATTAATAGACATAATATTTGTCATTGCTAATCTAGCCATTCCTGGAAATAAAATCAATAAAACTATGAAATCAAAGCGAATGAAACTGCGAACTTTGAATTAATATACATAGTAAAGTCAGCAAACTTCACGCAAATTACGACCCCCTCGTTCCAGATTCACACGGTTCGTGAAAAAAACTGTCGTCTGCCGAACAGTGGGAGTGGACACAATAGAGCACAATTACTTCGACGGGCTACGTAATGAGCGCGCCAATGAGATAGCAATAAAATTTGGCCGCACAATACGGCCATAATTAGAATTAACTATCTCATTCCCCGCCCACATCCAACGGCCATCTCTATTTTGTCCAATTCGCCCCATTGACGCTAGCCAGAGATTCTCATTCTGCTAAAGTTATGTATTCTATTGAATCAGTCTCGGTAACTGATCATGAAGTGATAATGCGTATTATATCTTGCCTCACTGGTTTCACAGCCTAAGCTTGTGTTTTTGCGGCTTATTGTAAGGTCGATAGTGTGATTCCCGACGAAAGTTTTATTATTTTTTTAGTTAGGAAAACCTCAGCTGGTGATACGTAGCTATCATACAGCTTTATCTATGTACGTGTATCTCTTTAAAAATACATAAAACCACTAGTTATAAGAATTTTATTTCTGAAAATATCAATACATTTAAATATTGTACCATATCATGTTTCTGGTCACTGCTCAGCTTCTAAGTGACCAGCGCAATTGTAAATAGCCCATAACATACCTCAATAAATGGCCTATAAAGTGCAAAAAGACTTTTTCAATCGGACTAGTAGTTTCATAGATTAGCGCATTGAAACAAACTTTTAATCTTTATAATGTTACTTTGTATTCCGCGAGTCTACGGTAATAAAGTCTAGCAACAGGAGCCTCGGAACACTAAACTAAAGTGGACTACATCTTCTAACAAGAACGCTTAAAGAACAAAAACAAAAAACGTTGCAAGGAAAACTTACTTTTTCTTAAACGCAGCACAAAAAGCTAATAAAAGTACCTTTGTTTAAAGCATCTGTTGTTTAACATGTTTTTATACTTTTCTCAAGTGTAAGTTTTTGTTGAGTTAATTAAAGTGAGACTGTTATTGAAATTCACGGATCGCAGACGGCCCTTCATTTAGAAGATTTAGTAGGAATTAGGGAGAATAGTGCATGCATTGTCGGGGGAAACAATGTGCTATTGTTTTAGGGCTTAAATGTGGAGGTTTTGTGTTAATAACTGTTTCGTTGAGGGGTCCGTTTCGTATTTCGGTATTGTGTTTTCAGTGGAGTGGAGTTTTGAAACGTGCGGTCTTATGTAAACTCTTTAGATTCATGAAGACCTTTATAGAAACGTTATAGTCTAAACATTAAAATGATTTTGTTGTACGTTCAGTTTTATTCGTGAAAATATTTAGATATCATTTGTTTCATTACCTATAACAAGAGATGTCCACTACAGACATAGGCCTCACTCGTCTAGTCTAGATATATTTTCTATCAGACCGATTTTGGTCACGGTGGCTAATCTCCGTTAAAATTAGGATAGTGCAGGATTTATTAGCGTGTGCGCTAATATAAGTGGACTCCCTATTTCTTTACTCTCATAGTTCGATGGGACGTAAATCTTAAGACTGGAGAGAAATCAAGTGCAGGAAAAACGGCTTAACATGCGATATTTGAGGCACGAAGAAGTCTCGGTGAGTTTGTAGAAAATGGTCACCCATCTACGGACTGAATGCAGGAAGCTTGCTTACCTTAGCAAATCTCTGGATTCGTGCAGTTATTACTTAGCTAGAAGCCCTTTAAAATATTACTTTGCACGAAATAATATATACAATAATTATTTAAGTTTAAACATGTTAGTGTAGTTTAAACATAAAATATGAGTTCGACAATAAGAGCATTAAAAAATCCTTACAAATCTTACATAATGTAAATGGCGTTTAAGATAATGAAATCTACGAGTATCTACTAATGTTTCAATGAATAAATAAATATTTAACTAATCCACGTGGGATTCACACACGAAATAAAGCAGTATTACAAAATAATTTATCAAACAGGAAATAAACGTATGGGAAAACAAATACTAAAATGCAAATGTTCGTAATTAGTTGTACCAACCATAAATAATGTTCGATTCACCCATAAATAACATAATGGATTCTCTAAACCGAATTCATAAAGCATTCGTTGTGAAACCGGAGCTCTAAATATTAACAGGATTTGATTACAGTTCTGAAATGTTTTGCTTGTTTTTAGACGGAAAAAAATATACGGACTAACATTTTTGTCTATAGATTCTTGTTTCAATTTTTTTGATTGACACATTAATGACGTATTTAACAGTGGTTTACGAAACTGTTTCAAGATGGCGAAAGTTGTTATTTCTGTATTAATAGGTACGTGAAAAAACTTGGTACTCCTTTTAGAGCACATTGCATACATGACAGAGGTGTACTTTGGCATGGTTGAAGTTACTATGTATATAGTAATTAAATAATTATAGTAAAATTTCGGTCAAATACGACCACCGGGCAACTTCTTCTACGATGACAATACACTTTATTAAAATCAATATAAAAACTGATGAATTGTGTTTCAAACTCGCACAAAATCAAAAAAACAAGAAAACCTCCCATTCTTACATAGTTGGCAAACATTGGTTTCATACAACGCATGGGTTTCATAAGGCATGGTATTATTTCTATTAATATAAATTATACCGTTGACAAATAAAATACTAATAAAAATAAAAACACTTACCACTTATTATAATTAAAAGCTTCACATTAAACGTTCTTGTTTCAAAGAGAATGAAGTAATAGATACTCAAAGTAAATACGTTGTTGTTTCGAGTCTCTTACATACCTATTGTCACTAAATAGACTAACTACTTAAGAGGGATTTACCTCCCTTTATGTGGTTTCGTGTCGAGTTCTGTAGCAGTCGATTCATGCATTTTGTATATGTGTTACTGAGGTATTATTTGACTCGTAGTAGGCCTCTTATTGTAAGAGCCTTTTAGGTGAGTATTATCGTAGTACAATATACCTATTAACCTGGCGCTTAGTGTTTTTTGATTTGAAGGGAAAAGACACAGAATTCGTGTAAACGTCTCAAAGTCGTTGCTTACTATCAAACTGTATTCTTCTTTATCCATAGCTTTTTAAAGAGACGGCTACAATACCTCCACTTTACAAAAAAATCACAGTACACCATAGATTTTGGATTTGCAGCACATGAGTGATTGTCCTGGTATTGAAACTGCTTACCATTATATATTTATGTTTTGGAACAGTGGATTTTGTTTATTTTTATATGACTTTAGTAGTTACCAAGTTAATGTATCAAACTTGTTTACTACCACAGTTGTATAAAAAAAACAAAATCAACTGTACCAAAAGCAAATATCTATTGGTAGCGAAAGTTTGTTTGTTTGTTTGGTGTTCACGATTAAACGGCTGAACGTACCTTAATGAAATTTGGCAAGATAGATGGTATCCAGGAAAAGGACTTTACCGCTATAACCTACATCCACGCGGGCGAAGCCGCGGACAACAGCTAGTTTAGTATAAAAATAAAAACAGCCCCAACTCGCATATTCTACCTCAGTATGATCCCATTCAAATCCTCTTTATTAATTAAGGATACGCTTATTTGAATTTATTACCAAAGTTTTATTGGGCTTGGAATTTCATTTATAGAACGTTCTGGCTGCGAACGTTTGCTCGAAGTGAGAGCGAACGTGGATTCGTTGGTGTGAATAGTTTTTGAGGGTAGAGCATGTTGCACTATCAGTACAAAACAATGTAAGACAGAATTTTCTTGTAACATTTAATCTTATTAAATGTTACAAGGAAGTAAAAATAGTTGAAAACATTATCTTACCTTTAGGTATAGTCTTTACGATTAGAGTTACGCAATCAGCCTAATTTGGCCAATGCTTTTGGGCCAATTGCACATCTTTATTTATGTTATTTGCGAACTGCACTACGAAAAGTCACTGGTGGTTTTTTCATCTAATAATTATTGTCCTTGTTTTGTTCACTATACATTTTAATAGTAAACAAATGCTTGACTCGAAGATGCTTGTAATGAAAAATATGTTTGTACTTAACTTTTTTAGATTTATTATTCTCATCCTTTCAGACAACTTCGATGTCGATATTATTTTATTAGAGGCGACCAGGGAGTATAAGTTATCTTATGATAATTAGGCTAATAAATTTTGGAATTTTAACATCACACACTATCAGAAATACTGCGGTAGAAGCAAAAGCTATCCATCAAAGGCTTCGAAATTCAATCTGTATTTTTAGACCCTTCAATTAAGCATAATTTAAAAATAAGCCTTTAATTTTTACGTCACGGGTGGGCGCAAGGAAAGTGTAAGGCGGTCATTAGCCACTTTTTGTACATGCTCTTTTACCTTTTGTCTTAAAGCACATCATATTTCTCGAGCGCAATCCATAATACATGAGATACTGTGCTCCTCATAGCAATTATGTGTAATAAATCTCAACTTAGATCAACAGCTGATGCCTAAAATATATTTTTTATTCTGCTCCCCTCAGACATTAAGCTTTTACACCTAAATTTTTTGGGTTAATTTTAGAAAAGAGGTTAAATCATATTTGATTTTCGTTTGAGTACCATTCAGTAGGTTCAAATCACTCGACGCTGCGACCCACGTTATCATTCGAAATAAATGACCAATTAAACAATCTAATTCATTTCGGTCGGGTCCCAGTCCTTGGGGTGGAAACATAAATCAACATGCCATCGAGTGGCGATAAACATTTTGTGACTTCCAACCCAGGTGATAAAAAGTGTCCACTTTTTTGGACACTACACACGCAAAGAGCTTTTGAAAGGGTGACATTTTTTAGCTCTAACGGCTCCTTAATTGTTGCGGCCCACCCTTTACGGTTAAGCACGTCCCTTTTTAACAAAAAATCATCCTAAATAAATGACCTTAACGAGGCGATTTAGGAGTTTGGCGGAACAAAAAACTAGTAGGTAGCCGTTCGTAATTGGTCGTAATTCGTGTCTGATAAACAGAAATTCTTTGATTCTGAACGCCACTTAAGTCAATATTTTTAATGCCGCATGCCTAGACATTAAGTGGCCACTAATAGGGTAAGCAAATAAAGAGGTGGACACACTTGTATAAAGTACGAGAGTGCAACCTCGACGTGGATAAGAGGGTCAATATTTTGATAGCGCGCGTGGTGCGATGGCTTGTAACATGTGGTCAAACATTGTGCAACCACCGTATGGGTGTTTAATCGTTGTGGTATGTATAACTGCTCGTCTCGGCAAAACAAATGTAACCGCGCTTTCGCCACGCTCGTACAAGTCACGGCGCGCGGCGTTCAGGCGCCAAAAATATACACCACGATGAATCAACCGCTAACTCGAGAAATTCCTCTACATCAAAGGCTTGTGTTTCGCAGAAAACGATTTTATATTTTGTACCTTATCGTTTGGAACGTCAGCTATTTTGATTGGAGGATCTTTGTACGTCATTCATAATTACAGCGTGTAACAGGCATCTTCTTTTGATAATAATTACGGCTAATTAATTAAAATAATAATTTTATATTTTAATACCAACTTAAACATCAGTGTTATTTAATATATGTATATATAAGGTTTATTTCATAAGATATTTATAATAATAGGTATTAAATTTAAAGTAACTTAACGTTTAACACAACACATTTCACTACAAACAGGATTTTTTATTCTGGATTTTGTTTAGTAGGTACATTTATATTGTTAAAAAATTAATATATTATGTTAAATCCTGACGCGGCAAATCAAAAACGCTTGTTATTTTTTTAAAACTCAAATTTAAAGCTGATGTTTAATGACGTGGAAAATTTGACACTTTGCCGAGGGCGGCGAGCGTGGGTCAAATTATTCAGAGTTTTATTGACGGCCCGGAGAGATTTACACACAGCTGCATTGATGGCTCACCGCCCGGCTCGTGCCTTGTGGCAATGTGGCAACATGCGACGGTGTGCACACAACCTTACATTTTATAACGCATTTTGCATATAACATATTCTCATGTAAATTCACTGCATAACATTGATACGGCTTTACTTGGTTATTCAAATTAAAAATTACAAGGTAAATAAAGTAGAGGTGCATCGTATATTATAAGTTGCATAAAAGGCGTTACTAATATGTAACAGTAATTTTAATACAGGCCATAAATAGCGAGTTTATAATGGAAATTGCAGTGATTATAATAATTAAGGTATGTTAATATATATTACGATGAAGGAAACATAGTGAGGAAATCCAAATGTCTTAGGAGACATTCTAAAGACATTAGGCCAGCATGTTTGAATTTATAAAATCCTCTCTCTCTTTCTCTAGATTGAAGAGAGGAGACCTGTGCCTAGCATTATAGCATATATGTATAGAAGGTTATGATTATTAAAAATATTATTATTACTTAAATTACACAGTTTGAGAGCCAAACCACGATTATAAACGTTTCAAAGAAATCTATGCTGGCCTCGCTGAAGATTTTAACCGTCACAGTGTGATCATGATTAATTGTTAAGCGCGCACCACACGCGGTACAATTGGGTTACATTTTGTATTCTACCCACGTCGGTGACCTAATCTCCGTTTCCTAAGGATATAAAGCGAAAATCCTGAATACAATGACAATAATAATCTAAAATAATTTGAATTGTTCACTGAAGTTATAATAATATCTTAGAACACTATCATGGCAATCTGATTCTAAACTAAAACTATAGCATCCAGACAACTAGTAAACATATACCTTATGACCAGAGCGACGCGTGGCGTACCCACTTCGTTGGGCGGTTAACATTTTTACTTGTGATAAAATTATGAGTGTGGTTCGGTTAGTACTGAGTGCTATGATTTATTTCCTGACTGCCAAAAGAAGGGTTCTATTTTTCATTTTTCGGGTTAATATATAGCCTATTTCACTCACAAATAACGTGGAATTTTATTGATAAAATAATTTTTGAAGTCGGTTCCGTTGATCCGACAGATTATCCCCTACAAACTCACAAACTTTACCTCTTTATTCGATCTTACTTTGAGTCTGTTAATTGTATGTTTGTAAAATCCCCCGCGACACAGGGCTTGTTGCCTATATACTACAGATAACTTACACCCAGACACAGAATAAAGAATTGTGCTCATTACACAAGGATTTATTCTGAGTGAATCGATTCCACGACCTACGGCATACTAGACAGGATCGCTATCTACTGGACCAACAATTAACTTAAAATTGTAAAACAATAAAAGACTATTTTCATCATCATTATCAGCCTATCGCAATTCACGGCTAGACTTCGGCTTCTCCAAGGGTACGCCATTTGTAACGGTCTTCGGTTTCTGGCTCCAGCTGCTCCCAGCCATTTTATTTTAGCTAAACTTTTGACGAGTCGAAAGGAAAACTTAATTCAGTTGTCAACGTTAACTTCATTAATATTTAATCAACGTTTCATGTTTCTTCGTTTCGTTATTACTTTTTGATTAATTAATAGTCTTAGCATGACATTATTTAAATATTTAAGCTGCCAATTATATAATTCATGTGACTTCTATAATTTAAAGTAACTTCTTTTTATACGTGTGTGGCAAACAAGCACACTATCCGCCTGATGTTAAGCTGTTACCATATCCAATGCAACGCTTGCAATAGCAAATATATCACTCGCGTGTTGCCACCCATTTTTTACAGATGGAGTATGTCTGGATTATGAAAACGTTTCCTTCAAAACGCATCCCTAAATGAGCGCTGGAGACCAGTAATCACACAATGGAACACAACTACAACGCTGTGTAGTAATTTGGCTGTGGTTTTTTGTAAGCTTCCTTACTTCCATTTCATCCTTTCCCAGTCGAGATTGCACGCTAGTATGGAGCCCTACCTCTCTTAGTCTGTAAGTAGTCTTTTATCGATATTCCACAAGATCTTGTTTTTGTATTTGATGGACACAGATTCTATGTCTTCTTATTGTGTGTATAATATGCATGAAGTATCCTGCTCCGTTGCCAAGAATAGTACTTAAACTGAATGGTAAGACGGATATGGTAATACCGGAGATCAAGGATTCGATTCGACACTCTGAGTCTATCTTTGGATTGATTACTGTATTTAATTTTTGTTTAAAGACAACGATTCACAATAATACGAATGAAATCTGTATCGTTGCGGTTTTAACAAACATAGAAATACGGTAATATAGAAAGTACCTTCATAATTTATTTTATTTTCTTCTTTTAAAGACAAGTCCTGTGTTGCGGGGGACTTTATTACACCCAATTGAAGCAATACTTTGCGCATGGCACATTTTTTTTGTTTAATTATATTCTGCGCGTGAGATATAGTACACAACTGTGTGTCTCAAACCGCTTATTCATCACTCTTTATTCTACTAACTCTCATAGTCTTACATGATGATGACAATCTCGTATGTTCCCACTAGTTCGATTCATTAGTTCGATCGTCGAACTAGTGAGAATTTTTCTTCTCATTAGTTCGACCGTCGAACTAGTGAGAATTTTTTTTTCTCATTAGTTCGACCCGTCGATCTTACTTTAATCTAGTGAGTTCGATCGTCGAACTTTTTTTTTTTTTTTGTTCTTTAAAAAAAGACAACTCCCGCACTAGAGAATAAGCTCTGTGTCGCGGGGGACTTTACAAACATACAATTAACGGACACAAATTACAGCCAGACTCAGAACAAATCTTTGTGGGTCACACAAAGTTTTGTCCCTGTGCGGGAATCGAACCCACAACCTCGTGCACAGCAGGCGCATATTGCACCCACTGGACCACCAAGGCAGTCAACTTATGTTTTTTGGTTTCTAGATTAAAGTAAGATCGACGGTCGAACTAATGAGAAAAAAAAATTCTCACTAGTTCGACGGTCGAACTAATGAGAAAAAAAATTCTCACTAGTTCGACGATCGAACTAATGAATCGAACTAGTGGGAACAAACGGACAATCTGACACGACCAGATAGAGATCAGGTATAGCGCCAACGAATTTCTGAGACATGTGCAAGAGGGTATAAACATCGCTAACTTCAGGCATCCATTGTGTTTCTTAACAGAAACCCCCATTTGTTTTTAGCCTGACCCAGGATTCAAACCCGGGACCTCGAATTCAACAGTCACACTCAACGATCCCTAGACAAACAATGCACAAGGCCTGATCATAAGCTATAGTCGTGCCCTAAACGATAACCTACGAAAATAAATTACTATACTGATAAGATCTTGGAAAGTTTGATCCCAAATACGACGTATTACTTCCAGATGAACGTTGCATAACATCCGGGAAAAATTCAAGTTCCCATGGGAATTTGAAACAATAGCAGGTGCATATGGCCGCTACATAGTCAATTTTATACGTTTAAAGTAGCGAATAAAGATAAGGCTTGATAGGTTTATGGCACTTAATATTATGTTATAATGTAAAGAAATAATAAATTTTACGTAAAATGATGTTTTGCTAACAGTAAAATATGCACAATGTCAACAATTTATCCATACTAATATAATATATGCGAAAGTATATCTGTTTATTAGTTGGTTGGTTAGTTTGTGTGTTTGTTACCTTTTCACGACTAAACGGCTGAACGGATGTTAAGGAAATTTGGCAAAGAGATAGATGGTATTCTGAAGAAGGACGCGGGCCGAAAATAGTGTTTTATAAAGATGTTAAATTAAATGGATTTTATAAGTAAATGCCAAGTAGCAAGCGTCTATAAATGGTAGCCATCAACTGCTAAGCATAGGCCGCTCTTTTCTCATACGTTATGAGTTTATGAGTGACTCACAATATTATGTTTGATGTCGTATACTCATTAACAAACCTACGGCTTAAGGAATGATGTGGTATATAGGTATAGTAACTCGTTAATAGAGTAAAATAATTGCAGTAACCGATATAGACAACGGACATCTTAACAGCTTACTAAATAGAAGATTGTTATGGATCAAATAATTAACGATAAGATAATCTTAAAGGTTATCTAACTTAGTAATTATTTAACATTATCTCGAAGGAACAACTTATTAGGAACAAAAAGCTAGTGTTCCATGAACATTACAAGAATAAAAGCATTCAAAATATAAATAGAGTAATAAATTATGTTTATTTGTTTGTTACGTGCTAATTGAGTCATTAATTATATGTTACACTGAAGTTATTGTTGGTTTTACGATTATTGTTGTTGTTTTTTTTATAACGTTTATGTTTGTCTGATATTGTTCCAACATTGCCTTCCACACAATAATAATTTAAATTAATAAAAAAAGGTATTCATTGTATCAAAAAACTTTTTACATCATTCAGACAATCCCATTGAGTAAAGAAATTACTTGTGTTGGAATTGCCTCGCTACTTGACATCACGAGGCCGGCACGTTTGCCGCGCGAGGCACGAGGCCTCACGTTATGTGGAGACGCATTTGCCTCGCGGGCCAATTTAAATGTTGCCTGACTGACTGCCTGCTCAATACTTAAGTGACTGCACGGTTGGTTCAGTGGCTTAACTGATTACCTCGCCATTTACTACTGCGCGGCGTGTTGTGGATTCGATCCTCACACGGGAGAAAAAATTGTGTGATCCACAAATGGTTGTCCTGAGTCTGGGTGTATTTTGTGTCCGTTAATTGTGTGTTTGTAAAGTCCCCCGCGACACAGGGCTTGTTCCCTGGGGCGGGAGTTGTCTTTTTTAAAGAAAAAAAAAATACGAGCACCAGATAAGCAGCTTCGCGAAGCAGCCTCACAATGTCGATACTCGGCTTTACAATTTAATCTAAAAGTTAAAGCAAAATAATGGAAAATTAATAATAATATTTTGGGATACCTCTCACACCACTATCTGATCCCAAATGGGCTCGTACTTTTTTCTAATCACTGAACCAATATGGCCAGTCTATTAAATCGTACCTTTAATACATAATACGATCACATACAACCATCTGAAATGAAATAATATCATTAAATTTTATACTAATATTATATATCTATCATCGCAATAACCGCAAAGGAATATAAAACTTTGATCAGAAAACATAAACTTTTGCTTCTTTAACCATTTTGACAAGTTTTGAAACGACTTCAAAGTTGGTTCGAATATTTATAATATTTTTATAGTCTGTGATGTTGCGACTGCATAGCGAAGTTTCGATTTCTGATGTAGATTTTTTCGTCAGATCAAAAAGTGTTGATATTTATATTGCATTTGATGTATCAGTATTAAATATTATTTTGTAATTAATTTTCGCATGCTGGTCATCGTAAAAACATCAAGAAGTTTTTACAATTTTGTTTGCATATTGCAGTTTAGTGGTAAGTAATACTGGCTACTTATGATTTTAAAAAATCATAAAAGTTTTTTATTTGAATATTGGCCAATAACAACCAAACAATCTGAACAAACAGGTCAACCACTACCCACTTACACAGTTTAAAATAATGAAATGAGGTCTAATTTTCCGTAAACTCTTTTTCAATTTTTCAAAAGAGGTGGTTCTCAATTTAAAAAAAAGCAAATAGTGACAGTTGTTGTGCTAAGATCTCCCTTGTAATATTTTTTATCTGTTCCTAGTTGCCTCTTCCCGTTGTAGAAAGGTGATGAATCACGCCAAAGTTTTGTCGCCCCATCCTTTTTTATTTAAAGGTAATAGAACAAAATAAAAAAAATCACAATCAAATAAATGTATCAGCAACAAAGTCTTTACAAATACAACTTACACAATGGCACATATTATGTCATTTCAAAGTTAAACGTAGCGAAAAATTAAAACGTATAAATTTTAATGAATAATAAACATTGAGCTCAATTCACGAATGAAGTACCTATTCCCAACAATAAAACACACTGTTTCTTGTACCAGGTGTTACACAAATTCTATCCTACTAATATTATCAATGCGAAAGTTTAGATGGATGGATGCACAGAAGTCTTTGGATGGACATTTGTTACTCAATCACGCCAGGATGGCTGAATGGATCTTAATGAAATTTGGCAGAGATATAGATTGTAATCGGGAATAGCGCACGGGCTATTTTTATCCCATTTTTTTGTAAAGATTAATGGATTTTTGTCACTTCTTAAATCAAAATTATTTTAACGTATAAGTATATTAGAGTGCACATCGCCTAATCCTACTAATATTATAATTGTAAAAGTTTGTAACGATGGATGGATGTTTTTACTCTTTCACGTAAAAACTACTGAACGGATCTGGATGACATTTGGCATAGAGATAGATTAAATTAAAGTTTGAAATAGCTAATGAGCTACTTTCGCTCAACAGCTAGTTATGTAAAAGACACGAAAGTCACGCAAGCAAATCCACGGGCAAATGGTAGTATACATTATATTTCGTACGTAAATCGAGCTGTGAAATACAGGGTGTTAGAGTCATAGTAAACCTATTGTTGTTTTTTGTTACCATGTTTCCTTTTGACACCTCCGCATTATAATCTCTTTTTATTTACTCAATGCAATGGGTGGCAGACTTAGTTTTTGTGCCCGAAACTCCAACTTTTTTTGGAGGATTACCATCTTTTATTGGTGTGAATGATATGCCGCGACGCTGTTTTACGACTTTACTAAAAACTTTTTCGGTTTGCATGTTCAAGTCAAAAATATACGTGAAATTAAATAAAGCTTATTAAGAAATTTGCTTGTTGACAAAAACATGGTAAATAGGCCTTAATCCACACACGCTGGCCTAATAAATGTAGAGTCCTAAGTTTTTGCAATTTGATTGATTAGACAAAACTCTGCTTCTTCAAACTATAAGGTACGCATCATACAAGTAATCCAGTTCTGCTATTACAGGCATCCTGGCTGTGTGTTTGTTTGTCCCCATATGACAAAACTTATTATGGTAATTTAAAGCAATACGTCATTAAAACAAATGAATAATCTGATTATACGTTGCAAATATTATATTTCAAATCCCCAATCATTCATAAGCATCCAAAATTCTCCCTAACAATAATCTTTTGGGCGCTTTGTGAAGCCGCTTCCGTCGTGTACAATAGATGCATGCAAACTTTGTGAAATGGGTAAAAATAATCCTCTACCCGAGCCCATATACCCAATACATCACGCGAACTGTCAGTACAGACCGCACGAACAAAAATATACCATTGTAAAGGACGAGCCGCGCTTTGTACCAAAACTTTAGTAAAAACTTGTGCAATTTCAGTTGTACGCACCAACGCAAGTGCCTTCACAATACCCTCCTTAGCATGTCGCAATACACAAAAAAAGTTATCGTCCCTTGTCAAATACTTTTCACACGAAACGTCTTTCTTACTTTAAAAATTCCGATTGTCCATTAAGACTGATTGCTCGCTTGTAAATCAACGTCGGCATTGAGGGATTGATGATACCAGCAATCAAAAAACTAGCGTTGTCGACAAATACGTTTGGGACTGTTCTTAAATTGGAACAGGCACTCGCATCTTACGCGCAACTGACAATTAATCAATTTTAAAACTGGAGCGCTTCATATTTTACTAGATTCAAACGATCAATCCCTCTTTGTGTGGGTCCACGTTCGTCACCGCCTCCATACTTACGGCCCTTCAAAACAAACATTATTCAATATTTATGTTTTCATTTATTTTTATAATAACGCCCACGTTTTAAAGCAACCGCGTGTGATCGTTACTACCGTGAAGGTTTCGTGAGATTCTCCTTTAAGATTTTTAGGTTGTACACATAATGTTTTTTTATGTTATAAGCTTGACAATGTTCATTTGTGTTACTGTAAATATGACACTTCCAAAATTGAAACATCAGCGAAACTGTCGTGTTTTTTTATGGAGTCTGTTTTACGCAACCCATAAGTATACAACCTAAAAGCTGCGTACATAGTCTTGGCTGATAATAGACTACATTGACTACATTACTACTCGTACAACATTGCTTATCAAAAGCGTATATTATATGACTAAACTTAAAAATTGTTTATACAGGTAATATAAAGTAGATACATTACGATAATTAATCAATAAGCATGTTACAGTCCACTATTGAATATAGGCCTCTTCTAACTCACGTACAATACCCGATCCTTCACTTGCCGCATCTAGTCTACCTCAGATATGCAATAAAGCTAAGAAGGTATGCATTTTATTAGTTAGTGCTAAATCTACTTATGTTATTACCATTGTGTCTTGTACATTATGCTTAAATCAATGGCAAGGGGTTATAACCTCTATCCCCATATGTAATTACTCTAGCTATGTAAAAAATAAACAGAAAATAGTGCGTTTGCCAAAGTTATATCTCACGTATAGAAGTAAAAAAGTCAACAGTCGCATTATATTTTCGAGTGTAGTTTCAAAGTTTGTTGTCACTTACTTCCTAAAATAACATTATGAGAGGTTTATAAGTTTTCTTAACTTATTTTCAAGTTAACACCGCCCACACTTATTTACTGTTTGTCATTTCTAGGATAAACATGAGAGATTACTTCATAAGAAATAAATAATATTGGCTACGTGTCTGAGGCCTTTTTTGTCGCGTCTTCGCGAATGATGTCTCTGGAGTATTGCCACAATGTTAAACTAGTTTTTCATATTATTAGGAGTTGTTAAAAATATAAGAGTCAAAGTCAAAAGTCAAACTCATGTATTTATTTAGATGAAATACATGATACTAATGAACATCATAAAAGCAAATGCCAGCACATTTTTTTCCTACGGCCAATTCGCTGACTAGGGTAGGGCCTCAAAAAGATCCTTAATAATGAATAATCCTTTCCTAATAATATCCCTCCATGCCTCGAAGCTGCTGATCTTGCGTGTGATCTCTCTTGGATCTTCTGGAATTGTTAGTGATTGAATTAAAAGGAAATTAATGATTGTTGACACTACCACTACTTTATCGTCCTCGCAATTGGCAAGGCCATAACCGAGATCAGTCTGATTACGAACTTGCATTTTCAGCAACTACGAACTCTAATTAAAATAATGCAGTGAGTTTATTTACTTCACCATCAATCACATCCAAAACACAAGCCACAGAAGCTATCATAATTTAATAGTACTTCATTCAAAGAAGCCATTGTTTACACAATTTTGGACTGAACATAGCTGTCATCGTTCAAGTGGCTATAAATTATAAACTTAACCTTGGCCGTTTGTTTTAAGAACAACGTCTAGACGATCGCATATGCATGCACAGTGTACGCATATGGGTCTAGGCAAGCATATGCGCCGTGAGAAATGTTTTATTTTATGGGTAGTTTTATATATTTCGGGTGCTTTGATTGTTTATTCTGTGGACACCCTGTATTATCTTGAGTGGGTTGAAGTTAATTTTGTAATGATTTATTTGAAGTTGACTTACGGTATAAGTTTGGGGCTGATCGTTAAGCCTTCGGTTCAATTTTCAAGTCAAGTAAAGTTTTTATTGGGTCATATTGGTAACTAGCATCTAAAGGCTATATCAGCGATCTGCGATTTAGTCGCTTTTTAGAAGCTAAATGTTGCTACTGAAAGCAGAGAGTCGCCAAAACGAGATGCAGCATCGAAAGAGTCGCAAAATCGCTTCTTGAAGCCTAAATAGAATAAAGTCCACAGAAATAGATGATAAAGCCTATGTGAAATAAGACAATCTGAATTTCGGAAAATGAGTTTGTAGATCTCATAGTTTTTATTTTGGTAGTACAAGTTGTTACTTTGACAAGATAATAGGCTGGCAATCGACTACAACACGTAAATTATTTTGAAATCACAATCTCGTACTCGCACAGAAACAGAACAACACCATTTTGTGTAGTTATTTGGTGTTATCGTCTTTTGAGTAGTTAATATACCTACGTAAACTAGCGCCTCGCTCCGACATCCCCTCGCTTAAACTATCTTGTATTTGACCTACTGCAAAGTAATAAAAAATTTTAAAAAGCAAGATGAATTAAATTCGTAGTCCGTCATTCTCAAGTTATGAGTGACCAAGGGAAATACCTCTGTTATTGCAAGCGTCCGTAGGCTACGGTAACTGCTTAACATCAGACGGGACGTAAGTAGTATAAAAAAACCTTGCCACCTTTTAAAAAAATAGGGTATTTTAATATGTACAGATATAAATATTTAGCAACATTAACGATTACGTATCTAACTCTATACATCGCCATATGAAATAAATTGCGAACAAAATTATAATATCACTCTAGCTATTTCACACACACATAATAGCCTATCTGAATATTCAATCGGAAATCGGAAATTTAATCTCACTAAAATATGGCGTTTCCAATAGCTACTGTAACTGATTTTATATAGAATCCCAATTGTCGGGATTATCCATCAATATAATGAACTAATTTAGGTGATTACCGGTAATCGGCATTGCTTCTATGTATTATATACTAATTGATAAAAAGAGAAAACAGATGTATGTCGTATGTAATAGGGATTTTTACAAACATAAAAAAACAACTCCAACACTACGCAACAAGCCCTGTGTTCCTGTGTGTGAGTACAGGTTTTCAGCGCTCATTTAGAGGATGCGTTTTAAAAGAAACGTTTTTCTGTCTGGTACCTTACGTTGCAATAAGGCCTACTTTATTGCAAGGGCCGTGTAGGTTGGTGTATAATCTTTACAAACTATAAAAGAAAGACGCTCCCGCTATATGTACATTTATATCTTTAAAATTACAGAACGGATTTTGACAAAGTTTTCAGCTTTAGATAGAGTGATTCAAGAGAAAAGTTTATATGTATAAAACATGGTAGAAGAATCCAAAGCAAACCGCAGCGAAGTGCGGTAAACGCCCAAGATAAACTAACTTAGTCCTACTTAAGTTATTTCGTAAAACAACCATATACTTAGCTATTAATTTGATTCTTACGTAATGTTACCTTAGATATGATCCCCATAATCCTTTAATACACAACAGATTATCTTATCAGGCGGTCGAAGCATCTTATTACAGGATAATATCGTAACAAAACATTTTCGAAACAGTATATATTAGGGCCGTAATCATTTTGTTCTACTTTTACTTATAAGGTTGCCACGTTTTGTATTAAAGGATTAAGACAGATAATTTTTCATGTATGATAATTAAGTTTGTGTAAATTTATTTTATCATAGATGGAATAGTTAGCTTAGATGTAACCGTTTTACGGTATGATTTCAAAAAGTTATAACACCTCGCAAGTTCTTACGGTCTTTACGAAGACTTATCAAAGCGTTTAATCGATGTTTACGTGACCAGCAAAATTAGCATAATTTTTGCTCAATATATAAGAGTTAGCATCCAACGTACCAGTTTAGTGATTCCTATGGGAAGTGGTTTGATTAAAATCAATGTTAAAACTTTATTAAATAGTGTTCTAAAATGTCCATTTTTTAAATTGAATTCAGTTAAAAAGAAATCGCTAAATGGCTTTTCATTCTGTCCACCCATATTAAAAACATTATATAGGCATTTAGTCGAGTTTTGGTGGAAACTAATATTGGTATAATATTTAATTAGATATTAAGGGGTATACTCAACCAAATCAATTTTAAATAAACTCAAACCTTTCAATCATGTGAACACAATCGTCTGCATGACCCTGATTTAACTTTTGACTGGTACAAATTAGTTTATCCGATCTCAAGTGGTCCTGACTACTTCCTCTGTGGGATGGAGAGCGCTCTCGTTTATTGCCTCTATCATTTGATATTGAACTGTGAACATAATATTTGATATTATCACGGCTATGATTGCTTATAAAGTTAACAGATTCCGTGACATTAACGACATTAAACATTATACTTTTAAATGTTTTCAGTATTGCATATCAAACTTCGCCTAAGTTAAAATATTTGTTTAGGGATTGAATTTCCAGCAATTCCTTCTTAGTGCTCACTTACGTCATATAAGGGACCATTGTAAAAAAAACAAGTTTGTAGCTCCAACGCTAGGCTATGTGTAGACTAATCAAATCAGGACAAGTAATTGTATGAGAAGATTAAAAAAAACTTATAGGAAATAAGATTTTTCAAATCTATTACGTACAGATTTTTGAAAACTTGGTAAGTATGCATACATGCCCGCTTATATTTATGTAATTATAAATATAAACGGGCGACATTTTAAAGTGAAGAGGTCCGTTTTTTATATTTTTGCAACATACACTTTTCAATGTTTCATTTTGCACTCGCAGTTCAAAATAAATTTTGTTTACATTCAGTAAAATGTAATACGTAGATGAAAACATTAGTTTTTAATAAATGTTTATTTACATCTAATATAATATCTGTCTTTCTCATTAATGAATTCAAATGAAATTTTGTCTGATAT
Organism: Trisateles emortualis; assembly: GCA_947095525.1. NCBI lineage: Eukaryota > Metazoa > Arthropoda > Insecta > Lepidoptera > Erebidae > Trisateles > Trisateles emortualis. The sequence goes on along the minus strand of OX352736.1, from coordinate 13,541,794 downwards.
TTCCTTTTTGTACAGAACAACTCGCCAAATCTTTCCAAGGGTTAACAATTTATTACCCGCAGATAACTTATCATTTGAAAAATAAATCTTATTATTATACATTCAAAGTTCAAAATTGCTTGGCTGAATCTCAAATAACCAAAACGCGTTTCACTTTAACTGGAGTATTGAATATTTGTTACCAATCAAACGTATCAATATTATTGGATCAATGAAGAAACTGTCAATTATAATTGAAACATCCTTGTCAATCAACAGCTTTTGAAGTTCGTTGGAATGTTTAACTGGTTTTGAAGTACTTCACTTATGATTACGTAGTTGAGATTAAGTGGGATTGTTACGTGACGTCATTGTGGGAGATTTAACATTGTTTTGGTATGAAGTGAGGATATGAGATGAATAGTAAATGAGTGGAATATTATATGTAGTGTTGTGACGCGAAATGTAGATACGTATGTCGGTAGCTATCGTCAAGAGAATGTAAGCATTGGTGTTGATAAGTCACATGAATTTACTTATGCTACTATAATTTTGTCATTATTAACAGTCTTCTATATGCGACTGCTTCTGGTGGTCTAGTGGCCACAGCTGATCACAAAATCCCGGGCCTAAAATAAATATAGGGTTTTCTGTAAATAAATTCATAATAGATAAAGTGTATGGAGGAGACATGTGCCCAGCAGTGGGACGTTTATGGGTTGAGATGAGAGATAAAGTTTGGTAATTGGCGGTATTTACACCCCTGTGCCTCGGAAAGTCGTTGGTCCTATGCCTAATCTCTCTCCGGTCTTGTCGAATTGCAATTTCATCGAACTAAAGAGAATCGCGAACATAAAGAGAGAAATCCAGAAATATAAAGTGTACTTAAATATCTCCCGCGCAGATAGCTAATCTCTACTAAGATTAGCCGCCGTGTCCAAAATTCAGTTAAAACGACATTCTATTTATTTAAAGATATTCCTGTTACTCTACACAAAACTGAATCTTTAAAAAGCTGAAAGCATCATCTTTCATTTATGATTGAAGAAGCTTAACAAGTTCGTATGGTCTTGGGTACAGAGCAAGTAACATGTCAGTACGTCGTATCTCGAGCTTTGCATGTAAAGCCGATGTCATAATAAATGTGTTTATGTTATTTGCGGCTCAAGGTGTCATGCTGTCGTGTACCTACACCTGACAACTATTTGATCCTTTAAGAAAATATATGTCGCTAAGCTTATAGTGAAACTAGTTGATGCCTAGGTCTTTGCCCGCGTGAATGTCGGCTATCGTGATAAAAAGCATCCTTAGTCCTCTCCAGGATACCATCAATTAGTATCTATCTCCTCGATACATTTTATTAAGATTCGACTAGCCTGTTGCTCTAGTGGTTAGTGACTCTGACTGCTAAGCCGGCGGTCGTAGGATCCATTCCTACCCAGGACAAATATTTGTGTGATGAGCATGATCGTTTGTTCTGTGTCTAGGTGTAATTTATCTATAATAATGTATGTATTTAGAAATATATAAGTATGTTTATCGGTTGTCTGGTTGCCATAGTACAGGCTCTGCCTAGTTTGGAATCAGATGGCGGTGTGTGAGTTGTCCCGAAAAAGATTATATTATCATTATTCGTTAAGCCGTTTAGTCATAAAAAGGTAAGATCATACATACTTACAAACAATCAAACGGGGTTACTTTTGCATGTAAAATATTAGTATAAAAGTATGCATTCTGAATGTTATTTTTTTTATTTTTCTCACTGAAACATTGGTAGACTATACAATAATACTGAACTTAAATTTCGGTTACGGCGGGTTATTGGACAGACTAGACATCTACGCAGGAGATATTGAAGTGCACAAGTGTGTAAGCAAACACAGTTGCACTCTTTATTCTCTCACTACCATAGTCCGATGGGGCGGCAATTCGACTCGACACACTCGGAACGGATTTTCTGCCCTTGAATAAAAATGTTTTTCGATTCAAGGGCAGAAATAACCGTTCCTTCTTTAGTGAAACAGAAGGGTCGCTATTATATCGCTAGTCGCGTAGTTTAAAATTACTGTTTTGATATCTTACTTGTAATAGAGCTATATTGACAATCAATCAGAGATTTTTTTGTGTCACCGTTGTCTGATTCCACATTTTCCTTTCCTCTAACAAATTTCTTTGTTGTGCTCCTGGCACCTAATGTCCAGATAGGATTAGAACCAGTTGCTCATCAGCTACCTGATCAAAAATAAAAATAATATCCCACCGCATCCATTTTACATCCCATCTCATCATCATCTTAGCCAAAAGACATTTGCCACTAGATATAGGCATTTTACATTACATTTGACAAAATATTACTAAATATATATACTCTTTTAAAAAATTTCGTCACAATATTTATAGATGCAACTCTAAATGTAAGCTCATTTGTCACATTCAATATAAAATACACGATTTTAGTTAATATAAAATAGTAAACAAGCATTTAATATAAACATAAACATTAGTAAACGTTGCCCAATTCCTTTGGTCTCAAGTAAAATAGGTGAAACTAAATTAATAATCATCATTTAGAACTCCTTCCGACTTGTGTTTCTTTTAGTAATTTGTGTAAACACAACATATATTAACAGTGGTTTCTGAAGTTACGACATTTATTGAAATCAACGTAAATAAGATACGACAAATGATGTGATTTAAATGTTTAACAACTTGGATGAAAATATCCAAATTTTATTTAAGTGAGAAGCAATAAACAAATTTCAAAATACACCTAGTATTTTATAGATTTTTTATTATTATTATTGCAGACTTAGTCTTAGTTATTCTTGTAAAATTGAAAATTTACGTTCATTATAATCCCTAGTATTCTTTTTAAATATGAAAATCATTTTTTGACAAGTGAGTGTTGGCAATACCTATTAGTCCAATGAAAAGGGGTTATTTTTCGCCATTCTAACTTGAATTGCTTTATGTTAATAGTTCATAGTAACTATTCATGATGAAGATATACATATTATAGTGTGATTTCCATATGCTTATAAAAATGGTGACTAAATGGCTAAAATATACTTCCTAGATACAAATCGTAAAGCACATCCCTGGTAATCATCCTACTAATATTATAAATGTGAAAGTTTGTGAGTATAGATGTTTGTTTCCCTTTCACATAAAAACTAATAAACGGATCTGGATGAAATTTGGTACAGAGATAGATTATAGTTCGGAATAGCACATAGGCTACTTTTTATTGCGATAACCGACATCCACGCGGGCGGATCCGGGGGCAACAGCTAGTTAATTATATTATTACTCGTCTATAAACTGTAAGACAAATTGTCAAAGACTTAGTTTGACAGACAGGTTTAAGTGGCCTAAATCTTTTTGACAGTTGTTTACAGTGCTCTTGATTATATAAATAAATATTTTAGAGTTATTTTCGTTGATGCAACTGCGTCCTAGTTTGTAGAAAGATCGTTATTTGTTTTATATTCATTTGATTATAGGTACAGACGTAGAATGTTTTAAGATTATTTAAGATATGTTTGTTTTTTCGTGACGACGGAAAACATTTTGTAAAAACTTTCAGTGGAAAAAGACATGACATTTACATTTTTTTTTAATTTCAAAAATGACACTATCGGACGTCTTTCAAATTATGCTTTTTTCACTAAGGATACGATTATTATAATATTTGCTTTTTTCAGGCAGGTAGAATATAATATTAATTTTACTTAATTCTAAACTCAATAAAAAATATCAGAGATATAAATTTGATTCGGCTCCCACACTGCGTCTAATAGATAAATAGACGGAAACACTCTCTCCTCAAATTTACAGCCGGACCCGTGGGCCCCGTTATCTTGTTACATTATTGAATAAAAGGCAAGGGTTTTACCAAATCCAACGTATAACCAAACTAAATTACGAAGGTCCTAAACTGATAAATATAATGAAATTAACGCGCTACCTATTTGAATAATGTTTTTAAGATATTTATTTTATTCAGAACGGTCAAATTTGGAAGTGTTTTAGGAGCAGTAATTAAAAGCTGGACTTGGTTTCGCTGGTTGGACCTTGTTGGTTATTTTGTTAGGTTAAAGTTCATTTTATTACTGTGGAAAGCCTTGGGGAATTAAAAAAATATACTCATAAATAAAAATGAGAGGTGGAGACCTATATTTACATACAGAAACACAACTACATCACTGCGTGTGGTTATTTGGCTGTACTGTATAGCGGAGGTCCTTCTCCACCTCACGAAATACACTTAGAAGAGGTATACTACATAACCAATGTGCCTTACTTCTCTGAAGCCTCTTATATTCCTCTCTTTCGCAAATGATATAAATAAATATAATAATATATTATTTCCGTCTAACCCTTCTTGGAGAAGCAGAAGTCCATAGGCTACGGTAACTGCTTACCATCAGGCGGGCCGTATGCTTGTTTGTCACCTTGGTAGTATAAAAAAAAAAAAAGTGTAGTATAAAACTTTTTTAGTATTTTGAAAGTCATATTTATTTGAATATTATTTTGTTGCAGATGAAAGAAAGGGAAGAAAATGTTAAAGACTCTTCGTGTTCAACACCATTGGTTAAGCTGAAAATGTGGTAGCGGACTGTCAAAATGGATATATTGACAGTAGTGACGTCTCTACTCGGACTGATGTGCTTTTGCTCAGGTAAGAATAAAAATATTTTTCGGATCGATCTTTTGCTTTTCGGAAAATGGACAACATTTAATTTTATTCGACTTTATTACCATTATTTTTTATTAAATTAATGATATTATGACAGAATTTACATTCGTTAAATAAATTGCCATTATAAAACAAGAAAAATATTTTTTAATAATTATACTCCAGGCATACACTTATACAATACAAATGTAAAAAATAATTTTCTTATATAATCTACAACCACATCTATTCTACATAGTTTATTATCTATGCCAAAGTGATAAATAAAAGCAAAAGGGAGTGACACAGTTATTTTCGTGGCGAAGTGTGGCCACAAATCTTAGATGGTACGGCAAGGCACTAAATATCAGCAGGGGCTGGCAGCCCCATGGGACTCAAGACTATTACGGTTGAACCTTGACTTCTCCGGTTCTTTATGTAATTGTTCATGTAATTTGGTATAATAGACAAATTTTTCGGTATGATTGCATTTTTATAGCGGCTTGAATATTAAAATATTATAGGGTGTAAATTGCTAGCGATTTTAGTTAAGCACCAGTTTTGTTTAATAATTATTTTGAAATGAATTCATTTTTCAATCTATTATGTAAAATTAGGTAGGTTTAAAATACAAAAAATATAACGAAAATACGTACAGTATTTAGCAATGTGTTAGTTATGTCTTAGTTATTGTTGAAACTCTGTGCTTATTATTGATTGACCCCTTAAACTTTCAGAATACTACAGCCAAATAACTACGTAGGTGTTCCCGTTCATAAGTAGATATAGTATGTATATGACCCTATAACTCAAACTCAAACTCAAAGTCATTTATTCATTTAGATCAAATACATGACACTTGTGAACATCAAAATAAACAAAAGTCAGCATATATTTTTTATATATTTTTTCCTACAGCCAATTCGCTGACATGGGTAGGGCCTAGAGAAGAATTGGCAAGAAACTCTGGCTACTCTTTTTAATCGCCAAGGTATAATATTTACAATTTGGTATGAGTTACAATTTGAAGTAGGTAACAAAAAGGTACGGAACCAACACACCATACCAAAAAAAAAAAAAAATTAAATTTAAGTAATTAAAATAAACAACGTATCAATTACACAATCACAATTTAGTATCTATCAGTATGGTAATGAGGCATCGTCTCTTTTTGTAGGTATAAAAGCATAAGGTGATCACATTGTACACTAAGTGATATTACATAGACTATATTTTAAATTTAAAAGAAAATCATGCCAAGGTTGACATGAAATCAATAAAAAAAACAAAATAGTAAATCAACTATGATCACGAAACACCTTTATTGACATTGCTCACTTAAATTTAATAATTACAATATTAACCCTACAATCAATTAGCAACTTTTCCCCATGACGTTTTATCGCTTAAGAATTCATTAATAGTATAGTATCCCTTTCCTAAAAAATTACTCTTGACAGTTTGTTTAAATTTCTGTAAAGGTAAATTCATTATTTCAATGGGCAGTTTGTTATAAAAACGTACCCCGAGCCCCGCAAACGAGTTATGGACTTTATGTAAACGATGATACGTACCAACTAACTTATGTTTATTTCTAGTATTAATAGCATGAATATCGCTGTTTTTCGAATAAAGATGTATATTTTGTTTAATGAACATAATATTTGCAAATATATACTGAGATGCAACTGTTAGAATACCTATTTCTTTGAATCGTTCTCTCAGGGAAACACGTGAGAGAACATATAGATGTGTGATCGCATAATGGTATTTCAACTGAGCGTCTTAGTGCTTTGCAAGGCACGTTATAACTCGGTCCCGACTGTTAACAGTCGTTATATCACGACATGAGCCGTATCATGACGTTTTAAACGAGAGTCTTTGAGCAAGAAAGAGGGACGAAACTATACACTTGTATAATTCCATACCTCTTTTTCGCTCGAGCTTCAGAAAGCCTGAATATGAGTGATTTGAGTAACTCTTACACCAGGTTGGCCACTAACCAAACAATAAATTTTTTTTAAAGAAACTTATTCCTATCCAAGATCTACCAATAATACAAACCTTTGGTATTACAAGTTTTCAGGTCGGCAAATTACAAGTCATACCCTTGATTGTAAGCGTCCATAGGCCACGGTAATTGCTTACCATCGGAATGGCGATATGCTTGTTTGTTTTTTTTTTTATTATTTTTTTTTATACTACTGAGGTGGCAAACAAGCATACGGCCCGCCTGATGGTAAGCAGTTACCGTAGCCTACGGACGTTTGCAACACCAGGGGTGTCACTCACGCGTTACCGACCCTTTAAAAACCTACAACATCGTGTTTATTCTCATTTTTTTGTAATTTGTATTACATCCCACCCGCATAATATAACTTACTTCATAAACTAAACCATCTAACACTCAACAAAAAACCCTAAAACGCTGCGTGAAAAAAGCGACCACGAGACGGTAAGAAGTGTGTTTTACAAATAAACACGGTATAATGAGACTCTCGGGGCTAATACGAGGCGGGAAGCGTTACTTATTGACAAATCTCATTAGGTTAACAAAACACATGTGTGTCCCGCATCTGTCTATAGAATATTTTACTATCACAGTGTATAAATACTATAGTCTGGACATTGTCGAATGTTGTATAAATAAGTTGGTTTTTACCGTTATTTTAGTTAGCGTTACATAATATTATAAGGCTTTGGTTTTTCTTTCATCGTTTCTTCTTTCGGCTTCTCGGTTTAGAAAGATAAGACAAAATTGGCATTTACGATATTTTATTTTATTTTAGGAAAGCTTACGGACTAATGACATCGTGTATAACTTATTACAACTTAACAAATTGCCAATGACAAGCTTCCGCATATATAAATAATTAAGTAGTATGTTGACAATGACACTAGTAGGTACTTATATATAATGGAACCTTAGATTTCCACAGTATGCTGACAAAATAGCTGCTATAAAAAGAATACCTTATAAACTTGTATACTAAAACTTAAAGAATACCTTATAAACTTGTATACTACTACATTACATTACATTACATTTGGAAATATTTCACGTAAATAAAAAAGTTAATCTCCATATTTGAGAATGGTTCCATTATCTCTTTTCGCGGAACCCTAAATAAGGACTCGCGCCCGTGGCGTCTATCAAAGCGTAAAGAAGTTAAGCTAATGTTAAACGACGCTTATCTTTTGTGTGTAATGCGTAACGAAAAAAACTAGCACACAATAGCAGCGGAACAAAATCACAAACATTGAGATTTTTTTTATAGTAACATTATTTTTGTTACTAGTTTTGATTATAGTGGATTCAATAACACACTTTTAGGGTACATGCCTATTGAATATGAAAAACTTTATCGTTACAAGTACCGGTATCTTTTTAGTTTATGGACCGGGTTTGAGGGCTTGTAGTTACAAGTATGGTATATTAATATTAGCATTGCAGACAAACCTCTGTGGTTTATAATTATAATTCGTTTTTATGAAATGTTAAAAAAATACGCGACGAATAGGGTTAAACTTGTTTTTATTCTAAGAAGTAAAACTATTTAACAATAAATTATACAAGTAGGTGTACTTATGGAGACTGTAGTAATGTCATGGTAAAGTGTAAAAATATTTTTCTATATCTTACTGGTAGGTTCTGTGATAAGCGCATTATAAAAAAATCAAACAAACCCTTTATTTACTTTTTTAGGGATTTTTTTCAATCCTTAGACTTAGGATACCTGCTACTCATGAGGATAGAAGTGTGTAGATTTATACCTTCCTAAATTGTTTTCTTGATTAATCAGTGAGTCGTAGTCGTTAGTCTTCATATGTATGAAGACTAACGATACTTATCTTCTTCTTCTTCGTGTCGATGGTACGATAAATAATTAAATTGCACAAGCCCAGAATTTTGCCACCTCTACGGCGTTATCAGTTGCCGCGCAGAGGTCACTCAGGGTGCAGGTATTAGGGCACAAAGGACAGGACAGGAGGTGAGCCATTGTTTGCGGGTCCGTTCCGCATTCGCACTCTGTATTTGTTACAGCGGTATAGCCCCACTTAACCAGATTGTATCTGCATCTCCCCACTTGGGTCCGAAGTCGGTTGAGTGACTTCCATGTAGACCATGGAAGGTTATACCCCGCGGGCAGCTGCTCTTTAAGATGTAAATAATTAGTGGGAGCGGGGATACTTATTAGACATAGTATAGACTATATCTAAGTAGGTATATGTATACCTACTTAGATATAGTCTATACTATGTCTAATAAGGTATATGTACTGTATATATCTTTAAATATACATTATATATGAGTGACCAGCCTCAGTTTTAATTCACTTTAGACGTTGCAACGTGTCTTATGGATTGTTGTCCCCTTTCTCCGAAGTTACTAGACGGAACAAGCGAAACAACTATCGATCTCAAAGTGACATGTGTTGTCATAGAGCATGCTTTTATATACCGACACGAGACCGATCCGATACCGATATTGATGTTGATACATTTATATGCTATCTAGATAGCAACAAGCATACTGACCACCAAGTAACATCGATATCGGATGGATCGGTCTCGTGTCGCCCTTTACACGCTTGCTATACCTAAGCATTACTTGTGTGTTGCCGAGTTTCAATACTTAACACCAGGCTTATGTATTATGGTAAATGATACACTGGAGACATGTACCCACACGACTAGGAATATAAATATAATTAATGTGTGTAGTTGTTTGGCTATGGTTTTATGCAGGTCAAAATCCTTTCCCTCTTATGTCTACTTGCTTGTATGCTACTTTACTCCTCTTAAAAAGTGTTATCACCATAATTATCATCAGTATATCGCATTCTACTGCTGGACATAAGCTTCTTCAACTGCACGCCACCAAAAAGTGTAATAATAAAAAAAATGGTCTGTTGAATCAGATGTCGGATCGGTATCGTATCGTCAAGTGAAAATTCACATACGAATATGTATAGAATGTATACTAACAGGGTATATTTCGGAGTTTATTGGCTTACGCGTAAAACGTATAGGGTATACGTATAATGTATTTAGTTCCTCTATAGGTACCTGTATCGATAGGATTTTGGGCAAAATGATGTTACGCCTAAATGGCTATTTATTGTTTTTTTTTTGTTTTGGTGAGGCAAGGGGTTATTAATTTTAAAAGGTTTTTAATTGAGCTTCGTTTTTCCATCGACATATGGGAGTAATTAGATTAAAGGCATGGTTGTATAAAAGTTGTCAAAGGATGTATCCACCTGTAAATAACCTTTCGTGGATGTATTGTTTTTTAGAGGATCTACAATACAATACTTTATAAAAAAAATATTTATATTCCGATGTATCATAGAATATGTATCGAAGCTGCATCGCTTTTTGGCGTCTCTTTGTGTTCGGTTGCGGATCTCTTCGTAATATATAAAACAATGAACCAAACCCGACACACGACCGGCATCCGAAGGTGTGAAGAGGGATTGTTACTGTGTCGAACTTCCGAAAAGCGACTCCGCTCCGAGTTTTTGATTGATTGGTCGCAGCATTTAGCTTCTAATAAGCTGCTAAATACCAGATTGCTGATGCTAAAAGTAAAACGTCTGCTGTAGCCCTAACTTACGCAAGATATTTTAAGAGAGGTAGGACTACACCACTGTGTATAACTACACACAGTGGTGTAGTTATTTAGTGTAGTTCCTGTGTGTGATTACAAGTCTCCAGCGCTCACTTAGGGATGTATTTTCGAAATAAACGTATTCCTATCCCAGGGATACTCCCATCACAAAGCCCTGGTGTAAAAAAATGGGTTGGAAATTCGCAAGTGATACCTCTGGTATTGCAAGCGTCCATAGGCTACGGTAACTGCTTAACAACAGGTGGGCCGTATGCTTGTTTGCCACCTAAGCAGTATAAAAAAAATACAATATCAAATTTATTATCACACCTAAGCAACCACGTCGAACATAAGTAACATACACAATATCGAAAAGAAACATTTCAATGTTTTATTCTTCATTTCTCCATAACAGTCAAGGAGTCAAAAGTAGTATACAAAAATAAACAGGACACAATGGGTTCAGTCGTTTAGTTCTGCATTGTTCGACAGTTCGAATAGTCGTATCTCAAACATAACTCTAAACAATGCCATGACATTTATGAATGCTGACACGTGTACTGACCCCTATAAAACTACCATTTTTTTCTTTTTTATACGAATATTAATTCCGTTTTTGAATACTATTTATATTCGATTGTTGATAAATCAATTTCGTTCTGTAAAAATGTATGTAACCGAGTGGAAAAATGAACACAGTAGGTTAGAATTCGATCCTAGATGATGGTAGCAATATGAATTTGTATGTACTAATCAAATGAGAGACTATAGCATGGAGTTCTTTAAGAAAGGAGTTATTAGGTTTTCAAAGTACCGGCAACGCGCAAGTGACCCTGGTGTTGCAAGCGTTCTTATGCTACGGTAACTGCTCACTATCAGGCGGACCGTATGCTTGTTTGCCTTATTAGTAATATAAAAAAAGATTAACTATATGCTAAGGGTGAAGGAGAAGATGGTAAGGAAACTTACATGTCTTAGAAAAGATTCTAGAGGCATGTCTGACCCATCAACCTATATTAGGCCAACGTCTGTGGATAGATACTTAAATAATACCCTCTCCACTCCAAGGTTGTCTGGAAGAAATCGCACTTAGCGATAAGGCCCATTATACTTCATTATTGACTGTTTGTACAATGTTAGCTTTTGTAATCTTATGGTGTACAACAAAGAATTATCTATCTATCTCTCTTAGAAGGAAATGATACCCATGGCCAAGAGGGGGACATTATAATTAAATAGCTGTTGCCGCGGCTCCGCCCGCTAGGATGTCGGTTATCGCTGTAAAAAGTAGCCTATGTGCCACACCATAATCTGTCTCTGTGCCAAATTTCATCCAGATCCGTTCAGTAGTTTTTACGTGAAAGAGTATCAAACATCCATTCATCCATCCATACTCACAAACTTTCGCATTTATAATATTAGTAAGGATTTAGGTTGCTTTTATTTGGAGTTTATATTTTGTCGTAAGACTCGTAAGTATTCATGTATGAGATAAAACGTAAAATATCATTATATATATTATGCCGTATCCTTAGAGGAATAATGGCTTAAGATAAAAGATTGTCAGTTGGCAATTTGACTTTATGCAAATTAACATTCAATGAACGTAATAAGTATCTATCTTATCTTTTGTAATTTTACACAACGACCCGAGAACAGGTCGATATTAAACAAGAATTCATAATAATAATTTATGTATGTTTGTTACCTTTACACAACTAAATGGCTAAACGGATAGATTGTATCCTGGGGAAGGATTTTTATTGCCATAACCGACACTACGCGGACGGAGCTGCGGGCGACAGCTAGTTTTTTTTAAAAGAACCTTCAAATCTAAAATTTTCCAGAAGCTTATATAGGTACCTGTTTGTTTTGTCGCCAGGAGATTGTAATCACGTATCTAAGTATAGACATCAATACCTAATCAGTAAGCAAAGGGCGGTCTCTCCAAAAACATTTTTCATCCCAAGATCAGATAACTTTTATTCGCAAACTAATCTTAAACGTACCTTTATGTTTTATCAATAACAAGGAAGAATACCAGCTCGGTAATAATGGGTTCCGATTTGTATTCTTTTTTTGTGTCAGCTGCCTTTCAACCTTATTAGTGAGACACTTTTTTGTTTTTGTATGTCATACAGATTTAATACAGATTGTGAGGCTTGAACTGTATTTTTGGTACTTGGTTGGCAAAAAAGCATACGGTCCGATGTTAAGCAGCTACCGTAGCCTATGGACGCTTAATATCATAGGTATCAGTAGCGTGGTGCCAACTCATGTTTTTGACATCAGGGCGTTATGATGGAGTACGAAAATGTTTATAGCAAAATGCATTCTATGATCACTGAAGAGAGTAAATAGTTATTGGTCTTCCCCAGTCGGGCTTACTCGCTAGTATGGTCCCTACCTTTCTTGTAGTAAATGATTATTTGTTTACGGACAAATTATAACAATTTTTCTTTGATTGATTTAAAATAAAATAGACGCAAAATGTCGCAGAAATCTTGAGTGAAGGGTTTATCCTGCAAGAGACGTCTTGCACCCGAGATGATAATGATGTTGAGACTAGAATTATGTCAAAATGCTATGTTGTGTTTATAAATGTCATCTTTTTTTATTATTTGTGACCAGAACCTCTAGACAAGTGGCATAAACGGTAGTCGAATCGAAAAGTCTAAAAAGCAAATGTATGGGATTTGACGTAAGTCAACGATATAATGTCGTAAACTTACGTCAGATCATGGGATTTGACGTAAGTCTACGCTAAAAAAAAGTCAAAAATTCTAATGTATGGACATTAGCATTTCCGACTTTTCGATTCGACTATCGCTTATGCCACTTGTCTAGAGTTGCAGATCATAACGTGACCAAAAGTAATTAATATAGAAGAGGAAAGAAGAAAGACCTGTATTTTCTTATTTTCTTCAAAATATTCATTACTCATACACAATATATTTTTATTTGTAACAGATAAACTGTATAACAAAGACATATCTGATTAGCATGTAACTTTTACAATAGAAAATAGTATCTTGTCAACTTTACAGCGTATTTACGAGTACCATATGTAGACAATGTTGAGTACATAAAATAATATTTTATAGCCTGTAACACTCGTCTCACAATACAAGATGTAGGTAAGATTTAAATTTATTTTACCCACACAAAGTATCTTTGATCTAACACATTTTTGTTGTATCAAAATTTGTTATTCCATCTGCCCACGCGTCGAACTGACAACAACAAAACATGGAGACGAGGCGACTGTCGCCGCTCCGCGCGCCGACGCATTTCCGTAAACATGAACGAAACGGCTACTCGCAAAACCAAACAAAACTTTACCACTACCCATAAATTCTTTCAAACTATATACACTTTATAACAACGCTATAAAGTCTAAAATCGAACGACAAAATTTTGTCACCGGAATTCCTTGTTTATTGCACGGCTGTCCCAATTTGAACCAGGTATCTGTCCCTAAGAAAGATGACACTATGTCAACAATTTGTCCCTCATGCATTAGAACGCTTACAAGGCAAACAAAATAACTCACGAAATATACATTTAAAGTAATCCGTCCATCCGTCGAACTAATTCTTAGCACATGTGTAAGTTTTTTGCACCGTAAAATGTGGACTAAGTATTATTTCATTGAGCGTGACTTTGTTGGCTATTTGAGCTTGTGAAGTTCATTTATTACGACAACTTCACATGTGTGTGTGACCTAAATGTGTGAAGTGTTTTAATAAAACGTTGGATAATGTTCTTTATAGTTATTTTAGTGTCTTTTAGGATTATTCGATTTATGAGATGGATTATAAAATGCATTAGAGTATATATTGCTTTGCTGTTACCTACGCTATCGAAGAGTTTTCTATTGTTACCTTGCAGTCGAAATTCTGCTTTCTTTGTATCGGTTCTCGGTCCTTTATTGTTCAAAATAGCATAGTGCTGAATGATTTTAGTTTGTCTTTTTAACAAAGATAAGAGAAAATATCGCTCCTACTACTAAACTACAACTCTCCAAGTATACAAACTTTTTTGTTTATCATTAGCAGCACGCTTCTGTTATATGTAGATTGTCTTATCCAACCGGACAGTAGCAATTTGACCAAAAAAAAATCTTGTTAGCATAAATGGAAACTATGGAAACTACTATTGACACTAATTAATAAAAATTACGTCATGTGTATATAACCTACCTATATAATTTAACAACGTATTGCCCTGGGAGGTCCAGAACAAAGGAAAATCAAGTTGGGAAAAATATGTTTTAATTTTGTACTAATTGCGCATGCAGTCGTTTGAATCGTCGCCAACGTACTGCCAACTAATAACGTCATGCGCTTCATATTGCAAAAGGGGAATCAAAATTGAACACGTGTTCGTTCGAAAAATCATGATTACCTCCTAAGGGAGCCAATCACTGCCATTAGAATTAGATATTCGAAATTCAAACGGCTATCAAGTTACTTAGGGTGACAGTTATGAACGTTGAAAATGTTCACTCACTCCGTAATTACGCAATTACATTGGTGCAATTTGATTTTTCTAAATTTGAACATCAAAGAGGTTTTATAACTTTGAAGATTATGTATTTACTGACAGATTTATTGCATCAAAAGTGGCGCTAGTTTACACATTCAACCGATATCTAAATCGAAGTGCAATAGTGTGTTCTAAAAGTTTATTAGTTCGGTCGTGTCCACGAGAGCTATCAATTTCAAACCGACAAAAAACATTAACGGATAAGTTCAAACGGACTTGCAACATTTCGGCCGCGTGTCAGCCGACTTAAATGCGAAACCCGTGTCTCTATAACCGATCTTTTTTATTTATTTTTCTCGCAGCGCGTGTCGACATGTGCCTGTAGTAAATTAGCAGGGGACACGAATCACCCTCGCAAACTTTTTTTTTTAACAAAGATTTTTGAACAATAGAACGTAACTACTCGCGTGTGAGTTGTAAAGTCACTCCCGTTGGCGTTGGCGTGTATAACGTGGGCAGTCTATAAATAACTATATTTTTGAAGCGTTATAATTTGAAAGAATGAGTTTATTTCTTCTTATAAAACCAAAAATAACGCCGTGGGTAGTGAATGATAAAGAACAATATTTTGCCGTATATTGCTATAATCAGATGAAAGATTTTATTCAATTGGTTTACTCTAAATGGAAGCAAATATCGCTTACCAACCGAGCAAAAATATGCCTGTTGGTTTAGTGGTTGGCTATTAAACCGGAGGTGTTAGATTTGATTCCCACTCGAAACAATTCTTTGTGTAATGAGCCTGACGTTTATTCAGTATCTGGGTATAGGTAATTTTACTACCTATCTAGATAAGTATAATATTAGTGTAAATAGAAATCCTACTAATATTGTAAATGTGAAAAATTGTGAGAATAGATGGATGTATGTATGGATGTTTGTTACTCTTTCGCGTAAAAAACTACTATACGGATCTGGATGTAATTTGGCATAGAAATACATAGATTATAGTCTGGAATAGAGAATAATACTTTTTATCACGACAACCGACATCTACGCGGGTGGACTAATGGACAACAACTAGTATAATTGTTAGTATTTACATCAATTGTTTAGTTTTGGATCCGCAGCCCGTGTGTGAGATATCCCAAAAATATTTTTCTATTATACAACATTCATCCTGCAACACTATTTACTCAAAATATAGTATAAAATCTTCTATTGTTACCTCCTAACCTAAAAATCTCATGAAGAATAGATAGCACCCGTGTGAGTCGCCATATGAATGAATGTGGAGCAAAAAATACTGTCCATACAGCGCTAGTGTGACAGCTATAAATTAACTGTCGCCGTCGTAAAGAATACTCCGATATGATACGGTTCACTATACAGATACGAAGTTTGAAGCCATGAGGATGGCGAGCGATGAGCAAGCGATTTTGATAGCGATTTTCAAAATGGCTGTGAGTAATAAAAAAGAAAAAAGTAACATGCGGGGCAGTCTTTTGGGAATGCCGATAAAAGTGAAAACTACGTAACTTGTGAATAGTATCTTCGAGCTATTAGATTCTTATTTTTTGTGTGTCTCATGAAAAGCGTTCGGTGACGATGACGTGAGTTCTATGATTTTGGTGCACCCAAAAAGTTTTCAACACGCCTAAAGAAGTTTCACTTCAAAAAGTTATTTTAGGTCTTTACTGAAATAGTTCAACAAATAAAAGAGACATACACTCCGTATTGGGATATACCGGGTCGGAAAAGAAAAGAGAGAGAGAAAGTTATACTTAAGTTTAACGTGTGTATGTGGCATCTAAAATTTGTATACAGATTTATTTATCTTTTAGGTCGCCTAATGGACAAACTTTGACTGTCATTCGGTAAAAATGATTCCTATTTTAAATTAATAAAAACTCGTAAAAAATTAATCAAACAGAAAAATAATAAAAAATTCCACAATGTAAAATTCGATTTGGTAGGTACTGCTTTCAGGGATTGAACTCGCACCTCATGAGTATCGATATAAGTAACCTATAGGTACTAATGACTTCTTGGAGTTTCAACTTACTCTATACCAAATTTCATTGAAATCGAAAGTAATTTTGCTGTGACAGCAAACTAGACAGACTTACTTTTCCATTCATAATATTAGTATGGAAGTTTTATCGTAATAATGTAAGTAATTACTATTTAAAAACTTATCTCATTAACACCGCGATATCGTTATCGCTGTATTCATAGCCCAACATTCCTAGACGTGCAGAGATAAAAATAAGATTTAGCAGATTGCGAGCAACATAAAATATTGTTTATGTTTATCTAGATACGTAACTTTATCGCACATAAAACTAACTTTATCGTACGGTTATACGTTAGAACTATATCGATTATTGGACATTACACTTGATATATCCTACCATGGATTTACGGTGTATGATTTTAGTACGTCATAATAAAAAATACTATTTTTAATTATTTTTTAAACAAGGCTATTCATAAATTTTAAAAAAGATTATTTTTATACTTTTAAACAAGTATAAGTAGTTAATAACAATATAATTTATAAATATATATTTTTTTTAATGAAGAAACATGTGCATACTCTGTGGGCCTCTCCTGGAAAACGTGGTCATTTAGGGATAATTTAAGAGAAATACTAGCGTGAATAATATAATTTTGGTTATGCGAACTCAATTTTACTTCTGGAGAGGTCCTACCCTAGTCGGGCATGCTCGCTTGCATGGTATCCTTTTATTTTATATTATTAGTAGGGAACTACGGATATCTAAAATGGTTGCTATAAACACAAAACTAATTTCAAAATATTTATTTTGAACTTGCAAACTTATGCAATATGTATACAAAATAGTCTTAGAAACTTTATAGGAAGTTGAAACACGCGAAACGGCTATTATTTCTGTCGCCATTAGTGTCACCAAAGGTAGGTACAGGTTTTTTTAAGTTTCTGAATTGGTTTTTGAAGGGCCGTAGAAGTTTTTTGTTTATGAACTATATAATAGATGATAATATATCTACTGCATGTCAGACTATCAATAGGCCAAATTCACGACCCAAATACGATGATCACGTGATTTTAGTTTTTATGATTCATGAGCAAAGATGCTGATTATACAATGATAGTCTTTTTTAAAATACATTTTACTGCTCTGACATTTTTATAAAAGTAAGTACAAATAAACTAAATAGGCTACGCTATTGATAGTTACTTACTGTCAATATCAATTACAAAACTTTTAAATTGTATATACACATATTTATTAGATACGTAGGTACATACGGGCCTTTATTACAAAAATTACACTTAAGTATTATTATTTCAATTGCGTAATTGGGTCAAATAATATTTTTCCAAAAACACGTAACAAAAATAAGGGCTGCACACAAAAATCGAAAGATAGCAAATCGAATGGAGATTCAATTATAGATTAGCCCTTGTATCGTACCGCATTCACAACGACGGGACACGTGAATAAATAAACACAATTACGACACACAAAAGAGTAATCCCTATTGATTTCCTTCATAAAATACAACATCGTCTATGAAATCGACTAGCATATCGATTATGAAGGTTCATTTTGCTAAAATCGGACACCGAATCGAATATTTTTTTGCCATCGATTTTTGCGTCGCGTCGTTACAATAGTGCATATAACAATAGACATACATCAATTCAAGTGTCAAAAACTAACATCTGCGCGTTTCGTTGTAAACAGAGTAAAATAAAATAGTGGGGTAATCCCAGCATCCTTAGGGGACCCAGTATCGACAAGCCTGTGTTTATAGCTCATTATAATTGTGCGACGCTTTATAGTAACTGCAAATGACATACTCCACCTATTATTAAAATAAACCATAGCCGTAGGTAGGTCTTTTGTTGTGTAAAATTTTAAAATAAAGTTTGTGTGCTATGAAAAATTGCTTTGGGTGGGTTCGATGTCGAAGCAAACGTCGCCTTTCATTACGCTTGCCCAACACGCTACTGCATAAACACTTGAATATAAGTGTTTACACAGTAATTTATATTGTTAGGGTCGATGGCGGTGATGTACAAGTACCTTTCCTAATGTACCATCGAGACAATAGAGACCCTATCTGAATTTGATCAAAGTCCCAATTCCATTATAATCAGGCTTTAACTTTAGCCTCAACTTAATACAATTCCAATTTAGCAATATAATTCTCTAGCATTTTTTATGAAATCGAATCAGATAATGGCATACATTTATCAAATGCAAAAATTCCCGAACCATACCAAATTAATCAGCTTGAAAAATCTGGCATTCGATATTCAAATAAGGTTATTAATCACACGTCATTCAACAGGTCCGGTAGAAGGCGGAATGAGCGATGACTACGTCAGCAGTGGAGAGGCGCCATACATCATCGAGCAGCCTATTGACGTCACAGTAGCGCGTCATCAACCTGCCACTCTCAACTGCAGAGCTGGAGGCTCTCCACCACCAACCATCAGATGGTACAAGGCAGGAGTTCTTGTGGTATCAGACACCCACAGGAGCTTACTACCTGCGGGAGGATTATTCTTTCTAAGAACCACCCACGGAAGGGCACATTCAGATGCTGGTGTGTATTGGTGTGAAGCAAACAACCCATATGGAACAGCAAGAAGCAGAAACGCTACTTTGCATGTTGCCGGTAAGTCTAAATTATGCAGTCATTTTGTAAATGTGTTCCTTGAAGCGATTTTCTTGCCGTTGTTACTGGGTCGCAAATATGCTCAGTTTTTGCTTAATAATATCACTTAACCTAGTTTTTCAACGATACAATGACCTTTTTTTTATAACTGGAACAAGGAATCGTCTCAGTTGCTGTCGTGTGATCTTAACTAAGAATAGGAAGCCTCATTACTCCCGTGGGTGTTGTGAGCGTCAGCTAAGGATATTAAGTGTATATTAGACCTCCATTTATTAGAAAAACAGTAGCTATATAAAATATCTTGTTCACAGTTTTACGTGAAGAGTTCAGATTGGAACCTGTAAAAACTGAATCGGCTCAAGGTGAAACCGTTATACTGGAATGTTTGCCACCTCGAGGTTCTCCAGAACCAACTGTATATTGGAAGAAAAATGGTCAAATGCTGCATTTCGATGGTGATTCTAGGTCAGTATAACAACTACAACATGTACACTTTATAGTTCAAATCAATATAAAATCAAGATAGTAGAAAAAAAAAACATGCGGGGCAGTCTTTGGGGACCGCCGATAGCAGTGAAAAAAACTAAGTATCTTGTGAATTGTGTCGCCGAGCTAACTATTAGATTATTATTTTGGAATAATGGAAAGCATTCGGTGATTTTTGTTTACCCAAAAAGTACTCAAATGCGCCTAAAGAAGTTTTCTCTTCAATTAATTATTACTTCGACAAAAATAAAACAACCTTGTCCACCCAACTTTGCAATTTAAAATTGAGAGTTTGAGTTATACAGGGAAAGTTACGCTATCCATGATAAAGCGTAGTTTGAAGCAAATTCGAGGGTAAGCGCGAGTGCTCTTACGTAGCGAAGTGGGATGGTGGAAACGTGATAGTCTTGAATGGCTACTCGAATAGAGTCGTTTGATATCGGATATCTCGTACGCCTTATAAATTCCCACTATGTAATCCATGAGTAATCAAACTAGCTAATTTATTCGGAGCTAACTGCGGGAGCGAGTACATTCTTTTAAGAAACGACTTTGTAATGGTCGCAATCAACTCTTGAAAGAGTATTTATAGAACCTTAAAGACCTTTAGCGGGTTGATTAAGATCTTCTGATAGTGGATTACATTGGCGAGCAAAGTTAATGTTTGCGTTAATGGTTTTACTCAAATTGATTTAATTTTTTAAGTGCCTTATTATGTATTAAAACTTTATTCCTTTGTCTAATTGCCACGTCTTATTCGATAAAGATATAAAAATACTGTTATGCGGTAATAAACAATGTTTGTATAAAAACCAAATTCAATTTACTGCCACAGGTTAACTAATCCTGATGCGAATTGAATTTTGCTCAAAAGTTATATTGCCAAATTTTCACTTCACTCTCTATGAATTTTTATGAGCGTTACTTCTTGAGGGCATGTTGTTACGTATGGTGGAGCATAAAAATAATTAACAGCCGTACGCACGAGGGAGGTACATCAAAGTTATAAAAGAAGGGGATATTTGAAGAGCTCGACAAGCAATCAAGTAAAAATCTCAATAGTTCTGACTCACCGGACCCTTTATTAAATGTTAATTTGGTATTGAATTATTCCGCCCCACATTTGAATGACTTTGTTACTATGCGTTTTGTTCGAACAAATAAAAAGGTTCATATTAATAATGGAACAAATGTTTACGATAAAGTATGACGTTAATTTCCTCAGGATGCATTTAGTGGACGGTGGCAATCTCGTAATACAAGACGCTAGGCAAACTGACGCCGGCAGATATCAATGTATTGCGAGGAATGCAGCGGGAACGAGGGAATCGGCTGTTGCCGTGCTTAGAATACACAGTAAGTGCCACACTAGACGATTCATTACGTAACTTGAATTTCTGCTAGAATACCTGTGAAGGTATGTCGCATACGTACATAATCATAACTGTATGCCGTAATTGTACTAATGTTAATCACATTTCTAGTTTTTGTCATGTAATTCAGAAGACATTTCTCTTTGCACAGTTAAGCCGTACTTAATCACGGGTCCTGAGGACGTTGTGGCGCAGACCGGCGGCAGTGTCACATTCCAGTGTCGGGTGGGTGGGGATCCCCTCCCGGATGTGTTATGGCGGAGAACCGCTGGAGGAGGGAACATGCCACTTGGTCGCGTCAAAGTTCTTGACGATAGGAGCCTTAGACTCGACAACGTTATTTTAGCAGATGAGGGGGAATACACTTGTGAGGCTGATAACTCTGTTGGTGCTGTGAGCGCTAGTGGCTATCTTACAGTATACGGTAAGGATTTTCTTAAGTTATTATTTTTTTTATGATGTGTGGAATGTTTGAAATTAAATTAGTATTCTTTGTTATAGACCCACCTTCAATTACGCTTAGACCAAGTTCAATGAATGTTGAAAGTGGAACAGCAGTGACATTTACTTGTACAGCCACCGGTAGACCAGAACCTACCATGTTCTGGAGCATAGAAGGCAATAGAACTATTATCTTCCCCGGTACAACGAAAGATAAATATCACGCAACAACAGTTCTCGATGGAGTCACTGTACTCACAATCAACGACACAAACAAAAATGATACTGGAAACACGATAGTTTGTTCGGCGGTAAACTTTGCTGGCAGTTCGTTTGTCAGAGGGAAACTAACCGTGACGTCAGACGATGACCGCCCACCGCCAATCATAACAAACGGACCCTCTAACCAAACGTTACCTATAAAATCGATGGCAGTGTTCCCTTGTACAGCCGTTGGCGCACCTGAACCAATCATCGCTTGGTATTTCGAAGGGGAAGCACTAATACAAAATCATAGAAGGAATGTTACTAATGACGGTACTCTTATATTAAAGGATTTGGACAAAACTGACAGTGGTACTTACACGTGTGTGGCTTCGTCACACCACGGAAAATATGTGTGGAGTGGGGTGTTATTAGTAGATAGTCCAATAAATCCTAATATACATTTTTTTCGTGCCGCTGATGTGTCATCGTTACCCGGCCCACCAACAAAACCGCTAATTTACAATGCAACAGATTCCACAGTTACAATAAGTTGGAATCAAAATAATAAAATTGGATCATCTTCAATACTTGGATATCAAGTAGAGGTATTTTCTAGAGAAACCCTATCCGGTAATAGTACACCCAGGAATTCAAGAGGTTGGATGGTACTAGCTAGGCGAGTTCACCACACACAATATGTAGCAAAATCATTAGTGCCTGGGGTGACGTACATGTTCATTGTGCGGACGGAAAATTCCCATGGGCTATCCGGACCGAGCCCTGTTTCTGACGCAGTGACTGTTGGCGATGATACTAATTCTTTATGGGGGTCCGGTGTATTTGCGAACAATACTGAATTCAGAAATAATATTCTTACCGATAATATCGTTGAACTAATTGAAGCAACTCCTATTGACTCTAAAACTATAAAGCTTATGTGGGAAATATTGAATTTCTACTACTTGGAAGGTCTTTTCATATATTTCAGACCCCTAGATAATATAACGACTGAATATGAAATGAAAACTATTTTGCATTCCAACGACGTCTCCGGATATGAAATAACGTCTTTGAGAAAATATACAAAATACGAGTTTTTCCTCATACCTTTTTATAAGAAGTTCGAGGGGAAGCCATCAAATTCCAGAGTCGCTCAAACATTGGACGATGGTAAATTCCTAGATTATATCTAAAAGTATATAATATTTTATTGATGCTACAGAAACATAATCATTTGCTCACATATATTATTTTTTACAGTTCCCGACGGTCCTCCAATTAACATAGAAATGTTTATTTTAAACACCACAACAGTTCATTTAAAATGGTCCTCTCCCGAGGCTCATTTACAAAATGGGATTATAACTGGCTACAACGTCGTGGTTAATTGGCTGGACATACCTGCGAACAAATCCATGGTGGCCATCAACACGACCGTCCATCAAACTACGAGCCTAATAATGACTAATTTAACGTCTGGTGTCAGTTACTCTGTTCAAATCGCCGCCGAAACCATCGTTGGACTCGGACCATTCAGTCAAAAAGTTTATTTAAATATAGACTCTCGCTCTGTTGGACTCGATCCTTTATCAAGGTAATTTTATACAAAAATAAACCCGCAGAAAGATAATAACAAATGAGTTGTCATTATATGTAACATCGGACGGACGTTTCTGACGTATTTATTTTATTTCAGATATCCGATAAACGGGGAAGTGTCCATAGTGGCAGGGGACTTCGTTATGGAAACATGGTTTTACTTTTTGATTGGAGCCATTGTTCTGTTCAAAATAATTGTGATTGGCGGGATAATTTACGTACGAAAACATAATATTTTTGCGAAAAAGTCGGCGCTCCCAAATATTTATGGTAAGTACCAACACTTTGTTGAGTGTCACCCTTCAGCAATAGTAATAAATAGCTTGCATATATCTTTGATTGTTGTGCGCGGATCGTGCTCGCATAAAACAACTGACGTTAACTCGAGAATAAACTGTTATTCAGCTTATCTTGAAACGCAATTTTTTCCGTGGAATCAGCATCAGAATTTCAAAATTAAAAACATTCCTTGGGTGTCGTGGGGTGGTGCGAGCCGCCGAGCGTTTGTTTGATGGAGGCTTTGCCATGCGACGGTAAGGGAGGGGAGCTAGATTACTTTCGAGTTGAAAGGTAGCGCGAGCCCTCTCGTGAGCGCAGTGGATCTCTTTCACTTTGCATTCACGTTCGGGGCACAAAGGAATGATACAAATCCGAGAAATAAAGACCCAGTAAATGTAAATGTTTTCTATTTTGTTTTCTCCAGGCGATTCGTTTGTTGACTCACCCAGTTACCTTTAAGCCAATTTCCCTCGCTTTGTTTGTTTTATATTACGTTTTACATCTTTTAAGTATTCAATAAACGAGAGCATTTGCATTCGGTTTATGAAAACGTTGACAAACATTATTATAATAATACAGATCTCGTTTCGACTAATTGGAAACGTTGTTTTAGATTCGAACGGGACGAGCTTAGTGACTCAAATGAACATAAAAGCTGCTGTGTCTCTGTCACACCCACTCAGTAGCTGCTATAATAAGAATACCGTGACTAAAACTGAGTCATTGTTGTGGATGGAGAATCAACCGAGATTATGTATGTCCGGAAATCAAACAAATCAAAGCAAAGAAAAAACTAACTCTGAATATGACAAAGTTGCTCAGCAATTACCTGAGTACGCTGAAGTGACGTCTTCACGAGCGAATGCAAATGAATGGAACACAAGTAAAACTGCAACTTCTCCGGCAGCGTATGCCTCAGTTACTCTTGTTGCCAATACCAGGCAATGTGTGAGTTCATTGGTAAGTGTCCAATTATTTTATGTTCTCGATTCGAAAATTTGAAGTTGTGCCAACTGGAAATTTATGCCATTTAGTTTATCCACTTTATGATATTGCTCAAGTAATATTACAAATTAACGAGATTTGCAGCGCGAACATATTTAGACCCTTAGCTAATTAGCTAATGAGAACGCGCTAACTTTACAATTTCCGCAATCAGTATTAATAATAATAGTAAACCTTATAAATATATATAATTATGGCTAAGCATGAGTCTCCTCACTTCTCATAAGAGAGTTTAAGACTTAGACTTTTTATCTGCCCACGCTGGTCTTTAGACTTTGTTTTGAAGTTGTGATATTGGTCGCCAATGGGAGATCGTTATTCAATTATTTAATTCTTTAATAATAATTTAATTCTTTTTTTTCTCTACAGGGATGGTTCCCACCTTCAGGGAAAAATGTCGACTCCTTCGACAACCGGTATGCTCCTGAAGAGGAAATATATCCAGCTAGCAACGGCGGGTATTATAACAGAAACGTCTACAGTGAAAAATACTTTCAAGGTCACCCTAATGTGCTAAAGTTTTATGACTTGCCTTCTTTAGAGAAAACACAGAAGGCCCAATTAAGATATAACCAGAGTTTAGACGAAAGGAAAGGGGATAAAAATTTGAAGACTGATGTAACACAATCGCTTATAGGTCGTACGTACGGGATTAGCTCTAGGAAAAACTCTGAGACCGAATCAACCTATAGAGCTTTTGGAGAAGAAGATACAGATGAAGAAAATTATCCAGAAGACGGTGGATATGATGAATTGCAAGCTATGCAGCCGCAGAGGCAAAGACCACAGCACCAGTACGAAAGGCCTAACTTCGACAACGATGCAACTAGGACTCTGGCTCGTCTGACGTCATTCAGACAAGGACAGAGTTTAACGAATGGTTCGAAGTCGTCCCCTGCTCCATCACACCCACCCCCAGCGCCACATCCTCGTATAGACTCTGTGACTCGGTAGTATCACGCCTTGCCGATTTTCGGCGACCTGTGCCAAACGGACGTATAGACCGATTTTTTTTGCTAATAGTGTAGTGATGTCACTGTGACGTATCGCAGTTCTTCCTCACGTTACACAGTGCCAGTATACTCGTGTAAACAACTATTGACAGTGTTTTTAAACGTTGAAGTGACAACGAGTGCATTTTGGAAATTTGTGGACTGTTATGGCCTAATAAAGTGTGTCTGGCCTATTATATTTCACATCGCACAATAACTAACAGTGATTATTTTATTTTAAATGATCTATATTTTAGAAATATTCCTAGTCTTTGTATAAAAAAATGTAAATATTGTAAATAGATTATTAATTTAATAAATACGACTAATGTTTTTGAAGTAAACAAACTTGATAAAGATAAAATATCAATTGTGACAAATGTTTACTGATTAACAATGTTATTATTGGAATTGGAAATTCAATTGATATGTCCGTCTGTATATCAATATACGAATTTGTAATCCTATATCATTAGTGTAAGTGTAACAAATATAAATAGAAACGACAAATTAACGCTTGGCAATAATTTGAAATAACATAACCTTATTAAATGGACTTCATAGCATTGTAAATATAAATAATAATAATAGACTTGAATAATAGTGTTTTCGTTTTATGTACTGCAGTTTTAGAAAAAATAATTTATTTAAATAAAAAAATATTACTTATTAGTTTTATTAACTATATTTAATTAGTATTATTATTTAAATTTATTTCACGTGCCATAAGTAGAATTCATAGCTAAATAATAAAGTAACATTGGAGTTGTGAAATAAAATTCAAAAGATGCTTTTACAAAAAAAAAGTAAAGTTATAATCTACGTAAGATAATGTGATATGATTTTATATAGCCACTTGTTATAATATTAAATAGCACGACTTGTATTGCATATCAAATGTATTAGTCATGTAATAGTTAAAAATGTTATTAATTAGGACGCTTCCATATCTGATGAAAATAAAAAAATGTATAAAAAACATTATAATCGTCCTTCATTTTGTAAATATGTCAAATGGAGTTGACTCGCCTTTTATACTTCAACTTAAATGTATCGACTGTTTTTTTTTCATTCTTGACAGTTAAACGAACTATTTTGGGTAAAGATCAGAGAGATCGCGAGTCGCGACGACAGGCGACCAAACAGCAGACAGTCATTAATTTAAATGAAGAGCATCCCGCGAATGCTATAATGCGCGCTCATCAAGAAATACCCTCGTGTATTCGTTTAAATTGATGTATTTTCTGATCGCTTGGGCTCGTGTTGTCGCGACTCTCATATGTCACTGCCCTTATTTAGATACCTTGCTTTGCTATATGCAGCAAATTCATATAAAGTAGATGTTAGAATGCAGATTCGCTTCTGGTACAGAATCTCTTCGTAGTTCCTATTTTCGCACTACGTTTAAAGGTAAAGTGGGCAATAGACACTTCCCTATAATACTAATAATATAACTATTTGTTACCTATTACTTATGTCTCAATGCAGTATTATTAAGAGAGTTTAAACCGATTCATAAATGCTGTTATATTTTGTATTATTATTTCTGTTTAAAGGTCGATGTATCCACAATTATATATAATTTCCATTGGATTGATTTATACTTATCATTGAGTTATTCATGAAAGAAAACCAAACAAAAGATCAAAATCATCATTCTCAATCAGACTAATTCAGACTTATTCTTTACACCTACACAAATTATTTATAATAAGATTTATATGAGGTACCTACTAGCTTCCGCCCGTGGCTTTGCCCGCGTGTACAATCCCACGAGCACATGATTTTTACGGGATAAAAGTAGCCTATGTGCTATTCTAGACTATCAATTGTTCATGTGCCAAATTTGATTCAAATCCGTTCAGTCGTTTTGGCGTGATTGGGTAACAAACCATATCTATCCATACATACTTTTGCCTTTATAATATTTTATACTACAGATACACCTCTATTTAAAAAAAAAACGGTGTTAGTGGGTGATTCTGAAAAAACTGTGATACATGTGTACGAATTTTCGAGACCCAGAGAATTAAAAGTTTTACAGAAAATTCAAACTCCCATTTCATCTAGGGATGGAATTTAAAAAAAGGACGTATCAATTTACCCTATAAAAAAGATGTTGATATCTTAATTAGTTTTGTGGGTAGATCGACTTAAGATGGCTTCGTTATAATTATCTATTTTGAAAATATTTAAAAGTATAGCAAGGTGTCAACAATATTTTAAAAATATTATTTTGAAAAGCCTATTTTTATGTGCGAAATAATACGACCATACCTACAGTGAAATAGTCAACACAAAAAATATTATATTATGAACTTCTACGGATTTTAATTTTTGTATTAGTCTTTGGATACCTATTTTTTAATAAAATAACTTAAATACTTTTTTGTGGTAGTTTTATTTTTTCATCTGATGTGGACTGTCAATATGTCAAATATCACTAATATATTTTACCAACGTCTTGTCATGACGAATTTATAAAAAAATCTTTGTGATCGTGAGAATTATGCGTGGAGTTATTTTTTTACGTACGATGACAGAGGCTTAGTAATCCGCCTCTGTCAACACATTTATTCAGCAAACAGGTATTCTATTCTGTTTGTAGAAAACTTATACTATAATATAATCAGCGAGGCTCCAAGCTGATATTGAAAATTTGAAGTTTGTCAAAAAATGATCTGCCTGACTTTGAATGCCCTGATTGCTGCAGCAACAGTACTAGCCTGCATTCCGGTCTGTTATCGTGCTATTAATATGCAAAAATTTTTGAAGTGCTTAAAGTTAAAATAATATTTCAATATGTTTCTTTGTATTAACGCCGTAGCCCTTGGGTTGTCTATAGCCCTTATTGTGTGTGCACCAGCAATAGTGAAGAGACTTGGAGATTGTTGCCCCAAGGATTGCTGCTGGAGAAACTGTTGAATAATTTGTAAATCTTTAATGTATTAAATATTTGTGTCACATATTTTCAGTATTATTTTATAATTGACTGGCCTGTCGATCGAGTGGTTGGTGACCGCGAAGCTTAAGGTCGTGGGTCCAATCAGGACAAATCTTTGTGTGAGCACGGTAATTTTATGTATATGGTTCCCCATACACATAAAATTACAGTGCTCATCACATTTTATTTAATTATTATTCTTCCCAAAGGTTTTGCACACAGCATTTGGTCGGTACGATAGTTACTACGCTTTAATTTCGTATATTTTTTTACAAGTTTCTACGACCTTCTACTGACTTTAGCGTCACATCGTGGACACCTGGTGATATAGGAAAGTTTGCTAAGACAATCCTAACAAGCCCTAACAAGGCGGGATTATTTTGTTTAGTTGTGGAGTTTCTATGGCCACCTTCCGACTACATTAGCAAATAGCTCTCCGGTTTACCACCACATTTTTGCATTGTCACCAAAGGGACGTAGGTATACTAAATTTCAACTCAGTATGATCAGAGGAAGTGGTGGAACTAATTGACTAAGCCTTTAAACTTACATGCTTCTATCATCAGTGATCAGCAATTTTGCGACTATATTGATGCTGTACCACGTTTTGGCGACTCTCTGCTTTCGGTCGCGGATCTCTTCGTAATATATGAAATAATTAACCAAATCGATGCGACTGGCATCCGAATATGTGCAGAGTGTAAGGATCGCCGCCGTCCAGCTCCGAAAAGCAACTCAATCGCCGTGTTTGACGTTTTGAAGTGTGCGGTGTAAAAGGTTTGGTCGCAGCATTTTGCTTCTAAAAAACAACTAAAACTTAGATTGCCGATGCTAATACTAGAATGTGTTTTTTTTATACTACCAAGGAGGCAAACAAGCATACGGTCCGCCTGATGGTAAGCAGTTACCGTAGCCTATGGACGCTTGCAACACCAGGGATATCACTCGCGCGTTGCCGACCCTTTAGAAACCTTATAACACAGAGTACCTTTTATAGACTGAGATAGAGACGTCACTCAAATAAGTCGCGGAGAACGCCATCTGGCTTTCACTGATTACAACTTTTCACGGTTGACTATACCTATAAATATACCTACTTAAGTTAAATCTGTATTGAACTATTTACTGGCCGGCTTTTAGATCCGCACTCAAACCTTAAAATATTACCGATTTTAAGGTTTGTGACTACGGATCAAGAAACCGACCTTAGTATAATTTTTGTAATACGTATGCAAAATAAAACACGAATAATTTATTTTTGCTTTTTTTTATTGTATGCAATAGACAATTGCTGGATTTCATCGTGCTCATCGTAATCTGTTCGATATCCTTTCAACAATTTATTTGTGTCTTTGCACCAATTACAAATAAAGAAGTTTAAAGATATATCTTCAATTTTTTTAATAACTTCTTCTTTATGATCTTTACAATTAATAAATTGATAATCAACAACAACTGAAAGTATTGTTTGTATATACTGTTTTAGGTTTGCCATTTTACTATATTTTCGAAGAATTTCAATGACAACATCTTGTATGTTAGAAAAACAATTTGTAAGGGATGTGGAGGGATAACTTAAACAGCGTTTAAATTTGTCATACTCCCTGTATGATAATGCTTCACTGTCACGGTTTTTATCATACAGGGATGACTTACAAAGAGCACAGCTAATTTTCAGCTGTTTCAGAACATAACCACACACATACTCTAACTGAGCTTTTATTTTTGTATTTTGTTTTTTTAAGTTTGGGTCTACGAAGATGTTGTCACTGTCTATGTGGTCAAAATTGACTTCTACCACATAACCTGACGTCTCAGACTTCTTAAAAAACATTTTAGTTAATGATTTAAAATTTATGCAATTGTCAACCTCACAATTAGACCCCGGTGAATGCATGCTGCTTAAATTATTTATTAAAAGGGAAGCAAAGGCTGCCTCAAAGCCAACACAAGAGGGCGATATATTTCGATAGCCGTGGCTTCGAATGCAGCCAAAAAAATTCTCTAAAGGGTCTTGGTTGAAGTGTCTCATCCATACAGACGTCAAGTTATATTTTTTTGACAAAACCTCAACAATATATTCCATATTTTCAATTGTTTGTAACCAATTTGTAATTGATGGCACCAGACCAGATCGAACATTACTACTAAATCGCATTGATTTTAAAACTTTTTTGGCTTCTGTCCATACTCTTTTATGGGCTGAATTTGGTGTGACAGGGCCTAGTAAAGGCTTCCCAGTCCTCTTTTTAAAATTTTCGGAACTTCCATTGACGGAATCAAATAAATTGTCGAAGAATAATAATAAGTCAGCAGTGTCTTCGCACTCCTTTGATAGGATCCCCATTTCTGAAAAAGGTATAAAATGTATCATCAAATGTACTTTTTTAAGCACTATAATTTTGGTTTAGTCTCTTCCTTAAAATGCATTTCAATTGATATGTTATTTTTAAAAGGATAGTTTTTCATTCGTTTTTTACACAATAAAAGTGATTTTCAAACTTACTTGCTAAATATCCCATATTAGCTGCCACAGTTTGGCTAAACACCTGAGTAGCGCATTTGACTTTCATTTTTGAAATTTTTTGGGCCACAACATGCCGTTCAGTTAATTTTGGCATTAGCCTTATGCCCTTGTATGCAGGATTTTCTTGATAGATCTGCATAATATGATCCCATTTGGCCTTTTTCTCCACACCATCCATTTTGAAATTTAAATTTTTTGTAATTAAATTATTTCGGATGCCTTTAATGAGGTGAGGTGGGTCATATAATGGCACAATTTCCTTTCCATCAATTTCAAATATTCTGTATTTGATTTCTTTCCCTTGCCGCAAATATTCATCATTGGTGTTTTTAATAAGCCAATTTATTGCACTGATATTAGTTGCACCCTGGTCACAAACTGTTGCTATCACATTGAAGCCAATTGAAAATAATTTCCTAATGACAGTCTTTATTTGGAAGACTAGTTCCAAAGATGGAGTTGTGCTTTGGCAAAAGGTATAGGAAATGGTCTGTTTATAATTTTTGTGGATGCCTCTTACCATGAAGACCAGTGCATGGTCCGCTATTTTATTTTGGGTACTGGTACCATTATTAACAAACCCACTTATGCAATCTGTTCTTTTACTATAATCAAAATGTGCTGTAAGTGCAATTTCGTCGAACAATAACACACATAGATTTTCTAAAGGCTTCATTGTGCTTACTCTTTTTTGTAAGTGTTTAAATAAAATATTGTTAATGCCTGGACGCAGAGATGCCCTCGATATCATCCTGCTTAAAGTAAGTGGTGAGGGCAGAATAAAAAATTTTTTTAGCCATCTGTAAGCTCTAGGGCCTTGCTTATACAAAGCTAATGCCATCACTTTCTCCTTTTTGGTGAATCTGCAGCCCAATTTATGTTTCCCTGCTTCGCGGAATTGTAGATTTGTAAAAATGCTTGCAGTAGGCGAAAATTTACCAAGTGCTTTTTGGAAGGCAGCATTTTCAGAAAGCTTTAAGGCCTTCTTCAATCTAATTGTTGCAGAGTCCTTTTGCTTTTGCAGCTTTTTTATCTGATTTCTCAGCATAACATAGTTAGCATCAACCATTCTAGATATTTTATGTTTATCTGAAAAAAAAAAGATAAAAAATAAATAAAAAGAAATTGAAAATAATGTGATCATAATCACAGATAAATTATGAGAGGTGCACAAAACAAAAAGCCACCACATTTTCAATCACAATAATTCAACAAAAATAACAATAGTAGTTATTACAAATAAGTTCTTTTTGGAGACTTTTTTTTCGTTGTTGGTCTAGTGCTTAGTGGCTCTGACTGCTACGCCGGAAGTCGTGGGTTCGATTCCCACCCAGGACAAATCTTTGTGTGATGAGCACGAATGTTTGTTCTGTGTCTGGGTGTAATTTATCTATATGTATGTATTTAGGAATATAATAAGTATGTTTATCAGTTGTCTGGTTACTTTAGTACAGGCTCTGCCTAGTTTGAGATCAGATAGTGATGTGTGAGTTGTCCCGAAAATATTATATTATTACTTTTAATCTGAAAAGGGTCAAATACAAAACCTTATTTAATGTATTCCATATCATAAGGTTTATTCCACTATGTTCTTCTAGTGAACAAAGTAGGACTATTATACTATTAACATAGTCTACAAAGTTGAAATTTAGGTTTATTTTAAAATGTAATCATCAGCTAAGCTTATAATATTCCTATTGTAAATTTCACCTACATTGTCAAATAAATTGACTTGATTTATAGTTCCCTCATTTTATCTGGGTAGACCAGGTAAAATAAAAAGGGTTTAGATCATCTAAAGAACCTATCAGACAAGGGAGACACTCCTCAGGGTACATTCGAAAAATAATTGACTACAAGCTGAGGCCAAGTATTTATGTTGTTTGCAGTCAAAAGGAATTCAGCAAGAAGACCTAAAAACTGTTGGCATCTATGGGCTCTATGGTAGCTGCTTACTATCATGCATAACCGTAACTTGTTTGCCTTCTTGTCACATGGGATGAACAAGAAGAAATATAATACCTGCAATTTGTAACAATGTATAGCACCATACCTTTTGATACAGCAGCTACTTGAGAACTTGATGAAGTCTGATTACAAATTGTTAGGCGGCCAGATGGGGGCAATAATGCTGGTAACAAAGTTCCCGCAGAGTTATTGGTTACATCTTGCAAAGGTGGTCTTGAGGTATAACAGATACCTAGAAAAACCATTAATATTCATTTATATATATATATATCTGCCATGGTCACCTTATACTTTTGCCAATCAGTAGAGCAGTAAGTGGTTGTTACTGCTGTTATAACATGCCATAAGATAAAATATTTTTATACTTTTGCAAATTAGTAGAGCGGTAAGTGGTTGTTACGACGCTAAAATAGGTACATATTTACTATCAAAATATTCAGTCATTTCACTTCAAGCGGCGGTGAGCGATGGTCGTCTGATTAAGTGCTGTTCATTTAATTCGCGCCATTTTGTGATGCTAATTAAATAATACTGTAGGTAATTTATAATTTAATGGTCATTTTATGATTCCGGGATACCTTTTGATGTTGATGCAGCTACTTCTTGAGACGTTGATAGAATTGGGTGGGCAGACAGGGTCCAAGCAGATGGTAAAGGAGTTCCTTCAGTCTGATCACTTAATTGTTGCAAAGGTCGTCTCGGAGTAATGTTGATACCTAGAATAATATTAAATTCTTAACTAACTTTTTTTTTAAAGGAGAATAATTGCCATGTTACATGCATTAGTACATTACCTGATAAGCCAAGAGAAGGTATTGCATTACGGCTTAACCTCTTGCCTACAGTGCAATATTTCTGCTCGAAGTGAGAGTTGCAAACTCTCCCACATTTAAAAACATGTAGTGGGTCTAATGCAAATAGATTACCACCAATAGCATAGATCCACTTGGTAAATCTATCTAACTCCTTTTTTGGATCAGGAAATAAATGCAAAATAGCATTATCTGCACCTGAAATACAATTTATTTACATTTAATTTAAATACTAGCTAACATGCCTAATGGCACTTAATTGCATATGTAGGTAGGTAACCTACCATTCCTACCAATAGCAGAACTATCTGATGCATAATTTTTATTTTCTATCTTATGCTTCAGTCAAATGTTATTCATAGTTATCTGCCACCAAGTTACAATTTTTATGATACTGATATCTTTTTTATTGTATTTCTTTTATTGTGATAAAAAAATAATAATAAGACTAATAACATTCAAAGTACATGCGTAAAAGAATTTTCTGAGTCATGCATAAGAAAGTACTACCTTCATGTATTTATGTGAGTATATAGTTTTGTGATATTGTGCATTTGTGTGATGTCTCTCTAGAAACCTTTCTTCTACTTAGGCCATTATAACGTTAATGACAATAATAGGCAATCTAAAGTTTTTAGTTACAAGATAGTCGAAAGGTACTTACGCGAACGAACAGGTCGGCACACAACACTTTTTCTCGTGCATGTTCACAATTTTTCCCAAATAACAAATCCAATTCAAAGGGCAAATAAACGGTCCAGTATTCGAGCAGAAGTCATTCAAAATTAAATATCGAAATCAAAACGTAGCCAGGTCAACAATTGTGAAGGGTATTATCAGAATCCAAACAAGCCAGTCAGTAATAAAGAAATATCGAGAAAACAAAAACAATAAATGCTAGATTAAAGATTCGTATTATCCGTAACCGCCAAAAAAAGTTTTACGGTACAATACCAAGCAATAGACAATATAATATTGAGATTAGCACGTTTCATTTTGATATTTTAATAGTTCGATAAATAAATTAAATTAAATTAAAATGTTGTTTTTATGTTGTAAAATGCAATCATTTACATATTAAGTGTTTTTTTAAAGATAATTAATAATGAAAACATGAGAAAACACAAAAAAAAGATTTATTTAATTTACAAATTCTTTTTTTTTTGCGTATAATGGATTATTTTATAAAACGTAATCATCACGTAAATTGATTATAATGCCATCTAGTTTTCTCGGATAAGAACAATTGTCATTATAATACTGCTAAATGTAAATATTATGTTCAACTTTACTTTACAAGTAGTGACGATACCTTCTTAAACTACTGGTCTAATAAACCTTCACTTTTGTTCTAAGTTAAACGTGCATGCCTTATAACTCCTTTCTTGAAGAACCCCATGCTATAGTCTTTCGGGAAAACCTCGACATCATGTTAATATAGCCCTAATAACTAACTAAATGACTAACTAACTATCATGCAATGCAGTGTTAAGGCGTTGATAACAGCTAAATAACCTAACATAAAAAACAAAAATAAGCAAAACCAGTTTAATTTATCATAATAAAAATTATATATGTTATTCGTCACAATATTTACAATAATGTAGTCTTCGAAATACTAGAAAAAATATATATCGTTTATTTAATGAATTTTATTGGTAATATTAGGGATATTAGCTGATTATAACATGCTTAAAAATATTTATATTTTATAATTTTCTCAATTTTAGTGGCAGTCATTTGCGTCTTTAGTAAAATATTGCAATGAAAAGAAATATTCCGTGCGCTTTGTCCCGTTAAAAGTAGTGAATATAATAATAATAACGTTTATTGATCCAAATAACCTTCAACAATTGTACTTAGATCTAAGATCAGCTAATATAAGATCAGCCTTTGAAATTGAACAAAACAAAACATTGAAATAAATATCTCTCTGCTTCTTGCACTGTTTATTCCATAATTCTTATAGGATATGTGGTAGAATAAACAGCATTACTTCCTTACCATGGCATTAAAACTTGGAATTTCCAACTTTCGAGCTTTTAATGTGAATTTTGTGACTGAAAAACCCAATGTCTATTTTTACCCCAATCCAGGCATCGAAACTGGTACTTTGTGATCAGCAGTCGCCGCACTCAACGCCAAAGCCAACCAACGCGAAAGTCACCATAATATACAAAAACCAACAAAATTCCAGAATCGTATACAATATTAATTTTAAAACAAAATCCTACCAACAAATCCCCAGTCAACACATCATTGTCATCCTTATCTAATTCCCGTAATTAAATTCAATGGTGTCCACCAACAAAGCATTACTTATGAATGAAAATTTAAATCGCTGCAAACATGAACAGCCATTTTGAAAAGACTCATTCAATTTATGAACTCGCAAATCTCGGCCGTACACTCGACGTAAGTATAATACAGTCATATGCCTAATAAATCCTGCTAGCCAGTTAACTTTTTTGATGCGGCGCAAAATACCGAAAGACGACTATTCCGTAATATGCAAGGGTTGTCTAGTGACAACCCTTGCATATTACGGAATAGTCGTCGATCGTCGATATTAGTATATCGATATTATTTAATCGTTGTCTTACTCATTCAAAAACAACTAAACAATGCAATCGACTTATTTTACAAGACGCAGCTGATGAGACTACCTGTCCGCAACTGATGCCGAGCCATTCTACCGCAGGCGTCGCGGACAAAGGACGCGGACTACGATCTCCTTCATACTGCATCGTATCGTTGCTCCGTCAGACTGCCGAGTTGACAGACTAGTAGAATTTATTAGATGTAGGTATAGTAAAGTGGGTATTTAGTATCGGCTTGTGGCCAGCCCTGGTTGCCTGTAATGCACTGATAACTTTCACACATTACCGAATATTATATGTATGTATGATTGAATTTCTCTTTGTCTTGTGCAGGGGTATTCTGAATGTTGTTATGAATGAATACGGAAAGTGGATTGGTGGAAGTATAATGATTAGGTAATGTTTTTGTTTTGCGTGGGAGTGTACTATATACACTGCACTGTTATAGGTCAATAAAAGCCATTGCAACTTTTTACTTATGTTTTGACTGTTGATCCTTTTGTCCCGGGTTAGACTCCCGAGTAGATATTGGATTTTTCAGTTTGAAAATTGGCTGTTGCACCTCCGCACCTTTGAAAATATATTCTGTTAAGCCGTTGGTTCTTCGCTTGATCTCTTTCCAGTCTTATCGTATACCGTTTCGTTGGCCTATGAGAGTAAAGAAATAAAGAGCGCACCTGTGTTTGCGCACACCTGTGCACTCAAATCTCCCACGTAAATAACTTGACTTCGTTGATTTTACCTGCCGTGAGCAATTTTTGATTGGGAGGATATTAGATTAGACTTAATGTGAGAGCTCTACGCTCTGAGATACAAAAAAAGTCTTGCTGAGTTTATAACTTCGCTAATTTATCAATTCGCGTGGACGACGAGCCTTTCATACAGTCTAAACAGAAAAATTACACCAACTTATTTTTATTTTTCTTTATCATGTAACACATTATATTTATCACATTATATTTATCATATTATACATCTCAACGTAGATATAGTTAAAATACATTTAAACAAAACTCAGCCCGTCCAACTATCCGTTCCGATAAACTTTTTTAAAACATAGTAAAACGTATGAAAACACGCGAAGTTTTTCTCTTTCGTTATACTTTTTTTCCATATTCCCACAATGGGTGTATACGGCAGCGGTGTGTGTAGCCCCAGGTGCCATTTTAATTTTCCGCTAGCCTGGAAAATTTACACGAAACGAATGAACCATCTATTTTAATGAGGTTTAAAAGTTAACTGATCAACGTTTGCACTGTGAAGGCTCAGAATGTATGCCAGAATGGAAATATACGGCTGTGATGTAAACTATAGAACTGTATTTCTATTGTATATGTGCTCCATATTTTACAGAACGACCTGCCCGGAATAGTGTGTCAGTTTAAATGAAATATAGGATTATTCCACGAAATTTCATTATGAAATTGTACGGGTAGATTTAATTTTAGAATATTAATGATTGAGTTCACTGGTTCTTGTTATTATTAACGAATTAATATAAATTGGCTCGTGGCTTAATAATAGCATCGGACATTGAAAAAAATCTACCTTTTGTTAAGCAAGTATGCCGCAGTCAGTGCATGGATGGGTGACCAATTTTTATAAACATAGCATACAGGGTGATCCCTCTAAGCCTCGGCAAGTTCATAAAGCTGTTGATCCTTGGCCTGATCTCATTCCAGTCGTTTCAGATTGCCGATCCATCGAATATGAGAATGAATACATGCATAACGCACCTGTGTTTCCACCATCAAAAAACGGACTTCTCTGTACCAACTTACAACATAGAAGCAAAGCTGTATATCAGAGTTAGTTTAATATAAAATAGAAGCATTTAGACACTATCGAATGACAAGGTCGGCTCAGAATCGAGTGTTGTGGAAATCCTTAGGAGAGGCCTATGTCCAGCAGTCGTTTAGCTGAGATGACATGAGATGAAACACACTATCGGTGCAATTTGACCGAAACGTTGGTTAAC
This sequence comes from Trisateles emortualis, assembly GCA_947095525.1. Lineage (NCBI taxonomy): Eukaryota > Metazoa > Arthropoda > Insecta > Lepidoptera > Erebidae > Trisateles > Trisateles emortualis. The sequence continues at coordinate 13,503,153 of OX352736.1, read as the reverse complement.
AAAGGGTATTAAAACTTAAAAATATTACACGAATTGTCCATTATAAATTACTAGCTGTTGCCCGCGGCTTCGCCCGCGTGCATGTCAGTTATCGCTGTAAAAAGTAGCCTATGTGTTATTCCAGACCATAATCTATCTCTGTGCCAAATTTTATCCAGATCCGTTCAGTAGTTTTTACGTGAAAGAGTAACAAACATCCATCCATCTATCCATCCATTCTTACAAACTTTCACATTTATAATATTTGTAAGGATAATATTGAGTACAAATATGAAAATTTAAAAGATTTTACAGCAACCACTCAACCTAATAAATAAAACCTAAAAATCAAAACCCATTCCCTGTCAATACACATCAAATCGGCGTCGGCTCCACTTCAAGTCAAGCTCAATGACGTATGTAATTGCATTAGGGGTTAATTGCTAAATGAAGTGTCTACCACATCGAATTTGTCCTTTTGCCTGATATCATTTGATCAGACAAGGTATTTTCCAAAGCAATTAAGGTAATGGAAAACTGTACAGGCCATGTTGATGACGTATAAGTGGATTGTGTAATTCTGATCGGTGAAATTGTCAATCAATTAGTGAGAGTAAGCAGGGGAATACATTTCAGTTTTTGCTTGGGAAAATATTTTACTACCATATACTTATTTAGGTAATACGTAATTAATTTTAATTGCTGCGTTGGTCTAGTGGTAGTTAAGTTCGACTGATGATGACAAGGTTCGATTGCCGAGTCGGGTCTAAAATTTATAATTAGATTTTTCTTAATTCTTTATTGTACACACAAATAAATATTACAATATACTTAAAAATAAAAATCATGTACAAAAGCGAGCTTAACTCATAATGAGTTTTCTACCAGCAAACCTTAGGTTTTCTGTCAAAAAATTGACAATAGATGACTACACTTATTAAGTGACTTAAATGCTTCGTTAGTTCAGTTGCGGTTGAGTTCGACTGCTGATGACGAGGTTTAATTCCTGAGTTGGGCAAAAATTTATATTGTTATTTTCTGACAAAAAATCAACAATAGATACCTAAAGTTTGGTAATTGTCAGTATTTTCAAATCTTGGAATACCGTTGGTTTTCCGCCTGATCTCTTTCCAGTCGTGTTGGATTGTCATCTACGATAGCGAAGAAATAAAGAGTGCACCTGTGTTTGTGCACACACTTATAGAGCATAATATATATCCATATTGTCACAAGCGGCGTTAGATACTTATGAAATCAAGATCAGTTCATCTAGACATACTATAGCTGGTTGGAATAAACATGTTTCTCAAGTACATAAGAAGGCGAGGTCTGCATTTCTTAGGTGGCAGAGTGATGGGAGGCCAATAAATGGGTTAATATATGAAGAGATGGTAAAGAGACGAAAGATTTTTAAAGGTAGGTTGAAATGGTTGCAAAATCATCAAGACCAGGTGAAAATGGATTTATTGGCTTCTCAACACTCGTCAGGTAGTTTCTCACTATTTTGGAAGTCTACAAGGAGGACAAATGGCAGTCATGGTGTTCCATTAAACGTAGATAATATAAGTAACCCGGCGAGTATAGCAAACATGTTTAAAAATCGCTTTGTTATACAATCACCGTTAGAGCAACCGAATAGTGGGTGTGGAGCTGAAACTGTAGAGGTACCGTCTGTTACATTTATTAGTGCTAGAATGGTCAAAAATACTATGAGATCTATGACCAGAGGTAAATCACCGGGCCACGACGGTCTCAGCCTTGAGCACTTAAGATATGCGGGGGGTCACCTACCGAGAGTCCTTTCTATGTTTTTTAGTGTATGCATGAATCATTCTTATTTGCCAGCAGAGCTATTAAAAACCATTGTCGTGCCTATACTGAAGGATAGGACAGGCGATATATCAGCCGGGTCAAATTATAGGCCTATCTCATTAGCAACCATAGTCGCGAAGGTGTTTGATGGTGTCCTCAACACAATTTTGGATGAGTACATAAAATCGCACGACTCACAGCATGGTTTTAAACGTGGCGTATCCACCGAGACGGCAATAATGTGTCTGAAGCACACCATCAAGCACTATACCAATGGAAGTACTCCTGTTTATGCTTGCTTCTTGGATCTCTCGAGAGCCTTTGACCTGGTCGCGTATGACATTCTGTGGAAAAAACTAGACGCTACTGGGTTGCCGAAAGAGGTAACATGTATGTTAAAACATTGGTACAGTAACCAAACGAACCAGGTTAGATGGTCTGGAGTACTTTCTGAGCCGTACAGGTTGCAGTGTGGGGTGCGGCAGGGTGGATTAACGTCGCCTAAACTCTTTAACCTGTACGTCAATGCACTGATTGAGGAGCTCAGCAGCACACATGTCGGTTGTCACATAGGTAATACCTGCGTAAACAATATTAGCTACGCGGACGATATGGTGCTCCTGGGTCCATCCGTTGGTGCTCTCAGAAAGCTCCTATCTATATGTGAGTCATATGCTGTTTCGCATGGGTTGTTGTACAATGTTAATAAAACTGTCTATATGGTCTTTAGGCCAAGCAAGGAATGTCCTAGTGTTGTGCCAGCTATCATGTTAAACAGCGTACCCATAAAACGTGTATTTAAGTTTAAATATCTCGGGCATTTAATTGTCGAAAGCTTAAAAGATAATGAGGATGTTGAGAGGGAGCGCAGGGCGCTGTCGGTGAGGGCGAACATGTTGGCACGCAGGTTTGCTCGTTGCTCAAATCAAGTAAAAATAACTCTTTTTAAAGCATACTGTACCTCTTTCTACACGAGCAGCTTGTGGGTCGACTGTACGAAAGCTTCGATTGGCGCCTTGCGCATTCAATACAACAATGCATTTAGGGCACTGTTGGGGCTGCCACGTTATTGCAGTGCGTCAGAGATGTTCGCAGTAGCAAAAGTCGACAGTTTTGATGCTATAATGCGTAAAAAGGCAGCATCTCTGCTCACCAGAATGCGCGGCAGCCCAAACAGTATCATAAGAACGGTAGCCGATAGCGGGAATTGTCCTCTTATCGGCCATCTTACTAAATTGTTAAGACCTGTCGCAAAATACATATATTACTAACATAGTTATTCTAAGCCTTCACTAACACTATTGGATCATGTTGTCTTTAAATAAATAAATTATTATTATTATTATAATATCTTCCGCACGAATGGCTAGTCTCCATTGAGGTTAGTTGCTATGACGGAAATTTACTTTAGTCACGTGTTGCCAATTCAAAAATAAATAAACAAGAGTTTTGTGAAAAAACGCATTTATCATTAAAGATGTACGATATATAGATGTACATATAAGTACTCATGCAAACGAGCGCTACTGTGTGAAGATAGTTAGCTGCGGTCAAATGGTAAGATGGAGATCCTACCTCACTCAGATTTGCTTGCTTCTACGTTGCCCTACCTCTCTTAACTTGTATTAAAATCAAAATGCATTTACCATAAAAAAACCTACACGTCATATAGGAAGGCAGCCATAATATACGTTGGTCCTTAAGCCGAAAGTGCCCTTAATACTGTGCTTAAGTGGGCGAGCTTCAGAAATGTTCACAGGCTTTTCAGGGCAACACTCTTAAGCCTTTTAATATCGCGCCCCTAGACGTGCTTATCGGATCTCTTAACTGTTACCGTTTTTAATAGCGTTTGCAGTTAAATCCTGTGTTCTTTTGAAAACTTGTGTGAATTGTCCAATGTTTGTGACGTATGGAACAGATAAAGGTACAGATAAATTTGTTCAAACATTTGCAGTGTTGGACTCAATCACAATGTTAGAAAATTATTGGATGTGTTTTGCTATTATTATGTTTTTGTTAATAAATTCAAGACTTACAATAGATATCTACTCTTCCATGTTCAAAAGTGATATTCATGGACATTTGGAAATTGGACTGCACGGTTGGTTCGTGTTTACCACTGCGTGGCCTATTGTGGGTTCAATCCCCACACGGGATAAAAAAAGTGATATCCAGAAATGGTTGTCCCGAGTCTGGGTGTTCGTTAATTGTATGTTTGTAAAGTCTCTCGCGACATTAGGCTTGTTCTCTAGTGCGGCAGTCTTTTCTAAAACAGATCAATAAAATAATCTACTTATCACAAATTTTTGTCATTTTTATTTATTTTCTTATGTTTAAATGATGGTTGAGTATATACTATCCTACTAATATTATAAATGTGAAAGTCCGTGAGGATGGATGGATTTATATATGGATGTTTGTTATTCTTTCACGAAAAACTACTGCACGGATCTGGATGAAATTTAGCAAACAGATAGAGTGTAGTCTGGAGTAGCGAATACTTTTTATCGCGATAACTGACATCCACTCGGGCGGAGCCGCGGGCAACAGCTAGTCTATCAAAAATATACTTGATGAGACCATAAACATAAATATTTGTTTATTGATTCAATTTTATGCGTACGGGCTCAAATTCCGTCTCAATGCATCTCTAGAAGTCGATCTTAAAATGCAGAAATATTTTAAAAAAATAACGAAACCACTCTAATTTTCTGCAGGTATTGAATCCTGTCTCTTTCTTAGCTAAACTAAAGAGATGATAGATGAACGGTCAGTACCTTAATTTCGGATGTCTGCGGTTCTAATTATCCTTTTAGTGGTCTCTAACAAAGGACCGGGTTTTACTTAAGCACCATTCTTTGTCCAGAGCAAAAGGGTTCGTGCTTAAAACAATGAATTGAATATTTTATATTATAATTATTATCTTGGTATTTGTGTACGACTGCTGTTTTGAAGCCAGGAAAAAAAAAGCTAACGATTAATCCGACATCTACGCGGGCGAACCCGCGGGCAAAAGCTAGTTTTTACGCTTCGATCTTTTAAACTACTCAACAAATTATAATAGAGAAATAAAAACACCGGAGTGAAGTAAGATGATTTACTATGTACTTGACATTGGCAAAATAGCAGACATTAATCAGCTGAGTATAGTTAGTACAACATATTTGATAATATACATATTATGTACGTACTTCTACCATTTTGGACGACCATGCTTGACTTAAGAACAGCTCTAAACAAGCTAAACGAACCTTTTTTTATGCAGCTTCAATTTAATGAGTTACGGTCATATTTCGACCACTGGGCGACCCTTAGTATCATTTAAATAGTCATGTAAAGTCATATATTTGTCTCAAATTATGTAAATAACCGTCACATGACGACTCATTTTAAACAACTCAATTAACCCCATAAATAAGCGCAACTCACGCCTGCATCACATGATAAACGTACGTGTTTCAACTTAATTCACTTAATTTCTATTCGGGGTCACTGTCAAAGTAACATCCTTACAAATACACAGCTACGATTGCCTAAATTTAATTACGTACTGCATACCAACCCTTCTACAGCTATGAGGCAGAATGGGCTCTAAACTTCGACCGGCGACGGCACATGGGGCCGTACTTTTGTAATTTTATTAATGACGTAATAACAGTTCTGTCAGACGCATGTGTGTGCCCATGAGCGATAGTGGAGTCGTTAGCTCGGACGGGTTAATATTGGAGGGTTGAATTGGGGATTATCTATGAAATCTATGGCGTTATTTGGTATTGAAAGTGGTGTTGAATGGTTTTGTCGACACTTGCGTGTTAAGGCTGAAAAGCAACTACGTGAAAAGCCTCACAAATGACGGAAAACATAGGTGGGTATATACATAAATCATGCTTTTTTGTTTTCTTTTTTTGTATTTGTTAATTCGAATTCAATTCGAATCTTAAGGCGTTGATAATTGCTAACGGCTTTGAGAATTAAATAGTTTTTTAGTCACTATCAATTTGCATAGGAATTTTATTTATTTATTTATATTTATAATCAGAACGACAAAACATCAATTACACTGATTACATAATAGAATGAAAGAAAAGAAATAATTACAAAAGAGTCAGCGCACCGCTGAAATTGAGTACAAAATTATCTATTATTTAATAAATAAGTAGTGGCATTGAAAATATAATCAGTTAATATCCTTAATCCAATTAAATTTATTAAACCAACAAAATATTTTTTCTATAAATACATTTTAAGGGGTAAAAAATCTTTTAAGTTATTCTATTTTTCTATTATGAGCGCCTTCAGTCTTATTATCAGATTTTAAAGAAAGAAACCTCTCTTTTGCAAGAAATCTTACAGTAGATTACAAGGATTGTGTTAGGGGAGATTGAACTATATAATTAACCAGTACCTACTCAGTCAGCCAAAACATTTGCGCCTTTGCGCCATAACTTTATCTAGTAAGTCTCTGTAGCACACAAATTGCAAACTAAGTGTCTCAATTTGCAAGCTGAAAAGCTAGCAACATGAAAATAGTGGTTAGATTTTGTTGGACGGTCAGATTTAGCCCGGTATGTCGACAACAAGCCTCTATTACTCACAAACTTGATCGCATTAAAGTTTTCCGACGGCTGCTCTGAAATATGAGAAGCACTTCGTCGAAATTTAACTTGGTATCTGATCGAAGTATAAGTGGAAGGGAAATTTTGGTACATTAGTTATTTGAGATTAAAATTGAACGTTTTTGGTTTGAGTTTTTACTTTAGTTCCTTTGAAAATTTGTGATATGATACATGCTATTTTGCCCCTTAATTTTACTTCACTGATTCTTTTTCTGATATAAATAAAACTTATGTGCTGTTCCTAACTATAATATTAATGAAAGATAGCACCATACTAGCGAGCAAGCCCGACTGGGGAAGAACCTTCACCTTAGAGAAGGCTACAGCTAAATAAGTTTTAGCTGTATTCCTATCTGTGAGTACAGGTCTCCACCGCTCATTTAAGGATGCGCTTTTGAAATTAATTCTTTGTATAGTACATCTTAAAGCCCTGGTATAAAAAATGGATTGGCAACACGTACGTGATACCTCTGGTATTGCAAGCGTCCATTAGCTACGGTAACTGCTTAACATCAGGCGGGCGTATGCTTGTTTGCCACCCAATTTGTATAAAAAAGTCTATCTTGGTTTTTTTTATCTCGGTTTAGACATTGTGGCATGATTGAGTGACAAACATCCATTCCTCCGTTGTACATCAGTAGGTTGAAAGTTTTTATATCGTTGCACAAGCCTTTTTTCTTTGGAAAGTATTCTCTATAAAAATCTTATATGTATATAAAAATGAATCCCTATTTCCCTTTGTCACGGCATCACGCGTGAACGGCTGGACCGAATTCGGTAATTATTTTTTTGTTGTGTTTGTTATTGTCAGAAAAAAAAGAAAGTTGCGCTGAAAATAGTTTTACGAACGGACGAAGTCGGGGCGAGCCACTGGTATCTTTATAAAAATATTGCGTGATTATTACCAATAAATGGATGCTCTTACTGAACCCAGTTCACCAATCCCCCTTACACCACAGCACGGTGTCTAGACACGTAAATATGGCATACATTTGTTCCCGACTGTAATTATTCATTGTACAAAACTTTGAATGCCGTTGAAAGTCCTCATTTTGTATAACGAGTTGTGTTTAATTCGTTTTAGCGCGCGCGATTTTCCTCGGATTTTGTTAAGTGAAATGATTTAAACGTAATGTGTGGAATTATAGATTTAAGTGTGACTTTAATTGTACCTATAGAACAAGTTTCATATATTTTATACTAATAATAATGTACTGTGGCTTGTAGGCTTATATCCCCAGCAGCAGGGGGACGTTTATGGGTTAAGATGATGATGATACGTAAAGAAAATAAAATAAATGCACTCCGGGAGTGCCGACAGAAGTAAAAATACTAGGCAAAACAGTTGTTATAAAATATGTTATAGCAATGTATTTTATTTATTTATCTAAACGCGTTCGCGGTCTGTTATATGTACATGCCTATATCACCTCTTTGCTTTAATAACGTGACAGTTGAAAAAATATTTTTCGGATATGTCAAGCTGCGTCTCGTAACGGTGTCGCGAGTCTAGAAATTTTATCTTGTCTAAAATATGCGTATGTACCGTGCTAAAATAAGTTTTCACTTCCAACATATGTGTCCCTTTTGAAGCATAATGAACGGCTTTACGTGCCTTCTGCGGCGAAAAAAGTAAGTAGAAAATGGGCACCCATCTACGGACTGACAGATCTCTCGATTCACGCTTGCAATATCAAGGTTTTTGTAATGAGTTGTCACTGGGCACTACTACTATTAGGATAATACTTATGTAACTTTTCCTATAAAACGTATCCTCAAATGACATTTAACACTATCCGCAGGCTGATTCTCTAATAAACAGCGATGGCAAACTGACAGTTGTGATTGCAAACTGACAGTTGTGATTGATGGGTGACGGCACAATCTATTGACTAAACGTCAACAAGGCTCGGTTTTTGCTCTTACGAAATACCGATTTTCAATCTGACAGCCAGATTTTGCTCGGTTTTCACGGTGGCTCGGTATTTGATTTTACGGAAAAGTACCTGCTGGTCAGGATTTTAACACGTTGTAAACAGAAATACTTCTTAAATACAATGTTTAATTGCCAACGAATGGGTTTGCAAACAGTAGCATTATCAGCCTTTCTTCTCTACTGCACGGAACCCCTTCACCTGATTGATGAACACCACAAACATGGCTGGCCACAACAAAAGGCAACGGCATAGCCTCACACGGTCACCGATGTCGCACACAGATAAGTGGCGTACAATCCATCATTGCATTAAAGGGGGTGCTATATTTTATTGATTTTTTTTTCATACAGTTACTGCACTCCCCTAAGCACTTTGTTTTCGGAAAATAATTGAGTGAGGCGGCTTTGAATGTTTGAATTTTAGTTGGGAGACGAGTCGTTTTAATGACACAAGTAAGTACTAGCTGTTGCCCGCGGCTCCGCCCGCGTGTATGTCGGTTATCGCGATAAAAAGTAGCCTATGTGCTATTCCAGACTATAATCTATCTTTATGCCAATTTTCATCCAGATCCGTTGAGTAGTTTTTACGTGATAGAGTAACAAACATCCATCCATTCTTACAAACTTTCACGTTTATAATATTAGTAGGATTTCAGAATACTGTGTCTACATTATATTGTGCGCCAAAGACGAGTGATGTTCGAAACTTGGCAGCAGAATCGTCCCCTAAGAAGTACCTACATGGAACTGAAAAGATGGTAAGTATAAGTTTTGATAAGCTTGTTATATACAAACTCTTCAAAACTTAGACCGTTATAACCGCGTGAATTGATAACGAGGTTAAGCAAGTTTGTTACGGTCAGTCCCAAGAAGGGTGATCATTTTCTAAAAACACAGTAATGTCTTTGGTGAAGCCGTTGGTTCTGCACTTGAACTCTCTTCGGTCGTGTTGGTTTGCCGGTCCTTCGTCACCTGTTAGATGGTCAAAGAATTTTTCAGGTAATTGCATTTTTTTTTATACTACCAAGGTTGCAAACAAGCATAAGGCCCGTCTGATGGTAAGCAGTTACCGTAGCCTATGGACGTTTGCAACACGAGGGGTGTCACTCACGTGTTGCCGACCTTTTAAAAACCTTATTACTCCTTTCTTGGAGAACCCCAAGCTATAGTCTCTTTGGAAAACCTCGACAGCTCATTCCACAGCCTAATCGTACGTGGTAAGAAATTCCTCTGGAATCTTACGGTACGGCAAGTTTGAGGTGCAAGGATGTGAGGATGAACTCCCTGTCCGAGATTACCCTCCACATTCATACAAACTTACAAAATTTGCATTATATTTATAATATATATATAAATACTTACACAAATTATATTTGCTATAAGCAAATATAACTCCCACTAATATCAAAACGATGTTCAACATTCAACCTGTTGATCTTTCGATCATTTATCTATTACAAAATGAACTTCACAGCAACTAAATCATTTAACTTTATATATATACCGCACACATAAACAAACAAATCTTAATGGTTATTTAAATAAGTAAACACTTTAACCAAATGTTAATTTGAACCAGGAACTGTTTAAGTTACATATATCATTAAAATTGGCTTGTACTCGTATAAATGATTAACTGTTTCCCGCAATTTCACCGAAATGAAATTTAGTTTAAACGCGTCCGATGTTCCGATTTCTATTTCTGTCACGCTCCCTTTAGGTCGTGGCGTGATGGAAAATAAATTTTCTATAAATTAATAAAATAAAATAAACTTTATTTCAGACAACTCCATATCTTGTTAGTAAAACACACAACTTATAGCACATATGTTAGTAACAAATAGTAATAAAATATATTAATAACAATACTATCACTAATTCATATATCTATTTCCACCATCTGACGTACTGGGGATATGCTAACCTTTAGTAAGTGGGTTATAAAATCCCAAAAGATGTTTTCCAATTCGACTGGTAGTGGTAGAGATTAACGCGCTCATACAAACTTTTTAGCTTTGTTATATAAGATTTTCGCATTTCCTCTGTTCTAATTAGATATGTTTATTCAATTGCATGTCCTACTTCCTACATATTCAATACATTTTTTCTGAAAATTCATTGATGACTAGCTATTCACCCCGAATTTGCCTGGGTGAAACAAATTGTATTTGTTTTGGTATTGATTTTTTGAAAATACCTTCTTACTTACGTAATTTAAGAAAACTTTGTGCAAGATTTCACGTTTGTAGCCCCAGCAGTTTTGGTTATGCGTTGATGCGTCAGTTAGTTAGTCCGATTAACTAATGTCAAGTGAGACAAGTGTATTTTATTCCTTATTGTGTCTCTGACTGTCTCACTGGCGTTGGTAGTGCACACATAGAATGTGCTCAAATACCAGTTTCAAATCACGGATTGGGGTAAACTGGTGTTAAATTTATTTCATAAAATTCACAGTATCAGCGCCAAATCCGGGATTTAATCGATAATACCGTGTGGTATGTTAGCAAATACTATTTTTATATCTGCATTAATCAAATTAACAACGATTCATGCCTTTAGTAGTTCATATTGCAAATGATATAGCTGTTTACCCACCACACGTGTTCACCTCACTCAAAAGGATCCAACATTATGCGTCACCAAACACTTGTATACGAGAATATATTAAAGTCTCAGCTGCTAATTCTTAATAGTTTATGCAAATCTATGTCAAACGGTACCTAAGTAAATCTTCCGTCCCTTTCTAACGTCATCTCTCACCAAGATGAAAACAAAATGCTGATTTGCATGTGCAAATAACATTGTAGTGAAATTCAAACAGCAATTTAGTAGACAATTGGAAGCCAGCTGCGTCGTCCCTTTTGAGTTGGGGACAGGAATTAAACAATAATTTTGAGTTTCTTCAAATACGTCAAGAACTAAACCTTCATTGTTTTGTTGGTGATTAATAAAGCACCTGATCCCTTTGAACTTCTTCAAAGATATTAGCTTAATTAACAGTCAGTGGAAGAAGATATATTTATTAACGTAATAGAAAATGTTGGGTTGGGATCATACTTTGACCAATTAGGCATTGTCCTATAAGAGACTAGTTAAATCTAAGTCTGCGGATTGGCGTTCCATAGTATCTATCTAAAAGAGAAACAGGCGTTTTAATAGTACGTAGTTTGTAGAAATTATTAACTCCGATTAATCATTGTTATAATAAAGATGTTTTTTTAACGCTTCTTACGAAATAGTGTATAAAGGATTATTGGAGTCCAGAGGCTGTACCATGACGTGTGTTAAAAGTGAGTCTTTCGAAAAAGGAACGGAGCTATACACGCTATATAGCTCCGTCCCTCTTTCATGGTACGGCCTCTAATACAGACACTTAAATATAGTTTTTGTATGTGATTATAATCAAAGTAAAACTCCTGACAATAAGGATTGATTTCTTGTGATAATTACAAGAATTGTTATTAAAATAAAAATAACTTATCCTAAAAGAAACATCAACAATCAGATATTATATAAAACAAACATCAACAATCAGATATTATATAAAAGGAATTGACCTATAAATAAAATATGTTTCGAACTGAGTCTGGGTGTAATTTGTGTTCGTTAATTGTATGTTTGTAAAGTCCTCTGCGTCACAGAGCTTGTTCTCTAGTGCGGGAGTTGTCTTTTTCAAATAAATAACAAATAAAAATTAAATAAATAAAATCTGATTGAGGTGCAATTCCGTATGGAGTAGCTTTTATTAAAGCTTCTGACAATTCACTTTTCAATCTGTATTAATCAATATTAACACACACATAAAAACTTGAAGTGAATGATACAAACATGATTGATGATATCTGCAAGCGAATTCTGCAAATAAGGAACCCTAAAGAAGTAACAATGGATCTCTATCAAGCGAATGCCGAAAACATAAAAGTGTCAAATGCATAATGCACACGATAAATGTCCCCCAGTAGACTGCTAATGCTATTTAGTCTCTCTCTAGAGATGTAGGTCACTATGCTATCTATGATTTCCTACTTCTATTCTATTGTATCCCCTTATTTTGTTTGCATAAAGTTCATTTTCATATTTCCCAAATGCACTTTTATAATTCAAACAAAAATGCACTTTATTCACAAAGAGTTTTAAATCAAATTCCTATTGTAGTTACAAATTCAGAGGTCCCTACTATAAATTTATGCTTCAAAGGAAGTTGCACTTTATTATCATATATTTTGGATAGAAATTTGATTGGTTGATGATTGGTAATAGAAAAAAATGCGCACACGTCCGTCGTAACAGATTTGTGCACGCATCTAATGCATGGGGTTTCTAATGGTCTCTGCATTCGCTCAGTACACGAGTGCTTTTAATTTATGGTCACCAAGAAAAGGGTGGCTATCCATTGTCAACATTATCTTAAATATTTTATGCACTATTAAGTCTCGGATTATTTCTCGAGTAATAAATTTGGCCGCAACACAAGATATCTGTGAGCGATCGCATGTTAAAGTAACCCTTTGTTTTTCTTTCTACAATTTATGGTTGAATAAATATTTGAATTCTATTTTATTAATTAGATTAAAATTTAAGGACCAAGAATGGTCAAATATTTTGATATTATTATATTTTGTATTGGTGGTCTTAGAGTGAAATTATTTTGAAATACATATATAGTTAGGTACATACAGTTTGGGTTCCCTCTATCTACACTATTAATATATTTTTTATGCAACATTAAAATACTAATAAAAACTCAAGACTAGCATGCATGTAGATATGTGTTTATGTGCCTATGTGCTATTCTTATGTATAATCTATACCTTTATAATTTTTATCAAAATACGGCAAGTAGTTTCTGTGTTGGAGTAATAAACATCTATACATTCTAACAAACTTTCGCGTTTATAATATTTAAAAACATAACTCTATCCACAGTATTAATAAACGTGGAATAGAATAGGTGTAATTTTAATAAATGATCTCTGAATCTATCATCAGTAATTTGACATTTAAAAGAAGAAGACAAAGCATGGCGTAACTATTCACTCGCTACACCACGTTTATTAATAAAGCGGTATAAAGCTATGTCGTTATACGTGGATTAATAAATATACAAAATATTAATACATTCATCCTATTATAATTAGCTTGTGAGGTCAATAGCCTTCTCTTATAAAACAAAAAAAATCCTTTACATAACTTACCTTCATTTTAAGTAACTAAAACTAACAACGTTATCATTGTAAAGAAAATTCTATCTCCATACCTTTAAAGCCGAATATCCACAGTTCTACTAAAAATTAAGACCGTTCAATAACGCATTGATACAAACCTTAAACTTCCATACATCAATAGCAGAGAGAATCTTTGGAAGCTAGTAATTAAAATAGACAATAAACTTAATCCTTGTATACCGCATCTTAAGCTCCACCGACGTAAAGGGCAACCACCCCAAGGCTGTTTGCACAGTAACCTACATTACTGCTTAGCATAAGGGATGGTATCATTAATGTTGGTTGATCGGGGGACGCCCGACGTCGCCGTGACTTTGAATGCGTTCAGCGTCATTTCTAAGTTTGTTTATAAGATTTTAAGCTTTTGGAAGTGTCAAAAATTTGTTTGTTTTGAGTGGGACAGCAATTTAATTAAGATTGTTGGAATAATTTGTAAATTGCATGTACAAGTATGGTATTATTTATTTTATTTATATATTAGCGGCACGTTCTAGCTTCTATTTATTTATCCTCCATTTATACTTTTTTATACTAGGTACTTGGTGACAAACAAGCAAAGTTACTATAGCACTTGGGCGGTTGCAGTTCCAGAGGTATCACTTGCAAGTTGCCGACCCATTTTTTGCCACTAGTGTAATAAGAATTTTTAGAAAATAGTAGTCTTTTTTCAATTACATACACGCTGATTGGATTTTTGTACTAAACTTAGGAGAATACACAAAAGAAATTCGACGTTAGTTCAGCTCCAATTTCAATATCAGATTGAGTCCGTGCCGTTCTATTGTGAATAACGTCCGAATGGTCGGAAGTATGTAGGTACGCGGTGAACGTCCAGTGGGCGTCACTACTGCCTTTCATACTACCCTGTACGTATATTCTATTCAAATTTTTACCCTCAGTATGGTGAGCATGGTGGATGAGTACTCTAACGTCCATTCAACGCAATTTGATGAAGCCAACGCGGTGTATTCTATTCAAACTGAATATGATTGGCCACGACAATGAAATGGTTTAAGAGAACCGTATCGAAATATTAGTTCATCTTTAGTTTTGTTTTTGACATGTTTGGTTTGACTGTGGGTCTCGTGATGTCATTAAATTGAACTTAAATTAGTCACTCACTATTATTTATTTATTGACTGCCTTGGTGGTCCAGTGGCCGCAGTATGCGCCTGCTGTGCACAAGGTTGTGGGTTCGATTCCCATACAGGACAAAACTTTGTGTGACCCACAGAGAGTTGTTCTGAGTCTGGGTGTAATTTGTGTCCGTTAATTGTATGTTTGTAAAGTCCCCCGCGACACAGAGCTTGTTCTCTAGTGCGAGAGTTGTAAAAAAAAAGAAAAAAAAAAGAAATTTATTTCTATTTTATTCAATGAAAAATTAAATTTGCCATGACATGTTTTCATAAGAAAAAATATAGAATTATATCTGACATTTAATAATGTCTCTCTAATCGTATTCTGGTTACAGCGACCAAAATCGGTCAAGAAAGATATATTATAGTGGAGAGTAAAAATAATAGCAACCCATTTATGTCCCGATGCTGAGCTCTCATCTATCAAGAGAGCTCAAAGGGTTTTGACCTTAATCCACACTCGCTGGCCTAAACAGGATAGAGGATCACGGTTGTCCTAAGAATTTCTTCTAGAACATGTAAACTTCAAGATGTTTTTCTTTACCGTTAGCGGATTGTAAGTGTTTTGAGTTTTAAATCCAAATAATTGCATATATAGTACTAACTGTTGCCCGCGGCTTCGAACCACGTAGATGTCGTTAATCAATAAAAATAAATAAAATTTCTAAAATAAAAGAAATTAACCGAAACAGACAGACAGAAATTGTAAAAAAAAATATTTTGGTATATGTACCGTGTATACATCCATATGCATTTAGTAAAAAGAGGTTATTTAAAAAAAAAAAACTAAAACATATTTAGTAAAAAGAGGTTATTTAAAAAAAAAAACTAAAACAAAGCGGTAGTAGGTAACCGATTGGGAAAGTAACTGCGACGTATACACATGAGGTGTGAGGTCGATCCCAGGTGGCGGTGTACTAATGTACCGAATGAAAGTACTAATCAAATGATTTACCATCTGCTTAAGATGAAGAAAAACAACCTGAGAAAATTCACATGTCTTAGGAAAACATCTACAGGCATGTTTGATCTAACCCGTATAAGACTAGCGTGTGTGGATTAAGGTCTAAACAATTGTGTAAAGAAGAATCTCTCTGTATATAACGAGGTCACTGTCGCATTATGTCAAAAATTTAAGAGGGGTGGGGCACCATACTAGCGAGCATGCCCGACTGGGGAAGGACCTCCACCTTACAGAGGACCACAGCCAAATAACTACACACACAGCGGTATAGTTATGTTCCTGTATGTGAGTACAGGTCTAGTGCTCATTTAGGGATGCGTTTTGAAAGAAACGTACCTTACGCTCATGACCAGGACGCTCGCGCACCGGCGGTTTTCGAATTTCGAATGCCGCCGGTTACAGGCACTCCACCCGCTTCGTTTCCAGCCCGTACTTATATGCTGATTATATCGGTCCTAAACGGTAGGTATTTATTTAGACAGATTGTAGCAGTGTCCCCACTATAGAAAGATATTCTTCCTTACACTATGCCTAAACCCTCTCTCTCGCGGATTATAAGGCATCGTGTAATATAAGCACTTTATTACAAACATATGCACAATTTGTAAGCTGAACTTCAAAAACCACAAGCTACTAAGTAAACGCGAACGAACCTCTACATTCAGACAACAGTACTTGTCACTATTTAGCGGATTTCACTAAAGCAATAAATCTGCCAACGACAAACAACTAAAACTAAGTTATAACAACAAAGTCAAATTACTGAAGGAGTTTACCGCATCCAGAGGGTTGGGAAGAGGGGGTTACCGACACCGGGGAGACTACGGTCATGGAATACTGATGCAGTCGCGGCTCCTAACTCGCACAAGATTTTTGGATCGGGATTTTCCTTTCTTTACAATGGGTCCTACTCTTGGGGCATATCAATTGCACGCGGTTATGTCGTTAGAAAGTTTCTTGCGAGTCACACCGGCATCCCTATCGATTTTCTGGCTTAACGGGAAAGTATGTGCGTGCGGTGGGAATAACTTAGCCGTTGGTTTTAGAGTGTTGACGGATTCAAGTAGGTGGTTGATTTGTGGGACGTGGTTTGGTGTAATAGTTACATTGACCACTAGCGGCATGTCCTGGCATCGCCCGGGTAGATATTATAAAAAAAATAGCCTATGTTACCCGCTGGTAATGTAGCTATTGACAGGGGACAAGAATTTTAAATATCAGTTGAGTAATAACTTTTAAACTATCGCGTTGCATGATATACAATTATATATACATCGGGTATTAACACGATCATGCTTTATTTACCTGTCCTGACATCGCTTCACCAGTCAGCTTGTGACCACGGCCGGTGCAACCTGGTCGAAACGTCAAGCAATCTAAAGGTAAATAAAGCATGATCGTGTTAATACCCGAAGTATGTATATATTATTGTATCAGTTGAGTAGTTTTTGAGTAAAATCGAAACAAACAAACATACAAACAAAAAGCAATCTTTCCTTTTTATAATATTAGTTTATATTTAAACAAAATGTTAGCTGTTAGTATATTTGGTGAATAAGTTTGTAAGAGAGTTAGGACACCATATAATTGAGCAAGCCTAACTGGGAAAGACCTTACAGACAACAGCTGACGCGGGATTAATAGCGAGTTGACTACCTTTACTACTAACCCACACATGCAGTCAACTACTTTACTAAACAAAGAATTTCGTACAAATTGTTTTCTAAATTTCTATAGCTTACGCCCTTCAATGGACGGGTATTATAATATGCTTAACTCACGAGGGACCAGTATTTAATGCGGATAATCCCCTTTTACAGAAAAATGAATTGCCAATACTTTCATGTAAATTAAATCAACGCATCGTATGAACCCACTATAGTTCTAATGTGGAGGGAGATCGATTATTTCATATATAATTAGTGTAAAGCTCTATAATACCCACCAACTGCTCCTATATTGATTGATTCAATGCATTTGACCGTAATTCGATGAGATTCTAGCTCATATGTTCGACTGTTCAAGCTGAAAATTTGATTAATATTATAATTAATATTGTGTATTATTGCTTATGCATATGTTGCTTTGCTTATTATCGACTACGTATTATATCGAAGATAACTCAATGGCTACATTGAATTTCTGAGAAGTTACCTACAGGAAATCTCAATAATTCAATCGAAATCGAATTCAGGATCTTACAATCGGAACGACACGGATCGTTGTTTATAATTTTTAACAGATTTCAAAAAGAGGAGGTTATCAATTCGTTTTTTTTTTAATGTTTTTGAAATTCTGCAACTTGACGAACTGAAGTCGGTTTTTTTTTGTTAAAATTATTTGTTTTTTAATACGTTTCTTAAGTTTGTTCTATTTCTTCTTTTGTTTTTTTGCACCTTAATTTTATTTTTTTGTTACAATAGATGTTGATGGAAGACAAATTTAATAAAAATATTTTATTTTGATAAAGAATCCTTTTTGACTCCTGCTCCGAGCTCGACTTTCCTAAATTGCTTTAAATATTTATATAGATATTCTAGGTCGTATTGAAACCTAAAGTTTCAAATCAACCTTCTTCCGTACAGCGTAACCTAGCAACGAAATAAGACAGCAAACAGTGCAAGTCAGGTAGTAGCAAGAGGCCGGATCAGTGCGGGGCCCCGCCTAAACTCTGTTCACGGAGTTGGAAAATTGCATTCGTTATCGCATATCCGTATCCGGGTGCCTACTTGCATCCGTAGAGATGGCATTGAGGGGATGGTTCTATTGAATTCTATTTTAAATTTTGAATTTAGTACAATGGTACTGTTTTAAGTTTTTAAAGTTAAGTTCTTACAGAATAAGAATTTATTGACCAATGTCACAATAAATACTTTTTTATACTACGTGGCATACAAGCATACGGCCCGCTTGATGGTAAGAGGTTACCGTAGCCTATGGACACTTGCAGTACCAGTGGTATCACTTGCGTGTTGCCAACCCATTTTTTTACACCAGGGTTTTAAGATGGAGTATCCCTAGGATGGGAAAAAGTTTCTTTCAAAACGATTCGTTAAATGTACACTGGAGACTTGTACTTACACCAAGGAACACAACTACACTGCTGAGTCTAGTTATTTGGCTGTGGTCTGTAAGGTGAACGTCATTCCCCAGTCGGGCTTGCTCGCTAGTATGATGCCCTAACTCTTTTGATATACGATACATTATTGGTCAAATTGGCAGATCTAGACTTCATCACCCATCGAAGTCCACTGTTGGATTTAGGCCTCTTCAATTTCACAACATTTCGCACGATCCTAGGTTTCTCGCATTGAGCTGTCATCAACAAGTTGGTGTTATATTAATTAATTATTTTAATTTAAATACTTTATACATACTCGTATTATCCTGTCCCTAGGGCTCTGCTGAAAATCAGTGCTGTTGAGTGACCCGCAACTGTTAGTCTAGTCGACAAGTTGAAAATGGTACAAAATAAAGATACTGCTGTTAAAATTATGTGCGATAGCTCATTGGATCCGGAATGACGGCTAGAAAAATGTGCCAAAAGCGTGTATTGGCACATAAAATAATGCAAAAGTTATAAACAATTAAATATGAAAAAAATGGCATTTCGTTTTTTGCCAATATTTCATAAACTATTAATATTTAAAAAAATTCAAAAAAAGATTCTAAAAGAGCGCCGCAGCAGCATTATGCTGAGCAGAGTCCAAATTTCCGAATTTGGAGGGCAGTTGGTACTAAAAACATATAAAACGTTGTTGTTTTCTTTTGTACATTTTGTTATTTCATTTTGTTGTCCTTTGTAGTGATAGCACCTAATGTATGTTTGCTGGAATTAAAAGCTTTTTATTTCTTTCTATTGTTCTTTCACAATTGCACACAGGCGGATTTAATGCCATAGGCATTCTCTACCAGTTAATTTAATTATCTACATGTGCAGTCAAAAACAAAAGTATGAACAGTAAAGTAACAAATGTAGCTCACTCAATACTCACTTAAATAAATAGTTCGCACGATTGATTTATTGGCGATTGGCGGCTCAATCTACTGAATGTCCAACTAAAATGGATAACCATTATTTTTGTTGTAAAAATATACAATGTCGAATCATACGGGCAAAAGTAGATAATATTTATTTGGTACTTATACAGTTTGATATTGGGTTTATAGTATCGGTATGTGTACTAGCACATGAGCGGAGACGGATGGCCGTGAGTTAGTAGGGATCGCCGTCGACGAATACGTCTAGGAGGACATCATCATCATAGGGTTTACAGCCTTAAAAGATATAGATTTGAAACAAATAATTGCTCAGCACTCAAATATTTGTTCCGTGTGGGAATCGAACCCACAATCTCCAGCTTAGCAATTCGGATCACTAACTACAAAATCAATATGCCAGTCAATTTGAATAGGTACTTCATTTTTTGTATATTGTAATGAGACGACAGTCATCATTTACTAAAACATCAAATCAAAATAAAAGCTTAGTTTCTCTGCAAGTACAAACTAAAAACACATAGCTATGTATAGGTACTTATATTCAAACGCACGAGACTTACCTCCCTCCTCGTTCAGTTTTCGCGACAGTCGACATCTTCTGAATGACCTATTCATTCCCCGCGTTCATTCTGCTAATGGAGTTGCCTTTTTAAGGTGCAAATAAATAGTCACTGCTTCTCAAAGACGCCCCCTAGCGGTGAAGTGCTGCTAATTAATTAAAAATTTCCTACACTCAAATACTTTGATATTTTCGTCTGCGAATTTCCGCATATTTCTCTCGGCTTTCAAACTATTTTTGTTCTTATTTTGATTATTATTAATGAACTCTTCATTGCAGGACACGATTCTAGCTTTTAATTTTTTTTAGTATGAAGACAAAATCTGATGCTAAGCAGTTACCTACTGTATGCTGTGAGTGCTTGCATACTTAACGACTATTATGAGGCCTTATCTAAACTAATATTTCAAAGAGAATAGATATTAAAAGAGGTAGGGCACCATACTAGCGAGCAAGCCCGACTGGGGAAAGTCCTCCACCTTATAGAAGACCACAGCCAAATAACTACCTACAGTGGTGTAGTTATGTTCCTGTGTGTGAGTAGAGATCTCCAGCGCTCATTTAGGAATGCGTTCATCATCATTTAAAAATTTTTCAAACTTTAAAATCTCTATCAAAATAAGAGTGCAAAATATTTGGAAAAATCAAATCTTTGAGACGAAATATAGAATTGAAATACTTAAAAGAATAAAAATAAATAAAAGCATCGTAATTCCAAAATTGTTCTCGCGCGAGTCCAGGAAGGAACGCTAGTCGCAAAATCGCAAATATTCGACGGGCAGAATGTTCAATTATATCGGCATGTGGAGTGTACCAGTAGCTATCCTGAAGAATGTCTGCCAGCAATACAGACTCTGCCGTCTTCTCTAATAATGCATAATGAAATTTGAAAAGACAATGTTGCAATATATTAAATATTTTTCTATTAAACCGATAATCCCATTTTTTTTAATTGATGTTTTTGACGCTATTTTCATTATTAATTTAGTTATTGTAGTATATTATGAGTACTTATCGATCTCAGCTGTCCTGATAGTGAAGGGTTATTTGTCTAACAAAGCAGTAAAACATTATTAGATTGGTTTTATTAATAAGTGTTAACAATTTTGTCGTTATTAGGACTAAGACACAAAAGTAGGGCACCATACTAGCAAGATTATTCTCTCCTTCCTTTTTTTTGTGTGTATTTTATCTAATATATATTATTATATTAGATACAAACTAGCTGTTGCCCGCGGCACCGACCGCGTGGATGTCGGTTATCACTGCAAAAAGTAGCCTATGTGTTATTCCAGACCATAATCTATCAGCGTGCCAAATTTCATCCAGACATCCATCCATAATATTAGTAAGGATATACACAAAAAAAGGAAGGACTGCTTAATAGGAGTTTAAAAATTCCTTCGCATCGACGTCCAATAGAAACGTGCCCAGAAAACTGGCAGCATTGCCACTTAAAGTAACAATAGTTCTTTTAAAATGTAATAACCGCTAATCCACATATTACAACCATTTCGTTTATTTACTTATAGCTTTAAGCAGATGTCTGTTTTTACTTCATACAGTTATAATAAGTCGGCAATAACGGCTCTTGCATTTATAATCCACCCCTCAATTCAGTTTGGTTCCTCTTGATAATGAAAATTCGAGACGTCTCGCCGCGGATTTTGCTGTTGTTCCAATTCATCTCAAAATAATTGAAACGCTGTGTTCATTTTTTATTAGTTATTATTATTACCTGTAACTAAGCTGTTTATTATCTGCGGGCAAAAACTTTTTTTTTCTAAAGTTAACATTAATTCTGTCTTGTCTTGTCTTGTTATACTTGTATATAACTTGCTATAATAATAATAATAATTATTATTTATTAACTCCCAGGATAAGTAGTTTACAATTTTTTAATATTTTTTTTGAGTAATACGAGTATCTTTTTGCAAGAAAAAATTGAATTACTTCCCGGTGAAAGATTGATATGAAATTTGGTATACTTACGTAATGTTAGTTATAATATAATAATAATAATAGCAACCCATATATGTCCCACTGCTGGGCACGGGTCTCCTCTCCTCTATCAAGAGAGAGATAGGGTCTAGGCCTTAATTCACACACGCTGGCCTAATGCGGGTTGGTGAATCAGACATGTCTTTAGAATTTCTTCTAAGACATGTGGGTTTCCTCACGATGTTTTCCTTCACCGTTAGCACATGGCGAATCATTTGATTCGCCATCTGCTAACGGTGTAAATATTTACCTTTGAGCTGATCTGGTGATGCAGTTGAAAGGAGGCCATAGGAACTCCAACATCCCCCGCCTTTGTCTTGATGAGTACGTACTACATGACTTGGTCGTGTCCACAGTGCGATGATTAAGACAAAATTTAAAGGTGACCATAGGACCTCCGCTACGAAACAAGCTAGATTTTTCGTGTATTAGATAATTTTGACAATAGATAATATTTTATGATAAAAAAACAGATAAGATATGTTTTTATTATTAGATTTATAGTTGTAGTTGTAAATTACTTGTAAATAAAAATGTAAATATAATAAATTAAATTAATAATAATCGATATATTCTACGATAAGAGATTATAATAGTTTACCAATATAAAAAAAAAAAAAACTTATTTACAGCTAATCTCATGACCATTCAAATAAGCCCAAACACGGCTACATTACATTGTTTAATTATTAAGTTCCGTTGCCTAGCTTCCGGCTTCATCATCAATTCAGTTCAACTGTAGCATTCTAATTTGCTACATTACATTTACTAAGTAATAGTTGCTTAGCAACCATAATTGAAACTTATCTAATCGCCATCCGTGAAATACTTATTACTGAGAAGTTCAGATGGCCATCTATGGTTTTTACCAAATTACACATTCTGAATGCAAACGTTGAATTTGTTGTTGCTATATGTGTGCCTTTCATTTTTAAGAAGTTACCTCAATTCCTCATGGATTCCATCATCAGAACTTTCAAATCGAATCAAAAGACAAAAAAAAAATCAAATCGGTCCATAAACGAAGTTCTGCGGTAAAAAAAAATTACACACGAATTGATAATCTCCTCGTTTTTGAAGTCGGTTAAAATTAGATCTTTCCATGAAATACACTTGATGTTCTAAACATTGAATGATGGATGGGTTAGCAGCTGTTAAATAATACACTTCAAAGACACATCGATACTTTATTTCATAATTGATTAATATTATTTTAAACATCAATATAAATTAAAATAAGATAGTTATACTTATACTTAGACCAGCTTATTTATAAATAAATTGACAAATCTTGAGCCAAATATGTAAACAGTCGTCCGAAATATATTGGTTACATTGTGGTCCGAAATATGAAGGTAAATAAAATAAAATAGTACGTTAAATCAACTTATATGTTTCAATATATTTATTGTTTTTGCAGTCTTTTAGATAGTAAGTTTTCAGTCAACATTAATAAATTAAAAAATGTACTAAATTTTTTTAATTCTTATAACTATAATTTAAATCTATATTGTAAATCATTGTATGTGCACTTTCTATTGATACAAATATTTTTCAAGTGTTTGTCATTTCAATCAACTTGAATGTGGTGTTGAAAAAGACTCTAGATTTTTATGAATGATGTTTACAGTTTTTTTTTTAAATATATATGTATTTCATGTTTTAAAATTTTGGCATTGAACGAAACCCACATAACTTTTTTATTTCATAATTGATTAATATTACGTATCACATCAATAGAAATTAAGGTAGAAGTTATACTAATACTTAGACCAGCTTATTATCTACTAGCTTCTGCTCATCTGCTCCGCCCGCGTGGATTACGCGTATATTAAGTTTTTAAACTTTCCCTAATTACAAAATTTTGATGTTTTAAACATTTAATGGCGGAGAGGGTAGCAGCCGTTAAACAATACACTATAAAGATACATCGATACTTTATTTCATAATTGTTTAATACTATGTTTCACATCAATATAAATTAAGGCATGTTATATTTATACTTAGATCAGTTAAACTTAGACCAGAAGAAAATTACAAGTGCCGGGCCAAATATGTAAACAGTGGTCCGAAATATATTGTAAATGAATAATTTTATTTATATAAAATATACAGTTAATAAAATAAAATAGTACTTATAATCGAATTTATTGATATTTAATATCTTGATTCTTTGAACAGTCTTTTTGATAGTAAGTTAAAGTAAACATGAATTTATTTAAAAAAAATTGGCACTAATAATATGGTCATTGGTATTTTTATATTTAACAAAATATCACGTAATTACTTAATACTTCTAATTATTATTTGAATCTATATCGTATACATTGTATGTGCACTTTCTGTTTACACAAATATTTTTAGTGTGTTTGTAATTTCAATAAACTTGAATTTAGAGTTGAAAAAGTGCAGTCACTTAATATAAGTGTATTTAGTGTCTGCACTTTTTCAACTCCAAATAATGGATATGGAACTATGTTTTATAATTTTGACATTGATCAAAACACATGTTTTTATAGTTGATTAATATTACCTATGTATCACATCAATAAAAATTAAACATATTCATACTAATACATAGACAAGCTTATTATCTACTAGCTGCTGCCCACTACTCCGCCCGCGTGGATGTCAGTTTTTATTCAGTTCTTTAATTTTCATTTATTACAAATACTTTTAATATTCGAAACATTAAATGACAGAAGGATTAGCAGCCGTTAAATATTACATTTTAAAGATACATCGATACTTTATATCATAATTGTTTAATACTATGTTTCACATTAATATAAATTAAGGAAAGTTATACTTATACTTAGTTCTCCAGTTTATTATTTATGAAGAAATTGACAAGTCGTGAACCAAATATGTAAACTGTAGTCCGAAATATATTGTAAATTCATAATTTTATTTATATGGAAGATACAGTTAATAAAATAAAATAGTACTTAAAATCGAATAAATTGACTAATTATTATTGTAGTATTATCGTGTATGTGCACTCACTATTGATACAAATAGTTTTCGTGTATTTGTCATTTCAATCAACTTGAATTTGGTTTTGAAAAAGTGCAGAGTGTGGGTAACAGATTTTTTAAATACACTTGATGTATTAGAACAGCAATATTCTATTTTATAGTTATTTTTTTTCAATTAATTTACAATAGGTATTTAATTTTTTTACACAGTGTTTATACTGTATACTCGTATACACAATATTATTATTAAAAACTTATTTAAACTAACTAAACCTAAATACGGAAACCTAATTAAAGAAATAAAACTTTTAGGCGTCATAATATTCCTCCGCATCACTGTCAATTGAAAAAGTGATTCTCTGTGCGAGAAACAGGCAAACAGGCTATTTCCCTGAAAGGAAGCGAGACCCCATGAACCAATTATCTCGATCCCAAACGGCTCAAAAACGAAATTACCAATTAAATTACAGTATTTGCGCCGCTTAAGGGCCTCAGCAGCTGCAGCAGCAGCGCCAGCAGAACCCGCTGTACTCGGAAGATGTGATGGCGCAAGGATATTGACGCACGTTGCGTCCAATACCAAAGGCCTGCCCAGCTTTCACGGTAATAATGTCATACCGTCAGGTCTCTTCTCACCGTCACGTGCCAAACAATTCGGTTCAAGTACGGATGAAACGCCAGCGGTGACAAGAGCACGACGTATAATGCCATTCACTCGAGATACGGCCTGCACTTCTGCTGCAGGACAGGCCATGGTGTCCGAGAATGTCGACGAATTCTCCAATATGACACTGATGTGGGGAATCACTACTGCTACTATACAATTAGTAAAATGTATTTATGTTTTTATTTACAGATGCATAAAATAATGCTTAGAGCGTTTATGAGACTGGTATTTCAGTACAAAAACAACACAAAACTTGATGATGGTCCAAGCATAAAAGTGTTAAACACTTGCAGCATTGTTCCGAAAAAAGTATCAGTCCATTTTTGCATATACCACATTTGGCAGTCCTTAAACCTGGTTTATAATCATGATATAATACTGTTGGTTGGTTAAAGTAAAAACAATTGGAACATAGAATATATTTATGTACGTTGCATAAGTATATAGAGCATTTGATGCATTGTAATTTGTTATTGGCAATATTATTGCATACTCCACATTTAATTGGTGTTTCTAGTTCCCGTGATGTTTTCGCTTCAGTTTGCGTATTTTGCTCATAATTTACAAATGTCGCCTCTGCTTGTTTTGGTATTTCAGGTCGACTGTATGAATTTGTTTGTTGTTCTTTCGGGATCTTATTTTCTGGTGTTATTGGTTGAACTGGTATAGCCTGATGACTGGGTGGCCTAGGAATCTGCTTTGGTGATTCTAGTTTCCGTGATGTTTGCACTTCAGTTTGCTTATTTTGCTCATAATTTATAAATGTCGCCTCTGCTTGTTTTGGTATGGCAGGTCGATTGTATGAATTTGTTTGTTGTTCTTTCGGGATGTCATTTTCTGATGTTATTGGTTGAACTGGTATGGCATGATGACTGGGTAGCCTGTGACTCTGCTTTGGTGATTCTAGTTGCCGTGATGTTTGCGATTTATTTTGCCCATAATTTATAAATGTCGCCTCTGCTGGTTTTTGTATGGCAGGTCGATTGTATAAATTTGTTTGTTGTTCTTTCAGGATGTTATTTGCTGATGTTATTGGTTGAACTGGCATGGCATGATGACTAGGTACTTTGGGGCTCTGCTTAACATTGGAAGGAGGCGTTACTGATTGTACTGATATAGCAGCTTGGGTGGACGGATATAACAACATTTGTTTGTATCTAAGGTATTTTAAATTAAAGTAGGTGTTAAGGTGTGAAACAATTTGTTGAATTGGTAAAACGTACGGCACTTGCGCCAATTCTCGCAACTGCCGCTCTGTAAAGTTTTGTATATTAAATTCATTTAACAAAAGTGCAAGTTGTTCAGCTAGAGGTTGAGACTGCATACTGCATGCTGTTGGCATGGGTGGACGCATAGCTTGGATTAATTGCACCGTTGAGTTTAGTGAATTAAGCTCTGTATTACTATTTGATGTTTCTTCATCTTCATTGTCATTATTTTTTTCTTTTTCATGATGTTTTTTCAAGTTATTTTCCATGATCTGTAGAAGAAGAAAAATACAAACTGATCATGTTTAATTTAGATGAACTGAGTTGTTAGAAGAAAGTCTTTTATTAAAAAGATTGAAGGAAGACTAATTAAGCTACAAAAGACATATAAACTCAAATAATTTCTCTATAAATAGTTTAATGTTATAATTTCAAAATATTGTTTTTTTGCAGGCTACTTCCAAACTTACATAACATACTAGGGAAACGGGTGCATGAGTACAGAAATTCTAAATGGAAGCTTGTATTCAATAAAGTGTCATACGGTCAGCAAAACTTCGACCGATAATGTAATATTATTTATTTTGTTTAATACGCAACTACGAATTCTGTTACAAGTCGGAGTTGAATAACGAAGTTGTTTACAACCATGCGCACGTGCGACGTGACGTAATCGTACCACTCGCTTAGTCAGGCGAGGTGGGGGTGGAGCCAACGAGCAACAAGCAACGACCAAACGAGCGCACTGTCAAGCCGGGCTCACTTGGATCGAAGCGATCGCTGCGCCAACTTAAATGTGACATGGTTCACTCCTGATTAAATTAATGATCACCATCATAATGTTTAAAATGTGTTTGTTTTATTTAATTTATTATCAATAAATTAATACTGTACAAAAAGTTGTTCGACATAACTTGGACAAAATGTCTGGAGATCAACCAAGAAATAAGGGCGAGCCAAGGAATCATTGCCCGCTCTCGCCAATTATGCAACAGATGTCAGTTCCATCCGACATACAGGATGATATACTAATAATATTTAATATTATAATAATGATTTTCCATCTTAAAAATAAAAATCTTACTTATAAAAAACCTTAAATAACACGCTCTTTCATTAGCTTAACTTATCTACTATAAAGTAACATGCGAATGCGAAATGTTAATTATATATGTTTATTTGAGCAATGAAGTCCATTACACTTTCCATGCAAACCGTACGCGCCGGATCAAAGACGAAAATAGAATAGGTACGAAAAAGACAGCAACAGGTCAGTCGCTACCTTGATATTGTGCTTAATTGAAGCCAAAATCCTAAAAACGCTAAGACACTGGCTGCACTAAAAATCGAAAGATAAATATAATGAAGTAAATACGTACCTAGCTCGTTATGTTTGTGAATCAATGTTTCAATCTCACGGATGCAGGTGGGTTTCTGCAATAGCGCGTCCCTAGTCCACTCGCGACGAAGGATAACTGGCGTAGGGTGCAGCAAAATCGAAGCTGCGCAGTTCATCAAAATCAAAATAGATATGCGCGAGAATCGAGATGGCGCAATCAAACCTTATTACACTTACCTGAGGGTTGAACATACATCAAAGCAAATATCAACAAACATAAAAACTAGTGTAGATAATAAATATTTGCTGTCTGTCCCTGTCTTGCATATTGATTAGTCACGGGACATTCTTTGTGCTCGGAATCAGATTTAAGTGCTTTATAATTTTATTTGATTACGTGATTGTTAAAGTGGGGAATTCCGATATTGATAGATTTCCCCTAAAGGATTATTATGGCGATGTATTTCCGTGAGAAAAGTCACTTTTCACATATAAGTGACGTTATTGTTTAGTCTGGCGAATGTTTAATATATGATTAATTGTAGTGGTTTATATTTGAGCTATAGTTAGACATAAATGGGTTATACACAAATAGATTATCCAGATCAAATGTTTATTATTTAAAATAGTTATTAAGACAGGTAGATACACATTGTCATGTCTTAAATTCTGCCGTGTTATAACTTAAATGCCGTTATCTGACATCTGGTCGTTTTTAACTTTTGATGCTATATTAATGAGAAAAAAAAATCGATCGATCTGTGTTTACGAATTTTTAATATTTGAATAGTTTTAGATATATATTTTTTTTAAAGTCGTTAAGTATGTATGTTTCTCGTGTGAAATAAGCAAAAATGTCATTAAGTAACACCGTGACCAGATGTCAGATAACGGCATTTAAGTTATAACACGGCAGAATCGTTGTCTTAAAATGAGGATGTAAGACATGAGGTTTTGTGAAATTCTAAAGACATATCTGATTCTCCATCCCGCATTAGGCCAGCGTGTGTGAATTAAGACTAAAAACCCTTTCTATTGATAGCGGAGAGAGTTCCGTGTCTCGTGCCCAGCAGTCGGACAATGGGTTGCTATAATTATTAAAATAGCAGAGCTTTCTGCCACATAATGTTTTGCATATTATTTTACATAGAGAAACACAAGTATAGTGAATTTCACATAGCATGAATACTTTGACGTTTTACGATTAAGATGCTTATTGAATGATGGAGAGCCTAGAGTATTAAATCGATAGGTTTTAATTTAATCGTCTATCTTCATATATCAAACGTCACAGTACCCATGCTATATGAAATATACTATAGGGTTTCAACAATAAACTATTAATCTACACACTATGAAAGAAAAACTAAAACTTAATTTATACCCATAACCTCAAATCTACTAAGCAAAACTTTCCAAACTTTAAATGCAGTAAGGATAACCGTCCGTTATAGAGCTTTGTGATCGAAGCTCGGCTTTGGGCATCATGAATGAATAAAGGGAAGGTCATGAATCTTTTATAAGTCACCCGTGATACGACTCGATCACACCTCGATTGCCAAGGACATCAATGGCGACACGTATTCGTAAGTTTTAGAGATCTGTGTTGATTCGCTGTGCAATTTTAGATTGCATTAATAAGTTTGTGAAATAAAGAATGCATATTGCATTTTTTGACACAGAGACATACATGTTAATTAATTACAAAATATTATAGAAATATAATCCGTGTGATATCAGATTAAGTATACAAATGTCATCACCCCGTTCCATCCCAAAGGTGTCGTAAGAGTCGACTAAGGGAGAAATTCAGGTCAACAATATTTCCTGCAAGAAAGGGGAAAACTCTTAACAAAACCCTATACCAACCCGTCAAGCCAGCGTGATATATCTGGCTAATATCCCAAATGTATGGAGGAGACGCGTGCCCAGCAGTGGTTTATAGGTTGAGATGATGATGAATTATATAAATATAAATGATTTTTTATACTACTTAGGTGGCAAACAAGCATATTTATCCCAGAGATGCTCCATCTTAAATCCCCGGTGTAAAAAAATGGGCCGGCAAGTGAGACCCTTGGTAGGTATTGCTAACGTCCATAGGCTGCTGTAACTGCTTAACATTAGACGAGGTGTATGCTTGTTTGCCACCCAAGTAGTATAAAAAAAGGTTGGGGCGGGCTACTAGTTAGTCACCGCTGACGTCATATCAGGTTCCGGTGGTCCACCCGTGAAGGCAGGTGTAGGTGCACAGGGGGGTTTTAGTCGGTATGCCGGCCGTCTACCATCTTTAGGCCGGAGAGTCCGACATATTAGCTTCGCTTCCCCAAGCGAGGCGGTATGCGTAAAGCATTTCCCATCTGATATGATATAGACTGCCTTGGTGGTCCAGTGGGTGCAATATGCGCCTGCTGTGTACGAGGTTGTGGGTTCGATTCCCGCACAGGGACAAAATTTTGTGTGACCCACAAAGATTTGTTCTGAGTCTGGATGTAATTTGTGTCCGTTAAATGTATGTTTGTAAAGTCCCCCGCGACACAGAGTTTGTTCTCTAGTGTGGGAGCTGTCTTTAAAAAAAAAAAATCTAAAAAAAAAATAGGGCCACTAGTTATTTATATATACCTATTCATAAACAAATAAACATACCTATTCATATACAACACACATGAAATATCAATCGTAACAACAGATTTCCCGGATCGAAGTGAGGCGGACATTTTACCCTATCCGATAATGGCGGAGGACTTATAAAATATTCAACGTCTTCAACGTTATTTATGAGCACCTCCCCGAACAAAAGCTCTTCACCGTTAGTATCCTAAGGTTTGTTAATGTGGAAATAAAAACAAGTTTTTTTCGTAAACGAAAATGTTGGTCTACTAATGTATTTTATTTTCAGTATGTATTTTATGTAATGTTTGTTTTTGTTTATTGTAGCAAACGTAAAAATACGTAAGTATTAGATATGTCTTTTTACGTTAGCTTTGGTAGTGTATAGGATTAACTTTGTTTTTGTTAGTGGGTTTTATAGGAAAAGATTTTTAATATTCTGCAAAAATATTATATAAAAAGAAATAATGCTCACTCAGTTTTGACGCGTTTGTACGTGGGGTATTGTGATTAAGGATCTTACTACTAACACCATGCAGATTGATGTGGGTTCGATCTCCACACAGACGAAAATCTATAAAATATTTTTCTGAGTCAGTATTTTGTGCCCGTTAGTTGTGTATGTTTATTCCTCGCAATGCGGCACAGCTTAAAAAGCCCTTCTTAATAACGCAGACAAATTACAACTTCCAAAATATTTTCAACTAAGAAAATTATTCAGGTTTTGGAAAATAAAATACAGACACGGAACTCTCGACCACTCTTTTTTAAAATGCCAGACAGTTCAATAGTACGGTGTTTGAATTAATTTTACGTAAAAGAAAACTTAATCCACTAAGTAGCACATAAACGATATTAAGTGGTAGGTTGTACTTTCGTCGAACAATAAACACATATCATTGGAATAAAGGGTCGACAGGTAATTATATGTTCGATTTGTATTCACCCGTCGCTCGTACTTTGTTTATAGAGGTAATACACTGGGGTGTATCACTTAGTACGTTTTACTTTAGAGTTATTTTGTTGGTCTAAAACTTAGCTACATATCATCACGCCCGTGTCCCATTGGGGTAGGCCGAGACTATGGTATGCTGATTGCTTCGATCCAAACATACTTGCATCGCCTCTTCTACATTCATCAACCTCTTCATGCATGAACGTCGATTATGGGTACTTGTAATTTGGACCTCGTTTTAGTAAATCCCCTACTTGGTCGCTGTATGTTCTCCTAGGGCGGCCCCTTCCTAGACACCTACATTCATTTTTGCACGGTATACTTCTTTTGTTATTCTTCTTTCATCCATTCTTTCTAAATGTTCAAACCATCTTAACATCTCCTTTTCAACTTGAACTTATGTTATTCTATAGTTATGCTTTATTTTAACACAACTACCGCACTATGGAACAAGCCCTGTGCCGCGAGGGACTTTACAAACATTCAATTAACGGACACAAAGTACACCCAGACTCGAGACAACCGTTTATGGATTACACATTTTTTGTCCAATGTAGGGATCGAACCCACAACACGCCACGCGCTGGTAAATGGCGAGGTAACCACTCAAGCCACTGAATCAACCGTGCAGTTAAACTTTGTTATTTAATGTGTGATGATAATATTATCATAATAATAAACAGAATTTTGATCACGGCGGCTTATCTCGACGGAGATTAGCTATCTGCACCGGAGAAACCTTAGTGCACAAGTGTGTGCACAAAGATACTCTCATAAACGTATGAGACAGACCAACCGCGACAATTCCCTACTCCTATCTGAAACTGGACGCTTTAAATACCAAGGGCTTCACTCTCGTGTCGCTAACCCATTTTTTGACACAAGTGTTTTGTGATAGGGGATTAAAAACGTGTCTTTAAAAATACATCCTTAAATGAACACAACTACACCGTAAGCTGAAGGTCCTTCCCTAGTCTAATTTGCTTGCTTATATGGTGCCCTACATTTCTTTAAACCACTTAAAATATTCCAACAGAAAAGAAGATAAATGGCTTCTGTGTTACAAAAATGGTATAAAATTAAAAACGCTTTCAACTAAGTCATAAATATCAATTCAACGTTCGCATAATTATGTCAAACTGCTGTTATACGGGGTGCTTTTTATGCTGTTGTATGAAGGAAACAGAAACGCCTTTTGCATGTTGCTAATAACAATTGCAAGCCAAGTTGTAGCCGATTTAGTATTGCATGCATCAAATAAATTCAGTTTTTGTAGTAAGGTTTTAGTTGATTGATTTATCTCAAGTACCATTCTTTGCTACGACGTAATCCGGTAAAAATAATTTTATTCACACCGATTTTCAGAACAGCTGAGCGTAAAATATATAATCACGGTATCTTTATCCAAAATTTATCCCTTCAAATTTAATAATTTTCAAATTTGACCTTTGTACCCGAAAATTTTAGGGTCAATTTAGGAAATAAACTGGAGAAATCAATTTCGTTTGAATTAAAAAATAAAGGACGCCGATGTCCAAGGGGAAGTTTCATGAGATTAATTCTCTTGATAAAATTTCACGGCTCAAGAAATCCAACTACCGGTTGCGTGGGGCGATGAACGATACTGATTACGTTCGTCTCGACTCTGACCTTACAAAGTTTTAGAAATGACCTTTTTCAAGATTCGTCTTTCAATAGGACCTTTTTGTTATGAAGACGTAGACAAATATAAAACAAACTTTAATAATAGAGCATTGCTATAGCCTTAAATTTATTTGATAGGCTTCACCAGTTACGCTATCGTAGGGAGTGAACATTTTTAATCTGTATATCTTACTTACATACATACATAGTAGTGTCACAGTGTAAAGAAAAATTTTAACTCTCATAGAGTTCCATATACTGTGGTAGTAATATGTTCCGCATTATAGGACAGTCAGTCTCGTACGTGACGCATCAGGAAGGCAATTCGTTTTCATACGATTGCTTTAGAAGTTTATCTTAGCCTTAGTGAACATACCTGATCCACTGCAATGACGACAGTTCCATCAGCAGTTATTTAACTGCTGATGGAACTGTCGGCGCATTTGCGAAGGATAATATAAAAACATTTTCGTCATACCTTCCAAAACATATAAATAGTACTTCAGTGCTTAGGGATGCGTTTTTAAAGGAACGATTTTCTATTCCTAGGATACTACTACCATTACAAAATCCTGGTGTTAAAATTGAAGAGTCGACAACACTTTAGTACACCTATGGTGTTGCAAGCGTCTATAGGCTTCAGTAACGGTAACTTCGGTAAATTTAACACTAAAAAGCAACAAAATATCTCAAATTGCGCTTCTAATATTTTACTAAGTCTATTTTCGTATCGTAGTAGCTACGTCGGTGCTACGGGTCGTAGAGGCGCTACGAGTCCCCAGAGATAGAAGCCTTCGTAACCTTACAATGTTCTGCCTTCGCTTAGAGCTAAGCTGCCTTCTTATTATTTTCTAGATCATTTTTAAAAGCTGTTTACATAAGTACATGTATATTACTATGCTAAAGTATTTTAAAGACGATCGTGAAAGTTTGTAGAGTATGAAGGCGTTTTCGTTATCGAGAACAGTCTTTATCGATACTTTCTATAGCTATTTCTATTAACATGTTTTTTTTTCTTTTTATAAGACGACTTTCAAACTGGACTACAATACTTGTGTCGTGGATGAATATATCTATACTAATATTATAAAGCTGAAGAGTTTGTTTGTTTGTCTGGTTGAACGCGCTAATCCCAGAAAGTACTGGTTCGATTAGAAAAGTTATTTTTTTGTTAAATGGTGCATTTATCTAGGAAGGCTTTAGATTATATAACATCACGCTGTGATCAATAGGAGCGGAGCAATAGTGAGATATGTTGCAAAATCGGGGAAAATATTCCAAATAACCACGCGGACGAAGACGCGGGCGACCCCTAGTATAATAATAAATATACGAATCTCATACATCGCTCATTTTGGATGCATTTCGAAACAAATGTTTTCCAATCCCAAGGACATCCATCTTAAAACCGTGGTGTAAAAAGAAATTAGTCGACAACTCGCAAGTAATATCTTTAGTATTGCAAGCGTCCATAGGCTATAGTAACTGCTTAATATCATGCGGGCCGTATGCTTGTTGGCCACCCAAGTAGCATAAAAAAACATATCGTTAGACCATGGTCTTAAAATATGACGCACAAAATAATTTTCTCACCAGGTTGCCACTAATCCGCTTGATGTTTTTTTTTTATTTTGTCTACAAAACTGAGTACAATTATAAAATTTGATACATGGTAATTTAACCCTAGATCACTAACCA
Organism: Trisateles emortualis; assembly: GCA_947095525.1. NCBI lineage: Eukaryota > Metazoa > Arthropoda > Insecta > Lepidoptera > Erebidae > Trisateles > Trisateles emortualis. The sequence continues at coordinate 13,467,824 of OX352736.1, read as the reverse complement.
TTCGTCAAAATTACGACGCTGACCTCACGTACTCAATGTTTCAATAAGTTCCCGCCCCCTCCCGCTGCTGCCGTTATCATTACCTTCTTAATTTGCGTCGCCACTGACCCGCAATCATTCATTGCGGATGTATGTATTTTAGATTTAGAGATATTGTGGAACTGTCGTAAAAAATACGAAAGGTTAGTAACTACGTAATTTTTTTCAAAGACATGTATTTATTTTTTCTGTTGGTTATTTAAATTTTTCAATGTAGAAGTATATTTTTTTTAATATTTTATGAAGTATATTGTAGTACTTTATAATTTATACCTACTAATCGATGTAAATATTGAAAATAGGTATATATATTTAATAATTTATTATTTTTGTAAATATGATCGTAAAGATTATGTTTTATATTTATAGATGGATTTGAGGAGTCAAAATGACATAATATTATAATGGTTAGCTGATTCGGACTCGGTGATACTGTAGACCACGGTCACCACAATCCGAGGATAGTGATAATTTAGAGACGGAAATTTTACAAATATTTGATTTTACGTCTTACAAGCCAAAGTCAAATAAGGTTGTCTACCTGCTTTCTTCTACATAATATATGATCAACCTGCTGTCAATATAAATTCAAAGAAGCCTAAAGAAGAATAATTGAATTTTACAATTAAATTATTAAGTAAAACTCTATTATTCTTAGATACTGTGGACCAAATATAAGTACCAGCTGTAAGACCAACAGATGGCCACTGTGCTTGTTTTATGACATCTTAAATTTGTCTATATTGAATGGTTATGCTATTCAGGTGTCTAATGCGATTAAAAATGAAAATTAAAACATTAAAAAGAAGGGTATTTGCATTAGAAATGGCAGATGAAGCCCTGGTTGCAAGAGAAATATCAGACCGCAACTTTATCCCAAAATTTGAACTAAATTATGGCGGAGATCTTAAAGATTGATTCTCATACGCATCCAGGTCCTACCCAAGATCCTAAATCGCGAAAAACTTGCAGCTACTGCCTTGCAAAAAAACATCGTATGACCACGAACTTCTGCAATAGCTGCAAAAAAGCGTTTTTTAGGGAGCATATCGTTTCAGTGTGCAACCATTGTACTAATTAAATTTTATTAATAACAATTGATGTTATTTGATTAAGAGATAACTAAGACTGGTAAATAAAGTCATTTTATGTCATTAATAAAGTCCATTCACATGAATATTGATGTTTTGATTCGTCGTAAATTTTACGAATGGTTAGTGACAACGTTACTCTAAATTAAGGTTAGTGAGCTAGGGTTAAACATAAAATAACTTTGATACTAAATTGTACCCTACAATATGCAAACACAACATTGTTAAGTAGGTAGTTAACGTAGCCTATAGACGTTTGCAATACCAGAGGTATCAATTGCGTGTTGCTGACCCATTTCCTTACACCATGGTTTTAAGATGGAGTACCCTTGGATAGGAAAACATTTAATTTTAAACGCATTCCTAAATTAGCGCTGGAGACCTGTATATATACAGGAACACAATTACACCGCCGTGTTTAGTTATTTGATCTTGTGGTCTGTTGTAAGGTAAAGGTCCTCCCCCAGTCGGGCTTGCTCAAATGTATACGTATCGTATATACCATACTATATTCGATACGTATACATTTGAGCAAGCCTTATCTCTCTTGAAGGTTAGCATTCTGAGTTCCTACGAGTTTAATAGTTCGTTTTTGTTTCTTGATTTGCAACTAACGCCTCTTATTGGAATTAAGGCAATCTGATTTTCTCAGTATGAATTCTTCGATCTCATAGTTTTCGATTTTGAAACTATATTTTAAGTCATGTTATGTATAAAATGACGTCAAATATGGCCGCCCGTATTTTGCTTCTTATATTCCACAGGTAAAAAATCACAAATTGATTTTGCAAGAATATTAGAATTTATTTTCATGCGTAAATACATAATATGTACTAACATATTATGTTTTTTCGCATTATATATTACAACTTATAGATAACCAAAACTAGTGTTTTGGTTATCTATAAGTTGTAATATCCAATACATCTCATTGTTTTTTTTCACTGCCTAATGTTAAGCAGTTAACGTAGCCCATGATGCTTGCAATACCAGAAGTATCATTTGCGTGTTGCCAACCTATTTTTTTTTCACCAGGGCTTTAAGATTAAGTTCAAAACGCATCCCTAAATGAGCGCTGGAGACCTGTGCTATATCTAGGACAACTACCATGTACCCGATTCTGCCTACGCCTATGGTAATAAAGTATGAAACCATATAATATCATAAACCGTGTTCATTAATGTAAATATACTTCTTTATTCATAAGGTTAATGCTTAAAACCAGTAAGAAGATTTACGACAAGAAAAACTTATTGCATAACATTTTCTTTGCGAAAACCTTCAATAAAGTACCTGCCTGCTATACCTACAGCAAAGTCAGTCTTGAACTTAGTCGTAAGAAAGTTACTACATGAGCACATCCGCCAGCTATAAGCCAAGCCAATTTGGGTTGTTATTTTACACAATTAAGCAACAACGTTACCCTCAGATACTCAGTTGGGGTTAGACTCAATTTGCAAAAAGTTCAGTTTTTTGGCAGCCAAACATTACTAGTTTTGAGTTTTTATGTTTGCATACAGACAACATAAATGACTATAGTGTAGTTATTGTTACACGTGCGCTTAGTCTGCTTGTTGGATTAGCAAGGATCGCAAGCAAAAGTTAACAGTAATAGTCAAATTTAATAATTAGATTAGTACAATTTAAAAATTTCAATATATTTATTTGTTTACGTTATACAATGTGACTTAAGGAGATGAAGCTTGTTTATAGTATTTGAGTGGAAAACAAGCATACAGCACGTCTTATAACAAGCAGTTACCGTAGCCTATGGATGCTTGGAATATCTGGGTCAAACACTCGCGCGTCCCTAAATTAGCACTAGAATCCTGTACTCACTCACAGGAACACAACTACATCACTGTGTGAAGTTACTCGACTATGGTCTTCTGTGGGTAAACCTTCTGTCGGTGTATAGCCAGATAACTATTTGCACTAGGGTACTGTAATTGCTTACCATCAGGTGGGATGTATATTAGTATGCCAGCAAAGTACTATACAAAAAAGAATATTCATAGCACGTTTTAAGATTTGCGTAAATAATATACCTACCTATGTTGTTCAGGTTTATACTGCAGGTAATGGGCGCTTGCAATGCCTTCTATTATTAGACGACCGCTTACGTAAATCAACATGACGTAACAACTTTATTTATCCAAGACGGTGTTATTATAATCTTTAATAACATAATAATATATATTATAATGATGCCACGTTTACCTTACAATTTCGCCTCAAAATTAATCTCAACAATTTTTAAAACAACCTTATTATCGGAATATCAATTACTCGTAAGACTCTTAATAAAATATTCCTCGTAATAAAGGGTTAAAATACAGATAATATTTACGATTTTTCTCTTAATTTTACGTTATTATCCATCTCATCACGGTAATTCTCAACAGACTGTTATTACATAGAATAATGTTCAACGCTCACGTAGAAACAAGGGACCGACGTACCGTAATTTATGTGCTGGGGCGAGGCCTGTTCATTGTAGGGCACATCTGGCTTTATTCAAGACACTACCTCACTATACAGGCACCGAAATAAAGTTGAAAGTTAGCGTGAAATAATAGCGCCTGCAAATATAAAATAGCAAAGTAATCATAATTTTTATTTACTGATTAGTAATTTTGCTATGATTATTTTATCAGGGTGTTGTCTGAAGGACTATAATACTATCCCCTAAATCAAAATCCTCAAGCCGTACGTAATTCAAAAATACCCTCTGTAAAGCGGAGCACTTCACACAATACATACAATTCACGGATACAAAATACATTTAGACTCGGAACAAACGGGTACAGATCAAACAAAGTTTTATACCTATAATAAATTATAGTGCAGTGTGATTTTCAAAACTCTGACTGCCGCAAGCTGCTTGACCAGGGATATCTATTTTCCTTTCACTATAACGATACAACCAGACCATACTTTTAACGCAGACGATACAACAAGACTACTTTATTAACGCAGAATACAAAATGAATAATGCACACACTTTTCTTTTAAAAACGAAATTAAGGTTAGCAAACTTACACCTATAATTTCGCATTTAAAATAAAATGTTAATTATTATTCATGTTTCGGTATCTTGCAACGTATTTCGGTTAAGTTCAGTAATGGAAAAACTTTTTTAACTGCCCAAATCTCGGGTCCGTTCATAAATATCTGTTACAGCAAGCTGTTACGTACGTCCTACTGTTCTGTTCTGGGTTACCAGATTTCACAGTTTCAATTTTGCATTTTGTTAGTTTAAAATTAAACGTTATTTTTTTGAGTGACACTATTTTTATTTAACGTTATATTTGGCTAAATAATAATTATTAACTAATAAAAGATTGAGTAAGAAAAATGAATTTGAACTATGCGGTTGGTTAAGTGGTAATCTTTTTTTTAAGTGGTAACTATTCCCATACGAGACCTAAAATGTTGTTTTTCTCAACAGATTTTCGAATCCGTGTATATTTAGGAATGAGTTTTTATGGCAACATTTTTCTATTCTGAGGATCACAAAGCCCTGGTCGGCAACACACGAGTGATTCTCCAGGTATTGCAAGCGTATTTTACGAAAACTACTTACTATAAAGCGAGCCTCTTAAATATAAAACAACACACTGCTTCGTTAAAATTAAAATTAAAATTAGAAATAACACTAAACATTCAAATCAAAAAAACAAAAATCTTTTTTCCTGATTGCAACACCAACAAATCAGGGTAGACAATTCAAAATCTGGCAACACCGCCCGTACCTTCTGTAGATCAAAACGAAGGGTCAGACAACACGTAGGTAATTATTTAAGAGACCCTCATTGCAAAAATATTTTTGTTTTTTTAAGTCGTAAAACGTGAAGAAATTAGCTGATTTTCCTTAAAGATTAAGTCAAATTAGGTACGGTCGTTTATATGTTTGGAGTGTGCTTTACAATTTTGTGCTTATCTACCTACTGTTTTGTTTCTTTTTAATGTAATTTGGCGTCTGGTATATTTAAAACCGCCTCTTCTTTTGACGTCGTCGGTTAATAATGCGTAAATTATCTTTTGAAGTGGGGAAATCTGTTATATTTAATTTTCAGTGTTTCGTATTTAAGTGTATTTTTTAAATGTTTATTATGTCGAATTTAATTGCGTTCTTTGTGAGATATTACACATAATTTTGGTGCATTGTTTTGGTATACATAATTATTTAGTTATACAATAATCCACCACATGACGTGTAACCGATTATTGTATGGTCACCACGCCACTACGAGTATCACCACACCGAGTGTAGTGATAAAAATATTTTGGTTGGTTGGGTTTGCATTTCCTAAGTTAGTTTTTTTTTTAAGGAATAACTAAATGAAATAAAAGAAATGATGGCTCAAAGTGTGTATGTGTGTGTGTTCGAGTTAGGAATCAAACCCAGGCACTCATAATAGTTAATAAACACAAAAGCTAGCTTACTTTATTCTTGTTTCTAAAAAAGTAACATTTATTTTATTGCACATAACATATTCTTGTTGGCTTTCCCGGGAACATATATTTTCCAGCTTTTATACGAAAGCAATGCCTTTTCATCGTTTAAAACCACAAAAGGAGGTTCTCAGGTCGAACGGGGATGCGCTATCAGCTGCAAACCGGACGTTCTCTCTTTGAGTTATGGCCGACCACTTCCGGAGAATGTATTTCCGCTTGTGTGTGCTCGATTGCCATGGTCAGTTAATCGGTCAATACATCATTACTAATCTAGTCTTAATGTAGTTATTTTAGCAGTTCTTGTGTGTTTATTTAAGAGTAATGTGGTCTGAGATACAGATATCTGTATCTCAAACCACATTACTCGAATTGCAATGAATATAATACGAGCTAAGTGTTAGCTGCGTGAATCAAGTGAGACTATAGCATGGGGTTCTTCAAGAAAGGAGTTATAAGGTTTTTTAAGGGTCGGCAACGCGTGAGTGACACCCTTGGTGTTGCAAACGTCCATAGGCTACGGTAACTGCTTACCATCAGGTGGGCCGTATGCTTGTTTGCCACCTTGGTAGTATAAAAAAAAGTGATCTGCAAGTTTAAGCAAGCTTGTCGCGGACGGTCTGTAGATGGGTAACCATTTTCTAAAACCAAAGCAAGATCCATCCGTGCCTAGGTTGTAGAATGAGCTCCCGCCGAGGTTCACCCCAGAGACTATAGCATGGGGTCCTTCAAGAAAGGAGTTATAAGGGTTTTTACAGGGTCAGCAACGGACGAGTTACCTGCTTAACATCAGGCGGGCCGTATGCATGTTTGCCTCCTTGGTAGTTTTAAAAAAAACCTTTCGTCCTGCGACTGGTCTCTCTCCGGTCGTGTCGAATTGCCGTCCCATCGGACTATGAGAGTGGAAGAATAGAGACTGCACCTGTTTATGCACATACCTGTGTACAATAATATCTCCTTTATGGCTAGTCTCCATCGGGACTAGCCGCCATGACCAAAATTTGTAGTAGGTCACTATCTATCTATATAATATATTAATATGTAAAAATACTGTGTAGGTACCCCTTTTTAAGCACATTGCGCCCACGGAGGAGTTCGAGATTTGGCATAGTAAGAAGTGCAAAAAACAATTACGGTCGAATTTCGACCACCGACCTCTAGTTTTTATTAATATGTATATACCTGAAAGAAAAACAATAATAAACAAACAAACCCAATTTATATTCCAAGACTGCCCTATTATGATGTAAAAATTCATTTCTTTATCTACATGTACGGAATATTTAAGCTTTCATTAATGTTTGACTTTCTCTGCGATCTCGGTTAGAGCTCATAAATATGTAATACTTTGAGTCGCGAATGCAAAATTTTCAACGTTCCTCTTGTAAATAGGTCAACTTGAGTTTGATATTGCCTCTCTTCATGTTAGACTGGACGTTAGTTTGATTGGTATTTTATGGAAAGAAGCTTAAGCATCCTCATTTGAAATCGATATTGCATAAGTAAACGTTCCTACGGAATTTCACTGGGCCTGTCAGAATATTGGCGCTGTAGCAGTTTAGCTACAGCATCAGCTGAGATTTTTTTTTAAAGACAACTTCCGCTCTAGAAAACAAACTCTGTGTCGCAGGGGACTTTACAACCATACAATCATTGGACACAAATTACACCCTGACTCAGAACAACACTTTGTGGGCCACACAAAGTTTTGTCCTGTGTGGGAATCGAACCCACAACCTTGTGCACAGCATGCGCATACTGCAGCCACTAGACAACCAAGGCAGATTAGCCCATTTTTGATCTTGCACTATAGGAAATCTACTTACTTAGTTTAATATTTTATATTGTTAAACAACCATTACCTACAATTATACAACCTATTGTAGTGAATATTACAATATAATGTAGTTAAATTTAAAATAAATATGTCTTTCTTATGTTTTAAATAATAAAAGTCAAATAAATTTTCCACAGAAGTTTAGAAAACGTTCAACAGCATGCAGCATCACGGTAGACCCAGAATCAGATGGCGAGACGAGCTTGATAGGTATAGGAGGGATATAATCAGGTTGAGTTAAATAATGAAAGGGTGAGCTTTGCCTGAAGTGGGACAATACAGGCTGAAAATAATAATAGAGAAGTTCAAGTTCGTCTTCGTATCCAATGATTAGTGACCTGGTGACAGATTTTTTCAGATCGCTCATAAAGGCCTATGTCGTCGTTATCTAAGAAGTGATACTGTTAGCAGTTGTTAACAGTAACAGTGGTATTTTCATGAACGTCTCCGTTTGAAAGGGAACGTTAAAAGTTGGTCCTGACTGTTCAGGATCAACTTTAACCTGCTGATCGTTTACTGATCAACGAATGCGCACAGCAATGAGAAATTGATTCACTTCAACACAGCAAGCATTGGTACCCATAATAATACATCTACTGCTGAGTATTGGTCTCCTTTTCTCTATCAAAAGAGTTGAGAGAGTCAGGCCTTAACCTACACAATATAAGATTGCCTTTGGGACTTCTTTCAAGAGTCGGTGGAATACGACGAATCAGGACTAATTATTTTTCTTATGGTCAAAAGATGGTACATCAATTGTTTACTTAATAATTCTACAAAGTGACTTTCATACTTCGTCAGGTTTCAATCACAAGAACAAATTTAATATTTTTAAAGTCTTAACACAAAATAAAAGACATTTACGTTATAAATATCCAAAACAATTTAAAAGGTCACGATGGAATTCTATTTGTTTCAGCAAAACGCCAATTCAGTCTTATTTATTAAATTCATAGCATACCAACCGTGAAAATAAAGATTTAAAAAATGTATCCTGCTTATTTTATGCTAAAAATACCACGCCCATACTTGTATAGAAGGTCGTCTTGGAATTTAATTTGTTCTTGAAAAGCTACTGGTATTAAACAAGTGGGTAGTTTAATTTTAAAATAACAGGCTACGGGATTGTCTTGAATATTAAAACATAATTTGGATACCGTGCGAAGAGGGGTTAATTTAATATGATATCTTAATAAAAGAGGTTGAGAAAATTTTGTTTTCTTTTGTGTATAAGTAAGTATAAGTATCCCAATTATCTAAAAAGGTAAAGTTTGTAAGTGTTAATGTACGAGGATCAAATTGAAAGTACTAAGAAATTTAAAAAATGATTAAACTAGCAAGTTATTAGTTTTATTATATATTTTCAAAATAGTGTCCATTCTAATCAATGCATCGCTGTATCCGATGAAACCACTGAGAAAAGCCCTTTGCCCACTCGTCCTTAGGGGTCTCTTCGACGGCCTTTTGAAATACATAAATAAAAGACGTCGCCAAATAGACGATCGTTTGCCTGGCGGTGTAGGACGAGGCGATGTCGCAGTTAAGGAGTATCCTACTGCGAGGTCGTTTCTCCCGAACTTTTTTTAAGACAAATGGCAAACAATTATGAGTATACCACTAAGCAGTAACTGTTTTTTGATCCTCTAAAACAATTGTCTCGTAATGTCCTGTCCTTCCGAAGAACGAGGCTACCACCTTTTTTCCCACGCTTCGACCTATCTTTACTTTAATTGGCTTACACGCCTCGGAAGGAAACACCCATTGAGCAGACTGACTTTTGGTTTCGGTATCATTACAGTAAATCCAGGTTTCGTCACCCGTAAGTATGTCGAACACAGCATTTGAGTCTCCTCCGTTAAATCTTTGGACCATTTCACGGCACCAATCAACACGATCGGAGTTTTAGGGCCTCGGTCAAATCGATCCTACTAATATTATAAACGCGAAAGTTTGTAAGTATGGATGGATGGATGTTTGTTACTCTTTCACGTAATAACTACTGAACGGATCTGGATGAAATTTGGCACAGATATAGATTATGGTCTGGAATAACACATAGGCTACTTTTTACAGCTATAACCGACATCCACGCGGGAGGAGCCGCGGGCAACAGCTAGTATTATTATATATCTATATTATACTATAATATATCTATATTATACTATAATAAAATTACACCTATTCTATTCTAGTAAGAGAGTATAATAATACAATTTTTTTTTTTTAAACTGTATTTATAAACTCTCTGAGCTCTTTTGATAATAGAGATGAGACTCAGCATTAAGCCATGCATGGAGTGCTATTTAAAAATAAACATATTAATATTGCCGGTTCCATCCATTATCCATGAGGAGTGGAGGCAAATTTTACGATGCCTATTCGGTTGATATTACAAATTAATCTTCAAAACCGAATATCCAATCGGCTTCCGCATCACATGCCACACAGATATGGTCATCCCTTATCCAAAACATGACCTATAAATGATTAATTCGTATTCATATTTCACGTAGGCTACCAAAAATTTCCATCATAGATCTAAGGTGGGCATCACACGGCGTCGTCAAAGTGATGCGAGAAAACGCGGATTTTAGTATTATATATAAATACTCGTAATTTATTTTGTTTTGTAGAATCTGGTGTTTAAATTATCTTAATTTTTAACTCATGTGACAATTTCAGAACCAGACATTAATTTTTCGGCTAATTAGAAAATAATGTATAATAATATTATGTTTGGTACATCACAATAAAGCGATAATCCTATCATTTTCTATTTGTCTATTATCTCGAATAATTCAAACTATTATATTTTATAAAAGCACTAATAAAACAGTAAGTCTTTTCGTTGTGTCCGTGAATTGTATGTGTGTTAAATCTTTCGTAACACCGAGCTTTTATCCTAGTTTAAAAATGCATTTTTAAAGGAAAACCAATAGAAGAGAGAGAAAAATTGTGTCAAAACGTCTTGTTGGATCGAAAGGATATAGAGGGTTAATAAATGCACAATCGATAATTCTTCCAAATTCACCTACTTAAGTATTTTATTAAGCAAGTACTTAATGAAAATACGAGAAACGCGCGTGATGGCAGATTTGCGCTTCACCGCGTAACGCAAAGCAGTGTGAGACCAGCCTTAATAAAACTGACCGGTTGTCATAACTCGAGTCGCCCAATAATATCGTCATATTTTTCTTACATTGCGAAATTGGTATGAAAGGGAAGGAAGGGAAAGTTGGAAACGAAATTGCAAGGGTCTTGTACATGTAATAAATAATATACGCAATCTGTGACTGTTACTACGGACGACACGTTTGTAGTCTACGTGTCTGTCCGGTACAAGTTCAAGTAATAGTATCTAATAGTTTCCTGAAGAATGTGCTTTTCATGTGTCGTTTAGTTCAGATTCTTTGGGTTTTATTAGTTTGTGTTGGGGAAACGGTAACTTAAATAGCTTGTTAATATTACTACCAGATGCTATTGATTCGTTAGTAACTTATTTTCGTTATTTAGGTAACTTATCATTTTTTGTCATGGTAAATCAAATATATTATCATCTTTATATTGGATCATTTCATCATTTATTCCATAAACTGTGATAATTTGATAGTATATTTTGTGCAAGTAATTATACTTAAAGATATTCCAGATACGTGTAGCGATGACGTCGGCCTCAGTTGCTGGCTGTACCTCGTGGCCGCACTAATCTGTTGAGTGAGGCGCCCCTGACGCGAGCACTTCTCACTCTTAACCTTGTAGCAGAAGAGACTGACATTTTTGCCTGCACATTTAATGAATTCACAAGTACAATATTTTATGTAACAATTTATAAATAATAATTTGTTATTGTTAGGTTTGCTTCAGTATTGCCTTGGGTGTGCACCTATGATAATTGTAACTGATGATGCTTAAATAAATAAAATAAATTAATATTTATAAAAATGTCGAGCGATAAATTTATATAAAGTGTATTTAGATGTGTTCACAAATAAAATTTACAAGGTTAGCAATAATGGCTTATGGGCGCTTGCAAACCTGTACCTACCTTTTTGTTGCGGATAGCTTTAAATCTAGATGTAACGCAGGACTAGAATTTTCATCTATAACTCTCATTTCATTTACAAACCTTACGAAATTGATTTTCATTTACCAAAATGAAATACCGTCATTTATCGGTTCAAATGCGGTTGTCAATTATCGTAAATAAGTGAATAGGTTCGCTAGTAGACTGACGGCCGGTACCGCCTATTCGTTGTCTATGGCAAATGAGACGGGGCGATGCGCCCCTTGCATCTATCGGTAAGTTTTAGAAGCGGTTCAGTTTTGAAAGTTGAGCGAGCGTATTTTATTATGGAGGTCGAAATTCGAACTTTATTAAATCTAAGGAAAGGGAAAAATAACTGTTTTTTACTTATTATACAAAGATTGTCAATTAGATAGGAAACACGAATATCATGTAGCCTGTTTCCTATTGAATCGGCAGAGACTATGGTGCGCCAATTGCTACTACACAAAGTAAGAATATAATATAATAATAAAAGCAACCCATATATATTATGTCCCACTGCTGGGCACGGGTCTCCTCTCCTCTATCTAGAGAGAGAGGGTTTAGGCCTTAATTCACACACGCTGGCCTAACGCGGGTTGGTGAATCAGACATGTCTTTAGAATTTCTTCTAAGACGTAAGGGTTTCCTCACGATGTTTTCCTTCACCGTTTAGCAGATGGCGAATCATTTGATTAATACATATAAACTCCACAAAGTAAAATTTACATTGGTATTGCCACCTGGGTTCGAACTCGCACCTCTAGCATATACTAAGATATTATTCTTCTTTTGTTTAGTAGTGTCTTTTTTTGTAAATTGTATATTATGATGTCTCCTTTGTTTGTTAAGACAAACAAAAAATCAATTAACCTGAAACTTAACTTTAACGCAAATTAATATAAAAATTATATAAATTTTCAATTTTGTGTCAGGGTTTGGATTCTATTTCACCATTTCCTGCTAAAAGAGTAGTTAATTGTTGGCACTTTTTTACAGAGAGTCTCAAGTAATTTAATAGGTTTACAAGATATCATGATTAGCTATTTAGAAAGTTTGACGAAATCATAGCGTAAAATTTAAAGCCTCTGAATCTAAAACATTCGAACCGCCCGTAACTTAGACCAAAGATAAATTGAAGGAAAGATTTTCACCTATTCAACTAATAGTCAATTGGACCGTCAAGCTTGGCTTATAAATGAACCGTTGACTAAAAACACGCCTGCTGTCAATTGATATAGGTATCTGTCTCTTTTATTAAGATCAATAAAATGTCGACAATGTTTTACAAATCTATACTACTTTACTAATAATATAAATGCGAAGGTTTGGCTGGATGGATGTATGTTTGATAATCAATAACACCAAAACGGCTAAACGGATTTGGATTTGGGATAAAAAGTAGCCTATGTGTTATTTCAGACTATAATCTATCTCTATGCCAAATTTTATCTAAAGCCGATCAGAGCCTCTAGACAAGTGGCATAAGCGATAGTCGAATCAAAAAGTCAAAAAAGAAAATGTATGGGATTTGACGTAAGTTTACGACATTAAATCGTAGAATCACGTCAAATTCCATACATTTTATTTTTTGACTTTTCGATTCGACTATCGCTTATGCCACTTGTCTAGAGGCTCAGTAGTTTTTAAGAGTAACAAACATAAGCTTATAATATTAGTAGGATATAAAGATAATATAAAAGAAAATCTACATATATATTCGATGTTTCCCATAAGTCTAATCAAAACTGCCATATCCTAATCCACCAATCGACTTCGCCTATCTTCAAAAGACACAGATTGTTTGTATACGACAAAGTTGGTGTTCCAAGTTGCTCTACGTGTAGGAAGTTGTATTGTGGGCTAGACGGTTATGTGGAAACTTCCTCCCCTTTTATGCGTTTACTATGACAATGAGAAGTGCAATTTAGATATTAGAAAGTCGCTTTATGAATTGTTATTGCTGCATATTTTTAAATATTATTTTATGTATTCACGGCAACGAAGATGGCTATATAGGGCCATTTGAACATTCGTTTTTTAAGAACACCATTGCCTTATTTCACACACGCTGGCCTAATATATAGGTTTCCATGGTCATTACGCGTACGATCTCAAGAAAACAGTTTTGCCGAGACTAAAGTAGCCTAAGTGCTATTCTAGACTAAGACTATCACTGTGCCAAATTTCATCGAGATTCGTAGAGCCGTTTTGGCGTGATTCAGTTACCAACATCTTCACATCATCATCCAAACTTTCGCATTTATAATATTGGTATTTATAAAAAATGCATAATAGGTATGCGTTTTTATCATCGCTGAAAGATAAAAGTACGATTTTAACATATGGCACATTCAACCAATTTGGTCCATTGGGCATGATTCCAATAACTTGATACGTTGAATTGACCTTATTCCACTCCAATATATTACAGTTACTGAATAAAATATGCAGATACCTGCAGATAAATTTAAACATACTGTTATTTTACGAGCAAAAGAACATAGTCATATGATTTTAATTGTGAGTGCATGAATGGAATGGACTAGTGGTTGAGGTTACCACCTTAAAATCGCTGTTGTGGGTTCAATGTCCACATGGGACAAAACTCTATTTGGTCCATAATGATTGTTCTGAGTCTGGATGTAAGTACTTTGTGTACGTGAATTAAAAGTCCCCGCGTCACAGCCTTGGTCAATAAAACGGGAGTTTATTAATGAAAAAAAGTAAAACCTTACCTAGGCGGCAAAAAAGAGGTTTAGAACTGGTTGAGCAGAACCTACGCCTTTCAGAAAATCTGAGTCAAATAATTACACACATTGGTACAATTGTATTTTTGTGCGTAAATATAGGTCTAAAGTGCTCATTGGTACACTGCCTCCCTTAAGGTTCAGGGTACCGGGTTTTTAAGTCAGGAAATAGATGAGGTAGGTACCTAGTCACTTTCATTTCATTACCTTATACATAGCACCTAATATACATAGCTGTCAAAATGGACAACGGAACAAAACAGGAAAAACTCGCCGTACTATGTAAGCATATAAAAAATAATATAACCTTTAAAATTAACGTACGTATTCATAAAAGGGTGGTAAAAAATTAAAACAAAGCGTAAAAGTAACATCACGCACAAAAGTTGGTAACAATAATACTGTGTGTGCAGAATTAGCATAATGCTAACAGTAGGGAGCCCGTGGGAGAGCACACGTGGCCAAACATCGAGACAAACGTGAGTTGCTCGCGACTGTACCCAAGCCCGACCACCGGAAAATATTGTGACGACATAAAAATACAGAATTGCAAAAACAACGTGTTTTTATGCGATGTGTTTTTTTTTATATAAATACATTTTCTTACTGGATTTCGTTGTCCTATAAACAATGATGCAATAATGATAATTGACGTCACATAATTCAATATCAACTTTTTTATACAGGTATAGCACGCTCAAAAGCATTACTCGCGTGTTACCGGCCTTATTTTTTTTGAGATTTTGTGTATGTATTTTCAAAATATAGCTACGTCGAGACGCCTCCGCGCTTTGGCAAGACACGTACAACCGTTCACCTGTGCTTGTTTTTTAAAGTTTATCTTTAAAGCTGCCTCGCAATTATACAAAAGTCACGGGTCCCCTCTCCTATATCAAAAGGGGGAGAGGGTTAATTAAGCCTTACTTCACACACGCTTGCCTAATGCGGGTAAACCAGACATGTCTTTAAAATTTCTTCTAAAACAGGTCTCCAGCGCTCATTTAGGAATGCGTTTTGAAAGATACGTATTCCTATCCCAGGGTTACTTCCATCTTAAAGCCCTGGTGTAAAAAAAATGGGTTGGCAACACGCAAGTGATACCTCTGGTAATGCAAGCGTCTATAGGCTACGGATACTGCTTAACATCAGGTGGGCCGTATGCTTGTTTGCCACCCAAGTAGTATAAAAAAAAAAAAAAAAAATGTGGGTTTCCACACGAAGTTTTCCTTATCCATCCAGATATTCACTAATATTTTCTTACAGCAAGTGAGTCTTTTCAAAAGCAGCGCTACCTATGCTTTATAAACCTTACATAATGTACAGCACCTAGGTTTTACACAGGTACTAAAATTTTTCATTTTTCGCAAACTATTTATGCAAAACACTCTTATCTAAAAATTCCTTCTGCCACAAATTTTCTTACAGTCTTTACAGAAAATACAGTTCAACTTGTTGAGCTGCTGTAATAAGCGGACGAAAACATCTGACTTTGTACGGTAATATTTTAATTACTTCCCCTAGCTGTCTTACAAGTTTCTGAGCATATTGTACGCTCCCAGCCTAATTAGACGTGAGGCTTTTAATTAAGCTTTTCATATAACAAAGAATTCACACGAGACTGAACAAAATGGACTCCTTACATAGCTTTATATAAAAGTAAGATAATTCTAAGGCTAATGGTGTTTTGATTATACTAAGCCGCATTTTTGTTGCACGTATTTAAAAAATAAATACTGTTTATACAGTAATTTAGTCACTTCAAACAGCTGGAGTAATTTAGCAATATTAAGTTAATCTGACTCGGAGTTTGACGACAGAACCACAGTATCAGACGGGCTTTATAATTACACTGGTATATTTTAGCAAAAACTAACATCACTAACATCTGTCACTTAGATAATTTTCGCTCTACGGGAACTACATATATAGAAAAGTTACCTACAGCAGTCGTAAACATAATGCGTTTATGTTTAGCTACATTATAACACTTTCTGAGTACACAGTGACACAACCTTTTTACATAAATATCTCATATTTTACCGTTGGAGTAATTCAGCCGGCCACTGTAGGATAATCTACCATAACGACACATCTAGGGTCAAACAGAATTACAAATCAACATGACCTCCTGAGTGATTAATATAATATTTATACGAGTAATGTATGTTACGTATGAAGTAGGTCATGTTTTAACGGATTTTTGTATACTGAAGTGCTTTGTTGTTGTTGTTTGTAAGGAGAGGTCCTCAAGGGACACAAGCGAGGCGAACAGGTCACCTGGAAGATCGCCTAATAAACAAGAAGAAGACAACAGTTTTTTTAAATTGAACTCATGCTCAGGAACACAAGTACTAATGTTCCTATACGTACATAAGTATACATAAATCTCCAGTGTTCTTCAAATTCAAAATGATTTATTCCACACAATATAAAACAATATAGAAACACAAAAAAAAAAACAAAAAAAGAAACAGAATATATAAAATTACACACATAGAATTAGCTAAAGAAGTGCAAAACGGTGTGGGCACAGCTACAGCTGGTTTTAAGCCCACTCGGAGTCAAAAGAGGATAAAACTTAGAAGCTAGAACAAAGACAATCATAATATAACTAAAAAAATAAATAAAAATAAGTATGATATACATTTTTTTCTTATTTTTTTTTTAATAAGCACATTATATAAAAAGAGAAAAGAAAACAATCTATACTAACGATTTAATTTTTGTATTTGAATTTTTGTATATTTGTAATAAAACCTCAAAACCTACTCGACCAATTTCAAAAATTATCTATTTATATAAATAAATAGATAATTTAAAGTTTTGTTAAATTTAACATGGAGCCGATCTTTCCTGGGACAAACTATGTTTTCAAATTTGTTTTGATAATTTAAAAACATTTGTTTTGTTTTATTTTTAAAAAGGTTATATGTCTTAGCGGTTCGTATTGGGGGAGGTAAATCGTTTCATATTTTTGAAAGTGTTCTTTACGTTTTCAGATAACTTTTTAATATCCCCGGGTTACTAGGATTTTCGACGTTGTTACGGCGTTGTCGACGCTACGCCTTATAACATCAGAGTTTCTTGTTATGAATTTTTAAAGTGAAATCTTCTTTAGGCGCATTGAAAACTTTTTGGGTGAACAAAAATCATGGAACTCGCGCCATCGTCACGTAACGCTTCATCCATATTCTAAAATAACAATCTAATAGCTCGACGATACAATTCACAAGTTACTTAATTTTTACTTCTATCGGCTGTCCCCAAAGACTGCCCCGCATGTTTTTTTTTACAAGGTACAGGAAGACAGCTGTGTACCAGTACGTGAGTATAGGTATCCAGTGGTCATATAGGGATTTTAAATAAACTTTTTTGGATTGGTAACACGACCAAGTATTGCAAACGTTCATTGACTGAACAACTTTTTTAACCTTACTATATGTATATAGCTATTAAGATGCCTTTTGTAAAGGATAATAAAGATTTTTATTATATATCATTATTATTGACTATGGTTACTACTTACCATCAGACGGTCCTTATAATTGTAATTCACTTGTAATTTCTAGCGAAAACTAACCTCACTAACATCTGTCACTTAGATAATTTTCACTTTATAGGAACTATATAGAAAAGTTACTTATTGATTATAATATTTATCTACAGCTAATAATAGTCACGAGTAAAAAGAACTATGAATGTTTCTCATTAATTATGCCAGTTGAAAACTAAAGACAAAAACAAAAGGCCATTGCCTTACTCAACCTAGTAATTTTAGTTTCCACCCACTGTCCGCTACCCTGGTATTATGGCAACTAGCTAACAACCAACTCCACTTTTATTCTAATATTAAAGGCTACATAAACGTCTAAGGAAACCGTCTAAGTATAAAAATTGCAAAATTATAGACTGCAAAAGCGCATGCTGTCTTCGTAATTGAAAAATTGTTGTCAACCACTACATTGCATATTCTGCCTACAGGCCAAAGGTTGGTCACCTCTGATAACGATTGATTTTTGCATTGCCGCATAACATTTATTATTTAATATGTGAAACTTTGCAATGCAGGTTTTTTAATTAAATTAATAATTATATCTTTGGTCAACTTACACAGACAAACTAGGCAGATCCTGTTCTGATACGTATATACATATATACGATTGATAAACATAATTATGTTTTAGCAGCACGGCTCGCTATCGCACGGGTGGACATTTATTTAATTTTCTTAGCGGACCAGTACCTAATATGCCTAAAAAATAGCCTTTTTACTCACTGATAATGATGTAGCATTCTGGACTGAAAATTCTTTCATTCCAGTAGTTTCCATTTTCGATCCAGTAGTTTTTGAGTTTATTCATTGCAAACAAAAATTTAAAAATTATTATTATTATTAGCCTATACTGTCCCACTGCAGGGCAAAGGCCTCCCCTTCCTTCTCCCATGATAGTCTATCTTTAAAAATACTTTCTATATATTATTAAGTATACATTTCTAAATACAAACATATTAAAGATGAACTAAACTGAACTTGGTATTTTTTCCTGTAGTCCTTCTTCCTATGAACTTTAAAATTAATATGCCAAATCTAACACTTCTCCATGTGCAATGTTCCTTAAAATAGGTAAGTAGAAAGCTTTATCTGCATTCATTTTCAAGAAATTGTTACATGATCCCATAGACAAATACCTTATAGTCTAACATTATATCATAAAACTAACGACGAAATACAATTCTTCTATATCATAAAAAATAATAAATCTTACTTAACCTATTTTGTTGACGGTACATATCAGCTTATATAACATTTCTCGAGTAAAACAAAAAGCGTACCTATCTGATCATATACATCTAAATAACAGTCAACACTTGCAATAAACATAATTTTATCAGATAACAATGTCACATTTACACAAATTACGACTAGGTACAACGAAAAAAACTTCAACAAACAGAAAACAAGGACCTTTAAAAATTATTCACCTTTTGATCTTTTCACTGAATACTTTTACAAAAGAAACATTTACTTTAAAGATAGCTGTGGTGAAAAATTAGATAATAATCTTAAGATTTTTTTTAACTCAGCCCTTCCCTGTAATTACGTCTTTGTTCGTCTAGCAAGCCCTTTTGTTTGGAAGTAAGGCTGTAGTAACAAAAGGCTGTACGGGGGAAGCAAACAATGACGTCTGCTATGAAACCATGGCTCGGATGTTTCCCATTCACGTCATCAAAAATCAATACCGACGTGAAAAGCTTAAAGGATGCCTAATTATAAGGATAACGTATTGCGTCTTATGTTACTTTCTTCGTTGTTCTTTTTAAATATACAATATACGTCAATCTTCCCTTTATTGTTAACTAGCGGCCCGTGCTGGCTTTGCCCGGGTTAAACAATTTGCTAATTTGGGGGTTTTACATTACATACATTTTATAAAACCGCGTTAAAAGTGTACTTTTGTTTTTAACCGTATACGAAATTTCGTGTTTCTTACTTTGAAAGTTATTTTGTGCAAAACTTCAAGTTTGTAGCTCAAACGGAAAAGGCTTTACGTTGATAAATCAGTCAGTCAGTGAGTACGGACAAGCAATAATATAATATGTATAGATGATTAAGATTGTGTGTAAGATATTGTTACACAATACCGTGGTCCAATAAATCATGGCAACAGTAGATTACGTCACTACAAAGTTCCTACCTACTCTATTTAAATATTTTTTGGTGTATAATCTTTTGTTGATGGACAAGGTCGTACTTCATTCGTGCCGTATGCTTGTTTGCCACCTATGTAGTATAAAAAAAACAAAAAGATGCCCACAGCTTACCCGTGTGAGTATACGACCTATCTCTTTGTCAAATTTCATTAAGATCTGATCAGCCCTTAGGCGTGAAAAGGCAACTTTAAAATTTCGAATATCGGTCACGGCGGCTAATCTCAACGGAGACTAGCCATCTGCGTGGGAGATACTATAGTGCACAAATGTATGCGCAAACATAAGTGTACTCTTTATTCCATCACTCTCAAAGTCCGATGGGACGGCAATGCAACACGACCAAAGAGAGATCAGGCGTCAGGTTCAACGGTTTTACGTGCTTTCCGAGGTACGGGGGTGTAAACACCGCCAATTTTCAAACGGGCATCTATTGTGAATTTCTTGACAGAAAAACCAAATTGATTTTTGGCCCGACCGCGACCCAAGAATCGAAACCGGGACCTCTTGATCAGCAGTCACACGCATCAACCACAGAGCCACGGAGGCAGTCATCGCATTTATAATATTAGTAGAGGTCAGCAGAAATAAGTTTAACGAAAACAGTATTTCATCTATTCAAACACAATGCTCGATTAACACCCCATAACGGTCAACGGGAAGTGTGGACGCCATATTGCCGACAAGATAGCATAAATATATCGCGGGAAGTACACAACCATTATTCAGGAAAGGAGTTCTTCCGTCATAAGTCTATAAGAACTTATTATTTTTGGTTATATCTCGGTTCAAGATAACTTAATGAATTATTAGGATGTCGATATGAAAGGTATAATGGTTTATTATCTTTCTAATTATTTATTTATGACGATCCTTCCATTGTTTATTCATTTCGGAGTAAAATATATATGAGGATTATTAAGTGATTCTATACTCATTTATCTCAAGGATGGTCTATCACACAATCCTGGTGTTGATTATGGCTTGATGCTTATTAACCACCTAAGAAGAATTTTAAAAGACGAGATGTTTGGCAGCGATTTTTATATTCGAAACTTTCATTGAGTTTTTTTATGATAGGTGGCAATCAAGCATACTCCTATCTGATGGTGAGCAGTTACCGTGGTCTATGGATACTTAAAATACTAGGGCATCACTCGCGTACCAGTAGTTAGTAGGCATAGGTACCTATTGATGCTTATTAGGTCCTAACTGGCTTTTCACTTTATATTTACTTATACCTGCCTGAATTTTATCATCATTACATGCTTGTCCCGACTGACTGATGCATCAACGCAGAGCCTAAACCGCTGGAGCTACAAGCCTAAAATTTTACACTAAGTGCGCACTAAGAAAATATTTTTGGAAATTTCAGCTCTAAGGGGTTAAAATAAGGAATGAGCGCCAATGAGCGGTTGTATGGAACTCCCGTCATTTTCAAAGTAAGATGCACGAAACTTTATATACGTATTCTAGATTAAAAATCGTTGCTGTATCGGCGTTTTAAAATACTTTACTCTAAGAGTTTACCCGTTTGAAGCTCGAGCGAGCTGCTAGTATTTTATATGGATATAAATTAGTAGGTATTATTATAAGCTAATAATTATATTACAGATTTGCATGTGAAAATTTATGCATTCGGATATTTACGTTACCGCACTAAAATCATTTATACTCTTTGAATAAATCACAGTTTGGATTATTTATGTAATTTTTTGTAACATGCATAAAAAATATTATAATATTTAATTGTTAACAATTTGAACTCTATATTGGTTATTGTAGAACATAATGATATGAACGCTGAGTAGCCTACTGTTGACACCTGACAAAAAGCAAGTAGTAAGTAGCTATTGTTGGTAAATTTATATATTTATTGGCTAACCAACTAAGTACATAGATGGCATTTACATGAAACAATAATTATAAACAAAAATGTGTCTCGTATGCATCTAAATAAAAGAAAGCACAGCAGTGTCTTAGTAAGTTAAATATAAGTAACTAAGTTAGTGTGATATTATTATTATTTGTTCGTTTATATATCATAAGTTCCTTGTTTTATTTTTATTTATTTGGAAAACCAACAGTTTTACAAAAATCATAACAAAAAATATCAATAGTAACATAAAACCATTAACAGGTTTTCACTTCTAGTAAAATAATAGAAACATATAATGGTGACCATATTATTAAGCACATGTGCATTGAGTATTATAGGTAATAATATAATATCGCAATACTGTTAATAGTGTCTTAATAGTATATACTTATTTTAAACTAAGCAATCGCCTCGCTTTCGCAACACTAGTATTAAACAAATCAATATCTAATTCTCTGGTCAACCTATAAAATTTTCTGTGTATATACATACAAATATACACAGATGTATATATAATATACATAGCTGTGTAGTTGTGTTCGTGTGCATGAGTCCAGGTCTCCAGTGCTTATAGATATGTGTTTTAAATAAATGTTTACAAACAAAACCCTGGTGTTGCAAATGTTTGGCTCGGTAACAGGCGAGTAATGCAACGGGTTTTGCAAGCAATAGGTTATGGTTACTGCTAAATTGCCCTCTATCATTTAAAGACTTACTTCGGCTAGTTATAATTACTAAATTATACAGTAACGAGCGTACTCTTAGTATCGCTTGGTTGCAAATTTAAAAAGCTGCAAACCTCTTTTATCTGAACCTGTAAAGTCCACGAGACTCAAGTTATAAAAGCGAAGCGAAAGATAAAAATAGCACGAGCCAGGCGGGCGGTTAGTTCGTGAAATATCAATACGAGTCCGTAACTACACAAGTTTGGACGTTTAAACTTTATATTCCCAGTTTCTGTTTTAGAAATTTGTGAAGTAAAATTTCAAATATTTGATTTCTCTTTTGTATATCTTTCTAGGTTTTTCTCTTGAAGTTTATCCATGTAATAAGCACTTTTTAATAAGAAATCGTATCTTCTAGGTTCAATCCCCTCACGACGTCCTGAGTCCGAGTGTACTTTGTATTCGTAAATTGCAATGATGTTAAGAAGAAAAATGTAGATCGCACTAGAGCGCTAAAATTGTTGCGTTCAACATTTTATCTATCACTTTCTGTATTATGTTCCGTATTATCTATGGCATTGCATTACACATTAAGCAAATATGTTTTTTTTCATTTTATGCAATTGCTCACTAACACGTGGTAACAAAACTAAACGGCACTCAGTATAAAAATAGCTTATCTTTCGTTATAAATGGTAAATTGTATCTTTGTAAGGTCCCCCGCGACACAGAGCTTATTCCCTTGCGCATACGTTCCAAGTATAAAAAAAACATATAGGTAAAAGTCAGCAAGCCTGACTGGGGAAGGTTAACTTTACCGAAAACCACAGCCAAATGACTACACAGAACATTGCACTTGTGTTCCTGAATGCGAGTACAGGTCTCTAGAGCTCATTTAGGAATACGTTTTGAAAGGAACGTTTCCCTATTCCAGGAATACTCCATCTTATTAAATTCATGTAACTCCATCTCATTAAAGTTCTGGTGTAAAAAAAATGGGTAGGCAACATGCAAGAGGATCTCTGGTTTTGCATACGTCTATAGACTACGGTAACTGCTTAACATCAGGCAGGCCGTAAGCTTGTTTGCCACCAAGTAGAATAAAAAAAAATACTCTATCACCTTTTCGCTTACACCACTCGTAGTTATCAACAAAAAACCATCATAGCACTCTCCAGAGACGAGTTGTGGAGCTAATGACGTGTTCTCGTCTCGACACGTGTCAGCCACGCGCCGACATAACCTCTAATGTGTACTACCATGTCTAGAGAGCTTGGCAAATTGGCACCACTACTTTATGATCGGCAAGCAAAGGGTGAAGAAAACTGTGTGTCGATTTTTTTGAAACTAAGTGTACATTAAGTATGTGGAAGCTGGATGGGAAAGTAATTACATGAGCTATCGGTCTAGTAGTTGGGTTTAGTTAGCCTGCCCATACGCCTCTAAACAAGTGTCATAAACTTAAATATTAAAGCAATGTGGTAAAAGACGAGCCCGGAGCAGGACAAATTCGAACTCTGGAGTAGGAGCTCGGATGGCACAGTTGGTAATGCGCTGGGCCGGAACCCGAGAGGCGTAGGTTCGAGTCCTGCTCCGGGCTCGTCTTTTTCCACATTGCTTTAATATTTAAGTATATTTGAGCTGATTGCATAGCAAAAAATGCTAAAAATATTTAATAAGTGTCATAAACGATAGTAGAATAGAATAAAAAGAGTATGTATGAGATTTGGCGTAAGTTTACCACATTATGTCATAAGTATAATTATGTTAAATATCGTACATTGTTTTTTATTCTATTCTACTACCGTTTATGCCACTTGTCTAGAGGGGCTATTGTTAGTTGGCCTATTGGCAACCAGTATTATGTACGTATCTCTGCAACCGCCAAAATATTTTTGCAATTTATTACCCACTTTTTGAAAAATGTTATGGGCTTTAATATCATGCTTCGACCTGACCATCAAGAGCATGGCGATAAAAATAAACTAAATATAAACTTAATGGGAATGAAGCTACGAATAAAACCTAGTAATGTATATATAGGTATGTCAAACGTTACAGTGATGATAATATTTTGGGACAACTAATACACCGCCACCTGTACCTAAACTAGGGAATGCGTCTACTTTAGTGACTAAACAACTGATAAAAATACTTATAAATATCTAAATACATACATATTATAGATAAATAACACCCAGACACAGAACAAACAACCGTGCTCATCACAAGTTTATAATTTTACGAGAGGTAGGGCACCATACTAGTGAGCAAGCCTGACTGGGGAAGGACCTCCACCTTACAGAAGACCACAGCCAAATAACTATACACAGTGTTGTAGTTGTGTTCCTGTGTGTGAGTACAGGTCAGTGCTCGTTTAGGGATGCGTTTTGAAATAAACGTATTCCTATCCCAGGGATACTCCCATCTTAAAGCCTTTGTGTAAATAAATGGGTTGGCAACACGTAAGTGATACCTCTGGTATTGCAAGCGTCCATAAGCTACGGTAATTGCTTAACATCAGGATGGCTGCTTGTTTGGCACCCAAGTAGTAAAAAAAACACGCAGATTTGGCTTGCGTGGGTATCAGTCAGGTTCACTAACCAAAAGACAAACAGGCAACGAGCCGTAGATATGTATGGATTTATTTTCTTGTAAGGCGCTGCAACTATTTAACTTACCCCCAAAGTGCATTACGACATTATAATAAGTCTAATGTAAATCCATTAGTTATAGTGAATCGACAGAACATACGTCTGTTGACATTGAGGTGTTGTTTATCAGCCATGAATCGTAGATTGATTGATAAATAAGCTAAAAAGCTGTAGGGTTACATAATTGAGCGAATTTCCTCACATTTCCTTCATAGGGTGTGTTATCGTACAAACCAACAATTGTGACACACGGACTTCTTGTTCTTCTAACAAAAATAGCAACATTGATTATTTTTATTAAAAAAATATGTGTTGATTCGAATGATAAATTGAAGGTCGCTTAGTGTTGTAGGTTCGATTTTCATATAATAAATGTAACTGCCTACCATCATGTGGGCCGTATGCTTGTTTGCCACCAAAATAGTACAAACAATGTGACAAATAGAACATGCCTCACTAGTTTAGTTTCGATAAACATCCAATAGATTTAAAGACAACAAAATTATAAATAGTAAGTTCATATTACGATATGTTACTATAAATGAAAACCTATTATATTGGTTCTCTGATACTACTGTAATATTTTGTCATAATGTATTGTAGCTGTTGGTTTTCCAAATAAATCTATATAATTAATTCATAAAAAAAAGTTATACGCATTTTTTAGAAAATTGCGCACATGGATGATTGTAAAATTTGGCATAGTTAATGTTCGTACGGAGAAGGACTGTAAAAAGTAATTACGGTCGAATTTCTCCCGCTAAGCTACTTACTAGAGTAAGTATAAATAAATAAAATAAAAAATAAGTTACCTCAATAATCTAGTTGACAAATTTTACCGCGACTGTGTGTATTACATATTAGGGTGTGCATCGTACCGTACGACATATCTCAAATTAATTCATGTTTTGTCATACCCTCACTTTATATTCAAAGTTTAATGACGTAGCACTATAAAACATTTTCACTATAAAGCCTTTATACATTGCGTAAGATATCTCGAACGTGCGTATCGCTATAAATGGAAAAACATGCCTTTGCTCTTACTGGACGTCGGGTATAGGACCGACAAAAACCAATATTTGGAAGGGGTGCCATTGAAACTCACCCTTTGGTTCCGAAAAAAAAACGGGATATCTTTTGATTAATACGCCGAGGCATACGTTATTGATTAGTTGGTTTTAGGTGGACATATTTTATGCTGAAAGTAACATATAAAACCTTTTATTGATGAATGGGGGCAGGCTTATCCATATCTATCAATCGTTTGAATGATGGTCAGAATGTTGAATGTGTGTAAGTGCCGTCAATCATCTTTATTCATACAAATTAATACGCACTTTTATTCATGCTATATACTTATTATGTTATATATAAAAATGAATCCCTATTTCTCTTGGTCACACCATAGCTTGAGAACGTCTTTACCGAATTCATTCATTTTTTTTAAATGTTTTAAAGTTTGTAGAAGGTTCTTAGGAAAACAAATGCGAAGAAAATTGCGCAGTAAATAGTACTTGGGTGAAGTCGGGGTAGGTCGCTAGTCTGTAATAAATTAAATAGTCTACCTAACTTGACGTTATTTTTTGACAAAGTACGTTATTTATATTAAATCCATATAAATTTATCAATTAAACAATGAAACCTAGTTAAAAACAATGAACTTTAACATCAAACAAACTTAAATTTACTGAAAAATAATTAACAACGGCCAAATGATTAATGAGTGAAGTAGATTGTCTTTATATGTGGATGCATTTTTCGAGTTAACATAATAGCTTCTGACACTCATAAATAACGTAGCTTTTTATTGGTAAAAGATTTTTTTAAATCAGTTCTGTAGATCCCTAACAATTTGACAAATACAGAGAGGTAGGGCACCATACTAGTGAGCAAGTCCGACTGGGGAAGGACCTCCACCTTACAGAAGACTACAGCCAAATAACTACACACAGCGGTGTAGTTGTGTTCCTGTGTGTGAGTACAGGTCTCCAGCGTTCATTTAGAGATGCGTTTTGAAAAAAACGTATTTCTATTCCAGGGATACTCGTATCTTAAAGCCTTGGTGTAAAAAAGAAGAGTAACACGCAAGTGATACCACTGGTAATTGCAAGAGTCCATAGGCTACGGTAACTGCTTAACATCAGGCGGGCCGTATGCTTGTTTGCCATCCAAGTAGTATAAAAAAAACCTCTTTATTATATTAGTATAGTATACCAGAACAAAGGTGCATATTTTACCGAAATGAATAATTGTATTTTGTAATTAATTCTCCCTGTGGTTTTTAATCAAGCAGTAGTATTATTACGTTGAAAATATGCGGTGAACATTCATGCATTCATTTAAAACAACTATTTTAATTATTCACTCAGAATCAACTTGTGTTTGAATGCCAACAAAGTTATTTTGAACAGAATGTTTCGAGCTCAAAATTACTCTGAACAAGCGACGGGTGACACAGGAAAATATTATTTATAAGCCAAACTTTCACGATTGATAACCGTAAAAGAAGTATGAATATATTCTACCATATTCAGATTTATTATAGATATTAAAGGAAAATGGGAAGACGTTATTCAAGCACAGGTGCGCTGACGATTTGCTAACTTGCCATATTTTTGCAAGGAAATTGAGTTTGGAACATTTCTTAACGTATTGTTCAAAATTCTTATATCTCTGGCCATTATTTAGTAAGCGGAACCTATTCAACGTCGTGGCACGTTTATTGCGCTATAATTTTACACTCAAGTCACCTCGGATATGTATGTTTAATGTTACTTAGTGGTGTAAAGCGCTACTGTGAAATAATACTGAGGTAAAATGATGTAGATTATTTTAGTAGAAAGTTTTTGGTATTTTTTTTACGTACTGCTTGGATGACATACGACCCACATGATGTTAAGCAGTTACCATAGCCTGGACGCTTGCAATACCAGAGGTATCACTTGCGTGTTCCTTTCAAAACGCATTCTAAATGAGCGATGGAGACCTGTACTCACACACACAACTACTGGCTGTGGTCTTCTGTAAGGTTGAGGTCCTTCCCCAGTCGGGCCTGCTCGCTAGTTGGTGCTATATCTCTCTTGAAACATTCTCCACCGTAAGAGCAATGTGCTTTAAAAACGTGTACAACACTTTCTCTCATAAATGTATATATAGATTCTCTTAGCGACATCATTCCTTATAAGTAATCATCCGAAAATAATGAAGAAACAAAACATGAGTATGTACTTGATAATAGCCAATATGCGAACCCGAAATTGCTTTCCTAACGTTGTTTCCGTAACTAATATTGTACTAATCCCATTATCGCGGGCTTCTATTACGTATATCGAAAGTTTCTTTTTGCTATAACTAAGAATTGTCGTTGGATTTTTATTAAAGATTCTAATAGCTATTTCCAATACGTTTTTGTATACGTGCCTGCGCTCCTGTTGTGTGTTTAATTAAAACTGGTAGTCGCCATTGTTTGCCGTTTGCGTGGACAATAATAATTTATTTATTATTTTTATTGGATACGTATTTGTATTGAGTATAACATTTATTAGTTAATTAAAGTTGTACTTGAAATATCGACAGAGGTAATACTTTTTTAGTGTATTTTTTTATAAAGGCAGCTTTCACACTATGGCACAAGTCCTGTGTCGCGAGGGACTTCACAATCATTTAAATTAACGGACATAAATTTATACATGTGGGACTGCAGCTGTGGGAGATCTAGGAATACCAGGATGACTGCAAGAAGCCTATAGTAGAGCTGGCTGTCTGGCGAATTTCTGAAACAAACTTAGCTGGATGTTAGGGGCCAATTATGGGTATAATTGGCACAGAGACAGCAAGTCATGCAGCCTAGCCGCTCTAGACAAGTGACATAAACGGTTTCTATACTAATATTATAAAGCTGAAGAGTTTGTTTGTTTGTTTGGCTGAATGCGCTAATCTCAGAAAGTACTGGTTCGATTTGAAAAAATCTTTTTTTGTTGAATAGTGCACGTATCCAGAAAGGCTATAGGCTATATAACATCACGCTATGATCAATAGGAGCGGCGCAGTAGTGAGATATGTTGCAAAATCGGGGAAAATATTCCATATTACCACGCGCACGAAGTCGCGGGCGACCCCTAGTAGAATATAATAAAAAAACAATGTATGACTGCCTTGGTGGTCCAGTGGCCGCAGTATGCGCCTGCTGTGCACGAGGTTGTGGGTTCGATTCCCACACAGGACAAAACTTTGTGTGATCCGCAAAGAGTTGTTCTGAGTCTGGGTGTAATTTGTGTCCGTTAATTGTATGTTTGTAAAGTCCCCCGCGACACAGAGCTTGTTCTCTAGTGCGGGAGTTGTCTTTTTTAAGAAAGAAATGTATGCAATTTGACATTATGTCGTAAACTTATGTAGAGTACGTCAGCTTTACAATATTTTTTTGGCAGAATCATCTTAACTTTCTTATTTTTCTTATTAATTTTATGGTATTTATGTATTTTATTATATTTTATATATACATTGTATATATATATATATATATATATATATATTTATTGATATGTATTAAGTACGTTATGTATTCATTAATTGTCTATGTATGAATCTGTTATCAAAATTACTACTAAATGGCCCTACCTAGTTTTCTCTGCATCACCCAAAGGATGACTGGTAGAGAATGCCTTTTAAACACTTATTTTGTGCAAGAAGTAAATAAATAAATAAACTTATGTAAAATCCGGTCAAATCCCACACATTGTTTTTTTATTCTTCTACCGTGTATGCCACTTGTAAAAACCTCTCACCTGCACTTGCTTCGCTTTGGTACAAGTGCAGGTTGCTAGCTTAATATAACATATCATTAACCTCCACGGGTATCGTGACCATCAATCGGATACCTATGAAGTTAAAAAAAAATATTGTGTCACAGAGTGACAGACTGGAAAAACAATACTAAAAGATGTACTAAAATAATGCAAGATGGCACGTTAATCATTATCAGTTGTTAGATCACGACAGAGGCCTAAACATGAGCTATCTTAATAACTCTGTCACCAGATTGGCCACTAACCAAATTATGTATATGAAGAAGAAGAAAGAATATATTATTTTAAAACGTATCTACTATAGTACAAGCTATAGAATTTTGTAGACGTAAACATTGTATCTATTTTCCATCGTATATTTTTAGTGGAAACATAAAAGGAAGTCAGACGACATCTCGTTTACTAATGGTTGCAGAACCAGTACAGTGCATTGAATGGATTTGTTTTTTGACATTTTATAGAATTATCGCGTTTGTGTAACATCTTTACTGGAAACGTAGTGAATTTAATATGTTCTACTATATGAAGACGCATTCATTTCGTTGAATGGCCCTCAATTTGTAGGAATGAGTGTTAAAGATCGCTAATTGAAATGTGTCAAAATAAAAATTGCCTTAAAACTATACTAGATATAAGAATATTAATTAGAATAGATATAAGAATACTTATATATATCCTTATCATCATCATCATCATCATCTCAGCCATAAGACGTCCACTGCTGAACATAGGCCTCCCCCAAGGTTTTCCACATCGTTCGGTCCTGAGCTGACCTTGTCCATCGGTTGCCCGCAACCTTTACCAGGTCGTCGGTCCACCTTGTTGGAGGCCTGCCCACGTTGCGTCTGCCAGTTCGTGGTCGCCATCCTTATATCTATTCTAAATTACACCTCACTCATATAATAATAATGAGAAATAAATCATTATTATTCCCTTTATTAAACTTTCATCTCTTAATTACATTTTTAAATACATACCAATTATAAAAAATATACATTTAAAAATATAAAAAAAGGAGGCCCACCGGTATCGGGTACAGGGACCAAGCTACCGGTGGTTAGGGCTCCAGAGACAGGAACCTCCTCACGATGCGCGCCGTGTCCAAGAGAACCGCCTTCTGCATCAGGCCCACAATCCAACCGTCTAACGAGAGCCTCCTAAGGTGTTGATGAAGGCTCTTGGCGATCAGTCCATTGACTGATACAACTATCGGCACAATGATCGCTGAATCTATCTCCCACATGTCAACAATCTCGTGAGCCAAATCCAAATACTTAATTTGTTTTTCTTTCTCGGCTTTCACAAGATTCTCGTCATGTGGGACAGTGATATCAATGATCATTGCAAGGCGCTCTAATCGATCTATCACCACTATATCAGGCTTATTGGCAACAATAGTCCTGTCAGTAATGATAGACCGATCCCAATATATTGTGGCACGACCATTCTCGAGAACTGGGTCGGGCACATACCTATAGTACGGCACCTCCGAGTCCACAAGGTTGTACTTTACAGCAAGTTGCTGATGGACAATCCTGGCCACTTGGTTGTGTCTGTGCAAATACTCGCCGTTTGCAAGACGGGAACAACCAGAAACTATATGCCTGAGAGATTCTCCGGGATGGTGGCAGGCCCGACAAATGTCAACCGTTCCGTCTTTCAGGATATACTTACGGTAGTTGTTCGTCATAACAACTTCGTCCATAATTGCACAGACAAAACCTTCGGTTTCTCCAAAGAGATCGCCGAAACGTAGCCAGGACACAGATGATAAAAATTCTACATCGGGCCCATGCAAGGCCCGATAGAAACGTCCATGCAACTCCTTGCTCCTCCATACTTCCTCACGCTCAGTAGTACTGAGTACTACAGGTTTGCGCCAGTTCTCTTTAGCCAGACCCAGCGGGGTGAGTCCGGTATCCACAGCAACTACGTCCCGATGCACATCCACGTCAGCATTGAGAAAGTATTCTCTGAGGTTGCATACCTCACGGTTGTGAAGGGTCTTGGCACATAAAAAGCCACGACCTCCACATTTCCGTGGGATATACAACCTCATTACTGATGATCGTGGATGGTGCATACGAAAAGCAGTCAACTGTGTTCGGACTCTTCTATCAAGGGCATCCAGTTCAGTCTGAGTCCATTTGAGTATGCCAAAGGAGTACGTTAGGACAGGCATGACCCAGCTGTTAAAAGCACGCACCTTGTTACCACCTGACAAAAGACTTTTAAGAACCTTTGTCAGGCGGCCAAAGAAACGATCCTTTAACACCTGTTTCATGCCAGCATCGGCTATACCTAACGCCTGTGACATACCCAAATATTTGTAGGTTTCGGTTGCAGACAGTGATCTAAGTTGAGTAGAATCTGAGAGTTGTATCCCCTCAGATTCCACCATCCCACCTCGTTTTACATGCATGACCGCGCATTTATCCACACCAAATTCCATCTTGATAGAGTTACTAAAGGCTTCAGTGACCTTTAGTAACGCCATCAACTGAAAACTGGTGGGGGCAAACAACTTTAAGTCATCCATGTAAAGAAGGTGGGATATAACTCGACCACTACTCCTCAACCGATAGCCCAGCCCTGAACTCTCCAGTACGGTACTAAGAGGGTTCAGTGCCAGACAAAACCACAAGGGACTCAGACTGTCACCCTGAAATATACCCCGCCTGATCATGATCAGCTGATCACCATCCCCATCAATCTGTCGACACCCTGGATAGCACAAGACAGACCTCCATTGCCTCATACATGCCTTCAAGAAAGTGCATAGAGTTGTATCAACTTTATACAACTCCAGCACTCTCAAGAGCCATGTATGTGGCACTGAGTCATATGCCTTCTTGTAGTCAATCCAGCATGTAGACAGATTTTTTCGGTTACGGTAAACCTGCCGATTAATGGCCATGTCCATGATCAAGAGCTCTTTAGTGCCACGGGCCCCATTCCTACATCCATTTTGAGAAACAGACAAGATATTATTATCTACAACATGAGATACAATTTTTGTTCTCAAAATGGATGTAAGAAGTTTATAGACCGTTGGTAAACAAGTAATCGGTCTATAATTCTTGGGATCCGTGGCACTGCCAGATTTATAGAGAAGGTGGGTAATACCAGTCGTCATAAACTGTGGGATCGACCCAGACTCCAAAGATGCCTGAAACTGGGACGCCAAACAAGCGTGCGAGCTATGGAGCCATTTTAGCCAGAAATTCTGCAGTCCGTCCGGACCAGCTGATTTCCAGTTCGGTATCGAACGGACTGCACACGCCACATCCTCTTTCGTAATGGATAATGGCTCCATATTTCGAATCGAGGCACACGATCGCTTGACATCCCCGATCCAGTCACCCTCAATGTGTCTGACAGGCACCGACCAGATGTTGCGCCAGAATACACTAGTAGCATTATCTGCTGGTCGGCACCCGTCATCCACATCGGAGACAGGTCGCTCCCACCGTCTATATACCCACCTCTCGTCCCTTTGGAAGGTACAATTCAGGAGGTACCGATCCACCCTTTTCTTATAGCGACGAATGCGATTCGCCCACGCACAAACCTTCTGCTTCAGGAGGTCAATGCGCTCTGTGACTCGTGACGCATAGTCTTGGGGACTAACATCAGTCCCCAAGAACGCCCGCTTCACAAAGCGCATCACTCTCGGGCGAGTATTGCCCGACCTGAAGCAGATTAACTTGCCAATGAGTGCCCTAGCCTCAGCAATACGACGCTCAATCCTACACTGCCATGCAGGGACAGCGGATTTTGGTCGGGCAGCTGCGCTGTTATTAAAAAACCTAACACCAGCTACCCGACATACCGCAACGGCCGCACAGTATAGGATTGAGTGTGTATCACTAATATCTTCACTGTTGTCAAAGTAATTAGACAACAGTGAATCCAGGGCACACACTAACGCAATGTTTTTTTTGTGCGTGGGCAAACGCGGCACTCGAGGTCTGTCGCTAGAGGGTTTGGATCGATACTCCTGAAGGGCACACTCCAAAGCGCTCCTTAACTGATCATAACATTGGGTACTTACGTTTGTAGCCCCACAATCTACCTCCTCAACTGGTTGTACGTGCTGTGGCAGGAGCACATGGGCTATACTTTGAGTCACAGCCTGCGTCAAGGAAGGGACAGTGAGGTTACCCCGCACGTCAGAACGAAGCCTTTCAAGTGTAGAGTCATCCAACATGTGGGCACGCTGGATAGCCCGCACTTGATCCGATAGTCGCTGCGCTGAGACGTTGACAGAAGGTTCAAGGGCCTGAAACAAAGGCAGCATCCGGTCACGATACATCGTAAGATTGGTTCCTCCCTCTGTTGCCACAAAATATGCCCGCATGACATTTTCATTTATTGACTGCGTCCATCGCATGCGGCGCACATTACCACCGGCAGCGGGGGCCCTATTCGAGGCCGATGGGCCTCGGGTCCCTAAGCATGCAGGTGGCCGGCCTCTGCCCCGACGACGTACAGGTGTTGGCGACGTCGGCGGGGAGAAATACTCGTCGCTTGAAGATGAAGACACCTCAGCAGCTGGCGTTATCACTGGCGCGGCAACCGCAAGCTGCGAGGTGCATGTGCGCGACGAGTCCGGGGGTGTTATTAGTGCTTCTCTCTTTCTGGCTCTGGTCAACATTGTAATATTTTCACTGTTTTTCACTTTGTTGTTGTATAATAGATGGTATCAAATTGTAGTTGACATCTGTCATAATGATTTTCTTAATTTATATGGATTTTGTATAGCAAAATAATATAATGTATGTATATAAATAAATATTGCTATTGTTATTTGAGCTTTGATTTAATTTGTGTCCCATAAATCTTAAAATATATAAATAAAATTTATAAAAGTGAAAATTTTTACTTGTTGTTTATAGTGTTGCCAGTTATTATTATTATTATTATTATAAGAAGAAAAAGTTGAATATTAACTTATTTTTTGCCCGTTTGCTGTTTTCCAACGTAGAAAAAATATACAAAAGAATTTAACAGGAACCTTTAAAGATATTTTAGATGTTATTATACTTTATTTTAGTAAAGAAACACAACATGTCTAATGAAACATAGCTGCAAGTTTAATTTCAAATACTCATTGCTTTATTATGGCAGATATATGTGGGAATATTGTCTTCCGTATCTATAAAATAATGGCCTCGCACGATGCGAAGTTTGTTTTTAATTTTAGATAACGTCTCGTTGAGTAAGGAACTGCGTATAATTTCTAAATGGAAAAACAAAGAAAGTATTTGGCTCGTTATCAGAATGTTTTAAAGGATTGGTAATTTAGGATTTTGCTACAAAGTTGCTCTTTTAAGTGGCCATTGCCGAAACTATATTTACTTAGATAAAAAAAAGATATCTTTTGAAGCTTCGCAATAGAGACAAATAAGTAAGTAAGATAATTTTTGCACTAGGGAATCGTACCAAAATTTGAATCTTACGTACTTAAAAAAATTAAATAAATAATTTATGGACACAATACAGCTGAACGTTTATCCCACACCAATGACCACGAGATAAATATAATATATAGAATTATCCTACTAATATTATAAACGTGAAAGTTTGTAAGAATGGATGGATGTATGGATGTTTGTTACTCTTTCACGTAAAAACTACTGAACGGATCTGGATGAAAATTGCCATAGAGATAGATTATAGTCTGGAATAGCACATAGGCTAGTAGTAGCCTATGTGCTATTCTAGACTATAATCTATCTCCTACTACTTTTTATGGCGATAACCGACATCCACGCGGGCGGAGCCGTGGGCAACAGCTCGTGGATAATAATTATAATCTCAAGAGCAGTGTTTAAAATTTCAATTGCTGCTCTTCTGAATTTTGAGTTTGATATAATTTCATGACTACTTACCTACTGCATTTCGCTACATGATTATCGTTTTTTAAAAACGCAATAAATGGTAAACTGTACAAAATGTCGCACAAATTAGGATTGACTGGCAGCATGCATTATGTTACAAAAATTCGTCTACATCGGATCTATATGCAACAGCTTTCGGCCGGTTTAAAAATCAATGTTTTTCAGCTTGACTGAAATGTGCACTTAGCTTTTAAAACTTACTAAAAGCAATTTAAGCGCCGATCGAATAAACTGCATTTTCGTAATACTCGTCAATTTTGTAGTGAAAACTTCTTTAGGCGTTTTAAGCACTTTTTGGATCATGAAAAATCATTTTTGAACGCTTTCCATATTCAAACCTTTCGGGTGAGCAAAAATCATGAAAATTCCGTCATTGTTACCGAATGCTTTCAATATTCGAAAATAATAATCTAATAACTTGACGATACAATTTACAAGTTACTTAGTTTTCATTTCTATCGTCCCCAAAGACTGTTCTTTTTTTGTACTTGCGTGGCAAGCAAGCATACGGCCCGCCAGATGTTAAGCAGTTATCGTAGCCTATGGACGCTTGCAATACAATGTGTGTTGCTGATTCTTTTTAACACCAGGGCTTTAGATGGAGTATCCCTGGAATAAAAAAATTTTTTCAAAACGCATCCCTAAACAAGCGTTGGAGACCTATAGATGTACGTACCACGTACTGATATTATGAACAATATGTACATTTGAAGTTTTCGATACAAGGGGTTTGTAACTATAGATAAGAATATTACAGGCGCCCTTGGACTGTACCGTGACGTCCTTATTATTAAATTATTATTAAAACATTTATTTCAAACAATTCAGTCCATATCATTTTATAACAATTACAAAAATTACTATATATAAAATAAAATTATAATACATAATAACGATTTTTTTTATTATAGCGATTAATTTTCGGTCTTAATTTCAATGCGTAAAATGTCAAATTTATTACCAAGCTTTAAGGTTATTCATCGACATTTTATTTAATATTATAAAATTAAACGCCATAAGAACGTCATGGCACTAAAATCTAAAATAAATTGTTTTCGATTTTTCGTCATTTTATTGATGCTTACATTTAGTTTTCAGTTACTTAGATTTTAATAATATATAGATTTCATTAAGACTACTTGGGTGGCAAACAAGCATACAGCCTGCCTGTCGTTAAGCAGTTACCGTAGCCTATGGACGCTTGCCTATTTTTTACGCTTAAAATTTTTTGGAGTATCCCAGGAATAAACAAATAAAAAATTAGACATGTACTCACACACAGGAACACAACTGCACTGCTGTGTGTAGTTATTTGGCTGTGGTCTTCTATGGAGGCCGTTCCCCAGTTGGGTTTGCTCGCTAGTACATATGATGGCCTACCTCCCTGTAGTTTTTTTTTAGTTAAAACATCTAGTAACGTTGTTCCATCTTAACAAACCCTGAACAAAACCCGTAAACAAGACGTTATCTAAAATTAAAACTTGCACTATATTGTCTAGTACATGAATATCATGCACAATAAGGCTATAAAAACACAAAATTACAGCGGCCTATTGTTGTCAAGTGAAGTGCACTCACGACTCCTCACTGCAGACAATATGCATATTCACGGTGCTCCAACCCCTTGTTATACGTGCCTATGTATACCTACCTGTGTCTAAGAAGTCGTATGTATTAATAAAAGTAGTTGGTAATCATGTAGTTTGTTAGGTTTTTTTATTTAGTAGGGACAAACAAATAGTTACACATTGTACATAGACTTAATAGTAAGGATAATTAAATATAACTCAATGTGCACTCACACCGTCATCGATGAAATATATAATTAAACTAGAGGTCGCCCGCGACTTCATCCGCGTGGTAATTTGGAATATATTCCCCGATTTTGCAACATATCTCGCTACTGCTCCGCTCCTATTAATCATAGCGTGATGTTGTATAGCCTATAGCCTTCCTGGATAAATGCACTATTCAACAAAAAGATTTTTTATAATGAAACTAGTACTTTCTGAAATCAGCGCGTTCAACCAAACAAACAAACTCTTCAGCTTTATAATATTAGTATCGATGTTATGAAAGAAAGAAAATGTGGAAGAATAGACATTTTTTGGGAAGGGAAGGAAATTGGTTGAAGTATGGAAATTGAGTGAGGTGACTTATGAATGAATTATATTAATAAATTTAATATAATATTTAAAATAGATAAGCTACCTTCATACTGAGATTTGTTGCGGTTTTCATTTATTCTTTTTTAGGACAACTCCCGCAAGACAAGCCCTGTGTCGCGGGGGACTTTACAATAGGATCACACAATTATTTTTTCCATGTGGGGATTGAACTCACAACACGCCGCGCAGTACTGAACCGACTGTTTAAAGCGTACGCACTTAAAAAATACAATGTATTAAATTACGATTTCTGCTGAAATGTTTTCAAACCTTGTACAGTGACACAACCCATTTGTTACCAAATCCAAGCCACTCAAGATGAATGAATGCTTCTTCGATAACTCCACCAAGAACTTTCTAGAAATCCCCCAAAAATCTGATAGCAATAGTTTAATAATGCATTGTCCCAATACACAAGCCTGCATTAATACTATCACGGTATACTTTTTACCATACACCCCACGTACGAAAGAGCACCAATAACCTTAGGTAACGACATAAGCCTACCGCGTATGCCTACTTAAACGGCATTTATATTCATACAACCTTCTATTTACATAGTATCCCCCGTGTAATGTTGGAAAGTTCCATTTCTAAGGGTTTCTGTAGAATAAACTCGGTGGGTAAACCGATGTCGATAAAGATAGTAATCAGTGAGATTTGTGCCTTTATTCTATATGGAAATGTAATATTACTATTTAGTTACGGTTTTTAATATTTGATAGACAAAGTTTATGAGTAGTAAAAAAATATTTCATTTCTTTTAACTGCCATAGAGTTCAAAAAAGTGATCAAATGTATGTTTATAAAATCCCCGCGACACAGGGCTTGTTCCCTAATGCGAGAGTTGTCTTAAAACAAAAGAAAGAATTTAAACCTTAAACAATTCTATTCAATTACAACTAAAACCAATAACTCAAAAACATCTCGAAACATATCAGATCAATTGGTTCAGCAATAAAAATCACTGTTCAACAACGTGTGGTTTGAATTATAGACACCGAAGATACGAAACTGCAATAAGAATGTAATATTGTACGAATAAGCACTTGAAATATTTCACTGAAGAATTTTATAACTGAAAATAAGTCAGCGTCAATATGAAGCTTGTATTTCTTGAAATATTGTTACACATTTATTTGAATTTGCATTTGGATATTTTGGAAGGATTTGTTTTAAACATAGCTATACTCGTATGCCTTGTAGCGGTCAGTCCGTAAATGGATCCGTAATTATCTATGTTTTATATTTTATTACTAGCTGTTGCCTGCGGCTCCGCCCGCGTGGATGTCGGTTATCGCTGTAAAAAGTATGCCTATGAGTTATTCCAGACCATAATCTATCTCTGTGCCCAATTTCACCCAGATCCGTTCAGTAGTTTTTACGTGAAAGAGTAACAAACATCCATCCATCCATCCATACTCACAAACTTTCACATTTATAATATTAGTAAATAAGGATTATATTGAATAGGTAAAATTGCTTGAAGGCAAAACGTGCGCCTCTTTCGTCAACAAACTGTTACACAGTTAGTATGACGAATATTTTGAACGTTTCAAATGCTGTATTTTTTATGAATTACTCAAAATTTTACCTAGGGTGGGAATCGAACCCATAACACGCCGCACAATTTAGGGAAAGACTTGGCTTTGACCCTGGTATTGCATTCGTCTATGAACAGCGGTTACCACTTAACATGAGGCACATTGACTCGTCCGCTATCATAGGCGAAAAAAAAACACATAGCGACGTAGTAATAATTTGTTATCAGGAGTCAGAGCTTCGTCATAATTCTTATCCTAGTTTCATATATATCCTGGTCTACTTTGTACTTCGTTTTTTATAATATAATTAAATAGTAAAGCTAGAACGTAGAACCGAAGAGATTCATCTACCTGATAGCTGTGGAAGTAATGGCTGCATTTCCTAAACCTCGCCTTTACTGTGCAGGCAGTTCGTTAAAATTTCCTGTTTTATTCTTTAATACTACCTACTTTCACTGTTACTTTTTAAGATTCTCTAGTAAGATTGGTAAAAAAAGCAATAGGTACAGTTTGCCAGCCTATAAGCCATGTCTTTCATTCAAACTCAAAATTCATTTAGGTTACAAAGAAGAAACACTTATGAAGGTCATAAATTATGAATAAGCCAGAAAGATGATGTCAGCAATTTTCCTACGGCTAGTTCGCTGACGTGGAGTATTGAGAAGAACGAGCAAGAAACTCAGGCCACTATTTTTTTTTTTCATCATGGTTACGAGCCCCTAAAATTTATTGATAGGGTTGAGAAGTTAAGTAAGCTTGCCGCGGTTACTTCGTAGATTGTTGGTCCATTTAAATATGTCCATTTAAATATGATATAATAAATGTTTCTATATAAACTACTGAGTGGGTGTACTTTATGTTCGGTTAATTGTATGATTGTAAATTCCCCTGCGACATAGAGCTTATTTCCTTGTGCAGGAGTTGTATTTTAAAAACAAAAACCATATTCTGTGTATTTTTTTTTCCGTGATAACCAGATAAAAACTATCAGAAAACTCAAATAAAAAGATGAATGAAATCGGTAAAGTTATTCTGAAGTTATAGATTGACCAAGGTAAATAGGGATTCATATATATGTGTATATACCAGCTGACCCAGCAAACGTTGTTTTGCTACTAAAATAGTAATATCGCTATTAAAAAATTGGGGTTGATCGTATAGGGGTGAAAATTAAAGGATGTAAGTATTTTTTAATGCTGAATCATAATAAAAAAACAAAAAATTGTCTAAAACATAAATTTGATAGTATAGTCTTTATGATATTCTAGTTATTTTGATATTTTCGTCATTCGAAATGACGAAAATATCGAAATAAAATTACCATAGGGTAATTTTGTACAATTGGACAATTTAACACCTTAGATATTTTGTATACAAAGACATTATGACACCATAGACATTTTACTACTCTAGACCAGATGCCCCAGAAGGAAATAAAACATTTAGGGGGATGAAAAATAGATGTTGTCCGATTCGCAGACCTAACCTATCCTAATTTCGGAGGAGTTTAATTACAAACACCGTGACACGAGATTTTTATATATTATATAAGGTAAATATACCCGTATTTATTTAATTTTAAAATGTAGATCCATTTTATAAACATACACGGCTTATACAACTTCCATAATAATATTCGCCCCAAGAGCTTTCCGTACACCACTATTATCAGTAGGTACATAAGTACAAGTTTGCTTGAACGGTATCGTGCGGGCATTGTTAACACAAACACGCCTCTGCCCATTTAATTATGCCTTATTAACTTAATGGCTATTGCTGACTAACTTGCTAATTTATAAGCTCACGCTTACTATATAGTCTGGATTTTTTATACTGCTTGGGTGGCAAATATCTGTACGACTCGGCCAATGGCAAGCAGTTACCACAGCCTGGTACTTACCCAAGCCATATCTGGAGCACACGTGTTGTTGATCAGGGTTTTGTGATCTCTGGTATAGGAAACGTTTCTTTATAACTTCGATGCAACTGTAAACCTTTTAATAGTCCCCCATTAAAAACACACACACACACACAACACACAACACAAACACACGCGCGCGCGCGCGCGCGTGTGTTTGTGTACGCGCACACATACCCACTCACTCACTAATGTATAAATAAAATAAATTATTTTAGATTTATCTGCTTGTAAAAGGATTTTTGTGATCTAGCAATACTTACAATGTTCTGAGGGGCCTGGTTATCTGTGTGTTTCCTAGTGCAGATATCAGTCTCTCACAAGACTATGTTAAAATAACACAAACTCGAAACCTCATCACAGCACAATTTTCAATCCAACTAATATTATCAACGCGAAAGTTTGTAAGTATGTGTGGATGGATGAATGGCTGGATGGATGTTTGTTACTCTTTCACGTAAAAACTACTAAACGGATGTGGATGAAATTTGGCACAGAGACAGATTATGGTCTGGATTAACGCATAGGCTTTTTACAGAGATAACCGACTTCCACGCGGGCGGAGCCGCGGGCAACAGCTATTGTACAATAAAAAACAAATCTACCTTTTCGGTGCTCAAATTTAAGCATACCATAACGCTGTCCATACCTTCAAGTTTCACTAATGAAATAAACTTTCAGGTAGAGTAGAGAAAGTAAAGCCTTTAATATTCATGGGGTGTGCGGGAACCCCTGTAAATGTTTTATTCGTTAACGAGAGTACAGGATTAGGGTAATCATGTCACGTCGTATGGGAGTCGCAATTAATTCGTAGTAATCAATTACGTTTTACTTATTACGTCATTGTTGTGACGTAGTCGGTTTGTTTGAGGTTTTATTTAATCAGATAACAGTTGAATGTTTTGAACTCCTGTTACAGTGTTGTTTTAGGAAGTGGAAACATACTCGCTTCGTCTCTTTCTCTTTTAACCGAAAATATTATGTTGTTAAAATTTTTAAAATTACTATTTGAATTCGAATTAGCATTCAATTTTGCAGTACATTTTTCTGCTAGCAGTACTTAAAATTCTTTGTATGAAATTCTTCTTAAACTTATTTTGTCAATTAGCACTAAATCACGATGTACCCAGGAACAATCATTTCTAGATCACATGTCACGCAGTCGTAAGATGACGAGCCACTGAACTAACCGTGCAGTCAGTTATTAAATACAAAACAAAGCCAATACTAAAATAGGAACATAACAAATTAATATTTATATTCAAAAATCTTCATCAAAATTATGTGCCTACTTCTAAACAATAAATCTCGTAGACGGTCTTTCTGAATACAACAATCGATGTCATTATTATCATGAAAATGCGTTTCATTTCAGTATAATTTGCGCATTATTCCGCTTTGGCTAAACCAGTGTAAGGATTATCTGCAGGAGACGTCCCAGCGGTATCTTCAACGTCTGGTAGGCTTAAATTTTCATTATGTTTATTGGATAATTCGCTTCTGAGCGGCGTGAAGCACTGAGATAGAGGGGATTGTCAATGCAACACTGAACAATCCATGACGCACCACTATTATTGGCATTCTACTGTAGAAATATGTATATAGCAGAGTTGATTTTACAGTACATTGATTTATTAATGCTGTGTTTTGAAATCTTATGATAAAATTAATAGAAACCAAATTGGATTTTTTGATATTTTGCTTTTACAAACATTGCACTGTTGGAAGATATTAACAGGTTACTTGTCCAATGTATCATATCTGATACATAACTATAGATTACTTGGTACAGTGAACGGGATAATTTAGGCAACAGTCTAAAATACTAAATTTAACAGCCTTGTTTAACTAGGCACGAGGTCAATTGGTGCTTAAAACAGGTTTTGGGTGTTTCTGTCTAGAAATATACAGCCTGGGCAAGTACATAATGCCGTTAGTCTACCGTCCCATTGGGCTATAAGAGTGACGGAATTGAGAGTGCACCTGCTTATAACCTCTCTCATATATTATGTTCTATAAATAGTACAAGATCAACGCAACTGTTTTGAAAAGCCCCAACAAATAGCATCGTCACAAGAATTACATCAAATCTC
The DNA here is from genome assembly GCA_947095525.1 of Trisateles emortualis. NCBI lineage: Eukaryota > Metazoa > Arthropoda > Insecta > Lepidoptera > Erebidae > Trisateles > Trisateles emortualis. The sequence goes on along the minus strand of OX352736.1, from coordinate 13,424,263 downwards.
CGAAGTAGCATTTTAATAACGAACAGTTTCACACTCGAGCGTTCTCAAAAGCAGGAAATTATTCCATTTTGTGTATCCAAATCTCCTTTATTGAATGGCGGAAATAAGAGAATGGAGTTTTCGTGTGTTATATTTACATTTTGTACCGTTACTTGATGGATTGGACTTATATTTTATGAAACAAGATTACGTTGAAGTGATATGATTATGAATCGGTAAGATTTGATTTGTAAAACAAAGTCAAACAGAAGTCTGTATGTTCTTTAGAAAAATAAGAAAAAATTACAGCCTCTAAGTAGTTATGCTTACTAATCTATACTTAATAATAGAAACGTAAAATTTTGGATGGATATATGTATCAAAATAGTATTCATTAAATATGCGTATAATAACTTAAACCAGCTCATTCAAAGACAATCTACTATGCCCTGGTTCAGTCGATAGTCGGGTATTGTATTCCAGCCTGGGGTGGAGCATGTAAGACAAAACTTATAGTAGTAGAACGTGCTCAGAGGTCATTGCTTAAAGTAATGCTAAGAAAACCCTATCGATACCCAACGTCCACACTCTACACAGATTGTAACATATTAACAGTTAGACAGTTATTTGTCTTGCAAATTACACTTCGCAAGCACAAAGACCTACCATATGACCCACAGATAACTTATTCCTCACGTAGAAGGAACAGGATATGTGAGACTATCACACATCGCACTACATTTTTGAAAAGACACTCATCTTTTCTAGCACCTTACCTATACAACAAAATTAATTCTCTACTTAATATATATCCAAAAAAATTTAAGGAATGTAAACGTATTGTCAAGAGCCATTTATTGAAGTTAAATTATAAAAACACAGAATTACTTTTAACTTCTTAAATAAATATCATTATATAGTAATATACACAATCACACACCCAAACACACACACACACACACACATACACACTGATACATGATCCACGCATAACCGGACTTATTGTAACCGCGGGTTCTGGAGACCTGAAATACAGGGTTTTCCCTAGTTTAGGCTCCAGTCCACCATTACATAACTCAAATTTGTAATTAATTTACAGTAAACAATATATTGATGTACTATATGGTGGATATTAAACATTTTTATTTTTATTTTTTAATAACATTTTATTTTTAGAAAGAAAAAATTACTACCTATTTTTTAACAGAGTAGGAAAGTAATTTAATTGTAACACATGACGAGTAAGTTTACCCTAACGGTAGTATATGTACAAAAATCCACATGGGCTCGTATTGGAACAAATTCTAAAGTCATATTTAATCGGCTACCTTACATTTGGGACAGCAGAGGAGACTAGTGTCCAGCAATGGGACATAATATGGGTGACTTACACTCACATAAAACTCCTTATTAGAAATAAAGGCGTTTTGTGTGAGGTGAAATTTGATGAAAGTCAATCTTGTAATTACATCAATAAGTAATTATTTTCTAATCGAAGCGTCTAATGGGTCATTTGAATAATGTGTAGTGGACAATAACTGGTCACTATGATTAGACATTATTATGTAGTTATGTGGTATAATCATCCCCATTGTATGAGAAACGGTTTGGACAATTTGAATATTGAATTAACATGCATGTTAAAAATAATAATATTTTTAACATGCATGTTAATTCAATATTCATACTAATATTATAAAGCTGAAGAGTTTGTTTGTTTGTTTGGTTGAACGCGCTAATCTTAGAAAGTACTGGTTCGATTAGAAAAAATCTCTTTTTTTAATAGTGTATTTATCCAGGAAGGCTTTGGATGTGCAAAAGGCGGAGGACTGTGTGCTGTGGCGCGTGTGCCTAGCAATGCACTGCGATAGGCTGATTGATTGATGTTAAATATAATGAATATATAAGATGTTTATCAGGTGTCTGCTTGCATAGTACAGATTCTACTTTTTTGATTTAGATTACCGTGTTTTAGCTTTCCCGAGATATTTTTTTTTGTTCCGTGTTGCATGTATTAAATAGCGAGGTAACCACTTTAGCCAATAAACCAACCGTGCTGTCAATTTTATTATCTATTACTGACTGCGCTCCGTTGACCTGACATAACAAGCAAAACGTAGGAATGATACACCTCTGCCTACCTCATTTAAGAAAGTAGCGTGATACTATGACGTCATGATATTAGTTCATTAGTATAAAAACGTTTCAACCTCGTTTTCATCCATTTACATTTATGTAGAATATGGGAAAGTAACAATAATGTATGTAAGTGTAATACGGTAAGGCTTTTATATGTTTATTATATTGGATATTTAATGGAAGCATTAGGTTATTGTGTTGTATTAGTGAACCTGACTGCTAAGTCGGAGGCCGTGGCTTCGCTTCCCACACCGAACAAAACTGCATGATTCATAAATATTTGTTCCGAGGCTAGGTGTAATTTGTATCTGTCTCACAGGACGTGTTCCTTAAAAAAAAGCAAAAATAAAAGAAGAACCTGAAGAAAAAAGCGACAGGGGCTGCAGGTTATTTTTACACTGTAGATGAACACAAAAATTTTTTTTTGGAAATTCAACACCTAAGGGTCGCCGCACACTGGCCACAGGCGACAGCCACTAAACGCCGTCAACAACCTGTTTTCATACATTTTATTTGTAGAGAGTGGCGACCACCGGCGTCAACCGTATGCGGCGAGTCCATATAAAATGTATGAAAACTACAGGAAATATGCCAGTGGCGACGTTTTGTGGTTGTGGCCGGGCGGCCCGGTGGGTAAAAGTTTGTATAAAACTTTGTCATTTTTAAAGATATAGGAATATCAGCAATATGCATATAATATATATATCATGTTATTTGGCTGTGGTCGTCTGTAAGGTGGAGGTCCTTCCCCAGTCAGGCCCGCTTGCTAGTATGGCGCTCTACCTCTCTTGAAAGAGTTCCTCTCTGATACTAACGTTATAAAATAAACTTATATTCCAAATTCCAGCTTTCTAAACTATGCAGTTTTGGTTGTGCTTTGATTGTCAGTCAGGACAAAATATTTTTATATACGACTTTCCTCGCTATATAAACAAATCTGAGGTAACATTAAACGGTTAATCGCACAGAGCCTCATCAAAACCTCATAAGACATTCTTCCTATAATACCGACCTAAGCAAATTGGAGGGCGCACAATATTTAGGTAGGAAGCTCATATTAATAACATATTGGATTTTGGCCGTGCTAGCAAAATGTAGTGACCCACTTTCCCTAAGTTGACACTGTTAATAACGCTTAGTTAGTGTGTACTATGTTGATAGTGTGATATGGGTCACTGTGTATTATCTGTTAGAGTAGCAGTACATCGATCAGTATATCATTAAGCACGTAATTTTTTTAAGTGAAAACTTCTCTAGGCAGTTCCGCACTTTTGGGATGGGGAAAAAAAATACTAAACTCGCGTGACTGTCACGCTCAGATACATATACAGATGTTTGTGTTAATAAGTTTGTGAAGCTAAGGAGTTTAAACATGTGATGTGCAGTCCTACGAGTGACAGTTTTTGTTTAAATAACCTATTATTTAAACAAAAACTGTCAGTGTGTAAGAACGACTGTGAGTTGTACCTATTGGGTACTCATGTATAATTAGCAACATTAAATCATCACATAGAACTTAAGTCTTATTATCGACTTATTCTTGTTCAAGCTTCACTTTGTTTATCTTATACCTATACAACCTACACTCGTTCATCTTTTTGAAAATACTTTTTACTTGGGTGGCCAACAATCATACGGCCCGCCTGATGTTAAGCAGTTACCGTAGCCTATAGACGCTTGCAATCCCAGAGGTATCACTTGCGTGCTGTCACCCCATTTTTGCCACCCAGGGCACAATGGAGTAGTATGCCTGGGATAGGAAAACGTTTCTTTCAAAACATATCCCTAAATGAGAACTGGAGACCTGTACTCAGAAACTGTTACACAAATACACCGCTATGTGTAGTTATTTTGGCTGTGGTCTTCTGTAAGGAGAAGGTCCTTCCCTAATAGGGCTTGCTCGCTAGTATGGTGCCCTACCTCTGATCCCAAACTTTGCTAAGCCTGTACTATGTCGACCAGACAAAGGGTAAAATTTGTAGTAAAAATTTGATGATAACGGAATTCTTTCTTAGTTCTCCCTATTATTCAGTTTTTGCAGTTGTCCTAGGGTTTTTGTTTTCAAATCTTTGGTATTCTGGGTAACTCTGAACTTGGTGACAGATCAGATGTTTTAAGAGAAGTAGGGTACCGAACGAGCAATCTTAACTGACGAAGGACTACCTTCTTACAGAAAACCATAGCCAAATAAATACACATACAGTGTGTATTTGGTTGTGGTCGTTAAGTTGAATGTGTTTTTTAAAGAAACGTTTCCCATAAAGTTTGGCTGGCCCGTTGGTCTAGTGGTTAGTGACGCTGACTGTTAAACCGGAGGTCGTGGGTTCAATTTCCACACGGGACAAAACTTTTTTTTCTTTCTTTTTACACAGGGTTTATTTCCTAGTGCGGGAGTTGTGTTAAGAAAAAAAGCAAAATTTATATACATTTGAAAACATGTAAATAAAACCCAAAACAAACAAGGTAATCCCCAAATTTGTATTACCATTTAAATAAATTACAATCTAAGAATATAATATCCTGGTATGGCAGAGCCCAAATGATAAATATCCTTAAACAGTCATGAGGTCGCAGATGGCCCGGATATTTTAGTAAATGAGGCCTACGTTACCATCGAGGTACTAAACTTACTTTTGGGCTTCGAATATTTGGAGAAGGTAAGTAAAGGGTTAAAGTCTAATTTATATCTACCGGGGTGGTAAACAAGCATACGGCCTGTTCTTAAGCCGTTACCTTAGCCTATAGACGCTTGCAATACTAGAAATATCACTTGCATGTTGCCGACCCATTTTTTAGCCAGCGTGACTAAAATTGTGACCTATTTCATAATTCAAATTTCTCTATTCTTTCAGTATCATAGACACGAGCCGTAAAATTACTTGTATTTGTATTTTGTAATTAAAAAAGACAACTCCCGCACTAGAGAACAACCTCTGTGTCGCGGGGGACTTTACAAACATACAAGCTAACGGACACAAATTACACCCAGACTCAGAACAATTCTTTGTGGGTCACACAAAGTTTTGTCCTGTGTAGGAATCGAACCCACAACCTCGTGCACAGCAGGGGCATACAGCGGCCACTGGACCACCAAGGCAGTCAAACTTGAGATGTACTTGTGACCAAGTATATTCTTTGATATGCCACCTCTATCATTTCCTTCTATACTTCTTGTGATCCTCATGCGACATAGCTGGCCATCTGTCACAGTGTAACCGGGACACAGTAAATTACGCGCCTTCATCATCCTCTCTGGCAACTGACCTGAAGCTGTCGCACCCAACTCCTTGCTAGGATTGCTGCGGCTTTTATTTAACATGAACAATGTTTCTACTGGATAATGTGTCCCTAGAACTTTGTGTGCTGTAATCTTACTTAGAGGTAGTTTTGATATATGGTTTGGGATGTGGGAAGCTAGGTACAAAATCATACAAGCTAGGATATCTGATTGAGACGTAAGAGCTCCGCCATACAGAAGACCACAGCCAAAAAACATACTGTGATGTAATTTTCTTATGCGCGAGTACAGGTCTCCAGTGGTCTTAAAAACTTCTTGTTTAGATTTTTGCGGCATGAACATCATATGTGTCCGTTAGTTGTATGTTTGTAAAGTTCCCCGCGACACAGCAGCGTTTGGCTAGGCTTCCCTAGTGCGAGAGTTGTCTTTTTTAAAAGAAAAAAGAAAAGAGGAAAAAAACGTTGTTATAAATCAACAATTGAAGTGTACGAATATATTGTACAATAAACTACTATGGGTGAAGACACAAAACTTTTACTTCATCTGCAAATAAGTATAACAGAAAATCCTACTAATTATTATAAACGCGAAAGCTTATAACAATGTATATGTTACGGTAAATCTGATTAATTGAAAATTATTAATATTTTTACAAAATTATTAATAATAACCACATGTTTTGGTAAATGTGAATAATCGATCGAAATTTATTACTTTTAGTAGTAATTATTAATAATTCAAGACACATATTGGTAAAAGTTAAAAAATAAATAAAAACCTAACCTAACCTAGGTTAGGTTAGGTTTTTAACCTTATGTGAGCCGTAGTCAAGTGTAATTATTAATAATTCACGACACATATTGGTAAAAGTTATAAAATAAATAAAAACCTAACCTAACCTAACCTAGGTTAGATTAGGTTTTTTTTTTTTTTTTAAAAAAGGTTTTTATTTATTTAACCTAACCTAACCTAACCCCCCGCGCCTCTCGCACGTCGCACACACCGCCCCGCCCCGCAATCCTTATCCTTATCGTAATCATAGATAATTATTAATAATCTTCAATTATTCACTCTTACCGTAACATATAAATGTGTGTGCATGTTTGTTATTCTTTCACGCAAAAACTACTGAACGGATCTTTATTAAATTTGGCATAGAGATAGATTATGATCTAACACAAAGGCTACTTTGATCCCGGAAAAAATCTCTGTTCCCAAGAGATTGTATGCGCGGGCAAAGCCACAGGCGGAAGCTGGTCAAGTATATTTCCGCCTTGATATAATTATCAGAGTAAGTTTGACCTTTCCCATTTCTAAGAAGACATAAGGTCATTCATTATAACGACTATCTTAGCAATAAATAGTTCTCTTTTATTTATGGCTTCGATACAGAGACAGTATATTTGGCTTCCTTCATACATAAAATATGAATTAGTTTCGTCCAGGTTTGTGTTATTTGTTGGTCATTTTTGTTAGTGTATTTGTGATCAATATTTAGTATTGACTACCGTGATGGTCCAGTGGTCGCAGTATGCGCCTGCTGTGCACGAGGTTGTGGGTTCGATTCCCACACGGGACAAAACTTTGTGTGGCCCACAAAGAGTTGTTCTGAGTCTAGGTGCAATTTGTGTCCGTTAATTGTATGTTTGTAAAGTCCCTGCGACACAGAGCTTGTTCTCTAGTGCGGGAGTTGTCTTTTAAAAAAAAAGGAAAAAAAAAGAGAGTATATACAAAATCTTTTGTGTTTTATTAAATATTGTTGTGATTTTATTTAATTAAGGTTGACCTGTTGCTAGTATCAAGCCGGAGGTCGCGGATTTGATGTCTACCCAGAAGAACTCTTTGTGTAATGAGCATGATTATTAAATTCCTTCTTTAACTGGATGTAAATTATCTTAATATGAACAAGAATTTAAAAATAAAACTATTTTTTTTATTACTTATCATCTCAACCCATAAACATCCTACTGCTAGGCACGGGTCTCCTCCATACATTTGGAGGGATATTAACCTACTTTACCACGCTAGCCAGACGGGTTGATATAGGGTTGTTTTGTTTCGAGTTTTCCCTTTCTTGCAGTGGATATTGTCTGCCTGACTTACTTCCTTAGACGACTCTTACGACACCCTCGGGATGGAACCACACGGACTTTTTATTACTAATACGTGTAATAGGTCATATAATTATGCATTTGAAAGAAATACACTTCAATTTAATTTATATGTATAAATTATTGCTGAAATAAATAAATAGTAATTAATAAAAACGAGGTAGTCCGCCTAGCCAATTAAGCCAATTTAGTGGCACCTGCGCCAGTATAAAAACACTATAATTAATTATGAAAAGTATCAACATCTTTTGAATATAAATTGATGAAGAAAACAATAAAAGTAAACAGAACTAGTGGTGTGGGGGAAACTTTGTAGATTTTAAAAACAAAGTTGTGCACTGGCGTGAAACTGCTAGAAAACTTAAAAGCTGGTTAAGCCAGTGTACCCACGGGCTTATATTTGACGTCACTGGACATTATTAGCTTAAGCATTAATTGGGTTGACAATTCGCGATTAATGCAAACTTTCATAGTAACTGCAGCTCACCATCAGGCAGCTCATACTCCTTTTTGCCACAACATCATCATCATCATCACCTCAACCCATAAACGTCCCACTGCTGGGCAAGGGTCTCCTCCATACACTTGGAGGGATATTAGCCTTCTATACCACGCTGGCTAGACGGGTTGGTATAAGGTCTTGTTTCGAGTATTCCCTCTCTTGCAATGGATATTGTCTGCCTGACACACTCCTTTAGTCGACTTTTACGACACCCCCGGGATGGAACGGAGTGGTGAAATTTGTATTCTTAATCCGTCACCACACGGACAATTAGTAATTTTGCCACATAATTAGTATAAAATACTATTTTGCGACAACTCACACACTGTCATCTCATCCCAAACTAGACAAAGCCAGACATCTGATAAACATACTTATATATTTCTAAATACATACATATCTTTTAAATAAATAAAAATTAAACCCCCCAAATGTATGTACGCGCATAACTTCCCATCGACCGCACCAAATTAGATAATTCTTTTTTTGTGTTTGTTATTGTCGAGACAAGGTTTGTATAGAAGAAAATTAAATATATACGTATATAGGGCAGTACAAAATTTGCCGGGTTAGCTAGTTATTATAGATAAATTACACCCAGACGCAGAACAAACAAATGTGCTCATTACACATATATTTGTTCTGGGAGGGAAACATACCCTCCAGCTTTGCAGTCAAGAGTCACTAACCACTAGACTAACAGGCCACTTAAACAACATAATTTCTATTCACTCTTCTCATCTAAATGTAATAATCACGTAGGTATTGAGTGCAAAAAACATTCCCATTGCCATATCAGTTCGAAAACGTTCAACGTTGAACATGTACCCATTTTATTTTATGTTATAGGTTTACTTTCGATATACCTGTATTATAATCAGATGAAACGTTCGTAAGTAGAAATAAACGTAGACATAAAAATAAACGGGATATTTTAATATTCGTGTATTGTTTTTTAAATACTAAAAATAATGTCCTCCTAACCGAATTTCGGTCACGGCGGCTAATCTCAACGAAGACTTGCCATCTGCGCTGGAGATATTATAGTGCACAAGTGTGTGCGCAAACACAAGTGCACTCTTTATTCCCTCACTGTCATACTGTACTGTCCGATGGGGCGGCAAATCCGACACGACCGGAGAGAGATCAGGCGTAGGACCAAGACTTTACGTGCTTTCCGAGGCACGGGGGTGTAAACACCGCCAATTTCCAAACTCCGGGCATCTATTGTGAATTTCTTAACAGGAAAACCCAATTTCGGTTTTTGGTCCGACCTGGAAATAGAACCCGGGACCTCATGATCAGCAGTCTCACACATCGACCACTGAGCCACGGAGGCAGTTTAAATACTACTTGGGTAGCAAACAAGCATACGGCCCGCCTGATATTAAGCAGTTAGCCTATGAACGCTTACAATACCAGAGGATATATGGAATACTTGCGTGTTGCTGATCTATTTTTTTACACCAGGGCTTTAAGATCGAGTATCCCTGGTATAGAAAAAACATTTGTATCAAAACGCTTCCCTTAATGAGAACACAGAAACACAATTATACCGCTGTGTGTAGTTATTTTGGCCTTCTGTGTAAGGTGGAGAGGTCCTTCCCTAGTCGGGCTTGCTTGCTAGTATTGTGGCCTACCTCTCTTATTATATTATAAACAGAAAAATATAGAATAATGATCTTCTTCTACAAATGATACAGAGGTATCACTTGCGTGTTGCCGACCCAATTTTTGGCCACCCAAAAACCAAAAAGTTTACAAGTGTCCATAGGCTACGGTAACTACTTAATATCAGACGGGCCGTATGCTTGTTTGCCAAGTAAGTAGTATAAAAAACTGTATACGACACTATCATTCGTTTATATAAAACAGAAAAAATATCACAATTCTATATTTCCTAGTTTTACATCGTACTCCATAACACAATACATAGAAAACACTTAAGTTTACTGCCCGTGGCGTATTGCTTGTAGTAATATAAGTCCGTATATTGCATATCGTAAGCCGACATCAGACAACACCTTGGCAGGCACTCCTGCGAAATTGGAAGAGAAAATAAACAGAAAAGTTCACGTACAAGATTACACCTGAGGAGCTAGATGCAAACACTATTTCGGCAAGATGCTACCGAGGACTTGTTTCGATTATGTTACGCAATGCTAATGTATCTATAAAGTTGACTTTAAGACTATTATAATATAAGTAAGTATATCTAATCTTCTAATATTATAAAGCTGAAGAGTTTGTTTGTTTGGTTGTTGTAGTACTGGTTCGATTAGAATAAATCTTTTTTTGTTGAATAGTATATTTATCCAGGCAGGCTATAGGCTATACAACATCAGGCTATGATCAATAGGAGCGGAGCAGTAGTAAGATATGTTGCAAAGTCAGAGAAAAGTCCGTATAATGTACGTTCCAATTTACCACGCGGACGAAGTCCGAGTGACCCCCATGTATCTATAAAGTTGACTTTAAGACTAACTATTATAATATAAGTAGGTATATTAGGGATATAACTGTCTCAGTGGCTTAGTGGTCGATGTATGTGACTGCTGGTCATGAGGACCCAGGTTCTTTTCCCGGGTTGGGCCAAAAATTCATATTAGGTTTTTTTGACAAGAAATTCATAATAGATGGCCTAAGTTTGGAAAATGGTGTTTACACTTCCGTGTCTCGGAAAGCACGTAAGGCCGTTGGTCATACGCCTGATCTGATCTGTAACCCATGGTGCTTAAAAAATAAAATAATTCAAACATTTAAAATTATGACTGCCTCGGTGGTCCAGTGGTCGCAGTATGCGCCTGCTGTGCACGTGGGTTCGATTCCCACACAGGAGAAAACTTTGTGTGACACACAAAGAATTTTTCTGAGTCTGGATGTAATTTGTGTCCGTTAATTGTAAGTTTGTAAAGTCCCCCGCGACGCAGAGCTTGTTCTCTAGTGCGGGAGTTGTATTTTTTAAAGAAAAAAAAAAAAAAATATCTAAAGGTGTTTCATTCATATTCGGAATACAATTGGAGACCAGCTCTGCCCTACTAAATATTAAAGGCATAACCCATATCGAAAGATACGGTAAAATTAATCTTAGATATCTAACTTTAAAAGCAGTTATCCCTAAACTTGTGTCATGTAATTGTGTCGTTCTTCATTAACAAGGCAGAGCTTATACCTACATTTGGCAAGCGAGACTCTACACATACTCGTATTAACACACAATAGAGCTAAGAATCTACAGTATCTATCAGATTTTTACTATACCTATCCTTATTATAATTAGACCATCATCTTTCATTAACCCATCGAACAACCAATAATTGTGTCTATAGACTATGTAAGTGTTTATATGTATATTTATATATATGTATATATACATTCTGTATGTATCTATGTATAATCTTATGTATGTAATATGTTATAATATATTTGTTGCCATCCTGTTCTTTATCAAATGTTTTTACACCTACACTTTGTTTACCCTTGGTTTCATCTAAACTTTCCACTTCTCAGAGGTTTGCTGTAAGAGAACTCAATTTTGAGTTAAGCTCGCCTTTGTACATAATATTATTAATACCTATGTAACACTATCTGTATTTCTTTTGTGTACATTAAAGAATTAAACAACCAAATATTCACAACAAACTACTTATACCAGACTTGATTACAGCATTAACACAACCAATTTGTTTTGCTGCTTACAATAAAGATAATATTATGAAACATCCTCAAATAAATTTAATTTGTTTCTCACAAATGGATCGTTAAGAAAACCACACAATGGATAAACAGGGAACTTAAAAACAGGACACGCAACTCATTGAAAGGGAAAATATAACGAAGAAAAGGTTAGCCACGCGTGTCCCGAAATCCTTTTTATTATTTACAAGCCATTCTTCGCTTACTTTGAGCATAGCTTTGATTCTCACTTCAGGCGGACGTTAGTGAAGTTTGTGTGGAAAAATACCGTGTGATAGTTTACAAACTTGAAGGAACTTTTGTTTTAGAACTAATATTAGTTTAGCTACTTCGTGTCTGACATTTAAAATGCTATGTGAGTGGCTAAATTATTTACATGACGGCTTAAAGTAGACTGTATCAAGAGAGGTATGGAGACCATGCAAGCGAAGGCTGATGGGCGATCTTAACAACTCTGTCACCACGTTGGACACTAGCCTCGATAAAATGTGTAAAAATCTTGATTGGGGAAAGACCGCTATCTCACAGAAGACCAAAGACACTATATGGTGTATTTATGTTTTACTGCTAGTGCTCATTTAGGTATGCACTGACACAAAGGACTGCCTAACGATTATTTAAATACAAATTAATAGATAATTAAAATTAAATTTATTAAAACAATATAATCTTATATCTCCAAGAAAGAAGTTATAAGGTTTTTAAAAGGTCGGCAACGCGTGAGTGACACCCCTTGTGTTGCAAACGTCCATTGGCTACGGTAACTGCTTACCATCATGCTTGTTTGCCACCTTGGTAGTATAAATATATATATATATTTATATAAGAAGGATTATTATTACGCTTTATTTTTACAAAAATATTTGAAATATTAGGCATTAGAGCCATCTAAAAACATTCTACGCTTCGCCTTCCACAAGGTGAAGGCAAAACGTATCAGTAATTCAATAAATAAACTATTTCCCAACTTTCACCGCGACAGATATCAACCATCTATTTATATACGGAAAGGGTCAGAAAGCCGATTACAGGTCGCCTTAAGAACGAAAAGCTTTTACTTGTAATCCACTAATGTGAGTGGCTTACGAAGGACGACCAACTTATGATAACTTCGTCGATTGAATATTATTAGCAAACTCCGTAAAGTTTCATTCTAAAAAGATATCTTATCTTGAGCAAAAGCTTCTTCTTATTTTTACTGAACAAAGTTTAAAGGCCGAGTAGTTTTTTATTATTTTTAATGGAAAATCATTTTTTGTAGACTATGGAAACTTATATAATGTGAAATTGAAACCTAAAGAAGTTTAGCACCTGGTTTTTATATTTCACTGAAGGAAAAAGTATTAATTTAAATAAATTATATTTTTTCCCTCAATAAGCACTAAAAACACAGACTGGTGTTCTAGTTAATATTTTCCTCTAGGACTCGAGTGAGTCTAGAAAAGCATTTTTTTCAAATTAATGTTTTCTTATTTTAAAATAATTAAGTCGGCAACAATATACACTCATGTATTGCAATCGTCCATAGGTTACGATAACTGCTTACCATCAGACAGCCCGTATGCTTATTTGCTGCACAGTATAAAAAAACAAAGATAACGGACAAAATAAAACAGACATCCACCATTCACATTACAAACCTTAAACTAACAAATAAATAAAACAAAAAAAATACAAAAACAAACGGATACAGTCCTCGTATCGCATGCCGAATGCATTCAAAAAGGGTTCAGTAGCCCGGGGGTACTACGTGGTCTAAATGTTTCACTACTGGATTTGCATGCGCGTATAATACTAGGTAGGTACATGCGGAATATAGTGAAATTTTGTTTTAGGGTTGTCGAAAATATAGATAATTATAAATATACCTATATCCATTTATATCGTTTCAAGTTAAAATAGTTTATCATGATAAAATGTCTTATAATATAACATATATTTTTAATTGGTTTCCATTCTTGTTACACTATTAAATTGAAGCTCTGCCGGTTGAATTAAGTGGTTAGCCTATGAAGACAGCCTCAGAAGACAGGCAGTTCCTTCCTAGGGTACATAGTACTGAAATTTAAAAATAAACAAAGAAAGAAAAATAACTCTGAAATGGAGAACTAAATTAACATGTCTTGCATTCTTTTACATTAGACAAAGATCAGTCAGGTTTTACCAGATATATTTTAATTTATTTGTTACCTGGGTTAGTGTTTATAGCGTTATTAGGAGCGCACAGAGCAGGTCTCTACCATGAATTAATGACTGTTAACAGTCCAGACCGAGTTTTAACGTGCCCTCCGAAGCATGAAAATGCAAACGAAAAATATTTGAAAGAACAGAGTCTTTTAATATAAGCAATATTATGCCTAAAAAGAGTGCTGTTAGAGCACTCTTTTTTTAATTCGATAAAGATAAAATGAAGATAAATAATTTTAATATTACCTGCGTTGTGTGACAACCCTAACATCAATAGTTTTTGTATAGGACATTTTATTTGCCACTTAAAAAGTCAGTGCAACGTTTGGTAGAGAGCGAAGGGGACTACTACTACGTGAGGTCTATGAGGCAAGAAATTGCATCCAGCGGGTACAGGTGTGACACTAAATAAGGTCGTAAAGGTTGTCTTGCTGTAACATTAGTATATAAAACAAAATACCTTATAAGATAAATTTGACTGTGTGTCTTAGTAAAGAAAGAAAGAAAAGCATTTATTCGAACATACACAGGATAACAGATATAATATATTATAATAATAATATTAAGTCCGTGTGGTCACGGATTAAGAATACAAATGTCACCACCCCATTCTATCCCGTGGGTGTCGTAAGAATCGACTAAGGGAGTAAGTCTGGCAGACAATATCCACTGCAAGAGAAGGAAAAACTCGAAACAAAACCCTATACCAACCCGTGTGGCCAGCGTGGTATAGTAGGTTAATATCCCTCCAAATTAATGGAGGAGACCCGTGCCCAGCAGAGGGACGTTTATGGGTTGACATGATGATGATGATGATTATTATTATATATTTTAGAATTAAGACCTAAATCTTCTTTCCTCTTCATAGAAGAGAAAAAGAGGGTTTAGCTCTTAATTCACACACGCTGGCCTAGTGCGAGTTGGAGAATCTGACATGACTTTAAAATTACTTCTAAGATATGCGGGTTTACTCACGATATTTTCCTTCACCGTTAGCAGATGGCAAATCATTAGATAAGTACATATAAACTCCACAACGTGAAATTCACATTGGTACTGCCACCCGGGATCGAACTAGCATCTCTTGCGTGCAAGTCGGTTACTCTCCCACTCATCTACCGAAGCTTGCTGTTAACAGATCATAAACAAAAAGTAGACAACACAAAAAAATATCCTGTGTGATGTCAGAAAGGATCCTAATCTCAGCTCTGTGCTGCGGCATTTTATGTTGCAGCGCTGTATTTGAGATTTAAAATGTATTTAGAATAGACTGACGGACCTGGCAGACGTCGCCGTCGTCCAACTCGGCAAAGCTGATATACTGACAGCAGCGCTACCTACCGGGTCCAATTGTGAATCTAAACCATTCTGGGCCCTACCCAAACACACACACAAAATTTCATTAAAATCAGCCGAGCCGTTTAAGAGAACAAATATTTTAAAATAAAGTTTTTTTTTTTTTGTTTTTATATCTTGCTATTTTCCGCGTTGTGGTTTGATATCACACAGGACAAAAACTTTCTGCTCACAAAGAGGTAAAAATAAGTGTAAGTATACAATAAACACGTTTCACCTGTTATGTTAGTAGCACAATATCAGACTCAGTGCTGCTACTGAGACTTTCCAGAAAACCCTATAAAAAATTGACCAAACGAGGATCGGCCTAGGATCTGACAATCGGAGCAATCGTTTTTGAATGTCAATTCCTGCGCTAGAGAACAAGCCCTGTGTCGCGGGGGACTTTACAAACATACAATTAACACACACAAAGTACACCGGGACTCGGGATAACCATTGAAGTTTTACACCATTTTTTGTCCCATATGGGTATCGAATCCACAACACGTCATGCAGTGATAAATGGTGAGGAATCACTTAAGCCACTGAACCAACCGTGCAGTCATTGGATTAGACTTAACTTTAAAATTTTCATAATATTTAATTAATATTATGAGAAAAATATTATTATATTTATTTATTTATTGTCTGTCAAAGTCATGCGCTCTTAATTTTATTTGAAATAAAATTATTTGCCGCAACTTAATCTTATTTTTGACCCTGTAATACGCGGCCCTGTGCGTGTTGTCCCTATACGCATGTGGGCAGCTTATGATCCCATATTTTTCTTCTTTTTTCAGTATAATCAGATATTTTGCTATTTTCAGGTGACTTTGACGGTTGTCAAGGACGCTTCAGGAGCCTGCCTTCATTGCTAGGCGCATTCTGTCATTTGGTGCGCTCGAATATATTGGCTGCCTAGCAACGTCTTGCTGTCATATATGTTATGTTATGAGCTTTATTTTATTTTTATTTAATTAAGATTTTGCCTGTTTTTATATTAGGTTGATCAGCTTGCTCATCATGGTCTCTCTTGTTGCAGGAGTGCTGGTAGAATCCCGCGGCATGCCAGTCTAAACGACGTCATCCGTCGACCTCTTGTAAGCGCGCGTATTCCTGCCGTTCTAGAACCGAACGGCTTATTTCGTAGTGATGGCAAGCGTCCTGACGGTATGACTCTCGTTCCTTGGAGTATGGGAAGGCCCTTAGTGTGGGATGCTACTTGTGTAGATACCTTGGCGCCTTCCCATCTTTCATTGACTGGCATTAAAGTGGGTTCGGCCACCACTTCTGCAGAGTGTCTCAAGCGACGCAAATATGAAAGTCTCGGTGAGACTTACATTTTTGAGCCATTTGGGGTCGAAACTCTAGGACCATGGGGCCCAAGTGCCCACAAATTGTATCGTGAGATATCAAGGCGTTTGGTCGAGTCGTCTCACGATCCTAACGCTGGCCTTTACTTGGGTCAACGTATTAGCCTTGCAATCCAGCGTCGAAATGTGGCCAGTCTTTTGGGCACCTTTCCTCAGAACTGCGATCTCAATCAGATATTTTATTTATAGGTTAATACCTTTAAATACAATATCTGATTGTTTGTAAGTAGGTTAGGTTAGGTTAGGTTACTTTAATTTTTATAACTATTCATGTAAATATCTTATGAAATAAATTTAATTACCATATTATTAAAATTACATAATACTTTAAGTAAACATAGAACTAAAACAACACATTCTTATAAAATATCATCCCACGTATATAATAGGGCAGTAGTACGCACAAGGGTACAATACTACGTGTACAATTGTCCATACATAAAGTTGTTGTTAGAGCGAGATATGGCAGGCCATAATGACCCTTACGGGACGATGATAAAGCTCGGATTATGTAAGCATAGTCTTCAAACTGCCGCTTTGAGAATGAAACTCGTAAGATTAGTTGTTTAAGTTTGTAGGTCAATGTTTTTTAACGTTGTCTTATGGATAATTTCACCGCTGGCATAAACCTTTTCGCGGACAGTAATGTAGATAATGCGTTAATTACCCTAGAAAAGTGTTAAACCTTTTTTTATATTAATACTAGGGGCGCCCGCGATTTCGTCCGCGTGGTAATTTGGAACGTACATTTCCCCGATTTTGCAACATATCTCACTAACTGCTCCGCTCCTATTAATCATAGTGTGATGTTATATAGCCTATAGCCTTCCTGGATAAATGCACTATTCAACAAAAAAAATATTTTTCTAATCAAACCAGTACTTTCTGAGATTAGCACGTTCAACCAAATAAGCAAACTCTTCAGCTGTATAATATTAGTATAGATTGTAGCAAACACTGCCTTGTTAGTCTTGCTGTATAAGCTTTTGTAAGGACTGAAAAAGAAAGTTATCTTGACGATGTTCCTCAGAACGCCACTACAAATATGAAGTGCCAGAAAAAAGGAAAATGCTAATTTGTCAGTGAAATTCTAACAATGCGTAATTCATTTTTATAACTAAACAACAAAATACTATTAATTCTGTTTTTTTTAATTAAAATATTTACTGATGACTGATATTAAGAATTCATGCACAAGTGTGTAGCCATATTTGACCTCCGCGTTATTAGAACTTCACTAACATAATTCATCAATGAAGGAGTCTCAAAGAAAACTCAAGTAATTATGATGAAAGGATACACATAGTAAATCAAATCATTTAATAACATCTCAATTATACGTGAACTTGTAATTTAGAAGCAGTATGTGGTTAGCTCCGCCATAGTACAAGCTTTTGCACAACACTCGTCGACGAGGCCGCGTTTGCCACGAGAGCCGCTTAGCCCTCGTACTTCCAGTTCCATCTGAGGTCGCCACCAGCCTGCATCACGCTTGTCTTCGGTCGTACGGCAATAAGTCACCAGTGCAATTGCCAACCGCCGTCCACAATATACGTCAGAAGCCTCCTGTGCTAAGCTGCAACATGCGAAGAATGTTACCACAAAAAATATCAAACAGTACTTCATGATGACACTCGTTTGTCTGGTACTACTTCAATCAAAGTTCAATTAAGATGTGAATAATATGCCCTAAGGTGGAGACCTTTTATACTGGGAGACTATTCATTAATATTCAGACTTGACTGCGGATTAAGTGTAGGTTGTGGAATATTTCCCTCACTTGTCACCTTAAGTTTACAGTGTGAATGAACACTTTCTAAATATAGGTTATAGACGTATGTTTTATTCAAATTTGGAATCGAATGAATGGGTTTAGGTTATTTATGGGTTATTGCGTCACATCAATAACGTCTATCGTGTAGTAAATATTTAATATTTGGCTAGACAATAAAGCTTATGTTCATTGGTGATTTGATTACTCGTGTGATCCTTACTAATATTATAAATGTGAAAGTTTGTAAGTATGGATGGATGGATGGACGTATGGATGGATGGATTTATGGATGGATGGATGGATGTTTGTTACTCTTTCACGTAAAAACTACTGAACGGATCTGGATAAAAATTGGCACAGATATAGATTATGGTCTGGAATAACACATATGCTACTTTTTGCAAATCAGCAGCGGGCAACAGCTAGTATACAAATAGTTCTTTTACGTTTTTCTATGATTTTTATTAATAGCCAGTATACACACAGCACATCTAATTATAGGCAGAACTCTTTCTTTGTCAGAACTGCGAAAGAAATAAATAAACTGGTAGCCTACCCCGAACTGGACTTATTTTATACAAAGGCACATAAATTTACGAAAACAGTAGAACACTCGTGGTTCGGCTCTCAAACTGTGTAATTTAAGTTATTGTTCATTTTTTCCTTACTAGATCAAAAAGTAGATATGAATAATATATTAATATTTAGTAATACATATTAATATATTTGTTGTTATATATTATAAGTATATTAGTCGTTTAACTGCGAAAACATGTAAATGGTGATTAGTTGTTATATAAGTTGTATTATTAGTTAAACTACACTGTATGTTTTCCCAATAAATAAAAATAAAATAAAATAAAAATACTCGCTGATGGGTAAACGATCAGCAGATACCTAAAGCTACTCATCGCGCAGTTACCCTACAGACGTTTGACCGTATAGTGATATACTCAATCTTCTTCGATACACTAGCTTCAGAGGACACGTTAAAAGTTAGCCCCGTCTGTTTACAGTCATTAGATCACGATATAAGGGCACCATACAATAAATATCTCATAACATAACGAATAAGCCCGACTATGAAAGCACCACCACCTTACAGAAGACCACTGCCAGATAACAATACACAGTGGTGTAGTTGTGTTCCTGTGTGTGAGTACAGGTCTCCAGCGCTTATTTAGGGATGCGTTTTGAGTGAAACGTTTTCCTATCCTAGGCAGTATCCCTCATCTTAAAGCCCTGGTGTAAAAAATGGGTCGGCAATACGCAAGTGATACCTTTTAGTTTTGCAAGCATCCATAAGCTAAAGTAGCTGCTTAACATCAGGTGGGCAGTATGACGTATGCTTGTTTCCCACCCAAGTAGTATAATAAAAAAATATGAGCAATCTGAACAACCGTATCACCAGATTGACCATCAACCACTCTTTATAATTTAATAAATTTGCCGATAGCAAGAATCAATATCAGAAAGTTAGTATGGCAGTCTTCCGCGTTGTTCAACCTAGGCATAGTACAAATAGGCTTCCTGCCGAGGTTTTCCCGAGAGACTATAGCATGGGGTTCTTCAAGAAAGGAGTTATAAGGTTTCTAAAGGGTCGGCAACGCGCGAGTGATACCCCTGGTGTTGCAAGCGTCCATAGGCTACGGTAACTGCTTACCATCAGGCGGGCCGTATGCTTGTTTGCCTACTTGGTAGTATAAAAAAAAATCATATTAGTTACGACATCGTACAAAATAATACAGTATTATCTTCAATATATAAACCAGTTATAAATCTCTTAATACTACATACACACAACTTACGAAGATTAATCTATTCTGCAATGAATAATGTATAAACTATTGTTACAAGTAGGAACAAAAACACATTTGAGGGGTATTCAAGGGAGCAGGTACAATGCATGAGTTTCGTGGCAAAGGATTTGTGGGCTCGGCGACTTCCTCTCGACTATTTACAAGCTAATCATTTTAGTGTTGCTGTTTGTTAAGTTGTTTGGGTATGTGGCTTTAATATTGTTTAATTAGAGCCATATTTTGATGTGGTATGTTAATATTGTGAAGTAATAAAGACTGCTTTGTTGATTTGCGGCCGATAGTAAGACCCAAAAGATAATTTTTGATTCGAATTACCCAATAAGACTACCCGTCTTATTGGGTAATTCGAATCAACAATTTTCTTCAGAAAATTCTTAAATAATTAAAAATGAAATATACACACATATATAAGTACACCACAGCTAAATGACTTTACACAGTGGTGTAAAGTCATTTAGTGTTGTGTTCCCGTACCGTAGGTTTATTTCATAATCTATGGCCGCTTGCACCAGGGGCATCACTTATTCTCATCTCAACCCATAAACGTTCCACTGGGCACGGGTCTCCTTCATATACTTGGAGGGATGTTAGCCTACTATACCACGCTGGCCAGATAGGTTGGTATAGGGATTTTTTTTTCGAGTTTTCCCTCTTTTGCAGTGTATATTATTTGACTGACTTACTCCCTTAGTCGACTCTTACGACACTCTCGGGATGGAACGGGGTGGCGACATTTGTATTCTTGATCCGTCACCACACGGAGATCTCTTATTACTTACGTGTTAAATACTTGATATAATAATCAGCAATCACCATTTTCAGAAATTGTAAAGACAGAAAATGTTTTTTTCCATGTAAATTGACATCTACAGCGTCTTATTAGCCAAGGGATAAATTTACCAATATTTACTGGTTAACTGCACTAAATAAATTATTTACTTAAACTGATAAAATAAAATAGCAAAATAAATAAGGACCCATTTATTATACAGTACATCGAAGCACCTTTAAACCTCGTCCAATTTATTTGGTCGACGCTGGGATAACCGCAATGATGTTGACAAATCGACCAGCCACACCAGCCCGCCTCTTTGATGTTCAATCTTTTAGCTTCTATTATCAAACAATCTGATAGCTTGATAAATCTAGATATTTCAATCAATTTTAGAATATTATCTATATCTATACTATAAGAAACTTTGTAAGAATGTTTTTTACTCAATAACGCCAAAACGGCTAAATTTGGCACAAAATAGATTTTGGTATAAAATTAGCACAAAGGCTTTTTATCCCTAAAAATAACAAACACTTTTTTATACTTTTTGGGTGGCAAATAAGCATACGGACTGCCTGATGTTGAGCAGCTACCTACTGTTCCCGTAGGGTTGTACACGCGGGCAAAGCCGCGGACGGTAGCTAGTTCTGTATAATGATGTTTGTTGATTGGGAAAGTAGCTGACCAGTAACGGATAGTGTGGGTTTGATTCCGATCAGCAGCATTTTTAGACTGCATGTGTAGGGAAAACTCAAAACAAAACCCTGTACCAACCCGTCTTGCCAGCGTGGTATAGTAGGCTAATACCCCTTCACATTTATGGAGAGCCCATGCCCAGCAGTGGGACGTTTATGGGTTGAGATGATTATGATGTGTAATCTTGTGGTTGACGTGGTTAACTTACCATTTACAGCAAACATTCGTGCTCATCACACAAAGATTTGTCCCGGATGGGAATCGAACCCACGACCACCGATGTAGCAGTCAGAGTCACTAACCACTAAACCAATAGGCCTGTTAAAAACAGAATAAATAAAACAGTCTATTTTTGGTTTGTCAGTGGACATTGCCGTGTTACACCATCTAACGATCTAAAGTTAGTACATGTTTATATTTAATAGCCTAGTTGCTGCCGAGTGCAGGTTATGTAAAACTTCTTGCGTCTAATGGAAATGCTGTGTTGGCTCCAAGAGAAATAACTGAACGTGAGCATACCAGTGAAGTACTTATGCAGATGCAAAGCCCGTTCGCGTTTTATGACTTAAGATATAAAATAGTGTCTGAATATTGAAATATGTCTCAACTAGATCTTAGCAAGTTAGTAAAAAAAAAAATGATTGAAATTGCTAGTTTTTGCTTTGCTTGGGCAACACACGAGTAATGCCCTAAGAAAGCAGCCATAGGCTACAGTATCAGTTTACCATTAGGTGCAGAAAAAACAATCTCGATCAGCTTTCAAAAAAAAAAATAGTATAAAATGCATCAAAATCGGTCCATCCATTCGGGAGCTATGATGCCATAGACCGATACACAGATACACGTTAACATCATAAAACCCCTCTTTTTGATCGGGGGTTGAAAATACGTCTTATGATTAAGTTTATTACCAAAATACGAGTTTAATAAACTTTTTGGCTTAGAGAATAATAGACAGATAAACGGAGTGTCTTTCTTTTTTATTTGTCAGGCTTTGTTGGCATTTTATTCATCATTCTTTGTTTTATCTTGTAAATATAATGTTACTCTACGTATTTAATAATCCTTACTAATATTATACACGCGAAAGTATGTAAGAATGTATGAATGTTTGGTACTCTTTCACGCGAAAGCTACTGAACGGATCTGGATGAAATTTGGCACAGAGATAGATTATAGTCTGGAATAGCACATAGGCTAGGCAACAACTAGTGTTGTATAATATATTGTATAATTATTATTAAACTTAGTAAATAAGTAAATCTTATTCACGTAATACGTAACATCGTTTCATTACTATTTAGATCAACAATTTCCGTGGCATCTCCAAAATCTTCGGTGCACAAAGCCTCTGAATTATTTAAATACCGGCCTAATTTAAATCCATAATTACAGTCGAGGATTTAATCTGTAATTTGGTTCATCTTAATCTTAATTATTAGCCGCCGAATTTAACTTAAGTTTGATTAATATTATATTTGATTTTATTAATTTTTAATTGTTTTTGGGGAAATTGTTTTGGTATTTAGATACGGCTTTGATGTTAGGACAAGCCAGACTGGGGAAGGTCATTCAATTTCCAGAAGGCTACAGTCCAATGCTACAGTTAGTCAGTATACATAGTAGTGTTATTGTGTTCGCGTGTACAGGTCTCCAGTGCTCATTTGATTTGTTGTTTTTGTTAAAAACTTTCTCCATATTCCAGGACGATGACCACGACCTGTAACACAAAACTCTGATGTTACACTATGTAGGTTTGACAACGATGCTCCTAGTACTGCAAGCTTCGATAGGCTATAATAACTGCTTACCCTCAGAGAAGCTATATGCTAGTTTGTCTCCGTGATAGAATTGACATGTCTGCAAATGTGCAGCCAATGGTGTAGGTACGTATCTCGAAAAACGAATACGACTTTTTGATAAGCAGTGGACTATAAGATCAAGAAACAATAAAAAAGAAACTATTTATTTTTTATATATGCTAATAGAGCAG
This sequence comes from Trisateles emortualis, assembly GCA_947095525.1. Lineage (NCBI taxonomy): Eukaryota > Metazoa > Arthropoda > Insecta > Lepidoptera > Erebidae > Trisateles > Trisateles emortualis. The sequence continues at coordinate 13,400,642 of OX352736.1, read as the reverse complement.
ATCCCTTGTAAACCTACGTAAATATGAGCTTCTGGAATTGTCACCAGATTCAATTAGGACACGTATTTGTGTTATACTACTTTACCCCTTCACCTAAAAGCGTAATACGATGATGCTATTTTAATATTTTGTTTGCAGTGAACAAACTTATCAAAAGCCTCATAGTATGCAAAAATATATTAGATTTTCTATAAAATAATTCATTTTATTTTGTTTTAACAATTTTCATCATTTTATCAGATCTCAGTGAACATGTACTTTGGTATAAAACGAGCACCACAATGTTTGTAGCAAATGTAAATACTAGCTGGCTTTTGTTTGTCCTACAAATGAATAAAATATTTAAAAAAACTGCATCCGTAAAAACTCCGCTAAAATTGCTGTTTAAAATATTTATTTCAGATTGACAATGAATTAATAATCGTGTGTTGTTGACGGGCACCGCTTGTATTGTTGGGACAGTTGATGTGTGAGTATACTTTTTTTTTATACTACCAAGGTGGCAAACAAGCATACGGTCCGCCTGATGGTAAGCAGCTTTCGTAGCTTATGGACGTTTGCAACATCAGGAGTGTCACTCACGCGTTGCCGACCCTTTGAAAACCTTATAACTCCTTTCTTGAAGAACTTCATGCTTTAGTTTCTTGGGAAAACCTCGACAGGGAGCTCATTCCACAGCCTAATCGTACGTGGTAAGAAATTCCTCTGGAATCTTACGGTACGGCATGTGTGAGGTGCAAGGATGTGAGGATGAACTCCCTGTCGGTGGCCATTGTGTTATAGTAGTGTGGTTTTATTTAAAATATTTTTTATAATTATATTGCTATTGGCTGAATTTTAGATACAAGAGCCAGTTATGAAAACTGGCTAACTATGTAATAACAGTGAAGGAATAAAATAAACTAATTATTCCTATAGTGTCCTATAGTCCGATGAACAGCAATCCGAAATGACTGGAAAGAGATCAGCGTAGGTACAACGGTATACGTGTCTTTCGATGCATAGGAGTGTAATCACTGCAATTTTTCAAACTTTGAGCGGCCATTGTGAATTTATTGACAGAAAAACCAGATCCAGGAAGATCCAGGATTGGCAGCAACTAGGCAGTCAACAGCCAAACAAAGCAGGTATAGAAAAAATATTTTCATCCCTTGCTTACAAATATAATATAAGTACGTTACATATTCACACGCTATGTAACTTTTCAAAATATTTTCCCACCTGTACGTGGCCACAAAGCGTGAACGCACACGATGTTTCGTTTTTCAACAATCCCATCAAATCACGCAGCTAAAGCTACCAAGGGAACTGATTGAATTGAACTCCCTCTACCGACGCCATATTTCTTTTGCCGGTTTTCCCAAATTGAACTTTTACTTACAGTTAAATGTACTTTAATCTGATTGAACTTACGACTTAGATATATCGTTTCAAGTAGAACGTTAGAGTTAAAAATCGTGAAAGTACTCGAGTAAGTCGTATTCGAATTGTTGTGGTGATCAATCGAGTTTTATAATGAGAAATGTTAAGGCTATATACGAGCCAGCAATATAATGTTACGATATATCGTTTTAGATAAGGCTTAAACGATTAAGATGTTGAGTATATTTGAAATCATTGACAATTAATACTTGGCTTGATCAGATTTAAAATAGGTTCACAGATGGCGAAGATATGGATGGATAACGAAAACCTACACTCTTTTAAGTCGATAGAAAACAGTCGTTTCTAAAACTAAGGGTAACCCTGTGATTTGTGACAATTGTATTTACTAGAGTTCATCCGGTAAACTAAATTCGAACGTAATTGCTTCCTGCAGTCCTTCTCCATATGAACTTAAACTGTGCTTAATCTCAAACTCCTCCTACAATATTTTTCTTCACGTATTAATGTAAAAATTTAATAAAGAACAAACAAATGAAAATCACGAAACAAATGACGTTGTTTTGTCGATACACTGTCAATCATAACAATCTAGTTTTCATGTCATAAATCGATAGTTTATCTAACTCGCTCGCTGCTCCTCATAAGAAATGCATGCCTTTCCACTTTATTTATTTACATGGGGTTAGCCCGATAAATCCGGGACTTGGTATCGTATAGGGGACTTTTATTGGAAGTTTATATTTCGTCCGCACCCACCGGATCAATAGGACGTAAAGTTGCATTTTTGGCCATTGTCTTTACGATTTTTAGGGGGTTAACGTGCTGGGTTGATACTATGTCTTTCTTTTGAAATGTGTTACGATGTAATGGAACACTGTATAGGCTTTCTACATATTTCATTTATTGTAGTGCATTTGCTTTTAAATAAATTCTAAAAAGTTTTCATTCCTTCATAATCTGTGGTAAGTTTTTTAATGAAAAAGGCAACTATGTTGCTGTCGACTACAAACAAGTAATTCAGGGACACAACGGAACAGCATTGATTCTAGATAGTTCCAGGTATAGCGGTAGTTTCAACCCCTTTAATGGAACGCCCTGAAACTATGATGACCGACGATCTTCGCAAAGAGGCTAGGAGCAGCTGGATGTGAGAAGTCGAGAATCGTATTTAGAGAGGATTGTGTCCAGCAGTAGATTGTGTGGGCTGGATGATAACAGAAAAAACTTAGGTGTAATTTACATCTGCCTATCCATTTGATGTGGTAAAAGACATGTATTGTCCCATACAATGTACACACACCAATGCACAAAACGCCCGACAACTGAACGTACACCGGTACAGCTTAACAATAATTGTTGTTGCCTATTTACAGCGAGTAATTAACGAGGCGACACACAGGAGACGTGGCCAATTTGTCATGGCCAGCCGGGCCGTAGCTGTGTCGTAGCACTGCTACGCCGTAGCGTGTTGTAGCACTTGATGAGAGGTTTAGTAATAAAAGTGAGTTTTGTTTTATTGTTTGTAGTTAGAATAAGTGTTTGTTGTATAACAGGACTATGTGTTAGTTTTAATTTAAAATATTAGTGTTAAGTTCTCTTGTATGATTATTGTAGTGCGTTTAAGCGTTTAGCTGGTCGAATTAATAGACCTGCAAAGTCAAATAAACGTGTCGGGGTCAGTTCATAGATGGGTGGCAATTTTCTTAAAACAAAATATTATTATTATAAGCCCGCATTGTCCTATTCCAGGGCACAGGCCTCCCTTTTTTCTTTTCATTTCTCTCTGTCTCGAGCTGTTGTCGTCCCAACATGTCGATTACGTCCTACTGCTGGACACGGATTTCTTCTTCTTTATTAATAGAGTTAAAAGGGTAAATTATCCACAGACCTTCATACGGGTTGGTAGAAAACCAAAACAAAACAAAATACCATACCATATATTATAAAATCTATGAAAAAGATATCCTATGATATCCTTTTTTATCTAAATGTTTTTAAAAAACTCACATTCGAAACAACTGCCGACCTTAGATTTCAAATAAAAATTCAGGATTGTAAGCGCATGGGCAAAAAATGTAAATCGTCCCATTTTTACGCATCTTCCCCTCTCTCTACATAACTTTTGCTAAAAATTCTGATAAATCAAGGATATTGGCAATTGCGTATATTGAACAAACATTATAAAGAAAGTGTAACTTCTTTTAGTTTACTACATTTACATTTACTACAATATGTTCTGGGCATAATTTTTTTTTGTTACTTACTCACACACAGGAACACAACTACACCGCTGTGTGTAGTCATTTGGCTGTGGTCTTCTGTAAGGTGGAGGTCCTTCCCCAGTCGGGCTTGCTCGCTAGTATGGTGCCCTACCTCTCTATTCTAGTTTTACTTTTGTTTAAATTTTAACACTGGTATATATATTTATCTATACATATAATAAAATCGTAACCAAGTCGCGTCTGTACATTGAATTTTTTTTCGAAAAAACAATTTATATACGTTGTATTTATGTTACTGAGGCCAAAAATGTGGTTTTTAGAATTTTTGTCTGTTTGTCTGTGTGTCTGTTTGTCTGTTTGTGGCCGCGTTTGTGCGCGATAAACTCAGCAACCATGCAACCGATCTGAATGCGGTTTTCACTTATATGTTGTGGCAACCTTCCCATAACATATAGGCTTTAGTTTATTCCAATCGGTTCACAAATAAAAAAGTTATGGTCACTTTAATAACACACGTGCTATACAAGAAACACGCTTCGATTTATTTAGCTAAAACTTTTTAAAATGTAGTTTGTAAAACCACGTTTGAAGTTTATATAAAAATAAATTTAAAAAATAATGCGAGGTTTCGGAGATATAGCAATCACCAATTTAAGTTGAACTCTCATCAATATCGGCGACCATATTAAATAGAGATCAGCTGACTGGTACATCACGTGTTACGGTACTAGGTTAAAAGTGACCATTTTACAACGAAATGTGATTTAGATTTAGACATTTTAACAGGATGCGGTGCAGATGATAAGCAGGTGATAATCTTTTATGCCCCGGGTTCTTTTGATTCCAAACAATTTTCCGTTTAGCATCTCCAGGAAACTCTATGTTTTAATCCCTGAAATCCATGCAAACGAAGTCATAAACACATATCAGCTATACATCTATACACACATTAATAAAATAGAAGTGTCTGTTTGTTATATCAAAATAACAGCTTTCTATTAAATTCATGTGGCTGTTTACATAGCACTTACAACAGAAATACAATTTTAACAGTTTTATCTCTCTGTCTATCTGTTTGTTGCAGCTAAAATCGTCTTTGATAAAACTAAAACTATATAAATATACTAAGTACGAATAAAATGCGTTAATCATGCCATGACCTAAGACAATCACTGACTAAATTAAACGCCTAATAAAACTTAAACACAAACTATAAAATATTACTATAAAATGAATGCTATTTCATTTTGTGTAGGCGCTAACATTTAACAATACCTTAATTTAGGTAATCAGGAAAGCAGCACAGAAAAGAAAACACTCCACCGAATCTGTCTATCTGGTCACGATAAACTCAATAACTACCAAACAAAATTTCATACGATTTTCACCAGTAGACGGCGTGATTCTTTCATTATAGTTTTGCGAGCGTGAATTGGCTAAAAATATTACGATGATAGTTGAGCGAGTCGGAAAAATCCTGCCGTTGGAGGCAATGTTATTCCTAAATAGATCTAAAAAAAAGTCCATGATACTATGTGTCTATCTGCGACCACAAAAATTACTCACAGCGAAACGCGTGATCGGCCTCTGTCTCATCGGAATACTTAACTGATATATATTTTTAACTGACTTTTAAAAGATGAGGTTCCCTAAAATATTTGCATTGTTTTTTTTTATCCCTAAACATCGTCATTTAAGGGCCGATTTGTAATATTCTTTTTTAAGTGATCGACAAAGCTCGAAAAATTGCCTCAATTAAGTGGCAATGGGTAGGGCATATAGCTCGCAGAACCAATGGCCGTTGGGGCAGAAAGGTTCTAGAGTGGCAACCACGAACTGGAAGACGCAGCGTGGGCAGGCCTCCAACAAGGTGGACCGAAGACCTGGTAAAGGTCGCAGGCAACCGATAGACAAGGTCAGCTCAGGACCGACTGATGTGGAAAACCTTGCGGGAAGCCTATGTCGAGCAGTGGACGTCTTATGGCTGAGATAGAATTACTTTTGTGGCAAACAAGCATACGGCCCAGCTGATGTTAAGCAGTTACCGTAGCCTATAGACGCTTGCAGTACCAAAGGTATCACTTGCGTGTTACCAACCCATTTTTTACACCAGGGCCATAAGATGGGAGCAGAGTATCCATGGGATAGGAATACGTTTCTTTCAAAATTGATCCATAAGTGAGCGTTGGAGTCCTATACTCACACACAGGAACAGAACTACACCGCTGTGTATAGTTATTTGGCTGTCGTCTTCTAAGGTGTTGGTTCTCTGTAAGGTGGAATTCCTCCCCTATCTGAAAAATTTCTCTTAAAAAACATTTTGCAATTGAATGGATAGTTTTTCATATTGTTTCACATTATCTCAATGATAAATAATTAGTCGATGGAGATCAGACATAATGTGTAATTAAATGACTGTAACTAATCACATTCAATGAGCAAATCAAAATGGTACAATTAAACTAATATGATTATACAGCTGGATATAGGCACCGAAACTTCGTAATTAAACAATGTACAAAAAAAATGCATGGTTTCAGAGATATACATAATAATAGATACCTACATATATATCGAATTTACGTTGAACTCTCACCAATATGGTCGACTATAATAAATAGGGTTCAGTTTACTGGTTTTTTATTCAGTTTTGTTCCGGGAGCTTATGTAGAGTACTATATCTCTATTAATAGAATGATGAATCAAAAAGAATCTAATAACTATGCAGTTCAATTTCTGAAATCCTTGAGCACTACGGTGGACCATTATGCCCTTTAGGAATTTAATAAATTTTTAGCTCACCCAAACTAGTACAGTATCTATCAGGTTCATCATATCAACCCATAAATGTCCCACTGCTGGGCACGGGTCTCCCCCATACACTTGGAGGGATATTAGCCTACTACACCACGCTGGCCAGACGGATTGGTATAGGGTTTTATTTTGAATTTTCCTTCTCTTGCAGTGGATATTGTCTGCCTGAATTACTCCTTTAGTCGACTCTTAGGACACCCTTGGGATAGATAGGGGTGGTGATATTTTGTATTCTTAATCCGTCACCACACGGAATCCTATCAGGTTAGAAGTGTAAAACGAAATGTATGGATGCAGAAATTTCTACAGGGCATAAGCTAAGCACAGATAAGCTATGCGATAGACCATAAGATTGTTCACGTTTGCGCTAAGACAATTTGAAGAGCAGAACAATCGTGCAAACAAGGAATATTTCTTTATGAAGTTTATTAATTGCAGAACCTTAATGTTCAAAAGAAAAACGTAATTGACAAATCAACAAACGCACAGTTTAAATCACAAGACACTCAGATAGCTATTACGATATAGGCATCCGCTAAGAAAGGTTTTTTAAAATGTAACCGCTAAAGATGACAATCAGCCGATGAAAGTTTGTAGTTTTCAGATTTACAGTAAAAGACTGAACACGCGAACGAAGTCGCGGGTACAGCTAGTTTATTAATAAGACTGCACATGTGGTCTAGTGGTTAGGGTGGTCATTTCGCTCTCATTGGTGAAAGTCAGTGATAATGTGAGTTTAATTCCCATGCAGAGCTAAAATTAGTTATTGCTGCTATTTTATTATAATTATTTTTTGAGAACTATGAATGCTTTTTTTCTAGTCTAGGCGTATTTTTTGCCCGTGAATTGTATATTTAAAAAGTCTCCCGTAAAACAAAGCTTGTTATCTAGTGAGAAAATAGTTTTTTAATAGATAATAAATACTTAGCAACTTACTTACGTAAATTTTATACCAAAATACAAACAATTTTTCTTCTTAGCATGCTGATGGCAATTTAAGTTGACCTAAAAATTGCCACGAGTTTAGCTTTTCCAGTAGCGTCCGAATACTGTTTGAACCGAATGTTCGATATTTCTCTCACCCTCCACTTCCCCTAAAACGTAACTACCTATTTCCAAAAGTCGCAAAATCAGTGGCATTGGAGGCGAATTCGATGCGGCGGCGGTGGCGCGGTCGCTCGGTGCATTACACCGGAACCAGTGGCCGATTGTTGCGGTTCCACCGTAATGGGCTTAATTCTGATGCGGCTTTGGCTTTTACCCATTGTTTACCTGCGCATGCGAATATAAATCTGCATTTGTATAGTCCGTGATGTGTTTCGTTGGATGTGAGATTGGTTTTTTTAATTAAAGGAAAAGCTAGACTGTATTTTGGAAACGAAATTGTTTTAAAGAATGCTCGGTTGTCGGTGTATTGTGTCTGGTTTATATTAGTAGCGTAAGTTGTGGTAGTGAGTAGGGTTTTCAGAATTCCTTAAGCGTTGTACTATAGCAGAAAGGGCTATAAGTTATATAAAAAATAAGTATATGCGGTTGTAGTCCATCGGAAAAGTACAGGTATGTATACATAAGGCGTGAGTCCGATCCCAGGTCTACCACCTGCTAAAGCTGTGGCAGCAAAAATCGGGAAAAAGCTACAATAAAAAAGTTTACTTTTATTTTTTTATTCTACTTGGGTGGCAAGTGGCAAACAAGCATACGGCCCACCTGATGCTAAGCAGTTACCGTAGCCTATGGACGCTTACAATAGTAGAGTTATCACTTGCGTGTTGCCGACCCATTTTTTTACACCAATTTTATGATGAAGAAAGAAACGTTTTGAAAGAGAAATTTTCTTTAAAAACGCATCTTTAAATGGGCCCATTTAAAGATGCGTTTTTAAAGAAAATTTCGACCTGTACTTATAAACAGAAACACACTTACACCGTTTTAGTTATTTGGCTGTGGTCTCCTGTAAGGTAGAGCCCTTCCTCAGTTAGGCTTGCTCGCTAAAATGGCGCCCTACCTCTATATTTTTAAATTAAAAAAAATAATAAGAAACTATTTCAGCCACTTTTATATGTGAGATTATTTATTATACACAGTGGTTCAAAAAAAGTTACTTATTTAATCAGTAATATATTGCATCATCATTTTATTTCAATATTACCGACTACAGTAAGGATTCTCTCGGTTAAATGGGTACGAAGTATTCGTATCTATTGATTTACACGGCTCAGTGTCATGGCTGCGGCTAGACGGTCTGGTTGGCTAATTATCTGAAGCCAATGAGGCTAGAAACCAACCTCTACTTAGCTGTTTGTAATAGTGAATGCAGTTTGGGGTTTAAGTTCTTTAACAATGTAATGCGTACTATGATTATTTTTATAAGTGTCGTAAGAAAAAAAAAACTTAAAAATACATTGTGATTTCATTTCCGGATCAATTAAAGTGGTATCAATTTAGACCCTGGTAGGTATTGTATCCGGTAATCGGAAATAGCTGAACTCCGAACATGGGTGACTTAACTTAGGAGAGCTTTTTTATTTTGTAAAACAACATAATCTGTATTTCTCTACTAAAATGGTAGAGCTTATATAGATAGATATATGAGTATTTGTTATTTGTGTATTAATATTTGGGGATCAGCCGCCAGGGTAGCCAGTCTTCGTCAAGATGGTCTAATTTGACGATTAATCCGATGTACTACCCCGCAAAGGATGTAAACTCGATACCATGATTTAAATTATAAATAAATCACGCCAAAATATAGAGATATACGAAAAGAAAATATTTAATTTAATTTTTCACGCATTGAAAAAATAGTGTTGGAAAAATGTTAAACACGCTTTAAATAAATAAATCGCTTCTCACTCATAAATATATAGGTACATTGTATTGTTTTTAATTTATGAACTACATCCCCACCATGTCACAAACAAACCTAACCCAACCACATTGACATCCAACGAATTTACTAGCAAACTTCCAATTTTATGACGTCACGTTACAAGCCGTGTAGCCAAAAGTTAAATTGAAACTGGTAGACAAACCGCACTCACATGATTTATTAGCCACATGTGAATACATTCGCACCACTGTGCAGTTTGTATGTAATTGAGCGCGTATTGTGAACAGCGTTGCCTAGGGATCCCGTGGTTTTGCACAGTGGGCCGTTAAAACTTGGATCGTAAGAAGTTTTGAGTTTTATTGTTGTCTGGCTAATCAAGCTTTTAGGTGTTATTTGTTTATATTTTACTAGGGTTCGCCCGCGACTTCGTCCGCGTGGTAAATTGGAATATTTTCCCAGATTTTGCAACATATCTCACTGCTGCTCCGCTCCTATTGATCATAGCGTGATGTAATTGCCTATAGCCTTCCTGGATAAATGCACTATTCAACAAAAAAAAAATCTAATCGAACCAGTACTTTCTGAGATTAGCGCCTTCAACCAAACAAACAAACTCTTCAGCTTTATAATATTATAGTATAGACTATAGTTTCAGCTCGCGGCTCCCTCTGCACGTACAATGCTACGAGAACAGTGTTTTCATCATCATCATCATCATCATCAGCCTATCGCAGTCCACTGCTGGACATAGGCCTCTCTGGTGGAGCGACAATCTTCGCAAAGCGGCTGGGAGTAGCTGGATGCGGGAAGCCGAGGATCGTGCTAGATGGCGTGCACTTGGAGAGGCCTAAAAGCGTTTTATTTTGGCCTAAATATGGGCAATCTAAATAACCCTGTTACCAGGTTGGTCTTTAACCCAACCATAAGAAAAAGTAGCTTGTGCTATTGTAAATTTTATTCTATTTCTAATCCAAAAGATATACAGATCCATTCAGCCGTTTTTGCGTGATTGAGGCACAAACATCCAAACTTTGCCATTTATAATATTAGTATAGATTTTACGATTAGGTGTGTTAGTTGAGTTTATTCAAGTTGAGAACGTTATTCGTTATGACGTCATAAAATATAACGTCTTGGTAATTTACATGTTGCCGTCCATTGCTTTTAATCGCCAGCTCTAGACAAGCAATACCAATAAAAAGTTTTTTTTATACTACTTGGGTGGCATTCAAGTATACGGCCCGCCTGATGTTAAGCAGTTACCGTAAGCTGTGGACGCCCGCAACACCAGAGGTATCAAGGAGGTATCGCTTACTTTGCTTATTTGCATGTTGCCAACACAAAAATTTAAACACGTTTTGTAGGTTTTATGATAGTATGCCTGATATAGGAAAACATTTTTTTCTAAAAACGCATCGCTAAATAACCGCTCAAACTCAAACTCAAAATTCATTTATTCACCTAGGTTACAAAGTAACACTTATGAAGGTCATAAATAATGAATAAGACAGAAAGATGATGTCAACAAAAAAAAATCCTACGGCTAGTTCACTGACGTGAGGCCTTGAAAAGAACGAGCGAGAAACTCAGGCTAGAAACCATGATGATGATAGAGGATGATAATTTTTGTTAGTAGGTCCTTCCTTAGTTAAACTTGCTCGCCTGTGCCTACCACTCTCCTAAAATACACATCAGGAAACGTTAAGCCCTGTATCACGAAGGACTTTACAAATATACAGATTACGGACAAAAAGTGTATGAACACACAGTTTTGCCCCGTATTGGAATCAAACCAACGACTTCCGGCTTAGCAGTCAGGGTACAACTACGCCAACTACGTCACTAGACCAACAGGCTAGTCAAATAAGTAGTACCTACGTCATATGTTCTTTTCCTAGTCTAAACTAAAAATTCACAATAAATTAGAATTTCTTAACAGAAAAACCTAATATAATAATAATATATTCGGGACAACTCACACATTGCTATCTGATCCCAAACTTGGCAGAGCCTGTACTATGGTAACCAGACAACTGATAAACATACTTATATATTTCTAAATACATACATATTATAGATAAATTACACCCAGATACAGAACAAACATTCGTGCTCATCACACAAAGATTTGTCCTGGGTGGGAATCGAACCCACGACCTCTGGCGTAGCAGTCAGAGTCACTAATCACTAGACCAACAGGCCAGTCAATATCCATTAAACCTCAACGTAATTCAGACCTGTGAGGTAGTTATCTATACTGTACTTACAAAAAAACACACTATCGTTTATAAACCATAGTATAACAGTATACATATACCTGTAAAATTTTTACCTTAGCAACTAAGCACTGCAGTTGAAACTGAAATGATCCCGGTCAAACGCACGATAAGTCCCGGGACAAGATAAGACGCGGTTAATACAAGAACAAAGGACGGTGTGTCCCGGGGCAGAGATACACTGCCCTTTTGGGGTTATTCTCTAAGTACGGATATATTTTTGAGCGACTTTCTGCTCTACATAATATCGCTCGAAGATTTTTACAAATAATTAGTCCTATTAAAAATACTGTAGTGGTCAAATTCAATTACAATTCATATAAAAATTCGTTAATAAACAGAGGAGACAAAGATACTCAAGTCAAGATATTGTAATCACAGTCTAAAAAATGTTTCTACGCTGTATTATCATAAAAGGTTATAATTCTGAGGATAATATTAAAAAAAATAGAATTTGTGACAATTATTATGCCAAAATAATATTAAATTGTAAGTTCTTATTTATTTTATATCGTTCTATTTTCGGTTCCGTTATCAGTTCCAACCATTGGCGAAGAAAGAAAAGAAGGTGCAAGGAAGTACAGTTGTACATTAACGTCTACGATTGTTGCACTTCTCCTTATTGTAAAAAATATAAAAAAAACAAATCAAAATTGTTAATCAGCTCTCCTTCCTGGCATCGGCCTATCAATGTATCGTAAAAGTAATTACAGACATTATCTTAAGTACAACCAAACTCAAACAAAAAAAAATATTTTTGTGGATCAACATTTTGTACATGCGGGCACCGACAGCATGCCACATACTGATAAATGGCGAGGACACTACTTAAACCATCACAAATGTAATCAAATTTTAAACAACTTCACTTTTCATATTTCTTCAATCGTAAAATATCGTATAATACAATAATAAGCACCCACAAAATTGTACCTACAGTCCTGTCTGTTCGTGAAACGTTATTATCTGCTCAAAGGCTTCACTTCCGTCTGGCTGGTCTTCCCAAATGTTTCTTTTTTACGCACGCTTTGATCTCAGGTCTTGTGCGTATAACAGGTACTAGTAGTTTGTAACTAAGTGATGGTTACCCCACCCTGGGTTAGCGAGACGAGTAATTTGAATGGAATGTTAAAGTTTGGGCAATTTTCCTCTAAGCTGCGACCTTAGTCAGATATTTTATTTCTAGTTTTTTAAAGGCAATTCCCGCTCAAGGGAACAAGCCCTAGGTTGCGGGGGACTTTACTAACATACAATAAACACACTGTAAGTACACCTAGACTCGTGACAATTATTTATGGAACACTCAAATTTTTGTCCCAACCCATGTCGCAGTAGTAAATAGCGAGGTAACCACCCAACCGTATGTCAAATAGGTGAAACCTTTAAATATAATATCTGACTGTTTTTAAGTAGTAAATTACTATATATTATTATATTATTTGTATTTTAATAACTATTCTGGTAATTATCGTATAAAATAAATGAATTGAAAGTGATAAAACAAAATTAAAACAGCTTTAAAATGTTTAATACAGTTACAAAAATATGTAGAACTATGGACTTCGTCCGCGTGGTAATGTGGAATATTTTCCCCAATTTTGCAACATATCTCATTACTGCTCCGCTCCTATTGATCATAGCGTGATGATAGCCTATAGCCTTCCTGGATAAATGCACTATTCAACAAAAAAAGATTTTTTCTAATCGAACCAGTACTTTCTGAGATTAGCGCGCACCAAACAAACAAACTCTTTAGCATTATAATATTATTAAGTATAAATAGTAAAATTGAGGGTTTTGTTATACAGTGACAACACACATCTACGCTCCTCGCCTCCGTGGTAAGAAGTCACCGTATCTAACTTATGGTATCGTATGGTTTTATGCGGGTTTCCCACTAAACACCATGCAACGTCACACGTAGACTGTGGATGCTTTCAATACAAGGAGAATTACTCACGCATTTCCAATACATTCATATTATAATACAAGCGTTTTGCATAATAGGTAAACTTGAAATAATAAAAATAATTTTCCTAAATCTATAATAATAACGCACATAAACACATCGTCACGACTGTTTTCATAGAGATTTTAAATTAAAATTCAATAGTTCTAACTCTTTAAGCGGAATGTATATCTAAGTTAACTTTTCCAAAGATACACTAAATGCTCAGACATCAAAAGATTGATATTCTCAACTTTACAGACGTATGCATAAAAAATTAAAACATCTACAAACGAAAGAAAAACAAAAAATTTCAACTGCATTCATTATAAGTTATTATTAGCATTTTAGTTGGTTTGACTTTAGTACTCTTTAGGAAGACTTAGGAAAGTTCAGTCTTTGTATGCGACTGGTGAAGCAGAATAAAGATGATAACCTGAAGCGACTAGAATTTTAATATGTACTACTACTAGCTGTTATAATCTATCTCTGTGCCAAATTTCATCCAGATCCGTTAAGTAGTTTTTGCGTGAAAGAGTAGCAAACATACATTCTTAAAATATTAGTAGGACTTGGTCATTACGTCTATAACAGACTATGATTTATGGTGCAAGGTTCAAGGATACGTCACTTTTAGTGGCTTAACATATCGATGGGAGAAAAGCATGCTCTACCAAAGAACTGACAAGAAAAATTTACGGCAGCTGATGTTAAGCCGACTTTATGTCGAAACGAAGCTTCAGCGCAATTTTTCGGCCTTCCACTAGGTGCTTTTGCCATTTTGTACGCTTTTGAGCTAAATTCTCTATTTAGTTATTCTCTAGTTTATATTATTAAGGTTTGAAGAATTCTTTAACAAATCAAAAGCAATTCTTTGTAAATTATATTTAGTTTATATCATATTAATGGATATATTATCGTCACTGGAAAGGCAAAATTACTTCTGTCATACAAAGTGGGCATAATTGAGTTATATACATATTCGGAATCAGCGATTTTTTCTGCGTCGATCTGCCTAGGAACCATTGCAAACAGAGCATTTTTGTGGCGTTTAAGTAACCTAAAAAAAGGTGCTGCTTTTTTTTCCTAATTACTGAAGCGACGCGTTTTTTGGCCAATTTTTCACTCATGTCGCTCAAGAAATATTTCCTGAATATTAAATATTAAGTTTGGCGCTTGAGTAAAATTGCCTTTGTGTAGCCTAAAAAAGAATGGCCTTTAAGTAATTTGTGCTTACCTTGAATGTAATAAAAATTCAGCTAAAGAAATTTTAACTGATTACGAAAAAAAAACATTTAAAGTAATTTTAGTTAAAGTTACTTAGTTATCCTATCGCCTCATGAGTCAAAATCCTAGACATGAGGAGTATAAAATATTTCCCTTGAAGTTATTTTGATACACCAACACGACACTAAAATTTATGCTAAAGAAATTTCATCCTACTCAAATTTACTAATAGTATTGTGTTCAGTACTTTTAAAATACAATCGTTGTTTACATTGGTGGCGTTTAAGAAAATTTGGCTTACTAAGTTATTGGGTCAAAATTACTGAAGCGCCACTTATCTTGGAAAGTAGTAAAAAAAACGAATTTCAACCACTTCCAGTAAACGCATGCTACAAATAGAATTATTTATAAAGTTATTTCATTGAAATCGGATGATTGTGTAAAAAGATATGATTTTTTTTCTAAAAATAAAAACTTTGATCGGCTTTATCTCGAAACAACCTATTTTCACTTCAGTAATTTTGCCTTTCCAGTGACGTTATGTAATTTTCACAACTGAGTAATTCCAACGGCGCGTGGCGTCCAAGAATCAAGCATTAGCTTAGTTTGGGGCCAAAGAAAAACTCAGTTTTGAATCATGTATTTTATTTAAATAATTTAAATTGACTTCTATTCAAAAGTGATACAGGCTATTTATGAATACTCGGAGTCGCCCAGTTGTCAAAATTCGATTGTAAGTCATAATTAGGCAAGGAAAATCAACAAAATAAAATAAAAACAGTTCAGTGCCTGAAATGTTTTGTTTTTATTTTTTTGTACTACGTGGCGAACAAGCATTCGGTACGCTTGATAGTTAGCAGCTTCAGTAGCATAAAGAGTATGTATGCTTTCAATAACAGAGGTATCACTTGCGTGCTGCCAACCAAAAAAATTAACACCAGTTTAGTGTTGGAATATTCCTGGAATAGGAAAATGTTTCATTAGAAACGTACCCCTAAATAAGCATTTTAATAAAAATAAATATTTCTAAGTGTTCGCGAAAAAAAAAAAAAGAAATTCGTGAAATAAACATCAATACTGGCATTGAATCCAACGTTATTTTCTAATATTTCCAACGATATAAAAATAAGAATCCAATAAAATAATGGCGTTTTTTTGTTCAAAACCATTACATTATTTTCCCCCGGTAGACACAATACATCTCGAACGATGAAGGCGTCAAACAAAATTGAAAAGAACCTAATGGATCAGTTTTTTCCAGGGCGAGATTAGAAAAAACTTTTTTCGGGATCAAAATGGGGAAATTCATAATTAATTTGGCACCCTTACTTTTGGGATACAATGGACTGCATTTTAAAGTTTTAAAATAAAAGGCTTAAAGGTGAAAATGGGGTGATTGTTTTTATTAAGTCTTTTATCCTGCAAGCAATTGTATTCCATAATTAATTGCTTAACATTACAGTACATACTCCTTGTAACGATTAGGTATATATGCTCAAGCTAAAGGAATCAATAACATTTAAAGAAGCTTTAAGAAAATTTACGCAACGTTACTAATCTTCGATATGTGGTGCCCTCCACATATCGAAGATTAGTAACGTTGCGTAAATTTCTCGCTAGGAATACTGTTAGATTCTCACACAGCCAAATTTTTGTGTATAAACCACTGTCCGTGATTAACATGTTCGTAAAATCCGTGGTGAGACAGGGCTTATTCCCTAAATCAACTCGATTTCAAAAGTCAAACACAAGGTACACTCGGACTCGTAACAACTACCGCAAAACACACAAATTATCTTCCTATTTGAGAATAAAACCTAGA
Organism: Trisateles emortualis; assembly: GCA_947095525.1. Classification (NCBI taxonomy): domain Eukaryota; kingdom Metazoa; phylum Arthropoda; class Insecta; order Lepidoptera; family Erebidae; genus Trisateles; species Trisateles emortualis. The sequence goes on along the minus strand of OX352736.1, from coordinate 13,384,117 downwards.
ACCACTACAGCACGAGTGCAATTTGTATGATTGCCTTTTTTGCATAGGAATAGTTAGTGTGAGAGCGTTATTGGTAACTTTTCACAGCATGACAGTTCAAGCAGATTGGTACCGATTATTACTTGCTATACCCAATATTATCAACGCTGGATTTAAAATTTCCTTTGCCTTAAGGCTATGACATATAAAAAACAAAACAAGTAGGTATTGTAACCTACATTGAAAGAAAAAAGAAAATAAGAATTTCGTCAATTCCCTTGGGATGAACATGAATTACGTCCACGTTCCTGTCCAAACAAGGCTTAGCTTAATTAATCTGAAAAATCCACCTTAGGCGTAGTTACTTTATCAGATTAACACAGATGAAGAAGTACAATCTTACTACCAGTAATATTTGATATATACATATTACATATTATTTATTTGTATTACCAGCCAAATAATTGTATAGTTTCGACGGAGGGTAATCCTGGTGATCTACAGGATTTCCTACAACAGACACCAGTCTCTTTAACATGTACTACATTAAAACCACTGTTATGTGATGATGAGAATATAAATAAAATATTATTTCCTTTATTTATTTTTTAAATATAATTACCGTAATTATTTAATATAAAAAACAGTTCCCCACCGGTAATGGCAGGGGTATTCCGTAAGAGCGAAAACCGAGCGACCTCGAAAACGGAGCAAAATCTGGCTGTCAGATTAAAAATCTGCATTGAGCGATAACCGAGCCTTTTTAACGTTTAGCAATCGTGTGTGCCGTCACCGAGCAATCACAACTGTCAGTTTGCGATCGCTGTTTCGTAGAGAATCAGGCGGCGGGAACAAAGTCCAAGCTACCGGCGGTTAGGGCTCCAGAGACAGGAACCTCATCACTATTATTTATTGTTATTATTAATATTCTATGTAAAATAACCCGATAGATTAGTATAAACCCATTAATATGGTCACTGAACACGAAGTCTTTATTTATACATTTAATAGTGACTTAAGCAATAAAATAAAAACTTTCAGAATAATCAAAATCGCAATCGCCGCAAACTCGCTACGATATTTACATTCCTATTTATTCCACAGTCTAAACATTCTTCATGCATACTCGTTGGTTTCTGAACCGTCGTAACGACAAGAAAAAGAACGAAAGAAGTCTTTCATCCGATAAATAGCAAGCCCGATTGGGGAAGGACCTCCATCTTACAGAAGACTACAGCCAAATGACTACACAAAGTGGTGTACTTGTTGTGTATGAGTACAGGTCTCCAGCGCTCATTTAGGGATGCGTTTTGAAAGAGACGTATTCCTATCCCAGGGATAGTCCCACCATAAAGCCCCGGTGTAAAAAAGGAAATTCTCTCACTTTTAGAAAGTTCTGACGGAAAAAAAGAGAAAATTGGCAGAATATAGTTTAACCCGGGCGAAGTCTGGGTGCAATAAATATTTTCCTTCTTTTTATTTTTATAATAAATAATATTTAAGACAAAGCCAAACATATCTTATTAATTTTCATTTTATTAATAACCAGTAGTAACACGTCTCTAGTAACGGACATCTCATTACGAATGTTTCGTACACATTACCAACGTTCCGTTTCGTCCAAATGGGGGTTAATTTCATTAGCGTGGACTCAACGAATCGTGTGATAACTTTAGTGATGCTGTGTGGAAGGGCGCCCAGGGGATATAAATGTTTGCTGTGACGTTAATAAGCTGGTAGTTTTCATTTTGTGAAGGCTTGTGGAATTTTGTTTTTTGTTGTATTAAGAGTTTTATATGGGTAAGGTATATGAGTAGTAATTTAGGATATTTTTCCACTTTTACGAGTTTTTATTTGGTGTAATTTTTTTCTATTAAAAAAACAACTCCCGCACTAGGTAATGTCGCAGGGGACTTTACAAACATACAATGCACGGATATAAATTACACCCAGACTCGAAGAAAATATTTATGAACAATACAAAGTTTTATCCCGTGTGGGAATTGATCCCTGGGATCGAATCCGAGGTCGTCCGGCTTAGCAGTCAGGGTCACCACCACTAGACCAACAGGCCAGTAGAACTTTCAAACAATCATATGGCCTACCTAATGTTACCGTAGCCAGACGCTTGCAATACCCAAAAGACTATAGCATGGAGTTCTTCAAGAAAAGAGTTATAAGGTTTTAAAGGGTCGGCAACGCGTGAGTGACACCCCTGGTGTTGCAAACGTCCATAGGCTACGGTAACTGCTTACCATGAGGTGGGCCGTATGCTTGTTTGTAACTTTGGTAGTATAAAAAAAATATTTAAAAAATACCAATTTTTTTACACGCAGGGTATTGTGCTCGAGTATCCATGGGATAGATAGTTTCGCTAAAAACGCATCCCTAAATGAGCGCTGGACAGTACTCACGCATAGGAATACAATTCTTCTTCTTTTCTTCTTTGTTTTTTTTAAATACAACTCCCGCACCAGAGAACAAGCTCTGTGTCGCGGGGGACTTTACAAACATACAATTTACGGACACAAATTACATCCAGACTCAGAAAAATTCTTTATAATAATAATAATAATAATAATCATTTATTTCGGATTCATTTTACATCCATATTTGTTAGTACAATTGCAAGCTTACAAACTATTGTTAGTAATAATTAATATAATAATAATAATTTAATTTTATAATACATATATAATACAATAACATTAGATAATTGCCAGGTGGACTCCCCCATGATGGTGACCACTCACTATACGACTGCGTGCAGCCGTATCCAGCGAGCCAGCATTGGAGATTATTTTTATGCCTCACACAAAGTTTTGTCCTGTGTGGGAATCGAACCCACAACCTCGTGCACAGCAGGCGCATACTGCGGCCACTGGACCACCCAGGCAGTCAATTATTCGACTCGTTTCCTATCTGTCTTAAAATGACGCATCTATCAAGTTAAATACAACACTACAACAATAATGCTTATGGACAAAATTTAAAACCAACAAATAAGTAGTCAAATTCTCAATAGTCAAATAATTGTAGTCTAAAATGTCCTCTCTAGCTTATACAGTTTCTTACCACATTTCATGCATATAATATCAGTGCTATCTCGATGGCGGTCGACCGACATTCTGACCTCTAATTCCGGATCTCTGCTCAAATATCTTCCTGCTCTGTGTGGCATTAGTCCTTTGGCATATATTATGGCCACAGTATAACTAGCAGCTACTTTAAGTGGTAAGAGCGCTATTGAATCATTAATGTTCTTCTTGAAAACTAGAAGCAAAATATTTTTTTCAGAAACAAAAAAATACATTAGATTTTGTTTTAACTTTTATGTATTTATGGTGTGTATCAAGCTGGTAATCTCTTACCTTTAACCCTCAGATCTTATTTTGAATCTGAGAGTACTTTTTATACTTGAATTGTGCAATGATGAAAGTCCCCCGCGATAGAAGACTACTTCCTTAAGGCAGCAAACATTGGTGTACTTAATCGAAAATTTAACCAAAGGAACTAGAGAAAATCGTATTGGACTAAAGAGAAACAAGAGTAGCTATTATAGATATTATAGTAACCCATTAAAAATACACAAATTTATCGACCAATCAATGGCATCATTACCATAACTGATTGGCTAGATCCATGTTGATCCATTCAGAAAATACGTTGACCAATAATTACGAGGGTACAGTGTCCATGTACTCGTAATTATCGTAGAGGGACCAAAAGTTTACTATAAAACGGACGTTGTGAACAAATTAAAACACCTACGAGTATGTACAGCTTAAAATTAAACAGCTACGTCTTACCGATATGATAGAGTTAAATTTTGACAAATAATGAAGAGTGGCCGACTGAGAAGGTTGCACGCAAAATGTGCTAGTTCTATCCCGGGTGGCAGTACCAATGTGAAGTTTACTTTGTAGAGTTTATAAATTCTCCAATCCGCATTAGGCCAGCGTATGTGAATTTAGACCTAAACCATCTCCCTCCCCCTTTCTGATAGAGTAAAAGAGACTCGTACCCAGCAGTGGGGGATATATATGGGTTGCTATTTAAATATTATAAGGTTACAGCTATAGTGATTATAATGATACTGTTAAAGCACTATTTTCTTAGCTATTGCATAATTCAGACTGACATAGACTTACGCCTGGTTTTGGATCTTTGATCGGCAGAATCACTTGAATTAAATTTGGAAAAAATATTAAATTATGGATCTCTAGAACTGGGGGTTTGTTAATACGTGAGTCTTTCGAGCGAGAAAGAGAGCAGAGCTGAACTATATAGCGTGTTTGCTCCGTCCCGCTTTCTTGTCATGGTAAGCCCCAGCATAGAAACAGAACAGGGAATTGAGCCTCCTTTTGGGTGTCACTGCATAAACAGCCCAATTTCGTAGCGTTTGTGAAACTTTATCGGCTTCGAAACGTTACAAAGAAGATGACATCACTTGTATGAAGTGAGTTCGCTGTATTTCTTTAACCTGTGGTAGTACTCCCAGCAGATTTCGACACACCTTGCTAATTGGCTAGCTCGATCGTGACCACTCGATTCACTATTCGGAATTGCATTCCCGTATTTGAATTTGTATTGATTTGTTCGTTATTTAGATGAAATGCAGCCGCGGGTATTGAAATAAATTTAACTGGAGTATAAAAATATTAAATGGTGGATTAAATAAATTCGTTGTCAAATCGCTATGTACGGGCGTTTTCATTAGATTTTTTGTTGTACTTAATTCAGTCATTTGAAAAAGCAATGCCTAAAAGCATTTTCATCTCCCACTCTATTTATATATTTTGAAGTCGCTTTTTTTGTTTTTTGTCAAACTATCTGTGGTTGAACATAATCTGTTGATGACGCAATCAATTTTCATAGGTACCAACCTCATTGGTAGTTTTAATGCTGTTCATATTTAGACATTTATTTGTTTTATTGTTTTTTACACAAATACATTCCCAAAAAATATCTCCACGTGTGCTTGTACTTAAGTTATATACCCAGTCTCTATCATATTACCTACTGTATTATAATTAGATTCTTAATTTTGATTTCGGAACTGATTTTAAACTCTGAACACGGTAAAATAATAATAAGTTTTGTAAATTGTATCAAAGCAGTCTTGTCACGATTGTGAAAGTTAAAAATTACTGTTCGGTTCACGTCCGAGCCCTTAATGAAGAAGTTAATGAGATTGGGACCGACCTCCTTCGCTATCGATTAGTGCTATAACACTGATAACGATCCTCGAGAGTTTTGTCTGTATGTATGGTATTGTTTAGTATGATAACTACATTTTGGACTAGCATGATGGCGCATTAGTAGTGTGTTCGACTACAGTCAGGTTCGATGCTCGGGATGGGTAGAGTGGTACCTACGAAGTCATTTTAGGTAGTACCTAGTAGAAGGTGGAAAATATGCATTTAAATTGCATGGCGGTAAGCAGTTACCGAAGCCTATGGACTCTTGCCATACCTGTGGCATCATTTGCGGGTCGCTGAACTAACGGTTTGTTTGATGGGTAACCCTTGGATAGGAAAACGTTTCTTTAAAAATGATAGACATAGATTAAAAAAATATAGTCCAATAGGAAAAAGTCCTATTGGACTGCCTTGGTGGTCCAGTGGTCGCCTGCTGTGCACGAGGTTGTGGGTTCGATTCCCACACAGGACAAAACTTTGTGTGACCCACAAAGAGTTGTTTTGAGTCTGGGTGTAATTTGTGTCCGTTAATTGTATGTTTGTAAATTACCCGCGACAGAGCTTGTTCTCTAGTGCAGGAGTTGTCTTTTTTAATGAAATTAATGAAATGAAATTTGAATAAATTTTTTGGATCAGCAATATTAGAATATAGTCTAGCTAAATAGGTACAGGTAAATCCAATTCGAATAGTAGTCAAAAAAAAAACCTTTGAAACTTTTTACTAAGTGTGGTTACCTCGTTAGTGATGGGATCAAATTCAATTAGTTCATTGAGCCTTTTTCACGTATAACTACTTTCTTCGAGAGTGAAACTTCAGGCATTAATGAGCACCATCCGAAATGAATAATTCAGTTATCTGGTTTAAGATTGTGTGTTATGAATATTTATTCAAAATCAACTATTTCGTACTTATTTTCTGGTAAAATTGCGAAGATGGTTTTATTCTTCGAATTTAAAAATATTACTTTTGTACTAGGAACTGATTGGTCTGATAGTCTAGTAGTGCGGGACTGTGACTGCTATAGTCACAGATCATTGGTTCGATTCCCATTCAGGACAAATCTTGTATGAGCACGACCTATAATGTATATACTTTATTACACTCAAATTTTGTACAATAATAAAAATCTTATTGATTTACTAAGGGACGTACACACAAAAAATAAAATAAAGCTAGTTAAAATAACTATAAAAAAACAAGATTAAAAACACGTTTGTATGTATTTGACTTTACACTTAAATCTTAACTTTATGATAAAGTTTTATTACCAAGAACACGAACATAACAACCCAAGTACTGTTCATATAGAATAGAATACAACCCTTATTAACCACAATATTCCTTAATGCAACATAACTCCTTTCAACCACACACCTCAACTAAAATATGACTCAACAGCAATATAAACTAAACTATAAATACAAAATTACTATATTCAACAACTAATGTTCACCACAACGGGATCAAATTTGGGTCTTAAATGTAAATTTCTGTGTGCTCGTCCCATTCCGACGTTCACATAATCACGTTTAGACCCGTATACTTGAGTATTATACATACAACTAATCCACAAATATGCTTAAGTTTCATCGTTATACCTACATGAATATCGAGAAGGCATTACCTCGATCGCTAATAGCCAATATCTGCCGCCAAAATTGCCTTCCTAACGACATTTCAGCTGCATGTAATAAAATCCGTAATCCTATTACTGAGTGGAATCGTTTTTGCCCACGTGGACATAATATCGGTCATAATATGAAAAAAAATATCGTTTTGAAATGTTCCATAGTGACGTTCTATGAATAATTTATATTTCGAACGTTTTTATTTTTAATGGCCAGGTATATACGTTACCATTAAAATTAAAGTGGTTTTTTAATTAGTTTTTTATTACTTTAAATGGATAAGTCATGATTGGTTTGAAGTAATGGTATTGTTTACTACTTGTGCCTACTAGTATTCTTAGCTCGAAGAAAAAACCCAGCAATAAAGCCCCATGGCCAAATGTAAGGCCAGCTTCAGGCATTTATTGAGAATTTCTTGACCGAAAAACCCAATATTTTGGACCTGCCCATCAATCGAATCCAGGACCTCGTAATCAGCAGTCAGCAGTTCAGCAGTCGTACACTATGACCACTAAAATGGGAAAATATCGACCTCAAACAGGATTCGAACCTCTGCGTCTAAGGGACTGACCCAGCCCACTATTAATTATGCTATCCGAGTTCCCACTCCTATACTATAAGTTTCGAATTTGACCACCGCTTTACACATCTGTGACGTCAGCTTCTTGCTAATTGCCTAAAATATTTAAATTTATTTCGTACTTATTTTCTATGGCCGCGTATGTAACCAGAGTTTGGTAACCAGTATCCTAAGAGGAAAAATTTATCCTCATAAGATACCAGTATCCAAGTAATAGGATTTTTTTCTTTCGTGTAACTGAGTTTCAGTATTGCCATGCGCTAGAGTCTTAATTACGTCTTCCTTACTATATTTTATTATAGTAAGAAAGTCGTTTGACTGCCTTGGTGGTCCAGTGGCCGTAGTATCCGCCTGCTGTGCACGAGGTTCGATTCCAAAGAGTAGTTCTGAATCAGGGTGTAATTTGTGTCCGTTAATTATATTTTTGTAAAGTTCCAAGACATAGAGCTTGTGAGGGAGTTGTCTTTTAAAAACGTAAAAAAAGAAGAATATCATTATAGAGAAGCTATTGGAGTTTTATCAACGGAACCCTATTCATTAAAAGCGTACGGTATTGGTCGATATTGCTTCCTTAACGATGTTCCCACTCAAACAAAAGCCTTAATTTTATTAGCCCATGACCCGCATTGCCGCGTAAGCTTCACTCGGGTGTGTCAACATCGTATAGCGATGATGTGGCTAAATGTACATGTACCTATGTATATTGTAGGAAGAAATACAGGTATTTTAAAACATAAACTTATTTTTATTATTAACTAGTTCCTTCATATCGTTTGGTTAGTGGCCAACCTGGTGACAAAGTTATTAAGATCGCCCAAATTTAGGTCTCTGTCGTGATCTAGCAACTGTTAACAGTCGGGACTCGTCGATTTTTAACGTGCCCTTCGAAGCACGGAGACGCTCAAATGAAATACCACTATGCGTTCAATATCTGCGAGTGCACCTGACTATGAATGCTCCGTCCCAGGCTTGGGGGTCGGTTATTATGTTAAAGTATCTTATCCGTTCAGCCATTTTTGAAGCCTCCACAAACCCGCTCCATCGCATCGCATCGCATCGCAGTTGTTGTGTGATGTCCAACTGGTTGTCCCACGGGGAAGTAAAGTTACCCATTTTTTTTTTTTTTTGTAGAGGGGAAATGCTTTGCGCATACCGCCCCGCCTGGGGAAGCGAGGCAGATATGTCGGACTCTCCGGCCTAAAGGTGGTAGGCGGCCGGTATACCGACTAAAACTCCCCTGTGCACCTACACCCGAAGTAAAGTTACCCATGGTTCAACTGCTGCAACATATTTATATTGCTATTATAATTATAAACCAACCAATTTTTTTTATATAACCGATATAGGCCACAAAACGCGGTGGTGGTCGAGTGGGAAAGTAACAGACTTGCATGCAAAAGATGCGAGATCGATCCTGGTTGGCAGTACCAATGTGAATTTCACTTTGTGGAGTTTATAAGTACTAATCACATGATTCACCATCTGCTAACGGTGAAAAAAAACATCGAGAGGAAACCCACATGTCTTAGAAGAAATTCTAAAGACATTTCTGATTCACCAACCTGCATTAAGCCAGCGTGTGTGAATTAAGGCCTAAACGCTCTCTTTTTCTCTCTTGATGGAAGAGAGGAGACCCGTGCTCAGCTGTGGAACATATTATATATGGGTCGCTATTATCTTCTTCTTTTATCCAGTATTCAAGTGCTCTGACTGTCCGTATAGGCTTCTGTCATGATAAAGGATCTGTTAACAGCCAGGACTCTAAACGTGATTTCTGAAGTACGAAGACGCTCCCTCATTGCCATACAGTGGAAAGCTAAATTCTTTTTTTTCCCTTCATTGTTTTCCTATTAAAAATATTTTTACTTAAATTTAATTTTGTATGGTATATTGGGTTCCGTCCCTTTTTGTTAACACTAATATTGTAACTCATACCAAATTGTAAATGTTATACTCTGGCAATTAAAAAGAGTGGCCCGAGTTTCTTGCCAATTCTTCTTGAGGCCCAACCCTTGTCAGCGAGTTGGCCGTAGGAAAAAGTATCCTGGCATTTGTTTTTATGACGTTCATAAGTATCATGTCAATCAATCAATCAATCAGCCTATCGCAGTCCACTGCTGGACATAGGCCTCTCCTAACACGCGCCACAGCACACGGTCCTCCGCCTTCCGCATCCAGTCCGTCCCAGCGACCTTTTTTAGGTCGTCGGTCCACCTAGCTGGGGGCCGCCCTACCTTACGCTTACCGAGTCGCGGTCTCCACTCTAGGACACGTCTGCTCCATCGGCCGTCGGTCCTTCTACAGATGTGACCAGCCCATTGCCACTTCAACTTGCTAAGTCTGCGAGCTATGTCGGTAACTTAAGTATCATGTATTTGATCTAAATTAATAAATGAGTTTGACTTTGACTATGCTCAGATGAAATACCACAAAGTATACGGTCAACCATGCATAGAGTAACCCTTGCGAAGCCAATACGTGTCGCTACTAAAATAATATAACATTATCAATAATCTTTCTGATACACTCATTAAAATGATATGACAATTCATATTCACGGCAGTAGTCCCATTACGTACGTATCGATGAAGTTTCTAATAATCCTTATAAATGTAAACTAGTTCGCATTCTAAAGTTGAACTTAATAGCCGTTCGAGTACAAGTCTTGTGGAAACTTCTAGCTAGTGCAATTAAATGTTCCTTCGTTATTATAGTGCATATAGTACGATTTAAGTGCAACTGTACTTGTGAAGCGGAAACATGAACGTTACCTGCTAAATGCAAATCAGTGCCAGTTCACTTCAGCTGGTTGATTTATATGGAACTAGCTGCTGCGTAGAAGATGATTTTTGTAGTAAAAAGTACTTTACTCTTCGTATGTCTTTCTCCAGGGTATCATTTATCTCCTTGCTAAATTTTATTCGATACTAGAGGTCGCCCGCGACTTCATCCGCGTGGTAATTTGGAATATTTTCCTCGATTTTGCAACATATCTCACTACTGCTCCGCTCCTATTGATCGTATCGTGAGCTTTCCTGGATAAATACACTATTCAACAAAAAAAATATTTTTTCTAATCGAACCAGTACTTTCTGAGATTAGCGCGTTCAACCATACAAACAAAGAAACTCTTCAGCTTTTTAATATTAGTATAGATATCCGTTTGGTGACGGATTAAGAATACAAAATGTCACCACACCGTTCCATCCCGAGGGTGCTGCAAGAGTCGACTAAAGGAGTAAGTCAGGCAGATATCCAATATCGACCAATATATCCAATATATACCAACTCGTCTGGCCAGCATGGTTTAGTAGGCAAATATCCCTCCATGTTTATGGAGGACACCCGTGCCCAGCAGTGGTACGTTTATGGGTTGATATGATGAAATTTTATTAAGGTCCGTCCAACATTTAAGCCGTGAAAAGCTAACAAACAAACTAACAAGCAAACAGAGTTACTTTCGTATTTCTCATATAAGGATATAAGTATTGATCTAATGAGATTTGCTTTGTTTGTTTTATATATTTTATATTATACAAAAATCGATATAAAAAAATATATATATATAAAAGTTGAAAAGTAAACTAGCTATTTAACTGGTTAACAAGGGATAGTGTTAGTGATATTAAATGTGGTTTTGTTTCTACCCTTAGATACATCATTCTAAATATACAAAATTATATAAATTTCGAATTGTAGGTATATTATACTCGTAAAAATGAAATTAAGTTAGACAAAATTGGACGTCAAGGAAAAATGATGTATGTTAGAAAAAGTATATTTTGTGCGATCTTTGACCCAGTTATGTTACTTTTGATAGATGACTATTGTTTTTTACTTAATAACCTGGCCTGTCTAGTTTTGAGAGGCCGAATATCGCTGCGGGGGATATAAGTATTATGAATAACTAGTGGCTCGCCACGTACTTTGAACTCGCGACTCGAGCAATTATTTACGTTATTATTATTTATTTTACATCTAATATTACGTCATTCATAAAATAAAATATTACTACTATTTTCGGTTTAGCTTACAAGATAACTGTGAGCTAGTGGCCACAGTACTCGTCTTCTTTTACGATTTTGTAGACGTAGGATAGGATGTGGTTCGAATCTCGGCGGTAATCAATGTTTCTTTTTGTGTTTTTATTTTTGCTTTATAACTCTCGTCATGTTATATTTTATGGGGTCTTTGGTCATTTCGCACCACGAGTTATTTGAACCTGAATTACTATTTCTGAATGGGACGATTCCACCCACCCATCGCTGCAACCACTGCCAAGTGGTTGCAGCGATGCGAATGGCCCAAGGTATCTTTTGGAATGGGTCGATTCGGAACACGGGGCGACAGTACTCAATACTCATATTGTACATCCTGATTTAAACTCAAACCAGACATTCAAGATTATTATTAATTAGTACAAACGTTGAGAAAAGTGGTTAGTGAAAATAAAACAAAAATGCGACGTAAAAATCATGTTTAAAAATATACTGTCAGTTAGATCAACATACACTTAACTTAAATCAGACTATTGCTAATCACAGTTTTTTTTTTACATTATAATTTACTCATAATTTATTAAATTTGGGCAATCATAGGTATAACAAGTGTATATAGTAGTAGTTAGACAATAATGGTTTAAAATCACAGTTCGATCAACATTATTTATTAAGGTATTCTTGGAATATTTATTATTTATAATCTATCTAAAATAAATTAAGTAGAGATCGCCTGATGGTGGAAATTCAACTGTAATTTGCTTTTTTCACTTTTTCTCCGTATAAACCTAAACTATGCTTAAAAAAGTTGCAAGTTCTTTATGTATTAACATATAGATAACTTGGCTTTACTTTCAAAGTCCGATGAGATTGTTATCTGACACGATCGAAGAACTAGCTTTACGTATTTTCAAGGCGTAGAGTTGTAAACCTGCAACCTCACAAATTCATAAACTTTACCTCTTAATATTAATATAGATAATCCTGCTTATATAGAGGTACAAAGAACAAAATCCTGCTTATATGGAGGTACAAAGACTGCCTTGGTGGTCCAGTGGTCGCAGTATGCGCCTTCGATTCCCACACAGGACAAAAATTTGTGTGGCCAACAAAGAGTTGTTCTGAGTCTGCGTGTAATTTGTGTCCGTTAATTGTATGTTTGTAAAGTCCCCCGCGACACAGAGCTTATTCTCTAGTGTGGAAGTTGTTTTTTTTTAAAAAGAAGAAGAAATATATCAGTGAGTAATTCCGTGCATCTAGAAAAGCGCTTTGTCTTCGAATGTCTGTGGGGCTGATTGGAGACACAAATAAATTCGCCCGTCTTCACTGATTCGTCTCGCACACACAACACGTGATCGGAATGTGCTATTTCAACTAAACTTTTATTTTGAACTGTGCGAAATATATTACGAGTTGTGTAGAAGAATAGTAATAAATAGTAAAATTACCTATACTAGGTAAATGTATGGGATTCCCTATATTTGATGTGACGAAAGGCAAATAGCAATAAAGGCTACGTTTAAATTACCTATTCATAATTAATTGTCCTGATTAACTTATTCATCGGGTTATTCCCAAACTACTCCATGAAATGTGAAATGCTATTATTAAAATGTTATCAAGGTAAAAAATAATAAGTGTTATTGAATAATAATAATTCTATGGAGTAACTTGGGAATTAATGTATGAGATTCCTATCTTTTTAGAACAAAATAATGGAATACTTTGGGAACAACCCCTTTCATGAACGCATAGCCTAAAGCGCTGGTTTTAAGGTATCTTAAATGACGTTAGTGACTAGTAAGAAGGGAAATCTAATCCCTAAACGGGTAATATATAATTTCTAAACAAAGTTACGATGGTCTGAATTCCCACCGTATATCATTTGATATAAAAGAAACGGTATTGTAAGCTATCTAAGCGTTTAGTCGAGTCATTTCACGATCCTAAGGCTGGCCTTTACGTGGGTCAACGCCTTGCGATCCACCGCAGCAATGTGGCCAGACATTTGGGCACCTTTTCTCAGAACTGCGAGATTGTTTGTACCTAAGAACTGTAGGTTAAGTTACTTTCATTTTAATAACTATTCTTGTACATACAAGTACAGTTTATATTAACAAAGAATAATGTCCTTTGCTCATGGTTCACAAAAGTAAAAACGACATTATAAGTAAAACACAATATTCTCAACGAAATCTCGCTTCTGTATAAAACAGATTTATAGCTAGTAAATCTGTAATACTGTCGTGTTAATAATTTTAAAGTTTCACTGAATTTGAGCGACCCTAAAGTTTCCCAATTTATATTCATATTTTAAACCTGGAAACTCTGAGCTATTTGCATCAAACTTTGGATAGTTACATTTTATAGTCTTTGGTATGATGGCATTTGATTTTTTTTATATTACTTTTAGCCATCACACGTATCATTCAATAAATGATTGAAATAACAATTTGCACCAGGTTAACAACCTTATGTAAAATTACTCTCATAAAAATCTTCGTCGATTTTCTAGTACACAATGTTTATGTTGTCTGCTTACCTCCGTAAACCTTTGAAGATATAACAAGCAATTTAATATCACAATTCAGTGCGCGACGAAATTCAAATGCAAAATACTCGTATATCTATTTGATCTGCAAATAATTTTAATATTCTCGCCAATTTTTATAAGGAAAGTGCTCGATTTTACATTTTTTCGATTTTGACACAAAGTCAGGTGATATTTGTATGGAAATGATTTCCCGTAATGATCTCTTTGAAGTATTGAGCGGTGAATATTAAGCAGTATTACACGATGCGGTATTGATTCCACGAACACTTTTATTTGCATCGAACAGAAGAAAGGCGGATTGTGACTTGTGTCGTATTTTGTGTACAAAATACTTGACGTATATGTTTATAATAATAGCAACACATATAATAATATGTCCCACTGCTGGATACGGGTCTCTTCTCCTCTGTTAAAAGAGAAAGAGAGGGTTTAGTTCTTAATTCACATACGCTGGCCTAATTCGGGTTGGTGAATCAGACATGTCTTTAGAATTTCTTTTAAGACATGCGGGTTTTTACGATGTTTCCCCTTACCGGGTGATTTAATTAGAAGATACATATAAATTCCACATAGTAAAATTCACATTGGTACTGCCACCGGGGATCAAACTCACAAAAAAATATTCAAGTTATGAATATTGTTAATTAAGCACCTTTGTAAACCTAGTTTTAAAACTCATTTGTTATATACTACTTCGGTGGCAAACAAGCATACGGCCCGCCTAGCAATTACCGTAGCCTGTGGATGCTTGCGATACCAGAGGTATCACTGGCGTGTTGCTGACCCTTTTTTTGCACCAGTTATCGTACTCAGCCCAGAATTAAAATAATTATGGTATTCGACATTTATCAAATAAACGCCAAAAAGTCAAAAATAATAAAAATTGTCTAAAAAATTGCGTAGTTCTTTTTTTTTATCACATGGAACAAAAACATAGCCGGCAAAACACTTATTACCCCTGCCTACAACTTTAAGGTGATGGTATGTCATATATTTTAACAGTTCTTTAGAATGACAAAAGGGAATAAAATAATCGTTATTACATGAATAATTCACGAACAAGATAGAGGTTTTGCTTCAGCAAAACTCAATTCAAAGTTTACTGCCAATTTAAATGAAAATACTTTCTTCCCTATTCTTGGATTTTTTCAGCTTACAGTTTCACTTCTTTTACTTATCTTATGGAAGAGATTAAACAATGTTCAAATGGCCAAAACGACTGTTATGTTCTTAAAACATTATAAAGTTTTGCAACGATTTTATTAAAATGTAAAGAAGAGTTTTGCTTTAGAATATGTATAGGCAAGGACCAAGAAGGTGTTAGCTAAAGACTATACGCAGCGGTGCAATACTAATCGTAATCCTACAGTCTAAAAACCTGAATAGTTCGAGCGAAAAAGAAGTACGGAGCTATGTAGAGTGTATAGCTCCGTCCCTCTTCCTCGCTCGAAAGACTAACATTTAACAAATTATGGCAAGGCTCATATATGAATATATTTTTAAAGAAACGTTATATCCCATGGATACCCCAATTATCACACCGAGGTACCCTCAAGTTTTTGGGTCCGCAATATGCTTGCCACGCCTCAGGTACTGTAAGCTTACATAGGCCACGGTAACTGCTTAGGCGGGCCCTTTTTTTTCTAATACTTTATACTACTAGGGTCTTCTACTTATCGTTTGGTTAGTGGTCAACCTGGTGACAGAGTTATTTAGATCGCCCATATTTAGGCCTCTTTCGTGATCTAACGACTGTTAACAATCGGGACCGAGTTTTAACTTGCTCTCTGAAGCACGGAGACGCTCAGATGAAATACTACTATGCGGTCACCCATCTATAGGGTTACCGCGCCCGATAACCCTATAGATGGGTGACCGCATAGTGGTAAACGATCAGGGGGTTAAGCTACCAAAGCTTAACCCGCTGATCGTTTACCGAACAGCGAGTGCACCTAGCTTTGAGCGCCTCTACTCCTTTTATACTACTAGAGTGGCAAACAAGCATACGGCCCGCGTAATGTTAAGCAGTCACCGTAGCCTATAGATGCTTGCATACCAAAGGTATCACTTGTGTGTTGCCAACCCATTTTCTTACCGATGTAAGTATCCCTAAGATACGTTTCTTTCAAATTGCATCCTTAAATGAGCATATGCTTTTTGTCACTTATGTAGTATAAAATGAAATTACGCCCAATTTATTTTCGTGATTGCGCACGTTTTTTTTTTCATTAAAAGGAAAGTATATTTCCGATAAGTTTACGTAAAATGGTTTTAAACTTGTCACGTGTCAATTTTTCAACGACGAAAAACCTTTTAAGTTTATGAAGTTGTGCAACGCTCAATGTTTTTATTTCTTGTTTTTTATTTTTATCACGATTATTTTTTAGAACAGATATGTTGTTCTAGTTGTTAATAGCCGTGGGTTTGACGTACTATGTGTGAAGTGCGAGGTTATTTTTATTCTATAAATAAGTTTATATTTTAAAAAATATTTTTAAATACAAGCTTTTATAGTGTATTTATGTAATACATGGGTGTTTATGCATTAAATATTCTTAAAAGAGCTCAAACACGACACGGCTGTATTGTTTCGTTGAAAAGTTTCTATGTACCTTTGAACATCATCATCACACACTGAACTCCACCTAAAAATATATTAGCCATAAAGCTATAGGTATCATCAAATCCAAAAACGACGCGGCTATCTTGTTTCATTAAAGATTTCATCAGAGCCATCGTCCGACTTCATCATCACGTCCTAAACATACATCTAGGTATAATACTCATCAAGATAAATCCAAAACACCCAAACACGACACCGCTATCTTATTTTGTTGAAGAGCTGCCGTAGCCACCTTGCGACTTCATCATTTCGTTCTGAACACCCACCTACGAATATAGTACTCGACAAGATAAATCCAAAAGACCCAAACACGACACGGTTATCTTAATTCGTTGAAGAGTTACCATGACCACCTTGCGACTTCATCATCACATTCTGAACACCCACCTACGAATATAGTACTCGTCAAGATAAATCCAAAAGACCCAAACACGACACGGCTATCTTCTTTCGTTGAAGAGTTTGCATAACCACCTTTCGACTTCATCATCACTTCTTGAACACCCATCTAAGAAAATAGTACTTGTCAAGATAAATAAAAAAAATACTCAAACACGACACGGCTATCTTGTTTCATTAAAGATTTGCCATGGCCACCTTCCGACTTCATCATCACGTCCTCAACACTCACCTAGGAATATAGTACTCGTCAAGATACATTCAAAATACTCAAACACGACACGGATATCTTGTTTCGTTAAAGAGTTGCCTTGAACACCTTTCGACTTCATCATCACGTCCTAAACACCCATCTAAGAAAATAGTACTCGTCAATATAAATTCAAAACACCCAAACACGACACGGCTATCTTATTCCGTTGAAGAGTTGCCATGGCCACCTTCCGGCTTCACCATCTTGTCCTGAACACCCATCTTAGAATATAGTTCTCGTCAGGATTAATCCAAAACACCCAAACACGACATGGCTATCTTGTTTCCTTGAAGAGTTGCCATGGCCACCTTCCGGCTTCATCATCACGTTCTGAATACCCATCTAATAATATAGTTCTCGTCAAGAAAAATCCAAAACACTCAAACCCGACGCGGCTATCTTGTTTCGTTGAAGAGTTCCTATGGCCATCCTCCGACTGCATCATCAGACCAGCTCCATGGTACCATATTATTGCATTGTCACCGACGTTACGTAGGTATACCAAATTTCAGCTCCATCAAACACCGGGAAGTACTTCAAATCTAGCTCACAAGATTTGCTAACATACAAACTAACTAACATACATTGCAAGCTAAATAAAAGCTTGTAATAATAATAGCAATCCATATATGTATGTTTCACTACTGGGCACGGGTCTCCTCCCCTCTATCAAGAGAGACAGAGGGTTTAGGTCTTAATTCAAACACGCTGGCCTAATACGGGTTGGTGAATTAGACATGTCTTTAGAATTTCTTTTAAGACATGTGGGTTTCCTCACGATGTTTTACTTCACCGGTAGCCGTGTGCGAATCATTTAATTACTACATATAAACTCCACAAAGTAAAATTCACGTTGGCACTGCCACCCGGGATCAAACTCGCATTTCTTGCGTGCAAGTCGGTTACTTACCTTCTCAGCCACCACCACTTTTTACTTGTAAACAAACCACCATTCATCATCATCATCATCTTAACTCATAAACGTCCCGCTGCTGGGCACGGGTCTCCTCCATACATTTGGAGGGATATTAGCCTACTATATCACGCTGGCCAGACGGGTTGGTATAGGGTTTTGTTTCGAGTTTTCCCTCTCTTGCCGTAAATATTGAAATCAGGATGTCCACCAGCCGTATCGTGTTACAATAGTGTCTAATAAGTATATGTATAGTATATGTATTCTTTAATTTATAGATATGTATTATATATTTATATTATATATTATTATTTATTATATGTATGTACTTCCTTCTAAATATGTATGTAGTATGTATTACAGTATTATTATGTTTGATTTTTTTAAATATTTCAAGTTTAGATTCGTGCACCTACTTTGTTTTATCTCTGCATCACCCTATAGGTTGACTGGTAGAGAATGCCTCTGGCATTAAGTCCGCCTTTATACGAATTTGTGTATATGAAGTTTAAATAAAATAAAATAAAATATTCTCTGCCTGACTAACTCCCTTAGTCGACTCTTACGACAGCCTCGGGAGGGTAGGGGGTGGTGACATTTGTATTCTTAATCCGTTAGTTGGTTAACAAACCTTATAATATCTCGTCAACTTCAGTATAACTATGAGCATGTACGTTCAAAGACAACAAAATCCTGGTTGTTGGCCTGAAATATGGACGCCAAGTAGGTAAGAGCTCAGCTGAATACTAAGTTGCTAACTTTATCTCAACATTGTTAGAGTGTTATCCTGCAGACTAAACTTACCTAGTTTTACACATCCTAAATTTGACTTCATAGTGGAAGTCGAACTTTCAAGTTCCTAAGACACTTTTACACGGTTATACTTAGTTTATAGAAAATATTATAATTTTGTTCAAAAATCCTACTAATATTGTAAACGTGTAAGTTTGTAAGGCTGGATGGATGTTTGTTACTCTTTCACGTAATAACTTAACTCTTTCGCTGAACGGATCTGGATGAAATTTGGCACAGAGATAGATTATGGTCTGGAATAACACAAAGGTTACTCTTTACAGCGATAACCGACATCCACGCGGGCGGAGCCGCGGTCAACAGCTAGTATATCATAATGTAAAGGTATATTTATGAACTGAATACTTAAATTGTAAACTAAGTAACTTATGAATTGTATCGTCGTGCTATTACATTTCTTTTTTTTTAATATGGAAAGCGTTCGGTGACGATGAAGCGAGTTCCATATTTTTTTAAAAGTGCTCAACGCGCTTAAAGAAGTTGTCACTTCAAAATACAAGTTTAAATAGGAACAAAAAGTCTATCAACTATACCTCCAACGAGATTGCTATACTTGCGGTGTTTAAAAGCCTCAGCGGATGATAGATTTAAAAATACGAGTAGAAATAAACGTTTTTTTCCTTTTTTCTATTTGTCATTTTGCTCACTCTACCAATAACTTTTTAACAGAAATATTTAATGTAACTCGTAATTACGTAATTAATGAACCCGAATTACTTCAAGTTTTTTTTGTAACCCTTGAAAAGAAGATGATATCCATTTACGGCACTGATATATTTCTGGATCCATAATTCCCCCCAAGGACAAGAACCGTAGTAACAAGATAGAGGGAACAATGAAAACAGTCGAACAAGAATTGTCTCGTTCTCAGAACTGAGAGACGATCTAATATTTTTATAACTCAGTGATGTTATCTTTTAATATTACGTACGTCTGGACGTTGCTTAACGAATTTCCTGTTCTATTCCTATATTGTATATTATTATGTAGTACTGTATTTATACAGCATGAGTTCGATTCTAAAACTTTGTGCTATTCATTAATATTTTTTTCGTGCCTGGGAGAAAATTGTGTCTGTGAATTTTTTGTTTGTAAATCCCCACAACACAGGGCTTGTTGTCTAGTACAGGATTAAATTTTTCTTTTTAAAAAATAAAATATTTGAAAAGTGGCCTATATAGACGATCTCAATAATTTCGTCACTAGGTTGGCCACTTACTAATCGAAAAAGAAAACGTTCTTTCAATGATACTAGCAAGAACCCTGTTTATATAGGTCAACTATGTTTCATTTTCTCTATTTTTGCACTTTTCCCGTTATCTTCAAGCAATCTGTCACTAGCAACAGCATCTATCCTGAACATCTACCTGAAACGCAACATAGACAATTATTTATTACCGCACAGGCATTAGGTTTTTCCTCATTTTCCCGCAACCGTGACGGATGCCCGCGGCAATTAGTGTCCGGAAATTACACAAGAAAACACCGAGCAATCCATCACCTGAAAAAATAAAGCTGAGAAATCTGCGTCGACCGCTAAAGCTTATACAAAACGTCATTCAAGCGGACAAGCGTGATGCCGCACATTTTTTCGCTTATTTCGTGGCCCCGCGCGAAAGATTTTGGCCTGTTCATGTTAATGGGATTTGTTAGTCGTTTATCATTTTTTATATTATTTATTTTTACATTAAGTAATCATTTATTTTGTTTGGTTTATTTATTAAATTAGAAAACTGTTTGCTGGCTGCCGGCACCATAAAAGTCCACAGTTAAATAGCTTAATTACTTACTTTGTTTTCCTATGCGTGAGTACAGGTCTCCAATTATCATTTTTGTATCATAGATGCGTTCTAAAAGGATCATTTTAGTATTCCAGGAATAATACCCCTGATATAAAATTTTGACTTGATAGCACACGCGATGCTCCAGATGTAGGAAACGTACATTAGCATCGGTAACTGCTTGCTTTCAGAGTGACCGTATGATTATTTGCCATCTAAGCATTATAAAATCCAACGACAATCGAACCCACAGCCTCGTGCACAGCAGGCGCATACTGCGGCCACTGGACCACCTCGCCAGTCAAAGGCTGGGAAAAACATATGAATTTTTATTGCAATAACGGACATCCACACGGATGGAGTGGCGGGCAGCAACAAGTAAATTGTATAATTTCCAAAATTAAATATAAAAAGCGATAATATATAACGAGTTGTCATCTTCACTTTCAACTCGTGCGCTAAATTTAATATACCTACCAATGACTAATCAAATAAAAAACGTTGAACAAAAACTGGCAATATTATTCTTTATTTAACAGCATCGTAACCAGGTATCTGAAATGTCGGCGGCTCCCGGAAATCACGTGTAAAATCTCCATTAAGAACACCTCCGCTCGGCGATTGATCTGGGATGAACAGCGATCCATCGGACACGGCCCATAGCCGGAACTCGTGACCCGAATACTGGATAGCCCGAAATGTTTAGCCACGGTACAAATTAAGAGAGCTACGGTGAGCTACGCCGTAGTCTTACGCTACGGCGTAGCTTCAATGCATCTGTGTTCTGCAAAAACACGACTGTCGCTAACTAAATTCTTTCATTATTTTTGAGATATGTTTTCCAATCGGGCCAAAAATAGATTTACAGTTATTGAAATTCACTGTCAGTCTTATCGAATGAACGTTCCACCGAACTATGTGAGCGAGAAAATAAAGTGTTCACCTATGTTTGCGCACACATTTGTGCACTATAATAACTCCCAAGCGGTTACCCTCGAACAAAATTAGCCACCTTGACTAAAATTTGGTTTGAAAGTCGTTATTATTAAATATTACTGCTTAGTCTTTTAGTAACCTTATTCGCTAAATCCTCTTTACTTGTACCATAGCCTCGGCTATCATTGTAAGGCTTCTTTACAAGGTTGACGACGGGTAATTTTTTGAATGACGTCCCAATTTCGCAGTTTATATTTTTATTTTGCTACATTTTATATACAATACAGTTTACTTTATGATTTCAACAAAGGTAAAATTTTACTTTATGAAATTAATTGAGCAGTAATTGAATTTGAATTGATTGAAAGGTAGCCAAGGTGTTGTTGGCGATGACACGTACACGTGACATCACCAAATAGATGCAAAATGCCTGTGATGGTTTGGGCAAATTTAGTTATTTAGACCGATTTTAGTCACGGCAGCAAATCTCAACGGAGATTAGCCAACTGCGCTCAAATTATTGGTTTTCTCTCTGCAACACCCAAAGGTTGCCTGGTAAAGAATGTCTTTGGCTTTACCACCACCTTTGTGCACATTTTTTGTGCAAAAAGTTTTAAATAAAAAATATTATAGTACACAAGTGTGTGCGCAAACACAGGTGCATTTACTATTCCTTCACTCTTATAGTCCGATAGGACGGGAATCCGACACGATCGGAGAGAGATCAGGCGCAGGACCAACGGCTTTATGTTTTTTTCCGAGGCACGGAGGGCTGTGTCTTTAGAAAATGATCACCTATCCACGGACCGTTCGCAGCAAGCATGCTTAATCTTGTAGATCTATCGCCACAAGGCTCTCGCTTGGGCTTATAAAGAAAGAGGCTACAAATATCTAAAAATATCTACTGCTGAACATATGCCTCGACAGACAGCATTCGGTCTTGAGCAGACACAAATAATTTATTAACCGTTAAAACATATTTTTTTGTAACTTTATCATCTCCTTTTTTCTTTAGTTTAGAGGTTGAATTTACAAAAATCCACCCTAGTTTTGTCAGCAGTGCGCAGACGCGTCCGTCAGTCAGGTTCTTCATCAATTTGGCGATGAAACACAGTTAATCTTTTCACGATTTATCAGACAATTAAAGCTTAAATAATAACTTACCAATATAGAAAATATAGACTGCATGGTTTGTTCAGTGGCGTAAGTGGTTACCTCACCACTTATCACTGTGCGGTGTGTTGTGGGTTCGATTTTCACACGGAACAAAAAATTGTGTGGCTCGTAAATGTTTGTTCCGAGTCTAGGTGTACTTTGTGTCAGTTGTAAAGTCCCCCGCGACACAGGGTTTGCTCCCTAGTGTGGGAGTTGTCTTTAAAAAAATTGAATCAACAACATTCTGTACTAGACTAAAACAATACATTATCATAGCAATAAAGAAACGTATGAACGCACTTGATATTGTTTATCCGAAGAGAGCAAATTGACTGCTTCATGGGCCGTGAACTGCTGATCCCCTAAGAAAAACCTCCACTGAGTCGGAACATACGATAACGTAGTGATATATTTATGTATTTTCATTAACAATATTTATAACGGGAAACAAACTGTACGCAAAATAACTTTGATATTCGATTGTAAATTTTCGATGAGAAAATTTCAAATATTAATTAATTTAAACACAGAATATAATATAAATATAAATCTTTATTAAAGTTCAAAAAAGGTACAATTTTTGATGTAATCTTAAAAAATATATTGGTTATGTTAGGTTGCCTGTACTAGGAGAATCCTGTATCACAGGCGATACAAGAGCTTACTGTTTAATTTTAAAAGGTATAACATTTTTACTTTAATTAAATAAATACAAAACAATAAAAACAAGTTAATTTACATATTATGAAAAACCTAATTAATATACTTTATTACTATAGTTGTCTAATAAACAATATTGTGTAAAATGTAATATGTGCAGTTTAATTATTAGATACAATTTTATATTATATAAAAGAAGTTAAGTGTCAGCAGTAAGTCGGTAATATTTTGTCAGTTTCTACATAAGTCACACATATGACCTACTTTTTGTATACTTAGATATATTTTATTATATCTAAAAATGCTTACGTTAGGAAGATTGATGACAAGTTGAATAGCATCATGTTTTAATGAATACAAGAATTAGTACTAAATATAATATAATATGATAATAACTACTAGACTAACAATACAAATAAGAATAACGCAGCTTCAAGTACACTCGTAATCAACAGAGTTGATGTATCTGTGTTCCGCGGCTTTTTTAGCTGGGCATTCTACATCTCCCGTTTTATGATTGTTCGGCTTTTTAAAACGTAAGCACGTTGCACATTTTGGCGTGTCAGTTATCTTTGTGCATTCCAATATTGAGTGCCCTGTTTCACCACAGTGTACAAAAGTTGGAATTGCTTCTCTGCACGATTTTGCAGCAAGTCCATATTGGTGGCACTTGTAACACCTCGTTACTAATGTGAAGTCTCTAACTGGACAAGAAGTCCAGTGTATAAAAAGTCTTGTTTGGGTGATTAGAGCCTTACGGATGCTTGCTGAAACTTCCAGTATATAGTTGCAATTCGGCGCGTCCTTCTTGCCAGATTTATGGCTTAACTTAATTGAGGTCAAGAATGATTCTAGGGTCATAGATGGACATTTATCGGCTAAGTTCTGTTCATAAATACATTTATAAACATCCTGTTCTGTCATAGAGCTGGGTACTCCTACAACCGCAATTCGAGGTTTGCGTTTGTAGGGTTCGTCCGCGGTAAGACCTGAAGTAGAGCCCTTGACTGCATTTTTCAGCTTGTCAGCATCAAGCTTTGTTTCAGTACTTATAATAACTCCACCGTTTCTTGTTTTACGGACTCCACGAACTTGGAGTTTCATTTGTTCTGGGCTAATGATCTTTTGCACCAGATTTTTAGTTTCGTCGCTTGATTTAAATTTATCCGTGGGATAAATAGCCACAGAGCTTAAGTTATTCGGCCGAACAAAACAAGTTGAACCATTTTTGACCATATCTGCAAATGAAGCATTTCTCGTAACATAAGATTCCTGTATAGTTTGTTTGAGCTCAGAAATATGCTCTGTCAGGTTGACCTTTCCCTTCAGGTCTTCCATAGAGTTCGACGCTTGGATTGCTTTCTGCTTCAGGCATTGGTAAATAACAGCCATATGCGATGAGCTATGTCCAATTTTACGGCACAGGTTGGAGATTTTCATCTTCTGGTCAGAGTTCAATTTACCTTCTGATGCTATGGAGCAGACTTCATTTAAATGCATCTCAATTAATGACAGCCATTTTTGGATCTCAGATGTAGGTGCGACTTCAATAGAGCTGCTCTCGAGGGCTTGATTTGTAAATGTCGCCGTCCCCGGCGATTTGAGGGGGCTATTTTCCATATTACAAGTATTTAATATAACAAAACACTTGTTAATTGTCCATTATTTTCTAAACTACACATTATGCATAACTCGAAAAGTACTTTACACATTAATATACTTAAGTAGGTCACTATTATTTGTCCGTAATAATTAAATATTGTTTATTGTTTATGAGCACTTATAGCACGTCTGTTTGCGTTGAATGCAGAAAAAAGTGAAGGAAGAAGGTAGGTACCTAGACTTTTTTGGCAATATGTTAAACTAATAGTCTGCCTCGACATTACCCGAATGAAACAATTTGTAATTCGTAGAAATCTAATTCCCAAAAATCCCTTTTGAGCAAGTATTTAGAATCTTACTGATCATTTAAATCATTTGAGGAACCTTTGTGCAAAGTTTCAATTTAGTAGTCCCAGCCGTTTAGGCTTTACGTTGTTAAATCTTGTGATAGAGATCAGGCGAAAAACCAATGGCTTAACGTCTGAATATGGCTAAGGGTTTTCAGAAAATAGTCACCCGTATAAAAACTGACCGCGGTAAGGTTGCTTAACCTTTACATATCTATAAACTAGGGGTCGCCAGCGACTTCGTCCGCGTGGTAATTCGGAACGTACATTTCCCCGATTTTGCAACATATCTCACTACTGCTCCGCTCCTATTGTTCATAGGGTGATGTTATATAGCCTATAGCCTCCTGGACAAATGCACTGTGACAATGATTTTTCCTAATCGAACCAGTACTTTCTGAGATTAGCGCGTTCAACCAAACAAACAAACTCTTCAGCTTTATAATATTAGTATAGATGTACATTACGAGCCTATTTGCGTTTGATATCAGCATATAATACGAATGAAACCAAAGACCCTTTAACAACCACATTTTAAACATTAAAACCATTCTAATGTAAATCGTTAAAATGATGTCAACGTCAGAACTTTGTATTATATCAAGTAGGTAATCCATTTGAAACGATCCCAAAGTTTGCGGGAGTAACCTCGGGAGTAATTTTAATGATTAATGTATTAAAGCGACAATGCGAGTACTTGGCAGTTATCTAACAAGGACAAAGAAAGGGCTCGTCTATTCATATATCATATGCAGACTTGACCCTTCCTTGCCGCAGAATAAAGAAGTAATGTTTTTAGGGATTGTAGGACAAAGTACATAAGCTAGTAGCTACATAGAAACCAAAAAAGCTTTTACTTTATTAAGCGATTCGCCAAATTTTAATAAGCATACGACTTGCCTAAAGTTAAACAGTAAAGGCGGGTTTAGACGCTTCAATAGGTTCCAGTTGAAAACCAGTGCTAAGCTACTGCTTAGCACACGCTAAACTGGACACTGGTATTTGAAGCAGTCTTGGGGTGCTTTGTATTATTTATACTATATTTTGGTATTTTGTTTTGTTTCTGTCGATCAAATGTTTTGTTGAATTTTTTATTTACTGTGTTCTTTTTAGTTCAAATATTTGGTTCCACCTATTTTGTTAGTACGTAAGCATATGCATTTGATTACACAGTTTTCTTTAGTTGCACCAAATAAATAACTTTTTCTTTCTTTCTTAATACCTGTTTTTACTTAAAGAAACACCGCTGAGTATAGTTATTTGAGTATGGTGTTCGGTAAGGCGAATATAAAATAAACCCAAAACCAAAATCAGTTCAATACTTTTTAACTACCGAACGTACACAGAGACAGACACATACGTAGACAGTTAAATAAATTACCTTATCTTACCTTCGTCGAAGTCAAGTAAAAGCACCTTTATTTTTCCTAACATTTGATATTATTCTACTGAAATTGCCTGGAAAGAAGGCAGTGCTAAAGTTTTGAACAAAGGTAAAGAGTTCGACGCCTCAGGACATAGAATAAACAATGTGAAACACAATTCTACCGCAAGTTGTGAGTTTATTTCTGAACTAGAACTGGCACGTCAAACAAAAGTAATGTAAAGAAGCTGGGAATACGTTTTGTTGCTTTAGTCTCGAGGGATATGCGACAAGGTATTGCTGAGATTAATTATATATAAATATGGTACACTTCTGACTATGTTATCGAACAGAGACACATACAGATTTATTTAATCTCCCTTTTTGCTATGGAGGGAAGTGGAAACTTTTCTTTATAATTCCTCTGATTAAACTACTACTTCTGATTAAATTCGTTGCGGGGTTCAAGACAGTAGGTTTAGTTGTCCGCGGGACGCACGAGAGTCAAAGCTCGGTGTATCAGCTGGTTACTCCGCTGTTAATCATGGCTCACAGGAGTCACAGCGGTGGGCATGTGGGTGGGATTGTCCGGATATTCTATCGGGCGTGATATTGATGTATGTACGAAAACATAATACTAATAGCAACCTATACTATATTTCTGTGGAATTTGGTAACAGTGTACTTGTAGACTAAACCTAGAGATAAAAATATAATATTGTCACACTAATTTAAACATTGGTTTTGCTAAAAAAACTGATCTTCATATAGCGGGCCTGTACAGCTATCTTCGTTGCCCACAGTACATTATAAAGTATTTAATTCAAAGCGTCTTCATAAATATATTATTAATAAACATATAAATAAAAATAACAGTATAACGAATCGAAATATGAAACAAAACAATATCCAAATAGAATGTACAATAAAAAATTTAATTCGAATTTTTCGTACAACCATTTCACGAAATGCAAAAGCAATTTAGTTTTGGGCATTTCCCATTAAATTCTACATCAAAATAACTATTTGTAGTTTTAGTCTAAACAAGCTGTTGTGGTCTAAACCGAGTCCATTTGCCTCGGGGCTGTTCGAAACGAACTCTAATGTTACGCTTTGTGAGAAATTAACGAAATGGGTGAATGTTAATGTTTCCGTATAGTGTTTGTTTTAGTACTAGGTACTATTTAAGAGGTATTTACTATGTAACGGTATGTAGGGAAACTATTTTTATTTCAACAGTGTTTTGTTATTGGGAAGTTTAACTTGGGATATAGATTTTTTTTTTGTAGACAACTTCGTGCACTTCACATAAACTTAAAAACGTTGCACTGTTTTTTAAACCTCTATACTATTTTTTTATATGTTTGTAATGAATTACTTAAACAACTACTACACCGATTTTGTTCAATTTATAAAAAAAATTAACCTATAGAAAGTTACATTAACATTACAGCGATGTTTTTTTTAATCCTTTCAAAATCTAAATTAATATCCACCCGTGCGAAGCCGGGACTTATAATACAGAAAGAGTCGTTCACTTAGGTAGGGACATTCCAAGGTTTTCTAGAAGATTTTTTTGTCTGGATCTCATAATGAGATATTTTGCAGTCATAAATATTATGCAGCACAATAAATATTTGTCATCAATGTTAAAAATTAACTGGCGCAATTGTATTTTAACAATTAACTTAATAGTTAATTAACTTGATAAGATAATAATATCCAATCAATTGAAGATAGCGCATTACTGAATGCAGTTATTTGGCTGCGCTCTTTTGTAAGGTCTTTTCCCATTCAGGCTTACATAGTGCACAACCTTAATTTGTTCACATAAAACATAAATGTTCCTACCTAAATGCCTCCGCTAAATGACATTGCAGTTGACAAATTAACATCCCATAAAAGCCATTAAAAGGGTTATTAAAAATAAAAACTAATTGCAAAAACACGCTTAATTTAAACACAACGAAAACCTTTTTCGATGATGAAATTAACTTTAACTCGCGCGGTGGACGGGTTGAAACAGCCTCCAGCGGAGTATATGTCAATACATTTTACTCGGTAAAGCACATCAAAAGGTTTATTTTACAGTGGCCTGTTTTTTTGTGAATACAGTGTAATTGAATGGCCAAGTTTACGATCGATGGAAACATTTATTGTTCGAACTAGAGTAAATAGATTGCTGTGTTTTTGTGCAGATATGCATGTTACGTGGGAAATGTTGTTTCATTGTATTTAGGTCTCGACTTTTAAACAAATGTCGAGTTTGGTTTTTAAGTCCACAAATCGAAGCGTTACAGCTAGCATGCCCCAATAAAGCACGCCTAGCCAAAGAACGCTTGAAATAACTATTGCCTCAATAAAAAAATAATTAATTAATTATTTACTGCACGAAGAACACCGATAAGGCCGCCCATTGTGAAAAGTATGTAAGCAATATGTATTTGGTGTACAATAAAGAGTTATCTGGTATAGAAGGCTAATATCCCTCCAAATGTATGGAGGAGACCCGTGCCCAGCAGCGGGACGTTTATGGGTTGAGATGGAAAGAGTTATCTGTCTACGAATATAACTCGCATAGTGCGGGGACTCAATAGAATGGTATGCGTAAAGCAGATCCTTCTTAAAAAAAAGGCGTGCTTCGTTCAGGAGTGCTAGATGGAATGCTTCCGCAAATCGAATATTTATACTATGAATTTTAAAGTATGATTTTTATTCATACAGCTCTAAAAATTATGTGCAACGCAGCTCATTGTAAGTGAAACTATCTGGAGGATGTAACGTCGTAAGTACGTATAATAAAGTTGAATAAGTTGTTAATTTATTTTGTAAGAATCCGCTAATCTCTACAACTACTAGTCGGATTAGATTTTTTTATCATATGTGTAGGCACTCAGTGCCTACACATGTAACAGCCTTCTTCTTAACGGACAACTATGATGCGGTTTGCCATATATTTAAGTAAAAAAAAAAGGAAAAAAAGGCGGGTAGAAAATCGATGGAAATTATATACCAGTAAATTTGACTGCCTTGGTGGTCTAGTGGCCGCAGTATGCGCCTGCTGTGCACGAGGTTGTGCACGAGGTTGTGGGTTCGATTCCCGCACAGGACAAAACTTTGTGTGACGCGCAAAAAGATTTGTTCCAAGACTGGGTGTAATTAAAGCCCCCCGCGACACAGAGCTTGCTCTCTAGTGCGGGAGTTGTCTTTAAAAAAATTAACAAACTAAAGTTCAATCTTAAATCGACGTACTCCTAACCATTTGATTGGAACTACAACCTGTACTAAAGTATAAATTCGATGTCTGCGTTTAATTTAAACAGACAAACCTCATTACAGACAATGTTTCGTAGGAAACTTTCTTAATCTGTTTCCATTCTTAGTTTTCTCATAAACGTGAGAAACACACGCTATGTATTATGTGCTAGTAAATAAATAAGTCAGGTATTTTATATAATTACTATCTTGTTATAAGAGAATAAGATTTATTTTCTAGTCTATTTATTTTGCTATTTATATACTTATTTCCCCGCTGTTAATATAAAATACACTAATGTATTTTATATTCTACTTCAGTATTTGGTTGAACGATTGGTTCAGTGGATTATGTGGTTACCTGCGTGGCTTGTTGTGGGTTCGATCCCCACATGGGACAAAAAATTGTGTGATCCATAAATGTGTCTGTTAATTGGGTGTTTGTAAAATCCATATCTTTTGTTTGAGATGATGATGAATTGTGTACCGTAGAATAAAAATTGACCAAAATTGACGGCATACCTACCAACTTGCAGTGTCGTAAAATTTTAAAAAAATGTGTTATTAATTACTCGTAGTATATTTGATACCGTACTCATATCAAATACTTGTAATTTTATTTCATATCCCGTTCTGAATAAATTTAAATTACCTCCTTCACTAAATGTCTTATAAAACATCATAAACTAAATATATAGAAAGACCATGAATATACATACATCCTACTTTTACCGCGACATGTACCTTAACTCGTGGTAATGGGTTCGTGGCGAGTGTTTAAAGAAACATTAGCCTCGGATAAGTTTGGTCATTAGAACCTTTCGCCAGTTCGCGGACGACTGTCGACCTAAAGCCTTGTTCTCACAAGGTCAACAATTTGCTAGGTATTTGGTACGTATTATGATATGACCACACGAATGAATCGTACTCATCACATATAAATTTGTCCTGGGTGGACATCGAACATTTCAGATCAGTTCTTTTTTTTATACTACTTGGGTGGCAAAGTTACTGTAGCCTATGGACGCTTGCAATACCAGAGGTATCACTTGCGTGTTACCAACCCCTTTTTTACACCAGGGCTTTAAGATGGGAGTATCCCTGAGATAGGAATACGTTTTTTTTCAAAACGCTTCCTTAAATGAGCGCTAGAGGAAACCTGTACTCACACACAGGAACACAATTACACCACTGTGTGTAGTTATTTGACTGTGGTCTTCTGTAAAGTAGAGGTCCTTCCCCAGTCGGGCTTGCTCCCTAGTATAGTGCCCTACCTCCTTGTTCTCAGTCTGGGGTGTATTTTTTACCTGTCGATTGTGTTTGTAAAGTTCCTCGCGCCGTAGAATTTGTTCGCTTGTGCAAAGTTGTCTTTAAAAAAAGCACAGTGTGCCCATAGCCTTACTTCCGTATACCTTTTTCTGTTAATGTAATACCTATACTATGTTATGAAGACGCTTATTACATCAGTGTATATTATGTTTGCCTATAAAAAGGAAAGTATAGATTATTTGTTTACATTATATAAATTAATTTAATCATCAAAGAAAAACTTTGATGTTTTAATGATAGCTTACAAGTTTATTTACATATTTATTTACAAACATGTTATTTCGTATACGAACAAAATGTAATAACATTTATTGAATAAAAATAATGGAGTTGTTGTACCTACATACGTCACAAAGTAAATTTGTTACAGATTAAAGTTTGTGTAAATTCGTACGAATTCTAGAACTGTAATGAACAGAACACGTAGGTAGTTTAATCTGTGGCGAATTTAATATGTTAAAAAAAAGCGAAAGAAATATGTATGGATCGAAGCAATTGGCATACCAGTCTCTGCCCACCCCAATGGGAGACGGGCGTGATGATATGAATATATGTTATGAAACAAAAAAACAAGCTATCTGTAAACTAAAAAAAATGAAATATACAATAATTGACGTTTGCAACACCAGAGGTGTCACTCACGCCCTTTAAAAACCTTATAACTCCTTTCTTGAAGAACCCCATGCTATAGTCTCTTGAGAAAACCTCGGCAGGGAGCTCATTCCACAACCTTATCGTACGTGGTAAGAAATTCCTCTGGAATCTTACGGTACGGCATGTTTGAGGTGCAAGGATGTGAGGATGAACGCCCTGTCGGTGGCATCTCTCGCCACCGACAGGGAGTTCATCCTCACATCCCTAATACTCGTAATTCACCCTTAATTATTACTTACATTCGAGTAAATAGCCACCGCTCAGTATTATGCTATTGTGGTCGTAGTACGAGTAGTAGTACTTTGTACATAAAAACAAAAGTATAAACAAGCATTCCACTTCGTTCTTCGTCATCATAACAGAAATATGTTAACAACAAGAAGTCTAAATTATACTCAAGCGGCTAAAAATAACTAAACTTAAAACATTACAGTGATGAAGCAGAAAAAAGTATTAGAAACTTTTTAATGTTCTTTGAAACTCGGTTTGTTTGTCAATTTAAACATTTATTTTTTTGTTTGCATATACTACGAGTACTCGAATTTTTAACGGAATGTTTTTTGCTTGCCTATGGCAAAGAAAGGTATGTTCATTGTGCACGTACCTATAACTCTGTCTTGGACGAACTAATACAGTTCAAAAATGAAAATACAATTTGCCAAAGTAAGCAGAGCCTGTACTATAGTAACCAGACAATATTGCAAACATTTTTATACTTACATATTTTTAATACGTACATAAATTACACCTAGATGCAGAACAAAGAATAATAATAAAATTTTGGGACAACTCATACACACCGCCATCTGATCCCAAACTAGGCAGATCCTGTACTATGGCAACCAGACAACTGATAAACATACTTATATATTTCTAAATTCATACATACTATAGATAAATAACACCCAGACACAGAACAAACACTTGTGCTCATCACACAAATATTGAATTTCACATAAAAAATATCATTCTGGGTTTTTGGGAATCTCACCTAAGATCTACGGCTTGCAGTCAGTTACTAACCACTGGACCAACAGGCCAACCAAAAAGAAGTATAATATACCACTCATTAAATTAAATGTTCACGCCTTAAAATTCTATTACAAACAGAATCGATATTTCAATTGAATTAAATGAAACTCGAATCGCAATCGCAATCGAGATTCTAAACCATTCGGCGATCAATCAAAATGGCGCGTATATTATCCCGTCACTTGTCATCAAAGCTTTATGGTATTAAGAGTATCAATAAAGTAGGCTTTTATTAACGTAACATATATTAATGGATTCTTTTTGTGAAGGATTGTGTTCAGTATTTGTTACTGTGCATGATAAACAATAGTAATAGTCCTTCAGAACGATTTATTAATCTCCGTTGAGATTGACGGATGTACAGATACGGAGACATGATATAGTGCACAGGTGTGTGGGCCAATACAGGCGCACTCTCTATTTCTACACTTTTATAGTCCGATAGGATAGCAATCAGACACAAACGTAAAGAGATCTGATGAAGAACGATGGCCGCTAATGGCCTAACGCGCTTTTAGAGGCAAGGAGAGGTCTTGCTGTATTTTAAGAAAGTGGTTGATGATTTCTTTGGTCATGTCGAATAGCCGTCCCATTGGACTATGTAATAATAGAAAGTATACCCTAAGTTTTTGCGCATGCTAGTGAAATATAATAATTACATCCCACGCATTTCACTAATCTTCATTCTTCTTCTCATCCCAGTTGAAACAGGTTCACCTTCACTAAAATAGGTTTGGAAAACATTTTAAATAGATTTATTAGATTCCAAAAACTTTCTTAAAAGCAAAACGATGTTTATCCGAATAAATTTATTGAAATGTTTTCAATTAAACGCCATTGTCTGCTAACATCAACATTTTCTTACGCAGCGATACATCAATCGTTTGGACAGCTAATTTCGCAAACAATAACTTTTCTCACCTTTCCTCCTTTCAGATAACTCTCATTGTTCGAACAAAAGAGCGTTGGATGTACTATATATAATCACACCCGTGGGTTTTTCAGAATAAGGCAATGAAATGCAAAATTACGCTGAAAGAATGCCAGAGCCTCTAGATAAGTGGCATAAGCGATAGTTGAATCGAAAAGTCAAAAAATAAAATGTATGGAATTTGACGTAAGTTTACGACATTAAATCGTAGACTCACGTCAAATCCCATACATTTTATTTTTTGACATTTCGATTCGGCTATCGCTTATGCCACTTGTCTAGAGACTCAGAACATTTCTAGCATTGAATAGTGAATGTGTATTCAGTGGCAGTTTACAAATATTGTCAAGAAGTAGTCTCTAGTGCTCATATGACCGGTCAGAAGCCGGAAAACCAGACACAATATAAAAGCCATGGATCAAGTTATATAAAAGCCAATATAAAAGTCAATGTTCAAAAAAGTATGTACTTTTGAAAGAAAACTATTTATTTATTTTATAAATAATTATGCATTTTTAACTTACTTATCTATAAAAAATAGCATCAAAGTATTTGTTACCTGTTTAAATATTTGGAACTAGAGAGAAAATCACCGGGCACGGCCACAATATAGGCAAAGTAGGTATATGTAAATATAAGTAAATGAAAAACACTTGGCCAGCAAACGGCTAAAAGCTCAGCCACTTTGTGAACTTTTTTCACAAATTCCTCGCGTTTTGTAAGAAAGAATGCTTAAAATGTCGGCATCAGCATTTCGTGGAGAACCATGACCTCATTTCAAAAAGTTTTCCCTTCAAGTAAGATTGATGTTTGTAGAAAAAATTACTTTTGCTGAAAATAAAAAAACGAATGGAACTTTAGACTTAGCGAGCTTTGCGTCGATGGATATTAAGGTATGCTTGCTTTTTTTTAAATAATTCCAAGATACTTTTTTTAGCAATTTGTAAAAGACGGAAAATGGGATGTTTTAAAAATTTTCACGCAATGGGAAACCTGAAAGGTTAAATTTAACATTTTTTGACTAACTTTTTTTTTCTAACTTATTGTTTTGTTTTTCTTACTGAATTACGCTTTCATATTCTACTGTTTTGTATAGGTACTTAATCAGATTTTCAAGAGGGTATTGATTAAAATAAAAAGTTGTATGATTTAAGTAAACACGAGAAGATACTGAAGTAAAGAGTGAGTTCGCAATTAACGATGTCATTTAGCTAATTAATAAAATTATGCAATAAAATGTACATAGTGATAAAAATAAAAACACGTAAATTGTACTTATTTTCGGCCCGATAAGTAATACTTTTTATTTTTATCAAAATAATATATTCAAAATTAAATACATTCTCAAATTATTATTTTTTTAAAGTTATTATTTGCAATTTATAGTATTGTATATTGCAAACAAAAAACAATATTCATCATTCATTGCGTGTAATAAAAATCCGAGGTCAAACCCCCAGGTGTCCCACAACAGCTACTTTTATTTCTAACAACATTCACTACCACATAATTGTTTGTGCTATCATTCTTAAAATATTATATTACAAAACAAAGTAGCAGCAAGACACTATCGCCTTGTTTCATCTTCCTCGGATCACGTAGAACGTCGTCAGGCCAGCGGAGGTAATTTGATAATATTACGTGCGACAGATGTTTCTCGTGTATTTTTCAATCTCACCCCGCCCCAGGCGATTTATGCCTGCGCTATTTTATAAATGACCTGCGTGGCCAAAATGAGATATAGGAAATCGTGTTTCGATATTGGTAGCTGATATTTCAAGATGGCGGCGGTAGAAAATGAAAATAAAGTAATCTTTGGTGTAAAATCTTGTTAATAAGGATAGCTTATGAAGGGTATGCACCTAAGATAACTTATTTTTCATTGCTTTCAAAATTCTGTTGTTAAGTAAGCACTAATATATAACTACAATTTTTACGAAAAATTACACATCTTTTTATTTTTTATGTGTTGCCTAAAAACCAATAGGTACATTAATTCACAAAACGACTTTCGTCACCCTATGTCAATGATGGGTAACAGAAAACATAAAAATAAAATCATTCCTTTCAGAACCAATTTTATTTCTTTCCCTCACAAAACTCATTAACATTCGGCCAGAACCTCACAACTCTTGCATTTAAAAAAAGCAAAAATAACGTAATACAATCGAATCATTCGTTGATACAATCACAAAGGTTTGAGAGAACCCTTTGTCCTCGGATTGATAGCCGAAGATTCGATACGAGGTTCACAAAGCTTCTGCGAACGGGCCCGATCTCGGCTTGGACAACGATCTATCAATTTGTTTAATTGGATTCTTTTCTTTGTTATTTTTCTTTTACTTTTCTCTTCTGTTACCAAGCGGCGCTATTGAGATTTAATGTTATTTCTTTTTTATACGTTGTTCTTCGTTTTTTGTTCAATGAAAATCCGCTGTTGAAAGTTTTAAGTGTTTGTTAGTGGATTTCTGAACACAAAGTATAAGAATGTAGTGCTATTTTTAAATGAACAAAGAGCTCTAAATCCATTAAGAGAGAAAATATTAAAGTCATCGTTAGTTATTCTTTCAGAAATCTGTATAATATGACAGTAAAAATAAGATTCAGCGAAAATGTTAAATTTATTTTTAAGTGTATTGAGCGCACGAATAAGTGTAAGTTTTGACAAAGTTGGAGTTAGTGCGAAGAAAAAGCTAACATAAAAACACAGAAAATCCAATAATATCTCATCAGCAGTCAAACACCACGGCCACTAAGCCACCGAAGTTCAATATATAATAATAATATGGATCGACAAAGGGCCGGTACCTACGCGAGTACTCTTTTATGAGAACATTTTAACCAATTAATTACAACATTTACATATATTATGTACATAATTTCAACGTAACGCTATACTAACAATTTATAAAATCTAGGGCGCCTTTTCTTTATATAAAATCATTATTCACATTTGCAGAAATATCATAAACCCATAAACCATACTTTTTGCTTTCACCACGTTTTCCCATCAAAGCACCGCAAGATTAGCATTCCATTCTAAATTCAAAACCACCAGCAAAAAAATATCGTCGTACATTGAAACACTGGCTGAAAACGAGCTGAACTCAAGCGTGATTGAAAAATGTGTAACACCTTGCAACGTTTCCAAACGGTTATCTTGCAACTGTGTCAGATCCGACGACATTTGTTAAAAATATTGAGAGAGGGAAGCTTTCAAATACGTGTATGAATTTTTTATATTTGGAACATTATTATTTAGTTATTTTTTTGTTTTTACTAATTATACTTAACTTTGTTTTGCCATAATTTTGATGAGTTTTCATTATAATATCTAAAAGTCAAATTATTTCTTTAAATATACTTTTAGTTCGATTATATTCTGTGTGCAATAAACGTATTAATGATTTATGTATAATATTTGAATTAAAATAAGGAATAAGTGAGTTTATCTATGATCTCTAAAATGACGATATATTATTATTTTATCAATTTTAAGTTTTTTTTACTTCGATATAATTAATCAAGAAGAAGAAAAACTATAATTAGGAAGTACAACAATGTCTCAGTGACACAGTAGTTATATAACCGTTATATTGCCGTGCTAAAATGCCAAGGCTTTTTCCCAGAGACTATGGGACTTTTCAATAAAGATTTAAAACGTTTTTAAGCCGTCTGCAACACGCGAGTGATACCTCTAGTGATGCAAGCATCCATAAGCTACGGTAACTACTTACACACACAGGCTGTATGCTTGTTTACCTCCTTGTTATAAAATAAAAACAAGAAATCTTGAAGAGAGACCTACTTTATTAATGTTATAATTAATAAAGTAGGTAAGAAACCTTTTTTCTTGTTCGTAACACAAAATCGAGATAAAAGTCACCGTCCGTCCAGAAACTCAACTAACATGTAACAAGTTGCCCGCGGCGTAACGTGCCGAGAAAACTTGAAGGTTTTTCTCGTTAATTAACCATACAAGTTTCTGTACAAAACCAACTATATACTGACTCGCACCAAATACAAACATTACGTGTTAGAACTGTGAACGGGCGGGGGTTAAACAAGTAGTACGTGTAATTCGCTAATTTGATAGTTGCCTTAACATTAAGCTCTAATGGAGTTAGACATTGATCTTCTTTGTGGGAACACACAAGTATTGAATATTAAAATATATGTTTTTTTTAATTTGCATTGACACAGTATTAAATATTCATTGTAGATGTCTGTACCCTGATCAGGCAAAGATTGAACTTTTTCTATTTAGAAATTCTTTTTTTAAAGACAATTCCTCCACTAGAGAACAAACCTTGTGCAGGACTTTACTTCAAAGTAAACGGAGACTCGAAAGAAACATTTACATCACACAAAGTTTCGTCCCGTATGGGAATCTAAGTGCTGAGTCGGTAGCAAGGATCACCACTTGACCATAAGTACAATCTTCGCCAGTAATAAGGCTGCAGTAACTACTTACTACTCAGAACAATGTTTAATTATAAAAAAATAAATAGCATAAAATTTCACATACCTCTCAAAAATGTATTTTGTTGTACATAATATCTAAATTATAACTTTGCAACTCTTTTATTATATATTGTTATAATTACATATAAATTAAATATTTTTATTTTTTATAATTATTATTTTATTAAATTATTATTACTTCACTCCATAAATTATAACAGAATAATTATCACTGCATAGTTTTTGGACAACCATAAAACCATTTCAGAATATACCTATCACCTATAAAAAGCCCAAGTCGTTACTAATATATATCATTGCACTAACACTCGACTTTCCACAATTCTACAACTCGTTTTATTACAGTGAAAACTACTACGTCTTCCAGGCTACCGGGCGCCGCGCTCCACTCCTTAACGACCAACGCCATCTAGTAATTGTCCCCGGCAGCTACGATTAAATGCTCGCTTTCGGTGCTCGGGGATACTTTGGCTTCGTATACCTAGAAGTTAAAATTTATATGATGACATATTAAAGGTATATACTGTCGGCAATCTTTCACAAACCACATATCCCCAAGCTTAATTGCATTGAACAATTTACTGCATAGTTGAAGCGGGTGGGTTTTGTAATTACGGTTGCGCGGCTCTGTGTGACAGGACAATTAACTGTTACCAAAAATAATTATATTTGACCCTGGGTTTCTGATTACCTTATGTTTTAATTAGGACGTTAAAGTTTTTTTATTGGCTAGATCAGAAGAAGTAATCTACTAGTAAAATATTACATAATAAGGGGTGTCGTTAATTTATTTTTTATAAATACCTGGGTGAGAAAAAAAGCATACGGTGCGCGTGATGGTATGTTACTATGCCTATTAATGGGTGTCCCTACGTGTTGCCGACCCAAAAATTAATACTAAGGTTTTATGGTTATTTAGGGATTCGTTTTTAAATAATCTTTTTCGTATCTCAGAGTTATGACGCATCCCAAAATAAGCCCTGAAGACCTGAATAACACGTAGTATGTGTTTCTGTTAGAAATTATTAGTTCAGTGTTAAATTATTAGTGTAGTAGTGAGCTGTGGTATGTGGGAACGTAAAGGTATTCCTCCCGTCATGCAAGTTCTTTTATCTGGTGCCCTTCCTAAGAAGCCAATAAAACGAAACTTTTTGACTTTCGCTTCGTCAGCTAATTTAGCCAAAATAGCTATTTTCTTTACAAAATTAGATTTTCCAAAAATGATTTCCTAGCATTATATCATGAACGTTTCCAAACGGTTGGAATGAGCAAGGTTATGAGCGTGGCTGTGACAGTGCACGAGCTGACTTGACAATCACATGGCTCGTTGAACCGCTTGTAATTAAATCTACGCTGCGGAGCTTAGCTCAAATAAACATTTTGCTAACTATACGCAATGAAACTGTATTCAATATTGTTGTACATAGCTGCTTCAGTACGCAGTAGCGGTGACTATGACTGCTCTACTAAGGTTCCAGCCAAGAAGTTCCAAGTTCGGTTCCATATTAATCTTTGATCCAATCCTATTGAAAGTGATAAGAACTACATAATTTGTTCTACAAAGAAAAAAAATTATTACCTAGCGAGGTTTAACGTTATTGTATCAATTCATTTTCGAGCATAATTTTAATTTTGTACAATGACAATATAGTACACTAATTGAAACTACAGACTACGGCATCTGGCGTCAAAATACAGGGCTGAAAATGCTCAGAAAATGAGTTGCTGTAGGAACGTCGTAGTACGGCTCTTGATCGGGTTTTTTTAATGGTTAGAAATACTTTATTTTCAAGTACTGTACTTACTAGAAAACAAGCTCTGTATCACATGGGGCTAAACAAACACAATTAATACAAGGTGCATATACAGACTTGGAACAGCTATCTGTGATTCACTCAAATATTAGTCCCGTATACGGCACTAATATTTGTAATACGATGCAAAACTCGATTCGATTTCTATAGGAATCGAATTCATTTTTGTACTTTATGCAATATTGCTACTCGACTACCTTATCCATCCACACATACATTCATTATATCCATTCACTCTAGCTTTAAATAACAGCCTTATTCACCTTACAGGATACACTTCCAACCACAACATACACACACACACACATAAATTAATTACCCACCAACGATTATCAATCATTTATTTAAGCATAAACTCGGACACATTGGTCCTACAGCGTCGAATTCAGTAATAAATAACCATCCACAGTTATTTATTATTCAAGCTCATTAATTAATTAATTGGTTAATTGGTGCGTAATGCCGTCCACGCTATTATTTACTCTATAATATTGTACATAAACATTTGCATTTTTGATCAGTATGGGTTGGATTATTTTGTATTAAATGTAAATGTGGTAAGTAATAGATTCATTACTTACTATTATACATTTAAGGGGATTATGGATAAATAAAAGATCTGAGATATAAAGCTATGCTTGCTACGGTCGGGTTATTGATAGGTGACTGTTTTCTAAACCTTTTATATTAAGAGAGGTTCCTAGAGACCTGGCCGCTCTAGTGGGCCTTTGTGCGTGGGGTTCCTTATGGCTATTCCAACCACCCCAGGTTCTTCCAAAAGGCCAGCAGACGTCCGAGGTCGCCGCAGGCCTCCGGTAGAGTGCCCGGTTTCCTGAGAGTTCGTATCTTCGTCTTCTACGCTCCTACATTCTCGAAGGACGTGGGCGGGTGTTTCCTCGGTTTCCATGCAGCCCCTGCAGAGTGGGCTGTCGGTTACGCCTAGTTTGTGAAAGTGTCTTTTGAGTAGGCAGTGTCCTGTGAGGACGCCCACTATTATCCTGAGGTTTGATTAAGAGAGGTAGGGCACCATACTAGTGAGCAAGCCCGACTGGGGATGGACCTCCACCTTACAGAAGACCACAGCCAAATAATGACACACAGCGGTGTAGGTGTGTTCCTGCGTGTGATTACAGGTCTCCAGCGCTAGGGATGCGTTGTGAAATAGACGTATTCCTATCACAGGGATACTCCCATCTTAAAGCCTTGGTGTAAAAAAATGGTTTTGCAAGCGTCTATAGGATAGTAGTTTATAGGGCACCATACAAACATGCAATTCAGACTAGGGAAAGGCCTCTTAAAGGACTACCTTACAGCCAAATAAGTTTTAATAAATACACGAAATAACGTTGGTAAGCGTTTACCGGATCGGATGCTTTCAATGTTAAAAGAAACATTATAAAGCGTACATTTATATACTAGTTACTAGGCTTTCCCTGCGGTTTTGCTCGCATTAAGTCGATAAATGTTGGCGTATGTCCATATGCGGGGAAATAGACCTGACAGCACATTCCTGAGGCACTACAGCTGAATCCATATGTACCAACATGTACCAGGAGATGGGCGTAGGTACATGAATTGGATATTATAAAATGAGAATAAAATATGTAGAATAATTATAAAATAAATTATTATATAATAGATTTAATGAATTGGAATAATAATATCCTTACTAATATTATAAATGTGAAAGTTTGTAAGAATGGATGGATGGATGGATTGATGGATTGATGGATGGATGGATGGATGTTTGTTACTCTTTCACGTAAAAACTACTGAACGGATCTGAATGAAATTTGGCACACAGATAGATACACAGATAGATGGTCTGGAATAACACATAGGCTACTTTTTGCAGCGATAACCGACATCCACGCGGGCGGAGCCGCGGGCAACAGCTAGTAATTTATAAATTCGAAACATATGTTACTAACATAGCTTAAGTTTGTATTTTAATAACATAAAATTTTTTGGAGTATTTTTTCCGAAATAAAAGTTTATTATTATTATTATTATATGGAACAATGTATGAAACCTTTAAAAAACTGAAAGAATGCTGTGGTTCCGGAGATTACCCTCCACATACTCACAAAATTAACTCTCTCTCTCTTTCTTTGCAATATTATTACAGATTTATAATCATGCCCAAAGTTTTAATTTGACAAGCAATTAAAAATAAACCCTTGTCGTAATAAACAAACTTTTATCATACAAACACACGTGACGACGGGTTCATAATATATATAAATGTTTGTTTCCAATTTAATTATCCCTAAAATTTTTAATTAATAATATACTCAATATTCATCTTTAAGATTGAAATATAATTGTCAGTAATAAAATCATACATTCTTTGGCAGTGATAGGGAAACTTTTAATCTGGATTATGAGACCCTCGAATTAATCAAGACGAAGGCGTGGCTCCTTTGAGTCAACCTGTCACTCTCCCCAACCTGTCTAGAAGTATATTTTGTAAGTATTAGATAAAATAGTCGTATATAGATATTTAAAATAGTGTTTTTATGTAAAACAAATCTTACTAAGTTTGTAAATATGCATGTTTATTACTCTTTCACGTAAAAACTTCTGAACGGATCTGGATGAAATTTGGCACAGAGATAGATTACGGTCTGGAATAACACATACTACTTTTTACAGCGATAACTGACATCCACGCCGGCGGAGCCGCGGGCAACAGCTATATCCAATATATTAGGACTTTTTAGATTTCTAATCGTATTTAAATTACGTTTTATTGAACTAAGCAGACTAGATGCATTGTTTTTTTCGCTGTGGTAGCCACTTGATGGTAAACAGTTACCTTAGCCTATGGACGCTTGCAACACGAGTGGTATTAAACGCGTCGCCTACTTTTTAAGTCCATTTATAAAGAACCCATGCTTTAAGACTTTTCGAAACAGTATTTATTTATACTATTTTATATATTTTTGTACAATTTTTTCGTTTTAAATAGACGCGAAAAACAAATTCTCTCTTAATAGACAAATTTCGAATGCCATGAGAATATAAGTCTATCGTCAGAAGTACCTAAACATGCCTTGATTTAATTAATTAGCTTCTCATAAAAAGGTGTTTTGTCTTTGATTTTAAAGTCAAAGACAAAAGAACATTGCTTTAGATTACAAACGTAGACTAAACAATGATGGCGAGGGCTTCAAATTTAAATAAAATTATTTAAAGTTAAGAATGTTTTTTTTTAGAATGTTATTTGAAATGTATTTTGAGTGCCAGGTTTTTTTTGCAGGTACAAGCGACTAAGCCCAGATGGGCTTAGTCGCTTGTACCTGCAAAAAAAACCTCTCCCAGATGGGAGAGGACTTCCTTATAGAATACTTACCACTTGTAAAAAACACCAGACCGCATGTAATAATTGTACTGTAACGCTTACATGTACGATCGACATCTTTCTTACAAATACACTGGCCCCACTTATATGCCTAAATCAACAACAACAATATCAACCAATATATGACCCACTGATGGGTACGGATCCCCTCTTCTCTTCCAAAAGGCCTTAATACACACACGCTGGCTTAATACAGGTAGGTGGATCAGATATGTTTTTAGAATTTGTGTAGG
This sequence comes from Trisateles emortualis, assembly GCA_947095525.1. Lineage (NCBI taxonomy): Eukaryota > Metazoa > Arthropoda > Insecta > Lepidoptera > Erebidae > Trisateles > Trisateles emortualis. The sequence goes on along the minus strand of OX352736.1, from coordinate 13,340,234 downwards.
CATTTGTGTAGGTATTTTTTACAGAAGACCTCAGCCAAATAAGTACACATAGCGGTCTAATTGTGTTCCTGTGTTTGAGAACAGGTTTTCAGCGCTCATTTAGGGATGCGTTTTGAAAGAAACGTTTTCCTATCCCAGGGATATTTAATCTTAAAGCCCTGGTGTAAAAAAATGGGTCGAAAACACGCTAGTGATACGATTAGTATCACAAGCGTCTATTAGCTACAGTAAATGCTTAACATCAGGCGGGCTGTATGCTTGTTTGCCACCCAAGTAGTATAAAAAAAGATACGAGTCGTTTACTTTCTCACTCATCTACTACCATTTTATGCCTACATTGCGTGCAAAGAATTTCTTAACTACTCCGCTATATCCCCTAAAATACATCAGCCTAAATGTCACATATGTTTTGTAGAAAATGTCGCACCATGGTATCGTTGCATTATGGGCGGAGACCGTCGGTTAACTGTAGAGGAAACTCATTAAATACTCGACAATTTATGGCCTACCAAGGGACTGATGCGTTGGTACTTTTGAAGATATAATACCACTTAACAGTTTAGAATTATATCTTGTAACACTAGCATGTTAATAAAATGATGTAGAAGCAAAAGATTCCCAATATTTTTGAAAACTTAATTTATAATGCATGTTTTATTCTTTTGATACCTGTGATACAGTGATTTCACTAGTACAGATGCCTATGTTACAATACTTTGTGCTCCCCTGGATTTTTGTATGTAGCTGTGGTCTTCTGTAATGTTGAGGTCCTTCGCCAGTCGGGTTTGCTCGCTTGTATGGTGGCCTACCTATTCATTATATCCTCATCTCATCCGCATCCTCATTAGTAATAATAATATGTATATGTATCATCATTATCTATTAACATTGTGTATTTAAGAATGTGTTACTAAAAGTTATGTTAAAAATGTATAAGTATAATTTGTAATAGCGAGAACTGTTTATTCTAGACAAACCTTGGCGAGGTTTTAAGGATAAATTTAACAAATTGTAAAATTAAGTTGGAAATAAATACATTTCATATCATTTCAATTATTGTACACGTGTAACTTAAATCCTTATAAATAAATATCTGCTTTTATTGAAATGTAGGTAAGTACCTATACTTAAAGGAACACATTTACACTGCTGTGTGTCTTTTTGAATGTGGTCTTCTGGTGGCTTGTTTGTATTTAGAGAATTACCTTTCTTTCATTTATACTAGGTACTTGGGTGGAATTCGGCCTGCCTGATGTTAGGCAATTACCGTAGCCTATGGACGCTTGCGATACAATTGTAGTATCACTTGCGTGACCCATTTTTTTACACCAGGTCTTTAGGATCGAGTTCCCTGGGATAGGAAATCGGTACGTTCAAAACGCATCTCTCAATGAGCGCTAGAAATCTGTTGAAATACAGTTGAATCAAGTGGTGTAATGACGTCATATCAGATTTCGGTGGTCCACCTGTATGCCATGCCGCCTGCCTACCTTCTTTAGGCCGGAAAGTCCGACATAACCGCCTCGCTTCACCGGGGCGGTTTGCGTAAAGCATTTCCCTCTTTTAAAAAATGGTGTAGTGTAGAAAATGTAACGATGATACTAAGTCAATTATGATTAATAAGACAAAGCTATAAAACAATCAATGAACAAACAAATTCATCAGGAGATATCATTAAAAAACAAATTTATAAAGAGATTAGAACGATTTAATTAACGACCAAACTCTCAATAAAGATAAAAGGTGAAGTAAGAGTTAGAAGTTAAATCTTTAAAAACCGGAGCTGTCTGTGAAGTTGGACAAAAATCGAATTAATTCCGAAATCCACTTTGAATCTGAATTGCGTAACGGCATAGTTTAAGTGAAAAATAGCTAGTTCAATCCTGCACGTGGTGCTAATGTATCAAAGATATATTTAGTTAATAGTTAAATAAAGACACGTCATCAAATTATCCTGTTAATACTTCAATTGTAGCCAGAGGACGTTGACACTTCAGGATCTTTTGTACGTGTTTAGTCCGTTTTTCTCATGCGTCATCTAGATTTCTAAGTATATCTCGCTTGAGTATCAGTAGGTAGATCTCTAATAGTAATGCGCCTAAAGTTCTCTGGTCTAGTCTGGTCTGATCGAAAGCTCCGCGAGGTTAAGCAAGCTCACTTCGGTCGATTCGTAGGGATGAGTGACCATTTTCTAAAATCACAGCAAAACCCCTCCATGCCTCGGATAGTACGTAAATCCAGCGTCTGATCTCTCTCCGGGAGTGTCGGATCGTCGTCCCATCGGTCTATGAGAGTCAAGAAATAGTGTTTGCACCTATTTTTAGGCACGCGCTTGTGCTCTACAATATACATCCTAAGCAGTTGGCTGATCTCCGTTGAGCTTGGCCACCGTGACTGAAATCGATCTGGACGACTTTGTATTTGCTTGTCGCGTTTATCCGAGTGACAAGTTAACACGCTGAATCAAATATTTACTAAGTAAATTAGTATATTATATAATTAGAGCAGTATTGGTGCTAAGGTGACCGCCTTAACCACAAAACCACAAGCGCAATTAACATTATTGCAAGTAAAAATGTAACTAGCTTGAAATGACTAGCTGTTTCTTTCATAAACTTTGACAATGTCGAACTTTAAAACTGCCATGGTGTACCTAAATTAAACTTTGTGCTTACCACGTTCAAGTTTCCAATGATAACATTAACATTTGAACCCTCTGAGCCCTGTAGCTATGTTTAGTCATGGGTTTCAGTTTAAATTGTATTTTGATATATCATTTACTTTGAGAACTTTGAAATTATATATAGATGGTAGGCAGGGTCCCTAGTATTGCCGGAGTCCATGAGCTAACAATTATCGCTGAAAAAAAAATACAAAAGGAATTAGAATTAAAAGCTAAGGTACTGATTAACTGTTTTTTTTGCTGATTTAAGTTGTTTAAGAGAGGTAGAGTATCATACGAGCAAACATTTCGAGTTCCAAGTCGATAGTTCATGCTCGACTACTCTGCAGATTTAGCCAAGCGATTTTATCCGTAACGAACCACATTGCTTGGTGAGTTCTCTGAGACTTTATTTACTCGTAGACCAAGTGTAATGCAATGCAAATGCAATATTGAATTGTTACACAATATAATGATTAATAAATGATAAAATCTTATTCCATATTACAAAAAATGTGGATATTTGTTACTCAATCTCTTCAAAACAGATTAACGGATATGGATGAATTAATATGGACTGATTTAGTCTACTTTTTATTAAAAAACACTAATACCGTGGGATTGTACGTACGGGCCAAGCCACAGGCGGAAACTAGTATTCTGTTAGTGAACGTGACGTCAAGATTGTCGACAGTATTTTATTTCTATTTTGTTTTATTTATATATCACTCATCACATAAAAACAAATACTCGAATGATAGCGAGAAAACGGGTACTTCGGGTAAAACACGAAATTCCTAAAAATATTCTTAATACTCACAAAATAATGAACAAACACATACGTATCATTTTACAAAACAAAAAACAATCATTCTTTCGTTTGTATCCAAATTACAAGAAAAATTATAACAAGGTTCCCTTTTATACTTTTATAAAAACCAAGAAAAATTATTATGTTATTTACATCGACGATCGGCGGACTAAAGATAAAAATCTTTTATCTGGCTGAATGGGATGTTTGTGCCACGATCCTAAAGAAAAAAATCACCTAATTACTGTGGGTACCTCGGGGCATTCGGCGAACCTCTAAAAGGGAACGATGCAAATAATTTTCAAAGAAATATCAAAGATTCATGGTTGATTTTAAAATTAATGTCTACTTAGATGAATTGAATGTTTGATTATGTGGATGTTTACTAAATCTTTTATTAAATAATTGGATGTATTATCTGTGAGTAATATTCAAAATAATACAGTCACCAAAATTAAACAAATTGAGAACTACTTCTACTTTACGAAAATGAAACATAATAATAGTTTAAAAAATTGGTAGTTTGTATATAGGCTAGGCTCGCATCCGCTGCCTTGGTATAACCTATTTGGCAAGGCACTGACTGATATCCATCAGAAATTGAGTTTTTTTCGTTTTTAGTGCCTTTTAAAACTTAGTTTATTTTTCTATTTTTAGTGACGACGAATATATCTTTCGATTTTATCGTCGCGAGTTTTCAGCTATCCCAATCATGCAGCGGCATTTATTTCGTCCCAGTGCGTCTTCTTTTTTAAGCCCCATTTCCGTCATGCCCTAATGAATGAAGGTTCATTAGGGCATGAGGGAAATGGGACTTCAATGGGGAAAAGGAGATCAGGAGATCACGTGGTTGATCTTCATCAACCACGTGATCTCCTGATCTCCTTGTCTTAGTATCAATAGAAAGATTTTTAACGACATAATCACTGTTTCTGAAGTATATAACCATGATAGAACGTAAAAACAATACCTATTTACTCACTAGTAGATTAAAGTCTTGACTAGCTTTGATTTTCCAGTTCTAATATTAATTTTCCCGGCAATTACGGATGAAATTCCCTGATATATCTTGTTTACAGTGACTACGTTCTATGATAGAAGCTTTACAAGGGTCAAAGACTCAAAGGTAGATATAATCGGACTAAAATACGGGTTCTATTCATTCGAGCTATTCAGATCGAATGATAATTAGTTCCCCACAGTTTCTAGGTGATTAAGCTCGGTGATAAAGCTAATAGATTGTATGGTGATTTATATTTGTATCTGTATTCATGTACTTATGTTGGTGTGTATAGATCTCTTAGATTTAGAGCATGTTACCTAGTTTTGTTGTGTCAATATGCTTAAGCTTAAGAAACTATAATACGCTAACCAGGTCTCTTCTAATGTAAGAGAAGTAGGGCACTATACAAGCGAGCAAGCCCGTCTGGGGAAGGACCTACACCTTACAGAAGACCACAGCCAAATAACTATATATAGCAGTATACTTAAGCTCTTGTTGGTTTTCGTGGTATAGTATACTTACAATACATGTAGCACAATACGAGTATATGTAGCAACATGATTTAAATAAATAAATAAATATTTAAAAAAGTTGTGTTCCTGTGTATGAGTACACGTATCTAAAGCTCATTTAGGTATGCGTTTTCAATGAAACGTTTTACCTCTTAGTCTTCAGTCAAACTTTCCTTTTACTTCTAATTCCAACGCAAAAATATTATAAGCTCTAGCATTCTGGCGAAAATTTTTGGAAGCTTACCTTCGATTGTAACGAATTTCTAACCAACAGACGACCTCAGGTAATTGACATCACATTCTACGTCCTAACTACATATATAACACAAAACTTACACAGCCAATTCGTGGACATTTCCTTAGGGAACAAACAGGATTGATTACTCACAACCACTTACGAATACCTAAGTGACGTATAATTAATTATATCAACAATTTCCTAACACACATTACGGATGTTAAAAGCCATTCAGTATCTATCATTAACACGTAATAACATACAAAGTTACTTCTATCCCCTACGCCTTCTAACTATGATTTCAATTAAACGTATCAAAACACCTTTTATGTATAACATGGGTGGAGACACGTTCAAAAGTTAAATTGCGCTCATTTAGCGTGCACCTTATTGCAGCCCCCTTTGATAGCGCGGTGTGGATTAGTGATGGGAAGCGCTTTGTCGATGGATTTTGTAACATTATATTTTTAGATAAAAATATTTTTTTTTTTTTTATAAATATAATAACTATATTTACTCAAAAGAGCGTCAGAACGCCAAACTTCCAAAATGTCATTGTATGCCAAATGTCTAAGAAGCCGAAATGGTTTCGTGTCCCAGGGAAATTCCAACATAAAGCCCTGGTGTTTATTTTTGAGTAAGCAAGATGCAAGTGATACCTATTGTAAGCGTCTAAAGACTACTTTTTGGTGACCTTACCAACAGGCGGGCTGTATGCTTGTTTGCCACATAACTTGTATTTTCACATAAGAAAAACTCAATAGAGCTAGTTTTCCTCTAATTCGAGAATAACATAGCTAATGATGAGATTTGCGGGAAGTTTTTCAGTTATGTTTAAAATCCATTCAGAGGTTGCAATTGTGGCAGTAAATTTGTAATACACTTGCTCCTTAGTGTATGGAACCGAATATAACTAGTGAAATGTTATGCATTACCCTTCAGGACATTTTTAAATATTATTCAATCAGTCAAAACTTTTTCATTTTTCACCTCCATTCAAACGAGAGAAAACTAACATTTTGAATAAAAATTCCGAGGTAAATGTTCCGAGTTTGATAGTTCAGTCGTATTTTTGGCTAAAAATATTATTCACGGCAGTATGGCAGTTCGGCACATTTTGAAAAGCCGTATAACGGTGGTATGAAAAGTATAAAACAGCATGGCTGAAAAATTTCATTCATCTTTGGTATTCACTTGTATTTTTCACTGGCGATTGACTATATTCTCAATAAAACCTTGTTAGAGTACCGTTCTTATAGTACATTTGTGAGAGTTTAGATCAGAAGTTAATTACACAATCATGTAAAAATTACTTCACCGGTCATTATTAAAACCACAAAATTACTGTGTGGCGATTTCAACGTAGTCAACGGAGATGAGTCAACTATGCAGGACACATTATAATGCACAGGTGTTCGAGAAATCACAGGTGCCTTCTATTCCTTCGTAAGATTTTCTCAGAATAATCATTTGTAAGGACAAATAACCTTGCGACCCACCGTGGTTATGTGGCCAGTCTTTTGGGCTTATTTCCATAGAACTGCTACCTCAATCAGATATTTTATGTATACGAATACCTTTAAATAAAATATCAGATTGTTTGTAGCTTCCCGAAGTAGTTGAGGTTAAGTTACTTTTATGAAAGAAATGTTTTAATAATTAATAATTTATCTATGTATATAACCAAGCCTCAATTTAAAATCTATATCTTATTAATTCAAACCCCTATCGACGTCACTCACCGCATTCACCCGAATGCGTCCGCATTTTTCTCCCTCCTATTTACGATGTTATTTGCTCCGTTTTGCTTGTGAAAGCGCATCTTCTTTGAACTTGCTTGAATTATTTAATCGTTTAATAGAATTACTGTATACTGAAAGGCCCCTGTCTGTTACGATGTTGCTCTTTTGCCGTTCCCCCTAATTGGCTCGGTATCCAAATATTTATGATTGACTTTTATAGTATAGATATTCTTTGAAAGTCATAACTTGTTACCTATTAAATTGCGATTGAAGTACGACTATCTACTTAGATGATGAGTACCAATTACGTTCTTATTCTATTTTTAAAGCTTTTGATATTTAGGTATTAAATCTAAAAGATGAAATCATTTTTACTTCTGTTTCTTATGGCGTTTTTCTGTAATATTTTTAATACTACTACTGTGACACCATACGGTCCTCCTGATAGTAAGAAGTTACCGTAGCCTATGGTCGCTTGCAATACCAGGAGCAGGTATTACTCGCACATTGTCGACCTTACATTTCGTAATACCAGAGCTTTGTGTGAGATAAGGAAAAAGTTATTTTAATATCAGATCCACTTATTCTTCTTCTTATCGTTTGGTTATTGGCCAACCTGGTGACAGAGTTATTTAGATCGCCCATATTTAGACCTCTATCGTGATCTAACGACTGTTAACAGCTGGTACCGACTTTTAACGTGCACTCCGAAGCAGATCCACTAAAATACGCAGTCGATACTTTTAATCACACGCAGGAACACAACTACACTACTGTGTGTAATTATTTAGCTGTGGTCCTTCGCCAGTCTGACTTGCTCGCTTGTATACTTCTATTATGTTTAATCAATTCAGGGAATCATATTCTAGACAGCAAAACCTACAAATATTTTACTACATCATGGCCCGAACTATTACGTTCCAAATGTATAATTAAGACAAAATAGCCAATTTAATCAGTCCAGTGAATGATAAGCCTCATTGCAAGCCTTTAATCAACGTTCATAGCTCAACAGATTTGCAGCCAGTTAACATTTAGCAATAAATTAATGGCATACGCAATAATGAGCTACTGACTAGCGCCATTTATACCATACTAGGGGTCGGTGACTTCGTCCGCGTGGTAATTTGGAATATTTTCCCCGATTTTGCAACATATCTCACTACTGCTCCGCTTCTATTGATCATAGCGTGATGTTATATAGCCTATGGGCTTCCTGGATAAATGCACTATTCAACAAAAAAAGATCTTTTTTAATCGAACCAGTACTTTCTGAGATTAGCGCGTTCAACCAAACAAACAAACAGACAAACTCTTTAGCTTTATAATATTAGTATAGAGTAAAGATCCGTGGCTTCGCACGGGTACTTCTAAATATAACATGCATGTAGATATTAAAATATTTGGCTGCAAGGATGGTTATTGAACCAACCGTGCATTCAAACATTTTTGTTTAGTAGTTACCTCACCATTTACCACTGCGCTACGCGGCGTGCTGTGGGTTCGATCCTCAGACGAGACAAAAAATTGTGTGATCCATAAATCATTGTCCCAAGTTTGGGTGTAGTTTGTGCTCGTTAATTGTATGTTTGTAAAGTCCCCTGCGATACAGGCTTTGTTCACTAGTGCAGGTGTTGCCTATTGAAAAAAAAGAAACCATTCTGCAAAAAAAAAAAACAAAATGATGCAAAATCCTTTACGTAGTCCAGAAGATTTATTATATTATGGTTTACCTATATCGCTTAGTTTATGTAATACAATTTTCTAGATATATTATACAAAAAATTGGAAATTTCACTTATCACTAGGCTAACAGCTCCTATAGACAAGTGGCATAAACGGTAGTCGAATAGAATAGAAATCAATAAACAGTCAATTCGACTACCGTTTATGTCACTTGTCTAGAGGGGTAGGCGAGCCAATTACATAGCTCATCCTTCGTTATACATGGTACGTGATAATATTAAACATTTAATATGTTAAACGTTCCAAAACGGTAGCTACCTCTCAGACTAAGAACTATCTTATATAATAGCACATAAAGCCCTTTAAATTGTGCCCATAAATTGTATCGTAACAACGTTTCAAGAAGCTCATATTCAGTAAAAGCTATTGTAATAAATATACGTCCTTTACCACCCGATAGTCAGTATCCAGACCGTTATAGGCCATAAAGAGTCTGGGGGATACAGTCCGAAAATTTTATTAATATGCAGAATCAAAAATGATGGCCTCTATATTGCTAATTATTTTTTATGAGCGTCTGCATCGTATCGTTCCGTATAATAAGGCCTAGGAATAGTGAGCGAGGGATATGATTTAAGTTTAGCCTTAATTAAGGAATTTAGGTATATTAGTATATTCGACTACACGGTTCAGTTAGTGACTTGAGTGGTTACCGCGCCATTTACCAATGCACAGCATGTCGTGGGTTTGATCTCCACATGGGACAAAAAATTGTGTGATTCATAAATGGCTGTCCCGAGTCTGAGCGTAATTTGTGTCCGTCAACTGTATGTTTACTAAGTGCTCCGCGACATAGAGCTTGTTCCCAAGTACGAGAGTTGTCTTTTTTAAAAGGACCTTTATACCTAGTTGCAGCCATTTAGCTCGGGAGATGTTATAGTGCACCAGTGTATGCACAATTGCTAAAACACTCTTTATTCCCTCAGTTTTATATTCTGACTAGGGGTCACCCGCGACTTCGTCCGCGTGGTAATTTAGAATATTTTCCCCGATTTTGCAACATATCTCACTACTGCTCCGCTCCTATTGATCATAGCGTGATTCTATATTGCCTATAGCCTTCCTGGATAAAAGCACTATTCAACAAAAAAAGATTTTTTGTAATCGAACCAGTTTTGATTAGCGCGTTCAACCAAACAAACAAACTCTTCAGCTTTATAATATTAGTATAGATGAGACGACAATCTAATATGACTGAAGGAAGATCAGGCGTAGATCCTAATCTTAACATGCTCTTCAAGGCACAGAGGTGTTAACACCACTAATTTCCAAACTTCAGGCATCTGGGAAAGTCTTGATAAAAAGCCCAAAATCTATTAAGGCCGGGCCGGGCTCATGATTAGCAGACGTACTCAACGATCACTCATCAAGGCGGTTAAGGTCATACTGTTAAGACATTAAAATGTTGACGTGCCACTAATTGAGAATGAAGAGAGGGAGGTGTGAGGGACAAATTGGCTGTTTTAGGGTGACAATAAATTGATACCGGCCGAGGGAAATTACCATACAACCCTGAACGTATTTCACAATTGCTTTAATTACCAATGCCCGGTGGTGGCAAGTGCCGAGAATGGGAACGTTCACCCTACGTGGTTATGTTTTCTTAACAATTGTTGGTTTTAGCGTTTGCCTACCCACCACTCAATTGTTGCTTGATTGTTTATTTGATTAAGACTCGTTGAGAATTGGGAATGGGAATTTGATTATTGTGATTAAGAAATTGTTTAATCGGTTAGTTATTATTTATTTGTTTTATTTTACTAGTATACAAATTTATTGGAAATAATATTTGGTTAACATAAGGACACAAGTGTGTGCGCAAACACAGATGCACAATTTATTCCCTTACTCTTCCTCTCAATTTCCATTTTTTGGGCATATAATTTTTTATTTATTTTGAAACTGTCTATCTATTATTTTTAGTTCCCAAGCAGGAAATCGAACCCTAAAACTTTGTTATAAGCACTCGACTGAACGACTACTGGACCATCGAAGTATTTATATAATACTATCTTCCGCCCGCGACTTCGCCCGCGCGTACATTCCCTCGGGAACAGATTTTTTCCGGGATAAAAAGTAGCCTATGTATTATTCCAAACTAAAATATATCTCTATGCCAAATTTAATCCAGATCCGTTTAGCAGTTTTAGATTGAAAGAGTAAAAAACATATATAGGTACATTCTTACAAACTTTCGCGTTTATAATATTAGTGGGATAATTCAGTTTTATTATAATATTAGTATAACAACAGCAACATTCAACAAGATTAACAAACAATTTCTTAATACTCCGAATAAAAATTGACCCCAACAAACAAAAAACACACAGCAATCACTTAAAAATAATTGAATATTCTTGAAAGCATGAAAATCTAAACGCAATGGACGTTTACAATATACACATTAGGGGTACCAAACCCCGGGTTATTTTGGTCGGCTATAAATTAATTTCGGTACAGGGCACTGCAGTTAAGCCTCCATACATTTTAATTGCTTCCATTATCGGCTATTCTCCAAAATGGCACTGGCTATGTGATGACAATGGAACGCACCCCATGACAACGTTTTGAAGGCCTTATTAGGCTTAATTTTTGAATGCACGAATAACGTACATCATGTTTTTCAGATTTTTTTTGTTTTATGTATATCCTTACTAATATTATAAATGTGAAAGTTTGTGAGAATGGATGGATGGATGGATGTTTGTTACTCTTTCACGTACTGAACTGAACGGATCTGAATGAAATTTGGCACAGAGATAGATTATGGTCTGGAATAACACATAGGCTGCTTTTTACAGCGATAACCGACATCCACGCGGGCGGAGCCGCGGGCAACCGCTAGTTCAAAATATTTATTTCCTATCAACCATTACATGTTTATTAAGTGGTGGTGGCCAAGTGGGAAAGTAACCAACTTGCATCCAAGAGGTGCGAATTCGATCCCGGGTGGACCAATGTAAGTTTCACTTTGTGGAGTTTATACGCACTAATCAAATAATTCACCGTCTGCTAACGGTGAAGGAAAACATCGTGAGGAAACCCACATGTCTTGAAATTCTAAAGTCTCTCTTGGTAGAGGAGAAGGAGGAGGTGCCCAGCAGTGGGATACATATGGGTTGCTATTAATTATATATTTGACTGCAAATTCAGATAATTAATTCTGCATTATATTCAATAGATGTAACATTTATTAATGACTAATATAGCAAAATATGACAATAATTAGTCATTAACTTGACATAACATTAAATATCAAAATAATATTAATCGCAAGTATGTCCAAGTTCACGCTAGTCCTAACCAATATCAGTAAATCTAGTGGTTAAGTTGGTCACCTTGCTACTAACACCGAGCCAAGTGTTGTGGTTTCGATTCCCACAAGGCAGAAAATTTTATGTGTTCATAAAAATTGCAAATTTAAGTTAAATTTGTATCCGCGATTTGAATTTTCATAAAGACTCCAACAAAAACCTCTAGGCTACTCGAACATACCTCTACAAAATATTATACAAATAAAAATAACAAAATTTATTCACCCTGTTACCTAATTAAATTCATAAAAATACACAATGCTGTGTATTCAGACGGGCTTTTCGCAAAAAGTAAATTTATACAATATGATAATTAGGTTTAATTGCGATTCGTTTCATCGGCCGAGATCAACCTATCGAAAATAATTAACTTATTCAATTGCAGCGCACAACAATAACGTGCGTTCTGTATTAATATCGTTTTACATTATTACGTTATATTTAATGACAATAATTATATAATAACATACAGCCTAAATAAAACTCCAATGTATAAACGACTAGCTGTTGCCCGCGACTGCCCACGTGGATGTCGGTTATCGCAATTAAAAGTAGCCTATATGCTATTGCAGACTATAATCTATCTCTTTGCCAAATTTTATACAAATCCGTTCAGTAGTTTTTACGTGAAATAGTAACAAACATACATCCATACATTCTTACAATCTTTCGCGTTTCTAATATTAATAGAATGGGATGATGATAGGACCTCTTTTTTACCTAACATGAAAATAGGAATAAGTATAAGAAACTCACGTTTCACCAACTATGTTTGCTTCTATTTAAGAAGAGCTTTTCGTTATTCAACGCGCACAGTTCCAAACTTTGTGCCACTGAGAAATTTCTATCAGGACAACCCAATAATCCTTTACTTTACGCTGTCACCGAACTCAGGACTTCAGAATCGACCACAAGCATATACTAAATCGTATGCAACAGGATCCACAAGGTGTTGAAAACCCCGTACAAAGACTCGAATCCCTCTAAATTTAATCCTAGACAGAGGCATGCCATTTCGCTAACTAATTAAAAGCAATAATTACTTATAAGCCTTATAAGCCTTGCATAGTGGCGAGTAAAGGCTGACAAAGCAAATCCAATTCTCATTTTCTCATTACGGGTCTTTGCTGTCTGCTCTTTGTTTCAAACGGAACATTGAAAAATAAAGCAACAATTGCAGACTACGACGTCGGCCAGACAATTTTATTTTTGTTGATCTGGTTAACTAAGTTTATGGGAAGTCATATTAAAGGATTTTAGTTGTTAGCCGACTGCTAAAGGAAGGCTTAAGGACTTTGAAGAACGCTCTTTTATACTGTCATGGTTTTACTCTTTTTTGTTCACATTAAAATTTCATTAATACAATCGAATAGGTTTCCGGCACTCATTTAGGGATGCGTTTTAAAAGAAACGTTTTCCTCACCTAGGGATTTTCCATCTTAAAGCCCTGGTGTAAAAAATGGGTCGGCAACACGCAAACCATACCCCTAGTATTGCATACATCCATAGGCTAGGGTAACTGCTTATCATCATGCTTGTTTGCCTAAGTAGTTTAAAAAAACCAGAACTATTTACGTCTGCAATCGATAAAAAAATCAAAAATTGCACTCCGGGAGTGCCGACAGAAGTGAAAACACTAGTCAAAACAGTTGTTATGAATTTTATAGCAATAAATGTTTTTTTTATTTATCTAGACGCGTTCGCGGTCCCAATGTACACGCATATATCGCCTCATTGCTTTAATAACGTCACAGTCGAAAATTATAGCAATAAATGTTTTTTTTATTTATTTAGACGCGTTTGCGGACTGCTATATTATGTACATGCATATATCGCCTCTTTGCTTTAATAACGTGACAGTCGAAAAAAGATTTGATGGATATGTCAAGCTGCGTCTCGTAACGGTGTCGCGAATAAAGAGATTTTATCTCATCTAAAAATATGCGTACCGTGCTAAAATAAATTTTCACTTCAAAAACGTTTTCTTCAAATAAAGTTCCCGTTCAAACACAAAACAAAATGTGACCGTTCTTAGTACAGAGAGAAACTTTTCAGCTATTCCTTAATATGTTATGTCAATACTAAAATTACAATTACAAAGTTATACAAGTTCCCTGCGGCTAGCAGGTTTGTTTTATTTGTTTAGGTTTGTGTTTTTGTTATTGTAACAGTTCTAAGAAAGACAAATTAGTTCGCGATTTGTAGCAAGACACGTGTATTTGGTTGAGATTGAATAGGTAATCATAATAAAGATAATATCGGTAAATTGTACAATAATTATTATGTTTTGATCAAACAATCTGTAGGTAAAGTTCTGCCCAAAAGTGATCAAAATATATTATTGCTTCTATACTAATTTGATCCACAAATGATTGTTCCAAACCTGGGTGTACTTTGTGTCGGTTAATTATATTTCTAAAGTCCTCCGCCATACAGTTCTTGTCGCTTTATGTGGGAGTTGTCTATTTCATCATCTCAACCCATAAACGTCCCACTGCTGGGCACGGGTCTCCTCCATAAATTTAAAAGGATATTAGCTTACTATACCACGCTGGCCAGACGGGTTGGTATAGGGTTTTGTTTCGAGTTTTCCCTCTCTTGCAGTAGATATTTTCTGCCGGACTTACTCCCTTAGTCGATTTTTACGACACCCACGGGATTGAATGGGGTGGTGACATTTGTATTCTTAATCCGTCACCACACGGACATGTCTGTGTCTATTTAATCGGCTTTAAAAAGAGGAGTTTCTCAATTAAATTGTACCTTTTTCAAATCGGTCCAGCCGTCTAGGAGCAGTTCAGTGACATACGTGTGTAAAGGCACAGAAGAATTGAAGAATTATAATATATAAAGAAGATATAAATTATATAATACTTTTCTAACAATCTGTACCAACAATCATTACTGTGAAAATAATCAGATTTTTTCTTCAATATACTTTATTACTTATTATTGATATCAATTTCACTGTAATGTCGTCTCCGACAGCGTCGGCGCCAGCCCCCCATGGACCCTGGTCATCCCTACAGCGATAAAGGACGAATCCGGCTGTTGTATTACTGTTTTATTTTGTTTATATACGACTGAAGGGTCGTTACGACGATGTACGAGTAGGGTACATGCACATTTCAGCTTAAGGGTTTGTATTGCCGTCAATGCCGGAGTTTATTACGAAGAGATTTTTTATTACTGAATTTTATATGTCATTGTAATTTATGTAAGCTAATATTTAGCAATAAGTAACTAAGCAGCGCCCAGACTTATCGTGAGCAGGCCTCCAACTGGCAAAAGGTCGCGGTTAGCCGATGTATAAGGTTAGTTCAGGACCGTATGCTGTGGAGCCTCTCACCTGCACCCTTCCGCGGAGGGACAGCGTCTCTGGTGCACCCGGATGCTGTCACTGGAGATGAAGCCCGCGTAGCGCGCTTCTGGGTGGACCATTGATGTTATATCAGGTTCTGGTGGTCCATCTGTGTATGCGGGCGGGTGTAGGTGCGGCCGGCATCTCTGGGCCGGTGAGTCCGACATAACCGCTTCGCTTCCCCGGACGGGGCGGTATGCGTAAAAAAATTCACCTCTACAATAAAACGGACCGTATGCTGTAGAAATCTTCTAGGGAGACCTATTTCTGGCAGTAGACGTATTTTGGTTGAAATTATGATGATGAACTAAGTAGTAGATCTGATTGCAGCATTGAATAATATCACGCGTACGGTACACTCGTTTGCCACGTAAAATTAATAAAAATAACATTGACTATGACAAATATTTAGCCTTTACAAAAAAAAAGATAGAGCAAAATATTAAACTACTTATTTGGATAGAAAATACAACTAATATTTATTTTTATACTACTCAGGTGGCAAACAAGCATACGGCCCGCCTGATGTTCGTTTTCCATCTTGTTTTAAATCTCACTATCCTATATATATTATACCTATAACTTGTGGTCCAACCCTTAATCCATTGAATCGGAAAATACTTGATAAAACTGGAATAAGATATCTTATCCCTTCATCAGAAGTGTGTCACAGAGTAAATGAACCCCTTTCCTTAAGAGACAAACTAAAAAAGATAAAATGTTCCTTAGCGTACATTAAAGCGTTGGCCTGCTCGAAGGCCATAAAAAGACAGGTCCCCGCGAGTCCTTTGGGACTTGAGACTTCGGCTGAGTCCACTGAGCCAAATTAAAGTATAGAGTGGACAATCGTATAGTCGTGATTGCGGCCTAT
The DNA here is from genome assembly GCA_947095525.1 of Trisateles emortualis. Lineage (NCBI taxonomy): Eukaryota > Metazoa > Arthropoda > Insecta > Lepidoptera > Erebidae > Trisateles > Trisateles emortualis. Next base: position 13,323,974 of record OX352736.1, on the reverse strand, counting down.
AAATGTTGTGGGTACTTTATGTGTTAGCCTTTGGAGGGTAGTTTGAGAAATAGGTATATTGTTGGATGAGACGTTTATGGTTATTAGCGGTAGTGAAACTTATTTAACTGTACAGTCAAATAAATTTCACTACCATTTTTTGTCTAACCAACCGGGTGGTTGGTTAGACAAAAAAATGTGTGATCCATTAATGGTTGTCTGAGACTTGGCGTACTTTGTATACGATAATTGTACGTCGGCGTACTTTGTATACATAGGGATTGTTTCCTAGTGCCAAATTGGTCTTAAAAACGAACGCAGCTCATCATAACTTGCCCAAATAAGATTTTTTACACTTAAGTAGTTACAAGCTGTTTGTTCCGTGTCACATTTATGGTTTCTGCTTCACTGCTAAGGGGCATAGCACGATGTTATAAACCCTATAACGTTCTTTAAAATTGGGCTATCAAATACAAAAATATTTTTACATAATGCGACTAGTATTTTATGATATGCTCGCGCTAAACAAACAATCTTACTCTTCAGCTTTGTAATATTAGTATATAGATAAGTTTAATAATTCTACGTAAAAAAATATTTGTTTTGGTTTGCTTTTTGACTCATCACACGTTTTTAATATTGTTTTGTTTAATAGGTGGTTATTAGATTTGAATAATAGAAATTGTCAGTCTCAGTTAAGATTAGCCGCCTTGACCGAATTCAGTTCAGGAGGGCATTATCATGTCGTGGAATTAAAATATCAAAATAAATATAACTGTACCTTCTCTACAACGTCTTAGCTCTACAAAACCAAACGATATCAGTCGCGATGCCCTCCGCTCTACCTAGTTACAGCATTTCGAGCGTGAAATTTTATCGAGAGAATTAATCTTTAAAAGTTTCTCAACTGCGCCCTTTTGTCTTAGATCTGACTGTAATAAAATTTATTCCTACGTCTAATCGGAAACGGATAATTTGGAGGGGCGACGACTCCCATGGGCTCAATGATTTTCTTTCCCATTTATTATAGATATATTACGGATAATATCGGTAATTATGATAAGTAGCCAAATTATTTATAAGCTTTGCATTTAATGTGGTATTCATTTTTTTTTATTTAATTCACAAAACTGGTATTCAATCACACTTACAATAATAAAAATAGTCACTGCAATATAGAACATCTGATTGATACCTACTAGATGTGAATACAACATGCAAATTGAGTTTACACAATACAAATTTATGTTAACCTATGAGTATATCTTATATACCGTTTACTCAACGACAACGTTTACAATTTGGGCTGTTTAAATTGAGATTTTTGAAAATAAAAATATTAGTAGGCAACAAAAAGAAATCACTCAAATGAGGCTACAGAACCAGTGAATATATCTAAACCATGATTTATAGAACTGATGGAATTGGCCGAAGCATACGGTTCAAAGGTGAATTCATTCCTATGTTAGTTCGGCAATGAAGCAAGGCAAGCACTATGCAAGGCATTAATAAATTGCCTTGTAGCATTTAAAGCCAAGCACTATGTAAGCGACCAAGCTCGACTGGGGAATAACCTCCAACTTACTGAAGAGCTCATTTAAGGAAGCGTTTTTAAAGGAACGTTTTCCTATCCCAGCGATAACAGGGTAACTTAAAGTCCTGGTGTAAAAAAAGCGATACCTCTAGTATTGCAATAAGCGTCTATAGGCTACCGTAACTGCTTGAGATCAGGCGGGCCGCTCTGCTTGTTTGCCACCAAAAAAAACCGGTTGGGAAGACCTGAATCGGTAAAGTATTATGGGGTTTTTCTTTGTTAGAAAATTCTAAGAAACAACACGAAAACAGAAAGTATACTAATTTACATACCATGTATCTGCTCGATGCATTGAGTTCCAATTTTACTGGACTGTATGAGCACGGCAATTGAAGATACATCCTGGACCTATATACATAAATTAAAAATTTCATCCAGATTCGGGATAACCATATTTTGTGGATCAAAAAAAAATTGTCCCATATGAGAATCGAACCCACAACAAGCCACTCAGTGTTAAATGGTGAGGTAATCACTTAAGCTACTTAATCAATCGTGCAGTAAAAACCATTCCTAAGTTTATAAAAAAATCTACAAAGGTAAAAACTGTACAAAGATCCATTGGTATTTTTTACCAGTCAACGTTAGGGCGATGCAGATTTTTTTATTCAATAAAAATAATATTTTCGGGACAACTCACACACCGCCACCTGATCCCAAACTAGGCAGAGCCTGTTTTATAGCAACCAGTCAACTTATAAACGAACTTATATATTTCTAAATAGATAAATAACAATTAAAAAATGAATGAAAAATGTACTGAGTTTATTGAACTACATAATTGAAAAATAATACAACCACCTCGTAAAAAAAGGAATGTATTTGCAGCATTTGAAACACAATTATCCCTGCTTCGAGGCGGTGGCGCTTCCCCAAGGAGTTCTGGAAATACTCTCCAGCCCAAAACTATGCAGACTGTGTTATTTTTAGGTGTAGTTTTGTTTGTGGAGGTAGATTTCAGTCAAATTCAAATTCAAATTCAAATTATTTTATTTGCATTAAAAGGGGTAAATAGGTACATGTTACAATAATGTTAAGTACAAGCCCATTTAGCTATAAATTAGCATGCAAATTTCACTTAAATCTAAGATACATTACAATACAATACAATTTAATAATCCATATTCATTTCAATTCATTTAGTGTATAAAAGTTTTTTTCTAGTAGCCAAGTTTTCAGGTGATTTTTGAACTTATACAATGGAAGGAGTTTTAAGTTTTCAGGTATTTTATTATATACACACACACACATGGCATAACAGTTTTTTTGATATAATGTGGTTCTTGGCCTTGATTCTAAAACTAGTCTATTTGGATTTCTTGTGTTTCTAGTATATTTTTCTTTTGCAGTAAGAAATAGATTCGAATTTGTTCTAACAAATAATGCTATTTCATAAATGTACATGGATGTCAAGGTTAGTATGTTTAGTTTTTTAAAAAATGGTTTGCATGATACATCGGGCGGGATACTAACTATAGCTCTGATGCATCGTTTTTGAGCTAGGAATACTCTGTTAACATCTGTGGAGTTACCCCATAGTATCAGGCCATATCGTAATACAGAAGCTACATAGCCGTGATAAGCCAGCAAAGTCGTTTCCAGCGACGATGTTTTACTTAGCCTACTTAGTACATATACAAATTTATTTAATTTGTCACATGTTATATCTATATGGGACTTCCAGTTGATATGTTTGTCTAAATATATACCTAGAAATTTTGTATAGTCCGTTTCATTTATTTTAATGTTATTATAATTGATATTTATATTACAGCATTTAGATTTATAATTTAGAAATTGCATATAATTAGTTTTGTTTAAATTAGCATTCAAATTGTTACAGTCTAACCATTGCATCACCAAGTGGATCGTCTTATTTATTTCATCGTCAAAATTAGTCAGTGTGTTACATGTCACTATAATTGATATGTCATCTGCGAATAGAATACATTTATGGTTTGTTATGTCAGGAAGATCATTAATATATAATAGAAATAATAAAGGGCCGAGCACACTGCCCTGTGGTACACCAGATCCATTTATTCTGTAAGATGACCGGAAATTCGTTAGATGTGCCTTTTTATCTATATTACAGATTTCAACACATTGGAGTCTGTTCGATAAGTACGATTCTATCCAGGTTAATGCGGGTCCTCGAATTCCATAATCCTGCAGTTTCTGCAGTAGTATTTTATGGGAGACAAAATCAAATGCCTTGGACATATCAAAAAACAAAACCACTGTCCTTATATTTCTGTCTATATTTGAGACAACATTGTGCACAAGGTTAAATGCAGCTAGGGTAGTTGACTTCCCTCTCTGAAATCCGTTCTGCTCGTGTTTTATAATATTGGATTTACTCAAGTATCTTGTCATTTTGTTATGCATAGCTTTTTCGAATAGTTTCGAAAAGATGGGTATAAGTGTTATTGGCCTATAGTTTGATATATCAGTTTTTTTGCCATTTTTATATATAGGTTTAACTACTGACTTTTTTAATCTTGCCGGGAATATGCCTTGTTCAAAAGAGGCGTTTATTAAATGTGTTATTAAGGGTGCAATAATTTGTGAACATTTTTTTAAGACAGTGGTAGAGATTCCGTCATAGCCCACAGAGTTACTATTATTTAACCCAATAATTAGTTTATGAACCTCTGCAACACTTAACGGTTCCAAATAAAAGCTATTTAGCATAGTATTTTTATTTGTGTTCTTAACACTTTTAATATTACTTGTCAGGTTAATGTAATAATCATTGAAATTCTCTGCTATAATTCTTGGGTCCGTTATAGACTTATTTCCCACATTTATTTCGTTCAAACAATCCTTGTTAGTTTTACGACTATTATTTATAAGACCCCAAGCTGCTTTACATTTATTCTGTGACTTGGATATGATCTTATGATTGCAGATTTTTTGAGAATCTAACATACAACATTTCAAAATCTTTGAATATTTTCCGTATCGTAATTTGCTTGTTTTCTTCTTATCCCTATAGAATTTATAACGTAATAGCCTTTTGGTATTACAACTACGTTTTAGACCTTTTGTTATCCATGCAAGATTACGATTTTTTACGCTTAGTTTATATCGTGTTACTGGAAAGCATAAATTATAGAATAAAGTAAAGTCATTATGAAAACTATTAAATGCTTTGTCGATGTCTGATTCCTCGAACACTTCACTAAAACTGAGGCTATTCATACAGTCTAAGAGTTTCAGTATATTTTTAGGGTCATAGTCCCTTCTAAATGCGAATGAGGGTTTGGGTTTGTCCGGCACTATTTTCACAGGTATGCTCAACATTTGAGCCGTGTCATGATCTGATAATCCTAGTGGAAGTATTTCACTAGAGGAGTTTTTAAAATAGCTGCCTATTATATGATCAATACACGATTGTTGTCTAGTTGGTTCTTTAATGTAAAAAGTTAAGTTGTAATTATATACTATGTCTGTCAAGAGTTGAACAATTTTGCTATGCTTGAGAGTGTTAATGTTTAAGTCACCTAATACTATAGTTTTTTTATTTCTTACTGAGGTCAGTTTATGTAGTAATAATTCTAATTTTTTAAAGAATATATCAGTATTTGATTTAGGTGTACGATATAAGCATATGACAGTAATCTTATGATCTATTACCTCTATGCCACAGCATTCAAAACTGTCCTTAACGGCAAATTCTTTTAAATAGGCAAGTTCTTTAAATTTCAATTGATTTTGTGTATAGATACAGACACCACCTCTTGATTTATCCCTACAATAAAGGGAACATAAGGTATAACCGTTGAGATTTACTAGATTTTCATAACCTTTTTTAATAAAAGTTTCAGAGAAGCAAATAATTGTAGGTAGTTTATTAGTCCTTCGTAATTCACATAGTGTAACTTCGAGAATGTCTTGTTTTGATAAAAGACCAGCAATGTTTTGATGCATAATTCTAAGTGTAGCGATGCTCTTATGTGGATCGAAAAAAATCTAAAGAGTCCTGTTGTACGACTTTTATGTGTTGAAAATTCGGACTAGTGTTTAAACTGTTACGAGATATATATACATTGCTTGCTTTTACATTAAAATAGTCTATAATTTTTTTCTGTCTCATTACATGTTTGTGTAACACTATGGGTGGTGTTATTGTAGTGGCTGGTTGTACAGTACCAGTTTGCACACATTTGCTATTAAAATATAAATTTATATAGTGTTTCAGATGTTTAAAAATAATAGATATAGCCCTATTGTTTACTTTACCTGTATACTTTGAAAACATTTCATAATCATACATAAGATGCTTATTGGAATCAAATAAATATGCATATTCATAACTACTATTGCTCTGGTATAATAACTGATTAAAAATTTCAATTCTCCTATTAAATAAATTCACATTACTATGAAGCATAAAATTTGGTGAACATACAATTACATTAGTATGTGTCAAAGTTTCTAATTTGAACTTTAAGTAATCCACAAGCTTTTCATACCTTTGTGACACCTTAAAATCTCTTTCGCCTAGAAGTATAATGCAGAAATCACTTAGGGTGTAATTAATTAGTTTCTGATCCAAAGTATCAGTTAATTGCATTAAATTTGCATTTGGCATGCAGAAATGACATATTTCCATGTTAGGAAAAGTGGTTTTTGCATTATTTAATATATTATTAACATTATTGTCACTTATGATACACATTTTACTAGTTTTGTATGCATTTGTAGATATAATAACATTATGTTTACTAGGAATACTGTGATTTGACATACTACATTTACGAGAAATAACTTGTGTTGAAATACTATGTTCGGGATCATTGTCTATGGTATTTGGTGTTTTCGTGGCGCAGGTGGCATTTGGATCATCCGCAGTGAAGTTTAAATCAATGACATCACATCGTTTGCAGCGAAGTCCTATAGATGGCGATCTGATTAACTTCGGCTGGGTTGGAGTTAAATTGTATTGATTTTTCATGAAATCGAGTTTAGTTCCAATAATAGTTCTGCGTTTTGTCATCTGATCTTTATCCTTTTTGCTCGTACTGGTACATATATGGGTCAGTTGGTTAATGCGTAGTTTATATTCTTTTATAGTTCTGGCTTGAGTACCAATTTCTATTGTTAAGTTCCCTATTTCATTATCTGCGATTTCTAGTTTTTCTTCTAATTGTCTAATTCGTGATTTTAGTTCCTTTATTTCATGTGATGTTGTGTGTAAGTCAGGGATAGGAAAGCTCCGGTTTAAATCCCGTGAAGGTGTAGAAGTCAGCGAAGTGTATTCATCGTCCTTATCCGATAGTTCTGACAAGGCCTCAAACGAATTTTCCATAGAAATTACCGTTTTAAGATTTCTCCTAACAGTAATATTAATATTCGAACTATTTTCCTCAGTCATCTTGTAGTTTATCTAAAATATATTATTATATTATATATAAAATTATATTGCAGCACTAAGATCAATACCAACAAGAATAAGATATTATTGTATAGGTGTTTGCATTGACTCGTGAATGGCCTGCTTATAATTAATCATTCGAGAATATCCGTCCTTATTATTTATGAATGGCCGTCTTTAAATGTCATTAATGATAATAATATATGACAGGTGCTTTTCTGATCTGGAACGCGGCACGCCTGAAGAACGCTTATGTTGGTAGCACTGTATTGCGCGAGAATTTCAAATTAAAACGAAACTCAACACGAATAATGTATGATATTTAGGTTCAATCGCTCACAGAGTCATTTTATGTTTGGTTTATAACGTCCTAGTGAAGCCCCACTCCATTCACATATGATAGTTTCTGATAAAATGTCCCTTTATGAAGACAAATGTCGATTCACTGTGCACTTTTCATATGTACAAATTGTTTACATTTAGTTCACTGAAATGCAGGATAACAACATCCATATATATTTCACCAACAAGGAACGCACTGAAGTTATTATAGCAACGATTACACACTATTCAACTACAGAAAACAAATTAATTACGGAGCCGATGTTTTCATTACAACTGACAGCTGTCAACTCAGTCGGATTGTGCAACGTCAAGCGAGAAATCTCAATGTATCCTAGTGGTAAAATTAGATTCCGCCTGCAGCTTCACTTGCATCTTATGTCAAACAAAAACCACTTTCCGGCTTTTGATTTCTTTCTATTTACAAAGAATATGTTACTCTATCTCCCCGTTCACGTTCGTCTGTGTCTCCGTGATACCAAATGGTCAAACAACTTTATATACAATTCATTAACTGTAGTCTATTTCACATAGGATGGGTACTGTGACATTTGACATTTAACAATGAAAATGAAAGAAAATGATTGAATCAATCTCTAACCAATTGGCTAATTGAATGATCAAGAGCTTAGAGTATTCAATCGAGAGGTTTTTTATTTAATCCTCTTTAATTTGTATTGATATTTATCTTCAAATGTCATACGTCACAGTACCCATGCTATGTGAAATAGACTATTGCAATTACACTAGCATTTGCACGGTTGGTTCTGTGGCGATAGGGATTAAATCTCCATTTTTAAGGGTAACCCTGAGATTAAATAAGAAAACCTTATTTAAAAAAAACTTTACTCTTAAATGAGAGAGAGAGAGGTAGCACCATACAAGCGAGCAAGCCCGACTGGGGAAGGACCTCCACCTTACATAAGACCACAGCCAAATAACTACGCATGGCGGTGTAGTTGTGTTCCTGTGTGTGAGTACAGGTCTCCAGCGCTCATTTAGGGACTCGTTTTGAAAGAAACGTATTCCTATCCCAGGGATACTCTCATCTTAAAGCCCTGGTGTAAAACAATGGGTTGGCAACACGCAAATGATACCTCTGGTATTGCAAGCGTCCATAAGCTACGCTAACTGCTTAACATCAGGTGGGCCGTATGCTAGTTTGCCACCCAAGTAGTATAAAAAAACAATAAAAAAAAATCTGTGCAATATTTATATCGAGTTATTCAACCATATAATAGATTAATGTTTTATTATTTCGTTCCATTAACGATTATTGACCTGCTTTGACTTCACCTGGGTTCTTTTCTTACCATGGCTGAATTTCTAAAAATTCCTTTTGAGTATTTACGACGTTTAAAGACCCTTTTAGGCTTGGCGTTGTACATTAGTCAGTCGAGACAAATCCATCTTTAAAATAATAGATTTATGTTTGCCCCATCAATTTCCCTATTGAGTAAAGACGCTCTTTCATAATTATCAGATCTTTCAATTTATATTCAAAACATTTCTCGCCAAAGTATTACATAATAAACAAAAGCTACTTAACCGAGTAGCCTGTAGTAAATTTCAAAACCGAACTTTTAGAGAATTAATTAATTGTTGTGAAACATTAAAATGAATAACTCTGACTGAATGAAACTCATTATGTTGGCAACGGTGACTCGGTGATGGCAGCCGCAAGCTTTTTGTGATTCCAGTGACAAATGAGCAACGCTGTAAGAGCCTCACACTGAGTTGATTTAAACGAATAGAGTAAAATATTATACAGATACGACACGCTTTATACAGATTGCTCCGATATTATGCGTTAAAATAAAGAAAGTGGTCTGAGTTTCTTGCTAGTTCTTCTCATGGCTACCTGACACCAAAATATCCGCAGGTTAATTAGCTGACATCATTTTTCTGGCTTATTTGCTGCATTCATAATTAACCGTCATAAGTGTTACTTTGTAACCTAAATGAATTTTGAGTTCTGATTAATTTGTCTTTATCAATCTGTCTGTTTTACTGCACTTATATTCATTAGTAGACTTAATTTGCGTGAATTAGACCTTCCTTTATTCGCGCCACAATACCCTCTGCCTTCCAAATGCATTTTATCCCAGAAAGCTTATTGAGGTCGTCGACTTGAAATGAAAATGACATTATGCGGAGGTCCCAGAGTCACGTAATAATTTTCCCGATGAAAACTTTTTAGTACCAATTCAGAGTCTAGAATTGTGTTTGGTATAACGCAATAGGTTCACCGCCTATTACAAGTATATGGGGCCAAACATAAATCTCATATTTACTAATATTATAATTGTAAAGTTTGGATGGATGGACGTTAGTTGCAATCACTCCAAAACGGCTAAACGGATCTGGACAAGTTTGGCAATGAGATAGATTATAGTCTGGAATAGCACATAGGCTTCGTTTTATTCCGAGAAAATACTGTCCCCGTGGAATTATTTGAGCGGAAAAGTAAAATCCGCAAGCAAGTAAAATCGATGGCTCCTTAGTATACTGAGTCAACTTTTAGTATATTAACAACAATTAAATCATTTCCTATTTACCTGTAAAAAATAAAATTCATATCTCCATAAAGAACATTTAATTCACTTTGATTAGTTATTTTTTCTTGGTTGTATTAACTATTTTAATATAACTATTCGCTCTTCTTATCGCCTTCCTGTAAAGTTATTGGAAAATATAGTTGACTCAGTATACTTAGGAGCCGTCGACATGATGATTTAAAACTTAAATTTTATTGTTGTAGCTAACATTGAATAATCAGTTTTATAATTATAGCAACCACAAAATACCATCCATGTTCCCCTTACGAAATAAATTTACGAACAAAAAAGTTCTCACATAAAACTTTTTCATAACGCCGAGTAGGTAATTAATCTTTGACAATAATTGTGAGCGTTGAAGCGCATTTCCTCGGCACGAAGTTGAGTAAATGCTCGCTTACAGGCCTATTCATTTAGAATTTAACATGTTTTCAGTACTTCAGTCATAATTCTCGATGCGTTATAAGTAACTGCATGATTTCACGCGTTTAGACTAATGCGATTTAATTCATTTATTGTGTTCATTGAACTTTCGTCTGATTGTTCATTATGAGTTCGCTGTTAAGAATGTACTCGTATGTATTCTGTATGATTGTTTGTGTCAAACAAGCTTCAGTAACTGTTTACTATCATAATTCATAAACTTATCGTTATGTAGCAAAGGTTGAATTTGACGAGGCGTAAATAATGCTCTTGGTATTACTAGCGTCTATAGGCCAGTGTAACTACTTACAGGAGTCTTACTCTTGTTTTCCACTGTGGTATAACAAAAAATACAAGAAAAATTTATACAGTAATTATGTAAAATACAGCAAAACGCCCAATCAAACATATACTATGAGTATACTTTTCTACTGAAAATAACTACTGAGTCATTTAAAAAAGGAAATACAAACCCTGCACCAAACCAACAACGAGCTAACCCCTCAAAACAAACACACGCCGAGCTCACAGAACTATCACACAAACACACACACCCTTAGGTATTCAGATCACAAACCAACCACTTCCCGAAATCAAAGTAAGACTGGAAGCAAACACTCTATGAAAATGCGATGTAAATAATAAAAAGGTACGTTGTAGAAGCCTTCGGAGGCTGTCACTCTCACCATTGTCGCGGCCCCCTTACTGCCGAGGTTTATTTCAGATTCAATATGCACTAGAGATGAGAGACCATGAAAAATGATGTTTTCAGCGCCTATTTCTAAAATGGCTTTGAATTTTTGTAGGTGTTTGCTTGTGGGGTTCGTGGTGCGTAAAAAATATAAGAAATGTATGTTTACTTTTTGATTTTGTTGAAACGATAGAAAATGTAGTATAAAGGATTTATGATCTAATATGTAATTAAATAATAGTACATAATAAATGTTTATTGATCCATAAATTACATAGGAACTTAACTTGTAGGTACTGTATAATTTTAGGTGATATAACAGAAAACAGTTTTTGGTTGGTTATCTATGTACAATTAATTGTGAACCCTGCCTCTTAAACTAGGTGAAACCTGTATCTTAAGGGACAGTGATTCAGTCAGCCATACTATTTATTAAATAGATTATACATATCTAACAAAAGGACTGCGTCGAACCGCTAGATTGGCAGTAGGCACTTTGTATTAGTACTATATAACTATTGGAGTGTGCGTGTATGTGTGAGCGTGAGTGTATGTGCATAAGTCATTATGTGTGTAGGTGCGTAAATCTACGAGAGCTAAGATGCTAAGTTACGCGATGTAGGTTAATGTATTGTATTGACTTTTGAACTATAAACAGAAAATAAACTAAATTGATATACAAAAAAAACCCAAGATACACAATCAGCGTCTCTAAACCGTCCGCATAAAATACAGGCATTGTTGAGTCTATTTCAAATAGGATCACGTCGGTCGAGTCACTACATTATACTACAAACTTTATATCGAGTAGTAACATACCTATACAATTTGATGCATTATTCGTTTACAATAGGTACATCCGCGGAAATGCGTTTTGCCAAATGCTAGTTCGTTGGTTTCTTGGTCAACCAGAAGAAATTCTGAAGACTATATTGTCTTCAGAATTTCTTCTAAGACATCTGATTAGAACTTATACATGCCGTAAAGTAAAATTTTTCATTGGTACTATCTCCATGACGGTCGGGACTCACACCTTATACATGTATATTAACAAGGCGGTTATTTTCCCACTCGGCTACTACCGCATTTTAAGTTAAAACGTTTAAATAAAATAGTGACTACAGCGGTTTTAAAATCAGAGTTAAAAGCTGAAACTAGGACACGTCCATTTTGTAAAGTAAAATCTTAAATTTATTGTAAAAGCAGTTTTGTTCGTCGTCGTTTAGTCTTTTTCTCGACATTGCAAGAACAATTCACTTAAGTACATTTTTAAAACAGAATTCAGGTAATAGCTTAAATAAATAAAATATATTAACAGTGCCAATAAATGAAAAACAGTAAGCTTTGAAAGAATCCCACATAATAAAATCGTAAAGTTACAAAAATATTCGGCATTCAATAAAAACGAAACTATACCGGTTCTGGGAAACAATTCCTGTGCCGTGCGTGGGACACCAAGTATCTACATCTGCCCCTGTACACAAGTGGCATAAACGGTAGTCGTATCGAATAGAATAGAAAGAAAATGTATAGGATTTGACGTAAGTTTACGATATAATGTCGTAAACATACTGATGTCTGTACAATCATTAGTGTGGATCGTTGATCTTTTTTGTGCGATAAAGAGGACCATCAAGTCCCAAATTTTAACACCGTCAATGCATCTAACTAGATTTAGAAAATTTGTACCTGAACGAAAAATGTTGGTAGGTAATAATACAATTCATAGCAATATAAATAAACTATCAGAAGCTATCAGCTTATTCTTCACAAGCAATTGATACAAATAGTTTAATTAATAATTCATTCGAAAGCATGTTATGACAAGTAGACAATCGACTAGGGAGGTAACCATTGATTCCATGTAAGCGGCTTTTCTATTCCATTTCTAGTTCCATCTAATTGTGGTTGCGTCTCAAGAGACTCTAATACCGTAGACTCGTACTTAGATATCAAAACATTGGTACCCCTCAATAAACGTTCGTCGTCTGTCTGCCGGATTTTATTTTTGAAAAATCATTTTGTATTTAGAATTCCCTCGAGTGGTTTATTTTTCTAATTTGAAAAATTATTGTGGGAATTAAAATTAATGTCTATTTTAATTAAATTTAAAGAAAATATTTGTAATACTTCTTTAATATTTTTATGTGGACTAAATAAATAAAACCTCAAAATACTAAATTTTATATAACATAACACGGTGAATTTACACTGGTGTCACATTCTTCTTTCAGACGATAAAACACATGATGCTAACGTTTTTTTTTGTCTGAAAGAGAAGGCAGAGGTACTATCTATTCTTGACTCCGTGACTCTACTGCGAATGTTGTACCAAAAAACCCAATAACGATAGGTATCTATATTGCAATGCTGTCTCGTGAGAAAGCTTATCTGGTGCTCGCACTCAATTTCAGTTGGTCCAGACTGCCTCGGTGGTCCAGTGACCGCAGTACGCGCCTGCTATTCACGAGGTTGTGGGTTCGATTTCCACACAGGACAAAACTTTGTGTGACCCACAAAGAATTGTTCTGAGTTTGGGTGATTACACCCAAACTCAGAACAATTCTTTGTGGGTCGCACAAAGTTTAAGCTTTTTATTGGGACTTTACAAACATACAATTAACGGACACATATTCTGCCGTCATAATTGTAAGTGCAGTAATCGTCATTTTTGCGATTTTCACTTTTTTGCAAAAATGACACCTCAAGGGGCTAATCTTTACATAAAATAATAGTTTTCATGATTTTTTTTATTATAAACCTGTTTTTTATATAACAAGATACGCAGTACTTGCACCAAATTATTACTTTTGCTAACAGGATATACAGTACTCAGCATGTGCTAGAAGGTTGTGCAGTACTTGCTATGTTTACTGCAACTTAATCTAACGTTCTAGTACTTTGCAACGAATACTAACTAAAGCTTACCGCAGTATTCAACATTGCTGCGTGTGAGAGTAGCAAGTATACTATAGAGCTTTTCTTGCGCCACTAAAACTACACGCAGTATTCGACAATGCCGCGTCTGAAGTAAAAGGTTAATAAATCTATCAGGCATGATAATAAGACACAATTAATAAATAGAAACGCAGTATTGAACACGTGCTAGGTGATTTTGCAGTAATGAACACAAATACTGCCTTTGGGCTTAGTGATACTGTCATGTTCACAAGTCTAGATGGTAGAACAAAATGCAGTAATGCGCATTTTATCCACAATAAATAATAAAGTAAAGAAAAAAATTGATCAATACAAAGTTTGATTTTTTTCTTATTTTTCTGGTATATTTAAAACATTATTTAATTCAGACTTGTTGTGCAGATATCACAAAACACGTTTACCGCGTTTATCTCGGAACCGCCAATTTGCGAGTACTGCATTTACAATTATCAGGGCAGTATTAATGTTTCCGTTAATTGTATGTTTGTAAGGTAAAAACGAAACGCGAAAAAACGCTAGCTAATACCGCAGTATCAATAAGGCAGTGAAATAAATTACTGTTAGAAATAATCTAAACTTTTTTTTAAATATCTCTATGGAGCGTACGTAAAATCATATACTCATAATGTAATGCTTAACTCTTAAAATTTAAATTAAAAACAAATTTTGCTTCGATATAAGACTCGCTCTACTGTAATTGAACGCAAACATGGCGTAGGTGGCGTTGTACCAAAATGAGCAACGTGTAGGTTTTTCCTTATTAGGAAATGTAAACCTGTAATTTAAAAATGGTAGATTTTTATTAATATTTTACACTGGACCAGAACAGACAATGTGTAGGATACCTAGGTATTCTACGCTCATAATTATGAATATATAATGAAAACAAACTAATCGCCATCCGTAAAAGACTTATTATTGAGAAGTTCAAATCGGTCCATAAATGACGGCGTTCTGCGGTAACAAACATTTTTCACATTGATTTGTATTTTTGTGTGTGTGTGTATGTTTGTAATGAATAAACTCAAAAACTACTGAGCCGATTTCAAAAATTCTTTCACCATTGAAAAGCTACATTCACTCTGAGTGACATAGGCTATATTTATTGCTAGAAAAGATTAGGAATCCTAACTAAAACTTAAGTAACGTAACCCAAGGTAAAAGTGCCCTAAAACCTAAGCCGGGACGGGCCGCTAGTATTGTATCAAAAGCTTCATGGTCTTGTTTAACATTTATATGACCTCAACTCTGAGACCAATCAACATTTTTGGACGAAGAATTAGTAAACCTCAACAAAAGACTTCGAGATTTTGGGACTGTAATTGTGAATATCATATAAGTTAATCCCAACGTAGTAAAGGCGTCTAGACGTACAAAAGACCGGATTAAAATGTTGGCAACATCTCAACAACCCAGCTTGTTAATGATAGGTTTGAACGTAAATACTTGATTAAGTTTGGCTGTATTCAAAGCTTAGAGGTCACTATTAACGCAGCGCTCCTCAGACTAAATAGAACACATTTTCAACTTAAAAGTCATTCTGGTAACAAAGTAACAGATAAGGAGATTATAAGCAAGAAATGTAACAGATACCTATTTATTTCAGAAATTAACTGCCTGGGTGGCTCAGTGGTCAATGTGTGTGACTGATGTGTGACTTATGAGGTCCCGGGTTCGATTCTCGGGTCGGGCCAAAAATTATATTGGGTTTTACTGTCAAGCAATTTACAATTGATGCCCGGAGTTAAAAAATTGGCGGTGTTTAACACACCCGTGCCTCGAAAAGCACGTAAAGTCGTTGGTCCTACGCCTGATCTCTCTCCGGTCGTGTCGGATTGCTATGAGAGTGAGGGAATAAAGAGACACTTGTGCACTATAATATCTCCCGCGAAGATGGCTAGTCTCCGTTGAAATTAGCCACCGTGACCGAAATTGAGTTAGGAGGACATTATTATTAATCCAAAAAGACGATGTCAGCCAATTTGCCTAAAGTGATTAGGTATATAAATGTGCGTTAGAGTACCAACTTTGAAGATCTAATGTTGTAATGGTTACACATATACACCTTTTTTTATTACTATTAAAAAATAAAAAGCAAGCACACATTACTTTTTCGTCTGAGACTCAGCTTTCAAAGTAAGTCAAAGTCAAACTCATTTATTCATTTAGATCAAATACATGATACATATGAACGTCATAAAAACAAATGCCAGCATACTTTTTTCCTACGGCCAATTCGCTGACTAGGGTTGGACCTCGAGAAGAATTGGCAAGAAACTCGGGCCACTCTTTTTAATTGCCAGAGTATAACATTTACAATTTGGTATGAGTTACAATATTAGTGGTAACAAAAAGGGACGGAACCCAATATACCATACAAAATTCAAAAGTATCAGAGTTACTTGTCAAAAACTATTCTATTGTCTTGTAAACAACTAAGTAAAAAAGACATGGTTTTTTTTCCTTACTGCAAGCTACACTAAGTTATGTGAACAACATCACAAGTCAGGAAGCTGTCTCATAAAAACTTAAGTCTCGAAGACAAAGTAGACTCAAAGTCTAGGAAGTACGCGCCGCAAACGCAGTAATGGTGAAGTTACTTTAATAAATTTATAATAAACTGAACGGCTTGTTTACTGCTCAGTTATTATGTGCACAGCTATTGTATACGCTATTGTGTTGAGTTTTTTACACCAGGGCTTTAAGATGTAGTATCCGTGGGTAAGAAAAAGTTTCTTTCAAAACGCACCCCTTAATGAGCTCTGGAGACCTGTACTTACACACAGGAACTCAACTATACTGCTGTATTCGTTATTTAACTGTGGTCTTCTGTAAGGAGTTTATACCCCAGGTGGGCTTGCTCGCTTATATGGAACAAAGTTTTTAAAGAAATGACATAAATTTCTAGTCTATCAAAATTAATACAATCGTATATATTCAGAGGGATCGCTCTGAATGTTTTTAATATTGTCTATGTATGTAGATTACTAAGGATTCTTAGCATACATATATAGACGATTATCACCCAAATCGCAGTAATACACCAACGTGATACCAATCGCTTGGGACTTGTTCCACTTAGGTCTTGGTGAATGTAACCATAATGTAATTAAACGTACATACTATGTATATTATTTGTGAAATGTGTTTCTAGATGTTGACTGTGTTACTTTAATAATGGTAGATGTTTGAGAATACGTTGGAACTTTAATTTTGATAAATATTTGTGTCTACGACATGTTTTAATTATTTAGTTGTTTTAAAAAATATATATAATAAAATTATGTTTTCACCACATGGTACATCAACATATATTGTATACTAGCTGTTGCTCGCGGCTCCGCCCGCGTGGATGTCGGTTATCGCTGTAAAAAGTAACCTATGTGTTATTCCAGACCATAATCCATCTCTGTGCCAAATTTCATCCAGATCCGTTTAGTAGTTTTTACGTAAAAGAGTAACAAACATCCATCCATACTTTCGCGTTTATAATATTAGTAGGACTATAAATTAATTATAAGTTTGGGTTATTTAATGGTAAACTGGAGCCTAGGCACTAACTGGAACTAGGCAAAAACCCGGTATTTCTGGTCTACAATAAGACGGGCCGGCTGATTCTCTAAGAAACAGCGATGGCAAACTGACAGTTGTGATCGCAAACTGACAGTTGTGATTGCTCAGTGACGGCACAATCTATTGACTAAACGTCAAAAAGGCTCGTGTTTTACCCCTAGAACTTTGTCTGTCTTGACAAAGTTCTTAAAGTATTTGTCTTGACAAATACTTTACTAATATCAGGGCAAGTGATATATAATAATAGTATTATATTTTCCAAGGAATGGAAAAGAGTTAATTAACATATTAATTATAATATAATTTTATCCCACATGGGACAAAATTTGGCGAGATATATATATAATGTTTTGTTGTGAGTATTGGTATTTTATGTCCGTAAAATAATTTTTCATGATTAGTTTTATAATACGGAAGTTAACTGTTTTTTTAAAGCTTGAAAATTTTTCATTGATATCTAAATCCGACCCCTGTATTTTCCACCGACGACATCGTTCAATTTTATAGCGATAATAAACCCATGTTCCTATTCACCCGTTCCAAGTGGAACGTATCACTGAAACGATTACAGTAATAACACCGGTGATGAGTTCTATAAACGTTATGAGCGTAATGATCGCTTACATCTGTGCGCAGATTTTAGCCAGATATTGTAACGATCTAGACTTAAAATTATATAGCCTCAATCTCCTTACATATTCAAATTTTATTCAAAGAAATTTCTAGAATTTGATAACGGTTTTTTGTAAAATCCTTCTTCTCACCCATCGTTTGGCTTTGGTGCTATTCTGATACTTTTAAATATTTATTATTTATCCGTTCAAATTACACTAAGACATCAGATTGATAGTTATTTTCTTTATAAAACGATGCAAAAAGGGCGGGTAACTTCAGTAATGGTCTTTTGGTAAATATTTTTACCATTGTTTCACAACAGACAACATTCATTTTCCATGCGTTGTCGATCTCCTAACAAAAAACTTAAAATCGATGTCTGCTTTTTTATACATTTTAGAGTTTTTTACTTTGGCTTTTAGTGTTTTTTATTAAAGCGCTGCAATAAGCTTGAATGACATAATTGGCGCTATATTAATATATAGGTTTCGATAACATTATAACGTCGAGTAAACTAAGACTCTACAATTATTATACATACATTGACATCCCTTTGATGTATGATGTGGATTGATAAGCTTAGACAAGAGGATGGTATCCAATTTGATTTAAAGACATTGATGTAAAAAAATCCTAAGATACCTACACAATTTAATTGCATCTGTTTTAAATAGTAGGTACCTATCGCGTCGGTCGTGTCACTACACTACTCTACAAATTTAACTTTTTATTATACGCCTAAGGTTAAATTTTATGTTTTTATTAATACTATAACTACCGGCAACAGTTTTTAATGTTTCTTTAGGCTTTTGTATATCGATGTTTAAAGATAAAAAATCAAAACAAATTTTGTCTGACTTACCAAACGAGGCACTTAGAACAAACTCGTCTTGTTTCGAAGTTTCTGCACTTGCTTCCTTTTTACAACAACACAATGTACTGAGCACCTTCGCTCATTACCCAGAGAAGCTTTGTGCTTCTCCCCCCATCGAATTTAAATGGAGAAATTATTTTCAAGTATTTTTCGGCAGAGAAGTTTTATTGTATTGTTTGATTGCGTGTCAAGCTGATAGATGGAGGAATGCTTCCAAAACGGTGTCTCTTTTGTCGTTCACCCTACACTTAATGTTGGGTTATGGACGAATGAATTTATTCCAAAGTTTACACCGTGATAACGTGCCTCGTAAAGTTTAATAGTCGTTTTAAAGTTTTTCGGTGAGTTGCGAAGTTAGACGACGCTGTGCACATTGCTCTCAATTTTTCACCTAAATATATGTAAGTTCGGGTGTGTATTCCATTTATATTAATTTACAATCGAATAGTATCCGAAGTAAGATTCGTACACAGTTTGATTTCGATTCCAAGTGGCAGTATAAATGTGGATTTAATTTTAAGATATTTATTTGTACTAATCAAATGATTTGTCATCTGATAACGCTTAAGAAAATCATCCTAGGAAACCTACTTAGACAAGAGATGTTTTTAGAAGGAATTTTAAAAACATGTCTGGTTCACCAACCTACATTAGACCATCGTGTGTCAATAAAGGCTTAAACCTTCTTTGCCCTTCTGATAGAGGCAAAGAAACCCGTGTCCAGCAGTGGGATATTTTTGGGTTGAAATTATTGACTATTGCGTGGCAAAAGCGTCACCTTTGAACTTCAGCGGATAATGTAGAAAAAATCTTCCCATGGTATTTACCATCGCCTTATCATTAAGCTATTACCCCTATATCTATACTATAAAAATGAATTGCTGAATGTGCTAAGCGCAAATCTCGAAAACCGCTGAACCGATTTCGCTAATTCTTTTTATGTTATGTTCGTTATTGCCAGAAGAAGGTTCTTATGTAAAAAAAATTAAGAAAGTTGAGCTGGAAATAGTTTAACCCGGGTGAAGTCGCGGCGGGCTAGTGGCCGGCCGCGACTTCGCCCGGGTTAATATATTAAATATGTAAATTAATTTTAAATTAAATAATAAATTTAATATATTTAACTTTGAGAGCAAAATAAATATGTTTGCTTTCTTACAATGCTAAAATAAAAAAGTCTAACTACCCCAATGTGTAAACAATACACCGTCTTCGTAACAAAATGAGTGGGAGCGAGGTGCGAACCTGAACGGTCCCTCTGAAACGAAATAACAAACACGATTTAAAGTAATGAGAATTTGTGAACAGTGCGATGCGTCGCGATTACAATTTTGTTACAGCGCGTTTTACTTTAAATGTTGTTTGTGAAACGAAAATTAGAAGCAGATGGCGTGTGGATCGTTTTTATTGCATATCATTATATTTTAGATCACTAACAGATATTATATTAACCTGGATTATAGATGTATGCTGTTCAAGAAGATAAACACTTAAAACATGAGGTTCTTCAAGAGAAGAGTTAAAAGGCTTATATAATTATAAGTCTTTTAACTAAAGGCTTATATATTTATAAGCCTTTTGACTCTTCTCTTGAAGAACCCCATGTTTTAAGTGTTTATCTTCTTGAACAGCATACATCTATAATCCAGGTTAATATAGTATTTTTTGGTGATCTTCGTCAAAAACGTGCAAGTAATTTAGTTGGTATTATTTTTATACTACTAAGAAGGAAAACAAACATACGACAGATATCACCTGACGGTGACGCCTATGGATGCTTGCAACTCCAAAGGAATCACTCGCGCGTTGCCGACCCTTTGAAAACCTTATAACTAGAAGAACTCCATGATATAGTCTCTCTGGAAAACCTCGGCATGAGCTCATTCCACAACTGTTACTAGTGTCCTTAGCCTAACGGTAACTGCTTACCATCAAGCGGGCCGTAGTTGTAGTACCAACGTAATAAAATAACTCAAGTGCTGTTTACCTGTTTGCGAAAGCTGGCCACCCTGGGATTTAATTTTTTTTACGTTTTCAGGTCATTTTAATTTAGATTGTGGAAGTAGGTTAATCGTGTTTGAACGTAATGGTGCAAAACTGAGGTGCGAAACGTGTAAGAATTTTATCGAGTTAACCCATTTCTAAAGGTAAAAAAAAAAAGTATTGTTAAATATAATAACGTTGGAGCGAACTAATATTATTAGTTAAAAGTAACTAATAATATTAGTTCGCTCCAACGAAATAAAACAAATATTGAAAAAATGTTGTAAAAAAAGTTTTACAACATTTTTTCAATATTTTGACATCATTTTTTCAATATGTAAACTAATATTAAAAACATGCGGGGCGACTGCCCCAAAGACTTTTGGGGACTATCGATAGAAGTGAAAACTAAGTAACTTGTGAATTGTATCGTCGAGCTATTAGATGATTATTGTTGGTTTGCCTCATGAAAAGCGTTTGGTGACGATGACACGAGTTCCATGATTTATGTTCACCCAAAAAGCTGCTCAACGATCAACGCGCCTAAAGAAGTTTTCTCTTCAAAAAGTGATTTCGATGTAGGGTTTATATCTGAAATTACTGATCCAATTACTCTCAAAATTCTTTCACTAATAGTAAACTATATTATACCTAAGTGACAGAGGCTACTTTTATCGTCATATCACGCAAGAAAAACCGCGGGTGGAGGCTCAATCTAGCTTTTTTGCATGGTTCATTATGTCACACTGGCAATTTCGACAAAAATATTGCCGATGATATCGGCGATAAAAATCTTGTGACTATAATAACAGACTAGTTACGTATACATTACTTTATATTTGGATATAGTTAAGTGTAATGCAGTTTATTTAAAATATGTATTGTCACCGTCATAAAACATTAACCTCTATTAAACTAACGAATAATGTTGATTACCCTTCGCATTACTCTTTAGCAGCATCTAAATACGTCATAATAAATATTCTACAATCTTTGTTAAAATTATGATTGTGAATAAACTTGAAAATGGGAGGAGGAAGAGGTATAACAAACATAAACCTTACCCCAAAGCGTCGAGACAGCGACGAAGTAAATATTCATATCATTCCAAAAGTTAGTTCATAAAAATTATTACAAAATGTCCTGCATTGATTAAATTCATGAAAGTTTAAACGGGAAACTATAAAAGTTTACGGGCTGAGCGACGACAGAGGTCTGGAGCATCACAAATGAGAACAGAATATAGTTGCTGACAGATTATTTTATTGTATGAAATACCAATTATGTACTAACAGCGGCACCTACGAGTATGTTCGATGGATTGAAGAGACTATCCTATCATCTGACCAAAGAGCTGAGTGAAGATCGTATAATTTATCATTAGGCTGGTAATTAATTCGTAGTGAATTAACTACCAGGCTTCTTACAGGTATCCTTCCTTCCTTTCCTTCATGATACAGTTTCAAATTGTAGCCAATTCCTTCTATAAGCGTCTAGCTCATCTCGTGATCAGTTTTTAAGTCTTGTTAGTAGCCGCTGTTTATATTATTTAGGATGGAGTAGTTACTTATGCCATCAGGTTTGCCGGCCTGCAACTAATTAAACCCACTTGCCGTTGAGTGGCCTACGTCAGCATTTTCAGTCTGCGTCTTGAAAGTTTCTTTAAGTTTCCAATGCAATCAGTTAATTTATCATCATCATCACCTCAACCCATAAAAAACGTTCCACTACGAACGGTTCTTCTCTATACAATTGGTGGGATATTAGCCTGCTATACCACGCTGTCCAAACGGGTTTTATTTTTTAAAATTAATATTATGAATTTTATTTATTATGAAAGGGAGGCCTTTGCCCTGCAGTGGGACAGTAATGGCTAATAATAATAATATTAAGCACTCATGGAAAACACGGGTGGACTGACGACCAAGTAAAGATTGCGAGCAGCCAATGGATAAGGTCGGTTTAAGACCAAATGTGGCCGTCTTTCGATGATAATGATGATTAAAACTTAAAACAACAGCATTACAACGCAATTCCATATCAATTCGAAAATTAAAATCTTCCATAGTAATTCCACAGGAAAATCTCACACTTGGCCTAATTCTGTAACCGTCGTTGCGCTCCGGGTTAACGTGCGCTCCGTACTCTCGGGACCAATCGTAACGTTTGTTACACAAAGTGGGGACGAATAAACGAATTTAAGCGAACAATTTTAACCCATACTTAACTTTGAGGGCCCGAGGTAAAATTTTTGGCCGTTACATCCCAATTTTAATGAACTTCTGTTTGTTTTAATTTAGCTTGTTATTTATGTGAGTATAGTGACATCTTTGTATTTGGAATTTGTGTTAATGGTATTTGTTTTGTTTTTAATATTACCTTTTTGAGATATTTCATAGAATATAATTTTAAGAGAGGTAGAGCACCATACTAACGAGCAAGCCCGATTGGGGAAGTACCTTTACAGAATACCACAGCCAATTAACTACACATTACGGTGTAGTTGTGTTCATGTGTATAAGTACAGGTCTCCAGCGCTCGTTTAGGGATGAGTTTTGAAAGAAACGTTTGCTTATCCCAGGGATACTCCATCTTAAAGCCCTGGTTTAAAAAATGAGTCGGCAACACATAAGTGGTATCTCTTGCAAGCGTCCATAGGCTACAGTAACTCCTGAGCCGTATGCTTGTTTGTCCCCCAAGAAGTATTTTAAAAAAATAGGTTAGGGTTAGGTTTATGATATACTCATTCATTACTTACCTTTTTATTTGATATCGCTTCTCCATTCAGTATGTCATTATGGCTAGTGTAACTTGGTCGAAATGTCAAACAAACAAGAGGTAAATAATGCATGAACACGTTAATACCCGCAAAATAAACAAAAGAACCATGATACAGCTAAAGAGCATGAAATAAATTCTAGTGTTTAACGTTCACTTTGGTAATATAAGTTCTCGATTACATAAATGTACTGTACTTTTAACTACAAAAGCCGTTTTAGATTAACTATGACGGAATAGTTCACTTAAAACTTTACCCATTTCACAGACGGATCTTTTTTTCTTTTACACAGAAGCTATGCATATTAAAGTCTTTAACATATTTCAGCTTTTCCCCCAAAATCCGACATGAAATCTTTTTCAATTACGAATTTAGCGAGGAGATTAACACATCCAATGACGGATTTGGTCCAATCCAAATGGTAGCTCCCCGTCTCAGGTGCGTAAAAGGAAGTTTTCAATCAAATCAACAGAGTAAGCAGTGAAACTGGCAAAGGAAAAGCGTAGTACAGCCTGTGACTGATTGACAACATTGTAACAAAAAAATGGGACCACATTTTCCTTAAAAGTTGCGGATTTCATTCATTTGTCAAAATGACATTTTGCCGGTATTTTCTGCATGTTTTAAAGATTACTTTTTTCTTTGAGAAGCTTTAATACTTAGCTAACTTAAGACAAGTTTTGATAATGTTGAGATAGTACTAGCATTAATGGTTTTGGGAAGACAGTTGGCAGCTAATCTCAGCTCAAGACCATAAGTTTATTGATTAACTAGCGGCCCGTCCTGGCTTTGCATGGGTTGATAATTATTTAGATGGCGTTAAGATCCTAGTAGTGTATTATTTATAGACGATTCCAACCTGGAGTGTAAATGTGGTGCTGAGCCACAATCCATGGGGCACTTGATATCATGCCCCGCGTGCCCTGATACCTGCTCCTTAGAGGAGCTTATGGACGCTACTGAAAATGCAAAACTCGTAGCTAGGTTCTGGGCTGACACAATTTAGATTGCCATCGACACGCTAAGAAGAAGAAGAAGTGTAATATATCCAGTTTCAATTTATGCACCACCAATCTATGACAGCAACTTCCTTCGACAGTCTTTAGCCAGTTTATTATGAGTCGTAGGTGTCAAAGTATGACAAAAAAAATGAGAACTTTCAAAATTTGCATGTGTAGTAGTGCTCTTTATAATTAGCTACAGTATCCTCAATTAAAATCAGCTTCAAGCAACAGTCGCATTGCTCCTTCAAACTTTACTACTATACTCAATTTCTATCAAAACATTACCTAATAGAACCATACATTCGTAATAGGAACTAACTTTGCAAAGTCAATACGGTCCCCTACCACGAGACTCCGAGCGTCACTTGGTTACCAAACTTATTGAGTTGCGAGACCGCAGCGGCACAGCGAACGCACAAGTGTTTGTCGAACAAACTTCACTTGTGTTGCCCCTAAATATCGTTTATTAGAAAAACTTTTCAATTTATCGAATGATAAATACGTTATTGGGGAATATTATTGGAAGTTTATTGGGCAATTAAGGGTTAAATTGCAGTTTTGGAGCTGCTGCGCGATGCGGTAATGAGATATAAATCTTCTTACCACTTCACAAGGTGGCAAACCGATCGATGATTGCTATGAATGATGAGAATTTGTGGAATTAATACTTGTCTATTTATACGTGTCTGGAATAGGTATATTATATCTGATCTACCAAATGGAATCAATAAACAAACACAATAAAGAATGCGGACTGAAGTTCTAAACCAGTTCAGCTCTCTTAACAGAGGTTAACAATTCACATAATTTAAGTACGAGGCACTTATCGATGCAACATATTCCATCTTCTTCAGTGCATTGAAATTGTCTTTTTACATATTACTAGCTGACCCATCAAACGTTGTTTGTTGTGTTGTAAAATAGGCTATTAAAAAATATGGGTGAATCGTAGAGGGGTGAAAATTAAGGGTTGTATGTAAGTATGCTGCATCATAAAAAAAATGCCTAAAAAAACAAAAAAAAATAGGGATGGACCCCGGTGGACCCGTAACATTTAGGGGGATGAAAAATAGATGTTGTCCGATATGCACACAAAATTTCACGAAAATCACACGACACGAGAATTTTATATATAAGATGCATCTTTCTCTTATTTTCCTTTAAATGCTGCAATGATATTTATAAACATATACTTCTTGCTTAAAACAAAGACATAAAATCATTTTTATCTCTTTATATTTTCTTCATACGTTTTACCATTGCCAAAACACACAAAGACTTAGAATGCCTAAGAACTAAACAATAAAACAAAACTGGAACTAATTAGCTGAGTAGAACTTCATCTGGCGAATATTATGCTCTTCCGTCCGATGTGTAATTAAAATTTCAGTACAAAGCCGAAACCTCACATGGAGTGTACGTGACCACGAATAATTTAGTTACAGGGATTCCCCCGTCTATCATACGCTTTGACTAGGACGCCCATGCAGACGGATTTCTCCGGATGAGCCCCAGTTTTAATCCAGCGCGCTATCGTATTCCTCTGTAGGAAAACGCAGCGTTGATGAATACAGCTTTGTATGACTTGTACACAGTATAACGTATGTTTTCTAGTTTCTAATTTTGAAATCCACAAATAGCCGTTAGGGTTTTAATTACACTAAGTATTATTTTAATTGAAATAAATTAGATAAGTAACTCTTTATAGTATATTAATAATTACAATGTAAAAGGTACACAGAAAAATAAAAGTAGGTACAATAGGCGTCACTCATTTCTATCTCTTTCATTCAAATCTGAGACTTATATAAATTCAAAAGCTAGTCCAAGGGTCATCAGTTAAGGCCAACACAAGTTGGTATAAAAACAAACATTGGTCTGTAGTCTAGTGGAATCTGACCCATTGCCTCTGAGGTAATGGGTCAGATTCCACTAAACAACTAGATTCAATCCAGCGCAAATACTAATGTTTGATCTGTGTCAGGGCATCATTTTTTTATCGATAAAAAAAATTACTACATTATTTGTCCATAATTTTCGTCACCAAGCATGGTGTTCCTATCTTCGGCTTGATGATCACGAAACAGCAGATAGGAATGTCAGAGGCATATGAAACGTTAAAATAACGAGGGACATGCAAATCCTACGCATTATGATAGAGTTAACGATTTGTCTTCTTATGCGCACTTCAGATAAAAAGGGCTGTGGCGGCATCATAATCGCCGTGTTTTGAGGGGGAGGTTTGCTAAATAGAAATACTGTGTATATTTGTTGAATCTTTCGTCACAAGAAACATTTAGATCAAGAGTAACATAAAGAAACATATTAAAATTCCTAAAATATGGAAAGAATTACTGCGTTCGTATTTTCTTTGAAAATATGTAAAAAAAATCAGATGTATCAAATTGATACTTACATTGTAGGCACTTCTCATTTCTTCGCATTTTGAATTCGACGAATTTACTGCCCACGTCAACCCTACACTCAACCTAAATAAAGTAAAATGTAGAAACATTTCCCAACTATGTCAGCTACTCATTTTATAGACATTAAAACTGTTATGAAGCTTTTCGCGTGAATGGAAAAATAATATCGTAAAATACTTTTTCTAGGTAAAAATAATTTACAGCGAAGGCTCTGCCTTTCAGGATCCCGGCGAAGTGCCTATTGTGTACTAACACAATAACCTGACAGGCTGGAAGCTTCGAGAATCTAGTGTGGTAATTTATTACGTAAATACTAAACAGGTTGTGGGTAAAGTAGTTTTTTAGTTAGCGGTAAAACGGAAAAAAGAAATGTTCTTTGAATGTAGTGCAATTTTTACTAGCTCCGCCCAGTTGGATGTCTGTTATCGGGATTAAAAGTATCCTATGCTCTTACCCAGGATACTATCGATATATCTCCTGGGCAATCTTCGATACAAGATCATTTTATTTGTCCCAAACATGAGTATACATACACAGGGCATGCAAGATGGTACACATAATATTCACAGTCATGTTTAACCTTTACGGTGTACAAATATATATTAAATTTATCTATCGATTATAACAAATAACATCAATCAAATTTTATTATTAATAATTATTATATTCATAAAATACATTTTTATATGACAAACAGAATAGCATAGTCAGACAACTCATTTTATATAATAAAAAAGTCAAATAATGTCAAATCAAGTGATGTCAAGAGGAAAAGAATAAAAATACAATGTCAAAATAATTATATTACCTAAATGTTTTGAATGTCAATTATTTACAGGTAATTTATCAGTCAAAAATTCATTAATATTGTAATAAACCTTCTCAATTAAAAAATGTTTCAACCTATTTCTTAATTTATTAACAGAACATTCCCTCCAACATTTAGGCAATTTATTGTAAATAATTGGCGCCATACAGAATATACTTTTATGTAATAAAGCAGTTCTGGAACTGTGAACGCAAAGTCTGTCATTGTACAGACTTTGCGTTCGATCATTGATCAAATTTGAATTTTGAATTAATATAATTCAAATTTAGATCTAAAAGAAACGACGGTCGGACGTAACGACCCTGAGTGGGAATCGAGCCCACTTACTGTATATTTCTATAATATAATAATATTTTGTGAACATAACTCATGTAGCGTAATTACATTATGTACAATATACAGTACAAACATACATTACGAGGTTGTACATTATATAATAACTACAAGTATTAAAACGTGTATACATGAAGGAGCACTCGGTGTAAGGCGAAACTATTCATGTTTGTTGTGTCTCTGGTGTATCTATCAGAAGGTAGACATTGTTATGTATGTTGCTATTAGTAAAGATCTACTTACAGTAAAACTGCATGATTGGTTCAGTAACCTAAGTGGTAACATCGCCATTTACCACTGCACGGCGTGTTGTGGGTTCGATCTCCACATGGGACAAAATTTGCCTTTGTTGTGTGATCCATAAATGGTTGTCCTGAGTCTGGGTGTACTTTGTGTACGTTAATTGTTTTAAAGTCCCCCGCGACACGGCTTGTTCCCTAGTGTGGGAGCTGTCTTTTTGAAAAATTAAAGAGACATTCTTCTAATATAATAAATACGAATATGTCTGATGATAAGCAGATGGTGAAATATCACTTGCGCGGTCGATCCCGACCCAAAAATTTTAAAATTAGGATTTTATAATGAAGTACCCCTAGGATAGGAAAACGTTTCGTTAAAAACTCCTTTAGGGATGCGTTTTTCACGAAATGTTTAAAACGCTCACGCTGGTAACCTGTACTCACACACAGGAACACAACTACAACGCTGTGTGTGGCTATTTGGCTGTGGTCTTCTGTAAAATGACCTTCACTTTACAGAAAACCACAGCCAAATATCTAAACACAATTATCCCTCTCCTAGTTGTGCTCACTCGCTAGTATGATGCCCTACCACCCTTATACTGTAGATATGCTTTATTATCTATAAAATACTAGTGGACCTGGCAGACGTCGTCCTGCCTGAAAAAGCTGAAATACTGACAGCAGCGCCACCTACCGGGTCCAATTGTAAATCTAAACCATCCAGGGCCCTACCCGAACACACACACAAAATTTCATCAAAATCGGTCCAGCCGTCTAGGAGGAGTTCAGTGACATACACACGCACACAAGAAATATATGTATATATATAAATATAATAAAGATAGCCATTGCAGTTCCACTACTTAACTTACAACGCAAGCAACTGTTGACATTTTATATTAACCCGATATTTCTAAAACAAGCTCACCTACCTTAATTATATTTTTCACAGAGCACCGATACTACCGGTAGTATTAATACCTTAACACGAAATGACGGTAGTGAGAAACCCGAGTCGTACCCATGTCGGTACGCATTTGACGTTTATGAGGGTACACTAACAACCTGCATTGTAATTCGATCTGTGTATAAAACAGACCCTTTAAATTTATTAGAGGCTACTACTTATACTGTTTATGGTATCATAATGTTTCATTAAGTTATTAGTATATTTTAATTAATGAAGTAGACGTCTCGTTTTCTATGGTATTTTGTGAAAAGTGTTCTTTAGGCGCGTTGAGCACTTTTGGGTGAAACAAAAATCATGGAACTCGCGTCATCGTCACCGAACGCTTTCCATATTCAAACTTTTTGGGTGAACAAAAATGATGGAACTCGCGTCATCGTCACCGAACGCTTTCCATATTCAAAAATAATAATCTAATTGCTCGACGATACAATTCACAAGTTACTTACTTTCACTTCTATCGGCAGTCCCCAAAGACTGCCCCGCATTTTTTTCTACTCCACTCAATTTTAGTGGCAACGGCAAACATTACGACCTTTCTGGTTAGCATAGCATAGCATAGCAGTTATTACAGTATGCCGCGTGAAATAGTGATGCCGGTCCATAGGTTTGCAGCCTATAGCACAAAAATGTAATACAAAATTTTGTTACATCAGGAATTTGTCATAAGGTACTCGTAGGTTTTTTTTAGAAAACTCGTTCGTAAACGAGAGGGCCACTAGGAAAACTTATAAGAAACTTTGCCCATTTATTTTAATCTCCAGAATGTAACATTTATCTACAATTTGGTAAAGTGATAGACAGAAAACAACCATACATAAAATTTAAGAAAAATTGCAATTTGTAAGACAGAAAATTACCATACATGAAATTTAAAAAATAATGTAAATGAATTCAATTCTTTTAGCAAAATGGTAATGATGGAATAGGGTGGTTGGAGGTGCTGCACTCCATATTCCGAAGAGCACGGTAAGCTGTCACGGCTGTCACGCCTGTCATCGTGCATCGGTTTTTCTACGACAGCATAATATTACGTTCGATTTTTTGTCACACTATAAGTAGTATAATGAAGTCACGAAGTGCGTAACATATTTTATTGACTATATTTGTATGTTATATTAAAGTATAAGCACATGAAAAAAGCGTTGGTAGCCTATTGGGAAGTAACCAATTTATACGAAAGAGGTGTGAGCTCGATCCTGGGTGACAGTACCAATGTGAATTTCAGTTTGTGGAATTTATAATTACAAGTAATTTATCCATCTGCTCACGGTGAAAGAAAACATCGTGAAGAAACCTGTCTGATTCAACTCGCATTAGGCGGCGTGCCTAAACCTTCTCACCGCATCGTGGACAGCATTAGAATATATATTATATTATGTGGGTTGCTATTATAATATTAAAGTCCTAGTTGACTATTTCTAGTGAAATCCTTCACACAT
The DNA here is from genome assembly GCA_947095525.1 of Trisateles emortualis. Lineage (NCBI taxonomy): Eukaryota > Metazoa > Arthropoda > Insecta > Lepidoptera > Erebidae > Trisateles > Trisateles emortualis. The sequence continues at coordinate 13,293,003 of OX352736.1, read as the reverse complement.
TTGTGTAAGTAAATGTACGTCGATTGTGAACGTGCCTGAGCCGGCCACAGCTGTCCGCGCGGACCGACATATAAAATTCTCAACTGGAAAATAGTCACATCGCAAACTCGTGTAGTTCAATCTCTCAGTCGCGCGTTTCTCAATGCACATTGTAGATACAAAACAGAAGGTCAAATACAAACAAATCTTTTATATAAGCTCAATTTACTATTAAAACTTCTTTTAGTGACTAAGGCTGGAAACGCCATATAAGTCAACTGTGATCGACAGCTAATAAATCAAAATTTGATGACAAGCACATAGTGGAATTTTGGCGTAAACTACCCCTAACTTCTTAGATAACAATTGCCAAACAAAGCTCTTTTAAACGTTTATTTACCTTCAATGTTTGATATACTGGTCTTACTTTCTGATTTTGCAAACTCCATTCAGTTTGCCATCACGTACACATACATTTGCAGTAGTATAATTTAGAAATTCACACGTCGATTCTCCAAAATAATTATTTCTACCTCTAATAAATGTATTTATTTCTTTTATATATATCATAAAACCAAACTATAACTATACAGTTTCAAACATACTAAAACTACTTGTTCACTGCTCCACAAAGCTCCAAGCATTACTAATAACTACGTAGCTACATAATACTTATACTACTGCTACTTTTCTGCTTAACAATCCAACGCGCTACGTACTCAATTTGTCCGCTTGGCATATGCTTGGCATGCGAAACATGACGCTGGCAACATTTACGTTTCCACGTAAGCGGGAAACGTCGCGCCCGCGTTACGAGAAAATCAAGTCAACTGACAATGTTACGTGAAATTGGAGAAGACTTTACAGGATTACCTACCACCTTTTCCGAGGATATGTCAAGAATTGTTCAGTGTATTATTGTTTGATTGATTTCAGCGAGTGACAAAAAAATTCAAGATAAAATACACTGACGGGAATTTAAATACATATTATAAGTTTTTATTCTGTTGATTTCCAGTATTTCCACATCTTGCACCTACTACGTTCATCTCTGTATCACCCAATAGTTGGCTGGTAGACAATGCCTTTGGCATTAAGCCTACCTTTGTACAGTATTGTGCGTAAATTATTAAATAAGTAAAGAATAACTTTCAAATAAAATATTTGTCCATCTTCTTCTTTCTTCTTAGCGTTTCGACGACAAACATCGTTAGTATTTATATTGTAAAGGTCCAAAATATAGCCACATTGACTGCGTTGTTGGAGACAGCCATCAGTTCCTGCGTGCAGGTGTATAAATCCATTATGCAAGCATTTTCAGTAGTGCAAAACTGTCTTTGGCCGTCCCTCTGGGAAACAGGCGTCAGTCTACGCAGGTATGTATAGACTGACACAGGTTAATTAATGCAAAGACTGATAGTTTGAAAATTCATCTCTATTTGGATGATTTGTGTCCGTCATATATTGCGATCCTTTATAGAGTTTTATGCTTACTATCTATCTCAACCCATTGACGTCCCACTGCTGGGCACGTCAATAAATAATAAGCATGTATTAAGCAATTGTGCAAAGTGACTGCCTTGGTGGTCCAGTGGGTACAGTATGTGCCTGCAGTGCACGAGGTTGTGGGTTCGATTCCCACACAGGTACAAAACTTTGTATGACCCACAAAGAGTTGTTATGAGTCTGAGTGTAATTTGTGTCCGTTAATTGTATGTTTGTAAAGTCCCCCGCAACACAGAGCTTGTTGTGTAGTGCGGGAGTTGTCTTTTTAAAAAAAAGAATCTATAACTACTAATATTATAAATATGAAAGTTTGTATGGATGAATGTATGGCTGGATGGGTGGATTTATGTATGTATTTTTGTTACTCAATCACGCCAAAACGGCTAAACGTAACTTGGCACGGAGACACATTATAGTCTGGAATAGCATAAAGGCTATTTTTATTCCAGAATAATCGCTGTTTCCGTTCCACTGTTCACGCGAGCGTAGCCGCGTACGGAACCTAGTAGATAATAATTACTCTGACATTAACGTATACTTTAACGCTAGTTGTAGGAGGCGTATGAAAAAAGACTGGTAATTTTTTGTATAAACATTGTTTAAAGAAATAAAACTGCCAAAATTCTATTAGATCGGTCTTAAAAGTTTGTAACAATGTTTTATCCTAAGCTCTTGTTCAACTTTCAGGTAATTAATGAGTTAAGTCACAAAAATCTAGAAAAAATCTTGTAAAATATGACAATACCAATTTATTGAATCTCAGCAATACTTTTACTATCTAATTTACACCCTATTTTTTACACTAAGGCTTTAAGATGAAATATCTGGGATAGGAATACATTTCTTTCAAAACGCATCCCAACTACACCACTGTGTGTAGTTATTTAGCTGTAGTTTTCTGTAAGAAGGTCCTTTCCCAGTCGGCTCTTGCTCGCTAGTATAGTGCCCTACCACTCCTAAAAAGAGCAATAATATTTTTAGAACACAATATACATTTTCTTTCACATTCAATCTTTCAAACTCATAAATCCTAACCTTACATCCAACAAAACTAGTGATGTCCATTTAAACAAAAGCACTTATCGATACATATTATGTCAAAAGTATTTGATAATAATATATGACACCAATAAAGGTACTTTCCAAATATAAAATATTTTTAAATTGCTTTTAGCGATAAGGCCGCCCATTGTGCATTACCATTTAAGCAAAACTATGTAAGCAATATGTATTTTTGGTGTACAATAAAGAGTTATCTATCTATCTATCTATTTTTTAATTCTATTGCTGACCACTACGTGTTTAAAGAAACAATAACATATAGTAAAACAAGTATATCATCAGTCAATCTGAGTGTTTGGGTAACGATCACGAACTCACCGTAGCAGAACAAAAAGTAAAAATATACTTGGCATTGTAAACATATCGATACCTACTGCATATCGATACTTTTTTCATACCACTACACAAAACGAAAGGTAACTTTCATGATTAAACTATCGCACTCAAAGGAAACCTGCCTCATTCTATTCAAATCCAAAGCAATTTCCTCGGCAATATTTCACAATCTCCCTTCTACCATTGAGATTTACTTGCATCGCGATAAGAACAGTTGAAGTGGACGTACCTACCGGACGGATCCTAGATAACAATGCAATTTACACCGAAGCCCAGCTGAAAAGAATCCTGCAAGTTATACACTGGAATGTCCCCTTTCAGCTTGTTAACATTTTTATTTATATCTTACTAGCGAGTCGTCCTCGCTTCCCTTAAATTTTTCTTGATAATATAAATAAATAATCTATATATATCAATAAATATTATAAAACAAAGTTGCTGCCGCTGTCTGTCCGTCCCTATGTATGCTTAGATCTTTAAAACTACGTAACGATTTTGATGCGGTTTTTTTTAATTGGTGGAGTGGCTTGTGATATCGCCAACGACCTTGAGCATTTGGGCGAAGCAAACACGACCTAATTCTCTAGGAGAGCGCGGGGATACAAACAGATACTTTTTGAATGTCTTTTTAATTTTTAATTAATTAAAATTTAAACTTATTCTAAATATAACATAACGAAATGATAGGTGTATGTTTCCTTCAAATATTGTTTTTTTTTTTCGTAATGTTTGATAAAAATTGAAGTCATAAAGTGGTTACATCTCAATAATTTGGTGCTGATTCGATGATTTTTTTACAAATTATTTAGAATTACTATATTATTATAATTTATAACAAAACCATATTATGAAACACATCTTGTAGATTAATACTGTATTTTATTATTATTTTTGGCAGTCATTTGTCTATTAATGCCAACAAAAATGGTTTCATTTACACCTTTTTTTCATAATTTTTTGACAGAGGGGCCTTAAGAGGAAGGTTTATATGTATAATTCACGAATGGTATAATAGATAAATCCAGTATAAACCGAAGCGAAGCAAGGGCGGGTCGCTAGTTTTATATAAAAGCAGAAACTGACTGACTGATCGATCAACGCACAGCTAAAACTGAGTCTAGAACCATGAAATTTTGCACAAATATTTCTTAAGTGACGTAGATATGCACCAAGGAAGGATTTTTAAAAATTCAACCGTTAAGGGGGTGAAAAAGGGTTGCAAAGTTTGTATAAAACAACGTGTTCTCATTGTCTAATCAACTTGAAACAAGTGCATTTTTTTTCCCTCACTGTCATAGTCCAATGGGACGGCAATCCGACACGACTGGAGAGAGATGGCGTAGGACCTACGGCTTTACGTGCTCTAAAGACATATCAGCACCTCTAAACAAATGTATGGTATTTGACGTAAGTCTACGATATCAAGTCGATAACTAACGTCAAATCCCATACATTTGCTTTTTTGTCTTTTCGATTCGACTATCGCTTATGCCACTTGTCTAGAAGCTTTGGTCCACCATCCTGCAATAGGCCAGTGTATGTCGATCAAGGTTTAAAACCCTCTATAAACATAGGAGACCCAGCAGAAAGAAATATATGAGCTATATTGTCTATACTAATATCTCTATAGGTTATTCTTTTTAATTTATAATATTATAAATTAAAAAGAATGTATTACCCTAGTACTAAGAATGTAGTACCTTGAATCGACGTGCGAAAGAGGAAGCAAAAGAAGTATTTTCGGATCGAAGCAATTGGCGTACCCTATGGTATGCCATCTCTGCCTACCCTAGTGGAAGACGGGCGTGATAATATGTATGTATGTAGGTAAAACAAACTCAAAAACTACTGGACCGATTTTAAAAACTATTACTTATTATTTTTTTACTACCTGAGTGGGAAACAAGCATACGGCCCGCCTGATGTTAAGTAGTTACCGTAGCCTATGGACGCTTGCAATACCAGAGGTATCACTTGCGTGTTGCCAACCCATTTAGTAGTCTTCTGTAAGGTGGAGGTCCTCCCCCAGTCGGGCTTGCTCGCTAGTATGGTGCCCTACCTCTCTTTAACTTTTTTTTTTTTTTCAATGAGTAACATTTTCTTTTAATTGCCGCCCGTGCGAAGTTTGGACGTGCCGTATTCATTACAATTTTAACAATTTGCAAAAGGAAAATGTTCAATTCTTTGTTTTAAATTAGACATGAATGTTCTTTTATTTTGCATGTATGCTGACTATAGGTTTTTATTTTGTCGCAGCGTCTTGTAGATACGAGTCGCATTTCCGCAAATGAAATGTAAATAAGTAGAAATGTGGGACACGGGGCTATCATGTTAACGGGTTTTAGAGAGACTGTCCTGATATTTCATGTAAAAAAAAACATTGGGGACAGGGTCTACAGAAGTAAAAACTAAGTAACTTGTGAATTGTATCGTCAAGCTATTAAATTATTATTTTTGAACATGGAAAGCGTTCGGTGACGATGACGCAAGTTCCGTCCAAAAAGTTTGAATATGGAAAGTGTTCAATGACGATGACGCGAGTTCCATAATTTTTGTCCACCCAAAAAAGTGCTCAACGCGCCTAAACCGCGCTTTTTTTTAATGAGACAACTTCTGCACTAGAGAACAAGCTCTGTGTCGCGGGGGACTTTACAAACATACAATTTACGGACACAAATTACACCCAGACTTAGAACAACTCTTTGTAGGCCACACAAAGTTTTGTCCTGTGTGGAAACTCACAACCTCGTGCACAGCAGGCGCATACTGCGACCACTGGACCATGAAGGCAGTTGTGCTGATCACCTCAACAATAACTCGGTGCTAAGTGTTGTTTAAGTGTGTTGTGTAAGTATTGGGTTCCATTCTTACAACATCATCGCAACCCATAAACGTCCCACTGCCAGGCACGGGAATTGTCACATACTTACATTATTATTATTTATACAGATAAGATTAGGTGACTAAGTGAGTAAGTCAGGCCGACAATATCCACTGCAAGAGAGGGAAATTTCGAAACAAAACCCTATACCAACCCGACTGGCCAGCGTGGTAAAGTAAAAGCTAATATTTCTCCAAATAAACAGAGAAGACTCGTGCCTAGCAGTGGGACGTTTATGGATTGAGACGACGACAATGACGATCCTGGATCTTCAATAAACATGGTAACCCTACCGTCGTATGACTAGCGTACCATCGCGACGTACTTATACGAGCACGCGAGCCCGAGGCACTGGCCTGGTTTAATTATCAAACGTTTTCGTATCATCTGCGAGTGTATTATACAACATAATGTAATTTTCAACGTAACGCGTGTTCTCTCTGAGATAAGAGCGACGGGAGGCTTTGATTTCAAAATGACAGGATCATATAGTACAATTTATGTATAGTTAGATTTATATCTTAATAATTAATTTATATATTACTAGCTTTCACCGGTGGCTTCGCCCGCGCGTTTAATTCCACGGGAACAAGGATTTTTTACAAGTTAGAAAGTAGCCTATACATATCCAGATACGTTTATCCTTTTTAGCGTGATTTAGTAACAAACATTCATACATCCAACAAAGTTAGTGATATCAGAGCTGCGTGCGAAGAAGCACTAAATACATGCAACTCAAGATCGGCCATTTTGGAAACATCTGGAGCGGCCTACGTTCTACAGTTAACGTCATCAGGCTGAGATAATGTTGATGATGAATGATCTTATGACCTTCCCCAGACTACATATCTGCTGGACAAATTCCATTAATATCCGTTCAGTGGATAAGTCGTCAAAAGGCAACAGACAGACAGTTTGGAAGAGAGGTAGGGTACCATACTAGTGAGCAAACCCAATTGAGGAGGGACCGCCAACTTACAGAAGACCACAGCTAAATGACTGCACACAGGTTTCCATTCCAACATCAGACGAGCGTAGATATGCTTGTTTGCCACCGAAGTAGTATAAAGAAGTAGTATATCATTCTGAACATTGGTACACATCAAGACCCATCTATGCCTTAGATATCACTCGAATTAACGAAGTTAGTACTGCTATGTGTAATATCTTTTTCATTTACGTATCGGATTGCCGTTCCATTGGGTCATAAGAATAATAATATATACGAAGTTACCTAAGCTTAACAAGAAACCCTTAACCAATTTACATTTAAAATAGTTTTAATAAAACCAGTACCTACACTTTGATGACTGTGGCATAATTACTTAAATAACTAAGTACTTTAATTATTCTGAACAAAATAAACGCAAAGTACACTCCAGTTTATTTAACATTAACAAAACGCCGCGGGATTACGAACAGCAGAACCTATTACACGGATAATATTAAAATTCTGTTTGTTTGTAACAAATTGAGGGAACGGAAAGGTCTTCTCTAATGAGATAATAACATTTCCTGCACAGGTGGCCCTTTCTTCGGTCCTCGTTGTGAATATTCGAATTTACTATCTTGTGGCAACGCGACAGGCTGTGTAATCTTTGAACTTTATGGGTCAACGTTCTAATCTTGTTTAGCTAAGTATTTTATGTCTATCTGTTATGGGTTTACACGCAGAATTTACAGTATCTCAGTAGACTTAGGGACATCATTCATAAAAGACTAACCATTCACTACGTTAGTGGAGAAGATTTTTAGTAACCAATTTGGTACTATTTATGGCATGAAATAAAATAAAACAAAAATTACGAAAACAGCTATTCGCGATTAAAACTAGAAGTATTTTATTTCGCGACTATTTTATAATTACCAGCACATTTAAAACTAACTTAAAAAAACTAAAAAATTACAAAAAGAACTTAAAAAATAAATATATAGAATTGTGCGTTATTTTGATCAAAATTATTCAATATTTATTTTTATCTTTTTAAAAAGACAACTCCAGCACTAGAGAACAAGCTCTGTGTCGCGGGGGACTTTACAAACATACAATTAACGGACCCAAATTACACCCAGACTCAGAACAACACTTTGTGGGTCACACAAAGTTTTGTCCTGTGTGGGAATCGAACCCACAACCACGTGCACAGCAGGCGCATACTGCGGCCACTGGACCACCAAGGCAGTCAAAAAATATCTATTCGATACTAGTGGCCCGTCCCGACTTCGCCCGGGTTAAACTATTTTCAGCACAACTTTCTTATTTTATTTTACATAAGAACTTTTTACATAAGAATCGGTTCAGCTGTTCTTGAGATTTGCGCTTAGCTGTTGCTAAGCGCAAATCTAACCAACGTACCATTCAGCGATTCATTTTTATATTATAGATGACGTGAGACAGTCTGTCATTGCGTGTAGTAAATCTAACATTATAATCCCAAGTACTTTTACAGCCTCATAGATATTTGTGAACAAAATAATAGAATATTCAATTTGATATCTCGTGAAAGTCATTCACAAACGTCCCCGGTATATATTATCCATAGATAGATAGCCAGCTTTAACGATTATACCGCTTTCTGAACATGTGGATCGTAATTCAGTGTAATTATTTCACAATTTATTACTACACTGTCATTCAATGAGCAGGAATCCGAATTGTGTATAATTTTATTCAAAATTGACAATTAAAATCGAAAATCAAAACCAACAATCATCCATTCGATACCTTGGACAGTCCATCATTACACGTAACATACCTTCACATGTCTTGGAAGAAATTCTAAAGACATGTCTGATTCACCAAATCGCATTAGGCTAGCGTGTGTGAATTAAGGCCTGAACCCTCTCACTCTCTTGATAGAGGAGAGGAGAGTCACTTGGCTATGAGGCGCTCATAGGCAGGTGCACTCGCTGTTCGGTAAACGATCAGCGGGTTAAGCTACCAAATGCACGGTAACCCTATAGATGGGTGACCGTATAGTGATATTTCATCTGAGCGTCTCCGTGCTTTGGAGGGCACGTTAAAAGTTGGTCCCGATTACCAGTTGTTAGATCACGACAAAGACCTAAATATTGGCGATCTAAATAACTCTGTCACCAGGTTGACCACTAACCACACGATAAGAAGAAGAAGGAGACTCGTGCCCAGCAGTAGGACTTATATGGGTTGCTATTATTATTATACCTTCACACCCACTATTCCTGAACAAAATAATAAAATATTCTTTTCTCGCTTGAAAAACGTTCACAAAAATCCTCGAGCCCCTGTACAAACAGCCAGCTTTAACGGTTATACCGTTTGCTGAACACGTGGATCGTAATTCAGTCGGCAGGTGCGCCGACAATCCGAAGACAAGTCTACACATTGAAATTTAATAAAACTTCCCTTCTACATACCGTGCTTACAATTTACGACACGTCATTGTAGACGTGTGAAATCTATTGTAGTTTGGGATATTAGTCAACGAGTCCAAATGTTCGTGAATTATGTCATATGAATATGTTGAGGGTGAAATATTGAGGATGTGAACGGATTTTGTTTTAGGGAAACTAGTGAACTACTACAGAAGTAAGAAGTATGACTGCTTTTTACAAAGCTCCAGTGCAAGTTTGCTGGATCCTTTGCTCTTCGGATTATGGCCAAGATTCCCTTCTTTGTCTGCAACTAAACTTGGTTAATACTGGTAAAATGGGAATACCCGTTTTTTTTTAAACTTTGGATATAAAGACGTAAAGGTATTTCTAAAAGTGTATATATCTATAGAAATCCGAAAATAGTTTCATTATATACAACTCAGTCTTAAAAAATAAGCTAAAATTTTTAAGACTTTGAAGAAGAAGAAGAAACATTTTTAGTCATGTCATAAATAGCAAGTGCACTTAACAACTTGAATTCTAGTTTAAAACATAACGCATTCTATTTTAATGGTTTTTCGCATACATGAAATAATAATTGTTGGAACATCTTCACTTTCCCGAAGCATTATAATTCTAGTCTATATTTGGAAAATCTCATTACCTTTCTCCTTGTTCAATCTAGAATTGGCATCATCTCAGAACCTAAAGCAATTCGAGGAAGAGCACAATACCATTAGACCAAAGAACCCTTTTCAGCCAAACATATAAACGTAACCGATTCACAAAAAAGACTCGCTACGATAGAATCAAATAAACATTTTACACAAATATACATACAAACAGTCCGATCTCGCGTGCGGTCCGCAGTTCTCCCGATACAATAGCAGAAACGAAATCGAAACCCGAAATCCATTACGCACTACACGTCGCTGTGTACAATTTATTTTTTTGTATGAAAGCCTTCGGGGGTCCGTAATGGCGAAAGTTTTTCTTCCCGCGTAATTGTGAGGGCCGATGCAAGGCAATAAATAACCGCAGTCCCTGGACCCTTGATTGAACTTGCTAATGAATGAAGGATAAGAAATTCGGATATCGAATCTGCTTCATTGGTTCCTGGCAATGTTACCCTGAAAAATGACTTAAGTTTTTATTCAATTTCAACGTCGACTCTCCCTTAGACGATTCCTAATTCTTATATGGCATTATTTGAATTCGGAAATCGTTGTACTTTTATACTAAAAGCAATTTATTGAAACTTTTTAACTTTGAAAATTAGGGGAAAATTCAATGAAAAAAATACGAGACCTACGGCAACTTGTAATGGGTATGTGAATATTTATGACCTTTAATAAAATGTACCCATTATCATTCGTGATAAAGGCATTACATACTTTAAATTATATTATTTTATCATAAGCCGGTATTGTCCCAGTGCAGGGCAAAGGCCTTCCCACTCTCCTTCCACTTCTCTCTGTCTAAAGCCGCTGAGGACCAGTCTACGTTAAATGAGTCCAACTCAACCTGTCATCTCCGTCTGAGTCTACCGCGATGTCGCTTGCCGTTTAAAGGCACCCACTGGGTAGTGAGTTTGGGCCATTGATCATCTGACATGCGGCAGATATGACCAGCCCAGTTCCATTTTAGCGTGGCAGTTTTTCTCGTGACGTCAGTGATTTTTGTGCTGGATCCGTTCCAGCACAAAAAATAAAGTATTCCTAACCCGGTCTGTAAGTTTAATCCCCAGAGTACTTCGTTCCATAGCTCTTTGACAAACCTCGAGCGTGGACCTCCGATAAGACCATGTTTTAGAACCATATGTGAGAATGGGAAGAATGCATACGTCGATAAGTCTACTCTTTAGAGAAAGAAAAAAAAAATGAATTTTTCACAAGACTACTTATACTAGCGACACAGCGGCTGAAATTGATATTAGGTTTAATTTAATTACATGCAACAAATTATCCAACTTTTGAACATTAAATAAGTTAAAACTTTAGTTGCAGCTTGCTGGGAAAACACTAGTCCTGCTTAATAGGTTTACTCTCCGTTCATTACAGCGAAATAGTTATTAATAACTCAAATTATCTTATCAAAACATAATAAGATGGCCCATTCAAAGAAACTTAAAATTTATTCATCTTTCATTCATTCATATACAATTCTCCGTTTCAACAAGGAAAAATGAAACCAACAAAAACATTAGTACACATACATATATCTCCGATGCATCAAAGGCTAAATCTTCAAAATGTAGTTATCAATAATTCCAATCAAGTTATGCATTAAAAACTGTCTAGCAGATACGTCAAAGGGAAGGCTGTTTTGTTAACAAAGTGTGTTCGTGATCTGGGCACGAATAAAGAGATGAGACAACCCTTGTTTTTATTGAAAACAACTCCGTTTCAGTGGCCGAGACATCGGGGAATTAGACTTGAGTCAGTGAGGACTACTACCGTATGATGCACGGGAAAATCACAGATGTTTTCTGTTTTGGTTTCCTTTGTGAAGGTGCTTTAATATAATATGTAGTATGTTGTTTATCAGGACAACGGTCTGTAGCTTTTAAGTCTGTTAGTTTACTTATTATTTCTCTGTTCACTAAAAAACACTTCATAAAATAAAATATGGATACTGTTGTGAGCAGGATATACAATTACACATATTAACTTTATTTATAATTAAATGTGTGATGACTGCCTCGGTGGTCCAGTGGCCGCAGTATGCGCCTACTGTGCACGAGGTTGTGGGTTCGATTCCCACACAGGACAAAACTTTGTGTGACCCACAAAGAATTGTTCTGAGTCTGGGTGTAATTTGTGTCCATTAATTGTATGTTTGTAAAGTCCCCCGCGACCAGAGCTTGTTCTCTAGTGCTGGAGTTGTCTTTAAAAAAAGAAACTTCAGGAAAATAAATCTGTGAAACTGTTTTTCCCTAATAAAATAAAATAATAATATTATCTCTACCATTACATAATCTATACTAAAAAGAGGTAAAGTTTGTGACATTGTAGGGGTAATCTCCGGATCTACCAATTTTTTTTTTTTTTTCACCAGTAGAAAATCACGAAATTTGTGAGTGTCATAGGCTATATTTAACTGACAAAAATATTATGGTACCCCGGGAAATACTACCCGTACGAAGCCGGGGCGGGCGGCTAGTTTAAAATAAATCTACACTACCTAAGTCTTTTATTCAGTTTTTAGGTTAGTCTCAAGCCGACAGTCTCAACCAGTGCCTACCTTGCAGTTTGCCAAAAAAATACGAAATACTGTTAATTGATAGTTACTTAAGATAAAATTAATAATAATAATGTAGTCGGTAATATTTAAAGCCGGCAGGGGTATTCCGTAAGAGCGAAAACCGAGCGACCGCGAAAACGGAGCAAAATCTGGCTGTCAAATTGAAAATCGGTATTCCGTAAGAGCGAAAACCGAGCCTTTTTGACATTTAGCAATCGTGTGTGCCGTCACCGAGCAATCACAACTGTCAGTTTGCGATCGCTGTTTCTTAGAGAATCAGCCGGCCCATATATCCTTCATTACCAGTAATAGAGTACAAAATATTGTAAAATTCAATTAGTTGAAGAACAACCCGTTTTGCGGGGTCACGTCTTATTACAAAAGGACAACGCGAACACCCGTTATTCTATTCCGGGCCAATTAAATATCGGAGCGATGTTCTACAGTGATCGCAGTTTCAGTCGATTATTTTTTTCTTGGCTACCTGGGTTGCTAACAAGTGGTAAGCAGTTACCGTAGCCTATGAACGCTTGCAATACCAGAGATATCACTTGCGTGTTGCCGATCCATTTTCTTTAACACCAATAAACAACATAATATTATTTTTAAATGCATCTCTAAATGAGCGCTGGAGACGTCCTGACGCACAGGAACACAACTACACCACTGTGTGCAGTTATTTGGCTGTGGCTTTCTGTAAGGTGGAGTTCTTTCCCCAGACGGGGTTACTTGATTGTATGGTGCCTAAATATCCTAATTAAATGATTATGTATACAATTGCTTTTAGTAAAACGTCTGTCAGGTCCACTACTAATTTTATTCAAGATTTTTTAACAAGAGATTGATGATGCAACGACCCTTTCGTTGCACACCTAAAAAAAACATAAGAATACACGATACTACATATTAACGTAAACTGAAATTACTAAATAATGAACCCACGTAGGTATTGTCATTTTAACCCGGCGTATATTTCCGAAGCCATTGTAACAGGGCCGTGAGGCGACTAGATAAAATTGCATCGGATTAATTTGCCTACCTGCTCCGTCCCCTGTCCCTGACAGCCTTTGTACCGATACGGACTTCATTACTGAATACACTGAATCACATACACATTGTGGCTATTATACGTCAAATATTAATATCGAACGTTTTGACTCTGACCTTCTTTTATTGGCATCAGGGGAAACGAAAATTGGTAGAAGTCAAATGAGGTTTCGTTCGATTTTTGTATACAGGTGGTTTAATTACTTTTATTTATTTTTTTCTTGGACAGACAGAAAAAGACAACTTTCGCACTAGAGAACAAGGTCTGTGTCGCGGGGGACTTTACAAACATACAATTAACGGACACAAATTACACCCAGACTCAGAACAACTCTTCGCGGGTCACACAAAGTTTTGTCCTGTGTGGGCATTGAACCCACAACCTCGTGCACAGCAGGCGCATACTGCGGGCACTAGACCACCAAGGCAGTTGAAATTGGTTGTAATATTGATCTCATAAAAATATTCTTAAGCCAAGTATCGACATTGCGAGGCTGCCTCGCGAGGCAAATGCGTCTCCGCATCACGAAGCTGCCTGGCGTCGTGATGTGTCGGCCTGCTGTGATGTCGATACCCGCCTTTAAATTCATAGGTACGGGGCAACGGAGATGGCTGTATGGGGTCGCTATATGAATATTAGTTTTTTTAGGAAAACTATTAAAGGAATTTGAGTAAATTGCATTTTTATCTGGAGGTTTAGCCTAATTGTACACTGTAACCAAATTCCACAGAAATATTTACAATGGTTTATTTAAAAAACTAATGTTCATATAAAGCGGTCCTGTCAAGCCAGCTCCGTTGCCGTGTGTACCTATAATATTTTTTGACGTAACCTTATAACATTATATCGTTAACTTATGTCAAATCCCATACATTTGCCTTCTATTCTTTTTGTTTCGACTACCGTTTATGCCACTTTTCTGGAGAGGCAGGATAAAATTTGGCCCAAAAATTGATTATGGTTTATCTATTTCCTTCACTATCTGTTCCCCATGGTTTCGCCGCTTTAGTTTAATATGCTTATAACATAAACTTCATCATCATCATAGTCTCAACCCATAGACATATCACTGCAGGGCACGGGTCTCCTTCATACATTTGAAAGGATATTAGCCTACTATACCACTATAAACTTCATCACTATACATAATATCAAACTCAAACATCTAAAAAACAACTAAAAGAAATAACAACCCAATCACAATAACAACAACTTATCTGTCGACAATATAACAGTTTGTTATAACAAGAAGAGCACCATCTTTTGTCCAAAGAAAATATTGGCCAACTAAGCCAATAACGAGCCCCGTTAGTTGCCAACTTTTCCAACTTTCGCCCAACTATTTTTGTTGGTCATAATAGCCCAAGTTTGTCCAACGATCTGCTGCTTTCATTGAGACAGTCTTTATCCCGTTTATTGCTGAGAAAAATTGTTAAACTTTTTTTACCTGTTCAATTGACACCTTTGTTTTAGTGTTTTCTTAATTACGATCTTGAACTCCAATGAGTTTTGTTATAACTTGAATAATTAGAATGTAAAAAGATTTTAGTCTTGGTCTAGTGGTCGTTGAGTGTGACTGGTGATTACGAGCTCCACGTTTGATTCCCGAGTCGGGCCAAATTAATAAAGAAATAAATTAAGAAGGCCCTAAGTTCGGAAATTAGCGGTGATTACACTTTGGTGGCTCGGAAAGCATGTAAAGTTGGTCCTACTCCTCATTTCTCTCCTGTCGTATATACCTACCTAAAAATGGGGCTATGGGGCTAAGAAAGTGACGGAATAACGAATAGGTTTGCCCACATACTTCTGTACAATGATATTCGCTGGATTATTATCAACATTAGACGCAAGCGAAACATCCAGCTTATTAGAACCAAATCGAAAAACAAAACAATATCATTGATCACAAAAATAAAATCAAATGTAATAAAATAAACAAAGTGAACTTTACGGCAAAATGAACTTCCAAATCCAATAGTACAGAATCCACAACAAAGTCCTATCAAGTGGATTCTCCAACAATAGCTGACTGCAGATACCGAACTTACTTCCGTACAATTGAACTGCTAACATATTGGGCTCCTGTAAAAAGTGGACATTGTCCTCATAACAGATACCACCACAATTTGATATTAGACGATCGCTGAACGATTTTATTTCGTATTGTAGTTTTATTAATATTTGGTAGAAGTTGATCCTACATTTTATATTTATTTATGACGATGCACTTTTTATTTTATGTCTAGAATATTCGGTATTACCCAAAGTACTCTTACACATTTACAAATGTGTAAGAGTACTTTATGTACAAACACATACAGGTACCCATTTTTACTGTTTTTGTTAACTTTCATTTTGCTAATTTACTTTTATTATGAACTAGGGGTTGCCCGCGACTTCGTCCGCGTGGTAATTTGGAATATTTTCCCCGATTTTGCAACATATCTCACTACTGCTCCGCTCCTATTGATCATAGCGTGATGTTATATAGCCTTCCTGCATAAATGCACTATTCAACTTATTGAGATTAGCGCGTTCAACCAAACAAACAAACAAACTCTTCAGCTTTATAATATTAGTATAGATTAAATTAAAATAGCATAAAGCGGTACGTCCCGACTTTTCATTTATTTAGTTTTTGGGAGGGGGGTTTTAAAATAAATACAGTCAATATAACTCGCTGATAATGAAACTTTCTATAGGTAAAAGAATAAAAAAATCGAAGTTGTAGTTCTTGAGATTATTTATTACAAAAAAACAGAAATACTCTTTATTATATGAGTGTAAATGTAGCCGTCAGATGTACATCATGTCATGTGTCATTATATGCTACGACATTGTTAGTTAGAACCTGGGCCTATAAGACTAAGTAAAACTTACTGGTTTTTTTGTGAAACTAAATGACAACGAAGATAACTCTCACAAAAAAAACTTTGAACAGCAAAGTAACACTGAATATGAATAAAATTTAAAACCAAATCTCGAAAATCTTTTATTCGGTAGAGATAAAGGCAGTTGGCACGTATTATCGATCAGCGGCGTTATCAGTACCCAGGTGCACGCTTCATCTCTAGTGTAATCCCACACCCTCTTACGACACCCACGGGAGAACCTTCACAAAACCTCTACGCTCGCCATATTTTTGTTCGTTGATGTCTAAATATAACGTCACGTCCAAGCTGACGCGAAGTGTTTGATTTATAATGTTGTATCCTTAGGACCCACGTCACTCGATTTGTACAATAAATAATCGTTTCGCCGTGACAAGTAACTGCGTACGGATATTTGTTGTTGCGTCCTGAATACAAAGCTTGAACTGTTTAAAAGGATTGGATGAAGAAACATTGATGTTTTCGTTTGTGTTTTTATTTTTGAAGTGAAAACTTCTTAAGGCGCGTTGAGCACTTTTTGGATGAGCAAAAATGAACATGGAACTCGCGTCATTGTCACCGAACGCTTTCTATATTCTTATTTTTTAAGAGAACAAAAATCATGGAACTCGCGCCGTGCCATGGTCACCGAACGTTTTTTATAATCAAAAATAATAATCTATTAGTTCGACGATACAACTCACTAGTTAATTAGTTTTCACTTCTATCGGCAGTCCCCAAGATTGCTCCGCATGTTTTTATGGAAGACTTTCATCTAAAAATACTAACTGCCAACTATTGGTGTAATAGCAGTTAAAAATATCAACGAGCCAATTAGGTATAAGTCTGATTTTTTTTAAGACAAGTCCCGTACTTGATAACAAGCCCTGTGTCCCGAGGGACTTGTGACGGACATATCTAAAGATCACACTAATTTTTGTCCCGTACAGGGATTGAACCCACAATACGCTGAGCAAGGTAACCACTTAAGCTACTGAACCAACCGTGCAGTCAATTTACGTTATGCCTAATAAAAAAGAACTATTTGTGTTTCATATAAAAGGTCAGCGGGTTAAGGTACGCAAAGCTAATACTTTACTTCAGTCGTAAGTTTACTTTTTGTCGTAAACTTACGTCATATATTTTCTTTCTATTCTATTCAATTCGACTACTATTTATGCTTCTCGTCTAGGTCTGATTTTGTACCTAAGCGTCCAAAGGCTACCACACCTGCTTACCATCCAATAGGTCTTAATTATCATCTGAATATTAGTAAATTAATACGTTTTATAAAATAAATAACTAATTTAGTAGTCAATACTAAAAGATTTAATACCTTTTTTATATAAAAAGTTTATATCGCTTCTTGGTACGCTTGGTTAAGACGTCGTAAACGTATTTAATGCCGCAAAAATGAACACCTATTCATTTGAAAGCACATTAAAGTTTGCACCTTTAAAATAATTTTCGTAGTAAATTTTTAAAGTTAGCAGTATTAAAATTATGTTATAAAAATGTTGAATATAGTATTTTTAAAAATGGTTTAGTTCAGCTCTTTTTATGTAAATTAGCTATTACAAAGTGTTTCTATACCTATTCATTTGTTAAACGGAATTTAGGATAATATCCAAAAAAGATTAAGCTCTTGAAATTAGGGTAGTGCCGAAGTTTAAGACACCAGACAAGCGAGAAAGCTCAACTGGGGTATACCCATCTTATCTTACAGAAGACCACAGCCAAATAACTACACGGAGTAGGAGCTGGGGCTTACAGTACACCACGTACTTTAAAGCCCAAGCTTCTACTTGTACTCCGTCACAAATCTGTGTGTGTGTATGGGTTCTCGCTTGGTTTACAAGAGATGAGTAGGGGTTTCGGCTGGTCTCCTAAATTAAACACTTTATATCTTTCAATATGATATTTTTATTACATTTTCTTCAAACGAACCTAATTAATAATTCGCATATTCTCACTCGCGTTATAAACATTTTGGGAATCCGCACAACACTTTCATTAAAGCCTCAATCATTTTCTCAATTCAATTATGTTTTATTATAAATATTTGAAAAAAAAATCTAGAACGCTCGAGGTTTATCTATGGTCAGACGGCCAGCGAGCGACTACCTAAAAACCTCTACAGTACTTAGTTGTGTTCCAGTACGTAAGTACAAGTCTCCGGTGCTCATTTAGGAATATGTTTTTAATTAAACGTTCTCTTATCCTGAATACAGAGTTCACCTGGGTTTGCGCCCACACTTGTGCTATATTATCTCCGTCTCCGTCAAGATTAGCTATCGTAATCAAAATTCTCCTAAAAATAGCCCTAAAACGCTACTCAGACTGGCTAATAATGATACTTAATGACCTTATAACTAACATACCAAAAATGTAAGATATTTTACTTACAAAATATGACAAGACCAAAGTCTCATTTATCCGTAATTGCCTAATAATGGGAATCCTTATCTTTACCCAAACGGCACCTGATCCCAAGGAATAAAACTACGAAATCTTTTTCTCATTACCGTTGCTAGTAATCCTTAGGTGAATGAGTAATCATTTACCCATTACCTACGTGTAGAAGGAAAACTACAAATGAATAGTTTGGAGAATATTCGTACGTGTTTTATAAGTTATCTCTACACGCAACTGTTATTTAGAATTGTTTATGTAGGGTTATTATTTAGGCAATTTACTGTAACAAAATATATACTTCTTGGTACGATTCATTTCATGAGATGTTTACATGGATAGTGATTAAAATAAAAGGATGCAAAAACATGAATTCTAACGGTGTTTACCGTCGAAACGCTAAAAAGAACAAAGATAGATACAAATAAGCACAGTTATAGCTTACTATATACATACATATATTCCAGACTTTAATCTATCTCTATGCTAAATGTCATCCAGATCCGTTCACTAGGATTTTTTTTATACTACCAAGGAGGCAAACAAGCATACGGCCCGCTTAATGGTAAGCAGTTACTGTAGCCTATGGACGCTTGCAACACCAGGGGTATCACTCGCGCGTTGCCGACCCTTTAGAAACCTTATAACTCCTTTCTTGAAGCACCCCATGCTATAGTCTCTCGGGAAAACCTCGTCAGTTGTTTTACGTGAAAGAGTAACAAACATCCATACATACATCCATCCACTCTCACAAACTTCACAAATATATACATATAATATTAGTAAGATACACGTTTGCAATACCAGCAATATATATATTTTAAATACCTAATTAGGTAACAAACTCGTCGTATACAAATACTAGCAAAGCTACGTTTACAAGTTACAATGCAAACAAATAAGTTAGGGAAAGATTTTTAATTTCTGTCCAGAAGTTTGTAGACGGGCGTTTTGTCAGGTTTTCCATCGGCTTAGTTGGACCACGACGTTTTTGTAAAACCTTACTATTTTTCTTGGTCGCGACTTGGCTGAATAAAGGAAAACTTGCTCTAACTTAGAGCACGAAGATTGCACTTGTTTATGCCATGTTATATAAAGCCGACACCTGCATTCGTTTTAAAATAACGTTGTGAAATTTCAGTGGATTGTAAGGCTTTTTGTTATTGTATTTATTGGAGGGACTTACTTTTGTTAAATAGTTTTGTTTAACAAAAGAATGATTTTTGAAATTAATTCAAAAAAATGATTTTTGAAATTCATAATTTACCTGCCGTGGTTTTCCCCAGAGACTATAAGCATGGGTTCTTCAAGAAAGGACTTATAAGATTTTTACAGGGACGGCAACACGCGAGTGATACCCCTGGTGTTGCTAGCGTCTATAGGCCACGGTAACTGCTTAAGATAGCGGGCAATCAAACCCACACCCCATGCAATCCAAGTTAGTTACTTTCCCACTCGGATACTATCACTGTTATCTTATACTTACCTACTCAATATTAAATTCAAATATATTTAGCACAATTGAAGTTTATGCCGAATAAGGAGTGCAGAAAGCAAATTACGTCACCGGGCAACCTCTAGTTAAAATCAAATATTTCTAGAATATTCCAAAATCCTCTCGAATCATAATAAGCGATGCAGAAAATCCAGCTACACAATACCGTTCACAAATCCAGTACCTCATTCAGAGAAAAGAGGCTTAAGGGGCAGCGTATTGCAAAAGTTAATTTTAATGCATATAGCATATCTCGTTATCTACTCGTTGCTATGAAAGGACTCGCTTGATCTTCAACTAAGAACCGAAGTATGGAAGTGAACTTTGTTCGAAAAATAAATAACTTTTTAGTGGGTGATTGTTTTACCTGTGCTAAGCAAGGGTGGGTCTCTTTCATAATATAATATAAAGGATGATTTAGGTTACATCGGGCCGGACCGGGGTACGGCCGGACAAGCAAGTTTACTTAATACAAAATGATACTATTGATGTTCGATTGTGCTCCGACCGAGGCACGGGCGGGCATGGACAAGCATAAATTAGTTAATACAAAATGATACTATAGATGTTCGACCGGGCTCCGACCGGGGCACGGGCGGGCATGTACAAGCATGAATTAGTTAATACAAAATGATACTATAGATGTTCGACTGGGCTCCGACCGGGGCACGGGCGGGCATGGACAAGCATGAATTAGTTAATACAAAATGATACTATTGATGTTCGACTGGGCTCCGACCGGGGCACGGGCGGGCATGGACAAGCATAAATTAGTTAATACAAAATGATACTATAGATGTTCGACTGGGCTCCGACCGGGGCACGGGCGGGCATGGACAAGCATGAATTAGTTAATACAAAATGATACTATAGATGTTCGACCGGGCTCCGACCGGGGCACGAGCGGGCATGGACAAGCATGAATTAGTTAATACAAAATGATACTATAGATGTTCGACCGGGCTCCGACCGGGGCACGGGCGGGCATGGACAAGCATGAATTAGTTAATACAAAATGATACTATTGATGTTCGACTGGGCTCAGACTGGGGCACGGGCGGGCATGGACAAGCATGAATTAGTTAATACAAAATGATACTATTGATGTTCGACTGGGCTCCGACTGGGGCACGGGCGGGCATGGACAAGCATGAATTAGTTAATACAAAATGATACTATAGATGTTCGACCGGGCTCCGACCGGGGCACGAGCGGGCATGGCCAAGCATGAATTAGTTTATACAAAATGATACTATAGATGTTCGACTGGGCTCCGACCGGGGCACGGGCGGGCATGGACAAGCATGAATTAGTTAATACAAAATGATACTATTGATGTTCGACTGGGCTCAGACTGGGGCACGGGCGGGCATGGACAAGCATGAATTAGTTAATACAAAATGATACTATTGATGTTCGACTGGGCTCCGACTGGGGCACGGGCGGGCATGGACAAGCATGAATTAGTTAATACAAAATGATACTATAGATGTTCGACTGGGCTCCGACAAAATGATACTATTGATGTAACGTGAATCTTTATCATTTGAATAGTAACGAAACCACAAACAAAATAGAGACATAAGCAAATCTAATATAATTCTTCTGTGACGGCTGGACTGATTTTAATAATTTTTGTGTATGTTCAGGCCCTAGATGATTTAGATTCACAATTGGACCCGGTAGGTGGCGCTGCTGTCGGTATGTCAATGTAGTACTGATTTTACAGGCGGTACAACGTCTGCCGGGTCCGCTAGTAATTTTTTATTTTTTTGCATCCGCGTTTAAAAGTTTAAATAACACTCAGTCTCCATATAACGTAGTCCATAAGAACGTAGTAGTAATCCCTCGCTGCTATTATTTTCTCATTGCGAACAGCCTTACTCGTTCTGATCTCGTATATCAACGGATAATTAAAATACTTGCAATAGCGGAAAAATTGGATCGCAGAAATACTGCTCCTTGCTTTGATTTTCTACTTTCTAAGTTCGTATTTTTAAACTAGTTTGAAGTAAGGCAATATAGTCACTAGTGTAAGAAAGGGAGAGCCATAGCAGTATTCTTTGTACTATGACAGTGATGCAACATTGACCGGCCTGTTGTTCTATTGGTTGGAAACTGCTAAACCGGAGGTCGTCGGTTCGATTCCCATACGGGATAAAACTTTGATTTATAAATATTTGTTCCGAGTCTGGGTGTAATTTTTGTCGGTGAATTGTATATTTGTAAAGGTTAAAAAAAAGAGAGGTAGGCACCATACTAGTGAGCAAGCCTGACTAAAGGACCTCCACCTTACAGAAGACCACAGCCAAATGATTTCCCACAACGGTGTAGTTGTGTTTCTGTTTGAGTATTGGATTCCAGAGCTTTAGGGATGCGTCTTTAACGAAGCGTTTGGAACAGGAACACAAATACACCGTAATTATTTGGCTGTGGTCTTCTGTAAGTTGGAGGTCCTTTTCCAGCCGGGCTTGCTCGCTAATCGCTTCGCAGAGAAACCCAAAAATATATGAATGTGGCTCCACCTTAGAGCCACACCTCATGTACCCTGTATCTCTTCAAACTTTTTTATACAACATACACTTTAAGTATATAAAGTACTTACGTCTTTACTAAATGTATTTATAATAAAGCAAAACTTAAGCAAAAAAGAAAAGCAATTGTGAAGTTTTACCAATTTGCTAGAATAAAGTGAATTTCAATCAAAGTTGTTTGAAACACAAACTAAAGGAGTTGCGGAGTGTAGCGTACACCTTGAACAAACACTGGCAACCAAGCTTCAATCTGATAAAGGTACGTCCACATCTCTTATACCTATTTTAACGTATAGGTACGTTAAAGTAGGTATATGCTACCGAGACTAAAATACATGACAAAAAAATATAAAATAGAAAAATATTTTATAATTTTGTGTACATTATGAGAAAGAAAGTAAGAAAGACAAATTATTTTCACAAACAAATGACGCACAACACACAAAAACACACATTTAAATAAAGGACATCAAAAAATTATGATTATGGAAATTGAGGCAAACCAAAGAAAAGTATCTAAATAAAATTCTTGGATGAGAGGGCAGATAAGCAATCCATATACCTTGAGAAAGATGTTGTTGATGGGCAACACTACCCTCTCTCTCAATCAATTATTTAATGGTCTAAGTATTTTAATAGCAAAATAATAAAAAATATGTGTGCCATTACTAGTAGTAAAACCAAACCCAAAAGATATAAATGTGGCTCCACCTTAAATAAGTATTAGGTATCTTTATAACAACTAGACGAAATATATTTTATTCATAAAATCAGAGTGTTATTTTTGTAATGGATATCGTATTTACTTTCAATATTCTAAGCTAAAATCTAGACCTTAACTCTAAAGGGCAGACTGTCTGTGATAACATTGGGATCCAGCTGTTTAAAGAGAGACAATTTCAATAACTTAAACTTGAGATAATAATAAAGTTTGCTGATATTATTGAACAATCTATTCTATAAGTTATCTTATGTTTGTCAAAAATTCGCGTCGATTAACACCAGCCCCTCTAGACAAGTGGCATAGGTAAACCGTAGTCGGATCAAAAGATCTTTTTATCGCGATAATCGAAATCCACGCAAGCGGAGCCGCAGGCAACAGCTAGTATTATTATAAATGTAAAAGTTTGTGAGCATAGATAAATGTATAGATAGTATGGATATTTGATACACTTTCACGCAAAAAGTACTAAATGGATTTGAATGAAATTTGGCACAGAGATAGATTATAATCCGAAATAGCACATAGGCTAGGCTATTTTTATATTGTACCTAAAATGTATTGCATGCTATGTGGCAGAAAATGGAAGATGGTTTCACAAACAGAACGCCATTGTAACCCATTATCGCAATAAATGAGTTTGAGTTTGCTACTTTTCATCCCGACAAAACCCGCTGTTGCCGTGAGATTGTACACGCGGGTGAAGCCGCGGGCGAAAGCTAGTAATGTATATTTACATACATGTAATGCAATATATATTGACATTATCAAACCTATCAATAACATAATTATCCATACGAACACGTACCACGTACCAGTACAAGACAGAGCCCGATAATATCTCGCATAAAGAGGTAATTAATTCAATATCACTAACATGCCGTGTTGCTAATCAATCTAATAATGGTGGTAATTAATTTGGTTTGACACGATTACGTATCTACGGATATTGATTGGAAATGAGGTATTGTCATAGTGCCAGGAAGAATCTCATCTGCCTCTATAAAGTGAAGACACTGTCGCATTATAAATAAGTACGGACTGGCAACCTAGCGGGCGCGGGGCGTTCGAAGTTTTTGAACTGTCGTCGGCAACCCTCGCTCTAGGCATTTTTTTGTTGGCTTTTGAGCATATGTAAAAGAGTGGCACTACTATATAGTTTTGCCTATACTATGGTATTGTCTTGAATGACGCAGCGACGCCGATGTTACCCGCTTATATACTTCTATTTAGGCTAGCGAGCAGCCTGCTTCGGAAAAGATCTCCAAAAGTCTTTACAAAAGTTCATAGCCAAATAACGACTAATAATTCAAAAAGAGGCAGGGCCTGATACAAGGGAGCTAGCCCAACTGGGAAGGATCTTACAGCAGTCCACAGCCAAATCTATATCTAATAATTTATTTCATACCATTAAAATTAATAAAATTGTACTACACTAGCATTTTAAATCAAAATAATATTTAAAAAAATACAATCGATTTCTGCGTTATTCGCAAGTTTGAAATTTGATTTTTGTTGTACTCAATGAAATTGATTTCATACTTGCGAATCTGACACATACGTGAATTGACTATGGGCGAAAAATATTTTTCTGTAATTTTTCTTAAAGGTTTCAAAGTTGCGAATGTGATTTATTAGATTATTTCACTGTTATAATAGTTTATCAATTAATCAGCAATCTTCTGCTTATATTTTCATAAAATAAAAACTAAAAAGACATCGGCTTACTAAGGTGGGCCATTTAAAAAAATAAGAAAAAGAGTGTTTTTTCTCTCCTATAAAATTCGTAACTATACACATTCGCAACTTTACCGTATCGGTGACGTATAGTCTACTTTTTATTTTGTTAACAGCAATGCCATAGTAAGTTTACGAATATAACATAAGGAAATTATTCGCGGTTCGTTTCATATTTTTTACGTTAATATGGCATGGCAAATAAGCGAATATGACACATAGGTAAATTTACCATGGTATACTTATTTGATAATTTACAAAGAATGTTATACCATGGCAATTGTGCGAATTGTGCACATAGGTAACTTGACCATGGTCCGTTAAACATTGTAAGCTTTAATGATACTTTAGTAAAGATACGAATTAAGCAATATTCGCATGTTTACTTCAGATGTTTTGATAAAAACGACTTGACTAGTCGTGGTAAAATATATTATCTACACTTAGTTAATTTGCCATGGTGACTGACAACAAATGTTTGGGATACGTAAATATGCCGCTATGATATCTCATAGACTATTAAAGATACAGAGCTGATACTTTGCGACATTGTTATTTGCGATATTATTGATGCCCTATATTTTGTACAAAAGTAAAATTTTAATGCTAGTCATTAAAAATGAATTAAGTATGTCTGAAAGTTCAATGAACTAATAATATAATAATAGCAACCCATATATGTCCCACTGCTGGGCACGGGTCTGGCACTCTCCTCTATCAAGAGAGAGAGAGAGGGTTTAGGCCTTAATTCACACACGCTGGTCTTATGCGGGTTGATGAATCTGACATGTCTTTAGAATTTCTCCTAAGACATGTCGGTTTTCTCACGATGTTTTCCTTCACCGTTAGCAGATGGCGAATCATTAAAATTTGATTCATACATATAAACTCCACAAAGTGAAATTCACATTGGTACTGCCCGGGATCGAACTCGCACCTCTTGCTTGCAAGTCGGTTACTTTCCCACTCGGCCACCACCGCTTGAATAAACTAATAATTGTAAATTTGCGCATATACCTAATACCTACCTAACTTTTCTGAAGTATTGATGTCATAATTACAGTTATGTTCTTTCTTTTAACAGCCTTACACCAGAAAGTAGAGCAAAATCGGTTCAGTAGTTTTTGAGTTTAATCATAACAAACATACTAAAAATCATAATATAAAGTATAGATACGTGTGCTCAATCTACATGATACATACCATAGTTCCTTTTCCCTTATAATAATAATCGCTTGATCTGTACAGTGACGGGGAACCGAGG
The DNA here is from genome assembly GCA_947095525.1 of Trisateles emortualis. NCBI lineage: Eukaryota > Metazoa > Arthropoda > Insecta > Lepidoptera > Erebidae > Trisateles > Trisateles emortualis. Next base: position 13,266,561 of record OX352736.1, on the reverse strand, counting down.
CTTTTAACCGCGTCTGTTCGATATTTGGAGTCTATTTCAACTCCAAGTACAATCTGCTCCTAGAAATAGTCTTTGTTTGTTTTATTTTAGTTTATTATAAGTCTAATGTAATATTTATATTCTATTGTTATAATTACTTATGTTCCTATTAATGTTAATATTTCAATATATTTAAACTTTATTATGTACCTACCAAAAACTTACGAGTATATGTGTGGTGTAAACTGTGAATTTAAGTTGGTAATAAATAAAATAAATAAAATAAATAAATAAATAGCAACCCATATGTCCCACTGCTGGCCTCAAGTCTCCTCTCCTCTATCAAGAGAAAGAGAGAGGATTTAAGTGTTCATTCTAGCTAGCCTATCATAGCTTGGTGAATCAGACATGTCTTTAGAATTTCTTTTAAGACATGTGGGTTTCCCCACGATGTTCTCCTTCACCGTTATCCCCCCTTATACAAACTATATAATTATCTAGTCAACAACAAGCCTACTAGGCTTGGATGTACCTACGGCTCTCCCGAATCGTGACGCAAACGACAGCCCTTCATTTTCCGCGGCCGGCGCCATGCGACGTCCGGACGTGTTTATTTTTCATTTCCGCCTCGACTGGACGCGCCCTCGAGCTACGGTCCTGCGCGACCCTCCAAATGTATAAACAAGGCATAAGCTGTAGCGTCTTAGATTTAGATTTTATAAAGCACATAATATGCTGCCTTGGTGGTCCAGTGGTCGCAGGGTTCGATTCCCTCACAGGACAAAACTTTGTGTTCGATTCCCGCACAGGACAAATTGTTGTTCTGAGTCTGGGTGTAATTTGTGTCCGTTAATGGTTGTCTGTAAAGTCCCCCGCAACACAGAGCTTGTTCTCTAGTGCGGGAGCTGTATTTAAATATATATATATATATATATATATATATATATATACATATATATATATTAGGCATACATTGAGGACTAGTCAAGGGAACTGTTCCTAAAAGGAAAGAAAATATGTGGTACGAAATAGAATATACTTTATTGCACATATTAGTTACAATTAGCGGTCTTATCGCTAAAAGCGATTTATTCCAGACGACCTGTAGATGGAACTTTTGGTGCTGGTAGAGTAAGTGATCAAGGGTACAATTCAAATAATAGATGAACAGTAAATTCCTTTAAAGTGGATTTATTTTAGGAACTAAGTAGCTTTTATCCTAAAATCCTATAAATATAGGTGTTTAGTACGGAAGTTTTATCTCAAATAAAACCTCAAATCTTCTTCAAAAGATTTAATTACGTTGTCTTTCCATTAATTGTTCACGTGCACAGCAAAAGTTAAACGAGAGTAAAAAACATGAATGATTTTTATATAAAACAAAAAAAGTTAAATAAATGTGGGTACAATAGCATATCCTTATAAAAATTAAAGGCAATGGAACATTCTGATGTTTTGCGGCGAATATTTTAGTAGGCGCGTACAATAGGTCACCTTCAAGGTGACATATATTTATAGGATTTTAGGATACTAAATACAGGTTAAAAATAAGGTCCAGTACTTAACATAAGGGACCTTTTTTGTTTTGCGGAGGGAAATGCTTCTTATGCATTCCCCGCCCGAGGAGCCGGACGTTTATGTCAGGCTCTGCGACCTCCGCCGATGGCATACCGACATACCATAAAATCCCTCTGTGCACCTACGCTTTCGTTATTATAATTATTCTCTAATGTTACAACTGTGGAGGCTGTCACACACCTCCAACGAAGAGGGAGGATCCTCCGACCAGGCTAGGTGATCGTACCTGGCGGGCCGCGGCCCAATGGTTAGTTGCTGGGCGTTGTATGTTGTATCATGTATACTGAGTGTCTGTGTAAACTTCGATAGCGCGATTCAGCATCTCGAACATTTGTTCTGCGGTTGCGTGTTTCTGGGTATAGTGACATCTGTGTTTTCTATGTTGAACTTCGATGCTTGTTGTAGCGTTTTTCTATTGGCCTGACAGATGACCCTACACAACTATCTGTACCTACTACTAGAGACAATAAACACTATACCTAGTATACCGCATATACCCAAGATATAAAAATATAATCAATCTTTATAAGTTTGTCACTTGCACCACACACCTCAATTCTGGGTTTGTAGACCTATGTAAGGACGGAGTAGACTAAAATAATATTTTAATAAGCCCTACGGTCGTTTTGGTCTGCTAATGACGTTTAGCGAACTTCAAAAAGTACTTGGGATTTCCTCGAAACTTGTCAGATTTTGAATTACAAGTAATATCAAAACCGAGAAACAATTAAAACTATGTCCCGCCTAATAATGTCCTCTTAATGTTAGTGGTTAGTAACTGCTAAGCTGGAGGTCTCCAGGTTCGATTCCTACCCAGGATTAAGCTTTATGTGTGATGTAATATATCTAGTGACCCGCTCCGGCTTTGCTCGATGATGAATCATGAAATGTCGATGTTTCGTAAAAACATACTTTGCACCTGTGCAGAGTATGTTTTTACGAAAAATCGTAATTTTTCCTTCAAATAAATTATCTAAATGGAAATGAAGACCAAATTCGTTGCGTCGTTTAAAAGAAAAGGCAAGACAGCACGAAGCAACTTTGTATTATATATACTGATACCGTTGTGGCTATATATTTAGAAATATATACATAGGTATAAGTTGGTATGTTTTCCAACTGTCGCATTGCTATAGAACGGGCTCTACCTAGTTTAAAATCAAATAGTCTTATGTAAGTTAATCTTGTTACTTAAAAATTTCAAATACCCATTGATTTTTTTACCAATTGGGAACAAAAACATCTAAAGTGGCCAATTACCTAAATGTAGCTACTACGCACTAAAATGATTTCATCTATTCACATTCACTCCTCGTAAATTTTCCCCTTAATAACTGACAAGTCACTTAACCATACCTACATATAAATATATATCTCATAACTATAGATATGAAGCACCCCTCTCTTAAATGGGCATAGTATAAATAAGTAAGTAGTAAAGAAACTGAGCCAAAATGTCAAATTTTATACCTAACGCACAGTGTTGGTAAGTAAGGGCTGGCAACGTCGCGGGCCGCGCCGGGGCGTACGAACTAACGGCTTTGCATATGTTTATACCAGCTTGGACTTACTGGTATATTTATTTCCATACGATTTTAATATAATGACAATAATAGTAAGCACTTAGATATATGTCTAATAATAAAAGATACCTACCTATTTCATATTATTAACAATTAAATAATCTTTTATTACAATAATCACATTATATTGCGCTTTGAGGCTGTGACAACCATACGTTACGAAGGTATAAGACGTACTCTTGGTATTTTTTGTTGGCTTTTCAGAAAATATAAAGAAGCTTCTCTACTATCTACTCTTTAGACTATGACATAGGTAGATACTTATAGGTATACCACATGGATGAAAATGGGTAGGAATAATCAAGAACACGGGTGTAAAATTGCAAACGCTCTTGTTTTCATCACACGGCCCTTTCACATGTTTATTTGAAGCGTTATGGTATGCATGGTTATTTTTTTAAACGCTCTTCTTTATCCCTAGGGAGATAAAATAATTCAAAAATTGTTATGGGTACGTTTCCCATTTCATGTTTTGCGTGAGTGAAGGTGTCAGGATAAACAGGCCGTTAAATTCATTTGTTTTTTTAATCTACTTTGTATTTTAATGTTTTTTTGTTGACGAGTTGGTACCTACTTACGTAGGTATTTTAATATTTATTTATTGCGGTATATGAAAGATACAGTAGTTACCTACTTACTATAATTACAATAGGATAGAAACAAAATCTAATATCACCAAATAATATGTTAGGCAACCTCAATGGCTCAAATCCATGGTACCAACCTAACCCTTTTTAATTAAAAAAAGTTATATATTATAATAATAATAATACCTTTGCCTAATTTACGTTTCCACATTTAAAGTCAGTGAAACAATGGCATGCGCCGTTCTTACTCTATAGATTTTAAAAACCAGTCCATGAAACACTCAACCCCATAGCCCAGCAATGTTAGATACCAAAATAGTGTTACAATAGCTCTACACCTACTCTAGTCGTATTCGTATCATGGTTGTACTGTTATAGTGCAGCTATGGTATGGCTACAGCAAGTGTCTCATCCCATTTTAAATTAAAATTCTCTAGGGGCTTCTGCGTGTTGGACCTATGTCCTCGCGTAATCCTTCCAAAGGCCCGGGTATTCTTCTTGATAATGGAAAAATACCCGTGACAAAGAGAGACATAATTAGAATATTATTAATTTATTTCAGAAAAGTATCCATATTATGTGAGCAACTAATTCATAACACAAACTAACAAAGAGTAAGAAGAGAGAGAGAAAAGAAACAACCAATAACAAGTGTATAAGGAAAACGACCGGAATGAGTACCTACCCCCGAACCAGGGAGCTGTCTACTTTACTACATGCAGTTGTATCCAGCGTCCCAGGATCGGGTTGATTGTAAGCTTTACAATTAAAAACTTACAACGGGCGGCGTGGTGCGCAGCAAACAAGCACATGGTCGATGACGTAATGTTAAGCAGTACAGATGCAGTACCTGCACCATAGATTACTAAATAGTTACAACGTACACACGGCAACGGAGTTAGCTGTATAGCCCCTTTAGACAAGTGCCATAAGCGATAGTCGAATCGAAAAGTCAATAAAGCAAATGTATGGGATTTGATGTAAGTTTACGACATTATATCGTAGACTTACGTCAAATCCCATACATATGTTTTTTTGACTTCTCCATTCGACTACCGGTTATCCACTTGTCTAGAGGCTCAGGGCCGCTATATGAAGATTCATTATTTAAGAAAACCATTGTATATATTTCTGTGGAATTTGGTAACAATGTACAATTAGACTAAACCTACAGATAAAAATATATTTCACACAAATTCATACATTGGTTTTCCTAAAACAACTAATCTTTATATGGCGGCCCTGCCCTTCTAGACAAGTGGCATAAACGGTAGTCGAAACGAAAAGTCAAAATTGCAAATGTATGGAATTTGAGGTAAGTTTACGACATCATATCGTAAATTAACGTCAAATCCCATACATTTGCAATTTTGACTTTTCGTTTCGACTACCGTTTATGCCACTTGTCTAGAGGGGATGTACAGCTAACTCGTAATGTACCTGCACGTAACTTTACCTTATCTACTTACCAGCCTATATCTACTCTTAGCGTCTAGTCTAGACCATAGTACAGGCTCTGCTTTTTTTGGGATCAAATGGCACTATATTATCATCATCTCAACCCATAAACGTCCCACTGCTGGGCACGGGTCTTCTCCATAAATTTGGAGGGATATTAGCCTACTATACCACGCTGGGCAGGCGGGTTGGTATAGGGTTTTTTTCAAGTTTTACCTCTCGTGCCTTCCCTTAGTAGACTCTTACGACACCCACGCGATGGAATGAGGTGGTGACATTTGTATTCTTAATCCGTCACCACACGGACTGATGATGGCACTATATGACTTGTCCCAAAATGTGATTATGACCTAAAAATATAGCCTCCAAAAGCATCTTTCTTTTAAACGATACGTACCTACCTACCTTTTTTATACTACTTAGGTGGCAAACAAGCCTACGGCTCGCCTGATGTTAAGCAGTTACCGTAGCCTATGGCAGTTACAATCCCAGAGAGAGAGAATCCCTGGGATAGGAATACGGTTTTTTTAAAACGCACCCCTAAATGAGCGCTGGAAACCTGTACTCACACACAGGAACAGAACTACACCGCTGTGTGTAGTTATTTGACTGTGGTCTTCTGTACGGTAGAGGTCCATCCCCAGGGAAGTCCCTACCTTTCTAAAACGAAACACCAATTAAAGGTACCAACGGTAAAGAGAAATTTAAATTTAAAAATAAATTGTTTAAGTAGATCTAGCCTGTATGTATGTAGCTATAGATATCAACTGTTTAGTATTGGCAAGCCATGTGCCGGTTCGTTTATCTCAATATCGCAGGCGGATAAGCGTAAACACCTACGTCTAACAGATGTACGAGACTAAACTACTAAAGAACACAACAAAGAATGCTGTGTTTATCTAAAATAATAATAATAATAAACCTCGTAGACTTGCAGGTACCGTACTATAGGTATGTGCCCGACCTAGTTCTCGAGAATGGTCGTGCCACAATATATTGGGATCGATCTATCATTACTGACAGGACTATTGTTGCCAATAAGCCTGATATACCTAGTGGTGATAGATCGATTAGAGCGCCCTGCAATGATCATTGATATCACTGTCCCACATGACGAGAATCTCGTGAAAGCTGGTACCTACTGATTCCCAAACTAGGCTAGAGCCTGTAGTTTGGGAGACAGCGCTCATATAAAAAAATAATGAAAAAAAGAAAGACGCAGTAAACAGTGGATGCAATAAACTTTAATCACTTTTCACACTGAAAGATTAGTCGGTTTTTTACTTTGTTTTTAAGCTTATTTCAAGCTTATATACCTTCTTACCTATATCACGTCTGAAAAGACGTATTTTTTTAGAGCTAAGCTCTGTCACCCACGTACCTACGTACCTACTTAATAAACATAGGTACATCTAATAAGTAAAACAAACAAAATAAATAAGATATATCTTTATTAAATTAGAAACAACCTTACATACGATACAATTACATATACTACACTAACTAGTTTACTGACTTACCTATCTCCAAGGTTGCAAAATTAAGAATTTCACAAATTCTTATAGGCCTACTACTTGAGAGAACACCTACTGAAATTGGGTGGGTAGATCGAGACAATTTATGACGTCATCTTTCGAGAAATGTGCCCTATATTTCGTTTAAGTTTTTATTTTAACCTTTTTAACAAATACTGTCATCTATATCTGACAATTGAATGCCCTGTGCGCTAATGACATTAATAATATAATATTAATAAATATAATAACAAACAAAATAATAAAATTAAAATACTTATCTATTTATTTTACAGCTTGGCGTTGAAGACACGCTAATGCATTTAACAGCAGTTCAAAAGGTTAACCCTTTGAACGCCCGTGTCGTCTATACTCGTCAAGCACAAGCGCGCTTTTCAAGCAACGACATCCATAGTCAATAAAGTATTTACAGAAAAAATACGAAATATAGACATTCTTTATTTCCTATTTCCCCTGTAATCAGTAAATAATTACTTTTATACATACATATTTTACTGTTTTTGGAGCTCAACGCACAGGGTACGACGATGCATTTACGGTGGATAAATTCGAAAGGTTAATAACATTTCCAGCATCTTTTAGCTTTCTAAAGGCATTCAGATGCCGCTGGAAGAAGCCTTAGCAACAATCTCATACTCGGCAGCTCATATTTTTATGCTACGCGAGTGCCACGCGAGGCAGAATAAGGTGTACTGGCCATTAAATAACAAGATTAAGAAAGAGAGCGATGGCAAGCTATATATTTAGTTATGTACAGCTATCAACTTCCAAAAAATATATTATTTTTATATATTTACTCTCTCGTCTATATTATCACAGTCCATAGCTTCAATAGTGTGAGAACTGAAATATAACTAGCTATATTAGACAATATTTAAACGTGCATAAGACTTATACATATCCTGTAGCAATAACATCTTAGTACTATCACTGTCTTATAGATAATTAGCAAAAGCATACAAAAATCTCATTTTGAAACAGCTTAACGTTTTAAACGTCACTGTCGTCACATTCTCACTGCAGTAGTGTCGGCAAGAGATGATAAAAACCACTTTTTTTCGACAATTCATTTGTCGGCTATTCAAGACAGAGGCGTTTAAAAGGTTAATAGGCTTACAAAAAATAATTTTACAAGTTGTCCTACGGAAGAAATACTTATACTTTAAATAACAAAGATAGAAAATTATATAATGGACTTCGCTTTATTTTAAAAGAAGCATCAACGAAATCAATAAGTAGAATAATTTTATATACCCGATTGAATGTTTAAAAAAAAAGATACATTTCTTCTTCGTAAGAGATCACTTTATATAGCGATGCGACCACCCATTGTGCATGCATTTAAGTATATTTTATTAAATCATATGATATAAAGATTTATCATTAAAATTAAAAGTAACAAAGTACTTTCAATCAGACACGTGTTTTTTTTTATTTTATTTAAAGTTATTTTAGTTAAATTCCGAAAATGTCTCACTCACCAATAAACAGAGATTACATAAGACTTGACTTGCAAAGCATGCATAATGCAAATGATGCTAAAGAATCATAACATCATCTCAACCCATAAACGTCGCAATGCTGGGCACGGGTCTCCTCCATACATTTGGAAGGATATTAGCCTACTATACCACGCTGCCCAGCCAGGTTGGTATAGGGTTTTGTTTCGAGATAAAGATTACTATATGTTTAAATATTACCTTTATAAAATCGCAATTGAAGCAAAGATTTAATGCAAAAACGTTATTTCATATAATTATATTACTATTTCTATAAGGCCAAGCTTTTCTACAATAATATATTTATAAGAGATTATCGGGACAATTTGACAAGACATGTGTAAGATACAAATGATGATGATGACAATAGATAGGGCGTTCATTTGAACAATGGCGGTGCATAAGTACTTGATATAAGATTTATTAATAAGAAGAATTATAGGGATTTTGATAACAAAGAAATATTTACTTATTACTCATGTTCTTACAGTAAAATAAAAGAAGAATTAAAATAGGAAAACTAAATGGTTAATTAATTAAGAAGTTATGACCTTTTAAAGTGTACAAAACGGGATATTGCAGCCCCTTTACTACCAAAAATACAAACCGCAACAGGAGTGGGACGCCATAATTCAGCAGTGTTGTTTTTATCTAACTTCGCACTTTTTATTGCAATTTTAATTTTAAATTACTCTTTACGACATAAATAGCATACTTTGTTTGTAATAAAATAAAATAAATAGTTAAATACCCTATTAATATTTTAATATACATAAAATATACGAAAATCAGTGCCCGACATTGCAGTATTTCTTTAAACTAATTTAGTTAAATGTTTAATGATTTTACTAAACGAGTTTTTAATTAATTTTCTAATCGCCAAGACCGCAAATGCAATATAGAAATGCTATTAGCCTTAATTCTATTACAAATCATTACTTCACAATATTAACATTATTTCTATTGATATGTTATTGTAAATATATATGTATTAAAATAACAATCTGTACTATTCATTTTTACTACAGGTAAGTAAAAGGCTTGCCGCATTGACTTTTTTTATGCCATTGTCGATTATAGCCGACATAATGAAAAAAATATGCGCACCTCGACGGCAAGTAACGACAATTTTTTTTATACGATTTTGTCGGTTATATCCGAACATGGCGTTTAAAAGGTTAAATGCTATTTACACGATGCAAATTTGCCTAAGTAAATGTTTTAAGCGAATTAAGCAAAGGCAGCATAAAACTTGCTTTTCAAAACTTGCATCGTATAAATGAGCTTTTACTTTTAAGCAAGTATTCTATAGTTTAACAACATTATAGAAATTATGAAAAAATAAATAAAATAAAAATAATGTTTTAAGTTTTTCTTAAAATTTACTTTTCAAACAGTAAAAGAAGTACAATACTAATACTTTTTCGTTGCTTATATAAGTACACTTTCTAATAATTATTATTTTTAATTTTAATATGTATTTTAAATCACGAAAACAAAAACAATTTAAAAAAATATAAGTATCTATTGTTATAAAAATATATTTAATATCAATTTTGATATTTGCAATTTCAAGCGCCGTTTACAAGATGCAAGGTTGCATTATATAAATGGGCCTTGAATTTTACTCCTCTAGTAGTAGATTTTAAAATGTATTAAAGAAAAACCAATAAACATCGCCTTGTTGCTATCCTTAAGCTATTATGCCGTTAACCAACATCTAATGATTTAATGATGATCGGGTATCTTAAAATAAATTAAATCGGTACTGTAGGTTTCACTATGGTCGAGCGACCACCCATAAACCTCTACAGTACCTTTTTCTTCTTTTACGAAAATTAAAAATAGATAAATATTAGGTACATTTTTCTTCTTTTATTTCCTTAAAAGAAAAAGTACCTACCTAATTTTAACAGACTTTTTTTTGGATTTTACAGTGATCAAAAAAAATTAAATAAGAAAATCATAAATCGTAATTTTGACAGATTTTTATTTTATTTAATAGTTATCAATAATTCTGTACAAATATGCCGTTGGCTCATCATCATCATAATCAACCTATCGAAGTCCACTGCAGGACATATCGACATGTTAGAACGGACAGGATGTGAGTTAACTAATTTTCGCTTTATGCAGTCGACATAAGACTGAAAATGAACTAACATACTGTGACAATTAGTTGGTTTTCGTTCTAAAACTGCGATATAGGCATCTCTATACTATATAGTCTTTTTTACATAGCATGGCTACTGAGACGTTTGATATTTGAAGATAAATATCAATGAAAATGATAGACGACTAAATTAAAACCTATCGATTGAATACTCTAGGCTATTTTTTTTTAAAGACAACTCCCGTACTAGAGAACAAGCTCTGTGTCGCAGGGGACTTTACAAACATACAATTAACAGATACAAATTACACCCAGACTCAGAACAACTCTTTGTGGGTCACACAAAGTTTTGTCCCTGTGTGGGAATCGAACCCACCACCTTGTGCACAGCAGGCGCATACTGAACCCACTGGACCACCAAGGCAGTCATATATTGATCATTCAATTAGCCTCATCGTTAGAGATTGATTCTATCATTTTCTTTCATCTTCATCGTAAATGTTAAACGTCACAGTACCCATGATACGTGAAATCCTACTAATATTATAAATGCGAAAGTTTGTAAGAATGGATGGATGGATGGATGTTTGTTACTCTTTCACTTAAAAACTACTGAACGGATGTGGATGAAATTTGGCACAGAGATACATTATGGTCTGAAATAACTCATAGGCTTTTTACAGCGATAACCGACATCTACGTGGGCGGAGCCGCGGGCAACAACTAGTAGACTATAATAATTACATGTCACTAGGCACGATCATCGGTTTTTCGCATCCAGACACATAGAGAAGAATAACAGGATAACAGGCATTTTAGCTTAAGAACGATAGCACGGTAATTTGTGCATTTCGATATCAAATATAACACAAAATAAATTTTGACCTTTAAAATCTACATATAATGAATTAATCACATTAATTTTGTATTAACAACAACATTTAAGTTTAATATTAGTAGATATTTTATTAAGTTTCATTTCTTTACAAGAAAAGCATCCATGGCCTTTGAAAATGTGCGTATTTCGAAAGCATGCTAATGGAGTCCTTTTATTTCATACAGTGCATTGGCATGACGCATAATACAATAATGAATGCACAATTCACGTACATTCAAGATTGTATTTTAAAAACTTACATGCGTTTTTGTCTCACATCCACACGCATGCTAGTGGAGTCCTTTATCCACTTCGTTTAGTATATTTACATTACGCAAAATACAATCTTGCATACACGTGGACTTAACCCGCATGCGTTTTTATCATGCATCCGCACCCATGCTAATAGAGTCCTTAATTGACTTTATTTAGTGTATTGACATTACATAAAATACGATGGACTGAACCTGCATGCGTTTTTGACACGCATCCACACGCATGCTAATGGAGTCCTTATCCAATTCGTCCGGAGAATTGGCATAACGCAAAATACAATCTTGCATGCATGTGGACTTAACCAGCATGCGTTTTGTCACCCATCTTTCATCTTTCCCTAAACTGTAAAAATAACATAAATAATAATAGTAACACAAGTTATTCTTAGGTTATTAATTTGTTGAATAAATAATATGAAAATTGGAGCGCTTAACATACAATTATATAATAATAACTAGAATAGGTATCTTGCTGAGATAAAGCAAATATAAATATTTTGTATTTTTAAACATACGACTTTTATATAATCTTACTAAAGATTAGGTGAAATCGACTGACCTCTGAGGTATGGTTACCTCAGATTTATATTGTATTACATAAGCATTCACAGACAGTCGCGATAAAAACTTAAAATTTGGCATGTAGGCATAAATTATTAATAAATGTATATACATATATTTTGTTGATATCTAGCCTACTTTAAGACTTTTAAAATAATATAATTATATTATAATTAAGTAATATAAAAATAAAAACTTAATCAACATTTTAATGCTGGCTTTATTAATAGGTTTCGACAAAAAAGGCTTAAAGTAACAATTGCCTAAATCTATTGTTAGTTTCAGGTCAATAAACTTTTCAAGGCCACGCGTACAATCATCCGATTTCAATACAAGTAATTTGACACTTTAATAAACAAGAAATACGAATCATTTTTGCATGTTCATTAGTACAATCTATAAATGCAATAGAAGAAGAAAAAAATGGCTAGCATTTGTTTGAACTATGAGATCGGTTTGCTCAAAACATATGATTCAGATAGTGTAAATGCTCTCCAAGGCCGCCTGACGGAATTATATTTAAAAGCACACACATAAAGCAATGTAAGCGTTACATTGCGTGTTTAAACAACAATTCCGTGTTTTTACACTTAACATAGCAAACAGTGGTCGAATAATAAAGCGAAATACTTATACATATATGAACATGCTAATTTGTTCATCATGTAATTACCGCCGTTCTACATTTTGCACTGGTTCTCTCATAACAAACTAAAATATACTATATAAGTACATTTTAGTAATATCGCCGTAGCTATTATAACATCAAATGAAACCTACGATAATGCCACCAATAGGCTATCAAAAAATTCTGTATTCTCTTACATAATATAGTTTCAATATCAAAATAAAATACTAAATCACTACAAAACTATGATTGATTCGACAGTCTACTAGTGGCTAAATTAATTTATATACCATTAGGTACAGGGCGTAAACGACATTTTATTTTCAAACATGTTAAAGGCTTAAGCGACTTTCATTTGCAAACGAAATTGATAGTTATATTTAATTAATTAGTACTATTTAATTAAGTATATTATATTGGCTTTTAGGCAATAATAAACCAAGAATAATAAATTTTTAAACTATGTTTAACCTTGATTACAAGCCATGCGGATAACGTGATAAGAAATTTGCGGTTTCACTGATGAAACCTTTGTATAAATATTCTAAACATAGTTCAATACAAGGTCAGAAAAAACTGTTTAAAATCTGTTTTATTCAAATTATTCGTTGATAAATCAACATTTCTAATACGATTCCTTACATGCATGTTACTGATGAAATGTCGCTTACGCTATTTCAGACTAAAGTTATCGAAATCGTGTTTGAATACAAACTTAAGAAATTAATTCCAACATCAGATTAATTTATGGCGAATAACAATGCGCAATGCATTTTTCCAGTTACATATCACACAAGCAATACTATAAATTAATTAGGAGTTATAATATTGACTTACTGCCAGTACTGCTCCAATTAATTAAGGTTTCAGAGGTACCATCCTCTATATCTAATAAGAGATTTTCCCTATCATTTTCAGACGCATCCTTGTGTGAGAAAACAACATCTTCATCGTTTATTTGCAAGTTAACATATGATAGAGACTTTTTCTTCTGTTCTAGATCGAAGATTTCCAAGTCCTCGTCTTCGTCATCATCAGATTCCATAGTAAGGGGTACGCGAGATAATTCAAGATTGTCTCTTCGATCTTCAGACTGTAGGACGCCATAGCGGAATTGATTGGCGTCGTTTATGCTATGTGTATTGCCTGTGTCGTTATTCTTGCCTTTTCTCCTGGAAATTTAAAATATTAAGTATTATTTTAATTGAACAGCCTGGTGCTTAAGCAATTGTAGTGGCTAAATGGGTAAGAGGGTGTAACAGTCAATTAATAACAAATTGTTTACATAGTAATGGAGCTCACAGAGTTTGGTTAGTTTTATCTATAGGTATTTAATATTATCGCACATAACTGGTGGTGAGCACCATCTAGTTGCTCTGTGTCTAGAGAAATATTCCTATAGGTATATTAAGATTTACCAGATGTTTGATAGCCATAATACTAGCCTACTTTTATTTAGTAATTATAAGTTTACCATTATACATTTTGTTAAAATATTATATCGCTAAGTGTTACAACAAGTATCGTCATCAAGACGCACACCAGCCTCGTAAATAAAACTTGAAGGACGAAACAATAATAGGAAATTCATTCTAGCAATAAATGCAAAGAATTTTTCAAATGATTACGTGAATGCACACTTGCATTGTTTGTAAGTATATAAACTTCTGTTAATATTTTTTCTTTTTATAGTTTTCACTTAATAAATTAAACTATGTATTTGTAAGAAGTAGGCGCAAGAAAAGAGTTCTATCTCACATCGAGTGGTTAATGGTCAACCTGATGGCAGAGATGATAACAGGCCCTCTATACAAGTGGTACAAACCGTAGTGCAAATGTATGGGATCTGACATAAGTTTACGACATAATGTCGTACTCTTACGTCAAAGTCCATCCAACTAGCGAGCAAGCCCGACTGGAGAAGGACTCAACCTTACAGAAGATCACAGCCAAATAACTACACAAAGTGCTGTAGTTGTGTTCCTGTACTCACACAGGTCTCGTTCACGTTTTGAAAGAAACATATTCCTATCCCAGGGAAAGTCCCGTCATAAAGCCCTGGTGTAAAAAAAAACACGCAAGTGATACTTCTGGTATTGCAAGCGTCCATAGGCTACGGTAACTGCTTAACATCAGGCGGGCTGTATGCTTGTTGCCACCTAAGTAATTAAAAAACTTGTCTAGAGGGACTGATATGATATGAAAGCACGAAGACCTTCCACTGAGAAGAAATACCATTATTGAAGTATGTAGTAACAGGTACCTTAACCCATTGCCCGCTTACCGATCAACGAGTTCACTAAGCTATCAGCGCCACAAAGAAAGTAAAAAGTGTTGGCGCGAGGGATGCTTTTGGCATAGCAAATGTCTAGAGGCTAGCGGTAACTGCTTACCATCAAGCGGGCCGTATGCTTGCTGGTCACTGTAGTAAGTACGCACTACGATACGATACAGTACATAGGCACAGAACATTACAAAATACTAGTTGTTGCCCGCGGCTCCGCCCGCGTAGATGTCGGTTATCGAAAAAAAGTATATGCTATTCCTGACCATAATCTATCTCTGTGCCAAATTTCATCCAGATCCGTTCAGTAGTTCTTACGTAAAAGAGTAACAAACATCCATACATCCATCCATTCTTACAAACTTTCGCATTTATAATATTAGTAGGATTAAACAAATTGTAGGTATTACGTAAGTCCCACTGCAAGGCAGAAGCCTTCCTCTCTATATTCTATAGGTCACGGTCGAGATCTCTCAATATTTAGACAGCGTAGTAGGAGTCAAAGTCATCACGCCATATTTATCTTATGATATTCTTAGATCTATGTGAAGACGAAGCAGTTTGGGAGCAATCTAAAATAAATTGCTGGACGTAGTTACGATCAATTTTTTTCTGTAGTAGTTTTCACTGGAATCAGTTTTAAAATTTAAATAATGGCGGTCGAAGGCTGCTAATCTATGTGAAGACGAAGCAGTTTGGGAGCAATCTAGAATAAATTGCTGGACGTAGCACAGACTGGTATTTGACCCTAAAAGTCGCTCAAAATGCATTTTTTTTATATTAGCTCCACACTCTGATCACTATTATTTTTAAATAGTCGGGTAGCCCCTCTAAACAACGCGTAGTTACGGATTCAGTACCTACTTTTTTCTTCTATGCTTCCATTTTTTTTCTGTAGTAGTTATTTAAAAGTTCTAGTATTATAAATATAATACTGGAAACAGTTGTTAGATTTAAATAATCGCGGTCTAACTTCGACCACTGGGCGACTTCTAGTAATAATAATTACTAGCTGTTGACCTGGAGTCAGCCCACGAAAACCAAAACAAATCTAACCCTTGGGAACCGTACATTTTGCCGGGAATCAAAGTGGCCATGTGGTATAAACTAATCTACAGAGGTAGATTATAGTTTGGGATCATCATCATCATCATCTTAACCCATAAACGTCTCACTGCACGGTCTCCTCCATACACTTGGAGGGATTTAGCCTTCTATATCACGCTGGCCAGACGGCTTGGTATAGGGTTTTGTATCAGGTTCTCTCTTGTAGTGGATATTGTCGGCCTGACTAGTTGACTCTTACGCGACCCTCGGGATGAAACAAGGTGAGATTTGTATACTAAATCCGTCACCACACGGACAGCACAACACAGTTTGGGATACCACATTGTTCTGGCATATTTGGACAACAAACCCATGCATTTAAAATTTTCTATTAATAATAGTTATCCTTACTAATATTATAAATGTGAAAGTTTGTAAGAATGGATGTTTGTTACTCTTTCACGTAAAAGCTACTGACCGGATCTGGATGAAATTTGGCACAGGGATAGATTATGGTCTGGAATAACACATAGGCTTTTGACTTTTTGCAGCGATAACCGACATTCACGCGGGCGGAGCCGCGGGCAACAGCTAGTAGTAAGATAAAATTATGGAAGTACCTGTAAAATATGAAGTATGCAACAGCCAACAGTGCAAATCCTCCAAAAACAATAAATCCCCTCTTCAGAACACCTGGATTATTCAGGTCAAGCTGCTTCGGTTTCTCTGTAGTACTGCTACTTTTTGGTTCTATGGTACTTGATGGTGGTGAAACCGAAGTCACGGGTGGAGCAGGAGGAGTTTCTGCAACTGTATGACATTTAGATTGTTAAATCCTACTAATATTATAAACGCGAAAATTTGTCAGGATGGATGGATGGATGTTTGTTACTCTTTCACGTAATAACTACTTAACGGATCTGGATGAAATTTGGCACAGAGATAGATTATGGTTTGGAATATATGCTACTTTTTACAGCGATAACCGACATCCACGCGGGCGAAGACGCGGGCCATCTTTTTCGCGGGCTTTTGCCGTATATATGTATTATACTTATCTATACAGTGGACCCGCGGTAATCCGACAAATGTTTTGCAGGGCAGTGTCGGACTATCGGATTTGTCGGATTATAAAGTACTTTCTACGACTCTGTATAGTCCAAAATTGAAAAAGAGTACCTTGTATTGCGACAAATTACAGATCATAATTATAGATTCTAACTGAATCATTTTGATCTGTATCAATATTCAAGATTTTCCAAATTGGATAGATAAATAACTCTTTATTGTACACCAAAATACATATTGCTTACATAGTTTTGCTTAAATAGTAATGCACAATGGGCGGCCTTATTGCTTAAAGCAAATTATGTAGGTACCTACATTCAACTATGAAAGGCATGACCGATTACAGGGGCGCCGGATTAGACAGGGGCCGGATTACCGGAGGTCCACTGTACTAGCAAGAGCTAGTATTATTATATTATTAAAATACATTAATATAGCAAATTTCATATACCTAGTAATACCTAGTATATGAAATTATGTACTCTAAAATCCATAAACAGTAATTTTACATAAAATTCAGTTGTATCTCTGAATTTTTTAATACAAATAAATAAGCTATCACATATATATTATCCTTATCAATTCTTTCATAGATAAGAAAAAGAAAGCAAACATATTTACGTGATATACATCTACTATAGTAAACAAGCAATAAGACGACACGATGTTTAGCTTTTTTTAAACTACTTTGATGGCAAACAAGCATATTTACCGCCTGATGTTAAGCAGTTACCGTAGTCTATGGACGCTTGCAATACCAGAGGTATCACTTGCGTGTTAACAACCCATTTTTTTTACACCAAGGCGGGAGTATTCCTGGTATAGGAATACGTTTATTTCAAAATGAATCCCCAAATGAGCGCTGGAGACCTGTACTCACACACAGGAACACAACTATACTGCTGTGTGTAGTTATTTGGCTGTGGTCTTCTGTAAGGTGGAGGTCCTTCCCCAGTCGGGCTTGCTCACTAGTATGGTGCCCTACCTCTCTTGCTAAATAATAGTCGAGTAAATCAATAGAACTTAAACGTAAATTCCTTGATAGACAAACCGAATGTCCATTTTTGGGATGACCCAGGAATCAAACCCAGAACCTAGTGATCAGTCTTTCTTAAGTAGTAATATAGAATACAAGCAATTTATGTTCTCATAACATAGCTATAACAATAGCTATTATGAGACTAAGTTTGTTTATGATGCAATTTTAATTAGCCTAACAATTCAATTGAATTATCTTAATGTTAAAACCAATTTAACGGTACAACATTTTGATTGGTTTTAACAATAAATTTTAACATGAAAATATCACTGGTTGGCCAGTCTACCCGCATCAAAGCAATTCAAAATCAAATCTAAAAAAAATATTAAGTGCCCAGCCAAGAACACGCCGCGCCGCGCCGTGGCAGCGACACCGGCGAGCGGCGGCGGCGAGAGGAAAGAACAAATGTACTAATACGTCATAGAGTATAATAATATAGTAATACGTTCTATGACGTACACTTTTGCATTTGTAATGTTAGTAAAGAAGTATAGATTAATCAGAATAGAAGGAATATAATATTTAGGTTTATGTATGTTTTTTATGAGTTTATTTTTTAAAGACAACTTTTGGGAACAAACCTGTGTTGCGGGGTCACAAACACATGATTGCATTTGTTTAGTTGAGATTTCAGAGTATTCATTAATTTGGCTTGACCCTCAGTCTTGCACTAGAGCTTGGCTAATATTGAGGGTAGGCGATTAAGAGTAAAGCCTACCGTACACGGTCAATGATATTGACGCAATTATAATATTATGGTAAAATCGGTCAATATAATTGTTTCAGTATACTCCTTACACATTTTAAAAAATATCTAAATATCTCTCTTAATATATATATTTACTAAAATTATCGTAGTTACCAACTAATTTAGATAATTGGTCTGGTTTCTCCCCAGATAATGACGTTAAAACATTATGATATCATAAATATGCTAATAGTAATAAAAAGTTAGTTCTAAGGAAAATACATTACAAACAATGTGCATGTATTATATTATTTTCCTTATAATATAACCGGGAAGTTGATAAAATAGTTCGGTTGATAAATAGTTAATTTGTAGGGAGCAGATTCAGCCCAAAAAAAATAATTAAACCAGCCACCAGTAGACACATTTTGGTTGAGAAGATTATGAGAAATTATTGGCTATGATGATGAATACCTCAAAATAAAAACACTTTAAACATAAGCGTTACTTATGATGCAACAAGTTAAAACAATTTCAAACACGTAAATCGCAGACACATAGCTCGCAGAACTGATGGCCATTGGGGCAGAATGATTTTATGTGGAAAACCTTGGAGAGGCCTATGCCCACCAGTGGTCTTTTAGCTAAGATGGAAATGCTACAGTAAAACAAGTGCAAGTGGAATCTTTCTACTTTTTCTGCGCAAAGGTATGATGCTTAAGTATTATTTAGTACCTATTACTTAAGTTGATTAGGTTGTAATAAATTAGTAGCAATTATAATATTTCGGCCACATGTCTCAAAATCAATTTTAAAGGTATGTCTGATCCACCAACCTGTATTGCGCGAGCACAATTCAACAAATCGCTAAACCCTCTCAGATCTAATGACAGAGGAAAGGAAACCTGTACTTACGACATACCTTTACATGTCATAGTCCAGGTCTTTTCCTGACATGTTGCCAAAATAAGCTTTTTTGAATATATACAGATATGCAGTAAAAGTTTAGTTTTTTGAGACTTATTAGTATCTAATAAGAGCAAGATATTTGATTAAGCTCAAGGCTCACTGTGATTCTATTAGACTATCTTGGGTCTCGCCAACTGAGAGTATAATGTACTGTATCAGCTTGCTATCAGACAGGCTGGATGCTTGTATGTCATATTAGCTATAGATATCCAAAATGTGTAATTACCTGCAGCAGGTATTGGCGTCGAGGCTTCAGTTTTATTAACCACCGCCGAGCCCTTATTATTGACCACTGGAGGTACCACCGATGGAGACGGTTGTTGTGACGAACTCAATATTTCAGAACCACCTTCGTTTTCACCTTTTATACGAGTCAGACCCTGTTCTGCTTGCCGCCGCACTCTCAATAACCTCGCCGCATTATGCACAGATGGCCACAATGAAAACCTCTTATTAAATTCAGCAACACGGTCATTTACCAACTCATTAGATTGAACATATTCTGTCGTCCGCACACAGTTCAAAAACAATAACAATAGGCCACAATGTATCAACATATTGGAAGATTATCGCGTCTAGTAAACTAACACCACTGTTTTACTAATTAAAGTTAATAACTATCATAATTATTATCAAACTTGTGGATAGTTCCCGATCCAATTGATTCGCATACGCATCAGGTTGAGTTGAAGATGGAATAATCTGTCAAGTCAAATCTCAATTGTCAAGTTCGTCAAAATTACTTTTTTTTTACTTCTAGACTTCAGTGAGATTAGAGTGGTTAGTAAAATGACTAAAATTTATAGTCGATTAATATGCACCATTGAAAACAAAATTAGACGTAACTCATTGACCTCCAATACACAGTTATTAATGTAAACTGTTCATAGATGGCGCTGCAAAATTTGGTAAGTGGTCTACCACTCACCAATTTTTTTTTCAAAAATGACTAAAGTCGTCTTTTGGACTGTGTACGAAACTTAGAGCTGCGCTCAAAAACACAAATCGCTGACGTTGGACGAAAAGCCGCTAGCCTGAAGTGGAACTGGGCCGGAGGCCGGACATATTTGCCGTATGTCCGACGATCTGTGGGCAAAGACCACAACCAGACGGCTGCCACAGAATATTAATAGACGGCGCAGACCCTGGAAAAGATGGCGGGTTAAGCTTGACTCCTACCGTGCTGACTGGCAAGTGAGAGGTCTCGACCGTGACCAATGGAAGAATGAAAGGAAGGCCTTTGCCCTGCAGTGGGACAGAAAAGGCTAATAATAATAATAATCTATACTTTAGCCATTTTTAATATTATTATACCTAGATCAAATACATCATGTATAATTTGATCTAGGTATAATAATATTAAAAACCCACTTATGAACGTCATAAAAACAAATGCCAAGCTCGGGTATGATTTACAATAATATTATTGGTAACAAAAAGGTAAACGGAAACCAATATACCATACAAAATGAAATTTAGGTAAAAATATTTAAATAAGAAAACATACCTATTTTAAAAAAATTGCTTTCCACTGTATGGTAATGAGAGATCCTTTCCTTTTGTAAGTATAAGGAAAGATAAAAAAAACAATCAAATTTAATAGAGGATAGAGATAGGGGCACCGTACTAGCGAGCAAGCCCGACTGGGGAAGGACCTCCACCATACAGAAGACCACAGCAATAATGTCACCGGAAAATAACAAGAATCGTAAGTTGATCAATTTCCTAGGTCAAGATCAACTCTCGGAAAATAATAAACAGCAGTTGAATTAATGTATTATTTAACGCACTGAATTTTAGTAAATTGATCAACTTACGGTACCTGGCAGTAATTTAATAATTCACTATTTTTCTACAAGAAAAATCATCCACAAATGAGCCAATCATTGCTCAGTGTACCTACCATTTAACGGTACACGATTACGTCATTAATACACTGTTCTCTGATTGGTCGACGGCATTAATTACAAGCATTTGGCAAGTGTTTATTCATAGAGTTAACAAACACTTAGATATGTTATTTTAATACTGATATTTTAGAGATAGAGAAAAAAAACCTAACCTAACCTAAAATTTTAGCCAGATTGATTCTTCTATCATTTGAATAACATTTTTGATTTTTTCACTTGGAGCGGTGTAAAAGTACTTGAGTCGTTCAACCAATCAACGCACACCTCGCCTACGTCGGATGATTTAACGGCAAGACGCCGTCAATTAATCTGTGGCGTACGCATGCCGCGTACAACACCGGAGCACCCGCAGCCCTAAAAATCATCAACGTGCATCCGCTCGCGACGCGCTACATCAGCCGACTACGATGCAAGTTACAGAGCCAAGCAATTTATACGTGGCATATTTATACGTCGACAACGGTGCCGTCTGGTGGCGAATAGCAACTCCAATCTCAACACACGCTGATTGGTTCCCGCCAAAAATATATCTGTAATCTTAAAGCTAAATGTAAATACGCATCGTGATTGGCCAATGTTCAGATATCGCTCCTGTAATGTTTAGATGTTGCGTGACCTTATTTGTGTATAAAGATCGATCAAATTTGTAAATAAATCAGTTCAGTATTGTACCTCGAAACGTCTTTACTTTACCATACTAGCGACGGTCTAAGGGCTCTCAACCCATCCGGTCTAGTTCTTCAAACCCTACCTACTCTTACTAGCGACGGTCTAAGGGCTATCATACCCGTCCGGTCTAGTGCTTCCAATTACCTACCTCTAGGGTCAGCGACCTCACCCTTATCCTAAATTGGTGACCCCTACAAACCCTATCCAAGCGGCCTTACCAGCGTATTACCTACTATCCAGCTGACTGCGTGTATCTACATAACACGATGTCGAGCGAAGATAAGCAGCTACTTAGCGACGCCCAGGGAATTACAACCGTTACGAGCGACGTAGCTACTATATCGCTGCCTGCACGACTACCACCATTCTGGCGGCAGAACCCCCGTTTATGGTTCGCACAGTTTGAAGCCGCCGTCGCTGCCAGCAAGATAGGAGAAGAACAAAAATTCAACCTCGTCGTCCCGTTACTCGGCTGCAGCGACCTAGAACAAATTGCTGACATCATTTTAGACCCACCTGCTACCGGTAAATACATCACACTGAAGAATAGGCTCATCTCCACGTTCCAGGAATCAGATCATCGCCAGCTACAAAAGCTACTTGGTGGCCTAGAGCTCGGCGATTCAAAACCCAGCCAGTTACTTCGCAAGATGCGTGACCTAAGTGGGAAATTATTAACAGACGAAGCGCTCAAGGTCATCTGGCTAAACCAACTACCATCACAAGTACGTGGCGTGCTATCTGTCAACACGGAATCATCACTAGAAGTCCTAGCTGCGATGGCCAACAAGATGATGGAACATTTCGAACCTGCCACAGTCGCCGCGATAAAAAGTGAAAATCCCATAAATAATAACCTAAAATTCGACCTATTAACGAAACAAATCGAAAAATTATCACTAGAAGTAGCCGAATTAAGAAAATACAACCTACGACCGACGTACCGCTCAACGCAGAGATCACCGCAACCGCACCGTCCGTCCTTACAAGGTCACGGTCGCTACGTAATGCGCCCGCGTTCCCGCTCTAATTCAAACCGACGACAACCGGGCGACGCCGACTGGTTATGTTTTTATCATTACCGCTATGGGGATGAAGCTCGCAAATGTGAATCGCCTTGTTCGAAGACTAAGACAATTAATAAAGAGGAAAACTAATGAAAACATCGACTATGGCGGGCGTCGATGTTAATCAAGGAAGCCACCGCCTATGTATAATAGATAAAAACAACCAAGAAAAGTTTCTAATCGATACCGGAGCTGATATATCAGTACTAGCTGCGAAAAACAAATTTGCAAAATCAACGCAAAGTACGAGTACATACAAGTTACACGCCGCGAACGGCACAGAGATACGTACCTACGGAGAGCGAACACTTGAGCTCAACTTAGGCTTACGTAGAAGTTTTAAATGGACATTCACCGTCGCCGATGTGAAGACATCAATACTGGGTGCAGACTTCCTCGCAAAGTACAAGTTATTAGTAGATTTACATCAAAGAAAACTTATCGACCGAATCACCGACCTAAGCGTAAACGCAATTATACATAAATCAGAAGAGACCGTCTACACAGTAAATCGCAATCACGCTTATCACGACATCTTAAAACAGTATCCCGACGTCCTGCGACCTATGTCACTCAAGACTACAGCGAAACATGACGTCGTGCACTGCATAGAAACAACCGGACAACCTATCTACTCTCGACCACGCCCTCTACCGCCGGACAAGTACAAAGCTGCGAAATTAGAATTCGAGAGAATGATGGAAATGGGCATATGTAAACCATCCAGCAGTCCTTGGGCTAGTCCACTACACGTCGTAAAGAAGAAAGATGGTTCACTACGTGTATGCGGCGACTACAGACGTCTTAACGCCGCGACTATACCCGACAGATATCCCATACCTAGACTTCAAGATTTTACCTACCAGCTACAAGGGAAGACAATATTTTCTAAACTCGATATGAAAATGGCATACTACAACATACCCATCTCGAAAGAAGACGCTGCTAAGACCGCTATCATCACACCGTTTGGATTATTTGAATTTAATTGCATGACGTTCGGCTTACGTAACTCAGGACAAACATTCCAACGTTTCATGCATGAAGTACTACGCGGACTCGACGACATCGTATTCTGCTATATAGATGATCTCTTAATATACTCCACCAACGAAAAGGACCATAGACAACATCTACAGCAGGTTCTCGAACGTCTCAACCACTTCGGAGTCACTCTCAACATCGATAAATGCGAATTTGGCAAAGACAAGACACAGTTCCTCGGTTATGAAGTTACAGCGGAAGGAATCAAACCCGCGAAAGAACGTATGGAAGCCATAGTAAACTATCCCAAACCTACTACAGTACAAGAATTACGAAGATTTTTAGGCATGATAAATTTTTACCGCAGTTGTTTACCACATCAAGCAGAACATCAATACCTATTAAACAAGTATCTACACAACACTAAGAAAAATGACAAATCACCTATACAGTGGACATCGGAGGCAGAGAAATCCTTCGAACAATGCCGACAAAGCATACTCGAGGCGACCACGTTAACTCATCCTATACCTACCGCACCGTTATGCCTACTCACTGACGCGTCTGACACTAGTCTCGGCGCCGTTTTACAACAGAAGATCGACAATATTTGGAAACCACTCGCATTCTACTCCAAGACGATGAGCGACACACAAAGACGATACAGCGTGTATGATCGCGAATTATTAGCTATATACACCGCTGTCAAAAGTTTACGACGTCTGATCGAGGGCAACGACCTCACAATATATACCGATCATAAACCACTGACCTACGCACTTACAAGAACAGCGAGTAGCAGCGACACACCGAGGCGAGAGCGACAACTTCACTACATTAGTCAATTCTGTACTAATATTAAGTACATACACGGAAATCGAAACGAAGCGGCCGACGCGTTATCACGTATCGCAGAAGTTGAAATCTTAAACAACACAATCGACTACAACAAATTATCCGCCGAGCAAGAGAACGACACAGAACTACAATCATGTATGAAACAGCCCAACCTGAACTTTACGCGCGTTAATCTACCTGGAGTTCAACGACCGATATGGTGCGAAACATCGACAGCGAACATTAGACCATACCTACCGCCGACTTATCGTCTAGTAGCCTTCAAAGCACAACACGAATTAAGTCATCCCGGAGTACGTACAACAAGAAAAATAATCATAACAAAATTCTTCTGGCCGAATATGAATAAAGATATAACTCTATGGGCAAGATCATGCATTGGCTGTCAGCGCGCGAAAATTCAAAGACACGTTATCAGTCCGCTCGGCGAGTTTCAACAATCATCGCGTTTCGAACATCTACACGTCGACATAGTGGGACCGCTACCTCCATCGAACGACTATAGGTATTTAGTTACGATGATCGACCGCTGCACTAAATGGCCCGAAGCAATACCTACACGCGATATCACCGCCGAAACAGTAGCGAAAGCAGTATACGACGGGTGGATTACAAGATTTGGCTGCCCATTACGAATTACCACGGATCAAGGTAGACAGTTCGAGTCGTCACTTTTTCACTCTTTAATGAAGAAACTTGGCGTCACTCGAATACGTACAACCGCATTTCACCCGCAATCAAATGGACAAATAGAACGATGGCACCGTACATTAAAAGCTGCATTGATGGCAAGAGCAGTGACTATCAAATGGAGCGAAGAACTACCTACTGTTTTACTAGGACTACGTACAGCACTATGTCAAGACACTTCAGTCAGCCCCGCATTGATGACCTACGGATCTACACTACGCATTCCGTCCGATTTCTTCGTGCCTACACAGCCGAACATCGAAGACGCAGAGTTCGTTCGTCAGTTAACTGAAACAATGTCGTCACTCACACCGAAGAAAAGATCTCATTCATCAAATCTACATACATTCATTCACAAAGATCTCGAAACATGTACATACGTATTTGTACGCAACGACACCGTGCGACGACCGTTGACCCCACCTTACGATGGCCCCTACAAGGTCATTGAACGCAGTACGAATGGCAAGCAATTCACATTACAACTACCACTTCGCACTGCAGTCGTATCCATTGACCGACTGAAGCCTGCACACCTGTATAATCACGAAACATCGCCTCTTTATTCACAAACGACTGCTACTGCGAAGAATACAACGACAGATGCAAATCCAAGTACAACAACAGCCCCGGGTGCATCAGTTCCAGTCACACAGCGAAGTACCTACATCACCCGCACCGGCAGAGCTATCAAACCCAACGTACGTTTCACTTGAGGGGGAGTGATGTGGCGTACGCATGCCGCGTACAACACCGGAGCACCCGCAGCCCTAAAAATCATCAACGTGCATCCGCTCGCGACGCGCTACATCAGCCGACTACGATGCAAGTTACAGAGCCAAGCAATTTATACGTGGCATATTTATACGTCGACAACGGTGCCGTCTGGTGGCGAATAGCAACTCCAATCTCAACACACGCTGATTGGTTCCCGCCAAAAATATATCTGTAATCTTAAAGCTAAATGTAAATACGCATCGTGATTGGCCAATGTTCAGATATCGCTCCTGTAATGTTTAGATGTTGCGTGACCTTATTTGTGTATAAAGATCGATCAAATTTGTAAATAAATCAGTTCAGTATTGTACCTCGAAACGTCTTTACTTTACCATACTAGCGACGGTCTAAGGGCTCTCAACCCATCCGGTCTAGTTCTTCAAACCCTACCTACTCTTACTAGCGACGGTCTAAGGGCTATCATACCCGTCCGGTCTAGTGCTTCCAATTACCTACCTCTAGGGTCAGCGACCTCACCCTGATCCTAAAAATCAATTTACTGAAATACATACGTTAAATAATACATTTCAACTGCCGTTTATTATTTTCCGAGAGTTGATCAACTACCTAGGAAATGATCAATTTACGATTCTTGTTATTTTCCGGTGACATATAGGTACACACAGTGGTATAGTTGTGTTCCTGTGTGTGAGTACAGGTCTCCAGCGCTCATTTAGGGATGCGTTTTAAAAGAAACGTATTCATATCCCAGGGATAGTCCCATCATAAAGCACTGGTGTAAATAAAATGGGTTTGCAACATGCAAGTGATACTGGCCCCTGGACAGTGTTGCTATAAATAAAACGAACAATCACGTATAAGTATTATTTAATTTATTCAAATAGACATTTACATTATATTAATTATATATTTAAAAGTAGAATTTCCAAATTTTAATTTTTGGTATCTATATAACACTGAATGAGTATCCATATAGTATGATAATAATGTTAAAACCTAGAGTTTTATACATCGGTACATTTTGTTCCAAACATCAAGGTACACATTAAATATCACCTACAAAATTGAACAAGTTAGAAATATGTAGTATAGGTATATCAAAGGACTTACTAACAATTATCTATTGATAAAATACCTATCGGCAGTGATAAAACAAGCCAAACTCGAAGATATGGTGTTACAACAACATGTCAAGAAGTTATTGCATACACCATTAAATTTCTCAAAAATCAATACAATTGAGCTCTTAAATATTCATTTTTTTGTTTACGGCTTTAATAAGTTACTAAGTATAAACATTTAAATATTTTAAATCATTCGTAAACTAACTACATTCACTCAATATCTCACGTAAGCACACCTTACTCTCAGATTCTAGAGCAATAAGTTATAATTTTTACCTTATACATTAATTTACAAAATTAATAAATATAAATAATTGAGTATGAAACTATTTTATACAAAAATCCATAATATAGAAATGATATCACGCGAACATCACGAGAAATCATTGCATCACACGAATAGACAGGTATGTAAATTAGTCCGCCTATAAAAATAGATTAGATACACAAAAATCATTATCAAAATATTTACTGAGAAAAATTTTAACGTACTTTTCGGACACATAAACGCTGTGAAACTTAGTTCCTTTAAACATTGCGAAATTGTAATTAACATTAATTACGTACTAACACATCGAATAATGTTGCCAGTAATAGATTCTTAAACTTTATATCTACTAGTTCTAGTGTTACAACATCTTTGAATATTGCCACGTCAGCTTTAAAAATGTGCTTTTTAGTGATAGAAAATATTACATTTTTATGGCCCCTCTGCAATAAAAATGTTCTAAACACAAGTACCCAAATCCGTACTAAGCACTGTAGCCCAAGCGGCAGATCTCTACTTTGTATCTATAGTTAAGTACGTTTAGAGTTTATAAGTATATGTTTTTTCGACACGTCAACTACCCTCTTAAATTACCACAATAATTTTAAACTTGCAATGTTATTCTACTTGTTTACCTCATGTTGGCTAATAAATTTTCTGAAACATTTAATATAGTAATTAATTTTATCCCCTATAATTACGACGTAAATACACAAAATGGCTCCCATTTTGTGCTGAAATGTTAAATTCATCGATAACATGTTTGAATGAATCACTAATATTATTTAACAACAAAGAACCAGTTTAGAGAAATAAAGATTTAGACAAGATATTGAGATTCGTCAAGAAATTTAAAATATTGTCCAATATTAATGAAGCCTTAACCCTAAAATCATGGCACACAAATTATTTCTAACAAAGGAGGGAACTTTTCACAACTGGGAATTTATATTTTATTATCATGTTTCGATCAAATCATGTTTCCATCCAAACTTTAAATATTCGCAAGTAGGTATAGAATTCCAAATGTGAGCAATTCTGTTTACGTATATATTAAAGAAAATGAGCTGAAAATATGTATGTTTGGTCGCTTTTAGTCTCCACAGTCAGTCTTTCAAGAAACCTAATTTTTATTGAACCTGTAAAAATAGAATGGAATGTGAAAGATAAACGAAGTGTGAAAGAATCGTGGCAAAGAATAACCAACATAATTAATACAATGACTGGTGGGGTAGATCCTGGTGCGATATTATCGTGTCAGCTACAGTTAGTTCCGGGAGAGCAATTACTTATTCACATCTAAGTTGTAAAATGCATTGTTACCATCCTAAATTCGTCACACCTATACCTACTAACACTTGAAATAGCGAGATGATTTTGAAACTAGCAGCAAATTTATTCGTTCTACCTAAAATTGCTGTCCCGGAGAAGGACGAAATCTGTTTCATCCAAGTGGAGGATGTTCTATTGTTGATTGGACTTCGATCTCCAATACTTCATGGAGGCGCTCACTCCAGACGCGCTTTGTAGCTGGTCTTCCATATTTCAGCTAGAGTTACAGCTGAGTGGAAACGGTGGAAAATGCAAAGCGGGAGAGTGAAGCGCTGCACCAGAGACCAAGCCACGAAACCGTAGAAATCAAGTTGCACCTGGAAAAAATAAAGATAAATAATTAGTCATTATGAAATAAATTAAATTGCTTTAAAAGTGAATATGCTTCATAATTTTAAAATGCTTGTGTTTGCCACTTACAGGGTTGGCCAGAACTTTTTGTGCCTCAAAAGTGTAGATGAGCCACATTGTGACATTGCAGATCAGGAGGAAAGTAACGGCTTGACGGGCGGGCTTGCTGCGTTCTTGTTCTGGTAGGTGGACACGACGGCGAGAAACATCAGCGATGAAAAGTAATTGTAGGACGACCTGTAAAAAAAAAAAAAAGTAGTTGAGTGAGTAAATTTAATCTGCGAATGATGATGTCAAATCATCATTAGCATTAACCTATTCTAGATAATTTAGGCTATATCTGACTGATTTTGTGGGAGATTCATATGATTT
This sequence comes from Trisateles emortualis, assembly GCA_947095525.1. NCBI lineage: Eukaryota > Metazoa > Arthropoda > Insecta > Lepidoptera > Erebidae > Trisateles > Trisateles emortualis. Next base: position 13,236,430 of record OX352736.1, on the reverse strand, counting down.
GGTTAAGTATCGTTATGGACACTGGCAGACTTAGTAAAAGAAAATATAATTACCTGGAGTACACTCAAACAGCCAGTGATCATGACGAGAAGATTCGGCTCATGGGTGAAGGCTCCCATTCCACCAGCGATTACGCTGAACACAGCATACACGAAGAGGCCGAATGCAGATACACGCAGCAGGATGTCGTTCAAGTCAGATTGTTCTTCGGAGCGGAACTTCAAAGATTGCACCCTGCGAAGAGGCTCGGTACAGGAAGAAGGAGTATAGCTCCATTTCATTACACGACCACTAATAATACAGTGAGCAAAACCAAAAATGGTAAACGAAAAAAGAAAACAAATAAAAAAGTGTACAACAAGAATAAAAAATGCAATGGAATATTATGCAAATTGTTTTGGTGTGATAAAAATGGGTTAGCACGGTCGTTGTGCAGTACAATAAAACAAATTGGAGCGTTTAGAGGGTGACAGGAAGAAAGGAATGGAATATGAGAACAAAATGGAAAGGAACAAATAAAAATAAAATTAACACACACATAAAAGAAAATTAATACAAAAGCAATAAACTAAATCGGTAGTAATCTAAATGTGTTTTGTATTAGCGTTGCTAATGTATATAGTATCTAAGGTCTTACCGTATAAATCCAATCAGTATTGCCAAGATAGAGAGAACCATCAAAGCACAGTGAGATACATCAGCCAAATAGATTGACAAGCGCTTCAACTCTTGGTGTCTTATCAGGACGAAGAAGAGAATGAGGCAGATCAGAGAAGCCACGAGTAGAAGAAGTCCACAGAAGAGTCCTTTGGAGGCTCCAGCACAATCGACTCGGTTGCCACGTTGAACTGCTGCAAGCGCCGCTGCCCTGCGGGAGAGAACAGCCTCCAGACGTCTTTCCAGATCTTCGTCGTTGGCCACGCTGCAACGAAAAGCGTGCCTTGTCAGATATCTAAGCGATCTGCGCTCTATATAATAAACTACTTTACTCTAAGTGTTAAGGTTCACACATGACCAGAGAGGTGATTTAGAAATGAAAAGGACTAAGTAGGTAAATGCTAAGTTATTATTTACTGTTAATAGGGGTGCTATGGTACTCTACAGTTATGGGTGGCTATTATTATTAATATTGGGTATATTTACCTGGGATAGCGGCCGATATGTTTCCACATAACGTAGATGACGGCGGCTCCAATGAGAGAGTACTCAATGATGAACGGATACAGATAAGGTGCCGAGTCAGTAACGATAGTACCCATAATTGGGTTCCGACCGCACACGGTCGTGTTATCGATATTGGCGATCAGCGCAGCTGGGTTGAGACCGTCGAATGACTCGAAGATTTCTGATGTGTTGGTGACTGAAAAAAATTGTCAAACTCAGAGTTAAATTTCAAAAAAATCTTTAAAGTAAGATATATACTTTAAAAACTTCTAAGCTACATAATAAATTAAAACTATTAAAATTATGAACATGCAAAAGACGCAAAGGAATTTTCACCCTAAAGTAAACAATGTGGTTGAATGTTGTAAATCTATGGAAGTAAGTAGGTACGTCACGCAGAACTTTTGTTGATTTTCAAAATCAGTCAAAATCATCGATTTTTTAACAATTTTGCATACCATAATGTACTTTTGTGTTTATATCTAGCGTGGCAGCTTAGCAAGGCAAGTGCTATGCACATGCTATAGAAATCAAAATCTATGCAAATTAACGAACAGCAGTTCGGTTATTTGTATAGATTTTGTAATTTTTTATGTCTTTTAATATTGTCAGACAGCATACGCCTTCATGCCATATCCAGAAATGGACTGCAATATGCTAATGATTATGGTGATGTAACAGCTCTGACTATTTAGTTGCCATAGATTAGCAACACAACCATAGGTAGACATGTGCAACAAACGCGAACGTGGGTTACGAAAGGAACATAAACAACATTTTAAAATCGGCAAATAAAAAGTGCAACGGCGGTAAACGTTCGAAATAATCAATACGAGACACTCCAACGACAAACCTGGCGAATGTGGTGGTTCATCTACACGATAACTTTCAACATTACTGCCCCATTCGTCTCTATCAGTAGTTGTGCTCGGCATCATAGTGGATATAGCATTAACGATCGGTTTCAGAGTAGAAGTACGCAGCCACTGGAATACCTCTAACATGGCCGTCTGTGTTTGAGTCACTTTATCGGACTCCGTTGTTAGTGGCGCGAAAGAGGTAGTAGTGAAAGGATGGTCATTTGGCCATTCTCTGAACTCCCGACCATATTCCATGCCGTTCTCATAACCTACTGTACTCTTAATCGTTTCGATCAATTTCGATTTAGGAAGGAACCCACCACCCATGTTATGATATGATGATAGAGTAGTAGTCGCTGAAAAATTAGTCCGAAACACATTTTAATTGATATACATGCAGTTAGGAAACAGGGAGATAGAATATAAATAAGTGAGAATATAAATACTAACTTGTGGTGGGAGTGGTGGTGGGGGCAGCGGTGGACGTGGAAGTGACAACGTTCATGAATTGCTCTCCAGCGGTCTTAGCGGTGGTTAAGACAGTAGATACGACAGTGGTAGCGGCAGTGGAAGCAGCACCGAATACTTTTCCGGAATGCCTCAGAGTGTGCTTACGGATGACTTCTGAAGATGGATCATTTATATCTTCATACAATGACATATTTTGATTTATGGTATTAAAAAATGAATTACATTTATCATTCAAAAGTAGAAAGGTAAGTTAGGAGAATGCGATAAGCTTTTAACTTGCTGTGAAAACATACATTTACAAATATAAATGTATACTTACTTCCGAGTACGCCTTCACCAGGAATACCCTGAGGATTCTTTACGTGATAGTCAGTAATTTCCTTCAGTGATTCTAATACCAAAGTACGAATCCAAACACAAATATTTGTTGCAACTACGTGCATGAGTCCGAATCGAGCAATAACTTTGAACCGATGGATGTTTAACTAAAAAATCAAAACAAATATTTTATTATAATTTTTTTACAATGATTTATTAGTAAGACTTGTGGATGAAAAATAGCCTTACCCGTGAATTCATAAATATGAAGTACATTTGCATAAAGGTGAAGACCATTTGCAGAACAGGATTAACTCCCTTCAAGATTAAGTAACAAGGTGATTCTAGAGGCAGTTCAAAGAATGTCCCAAACTCCAAACCATTGTAGATCATTGTACCGAGCCCAAATGCTGAAAATTACAAAAAAAAACACTTGTGTAAAGAATTTTAAATGTAAAATAATAGCATACATTTTGTAGAATGAGATTCAAATTATTGTCATTACCAATAGCACCGATTCTAAGGAAGAAACTGCCATGACTGTGGTCATTCTGAGAAGTCTTACGCCTGCGAACGGGTCTTGCCACTGGTCCTGCTTCCAATTCAACAATATCTTGTTGTTGCTGCTGCTGTTGCTGTGAATAGGCATTAGTGATTATTAAATAAATGTTAATACGGTCCGGTATAAGGACAAACCTGGACTAGAACGTGTCTTAGTACACATGAATTTAAGATTTTCTTTGTTCAAAAATCAAGGAGGCAATCGCAACTAGCCTGTACAATTAGTAAAACTAAATGAAATAGGAATCATTTGTTATTGTCCACTCAGGAAATGTCGATGCAATTCTACTGACTTAAAAACAAGTCGATAATGACGTAAAGTGTGATTACGAAGCCTAAATGGAAGCAAGGTGATACAATAGCGAACACAGAAGCAGTATAAACAAATCGAACTACGACAGCACATCCAAAGCGCTCCGCAATGATAATATGATACACGTCAAGCAGGATGCGTCAAGATGTACCTCACCTGGTCGGACGCATACAATTGCGCCATTTGCAATTGCAATTGCTGTTGACGAACTTTATCACGCATCTTACGGGGATACACCTCCTGCCCAAATGATATGGAAAAAACAAAAAAGTAGGCAGCGTAAACAAAAAAGGGATCATGCGGCCTGATGTGTTCGGAGGAAGCATTGACCATGATAAAAGTGATCGGTCAAATAATAAATTGCGAACGGGTGCGTATCACATAAAGTTAAAATAAACAAATCACATCATTGGAATTAATCAAATAAATAATAATATGTGGTTAACTAACACAGGACGACACGCTAAAGCTAGAAAAGAGTGTGTAATAATGTTAAATACAATATTAATATGGATGTGCTGTGTATGAATATGACGGTGAGGTGTAACACCACTCACCTGGAAACTTTGTTTCTTAGATTCTTTGGCGGGCTTCTCTTTCTCAGCGTCTTTATCCTTGCCTTTGTCTTTTGGCTTTCCCTCTTTCTTTTCTTTCTTGCCATCTTTACCTTCTTTGCCATCTTTTCCTTCCTTAGGTTCCTTTTCTTTGGTTTTCCTTTCTCTTTCTTTCCTTGGCTTCTTCACTTTTGGTGGAGGTTTTGGTTTAGGAGGACTGCCGCTGCAGCATGCACTCTCTGCACAGATAGCAGAAGTTTTTTAAACTGTTAAAATATATTTTTTAAGCTTTTGTAGAGGTACATACCTTGTAATAGGAAGCAGAATACGTATAACAAAAACAGGATGCTTATGCCATACAGGTAGGTGAAGAAGCCTTCGTAGTAGTACAGAGGTAGGTTGTGTGTGATGACATCACTGATGACATACGCTATGCATACCACGACGAGTAGCTTGGCGTATATGAAGCTTGAGATGATGAAGAGTGATGTTCTGGGAACAAAAAATTACATAAATAACATACTGGACGACTCTTATCTTTTGTTTGTAACATTGGAAAATTCCAACTAATTATATCCATCTCAGCGAAGGCCTGCCCCAAGGTTTTCCACATCATTCGGTCCTGAGCTGACCTTGTTATTTGTTATATAATTTATTTATTATTACGCTTAATTTATTTATTATTACGACGCCTAAGCAGTCCTCCCCCCCCTTTTTTGTGTTGTTTTTATTATTAGATTTATAGTTGTAGTTGTAAATTACTTATAAATAAAAATGTAAAAAATAAATATTATTATATTATTACACTTAGAATTTTTTCTTCAAATTGGCACACAAATACACAACGAAATATAAAAATTGACAAAGAAACCACTGCATTTTTAATTCATTACTTTATAGGTATGTACTTAGTTATTAATTATTTTATAAATATTTTTATAGGGTTTTAATAAAGCATCTAAGTAAATATTTCTAACAACATCTCGCCGTACGTAAGACTTTAGTTTTTTAAAATATAAAAATATATTTATGCAAATTACACTAAAAAAAAATCTTAATTGTTATTATCACATACAACAAACAAACTATACACAACATACTTCTTTGATGGCTTTGGTTGTACACATTTCAGCTCCATTTCTTTGTTTGCATTGTTATGCTTTTCCGCAATAGCGATGTCACTCCCTTGTTGCCGGTGCTGCCCCACCGGCAGAGTCGCCATGTTATCCACCGCCTCGAGATCGACGGTCGCTACTTTCACTTCAGCCTCGGTAGGCTGATGCTTATCCTTCCCCATCACTTATAAACACTCAGGACCGGTAAAGGGAATTACAAAGTGCTCATAACGAAGTGCTACAAGGTGAAGGACAGCAAAGGACCGAGGAACACTTCCAAAGCTCGCCGGAAGTATGGCGGTGCGGCGTCGACCCGTGCCTCTGGCTCGAGTGTGCCGAGAGTTGCGCAGTAATGGATGCTGCGCGCAACTTGTACTCCCGAAATAGGGGCGGCACCAACCCTCTGTACGCACCCCATTTTGTATAAATTGCACTCTTTAATAGCGGAGGGATGTTTTTGTATTGCTGCACGGAACAGCGAAGTATAGTCGAATAGCATTTTAATATTTAAGAAAACAATAGCAATAAATGCTTTCTTTTTTTGTTTTTCACAGAAACCAGTCGCTTTGAAATAAAAAGCTTCATACTTGGAAGATTTGTCTTAAGTAGTTTTCTCAAAAGTACAATAATAACCAACTTTAAAAAATCTAAGCTGTATTCGTAATAAAAGACAGTGACGTAGTATTTAGTGTAAAATATAATATAAGGAAGTGATGATTACGGTAACTCAAGAGAATTTTCGGCAACCCTAACGGTGGCGGCACGCGGTCGATAGAGACGCGTCTCTCCCGGAATGCTTTGGGAGGCTGCGCGAGCGACCCACTGACCCGGCCCTTGTCTCCTACCTCCCAACACACCCGGTACTACGCACTAACTAGCCCTACTGCACATGCACGTGCACGATGCTATTAAATGGGAACAAAGAAATGTCAAGAAACAAGGCCACTAACAAAAAAAAAAAAAGAAATTAGACGGATAACTGTCGCAATTCTTGAGATAGAACACTGCAATTTTATAACAGTATCTATTTTATATGCCACAAACAACCTTTTAACAACAAATTTAGTTATTACAATAGTTTAATGTCCGTAAACAAAGCTGCATTATTTCTTGGCAGTCTATTTAACGTGCCGAACACATCCCCCGGGGCGGTGTTTACTGCTTCCCCGGGAAGAAACTCAAGGACAAACAGCTGGTGCCTTCCTCAAACATTTTGTTTCATGTACCACATTATTATGAACACGTTTTCTTTGACTCGGGAAATATTGGAACAAAATCAATGATATTTGTTGCTTTATAATTTCGCAAAAGGATTTTAGCGTCATTAATGCATTTTAAAATGACAATATAGAAAATGATTAAAACCAATTGTTATTATAAGAATTTATCAATAGCTTAAATATTGATAACTAGTTGTCAGTTATCGTGATAAAAAGCGTACCCTATTCGCAATTCCAGACTATAATCTATTTCTATCCCAAATTTCATCTAGATCCGTTTAGTTTGTCCTCATAAACTTTCACATTTATAATATTAGTATTTAGGATTTTGGCCTCTATATATTAATACGCGAAGAACTTTGTGCACCCTTTTAAGCAGATTGCGTGCACGCAGGAGTGTGAGATTTAGCATAGTTAAAGTTCATACGGGTAAACTCTGCAGAGATTAATTGCGGATGAATTTCGATCACCGAACGACCTCTAGCTGCCATAATTCGACTTGGTAACCAAGAACAAATCGGGGTCATTTGGCAAGATTACAGGATATATGTGCTAAGATCAAGATAAAAAAGCTCGTAAAATGAATAACAGAAAGCTCAAAATTGCATCAATGAATAACTAAAGTGGTCTAAAAGATTCCAGTATTTTTAATAGCCTGGAAGGTGATGCCTGATGCGCATGCTCGATCCGATCTTTGCCTTTTCGAGTTCAATGAACTAAACCAAGTGCCAAGTTTACTAGTTGTTTTTATCACAATATATTACATAGGTAATAGTATTTTATAGGTATGTTATTGTTTTGGTGGGCATTAACGATGCCATACTACGAAGTCATTAATACCTTATTTATGATTCATTGCTGCCTGCTGTATAATTTATTGGCTGAATTATGACTTGGTTCCAATAAAATTATTTTGGCTCTTACCATTTGTTGACTGCTCAGCTTGATTACTGTATAGGTGATGGTAGAAACCTTAATTAATATTATAAAAAAGATTTGATTCTTTGTTTGCTACGGTTTAACTCAAAAACTACTTGATCGATTTTTAAAATTCTTTCACTACTAGAAAGCTGCATTATCAGCGAGTAAAATAGGCTATATTTTATTTGTTTACAATTAGTGACCCCTACGATAATGTCCACCGGCGCGAAGCCGGCAGGGGTATTCCGTAAGAGCAAAACCAAGCCACCGCAAAAACCGAGCAAAATCTGACTGTCAGATTGAAAATCGGTATTCCGTAAGAGCCCTTTTTGACGTTTAGTCAATAGATTGTGCCGTCACCAAGCAATTACAACTATCAGTTTGCGATCACAACTCTCAGTTTGCTATCGCTGTTTCTTAGAGAATCAGCCGGCGGGACTTGCCGCTATAATAAGTAGGTACTTAATAGGAATTGTCTTTATCGGCGAAACTATGATAGAATTCTATATTAGCAACTGTCGACAAGACAGTAGCTTTTGTTATTTAAAGCTTATGGTCATGATTCTCTAGGTATTTTTTTTTTCATATTCTATTTTTAAACTTCTAAAAGATTCAAATGTTTTCAACTATCATATTAGAACGCTTTGTTTAAATTAATATACGGTGTCGTGTTTCTCGATGCAATATAAGAAATGGACAAGTTTCAATTACAAGGTTAGGTAGCTTAGTGTTAATATTTATTATATTACAAATAAAACCAAAAATGCTCGAAGAGCATTAAATATTAAATCCTTTTCTCATTATAATTATGTAATACTTATTAATAAACAATGAGTTTCCAGCTAGGTATAATAAATTGTATCTATTAAAATATAAGTAAAAAATATATTATATTCCCTTCAAGAGTGAGAATGATGTAAATGGTGTACATTTGAAGTCTGTGTTCAGCAGTGGACTAGGAAACGCTGACGCTGATGATGACAAAGACGAGTAAGTATACTGTGGAGGCTGTCACACACCTCCAACGAACAGGGAGGATCCTCTGACCAGGCTAGGTGATCGTGCCTGGCGGGCAGCGGCCCAACGCTTACTCGTTGGGCGTTGTATATATACTGAGTGTCTGTGTAAACTTCGATAGCGCGATTCAGCATCTCGAACATTTGTTCTGCGGTTGCGTGTTTCTCGGTATAGTGACATCTGTGTTTTCTTTGATGAACTTCGTTGCTTGTTGTAGCGTTATTCTATTGGCCTGATAGATGACGATACAATACTAAAACCGAAAAAAGTATGCTGGCATTTGTTTTTATGACGTCCATAAGTATCATGTATTTGATCTAAATGAATAAATGAGTTTGACTTGACTTTGACTTTAAAGATCTATAAAGATTATTGAAAAAAATGCTTTGTCCAGGACAACACCAACAAGATAAGAACATAATTCAAAATACGAACAGCGCAAATACATAAGTAAGTCAAAAGGACATCAACGTAACAAATGCACAGTAATTACAAAACCTCGACTAAACGCTCACAATTTAGTTAAGACACTATAATTAGTGCAACGTTGTCCCGGAGACATGCTAAAATCGCCACGTGCATACAAAATGACCTATTACGTAATACGAGAACACTACGACCTCCTTTTAAACAGGATTATACGACACTGCTTCAGGCTAAGGGAAAATGCTTTGTACCTGGGTAGGTCGGGTATAATATTAGTAGGGTTACTAATATTATAAATCCTACTTATTAGTCCTATTCTACTAATATCTGACTGCCTCGGCGACTGCCTCGGTGGTCCAGTGTTCGTAGTATGCGCCTGCTGTGCACGAGGTTCTGGGTTCGATTCCCACACAGGACAAAACTTTGTGTGACCCACAAAGAGTTGTTCTGAGTCTGGGTGTAATTTGTGTTCGTTAATTGTATGTTTGTAAAGTCCCTCGCGACACAGAGCTTATTCTCTAGTGCGGGCGTTGTCTTATAAAATATTAAAGAAAGAATATCATAAATGTGAAATGTTGTGAAGATGGATGGATGTAATTCATACATACATGTATGAGTGTTTGTTACTCTTTCACGTAAAAACTATTGAACGGATCTGGATGAAATGGTGCCCTACCTTTCTTATAACGTATAGATTTAAAAAAACAGTGAAATTTAAAAATGTCTGTTACATATTTTTTATTCACAAAGTTTTATTCAAACGTCTTGACCCATTTGTTTCGTATAAAAACGTTATTTTATTGGGGTAGGGTGCTGTGAATAATTTTGCGGTGATGTTGAAAGCTGTCGTTTGTCGTGGCCTATTTTAGTGTTGTCAAAGGCACAAAGAAAACTGGGTACCTCAATGTTTCAAACGTTCAAGAAGATTATTTAGTGTACAGACAGTTAGCGGATTTTAATTTTTCCTACTAGTACGTACCTATTATAAATAAATATGAAAGTTTGTGAGAATGACCGCATTTTGCAGAAAAACTACTGAACGGACATGGATGAAATTTGGAAAATTGAAATTCTTCTTCTTCTTATCGTTTGGTTAGTGGTCAACCTGGTGACAGAGTTATTTAGATCGCCCATATTTAGGCATCTGTCGTGAAATTGTGATCTATGTGACACTTATGCAGGTCAATGAGAAATGCCAAATGAGACGTCAACTAATTTGTCTACTGCCGAGTTCGCTGACTAAACAGACAGGGGTAGAGCCTAAGGAAAGGACCGGCAAGAAACTCAGGCTTCTCTTTTCAATTGCCAGATATGTAGATACAATTTGTGAGCGCAGAAAATAATGAAACCAAAAACACCATACAAACTCAGAAAACTATAGCGTTCCTGTAAGATATTCTATATTGTAGAGGAATTAACGTTCCACTGAAGCTGTACTTCAGGCGATAAAACAGCTGACATAATATTTTTAACAAAAAAAAACAACTTCAATACGGCAAGTTATAGAACTTTCAAAAACCCTAAAATCCCAAATCTAAAATATTTAAACAGGATAAACTTTCATACAAATTCTAATCCTATATTCGGAGGAGTTCTCTCAATTCCTCATAGATCCCAACATCAGAACTTTGGTTTTATAAAAACGGGACCAAACTGGAAGCATTTATTCTCAAACCAAACTCAAAACAAATCTAATCGGTCCAATAATGAAGGAGTTCTGCGGTAACAAACATTGAAAAAAAAACACGAATTGATAACCTCCTCTTTTCGAAGCCGGTTAAAAGCCAACACGAATTGAGACGTCACACACAATGTTGCATATTATTAGATGATCTATTAATCATTTGAGCCTTGACAAATAAACACTGCATGAAGCTGACGCGAGACGGCAGATTTGCATGTAAAGTTGTATGACATAATGTTTATAAGCGGCTATGAATAAATACAAAGCAACCTCATTACATAACGTCTTAGAATTGTTATCCACAACTAGTACTTGATCTGTGACTTTAATGGTTAGAATTTTAAATAAAGACGCGTTGTTTACATTATTTTTTATTCAACCCCTCTTTATAAATCATAGTAATCACTAATTTTTGAGTCACCATCTGCTAACGGTCAAGGAAAACATTGTGTGAAATCCGCATGTCTTAGAAGAAATTCTAAAAACATGTCTGATTCACAAATTCATATGAGGCCAGCGTGTGTGAATAAAGCCTTACACAGCCTTACAGGGTGAAGCGCCATAGCAATCTAATTATTTTACGAGTATGGAAGATACCAAATGTCTGAGCTCGGCAAAGAAGGCCAGCTTCTTCGCCGAGCTCTATATCTAATATCTCAGTATCTTATGAGGAAAAACTGTTTTTTAAATAGGTTTTATATTAGGAACTCTTACGAACATTGAATATCAATTTGAAGACGTAATACAGCTTATAAAGACCACCCTTCATATCATATTTAAATCTATTACTGTTATTGACGAAGTTGATGCGGAGGATGATACACTCCAGCCTATGTACCTTTCGAAGACATTTATATCTACTTAAGGATCCCCTTTTCGTATTCCCCTTACATTACGCATCGGATAAAAATATTGCAAATGGAATGAAATGTAATACGCAAAATCGAACTGGGAGGCTGATGATACTTGTTCGTAGCGATGCATTTAGAAATTAGGCGATATGTGTTTCCACAATCGCATAGAGTAAGATCCCAGGGCCTTCAGACATTACTTATTTATAAAAAGTGTGGAATAGTGTTCTTATGTACTAAGAGCGTATATATACCCACTAAACTGGGTAGACACCTAGCTGACTTTATTACCGATATCAGGTGCGTAAGGAGAGTAAAATAGGAATCACTTTACTAAGATTCATCATCTTAGCTGAAAGACGTCCTCTGCTGGAAATAGGCTTCCCCTAATGATTTTCAAAACGTTTGGTCTTGAGCTAACCTTATCCATCGGCTACGCGGAACTTTTACCAGGTCGTCGGTCCACCTTGTTGGAGGCCTAACCCAGTGCGTCTTCCACTTCATGTTCGCTATTCCAGAATAATTCTGCTCCAACGGTCATTGGTTGTGCTCTTTCCATTGTCACTTAATTGTAGAAATTCTTTTTAAATTATTCAAGATTCTAAGACCCTTCAACAAAACACAATAGAATGCGCCCCTCATCCTACAATTCCCTTCCACTCCATTGCAAAAAATATACTTACCTACAATCATGACATCATTGTAGCTGTAATCTTGGCTATATACCAACATATTCATATTTACGTAGGTCGATTACTTATAACTGTTCCATCCCGGTCCCGATATCCTCGACCCGTCCACAATGCACGCCTTCGAGCGTCTCAAACACATTACCTTCCATCAGATAATATTGCAAAATGTACTCTATCTACTAGGAACTAAGGCTTCAATTTGCGATGGCTGTGAAGTCCACACGTGCCTTTATTTAGCCTTATATAGTACTATTTTAATCGATTGTCCATCCATGCGACGTGGAAGTGCTTTGATTACCGCTTCCTCCCCTTTATTTATTTTTAAATTGTTCATCGAGGCTTTTTGTCCTGGCCAGTGTCCTTTTATTAAATAGACCGTAATTTACGTACCTAAAACGGTTTTATTTGTTGGTTTTATTTACCTCTAAATGGACTGTTAAACGATTAGATCGGCTATCGGTTGCTATGGACTGATGATGTCATTCGTCTTTATGATTAAATTTAGGAACATTATGTAAGATAGCTTGTTGGGCCGTGTTGTTAGGAGTAAATTGATTAATTTATATTTAATCCATTAATTTATTGCAAACATATTTTGAAAGCGCATAATTAAACAAACTGTTAAATTTGCAATGACCGCACGTGTGATCATCTCTCCCACGGTAAAAACTTTGTGTGATCCAGAAATACTTGTACCGAGATATACCTTACATTCGTGAATTGTGTAACGTCCGAGCCATGATTCATACTGCGAAAGTTGTCTTTTTAAATAAATTATATTTGTATCTTTAATTACACATGACTGTATAAGCCCTAACTAGACAGAGCCTGTACTATAGCAACCTGACAGCTGATTTACATAATAGGTTCTATTACAGTCTAAAACCGGGTATCGACATCGCAAGACTGCTCATCTAGTCCTCACATTGAGCAGGCAGTCAGTCAGGCAACGTTTAAATTGGCTCGCGAGGCAAACGCGTCTCCGCATCATGATCCTGCCTTCTTCGCAAGGCAGCTTTGTGATTCCCGCCCTATGATTAGTCTCACTTAGTCAAATGGTAGGTACTATAAAATTCTATTGTTTCTTCCCTCGTTGAGATTTATTAAAGGCTCAAAGAATAAATAATTCATTGACGGCACGAGTACAATTTATATTATCTACTACGTGTTACATACATATATTCATAGGATTGGTGTTTATAAATCGTCTAGGCCAGTTTCAAATAGCCCAGACGGATAGGTATGCCGGTGCATGTATTACCATTGATGAATGTATTATACTCTTATTGAGATGCGAATCTGGATATTAAAATGGTTGACTTACGTCAGACGACGGAAATAGTTCATAAACATGATATTTGTGTTGTTGTTCATTGAAATGATCTTCAATAGTTTTAATAATAATGGTCTCTTACAAGAATTTTGATGGCTGATCTTAATGGATATCAGCCATCTGTTCGGAAGATATTATAATGCATAAGTGTGTGTGTGGAAATACAGGTGTACTTTCAATTTCTCACTCTCATATTCCGACAGAACAGCAATCCAACATGACTGAAGAAAGATCAAACTTAGGACCAACGACTGCACACAATCCAAGGCAAGGGTGTGTAAACACTGGCAATTTCCAAACTTCCTTGACAGAAATACCCTTTTTTTGCCTGACTCGGAAATCGACCCCGGGCACCATGATCAGCAGTTGCTATTAACGGTTAATAGACCAATGAGGCAGTTATTTAAAATTACAATACTAGGCTATTGTCCGTTAAGGAGATCCCTCGTGGGAAGACGATCTTGAATGCAGTATTTAGTCGAAGTTAGTTTACAATATTCTCAATGTACTTTTACATATGTACTAGAAACAGTAGGTACAACAACGTAGCAAGTAAAGTCAAAGCTTGTAATGAAAATATCTACAAATAAATATTGGATTTATTTATTTGATTCCCGTTGGGTGAAGCATTATTGAGTTTCTCTCTGTCGAGAAATTGTATCAGGCGATTGATTGCACATAGTTCCACGGAGGGTCATTAAATAAGAATGCGCTTGTTATAAAACTTCAGCTTTTCATTTTTGTTCTTTATTTGAAATTCAGAGATGTGTTTTGAAAGAAACGTTTTCCTATCCCAGGGATACTCTTTCTTAAAGCCCTGGTGTAAACAATGGTACAGCAACACACAAATGATACCTCCGGTATTGCAAGCGTCCACAGACTACGGTAACTGCTTACCATCAGGAAGGAAGGAAGGTATGCTTGGTTACCACTTTTGTAGAATAAAAAAAATAGTACAAATTTAACTTTAAAGTATAAAGCTTTGAGGTTGCTACTGATCATAATTCAAATTTAGATCAAAAATAAATCGCTGTAAGAATATCACGATGTGGCCTGTGACTATACTGGCAGTAAAGAAGACTGTCGCGACGTATGACGTCCGTCATGGCACAGTCCAAATGCTTTGATGTGCTACCGCTTCATGTTTGAAAATCTATACTAATATTATAAAGCTGAGAGTTTGTTTGTTTGTTTGGTTGAACGCGTTAACCTCAGAAAGACCTGGTTCGATTATAAAAATTCTTTAGTGCATTTAGTGATATATCCAGGAAGTGCATTTATCCAGGAAGGCTATATAACATCACGCTATGATCAATAGGAGCGGAGCAGTAGTGAGATATGTTGCAAAATCAGAGAAAATATTCTAAATTACCACGCGGACGAAGTCGCGGGTGACCCCTTATATTATAATGACGTTATAGAAGAACTTACTTGGCATTTTTAGGAGAAGTGTTGGGTTGACAGCAGGACCTGTACCGCAACACTGCTTCTGTAGGAGTCAGGGCTTCACTTTCGTCCGCCGGGGCCTCGCACTCGTCCGTGACGAGTGGAGCGCGCGCCGGCGATGTGTGAGATCCGTACCCGTCGGAATTCAGCTGGAAGATAGTTTGCACTCTAATATTATGATATTTATTGATAATGTATAGTCAGAAAAAGAATTGAGACAAGTACGACTAACGGCAACGGCATAAAAAAGTTATTTTACACTATAGTAGTACCATGTTTATAGGTTATGCTGTACAGACAGTAAAATAATTGATTGAACATTTATTCTTATTGAAAAAAGTTGCCTATTTAGATAGTTATTAAATCAAATACAAACGTGCATCACAATATAAAGGTTTGTCCTATCTTGAAATTGGACTTATAATTTCTAGCTTAGTTCATTCATCATGGGGTTATTAACACCTGAATGTACCTACCTGCATTAAATTCTACTTGTCTACACTACAAAAAATAATATAACAGATTCGTACAGATACTATATTTTACTAGCACTCTATTTTAATAAGAAATAACTGCATTAAACGCAAAACTAAAAAAAAAATACTTTAACATTTGTGATATTGATAATACAAGTTTATATCTATCAATATTTGTATAAAACCTAAAAAATAATATGATCCTAAAAATATTTTCCAGGCTTTATAATTCCGTTTGAGAAGTTTTTTTTAAGTCCAGAAAAACAGGACTTTTACTATTTTTACTCCAGGTTTGGGTCTTACAGCAGTATATCTAGTATAAAACTCAAAATATTATAAATATATACTTATTACGTATATTGAAATAAAAATCTGTAAAGGTACGGCCAGCAACAAAAAAACTAAATACATATATGATACAATAATTAAAAGTTATAAACTACGTTTTAAACAAATAAAATGAAATAACGTACCTCTCTTAGTACGAGTTTTTGTGTTAGATTTTTACAAAACAAAATAGCGTTTAGTCGTTTTTCTTACATTCATTTGCAACTAATGCATGTAGACTAAAATAATACAATCTAAACTTCGCAGTTTGAGTCTTCGATATAATGCATAATGCAAATGAAAGTACATAGTACACGTTATCACAAGCTAATCATACTTAGTAATTGACGACGAAAACTTAAACCTTTTTCTAATTACAAACTCGTACTAGAGTTACTAAATTTATTTATAGAGATTTACAATCAATGTCATATAAAATATACCTACATTTATTTTTATTGCTGACCATACTTGTCCAACTATTACTAAAAAAATAATTGTTCTAAACAACCACATCAAAAATATTAAAATCAATAAATTTTCTATCACATATATGGCAAATACTACTAATTTTGCCATAATGCTTATGTTTAAAATACTTATCTAGAAGAACCTCTACGTCTATCTAAGATATTGTACCGTTATCTACTTAACTACTCAACTATGTGCGGTAATGTGGTGGGTGGATAGTGTTAAATAGTTTTACTTAGTAATCTAGTAGGTAATAAGGTAAGAAAGAAAAATAGGTACCTACTGACGGAAATTTCTCAACTTTAAGATTATTTTATACTATGCTAATTCTACAAGAAACTTTGATTTATGATTAATTTTATTTATTTGGCCTAATTTGCAGGACGCTCTTAGTATTTTTTTGTAAAATATAGGTAGCAATCAAACGTACGGGCCGCCTAGTACCTAGTATCTAAGCAGTTTTCATAGCCAATGGACGCTTGCAATGTCAGGAGTATCACTCGCGGTTTGCCTTTTCTACATCTATATGTATCTGCTATAAGTATCCCTAGGCTAGGAAAACGTTTCCTAAAAACACTCATCCATAAATGAGCACTTGAAAAGAAACAGAACTTACACACAGGAATACAACAAAGCATAAAACTGTATGTAATTATTTGACTGTGGTCTATCATTAACGGCCGCTTTCAATATTCAATCTCAATCCATTTATTGCTATCCGAGAATGATTATTGAAGCTTTAACAAATGTCAATCTTTTTTTTGAATCGATCTTCAGATAAACATCGTTATATAAATGTTGTGAAATACGTCTAACAAGACGTAACAAGCTGTGGAAATAATCGATTCTAACGACAAGTTCTCGGATAGCACAATTAGTACTGGACTGAACTGAAACACGAGATCTGTTGGTACAAATTCCGCTTTGAGGTGGATTTTCCAGACAATTAAGACGTGAAGACAAGTTAGTATATTCGTGTCTTTACTATACAGTTGAGGCCATATTGTGTCTTTGGATTTCAAGAGAGGAAGGGCGCCATACAAGAGCAAGTAAACAAGACTGAGAAACAACCACCACCTTACAAAAGACCACAGCCAAATAATAACTTCATATAGTGTTAAAAGTTGTGTTTCTGTGCATGAATAGGTAGGTATAGGTCTCCTGCACATTTAAGGGAAACTTTTTTTTATATGTACCGCTAGGGGCAAACACGTATACGGCCTAACCGTAGCCTATGGACGTTTGCAACACGAGAGGTATCACATGCGTGTTGCCGACCTTCTTCTTTTTACGCCAGGCTTTAAGATTTCTTTGCTTGGAAAAGTTTATTTAAAACACATCCTTAAATGAGCGCTGGATGCCTGTACTCACACACAGGAACACAACCACACCGCTGTGTGTAGTTATTTAGCTGTGGTCTTCTGTAAGGTGGAGGTACTTCCCCAGTCGGGCTTGCTCGCTAGTATGGTGCCCTACCTCTATTGTGGGTTACTCATGAATTCGTGACACAAAAATCTCGTATTACAAGATCGTCCCACAATGCGCGACTAATTTTATTGCAAGCGTCCATAGGCTACGGTAACTGGATACCATCAGGCGTCTTCTAAGCTCATTGCAATTCATTCATTACAATGTATTTGTACCGTTGCGTAATAGGTATCAATAAAACATATTATACGTATTTTTTAAAACCAATCCTACTATTATTATAAACGCAAAAGTTTGCAAGAATGTATGAATATATTTTTCTTACTCTTTCACGCAAAACCTACTAAACGGATCTGGATTATGAAATTTGGCATAGAGATAGATTTATAGTCTGGAATAACACATAGGCTACTTTTTATCCCGAAAGAAATCTCTGTACCCGAGGGATTTTACGCGCGGGCGAAGCCGCGGGCGGAAGCTAGTATGTAATCTTTGTTATATATGTTGATAAAACATTATTCTACTTATAGTTTTTATTACTACCTTAGGTACCACTTCAGCGTCCTGCAATCTAGACATTAGTGTTTTGAGTCTTCAAATACTTAATCATAACTAAATATAATACAATTTTTACAACAATAGACACTATTGTACCTACCCCTAAGCTATATAAGTCACTTACGCTGTACATCCCTTATGGGATCCGAGGAAAATGCTAAGAATGACTGATAATTAAATTAATATTTTTAAAGCAAGTTTTGTGTAAAACTTTTAATCTTAGTTTGTCATAGTTGTCTTGGGATCACCAAAATTTGTGACAAGAATTCCTTTATAGAATAGAACTTCAAATAAGTAGAAAGCTTGTAGAGTATTAGGCCTGTTCCACACTCACGGCGTATATATGTACGTACAGATGCGAACGTAAAATTGAAGGAAATATAATTTTTGCTTTCTTTTGAGAAGACAATACCAGCACCATTGAACAAGTCCTCTGTTATACGTGAATTTACAAACATAAATTTAACGGCACACAAAGTACACCCAGTTACAATAATTTGAGGATCATATAATTTGTTTCGTATGGGGATCGAACCCATAACACGCCGCGCGGTGGTAAATGGTGAAGTAACTTTAGCCACTGAACCTATCATGTCTTGTCTTCACAAATATCTATCATAAATGAATAATGTCCCATTATTCATTTTGGTAAATTGATTAATACGTTAGCATCAGTTCGCGCCGTGAATATGGAGCGGACTTTGTAAAACTGCCATGAACATTATCTTATTCAAATTAAATTTTATTAATATCTGTAAATGTGATCCCCATGCTCAATTAGCTATAACCAAATTTGGATTATCCAACGACCCAGAAACAAGGTTGCAGTATAAAATAATAAGCAGGCAGATATATACCTACTCGTATATTATCAAAGGAACCGATGTTTCCTAAGTACCTCCTTGATACTCTACTATAAGTTTTCTGAATAGAAATTAGTTAGCTGTTTTAAATTTAAAAGGTCGTAAGAGACGTTTGTAGTTGAGCAGTACGATAACAAATTATTTTAGAATGTAGACCAATGGCAACCCTAATGTTAGGTAATAAAGTCAACTTTCAAATTAAGATTTAACATGAATCGCTATACGGAGTTCATGGTGTTGGATTTAAAATTTATCTTTTTAATTTTAAGATACATTTTTAAGATATTCAATTCTACAAATCTTTTAAGTCTTTTACGCCTTGTCTACTTGAAAGAAACTACCCAAATAGAAGAGGATCACGGGGACATAAAAGGTTTTATAATGCCTTTCAGCATTTTAATTACTTGAGACTCGACTAGGTTCCTATACAATGTTCATAGCAATTATAGTATGAAGATGTGAATGATATGAGCTCACTTTGACGATGGTGCCGACCTGGGTGTTTTCTGGTTCAGCGCGTGGAGCTTCTTTTTGCTCCTGTTCTACTGGTGCGCCCAGCAGCCGCTCCTTCATCTCGTGGATGTAGGGGCAACGCTGCATCGCGATGTAGAACTCGCGCACGCGCACCTGTTGACAATAAGTAAATATATGTTTAATTGTTTGATATACGAGTATGAATAGAATAAGTTTTGATCTCTCTCTGGTTGTGTCGGTTTGCTGTCCGATAGGAATAATAAGGGGATATAGAGCAGTCCTCTAAGCCTCAGATGGCTAGTCTTTGTGGAAATTAGCCGCTATCGGTTAGGAGGACAATAAGTAAATGTTTCGCTAGGAATACGCAGAGGTGCACAGGGGGACTTTGTCGGTGCAATTTTCTCAGGTCTTCTACAATTTTTAGACCCGACATAATCGCCTCGCTTCCGCGGACGCTGCGGAATAAGAATAAGACGCATTTCCTCCTCAAAAAAGGAGCACGCTGTAATGAAATTATTGACAAAAGTGACTTGAGACTTAAATTTCAGCCTTGAAATCCTTGTTAATATCAATCCAAGGTTACTCCACCAATCTTTAAACGGAAACAAAGTTCACATCGCCCTGTGGGAATGAATACACCTTACCATATCAAAGTGATAATGGTTACCTACGCCTTAAGAATTACCCCTCTTTATATGGGAAACGATGCATGTGCTGAATACGAAATACCGCCTTGTGTCATACAGTCCCCGTTATGGAGGATGACGTAAGAAAATTGATGAATCGTGGCATACATCTGTGAAGATCGTGTATGATTATATCGATGCTTTTGGAGCAATTCACCAGGTAACATCTGTCTTTGTTGTGTTGTTTAATCTATACTAATATTATAAAGCTGAAGAGTTTGTTTCTTTGTTTGGTTGAACGCGCTAATCTCAGAAAGTACTGGTTCGATTTGAAAAAATTGTTTTTTTGTTGAATAGTGCATTTATCCAGGAAGGTTATATGCTATATAACATCACGCTATGATCAATAGGAGCGGAGCAGTAGTGAGATATGTTGCAAAATTGGTGGAAATATTCCAAATTACCACGCGGACGAAGTCGCGGGCGACCCCTAGTAATTTATATATTGTTTTGTTGTGTATCAAGATTTATTACAGAAATAATCATGCTTCGTTATAGCTTTAAAAAAAATGCTGCGTAAAAATGGTAGGTAAGAGCATCGTTTTTAAAGGACTGGACGGATTATTCTACTTTCTAGCTCCAAAATGATCTTGTATAAGTTTCATTACTTATATATTTTTCACTTTTTAGTGGCTTTTTGTTCTTTTTTTTAAGTAAGTTTATTGTTTTCGTTAAATATATTTATCAAATCTTGTAAAAATGTATTTTTTTTTTGTTAAGTTGTGTAGTATTACCAAACTGCTAATTTAAATATAAGTGGACCAACAGAATTAATATCAAATTAATTATGAAGAGTAAGTAATAGTTCTACTAATTGAGGAAAAACGAAAAGATCAACAGGTCAGCACGTTTTGCGAGGACAATAGTAATTAACGAAAATAAAGCAATTTATTCAAAGAAAAAAAATCCAAAGAAGCCAAATGTAGGTATTGTCCTCACAGGTGCGACCCAGTTAGTCACTTCAAGTAAGTGTTTGATTGACGTGTTTGTTGTAAGGATTCGTCTACACAGCTTGAGGAAATAAGCAAATAAGCTTAAATCGATATTTTTTTCTACTCCTGTTTTGCTCTATTTTTAACCGACTTCAAAAAGAGGAGGTTATCAATTCGTGTGTATTTTTATTTTTTTTATGTTTGTTACCGCAGAACTCCCTCATTTATGGACCGATTTGAAAAAATCTTTTTTTGTCTGAGAGGACATACTTCCAGTTTGGTCCCATTTTCATCAAAAGAAAGTTCTGATGATAGGATCCATGAGGAATTGAGAAAACTCCTCAAAAATTATAGGCACACATATAGCAATTTCAATATTTTTAACAACACATCAAACATTTGCAATCAGAAAGTATAATATGATGAAGTAAAACTGATGAAGAAGACCACAGATGGCCACCTGAACTTCTCAATAATAAGTATTTTACGTATGGCGATTAAATAAATTTCCATTATGGTTGCTAAGGTAGCTCGGCAACGGAACTTCATAATGAAACAATGAAATCTAGCCGTTTTTAAGGTTTTGAAATTCTGCAACTTGCCGTACTGAAGTCGGTTTTTTTTTTGTTAAAATTATTATTATTAAAAATAGAGCAAAACAGAAGTAGAAAAAACCGCACCATATACAGCTACATTTTAGTTGTCCGTAAAATGTAGCTGTATACTTCCTATTGATTAAAATGATTTTGTAGCTTCTTATTAGTAAAAAAATTTTTAGAACGAATCAATAATTCTAAGATTTTTTTTTATACTACCAAGGTGGCAAACAAGCAAACGGCCCGCTTGATGGTAAGCAGTTACCGCAGCCTATGGACGTTTGCAACACCAGGGGTGTCACTCACGCGTTGCCGACCTTGTAAAAACCTTATAACTCCTTTCTTGAAGAACCTCATGCATGTATTTTAATAGTCGAAATCCACAAAGCTGTTTAACATAGGCAGTACCTATCCGTGGAATGGGCGGCAAGGCGCGGTCACGCAAAATACAAATCTTATAATAAAATTACTGCACGACAAACTACCTATTATTTTTTTAAATAAATACGTATATAAATGAATATTTTGTCGCGAAGTTGGATTAGATATTTTATGTGCAATTCCAACTTTTATATTTGCAAAGACCACCATACACTATAATAATTGCGAACGTGACGAAATAGTACTTTGGTATACTGCCAAAGTTATCTAAATGGTAGCAATCTAACTTTTCCGGCAGGGGTATTCCGTAAGAGCAAAAACCGAGCCACCGCAAAAACCGAGCAAAATCTGGCTGTCAGATTGAAAATCGGTATTCCGTGAGAGCCCTTTTTGACGTTTAGTCAATAGATTGTGCCGTCACCGAGCAATCAGAACTATCAGTTTGCCATTGCTGTTTCTTAGAGAATCAGCCGGCCGGAATGAGGGAATACAGAGTGCACCTGTAGTTGCGGACACATTTGTGCACTATAAACTATAACATTTCCCGCGCAGATGTCTAATCTCCATCAACGATAGCCATCATACTCGAAATTAGATAAGTAGTAAATTATTTACAATTACTACTAGCTCCCGCTTGCGGCTTTGACCTCGTGAACAATCCCACGAAAACAGAGTTTTTTTTTAGACTAGACTCTAATTTATTTCTACGCCAAATTTCATCCAAATAAGTTTAGCCGTTTTGGCGTGATTAAGTACAAGTATCCAAACATCCATCCAAGCTGATGTTTTGGTTTGTTTTAATCCTTACTAATATTATAAATGTGAAAGTTTGTGAGTGTGGATGGATGGATGGATGTTTGTTACTCTTTCACGTAAAAACTACTGAACGGATTTTGGCACAGAAATAGATAATGGTCTGGAATAACACATAGGCTAGGTTAGGCTTTTTACAGCGATAACCGACATCCACGCGGGCGGAGCTGCGGGCAACAGCTAGTATAATATATTAATAAATTAAAATAAGGATAGACTCAAACAAACCAGTTTACCAGAAAGTTCTCAGCTATACCGCAGTAGCAATCTAACTTTTCCAAGCCAAAGGAAGTAAAATATATCGTTAATATTGCAGACGCAAATCCTTATTTACTGACGCGCCAGTATTACGCCTGTATGAGCATAGCAATCGACCTGTAAACTACAAGCGATATGAAGGCAAATCGTAGCACGAAGCCTACACTAGCGAGCAACTAGGTTACATTGCATTTGTATTATAAACTCTTTAGCTTCATGAAACAACTCAGGAAAATAACTATAGTCTATTTCACATAGCATTGGTACTGTGACATTTAACATTTGAAGATAAATATCAATGAAAATTATAGACGATTAAATTAAAACCTGTCGCTTGAATACTCTAGACTCTAGATCATGCGATTAGCCAATTGGTTAGACATTGATTCAATCATTTTCTTTTATCTTCATCGTACAATGTTAAACGACATAGTACTGCTATGTGAAATGTACTATATAACGTCCGTCCTCATTCTACCCTATTATAGGGATTTATTTTTGAATGCTTAAATTAAATTGTAAGATGTCAACTTCGTTATCTAGCTTTATGGTTATTGTCTGCAATTCAAAAGAATGAAAATAAACTGTACGTCATGTTACGGCCCCTAGGTATTTTAATGATGTGTCAAATGTGTCAATTTGAAATTGTGAGGAAGTTCTATTTATTTTCAACCGACTTCAAAAACGAGGAGGTTATCAACTCGTGTGTTTTTTTTTTACTATCGATAGTTAATAGTTGCAGAGATCTTAAGGCTATGTTTCTTTACCATAAATTAAAAGTATATTTGGAGTGCTCTTTACAAAAGTTTTTTTTTGGTGAAACCACAAACTCCACTTTAGCAGTCAGGATAACTAACTACTATACCAACAGGTCAGTCTGTAATGGAAATAGGTTGAAAAATAGAATGTAATCAAGGATTGTAATAAGGAATGACGTAGGCGTCAAATTTTCATCCAAAAAGTGACAAGAACTGCCACGACCACACTTTACGTTTTTGCTTCATTTTCTATACAAATATTGAACAAAAGAGATTTTAAAAAGTAAATTATCTAAGTAATAATTAAAGATGAAACATCATTACCCTTAATAGCACTTACACAAAAGTAATAATGTATTTAAACCATAACTTACATGTAAATGAGTGACTGCTCTTATCGGGCACAATAAGATGGGGCTGACAAGCGGAGGCTTTGTCGAATACGAAACGTTTTCATCTGTCAACCCGAATCTTTGGAAAGTTTTGTGAATGTGGACAACTGTCATACGATGCCGAACAAACATAAATTATATACCTGCAGTTTTTATTGAAACAGAAATATGGCGCGTAATTTTGTCATCAGTTACATCGCCATATTGGTTTTGGTAGAACGCGAGAGAAAATTGCCCACATTTTTTTATAGAGAAATTAAGATAAGTAGAATAATTTTAAGTATTAACTTATACCGAATGTATGCTCAGCAGTGGTCTTTTGATGTCTTCACGCTTTCACCAATTCAATAAATTGCAACTGTCCCACAATGTCTTGACAGCTTAAAATCAAAGCAGTTGACATTGCTTTTAACAAATTCATTAACACATTGCATTAAAAGCTGCTGTACTGATAAGTCTTTCGGAAACCGGTTGTAAGTCAATGCATAGCTCTGTTTTTACTTAAGCAAAAAATATTAAATACGATAAAAAAACGCCCCGCCCGGCATGGGGAACAACCTCTATACCTCGGGGGATATTACAAATAAAATAAAATATAATTCACAGACACAAAGCACATTCAAACTCAGAAAACATATTTAGAAAAAAAAAATAGTTTTTTGAGGATCACATAAAGTTTTTGGGAATCGAATCTACAACATTCGGCGCGTGTTCGTGGCGAGGTTACCCCGAGCTTTCGAAATAGATCGCTTAGGAGAAAGGTCTACGGAGTAAAATGTCGGTCTTCATGTCAAAATTCATTGTTAACTAGTCGCAAAGAAAGTGCCTCATTAAAACCTTTCGACTTCCAAGGAAGTCAATTAAAAAATCCACAGCACAAATTAAAAAGTAAGTAACGAACGCGTTTCTATGGCGCACTGCATCTTGATGTGAATTAATGCTGTCGTCAGAAAGTACAGTACGAAGTACGCTTTTTGCTCTTATAGAAACTTCTATTATGTGGGGGGAAAATACTGGCAGATATGTGTGTGGCTTGCCAACCAGTCTGACCAAGTCTGGCGGAATTGTGTCTATGTGACAAATGTATTGAGAGAAAAAGTTAAGTATCTGAACGGTTGATGGATGGTAGAAGGAAAATTGTTGATATTTTATTGCATGCGTCAGTATGGTGATGGTATGGACATTGGTAGTGGTTATTTAGTTCTTACCTAACATAAAACGTTAGTTAAATATAGCGTATTATTTTCTTATATTTTTGAAGTTTTTTTGTCTTTTTTTAATACTACTTGCTCTTTTTTTTTATTTGCTCTTCTTTTATAAGACAACTCCCGCACTAGAGAACAAACTCTGTGTCGCGGGGGACTTTACAAATATACAATTAACGGACACAAATTACACCCAGACTCAGAACAACTCTTTGTGGGTCACACAAAGTTTTGCCCTGTGTGGGAATCGAACCTACAACCTCGTGCACAGCAGGCGCATACTGCGGCCACTGGACCACCGAGGCAGTCAACTTGGGTGACAAACAAGCATACATCCCGCCTGATATTAAGCAGTTACCGTAGCCTATGGACGCTTGTTATACCAGGTGTATCACTTGCGTGTTGCAGACCACTTTTTTACACCACGGCTTTAAGATGGAGTATCCCTGGGATAGGAAAACATTTATTTTAAAACGCATTCCTAAATTATCGCTGGAGACCTGTACTCACACACAGGACCACAACTTCATCGCTGTGGGTAGCTATTGGGCTGTGGTCTTCTGTAAGGTGGAGGTCCTTACCCAGTCAGACTTGCTCGCTAGTATGGTGCCTACCTGTCTGCCGAGTCATCGTCTACCAATAAACCTGTTGGGCCAAAATAAATTAGATTTCTACTAGGCAAAAATCTTTGTTGGATGACCACGATTAATTGTTGTGTTTAATTTATGTTTGTCGATTGTCTGGTTGCATAGCACAGCTCATTTGGCATCAGACGGCTGTCCGTTTTTCGAAGATATTAGGTATATCTATATTAATATTATAAAGCTGAAGAGTTAATCTCAGAAAGTAATGGTTCGATTTAATTTTTTTTTTGTTGAATAGTGGATTTATCCAAGAAGGCTATAGGCTATATAACATCACGCTATGATCAATAGGAGCGGAGCAGTAGTGTGATATGTTGCAAAATCGGGGAAAATATTCCAAATTACCACGCGGACGAAGTCGCGGGCGAGCCCTAGTTATTATTTTATAGGTACACACTTTGTTTTCTCTATCTGATTCAAAGTATGTATATAAGTAATATCAAGATGTGTTGTAATTAATTGTGTTAATTAAAAAGGAACCAGGTCATTAGACCAATAGTCTAACAAGTAATATGATAGCCTCGGATCTAATAGTTTACTATCCAAATCAAGCATTCGTCAAGGCTCTGTGGAATTTGATACAGTTTGTTCGTAACTAGTCCAGCCTAATTCATTGAAATGTAAAGTTTATGTTTATAAATAGTTTATGTAATTTAATATCAAATATCAGTCTATGTTTTTTTACTAAGTTTGATTGCCTTGTTGGTTTTGTGGTTAGAGGGGCTGCTGCTAAACCAGAAGTCGTGGGTTTGTAATCCATCCAGGATTTTTTTCAAAGACATCTTCCTCCCTCAACAAGCAATTAATGGATACAAAGTACACCCAGACTCGAGACAACCATTTATGGATCACACATTTTTTTCCCGTGTGGGGATCGAACCCACAACACATCGCGCAGTGATAAATGGCGAGGTAACCACTTAAGCCACTGAACCAACCGTGCAGCCATTTGCCATTATGCAGTTGCCCTAATTTGGGATTACATAGCCATGTGTGAATTATCTCAAGATAATAATATTATCACAAAATGAAGCTAAAAGCTCTAAGTACTTGTACTTACAGTCTCTCGCTTATCCACTAGCATGGAGCGCTGGAATTTAAGTGGAAAACAGAAACTCTTTGTTAAGCCTTTTCTTCTCTTTAAGTGTGCGAACGTCGTCGCCTCGACTTAAATAGTTCGACCTATATTTTACATACTCTGGGACTATGAGGAAATTGTTCTAGAAGTAGCTTACATACCTATTTTGTTCTATAAAGTAATAGTTATATTACCTATGTGTATTAGGGGCTCGTGAAGCAAGCTTGCTCAGTTCAGTCTGTAGACGCGTGACCATTTTCCGCGATCCGCGAGATGCGTATGTCCCTCAGAGAGCACGTAATGCCGATGGTCCAACGCCTACGCTTACAAGTGATATAAACGGTAGTCGAATCGAATGGAACAGAAGGCTAATATATGGGATTTGACACTTTATAAACACTTTATAAACTTATGTCAAATCCCATGCAGTTGCTTTCTATTCTATTTGATTCGACTACTGTTTCTGCCACTTTTCTAGAGAGGCTGATCTTTCTTCGGTCGTGTCGGGTTGCCGTCCTATTTAACTATGAGAGTAAGGAATAAAGAGGCTACCTGTGTTTGCGCACAGATTTGTTATGTATGATAATAATTTGACTTACGAAATTCAAATCATTCTGGATATTCTACGAAGTTTGAGGCCATTTTGAATGTCACCCATACTGCGTTTTATGGTAGTTCGTTGTAAATAACTTCCACTAATCAATATTAAATTATATTATATGAATCATAATTAAACTGTATCTATTTAATTCTTTACCCTCTTCAACCTCTACAAAAAGCATTAGAGAAGGCCTGTCAAACTGGACAAGCTGTAAATAGAAAATCGGTTGCCGATAAAATAAGCTTAATTTAATTTGTTAGATAGAATTAAGATAATAATATTATGCATGTGAAGTTTTAGCAATAAAGGCTTATTTTATTGTATTATTAACTCATCAAAATACAAAGTAAAACACCTCTGTTGGCGCTAAAAGCATAACAAACTAAAACAATATTCTACTCCTATGTTACAGTCTAACCATGAAACGTGTAGTAAAACATTTTTAAATTTTACGACGTACGCGAACCTCTTACTAAAATGCTGTAAATATTAGAACATTAAAAAAGTAGGTCATCGTAACAACAATGTATTGAAGCCATATTTACTACACCGCATGTAAACATCGTTCTAGCAACCTGGTGTATGGCTATCAGCGGTTTATGGAGAATTTATTTCAACAAGCTATTACTTACGAGCTACCGAAGAAAAGAATAGACGGTACCTGCTTACTGCATGCAATGCAAAAGTTTGGATAGATTTTTGTTACTTTATTACGCCAGAACAACTTACCAGATCTTTATTTTTATACTACAAAGGAGGTAAACATGCCTACGGCCTGATTGAAAGCAGTTACCGTAGCCTATGGATGCTTGCAACACCAGAGGAATCACTCGCGCGTTGCCGACGCTTTAAAAACCTTATAAACTTTCTTGAAGAACCCTATGCTATAGCCTTACGGGAAAACCTCGGCTTGGAGCTCATTTCACAATTTAATTGTACGTGGTACCAAATTCCTCTGAAACCGTACAGTACGACACAATAGAGGTTCTAAGATGTGAGATCAGGTTGAAATTTGGCATAGAGATAGATTATAGTCTGGCATAGTACATGAAGAAATCACTGTTTCTGTAAGATTGTATGCAGAGGCAGAAGCTGGTATCATCATAAATGCCAGCCTACGTATGTCAGGACTCAGGTCCAAAGTAATTGATAACAAGCATAATATATCTTCCTAATGCCGTGTACCTACATTATTATTGTAACAAATAATTATCTTAAATATTAAAGAAATGTGGAAAAAGACGAGCCCGGAGCAGGATTCAAACCTGCGCCTCTTGGGTTCCGGCCCAGAGCACTATCAAATTATGCCCTCCGAGCTGATTGCATGGCAAAAATGCAAAAAATATTTAAAAATAATTATCTGTAGGGAAAGCCCATTATCACTCAACACTCGAATCAAACGTAGGACCTGTACGACATGTCGTACGTAGCGTAATGGTAGTCCGTGCAACTACGGCGACAGTTACACACACTACCATTATACGAAGCAGGGATTTGTTCCAGATTCGTCATCTTCCAAATTGGTCATATTCCAGATTCGTCATATTCCAAACTCGTAATTTTCCAATCTCGTCATATTCCAGATTTGTCATATTCCGCAGGCACTTATTTTGATGTTTATAATTGATGTAACAATATAAATCAACTTGATTCTAAATTGTGTTAAGAATAGATTTGAATAGCTTAGTATCTCTATATCTCTCTTTCTCTCTTAATGTGATACCTACCAACCCGTGTCAAGTAATGTGAGCCTAACTCATTTATGTCACCTACGTTACGAAGAGATTTAGGGCCACCTGAGAATTGAAGGGAATGTAAATTTGGGGACGTATTTCTAATCTTGAGCCAAGATTATCTACCAAAAAATAAGTTTTAACAACTTTTTGTTGTTGCACGGCGCGCGTGTTGTGAGTTTGGTTCTGACAAGGGACGAAAAATGTGTGATCTACAAATCATTTGTCTTTATGTTAGTCATTTCGTTATTCAATTTCATTTTTGCAATATCGTAAAATCTACTGTGAGATATTTCTTGTACAAGAGTTAGTTTAATGACTTCAACAATTTTTTTACGTAATACGTACATATAAATAATATTTTAGATGTACACTCCATTCGTTTTCATGTACTGATTAGGTTTATTTAATATCTAACATATTTGGTCATCTATGAGTCACGTCATAAAATACCGGGGTGTTATCCATTAAATAGTTTGTAGTCTACAGCCGCACTCAGTCATCTAACGGCTACTTAAGTCGCGCCTTAGTAGAGATTTATAAAAGCTTACTCTTAGAGTCAGCTAATGGTTCATTAACGACCCTAATCGGCAATTTAAGTTAAGTAGAGCAAAACCTTTACTTAAATTATTTTTGTCGCTTAATACACATATGACGGATGTCACTCTATTATATATTAATATGGTGAGAGTTGCAAGCTGCACCTGCCAACGGTATCGACGTTCTGTAGTAACCTATTTAGCGGTTGTTATGAAGCGTTGAATTATTTATCAGTATCTCTGTCATCGTGGTAAATGGCATTTAGCATCGCAACGATGGTATGGACATAAAGAGAGGAGGCCATCAGACTTCGTAGGGAATTTGGCACTACAACTTTCAGAGGTAGACTCAGGATATTATGGAAACATTAAGTGCTAAAGAACATAAAAGAGTGTTCAGTTACCGAAGATGATGTCAAAGACTGAGACAAAAGAGTGAAAGAATGAAACACAAAAGGCTGATCGTCGATCTTCATGTGGGATGTATAGTCACTAAGAGAGGAAGTTAAATACTTTGCCGCTAAATACTGAAATGACAGATGTCAGTAAGTTATATATTATTATGGCGAGCGATGCAAGCTGCACCTGACAACGGTATCGACGTTCTGTAGTAACCTATTTAGCGGTTGTTATGAAGCGTTGAATTATTTAACAGTGTGTCTGTCATCATGATAAATGGCATTTAGCATCGCAACGATAAATCATTTCAGTTTGGCTTCGTTGTGATGTAATAAAAAATAAACCAATTAATTTCAGCTGGGACAATAGGCCACCGTGTACGTTGGTAAGCCGTGACCTAATAAATTGAGGAGTTTAGAATTCTTATTGAGGAAGATTAAGGGCTGACTCGGTGGGTACTACCGTAGTACAATTAAATTTTAATTTAGTTGAAATTATGCACTAGATACCATTTTCATCCTTGAAATTATAGTCATCTAACTTTTGCAAATTAAAAAAGATATTTCATAAATCAGTTCAATCTTAAAATTAATAATTGACAAAATTTCTTTCTTTAAAGGTCCACTTAATTGGGATCATGAACGAGATCGCCTATTTCTCCTATATGAGGATCGAACCCCTATCGAACTAAGTGCAATAAGTCATAACCACTAAGCCACAAATAGTCTTCAGAAGTTTTTTTTCAAATAATCTTGTCAATGAGGCCACGTTTTCCTGTACCAGATTAAAAACACATACATATGTTCCAGATCCCTTTAAAATAAACAAATATACTCGTACAATTATTTCCTAGCACGATTTATGTCGAGATTCACATCTTCCTCACTCCCGACCTGGTTAAACGGATACTGAAGTAGGTTGCACGTATGAGACGGCGGTTTCCCGCACTCGGAAATTAATGTTCAGCTCTCGTTGTTGAATGTGGAACTGGGACCAATTCTCTTAATCATGTTGCTCTAATTAGAACTGTTGCGATGAGGGTTATTTCTTATATTGCGGCAAGGTCTTAGACACTCGATATTGGTAGTTGGAAGCTTAAGAAGTCTGATCCTATGGAATATCAATGTTTTCAGATGTGTCAGATGAAATTTAATGAAAAATAGTGATGTATCGATGATCTATTGAAACCAGTGAGACTGGAGTAAGCAACTCCAATCATTTTTCTCTTTAAAATCAGCGTCACAAAGAACACCTACACTCAGAACAGACCTGATTAAACTTTTTTTTTAGCTTTTTTAGAAATTGAACTCACATAATTCAGCCCAGTGGCAAATGAGAGGGAACCATGACATACTCAGTCTCAGAAGTCTAACATAAGCACCTAGTGAAATAGTGACTGATGCCTATTCTGTCGAAACCGGATAGATTGGAAGCGGCCCCAATTAACTTACTAGAAGTCACGGCAAATGAAAAATTGCGGGCAAAGTTTTTGACATCGGCTTTGAGACGCAAATAAATACCAATAACTTATAACTGTGTGTGTGGTGTATGCTGTTAATGTAAGTTGGTATTAAATCCTACTAATATTATAAATGTGAAAGTTTGTAAGTAAGTATATATGGATGGATGGATGAATGGATGTTTGTTACTCTTTCACGTAAAAACTACTGAACGGATCTGGATGAAATTTGGCACAGAGATAGATTATGGTCTGGAATAACACATAGGCTACTTTTTACAGTGATAACCGACATCCACGCGGGCGGAGCCGCAGGCAACAGCTAGTAAATAAATATTTTAAAATATAGTTACAAGAATATTAAATAAAGGCAACTTAATTTAAACTACGTACAAATAATCAGATTCTGTATATAAAATAACTCAGTAAATATGTTTTTTTTTGTATTTTTTAAAAAGACAACTCCCACACTAGAAACAAGCTCTGTGTCGTGGGAGACTTTACAAACATACAATTAACGGACACAAATTACACCCAGACTCAGAACAACACATTGTGGTTAACACACAATGTTTTGTCCTGTGTGGGAATCGAACCCACAAACTCGTGCACAGCAGGCGCATACTGCGACTACTGGACCACCAAGGCAGTCATGTAATAAGTAATAAAAAATAAATCAGTTATTCAATTTATAAATGATATATAAAATATTTGATTCCTGACCGAGAGTATTGGGATTGTATTCTGTGGAATGTAATTAGAGAAAAAATCGTAACGATTATTCTTCTGCAATGTTTAAACCGAAAACTTATTTTTCCGAATTTTTTGTGTTGGCGCTCACAATGCAGCCAGATTGACTGCATTGTTGGAAGCAGCCATCAAGTCCTCCAGGATGCAGGTGCTAGGGCATGCAGGGCACGATTATTAATATCTGTATTTTCGGCATATTTTGTTAGAATTCGCACAAACCGATTTTGCCTCTACGCAATAAACTCATTTTAGAATATATTATCGTAGTTTATTTGGTAACCATTTTGTTTACAATTATAAGAGTATACAAGTTTAGAATAGTTTTCAGCCTCAGAATTAATGTGAAACGCTTAACAAAATAAACATAGGTAAAATAATTGTAATGAGTAGGTAGTGCTGTACAACATTTTTTATTTATTTCTATTATTATTTTACGCTGCGATATAATATTCGTCTAGACCGATTTTGGTCACGGTGGCCAATCTCAACGGAGATTAGCCAACTAATTTTCTAGTTTGTAGATACTGTCTTCTGCTACTGAATCTCTGTATTATTTATTTCTTTTTTTCTTCACAAAATTGATGTGTTATTTCAATTTTTCAATTCAATTACATTATGCCTACCTATAATTGACGTGTAAGTGCCCCTTATAAATAAACAGTATTATGAGTATTATTAATGCACTCTTTATTCCTTCACTCTAATAGTCCGATGGGATGGTAATCCGACACGACAGGAGAAAAATCAGGCTTAGGTCCAGCTTTACGTGCTTTTCAAAGCACGGAGGGGGTCTTGTTGGTTTTTCGATTATGGTCACTGGTCACCTATCTCTGGACAGTCCGCTGTAAGCTTAGATCTGCTAGGGATCTTACTTAGCTACGAAAACCTCAAATTGCGATAACATTACTTATCTTAATAGCTATGTCAACAACTTATTGTTAACCCCTTTTAACACAGACGTTCTTTATAAAATCGTTCTCTCACGGTATTGTATAAAAGAGAACAATGGCTAGCCTAGGTGTCTTAAGGCATGTCTTATTTTCGAAATTCATAAGACGACAACTTTGTTACTTAGCTATAAAGTTGTCATTGTGCGAAATTTCTATTAAAATTCAAAATAAATCGCTTTAAGGTAATTGTACTCTTTCTGACCCAAAACTAAGCAAATTCAAATATTTTATTTGCCATAAATAGGGTAACTACATAATAGGTGTTACAAAATAATGATAATAATAGCAAAGAATATGTCTAAATATATACATATAAAAGAGCTTTTGACCGCGACTTCGTCCTCATCATCATCATCATCTTAACTCAACCCATAAACGTTCCACTGCTGGGCACAGGCCTTCGTCCTCATAGATGTCGATAAATATGTAGGATTTACTTTACACACAAATTTTGGCTTTTATTGCATATATTCTATTCTGATAAGCTTTAATATTGTCAAGTTTCAAAAAAAACCTTTTAGTTTTAGAGTGAAATACCTAACAAAATCCATTTTTACAAACTTTCAAGTTTATAAGTACTTAGTCCCTATTTGTAGTATTTAATACACTCCGAAAAACCTGCTGTAAATAATCTGATCATTTAGAATAAATTAACAAGGGACATGCTGCAGTATACTCTTCAATAAAAAACAAAGAGTCAACAGTTCAGAATGAAAGCCAGCTGAAAATACTAGAGTGTATTACGAGAATGCATGAACTTTTGGCACACTGTCAACAAATGAAAGGATAGCTGTGTAAACACAGCTGCCAGTCCAGAGATAACGATCAGTGGCAGCGAGCAAAAAGCCTTTTAATTATATGATAAGAACTAAACGGGAGTTTAGATAAAACGTGGAGTAGGTACAGCCTAATCTACATATAAATAAATGAATCCCTATTTCCTTGCTGTAACTTGCGAACAACTTTACCGATTTCATTAATATTTTTAAAAATAGTTTTGTAATACTTATAGAAGGTTTTTACGGATAAAATAGATAAAGTTGTACAAAAAGAAATCTCAATAATACCCATGCCTTCTTAGCTTAGCTTAGCTTTAAAGAAAATAATTTATAGCTATTTGAAAACGTTTACCTACCGTCAAAAAAATACTAATCATTGTTAAAAAATATCTTTGTGACATTCTTACTTAAAATAAACGTTTTGATATTTTATTTAGTATGGCCTTTTAAATAGCTAAATACAGACCCGTATACTGATATATTTCCCTGAAACAGACGAACTACATATCTATCAATTAAAAACCACTCTACACAATTAATTATTTTTAAGGGTTGGCAACACGCAAGTGATACCTCTGGTAATGCAAGCGTCTATAGGCTACGGATACTGCTTAACATCAGGCGGGCCGTATGCTTGTTTGCCACCCAAGTAGTATAAAAAAAAAAAAAAACCTCTATCAACATTTGAATATTCAAAACAAAACCACAGACATTCATTCTAGTTGGCAACACAACAACCCGTATTGGCAGTGCCACAGATAATATAATTTACTGTCTGACGATTTAACAGAAGCCTGAGGCATTTGCATAACAACAGATAAGCTGCTATAGTTTGTGTGCATCGGGAGTAACCTGTAATTTGAGCCTTTGTCTGGATTATAATGTAGGTACTGATTATAAGAAGGTTAAGATAAAGACTGCATGTAAGACGCAGAGGCATAGTGTAAGGAAAAGTCTCTATATATAGTGAGGACACAGTCACATTATGTCAACATAAATACAAGCATTTCCCAAGAGACTAAAGCATGGGGTTCTTTAAGAAAGGACTTATAAGATTTTAAAGGATCGGCAACGCGCGAGTGATACCCCTGGCGTTGCAAGCGTCCATAGGCTACGGTAACTGCTTACCATCAGGCGGGTCGTATTCTTGTTAGCCACCATGGTAGTATAAAAAAACATACCTACAGCTCATGACCAGGGCGCTCGCGCACCGAGGGTTTTCAAACTAAGAACGCCGCCCGGCAGAGGTATTCCGTAAGAGCGAAAACCGAGCGACCGCAAAAACGGAGCAATATCTGGCTGTCTGATTGAATATCGGAGCAAAATTTGGCTGTCAGATTAAAAGTCGGAATTCCGTAAGAGCGAAAACCGAGCCTTTTTGACGATTAGCAATCGTGTGTGCCGTCACCGACCAATCACAACTGTCAGTTTGCGATCGCTGTTTCTTAGAGAATCAGCCCCCCGTTGCGGTCCCCTGCCCACTACGTTGCCAGCCCCTACTTATAAGCCGACTAAATCGGTCCTAAACGGTAGGTATTTATTTCGACAGATTGCGGCAGTATCCTCACTATATAGAAAGAGGTCGTCGGTCCACCTAATTGTATGTCCCATCTTTCGTTTTCTCACTCCAGAATCTTTCTACCCTAGGGTATCGGTTCTACAAGCTATGTACTCTACCTATTGCCATTTAATTGAGGCAATCCTTCGAGCTATGTAGTCAGTCCACTTTGGTTCTCTTACGGAATTGTTTCCAATTCGATCTTACAGAACAACTCCAAGCATAACACTTTCTATACCGTTAATTTTAAAGTATTTCAACATCCATTGAGTCAGTATCAGGTACAGTATTTCCGTACATATTTCCCTACAAACTATTCAACTTTAACAGAATATTGCGCTGCAGCACAAAAGTTGAGTTACAAGCATTGAAGTGCACTATGCATATCATCTCTTAAAGTTTGCAACGCGAATATTGCGATGCGAGGAGAAGTGCAAATAAAATACGGTAAAATAAAAATACAACTGCGCCGTAGTGAGTTTACTAAAGTTTCTTACTCGTAAAATATATATTTATGTTAAGAGGTGTTACTTAACTTTATTATTGTAATGTTTTTAAACTAATTGATATTGACGAAATAAAAGTTCAGTTACACATTTTGGAACAGTGACATATTATTTATGTATCGGTTTAATAAGATGAAATGTTCCTCAATACAATTTAAAAATACACAAAAAAGGGAGGACTGCTTAATCGGCGTCGAAAAAAAACGACGCCAATTAAGCAGTCCTCCGCCCTTTTTGTGTATTTTGTATTATTATTAGAATTTATTTCTAATTTGTGTAAATATAGTTTAATATTTTATAATTAGTAATAAAAATACTTTAAAATAAATAATTGACAAACATTTTCAATTGATGTAAAATGCCTTTGTTCGCGGTAGGTCAACTTTGCAAAAGGTCCACTCAAATAAGTTGTAGGGGTTTCTCAAACGGTCCACTTCGCAAATGGAACAAAACTTAAAATAAATATTTTTTTAGTTTTATGGCAAATATCTAAAATAGGTCAAATCAAATCATCTGTTACTATTTTATTACAGCATCTGGTCAATTTTATTGCTTTCTGTAATATTCTTACACGAAAGTGTCAGGATGCCAGATTGTACAGCATGACGCCACTGCTATATATCTATTACATGATCTAAATTTGTTTTCTTACGTAGTAATTTTTTATTGCACATTACAAAAAAAAGGTACGTGTGAAATGGGCGTCCTTATCTAAGTGCGATTTCTTTTCTTTCTTATGCAACCTTAGCATGAACAGGACTAGAATAAACAAGTAATAAAATAATAATAATTTCCTCCTAACCGAATTTAGGTCATGGTGGATAGTCTCAACGGAGACTAGCCATCTGCGCGGGAGATATTATATTGCACAAATGTGTGCGCAAACACTAGCGCACTCCTCATTCCTTGACCCTCATAGTCCGATGGGACGGCAATCCAACACGACCGGAGAGAGATCAGGCGTAGGACCGCGTGGATGTCGGTTATTACTGTAAGAAGTCTATGTGTATGGTCTGGAATACAGACCATAATCTATCTCTGTGCCAAATTTCATCCAGATCCGTTCAGTAGTTTTTACGTGAAAGAGTAACAAACATCCATCCATCCATTCTTACAAACTTTCGCATTTATAATATTAGTAGGATTTAAAAAAACATCGCCAATTTTATTTGAGTTTTAAATGTTTTTTATACCACTTAGGTGGCAAACAAACATACAAGTCGACGGATAATAAGCACAAGCCTAAAAACGCTTGTAATGCTCGGAGTATTACTTGCATTTATCCTGTCCAAAAAGAGATTCCGTGTTGGGGCTATATTGGGTGTTCAGTTAAAAACAAAATTACCTCGCCCCCTATTATATGATAGAAACTTCGGTTTCATATATCTATCCTGTCAGAAAAGAATGCGTAATTTTAATAATACAATTTTAGATTAAAAATACTTATTTCAAAATACTCATTACATAATCTGGAATTGGCTTTTAACTTTGCCTTATCTGCCCATCGCCTACGCAGAGTCTTAGCCAACTTTTATAGACTCACGTGGGTTGATAAGGCCAATTGTATCAGTATTCTTTAATTTCCAAAAGCAATATTATACATAAATTATATAATCTATACTTCTATCCTTAATATCTATACTAATATTATAAAGCTGAAGAGTTTGTTTGTTTGCTTGGTTGAACGCGCTAATCTCAGAAAGTACTGGTTCGATTTGCATTGTGCATTTATCCAGGAAGGCTATAGGCTATATAACATCACGCTATGATCAATAGGAGCGGAGCAGTAGTAAGATATTTTGCAAAATCGGGGAAAATATTCCAAATTACCACGCGGACGAAATCGCGGGCGATCCCTAGTTATACATAAATAGATAGACTTAATTTCAAAACAATTGTTTACTTCCTTAACTATTTCTGTAACTCTAAACATGAATTTCAATAAATCATTTATAGCTCTGTAAAATATCGATGAGTTGCTAGTAGGTGCTAACCCTATTATAACCAGGAAGTTTGGAACGAGTGCGTCCATAAACAAACTCTGTCTGATGGACACGAAACATAGGGCTGGCATTTTTTTTTGGTATGTTATTTTTATGATTATTTTAAAAGGCATGTCTGATTCACCAATATGGATTACGTGTGTGAGTGAACTTTCTCTATCTCTCTCTCGATAGAGGAGAGGAGATTCATGTCCAACAGTGGGACAATTGTGCATATTTATTCAAAATGGAACTACACGACAAATTTAGTTTTTTATTTTTTTGAATAATACCTATTTAAAAGTGGCCTATATTCATATACAAAAAAAGGAACACATGATTTTCCCTTGGATGATTTTCCCGACTTAACAAGGCTACACGTACAGGCTTCTTAATAATGTATATGATGTATACTAAACAAATTATGTACTTCAATTTCAAACAAACACGATAAAAGGGACTTTAATATGATTGATACATAAAACGTTCAGTAATTTAATTTTATAGTCTCCCTTTAATAAACGCATCGGTCTGTTTCCGCACGTTAATTATCTCAACCTAGTGATGTATCCACAGAGAGATTTATGGTTTGAAAGAAGTAACCTCACGAGTTAAATGTAGAATGTTAAAATGTAGTACTTATATCTATAATTTATGTAATCAACTTGCTTACAATACAACCAATAAGTATATACACAATTGTATGTTGGAAGTTTGATTTAATTGATGACAATTGTATTTATATATAAATACAATTGTCATCAATTAAATCCAACTTTGGGAAAACAACGAAAAAATAGCAGATAGTAAAAAAGTTTATTAAATAAATTATTATTATATAAAATTCAGCTTCTCGCCCATTTTCTTAGAGAGATATTGGTCTCAAATTTGAATGATATATTTTCTTATACTTACCTACTTATTTTACTACTCCGTTTTTTTCCGAAAGTCTTTTTTTTTTTAATTTGACTCTTAATGGTGAACCTTGATGTAAATTTGTAACAAGCCATAAAGGAACCTGAAACAGATTTTCCTAGTTATTTTATGGCGGCGAATACGTGTTAGAATGGTCTATAATATTTTTGTATTTACCTATATCAACGTATTCCCCTTCTCCAGTGATTGCAAGCACCCATGGCTACGTATTAGGCTGGCTAAATGTTTGTTGTCTACTTAAATGGTATAAAAAAGATAATTAAGTATCAAATCATTAGTCCGTGTGGTGACGGGTTAAGAATACAAATGCCACCCTCCATCCCGTGGGTGTCGTTAGAGTCGACTAAGGGAGTAAGTCAGGCAGACAATATCCACTGCAAGAAAGAGAAAATTTAAACAAAACCCTATACCAACCCGTCTGGCCAGCGTGGTATAGTAGACTAATATCGCTCCAAATTAATGGAGGAGACCCGTGCCCAGCAGTGGGACGTTTATGGGTTGATGTATGTATCCAATCATTATGACATTAAAAGACAAATACAAAAGCATCAAACAAAAGTACTGTGTGATAATCACAAAACAACTCCTCTAGTTTTACTATTTCAGATAAACGTTTTATATCCTTTTTTATTCGAAACATTTGGTGACAGTCAAAGAAAAGTTTTACAGCGCTGAAAAATGTAAAAGAGTAAAATAGCTGTATACAGCTTTAGAGCCACAGTCTGCTTGCTTCGTCACATCAAAGGACCGTGTTGTGCGCCGTAAATAAGTCTGGGAGCCTTTTGATACACACATATAGGTACGGTATATGTAAAGGATGGGCAATGGATATAAGGGAGGGTTGATCGGTACGAAGGACCGAAATATAAAGTGAAAATGTTTGAACGTATCGCTGCAGGGAGTTATTACACTTCATTGGTCGATTAGGTTCTGTTTGACTCAATAAGCCATTTTGATAATCTTAAATGAAGTGTCGGTTACATTTCAGTCTTTTTATTAACATAATAGCATGTAATTTTTATAATAGACAAGAAAATTAATTTAAAATGTTATGTCAAATGAAATTTTATTTGGAAATTTTAAAATAGGTTTTGACTAAAAATGTTTAAAAACACGTTAGAATACAGAAGCCGATATAATTAGTAAAAAACCTGAAGGCATCAGACCATGAAATTCTGTCGGAATATCAGATTTAATTTTTTTAATAATTAAATCTGTTTTCTCATCAAAATAATGTTCTTTATCTAGAGGTCATTAGCACTAGCGTTAGATAGCACAAAACATTAAAGAAATATTTACCAGTTTACCTCGGTATTGGTAATAGGTACGAATCTACCATTTTAATTATTGGACTAATTCAATCGCCTTCTAAAACAACAGTTACTCGAGCAATTTGATACAGGCATTTATGTAGTCAATAATCTGTAGTATACTATTTTCTGAATATTTGTATTCCCAAATTCCCATCGCAAAATTTATAATTATGAATACTATATTTTGTAAATATATCATTTTAAAACCTGCACTAAAATACGAGTAGTATTTTTTAAACAAATGAAATGAAAACAAAAGATAAAAATACAATTACGCTTGAATACTCAGAAGTGCAATTCATTGTGAATACGTTTCAGTAATAACTGTCACAGAATGTGTCTATATTTTTAATCCAAACCTTTAAAAAACTCCCAGGCGTTGTTGAAATGCGGAGCCTGGGTTTTTCAAAGAGTTTATCCACCTGCCTGTTGCTCAGACTTTAGTGTAATCTCGCAAACGATAATGAACTTTCTGAGCATCCCAAAGGGTTCATATTTGAATGCTTGTGTAGTTATAATAACCGTGGATTCTACGCAAAAGCTTTAATAATAAAACTTGAATAGACCCTTATTCATAAAAAAATCGCGTTCCGTGAGAATCCAATGTGAGTTTTGTATGTATCTTTCATATTTCAGTAACATTTTGAATGAGGAAAACAAATATATACATAAGTATACCTATACTAGCTGAATAGTCACGGCTTCGTTTGCGTAGTGAAATTATACACATAAACTTGCCTTAAAATCTGTACTATGTTTTTATTTCAAGCAAACGGACGGTGCTTTTTTAAACTGAGTTATCAAATATATATTTTTTTTTAAGTTGGGAAATCTCACTCATAGCCATCTAATTCCAAACTAGGCAGAATCTACTTAACTATGACCAACCAACAATTACCAACTTTGCAGTCAGGTTCATTTATATACTCCTAACTGAATATCAAAGCACTTTAAGCCGTTTTCCTACACCTGAGCTCTCTATAGTCGTGTGAGATTGCAGACCTATCAGACTATAAAAGTGAACAGAGAGCATACCTATGTTGGCAGACATACTTTATACACTGTAATAATACATTCTGGGCTGATGGCTAATCTCCATCGAAATTACCCCCGCCTCGCGACCGAAATCGGTTTATATGTTTTACCAGCCATGTATTCCCATGTAATGGAAGGTATGCCTAATAAGAGGTATGCCTATTTCTCTTATACGACTTAGTATTGCTATATACCGGGAAAAAATGCAGATTATAGAGTACCTACGTTTCTTGTAAAAAAACTATATAATAATAATAATGATGGGAGACTACCTGTGATAAAGAGAGACATAATAATAATATTTCGGGACAACTCACACACCGCCATCTGATCCCAAACTAGGCAAAGCCTGTACTATGGTAACCAGACAACTGATAAATATAGTTATATATTTCTAAATACATACATATTACAGATAAATAACACCCAGACACAGGACAAACATTCGTGCTCATCACACAAAGATTTGTCCTGGGTGGGAATCGAACCCACGACCGCCGGGCTAGGGCTCATTTAGAGATGCGTTTGTTTTTTTGTTTGCCAACTACGTAGTATAAAAAAATATAACTGCCTCCGTGACTCAGTGGTCCATGTGTAAGACTGCTGATCACGAGGTCCCGGGTTCGATTCCCGGGTCGGGTCAAAAATCGATATTGGGTTTTTCTGTTAAGCAATTCACAATAGATGCCCGGAGTTTGGAAATTGACGGTGTTTACACCCCGTGCCTGGGAAAGCACGTAAAGCCGTTGGTCCTACGCCTGATTTCTCTCCGGTCGTGTCGGATTTGGCGTCCCATCGGACTATGAGAATGAGGGAATAAAGAGTGCACTTGTGTTTGCGCACACACTTGTGCACTATAATATCTCCCGCGCAGATGGCAAGTCTCTGTTGAGATCAGCCGCCGTGACCG
Organism: Trisateles emortualis; assembly: GCA_947095525.1. Lineage (NCBI taxonomy): Eukaryota > Metazoa > Arthropoda > Insecta > Lepidoptera > Erebidae > Trisateles > Trisateles emortualis. The sequence continues at coordinate 13,193,694 of OX352736.1, read as the reverse complement.
AAATTCGGTTAGGAGGACATTATTATTATTATTAAAAAATATATAAGAAGCGTGCGACCCTTGAGACTTCACTATTAAGGCAGTATTGCATGTAATAGGAGCGTACGTACATACAAACAAAACAATATAAAATTGATTGTGTTTGCATTACGTAATTGAAAATGTAATGTATTTGACCTATATCAACAAAACGTGTACCTACATACTATCGTGCTTCGACCGTCACGCGATGAAAGAAATGCGCTTTTGTGTGTGCCTTCTAAATATTACGAATACATTATGATGTGCATATTATTATGGAGATATTTACATACATTTAAGAGAGGTAGGGCACCATACTAGCGAGCAAGCCCGACTGGGGAAGGACCTCCACCTTACAGAAGACCACAGCCAAATGACTACACACAGCGGTGTAGTTGTGTTCCTGTGTGTGAGTACAGGTCTCCAGCGCTCATTTAGGAATGCGTTTTGAAAGAAACATATTCCTATCCCAGGGTTACTTCCATCTTAAAGCCCTGGTGTAAAAAAATGAGTTGGCAACACGCAAGTGATACCTCTGGTAATGCAAGCGTCTATAGGCTACGGATACTGCTTAACATCAGGCGGGCCGTATGCTTGTTTGCCACCCAAGTAGTAAAAAAAAAAAACATAGTTATTGTTTCCATGAAAATTTGTATGTATAATTCTATTTATTTAACTGTTTGTTTTCTTCGTTTCCTGAAAAATATGAAGTGGTATTTGAGCAGAAACAACTAATATTTGAAATATAAAAATTGACAATCTTAATACGATATTCCTGTTTCAACACCTCACGATCTTTTTAGCCCTCATAATCCTTACTAATATTATAAATGTGAAAGTTTGTGAGAATGGATGGATGGCTGTTTGTAACACTTTCACGTAAAGACTACTGAACGGATCTGGATGAAATTTGGCACAGAGATAGATTATGGTCTGTAATAACACATAAGCTAGCTTTTTGCAGCGATAACCGACATCCATGCGGGTGGAGTCGCGGGCAACAGCTAGTAAAAATTAAAATAATTATCCATACATTCCAATATCATAAACGTTTATTTATAATTCTTCTAAATAGTATAATGTAGTTTAGATATTTAGCAAACTTAAATGCCTCATGGCACTTCTTCCTCATGATACTCGTAGGGGGTGGTATTGATAGTTCCATAGATATTTATTTGTTTGATTTATTAAAATACATTATTACCTTTAGTTCAATGTTGTAACTATTTTCTGTTTAAAGAGAACCGATGACCTCATCATCCTATCTGAGCCTCTAGACAAGTGGCATAAGCGATAATCGAATCGAAAAGTCAAAAAAGAAAATGTATGGGATTTAACGTAAGTTTACGACATTAAATCGTAGGGACTCACGTCAAATTCCATACATTTTATTTTTTGACTTTTCGATTCGACTATCGTTTATGCCACTTATCTAGATGCTCTGTTTATAAATTCAGTTGCGTGTATTTTTTCCTTTGTTCAGTTAAAACGGAACAATCATTAAAACTTTAACTTTTGTATAGAATTTATCATTAGCCGATAATTTGTGATAATATTGTATACAATAAATTGACAATGGTGGCGTGCCCTTGGAGAGGCCTATGTCCAGCAGTGGACTGCGATAGGCTGATGATGATGATGATGATGATGATGATGAAATTAACAATAACTAAGTTATTATATTATCGCCTGTTATTAAAAAAATATATAATGTTTATATACATAAATAGTATAACTTTAAAAGGAATAATATTATCTATTGAACAATGTGTTTTTTTTTTAATTCTCAACAATAACAATATTATGTATAATAACAATCATTTAAAGTAAATAAAAGGTATATTTACTTTAAACTAGCAATCTAAGCTATAATATAAACTGAACTATGGAAAGTGTTTTTGGTTGTACCTGCTGTGATGTTATAACGATTAATTTTCGATCTTAATTCAAAATCGTAAGAAGTCAACATTATTACCTAGCTTCAAATTTCAAAAAAAAAATGTTTGTATCTACTTTATAAATGTTAATTATAATTGGTACATAATATACATATCTATCTATAATACTATAAAGAAAAATATTTGTTAGTATTTTATATTTTGTTTGTATTCATAAACTAAACTTATGAAAAGCTTTATTATCAGTAAGTCACATAGGCTTATTACATACATTTTATTTCAAAATGTCCGCCCGTGCGAAGCCTGAATATTTTGCTAGTATTAAACAAATCTAGTTTCCTATTCCACAGTCATCTGTATTTAAATATGATGTGTAAAGACAAGCGATGATCTCATTGATTCGTACCAAACGTACGTCGCATCGCCACTATTATTTCTGGGGCATGACATATCCCTTGGCGTGTTTTGCACACAGTTTATTCCTATGAACGCATTAACGCAATCTAATTTCAGTTTAAGACTCAATATCTAGGTCGCAGTACACTATTTTCTTTTTATGAGACTGTATGAGTAAGTTCGAAGTAGAGGAACCTAATGTTTTACGGAAGCAAACGGTAATGGTGTTTATAGGAGCTGTTAAAATTGGATCAAAGTTACACTAAGCTCTTGTACACCATATAAAATCAAGTAAAAAATGTCGTCATGATTCCTAGTTAAGTAGGGTGAGAGAGTCAGTTCACGTCATGCATCGTGGGTCTTCAAATATAAGATTCACTGATTTGATCGTTAATATTAATGATGGTACAGCAATAAGGTCTTGACGTTCCATTCAAAATTTATTTAATAAAATGATTTTGCGATACTCTAATACGAATAGACACAGATAATACAAGTTCGAAAATTTTAACCCTTTCGAATCATTAGCAACAACAGTTGTAATTTAAAATCATGGTACATACTTATTAGACAACCAATAATCCAAAAAGCAATTGCTAGTTTTCGAACATCAATTATAGGAAATAAATCAAACTCTCATAACAGCATTTCCTACTCAATCGTACGTTTGACATTTGCGGCGCACGAGGAAATTACTACGGCTCATAGTGGCAGATGTCAAGCGCTCGTGTGGAAGGAAACCAGGCTTTGTACCCTCATGTTTGGGTGGTATTTTGGTTGCACTAAAGAGAGGGTCACCAACCTTTTGACACTGAATTTCTGTCACGGTGGCAGTGTTGCCGTCTGCGGTCGATTCGGAAAACGTAACGCCGCGGCGAACGCGGCGTGTGCCGGCGTGCGCCAGGGCGCAGGCGTCGCGTAGCGGTCTTCGGCGCGCGGCCGCTCGCGCTCGCGGACCGAGACTGGCTAGTTCGCGCGTTTTCCCTCCGCGCTTTCCCGGTAGCGGCGTGCGCACATCAAGCCTGCATTGTTCTGCAAATAGCGAGCTGAGGGCTGGGCCGCTATTCAACCGAGATGGGTGCCTTTCAACTGGACTGTTTGACGCTTCGCTGCCGTATGGGCTATGTGCGGATAACTTCGCTTCACTAACGTTCACAAAAAATCTGTGTAACCTCGCTCGTTGCTCAATCGGGGTTTAGCAATGGCTCGCTGAAAATACTCTCTAGTAAATAGTGTAGTAAAACTTTTATGTTTATTTCATTCATGTGGTATTAGGTAAATAAATAAAAGTTAGCTTATAAATATATATGACAATTAATCGAATAATGTTCTTTCTCGTAGGAAGTAGATACTCGTACCTAGTAGTTTTCTACAATTATGGTATATTTATTTGGTAGGTAAGCCAGGCAAACTTTTATTGGCAGAACTATTAAGATATTGTCAGCTACAGCGCCAGTGTAGGAATTAGATTTGTGCCTGATAGCAATTTGGTTTAAACTTTATTTAGACTTAAGTTTAGTTTATTTATTTATTTAGTTCCAACTATATTGCCGTCGTCCGGGATGTTTTTATAATTATAGCTTTGTAAATAGTTGGGCACTTTTTATTATTTTGACACATTTACAAGTAAATAGTGTCTAATATAATATTATTAGTATTATAATATTATATTTCTATAGAAGAAGAGTATTAGATACTCTTCTTCTATAGAACATTTCACTAGTAGCCTCTCCCCCTCTACGAAATATAAATAAATGTCCACCCGGGTGAAGCCGGAACATTCCGCTAGTATATAAAGCTGAAAAGTTGGTTCATTTGTTTGAACGTGCACATCTGTGGAACTACTAGCCCGAAATTGGAAATTCTTATGCGTGTAAAAAATGGCCCGGCAACACGGAAATGATACCTCCAGTATTTCAAGCATCCATAAGCTACAGTAACTGCTTACCATTAAACGGGCCGTATGCTTGTTTGCCACCGTTGTAGTATAAAAAATGTATCATAAACCATTTATATTAGTACACACCATTTTATTTTCATTGACATTTCGTGGGAATCAGGTTTATCGTTGAGCTGAGTGGTAACAAGACATTAACAACAAAGTTCCGAGACGTTTCAAACATCACAGTAGCGGAAACATGGTTATGAGCTATTTCAAGAACACGTATAAGGGTACTTGTGACAATCGTCGTTCAGTAAATAATCAACAGCCGAGTGTTTATTTTTTATACTACTTAGGTGGCAAACAAGTAAGCCCAACTAATGGTGAGCAGTTACCGTAGCCTATTGACGCAATTAAGACTTATAAACCCTAACAATTTTGACACCAGAGTTTTATGATAGATTATCCCTGGGATAGAAACACGTTTCGTTAAAAACGCATCCCTAAATCAGCGATGGAAACCTGTAATCACATCCTGTGTGTGGTTACAGGCTTACAGCACTAATTTAAGGATGCATTTTTACACAACTACTCTATACTGCTTTGTGTACTTTTTGCTAAAAAATGTGAATGACCTTCAAATGTTTTTTAACTACTTACGTGGGAAACAAGCAAATCTGCTTGATAGTAAGCAGTGGCTAGTAATTGATGGACGCTTGCAATACTAGAGGCATCACTTGCGTGTTGCCGACTGCAAAAATATTGACACGAGGGTTTTGTGATCAAGTATTCCTAGAATAGGAAAACTTTTAGTTTAAAACGCAAATTGTTCGCTGAAAACCTGTACTCACACGCAGGAACAAACCACACTTCTGCAAGATGTTGATTCGTTTCCCAGTTTTTATTTATACTACCAAGGAGGCAAACAAGCATACGGTCCGCTTGATGGGCTTGCTTGTTTGTATATTGATGTATACCTTAATATGTAGTAGTAGCGCGTAGGCGTTATGAATGTCGCTTGACAAACGATAGTTTACAAGTAGGTAAGGTTCGTGCGTGGCCCCGTTGCATGTTAAGGCGATGTATATCCAAATAGGCGCTGAAATTCTTATTTTAATTTTTAAATAGCGACCCTGAGTTCTCTCATCATCATCATCATCATCTAAGTCTGATAATGTCCACTGCTGAACGTAGGCCTCATATGTCTCCACAATGGCCGATTAAGTTCGAGTTCTCTCACAAATAAAAAATAAAAAATCAATTTTATACGTTTACGTGTAGGTAAGTATGTTGAATTTCCAAAAATCCCTTTTTAGTGCTTAGGTACTTATTTTAAATAAAGAAACTGTGCAATATTTTAAGTTTCTACCTCCATTGCTTTTGGCGTTGATGAATTAATCAGTCACTTAGTTAGTCGGAACAAAAAATTATATGTAGATAGATAGATAGACAACAGAGAATTGTGTTAAAAAAAACATATTTTTCATTGACTATCAGATCCACGCACTTCGGCCATTATTCGGCACGATACATGATTTCTGCTTCGAATAATATCATAAAGACATGTTTAAATGTGATCAAAATATACTTTTATGTACACACGGCAACGGAGAAATGTACCTATACAGGGCCGCTATATAAAGAATAGTGTTGTAGGAAAACCATTGTATGAATTTGTGTAAAATATATTTTTATCTGTAAGTTTAGTCTAATTGTACACTGTTACATTTTTACAAATTAGACAGAAATATATACAATTGTTTTCTTAAAAAACTATTCTTCATACTTGACCTCGATATATCCCCGATGCGGTGGGTATGTTACATAAAGTTTTATACAAAAAAATGTATACTAGATCCAGTGTCCGTCTAAAATATGGCTGTCAAAATAATAAAGCTTCTCAGTATCTTAAATAAAATTATGATTTCGATTCCAGCTCACGCGCAATCGCGTCTGTCAGTGCCATCCAATATTGGTATTACTTCGCCTTAATACATTAACCAGACCTGCATAGGTATGTGCCGTCAATATGTTGACACACCCCACATTTGTATTGGACATCTTCAATATAAAAAGAGTCCATCAACTTGTTTTAAATCGACAATGATTGATTTAACGGGATAAAGAATTTTAAGCAAACAATCTGTACGAGTATTTATTATTTATTTAGTTAGCACAACCACATCATACATTATTTATGCTAGGAAATAATTTTAACCGACTTCAAAAAGAGGAGGTTATCAATTCGTGTGTAATTTTTATGTTTGTTACCGCAGAACACCCGATTTGAAAATGTTTCTCTATATAAAGTCCGTTCCAGTAGCGCCATAAGTAGAACATACTGTCATAATAACAACAAATACTATGAAAAATAACGTTTTTATTTATATTATCAAGTAGTATGGTGGTAGCTTCGCTACATCATTACTCTGCCGTTTTTTTAAAAAGACAACTCCCGCACCAGGGAACCAGCATGTGTGCCTGTGTCGCGGGGGATTTAATAAACATACAATTAACGGAGCAACCATTTACGGATCACACTATTTACTGTCCCGTGTGGGGATCGAACCCACAACACACCGCGCAATAGTAATTTGCGAGGTAAGCCAATGAACCAACCGTGCAGTCAGTATCGGTAATTCAGTAGTATGTCTCTCGTATCACCATTCTATCAAAAGCGTTTTATCATAAAGTGCTCTTTGCAGATAGCTATCCATTTATGATACGTAAAACTCTTAAATGTATGAAACGATACACAATTTTCATATTGTTGGCCAAACTGTAACCATCAGCTTATATAGTCGGTTATCAAACAAATTGTCAAAGGATTCGGCTTCATTTGTTTATTTGTTTGTTTGTAAATTATGTTGGCTACTATTATATTTTTAACCGACTTCAAAAACGAGGAGGTTATCAATTCGTGTGTATTTTTTAATGTTTGTTACCGCAGAACTCCTTTATTTATGAACTGATTTGAAAAAACGTTTTTTCAGAGAGGACATACTTCCAGTTTGGTTCCATTTTTATTAAAATAAACTTCTGATTACATGGGTTCCATAAGAAATTGAGGGAACTCCTCAAAACTTATAGGCATGCATATACCAATTTCAATATTGTTTACAATAAATCAAAATTTGCATTCAGAAAGTGTAATTTGGTGAAGTGCAAAACTATTAAAAAAGACCACAGATAGGCATCAACCTTAACTCGCCATCTCATTTTGGGTCTACGTTGCCGCTGCCTGTTTTCTGTAACCAACGCAATAGTGATTTTTATCGCCCATAGTCAACATCGGTAAAAAATACATCACATTCCAATAAGTTAATCCATTATCTATACTATAATATCATAAAGCTGAAGAGTTTGTTTGTTTGAACGCGCTAATCTCAGAAAGTACTGGTTCGATTAGAAAAAATATTTTTTGTTACATAGTGCATTTATTCAGGAAGGCTTATAGGCTATATAACATCGCGCTATGATCAATAGAAGCGGAGCAGTAGTGAGATATGTTGCAAAATCAGGGAAATGTACGTTCCAAATTACCACGCGGACGAAGTCGCGGGCGACCACTAGTAAACTTATACTTGGTTCACATAGTATCAGCACAAACCCGATAGAGCATTGAAAAGGCTTGAATTACGTCAGGATAAAGCCTAGGGTTTCTGAATTACCATGGATTAATTGCAATCGGAGAGGTTGCCATGATTAGTTTAACATAAAAAAAATAAAGCTATAGAATGACACATTGAAATATAAATTTAGTTATATTATTTAGCTATAGAGAATAACTTAATTATTATTTTGTCAATTAACTATATAACCCTAAAATCGTACATCTATATAAATGAAAATGAAACCCCCCAAATGTATTTACGCGCATAACTTTCGATCAACGGCACAAATTAGATAATTCTTTTTTTTGTGTTTTTTATTGTCAGGACAAGGTTTGTATAGAAGAAAAATTAGAAAATATTTAAGTGTACCTAGTAGGCTAATATCCCTCCAAATGTATTGAGGAGACCCGTGCCCAACAGTGGGACGTTTATGGGTTGAGATGGATGGATTCAAGAAAAAGTCGGCAGTTGCACGCGGGCGGAGCCGCGGGCAACAGCTATATAACAATAAGTAGATAACAAGAAACAACATAGTATTTAAGTACAAGTAGTGACCAATGGGCGGTTTTATCGCTAAAAGCAATCTCTTCCAGAGAACCTTTGGATAGATATCAAGTAAAATAAAAATCATTCTAATATAAGTTCGTTTTCATTCCGACACGCAACTTAAAAGTATTTCAATAATAAATGATGGGCAAAGAGTATCTGGCACAATAACTCAGAGTAACAGAGAGATCATTTTGCCAGCGGTGTCTACAACAAAGCATCCATTCTCCTGCGCTTCATTATTTCTAATTATGCCAACATTCCTCTATGAACGAGCTGCGGGAATAAAATGCTTTTGTTTACTTATAAAAAAGTAATATTTGAAATTGTTTTTTAATCCTCCGATGGAAACAGAGAGCGTTAGAAGTAAATTTTGTATATCAACTAAAGACTGCCTTGGTGGTCCAGTGGCCGCAGTATGCGCCTGCTGTGCACGAGGTTGTGGGTTCGATTCCCACACAGGACAAAACTTTGTGTGACCCACAAAGTGTTGTTCTGAGTCTGGGTGTAATTTGTGTCCGTTAATTGTATGTTTGTAAAGTCCCCCGCGACATAGAGCTTCTTCTCTGGGAGTTGTCTTTAAAAAAAACTGTGGTAACGTAGTGACTAAATAAATGGAGCGAATTTGTTTGTTTAAATTTTTATTTAATGGAAATGTTTCTTAGTTTTTTATACTATGTTTTAAAGAGGTAAAGTTTGTGCGTTTGCGAAGTTGTAGGGGATAATGTCTGGATCTACTGAACCAATTTTGAAAATTATTTTACTTGTAAAAAGCCACGTTATTTGCAAGTGTCATATTCTATATATTAAAATTAAAAATGTTATCAATATGCAGATTATTGAATGTTATTTAGTTGTTTGCAATACAGCGTGGAAATGTGGCCAGTCTTTTAGACACCTTTCCGCAGAACTACGACCTCAATCAGATATTTTATTAATAGGTTAATACGTTTGAATACAATATCTGATTGTTTGTAACTATTTATGCAAATATCATATGCAGATAAAATAAACAATTCAAATAAGTATAGTCATATTTTGTATAGAAGATAATTTTATATTTTAACCACATTTAACAATGAACAATCTCTTTTAAAATGGCTATTAATGTCACAAAAATAATATAAAATTGATACCCACAATGTCATTAGACGGTAACACCGCACAGAACCGGTTTTTGACCAAGATAGCCGCGTGCAATCTACATCAATCATAAAAAGAAATTGCTAGCTAGAAAATTATTAACTGCTTTCTGAGAGTTGCTGAGAAAATATTTTAATAGGTACTATCGGCAAAGTTAGTTCTTTGATTGAAATTTAATGATTATTCTATGATTGGTACTTTAATAAGTAATAATAATGTCCTTCTAGTCAAATTTCGGTCAAGCCGGCCAATCTTGAGGAAGACTAGCCATCTACGCGATAGACTTTATAGCGCACAAGTGTGTGCGCAAACACAGGAACTACGCTCTTTATCCCCTCACTAATGAAAAAGCAAACATAACGCCATAAGAACGTCATGGAACAACAGTACAGCCCCAGATTGGATAGATAGGTACTAGTTAAAACGAGCAGAACTTTTGTTCCTGTAATTCACTTCCTAGTACCTACTTATTACCATAAAACTGTATGTAAATCTTGTTACTAGCCATCCATACTGCCTACCTACTTATTATCTTATTGCAAGAATCTTGTAGAGATAAAATAATTATCTACCTAGCACACTAATAATCATCTGAGATGGTTCTACCACAGAACATCATACCGATACATCAATTCAGTTATTAGATATATATGTATAGTATATCTTTTTTAAAAACTCCTGCACTGGCGAACAAGCTCTTTGGCACGGGGAACTTTATAAACATACAATTTACAGACATAAATTACACCCAAACTCGAAACAAACATCTAAACTCACACAAAGTTTTGTCCCGTGTGGGAATCAAACCCATGACCTGCGACTTAGCTCAAGCACTAAACCAACAGACTAGTCACCATTAATCAGAATATCTATACCGGTATTTAAAATCAGTATATAAATCTATAAAATATAGCAGTGTATCTACCTACTACTATTATCGGTAGACTAAAAGGTCGTCACGCACAGTGATCAATTGGTTCCGCACTAATTAAACATTTAAATTACTTGACAATGTCTAGTCATTGAGATATAAATACCCACTTCATAAATATAATCCTTACTAGTATTATAAATGTGAAAGTTTGTAAGAATGGATGGATGGATGTTTGTTACTCTTTCACGTAAAAACTACTGAACAGATCTGGATGAAATTTGGCACAGAGATAGATTATGGTCTGGAATAACACATAGGCTACTTTTTGTAGCGATAACCGACATACACGCGGGCGGAGCCGCGGGCAACAGCTAGTTTCTTATAAATTAATTTCTTAAGACTAATTATTAACTTGTATATATAAAGTACCTATCATCAATTTATAATGAATATATATAATTATATTTCAAAGTTGAAACATAATTTTAGTAACATAAAAATAATACTTATTCAAATTATTTTTCATTTAAAATATGCATATATTAATTAATTCATTTTGATGAACAAAAACATAATATCCATCTTAAATTGAGTAGGTATTTTAATGAGAAGTTTTAGTTTCTATGATTATTACTTCAGCTTTATGGTAGGTATTTTATATAAACGTAACTGTCACCGTAAAATTCTAGTTTATAATAAATCTAAGCAGATTATAAACTGTCAAAAAATTGTGATCAGAAGAATAATACAGTAACACATTAATATTCGATGAAAGTATAATATAATAGATGATATTATAGGTATGTGTCAAAGTCCAGTTCACATTAATTCTATAGTTTACAATCTTTCAAGATTTATTATAAAGTAAAGGTTCTCACAATTGTAAGGTGACAGTCATACACGAACTATAAAAGAAAGTACAATTACTTTTAAATGCAATACAAAGCAAGTTAACAATAACATCCCGCGCTCTACATTAGTTTAAAATCTAAATGACGGACGTGGAATGCCAACTCCATTTATTTCATCTATTACGATTAAATCTTTAAACATTTCAAAAGCCAACTATTAATATTACTCACATTTTAAATACACCAGCTATTTCCACACAATATTAATAACACGTACACTGCACATAGAAATAAATAATTTATTTTATAAACACCAGTTTCTTACACAAATAAATCGCAACAAAGTTTATGTAATGTAAACAAAATAACGTCGATATTGGAAGCACGTTCGTTGTTCGTGAACTCAAAAGCAAGCTTTGAGCTTTGAACCAAACTCTACACTAGCCTGCCCTGTTTTTATTATGGTGTAAGAGCGAGACAGAAGAAAAAAGCACCATAAACATTCGGGGAACTTCGGGCGCTTCCGCGTCTTCGCCTGTTGAGTCCGACAGGATATTGTGGATACGGTCACGTATGCATTATTTTTATGATGTAAATTTTATTCATATATAATATAGCGGGGTTTTATTGAAGTTATGCGGAATCACGCGTTATGGTAACTCAAATGGCTACTTCAGACAGTCTGACAGTCTTATGTCTTAGTACAAAGGAATATATGGCGTGAAAGGCAGAACTAAGAATAGATTTTCTTATGTTTAACAATTTATTCGGAATACTGTAAATAATAATATAATCCTTAGGTATCAAAATTCACGTAAAAACAATTAACGAAGTTAATTTTTAAAATCAAATTCACTACAGTTGTTCATTAGACTTGTTTTAATTCAATCAAATAATATTGCTGTATTTTCTACCCACTGGGATTACAAGTAGTACTATAAAATTTCTAGACAACTAAAAATATATTTTGGAGGAGACTCGGTTCACCTTTAAAAATGTTAATAATATTAGTAATTTACATAATTCAAATTCTTATCCATTAACGAAATTTATTAAAATAATGTGTAGGTATATAAACTTTATCTACCAAATAAAACAGAGTAAGTATTACGGCGCATTTCTTACACCCCTAATGCATTTACAAATTACTGGCATAGAATTTGTACCAAGGGGATAAGTTTCCGTGACTACTACCTATTTATTTAAAACGTGTAATAAGTCAAATTTATGAAACAACGGCATTGTTTTATTTAAGTACTATATAATTACGGCTTATTAACGATTATGGTGTATAAAATATTAACTTATAAAAGAAGAAAAAATTACATGGAAAGCGCGGAACAAGTGGAGTCGCCAAAAATACCAAACAAACTTTATCAATGTCTATATTTATTTATGCATTAATTACCACTGAATACTTATTAGCTTAAACTATTAGAGATATTTTGAGACGAAATCCAGGCTTGTACAGCATGGTTTTAGTTTTGTTACGAGAAAAATGATTTTTTAAACAGACTTATGATATATATTGACTAACTTCCAGCTTCCATCTTTTAATTAAGCTATATGTTAATATCTCAGTTAATTAGTATTATTATTACTACAATGATCATACTCAACATCACACCAGACTTTTAGGCCACTAGATAGTCGGCATCGTTTGTTTAACAGACTTAAACATCTTCTATACTTTATTTATCTTTGTGAAAAAGAGATGAAGTCTGTTTTTGTAACAAATCCTTGCATTACAATCCATCCTTATTCAAATGACTTAAAAACGATGAGAAAATGTATTGAATGGTAATTTCTATTCAATTCATCGACAATGTTATTATTGTCAATATCAGTTCAAATAACAATAAACAGTCAATTAGTTTTTTCTTAATTAAAGAGTGATATCATCTAGTAACAATACATAGTAATAATTATACTTATATTGTAGGTAGTTAGCTATATGTATGACTAGCTTCCACCCGCGGCTTTGCCCGCGCGTTCAATCCCTCGGGAACAGAGATTTTTCCGGAATAAAAAGGTAGCCCATGTGTTATTCCAGACTACAATCTATCTCTATGCCAAATTTAATCCAGATCCGTTTAATAGTTTTAGCGCTAAAGAGTAACAAACATACATCCAAACATCAGCACATTCTTTCAAACTTTCGCTTATAATTGAAATGATTTGTCTCAGGCGCATACGCCAAGCAGTGATGGCAGTCTATGTCCGTGGTGATGCGTAGGCACACCAAATACTTATATTAAAATATGATGTATACACTACAATGTATTTATTATGATAATAACTGTACAATTGGTTCTAGTTCAGTGGCGATTACTAGTCGGGATAAACTTTGTGTGGTTCATAAATATTTGTTCTGAGTCTGAGAGTACTTTGTGTCCGTTTATTGGACATTACAGAGAAACATGTACACATTTGTTTTTTAATTTATTTCTTTTTTTATGGGCATTGATTCTATTTCTACATAATTAAATAGGATAACTTATTTTCTAAACAATCTAAACAATAACCTAAAAATATAACTATATCGATATTTATATCTTTTTGCAGAACCGTCATATCTATATATTTCTTACCTACATGTCGAGAAGTTCACTGCAGCGAACAGATGGGGGTGTATCATGCGGGGTTCCCATTGTCCCATTCCGTAGTATTTCACACTATTCTGATATAAATAACTCTCCATTCATTGAACGCTGGTTTTTGTGGTACACGTTACGAGTCAGAATTACGAGAGTTGGTAATCAATTATTATTTATATGGGGCATAGATATAGATAAATACGTTTTGGTTTGTACAAGGATAAGTATAACAGAATGTGGGTGTTTAACCGACTTCAAAAAAGGAGGAGGTTCTATGTTCGACTGTATGTAAATATATATTTTTTATGTATGTTCACCAATATCTCCCCCATTTGAGGACTCTCAAAATTCTTTTTTTATTTTAAAGAGTATACTCTGGATGTAGTCCCATTGGCACTAATTCAGGATCTGATGATGGAATCCCAGGGCAATCGAGGGCAACTCTCAAATGATACGCGTTGCCGTCCCTTTAAATACCTTATAACTCCTTTTTTCAAGAACCCCACGCTATAGTCTTTCGGGAAAACCTCAGCAGGGAGCTTATTCCACAACATTAAGTTTTTCGTACAATGGCCAGACGAAAAGCAAGGGCAGGTCAGGATGGAAGAGGAAATTCTTGTAGGAGGTCCAGAAGTGCACGTATACAGGCAGAGAGAGTGAGAGTTGCAGGTATCTCAAAAGGTTGAGTTATTAAATGAACCTTTAAGAATACTCCTGCAAGATGGTACAGAGTTACAGACCCTGTGTCGCGGGGGCCTTTCCAAACTTACAATTCACGGACTTAAAACAAACGTACAGTCAAAAATTTTGGCACAATTTGATCTTGAATCGGCCGGCTGATTCTTCAAAAAACAGCAATCGCAAACTGATAGTTGTGATTGCTCGGTGACGGCACACACGGTTGCTATACGTCAAAAAGGCTCGTCTTTCGCTTTTACGGAATACTAATTTTCAATCTGACAGCCAGATTTTGCTCCGTTTTCGCGGTCGCTCGGTTTTCGCTCTTACGGAATACCCCTGCGGGATTTTAACCCGCGGAAGATACTATGAATACTGAAGCACTTAGTTACCAACTGTGCTATCTTAAAAATTATCCACTACTAGTCACGTTGACAATCGAAGTTCTATACATCGATATTCACTGAAAACTATAACTTAACCTATTCTACTATTAGTTGTTTTAATTAACCATTTCCACTAAATTTCCATTTTATTACTTACCTACTTTATTTACAATATTGTTCTGGTTTTGGTCAGATCGTTTAATCAAACGAATCTCGGTCGCGTTTATAGTTAGAAACATGAAAGCGAATATTAACAGACCGTTCAATATTAGTGTTGAAACTACCAACACTTTTTTTAACTGCTGCTAAGAAAAAATAAATACTAAATCTTATTACTAACACGCAAAGTTCAATTTGTATTGAAAATAGTTTCAAACTGACTAACGCCGTCTTAAATATTTTTGCTATTTAAAAAATAACCTTTTCTCTTAATAAATTAAGTTGATATTTGTACATTATTTTTTGCAGCTAATTTCTAGATACAGTATACCGAAAATTAAACTCGTAATAATTAATATGCAATTTTTTGTTAATGAGTTTTAATTGCACACTTAGATACGATTGGATGATGGCTTCATAAATTTGTTGGCTTTGAAATGTAAATTAATATTAGTATCTATATTACTTTTGGTACCCCAGTGATGCAGTGGCAGTACTTACTACTGCTTAGCTGTTGTGTTTCGATCTTAGTTTCGAGTGAAATGATTGAATGGAAAAACCTGGTGTTGTGTTTGGATGGGCGTCAAGAGATCCGCAGCCGATGAATAAGGTCAACCGAAGATGGAATGCTATGGAAATCTTTGAGGATTTATGGAAACCTATATCCTGCAGTAGACATTTTTAAGCTTAATAGACGATGATGATGATAGAATTCGTAAAAAAATAAATTGCTACGATAATTGTTGTGATGCAATGTCCGGCCGGCTGAATCTCTGAGAAACAGCGATGGCAAACAGTGATTGCTCGGTGACGGCACAATCTATTGACTAAACGTCAAAATTCCACGGCATTCAGTCTAGATCTGACCTAATCCTTCGGTTGCCCCCTTTTGCTAGGTTACCCTAAATTCATTCCAGAAACTCATCCAACAGACCACACACCTGTTCATCAACCTATTTCACAATTCCACTAATTCTAAGCGCGATTATCACGAAGCCCATTGACCGACGCGGTAGATGAACAAACAAACACTATCTTGCGCACGCGCAGCCCAGCTAGGCGTATTGTTTACGTGACCGGCAGCTATCAAAACATAATACAGTAGCATTAACACGGTCGCTTTGAGTTTATCTATACATTATTTTATTACATAATATCACGCCCTTTTTTCCCAGAAGGAGTGGGCAGAGATGTCACATTTACGTTTCGTCAGCTATGTTCAGTCCTAGGTACAAGTACTTACACAATAAGAGGCTAGTTTATTGCGCAATAATTTATTTTTTATACTACTAAGAAGGCATACAAGCTTACGGCTCGACTGATGGAAAGCAGTTGCCGTAGCCTATGGACGCTTGCAACACCAGGGGTATCACTCGCACGTTGCCGACCCTTTTAAAACGTTATATCTCCTTTCTTCTTCCTTCTTATTTACTTTTCATAAGGATCTCTTTTTATATTATATAATATAGCCTATGTTGCTCACTGATACAATAAATAGGTAACCAGCATTCCACCACTGCACCGGTGAAAGATTTTTAAAAATCAGTTCTGTAGTTATCGAGTATTTATAATAAACAAAAATTCAAACCTTTTCTCTTTATAAAGTATTATGTACCTCTGCAGGTATATAATAGGTACCTAAATGTCAAAGTCATTTTAATATCAAGGTTCAAAATATACCCACAGTATATTAATTATACAACTTACCTAAATAAATATTATAATTTAAAAAAAGAATGAAACGAGCCCAAAATAAAAATAAAAAAGAATATTGTAGATAAAATTATTAAATCGAATGTTTTTTAAATGTCAATAGTAAGCAAATATTGTGAAGGTCAAGTGAGGTCGCGTCTGCATCTTTAAAGAGAGGTCAAGTCTATTCACATGAGTGCATACTTGATGCAAATTCAAAACAGTTTGCATAAAGAAGGCGTAAGTATCTTGCCTGTTGTAACTATATTAAAGAATTGAGGAGCTTGTTTCTAAGTGCTAGCCAGAATATATAATATAGAATTTCATGACAGAAAAACCCAATATCATTTTTTGACACGACTCGGTAATCGACCCCGGGACCTCGTGATCCACATCGACGTATCGATTATATATATATCGATATCGATTAGTCACCCACATCGACCACTGGGCCACCAAGGCATTTGATAGATCTACAAAGTTAAGCAAGCTCGTCGCAGTCTGTCCGTAGATCGATGACCATTTTTTAAAAGCACGACGAGATTCCTTTGTGCCTCGGAAAGCGGAAAGTTAAGCCGTCTGCGCCTGATCTCTCCGGTCGTCGTCTCAATTTTATTTCCTACCAGATTACTGCTATATTTGCTTCACTTTTTATAAAATAAAGTGAAGCAAATAATACAAACGAGACGGCGCATCACTGAAATCAACAGTGGACTTTTTTCGTCTGAGATTATGATGATTAAACAATTGAGTAAAATAATATTTACTAAATAAGTCATTTGCAAGAAAGGGAAAACTTGAAACAAATCCCTATACCAACTCGTCTGGCCAGCGTGGCTAATATGTGTATGGTGTATTGAGTGTATGGAGGAGACCCGTGCTTAACAGACAGTGGGACGTTTATGGGATGAGATGATAATGATGATGAAGTCATTTGGTCACTATCGATCTGCATCAATAGTGACCAAAATGACTATTTAATTCTCAAGTTCAAGAATACAAATGTCACCACCCCGTTACATCCCGAGGGAGTAAGTCAGGCAGACAATATCCACTACAAGAGAGGGAAAACTCGAAACAAAACCCTATACCAACCCGCCTGGCCAGCGTGGTGTAGTAGGCTAATATCCCTCCAAATGTATGGAGGAAACCCGTGCCCAGCAGTGGGACGTTAATGGGTTGAAATGGTATCTGCGTCTTAAACTACTGAATCATTCATATATAGGTAATTTATATATGTATATAAGAAAGAAAGGTCGACATATTTTTAATTCTTGATATTTTTAACAAACAATCTTGTTACATTTATACTATCAGATCTTTCACTCTCACCAGATCAACAGCATTTCGTTGAAGATAAATTTAATTAAATTAAAAAATAAACCGAAGTACCGACGTGTCCCAATTATAAGAGATAAAGAATAACGGCCGTTCTTGCAGCGTGTAAGTACAAGAAACACTACGTCACTTCCTGTAAACAAATGAATTTAAATGTCATTCAACTGCATGAGAAAACCGGATCTTACGTGACGAGATAAGTACGTAAACTATTACATTGTTATTACAATAATTGGTTGATTAAAATTATCGATCCAATAATAATAGCAAGTCATCCGAAAGGATTTTAGTCACGGCCAATCTCAACGGAGATCAGCCAACTGCGCTGCCCCTCTAGATAAATGGCACAAGCGATAGTCGAATCGAAAAGTCAAAAAAGTAAATGTATGGGATTTGACGTAAGTTTACGACATTATATATACAGTAGACTTACGTCAAATCCCATACATTTGTTTTTTTCACTTTTCGATTCGACTATCGTTCATGCCACTTGTCTAGAGGCTCTGGACATATAATTATAGTGCAAAAGTGTGTGCGCAATCACAGGTGCACTCACTATGCCTTCACTCTCATAGTCCGATGGGATGGCAAACCGACACGACCGGAGAGAGATCAGGCGCAAGACCAACGGCTTTACAAGGCACGGATGGGGTCTTGCTGTGGTTTTAGAAAGTGGTCACCCATCTATGGACCGACCGCGGCAAGTTGCTTAACCTAGCAGATCTGTCGATCCGCGCCGCTAACGCTTATGTACACCCCTCAATAGGTAACTTATATATGGGCCTTTTTATGACTCGATATATTATGAACTAGCTTTTGCCCGCGGCTCCGCCCGCGTGGATGTCGGTTATCGCTGCAAAAAGTAGCCTATGTGTTATTCCAGACCATAATCTATCTGTGTGCCAAATTTCATCCAGATCCGTTCAGTAGATTTAACGAATTTTTTTTTAATTTTATCCATCCATTCTTACAAACTTTCACATTTATAATATTAGTAAGGATGGTTAAAAAGGTCCCGTCTATATTAGTTGTTACTATTATGAGCCCCTTGTAACCATTTATAATGCATTCTTTTTCCATTTGGGTCAAGTTAGTTCTGTCTAGTCTGGATTGCTTTAGGTCTATGAATTGTATGTTGCCGAACAGGGTTGATTCCCTAGTCGGGTTTAAAATAAGTATGTGTTTTTGAATGAAACAAAAGAATTTCTACTAATATTTTAATCAATCCTACTAATATGATTTTTTATAGAAATGAATCAGATCGAAATCCTTACTAATATTATAAATGTGAAAGTTTGTAAGAATGGATGGATGGATGGATGGTTGTTTGTTACTCTATTACGTAAAAACTACTGAATGGATCTGGATGAAATTTGGCACACATATAGATTATGGTCTGCAATAACACATACGCTACACTTTTTGCAGCGATAACCGACATCCGGGCGGGCATCACTAGCTGTTTCACACGGGCGGAGCCGCGGGGACCAGCTAGTGAATCATAAAAAATAAACGTTTGTTTTTTTTTAAATAAAGGAATGAAAATATTTTCATAGATTTTTTTAATTTTCTTGTAACCAATGAAACAATCTAATGTATGAAGTATAATGTTAATGTAATTTATAAATAAGATTTGAAGAAAGATTTTGTATTACTAGAATATATATTCTAGAAATACAAAATCTATCTTCAAATCTAATTTTAGCGCGCAAGTCTCTGAAACACCAACGCTCTAGGAACTTTAGAATAGGCCGGAAACAGGTTCATTGTCCGTATAATGTAATCACTGTACAAACTATAGAGTACACCATACGTACGGGCCGTACGGCTGATTATTTCGTTCATGAATAATGTATTCTTTTCCTAATTACACTTCCTAACGTGCTCTGGGAATGACGTTCAGAAATGCAAATGGGTAATCTGATAAGGTTTTCTCTGAAACGCATGTAGCATGTGTGGCGTTTCTGGAGCATGTAAAACTGTTCTGCAACTGACTGGCAGACAATGTTAGAAGATAAAATACTTATCCCTTATAGATACTAGATAAAATATAACTTAAAACCAATGATATAAAGAAACTAGTGGTATCGCTTGCAGTTTTACAGTCTGCAGTCCATCTCAGACTTGTACATTTTATAAGAGAGGTAGGGCATCATACTAGTGAGCAAGCCCGACAGGTCTCCAGCGCTCATTTAGGGATGCGTTTTGAATTAAACGTATTCATATCCCAGGGATACTCCCATCTTAATGCACTGGTGTAATAAAATGGGTTGACAACACGCAAGCGATACCTCTGGTATCACAACTCACAAGCGTCCATAGGCTACGGTAACAGCTTAACATCAGGCGGGCCGTACGCTTTTTTGCCACCCAAGTAATATAAAAAAAGACACGTGGGCAAGGTTGCTGGCGGGAACTAATATCTAATAATTCCAATGAGTTTAACGCATACCTTGATTTCGAATCTGTCAATTTACCGCTACACACACGCTTATACAAAGGTATTGGGTCACAACCGCAGAGTGTATACGAGTATAATATTACATAAATTATTTTCTTCCCACTATATTAACGTAATACTTACTACTAACTAAACCTACACACAAAAATATCGATCCCACGCAAAGTAACGAAGGACTGTTATGTTTTAGAACTTTACTAAATAGTATCGTTGTTATTTGTTTAGAAATCACTGAGTTGAGTTTGAATCTAGACCTAGGTTACTTAAAATCAAACAATGGACTGTATTTAGATATGCTAATAATATAATATGAAATTTTAGGAGCTCAAAGCCAGATGCATTCGCTGATCCTACTTCCTACTAATAATAAATGCGAAAGTTTGTAAGAATGTATAGATGTATGTTTGTTACTAATTAACGCAAAAGCTACTGAACCGATCTGGATTAAATTTGGCATAGAGATAGATTATAATCTGGAATAACACAAAGGCTACTTTTTATCCCGGAAAAATCTCTGTTCTCGAGGGATTGTCAGCAGGTTAAATTAGCAAGAGCGTGATTATATGAGTGACCGTACGAGTGTAGAGAATATTTTATCTGAACGTCTCCGTACTTCGGAGGGCACATCCCGACTGTTAACAGTCGTCAGATTACGACAGATACCTATAATTGGGTGATCTGAAATAAAACCACTACATTTTAGATTGAGGGAGTCACGTCTAGCATCACCAGGCGTCCGGATAAAATGTCCGGCCAAACTGGCTCGTCTCTCCGGCGTTTGGCGACCTGGCAACCCTAGTCACGTTAATAACTACACTTATTAATGTTTGCAAAGGCCTAGCCTTATTAAAATTTGGCTGATAACGACAAGAGTAGTAAATTTATTCAATAAACACAGACACACTGAGTTAAGATAGGTACTTTATGAATGAATGAATATGCAATCACATCGTTGCCTTCAAAGGGCAAGTTCATTATGCAAGGATTTTATGCAGCGCCTACGTCTAGCTAGCTCAATATTCGCAGTTGCTTAGTTTGATGTATATAATGTTGTGTGTATAATTGTATAAACTTATTTATTAGTCCGTGTGGTGACGGATTAAGAATACAAATGTCACCACCCCTTTCTAACCCGAGGGTGTCGTAAGAGGCGACTAAGGGAGTAAGTCTAGCAGACAATATCCACCGCAAGAGAGGGAAAACTCGAAATAAAACCCTATTCCAACCCGTCTGGCCAGCGTGGTATAGTAGGCTAATATCTCTCCAAATGTTTGGAGGAGACCCGTGCCCAGCAGTGGGACGTTTATGGGTTGATATGATGATGATGATGATGATTAATTTATTAATGAGCTGGGTGCGAATGTGGTAAGAACCCGCAAACAATGGCTCACCTCCTGTCCTGCCCTTTACCTACTATCTGCACTCTGAGTGACCTCTGCGCAGCAACTGATAACGCCGTAGAGGTGGCAAAATTCTGGGCTTGTACAATTTTATTATTTATCGTACCATCGACACGAAGAAGAATAAGCTAGAGTCTAGATAAAGATAAAGATTTATTTATTGCAGAACTGTGTACATAATAGGCGTTTTTGTAGACATACAGTGTGGTTTCAACAGTCTACCCATGTCGGATATGCAATATTAACACTTATTAGATTTATACAATAAAATCATCAAAGATCAGAGATTATTTATTTGAGCCGTTTGGAGTCGAAACGCTTGGGCCGTGGGGTGCAAGTGCTCACTGTCTTTTTAAATATTTGTCCAAGCGTTTAGTCGACGCTTTACGTGACCAGAAGGCTGGCTTATATTTGGCTCAAAGAATAAGCATTGCCATTCAGCATGGCAATGCTGCCAGTCTCCTGGGCACGTTTTCAGTAGACATCGATGCGGAGGAATTTTACGACGCCTACTAAGCAGTCCTCCCCCTTTTTTGTGTTGTTTTTATTATTAGATTTATAGTTGTATTATAAAATTAAATTATAACAGACTGATAAATTAAATTATTATAAATTATTATGTTAAGATTAATTATGTACACCATAGTTCCAGATGGTGTATTGGTAAAGGTATAACGTTTGTCTGGATTTACTGTACCATTACCTTCATTGCCAAGGTCTTTGTCACGGGGGACAATAAAGTCAACAACTAGCGAACACAACTTCCACCACACTCAGAAAAACCATTAGGGATTTTTTCCCCATGTAAGGTAACCCTTCCTGTGGTGGTAAATGGCAAGACAACCTTTGAACCACAACCATGCAGACAACAAAATAAAAAATATATACATCAATTCCTGCAAGAACTGTATGGTTTCACGAAATGAATAGAACCACTTATGGATACTAAGATATTGTTCTCAAGGGAAGCCCGTGAAATAATTACATAATTGAACCCCAAAGATACACCCACGCGTATGTAAATGTCTATAAATAAAATCGTTCATTCCCCTTCTCATGCAACACAAGTGAATTCGAGCACCATCACTATCTCTAATTAATCCGGGTACTGTAGGGTGACTTGGTAATACTTGCAATCAGTTCACTAGAGAACTGGGGGGATGTGTTTTGTTTTTGACGTCATTATACACACAGCTTAAAGAAATACAGCAAGTTCACAACATACTTTTATTATAAGCTTATGCTCGCGGCTCCATTCGGATGGATGTTGTGTTTTTTTATTTGAAATATGGCTGATTGTTTTTTTGATGAATTAACTAGGTAAAGTTTCATTGAAATTTGTCCAATAGTATTTGCATGAAGGAGTAAAAAACATCATAACATACTCACAAATTGTCACATTTATAATATTTGTAATTAAGCGCTGACATGAATTAGCTGCTGAAGAACAAAATCCAACAGAAAAGAACATTGTATCTCTCATTAGATCTAGTCTGCATTACGACAAGTTGGCCTTCTAATTTGTTTTACTGCCTCTTTTTAACGTATGTAACTTAATAGGGTATTGTTTCTATTTGGTTAGCTGGCTGTGCTTTTTTAAGCTGTGCTATTATCAATAGTTAATTCGATTCTGGCCATCTGTGTAATGTTAACTTGTTTCTTTTTTTTAAAGGCGCTGAGAACAGTTTATTACAAATTAGCCTTTGAAGAGTAATAAAGACTAAAAAAAACAATATTACTTTAAGAATAAAGAAACATTTTTTGATTATGTTGTTTGTTAGGTTACTATTGGTTGTACCATAACAGAAACCCTGACATAGAAAATAGAGAATACTAGCTGTTTCCCGCGGCTCCGCCCGCGTGGATGTCGGTTATCGCGATAAAAAGTAGCCTATTTGCTATTCCAGACTATAATCTATCTCTTTGCTATTTTATCTAGATCCGTTCAGTCGTTTTTTACGTGAAAAAGTATATCCTACTAATATTATTCGACTGCCTCCAGTGGCCGCAGTATGCGCCTGCTGTGTACTGACGAGGTTGTGGGTTCGATTCCCACACAGGACAAATCTTTGTGTGATTCGCAAAGAGTTGTTCTGAGTCTGGGTGAATTTGTATCCGTCAATTGTATGTTTGTAAAGTTCCCCGCGACACAGATCTTGTTCTCTAGTGTGGGGGTTGTCTTTTTAAAATTATAAATGTAAAAATTTGCGAAGATGTATGGATGGATGTTTGTTACTCTTTCACGTAAAAAATACTGAAATGATCTGGATGAAATTTGAGCAGAAGCATACAAACATACAACAATTTTACTCAGAGAATACTCAACCCTCATACTAAACTTCAATTAGGTCACTACAATACTACCACCATATTTACAATGGCAAGAATTACGTATAGCTATAG
This sequence comes from Trisateles emortualis, assembly GCA_947095525.1. Taxonomy (NCBI): domain Eukaryota; kingdom Metazoa; phylum Arthropoda; class Insecta; order Lepidoptera; family Erebidae; genus Trisateles; species Trisateles emortualis. Next base: position 13,169,355 of record OX352736.1, on the reverse strand, counting down.
TTAGAGCCTACCATCACTCACTTCCCCATTATCCTCCTCCATAATGGCAAGTATGTATATCGATCGTAATAAACGGTTGGACTACAGGTGGTGTTCTTTGTTTTGGTGCGTTCATTGACCTCGTGGGGAGACAGCCTGTCTGCCGCACCCTCGTCCCTCGTTGCATGCAATCAGCGAGCATGCGCCTTCACGATGCACGCATATTAAATGGGGTGCTACTGTTAGTGCTACTCATTGGTGCTGTTGGATGTCAATTTTGATGTTACTTAACGTGAGTAGTAAAAAGTTATAACTATAATGGACAACGGGTCTAAATCGCGTAATATTTTAAAGGTTTTTATATCTTTTTGTATTATTTCAACCCGTGACCACGGTCGGTGCAATTCGACCGAAACGTCGGGAAACAAAAAGGTATGAAAACCTTTAAAATATTACGTGATTTAGACCTGTTGTCCATTATAGATATAATATGTGTACAAATCGTGAAAGTTTAAAATAATTTAGTAAAAAGTTATATTATTGCAATTTCAGTTGAAAAAAATATTTATTTGTGCTGACAAATATGTCGTGTCGTGAGTATGCACTCGTTTGACACTTTTAGAATCCATTTTCTTTTTATTCTACCTGGGTGGCAAACAAGCTTACGGCTCGCCTGATGTTTAGCAGTTACCGTATCCTATAGACGCTTGCAATACCAGAGGTAGATATGTATTACTTGCGTGTTGCCGACACATTTTTTTACACCAGGGCTTTTAGATGGAGTATCCCTGGGTTAGGAAAACGTTTCTTTCAAAACGCATCCCTAAATGAGCTTTGGAGACCTATACTTACACACAGGAACACAGTGTGTGTAGTTATTTGGCTGTAGTTTTCTGTAAGGTACTTCCCCAGTTGGGCTTGCTCGCTAGTATCCTACCTCCATTTTATTTATTTAATGCATCTGCTCACTACACTAAGAAGTTTTCAACAAAATCTTGTCACAATAGCTGCCGGAAAATAGCATTTCTATAGTGTTACGAGTAAGTATTTCGGCGTATCAGGCTGACCAACCAGCCCTTCTAGACATATATAAAGTCGAATCTAATAGTCAAAAAAGCAAATGTATGGAATTTGACGTTAGTTTACGACATTGTATCGTAGACTTACGTCAAATCCCATACATTTGTTTTTTTGACTTTTCGATTCAACTATCGTTTATGCCACTTGTCTAGAGGCTCTAAGGTGCAACAAATCAATTTATTTTAAAATATCGTGTCCTTTGCTAAGGAATCATTCTTATAACACATATACAATATCCATGGAGGCTATCTAAATAATCGTAGATTTGTGAATCACACAAATTTCTGTCAGTATGAGAATCGAATCAACAACACGCCGCGCAGTGGAAAATGGCGAGCTGACTACTTACATCACTAAGCTTAGTGATACTAAGCTATACCTACCTATCGCCAATGGATCAGTCCCACTGCATAAGGCTGGTGGTTCAAATAGCAATAATTTCTCCGTACTACATGAACGGAGAAGTATGAATCATAAATCAAAGTTAAGTACGTATTTTGCCCAGAATAACATATAAATAAATCTCGACGAATACGTATCAAATGGTACAGCAATTTAACGTAAATTTTATATACCAATAAAGACGTGATGTGAAAGGAATAAGTTTGCAGTATATTGTACTTATAAATAGATATGAGGATAAGAGAGGTGAATGAATGAAGGAGAGAGGAGAGAGATACAAGCAAGCAAGAAGGATTTCCACCTTACAGAAGACTATAGCCAAATATATACGCCTTAAATTCTTATAAGCTTCCACGATTTGTACACAAATATTACTATAATGGACAACGGGTGTAAATATAACGCGATTGAGACCCCGTTCTCCATTATAGTAAAAATATATATGCCTTCCTGTGCGTCAAGGCATATTCATGCCTTCATGCAGTGGTATATAATAGTTGTGTTCCTGTGCGTGAGGACACATCTCCAGTATTAATTTAGAGAAATGGTTTTAATGAAACGTTTTTCTATTCTTGAGATACTCCATCACTGAAACCTGGGACAAATTCAAATTCAACAAACAAAATTATATAGGTGTACAAAAAAAGATAGTTATTACAGGTTTTAATAAAGGGTATCACCATATTTCGACCATAAGACTGGCATGCTTAACGTTATAGTGTAGGTACATGACTCTATATTAGATCGCTAACTAACTTTACATTAAGTAGGAATATTATATGTCAAAATCATAATATTGTAAATAGTAAAAAATTGTAACATATATTTCTTAATTTTGACAATTAAGAAATATATGTTATAAATTTTTAGATCGGCAACACGCGAGCGTTTTGCAAATGACCATAGGCTGCGGTAACTGCTTAGTTGGGCCGTATGCTTGTTTGCTACCTGAGTAATATAAATAAATGATTTTCTGGTTTATTTAACGTTTTTTGATATCATACACTAGTCTCGAACCTGCGGTTCGGCCATAGATTGTCGATATATAGTCCACCTCTTAAGTGTAGAGAATGCCTCTGGCATTAAGTCCGCCTATACAAACAATTGTATGAAGTTTTAAAAAATAAATAAATATATGCACGCTACAAACCGTTCTATTTTTAGAATTGCAGTCTTCATATATCGAGACACCGTATTCGTGTCATATCGATACATCAATTCGATATTATTACTCGTATCGTGTGACTATTGTAATCGTGTGATGGAAAAACTATGTTTGTTTGTACACAATTGGATACCGATTAGATCATTTTTCATGAAGTACATTAACCCACATAAAACAATAACATATCATTATGTACCTAAAATTAGCGTTCGACCATAGCGATTACCACAGATAATATAATACTAGTCCATTACCGTCGACTTAGAAGATTTTTTTATTGCGTGATTTAGTGATACCCCTGGTGTTGCAACCATCCATAGGTTACGGTAACGGTTCACCATTAGGCGGGCCGTATGCTTGTTTGCCTCCTTTTTAGTATAAAATATTATTGTTCATTTGATTAATTAATTTTGAAGCTTTATCTACACGTGGGCACTCAAAAAAATTTAATAAAATGTTGACCTGTAAAATTAATGTAGTAATGATTTGATTTTTCTTTTGCCACGAAAAACCGAACATAGTAGGTACCTTCCTTGAACGTTAAATAAAACCTTGTAAAAATAACGCAAATAGAACTGGCTTTTTATAATTTGTGCTAACAAACCTTTGACAGATAAAGGTGACGGAGTTGCTGTAGCAAGAAATCGCAAAGTATTTATGTAGCCTTACAAAGTAGTTACCACGATGTCATTAAAGAAAACCTTTATAATAATAGTCTGTCATTACAACATCCAGCCAACCTTGAACTCTGTTAATCGCAAATTGCTATTACGCGAGAGGCCTTAGAAAATGTTTATTTTAAGTAGTACCTATTTCTTTAAACAGATCTAGATACTAGTGACAAATCTGTTTTTTTTGTAGCATTTAGTAGGTTGGTTTAGTAGTTTTTTTATGCAAATTACCAAATCTCTAGTTGTTGAAATTTATTGTGGTATTAAGTTGAAAACAGTGTGTTTTTTAGTTTGTATAATAATATGTAATCTAACAGATCTATTGGAGTGTACATATACCTCAATGGATATTAAAGAATTTGTTACCAATTATTTTCTATATCGATTCAGATAGTAATTGACATATCTGTCTAGAGATCATATTATATTAATGTAAAACTAACAGAGTATTCCCGGTTGGGCACCAAGTTTTAGAGCACCTATGGTATTCCACTTAGAGCACCGATAGGTTTGGTAGCTTGGTGCTCTAAGTGGAATATCTTAGATGCTTAAACTGTGGTTGGCAGAGTCGTGGAGGCAACAGCTAGTCGATAATAAAAGCGACATGAAATTAAAGGAAATGTGAAAGTTTATCAAATATTTAACAATAAGTCTGTCTGTAGTGTAACGAGTCGTTTAACCGGTAGCCTGTATAATTAACGGTATTAAAATCCTACCTACATTGTTAATTGTGGGAACATTTTCGTTGACAACCATCAGTTGATAATAGCTGTACATCAGACAACTAACTGTATTTAAATGCCTTGTTTGTCTAGGTGTCTGTCAGTGCGACTGCTGATCACGATGGCTAGGGTTCAATTCCCAGGTCAGGTCAGAGTTAGTGGGATTTTGTATCGAGGGGCTGGCCGAAAAGAGTTGCCAGTGGAGCCTTTTATTATTTTGCAGGTATATAAGAGTTAGTTTGCAAATTTAAATGACTTTTGAAATGACAAAAGTAAATACGTCACCGGCTCTCCTAATACTTCGTCTACTGCATATTACGTGGAAGAGAATGACTTTGGCGTTAAGTCACCATGGTTAACTGGTAGAGAATGACTTTGGTATTAGTCCACCTATGTACTCATGTGCATAAAGTATCATAAATAAAATAAATAAATGCTCTATTCAACTACCTATTCTAGACTAAATTTAGAGGTTGTGTATTAACAATGCATTGTTTTAACACTTTTATGTGGCATTGTTAACTGTGCTGTCTGTACAATGTATAGCCATTAAATATTTAAAAAAATAGCAGGACTTTTAATGTACGGCTATTTTTTGTCCGCAAAATCACGTTGCTTCTTTTGGCGTGATGAAATGTTAAATGGAAAACCCACTTTCGCATTTAATAATATCCACCCATATATGTCCCACAGCTGGGCACAAGTTTCATCTGTTAAGAGACAGAGAGAGCACGCTAGCCCAATGCGAGTTGGTGAATCAGACATGTCTTTGGAATTTCCTCAGGATTTTTTCTTTCACTTTCACATTAAATTCCGCATGCAGCTTCACTTGCGTGGTAAATCGAGAAAACTTAACCTATGGCGCTACTCAAGGATACTAAAACAATTTTCTGAATCGGGTCAGTAGTTTTAGAGATTATCCCCTACATCCAAACTTACAAACTTCTTTTGAATATTACTAGCGACCCTTTCCGACTTTTAGAAAATAAACGACGTAGAAAATAAACTAAAGTGTGGCCTGTTATTCGCTGATTACAGACTTTCAATAGTTAAAAAAAAAATCTTTGGGGAAACAAAAAATATTTGCTCATTTGAGTTTGTACATAATATTCATTCATAATATTTTCTGTTTCCCCAAAGAATTAAATTTTGTACAAAAAAATACATTTTGGATTAGGTAGCTACATATAGATACCTAATGTTAGTTTGGTTAAATTAAAAGTATGAATGTAATTGATTAGAATTTTAAGACTGTCCTAACATTTAATCAATCAGTTACCTTCTGTTTAGGCAATCCAGGTAGCACACTCAAATGAATTTCAACCAGATTATCATTTATTGTCATACTCGGAAACAAACGCACTGTAATGTTACTAAACAGAGATCTGATACAATACTGACTAGATTAAATAATAAACATTTTAGAAGTACAGTCACAATGAAAAAGAGTGAGTAAACTATATGAGTCAAAAAATAAACATACCATTATATACTACCGTGTAGACAAACAAGCGGCCCGCCTGATGGTAAACAGATACCGTAGCCTAATGGCAGGCCTCCGTCACTCCATGTACTTGCGCGCTATAATTACCTACCGCCCGGCCGAGCAGTCTCGGGCCGTTTGCGGACCAAATTTAGTGGGATCGCGTGGTGCGAAACAATCGCAACTGTGCGCTTGAGCATTGAGGCACATTTTAGCATCCAGCGCTTGCTGACGCGACAGAGTAGGCTATTATAGCAGTAGGTATTGTTAATTTTCTACTGAGTGAAGTATCTGATACGTAGTAACTATTAAGTAATCTGTACCTATGAACACTTGTAATACCAGCCTCTCTAGACAAGTGGTATAAACGGTAGTCAAATCGAATAGAATACAAAGCAAATGTATGGGATTTGACATAAGTTAACGATAAAATGTCGTAAACTTACGTTAAATACCGTACATTTACTTTGTATTCTATTTGATTTGACTACCGTTTATGTCATTTGTCTAGACGGGCAGGAGCATAACTCACTCGTTGTCTACCCTACATCTTGTAAGATCTGAGTTTTGTGTTATGGCCAACCCTGTAATAAGAAAAAATGTATTTTAAAAACCGTTTTCTTTTAATGAGCACAGACCTAGTGTACGCACAGGAACAAAATTACACTGCTGTGTGAGTTATTCAGTTGTTGTCTTCTGTAGATGGAGATGGAGGTCTTACCCTAGTAGAGCATGCTTGCTTGTGTAGTGCCCAATTGTGATCAGTAGTCACAGAAAACGACCATCAGTGCTATTGATCACAAGTCTGAAGTCAACTCTAATGAGACAGTTAATGATCCATACTAATATACCTATATAACTCCAGTTCTATGTATTTTTGTATTAACCTTTTCCTGATTAAATGGCGGAACGGATCGTACTGAAAATTACTGTAGTCAGACACATGGTCCTCTTTATGGCAATAATCAACATATACGCAGGCAGAGCCACGGGCAACAGCTAGTAACAAATATGTGTCGTGTTAAACATAAGAATGCAAGTTTATTCCCTTTTTCTGTGTTCAATACGAAGTTAAATTACTGTTTTTATCACTTTCTGTTTGACAATGGCTTTTGGACCTTGAATGGGTGGCATGGCAGTCGTTCGCTGTGATCGACGGTCCGAAGCGGGCTGCATTCAACATGACAATGCACCATTTTGGGATATACTTCACGTATATGTACAGGCATGTTTGGTAGTCAATCTGGCTGAGAATGCCGGCTTTTTATGTTGACAATAAAAAGAGAGTTTATGTTTTGTGTAAGACTTGAATGGTGACATTTATTAATTGGGGTTTGGTACATTCGTTTTACAAATTTGCCGTAAAAGTCGAAAGGTAGCTTCAATTAAATGGCAATGGGTACAGCACATAGCTTGTAAAACCAATTGCTATCGATTTAGAAACGTAACCTAATACACAAAACTCTGGCGTAATAAGTTTTTGGATCGGCGACTTGCGAGTGTTGCCTTAATACTGCAAGGAGTCCATATTACGGTTACTGCCATCATACGGCTATATGCTTGTTTGCCACCTAGGTATAATAAAAACGCAGAATAAAAATAAACATCGCAAAAACTTCATAATCATTCAGTTGAATAATTCAACAAAAACAGGCTATAATACTCTGTTTAAAATGCGCACATTTTGGCTTCCAGTGCAGACGGCTTTTTGTTGCCGGTCACTTATACCAAGTGGGGTGTCAAGGTTGTTTCATCAATTCTGTTTGTTTGTCCTTTCGGGTTATGATTGATATATTGTCTGTAATCAGTAGTAGCTGTTAGTATGGAGGGTTTATGTCAATCGGCTGTTGCTATGTTAATTATGTCCGTGCACAGGATATTAATCGAGTGCCATATAGCAATGACATAACAATCTGCTTATATAGCTGCGGCAATGCAAAGTCATGATCGTCGTTTGTTTTTATTGTTGTTATAACGACAATTTACACATGCTCCTCCTAACTAGGTAGAGCCTGTACTACAGTAACCAGGTAACTGGTAAAAGTACATTTTTTTTAAAGACAACTCCCGCGCTTGGGAACAAGTCCTGTGTCGCGAGGGACTTTACAAACATACAATTAACGGACACAAAGTACACTCAGGCTCGGGACAATCATTTATGGATCACACAATTTTTTTTTGAGGATATCGAACCCGCAACACGCCGCGTGTTGTAAAGTGCGAGGTAACCACTTAAGCCACTGAACCAGTCGTATATGTTATATACATGTATCTATACCTATACAAATAATACACTATGATATTTTTTTGTGCCTCTAGACTGCGAGAAGTTGATGGAGAGCCTTTGCCCTTCTATGTTTTTATTTAGAATAAATCGTAATCATAATAAAATTCCAATCCAGTGACACTGGGTCACTGAATAATCTTTATAGGCCAGATTGATACAGAGGGAAATTAACAGAGGTTTTAATAAGAATTTTTTTATCTTCTTCGTTGAGTCTATGGTACGCGCGAAAGTCGGCCTAGCCATTTAACACTGCAATATTTTTGTGATCCACAAATGCTTGTTTCGAGTCTGGGTGTACTTGAATATGAATATGAATAATCTATACAAAGTCCATAAAATATGATACCTAGTGCATGAGTCATCGTTTTAAAAGGAAGAAAAAAATATGCACACGGGAGCACGCGCATAAATAAATGAAACTGCTTAACAAAAACTGGTATGTATGATACCACCTAATTTTAGGCACCAACTCATAATAATTATGTATGTAACCTGTTTCTGTCTGTGCAATAACCATAACGAATTATATAAGGATGTTTAATTTTATCCAATTACACTCCCAATTAAGAATAATTATTATGCTAGAAGGTAATAAAAATTTGCAGCAGCAAAAAAGTAAATATACTGGAATGAGCATGCATACCTTTTTAATACATTTTACGGATATAATTATGAAGTATTTATTTGAAAATCACAATAATGCTTTTTCTGATTCACACATCTACATGTAACTATACCAATAATTTTTCGTGGGCGCAATGTGTCTCCATCTAGTAAGTTTATTCATTTATTATATTAGGTTAACTAATGATTATTTACACAATACATTTAAACTTATTTGCTAAAGTAAATATGTACATTTACACGTGTAACAACCACTTACTGGCCGCATACACAATATACGGATCGATACAAAATTTTATGAATTATAATTTATAATTTTTGTTAAACATTAAACATTGTTAAACATTATCAAAATTATAGAATTAAGATTTAAAAAAGTTGTTTTATATACCTACTTAAATTTTAGTCATTTTTGTCTATAAAGACAACTTCCGCACTAGGGAACAAGTCCTACTTGTATATCACGGGAGAATTTACAAAAAAATTACAATTAAAGGACACAAAGTATACACAGACTCGGAACAATCATTTGTGTATCATACTTCTTTACCCGTGTAGTAATCAAATCCAAAACACTCGCGCAGTGGTACCTAAATGCCGAAACAATAAAATAATATTTATTATAATAAAAATCTAATACCTACGCAATAAAATCCAGTTTAAAATTATTTCAAATGAATGGGTAGACGCTTCTTATAAAGAAAACGATGTAATTGAAGTAATAGTTCTCGGCATTGCAGTTGAGGTAAATTTGCTAGTATTGCGGCAAATAGAGCAGGGTTTATGCACTCAGTAACCGCGCAATATGAGCCTTGAACGACTGCATTTAATATCGAAACGCACTTAAGAACATGACAACTGTATGCACAACTTCTTAAACATTTTAAATAAACTAATCAGAACCCCTTCATCTACTGATGCAAAACAAAAGCTATGTCTAATAGTTCCTTTAACAGTACCTATAATCAGTTATTAAAACATAAATGTGTGGACGCATATGCCCGTAATTATGCAATTATAACCATCTTGCGGCACTCGGCATTCACGATATGCCGCCATGCAAGTTATTTAAAAAATGTTATATTGTGGCTAATGATAAAATATATAACTACACTACTGAACCGGACTCGGTTCGAAGAGAACAACAAACACAATGCTTACGCTTTCATTTTCTCGCGACGAAAATTACTCTTGGTGAAGTCCCATTGTGTCCATTCAGCGAAAGAGTATGAGCACTCACTGTCCTCACAAAAAACTAATCAAAAAGTTTTTTATCACCGCTACTATAATGTCAAATCACACATAAACACAAATTCAAATCTTTCTTTTTAAGAAAAAAAGTCAGAGAATCGCGTTCGAAATTCAAATGCGAACGGGCGATCAAGTCCGAAGCCCACAGACGACTCGCGAACGGCGCGCCGCTCATTCACTATAGCCATAGCTATGAACCACGGGGTCTATTGTGCTCATACCTTGGCTGGCAGACACGCGAACCCTCCTATCCATAAACCCATAGCTATACTCCGCCTCCCCCGCGATCGAACGTTGAACTACAATTTTGTAAACTTGGCTAAACTTCATAGATGTTTGTAAACAAACTCATATTAGACTAGACATAGAATCGATAATAATTATAGTTCTTATGTGTAAGTAAATTTGAAGCAACGCAACGTGGGCATTTGTGGGTTTATTTGAAACATTTTTATTTGAAAGTAACGCGTGGGATTATAACATTATCTTAACATTGGAGAACAGTGATGCTCTATCTATCGAGGCATTAGCCTTCAACTATCGTTTTTATAATATAATCAAATCAGTATACGTCATCAATTGAACCGCTTTCTGTTACTTTGTTTGAAAACAAGTATTCTAATACGATCGTCAACTATTTTTCTCTTGCACCAATATTAGTAATACATCCTCATTTCATACCTTTAAAAAATATATAATTAAAAAAAGTGTACATATTCAAAATGGCGACTATTAAAAATACTCTGCATTGTATTTTGTGTGCATTAAAGTTTAAATATACTTGGACTAATTAGAACGTGGCCTAGAAACCGTACAGCGAAAGTGCTAATGTCATTGGCTTGTTATTATTAGTTTATAATGCAATTGCCAGCCGATAGACACATGATAATACACTTTACTGTTGCTTAATGGCTTTTAATCAAACTAAAATCTCCATTAAAGTCACTCAAAATACCGTTAAAGTGGAAATAGAAGCCGTTGTTTAGATAACTGTATTACTAATCCGTGTTTTATTATTTGTATTTGGAAGATAATCTTATACATATATAAAATTTTCGTGTCACTGTGATTGTAATTAAACTCCTCCGAAATGGCTCGACCGATTTTTGTGTGCATATCGGTTAGATCTGCGAATCGGACGACATCTATTTTTCATCCCTCTAAATTTTAAGGGTGTTCCACCCAAATTTTTTTTATGATTCAGCATTAAAAAATACATACGGGATGTATGTATTTTTTGTAAATGTCACCCATCTACAATCAAGCCCTATTTTTTAATAGCGATATTACTATTTTAGTAGTAAAACAACGTTTGCTGGGTCAGCTAGTATATTAGGTATAATTCTACTATGTATTAAAAGATACCTACTATAGTAAAATTAATTGACGTAATTTTATTTATCCGTCAACAATGGAATAGTTTTATATTACCAACGTTTTCACAGCACAGGACCAATAAAATTGTAATGAAATTAGTTACTGAGTTTCTTTTATGTAAATTCCTCTATTATATTTATTTTGATTGTGTTAGGTCGATTTTATTTAGGTACTTAATTTTATGTAATACTAGGGGTCGCCCGCGACTTCGTCCGCGTGGTAATTTGGAATATTTTCCCCGATTTTGCAACATATCTTACTACTGCTCCGCTTCTATTGATCATAGCGTTATGTTATATAGCCTATAGCCTTCCTGGATAAATGCACAACAAAAGATATTTTTTCTAATCGAACCAGTACTTTCTGAGATTTGCGCGTTCAACCGAACAAACAAACAAACTCTTCAGTTTATAATATTAGTATAGACTTACAATTTAATATTTCAATCCCGTTTCTTTCCATATTTGGGTCCCTCTGTATCATCTGATGCATTTGTATCCATTTAAAGAGACTAATTGATTGTTAAAGTTTAAGTACTAAAAATAAGTCCAGCTGAATTAAATATCGTAAAATGTCAAATATAGACCTGTTCAATGCCAAAAAAATTAACGTAATGGATGCCTGTTTGATGGACACTATAATAAGTTGGATATTATTAAGAAGCATGCTTTCAGCAGCCTCAAATATCATCATCATCATCATCTCAGCCAAAAGACGTCCACTGCTGGACATAGGCCTCCCCCAAGGTTTTCCACAACTCTCGATCCTGAGCCGACCTTGTCCATCGGTTGCCCGCAACCTTAAATATATTATAATCGAAATATTTTGCACAGTTATTCGAACGTAGTTAACATAGAAGTTATACCTAAGTATTTAAAGTTTGCTGATCAGGATGTTGATGTTCCTTTTCCGCAAAACAAATACTACTACAGCAAAACTATCGACTGCTATGGCGTTACAAGGGTGTGACGTCACAAAACAGCAATGTTGTCACTATCTAATATCAATATTAAAATGCTTGTATCTCAGTTGCTTTTAAAATTGACTGCCTTGGTGGTCCAGTGGCTACAGTATGCACCTGCCGTGCATGAGGTTGTACCTTCGATTCCTACACAGGGACAAAACTTTGATCCAGAAAAAAAACTGAGGTGTAATTTGTGTCCGTTAATCGTATGTTTGTAAATTCCCCCACAATACAGAGCTTGTTCTCTAGTGTAGGAGTTGTATTTATAAAAAATAATGATGATTTGATTCAGGTTTTAACGGCATAATTTTTTATGTAATTTTAAAACGATAAAAAAAATCTAAGTCAAATATCATATAATTAAGATCCTCCTATTAATTTATTGATAGTAAAATTATAGGTGCTCATTAGTTTGTTGTTTTATAATAGTGATATAAATCGCTATAACTTGTGCTCGAGGCTAGTATGTAACATAGTATATCTAAGTTTACAACATGAATAATAGCTTTATAAATAATACTAGACGTTATTGTCTTTATATTAACCGTAAGTAATTAAAATATATGTCCCGAGTCTGGGTGTAATATGTTTCCGCGAATTGTACGTTTGTAAAATCTCCAGACACAGGGCTTGTCCCCTAGTGCGGGAGTTGTCTTTAAAAAACAAGCCAAAATCCCACTGCTGGTCATAGGCCTCTACCACGAATTTTCACAGAATTCGGTCTTGAGCTGACTTTGTTTATCACCTGCCCGAGACCTTTACCAGGTCGTCGTTCCACCTTGTTGGAGGCATGCCCACTCTAATAATAATATCTAATAATATAATTATTACCGTGCGTGTGTAATACGAATACCACCTACGAGTATCAATCGTGTTAGGAATAAACTAGAATTAAAATAAATCCATCAGTTTGCGAGTGTTAGCAAGACAAATAGACAAACTTATAACACAGAATATCTTTAGCAGCACTACGTAATAAATAAGTGATTTGCAAACGTAAAGTTTAGCAGGCGATGGATTATGATATCCACCGCTATTAGTCGCACACCGTCCGCCCCCACACAAGGGGCTGAGGGGTGTCTGGCTCACAGATTTGGGGAGAGATTCACCGAGATATGAACGAAGGAAACAATAGATATGGTATCCTTCAATGTACAGAATATAAATCTCTTCAAGTTACATTAAAAATACACATACAAAGTATACTCTTCCAATATTCCCATTGCGGCCATAGCAATCTCAATGGAAATTAGCCAACTGCGAAGGTGCTGTATCATTAAGTCCTTATAGTGATTTTATTTGGACAAGTTTATTACGTAGCTTTAAGATTATTATTGCTCAAAATTCAAATTAACATCGAAAATAAATCGCTATAGGACGTCATCGTACGCAAATACGAGTACAGGTGTACTTTTACTCTATTCTTTTACTCTCATAGTCCGATGGGACAGCAATCCAACACGACTGTATAGAGATCAAGCGGAGAATCACCGGTTTTACGTGCATTTAGAAGCACTCAGGTATCTAGTGTCTTTAGAATATGGTCAACCATCTACGAACTTCCCGCGACAATCATGTTAAACCTCGCAAATAGGTACGTAGCAGGAGAAAAACATGAGAAAACGTATTTCTGATGTATTAATTTTTTTGTATTATTAAGAACCCTTGTAATAGCCCTCTTTTTTTGTCGTTGCCAACAATCAAGATTTTTCTGATAGTATATTTTAGTCAGTACATGATTCCACGTGTCGATTCAAAGTTTCGTGTATTTTCTCAATCCGTGGTACAAAATGCCCCCGTTGCACTTTCCTTGCACTCCTGCCGTATCGATCGCCACACCAAAACGAGGGTTAACATTCAAAATAGGGGAGTTAAGAACATACCTTCAATAAAATATTACTATGTAAGCCTAAGTGGGTTTCAAAGTGCATGTTTGTATAAAAATTGGCAATAAAATGCTAAAAGAAAATCACTTGTATGTAGGATAGGGTAGGATTGATTTTAGTTTGACTTTATATTGCAAATGTTGGAACAAATATTTGGCATAATGTTCCAACAATGTGTAAGTTACCTTAATTAACAGATTACAATCGAGTCAAAAGGTTGGTTGTTACCCTTATGTGATTATAATGGGCAGTAATCCCTCACATAGTGATATGTATGTTTGTATGTGTGATTGAGGATGATCCCTTATTGTGAAATGCAAAACCTGTATAATCCACAATGTTATGTCTCTGGTTTGATTATATTTTGGTTAGGCGATAAGCTGATTATGATTATAATAAAAAAAAATATAAAAAATGATTATAAAAGCAATCTAATATTATTACTGCTGGACATGGGTCTCCTCTTTAAATTGATTAATTTTGGTTTGGCTTTAAATAAAAACAATTTATTTTTACACAATCCATAGCTTGTTAGTAACGATATTTAGGACAGGAAAAGACGATGCCCTTTTCTCTAACGCACACCTACCAACAACATCTCAATGCATATAGTTGGGTGAAGCTTCTCTAGATCTCTTCTAATACGCATGAGAAAAGTATCAGTACGATATTCGGACTTCCTTAGAACCGACGTACTTATATAGCCAAGTAATATCGCTATAGGCGAATCATTTTTCATAACCATAAATCATCATCAAGACGCTATTATTAAAGTTAGGTGGCGCTGTGGTAGTCGTACAAACTCACCCCATATTTCCCCTATTACCTATTATATAGATATAATCATAGCGGTTTTACTGGAGAAGGAACAAACTGACAAAATAAATCTATAACAAAAATGTAAAATTCACGCGTGTATTCAATGTTTTGTAAAAAAAAAATATTGCAGAAGACTTTATTTATTTAATTTTACAAAACGCTTACAGACTAATAGGGTTAAATTAAATAACAATTATGGGTAGAGTAAAATTGCTAATAACAAGCTTCCACATATTGGTAAACTAGATTTAACAATGTTTATGAAAATGTAGGTTATGAATTGAGAATAATATTCTAAAATTAAAACTGAGCAAAAGGTTCTGCAACTAAAAACAATAACAATATTATATGCAACAAAATGGATTTTCATCACTTGTTGTTTGTGTCAGCTAAAGTATTAATAACGAATAAATCATAAGCATATATCATAGAGTACATAATGAATAATACATAATTATAATCTTTTTTAAATCAATTCACTTTATCAAAAGTTATTGAAGTGAAACTTATTTATCGCGGTTACGCGCCATGTTGTTTTTTTTTATCAAAGTTTAGTATAGTGACGTAAAGAATATAATGTAATATATTATAATAATAACAACAATATATTAGTTTTGAAGTTTGGTTTGAAATAAGAATAACAATATATTAATTTTAAAGTGATAAAATAAAAAGACTTATTCAAATTTAAGTTAATTTACAAGAAAAGTGAGAGTGATTATATATTTCGTTTTATAAATTCAACACGTATGAGCATGATTTTAATATTTATTTGAGGTTAACCTCACTTTTTGATTGTAAGTATCAGTAAATGTATATAAATCTGTTAAAATTAGCAAGTATTAATAAATATGACTGTAAATCTAGTGAACATTATTAATTCTAAAAACAATAAAAAATATAAATTAAATAATAATTCAAAAATAAAACAAAACACGATTAGAAAATAAAAATATGTATACGTACATCTTTGCTGACACAGTCAGTCCTCACACAGTGACCACAGCATAGCAATCTAGAGATCGAACAAGCTCAACTAGGGTAGGACCTTACAGAAAACTACGGCCAAATAACAACACACAGTGGTATAGCCGTATTCCTGTGTGTGAGTACAGGTTCCCAGTGCTTATTCCAGTGATGCATTTTGAATGAAACATTTTTCTATTCCAGGGATAATCCCTCTTAAAGTACTGGTGTAAAATAAAGGTACTACGCAAGTAATACCTCACTATGAGGCAGGCCTTATGCTTGTTTGCCACCTAAGTAGTATGAAAAAAACATGATCGCGTAATATTATATGTTCTTATTATTATTTATGTTTAATGTCACATAAAAACTAAAGCATTATTTAAATTAAATTAAATCAAGCCTGGCTTTTAAAAACATTACTGTCGAGTAAACTTCAATAATTTTATCACAGCTCAAACCTAAGTTTATGAACAGCAAATAAAATTGGACCATTGAATTTAATCGTCCGCTCGCGTAATGGTGTTAAACATAAAATAGTTTTGTAGTTATGACTTGTTGTTACTATTTCATAGCAATTATTGCAATGTACTCAATGTTTTTATTTGTTTTCTTGACTAGTAATGTCCTGCAGACCGTATTTTGGTGATGACCAGTTTCAACAAAGATTAACCAACTACGTGGGAGATATAATTAATTTCATCAATAGCTCTTTTCTTTGCGCTATGACTTCTCAGTCCCTCTAGATAAGTGGCATAAACGGTAGTCAAATCGAAGCATAGAAAGCAAATGTGTAGGATTTAACATAAGATTACGATATGTCGTAAACTTAATTCAAATCCCTTTTTTTTTTCTTATCTATTCGATTTAGAGGAGGAACATGAGAGAGAGGCGAAAGATGAGGGACTTTTCAAACATACAATCCACGGACATAAATTACATCCAAGATGGAACAAAAATTTATAAATCACACAAGGTTTTGTCTACGACAGCTTAGTAGTCAGGGTCACAAACTGCTAGGCCAATAGGCCAATCAAATTTCTAGTCTTTCTAATTTGTATACACGCCTTCTGGTTTCCACGTCCACCACGTGTTCTTTTCTGTTGTCAATATTTAATTTTCATAATAGCTGTTCTCCAGCTAAAAGTTTCAGATCTGGTCAAATCCAGCGACAAGGTTTTATTGTATTCAAAACTTTTCCAAAGGCAGATAGATTTTTTGTATTCTGTTCACGAATTATATAAGTACTATGCACCTTTGTATGATTCTTGTTTTGTCTATCATTTCCTTAGCGAGTTATGTATTGACTGCCACCTTACTTGACACATCAGTCCAAAAAGTTTAATGTATAAGTCAAAGCAAAATCAATCTTGTTTTCTTTTTGGAAAGTTGATTTTCATTTAGCAAGTACACTATAATTATATTATATTTACACTATAATTTTAACCTTTAAAGTTAGGTTCTGGTCGTAGAAACTGTTTTATCGGTCCATTTTATTCTTGATAATATTGTGGCGCTTTGCCAAATACTGCCCATTCTAATTCAATATGCCAAAAGATCCTATTAACCTGCATAATGTCGTATGTACATAGAATAATAATAATAATATTTTCGGGACAATTGATAAACATACTTACCTATATATAATTATAGATAAATAACACCCAGACCCAGAACAAACATTTAATCTCATCACACAAAGATTTGTCTTGGGTGGGAATCGAACCCACGACCTCTGGCGTAGCAGTCACCTATAATGCTTAGGTATGATCCACGATGTTTCTATTCAAATACAAAACTGGTTATTATGAAATTTCTTAGAAGAATTTACAACTCCCGCTACCTACAACAAGTTCATCTTCAAATCTTCTTCTTCTTATCGTTTGGTTAGTGGCCAACCTGGTGAAAGAATTATTTAGATCGCCTAAATTTAGGTCTCTGTCGTGATATAACGACTGATAACAGTCGGGACCGACTTTAAATCTTCAAATCTTTAAACCAGAATCGTACTGTTCAGTTTTAGAGGATTTTACTTTCACGTTGCCGAGGTTTTTCCAAAAAGTATTTTTCAAGAAAGCTTTCTTAAAATAGAGGTAGAACACTCTCGCGCGTTGCGGACTCTGTAAAATCATAGTCCGCAACGTGCGAGTGTTACGAATACCCCTGGCGTTACCGCCGTCCATATAGGCTACGGTTACTACTTACCATTACGGACCATACGATTGTTAACCTCTTTAGTGGTTTAACTGCCTCGGTGGTCCAGTGGCCGCAGTATGCGCCTGCTGTGCACGAGGTTGTGCGATTCCCACACAGGACAAAACTTTGTGTGACCCACAAAGAATTGTTCTGAGTCTGGGTGTAATTTGTGTCCGTTAATTGTATGTTTGTAAAGTCCCCCGCGACACAGAGCTTGTTCTCTAGTGCGGGAGTGGTCTTTTTAAAAAAGAAAAAAAAAGAGTGGTATATAAAAAAAATTGCTCTATTATTCCTCTATCTACCATGTCATCTGATCGCTGGCTACAAATTATAAAGTACATCACTTTGACACTGACATCGTTTAGGAGCGCACGTGAATTTAATTTATTCTATTTCGCTATGGTTACACTGGACAGACGACTAATTAGAAGGCAATTACGTTTTATTTAGAATAGTGTTTTTACTAATGTCTCGGGATAGAACAGATAAATAAGACGCGATAATTCAGAGAGTTTTGGTATTTATATATGTATTAAAAGAATTTATGAAATCTTAAGAGAGGCAGGGCACCATACTAGCGAGCAAATCCGACTAGGAAAGGACCTTACAGAAGTGTATTTCTGTGTGTGAGTACAGGTCTCCAGCGCTTATTTAAGCATGCGTTTTGAAAAAAACGTTTTCATATCCCAGGGATATTCCATCTTAAAGACCTGGTATAAAAAAATGGGTCGGCAATATGCAAGTAATACCTCCAATATTGCAAGCGTCCATAGGCTGCGGTAACTGCTTAACATCATGCAGATCGTATGATTGTTTACCACCCAAGTAGTATAATAAAAAAATAAATATATATCCTTACTAATATTATAAATGTGAGAGTTTGTGAGTATGGAAGGATGGATGTTTGTTACTCTTTCACGTAAAAACTACTGAACGGATCTGGATGAAATTTGGCACAGAGATAGATTATGGTCTGGAATACCACATAGGCTTTTTACAGCGATCACCGACATCCACGCGGGCGGAGCCTCGGGCAACAACTATATTAGTATATATTAGTGTAGGTAGATTATAAAGCTGAAGAGTTTGTTTGCTGTTTGGTTGAAAGCGCTAATCTCAGAAAGTACTGGTTCGATTAGATTTTTTTTTGTTGAATAGTACATTTATTCAGGAAGGCTATAGGCTATATAACATCACGCTATGTTCAATAGGAGCAGGCGGTAGTGAGATATGTTACAAAATCGGGGAAAACTTTCCAAATTACCACGCGGACGAAGTCGCGGAATGTAAATACTTACAAAATACCTTGGGATAAATGCGTAACAACTATTTAGTGGACATAATGAGGTTATTATTCACTGCTAGTGTGACCTTATTTACTACACAACACTGGATAATAGCAATTAACGAATAATAAGGTTGCTATATGAATTTTATCATAGAGACACTAATTCATTGGTTGCAAACAATAGTATCATTAATTTAATCCACTATTAAGACACTGTTGATACGAGTATATCTTTTAATAATTCTTCTGTGCGTGTGTATGTCACTGAACTCATCCTGGACCGATTTTAATGTTTTTTTGTGTGTCTTCACGTGGATTCGGATGTAAATGTATTGTTAAGAAAAATGGGCATCTCATAATAAAGGAATTATTGGAACGAAGTTCCTTATCGCGCGTTGCGAAAGGGGGCTAGACGAAAAAATTAAGACCAAAAGTTGTAACGACACTTTTTGTTTTTTTTATTATTTTGGCAAATTCTCTAAACGGCCGATAATAATATGTAAATTTGTGTAAGAAGGTTTTTGATCTAAGAGTAAATAAGTAAGTAAGTAAAAAAATAATTAAAGGTCAAATAGTAGCTTTAAATTTAATGAATTATGGTCGAATTTCGATCACAGGCGATCACTAGTATAAGGAGTAAAAAAATAATAATAAAAAATGTATACCCGAATAATTATTTTCTTTCTCTCGAATATCTCGAATAGAACTTAAAGTTAATATTTTTAGAATAAGGAATTTCATTTCTATCTGGTGTCCCACGACACCACTTGGTTTGTTTGCTTAAAATGAGGTCTCAAACACAATATTAACTTGAATAGTAACGAATTGTGACAATAAAGTTTTTTTTTTGTATTGTATCCCTTCTTGTGCTCATTTAGAGCACTCACAAGAACACAACTACATATTTTTTATCCTACTTATGTGGCATACAAGCATACGTCCCGTCTGTTGTTAAGCAGTTACCGCAGCCTATGGACACTTGCAATGCCAGAAGTATCACTTGCGTGTTGCCAAGCCATTTTTTTACATCAGGACTTTATGATGGGAGTATCCCTTGGATAGGAATACGTTTATTTCAAAACGCATCCCTAAATGAGCGCTGGAGACCTGTACTCACACACAGGAACACAACTACATCACTATGTAAAGCTCCTGCTACAGTAGAGCGCCTTTCAGACTACGCTATAATATAATAGCATATAGTATATAGCTCATAGCCCAACAATATTGCTCACCATAGATTGTTGTGGATACGTTCACACTGTACTGTACTATATATTATTGACTTACTATATGATGGTCTTTCTTCGCTATACTATACAGCACAATAGTATAGCGTTGTCTGAAATTAGCTTCAGGCTTGCTAGCTTGTATAGGGAACGTATTTTTTTTTAAACGCATCCCTACGATTGCGTTTTTGCTGCTATTTGTGTGAGCGCATTCAAACAATGGACGTAGTTCCAAGCCAACTGTTACAGCATATCTTTTAGAAGAAATTCTGACAATGAGACATTGTATTCAGTTTCCATATCAAGCAGATTGTTATTAGATTCTTTTAAGTCAGGCAGTTCTCGGTAATTAGCAGCCTGGAGTCTGAAACTTGGATTGGTAAGTAGCAATAAATTTATGTATTTTATTGTTAAAACCCTTAGTCTTAGAAGAAATTCTAAATACATGTCAGATTCACCAACCCTCATTTGGCAAGCGTGTGTGAATTAAGGCCTAAACCTCTCTCTTGATAAAGGAGTGGAGACCCAAGCCCAACAGTGGGACATATATGGATTAATTGCCATTATTATTTATTATTATGTTAAAACGGTTTTACAAATCAATTACAATAACATACATTAAAAATTATAATAATAGAACGATTATAGAAAACTAAAATAGCAATTAATTTCTAAAAATTTATGTTTGTTATTTTGTATCAAAAAACAACAAACATAAACATAAACAACATAAACAAACATAAACATACCACCAAACATATCTAGTAACCATTTAAATGTGAGACAACATTTTTAGATTGTATTGTTTTTGCAGAAACTTTGACAAACAATAAAATTCGTGTCGAGTCCCTTCGGTGACCACTAAAGAACAATATTTACAAAATCAGGCTGTTTTAAAAGCGAAAACATGTTAAAACGTCTTACCCAAGTCTAAGTATTTCTTTTAACATAACGTTGCCAAACCGAAAATTTGTAACACTTTGATTTGGGATTGGGAAAAGAAAACGTTACCCTAAAAACAGATTCTTAAAATATACTCACGTTTAAAAACTTCATATTTAGGACATCATACTAAAAAGCAAGCCCGACTGGGGAAGGACCTCCACCTTACAGAAGACCACAGCCAAATACCTGCACACAGCGGTGTAGTTGTGTTCCTGTGTGTGGTTACAGGTTTCTAGAGCTTATTTAGGGATGCGTTTTGCACACCATTATGTGTAGTTTTTTGTCTGTGTTCTTCTTTAAGGTAGAGTCTTCCCCAGTCGGGCTTACTCGCTTGATCTCTTTTAGATAAAATGTATTTCATTTCTCAGATTGATTAAGTATTTATTCTATATCGGTAACAACCGTAGCCTAGTAAAAACCAATCTAACGCCAGTGAAACTTCCACATATCGAGCACAAAAACTAGCGTACGTTTATCAAGTTAAACGCTCTACACACCAGTCGAGGTGAGAGTCTGTCTGTATATGGACAAGTGCCACTTATCTGGTCTTGTAAGTGTAGTCTTGTAGGCCAACAAATTGTCGCTCCAAAAGGTTTTCACTAGTAAAAGGTTTGTCTAGATCTATTTGTTACAATTTGAAATATGGCAATGGTTGACGAGTGGGAAAGTAACTCCCAATCATGTGAATTTTATGGAGTGTAATATGTACATGTAATAATCAAATGATGTACCATTTGCTACATTGTGAGGAAACACATAGTTTATGAAACGTGGCTTAGGCCTGAATTCTCTTAAGTCTTAACATTGAGAAATAGGAACCTATATAGGTTGCTTTTATTGTTATCCGGGACTCCAGCCGTGTGGGTGTCGGTTATCACGATAAAAAGCCTATTCGCTATTCCGGACTATAATCTATGTCTATGCCAAATTTCATTCCTATCCGCTCCGTAGTTTTTACGAGAAAGAATAACAAACATCCATACATACCATCCTCACAAACTTTCACATTTATAAGTAGGATAGGATTTATTGGTGAGTGACAAAAACAGATAGGTATGTATTAATGTGAGGTGTAAGTTCGATTTTTTAAATAACTCCCACGCTAACAGATCAAAAGAAAAAAGAAAGAAAAACGTTTTTTCGAACATAAACAATGAATAGTCACAAAAATTAACAACAAACGCAAAACGATTAATTAAATAAATTTATCCGTGTGATGTCAGAATAGGTCCCAATCTCAGCGGCATTTTATACTGAAGCGCTGATTTTCAGATCAGGCTCTAAATTTTCATTTACCTTAGTCTGTAGTAGTGGTTTCAGACTTCTCCTGTGAACACCAATAAGACTTGGAATAACAATTTATGAATTACACAAATTATTGTCCTTTTATGAAATATATTACTTTAGTCTTAAGCCCGATATCTGTCAAGGTTCATAAAGGTAAATCAGTATGTAAAACTAAGCCTACAGTAGGCGTTAGACCATTCATTTGATCACGTACACCTTTGTGCCTACGAAGATCGACAGGGTTGCCTCTCACATTTAAGCAATATGAATAATTCATGTGAGGTTTTACTGTTATTTTATTACGAAACTGTTCCCAGGGTGTCCGGGATTAGGGTTGGCGTGATAAGATATTTGAAAGTATTTGCTTTTTTATTTAAACCAGTTGGGAAATTTATTTAAATTAATACAAGCCATAAAACTTAAGCTGGATTTTATAATTAAAAATAAGTTTATGTTCGTAATTCATCCGTTTAAACAACGTTACTTATTCCAAATATAACGGTGCTATCTTGATTCGTTAAGGAGTTCCTATAGCCACCTTACGACTTCATAATCGCATCCTGGATATACTATATCCTCCTAGGGATATAGTAGGTACTCGTCAAAAGAAAACCAATAAGCCAAACACCGGCAAGTGATTTAAATTTTGTTTGCAGGTTTGACTAAAACGAACTAACTAGGCAATTGTAAGTAAAATTAAAGTTTTCGTTTTGTGACAGCCCTGCGCTGGTGACATTCAATTCACTTGTAAATAAAGGTACTAGAACATAATGTGTTTCAAATGTTAATATTGGAACACATTGTAGGTATTGAGAACTAACTTATAATAGGCACTAACTGTGTTGATTTAACTTTAAAACAAAAAGTCTAAATATGCAGTAATTAGTCGCCTATTACAATTTTCTTTTTTTTAATAGACAACGTTCAACGTGGTCGGCGT
Organism: Trisateles emortualis; assembly: GCA_947095525.1. Classification (NCBI taxonomy): domain Eukaryota; kingdom Metazoa; phylum Arthropoda; class Insecta; order Lepidoptera; family Erebidae; genus Trisateles; species Trisateles emortualis. Next base: position 13,145,794 of record OX352736.1, on the reverse strand, counting down.
TACAAATTGTAGAGTTAAATATGGAATAAACCACTCCGCACTAGGGTACAAGCTTTGTGCCGCGGAGAACTTCACAGACATACAATTAACGGACACAAATTGCATTTAGACTCAGAACAACTCTTTGTGGATCACACAATGTTTTGTCCTGGGTGGGAATCGTACCGACAACCTCGTGCACAGCGGGCGCACTATTTTTCTGTACTTGGCCGCTCATGCCTCTGTACATATTCAAAATCTATTTCCCATATCTAGTACCCATTATTATAATTTGTCCTTTAGTGGTTTGATCAGTGCTGTGATGTGGACACACACTGTTCGTTTTTAATTTAATAACCCTAATGTCGTCAGAAGAGAGAAGAGATACCCGATAGGAAGAGAGGCAACTAGTAGGTGAATAAAAATTTAGGTTGTTAGCGGTGTGGGCGCTGAATTGCGCTCTCTTATGTGCGAGTAAAGTTGTAATTTGTTTAAACGATTTTTTTGAGTGAACCTTCTTTACCTGTACTATTAAGTATTCTGTGGTCTGGGTGTAATTTGTGTCCGTGAATTGTATGTTTGTAAAGTCCCCGCGACACAGGGCTTGTTCTCTAGTGTGGGCATTGTCTTTTATAAGAGGAAGAACTTTAGAGCGGAAATATTTATAACACTACACCACTGAGGCATTGGTTTATTCCCGATGAGTAACAGTAAAAGAATACACCCTGATAAATGTACCAGAGCTCCATCTATTGACTGCAAGTAGTTTAGTGTGTAAGATAGTAGCTACTTGCACTGCATAGATGGAGCTACTAGTGCAAATAATACAATTTGTTTTTTTTTTAATTTTAACCACTAAAGTGTCACTAGTATTTATAAATAATGCCTCAAGGCTAAGGACAGATAGATTGCTCTAAATTGGACTAAAAATTATACTATATTGATTTTACTGGCTTCTAGAGCGCTTAGGAAGCGCTGAGCGCTGCACTGGCAATAGCGAGGAGCTGTGTCTTTCGCAGAAATAGACATTAATTCGCAGGAACATGTGTTACGAAGTACATAATAATAAAATAATCTTTAGTGTTTTTAAAATAAACATAATGTATTTTCTATATAAATAATTACAAGTAGTACATAGTGCGGGGTAGATAGTACGGGGTGTTGCCTTTATATAAAATCAAACAACAACATCAGGATAATTTCGAGAAAGTTTTTATTTGTTTGTAAACGTTAAACATCCAAGGAGACAATCTTATTCTATCCTGATCTATTCACAGTCTCTCCTAAACAAATAAATAGTTCACAAATATATAATTAAAACAATACTCTAGTATCACTATTTATACAAAAGGCATTTTTTATATCTTAGTCCTTTCAAATTATGATGACATATGAATTACTAGTGGTAGTGCCTCAAACATTTACACATAGATACACCAGTGGAAAGAAGGTTCATTACTTTCTTCTTTTTGTCCGAATCCCCTTTTTTCGTCAGGAGAGTCAGGTCTTTTTATAGGTCCCAATAAGGAGCCAAACAAACTTGCTGCTCACCTGTTAGGATTAAGGACACAGTTACCATAGGCTATAGACGCTTGCAATACGCGTTGCCGACTCTGTAAAAACTTTTAAATAGGTACCTTTCTAGAAGGAGTTATAGGTCGTTTCGCCCAAACAGATTTTGATGCTGTCTGTACATGAAAAGTAATAAAACCTCCATCAGACAAAACGCCCAATCAATTATTATAAATTTTGTAATTTGGTCGTTTGGCCCGCTCGGGCGAACAAATGGCGGGCGAAACGACCTATAACTCTCTAGAAAAACCCCTTGCTATAGTCTCCGGAAAATCTCTGCTTATTAAATGGTTTGTTATGTTTTTCAGAACAGCTATGTCGCCTTTTTTATTAAAATCCTTTATTCAAATGCAATTTAAAGCAATGTACCAAAATAAAATTTTAATAAACATAAATTTGCTCGATAGACATAGATCGCTCGAAGAAAAATATTTAAGAAACAAATATTTACGATTGAACAAAACGAAAACAAGTAATAACAATACAAATAACATTCAAATCATCATAATTTAAAATGACTGAAGCGAATGCCAAATCTTAAAAATATGGGATATTTTAACAAATATTTGGTATAGTGGTTACAAAGGTAAAATAACACTATCCTATGTATAAATTAAAACAATTATAGATACACACTTATATATTAAAGATTATTATAACTTTTTACATAATTATAATGGTGAGAGAAAAATGTAGGATCGAGAAAATTTACAGAAGCTGATATCTGAGAATTAAGAAAGAAGTTTAAACATAAGTATATTTTATTCTTTTATAATTTTTCCTGACCGAATTGTGGTCAGATAATCGGTTACACGTAGACAAAGTCCTAATAATAAATTTATAAAAAGTGTTACAATCATCAGGATTTTTAAATAATTGGAAGCGGTCCCTTAGTGGCCGCCGAAATAATACATCAAGGAAGAGTCCATTATAGCTTGGTTTATATCATAAAAAACATTATAATGCTGTGGTAGAAAAAGTTCTATATTTACCTTGACGACATTTGTCGTGTGAATTGTAAAATTAAAAATATTTTTTTTGGAATTTGTTATTGAATATGATAGTATATAGACAGTACTTTTATAAATGTTAAAACTATAGAACGTTAGGTCTAAAAGTATAAACAGACGATCGAACTTGGTTCGGGCCGAACCACGAACATGGTGCGCTCCGAACCATATTCACTCGTGTGGTGCACGGTCCGCCGGACATTATTATTATTAATATCATTATAATATGTGTGCACCATGTTCGTGGTTCGGCCCGAACCAAGTTCGATCGTCTGTTTATACTTTAACTGCTCGTTAGGTATGTACCTACTTGCCCAGTTATTAAGTGCGCAAAAGTTCTAGTAGGTAGAGATGCGGTTATATGAATAAAATTGTATCTGCCAATTAAATATCTACATAATATATAATGATAATAATATGATAGCAATCAATACACCTGCATCCGTTTATTGTAGATATCTAATGACAAAGTATTATGAATAATTTAATAATTATTATTATCAATGACACTATCTTAAATGAATAGATACGCATTAATTATAATGCAGGTGTCAAGTTACTGGGCTCGGTGTTCGTATGCATGTAAAGTTTAAAAGCAGGCATCCAAACCCATGTGACAGTATCCGAAAGCGTTCTGTAGATTGCACAAGGATTCCAAGATTAATATGGCACAAGCAAAAATACACTTTATATATTCTACAGATAGATCAAATTACTATTATTGTATAGTTTTATAGAATGCACTATATTTAAATTTTATTTTTTTTGTATTGGTTTTCATTTGTAGAATTAAAAATAAATAGATGAACAACAAAAACATAGCACATTGCTGATCTTATTTTGTTTTAATTGAAATATAATAATAATCTTTTTATCATTAATTTGAAAATTTGCAATAAAATTTTCCAAGAATGAATATTCAAAAATATCCATATATAACTTTTGCATCTCTTGCATTGCCATGGTCTTTGTCAAAAAACTAAAATAAAATTAATAGGTAATTCATATTATGCAATCTTAGTAACAATATCTCCTTTTAGTTAGTTGTAACCCAAAAATTGTCATTGGTTACCCAAATCTGTATTTAAATGAACATTTCAAAATCATTCGTACTTACCACAATTGTATTAAAACAAATTGTTAACAAAATTTATGTATGTAATATTATTTAATTAATTAATGCGAACTAAAATATCCCAAGTTACCCATCTATATATCCGAAGTTTTCCATCTATATATCCGAAGTTTTCCATCTATATATCCGAAGTTTCCCATCTATATATCCGAAGTTACCTAACTATTTAATGAATATGTTTAGGTTATTTATTTGCAAGAAGGTACACCATATCGGTTTATTCTTTTCTATTCTACAATAATTTAATACTATGTATAAATTTGGTATGTCACATATAATTTAAAGCTAAAATTTCATATTGAGTATTAAATGTACTTGTGATACCCACCTAGCATATACTTTAAGCTACGTACATAATATGAATATTATATAAAAAGTATAAATAACTCTAACACTACAATAATGTACCTATTATACAAAACCTTTAAAATCATTTCGTTTTTGAAAACCTTGTCCAGAAATTAGGACATAATATTTTGCAAATAATTATAATTTACATTAACAATTAAAGCAACAATAATGCAAAGATTCTTAGATCACTGTAAAGCCATTGAAATAGGAAATTACAAATTTCAGAATGATATAACAGGATAAAACAAAATTATTTTAATATTTTGGGGGTAATATGGGATTTGACGTGACTACGCATGATGAGTAGTAAGTAGCTATCTTGCTTAATAGGTGGGACATTAATGTAGTTCTTCATCCATAAACTGAGAACTTAATATTTTAACTCAAAGGTCCCAACATTACCCCTATGGAAAAAAAATGTGTAAAGCTACCCGACTCCAGCTACCCCACCGTACGTCGAAGAAATGAGTAGTAGTAGTTAATAATGTGTAAAATATTTTTTTTTTAATATTGAACATAATAATGAGTTTAATAATACAATTAAATCAACTGCGGTCATATTAATAAAACAGATAAAACATTATATACTTAATTTAAAACATATTATAAAGATATATTTCACCTTATCCTTTATTTTGGCAATAAAATATGTAAAGCCTCGTGTTGCCAGTTACGGTGCTGTATCGTATTATGTATGAATATTATACTATAGACAATAAATTATTAAATATGCGAAAATCACATCTAGTTCTTGAGCAAATGTTAGCTATACAAAGTTGAATTTCAAAATTAATAATACCTTTTTTGGGGAATTTTCACCTTTTCATCTGATATTGATCTATGATATACAATAAACTTTATTCTACATAATGACTGGCCTGTTGGATTGCTAAGCTTCAGGTCGTTTGTTCAATTCTACCCAAGACAAAACTCTGTGTGATGAGCGCGATTTTTTGTTCTATGTCTGGGCATATTATATCTTAAATATGTATGTATCTATTCAGAAATATTTAACATACATACATATCATCACGCCTGTGTCCCAGTGGGGTAGGCAGAGACGCCAATTGCTTCGATCCAAACATACTTCCTTCGCCTCCTCTACATTCATCAACCTCTTCATGCATGAACGTCGATTCTGGATACTTTTAATTTGGCCCTTTTTTAAAAATCCCCTACTTGGTCGCTGTATATTCTCCTAGGGCGGCCCCTACCGACATCTCCATTCATTCTTGCATGATATACCTCTTTTGTTATTCTTCTTTCATCCGTCCTTTCTAAATCTCCAAACCATATTAACATCCCCTTTTTAACTTTTGTCACTACATCTTCTTTCAATCCACATCGTTCTTTTATGTCACAGAAATATATAAGTAAGTATGTTTAGCAATTGTTTAGATGCATAGTAAAGGCTAATGTCTAGTTTTGGATCAGATTGTCGTGTGTAACTTGTCCCATACGAATAATGTTACTTTTATCTTCTAACCGTGTCATGTTAACTTTAAATCATTATATTTCACCATAAGATTGTTATTCTCTTCAATTTGTATAAAAAATTTGGTATTTTAGTTTTCTTTTTTACTAAAAAGTCGACGATATTTTTACAAAATCATATTGCACTATTATGTTAATTTTGAAGATTTGCATGATATAAACTATGTATTTTAATTACTTTGGGTACTATTTTAATGACACACAGCGTGGTGTAAATTGGTTGAAACAAGCAATCTAAAGGTAAATTATTACCCAAAGTACATGATATTGTACGCTCTATAATGGTTATAAATAATGTATAGAAATTCATAAGTCATGGACGAAATTTCTAAGTCTATTACAATTAATACAAATCTATTACAAAACGCGTCCATTTTCTATAAATTCTACTCGCAAACTTACTGGACTCTACACAATTTTGTAAGCTCCAAATGTTTCTTACTCATAAAATATTTTGGTGTTACATTTTGCCTAACTACTGGGTCCATGGTATGCTACAATTTAAAAAAGTTCTCCAAAATACTGACACTACTACATTTTCATCGCAAAAATATCCGCTACAAAGTCTCTAATAAGTATCTGTTCAGACTATTACGCGTTTCATAGTAAAATTTACTTTATTATCGTAACCAATGTATTGATTTTATGTTCAAAATTCTTCAAAAAAATATTATTAGGTCGATAAGATATATTGTTCCCACTGTACTATGGAATACACGCTATAATATAAATAAGCAGAAAATGAACTTTGTAGAAAACTTGTATAAAATAATGTAACCTAATGGAAGACATTTGTTCTGAATCAGAGTGCGTGAATATAATCATTATGCCTCAGCTGAAGGATTATCTAAAACGTGGAATGTGGATACAGGCTTCAAATACTTACTAACTATAGTTATAAACCTATCTAAAACTACACCTACTTAAACAAGATGAAAATATGAACACATAACTTATTTTTAATAGGTTCACATATATATTAACAATACATTAAACACTAAAAACTTGCACAAAAACTAACATCTAAATATAAAGCGCTAAAATCAATAAAAATCCAACCCGTTTAATGAAATACTGATTTAAACATCAACTTTTCAGTTCCGCTGTGACAGTTAAAGCGTATAATTAAGCTACAAATAAATAACACATTAAAATATTTTAATACAATAACTTAACATTATAGCAGTCAACTTTCAAACTAATGCGGTACATACGTTCATACTCGTAAGGAAAGAAGAAAACCGAGCTATGTCTAATAAGTCGGTACTAAACATCCGTGTTCCACATCTACATAATATATGTATATAAATATCGTTTTCTATCCGATGTCCTCTCAGATTATCTGAATCTATGGCACTAACATTCAACTACCACTTGTCTACATGTTCAATTTCGAAAGTACCACAGTTCACATTCTGAAAGACAGTGCTGTGCCCCAGTACCTCCGAGCCGGTCGCTACATGTAAGCAGGCTTCATCTTGTAAGCTCGTTTCCATATCTCACACAAGCATACTGTTGAATGGAATCTGTAGAAAATAGCCAGTGGCATCGACACATGGGTTATGATCGTCCAAGCCCACAGTCCATAGAAATGGAGCTGAACTGGATGTGACTCCGCTCTAGACTTTTCTAGAGTATTTATTGCCCACATCGCCAAGTTTGTTACTAAGAGGAAAGTTACTATCTCTCTTCCAGGTTTCTTTCGCAACTGTTCCGGTGTTTTCGCTGATCTTCGGCTAGCATCAAGAATGAACATAGTCTGACAAGTTGTTTGAATCAATGAGGACAAAGCTGTTATCAATATCAGAATAGTGTTCTTTTCTATCGTAAAATGTCCACCAATGATAGTGAAAGTACCGTAAATGAACATTCCAGTCTGAGCACCGACGAGAAGAATATTATCCAATTCAAGGTTCCTGTTGCCGTCATATTTGAGTTTTCTCACACATACCATGCCAGCTAAACTTGCAAAAGTCGTCATAGCATATAGTGCTAATTCACATACATTTACTTCCACCACAGCTAATGTTGCATAATCTTTCTTTGATACTAAGACAAAGAACAATATCAGTGATATTATAGTTAGTACCAAAACGAGGATGCCAAAAAAGAGGCCTTTGTGAGCTCTCGCGCAATCTACACTGTATAAGTGTGGGGACTTCTTGTAGGCCAAACCTTCTAGTATTCGAGCTTTTGCAATAGCTGCAGCTACATCCTTTGATGGATACTTAGAGATGTTCTTCCACATGACGTAAAGGATAGCAGCACAAATGAGGGAATACTCGATGGTGCAGGGGAAAAGGAATGGTGAAGCGTCTTGGACGAGGGATCCCATGATGTTTGTTCGTCGGCATTCGAAGATATGGTGTGGGCCTTTGAGTCCTCGTGGTACACGAAGATGGGCGGCAGCTGGGTGAGATGGTGGCACGTCAGTTGCGAATGATGCGAATGCCTTTTGGAATGCTGAAAATAAATGAGAAAATGATTAGTTAGTGTCAAATAAATAATCGCAGTAGGTGTTAAAAAGACGCAGAACAATAATTTACAGATTACATATTGTCCTGTGTAGGGATTTAACCCACAAACCGCTAAAAGACAAACAAAACTGCTAAACGCACTATTCCAAAAACAACCAAAAGAAGTCGGTTTAGCGGTTTAAAACTGTGCGCATTTTTGTTTTTTGGCACAACTTTTTTAACTCACAATTATAATATATTATTTAATTTATATTATAATTAAACAAATAAAACCTCTAAGATGTGATCTTCAATAACTGATAAACATAATTGACTAAACGCGAACTTAACTAAAAACCCTCGAAGTACTTAATCTCTTCAAAAGAAAAATATCAGTTTCTGTCGATAAACAACAAATTAGAACGTCCAAATTAGATTATCTGGTAACACAAACAAGCCTAAGTATATTAACGATATACGCGTTTGTAGACGATGCTAAATCACCCAATATATATCATCTTCGATCGGTTGACAGCCGAGTATTTGGGTCACAATGCCTTCCGGGGTCGGTCGCAGAGGAACGCAATCAACATACCGCTGTGACATCTGTCGATGATGAAGGAAATTCTAATCGGAAATCTGCAGCCACTTCAATATCGGTTCATTCGGTGTGTACTTTGTAAATGTCAATGAAGTTTTAGAAACTGATGGAAGTTCTGGTGAATGCATTGTTTAAAGTTGAACGAGAATTACGTACTAGAATGTTGTTAGCTAACTTACTTTGTGTTAGTAATTTACTAAATTTGATGTTGAGATTTATGAGATTATTATAATCAAAAAAACGCTGTGTAATCGATTTAGTACAGCGTTTGAGATACACGTTAAGACAGTTAAAGCACCATACTAGCGAGCAAGCCTGACTGGGGAAGGCCTTCCACCTTACAGAAGACCACAGCCAAATAACTACACAGCGGTTTAGTTGTGTTCCTGTGTGTGAGTACAGGCAGGCCTCCGTCACTCCATGTACTTGCGCGCTATAATTACCTACGGCCCGTCGTACCGCCGGTGGACCGAATTCAATGCGGTTTTAGCGCACGCACGTTGTTAAATTTTAATCGTTATATTAGTTTTTTCTACACTAAAATTTAATAACAGAAAATTTAGAAAGGGTAAGAAATTTATATAAAAATAAAACACGTACCTTTTAAAGATTTTTTTATTTTACCTACACACTGACCTTTATAATTATGTTTTAGATGTATTGCACAGTCAACAATTTTAAACTACCACCTACAGTCAGAACATATTCACAATTCTCAATAAAATAGGCACAAATATTTATTTATGTTAATTTAATTTTATCAAAGAGGCAGCCCCGCGATTGCTGTGGGATCGCGCAGTGCGAAGCAATCACAACTGTACGCTTGAGCGTTTAGGCATATTTTAGCATGCAGCGGTTGCTGACGCGACAGAGTAGGCTATTATAGCAGTAGGTATTGGTAATTTTCTTCTGAGTGAAGTATCTGTTACGTAGTAACTCTTTAGTAATCTGTGGTACAGGTCTCCAGCGCTCATTCAGGAATGCGTTTTGAAAGAAACTTTTCCTGATCCTAGAGATACTCCATATTAAAGCCCTGGTGTAAGTTAATGGGTCGGCCACATGCAAGTGTTACTTCTAGTATTATTATTTTATTATTTATTTATTACTAGCGGCCCGCCCCAACTTCGTCCGGGTTAAACTATTTTCAGCGCAACTTTCTTTTTTTTACATAAGAAAACAAACACAACACAAAAAAAAATACTGAAATCGGTCCATCCGTTCACGCGTGTTGCCGTGATCAAGGGAAATAGGGATTCATTTTTATATTAAATATTTTTTGCATTTTTGCTATGCAATCAGCTTAAATATATTTAAATATTAAAGCAATGTGGAAAAAGACGAGCCCGGAGCAGGACTCGAACCTGCGCCTCTCGGGTTCCGGCCCAGCGCACTACCAACTGTGCTATCATTTATATATATAAAGATTATCCAGAAGACTTACAACTATATTATATTAACTTTGCCACAAACATCAATCTCCTACGGTTTATCCGTACATCACCGTCTAAAGAGACCGATAAACATTACTTAATTGATTATAAAGTGCTATTAATTTAAATCAAATGAACCTAAACTTAACTTTTTATATTTGAGACCACAGTCAGGGTAGTCCGATAGACGTAGAGGTTAATTTTCTAAAATGAAGCTTTTAAGATTGCTATCGTTAAGTTCAGTTCTACCAAACAGTAATTACTAGTAGGTTGAAATACAAAAAAGGACTTTATTATATATGTATCAATCAATATTAATCAATAGAAATAGTTAACAATACTCATAAAATTTAAGTTAGAATATAAAGAAATAACATTTTAAACGCCACGGCAAAAAAAAAAAAGAGTGCCTATAAATTCAATACAATCAATGAAACACCGTGAAAGTTTATTACTAATTTGTTGCCATTTTTCAGTCATGTTTGGTGTGATATCGTGGGAGTATAATATAACGTGAAATCATATTTATAACATGATTTTATTTTACGAAATATATTTGACGCATAAGTGGTTTAAAAAGCAATAATATCATACTAATATTATAAACGTGAAAGTTTGTAAGTATGGATGGATGGATGTTTGTAACTCTTTCACGTAAAAACTACTGAACGGATCTAGATGAAATCTGCCACAGAGATAGATTATGGTCTGGAATAACACATAGGCTACTTTTTCAGCGATAACCGACATCCACGCGGGCGGAGCCGCGGGCAACAGCTAGGCTTACTATAATATCTGTCTCTAACTGCCTCGTTGGTCTAGGTACCAGGTTCGATTCTTGGGTTGAGCTAAAATAGATGTTAGGCTTATCTGCAGATATTTTTCTCTTTAAAGGACAATTCCCGCACTAGGAAACAAGTCCTGTGTTACAGGGGACTTCACAGACATACAATTCACGGACACAAATTACATCCAGACTTATAATTATATATAGATTGTACAAAATGTACTCATTCAAAGAGAATATGATAATAAATACGGTAATATTAAACTCGTTGGGGCATATAATTACGGTATTGCAAGCGTCCATGGGTAACTGTTTAACATCAGGCGCGCCTTATTATGCTTGTTTGCCATCCAAGTAGAAAAAAAGACACGTCTATGCGTCTATGTAAAAAGCCGTAATGTGTAAGACTATTACTGATTCTCTTGTCTCTATATAAGTCTAAGAATACCTACAAGTGGCAATAGCGGTCGATATCAAGGTCAAACACCAGAGTCAGACATTTTATGAAAAAGAACCTTATCACTCAGTCACGTTAATCTATTATGACGCCCAAGACTTGTTTGTTGGAATGGGTACTATTCAAATGTATGTAGTAGGTTGAAATACAAAAAAAGACCTTATATACATATGTATCAATCAATATTAATCAATAGAAATAGTTAACAATACTCATAAAATTTAAGTTAAAATATGAAGAAATAACATTTTGAACGCCACGGCAAAATACATAAGCGTAACTATAAATTCGTATAAACGAAATAGCGATGTCAAGTTTTCATAGGTACCTTTATTAAATTTCTTAATGACCTATATAAATTTATGTCATGTATCGATGACATTACACACATAATGTCACCTATAAATGACAAGTAAAAGCATGCCCTGTTCACTTGTCACGTATAGGTGACAAGTTTACAGACTAAAAGAATAAAGTGACTACAACTACTTACGTTAAATAAATAAATGAACGGAGCATTTAATTAAATAACTGTGAATTTCATTTTTAGGTAAATGAACCCTCACGATAACGCTTTTAAGATGCAAAACCTTTGTTTAAATTGCAGCTTAAAATCTAACTAAGCTCTTATCCTTTTTGCTTCCATTAAAACCACACTAGCGCTCAACTCAGTATTATCGCCGGGGACCATTACGGACAAATAAATTCTGCTCTATTTGCAAATTATTTCAGGAATAATTTCAGTTTCAAAGTGTACATTAAACCAGCTTAGTGTTTAAAACGTTTTCATAATACACCGATAGGTAGGTAGACAAAGTTCGTGACTAGTCATAGACCGTTGCTATACCAATGTAGTAGAAATAAGTATGGCTACATTATCCAATGTGAAAATCAAATGTAGTAATGAATAAACTTAAAACTCCTAGACCTATTTTGAAAACTATTTCACCTGTAGTAAGCTACATAATATAATCAACAAGTATCCTAGGCATTTTATTAAAAAAGAAGAAGAAATCCTTAATACATTTCTATCCGTGTGAAGCATTATATCCATTTAAGATAAGTAGGGCACCATAGTAGCGAGCAAGTCCGACTGGGGAAAGAACCTTACAGAAGACCACAGCCAAATAGTTACACACAGCGGTGTAGTTGTGTTCCTGTGTGTGAGTACAGTTCTCCGGCGCTCCTATCCCAGGTATACTCTCATCTTAAAACCCTGGTGTAAAAAAATGGGTTGGCAATACGCAAGTAATACCTCTGGTATTGCAAGCGTCCATAGGCTACGGTAACTGCTTAACAGCAGGCGGGCCGTATGCATGGAGATGTTAGTTGTTCCTTATAGATACATATGTATATTCCTGTATAGAAACAATATATTTCCGCTAAGCTATATAACATTTCCCATTTTAGCAACATACGTTAAACCCATAAATTTAGGCAAGTAAAATAACCGTAAAATTTGCGTTGAAAGCCGTGGAAAGGGGTTAAAAGTGGATAAATTGTTGCAAAGGGTGGTTCGAAAACAAATCATGTAGGTGTTGTCTTGCAATATCGTTAGACAACCTCTTTTGAGAATTATCCCCGTATATTGGTTAACCTCTTTTTGTCCAAATCCTATCTTTCTAATAAATTATACTAGAGTTTTTGTTGAACAAACATCTATACATGCATCCAGGGCCCCAATTCTGCTAATTTATGGAAGACACAATTGAAACTGTATTGATTCTCAATTGAATCTTAGTAGCATTTTTGTTATTCTGCTAATAAATTTATAATAAATAATAAATTTATCGGTTAGCAGGTCTTGAATTATTAACATTTTTGGTATTACAATATTGGTATTTTTCTAAATAATTTAACACCAATGGTTTTCCAACTATTGGTCTTAAACTTATTAGCAGAATACCAAAAATGCTACTGAGATTCAATTCAGATTCAATTGAGCCATCCGTAAATTAGCAGAATTGGAGCCCAGGGCCCCAATTCCGCTAATAATATTAACGCTGAGACTCAATTACGAATCTACAACGATTGAAACGAATTTGGTATTCTGCAAAAACTTGTATGGAAGCTCAATGGGGTCGTATTGGAATTGAAACTCTCTCGTCACTTGAATGGTTACATGTGTTGCCTTTTATATTCTACTAACTCATTAGTGCTGCCATTCAAAATCTACCAGAAGACTGAATGATTAAACGAACTATAGTTTTGTTTAAAATAAACGTTTTATTTATTTTCTTTTATTTAATTATGAATTATATCGTCCGCAATGAAGCGCTATGTCACTTAAACACGACTTTTGTAAATACGGTGGCCGCATCATGGCTGTGTTACGCAATTGTCTATGACAAAGACAATAATTAAAAAAGTAACTGTCATGTCAATGTCAGATCAAAAAGAAAAAAAACAAGGTGGAGTGAGCCGTGTTGTTTACTTGTTTGTTTACTTATGTACTTATTAAAAATGTTAGGGTGGTTGAGTGCCTCAGCAACTTGCCGTATGGCCCGAGAGACAGTAATCTGAGAGACATTGTGAAGATACTCTGGCCAACCAGAGTCTGGTATGATCCCGTGGCATAGAATCAATAGAATAAGAGCCAATAAGTATGTGCACTACGCTTACCACAAACATTTAACACTATCGTAACGTATTCGCATCAAGACTACTACACGAATACCTATTTAATACTATTTTAATGAGAAGATGAATATAATGTAGAAAAAATGGAGTATTATATAATACCCCCTGGGAAGATGGAGGTAAGCAACCTTGATTAGTAAGTTGATATATTATATTACCTACTCACTGCATAATATAGTCCTGAGACCTTATTGTACATGCACAAGAAATCCACAAACTACAAAACCTATGCACAATATTATCACCACTACTAAGTGAATAATATTATAATGTTACTAAGACGGTACCCATTCATGTGTGTGTTGTTATTGTTATACCTACCTTGACAACTCTTGCATATTTTTAAGTAATTATAAGAAAAGTTTATTATAATGCGCCTACCTACCTATAGAATATAATTTTTTTCTTGTTTCTACAGGTGATGAAGACTGGAATACTCCGGGTAACAGCAAGGATAAAGGACCTCTGTTGCAAATGATGTGTTTTATCATATCACCAAAGCCTAAATCAGTACTACAACTACAGTACAATCACAAAGTCACTGCTATAACTTGTCATGGTCCCTTCAATAAACACATCAAAGCGACCATCTAGAAGTTACAGACATTCCTTTCTGCAAAGCTTGTACGAGTGAAAAAAACATGGAAGTCTACATTACTACTCTTGAGTGTGAATAACAGACTGCTATACCATGTCATTATTGTTGATTGAAATGTTAATTATTATTAATTAGTACCTACCTAGTAAAATGTAAATGTATACTTTATAAATAAATATTTTTTTCAATTTTCATGTGGTTGCAACTTATTACCTTACAATAATTAAAATATGTAGATAGGTAAGTAGAAAACTATGAGATTATTATTTTTGTTACAATATTTATTAAGTAGGTGCCTATATTAAGTTATAATATCTGCAGTGGGCGGCCTTAGGGCTAAAATAAAAATATTAATAACTAGTGGCCTGTTCTGGCATCACATGAGTAATTTATTTAATTAGATAGATAGTTCATTTAATGACTTAAAACATTCAAGTAAAATATACATAATATATAAAAGTAAAATATAGTACCACTTCATAGCACTGATATTCATGAAACTATGACATAATATCTGCAGGGGTGGTCAGTTCGTTCCCCATCCAATCCCATGTTAGGGATGAACCTATGTTATGGGTTGGTCGGGGTACCTATAGACCCTACAACTCTCTGCAGCTGTAAAAGACTTAGGTGCTAGATTACATTAGTAGGTTTTAAACGTAACTAGGTACTGAGTCGTCAAACTAGGCGCGCCTATCATATGTGGACCAGTTTGTTTATTATAAGTAAATTAATCAAAGCACTAGATAAGTGTGTTATGCCACATCTTGTGAATATGTATGAAAGTGAGGTTAATGTCAAGTGTAGATGATTGTATGGATTGTGGGCTTTATTCGGATGAAATAAAATAAATTAATGTGGAGCGGGCAATCAAAATTAAATAGGTGTAGGTATCAATAAATTATGATATCAATAAATTTATATATAGATAAAAAGTAGCTACCTACATGATAATTGATGATTTCTGAGTAACTATACCTACTTAGTTTTGTTCTTGAAGCCATGTTTTTAGTTTTATTTTGCACTTGCACTGTTGGTTGTTTAAGTGGTACCTAAATAATATAATGTAGATTTCATATAGGAGACAACTCAAAAATTGTTTAAGTATAGTGTAGTTTGGTGGGTAAATAGGTACATTACAAACCTATCTGCACAAATGTTTCTTACATATATTATAGGTACTCTTGTCAAATGTTAGATTTGAATGCTTTGTAAGATGTAAAGTTGTCAGGACTGGTAGGTACCTATGTCTGTGTAAAGTTAGTTCATAACAATACATTTAGTAGAACTCTTTGTGCTCTCTCCAAAGGCAGGAAGAGAGTATTCCCTTCACTACCCCAAGAGGTTATGCCGTTGTAGTTGTCAGGGATTCCTGTTTTTTTTCTAATACAATTTCTCAATGAATAACAATGGAACATTATATTACTTAGTAAAAAACAATTGAAAAAGTAGTTTTTGAGTTAAGTACCTAACTCATTAGGTACATACAAACCTAAAAGTACTTAAATTCTTTCCAAAAATTATTTAAGTAAGAAAGATAAGCATTTAATCGATCAAATGTTTGAAAAATGATGTCTTTAAGTCAATGTCCCTTTGTAAAATCGTAACAATACGTATTGTTGCACGATCGTACTTCAATTGTAAAATTGAAATGTCAAACAAACGTCAAATAAGAGCAGAATACCGATATTGCACACAACTGCGACACGATTGAAGAGTAGAATAGCAAATATTCCGGTGGCAGTTTAATGAAGCGTCAATAGAAAACCATTGGTCCTAAATTATTAGCAGAATACCAAAACATGTTTAAAACTGCTATTGAGATTCAATTTATATTCAATTAAATTAGCAGAATTGGGGCCCAGTACTAAGTACGATTAGCTTTTTATCAATAAAGTAAGTATCGTGTTTTGACTGCATCAGTTTGCATGCTACCATAATTAATCGTCTTTTACAATTATATTGTAACTATCTGGTTAATTAAAAAGAGTGACCTAAGATTCTTGCTACTTCTTCTCATTGCTCCACGTCAACGAACTAGCCTTAGGCAAATAATTTATGACCTTTATAAGTGTTACTTTGTAACCTAAAAAAATGGAGTTTGAATTTACATAAGTACACACGCCGGATTGTTCATATAGACGCGGAGAATTTCGCTAGTTTGTTTAAATACCCCTTTAATTTCCGTAATGTGAGCAATGGATAATAATAAAATTTACGCAGATGCCTTTGCGGGCTATTACTTCTTCCACGGGCTGCTAGCTTTCGCCCGCGGCTTCGCCCGCGCGTACAATCCCTCGGGAATAAAGATTTTTCCGGGATAAAAAGTAGCCTATGTGTTATTCCAGAATATAATCTTTCTGTGTGCCAAATTTAATCCAGATCCGTTGAGTAGTTTTTGCGTGAAAGAGTAACAAACATACATTCACACATTCTTACAAACTTTCGCGTTTATAACATTAGTAGGATAAGTCTTACTTTGTAACCTAACAATTTTGAGTTTGAGTTTACATACGAACGCCGGATGGTTCTAGTAGACTCGAGAATTTCGCTCGCTCGTTGAAATATCCCTCAAATTTCCATAACGTGAGCAATGAGTACCGATGCCTTTATGTGTAAAATTTACGCAGATGACTCTGCGGGCTATTACTAGTACACGCATAAATTTATTTATTAGCATAAAAGCCTTTTTATATTAAAAAAGATACCCGTTGTTTTACGGTATCGTATTTTGTACGTACCGAAATGGGAGTTTTATGGGGAAAATAAATTTTATAATGCTATTGAGCTTTTCTCTGGCGTGAGTCTATGTAGGTAAATATATGTATTAACGGCCTCAGTTGCTCAGTGGTTGATGTGGGTGACTGCTGATCACGAGGTCCCGGGTTCAATTCCCGGGTCGGGTCATAAATCCCGGTTTATTTTTTTTTATTTTTTTATACTACCAAGGTGACAAACAAGCATACGGCCCGCCTGATGGTAAGCAGTTACCGTAGCCTATGGACGTTTGCAACACCAGGGGTGTCATGTTACGGCGGTTAATCTCCGTTGATATTAGCCGCAGTAACTGAAATTCGGTTAGGAGGACATTATTATTATTATTATGTATGATGTGTTATGATTTGTATTGCCGGCTCGGTTTACTAAAAGTTTGATAAAAATATTTTAAGTGACAAGATCTATTTTAAGGGATGATAGATCAAAACATAGCATTATTGTATAACGCTGCATATTCATAAGATTTATATATTATTTATTTATTTTTATTTTATCATTTGAAACATTAGATGCATATTATAATATAAACAATACATATAATATAAACATTACATTAATAAATTTAAAGAACGTGTATGTATTACGGTCAAATTTCGAGGATGGCGACGTTTGCTATATGTAAATACATCATTTTGATTTTTATTTGAGGTCCTACCTAATGTGGGTTGAAACTGAAAACCAGTACTAGGTGTTCATTGACACCAGCAATATGCTGAGTGGTCAACCGTTTGGCATACAAATATTCTTTCTTACTCTATATATTGTTTTGTATTTACCTATGCCTATTTTGTGTGTCAATAAATGATTCTTTCTTTTCTTTCTTTCTAGCAACTCTTTTACTCCCGATGCTTAAAATTTGTAACCATAAAATCACAGCAATTTACTAGATGTACCTACTTAAATTAAATCAGTACGAGGGGAGCTTTGTGACAATAACCCGCTGAACCGAATGTTCAGTCACAATGATTTAATCCAATTATATGAACACAACTGAATTATCAGGGACCGCGGCTCACGGGATACGTTGGGTAGCACAAAAATCTATACTAGTATTATAAATGCGAAAGTTTGGATGGGTATTTGTAACTCAATCACGGCAAAACTGCTGGACGGATCAGGATGAAATTTGGCACAGAGACAGCATATAGGCTTTACTTTTTATCTCTGAAAAATAACTGCTGCGGTTTGTTGAATCTAGTTTGAAATGAGTTTATAATATAAACACAATCTTTTATACCCAGTACCGGCTTTAGGGGGAGGGCAATGCTTAAAGGGGTGCCGAAGTTTGGTCAAGACCAAGAACAGAAAACGATCAAGACAGACTAAGTCAAGCCTACCAAATTCTATGCCGGACGTACCTTCGAAGAGGGGGGGGGGGGGGGGGGGATACCTTTATGAGCATTGGAGACCTGTTAATTAAATATGTTGTAAACATATTTATTACAATCTTACTCCTAATCTTATAAATACGAAAGTTTGGATTAATGGATGGATGTTTGTTGCTAAATCACGCCAAAACAGCTGAGCGGGTAGGGGAGTAGGGGGGAATGGGAGCCAGTGGGTAATGGGAACCAGTCTGATTTTGGCAAAAATGTATACTTTAGAACGCGTCCTGTAGCCGCGAAGGGTAAAGGGGCGCGGGAAGGGTACGTGCGACCCGCCGCATCGCTCCTCAGTGCGCTTCATAACCACAGATCGACCGTACGTCGGTTTTGCGCGGATTCGTTGTAATTTTTGTCGATCTTCAAGGACGAAATGTAAGTACTTGTGCCATTGTTTTTAAAATTTTAGCCTGTATAGTGTATAAAGTGATCGTGAAAGATTGTGTTAAAATTATAATTTTTCGTAAATATTCTTCAGTGTTTTCACAATATTATTGTAATTAAAAAATTACCATTTGGGGTAATGAGAGCCAACTGGCTCCCATTACCCTACTGGTGGCTCCCATTACCCCACATTAAGTAATGTTTATGATTTGTTTCAGATGCCACGAAAGCGTAATAGAACTACGGAAAAAGCTCAGTGGAGTCTGGACATCCTCGAACAAGCAATCAAGAGGATTACTGATGATAAAATTTCTCTTCATAAGGCAGCTAAGGAGTTTGGTATTCCATATAGTACATTACAGAAGAGATATAATAGAAGAGATAGTCAACAACCAAAACCGCGTCTTGGTAGAAAACCAGTTTTTTTACAAGAACAAGAACGAATCTTAGCTGATCACTTAATCAAAATGAGTAACCTTTTTTACGGATTAGATTCTACGAAATTTCGTAAAATTGCATATGAATGTGCTGAGAAATTGGGAATTGCAAATGATTTTAACAAGCAAAGCAAATCTGCGGGACGAGACTGGTTGGAAGGATTTTTAAAAAGGAATCCTCAAATCAGTATTCGGAAACCTGAGGCTACAAGCATAAACAGAATTCAGGGGTTTAATAAGGAAGAAGTAGACCTCTTTTTCAAAAATTTAGAAGATGTTATGGAAAAGAACGGTTACGGCCCACAACAAATCTTTAATATGGATGAGACAGGAGTATCTACCGTACAAGATCCTGGAAAAATTTTAGCCCAAACAGGACAGAAGCGAGTGGGTACTATCACTTCTTGGGAGAGAGGCAAAACGGTTACCGCAGTTTGTGCAATGAGTGCTGCGGGTGTGTACGTACCTCCTATGTTTATATACCCAAGGCAACGTCATTCTCCTCTTCTAGAAAAAGATGGACCTCCAGGGGCCATTTACACCTGTTCCAAAAATGGATGGACCAACGAAGGACTATACTTAAAATGGTTAGAGCATTTCAAGAAATATGTGACACCAAGCGAAAATAACAAAATATTACTAATTTTGGATAATCATAACAGCCACTCCACTCTGGAAGCCTACGAATTTTGCAAAAACAACCATATAACAATGTTGTCTATACCGCCGCACTCGTCACATCGCCTACAGCCGTTAGATGTCACATTTTTTGGCCCTCTGAAGAAGGCATATAACCGCGAATGTGATCTTTACCTCAAATCAAAAAATTTGGTAAAGATTACTCCTTATGACATAGCAGGACTATTTCAGAAAGCTTACAGTAGAGTAGCCTCGATTGATAAAGGTATTAATGGCTTCCGTACTACTGGTATCAGCCCAATTGATACAAATGTATTCACCGCCGAAGATTATTATGTCGCAAACGATGCTGCATCAAATGCTGTGGTGAACTGTGAAGACGATCAAGGTCACAATAATAGGAATGCCAATCTTCAGACTTCTCCAGCTAATCAAGACCAGATTACTCCAGATGACCCCAGAATTCTCAGAGATCAGATAACTCCGTCTCAAGAAAATCCGCCTAATGCTGCCTCTCTGGCTACTGATCCGTATGTCGAAGATCCAAATCAAGTAAATAATGAGAAAGATGTTCATAACAACCCTTCTCTCCCATCAGATTTAAACTCTATTCTTTCAATTGTGTCTCCACAACCATCATGCTCCCGAGAAGTTCGCAAACGTTCACACAAACAGCATTCTCTTGTTATTACTGCCACTCCTAATAAGGTTGTTCTTGAAGAAAAGAAGAAAAAACGAGTCATGAAAGAAAATAAAATACCAAACAGACAGGAAAAATCTAGAGAGAAGAAGAAGAAAGTTGTTAAAAAATCTATTGAGAAAGGAAAAAAAGTTCTTTTTAAAGACGACACCAGCTCTTCGGATGAAACAGATAGTGATCGAAATGTCTGTGATGATAATAGCAGCGACTACGTTGAAGAGGACTCGAATCTATGCATGATTTGTTGCGAATCTGGAAAATCTGACGAGCTCTGGTACAGATGCAGGGCCTGTGGCGACTGGACACATGCTCAATGCTCCGGTTGTGATTCTGCCAAAGACTTTATTTGTGATTTTTGTACTCGTCGTTAATTAGTTTCTTTATTGCTAAGTTTAACTGTGATTTTGCATGATACTAAAGATATTTTAATTACATTTTATGTATACATGGCATTAGGAGTTTATGCCTTTATTTTGTTATGTTTTAAAGTTTATGGTTTTATGTTATTGTGCTATGGCTACCATTACCCCAGTGGTTCTCATAACCCCAACCACTGATTCCTATTACCCCAACCTTCGGGGAATGGGAGCCAAAGCTACTTTTTTTGACGATGATATAAAAAGTTATGTTCTGATTAGAATTTAGAGAATGAGAACTTAAGGCTAATTAGTAATAGATGTTAAAAATGTCAAAAATTATAATAAATTCTTCATTAAGATAAAAGTAATTGGACTTATTCCTTAAGTGGTTCCCATTCCCCCCTACTCCCCTATGTATGTATTTGGCTTAAAGATTGAAGTCTGGAATAGCACAAAAGCTTTTTCTAATCTCGCAAAAAGTATGATACCGGTTATATATTATTATGAATTATTCCCTTTATGTCGAGTCCCGTTATGTCGAGTCTGGGAGTCTATTGTTCTCCAAAGTATTGATATTTTACGCTTTTTATTACCGTTATGTCGAGTTTGGTGAACAAGTACAGTCAGGATATAAATTAGAAGCCAGTGGAATAAAACATTGTTAATACTACTTAATAAAAGTATTTGTTCTATTAGTTATTTTCAAATACATAACTTTTCTTAATCTATACAGATAAATCACAGTTGAAACATCACCAATGGTGTAACTGTAAAACAACACAATAATATAGTTTTACAGTATGTAAATAATTCTTATAAAAAATAACTTTCTTAATCTATATAAAGCGCAGTATAATCACTAGTGGTGCATGTAAATAGGATATAGTTATACAGTTAATAATAATTCTTCTAATAAAAGTAACTTTCTTAATCTAAATAAATCACAGTACCTATAATCATCACTATAAATGAAAATGTAAAAAAGGATATTATGGAATAATAAGATATTTACAGTAAGTAAATATTTCTTTTTAAAAAGTATTTTTC
This sequence comes from Trisateles emortualis, assembly GCA_947095525.1. Classification (NCBI taxonomy): domain Eukaryota; kingdom Metazoa; phylum Arthropoda; class Insecta; order Lepidoptera; family Erebidae; genus Trisateles; species Trisateles emortualis. The sequence continues at coordinate 13,123,558 of OX352736.1, read as the reverse complement.
TTCTAAATCAGCGTTATTAATTTTCGTTTTTCATATCGTTGTATCAAAATGTAAAAATATTAGGTATATATAGATGTATATAAATTATGTTTAAATAAATTAACTAACATCTCTCATCTTGAAAAATTACTTATCAAATCCTCAGACTAATAGAATTATCTTATCTTATTCTATTAGTCTGAGATCAAATCTTAGAGTTGATAGGCGTTTAAGACAAATCATTAAATCAATTTTGTTACTTGTAAAATCTTCAACTATTTTATTTATACGCATATCAATAGCCAAGCATTTTTTTTCTTAGGTTCTGATTGTCGTTATAGACGTTTACCTGCTCTATCTTAAACCTAGTTTCTTTAGCCTCATCTCTAAGTGTGCTAATGAGAGTGTATAGCGGAGGTCTTTTTCTAAGTTTTTTATTTAGTTTGTTATGCCATCCCTCTACTGGGTTTGTGGTCCTGTGGCGTTCGTTGTAACAACAAAATAAATCAATATTTTTGTTAATTCACTGCGATGTTACATATTCATTAAATAATTTGGCTTCATTGCCTTCAGGTGCATTTTCTAATAATGACACCCATGACTTCTGAGATGAAATTTTTGGGAAGATGTGCTGTGTAAAAACATCCGCTTATATCAGCTAATGGAAAAACTTCTTTTATAGCGTTTATTGCTGCTATCTCAAAATAGATTTTAAAATTTTTTGGTTGGAATTCAGGAATGTTATATTTTATCATTTGAAACATATGCATATAGGTCGATTGGCATTTATCAGGTAACAGGGCAAAAATGATCGGTACTACTACAGTTTTGTCTGCGGTACTACCAATGTCGGCATGTATGGTATATAATTGATAGAACGGTCGGGATATTGAAAAGAATGTTCCATCAACAAAGAATAGATTCATAGACTGCAATGCATTTTTGCAATCATTTAACATAAACATCAAAATTTTGTTTTGCCCACCACTCTCTACAACTAGAAAATCTTTTGCGATCACTGGTGAAATTTTAACATCCTCTAATTTCTGGAATGTAGTCTTACTAACATTTAAAAAATTATTTCTTGAACGGTAGAGTGCATTTTTTACACTTTGGAAGCTACGAACATGGTCAACGTAATCATTATTATCTTTTAAACTCGTCATGGACGTTGCATACATAGTGGGTATGGGTTTCAAGTCTGTCCGTACGTCAATTTTACATTGATTAAGTTTTTTTTTCAAATTCTTCTTTTTTATAATCTGGCAAACAAACATGATCTGTTGCTCCAGTCCTTAGAATTTGCTTCCTTTTTATCTATAGTACTACTGTATTTAATTTATGTAAAATCTCCAAAGCGTCATTGAATTTCGGTTAGTCAATTATAGTCTAGTATGTATAATAAATGAACTTTTTATTTTAAAAGAAACTTTTTCATCTAACTGTACTTCTAAATATGATATAACTAACCTCGACATAAAGGTAATAGAAGCGTGGTAAAGAAACTCGACATAAAAGGAATAGAATCGGGACAGAAAACGTAGACTCGACATAGGGGTAATAGAAGCGAGACAAGGTTTTCGGCTCGACATAACGGGACTCGACATAAAGGGAACAATTCATTATTATGTAGATTCGTTTTTATTTTCGTGGGCAACAGCATGTACATTTATTTTTCATTCATGTAACGACGGCCATCTTTGTTAAAATTAAAAGCTAAGAAAACAAAAGTTTCTCTATTCTTCAAAGATATTTTAGCCTTTTGCGGCTGCAGCAATTTCCTTTAAGATAACTTTGATTGTTTATAAGTTCTAAAGTCGTATGTTATGTCCAGACCAGAATATTCCACCCTAGGGAGTCGTAAAGGCCGACTGAGGAAATATACTAGTGCAACTGCGTCTGCATGCTGTATTGTATTTGTATCCACAAGAGTACAATCATCAATTCTGGAAGTGAACATTTTCAATTGTGAATAAACTTTATAAACTTAAGTATTTTGTCTCTATCTATCAATTATCTTTTTATTTTTATCACCTGTCTATTTGGGGTGTGATAGAAGATGTTCAACACATTTTGATGGAATGTATCCGGAATGAGCAGTTCAGAATGTCCAATTTCAATAAAAATAAGACCATATTGGTTGGTCTTGTGAATGGTATGTTATCTAATCCAGGGTCACCAAACAGGGTGACCAAATCCTTATAAAGTTGGCAGATTTATGCTTAAGTTAGTTTTAAGATTTTCTTTCTTCTTTGTATTGTTTTTATTTAATTGTTGTTCACATAGGACGAGGTAATCGCTCAGCGACAATGTCCATTTAATAAATTTAAAAAAAAACATCTGTCTATGGTCGTGTACTATTAAGTAATCTGTGCTATGCTCACTAATCACTAAACCAAAAAGCATCATCACTGTCTATGGTCGTGTACTATTAAGTATTCTGTGCTATGGTCACTAATCACTAAACCAAAAAGCATAATCTGTCTATGGTCCTGTACTATTAAGTATTCTGTGCTATGGTCACTTATTACTAAACCAAAAAGCATAATCTGTCTATGGTCCTGTACTATTAAGTATTCTGTGCTATGGTCACTTATTACTAAACCAAAAAGCATAATCTGTCTATGGTCCTGTACTATTAAGTATTCTGTGCTATGGTCACTACTCACTAAGCCAAAAAGCATAATCTGTCTATGGTCCTGTACTATTAGATATTCTATGCTATGGTCACTAATCACTAAACCAAAAAGCATAATCTGTCTATGGTCCTGTACTATAAAGTATTTTGAGCTATGGTCACTAATCACTAAACCAAAAAGCATCATCTGTCTATGGTCCTGTACTATAAAGTATTCTGTGCTATGGTCACTAATCACTAAACCAAAAAGCATCATCTATCTATGTTCTTGTACTATTAAGTACCTATTCTGTGCTATGGTCACTTATCACTAAACCAAAAAGCATCATCTGTCTATGGTCCTGTACTATAAAGTATTTTGTGCTATGGTCACTAATCACTAAACCAAAAAGCATTATCTGTCTATGGTCCTGTACTATTAAGTAATCTGTGCTATGGTCACTACTCACTAAACCAAAAAGCCAGTCAAATAAACTTCGCTTGTTATCCGACTTAATCTTAATACAAATACGATAACTAGTAGGTATACTTCTATAATACACAGAGTAGTTTAGAACAAAGGTTTGAAAGTAAATCGATAAATGTTACGTTCACGTTTTAATTATTCATGTGACAATTACAGTGTTGGCGCTGTGCTAGTGTAATATACTCTGTGGTTAAACACAGCTTTTACATTGTATGTGTAGTATTATGTGGTTACAGAGTGGAATAATAGCTATTGTTAGAAGGAGTTAAGTATGTGTACCTCCTATATTTTGCTCGGTTTATAGATTATGTAAACTAATATTTAAAATAAGAATGTTTTGGTTTATTGTTTGTTTGTGTGTATACGATTTAACTCGAAAACTACTAGACTGATTTTTTACCATTAGAAAGCTACATTATAGACTTTATAATTTCTTTATTTAAAAAAAGAACAATTAGCGTACCATAGTTTCTACCTCCCCAATCGGAGACGGACGTGATGATAATGTACATGAATGTAAAGATTAGAAGACTCCTACGAAAACTAAATAATTGTCCATCCGTGCGAGACCGGGACGTGCCGCTAGTGCTTTTATAAAAATAAATGAAACACGATTACGTTCGCATAGAAATAAAGGTGAGTACATATATTATCGATTGCACGTACGCAATCGTCACTACGATATAAGCATGAACACACGACACTTTCATATAATGTACTCACGGAACCATTCCTACATTTTCTAGATTTTGCTTGAGCTAAAATTTGGTATACCTACTGACGTAACTTTTTTTTTTTTTTTTTTTTTTTTTTTTTTACAACTCCCGCACTAGAGAACAAGCTCTGTGTCGCGGGGGACTTTACAACTGAAACAAACAAACAAAAGTGAAGTTTTCTTTGTTTGTAAATTCCATAAACATACAATTAACGGACACAAATTACACCCACACAACTGGACACAGTATCCGCCTACTGTTCACGAAGTTGTGAGTTCGATTTAAACACAGGACTGAACTTTGTGTGACCCACAAAGAGTTGTTTTGAGTCTGGGTATAATTTGTGTCCGTTAATTGTATGTTTATGGAATTTACAAACAAAGAAAACTTCAGTTACATTGCAATAATACAGTAGGTACAGATGTTAGCGTTCTAACGAAAACAAACAAATATTAAGCTTCTAGATATAGGTATTAAAAAAAACATTAGTTTTCCTGTTCCAAAGACAAACCTATGAAATAGCACTTTTAACAACCTTTGATATAATTGATGTGAAAACTTCTTTAGGTGCTGGTATCATGAAACTCGCATCGTCGTCACCGAACGCTTTTCATATTCAAACTTTTTGGGTGAACAAAAATCATGGAACTCGTGACATCGTCATCGAACTCTTTCCATATTTGAAAATAAGGGTAATGTAATAACTCGACGATACAATTCACAAGCTACTTAGTTTTCACTTCTATCGGCAGTCCCCAAAGACTGCCCCGCATGTTTTTTATAAGTAGGCAGGTACTTACATAATTTATTTTTAATGCATCTAAACTCGCTCGTTACTTTTTTAAGCGTAGTGCCGAGACACCTGCCTCACTAATCTTTGAAAACACCTGAGGCTGAGATATTAACTGTATACCATTATAAACATTATTTTTATACATTAACTAAACGCATGGTATGTTGTGAACAATATATAGTAATTTTGGGTTTGGGTATCATTTGAATATTAGATAATACAAAGCACTCATACAAAAATTATTAAAGTTATTAAAGACTGTCTCCCGCGACTTCGCTCGCATGGTATGTCGATAAAAAGTAGCCTATTACCACCCAGGGATAATGTTGCTTCCTGTTAGTGAAAGAATTCTCAGAAATGGGTCAGTAATTTTAGAGATTACCTACCCTTTTAAAAGTTTAACTCTTTAACGTTACTTTCCTACTCGACTACCACTTCATAGCAGCTATAAACGAATGATTGAATATTCCGTAAAGAACCTAAACAAAAAAGTATATACCATTAAACTGAAAATTACCCTTTATAAAAAATCATTAATATGTTTATTAACTCTTTAAACATCACCTAATTTACCATCTCATAAAAACTTTTTTACCAGCTAAACAGAAATTTCCATATTCCATTATTTTTTTTAAAACTGGCCCTGCTATTCGATGTTCAAAATTAACCGAACTTTGCTAGTTAAAACAAATGAAGCTCTATGGAATAAGATGCAAAATAATGCAATTCTACCTTGTTCTTTCGTATCGTCTATACCTCAATGTCTGCTGTTTTGTTTTAGATAGAATGGAGTATCTTTATGCTTTTCTTTTTTTTATTATGTTTTTTTCTGGAATATTACTACTATGTAACAAAACGAATTACACACGACTAGTTAATTCGAAACAAAATAGACCCAAAACTGTCATAAAAAAGTGAATTAACACGAAGTTGCAAAGATTTCATTATTAGATAAAGAAAAGAAGAAGAAAGAAATATATTTATTTTGCATCTAAACAAAATTACAAACATGTCACAACAACTGTTTTATCACAACCCTGTAACGCCGTAATAGTTAACTTTATTATCATTATTACGATTATAACCCTATATGTATAGATAAAAGTCAGGAGTCAGGTATACTTACCAAGTCTATGTGACAGTCCAATAGTCTTGTTCTCGGGATCGTAGAAGGTGAGGATCTCGTGCTTGGTCTCCTGGACGAGGACGTTTAGCCAAACGCTTAAATTGGTACCAACCATATGCATCAGTCCAAATCTTGCAACTATTTTGTGTTTATATACTTTCATCTGTAAATATATGTAAAATATCTGTATTATATATACATATATATGTATATTTCCGTGTGGTGACGGATTAAGAATACAAAATGTCACTACTCCTTTCCATTCCGAGGGTGTCGTAAGGACTAAAGGATTAAGTTAGGCAGATAATATCCACTACAAGAGAAGGAAAACTCGAAATAAAACCAATCCAATCCGTCTGGCCAGCGCGGTGTAGTAGGCTAATATCCCTCTAATGTGTATGGAGTAGACCCGTGCCCAGCAGTCGGACGTTTGTGGGTTGTTATTTTGATGATGATGATGATATATATATATTGTATATTACCAATGACCTTAACAAGGTTGCTGGGTGGAAGGCGGAGGAGTGTTGTGGCATGAATCATGAGAGGCCTATGTCCAGCAAGCAACCTTGCCACGTTCAGTCCGCTGATGGGTGACCAAATCTACATATACAGATACAAACTCTATGTCACAGAGGACTTTACGAACATACAATTCACGGGCAAAAATTACACTTAGACTTGGAACAAACTTTATAAATCCAACAAAGTTTTGTCCTTTGTTGGAATTAATTAAACACATAAAATAACCACAAGATCAACAAGCTAGTCGGTTGTCGGTCCACCTTGTCCCAAAAGGATTATTATTAATAAACAAGGTGTTCACTGTACCAGGTATCAAAACATCTCGTAATGATACACTGTTGTTATAAGCGTCTCCCAAAGCTACAATTAGCCGTTAGGGGAGGAACCTAGCTGGGTTGCTAACTGTAATAGGCGCCTATTACGACACTCGAGGGAAGTAATTTAATGTAATCCTTAACTTAAGATAGTATAACAGAAATGTACGTGCTCGTCACGATAAAATTTGATGATAATAAATTATTGTAGAATAAAGTTGATATTATAATTTATTATCCATCTCAACCCATAAACGTCCCACTGCTGGGCACGGGTCTCCTCCATACATTTGGAGGGATATTAGCCTACTACACCACGCTGGCTACACGGGTTGGTATAGGGTTTTGTTTCGAGTTTTCTTATCTCTTGCATTGCATATTGTCTGCCTGACTTACTCCGTTAGTCGTCTCTTACGACACCCTCGAAATGAAACGGGGTGGTGACATTTGTTTTCTTAATATGTCACCACACGGACTTTATTTATTATAATTTATTATACTACGAGTATAATGTTGTATTTTGACTGAAATGCATCATTAAAATGGAATAAGGCTTCAAGCAAACATGCTAACTTGTAACATCGGCAATCAGCGATTTTGAGACTGTATGAATGGTGGAGTATTCGTCAACTCGCTGAATACCTATTTCGTAGACTTTAGAATTGTGCCATCTCGCCAAAGTCTACGAGATAGGTATTCAGCGAGTTGACGAATTACTCCAATGGTGCATCGCGTTATGGTGACTCTTTGGGTCGCGGTAACGAAATTGTGCGATTTTGTGACTGCATCAATGTTGCATCGCGATTTGGCGACTCTCTGTGATCGGTCGCGGTTCGTAATATAAGGAGTTATAAGGTTTTTAAAGGGTCGGCAACGCGTGAGTGACTCCCCTGGTGTTGCAAACGTCCATAGGCTACGGTAACTGCTTACCATCAGGCGGGCCGTATGCTTGTTTGCCACCTTTGTAGTATACAAATATATATATATACATATATATATGAAACAGTTTTTGTTTCATATACTACGTAAAAGATCCGCGACCGGCATCCAAATGTGTACGGAGTGTAGCGTTAGTCACTGTGTCGAGCTTCCGAAAAGCGAATCAATCGCCGTGTTTGGTGTGTTATGTTTGGTCGCGGCATTTAACTTCTAAAAAACGACTAAATTGCAGATCGCCGATGCTTAAATTAGCATGCCTGCTGTAACCCTAAGTTAACATAAAAATTAGTTCATAAACGATATAACAAACCTCATTGTTAAGAAAGATGAAATACATCTGTATAAATATAAAGGCCATTCTGGTAGCGGGTGTGAGAGCCAGAAGAACATTGTGACAGTTGGTGTTGCGTTCCAGTTCCCAATACTGACCAAACTCCAGCCCCGAGTAGATCATTGAGCCTATACCGAAAGCTGAAAAAAATAAAAAGGTATAATTTGTCAGATAGTAAATAGACACCGACAAAAGAGAGACATTTTTAACCTACATAAGTACCTTATTGTGGATGAATATGGATATAATATAAGTATAATGTAATTATAAACACACACGACATAAAGTAAAATGACAGTTTTTCATGCGAAAAGATGTATTCAAGGATCATTCCAGTCATTCCAGATATCCCTACCGACAATCCAATATTTTTATTTAGCAATTCCCACTGTATTTATTTCTCTTATTTATTTACAAGGTATTTCTAAAAACACTGTTTATCTTTTAAATATCGACTACTTATATTCATACGAACGAAAAAAAAACATATTTGCAAAAATAAATTTCTTTGTAAAATGCTCTGATCAATCTTCTATCTATCTAAAACGATATTAATGACCCGAAAACGACTTCCGAATCATCAAAGTATTACAAAGATTTCACAGATTATTAAGAAGCTTATCTCGGGCCTAGTCCCAAAAGCTATTGAATTACCGAAGGATTTTGGACAGCAAAGTTTGTTCTCAACTAATCCATGACTAGATACAACCATAATGTAAATAAGTAAGTAGTAGCGAAACTGAGAGAAAATGTTAAATGAAATACCTACAGCTCGGCGCAGATTTAGTATAAGTACGAGCGGGGCATTAAAAAGATACGTTTTTCTTAGCTATGATAAAGCGTCGTAATTTATTTATTTATATAATTTTAGGAATCTTCTCAAAGCCTTCTTAGCCTTCTTAAAATTATATAAATAAATAAATTACGACGCTTTATCACAGCTTGGTATATTTATTTTAATATCATTTTAAGTAGGTAATGACAATAACAGCAGGTCGACATTTATTACCTATGAGATATTAACAATTTTAAATGGTCTTATATTATATTAATTATATTATTGCGCTGTAACGTCTTACGAGGACGTGCTTTAGGTAGGTATTAACTTATTGGCTTTTGAGTAAATATACAGGAGATTCATTACTATCTACTCTTTATACTATGAAACAGCCTTACTAAACGAGAGGCGGTAGTTTACTTAACGAACCAAATTGTATTAACAAAACAATTACCGAAGTCAGGTTGCCGTGAGATTAACGTAGTAGTAGCGTCGTAGGCGAAAATGTTGTTATGTTTCTCAATAGTCACGCTTATTTGTCTATGTTTTAGACAATATTTGTACGAGTATTACTGCAAAATCATCTACTGGTGCCAAAAGAATTTCGACTGTATAAATGAAACATTAGGTCGATTTTGTCTTGCTTAAGTAATGCAAATATTGGGATGTTCTGTAAAGGATGCTTTATATGAGTGCGTATCTACTCTTCATACAATTGTCGTATAATGTACAAACAAAATGTAAAAGACATATTACCACTTTTTAAATGTCTATATCGTCAAAATCGTCAATTATGAACAAGTTTTGTAGACCCAACTGCAGGCACGCTGCTCTGCGCTGATCTAAAATCTATATCTATCTTAAGGTATATAAATATGGTTGCAAGCCAATTTTGGACTTAATTATAACGCAGTTAGACTGCAAATCTGTCTGTGTGTGACTGCAGACTGTGAACATATTCTATGTTTTTATTTCTACATAAAGTGGGAAAGGTGTACAGCAGACGAGCTGCGGTTGTCTCTTACGCCTTGTGTTGATGCCGAACTCTTGCCGGTCAATGTGTGAACACACCTTTACCTCCATGATACATAAATATAATGGTTACAAATCTCACCAACTGCCCCCATCCTCAGATAAAAGCTGCCGTAGTGGTGGACGCGTGATGAAAGTGCAAAGCCAAGTGACAATCGCTTCGCGGCGAGATGCGGAGGTAGATGCGCTGCGGTCGCCATGCTTCGCTCTGTACGCGAAGAACAAGAGTCTGATTCCGATGGTGATGAACTTGAGTCAGTTTCTAAAAGAAATAAAGTATTATTCAATTCAATTTATTTAATAAAAGATAAAATACACGTGTAACAGTAGTGAGCTTTTCTTCGGCCCGATGCTAAGCGTATGCTTTTTGTCATGGACGCCGTGGAAGTTGCTTACAATATACTCAATCGTACTTAGCTTACAAAATACTCTATATTATAGCAACATACCTATATAAACTAAACGATTATAAATATATTGTTTATTGTATATTATATATTTAAATAATAGAGTAGTTTATAATTGTTAGATGAGGGGAAACTCGTCAACATTGTCGTTCCCTCGCTGATAAAGATAACAACCATTTACAATGAGTCTACACGAAAAAATTTAAAGAAAATTTAAGTAGGTATACGATAAAAATGATTAAAACATAATTGACTCTTAAGCAGCTGTAAATGAGGCCATTGCATTCTACCTTGGTAGATTTAAAATAAAAGTAAATATTTTAACAGTTCCAGATTTTCCAAGTCCCCAATCTATGTTTGTAGAGTAACGAATATGAAATAATATCTCAACAAACATAACTCGGATCAAAGAAAATACATTTTATAACAAAAATAAAAATCAGCATAAAATATCCGTGAAACTGGGAACATTGAAGCATTAGCTGGCATGTTTGTCCGCTCCCTCCGCTGGGCTTTCCGCATCATTTAAATAAATGGAATAGCGGGAATAGGGGAAAAAAAGAAGTCTGTACATTACCACGGATACAGAGTACAGCCGTCAAGAAACAAAAATAAGGAAAATGAGTGGAAATCTTAGACCATTTACAAAATACGATTTTAGTTTCGGTTTAGACGTAATACAAATGTTAAATGAAATCTGTTTCACATAAAATAGAGTACAATAAGGTGTCACATAATATTTAGTTCCTTTATTTAGTCATTGAGCATATGAAAAAGTAGTAGGCACACGCGTACAGTTAGAATTAATAAATATTTTTAGCATTTTTGCTAAAATATAATTAGCTTAAATATGCTCTAATAGCTACCAATGTCCACCGCTTTTTACGTCTTGAAGTGACGTCACTCCAAGACAAAAAGCGCTGGACAAATTCGAACTCTGGAGTAGGAGCTCGGATGGCACAATTGGTAGTGCGCTGGGCCAGAAAGAGGCGCATGATTCGAGAGGCACATGTACGAATTCTGCTCCGGGCTCGTCTTTTTCCACATTGCTTTAAATATTAAAGTATAGAGGCTATTAGCTTTTAAACACTACCTTTTTATCGCCGTCGATACTAACACGATACAAACGTGATACAGTCGCTATCTTTCAATATTTACACACTAAGGTATTTGCATCGAAACAAACCCTATGCAAATGCCTAGAAATTGTAAATGAATCGATGATGTGGAGTGTTTGACATTGAATGCAAAACATCGTACTAAGCGTGTAATCTCTCGCTTACGAATCGAATTTAAGTTCCTTTGTACGTCTTTCGGGCAGCAACTTGTTCGTGTGAATCATTCATGGATATCTTCTGTTCTAATGAATAATGAATCAAAGAACTTGGGTAGGTAGTTCTTTACTACTGTTTTATATTACAGTGTATTTATTTTCTTTTTGAATACGAGATTTCATTATTACATTGTCTTCGAAAGAATTTATCTCAGCAGAGAGGTAGGTAGGTTATAAGACCGTAGCTACTAGACCGAACTATTTGGAATGGAACGAAGACCAAGTTATAACTAATGTTGGGAAAATTAAAATGGTTGCTTGAGCTATTCCCACTCAGGACAAAATATATGTGTCATGAAGCACGGTTATTTTTGCTGTGTCTGGGTGTAATTAATATTATAATATTTGAGATAACCCACACACCGTCATCTGATCCTAAACTTAGCATAGCCTGTACTATGGCAACCAGACAACTGATAAACATACTTATATATATTTCTATTTTTTTTATACTACCAAGGTGGCAAACAAGCATATGGCTTGCCTGATAGTAAGCAGTTACCGTAGTACCTATGGACGCTAGCAACACCACAGTTGGCACTCGCGCGTTTTCAACCTTTTAAAAACCTTATAACTCTTTTTTTGTAGAACCCCATAATATAGTCTATAGGGAAAACATACATATTATGGTTTATGCCCCACTCATCCGCAAAACTCATCCGCATAATTTGACTTCCCTATTCATCCGCATTTTTATGCCCTACTCATCCGATTTTCGACTTTATTTTAATAATTCCCTTTTCATCCGAAAAAGTATTCCCTTTTTATCTGACATTTAATTTAACCACACAAGAAACAGACAACAAAAAAAAATATACTCTTACAAATAAAATGTGACTCTATAGATTTTTTGAAATACCTAAAATTAGGTCCATAGTTAATAAATTTTAGTTGACTTTTTTACCAATCGTATTTTGGTTTACCGTTGGATACCCCGGTTCTTACAATTTTTTTCCAGCTTGGTCATTGCACTTTTAGCCATACCAGTATGACGGCGAATTTATTCAGAGCAGCTAGCCTCACTAGTGATAAAGGATCCAAGATATACGAACTCGTTAACTTTCTCATATTTATGAAGCAAATTACAGCTTGGAAAAAGTTGAGTTCGGTCTACAACCATGATTTTAATTTTTCATGATAAATAACAACCAGACACAGAAACACATTTATGCTTCATTAATTTATCTATATCTATGTATACCGAGCACAAAATAAAAACAATAACGCAGCAGTAGTAGGTAGGTTACTTTACAATATTATCTTATACAATTTTACATTTTACGAGTAAAAGTAAATAAACAACTTACATCTTACTTCTTATATTACGTCTCAAATGACCATTATTAATAAGAGTATCACACAGACACAAAGCACTTCTTTTGAAATAAATTCGTTGCTCGTTATCCCGCTACAACATCACACCTCCAGACGTAAGTATAGGTACTTGACAATTTAGAAATAGAACCAAAAACGTAAGTTCTTTGAGCAAATGAGTGAATTGCTCACGGCTACGCGGTCCTTTGCAAACTCATTCTTTCTATTTCAGCTTGTTCGCGTCTCTGGGAGGTAATGATGCAATTGAAACCTGACTTGGCAGAAAAGAGGTATACTGCAGTAGTGAGGCACAAAAAGCAATTTTAAAGACATCAAAGAGACTAATTTAAAGCGTTTTTAATAATGAAACAAGGTTTTTTCAGTCTTTGGCCTTCAAGAGAATAATAACTATTATTTTAATATTCGATCTTGGCCTGTTATTAGACCAGTTTCGGTCACCATAGGAAAACTCATAGGACACAACTACACACAGCGGTGTAGTTGTGTTCCTGTGTGTGAGTATAGGTCTCCAGCGCTCATTTAGGAATGCGTTTTGAAAGATACGTATTCCTATCCCAGGGTTACTTCCATCTTAAAGCCCTGGTGTAAAAAAATGGGTTGGCAACACGCAAGTGATACTTCTGGTAATGCAAGCGTCTATAGGCTACGGATACTGCTTAACATCAGGCGGGCCGTATGCTTGTTTGCCAACCAAGTAGTATAAAAAAAAAAAAAAAAAAAAAAACATAACATATTGCTATAGTGCACAAGTGTGTGCGCGATCACAGGTGCGCTCTCTATTACTTCACGTATAGTCATAATTAGATGGACTGGCAATCTGAAACGTTCGGAAAAAGATCGAGAGAGGTAGGGCACCATACTAGCGAGCAAACCCGATTGGGGAAGGACCTCCACCTTACAGAAGACCGCAGACAAATAACTACACATAGCGGTGTAGTTGTGTTCCTGTGTGTGAGTACATAACAGGTCTTCAGCACTCATTTAGGGATACGTTTTGAAAGAAAGGTATTCCTATCCCGAAGATAATCCCATCTTAAAGCCCTGGTGTAAAATAATGGGTTGGCAACACGCAAGTGTTACCTCTGGTATTGCAAGCGTTCTTAGGCCCCGGTAACTGCTTACCATCAGACAGACCGTATGCTTCTTTGCCACCCAAATAGTATAAAAAAACCCCGAAAATGGATTGAAGAACTGACCGCGACCAGGTGGCTGAACCTACCAAAATACGGATCCGTTCTTATTACTTAGTTAAAACCCTCTCAGAAACCTGAATATTATAACAAAAAAAGAAATAAACCACAAAGATAAGTATTATATTCCTTTTCAACCAGTAAAACACTTTGAAGTCGTAATATTTGAAGAACTAAGACAATAAAGACTGACAAAGGTTACAAAGTTTGTTCAGAGTTATAATGACCCTTATTTGGGACAGGGATTAATAACATTATATCTGAGGGGAGCTCACAACAGAGTAAACAAACATTGCCTTCTCTCGTAACTTTATTACATTATTTTGTATTTGTATAAAAAAATATAACAATAAAGGACATAGGGTACAATATATACAAGCAAAGCCGACTGGAAAAGGACCTCAAACCTTACAGAAAACCATAGCCAAATAACTACACACAGTGATGTAATTGTGTTTTTCTGTGCAATCCTACTAATATTATAAACGCGAAAATTTGTAAGTATGGATGGATGGATGTTTGTTACTCTTTCATGTAAAAACTACTGGACGGATCTGGATGAAATTTGGCACAGAGATAGATTATGGTCTGGAATAACACATAGGCTTTTTACAGCGATAACCGACATCCACGCGGGCGGAGCCGCAGGCAACTACTAGTATAATATATTTTTTGACAACTTGCACAACGCCATTTAATCCCAAACTAGGTAGCGTTATTGCAACATATTGTGCACAGGTGTGTGCGCAAACACAGGTACACTTAGGTACTATTTCCCTTCTCTCATAGTCCGATGGGACGGCAATCCAACACGACTGAAAAGAGATCAGGTGCAGGACCAACGGCTTACGGAGCGGTCTTGCTGTGGAGGTGTTTTTAGAAAATGGACACCCATCTACGGACCGACCGCGGCTAGCTTACTTAACCTTGCAGATCTGTCGATCCAACTGCTACCACTTAACCACTGGCAGCAGCAGCATAAACAGCTTTTAATTTCAATAACATCATCGTAAATTAATTCAAAAATGCCGATGTAGAATCCTTATCCTTACTGATATTATAAATGTGAAAGTTTGTAAGAATGGATGGATGGATGGATGTTTGTTACTCTTTCACGTAAAAACTACTGAACGGATCTGGATGAAATTTGACACAGAGATAGATTATGGTCTGGAATAACACATAGGCTATAGGCATACTTTTTGCAGCGATAACCGACATCCACGCAGGCGGAGCCGCGGGCAACAGCTAGTTGTAAATAATATTATTATGCTCGACAATTTCAACTTTTATTATTGTTACACTTTGCTTTTTGTATTCATACAATGAGTTGTAACTTCCTTAATGTTTTCCTTATGCCTAAATACTTAACTACGAGTGCCTTACGAGTTTCTTGCCAATTCTTCTCGAGGCCCTACCATACTCAGCGAATTGGCCGTAGGAAAAAAATATGCTGGCATTTGTTTTTATGACGTTCATAAGTATCATGTATTTGATCTAAATGAATAAATGAGTTTGACTTTGACTTGACTTAAACTATATACTAACTTGGTAAAACGGTGTTGTCCGACGCCGACTTAGACCTGTCCCTTGCCAGTGCTGCATACATATACAGAAGGAATACCATGCTGCCGATGTATAAGTAGAGGTAGAAGCCCTGAGAACAAAACATTTTGTTAATGCTAGTACACGAATTAATGAATGTGATGGTGGCCGAGTGGGAATGCGGTAGCAGCCGAATGGGAATTCGATAGCAGCCGATTGGGATTGTGATAGCAGCAGAGTGGGAATGTAAGCGACTTGTACACACGAGGTGTGAGTTAGATCTAGGGTGGCGGTACCAATGTGAATTTTACTTTATGGAGTTTATTATGTACTAATTAAATTATTCGCCATCTGCCAATGGTGAAGGAAACCGTGAGGAAACCCACATGTCTTATAGGAATTCTAAAGACATGTCTGATTCACCAACCCGCATGCCAGCGTGTGTGAATTAAAGCCTAAACCCTCTCTGTCTTGATTGAGGAGAGGAGACCCGTGCCCAGCAGTAGAACATATATATGGGTTGCTATTATTATTATTAAAACTTATACATTGTTTTAGAAGAAATACTAAAGACATGTCTGCCGGATCGGCAATACTTAAATTTTGTTTTTTACCTTTTTTTACCACGTTTTTATTATATAACGATTTAGGTAAGTATTTTTGGTCTCAATTTGATGTTTATAAGATTTTTAACTTTATAACCTAAGAATAAGGTCGTCATTGTTCAGTAGAGCTCTCGACTCAAGCAATAATTCTGTGCAATACTGTACAGCTTATTATATAAATAAAATTACACTTACAATTACTTTAAGAGTCAAATCTTAACAACTTTTAACCGTAGCAGTAAAGGGTTAATCAGATTTTCATTAGACCCGTAATGGAAATTAACGTCCGTGCGTTGTAAAATATTTAATTATAATGCTGTTCTCAAGTTGCCTCATTTATTTAATAAATCATTTAATTACTACATAGACTGTATAATCGCTTAATTAAAATTAAAAACAAAGAAGTTATAAAGACACATATATTATATTTTGATAGTGTAATATTTTAAGGTATTCATAACTTTTAATACCTGACACCGCGACGTTTCTAAGATATATACTAAAAGGATGAAACACTGTAAAGTATTAGATACACGATTTAGTACCGTAGTTCATCATAGTATTTAATAATACAGATACACAGAACAACAAAAAAACAATACTAAAATGCGTAAAAAATTTGAAAGCAATATTTTCAAGAACATACTACATTTTGCAGGCGGTTTTGCTCGCTATATTAATTATTACTAAGACATTAATATTAAAATTAGAGATTTCTACGAAAACTATAAAAATGTCCACCCCTGCGAAGTTGAAACGGATCGCTAGCATAAATGATTGTTTTTGTAAAATCCAGTCGGAAATATTACTAAAGATGGAATATTTGTTAGAAAATCTCAAAAAAAAGAATTTAAATCGTTAAAATTTAAAACAAAAAATTGCATCAATTTCACAGGTAACATAAAAACTTTTACGTTTTAGTAATAATGTGCACCCTTATCATAATTTATCTGGGGCGTTTACCGCCCTCATGAATAAGGTATTTCGACGCAATTTGGACAACGGGAGCTAAGCGTGAAAATCTCATTAGGTATGCTATTTTGTATGTATGTACGTTGAAGGTAATTGAAAAACCTATAATTAAAAGGCCTTTGTCTTTTTATATTCTGCAATTATACATAATATTTTAGACAATTTGAAGAGCAGAACAATCGTACAAACAAGGAATATTTCTTAGTTTATTAATTGCAGAACCTAAATGTTTAAAAGAAAAACGTAACCGACTAATCAACAAACGCACAGTTTAAATCACTAGACAATCAGATAGCTATTCTGATATAGGCATCCGCTAAGAAAGGTTTTTTTAAATGTAACCGCTAAAGATGAAAATCAGCCAATGAAAGTTTATAGTTTTCAGATTTACAGTAAAAGACTGAACACGCGAACGAAGTCGCGGGTACAGCTAGTATTTTAGAAAGCGAATACTAAAACACAGTAATCTTTTAACTGTGGGTCATCCTGTGAAGTCTGGTAGCAATCGAAACAAGGTTTTTTTTTGTTTTAGTGCTATATAATCACATGTAGACGTCTTTCCTGTAAAACGATATTTTACAAAACAAAACACCAATCGCTAAGTTAGGTATCTATTTACTTTAAAACAAAATTAATTTAATTATTTGTTTTTAAAAAAGCGGTGGTGGCTGAGTGGGAAAGTAACCGACTTGCACGCAAGAGGTACGAGTTCGATCCCGGGCAGTACCAATGTGAATTTCACTTTGTGGAGTTTATATGTACTAATCAAATGATTGTCTTGAATGTCTTAAAATAAATTCTAAAGACATGTCTGATTCACCAACCCGCATTAGGCCAGCGTGTGTGAATTAAAGCCTAAACCCTCTCTCTCTCTATTGATAGAGGAGAGGAGACCCGTGCCCAGTAGTGGGACATATATGGGTTGCTATTACTATTATTATTTGTTTGATACTGCGAATTAAGCATATAAAATCTAAGTAGATAATAAAACAAATGTGCATATAAATTTCAATAGTTAAAATGCCTCATAGCTTACCTCATAGAAGGAGGGTGGGATGTAAGTGGAGATGACCTCAGCCATGGGGAAGGCGATGCCCATCACGACGAGAAGTTTTCCGTACAATGCAGACAGCGTCGTTGCTAATGCGTCACTCCTGGGAAATAAACAAACAAAATAAAATTAAGTTTCACAAATATATTACACCCTTTTTCCCTAAAGGTATAAAACCCATGTTCTGCATTATCTTATGTGATATAGGATCTTTTGTCATATACCTACTATAGTGTATGCGGTAATGCATGCATACGCTGTCTCGTGTGTAGGTACCTGTATTGGCTGTATTGGTTAACTAAACGTCACTGTGACAGTTGCACAAAAGCGTGGCAAAAGGGTAAGCCACAGGCGGATATGTGAGCTGGGTGAGTGAGCTTTAAAACCGATTACCAAGTACAGGGCATTGTCGAGCCAGTGTGATAACGTGAGTAAACAACAAACACTACACCTACGACAGTGTTTCGCAAATTTTTAGTCTTCAAGGTATATTTAGAAAATTGGGAATCTTTTGCGAAACACTATAAATGAAAAATCTATTTTTAAATATCAAACATTGCCACATTGCCATGCTGGATCGCAAGGATCATTCGTTGACCTAGGTAAAGGCCAGCCTTAGGATCATGAGATGACTCGACTTAACGCTTAGATATCTCACGATACAGTTTGTGGGCACTTGGACCCCATGGTCTTAGAGTTTCGACCCTAAACTCAAAAATGCAAGTGTCACCAAATAAATAAATAATAATAATCGTCATTTATTTACTAATCAACAAACCTAAACTTTATACTGCATTTTACCTAAACTTTATACTACAGATCAGCCCCTCTAGACAAGTGGCATAAGCGATAGTCGAATCAAAAAGTCAAAAAAGGAAATGTATAGGATTTGACGTAAGTTTACGACATTATATCATAGACTTACATCAAATCCCATACAACATGAACGCACTATTACTTCGCCGCCACTTTTTCATTTGTTTTTTTTTTTTTTGGTAAAGCAAGATTTTAAGCACATTAAATATTAAGTCTTCTTTTAAGCACATTAAATATTTTCGTATTTGAATGGTTATCAGCCAACTTAGGCTCTCTAAGCACGGAAAATAAGCGGTGATTTTTTTTTCAATTTTAAATTAAGGTAGGACGATAATTATGGTACGGCCTCTAGTCTGTACACATAACCTGATCACAATCAAGTAGAAACCTATAAAATAATTGGCAACACTAAACCTATGTTATGCAAACTTTCTGCAAAGATAACAAAGAACGTACAAAGTACAAGAAACAAACACTTCCACGGCACCTTGCAACGAACGAGATAATTTATGGAGTAGCGAACAATAGTCGGTGGGCAGGCGGCTAAAGACATTTGCTATTTGTTTTACGACTATCCCGGACCTTAGGGGAATGAATACCGAGACATTCTAAAGCCACATGTCCACTGGAAAATGTTTATTGCACAATAGTGACCGCATAGCTATGTTGTACTACATGGACACACAAGAATACATTCTTTTGTATCGGAAGGATTATTTTACGCATGGATATTGAAAAAGTGGACCTTTTTTATAATACTTAGATGACAAAGAAGCATAGGTACGGCTTGTTTGTTGGACAAACTTTTAACACCAGGGTTAGGTGTTATGGATAACGGTTTTTAAAATTAAACGCTGCATCCCTAAACGAAGACTTGACACCAGTACTCATGTAAGGGATTACAACCACTACACTGTGCATAGTTATTTGGTCTTCTTTAAAGTGAAAAATGGTGAGAAAACCACTTCAGCTACTGAATAAACTGCTCAGGCAACGAAGCTGGTGATCAATGATGACGAATTCCAAACATGGCAGCTTGAGAAAGACCTACAGGATAGTTGTCCAACAAATATTTCCTAATGAATATGGTTCTTAAGACGAGTCCGAAATATTCCGTCCCCTTAAGCGTCGTAGACAAGAATTGATGGGCTTCTTTGTAAGTTAAACATGATCATCAGTGGTATAGATAAGTGTAGGTAAGTACCTAGACTTATCTATACCTCACACTCATGCATTTTTAACTGGCTGTTGCCCGCGGCTTCGCCCGCGTGGACCTGGATATGAGGACCTACAATTAATATTAAAATTTAGTTGCAAAACGATATTTCAAGTCATTTTTGACATTTTGGTAGTGCCTAATAAATGTTTAAATAGTGTAATTCACGACGCCGACGTAAACGTAAACTTTTTTGGAATTTACGCGTACCGCACGGGTTCAGCCTAATTTGGATTTTCAGATGGTCGAATGATTTGTCCCAAAAAATAATAATAGGTACATATCGATGGTCTAGAAGACAAATGTGCTAATAACTACATTTTAATAATTTAATATTTTAATGCCAAATGTATTTATGTATTTAATAATCATGCTTCATGTGGTGACATGTCCGTGTGGTGACGGATTAAGAATACAAATGTCACCACCCCGTTCTATCCCGAGGGTGTCGTAAGAGTCGACTAAAGGAGTAAGGCAGACAATATCAACTGCAAGAGAGGGAAAGCTCGACCAACCCGTCTGGCCAGCGTGGTATAGAAGGCTAATATCCCTCCAAATGTATGGACGAGACCCGTGCCCAGCAGTAGGACGTTTATGGATTGAAGTGAATGAAATGTATGAGAATTTCATTCACTCCAATCCTAATTTTTGATAATTTAATTTTTCAAATGTATTTAATAAGCATGCTCATACATTTGGCATTAAAATATTAAATTATCAAAATTTTGTAATTAGCACATTCGTCTTCTAGGCTATCGATATTATATTTCTAATTAATAATATCATTCAAAATCTAACTCATGAAGTAATATATTATCTCAAACATCCAGTTATTCTGTAGCAGCTTAATAAAAGTACCACCCACGTTGTCATATTGAATATACGACGACTTTTATCGCCTATAAAAATTACGGTATGAACACAGTTAGGTACTCGAAGATAAAGACACAATACCGTATTGTAATCTCACTATATTAAAAATACGTATTATCGTAATATAAAAGTACGTATTTATCAACACTTCCTTACTAATATTATAAATGTGAAAGTTTGTGAGAATGGATGGATGGATGTTTGTTACTCTTTCACGTAAAAATTACTAAACGGATCTGGATGAAATTTGGCACAGAGATAGATTATGGTCTGGAATAACACATAGGCTACTTTTTACAGCATTAACCGACATCCACGCGGGCGGAGCCGCAGGCAACAGCTAGTATATTATAATACCGAATAGTGCTTTTCGGGCTACGCAATTGTAGGGTAGTCATCCATCAATAGATTTTGAATGAAATTTTCTTTTTTACATTCTATATATTTTTTCTTTTTAAAAATACAACTCCCGCTCCAACTAACAAGCCTTGTGTTGCGAGGGACTTGACAAACAAACAATTAAGGGACACAGAGTATACCCAGATTACTCGGGACACCCATGTATGGATCATACAACCCACAACACGCCGCCTAGTAGTAAAGAACCAGTCAATCAATTATTATATACTTCTTAGGTGGCAAATAAGTGGTAAGTAAGTAATCGTAGCGTATGGATACTGGCAATATCTGGCGTATCATTTGCGTGTTGCCGATGCAAACATTTTGAGAGGAAACATTTTTTTCTTTACAAAAACGCTTCCTTAAATACGCACTAGAAACATGTGCCTACTCGCGCACAGAAACGTACAATTAAACCCAGTCATGTTAGCAAATAAAATGTGTTTTCTAAAGGCACCACTTAATTCTTTTACAGAATTCATTATTTAGTAATGCTTAGCCTCTTTGAACTATAAGAGACTCCGTAAAATCCGATTAAACTCAGTGACTAAGTATCATGAATATGTATGTATGTCTTTGCAGGCACAGACACAAGTAGTGGCAAAGCCATTAAATCCAGTATATTCTATTCAGGCGCCCTTTGTCCAATAACTTACTACTAATTTATTAGGATCATAGCAACACTGTCCAACAATATAATGGCGAACAACATGTCTGGGTATAATGCATTCATAATTTTCTTTTGTTTCTTTCTATCAAAGTCAAAGTCAAACTCATTTATTTATTACTCAATCACGCCAAAACGGGTGAACGGATCTGGATAAAATTTTAGCACAAAGATAGATTAAAGTCTGGAATATCGGTGGTCTGGCTTATAGGTTAATATTTATACCGAAAATATCAGTGTGCCCCCGCCCCGTCGCCGTCGGTTTGCACTTCGTATACACACGCTGAATTAAAAAAAAAATGTTTACTTAAGTACTATATTTTTATATTTGAGTAGGTATTCCACAAATGAATCTCCCGCGACGCAGACCTTGTTTTTTAGTCAAGAGATTGCCACATTGTAGCCGAAAAATTCTTTCTTACACTATGTATATATTGCCTTTAACAAAAAGAAAAGATATATTTCACAGCATACAACTGGATATCGACGAGGGTGAATTCGGCAAATCCCAGTTAAAATCTTTAGTCACTTCCAACGCCAAACACAAGGGTAAACGAGTAGATGGAAACAAATCTCAGCGATTTGTCAACCACACACCGAGACTAACGAGTCGCCAACAAAAGAAAAACTTTGGAGATCTTATAGACGCTTAGGACGCCATTTGTTTTTGTTACTCACGGAGGATAAAGCTTATACGTGCCTAAATAAGTAAATAGGTGCGCTAACTAATCGATACTTAGTTCGGTGTTGTGCTTATTCTTTTACTTTTGTTTTTGATTTGCTTTTGCAGGAAGATTTAGACCTAGACTACCTCTGTAGGTAGTCTAAGTCTATAAAAAATATGCAAAACTACCGATAGAAGTGAAAACTAAGTAACTTGTGAATTGTATACTCGAGCGCGTTCGGCGATGATAACACGAGTTTCACGCTTTTTGTTCACCCAAAAAGTACACATATATACACAGTATACATAATATATATAGCTCAAAGAAAGCGTTCAGTGACGATGACGCGAGTTCCATGATATTTGTTCACCCAAAAAGTGCTCAATGCGATTAAAGAAGTGTTTACTTAAAAAAAAGGCTGTACACTTTAAAACAAGTGAACATACAGAAAACCACAGCTAAATAACTAGATAGAGTGATGTAGTTGTGCTCCGTTTGTGAGTACAAGTCTGCAGTGCTTATTTGGGGATACGTATTTAATTTAGATTTCATTTTCTACGGTAACCGTTACCATTTGGTGGGCTGTATGCTTATTTGCCACTTAAGTACCTATATTATAAAGAAAATAATCTTAATTTTCTTTATATTTTTTTTATTACCGCAAAACTCCGTCATTTATGGACCGACTTGAAAGAATCTTATATTGAGAAGTATTTTACAAAGATTAAAGTGATTCTATAATGGGATTGCTCTGCTCATATTTTTCAATATTTGAACGGGCAAGCAAAGTTCTCCGAGTCTATTCTTAATTCTTTATATTATATAATTGTATAACAATACATAACAATTAAAAATATAATGTACGAAGGCGAGCTAAAATCATAACGAGTAGAGGAAGAGATAATTTGAGAGAGCAAATGAAGTGCACATCTGAAAAAAAGATAAAGAGAAAAGAAAAATGATGTCTACTGGAACAATCCAGCATTTGTATGAGTATGTATAAATATTTGTTCGACGATAATTCCAGTACCTATCGTTGATCTGAGCCTCTAGACAAGTGGCATAAGCGATAGTCGAATCGAAAAGTCAAAAAAGAAAATGTATGGGATTTGACGTAAGTTTACGACATTAAATCGTAGACTCACGTCAAATTCCATACATTTTATTTTTTACTTTTCTACTAGAGCTCTGAGCGTTGTGAAATTGGTACGTGAATTAATGGGCCAAAAAACATTTTTTAACTTCAAACATGTGCCAAATAGATTCAATGGTGAGTCGCAAATATATTATTAAAATTTTCACAGCACAGCAAAATATACATAGCAATCCAGTTATCCGACAGCCCATTAAAATTAAACGCGAAAAATTGTCGCCGCATTAATGAAAGCTGAAAATTTATGCGAATGCTAAATTACGTTGTAAATATACGAGTAATTAGTGCGACGTTGGCTGATTTCAGCCCGACTTAATAACTGATGAAATGAATTATAATTATAAGTTAATAGGCGTAGTACGTACTTACTGTCGTATTTCACTAATTTGCAGCAATGTAACAGCATAGAATATTACCCTGCTAAGGAAGAAGGACGTAACTGCATGACACATGCTACGGGAAAAACGTAAGTAAAGTGTATAATTTAATATTTATTTTTCCCCAAAACTAGTCTTGCCGGTGCGTGGTTCTTTGTAAGCAGCCCCTCTAGACAAGTGGCATAAACGGTAGTCGAATCGAAAAGTCAAAAAAGCAAATGTATGGGATTTGACATAAGTTTACGACATTAAATCGTAGACTTACGTCAAATTCCATACATTTGCTTTTTTGACTTTTCGATTCGCCTATCGCTTATGCCGCTTGTCTAGAGGCTCAGGGCAGAATAAAGAGGTAACAGTAGCGTGGATTAATAGAATGCGAGAGGAAGCTATGCTTGTCGTGGTCTGTCTTTGGATGGGAGCGAGCCTTCTCCGTTGCCTCTTACCATCGGATAGACTGCTGGTTTGCCTGCCACTATCGTGGGAGACTTTACTGACTTACAACTAACACAATAAACCACCAATGAACACTCAAAACTAAATTATAGATCACACAAAGTTTTGTCCCGTGTGGAAATCGACCGAGCCGACAATATTTGGCACGGTATTAGAGGCATGCTAACCACTTAAACCACTAGACCACCCTTGCAGTCAGATATAAAATTTACTGCCTCGGTAGTCCAGTGGCCGCAGTATGCGCCTACTGTGCACGAGGTTGTGGGTTCGAGTCCCACACAGGACAAAACTTTGTGTGACCCATAAAGAATTGTTCTGAGTCTGGGTGTAATTTGTGTCCGTTAATTGTATGTTTTTAAAGTCCCCCGCAACACAGAGCTTGTTCTCTAGTGCGGGAGTTGTCTTTTAAAGACAAAACAGAGAAAAAAAAACGAGAGAGAAGAGATATAAAAATTATAAAATAACAAAATATTAAAAAAAGTCAAACATATTTTACTACACGATGTAATACCTAATCGTGTTTTAAGCCTACAGGCGTGTATTTTATATTCCCTTTAACCTCATATTCTGGATATACTGTACTAAATATTCTCTGATATTTTCGGTAATATAAGCAATGCGATCATAAAGGCCTTTCTATCGAATGAATGAACCTTTTCAGTGGCAGCTTGAACGTAAATCTTTGTAATATGTTATAGAACTTATAGATCTGTAAGCTCAAACAATCTTGCCGCAGTCAGTACTTATATGGAGACTATTTTATAAAATAATAGCGAGATATTAAGTACCGTGTTTCAGAAAAAACGTAAAGCCGTTTGTTATGCTGCTTCTGAATTCACTTCAGTTGTGTCGTTTCTAATTGTCGTTCTGACTATGAGTAAAAGAATTTGATCTATAATAATAATAGCAACCCATATATGTCCCACTGCGGAGCACGAATCATCTATCCTCTGTTAAGAAAGAGAGGGTTGCACACGCTGGCCTAGGTTGGTGAATCAGACATATATCTTCAGAATTTATTCTAAGACATATCGGTTTCCTCAGGACGTTTTCTTTTACCGTGAATTTGGACTATACATAAACTAAATCAATTGGTTAAGCTACCTACTTCAGAAATCGCTTTTCGGGGTATAAAACGGAACATTGAATTCGTTTCAAAGAATGATTCGTTCATTCATTCATTCATTCCCCTATCTACCTTTCTTTCTTGGCTCATAGCTGAATTCACGTAATTTAGGCTTACAATTGTCCTGATTGGTAGCATACAAAAGATTCGGGCTAGTCCCATATGAAAGATAATTCTTTTCGCATTTAGAATTTAAGGTAAAATATAATTTTCATTCTAGTAGTTGATACTTCGTGGTTGACTATAAGGCTTATTATTATTTAACAATTAACTCAAACACCACCATCCGATGCCAAATGAGGCAGACCATATACTACGGCACCTAGGTAACTAGTAAACATACTAATATGTATACTAGGTGTTGCCCGCGGCTACGCCCGAGTTTATGTCGGTTATTGTAATAAATAGTACCCTATGTTCTTCCCCAGGATATCATCCTCGTTGCGAAATTTCATTAAGATTCGTTCAGCCATTCAGTCGCAAATAAGTAACAAACAAACATTCATACGTACAAACATACATACAAACTGAGTTATAACATTAGTATAGAAGTATGGATTTCTAAATGCAAACATATTATATATAATTTCTATAGCAATGGGATCATGTCCCTACCTACAAGATGGCAAAAAGTTATCGAACAAAATGGTACCTACATACTTTAGTTAAATGTAAATAAACTATATTATAAAATGTTTAGAATTTTCTTAAAAAATGCGAAGAAACTTTTCCCCAACCTTTTATACTTAAGGTATAGAAAAATTTCATTTGGACACAGAACAAAGAATCGTGTTGATCCTACTAGGATTCGAACCCATGACGTTCAGCTTAGCACGTAGTGACTAACAAATAGATCAAAAGGCCAGTCAATTTGAACATAAACAATAAATGCTAATAAAACCCAGTTGGTGATAAACGTAGATATTGCTGAATTCACGACGCAATAAGTTTTCAGGATGACACCGCTCGGGAAAATCAATAACAGATATGAAACGCAATCACAAATTCAAACCCAAACATAAATTGAATCTCCAAACCAACAATCCCGTTCTAATCAAAGTCAAAACATTGAACTTCGTTCAAGTCAAATCCATTGCTGACAAACGATAGTCATGATAGTAATATATCTTAGAAAGGACGCACCAAAAAGTAGGTACTAAATAATATATGTCCAAAAAAGGAAGACCTCCAAAACTCTTGAGTTTGAATTCACTTTAAGATTATTTTTTCAAGAAGTAGATGTCACGGTTTTCTGGTTTCCGTAAGCGCGCAGTCCTTAGGGGGAAGGGGACCCTCTCAAGCACGCGCGGTTGCCATGGCGACGGTGTGTTATTGGCTCCCCACAGCGATCGTCAGCGCCTACTTACTGTTGCAACAGTTCCGCTACCGACAATGATATGCCTCCTGTTTATAGACTAGCTAAAATTATGACGATGGGTTAAATGGAACGTCTGAATGGGAAGGTGCGTTGCACACAATTGTCTTCTTGTTTTTTATAAAACATTTGTACTTTGAAAGATTGCATCGCTATCTTTATTGTTAAACGAACGTTTAGGGTGATAGATGAATAAAAGTATATGTTTTGTACAGTTTATGTATATGTTAGAGTGTTTACGAAACAATAAGGCTGTGTAGAACAATTTCAATATTCTGTCTTTGTTAGCTTGTTGATTTTATTATGATTGATGGCCCTTTAAGCATAGCCTGAGGCTCGTATTAATAAATCAAACTTGATTCACATCATCTTTAATGTGCCAAAAATGTCTGCATTGCATAGAGATTCTGTTGTAAAAAAGATTTACAGTCGGGTTTCATTAACTAGATAGAGAGATAACTCTTTATTGTACACTAAAAATCTAATTTGGACTTACTTAATACCATTGGTTCTTACAGTTTGATAATAATCGACGACTTATTTGACCCTCACAATCAAATTGATACACGGTTAGTTCAGTGGTTACTTCTCCATTTACTACTGTGCGGCGTATTGTGGGTTCGATCTCCACGCAGAACAAAAATATGTGAGATGCATGAATGGTTGTTCCAAGTTTGAGTGTACTTTGTGTCCGTTAATTGTATGTTTGTAAAGTTCCCCACTACACATGGTTTACCTAGAGTGGAAGTTGTCTTTAAAAAATATATATTAAATTAAATATCAAACAAATTCTCAATGAAAACGAATCTGTTTACAATTAATGACGTCAATTACCTACTAAATTAATAACTACTGTTTGTATATATGCATTATTCAATTAAAAATCAAGAAGTTCTTCAATTTATCAGTACTATGGTGTTAACTGTTGTCGATTTTGTAAACTTACTCTAAGTTAAAGATACGGGTACGAAATAATTACTAAACTTCCACCCCTCAGCATATAACACGAAATTTTGCGGCCGTACCAAGTTTCTACGGTAATATTTACAAGCCCTTTGTGTGAAAATTCTGAATTACCGTTATCAACACACCGAATTCATAAAGCCCCGCTACTTTAACGTAGGGTTTTATTGAATTTGAATCACATTCAATAAATGACTGGCAATGAGGAATGGATCGTTTGTGGTCTCGCCGTTTACCGCGGCGTGCTGTATTTTATCCTACACAGATGAAAAAATATGTTATCCAGAAATGGTTGTGAATCCCTAAAGTAATGATTCTTCTAAATTTTACAACAACCTGAAATCCTCCTTTTTCAAAATGAATTTTCTAGTTAAAATTATCTGACGCAAAAAAGCAGTTTTGGGTTCTGGCTTCTTCCCTAATTATATATGCCAAAACTGAACTCATGATTTGTCTTTTTGACATTATATTTAATACTTTAATCAAAAACAACGTCCGTTGTTGGACATAGACCTCAGGGATTTCCACAGAATTATTTCAAAACAAATATATTACTACTTACTTACTTAATAAAATATGTAACATTCCTTATAGATAATTTATTTCCGTCATCACCAAAATAATTTAATAATGAATTGTCCAATTATCCCGGCGACCATTGTATCCAATTTACAAATTAGGTCAACTAGGTGAAAGCACACCCCTTTAGTCTTCAACGCTTTCATTGTTATTGCAATTCACGCTCTTTGTATTTTATTCACCACAATCAAGATTGCTTCTAATTAAAACACTCCCCTTGACACGCCTATGATAGCTTGCTGGAAGACTATTGGACTGTTATGATCATTTGTGGATCCTAAACTTGAAATACTTGAGATGTGTCATGTATGTTACATTGTTAGAAATTGGAAGGACTAACATGTCAGAGAATTTTCTAGAATGTATTCAAAGGAATATGAAATCTGCCAAGGCCAAATTCGACTTAGATCTCAATCTTTTATTTTAAGAAAGGAGTCTTGACAGACAATGTTAGGTACAAGTTATATGACAAGAGCCTTACCATGATGTCTTAGCGATTAATTTTTTATCTTTATTGATTTTCATAAAATGCCTATTTTATTAACTAGCTTTAAAGGTTTCATGATCGAAGATAAATCGCTACAAAGACTTCTTGTTATGGCTGCTGAGTTGATTCCAACATTCTTCGTTAATAAGAAAGAAACATTATTTTCATAGAAATAAGGCACACCTAAATTACGTTCCACAAAACGTCTTTTCCTAACACACTGTTACAAATAAACTCAGAGAAATAACAAACCCTGTGGTTGTTTTTTCTCGACACAAACACGGAAATGTTTTCCAGCTTTCCACGGATACTCAAGATGTTGGTCCTATGTAAATGTGTACCTCTGTTAATTTGCAAGCACTAGGCTACATTGTGTCACCGCACTGAGTGCTTTTCATTAGAGTGCACATTCAGTGGGGAAAATGCAATTTCCCCTGCGAGCGCGAACTGTGATTTTAGTGATGCGAATTTTTTGGAGTATCGATATTATTTAATTTTGTACTTACCGTTGACAAAGTAAGCGCTCGACAACTTTTTTTTTAATCATATGTGCTCATTGCGTCATTTTACTTTACCATAGACCATGTGCAATCTTACATTGTTATACCATTAATATGTTTAATTAATGTACTAAATTAAATACTGGATAGGTCGAGCGAAACTTTGTTGATGATCGCTACCATGATTGCAATTTGTTACTTAACTTAAAAGTTACAAAAAGTATCTTTTAATATAGTCTACTGGTCTGTTGGTCTAGTGGTTAGAGACCTTGACAGCTAAAACTCCATCTTTCGGGTGTGGGTTCGATTTATTGCCAGATATTTTTTTTGTGTGATGAGCATGATCATAAGTAACATTTACGAGGTAGTCACTTAGAGCAACCCATCCGAACCGTCTAACCTAACCTAACCTGCGCGAATAGCACCTATCCTAATCCACGAAGAGCACCCATCAATATTTTTGGCAAGTGCTCTTCGTGGATTCAGATATATAATAATACTGATGGGTGCTCTTCGTGGACTAGGCTAGTTGCTATTCGCGCAGGTGCTATTCGGGCGGGTGCTCTAAGTAGACTACCTCACATTTACGAGTTGTCTGGTTCCCATAGTTGCTTTGCCTAGTTTGGGATCAGATGACGGTGCATTAGTTTACCCACGGCATTATTATTGTTAATATAGTTTCTAAATTAGTTTTGTACCTCCATTATCGCATTGTAGTTACTAACTTAAAAAATTTTTACCGAGGTGATGTTTAAAAGTACCGATATCACCTGAAAGAAAAAATAGTCTGCACTCAAGTAGCCGAGGGGGACACGGAGAGAGCGCTTGGTAGCAAGCTTTTACGTATTCTTGTAATTTATTACTCCGCCTCTCGCCAGCATTTTTCATTGTGGTAATTTTACCGCCTCGCCAATGATTGGCTCAAGCACATTTTTTCCCTAGCTCGCCTCGAATTCAATGGTCATTTATTAGCTCAAACGCAGCACATGGGAAATAAATGAAGTGAAATTGTGGGGAAAATTCTTTAAATATATTTTCAAAATTAATGATAAGGAACGAGTGTGAAAAGTGTTGGAATTTATTTGCAATCGTTGTAATTTTAACTATGTATACAAAGTCTATAGCAAAAAATAAATAAAATAAAAAAATAGTATAAAATAAAAAAATGTTTCAAATAAATTATTTTTCTTTATACCACTTAGATGGCAAATATGCATATGACTCGATGGTAAGCAGCTACCTGACCGTAGCCTATGAACGCTTGCAATACCAGTGATATCACGTGCATGTTGCCGATAACTTTAAATCATCACAAAGAATTGTCGCACCACGATTATAATAAAAACAAAACGCTTCTAAAAATCCTTTTACAAAAAATATAAATAAAATTGAACGCACGGATGTCTCGCTCACGCTATAATCTCGAACCCAAAGAGTGTCGCTCTCAAATGAAATAAGCTTGATGAATTACACCGTACACCGACACCGTAACACAATTTATTCCGCTCCCTGTTTAATATGACTAGTTCTAGATTGTAAATACAAAAGCCCTTATAAATTCAAGTATTCAATAAGTCGTATCTAAGTTTAAAAATGTTAAAGCTTATATTTTGTACTACTTAGGTGGCTAACAACAACAACAACATTGGTAAGTAGTTACTATAAGCCTACGGACGCTTTTAATACCAGACTATCAAACACATCCCAAAAATAATGAGCAATGGATACATATGCAATGCATTTCTATCAATTATGTTAGTTACGGTACTTTCTGCGCTATCGTAAATTGTAACATACATAAAATTGTAACTACCTATCTGGTAATTTAGAAGAGTAGTAGTTTCTGTCCAGAGCCTCTAGACAAGTGGCATAAGCGATAATCGAATCGAAAAGTCAAAAAAGAAAATGTATGGGATTTGACGTAAGTTTACGACATTAAATCGTAGACTCACGTCAAATTCCATGCATTTTATTTTTTGATTTTTCGATTCGACTATCGCTTATGTCACTTGTCTAGAGACTCAGTTCTATTCTTAGAATCTACCCCCGTTTAATCAATCAGCAAATCCAGCAATATCTCAATTAGCTGACAGCATTTTGACCTGCATAGGTATCACGGTATCACCTATATCTATTTTAAAACAACAGTTCCCGCACTATGGAACAAGCCCTGACTAAAAAAATTACGGACACAAATTACAGCCAGACTCGGGACAAAAATTTATAGATCACACAAAGTTTGGCCCGTGCAGGAATACAACCCAGGCCATATTTGAAAGGCCTAGGCCTTTCAAATATAAATAAAAGATTTTGATTTTATTTATATTAGCTACGGTGACGCCATCCGACGAGCAGTACGTTTTTTTCACGATAGTATTCAAAAAGTACTTACGCGCTAATAACGTGCATATGCTGTATAGCAGCAGATGGTCTTGAGAATCGGCGAGTAGGCGGTAGCGGCGTATGCACTGGTCCACCAGATGGACCGTATAGCACAGGTTGTAAAGACAGCGACCCTCCCAGAGACATTGATGGTTGACTTGATATCCTGAACAGAAGAAAACGAATAAATTAATAATATGTACAATATTTAATATGTGAAAGAGGTAACGATTATTTGGATGTTTGGACGAAGTTTGGATGTAGGAATAATCTCTAAAACTACTGACACATTATTTGTATTTCTTTCACCGGTAAAAAGCTAGGTAATTTCCTGATTAACATAGTTATATTCGACGTTATATAAAAATGTTGCTTGGACGTCTCTCAGCGTTTTTTTTTATAAAATCTCGTATTTTCAGAATACCATAGGTACTACATAAACTTAAAAAGCAAAATCTTAATACAAAATTTGATGAAACATGGATTTTAAAATTTGGTCTAAATCGTTAAAACAGCTTCCGAAATGCGCGAATTCTTGTTTATATGTTACCAGAAATCTGTATAATGCGGTATTCTATATAATACCATGCTATAACGTGCAGCGTTTAGGCCAAGCATTAGGCCAATCTTTTAAAAATAAATAAATAAATAATTTTTAGTATAGATATAGTAGGCTAATATCGCTCTGGATGTATGGAGGAGACCCGTGCCCAGCAGTGGGACGTTTATGGGTTGAGATAATGAAAAAAATAAACAATTCAAATCTATGATTAATGCACCACCGCATCAGTCAAAATCATTTAAAGCTTTTTACTTTTATTAATGCACCATTTAATCTAACATTACTCATCGTAATAATATAGCTAGTTTATGAACTAAAACTTACTAGTATGATGATATTACTCAACATATGTTTAAGTGAGTAAAGTAATCCTCATTTCTGTCAGAGATTTACGGGCTAGTTGTATTTCGTTGTCAGATTTAAACCGCTAAGGCATATACCGTAATAATTGTATAGTTTCTTAGAACCCTTTTTAGGTCAACGTTGGAGTCATCTTAATGTTTTGTTATGGTTTAAAATATAGTTAAGATTAAGTAAGAAGGAAAAACTTCAATAGTGAGGTACAATAAATAGGCACAAAATAGGCTTAAATAAATAGGGTTAAATTAACAATATAGAACTCAACAATTATTTTGTTACTAGGGGTCGCCCGCAACTTCGTCCGCGTGGTAATTTTGAATATTTTCCCCGATTTTGCAACATATCTCACTACTGCTCCGCTTCTATTCATCATAGCGTGATGTTATATAGCCTATAGCCTTTCTGGATAAATGCACTATTCAACAAAAAAAGTTTTTTTCTAATCGAACCAGTACTTTCTGAGATTAGCGCGTTCAACCAAACAAACAAACAAGCTCTTCAGCTTTATAATATTATATAATTAGTATAGATTCTCGCACAGGATAATTTCAGCTTTGATTTTAAATTGGTGGTCGTTAATTTTCAGATTAGGCCTAAAAGTGAGTGTTTTTTTTACGTACATTAGGAACCTACTGATGAAGTATTCGTTAAGAAAAATTCAACAAGCCAAAACACGGTATCATTTTCTGCCCAAGTAACTTCGGTGAAAATTAAAATTTAAGATCCAAAATTAAATTAAATAGGACTCCAGGAAGAAATTAAACTTAGAAAAACTAACTAATATAAATTGCAACTTAAATAACAATTGTAAAAAGCTCTGCGGCTAGCTGAAAACTATTAAAAAATCATGCGGGGCAGTCAGCCTATAGAAGTAAAAACTAAGTTACTTGGTTATCGTCGAGCTATTAAATTATTCTTTTGAATATGGAAAGCGTTTAGTAACGCTGATGCGAGTTCCATGATTTTAGTTCACCCAAAAATTTTGAATATGGAAAGCGTTCGGTGACGATGACGCGATTTTCATGATTTTTGTTCACTCAAATGTGCTCAACGCGCCTAAAGATGAATAGAATAGAATCATTTATTTGCAATGAATGTTAGGTATGTTTTACTATAAGGTGTTACTTAATTTATGAACTATGTACATTTTACCTGTAAGGTATGCGAAAATTTGTGTAGAAAATAAACAATTTAAAAACTTAGTAGCTAAATTAACTTATCGGTAACAAAATCAGTAACAGAATAAAAACATTTATCGATAAGAAGGATTGTAAGTCGTATTTTGAAAATTCTCAAAGGTTGTTCTTTAATATTATAAGGTAATTTATTACAGACAGACGGTGCCATACAAATAACACTTTTTTTAATAGTGATGTTTTCACTTCAAAAAGTTCTCAGTCATTTTTGGGTCGGCAAAGCACGAATGATGGTATTTCAAGTGCTCATAGGCAACGGTAACTTTTTACCATTATGCTTGTTTCTCAACTTGTCATAAAAAAAAGAATTACCTACGAGTAAAAAAGTAGGACAACGCTGTTAAATTATGTATTAATTTAACTGGCAATCGATTTGACTAGCTTACTGAGTTCCGAGTAAATAATCGGTTTCAAATTATCGGAAGTATTGGTGACTGCGGTTTCATTGAAGTGGCTTCATTGTGTATTATATTATTTACAAGCTCTTATTTAAATTGTAATGTATGTTAGTTTGTTTAGGCCAAATGTTGCGCACACACTTTTGTACTACAAGATGACTTGCATAGTTAGCTAATCTACGTAAAGGTTGGCTTTTGTGGCCGAAATTAGTCGGGAAAACTAAAAATAATAAAATTATCTACATAAGTAAAGTCAAAGTCAAAGTCAAACTCATTTATTCATTTAGATCAAATCCATGATACTTATGAACGTCATTAAAACAAATGCCAGCATACTTTTTTCCTAAGGCCAATTCGCTGACTAGGGTTGGGCCTCGAGAAGAATTGGCAAGAAACTCGGGCCACTCTTTTTAATCGCCAGAGTATAACATTTACAATTTGGTATGAGTTACAATAGTGGTAACAAAAAGGAACGGAAACCAATATACCATATGAGAAATTTAGATAAGTATTTAATTAATGAGTAAACAATATTGAAAAAAAAAATGAATTTAGCTTTCCACTGTATGGTAATGAGGGATCGTTTCTTTTTGTAAGTATAAGATAGAAACGTGTCGAGATCACATTGCAATCTTAGTAAATATCTAGAAACTATATCCTTAATATTTAAAAATAAATCATGTCAAGATTGACCAGCCACCCCAAGTAGCACCCGTTCACGAGCATGACGCACGGACCAGCCATCATTTCCTTCGCCATATTAGAGGGAAGGAACTGACCCGGCCAATACGACACCACAAGCAATGGCATTTCAGTGAGCATGACAATCCAGGACATAATAAGAAAAAATAAACTCAATAGAAAGCCAATAATGATCACAAAACGTCTCCTGACAAATTTTAAATGTAGTTATTATTGTTATATAATTCTGCATCAAAATTAGCAACTAACCCCATGACTTTTTATCATTTAAAAAGTCATTAATAGTGTAATAACCCTTGCTTAAAAGATGATTTTTTACTTCTAGTTTGAATTTGTGTAAGGGTAGGTTCATAACTTCAAGAGGTAGTTTGTTATAGAAACGTACCCCGAGTCCCGCAAATGAATTGTGGACTTTATGAAGACGGTGATACGTACCAACTAGTTTATGTTTGTTCCTTGTGTTTAGTGTATGAATGTCACTGTTTTTAGAAAACAGGTGTATATTTTACTATGAAATCACGGCTAAACTCAGAACAATTGTTGTGTTTTATTTTAGAAAAGCCGCAGCTCTGCCCACGTTTTGGTCGGTTATCGTAATAAAAAGTAGGTCCTTCCTCAGAATATCATGAATTCAATGAGCCGTTTAGTCGAGGAAAAATAACACACAAACAAACCTACACTTTAGTTACTTTTGAATTTATAATATTAGTATGAATATTTTTTTTAATGCACTACCATTCTGATCATAGTCAGCATAATAGCCGACTTTCTAAACAGCCAACCCGGTCAAAGCTGAAGGCAAACACTAAATGCAGGTTACTCAAGGCTCAAGATTTTGGGTATGCTTAGTCGCAAAATTCTATTTTTTACTATAATAACCGCTTCACTATAATTATGTAGCACAATCTGGACGTAGTACCTACCTATCTACTCGTAAATCATAGCACTATAAAAATAATAATAATCATAATTCGTTCTTGTTATTCATCTACTTATGATTTGCATGCATATTTCTACATTACTCGTAGCAAGACTAGTAGGTATGTAAATCATAATTTACTATAAGATCTTCATATTACATGGTTATAAATTTCATTTTGTGAATACATAAATTTCTCTTACTTAGATTATATACGCAACTTTTCTCATGATATTTTCAATTTCCTGGCACACATATTTATGCCGCGCGCCTTCATAAATATCTTTCAATACGTGTGTGAGTAAAATAAACTTTATTCGTGTTTTGTTATATTTATTTTATCAAGTGTTCTCTTGAAGTACTTTTAAGAAATCAAATAAAGAATTTACATTCTGCATTATGTTTTAGCGATTTGATCCTAATTCGTCAACTATTAATACCCGTTGTACAAAGTACCCGTAGTACTATTAGTGTATTCTGTCCTGATACTAACTTATCTTGAAAGCACTTTTTCGTGATTTCATAATAATATGACTGTACAATGACGAGTTTGAAATATAATGAATTTGGAATATAACCAATTTGTAAAATGACGAATTAAAAACAAATCGTTTTAGCGCAAATAAGGATTTGATCATAGTTCGTCATCTTCCAAATTCGTCATATTCCAGATTCGACACATTACAAACTGGTAATTTTCTAATCTCGTCATTCCACACAAAATTTCGCGTTTATAATATTAGTAAGATATACACGTATTACATATAATAATATAATTATATCAGTATTTTTATAATGTAATGCGTATCTTTGTGAAATGATACGTAAAACCAATTAGTAGCAGACGAGTAACACGTGTGCGTGTCATGAATTTATTCGCAAGTATTTTAGCGTTATTGTTATGTTACATTATAAAGGCTTTTATAAATAAAGGTAGACTAATTACATAATAGAAACCTATATATTCCACTGCTGGACACAGGTCTCAGCTCAGAGCTGTGAGGGATCAGGCCTAAATTCACACACGGGGGCCTAATGCGGGTTGGTGGATCAGTCATGCCTTTAGAACTTCTAACGACGATTAGACGGTATTATTAGTGGCATAAACGGTAGTCGACTCAAATAGAATATAAAGCAAATAAAATGTATGGGATTTCACATAGGTTCTTAAATTCTTTATTGTACACAATAACATAGAAAACAAATACACATAAATATAACATATACAAAGGCGAGCTTAACTCAAGATTGAGTTTTCTACCAGCAAACCAGTGTGGCAGAGGAAAAAGATATAAAAGTGAGAGTTTACGATATACTCGTAATGTCGTAAACTTATGTCAAATCCCATGCATTTGCTTTCTATGTTATTTATTTCGACTACCGTTTATGCCACTTATCAAGGCCCTCTGGTAAGTATATCGTACAGTATAACCTGCATAAATTAATTGACAAAGCAAGACATCTAAATTTATGTCAGCTTTAATTAATAGCACTTAGCGAACTAAGTTGTCGCTTCGCGTGGTTAACGACTAGATACGAGTATCATATCATATAGCTCTATGAACTTCATACGTGAGGACATCAAAAGCCAACATTGGAGATACGACTCTGTCACGTTTCATTTGAGATTGAGGTTTAGGTGTTAAGAAAGTTTGTTTACTAAATAAAATTTTATTTATATCACATAGGTACATATAACGCCATATACAACTTATTAGTAATATAAATTAGGATTTTTATATATTACTAAGGAGAGAAACAAGCATACGGCCTGCCTGATAGTAAGCAGTTACCGTAGCCTATGGATGCTTGCAACATCAGGAGTATAACTCGCGCGTTGCCGACTTTAAAAACCTTATAACTTGAAGAATGTCTCTCGGGAAAATCTAGGCAAAGAACTCATTCTACAACCTAATTGTAAATGGGAGGAAATTCCTTTAAAACCATACAGTACGGCACGATAGCGGTTCTTATTATTATAAGCAGCCATTAATCGCACTTCAGCACAAAAGTCTCCCTCCCATTCTTCTACAGGTCACGATCATCATACTTTCTTTTCTTGGCCTATAACGATGTTTCTTGATATGCAAATAATTTACTTTTAATTTTGTGTATTTGTTATATGAAGAAACAACGCAATCAAATCAGCATACGCTATAATATTAATTTAAATATGAATTTATTGTACCACCTCAGCCAACTATACCAAGGAATAATTAGCTCAATCTATGATAGTCTTAGAACTATATAAATGAATTCAATTTTCCTTGGCCGCCCCATAACTTGAGAACGACTTTACTAATTCCATTCATGCTTTTTTAAGTTTTCTAATACTCCTTAAAAGGTTCTTAAGGCAAAAAAAAGGAAAATCGCGCCAAAAATAGTTTGACCAGGGTGACATCGGGTCGGACCGCAAGTCAAATATAAAAACTGTATTAAAAATCTGTCTTGGCCAAAAGATTCTCCCTTCGTATTGAGAAAGATCAGCCCTCTTTCACCACTCGTACAGCTCTATAATTACATAGATAATTCACCTAAAGCCGGATAACTTAATTACAAAGACATTGATACGATTACTCAAAGCGATACTTCGTCAAGTAATCAAATGGGTCCCTAATGAGATAACAAATTCTGTAATTAAAACCTCATTCATTTGTCCAACTTCTTTCAAACTTCTAAATTAATATTGTCAGCGCAAATAAAGAGCAATTTGTTGGAAATGATTCTCATTTATTTCATCCTAATATTAGCAGCCTTAAATTAATTCTGACGTTAGTAAAAGCTGTCGTTATACTAATTTTTGTTCATAGTTCAGTTTTAAAAACATGGTAGACTAACGATCTGCACGGGCAATACTATAGTACAAAAGTGTGTGCACAAACAGATACACACTTCATTCCCTTGCTCTTAGTCCGATGACAAACTGACACGACTGGAGAGTAAGCAACCCACGTCGTTATTAATGAGTAGAATATCATTGTACGTTGGAATTTTGGAGGTTAAGCAAGCTTTCTGCGGTCCATCCGTAGATGGGTGACCTTTTTCTAAAAACAGCAAGACTGGTAGTCCTGATCTCCTTCCAGTCATATCGGGTAAACGTCATATCTGACTATGAGAGTATAAGAATAGAGTGTTATAAGTGTTTGCGCTGAAAAGTATAAAAAATTTCAATGGATTGAAATTGAAAGACATTAAATACATTAAATAAAACTTATAATTACTACATTTAATAAAACTTAATATAAGAAAGCAAATAAGATCCCTGCGTCAGCTATAATGTTGTAGACTGGACCACAACGCTGGTATTAATTGGCCACCGTGATCGAAATTAGCCTGGAAGACTATTGTTATAATCATTATTCTATATAGCAAGCCAATTCTCACATCACCTTCTGTATCATAGCAAATTAGACAGTAACAGCAAAAGAATTGCCTTGTAAAACTAGTACGGTGTAGTTGGCGCTTTGTATTAGAGACGTTAGTATTCATCCCACGATACAGGGATTATTCCCCTTGTGCGGGAGTTGATTTAATGAGTTCTATTTTTGTGATGGTGACACGCCAGTGGGTGTCTGTAAATTGGAGATTTTGTTCGAGTTCTATACCTATTGTCCTACAAGAATAAATGTATTGAGGACTGCGGCTGCGCTAGGAATTCACAAACTATGGAATATTTAACGGCAATGAAACGGACAAATTAAGAATACAAATATCACCACCCTGTTCCATCCTAAGCATGTCGTATGAGTCCACTAAAGGAGTAAGTCAGAGGGAAAACTCGAAACAAAACTCTATACCAATCCGTTTGTTCAAGCGTATCACGTGCCCATTTTAATGTAATCAGTTCTCTGAAAATCAACTTTTAATAAACCAATTAACCTATAAATAAATATCTGAATTTCAGGAAGATGGTGGGTTTTCCCAAGATAATTATATATCGGATACAATATTCCAGATATTGTCTTCACAGAAAAGCTCTTTGTCTGAAGCTCCTGCAATTAACTTCAGCCTGAGACTACAGCACGACCAGTTGATCATCGACGCTACTTAGGCAGTCATCTAAATAAAAGCAGAAGTATTACCTTAACGGAGACTCTAAATGCACTCGATGTGAAGAACACGATGGTGCTGGTTGCTGATGTGATGGATGCGGTGGTAATGGTGGAGGGCTGCTGTGGCGGCTCAGGGTCTCCGGCGACACTAGCGCAGCCCCAGCAGAAGCCGGACTCGGTAGTGGTGGGGCACTACCTCCAGAGATCTCAGAGTCGGCGCCCCCAAATGTCGCTCGGGACACATGTGAGCCACCGGACATGTTGTTGGCTGGGATTGAGTAGCAACTGTAACAAAGAAAAAATAACATAAGACATGCGTTAAAGAGAAGTAGAATACCAAACAAGCAAGCAAACGCGAATTGGGAAGAAAGCAACAGCCAAATGTTCGCTGACGTAGATGTCGATTTTAGGTATGCGTTTTTAACAAAACGTTTTCCTTCCCAAAGGATACTCCATCATAAAACACTGGTGTTAATTTGATGGGCCGGCAACACCCAAGTGATACCTCTAGTATTGCAAGCGTCCATAGGCTACGGTAACTGCTTACCATCCGGGCCGTATGCGTGGTTCCCACTTGATTAGTATAAAAATTAAAGTAGTGCTATGATAATTCAGTACTTTAAACCTGGATGTTTTTGTAAGTAATGTTAGGAACATTTGCATATTAAATAACAGTTAGAGGTACTGAATTTCTAAAACATTGGGTACAGAAGAAAAGGAAAAACAGAAAGGAAGATCTATTAGCTTCCGCTCGCAGCTTTGCCCGCATGTGCAATCCTACTTATGAGAACCATGTTTTTTTCTGGGATGGAAAGAAAAGCTACGTGCCAGTCCAGACTGTAATTTTTGTACCAAATTACATCCACATTCGTTCAACCGTTTAAGAGTTTTTAAGTAACAAACTTTTGCATTTATTGTATTTTATAGATAGGATTATTCATTGACTTATTTTAAGTCAATGGGATTATTATAAAGAACGTTCATTGTTTTTTATTTATTAAAAAAGACAGCCCTCGCACTAAGAGAACTAGCCCTGTGTCGCAAAACACCATACTCAAGACAAACATTTATGGATCACACAAAGATCGACTGCCTTGGTGGTCCAGTGGCCGCAGTATGCGCCTGCTGTGCACGAGGTTTTGGGTTCGATTCCCACACAGGGCAAAACTTTGTGTGACCCGCAAAGAGTTGTTCTGAGTCTGGGTGTAATTTGTGTCCGTTAATTGTATATTTGTAAAGTCCCCCGCGACACAGAGCTTGTGTGGGAGTTGTATAAAAAAAAAGTTTTGTCCCGTGTTGGGATCGAACGCAGGATCAAACCTCGGGCTCAGCAGTCAGGGTGACTAACCACTAGACCAACAGGCCAGTCAAAAATGTTGTAGTCGCATTCGGCTACAACCAAATTTAAATTACTATTTATTATTTCTTTCTAATTTATATGTTTTTCTTTATCTGTGTTAAAATAAATCTTTGTTTTTTTTTTGGTTTATTATAGATTTGCCACGCAATTAAAACTACCATCGACAGAAGCTTACATTTATAATGAACCAAAATCAGAAAACTTCTTCGCACTAACATTCTCGAAGTAGACAGGAGATAAATGGCTAAGAAAGTTTAGTAAAGCTATATCCCTATACAATCAAAGTACCCGTAGTATTATATATAACAGTATTGTAAAAGTTCTCGTTGTTTTCTGAGTGGCTTTAATTAAAGAAGCTTCCTGACCTGTCTTCATTAATTAAAGCAAACTTTTCGTATAACGCCTGGGTTTAACCGTATTATAAGTGTGCATAGATTACGAAAGGATTATAATGAGAATAACTGAGTAATTTATGTTTTTTACTTGTAAAGAAGACGTAACAATAAATAATTATAAATTATACGATATTAAGTATGTACAACATTTGGGAAGCTACTAACTTACGAGCTAAGTGTTCATTAAGGTATACTTATTTAAATGTGTATGTATAACTTACAGTCACTTATTTATTTTTTATTTTTTTAGGATTTGAAAATTGAGTACCTAAAACTCAATTTTCAAATATTATATGTTATCCTATTATATGTTATCCTATTGTAAACATGCATACTTTTTGTGAATCATTGAAATCTATGTGTTTGTACTTATGTGTCCATGTGTAAACATAGTTTGTTAATTGTAAATCTTCTTACTACTTTGTTACTTTAACTTTCATACTAAAATCTGTTCATAAGCTGAATTGTTAGATATTAAGTTATTAAGGGAAACCTGTTATTGGCCATACATAATTGTACAAAACTATAATGTTTAAAAGAACTGTTTCGCTGTTGGTTTTCTTAATAAATAAAATAAATAAAAAAAATAAAATAAAAATAAAATAAAGTATTGTTTTACATATTATATATGTACGTATATTTTTACAATGTACTTAAAATTAAGTGTAAATAAAATAAACTGCACCATCACTTGTTTTTAAGCGTTCTGGTCATTCCTGTCCATCCCAAGGTTGCCTGCAAGAAATCGCACTTAGCGATAAGGCCGCCCATTGTACTACATTATTAACTGTTTTGTATAATAAATAAGCTTTAGTAATCTAATGGTGTACAATAAATAATTATCTATCTACTTTTTTAGACAATTGTTTCCATCAAAAAACCCTAGTGTTAAAAAAATTGGGTCAATGTGATACTGCAAGTATCTGGTATTGCAAGCGTCTAAAGTCTACGGCAACTGCTTACCACCAGACATAGGTGTAAAAAATAGCGCTCACACAAATTTCCATAATAAATACCGAAGTAAAATACTAAAATCTGGACGCAAATTTTGTATTTTTAGGAGGATACCTCACTTAGCATTACATAGGTATACATATACTTAGGTACATGGACTTGCAAGAGTTACCAATATTCTATAT
Source organism: Trisateles emortualis (assembly GCA_947095525.1). Lineage (NCBI taxonomy): Eukaryota > Metazoa > Arthropoda > Insecta > Lepidoptera > Erebidae > Trisateles > Trisateles emortualis. The sequence goes on along the minus strand of OX352736.1, from coordinate 13,080,369 downwards.
TGTCTTGGTTATGCAAAGTAGGCACCTAATATCACAAGCTTGCGCGACGACAGCTAAAATTTAGATGTTATCCTACCAATTCATCACTTCTAAGACCCGTCTTCAACAAACTCTCTAATATTATGTATTCAAGGGAAAATGGGCCAAAATTGATAGGCGCCTGCCTCCACAACTTTTCCAACCATCATGATGACTACGCAATTTAGCAGAGATAACTTTTTATAAAAAGTTTTTGAATTCGGGTTGATTCACCCCGGAATGAATTATTACAAGACGAAATTCAGGATACCTATATCTCTCTATCTCCCTTCAAAATATCAGTAGCTCATTGAACTTTTAATGCATTTTGTCGAAGTTTCGTCTGGCAATACTTTGGTTCAACTTTCTTATAAGATTTGAACAGTTTGGCATTAGCTTTTGTACGATTACAAGCTCTGTCTGATTTACCAACTCGTTTTGAAATAGCGTGTGTGGATTATAGCCAAAAATTATCAGATCCTTTGGGTGAATTATATATATATAACAATGTATATTTATTTATTTATTTACCACTCGCTGCATCATTCTAACAATAATTACTAACATATTTTACATCATATTTTACAATAATAATTTTGACTGCCTTGGTGGTCCAGTGGCCGCCGTATGCGCCTGCTGTGCACAAGGTTGTGGGTTCGATTCCCACACAGGACAAAACTTTGTGTGACCCGCAAAGAGTTGTTCTGAGTCTGGGTGTAATTTGTATCCGTTAATTGTGTGTTTGTAAAGTCCCCCGCGACACAGAGCTTGTTCTCTAGTGCGGGAGTTGTCTTTTTTAATATAATGAATTTACCAATCTTTGGAATTATATAATTCTCAACTTTATTGGAATTATATAATTCCAATGAAGTTGAGCTATTTATTAACTTGTAATAGGTAAGTACCTACATTTCTTTCAGATGGTAATTTGTAATTTTCCTATAACATTTTTAGCTGGAAAGCCAATTAAACTTAGCAGAAGTTTCAGACGTAATCTTTGGAATTTGTTTGATTGATATTGAAATTTGGAGTTCGAAAACAAATAAAAATTTTGCTCCTTCTGTACTATTCTGTTTTTCTGTATATTTTTTTATTTAATTAGAGAAAAATACTGCTTGTCGACGAGTCTATACAAATTGTATGAAAAATATGTTTGTTACACTGTTTGTTACCGGTGATGGTGGCCCGTTTGCGCGAAGCCTTACGCGACAGTTCTTTATTAACCCCACTCGCGCCAGTTCGAAACTCAACTCTTCTTCTTCTTAATTCTCTATTGAACACACAAATTATACAGAATTTACAAAGAAAATATCATGTACAAAGGCGAGCATAACTCATAATAAGTTTTCTACCAGCAAACCTCAGAGTGGTACAGGAAAAGATAAAGTTAAAAGAACAAATTAAGTGTACAATTGAATAAGAAAGATTAGAAAGATAAAAAATAGAGTCATTACTTAGGTATAGAACTAATGTATACCATAATGTATTCTATCATAAACATACAACAAGAACCGACTCGCCTCAGTTATAAACTTAACTCTCACAACTCAAAATCGAACTCACACCATTTATAAGGAAGATAAATCGGAAACATTACCAGTACAAGTACCTACGTGGCATTGCAACAATATAATAACTTACTCCAATACTAATGTATGATATTTGCAAATGGAAGCTCTGATGGTACGTGACTAGAATCCGATAATATACGAATACGGTCCAAGTTTACACTTTATGAACTTCTATAATACGAGTGCATGTATTGAATTATAATTTTTAACTGATTTCCTAATCTATACTGGGGTATATGTTTTTTATTTACAGAAACAATATACATGTTTTTACACTAATCACATATATACATTTTACTACCTATATACCTAAAACTAATTTAAACATATCTATACTTATATTTATCCTACTAATATTATAAACGCGAAAGTTTGTGACAATGTATGGATGTATGTTTGTAACTCTTTCACGCAAAAACTATTAAACGGATCTGGATGAAATTTGGCACAGAGATAGATTAGCCTGATGCAGTCGCTGTTCGGTAAACAATCAGCGGGTTAAGCAATCAAGGGCGCGGTAACCGCGGTATATATGGGTAACCGCATAGTGGTATTTAATCTAAGCGGTTCACACACATGTGTAGTTATTTGGCTGTGGTCCTCTGTAAGGTGGAGGCCCTTCCTAGTCGGATTTGCTCACTAGTATGGTGCCCTACCTCTCTTAAATATATGGCAACGTTTTAGTACCCTGACGCTGGTAAATGCTTTCCGTGTCAACTACATACGAATATGTATTGTTGATGTATAAACACCCTTATACTAATGGTATCGATAAACATCTACTAGTATAACGCATACATGTGTAATAGGGATGTTTACATTAGCTTTTAGTTTGATCTAGAAATAACTGTTCCTCATTATCACTATTTTTTTTTGTACTACATGGGTAGCAAATGCCACAGGCAAACAAGCTAACGGCCCGCCTGATGTTAAGCAGTTACCGTAGCCTATCGATGCTTGCAACACCAGAGGTATTACTTGCGTGTTGCCAACCCGAATTTTTACACCAAGGCTTTTGGATGTATCCCTGGGATAGGAAATATTTTTTTACAAAATACACCCTTAAATGAGCTTTGGAGACCTGTACTTACTCACACAACTACACCGCTGTGTGTAGTTATTTGGCTGTGGTCCTCTGTAAGGTGGAGGCCCTTCCCAGTTGGGCTTGCTCTCTAGTATGGCGCCCTACCTCTCTTAAATGTACTTTTTTAAATGTAGCAAGCCCATGTTACTTGTTATGCATTTCTATGCTGATGATGTGACATGTTATAAAATTTATTATATTACAATAAAATTTTGTAATTAAACAATTATATTTTTTTTCCTAAAACTACTATACTATCTGTCAGTATGAAACTAATTGATCTGACAAACGTGTTCCTATCCAGACTCTTTCTTTTTTTATTTCCTAACATAAAAATAGTTTACTCGCGAACACTTAAAAAGTATATACAGGTAGTGGCCGATAATTTCCGCTTAATAAGACTAGGTATATCAACATTATTCACAAGCACAAATTACCCAGATTCAGAACAAACATTCATAAATCACATAAAGTTTCATCCCATGTAGACTAGGTGACTAACCACTAGACCAACACGCCACGCTAGTCAACCTATTTGACATTCGAGTGTGACAAAAACAGTGTTAGTTGCTAAAGACTTCGTATTTCAGCGCACACATTGTTAAACAAGTGAACAGTGCTAACATTCCAAAATCAAATATTTTCGTAAAGGACGTGACGAAACAGGCTGCGGCAAAGAACTGGTAACGTAAATGTATTAAATATTTCCACAAATTCTTCATTCGTCAACATCGGAAGGTGGCACAAATCGAATAACAGTCGGCTGGCAGTAGATGGGCGCCAGTCGCACATTTCCGCATCCAATATGGCCGCTTTCGATTTCCGGTCCCGTCTCTCTCCTAAACGGTTTACCTCGGATTACTACAACGTTTATTTTAATCAAACCAATGTTCGTCGCTTGTGGAGATCATTGGATTAATACAGCGTCCGTCTGGTTCACCTCAAATACAATGCGTGTAAATCAAATAAATGTTCGTGTATCAAAATGTATGGGCGCATCTGGCATATTGCAAAAATGGCGTCGATACATCAGTCTGATCTGAGAATCTTTTGTTTAGAGCTGTGTTATTGCTCTTTATCGTACTCCAATGCTATTATTAAGAACACAGACAAGACAGCGGCATTCAGTTTTGATCCCATGTTTTAGTGCGTACTTGCGTACTTAAAAGTATAAATACGGAACGTAATCATAGAAAAAGATATAGTGATAGATGAAAGAAGGTACTAAGCTACTGTTGACGACAACAGTTTCCATACACTAGCGAATGGAAACTGTTGTCGTAATGTCGCAATATTTACGTTGTCCGTCGATACATTCGTCTGATACATCCAAGATACATGTTTTAATTCCCTTTATCTTCTTCCCGATGTATGTTCAAGTTAATCTTTTTAATTATAAACCCTCGTTTGTGTATATAGTATAGTCAAAACATAGCCCGATCATAATTTTGGCAATAAAAATGTCAATGCACAAAAACGCGTGAGCTGTCATAAATAAAAAAGCGGTTGCATAAAAACCGCCTTTATTTGCTATTCTTTTTTTAAAAGAAATGTATGGTAGTTTATGTTTTCACTGTCATTCGTTTGAATGTATTTATTCGAATTTTGAACACTAATAAATTTATTCATTCATTTCACATGTGATATTTAAAATGGCCGTTTATATTTTTAATCCCGAAAAAGGCTCAACAATGTTTCGAACATTTTCATTGAATAATTTACATTGTACTGCCACCATCGGTAAATATTAATTTATTGGAACAAACAATACGTTCGATTATGTACACACGTGAGATGGAAATCCAATTACAGTGACAATCTCCTTCGTACATGAATATCAATAATTGAAAATCCTATGGAATTAAAATGCGTCTTTGAAATTTATTCAATTGTTTTCCACGCGGCGCCGCCTGCGAGGATGTCGGTTATCGCGATAAAAAGTATCCTTTGTCTGTATTTTCCCCAGAATACTATCTATCTCCTAGCCAAATTTCATTCAGTTCCGTTCACCCGTTTAGCCGTGAAAGCGTAACAATTTCGCATTTTTAGTTTATTTTACGAAATCTTTATATTTTGAGGTATATGTCGTACAAAAACGAATATTTAAAATTAACATACACTCATGCCAACCAACCTTCATCTCTAATGCCAAGCCTAACATGTCTTCATAAATAATAAATGTATATCAGGATTCTAAAATCCCTTTTTTCTACTCATCAATCATACAAGTCTACCAAACAGCCAACATCTACGAGCGTGAACATATTTTCCTCACATTACATGGGTATGTCATCAATAATGTTCCTGCTTATTTTTCGAGTCAATATTAATATTAGATGTCTACTCAACTAGACAACATGATTTAATTTTGTTCAGAAGGTTTACAAACTGCTGGGACTTGGTGGGGGATAAATAGAAAGATTTTATTGACGTTGGAACAAAATAAATGAAATCTGGGAACACGTTGTTCCCGTCAGTTAAGGCTCGTTTATATTGGATCGGTAGACGATTTCGGCGTGCTGGACGCAGCTCACTCGAAGTTTTGCTTACTAGTCGTTTGGACTGGACTAGCCTTGTACTGTGGCAAAGAAGCATACAGTCCCTAATGGTAAGCAGTTACCGTAGCCTGTGGACTCGCAAGTACCACGTAATTTTGTAATCTGGTGTTACAAAATTTTATGTTTACACCACAGTGTGTATTTATTTGTTGTCTTCTGTATAGTGAATTCCTTTATCATTTGGGTTTGCTTGCTTATTTGGTCCCCTACCTCTCTTAAATATATTAAAGATTTTTTTAATTCATCAAAATAATGCTAGAAGAAATTCAAAACAAAATAATTTAATATAGCGATTTCATTATTACATGTAATTTTTACGTATGATTGGACTTTATAGCCACAAAATATGATCATTCTAGGTGTAACAAGTGATCAAGGTCGTCTTTTCAAGAGTCGCTGTTTGTTTTTTCTTGTTTTGCTTTAAAAGACAACGCCCGTACAAGCTCTATGTCGCGGGGTACTTTACAATCATAAAATTAACGTACACAAATCACACCCAGACTGAACTACTCTTTCACAAACTTTTGGCCTCTGTAGGAATTGAATTCACAACCATCCACAAGGAAAACAATAGGTATTCAAAAAAATCGCACAGCACCGTATCATCACCCACTGAGCTTGGCATCGTCGTTGGCAACGTTTGCTCAAAACCTCAGTATTCACTCAAGCACTAACATTGCACGAATGCCAAAATGTAAATCGTCCTTAATTATTACAGTCTAAGAGACAATGTAAATCATCTACCCTTGCAGCTGAAGTAGCAGCCTTAAACTTTCACTGTCGTTAAAATTTCCACACCACCCCTTCACCCCGAGAGGGAGATTATAACTATATCCATAGCTAATATATTAAAGCATGACTATCAAGGTATAAGCGATAGCGATGTCCCAAAAATGTAATGGTGAGAATACTTTTTTTATCTGTTTTTCCTAGCGAGCAAGCCTGACTGGGGAAGTGCCTCCAAATTACAGAAGGTAACTACACTCAGCGGTGTAGTTGTGTTCCTGTGTGTGAGTACAGGTCTTGAGGGCTCATTTAGGGATGCGTTTTGAAAGAAATGGTATCCTATCCCAGGGATACTTCATCTGAAAACTCTGGTGTTAAAATATTCAGTTGGCAACACGCAAGTGATACCTCAGGTATTGCAAGCGCCCATAGGCTACGCTGCTTAACATCAGACGGGCCGTATACTTGTTTGCCACCTAAGTAAAATAAACAAAAATACGTGGCAATGCTGCTAGTATTTTGGGCACGTTTCCAATTGACAGTGATGCGGAGGAATATTATGATCTGAATTTTGCGCTTTTAGGATCATTTTAGTTTTTGCGTTTTTAGGTTTAGTTGGTTTAAATATTAAGTTTTTAAACAATTAACCTTTTTTAATACTTTATCTATGTTTATATGGATGTTTGTTACTCTTTCACGTTAAAACTACTAAACGGATTTGAATGAAATTTGGCACAGAGATAGATTATGGTCTGGAATAACACATAGGCTACTTTTTACAGAGATAACCGACATAGACGCGGGCTGAGCCGCGGGCAACAGCTAGTAAAAATATAAAAATAAGATCTCGCATCGCTTATGCTTTGAGTTGAATGTCTACAGACTTCGATAAACGTTGTCTTGTTTAGTACGTAATACGAATACACATCACAATGCCGGCGATATAGTAAGTATCAACTGTAATTGTTTGATACAACATAGACTATATGATTAGATCGGCAAACTTACAAGTCTCACTTTGTTAAGAAAATACGTGCAAGTTCCGTAATAATGTAAGAAAGTTATAACTATATCAAATTTCAGGAAGTTGAAGTTTATAAACTTACGTGGAGTTTATTACATATTTTGGTTATACGTACACTCAATACTTAATTGCGTTCCATAATGTTTATAGAAAAGGTCTTAAGATAATACAATGGTTAGCTTCAATTGTGGACCCTTTCAGGCACAGCACAGTTTAGGAGAGAGGAGGAAAAGCGCATATATTTTATTTTCCTATGCCAGATTGTATGTGTGAATATTAGTTTAATTGTATTTATTATGATAATAATATATAAAATGAAATAAATGAAAGAGATGAGGTATTTTTTATATTGCACGTTTAGGAGCAGTATCAAATTATTATTATATTATTATACATATCAATAATTATCATTATACTAATTATTATTATATTAATTAATACTATAATACGTTTTACTTAAAAATGGTTGTTTTAGTTTATTTTAAAAACTATTTAATTTGTTTTCGTTTTTGACATACATTGAGCATAACACTACCCCCCGGCGGTACACAAGCGTATGGCTCGCATTATGGTAAGCAGTTACCGTACGAACATTTACAATACCAGTAGCATTAGCTGCGCATTTTCAATGCTACGTGGCCTTAGATAAGAGAATCTTATTTCTGTTTCCCTTAAGAAGTACCTTCCTTGTTATGTTCCTGTGATCACATATAGTGCTATACTTACACACACAACTACCTCACAGTGTTAGGGTTTTTTTGCTGTGGTCTTCTGTGAGTCTTACAGACCTACCCGAGATAGATTTGCTCGCTTGTATGTGCTAATGTACCGAGCACAATTCAAGACTTCAAGCTAATATCTCAAAAGAAAAGCTCAACCTGCGCTTCCGTTGTCTTGTCTTGGCGGTTGCACTTCCATGTTCTTAGATATCACGAATCAATCCCGGGACCTAATTTTGGCAGTGGTATCCACAACTATTGCGCCATTGAGGCTGGTCCTATATTTCATTTCCAATAACAGTTAAAATAGTTGCTTTAACAATAAATTAGATTTTATATCACAAACCACTTCGTAATATAATCGAACAATGTTATCTAAAATCTCGCAAATCTTTAAGCGCCTACAAACACTGTTAGCCAGACACTAGACTTGTTTGTACACACTGTATACTATTAGCTTCACACCTAAAACTATCATAACCACCTCATAAACCACAGAGAAAATTGTATTCTATGTCGTAAGAATTTGATTTAAATTAGATTGGCAAGTCAGAAGTTTACAACCTATGTTGTGGTTGGGTATCGTGGAACGTTCCCTTTCGTTGGCAGCTTGCCGCCCGCCTAGTGATCAATGGACGTCTGTACAACCAGACAACTTTCACACTGAACGTAAATTTGGAATGCTTTTTCCTTTTAAAAGGTTAACGTTATCTGGCTCAGTTCATTGAGTAAATTGTTTGTAGTAAAGTCCTTTGATGATGTGTTACGTTTATTTGAGGAATTTATAAACAGTTTATCGGGAAATAAGTTTAGTAGTTATTTGAAGCTCAAAGTTACTGGAACGGGGTTAATGAAACTCTATGGGTTTGTGGTTTTAACCGCGCTTTGGATCGTAAAGTATGACATTTGTTAGAACCGAGGTAGGTTCATGTCAGAATTAACTTACATCATTTTTATTTGTGCATTATTTATTACTTATCCATACATACGACTCCCTAGATGGTAAGTAGTTACCATAGCCTTGAACGCTTGGGTATTATGGGGTATTATTTACTCATTGTCAATCCAAAACTACTAACATTTTAGTGTTAAAAGTATTAACTATTTTAATACTTTTAACACTAAAATGTTGTGTAACCCTGGACTTTTTAACTTCTAAATGAGCACTACAGACCGTCTAGAGAACTACGTAAAATTAACATTTCTTTTCGTGCATTCAGGTCTTGTAGCACCTAAAATACTTCAAAGCCACACTAGATAAACCAACGTAAAATAAAAAACTAAAGGAACTGAATAAATTGTCACAAAGAGTACGTCTGCGTGTCTCTTGTTCATACGTATAAAAAAAACGCCACGTAGCGAGCATTTCACACATCTCTCGACGTTACTTTTTTCCTCTTTCCAATGGTGCGCCTCTGTCTTGTTTTTTTCAAAGAAACACAAAGACACTGTTTTTAGTTTTTGCTGTGGAAAGCCGCAGATAATTCTCGCTTGGTAAGAAGTTTCTGTCATTAGAAAAGCTGTTTACATTTCTTTTTTTTTATAACTAGGGATTATAATTAAATGTTTCATCTTTTATTTCAGTAAAGGACTATATGCTATATATTTATATATACAAGAATAATATTAAAAACTTATTTAAACTAACTAAACCTAAATACGGAAATACTACTAGCTTTTACTAGGGATTCAAATAAACATACAGCCCGCCTGATGAAAAGCAAGTATCGAAGCCTACGGACGCTTGCAACACCAGCCTCTCTAAACAAGTGGCATAAACGATAGTCGAATCGAAAATACATTTGTCTGATTTGTGTTCTATTCTATTCGATTCGACTACCGTTTATGCCACTTGTCTAGAACAGGACGTATCACTCGCGCATCACTTTAAAACATTACTTCTAGAATAATGTTTTGATTTTGTACCTTATAGGTTTTGGACTTTAGAATACGGGCCTAGAATCTTAATGAGAACTTCACATACCTGTCCTGTAGGGAAGAGAGATCGTAATGAAGTGTTAACACCTTAATTCGCAGTTTCATTTAGATTATTAAGTTTCAAAGCTCAAAGCCTCAAACTCTGCGCCGAAACTGAGAGATATTACCCTATAAGATGTCTACAACGGTATACTTAAAGGATCAAACAGTTCTCCTAGAGGAATGTATATTGCGCCCGTTATATTATCCCATAAACACGAAAACAACAAAATTTACTAAGTTTATAATAATTAACAATTTAGTTGCGTGATCGTGTGTGCTTACCGTGTTTGTATACGAGTATTATTTCACATTACATAATTCTACGTCTAATGGCTGTTTCTCAAACTTTAGAATAAAGGTTTTTTTTTAAATAACTTAGTTACCATAGGTATTAAGAACAGTGTTTCTTTACATTACTTGGGTGGCAAACAAGCGTACGGCCCGCTACCACAGCCTAATGGACACGTGCGGTATCAGAGGTATCACTTGCGTGTTGCCGACCCATTTTTTACCCTGGGCCTTTTTTAACACCAGGGCTTTTAGATAGAATATCCCTGGAATAGAAAAATGTTTCTTTCAAAACGCGCTAGAGACCTGTACACACGCACAGGAACACAACTACACCGCTGTGTGTAGTTACTTGTCTGTGATCTTCTTTATGACGGAGATCCTTGCTCAGTCGGGCTTGCTAGTATGGTGGCCTACCTCTGTGATCGGAGATTTTTGACAATTCTTCTGGTAGTTCTACCGTTGTCAACTGGCTGTATCAGTCATTATGTAAGAGGTAAGCTTAACTCAAAATTCAGTTCTTTAACAGCAGCAAACGCGGTAAGAGAAAATCAAAGGATTACAGGCATGACAATAAGCCCACCCATTGACTGTTCTTTTAGCCTAATTAGAGATTAGATTGATACATAGATCAATCCTATACTTATTGATAACTAGCGGCCCGTCCTAGCTTCGTACGGGTAATTATTTACTATAGCAACACGGTTGGTTCAGAAGCTTTAGTGTTACCTCACTAAATTTAGTTCGATCCCCACTCGAGACAAAAAATTGCGTGATCCATAAATGGTTGGCCCGAGACTGGATGTACTTTGTGTCCGTTTATTGTGTGTGTAAAGTCCCCCGCGACACATTTCCCTAGTGCGAGAGGAGCCTATTAAAAAAACAAGGACATTCTTACTGATAATACCTGTAACATTCGACTATTGTAATATATTTTTAAATCGAATAAGTAGTTTTTACATTCATTCATATACAATTGTGAAAATAATCTAATCTTTACTCTTCATAATAATAGTACTGTGGTTGAACGAAGTTAAATAAAGTGAACATACCCTAATTTACATTCTGCACTACATTCAAAGTCCACAAACTTCATCACCATAATAAAAAAAAGTAAGTTTCTAAAGAAAATGTATAAAGATGAAATTCAAATTTCTTTTTAAAATCAGATAAGACATTTTCATGCTATGAATATTTAAAATATTCGACAGGGCTTCCTGAAGACCTCGTGCAAACTCAGAGATGCTTAGAAGCCTTTTAGCATTCCACTTAAGGTCTTAAAGAACTCAATCTATACATATAATAAAATCGTAACCAAGTCGCGTCTGTACATTGAATTTTTTTTCGAAAAAACAATTTATATATGTTGTATTTATGTTACTGAGGCCAAAAATGTGGTTTTTAGAATTTTTGTCTGTTTGTCTGTGTGTCTGTTTGTCTGTGTGTCTGTTTGTCTGTTTGTCTGTTTGTGGCCGCGTTTGTACGCGATAAACTCAGCAACCACGCAACCGATTTGAATGCGGTTTTCACTTATATATTGTGGCAACCTTCCCATAACATATAGGCTTTGTTTTATTCCAATCGGTTCACAAATAAAAAAGTTATGGTCACTTTAATAACACACGTGCTATACAAGAAACACGCTTCGATTTATTTAGCAAAAACTTTTTAAATTGTAGTTTGTAAAACCACGTTTGAAGTTTATATGAAAATAAATTTAAAAAATAACGCGAGGTTTCGGAGATATAGCAATCACCAATTTAAGTTGAACTCTCATCAATATCGGCGACCATATTAAATAGAGATCAGTTGACTGGTACATCACGTGTTAACGGTACTAGGTTAAAAGTGACCATTTTACAACGAAATGTAATAGAAGCAAACATTTTAACAGGATGCGGTGCAGGTGATAATCTTTTATGCCCCGGGTTCTTTTGATTCCAAACAATTTTCCGTTTAGCATCTCCAGGAAACTCTATGTTTTAATCCCTGAAGTCCACGCAAACGAAGTCATAAACACATATCAGCTATACATCTATACACACATTAATAAAATTGAAGTGTCTGTTTGTAATATCAAAATAACAGCTTTCTATTAAATTCATGTGGCTGTTTACATAGCACTTACAACAGAAATACAATTTTAACAGTTTTAACTCTCTGTCTATCTGTTTGTTGCAGCTAAAATCGTCTTTGATAAAACTAAAACTATATAAATATACTATAAGTACGAATAAAATGCGTTAATCATGCCAAGACCTAAGACAATCACTGACTAAATTAAACGCCTAATAAAACTTAAACACAAACTATAAAATATTACTATAAAATGAATGCTATTTCATTTTGTGTAGGCGCTAACATTTAACAATACCTTAATTTAGGTAATCAGGAAAGCAGCACAGAAAAGAAAACACTCCACCGAATCTGTCTATCTGGTCACGATAAACTCAATAACTACCAAACAAAATTTCATACGCTTTTCAACAGTAGACGGCGTGATTCTTTCATTATAGTTTTTCGAGCGTGAATTGGCTGAAATATTACGATGATAATTGAGCGAGTCGAAAAAATCCTGCCATTGGAGGCAATGTTATTTGCAAATAGATCTAAAAAACTCCGCGATACTATGTGTCTATCTTCGACCAAAAAAATCACTCACAGCGAAACGCATGATCGGCCTCTGTCTCATCGGCATACTTAACTGATATATATTTTTAACTGAATTTTTAAAGCTGAGGTTACATTGCATTGTTTTTTTTATTCCTGAACATCGTCATTTAAGAGCCGATTTGTAATATTTTCTTTTTAAGTGACCGACATAGCTCGAAAAATTGCCTCAATTAAGTGACAATGGGCAGGGCACATAGCTCACAGAACCGATGGCCGTTGGGGCAGAAAGGTTCTAGAGTGGCGACCACGAACTGGAAGACGCAGCGTGGGCAGGCCTCCAACAAGATGAACCGACGACCTGGTAAACGCGGGCAACCGATGGACAAGGTCAGCTCAGGACCGAATGATGTGGAAAACCTTGCGGGACGCCTATGTCGAGCAGTGGACGTCTTATGGCTAAGATGGAACTACTTTTGTGGCAAACAAGTATATGGCCCACCTGATGTTAAACAGGTACCGTAGCCTATAGACGCTTGCAATACCAAAGGTATCACTTGCGTGTTACCAACCCATTTTTTACACCAGGGTTTAGATGGGAGTATCCCTGGGATAGAAAAACGTTTCTTTCAAAACGAATCCCTAAGTGAGCGTTGGAGACCTATACTCACACACAGGAACACAACTACACCGCTGTGTGTAGTTATTTGGCTGTGGTCTTCTGTAAAGTGGAGGTCCTTCCCTCTCTTTAAAAAATATCTTAAAAATCTTTTTGTAATTGGAGATAATCTTTCATATTGTTCTCAGTTTTTAAAAAATCCAGTTCTGATGATGCGTTCCGTAGGGAAGTGAGTAACCTCCTCAAATACTATAGGCATACTGCAATGAATCAAACAAATGCATTCAGGAAGCATCAATTCGTTATTGAAACTAATAAAGAATACTGCAGATGGCCAACTTCTCAATGAAAAATATTTTTCCGATGGAGATCAGACATAATGTATCTCATTTATGGTAATTAAATGACAGTATCTAATCACATTCAATGAGCAAATTAAAATGTTACAATTGAACTAATATTATGATACAGCCGGAGATAGGCACGGACACTTCGTAATTAAACAATGTACAAAGTAAAAAATGCATAGTTTCAGAGATAAAGATAATAATTAACAGATACCTATATACCGAATTTACGTTGAACTCTCACTAATATGGTCGACAATATTAAATAGGGTTCAACTTACTGGTTTTTCATTCAGTTTTGTTCCGAAAGCTTATGTAAAGTAGTATAACTGTATTATAAGAACAATGGATTAAAAGGAAAGTTCTATTTCTGAAATCCTTGAGCACTACGACGGACCATTATGCCCTTTATGAATTTAATAAATTTTTAGCCCACATAAACTGTGTAACAGTACCTATCAGGTTAGAAGTGACCAATTTAAAACGAAATGTAATAGATGTAGAAATTTCTACAGGGTATGGCACAGATAATACATAACAATACATAAATTCAAACTATTAGCTAGGCGATGGGCCAATTAAGGTTATTCACGTTTGCGCTAAGACAATTTGAAGAGCAGAACAATCATACAAACAAGGAATATTTCTTCATGAAGTTTATTAATTGCAGAATCCAAATGTTTAAAAGAAAAACGTGACTGACTAATCAACAAACGCACAGTTTAAATCATTAGACACTCAGATAGCTATTATGATATAGGCATCCGCAAAGAAAGGTTTTTTAAAATGTAACCACTAAAGATGAAAATCAGCCGATGAAAGTTTGTATAGGGATAACAGCTGTAGCTTTGAGATTTTCAGTAAAAGACTGAACACGTGAACGAAGTCGCGGGTACAGCTAGTTATATATAAAATGCTTATAAAGGAAGCTACCGTGAAAGAAAAATTTCTGCTTTTGTTGAAAATGAGAAACCTTTGAAATTTGCTGAGTCGGTCTTTTCAGAATTAATCGATATTTTCTTGGGTTTCTTATGATTGGAATGAAAGAAATCTTAAATATGAAAGGACTACTTAAGCTAAGTAATTATTTTCCTATACGTATTAAATTTTAGAAATATCAGTGTTATTTTTTAATATTTTTGTTTATAAAAAGTTGTCTATTATTAAATATGATCTTATAATTAAATTTGAATATTGTTCTTCTTTGACACCTTACAACCATCTGGTCCTTAATTAGGCAGATAATGTACTATAGCAACCAGATAATTGGATAACATACATAGGTATATATTTCGTGTAACTCTTTTTGTTCTAATAAATAAATTATTATTAAAATTGTTTCAAAGATTTGACGATTTGACATCAATCAATCAGTCTATCGCAGTCCACTACTGGACATAGGCCTCTCCTACCACGCGCCACAGCACACCATTTGACATATCAAACTCTAACTCAAATTTCATTTAGGTTACAAAGTAATACTTAAAAAGGTCATAAATTATGAATAAGCCAGAAAGATGATGTCAGCTAAATTTTAATACGGCTAGTTTGCTGATGTGGAACCATGAGAACTCAGGCCACTCTCTTTAATCGGCAGTTAGTTACAATCTTTTGTAAAATACAAGTATGGTAGCATGCAAGCCGATGCAGTCAAAACCCAAACATCTATATCTATACATATAATAAAATCGTAACCAAGTCGCGTCTGTACATTGAATTTTTTTTCGAAAAAACAATTTATATATGTTGTATTTATGTTACTGAGGCCAAAAATGTGGTTTTTAGAATTTTTGTCTGTTTGTCTGTGTGTCTGTTTGTCTGTTTGTCTGTGTGTCTGTTTGTCTGTTTGTCTGTTTGTGGCCGCGTTTGTACGCGATAAACTCAGCAACCACGCAACCGATTTGAATGCGGTTTTCACTTATATATTGTGGCAACCTTCCCATAACATATAGGCTTTGTTTTATTCCAATCGGTTCACAAATAAAAAAGTTATGGTCACTTTAATAACACACGTGCTATACAAGAAACACGCTTCGATTTATTTAGCAAAAACTTTTTAAATTGTAGTTTGTAAAACCACGTTTGAAGTTTATATGAAAATAAATTTAAAAAATAACGCGAGGTTTCGGAGATATAGCAATCACCAATTTAAGTTGAACTCTCATCAATATCGGCGACCATATTAAATAGAGATCAGTTGACTGGTACATCACGTGTTAACGGTACTAGGTTAAAAGTGACCATTTTACAACGAAATGTAATAGAAGCAAACATTTTAACAGGATGCGGTGCAGGTGATAATCTTTTATGCCCCGGGTTCTTTTGATTCCAAACAATTTTCCGTTTAGCATCTCCAGGAAACTCTATGTTTTAATCCCTGAAGTCCACGCAAACGAAGTCATAAACACATATCAGCTATACATCTATACACACATTAATAAAATTGAAGTGTCTGTTTGTAATATCAAAATAACAGCTTTCTATTAAATTCATGTGGCTGTTTACATAGCACTTACAACAGAAATACAATTTTAACAGTTTTAACTCTCTGTCTATCTGTTTGTTGCAGCTAAAATCGTCTTTGATAAAACTAAAACTATATAAATATACTATAAGTACGAATAAAATGCGTTAATCATGCCAAGACCTAAGACAATCACTGACTAAATTAAACGCCTAATAAAACTTAAACACAAACTATAAAATATTACTATAAAATGAATGCTATTTCATTTTGTGTAGGCGCTAACATTTAACAATACCTTAATTTAGGTAATCAGGAAAGCAGCACAGAAAAGAAAACACTCCACCGAATCTGTCTATCTGGTCACGATAAACTCAATAACTACCAAACAAAATTTCATACGCTTTTCAACAGTAGACGGCGTGATTCTTTCATTATAGTTTTTCGAGCGTGAATTGGCTGAAATATTACGATGATAATTGAGCGAGTCGAAAAAATCCTGCCATTGGAGGCAATGTTATTTGCAAATAGATCTAAAAAACTCCGCGATACTATGTGTCTATCTTCGACCAAAAAAATCACTCACAGCGAAACGCATGATCGGCCTCTGTCTCATCGGCATACTTAACTGATATATATTTTTAACTGAATTTTTAAAGCTGAGGTTACATTGCATTGTTTTTTTTATTCCTGAACATCGTCATTTAAGAGCCGATTTGTAATATTTTCTTTTTAAGTGACCGACATAGCTCGAAAAATTGCCTCAATTAAGTGACAATGGGCAGGGCACATAGCTCACAGAACCGATGGCCGTTGGGGCAGAAAGGTTCTAGAGTGGCGACCACGAACTGGAAGACGCAGCGTGGGCAGGCCTCCAACAAGATGAACCGACGACCTGGTAAACGCGGGCAACCGATGGACAAGGTCAGCTCAGGACCGAATGATGTGGAAAACCTTGCGGGACGCCTATGTCGAGCAGTGGACGTCTTATGGCTAAGATGGAACTACTTTTGTGGCAAACAAGTATATGGCCCACCTGATGTTAAACAGGTACCGTAGCCTATAGACGCTTGCAATACCAAAGGTATCACTTGCGTGTTACCAACCCATTTTTTACACCAGGGTTTAGATGGGAGTATCCCTGGGATAGAAAAACGTTTCTTTCAAAACGAATCCCTAAGTGAGCGTTGGAGACCTATACTCACACACAGGAACACAACTACACCGCTGTGTGTAGTTATTTGGCTGTGGTCTTCTGTAAAGTGGAGGTCCTTCCCTCTCTTTAAAAAATATCTTAAAAATCTTTTTGTAATTGGAGATAATCTTTCATATTGTTCTCAGTTTTTAAAAAATCCAGTTCTGATGATGCGTTCCGTAGGGAAGTGAGTAACCTCCTCAAATACTATAGGCATACTGCAATGAATCAAACAAATGCATTCAGGAAGCATCAATTCGTTATTGAAACTAATAAAGAATACTGCAGATGGCCAACTTCTCAATGAAAAATATTTTTCCGATGGAGATCAGACATAATGTATCTCATTTATGGTAATTAAATGACAGTATCTAATCACATTCAATGAGCAAATTAAAATGTTACAATTGAACTAATATTATGATACAGCCGGAGATAGGCACGGACACTTCGTAATTAAACAATGTACAAAGTAAAAAATGCATAGTTTCAGAGATAAAGATAATAATTAACAGATACCTATATACCGAATTTACGTTGAACTCTCACTAATATGGTCGACAATATTAAATAGGGTTCAACTTACTGGTTTTTCATTCAGTTTTGTTCCGAAAGCTTATGTAAAGTAGTATAACTGTATTATAAGAACAATGGATTAAAAGGAAAGTTCTATTTCTGAAATCCTTGAGCACTACGACGGACCATTATGCCCTTTATGAATTTAATAAATTTTTAGCCCACATAAACTGTGTAACAGTACCTATCAGGTTAGAAGTGACCAATTTAAAACGAAATGTAATAGATGTAGAAATTTCTACAGGGTATGGCACAGATAATACATAACAATACATAAATTCAAACTATTAGCTAGGCGATGGGCCAATTAAGGTTATTCACGTTTGCGCTAAGACAATTTGAAGAGCAGAACAATCATACAAACAAGGAATATTTCTTCATGAAGTTTATTAATTGCAGAATCCAAATGTTTAAAAGAAAAACGTGACTGACTAATCAACAAACGCACAGTTTAAATCATTAGACACTCAGATAGCTATTATGATATAGGCATCCGCAAAGAAAGGTTTTTTAAAATGTAACCACTAAAGATGAAAATCAGCCGATGAAAGTTTGTATAGGGATAACAGCTGTAGCTTTGAGATTTTCAGTAAAAGACTGAACACGTGAACGAAGTCGCGGGTACAGCTAGTACATAATATAGTTATAGGTAAAGACGATACAATATGTAAAATCAATACCTTTTTCTCCTCTCTTTGTCAACAGATTTCTTCTTTTTATTTATTACGATTTTAAGGATTACGGCCGAATTTCGACCACCAAGCAACCTTTAGCCGACATAAAAATCTAGTACCTGTACAAATAAAAAGGGACAGATAAATTTAACATAAATTTGCATGGGACTTTTAAATAAAAGTTTATTATAACATACGTTCGCGTGTCCGACTCACATACAATTGCATTTTAAAATTAATCGTTGGCCACCCCTGTCAGCGGCAGGAGGTCAACGACCCGCTGTATTTAGGACAATGTTTATAAAGTTAAAGGAATATAATATAGAGTAGGAAGTGGGGTGCGAGGATGTACGATACGACGCAGTTTTCAGTTTTGTTAAGAGATTTGTATAAACAGATACGTTTATACAAATAATTTTAACGAAATAATCCGACTATGATATTAAACTGTAGAATTTTTAATAACTAGTTAGAAACTAAACAGGACCTACCTCTTAAGAAGAATTTAGACAAGATGAATTTTGATACAATCTTTATTACCGATCGTGATGAAATTAAGCACAAAAGCTATTATTATCCCGAAAAAAGCACTGTTTCCAAAGTGTACGAGTAAGCGAAGCCGCGGGTGGAAACTAGTAGTCGGAAGGTCGTTAGGAGTCCGGCCTGAAATAAAAATTGAATTTTTCTGACAAGAAATTCACAATAGATGGTTACACATCCATGCCTCGGAGAGCATGCAGCATATATCCGTTAGTTCTACGCCTGATCTATCTCTGCGATTGTGTCGAATTGCTCATTCTTCGGACTATGAGAGTAAGTGAATAAAGATTGTATCTTCATTCATTTATTGTGTTACCTATTTATAATACTAGCATAAATTAAAATGATCCGCACACAATGTAAAAATGGTTTTTTGAATAAATAATAATAAAATGTTTATTACACATAACAAAATAAGTACTTACTTAGGTATAATAAATAAAAAGCCAATCATTTACAACGAGTACAAGTAAAACAAAGACTGGAGTCAGCACTAGGATAACCTGTGTTACTGGTCTCCAGCTCGCCAGCTTCCAGAACTAAAGCACGAACTCAGTGGTAAACCTACGAGTACTTATTAAAATATTCTTATTTATTAATAAGTCAAATTAAATGTAATTCACATTTGTACGCTATAATATCCCAGCTAGTCTCCGTAAAATACAATAAGGAGGTCATAACAGTGAACTTTTCAAAGCACCCTGAACTTTTCAAAGCAACTATTACAAAATCCCATACTTCATCTGCATTGTTTATATTATGTTTGTCTATAGACTTGACGTCACTTTGGCCCTCTTATAAGTCATGTTACAACTGTTTGTTACTCGACTATGTTAGTGTTAATGTTTGCGTGACGGACGTAACTGTCAGTGATGAAGGGTTAACACCTTGTATACATTGCGATAAAGGAACAGAACAATAGTAAAATAAACGTTGCCCTTGTACAAAGATTTGCTTTTTAAGCTATTGCATAGCTTCTATCGCGGGCCTTGAGCGTGGAGACCGAGTCCAGAAATTCCGTAACGAAAATAACCTAACACCCCCCCACTCCGACCGGCACAGTGGTGATACTTTTTTTTAAACGGCCAATAATAATATGTCAAATTTGTGTAAGGAGGTTTTGATCTAAGAGAATATTAATGTGGAAAAGATTATAGTATACGCTACTTTCTCATGTTTTGCAAGGTTACTGCTTATTATCTAACTATTACATCAAACTGTTATTTTATACTGTTGTATTTTTGCTTGGTGTACAATAAAGAATATTCAACCTATCTATCTGATGGGTGTAGTAGTAAAAAGTTACTTATGGGCACGGCTCTCATCTCCGTCTAATGCGGGTTGGTGAATCAGACATGTCTTTAGAATTTTCGTCTTAGACATGTGGGTTTCATGGTAGGTAAAATCACTTTGATTAGTAAGTACATACAAATTCCACAAAGTAAAATTCGCATTGGTACTGCCGCCTGAGATCGAACTCACACCTCTTTCGTGCAAGTCGGTTATTTTCCCACTCAGCCACCACCGCTATATACATATATGTAGTTGTTAAGGAAGTATTCAACACATTTATTATGCCGAAGATCTATTATACCAGCATTAGTCAGACACTCATTGTGTTCTAAGCATTGTGTTCTTAATAAACATTATGAGATCGTGTCATCCATAGTAAACAAACGGCTCCTTTATTAATCGTATAAGGCTAGTTAGTATTGGTTAAGTATATATACATACATTTATTTATTTATTGAATACTTCCTACTTGAATAAGAGAGGGAGAGTTTTATGGACGCTTGCAATACCAGAGGTATCATTTGCGTGTTGCTCACCCATTTTTTAAAACAGGGCTTTAAAATGGAGTATTCCTGGGATACAACTATACCGCTGTGTACCTATAGTTAATTGGTTGTGGTTTTCTGTAAGGTGGAGGTTCTTCCCCAGTCGCCCTTGGTTGCTAATATGGTGCCCTACCATCACCCATTCATTATTCATAGTTTGCGAAATATGGGTATGAATACACATCTACCTACCAAGGCAAAAGGCGTGATGCTTTTTTTTTATACTACTTGGGTGGCAAACAAGCATACGGTCCGCCTGCGTAGCCTATGAACGCTTGCAATACCAGCGATATCACTTGCGTGTTGCCAACCCATTTTTTTACACCAGGGCTTTAAGATGGAAGTATCCCTGGGATAGGAATACGTTTATTTCAAAACGCATCCCTAATGAGCGCTGGAGACCTGTACTTACACACAGGAACACAACTACATCGCTGTGTGTAGTTATTTGGCTGTGGTCTTCTGTAAGGTGGAGATCCTTCCCCAGTCAGGTTTGCTCACTATATGGTGCCCTACCTCTCTTCAAATGCTTTTTTTATAATTAATTTACAAGCCTATCTTCTATAATAATAGTCTTAAACACACTACCGGAATGATATTCCACAAAGCCATTACACAAAATGTAACATGCATATAATCCCCTTGAGTAAACTAGCGCCTATAACAAAATGTAAGTATCGCGAACACGACACGTGTTCAACTAGCCCACTATTTGTTTACGAGGAATTACACGCAATTGAAAAAGTTAATTAAATTTTACTTTTACATATTATCCTACTAACAACAATAGTTTAATATGTATACAATTCGTGTTAGCACAAGAAGTGATGCAACCAAAAACTCCATACAAACAATCGATCAAAATATTGTATGATAAAGAATATCTGGCTGTAAAAAAAATAGTTTAGCAATTTTTAAAATCAAATTAAGTTTTATCATTATATAGTATGGTCATGTGGTAGCTTCGCCTACTTTGGTACTTCAATACAATAATAAAGGTCAAACGCGCGATTCGAACTCAGTACAGTCGCAAGCTACCTTACAAACTATGGCTTTTTGCATCGCTATAATCGCGATGCAAACGCCTGTATCGATGCAGTGGAACCATCCATGCAAAAATTCGTTGCACCTCTCTAAGTTCCAAAAAAGTGATATTCAATTATTTATTTTATATTTTCAATAGGTAAAAGTATCCTAAGGACCCACAAATGTTAATCTAGGGGCTATGGTTCAACTAATTTGAGAGGCGGAGTAGCAGGTTAGAACTCGTTAAAAAGTCAAGTCAAATTGGACAAGCCACAGTGGATTACGAATACAAATTACACACGCACTGTTTTAAACGAAACTTTGTTTTACTTCCAAATATTTGCTGACCATTATTTGTTTTCAGGCATGACGTACCTCTCCTTCAAAAGAGATTGCAATGAACAGTTGATATTTGAAACCCCATTTTGCATTGTTCAAAGCTTTTAGTTAAATTAGAACTGAAATATTACTAGCAATTAGGGTCATGAAGTACATTATTTCAGCTGTTGCGCACCATTTGTTTCGGTACAATCCTCCTTTTCGAGTCATCCGACCACCAAGCCCATAGTCTGCCTGATGATTAAACTGCTTTGATCTAACTTCCGTCTTCCTACCTAGCTACTTAGCTTGTCCATATCCACTTCAGGCTAATCAGTATTTTTTTATTTTCATTACTTCAAGACAAATGTATACAACTAAGCTTCACCTGACTAAAAGCAACTTCCGTACCAACAGAATTATAACAATTATGACTCTAGTGAAAGCAATGAACTGGGATTTAAAACTTTATGCACATTAACACAAGATGGAAATTACTGAAGCGTCATCTTACACCTGTTTTCCTAGAGCTTATAAACTCATGCTTAACATGAGGTAAGCTGAACTCCACTACTATCATACATAAAATTCTTAAGCTTTATATACAAAAGAGGTAATTATTCTATTGTTATCCGTCTCACAAGTAGAACAGAGCCCGCACAGAGCTGCGCAAAACAACTACAGACTAGTACTAACAAGTAAAAGTTGCTGACTCAGTTATTTGTATAACAACATATGGAAAGCAGTCCACGTTGTAGTTTGGTGAACAAACAAACTAAAACAGTTTTATATATGCAAACATTCCAGGCTTACATTGTTATTGTTAAAAACTATGTATTTACTATAAAAGTTTGTGAAACGAGAGTGAATACGGTTAGCTAGTTGTCTTCGACCACAAATGTTAGAACTAATTTTATATTTGTACGAGTACTTGTTAGGTCAATGTTATAGAAACTATACCTAGTTTATGCATAGTTTTATTATAAACAGAGTGAAATGGAAATTGGAAACCTCTTCTTATCGTTTGGTTAGTGGCCAACCTGGTGACAGAGTTTTTTTTTTTTTTTTTTTTTTTATACTACTTGGGTGGCAAACAAGCATACGGCCCGCCTGATGTTAAGCAGTATCAGTAGCCTATAGACGCTTGCATTACCAGAGGTATCACTTGCGTGTTCCCAACCCATTTTTTTACACCAGGGCCTTAAGATGGAAGTAACCCTGGGATAGGAATACGTTTTTTTCAAAATGCATTCCTAAATGAGCGCTGGAGACCTGTACTCACACACAGGAACACAACTACACCGCTGTGTGTAGTCATTTGGCTGTGGTCTTCTGTAAGGTGGAGGTCCTTCCCCAGTCGGGCTTGCTCGCTAGTATGGTGCCCTACCTCTCTTAGTATGGTGCCCTACCTCTCTCCTCTCAGAGTTATTTAGATCGCCCATATTTAGGCCTCTGTTGTAATCTAACGACTGTTTTACGTGCCCTCCAAAGCAAGGAGACGCTCAGATGAAATACCACTATGCGGTCAGGCGGTCACCCATTTATAGGGTTACCGCACCCTTGGTAGTTTAACCCGCTGATCGATTACCAAACAGCGAGTACACCTGGCTATGATCGCTATTGGAACCTGATTTGATCTTAAACTGTATGGTAACTTATTCAGTTAAAATGGGACAATGATTGACGTGGAAGGCCACGTCAAACGTTTGCGGACTTAATTACTGGCACTCTAGCCAAATCCTTACCTACCCTAAACCGAAGAACATGCATGATGAATTTTCTGAGTGTGAATGAAGCAAAGTATGTCAAGATCGTAGCAAGAGGAAATCCGTAGTTACTGCATATCTCTCTAGGCAACATTATGTACATAACTCAATCTCAAAGGTAACAATAGCCTTAGAAATCATGTCTCTTCAGCAATTTGCATCCTATGCTTTAAAGATATAGCGTATACCTATCGAACTAAATTATTTTTCCGTTCTACAAATAACTGTAGTGCATATATTGTTTTTCTCTGATGTTTTGTGTATGTTCAAATAACCGTTTTTCCTTCTTTCTCATCATCAGGCGGATTGAATATTTAACTTCAAAAGTCGAAGGTCGATGCTCATTTTGAATAACGTTACCTGACAGTAGGTACACATTCTGCGATATTTATTTTTAACATTCAGAAATTCAATGCGGTCATGCCTTTACGATTTATATACTTCTGATGCTGATTAAGACCATTGTGAAAATATTGCGTACATCTAAACAGCAAGTATTCTTTTACCTTTCTTGTGGGGGCTCCGCCGGCGGCAGCGGCGGCGGCGGTGATGGCGGTGATGGCGGTGATGGCGGAACTTCTTCATTACAAATGCCTAAGGGCTCCGTAATCTTCATTTTATATCCTTTTAAAACACTTTATTTTCCATCCAAAACCAGTTCATTTTTCAATTATCACTTGCAATTAATACAATTTACAATAATAAATTGCAGGATATTTCACATCAGGACACGCAATTTCGTCGCAACCGCCGTAGGGAGACTGAGTTAACAGCCGACAACCCGAGGGATTAACTGATCTAACTCGATGATACTCGGCTGGATTGCTGCAATTTTCGTTCTGTCATTATTGCAGCTATGAGGGCAGGACCGCTCCAACGAAATTAGTAAATAGACACTTGATGGAACGGAACAGTCAGCGTCGGTACACGTGTACTGATATTGCCTCATACCAAAATAAGCGGTGCTCGTACCATACCGTATATGAACAATAATAATATATTAGTTACACCAGATTTGCTCCTAGTCAACTATTATAGGAATCTCGCTTCTTATCACTGCTACGCGTTGTGCTGATGATGGACCCAAATATAGGCATTAATTTTGAGTACACTTTACACTGATACAAAATTTATCCAGTATTTTGTGTTAATATTTTCTTAAATATTAAAATCAGGGACATTATATCACACACAGGTGACGAAATTATTAAAATAGAAATGTGAGAATTTTATCTATTTTTTTTTATTGTCACAATGTCACATGGAAAAATATTAGTAGTAAATCAAATCTACTGCATATAAAGTATGTGCATTCAACACATACCTAATTGGTTTGAACAGAAATTAATGCAGGCCGAAGGAGTACAAACGTATCCATAATCCACTTTAGAATTAAATTATTTAGATTGTGATCCAATGAATTCCTTGTAATTTCTTCGCAATAAACTAAATAGAGACCGGACGGAACTCATAAACACCGAGAAGTATACATTTCGAAACTGCAGGCAATAAAATGTTGCGAGCCGACCTAGAATAAACACCGGTGTCCGTCGAAATTTAAGTACCATTATCAAATTCTGAGGCCTTAAATAGCCTAACTTTAAAGATTTTTTAGCAAAATCTGTTTCATTTATCACGATAAAAAATATATATATATATTGTTATTTACAATATTTACGATGATATTATGGTTGTCTCTGAAATACATTTAATTACTTAAAATATATTTATAGAAAAAATATCTGGTTTACTTATTGAATTTAATTGGTAATATTAGAGATATTAGCTGTTTATAAGATGTTTAAAATATTGCCCTTTTATATTTTTAATTATGCCACTAGGTACTTATTTAGTATTTTTTTATAGGATACGTGTAGAATGAAAATGATTATTTTTCATTTTATTGGTATAAAAAAATTTACCTTTACCGAGAATACACAGAAATACAACTACACCACTGTGTGTAGTTCTTTGAAAGGTGGAGGTCCTTCCTCAGTCGAATTTGCTCACTCATGGTGCCCTACTTCTCTTGTATTTAATTAAACCAAAAGTCCTAAGATTAATAACATAAAATATCTTCGATTAATCTATTATACATTCTATAAAGCCATATAACGTCATCGAAAACGTGTCTGTAATTATTGAGCCTCAAAGTTGTATCTTAGGATCGTATTTTGCATTTAAATTAAAATTATTCGGTTATATGGGATATGTCTCAAGCCCTTTGACTTGTTAATATATTACGTACTTTAGGTTTTCAGGACTTTGATGTATGTAATTGCTTTGATATATTCTTACACGTAATAGAAGACAGAAGTTTGTTTGCGAAAAACTCAAAATTACGACAAAGTTTAAGCCTAAATGTCATCTTATAGATAAATAAACAGGTGTGAAGCAACTAAATTAAATTAAGTATTGAAAAAAAAAATCAATCCGAATTAATAACCTCATCCTTTTTGAGGCGATTAACAATTTTATTTTATTCCATAAATTCTAGTTTAATTTATAGATAAATATTTTTTTAAATATGTTACGCAATGCGTATTGTGGGTTTGATTTCCATTTAGGACAAATATTTGTGTGACCTATTAGTAGTTGTTACGTATCTTCGTTCGTTGTCTGAGCGTACTTTATAACTGTGATTGTATGTTTTTTAAGTTCCTATACAGGGCTGTAAGGCTGTTACCTAGCGTGAAAGTTGTCTTAAATAAAAATTAAATGAAACATTTAAAAAATCCCCGACACAAAAAGCATATAAAAAGTAAATAATTCATTCGTTATATTTTGTGGACTGGACGGGGCATTAACATCGATGGCGAGTACATATTCACACCTTCGGTTTGCCGATGATATCGTCATCGTGGCAGATCCTCTGGAACAGTTAAGCGAAATGCTGCACAGCCTGAATGGAACCTCACGACGTGTCGGTCTCGGTATGAACTTGGATAAAACCAAGATTATGTTCAACGAACATGTCATGCTGGGACCGATTTACCTCGACGGTTCCATATTCGAAGTTGTTGAGCAGTATATCTACGTACGTAGTAGGGGGTTGAAACTGTATACATTGTACACGCCCTATATAAGGCATCGTTTGGTCATAGATACGAAGTCCAGGCTTTGGGGGCACTTTTCCAAAGACTATCTCGCTACACCCTTTACCGACATAGCTGCAGTGGCAATGGGCTGGTCATATCTGCAGAAGGACCTACGGCCGATGGAACCGATGTGTCCGGAGACCGTGATTCGATAAGTGTAAAATAGGGCGGCCCCACGCTAGGTGGACCGACGACTAAAAGAGACCTTCTTTTCTGCATCCAGTCCGTCCACGCTGGGACGGACTGGATGCGGAAGACGGAGGAACTTGGTCTGTGGCGCGTGTTGGGCCTATCTCCACCAGTGAACTGCGATAGGCCGATTGATTGATTGATTTTGTGATTCAAGCGTCTTGTCGCATCCCCGTGTCGGGGTGGTCATTTTTATCCCCTGGTTGTGCTTGGTCCCCCGACGTGGATACCCACTCAGAAGAATAATATTAATTCTATTATACTCGAGAGTGATCACGATAACTCTTGAAAATTTTCCAGTTAGAGCTGTCCCACGGCACAAAAAGTTTGTCACATGTACAAATTACGCAGAGTCGATCGAAGGCCAGTAGGGGAAGCTGCTGGGGAGGGAAGCGCAAGAGGATATTGTCGATTGTGCCGGAGACAGAGCAATCTATGAACGCGCTATGTATGCAGCTAAGGGGTTAATGGTCTATATGCCCTAAAACAGGCTATGAATTTTGTGTTTATTTGTAAACTAGCGACAAGCCCTCGCATTACTTCAGTTTTATTTTATTTTATATAAGTATAACATACACGTATTATACATATAAACCTTCCTTTTGAATCACTTTATCCATTGCAGAAAATTGCATTTTAAATCCGTTGAGTAGTTTAAAAGATAAGCGTACAGACAGCGGGAGCAACTTTGTTTTTTATAATTATGTAAAGATAAAATAGAATTAGATATGTTTTAAAATAAAATGTCTATTAGATATACACATTTTGGCCATTTGAAACGTGGTTCGTGACACTTTGCTGTATCATATAAAATCGTAAAGGCATTTCTAAATATGATTTTGTTTAAATATAACAAAAGACGATCACCAAAGTCCATCCATCCATTTCCTAAGTTATGTATTTTTAAAGCTTATGCGCAATGGTGACACCCACGAAAATGATTATTAAATGGTGTCTATCAGTACCGCCCGGTTTTGACACTATGTAGGTACTTCGCCTTAATAGCTATGCAGAGTTTAGAACAATTTTATAATAGCCCTGGACATTATCACTAAAAATTAGTTTCCTTCTCTAATAAACCAATGGCTGGCTGGCGATATAAATAACTTGTGAAATATTGCTAAAGGAACCATATTATATTATTTGATCGTTGTATGCGTCTACTGACCACGACGTCCCGGGTTCGCTCCCGGGATCAAACCAAAAGTTTATTCTGGATTATTCTGTCAAGAAGACAGAATTTCACAATAGATGACTGATATTTGTAAACTTCTTCTTCTTCTTTATAAAGACAACTCTCGCACTAGAGAACAAGCTCTGTGTCGCGGGGGACTTTACAAACATACAATTAACGGACACAAATTACACCCAGACTCAGAACAACTCTTTGTGGGCCACACAAAGTTTTGCCCTGTGTGGGAATCGAACCCACAACCTCGTGCACAGCAGGCGCATACTGCGACCACTAGACCACCAAGGCAGTGTTTACGCCTTCATGCCTCGGAAAGCACGTAAAGCCGGTCCTACGACTGATCTCTCTTCGGTCGAGATGGATTGCTGTCCCATCGGGCTATGAGAATAAGGGAATAAAGAGAGTGCATCTGTATTTGCGCACATACATGTGCACGATGTCCAGCAGTTGACTGAAACTAGGTAAATTGATTGATTGCCGATTTTGATTGTAAAACGCTCTATTTCAATTCCAGAACATTTTTTTAACCAACTCCTCCATTAGGGAACAAGCCCTGTATCGCGGTGTACTTTACAAACATACAATTAACGGACACAAAGCACCCAGACTCGGGATAACCATTTATGGATTGCAAAATTTTTGTTCCGTGTGGGGATCGAAGCCACAACACGCTGCGCAGAAGTAAAAGGCGAGGTAGCCATTTAGCTACTGAACCAACCGTACAATCAGACTTCTTAAAACAAATGCATGATCACTTTGCTTAATAATTTGGTACATAATAAATCACCATCTCTGCTTCCTTTACCAAATGGCGACACCCACGAAAATGATTATTACATTAAAAATAAAAACACGTTGCTGATTGCTGACATTGACCAATATACGAGCTCTACTGCCTACTCCATCCGGTATCATTTCAAATCATATTAACTAAGAGAATGTGTTCTACCACTACATAATTTTATGGATTGGTCTTTTGTTTTTTTTATATCACTTGGATGGACAAGCATACGGCCCGCATGATTTAAAGCAGTTACCGTAGCCTACAGACGCTTGGAATATCAGAGGTATAACTTGCGTGTTACCAACCTATTTTTTTACACCATGGCTTTAAGATGGAGTATCCCTGGGAACGAATACGTTTCTTTTAAAACGCATCCCCAAAATAAGCGCTAGAGACCTGTACTTACAGACAGGAACACAACTACACGGTTTGCAGTTATTTGGCTGTGGTCTTCTGTAAGGTGAAGATCCTTCCCCGGTCGGGCTTGCTCGCTAGTATGGTGCCCTACCTCTCTTAGTATGGTCTAGTGATTAGTAACCCTAACTGCTTTATGTATTGAGCTCGATTTTGTTCTGTGTCTCGATATAATTTATCTTTTTTTCTACTACCAAGGTGGCAAACAAGCATACGGCCCGCCTGATAGTAAGAAGTTACCGTAGCCTGTGGATGTTTGGACGTCAATACCAGTGGTGTCAGTCACGCGTTTCCGACCCTTTAAAAACCTTATAACTCTTTCAATATAAATATGGGTTTGTGGCGCAAATTAAGAGAGGCCTCCTGCCAGCAGTTAACTGAGACTGGCTTAATTTGATTGATTTACTATTAAGAAACACGAATATTTATCAGTACTGTACATTAGTCGTACACCTAGAATCACAACAACCATTTGTGGAACCATTTTTGTCTCGTCTAGGGATCGAACCCACAACACGTCGCGCAGGCTAGATAACTGGCTAGGTAGTAACAACAGAACCTTGAAATTTTGATGCGGCAATATAATTAAAACTCTCTCCTAAAACTTCTTTTGTTTATTTCTGTTCAAATACATAACAACAACATTTGCTAGGGTGCAATGATGTCATTGACTCCTCAAGACTGTTATCAATACTACTCGTAATATTATAAAGCTGAAGAGTTTGTTTGTTTGTTTTTTTGGTTGAACGCGCTAATCTCAGAAAGTACTGGTTCGATTAGAAATATTCTTTTTTTGTTGAATAGTGCATTTATCCAGGAAGGTTATAGGCTATATAACATCACGCTATGATCGATAGGAGCGGAGCAGTAGTGAGATATGTTGCAAAATCGGGGAAAATATTCCAAATTACCACGCGGACGAAGTCGCGGGCGACCCCTAGTTACTATATATTTGCCTCGAATGTCCCTGTACGTAATTAAAGGGTTATAATAAGAAGTAAAGAACATGATACGGAAAGTGGTTTGCAATGTTTTGGAGACAATTGCCCCATAACAACATAAATATACGAGTTCCACTCGCGTAAGTAAGTTGCTTTTATGGGGACCGCGGTCACTTTGTTCTGATTGGTACAACAGGAAATCTTTTCTTTTGTGCTATGACCGAAAATTGCTGCCAAAATGTAGCCGTGTAGTCCAGTGGTTACGGTGATTACCTTGCCACTAACACCGCGCTAAGTGTTGTGGATTCGATTCTCAAAGGGTAATAAACTTTGTGAGTTCTATGGGTCAGTATGTTATCCTTACCTACTAATATTATAAATGTGAAAGTTTGTGAGTATGGATGGATGGATGAATGTTTGTTACTCTTTCACGTAAAAAATACTGAACGGATCTGGATGAAATTTGGTACAGAGATAGATCATGGTTTGGAATAACACATAGGCACTTTTTACAGCGATAACCAACATCCACGCGGGCAGAGCCGCGGGCAACAGCTAGTTTTTAAATAAATGTATTTCGAAGTCAACTATATTATCGTAAATATTGTAAAGAACAACATATTATCGAAGAAATAGTTACTTACCTAGAGTTGTCCGATCTTTTAATAAACTCAACCTTAATACTGAAATTGTTTTATTCTGTAGTAGCCCTGATACGGAGTAAATATATTGTCTAAAGAACTCTCACTATTGTTATAAGTAATATGTTTATTGGTAAAATTCTGTTACATTGTTTTCTATCCACGTGTGGAAGCTTGTAAATGGTATATGCTAGCTTACAAAATAAGTATAATTTGTGAAATTTGCCGTAAGCTCCCCGAATAAAATAAAATATACTTTTTATTGTGATAAATGAAACATATTTTGTTAAAAAATCTTTTAAGTTAGGCTATTTTGCTGTTAAAAACGCCCTAATCATAGCCCATTAATCTCAACTATTCCCTCGCTTGTACCAGAATAGGGATGTGCTGTTTTAATATAATATTACTTTGTAGAGACATCGCATCCTGTTAGCTGACGTTCACGTTGATGCAACAGCCGCTGTCAGGATGTACGTACTACAGGATGACGGTGTTTAGTTATTTAGTCTGTGCATTTTAAATATACGCTACTGATTTTAACATACATACATGTACTGGCCTGCTAAAGAAGAAGGACGTAACTGAAGAACAGAAGCTACAGGAATACCGCATCTATGACATGTAATTTTAGACGGGTTCTTGCCGAATTTTGCTTCATACTGATGCGTTATTCTTCATTACCAGGCCAGTTTACTTTTCTATGGTTTCTTGACCACTTCCTGGTTGATTTATCAACACAGAGCCTAAATCGCTGGATTTACAAAATTGATATTTTGCACAAGGTTTCTTATTTGACGTAGATTAATACTAAAAAGAGATATGTGAAAATTCAATTCCTAAGCGGGCAAAATATTGACAAACCCGGGCGAAGCCAAGGCAAGAGGCTAGTTATACCATAGAAATTTTAAACACAGTAAAATTTCTTGATTAATTTATTTATTAACCTGTTGCCACAATATAAATATATTTTTTAAAGAAAATCTCTAGGTAATACAGATTATATTATTATTGATGGAAATTTTATCCCCCTAACATGGTCTTGCCATTTGAAGTTATATGTCTCTGCCAAATTGCTCTCTCACGGCTGTCACCTAGCACAATGATGGATTGAATTTTTATGAGAGGTACATACATTATGATTGTGTTCCTTCCTATATAAATAGAACACGAGATTAATTGTATGAGCCACATGCAAAGGCTCAAAGTGGGTGACTTTAAGGCTTTGTATGAGGTGACAGAGCAAAAGAGAAGGAAACTTCAAAGAGTTTCCCTGTGAGATCGAATCAGAAACAAAGAGATCCGTAGGAGAACTGAAGTAAAAAAAACCGACATAGCTTACAGAATAACCTCAATTAAATCGCAATGGGCAGAGCACATAGCGCGTAGAACTGATGGCCGTTGGGGCAGAAAGGTTCTGGCGAAGCTATAGTCTTCAGTAAGGTAGAGGTCCTTTCCCAGTTGGGCTTGCTCGCTTGTATGATGTCCTATATCTCTTTCCATCAAACTTGCCGTTGCTCTTAGTTTAATTATTTGATACAGACACGAATTATGAGATTAAAAAGTCTGCCGCGACACAGGACGTACGAGTATCTGCCTAGTGCGGGGACAAAATGATTCTATTCTATTTTTAAAAGACTACTCTCGCGCTAGGGAACAAGCCCTGTGTCACGGGAGACTAAGAGACTAATTATACTTAGACTCGGGGCAACCATTAATGGTTCAGACAAAATTACATAAAATAATATATATCAAAGTTGTATTCACTTTCATCTGTTAGCTACATACTCATAAGTACGCGTACAAATATTGGATTTTCCAAAGGTGTAAGTTCTGAGTACTTATTTATCGTTTTGGGTCGTCGCTCAAAGGGGCGACAAGCGGTCTCTTCCGAACTCCACCCGCACATACACAGTTGGAATTTAAACCTTATTTCGTAAGTAATAAGAGTGCATGTACTGTTGTTTTTGAAAGTTCACATAAATCGCGTCGTTTAGCATGGAACGGACGGATATGTTCGTTACGATTATAAATGGTTATTTACATAATTTGTCCACTTCCATCGTCCTAACATCAGTTCTACGCTTCTATTCACTACAATTATGTATTACAGTACAGATGATAAAAGCCTATGTCTTATATCTGTACTAACACACAGGAACACAACTATACCACTGTGTGTAGTTATTTGGCTGTGGTTGCAGGGTTCTGTAGGGTGCAGGTTCTTCTCCAGTTGGGCTTGCTTGCTAGTATGGTGCCTTACCTGTCTTGAAATATACTCTTAATTCATTCTTTACTTATTTTAAAAGCGGTAGTAGACTTCCAAATACATTTAAACCATAAAACCCAACATAAGTATCAGTATACTCATAATTATGTATAGCCTAGCTTTTCGTCAAAGCCTAGCTTACCTCGAAGCATGTAGTGTAAAACTACCATCTCAATAAGGTATAGTCACACGTCGAGTGGGCTGAGACGTCTCCAGAGCCCTTGACGTCACAATAGCTGCTAGCCAGACAGTCTGGGAAGGCTCTATATGTTGTGTCTAATGAGTATCCACAGCCTAATTAGTAGTAGACGTAAGTGTGCTAATTAGAACTGCGTGTCATGTTTTACTTTGAGATGTGCTGACGTAATTATATAAAATATATTGTTAATTTTGCAGTGGAAGAGGATTAGAACTGCTATATAAGGGAAAAAAGTAATGTTGTATTTATTTTTGTGACTGGCCTGTTGGTCTAGTGGTTAGTGACTCTGACTGCTACGCCGGAGGTCGTGGGTTCGATTCCCACCCAGGACAAATCTTTGTGTGATGAGCACGAATGTTTGTTCTGTATCTAGGTCTATTTATCTATAATATGTATGTATTTAGATATATATAAAAGTATGTTTATCAGTTGTCTGGTTACCATAGTACAGGCTCTGCCTAGTTTGGGATCAGATAGCGATATGTGAGTTGTCCCGAATATATTATTATTTTTAGATAGGGAGCGAAGTTCTTTGAGTTATACTACATATATAGGCGGGCCGTATATTTGTTTGCCTCCTTGAGGGTATACAAAAAAAAACTATTTGACTTTTCTATATGTATAAAAATGTCTGTTCGATGATGACTCGAGTATCATTGATAGGAACAGCGTGAGATTTGATAGGCGAATTAATGAGAAAGATTTTTTAAGTTCGAATATGAGCCAAATGGTTAAGGAATTGAACCATGAATTGACTGCCTTGGTTGCAGTATGCGCCATGCGCCTGCTGTGCACGAGGTTGTGAGTTCGATTCCCACACAGGGATAAAACTTTGTGTGACCCACAAAGAGTTGTTCTGAGCCTCGGTATAATTTGTGTCCGTTATTTGTATGTTTGTAAAGTCCCACAGACTAACATAGAGCTTGTTCTCTAAAGCGGGAGTTGTCTTTAAAAAAAAAGGAACAAAATAAATGTAATGTTGAATATCAGTCACGGCGGCAGCTAATCTCAACGGAGACTAGCCATCTGTGAGCAACGTATTACAAATCATACTGACTACACCAATGAGGCAGTCAGTATTTTATATAGGAACAAGCAGATGCAGACGGCGCTAAACGCCTTCGCATTTTTATTAAATTCTTATCCAAGGGATAACCATAACACGGCACCCTGGCGTTACAAGCAGTTAATAGCTTACTCTTTCAAATAATTTACAATTCAAGTACAATATTTAAATAATAATATATTATTTATGGAGAATAAATAATATATGTATTATTATTTTATGCTTCAGAATACCGGCTGATATTCTGGAAAAACGAGTAACGATAACACAGTCATCAATTCAACATTTAATCCTACTAATATTATAAAAGAATGTATGTTTGTTACTCTTTCACGCAAAAGCTACTAAACGGATCTGGGTGAAATTTAGGCACAAAGATAGATTATAGTCTGGAATAACACATAGGCTTTTTATCGCGCCACGGGCAACAGCTAGTTGAATATAAATGAATAATAACGGGCACACTATTAGGAAAACCGATCTTTCGCGTAATCGCCAGCGGCAGAATTTCCTCAAGTGTAGCTAAGGCCTAACAATCAATAAGAAATGCTTTCAATTAAGTGATCACGTTGCGTTCCCCGTTTGAAATTTGAGAACATACATACGTCCCTGAACATAATTACACTTGAAGTGGTTTTCACACAACGACAAATAGAGCACGATGACCTTAAACTTCCTCATATTTCAATTTATTTTTACACTACCCTATAAATCACTGTAACTAAAATAGACATATATCTCATCTACTTCAACATGTAGTGCTATCTCCTTCACACAGTATTCCCTATTTCTCACGTAATGTGTGGACATGTGTGTACAATTAATCAAGTCCTCACCGATAGCACACATGTTTGTACCTTGGTCCGAGTGTCAATTAAGGTCTTCAGAAAGCTGATAACAAAGGAATAAAATCGATGATCACTAACTGATTTATTGACCTGGTTGGCTTTAACGAAACTTGGAAAAAAGCGTTGAAAAATTGTCAAGAAATTTCAGTAGCAGTCCAAAAATCAAATCAGCTGCGGTCTTCAGTGCTCATGTCATATTTCCTGTATTATTATTAAAGAGAGGTAGGGCAAAATACTAGCGTGCAAGCCCGTCTAGGGAAGAACCTCCACCTTGTAGAAGACCACAACCAAATAACTACACACAGCGATATAGTTGTGTTCCTGTGTGTGAATACAGGTCTCCAGTGCTCATTTAGTTTACGGAATAATGCCTACATTGCGGAGGGATTACTTTAGTTAGTTTTTACTGGGTGTTTTCTGCACTTGGCCGGTCAGGTAGGCCTTTAGGCGTAAGAGGTTCCTTTTTGTCTATTCCAACTAACCCAAGTTTTTCTGAAGAGATACTTATTACAAACATTGAAGTCACGATAATGCATGAACCACAATAATGCATAAGATATTACTATAAAAGTATTTTTTTATAAAGCGCTGAGTTTAAATTAAAGAAGAAAAGAATGTTAAAATTAAACGTTTTTTTTAGGATATAGTTTCCCCTCAGGAGTATAAGTAAGTTTGAAACAAGTTTTTAATTAAATTCTTACTTCTGCAATATTTAATTACTTAAACTTTCTTTGTTTGGGGTAGTTGAAGTGACAATAGCAAAAAAAGAGGTCTACATTATTTTATTTATTTTAAATTATCATTTTATGCCAATATTATTAGATTTTTTTAGGCTATAATGTCAGTTGAGTTTTTTTACGGTCGCTTTATAGTCATCAAGTTAAAAACTCAATAGTAACACGTATATTTACTAGTTTTCTAGTGTAAATAGATTTACACGTTCACAGTTAAAACAGTTATCTAAAAATCAGTTTCTCACACACCCTCATTTTTCACAGTCAGTAAAATGTCAACGCGTACGTATTACGCTCTACTAATTGTTTGTTTACATTAGACCCTTGTCTCGTTAAAAGCTGTTAATGAAAAAAAAAGGAACGGAAAACAAAACATTCGATGGAACCGTTTGGGACATTAATCAAATTTTGTCCTGTAAATTTTAAATTAATTTAAATTTTTAACTCGGCCTTTTTTTGTTTTTTTTTGTGCGGAAGGGCAATGCTACTACGTTTTTTATCATGTAATACATACCTAATACATACCATGTAATACATCCCAAATTAGAGAAGAAGTTTTTTGTCGCGGGGGACTTTACAAACACACACTTCACAGACATAAATTACACCCGGACAAGGAAAATCTATTATGTGGACCACACAAATTTTGAGATTGAGATATTATATATTTTTATAGTAACTTAGGTGCACTCTTTATGCCCTCACTCACACTGTAGATATAACTTGGTTTCAAATGCATAATGAGTTATCCATCTATCTAAAAGTCCGATGGGACGGCAATCCAAAGCGACCGGAGATAATATACATAGTCGTAGAACCAGCTTTATATGAGCGGTAGAGATCTACAATTAAAAAAAAATCATGCGCGGCAATCTTTGGGGACTGCCGATAGAAGTGAAAACTAATTTACTTGTGAATTATGTCGTCGAGCTATTAGATTATTAGTTTTGAATATGTAAAGAGTTAGGTGACGATGACGCCAGTTCCATGATTTTTGTTTACCCAAAAAGTGCTCAAAGCGAAGTTTTCACTTCAAAAACACGTTTAAATCTACTTATATAGGTACCTATGCTTAACAATGGGTTATAATTGCCCAGTACCTAATGGGAAAAAGGAATGAAAAATGCGTAATTATGAAGTACGAGGATGTAAATTATGCGGATGCCTTTGGGCCCCATCTAATGTTTGTCCCTTACATTTTCAATTTAAATTCACTCGTGTTTTGGAGTTATTAACGTAGATCCCCTTGCTTTATTGTTGTCCTTAAGTCGTCTATTTTTGTCCAGTTGCTTTTGTTCTACATATACGCTGATTAAGTATGCAACACCTTCTATATATCTACTAATACTACTCTAATTTATTTTTAGGACTTTGTCGCTAAGTTGTCTTAAGCCTAAAGGTAAATCCAGGCTATATACAATCTTGTTTTAGCTTGGAATGTTATAAAGTAATTTTGAATAATGTGGACGTTACATAGCAAGAGTCCGCCACTAGAGAGCACATCAAAAGGCTCAACATCCTAGCTCTACGACTTGATAGGAGTTTAGAAGCGGTCGCTGTAGCCGAACACGGTTCTGAGACTATTATTGCAAGCGTCCATAGGCTACGGTAACTGCTTAATATCAGGCGTACCGTATACTTGTTTGCTTGCTACCTAAGTAGTGAAATAAATCTATCTGAATTTGCACCACAATACGTACAATCTGTCCCTACTACCTTTGGACCAAGAGCCAGCAACGTATTTAATTTGTCATTTCATAAGTCATGAAAATTCACAAATTAACTCTTATAACCCTGAGAATAATAAAAGTCTCTTCTGGCAACCCTCTGCAGCCGGAATGTTTAACCCTAAAATAACAAAGAGGGTAACAAATAAAACCTAATTTGGTTATGGTTTCTGTCCTAAAAACTGTAGTAAATGATATTGGCAGTAATTTCTATTTTAAATTAAGTGTTTTAGTTTATTTTAAGGTTAAACATCCCGGCCGCGGAGGATTGCCAGAACTTTTTATTATTCTGCAGGTATAAAAGAGTAAGTTTGTGAATTTTTATGACTTATAAAATGACAAAAGTAAATACGTTGCTGACTCTCCCTCTACTTGAATTGAGCCATGACAAGAATTTATCCGTTCTCACAATGTAGTATGGAGTATTTCAAAATGGGGTGACATTTTCAACAAAATATTTCTCTCGATATAGGCACGCTATACTCCCGTCTCACTGAACACTAAATCAAACGTGCCTAGTGCACCTCCTGTCACTCATATCACCCTTCTTCGATATCATTCACATGTTTTGCATTCATCGTTCAGTTCTTGGGCGACAGAGATTTGCGTAGTTTTATTTTTGTAAAAAGAGAGAGCCTTGTGTCGTGTCGTTTAATAAACACACAATTGAGTGGCCTGTTGGTCTAGTGGTTAGTGACCCTCACTGCTAAGCCGAAGGTCGTAGATTTGATTCTCACACGGGGCAAAATTTG
Organism: Trisateles emortualis; assembly: GCA_947095525.1. Lineage (NCBI taxonomy): Eukaryota > Metazoa > Arthropoda > Insecta > Lepidoptera > Erebidae > Trisateles > Trisateles emortualis. The sequence goes on along the minus strand of OX352736.1, from coordinate 13,041,577 downwards.
GGTCTGTGAATTGTATGTTTGTGAAGTCCCTTGCGACACAGGTCTTGTTCCCTAGTGCGGGAATTGTCTGTAAAAAAAAACCTCACGTTCAAAATGTTCCAGCACTTTCTAAAGTGTCAATACTTCAAGACCAACTTGAAAGGGAACAAAGATCTAAGAACAGAGTTAATCTCATTATACCGCGGAATTTAGTATCAAAGGCATCGACGGCATCTTAAAACGCTTATGAGAACCCCAGTACTCTTAATTACATTCCTTTGTTAGAAAATGCTCAGGTGACGATTTGAAAAATGTCATTAAAATCTAAAACCTTTAATTTTTTATGAACGTGGATTTATTTTCTTCAATGCTTCTTCAGGTCCTTATAACGATTTATTTTTGATCTTAATTTGGATTTCAAAACTTAAAGCTGGTTAGGTAATAAACGACGAAAAAGTAGTGTGTGCATTAAGGCCTAAACTCTTTCAGCTCTCTTGATAGAGGCGAGGAGACCCGTACCCAGTATTATAATTAGTAAACGATTTATGACTTGCTGGGAGAAATTGTATTACTACCCGACATAGCTAAACATTCATTAACACCTAATTTAAATTAACATTATTATCAGAGATTGTAATTAAAAGTTATATAACTATTCTTGATAGGGAACTCGAATAATTATACCAATTTAATGCACCGTTAACCCTCGATTAGTTGTATGTTAATTTTTAAACTACCAACTCGATAATTTTATTCAGACTAATTTAAACGATGTACCAGACAAGTTAAAGGTGTGTCCAAACTTAAAGTGGCAACGGTGCGCGGCAAACGCGCTGTGGTTGAACTTCTGCCGCGCGCAAACGTCTTTGCTATCGCCGCCGCGTGTTGAGGCCGCGCTCTTACCGCTCAATGTGTGGACACACCTTTACTTTATTATTTCTCCGACCGTTTCCGAACGCCAGCGAACTTAGTATAAAAATATTTTTAAACAAGAGTTTTTATCGATGACTGTTGTGTGTTGCAAAGTCCATAGGCTACAGTATCTGTTTATCATCAAGCGGGCCGTATGCTTGATTGCTTCCTTAGTAGTATAAAAAGTATAATCTTGTAACAAACTCAACTAAATTGAACAAAACATCCGAAATAAATCGATTCGGCCAGTGACGTGGAAAGTTCAGATAAGAAATTGAGACAACATTGACCCAATCATTGGAAGGTGCGGCTTATTGTGACACCTTATCTATAGAAACATCTGTAGGGGATGTCAGGAAGCAATTTGTCCAAGTCGTAAAATTGGAAAATTCAATTTCAAGATTATATTTCCCTTTATGTACCAACCTTGCTTGTAAAAATAAAAAACTTTATTATACGTAAAACGTTTTTAAAGTATTTTTTAGAAAATATTTTTATACGTAATACGTTTTTGAAGTTTCTTTTAGAAAATATTTTTATACGTAATACGTTTTTAAAGTATTTTTTAGAAAATATTTTTATACGTAATACGTTTTTAAAGTATTTTTTAGAAAATATTTTTATACGTAATACGTTTTTAAAGTATTTTTTGGTCTTTGATGGAGAGAGTAAAGGTGCCGTTTTCATAGACCGTAAAGGTAATGAGGGGTGTCATTTTTATCAAAGGGACAAACAGAGTTTTGTAATTTATATCCTAACATACAGCCTCAGAATAAAGAACAAACAGCTGTGTTGCGGAGATGAAATGGGATTAGAGACTGTGGTTATTGAAATGGTGTACTATGGAATTAGAGCCTGCATTGTGCCTTGTGTACGCAGATATATTATAAGAAGTAACTTAAGAAGAAGTTACTTGTAGTAAGTAATAATAATAGTCCTAAACCGATTTCGGTCATGGTGGCGTGCAACGATTTTACGACAACTGCCCCTTTAGACAAGTGGCATAAACGGTAGTCGAATCGAATAGAATAGTGGCAAATGTATAGGCTAAGACATTTGACATATTAGACGTAAATTTACGACATTATATCGTAAACTTACGTCTAATATGTCAAATTCCTTACATTAGCTGCGCTTATATCTTTTTCCTTTACGGCAATTCGACATAACCAGAGAGAGGTTAGGTGCATAATATATAACTTTACGTGTTTTGCAAGACGGTCCTCTCAGTACGTTTATCGAAAATGGTTATTTTTCTACGGAATGGCCTTGACAAAGTTGCTTAACATATGTGTTGCGGGTTCGATTCCCACACGGGACACAAATATAAGTCACAAATAGTTGCTCTAAGTCTGGGTTTAATTTGTGTCTGTGAAGTTTTCCGCGACACCGGACTTATTTTATAAAGAAAAAAAAAACAGAATATTAGTTAGAAGATAGTTTATGTCTACCTCTACGTGGCCTAAATACATGAATGCTAAAAGCTTTTAAAAGTTGTAAAGAAGAACGGAGTTTCTGTTATCATTAGGAAATTGGATTCGAAATCTTGACACAAATCAATCCGATTACGAAGTACAAACAAAAGTCAATAAGATATTTTTGAAGAGCGCTTAGATTTTATTTTATGGAAGATGGAGTAAAGTTGTGTCGGAGATAGTCGGAATAGAATACCTACAAATCTCATGTTTTTAACTGCACTAAATTTACATAGGGGGCAAGTAATTATTACCAAATACAGAGCATAATAATCGACTGTCACGTTATTAAAGCAAAGAGGCGATATATGCATGTACATAATAGCAGACCGCGAACGCATCTAGATAAATAAAAAACTGTTTTGCCTAGTGTTTTCACTTCTGTCGGCACTACAATACAACACCGACCGGCTGACTCTCTAAGAAACAGCGATGGCAAACTGACAGCTGTGATCGCAAACTGACAGTTGTGATTGCTCGGTGACAGCACAATCTATTGACTAAACGTCAAAAACGCTCGGTTTTTGCTCTTACGGAATACCGATTTTCAATCTGACAGCCACATTTTGCTCGGTTTTTGCGGTGGCTCGGTTTTTGCTGTTATGGAATAGCCCTGCGAGTCTCTGTCCTATTATCGACCAATAATAAATCATTTTGCTGACGAACTAAAGTAAAAGAGATAGATATATTTATGTTTACTTCGAATTGATTGGTTTCAAAGTTACATCGGCACAGTGGAATAGCGGGAATAGCAGGCTTCAATATTTGACATACATTTTATGAGATTGCTACTCTAATTGTAAATAAAGACAAATTATTACTAACAATGCATAGCTTAATCCATACAACATTATTTGAAAACCGAATGATTACTAGGACAAAGCCCCATTCCTTCACACGTCGTCTTCGACCCTTTATTATCCTCTGTCTTCGGAGGGTCTTCCCCATAGAGTATAACAAATAAGGGATGCCAGTACTGGCCGTAATCAACAAGATTTGTGAAGTATTTACTATTGTGAGACACTGTCATTTGTTATTGCTTAATCCCTTTGTAAAACGTTGCTTTTTACATACATACATATGTATATATCATCACGTAGAGACTATGGTACGCCAATTGACTGCCTCGGTGGTCCAGTGGACGCTGTATACGCCTGCTCTGCACGAGGTTGTAGGTTCGATTCCCACACAGGAAAAAACTTTGTGTGACCCACAAAGAATTGTTCTGAGTCTGGGTGTAATTTGTGTCCGTTAATTGTATGTTTGTAAAATCACGTCACAGAGCTTGTTCTCGAGTGCGGGAGTTGACTTTAAAAAAAAATCTTCCTCTATATAACCTCTTTATGCATGAAAATGTATTTAAAACAACTTGCCTTTTTTATACTACTAAGGTGGCAAACAAGCATACTGCCCGTTGATGATACGCAGTTACCGTAGCCTATGACGCTCGCAATACCAGAGGTATCACTTGTGTGTTGCCAAGCCATTTTTTGACACCAGGGCTTTAAGATGGAGTATCCCTGGGATCGGAATACGTTTCTTTCAAAACGCTTCCCTAAATGAGCGCAGGAGACCTGACTCACACTCACGCAGGAGACTCACACACAGGAACAAAGCTACACCGCTGTGTGTAGTTATTTGCGCTCGATCTCGCGCAAATAACTACACACAGCGTTACATACACACAACACTATTATGGTGCCCTACCTCTCTTATAACATAGGCCTTACGAAAGGATATCCCCAACTTTTTCTAGTTATTATTACTGTTAAATAAAAAAAACGCAACCAAATCAATTCATCTTTTTTTAGGAGCTACGGTACCTATCACAGACAGATACACAGCGGTCAAACTTATAACACCCCTATTTTTGCATCAGCAGTTAGAAAATCTCTGTATTATTTTGAATAACACCAAACTCATAATAAAACTCTTAAACAACAAAATGATGACAAAACATACAAAAAAACACAAACTGCAACAATTTTCTTGAAACTTTTTGTAAACAAAACATAATTACGTACCTACCTATATACACAGTTTCTATTCAACTGGAGACAAATAGGCTATGTTCCAACAATAAAACATTGTCTATATAGTTGTATTTATATGTAATATAGGGAGTTTGTAACGTAGCTGCGTAGTGGCGGTTGTGGACTCGTGGGGCGAAATGTTTCCGCTACGTAAAACCAGAGGGCGCCTCCATCGATCCGAGTTCCTACCTCCTTTACTTGTATTACGCCGTGAATATTGTCGAGATGTGACGAAATGTAAGGTTTTTATTGGTATTTTGTTAGAACAGGGTATATGTTTGAATTTTGTATGTCACTGTAATGTGACGTCAACGGGATTCACGATTCTAGAAAGAAAAGAAAGAAAGAAAAACTATTTATATTTACACGCAAGTTACGCACAATATACACACATCTAAGGTGACATATTTATATATATGTACACTGCTAGCTGTTTCCCGCGGCTGTTATCGCGATAAAAAGTAGCCTATTCGCTATTTCAGACCTATCAATCAATGTAATCTACATCTATGCTAAATTTCAACTAGCTCCAGTAGTTTTTACGTGAAAAATTAACAAACATCCATAATACCCATACAAAATTCTTTTAGTAAAAATAACTTGAAAGTTGAAAGCAAAAGTGCAACATCATCTTTATGCTTTATTAATAAACGTGGAATAGAATAGGTAGAAATTTATTATATAATCTCTCATTCTGTTATCAGTAATTTGACATTCGAAAGAAGAGGACAAAGCATGGCGTAACTTTTCACTCGCTACATCAAAGCGGTCAGAACTAAAGGAGTATCGTTGTATTGTTCGCATATAAGCTGAAGCTAAGCCTATATTTTATTAACAAACTAAACTATTGCTAAGCTAGCTCTATCTGATAAACAATAACATAAATAATATTATTATCTTGTTACGAACTTTTATTAAACTTGCTATGTATGCTATTTAGTTTGTTTATTTAGGTTCAATCCTTGCAAACAAGGTTACAACTATTTCCCGGTGTCAGATTGAACTGAAATTTAGTATAGGTATTGTGTAATACTAATATGAAACTGATCCAAATCGATCCGTAAGAGCAAAAACCGAGCCTTTTTGACGTTTAGTCAATAGATTGTGCCGTCACCGAGCAATCACAACTGTCAGTTTGCGATCACAACTGTCAGTTTTCCATCGCTGTTTCTTAGAGAATCAGCCGGCCGGTCCAGCACGATGAAACGTGAATCATCTTTTATGGATATCTCTGCGATAATAAAATAATTGACTCTTATAACGAGATATAGTTGCATAGCCAATCGCCTATACTTATTCCATTTTCGTAGTAAACGTCCAAGTTCTATAAGCATTGTTAAATAGCCGATGCCACACTGCACGTCATTACGTAGGCAAATGAATAAAATTCATAGTCTACTAATGTTTTGACTCAAGCTGACGCTGACGGAGTTTCAAAAGGCGCCCGTTTCCTCAGAGATTTAGATGTAAATGATATTACCGCGTGACGAGAATATTGTAAGATAATCTCGAAAAACTTCGACGCTTGTTCGTAATAAAAAATGTTTGTAAATTACAAAAAACATTTTTGGTGATTTACGACTGTGTTGGACAGAATTGGTACTCGTAAAAGATAAATACGGCTATCTTTTAATTAAACTGTTATCTTTTATTTTAATTCAGAAATATAAACTTAAAAATATTTTTTTTATTAAACTCTAGTGTTACAAGATTTAAGGTGTGCAACGAGCTTGTAATACCTACTTATGATAATATAGCAAGAGCTTATAGGCTATGGTAGCTGCTTATTTACCATCAGACGGGCCGTACACTTGCTTGTTACCGTGGCAGTATGCAAAAAAGTAATTTTTTGAGTAATATACCCAATGTTCGCAAGTTATTAGAATACTTACCTAGGCTAGTTCTTTAACTAGGTGGTTATAGTTTAGTGGTAGTCCATCCAAACAAATTACCCAAAAGACATCCATAACTAAACATAGGTCTACTGCAAGCATTTCCAAATTCTCGTCGGTTCTGAAAGGTTACCCAGTTAGTGGAAGTAGTCTTTGAAATCTCATCTACACTGTGCCACCAAGGTAGTTTAATACTTTAGTTAAAAGCATCCCTCTTACCTAAACCCTTAGATAATAAGTGTGTACCCAACGAGAGAATACATAAACTAAGTTACCCCAAAGAAACATTTTATTACGGCCACAACTCAAATTTATGTTGACCGTAAACATAGCTCGAATATTAAGGATAATATACATAGAATTTTCTATATTATTGAATTAATATTATGTTTGTGAAATATCAATAGGGATCGGACCTATTTCCCATGAATATTTTATCATTAAAGGCGTTACTTTACCTGAGAATATTGAACGTTTAATTTTAATAAAAATGTCCACAAAAACATTGTAGAGTAAAAAAACTATTTTTTTATATTAGCTAAACATAATTAAATTAAAAATTCTAATTTTGTGTGAGTAAAAACTATGAGAGAACATCGTGGAAAAATACTAATTTGCCCGATTAGTATAGGGCCTAATATACTTAAGACTTGGGATATCGCCAACGACCTTAGAGCATTTGGGCGAAGCAAACACGACCTAATTGTCTAGGCGAGCGCGGGGATGCAAACAGATATACTCTTTGAATGGACGTCTTATTCATTTTAATAAATTAAAATTTAAACTTATTCTAAAAATAACATTACCAAATTATAGGGTGTATGATTTCTTCAAATATTCATTTGTATATAAAAGCCAACAAAAAATGGTTTTATTTACACCTCTTTTGCCATCATTTTTTGAGTGAGGGCCTTAAGGACTTAAGGGAGAGTTAAGGACTTTCAGAATTAGAAACTGTTTTGAATTTGACGTGACTTTTTTTTATTGATGTTCCAACTTAGATAAATTTTATTATTTTATTTAATTACACTTAAAACAAAAACGATAACAGTAGGTACTTTGAATTTTTAAGTGTAGGTAGGGGTAGTGTGGTGGTAAGGGTAAAATAGAATATAGAAAATCAGTATCACATATACAAAGTTTAGAATAAATCGAAACTTCGATACATCAAACAATAATTTGATAACATTCTCACAAGTATCGACGACGTCGTCTGACCTTAACAGAAATACTTACCATACCGACAATGAGGGGTAAACCGGTTCTATAAATTGTGAGGGCTTTACAACGTCCATTCAAATTTGCGAATGCAAGATTCTTAAAGCTACTGACAACTTTCTTTCTCCGTGTGGTAACGGATTAAGAATACAAATGTCACCACCCCATTCCATCCCGTGGGTATCGTAAAAGTCGACTAAGGGAGTAAGTCAGGCAGACAATATCCACTGCAAGAGAGGGAAATCTCGAAACAAAACCCTATACCAACCCGTCTGGCCAGCGTGATAGAGTAGGCTAATATCCCTCCAAATGTATGGAGGAGACTCGTGCCCAGCAGTGAGACGTTTATGGGTTGAGATGATGATGACTGACAACTTTCTTAAAAAGATTGACATCAAACTACAAAAACCATAATAAGAAACGGAAAAAAGTTTAAAACCGTAAAACTGCAATGATTTTTGTTTATTCCGAAAGTTAAAGCTGGAGACTCAAAAAAGCTGACCTTGTTTTGTTTTTCACTGTTTTTAGTGGCAAAAGATTCTTCTTACTAATATTATAAATGTGAAAGTTTGTGAGGATGAATAGATTTATGTGTGAATCTTTGTTACTCTTTCACGTAAAAACAACTGAACGAATCTGGATGAAATTTGGCATAGAGATAGATTATAGTCTGGAATAGCGAATAATTTGTATCGTGATAACCGACATCCATGTGGGCGGAGCCGCGAGTAACAGATAGTCATATATGATAGATAGATAGATAGATAGAGAGGTATGGTATACTAGCAAGCAAGTCCGACTGGGGAAGGACCTCCACTTTACAGAAGACCACAGCTAAGTAACTACACACAGAGGTGTAGTTTTATTTCTTTGTGTGAGGTCAGGTCACCAGCGCTCATTTACGGATGCGTTTTGAAAGAAACGTATTCCTATCCCAGGGATACTCCCATCTTAAAGCACTGGGTTTAAAAAAATGGGTTGGCAACACGCAAGTAATACTTCTGGTATTGCAAGCGTCCATAAGCTACGATAACTGCTTAACATCTGGCGGCTCTTATGCTTGCTTGCCACCCAAGTAGTATAAAAAATATATATTGAATGCTAAGTTACCACAAAAGGAGGGTTGTCGTGTGTAAACGCGTCAACACAAAAGTTAACAAATCATTTAATAAGAATCAGCTTTTAGCCACTTTTTTTGTTACGATGCTATAGATAAACACAAATACATTTCTTATTTTTTCATCGAAAGTCAAAAGGTGACATGTCCATCATCTGTTATCCATACATTATCATGATAAATGGATGTTTAAATAAGACGGATACTCAATCATAAGTCAATCGATTTCTGTAGCAATTTAACCTCGACCCCGCAAACTTGTTCTGTATCATTCTTATCCTTACTAATATTATAAATGCGAAAGTTTGTAAGAATGGATGGATGGATGGATGGATGTTTGTTACTCTTTCACGTAAAGTAGTAAAGAGCAAGAAAAATCTCTATGAATTGTTGCGCCTTACAGGATAGACATAGCAATACTTCGCAGTTAGCACAAAACACAGACGACAGTCAGGCGGTATCTAAATGTAACAATACACTACAACAGGAATCATCAAAAGATAAGGAAGGTCAACCTGTCGAAATACTATCTATGTTGAGCAAACAACAATATAGGAAAAAAAAGCTTGCTATTTTGAGCAGCAACTCTAGAAACAATATTCTTTCAATTACTGAAGAAATGTTCCATGAAGACTACCAAATTTGTCATTATATAAAACCAAGTTGTGGTGTGGAAAATCTACTAAGTGATTTAAGGATTAAATTAAATACGTTTACATTGGAGGACTTTTGTATAATTGTTATTGGGGAAGAGGATTTCCGTAGGTCTAATGACTACAATAAACTGTTAAAACTAATAAGGGAAACATGTATAGATAATAATAATACCAATATTTTAGTGTGCTTACCCACGTATAAATATAGTTACTACAACACTATGTACAATTGCCGTGTGGAAACGTTTAATAATTTAGCGTACAGAGATAATTTGCTATATAATTATATGTATATTGTGGACTCAAATCTAAATCTGGTGTTTGATTATACGATGTTTACCAAAAGGAACGGGGTAATAAATAATAGAGGGGTACAAACAATATTTACTCAAATATCTCAATTAATTAAGGAAATTATAATAGAATATAAACAAACAATGGTCATTTCGGATGTAAATAACTGTATTGTAGATAATTTTTTTCGCTAATGTAAGTAAGTCCGATTTTTTAAATATTAATAAATTATGTATGAACAACTATTGTAAATTAACTATCTTTCATCAAAATATGTGTGGTTTAAATAATAAAAAGGATGACTTAGAAATATATTTGAACCAACTGGGTAAAAAAATAAGTTTTCTATGTATAACTGAGCATTTTTTGAACGATATATTGGTATCACAGCTTAATCTACTTAATTATAAGGTAGGTTCTTATAACACAAGACTGAATAAAAGTAGGGGTGGTTCTCTCATACTAACACATAATGACAGACCAGTAGAGGATGTAGAAATATGTAAACAGTTATATAAAATTGACTGTTTTGAAATTTGTGGAATAAGGGATTTAGGAACAAATGCTTATATAATATGTTGCTATAGAACACCAAATTATAAAAACTTTGAGCTTTTTATGGATAGATTGGAAAAATTATTACAACATTTTTTCAAAAAACCTTGCTTCATATGTGGGGACTTCAATATTAATATCTTGAACAATGATCAAAAACGCAATAACTTTATATCGTTACTCACCTGCTATAATTTCAGATATCTATTTGACTCACCCACTTTTGTCCGAAATGATACTGCCTCGTGTATAGATAATATTCTTACAAATGTTTGCGATAGTGACATAATCAACACAAATTTATATCACAATGGACTATCGGATGGGCATGCAGGTTTATTTTGTAATGTTTCTTTGGATATTATAAAAGGCGCAAAAGATTGCACTCAGTATATGTACATAGACCGTAGAATATATAACAAGGAAAACTATGAAAAATTCAGACTAGGTTTATTGGAGCGGGACTTGTACACGGGTGTAAATGAGTTTATTAAAAATATTAGCGAATTACATTGCTCATCCTTCAAAAAAACAAAGATTCGATTTAATTTATCTAAATCAAGCCAGTCTCAATGGTTAACTAAGGGAATTAAAGTCTCTAGTAGAATGAAACGCTTTCTAAGTACCATAAATAAGACATCATGCGACTATTCTATTTTAAAATACCAAGAACAATACAATAGAATATACAGAAAAGTAATAAGACAGGCAAAGAAAATGGAAGCTAGTAGAAAAATTAAAACAGCTATTAATTCCAGCAAAGCTATCTGGCAAATCGTAAACAATCACATGAATAAATATAAAAAACCTAAAAGTAATAAAATTATGCTTAAAATTGACAACAAAATAATAGATGATCAGGCCGAAATCGCCAATTTATTTTCTAAAAAATTCGATAGTAGCACGTTAATAGATAGCTACGATAAGACATTAGCAACAGAATATCTAACACAGAATAAAACTAGAGTAAATAATAGTATGACATTTGAACCAGTTACACAATCTGAAATTTTAAAGATAATTATTGGTATGGAGAGTAAAAACTCGTATGGTTACGACGAAATCCCACTCACCGTGCTCAAGGATAGTGCTCATATTCTTGCAAATCCAATCGCTAATATGATAAATGAATGCATAAAACAAGGGGAGTTTCCAGATCAATTTAAAATTGCTAGAGTGCTACCAATACACAAAAAGGGCTCTAAGACTGATTTAGATAATTATAGACCCATTTCACTATTGTCGATACTGGCAAAAATATTTGAAAAAGTTATTAAAACGAGACTGGTAAGACATTTAAACCTTTTTAATGTTATAGATAGCCACCAGTTTGGTTACCAAAAAAGTTTAGGAACAGTAGACGCTATAGACTCACTGGTTAGTGATATAGTTAAAAAATTAAATGATAAATTAAAAGTTGCCGGCATATTTCTCGACCTAAGCTCTGCATTTGATACCGTAGAACATAGTATCTTATTAGTGAAATTGGAACACTATGGCATTAGAGATAATGTTTTAAAATTATTCTGCTCATATTTAAACAACAGACAACAATTTGTAGAGATTAGATCAGTGGTTGACAATTATGAGACAACTTATAAATCTAGCCTTAAAACTATAAATAGGGGAGTCCCTCAAGGCTCAATACTTGGCCCTATCTTCTTCATTATTTTAATTAACGACCTGTCAGCGTATGTAAAAAGCATTATGCCTGATATTCACCTTGTAATATACGCTGATGATACAAGTGCTGTGATCGCTAGTGATAATATTGTAAACACAGAAATTGCTGCTAACAAATTATTAGGTATCTTTGAAGAATGGTTTGCCAAAAATAACTTAAAGCTTAACGCTAGTAAAACCAAATGCATGTTATTTAAATCTACTGCTAGACAAAATGATAATTTAAAAGTACAGTCTTTGGGGAACCATATTAGTTTAGTCGATCACTATAAATTCTTAGGTGTTCAAATTGATAATCTATTTACCTGGAAGCATGAATTAACAGCCATTACCAACTCAATTAGCAGTGCGTGTTATGCCATCAGAAGTCTTAGAGACGAATTAACTATTGCTCAGATTCGACCTATTTATTTTGCCTTAATTGAGTCTAAACTTAGATATAGCATAAAGTGTTGGGGAAATAGCTATAAGTACAATTTAAATTCTGCTTTCATTATGCAAAAGAGAGCCATAAGAACCATGGTAAGAATCGACCAAATTGAATCATGTAGATACTATTTCAAGTCACTAAAAATTTTAACTGTACCATGCCTGTATATTCTTGTTCTACTGAGTGATTTAATTAAAAACTTTAATAAATTTGAAACTGTAGATGAGAGAAAGATTAGAGAAGCAACTCGGCGAAAGGCTCTACCCAATCTTATGAAGCATAAGTTAAATATTGTAAAGCATAGCTCAGGGGTGCAGTCTATAATTTTATTTAATAAATTGCCAGTAGAACTTAAAACATTATATAGTTTGTATAAGTTTAAAAACAAACTCCGTGCATTACTTCTGGAAAAATGTTACTATAGCATAGAGGAGTACTTAGAAGATAAATGTTTGTGACATTAAATGTAAACAGTGATGATTGCCAACTATATCTAGGAAATAAGTTTTAGTATTATTTATTGATTAATTATATTATTATTGTTTTTGAATATCCTTTTGTTATTCCTCATTAAATTTAACCTTATTTAATTATTTTGACATTGTTCCTTTTTTATATTGACATTTCACCATTGTTGACATCATTTTTAAATTTATTTTTGGTATTGTGATCTTTGTTATTTATTATTTTAATTTAATTAGCCAATAGTTATATATTCGACACAAATGTAATTTTGTTATGAATAAATGAAATGAAATAAAAACTACTGAACGGATTTAGATGAAATTTGGCACAGAGATAGATTATGGTCTGGAATAACACATAGGCTACTTTTGACAGCGATAACCGACATCTACGCGGGCGGAGCCGCGGGCAACAGCTAGTAATAAATGTTTTGATCATACAATGGCGAAGCCGCGGCCGAGAGCTAGTATGTCTATATTTTAAACCAAAGACATTTTATTTTACAAGCGGTGGCGGCCGAGTGGGAAAGTAACCGATTTGCGAAAGGTGCGAGTTCGATCCCGGGTGGCAGTACCAATATGAATTTCATTTTGTGGAGTTTATAATAATATTTACTAGTCAAATGATTCGCCATCATGCGAACCACATGTCTTAGAAGTAATTGTAAAGACATGTCAGATTCACCAACCCGCATGTGAATTAAGGCCTTCTCTCTCTCTTGATAGAGGAGACCCGCAGTGGTATTCCGTAAGAGCGAAAACCGAGCGACCGCGGAAACGGAGCAAAATCTGGCTGTCAGGTTTAAAATCGGTATCCCGTAAGAGCAAAAACCTAGCCTTTTTAACGTTTAGCAATCGTGTGTGCCGTCACCGAGCAATCACAACTGTCAGTTTGCGATCGCTGTTTCTTAGAGAATCAGCCGGCGGTGCCCAGCAGTGGGACATACATGGGTTGCTATTATAGTCGCATTAATGTATTAGCCCAACGGCAAACAACATAGTAGTCACTTAGCACTGCGTCAAAGAAGCCAGCATTTACATACCAAAGACAACTTCGCCTAGTCACTCTGTATAAATAGACGCTCCCTGCTTAACCATTACAATATTTGATTTATAGCCAACAATAGCCTGTTGAGTAAAATATTATGAAGGCGGTTCAGCATGGGGGATGAATAGTTGTAGGGAAAGTATGATATGATGTATTTGTACGGTGAAATGAAATACGTATCTATCGTGTATACTGTATAAGTACCAGACGCGTGACAGGCATAAGCTGGCTCTGGTACCAGATTGACTAACCAAGTCTAGTAAGGTTACGCACGTTATAGGACCAAAGATATTTAATAGTTTACCACTATCAATTACAACGGCTTTGACGAGATACAACGTGTTGTAATTCTTATAATCATGTACTTAATAGCTTTAAATAGCAAAATTTGTACGCCACAACCTGGCGGAATATGAACGAATCTTGTTATTAATTTTAAGATTACTTGTGTACCATATTCTAACAAATAAATGATTGATTGAGATCAAGTTTTCAGTCAAAACTAAAATATTGGCTCTGTCGGGAGCCGTTCAACTCTGTGGAAGAACTGACAGAGGGTAATTTTAATACAAAACAATAATGTATAATGTGATTTTTTTATGTATTTAATTTTGTTATTTAATTGATAATTTAATTTTGAAATTGTAATATTTATTTTTATTTATTATAAATTTAATGTAATCTTATTTGTAATTTATAAATGTTTCAAACGTAATCAAATTGACCTATAATTTTAACAAATTATGAATAAAAAAGTTTACTGCAACTACTAAGTCTAGGGCTGAAATTTGGAACATACTTTCATTTTATAACGTCCGCACGCTCTAAGGAAGGATTTTAATTAAGAAAAAGAAATGTTTAAGAAGTCAGGGCTTGCCACTAGTCAAAAGTATGAATTGTTAGATATTAATAACTGTGTAGTGAAATTTAAACTCTAATAACATTATTTTTATATTTTTCTTAATTGAATGCCTCCAAGTAATAAATATATAGTTGCTAGTCTATTCTGTTTTGGGGTAACGCAAACATTTGCCCAAATAACCGTTCTATAAAAACTCACCGTAAAGGACTAAAGGAAGTCAACGTAATATATTCCATGGGGAATAGATTTATCAACAATGACTCAACTAAAACCGAATTATTACTCACACCACGTTGCTAACCATGTGTAACTCATTTTGTCGGGAGCTTAATATGGTAAGTATCGTGGAATCAAAACGGCTCATTTAAATTTAGTTTTAAATAACTACGTACCATAGTCTAAGGCCGAAGATATAAGGGACTGGCAGCGGCCGTAGACGGCAGCAGCGCTGCGAACATTTTATATTATTCCAGCATTTTTAATTGCTAAAAGTACAGTCTCGTTCAGAGGGCCTCTTTTGCAGCAGTCCGAGTACGAGACACTCGACTGCTCACGGCGCGGCGTTGCATCACATTTTCGTGCCAGCGAATTAACATAGACATTATGTAAATTGATCTTAAGAAGAAGAATACGGTCATCTGATCCCAAACTAGACAGTACTAAGGCAAATGGTGGTCGTCTGTAAGTTGGAGTCAGTCAAGTCCCAGTCAGCTATTAACCCCCACTTGCTCTTCTGTGGCTATGCAATAAAAATACATTAAACTTTTTCAGCCAGGTTACTATTAGGCAATCGAGTCGCGATTGTCCGCGACATTGCTTAAGGGGATTTCACTTCTCTTCGGTAGTGTGGTCCTACCCTAGTGGAGCTTGCTCGGTTGAATGGTATGTAACGCTCGGATATGTATCGCGTTAGTGAACACAATAAAGAAAAAAGCACACACACAGACAGCTAGCAAAGGTTTTTCACAAATCTAAATCCTTACTAATATTATAAATGTGAAAGTTTGTAAGGATGAATGGATGATTGTTACTTTTTCACGTAAAAACTTCTAAACGGATCTGGATGAAATTTGGCACATAGATAGATTATGGTCTGGAATAACACATACTTTTTGCAGCGATAACTGACATCCACGCGGGCGGAGCCGCGGACAACAGCTAGTACATACATATTATAGAAAAATTATACCCAAACACAGAACAAACAATCAAGAATAAATTTCTTATCTGTAATGGTCTCTTAAAGAAAAGCCCACTTCATAAGGGTCTATCTAAACGTTAGCAATATACACAAGCTTTGTGTCCACCCAAGGAGAAGGCAAAAGTCATTACTTCTGTTAGTTTTGACAGCCTTTTAGAGAGCCCACTAGATTATCCATCTAACCCTATGTTTATTCTATCGCTAGACTTTGTGTCAAGCTCAAATGTAAGAGATTTTTTTTTTGCGTTAAAAGCTTTTACGCAAGACATAAATCTGTTTTCCTAATGGGGAAAAGGTCCGCTGTAAGTCATTTTTTTTCTTTTAATGATAACTCCCGCACTAGAGAACAACCTCTGTGTCGCGGGGGATTTTACAAACATACAAATTAACGGACACAAATTATAGACGCAGAAGATTTCTTTGTGGTTCACACAAAGTTTTGTCCTGTGTGGGAATCGAACCCACATTCTTGTGCACAGCAGGCGCATACCGCGGCCACTGGACCACCAAGACAGTCAAGATAAATAGGGAAGTACAATAGTAATTAAATCTATAAATTAAATAGTAACGAATTTATTATGACTTAAGACAACATAAACTAGAGGACTTTTTAAACGTATAATTCACGGACACAAAATACACTTAGGCTTGGAACAACCATTTAAGGATTACACAATTTTGTCAAATGTAAATGGTGAGGTTGACCACTGAGCCAACGAGTCATTTGATCATATTTTGTTCCTTTGATCATAAAATACTGACACTTAAATTTGAAGCGACAGTAGAGCAATGTTTAGTTTTAATCTCACTAGTAATGGGATTTCGATGATTGAAATGTTTAAATTGAACACACATTAACATTTATTTATTTAGATAACTCCATTTAAGCATTTCCTAACTCGATTAAGACAAATTCCTTTTAAATAGAATCAAGCGTGCGGCTGTTAAGTATAAGCTTATAAATTAAGTTTAAATCAGGCATTTGATTGACAAACTTTTTAACACTTTTCTACGAAGTTTATTAAACTGGCTTTCTCCCGTGGCTTCGCCCGACTGTACACGAGAAGAGAGATCGTTCAACCGTTTTTTCGTGAATGAGTAACAAACATCCATCCAAACTTTTGCATTTATAATATTAGTAAGATAAGATTTCTGCATCAATACCAACGAGTGTACTGTAAACGTGCTGCAGCAGTGATACAATTGCGATATCAAGATTCTGAGAGGTTTTTGGGAATGCTCCAAAGAATTGTTTAACTTTTGCTTTTTGCCTTCGTCACCATTTTAGCCATGCTCAACGCCGCAGCAAAATTTACGCGTGCTACGTGGAAACGATTTCGCAAAGCACGGATCGCTTTTAGAGTTCATTTCTTCCAAGTAATTATAGGCTCTTAAATGAGCTACCTGCTACAAATAAGACAACCCTATCGCATTGAATGTAATCATCATCATCCATCTCAGCCAAAAGACAGCCACTGCTGGACATAGACCTTCCCCTAAAGTTATCCGCATCACTTGGTCCTAAGCTCACCTTCTCCATCGGTTGCCCGCGACCTTTACCAGGTCGTCGGTCCACCATGTTGGAGGCAAGCCCACGTCTTCCAGTTCGTGGTCGCCACTCTAGAACTTTTCTGGCCCCTGATTTCTGATACTGCGAAACATGTGCCCTGGCCATGTAATTACATACATACATATATGTATAATCGAAATAGTTAAATAAAATAAATATTAATTTATATTGGCTCTAAATTAATGATTACGAGCCTTACGAAGCCTACATTTGGTTTTATATCCACAGTATTTATCTACCACATCTCGTAAACGCCAAACGACGAATTTGAATAATCAGAACGACCGGCGTCAGCTGCAAGCAAAGTACGAGCAGAAGTACCATTTTATGGTAAACCACGGTACGGCGAAGCCGGCATTCTAATGAAGAGTGGGTTTTCTATTAACCTATGCTGTTTGTGCCAGAAGCAAGGCTGAATTTTCTTTATTTTATCTTACCACCCGTAATGGTTGACTGGTAGAAAATGCCTTTGGCATAAAGCCCAATAATTATTTTTGTTATACAGAGAGCAACGGAGTTAGCTGTACAGGGCCGCTATATGAAGATTAGTTTTTTAGGAAAACGAATGTATATAGCGGCCCAGTACAGCTATCTCCGTTGCCGACTGTACCAATCTTCTAACATTATGCTACCGATAAATTGTTTAAATAATACTGTTTTTTTTCTGGTGAAAGTTATAATTAAATTATATTATGTTTTTTTATACTACTTGTGTAGTTAAGATTCATACGACCCATCTAAGCAGTTATTGTAGCCGCTTGAAATACCAGAGGTATCATTTGCATGTTACCGACCCACTTTTTTACACCATGGCTTTAAGATGGAGTATGGATAAGAAAGTTTTGAAAATGGCGGTGTTTACAGTCCCGCGCCTCGGAAAGCACGTAAAGCTGTTGGTCCTGACACCTGATCTCTCTCCGGTCGTGTTAGATTGTCGTCCTATCGAACACTAAGAGTGAAGGAATAAAGAGTATACTTGTTTGTGCACACATTAGTGCAATTTCCCGCGCAGATGGCTTCTCTCCGTTAAGATTAACCGCCATTACCGAAATTCGGTTAGGAGGACATTATTATTATTATATCCAGTAATCAAATATAATGTAGTAGGTAAGTACCTATCTTCTATGCAATTTTACTATTGTCCAGCCATGCCGATCTATCTCCAAACAAATTCTTCGACAAAACAAAAAAAAACTACTTTTTCCAAGAGGATCGAATCAGAAAACATTAGTTAATAAAAGAACATACCGCAAAAATTACTATCAATCAAAATAGACAAGATATTAAGTACAGTGATATAAATGTCTTAAGCATCTGCTGCAAAAACGATACATTTTTAATATCGTCCAATAAAATATCCAATATAACGTAAATATTTCATAGTAACGTAGCAGCTGTGGGGTGTTCTCGTCTGCCGAAATGCTCGAGGCGTTCAGGACATTATGCCTTGTCGTAATATTCAACGTTTCCCTAGACAACAATGACAGAGAGAAAATTTTCTCTTATCTCCTAAACTAACCATTTAAGCTTTGCGTTAAGTTTTTTGTTTTTATATTATTTGGTGGCAAACAAGAATACGGCCTGTTTGGTGTTAAGCAGTTTCTTTCGTATCGTATCGTAGGCTATGGACGTTTGCATTACCGGTAACGGAAAAAGTATGGGATTTGACATAAGTCTACGATATAATATACTAAACATACGTCAATTTGCTTTTATGACTTTTCGATTCGACTACCGTTTATGCCACTTGTATAGAGGCAGAAGTATCACTAGCGTGTTGTCTTCTTGCCGTCCAAAAGAAATAACTGAAGGGTTTTGCCAAGGAGTATCCTTAGTAAAGGAAAACGGTAGGTAAGCGTTTACTGGTGACCAGTAAAGAAAGAAATAAAAAAGTTTTATTTGCTCTTACATTCAATAAACTTAAAATTACTACATTTCATAAACCTAAATATAAAAAAGCAAATAAGGCAGTACTCAAGCATAGAAAAACAACTACACCGCTGTGTATTTATTTGGCTGTGGTATTCTATTAATTGGAGATCCTTTCCAAGTCAAGTTTGCTTGCTTGTAGGATACCTTACCTCTCTTAATAAGAGAAATGTACCACATTATAGTAAACTCGAACGAATTTATGCATTCGTTGAACTTTCAAAGGCTTTATTAAGGAAGTTAGCGTACATTAAAGAAATTTGCTGGTAGTATTTTATTCATGAGGTGTGAGAAGAAAGAAGTTCTATAGTTTGTAAATTGTTTACTTCCTTTGTCTGATACCTTAATAGTGAGTTTTAGAAATTCACCGTAAACCGTGCAGTAAAGAGGTTTTAATGTTCTTTTTCCAAAAGTCAACATTTTATTGCCATAAATCCTTACTGTGAAATTATAAATGTGAAAGTTTGTAAGATTGGATGGATGGATGGATGGATGTTTGTTACTCTTTCACGTAAAAACTACTGAACGGATCTGGATTAAATTTGGCACAGAGATAGATTATGGTCTGGAATAACACAGGCTACTTTTTGCAGCGTAACCGACATCCGCGCGGGCGGAGTCGCGGGCAACAGCTAGTTCATTATATGAATAGAACGTTTGCTCAATAAGCCATACATAGAGCCTTTGGTATCTTAACCCGCTGATCGTTTACCGATCAATGAGTGCATTAGCTTTGAGCGCCTCTAGCACTCATACCAGTGCATGAACCTTTGAAATACCCTAATAAATACTTTAGCTATATAACTAGCGACATACTGTTATCTTGTGCTAACGAATCATACGAAAAGGAAAAAATAACAGATTTTAAGGGATTTGTTCGTCTGAATCAATAGCAAAGAGATTAGCAGAAAGTTACGCTAGTTTGTAAAAGTTTTCCTTTCCCTCCCTAGTAGTCTACGCTTCTGTCGTGCAAATAATATATAGATTAATTTATTTCGTGGACGTTTTCTTTTCCTATGAGAAAGTAAAGTTTTATACGGATTTGGGGAAAGGTTGATGAACCATGTTTGGAAGGAAGAACAAAGAAATATTTTGTCTGAGAGTTTATAACCGTTCGGTTAATAATTTCCTGCTGTGGCGTAGCTTTTGCGTGATATTAAGGTAAACTAATGTGCAAAAATAACACATGAACAACGGCTTTACGTGCTTTCTGAGGCACAGGGTAGAAACAACGCCAATTTCCAAACTTTGGATAACTAAAATAAATTTCTTGACGGGAGAACCTAATATCTATTTTTGGTTCAAACCCGGAAATCAAACCCAGAATTTCATTATCAGCACTCAACGACCACTAAACCCACGATGCAGTTACTTACATAAAATTTATCTTCCCTAAGCTAAAGCGTTTTAACAGACACGTCACGACGAGATACTTGATATATTGACTGCCTCGGTGGTCCAGTGGGTGCAGTATGCGCCTGCTGTGCACGAGGTTGTGGGTTCGATTCCCACACAGGGACAAAACTTTGTGTGATCCACAAAGAGTTGTTCTGAGTCTGGGTGTAATTTATGTTCGTTAATTGTATGTTTGTAAAGTCCCCTGCGACACAGAGCTTGTTCTCTAGTGCGGGAGTTGTCTTTAAAAAAAAAAAAAGATAAGACCTTCAACCTAAAACTCCGAACACCCTATTTATGTCAAAGGTGCTTCTATGTACAATAGGATGGAATATTTTATTTTCAAGAATATGGTTGGTAGGATGTTACAATATTATTTTTGATACAACATATTCTGCCAGTTGTGGCGTGTAAATATTTAGAAACACAGACAAAACAACTTATAATCTAATGAATTAACACTTAATATTGCAATACGTCGTAAGTTATATATTAGATATTATTATTATTGGAATTTTATACATAATTATATTGTAGCTTATATGTCTAGTTTATATTGGAAATTATTTTGATGAGTGAATTCATAAATAATACCAGAATGTGGCAATCTGTAGTGCTTCGTTGGCGTTTTGGTGTCGAGGGAGGATTATTTTTATTCACTATTTTTAAGAGGTTTTACAAAAACATAGTTCAAAATAAATTAATGGGACTCATAGTCAAATATGAGCTATATTGGACTATGAGTCCCATTAATTTATTTTGAACTAAGTATTTGTATACTAAAACTTAAAACTTCATACCAACTTTTACTACTTACCTAAATATTTGTACTATCTAACATAATGTATGACTTTACACAACACAGCAGCTGCTCCGACATAGGTTCAGACAAAATAATTAAAAAAAAACTACAACATCATACTTTTATATTGCACTGATCCGATCACATAGCACCCCACCCTATCCTACTCTAAGGTGCTTTTACATTAAATTCATAAATAATACCGGAGTGTGGCAATCTGTAGTGCTTCGTTTGCACGTCTGGTGGCGCGGGAGGGTTAGCTGCATGTTCATAAAAGCTCATTTTATGGTAATGCTACGTCGGCGGCAACTATTTGTGCAATTTGAGCAAGCCACTTTGAACAAGCGAGACTTGTAAATATTCATGGGTATTGTACACATTATTGTATGTTCATACTGTTGCTTTTTCCATGTTAGGGGGTTAGTTCGTTTTGTTTTGTAGGGAAGAGAGTTTGTTTCATTCGTTTTGCTCTTGTTTTTATTGGCAATATAAAATCTATGGGGTTTTGTCAATCAAGTACGAATTCAGTTCAAGTTAATGTATTTTTTTATGCTGCCAGTGGCAAACGAGTATATGGTGCTGACCTCACTACCTTCTATGTTCTTGAACCCTAATTTTTAATATATATTTATAAAAATATATATATTATAATTTCTACTAAATAACAGCATTAAATACAAGATACCACTAATCCATTACTACTATTATTTACTACTTGTGTTTTGAGTATGTGGTATACCTACATACAAAAAAGCGTAAGAAGGTTCATTAAATTAAATTTACATTTAACACGAATCAAATCCCATACATTTGCTTATCTATTATATTCGATTCGACTACCGTTTATGCCACTTGTCTAGAGAGGTAGTTCAGTCAATAATGCATAACATTTACCTTCTATACATATTCTATAACATTAATCTACGTAGCTACATGTAAGTAAACGTATCCCGGAATACGTAAAAGGGAAAACATAGGGTTTCGCATAACAAGCACCTGACCGCAATAAAACACCTGCAATCCCGAGCTTCTTTCTTTTACCGTCTAAGGTTTGGCGCAAACGAGCCACCAGATGCGGCTACTGGTGGCTAGCGACAAGATTTTTCATACAATCTGTTTGGACCCGCCGTACTCGCGTGCCGCGACTTAGGCAACCTGTCCATTGAAGCGCAGCGCGGCTGCGGAGTGGGGAAAGGGAGAAATATTAACCAATAGGATTACATAATGGAGTGGACGGCAGACTTTATGCAATTCTTTGTTTCTCCTCTCCACAGCTATGCTCCGCTTCAATGAACAGGCAACCTAACCGTGCCACCGGTGGCCACCACTCGCTATTTCAGCAGGAGAGTGAAACAAATTGTCACCTACCACCTTCGTTTGCGCTATACTAAAGGACGTTGGGCGTCAGTCACTAGTGGCTGTGGTCGGAGGCCCGTTTGCGCGCATCCTTACATACCGATCCCCTCGTCTCCCATCCCTCTTAGTTCGTAGCGTGTCGCGAAAACAGGGGAAATTCGAACAAAGAAAATACGTGAACAATTTGCAAACCTTCGCGACAATAAGAAATTTTGCGTTGTTATTGTTTCAAAGTTCACTAAAGGCAATTATTTGTGTACCGCGAGAAATTAGCTCGTTATGTAAATTAACATGTTTTGCCCTATTTTGTACACAGACGTTGAAATTAAGTGTTAAAGTTCTTTGTTTGATAGTGCTTTCTATTTTGAACAAAAACAATGCGGGTGTTCTATTTTAGATATAAAGCTACAGTAGGCCATCGTATAGGTCGAGAGTCAAGATACACAGAGATATCATACACCTAACTCATAATAGTTCGCAAGTTATGGTACGTAGTAAGAAGATCGTGTTAGTATGATAATCAACCTCATTGATTAATTCATGATTATGAAATTGACATAGGATCAAGCTAGTCGATATTGAAAAGCGCCGATGGATTTAACCTTACCAGACGTATGGTGTGTAGTGTGGATATTAAACACGGTTTCCGTCTTTTGTCCGTAGTATCGGTTTTGAATCGGTCTTTATGTATTGTACTACCTATAATGTAATCTGTGGCATATGTACTTTGACAATTAACCTACTACTAGACTACTAGATTTTGACTGCACGGTTGGTTCAGTGGCTTAAGTGGTAACCTCGCCATTAACCACTGCGCGGCGTTTTGTGGGTTCGATCCCTATACGGGACAAAAAATTGTGTGATCCATTAATGATTTCTGAGTCTGAGTGTCTTTTGTATCCCCCGTGACACAGGCCTTGTTCCCTAGGGCGGGAGTTGTCTTTTAAAACAAAACAAAAAAAAATTATAAGTAGGTACCTGCAGGAGTCGCATGGTGGTCGAAATTCAACCGTAATTGCATTCTGCTGTCCTTCTTCGTATGAACTTTAACTGTGGCAATTCTCAGACGCGTAATGTGCTTAAAAAGAGGTACAACGTTTTTTCTTGACGTATTAATATTAATATGTAAGAACTATTTAAAATATCTACATTCTCCCAACAAAGACATTATACCTCAAATATAAAGCCATTAATTTACATAACAGTATAATATATTCATGCCATCAAGTATTGAAATTCTGCACATTAATTAGAGTACATACGAGACAAAATGTCCAGGGTTAGGATCTGCTAATTTTAGATCTACAGCTCTAATAAGGCTGACATTACGCTTAACATCGAGAGATTATATATATTATTATAAATTAAATAACATTTCAATAACACTATAAAACTAAAATAACTTCTCAGTTCCTACAATAAAATTAAATAATAATACAATTGTAGAATACAAATGTCACCACCCCATTCTATACCGTAGGTGTCGTAGGAGTCAACTAAGGGAGTAAGTCAGGCAGACATATCCACTGCAAGAGAGGGAAAACTCGAAACAAAAACCTATGTGGCGCGTGTTAGAAGAGGCCTATGTCCAGCAGTAAACTGCGATAGGCTGATTGATTCTAGGACAGCTCATACACAGCCACAAAAATTTGGCAGAGCCTGTAATGTTTCTACCAAATAATTCTATAATCGATTGTTTGTTTCGGGTCTTAAGTTTAACTTACACTCAGATACGAAACAAACAATCGTGCTTATTACACAAATAGTTCTCTGTGTAGAAATTAAACATAAGTCCTCTGACTTAATAGTTACAATCACTAACCACTAAATAAATCAATATGTTAGTCAAATCAAGTCAAGTCATCAGACACTTTAATCACGCCAATTTGATTGACAAATTACGTGTACACCGGAGCTTAACAAATACAGCATCATACTCATACGTTCAAAGCCAACCTATAATAGGTTACCTTTAATTAGCCCGCAATGTAACTCGTCATGCTTGGAACGTCATGCCGTCATGTCGTCATGCTCGGATCAAACGTGCAGTGTAACAAGGTGATTTGGAGCGCACTTATAGACGCAGGCCGCTGTGAAATTAGCTGGGACAACCAAGTGGCTGTACAGCGGGAAAGAGGGGGGCTGGATATTGATATACATCATTACGTGTGCTTAGGTATTGTCACGTTTGAGCGTGTTATTGAAACTGGAATTGCTGTTACAGCCATTTTAAGTGGTCTGGTACTAATGTGATCGACAACTTGTTATATATCTAGCTTTTGCCCGCGGCTTTGCTTGCGTGCTATGATGATTCAAGGATAATGTAGCTACCTATTAATTAAATGATTTTCAGAATTGGATTTGTAGTTTCAGAGGTTACCAAAGAGAATCCCTTTACAATTCTACTCTACATTCACATTTTAGGTTGCGGCAAAATTGCTTGATTTACAAATAATAACATAGAATAACGCCTTATTTTTTCAAGGGATAGACAGGTTCATTTCACCAAGATTGTTGAAAATGAAACTGACTCTTAACTGCTTAACATCAGGCGGGGCCGTATGCTTGTTTGCCATCCAACTAGTATAAAAAAATAGATTTCTTTCTATTTAGGTAATATTAAGTTTTCATTCGACTTTATAAAGAATTTCCACTAAAATATGCTATCAGAACGACGATTAAGACTTAACCAACTGTGAAGAAAATTTCAATATCGGTTCAAACGATCTCAAGATAGTTTTATCTTCGGATCCCTCGAACTAATAAATTCCCAAGTTTATTGCTTTATTTTTAAGCTCGTTCTATAAACCGTACCACTTTTGCATATGGACCTCTATTAGGAGCAAATTTCTTGATAGAAAGAAATAATTTATAATAAATTCATCATTATATTCATCATCTCTAATTAATCTTTAAAACTGGAAAGAAAGAATAAAACAATTGTTTCAGCAACTTTAAATCTGGATTGCTAATAAAAAACGAAACAATTATTTCGTTTAGTCTATATCTAGATTGCAAAGAAAGAAAGAACCAATTATTTCGGTTACTTTATATCTAAGAAAGAAAGAAACAATTATTTCGGCTACTTTATATCTAAGAAAGAAAGAAACAATTATTTCGGTTACTTTATATCTAAGAAAAAAAGAAAGAACCAATTATTTCGGTTACTTTATATCTAAGAAAGAAAGAAAGAAACAATTATTTCGGTTACTTTATATCTAAGAAAGAAAGAAAGAAACAATTATTTCGGTTACTTTATATCTAAGAAAGAAAGAAACAATTATTTCGGCTACTTTATATATAAGAAAGAAAGAAACAATTATTTCGGTTACTTTATATCTAAGAAAAAAAGAAAGAACCAATTATTTCGGTTACTTTATATCTAAGAAAGAAAGAAAGAAACAATTATTTCGGTTACTTTATATCTAAGAAAAAAAGAAAGAAAGAAACAATTATTTCGGTTACTTTATATTTAAGAAAGAAAGAAAGAAACAATTATTTCGGTTACTTTATATCTAAGAAAGAAATAAACCATTATTTCGGTTACTTTATATCTAAGAAAGTAAGAAACAAACAATTATTTCGGTTACTTTATATCTAAGAAAGAAAGAAACAATTATTTCGGTTACTTTATATCTAAGAAAGTAAGAAACAATTATAACGGTAACTTTAAATCTGGACTGTAAAGAACGCAATATTATTTCGCCGTGCCACGTGATTCATGTAAATATTCACAAAGTGAAAAGTAATCCTGCTCCGGGCTCGTTTTTTTTCCACATTTCTTTAATATTTAAATATATTTGAGCTGATTGCATAGCAAAAATGCTAAAAATATTTATTAATATATTTAGTCTAGTATATAGTAAACATTTAATAATTGCTAAAGACGCATCATAGTTTGTTTCAACAAATATTTTGCACTGAACTTTGACATTAATACTCGTAAATAAAGTTTTTGCTAACGAAAATTTAGTTTTCTTGGGATTAAGTTTTACGAGCTTCCAACTTCATAGACTTGAAAATTTGCAAGCCGAACTAATTACCATAAAAGTAATTGAAAATACGGCAAAGTTGAAAACTTTATAGAGGTGATAGAATTTCAGCGGGATATCCAAATTATCACAGTTCACACCGCTACCGTGGCTCTACTATAACATCCTTTTAGCTATTAATTTTCGATCTTAATTTGAAATTTGTAACATGTCAACTTGATTACGTAACTTTAAAGTTCTCATTATTCGAAATAGATGAAAAATGAAAGGACGTCGTAGTACGGCTCCTGATTACGAACTAGTGAGAACCTATACTAATTTGCTCATAGTACAAATAATTTACACCCAGACAAAAATCGAATAATCGTGTGACTGCCTTGGCGGTCCAGTGGCCGCAGTATGCGCCTGCTGTGGACGAGGTTGTAGGTTCGATTCCCACACAGGACAAAACTTTGTGTGGCCCAAAAAGAATTGTATGTTTGTAAAGTCCCCAGCGACACAGAGCTTGTTCTTTAGTGCGGGAGTTTTTAATTTAAAAAAAGAACGGATATTCCGAAGCCATGTTCTCCAACTTAGCAATCAAGGGCACTAACCACTAGACCGCGAGGATGAAAATTAAACTAGGCAACAATATTAATAGTAAAGGTAAAGCTCAAACAATATCTGTCAGTGTGGGTGGTCGAAAATAAAATAGTTACTGTTTTCCACGAACTGCTAAACCAAAACAATGTTCGTTTCAAACCATTGACTGGAATATCACCATACAAAGATGAAAACTAACGTTTGGTTACTAACTGCTCGCCGTCCTTTTGACGAACTAAAATTTTAATTTGGTCTTGTGGTAAATTTATTGTTACTGCAGCATGCATCGTGATGATATAATAACCTTCCATAGGTATATAATAATAGCTCCATATACGTCCCATTGCTAGGCACATGCCATCTTCTCTATCAAGAGAGCTAAGACGATTTAGGACTTAAAACATGCCTGATGCGGGTTGGCAGATCAAACCGTCGCGTCTGTCGATGCCTTTAATTTATTTCAAGACTAAGGATTGCTAACGATCCTATGATTATTACATACTAGCGGCTTACTTTTCCCGTTTAAAAATTAAAGGATTGTTTTAGGAATTGAATTTATAAAAAGGAAATTCTATTTCTAAATTATTTCTAACATTCCCAGTCGGTTACCGCCGCTTACAATAATCCGCATCAAAATACAATGATCCGCATATTTAAATAAAATTCAGCTTTTTCATGTCTGCTTTATACAACACTGACTGGCCTGTACATTAACACAATTTGCTATGTCATACTTGCTAAACAGACGATTTCCTATCCAACAGCCCTCGGCGTGGCGGTGTTACAATTTGATTTATAGCATGATGCGTACTTAAATCAGCTCGCCTGATGAATAAACCCCTGGTTGATCAATATTTTAACAATTCATACAGCACAGCCAGAAAATGAAGTTTACAGCGGTATTTTAAGGTCTCGGATAACAGCAGCATTTTAAAATATCGCTGAACAAAGCCAATGAAATGTGAATACAGGCTTCATTCAATACCCGGGCGATAGCGAGCATCAATGATAAAGTTTTAATATGGTTTAGTGAATAGAGGTGTGTTTTTAAATAATTAACAAGTACAAAAAAACATTTTTTTAGCTACCAGACGCCCTTATTGAGATATATTGATGATAACCTTCAAGCTAGAGAATAGAGAATCTTACGAGTTAAAGTTGTTTTTTTTTTTAATTAAAAAGACAGTTCCCGCACTAGAGACCAAGTCCTGCATTTCGGGGGACATTACAAACATACAAACCAGACTCGGGACAATCATTTATGGATGGAATTTTAATCGAACACACAACACGCCGCGCAGTGACATATGGCAAGGTAACCACTTAAGCCACTGAACCAAACTTGCAGTCGATTAAGTAATATCGAAAAAAAACCGCTGCCTGTAAGGATATTGTGGTACAGTCTCTAAACAGTATACTATAAAACATCATCAAAAATCGTTCGGTTAACAAAATTACTGGCCTATAAAGGAACACAATCAGCTTCCTATAAGCACAGAATAATAAGTATTTATTCTGTGCTATAAGCTATATCTAACATCGTTAAAACAGAAGAACGACACTTATAAAAGGAAATATTTTATAAAAGGCTTGTTAATTGATTTTGTAGCAGGAGTCACGACAAAATGGTCGGCTCCACTTGAAATGGAATTGGTTGTAACACGTAGTACCTACTAAAATTAAAACGACTGAATAATAAAACCCTTTCTCGAATGATTGGGACGGAACGGCAAAATTATTCAGTTCGAGTGACGTTAAAAAGTCATTAAAGGAGGTATTCATGCTTTTTAACGCTTTTTAGGGTTCCGCATGCATAGGGTACCAGACAGAACTAAAGATATATTCTATACCTACCTAAGGCTGTGTTTCCACCAAAGATGTGCGAAGGTCCGTAACGAGGGATGTGTTTGTTAAGAACCAATAGATTAGGTAAATTAAGTGATTCTATTGGTTCATAACAAACATCTCTCACATTTCACAAGCATGCAGCTTACTGATGGACGGACAGCGGTGGCTTAGGCTGCGTTTTCACCAAAGATGTACGAGGATACTTAGCGAGAGATGTTTGTTAAGAACCAATAGAATCACTTTGTTTACCTAGCCTATTGGATCATGAACCGTAATAGGTAGAGTTGAGGATGTCACAGTATGTAAGTTATAAAAATTAAAGAGAGTTCCCCATAAAGTGTTTTTTCAGTGTTGAGTGGTACAGAACCCTTAGTATGTGAGCCCGTCTCGCTCTTGGCCAGTTTTATTAATTCCAAAGGCACGGTGGTCTATTTTGAATTGTTGTATCTTTATTACAGTTTCGTAGTGAAACTTGAATGGAAGTGTTAAAAGTATTGTAGGAGCGCAATATCTTTTGAGAGGGATGCTTTAATGCTGAGAAATGAAACCAGAAATGAAATAAAGCCAGAAAAAGTTAATAAAATTCATAAGTAGGAACACTTATCTAAAGCGGTGGTAATATAAAATTAGATTTAGCGATTTAGGAGTTAAGTATTTTATATCTAACTAGCTACCGCCCGTTGTTTTGCTCACGTGGTAAGTATAGGAAGTTTATAACACTATACATATGTAGTTTCATATTACTTTTCGAAAGAATGAGATAAGCAATTTCAGATATAATCCTCTGCATCCCAAAGTGGTATATATCTATATCGAAATCAATTTCCTAGGTGTCGATATAAACGAAAACTGATGGTTGAAGTCGGCGAGGTCTAAAATCGACCCCTATTTATTAACACAATGTTCTTATTTGAAACTTTAAGCTACTGTATACTTGGCGTTATGTGTACCAACTTGTTAAAGAATGACTAACAGTTTGGAGATATCATTGTAGTACTTTTTTATAACTCAACAAGTCGATAAGGTCTATGGGGTCTGAGGTATCAGTTTATTTTGTAAAAGGGGTCTCTGTGTTTGGGAATTCCTGGTTTAGATAGAAACCTTCTTGAAGTTTTTGACATTTTAAAATGAGCGGTCAAACGACAAAAGAAACGTCTTTCGCAAGTGAAAAAATCCTTGTATTATAGTTATATAAACCTGATAAATGGAGTTCTATATACTTAAATATTTAGCTCCTAATACCTATTATATAGGTAAGAGTTGCCTTTTCTGCAAAGAGCGTGCTGAATAAGCGAAAAGCTGTCGAGGTTATTCCACACGGTTCATATACATACTTTGTAGACTTGGTCGCCTGAAGATATTATCGATTGTCGTTACATTTTACTACTATCTGGAGGAACATTTCTTACTTCATAGGTTAGCTCTGCATACCTACATTGTGGATCATTGACAAAGAAATCCCTTTCATCACCGTCTCTATGCTAGGTTTATTATTTTGTGCGTTATGAGCAAATAAATTGAAAGACGCAGCGTGACGCACTGAAAAGAACGTGGACCGAAAACCCGCAACAAGCCCTGTGGGACCTACAATTCACTGACACAAAGCACACCCAGACTCGGAACAAACATTTTAG
Source organism: Trisateles emortualis (assembly GCA_947095525.1). Lineage (NCBI taxonomy): Eukaryota > Metazoa > Arthropoda > Insecta > Lepidoptera > Erebidae > Trisateles > Trisateles emortualis. The sequence continues at coordinate 13,010,650 of OX352736.1, read as the reverse complement.
GACCGCAAAATGTTTGGGAACCGAACCCACAACACCATGGTAGGATATTGGCAGCGAAGTGACCGCAACCAATAAACCACACCCTTGCAGTAATTTAGTTAAAATAAATAACTAATTAACACATTCATCCACGCAATCTATTTCAGCTCTAAATATACATACCAGTTACCTAATACGTTCATTTGTCTGTACCAATATAGAGCTAACAAATCAGTTTCGTAAAAAGCAACTATTTCCTAGAACACCGGATCAGTCTGACAGACATTAGTCAACGGACTCAACCACACGACATGTGGTCTCAGTTATATGACCCGGGGTGTTCGAGAGAAAGCCCCGTATAACCCGTCTGACGGGTAGCGTTGACACACATTTCAAGTCCCGGTTCATTTCTTTGTGATATACTGCGTAATAAGTTTGACCCGCGAAATTGCTGCTTAGATACCGTCGCCATCTTATTTATTTAAAAGAACGTGTGTTTTGAATTTGAATTTTAGTAAGGTACCTACCAATACATAGAAAATGGAAGAATTCGTCTATACAATTATATTGCCATATCAGCTGCACCAATATCGAACAAAACAAACACTTGGTAACTTTTTTTTAAATATCTTGTTAGGTACTAGGTAAACTTCCACGCAGCCTAAATCTTAACTAGATGGAGCCTGTACTATGATGGTGTAGGTAATTTATACATAGCACTTAGATACGAGTAAATTACACCCAGACACAAAGACAAAGAATACAGAAACAGAACAAAACAGAAAAAAAACTTGGAAGTTTTTGGCGGCAGCCAATGCGATAAATATGCCTTCTATTGTACCTTATGATGAAAGTCGTATTTTGAAACAAGGTAATGATATTTTAATAATATCATAATCGATAAGGCTTTTAACTGTGCAAGTCCAGACAATAGCTACGCTTTTATTCCCCATAAATAATAACAATGGAAGCTGTATTCGTTGTTAAAACAGAGCATAATGGAAATTAACTCTATTATATTCTGACAGCTGCGTATCGATGTGATCCAAATTTAAATTTATGAACTTGATGCAAAAGTTCAATTAATATTTTGCTACAGATATTTAAATTATAGTCATCTATACTATGTATCTAAGTAGGTAGGTATATCTACTCCTGCTGAAGCCAAAAAGCCCGAAAAGTTTGTTAGTTGGGACGTGCTATCTGTGGAACAAAATACTTACCAGTCAGTGTTCAAATATCTTTTTACATTTTGCAGTTCATTCACAATGATCCAATTTGAGCTTGACCTAGAGACCTTTGAGCTAGACGATAACCAAATTTAATACTAGTGCAAACTTCAACGACAGGGACGACAAAATATTCGGTTGGTAGCAATCTAGCTTTACGTTCTTTCTGGAGCAGCATACTCCTTAGGAACATGCCTGCTCACGAAGAGGTCGAATAGTTCATTACCATTTCTACTCCTTCTCTAAAGTAGATTTAAAAACTCTATGCGTCTGATTTACTTACTCAAACAGTTCAACGATACCAAGTTATTCAAAACCAATTTTAGTCAAACAGGACGTCACGTTGGCGACTACATTAACCACAGTGTGAAAGACTATTTAAAAATGAATGAAAATGAAATGGACTGAACTCAAAACATACATCAGGGGTTGAAAATCAAATTGAACTAAATAAATGTATCGATAGTATCTAAGTACCTATTGATCAATTAGAGGATTTCTTTCTATGTAATTACTGCCATTCCTAAATTAATTGTATCTATGTATATATGTAGATATTCTATATGTAATAGATATTGACCCTTGAATCTCTAATCAATTCGTTTGGTACCAGGCTAATAAAAATCCCAAATAGGTTTTAAACTTCTTACACTCATGTTCAAACTCCATATTCTGTACGACATAATCTAGTATACCTACGCCGCGCTAGACGTCTAGATACCTAACTATGTCTGACTCAACCCGTCTGGTCTACAGGCACACCGTCTCATGTTTCACTGCATTGCTTTGCTTTGTTTATAAAGGTGTATGCACACCCACTAAATTATGATGCAAATGTGTTTCAAACCAATTATAACGGCACTCGGCTTGAGAATTGACTGCCAATTTATCGGTATAATTATTTTGTATTTGGAATATTAAATGTTCTTCGTTGTTTGATAAGTACAACATAATTTGGAGGAGTTAAAAATATATGTTTGTAAAATAAGACTTTCTTTTAGGTAAGTAGGTAAAGGAAAAGTAAATAACTGGAACCTTATGGAACTAGATAAGGCGTTAGGCGTCAGTAGGAAGGTACCTACCTACATAAATTTTTTTAATTATATTTTTTATGTTTTTTAAATTAAGAATAAGTAAACCTCTCATTATTTAAATAATCATAACGTAATTTACTTAGTAACTATAAATAATGTTAATTCAATCAAAGGACTGCAAGTTTAATTCAAACCTTTACAATGAAAAAAAAAAGAAAAATTAAGCTCCTTCAGATCTGCGCCTGCTTCTAAGTAGTAACAAATATCCAAAGACAACTAACCATGGCAGCTCTTTGTTCTCCTCAAGACCCGACGGTGTCGCCAGAGTGTCGGCATCTCCCTCCGTTCTCCCGCCTGGGTGCTCAGGAATCACTCGTTCGATCGTAGTCACCTCTTCGATATCCGAGTCGATACCTTGCGCGAAGTCCATATAAAACGACTCGCGGGAATCGCTCGAACCCCGACGCAATTTAAGCGACAGGTCCGGTGAACTGTCATCCATTTTTACACTTTTATCTATTCATATCTCACTCAAAACAGTTCGTCTATTCAGACTCGTCTTTTCACTTCCTTATGAGACATTTCGGGCGGTTAACCCATTATTCTAAATAGATCACATAATTAGGTACTTAGTAAGTAGGGTAGGTTCCTACCTATTATTCGTGAGCATTATTACCGTTCATGGTATTACCAGGGTCTATTCTAGAGATTGGCTAAGTATGTTAACTGCTAACCATCTGGAGCAGCACCATCACGCCTTTAGAGCAATTTATTAACGATCATTATTTGAAATTCGTAAGATGACCACTTTATTGCCTACCTACCTACCTTTAATAGATTTAATGCAGTAATTTTTTTTAAATTCAAATCAAGATCGTAAGTAAATCTCTATAAGTACGCCGCCCAAGACAGCCAGCCAGTATAAAAAATTTAACGCTTAATTACTAAAATCTTTTATTCACGTCAAATTGAAAAGAAACAATCGCCTAATGTCTTTTGGGACAAAAAGCGCTCGCACACAAACAATAGCAATTTATCTTGTCGCGCTACAAAAAGGTCGGTTCGACGTAAAAAGAACAATGACCTGTGAACCGTTTCTAGCGTAACCTTCCCTAAAATCGACACCGCTTCCTGTGCCACTAATAACTGGCTACGCACACACGCACACATGTGTGTTCTACAAGCAAGATTACTTTTGTGTGCGTCAAGTTATTCTGTAGTAACTCGTAGTGTCGTATTCGCAATCGGTTCCTTTACGACGACTTATACGAGCGCCAAAACGTTCACTACTATCAATCAATCAGAACGCTTTGTATGGCGCGAAGTAATGAATATAATATCACCGGTAATATATTTGAGTCTCATTTTAGAATAGGCAGGTACAAATATAGTGCAGTGAGTCAGGGTACCACAAACCGGATTATGAATATCAGTCTCAATCAAATCGACCCCTCTTCAGAACTACTGAACCCAAAAGAGATTGTGTTCATTCATAAATATTACAATAAATAAAACTTTTAAAGCGATTCTAATAAGAGTACAATATGAGGCCTCAGACCGAACGGTCACCGGTTCATTCCGAGAGCTTTCCATTGATAAGGCACGTTCAAAATTAATATTAATACCACATCCGTGAGCGATATCAATCGCCGGCGATCCCTCGGGAACAACAATAATGCTCAAGAACAAACATATTCATTTACACACGACAGCCGATCGCGCGATCCGTATGCTAGACACGCATCGCACGGCGGAGGCGTATTGACACGGAATAATTCAACGGGCAGTCACTCACACCGATACACGATAATATTGTAGTGGGGTAAGCACGTGACGGAGTAACGCGACGGGCGACGACGGCGCCCTCCCGCGGCAAAGGTTGGCGCGCGTTTGCCGCCGCGAGTCGAACGCAGCGGTGCCGCACGCGGGAAGGGCGGGGGATGCACCCTCGGACCGTGCGGGATATATGCCGGGATACCGGGATCAATCTGAAGCGCTCCTACCTACCCAATATTCGGCAAACGGTGCCATTGAACTACATTATAAAAGCGGGAAGTAGAGTCGGATTGGGGATTAACCAGGTCCGACAATAAAGGTGTTGAAATAAAACAATATTGGTAACCTATACAAGTTTTATAACATACTTTCTATACATATCAAACAGTGATTATGATTATACTTACATAATTCAATTATACACTCAATATCACAATACTTTAGTCTTTGTTAAAATAATTGTTTGGTGAAATTATATCTATTATTGAAAAACATATATAGTGAATACATGCAATTTATATTTGTCTATTTTATATTTATATTACATGCAAGTTGTTTATGTAGTTACTTCATATATTTATATTAAATATAATAGTACCTAAATGTAAAAATAGCTGTAAAAATATTTTTTATGCTGAATTATTTTTTAATGCTGACTGTAGCCAAAATACAATCAAAACAATACTCAATATGGTAAACATAAAAGCTATTAGATAATTAAAAATACATTTAGGTACTAACTAATATTAAATAACAAAAAAATAAAAGACCTAAATACAAAAAAAGTGGTGTTTTCTCACCGACATAAATGACATGCCTAGCTATAACTTAACAAAAACAAATCTTTGTAACCAAACGTATATCTTAAGTGCCATCAGTCAGGTGAGTTAGTTCAAAACTAAGGGCGCTTACGCACTGTAACTACATCGTTCATCGAATCCGAGAGAATACGTCTAATATTTCATGGGTGCAAATTACAATTTAATCCGAGAAACAACAAATTTCGAAGCAATTAACAAATAAGCCACCTCAGTATGATAATTTTCACATAAATTCGTATTTTCTACGTCGGTATATGTGATGCAGAAGGCCTTAAATGTAAGATTGGTTAAGTTAGACATTATTAAATAATATTGAAACTATTCTGTCCGATTTTGGTTCTATTAAGTATAATGAAGCACACAAATTCAATCAAATAGGGAAACTTGTCAGATAAAAATTGCAATAAATTCATATAGGGTGCGTCATGCTCTTGACATAATCTATTGTAATACCTTTTTTTTTAAGAGTACTCCCTCGCGAGGGCTTTACGCAAAAATTTGCTACTTGTGGAAATCGAACATAATACACTAGGCGCAGAAATCTAAAACCACTATACGTGCAGTCAAATTATTCCAATAGGATCTCTTTTATCCAAGACCCACATAACATGAAGTGTTACGCCATCTATCGGGTTTATATTAAAACTCCAAACTAAGGCTGCGGTTCCACTGAGGCGGAGCGGACCGCGATTCAGCAATTACATGGCTTGAAATCCACACACCTACCTCTTTCCAAAGCTCAGTCCCCGCTCCGATTGGTGAATCGCGGTCCGCTCAGTGGAACCGCAGCCTAATAACACCATCATACATTTAGCCTTCATAATTATTATAATATAGGTATGTATGTACTTTACAAATTTATTTAAGAAATCATTTTACAATAAATTATTTTCCACACAATATCTAATGAAGTGAAAATGCTTGCCATGTCCTTTAAAAAATACAAATCTCGCGACTTTAAATTGCTTGACTCAATTTACTTGTCTAACTTGCCGACAAAAGAGGACGCCAAGGTTTTTTCGTGAAACTTGCAGAGTACTTAAAGCGATGCTGCCTTCATTAACCGACTTCAAAAACGAGGAGGTTATCAATTCGTGTGTATTTTATTTAAATATATCTATAAATCTGCTTGCATTTCATCCATTTTATGAAGAAGTTTGATAACAAAAAATAATACTTAATATTCCTACAAGCTTAACAGCAATTTCATATTTCTTATTACAGATTTTTATAAATACAAGTTACGTGATATGGAGCCGTACCATGACGTCCTTATAGCGAATTATTTTCAATTTACAAGATGTCCACTATTGAAATGAATCTTGTAAAATAAATAGCAATAAGGATATCAATTTTAGTTAGTTTAAACGTAATAAAGCATCACGCATTTATCCCGAAAGTGGGTAGGCAGAGGTTTATGTCACGCACGTACCGCCATCTATATCAGGCAAAAAGCGCAATGTGAGGCGCAACAAAATTTGATAGATATTTGAAACCTGTGATGTATAAAAAAGATGATATGTTGTTGGTTAAAAATGAAACTGGAAATAAATTTGATAATGTTTACCTTGGTCCTTTTATAGTTATAGAAGATATTGACCCGAATGTTAAAATTTTACGTACAAAGTTGAAATTGTCCATAAAAAAAGGACAAAATTGTATGTTAATTAAAAAAAAAATGCGTTTTTTTATTTTTTTTTCTGTTTTGGTAAGGCGTGTAGTGGTAAACCTTATATGTATGTTTATTTAGTTATAATATAGTATGTAAGTAGGTGCTTATGTAGGCACCATAAGTAATGCATCATTATTTTATATTGGATGAGTAATAAACGGGATTTCATTGGGACAACACGTATTTTATTCATAGCACCCGCTACGAACCTCACACCATAAATATAATAGAGGGCGAACTTATTACCAAATACCGGTCTCAATTCTAGACTGTACCTACTACATTGGCAGTCTATTTCATTTATTTCTTTTAAATATAAATTCTATAGCATTCATATAATACTATGATGTCAAATTAATTATTAGCATGCCTTAAAAACAGACCTCCGAAGAAGCAACAAGATTTTATTTCTATAATGAATGGCTTTACCCATTATACCGATGATTCTGCCAACGACAAAGTGGAGAGAATGCTAGACAAGTCGACTGGTTTCTTAAAGGGCTGTAAAAGGGCTAGGTGCACAAATTATAGTAAATGGAGACGTAAAATAGGCATGACGACAAATTTTAAAAACTATACCGTATCTACGAGCCTAGTACATACTAGGCTGATTTAAAAATACATATTTTTAAATCATTTTTACATTTTCACAAGTTGAATTTCGTGTCAAAACGCTGTCAAGTGTCATGGCGACGGCTACTACACAATTGTTGTCAACATGCCTATTATTTGGGAATAAAAAGGAGAGGCAAAACAATGAACAAATATTATAATAAAAAGGAGGGTATAATGTACAGGAGATAAGGAGACTATTGTAGCTTTTTCTAGGTTAATTTTACGGCATGCTAATAAAATTATTTTACACAAGATCTTCTTGACCGTAACCCGTTCAAAGGTCGCGACTTTTTGCATTAGGCAGTTGCCAGCTGTCAAACATTAAGGCTTTTTGCATCGATATTTACCTTTAGAGCTACCACGCAAGAGCCACTTTTGTATCCGCAACTAATTTGTCTATCACATTAAGTCTATGGGTTAGTATCTATGTACACGCATGTAGTGCCTCGATAGTCGGAAGACTTTTTTGTCCACTGGTTAAGAGACAGGCCAGCAACGCAACTGTCGCCCTGTCTATTAATTGTAATGCAAGTGCATGCACGGCGACAGCGACAGAGACAAAAAAAATGCTGGGCAAGTTGCTCGTAGTGCATAACACATTATGTCAATAGTCCGCTATAGTTTTTTTTTAAGCGTGATTAGCCCACTTCACGCACGATAAGCAGCAGCTTAGCTGTACGTCTAGCATTGACGACGATACACGTGAGCAGAAACCACTACTTATCATGAAGTGGGCTGTTTGTCTACCACCAACAAGCAAATAGTTCCAATTAGCCAATAAGTGTTATTTTTTATTGTCACTAGTCACTGGCTGAAAATTTGCCGGTTTTATTATCGCCCTAAATGCCTTAGTTTACGATGCATGTAATAAATGATGAAATCGAATCCAAATAATCGAATATCAATTATTCGACCACTATAATCTAAATACTCGAACGTAGTAAGAATTTATAATTCATGCACACAATTTACCTTTGGCCTCTCAACAGTTAGAAAACTCGTTGCTTCTTTAAAACGCTCAAGTAGGTACTGGTAAAAATATATTTTCTTATAATATGGATAGACGTTGTATTTTAATTTTAATATATATTATAAATTTAAACAATACAAACATAGTAATTTTTGAAAACATCTGTTGTATTTTTTAAATAGCATTAATACATTAAGCAATAGTACAGTCAGGAGTAAAAATATCTTACTATGGGTTATATTTGCTCCAGCAAAGTCAATATTTAATGCTTTTTATCACATTACAATTTAAAAGATAACATACTTTTGCTACGTTTTTTACACTCGTTTATGAAAAAAAGTAATATGTTTGAAAATATTCCCATAGTAAGATATTATTGTTTATGACTGTACATAACTTTTTACAACATTCAGGGCATGTATTGCGATGTTCTAACATGGATTTTATTACTCATTACTCTCATTAGTTGCATTAAACAATTTTTATTTATTTTAATATCTTTTATAATACATTATTTGTGATTAATAATACAGTAGATAATAATAAACTAACTAACCCCCGCAGTTTCACCTGCTTTAAAGTGAATTTCATCCTGTGACCATCGTCGTTTTAGTGCCACGCCTCCCTTGGGTCGTAGCGTGATGATATGTAGCCGTCAGAATTATGGTACTAAAAATATTTTTTTCAAATCAGGCTTGTAGCTTGAAGCGGATAGTACAAACAAACTCATTAGATTTATATAGATACCGTGACAACTTTGCTGTAGAGGAATCTCAATATACGTAATAAATTCCACTAGATGAGCAATAACCACGCGACTTTTGTTTTTTATATGGAATGCAACACCGAACTGTCCGATGCAAGTAATATCACTGTCTCTATCATATCAAATTTATGTAATCGTGCAAATGAACTGGAGTAAAAGAGATAGAGATGTTTACTTCGAAATGTTTGGTGGTTTAAAATAAAATAGCGGGAAAATCACGCTTCCATATCTTATGGGTTTGCTAATGTACGTTTACCTCAGTGACTTATTACGTCAGACCATTTAAGTCGTATCTACAATCTGGCATGCTTATACACTTGTTAGATATAACAGCATGCAGTCAGGTCATCTACGATGACGTCACAAGTATTAGACACTTATAAAATCAAGCGAATGTATCTTGGCATTAAAATATAGCAACAATAAGAAAATATTTACGCTTTTTGTCATATGAACTCGATATGAGAAGCCAAGGACCTTGCCAAGTGGCTTAAACTTAGATAGGCCCATATCTAGCAGTGGATTGCGATTATATAGATATTTGCCGTGATATTTAACAAATTTAAATACATTTAAGGAGCACATAGACATTATAACGTAAGTTAAAAACAATTTTGTGACAAGTCAAAATAAAATAAGCTTAAGAGTGTAAGGGCATATTCTAGCGTGAACACGCGCTCGTCCTAGTACTGGATCTACATTGTGAAAAAATTGGTGCAGACTGTGACTTCTTTCAGAAAACATTTGACAATTATAACGTATACACGGTCTTGAAATTATGTCCATCTTAGCTAAGCTAGTTTCTGCCAGTCCAGTCCTTACTAACCGTGGCAAGTGCACTGGCTCGTCCTCGCACTTGCAGGTGCACTTTAAATCCGCACGTCGAGAATAGCTTTTAATTTGTCTCTTTGCATAGTCTTTTAGCACTTTCTTTATCTTGCTTCGTCTTATCTTATTATTTCAGTGCACAAAGTAATCATTAGGCGTCAGTTATGTCGCCAATACTTTGAGTCAGCTAGTTTGCGAAGAAACACAGGTAAGTACGTGAAAGCTATTTAAATAGTTTACAATATAGGTATATAAACACGGGATCGTAATAATACCTCCACGTTGTTTATCATGCAACGCGAAAGTTTAAAAAAATGTATTTCTATAGTCTAAAAAGAAATTCTAAACACGTGTCTGAGGCACCAACCCGCATTAGGCTAGGTGTGTGTGGAATTGTGGATTAAGGCCTAAACTTTCTTAGCTCCCTTGATAAAGAAGAGGAGACCCGAGCCCAGCAGTGGGACATAATATGAGTTGCTATTATTGATTTCTATAGTTGGTAAAATTTTCAAATTTCGAATACATCTAACTCAAGAAAAAAATATCGAAAATACTTTTTTTTCTATACAAGAACGCGATTTTTAATCAACAATTCAAATTAACACAGAAAGTAATTGTGAAAATTTCAACGTGTGCCATAAAATGGATATTTTATATGACTTATTTGATATATCATATGCATTTAATATATTATGTGGTATATACATGTTTATCCGACGCAGTTCCCCCATCTAAGTCCGCCGCAAGCCATCGCTCCGATAAGATATACTGCTACGCCAGCTACTACGGCCATTATCACGTACATTTTCACATTTTTCCAGAATAATGAACGCTGCAATGTTCTTGATGTTGTTCGGTAGCTTACAGACTGAAACAAAAAATTCAAGATTTATTTTAACTGAATGTATTTTTTCAACTAACATAACACTCACGTACCACTTTTGGGAAAATGCACGCACGCACCCTTTTTGGGAAAATGCACTCACGTGCCTTTTTTGGGAAAATGCACTCACGCACCCTTTTTGGGAAAATGAATGCATGCAACGCATTTTAAGGTTTCCAATGCTCATTTAGGAAAAGGAATATTTGCCTATCCCAAGGATACCCTATCAAAAACCATGATGTTATAACTTTATGGGTGAGCAACATACGAGTGATACTGCTTGCTAGGCGGGCCGTATGCTTGTTTGCAACCTAGGTAGTATTCAAAAAATCCAAAATGAGTGCGTGAGTGAGATTTGAAGTTGAGACTGCAAAGCCAACTTTTAGCAATAAAAATGTAGCGTAGTATTTCCTTTCCATTCATAAATAATAACAAAACATTACATTCTGCTATTTATCATAGCTTATGACGCCATACGTATTTCAATGCGCAATTGATGCTCGTCACTCATCCGGAATGGGCATTCAAACAAATCTGTTAATAAGGGATTGCCACCCGCGAGTGTTCTGAAATTTCATTCATAACCATTCGGGAAAGAACGTATGATTCGTTTTTTATTTTATTTTATGGCACCTTATTTGTTTATTAGACGTTTATTTGGGTTCGTTTTAAATATGCGTTTTTTTTTAATATTCATTTGGACATAACTTCTATAAAAAAAATATCCAAAGAAACGATGCGTCATTTTCACGCCTGTAATCTATATCAAGGTTAAAATTTCATTGCTCTACGCTCAAAATATACGAAGTCAAATCAGGAATACATTTGTCTGGAAAAATGGGAAGTGGCAATCGCTCTTAATAATTTAAAACGAGGTCACTCGACTTGTCTGTTTGAGTACTAACTCTAATCTGCTGATAATAGTTCTAAATACCTATTTGATAGATATAAATTCAATTTTAACTATCGTTTAAATATTTTTCAAACCGTTTTAGAACATAATATAGCGTGTAGATAGGGCACTAGTGCGCCGAAACTGTTGCCGTCAACTGTAGCTAAGTAGTTTCATTTAATCTATCACTTTCTCTTTCAGTATCAATACGTTTTTTATTATAGAATGAAATCTATAGACAAGGACAAAAACATGGAAACAAAATTGAACGCCGCTAAGTATGAAAGTAGCTTATCTTCTATTGTTCGTACTACAAATTATTGATATTTAATATACATAGTGAAACAGTAGTGAGTAAGAGGTGGTAGATCATTTTCATTTTTAAAAGTCAACCCCTGCACTAGAGAACAAGCTCTGTGTCGCGGGGGACTTTACAAACATACAAATTTACGGACACAAATTACACCCACACTCAGAACAATTCTTTGTGGGTCACACAAAGTTTTGTCCTGTGTGGGAATCGAACCCACAACCTCGTGCACAGCAGGCGCATACCGCGGCCACTGGACCACCAAGGCAGTCAATAAACTTGTAATAAAGTAGATAGTTAATAAACTTGTAACGTGGCCAGCCTGGTGACAGAGTTATTGAGATCGCCGATATTTGGGCCTCTGTCGTGATCTAACGACTGATAACAGTCGGGACCGACTTTTAACGTGCCCTCCGAAGCACGGAGACGCTCAGATGAAATACCACTATGCGGTCACCCATCTTTAGGGTTACCGCGCCCTTGGTAGCTTAACCCACTGATCGTTTACCGAACAGCGAGTGCACCTAGCTATGAGCGAGTAGATAGTTAATAATACTTACACTCGTTGCCAAGTTATCAGCCTTATTTACTAGTAATTCTAGTTTTTCACCTCGCATTGCCATGTTATCTGAAAACAATAAATTTAAAACTTGTTAAATTTATGTCACACACATAGGTATATACTACCTACAATTCAACACAAAAATGTATGATTAATTTTAATTTAAACAAAAAATAATGAATAGAGATAATCTTGAGATCATCTTTCTGCTTCCTCTTGGCGACGTTCTTGGACCAAATCGGATACAAAATTAAATTGGCTACATATTTTTTAAATATAAAACTGGGTTTTCTGACCTAAATTTTTTTATGACTTCCCATTTTTATCACGATAGAACGAACGGACTCGTCTTAGATTGCATAAATACTTTTAATACATATATGCACATAGTATTCAGTTACTTTCTATGTAAAGAACACATAATAGACTCATACATACATATCTTTACGCCCGTCTCCAACTGGGCCTGGACCCCGGTGGGTAGGCCCAGTTGGAGACTAAAAAAAAAATAACATTCTTAACATAAAAAGTACCCAGAATCGATGTTCATGCATAAAGAGGTTGATGAATGTAGAGGAAGCGAAAGAAGTATGTTTGAATCGAAGCAATTGGCGTACGAGTGACTATGGTACGCCAATTGCTTCGATTAATATAAATTAAGAATGTTAAATTTTAACTAGTATGTGAAAGACTAGACAGAGGGAAATGGAAAGAAAGTAGGGAGACCGAGGGTTGCCCTGCAGTGGGACAATATGGGCTTACCTATAATAATAATAAATAAATAATGTAAAAGATTACTTCTATAAACAGACAAAATCGCAGGGCAAAAAGTTGTATATATAGGATAACATACAATTGATGTACCTAACTACAGTAATAAATTATACTGCATTATCATAATTACATCAATCTTTACTGTTCGCGGGAAACTTGATTTCCTTGAAACTATTGTATAACCTTGGATGTGATACTAGCCAAAGTATATAGAACTAGTTAGTGCCCGCGGCTACGCCCGCGTGGATCCGTTATCGCGATAAAATGTACCTGTACCATATGTCCTTCTCCAGGAAACCTATCTATCTACTTGTCAAATTTTATTAAAATCCGTTCAGTCGTTTAGGCGTAAAAAGGTAACAAACAAACATACAGAGTTACCTTCGCATTTATGATATTATTATGGATACTGAAACGAAAATCATATTTTTGACAGGCTTATTGGTCTTGTGTACTTTGACTTGATAAGCCAGTAAGTGGTGGCTTTGATTCTCACCCAGCCTAAACTTATCTAACTTTTTTAGCTTAGAATTCAAATTATTGATTTTTTTAAATGTAGATAGATAGTTATGTACTTTCATCAAGATTTCTAAACAAATACAATTATTGTAAAATTGAGATAATTTAATTTGTTGTTATTTAAGTAAAATTATTAAGTGGCAACATTGTATGTATGATTCGATATGTAAAAAGTAAGAGTGTGGTGTAATGGGGCGACATGCCAAGATGTTACCTTCTGAAATGGTACAGCACCACTAGAATCCTAATAACAATGCTTTTTCTATTGTAAGCATTGCCGGTATCTGGCCAGGGTGGTGACAAAGTTTAATAGTAGGTAATTATTATTACCAGCCTCAATAAACAATACATAGGCCTCCCATAGATTGACTGGCCTGTTGGTCTAGTGGTTAGTGACTCTGACTGCTACGTCCGGCGTAGCAGTCAGAGCCACGGTCGTGGGTTCGATTCCCACCCAGGACAAATCTTTGTGTGATGAGCACGAATGTTTGTTGTCTGGGTGTAATTTATCTATAATATGTATGTATTTAGAAATATATAAGTACGTTTATCAGTTGTCTGGTTACCATAGTACAGGCTCTGCCTAGTTTGGGATCAGATAGCGATGTGTGAGTTGTTCCGAAAATATTAATATTAAATATTATAGAGGTTAAGCTATGTATCGTCTGCCTACACTAGCCTGAACTATACAAATAATATATAATGGCATAATAATATAATTATTTGTTTATTGTTCAGCATTGAAAATACTTCCTTCTATTCAATATGCATAATGTCTATATTATGTACAAGATAACTGTACATTATATTTAAATGACAATAGATCAGCGCGTGACTCTGTTAATAATAGAAAATGCTGCACATCGCAATACGGTATTTGAAAAAGTAGGCCAAAACAGTAGGAACTTTTTTTAACTAGTTACCTAAGTCACAGATAATACTCCTTTTTTTTGTAGAGGGGAAATGCTTTACGCATACCGCCCAGCTTGGGGAAGCGAGGCAGTTATGTCGGACTCTCCGGCCTAAAGGTGGTAGGCGGCCGGTATACCGACTAAAACCCCCCTGTGCACCTACACCCGCCTTCACGGGTGGACCACTGGAACCTGATATGACATCAGTGGTCACAGATAATATTCCTAAGTTAACCTAAATCAAAAAACTAAAACGATTTCAGTCTAGAAGAACAGAAGTGTGTAGACCTTCGACTGCACGGTTAGTTCAGTGGCTTAAGTGGTTACCTCGCCATTCACCACTGCGCAGCGTGTTGTGGATTCGATTTCCACAGGTGACCAAAATTTGTGTTGTCCCGAGTCTGGGTCTACTTTGAGTCCATTAATTAGATGTTTTTAAAGTCTCCCGAAACTTTGTTTTTAGCGCAGGAGTTTTGTTTTTAAGAAAAAAAGAACCTCACAATAATCACAATCAGGTTGTAAACTGAGCTCCCTGCTGTAAGGTATTCCCAAGACACTGAGGCTTCTTCAACAGTTTAATATGGACTGTAGGGTGGGTCCAGTGGTTTGATTGAATGGTAAACTCGCCATTTACTATTATAGTATTGTGTGGCGTCTTATGAAAAAAAAAATCTGGGTGTACGGTTATTTAGTCTCTGGAAGTAATTTGTGTGTCTCTCGATTCTATGTTGGTAAAGTCCCGACCAAGTGTGATACCTAGTGAAGAACTCATATTTTAAGAAATAAATAGATTAAAAAACCGATACATGCACATATCTGCACATTGGCCTCAATAAACGTAAACATAAATGACTAATTACTTTTATACAAATGAGAAGTAGTATATTGACATTTATAATGAAAATAAACATGTACAGTCAATGACACATAGGTAGATAGGTAGGTTTATTGTATTGCAGACAGAAGTGATAACAGCTGATAATATATATATAGGTAAATAATATGTACCTAACTACTACTGACACAGAAAAAAGTTATAGGGAAAATGTTTCCTTGTATATGCTTTTTATGATTGTTTTATGGATATTTAATTTTACACATTAAATACACGTCACGTTTGCTGAAACATCACATCAGCTGCTGATAGTCCCAGGACTGATTGCCGATATACAGTATAACAAAAAAATAAAATACACATAACTACTTGGCATGTTTTATCTATGATATGCTTTCCACAATTTTTTTTTTTTTTTTTTTTATACTACTTGTGTGGCAAACAAGCATACGGCCCGCCTGATGTTAAGCAGTATCCGTAGCCTATAGACGCTTGCATTACCAGAGGTATCACTTGCGTGTTGCCAACCCTTTTTTTTACACCAGGGCTTTAAGATGGAAGTAACCCTGGGATAGGAATACGTTTCTTTCAAAACGCATTCCTAAATGAGCGCTGGAGACCTGTACTCACACACAGGATCACAACTACACCCCTGTGTGTAGTCATTTGGCTGTGGTCTTCTGTAAGGTGGAGGTCCTTCCCCAGTCGGGCTTGCTCGCTAGTATGGTGCCCTACCTCTCTTAAACTCCACATCAAAGCGCATATTTTGCCTGATGTTTTATCTAAAACTAATATTATAAAGAGAAAACTACAATTAAATGCATGCGATGTGAGTTTGATGATTGGTGGTGGTACAATTTAATTTAATTGATTTAAAATCTAAATGGCAAAACATTGTGAGGAAACGCACATGACATGGCATTCTTAAGGCATGTATTTGTGTGGTAACTGTTGTTAATGATTATTAGTAACTATATTCATTATTTAATTCCTTGGGTTCCTAATTCACCATTAGGTAAATGATAATTTTTGGTTTGTTGCCTATTGACTCATTGTTATGCCAAGGTTCTTATTCATATTCCTGCTTTTACTGTTTGTTTGTGTTACAGAGTGTCTTAATATAAAATCATCAATTCAACTAAGTCACTTTGTTTTTGTTGATTTTATATTATTCATTTTGAATAACAATTATCTATTAATTGAAATCTAAGAGATTAAAAGTTAAAGTAGAACCTTAAAGCTTCTTTTGTTATTCGTTAACATATAGCAGCCCGCTTCCGCTACCACGGATTAAACAATTTTTTACACATTTAAGTGTTAAAATTTTAAAAATCCTTTTTTGGCGGAGACTACAATTATAAAATAAACCCATGTTTCTAATTTCATCATTACACTTATTAGTTTTGGCTGTGCATTGAGTGTCAGTCAGGACAATTTCTAGAGATAACATGTAAACACTCATTAGGAAGTGATTACTTGATATTATCAATATGTAAAACAAATTTTAATGATAAGCTGTTTACACAAAAACAAGATTAGAAGTAATCGCAGTTAGAAAAGAGTTTTGTTAAGTATGTTGCTACTAAATGGTAGATATAAAAAGATTTTTTATAGTACTTTGAATAGGTATAAAAAGATTATTTTCTAAATAATAATGTCCTCCTAACAAATTTACTATTTCAGTCACAGTGAATAGCCATATGTGCTAAGGATATTATACTGCACAAGATAAGGAATAAGACGAATGGCTGTGCTATGGTAAAACACTGCCAACTTTTAAACATACATCCTATATTTCTAGACAGAAAATCTCAATTTAATTTTGGCCTAATCCGGGAATCAAACCTGAGACCTTGTGATCAATGGTCACACTCGAAAGAATACTAAACCAAATAGGCAGTTTATAAACAAAATTTTATACATTTTTAATAAGAATCTCTTTACTAACACAGATGACTCATAATAATAATGTATATGGTTTTACTTATGTTTCTGGTATAAATATTAGTGAAGGAAGCTTTATATTCTGCTTCCGTTCTATTGATAAAAAGTAGCCTATGTCACTCAGAAATAATGTAGCGTTATATCAGTAAAACATTTTCTCGTTTTGGTTGAGTAGTTATGAGATTAGCACATTCAACATGCATTTGAATGTGTGAACTTTTTCCATGTTTGTGTGACATATAAACTAACTTTTTATGTTTATTTTTTGTTAAAAAGAGAAATCTTGCATTAAGAAAATCAGAAATACTAATCAGAAACCCTCTCAATCTCTCTTGATAAAGGAGAGGAGACCCGTGCCCAGCAGTGAAACATATATAGGTTGCTATTATAATCAGACACAAAGTATACCAGATCCAGAAGATGTGTCTGTGAGTCACACATATTAGTCCTGTATGGGTCTCAAACACTTGAATCAATAATAAATGGGGAAGTGGCTACTTAATTCACTAAACTACACATGCAATCCATTTTAGTAGTTATTAGTACATATACGCACCAATATTTTTGACCATGATATTCTTCAGTTCATCCAGCTCGCCATGTACTCTAGATATAGTGTCAAGGTCTTTTGAGTCAGTGTAGTGTTTCATCTCAGTGGCAAGAATCCGCGCAAATTCACCATTCATCGCATAAGGTATAGCAGTTTGTGCCGTATCCCCGAACGACGTCGCGAATCTTCTCTTGATTTCATAGAGGAATAGGAATGCTCTCGAACGTTGAAATTTCTAAAAAATTACGACAATAACACTTGTATTATTAAGTTTAATTACTTACATGCTAATATTTTAAAGCCAATTTATTGTACTCACATCATCAGTTATGCAAAAGAAAACCAATTTGCTTTCAGAAATATAATGAAATAGATAATTTCCATGAGAGTATGTCAACTTGTCGTCATGGGGAGGTATTTTCGATAATATTTGTTCCGTAACTTCTGTAAAATTACCAGCGCATGTTGCATATTTAGCCAAAACCACGGTACCACGAGCAACAACACTAAATAATATAGGCATTTTGAACAATTACGTAGATCTCTTGAAGAAACAAAGAAAACACGGCCTGTTTATCTAACTTTCACAGATTTATTTATATCACTAACAAACACAATACACATGAATATACAGCATACAGCCGTTTATTTTGTAATAGAAACTGCAAGTCAACTGTAAGTACCTATTGGAACAATTTATTATTATAATTTAAAGTATGTACAAAAAAACAATGCGCGCACTACACGTCAAATCACACCAATAAACTATCTATGTATTTTCATTTAGTAAGTAGAGTAGCGAGTTGTACGAGTATCAAATCATCGATTACTTAACAGCGAATACGACACAGACACAAACATGTTCGACTAAATTTGTAATACTACCACTTGGGTATACCACGAGTAAGAAACCATAATAATAAACCGTGTTTTTTAACAAAATAATTTTGGAAATATTTTATTCTTATTTATAGTAACGATTATGTCATATTTAACGAAAAAAAACTTAAGTATTTTAGTAGATTATTATATTAAAAATATACCTAAAAAATCACTGATAATTTTCTTTAAACGCTTTTATACATTTGTTCTAGAAAAAAAAAATTGTGTCTTGCGTGGATGTGCGTTCTGGCATCTGTATCTCATATAAAATGTTTCGGACACACGAATAAAGAAATAGTGACTATAGTATATATATATAATAGTACTTAGGTATGTATCAAAATTATTACTAGCAGCTACCTAGCTACATTCAAAATTTTATTATCACTAGCAGCTTGAATAAAATAAATTACCCGTTCCTTTAGGAACATCCGGCGTATAAATTTTAAACCTAGTGTTATTTGTGGTCACATCTTTATGGATTTTCTTTTTAAAATAAAACCCTATTTATTTTATTTTGCTCGCTCGTTCAAAAAAGGATATGCGTATTTCACTGTGATAAAGTACTTTGTAATAATAACTCAATAAGTTTGTTGAATTTTAGTTTTTTAGATACCGCGTAATGTGCGATAAGATTTAAATCAGTCTAGTATAAAAAGGGCACTGCCACATATCCACCGTGGCACGAGTACGCGACCGGTCGACAAGCGATTGTTGCCAGAAAGCGCATTTTCACAATGTAAAACTCTAATCATATTTATTTATAAAAAATAACGGTAATAGCTTTCTGTCATGTCACGACACACTAATGTATACCTAGCTTTATATGATATAGCCACCAAAAAGTTAGCCTTACTGCCGAATGTATGTTAGAGGTCAGCATGTTAATCTTGCCTTTATTATCGTACACACACTAAAAAAACAATATAATATACCAATTTTTTTAATAACAGCTACAGCTTTACAACACTTAACAAAATACTTAGAATAGAAGTACATAACAAAAAAGGACAATGTATTTTATTTTCTGTAAAACTGTGCATATTATACACACACATATAATAAATCAATTTCAGTTAATTCACACAAGTTTTAATCAAAATAATCATCAATGTCAATATCAGGGTTCAAAATATCATCTTCAAGAGAAGTCAGGTCTAACTGATCAAGTATTAAATTCTCACACATTTCTTCTAAATCAGTTTCTCCAATTAATATAGCACCTTGTAATTTTCCATTCTGTAGAACAAGTTTTATGTATTCTTTATTTGGTGTCATCCTTAATAACATTTCATAATCTTTTCCTAGGCCTTGTGCATTGTACTTTCCTAATAATATAACTTGGTATCCAAAAAGGGTAGTACAATGAGTGAATAGTTCAAAGCAGAAGTCTTGTAAAACTTGTTCATTTGTTACATTGCCATACATGGCCTTGGCTGCCATACCTGCCATTTGTCTAGCTTGGGTCCACAGTCTTAGTTGGAACCAGTGTGGTGCATAATCCCAAGAAGCACTAGCCACATCACCAGCCGCATACACATTTGTAATTGATGTTTGCTGAAATTCATTGACAGCAAGTCCTCCATCTTGTCCTTTAACTGGTTCTTTATCCCATGAAAAGTTAACAGCTGGCTCAACACCAGTTGCAGAGATAACAAAATCACATTCAATAATTTTTCCATTTGAAAGTTTTACTTCTAGAGGGTATTCTTTGTTACTTACTTCCTCAACAGAATTTATTTCTACTTTGTAAATTATCTCAAGTTCTTGTACACCTTTCTCATTCTTTTTAATTTCCAATTTTCTGTACCAATCTGGACCTAATGCTGCTGATTTTAAATCTTTATTCAAAGTAACTATTTCATCTTCTTCTGAAAATATATGTCTCCTTATAGTAGTTTTTTGGTCTGGCTGTACTTCTTTATTTTTAAATGTATTTTGGAAAAATTCAGCTGCTCCAGGATCTATAAATGTAGCAGAAATGTAGTCATCTCTGATAACCCAAATTTTCTGTATACCAGATGTAGCATGAACTATTTCTGAAGCTATACCTCCATTACCAACAATAATCATTTTACGTCCAGCTTTTAGTTTTGCTTGAAATTCTTTCACGGACTCTGTGTCTCTGATTCCAAGTATCCGGTCACTTTTGTGTGAATCTCTGATAAGTCTTGGTATTCCACCAGTACAAATGCACATAACTTTGTAGTGTATTTTATCACCTGCATGAGTGAATGCTATTTGATTTTCTGTGTCGACATGTTTTAGAGAATCATACACTATTCTCAATTTAGGATGGATTTTCATCAAAGAATTTGCTTCAGTTTCGTTTACATCAAACTTCACGATAGTTTTGGCAAAAAAACTGACATTGGTAACATTTTTTATCAGGGAGGATGCAGTTATTATTACAAGACTTTCCTCAGGATGTAAAATTGCAAGTGTTTCAACACAAGTGACTCCAGCAATACCTCCACCAACGACCAAATAAGTCGCTTCTATTACAGACATTTTAGGAAACTAACACCATAAAATCAATCATATATTTCATAATATTGCACCAGTTTCACCAGTGGTATGGATTATAATATGATTTTTTTCCCGGCTCATGCGTTACGTTATCAATTTATTGTAAGAAATATGCAAATGTGAAAACAGTTATCCACAACACTTTTGGTATCAATAGAAATTTATTATCACAAAAAATCACTTATAGATCCCAAGATTTTATGAGGATTCAGTTTGTTTAATATAGCTGTGATCCACTCATGACCTATATTCTAGCTTGTTCGTATATCTTAGAGCGATTAAATTACTTTTCTTAATCTATCTTGTTTCTAAAACAAGATTTCTGATGAATACGAAGGAAACATTAGGTTAGGTTCTGATATCTCTAAAATCTCTAATTAAAAGTATTAAAACTGTCACAACTTGACACGGCTATGTCAAAATGACAGTAGATTTTGATTATACGATTTCGGAGTTCAAGTGGTAGGATAGTGAGTTTTGCTGTCTCTTTTACTCGTATGGTTACTACGGTATAACATTTTTTTCTCATTTTACTTGTCAATTTTGTCACTTGTAAAATAATGTGTGTGAGATATTATCGCGCAGCGAGTATTTGAGTAATGCGATGTGAATTTGGTAAAATAAATACAAAATAACGTGCACAATTTAATAAATTATATAATAAATAAAATTAGTTATAGACCTTACAATATTATATTTAAATATCGGTGTCTCTAGTATTCTGAACTATAATAAAATTTCCTCTTTAGTACCTAAACGCAGTTCAATATTATTTGTTTATTTATTATTTCTCGTAAATATAATGTTAAAGAATACTAGGAAAAAATGAAGAAGTGGATCGCTGTTTGTGTGCTACCCGTGTGTCTGTCTATATTGTGGTATTTTCCATATGTATGGAGTCTTATATATTTGTTGTTTCTGAGTTTGTTCCTAGTGATAGCAGTTTTTGTGTTTACGATTTGGGGTCATGTATCCTTATCTTCACCACACCAAACAAATCTATTTTTATTGGATAAATTAGAAAAAGATGTGCGACAAATAGAGGAGATTCTTAAGGTAAATAAAATCAAGTTTTTAATAAATAGTAATAGAAATAATAATTTAATGAAAAAAAGTCCTATGCTATACAAGAATACTTAATAATAAATTCATATTTAATAATAATCAGTCAGGTCAGCCCAGGACCGAATGATGTGGAAGACCTTGGGGGAGGCCTATGTCCAGCAGTGGACGTCTTGTGGCTGGATGGATGGAATAATACCAACCAATATAATAAGCATATCCCACATATATTGGATTATTAGGTAGCGGTGTCCTCTTCTTATCTATGAAAGAACAGAGAGGATTAAGCATTTATTTACACCCTGACCCTGGCCTAATTTGGGTTGATGGATCAGACGTGCTTTTATAATATATTCTAAGACATGGGTTTCACAAGTTTAACCATTTAATTTCAAGTATAAATTCCAGAATTCACATGGGTTCTGCCACCTGAGATACTTTCCCACTTGGCACACATTATTCCCGCTTATTCTATAGTGCAGAAGTTGACTTTAAAAAAAAAATGTACCTTTGTTATTCTCAACCTAGTCATAAAATTCTAAATTTATTTAATAGGAAGATCAGTCAAATTGGCCCCATGCTACAAAGAAAACTCATTTACCTGTAATATTTGGACGCACAGTGGACAGTCAACTGCAGTTATTAATCGATTATGTTCTACGGGATTTTGTGGCCCGGTGGCTAAAAGACTTGTCACACAAACCTGACCCAGTGCTAGATAAGTTCAAGGAACATGTTTGGGGAGCTGTACAGAATCTTTACGAAAGGCTGTTACGTGTCGATGCTGAGAAACTACTAGCAAACGAGATGGTAACAAAAATTACACAGCATTTTGAAAGAATAAGAATTGCCAGGACTTGTGCGTAAGTTCTTATTTGTATTTTTTAAACTGTACTAATTTAAGAAAATGTAATTTAAGAACCTCTTAATTATATCTTTGTGGAAGAAAAATAAATACCCATTATTATTATTGTGGATGAAGCAATGGCAAATTAGGAAAAGGAAGAGGAAAAACCTAGAACTTTAATCAAACAAAAAATATCCTATTTATTAATTACGTATATAGTTTTTCATATTCATGGCTTTTCCTGCATGGTATATGATATAATATTGTAGTCTATGTCATGTCTTGGGGTTCAAGCTTACTCTTTACCAAATTTCATCCAAATTGAATTAGAGGTTTAACCATTGTAGTGTAACAGGTAGATGGTTATTTTCATATTTATAATGTTCAAATTCAAATATTTTATTGCTCTCCATATGTATTACAAGATATTTTTCATTATAAATAGACCAAATATGGACCCTGTTGGGCACGGTAAAATAAACTAAAAGATGATGTTCTATCAGATATTGATTGTTTTTTTTTACAGGCTAGAATTAAATCAGGCACCAGTATTTGCTCTGACTTCTCACTTAATGTCCAGTGAAACTGAGTTACATTATTTGAGACAAATCAGTGAATTGATCATTATGTTCCTGACACCAAGATGTTATTCCTTATCACCTGCCTCTCATCTAATGAGGGAAATATTGGCCTGCAAAGGTATGTTTAATTTTTTTGTGGACCCACAAACTGCACACTGTCTCTGGACAGCCAAGGAAAATAAATTATACTTAAGCCCTACAATTATATTTTTGGAAAATGAGCTTTAAAGCTTACTTCCTAATAGTACCATTTTGGTGCTTCAGTAGTATTGGCTTTCCAGTGGCAATATATTTTTTAATAGTTTAATTAGGAATATCTAATCTGTTGCTCTTGGTTGCAAACAATCATATGGCCTTCTTGGATGGTAAGCAGCAACCGTACTTAACACTACTTGCAGCCTTAAAAACAAAGTCCCCATTGCTGTTAGTGCAGTGTTTCCACACAGAGCTTGGAAAATTACTCATCAACAGAATTTAGGGCAAAGAATAGAGCTGTGGTCTTATGTAAGATGCAGATTGGATTGATTAATTTATGCGCGAATATTACTTCTTCTTGTTCTTTTTATCGTTTGGTTAGTGGCCAACCTTGTGACAGAGTTATTTAGAGCGCCCATATTTAGGCCTCGTTCGTGATCTAACGCCTGTTAACAGTCGGGACCAACTTTTAACATGCCCTTGGAACCACGGAGATACGCATATGAAATACCACTATGCGGTTACCCATCTATAGAGTTACCGCAGAACAGTGAGTGCACCAGGCTACGAGCCCCTCATAAATTTAAAAAAATGTTTTATATCAGCGCTGCAGCGTCTGCGATGTTGCAATAAATCGCTGAGCTAGGTCCTGTTTTGTTTTGTAACCATTATGTATATTTTTTTAGATTACTGTAGTAAGATGTAAAGACAAAATAAATATTTTTTCTTTCTTTCTTTCTAACATCCTGCAGGATGATCCTAAATCCTACACTAGGATTGCCTGTGCTGTACGATCTCGTCTCATAATAATAACATCTCTATATTTTGTCTAAACGTTTATCATAATATAGCTAGCGACACAGGTCTAAGACATGTGGATTTCAGACGATGTTAAACGTATACGCAATGGTAGTGCAACCGCCTCATTTCACTACGATCCACCGTCGAGGCTCTACTGGTGCATCCAAGTTTTTTTTTTTTCCTCTCCGATCCACTGGTGGATCTCGGGGATAGAACATGCATCTCATGTGGACAAATCTGTTTACTTCCTACTCGGCTAACACGCTTTTACATTTTGATATTTGTTGAAAGATAATTTAATAATGCTTTATATTCTAGTTCTGCAACCCGCTATAGACCTTGTCACAGAGCCGGACTATATAAATCAAAAGATAATTCAGTACTTGGAAGCGCAGAAGGAGGTAGACGCGATGCACGTAAGAACGCACGAATACGCCAAAACGTTCGAGGATTACATACGTTTGATCAACCACTGTAATAACGTCGACACACTAAAACGGTTACGGTGAGTGCTTAATGATAACGATTATAACTTTCACTGATAGAGATGGGTAACAGCGCTGTGCAACGTAATTGCGCTAACGAACTTCACTGCGCTAGGTGCGCTAACACACTTTTGAATGGCGCTGTGATGCACAACTATGTACGCGCCTAGGTAGTGACCTAGCCTACAAAGTAATCTCAATAAGCAGTTTTTTTTTTTTTATACTACCAAGGTGGCAAACAAGCATACGGCCCGCCTGATGGTAAGCAGTTACCGTAGCCTATGGACGTTTGCAACACCAGGGGTGTCACTCACGCGTTGCCGTCCCTTTAAAAAACTTATAACTCGTTTCTTGAAGAACCCCATGCTATAGTCTCTTGGGAAAACCGAGGCAGGGAGCTCATTCCACAACCTTGTCGTACGTGGTAAGAAATTCCTCTGGAATCTTACGGTACGGCACATATTTGTTTTAACCCAAAACAGCCATGCCATCTACATAAGTAGGTATGTTCTTAGTAAAA
Organism: Trisateles emortualis; assembly: GCA_947095525.1. Classification (NCBI taxonomy): domain Eukaryota; kingdom Metazoa; phylum Arthropoda; class Insecta; order Lepidoptera; family Erebidae; genus Trisateles; species Trisateles emortualis. The sequence goes on along the minus strand of OX352736.1, from coordinate 12,984,878 downwards.
CATTATCGCTGGAGACTTTACATGCATACAATTGACAATTATGCATCACTCCAAGCTTAACGCTAGTGTAATGTATGTGTTCCTCTTTATTTATTGTATTTTTGTGCAAGATTTAAATAAATGTTTATTTCTTGGATTCGATTCCCGAGGGAAATCGAATGCACAATACTCGGCGCGGTGGTGGTGTGGTCACCACCTTCACAATTAGACCACACGGCGAGTCATTTGTTTATGCCTAAGATAAATAGCCGGCGCAGTGGGCTGCGCCTAAGTTACTGTATTTACGCAAGGAATTTTGCTTCATTGCCCATGTCTACTTCTCTGAATAACGGTTTTTTCGACAACAGGTTTTGTGTCAAGGACATGTACCCGTTAGGAAAGATAATACCGCTTGATTATCTACCTAATATTTCGAACGGAAATTATCATATATATTATATTTTGTCTCTCATTCATAAAACTGTGTCAAATGGCGTATTTCTGTATTTATACACTTGGTGTCTACATAACTTAATTTAGTTATCGACTTTTAAACATTTAATATGTACCTAATATTTTTTAAATTAGGTTAGAGTGATATCATTCGAATAAGATTTTTCCCAATAGGTATTTACGTTCTAGAAAAAAATGGATACTTAGTGTGTTGCTTGCGATCTATGAAATATTTTTTTTTAATCATGCATGCATCTTTCAGTTACTAGGATTACCACATTCAAACATTTATTTCTTGAGTTTTATAATATAGGTACGTACCTATAGCTGTATAGATTAGGCGTTATTTGAATATTTATTATACAGACTATAGGCGTGGTTATGTATGCTTTTACGTAAAAATCAATTCAAATATGTTTTAATTATGTAAATCTATTATAACATCACTAATCATGCATTATGAGTACGAATATCCAAAGATGTTGAAAGAAAGGACACACTGCTTAGAAAAATAATAAAATGGTTTTAAATGAGAAAGCTTACATTATTTCGTTATTACTAATTAGACAAGGAGAACGATATCATGTTGTGACGTCAGTAAACGCGAGCGCTTTATGGGATACCATGTAGCGCTCGCGTTTACTGACGTCACAACACAACGTTCAAGGAAACCTGTTTTCCACAAATGTATGGTTAACCGATATGTTAATCATACATTTGCGGAAAGAGTTTTCGTCTCTAAATATTTGAGAGTCTATAATTCCTTTGCTACTGTATTTTATTTGATACCAAAAAATGAACCTTATTTCCTTACAGATACGATATAGTAACACAAATAATGCAGGCCACAACCCTTCAAAATGTAAAACGAGCAAAGGGAGTAGACATCGAAGTTATAGAAAAAAGTGGCGCTCAGAATGTAAGCCGGCAACAAATTGCAGATGCCAGGAAACTTAAGCGATATATAAATCAACTTACTATTGCAAAGGCAGAATGTGAAACAGCACTTAGAAAAATGGGATGGGATGGTGCATTTCCTACGGTGGAATCGGATAGCAAGGTAAGCGATAGAAAATAAACTTTATTGTAATAGAAATTCAGTCTATTAGAGACTTTAGTTAGTTATGCCAGGATTTATAATAGAATATCTGCAGATCCATTATTGTGACTTAATTTATTAGCGCGTTCATTTGTTTTGCATCGATGCAGTTGCTATACAAACGCGATACAGATTTTATAAAGAAACGTGACTTGGGATAGGAAGCAGTTATTTTTAACGTGTTTGCTTTAAATGAGCATTCTAATGCTCATTTCATCAACCTATTCTAACGCGCAGGAATATGACTGCACCATTTTGTGTTTTTATTTGGCTATAGCCTTCTATAAGAAGTTCCTTCCCTGGTTAGTCTAGCTCGATTAAGGTAGCATACTTTAAAGAAGAATCTCTTTCTCTCTCTATATAGTGAAGACACTGTCGCATTTTGTCAAAATTCGTAGGGCGCTCGCGCATCGGCGGTTTTCGAACTTCGAATGCCGCTGGTCGCTGGCGCCCCGCTACGTTGCCAGCCCGTTCTTATATGCTGACTCAATCGGTCCTAAACGGTACCTAGGTATTTATTTTGATTGCGACAGTGTCCTTACTATAGAAAGATATTCTTTCTTACACTTATGTTATTACTACTAAGCAATAGTCTTTGTATCGCGTTGGTCGTTTATAAAAGTAGTTCTTATCGTTCTTTTCAGACTATACCTTTACACAAAATAATGGAGAGTGTGACAGGACGACGGTATCTGTCTATGTTCTTAGAGACGATGTGCTCACAAGGTCTGGTGGGGTTCTGGAGTGCAGTTGAAGAGCTGCGTCATAGTCCTCGAAGTAGCTGGCATCAGCTCGGCGCAGAGATATTCTACACTTACATCAGGTCGCCCAGTGCTGAGATTAAAGTTGATAAGGTATTACAAACTTACTTTGAAAATGTTGCCTTTCTACAAATTAATTTAGTCTCTAACCCTAAAAAATGAAAACTAAATTCTACTGCTGGTTTATCACAAACTCATAGTAAAAAGACGAATGTTGCCATTTGCATCCACTGACCTCAATTATACAGTAGGTTGTACAGATTATATTTTCGTTAATTTTCTCTGTGGCAAGACATTGAAAACTTAGCGACAACGCTACTCCAACTTCGCCCAATTCCAACTTTTCATTCCAACTTTTATAAATGAGCACACAACCACAGTAATTTTTTTTTGTTAAATTAGAAAAAAAAAGTTATAGTTCTAAATACAATATTTATCTAATATTTTCAGGATACAAGAAAAAGAATGGAGGGGTTTCTTCTAGGTGATAAAGGTCCAGAAGTATTTTATGAAGTTCAAGATACAGTCGTAGACACGATACAGGAGAAATATTACCATTCATTTCTTATGAGCGACCAGTACCGGGCTTTAATTGCTGAACTAGCTACAGAGGACACTAGTAAAGGTATGAATAATTGTAATCAATCAATCAAGAGGTGGTAACCGAGTGAGGAAATAACTGACTTGTACACTTGAGGTGTGAATTCGATTTCGTGTGGCAGTACCAATGTGAATTTCACTAAATATTTTTTAAGTGGTAGTGAAAACCGCATCAAAATTCGTAGCGTGGTGTGGAAGATCTAAGCGTAACTACATAGAAACAGACAGTGAGAAGTGACTTTGTTTCATACTACACTAGCGAACCGTCCCGGCTACGCAGAAGTGTTATTGAGGTTTATTTTCTGAGCAATTTGCTATTATTTTCCATAAGAACGAAGTAAGTATTAGAAAATTTTAAAAAAAATTGAAATCTATCGATTGAATACTCTGGCGCCTTAATTATTTTATTAGCCAATTGGTTAGAAATTGATAGTATAATTTTGATTCATCTCTATCTTAAAATGTCAAACGTCACAGTACCCCTATACTATGTGTAAAATACTATAGTTAATCCTCTAACTTAACGTAAACATTAACGTATAATTTCAGATATAAGTTCAGACAGATCACCAATAGAAGACCGTCAGTTATCAAACGAGTCGGTGTCGTCAGCGGAGAGTGTCGGCGGCACGTTGCACCTCACTGAACATTCCACGTACGCGAGGCGGAAACTTGACGAGCTGCAGGAACGGCATAATAATAAAATACAGGTATGTCTTATATTTATAATCTACTTGATTCGGCAGTACATATAATTATACTAAAATTGGAACGATACAGAGAAGATTAGCATGGCCCTTGCGCAAGGATGAACCGCAAAATCGTGAAGCGTTCCGCATTTTTCTGTAGCGGTGGTGGTCGAGTGGGAATGTAACGAAAGAAGTAACGACAGTTTGATCCCGGGTGGCAGTAAACTTCACTTTGTTTCAGTCCAATGTGAATTTTACTTTGTGGAGTTTATATGTACTAATCAAATGATTCACCATCTGCTATCGGTGAAGAAAACCATCGTGAGGTAACCACACATGTCTTAGAAGAAAAAAGACATATCTTATTCACCAACCCGCTTTAGGCCGAAGTGTGTGAAGTACGGCCTAAACCCTCTCCCTTTTTTGATAGAGGAGAAGAGACCCGTGCCTAGCAGTGGGACGTGTATTGGTTGCTATTATTATGTCTTATATTACGAGTATATATAGCTGAAATTGGGACCTATTCTGCCATCGCATAGGATAACAAAATATTTTTTGAGTTCTGTTGTTAGTTTAATGTTTAATTTAATACATATTTTGTACCTATTTATTTTTCTTGGGCCACCTTAGTCATATAAAAAATATAGAAAATACTGTAGCCATTCAGTGGTGTGAAAAATGGGTCGGCAACACGCAAATGACACCTCTGGTATTGCAAGCATCCATAGGCTACGGTAGCTGCTTAACATAAAGCGTGCCGTGTGCTTGTTTGCCACTCAATGACCACGGCAAGGGAGGCTGCAAGCTCATATGATGCCCTTCTCTAAACAACTCCCATTTTTGATAACTGTTTTAAAAATACATATACATTTTCCAGGCGTTAGCAGCGCTTCGTGCATCATTAAAACCGGAGTCCCCCGCACTGTCGATGTTGGCGAACGAAGTGGAGAAGTTAGCTGGTGAACAGATGAGGTTAGAAGCGCACCTGGCCAGGACTGACACGTGGGCAGAGCATCTTGGGAGCTGGCGAGCCACCGTACATAGTGCTGAGGTAGTAATAACATTTTACTGTATGGCTCAGTGGCTTAATAAAATACCTCACCATTTACCATTGCACGACGTGTTGTGAGTTCCATCCTCACATGGGACAAAAATTTGTGTGATCCTTTAATGGCTGTCCCGAGTTTAGGTGTGGCTCCGTTAATTGTATGTTTGTAATGTCCCCCGGGACCCAAGGCTTAATCCCTAGTGCGGGAATTGCCTATTAAAAAAATACCTGAAAAAAAAGCATTTCACTTGTTCGTGGTCCATTTTTTTTACAGCCTGGCAATGTAAGTATCTAAGATTTCCGCTTCAAAATTTGATAAATGAAAAAGAGTCGATTTGATCAGTAAAAACGGATGAACTATACCCTATGTCAATTGAATCTATAAATAAGGTAAACAAAACTTATCTGTTTAAAGTTATCACACATAATGTCACTAAATGGAACAAATAACACATTTACATGAATTTCGGAAGTTTCAACTTGATTAACTAGCACTGTTTATACCAAAATTAGATTTTAATCAATTAAATAAACTAATTTGAAAAATCTAAGTCGTAAAATTTGGATAACTGTCATTCGCAAAATGATGTATTGTCTATGGTCCCATTGTGTAAAATAGTGATGTGCGAATAAATATAATCGACGCGCTCAATTTAAGTTGTTAGTGATCGATTATGTCTGTAGTAAATCGAATTTCGCATTTCCGATCAATTAAAAGATATAAAAAAAACAAAGTAGATTTTTTAATTAACAATCAACTAATGTAGGTATATTACCAAAATTTAAGTCCGCCTTTATACATTAATGTTTTTGTGTATATTAAAGATTTAAATAAATAAGAAATAAAGTAATTTAAATTATTTTATTTTTATTATAATTATTTATTTTACTTATTTATTTACAACATGAGGTCGTCTTATCCATACGTCAGAATTTTTCCGTACCTATCTGTATATTATTATAACTGACTTTAATAATTAAAAAAATTATATACATACATATTTATACTTGAAGAACAGTTTTATTTATTTATCCTACCTTTTTCTGTCTTCGCAGCGGTCAATGTGCAGAATTTAGTACGTACACAACCTATACGTACACATTATTATTTCCTAATTCTATTGAAATATTATCACTGAGTATCAAAAGAAGTTTGTTTGTTAGTACCTATTGACTATAAACAACGAAATAAAAAAAAAACTGTTATTTCAAATAATTGAATTTATCGAATCGAATAATATTATAATTATATCATAATTATTTGTCAGTGCACGTGGACATCACTAAATTGTCAATGGTCGGGTTGTGTTTACCTTATTTATATATTCAATTGACACAGAGTATAAGTATGAAAATCAACGACAAAAAAAACAAACGCGCGCACGCACACACACGCACGCACACACGCACACGCAAACGCACACGCACACACATAAACATTCCTTTAGCAAAATTTAAAACTATCTATTGAACTGTAGCAGTAAGAAATAAAAACACAATGTATGTGCTAACAATAAAAAGTTTACCCACAGGGGATTGGAACTGTGGCTCTTTCTCACAGGCTACTTTGTAACCTAGTTAGGAAAACAGAACTGTACCCACTTTCTTTGTTAAAGTATAATATTGTACTTGCCATACATAACATTGTATCAGCCCATGCTGCAATCAGTTTAAAATTAATAGATTACTATATATATTATTTTGATAATAATCTAATAAATCATTAAGGTGGTACTTTAAATAGTATAATTTCTTATGCAGGTAATAGACGAGTCGAAACCACCGCAGTTCGTTATAGTAGTACACATGGCGGAACAAGAAGACACACATAACGAAGAAAAACCTGAACAAATTACTACAGGCTGGGTGCTTCTAAGGACATTGAACGAATTTCAGGTATACTTTAAGGCTCGGTGTACTATATGAATCCATCACATTCCTTAGGAAACAATTTCATATTCAATCTTCATATCACTATTAATTCAATATTATAGGGATAGGTTTAATAGGCTAGAAGGTTCATAATTAAGAGACCTTAATATTAGGCAAGCCTAAATTAATATTAGTGAAGGTTAAGCAATCTTGCCGTGGTCAGTACGTAGATGGGTGATCGTTTTTTAAAACCATAGCGAGACCCTACCGTGTCTCGGAAAGTTATTGGTACCGATTTCTCTGCTGTCGTATCAGATTGCTGTCCCATCGAACTAAAAAAGTGAAGGAATAGAGAGTGCATTTGTGTTTACACACGCACTTTAGCACTATAATATGTCTAATCTCCGTTGAGATAAAATAGTCCTATGAAAAAATATATAATAATGATTGATTTTTCAGGAATTGCATCGAAAACTACGGCCTATGTGTGCAGAGTTAAAAAACTTAGAACTACCATCAAATTCATTTAAGTTTTTATTTGGAAAGAATGACAGAAATTCTTTAGATAAGGCAAAAATTTTAATACAGAAATATTTAGAGGTAAGTAATGTTAGATGTCTTCACATTCCCTAGATTTAAGTCAGCTACATACTTGAATTTAATCAGAAGACTGAATAAAAGGAATCTTTTAGAAATATGTATCACTTTCATGAATATGTTCGTTATCCGCAAGCGTATCGTCGCTTTTTCCCATCGCCTTTCGGTTTGTTTCGCTGACTCCCGCTCTTAGTTTCCTTTCGCTACCTCCCGCTACCTCTCGCTACCACCCGCTACTTTCCGCTACCTCCCGCTACCTCCCGCTACGTTCCGCTACCTCCCGCTACATCCCGCTACCTCCCGCTACATCCCGCTACCTCCCGCTACCTTCCGCCATCTTCCGTTGCCGCCGCGCCACTCGTCGTATCGAGATAATCTAATGCACCCAAACATAATATATCTAATATTAAACACGTTTTCTCCCAAAATTTTAGTCATTAGTAGCAATTTTCTTCACAATAACACATATTTTTTGTAATATTGATAGCACAATATAGTCGAAACGATATTATTCATCGATATTATTAATCGATTAATCGATTTTATTTCAGTTTGTTTTAGAAGACGATAGACTAAACCAAAGTGAAGCTTTATATACATTCCTCAACCCGAGTTCGGAATATTTGAAACAGGGTGATTTACCAAAGAAAAATAAATTCTCATTTTCTACGTTATTTAAGAGGTAAATAGAAAAATACCATTATTATAATGTATTTATAAGACGTTGAAGTTCTGGGTTCGATTCCCGAGTCAGGAAAAGTGATTGTTGATTGGGTTTTAATTTAAGGTTAATGAATGTTTTATTCATGTTTTCTATCTAGTGGTTAACCACTAGACAGAAAACATGAATAATGATGAATGTGGTTACTTCGCTACTGAGACCGCGCAGTGTGTTACGGGTTCGATCCCCACACGTGAAAAGTATTTTAAATTCAAAATTATTTATTCCACATTACAATGATAGAGAATATAAACAACAAAAAACAAATGAAGTATATAAAATTTGTCTCACCCACAAATGTTGTTTCGAGTCTGGGAACACTGTGTCCGTTAATTGTTTTTTACTCTCCCGCGCGACTCGGGGCTGGTTTTCAATTGCCTGAGTAGTATTTCGTGGAAGGAAAGTGGGGAGGCCTTTGCCCTGCAGTGGGACAGTACAGGCTTATAATAATAATAATATAAAATTTGTCTCACCCACAAATGTTGTTTCGAGTCTGGGTACACTTTGTGTCCGTTAATTGTTTTTTTACTCTCCCGCGCGACTCGGGGCTGGTTTTCAATTGCCTGAGTAGTATTTCGTGGAAGGAGAGTGGGGAGGCCTTTGTCCTGCAGTGGGACAGTACAGGCTTATAATGAAGAATATAAAATTTGTCTCACCCACAAATGTTGTTTCGAGTCTGGGTACAATTTGTGTCCGATAATTGTGTTTTCAAACTCATCTTTCAAAAATACTTAACTTTATATTTCTCTTGCTGCTAATTGATGTTACATTTTCAGTACAAGTAGTGAAGCAACGAATAGGTCGTCGCAGGAAAAGGAAGCGTTTACTCATCTATCAGCCGATGAAGACGAAATATCTCTATACCTCGACGGCAATGGTGGCGATGGTTCTACCAAAAGCATGACAAGTTCTTTACGTGGTGAGTACGTTCTTGCAATTGTTTTTTTCTATACTACTTGGGTGGCAAAAAGGCATACGGCCCGCCTGATGTTAAGCAGTTACCGTAGCCTATGGACGCTTGAATTATTAGAGGTATCACTTGCATGTTACCAAACCATTTTTTTACAGCCCTGGTGTAAAAAAATGGTTTGGTAACATGCATTTATGATCCCTGGGATAGGAATACGTTTCTTTCAAAACCCATCCCTAAATTAGCGCTGTAGACGTGACTCACACACAGGAACACAACAACACCGCTTTGTGTAGTTATTTGTGGTCTTCTGTAAGGTGGAGATCCTTCCCCAGTCGGGCTTGCTCGCTAGTATGGTGCCCTACCTCTCTCAACCTGTAAACCTGTGTTTAGCAGAGCAACGTGTCCAGATTACCAATTAAAGAAAAAGTCACTAGTGTTTCAAACTCAGACGTACGACTCCTTTTAAGTCGGTGCCAAGTAATAGTATTTTTAGTTTTAAGATAGGTACGGCATCATACGAAGGAATTCCCCCTTACAGAAGACCACAGCCAAATAACTATACACAGCGGTCTAGTCGTATTTCTGTGTGTGAATACAAGTTTCCAGAGCTCATTTAGAGATGCGTTTTTAAGAAACGTTTTCCTATCCCAGGGAAATTCCATCATAAAACCTGGTATTAATACCAGGTTTTATGATGTTTTTTTTTGTCGCAACACAAGTAATATTTTTGGTTTTGCAAGCGTCTATCCCTAGTAGGCTAATATCCCTCCAAGTATATGGAGGAGACCCGTGCCCAGTAGTGGGACGTTTATGGGTTGTGATGATGAAGCGTCTATAGGCTACGGTAACTGCTTACCATCAGGCGTAAACTTGTTTACTAACTATTTGATTTGGCAGTGACTTCAATATGTAAATCATAATATTTTGGGGCTTTTTATGAAGTTTGCTTAATTTTTATTCTAAAATTGGTTTATAAATATATCTGTTTGAGTTTGTTGCTAGATAAGGGGCTATTGTTCAATTCTATTTGCCAGGTGCAGGCGCCATAGCAGAAGAAAGGGATAGTATAGCGGAACCTCTTTACGCGTTGCTCAGTGAAGTATTTGATATGAGAGGGGTGTTCCGGTGGCTTAGGAAAACGTTGGTCACCTTCGTACAGATCACTTATGGAAGAACTATTAATCGGTATGTAATGTATAGAGTTTTAAGAATAAAAATAATAATGAATAGTGTTGCTACGGTTACGATAAAGCTGCGTACAAATCATTTTATTCATCGTTTGCCGCGCGAGACAATATTTAGATTGAATTTTCTAGAGCGCGACTAGCGGTCCGGATTTCGCGACGCAGACCCAGTTTAATGACAATTTTCGTTGTCCAGACTGCATTTTAAGAAATTTCAGTTGCTCGCTCGCGCACTGTTGGGACGGTAGCGGTTTTGTAAGTTGGCTCGAACCAATGTTCGAGGGTCTACCGCGCGTAATGTGGACCCGGCTTTAGTGTCTCATCCCATTCCAGATTCATATTCTTTAAGATCCACTGCGTGTTAGGCCAATAGCCCCGTGTAAGCCTTCTAAAGGCTCGGATTATCCTTAAATAAGAATACCCCTGATAAAAGAGACATTAATAATAATAGCAACCCTTATATGTCCCACTTTTAAGTACGGAGCTTAAGCAATAAAATAGTTTTTAAGAAGAAAACAATCTTATTAATAGAAGTTTTTCTGCTTAGACAAATCAAGGAGACAGTATCATGGATATTCTCGGAACAAATGTTGCATTACTACATCAGTGTAGTGCTTAAGTCGTGGTGGCCTGGCGGAGTGCTATCGGAGAATACATCAAATAGAAATTTACAAGATAAAGGTGAGTTTTGCATATAAAACTATTTATATACGGGCAACTGATTAACTAGAAGGTCAGATATTAGGTATAACTACATATGTTTTGTTTAAAAAATGACTATCTAGGATTTGATTATTCATCGGTACGATACAGTTAATTTTGGCCACGCAGAAGTTTATATTTTAATTAAATTTTTCCTGATTTAAAAATCAAAGTCTATGTAAGATTTTCTATTGCCGTGTCAATTTAGGACAAACTTTTGTTAGTAGAAACCTATATTCAATTTAGCAGTTACCTTTTTCTGATGTATAGTAAGATGACGTATACGTAAGTGACGTGTATATTGGGTGTATGGTGTACAGAGCACACGCGCACGCTGGCGCTGCAGCAGCTGAGCGAGAGCGTGCTGGACGCGCTGTCGTCGCTGGTGGGCGCGCAGGCCGCGGCCCGCGGGGCTCACAAACTGTTCTACACGCTGCAGAACACCACGCATAACAAACAACTCTTCTATGTGAGTATACACCAGCCACACCACCATTTTTCTCCTATAAAGACTATATTTAACGTCATTTAAGAGCGATTGACACTGCCCTTTTTTCCATACAAACGTATTCCTGATTTTCCTTCCTAGATTTTGAGCCTAAAGCAACGAAAATTTAACCTAATATCAGGCTTGACAATGACGCATGGATGGTTCATAAAATGCGGAATGGATTTATGTTAATACAATAAACTATGTATGTGTTAAAAAAAAAAATCAAAACTGCTATGTTGCATGAAAAGCCATTCATAGAAAATTATGTCACTTCTAAACAAATCAACCAATTCGAATTGGGCCTAGCATGTGTGGATAAAGGCATGAACTCTCTCTGCTCTCTTAATAGAAGGCCCGTGCCCAGCTGTGGAATGTTTATGGGTCAAATATGTCTGTTGTGGAAATCCTTGGGGGAGGCCTATGTCAGTGGACGTCTTTTGGCTGAGATGATGATGATGATGTCTGATAAAAAATACAATAAATATATCTTTGTTCTACTTTTTAATGATGTGTTTTTCATAGGCACGGCCTAACACATACATTTTTGTATTAATTTTGAATACACAAAACAGGTTAGTAGTGCATTTTGACAATACTATGTATCATGGCGAGTGTTAGCATGACGTAATAGCCAACGCGCAAGACCGACCGCGATACTTGCGTGCGTTTGGACGTAAAATTTAAATTTGTACTTTATAAATGCAAAATTATTATTTAATGTTTCTTATAATAATATTATTATGTTAAATTGACATTATTTTTGGGTCTTTTCATGACGTACTTTTCTCATTCCGAAGGTGTATGGAAATATTCTATTTTTAAACTCAGACATCACGACTATTACATGGCCGCGATACAATTTATTATACCTATTTTGTCTTTCTATAATTCTTCTACGCCTGTGTGTGTCACTGAACTCCTCCTAAACGACTGAACTAAATAATAGTAAGTGGCGCTGCAATTAGGTTCGACTTCATTTTATTTTTCAATATTCGTTTAACTCGTTTTGATCCACCAACCCGCATTGAGCCAGAGTGTGCGGATTAAGACCTTTGAACTCTCGACAGAGGCGAGGAGACCCGTGCCCAGCAGTAGAGCATATATGGGTTACTATTATCCCTACGGGCACCTTTCGGGCATTAGATTATAATTTAAAAAAAAACAATTCGGTACCATAATTATTTATTTTATAAAACAATTCTAACGACATCATACTATTCACTAGTTTTATCCTCGGAATTGAATCGCAAACGTAAGAATGAATATACTCCTATACAAAACACTACTGCACAAGATATAGGTCCAAACATGTATACTGCCATAGCTATAATAAGCATTGCCATGCCTATAACTACTACGTACAATCTCGGTGTGACTACAGATACTGTAATTTTTTCCGGAGTACTGCCCACGTACGATATCGTCTGAAAACAAAAGAGAGCCGCCATCATTAGAGATATTAAAGGTCGATTTACACCATAATGCAATTTCAAGCACCATATAAGCACCAAGGACTTCCGCATGACAAAAGACCACAGTCAAAAAACACACAGCGATGTAGTTGTGTTCCTGTGCGAGAGCACTGGGCTCATTTAAGAATGCGCTTTTAATTAAACGTTTTCATATCCGAAAGATAACTCTTCACAGAACTTTGTTGTTATATATTACAATTTCTTTTGGCAATACGCGTACGGTACTACGGTAACTTCTTTCAATCAGGTGGGCCCTATGCCAGATGGCAAACAAGCATACTGCCCACATCATATGAGAAGGCATACTCCAATAAGTAGTGTAAAAAAGTCAAGTTTTTCATTTTTGTTTAGCGTAAAAGCTTGACGTAAAAAACTAAAAAACGCATCCCTAATCCTGTACTCACACGCAGGAAGACAACTACACTGCTGTGAGTCATGGCTGTGGTTCTCTGTAAGAGAGAGGTCCATCCCCTGTCCTGCTTGCTCTATTGTATGGTGCCCTACCTCTCTTCTGTTTGTGAGGTAGACAATGAAACCTTATTAAAATAGGTACGGTGTAAATCGAGCTTTCAATCTAGTTTATTTTTTATGCATATACAATGTGGACTTTACCTTGCCTCTCTTTATGAGCCTTTTAAAATAAGTCAATGTAAATGGCGCTTAACATCTTATAGCCCCGGCTTCGCACGGATGGTATTTCCTGGGGTCCCGTAATGTTTTTGCCAATAAAATATAGCCTATGTCACTCACAAATAAGATGGCTTTCTATTGGTAGTTTTTCAAAATCGGTTCAGTAGATCCAGAGATAGCCCTTACAACGTAACAAACTTTACCTCTTTATAATATAGATTTATATTTTATGCATATTATTATGCAATTTAGATACTTACACTGTATGATATGTTGTCTGGATTGGTAACATATAGAATTTTCTCTCCGAGTAGTTCTTCTGTAAAAAGTAATCATAAGTTAAGTTTGGAAAGTTCTAGATAACTTATTTGAAAACGGGTTTTCGATGTATGTAAGTTGTATTTTTCGAATAATTATGTGTATAAGAGCCGTTTTTTTTAATTTGTTCTGTATTTGAGTGAAAATGATCTATAATCGTATGGATTTAGAATTATTTAAGTACTAGCTGTTGCTTGCGGCTCCGCCCGCGTGTTATTTCAGTAAAAATACTCTTTGTCATTCCCGTGCATACCGACTATCTTCATGCCAAATTTTATCAAGATCCATTTAGACGTTTAGTCGTGAAAACGTAACAAACTAACAAACATATAACTTAGATGTTAACCAGTTGTCTAGTTGCTAGAGTCTAGTTTGGGATCAGATGGCTGTTTGTGAGTACTTACCACTACATCCGACTCCAATTTTATTAAGCTCGTCTAACTCCCCTTTTCTTATAGTAATAGTGCTGTAGTCTTCACTATAACGGTACATCTCTGCGGCTAATACTGTGGTGAAGTTCTCTTTGCTTTGTTCTTTGTTCGCTATAAATCTCCTTTGTATCTCGTTTAGAAATAAGAATGTTCTGGATCGTTGACATAACTGCAATAAAAAAGAAAATGATCGCAAGTGTGTATGGGCATCTTTCGGCTGATTAGCTTCCACCAGGGCTTCCACAGCATTCGGTCCTAAGCTAACCTTGTCCATCGGATACCCGCAACCATCATCAGGTCATCGGTCCATCTTATTAAAGCCCTGCCACGCTGCATCTTGCAGTTCAGCTCAGCACTGACGTCACTTATCGAACCTCTGTGCGTAAATTCAAGCTTGTATTGTGCGTTGATGATTATGTCAGTCAAGACAAGAATTTATGCATGTAGGTATAGTAACAGTTTACTGAGTTTACCATTTTACACTGTGTCGGTTGTAAAGTATCGCTTCAGAGCTTGAAACTGACGGTTTCTTACAATCATTATCAGCCTACTGTAGCGGACGAGTGACAGTTGACGAGGTAATTGCAAATATTTGGCACAAAGCGCCGTGTTCACAATGTTCACGGCAATTAATTTTAGTCTCGTTTGATTTTCTTTTCTTTAACGTCGTCAATTTAATATGTAGAAGTATTTTAAGAGAGGTAGGGCACCATACTAGCGAGCAAGCCCGACTGGGGAAGGACCTCCACCTTACAGAAGACCACAGCCAAATGACTACACTCAGTAGTCACTCTGTAGTTGTGTTCCTGTGTGTGAGTACAGGTCTCCAGCGCTCATTTAGGAATGCGTTTTGAAAGAAACGTATTCCTATCCCAGGGTTACTTCCATCTTAAAGCCCTGGAGTAAAAAAATGGGTTGGCAACACGCAAGTGATACCTCTAGTAATGCAAGCGTCTATAGGCTACGGATACTGCTTAACATCAGGTGGGCCGTATGCTTGTTTGCCACCCAAGTAGTATAAAAAAAAAATGTAGAAAAAGTATTTTATGTTTTTTAATCCAACACAATGACGCTGGCCTGGAGAGTTACTTGCCCGTTGTCACGACACAGTTTTGTGTTATGAGTAACCCTGGGCTAGGATAAAAAGTGTTGTAAATAAATAAAGAATACACACGAATTGATAACTTCCTCGTTTTTGAAGTCGGTTAAAAATTGTCTACGTTTTAGTAATCGATTAATATATATCTTGTCAAAGTGACAACTTCTAGCCCCAAAATGTCAAGAATTATTCCAAATATTGTTTTGAAATCGAAATCCATGAGATCGAAGAACTCATACTGCGAAGTTCAGTTTGTTTTACTTTACTTTTTAGAGGCGCTAGTTGCAAATGTATGTCAAGAAACAAAACAAAATTTCGTTTCGTGTCTATCAAAACTCATGGCTAGGGGATTGCAGTTACCACACAAACTCAGTACGTCATCTTTAAATATTATTAGCGTTATAAAAATAAAGGCGACGAGAAACCAATAAATTATAAGAATTTTGTTTAAACTCGCGAGTATTTTTATAATGTTTTGAGTGGGCACTTGATGACAAACAAAAAATAATTATGAAGCTGTTGATTAAAATCTTTAACATTCGTGTTGCTTGACATAATTAATATACAAGTGGCCAATGATATTATAAAGAAAGATACGCTACCTTTATACTGAGCGGCGGCGGCGTTTACTTTTGTTTCCATGTCTTCGTGTGTACTTGCTTATAAGTTTCAAGTATGAATGCGATAGATAATACGGAACGTAAGGAAACAGAAAGAGATGGTGAAATGAAGCTTGTGGGGTATCTACATCTTTCTTACTATAATATCATTGCTTGCGACCGTGTGTTTCGCACGTGTAGACATTTATTTAGGTTCATCTCTAATTAATAAAATAAACAGCCCACGTTACCTCCCTAATGTAGCTTTCTTTCGATATGTAATTAACACGTTAAAATTATGTTAAATAGTATTTTAATTTATATATTACAAACCATGCCATCATTGTTTTTCTAAAAACAAAAATAATGTGTGGGTAGATTTATACAATTGTACCTTACAAACAAAACGTACGCATTTTTCACTTTACTTCGCTCGCTACACTTGACACGTAGTGATTAGTTACTTTGTGCTCGTCGCCAGACAGTCAGTCTAACTGTCAAGGAATCACAGAATGGTAAAAAATACATTGTCGTGTTAATATGTGTGAAAACGTTTTACATTTATATCGATGTCATTCCTTTAAGAACAAAGTTAAATACGAACCAACTACCAACTTGGCGCTCGACCACTCACTGTATGTTTATTTATTAAACACAATATTTTACCTATAACCACGCTAGATTAACCATGTTCAGAAAAGTGGCAGAAATATCATAAAATATTTTAGTTTAGGAATTTTGTCCGTTAAGGTCAAAATCGCTAAATTAAAAATTAAAGTTGACTGCACTGAAACCAAATAAGCATATACATATTTCCAATATATGTTGTGGGTTTGATCGCCACACGGGACAAAAAAATGTGTGATCCATAAAGGATCGTCCTGCGTCTGGGTGTAGGTACTTTGTGTCCGTTGATTGTATGTTTGTAAAGTCCCCCGTGACACAGGGCTTGATCCTTAGTGCGGGAGTTGCCTTTTTAAAAACAAGCAAACAAAAAAAAATGCAAAGAGTAGTCGAGTGCCCAATTGGTATTTTGTAGGTATACTACTAGTTGTATAATTCTACTACACTGATTTAATAATGTAATGTGAAAAGCGATGGACTGTCAACCCTAAAGTTTGTGAGGATGGATGTAAAGACAAAGATATTTATTGCTTCAAACTGTGTACATAAGTGGTTTTACATTAAAGTGGAGTATCAGCAGTTTACCCGATCGGGCATAACAATAATTAGGATTAAAAAAAATAGTAATAATAATAAACTTAATTTTTTATTTTTAAAATATTCATGCAAATTATAAAATACATTGATCAAAAGCCATTTTTTTAAATTATTATTAGTTCAGATTATACTTATATTTATTCTGAATATTTGTTTTGGTAGAGCTCTTGAGATCAAAAAATACAATGTTATTTTTAACAAATAAACATAACTCTAATATGTATATGCCTGTTAATGTGAGGAGCCCCCTTTCTCTGGAATTGCCCAAGTATATGATTCCGTTAGCAGGGGATACACGTAGCCACAGTATGCAGATTTTGCAATAGCTTCAGAAGTCGTTTCAGTTAAGACAGATAAAGCATAACAATAGCTTGATATTTTCTTATTTATTTTTTCTATATGACCTTTCCAATTAAAGTGATGATCTATTGTAACGCCAAGAAAAATTTATTTGGTCTACCTCCTCGATGTTCGTGTTTGAGTTACTTATGTTTAATGGTAGTGGTTTATTTTTGTAATTTCTAAATTGCATTAGCTTTGTTTTTGTAAAGTTAATTTTTAGATTTATCGATTTTAACCAGTCCGCCACAATAATATAATAAAGTCCATATATCCATCCTCACAAACTTTAGCGTCTATATTGTTACTAGGATTCTTACTTTATCCGTTATGCAGAAATAAACATAACTATCCTCAGCTATGTAGTGCAGTAAGTAGGTTCCATGTGAATACGTCATCTTGTTGTTGCACTGTGGTAACTTAGACAACACTTGTTCAGCTATCTCCATGAAGTTACCTTCACAGGATGCAAAACGTGATAGCACTTTTCTTTCACAAGCCACAACACTAAATAGGATAGGCATAGTTCCTTTCTTAATTTGTATAATAAATAAATAAGCGTCAGTAATATTTATTCTTATTTTTGTTATTATTATTTATTTATAAACAGTCCATATTTTTAAATTTATTTTTGTTATTGAATTTATTTTTATTATTAAAGTTATTTATTATTTAATGACTTTATTTATTATTTAATCTCTTTATTTATTATGTGGTTACGTTATAAATTATTTTCTTTATACACAAAAGTGTTCACAGCGCAAAAGTAAAAACGGCAACTGGTAAAACTGGCACACATTTTTCCTTCCTACTCTCTATCTATCTCTCTCTGCCGGTATCGTACAAAATATAGCGGAATCTAAAATTATTGGCCTGTCATTCAGCCAAAGCGCGTATTGCTCGCTAAAAACGTCGCCGGTACTAGTTGATATATGCGAAATGGCACGACAAGTGTGCGGAAGATGTAAGAATTTGTGAGATGTATATACACTTGTGTCCAAGTATTTATTTTAAGCTAAGATTTTTATTTTTTTCGTCGAAAATGTATTTATTTAATTACTGGCGACCACTCGACTTTGACCAGCGTATTTTTTTTATTCCCGTTTAGAAATTGAATTTACAAAAAAAAAAATGTAATGCTCAGTAACGTTATATTTAAGGAACCTTTGTACAGAATTTCATTTGTAGCCTTAGAGTTTACTCTCCTTGACAAGTCAAGACATTGATTATTTACATTATTTTATAAAGTTTTGTACATGTATTTTACATGTACTCATCACAGAAACACAATCAAATCAATGTGTGTACCTCCCTACTTATTTGGCGGTAAGGTTAAATGTGTGCCCTAATATAAAGATCCTTCCCCAGCCTGGCTGTGCTTTACTAAACTAGCAATAAATTATCGCAAATTTCTATTCAATATTGTATGAATAAACCTTTACTCCGCGTCACATACCAAACACGATTTGATACGAAATCTCTACGTAGAATTTACTAGATTTATTTATGGTTTTTCTATGTCGAATAAAGTCAATGTCACGGCTCTAAACTCTGTATTACTAACTGTGTTGCCAGAAATATCCACACTCGCCTACACGTTACATTGTAATTGACAGTTTTGGCATCGACTTCGTAAACCATATTTGTGTAATTTTATAACAAGGTATTATACCTAGTCTATTTCACATAAATAAAGACAAATCTTACTTATATACTATGGTATTAGAAGGCGATTTAATAAGTAGAATAGAAAAAAAAATAGTAGAAAAATTATATATTGTACCCAAATCTATAAAAATCATTACTAAATTATTATTAGAAAAGGTGCTTAAGGTAGATATATAAGATGTAGAAAAATAATAATATGGAAACAAAAACTGTCGAATTTCGATCACTATAAAGCCTCGTTTGTTAGTAATAGATTAGGTTAATTTAATGTAAATTAGGCATATTCAAGAATAGAATTAATCAAATGGTTTTGTTTGTATTCTGTTTCTATCCACTGATGGAAGTAACTCTCTCCTAATTTGGCACAACACGTGGTTCATCGCCTTCCGCATCCAGTCTGTCCCAGCAACCTTCTTATAGAAAATAATATAATATTAATAGGACAGAAAGTTAATATACTTAATATTTGTTTCAGGAACTCTTCGAATTAGTGCTCCTAGAAGTATTTCCTGAGCTCAAACGCTATCAATGAATCTCTAGTTGCGGTAAGCCATGACAATAGATATATAATAAATTATATTGAAATATATTCTTACAGGGATCATATCCAAAGGACACTTCGAATATATTATGACAAAAAATACTCTATAAGAGACTTTCCTCCGTCGTTTAAATCTGTCTACCATAATGAATACTTCAAAATCATTACACATATCTTTTCTAAATTTATAACACTTTTTGAAAATATCCGAAGCCGGTTTTTTATCTTACGGAGATGTCAATTTTTCTCACAAGTAACAACACTTGTAAATTAAACTATCCATGAAAAATCTTTGTAATCCTTAATATTCATATTTACATTTTGAAATTAAAATACTTTTACATTTTGAAATTCATGAGATATTAATTCGTAGTTTTAATGTTCTATTTTTGAACACGAAATATAAAAATTAGAACGCTTTAAGTTTGAAAATAGAACAATGTAATGTAAAGATGAAAATATTATTTGGTATCTGTGAAATCTTTCTACAAATATACTGCCTGGCCTTTTAGAGGTAGATCAATATTATAAATTATGACGTATTATAATGATAATATTAACTATAAGTTTAGTTATAGTATAGGTATTGATCTCATATTGTTCGTAATATACCTGTTTGTAAACAAATTATTTAGCACGGTGATATTTCTGTAATCTATATTTTTAATGCTTTATTTTACTGAGATCCTCTCCGTGCTAGCAAATGTTCGTTTGCTCACATCGATGCATTTTTTAACATGGTAAACTTTCATAACATGGGTATTTTATGTTCGACAAAAAAAATATAATCGGCGGTTGAGTCGTTTCAAAATTATAAACTTATTCCTTGAATGAATATCCATTTAAATAAAATATATTATTAAAAATCGCATAAATGTCGATATATCCGTTTTGGGGTTACAAAGCCACAGACAGATATAGGCGTTAAACTTAACACATACCATCTAAAATGTGTTTACCAAAATATTTTGAAAGTACAGATCAAAAAGTGGTCAACCACTGGCCGAATGTTCGCCAACGAATGCTCGCGGTGAGGATGTTCGTTGTCTCATTTTTCTTAGCCGAATTCGTTAAACTGGGGGTGTTAATTTATACTTAATTAATTATAAAATTAAAAACTTAATATATTAATATTATTATACATTAATAGTTTAACACATACCACCTAATTTAAATTAACTATAACTGTAATAAAAATGTATGGAATTATTAAAATATATGAACAAAGTAATTATAGAAATACCAGTTTAAAATATAGTTTTAAATTTTAAGCTTATTGCTGACATAGAAATGTTTATATTTTTGTGAATGTTATTTTATTGTTTTGTAGTATCTGTGCCAAAGAAAGCACTTTAAAAGCATTAACGCCTTTTGTATACTGACACTGCGAAATTCCGCAGCGAAACAACCAGTGATATGTAATTGTTTCGATACTTTAAATGTATTTGCTAGCCCGCATTTCTGATAGCATTCCTACCTGTACGGTATTATTGTTCCTAATAAAATCTATTTTTGATGGACACATTGAAGCGGCTGAAGCATGTTGTTTTGGGATCAGGTTTTTAAAATAGATTATTGTAAAAAAATCGCAGCGATACTAGATAGAGAGAAGTTTTAATTAAAGCATAGCGTAACTCTTAAATAATTTAGCAATTTAGTTTATTGCAAAGATGTTGTTTGCCTAGTATTGTTCGTAAGACTGGTATTCTTACGCACTGATTTTCATCAAATAAAGGGATGAAGGCACGGGGCCGTGTCGGGGCCGGGGCACGGTCGAATATCTATAGTATCATATTGTATTAATTAATTCATGCTTGTCCGTGCCCGGTGTAACGTGAATCACGCCTAAGAGTTCTGTTGGCGTATTGTTCATCGCTACTTCATTCCGTCGACAAAACGCTTCTGCGAGTAATGATACTGTCAATTCGCAAAAGCGTATTGTTGACTAAGAATTTATCATATTTTTGTACGTTTCTATTGCGAAGTTCAGTGTAATTATCGCATTATCGCAGATCAATATTTCGCTGCTGAATTTCGCGGCATGTCGGTGTTTAAAAGACGTAATTAGTTAATGCACCGCACTGTCAATGTTTATGTAAATGTAATTACGATGTTCCAGTGTTAGCCAGTGTCGCTATAAGTATTGTACGTACCTGAATCTTTAATTAACTGAATCTCTAACGTCTTTATTATTGTATGACATTAACATACTAGCAAGCGTAGATATGAAACTCATGGGGTGCTAACAGATGTTATATATAATATTAAACTTGCAATCTCATACTATTGGGGCTGTCCTAATGGTTAAAACACTTTGGACCTTTTGACCCTTTGGGATCTTTTGTACAGTCCCCTTCTGTTTTGCTCATTCTTCATCTAGATTCCTTCGTATCTCCCGTGGGCCGAGTGCCAGTAAATCTTTGATGGGGATACTCCTGAAGTCTCCTGCTAAAGATTACATCCACATACAGGTATACTCATAAGACCATAACTAGCCAGGACTACATATATAGTTTATCAAGTTTCTACTTATTTTTTATGTGAGTTTAATCTTATCTCTTCTCTATGTCGTCTTAGCCTGTTGATGTCCATTACTGAACGTAGGCCTCCCCCATATGTACCTAATCGTTGTATGTACCTAATTAAAACCACTGAACTGTTATAAATTTTGTTCAATTTTAAGCTTTATTATTACATTCTCTATTGCAGTCCGTACTATTTTTCTTTATAAGGACTGGTGGTGGAACTTACCTATATTAATAGCGATAAAATGATATTAAATAAGTCGTAATTGTTCACACATTCCTGGGCTATATTCATTCCAATTTGTTCACAAATACATTGACACTTACGAGTAGATTTATCTATTGCAGTATCAAGAGCGCAGTTACTGTATAGTGGTATTTCATTTGCACGTGTCCGGCACTTTAAAAGTCGGTACCAGCTATTTACAGTAGTTAGATCTTGGAAGAGGTCTATATGGGTGGTCTAAAAATAAAATAAATGATGATCCGTCGCCAAAAAGGAATTGTAAAACTAATTAGTTTTTAAATAAATAAATATAACAGATTAATGAAAATAAATATTTAACGAGATTAAAGTAATATTAACTATTTATTTTCATTTATATTCAAAATAAATAAAATAATTTTGTAGTTTATTTCATGTCATTTTGATGTTTTTGTCACTTTTTTTCCATTTTTTTATAGTACAAATGTCTGGAATAAATAAGATGTTATTAGGGTCAGCGCAGACTGAGAAGAATAATCCCCGCGCGGTCTCGGGCATTTTCTTTATGGATCGCGTATGATTCCCGCTTATCTTCGAGGACGCGCGAGCATTTTTTGTCAGGTTCAAGCACTTATGCACTTTATTGTAATAATTTTAAAGTTTATTTTCAAGTGCGTTAATAAAATCCTCGTCGCTGCGCTCCGTTACGTCTGCGCTCCGTTACGTCTGCGCTGAGCCTTACTGTTTTCATGTTTAGTTTATCAGCTTACATTTTAAAATCTAGTGACGTAGGTGCCCACCTAATCATCATAAATAATGGTTCTAGCCTTAAGAAAAGTTGTCAACTTGTGTGAAACACAATTGTATTAGTAATATAGAAACATATACCTTAATCTTATACTTATACCGCTTTATTAATAAACGTGATGAAGCCATTGACGCCATGCTTTGTCCTCTGCTTTCGAATGTCAAATTACTAATGACAGAATGAGAGATTACATAATAAATTTACACCTATTCTAATCTACGTTTATTAATAAGGCGGCTAGCGTTTACTGTGGCTTTAATTAATTATTACTTAATTTGGCTGCACATTTGGTCTAGTGGTAAAGGTGAGCTTGTGCCCGTGAATTGCATATTTGAAAAGTCCCCCACGACACCAGGCCTGTTCTCGAATGTCTGTAAGTTATATAAATCTTTGATTTATTTATTCTTAGTTATCGTGTAAGAGGTTGTTATGTGCTTGTCTTTTATTGTGACGTCACTTAGCATTTGTTAAAATTTTGTATAATTTATACGTAAATAGGTACTGGTCTAATTACTCTTAAATTGTTCTATGTATTCATGATATTATAAAGAAAGATAAAGCTACCTTCGTATTGAGCGGCGTCAGTTTTGTTTCAATGTTTTGGTGCGTACTTGCTTATATGTAAATTTCAAGTATAAATGCGATAGATAATACGGAACGTAATGGTTCAGAAACAGATATATCTACGTCTTACTATAATATCATTGGTATTTATTGTAACATAATAAAGTGGTCATATTTAAGTATAGCTTGCAGTAATTATTTCATCTAAATGAGGTC
This sequence comes from Trisateles emortualis, assembly GCA_947095525.1. Taxonomy (NCBI): domain Eukaryota; kingdom Metazoa; phylum Arthropoda; class Insecta; order Lepidoptera; family Erebidae; genus Trisateles; species Trisateles emortualis. The sequence goes on along the minus strand of OX352736.1, from coordinate 12,961,131 downwards.
TACTGCTGGACATAAGCATCCACAATTTGACTATGACTATTCTGTGACACTCGATACTATCTACTTAATTTACGTACAACATCTTCCAATTGCGAGGAAATAATGTTATTATAGAATTAATATAAATTTTTATACTTAACATATATACGACCCTATTCATGGTATAGGCGAAACCTGAAAGTAGTTCGTTCAGAATGAGTAATAGATTCGAGAATGAGTCCCAATAATGTATTATTATACCACCCATATTTTAATGGGCCATACTTCGATCGATTATACAATAGATGCACGATCAACTCTCGAAAAACTGCACCAACTTAACTGGACCCAAATCAATTTGGGGGCTCAGTTTCGGTCTCAGTGGCTTCGCAGCGCGCTACCAGGTTTCATGGCACCTAAGTGTCCTGTCAAAAATGAAAAACTATACTCTAAAAGCACAAAAACAGTGTGAAGTGTCTTTCTTTCAATAAATAAAATAAAATACATTAAAATGACGCGACCCTATCGGCAATTTTATTTCTTACCATAATAATTGTGCAGGAAAAAAACTTCACATTGAAATCGTGCATCGTTAGGTTTCATTTTTTTATTCTTACTTTCTAATGAAGTTGGGGTATTTCAGTATTTTACTATACCAAGAATAGCATTGTATATAATAATAATCACTATTTGTTAATATTAACAAATATATTATATTAATATGGATCAAAAATAATCATAAGTGATAAATTAGAATCTATTAATTTGTTAATAAATCTAAATAACATTATTAAAAAAATTAGTTGTTTACAATATGTTACCAAAAATAAGTATTTTAAGGGGTCGAATATGTAACTTGCATTATACATTTACCTACCTGTCTTTATCTATCTGAATAATGTAGCTTCTAAGTCATGAAACTTTTAAATAAGTTTTTTTTGACGAGCACCGTATCTACTATGTGTATGTATCTAGTAGTAGGTATCTGCTTCATAAAATATGTTTATGTATATTTCATATAAAACTGTATATTTTTAAAAACTTTTTATATAAAAACCTTTGTTTTTCTAACTCCACATATATGATTAATTAACTCCTTGATCACAGCTTAGGAAAATACGGATGATACTCTGCTTCCAAACGCGGGTTCTAACACCAAAATTTACTAAGTACGTCCTTAGTAAAGTAATGTAAACTCAATAGCTTAGCTTATTTCAAACACACACAACACACATACACCAAACACAACACATATATACAAACACACACACACACACACCCACATGTAACCGCTGACTTATGGAAAATCTCTTCCCGCCATCCAATGTATACCTAGCTTGATTTTATGACTGTGCAGCTGTCAATGTCAAAATATCGCCATGTTGGTTGCAATGGAACAAAATTTCAATGATAATTATAATATCATTTTTATTTGATAAGACAAAGGCCATTTTTAGTATAACAAAGAGCGATATAGATACTTAAATATTTACACGAAAGTGCAGACCGTACTGACAGGGACAGGCGCCTGCGGGGAAATAGGGAAGACAAGCGAGCGGATAAAGTCAATCTTGTCAACCTAAAGATTTTGACAGCTCCAAGTGCACAGTTATAATAAACGGTATACATCGTGACTTTTATTTGAAAGCTTGATATAGCTATCTATATGTACTCGTATTATCTGTATACATATAATTCTTCTGTGCGTGAGTATATCACAGAACTCCTTCTAAACGGCTCGGTTGATTTTTATGAAATTTTGTGTGTGTGTTCAGACAGAGCCCCGGATACTTTAGATTCACAATTGGATTTCGATATATCAGCTTTTCCGGCCAGGACGACTTCTGCTAGGTCCGCTAGTATATATGTATGTATTTTCTTAAAACTGTGCTATGATAAACTCACATCGCTAGTCTGTCACTTTTTGTGACCTACCCACTTACCATTTTTCAATGTGCTGTTGGAAAAACAGGTTTCTTTATAATTAAATTAAATAACTTATGAAACTGTCTATAATATCTATTAAGTGTTATGTTGTTGACTAAGTATAACGACGAGTATGAATATCGAACTGTACGGTTAATATGAAATAAACTAGTACGTGTATTTTATTCATTTGTTTCATTATTTAATTGATATTACAGGATTTTGTAGAGTTGTTTGCCTACGGATCATCTCCATCGGAAACTTCATATTTATGTTGGTGAGTCAGTGCACTTGATTCCTTGTAAGATTAAGAGAGGTACCATGCTAGCGAGCAAGCCCGACTGGGGAAGGACTGTAAGGTGGAGCTTACAGAAGAACACAGCCAAATAACTACACACAGCGGTGTAGTTGTGTTTCTATGTGTGAATACAGGTCTCCAGAGCCCATTTAGGGATGCGTTTTGAAAGAAATGTTTTCCTATCCCAGGAATATACCATCTTAAAGCCGTGCTGTAAAAAATAGGTCGGCAACACTTAAGTTATACCTCTTGTATTGGAAGCGTCCTTAGGCTACGGTAACCGCTTAACATCAGATGGGCTTGCTTGTTTGCCACCCAAGTTGTTTAAAAAATAAGATTTTGTTTGTGACAATGTACACCTACTTGTATTACGAAACAGATAATGTGTAATATTGTGCGTGCCAATGATATCAGTAAGAAAGTCTTAGATATCGCACTAGCTAAGTAGCTTCATTTCATCTATCACTATTTCTTTCTGTATCATTACGTTCTATATTATCTATCGCATTCATACCTGAACAAAAATGAATGCCGCTCAGTTTGAAGGTAGCGTGTCTTTCTTTTATCATTGGTGCGTGCACAGATTTTTTTTTCCAATGATTAATGTAGATGCCTGTATGTCCGCGTGAATGTAAATATATTAGTGGGGTAAAATTCGACTAAAATTTATTTTGACATTTAACAAATTCTTTTATTGAATTTTGTTAAATGTCAGTTATACCTTTTTTGGTTGACAAGCATCTATTATAATGACACTGTTCATTTGGCGTGTTCTGTCGACCAACAGAGGTACGCGGTCCAAAGCTCAAAATCTGTAGAAGGACAACGAAGTAAAACCACATTATAAGATAATCTCTATTATTTAATTTCAGTATAATAAATTATACAACAGTTTTGACACCTCGATATGGAGGCACCATTAAAGGTGTAAAAGCTGTTTTTTTTATTTCCATTAGTTATTTATGATTAATACGAACGAACTAATATTGAAATATTATAATTTGGCACTCATAGCACTTTATTAGGAAGTTGTTCGTACAAGTATGGAAGTTATTTTGAATATAGGTGCGAAGAGTGTCTTATCCACATTATGATTTAATAACGTAAAATAATCTTTTAATAATATTCCGCCATCGCTGATAACCCACACTACATCTGACCAAAGCATTCGATATCACAGCACTCACTATATTAGTTTCTCATTCCTTATAAGCTATATAACAAAACATTTGACATAAAATGTATCTTAAAACTAATAAATCGTGAATTCATTCTTCCAAGCCTCTTTTATTCGTTATAGTATTTTATGGATTTTTATCGTCTCCATCAAGACATAATTGCAAAGATATAAAATATATATATTAACGTTGAATCAAAGAGGATTGCAAGACTCGCAGTAGTAACTTGTATTGTAATGTATGGTGTTGTCCTTGTCACATACATATCGCCCTCTCAATGGAAAGAAAGCGTAACATGACAAATGTTACCTACTAATCAATCTTTAACCTTATGCTTCTTTATTTCCACTGAGGATAGATACCATTGGTCGCGAGCTGAGCATTGATTCGCGAACATTACCGAGCAAACGAAGTTTACGTTCGAGTTTTTACTGTCAACGTTTGACTCGAATTGCTTACGAATACTCACGAACGAATGCTCACGATGTAGACGCTCCTAAATCAACCGGTGATCAGTTATTGCAGTTAGGGCGGATCGTTTCCATGATATTCCAAATAACATGCAACTAGTACCCATATGCAAAATAATAACAAAGCTAATTTACAGAATTGGTGGAACAATATAATCAAGTATATTAATATATAATAAGTACATATCATATTTGTAATAAATATGTTGTAAAATTATAAATTATGTGCATAGCTTCTGAAGTTTTTCATGCCATAATAAATACAATAGTAGGTAGTTAATAATAAGAATAAGAAAGAAAGGAACTTTCGTTTTACAAAACAGTTAGTTACCAAAGACCACAGACGACTGGGTCGTTTTAATCGCTATCGAAAAATAGATTTTAATCAATCGTCTTTATTCATACCAGTGCCTTTTAAAAAGTAATTTGATTTTTAGAAAATAATAAAACAAAAATCTTTTGTCGGATTTGTCCGTTGACGTCCGTCCTAATTCTACCTTAGATTAAAACACCCTGTGAAATATTAATAACTTTTCCGTTCTGAATAACTGAATAAAATATTTATATAATTCAACAAATGTATTGGAAGGTTCGTTTTTAACTAGAACATAACAATATAAAGTGCTCGGAGAGTTAAATGAAAGCATTTAAACAATCATAAACTCTATTTTTGTACTAAATGACTGATATGAGAAGATTGTTAACTTGCGCGAAACCCATCCATCAGTAGGCGTTTAAAACAAAATTGGTTATATATTGTAAATAAACATTTTATATACAAATACCAATTTCGACTGTCAAAATAATTAGTAATTAAAACTAACTATTTACATTGATATTTTTATTGTCACCATTATAAAAGTGGTGAATTAATACTACGAACTCCTTCGGAAATTCAGAGGTTAGATCTTGAATAAAATGAGTAGGTAAACATTCATGTAAAAAGAATAGCTGCTTATAGTCACAATACATAATTATGTATTTCTTAAACAAACGGCAACCTTTTTCTGACAGTAGTCGCGGTCGGGATCCAACTCGAACCATTCAGTCCTCGCTAAATAAAAATACTGTTTTTACATTACTTATAAACGTATCTTTTTATTTATCAAAATATTATCATCTTCCTAATTAAGAGATGGAAAGTAATAATGGATTTTTATTTAAAAAAAAGGCGTTTATAAGCAATGTGATCGTACACATTAAGTATACCAAATCTCAATATACGTATCTAATTACACTGTAATGTCGTTCTTATAGTATAAAAGTCACGATCGATCGTCCCGTGAGCCTCGGCCGACGAAAGATAGGCGACTTGTACAAAAATAATAAATTTGGATTATTATTATTTATTTCGTTGAAATAATACAATTACGACCTTTTGATTATTATTTCTTGTATTGAAATAATACATCAGAAATATTTTAATACATAATTTTGTAATTTATTATTTAATATAGTAGGTAATACCAACTTTTATGACGTCCCACCATTTTTATTCATCTCATATTATGTATTTTACTGTGATGATCATATTGTAGCATAATCGTATTTGCATCGCTATTGCTCTATCAAACCCTTTGGGTTGACGACACATTTCAGCGACACATTACCATTAGTGCAAAAGATATTACATACAAATAGAAACATCTATTTACACGGGACAGGAACTTCCCTCACACACACTATGCATCTAAACAATTGGCCTATTATAACCCTATTAACTATAACAATAATTTGGCTCAGTGTATGTACCTATGTCATGATCTTACTTATCATATTATAAGACGGATTAATAATAATATGGATATTGTGAAATGTATATTATATTTAGTAACTAATATGTCTCTTTGCAAGTTTCCTCGATCTAGTACAGTACCTACCTATGATCTAATCTAGATAGATACGTATTTAAATCATTATTATAATATTGTGAATTAAATAAATTATTTTGCTTAAATAGTGATCTTACAATAAATTGAATATTTATTTTTCAATTAAGTATATCTGAAATTGACGAATATATCAATATCGGAATATTGTTCATAAATTAATTTTGTGATACTTATTCTTAAGAGGACATTAATAACTTCAATAAGATATTTATATAAAAGATGTACTCCGTTGTACAGTATCCATGTTTAGTCTGTATTATTAAGTTCTTCGTCCATGAAAAATCACAATAATCAAAATACCATCAATTCATTATTATTATATTCACAGTACGTACTAGCTCGCTAATGCATAGCCACGGTATTTACAGCGTATGGTTGTCTTGTAAAATTATTCATTGAGCCAAAGATAAAATTGATGGTATATGTATTGTTTTCCTAATATTTTATATACCTAATTCTAGGAACGAGGGCGTCGCCAGCAAGCTTTGTGTGCCGTCCGATACGATATGTTAGTATCTGAGTGAACGAGTGCAACTCGAAAGTATATTTTGGAAGTAACTTCTAGAACTTTTATGTTCTTATAAAATGTACTCTCAGTTGTTTCAAGAATTGTTATTGCCAATTTCCGCGATTTAGTATTTATTTTGAGTGATTACCTATATCGCGAAATTTGATAACAAAAGCCTGTAGTGGCGTTTCCATATAAATAGAGCTAAGGTAGTATTAAAAACTTGATTAGATCAATCAGAAGGCTTTAAATAGAAATCTAAATATTTATAACATTTTGATTGTTCCATTTTTATACGTAGCACGTTTTAACACGTCATGAAACGTACCCAGTGCGGGGTACTCAGTGCGGGGTACTGGGTACGTTTCATGACGTGTTAAAACGTGTGTCGTTCGAGCGAGAAAGAGTGACGGAGATATATAGCATGTATAGCTTCGTCTCTCTTTCTCGGTCGAAAGACACACGTCATGAAAAGTGCCCAGAGCGTGGCCCCTGTTCCCACAGAAGACTCTTTGCTTTGTTTGTTTGCTTATAACTGCGTAAGCCCCCGTTCTTAAACCCCCACAATTCAAAGAGGTATGTATGTCTTACCCCTTTAATTAGAATGTTCGTTCGTCGTCACTACAGTCTACCAGCGCTAGTATCGCTGTATGCGATAGATGTTATTGCGAGAGTTATTTTTCTTTAATTCGCCATTTGTTGTCATAATTCGTGTTTTAATTTGGGGCTTAGGTCATAACTATTTCAGTTAAAGCTTTCACACTAACGCATGCACTAATTCGAAGCATATTGAAACGATGCGTAACTTGTATGGACCAAATCGCACTTTTGATGGAAATAGGCATAAGTTAAGGTTATTATTGTAAAAATTTCGTCTTCAATCGTCAAATTATTATATTAATAATTTTTAAATTGCGAATCGCTAGTGCGAAATCACGTCTGAAAATCAATTATTGGTCCATAGAAATCTGTACCATATTTAGATAGGATACAGGTAACTTACGCGTCGCTTCATCTGTACGTCAATGTGACTTGGAATTCAGTGGTACCACTTTTTGCTGCCAAACTGTAGCGTTGAATCGTTCATAGTGGCAATAAAAAGTGATTCTAAGCCCCGTTGTTGTTTTGTGTCGTGTTTAGGCATACGAGTGTAACGTGACCGGTTCGAAGTCGTCGTGTGTGGCAGGCCTGGTTGGTGGCTGTCGGTGAGGCGGCGGTGGCGGGGGCGGTAACAGACTTGTGCCCTCTGGTATGTAGACGTTGGTCACTCGTTCCTGGGTAAAGATAAATTGAGTCAGATTGTTCAACTGTGAAGTCTTAATATTACTTAGAAGCGTAGGCATCGGGAGATAATTTTTAGCTAGTTGCATCAGAATCAATATTTCCTTTCAATAAAAAAAACAATGTTTGACAATTTTAAACAACAAGGTCGATATCTCAATCTGTGAAGTGATTTGTACAATTTTTTTTCTCAAGATAGAGAGGTGCAAATGCACCCCCATGCTTCACTTTTCTGGGCGCTCATGCCTAGAAGGTAGGTACTATTTGCGAGTTTATGATACTCATTGTAATTATCAGCCAACAGACTCTGGCAAGTAGTCACATTCCTTTGCTGTACACATAATTCATGTGAAATCAAGCTCTAAAACAATATTTACCTGATTCTTGTCATATTTGAAGATGCCCTGAAATCGATTAGGTCGACGTTCAACGGGCTCTGCACCAGGTCCACCAGTGCCTGTAGTACAACTATAGTTTGGGTTGTGGAAAGATATGTGTCCGCCAGAGTCGCGATAGTTCTCCTTGAGGTCACCACCACGGTCTTTATGCAGCTTAACTGTAATAAGTAACAAATACTTTATTTAAGAGGCTGGTGGCTATAGCCAAGGTATGAATTGATAAAGTAATACAGTTTTTCAAATTTCAGATCAATTCTAAATCGCTTACTTTCAAAAATTATACACAAACAAAGTAAAGATCTCTCTTTCAACAGTATCTCTAGAAATGCTTATTCAATTCCAAATTTTATTTTAGCATGTATCTATGTGTCTTACTGCTAAGCAAGGGCCTTCCCCCTATTAACCTCTAATGTTGTCTATCAATTGCTTTATTCCATCACTATCGATATACCGGTATTATTCAAAGTCCTGACTGACTGAATAATATATCCCACAGCCTAAACTGCTAGACTTAGGGACATGAACTTTGAAGGAAGCGTAGGTTCCACCCCTACACTTATATTGTCTGCAAGCGTATGGTGATATCGCAAGTCGAGACGAGAAATGCTATTACAAACTAGTTGTTCAACTTACCACATACAAGTATAATAACGATTATACTGAATGCTACAAACGACAGTATAGAAATAGTGATAACAATAGCTCCAGTATTGTTTTCAGGTGCTGTAGGCTGTTCCGGTGGTAGTTGGTTGTTGGCTTCTAAGTCTGAGTAGTCGTAAAACGATGGGTAGTGAGAGGGCATTTTGGTATCAACAGGGTTCTTGGGTTCTGAAAGGAAGAAACTGTTATATAGTAAAATTTATTAGGCAATATTCGCTGTAATTATCCTTTGTGGTGCAGCACAATCATAAAAATTAAGGTCATATAAGCTAGGACTGATTAAACAATATAGAAATATGTGACAAGTATTGTAATCCAGCTTTAATAAAAGGCCCTTCTTTTATTGAAGCCAGGTAAAAATACTAAGGCTCTCAATTTGGTTGTATTACTTTTCGTAGACTTGCTCAGGTTTGCCTTATTTTTAAACTGATTAATAATCATTTTGTCGCCGACAATCAAGATCCACTTTACCTGGAGAGCAAACTCGAGTGTCATATTCGTCAGGACAGGCACAAATATAATCATGCTCCCTAAAGAAACACAAATGTGAGCAGCCGCCATTGTTCTCCTTGCATGGATTCCACCCGTGTTGTTTTTCACCAGATACCGCTTTTATCTCCATTGTCATCTCCAAATCGGTTCTCAAAGCAGTGACGTTCTTCCCTGTTTTCTTGTCAGCCCGCATCACTGCCTTCTTGTACCAGTCCGTCCAGTAGATATAGTCATTGAACTGAAAGGTAAATTCACGTAAAATAACTGCGTTTATCTATTTAAATGAAAATTTGTTATGTTTATTTTTTTATTAAAACTTCATATACACAAATTGGTATAAAGGCGGACTTAATGCCAGAGGCATTCTCTACCAGCCAACCTATAGGGTGATGCAGAGATAAAACAAAGTAGGTGCACGAATCTATATAATTCTTGAAATATTTAAAAAAAATCAAACATTATAATACTACATACATATTTAGAAGGAAATACATACATATAATAAATAAATATAATATAAATATATACTACATATCTATAAATTAAAGAATACATATACTTATTAGACACTATTGTTTTGATGATTCTGTCAGTTTATTTAACAGAAGTGTTCGAACTTTTGCCTTAAACACGATACGGCTGGTGAACATCCTGATTTCAAGAGCGTTCCAGAGTAGAATAGATTGCACGGAAAAAGAGGAATTAATGAAATCGGAGGTGTAAGAAGGACACTGAAGGAGATTGTTAGAGGAGCGAAGATTTCTATCATGGATAGAGTAGCGATATTGAAACTGATGGGTTAAATAGATGGGTGGGTAATTAAAAAAAATATATGTTAAATCTGAGAATAAAAAAGTCCTACTGGTATCGACACATGAATTGGTTAATTGTTAAGTTAAGACTTCTGAGGTATTCCTCTATTTTTATTACTACCTATGCTGTGGTTTGCTGCTGTTGTTATTTTATTTAAGAATTCAGCTCTTTTTAGATAATCAATAACCACCTTTCTATTCTCTGCCTTACCAGAACAAATGATTATGATATTAACAAGTATAATAATTACCTGTGTCATTCCAAACGGATTCTTGGCCTCTGGTATGAGCTGGACTCTGTGGTGGCCATTTAGATCGGAGGTGTCAATCCTGTGTCTCAAAGCATCTGTCCAATAGAGTCTTCTATCTTTGTAGTCGATGGTGATTCCATTCGGGAAGCCAACGTCTTGGATAACGATGATCTTCCGTTGGCTACCATCTAAAAATGCTCTTTCGATACACGGTGTTTGGCCCCAATCACTCCAGTAGAGATATCTAGAACATAACAAAAAAAAGAAGTAGAACAATAAGTTATTTGAAAGTATTTTATTTTAAACTGATTCAAACATACCCTTTAGCTGGAAACAATGCTAGAGCTCTGGGTTCACTTAAATTGCTTAGCAGAGTCTTCCTTGACGTTCCATCTAACCGCGCAACTTCAATGACCTGTTGTATAAAAATAAATATTTATATCAATTCGTTCAACATTTCCATATACAGATTTTCTAAAACAATCTTTGTTTTAGTCTAGATACAGGACATAAGGAGCAACATGTAAATTAATTTATAAAATATCAGTCATACAAATTAAAACTTTAGTTATTAACTTACTTTAAATTCATTATCAGTCCAATACATATTGTTTGCAATCCAATCTATGCCCAATCCATTTGGAATACCCATATTGCCTTTCACTATATCTTTTGTCTCGTTCATATTCAGCATATTGATAGATCTGTAACAAAAAATAATGATCATTTGTAATTTTCTAGCCACATATCAACAACTGTTTGCTTTACTGTGTCAAATGGATTTCTGTATCAAAATGTAATTCATCATCATCATCTCAGTCAAAAGACGTTGACTGCTGTTCATAAGCCTACTCCCAAAGCTTCCCACAGTATTTGGTACCGAGTTGATCTTTTCTTTCAAAATATATTTGATGTACAATAATTTTTAACCGACTTCAAAAAGAGGACGTTATAAATTCGTGTGTATTTTTAACCGACTTCAAAAAGAGGAGGTTATCAATTCGTGTGTATTTTTTTTTTTTTTTTTTTTAATGTTTGTTACCACATAACTCCGTCATTTATGGACCGATTTGAAAAAATCTTTTTTGTCTGACTGGACATACTTCCAGTTTGGTCCCATTATCATCAAAAGAAAGTTCTGATGATGGGATCCATGAAGAATTGAGGGAACTCCTCAAAAGTTATAGGCACACATATAGCAATTTCAATATTTTTAACAACAAATCAATCATTTGCATTCAGAAAGTGTAATTTAGTGAAGTAAAACTGATGAAGAAGACCACAGATGGCCATCTGAACTTCTCAATAATAAGTATTTTACTGATGGCTATTAGATAAGTTTCGATTATTGTTGCTAAGCAACTATTAATAAGAAATAATGACGTGAATGAATTGAGCGCGGATTGCACAGATTAAATATTGCTTTTAATACCTTTGTGACCTGTGTTCAGCCCGACGCTCAGTCGATTTTATTCGATTGTAACAAACAAATATTTGAAAATTTTACAACTTGCCGTACGGAAGTCGGTTTTTTTTTTGTTAAAATTATCTATTCTATATTGTGCATTATGTACCTGATAACATCCATGTCGACATCCGTGTAATACAAAAGCTTCTTATCCCAATGGAAGTCAACAGCAACAGCATTTTGCACTTTAATTGGAAGAGGCGCATCCCATTGTTCAGGTGTGTCGAAAGAAATAAGGGCGATGCTAGTCTTGGTTGCGAAGAATAAGAAGCTCTCAGGATACTTCCGACAGACTTTAGAATTTAGTTCACTAGAGTTGAAAAGGAGACCGGTAGGGCAAGCACAAGAGTAACCTTGAGGGGACCGGAGGCAAAGATGAGAGCAGCCACCATTGTTGTTGCCACAGGCATTTTCTAGTTCACGTTCCGCCTGTAAATAAATAAAAATATATATGACTGACGACTAGTTAAGAATATATAAATTAGCTAGGTGATTATTTCTTACTGCAATCATTTTTTGCAGCATTTAGAGAGGTAGGGCACCATACTAGCGAGCAAGCCCGACTGGGAAAGGACCTCTACCTTACAGAAGACCACAGCCAAATAACTAGACACAGAGGGGTATACTTGTTTTCCAGTGTGTGAGTACAGGTTTCCAGCGCTCATTTAGTAATGCGTTTTGAAAGAAACGTTTTCCTATCCCAGGATACTCTCCATCTTAAAGTCCTGGTGTAAAAAAATGGAACGGCAATGCGTAAGTGATACCTCTGGTATTGCAAGCTTTTATAGGCTACGGTAATTACTTAGCATCATGCGGGCCGTATGCTTGTTTGCCACAAGTACTATACAAAAAGGATGGCTTATTGCATAAATTATATTTAGTTTTAAACTTATGAAAAACATAAAGTTAGGTTATGTAAATATTGAATAGCTCATACCTGTACTGCACGTATATCCATAAGTCCTTCCAAATTCTTTCTTATCATAGTAGAATTGTGACCAGTCACTTTATCAGCCCTATGAAGTGCTTGAGTTCTCCAATCAGTCCAATAAACATATGGTCCCACAATCACAATACCATATGGGTAAGGAACATTGCTTATGATAATACGACGATCATTGCCATTAAAATCTGAACTTTCTATAGAGAGAATTTTAGCATCATTCCAATAAAGCCGTCCTGTAATTTTGTCAATTGCGAGACCGTTGGGCCATTTGATGTTATGCTCTACAATTACTCGCCTACAAAATAAAATTTATATTAGTATCACCGATATTTTGTATTATGATAAAATTTACTGCATTCTTAAATTAGGTACCTGTTGTTGCCGTCCATATCAGCTCTCTCTATTTTCGCAGAAGTCCCCCAATCCGACCAAAACATGAGTCCGTACTCGTAATGCAGAGCAATAGCACGAGGAGAATCTATAAAACGACAAAATAAATTTGTAACGTGTTAATTATTTTTTAAGTTAAACTTATTTTAAAACCTACTTACCTAAACCTGTCCAGAAGAGAACTTTTCTGTTGCTGCCATCTAGTTCTGCCACCTCAACACTGTTTCGTCCGCCATCGGTCCAATAAATCTGTAAATAGATATTTTTTTCAGTTTTTGGGGTTTGTTTCTTTGTTTGAATTACCTTTATATTATTATATAATATTTGTTAAAAGCTTCTTTTAAAGCGTGATTTCTAATATATCAAGAATGCATACCTTGCGACCAGTTGAATCGATGACTAGTCCATCAACAGTATGCAATCCTTTTCCAATAATAGTATCGATCTTATCACCGGCTCTGTTAGCCCGTTGGATTTTTCTTTCACCGGTATCAGTCCAATAAATAAGAGCTAAGAAATTAATAATTATTTAAAATTTGCTGACTTATTCATAATATATTTTATAAAATACTTTATATTTATCTTACATGTTTTATGATCAACATCAACTCCGAAGGCATTCTTCAGTGCAGGTAAAGGTAATGGCACATCAATAAGATATGGAACATCCAGAGATACCACACGAATGTCGACACGATGAGCGAATATCAAATAGTTTGCCGGACCATTGGGACATGTTTTACCATCCTTCTGCAAATGACCAAACATAGTATTGAGCATTAAAAGAAAATTGTATTTTGCTCCTATTGCTTATGTAATTTATAATGATGTTTATATTATAGTAGATATAATAAGTATATATATTCTTACATTGATTTTGATTCCAATAGGACAAGCGCAAGATCTTCCGCCATGTTTCAATAGGCAGAGATGTGAACATCCACCATTATTCTTGCCGCATCTACAAAAATAAGGCTGCGCATTACATATTTGTTGGAAGTTAGAAAATTCTGCGAAATATTGTAAGTTTTTTTACCGATTATTGCCCTTGATTCTTTCTTTATGGAATACCCTAACATCCATAAGACCAGCTACACCTGCACCAAGTGTTCGTCGATTTTTCCCTGTATACTTATTGGCAGCTTGAATGGATTGTGTTTCCCAGTCTGTCCAGAATACTTCATCTCCATAAAGATCCAGACCAAATGGATGAGGTAGATGTTGACCTATAGTAGAAATAAAAATATATTTGTAGTATCTCAAAGGAAAGAAGCTATCTCAAGAGAAGAGGCTGCTTAGCCTAGCATAAAATCTTTTATAATAATAATGTTCGAAAACTTACCAATAAGAATAGTTCTGCCCGTTCCATCTAGATTTGCATACTCAATTGTCTGGTTTCCACCGTCAGTCCAATAGATTCGGTTGTGACTAAGATCCAGTGCAAGTCCATTAGGCCAAGTCATGTTACCGACGATCAAACGCTTTCTGTTACCGCCATCCATGTCCGCTCGCTCAATGCAAGGGGATAAGCCCCAATCAGACCAATACATGACTCCAGCTATGAAATAAAACAGGTAATATTATTTGTAGAAAAGCACAGAATTAATAAAAGGAAAATTACAAGAAATTTATTACAAACCTTTAGGATCAACAACAATGTCTCTAGGTTTATCAATGTGATTCCATGCTAATAGGGTCCTCATACTGCCATCAGCGTTAGCTACTTCGATCCTGTTGGTTCCAGCATCAGTCCAGTAAAGCTTATTGGTTATCCAATCGTATGCTAAACCAGCGGGCCATACTGAAATGTAATATTGAAAAGTAAATTTTGCGTAACGGCTACGAGTAGTTTTATTAAAAAGATCATAAATATGTGTAATGTGTATGCTACAAAATTTAAAAATACTGTTTCAAATAAAGATTGACGACGATTTTAGCTCAATTAGGCAGCATACAACGAAAACCCCTAAAAACCGTCTTCATCGCTGAAAGCTTGTCTTGCGACCTATGTATTTTATATTTCTGCTATTTCTCCAGACTCTCCCCTTTGTATTGACTTATTTTTGATCAATAGGCGGGTTGGTTGGGACTGTACACATAGTAAGCAAAATATTGTTAGCAAATGTGTACTTACTTAGATTAGATCCCACGATAACGCTTTGCTGCGATCCGTTCAAGAAAGCGCGGTTGATCGTATCTTTGTCGACGTCAGTCCAGAAGATTGAGTTGCTGTTATGATCCCAATCCAAGGCCACAGCCGACTTGATCGTCTCAACAGGAATCACCTGAACAAATTCCTTAGCATATTATTAACAATCAATTGATTCTCACACTTTTTAGGGATCTATATTTACAACTGCATGGCAGTTGCTTCAAGACGAAGTGTGACACTCCCTAATACGGGTTTGCTTCGAAAGCAAATAGATCTGTATTAATTACGTAGGTATAAATTTTTGACTTACCATATCCAAAGAATCTGTTTGTTTCCTTGGATTCAGTTGCTTCAACCTGATATCCTTCTTACGGGCGTATAATAATAACTTTTCTGGAGTTTCTTCACACGTTCGGCTATAATCAAAATACGTAAATAATGCTTTTTCCAAAATGTGACTACGGCGATGTAATTAAATTGAACAGTGTTTGGTACATTACCCATCATAATTCAAATTAAAGCCAACAGGGCATCGGCAGGAGTGATCGTCGCTGTTCGGCAGACAAAAGTGTGAGCAACCACCATTGTTGTAACCGCAGCGATTCTTGTATGTCCTTATTTGTCGAAGAGGATGGTAACTGGTAAATACAAAAATAGTGTATGTAAGTATCAACAAAAAATATAAATAATTAGATTTGTTAGAACAACAAAGATATGCGTCGAAAGCTGCTTTGAAATTTTCGGGCACTTTAAGTGGCCTGAGACGTTTTATCGCTTCTGGTTGTGTAGTAATTTTCATAATATTTCAGCAAGGTACACTTTTTACCAATTGGTCACCGGCAGCCGATTTAAGTGCATGGTACTGTGGAAATCCGTGGGGGAGGCCTATATCCACCAATAGATGTATTTCGGCTGAAATAATGACGATAGCTACCTGTGTATATCCATAGGAACATTGAGTCCCGCATGGACAGTTTGTATGCCCATTCCGGAGTTCTTATTCACAGTGGATATGCTCTTAGTGTGCCAGTCCGTCCAGTAGATAGCGTCTTCAAACAGAGTGAGTGCGAATGGATGTGGAAGGCCTTTGTTCGTTATCTAGACAACAAGATAATCGGGGTTAATATATAGTTACGTTAACATCATACTTGGACTTGGACACTTTGTGTCGTGAACAATTAATCGTATCGAATTGATGCGCACGAATTGGTGACCTTAGTTACCAATTCTACCATTACCTTATTTTTTTACCAGACTATTTCAAATAATGTTCTAGTTTTAACTGTCCCCATACCGAAAAAAATAAATTAAAACCTTTTAAATATTATCTACTTAGTCAAGTTGACTCTAAATTAGCGTTTTCTTTTTGAAAATTTAATTTTAAAAGCCACGCTTACCCTTTTGCGATCTCGTCCATCAAATGAGGCTTTTTCAATAACATGATGTTTCGCATCCGCCCAGTAAATCTTAGAGTCCGTGTAGTCAATAGTTAGTCCATTAGGCCAGAAAATGTTATCGATTACAATACTCTTGCGTCTGCTACCATCCATGTCTGCTCGTTCTATCTTTGGATTAGGTCCTAAAACATTTGATTATGAGGACATCATTAAAGAAACATAATACTAAAGCCACAAAACATATAAATATGAACAATTTAATTGAAAAAAATACTCCAATGGCAGTTTACAGCGAATGCATATGCTGAATTAGTATAGGTATATGTAGATAGGTATGATGATAATGGTGTTATTTACCCCAATCCGTCCAAAATACTAAAGCATCCCCAGGGTGGACAGTTATAGCTCTCGGTTTATCCAAATCGTTAGCGGCTATGACTGCTCTCTGTGTTCCATCCAGGGTTGTAACTTCCACTCGCCTGGTTCCAGAATCGGTCCAAAATAGAAGGTCGTGAATCCAGTCTACGGCTACCCCGCTTGGTGTTTCCAGGCCCCATCGGATAACATCTGCAAAGAAACAACAAACTTGTAGTTCGTTGCACTGTTAAGTCGTAGCACTATTGAGGCGTAGCATTTTTGAGTCGTAGCACTGTTAAGTTAAAATTTATTCACGTTACACAGGACCATCATTTCTGAAGGTAATCCGAGTGAAATTGGAAACGTGAATCTATAAGTAGCGATTAAATTTAAATAGATACTAAAAATTGCTTCTCTACATACATGTCCTAAATATATAAAAAAACAAACTGGTCTTGCAATATGAAAGTCAAAGTCTTACCAGTTAAGTTATTATTGTGTATTTGCGCTACTCTGATAACCTTCAAGTTATTTTCTGTCCAGAAGACTAGTTGCTTCTCAAAGTGGTAGTCCAATGCGACCGCGTTGTGTAGTCCCTTCACTACTGGCATGTAGTTGTCCCCGGTCAGCCAAACCTAAACAAACACCCAGAATAACTTTATTTTTCGAGAAACAACATAAAATAGCTGGAACTGTATTGTAAGCATAATTCCATAATCCTTTACATCATATCCTTTACATCTTGCCTTCGTTATCATCATCGTCTCTGCCAAGAGACATTTACTACTGGACATTTAAGATTTTTTTCGGCATTCGTTTTTGAGTCCATTGGCTGCCTGCAACTTTTACCAGGTCTTTGATCCACCTTATTGGAGAGGCCTGCCTTCGTAGCGTCTTCTAGTTCGTGGTCGCCACTCTAGAATTTTTTTGCTTTGTACGTATTGCCTTAGAGCACATTAATTACCTGTCGTATCCCAACCCTGTTGGAAAACAGTAGAGTAGGTGATTCGCCTGTAGGTTTACAAGATCTTCCATCAGGTCTCAGCACATATCCTGTCATGCAGCCACACTTGAAGCTTCCAACTGTATTTGAACACGTTTGTGAACAGACTGGGTCTTGTTCGTACATGCATTCATCAATGTCACGGCAACTGGAAAATGGAGGAAATTTATGAAGAATATAAGTAAAGTAAGTAAGTACCTAATAAACACTGAAAATTTAATGAAGAGACACGAACATTGCACAATCATGTTTGTGTATTAATATGAATATATAGATAATTATAACGTTGAAATTCTTTCAAATATTGGCTAACAAGTAGGCTAGCAATGAAGACGATTTTTAATCTAAAAAAAACGGGAAAACCATGAAGTGTATCGAGAAATCAAATAGAAAAATGCTTTTGTCTATTCATCTCGTAAATACTCTAAATATAAAAGAAGAATATTACGGTTTTAAAGTATAGTACTCACGTGTAATTGTTTTTATCCAGTAGGAAACCAAGGCGGCACGTGCAAGCTGGATGGGAATCATATGTAGTGATACATAAGCCAGGCTCGCATCGGTCTTCAGGAGAACAGTCCCGTTTTATTGGACACTTGTCTTCGTCATCACCTATTAGTAACAAGAAAAGAATGCATTATATAATCACTGTAGCATCACGCATCTTTTCCTAAATAGATAAGCAGACATGTACATGCATCTACATTTACTCATTTAATGGTGGTGATGATTTAAGGTGGCAAACAAGCATACGGCCCGCCTGATGGTAAGCAGTTACCGTAGCCTATTGACATTTGCAACACCAGGGGTGTCACTCACGCGTTGCCAACCCTTTAAAAACCTTATAACTCCTTTCTTGAAGAACCCCATGCTATAGTCTCTTGGGAAAACCTTGGCAGGGAGCTCATTCCACAACCTTATCGTACGTGGTAAGAAATTCCTCTGGAATCTTACGGTACGGTATATTTGAGGTGCAAGGATGTGAGGATGAACTCCCTGTCGGTAATTATGGTTGCTGGACCTAGAAGTTTGAGTGAGTGAGTGGAGACCAGGACTTGGTAAACTTAAGGTAGATCGTCCCCGGCTAGATCGACCGATCACCTTAAGAAGGCTACTGATGTAGACTGAATTATGAAAGGCCTATGTCCAGCAGTGGACTGAAACAGCCGAATAATTGAGGCTATTTCCTTATTCGTAAGTATGAGTATCTTTATTTCTAGCCCAATTACTAGTCAGTAAAAAAATCTTTCTTTTTCATCAGGTACTTAGCAAAAGAAAAACACGCAGTAAACGACATGATTGTAGTTGTACAAACCTTCAGGACAGTCCTTCATTCCATCACAAAAATGCTTCCTATTGACACAATTCCTAAACGCGCTGCTAACAAGGTGGTCTTGAGTTTTGCAAGTATATTGATCTTCTTCACAATGGACCACGCAGTTCATTTCATCTTCTCCATTTGTACAATCACGGACTGCATCGCAGAGCCAGGTTTTCTATGAAAGATAGTTAAATAATTAAGACCTGTTGACTAGAGTTTACATAAGAGTAAAATTCTTATCATTTGTAGAGGTAAAATATTTTTCCATTCTGTCATTGGATAATTTTTATACTTTTCAAGCCTTTGCTTTGTGTGGAACATGACAAATAAAGACGCAACACTTGCTGAAGACTGGAGTGAAAATGTCGCAAACTTTGACGTCAACGATGAAGTCAAAATATTATGTCACAGTAGCTTGCTTGGAAAATTATACTTCTATCTATAAATTCATATCATTTACTCCAAAACATAAGTTCAAGTGCATATAATCTTTGTATAAAACAGATGACTTACCAATATGCACCGTCTATCTGCGCATGTGTATTCGTCTGTAGTGCAGTTGCGCATCAAATTTGGTTCACAGTTGAGCTCATCACCGCTGTCCGTACAATCTCTTTCAGAGTCGCACCGCCAACGGTCAGGGATGCATTTACCGTCGCTGCATCTATTGTAACGTTCATTTAACCATTTATAACAGTGTGTTATGGCAATAAGTTCACAGTAAAATGATTCCCATTAAAAAGTCCTATAAATTAAACTATCACTTGGGGGATCTGGCTGCGGCTATAGAAGTTTATGGAAATTGTAGTGTACGCAGCTAGTTGTTTCTTATTGGGTACTTTTGTTGATTGACTAGCTCTTGCCCGTGGCTTTGGCCATGAAAACAAAGACAATGTACAACCGTACATTTTTTCGGGATAAACTATAGGCTTAGTGCTTTCCAGACTATAATCTAGCTCTGCGCCATATTTCATCCAGATCCGTCGAGCCGCTCTCGCGTGATTGACTAACAAGCATCCATCCATCTAAATTTTCACATTCATTATAGTAGTAAGATATGTTATAGATACTATTCGAGTATTAAATACCAGGCATTAAGCCTGTTTAACGCGAATACGTGTTTTTGAAAAAAGGCAGTAAGCTATATCCATTGTTCCAAAGTGTATGTAACAGCCTACAGTATAAAAGTTCATCTCTCTTCCCACGCCAAACGCACGAGTTCAATGGTAAGGAACTACCTTTGACCTTTCGTAATCATAAGTATTAGAAATTACCTATTAATTGAAGAAAAATATCGCCGGGAGATTGAGCATAGCAGAACATTATCAAATGTATGTGAATTGATCAACCAATATCTGTTTGGACTTTTTCCTACTTAGGTAAACAAGCATACCGCCCGCCTTATGGTAAAGAGTTGCCGTAGCTTATGGACCCATAAAATTCTAGTTTTAAATCAGAGTTTTATGATGGAGTATCCTCAGATGGTATAGGAAAATGTTTTGGTAAAACCGCATCTCTAAATGAGCACTGAAAACTTGTACCTACTCACACACAGGAACACAACTACACCGCGGCGTGTAGTTATTTAACTGTGATTTGTGGAGGTCCTTCCCCAGTCAGGCTTGCTTGCTTGTATGGTACCCTATCTCTCTTGTTACGGTTATTTAGATCTAAAATTACGTCCGTATAAAAATAGATACTGAACTTTATTTTTATGTGGTAAAAATCTATTTTGTAGATATGGGACTCTACTTGCCTGAATTCTCCTGCGTTGCAACTCCCTGGTAACATTGGGCATTGGTCTTCGTCCGTCCAGTCACCACAATCGTTGTCACCATCGCAGTGGAAGTCTTTGCGGATGCACTTCTTGTTGTCGCATTGAAATTCATTCTCTCCACACCGTATCAGGTCCACAGCTAAACAATCGAGAGCAAATTTATCAAAGTTGTGAAACTCAAATGATCGCACTAAAGCAGGTTCTTAGACACCAGTCAAGAGCCTACGCGTACATGGGACAAATGAACGCTGGAAGTGAACCGTACGAAATTATTTTCAGGTGGTACGGGTAAAGTTGGCTGCAGAATTGAGTTGTACGTTGGTAGTAAGGTGACGAAGGTACCAAGCCAAACAGTGCCTTAGAGCCCTACCCGTAGAACGGACAAGAGAACATACATACATAGTGAGCCAAAGTCTCGCTAATGCTCTAATGTCCAATCTTAACTAATCTAAATACTAAACCTTACTTAATCTTTCAGGAAAGTGACAAATAAAAAGTTAAGAAGAATTGGTTGCAAGCCAGGGGGAGAAGGGAGACAATTGCACGCATTACCCTCCCCCTGGAACCACGCCTGAAAAGCAGTAATGTAGGTAATTAATAATATTGTACTCACGACATTCCGCCTCATCCGAGCTGTCAGGACAATCAGGTTCTTTGTCGCAGCGCCAATGCTTTGAGATGCACTCTCCACTCGCACACATGAACTGGTCATCACGACAACTGTGTACAATATCAAATAAATCATTATCATTAGCACTGTAATTGTCTACTGCTTTACGTAGGCCTTCTCCAATTTATACTGAAGAGATTGTTTGTTTGAACCCAATTATCTCTGAAAATACTAGTTCTTTTTATAAAACTTGGCTAACTATCATGCGGTTATGCAGTCACCGTATCCTATGGACGCTTGCAATACCAAAGGTATCACTTTCGTGTTGCCGACCCATGTTTTTAAACCAGGTCTTTAAGATGCAGTATCCCTGAGATAGGAAAACGCATCCTAAATGAGCGCTGGAGACCTATACTTACACATAGGAACACAACTACACCGCTATGTGTAGTAATTTGGCTGTGGTGTTCTGTAAGGTCCTTCTCCAATCGGGCTTACTAGTATGGTGCCCTATCTCTTAAAAGTTAGATTTAAAAAATGATTTCGTATTTGATAGTCCAGTTCTTGTGGTAGGTTATAAGCTACAACCCAAGGGAAAAATTGCAGTGACAATGTATCCTGTGTCATAAATTCTAAACCTGGTTGTCTGTTTTTAGTCTAAAGCTGCGCATCTACAAGTATAGAATTATTTTTAATGGAGTTTGTATGCAGTGTAGGAAGCTAGCTTAAGTAAATGGATTATTTGCGAGGCGTTGCTCGGGTCGGTATGTACCTACCTACCATGCAATTTATATTTGACTGAATATTCAAAGTTCCTTATACAGTAGTTCACGATGCAACCTAAGTATCTTATTAGTAAGGAAGTGCTATATAATGCGTAGTTAGGTAGATTGTATAGGTACACAGAGTGCAAAACCTTTACATTGAATGCGGAATGGCGTAAATGAGGCCTTTAGGGTAAGAAGAAAAATCGTAATAAGCGTAAGAAGTCAACTTTGTGATTGTCATTGTTCGAAATTCAAATCAGAGGTGTCTCCGAGAGATTAGTATGGAGTTCTTCGAAGAGTTACATACGCTATAGTAATTAGGCTTGTCATTAGGCTGATCGTATGCTTGCTTGCCAAATAAATAGTATAAAAAATACTGTTCTACTGCCGGAAACAGCCTTCTCTAAATTAAACCTACTGCACAGAGTTTCCACGCAGTTAGTGTTTAAAATCAGAAAGCACTGCTGACCTAGAAAGAGGTTGTGAGATGACCTAAATCCTAGATTCGCGCTGCATTGGGTGGTTTGAGGTGGCTTCACTGGAATGTATGTGGAGTAAAATTATTATTACCTACTTATTAATTATGGCGCATAAATTTTTGTTTTACAGAAACAGCTTGCGTTAGAGAGCAACCTCTGTATCGCAGAGGACTTTACTAACATGAAATTCACGGATTCAAAAGTACGGAATAATCGAAATAAACATTACAAGATTTGACTTAAACACTATAAGTAACAGCAACCCATATATTATGTCCCACTGCTGGACACGGGTCTCCCCTCCTCTATCAAGAGAACTGAGAGGGTTTAGGCCTTCATCCACCCACGCTGGCCTAATGCGGGTTGGTGAATCAGAAATGTCTTTAGAATTTCTTCCAAGACATGTGGGGTTCCTCACAATGTTTTCCTTCACCGTTAGCAGATTGTAATTCATTTTAATTAGTACATATTACATTACAAGTGTAATTAGTGTATACAAAGTGAAATTCACATTCGAGATCGAACTCGCACTTCTTGCTTTCCCACTCGGGTACCACTGCTATAAAAAATAAATCTTCATATTAAGTAGGTACCATAGTTCTATTTTAAGACAACTCCCGCACTATGGAACAAGCTTAGTGTCGCGGGGGACTTTACAAACATACGATTAACAGACACAAAGTACACCCATATTCAGGCAATCATTTATGGATCACAATTTTTTTTGTCCTGTGTGGGAATCGAACCCACAACACGCCGCGCAGAACCAACCGTGAAGTCAAATGATCGTGCAGTTGTACTTATATAAGTTCAATAATAATTAGTTACCTATTAGTTATATCGTCGTATTATGAATGTAATCTAGGTGACCTAGTTCTGATACTAGAGACTATCGATCTCGACGTACGGTTATTCGCTTAATTGCATTTTTATTTGTGACATTATTTTATATTTACTAGATATTGTAGTGTGAAAAAGGAGTGCCTTGTGTAGGAGGAGTTGTTTAGACTGCTGATCTGATGCTGGTCACGCATTCGATTCCTAGGTCGGGTGAAATATTGAGATACTAGATTTTTTTGTCACGAATAGATTGATGACTGCCTCGGTGGTCCAGTGGCCGCAGTATGCGACTGCAGTGCACGAGGTTGTGGGTTCGATTCCCACACAGGACAAAACTTTGTGTGACCCACAAAGAATTGTTCTGAGTCTGGGTGTAATTTGTGTCCGTTAAATTGTATGTTTGTAAATTCCCCCGCGACACAGAGCTTGTTCTCTAGTGCGGGAGTTGTCTTTTTTTTAAAACATAAACATAGATAGTCCGAAGTTTAGAAATTGGTGTTGCGAAGGATTCCTACACGAGATAAAACTATGTTTGATTCATAAATAAAATTTATTTATAATTGAGTCTGGCCGTAATTTTGTCCTTGAATTATATATTGACAAAAGGGTTGTGTTTTTTTAAGCATATAAAACTCATTCTATAAATAATTATACCTGGTAGAGCATGGGATATATTTTCGGTAACCGTGGGAGTTATAGAAGGCGTCTGAGTACCTACCTCTTTTGTTTTTGAAGAAATGTATGTCGTCACTAATTGGTTCTATAAATAGAACAAAAGAAAATATTCCGATATCAACGAAAACCAGAATACATAATATATGTATAGCTATATCGAGTATGTTCTTTTCATTATTAGACTATCTGTTGCCCGCGGCTCCGCCCGCGTGGATGTCGGTTTTCGCGATAAAAAGCAGCTTCTATGCTATTCCAGACTATAATCTATCTCTGTGCCAAATTTCATCCATATCCAAAAACTATATTTAGAATAAGACTACATTTTGAATAAGTATGTACTTAATTTAACATAGAAAATACTATCAATATCATTTACTACAAATTTAGGGACTGATACTATAAAATTAAGTATTATATTTATTAATAGGTAGTTCCTGTGCTCATGTTGGGATACGTTTATATAGTAACGTTTTCCTTATACCAGGGTTCCCCACAACGCAACATTCTGGAGATACAAGACAACTCGCGAGTAATGCTCCTGGTATTGCAAGCGTCCATAGGCTACGGTAACAGCTTAACATCAAGCGGGCCGTATGCTTGTTTGCCACCCTATTAATATAAAAAAAGTCCTTCGGAAAATAGCGTGATTTTTTTTCTATCTTGAAGTGATAATTAAGTATCAAATAGAAATACTTAAATCTCATTGATGATTTTTGCGAACGACTTGATCTGAATAGTACGTAGGTAGATTGAGACGTAATATTATCGTCACAGGCAAATAGCAAGTGTCCCAGTAATGTTAATCACGTCAATGATTTTGTTCTATAATGAGCCCGCCCACGGAAGCGAGATATATCGGGCGAGTCTCCTTCAAGGGATGCAGGGGAGAGCGTGGGCGCGTCGTCATGGCAACCGCCCCCGGCTGATGAGCCCCCCCCCCCTACCAACCCCTAACCCCCGACGTATTGATCTACCGACCACTACAGCTTCCAACGCGCAGTGTAAAATAAAATACTGAAAGTCCCACGTAAACTTTTTAAATGTAATTGTGGGGATGGCGTCGATGGAATTAGTTTCGATTACACTATTTTTATTATGAAGCAGTGGTAGCCGAGTAGGAAAGAAACAGACTAGTACGCATGAGTTATGAGTTCGATCCCGGGTGGCGTTACCAATGTTGTGGAATTTATGAATTACCATCTGCTAACGGTGAAGGAAAACATCGTGAGGAAACCTACAAATCTTATAGAAAATCTAAAGACATGTCTGATTCACGAACCCGCATTAGGCCAGCGTGGGTGAGCTCTCTCGCTCTCTCTCTCTTGATAGAAGGAGAGGAGACCCGTGTCTAGCAGTGGGCCATGTATGGGCTGCTATTATATTGGGGTTAAGCCGGAGCACTTGATCTATAAGTGGGACATATAGATATGGGTTGCTATTATTGATTACAACATTTATTAATCACCTATCTACGGACTGACTGACTGCATCAGCTTGCCTGCTATCATACTTGTATATTACAAAAGATTGTAACTATCTGGCGATTAAAAAGAGTGGCCTGAGTTTCTTGCTAGTTCTTCTCAAGGCTCCACGTCATCGAACTAGCCGTAGAAAAATTTTGCTGACATCATCTTTCTGGCTTATTCATAATTTATGACCTTCATAAGTGTTACTTTGTAACCTAAATGAATTTTGAGTTTGAGTTTGACGGTGACAAGTTTGTTTAACCTAAGTAGGCACCTACTTTGCTACGAACTGGTCACTAAATCATATCGTCTACAGAAATAGCCGCCGCATGGCCACCGATCGCAGTACCTATTTTTCCGTTACCAAGATATGTTATGAACAGGGTACATCATAAATAGATGGAAAAGCGAGCAAGCCTGACTGGTAAAGGACATTACATGAGACCACAGCCAAATAAGTCTACACACGTAGTAGTTGTGTTCCTATGGGTAAGTATTTTTTAAGTATTTAAGAAAAACTATTTATAAAAATACGATACGTTACAAAAGAACGATAATGACTCGTACATGTATCGTTATCTTACGCATAACACCAGGACCGTATTAAATATTGGAAGAGATAGAGAATATTGGAGAGTACCCAGGGCGCACTTTTGCATAATGGAACCCTTATAATTATGACAGAAGACTAATTTATTTAGTTTTAGGCCCTTTAATTTTATAAAAATAAAATTAAGGGACTCCTTCAAAAGCTACTCAACCAATTTTAAAAATTCTTTTACCATTTCAGCTTTCAAATGGTGAAAGAATTATTAAAATCGGTCGAGTAGTTTTAGAGTTAAGTCGTAATAAACAAAAAATCTAATCTTTCCTCTATATAATATTCTTACTAATATTATAAATGTGAAAGTTTGTGAGTATGGATGGATGGAAGTTTGTTACTCTTTCACGTAAAAACTACCGAACGGATCTGGATGAAATTTGGAATAGAGATAAATTATGGTCTGGAATAACACATAGGCTAACACTTTTTACAGCGATAACCGACATCCAAGCGGGCGGAGCCGCGGGCAACGGCTAGTTAATTTATATTTATACTTAATTTATTAAAACAAGAAAGAAGACTAGAAAATATAAATTTTAGATTTGGCTAGAAATAACGTTAATAATAATATTAATTAGTTAAGGGTGTAACTTAAATAATTAAAACGCCTGCTTGTCCAATCAATAACTTGCTTAGGTACTTGCCAAAAAAACCACAAAAAAAGATCTAAAATCTATCGAAGTTTCTTGTTTCTTGCGCTACCGAACCTCTTCACACACTGTACCTACGAGGAGATGGCGATAAAATTGACTAACTAAATTAGGCCATCAAAATGTCAACATCGACATCATACACTATATAGTGACCTTGACACCGCCAAGATTAACTAAATCAAGTTGAGTGCATGTAGCTGGTGCTAGGAAAATTGATTTTGTACTGCACTCGATACACGTGGGCTTGAAACCTTTAGGTATATCTTCGAAGAGGTAAGTATACACAAAATGTACGGGAATTTGTAGAACATAGTTCTGTCCAGTGCTGTGCAAACTAAATTATGTTACCGCCTCCATTCAACTTAAAGCAATCACTAAAGAGATCCGAAATAGATAATAATTAGGCACTTCTAAAAATATGAATGGTTTGATAAAGTGTAACTTTTAGTAATATAAGAATAGAGTTAATGTAATCTTGATGAAATTATAAACTCGTTAAAAGTTTTACAAATAATCTGGAAATAGAAAAACTTAGGAGTTTCCGTATTTGTGATTGTTATTAATATTTAAAACAAGTAATTTAGAATGTAAAAAGAACTCATAATACTTAAAAATCGGACTATTTTTGTAAATTTAAGTATTTTACATCTTTAAGTATCTTTGATCGTTTTTTTTTGTTAAAATTCTTACCTATCTTTTGTTTCTGCGATGACTAGACCGTCAGAGGTCTTGATCGTGACCTGTTAAAGAAGAAGAAGCTTTTTGCCTGCGGTTCCTGTGGGACAGTAGTGGCTGCCAATAATAATAAGTATACTTTTTTATACTACTAAATATACCGCCTAAGCAGTTACTGACGTTACCGTAGCTTAGGGACGTACATCAGGCTGGCCCGGCCCCACGGAATTTGATAATGAGATTGGTATCAATCGAATGTACCCGCTTATACCAACATATGTAACACCTTCGTTTTCAATGTAACTCTTTTTTAAAGAAGTTACAAGCACTTCTTGGTGGCCGGGCCAGCCTGACGGTTTCAGCCCGGCCACCTTGTTTAACGCTAATCTACACAATATACTGTCAATATTTTGGTTCAGATCAAATGTACTCCTTATTACAAACATATGTAACGCCTTCGTTTTCAATGTAACTCTTTTTTTAAGAAGTTACAAGCACTTCTTGGTGGCCGGGCCAGCCTGACGGTTTCAGCCCGGCCACCTTGTTTACCGCTAATCTACACAATATACTGTCAATATTTTGGTACAGATCAAATGTACTCCTTATTACAAACATATGTAACGCCTTCGTTTTCAATGTAACTCTTTTTTTAAGAAGTTACAAGCACTTCTTGGTGGCCGGGCCAGCCTGACGGTTTCAGCCCGGCCACCTTGTTTACCGCTAATCTACACAATATACTGTCAATATTTTGGTACAGATCAAATGTACTCCTTATTACAAACATATGTAACGCCTTTGTTTTCAATGTTACTCTTTTTAAAAGAAATTAGAAGCACTTCTTGGTGGCCGGGCTGAAATTATTTCGTTAGTATAAAACAGTAAAACTGCAACACCTACCAATAAATAATGCCAGTACATAATGAGGTATAAAGATATAGAATATATGTAACGCTTTCATTTTTGATTTGAATATATATTTAAAGAGAAATAAGTACTTGAAATTATTTCAGCCCGGCCACCTAAAAGCGTTAATATCTCCTTTAATCTTATGCCAATTTGTACAGTAAAAATTTATATAGCCAAGAAAAGAAAGTTACATTCGTTTAGGTTTAGTCGTATACCCTAAAGCCTTCTGTTTAACTAGATCATTAAAACCTACGAAAGTTAACGTTGAGTGACCATCAGTCATTAACTAATTTCAGGACATTTGGTTTGTTGAATGAAACAAAATTCGTAACAATTTTTTTTTACTTACCACCTTTCTAATTTTATTAGACAACATTTGTACTTATATTAATTATTATAACAATTGTTAATTATAAATAATCGGAATAAAATATTATTTTACATAAATACTATTTTCATTTTTTGGAGTTTCACATACATAAGTATTATACGTTAAGTAAAAATCACAGATAATAATTTTTGGATACATAATTAACCTATATACGTTTCTCACATCAAAAAAAAATATACTGCAACAAATCGATCAATCAAATGAAAATCAAATCAAATTTCAGAAGTGTTAGTAACTACACGACTCTTGCGCATCTATTCTGTCTACTCGGGGAAGATAGATGTTATGTCTTATGACGCGACACAGGCGCCGTCTAAAAAATCGGCAGTAGCGTCCGTGAACTACTACTACAACTACTTATCTTTCTCTGATTATGTTGCGAAGCCAGAAACGGAGAAAATATATATAGGTTAATTATGTATCCAAAAATTATTATCTGTGATTTTTACTTAACGTATATTACTTATGTATGTGAAACTCCAAAAAAATATAATAGTATTTATGTAAAATAATATTTTTTTCAGATTATTTATAACTAACAATTGTTATAATAATTAATATAAGTAGGTACAAAATGTTGTCTAATAAAATTAGGAAGGTGGTAAGGAAAAAAAAAATTGTTACGAATTTTGTTTCATTCAACAAACCAAATGTCCTGAAATTAGTTAATGACTGATGGTCACTCAACGTTAACTTTCGTAGGTTTTAATGATCTAGTTAAACAGAAGGCTTTAGGGTATACGACTAAACCTAAACGAATGTAACTTTCTTTTCTTGGCTATATCAATTTTTACTGTACAAATTGGCATAAGATTATAGAAGATATTAACGCTTTTAGGTGGCCGGGCTGAAATAATTTCAAGTACTTATTTCTCTCTAAATATATATTCAAATCAAAAATGAAAGCGTTACATATATTCTATATCTTTATACCTCATTATGTACTGGCATTATTTATTGGTAGGTGTTGCAGTTTTACTGTTTTATACTAACGAAATAATTTCAGCCCGGCCACCAAGAAGTGCTTCTAATTTCTTTTAGAAAGAGTTACATTGAAAACAAAAGCGTTACATATGTTTGTAATAAGGAGTACATTTGATCTGTACCAAAATATTGACAGTATATTGTGTAGATTAGCGGTAAACAAGGTGGCCGGGCTGAAACCGTCAGGCTGGCCCGGCCACCAAGAAGTGCTTGTAACTTCTTAAAAAAAGAGTTACATTGAAAACGAAGGCGTTACATATGTTTGTAATAAGGAGTACATTTGATCTGTACCAAAATATTGACAGTATATTGTGTAGATTAGCGGTAAACAAGGTGGCCGGGCTGAAACCGTCAGGCTGGCCCGGCCACCAAGAAGTGCTTGTAACTTCTTAAAAAAAGAGTTACATTGAAAACGAAGGCGTTACATATGTTTGTAATAAGGAGTACATTTGATCTGAACCAAAATATTGACAGTATATTGTGTAGATTAGCGGTAAACAAGGTGGCCGGGCTGAAACCGTCAGGCTGGCCCGGCCACCAAGAAGTGCTTGTAACTTCTTTAAAAAAGAGTTACATTGAAAACGAAGGTGTTACATATGTTGGTATAAGCGGGTACATTCGATTGATACCAATCTCATTATCAAATTCCGTGGGGCCGGGCCAGCCTGACGTACGTGCTTAGGGGGGAGTACTCGTGAGTTATCGACCCTGTAAAAACATTTCAATCCCCGTATGAAGTGCAATAGGGAGGACGAAGTTTGTATTGACTAAACATATTCCTGAGGCGGAATAGCACAAAAAGCAATTGTTTTATGTAGCAAAATTAAAATTCTTTACACACAAAAGTTATAGGAATAACTAGCAAGATATGGATGTGTCCACGGGTTTATTTCTAACAGAGTTTTTACTATTAATCTAGTATCCGACCGAGAAGAGATATACACCTATTAGTAAGATGCCTGACTCATAGTATAATACCTAGAATAGGTCGACCCTCGTGTCGTGTGTGTCACGTGTATTAATCATTTTATAACTCGATCGTTCGTTTCCGTTTTAGATTTAATAGGCTAACTACAGTTTGACACGCCGCGAACATACACTTCAAAGCGAGACTGGGAAACAATCCCACGTGCAGAACCTGTGGGAAAGAATCCTACTTATAAAGAGAAAGTTTGTAGGTATGGATGGATGGATGGATGAATGTTTGTTACTCTTTCACGTAAAAACTACTGAACGGATCTGGATGAAATTTGGCACAGAGATAGATGATGGTCTGGAATATTACTATAAATGAATTGAAACTTAAGAGAGGTAGAACATTATACTAGCGAGCAAGCCTGATTGGGACTGGAGATTCTGTACACATACACAAGAAAACAACTACATCGCTGTGTTCATTTGGCTGTGGTTTTCTGTAAGGTGGAGGTCCTTCCCTAGTCGAGCTTGTTCACTAGTATGGTGCCCTATCTCTCTTGAACGAAGAATACGTTATTTTAAAAACAGTTTGCATTTAAAGTAAACTTTTTAAAATAACCTTCTCGCAAATGTTACTAGTGAATCACGTACTGGTTGTCACGCAACGTCATCCGTTTGTTTCAAGGGCATGGGCTATCACGCCTATCACGCGAGTGAAGCCGCTAGTATAACCTACTTGGTACATATTATTATGTACCTATATTATGTATATTCCGCATTTTGCCTGCAATGCCGTTCGTAGACCTTCGTGATAATACATCATAACTATTTTTGTTACAGGCATAAAATGTCGCATTATAATTATTTTTACTGCAATGTTTATTTACTATATCTACATATATGTCTAACGTGTGCATTATTATTCTGTACAACACACTCTTTATAAAATTCTTGAAAATGGCGAACGACTACGCTGTGCTAGTCTTACCAGCCCCTCTTGACAAGTGGCATAAACAGTAGTCGATTCGAAAAGTCAAAAGAGCAATGTATGGGATTTGATGTAAGTTGACGACATTATATCGTACACTTACGTCAAATTCCATACATTTGTTTTTTTGACTTTTCGATTCGACTACCGTTTATGCCACTTGTCTAGAGGGTCTGAGACCTCATACACAGCTGTCGTACGCACTATCAATGCTTTTCATGATTTGCGTACACGTCTCCGTTAGCGTTCCGTACCTTTTTGTTACCTACCTGAAATTGTAACTCATACCAAATTGTAAATATTAAGTATACTCGATTGAAAAGAGTGGCCAGAATTTCTTGTCAATTTTTCTCTAAGCCCTACCCTTGTCAGCGAATTGGCTGTAAGAAAAAAATATCCTCATAAATTGAATGGACTCCGTTAGCGAGGTACCTATTTCAAAAACGGAGTCGTGACATCTGTTTACCAGTGTAGGTGTCTTAGTCATCCAGGTGCAACCTGCCCCTCTAGACAAGTGGCAAAAACTGTAGTCGAATCGAAAAGTCACAAAAGCAAATGTATGGGATTTGACATAAATCTACGACTTTATATCGTAGACTTATGTCAAATCTCATACATTTATTTTTTTGATTTTTCGATTCGACTACTGTTTATGCCACTTGTCTAGAGGCTCTGTAGATTACAAGACGTTTGAAAATCGTGTTAACCACCAAAATGTATCACATTTCTATGTTATGAAAATTGTATTCCACTATATCTTTTTACGTTTCTTTCAAAACGCATCGCTAAATGAATGCTGGAGACCTGTACTCACATACAAAAGCAACTACAGCACTGTGTGTGTAGTTATTTTTTTTACCAAACGGTTTTCCTGGTTGAAACAGTTTTTTTCGAAAACCCTAGGAAGATCAAAAATATTTCTTAATTTATTTTTTATTCTTCTTCATTAATATTGTTGCCTGCTTAACTCTGCATCACCCAAAGGTTGACTGGCAGAAAATGCCTTTGGCATTAAGTCGGCCATGTGCAATTTGTTTGCAAGAAGTTTAAATAAATAAATAAACACTGGAAAATAGAAAAGTAACCAAGAATTTCGCTATCTTCCCTTCTGTATACAAGACGAATGAATGTAGTATGCTGAAAATAAGTCAACAGCCTCTATTCAACTCAATGACAATGTAGTATTCTCGTATCCCAAAATATCAGCACTTAATTTGGTCGTTGGCCATGGCACAGAAACTTATTTGAATTCTAATATTAGAAATGAATCGTAGATAGAAACTGCAAACTACAAAATATACCTAGATTAGAAACAACTACCTGTTGGTCACACAAATTTAATATTTGTTGCGTTTGTGAATGGTACCTACAATACTCTGTACGGTATGTAGTTTATCAACATATTACATACTAGCTGCTGCCCGCGACTCCGCCCGCATGGATGTCGGTTATCAAGATAAACCAGACTATAATCTATCTTTGTGCCAAATTTTATCCAGATCCGTTTAGTAGTTTTTGCGTTAAAGAGTAACAAACATACATCTATACATTTTCATGATGCTTCGCGTTTTTTATATTAATAGTGATAGTAATTTTGGTTTATTTTCAAATGCGTCTGTTGCGCACCGTATTACTTGCATGTTACTCCATTTTTTTTACACCAGGGCTTTAAGATGGAGTATTTCTGGGATAGGAAAAAGTTTATTTCAAAACGCATCCCTAAATGAGCGCTGAAGACCTGTACTCACACACAGGAACACAACTACGCCATTTGCCACGATTATTCTCGAATATAGGTTCCAAACTTTTTGTAAGGATCATCGGTCTACGTAAACTGATAGCGTCCTACACTACGACAATAAAAATATACTAAGACGAAATTGCAAAGACATGTAAGTACTTACCGCCCCCTCGTGCAGTTGGTCTCATCAGAATTGTCCCGACAATCGTTGTCGCCATCGCACACCCAGTCCTTGTGGATACACAGTCCGTTGGTACATTGAAACTGTTGTGATGAACAGTTTGTTAGTCCACCTGCACAAATATTTGAGCTTTAACCTTGTCCATATGATTGTCATGACGTCATGGTAAAAATTCTTGTTGGGGCCATACCATGTCCTTTTTTTCTGATTTCTTTTCGATCTTAATATAAAATTCGCAACTTTATTATCTAGCTTTAAAAGTTCTCATTGTGCGAAATTCAAATTAATTTTGATTATAAATCGCTTAAGAACGTCATGGTATGGCCTTTAATTGCGTAAGTAAATTTTAGCCTGCCGTTAATTTTGTATCTGACGTGATTAGTAGTAATTTTGCACAAATCAAACCTAGAGACATATTCAATTGTATTCGAGGATTAAATTATTCGTTATTAAGTATTATATTTATTGTTGATTAATAGACAGGCAGTAAACAATTGATAAATGCCTATATCCAGCTTTCTCTTGTTTTCACAGTCGAAATGCTTTTCAAGTCTGTTTTTAAATTGATTTACATCTAGGGCAATAAGTATAGAACAATCAATCATCGTGTAGTCTACTGCCGGACATAGGCTTCTCCTAAATAGACAATGTATGCGAAAATTTGACTTACCACAATGTGTTTCGTCTGAAAAATCGCCGCAGTCGTTGTCGCCATCACATAGCCATTCCACCTTGATGCATACGTTGGTATTGTGACAAAGCGTTCGGTTCTGGTTCTCGTCGCAGGCAGGTGTACAGCCCTTCTCATCTTCTGCTTCAGCACACTCTACCTTGCCATCGCAACGCTTATCCATTGGTATGCAGGTGCAAGATATCTGAAATGAAATTGACAATTAAAATCCTTACAGGTTTTACATTTTTCTTACAACAAATTGTGAAATCTTGGATATGATTTTTAAAGAGGATTGGATACGTCACAATACATTGTCAAAGTTACAGACCACTACAATGTATGCAGGTACTATTGAGAAAGTTGGCGCACAGTCATGCATAGAATATTTAATCCTTTATTAAACATATTTTAAAGTGGAGACCGCGACTCGGTAAGCGTAAGGTAGGGCGGCCCCCAGCTAGGTGGACCGACGCCCGCCGCGACGATCTAAAAAAGGTCGCTGGGACTGACTGGATGCGGTAGGCGGAGGACCGTGTGCTGTAGCGCGTGTTAGGAGAGGCCTATGTCCAGCAGTGGACTGCGATAGGCAGATTGATTGAAACACATTTTGGTATAATAACACAAGATTGCACATGGTCTACGGGTAAATTGGGTGTACTACGCCCGCGCCGAATCGATATTTTGAACAGTCGATGTATTTAGTGTACGATATATTGAATGTTCGATTTATTAACCATTCGATATTATGAACATTCGAGTATGTAAATACTCGAATGTTCATAATATCGAATGGTTACGATACGTACGATTTATATAGTAATCGATTAATTGATATATTCGATTATTTGGCATTCGATTCGGCGTAGTACTCTCGTGTAAATTAATATCTTCGCAGTGCTTTGAGTTATGAAAGTACCTGTATGAATATTTTTTTTACCTGACATGAGAAATCTTGTTTGGGACATGGTGAATGGCAATCGTGTACCGGTCCACCTCCTCCTCCTCCTCCTTCGTCATGTTCTTCACCATCCACGGCTCCGTGAGTTACCGAATGCATATTTTTAAAAGCAGGGTGATCTGTGGACGATTTGTTTGTTAGTTTTTGATTTGATTAGACACTAAATTTATTCGAAAAAAGTTTACTTTAAAAAAATCTTTATATCATATTATTATTATTTGCAAAAATAAAATCTTGCCAAAGCGCTTTGCAAAGATTTAAGTAATAAAGTTATGATATACATATGTCTATGTGTGCACCAAATAAGTGCAGGTTGACCGTTGCATCGAATATATCCAGGGC
Organism: Trisateles emortualis; assembly: GCA_947095525.1. NCBI lineage: Eukaryota > Metazoa > Arthropoda > Insecta > Lepidoptera > Erebidae > Trisateles > Trisateles emortualis. The sequence goes on along the minus strand of OX352736.1, from coordinate 12,925,327 downwards.
GGCCCCTGGGTTTATCGAAGAAAAAGAACGCTATAAGGTTGTTATGATACGGCCTCTGGCTTATTAATTAACACTATGATACTCACGGTGCCAATTTTCGACGCGTGTGTAAACACTACGAGACCAGTATCCAGGTGGTTGTGGCATAACGCCGACGTTGATGGCAGGTGGTTGATATTGTGGTACTCGTCCGATCGGTGAGCGGAGATCCGGTGGTTCTACAGTACCGTTGGCCGGTCGGGCCATCGGCACTATGATAGCTTCGTCTGCGTTTACTGGTTCAACAAAAATATTATTTTGTAGTGCAACCTTACGTCGTCGTGGCGTCGATTAATTGAGATTATAAATGGAACATCCTAAAGAACTATTGTTTCAAGGACAAATAAATATATTGCCATACCTACCTACTGGTAGAATCTAAATTCTTGATGCATTGAAAGGTTTATTTGTTTCCTTATATAAATTCGAAACGTTGTGATTTTTAATTTAAATTTTATATGGTATGTTGGATGCGTCCCTTTTTGTTACCTACCACAAACTGTAACTCATACCAAATTGTAAATATTATACTCTGGCGATTAAAAGAGTAGCCAGAGTTTCTTGCGAATTCTTCTTGAGGGCCTATCCTTGTCAGCGAACTTGGTTAATTTTTGATGTTTTTACGTATTAGAAAGTTTGATTAGGATTGATGTATCTGTCTGTCTGTATTTTTGTCAATCTGTCCGTTCGTTCCGGACTCTGTGGTGTATCAACAGCTACTTTTACGACAGATAGCCGTTGTTATGGAGGGGAGTCCATTAGGCTACTTTTATTTTAGAAAACGAATTAGCGTTTCGCACGGGTACGCGTAATTGAAAGTATAACAGAGGGTTTAGCTAATAGGTAAATAATAAAAAAGCTTAAGTACCACATATCCAAAGTAGAGCGACAGAAGTGATGTAAAGGATAAGCGGCGCTGGCATGATGGCAGGCCAGCCAGCGTCGCGGACGCGGGCTCTCATCTCCTAGGTGACTTGTGCGGGGCCCGCGCGGCCCAACCGCGACAAATGCGCCATCACGAACAACCTTATTATGAAGACGTTACTGTAACAAAACATTATTTCTGTTAAAATAGTAATATATTTACAAGAATATTATGAAATAAATCAAAGGTTTAGTGCTTTTATTATTAAAATAAAGGCCTTAAACTACTTATAAGTAATCAGTATTTTTTTTCAAGCCTTCCAAAGGGCCCGAGAATCTACCCATGATGAGGAGAAACAAAATAATATTTTGGACAACTCACACACTGTCATTTGATCCCAAATTAGGCAGAACCTGTACAATGGTAACTAGACAACTAATAAACATACTTATTTATTTCTAAATACATAGATACGTATTTCAAAAAAATTACACCCAGACATAGATCAAACAATCGTCATCATCCCACAAAGATTTGTACTGGGTGGGATTCAAACTCACGGCCTCCTGTTTAGCAGTCAGTATAACCTAGACCAACATGCCAATAAAATGAACAATAGAGTTATTTACGTAGTAATGCTGCATAAGTTCCGTATTGTGTTTAAACTAAAACGCTGGCTGTTTATTGAATTTCCCTTGCCTTTTATAAACGTACAAATATTGTATAGCCTTGTTTAACGGATGCACGCGAAACTCCAGCATACGCCTACGGGTTAAAATAGGGTGAATTCTATATTTAACCCACTGCGATCTGACCTTTCAATTATGAACTTTTTGAATTCTGTGTTATTGAATATTCTGTTTTAATTTGATAGTATAAGGTCTATTTTTGGATAGTGTGTTATATCTGATCGTCAACAATGTAGGTATATGCTGTGGATATATGAAGTCTATATCTACTCTCTCCGGTCGTGGCGTATTGCCATCCCATAGGGCTATGAGAGTAAGGGAATTAAGAGTGCACCTGTGTAAGCCCAGATACATGTGCACTTTAATATCTCCCGCGCAGATTACCAGTCTCCGTAGAGATTAGCCGCGGTGACCGATATTCATATTTACCTATACCTTGACATTATTTTTTTTTTTATTATTTTCAAGAATTTCCAATAATGTTATGCTGTATTTTTGTAATAATTTTGACATCTATTTTAATTTAATTCTAGAAGGTTAATTAACATCAATTGACATTATATTAAAATTACCTACCCCATAGACTTTTATCAATGCATGTAATAATATTAGTATGTAAAATTGTAATTAGATATAATAATAATAGCAACCCATATGTCCCACTGCTGGGCACGGGTCTCCTCTCCTCTATTCAGAGAGAGATAGAGCGTTTAGGCTTTAATTAATCTATAATCTATATATATAAAAGAAAGTCGTGTTAGTTACTTCACTTATAACTCAAGAACGGCTGAACCGATTTAGCTGAAAATTGGCAGGGAGGTAGTTTAGAGCCAGGAGAAGGACATAGGATACTTTTTATCCCGTTCGACATCATTCCCGTGTGACTTGACATGTAACGTCAGTCACTATAAAACGTGGTATAACAAAAAATAATAAGACTTGGAATAACAAAATTGACGTATAATGACAGCTATGTAATGACGTATGGATGACAATTTGATATTTGTAAGAAATCAATAATAAAACTATTTATATTAAATAAATAATTAACATTTACTCAATTGCTGCTTCCCGGACAAACATCAAGTGATAGACACGACATCACAGCTCGTATATTCAGGCAAAAAATTCGGTCCCTGATGAACTTTATTGTTAAACAACGCGTCTTTGGAGAAACTCGATGCTGGATGTATTCAATCGAATGGCAAAAGCGAGGCCTGCCGCACGCACACATTCTTATTTGGTTAGTGGAAAGAATTCAGCCTGACCAAATAGATGATATCATATGTGCTGAGATTCCTGATTATGAAGTCGATCCAGACCTACATGATGTTGTTACTACTAATATGATTCATGGACCGTGTGGTCCATTAGATTTAGTAGTTCAAACGAATGTACCCCTGTTGAATTACCAACAAAAGGAAGTTTATGATACTTTAATGAAGGCAATCGATGCTGAAAATGGTGGTTTATATTTCCTAGATGCCCCTGGTGGAACTGGCAAGACATTCCTCATGTCATTAGTTTTAGCAACTGTTCGGGCGAGATCTAACATAGCGGTTGCAGTTGCTTTTTCTGGAATAGCAGCCACATTGTTAGAAGGATGCCGTACGGCTCATTCAGCATTCAAATTACCGTTAAATCTTAAAACTATTGAAGAACCAACGTGTAATATTGCAAAACACTCAGCAATGGCCAAAGTTTTAGCGGTATCGAAAATCATCATCAGGGACGAATGCACAATGGCGCATAAACGTGCATTAGAAGCACTTAACCGAACATTAAAAGATTTACGCAATGACTCGAGATGTTTTGGAGGAGCAATGATTTTACTTTCTGGCAATTTCCGCCAAATACTGCCAGTAATTCCAAGATCTACGGCTGCCGACGAAATAAACGCTTGCCTCAAATCGTCAAATCTATGGCGCCATGTGAAGAAACTGCAACTGGCAACAAACATGAGAGTTACATTGCTTAATGATACATCTGCTGAAGATTTCTCGGAGCAATTGCTGACTATCGGTAATGGTCAAGTACCTGTCGATGAATCGAGCGGATTAATATCATTTCCAAATAATTTCTGTAATTTTGTCTCATCAAAAGACGAACTTATCAACAATGTATTTCCAGAAATTATTTCTAACTACAAAAATTAGGAATGGATGAGTGAGCGAGCAATTTTAGCGGCTAAGAATAAAGATGTAGATGACCTAAACTACATAATTCAAAATAAGATCATTGGAACAATGCATTCATTCAAATCTATTGACTGCGTCACAAATAAAGATGAAGCCACCAACTATCCAATTGAATTTTTTAACTCTTTGGACGTGCCTGGCTTACCACCGCACAATTTACGCCTTAAGGTTGGCTCCGTAGTAATCATGCTTCGAAACATAAACCAACCAAAACTGTGCAACGGTACGCGTTTGGTGGTTAGAAAATTGATGAACAATGTAATTTACGCTACGATAATGATAGGAAAATTCAAAGGTGAGGAAGTTCTCATTCCGAGGATACCGATGATCCCAACCAATATGCCGTTTGAATTTAAAAGACTTCAATTTCCGATACGTCTTGCATTTGCCATGACCATCAACAAATCACAAGGCCAATCCTTAAAAAAATTGTGGTTTAAACCTAGAACATTCATGTTTTTCCCATGGTCAATTATACGTGGCATGTTCACGGGTCGGAAGACCATCTGCGTTGTTTGTTTTTGCGCCTGATAATAAAACAAAAAATGTCGTGTATCACAAGGTACTTAAATGAAGAGCAACCTATGTACTAAAATACAGAAATAATTATGAATGATTGATGTAGAAATTTAATTTTTTTTGTATTTTTTCCAATAAAAAAAAAACTGCTTATTTATTGACATTAAGGCGGAACAAAGTTCGCCGGGTCAGCTAGTATTATATAAAAATGAATCGCTGAATGTTCTCTAAATGAAGACTGCCTCGGTAGTCCAGTGGCCGCAGTATGCGCCTGCTGTGCATGAGGTTGTGGGTTCGATTCCCACCCAGGACAAAACTTTGTGTGACCCACAAATAATTGTTCTGAGTCTAGGTGTAATTGTGTAATTTGTGTCCGTTAATTGCATGTTTGTAAAGTCCCCCGGGACACACAGAGATTGATCGCGGGAGTTGTCATTAAAAAAAATGTGATGCTAAGCGCAAATCTCGAGAACAGCTGATTTTTTTTTTGCTATGTTCGTTATAGTCAGGAGAAGGTTCTTATGTAAAAAAAAATTAAGAAAGTTGAGCTGAAAATAGTTAAACCCAGGCAGGCCATTAGTTATAAGTAATATTTATTATTGTATTTTAATTTATTTATTTATTAAACTTCATGCACATAGGTACATAGGCGGACTTAATGCTATAAGCATTCTGTACCAGTCTACCACAGGTATATATATATATATATTTACATTTAAACACAACGTAAGCTGTTAATGAATAAATAAATGAAATGAATTTCTATTCTTTTCGAATTGATTACTGTTTATGCCACTTGTCTACAGGCCTGTATATAATTTTTTGCATATTGGATAAACGTTATTCTGTAGGTAGATATTTCGATGTGTCCATTAGTGTATGGTTTATTCTTTTCTAAGAGATAGTCTGTTAGTCCCCATAATTGAGTAATCTTTGATCTGAGCTACCCCAGGAGCCACGGAGATAAAGAAGGTTTAAAATTATTTGAATGGGTTGATAAAAATATTAATATAAGTCAATACTTGGCCTGATGCACTCCGCGAAAAATCAGCGTATTTACAACAATTTAACAGTAATAAGTTGCACTTAGTATGTACATAATAGATGTATTAATATTACATTTTAAATATACAGATCTTTGCGTGTTTAACACGATTCTTTTTGTGTTATTATTATTTTGATAGATATATGTAAGTATATTACAGTAGAAGGTAGGTTATACACATAAACATTAGTTATATGTAGGTATATACATAGGTCACAAATGTATGAGCCCTGTCTCTTAACCTAGACAGAGCCTGTATCATAAGAGGCAGTGTTCGACCAAGATTTATTTCTTATAATTTTACACAGATGCGCTATTATATGTACCAGTTGTCTAGTTGACATAGCACAGGCTCTGTCTACTTTGGAATTAGGTAGCCGTGTATGAGTTTTCCGTATATATTATTATTATTCATAACAATAATGTTATCAACACAAAAACGGTTTGATTGAATACATGCCAGGATTATAAGAGTAACGTCCTACATTGAGATCGGAAACCAATCAGCATCGCAATCAATGGTACGCCCACGCTAAGAGTAGGCTATCACTTTGAAGGCTACCTTCGGAAACCAATCATCATCGCAATCAATGGTACGCCCACGCTAAGAGTAGGCTATCACTTTGAAGGCTACCTACGTAAACACATCAATCACAAGGCACAGTCAGTATCTAGCGTTTGAGATATTTATTTATTTAAAAAGACAACTCCCGCACTAGAGAACAAGCTCTGTGTCGCGGGGGACTTTACAAACATACAATTAACGGATACAAATTACACCCAGACTCAGAACAACACTTTATGGGTCACACAAAGTTTTGTCCTGTGAGGGAATCGAACCCACAAACTCATGCACAGCAGGCGCATACTGCGGCCACTGGACCACCAAGGCAGTCAAAGAACCACTGTGACATAAAATTTTCTCTAATATACCTAAAACAAGAGTAGGTACGTACCTTAAAAAGAGAGATTTTAAAACGGAAAGGGCGGATTAAGAAAGAGATTTCTTTGGTTAAATTTAATTCCAACAATAAAAGTATCCCTAACCCTAAACCCTCTCCTGATAGAGGAGAGGAGACCCGTGCCCAGCAGTGGGATATATATTGGTAGCTATTAATGTTATTATAAAAGTGTAAGAGAAACAAACAATTTAACTACTTAACTCCCTGATTGCTCAGTATCTATATAATATACTATATAACTGTATGTTTCTAAAAATATCTTAGTATACTTTTTATGTTTTTATTTGTAGTTTTTAATTGGCTCACTACACGTGTTGGAAAACTGTAAGTGTAATGAAAAGGTGCATAAATAAATAAATAAGAGAAGTTGAGCATCATACACTCGTACCTATGCTTTGTATCTCCATTGTAACGTAAAAAAGTCAACATATTTAACTAGAGGTCACCCGATTCGAACCAGTACTTTCTGAGATTAGCGCGTTTAACCAAACAAACAAACAAACTCTTCAGCTTTATAATCTTTATATATATATTTCTTGTGTGCGTGTGTATGTCATCAAAATCGGTCCAGCCGTCTAGGAGGAGTCCGATGGCTGGACCGATTTTGATGAAGTTTTGTGTGTGTTCGGGTAGGGCTCCGGATGGTTTAGATTCACAATTGGACCAGGTAGGTGGCGCTGCTGTCGGTATATCAGCTTTTTCAGACAGGACGACGTCTGCCAGGTCCACTAGTATTAGTATATATTCAATAACACTGTAGTTGTGCTTTTTGAGATACAATAAGTATCTCAAAAAGTAGTACAAAAGAATTGGCATTTCGAGAAGTTAGCATTGATGGTTATAGGCGGTTCAAGAAGTTAGCAAAGTTGACGTTTTGCTAGCAGTAGACAAAGCTGGCATTTTGAGCGTAAATAAGAATTTGTACAGGAGCAAAACAAAAAATTAGGTAGAAGACTTGCAAGACAAGATTTAAGTTATTCTCTGTTGACTGTGTGAAAGTTGCTTTAAATGTCTGCAAAGGCCATGCATTGTTAAACTTACATTGTGTGTATAAGGTGTTTAATACTCATAAATCTATTTGCTATTGCTAAAATAAGACTGTTAGAGGGGCAGCTAAAAATAGAAGTTTGTCATTATATAGATTGATATACCTTGACCCATATATCATGTTATCTCTTCCTAGCAACAAACATAATACATCACCTTACGAATCACGATTGTTCTTCGATTGGAACTCGAAGTTGAATGTCGATAAGTAAATGGATTTATTTTACTAACATACCCATTTAAATACTTATAAAATGTACATTATTACTTTTAAATACACTAGAGAGAATAGAGATGATTACAAAATGTGGTTTTGTGTTCTTTTGTATAGGGAGTTTTGTTTCAGATTGCAACAGCTCCTTGTTAAAAAAATTGGTATAGATGTAAAAGACCTGAATAACTAATGTTTCTGATAAGCAACGAAACAGAGTGTAGAAGATAAGGAAAGTTAAGCTACGTAAATAGAGAATAGTTTTGAAGGCTAAGGCTTCCTAATTGTACCAGTCCGACCAGGGAAGTATCTCCAGCGTACATAAGACTGATGTTAAAAAAACTACCTTAAAGTAGACATCTGTCAGCTAAGCCTACCTTAAAAGTGTAGTGTTTTCGCTGAAAAACGAATGCAAATATTGCGTTCCACTTTATTTAGGGTATACAACACAAATGTGTCTGTTATTTATGGTGGTATAAAAGCTAACTTATTATTTGAATATGTCGTTTTATTTTTGTCGTCTAATACTATGATCACAGTCTAAGAATATCTGTAAAAAGTTCTTTACACTGTGCTATGATTATTATTATCGTGTAAAAATGACAACATGTAATATCAGCATGTGAAAACTAAAAAGAAGTCACACTGCGAAGTTCAGATTGTATTCTAAAAAAACAAAAAAAAAATGAATACGCCACCAGTATATTAATTCTAAAAAACATTAAATCCTTTTTACACGATGCAGGTTGGTCTCTGTCAAATAATTTAAAAAAATGGTAATCTGCGTTGCCAGCCAGTGTGAATTAAGGCCTCTCAGGTCTCTTGATAGAGGAAAGGAAACCCGTGCCCGGCAGTGAAACCAGTATGGGTTGCTATTATATTAGTATAATGTATGCTCATATTTATCTATTAAATTAATATCCTTTTTCATTAGTTTGTAGGAATTAATGCTAACATAATGCATCATGAACGATTTGTATACAGGCAATTTTCAATTATAGACTACTTGACTTATGGGCATAAATAAATTGTGGACGATTTTCTCCCAGGACAATCTATTCATGTGGTCAAGATTGGTTATATAGACCTTCTACTTGAGAAGACCAAAAGCATATATGAACATTTTGCTTTGTAGCTGATCCGATCCGAAACGTATGTTTTAAATCTCAAATCCACTCGACAACAAAAACGACACGAAAATGATATTGCAAAAATGTTGTCGTATTGCTCTTATTGTAAAATATGTAGAATGTGAATTTACAAATACCAATACTACAGTTTAAAATTGGGTTCACGTTCAATTGAAAAGGTAAAGGCAAATATAGAAATGGAGCTCTCGAGGTTCTATAATAAGATTCTGTGCTCAAAGTGTATCAAAATGACTTCTTTAGAAAAGCCATCGATATATATATTTCTCCTTTTTTTAAAATAAAAAGTAATTACAATGGAACTTGAAACCTTCTATCTAGCAAAAGATATTCAACCTCAGTTACAATTATCGTAATAAGCATTAATATTGTCTATGAAGCGGCCATATTGAAACGTTCAGAGGTTTTTATAACGCATGCGCAACCGAAAGCCTATGTTACTAGCTACTTGTTGATCCCGTTTTCATTCACCACGCACCAAACCGCGCATTCTACGCAGTTGAAATCCCTGAAGCTTTCACAACAATGCTTGGAGAATCATTCTCTTTTCACGGAGAAAATCTCTCGTCTTGGAGAATACTCTCTGTTTTCTATGTAAGGGACAGTTAAATAATGACTACAAAAAACAATATAAATAAATTGCATAACTTAATTAGAAAAAAGCTATCACTGGAGTTAATAAAAAGGAAAAATGTTAGCTTAGTTCGGCTAGAGCGACCGCTTCTAAACTCCTCATAAATTGTAGAGCTAGGATGTTTAGCTGTCTAGTAGCTTGCATAGTCTACTTTTACTTTAAATGTACGATGTAAACGTTTTCTGTAGAGGGCACGTCAGCAAGCTATTAACATAATATGATAATACGTCGATGACGTCATCAAATTTCTTGCATAAAACTACAACAGTGAAAAATAGTAACATTTTGCTACAAACTAAACGAAGCTTTTGGTTCTATTTTCTATTCCATGTCTATTATATGTATGTATGTATTCACGTCAGACTTTTTAAATCCTATTTTAACAAACATTCTCGTAGCCTTTCCAGGAAAATGGAGCGCCTACGTTACTCTGAAACTATGTCACTATGATGATGTGGCCATACTCGCCGTAGCATCGATATTAATAAATCTTATTTGTCACCTATACACGGTATACAGGCCAGAATTTCAGTCTCTAGTAACTACTAGATAGATTACTACTATGATAAACCCGTTTATACTACAAAAATCTATTTCTGTTATCAATTAGTTTAGTTTCTATGAAAATTGCATTCGTTTTTAATGTTTTATCATGATTTTATTTAGGAAATACGTTTCAAAATTGAGCGATCAATACGGGGGGTGGAGGGTTATGCGCGAAGTCTTGTGCCCACGCCCGCCCCCGCGCGTCGCACCGCACCCCCCCGGCGCCCTCTAAGAGCTCGAAACTCAACACCACTAACCGCCCACGGATCTGACCATGAAATTATAGCATATAATGACAAATACCGAACCCTTAAAAAACATCAGAAGCCTCAATTCCAAACGTTCTCGTTTCCAAAATGGAATACGAGTGCAGCCTAAAAATAACCATATGTCTAAAAATAAAGAATTTGAGGTTCGTAACTAAGTGCAAAATACAACATAATCGATTATATTTCTAATATATCAATGGCAAATATGATTAAATTTGTTCTAATACATGCAGAATAAAAAAAAAATACAGTACCTTAACCGTTATGGGGATGTGGCATTCCAGAACAGATGGCACAAATATAATATATTTTCGACAAATCCGAGAGCCAAAAATATTACACAACACAGTAACAAGAACCACAAAATGTTTTTATATATATTTTTTATATAACGGGGAGCACTTATCAAGATGTGTTCTCTTCGCGAGACCAGGATAGGTACTAGGTAATCTGGAACCTTTCCTCTCCTCACCCCGCAGCCTTGCGCCCCGCGCAGTCTGCGCCTCGTCGATGAATGGAGCCCGCCGCCGCCCCTGCTACCTTGTGCCTATATAAAATCTCTTTCAACGCACCCCTACATTTGTATTGTATCGCCTACTGTGAATAAAGCGCTATCAAAATAAAGTGCTTATAAATATAGTTAGTTCTTTCATCACCGGCAAAGTTCGTTCTTTTAACTCGTTTTTGTTTGATATTACAAGTGTCACTTACATCGTAAATAATAAAGAGTAATTCGTTTTCGTTTGATTTGCACATAAAAATGTTCAATTCTTAATTATATTAAAGTTCTTAATTTTATTAGATATCGCTGAACTGCATGAAATATTTAACTACCTACACAATTAAAAACATATTTTTATAAACGCAATAAACAAACACCTTCTGACATATTTTAAATTTTCGAACACGGATAAAAAATCTTTATAGCTACACAGTTTTCTTAAACATTAACTTACGGTAAATTTAATACTTATTCAATTAAGAAAGAACGTAATAACATATTAATGCTGAAGAAAAATTCATTGAAATAATTATCCTATACGATATATTAGACATCAATTGAATTAAAAAAAAGAAAAATAAAATTGTTACATTAGAAAACTATTCTATTGAAATAATGAAGTTAAGTTAAATTCGACATTTTATTTATAAAGAACATTAGAACTGCAAGACAATTTAATTAAAATAATTATTCTATAAAAACTGAATTGTAAATAATATTTAAATAATATATTGTATGTCTTTACTAACATAGATTAAGATATATGTATTACTAACAACAATGAGTACTGGTCTTTTGAAAATAAAATTATTAATTATTAGAAGTGGAAAAAAATTCCTATACGATACATCAGATATTACATTACCAAAACGCAAAGAAACAAAAATCTTGTGTATTAAACTGATTATATTATCACTTTACGCAAACACTCTACGATACTTTCTAATATCTAAATAAAAAAAAAACAACAAAACAAAGCCTACCCTTAACCGAACCTTAGAATTACAAAAACTTCTCCACACAGTTACTTCATTTGATTAAACGAAAATTAAACAATAGTCAATCAACATAATTACTAATTCCATTTATAGAAATGAAATCAGTGTTAATGAAATATTTTTTTCCTAAAAACTCCTACGCCTAGATAACGCCTGTAGACGTCAAAACCTTTATTGATATTAAACACGACATCACTGAAAATAGTAATTGATCGCTACTACACCCACACGGCCACGTATTCGAAAATAGCGCACTGCATTACGTTTAGAAAAGCTTCTACGTTAATGTATCTATTTGTTTTCAATGAAATATTATCAATGAAGATTATACTTAGGTATAATGTCAGTTTTATACACAATATAGTAATCACAAGGTTAATGGATCTTCGGCAAGGTCAGAATATGGATTGGCATTGAGTATCCTGTTTTTGTCCTGATGGTAATGGGGAGTAATTTAGACATTACCGGCTTAGAATGGAGGTAAATTAGGAATTTCTTGAAGGTCAGATTGACACTGCATGTTTTATTTAATTTTTTTTTATAGACGTAAATCAATCTCTGTATCGCGAGACATGGCACAGATATTAAAATCACAGACAAAGAACACCTAGACAGTCTTATAAAAGTATCATATGTGCCTAGACTCAAAACAGTTTGGCTTTAGCTTAAAACAACTTTAGGACATTTAGCCTTATACATCTCGTGTAAGGCTGGCCTCACACAGCAATGTCTCTCTGAATTCATATTATTAATTCAGAAAGCCCAGAATTCCATACAATGTAACTATGGTCCACACACATACAGATTTTTTCATATAATAAATTTCTTAGATCGATCTGTAAGAATGATATTATTGTATGGAATTCCGGGCTTTCTGAATTAATAATTAAATCTTTGTGTGATGAATATGATTGTTTGTTTTGGGTCTGAGTGTAATTAATATGTAATAATAATATGTATGTAATTAGAAAAAGCTACATAAGTATGTTTATCAGTTATCTGGTTACCATAGTACAGGTCCTACCAAGTTTGGAATCAGATAGCGATATGCGAGTTGTCCTGAAAATATTATTATTAGATATTTAGGTGCGTTTATATAAAACCAAAACTAAAGAAATCTAGATAAGTCTGTGCAGATAGTTCGAATTTAATGCGGTTCATACAAATTGTTTGTCTTTTTTGTCTTTTGACATATATTTCATCGTGCGGAAACTTAAATGTCTAAGTAGAAATTCTTTAAGAAAGTTAAACCCACAAACTAAGAATTTTAAGTAATTAATCATAAGTAATTTTGATTGTCAACTTGCATAAGGACAACGTGTGTGTATTAAGGCCTAACCCTTTTCAGATCTCTTGATCTGAAAAGGAGAGGAGAGGAGGATCGGAGAGGAATGTTGGGCACGACCTTTAAGTTCGTGCCCAGCAGTGGGATTATATGGGTTACTTTCATTATTATTATTACTACTTAGGTGGAAACCAAGTATACCTCTTGGTAGTAAGCAATTACCGTAGCCTATGACCGCCTATATGCCTAGTACGCACATCGGTGTAGTTGTGTTCTTGTGTGTGATTACAGGTTTCCAGAGCTCATTTCAGATGCGTTTTTAATCAAACCTCTTCCTATCCCAGGGAAGGTCTATTATAATACCCTGGTGTTTATTTTTGGATCGCAACACGCAGGTGATACTTACCTCTGGTATTTGCAAGCGCCCATAGATTACTGGCCAGCCGTATGCTTGTTTGCCACCCAAGTAGTTAAGAAAAAAATCCTTTAAAAATAGAATGACAACTTATAAATTTCATAAATTTGCGAGTTGTTGTTACTACGGTTGGCTGATTAATACAGTGACGTCATTGGCTTTACATTTATTTTGCCCACGATTAACATGAGTAAATTATTATTACGTAAAGGTTTTTTTCAGCATGGGCTGGGAAGGGTAGACAAGGTAGACCGACGACCTGGTAATAGTAGCGGGTAGCCTATAGACAAGTTCAGTTCAATCCCTCTAGACAAGGAGCATAAAAAGTGAAGTGACATAAGAATTGAATAAAAATTAAATGTATGTATGGGATTTCTATTCTATTCGATATACCGTTTACACCCAAGGGGCAATAGAATGTGTGAAATCCATGTAAGAGGTTGTCGTATTGCGGTTGAGATGACGATGATATCGGTGGATATCGGTTATCACGGTTAAAAGTACCCTATCTCCTTCCCCAGGATACCATCTATATTCCTGCCAAAACTCACGAAGATGAATTCAGACATTTAAATGTAACAAACGAACAAACAAAAATATTTACATACAAACAAACAGAGTTACTTTCGCATTTATAATATTAGTAGGTATGGACAAACACTTCACAGGCAGTTTTTGCAGGTTTCCAGAGCTCATTGAAGCATGCGTTTTTTAAGCAAACGTTTTTCTATCCCAGGCACATTACATCAAAACCCTGGTTTTAAAGTTTTTGGATCGGGAACATGCAAGTGTTACCTCTAATATTGCAAGTGTCTATAGACAACGGTAACTGCTTACATCAAGTGGGCCTGTGCGCGGTAGTCTGGCGAATAATATAATATACCAACACTTCATCAACTGAAATAACTCCTAATTGAAGTTAATTAAGTGTTTATTTAATAATACAAAAGTATCAAATAACGCAATAATTTGTGTTAATTCTGTTTTTATTAAAACATATTTATATTGAGGTCAATTTTATTTTGTCCGTGTGGTGACGGATTAAGAATACAAATGTCACCACCCCTTCCATCCCGAGGGTGTCGTAAGAGTCGACTAAGGGAGTAAGTGTTATTCACCGCAAGAGAGGGAAAATTTGAAACAAAACCCTATACCAACCCGTCTGGCCAGCGTGGTATAGTAGGCTAATATCCCTCTGTTTGGAGGAGACCCGTGCCCAGCAGTGGGACGTTTATGGGTTGAGACGTCAATTTTATTTATACGCTCATAAGTAACTAAGTGTTACCGTGAATAAAATAAATTAAATTTATTCATCACTCGCACAAAAATGAAGAATAAACTGAATTCTTTCATTAGTTTTTTGTTTGTGTGGATTAAGGCCTCTGCTCCATTAAGAGACAACATGAGAATAATAGTTATTAAAATAAATGTAACTGAGCCTACATTACTGACAAATAATCAGATATTGTATTTAAAGGAATTTATATATCTATAAATAAAATATTTGATTGAGGTCGAAAATATTTGATTCTGAGAAAAGGTGCCCAAAAGACTGGCCACATTGGCTAAATTGACCCAAGTAAATGCCATTATTTAATTTTTTTTTTAATATTTAAGGAAATATCAACTTTTACGATGGCACAAAATGCTACTGAAGCACTCTGTAATTACTCTGTTCTGCACTAGTAATAGCGTTTTCTGATATAAGTAACGACATCTCGATGCAGCTATGAAAAACAAAAATGCTTTTCCTGACCTCGACAGTAAAATATTTGCGAGCTTTCACAACAGATGGCGTCGATCGAAAATCTTGTACTCATTTGAAACAGTGTAAGCTTTTTCATATTAAAGCAAGGTTCTGAAGAGAGATGGCGCTTGTTTTGTATTTAAATATGTAGCTTTTATTACACTAATGGCCTGTAGTGTAGTGTAGAATAGATATATGTATATACTTATAGTTGTAAGACAATATATATTTGATCACTCTTCCATAAACGATCAGTATAATTCTAACACTCGTCTTTAATTTACCACATGCCTACAGGCCCGCCGGGTTAAGCATTTTTTTACTTATTTTAACACAAATTTTCTTCTAATAAATAATCGCTTCATGCTAATCCTTTTATAGTGCTCACCTACAGTGTATAAGAAACCGGCAAGCTTTCATGGCACTAGTCCCTGTAGCTTCGGTTGTGCGCATAGCATATAGCAAGCGCCCATAGGCTACGGTATCAGCTTAGTATCAGGCGGGCTGTACGCGTGTTTTTCTCCGTGATAGAATTTTTTTTTTTTGCTAAAGAGAACTCTGTGAAAGTGACCGTATCGCTGTATTATTACCGTTTAAATATATGTATTTACTTCATTAAAAAAAAAACAATAGGGCTATATAGGTACCTACTTTATTAAAAAACATTAGAAATCACTACGAAAACTAAATGACTATCTACCGATGCAAGGCAAGGACGAGCCGCTAATAGTAATAAATAATACTATAAAAGTTTTAGAAATAAAAGCAAACATATGTTTATAAATTTTATTGTACAACATTATCTTAAATAAGCTATAACTTTCTATCTTCCACTAATATAAACATCAATGTCACTACTACATCATATTTCACGTTCATTCTATTATATTATATTATTTACAACGATATTGGAAATCACTATTTTACATTTATTATCCAAAAAAGAATTATATACTTAAGAAATAAAGTTGAATTTGGCTTATTTAAATTGACGTTTAGACTTAAAGCTGGTGACTGGTGCTATTTGAATGTAATGTAACAGCGAGCATTCGTTTAACGATAGGTACAGAATGTCGTTATGATAGAAAATAAAGAGATGCTTAGACTGTGGTAAAAGTATGAGGCTATCATTCTGTAACCCTAGGTGGAGTTTGTGATTCGATAAAAGGTCACGTATTCAGTTACTTTGATTATCTTGCACAGTGACAACTTGTACAAAATGTCAAAACTAAGACAATATTTAGAGTCAGTTTTGGCATTTTTTCATTAGCAGTTTTAGTTAGAAACGCAAAAAAATCGTACCATAATTATCAAAACAGAGGATCTAAAAAGTCTGAAAATGTAACATTACAATAAAATGTTTAAGTCAACCGCCAACTTCAGTCATTTATATTGGTTACGCAGTAGCCTAAGGCTAATATTGGACTGCCAAATCACAAACACATCTTTACTTCATCTAATAGTAATTTATTTTTTTCTTACATAAAAAAGATAAACATGGTGAGGAAATCAACATGCCAGAGAATTCTTCATGATGTTTGTGATGGAGACTTGTTATCCTTTGGGTAGCATGTGACTACCAAAATTAAGGACATGGAGTTATGACCTCATGCAGATCTATTTTTTTACAAAAGCCCATTATTTTTTTCATAATGTGTCACATCTTATGTCGGCTATACACGACAGTGACTGACTAGTATAGTAGTCAAAAAAAATGCTCAGCGTGTTAATGTCGACAACAGACGGCCAAAATATATTAATTTTATGACACTTTAACTTGTCGGCTATACTCGACCGTGACGTTCACCGAATAAAATTAGTTTTTTATTATCGTATCTTTTATTATTGATGAAGTTTACATTATAATTTATAACAGTGTTGGTTAAAATTTGGAGATTATTATTTAATAGGACAATAACAAAATGAAAACGTAATAGAACTTCGTATCTCATTTCAATTCTCTTAAATATACATAAAATTGGCAGTTTTTTTTATATTATAATGCTGTATTACTATAGGCTACTTACATTCAAAACTACGTTTATATTATAAACAAATGCTTTGCACTTGTCATTCATACTTATGAAAAAATAATTTAGACTGGTACCTACTCATATTTTATTTAAAGAAATCTTTGATACTTAATGTGGTAAATTGATAACACAAGGTACAGTAATTCAGCCCTATTTTCTTTTTTGTTATTTAAGTCGGAGATACACTGCTATGATGCCTTATATCGTGATGCATCTTGCACTTACACATCTTCTGTCCAATGTATAAATTTAATAGCATTCTGATGCACCATGCAACAACGCGTCATATATATCAGTGTACGGCCGGCGTTAATGTACCTATCCTGTCCCATAAATCATAGCTGATACATTTGAAAGAAACAAATAAATACACAACGACTTACATCAAATTCTCGTTCATATCTTGAGTCCACAGTTACCACATATTTAAATTCGTTATATTAATTACAATTATGATGACAATGATTTTATTAAAACGCTATACTTATCTTAACCCCCGACTAAGAATGATCTTATATATTTTGAAGCCTATGTCTGCGGCTTTGTATCTCTTAAACGAATAGACCGAATTCAATGTTACTTTTTGTCGTTAAAAGCTGATTAAATCAAGATTACTTAAAGTTTTATTTGATAGAAATCGGATAAGTCATTTTTAAAATATCGTCTATATTGTCGGAGGTTCAGAAAAAGACTATAATTGGCCTCTCAATCAAATATGTAGAAGACCCAGTAGACGGCGTTGAATAGTAGAAAGCAAACAGGGAACACAACACGCGAATATGTATCTATCACGTTGACGTCACGGATTTTGGGCATCGAGGCTTTTATTACTGTGGCGCCACGTCGAAGTGCGTGCATCATTTTAGGTTTCCCCGTCGAACCATCTGCGAACAAAATACTGCTTTTATTTTCTTTGAATTACATAAAAAGGTCTTATAGCCCTATTCTTATATTTTAGATAAGTATTATTTAATACTTAATAATAATAAATCAACCTATATGTATTATTGCTGGGCACGAGTAATAATAATAATAATATTCATCTTAAATTAAAATTCTCTAAGGGCCTCTGCGTGTTGGATCTAAGTCCCCGCGTAAGCCTACCAAAGGCCCGGGTATTCTCCTTGAATGATGGGAAAATACCCGTGATAAAGAGAGACATAATAATAATAATAAAGAAAAACAACTTATTTTTACACACAACAAACACACATTTAAACAGGAGTCATCATGAAAATCTATAAAAATACAATATCGTCACACGCATGTTAAAATGGTCACCGCTCAGCATAATGTTATTATGCTTTTAACATAATAACGCTGATTTTCAGCGACGGCCAATTATTAACAGCCAATTGTTGTTAGCAGAAAGTAAATTATTTGATTCATCACCATCATAGCCATCGCTAAATGATTTCAACAGCATTCGGAAACAAACTCAAACTTCATGCATTACAAGTCGTTTTCTCGCTCGGGTACCACCACGTGGCACTGTAACAGGAAATTGTCAATCTAAAATGATAACCAATTGGTATCTGAATCGTAGGTTAGTACTAACTTCTCGAGTTCCTAGAATGCGGTCTCGTTCTGTAGCGGAGATGAGTGTGATCACGTTGCAGGCGCAGGGACGGCGGGGCCCCCGCGGCGGCGCCCAGCAGCGGCCTCGAGCGCAGGCCCAGCAGCGGGGACACGCGCCCCGCGCCCGCGCCCGCCGTGCACTCGCGCAGCGCTATGATCTCCTCGGGTGAACGAGAACCTACAGATTGCAAAAGCAACGTCACAAAATAACTTACTAATTTAAATAATTAGCATTTAACTGCACGGTTGGTTTAGTGGTTTAGGTAGCTACCTCTCCGTTTACCACTGCGCGGTGTGTTGTAGGTTCGATGCCCACACAGGACAAAAAAATATGTGATAATTGACAAAAAATATTGCGTTGCATGATATACAATATAGTATACCACATGTATAGGTAACATTATAGGTTCATCGTCATCATCATTTCAGGTAAAAGACGTTACACAGCATTTGGTCTTGGTTTTTTTACGTCCAGAACACTTCCATTCCTTCCCAATACTTGCACTCATCGATCACTATTAATTATAGCCGGATTCGTTGACTGAACAGATAAATAAGAGTAGAGCCTAAGGAACGAACCGGCAAAAAACTCAGGTCAATCTTTTCGCGTCGCAATGTCAGTGACGAGGCAACATTATACAAACACAAATCTTACCTCCGGAACACTTCAATTCCTTCTCAACACTTGCACTAGTCGATAGCTGATCTCTATTCTTTAACTTGGCCCGTTTCCTAGCCCTCGCGCCCCAATACGTGTAGTTAACAGCGGCGTACTCTAGTAGCGCCGCGAACACGAACACGAAGCACATCACTAGGTAGATGTCGATCGCCTTCACGTATGAGATGCGAGGTAGACTGCTGCGGACGCCAGTACTTATTGTGGTCATCGTCAGTACCGTTGTTATACCTGTGTAGTAGTATAAATACTTAGTGGTATTTGTGTGTTTCTTTGTAAAGAAAAAAATACGGTTGACAAAGTTGGGATCGAACTCATACCTCATGGGTACCAGATACATTGCCACTCGATACTGCCATAAAAATTCTTAATTCTTTATTGTACACACACGAAATAAAAAAATACAATATATGTATATTTAAAAAATATCATGTACAAAGACGAGCTTAACTCATTATGAGTTTTCTAACAGCAAACCATAGAGTGGTAGAGGAAAAGATAACAAATGTGAGAGAACAAATGAAGTGTACAGTCTAAATAAGAAAAGATAGGGAGAAAAGGAAAATAGAGTCATTACATAACTATTTTGTTAAAAAAAAACATATATTCTGGCAATGTCGAGTGGTAAAGCAAACCAAGGTGTTATACCGCCTGATGGTAAGCAGTTACCGTAGCTTGCAACACGCTTGTCTAATAAAACGATATATTTTTTTTACATTACCTAAGGCGACTCTTGCCGATGTAGCTTCGTGATTGATCCAGAAAGAGACCCAAGACAGCATGACTATAAGTATGCTGGGCAAATACGTCTGGAACACGAAGTAGCCGATGTTCCTGCGTAGTTTGAAGCTGAGCGACAACCGCTGGTATATACCCGTCGCTAACTTCTCCTGGAATGTTTTAATCTTTAGTGAAAAGTTCTGTAAGTTTACGTTGTTACTCTTAAACTGAAAACTAAAGTTTTTGTTTATTTAAGTTATAAAATAACTTTTATGGAGGTCATAATTTAAGAATGTACCATACCAAATTAAAATTTTGATTAAAAAGAGTGGCGCGAGTTTCTTGCCAATTCTTCTCGAGGCCTTACCCTAGTCAGCGAATTGGCCGTAGGAAAAAGTATGCTGGCTTTTATGACGTATTTGATTAATAAATAAATGAGTTTGACTTTAAAAATAAAACAAATCAATCTTGGAAAACCGACCCGTTTGTTAACAAAGGTAAAGTCATGAGAAGAATTGTAAATATAAGGAATTGTCGTCTAATAGCAATCATTTTTTTATTGAGCTTCTATAAAAAGCTGATATAATAATAGTATTTATAATGTACACATGTAGTCTTCCAATTGTTTTATTCATGTTCGCAAAAATGTTAATGTTATTGACTGAACACCTCATAAATATGTATTATTCACCTTTCTATCATTAGTCTCGTGCCCCAGTATGGTGAACTGTGGCAACTCGGCGTCCTCCACCCCCCTCACAGGTGTCTCCTTCCAATACATCACGACATCTGACACCGTGTACCCATCTGCATAGAAAATGTTTTGTTAACATGCTGACACATATTTGTCTGTATAACATCTGTCAATATTGAAATCAAAACGTGAATACGAGCTTATATTTCTTTAAGAATCCTATTATATTATACAAGTGTATAAATAGCAAAAAGTTTATGTATTTATCCATGCGTATATACACTAATGTTGTGTTTAATGAAATTTTATTTGACATCATCAAAATCTTTATCAATATTAATTTGTTTAATAAAAATTTTAAAAATAAATATGATGCAGTCAATGCAGTTATGAAGTTAAAAAAAGAAAAAGTTATTCCTAATAATGTATTGCATTGCTGAGGAGTATGAGTTTTGATGACGAGATAACTGGCCATCATATATATCCTAAATGTTTCGTGAAGCAATAGGGTATTCTTGCGTAATAAGGCAGGCAAAGGCGAAGCTATGACGAGTGTCTGCGAAAAAACGAATGCTATGATTGGTCAGTTGGAGAGTCGAAGCATCAAGCTCTGCCTGGTGATCTATTACAAGTGTAGGAGTCACACAGCTTTCAATCTCGACGGTGCAGTTCTGGCTGTCAAGTGGATAGTAGTGAAGGTCCATCATGCAGGCCAGGGTTGCGGTGAAGCGCATGCCGTACGTGATGCTGCCGTCGCCGCCCAGTCGTACCAGCTTGTTGCGCTCCGTCACGTCGTGGAGGAAACTGTCGAAAGAAAACTTCTTTAATGGCACGTCTTTGTAAACGCAATTTTTGTGAGAGTGTGAATTGAGACTTGAAAACAACACGTTCATAAATAAATGTATCTTACATTCAGTCTGAGGAAGTAAATTAGTAAATACCTTAATCTGAATTACTGAATTGCCTCTTCGTGAGCAGCAATTCACCAGATTCTAAATTTACCAGATTTTTAACTCCTAAGGTTCTGAATTTATTTAGGTAATGTTTTTAGTTTGCTAGATACTGGAAGTCTCATATCGAGTCCTACTTTCCCTCGAGAGAAGACATAACCTGCACGTAACCTATTTCCATGCATGCATATCTACTGTATTTTAAAATGTCTTTAATCATTAAAAACTTTCAAAAGCTGTATCATACCATTATAATTATAATAAGATGTCCATTATCAAGACTTAATATTGTCCCCAATGATTAATGAATCAACCCAAATATTCCAGCGACCAATACGATAAGAACACAATTCCAATTACATTAAACCGAATAAGATAAAATCTTTACCCTTACCTATTTTTGTCATTAGCGAAAAACGTATCCGGCACCCAAATCTTATCAGCGAAGTCTCCGGATAGCGTCAAGACCTCATCGGGTAGACCGAAGCCAAGCCTTTCATCCTTCCAGTACTGGTTTAGATAAAGGGTTATTGTGTAATCCTGTAAGTATGGTAAGCCTTTGAGATCGAATTTTAATACAAAATGGAGACGCAACATTAAATTTTATTTATTTCAAAAGATGGTTCAGGATTTTGTTTCAATCACTTTTTCTTATCATTAACAATACATACAATTAAAAATATTTCATAAGGAATAGAGTGACTTTGTCAGTTATCCTAAAGGGGGACAGTAAAAAGTTGCCCAGTGGTGGACTGTGGACAGAAAAGCCATTATGTCTGCTTGTGGGGGCCCGACCAACGCCACAAATGCAAGAGTATAACGCTGAACCTTCGGCTGACAGCTTAGCTCGCTATCTGCCTTGTCGCGTCATGGCAACTCAGTATGACTTAAAAACGTTGTTTCTATTTCAAATAATACTTGGCATAACATAAGCAGTATGTAGAATATAGTGGTGAGTGGGCGGTGACCTCTGCGTTGGCAGGCGGCGAGTGGCGGTAGAAAGTAAAGGCGGGCATCGATTGGCTGAGGCAGCACTCCGCCCCGCGGGCACCGGCGACCCTCAATGTGTGTCAAGTGACCACGGCCTTGCTCCCTTTCCGCAGCTATTAAAAGCTTAATGAATTACGATGGACGACCTGCTTGAGATCGAAGTCCTTCATACGACCCAAAAAACATCCTCAGCGAATCTCAAGAAGTGCAGACAAGGTCATCTTGTCGGAGGCTGCCATCTGCGCCAGTAACGCATCGATACCCTCAAGAGCGGGAGAGGTTATTTATCCATCAATCTTACACGTCAGCTTACATTTAATAAGTAAACATTAAATAACATGTCACGAGATTTGCGGTATTCGTTCATCTAATAGATTAAATGCACTTCTGAAGATCTGTGCAAACAAGGCCAGTCTCGTAGACAAACATTTTATATAAAATGAAAACATACAAAAAGCTTACCATGTTTACTTCAGATATTGCATCAAAACTTGCAATAGTAAGGTCCATCCCGACGTAGAGTGGGTCGCCTGAAAAGCAATAACATTTATGCAACAAACCAACCAAGTGTACATACAATACTGCTGAGAAATTGAAATTTCTTCACTGAGTAAATTCAATATAATATAAAATGTTATGGTCCAGTAGTCGTGGCACATATCTCCATCTCCTCATAACGTATTCGTGATGCACATTCAGTGCAGTAGGTATTCATATTCTGTGTTGCATATCTGTTAAGTAGTATGTTTGTAGGTAGGTTGTGCAAATATAATCACGTGTTCCATATTGCGAAGTCATAAGTCAATATCTACGTTTCTTGTATATTAAAGATTAGAGGTGGCAGAGTTGAATTAGAACTCTCACCGACAGTATAGAATGACAGAGCATTTTATTAAGTTCAAACTTTTAAATCTTAGTTTAGCCTTTAGCATTCGTAATTCGTTGTTATTGTCAATCAAAGTCAATGTAACAATGTCAATCAAATTCTAATATCGGTAAACGCGTTTGACCTAGTTCTGAGATCATCTTTTGTTTTTTTCTAAAGATAGTCGCCGTTTTTATTATGATCACTTTTGTTTAAATTATTTTAGCAGCCCATTTATGTCCCACTGCTGAGCACGGATCTACTCTCCTCTATCAAGAGAGAGATACGGTTTTGAATCAGACATGTCTTAAGAATTTCTTCTAAGACATGTGGGTTTCCTCACAATGTTTTTTTTTTCACCGTTAGCAGATGACAAATCATTTGATAAGTACATATAAACTCCACAAACTGAAATTCGCATTGGTACTGCCACTAGGGATCAAACTCAAACCTTTTGCGTGCAAGTCGGTAACTTCCCCACTCGGCCACTACCGCTTTTTTTAAAAATTATATTATCTAGTAGGTATTCATGACTACATTGAAGAAAATTTAATTCTTGTCATAAGGAGAATATTACACATTGTTTAGCTGATTGCTCTAAGAAAAAGAAGAAGATGCCGGAATTGTTATGTTCATATCAGATGATATTATAGTCATATTGATATATTGTATGATGAATGCTTTGCTCAATATTGTCATAACTTTATATATCATAGGTTTCTACATTGAGGTTGGACTAAACAAAATATGATTATAATACGTACAATGTTTGGAACTTTGGACTTTGATTACAAAGTATTCAAAGCTTGATTGATGTCCTTTCATACTCCTATCTTGTGTACCCATCACTCACCAAACTATTTTATATATGCCTATGATGATTCAGTAAGTAAGCTATACTGCTATATAATTTTCAACCTTATGTGATCTAAAATCAATCACTTACCACCGAAATTGGGTCGCAGTCGTATGTCGTATCCGTCAAGTATCCGCGACACGGTATGCGTCACGTTCTGCAGCCGGTCAGCCGCCGCGCGCTCGCTTCTGACACAACGAACCAAATATTAGACATACTTCACACACAAATATGTGACTAGCTTGAGCTATTTATTGTGCAATCGCTTTATCACTTCAACAATTTTGATACTGAATGTTTCTTTCGTCTTGTGTTTCTTTACACAAATACATAAATAATGTAATTTCGACTGCCTTGGTGGTCCAGTGGGCGCAGTATGCGCCTGCTGTGCGCGAGGTTGTGGGTTCGATTCCCACTCAGGGACAAAACTTTGTGTGACCCACAAAGAGTTGTTCTGAGTCTGGGTGTAATTTGTGTCCGTTATTTGTATGTTTGTAAAGTCCCCCGCAACACAGAGCTTGTTCTCTAGTGCGGGAGTTGTCTTAAAAAAAAAAAGTTAAAAATACTGTTTTTTCGGTTACGTAAGTACAAATTCTTGATGACTTCCGCACTACGGCATAGCCTATGTCACGGGAGTCTTTACAAACATTTAATTAATGGACACAAAGTACACCCAGACTCGGGAAAACTATTTATGGATCACAAATTTTCGTCCCATGTGTAGATCGAACCCACAACACGACGCGCAGTGGTAGGGTAATCACTTAGCCACTGAACCAACTGTGAAGTAAGATTACGCTATAGTTTTTTCACACTACCAAAAAGGCCAATATGGCCCGCCTGATTTTAAGCAGTTACTATAGCCTATGGACGTTTGCCAAAACAAAGGGTATCACTCGTGCGTTGCCTAACACTTTAAAAACATTTTACCTCATTTCTTGAAGAACCCCATGCTATAGTCCCTCGGGAAAACCTCGACAGAGAGCTCATTCCACAACCTAATCGTACGTGGAAGGAAATTCCTCTGAAACCGTACTGTACAGCACACAATATTTATATCCTAACCATGACTTAATATTGACTACCAGCTAACCAAAGAGGCTTTTGATTATGCGACATATCAATCGTCTGGTCTCGAAGATGATATCTGGATGGGTAAAAATGTATAGTGTTTTGGGTGACACATCGAAACTTCTTTGTACTTCGAAAAGTATGTAATACCATCCTAAATTGTTTTTCTTGTAATGCCTTACCAGTCACTCTGGCCTGTGTCATTCGCGAGGCGGAAATATTAAATTCTATGCTCGGTTGATTCAAATGACATGACTTTTAAGAAAGACTGTTTTGCTAAAACTTTACATCATAACCACCTGCAGTTGATATTTGACATGCTTGAGCAGTGAGCACGTGCCCAAGATAAGACGTTTTCCGCCTTTTGATCTCTTCGTCTAAATAAATTAATTTATGATTTTTCGCCCCCATGACAGACTGTTCCTTTGTTATAAATTCTTAACGCAAAAACTGGATTATTATTATATCTGCATGTTTGTATTGCATGTTCATTTGTGTGGTTTGTAGCTCTGATTATAATGCGTTTTTCTTTATTTCATCTTGTAGTTAGTGGGCAACCTGGTGACAGCGTTGTGCTAATCACCCATATAGGCCACCACCGTGATTAAACTACTTTATAATTAAGACCCACTTTTATTGTGCCCTCGAATGCACAGAGGCGCTCAATAGAAACCGCATCCCATGTAGAATAACCCACTGATTGTTTACCGATCAGCGAGGCTACTAGTTTTATCTATTCAAATGGTTGTTTTTCCTCAGTGGAGAAAGTAGTAAGACCATAATGCCTGGTTATTTTTATATAATATTTATTATTTTATAATAAATCCTGGTAATAAGTAACTGGTTACCAATAAGCGGGCATAAAAATAAAGTTGTTCTACCCTTTTTTCGAAACGTTGTAAAATTCAAATGAGTTTGATGAAAATCGGCACATCAAAATGTATAGAATAATTATGCTGGATATACGAATTTATAATTTTTTCCCTATACCTAAATAAGATTAACATAAGGGTCATATGAATCTTTGAGATATTTACATTGCTAAAACATTTGCCTATCTCCATGAAATTACGGACACTAAGGCAATCTAAATGAGATTCGTGAGCGGGGTTTAGCGTGGGGTCGGTCCAACCTCGCTTTAATTAATTCTATGATATTATGTTATTGCATAAATGCTGAAGAATGTGCTTTCCTTACTTTCATCTTAAGATTTGTTGTGTTATATTTAAGACGGAAATCAAACTAGTTACTTGAAATTTATTGACAACGGGTCTTTATTGCGTAGGTCTATCTACTATTTTATAAATAGTCAAATAAAATCAGATCTTTGAAATACAATACGCTTTGTTCTAGCAGATTTTATTGTGCAAATTATAAAATATTTCTGAGAAATACACATTTTCTGTAAAGTACGAAACTTCTTTGTTACGATCTAAATAAATGTATTTATGAAGATTTTCATTTTTCCAACTTTGATATTTTTAGGTATTATAATCTAATATTATAAAGTGGATAACATGCTCTTTGTTCTTAACTATAAAATAAGCCAACCAAAAAGTTGCTGAAAATTATTCAAGTAATTCTAAGTTCGAATTTTGAAAGTAAAGTTAAATATCAAAGCGATAAATATTTGTGGATGCGTAGCGATGTTGCCGACGGGCCGCGGAATGTCTTTGTCCAAGTAATATTCTAGCTTGTGGGTTTTCATTATAATACTAGCTCAAAAGTCTATATTATCATTAGCACAGTCTACAGAGTTAAAAGTTATATTCATTCAGTCGTACGTTACATAGTTGTAATGTGTTCTTTTCAAGCATGTCAAACACATTCGGTTTTCTGAATCTGAACAATACCACTGAAACCAATAAAATAATTATGATTTTTTCCGTATATTGATACCATTCAGATTCAGAAAACCGTATGTATGCTGTATTTATGAACCGTAGGCTTAAAACAAAGTTTGAGATTTTCTTCTATGAGGGTAATATTAAAAAATATATACATACATACATTGTTAAGTTCAGAAGGATTAAAAAAATCAAGTTTGTAGAAAACAGTCTACTTAAATAAAGAAGTTTAAAAGATAAATAGTATGGTACTTACTGTGCATAAGTGAAGGTGTGCAGCAAGTGCAGCATAAATGCTATGGCAGCGCGTGCTGCGGCGTGCGCGTGTTGGCAGCGCGACGTGCGACGCGCGCTCATCGCGCGGCGGGGCGGCGGGCGCGGGCGGCCACGCGCATTGCGCGCTCACCGCACTCGCTCCATACACCAAACCAACCACATACTTAAAACTTAAACAACATTACTTTTACTTTAATCGAGTTGTTTGAATCGAGTCGTGTCGCGATCGCGATGTTCGATGTCGTCGAGCGAGTGGCATGAGCGGCCAGAGCGACGACGGCGAGCGGAGTGCCGTCGCGCGTGCGCTGCCCTCTCTCTCGCTACATAACGCCATTGGCGCGAATTACTTCATAACTTGGGTTTTTCTCACACAAACTCTCGTGAAAACACACCAACTATATTTTAGAAATTCGTTGTTCATTGGTTCTCGCCTCGAGCTGTGAACAAATATACCGTAATTACTAGTCGCAAGACATTCATTCATATCATATTATAGATTAAATACACACAGATACAGAACAAAGGATCCTGCTCATCACACAAAGATTTACACTGGAATCGAACTCACGACCGCCGACCTACTGTGACCAGATCAGTATGCTACTTCTCTTTGTTAAAAAGACAACTTTCGCACTAGGAAACAAGCCTTTGTGTTGCGAAAATTAAAAAAAGACTCTGACCAAACATTTACCTACGAATAAAAGTTGTCCCATGGGAATAGAACCCGCACCACTCGGCGCGTGAAAGTAGTCAAGTGACCACCTGTCTCTCTCTCTCTCATTTATCTCATTATCTCTCGGTCTCTTCTGACTATTTCACCTGGGGGTGGGGTCGGCCATTTACATGTACTTCTTCCACTTCGCCCTATCTATGTGACTACTAGACAAATTAAGAACTTCTTAATTTAAAAACATAAATATACAAGTTCTACTCTTAAATTATAATATCTCTTAAATTATACATATAATTTATAATGTTAAACACGTTGCTATTACTAACATTAGTTATAAGGAATTTTATACTAACAAAATGGATGTAAATTATCTGAAATAAAGAATGTATTATTATTATTAAAACATAAAACTATTATCAAAGTTTATAGTAAGTAAACTCTTCATACATATTCTACTTATATATAATGACAGACGAGACGTGCTCTAATAGCTGCCTAGCGTGTGTAATCTGTGGGCGGACGTAAGGTCGGCTTCGCCAAATAACTTCCGCACTACACCGACACCTGTGCTGTTGCCGAGTGCTACAATTCCACTGTATATATACCACATCGACTTTATATGTCGTCGTGTGTGCAGGCTTTAATATAGGTTGATGCGGTTTGATGTATATGGGAGAATTGCATGTTATACTAATTTAGGTTACGTATTATTTTGTTGTTAATTGGAAGGAATACATTTAGACTACGATAAGAAAGGTAGGGCTGTATACTAGCGAGTAAGCCCGACTGAGGAAGGACCTCCACTTTATAGATTTCTGTTGATTGCCAACATATAGCGGTGTAGTTGTGTTCCTATGTGTGAGTACAGGTTTATAGCGCTCATTTATGCCTCCAAATATTTTCCTATCCACGGATACTTTATCTTAAACATCTTTAGGTATCTATTCTTTTTGTCCATCCTAAGGTTGCCTGTAAGAAATTGCTTTTAGCGATAAGGCCGCCCATTGTGCATTACCATTTAAGCAAAACTATGTAAGCAATATGTATTTTTGGTGTACAATAAAGAGTTATCTATCTATCTATCTTAAAGCTGACTCCTGTCCACTTCGTTAGACGGTAAACATTTTTACTTGAGATAAAATAATATTAGTACTGTCAAAGGAGGGTTATATTTTGCATTTATTATTCAGGGTTAATATACAGCCTATGACACTCTCAAATGACGTGGCTTTCTATTACTTAGTACAAGAATTTTCAAAATCGGTTCAGTAGATCAAGAGATTACTCCCTACAACCACACAAACTGACAAACCTCGTTATAGATATAGTATAGATGATTGCGACAGGTTCTCGTGCTCTAATCTTGTTTGATCTCATTTTTTACACTTCAATAAGTATTTGAATAAGGGATATTATGGATAACGAGTCGTCGACTGTATTGTATAAAATCCCAAATATATACTCGAATGAATAAAACGATAATTTTATATTATATCTTGGGACAACTTGCACACGGCTGTCCGATCTCAATCTAGGTAGAGCCATGGCAACCAGACATACAAACGACACTCATATATATCTAAACTAGCTGTTGCCCGCGGCTCCGCCCACGTGGATGTCGGTTACGGATGTAAAAAGTAGTCTATGTGTTAATTCAGACCATAATCTATCTCTGTGCCAAATTTCATCCAGATCCGTTCAGTATTTTTTATGTGAAAAAGTAACAAACATCCATCCATCCATACTCACAAACTTTCACATTTATAATATTAATAAGGATACATACATATCTTTACAAAGTCGCTCTCGCTGTCTGTACGCTTAGATCTTTTAAACTATGCAACGGATTTTAATGCAGCTTTTAGCAATAGATAGTGTGATTGAAGAGGAACATTTATATGTATAATACATACATATTATAGTTGAGATAGGCCCAGAAAACTAATTATAGATAACATTAACATTACAAATATTTGTCCTGGATAGGAATCGAACCCACAAAACAAATCATAATATCAACCAAAAACAAAGAAGCATAGCCTGGTGTACTCGGTGATCAGTAAACGATCAATGAGTTAAGCTACCAAGGGCGTGGTTATTCTATGGATGGGTGACCGCTTGGTGGTATTTTTATTTAAGCGTCTCGTAATTCGGAGAGCACGTTAAAATTCGGTCGCAACTGAGGCCTCGGCATCTGATAGCCTCTGACATCTCGGCAGAGGCCCTTATCTGAACAATTCTGTCACCAAGTTCGCCATTAATTACCCAAAAAGAGAAGAGAGTACCAAGATAAGGGGGAACTTGGTACACTTGATAGACTCGGTACACTAATACTGCTACCTGGTTTAACATCTTCAGGTTCAAAGCTCAATAAAACAGTAGAAACGCAAGTGGGTGTTGGTGTGTGTGACGTCACAAAGAAGCTCTTTTACCCCTTTGTTAGTAATGTCGCCACATTAATGACAATAGTGTCGAGTGTCTTACCCGATGAGAGCAACTTCTACAGTCCGCGTCGCAATTAATATGAGTGCTACGAAAACGCTACGAAAGTGCTACGACTGCCAAAAATGGCTTGTAATGTGAATATAATGCTAGTTGTAATTAGTAGCTGATAAGAACCGTCCGTGACGCAAATTAATATGAAAACTACGAAGTGCTACGATAGCCGGAAATGGCTTGTAAAATAAAAATTAAAAAAGTTTTAATTATAAAACGATTTCTATAGTTCGCGGGTAAAATAAAAATGAATGCTACAAAAATGCTACGTTGTGCTACAATAGCCAGAACTGGCTTGTAAAATAAAAAATATATATTATTTGTAATTATTCGTTAAATAAATAACACGCAAGGACTAACCGGTTCAAAATTTGCTTTCTTGTCACGAGCTAAACGTTAAATTAATAACATGATCATGAAGAATTAATTTTGTAAATTTTGTGCCAGAGTTTTTTTTTCTACTCTTTGTTTTGGTTTCTACTCTAACAGAAATACACTGTAAATGCACATGTTCATCTCGTATCAACCTCATCATTAAGCGAAACGTTTGTAATTGGCGGTTTCTAACTCAACTTACCCCATGTCAATATGCAAAAACTGAGATGGTAAACCGCAAATCAATGTTTAGATCAGTCATCAAATAAGCAATGACGTCACGGTAGTGAGTTTCCCCACGTACTGCTAATGTCCCTATGTCCATAAATGGCTGTTACTTTTTAGTATAACGTAGGCTACTGGCTGGTCCACCATCATTAGCTGTAGCGTCATCTATCAGGCCAATAGAATAAAGCTACAACAAGCAACGAAGTTCATCATAGAAAACACAGATGTCACTATACCGAGAAACACGCAACCGCAGAACAAATGTTCGAGATGCTGAATCGCGCTATCGAAGTTTACAGAGACACTCAGTATATATAAAACGCCCAACGACTAACCGTTGGGCCGCGGCCCGCCAGGCACGATCACCCAGCCTGGTCGGAGGATCCTCCCTTTTCGTTGGAGGTGTGTGACAGCCTCCACATTGGTGACCCCGACGTGATCATCAGCCCGACGTGATCATCATCATCAGTCCGACGTGATCATCATCATCAGCCCGACGGGATCATCATCATCAACCCGACGTGATCATCAGCCCGACGTGATCATCATCATCAGTCCGACGTGATCATCATCATCAGCCCGACGGGATCATCATCATCAACCCGACGTGATCATCATCATCAGTCCGACGTGATGATCACCATCAACTTCACGACCAGCAGCAGCAACAACTTCTCTCCACCCCCTAGCAACCAGATGAGCAGTAACCAAGTCGCAGCCAGCCAGCATCTTCGGCCACTCCAGGATACTCCACACGCCTGCGGACGCGCAAGCCTGGACTACCCCTACGGCCTCATCCAACGTGGCACCGCACACTGCACCCCACGGTTCCCGTAAGCAGAGCGCTTCTCCTCTCACCGTACGCAGCAGTCTGCCACTACGCAGCACTCGTCCCGACTCACTGGGACTAGCACCGCACCTCGTCCTACGCACTGGACCTACGCGGCAATCAGTTCCGACTCACTGGAACTGATTGCCGCGGGCATTAGCAATGAAAGGTTTCCAGAATTAATTTAGAGATAACGACTGTCCTAGATCAAAACCCAGTAAGGGTCATTTAAAAAAAAACAAATTGCATATTTAGATTTTTGCAAATTGTGAAGACACCAGCTTTAATATCTTATAAATAAGAGCTATTTTGATACCACGAAACCAAGTAAGTGTTCTATATACCCTTCATAAACCATTTCTTAAACCTAGTAGTAAAGTTAGGAAGGTGCATAGAACATGCATTTTACATTATTTTCCAAAAAAAACTCGTAATATGTATGGAATAGTTAGTATTCCTTTCAGTAAATATCATTTTTTCATTTATCACATATACTTTTGTAAGGCTATTTATGTGTTTGCGCTCTCGTGTAAAATTTGTTAAAAAGCACTTACTATCTAAATGTTTTCCTATTCCAGGAATATTCCATCAAAAAACCTTGATGTTAGATTTAATATAAAAGGGTATCCCTAGGGATAGGGAAACATTCATTTTAAAAACGCATCTCTAAATATTTTTTTCTTTATTATTATTTACAGGACTTTTAATTAACTTAATAAAATGTCAGCCTTATTAAAACAAATGGATACCATATATTTACTATGATATAAAGAAGTTAGTACACATTTCTAGGCACCTATAAATGAGCAACTACATCTACACTATATCTACACCACTCTAGATAGTTATTTGGCTGTGTAACCTGTGACCACTTACCATCAGGCAGACCATATGCTTGTTTACCGGCTTAGAAGTATAAAAAACAAACAAACACCTGTCTATATAATAACTTAAAAAAGTTTATCTCATACGTGACCTCTTAAGATATGATAGCAGCATCTTCCATTTGAAGGGATTGAAAAATGTTAGTGTAGCTGTGGTTTGTTGAGCCGCGAGATTGGGAGAGGTAATGATGGTGATTTAGGAGAAACGTGCCGTATACACAACTAGTGAACCCCTACTATGTGCTGCGAAGAAATCGGTGATTGACTGTCGAGTTCGAGTAGAAATATAGAAGATGGCATTTGTTTATTTACACAACTATATGTTGTAAAGCGGTGGTGGCCGAGTGGGAAAGTAACCGACTTGCACGCAAGAGGTGCGAGTTCGATCCCGGGCGGCGGTACCAATGTAAATTTCACTTTGTGGAGTTTATATGTACTAATCAAATGATTCGCCATCTGCGAACGGTGAAGGAAAACATCGTAAGGAAACCCACATGTCTGAGAAGAAATTCAAAAGACATGTCTGATTCACCAACCCGCATTAGGCCAGCGTGTGTGAATTAAGGCCTAAACCCTTTCTCTCTCTCTTGATAGAGGAGAGGAGACCCGTGCCTAGCAGTGGGATATATTATTATATGGGTTGCTATTATATCGTCACTGGAAAGGCAAAATTACTGAAGTGAAAATAGGTTGTTTCGAGATAAAGCCGATCAAAGTTTTTATTTTTAGAAAAAAAATCATATCTTTTTACACAATCATCCGATTTCAATGAAATAACTTTATAAATAATTCTATTTGTAGCATGCGTTTACTGGAAGTGGTTGAAATTCGTTTTTTTTACTACTTTCCAAGATAAGTGGCGCTTCAGTAATTTTGACCCAATAACTTAGTAAGCCAAATTTTCTTAAACGCCACCAATGTAAACAACGATTGTATTTTAAAAGTACTGAACACAATACTATTAGTAAATTTGAGTAGGATGAAATTTCTTTAGCATAAATTTTAGTGTCGTGTTGGTGTATCAAAATAACTTCAAGGGAAATATTTTATACTCCTCATGTCTAGGATTTTGACTCATGAGGCGATAGGATAACTAAGTAACTTAAACTAAAATTACTTAAAATGTTTTTTTTTCGTAATCAGTTAAAATTTCTTTAGCTGAATTTTTATTACATTCAAGGTAAGCACAAATTACTTAAAGGCCATTCTTTTTTAGGCTACACAAAGGCAATTTTACTCAAGCGCCAAACTTAATATTTAATATTCAGGAAATATTTCTTGAGCGACATGAGTGAAAAATTGGCCAAAAAACGCGTCGCTTCAGTAATTAGGAAAAAAAAGCAGCACCTTTTTTTAGGTTACTTAAACGCCACAAAAATGCTCTGATTGCAATGGTTCCTAGGCAGATCGACGCAGAAAAAATCGCTGATTCCGAATATGTATATAACTCAATTATGCCCACTTTGTATGACAGAAGTAATTTTGCCTTTCCAGTGACGATATGTAGTTATTTGGCTATGGTCTTCAGTAAGGTGGTAGTATTTTCCCGTTCAGACTTTAATAGTGCACCTCTGTAAAATTCAATTGCTGATTTATTGCATAGCTTCTATTTCGCTGCCACTCATCGACGTCTTAAGTAAAGGAGATTTACTCACTAGTATGATGCCATACCTAATACCATACTAGTGAGCAAGACCGACTGGGGAAGTTCCACCTTACAGAAGACCACAGCCAAATGACTACACACAGCGGTGTAGTTGTGTTCCTGTGTGTGAGTATATGTTACCAGATATCACTGACTTGAGAAACGAATATCGGACATCATCAAAGGAAGTCTCACTCAATGACCACTCGACCAACGTGCCAGTTTCGAGAACTGATGGTAAATCATTGAGTATCTGTCTCCGGACGCACATAACACTTGGAAATGTGTAGGATTTTATTTCAAATCGCCGTCAGTAGAGACGTGTAATATCTGAGGTCACGTGTCGTCGCACCAAGTATTCGAACGCACCCCCTGTTGGAGGCTCTATAAACATACCAACGAGAAAACACGCACCTATGAATGAAAATTGATGGCTCGTGAAACCTTTTTGATTTTGTGGCCTTAGGTAAATTGACATCATCTTTTTGACTTGCCTATGATATTTATAATTTATAGCTTTTTATATTAACGTTACCTCTCATAAATAGTACATTCTTGAATGATACCCCAAAATACAACTAATTTTGAAGTTGAGATTGGTAAAATATGGCTTCAGAATCTTAGAATCTATAATTAATGTTTTGTTGTCTGATTTGATTAGTGCTTTTTCGATTGAATAGCTTTTACACACGGATTCGTTCGTGTAGTTATAATATAAATAGAAAATATTCACTTTTTAGTATAATTTCTTAATAAGGTTGAAGTTAAGAAATTTTATTTATTAAACAGTAGACACCATCATTGAATTCCAAAATTATACACATGGCTAATATATTTCATATTAGCTACGCATACGTAGCACTTTTGTAGCAACTCGTAGCTCTTGCTAAATTAAGCCAGACACTATTCCAGACTTTGTAGCTTCTGGGAATACTTTATTCCAATTCTTACCAAACCCTATTGTAATATAGGTACTAATACATTGCTCGATATGGGTATCGAGGCCAGGACAGACAGGTAACGAAACAGGTCCAAAGAGGCAGCTAATGTAGTGTTTTGAATTCGATTTTGATAAATCACTCCAATAATCTATGCTATGTAGTATAACAAAGGCATTAGGCCAGCGTGTGTGGATAAAGGCCTAAACAAGAGGCCTGTGGCCGGCAGTGGCATATATGGCTTGTTATATATAATACCAAGCCATATTGCTTTGTTATATTAATAATCGTGACCCACTGTTGGGCACGGTTATAGCTGTAAAGTTTGTTTGTTTCACAACAGATTTGAAAATGTCTATTTGCATTTGCAATTCTTGAGTAAAAGTTATGATTTATTTATATATTTATTAATAATAAACGTGACACGGGACTAAAACCACATTTAACAGGTGAAACCACGGGCAACAGCTAGTATACGTATATTACCGAAACAGAAAGTAATAGAAATTCAATTTCAATCAATCTTGAAAATGTAATTGGATCTTTGTTTAAATGAAGAGAACATTGTTTTGATATTGTGTAACCGAATGCTTTTAAATTGTTCCTGTGTTTCGTATCGTTGTGTAACATTTATGAACTTATTGGAAGAAGTATAAAGATTTTCTGTATGAATTTTTATTTTATAAAAAAAATTACAATCATTGTTATAAATATTACAATTTACCAGGTCGCCAAGGTGGACCGACAACCTGGTAAAGGTCGCGGGCAACCAATGGACAAGGTCAGCTCAGGACCAGGATGTGGAAGACCTTGGGGGAGGCCTATGTCCAGCAGTGGACATCTTGTGGCTGCGATGGATGGAAAAAAAAGTACTATGAAGTACATATCTGATGATGATAACTAGATGGATTCCACAGAACTTCAATAAACGTCGTGGCAGGCCCAGAAAAAGATGGCGTGATGAGCTTGACTGGACAGTCAGAGGTCTTGATCGTGACCTATGAAAGAAAGAAAGGGAGACCTTTGCCCTGCAGTGGGACAGTCATGGCTAATTTAAAAAAACTATAAAGTAAATAAAAGTAGTAGTAAATAAAGCACTGTATTATTAACTCATAAATAATTTGCTACAAATATCTTTTAGTCTTTATATAAACTTCAACTTCGATGTTTTTTTTTCCTTTCCTTGTCACATACGTAAAACAAATAATAATAATAATAAATCTTTATTGCACAGAAGAACCTAATACAAATATGGTAGAAAATATGTGGTAGTTTACATAACCTTTTTATATTTATTTTAAAAGATAACTCCCGCACTAAGAACTAAGCCCTGTGTCGCGGGGTATTTACAAACATCCAGTCAACGTACAAAATGTAGGTACACCCAGACCCGGAACTAACAATATGGACCATAATTTCTTTTCCGTGTGGGGATCGACCCCACAACACATCGCGCAGTGGTAAATGGCGAGATAACTACAACCGTGTAGTCAAATGTCATAAATATTTTCAAATAACTAAGATATTTGGGTAATCAATTTGTAGCTATATATATTATAATTAAAGGAATGAAAGGTTTTAGAGTGGCTACCACGATCTGAAAGTCGCAGCGTGGGCAGGCTTCCAACCAAGTGGACCGACGACGACGGTAAAGGTTGCGGGCAACCGATGGATAAGGTCGGCTCAGGCTCGAGAGTTGTGGAAACCTATATCCAGCAGTGGACGTCTTTTGGTTGAGATGATGATGAATTATAATTATTTATTATTATATAGCTACCAATTAAATAATTATTACTATTGTTATACATAAATAAACTTTATATCTAAAAAGGCTACATCTGATCCTGCTATGACAGTTCTACCTTAGTAATATTACACCTACGAACATTTACACTACACGAATGCAAACTTCGTAACATGTAACATCACATTCAAATAATACCATTCAATCGGCAGCTTTACATGATAGGAAAGCATCACTCAGCGGAATGAGAAATCCTATTACGAGGTAACATCTAGAGTTGCGATGTGCCGCCGACCGAACACCAGCGAAGTAATCAACCACGGCCTTAGGGATCACCCCATTTCGACTCCATTGTTCTGCAGACGAGACCATTTTGCATTTCAGATATATAACCTATCTATATTTGCGTATTGTGTGTTTAAGATATGTTGAATCTAAGTTTGGTATGTGCTCTGTAGACGTGATGCAGTCATCTTAGCACTACCGTTGCCTCTTACAAGGCAATTACCTAGTTAGATAGAAAACTCTTTATTGTGCAACAATTACATTTTTGATACAAACATTATTAGTAGTAGGTTCCGACTCAAGCGAAAGATTAACTTAGTACGATAAACAATAATGTGGTGATAATAATATAGTGGGAAAGTATAACCGACTTAAAAAAAAGAGAGAGACAATATGTTTGATTTTTGTCGACAGAATTAATGACTGCTTCTTCTTCTTATCGTTTGGTTAGTGACAGAGTTATTTAGATCGCTATATTTAGGCCTATGTTGTGATTTAACGACTGCTAACAGTCGAGACCGACACTTAACGTACTCTCCGAAGCATGGAGATGCTCAAATGAAATACCACTATACGGTCACCCATCATTGGTTACCGTGCCCTTGGTAGTTTGACCCCCTCAACGTTTACCGAACAGCGAGTGCACGCTATAAGCGCTTCTTTATATTTGGTTGATATTATGATATGCTGAGACTGTACCTACCGCTAGCTGAGTTGCCTATATATAAATATAAAACGACTAAATCATTTTTTTTATACTACCTGAGTGGCAAACAAGCTTACGACCCGACTGATTTTGTGCAGTTACTGTAGCCTTTGGACGCTTGCAATACCAGAGGTATTACTTGCGTATTGCCGACCGATTTTTTTACACCAGGGCTTCAAGATGGAGTATCCCTGGAATGGGAAAACGTCTCTCTCAAAACGCATTTCTAAACAAACTACTCAAACTTCTAAATATTTTCACCAATTATAAAACTTATACCATAAAACGAAAATTTAACATACGTAGTATGCGACCGTATGTTTCGTCGTGATACGACGCATGCGCGTTTATTATCTGTGGAGGCTGTGTTGTAGGAGCCGTGAGCGCGCGAACCGCCAACGCTAACAAAACGCCGAACCGTTCACGCCGGGAACGGCGCCGGAACCTTATCCGCGTACAAACTTATCAGGATATATACCAAACTATATATTTAATAGAAAAAGTTCGATAAAAACGATACTCGTATATATTATATCAAGATGTTGTACGTGAGTCTTCTCGTAGCCTTCAGGTAAGTCTTTATATTTTTATTCAAAACTTTTGTGCGTGTTTACTTTTTAATTGGGATATTTTTTCTGTTAATTAAATAATATATCAATAAAACATATATCGGTTAATAACATTGTGTATTCGTAAGAAGATAAGTAATGAGAATTAAGGGACATATTTAAATGTAAAGTAGATTCCGATTGATGTTTACATTTCCACAATATAATATTTACATTTTTTTAGTATAAAATTATGAAAACTAGTAATTTTAGATTCTATATCACAATAAAGTCTTAATCATACTAAATTACGCGTGTAAGTATGATTTTCTTTTGCCAAAAGTATACAAAATTAGTTAAATCTTTATTTACTCGCTGGTCGGTAAACGATCAATGGGTTTAAGCTATTAAGGGTGCAGTTACCCTATGGATGGGTGACCGCATATTGGTATTTTGTCTGAATGTCTCCGTGCTTCGGATTGCATGTTAGAAGTTGGTTCCAACTGTTAATATTCGTTAGATCACTATATAGGCCATCTGAACGACTCTGTAGACAAATTGACCACTAACTTAAAAAAAACTTGACGTTTTGCTTTTATTTGGTTTTGCTTTCAAGATGATATAAAGCCAGGTCGTAGTAATCACTTAGTCTGTTAAGTGTCGAGGAAAAAAACAAGCATGGTGCGATTTGGTCCGTTTTTTATCATGAGAAATGAGAAATAAAAACGTTTTTGACCACAATTTCCAAACTGCATTGTGGATAGTCGTATTCAATACTTATATGTTAGTAGAACAGTAGGTAAGATAAAATTTGTAACTAGTTTATTTTTTAAATCATTTCTGTATTTTCAAAGGATAAAAAATGATAAATACATATTATTATATTTGTATGTACCTACTTATTACTTTCTTTTTATTTATTTTAAAGTATTTTTCGTCCATAATGATGATGTCAATCTCATAGTACCTATAAACTAAACTATAACTACGAGTATGTACTTATTATTTAAAGCTATTGCTTAAAATATGAATTGTTAGGGTTTTTTTATCCAATTATCGGTTTTTGGTTAATATTCCACACAACATATAGGACCGTAGCTAATTCGGATTACGAGCTAGAGACCACTGACATACGTATGGATAGACGAACACTAGAGTGATAGTAATTCGGTTATAGTTTACCCGTTGGGAATCTTAAAAAGATACCAGTGAATTTGCTTGCTTCGATAAAAGGTTGCTATTCCAGTCTTATTTGTAAGTAGCTGTTCCAAAGCTTTAAAACAGTTTATAGTGAAAAAGCTTATATTTTCTTGGACCATAAAAAATAAAGAGTGGCGACGCACCGCCACGCCCAATCCTTCGTTTTATGTCTTCATATAGTAATCGTTTGGGCGGTTTAGGTATATGAAACCTTTATTATAAACTAGCTGTTACCCACGGCTCTTCCCGCGTGGATGTCGGTTATTGCTGCAAAAAGTAGCCTATGTATTATTTCAGACCATAATCTATTTCTGTGCTAAATTTCATCCAGATCCGTTCAGTAGATGTTACGTGAAAGAGTAACAAACATCCATTCATCCTTTCACATTCATAATATTAGTAAGGATGGGATAACGAAGGGTAGGCTGAAGTGTTAACCATTCATATAATGCAATCAATATAAGGTGCGATATACTGCAAGAGGCAAGCCTATCGACATATTTCGGGCACAATTTCAAACGCCCAGCATTTTTCGAGAAAAAAGCTTTACACCTGACCCGGGAATCAACCTCGGGACTTCTGCAAGGCAGTCATCAACACTATTGCGCCAACGAGGCAAACTTTTTCAGTCTATTTGTTTTATTTATTTAAACAGAATCATTTTTGCTATCCTAGGGTTATAAACATAAAACCCTGGTATTAAATTTTGGTTACACCTCTGGAATTGTAAAAGTCCATATGCTACATTAACTGATTACCATCAGGCAGGATGTAAATAGATAGGTTACTCTTTTTTGATATTCTACTTGGGTAGCAAACAAGCATACGGCCCGCCTGATGTTAAGCAGTTACCCTAGCCTATGGACGCTAGCAATATGAGAGTTATCACTTGCATGTTGCCAACCCATTTTTTTTACACCAGAGCTTTAAGATGGGAGGATCCCTAAGATAGAAATACGTTTCTTTCAAAACGCATTCCAAAAGAACACTGGAGATCTGAACTCATACACAGGAACACAACTACATCGCTGTGTGTAGTTATTTGGCTGTTGTCTTCTGTAAGGTGGAGGTCTTTACCCAGTCGGGTCTGTTCGCTAGTATGGTGCCCTATCTCTCTTACATTCCTGTATTGTAATTGTACTTTTATTGTACACCAAAATACATTTTGCTTACATAGCTTTACTTTCCCTTGTTTATCTCTTCAGACTTAAATAAAACAGTGATTGATTGATACGAAACTAATATAGAAAGACTAGACAAGCGGTATTTAAGTTATTTACATGATGTAATGAATGTAAACAATTTAGATTATCTTTTTAACGAACAACCCTCATCAAGTGTCACTATAAGTACCTCTTTGTTTACACATTAATTGTATAACAATATAGTAATGTATATTGTCTTTTTTTGTAATGGTGGCAGACGAACCAATGGCTTATATGAGTAAGTAGTAACCATCGCTAGCTATGGAAAGAGCTATGCTTGGTGTTTCGCTGCGTGATAAAATCCGCAATGAGGAGATCCGCAGACGAACCAAGGTTACCGACATAGCTCTTACAGTAAGCAAGTTGTAGTGGCAATAGTCAGGCCACATCGCTCGGCGAACCGACAACCGATGGCGAAAAAAGGTTCTCGAGTGGCGACCACGTGCTGGAAAACGCAGCGTGGGACGACCTCCCACTAGGTGAGGATGAGGTGCAGCTCAGGGTCGGCCATTGTGGAGTCTTATGAGGGAGGCCTATGTTCAGCAGTGGACATTATCGGGCTGAGATGATGATGATGATGAACCATCGCTCATGGCCTTCAGCAATGCTCAGAACACAGACAAGCCGCTGCCGTAAAGTTAGTGCTCTCTTTGAAGAGTGGAAAAGGGGGCTATGTGAGATGTAAAGGCACCGTGACTATCAAAGTTTCGAGGGTCACGAAGGCCGCAGAGGAACTCAACTTCACCACAGTGCGTAGTTATTTGGCTGTGGTCTTCTGTAAGATTAAGGTCCTTCCCAAGACGGGCTTGATTGTTTATTTATTAATTTATTAGATATAAATTAGTGTTGTGTATTAATTGTACAAACATTAACCATTTCCAGTATGTAAACACAATGTTTTAAATACCTTAAAAGTATACTCATGCCATGTCTCTTATTCTTTAAGAGTAAGACAAAGACCGCGCATAAACTCACTTTGCTACATCCTATATTACTTCGTACTAATATTATAAGGTATATATGGATGTTTGTTACTCTTTCACATAAAAACTACTGAACGGATCTGGATGA
Organism: Trisateles emortualis; assembly: GCA_947095525.1. Taxonomy (NCBI): domain Eukaryota; kingdom Metazoa; phylum Arthropoda; class Insecta; order Lepidoptera; family Erebidae; genus Trisateles; species Trisateles emortualis. The sequence goes on along the minus strand of OX352736.1, from coordinate 12,882,825 downwards.
AATTTAGCATTAAGATAGATTATAGTCTGGAATAGCGAATAGGCTGACTATTTATCGCGATAGCTGACATCTACGCGGGCGGAATCATGGCCAAGAGCCTTGTCTAATAAAAAGCAATAAGAAGAATTATCACAATCAACATCCCCACAATTACTACAAACAGTAACTAAAAGCGAACTTAACTAAACCGCTTCTGTAATACGAATATAACAAAACATAAAGGTGACCACATGAAACAAGACGAAGCTTATGAACGCACAGGCAATATGTTTTGTGTATACGTGGAAGGTGAGCTTCATTAACTATGTTCGAAGTTATTTGCTTAGATTTATATAGTTATACCACAGTTTAGTGAAGTTCAGCTTGTTTACTTGATACCAAAAAATATACTATATTACAACTTAAATAGTAGTAGGCTAATATCCCTCCAAATGTATGGAAGAGACCCGTGCCCAGCAGTGGGACGTTTATGGGTTGAAACGACGACGACAAATTAAATTATTATGTGCGGAAACCCACATGTCTTAAAATAAATTCTAAAGACATCTCTTATTTTTAGTTTTGCGATAGGCTATGTCTGGGAAAGAAAACGTTTATTTTAAAATGTCTAAATGGCTACTGGAGACCTCTACTCACACTCAGGACTGATTTGGCTGTGGTCAACCGAAAGTTTGCAGGTCATTCCTGGTTGGAGTTAGCCAATTGCATGGTTCCTTACCTCTCTTAAATTTACACAGGCTCTTCTTAGTTCGCCATCTGCTAACGGTGAAGAAAAATATCGTGAGGAAACCCACATGTCTTAGAAGAAATTTTAAAGACATGTTTGATTCACCAACCCGCATTAGGCCAGCGTGTGTTAATTAAGGCCTAAACCCTCTCTCTCTCTCTCTTGATACAGAAGAGAAGACCCGTGCCCAGCAGTGGTACATATATGGGTTGCTATTATATTTTCTTAGGTACAAAACAATAATTAATAATTTATTAATTCTCACTCTAGTGAGAACTAGCTGTTTTTTTCAAAAACTGTTAGTAATCTACGCCGAAACATTTAAACTTTTAATTGCTTCTTTAGTAACTATTTAACTGTCTATCTTGTATTTAATCATGTTAGTTTAACTTAGAAATTACTTCATAAAAACAATAGAGTGTACAAGTAAAGAGAGCTAGGACTCCATACAAGCGAGATAATCCAAACGCGACTAGTGTAGTACCGTCACCTTCCACCGAAGATCACAGCTAAATAACTACACACATTGGAGTAGTTGTGTGCGTGTGCACAGGTTTCCAGCCTCTCTAGATAAGTGGCATAAACGGTAGTCGAATTGAAAAGTCAAAAAAGCAAATATATGGGATTTGACGTAAGTTTACGACATTATATCGTAAATTAACGTCAAATCCCATACATTTGCTTTTTTAACTTTTCGTTTCGACTACCGTGTCATTCCTACTTAGGTGCTAAGATTGCTTTTTTTAAAACCTCTTCCTATAACACAAAAACTTGATGTTAAAACTGTTTGGTGCCCTGCCGCCTGGTGGATAACCGATGTTATATGTCCACACGTAAAGGCGGGTGTAGATACACAGGGGGAAGGGGTTTAGTCCGGAGAGTCCGACATAAACGCCTTACTTCCACGGGCGCGGCGGTATGCGTAAAGCATTTCCCCTCTACAGAAAAAAAAGACATTACAAGCGTCCAGAAGCTACAGTAACTGCTTACCATCAGACTATCCATATACTTTTTGCCACCTAGGCAGTAGGTAAAAAAAAAACACTACGAATATAGCAAATAAAATCAAAGGCCAGCAAAATATACCTTAAGAAGAGTCTCGTATTAGATCCTTTCGTTCCAATGACAACATAGAGGAGACAAATACATGATTAATGTATTGTATCAATCAGATATATCATTTCTACGTGAATGATTAACAAACAAAACTTTCCTCTTTATCATATTAGTATGATTAGACAAGGATGCGAACTTTCTAGATGGCAAAATAAGACACTTGAGTTTATCTTGTATGTTTATGTATTTAACAATATTTTGTCAAAGAGTATGTTAAACATTGAACGGAACGAGTATAACCTACTACTTCTGGTGTCAAGAATTTTTGTTTTATTATTAGTTATAATTATTATTTTTATTTAAAGGTAATATACCAAAAAAAATTAAAACTGATGTTTAAATCTACTGGGAACGTGCCCAGAAGGCTAGCAGTATTGCCACGATGGATTGCTATGCTTGGCAAGATAGGTTAAAAGCACGTGAAACCGTTAAATATTCCTCAAAATACTTAACAAACACAAACAAATATCTTCGACAATTTACCTAAAGATTCTTAACATACCTACCGAACCTTTATTCTCGTACCCACTTCAGTTATTTGCTTTTATCTCGCTTTTATTATCCAAATTATTCAGGGACTATCCTAACAATGGAATAAAAATGTTCTTATCTGTTCCCCCAACGACTACACAACATTGGAGTTTTTGGCCACTCACTAAGGACTAATATAATAGAATATCTATATCTATACTAATATTATAAAGAGGAAAGATTTGTATTTTTGTTTGTTTGTTTGTTTGTTTGTTTGTATGTAATGGATAAACGCAAAGACGACTGGACCGATTTTAAAAATTCTTTCACCATTAAAAAGCTACATTATCTGCGAGTAACATAGGCTATATTTTATTTAAAAAAAATAGGGGTAATTAATGCCAGGACCTCAGACAATCACTGACTAAATTAGTAACGCCTAATAAACGCCTATAAAATAATTGCTATTTCATTTTTTGTAGGCGCTAACATTTAACAATACTTTAATTTAGGTAATCAGGAAAGCAGCAGAGAAAAGAAAACACTCCACCGAATCTGTCTGGTCAAGATAAACTCAATAATTACCCAATAAAATTTAATACGATTTTCACCAAGTGATGGCGTAATTCTTCCATTATAGTTTTGAGAGTGTGAATTGGCTGAAGTATTACGATGATAGTTAAACGACTAGGCAAAATCTTGCCGTAGGAGGCAATGTTATTCCTAAATAGATCTAAAAAAAAGTCCATGATACTATGTGTCTATCTGCGACCACAAAATTTACTCACAGCAAAACGCGTGATCGGCCTCTGTCTCATCGGAATACTTAACTGATATATATTTTTAACTGACTTTTAAAAGATGAGGTTCCCTAAAATAATTGCATTGTTTTTTTTATCCCTAAACATCGTCATTTAAGGGCCGATTTGTAATATTCTTTTTTAAGTGATCGACAAAGCTCGAAAAATTGCCTCAATTAAGTGGCAATGGGTAGGGCATATAGCTCGCAGAACCGATGGCCGTTGGGGCAGAAAAGTTCTAGAGTGGCGACCACGAACTGGAAGACACAGTGTGGACAGGCCTCCCACAAGGTGGACCGAAGACCTGGTAAAGGTCGCAGGCAACCGATGGACAAGGTCAGCTCAGGACCGACTGATGTGGAAATCCTTGCGGGAAGCCTATGTCGAGCAGTGGATGTCTTATGGCTGAGATAGAACTACTTTTGTGGCAAACAAGCATACGGCTCAGCTGATGTTAAGCAGTTACCGTAGCCTATAGACGCTTGCAGTACCAAAGGTATCACTTGCGTGTTACCAACCCATTTTTTACACCAGGGCCATAAGATGGGAGCAGAGTATCCATGGGATAGGAATACGTTTCTTTCAAAATTGATCCCTAAGTGAGCGTTGGAGTCCTATACTCACACACAGGAACAGAACTACACCGCTGTGTATAGTTATTTGGCTGTCGTCTTCTAAGGTGTTGGTTCTCTGTAAAGTGGAATTCCTCCCCTATCTGAAAAATTTCTCTTAAAAAACATTTTGCAATTGAATGGATAGTTTTTCATATTGTTCTCATTAAAAAAAACAGTTCTGGTGATTGGATCCGTAGGGAATTGAGAAACCTCTCAAATACTATCTAGGCATACTGCAATGAATCAAACAAATGCATTCAGGAAGCATCAATTCGTTAGTGAAACTAATAAAGTATACTGCAGATGGCCAACTTCTCAATTATAAATAATCAATTATAAAAGTCGATGGAGATCAGACATAATGTGTAATTAAATGACTGTAACTAATCACATTCAATGAGCAAATTAAAATGGTACAATTAAACTAATATGATTATACAGCTGGATATAGGCACCGAAACTTCGTAATTAAACAATGTACAAAAAAATGCATGGTTTCAGAGATATACATAATAATAGATACCTACATTTATATCGAATTTACGTTGAACTCTCACCAATATGGTCGACTATAATAAATAGGGTTCAGTTTACCGGTTTTTTATTCAGTTTTGTTCCGGGAGCTTATGTAGAGTACTATATCTCTATTAATAGAATGATGAATCAAAAAGAATCTAATAACTATGCAGTTCAATTTCTGAAATCCTTGAGCACTACGGTGGACCATTATGCCCTTTAGGATTTTAATAAAATTTTAGCTCACCCAAACTGTGTAACAGTATCTATCAGGTTCATCATATCAACCCATAAATGTCCCACTGCTGGGCACGGGTCTCACCCATACACTTGGAGGGATATTAGCCTACTACACCACGCTGGCCAGACGGATTGGATTGGTCCAGAGGGTTTTATTTTGAATTTTCCTTCTCTTGCAGTGGATATTGTCTGCCTGAATTACTCCTTTAGTCGACTCTTAGGACACCCTTGGGATAGATAGGGGTGGTGATATTTTGTATTCTTAATCCGTCACCACACGGAATTCTATCAGGTTAGAAGTGACCAATTTGAAACGAAATGTATGGATGCAGAAATTTCTACAGGGCATAAGCTAAGCACAGATAAGCTATGCGATAGGCCATAAGATTGTTCACGTTTGCGCTAAGACAATTTGAAGAGCAGAACAATCGTACAAACAAGGAACATTTCTTTATGAAGTTTATTAATTGCAGAACCTTAATGTACAAAAGAAAAACGTAATTGACAAATCAACAAACGCACAGTTTAAATCACTAGACACTCAGATAGCTATTACGATATAGGCATCCGCTAAGAAAGGTTTTTTTAAATGTAACCGCTAAAGATGACAATCAGCCGATGAAAGTTTGTAGTTTTCAGATTTACAGTAAAAGACTGAACACGCGAACGAAGTCGCGGGTACAGCTAGTATAAGTATATAAGTGTCCTATTATAGTATTATATCCCTGCTGTAGATCAATTACTTATTTGCATTGACAACTTAAATATTTCTCTGGGTAAGTTGGCTATTTATTTACCAACGTTTAGCCAGCTGCCTCATATAATAGGGGGCAAAATATATCCCGGAGACAGAAGCTCGGTTGATACTGACCACTTATACTCGTAAATAGGCAGAAAAACCTATACCTAATAGAAACAATATGAATCCAGCTTCCCGCCTCCTTCTATCCTATGCCCACGTTTTACAAACATATCCCGTAGAAGTCTATCCTTATTCTTAGAACCTCAACAATATAATCATTGTTTTGTTGTTGAATAAGCTTTTTGCCGAGGTTTTCCCGAGAAACTATAGCTTGGGATTATGTTTCTATTCTATTCTAAAGGTAATAAGTGATTTGCTACGGTAACGCGGGCTGTATTAGTGTATAAAAAACTCATTAATTGATATTGAATTTTACCATCCAAAAATAATATTTCTGTGCCTACTGTACATCCAACTTAGCACTTAACGTTCGCTCGCATCAAGCTTAATATTTCGACCTAACTACTTAATGCTGCCCAGGTCGATGAAAGTAGAAAACTACAACAAAATTTTAAAAGTGGCTCTTTTATACAAACTAAAGTGAAAGCCGGTGTCTAAAATGACACAATTTATATATAAGACAGGTGTAATTGTATATTATTGTACTCTTAGCTGGATAAGGTCGGTATAAATGAGGGATTAGTGATGAAAAGGTTTATGTTACTGTGTAGGTACCTGCACTGCTAAGGAAATCGCAACGGCATGACGCAACGAACGGCAAAAGTATTCTACAGTAAAAAAAAATAGGTGCAGATAATTTAGTGTAAAGATGTTCCTTCTAGAGCTAGCTTAGTAGGTAATAGCCGCGCGGGTCGATGGATCTGCCCCTCTAAACAAGTGGCATAAACGGTAAGTGGTACAAAGCAATTGTATGGGGTTTGACATAATGTCGTAAAGTTACGTCAAATCCCATACAATTGCTTTCTATTTTATTCGATCCGACTACCGTTTATGCCACTTGTCTAGGGGCTGTTCATGTTACGTTTCAAGTTATTATTAGGTATATTTAAACTCGTAAGTATAGTGTGTCTGGATGAAATAAAATCGTGGCAAAGTCAACCGAAACGAGTCTCGTAATCGAATTTTCTCAAGGACTTACAAAATAGGATTTTTCTTTGATAAATGTCACCGCGTTAATTTACGAAGACAATTTTAAAATATGATTGCCACGAAAACGGTTTTAGATTTCAACGCTTTAGATAAAATAAATTTGAAATTTGGTGTAATGGTAAATGGCTTTAGATGGTGTATCCCTGAGACAGGAAAACATTTTTTTTAAAACGCATCCCTAAATGAGTGCTGAAGACCTGTAAGTACTTACAGGTCTCCAGCACTCATTTAGGGATGCGTTCACCCACAGGAACACAAATACATTGTGTGAAGATATTTATCTGTTGTCTTCTGTGAGGTCACTCGCTAGTATGGTTCCCTACCTCTAGAATTATACTTACTTTAGTAGTTACTTTTCATTTATATTCATTCAAGCTTGAATAAAAGCACATTGGAAACGGTTGGCCGATAAAACAACAAGCTGATTCTCCCAGAAATCTATATCTCACTATACGAACGAAAATAGTAGTGTTTAACGTATTTGCAGATTCATTATCTTTTGAAGAATAAGCTATTAAAGGCTGATTCTGATTTTCCGTTGTGTTTATTTATTTACAAACAGTCAGCACTTCATTGTTCGATGTTCATTTTGTTTATTAAAACATTATAATAATATGATTATTACGGTCATATTTAAGTTTTACCTATTTATTCATTCACGTATTATCTTGGTTATTACTTGCTTGTATCGACAAACACCTTTATAAACTTATTACGTATTGTCAAATTGTTTTTTTTTTATTTTTAAAGACAATTCCAGTTCTATTTGCTGTTAAATATAGACGCTTGCAACAGGAACGTGGGCTGCACTCATGTGTTACCGACCTAAAAAAAATCGCATCTCTAAATGAACACTGCTAACGTACATAACTTAGCATAAAATAACAGCTAGCTCCTTTTTTTAGAAAAGAGGGAGAGCCTCGACTTGGTCGAAGTGTTTAGATATCTATAGTGTGAAAATTAACTGGGCAGGCACACTAATAATTTTGTTTTAGGGACCAATTAAAAAATAATCTGATTAGGTTTATGTTTAATAATAATAATAATCTTTATTTGCATAAAAAATGGTATTTACGATGTTACAGTTGAATAATTATGTTTAATCATGTTTTGCTATTTAGCATGCAAAAATCACTAGGTAGGCACTTAACTTACATGTTTTCTCTAATAGTTCCTTAATAGTATAAAAGTTATTTTCGTTGAGCCACTTATACAATTTTACTTTAAATAACCTTAGATTTAGTGTCAGTTTAAGTCTAAACCTAACCAAAAAGTCTCTACATTTTTTTCTCTCATGTTTTACTATTTTTTTTTTCTAATTCGATCATAAAAAGATCACAATTTTAAACTTAAAACTTTATAAATATAAAAAGGTTCTAAGAAGTATTCCAAATAAACTAAAAAAAGAAAAAATATTAATAAAAAATAAAAAAAATTAAGTGTCATCTAGCAAGCGGCGCATAGTGATTATTAAGATTTCTTCATAATGTACTATAAACGTATCTTATGAATATCGCAATACAAAATTCCAATCACCCTAAATATAATCAGAAGGTCGAGTAGGCTTACGTTTCCTATATTTCCACTCCCCAATCTTGTGAAGAAACAAAATTATTTACATAAATAAAGGTAAAAATTTAAATAAGAATTCGTAAAACCGAATACAGGCAGTCATGAGTAAAATGATTACGTTTGAACAAATGTGTACGCTCGGGGACCCACGGGCCCACGGTAGCTGTTGACCCGCTGTTCGATCATATATTTTTGCAATGGAACGTTGATAAAGTCTAATTATTAAATAAATGAAGTGCAACTGTCTTTACTAACGTGTTTACATATTAAAGAATAGGACCTGTTTTGATTGTTCTTTTTAATTTATCCGTGTGGTGACGGATTAAGAATCCAAATGTCACCACCTCGTTCCATCCTGAGGGTGTCGTAAGAATTGACTAAGGGAGTAATTCAGGCCGAAAATATCCACTGCAAGAGAGGGAAATCTCGAAATAAAACCCCTATACCAACCCGTTTGGCTAGCGTGGTATAGTAGGCTAATATCCCTCCAAATGTATGGAGAAGACCCGTGCCCAGCAGTGGGACGTTTATGGGTAGAGATGATGATGTTTAATTTAGAGATGTGCACATACTTGATTTTTATTGAATGTATATGATACTAGCTGTACCCGCGACTTCGTTCGCGTGTTCAGTCTTTTACTGTAAATCTGAAAACTACAAACTTTCATCGGCTGATTGTCATCTTTAGCGGTTACATTTAAAAAAACCTTTCTTAGCGGATGCCTATATCGTAATAGCTATCTGAGTGTCTAGTGATTTAAACTGTGCGTTTGTTGATTTGTCAATTACGTTTTTCTTTTGTACATTAAGGTTCTGCAATTAATAAACTTCATAAAGAAATGTTCCTTGTTTGTACGATTGTTCTGCTCTTCAAATTGTCTTAGCGCAAACGTGAACAATCTTATGGCCTATCGCATAGCTTATCTGTGCTTAGCTTATGCCCTGTAGAAATTTCTGCATCCATACATTTCGTTTCAAATTGGTCACTTCTAACCTGATAGAATTCCGTGTGGTGACGGATTAAGAATACAAAATATCACCACCCCTATCTATCCCAAGGGTGTCCTAAGAGTCGACTAAAGGAGTAATTCAGGCAGACAATATCCACTGCAAGAGAAGGAAAATTCAAAATAAAACCCTCTGGACCAATCCAATCCGTCTGGCCAGCGTGGTGTAGTAGGCTAATATCCCTCCAAGTGTATGGGTGAGACCCGTGCCCAGCAGTGGGACATTTATGGGTTGATATGATGAACCTGATAGATACTGTTACACAGTTTGGGTGAGCTAAAATTTTATTAAAATCCTAAAGGGCATAATGGTCCACCGTAGTGCTCAAGGATTTCAGAAATTGAACTGCATAGTTATTAGATTCTTTTTGATTCATCATTCTATTAATAGAGATATAGTACTCTACATAAGCTCCCGGAACAAAACTGAATAAAAAACCGGTAAACTGAACCCTATTTATTATAGTCGACCATATTGGTGAGAGTTCAACGTAAATTCGATATAAATGTAGGTATCTATTATTATGTATATCTCTGAAACCATGCATTTTTTTGTACATTGTTTAATTACGAAGTTTCGGTGCCTATATCCAGCTGTATAATCATATTAGTTTAATTGTACCATTTTAATTTGCTCATTGAATGTGATTAGTTACAGTCATTTAATTACACATTATGTCTGATCTCCATCGACTTTTATAATTGATTATTTATAATTGAGAAGTTGGCCATCTGCAGTATACTTTATTAGTTTCACTAACGAATTGATGCTTCCTGAATGCATTTGTTTGATTCATTGCAGTATGCCTAGATAGTATTTGAGAGGTTTCTCAATTCCCTACGGATCCAATCACCAGAACTGTTTTTTTTAATGAGAACAATATGAAAAACTATCCATTCAATTGCAAAATGTTTTTTAAGAGAAATTTTTCAGATAGGGGAGGAATTCCACTTTACAGAGAACCAACACCTTAGAAGACGACAGCCAAATAACTATACACAGCGGTGTAGTTCTGTTCCTGTGTGTGAGTATAGGACTCCAACGCTCACTTAGGGATCAATTTTGAAAGAAACGTATTCCTATCCCATGGATACTCTGCTCCCATCTTATGGCCCTGGTGTAAAAAATGGGTTGGTAACACGCAAGTGATACCTTTGGTACTGCAAGCGTCTATAGGCTACGGTAACTGCTTAACATCAGCTGAGCCGTATGCTTGTTTGCCACAAAAGTAGTTCTATCTCAGCCATAAGACATCCACTGCTCGACATAGGCTTCCCGCAAGGATTTCCACATCAGTCGGTCCTGAGCTGACCTTGTCCATCGGTTGCCTGCGACCTTTACCAGGTCTTCGGTCCACCTTGTGGGAGGCCTGTCCACACTGTGTCTTCCAGTTCGTGGTCGCCACTCTAGAACTTTTCTGCCCCAACGGCCATCGGTTCTGCGAGCTATATGCCCTACCCATTGCCACTTAATTGAGGCAATTTTTCGAGCTTTGTCGATCACTTAAAAAAGAATATTACAAATCGGCCCTTAAATGACGATGTTTAGGGATTAAAAAAACAATGCAATTATTTTAGGGAACCTCATCTTTTAAAAGTCAGTTAAAAATATATATCAGTTAAGTATTCCGATGAGACAGAGGCCGATCACGCGTTTTGCTGTGAGTAAATTTTGTGGTCGCAGATAGACACATAGTATCATGGACTTTTTTTTAGATCTATTTAGGAATAACATTGCCTCCTACGGCAAGATTTTGCCTAGTCGTTTAACTATCATCGTAATACTTCAGCCAATTCACACTCTCAAAACTATAATGGAAGAATTACGCCATCACTTGGTGAAAATCGTATTAAATTTTATTGGGTAATTATTGAGTTTATCTTGACCAGACAGATTCGGTGGAGTGTTTTCTTTTCTCTGCTGCTTTCCTGATTACCTAAATTAAAGTATTGTTAAATGTTAGCGCCTACAAAAAATGAAATAGCAATTATTTTATAGGCGTTTATTAGGCGTTACTAATTTAGTCAGTGATTGTCTGAGGTCCTGGCATTAATTACCCCTATTTTTTTTAAATAAAATATAGCCTATGTTACTCGCAGATAATGTAGCTTTTTAATGGTGAAAGAATTTTTAAAATCGGTCCAGTCGTCTTTGCGTTTATCCATTACATACAAACAAACAAACAAACAAACAAACAAAAATACAAATCTTTCCTCTTTATAATATTAGTATAGAAGTACGCTCGAATGCATATGATTAAGTAACTATTATATTTTCAACTACCTGGGGCCTTGCCGTGTTAAACGTGAATCGTTCTGTTTCCGTCTCTCTTTCTTCTGGTTAAAGATTATTTATTTCTCAAAAGATATTACAACATCACTTACTGAGAAAATACAATGTTTTCTTAAAATAAATTAAGATATAAGTAAGTTAAAAATATGCCGATTAGCGTTTGGACTTTTATTCTATACAATAATAGGACAGCTAGGTTAAACAGTAATTAGTAAACAATTTCTTGCTTAAATGATCTTATACGATTTAAAACTAATGTAAAGTTATTATTAAATATTTTAACTAAGTATTTAATTATTAATCAATAGATACATGCACAAGTAGGGTAGGATGAGCTTCATTTAAATCAACACATTTCTACGAATTTCTTGCTCGAACTACTCACAATTTAACCGTGTTATATTTGGGTTTCATTCCATGTCAAGTCCATTGTTACTGCCATGCTCCTCTTAGGTCGTAGCGTGATAATATAGCCAATCACTTCTCTAAGAATTACTCTATCAAATGCAAAAATATATTTTTAATCAGATTGTTTAGTTTCCGAGATTAGCGTATGCTTGCTCCACGTTTAGTGAGTCATGTCACTATACCTCTCAGTAAAGTAATATTTGAATAGAACCAAGTTCCATATATTACACAAGCACAAGGACGTTCAATCTTTCAATAGCGGTAAACTAAAATGATGGACGCGAATTTGTGCTAGTGGATGCTGCGGTCAACCGATGGATAATGGCGGAAGTTATCCATCAACGTATACACTTATATGTCTAAACACTACAAAACGTCACCCTGAAATGCTAAAGCCAACGGATCGTCGACAGCACGCATATTAGACAGAACACCATAATCATAACGCACTTAGAGCTATTCAGAAAATGTTGAAGACGAACTTAATGGTACCATCTGACGATTTAAACGATATTTTTATTTATTTACTTATGAATCTTCATGCACACAAGTACATAGGCGGACTTAATGCCGATGGCATTCTCTTTCAGTCAACCTCAGTGTTAACGAAGTAGGTGCAGTAAATGAAATTAATTCTAGATTAAATAAATTGCTGTTGACTACCAAATATTTATTTATTTGGATCACCAAAAAAAGGACACATACAATACTATCACAAAATAATTTTGCCCTATAACATTTCGTGTACTCCTTCAATTAGTGGATACCACAGCATGCAAGTAGAATTTTAAATATACTCGTAGGTAACACAAATTTCCCAATCTTGTAAAGAAACAAAATTATTGACATAAATAAAGGTAAAATTTTAAATAAGATTTCATAAAACTAAATATGCAGTCATGAGTAAAATGTGTACGCTCGGAGACCGAAAATGACACGAAATGTTATGGTACGATGTATAAGTTAGTAGGTATATAGGTAGGTATTTAAAATCAAGACTCGCTTCGTATTTACATGGGGATTAATTTTGACGAAACGTATGGGCGTACGGGTATCATTTATAACTTCTTCTTTATAGAAAATGCTATCTCTGTTACTCTGAGTAAATAAAACCTTGCCTTGAAAAATCTGCATTAAATAAAACCTATTTTTAATTTACATTTAAGAACTGTGAAGGTTGTATAACAAAAAAACTTGAATGATCACAAACAAATTTAATTAACTAAACATTATTTTCGCATTTACCAAATTTACTTTTTCGTTAATGATGTTTTAACTGTCTTCTGTGGTACCGCCATTATTCATTCACTTTACAAAATCTGTTTTAGATATTGTATAATTAGATAACTTGATGCTCGATCGTTTTTTACCTTAAATATCCTTATTCGTACTTCATTGACACAAACGCAAACACTCACAAAATCTGCAGGACAGCCCATCTCGACAAGTGCCATATAGACGTGTCGTACGTTTACGACTTTAATATCATAAACTTATGTAAAATCTATTCGATTTGACTACCGTTTATGCCACTTGTGTAGAGAGGCAGGTCAGTTCGTGTCCAGATTGATTTAGGAAATAAGATCATAACTTATGAATACGTTCTACACGAGAATATGTAACAAATATAACAAAAGTACTTAAGTATAATCCTCTAAAATTTTCAATTTAAATAAACATAACATATTCATTTTAATGCGTACGTATCACCTTACTCAAAGCAATGAATGCAAAACAAGTTGACCTATTTCATACAAGGTTATCTAATAGTAAGGTTCAACACAAGCCTGTACAGCCTCACCAGATGGATACACAAGCCAGCTATTATATCTAGGCCTCAGTTTAATGATGCGAACCCCCGTAATCCGTTTACTTGCCATTTGTGAAGCAATTTAGTACAATGCTCCTAAATCCTCAATTCTAAGGGTACACAGCATAGCATAACAATTTCTGTACCGACTTATGATTTCTGTTGCATATTGTGGTACTAGCTGTTTCCCACAGCTCCGCTCGTGTGGATATCGCGATAAAAAGTCTAAAGCCTATTTGCTATTCCACAGTGTCATCTATCTCTACGCCAAATTCCATCCAGATCCGTTCAGTAGTTTTAACCAGAAAGAGTAACAAACATCCTCACAAACTTTCACAATTACAATACGAGTAGGATATATGCACGTGTGATTAACCCAAGGGTATTCCGTAAGAGCAAAAACCGAACCACCGCAAAAACCGAGCAAAATCTGGCTGTCAGATTGAAAATCGGTATTCCGTAAGAGCAAAAACCGAGCCTTTTTGACGTTTAGTCAATAGATTATGCCGTCACCGACAATTGTCAGGTTGCAATCACAACTGTCAGTTTGCAATCACAACTGTCAGTTAGCAATCACAACTGTCAGTTTGCAATCACAACTGTCAGATTGCAATCACAACTGTCAGTTTGCAATCACAACTGTCAGTTTGCCATCCGGCCGCTCAAATTAGTGAAGGTGATTCAGTTCAAAAAGCGAAGCTAATTTGACTTATGCGTTTCTTTCATTATCATTTACAAAATACCATAGCCAAATAACTACACACAGCGGTGTCGTTGTGTTCCTGTTTGTACGGTCATTTGGATAGCGTGGGAGATACATATATGGGTTACTATTATCATTATCACTTTGTCTGTCCAGACACAAATACATACCTATCTCTAAACGTTCTTGTACATTAATAGTATACCAATTTCTTTTTATAAACTATTTCCTCCTAATATTGTCCAGTTTTTTCAGTGTACATCACCGTAACCAAAAGTTAAAACATGTCAGTATCATACAATAGTCCATTTATGATGAAATAACTAGATTTTATTGATAGAAAATACATATTAAAGAAACGGAAATTGTTATCAGAAGCTCGTCGCATGGCAAGGAACGACCAAGTTTTATTAAGTTGATTTGCATAGAAATACAAAATATCTTGTCTAACAACTAGTACAGTTACCGGCGCGATTCACAGGTAACCTACTATTTAGTCATAGAGTTTTAAAGTTTGAGATGGCTAATATAAGTACTAATATAGTTTTTGAAGTGAAAACTTATTTTAGCACGGTACGCATATTTTAAGATGAGATAAAATCTCTGCATTCGCGACACCGTTACGAGACGCAGCTTGACATATCCGAAAAATCTTTTTTCCAAAGAAAAAAAAATTCATTACTATAATTTTCGGCTGTCACGTTATTAAAGCAAAGAGGCGATATATTCATGTACATATAACAGACCGCGAACGCGTCTAGATAAATAAAAAAAAATATATTGCTATTAAATTTATAACAACTGTTTTGCCTAGTGTTTTCACTTCTCTCGGCACTCCCGGAGTTCATTTTTTTTTAAGACGTATTATGTACATTTTGATTGCACGTTGATTTTGTTGCTTAAAAGGTTAGCACTGCACAGCGGGTTACGGGTTTAATCCCCACGCGGAACAAAAAAAATCCAACTTATGTATGTTCTGAGTCTGGGTGAACTTTGTAAAAACCATAGCATAAATAAAAACGGGTCCCGTAGGTACTGTGTCTGAAGGGACTTTACAACCACAAGTAACAGACGTAACTTGTGGTTGTAAAGTCCCTTCAGACACAGTACCTACGGGAGCCGTATTTTTTTTAAGTAGACATCTTGCAAATCTATTACATTTGAATCGATACAAAGTTTTAGTTTTGTATTTTAAGGTTCTAAGTTGAAAAAAATAATACTGGCGACTTACTTTTTTCTTATATTTATTACTTCATTGGTTCTCAATATCGTCTAATGTGAAAATTCCTTTTTTTCGTTAAAAAATTGTAAGTTAATGTACTTTTCTCGTAGATACATAAAGCACTACGAGTTTATCCCCCGAGACAAAGTGCGAACCCACCTCGTGTGGTTTGAATCCCTTGCCTGCGGCTCGAACCTCAAATTGTACTCTCGTTGGTAATTGGTCACTTTTTTTTAACACATATGTACCTACTACCTATATTGTTTATTCAATGGTTTTTTTTATTAGCGATGCGGGGTAAGCTAGCAAAAAAGTAACTGACTTAGGCACATGAGATTTGATAGGATAATCGGATAAAACAGTTTTTTATAAACAACTAAAAATATTGTGAAATACCAGATAAAAGGAAACTAACAAAGAATTTCGCTATAATCCTAAGTATTTTCAAGATCTTTGGTAATCGAGAAAAAATGCTTCCGTTTCAAAACAGTTATGAGCGCTGATTGGCTGAATGAACGTTATACTTACTGATGATGATGGAAGCGCTGATTGGCTACATTCATTTGTCATTTGTCACCAATTAGTTTTAGTTTCCTGTCTTCCGTTTTTTTGCTATGATCCTAAAAATATCTAGGACGAAATTTTCTGTTAATCCTAGGCATTTGACGAAAAACTGTTTTATCCAACTATCCTGCGACATATGAAGATGACGATGAAGGATAACGAAACATGTCTTTAAAAATTAAGATACGTCTGATGATCTTTGGTACATAGGGCAGCGTGTGTGGATGAAAGCTGAAGGCTTTCACCCTCTGAGCTTAGTATAAACCCTCTGAGCTCTTCTGATGGAGGAGAAGAGACCCGTGTCCAGCTGTGAATCATATTTGGA
Organism: Trisateles emortualis; assembly: GCA_947095525.1. Taxonomy (NCBI): domain Eukaryota; kingdom Metazoa; phylum Arthropoda; class Insecta; order Lepidoptera; family Erebidae; genus Trisateles; species Trisateles emortualis. The sequence continues at coordinate 12,866,525 of OX352736.1, read as the reverse complement.
TTGCTACTATAAAAAGTGTTTCACTACTCTATTTAGATACTAAATTAAGGCCATGAGACCAATAGGCGCCAGCGTCTTGTATGTCACAGTCTCTTAGTCACACCGCGACATATATTTTATCTTCACAGCAGGTCGACAACCTATTTCGGACACAATACATTTGATAGATTGGGAAAGAACATTAACGTGAACACTAAATGTCTCGTCATTCTTGCTTGTACAATTATCAATTTATGATTTATTTTGGCCTCAGTCACATACCTAAATGATTTTGATTTTTCTTTCTACACCTAATAAGATCTTAGGACCACTCAAACATGGCCATATGATTCCAAACTAAACAGAACGCGTACCATGGCAATCAGACAACTGACACATATAATAATATAATAATAATAATATTTTTGGGACAACTCACACATCGCTATATTTTAATATTAATAATCGCTATCTGATCCTAAACTAGGCAGAGCCTGTACTATGGTAACCAGACAACTGATAAACATACTTATATATTTCTAAATGCATACATAATATAGATAAATTACACCCAGACACAGAACAAACATTTGTGCACACAAAGATTTGTCCTGGGTGGGAATCAAACCCACGACCTCCGTAGCAGTCAGAGTCACTTCTCTAACTGCTACGCCGTCGGTAGTAGGTCGTCCACAAACTTGGATTTAACTTTAAACTGACCCCCCCTTGATTTCTAAAAATAAAATTGCGACCTCTGTCAAATGTAGCTAAGTATATTCATATGTGTACATGTATAATATTTGTAAGGCCTAAGCCAAAAGCCGGATTTATGCTGAAGAAGTAAATCCGATTTTCGGCCATTCGGCCTTCAAGCAAATATCTGTTCATGATTGTGGTATGTAGGTTTAGGTATTAATATTGTGGGAGAAGTGCCTTGACGTAAATTTCCTTACTCAACCCATAGACCACCTAAGATAGTTTAAACGATATAAACCTTATACATTGCGAGGATCTAACTCAATTCGAAAACATTTTTATATAAAGGAACACTTGGATAAAGCGGTACACGATACGGTTGAATTAGAAACTGAGTCAATATAGGATTGGGAGTTAGAGAGAGGATGTGTACGTGAATGGGTTCGGTGCAATGAGCGTCGCGCGTCGCCTCGGGATATAGGTACCCTCTGAATCCACCCCCGAGACCGACGACCGACGCCGTCGGGTGTGCCGGTTGCTTACAAATAAATTGCTTACGAATAAATCTTTTAAGATTTATTTTTATTATTTTTTATATCCAAACGGTATTTTAGAAAGGTATACGTTAGGTTCTAACTTATAGTGGATATGTACGTGATATGTATGTTTGTATGATATAATATATTACTTCTATCATAAACGCCTCTAATGACCCATAAAGTCCCACTGCTGACCTCTCTCTCTTCTCTCTCAAGTGAGTTGAAAAGGTTTAAAGAGCATGTTCGCAAATTTATTTTTAAACACCAAAATCACAAATCATAATATCTTTTGAACATCATATTCTCAAAACACTAATTTTAGAAATTTTATGAAAACATATTTTATTTTCCAGTGTGAATGATAATGAAATCAGCATTCGGATTATATTTTGAGTTTTCAGAAGATGGTTGAGATTTCAATTGGAATTTCCATAGCTATTTTTGTCATAAGAATTTTAATGTACTTAATTTAATAAATTCGACATTTTATTTCTTTACTTCCTTAATATTGTAAGCCTAAAAAATTTAATAATCTGATATTACAACGTTATTAATCCCAACAAAATAAAATACAGAGTTTTTCCAGATTATTTCAGATATTGAAATCAAAACCTCTCAGACGTCGTAATTCATCTTCGTCTCAATGTTATACTTTTTCATAATCCCTTTCTTATTTGTTTTCTTAGTAGATTGTAAGAACATTTTAAAGCAGCTAGCTTTTGGCCACGACCTGATATGACATGTCCTTCTTCAATCAAGGTTCAAAGAGTAAAATGAACTAGGCAGCAGTTTGACTCAGTCCTTGACACTGCGAATGTCCATGAGCGACGGTTTTCACTTGACATAAAGTGGGACGCGCTTGTTTGAATGCCGATATTAAATTTTTGTAAATGAAATATTCATTGGGAATTTTCAACTTACTTATGGAAGATAATTTTACACGCTTTTTGTTGCTGATAGTGCGATTAGAAAGTTAGAAGCTTTCTTTGTTATGAGGATTTTATTCGCCAGGGATTGTCATTGGGTTATATTAGTGCTGTGTCTATTGGCGCCCCTGTAAGATATGTGAGAGACTATTTCGAGATAAAATAATCTGACTAACCATAATCCTAATAATTAGTTTTGTCATCTAAAAATGTTATCGAGTTTAATTTTTTGCTGACAGACAAAATTATCCTTATGACGTAAGTTGTTTCTTTTTTATTATTTCGTACACCTACATCCACATCCTAATACATTCGCTACTAAATACAAAACTCTGTATATTCAAGAGACCCATCATGGACTACCCTAGAGCTCAATTGACACAATATTGTAGAAATATTTACCTTCGCAAATATTGCTTGTCGTACCCACTTACGGCGATCACGTTGCATAGGAATTCAATAAACCGCTTCTATCTCCTCACACGAAAGCGTAAACTGGAAATATCGTAGCGACGACTTGCTTATCGTAACCGGCGATGCGTTGAGAAAAGGTCCTTTCAACATTCTTATTATATATGTACCTGCCAGTTACATTTAAGAGATGAAAATTTACAAGTATCCTTTATAAGAGACAGCGATGATGAGATGACCAAAGATGTGAATGAAATTGTTATATAAATATCCGCACAAATTAATAAATACCTACTTGATACTCGATATAAAATAGTATGACACCTTTTCTTCCAAAGAGGTAGGCAGAGGTATTGGCAAATACTTTTCGCCAGCTGATATAAATTAGGTTTTATTATAAACACAATTCCATATACAGGGAACAAACCTGTTTGCCATAATTATGATAAGTACTTATATTACATATCCGAAAGTAATTTTATTCATCAGTTACCCCTGCATTATATCCGTATCTCCAAATTTCACCACTGTTTGTGGTGGAATTTGAAACGAGAGGAGAAAATAATATTTGTTGACAGTTTCAGTAGAGAGTGATTTTGATTTAAGTGGTAGCCTTGCCATTTACTACTACGATCCAAAATGGTTATATTATACAAGTCTGGGAGTAGTCTGTGTCAGTGAATTGTATGTCTGTAAAGTTCATCACAAACTGTTTCGAATTTATTTTCCAAATAATGCAATTTTCATATAAATTAAATGTTAATGTTTTTAAAACTGCAGCAGCCAGCAACTTTGAGATTTGCTACCATACCATTAAAGCTAAAATCGCGTACAATTTTGGACAGCGTGGCTATATATGCACTACAACGTATATGAACTTATACACATATAATTATACTACTATGCATCAAATGTACGAGATTATCACTTATGGTCAATCGGAACTGTTACTGATTATACGTGAACGTTAAATTTGATGAATACATTTGTGGCCCGGTCACCCACACGAGTTTAATATATACCAAACTTATAACAACAACTAGGTTCAAAACTAAACAGTAGAATAATATTTGATGTAAAATTTATGAGTTTAAAATGTGTTATCGTAATAACTAAAAGATCATGTTATCAATCATAACAAATATTAGGTACTGTTAGCTGACCCAACAGACGTTGTCCAAAATTTAATAGTTTATACAAAAGTCCCATAGAAAACAGCACTTTAAGTTTTGTACGTTTTTTATCTTATGGTAACTTTTCCAATGTTTCTTTTCTTACTCACCTTTTTTTTAAAATAATGCTTAACAAATCTACGTATAAAAATAAAATGCCGTTTGTTGTCACTTGGGAATGGCTAGGCCGATCCCAGCCGTTCTCAAGTGACTCCCTAACTAACCGTGTGATCCTACCCAGCACGACCACGGATGATAACCTTAAATTTAATGTGGTACATATTCATGAAAAAAAGTGTACTCAATTGTACTTATGAGTTTAAAATTTGTACTCGCATATTTTCGCTGTTATAACATATAGGTCGTGGTCGTGCTAGGTAGTACCTTCTTGGCACGACCACTATAAATTTTAGGTATTTTTGTAAACTTTAAGATGCAGAATAATGTAAATAAATTGTACTGAATTGTACTCCATTTTATAGATAATTTTGAGCTGAATGACTTTATACCGTTTTAAACGTTTTTTTCTGCGGTAAGTAGGGAAAGCTAAAATAAAATTACATTTTGTATATATAACGTGTACATAATATAACGTTTAATTATACGATAGGCACGTAAGTATTGCAATCTTGTAATAATAATTATTAAATAGCGGCATACATTAATAAAACCACATAAATGTTCTGGATTTTATGGGAATTATAGCATAACAAGAATCTGTTTCGTCAATTGTGGATTACGAAAATCGGTATATTCTCAATGCTGTAACATTAATACAACCAGTGTTCATGACATGAACGATGTAATTTTTTTCGATAAGTATAGATATGATCATCTTGCTTAAAAATGTACCCCTTCAACTTATAGTACACTCCAAAAAATATGCAGTTTTTGCCATTGTTGAACATATTCCAGGCCATTTTAGGGTCCACTGTAAGCAATCGCATCAGTGGAACACTTACGATGATTTAGAAAAGAAAGTCATAAAATCCAGTGATATTAAGAACATTTATGTGGTTTTATTAATGTATGCCGCTATTTAATCATTATTATTACAAGATTGCAATACTTACGTGCCTGTCGTATAATAAAACGTTATATGTACACGTTATATATACAAAATGTAATTTTATTTTAGCTTTCCCTACTTACCGCAGAAAAAAACGTTTAAAACGGTATAAAGACTGCTCAAAATTATCTATAAAATGGAGTACAATTCAGTACAATTTATTTACATTATTCTGCATCTTACAGCCTTACAAATAAAAATCTGTTATATCACATTTATCTCATTCTTATACGAGGTATAGTTATACGAGTTATAAATTAAGAACAAGTCAAAGATATTTTTTAACAAATAAAGCAGGTATTACTTTCGTATAACTATTTATCCGTTATGTCAAATTGCACGATTTGGCAACAGCACCACCAAAGAGAAACTTCATAAAAAAACATATTTTGTCTATGACAACTGAATCTATTTGTCAACAAAACTTTTTTCGACAGTTTTTAATTTTTAAATCTCATTGAAATTTTTCATAACATGAAGATGTTCGTTTATAGTATGTGGCATGTAAATGTCATCGATTTTTTTTAAAATCGATGACATTTACTTTAATATAGACTGCTGAGTCAAACCGTGAATGTCCACAGCATCTTCTTGCACTTGAAGGAACATGAAACGAGTAGGTAGTTAAATTTGTGAAACTGATAGAACAGATTTAGTTACATGTGTGAATATCCAAATGTTTTTACCTGACGGGGACGTAACCCCATATCTCAAAGCAATCATCAATTGTAGAATAGAAGATAATCCTGGTGGATTACCTTCTATTTTCCATATTGAGATATCTACCAAATAATTTATCCAAAAACATCACACCACTTTTAGAAAACAGATATTTTATTTGGAATATCTTGCAGCCTGTATTAAAACAATGACGTTATTTACTTGTTCTACTTCTTCTATTGCTTTTAAATCCATTTCTTGAAACTAAAAAAAATATAAAACACGTAAATAAGCCTGAAACGTGGTATTTTTATGATTATACTAGGTTTATACTAGGGTACGGGCGCGTATAACTTCGACATAACGATTGTATGGACAGAAGTGTCAACGCTATACTTGGTATAAGCTATACTTTGTTTATTTGTAGACATTTTGCTTATTCTCGAGTATAACTGTTATACCACGTTTATTTGTAAGGCTGTTAAAGTTTACAAAAATACCTAAAATTTATAGTGGTCGTGCCAAGAAGGTACTACCTAGCACGACCACGACCTATATGTTATAACAGCGAAAATATGCGAGTACAAATTTTAAACTCATAAGTACAATTGAGTACACTTTTTTTCATGAATATGTACCACATTAATTTTAAGGTTATCATCCGTGGTCGTGCTGGGTAGGATCACACAACTAACCAACGGCATTTCATTTTTATACCTAGATTTGTTTTAATTTCAAACTTTGACTAGTTTCAAAAAACGAATAAATTGTTTTGAATTCCAAAATTAATCTCCGCCACAAAAAAAAACTCAATTTTTCCAACTTAGTACAAAATCGCACTTTAAAAACCTAGTTTGTTCTACAGTTGCAAACGTTATCATAGACGTTAATTTCAAGTTGACTGTCGATTGTTTTTTTGTTGTAATCATACAACTAACAAATTTTCTGTACATATTATGGTGTGTGCCTTAGATACAGGTCATATAGGTTAATTACATATATTATCAGTCTGTGGTATTTTGTAAAAAGGAGGTCCTTGGACTCCTTGGCTGATTGATTGATGGCGGGCATAGAGTAATGATATAATAATTAATATATTATTATAATGAAGACATGGCTTAATTTTTTTTTTTTTTACAAATCCCGCACTAGGGAACAAGCTCTGTGTCGCGGGGACTTTACAAACATACAATTAACTGACACATATTACACCCAGACTTAGAACAATTCTTTGTGGGTCACACAAAGTTTTGTCCTATGTGGGAATCGAACCCACAACCTCGTGCTCAGCAGGCGCATACTGCGGCCACTGGATCACCGAGGCAGTCGGAGTTAGTGGTCCGGCAACAAACTCAAAATCATTTAAAATAAAAACAATGGAGATCCTTTCTTAGACGAGCTGTTCGCTTCTTGCCTTACCTTTTCATTCAATTCAAACTTTATTAGAAGGCCCATCACCATCATATCAGCATATATGCTTACATAAAGGTAACGCCTCATCACGATGGCGAAGTTTAGCATTTCTCTGCAAGGGCAAACTGGCGACTTAAACTTGACAGCCTGCCAACTATCGACCGATGAGATGATGTTAGTCAATGTCAACAAGCACTCATCACTATTCATTATCACTTAGCGAACTATTAAAGGGTTAGAATGTTTATATGATTGATAATATATGTATGTTGGGTATAGGTATATTGTAGGACTTCTTTTGGCTTGCGTATTCGCTGTTCAGGCGTAAACATAAGCTTTTTAGTTTATTTATTAAGACTTGTAGTATTTTGAAACACATTATTATTTAATAAACATTTTTATTTGTGCAGCCGTTAGATTTAGTTATATAAAAAATATCTAAGGTGGAGCCATATTGTTGCAAATCAGTAAAAATACAGAATTCTTATTAAATAGAGTACCTATCTTCTCATATTTATTTATGCCGTAAGTAAATAATAGTATCTAATGGTTCTATCTTCTATCTTGCCGCTTCCACTCTTCTTTTGAAAGCAATGCATATTACGATGCATTGCTTTCAAAAAAACAACCATAAAACAATTAAAATACCCAACAATTATACACACTTGGGCATATTATATTATTTACCTCAGTGCGTGGACATTTTTCTTTCGGTGACGGACGTCGCGTTTTGTTTCAACCAATAGCGTTGCGTTCTAATAATTTAAAAATTCCCGCGCATTTTCCGGTTTTATAGTTAATTGAAGAATATAATTTAAATAATGCATAATTAAGTTTAATTTCATAGATAGAAAATTATACATTAAGATTAAAAATACATTAAGATTAAAAAAGTTTTTTTTTACTGTGATTTTAAAATAGGTCAACATTTTTTTTTTAACTTCTGGGCTGCTTATTTTTTTCATAATTTTAACGTTGCCATTTAACGTAATTCTAAAACATCTATAATGTAATCGTTAGGGACGCCATGGTATATCAGCGGCTCCTAATACTAAATGTATGAAATATTTTTTGTATCATAAATGTAATTGGTGTATAATAAAGAGTTTTCTTCATATCCGTCATTTATCTAAATATCTGAGACTCAAGATAATATAAGCGACCTTTTTTCCCGCTTATAAATTCGTTGGCAGTTTAACGAGCTTGTTGACTTAACTCGCCTTACCACGCGATTTACACCTCACCTACCAGCGAGAATGCACTACCCCAGCTTGTTATGTTCAGGATATAAGTCTTATGCTATGAACACACCACTGCATTTTTCATATCACTTATCCCTTTGTATCATAAATAAGTTTAAGCTTTATATTCTGGTTTACAGGTCCATATAAAGTTTAAAGAGGTTTTAAACGTTTTCTTGTACAATGTTGCTCTTTGTGTTGCAACAAAGAGCAACATTAGCCAACATCATGTTCGTTAAACAAAATTTACACCTGTTTTGTAAAAACAGTGATATTCATTCAATAAACACAAGAAACAAACACAAACTTGTTGGTACATATCACCGCCTACATAAAGTCCACAATTCATTTGTGGGACTCGGGGTACGTTTTTATAACAAACTACCTCTTGAAGTTATGAACCTACCCTTACACAAATTTAAACTAGCGGTAAAAAATCATCTTTTAAGCAAGGGTTATTACACTATTAATGACTTTCTAAATGATAAAATGTCATGGGGTTAGTTGCTAATTTTGATACAGAATTATATAAGAATAATAACTACAAATTTGTAAGGAGACGTTTTGTGATCATTATTGACTTTCTATTTAGTTTTTTTTATTTTTTATTATTATGTCATGGATTGTCATGCTCACTGAAATGCCATTGCTTGTGGTGTCGTATTGGCCGGGTCATTTCCTTCCCTCTAATATGGCGAAGGAAATGATGGCTGGTCCGTGCGTCATGCTCGTGAACGGGTGCTACTTGGGGTGGCTGGTCAATCTTGGCATGATTTATTTTTAAATAATAAAGATATAGTTTTTAGATTCTTATTAAGAACGCAATGTGATCTCGACACGTTTCTATCTTATACATACAAAAGGAAAGGATCCCTCATTGCCATACAGTGGAAAGCTAAATTCATTTTTTTCCCTTCATTGTTTCCTTATTAAATTTTTTTTTTTTTTTTTACTTAAATTTAATTTTGTATGGAATATTGGGTTCCGTCCCTTTTTGTTAACACTAATATTGTAACTCATACAAAATTGTAAATGTTATACTCTGGCAATTAAAAAGAGTGGCCCGAGTTTCTTGCCAATTCTTCTCGAGGCCCAACCCTAGTCAGCGAATTGGCCGTAGGAAAAAAAGTATGCTGGCATTTGTTTTTATGACGTTCATAAGTATCATGTATTTGATCTATATGAATAAATGAGTTTGACTTTGACTTTGACTTTGACTTTGACATTGAATATTTATAATATGTTATGTATCATGTTAGTATTTATAATATAACTACCTTAGGTTAACTGGTGGAAACAGCCAAAAGACGTCCACTGATGGACATAGGCCTCCCCAAAGATTGCCACAGCACTTCGTCTTGAGCCGACTTTGTTCATCGGTTGCCAGTAATAAAGGTCGTGGGTGTAGCTTGTTGCCTGCCCAGAGCCTCTAGACAAGTTGCATAAGCGATAGTTGAATCGAAAAGTCAAAAAATAAAATCTATGGGATTTGACGTAAGTCTACGGTATAATGTCGTAAACTTACGTCAAATCCCATACATTTGCTTTTTTGACTTTTCGTTTCGACTATCGCTTATTGCCACTTGTCTAGAGGGGCAGGTTACGTCTTCTTGTTCGTGGTCGCCACCTTTTTGCTCGAACGGACATCGGTTCTGCGATATATGTGCCCTGCCCATTGCCACTTAATTAAGCCAATTCTTCGAGCTATATCGGTCGCGTTAATTCTACTACTAATCTCCTCGTTTCTTATTCGATCTCGCAGAGGAACTTTAAGCATAGCTCTATACCTATATATATATCTATATATCTATATACCTATATAGATAATAATAATGTCCTCCTAACCGAATTTTCGGTCACGGCGGCTAATCTCGACGGAGACTAGCCATCTCCGCGGGAGATATTATAGTGCACAAGTGCACTCTTTATTGCCTGCACGGGGTGTAAACACCGCCAATTTCCAAACTCCGAGCATCTATTATGTGGATTTCGTGACAGAAGGAAACAATTTCAATTTTTAACCCGACTCGGGAATGGAAACTGGGACTTCGTGATAAGCAGTCACATACATCGACCACAGGGCCGCCGATATATATACATAATAAACATAAGTATAATAAATAGCGAAAGATAAAACAGTGCATTACCTACAAATACAAAGTATCCCTGCGGTAATCGCTGTCTCTAGTCCTCTTCAAGCAAAGTGCTCTGTCGTGTTGTAACCGCTGCGTACAATCACGTTATCACAATCTGCTACAATAGATACTATAGGTGGATCGGGGGGATCAGAAATGCCTTTAGAATTTCTTACAAATCAAGACATGATTCCTTAAGATGTATTTCTTTATCGTTAGCAAATTATCAATCGATTAGTAAGTATAAATGTAATGCCGGGATCGAACTAATACGTCACATGTTACTTTCCCACTGGGCTACGACTAGGGACACACGACTACGGATAAAGCTGTAGAAAGCCGCTATATGAAGATTATTTTTATTAATTTAATATATTTCTGTGGAATTTGGTTACAGATTGCAATTAGACTATACCTACAGATAAAAATATACTTGACACAAATTCATACAATGGTTTTCCAAAAAACTAATCTTCATATAGCGGCCCTGTACAGCTATCTTTGTTGCCCACCGTACTAACACATACGAAACAAAATCTCAAATATACTCGTAATAAAATAAAAGTCGAAAAGACGATCTGTCAAACGTTGTCATGTCCCCGGGGAAGTCGACGGTCGACTTGCAAATTGTCGGCTAGTGAGGGATGGTTATATATTTTTGTACTTCAGACTTCACATAAAAATATGCCACATTATGACCTCCATCAATCTTGTATGTGGTGTAGTGTCTATGTAACATCAGAGGATTTACTACAAGTTTTTTTTAATATATAAATAAATAAAATTTAAATGTCTGGTTTTTACAAAGACAACTCCCGCACTAGGGAACAAGCCCTGTGTCGCGGGCGACTTTACAAACATTCAATTAGGTAACGTACAAAAAGTACACGCAGACTCTGGACAATCATTTATAGATCACAAATATAGATTAAGTATACAAAATTGAATTAAGTATATGTTTGTTGTAAAGTTCCCTGCGCAAAAGAGGAGACCTATACCCAGCAGTGGATGTATAAGGGTTGATAAAGAGAAAGAAGAAAGTTCCCTACGCCATAAAAATAAATAAAGTGCTGAAACCACCATCACGTAATCTATACCTAAATGAATTTGACTGGCCTGTTGGTATAGTAGTTAGTGACCCTGACTGCTAAACCAGAGGTTGTGGGTTCGATCCCCACGACAAATCTTTATGTAGGCAACGAGCCCAATTCTTTCACCATTAGCATAATAGGTATGCATATACGTAGGAATATTATTTAGAAATATAAAATAAAGTTTACCTGTTTTTTGGCTGTACAGGCTCTGCCTAGTTTGGGATCAGGTGGCCGTGTGTGAGTTGTCCTAAAATAGGTATTTTCCTGGTCAAGTATTGACTATTAATAGATTAACAGGAAAAGATGATTCAATCCTTTAGACAGGACATGTAAAGGAAAATAATTAATATAATACGTTTAGTACAAATTTCAACAACAACAACTATGGACGTTAATTTTTTTATTGTTCCTCTTTTAATACTAAATGTATTTCACAACGTAGAGGCTGGAGAAGCTGCCAAATCAAAGGCAATATTATATACAGAAGATGCAAATGGAAAGTGTACTACGAAGTTTACAAGATGCACATTAAACCTCGACGTATCTGAAACGAAAACGGGACCTAAAGGTGACAAAGGTGACGTGGGAATGCCTGGCTTACGTGGCAATGATGGTGTCCCAGGATTAAATGGAGAGGTTGGAAAACAGGGTCCTAAAGGAGAAACGGGACTTCAAGGTGCTTTAGGACCTATAGGTCCTCCCGGACTGGAGGGAAAGCCAGGCAGATGTGAGTGCAACACGGATCCTGACGAACCATCGCCTGGTGGAGAAACTGACTATACTGATAATGACAAGACAGAAGTATCTAAGGTAAATCCACCAGTAAATACTTGCAAAGATTATGAATCTCTAGGCAATGATACTGGCAAGTATATTGTGGGACCAAATTTACAACAATTTCAAGTTTTCTGTAATATGACGTCAAAAGAAACTTGTGTGCAAAGCAGCGTAAATTCTCCAAAGACTAAACACATTGGGGTTCTTCATGGTAGGCCATTTTGGATCAGCGAAGTAGGAGTAAATATGATGAGCGTTTATAATTTGACACGGAAACAGATTACGTGGCTTCAATCAAAGTCATCATTTGTTAGACAAAAGTTTAAGTATCATTGTTTGGACTCGGTTCCCTACTCCAGTAATATATCGTCGTCGATTAAACTACTTACGTGGAATGATGTAGTGATTGGTCCTGTACCCTCAGACACGTCACCATTTTTCTATACCATAACAAATAATTGTATGGAGGGAGTAAATTCTTATGGGTCTTCAGAGATTGTGCTGCAAACAAGTAATGTACATAGACTACCAATTATAGATGTACAGATCAGAGACATCCGTCATGAAACACAAGAATTTTATTTAGAAAGTGTTGAAATATGTTTTATGTATCCGTAATTAACCTATACTTTTTATACTCCTGTTGGTCTGGTTAGTGACCTTGCTAATAGCTAAAGGTCGTGGGCTCAATTCACACCACAGTACAATTTTCTATCTATCTATTCTGGCCATCCTGAGGTTGCCTGTAAGAAATTGGTTTAGCGAAAAGGCCGCCAATTGTTCATGTCTACAAATTTATTATAAGGACAAATTGTAACTTGGTGTATATAATAAAGTGTGTGATAGTTTGTCCTGTGTCTGGTATTTTCATAATATTATATATGTATTTGGAAACATTGAAGTATTGTTTGCCAGTTGTCTAGTTGCCATAGTACAGGCTGTGCCTAGTTTGGGATCAGATTTTCATTCATTCATTTCAACCCATAAACGTCCCACTGCTGGGCTTTGGGATCAGATGGCTGTTTGTAAATTATGTCTGTCTATTCATTATGTAGGTGTCATGTAATTGATTATAGTTAATTTAGTTATGTGATATGCATTTCAATTAGATATTAATTAAGGTAAACTCTATTAGGATATAGATAATTATACTGTTTTAACATTTGTTTATTAAATAGGTAGATTTTCAATTGTTGTTTAAATAATTTGTTATTTAAACGTTTTAATGTAAGTACTTGATAAAAATTTATTAACATTGCCAGTGACTTTTTTTATACCTACCACATACGCGACCAAGCTTACGGCACTCGTCATGGCGAAAAGTTATTAATGTCTTCCTAACAGAATTTCGCGGACAACGACTAATCTCGACGTATATTTGTCATCTGCACTGGAGATTGCTGTGCACGAGGTTGTGGGTTCGATTTCCACACAGGACAAAACTTTGTGTGACCCGCAAAGAGTTGTTCTGAGTCTGGGTGTAATTTGTGTCCGTTAATTGTAGGTATGTTTGTAAAGTCCCCCGCGACACAAAGCTTGTTCTCTAGTGCGGGAGTTGTCTTTAGTAAAAAGAAAAATAATAGATATCATAGTGCGCAAGCACGAGCGCAAGCAGACATGCTCTCTTTATTCACTCACTCTCATAGTCCGATAGGATGTCAATCCGACATAACCGGAGAGAGATCGGACGATACATTGGTTGGTCAACCCAATAGCTTGGTGATGTATACGACGACTGATTCCCAAACTTACTAAAGGTACTTCGGGTACTTAAGGTACTTCGTAAATTAGGTACCTAATCAGTATCCAGTTATCAGCAGTTGCAAATTATAGTAGGTATAGTAAGCTACTGATTATAAAGAATTGATTCTAGATTGTTGACATTTCGTGATTGAAGCATCTTTTTATTTACCGGTCCCATGTGTACATTGCGTTTTATACTTGAGACTTTGCTTCAAACACGCCGCTCTCTTAGGAATATACCTTTTTCTTTACGAAAAAAAAAACTTGCGTCTGCCTCTACCTCCTCCAGTACTGTATAATATTCTAATCATATTTGCCTACAATGACTGCGGACCTCTAGAGAATAGTTTCAAACGCATTCACTTAAATTCAATTTGTCCTTTTGTTTCTTAAAAACTCCATCCCATTCAATAAATAGGTACTATACTTAGTAAAAAAAGAGGTAGATATGACCTTAGCGCGTGAAGAGTTAGTTCATTGTAGTCATTTGATTTAAGTCGACTAATCTCTTTTTGTATCATATGTTCCGTATTATCTATCGCATTCATACTTAAATTCTATTATACACCTTTAGGTAAGTTCCTACGCGTAATAATGACGCAACAAAACGCCGATCAGTATGAAGGTAGCTTATCTTTCTTTACATTGATCCCACCACGGACTCTATGGACTCCTACATATAACTTTTTAAAGTATAGTTTATGGAATCCTTATTATGACAATGTCAACATAACCTAATTTATGCAAAAATGTGAGCGTACTGCGTGAATGATCACGTACCAAACTATAATACAACCAATACTTACTTACTAAGAAAATGGATTTCATGACATATTAAAATGAAACTACGTTGAATTACTTACACCCTCGCAGGTACAGATAATGGATTCAAATATATACTTTGTTAATGATTTCTCAGCTATAACGTAATCTGAGGGTGATGGACTCATACTAAACACGTCTTTTGTACGTCTGAGAGTCACAATTGGTTGTTGTTTGCATTCTAAAAGATTGCTGAAACCTTACGACTATTATATAAGCTTTCAGTTGATTTTTATTTTACCAATATACTCAATGACTCAGTTTATCACTCAGATATGACAATCAATATGTGCGTGATCAAATATAAGAGTCCATCGCATATATGCAGCTTCTGCATGACCATTCTCCAAGATGTATTATATTTCCAGAAGTTGCGCCGTGACATTAGAGTAAACCGTTACGCTGTTCTTAAAAAAAGATGTCCATTATTGGACAACATCAAGAGTGGAAGATAATGCGGACACGGTACACTCAAACAATATCAAAAAGTTCAAATGTGGAATATTTTGTGTTTGCTTAATTTATGCATGCCGTATTTGGGACATTTTTTAATGGCTCTAGGATACATTTTGGAACAGATTGAATATATAGAACCTCCGTTACCAAGCGGAGTGGTATTGCTGGGACATCTGTTGGTACTGATGGATCCTCATGCTTTCTCTGGCACCAACCCCTGCGTCCAAATCATAAACCTTATGTTTTTATTTAGTAATATAATAATATTTCTGTACGACTGTGGTACTACTATGATTGTTATACCCACTGATAATTGTTAGATGTGATAAATAAATGGGTGCTTATACAAATAATTGATAGATAAATCTATTGCAAAACTATAATTAAACCCCGTTTATAAAAAAAAGTGTGTTTATTTATAGTTAATTTATGAATTAGAGTAAATGAAGGTGGCGTGAGATAAAAGCGGAGTTGAGTAGGGGATAAATTATAAAGTAATAAATTAACTGTTTTGTAGCGAATAATTAATGAAGAAGGGCTTAGGTATTAAACAAAATTTTAATTGACTACGTGATAATGTTGGCATAAGAAAATTAAAACTCACTCACTTTATGCAAACTTCTGGAAACAATGGATTTTGTCCCTTGCACTGCAATTAGGGTGGAATTAAAACTTAAACCGTAACATAAAATGGATTGAAATAGACACATGATTATGAGCATAGAAATACCTATTTCACCAAATACAAGATATTTGGCGGCCATTCGGGTAACATATGAAATGTTCGAACCAAACGTCTTAAATAACAGTAAGTAATAATATATTTAATATATATTTTTTGTCCGAATCGCAAATCTGCGATCGAAATATCCGCTAAGCCGCAGAATAGACTGCATTTGTGATGTAGTGGTAAAAATAGCAAAAGGGGTTCGATTCCCACACGCGACAAAACTTATGTAATTCTTACATGTTTATTCAGATTCTGACAACAAGATTGATGCGGCATTGAGCCACACGTGCAGTCATGTAGATACTAAAGCTTAAATACACTGACGGACTCATAAACTGCATCAAAGTAATAGACGACTTTGAAATAAATATTTTAACCAAGTAGTCAAACTTTCTATACAGATTTAAATTGAAACCTCTAGATTGGTTCGTGAACTTTAAAACAGTGTAGGGTCATATCCTTAAGTTTAAGTTTGTGTACTGGAAAGAACCTTAAGACTTTTTTTGAAGAAAAACAGAAATTTAAGGAAAATTGGTTTAATTAAAAAATTGGTTTTAACAATAGACACAAACTTTATGCAAGGGTTTATTTATGTTTTAATAAGGTGTATTACCTCCACGTGCCCTTATTACGGATTCTAATCTGTTCCGCATAGATTTTATTAGGGTTATTAAAAGATCTTGCGGAATATTGTCCCATTCTTCTGAAAGTGCTGTTCTTAGTGCTGCCACTGTCGTGGGCAAAGGGTTTCTCGCATATACAGCTCTTTTTAAATTGTTCCAAACATGCTCAATGGGATTAAGATCCGGGCTGCGTGCTGGCCAATTCATTGTACGTATCCCAACCTCTTCGCAATATTGTCGAACTTGTGCAGCAGCGTGCGGCCGGGCATTATCCTGCATTAAAGTAAAATTTTCGCCTATGAATCCCATGTAAGGCACCACGTGATCTTCTAAGATCTCTGTTATGTAGCGATGTGCAGTCAAACCCCCTCTATTACCGTTTTGACGGACCATGTCTATGAACACAAGTTCTGTTCGCCCGTTCATCGATATGCCACCCCAGACCATACACGAACCGCCTCCAAAAGGAACACGCTCCTCAATGCAACTTTGAGCATATCGCTCCCCACGTCGACGATAGACTCTTCTGCGACCATCTGCACCATATAAACATGTCCTACACTCGTCCGTGAACAATACGGAGGTCCATTGCTCTTCTGTCCAATTCAGGTGATCACGCGCAAATCTTAAGCGAGCTTGTCTGTGAGCTACAGACAACTTTGGACCATTTGCTGGTCTAAAAGGGGTGATATCCGCTTCCTTTAACCTTCTTCTTATTGTTCGTGCACTCACGTTTACTCCACGCACTTCATTAAGCTCTGTTTTGATGTTAACAGACGTGAGGAAACGATTTCGCAGGGAAGTTGTAACAATAAATCGGTCATCACGACCGGTGGTTGCTCGAGTCCTGCCTGTACCACGTCTCCTTCTGTAAGAATCTGTCTCCACAAACCTTCTGTATATTCTAGAAACCGTAGACTGGTTTAAATTTAAATTTCTACCAATCGTTCGTTGATCCAAGCCCTCCCGCACCAATGCTACAATTTGAGCCGCTTGTTCGGACGAAGTATCCATATTATGGTTCAAAAACTCTCGATGAGTTAAAAAACTAACCCAACAATTCTGCTGGTAACAATAATTCAATTGACAAAAGAATAAAAAATCAATGATAATCAATTTAAAACTTTGCTATAAATAACACGCAAATCTGATACTACGAGTAAATTTTCTTTTCCCGGCTATATTCATTTGTTTTACTGCAGTTCTATTTTTAAATTTTCCTTTTTTTTGAGATTAAGATCCAGTCTTTTCATATTTATATAATTTAATCTAAAAAGTTATCATACTTATTAAAAAATCATTTTAAAAATAATCCTGCACTTTGATGCAGTTTATGAGTCCGTCAGTGTACTTAGATACTTTATTAATGTGTAACAAAATTAAAAGCCACATTTCTCTCATAATCGTATTCATTCCTTAAATATCATTATCAGAATAGGTACGTCGCTTAATCAAAGGGCACAGCGTGCGCTGCAATATTCTAAGTGCGATCACTCCCTGAGTTGACAATTTGGCGCATTTTGTACACACCGAAGAGTTCTTGTACCATGAAGGGCCCTTATCTCGCCCAATGACACCTCACAACCACTTTTATCGTTGCAACAAAGAAAATAATAAATTATTTAAGGTCACTTGAAACAACTTCGTTATTTTATGTCATGATTACGTAAACATTTTAGAATTACTTTGAACTTGCAGTATTCAAGTTTATTTTATTAATTAACAATTCCTTTGCTAGAGCCATGGTTTGAGTTTTCCTAAAGGATAAATTTCGAAATGAGGTTATGCGTCAAAGGAAAAAGTTACCGACATAGCTCGCAGATTAAGCAAACTAAAGTGATAATGACAAACCATATCTGCCGATGTTTGCTGAAGCAAACGAGTCGTAGAGTGACGACCCCATGCGTATATAGGGTACACAGGCACAAGCTAATGTATTTTTTTATGGAAATAAGCAGCAATAAGCCAGATGTTTAGGCATTCATAAACGCTCATACTTTTTAGGTCGGTAACGCGCGAATGCTTCAGGTTACCTATTGCAAGCGTTCATAAGCTACTTGTAATAGCTTAGCATTAGGCGGACCCTATCCTTGTTAGCTGACAAAGACGGAATAGTACTTCTTTTGAAAAACATTTGAGTTGTATAAACATCGTAATTACCGCTTATTCACCCTAAAAACTACAATAGCTAGAAAAAGTAAGTGTACAGCGAATAAGTTGCGGAGTTTTCACAGTTGTTACCCTAATGATAGTTTTACCGTATATTTGTGTTAGGACGCGGTCCGCCATCACTGTCTACCTAACTTGCTGTTACTTTGAACATGAGTCGCCTTAACCACAGTTTAAATAAACATGAAAAGAGACATTTTCATAATTCAAAACACTTTTGTGTTGAGAACACATATAAACACGAAACACTTTTGTGGTCCTATCTTTTCAACCAGCAGCCAGCCCTGGATTTACTAAAGGGGCAACCGGGTCTACTGCCCAGGGCGGCAAATTGTCAGGGCCGGCAAAATTTGGAGCATAATAAAAATATATTATATTTACAACAAAATTACTTAATTAATTTATTGTCTTACGCTCCAAATTATGCCGCCCGTACCGTTGCGGTGAAAACATCTTTAAATTAAAATAAATAAGATATTTTTCATTATTAAGAGAACAATATTATGACACATTTAAAAATAAATAATGGTGCGGCAGTTATATGGTGCCCAGGGACGGCGCTGATGTTAAAGCCGGCGCTGCTGCCAGCCGTAGGCAAGCTAGCTGTTTTTTCCTCCTAAGTGTTAACCGAATACGTTATGATTACGGAACCAAAAGTGGAAATCATTGCTGGAATGTTCCACAAATGCGGATCTTTAAATATGTACAGTAAATTTTAATTGTTATGCCGTAATATATATATTTTTAAGCCAACCCAATAAGTACTAAGAAGCAAGCTCTGTCTCGCAGAAGACTTTATAAAAATACAATTCACAGACATAAAATACAGCTAAACTCAAAACAACTATTAGTGGATCACAAAATATTTTTTCTAGTTTGGGGAATGAAACCGCAACAAGCTTCGTAATAGTAAATGATGAGACAGCTACTTAAATTACTGAACCAACCATGCATTCAATAATAATAATAACTAGGTTCGGAATACGATTGCCTAAATCAGTTACTTGGTTTTTTTTTAAATACTTCTTGGGTGAAAAAAAAGGATACAGCCAGCCTGATGTTAAGCAGTTGCCGTAGCCTATGGAAGCTTGCAATACCAGAGGTATTACTTGCGTGTTGCCGACCCATTTTTATATGTCCATATATGTTGAACTAGCTGTTGCCCGAGGCTCCGCCCGCGCGAAAGTCGGTTATCGCGATAAAAAGCCTATAGCCTATATGTTATTCCAGACTATAATCTATCTCTGTGCAAAATTTCATCCAGATCCGTTCAGTAGATTTTGCGTGTAAGAGTAACAAACATCCATACATCCATTCTTACAAACTTTTGCGTTCATAATATATATTAGTAGGATATTTTGAATAAGTTATACCACCAATTTGTGGTTTTAATATACAAACGAGTCTGCCTTATAAAATCAATTAGTATTTCCCGGTAACTGTCGCAAAGGATTATATAAATTAATACAGAAATAGGTTACCTATGTATGTATTAACAATATTATATTTTAATAGCTGTTGCCCGTGGCTCCGCCCGCATGGATTTCCTAAATTATAATTTAATAAAAATAAAACAAAAATGTCCCGAATGGAAAAAAATCTTGTGCGAGATACTTAACCCCAAATCTATATCCCATATCGCAAAATCTTAAACTTTATTACATTTGTTAAGAAAAAAATATTACTTAAAGATAGCCTGCTAATTATCCGTTCATACTTTAAGAACAAAAGTTGGTATTAGAGAGAAAAACAAAAGTGAAGGGTGGAACATTTTCCTAATTTTCTTTGCTCAGTTTGCCCGTCAGGTCTGGCGTGACACGCTATGAATGAGTTCCTGTTACACTTGCAATGGAACCAGTTATAAGTTCTACTGCTAGTGGCATTAATGGAAATTAGTTTGTAGAATGCTTCTACCTATTTGTCGAATACCTACCTTAGCCTCTAGACAAGTGGCATAAGCGACAGTCGAATCGAAAAGTCAAAAAAGAAAATGTATGGAATTTGACGTGAGTCTACGATTTAATGTCATAAACTTACGTCAAATCTCATACATTTTCTTTTTTGACTTTTCGATTCGACTATCGCTTATGCCACTTGTCTAGAGGCTCTGACTGTACAGTTGGTTTAGTGGTTACCTCATCTCATTTACCACTGCACGGCGGCGGCGTGTTGTGAGATAACCACACGGAAAAAAAAATTGTGATCCAATAATGGTTGTTCCGAGTCTGGGTGTACTTTGAGTCCGTTAATTGTATGTTTGCAAAGTTCCTCGCGACACGGCTTGTTCCCTAGTGCAACGCCCGCAGGGGTATTCCGTAAGAGCAAAAACAGAGCCACCGCAAAAACCGAGCACAATCTGTCAGATTGAAAATCGGTATTCCGTAAGAGCAAAAACCGAGCCTTTTTGACGTTTAGTCAATAGATTGTGCCGTCACCGAGCAATCACAAACGTCAGTTTGCCATCGCTGTTTCTTAGAGAATCAGCCGGCCGCACTTTAACTTGTTTCCGTCTTTTCAAAAACAAAAAACACTCAAAACAAAACCCTATATCAACCCATCTGGTGGTGGTATAGTAGGCTTATATCCCTCCAAATGTATGGAGCAGATCCGTGCCCAGCTGTGGGACGTTTATGGGGTACGATAATAATGATAATGAATGTCCATATATACATAGTATAGATTGACAATGCATATTACAATCGACTTTCTTTATACTCTGTTTTCAAATAAAATTCAGTTCTTGAATATAGATCAGTGTATCAGGATTTTATGTGTAGTTCAAAGGACGGTGGCTTAAAGGAAGCGTCTTATCGATGTATAGGGTAACGATACTCAGGGCAATTGATTGAACATAATCTACCAACGTTACAGCATCTCTAGCTGTACCGATTTTTGTACATTTTTATCTTAGAGCGTCGAGCGGCTAGTGGTTACGTATTGAGACACTAGCGAATATATAAAAGCATTTCATAATAATTTATTTTTTGTTTTTAAAAAGTTACAATATACGTAGTATTAGTATTGATGCTGTATCGCAATCAACCCATAACTATTTATGGGTTGATTCGTAACTTATATAACAGCTCGAAATACATAGGTATTTCGAGGATAAAAAGTACATTGGATGTACTTGCAGTGAATTATTCCAATAATAAGCATATTTCAGTATGAAGTATTTCATTAAAAGCATTTTCTTCGATTTAAAAATATATAATAAATACAAAAGAGGAAAAACAGAAGTTTCTTAATAACTATATTGCACTACTAGGGAGGCAAACAAACATAATCAAGGCTTCTAACCGTGACTATACGATACTTGGAGTCTATTTCAACTCCAAGTACAATCTGCTCTTAGATATTGTCACCAAAATTTCTCTTGTTTTATTTTATATTATTTTAAGTCCCCCCTTCGATCCCGAGGGTGTCGTAAGAGTCGACTAAGGGAGTAAGTCTAGCAGACAATATCCACTGCAAGAGAAGGAAAACTCGAAACAAAACCCTGTACCAACCCGTCTGGCCAGCGTGGTATAGTAGGCTAATATCCCTCCTAATGTTTGGAGGAGACCCGTGCCCAGCAGTGGGACGTTTATGGGTTAAGATGATGATTTTAAGTCCCGTCTCATATTATGTTCTTTTGTTATTAGGTTAATAATAGATAATAATAATATAATTGCATCTATTTATCTTTTGTACAAAATTGTTATCTCTACAAATTTTTATGTATGTACCTACCAATAACTTATATGTGTGGTGTATACTGTTAATGTAAGTTGGTAATAAATAAATAAATAAGGCCCGCCTTATGGTAAACGGTTACTGTCTAAAGACGCTTGCAACACCAAGACTATTACTAGCGCGTTGTCATTGTAAAAAACTTAAACTCCCTTCCTGATGTTGTAAAAATCCCGACAATAAGCTTATTCCCCATGCTGTTTTTGTATATCAGACAAGGAAATGAATACGTTATCAATGGCAATGAGTAAATTTCTGCCCTCGTTTTGATATTAAATTCGCATAAGGTCTGATAACAATCTCGTAAACCAATTTTTGTCTCCGCAACTTGGGTCATCCATCAAACAGATATTACAAAGGAGGTATGATTGGAAGGAAATTAGACAATTAAGTACGGACAGATAAGAGTATAAATGCAATTAGAAATACAATACGTACCTACCTACTATTATTTTCCGGCTAAACCGTGTATTAAGTGTAATTTGCACAAGAACATAGTATGCATTGTTTGATGGGTAAGTATTATTTAAGAGTAAAAACACATTATTATATCATCCTTACTAATATTATAAAGGTGAAAGTTTGTAAGAATGGATGGATGGATGGATGTTTGTTACTCTTTCACGTTAAAACTACTGAACGGATCTGGATGAAATTTGGCACACAGATAGATTATGGTTTGGCATAGCACATAGGCTTTTTACAGCGATAACCGACATCCATGCGACCGGAGCCGCGGGCAACAGCTAGTATAATATATATATAATAGCAACCCATGTTTGTCCCACTGCTCTCCTCTCTTATATCACGGGAAAGCACTCTTTCCCGTGATATAAGAGAGGAGAGCAGTGCCCAGTGAAAATAAGGCCTAAACCCACTGGTTTAGGCCTTATTTTCACACGCCGGCCTAATGCGGGTTGGTGAATCAGACATGTCTTTAGAATTTCTTCTAAGACATGTGGGTTTCTTCACGATGTTTTCCTTCACCGTTAGCAGATAGCGAATCATTTGATTAAAACATATAAACTCCACAAAGTGAAATTCTCATTGCTACTTGCCACCCGGGAGCAAACTCGCACCACTTGCGTGCAAGTCGTTTACTTTCCCGCTCGGCCACCACCACTTTTTTTTTAAACACTTTATTATATATTATTAAATCATAAAAACATTACGTTTTTCTAGCAAGCTTTTATTTACAATTCAATGGACCGAATATCGAATATTATAGCAGAAAACAGGCAATCAAATCAGTACACGAGAAGGCGCAATCATTGCATGTCAGCATGCAATTAGCCCCACATACATCCAAGTTGACGAGGTCACTGCAATAAACCCATATTGATTTGCTCTAACGTATGAAATTCTAAAAGCAATGTTCACATTGGCACAAGATGCTGGGCCAGCATGTTGGGGGAAATTATCGGCTCCTAAAGGCAAACTACACATTGGCGTTTTGATCAATATGAATGCGGAAATGTTTGCAACAGCAGCAATTTATATATAGGTTTACCTTTATTTAGGTACCTTAGTAAAGCAGAACGACATATAGAGGGCTATTAGCTTAATATACCACGCTGGCCAGATTGGTTTGTATAGGGTTTTGTTTCGAATTTTCCCTCTCTTGCAATGGATATCGTCTGCCTGACTCCCTTAGTCGACTCGTACGACACTGGTACCCTCGGGATAGAACGGGGTGGTGACATTTGTATTCTTAATCCATCACCACACGGACAATCAATCAATCCTTTAATTATGTGCATGCAAAATCGACACTGTTCTGCACATATAATACGAGTATGTTCTATCTAGTCCGTGTGGTGACGGATTAAGAATACAAATGTTACCACCCCATTCCATCCCGAGGGTGTCGTAAGAGTCGACTAAGGGAGTAAGTCAGGCAGACAATCCACTGCAAGAGAGGGAAAACTCGAAACAAAACCCTATACCAACCCGTCTGGCCAGCGTGGTATAGTAGGCTAATATCCCTCCAAATTAATGGAGGAGACCCGTGCCCAGCAGTGGGACGTTTATGGGTTGAGATGTATGTATATGTATGTATGTATGTTCTATCGCCAACTACCAACATACGCCAAGTAGATATATTAATTATTTTATATTATCGGAGGGATTTTTTTAAAACCCTCTTCGTTGCGCCAACCAACATGCTGGCCCAGCACCTTTGGCCAATGTGTAAGCGGCCTTAAGATGTAGTGCTAAATTCTCGTGTAGATTAGTTTAAATTGAAGTCGAGGTTCGAAAAGTCGGATATAGACTGACATAGGAAATGAGACGTCCTTCCTTTAGCATACGATTGCCAACTGTCGCTGCCGTCTGATGTTACTAGGTGAAAGATACCTTTTTAAAAATAAATATAGCTAGTATTTGGGTATGTTATTTTGACTGCAGTTGCGATTTAAGTGGTTATATTTTTGATACTACAAAGGACAAACAATTGTGTATCCAAATATTTTTTTACCTAAATGAATTTTCAGTTACCGGCCTAGATACGTATTTCAGGTATACTTACACATTCAAAATCATAAAGCACTTAGGGAACCTTTTTACATAAACAACAAAAACCCAGCTCGGCTCGATGCCAAGATATCATTCTTTTAAACCTATTTTATCGTAAATAAAGTTGAATCGAAGACTCGACCCGACCTCTCCTGTTACTTAATATTCAAGCAATTAACGTACTGCCTTCGAATATCTGCAAAAGCCGTATCGATATAACGATACCGTTTTTATACCGAGATTATTTATAGTTTTTTTAGGTGTAGATTTATCAGGACTGAGAGGCTATAAGCCTCTAGCTAAGTATAGGTTTGTTATGCCCAGTCCAAAGATGGGAGACTATTTTCTCAAAACATATAAACCCTCCGTGCCGTAGAAGGTGAAGCCGTCGGCCCTGTGTATAATCTCTCCGGTCGTGTTTGATTGCCGTCCCATCATTGGACTATAAGAATGAAGGAATAAGAGTACATTTGTTTGCGTAAAAACTTCTGCACTATTATAGTGTGTGCCTCGCGAGCTGGCTTATCTCCCTTGATATCTGGCCACCTAACCGACATTCGGCTAGAGGACGATATCTAAATTTATTCTTCACCTGACTGATAAACTATGAACAGCTTAAACTTGTGGGCTTAAAGTATGATTTTTTGCACAAACATTTCTTATATAATGTAGCAATCACTAAGAAAGTATTTTTGTACCCCTGGATGGGGTTTGAAAAGGGTCTGTGTGTTTGAAGGAATTTCCTATACCTATGTATATATTTACGTCCTAGTTAGTTCGAAATATCCATATAATAATAAATTGACTGGTATATAATTTATAAATATGTTATTATAAATATGATCCGTCGCAATTTTTCTGCAAAAATGGAAATATTTTTCAAAAGACCTTTTGACAAGAAAACTTCAGGTCCCCATTTAATCACAATAGTTTTCACAATATCTAAAATATATTTAATAAGCTTTAAAATCTTTGTTGTACAGCATTTTACAAGCTGACGCGAAAGGAGCTATCTACTTGACGACTAAAAATGGAACGTTTCCAATAACGCTGACGTCCCTCAAGTCCCGTGACGACGATACATCGCAACGTACTCCAGACATTTTGTCTGCCACCGCTAAAAACCTGTCAGACGACGCTTCAGAACATGACTATTGGGAAACCTCTGAAATGTTGCTCACAAATTATATAAACGCTACTTATGATGACGTAGACGCGTATACATTCAAGCAAACATCTAAAAGGAGTATCAACGATGCAGTGTCTAAGAATATTACATTAGTTTTGGAAAATTTGTTGAAGAATTATGAAAATTCGCAATTGCCTACTCATGGAAAAGGTACAGTTGCATTTACTTTCTTTCATATTTTGACTAAGAAAGACACAGTCTACCTAATGATAAGCAATTACCGTAAGCCTATAGACGTTTGCAATATAATTGACATCGCCGACGCGTTGCCGACCCTATAATTTTACTGGCAAGATGGCAGGATGTACAAAATGCTACAACTATAAACTAAAACAGAACACATATTTAATATTTCTAAATAACATTTTATACTTTCAGGTTACCCAACGGTTGTCCAAACAAATATTCTAATAAGAAGCATGGGACCAGTTTCAGAATTAGATATGGTGAGTATTCGTTTTATAAGAAAACACATTTTTTACTTTAAAGCTTTGTGTATAGGTATAACGAAATCAAAAGCTAGCAAATCCGACTTTAGACGGTCCGTCGCCGTAGCCAAATAACTACACGACTATACCCTATGTCAATTGAATATATAAATAAGGTAAACAAAACTTATCTGTTTAAAGTTATCACACATAATGTCACTAAATGGCACAAGTAACACATTTACATGAATTTCGAAAGTTTCAACTTGATTAACTAGCACTGTTTATACCAAAATTAGTTTTAAATCAATTAAATAAACTAATTTGAAAAATCTAAGTCGTAAAATTTGGATAACTGTCATTCGCAAAATGATGTATTGTCTATGGTCCCATTGTGTAAAATAGTGATGTGCGAATAAATATAATCGACGCGCTCAATTTAAGTTTTTAGTGATCGATTATGTCTGTAGTAAATCGAATTTCGCATTTCCGATCAATTAAAAGATATAAAACACAAAGTAGATTTTTTAATTAACAATCAACTAATGTATATTACCAAAATTTAAGTCCGCCTTTATACATTAATGTTTTTGTGTATAATAAAGTTTTAAATAAATAAGAAATGAAGTAATTTTTTTATTTTGTTTTATAATTATTTATATATATTTATTTACAACATAAGGTAGTCTTATCCATACGTCAGACTTTTTCCGTACCTATCTGTATATTATTATAACTGGCTTTAATAATTAAAAAAATATATACATACATATTTATACTTGAAGAACAGTTTTATTTATTTATCCTACCTTTTTCTGTCTTCGCAGCGGTCAATGTGCAGAATTTAGTACGTACACAACCTATAAGTACACATTATTATTTCCTAATTCTATTGAAATATTATCACTGAGTATCGAAAAAAGTTTGTTTGTTAGTACCTATTGACTATAAACAACGAAATAAAAAAAAACTGTTAATTCAAATAATTGAATTTATCGAATCGAATAATATTATCATTATATCATAATTATTTGTCAGTGCACGTGGACATCACTAAAATGTCAATGGTCGGGTTGTGTTTACCTTATTTATATATTCAATTGACACAGAGTATACACGATAGTGTATTTCACATAGCATGGGTACTGTGACGTTTAACATTTTATGATGACGATGAAAGAAAATGATCGAATCAATCTTTAACCAATTGTCTTAACGAACGATCAAGAGCCTAGAGTATTCAATTAATAAGTTTTAAATTAATCGTCTCTTATTTTCATTGATATTTATCTTCAAATGTCAAACGTCACAGTACCCTTGCCATGTGAAAAATACAACATGAAAAATACCATAGTTATATGCATGTGCGTGAGTACAAACCTCCACTGCTCACTTCATTCGTATCCTGAGGTTAGTGAGCCTGAGTTATACTAACACAGAAGTGTGTTACAAAATTTTAACCTCAGCCATTGCAAGCGTACATAGGCTACAGTAATTGCTTACCATCAGACGGGCCGTGTGCTCGTTTACCCCCTAATATATATAAAATTTTAGATGGATGGATAGATGCCTAATCAAGCCAAATTGGCTAAATGGATCTGGAAGAAATTTAGCATAGATCCATTATAAAATGAAATAGCAAATAGGCTTTTTATCCCGGAAAAAAGTAGTCAGTATCATTTTATTACCTTGACGATTTATAATTCAGGGGCCAGTATAGGTTGTATATTTATTCGTAGGTAAATGGAAACAAGCGGGCAATTGCTCTGCTTAATTTTTCCTGTCGATGACATCATACACTTGTGTATAGCACACTATAGTTAACTAAAAAACACTAACGCACACACTTATAATAACACATGTAGTTACTATAGTTCTTCACCGTTTGACATTTAAAGATCAATGAAAACGTTATACGATTAAATTAAAACCTATCAGTTGAATACTCAAAGCTCTTGATCATTCAATAGCCAATTTTGACTGCCTCGGTGGTCCAGTGGCCGCAGTATGCGACTGCTGTTCACGAGGTTGTGGGTTCGATTCCCACACAGGACAAAACTTTGTGTGACCCACAAAGAATTGTTCTGAGTCTGGGTGTAATTTGTGTCCGTTAAATTGTATGTTTGTAAAGTCCCGCGACACAGAGCTTGTTCTCTAGTGCGGGAGTTGTCTTTTACAAAAAACCTATACCCATGCTATGTGAAAGATACTATAGGTAGTGTGATTTATTTCTACTAATAGTCGTGACCTCTGCCGTTATATTATTTTTTAAAGTTTTGAGACGTATTGCATTTGTTTGTGTCCTATTACGTCACAAACGAGCGTGTACGTGTTTTTTGGGTAGCCAACACGCAAGTGTAGGCATACTTGTGGCAAGTGTAGCGTCCATAGGTTACGGTAACTGCTTAACCCAGGTAGTACAAGTACAAAAAAAAGTAATAACATTTATTTCTATTCCAGGATTATTCAATGGATTGCTACTTCAGGCAGTACTGGCGTGACACTAGACTGTCGTTTTTCGGCCCCATCCGCTCTCTGTCACTCTCTATCAAGATGCTGGAAAGGATTTGGCGGCCGGATACCTATTTCTACAACGGCAAACATTCTTATGTGCACACGATAACTGTTCCCAATAAACTGCTGAGGATTAGTCAACACGGAGACATTTTATATTCGATGAGGTAACCTAACATTATATACATAGATTTTTCTTTTTTAAATTTTATTTAGGGTATTCCTTCAATGGAAGCATATCAAACCCATTGTACCCAAAACAATAACTTGCTCTCAATATCTAATAGTATAAAGCGGGTGGGTGCTGGATTCTGCGTCACCAATTTGTAGAATGCCCGGGCTAATTCTGATACTGACTCACTCACTTCCCTGCGATCAACGCCATCATCGACTCCCTCTCTACCTCGTTCCGGACACACTCCATCAACGAATATTGCACATCTTCTACCTTTCCAATATATCCTTAGATGACAGCGTAATTATTCGCTATTTATTCGCGTTTTGCTATGTTTGGTCCTATTTAATTGAGGGAAAGATTATATATAGACACAACATCTTGTGTTGTTCAAAATAAAATAGGTACGTCTTTACATTTTTTACTGCCAAAAAGGCAAACAAGCATGGCCCGCTTGATAGTAAGCAGTTACCGTAGCCTATGGACGCTTGCAACACTGGAGGTATCACTTACGCGTTGTCGACCCTTTAAAACCTTTATAACTCGTTTCTTGAAGAACCCCTTGCCATAATAGTCTCTCGGAAAAACCTTACCTCTTCCTGCCTGAATTTTTTTTTATAATACGTAACGATTATTATTTACTACAGAGAAGTTGTTTTAAAAATAAATTCGCTTATAATATCTGCGCGACAGCTTCTCAAGCACACCAAGGTTTATGCAGCCGTATTGGGTAGTTATACACGTAATGAAACTAAGTATCAATATGCAAACGAACGAAATTAATAATACTATATACTGACCTAATCATGCAAAGCGAAAAGAACTTATTAAAATTAAATGAAAGTAATTTATCACCTTGATATGCTACAAAAACATTAACGCATATGAGTCGATCAATCTACTAATTAAACCCAAGCTTATTACCTATTATGAGTACGTACACAAATCCCAATTAAGGTCTGAAAATAATTAATGTTCATACCCTTTACATAACCAAAGCGTCCGACATTTTTAATTGACATAATGAAAAATTTCCCTCGATCCGATTACTCTGTGGAGTTTTCAATGAACGCAAAATTCTCGTTTTATAATTCTTATTTTATTCTTAACGGTACGCCAAGTACTGAGATATGATCGACATTCATCATGATTTTGTTCTGCATTGTAGTTTCACGACGGTAAAAATATAAAGACGAAGGTACACACCGTGCTAAAGATTCGATGCCAGAGATACTTTTTTCGCTTTGTGATTCATCAACCTCTTCATGCATGAACAAACGTAAATGGTACTTTTAATTGGTAAATAATACTTACATACTTATGTGATTGACCTGTTGGTCTTGACTCTAGGGCAATCCTGACTGCTAATTCGAATTGGATCGCTTCCTACCCACGATACGTTGATATGCGTTTAGTTCTAATCACACACAACGACCGACACCATTGTGTGTACGGTAAGGTGGAGGTCCTTCCCCTGTATGGCTCGTTTGTATGCTGCCTACCTCCCTTTAAACTATAATTTTGTTTTCAACTTTTAGTTCGTAAATAAAAACACTCGTTCATACTCTTTGATCGCCCCTGACAACCCCGTCTGTTCCGCGCATAGAAAATAAAATCCTATGGTTCCACCTCTCTACACAGCGTAATGACTCGTTTTATAACAGAATTGCTGTATGTAAGTATTATTATTTATTTATTGCATAGATAGACGCTGTAAATACCGACCTTAAAAATCTTTGAAATAACATTTTTAAAACTGGCTCATAAATTAGTTAGCATGAGCACAATTATTATTTCAATGTCTGGGTGTAGGTATGTATTTAGTAATATATAGGTACGTTCACCAGTTGCCAGGCTGCCAGGTTGCCATAGTACAGGCTCTGCCTCTTTTGGAAGATGGTCATGTGTGAAATTTCGAAAAAAAGTGACCGAGGCAGTCAGCACCAGTATTTTTACTCAATATAAAATAAATACCTTTCATCGACTTTAAAAGAGCTAAATACTAAGCAATTGAAAGGTCTGAATAATACATAAAACGGATTGGATAAGGGGATCTAATTTCACTAGAGAATATGCAAGTGGAAACTCGTTAATCGGTTTAGTTCGGACGAAATTCGCCAACAGAAATGCCCCGTTCAACGCGACAAACAGAAGTCTGGCGATCCTTTCAGTTAATCGGGCCACTAGTTTGCACACTCTCAACTATTTACTGTTCCTCCATTCTGCAAATTATTGATGATTTAAGCCGATTTTTTTCCATCACATCACTACATCATATGTATACCTAAGCGAACAAGTCTGTCTAGGGAAGGATCTCCAGTGTTCATTTAGGGATGCGTTTAAAAAAACGCGGTAACTATTACATAATTGATTACTATTGGACCTAGACCTATTGGTTACTTAGCGCATAATTTAGTGCATGCCGTGCTCTTCTTTAAGTAATGGGGCACTTAGACTTAAGTTGCATTGTTTATTATTATGTAAAAGTGTACTCATTGTTGTTGAGCCAAATAAATAAATAAAATAAAATAATGCGTTTATTAAATGTCTAAGATTTGTGTCTCTTTTTAATATAATATTGAAGCTATATGTCTGAAATGTTGCACAGACCTGGCGATAAGGAAAAAGTTAGGTAGTAATGGGTGGATGAAAGGGTAAGGCATAAATTGAAATATATATATAGCTTTAGAGTACCTAGGTACGATATTAAAACGTATACGTACCTGTACACTTTCCGTATTTTACAGGTTAACGATCAAAGCGAAGTGCCCCATGGAACTGCGCAATTTCCCAATGGACCGACAATCATGTCCGCTGATACTTGGGAGTTGTAAGTATTTTTCTAAATAAATACTTTAGTAGGTAAAATACTGACTGATTTCTTACAAAGTAATAATAATCCTGCAGACCGATAGACTGACCGGCGGCTATGTAAGAGACTTCCCCGTGTACTAGAAAGCACGTAGGTTACGTTGTTGGTCCTACGCTTGATCTCTCTCCAGTTGTTTTGTATTGCCGTCCCACCGGACTATAATATGAACTGCCCCTCTAGACAAGTAGCATAAACGGTAGTCGAATCAAATAGAATAGAATGGAAAAGGTGGAATTTGACATAAGTTTACGATATAATGTCACCTTAATGTTACCTTAATCTTTCTCTCTTTTAGATGCCTACTCGAATCAACAGCTTGTGTATCAATGGCAGAACTCTGAAAGTGTAAACTTTGTGCCGGGCATGACCCTTTCACAGTTTGACCTCATCAGCTTTCCTTATAGAAATTTTACATTTGCTCGACGAGAAGGTAAGCAGTTACTTATTACGAGTCTCATGACAATATTCGGTGCTACGATAAAAAATGTACATCGGCATTCTATGTCTTTTAATAAACAGCTAATTAAACACTATACCTACTTAGTGCCTATGGTCACGAAGCTTAGTGGTTGTGGTAAGCTTTAACTGCTTTTCATAATAATTGCGACCTATCCGTTATATTATTGCTTTTGATTTGACAATTAAGAAATTTAACAACAAAAACTATAACTCATTTTCTTAGATTTTTGCTTTTTGCGTTAGGTAGTTTATGGTACAACAAGTCTTAAAGGCCAATAGAGTGCCAAATCTTAAAATACACTACTGTTAACTAAACAATTTAACAAATATTTTAAGTATACGGCAATAATTAAAATCAATCAATAATTCTATGTAGCGTCCGTGTCACGTATAGGTACGGCGGATGCCGATATGCACAGTTTTTGTCAAAGTACCTTCACAAATAAACACATGTTTAGTTTTTCTTTAAACAATGTCTATGGGTACCTACATTGTGAATTGTTCATGACATTCATCATAACTATTAAGTGCTTGTTCATTACTTTTCCGCACAAAATAAGCACATTATTAATTTATTTGCGCGTGACTGTACGAACTAAGTACAAAGAAGTTTTATTCATTTAGTAAGAAAGTTTGTCGGACGCAAACAGGAGTAACCTCCCTTATTACGTAGCCTATACAAATAAGAACGTAGTTGTACTCGCATAATGTTATATGCTTGTTTGATTATATCGGGATATAGAAGGAAGGTATGAAGTGCTTTTCAGATTATCAATTTTTTTAATAAAGCAACTTAAAATGTGTTAACGCTATCAATATTGAAGGCGATTGGAACGAGGGAAAAGCTCTCGAACCAACGTCGCCTCTCATAACAGAGTTTTCATCTCCACTAATCACGACACGAACCGTTCGTACACTTTATCCGCTTAACGCTTAATATAATTTCGCGCAGGTTCAGGTACGGAAAATACTCACATATTCACAACAACCTGGGAAATTCATTTAAACTTTCGTGGTGCACACCAAACAGAACTGCATATTGTATTTGTTCAAAGTACCTTTTATTATTTTTCAATGTTTATTTGCTAGTAAATATTCCGTAACATATAGATAGGTAGGTCCTTATATTACCGATGTTACGAAGGTAAATTCCTTCAAGTAGGTACGTATCCACGGGGAAACTCACTCAACCGTAAATGACTTACCCGTTTCTTATTTACCGAAAATTTCTATGCTACGAACACGTCGTGTTTTAGCATTTTTATCTTAAATTGCCTTGCAAAATAGACCTCAAGTGCTTCTTTTATAAATATGATTTGCTTTTTTCGTCTCGGAGGCAAATACAAAATAATGTCAAACGAATTGTAACATGGCGCGGCAATGACACGAATCGGCTTTTACGCTTCGAGGAATTTACATTCGCAAAAATGGCAGAAGTTATGTAACGATGTGAACGATCATTGCTTTTTAGTATTGAATAGGTATGTATGGTAATATTTATATCTTAATCTATCGACAATGAATTGTCAGTATACCTACGTATATATGTAGGTACGTACCTACTGAACTGTGGCGATTTTTGTTTTATTGTATATTTATACTAATAATACATTTCCATATAGTCTACGTAGGTATAGCTCTTTTTTCAACAATTGAAACTAAATGGTCAGAAAAAATATCAAGGTACTAATAACACAAAACTAATACTTAATATAAATTTGTGTTGCGCTCTGCAGTGATTTTGTAGTTATTTGGTACTTACCTACATTATATTTTTATGTTTTATATAACGTGGCTTTTATTGGTAAAATCGAAATCGGTTCAGTAGATCAAGAAACTACTCCTTACAACCTCACAACCTCACAAACTCACATACTTTTCTTTATAATATTAGTATAGATAATATTACATATAGGTACGCTTCACCGTCAACATTTAGTTTTATGTTGAATATCTTTTCAGGTGACTTTTCAGTGCTTCAAGTATCGTTCAACCTTCAACGACATACGGGCTATTTCCTCATACAAGTGTACGTGCCATGTATACTTATCGTAGTCCTTTCTTGGGTATCTTTTTGGATTCATCGAGAGGTAATGTAAAAACACATTTATTTTATTTAGACGTCTTTCAATGGGGTTAAGTCGTAAACCTTTGTTTTCAGGCCACTTCGGATCGCGTGGGTCTAGGGATAACGACTGTGTTGACACTTTCGACGATAAGTTTGGATTCACGTACGGACTTGCCTAAAGTACGATACGCTACTGCCCTCGACTGGTTCTTGTTGATGAGCTTTTTCTATTGCATCGCCACTCTTTTGGAGTTTGCCGGCGTGCATTATTTTACCAAAGTAAGTAGGATAATGTCAAAAAAGTTTAATGATTTTATTTTTGTACTACCACGATAGGGAACAAGCGTAAGTACGACCCGCTTGATGGTAAGCAGTTATAGCCTGTTGACGCGTGTAATACCAGGCATAGGCCATATACCATATACCATACCATTACCTACTCCCGCGTTATCTACCTACATCCTGTAGGTAATGTTCAGAATTTTATGTTATTGGAAAACATTATTTTAAAAACAGTTTTCCTTTTGAATGATTTACTCTGAGGTGAATCGAGGTTCGTTTTCAATCAGGCTTTCTCGCTTGTAGGTACATCTCTCTCAAGAAAAAGAATAAACTTACCAGAACCAGCATCAGGCAGGGTGAGAATAAACTAAAAAACACTTTGATAACAAACAAATTAAAAAACTAGTGCACGACGTTAATAGTACTTATAAGCTATATTTTATACGATGAATAAGTGCACTTATACAAGTCAACTTTATACACACAGAGTAACTAATTACTGATTTTT
This sequence comes from Trisateles emortualis, assembly GCA_947095525.1. Lineage (NCBI taxonomy): Eukaryota > Metazoa > Arthropoda > Insecta > Lepidoptera > Erebidae > Trisateles > Trisateles emortualis. Next base: position 12,831,129 of record OX352736.1, on the reverse strand, counting down.
GTTTATACAATGGACTAGCCTACATAATCAACAATTTTAAAGAATACAACACAAGGATACACAATTTTTAGATTACATACAAATAAGTATTTAGAAATACCCTCAAACGAAAACAATATCGCTAGGTACTTACCTTCTTTAGATTTGAATTTTTTGCACTTAATTGCTACATTAGCTACAAAAGCCGCTAAGCACAATAATATTATGAAAAAAAAAAATTGTTAACAAGCTAAAATTCTTATTATTGCTAAAAAATAAAAAAAAATACTATTTAAATTACAAATTAAAGCAAATAAATAAAACGTTTCCAGTTCACCATTGTGTCTAGTAGGTACCTAGTCTACCTGATGCTGATTTTCTACTGCTACCCTCTGCTTCCTTCAAAGTAATTAAGCATTCATTAAATTATCATCTCAGCCGATAGACGTCCAATGCTGGCCATTATTAATGCTTGTCTTATGTCCAGGCCTATGGCCATAGGACAAGGCGTATTAACAATAATTAAGGAAAAAACTACAAAACATGAATTCTTTTACCGACCGTACATAATAGTCAATAAGTTTTTTTTTATAAAAGATAAATTCTTCCAGGTCGGATCGGGTGAAATAGTGATCGACGATGCGGAATGGGAGGAATTGATCGAAGAAGTGGGTGGTGATGCTTTCGCTGCCCGACAGCTCGCAGTGCGGAGGCGAAGTTCTGCTCGGTCTGCCACCAATTTTGTAAGTACCTTCATTGCTATTAAATACACTAGGTACTTTTAAAAGTTTCCAGCTGGAAAAAGAGCAGATATCTTTATCACCTTGTGATAATGATAATTCGCTTTTAACCCACTGTACTTCCGAGTTGGCTTTAAGTTCTAAGACATGAGGTCCCTAAACTTCTAACTTAAGAACAGTTACTCACTACGACCTTATGCATCGATGCTAACAAGTAAGTTCTAAGATAAAAACAGGATGTTCCGCGATTTCAAAAAGTTTGCTACGCATTATCGACTTTCAAGTGCAGCGTTGCGTTTAAAAATACATAGATGCAAAGTGTGTAAAAGGTCTTAACGGGTAATAAGTATTCTTGATGGCCTGCTTCTTATACGTACAAGTTGAATACATCTATGACCGTCATTGACTTTATTGAACAAAATGAATAAAAATAAAAAAATGTCAAAGACATTGAATCTCTATGATACAATATATTATTATGTAACATTCATTGCATCTTCTATTCTAGAGTTTCACTCTCCCCGCTCAAGGGAATACGGAGGACGGCGATCGACCTACCGAGCAGAGCGCTGTTCGACTGACTATGGAACGTACCACACAGACCGAGACTAGAGTACCGCGCTGGCGACAACTGCTGTACTGTCTGGCTGGAGACGACCGATACAGGCGGCAAAGACAAGTTGAAGCTGGTAAGGATCTTCATCAAATAATAAACATTGCCTCAATAACACTTCGAATCCTGACACCGTAGCGCAAGGAAGCCGCACTCATGGCGCAAGCATACTTACAAGAATGCACGAGGTACGGAAACAATAAGAACATTATCATACCAACTTATCTTCGAGTGGGATACCTATCTTCTACAACCAAATCATCAACAATCAAAATAATAATAATACTTAGACCGATTTCAGCCGAGATTAGCCAACTGCGCATAATAATTAGTATTATACGCACAAGAGGACAAACACAGGTGCATCCCGTATTCCTTCAGTTTCATAGTTCAATAGAACAGTTATCAATACAACCAGAGAGACCAGCCGTTGGACCAGCGGTTATCACAAACGGGTAAATCACAATAACAATCCAGGACCATGACTACCTACTAATTTAACAAATTTAGCTTGGGTATTTCTGTTTCCCATTTTGAGTAGGTAAGTTAATACTAACAGGAAACTCGCAAATTAAATAATTACCTACTACCTACTTAATTGCACAAAGCGTCCAACCCACGAAAATAAATGATAACCTCGGGTTATCAACAATTAAAATAAATTGAACTGACTTGAGGAAAATAGACGATGTGATAGCTAACTATCTATACTTAGGTAGTTATAATCAAATCGTAAATAATTACTCTGTCACGGACCGATACTCAAAGCAAACATGCGATTATAAGTCAAAGTCAAAGTCAAAGTCAAACTCATTTATTCATATAGATCAAATACATGATACTTATGAACGTCATAAAAACAAATGCCAGCATACTTTTTTCCTACGGCCAATTCGCTGACTAGGGTTGGGCCTCGAGAAGAATTGGCAAGAAACTCGGGCCACTCTTTTTAATTGCCAGAGTATAACATTTACAATTTGGTATGAGTTACAATATTAGTGTTAACAAAAAGGGACGGAACCCAATATTCCATACAAAATTAAATTTAAGTAAAAAAAAAAAAAATTTTAATAAGGAAACAATGAAGGGAAAAAATGAATTTAGCTTTCCACTGTATGGCAATGAGGGATCCTTTCCTTTTGTATGTATAAGATAGAAACGTGTCGAGATCACATTGCGTTCTTAATAAGAATCTAAAAACTATATCTTTATTATTTAAAAATAAATCATGCCAAGATTGACCAGCCACCCCAAGTAGCACCCGTTCACGAGCATGACGCACGGACCAGCCATAATTTCCTTCGCCATATTAGAGGGAAGGAAATGACCCGGCCAATACGACACCACAAGCAATGGCATTTCAGTGAGCATGACAATCCAGGACATAATAATAAAAAATAAAAAAACTAAATAGAAAGTCAATAATGATCACAAAACGTCTCCTTACAAATTTATAGTTATTATTCTTATATAATTCTGTATCAAAATTAGCAACTAACCCCATGACTTTTTATCATTTAGAAAGTCATTAATAGTGTAATAACCCTTGCTTAAAAGATGATTTTTTACCGCTAGTTTAAATTTGTGTAAGGGTAGGTTCATAACTTCAAGAGGTAGTTTGTTATAAAAACGTACCCCGAGTCCCACAAATGAATTGTGGACTTTATGTAGGCGGTGATATGTACCAACAAGTTTGTGTTTGTTTCTTGTGTTTATTGAATGAATATCACTGTTTTTACAAAACAGGTGTAAATTTTGTTTAACGAACATGATGTTGGCTAAAATGTACTGAGATGCAACTGTCAGAATGCCTATTTCTTTAAACCTTTCTCTAAGTGAAACTCGTGCTCCTAAATTGTAAATAGAGCGTACTGCTCTTTTCTGGAGTATAAATATAGTTTCAATATCAGCAGCTTTTCCCCATAGTAGTATTCCATAAGACATAACGCTATGAAAATAACTAAAATAAACAAGCCTAGCTGTTTCTATGTCTGTAAACTGCCTTACTTTTCTTACTGCGAAAGCTGCGGAACTAAGTTTCCCTGCAAGACACGATATATGAGCACCCCACTGAAGCTTGCGATCTAAAGTCAAACCCAAAAACACTGTAGATTCAACGAAATTTAATGATTCACCGTTCAAAATTATATTACTTAATGTAAGATTTCTAGTATTGGGCATGGTAAACTTAACACACTTAGTTTTTTTTGAGTTTAACAGTAGATTGTTTGCATTAAACCAGTCCAGAACTTTCACAAGTGAACCATTCACAGTCTCAAGATTTGATTCTTTACGGTCTACCTGAAATATAAGTGACGTGTCATCTGCGAATAGTACAATGTCGCAAAAATCCTGTACATGGAAAGGCAAATCATTAATATAAACTAAAAAGAGAAAAGGACCAAGAATTGAGCCCTGTGGGACACCCATACCTACAGATAATCCTGAAGATCTACTTATAAAAAAATACTGTTTGAACAAAATAACGCTTGTCAGTCCTTTTACACGTGCAGTCTGTGGGTCCGTTTTACGCAGCGGACATACAGCGACCTACGTGTCCAATATAATAATGCACTCAGGGTTTTGTTGGGTCTGCCGTGGCGATGTAGTGCCTCCGGGATGTTTGCGGAGATCCGAATTGATGGTTTTGCCGCCATCATGAGAAAACGGAGCGCCTCTCTACTGGCTCGAGTCCGAAGCAGTACCAACACCATCCTGGGTGTTTTTATGGATCGGTGGGAGTCGCCTATTATGAGGCGGTGGATGCGGCTCCACACTGCTTTTAATTAATTTAATTATGAATTGTTAACTAACACTAGTATGTTAAAAAATTAAAATTGTTACTAACAAAATATGGAATATTCCGAATTAAATTATTATTAGGTATTATAAATATCGTTATTGTTGATACGACATTGATGAAATTATAACATTTCTTTCACAGGTAGCAGAGGTCATATCAACAGCGTGTCCCACATCGACAGGGCTGCCAGAGTTTTGTTCCCAGCTTCATTCGCTCTGCTAAATCTGTTTTACTGGATGGTCTACGCATTTTCTAACGACGACTTTGCATGGAGTGACAACCCTATGAACACATTATCCCATTAAAGTACCTACTAACGTTTTATGTATATCAAAATAGAATAAAAGCATTAGGTATTATATATTTTTAGAAAGGTAGTCTTGTAATGGTTTAGTTACAAATTTATTATAAAATCATAAAATGTTAAGTGTTTTTTGCAATCTGTACTTTTTAGCGCACGGTCTTGCGGTGAAACGTGGTGAATTTTTTGTATCGTGCGGTAGAGACGAATAAATTTCATCGCTATGCGCGTCCCTTCTATGACACTGACTGTGACTTTCTGCGTTGTTTCTTCTTTACGTCATAGTCTGGTAAAAAGGCGGACCTGAGCAGGGCTATTTATTGTAGTAGAAATGTATTGTAAAACGCAGTATTTAAGATGTAGGTATTTATCTGTGGTATATAACTTAGAAGTAATGCAATAGCTTTTTTGTTAGTAAGTAATCTCAATTACATCAAAGCTGTTACCTAAGACGTTCTGCATATAAAACTGTGTAAAACAGCTCATGACTACATAATTCCGTTTGCATCATGTTTGAATCTATGCAAAAAGTTGTAGTGTGTATAGGGTCTAAATCATTATAGGTCCTACCTAATCATATTTTATGTTATGTTTGGTAATTCTATTTTGTAAATTTAAAAATGAGTTCGTCCAATTGACATATTTTTGATTGAAGAATAAGAGAAGTAAATTGTTTTTATTTATTATCTTAATTGTAAAAAGGGTCTAAATGTTGTAGAAATAAAAAGCGTGCCAAATATTTCTTGTGTTTTATTATATTGAAAACTAAAGCTAGTAAAGGGTATAGTGAATCTTGTTGAAGTCGGAACTCATGAACACTTTTATCTTAAGTTTAATAAATACGATGATTTTTCTATTTTATTACAAAATATATAAGGTTTAGTATAAAACATTCCTAAGTCTTGCATGTGGGGCTTTACAAACATTCATATATACATAATACCCACATTATATTTTATAATAATATAAGCCTCATTGACGGTTAGTGAAAATATATTATTTAAATTTAAATTATTGCATGACTGTTACAACCACAGATATAGATATACATAGATAACGCAAGTATCACAGTTTGTATTAAAATCAAGCGTGCCGACTTTTTAACACCTACTGTGACGTCACAGCCGAAATTTAGTGACGAGAAATCCAAACCGATTCAAAGACACTGATGCCGCCAATGCTCCTCCGGCCGCTACGATTCAATCGATTCAACTGGAGCCGCCCGCACCGCGGTGATTATCTCACTCTTACTCATAATTTTAATGTGAGTAGTCGCGCTTTTGAGCGATTTTATTCTGTCAACGCTTTTGGTTACGTTCGCATAATGTCAAGTAAGTTTATTAAAACAAGGCATTAGCAATAGACATGCATGATAAGAAACTGTAAATTACAAATCGATTAATATTAATGACTCGATTTTCTGGCAGACGAATGATATAGATAAACAGACGGATAAACGGAATTATTAAATAAATATTTTTTTAACTGAATTTCAGAAATAAATCTATTAATATTCTAAAAAAGATTGTATCTTGTACTTTGCATGCTTATCCTAACTAATATTAGTTAGGATAAGCATGTTAAGTACAAGAATAATGCTCCCTCCTATTTAAAATCCTAGTTTGTATAATCTCAGTTCCAAAAAATAAATCTATTAATATTCTAAAAAAGATTGTATCATAATCATAAGCATGCAAAGTACAAGACACAATCTTTTTTATATTTATTTTATAGGGAATGACAAACTCTAATAGGTATTTTTAATTTAATCAAAAACATAATCATGGGCGGAGCCGCGGGCAACAGCTAGTAATCATTATTATAATTTGTTTTTTAGAGGTTTTACCAGTCCTGCGATGTGGACACACACTGCTCGTTCTTATAATTTAATAATCATAATGTCGTCCTGTAGTACCTATTAAGTATTCTGTGCTACTACTAAGTACCTACATTGAATATGTCCCCACATGTCCAGATTTATATAAAAAGTCACTCGTTTACAAAAGTATAGTAAGTACCTACCTAAACCTAACAGGTAATTCAGATCAAAATTGATCTCTAAGTGACAACCATAATGTCCAGAAATACGCAATACAAAGAGAGTCAATTTGTAGGTGAATAAACGAATAGGTAAGTTTCGTGCTGGGGAGCTGAATTGCGCTCTATTGTGTGCGAGAAAAGTTGATATTTGTTTAAATGATTTAGCGAAGTGAACCTTCTGTACCTGTACTATTAAGTATTCTGTGGTATTAGTTTAAAGGATAAACATTAAACATGAACTCATTAAATACATGAACCAGAACCACTCACCTCTTTTAAGCTGTCGTATAAAATTAGGAGATGAGTTTGTTTTTATCTACTCAACTGGCTTTTTTTTAATATCATTCGTCCGTCCGATATCGATTAAAATCGATTATTGATATATGTTGTAGAACGAACAACACTAGTCGCTAGATTTGACAGACGAATGATAAATTGCCTGTATCACGAAGTCGAAGCGATGCGCGACAGTATCGCTTGTTGTAATATTCATCGTCTTTTAACACACAACGTCAGTTCCAACGCTCAAACCAAACACTTCAACGTAATGTGAATATTGTTTTACTTTACGTTAATCTATAGTTACTTAGGTATATCCTTGAAATCACAGCTCTAAATACATAAAAAATAGTTTTAAAATGAATTTACGCATAATATAATGTTAAAATAACTTACCTGTGATAAGAAATATGTTCCTGTCTTTGGGTGCTCGAAATTTTTGGGATATTGCAGTTAATTATCACGCAACGAGGCATTTTTTTAGTTTTTGCGGACGACCGGCAGCGACAACAGACGCGCGCGGACTGTAAGTTGCGGCGACCAACCTTGACGCTTTGTCGGGGTTCGGACACGCGAAGTACGTTCATTTGCGTTATCTATGTGTATCTATATCTGTGGTTACAACGTATACGATATGCAGTACAAATTATATATTTATGTACCCTACTATTTTGAAAAAGACATAACACACTTGTCTCATTGTCAGACATCTATACTTTAACAAAAGTGAGTAGAAAATAATTAATACTTTCTTTTCTTCATATTTATGCACACAAACTACATCAAACTATAGACTTTTGCATCAATTAATCAATCTGTATCAGTCCATACATACATATCTGTATAGAATCACCCGGATCGGAGCGGATATTAAAGTATCTAATGATCCACATGTGGATCTAGACTGTGGATCCTAGTGGAGGGAGGCGTTTTTTTCACAGCTGGAAAGGTTTGCATCTATATAATAATAATTTAGATCATTCTTTTTTTGTGTTTGTTTATTGTCTGGACAAGGTTGGTATAGGAGAAAAATTTGGAAAATATTCAAGAAAAAAAGTTATGGCGGTACAAGTTCGCCGGGTCAGCGAATTGGATAAATAATTTTATTTGAAAGTCATTCTGTATTTTGACGCAGTTTGTGTCTACATAGATGGTAACAGAACGTGTATCTGCCAATTTCGCCTACGTTAACGAGGCTCATATCGTCTGACCGCATACATTTCCAGTTTGCTCACCGCAAGCTAATTAAACACAAATTGACAATATGGATTCGGTCTCTCAATACGCTATTTATTGCATTTGTTTGATGATGACCATCAAAAACAAAAAAATGTATACTTGGCTTCACATTTCAGCACAGAATAAAATCGACGGATGTAAAATGTGTTCGCTGTTGCAGTTTTTACAATTGGATCCCAAAACGTAACCCTTTGATATCTAACAGGATGCTTTATCTTTATGATGCCCAGATTGATTAACACTAGTCATTTTCATATTACTTTGAAGGATGTATTCACCAGACAGGCACAGGCACTGCCAAGCGCCTCGCTAAATATAGCTCCTCCGCGGCGTCTTACGGCTTAGAACCCCACACGGAATTCCTTGTGATCCACAAATGGTTGTTCCGAGCTTTTGTTCACTTTGTATTTATAATCGTATTTGTGAAACATCCCTCAATGCAAGGATTAAACCGTAATGCGTGAGTGGGTATTTTAAGTCTTTTTTTTCTCTACTAAAACTAGTAATCTCATAAATAAAAGGTTAAAATTCTTCTGGGACATTTACTGAAATAGGAAATCCTGTTATGATTCCAAAAGGGAAAAGCTGAAAGTGGTTGAGCACATTTATACGACTCAGTGCTAAAATGTTGTCTATACATATTACCCGCACCTAACTTATTTACACAAGTATATGCGTGACTAGGACGATATAAAATCAACTTTATGACCAAGCCACAAGGTTGACTTTCTATCGATTTAATATAGTAGATAAATATTTAGACAAAATAGCTTGTTGTGCGGGCATTGACCATACGCCAACGTGATTATTATATTGTAACACATAGGTAAGTATTTTCTTCAAAACAACCTGCAAATGATATTTGTTTAACATGTCACAGCCGCAATGGAAAAGAGTTCAGACAAGATACGTCTGTATAGCAATTCAGACCTTGTATTGCTAAGTAATAAGGTTAAAAATCACTGAATGGCATTTGCATTTTATCCATTGAGCGTGCTATGTTAAATTCAACACTATTTTAAAGAGAACATGGCGATGTTAAATATCTACAATATATATTTCGTTTTTATAACTCAAAATTTCATACTCTAAATTTTAGAGGGAATACATTTTTACTGACTTTAGATACATATTCTGTGAATATTCTAAAATTTAGAGTAAATATTTTGAGAGGATCTTCTAATAAACATATAACACTTTTCTAACAAAGATCACAATACATAAGTTACTTCATCGTAATTGAAAAATGTATCTAAGAAGAAGTTTACGAAGAGAGCTATTAGGCTTATAAATATTTCAGTTTTGGTCCAACTTTCTGTATAAATACTAATACACTTCATTGCAAAACTGCCAACCTTTATAAACGCCATTTATAAGTAGAAAATAGACATTTTGAAGGCATATAGTTTAAATACACAGTGGAATGTATAGTTTTTTAAGGCGTTCATCATAAGTTTGAAGACTATCTACCTCCTATCTCAACATTAAATGACAAATATTGAATTGTATACTGGCCGAGATTTATATTGAGTCTGATCCAAAATCTCTAGATTAAATATATAATTTATTTTACTGCCAATACGACACATTGAAGTTAAAATATACTATACTGCCCAAACATTAATTCATAAATTGTATTTGAACATAGACTTTACTTTTTAAGTCATAAAGTTCAAAATCTAAAGTCAAAAAGGTGGTCGCCTTTTTAAAGTCCAGAGATTTTGGATTAAATTGTTTACATCGGCCGAAGAACTTTAATACATACTTTAGAATATATCTCATGGACAAGACTTTCTAGCTAATATTTTTCTAATAAACATTAAATGCGTCGCAAACATTTATTTATTATTAAAATAACGAGCATATTACAAATGAATTCAACTACTATTTGACGCGCTAATTATAATGAGCAAACGTACGTAGGTCCCGCAAGTACTTACAATAAAATATTCGATGGGTATATTGTATGTTAGGAAAGTGAAGCGATATATTCGACGCCTTAGTGGAATAAATACGTATGATATTAAGCATTTTTTTATTTGTAGCCATATTGTCCTACTGCAGGGCAAAAGCCCTCTCTTTCTTTCCTAGGTCACGGTCAGTGTCTCACTCTCACGGTCTGTCCATTCAGCTCAGTAGGAGTAAAGCGCATCACGCCATCTATAATTGTGCCTGCCGCAACATTTCTTGATGTTACGTGATTACATACATACATCGGTTTGGGTTTAACCGCAGATCATAGTTCAGGCGGCAAATGAGTTAGAACCCATTGACTTTACGCTCCCGGCAGGCGTTTTTTCCAACGTCAGTGATTATTTTTTCGAGTGGCTTATTGCCAGCCTGTTGACAGAAATGTTTCGAGCCCTCTGCTGTGATCTAGCGACTGTTAACAATCGGGTCTGACTTTTAGCGTGCCTTCGAAGTACGAAAACCGTGCCCTTTGTAGCTTAACTCAGTGATCGTTTACCGATCAGCGACTTAAGAAAGCTATCCTGCTTTTTATGGCAATTGCTGGTTTAGGCTTTCCACTAAGGGTACAAAATAGATTCCAATGCGACCTACTAGCTACCATCAAATTGACTATAGAAAGCGTATCTTTATTATAAGTAATATTATTGTAGTCGTTACACCAATTAAACTTAATGATCCAAAGTTTTTGCCATTTTTAAATAATTGATCCGGCATTTAGCTGACATTTTATTTGGCATTTTGTCAGCATAAGAGTTACGTTGTTGTCTATTGCATTTAGTAAGACAAAGACAATACATAACATTGTTGCAAATGAGTGACTAAGCATAACAGTAAAATAGCGTCTAATGCCCATAAAGCCTAAAAACAATTACTTTGACGTGACATTTCTATTAAAAAATTACACACAAAGGCACACAGCTATCTATGTAGTTATAATCTTATAAATCAATCGCGAAGGATAATGCGACACTGATAATCCCTCGTATCTCAAGTATGGATTATCTGATAGTACACGAAGCTACGTGCCGAGATTTATTTGTTCCCGCAGTTAGCTCTTATGCCTCGTTTACACGCTCCTTCTTATCTGCATAGTTTAAATTGCACGAATATAAAACGAATGTCATGCGATTCGATGCACGTATTGAGGTGATGCGAGTTACGGTAACAAGATTCCTCCAGTGCGATTTAGGTCACGACAGACAATTTCAACGGAGGTTAGCTAACTGCATATTAAAGTGCATGAGTGTGTGCACTTTTTTTTCAGAAAAGAGCTCAGGCTCAAGACGGGTCTCACCGTGGGTGATAAAATGGTCACCAATCTACGGCCGGACTGCATGCACCATGCACGTTCTTAACATTGCAGATCTATTAAATCTATTATATTAAAATTACTTAATATAATATGCGCGCAAATAAGACTGAGCGTGTAAACAAAACTTTAGTTATACGAGTATAAAATACATACAATATGCTATATCGATATTTCCACTTGATGTATAAGGACATGTTGCTATGCCGATAAAAACAACTTTATGAATATAGCACAAGGTTGACTTTCTTTTGCCTAATCACTAAGAGTGCCTGTTTGAAGAAAACTGTGCGCATTAAAAGGTTTATAACTACCTATATAAAAAATTAGGACCTCGCGATTGGGTGGGCATATAAATCCCGTTACCCCTCTCTCCTGTACCTACGCCTACCTTGACACATTAATTTGAGCAGTTATAAGCGACATCTGACGATTTAAAGACTACATATCAAAGCATTTAAGAAAAGAACTATTTTATTTCGATTTTTGAATTTGCTATATAAAACACGCCTTACAATTTCAAAGCGTTTAAAAAAAGAACTATTTTATTTCAATATTTGAATTTGCTATTTAAAAAATGCCTTATAATTCAAAGCGTTTAAAAAAGAACTACATTCGATAGGTATTTGAATTTGCTATAACACGCCTTATTATTCCTAAATACAAATATACCTTCGTTTTTGTATAAATACACATAATAGAATGAAATAGTAAGTCTTGTTCTATAAATATAAGTTCATTGTTCATTTATTGCAACGGACTAAACGCCTACGGAACCCAATCTACAAAATTGACAGAAGAGTAAAGCGATGGCATTACTACATACACAATATAAACATTATCTACTCGCTACCAAGTATTAGTACCATTTATTTAAATCTAAACATCGATTTAATTACAATTATATAAATATAAAACTTTATTTGCTAGCCCAAGTGGGTTAATATTCACTTTCTATATACAAATATAAATTTATTTTTTTCGTAATATAAAGAAGGTAAATTTGAATATACAAGTCATAAGGATAATTCGATTTTTAAAATAGTTGCCGTCAATCACAATATAATTTACTCACTCTAAAACCAAGTGCGTCAATGTAAATAAAAATCTATTAATATTTTTAAACATCGAACTACCCTCATATAATTTTGAAGACTAGAACACTGGTCACAGATATTTCGGTATAGGCAAGGAGATTTTAATAGTTTCAATTACTCATACATACAAATTAAATATCCACACGCACACTCATACACATCCACACTCACTATATCATTCACATAAGCTTGAATAATAAATTAATAGCCTGTAAAACACCCCGAGTATTTTGTTCAAGCTCTTGCATCTCAATGGACTGCACACAATAAATAAGAATTTCATATATTCACATCTCCAATATAAATAATTAAATCACAGATTCTATATTCCATTATGAATATTTTTTATCTACGTATCTTTTCTAGCTATGACAAGATAAACGTTCATATTATCTTTGCCTTTTACATAGACGCTGCCTCTCTGCTCGAACTCATACCGATCTGACAACACGGGTATACACGCCTCACCTACTTGAATCCTCTTTGCAACCCCAGTAGAATCCATCCTCGAAGCTATGTTAACAGCATCTCCCCAAATATCATAATACAATTTCGAAGTACCTATCACACCAGCCGTGACGTCACCAAAATTGTACCCAATCCTAAGTATAAAATCGAATTCGAGCAAATCTTGATTGAAATTTTCTACCACCTTTTGCATCTCAAGCGCAAACTCCATTAATTGATAGAGGTGATCGTACGTACCTCGCGAATCGTGCCTTAAGTCAGGATTTAGACCACTCGCGGCCATAAATGTACTGCCTATCGTTTTAATCTTCTCGACGTGCTGAAATTGTGGCTTTTCTAACAGCTCGTCAAAATCCGCTATCAATTCGTTGAGTACTCTAAGATATTCCTTGCCTTTCAGATAAGATTCGTCGTACATTTCGTTAAAATTCACTATGCTAGCAAATATAATGCCAACATCTTTGTGGTTTTCTGAATATTTCGCTGTATTCTTGAGCTGATCAGCAACATGTCGCGGTATGATATTGTGGAGAAGCCAGTCCGCCTGATTCCTCATATTTTGGACTCTTTGTTTATCGCGATTGGCTACTACATTACTGTAGAAACTTAAACGGTAACTAATTTCGAACTCACGGTTCAGGAACCACACCAACATAAGTAATAAAGCCACATCTAAATAGAGCTCAGTCAAATGCAACTTATGTTGTTTACTGTCGTACCCCATGGTCACATTGTTGCTCATCATCCACTCTAAGGTACCGTTAACGGCATCGATCTCCGAAATATTATGAGCAAACATCTCTGGAGTTAGTTTTAAAGTAATATCACCGTCTAATAATTGAGTATTTGCTTCGTGACAACCCAACACGGCAAAAAATAGGAACAAACCAGCGTAAAGCGTCACTAGAGTATTTTTCACAAGCCAATTCATTTGTGTGAAGTTACAGAAATGCACTATACTTATGCAGAGTAAGTAAACGTAGAATGATTGCTCGCCTCTCAGGATAGTCATGGTTGTATTTTGGCACGAGAAGTTAATGAGCACGGCTAATATAGGCAAGCTTATAAGTAAACCTCCTGAGAGATGCCACGGATACCAATTTGATAGTTGTCGAAATATCCTTACTTTTCTCGATATCGAATCTGTTAAAGTCTCGTGATTAGTCTTCCATTTTAAGTAATGTCTGTAGAAGCATAGCATCATGGCTACGAATTCTATAAAGAGGAAGAAGACGAACCAGCCGATGGAGGACTTCCAATCGCTGTATAATATAAATATAGAAGCTGTTACCGCCAAGAAAATGATTGCAGATACAAGAATATCTAACGCAGTATTAAATCTTGAAGTAGTGAGAGTGGGCGGGAAGTCTTCGCTATCATCGCTTCTATGTGCTTTATCTTTGTAATGTTTCTCAATTTCACGAGCTTTGAAGAACAAAGTAAATCTATTAAGGGGTGGTTGTACGAAGTAGTTGATGCCGGAACGTGCGTTATCTTGAACACATCGTATTAGTTGTAAATCGGATTGTTTGCGTAGTTTTTGTAGTGATTGAACTTGTTCCTCGTTTAGAGGTGGGGGTAGACGGGATCTTGACAGAGCTTCGTTTACCGATGATTGACTTGAAGTGTAGTATCCAGATACTCGATGTTGCAACATGTCGGTGTGCGATGTTGCTATGTGGTTTAGTGCGTAGATCTGTAAATATATTAATAAAGAATTGGTACATAATAAAATAAATAATTAAAATAGTAGACAATGTCGGGGCGGGCCGCTAGTATTCTAATAAGAACTACATATAGCAGTGTAGGTAGTTGTTTCTGTGTGTGAGTACAGGGCTCCAGCGCTCATTTAGGAATGCGTTTTAAAAGAAACGTTGTTCTATCCCAGGGATACCTACTCCAATTTAAATACTCTGGTGTAAAACCAATAGGGTCGGCAACACGCAAGTGACACCTCTGGTATTGCATGCGTCTATAGGCTACAGTAATTGCTTGTTTGCCACCTTAGTAGTATAACAAATAATATAACATCATCGTGCACATTCCTGATGATGATGGAGACTATCAGTATTCTTTTTGTGTACACTTTTTTATGGCAGTACTGTAAACTATTGTAATATTTACTAATCAATCAATACAAAGAACAGATTTACGAGTTGAGAAGCGCCCAAGTTAAACAAAAATGCTCGTAAATACAACAATTTATAAGTATGTGAAGTAGGAAAAATAAGATGAACAACGCGATAGACTACCTCTATATACTAGCTGGTTACTTTAACTTCATTTATTCATTTAGGTTACAAAGTAACGCATAAAGGTCATTAATTTACGACCTATATCTATATCAACGTGACTTTGACGACTTTGAAGACTTTGTTCGGGTGTTATTTAGATTTTCACACAGAAATACTTGCCAAATTTCCGAGTTCTTTGATCAAGACTGCACGGCGGTGGTTCAGTTGCTTAAGTGGTAACCTCACCATTTACCACTGCGCGACAAAAGAATGTGTAACCCATAAATGGTTATCCCGAGTGGGTCACATTGACTCTCAGATGTTACGCCTCAAATAAACACTACGAACTCATAAACCGATTACCACTCATAAAAATAACATCAAAATCTCATAATACTCTAATCCATTGTCCAATACATTAATGAATTACATTCCACTTTTTATTCTACTCGTATTCGTCTCTCATAATAGGCAGCTTGTCCGGCTACAGGCAGACACACTGAATGGTTACAATGTATTTAACATAAAGGAATATGACATAACAAACTACAATGTAGGTATATTGCTCGCAATATGTTTAGATTTTATAGAGAGGTAAGAGTCAGCTCACACCGAGTTTTGACGCGATGCGACAAAGCACATACTTTAAGATAGCTGTGCAATATAAAAGAGAGAAACGTACACTTAGAGAAGCTTGGGTTCAACTGTGTTCTGCAATAGGCTAATGACGATGGTAAAACTTTATTTACTACACAAAAAGATAGGTACACATATCAGTGAGACAGTTCAAATACGCCCTGAGGCGTCGCACACGCCTCAAGAGATCGCGCTGTGCCTTGGTGCAGCGATGCTGGTCTGGTTGACGCAGCATACAAGCAAACTCTGTAGCACAACAAGGTGTCGTATAGCCAGCTAAATTTATGCGACTTTCACTTAGGTCTTACTGTGTGCTGACACTGCAGCGGCAGCAACGCAAAACAACTGCCCTTAGTTGACCCTAAAGCATCATACAAGCTAACAAGCAAGATCTGTATAAGGACCTCCAACTTCCAACAGAAGACCAAAGCTGAATAAATACAAACAATGACGTAGTTGTGTTCCGGACGTTCCGGTGCGTGAGTATAGGTTTTCAGTGCTCAGTTAAGAAAGGAACCCTTACTTATAATAATGCTTTCCTTATCCTGTATTACCCACATAAGATAACATCCTGGTGTTACGAGAAAAATAGTTGCGAGCCCGCATAGGCTACGGCTACTGCTTACCATCAGGCGGACCGTATACGTATTTGTCACAGTGTAGCAATATAAAAAATCTATACCTAGGTTATACCTCGGTGGCGCCATCTACGGTAACCTTAGCAAAAGATTATTTAAATTACTTTTCCATAAAGATGAAAGGCAAAAAGCAAAGTTTTGTGTTCGTCAAAGAATCATTAACTAAACTTCGTATATTTAGATGGTAACAGGAGAGGGTTGGAATGTAAAAGAATCTTTTTACAAGTTACAAAAGTTAAGAAATCTACTAACAAAATATAAAAATATATTTTCATTGCATATTTTGCGTGAAAATAAAACGTGAGGGCTCTTTTGTTCTCTGTTTGCCGAGGCGGAAAACTACAACTAAAGTGGGTAATTACGTAGGTTTGTTGGTGGTAAATATAAATATATTAGGTACTAGCTGACCCGTACCCATTTCGTTGGGCGGTTAACATTTTTACTTGTGATGAAATTATGAGTGTGGTTCGTTTAGTACTGAGTGCTATGATTTATTTCTTGACTGCGAAAAGGACGGTTATATTTTTCATTTTTCGGGTTCATATATAGCCTATGACACTCACAAATTATTCAAAAATTCAAATTATTCATTTGCCTTGTAGTGGTTATATGATGGATGACAAGTAGGTAGAAATATGATTTTATATGTCCGCCTGATGATAAACAGTCACCGTCAGCGATAGACTGAAGCCTGTAGAGACTACGGATTTCCAATTTTGTTTCGAACATACATAATTACTTCTTTCGCTTTATTCTCACTCTCAAACCTTGAATTCTAAAGTTTTTAAAATAACCCCTAATAACGTTGCAACAGAGTTGAATTGTGTATAAAAAACTTTTATTCCCTAATTACTGACTCTAATGAGAGCAAACAATAGGCAAAGGCACATTATAAATATTATGTATATAACACTATCCGTAGAATAAAGGCGTAAGATGCGATAAATCTGTTCGGTAATTTGTACCTTGCCATTATTAACATAAGGTTCAAAATTGTTATGTGTGGCATGTGTATACCTGAGCGTGTGCGACCTGAAATACACGCGGATGAAGTAACGAACTACTGCTAGTGGAACTAATAAACATAAAACCACCAGTACATTTACTTTATTTTAGTCACACAGTCACACTCTTGACGCACTAAACAATCCCCTGACAGTTACAAGTGCGACATTTGGTTTGTTTGTTTCATGACGTCAGTACTCAGTGCGTAAGTGATTTGTAACTAGAATCTTCAGAATGGCAGTATCTCATTTTACACAACAAACATAAGACTACTTTATAAAAATCTGAATCCATTTCATCATTTTCACAACGGAAACATACACTTAAAATAGAGTCTAGCAATTTTGAACCTTAATACAAATACATGAAGGTCAAAATTGTAAAGTAATACTATACCAATGGTATGACTGGAATAGTTTATGACTGCAGCCAGTAGTTTTACGGGAACGTGTTTATAATTTATTAAAAGCGTGTTTACTCGTAACCATGTCATGAAAAAGATTCGCGCTGTAGCTCAAATTTGCGTCAAATTTATTTATGAAAAAACTTAGTAGATGTTTATGCAGTAACAATTTATGCATTTTTAAAGTAAGCAAAGATAGATCAAAGTATTTATATTCCCTAATTACTGACCTGTTGTTGTATGCTTGAGCGTCGACTTGTGCTTCGGATTCCAGAGTCTTTGCGGCTGTTGACTGAAGGGCAGAGGCTTATGGCGTCGTCTGGGGGTCGAGAGCCTTGTGCCGTTGGTAGTGGAAGGTTTAGCCGTCGGTCCTTTGGTCGTATGAGCTCGTCCTGTGTCGTTAGAGTCGAACTTCGAGCACGACAAACTGGCACCTAATAATCAAGATTTTAAAATTAGAATAGTTTATACTTGAACTTATAAGTTTATGTTTGAATACGATAACCTCGTCAATTACCTGTCCGATTTGAATAATAATTTCACTTATCAAAAGTAACTCTATTCCCAAATCACTTAGGCTACTTTTTATCAAGATACCACAAACAAAGCCGCGGGCAGAAACCAGTTTCTTTAACAAAATATAATATCTATACACGTCGTAAAGAATTTATGTTCAGTCTACACTAGCAATCTTACAAAAATATATTATCCGTATGTTATATAATAATTTAGTATATTAACTTCTAACTGATAAACAATTTTTGTATGTTGGTAGTTTATATAAACGGTAGGTAGTGTTCAACATAAAGTTGGTAACAAATAATAAACAAGTCGATACCGGAATAATGTGTATAGTTTATTATAATAACATGATAGACTCGCTCTTCTTCTTCGTTTCAATATTACGTTGAGTATTCAAATTTTACAAACTCAGAATTTAAAGGTGCAATAAAGAGCCAAGAGTGATGAGGAAGCACCTACACTTCACAAAAGACCACAGCCAAATAACTATACACAGCGGCGTAGTTGTGTTTTTCTGTGTGAGTACAGGGATGCGTTTTGAATGAAACGCATTCCTATCCCAGGGATACTCCCATCTTTAAGCCCTGGTATTGCAAGCGTACAGGCTACGGTAACTGCTTAACATCAGGCGGATGCTTGTTTGCCACCCGAGTGGTATAAAAAAACTACAGTAAAATAACTAAAAATGGAGGTCTCCAGTGCTCAGTTACGGATGTATTTTAAATGGTTTTGTGAATTTATATGTATGTATAACTTGTAAACGTGACGGATTTGGAGTTTAGTACTAGTTCTACGCAACCCTCGGTCACGACAAACTAATGAAAATGATAAACATATACAGAATATAACCTTAGGTACATACAATGTGTGTTTAAAATAAATAATATACCGATATATTAATACCTTTACCTACTTATAACGAAATAGAAACTTATTGTACACAGGAACGAAGTTGTATTATAATATCAAATCGTAAGGCAACTCATAGCCGCCCATTTCTTAAACTAAGTACCTAGAGCCTGTACTATGGTAACCAGACAACTGGTATACATACTTATATATTTACTTAATACATAATACGAAGCGGCAACTTATTGTAAATGAACTATTGGTAAGGTATTATATAACCTGATGATCCTCAATATAATATTATTATAATAGGTTTTCTATATACACATTGCTTGTGCCCTAGTTTTGGAGTTGCCATTAGAAATTTTAAACAAAGAATGAAGCGTTCTATCGGTGAAGATTGAAAAAAGAAAGAAGATTGAAACACTTTTAAAAAAGTAAGGAAGTATTCAAATACAATCAAAAAAAGAAGGAACCGTTCAAATAAGACATTTAAGACACCTAACACACTACGACTTTTGCATCTATATAAATACGATGTAGTCGCGATGCCCGCACGTTACAGCCGTCAGTTATCAATATTTACATACTACGAATTTTTACTTCGATGTATTGTTATAAACGTTCAAAGTCTGCGGATCGGGATATTGCTGTTCCTTTTCATCAAAACACGCATTAGTATCTAGTAACTGTCAACAACTGTGGCATTACAAGAGTGTGATGTCATAAAACAGCAGTGTTGTCTTTGTCAAATTTTTCAATACTAAAATTCAAGAAATTAAAAATACATTTCTTGAAAAAGTATGAAATTTTCAAGCACTTTTCACTTTGAGATATAATTTTGCGTATATTGTGGCGTCCGCATCGCCAATCGTAAATCCCAAGCATATCGATGCTAAAAGTAGTGTGTACCTACCATCTTAAAAACAAAAAAAAACATGCGGTTACAGTTCTTTGGGGACTGCCGATACTCCGATAGAACTGAAAAGTAAGTAACTTGTTAATTGTATTGAGCTTATTATTTTGATTATTTTTTTTTTGCATATGGAAAGCGTTCGGTGACGATAACGCGAGTTCCATGATGTTTGTTCACCCAAAAAGTGCTCAATGCGCCTAAAAAAGTTTTCACTTCAATAAAATTATAGGTAAACCAAACGGCAATGGTAAAGACCTAATATATAAAAAAATAAAATAATCTATCGATATTTGCACTCGAAGCCACGAAATATATTATTTAAGAGGAGCAGCGGATAATAAGATAATATTACAAATGAATTGCGCAAACACCAGTATCTGTTACGACTCACATTGCTCTCAAGTCAAGGGCGAGGTTCAATAGTTTATATTTCGTAACCAAAACTGCGATAATCTCGCAAAGATGTAAACTGTTATGATAAGATGTTATTGAAACCATTGTATTTTATAAGAAAAACAGTACATTATATACGTACTTCGAAACTGACACACAATATTAGGCCTCGAGAGGTTAGAAGGGAGAGAACAAGAAATATGATATTTTTATTGGTTCAAAACAAAATACTTAGCTTAGTCTGGCTATAAATACTGTTACAATAAAAAAAACAATATTACATTTGAATTTGGAATCTGTCATTCATATATGAATATTCATTGTGTTTGCTCATTTTCGCGCCAATCGGTTGTAATTATTATTGTGATATTAAAATGGTGTGGGGTGATAAAGAGAACCAAATTGCTGTGATTGCATTACACAAAGTAGGTAAGGGGCCAAATGCAATATTTGAAACTCTACATTCGCTTTCGTTTGTGTTGGGCTATTGATAGGTACAATGAAACCTTATCTGTTTGTGACAGAAAAAATCAAAGCCATTATTTCGGGAAATGAATATAGCACCTAGAACCATGTCCCGTATTTTAAAAGATGACTTAGGACTTGCAGCCTGTAGTGACGTACTGGTCATTATTTAAGTGATAACTTAAAAATGAATAGGGTATTAAAATCAAAAATACTTCTCTCTAAAGCTCTATAGAAGCTTGCCAATTAGTCAACAGAGTACAACGTGGACATTATCCGACTTCAGTGATGGTTTGGTGGGGTGTTAGCTATCAAGGAGTGACTGAGCCATATTTTTGTGAAAAAGGTGTCAAAAACACCAGCACAAGTCTTTCAAGATACGATTCTTGAGAAGGTGGTTAAGTCTCTCAACAACACCATGTTACCAAGAATAGTCCTTTCAACAAGACTCAGCCCCGGGTCATAAAGCTTGATCCACCCAAGCGTGGTTGGAAACGAACGTTTCGGACTTCATCAGAGCTGAAGACTGGCCGTCATCTAGTCCGGATCTTAATCTGCTGGATTATGATTTATGGTCAGTTTTAGAGAGTATGGCGTGCTCTAAACGTCATGATAATTTGGAGTCTCTAAAAGAATCCATAAGATTGACAGTAAATATTTTTTCCATGGAGAGAGTGAGTGTTTCTATTGATAACTGGCCTCTACGTTTAAAAGACTGTATTAAAGCCAACGGAGATCATTTTGAATAAGCTTCATACAATTTTAAAGTTATAATATTAATGTATAAACTAACATGCATTACCGTAATCAATATTTAATGCAATAGAAAAAAAAAGAATTTTCCTTGTATCAATATTTATGGTAAGAGTAAATTTTTTTTTGTCATAAAAAAAACTTAAATATGGAGGATAGGGCAGGCCGTTAGTACTCAATAAAGCCCGGAGTCTAGAATTGAGGTCGGTATATGGCTAAATTTAGATCTAGCCTGCTATCGAAACGTAGATATAATTACACTACAACCTACACCTTCAAGTAAAAAGGCGTAATATGTTGTTATTTCCAAACCTATTACAACCAACACTAAAAAAGAATACAAAAATCATTATCCTGTAAACATGAAAAACTACTAGATAATAATATACCGTTCATGTGATCCATTCGATCGTCTGTGTGGTGACGAATTAAAAATACAAATGTCACCACCCCGTTCCATCCCGAGGGTGTCGTAAAAGTCGACTAAGGGAGTTAGTCAGGCAGACAATATCTACTGCAAGTGAGGAAAATTCGAAACAAAACCCTATACCAACCCGTCTGACCAGCGTGGTAGGCTAATATCCCTCTAAATGTATGGAGGAGACCCGAGCCCAACAGTGGGATATTTATGGACGACAATGATAATGAATAATCTTACCTCAATGTTGTTCGATCTGCCGTATTGCGACCGATAACTGCTGCTTCGTGCGAAAGGTGACATATTACTTCTTGATTGACTGAGATATGATCGTATATCGATTATTTCTCGCTCAAACGACGCCATATCCTGGCTCTGCGGTATGTTTAACTTGCTGCTACTCTGCACCGGTCTACTCTTATTGTCTTGAGATTCTATCACTATAGGCACTTGCTGGTAGCCGTTGCTCGAAGGTATACTAACGCTGACGTCACCGCGCTCCAAAAACTGTATAGTCTTTTCATTCAACTCTTGCTTTTTCATCTCATGCAATGGCGTATCAGAATGTTTTCTCAAGAATCTAGGCACTTTCCAATTTTTCAACTTTGTTGTGTATTTACCGTAGCTTCCTAAAATAATAAGGGTATTTTAGTTGCATTTCTTACAAGATACGATAATTTGTTATCAAAATATTGTAAATATCTGGCCATTAAAAAGAATATCCAATTATTTCCTTGGTTATGCCCTTGTTAGCGAACTGGCAAAAGGTAAACTGAATTTCTAGTTACATTAATAATTTAGGGGTAAAGTTACTTCGTAGCCTAAATTAATAAACGAGTTTTTAGTTTATGTACATTAGAGGTCGCTGGTGGTCAAAATTTGACCGTAATTCATTAAATCGAAGCTATTGCTAACACTAATTCTCATCAATAGCTGCTAAATAAAGCAAAAGACAAACAGATCGGTTGACAAACAGAGAAGAAAAAGGTACTAAATTTTGTCTTTACCTCTTTTTACAACGTAGTTACATAGTTTTACGTTACTTTGTAGCAGAGGTTTTTGCCTTTGAAGTAGTTTGTACCAATAGATAAAAAATACATTCAATGTAGACACAAGATGTGGGTAATAAAATAGTTGGCCAGTTTGATTCCCAGAGGGAAGCAGACATACCTATCAAACATCGCGTTGATGAGCCCATTGGGCCCCAATGCTAATAAAAACTGTTTGATATTAAGTCCAAAGATAGAATATATTGGAATGTTACCAATAACAAAAGAGGCAGGTATATATAGCTATGATCGATAGACCTGAAAGGTTACATTCAGTCTATTGATTGGTGACCGTTTTCTAAAACCACATCGTAACCGCTCGGTGATTAGCACGTAAAGCCGCTTCTTTTGTACTTATCTCCGCTAGCTATGTTCGAATTCCAGAATTTGCACTACATTCTGGAATTTAAACATTAAAAGATAGCGGAATGTGTGATCACACTCTGTTTTCTATTTCAGGAGAAAGACGTCTTCTTATCGTTTAGTTAGGGGCCAACTTAGTAACCTAGTGACAGAAATATTAAGATCGCCCGTATTTCGGCTTCTCTCGTGATCTAACGACTTAACAAGGGCCGACGGTTAACGTGCCTTCCGAAGCACGGAGACGCTCAGATGAAATAACACTATGCGGTCACCCCATCTATAGGGTTACTGCGCGCTTAACCCGCTGATCGTTTACCGAAAAACTAGGGCACCGTGCAAGAAAGACGTAACTATGTCATATATTTCTGTGTAATATTTTATTATCTAACTCATTGTCCTACCAAAAGTCACAAATCAAGATGATACATGTAGATAAACAACAGCAGACGTCTCTATGTACGATACGAGTGCTTCCAATCAGACAATAAACTAGATTTTCGTGGTAGACAAATATAGATTCTTCCTCGAAATGAATGTCAAATGATGTAATATAAACCCAAAAAAATAAGAAATGTAAAACATTGCGATTTAATACTTTGATAAAGACGCAACAAGAGCCAATTATTTTTATTTTTAAACTTATCTATTACTAGCCCGCAATGTCAGTAGTCACTATAATTTTGGATTTCGTCATGTATCACAATTATTGTTTCTGTGGTGTTAAACAACCTACAACATGAATTTAATTCCAAAGGGTACCCAGAACCGACGCACGGCGTTTATGCATGAAGAGATAGATGAATGTAGAGAAAGCAAAAGATGTTTGTCTGGATCGAAGCAATTGGCGCAGTTTCTGCCTACCCCAATGGGAGACGGGCATGTACCTATGTATGTTTATTCCAAAGCAAAGGCCCGAAAAGAGAAATATTAGATGGATACGAAACTGTATACTTTCACACCGAATAAAAGGTCCTTGATTAAGGTATAAGTATTTTTACGATGTACTAAACGACCACCCTCAAAGAATAAAAGTGTAAGTATCTGTTTTAATACTACAATTTCTACAATCTGAGATGTTTATTCGTTAGGAAAAATACATGCTATCACAATTTGCCAGCCTGACATAAGGAATATGCCATATATTCTACTAATGTGAAAATTTGTAAGGTTGTATGGAGGGATATTTGTTACTCTTTGACGCAAAAACTACTTAACGGATCTGAATGAAATTTGGCATAGAGATAGACTATAGTCTGTAATAGCGAATAGGATTTAGGATTTTTATCGCGATAACCAAAATCCACGCGGCCAAACAGACAGTATACAATAAAAGTATTTTGATTTGCGTTTATTTTTTAAATTAATAATAATCATAAGATAAGGTTGTGGAATGAAATGAAATAAGGAGGAAGAAAACCTCGGCAGGGAGCCGAGGTTTTCCCAAGAGACTATAGCATGGGGTTCTTCAAGAAAGGAGTTATAAGGTTTTTAAAGGGTCGGCAACGCGTGAGTGACACCCCTGGTGTTGCAAACGTCCATAGGCTACGGTAACTGCTTACCATCAGGCGGGCCGTATGCTTGTTTGCCACCTTGGTAGTATAAAAAATAATACCACAGTGCCAAACAAGCGTACGGCCCGCCTGATGGAAAGCAGTTCAGTAGCGTAATGCTCCCAAACTGGTTACCACGTTACTACATTACTGCGTACCATACATTGATAACCCTACAACTTAATAGCTAAGTTTTGTGTTATGGGATACCCGGGATAAGGAAAACGTTATTTTGAAAACCGTTTCCCTTAAATAAACACTAGAGATCTTAATTTCAATCTGGCCCACTTAGATTGCGCGTACCTACTATATTTTTTATACAATACATCTGCCTACCACAATTAAAGACGGGCTTGATGATATATATGTATGTATGTGCATCTGCACACTATTTATAGCAACAAAAAACTACTTGATTAAGTTGTAAACGTTTTTATGATTTAATAAACGACCACCTGCGTAGATCAAGGGTATCTCTATTCGATAGTCTAGCAGTTCAGCCCCTCTAGACAAGTGGCATAAGCGATAGTCGAATCGAAAAGTCAAAAAAGCAAATGTATGGCATTCGACGTAAGTTTACGACATTTTATCGTAGACTTACGTCAAATAACATACATTTGTTTTATTGACTTTTCGTTTCGACTATCGTTTATGCCACTTGTCTAGAGAGGCAGAGCCTCTAGACAAGTGGTATAAGCGATAATCGAATCGAAAAGTCAAAAAATAAAATGTATGGGATTTGACGTAAGTTTACGACATTAAATCGTAGACTCGCGTCAAATTCCATACATTTAATATTTTGACTTTCGCTTATGTCACTTGTCTAGAGGCTCAGACCAGCAACAAACTTACATACATAGGTAACAACTCTGTATATCTTACTTTAACCTTCTCACGACGACTGAACAGATCTTAATGAAATTTGGAGTAGGTACATAGGTAACTTTTTATCAACAAACACGCGGACGGAGCCACGACTAACATCATCAAAGACATAAAAAGAAGTTGTTATTAGTAAATACAGTACACATGAACGAAGTAAAGGGGACATTTAGTTTACAAATACAGAGCTTGTCGCACAACAATATGTAGGTAAACATTGCTTAACTAAGTCCCGCCTGTTTCTAATTTATAATGGAAACCGTACAAACTTATAAGTGACTTTAATTACTACAGTATAAAATCGTACAGCTTCGTGTTTGTAATTTATTTTCTACCTACCAACATCGCCGAGAGCCCGAGACTCTGTGATATATTTATTATTCATTAGGTCAGTTCTGCATAACACGAACTCTATTCGCGTATTTACTGTTTGATGGCTAAAGAAAAATGCTTTACAAGTTAACTGAACAAGCGATCTCGCTCGTGTCATAAGTGACAAAGAGCATCACCTTCGGGTAATGAAGTCACTTTATATCTTATCAGCCAGTGCCTCGTTTGTGATAAATAACACTTTTCCACGATTATTCATAATATTTTACTGGTAAAGCAAAAACACAGAACGATTTAAAATTCTTCAAGACATTATTTATTAACACGTACATTACATTCAAAGTGGTTGTTTTAAAAGAAAACTATTATATTGAACAAGACAAAACAAATATCTGTATTTCTCTACAAAGTAGTGTTTTGTACGTGAAAATGGGCAATAAAAAATACAATTTAGATTAGATATATAGTTGTGCTACTGCACAACTTTACAACCTGAATCTTTTCTACACTGTCGTTTATCCACACTCTTGGAACTCAAAGAACCTACAAATCCTTCAAATAATATTAACGCGAAAGTTTGTGAGGATGGATGAATTGATTTTAATGAAAGTTAGTAGGGTTCAGTTTTACATACTGTAATATAAGATAGTCTACATTTTATTTTAAAATACGACTATCACGCGGGCGGAGGCTAAGACAAAAGCTATATTTTAGTAAATTTTGTTCCATGTGTAAGCAAAAACTCACCTACAGAGGTTGGACTCTTCGACGAGCTGTCATTTCTCTCTGGAAATCCCTTTTCCCTTTTTTCATCCAATTCCGTATCTGAATCCAATATACTGGGCAGCGAGCTGGCCTTTGTACGGAAATGAAAAGCGCCCGGGGAAAGGAAATTTTTGGTTTCCGCTTTACGGGCGGCAGTTTTGTCATCTCCGTAATCTCTTAGCGAGAGTGGCAATGGGGAATGGTTGGATAGGACGGACTGAGGGGATGCTGCGGGAGATATAATAAGGCGTAAATTGATAGGATTAGACGGAGCAAGGCGGTTTTCATGATCGTAAGGGGAGAACAGGTGGCGACCTTCAATAAAATAGGTTTTGTGACCTGGACAAAAAACACAATTTACAATCTGGAAACGGCACATATGAGCATGCATATTTTACAGTCTGAAAACTACTTACCAAAAACGTCGTCACCTTCTTCTAAGATATAGGAACCTCCAAGGAATTTACTAGTTTCCTCTGATATATGGACTCGGCCTGGTTTTCCAGTCGATTCCATTTTATTGGCGAATGTTACGTCATTGCTCCACACATCAAACTTGAACCTGCGTGTGCCAACAATGCCGCAAAGAACGGTACCAGTGTGGACTCCTACTCTCATATTTATTCCTTCACCTCGCACCCGGTCAAACTCTTTTATAGCGTCTATCATACCTGAAATATTTTATATTAGGTCAAGTTTCTGTGTCAATGTAAAGACAATTTAAGACAAAGAACAAGGAAATTTCCGTAGATACTATAATATGATATCGTTTCAAAACATATGAATGATTATTCTTCATTTCAATAGACCCTCTGTTTGCGCTTCGTTACGGCTACAACCGATATACCTACTAACTAGATAAATAACTAGTTTTCTACGTTGCTCTACCGTTATAGACATAAAGTAATATCCGCGCTCAGTTCGCTCGATATTAATTTTTACTTTAATTTACTTACCGAGTCCCATCTCGACACAGCAAGTGGCGTGATCCGGCCTGGGTTCTGGACAGCCAGATACGCAGTAATAACAATCACCTAATGTAGAAATTTTCTCGCACCCATGATTTTGACAAAGCTCATCGAATTTCTCAAAGAGATCATTCAAAATATTCACTAATTCTTCAGCACCTTTGTTACTAGACATTCTGGTAAAGCCGACAATGTCAGCAAATAATATACTGACGTTGTCCATAGAACTCATATTGAAAGGCCTAAACAGAGATTTGATGTCTGACGCTCCAGGATTGGAGTTCCTTGGATTGAGAGGATTATGTGTCTTTAAAGTGTCTGTTTCAACAACTTGTTCCTCCAGCAACCAATTAGCGACTTTCGGCGGCATAACAGAATGTATCATTTTCTCCTTTAGCTGCTTCTCCATCTCGAGCTGTTTTCTTACTAATAAACTCTGTCCTACTTTCATAAACGTGCCGCGCATTCGTACAAATGTCATGAGGTAAATATGAACACCTATAATGTGGACACATAGTTGCAATAGGATTCTCACAAACATTCCAGGACACTGCCATTCTTGTTCTGACAAATGTAACACAATATTCAGTACTTCAAACACTATTGAATATAAAATTCCAATGATAACACAGGCATACAGTGGTAACGGTGTTAATGTATATATAATCAGCAATATTTCAATGCACATGGTGAAGTGCCCAGACTGACTTATATCTGCGGCTTGAGAAAATGCAGCTGTTTCTAATCGTGTGGTCAGGGTCACCAGTGTTAGGCTGAGTGTACACAGAGCGAGTGCCATGACCAGGGATAGCTTGAATGTATACACTCTATAAATATTTGTAAAAGTAACAAATAGCATAACAGATGTTATTAAGAGGACTCCTGCAAATATAGAACATAGAGAGGGCCATTTTACTTGTATGCCATTCAAACCAAGGACGACAAAGTACACAAACCATGATATAGAAAATATCAAAATGTATAAAAGTGCAAATCTGAAAGAAGAAAAAATAAAAAAACATCAAATATATTTTAATCAAGATAATAATGTGTCAAGCAATTTCTTGGTTGGTAACATTCATGCAACAATATAACACATAAATGTAAATATATTAATATCACTTACCTAAATCTTAGTCTTATTTGCCTAAAGGAACTACTTCTGTATTGGCCTTCGAGTATCCCTGAATCAAATCTGGGATTCCACCAAGTACCTGGTGCCGCTCGCTCAAAAGCGATTGGTATGGTGAGACCACAGCAGTTAGTTGTAGGATTGTTCCGTGCCAGATAAGCTTGGACATGAGGTGCCAGTCTGATCTGGGCATCTTCTCCCTCAGAGCACTCTGCATCATGTTTGCTATCAAACTGATGTGAGCCATCACTACAGCTAACACACCCACTTGGTTCAGTCATGTTTTGGTTAATAATTTCATTTTATCCATCCTCAAACCAAAACTTCTATAGTTTTGGCCATATTTTGAGTCTGTGTACAAAAAAAAGAATTATGCCTTAGCCACACTTGACGGAAATAACGTCGGCGATCTTACGCAGCAGAACGCCAGTGCATTTAATCTATACCAATATTATAAAGCTCAAGAGTTTGTTTGTTTGGTTGAATGTGCTAATCTCAGAAAGTACTGGTTCGATTAGAAAAACACTACGTGGATGGTGGGTCACTCCATCAGCGTGAAATTTATATAAATTTGTTCTGCTGCAGAAGATTGGCGAGGGAACTACAAATGTGGCTAAGGCTTTACATACGAGTATAGTAGCATATTTAATGGTATAAGTTCACTTTGATGCAATAAGAATTTATTGCTCATATAAGAAAAGCTTTTTTTAATTTCATTGCTCATATTAGGGTCACATATTAATATAAGACTTTTGTCAAGTCCCATACAATTGCTTTCTATTCTATTTGATTCAACCATTTATGCCACTTGTCTAGTGGGGCAGGTCTCAAGTTCATGTCTGGTTAATTTCTGTCAGTACTCATATTACTTATGAATTTAATGAAATAGATAATGCTTTATCTTTTCTCGAAATTACAAAGTACAAATGAGTACTACCTAATATTTTATTAGTGCTTTCAGTTGAAAGACAGCTGGACATAGGTCTCATCCAAAGATCTTAACAGCTCTCAGTCCTGAGCTGACCTTGTTGAGCCAACCCATTTATTTGCTAAAAACAGGTTTGACTCAGTTTTACACCAACCACAGCAGTACTAGTACTAATCAATTAGAAATAAGTTCTCAATACTATTAATTACTAATAAAGTATAGTACATAAAAAATAACAATCTATGTCATATTGATTATAAAGTTAAACAATTTAATTCATTCTACAGGTTGTCAGCTATATGGAAATATATTATTTAAACATACAAAAGTATAATATTTCTTATGCTATGCCAGGATCAATTTTCAATAAAGGATTAGATAAAAAATCACTGTTTAACATAGTTTAATTTACAAAAAAATATATATAATAAAACAATCTTAGGAAAATATACTAGGGTAATATTTTTAAACTGACATATTTGCTGCTGCTGTTGAGTAAAAAAAATATTTACACAACAGTATACCTATATCATGATCATTTTAGCAAATAATGTTGATGCTATAATATGGGTTGAATGATTTCCAGTAAATAAAATCTTTCTTTTTAAAATACCTTACTAATTATTAACACTACCAGTAAAGAATAAAATATGTATGTATTTTACTCACCAATTCATTCCGAGTAGAATTTCTTGACGTTTATTGATCAAGGTTAATACAGTTCAATTAGGTGTAAACAGTTACAACCAAAATCGAAAAATAATCACATAGTCACTATTAACTGAAGAAAACTATTTTAACAAAAAATATTTTTAAAGCCACTAGTTAAAGAGTAAAAACCCACAAAAATACACTTTCCACACATTACTTGTTCAGAGATGTCCTCGCTCTTGTAAACCAAAGAGGATGTAAATGTAAATGCACAGATTCCTATAAACTGTCAAATTTATAAAACGTCAATACTAAGGTACTCGATTTAAATCGTTTAGTATTGTGATTCTACTAAATCGCCTAAAATCTAAAATAACAAATAAATCCTCAATGTTATTATTGATATGTGTATCAATGGTCAATGGGGAACATTTTGAGGAACTAAGTCTCAAAAATACAGCCTTAACGTACAATAATTGGTAATATATTTATTGCACAATGTCTAAAAATACACTCTGAACTGGGGAATATTTTATCGTTTTATAAAACTCTTTACGAACAGTATCATTATTTAAGTATTATATTATTGATAGTTGATAAATAAACTGTTTATAAATAAGCTCTTTTCTTACTGGTTTTTAATGAAAACTTAGCAAACAGTTGATAACAATTGTCTACCAATATAGTGTAAAATAATTCTTCTCAGCTAAAATTAATATTGATTTGACGTGTCTTTGAGGGATAAAAGGTACTGTCCTACTATTATATGCAAAATAGGTTCATAATAGTATATATACATAGTATCCAGAACAAAATTTATGAGGGCCCGCCCACACTTATTAAGCGCCATCTAGGACAAATGTACGAAAGCGATCGAAATATAAAAGTAAATTCCCATTGTACATCTCAACCCATAAACGTCCCACTGCTGGGCACGGGTGTCCTCCATTAATTTGGAGGGATATTAGCCTACTATACCACGCTGGCCAGACGGGTTGGTATAGGGTTTTGTTTCGAGTTTTCCCTCTCTTGCAGTAGATATTGTCTGCCTGACTTACTCCCTTAGTCGACTCTTACGACACCCACGGGATGGAATGGGGTGATGACATTTGTATTCTTAATCCGTCACCACACGGAGAATTCCCATTGACTCCAAATTAAATACATATTATTGGTCTTGAAAAGAATAGGAACATAGGTATATAATACATACATGTTTAGAAACTAGTTTTTTTTAAATAGGACTTGTTTAGGAAAATCTAGAATCTGTGTCTAAATTCACTCTAAGATCAAGATCAGGGACATATTTTGCACAAAATAATGAAAATATTTACATATTATTATACATTTTTTATTTATTTACAATGTGTAAAAGAAATAACAATTTACAATAATTGTTTAATAAGCTTTTAATTTAAATATTTTACAAAAATATAATTTAAGTAGGTAAGTACCGTTATCCTATTTTGAATAAAAACGTTTACTAAAATGCACAAGAATATTTTAAACCAGGGTCCTAAAATTATTATTATCAATATAATAATTTTATAATATGCGATACTTAGTCATAATCATAAATTCAGATTATTTAAAAGACTACAGTTCCAGTTTATGGACACATAGTAGGTACACCCAGGCTACATAACTATAATATGTGGTGGTCAAATATTTGTGTCGTGTGGGGATCGAACCCACAACACTCAGCACAGATTAAACAGTTTTAATGTAAAGAAGGAAACTCATTTGAATAATTTTATATTTATTATAAAAATAGCAATCTAGTACCAACTAAGCGTAGTAGGTACTAGATTGCTATTTTTACTATCCAAAGTGCTGATGTGCAAACGATAGGTACCTACTCATTTGAATAGCCTGGTCGGTAATTTCTAAGATCTCGAATAAAACAAAATTAGTAATGAACAGCTCTATGTATTAGATATAAATCCACATACAGTGGTTTGTTTACAGTACGACAATTTTACTATTTCACCTGTAAACAAACCACTATGGGATTCGTATATATTTTTTACATCATTATGGTCAGACAAGCCATACTTTTACTATAAATATTGCGCAATACATAATTATCACAGCTTCATAAATTAGAGATACTAATTAAATGGATGTGAATATAATATTTAAATATAAATTAAAACAACTGTTTCTAGACAATCTGCTGAATCCCTAAAACTTATACCTAATTATGATATTATGATTTGAATTTTGATATTATATTTAAGAACCCGGTATAAAATCAACATGCACAGATCATTATGTTAGATTAATATCAAAATGAATTATTTAATACCAATAACGTTACAAAATATTATATACTTTAAAAAATAATCATACATAGACATAATTATATCTATGTACAACAAACAATGAGACAAATAATCTTAATAATATGTTTGGTAATTAGGTACTATAAAATAATATCTAAATATATTTAAAATATCAACAATAGTTTGTAATGCATATTATTATATACCAAAATTATCACAAAAAGTTCTAATGAAATACCTTACGCTAACAGGAAGATATTTATTTTCTGCACTTGCCATCATAACCAAATTTTATAACCAGTTGCGAAAGTGGAAATTGGAAATCATCTCATGGAATGTGGTAAAAGGGTCTGATTGAGCCGGCTACAAGCGCGGACGTAGGTTACATATGAGCTGAAGCTCATTTGAT
Organism: Trisateles emortualis; assembly: GCA_947095525.1. Taxonomy (NCBI): domain Eukaryota; kingdom Metazoa; phylum Arthropoda; class Insecta; order Lepidoptera; family Erebidae; genus Trisateles; species Trisateles emortualis. The sequence goes on along the minus strand of OX352736.1, from coordinate 12,797,746 downwards.
TGAATGACATATTTTTAATAAACTCATAATCTCGATGGTACGACAAAAGAAACAGCTATTGAACATCTTCGTTACCACAATTCTGTTACGAAATTAAACAAATCTTTGAAGCACTCCACGTTTTAAGTACAATGTGAAGCAATATCCCTGAAGCCCGTGCCATTTTGCCCTATTGTTACGCCATTGCTAAAATACCTAGGAAATGCCTTAGACTTCAATTTCCGAAACCTATTGTAAGCGTAGAAAAAAGAAAGAATGCACAAAAAGCAAGAAAACAATATTGGTAGTCCAGGGTTATTAGCTAGCGAGTGAATTTTTGCTTTCTAGACATTATAGTAGTTGTGTAGGACGGAAGAAATCATGCAGTTAAATCCCAGTTTTAAGGCAATTGCTTTTGTGCTTTCTGCTCGCATTGAAATCGACAAAAATGTTTTGCTCCACATGGATACTTTCGTAAGGTATCGTCTACCTCATGCAGCAGTGATTTACCATTCTTATATATGAAAAGCTGGTCGCTATGTCAGGTCAGGAATATTGTCATCAATTTATTAAGAAGCAAAACACAAACGTCAGTATTGGGTAAACATGGAGCCCTGAGGTACACCAGCGTTAAATTATATAAGATTACATTGACTTTTATATTTTTCCTGTATTCTATGAGAATCCTTGTTGTAAATGTAGCATGAAATTAACACAGCCGATCAAGCAAGTTGTATGCACCCAACTTACAAGAGAAGGCTCCGATAACTCTATCAAATGGCTTCGAAATGAAAAGGCATGCTTCTCCCAATTTTTTTAAAGGCCTCACTCTGCTTAGTGCTTTGCTGCAGATGAGTGATTCGCAACGACCCTGGTCGCAATAACATCATTCGATATAGATTGTTTCGAATCAATGTTTTCGAAAAAACGTACCAGTCCTAAAAAAATCGAAATAACTTGCGTCGAAATAACGTCATTCGAAATAGAGTACCTATTTCGATTTAACGTGCTTTCTAAAAAACGTACCAGTCGTAAAAAATCGAAACAGCGTGCGTCGCAACACAATAACGTCATTCGAAAAAGGTCATCGGTTGACCATTGGATTTTAAACCCGTAATGGTCAACCAATGACCACGGTCCACAATCGGGAATACAGTGTTCATTGTACCAAGTAATGAGGTTACAGCGTTAAGGGAATGGTTATCTTTCTTATTAGTTAGAGATCGGTTGACTATTTCCAAGTCAACAGTAAAATGCCAGTTGAGTAAGAAAGGCAATATAGACGCGTTAACACGGAAGACGCTGAAAATGTAGTTAAAGAAATATTTTTCTCTATTAGTACCCCCCATAAAGCAACACACAAAGACAAAGAATGTTACTGTAACTGTCAGGAAGGTGAAATGGAAATAGGCGGGTCACAAAGTGAGAGGACATGAGAAATGGTCAAAAACAATAATGAACTGGTTTACAAGACATAGGAGAAGGAAGAAAGGCAGGCCATGCAGAAGATGGGTTGATGAGACAAGGACAATGGCGGGTGGCAGATGGACAACTATCGCTAACAATAGGGAACTATGGAGACAGTTGGGGGAGGCCTTTGCCAACAATGAGGCAAACAGACAGGGCAACGAGGCAATCATATAATGTATTACATAATTACACAACTAATAATGGAAAACTAATATTGAAATCGTTAATAATATTATACTAACTTAAATTAAGTAAGTTTTCTAATGTATGTTTTGTCTGAATAAAGGCTTTTATTATTATTATTAGTACCCCTGGCCACCACCAAGACGCACGCATCTGGAGTAGCTAGATGTTTAAACTTGATTTTGTATTCGTAACTGGATCCGAATTCGTTATGATGGCAGTCAAGACAACATTTTTTTACTATATAACAATTTTTTTGATACCAAAATATTTGTTCACATATGCATATTATTATTATTTTTAAGGCACAGTTCAAGCACCACAATTAATGAATAATTATTACTATCAATTAGGAATTATTGTCATTTTCCAACATTTTTTTATGACAAGCTTAACAATTTTTAAATAGAATAATCATTAAATATTAGTAACACTTATTATCAGGATTTTAAATAAATTAATAACAGTATTAGTGATTGCTATAATTATAGATAGCAGACAATGCCTTGTTTCTTCATTGACACTAAATTTCACATGCTATCTAGTGATAATTCATAAAAAATATCATGATATTCAGCTTCAATAAATTACTCAAAAAATATTTTTTTGTAACTGTCATATTGTCAAGTAGGTACTTTAAAAAAATACAATTCAGTGGCAGTTTTATCAGTCAGCTGCCGGTAAACCAGACATAATAGAAAAACAATTATAAAGAAAATGTTGGTTCCAAAAAATATATGGTTGATACTACAAACTACTGTACTTTGAACACATTAGACCGTTTATTACCTAATAACATTTAAGTGTAAAGAATTTTATAAAAATATTGATAATATCAAGTTATTTGCTCATAGCATAATTTTAACCAGAGTACTGCTTAGAGTACTTACTCAACAGCTAGTCAATATTTGTGTTATTTACTTATTGTAATTTTATTGTCATAGAATCAACCCCTTCAGATCTCCTTATAGTAAAATTATAAAAGGAGATCCAACTGAGTCCACAACTGGGTACTAGGTACACAATGTTACTATAGTATTGTAGTAAAATGACCACAATCTGAAAAAATATACTTACCTTTAAATTTTCATTTGACAATAAACAATTGCGTATATAAACTTTAAAATGGCTTAAGAACCATTTTCCTAAATCTTTAAATATTATTTTCTTTGTAATATTATTAATGTTGTGTTAGTATTAATTACAAATTGTAATTAAATTTAATCATTGTACATGCCATCTAGTAAGAAGTCCATTCGTTTATAATGTCTGTTTTTCCATGCTTCCTGACCACGTCGCAATGCCATGTAACCGAGAACAGCAAACATGGGGACTAATAATATAGTTATAACAATAGGCATTACCATTCCGGGATGACTGTTCACATTTGTTAAGTAGGTCTTCACATCTTTATTGGGTGATTGCAGTTGGTCCAACGTTCCTGGTGAAGACTTTACAGTCATATGTTCCAACACATCGGATTGTAGTATTAAAGGCTTTTTGTGTTTTACTGTATTATTCACTTTTTTGGGAATGTTTGAAATGTTATCTTGTGAAGTACTCTTACCATTTACGACATTTTGGGTATTGTTAAAATGTACGTTAGTTTTGGATCTGTCTCCTGGTGTGATTGATTTACTTGTAGTATTTTCATAACTTTCTATCAACAGATCTTGCTGTTTTGTATTATTCTCTGAATAAACAACTCCTTTCCTTGGCACAACCTTATTTTTACCCATTTCATTACCCAAAATTATTGTACTATTGTTAACTTTAGGCAATGGCATAATTAGGGTTTCAGGCAGTATAGAACCACCTTCACTTATCAACGCTGCTTTCGTTTCATTTAACAACTTTTTCTGATGAGAATCGAATGCAGTTTTATTATCTATTTCCGATTTACTTACTGTAATATTACTACAGGAAATTAACGGAATGATTAGAATATTGCAAAAGAAAAGATAAAATATCATTTTTGTATAAAATGAAAATTATCGAAAACTGTAATCTGACAAACCACAAACATGAAACCAAAAAAAACTAAACAATAATTTGAGTTTGACACTGTCACTTATGACGTGTGAATAGAGATGTTTGCAACATCCATCAGCTGTTCCATTTGTTCTTTTCTTGTCCTCGATTGGTAGTTCCTCTATATGAACTGCTTCCTGAGCAAATGCCCCGCCCTATCAATGTAACATACCTTCTTACATTAGTAAATTCCCCCTTTATTAAAATTCTTTATAAATTCATTTGCATTAATAAAATTAAAATATAATTACTTATTTTCCTTCTTACTTTCCTATCCCTCTCCTACTTCCCTTAATTGTATTATATTTCTAAATTGTCTACTCATTTTTCTCTATCCCTAAATAACTACATGTACTAACATTTTGTACCAACACTTGTGTTGTCCGTGTTACAGCCTACAAAAGAAACCATAGCTATTAACACCGGCCAACCAGTTTATTAGCTTCCTCTCTCCACCTTGACGTTGGCAGAATCATCTGTCCAAAACGGATGGAGCCATATTAAAAAAAAAAAAAAAAAAAAATCCATCAGCTGATTATTTAGTCGAGTTATAAAATTGCATTCTAATATATTGGCAGTCACTATGAAACGATATATTTTGTTTGTAAAAATGTAAATATTTTTTGACCTTGCAATACTTTGTACTATTGCATTGCATGTAAAGAAAAGTAAAATTGACAACTGCGACTTTCAAATGACAATCAGACATCCACATCTAAGTAAATAAATAGTTTCGTCGGAATACAATTTATATTAAGTGAAAATGATTATGAGTTAATGTAGATTTTGTTAAATAGTGTTATTAATTATCAAAATGAGGACTCGTAGCAATTCTGGGGTGCGGTTAGATTATTATCAGAGGATTGTTCACAAGTTAATTTTAGATCATCAGCAGCCTGTGACTGGACTGTTTCCCGCAAGCCCTCACAATGATCATGCATGGATTAGAGACAACTTGTACTGTATATTGGCAGTATGGGGACTTTCCATGGCGTTTAAGAAAATAGCGGATCAAGATGAAGACCGTGCTAAAACGTATGAGTTGGAGCAAAGCTGCGTCAAATTAATGAGAGGTAGTTTCCAAAACAACAATCAATAAAACTTTATTGTTACAATTGATGGCACATGAATCTTAATTAATGTCATGGTACTCTTATACAATTGTTTGATACAATACAAAGCAAATAATAATGGGTGCTAATTAAACAGGCTTCTTTTTAGTATCATTATTCGCCCCCAAAAATGTATGTTGCCTTCTAAATTACTAAGTCAGCCACAATTAACGAGCATCAAAATAATACTATCTTAGCCACTAGTTATCTTCTATGTGAACCACTCTAAATACTATTCAGCATAATGATTATTTTTTAGCATCTAAATTTGTAGCATGCATTCTAATAGTAAACTTCTAAAATACTATTAAATGACATCAAAATATATATTTATTTAGCATCTAACTTTTTAACTGAGTACGTTTAAAATGTAACTCATCCCATATAAATCGATAGTCAAAATTTTGCTAAAAATGTCATCAAATAGTCGGTATATTGGCCACTAATATTATCAGAAGCTATTGAGGAGATACAAAATAAAAGACTTTATTTTTGAAAAATCAATTTGTTTATTGAATAACCATCATTTTACTTATAGAAATAATAGAAACATATGAAAAGGGCTAGTATTTAAACGAGCGACTATAAATTCAATTTATGGGTGTCCAAATTACTGAATATGGCGTACAGAAATACTAAGTGAGTGACAAACTAAGGGCAAACACAAATTCAATTTATGGGTGCCAACATTACTGAATATGGCGCACAGAAATACTGTATATGGGGTACAGAAATACTAAGTGAGCTAAAAACTGAGGGCGAACACAATTTATAAAAATTAGCGCTTCGCCGGCCGCTGCCGCGGCACGCTCGCTTCGCTCGCTCGGCTCGCGCGTTGTTAGGGTCACAGTTCTAACCTAACCTAACCTACTTGTCTGATAGCATCTCGTTTCTGGTAGCAAATGCATGAATATATAATAATATTCAAATGCATGACTTTCTAGTCGGTCACTTAGTAATTTAGTCGCCCACCTATTAATTTAGTCGCAGGGCTAGAATTTACAGTATCTTATTTCACGATAAAAGAATATGATGTATTATTTTACATGCTAAGTTATAATAAATGGTGCTTTCTGTAGAAGCTTGAATTATATTTTTTTGAGGACATTGCGTAGAAGCTGTAAAACGTAAAATGGTGACGAGATGTAAAATCCGTGGCCGAGTTAGTAAATTAGGTGGTAATGCATAAATAAGAAGGACAAGTCACAATAATTGATGATCTTTACTTGACGCTTTCTATAGAATATTTAGCGGGCGTTGTAAAAAAGACGAATTAGTTTATTAGAGGCTATGTCATTTTCCCGTTGCTTAGTAATAAAATTAGAAGTTTAATCACGTGTCCAATAAATATTTTTGTGGCTAGACTTATAATTTCCCAATAATAATTATGTTTTCCCGACACATTCATCAGATGATTGCTCGTTAATATCTCATTTCAGTTTTATAAGATACTAGTCGTTTCGCTTCGGTTTTTTTATTTTACGTTATTTTAATATGCATGTATTATAAAACAAAAAAATATACTATACTTTGGTCACTATGGTTGTCTACCTAATTTATACTAATATTATAAATGCGTAGGATTTTGGATAGCTGAATGTTTGTTACTCAATGACCTCAAAATGGCTGAACGGATCTGGATGAAATTTGCTCAGTGATAGATTATAGTCGGACTTCTTATATAAGCTAATTTATATCCCTGAAAATTTACTGTTCTGCCAGATAAGGCACAATAGTAAATATAGTAAATGTTAATTTAAATGTTTATTATGTAACTTCCTGGTGTTGCAAGTGTCCATAGGCTACGGTAACTCCTTACCATCAGGCAGATGGTATGCTTGTTTGCCTCTTTGGTAGTATAAAAAAAAAGAAAAAAAAATCTTCACAATCTTCTACCTGCCCAAGTGAGATATATGCACCTCTTTAAAGTCAGCAAAAGTTTTACCATTCATCCCTGAGTGGAATTATTTAAAACTTTTATTTTGATATTGATGTCACTTACTAGTTGGCACTGATATTTTTACAATTAAATTTATTTTTAGGTCTTCTCATGGCTATGATGCAGCAAAAAGACAAAATTGAGAAATTCAAAAGTACTCAACATCCTATGGATTCTCTGCATGCCAAGTATTCCGCCACAACTGGCCGCACAGTTGTCAAAGATACAGAATGGGGACATTTGCAGATTGATGCCATTTCTCTGTATCTCCTTGTACTAGCACAGATGACTGCATCTGGTCTTCAGATTGTGTTTTCTTTAGATGAAGTAGCATTTATACAAAATCTAGTATTTTACATAGAATCTGCATATTGCACACCTGATTATGGTATTTGGGAAAGAGGAGATAAAACCAATCATGGATTACCCGAGCTCAATGCCAGCTCAATTGGCATGGCTAAAGCGGCTTTAGAAGCAATGAATGAACTTGACCTGTTTGGTGCTCGTGGTGGCCCTTCTAGTGTGATCCACGTTTTAGCTGATGAAGCTCAGAAATGTCAAGCTGTACTGCAATCAATGCTTCCAAGAGAATCTAACAGTAAAGAGCTAGACTCTGGCCTACTATCTATCATAAGTTATCCAGCATTTGCTGTAGATGATCCTAATTTAATTGGGCTTACCAGAGATACGATTGTAACAAAATTACAAGGAAAATATGGATGTAAGCGGTTTCTCAGAGATGGTCATAAAACACCTAGAGAGGATCCTAATAGGCTTTATTATGAACCTTGGGAATTAAGGATGTTTGAGAATATAGAATGTGAATGGCCTCTATTCTTTTGCTACCTTATATTAGATTACTGTTTCCAAGGAGACAAAACTAATGTGACCGAATACATGCAGAGATTGGAAAAGATAATGATACGAAAAGATGGTGGGATGCCTTTAGTACCTGAATTGTATTCAGTGCCTGTAGATAAAGCTGATATGGAACACCATGATCCGGGCAGTCAGGAACGCATACCACTTGGCCGTTGTCCATTTATATGGGCTCAATCTTTGTATATTTTAGGGAAATTGTTACAAGAGGTAAGATACTATACCTATAATAACTGCACACTTACATGTAACAGAAACTTTCGAAGTTCGAAAAAAAAACATCCTAAAATCAAATCTTTCAAATTCGTTTAATTTGATATTAGGAAGTTTATTTGTTATGAATAAATTCGAAAACTACTGGGCCGATTTTAAGAAGTCTTTAATCAATTTTAATGTGTTGTATTCTTTTTACAGGGCTTCTTAGCAGTAGGTGAGCTTGACCCTTTAAATAGAAGGCTATGCTCTGAGAAAAAGCCAGATGTAGTTGTACAAATTGTGATTCTGGCTGAGAATAATGAAATCAGAGACAAATTGCTTGAATACGACCTACATGTGCAGACCATAAGTGAGGTAGCTCCCATTGAAGTTCAACCCGCAAGAGTTCTTAGTCATTTGTACACATATTTAGGTAATGAGATTTTTTATATACTTTTCAAATATAAAGATTATTTGTGATAAAGTTCATTTTAGAATCATATGAATTTAAACCAACTTCAACAATGTAGGCCATTTAGGATATGTATCTTTTTTTTGAGATTTTTGGCCTATAAATTCTTTTCTGATACAATAAAATACAAAATATAGCTTTCCGCCATGTTGGGTCAAGAATCAGAAGAAATTACATTCTGAATCAGTAAAAAAGTATAGATAGTAATTAGTTGACTGTGAACACCAGACACTTGCCACCATTTAGACATAGGTAGAATCGAAAATTAGTTTTGAAAAATATTTTTCTTACAGTTAAATCTTTATAATAAAATCAAATTCATTTTAAGTGGGTTACTCACTTGTAACTGCAAGTACAGTAAAGTTTTTTTTATACAAATTATTAACATTTCAGGTAGAAATAAAAAGTTGGGTTTATCTGGCAGAAAGTCTCGAGATGTGGGCATACTTAGCACCAGTAAACTGTACTCTTTGAATGATCGTATATTTGCTTTTACACCCCAGGTAAGCTGTATAATATCTCAAAAACATTTTTATCTAATTAAAATTATACTTTTGCAGAATAAAGGAGCGTCGTCACCGTACGCATTCCAATAGTTGTTGTTGGAATATTCACAAATTATTTGCCATTATGATGATTTTCCATTCGACCTTGCCAAACAACCTGTTCTTCCTAAGTTTAGATTATATGCTTTCGTTGAAGACGCTACTTTAAATACGTATACTATTTTTAAGAGTTTACTAATAACGAGCTGGAGAGTTTGTATGAATGTGTTAATCTCAGGATCTACCTGCGGTATTTGTTTTTTTACTGATCTAAAGCTTCATTGTTCTTAAGTGATATGTGCTTTGTATCACGAACCCGCGTGATGAAGTTGATTAATCATTATAAAACGCATGTATGAAATTATGAGTGGTATTTTTGCTATATTATTTTGCAATTCTAATTTCTTTTTACTGAATATTTTCTTTAATTTGATAGTTTTCTGATATGACACGTTTCTACATCGCTTCTGACTATGAGCTGATGGTTGATACGCTCAAAGCTGAAATTAATTTCTTGAAGTCCTCTTGGCAAAATCTCATTGGGCGACCGCTTGTTGTCTTGTCTCTGAGTCCGAACCATTTAGGTATTATACTATTTCTTTTATTTATTTTTTGGTCAAAATTGCTTGCTGGTTTTGCCTATCCATGTTTGTTAATGTATGAAAATATTCATCCATGTATAACATGAATCCCATAGTTTGGTTGCTATTAATTGCCCTGGTTGATTTAGTAGGTTTTAGGTGTAATATTTGACCCTTCAGCTAGGTAATTATGACACTTAACTGTGATGGTTTAAGGTAGGATTTCGTGTAGCCGCATGCATCAACATCCTCTGTAGTCTGTATATAAATGTATCTGTTTCGCTCGTTGAAAAGTAGCATCTAAAAGAGCTAAGTTTAACGATTGCCTATGTCCTTAACAAATCGCTTGGACTGTGAGACATACGTACTCGTTACATTCGTTCGAACTATTTTTCATTGAGTACCAATAATTTTATTGTACTTCTGATTTTCTTTTATAATACATATTGATGATAGGATAAAAGGCGCGTACAGAAAGAAAGACGGCAACCCACCAGCGCTCATAAGCCGAGTCCGACCGGTGTTCTAACGTTTTTCTATCTGAACACGCTCATAGTTTAGTCGATTAGAGATTTTTGACCACTTAAACATAATCCCCCAATTCCTAAACCGAGTATATAAATAGAAAAACAGATACTAAACAAATTCCCAGTACCTTAACATTTTGCATGGGTGTGGTGTGCCGTAGAACTTCGACTACGAAGAGTACTACATGTCGCGCGACCCAGCTCTGCTCGCGAGCACATTCATGGCGAACGTGGCATTCCTCGGCATGAGCTGGAAGCAAATGCTCGGCCGACCTACGCTCACGTTGCTCGCCACACAATATTTGTTAGGTAAACTAGTTAATATGTCTGTATGGAAACATATTTCGTAGAGATGTTTAACACTCGGTAACCACACTATATAATTGCACGCTATTAATTTTATGTAAGGCTTTACATGCTTATAAAGACACAAAAGTACTCTAAATGAGGGTTACCAATCATACCGCCAGGCGGCGCCACTTGCAGCTCAGTTAAACGCATGACAGAAATAGTCCTTAAGTGTATAACATGATTCTTTTGGCAATGGTTGTTTTGTAAGTGACGCTGTGTGGCAAAGATGGTGGGGTAACTTCTCTTCTACATCGAGTCATCCTTAACATCTGCATATTAAATTATGTTTCACCTTTATAATACAAAAGCTGGCATGCCCAGCTTTTGACTTAGTCCTTTTACATACAATCCTTTGAATAGCACTCGGGTGGTATTCAAAAGGTTGTAGGTAAAAGGATTATTATTCATGCATGTTGTACGTCTGTTTAAGTGTATCTTTCTGTCCTCTATAAACGACGACTTATTAAATCATGGTTTGCTGCAAAATATTATTAAAAAAGAAGCCTTGGTGCTTGATTTTTGTGTACCAATGTGTGTAATAGTTTAACATCTGACTTTTGGTACTTTTAAGAAATAGTAGTTGAGAATATTAGAATTAGACAGACATACCGTAGCCTATGGAGGCTTGCAAGGGTGTCACTCGCGCGTTGCCGACCCTTAAAATGCAGTATAAGCAACCAGTTAATCTTCTTTCTTGAAGATTAACTGGTTGCTTCTACTGCATTTTTTCACCATTGTAATCTGACCGCTGCGCGCTGTGATCGATTATTCAACTATAGCTTATGTTAATTTTAAACCAATAAAGTGTTTTGTACTAAAACACACATTGTTACTTTCGTAAATACTTCTTGTTTTTATCACAAATAAATGCTTACTTTACTATTCTATAAATGCATACTTATAGCTATATAAAATGGATAAGGTATGGTTATGGGGTAATTAGACATATACTTAGCATTATTTAGCTAAAGGTAAAAGAAAAATAACAATAAAATATAAAGTACTATCGAGAAAGTTGGCTCTACTAATGGAATATTATACTAATGGTATTATAGTAAAACATAATATATTTTGTTAGTTCCTGTTATATATAAAACCAGAAATGTTCATAAATAAGAGGTGGAGACCTGGTGTCCTGAAACACAGGCCTCAAGTCTACCTTAGGCACCAGTCTCCCACGATAATATTGATGTATACCTTAAATTTGTAATGTTTGCTATATTATGATGAGGAAATAAACAACATTATTATTATATTTATTAATTAAATACAATATGATAATAACAATGCAAGATGGAATATGGTCTACCGGTAAATAAAGTGACACATTGGAATCATAAGGATTTTAAGTTTAGTAATTCTAGTAAATAACGTTAAAATCGTTTAGCTAAAATGTAATATGTGGTCAATTGCCAACTTTGTCGATTGTACATAATTGGACTATTAACAACATCTCATTATTCAGCTGCCCATGCTTTCAAGCTATCAATGATTACTATTACAACTATGCGCATGCCCATACTAATTGTACGGATTTCAGATCAAGGTAAAATCCCGATGGCTATGATAACGACAATGAAGAAACTTAAATCTGGATATATAAACGGCACTAGAGTGACACTCGGTAATCTTGGAGAATTCTTAAGCACATCTGCTATTACCAATTTGAGTTTTCTTGGAAGTCAAGAGGATGGATATCCAGATAGTGAGTATTCAAATATACAAACTTTAGGACTTCAATCTATTTAAAAAATGTTTAAAAGGAGATCATAACAATATTTTAAATTATTTCCATTTATTTACTCAGATTTAAAAGGTTTTGTGTTTATAAAAATTAAATCCCTAATATTATAAAAACATTCATCCATCCTCACAAACATATTATTTTCAGAACTAAACCCTGAAGTGCAGAGTTATCTTGAGGATCACCTGCTGAAGTCGTTCAGCAACAAGCTACAGTTCGTGGCGCGGCCGGCCGCCGTACGTAACGCGCGTGCGCTGCGCCGGCGCATGTCAGTGCGCGGCGCTATCAAGAAGACAAGATCTATTAATGTTGATTGTATGTTGCTTTTATCATTTATTTGCGTAAACAAACTTGATACACTATTTTAAAAATTTTCGATTTGAGGTTATTATAAAAATCCTATTATATTAAAATGTCTTCAAATTTAGAAATCATTAAAACCTAACATTTTCCTTACATTAAAAGTCTTGTACGACTGCATGTGTGGTAGTGGTTATACACATCGCCGCCAACGCTGCATCCGTGTATGTTGATCCGAGCCTGAATTTACTTTCTGTTCCTACATTGTTTGTTTATAAAGTCGGCGCAACCTAGTACCCACTACCTAGTATTGAAGACATAAAAAAATGTATCTAAACATTTCTCGAGGTTTTTTTTTTAAACACGTCTTTTAAAACTCGTCTCCGTTTTATTTTGATCTAAGTACTTAATTAAACTTCAACTGCACAGATGTTTTCCGTTTCAGCGGATACATTGGGAATGGAAGGAGAATCCACAACCCAGGGTCGTTCTTTGGAACGTAAGCCGTCTTGGCTCGAAGTCGATCCTGCATTTGGACGTAGTCCTTCACCAGAGGAATCTAAGAAGAAGGCTTTTACCAAGTAAGTACCCAAACACTGAATACATGGAGAAAAATATTGTTGACTGTCATGTATACTATATTATAAAGAGGATCTCTGGATCTACTGAAACGATTTCGAAAAAAATATTTTACCAATAGAAAGCCACGTTATTTGTTAGTATGATAGGCTATATTTTATTGACAGAAACATTACGGAGGAAATACGACCCATGTGAAGCCGGGGCGGTGTGGCTAGTTTTAGATAATTATGCATATCTAAATTTATGAAATCTATTTTTAGGGCTACTTATAGAAAACACTCGTGGTCTTTTGCCATTCTTATACAGTCAATATAAAACTAGTTCCGAGACACGGGGTGTAAACACTGCCAATGTCCAAATTTCGGGCAGCTTTGTGGATTTCTTGAAAGAAAATACCCAATATCTATATTTGACTCTCACTCGACCGACTTGCGAAACGAATTAGGACCTCGTGATTAGCAGTCGAACTCAAGGACTCACGCCTCATCATCATCATCTCAGCCAAAATACGTCCACTGCTGGACATAGGCCTACTCCAAGGATTTCCACAATTCTCGATCCTGAGCAGACCTTGTCCATCTGATGCCCGCAACCTTTACCAGGTCGTCGGTCCACCTTGTTGGAGGCCTGCCCACGCTGCGTCTTCCAGTTCGAGGTCGCCACTCCAGAACTTTTCTCGCCACTTAACTTTATTTTATTTATATTTTAGGGGAACTTCAACAACAAGTCTGGGTATTCCGACACCAAATATTGAAGTGACTAAAGAAAAAGCTCCAGTGCCGCCTAAAGAAGAAGGTAAGTAGTATGATTTACTGGATATGGGGCCTAGTGTTAAGGTGGTCATCTCGCCACCAACACCACGCCGTGTGTTGTTTGTTAGTTCGAATCTCACACAAATAACACGGGACAAAAGTTTTGTGTGCATTATAAATGTTTTTTTTTTTCTAAGTCAGTGTTTTGTGTCCGTTGATTGTGTTTGTAAAGTCTTGTGACGTAACTTTGGTTCGAGTAGAATAATTTTAATAAATCAAGTGTTGATAAATAGATAGGTAACCATAAAATATTTCCAAACCACGTATTGCTTACATATATAACATCGGTCAACAGTAACAAATTGAAACAGTTTCAATTTGTTACTGTTGACCGAAGTTTATGTATTATTATGCATAAATTTCGGCCTTATAGCTAAAAGCTATCTGCGTTTGTTGTACGTGTATATAAACTTCGCACGTGAGTTCATGTCCAACTAAACGTGCATATAAAAATTACGGGGTTGCCTAAGTGCTAAACCGTGCGTTTTTCGACCGAGAAAGAGGGACGGTGCTATATAGCGTGTATAGCGCCGTCTCTTTCTCGCTTGAAGGATTCTCGTTTTAACACGTTATGGTAAGCCCCCTGGCACTTCGCAATAACGCATTATACCACAAAAAATTAACAGGTTAACTTACTTTGTCAACATATTCCAATATTTCCAATACGTAACGCTCATAAAGGTTTTCATTTCTCTAACGCTGTTCTTTTAGGTTACCAATACGATACTTCGTGCTCTATAGTGAAGTAACGAATTAATTATGTATATTCGATAATTTTCGTGTTTGTTATTTTTAAGGAAGTTCTTTTTAATTTTAATCACTTTGGACTATACTTACATCGATAAGAGACAAATTAATAGGCACATAACTGGCAATGCATTTGACGTGATGCACGGACAGCTAACCTGTTAATTTTCAGCACTGTGTTGTCTTTTTATTTTCAAGCACATTATAGTGGTGTTATCGTGAAGCGCGCACACACACAGCTACATCTACGGTGATCAACCCGCCTGCTAAGCGGAAATGTGGTATTGTTTTACCTTATTAGGCCCGTCACATACATTCGTTTTCTTGATTCATTTCACATCAGTTATCGTGGTGTTTGTAACGGTGTCCGTATACGGTTTTCGAATCAGGAAAATTAGTGTATGTGGCCGCCCTTAATCGCCGGCTTGGTTGCATGAAGTATGGTAATGATGACATCAATCGCTTCACTTCATTAACTACCTTATCCAACATTTAGTTTTAGGGCATGCCTTACGTTGAACATGAACTCGCGGGCAAAATACTCTTAAAAGCTGGGCTTGAAATACGGGTAAAACTGTGTTACCGTTACAATTGATGAATAAAAATATATTTAATATTAATGTTCTATCTTTTAGCGTTGTCACAAAATATTAGTGTTATTTGATTTATTAGTAACAGTTACAATAATTCTGTAACGTTATCTAGCAAAAAATATTTAACGTTATAAAATGTTCTCAAGTTTCAAGCCCTGCGTACAAAAAATATCCTATAAATCTTCGTGGCTTTTAATATCGCAAATATTTTCAGTAATAATAAACAAGAATCTACCTGTGATAAGGAATCGTACGACTTCCGAGTCTCAGAATTCTGTTTACGCCGAGCAAGAGACCGATGAGTTGATAGCAATGTTACGCGAGACTGAGAGCTTGGACGAGCAAGGCGATATACTGCAATACCTTGTCGATACACATGGACTGGACTTTAATACCGGTAACATATTCTAAGATAAATGTTTTAGTTTCTAACAACTCCTACAATCATTGCTGCGTATTAGTAATAAAATATCCCCTTCTATATTTAAATAAATTTATAATTCTCTGACATGTTGGCCACATAACACATTGAAGAAAAAATATTTTGAAATGTCTGTAGTACCAATGCAATCAGATAAAAAATATTCTCTTGATGCCTGATGAACGTACTTAAAATGCAGATTTAAAGAAAACTGCGTTTCTTTTATCAAATCAAGTATTGTTGAACTTAAATATAATTCTAGCAACCCATGTATGTATCCCGCAGCGGTGCATTTAATAGTTACTTTAAAGTCACATCTTATCATGTAGGTACATTCATTTACATTTTACAGGAATGCAAGAAAATGGCAAAACAGTCACGGTAAAGGATCTTCTAAAAATCCTTTACGAAAAGGCATGCACTCAGAAGCTTTGGGGTTTAGTTCGTCACTCGGCCGGTATGCTGGGCAAACGAGTAGAAGACTTGGCTAAGGCGGTGACAGACTTACTTGTACGACAGAAACAGATCACTGTAGGCATGCCACCGAACAACGAACATACGATTACAGCGCCACTACCCGAGAACGAACTGAGACAACTTATTCATCAGGTTTGTAAGACTACGATTGCCATAAATTATGTATAAATATCGCTTTTTTGCAAGAATGCAGAGTTATTTTGAATATCGCATTTTTTCTGGACGCGTCCTGAAAATGTAAAGTCACGTCCGGACGTGATTTTATTTTTTAGGTTACTTAACACTTTTTTTTTCAGAGTAATGTGTTTTTTGAAATAACAGTGTTCTCGCAAAAAGGCGATATGTTTCATTATTAGAAGTAGTATTTAGTAGTAGATTAAAAAAGATACATTTTCTCCCAGACAATTATTTTTTATTGGTACCTGTACCTAGACTTAATTTTACTTAATTTTGTCTCGAAAAGAGAACTAAAAGTAAAAGGTTTTCAGGCATGATATGTATATTTATGTGCTATTGGGATGATGTGTGCTTGTATGTGTTATTGTGCAAATGTCAAGCTGTTTGGAAAAGTCCGTACATAGCGTCATTCGGCTCTGCTAAGGAAGAGCGGGACAACTGCATGACATGTTTCGCTATCATTCCATTATCATTTGAATCGTCTGATAATAATTTCTATCCGTCTTGCTCACACTTACGGAGTGACTTAATGATGAGCAAGTGTGTAATCCTACTAATATTGTAAACGATAAAGATTGTGAGCATGGAATTTTGTTATGCTTTCAAAAAGTACTAGACGGATTTTGATGAAACTTTTTATTGTGATGGCTTACAAAGCACTATAGTTCATAGACTGCGGGTATAAGCTTTCATTATGACGTGACGACTCAGGCCATAACGGTTCTTTATGCAGTTGGACCTTTCTCCATTAGGCCTGTTTATTGTATCTCGTAAAATTGGGTGATAGATGACAATACATAAATTATTGTACACACGGCAAAGTTTTTCTATGGAATTTAGTAACAGTGTACAATTAGACTAAACATACAGATAAAAAATATATTTCACACATATTCATTGGTTTTCCGAAAAAACTAAACTTCATATAGTGGCCCTGTACAGACATCTACGATGCCTACCGTACCTATTATCTAAAACTTATATACTTATTGACATGTTTCTTTGCATGATTGTTTATATTGTCCGTTCTGAATGCTTGCTTTGGTTTTTTGGGAAACTGTCTAGTAAGCAGATTCATTAAATAAATAAATAAAATATATTATTTAGAATATGTCATCCCATTAGTAAAATATATTTTAATCAGCACATACAACAAAAATGATTATTCCTCAAAAGGGATGATGTATCAAACGACTTTGAGACATTGTAATTCAAAGTATGGGCTTGTTAATGGAAAGGACTGTTTTATGGCATAGATTTTTATATCCTTTTTATATCGCATAATATTTTAGATATAAATAGATCAAACCTACTAATTTACACATTCTAATTCTTCAAGTAACATTATGTAAAAAGATCCTCAATATTGTTTTTAAATATTTGTTGCATGCAGTCATTTCGGCATGAAAAACACGGGAATGAACAAAAGAAGGTAAATGAATATTAATATAAAATGTCTAATAATTAACAAAGCATATTGTCACCATAACTCAAATCATTTCATTTTATGTGCTATATTAGCAAAATAATTATTTGGCCAAGGCACACGAACAAGCTTACCTATATTTTTTACTAGGGGTCGCCTGCAACTTCGTCCGCGTGGTAATTTGGAATATTTTACCCGATTTTGCAACATATCTCACTACTGCTTCGCTTCTATTGATCGTAGCGTGATGTTATATAGCCTTTCTGGATAAATGCACTATTCAACAAAAAAAAGTTATTTTCTAATCGAACCAGTACTTTCTGAGATGAGGGCGTTCAACCAAACAAACAAACACTCTTCAGCTTTATAATATTAGTATAGATAAACAAAACACTTGACAAATAACTAATCTCAAACTGAATCTAGTTGACTTTTTTAAATTTTGATCCACAAAAATAAACTAAATATTTTGTTAATGTGCCTGACCAGTTAATTACTTTGCTGTTTTAAAATACATTACATTTAAAAAAGTGTCTTAAGAGACTATGTGTGGAGTACGAGTGCACACGCTCTCCTACTGCATTATTTCGTCCATATAATAGCGCAGTCAGTAATCCGTCTACATAGTGGGTTCGATTCTCGCTTATGATATAATTAATATACTTCAATGGTAAATAGCTTGACGATTGTTAAAATGTGACCAGAAAACGACTTGATTTTTTTTGTGACTACTTGAAAACTTTTATTTCAAGTGATAAATGATGGCGAATATTTTCCACAATTAAGGTATTTTTTATAGCTAAATTAAATGAATTTTTATTCATAATGCAAACATATGTATTAGATTAATGCCTGCCTAAGCCGCACGCGATCACTTTTATACAGAAAACAGAAAATATCAAATTTGTCTCTTCTCCCGAAGCCTAAAGGTAATAGTAATATTTTTTATTGTTCTCTCTCACATAGATATTACAGAAAATTTAAGAAGTAACAGGTACAATATTAAGGCTAAAAATAATAACTACTATGTGAGAGACTGGCAACTGTACTAGGAGACCTGTATTACAGCTTACGAGCCTCTCCTAACTCTGGATAACATTCTTGATTTTTGCTATGCCCTTCATCTCTTCGGCCTCAGTTTTAAGTTGAATAAATATGATATATAAATGTTCACCATCATGTCTGATCTACTGCTACTATTTTGGGGTCTACTCTTTATCCGATATTAATATTTAAGTTTTACTTTTACAGTTTTTGTGCACATATATTTTCTGTGTGTGCAGGCTTACGGTGACGACGAGAGTACCGCCATGTTAACGCAAGAGCTGCTGGTCTACCTCGCCATGTTCATTCGTACGGAGCCTCAACTGTTTCTAGAGATGTTACGTTTGCGAGTCGGCTTGATTATACAGGTACTAAAAATAATGTCCTCCTAAACGGATTTCGGTAGACCGACGACCTGGTAAAGGTCGCAGGGAACCGATAGACAAGGTCAGCTCAAGACCAGGACCGAGGGATGTGGAAAACCTTGGGGGAGGCCTATGTCCAGCAGTTGGCGTCTTATGGCTGAGATGGAACCGGATATTGGTCACAGCGGCTAATTTCGATGGAGATTATTCATCTGCGTGGAAGATTTGGGCACAAGTGTGTAAGCAAACACAGATGCACTCTTTTTATACTACTTTGGTGTCAAACAACAACAACAAAAAAGACCCGCCTGATGTTAAGCAGTTACCGTAGCCTATGAACGCTTGCAATGTCAGAAGTATCACTTGCGTGTTGCCGACCCATTATTTTTTACACCAGGGCTTTAAGATGAAGTATCCCTGGGATAAGCAAACGTTTCTTTTAAAATGTGTAGTTATTTATATTTATATTAACTATATCATGTTTAGTCATTTGGCTGTGGTCTTCTGTAACTAAACTCTTTTCTTTATCACCCAAGATTTAATCGACGGCAATCTGAAAGGACCGGACAGAGATCAGGCTGGACCAATATGATCAGCAGTCTCATTCAACGACCACAAGGCTAACAAGACAGTAGATTATACAGGCATACAGCTGCTGAAGGCTTTTGTGAATAATGCGATAGATATTCAGGAATTACATAGTTTCTATACAAAATTATAATGATCTATTTTTTATTTTATAGGTGATGGCGACAGAGCTTTCTCGAACACTCTCCTGTGACGGTGAAGAGGCATCCGAACATTTATTGAATCTGTCTCCCTTTGAGATGAAGAACTTACTGCATCACATTCTTAGCGGAAAGGAATTTGCTATCAACAGTGGTAAATATCATCCACTTTTATTTAAACTTATTTTAATACTATTTCTCTCTCTCTGCTACCGATAATTTGTCATACTATGTCTTCTCTCTCCTTTTATGAAGAATTTCCGCGTACATATATATCAGTATCGATAATTTCACGGGTGGTCATCAATATAATAATAATATGTGTTTGACCGAATTTCGGACACGGTGGGCTAATCTCGATTTAGATTCACCTTGTGAACTATAATAATACAGCACAAGTGAATGCGCAACCACAGGTGCATTCTTTATTCCCTCGCTCTCATAGTCCAATGGGACCGCAATCCGACACGATTGGAAAGAGATCAGCCGTTTTACCGATGGCTTTACATGGAACAATATAATACGTATATTCCATCTGTGGACCAATTTGTATACGAAAAATACGTATCGTCTACGTATAAAAATTGCGTGCACGTAACTTTAAAACGTAGACGTACGTACGCCACGTAATTGACGTACGCTTGTTCAACAGTATCTTTTTATTCTAAGCATTTATTTTTCATACATCTTAAACTGAACATATAAATCTTTCTTCCTTTACAGCAAACTCGCTGTTTTTAATAAAAGGCAAAGTCAGTAAGAGCAAAGGCGAGTGGTTCCGTGAAAGCATAATTTTTGCTTATGTTCAATGTCTGAATGCACCCCCACTATACTGTAATACGAAATGTATTATGCGCCTCAATAATTTATAAATATTAAACACTATTTATATGCTAATAAAGACCAATATTTCAATAACGTAGATTGATGAAACGCTAATCATTTCGTATTAAAATTGTGTTCGTCCTTTTGCAAACTGTATTACCTACATAGTAAAGTTGACGGTAACTACATCAAAATTACATAATTTGTAAAGAGAAATTAACCTTTTTTATTTTTAAGGCCTCTGAGTGTTTTATTAGGCCTATTAGTTGATTCTACATATATAATTTATTTATTTGTTACATCGGAGTTAAAAAGTCGTAAGAAACATTTTAACAGCAAGCAATTTTTTCTTTATGATTATTAATTTGAAGGATTTTTAAACGATTTAAGAGTATTAATTAATTTGTATATTTTATTCTTATACCATAGTTAACCATCAACTTTACTTACATTGTGTTTTTTATTCCCCAGTGTGAACTTATACGGTATTGTATATTCAGAAAAGGTTTTATCCATTTTTGTATTAAAATAATACATATGTCATTTATTTGAGAGTGAACCGTGAACGTGAATCCCAATTGTAAATAATTTTGTCGTTACCACACACTCATAATGTTAATTTACAATTTATTTTAATTACCTGTATTTTTATTTTAGACTCACAGCATCAGAGTACTCGGTCGATAATTTAGTCGGTTGCTAATTCAGTATGAAGAACCAATTGATACATTGTGCGCAGATACTCGATTAAACTATCGACCGATAGTAGTCTGTAGCCTGTAGAGAATCTTAATGTTCATTTTTCATTAAAATATTTTAAGGAGAGTGAACGTCTTCTAAATTGTTTACTAGCAAGTTTATTCTTAGTACCTTTTGGAATTACAATAGATTATAATTATTGAAAAAATAAACCTTATCCGCTTTATTAATAAACGTCGTGTAGCGAGTGACTAATTACGCTATGCTTCGTCCTTTTCTTCCGAATGTCAAATTATTTATGACAAAATGAGAGAAGTTATATACCTATAGTATTACACCTATGCTATTCTACGTTTATTAATAAGGAGGTATTTGTATAAACGTTATAAAGTATAATATTTTTGAAAAATTTGACAAGGTGGCAATTTTTCTATTAAATTACCATCTATTGGCTAATAATCAATTTGTAAACCAATTCATCCAACGCCAGATTCACACTACTCTGCGTCAAACGTCATTGCAGTCTGGTTTCGGCTTTATAGATATAATAATAATAATTTGTTTTTGTTTACAGTTGGTCGCGGTAATTTCTCTATTGTAAGCAACAAGTCTAACAGATACGGCAAGAAGTCCCAGATTGTTCTCGAAGGACAATCTCTTCAAGGCAATATTGATGATAGTGAGTATGTATATAATTTGTAACATATTGGTCGGCTTTTGTGCGGTTAGTGGCTAATCAATTCTTCCTTTTGCACATTAATCTTTACCTTATATTGTATATCAGTAGTGGTAGTTCACTTTGTAGAGTTTATATTAACTAATCAAATGATTCGCCATCTGTTAACGGTGAAGGAAAACAGCGTGAGGAAACCCACATGTCTTAGAAGATATTCTAAAGACATGTCTGATTCACCAACCCGCATAAGGTCAGCGTGTGAGAATTAAGGCTTAAACCCTCTGTCTCTCTCTCTCTCTCTCTCTTGATAAAGGAGAGGAGACTCGTGCCCAGTAGTGAGTCGTATATGGGTTGCTGTTATTATCATTCACAAACCAAGTTACAGTTGCCATATTAGTTTAAGTTGATAAAAATACATGTATGTACTATCCCCATATGTGCAATATAAGTTAGGGTGAACTAAAAATAACTCAAGTGGTGTAACAGTGAGTATTTTTGGGACAAAATATTGACACAAATGTAAAAGCTAGAACTACGACAAAATCTAACAGCCATATTAATAAACGTGGAATAGAATTATTATTATTATTAGCCATTACTGTCCCACTGCAGGGCAAATACCTCCCTTTCATTCCTCCATTGGTCACGGTCGAGACCTCTCACTTGCTAGTCAGCACGGTAGGAGTCAAGCTCATCCCGCCATCTTTTCCTGGGCCTGCCGCGTCGTCTATTAATATTCTGTGGAATAGAATAGGTGTAATTTTATTGTTATAATTCCGTCATCAGTAATTTGACATTTGAAAGATGAGGACAATGCATATCGTAACTAACCTCCCCTTCAAGTAATTTTATCGTTTATTTTTATTTGTTTTATACTACTATATGACAAACAAATATACGGCGCGCCTTATTGTAAACAGTTACCGTAGCCTATGGACGAATACCTACATACCCGGAGCTTCACTAGTTGCTTATGTGTCCATCAGTGTATATTATACCTATGTACTAGCTTCTGCCCACGGCTTGAGTCGCCTATAGTGTTTTTCACATATCATGGGTACTGTGACGTTTAACATTTTACAATGAAGATGAAGGAAAATGATTAAATCAAACTGTAACCAATTAGCTAATCGAATGATTAAGAGCGTAGGCGTAGAGTATTCAATTGATAGGTTTTAATTTAATCGTCTATGATTTTCATTAATATTTATCTTCTAATTTCAAACGAAAAATACTATAGTATGTTAATAAAAAGTAACATAATCAATCAGTTTTTTTTTTATTAAAAGGCTAGGAGTTTTGTAGATAAACGCGTTTATCTTCAAAACTTCTAGTAGTAGTAATAGTAAACATACAAACTCTTCAGCTTTATGTATATTTAAGTATCTATGCATTAAAATATTTTCGTTCTTTAATATTTCCTTATGCTTGCTTTGGTAAATCGATACAACATGAAACAATGTATTTTTACTGTTTTACTCATTTAATAAAGTACCTACGTTATGTTTATTTAGCACCCGCTATAGAGCCGGACCGTCAAGGGCAATGGCTGCGCAGGCGCCGGCTCGACGGAGCTCTCAATCGCGTTCCACGAGATTTTTATCCACGTGTTTGGGGTGTTTTGGAAAAGGTAAAATTGGAAAATATTTAAAATGGATTGCAGTGATTAACTACAATGCGTAGTGTATTGTTGCTTGGATTTCCACTTAGAACAAAAAATGACTGATCTACACACATTGGTTGTTCTGAGTGTATTCTGTGTCGTTCGACACAGGGCTAGTTAGCATGCGACGAAAGGATTCATTAAAAAATTACACTCAAAATGTTCTTTCAAATATCTCTACGACCGAATGGCCTGCTGGTCTAGTGATTAGTGACCCTGACTGCTAAGTCAAAGGTTGTGGGTTCGAATACCACACGTTAACTGTAAAGTGTTTGTAGAGTCCCCGCGACACAGGGCTCGTTTACTAGTACGGGAGTTCTTTTTAAAAAAGGGAGAAGAATACTTTTTTTTTAATACATGTTTTCTTTCTTTTCAGTGCCAAGGCCTGGTAATCCAGGGTAAACTTCTGCAGCCTAATCTGACTCAAGAAATGACGTCTGGTGAACTAAAGTTCGCCCTCGCAGTAGAGACGGTGTTGAACTCGATTCCACAGCCCGAATATCGACAGCTGGTGGTCGAAGCCCTTATGGTATTAACCCTAGTGGTCGAATATAAAGCCGTAACACATTTAGGAGGAACGATTGAAGTAGAGAGCCTTGTTCATAAGGCCAATCAGATATTCTTGGAGGATCAGGTAAGATTATTGTTTTATTTTTTGACAACTCCCGCACTAAGGATCAAGCTTTGTGTCGCGGTGGACTTTAAAATCGTACAATTAATGGACACAACATACATCCAGACTCGGGACAACCATTTTTGGATCACTCAAATTTTTTTCCCGTGTGGGAATCGAACCCACAACACGCCGCGTAGTGGTAGTGAATGGCGAGGTTACCGCTTAAACCAACTGTTCATGAATGGCGAGGTTACCGCTTAAACCAACTGTTCAGTCTAATATTCTTATAAAAATCCTATCACATAGTAGGTAACAGACCGATGACCTGGTAAAGGTTGCAGACAGATGATAGATAAAGTCAGCTCAGGACCGAATGTTTTAGAAATGTTTGGGTAAGTGCTGTCCAGCAGTGGACATTTTTCGGCCGAGATGATGATAAAGTAGGCAAGTAGTATAAAATTTTAAAATAATGATTGTAAGACTGTAAGAAGTTACTGTAGCTTATGGACAGTATGATCGCTTGGGACGTTACTTTCGTGATGGAGTATCCTTGGAATAAGAAATCGTTTTAATTAAAACACATCGTTAATTGAGCACTAGAGATCTGTACTCAAGAACTTGTATTGTGACTTACTCCGCTTACAGAATCTTGTTCGTAAATTGTATCTTTGTAAAATCTATTTCTGTCCGACTTTACTTTGGAGAAGTCTTTTGAAATATACAAAAAAAATATATATAGGTATGCGTATTCATAAATTAATTTAAATCTTTCAGATGAGATGCAATGGAGATGCAACCCTGTGCTGCGCGAAGGAAGGCGGCGGTGGTGCGGGGGTGGGTGCGGCGGGCGCGCTCGTGTGCGGCGGCGCGGCGGGCGTGTGCCAGCACCTGTACGACAGCGCGCCCAGCGGCAGCTACGGCACCATGACGTACCTGGCGCGTGCTGTCGCCGCACTACTCGCTCACACCATGCCGATAGACTCGCCCATTGAATGTACTATTACTTAAATTCTTCGTCATACCTCCTTCAGCATCACTCGATCGAATTTGAAACACCGGCAAACTGTGCAAATACTGTGCAGCTTGCACACCATGCCGATAAGACTTGCCCATTGAATATATTCATACTACCGTATTCAGCTTCACTCGACTTAAACACCGGCAAACTGTAAAATTCGCAGATTGAGCATAGAAAATTGGTACACAATTTTTGTGCAAAAAATCCTAATCTTCAGAGTGCGCCTCATCTTTATTTTCATTTACAAGTTTGACTCGTCACGTTAGCTTTGATATAGTTAATATTGAAGTTACTATTTGTGTAGTCGATTAAAATTCTCTCACGGCCTTCGAAAGAAACCTACAAATCGAATTACGCCGTCTTAAAGCTATTATCCGGTTAAAGCAATAGTTTGGTTTAGTCTCTGTGTTCACCCATCCAGTGCTATTTTTTAGTGAGAATAAATATTGTCCTAGGCGACAGCATGGTGCCTGATACGCGATAAACTCGAGTTTATAAATACCTAAACGACATACGCACATCAACCTCTTTTGTTAGAATAGATTGTGTAGTTTAAAAATAAATGTCGTGTTATGACATTTTTTAAATATACCTGGAGTCCCAGAAAGTCCATTTTAAAATCTAGAATTAATTTAAAATGCTACCGATACAAGCATCTTTAAAACTTTTGTTTGAAGCTATTTACATAATACATAACTCTTAAACCGTTTTCATGAAATACAGTTAAGAATCATCCAGATTAATTAAAGCTAATAAAACAACAATATTGCAAAAATCATACTATATGTTTGACTGTTACCACGCCACAGACTAAGAACTTAAATGTCAAACTTCAATATCCCCATTTTGAATAATTTTTGGTTTATACATATATGCTTTCCGGGACAACTCGTAAACCTTATTATGATACTGTTATTGTTAGTAATATTTAGCTGTGGTTGTGTGCCTTTAGCTTTTTGTAGTAAGGTTATCTAGCAATCTCAAATAGCAGTGATAATACAATAATCAGTCTTTATAATATGACAGTGATTATATCAAATAGTTATTTTTTGCATTATTTATCTTTTATATTAGAACATTATATTTTTAGTAGTATAATATTATGTGTCACAAACATGTGTCTACTTAAATATATTTCGGTTTTTTTTTTAATTATTGTGCCATCAACTACAAATATATTGTCACAGATTATAAATCTTCAATTATAAAATGTTGATTATTTTTAGACAATAAAATTATACAAATACACCTTACATTTTTATTTATCCTGTTTTGCCATGTACATTGCCTAACATTAAATTAATATTCTTGCAAACCGATTTTGGTTACGGCAATTAATCTCGGCGGAGCAAAGCCATCATCGCAGGACATCTATCTATCTATCATATTATAGTACGCTCAAAAACATTTTATTGTTTAGCTCAAATTGTTCTTGGCACTCGTATTTAGTTGATATTTTGCCAAAGACTAACCGCCGCTGTAGATACGAGGTACCGCAACAAGTCGTTGAAGCTTTCTGAGGAATGGTTATAGTGGAGTACGATGATTATCTAGTGCATTATTGGAGCAATCAAGTGCACCAAAGTTTACTGCACCTATAGTTAATTTTCCCATGGTATCCGAAGATATGGATGTACTCAAATTCTGCAAGACTGTATTTTGTGATATCACAGAATATATATAAATTGATATTATTTGCATCGCCCTTGTCCAGAAGAAGTGGGACATAAATGGGTTGATATTATTACTACTATTTGTTATTTATTTTTTTAACACTTTACAATAATTATGTAATACTAAATTAAACACTATATCTGGCAATAAACACATCTACTTTTATGTTACATTTTGCTAAAACTCAACAATTTTTTGGGTCACTATTACGTCACTAAGCTTCATCTTTCTTGCCAAAAGGGTTCATCTTGGATAGCCATGATGCAGTGTTTCTGAAAATGCAATATTTAAAATTATAATTGTTTTCTTAATTAAAGACAACTCCCTCACTAGAGAACGCAGGGGACTTTACAAACATACATCTAACGGACACAAATAACACCCAGACTCAGAGCAACTCTTCGTGGGTCACACAAAGTTTTGTCCTGTGTGGGAATCGAACCCACAACCTTGTGCACAGCAGGCGCATACTGCGGCCACTGGACCACCGAGGCAGTTAAATTACTTAATGAATGAGTGAATAAGTAAAAAAAGTAATGAATGAGTGAGTTTGAGAATGTGAATAAGGGAGCTCAAGCGATTTGTAAATTAGCAAGAAGAACGATTATGATTTGATCTATGAGCACTCAAAGGATTTTTCTTAAACTTAAGGAAAGGCATAACAGTAATGCAAGCCAAGAGAATTAATGCTATATCAAGTGTGCCCTGATACTACTGATACTATTGACTAGGTTCTGGGCCAAAGACAACACAATTATTAAGATTGCCATCATTATGGTAAAAATAAAAAGAATATACTTACGATATCTCATCAGGTGAGGTCTTTGTTTCTTCAATACCAGCTGCTTTTAATTTCTCAACTAGGTTTTTTCTGTATACATTTTTTAGAGGAACTGGTTTATTAGCAGCCTCCTTCTGTTTAGCTAGTTTGCATAGAGCCTCATACCAAGTTAGCCCATACCACTCTATTTCTTCTGGTGTATACTACGAATGAAAAATATAGTGTTTAGAAATTAGCGATAAGGCCGCCCATTGTACATAAATGTGTAAAATAATATCTGTATCATTAATGTAACTGGTGTACAATAAAGAGTTTTCTATTCTATTCTATTCTATTCTAATGGTTTTTGGGTATGTTAACTGTAACTTTACAGGAGAGCACTAAACAATTAAAATATTTTGACATACATATTTTGAAAATTCTGTATACCTTACTCTGTACCTTGTTGAGATTTTTTTTAAATAGTATATATTGTAATATATAATTTTGTCAACAAAATCTTTTCTCTATGATTGTGACATTATTATGAGTTTAGTAAACTTACCGAGGTCAAATATGTTTTGTACTCCTCATACACATCTTTCTGCCTCAGAGGATCATATGCATACCTAGGACATCCATTCATCAATTCAGTTAGTATTTGCTTCTTCAATTTCAATGCTAACATAGATACTAAATCACATGCAGGGGTCTTTAGCAAATAGTGATCAAATCCATAATGATCGTTAATCAAACTAATAGTACGATCAGTCACCGTCACTGACAAATGGGTGTTTAACACCTCAGATTTTACAACTGTCCTCTTCAAAACTGGCACCCAATAATGAGGAACACGACGGCGTCGTGGATCTCTTTTTTGAAATCCTAAAAAAAAAGGTGTTTATGGTCACACAATAGAAGTAAAAACTTAAAAAAAAAGAACACTTAATAGTACTATAACCATGATAATAATAAATTATAATGCTTGAAACAATGCACTTTTTGTTAAATGGTAAACTATTAGTAGTAGGTTATGGCTGATGACAATTATATGATTCAGTGTGAAGACCAAACAACTCGAATGTGCTTGATGTTGAACTGCGCTGAGAACACCTCAAAGGTTACATGACAGCTGTAAACCTTTAACACATACCTTTTATCACTGCCTCACCACCCCATATTCCGTCGTGTATTTCTGCTGGGTGCTTCAGAGGAATAGGGACGTTTTGTATGGGCAATATTTCCCCCGTAAAGTCGTCACGCTTCCACTTCCCTTCTTGAGGGATGTAGTGGACTGCAGCAGGCTTCAACACTTTCCATTCTCGCCAAAATTTTTTGTACGCGATAGGTAATTCAGACGCTATACCTATTTCAAACCTTCCCTTTTTCTTGAAAGTTTTAGATAGTTGACGCGCAGTAGCCTGAAATAATTTACGCATCAAAGAGCTACAAGGTAATCACAATGGATGATGAAACTTGGTTATGTTTTATAATCAAAATTTTTACTCACTTGGAGTCGTGATGCCATTGAACTACCTTTATATTATGTTGTAAAAATAATAATCTGTACTAAATAACAAAACAAATTTTAGGTTCTAGCCAACTTATACTTTTTGACAAAATTTTCATTTGTCAGTGACAATGTAACAGATATTAGATCATGACATGGATGACAAGAGATGAAAATGTGACAGCAGACAGATTAAAAAAAACAGTGATCAAGAGTTTATACGTGAAATGGAACGCTCAGTTTTTATTTTTTATATACTACCAAGGTGACAAACAACCATACGGCCCGCCTGATGGTAAGCAATTTAGTTTAGTTAGATCGAAGACAAAACATTAGACGAAACGAAACATTATATATAATGTCATATGAAAAAAAGATTTTTGACCTTGTTTTTTATTTAGGCACGGTGAGTTTAGTAGTGCACCCTATGTACTTAAATAAAAGTGGTACAAAAATTGATCTTAACGTATTTTATGCAGATGCTATTCTATCATACTTTTTACATATACATACATACATATCATCACGCCCGTTTTTCACTGGGGTAGGCAGAAACTATAGTACCTACGCCAATTACTTCGATCCAAACACACTTCCTTCGCCTCCCCTACATTCATCAACCTCTTCATATTTTTTACGTTTATAGATAAACTAACTCTACACTAGCAAAAATAATGAATATTTATAATTTTCGTTAACTAAACAAGCTGTAAATGAAACGTTTAGCGTTTACAATGTAAAGAATTTAAATCATATTGATTATATAAATTTTCAAATTTCTTTGGCAATGCTATAGGCATACATCCAAATTACAAGCCAATTAGTAAAATCCTAGGAACAACTTTTAAAATCAGCAGTTGGTTGTCAACAAGCTGATCCTCTTGGGCCAGTTATTTTCAGCTTAGCCATCAACCCAATCATTGAAATAATAAATTCTAAATTTAACATCTAGTACCTAGACGATGGGGCCCTCGGAGGCGATGCAGAAACAGTATTTCAAGATTAATCTTTTTAAAAAAAATTAATTCTATTGGTTTAGAACACTTTCAGCCTACCCAACTTGGTTTTGGAGTTAGTGGTGGCTGTGAAGCAGCTATCCACGCTGTCCGTTCTTACATCTCTTTTCGGCCAGATGATGTTGTACTTAAGGTTGATGTCAAAAACGCATTTAACTCGGTCGACAGGAGCGTTCTGTTGTCGGAGGTTGAAAGGGAGGTACCTTCTCTGTATAGTTTTTTGTGGCAGTGTTAAAGCGCTCCCACAAAACTAATTTATAGGGAGCACCTACTCTCTTCAGCTGTCGGTTGTCAGCAGGGCGACCCTCTCGGCCCAGCAATTTTCAGCCTTGCCATTCACCCCATCATCACCAAATTGAAATCTCAATTTAACGTTTGGTATCTTGATAATGGTACCCTTGGTGGTGACACTGCAACCGTTTTAAACGATTTTTCATCCCTAGTGCATGACTTCAAACTTTGTGGTTTAGATCTAAATTTTTTAAAGTGTAAACTGTTTGTACCCCCGAATTGCATTCGGCGTGGTGACTCCTGATATCAAAATTGTTGACCAAACTTCACTCCATCTTCTCGGTTCCCCTGTTTTAGATGAATCATTTTCACCCTACATTGATGAACAAATTACCAAATTTAACTCAATTTCTGATCGGATACGTAAAATTAATAGTCACGTTGCATACACCATCATTAGGTTCTGTCTCTTTGTACCCAAATTTACATACACTTTACGTTCTTCACAATTTTGGAAACACCCTAATTTGACCACTAAATTAGACAATATCGTTCAGCACACTCTTTCATCAACTTTGAACATTAGGTTGGAAGGCCGTACTTGGACACAAGCTTCTTTGCCCATCAGGCATGGAGGCTTAGGAATTAGGAAAATATCTAGTGTCAGCCTTCCAGCCTATTTATCTTCATCTCACAGTACTTTTGTCTTAACCTGTAAAATTTTAAATAAATCTCATGTTTATAATTCGGTTCACATACCTTTTTTAGCTGAGGCCATTGATGCGTGGAAGACCCTTACTTTGGATAAGCTTCCCAGCAATCTTTCAGCTCAGCGGCTGTGGGACGAGCCGCTCTGCAGAGTAGTGCGTAACGATCTACTTAATACGACTACTAACTCTGCCGATCGCGCTCGTCTTTTAGCCGTTGCTGAATGGGAATCTGGCCTCTGGTTAAATGCTCTTCCATCTCCTGTCCTAGGAACCATGGTTGACAACATTTCGTTTCGAGTTGCTGTTAGCCTCCGTCTAGGAGCTTTTAATTCAGTACCCCATCGCTGTTATTGTGGTAAGGTTGTTGATCAGCTTGCTCATCATGGTCTCTCTTGTTGCAGGAGTGCTGGTAGAATCCCGCGGCATGCCAGTCTAAACGACGTCATCCGTCGAGCTCTTGTAAGCGCGCGTATTCCTGCCGTTCTAGAACCGAACGGTTTATTTCGTAGTGATGGCAAGCGTCCTGACGGTATGACCATAGTAATCTGTGGTATGACTCTCGTTCCTTGGAGGATGGGAAGGCCCTTAGTGTGGGATGCTACCTGTGTAGATACCTTGGCGCCTTCTCATCTTTCATTCACTGGCATTAAAGCGGGTTCGGCCGCCACTTCTGCAGAGTGTCTCAAGCGGCGCAAATATGAAAGTCTCGGTGAGACTTACATTTTTGAGCCTTTTGGGGTCGAAACACTAGGACCATGGGGCCTAAGTGCCCACAAATTGTATCGTGAGATATCAAGGCGTTTGGTCGAGTCATCTCACGATCCTAACGCTGGCCTTTACTTGGGTCAACGTATTAGCCTTGCAATCCAGCGTGGGAATGTGGCCAGTCTTTTGGGCACCTTTCCTCAGAACTGTGATCTCAATCAGATATTTTATTTATAGGTTAATACCTTTAAATATAAAATCTGATTGTTTGTTAGGTTAGGTTACTTTAATTTTAATAACTATTCATGTAAATATCTTATGAAATAAAAATTTTTTAGAGCTCAACACGAGCAAATGTAAAATATACATAAGCGACAAAATTAATGACAAACTTTCGGTTTTATCAAAATTGAATAGTTTGGCATCGAAATTATTGAGAAAACTACGTTTCGCCTCCTCGGGCAGGTCTCCAATTTTTGAAGAAGCTTTCAATTCTTATATATTTTCCAGGTAAAATTGAAAATTTCTGTGAAGTTTCGGACGACTACTAAAATTAATATGCATTCGGCTTTTACAATCATTCGATACTGCCTTTTTGTTTGGGCGGCAGCATTTTTGTCCTCGGTCCATAGGACGGAACAACTAACCAGTAAAATTTTAGCCATGTAAGACCGATGCCATTAGTGCTTGGAAAATTACTGTACCCACTGAGTTACCCACTAACCTTTCTTCTCAGAGACAGTGGGATCAGTGGGATAAGCCGTTTTGCAGGATGTTTAGGAATAACCTCATAAAGTCGACTACCAGTCCTGCTGAGCACGCTTGTTTGCTGGCTGTGGGGGAATGGGAGTCGGGCCTTTGGCTTCAGGCACTCCCATCGCCCAACATAGGTACCATTTTGGACGATACAACCTTCCGCATGGCTACTTGCCTTCGTCTAGGTGCTCCTTCTGTTTCTCCGCATAGATGTTGCTGTGGTGAATCCGTCGACAGCCTTGGACACCAAGGCCTGTTATGCAGCAGGAGTGCAGATCGCATATCCCGGCACGTTAACCTAAATTACATACTCCGACATGCCCTTGACACCGCTGGCGTTCCAGCTGTACGGGAACCCAATGGTTTGGTAGGTACGCAACTATGGTAAGAGACCTGATGGTATAATATCTTTACTGCCATGGAAGATGGGCAAGCCTTTGGTGTGGGACGCAACATGTGTCGACACCCTCGCACCATCTCATCTTCCTAGTACAGTAGGTTGTGCTAGTGGTGCTGCTGCATCCGTGGAGACTCTCAAGCGGCGCAAATATAGTAATCTCATTGGAGATTATGTTTTTGAGCCGTTTGGAGTTGAAACGCTTGGCCCGTGAGGTGCAAGTGCTCGTGGTCTTTTTAAAGATTTGTCCAAGCGTTTAGTCGACGCTTCACGTGACCAGAAGGCTAACTTATATTTGGCTCAAAGAATAAGCATTCAGCCATTCAGGAAAAGGAATTTTACGATGCCTACTAAGCAGTCCTCCCCTGTTTTTTTGTGTTTATTTTATTATTAGAATTTATATTGTAATTTGTGTAAATATAGCTTTAGTTGTAAATTACTTGTAAATTAACTTTATAATTTGACAGCTTGAAAAGTGATGGGACCTATTAAAATTGTATCTCTTCAGTCCAAAGATAAAAGATTCACAAGATAGAGTATATTTAAAATGAATTTTAAACATCGAATTTCTCTTTTCACCTAAACGAAATGTCATATGAAAAAAAGAGACAGACTTTTAACCATGTAATTTTTTGTCACTGAGTCAAAACTCTAACAAAATCAGTATATTATATACTTACAAGTGTCGCTCCTGTCTTAACGACAACTTACGTATCGATAAATCTATTATAATCCGAATAGAAATTAAATGTCCTACATATTGTTTTCGAATATCATATTTATGTAATCTGTACAAAACCAACAACGGCTGGCTGAGTATTGTAATTGAATTACTCGTATAGTAGTGACGCTCGAAACAATATCACAAAAAAAAATTGAGGAAACAGACCTTTATATTATTTTTCCACTCTTTGTTTGGTGCACAAAAAATTTAATGCAACTTGTAAGTAGTAAGATACTAGTGAGGTAGATATATTACTTCAGCCTTTTATATTGAATTTGAAGAAGTATCTTGTTTTCTTTATTCCATACCTACATTTAAGAACAAAAAAAAAAGCATCGGCCATATTATTCATTCATCTTAATGTGTGGAAAACAAATTTAAATTTCTCTTTTGAGAAGCACTAATTAATTCTGACGTTTTGTGAATTTATTATGTATTTCTAGAATGAAAATTGCTTTACTTGATTTAACATTTCATCACAACCACTTAAATGCTCTGAACTTTAGTACTCAACCTCTGAGCTCTATGGCTGAACTGGCCTGTTGGTCTAGTGGTTAGTGACTCTGACTGCTACGCCAGAGGTCGTGGGTTCGATTCCCACCCAGGACAAATCTTTGAGTGATGAGCACGAATGTTTGTTCTGTGTCTGGGTATAATTTATCTATAATATGTATGTATTTAGAAATATATAAGTATGTTTATCAGTTGTCTGGTTACCATAGTACACAGGCTCTGCCTAGTTTGGGATCAGATAGCAATGTGAGTGTGAGTTGTCCCGAAAATATTATGTATTATATATCTCAACTATTTATAAAGAAGTTAAATACAGTCAGATTGTTTTTAAGTAGTTTAGGTTAAGTTACTTTCATTTTAATAACTATTCTTGTAAATACCTTTTAAGGGCCCCTTATCCCAAAAGTTTAGGCATTTTACGCACGGAGACGGCTTGCGCCGCGAGCCGTTGCGATATGAACTTCGGTGACCTATGGCGGCGGGCGAGCACGCCACAGTATAAATAATCAGTAGTTCAAATATTATTGGCGTGCTGGTAATAAGAGCTAGTTTGCAACAAAAACGTATAGGTTGATGTACTGTCCACTGTCCATTGACTGTAAACACTAATACACTTATAGTGTTATGAATGTATTGACAAAGCAGGCGATGATCTAATAATATAAAATTCTCGTGTCAGTGTTTGTAACAAACAAAACTCCTCCGAAACGGCTTGACCGATTCTTATGAAATTTTGTATGTATATTCAGTAGGTCTCGGGAACAGGAGGTCAACTATTTTTTTTTGGTAGTAGGTAGGTAGGTAGGTAGTAGGTAGGTAGAAGGTAGGTAGTAGGTAGGTAGAAGGTAGGTAGTAGGTAGGTAGTAGTAGGTAGGTAGTAGGTAGGTAGTAGGTAGGTAGGTAGGTTTATACCTAAATCGATTTATGGCGTATTAGCATCTATGGGAGTGTGAGGTAGCTATTTTTATTTTACCTAATATGCAAATTTAATAAGCATTTTTTTTGTTCTACCACCTTATGATAAGCAAGCATACGGCCCGCCTGATGATAAGCAGTTACCGTAGCCCATGGACGCTTGCAATACCAAAGGTATCACTTGCGTGTTCCCGACCCATTTTTTTAACACCAGGGCTTTATGATGGAGTATCCCTGGGATAGGAAACGTTTCTTCCAAAACGCATCCCTAAATGAGCCCTGAAGTACTTATACTACTCACACACAAGACCACAACTACACCGCTGTGTGTAGTAATTTAAGTGAAGATTCGGGCTCTTCTCGCTGATGAATCGTCGGAATTAGTACGTCTAACACTTTCATAACAATTTTGTTTATATTTATAAATTTTATTTATGTAAGTAGGTACTTATATTTTTTTGTTTTTGAGTGCACCTACTATGTTCATCTCTGTATCACCCAAGGTCGACTGGTAGAGAATACCTATGGCATTAAGTCCGCTTGTGTGCGATTGTGCATAAAGTTTTAAATAAATAAATAATTTGGCTGTGGTCTATTAATATTATGATCATTTTTGTTTTTTGTACCTACCTAGCTACAAAAAAGTAGCCCACAAAAAAGTAGTACCTACTACTTTTTTGTAGGCTAGGTACCATATTATGGCATTATTTCTACCCACGGCTTCACCCGCACTTACAACCCCAGGCAGAAACAAGCAAGAAAAAGCTCCATAGGTACTTAGGTAAGTACATCAATTCATCCAAACATTCGCATTTATAATAATAATATGTATTAGAATAGATATGGTATGCCAAAGTGTTCCTTTACTTCTCTAATAATAACATATTCTACAAATGAACAATAATATTATAACACCAAAAATCTTACCGCAATATAACAATAAAGTTTACGCACCATGCACTGTGCCGAATATACTTCACGAACAATGTACATATGTGTGCGCCTGTGTGCGAGGATCACGCACTCACGCGCAATTCACGGCCGGTCGACCGATAAATTACCTAATCTGTAGCTGCGCTATTTTGTGAATACGCTCTTAATACTCTTTCAAATTTCCACGCGAACGAAGTCGAGGACAACAGCTAGTCAATAAATAAATATCGTTGGCTTGTATCGTGGACACCAGATAGTTGATATAATACATATATACTTTTTTTGTAAATACTTATTATGTATAGGTACTTATTATGTTTAAACATCCATGACTCGGAAACAAATCTCCATGCACATTACACAAACATTTGCCCTTACCGGGATTCGAACCCGGGACCCTAAGTTCGTAAGGCAGCCTCACTGCGCCATTCTGATCCTCAGTTAGTATGTATTAATATGTAAAGGTGAATGTTTTCATAAAAAGATATTAAAGATTCAAAATTCTAGTCATACTGACTTCGCTATTCTGTGTAGAGAAAAACATTACAGTAATTATATTGTGACGTATTATATTGTGGCGACGATAATGTGGTCGCGAGCAAAAATTGCGTAGGTCCTCCCTCGATGACGTCCGGCAGGACACTGGCGCGGTGCGCGCGAGCAGTTTTTCACGTATTTATTTTATATAAAAAAAAAAAAAGTGTAATTTTATAAATCTATCCAATAATATCCTTGTCAAACCCGATTAGTAAATGAAATGTTAAATTTTCATAAAAGTTGCGTTCCCCCAAGTCTCATACAACTTGAAATACTTTCAAAATCGACTTTTTTTTTTTTTTTTTTTTTTTTTTTTATACTACTTGGGTGGCAAACAAGCATACGGCCCGCCTGATGTTAAGCAGTATCCGTAGCCTATAGACGCTTGTATTACCAGAGGTATCACTTGCGTGTTGCCAACCCATTTTTTTTTTACACCAGGGCTTTAAGATGGAAGTAACCCTGGGATAGGAATACGTTTGTTTCAAAACGCATTCCTAAATGAGCGCTGGAGACCTGTACTCACACACAGGAACACAACTACACCGCTGTGTGTAGTCATTTGGCTGTGGTCTTCTGTAAGGTGGAGGTCCTTCCCCAGTCGGGCTTGCTCGCTAGTATGGTGCCCTACCTCTCTTAACGACTTAACTTCAGACTTCTTTTTTATCGAGCAAAACGTAAAATTTGCGTTTTTAACCAAAAAAGTCACTAGATCAAACATGATTGTATCTGTACTATATATTTTTTTGCGAATTTTAGTATATTGATTTCTCTGAAAACAACTCGATCTAGAAACGTAAATTTCGGAAAAGGGGCCCTTAAAATAAACATTTTTTCCTTTATTTTAACTTTATTATACACCAAATTCGATACGTATAAATAGCCCTAAGTATTAGGGAGAGAACAGTAAATGGGTTTTAATTCTTATTAATACATCTATGTTGCAAATTATACCGAACAATATGCTTCGTCTAAAGTACCAAAATGTTAAGTACTTATTCCTTATTTGATTCATATATGTATATGAAACGTAGGTACATTGTTAGGCAATATTAAATTTAGTCAAAGTAAGTTTTCAGAAACTCATATGTATGTCACATTTGATTTAATTAAAGTTTAAACAAAAAATAAAATACTGGCGTGTAACTTAATCGATAAATTTCTAACTCAATCACATGTCACATCACTATGAACAAAATTAGAGTTGAGTTGTTAACTATCGATAGTTTCGCTATCGATAGTTGACCTTGAAAACCAGTAACAATATCGATAGGCCTATCGATAGTATCGATACTATCGATATCACAAATACTATTGATTGGAATGAATAGTATCGATAGTATCAATAGTTTTTAAGTAATACTATCGATAGTATCGTTGTATTAATAAAAAACTATCAATGCTATCGATATTTTGTAAAACTATCGATAGTTTAATAACCGTCGATAGTATCGTTTCCCAATTATAGCTTATGTACCAACCAAGTAGTTAACTAAAAAAAAATATTTAAAAAAAAGCGTGGGGTGCTTTTAAGATATTATCAAAATGATAATCAATCTGTCAATAAAATATTTATAACTATTGACACCATGCACCTCACTTCTTTTTTTTTTTTTATTCACACTATTATTAATTTATATTTATTGAAATTTTTAACATTATTCTTAATTTAAATTTATTGAAATTTAGTTTCTATTTTTTAGTTCGGTTTTCTATAAAAAGCGTGTTTTTTTTCGTTTTTTAAACTATTATTTGTTATACACATTATTTTCATGAGATTTAAACTGGCTATGCAAATATAAGGCAATACGCCTTTAAATAATCCATTACATAGCTAGTTTAAATCTCATAAAAATAATGTGTAACCGAACTAAAAAATTGAAAATCAATTTGAATACATTTAAATTAAGAATAATGTTAAAAATTTCAATAAATATAAATGAATAATAGGGTGAATAATCGCCGTTTATTATACTATCAATAATATTACTCCTAAACATATGCTGGTCTTCGATAGTTTCGATACTATCGACACTATCGATACTATCGGAGCTAATACCTTCGATACTATCGATAGTATCGATAGGCTATCGATACTATTGATTTGACGTCAACTATCGATACACTATCGATAGTTTAGCGATAGTCGACTATTGATAGGCAACTCTAAACAAAATCTCAGGTACATAAACTGTCAAGTGCTAATATAAGATTATAAATATTTACAATTATCGTAAACAAAACAAGCTGAAAATAAAACTCGCATATTATTTCACATTCAGATTGTAAACAGTTTAAACTACTTACATTGTTATATTCATTATCTACTCAAAAGCATTAATACAGAGGTCGATACTTTCCGATAGAAAGATATATTTTGGGTATTTTCTAATAAAACACCAATTCTACTCTTGCAGCCTGAAGCTCTTCACAAGCCATAGTTCTTAAAGTTATACTATCTAAACAAAGTTTTTCCGAAGTTAAAACTCAAACTCACGTGAAATAATGCAATTTTGTGAACTAGGTATTGACAGCCATATAAATGCATACCTACGCTAATTCAAAAGTCGGAACACTGTATGTATAGTTATACTACCTCCTGGTATATTTCCTACTTGGATTTACATATAACTACTCAGAACAGAATCAGACAGAACCTTAAATATCCTTTAGTTATTTTCAGGTAATACACTCATTTTACACTGACAACCAATAGCTATAATACACAAGACATGGTTCACAAAGACATACACTCAACAATTAGTTTTCGATATGAAATTGTAACTCACGTAAAATAATCAAATTAGTCAATAAGGTATTAATATCCATCTAGCAACATATGATGACTTAAAAGTGAGAACACTGTATGCATATAGTTACTAAAACTGATAAAGATAATTATGTTACATCCATCCAAAGATAAAGGATTTCCATTGTCCATCCATGCAGCATCCATATTCATTAACAGCTTACATTGTGTTTGAATGTTTACATAAATTAATTAAAATACAATAATAAATATTACTTACACCTAATTACAAATTAACATATTAATATTATTTCAGCATTAATTCATGTCTATGGGGTAGATAATTTTCATATAATGTCAAGTGATGTCATTTTACTTTCTTGAGTTCAACTTAAAAACTAAAAATTAAAAAATGACTAAATTATTACAAAAAAGTAATAGTAAATTAAGTAATAGATTTTTTTTAAATTATAAAATGTCATGGTATAGATATGTAATTGGTTCTTTAATTAGATATTTTAAATATTGAGATTTTTTTTTAAAACCTTTATGTACTTAATATTACAATAAATAATTATAACATAAATATAATCTACTGTTACATTTTTTTTAGTCCTAATGTCCGTGACTGCCAAACCTTCGTTATTTTATAAAAGCTGATAATTTTCTCAGTGCATGTCCTTAACACTGGTAAGAATGATGGGCCACTATGACAGTGAAGACTGTGCTTTAAACAAGTTACAGCTAAAAAAACTATTAGCTATAATTTGTTAATGGCAACCTTAGCATTTGGCACCGTGGAAACCCCTTACCAGACAGTCTTAAGTCCTTTAAGCCACTATGGTCTCAACTGCATAGTAGCTCATTGTTTTTACCTGCATTGGAGACACACTGAGATAATATAATCAGCTTCTATAAAATTAAGGTCAGGTAGTCATGGGATATTACTTAATTTTTTTTTGTACATTATAAATTAAATGTCAACTTCACTTAGTTTATGTTCTTTTGTTCTTATTTTCCACCCAGTACCATAGTAGGTACACTACTACAAAGTCTACTTAAAACATTTATGTTTCTGACCAAACATATGTGCGATCTCATCGGTCAATAGCAAAGTAATGCAACATTTATAGCAGTAATATGATATTGAATTGAATCGTTCAATTTCATTTTGTTGCAGCAATTTTTCATGTACAGATTTATAAGCAACTGCCAAAGGATCATCTTTCAAAGAATCATTGTACACATATTCTTTTAATTCATTTTCATCAATTTCATTATGTAATATTACTTCGATCATATGGCTTGTATTTTCATTGATATGATAAATAAAATCATCAATATTAAGTTTGCATAACTCGCAATAGTAAAGATTAATAATAGCCAACTGAACTATTTTGTGTTCCTGTAATAAAGAGTCCACAGCTGTTTTATGTCTCACACCTTCTACATGTGGGATTAGAGATCCACTGGCACTAGGAACATCAACATCACATATCAAGCATTTAACTTCAGTTTCAGTTAAAATTGATGTTTGCTTTTTATATTCAAATAGTTTTTCTTGATTTGTGAAGTGTGTTTTAATTTGTGGTGGGAGAGTTTCAGCTTCTGCTTGATCACTGTCCATTATATTGAGTTTATCAGCTTCTGCTTTAGATATAATAGCATCCATTTCATTGAGTATATCTTGATTCAGACTCAAGTTTGTAAACTCAGTGGTAAGGTGTTCTAAAACTTTATTTATTAAATCATATTTGGATTGATGGCTTTTGCCCTGTTCATGAATTGCCATTTTTTCATTTCCAACATATATTTTGCATACTTTACAACATAGATCATCAATATTAACATTTTTATTTGAACCACCATTTTTATTAATTGATTTTAGTGTTTTTAATTTTCTCTTATGCGTAGATCTATTTTCATGAGCAATTACATTTTCTGGATCAAAGTATTTATCACAGACATAACAAAATATTCTGTTTAGTTTTAGTGGCATTAGTAATTTTGCAATATTATGATCATTAAAATATTTTGAATGGATTAGATTGTAAGATGCATGATCAGATCCAGTAATTACCATTTCATTGCATATGAGACAATGACTCCATGTACAGTCTCTTATAACTCCTCTAGTAAAATCATCGTTTACTGGTTCTAAGATATTCCTAACATGCTCTTCACTGCTGATATGATTTATATCTTTCTTTATCAATTTTGTACACAACAGACAATAAATAATATTGTCTAGATATTTATAGCCATGATATCTATCCATTGTTATCTTCTCTTTATATCCTTTAGGTGTAATAATAACAATTGAATTTTCTTCTACAATCGGCAGTTTTGTTTTCAGCTCGTATTTTACAATCATTCCTTTTAAATATCGATGATAATAATTAGTGATCATGTCACTAATACAAGATGGTGAAGAGTTCTCATTGGCAGATTTTATGCTTTGGTTCGCTGATGATGATGAGTCGGATTCTTGGTATTTAAGTACCTCATTATTCCCATTGTCACTTCCACTTGTCTGGTCTTTAACAGAGTCTGTATTAAACAATGATTCTTTATCATTACCACTCTTTTCTACATTGTTGCTGTTTGATCCTATTTTATCAGATGATGATGAGTCGGATTCTTGGTATTTAAGTACCTCATTATTCCCATTGTCACTTCCACTTGTCTGTTCTTTAACAGAGTCTGTATTAAACAATGATTCTTTATCATTACCACTCTTTTCTACATTGTTGCTGTTTGATCCTATTTTATCAGATGATGATGAGTCGGATTCTTGGTATTTAAGTACCTCATTATTCCCATTGTCACTTCCACTTGTCTGTTCTTTAACAGAGTCTGTATTAAACAATGATTCTTTATCATTACCACTCTTTTCTACATTGTTGCTGTTTGATCCTATTTTATCAGATGATGATGAGTCGGATTCTTGGTATTTAAGTACCTCATTATTCCCATTGTCACTTCCACTTGTCTGTTCTTTAACAGAGTCTGTATTAAACAATGATTCTTTATCATTACCACTCTTTTCTACATTGTTGCTGTTTGATCCTATTTTATCATTGTTCACAGGTTCATTTTCAACCTTATTAAGGTACATATCTATAAAGTCATAAATCAGTTTCTGTTTCTCTATAGATTCTAAATGCAATTTTGTTTTATTATGTGTTTGTTTAAGTTTCACAGATACAGCTTTAGAACAAGTTTCACAATAGTATTGTTCACTATTTATTTGTTTTTCACTGACAATTTTTTTTTGCTTTTTTATCTTTTTTGCGTTCTTCATAATCTGGTCAGTAATTTTCTTATAGTTGTAATGTTGACGACTTTCAATATGTTCTTTATAATAACATATTGGTACATTTATGTTACAAATATGACACATGGTAGTCTCTGATATTTCAACGTAAGATTCATCCTCGATCTCTTCATCAACTATTTTTACTTCATAATAAGTTGATTCTCCGTCCTTAGATGGCTTCGACCACAATGGTCTTTTTTCATTGGGAGGTTTGTCAATAATTCGGCTCAGAAGGTTACGATCCAAATTGTCTAATGGCAATATATATTTCTTTTCGTTAGAATTAATCTGTGAGAATGCCATGGTAATTATTAATTAATTTATGTACGCACAACTTTTGAACTACAATGTCAGCTGGCGGCGAACGTTTTAGTAAAGATTAGAAGTTTTATAAATGATTTTGTAGTATGTCCTGATATTGTTCCAAATGTATAAATGTTATTTTAACAAAAATATTGTCTGTTTATAAGTAGATGTACGTTATTCGTTTATCGATCGCTATCATAAAGTACATTTTCCCGCATTATTATTATACTCTTTGGTACATTTTATTGATCGCTATTCGCTAGGTATAATACACATTACACAAAGATAAAGGATTTACATAGATCGAGCATATTTAAAATGAACTTTAAACATTCTCATTTCTCTTTTCACGTGAACAAAATGTCATATGAAGAAAGAGAAAGTTAAACTTAAACTTTTAACCATGTCATTTTCTGTCACTGAGTCAACAAAACACAAAAATATTTGTTTAAATGATTTTGCGAAGTAAACCTTCTGTACTTGTACTATTTATTATTCTATGCCCATGGGCTGAAATCCTTAAAAAAATAAAGCAAATCGCCCAACTGCACATGCTTTTTGTATAGTGAGATTATTTTAGCCCATATAGTTGGGCTTTAGTAACCTACTTAAATGCATTCTTCAAACACTTGCAAGAGCCAAAGCCACATTCACAATGGGACACTGCTCTTTTTGTTCTTATAAAAAAAACAAAAAAGATTCAATAAACGAAGAAAAAGAAAACTTTAATAAGTTATCTTTCTTTAGTTGTAACATGTTTCTTTTTTTAATGTGGTGAAAATATCATCTAATTTAAATTATTAATTGCTTTAATATTACGGTATGTTATGTGTAGGTACTATGTATAACAGTATATAATAAGACCGAGCATTATGCTCGGTCCACACACAGCGATTCTGATCGACGGCGACTCGCTAGCGATTTACGACTTTTGTGTCTACATTAAAGCGATCTTTCAGTATTCCTTTCGTAGTAGACGTGAATACCGATGTCTTTTGTTATTTGTGTTCGATTATGTCTATAGAAAAGCGTCGAATGTTGCTTGCACTAGCAACCGTTTGCATACATGACACTGAGAAAATAAAGAAAAATAGAAGATGTTAGGCGAAAAAATGGTTACTTCGAAGATCAAGATATTCACATGTAAATTTAATCACTGAGATCAACTGCAAGAACCGAACGATTTTAGAAACTATTTACGAATGGACTCTTGCACATATCAACAATTGTTATCTCTGTTGGAGCCAGTGCTAACAAAACAGGATACGTGTATGGAAAAGCGATAACAGCTCTCGAGCGTTTATTAGCTACATTGCGATTTCTAGCAACCGGACGAACTTACCAGGATTTATAATATAGCGTTGCAATATCTAAGCAAGCTCTAAGCAAGATAATTCCAGAAACATGTGATGCGATCATAGCTACATTGCAAGAAAAATATTTAAAGGTAGGTTAGGTTTTAATGTACCCATTAATAAAACAAAATTTTGCTGTTTATATATTTTTATTATTGACTAATAGTAACATTTTATATGTAGTTTAAAATTACTATAATCAAGGATCTTAAATTAATGGATTGAGTACTTCAACAAATATCGATTTCCATAATAAACCATATTGTCATGATAATAAAGATCAAAATTGTACGCAGAACTATCAGGGAGAAAAACGGTCCACATGAGATAGCCAAACGGAGTGGAATGTGTCCCTTTCTAACAAGCATGCCAGTACAAAA
The DNA here is from genome assembly GCA_947095525.1 of Trisateles emortualis. NCBI lineage: Eukaryota > Metazoa > Arthropoda > Insecta > Lepidoptera > Erebidae > Trisateles > Trisateles emortualis. The sequence goes on along the minus strand of OX352736.1, from coordinate 12,753,079 downwards.
TTAGTAGAAAATATTACAATTGGTAGTTACCTGAGATGTTATTTATAAAAAATATTTACGTTCTAATTCTTAGCTGAGGATTTCTTAACATGAAGGTAAATATAGATTTATTATTGTTAAAAATTTATAATCTTATTTCTACTATAAAACAACTTATTTAAAATAAGTTTTAAATTATTAGAAGTATTTATAACAATTCATATGGCAACTAATATTTCTGTTTTCAAACAATATGGCCGTACATGTTATCATAGCGAAATCATTTAGGAATCTTAATAATGCGATTTTAGAAAATTATAAATAAAAAGGGTAAAAAAGTGTTGTGTAATAGGATGCAAAAGTGAATCCTTTGCGGGTCGTGGCATTTCCTTTTTGAAGTAAGTAGATAATTCGTTGTAAATCAAAAAATACAACTTTTGTTTACATTAGGGGGACAATACGTTCAACATTTCTCGAATTGCTTGTAGATTTCCAAAATGTGATCGACTATGTCAGCTTTATTATTATATACCGTGCCAGGTAAAATCACGAAGCACTCGGTGGTCTGTCAACGTGTCAATGTTTAATCCATATTATCTTTTGTGATTTTTTATAGATCCTACTATATAATATTATAAACGCGAAAGTTTGTAAGTATGGATAGATGGATGTTTGTTACTCTTTCACGTAAAAACTACTGAACGGATCTGGATGAAATTTGGCACAGAGATAGATTATGGTCTGGAATAGGCTCTGGAATGGCATAGGCTACTACTACTTTTTACAGTGATAACCGAAATCCATGCGGGTGCAGCCGCGGGCAACAACTAGTAAGAAATAAAAACGATCACAATATTCATTTGTTTTATTACCTTAATACCTTTGTAGCGTCATCTATCAGACTAATAGAATAACGCCACAACAAGCAACTAAGTTCCACATAAAAAACACAGATGTCACTATGCCTAGAAACACACAATCGCAGAACAAATATTCGAGATGCTGAATCGCGATATGGAAGTTTACACAGATACTCAGTATATATACAACGCCCAACGACTAACCGTTGGGCCGCGGCCCGCCAGGCACGATCACCTAGCCTGGTCGGAGGATCCTCCCTTTTCGTTGGAGGTGTGTGACAGCTGTCACATCTTTAAAGATATATATTCTAAGCGTCAATATCGTGCTTGCTGTTAACATAAGACACCCATAGGCACATAAATGTACCGTCACGGTTCTTTAATAAAATCCTATATTTATCATTGAAAGTCGGCGTTTTGCTTTACACAGAGATGAACCCAAATTTCAAGACATTTTGATTTTTTTCGGTCGAATAGACGCACTAAAGAAAGGAACGGTGAGCCCCCCGATAGTCAGAAATAAATTTATCAAAACCCTATTTATTTGAAAACCAGATTTGTTTTACATAGAAATAAACCGAAATTTTAAAACATTCCAGCATTGATCAATCGCATGGACACCCTATAGAAAGAGACACAATCCTCCCTAATTGCGGACCGAAAATCGATAAGCCGTGCACATTCCACTTGGGTATAAGTTCCTTGACTATAATACATATAATAGTGACATGTTTCGGAATGGGGCAATGGGACTTCTACAATTTCTGGTGCCTGATTGGTCATTTGTTAAGGAAAAAGGATTAGTTGGCCACTCACGAGATCTACCAAAAAGCTTTGTGATAAAGTATCATCGCTAACATTTGAATTACTTACACTTTGAACATATTCATATTGAGAAAGTAATTGTGTATTATTATTACCTAATGACATCGATGCGGCTTTGACGACCGAGAGAATTCAATTGCGCTTCAAATAAAACGTCGTTAATTAATTATTATTATGCATACACACACACACACCCACGTATACACACACTTAGATTTTAGAAATTAAAAATTGTTCTTTCCTAATATTTAAAAACATTACTTCATAGCATACCGTATAACCGTCCGAAGGGGAGGCCTGATGACCTGAAATACAGGTTTGCGCCCAGTTTAGACATCAGTCTCCCACATATTTTCTATTTATAACCCCTATGCTAAGCCAAATACTCTGTATAAGGAAAATTGTGAGAGAACCAATAAAATATTATTATTATTATAATTGTTCCGCACAAAATTTGTTGATCATTTGGTAAACTCTTTAAAATACTAGCCCATGATTTTGCAGTATGTTCCCAGCGGTTTGTCGGAATAGGTTCACTGAGATGCGCATTGATTTAAGTAAGAATATCTTCTCTTAGCCTTTTCTTTCTATTATTACTACCGCGACATTTCGTTACAGACACTGTTGAAGGAGCTGGCGATTGCGTTGACTCCGATAATATATCAGAATCTAAATCAAAACATCTATTTAATTCTAAATCCTCATCGACAGATACCTAAAATAAAAAAAACACACATTTAATACACCAAGTTTATTTCAGTTTCCTGAAACTGAAGAAGAATGGATTAATATAGCGGACAACTTTGAAAAAAGATGCCAGTTTCTATAGACGAAAAACATGTAAAAATTGTGCCACCAGCAAATAGTGGGTCATATTATTTCAACTACAAAAAGGATTTTAGCGTTGTTTTATTAGCAATAGCAAATGCAAATTACGAATTTCTAATGATGGATATTGGAATCAATGGTAGAATATCTGATGGTGGAGTTATTAATAGAAGTATATTTGATGAGAAACTAAATTCATGGTCTCTAAATATTCCTAGGGCAGCAAGGATAGTGAATAGTGAAACTTTTTTCTTTACGCCCAGATTTGTACCTTACCCATGGCAATACTTGAGCCCCCAACAAAGAATATTCAATTACAGGCTGTCAAGGGCCCGTCGCATTATTGAAAACGTATTTGGTATTTTAGTCAATCGATTCCGAATTTTTAAAACTTCAATTAATATAGATTTGAAAACCATTGATAAAGTGGTAATGGCGTCATGCATATTACATAATTTTTTGGGTCGAAAAAGTAATGAATATATCCGAGTTGGTGTGGATATTGAAAATTTGGATAATGGCAAAATTATTATAGGTCACAGAGCCAACAATGAATTGTTGGATTTACAAGTAACAAACCAAGGTCAAAGTCAAACCATGGCTAAATATGTTCGAGAACAATATTTAAAATATTTCAATAACGAGGGTAGTATTTCATGGCAAAACCGTTTTACTAATATAAATATAGTACGTTAGTTAATAATATCAATAAATAAATAAGTGATAAAATATAAATACCTACTTAATCTTTTTATTTCATCAACTTACCCTACTTGTGTTTTGACTTTTCAGATTTGTAGCGATTCGATCGCCGCATCAGCGACAATAAATCGCTGCAATTATTCACGTCCACACACTGATTTTGACGTCGCCAGCGAGTCGCCATCGACTTAAGTCGCTGTCGTGGGGACCGAGCATAATATACCTTAATGGCTATAAAAGAATAGATTTCTTGTATATCTATTTATTAAATGGCTTTAACGATTTGGATCAAATTTTATATTTATTAATACGTTGTAGTTTTTATCCATGCCATAGATATCTTGAACGTGATTATACACAATAATTATGTCGTGCAAAGCGCGGCATATCAGGTATTTTCTGATGGAATATATGTATATATACAGTCTATATGCAGTAGTGTATACGGTGTGGTGTGGCGTTTTTGTATTTAATGAAAATAAATGTTTATTCAATAAATAGTCATCGTTATCTGGAAAAAAAAATCGTAATATTTTATTTTATCATTATGACTTATTTAGTTCCTATCATAATCTGTACTTTTCTGCATATTACTTTTACAAAATAATGTCGATGTTTCACATCTGCCAGACGTCCCGTGACGGTTCACTTTTTTAAAAATTAAGTAAGTAATATAAACTGAACTGTTTAAGGAACTTATTTCACAACATTATAGAAAGAGTAGAAAGAAAGAAGAATAGAAAGATTACACAAACAAAAACATTGTATTAAATTTAAAGGAATTTACATAAATATTAAAATATCTGATCAAGGTCGCTGCTCTGAAGAAAGATGCCCAAAACACTGGCCACATTGCCATGCTGGATCGCAATGCTAAGCTAATGCGTTAGCCCAAGTTTTTTATATATTAATCTTATTTTTTTTTAACAAAAATATTTTTATATGATAAAAAATATAGGTATTTTAACTTATTTTTTAAAGAAACGAGAAATTTATTTTGTTTCATTTATGTTTCACATCATAAGCCACTGAACCAACGGTGCAACCAAATCTAAACATGCAAAACATAAACTTCTGACCCATTGTTATGGAGCGCCATCTAGAATACATTTTTCAAACTACTGAAAATCTCCTGTTGGGCGAAATTATCTGTCAAAGTACCGTTGCTGACGTGGTTAAAAAATGTATTGGCATTGGCAAGCCATTAGTAATTAGTGCTCAGTGGTGGTGGCTAAATATTTTGATAAATTCATGATTATATTTATATTATTTTGTTATTTTTTTGTACCTGTTATTTAATAGTGTGTAGAGTAGTGATTGTGCACCGCTTAGTACGTCCATCATCATTAATGTTGGTAGAGAGCAATAAGCCATGTCGGACAATAAAAACAATAATCCTCCTGAACGGGGTCAATCGGATATAGCTGACAGCAATATAGTAACATCCAGCGAAGTATCTAGTGTTGCAGGAAGTGTTAAAACTTCTAAGGTGAATAAGCAATAAATACATATCTATGATCCACAATATTTTCTCACGCTCGTGATTTTTTTTACAAGGGCGTTTGATATTGTATTGCAAGTTAGAAATGCGACGTAATAAACGTGTAGAATGTTTAAATACGTGTCAGATTAAGAAATGTAAACAGCTGCAAGTGATATTTCGACTTATTATTGTTCTGCTACCTTTTATAGCGTGGGTATATATTCTGTTAATCTTTCGGCATTCGTGTCAGCTGTTAGACAACATCCATATTGTAAAACAACAACAATCTTTTGAGCTAAATTATAACATGTAATAAATAAATAGTTATATAGACTGCATAGTCGGTTTATTAGCTTTTACCTGTTATCTCGCCAATTACCACGGCGCGGCGTATTTTGGTTTGATCCCCACAGAGGACATTGTGTTATTCACATAAGGATGTGCGGAATTTGGATGTAGGTACCTGGTTTTAATGGTAGGTATGTTTGTCGTCCCTGTGACGCAAGGCCTGTTCCCTAGTACAGTAGTTGTCCTAAAAAAAAGTATAGATAATCCCTTGTCTATTGATAGAGGATAGGAGTCTCTTGGGGCAAGGCAGCATACTAAATGCGTTGATAGTCTTTCATTTCACATTTATTGTGTTCCTCTTTTGTTATTATATTTTCAACCATTCTTTCCAAATGTCCTAACCATCTTAACATCCCTTTTTACTATATCTTCTTTCAAACCACATCTTTTTCCTGAAACACAGTTTCTTAACATTTTCCCCACACATATTCCTCAGAACTTTTATTAAAAATAGAAACACATTAGTGAAAATGGGTAAGTATGTTAGCCTTATGTGGTATTCAATAAATAATTATATCCTCCATAATCTGTGGCATGTAGTACATAAATAGTCAATTAAGTGTAATCTAGTAATGTCTTGTTAATCGTTGTATAAGAAAATAGGCAAGAAAAAAAGAATCTTGCTCTTTGTCCATACTCCCATCTCTGCTCTATATTTATATATTAAGCTTAAGAATAATCTCTGGAACTAGTCAGGTTTACAAAAACATTTTGCATTTTATTGAGAAAGGTCACATGATGCTTTGACCCCAAAGAAGCTAAGCAAGGAACAATTGACATGGCACAAAATCTAACTGTTATAACTAAAGGGAACATGTTTTTTTTCTATTAGCCATTTTATAATGTACTATTTGGTGCTACTAGTTATATATGTTAATATTTGGAAACTGTTTTGGATAATGTACTGTTTAATATGTATACTATTAATTCTCTTTTGTATCTGTTTGTATACCTAATAAAGATAAAATAAAAATGTGTGTTTAGACATCTCAGCGTATATCATCACCTGCTGAAAGACAAATAAAATTTGAGCGTGCTCAGCGGTGTCTTGAAAATGCTGCACTTGTATCAAAGAGGATTAAAGAACATCGTAAAGCAACAGCAGAGTTACTGGGAAGGCCATTCGGTAAGATAATCAATACTATACTTGTATGATCAGCTGGTTAAGCCTGGTAACCTTTGGTGGGTGACCGCATAGCGGGTGTCTCCATGCTTCAGAGTCAAAGTCTGTTAACGGTTGTTAGGTCACAACAGTGGCCTTTCATCACATATATATGCCCAAAAGTGTACATCTACACATGACAAAATTGAATGTAATCTCTGAAACTACTTAAATATTTCTGAAGATCTTTTACTATAGCATTTTTTACACAGCATGGTACTGTGACATTTGACATGTATAGATTAAGATCAATAAAAATAGTAAATTGGCTGACATCATCTTTCTGCTTTATTCATAATATTGACCTTTATAATATCCCTCAAGTGCTTACGGACAATTTTTTATTGTTATGTCATGTCATGAGTGAAAAATGGTCTTTCCACAGGCGAAAGCTAGTGTGTCAATTTTTTTTTCTTCTGCAGAAGAAGATGATGGAGGTGATGCAGCATCTGAAATGGCTTCCACCATGAGTGAGAAGACTGGTTACTCTGTGGCAACTGACACATCCACTACACTATCAGTTCAGGATGCCCTGAACAGTAAGTATTATTATTTACTTAAGTCCAAAAAGTGTAATCTATATGCCATACTTTCAGTAGAAAAAAAAGCGAAAGATGGGAAATGCAATGCAATGGAGGTACTCAGCAACAAGCTGGTAAGTCTGGGTAGCGAATGACTTCCGTCTTACAGAAGACTACAGGTAAATAACTGTACACAGTTAATGTGCCTGCTGTGCACGTGGTTGGGGGATCGACTCCCACACAGGACAAAACTTTTTGTGACCCGCAAAGAGTTGTTCTGAGTCTGGGTGTAATTTGTGTCCGTTAATAGTATGTTTGTAAAGAGTAGTTTAAAAAAAATTTAATAACCATAAAAAAAGATAAAAAAAACCCTATTACATTGGCCGACCCGGGAATAGAAACTTGCAAATTGGTTGCACACTATTTTTAATTAAAGTCTAATGCCTGTCTGTTTATTTTACAGTTCCTGGCATAAGTGAAAGTTTAGCAAACACTTTAAAGCAAAAAGAATTATTGATGGAAAGGATAAAACAATATAAAGAAATAAGTAAAAGACCAATGACTAAACCCACAATCCAAACAGTTAGAAGAGAATCATCGGTTGATACCAAGATAGAAGTCAAAAAGGTATACACAAACATAATTTTACAATTATTGATAGATCTATCTTCCATCTATACTAATATTATAAATGTGAAATTATGGACTTTTGATACGCAATCACGCCAATGCTGAATTGAACTGAATGAAATTTTGGCATACATATAGATTATAGTCTGGAATACCATAGGCTAAGGTCTGTCTGTTTGTTCCTGCTAATCTCTGAAACGGCTGGACCAATTTTGACAAGACTTTCACTGGCAGATAGCTGATATAAAAAGGAGTAACTTAGGCTACTTTTATTTTAGATTTTTTTAAAAAATATGAAGTACATAAAACATCCTTGAAAATAACGTAGAATACTTTTTATCGCGATAACCGATATCCACGCGGGCGGAGTAGCGGGCAACAGCTATATAATATTATACGCATATTATAAAGCTGAAGAGTCTGTTTGTTTGGTTGAACGCGCTAATCTCAGAAAGTACTGGTTCGATTAGAAAAATTCTTTATTTGTTGAATAGTGCATTTATCCAGGAAGGTTATAGGCTATATAACTTCACGCTATGATCAATAGGAGAGGAGCAGTAGTGAGATATGTTGAAAGATCGGGGAAAATATTCCAAATTACCACACGGGCGATCCTGGTCACATAGTATGGGAACACACCCAAACTATGTGACCCATTTTTAATCTATCTAAATAAATGTCTACCCATGCGGGATGTCTCTCTAGATATAAATATTTTAAGTGTTTGTTATGTTTGCAGCCAATAGATAATGCAGAGGTGGCACAGCTGTTACACACTATAAAAGAAAAAGACAACTCTTTGAGTGTAATACAAGTCAAGATGAAAGCTATGGAGACAACTATTCTAGATCTGCAAGAAAAAATTAATGAGAAGGACCAAATTATAGAAGCCAAGAATAAAGCAACAACTCTCATGTCTGACAGCTTAAGTAAAAAAGGTAATACTATTTATGATAATATATTGGTAAAGCCGTCTTTAAGCATTCTTGTATATTTCTATCGTCTATTTCACATATAAAGGGTACTGTGACGTTTAAAGATAAATATCAATGAAAATAAAAGATGATTAAATTAAAACTTATTGATCGAATATTCTAGGCAAGAGCCTAGAGTATTCAATCGATTAGTTATAAAAGCACGGGTCGACATTTGGATTTTGTAGATAGATTAAAAATGGGTCACATATTTTGGGTGTTCCATATAATATATAGCTGTTGCCCGCTGCTCCGCCCGTGTGGATATCGGTTATTGCGTTAAAAAGTATTCTACATTATTTTCGAGGATGTTTTATGTACTTTGTCCGCGCGGAATAGTTATATTTTTTTACTTATTTATAAATTAATAAAAAATTCTAATGAACAAGAGTTCATTCAATTAGCCTATTGGTCATCATTTTCTTACATCTTCATCATAAAATGATGAATATCACAGTACCCATGCTATGTGAAGTAGACTATGATCGCAAACATATTATGGATAATTATTATGTGTATTTTCTCATGATGTTTCCCTTTACAGTAAAATTTGATTAGTATGTATAAATTCTATAAAGTTATTTTTCCATTGATACATTACTTTTTTACTCTGCATCAATAACAAATTGACAGTAGAAAAATATAATTGCCTAAATGTGTAATTTTATTATTTAGATTGTTTAATATAAAGCGTTTTTTCTTGTAAAAGACTAACACACAAGGGAATAATAGCTGTGTGAAGGTGTTTACAAACATACAATTCATTAACACTACTGCATTTTAAAAATAGGCTTTTATTATTATCCTTATATAGACTGGAAGGCAGGATTAAAGGAATTCTCCTTCAGTCCATTCGTAATAAAAGAAAACCAATTTTCTGTTACTTGTTATGACTTCATGTTATACCTACATCACTAGTTTTTAACTATATTATTAGTCTATTTTACAAATAAGTATGGACCAATTCTTTATTTATGATGGCAATGTTGTTAGCAGCACATAGCAAAGTTAATGAAGTGCTTTTATTAGCCCATATTAAATTTTTCATATAATAGGTGAGTTAGTGAACTAGTAGAAATAGTCAACTTTGCAGCGCACATGCAAGCTCCTGGCTCTAGATCAAGTGTTTCCGGACCATGGGTATAAAATTGCGTTGTGTGTTTATTATTATCATAATGCAATTTTATCCCCATGGCCCTGATCTACTGTTTCACGTATATACAGCTGCACCATGGGAGTCAGGTATGTCTAACCCACTTTACTTTTTGAATCAATGATTTTGGTTTGACAACAATGTTTTTCTGAAAGACTTTTATTTACACGATTGTTTTAAAGTACAACAGCAAAGTTTGCATAGTTTTTTTTATATTCCAGATAAAGACTCTTTAATTCTATTGGAGGATACAAGACAACAAATGACAAAAATGCAAGAGAATTTTATAGCAATGGAAACTGAGTGGAAAGATGAGAAACAAAAGTTATTAAAAGAAATTGAAGAGAAGGATGAAAAAATTAACAGTTTAGAGGAGGCTAATTCTATACTAGAAGCTTCGAGATTTGAAATTAGTGTAGCCCATTCTAAAGTGGTTGAAGAACTGGAGTTAAAAACTCAAGAAATTTTAAGGTTACAAGAAAAAATTGAAAGTTTATCTCAAATTCCTGTTGAAGAGGCTTCTCTTAAAGAAAAAGATGATGTCGAAGAAGAGAAAGGTTCACTAGAAATAGCTGGAATGGTAGAATTAACCAAGAAAATTGAGTTATTGGAACAGTTAAATTGTCAAATTAGACAAACAAACAAGGAACTTGAAAACAAACTTGCTACTGTAAATACTGAGCATAAGTCACCTAGTGCCAGTACTGCAGGCAAAAAGGGAAGTCCACTACCTTCTCGCAAGGGAACCAGAAGTACAGCTTCGAAGTCCAAATCACCTTGGACTCAGTTATCTTCAGAATCATTGCCTCAAGAGACAGATAAAAAAGCAGCAAAAACTGAAATTGCAAGACTAGAAATGTTGGTACAATCTTTAAACAAAGATATTTTGGAAAAGGAATATGTAATTTCTCAAAAGGAGGCCTTGATAGTTGAGCTTCAATCTGCACCTGTAGAGGCAGAACAAAAAAAAACACCGGAAACATTAGACATAGGTGTGTGTACTGGTCATTCAGAAGACAGTAAAGGTATAGATCATGTTGAGATACAAAAAAAAGAAGAAACTGTAGTAGCATCAACACCTAGTGATAATCAGTCAGAAGTAGTTAAAGAACTTGAAGAAAAATTGAAAACTGCAGAAGAACAGATTGAGATATTACACAAAGATATGGAAGCAGCAAATCTAAACATGATTAAAGTTAAATCGGCTCATAAATTAAAATTAAAACAATTGCAGAAAATTATCGATGGTTTTAGTCAAGTGTCTGATGCGCATGCTGAGGTTGTGAGGGTACAGCAAGAGTTGCAAGATCTTACACGTAAAGTTGCCGTATTAGAAGAAGAAAAGGGTAACCTTCAATTACATCTTGTTGATTATGATAGTGGCAGATGTAAGTAGATTATGTGTGTTTTAGAATCTAGCTTGAATTAAAAAAGCTTTACTTAGTTCAGATAATTAGTTACTATTTGAATAAGGGCGGGTTTTGCTTACTCAATATAAGCCCTTATCATTAATAGAGCTGTGTTCTTTTTTTACTTTCTTGTGCTTACTTTTGTACTTGTTTTATTTTCTAGTAACCGAATCAGACATGTATAGAAAAATGAGAGAAACAGAGGTTTTATCTGACACAAGACTCAAAGCCATAAGTGTTCTAGAGGCACAGAAATTTGATTTGGTGCAAGGTAAAATACAATATTTTTTAAATAATTTATAATGAACTTAATATATATATTTTAATATTCACAAGGAAGTTTCCTAGAATCTAGAAAAACCAGAGTGCAATACCTCTGCCTAATTTATAAATATACATAAGAAAGATAAGCTACCTTTATACTGAGCGGCGCCGCGGCGTTCTGTTTTGTTACAATGTTTAGATGCGTACTTGCATATAGATTTCAAATATGAATGCGATAGAAAATACGGAACGTTAGAGAAATATATAGTGAATGATGAAATGAAGCTACTGTTGACGGCAACAATTTCCACGCGCTAGTATATATGCGATATCTACGCCTTTCTTACTATAATATCATTGTCTATATATTTGAAACAAATACGTTTAGTTATATCATTAAGAACGGCTGAACAAATTTTAATTAGCTCCGATTTGTAAGATTCCTGTAACTATTAAAATATCAGATAAATGAATGAAATGGAAATATAAGTACAAAACCAATATTTCTTAAATAAATTAGCTTTAGAATTCTGCCATTTTTCAAGGCATGCACGCTTATGTTGACGACTCAAAAAGGTTTAATATGTAACAACCTTCGCCGCAAGGTTTCATGAGTAATCAACCTTATTGGTTGAAACCCGAGCAAGCCCGTCTAGGGACGAACTCCCACCTTATAGAAACCACAGCCAAGATTTCAAACCATCATCCATATGATTTACAATATAAATGAATTTACTGATCAATCATCAAAATAATGTAATATATTTATGGCTTTCAGAACTACATATGTTGCAACAGAAAAATATGGAAATGGAAGACAAAATAGCAGATATTTCTCAGCTTCAAAATGAACATGTTTGCACAGAAATGAAGTCAGTTCAAATGGAAGAACAAATAGATGAACTTACTGCTGCTAAAAAAGAATTAGAGCTGGTGACAGAAAACTTAAAATATGATAATGAACATTTAAATGAAGCAATTAAAGTTCTTCAGGATGAGAAAACGGAGATAGCACATAAATTGGAAAATTATATACAAGAAAATATAGAACTAACTGATAAGTTAGAAAAATTAAGTGCCGAAAAAGTTAGTTCAGCTGAATCAATTGAAATCGTCGAGTCATTGACCACACAAGAGAAACTTGAACTTGAAGAATATAACAAAGGTATTTTTGAAGGCAAATCTGAAGAACAACTTGATGAAAACACTGCACCACAAAATGATAAAAACATAGATAGTTTGATTGAACAAAGGGAGGAACTAAATAAGAAAATTGAACTGTTTACACAAGAAAGAGAAGAAGTTATGGAAAAGATGGCTAAAATCAAAGCTGAAAATGATTCGCTACTTGCAAAGTTTACAGAATTGAATGACCAAAGCAGTATTTTAGAAAGTAATATAGTTGTACTTAATAATGAAAAACTGGAGCTACAAAATCTAAACCAAGACCTTGCACGTCAGATTGAAGACCTTAAACGCGAACGAATAGAAATTATGAAAGAAACGGCTGATATCGCTAAGCCACTGAGTGATGACATGACAGATGGTGTTCCTGCGGAGGTACAACATGATGATAAATTGGCCGGAGATAAAAGTGCTAAAGGTGCTAAAACAGTCAAACAATTAACTAAAGAAATTCTGAAATTAAAAAATACTATAAAAGAGAGAGAGGATGAGATTGCCGATTGTCAAATGAAAATATTATCCCTGGAAGAACAACAGCAGAAACAAAGTGAAACATTACAAAGTAATGTGAGTAACGAAAGTAAGGTAAAGCATTTAACGGAAGAGAATTACCAATTAAAACATGAACTAGACAGTGCAAAGAGTAGTATACAGAAGGAATTACAAAAAGTACATCAAGAATATACTATTTCAGTTGGTTCACGAGATGCAAGGATTAATGAGCTAGAAAATGTTCTATTGGAGTATGAGAAACAAATGTTTAACTATGGAAATAGCCTACAGCAAAAAGACAAGGAAATGACTAAATATATTAATCAAGTTACTAAACTGAATGCCGTTTCACAAAAACTGAAATCTACTATTGAATTACTGGAAGAAGAAAAGGCAAAAGACCAAAATGCTGAACTCGTTAAAACATTAAACAAACAAATAACAGCTTATCAGAAAAAGCTGGCTGAGAATGAAGATAAAATAAAGATTTTAGAAGATGAAAAAAGGCAGTTACATTGCGTGAAAGGTGAACTGACAAGTAAAAATGGTAGTCTCGAAACAGAGTTGAAAAAATTAATAGAATCTGTCACTGAAAAACAAACTCTTATTAAAGAATTACAAGCGCAACAACAAAAACATGCAGAAGAACTATCTTCTAAACAACTGCAAACTATTGAACGGGACGAAGAAATTCACGAAATTAAGTTACAATTAAGGAAAGAATCTATTGAGAATGAAAAATTGCGTAACAGTATATCTGAAAAAGAGAAAATAGTGGAGGAGCTAACCCAGCAGACCAAGGCTGTAGAACATAACCAACAAACTTCATCTGACCAAGTAGTAGCATTAGAAACTAAAAACAGGGAATTAATGGAGAAACTGAAAAAAGCTGCTATTAGTATCAAAAAGAAGGGTGTATTGTTCACTGAACTAGAATCCAATTACAATGAATGTCAAAAACAAGTCACTGCTAAAGCAGAACAGATAGAACAGCTGCTTATACAAGTTGAAACTCTTCCCGCACTGCAAGAAAAACTAAAGCATGCAGATGAAGAAATCAATAGATTGCAATCACAAAAAGTAGCCACAGAACAGCAAAGAGTTCAAGATTTGAATCAACTACAAGCAGAAATGAAAGCTTTACACGAGAGATTCCAAAGGTCGTCACAAGAAATATCTCAGCTAAATGATTCCTTAAATGAGTTACAGAAAGAACTCCACTTTGCACATGAAGAAAATATCCACCTCAAGTCACAGATTGATGTAGCAAACAACAAGTTAGTGGAGCACGAAATAGAGCAGAAAAACAACATTAATTTGATTACTAAAATATCTAGTTTAGAAGCAGACATTAATCAAAAACAAATTCAAATATCCGAATTGCTTTGTAAAATTAAAAATCAAGAGCATCAGCAGGTTCAAGTACAATATGGTTACGATGCCAAAGTGCAAGAGCGAGACTTGTATATCGAAAACATGGAAGCTGAAATAAATAAGTATAAGAATCGTATTTGCCGCCTCGAAGAGAGTATTTCCATTATGGAGGATAGAAGACATTCGCTTGAACGCAAAGCCGATCAATTGGGCAGTCAGTTACAAGAGAAGCAAAAAGCTTATACTGTATATACTAGTCAGGAGGATGAATTAGTTACTAGATTGGCTGCGCTTATGGACCATGACAGGGTGTTAGATAAACAACTATTTGAAATTGATAACGAAAATAAGGAATTGCAATTAAAAGTACAACTCTTAAATGAAGATAATCAAAAGCTAAAGAAAAGTCTGTCTGATATACAAGAACAAAATAAAATCTTACACGATAAAGCAAGCCGACTCGACTCTGTTGAATCTGAACTAACGAAATACCAAACTCAGCATCGAGACCTCGAAGCGAACCTGAAGAAAATAACACATGATTATCAAACATTAATCATACAAAAGAAACAGGAAATAGATGAACTGGAATCTGAATTTAACACTCAAATTGAAAACGCTATTAAGGAAAAGAAAATTCTAAGCGAAAAATGTGAGAAAATTAATGAGTATGTTTCTGCGTTGGATTCTAAACTTCAAGAATATAAAACAAATAATGAAAATCTAAATGCAAATGTAGCAGAATTAACTAGAGTAAATCAAGAAATAGCAGAAAAATCTTCCAATCAAGGAGAGAGTGTACTACCTGATTACACTGATCAATACATTTGTGAGATAAACAGATTAAACGCTGTAGTAAGTAGTAAGAGCAATGAAATTTATGAATTAAATAATAAAATACAATCTCACCAGACTAACAATGTTGCAGTAGTATCAACCTTTGAAAGCAACATTTCAGAACTGACTTCTGAGTTAAATCACACCCGGTCAGAATTAGAGCTATTAAAAACCGAAACTAATTCATTGCAACAAGCTAATGATTTACTACAAAAAGCATTGTGCCAGAAAGATGAAGAAATAAAAGAATTGAAGGAAAATAAGACATTAACATTTGAAATGAATATTCCTAAAACAGAAGGAATGATAATTTCATCTACTATAGAGCCATTTAGTGATAGCGCCCAGGGTGTTGATGTATTATCTCTAGAATCACAAATAATATCTGGTACAGAAGAACCGCCAATAGAAAAGAAACATGATATTAAAAAAATATCTGAAAGCTTAAGAAAACAGTCTATAAGTGGAGAAGTAATTGAGGAACCAATAATAGCCCCGAAAAAAGCCTACGTTTGCTACACCAAAGATGAAGAAGAGAATGTTGCTGCTGAAATAGACCCTTTTAATTCTGACGAAGGTTGGGGATTAGGTGAGAATGAAGAAGTAGGAGGAGTTACACCTGACTTCTCTGACCTACATAATCAAATAGATCAACTTAAAAAAGATAAAGAAGCTTTAAGTGCTGAACTTCAAACAAATAATGTCAAATTGTTAAAAGCTTTAAAGAAATTAAAAGAATTAAAAGCTAGTAATGATATGTTAACAAATGAACTTAAAACTGCCAAACAAATGTCTCAAGCTGCGTTCTTTGAAAATGCTATAGAGGATGAACTGCGATTAAAAATCAAGAATTTAGAAAAGACAATTGAAGAGCTTACTTGCGATGTTACTAAAGAAAAACGAGACAAAGAATCACTCAGAAAACAAAATGAAGTCTTCCATAACGCCAATGATAGATTGACTGAAATGAAAGAAAAATTAGATAACGAAATTCAATTGTGGAAATATAAATTTAAGGAAGCCAATGACAAAATTTCCACTTTGCAATGGGGTGGTGATAGTAAAGACGTGCCTGACCCACAACAGTTAAATAATGTTTCAAATATGGATGAAAATAAGTTTAAAGATGAACTAACCAAGATCGAAAAAGAAAATGAAGAATTACAGGGGATGGTCGATCAGATGAATACTTTTAACAAGGAATTATTGTCACAACAAACTGCATTGCAGACTGAAATAGCCGACCTAAATAAACAATTACAACAACACCAGCAGACATCAGATAACTGCGAACTTCTTAAAAAACAACTTAAGGAGTTAAGTGACAAAAATGATGAATTGTCACTCAAAAGTCAAGAATTGCCAACAGAACAATTAAACAATATTGAAACTAAATATAAGTCGCTACTAGAGAGCTATGACATCCTTACAATTGACAATGAAGCATTAAAATTGCGGTATGAAAATGATGTAGCCTCGTTAAAGCAAACGATTTGGGCATTAGAAGATGCATGCAGAGAATATAAAAAAGAAAAGACAAAATTAATAGATGATAATAACAGATTACAAGAACAACAATCCAAAATAAGACGATTGGAAACCCAAAACGAGATATTACTAAAAACAAACACCGAATTAGATGACATTCTAGAAAAATATAAAAATGAAAAAGATGAATTAATGAAGACATGCACTAGATTACGAGATCAACTTGACCTTTTACGTTTTTATCAAAATGAAGTGTTGGTATTAACGGACAGAAATTCTTATTTGTCTGGAAAACTAGAGGAATTAAATCCGTTGTATAATGAGGCACAAACCCAACTCTCTCGTGTAGTTTCCGAATTGGATGATGCTAAAGCTAAATTACTTTGGCGCGATGAACAACAGCAAGCAAGTGACACTAATAGTTGTGCATTGTGCAATGCTATGGAAGAACATTGCTTAGAACTTAAGCGTAATTTAGAAGAGAAGAATACCAAAACATCACAGTTAGAGAGTAGAAATGAAAAATTAGAAGAAATGTGTCAAGATTTTCAACATAAAATAAATGACCTTAACACTAAAATAGAAAACCTAAATGGTGAAAATGATAATTTGTTATCTACTGTTGCTGAATTGCGTTCCTCTTTATCATGTGCCGTAGATCAACGTGGTTTTGAAATAGCGGAACTGTGGAAACAGCATCTATCTCAAAGAGAAACTGACTTCCAAAAAATTGAATCCGATTTAAGATCACAATTAACCACTTCTGAAGCCAAATACGAACAGTTATTGGAGAATGTCCAGTCATCTAACCAAGAAGAAACTAATAAGTTGGTCATGATGGAACAAGTTAATTCATTACAAAATAAACTAGACGATAAAGAAGAACATCTACGCAATTTACAAAATAAATATTCCGAAGCGATGAATCAATTAGACATGTATCGTTCGGAAATGGAGGATGAAAAAGTAGGACATGAAAATAAGTTACTTGAACAGCAAGAGGAATATGAAAAAATGATTCAAGAACTCACTGTTAAAAATAACAAACATACTGAAGATACTTTAAAAAATATCCAAAGTGAATATTCTATTTACAAAACAAAAAATGATAATTTAAACGAAATTATTGAAGATTTAAAAGGAAAAATAATAGAATCTGACGAAAAAATTCAAGATTTGACTAATCAGCTAGGAATGAAAGAAAGTGAAATATATCAGAAAACACATGACTACACTATAACGTTGACACAACGTAATGAAGAATTCGAAAATGTTCGTAAACAATTAATTGAGTATGAAAGAAAACTAGAGGAGTTAACTTACGATAAAGAATCTGAGTTAGCTGTTCTTAGATTAAAAATGCATGAAAATGAAAGCCGCTACGAGAAAGCAAATAGTGAAGCCGACACTGAAAAATCTAAATTATTGGAAGCATTGAATGCCAAAGTAATCGAATGTACAAATCTTAATAAGCAAATAGTTGATTTAAATCGAAAGTTAGAAGATGATTCAAATAAAGCTGCAGAAATGCAAGCGGCTTTAGAAAATCAGGAGATTGAAATAATTGGTCTTAAAGATGAGATAGATAATTTACAAAATTTATTAATGTCTTCAAATGCAAAAATTCAGAAGCATGTGTCTTTCGCGGCTGACACAAAACTTGGTGATACGGGGCAAACTGAAGCTGCATTAAATAAAGATCTTTTAGATGCTGTCCCAAGGGCTGAACTGGACTTGGCTTTATACATGTTACATCAGAGAGACGTTCGATGTGAGGAGCTCACAATGGAGCTAACACATTTATTGGAAGAGAGGGACACGTTACAATTGCGTTTATCAGACAGTTTGCGGCTAAACGAGGAGATGAAGATGAAGTTTAAAGGTGGTAGTTCGGATGATACGTTAGATTCTAGTCAAGAAACGATATCAGAATTGCCGAGCTTTGCCATAGAAAGAGAATTTGTCGACATCCACCGTGGGCAGACATCGCGGAGCAGTAGCATAAGTGATCCTGACGGAGATAAACCAAAGTTGCAAGCCAAGTAAGTATTAGCTTTGTGTAGTTATTTCGGTATGATCAACTGTAGGGTGAAGGTCCTTTCCTATTCGAACTTGTTCGCTCGTATATACTAAATCTATAGTATGGTAAGGCGGGCTGATTTCCACAACTCCACGTTGAGGCGTGTATTTTGCGTGAGGGTGGATGGCAGGAGGATCACTTTATCCACCCCAGCTGGTCGAAGAAGTCCAGCCTGGTAATGACGACGGTGCTTCTTCCTGTATGAGGGAGGACCACGGGAAGGAACCTTGACCTGTAGTGTGTACGCAGCAGTGACTGTACGCAGCTGCTGCTTTGCTGGTCTTAAAACCTGTTTGATGAAGCGGTGATCCAGCGTTGCTAGTGTTTCCGTTGTCTGTCTGCATTCGTTCTGGTTGATCCAGAGGTTGCTGTGTAAGTCCTTAACGCGTTTTCTTAACAGTGCACGTAGGTGTCGAAAGGACAGCGGCTATTAAATAGTATTGACTTGTTTTTCTTTTAATGCAACACTATATTTTGTTTGCCAGATTGTCGGAGTTGCGTAGCGTCAGACACAGCCGGGACGTTAGATTTCGTCAAGAGAGCGAACAGCGACAGTTGGACTTGCGGCTTTTGCAGCGCGACGTCGCCAATCTCCCACCTGAAGCAGTGGACCAACTAGCGCAAGCACATCATACATTGTGTAAGTATATAGTAACACTTTGTTTTAATTTTTATTCCCAATGTTCGAAGTGAAGTGTAGAAGTACTTGTTAAGAAACCCGGTACTCAAAGGTTTTATTCTATGACGTAAACCAGTAACTGTGCTCAGCGTCTTAACCTTGCGCCTTTACGCTAAGGCTTAAATTTGCATTGCTCTCCTTTTTTTTTTATCTTCACACCACGATTTGACTAGACATTTCGAGAGGCCTATTGAATGGCTACTGTATTTGAAACAATATATAAAAACGGCTCTGCCATTGTTTTACCTCGCATACTCACACCACCTTTATATTTTTTCCAGCTCGGGATGCCCAAAGCACCTCAACTGTTCTACTGAATTGGCTCCGAGGAAAAAGTACACCAAAAGTAGTACATAATATGTGAGTCGCGCATTTATAGTATAAGTTTAAAGTATGAGGTTGCATACAGCCGTCCTTAATCTGACGACAATTAAAAAATTGCAGCTGTTATGAAATTAGCCCTAACTGGGCTAAGCACTTGTTAAAGTAGGTACCCTTATTGAACTGAATCATCATTGTTATATAGGCGGCCTTAGACATTGTAAGGCTCTGGATGATAAATGCCTTTGAGGAATTCTTGCTCTGGGTTGCCATGCTTGTCACCCCGTAAGGCTGCCATTGTTTCTATATACTTGCATTTATCAAAAGACCACCACAGCACATCACAATTTCAAATGTTTTTACTAAACATTTTGTTGTTAATTGTGCGTATAAACACTTGCCAACAAAAATAATCAAACGTTTATTCACTGTCACTATCTTATTCTATCTATATACAAACCTCTTTCCTCCTACTTTTAAATAATTCACTCAACTCCCGTAACGTCTGATAATGACGTTTGATTCAACGATTCTTATGTCGCAGAGTATAAAAGTCTAATCTCTCATATCTAGTAATGTCTATCGAAAAACTTCTACGTCGATTTCCCTCGGCGAGTGACTTGCTATACTGTCAGAAGTTCTTGTAAGTGGAAATACGAATTTATTCCATTAAAAGAGGCATAAAGGACTTTAAAATATTATGTATATAAATTGTTAAAATGCATTAATGGGACATAAGAAAAATTAGAAATAGATTGGCAAGGACGAACGAACGAAGAAATACACTAACGTTGAGCTTAATGCATTCCTTTCATCTATCCATGATCTTCTTTCCTAAATCTAAAGGCGGATCCAAACCTGCGAATCTTAACTCTTAAGCAAGTAGTTCAGCATGATTACAGAATGCTCTTGCACCTAACATGTTAACGCTATATTGTTAGTAGATCGCCGACTAGACTCATGGCGCGGGTTTATCCGCACCATAACAATTTCCATTGTAGACAACAGTGCCGGCTTTAGGAGGGGGCGCAGAAGACGCCCCTGCCTGGGCGCCTCATTAAGTTTGATCAAGACCAAGAATAAAAATCGATCAAGACAAACTAACTAAATCAAGCCTAACAAATTCTATGCCAGGCGTGCCTTCAATTTAGGGGGGGGGGGGGGTAGGTCTTGGCCCAAGAGCGCCAGTAGTGACAAAGCCGGCACTGGTAGACAAGCAATATATTGGAAGACGATTTAATTAGTCGAATATCAGAAGGTGATAATAGAATCAGACTATATTGTACCTAAATATATAAATACGATACTACTAGCGTTTGGAATCAATCTCTATATAGTGAAGACACGTCAAAATAAATACCTACGGCTTAGGACCTATTCAGTTAGCATTTATAAGTAGGGGCTGGCAACGGAGCAAGCGTGATGGTCAGTGTGCAAGCGCCCCTGGTCATGAGCTGTAGGTATTTATTTTTGCACACGATGCGTCAGTGGCCTCACTATAGAGAGCGAGTCTTCCTTACACTATGGAATTAGCCTGAAACTATTACTAAAGATCAGTATTATATACCCATTTCAATAATTCGAGAAATTAAATCGCTTTCCTATTTAATTAGCGTTGCTAGTAACGATAAGATCGTTTCTATATTCTTGTTATGTTTTACTATTTACTTCATTCGATTTAGTTTGTAATTAATTTAATAATAATCGAATCCCACAATTTGGCGTAATGTTTTGTTTAATGTGAAATGAAATTTTCCAAATGATTAAATCGTGCCTTTTTCATTCATTAAATCATTATGTAAATGTTATCGTTATCGTTGTTCATGTTAGCTAACTCTTATAACATGTATTATTAAAATTTGGAACCTGTATAATTTATGTATATATAATCAACGGATTCTATGAATGAGGATTCTTGTATATTGAATTTGTAAATTTGTTTCTGATTAAACGGTGTTCATTTGATTTATTGTTTTTTTGCAATCCAGCTTCAATTAATTGTTTATGGCTATGTATTTCATTTTTTTAAGGTAACTTATATGTAATTACACTATTTGATAGTTTTTAGCGTATTATAAATACTCCTTTGGTTACTAAGCGACTCAAAATAGAGTTAAAACTATAACGATTTCTCGCAAAGTTCATTTTTACGCCACTAACGTCTATACTCGACAAGCGCAAGCGTCCCCTGTACGCTAACGACATCTATACTAAAAACAAAAAAATAAGCATTTATTTATTTATCTTAGGGAAACTAACAGCAAAAAAATAACAATATACACTTATGTAGCAATACAGAGCCATTAATAAGTCTCCACAGGTAGAAAATTATGTTATCTATTTATTGTCAAAATATTATTTTTTCTGTATTTAGTAGTTTATTAACGAGTATAGATGTCGCCTTTACGGCGTGATATTTTTTTTTTTATAATTAAAATATTTACTGAAATGACGATTATTCTTAACCTTATTCATTTGATTTTATTTTCATGGCATAAATATACGTACCCTGTACCCTGAACATTAATCTTCAAATTCGTATACATAAACAAATTTTATTTTGTGTTTTATTAGGCCAAGAATCAATTTGTCATTCCATGGGTTATTGGCTTGAGGTTGGCGTACAGAACGCTTTTAATTTTCAATACTTAACAGCGGCGTCCAAAACAAGGAAGAAATCCTTTATCTTTGTGTATATATATTTCGGTTGGTAACACTAATTCATTTGCACAGATAAAAAATTCTGAAAGTTAGTATTATCACGGTTATATCATCTGTATTATAAATAAATAATTATAATAATAATAATAATAATCATTTATTTCAGGAATTACATAATTATTTTACATAGTACTTAAAATACAAGTAGATTATATATTCCCATAGATATATACCTTACAAACTAACATATATATTATTATAAAACTTATAACTAAACACATTTCACCGGTGTTGTGTTACACTGCGTAGTGTTGTGCAAACGTCCGCGAAAACGGCGATACACAACACCCTGCGGCCAAAACTCGTCCTTAAAGAATGTGTCGAAACTATGAGTTGGCACCCGCACCACAAACGAATTAAAATTCGTATTATGACGCGGTACCAACTTTTCGACCCTTAAAGTCCAGTTAACCTTCTTCTTGATGTACTCCACAACGTCCTCAGCCTTTGTGGAGTGATGCAGACGGGACACGTATAGCTGCGTCGTAGGTGTTGCAGGACGCAGCTGTATACCAAGTCCAATCACCGCGGTACCGCACTGATTTTTACAAGGAGGCTTCTTTTTCTTCCTCTCGACCTTGATGAAGCCGTCCTTGTCAGTCTCCTTTTCCGGGACCCGCTGTTTTGCAGGCTTGTGAATGACTTCACAGCGACTCTGTTTACCCCTTTTCTGTTCCGGCCGCTCCGAGGATTTGTTGATAGCGGCAATATCAGCGTAGGCACGTTTCGGGGTCGCCGTACCTACACTATTTGATGACTCTGCATTTGTCGATGCAGGAACGGCGGCGTCACACTTTACATCGCATGCAATGTCAGTAGCCGGTGACGAAACTGCACTCGCCGGCGTAAAATTGCTGATGTTAGAGTTTTGTGTCCCACGACGAGTGTTTACGTTTGTGGTGTCAGGTGACCTACTGATTGAAATAGCGTTGCGCAACAACACTATTTCGGCACGAAGTCCACATATGGTGTTTTCTGACACTTCCAATTTGGTTTGCACCTCAGCCATGCTCGCTTTCAAGACTGTGATGTCCTTTAGCAGCCTGGTAACATCGACGTGGTCGAACGTGACAGGGGGCAGCCTATGCAGCTCCTTTGCCACGAAAGCGGGCACGTGGTCAGGATCGGTTACCTTTAACAAGGTGATGATATCCTGCACACTCTTCTCTGTGCCATCCCTTCGTCGTGATGGCATCTGGTCCAGCTTGTCCAGCGTCTGGTACAGCAACTTCTTGCCACTGCTTATCTCTTCTTCTTTGAAGTTCGACTTGCAGATCTGCAGAATGCTGACCTCGTCCATAGTGTCAATGGCATGCTGTATAAATGCCAACAGCTCGTTAGCTATGAGTTGCTGTGAACTCATAGCGGCGGTATCGGGCAGCAGCTACAGCCGCGCAAAGCGTGAATTTATAAAATTCGTATAGTACAGGAGACACGTCCGTACGCTAGCGCGCAATGACTGTATAATTGCAGATATAATGTAAGTAGGTATCATAAATGCAGAGTTGCGAGTAGGTAATTTGATAAATTATATCGTTACCGAAAGTTGTGTAGTATGTATGTATTACATTAGGTATATCCTTACTAATATTATAAATGTGAAAGTTTGTAAGAATGGATGGATGTTTGTTACTCTTTCACGTAAAAACTACTGAACGGATCTAGATGAAATTTGCACACAGATAGATTATGGTCTGGAATAACACATAGGCTACTTTTTGCAGCGATAACCGACATCCACGCGGGCGGAGCCACGGGCAACAGCTAGTATGTAATAATTTGGGTTATACCTTTCGACCCCCCATGGTGGTGGACCACTACAATTCATTTGGTAGCAAAATTAACTATATGTTATTTAAATTAAGCTTGTTTTATACATCTACATACGTTATTTATTGCCGATATATGATTTAATGTAGGTATTATATAAAGGTACTTTAGATGGCTAACTTTTTTGTTGCTGCGAGTTAAAGCCATTTTCATGTATTATTAAGTACCTATATTTTTTGGTGAATATTTCAACTAAAAAGAATTTTGGTGTGGGGCAACAAAATCATGTCCCTCAGTCGCTAGTCGGGGCGAACGTATGTAGGTGTCCTTCATAATGTCTTTCAACTGCTCATGTTTTCGTTAATATCTGTCTAGTGGGTTTTATGTTCAAATAACAATAAAGTGTATATATTTTGAATATTTTTATTATTTTTTCTTCAGATATATTTACATTTTCAACGACTTAATTTCTATTATAATCCAATATGTCACTTAAATATAATAAATCACAATATAAAATCAAAGTAATGAAAATGTTTTTGTCATACTTTTTTTTTTAAATTTTGGTCCTTAAAATATTATTAAAGTATTCTTATAAATCGTTTACAGCTCGATTACTTCAGCTACAGTTACTGCTCTCTCTCTCTCTCCCTCCAAATATTTCTAAAGCGATGTATATATTTCTCTATCTGATAATATATCGTATTCTAGGAAAATGATATTTTCCTTAACTCTGTAATAATCTACTTCATAATAAACACACTAAATTTCTTACACTATTTCGAAAAAGCCAGTCAAAAAGCCAAATAGCATTAATATAAGACTAAACTTCGTAATGCGTATTTTTTCCCACATGATATTTTTATGTACAAGCTAATATATTAAACATATATTTCTATTAGGCAGTATGTCCGTCTGACTGTTATTCTGTACCTAAGAACTAGGTAGTTTACAACTCCACAACCAAAATTGTGCTAATAATATATAATATTTTTGTATGTAGGTCTGTAGGAGGAACAAAGTATGTATAATTAATTCTTACAAAATGGATTATGAAAATAAATAAATAGGTACTTCAAAATTACTACTATAGGAGTCTGCTTATAGTCAAATGGATTACGAATGAAAATATGTAACATGATTTATATAACCCGCAGTTGCTTCCATGACTTTATATTAATATTATAGGTAGGTACTTCTTCCTCACTACTTCTTTGCTTAGTATACAAGGTATATAAACTGAACTGAATGTATTCAAGTCATAGCTACACTAAAATAGTATAAAAACTTCTAATAAAAATACTTGTGTAGTAGTAAACTTATGGCACAACATGCTTACAGCACATCTATATATATATATATATAATATTTACACTATCTATAATATGTACATTTACACCAGATCGTATTATTTAAACTTATATTCTGTACGAACAATCAGGCGTATGTAATAATAACAAGAATACGAAAACTATAAAAATAAAAAACACAAAAACTAAAAATATTTTCAATGACATTCTTTCTGTCGTATTCTCTCAAGTTCTTGGAAGACATTGGAGTGATTTCTTGTTCACTTTACTTAGGTATCTATTTAACTTATAGTGCACAAACTTATCAGAGTGCTGGTTTATAACTAACATAGGAATTACTATACAACTTTAACCGGCGCTCACTGTTTACTGTACTTAAATTAATTAACACATACGTTAATAACTATGAAGATATTATATCACAATTTTTAATTAAAGATACGAGCGCGTCGATTAATTGTTTATTCTAGAAACATTAAGTACAAAAGGGAACGTGTCGACTATGCATATATATGTTTAGTTCATATGGTTGCTAACATAGGAACGATCGCTTTATTTTATTAACTAAGTTAAATCTATTCGTCTTAAGCATGATCACATTTTTTTTTATTTTTCTTTAGTAATAAACCGAAAATTGTCTCGCATAGTACTTCTAAGTTAACATATTATGACTGGAAGTGACTATGATACCAAATTAAATTAAAATGTATAACACTTATCACATTATTTTATGAACTAACATGTAAGGAACAAAGGTTAAATCAATTTGCTTACATACATAGATATAAAAGTGAAATACCCCAAGGAAAGAAACATACAGCCCCGTGCCTACATAATACCTATTTTATTAATCAAGTAAATATTATTTGCAGTTGCACAGCTACTTTTATATATAGTTCTGACTTCGTAGTTTGTTATAAATATATATATGTAATGAACGTAATATTAGTTTTTTACAATACACAAGCGTAATTTATTGCCTTCCCCCGATACAATAACATAACTTTGTAATAACATGTCATCCCATTAGAAAATTTTGAACTTAAATATGAAAATTTATTAGAAACTTGTTTGTCGCTGATAAATTAGACTTATGTTACATTTTCACCGAAATAAAGTTTTTTTGCTCGTAAATCAGCTGACAAATTAATCGTGTTTTACCAACATAACTTTAATATGTAGGTACTTGAATGAACTACAAATTAATTACAAAATAACTGAAGGGTTGAATCAGTTCATGTTATAAAATATGAAAAACAATGAGAGGCTAACTTTGGTCCCACACGAACATACCTAAATGTAAGTAACAAAGTAATGACTATTTGTAACAGCTATTTTATTGGCAATCTATTAGATATAAAGTTGAAACAGTTGAAATTGAAGCTTAAATTATTTAACATAATTAGAGGTAGATTGTAATTTCAAGAACCGTATTAACTAGAACTGAAAGTTTAACTAAAGTTAACTCGTTCAATGCAAACAGTTTAGTGAACGCACAGACTAGAGGCATTTTACAAGTAGCACGCAGGGCTTACACTTATTTATTATGTATGCACAAGTTGCGATTAGTTAGATACGTACAATATTATCTACGTTAGAGACATATGATTGTCAGTCTTGGGATCAGTCCTCAGATACGGTCGCATCTTGTAACTATAGTTTAAAGTATTTTCGTACTAATGCACCGCGAGTAAAGCAATCGTCCGATCACTGGGCATGGCCGTGTCGGCGAGTTTGTCAGTGGCGATGGTCACCAGTTCAGAAGTGCACGTCCCTGACGTCGGTGGGTGTGGCGGCGTTACTGTGCGCCTTGTCCTGCGTCGTCGGTGGAGGGGTCCAGCCCGCCGCCTCCCGCGCCTGCCCGTTTGGGACAGACGAGGAACGCTCCTCAATCATGTTCTGCACCATCTCCTCGATTTGCTCAAGACATGTCTGGAGGCACTCCTACAACAATAACAAATATAATGTTAGTAACGTCGTAGGTAGGTAAGCACCTTATTATTTTATGTCTTCATAACGTGTCAGCCAGTCATTAAAGTAAATTGCATGGAACAGAGGTAGTACTAATAGATAAAAGCTTACCAAATCAATGCGCGTGAGTTCGTGCAGACGGGGCAGGTGTCCGTCGAGGCCGAGGCCCCTGAGCGCTGCCGCGATGCTGCACGACGCCAGCGTGCTCGCAGGGTACAACGTAAACTCGTAATCTGTAACAAACCAAACATTCTTGAAACACGTAAAACAACACTAGACTACATTTTTACAATAGGTTAACATTAACACATTCATAATCATTTCGCCATGTTTATTTTTAGATCAATTAACATAGCCGTTGTTTCAGCGCTCTGATTATTATCTCATTAAAAACAAAAGCGACCGTTTATTTAAATTGTTAAAGTCGCGCGCCGTGGAATACAAAATAATGTAACATCATACAGTTTCCGTGTAAGATTCGCGAGCGGAATGTTAACGTTGCTGGACGAATAAAGTAAAGTGCATTAGCTTTTCATGTAAGGCGATGTTCGTAGACGGTGCGAATACAGTGAGTAGAATCCGCGTAGAGGCTCGGAGAGTGAATATATCCGGCAAAAGAAATGTTCCTTTCTCCCTCTTGCAGGTTGTCAGTCACCTCTGGAGAGTATATCGTCAAAGGAGCCGGCACCCGCCCTCGCGGCCGCATTCCACAGGCTGCACTCGCTCGCCACACTTGAATATTTCTCACGGGCTTACTTTGGCAAAACCATTATATGTACCCACATAATATATCGTATATGTATATGCACACATACGTAAGCTGATATCGAACGAGCTGGTTCTGGATGTGTTATATAACTACCTATTGACACAAACAAGGGAGGGTATCTGCAGGAAAATGATTGGACAAATGTTATTATTCTGTTTAATTACTATCATGAGTACATACATGACAAACAAGGGAATTATTAGGGGGGCCTACTCCTATATGATATAATATATTTTACGTACATTGATACTTGTTTTAAGATACAAGAATTGTAACTTTAATTAGGTAGGTACATGATTTCTTTTATTTTTAGCTGCAAATTAGTCAAATTTGCAGTTAGGTAAATTTCTTTGGAAATCATGTGTGGCTTTTTTTTATTAATCGTGGGTAGGTAATTAGGTAGTTACTGGTCGTTAAAATATTGCAAATAAACTGTAATATTAAAAATAATTTAATCAAATCCTGTTTAAATATTTCAACGTGCTTTATCAGTAGTTACCTAGTTCATAATACATAATGTACCTACCTAACTGCTTAAAATGACATAAAAACAGGATAAACAGCCTAATTTTGTCGATGTATGTAATATATCTCTAACTCTAACAAACTCATGTACTTACCTACATTTTTTAATTAATCAAAAGTTCAACTGCCATTTCTATTAACAAAATATGTTCCCACGCCATTATAAGCGCGAGATAAGAACCTCCGTACGTAATCACAAATGCCCAACTTGAAGACGCTAACAATAGGAGTGAAGCCTACAAGAGCCCTCCATTCATCATTAAGTAGACTCCATTATACCAACCAATGTATGGATATCGAACACTCTTTCTGCTCATTTAAAAGATTTATTTTATTATTTTTATTTGCATGTCGGCATACCCGAGATAAAGGGAACGGGCAGAGGGAACGAATAAAAAGAGAGAGATGAAACAACGAAAGCGGCCGCTCACGAGGCATTTGCATAATCTGATGTTAATCAAACTCAAACAGTGCACCCAGTAGGTACTCTTGTGAGCCTGAGCGCATCGGGCGAGCCAGCTCCCAAGTTACCAGCTCTTTGTCACGACAGCAGGCAGTGACGATTGCGAAGTGTGATGAAAAACAACAGGTACGTAGAATAGACGACCTACGGACTACGGACGCATGCGCACCGGTACTGGACGCACACGTAGCGGAAGTGAGGGCCATCCTTATATGTCGTGACGAGACTCGCCATCACGAACTAATAACACTAATGCTCACATTTAAGAGGAAGTGACGGAGGCTCATCCCGTGCTTTGGTGTCAGGTTATTAAAATTGTCTTCTCTAATTGACCCCATGCCTTTGTCTTGCTACAATCGCGGAGCGCCCCGGTACGCTAGTTTCTCGATTCTATATCACTCGATAGATAGGTAGGTACTTTTTGTTGGATGTGATGGTGAAGTAAATCGATGTGGCTTTGGGCTTTGCGAGTATACCTGCAGCGCTTTTTTTGTGGCTAAATGGACGCATTTATTGTCACCTATACACAATAGCAACATAACTCAAGATTATCCTCTTTCATGGTTCGTCATACCCCAAGAGGTGAACGTGATTTAATGATCACATAATTGCCCTTGAATGTGAGTAGGTACATCGTAATAAGTGTCGTTGGTAGGTCGGTATGTCTAATAAAAACTTAGTGATTATTACTCTTTGACTACCGCTGACAGTCGTAGTAGGTAGGTAGTACTGGTCAATTATTCGCGAGGTGAATGATCCCTCAAGGTCGAGTTTGACGGAAACTATTCGGGTACAAACATACTGATTTTACCTACAAAAATGTATAAATCGACGAGTATTTTATTCTAATCGATACTGGCGTGTTGTTTAATTAACCAAAATTGATTGAGAATACAATCAACATCGCATTTTTCGGTGTTTCACAGACTTTTAAATAACTGGTTTTAATCAATTTATCCTTGCCCATGCCCATAAGCGTAACATCTATTATGTAGATACCTACTAAGTAGATACATTGAAACGGTGCCCACCGGAACAAATAGCGCGGTGGCGGCGGCCGGGCGGCCCCTGCCGCATGCCGCCGACAACATGTGAAAGAATACGTCCGATGCGATAAGATACCTGTCTCACACAATACGAGTATACGTATATAGGCCGGTGTCACACACTCAAACCTCGTATTGTTGCCTCGTGTGAAAAACGTTACTACAACGCATCCACGATATACTTAGTCATAGTACTGAACTGATACTCGGGAGTCCGTAACCGCTCTGCGCTCAGTCAGTGCTGAGACCATTGATATAATATATATTATTTTAGCCGAAGACTGAGAGAAGTGTCTTTAATAAAAACATAAATATGGTTGTGATTATCTTCCCTGATGGAGCTGGGTAAAAGATGTCAGCATTAAAATAACCCATTACAAATTTAATATCCCGACGAGTTATGATTCCAGAGTAAATTGTGCCATTCCAATAATGATACATAATGCGGGCTCGCTCGATACTGCGAACGAAACACAAGTCTACGAGATTTTGCCGCTTTACGTTAGGTACTTGTACACACCTTCGTCATATAGAAACCTCTTAATATTCACAATCCATTAATAATATTAATAGGCCTTTGTCGTTTCTATTTTAAAATGACATGAAAGAAATATAAAGGAAACACTGGGTAGACAAAGAACATCTTCGAGCTAACTTCCAGGAGCATTAATGTCGTAATGATAACTTCTTTGCGTATGTAGAAATTAAGTATTTAAGGTCAATAGGAAACTGGTAGTGTTGTCTACACGATCAGGTAAATTAACCACACAAACGGAGGAGTTGGCCTCCAAGTTGCGAGTGAGAGATGATATCCGAGAAGCAAGTGAAATAAAAGAGCTGGAGCGTGAACTTCTTGAACAAAAAACAATACGACAGCGGCGGCGAACAACAAAAACCGTTGCACAAAAACATATGATCCCATGAGGGTAGCGGGGGGTGTACGGGGCGCGAGGGGGGGAGTCCCGAGGCGTGCTGGAATGCGCTCAGGCGAGCGGCGTGGGAGGCGCCGCTGCCGCCGGCAGGACACACACACCGCCCTCGCCCGCGCACTCTACCCTCACTGTAAACAAACCTATTCACATCTCGCGTAGCTCTCTGCTGGCGACTCGCTGCGAGCCGCGAGCGCTGCCGACTGCCCGATGATAACCATCTTTTCTACTAATAAATGGACCTACGGCATAACCTAACATTCAACAAAGGATGTTACGTGTTCGGTTACCTATAATAAGTAAAGATAAACCGGCGTCACTTGTGTTTTGTTGCTTATTCTATAATGAATGAAGACAAGACCTCCTACGGCCCTATCTAAATCTCAATATTCTTATTTACGAGATATTGATTTTGGCACGTTCCTCGTCTAATTTAATTAGAAATGTTATAAAGGTTCAGTGACATGCGTGTTGAGTAGACCAACGGAGCGCGGCTCGAGACTAAGTTGTCGTGACGTGACGTCGTATCTAGATGCTAATTACTGTCTGCCGTTGCAAACAAAACGTTATATTCTCATTCAAGACAAGTTAACTATCTGTCTACGATATAACCTACACTACAATTTAGTATTTAAATGGCGCGTTGTTAGTTTTTCCAAGAAATTCCACATCGTCGTTGTTCTTATCATAATTTTCTACAAAATCAGCACAAAAGTGGACCTACAAGTTCTACTTTTGCTGATTTTACAATAACGTACAAGTAACTTGATGTTTAGTGTTTGTTACTGATTGGTTTTAAAGATTAGATTGCGATTGTATTTTGAAGGTTTTTTGATTGTGTAAGTATCTTATTCTTACCTCTGGCGGCGAGCGCGATGAATGTCTGCGCATGCCTGTGCACCATCTCTGTGTTGACAAGACCTCGCAGCGGCAGACGCGACAATAGTAACGGCAAAAAGTCGTGCGCCGTCACTCCAGCTACGTCCCATTTTAGCTTTGATAGCACCAATAACTCCCAGCTCTGTGGACAATGAAAAAATACTTTCAGTAAAAAAAGGCGATGTACCTAACAACATCAAAAAATTCAACATCGGTGGTTAGCCAGGATAATAAAATAGCATTCCTGTCGCCACATCCGCCATATAATCACAAACACGCTGAGCTTTGCCTGACTTCCCGGAACGGCGCGTAGGTAGCCCCGGTACATTGTTGTGTAATCAAATGTACAATGTTACAGTTTTAGTTCATGTTTTGTTTAGTCTCATTTGGAAACAAAGTTAGGTACTAGACGTGCCTTATTTCCGTCATCTACAAATTTGTCCGGTTTTAAAAATAAAAGCTTTTAAACAGCTGTATCAGATAGTAGATATTCTAACTTATTCGAAGCAAAAACATAAATGAACAATATTATTCTTTATCTTTCCAGAATATTGACCTAGTTAACAATCAAATTGACTTGGTTACATCGAACTGGATTACACAGAATACAGATTAAGATTACTGAAGAGCCGGTTCATCCAGTTAAAATAATACATCATGATGAGCATGGTGATAGCTACGTGTTACTTAGGGACCTGCCAAAGTACCTACATACAAAAATGTTATGCGTATTCATTCAATTTATATGATCTCTCTCTTCAATTTTATAATAGGACACAATATTTTAACGGGCCGTTTCATGAATAAGCTGATTATTTAGTGTACGTACACACTCATACATGTACGAGTTGCATGTCCGTTGACAGATAATACTCCATGTTTACTTAACTCAATCGGCGGGGTCGACCGCGGTGGCGGGCCTCTGTTATTTTTTATTCAACCGACTATATTTCTCACACTCATGTATATAGAGTTCTCATTTGTTCAGCAGGAGTTAGCAGTTAGGACATACAGATTCTTCGCATATCATGTTTATGAATGAATGAAGTATCATCACTGGAAGTCGAATTAAATCGGTGTTGTGTGAGTGTGTGCTTTACAGAGTATTTTATTATCAATACTGACTGATTTAATATAAACAATTGATTAAAATAAAATAATACTTTCTAAAAATATGTAGTTTAGCACAGAAGCTGCAAGACAGGACAAGTAAAAGCGATTTCCAATATGCGGGTCAACCACAAAATGAAAATATACGCTTTTTCGTATAAGTTGCGACCGGTTATGACCTCTTCAAAACAATGCGTTCATAAAATATCCACCGCAAGTGTCGTCCGAGATCGTCGTATCTACTAAACTTCACTACCTTCTACCTATAAACACAACACAATGCTTGTGATTTTTATGAGGCCGACAGTCAGTCCGCCCCTATCAGCTGATCTTATAAATATCGCTGAGCAATTTGTGCGTGTATCGGTGTGTATAGTATGTAGTACAAAACAGGCGCGCTGCATGTATAGCGTGGGTCCACCCGAGACGGATGGAATGCAGCTCGTAAAGTTGCAAGCGAGTGTTCATTAGAGTGGCGGAGAGCGGGCCGCGGCCGCGCGGGTGCGCCGCCCGCGCCCGCCCGCAGCAGTTATCGAACCACGTTACAGCCAATAAAGCGAGCTATGCAAACAGCCCTCGTTGCCCGCAACACACTCGCTGAATTCCACACTCGGTTCCCATGCTTTATCCAATTTCATCGAACGGTGTGACTGCGCCGCTATTAGAATCAAACAATGAGCTCGGTGTCGCGTGGCCACTAAGCTCATGAGACTAAACTTCGGAATTTTCCAGATGCGGATGGGAACACGGAAAGTACAGTACACCTACCGGAGTTTATTACAAAGTAGTCATGTAGTATATTAAGTGGTTAACACAGGTGAATGGAGATGGAGAGAGTAACATGCTAGGGAACGTGTATCAAAACTTAATTGTAGAAGCCTTTGTCATCGATGAAAAGCATTATATGTGCAGTATTGAATACAAAATATACTATGAGCGGATAAAACGTGTTTGGAATGTACGATATCACAATTCGCAATTATTACGTTATACGTTAGGTACCTATGATCAGCGCATTCCTGTAAAATGATTATACCTACTGACAATAGTACAGGATTTAAATAATATGTACCTATTGTTGTAAATTTTATACTAACTAGGTAAAGGCTTCTACATCGTACTATTATAAAACTAAAGATTCTGTATGCTTGAACGCGATAATCTCAGAAACTAACCGTTAGATTTGAAAAATTCTTTCAATAAGCTTCATTACTCTCTAGTGAAATAGGCTACTATTGATCAATATAGTATGACCATAGCTTCTGGCATAAGCCAGTATTAACTATAGCATATCCATAAGATGGTTATGGTTGCCAAAGTGGTTAGTACTTCCTGTCGAAGGAGACCTGTCAGGAGCATGGGACACAAACAATGGCCGCGTTCCACATCTCAGTGCGTTCCTAACCACAAAATTGTCATTTTTTTTCTTTCCTCACGGCCACGGCCCGCATAGGACGAGTTCTTCAACGAGTACCCAATGGAATTTTATTACCGTTGAAAGCAGCTTTTAGTGGCGAATTGTAAAATTATAGTTCGGAACGACTAAGATATAACATTCAATATATAGATACTTTATTAATATAATTACATCTCAGTGGAAAAATTACTAGACAAGACAAGACAAAAACCGGCACATGGTTAAAATAACAAAATAGCATCATGGCTTTTCCTTTAAAGGGAGCAGAGATGCATTGAAAGCGAGCTATCCTTTAAAAAAAAGGACGGGGCACAATCCATTCCAGGCTGATACTAATCATTTCTCTCAAAACTTAATACCTCTTAATCCAACAAGGGCCTAACTCAGGAGTATAGTTGTACGCATGACGGAGGCAGTTATAATAAAGTGCGATAAATAGTAATAGCTTGACGCAAGTATAATGTATATCTGTGGTATTATTAAGCGGGTGACACAATTTTCTAACGAGCCCGCACTGAGGCGCAGCGGCGACGCAGCGCAGGCGCACCTATACAGCTTCGCTCATATGCTGCAAGTTATCGTGCGCATACGATCGTTAACACAATTTCTGTTCTACACATAAGTGTCATACATTTTGTATTGAATTAGCTTGTAGTTTCATTCAAGTGTTCGCGGAACAAGACGACGAAGATGAAGTAAACATCAGATGAAAGGGCTTCAAGGAAATTTCGGGCAGACCGGAACACGACTGGTTCTTCGAGTTTCAATCCGTCGCCGGACAAACTTGCACTGAGTACGAAATTGTACTGTGGTGCTTTATTTAATAAACTAATAACTAAACCTTATATTATTTACAATCAGGTAAAAAATTAGGAATACCAAAGGGCTTGCCACTAATTAAGATTTAAACCTGGTGAAACGTAGATGTGATACGTCTCTGCCTATATCTAGGAGGAGAAAGGCGAGATGCTGTTATGTTTAAAAGAAGGTAGAGTTATAGACCCCCACCTTACAGAAAACCACTGTCAAATAACTAGACAGTGTAGTTGTGTTCCTGTAAACAGGTACAGTTCCAAAGTAGTTATTTACGGTGTTTAAAAAAAATACAAAACCATGGAATTTACAAGCATTTACAGGAAAAAGTTTAGGATTGGCTATTTGTCACTTAAGAAGTATAAACAAAATGTTATGGAGAAATGATTAGGCGAACTGTCAAACAAGTTATGGTGGTATGTCGAGAACCCACCATATCTAATGATTATATCCTAACTGGTAGTACATTCATTAATATCTATTCAGAGCTAAATTAATAGTTACCTGTCACTGTCTCAATAATTAATGATTATCTTGAACATCGTGTAAAGGCGTGTACACTTAATTCTTTGCCTAATACGACATGATTCAAATAGATGTATGGATGTAAGTACTCTTCAAAGTTTCACGTTAGTATGGTATGGCATTTAAAAGGCTCTACAAAGAAAGAAAGCTCTACAAAGGAAAGGAGATTCAACTTTTTCACCAACACAAAAATTGCTAACTTTTCTTTCGTGTAGTTCCTTGCTTCGTCAGCAACATACAAGTTGTCAATTTATTATAGGTCCTACCAAAAGATTTCAAGATTTCTTTGGTGTTAATCTTTTCTATATGTGCCACTGATTGAGTATACTGACGAGTAGGTTATAAGACGCCTCATTTAAAATGGCATAAATATAACAGATTTTAAAGTATGCATAAGTTGTTTTATTTTGTCGCATTAAGTTTGCGGGCAAGTTTCATTAACACCGGATACGTGCTCAGAGTTTGCCGTGAGATCAGCAAACAAGCCAGCCGCTCGTGCTAATTTGCTTATTCCTCATATTCTAAACAATCATTTTCACAAGCATTCCAGGATTTGTTCTTGGAACTTATCGCCTATTTTATATAAGGTATCCCGGAAAGGGTATTTATGTGTGTAGTCTGCTGTTTCTAACCATCCATAAAATTTGGAAACAATTTGCTAAATTATGTAATCTAATCTGATCATTAACTCGATATTATCTCAGTTATATTCTCAAATATTATGTTCTTCATATTATCTATCTAGTTTATCATGATGTGTATAGGCTGTCAGTCACCAGTTTGGACACTAACCATTTGAAAA
The DNA here is from genome assembly GCA_947095525.1 of Trisateles emortualis. Classification (NCBI taxonomy): domain Eukaryota; kingdom Metazoa; phylum Arthropoda; class Insecta; order Lepidoptera; family Erebidae; genus Trisateles; species Trisateles emortualis. Next base: position 12,716,435 of record OX352736.1, on the reverse strand, counting down.
AAGAGAAAGAAGGCATCGAAAATACAATTAGCTACGCTTCAATACTAGAATTGTTAATATTCCCTTAATGAGTTCTAGTCAGTAATCAAACATTCCAAACAAATTTTATAACACCAAACTAAATGATCAGGTCACAAAAGCTCTTATTAAAGTTAAATTTTAACCGTAAACGCAATATTGAATAGTCTTTTGACAAACTGGCACCGCGCTCGTAAACTTATGCTTCAATTATAATAAACGTTTACAGTGGGTAGTGTGGATGTGGGAACTTGTGTGGTTTTATGGTCGGTCGGTGAGAGAGACCGCGAGAACGTCGAGAACCCCGCATTAAACCCGCTTCGGATGCCAGAGCGTGCTCTTTTTGCTCGAGCGCGTTCGCTTGCCCCATGCCTGCGCTTGAGTGCGCCTGCCCTCGACAACTACCAACCGCACCATCTTCACAATCAAATCTAACCGATTCTTCACAAGCCTTTGTACTATCGACAAAGTTTGTGCTTGATTACTCAGAATATTTATTTAACAGATTTTACATCTCAAGGTGTGTAAAACTCAGGTTTTTTTCAGTTAAACAATTTTCTCAAAAGCGTTTAGCTAAAATGTTATGAGTGGTCGATCGCCAACTTTGTCGATAGTAAAAGTGTACAACTCGGTCCACTAAACTTTTAAATAAACTAGATTCTGTCCGTAGCTTCGCTTGTGCCATATACATATTTATAATAAGCTTAATGTCACTTGAAAATAGTGGAGCTTTCAAATAGTGAAATATTTTTTCTAATCAGACTGTTAGTTTCTGAGATTAGTGGAATGTTAAGATAAAATACTTGTTTTTAAAAAATACTCGTGAAAAGTATATTCTGCTTTGCCTCGTAATGGTTTAATTTAAATAAAAAGTTAATTAATTGGTGTAGTACCTATTTTCTATTCGCCACTTATGAGTGCCTATAAAATCAGCATATTTTTTTTACAATCGTATCACCTTAATACGATTGTTGATTGAAAGGTGCGATAAAATGCTAAATACATCCAACACGTAATGAAATAGATAATTAATAATGTACTGTCGGTAGTTTTTTATTATCTCTGATGAAATTTTCTATGCGAAACTGTGCTATCTGAAATATTTGGCACATCTACGATAATTCGTAGAGGCTCTACGAATGTGCTACGCTGCTAATAGTATCTGTGTTGATACCATTCATGAGATGCCATTCAACAAAAATTTTGTAGGTGTTATAATGGCAGAATATGAAGACGATACACAAGTACAAGGTACCTACATAAAAATGTTTTTTTTTTAATATTTTTGGCCATAAAAGTTAAGTACCTTGGCCACTTTGGTATCATTTCAGTATTGCACGGATGCATCCTAAGTGTATGTAATTATGTTTAGTATGTAACTAAATGAGGCTTCGTAAAATTTTATTTTTTTAAATAATAAAAGTATGTTGCTATCTTCAAAATGTGTTCAATAAACTCGATATGACCAAACACAGGCAGTCATAGGCATGACTCAGTAAATTAACATAAAGTGTAGGTATACAGACGAACATTTGCGGAGACTCACTCACGATTAACATGTAAAAAACTCAATCGTGAAAAATTAAAAATACCTAGTCAATTTGAAGACGCAATCTCATTTAGCAGCGTGGTGTCGATCCGTCAGTTTCGTGAGATGAGGTTAGGTTAGCGCGGTCGCAAGCGCGACTTGCGCCTCGGCGCGTGAGAAAAAATAAGCCGCGTGCTTCGCCTGTAATTGGTCTGATTGAAACGCGAGCCTCGTTCGGCGGTTCTTCCGAGAAGTCTGTCGGCTCGTTAGGGGACACTGTCCGCAGGGCAGCCCTCTCAGACCGCGACCTGTCGCATTCCACGACCACCGCTCGCCATACGTAGCTATCTCGTAATTACAATAATTTCGTACGAGCGACGTTTATATCGAGCCTAATTTAGAGCAAAAATCGCAATTCAGAAACGATTAATGTCTACCAATAAATCGATAAGTAATTAATACTGAGACTCAGCTGTGAAATGTCCGTTACAAAAGAGTCAATATATGTGTAAGTACAGAGTTGAGTGCGGAATGCACTTGCATCGCAAGCAGAAAGAAACAAGTCAAGTATTATGACGCGCGAAAATGCCGTGCACTTATTATCTACGGGACAGGCGGCGACAGACGGGGCCCCGGCGGGTGGCCGCGCGCCGCGCCCGAAATGCAACCGACAACACAGCTAAACACGTAATACATTATATTAAATACAAATACCTACACAACACTCACTTTTTCATACATTTACAGGGTTTCGGGCCAAATTTAAATAACCTAACTATCTATACATTAGATAAGCAATATAGACCTACACTACGTGCACAATGTCACGTTGGGACTGTCAGTGTTGAAAATAATAGCAATTCACGAAAAAAAATAAGATTGACATTGATTTGTAATAAGACAAAATTGTCTAATAAGATTTTTTAACAATGCAATGCAATGACAGGTGTTTTGTTCATAAAGCCAACGGCCTTTATTAAGATTAGGAAAGTTGTCCACGTGAAAATATTTATTAATTTACAACACAGTGCATGACAGTACAATGAGTAATGAAATATTACGTTGGTGACCTGACTGAGCAGTTTAAAGTATCGGAATTCATTGACAGTGGTCAATTAGAATGACTTCGGCAACTTTATTGACAATAACTAACAACTCGTTACTTGTTTAGAATTAGAAACCTATCAAATGAATTTTTATATGTTTATTTTTTTTGTAACTATATACGGCCCGCCTGATGGTAAGCAGTTACTGTAGCCTATGGATTCTTGCAATACCTATTGCAAGAATCCATAGGCTACAGTAACCAACAGTAACAACAGTAACAGTAACTCCAGGCACCTGCCTGGAGCATCACTTGCGTGTTGCTAATCTAAAAATAACATCAATTTTGTTATGAATAAAGAAACATTTTCCTATCTCAGGGATACTCCCCTGGGATAGGAAAATGTTTCTTTAGCAACGCACTCCTAAATGTGTTTTCTTTTACGTATACATATAAACACAACTGTGTGTAGTTATAAGCCTAAAATCCTACTAATATTATGAATGTGCAAGTTTGTGAGTATGGATGTATAAATGTTTGTTACTCTTTGACGTAAAAACTAATGAACGAATCTGGATGAAATTTAGTACAAAGTCTGGAATAGTACAGAAGCTAATTTTTATCGCGATAACCGACATCCACGCGGGCGGAACTGGGGGCAACAGCTAGTCTTCTATAAGGTGGAGAACTTTCCCGATTATTCGAGCTTGCTCGCATGTACTCGTACCTATGGTATCTTAATTGTTATGTTACCTATAAGAAAATCCGTAAGCAACCGTATTCCGTGTGGTGACGGATTAAGAATACAAATGTCACCACCCCATTCATCCCGAGGGTGTAGTAGTAAGAGTCGACTAAGGGAGTAAGTGTTATCCACCGCAAGAGAGGGAAAACTCGAAACAAAACCCTATACCAACCCGTCTGGCCAGCGTGGTACAGTAGGCTAATATCCCTCTAAATGTTTGGAGGAGACCCGTGCCCAGCAGTGGGACGGTTATGGGTTGAGATGTATGTATGTATGTAAACAACCTTGATATTTCAAGCACTGTTGTCATTAAAATATCGTATAGTCCACGAAACAAATACTAACCCTCTAATGCTCAACACAACTCTTGCATAATAAATATGACTACAATTTACTTCAAACTGCACTTATAACTACATTTGATTTGTGGCTCGTTAACTATCAGTTTATTACAATATACGACAAGGTTACTATAACCGCAAAACATAAGGAAATAATAAAATACCTAATATGGTTAACTTATACACCTAAATTGTACGGAACATTTTGTCGTACCAGTACGATTCGTACTTCTGTTTATTAGTTTTAATTTTAGAGTGCGCCTATTTTTAAGAGAGAAGATATTTATATCTGTTCTTCTGTTTAGTCACTTTGCCTACAGTCTTGATATTTTTAATTCTATTAGTCATTTCACTGGCACAGGGGATATGTATTCAAATTGTACAATATATTATGTATGTCATATTGAGTAATAAATCACATTATAACAGCATTGTAACATACAAGACGTTAACTCTATAGATATACAATTATGTTCCATCATAAAACTGGAATTCCAATCTCTCGCGGATGTTCCTAGCGCGAATGATTTAGAAATCAGCCGAGTGAACGACACGAAAGCACCAAGAGCTAGCTGATAAATTAGTGCATGCGCGAGCACAATATAAAAACCCATCTCTCGATACATACATGATTAATGAGATCAGCTGTTCTCTGAGACGAAGAAAGTTAATTAAATCTTCTTATTACTTCATAAAGCAGTTGTATTCGTAGAACATATAGGTACCTACTGTATGTGTTACTACGTGATGCAATTAACAGCAGGCAACTAAGAACGTTTATAATGTCCTCGTATGAAGTGATACCATGAACAAGGTAAGTAGGTACTAGATTTATTTGCGTACTCACACAAAGGTCGGTGAGTGTGATGCTGTTGGCCGTGTAGAAGACGAGGAGTTCCGCGGGCAGTGCGCGGGAGCCAGGCTCGCGGAGCTTGGACGCCAACAGCAAGCACGCCGTACCCAGCAGTTGTACTTGATTTTTACTCACAGCACACGTGCTCATAAAACGATCCAAATACGAAATCGCTAGTGGAAACACTTCCTCTTGACACCCCTGGTCTTCACATACCTGGAATACAAAACTGGCATTAATATATTGTAACGAACAGTTTTGTTTCTAAGAAACTACTAGTAATGTTAATACCGCCGCACCCAGGCCAACGCTTAGTTTATCATCCGGAATTCCTGATAACCTATATATAAAATGGAAATACACACTTATTGCGATAAATACAGCGCGCTTTACTTTCCTGATGCAGTTATACGTTCCTTATCAGCGTTAATAGTTCCTGTACGGTACGTACGCGACCCAAGTGTCGGCAATTTATATTTCATTCTAATATAATAGCTAATCTTTTATGATTTAATCGAGTGGGTGTAATAACTACAACATTGTGATATTTTCGTATTGGATACTATAAATTTGTTGTTCTATAAATACCTACTTGTTGTTTTTCTATAAACGTAGTCTAAAATGGAAAGCAGGGAAAGCGAAAGGAGATAGTTTAAAGTAGCCATATGGTACCTAAGTAGATAGTGTCATGAGAGACGCGGATGGTCGCAGATTGTTCCCGGCATAGTTTCGCACGGTGTAACGCGACTCGCGAACCGGCACCGATCCAATCGTATCATCGTGAAAACAAAACATGTACCTGATCTAACCCCCCCGATGCACACAAGTATACACGGACTACACAGCTCAGCACGCTGTCTCACGTTCCACCTCGCTCATAGATAATTAACTATCTCATCCAACAATGTGTCTACTCCTATTATAGTAAAACAACGAGCTTCAAACCTATTTTAACATTAAGAATTACAACTTCTAAATAAGTAGGTAAATAGACGACTATAAAATTAAAATAGAAAAATTATTAAGTGGCTCTATACGAGTACTTAATACGGTCTTTACATTCGTAATTGCCGAAGCATAACGGGCGAGGGCCTAATGAATGGTACAGGCGGCTATAAAACAAAGCGATTATCGTATTAACTATTACTTGCTATAATAGAGGGGGCCGCGGGCGACATTGAAGGGTTCTTGATCATCTTGTATCGTATAAATACAAATAATTAAATAAGACTACGACTGCAAAGGATTTTAAGTTACGATTATCTACTGCTATGGTCTGACGGTGTTAAAGCGATCAATTTTCGTATATCTTGGTCTGTCATAATGGTTTTGGGTGCGCTTGATGATTAAACATAAAAGTTAATGTGAGCACGTTGAAGATGTCATTGACCCTTTCGACGCGGAGGATCGTTTCGGTCTGCTTGTGCTGAAACGACGGTATGCGACTAGTTTAAGTGTAACCACGAGGTGAGCTGAGGTGTCGGCGGCGCGGGCGCCACGCTGAGCCGGCGCATGTCTCTCAGGCAGAAGGCATGACGTCATCAGCGCCGGCGCACCGGCTGCCTCCACGTGGTCACACAAATACTCATTACTTCATCTAAACATTAACTACACCTACAGTGCTATCGAACACCTACCTTGTGCTTTTAATTACTGAACTAGTCATGGTACCAACTCGATAACTTACTAGTTACACACAAAACAAGATAAATTGTAACATGGTCCAACCGTAACCGATATGTGCATTAGTATTATAGATTCCACGTCATTTAGGTGACTAAGTTCAAATAATGACGTTTGTGTGAGTACTAGTACCTAATTATTTATGTGTATAGAAGCAAAAGATAAGTGCGCAGCCGAGCGTCAGCTGTGTGCGTGTCAAAATCAGCTGATTATTCAAATAGAACGAGCAGCGTCGCATCGGTCGGCGACCGCGACCGCCCGCGCGCCACGTCCGGGGCCCCTCGCGACTCGCACGCTCTGCTCCACAACCAGTTACTTACTGAAGTAGGTACGTTCGCAGTACCTACATACTCCTGCTTACACACATTTAAATAAAGAACTACCTAAACTTCAGTATTATTTTAGACAACACTTAATCTTGTTATCGAATTATATACGGCAAGCGAGTACATACGGAGTGTTATTCTTATAAGATTCTAACATGTGGAACGAAATCGTAATCAGCTGATCGTGTAAACAAAGTCATAATATCCACTTTGGCAATAGCTACGCAATCGATCGAGATGTTTTCATGATCACCGTCCTGTAAACAACACATATGCGACACTCTCCACCACTCAACGTAAGGTAGGTACAGTCCCAGGTGGCTGAGGGTCACGGGGTGAACGAGTGGCTTGGTGTTCGTTCAGCGGGCAGTGGCTAGGGCATACGAGGGCCACTGGTGCCGCCGGAGACGGCAGGAGTGTTCCTACACGTGGCCGGAAAACGAGACAAAATGGCGAACGTTCGGGTTGCGCGGTCCGCGGATGGGTCGCGGTGTGGGTGCGGCATGCGGCGCGGGTGCGCTCACCTCTAACATCCACTCGGCGACGAGGCGGCGCATGGTCGGAGTGATCTCCGTCTGCACGGTGCCGAAGTAGTTGTTGGTGACGGCGTAGCGCTCCTCGGTGCGGAGCAGGTTGTCGAGCACGCGGCGGCGCATCAGCACCGGGTCGGGCGCGGCCGCACACTGCGCCGGCGCCGGGCCCGCCGGCCGCGCCGCCGACCCGCTCTCCGGGCTAACGCGCTCCGCGCACAGCAGCTCCATGGTCACCGCACTGCGGCTTATTGACAGCTCGCTCGCGGCCGGTGCGTATTGTGATGAGACAGCTGATCGTGCGCGAGCGGCGGCCGTGAGCGGATAGTGCGCGGTGCGTTGCGACGACGGCGAGTGCCCGAGTCGCAGTGACTGAGCGGCCGGCGTGCGCCTCGCCATCGAACATATGATCGGCGAGGCGCGCGGGGGCAGGGCGGTGCCCGTGAGGCCCGCACGCAGGTTTCACCCATTCGACGTTCAAATAATAATACATAACATGTTTTCCTACTCGCTCGCGCTTTGTAGCGTGCTTCTCACTCGGTCTCGATTCTTGCTTCTCAATCTACTAGATATGTATGTAGTACTTACAAAATAAGACGAATTCCAAGCATTGAATACTTACATAGGTAATAGATTCGAAACTATGTTCAGGTGTATTTTATTATTAACCCCAGATAGGTACTTACCTATTTGGGGCAATAGGTAAAAATGTGTAGATAGGTAGGTACCCAAGCTATCTAAGCGTTTACAATGTTATGCGTTATAGGTCTATAGCAGGTAGTGCACCGAGTAGGTACCTATGTAGTAACACTAACTACCTAATCACCGCATGAATGTCGTTGAGACGGTTGCGGCCAGTGAACTTCTCATTCCTCCTAGTTTAGTGAGCCGCCTAACCTAGCCTAGGCTTCAATTCTTCTCATGTCATCATTCACTCTGCCTACCTACTTAAGTACCTATACATCCTGGATCATCGTTGTACCTATTGTTGTTGTAAGTATTCTTGATAAGTATACCTAGGTATGTAGGTATGTGCCTAATCTACCTACTGCCACCTACTGTAATTTATTGGGTAGGTAGGTGCTTACCTATTTAGGATATAAGTAGGTACCTACCTAATGATTTGTTTATCTGGTAAGAATTAGGCGCTATGATAGGTACCTACCTAACTATTTTCTATAGCTTACGTAGGTTTGTAGGGTTCCGTATCATAATTGTACTTTTAGATACCTGCTACCCTTTCTTTCATATGGTTGTTTGTGCGACTTCTATATCATAGCTGCTTAATGACTAGATAGATATTTACTTGTTGCTGGTTGAAATATTTTTAAATAAAACTGACTCACCTTTTATGACAAACCTACCTACTTACCTACCTGATTAGGTATTGAAAAATTGCCAACATACTCTAAAGGACTAGTTCAATACTATCTGAAAATGGGTTATTAGATCAAATGGAGGTTTCATCAAAATCATATCAAAAGGTTTTATTTATTTATTTATGATATGATACTTGCACATTTCGAAGTCTATGACAATTATGATCGTACCTACCTATCAATTTTTTTATTATTAAGTGTAGTGTAAATTGTTGGTACAATCTGAAATAATAAATATAGGTACCTAACTAGCTATCCTCATTCCTCTCAGAGGAGTCAAAAAAATTGTGTGATCATGTTCGTGTAGAGGGCCGACATAAAAAATTGAATAAAACGATTGACAGCCGCTAAAGTATCTAGTTATTTTACGATTGGCATAACTTGACTATACGGTTGGTACAGTGGTTTAAGTGGTTATCTCGCCATTTACCACTGCGCGTTGTATTTTGGGTTCGATCTCCACATGGAACAAAAATTTGTGTGATCCATAAATAGTTATTTGGTGTCTGTGTACTTTGTGTCCCCCGCGAAACAGAGCTTGTGATATAGAGCGGCAGTTGTCTTTTTAAATAAAAAATATAAAGGGTGTTTAAAACTAAATATTGAACTAGATATTGTCTGCTGCTCTGTCCGTGTGCATGCAAGAATAAGAAAAAAACATAAACTTCACTCCAGAAAATATTTATTACAACATTTTCCTCGTGTACACGTAAAATTATGTAAATATTAAATGTTAGATATAGAATAGGTACTGACTTTAACTAGAGCAACCTACACCCGGCCGAGATTGGGCAAAATCGCGGCCGAGAACTAAGCGAGAACAGCTGACATTAGGGATTTCACCCACCGTGAATTTAGAAGCTGCATCATTTTTTCGTTTATAACTACGTAAGATTTTATGAAATTTTGCAAATCTATATTTATAATGGTATCCAAAACTATATTGAACGTACGAGTATGTGCTATGTGTTTGAAGCTACAAAGTTTCAAAGATGAAAAATCCTTAGGAGGCCTACATTTAGCGTGTTTACCATAGCAGCCGTTACAGTTTTTTCATTTTATGAGTCATTTTGCACAATATCTGCACAATTCCAAAATATAATGTAATCTGTGGCGTTTATCTCAGTTTGTTTAGGGAAGGAAGTTTGAATGTAAGGTGGTAGGAATGGTAGATGTTTCGGGACTTACCCGTTCCAGTTCAGTTCAATATTCGTTGTTTGTTGGATCACTAGAAATAGATTCATGGAGTCTAAGTCCTAGGTTGGCATTAAGGCCAAAATGATAACACGGGCCTCCGCGCGCGGCCCAAGAGTGGTCGTGAGCACACCAGGATCTTAATATTTATTACCTACTAGCTGTTGCCCTCGGCTCCGTCCGCGTGAATGTCGGTTATCGCTGTAAAAATGCCTATGTGTTATTCCAGACCATAATCATCTCTGTGCCAAATTTCATCCAGATTAGTTCAGTGGTTTTTACGTGAAAGAGTAACAAACATCCATCCATCCATCCATCCATACTCACAAAATTTCACATTTATAATATTAGTAAGGATTGCAACATTGGCAGTACCACTGCCTTCCATCCAACTTAGCAATGTCACCTTCTAGACACTTTTAATCTGGACAAGACAATTGAGGAATAGAGGCATATTTATTTATTTATATTCACATCAGGATATTACAAAGTTTCAGCTTTTCTAAAAGTAAATAAACAAAGTGTATGAATTTGAATTAATGAATAAATAAAGAAGACTTATAAGTAGTTACAAGTAACTTACAATGTTTTTTTCTAATTCCCAATATATTTGCGTAGTCTAACTATAACAATAATTTACATGGAATTCTCTAGGTACCTACCTATTTACTCTAAGCACTTTTTTGCTTTGCGGTAAGTGTTAAGTAAGTAGGTACCTTTGTAGATATTGTAGATACAGCTAGCAATAAAAGAAGCTGAACATTTTAGTGAAAAAAATCAATGGTCAAAATTTTAAATACCTACCAACAGAACAGCTTTTGAATTGTTTTAGAATATTTTTAAAGTTTTATTGTGCACCAATTCGTTTTCTATGCCATGTATAAAGACAATAAAAATGTTTAGATATTTTTGTTGCTAACCGTACCTCTGGTAGGATAGTTTTACGGCAAAAGTGAACATTTCAAGTTTGTAATGAATTCTCAAGCCGAAACATCGTTAGAACGTAACACAAAAACTTTAATCGATTCTATCTGTCTGGTGTGCATCAAGACGATTCATATTATTATTTTTAACTGGGTATCTAGTTACTTGACTAACTATATTTAGATATCCTTAGTGTAAAAAAGTCCAGTTCACTCACCATTCTGATTAACTATTGTGTTCAGAGCCTCTAGACAAGTGGCATTAACGATAGTCGAATCGAAAAGTCAAAAAAACAAATGTATGAGATTTGACGTAAGTCTACGATATAATGTCGTAAACTTACGTCAAATCCCATACATTTGGTTTTTTGACTTTTCGATTAGACTATCGCTTATGCCACTTGTCTAGAGGGGCAGTTCAGTTAGGAAGGATAGTACGAGTAGATAATTTAAGCAAGCCCGACTGGGGAAGGACCTCCACCTTACAGAAGACCACAGCCAAATGACTACACACAGCGGTGTAGTTGTGTTCCTGTGTGTGAGTACAGGTCTCCAGAGCTCATTTAGGAATGCGTTTTGAAAGAAACGTATGCCTATCCCAGGGTTACTTCCATCTTAAAGCCCTGGTGTAAAAAAATCGGTTGGCAACACGCAAGTGATACCTCTGGTAATGCAAGCGTCTATAGGCTACGGATACTGTTTAACATCAGGCGGGCCATATGCTTGTTTGCCACCCAAGTAGTATAAAAAAAAAAATTGTAATTATAGTAGCTAGTTAAAAAAATAAAAATACATTCATTCACAAGCGGGTATCAAGGGTAGGGAAAGTAACTCAGGGAAACAGATAGATCTGAATGGCTTGCTCCTGGATATCTGACATTCAGAGGCCTTACCGTGAAGTGTTAAAACGGAAGTAGTTCGGACGAGGTCGAGGGACGGAGCTATATTGTGTGTACAGCTTCTCTTTCTCACTCGAGACTCACGTTTGACACGTCATAGTACGGCACTTGGTCTGATTCAGAATTTTCATATAAAACAAGGCAATTTTTCGTATCTAGGTGGGTGGAATGCTTAATCGAGCCAACCACCTAAAATAAATCCTAAGGATCTTTCTGTTGTTTTTGTGATTTTTTATTTATCATATCATAATCTAAAACTAAATTAATGAATGAGTTTGACTCATTTAGCAATCAAATAATGGCAGAGACATAGTCTTAAATAGAAAGGAAAATGCCTACTTAGTTGTAATGGCATGTTTTCTTTTTACTTAGTAAGAAATAATGGCTCAGCCATTTCAGCGTAAGATTTGAGGTGGGTGGCGGGCAAAAACTGGATGCATACGATGATGGTGCGCTCACGGAGAAGCCCGCCGCGGGCTTATGATTATAATGATGTAGTGCAAACTGCAAGGACTTTCAAATTCTGATCACAAGATGCTTTTTCTCAGATTGAAGTTAGTAGGTACCTACCTTAATCTCAGAATAATCATCTAGCTATTTGTTGTTTAGTAATTTTAGAATACAATTAGTCACAGTTCACACGTTACGCATGTTGCTATTAAGCGTCAGAATATTATCAAAGCCAACAATAATCTAGACGGTCAAACTGTCAGTAATATTATAATTTTATTCAATCGTAACTTCGCACTACTGAAATAATGTAGTTAAGTGATAAAACTCCATCTTTATTTCTAGATATTTTATTTCATTACAATGTAAGCACCTAAATATATTGCTTCATTTATACTTACAGATAATCATTGTTGGCAGTGTTCGCGGCAACAACAAACATAAATTTCCCAGTGAACATGTCTCCAATATCTAACAGCTAATTACTGAATAACGTTCTGCGTTCGATAGTCGATTTGTTCTCATTGTTCATAAATGTCAACGGCCATATATAAAGCACTAGCTTATGCCAATAGCAGTTGCGGGTCGATCAACTCCTTCGCGGTCTTTTTTGCTAATTCAAATCAGAGGTCTGGGCATGCGCAGGGCTGGGTGCGCGGGCGCAGGAAGTGCGCTATAACCGCGCGTCATTAATCACCGACTAGCCGGCTTCCTTCACTCAACTTGCTCAATATAAGGGCGACACTTTTATTGTTTCGCGTATTTTTAATTTTAGGGTTCCCTTACCGAATGTATTTAAGCGAAATGATGACGTCACTCTTGCTGGAGTTTCTAAGCTTTTAATGATACGAGATAGAGACTATTTCATATTATTATGTAACAATGGGTGTGAAATTCACCTATACTTAGAAATGTTTCACATGTAATAATATATCCTAACTCCTAAGGGATATTAAAATTTCAAGCTAGACACGTCACGATATGTAAGTAAATGTGACTAGGTATACACTTTATAAGGTAAGTATATATAGTGTAGCTATAAAATATGTAGTAACAATTAGTTCTGTCTGTAGTTAAATATATTTTTGGTAGGTAGGCATGATATTTCAGCATTTTGTTTTGGACTGCGATAGGCTCATGATGATTATAATTATTATTAAAACAAGGATTTATTATACCGTTGGGACAAAAATATAACAAGCATACTACCTAACAATATTAAGGAACAACATATTAGAAGCTACAAACATAAGTTTGCTCTTTTGCGACTGCAGAACCCTTAATGGAATATTGCAACTCGTAATTAACCAATTTTTATAGCATACGCGTTGCATCGTATACATTCAACTCGCTTTCTATGAATGACACTGTTTACAATTTTTCCCACATCATTGTACCGGTGTCTTATTCTTAAGATTCCGTTCATCATCAGTGAGTGCCAATTCTTCCAGACCTTTGACCGGATACGAGTATAGTTTCCTTACTTGTATTGAAATGAGCTTGAGCGCAAACAATGAACAGAATTCCAAAACACGGTAATAATATGGAATGGTTAGTGTGAGCGGGACATCACTCTTTCTTGGAACTACGACACTGCGTATTGGAACGCGGTAAAATGGAATGCAACCGGCACCGTTGCCTGGCCGAACCGACGCGACGACGCTTTGCTAAATGTACTTAATAAATATTTAGAATTTATCTTTATTATAAAAAATTAAAATGTAGATATTAACATACCTTTAATTTGTAATCTGAGGCATTGAAGATGCGGAGTTCAATTGCCCCTATAGGGTAAGGTTAAGCAAGCTTGCCGCGAACAGTCTGTAGATTATGTGAACACTATCATAGAATAACATCTCGGTAAGCATGCAAATTTGACCCGATCGAAGATAAATAAGGCGCAGGATGGTCCTGTGCCCGATTTCTCTCTGATGTGATCTCTCACCGGCCTTGTCGGATCGGTGTCTCATTAGTCGATAGAAGTAAAGGTAGAAAGCATGCTGTGTCTGTGTTCGCATTCCTTCAGTTGCCCGATTTCCTTTGTTTTAAATCCTCACTCACAGGCCGCCATGGTCAATAATCGGTCTTTACATTTTTATACCTAATTATAGTAATCCCTAGAAAAGCGGTGGCGACCGAGTGGGAAAGTAACTGACTTGCACAGAGGAGAGGAGACCCGTGCCCAGCAGTAGGACATATATGGGTTGCTATCACAGATATAGATTTGCTATTATATAGTAATCCCAACACCAGGTCTATTAATTTAAAAATCATGACAGATATTCATTTACTCTTGTAAAAATCACTCACAGAGAGATTGGGCAGAGGTTTTTAATAATATTCTGATTAACTTATTTCTGCCTATATCAGGACATCAAAAGTAAATATGATCGCACTTATTTAATACAAATAAGTTAATTAAACACACAATTAACGGTTCCGTTATTTGTACATAAACTAAGTATAATAGACCAAGAACAAGACTATTAAATTACTGGAGAACATCAAATTTCATCGAGGAATGTTAGGTAAGAAATATGAGGTAAGTAATCGGTTAAGAGGCTTCGCTAGATTATTTTATTAGTGCAAAAAGTGCTAATACCATGGGAAGACTACGTCACGTCGTGTCAGGCATAAAGTAAGCGTAGGTACGAAGAAATAGGTAGGTAAAAAAAACTTTATTTGTATTTTGACGTAGAACATGAGTATGGCAACCATAATTATACCAAGAAATATGTTGTAACTCAGAAGTAGGTACCCAAATGAAGAGTGAGGGCCTGGTGATCTGTAAAATAGTTTCTCTTGTACGGACTCCAGTCTCTCACGTCAGTATACAGTCTCTCATAAAGGAAATGTATCTGTACATTTTAAAGCATAGACTTAACCATTTGTGATGATAAGAGAAACAATATTATTTTTATTTGAGAGAAAATCATCAGGATCCAGGAATCATGCTTTTGTCGGTAATGCAATAGTTATCCTCTGCTTTCATTTTTTCTTTCTCATAAAATTCCTACTTTCTGTCCTTCTAATATTGTTAAACGAAACTTACTTAAAACAACTGTTTAAGGTACCTATATTACATACATAGGTATCTATTGAACAACATATAATGAGGCCGAACTATTAATATCTTATCCATGCTCCGGCGCAAAAAGAGCTATGTCATAGGCCTGCGAACTCTTTGTTTGTCTGCGTAGTTTTTATATATCATCGCCGTCGTCGTTAAAAACAGATGGACTGTTTTTGTTTCAAAGAGTGTTACATAGATATGGTTCTGAACATGGTAGTATACCTACTGATTTTGACCTGAAAGGAGGTGAGGGATGCAAATCAAGAATGCTTGCATGGTTTGTCGATGAAGAGTACAATATAGCACTCAGAGATAATCCGATCAGTAGTTTAATCCGTAATCAATTTGAATTCAACGCGTTTCGTATAACCTGTATTGTTAAATTGTTACTGCGAAACTCCCCTTGGGTCATAGCATGATTTAAAAGTTGTGTAGTCTATAACCTTCTTCAAGAATTGGGCTATGACATTCAAAAAGAACTTTTCAAATTCGACCGGTAGTTTCAGAGATTAGCTCGTTTAAACAAACATTATTTTCAGTTTGATAGTAAGCGTGAATTACTTAAACGCAGTCATAGCTAATTCAATGTATATTTCTGTATGTTTTGACTGGTGCCAAGGTGGTAACATAGCTACGAAACGGTATGTAGGCTGGGTTTTTATGTATCTCATTCCCACGATTATCCCAGGCCAATGAAACCAGCCACGGGTAAATGCGTACAATAAAATAAAAAACGTGTGACCATTGATAATTTGGATGAAAGTGCTCGGATGTTGCGTAAGATAGAGGTGACGGATGTTACATCGTTCTGGTCGAATGTACACGGGAGACGTCAGCCATGAGATCTTGGGTACATCCAAACAACCCAAAGTTACTCACGTCTTATTCTGATGCAACTATTTGTATACTTCGTATCATTGGTTACTTTAAATACGCGAAGAGAAAACTATATACTTCTTTTGAAGCACATTGCGCAAACGGAGGGGCGTGAGATGTGGCATAGTTAAAGTTTATACGGAGAAGAAGTGTAGAAAGCTAAAATTACGATCGAATATCGACTATCGGGTGACATGTTAGACTTTAAAGTTTCATTTTTAAATAGAGCTTTGTAGAAATCTCAGAGGCCTATTTTCAGCAGTGGAAGTCTTCTTTTGGCGAGATGATAATAAATCTTTAAATACTGATATGCATATTATCAGGTTAGTATTCCATAACAGCTTCAAATGAAGGTTAAGGTTACGTTCGGAACGCACACGTAACGTAACATTTCAAATAACGTACAGCGTCTCTGGTCGACCGTTCACGCTTTCTGTTCGTTTCGCTTACATATCTAAATATAGACATGAATGAAGAAATCTCTTGCATCCAGGCGTCATACCATGATGTCCTTATAGCGATTTATTTAGATTCTTAATTTAATTTCGAACAATGATAGGAAATAAAGTTACCATCTTACCAATTTTAAATGAATTTCGCTATAAGGATAAAGATTCGCAACTAAAAATACACCGACTTCATTAGGAATCTCAAAGAATAATCCTTAGATTGACAAGTTTGATAAATTAAATAACTTTGCGTTATTATACGTTTTGTTCGTTTCAATTTTCTGCTTTGAACCAGTAGAGTCGGCTACACAGACCACAAGCCGACCGGTCGGCTCGTAGCGACTAATTTATTTTCCCATCAGAACCTGACGATGACGGTTACTACGAAAGTAAAACATAACAGCTTTTTTTTAGACATGGCGTTTATTTTATTGTAAAGATCGTTTCTTTAATTACATAGTAATTAATTGAAAAAAAGCCAGACAAAGATGGTGAATCTTCGAATTAGAATGCGATATTAGTCTCTTGTTCTTTTGCCAATAGATTTTATTTTCTTTGTATACGATTGTATTTCAGCGAGTACTTAACTATCATTTGATTAAACCGGCTTTGTCCTATACTTCCGGATGAAAATGGGCATTCATTCATTGTAGTACCTAGATTTAGTTACTATAATGGGTATCCATTAGTGGGCCTCTTTGGGGACGATTCTTCACGGCTGTTGGTAGGACAGTCATGGCCAAATGGAAAAAAAGCGACTAGAGACAGCGGCGTGCATTGACCTGGTAATGTTTACTGTCCTTGATCGGCGCGGACGGCGGCGTCCGGAGTGACGTCACCGCGGAGGTGCTGTTGGGTTTCAGCTGCGAGGCCCGCACGCCGGCGCCGCCGACTGCGACTTGGCGCGCGCTATGAGCTTCGTGAACCCACGGAGAATAACACCTTCTTTTTATAGGTACTGAAGAATAACTCTTTGTTGCTTTATAAATAGAGGTCAACTACTAAATGGTGTACCAAAATATCCATAGTTTTCGTTTACCCAAAAAGTTGTTTTAAGAAAAAAAACTACTTTTTGGGTAATACATTCAAATAATATTATTTGAATTTATTACCTAATAATAAACTATTAGCAAAGTAAATAACTATTTTTCAGAAAACGAAATGTTTGAATTAGTCTTTATATTTACTGAACCTACGTAGAAATATTTTTATATTACTAGCCGATTCTTTGTCAGATTTCCCGTGAAAATTTCTGAAAAACCTTTCCCCAGCGTTCACCAACGTGACAAAAAGTTGTGCTTCTACCCACCGGTTTAGGTTATGAGTTGTTGTCAGCAAGTTTAATTATTTTAGTAGCTTAGGTAGGTACCTACTTACCTAGATAAAGCAAAAAGTATGGTAGATACTTAATGCCCATTGACTTTTACATACCTACCATTTTATTTATATTGTCATTCTTACATCATTAAAATCAACATGGAATATAAATAAAAGCTAAATGCTAACAATTTATAAATGTACGTATGTAGGAGTTAGGTATAGCTGCAAAAGCACTAATTTATGCATAATAATGCATAAATGCAAATATTTAATTCAATAAAACAGAAAAGGTACAAAGGTTAATGAACTTTATATTAGTCAAGCGTTAAATAAAACAACTCATGAAAAAATTCGTAATTGAATATTGGATTATTTAATCGTTAAAATAACCCACTTCGTACCACGTACCTACTCATTCATAATACATCCTTACTAATATTATAAATGTAAAGGTTTGTAACAATGGATGGATGGATGGATGGATGTTTGTTACTCTTTCACGTAAAAACTACTAAACGGATCTGGATTAAATTTGGCACAGAGATAGATTATGGTCTGGAATAACACATAGGCTACTTTTTATAGCGATAACCGACATCCACGCGGGCGGAGCCGCGGGCAACAGCTAGTAGTCCATAAAACTATTAGCAAAATTAAGTTAGCTCGCACATCGCGAAACAGTAAATGTACCTACGACGCGCCTGATGGTAAGCAGTTACCGTAGCTTATGGACGCTTGGAATACAAAAAAAGTGAAAAAATATAACACGAAAATTAAAAACGACTCCCATGTCCACTAGATCAATGTTCTATATTTCCATAAATGAAATCCTACTACAGAAGGTTTGTAGTAGGTACTTGTCAAATCTATAAGTAAGTTATATGGGCTATAGCATACGGTGTCCCTGGGGCACCCGTTGAATTCGCATGATGTCATAGCCCCGTCTTTAACAAATGACAGTCATTCATTGGTGTGCGACTTGTCGTTGTGTTAAAAACTTGTGAGCAATTTAATCTGCTCGTATATCTATATTCGTTCTCAGAATGTTACATTTAGGTATCATTCTTGTTTTCGTCATATTTTTGAGAAGTAGGTAGTATCTGCGTTACTCCTATATCTATACTACTCGTTATACTAAGCAGAGTTTATATGTATTAATATGATTCTTCAATTTATGAAATTTTTTACACTCACACGTGCTCACAGGGGACTTTACAAACATATAACTCACAGACACAGATACACATAGAAAAAAAAAAAAATAATGTAATAATAGGTCACACAAATATTTTTACCATGTGGGCATCGAACCCACACACTTGGCGCTATGTTAGCAGTGCCGAGGTGACCACCCTTATTAAACTACACGTGTAGTCATTTTTATTATGCTACTTCATCTTTAGCCAAAATCATCTTAGAATGAGAAAAACGCGACTCACAGCAAATAAAAATGAATACTATAGTTGTTAATGACCATTTTACAAAGTTTTAAACAATTTATGTAGCGGAACGATAATTACACAACGATATACCTAGCAGTCGTATGACTATATTACAATTTGCAATACATAAAATAATAATGAGGCGTATAATTTATTAAATTCTGTGAATTATATCGAACTTGTAGTGCGATTAGGCGGACTTTAGTTGTAGAGCGTAGACACAAAGTAGTTTGTGCGGCGCGGGAGGCGAGAGGCGCGAGTGTGTGCGAGCTAACGGGAGAGTAACGTCCTATGGGAGGTACGTTGTGGACGGTATGGCGCAGGTAAGGCACTGGACACTGGTACTTCCACATAGTTGGCGGTGGATCACGCCGGATCACACTTTTTGTAGTGCGGCCGGCGGCGAAGGTCGGTCGAGGCGAGCCACGAGCTATCTAGTATTCCATTCCAACCGCTATGAATGAATAGTCGCTCGACTGGTCGAGTGGCGCATACTAAGTGACTAGATTAATTTGACAACAAACATTTAAGTTGGCAAAAACCGGAATGGTTGCCGGCACCCGCCCCGTGGGAACCGGGGACGAGCCGAAACGTATGTCTCCGATGATTGTCCGATTAATAAGGTACCTGTCCATTTAACGTTCCGTTTATTTCTCGCTTTTCATAGCGTGATGTGCGGCCAATTTGCCTTACGATTTTCAGACACGACAATGTATTTGGACACGCAATTTGTTGCGTATTACAAAGGATATATTTTATACATATTATGTTGCTATATTAATACTTACACACATTATGATGTACGTCTTCCTATAGTAGATAGGTACGTACTGCCTACGTAGACGTTTCATATTTTGAAATAAGTAAATATTATTTTCTCGTGAGAACCTAAGCAGTGATCAAATCATAATGACGTCCTTATAGCGATTTCTTTACGATTTTAATTTAAACAATAAAGTTGATAGGTAACAAATTTCAAATTTATATCGAAGGCTTTAAGGGCATATTAAGGAACCTAATTACATAATTATTGTAGTAAATAATGTGTTTGGTAAATTTGACCTAGTATTCAATTTCGTTAGATTTTAAGTTGTGAGGTTTAAAAAATGTAAGTTAACGGCTAGTGTTTTTGAATTATCGACATAGAATATGGCAACACAGAGTTGTGGAATGTACCCGTTTGCTGCGCAAGCGCAAGGGGCGCGGGCACGCCGCGGTCCCCCCTCCCTCACGCCTCACGCCTCGCCCGCCCACGCTCAGGCTCACAACCGATCATCACTTTTATTACCAACAAATCCGACCCTGAATAATTGACACACTTTATGACAGGATTTCCGATCAATGGGGTTAGAGATATACTCTAAAAGTATGTCGAAAAAAGCATCGGTGAAAATAAAATTATTGTTGTAAGTGAATATACTCACGGATTCACTCGCGTTGTGCTAATGTTGTTAAAAAGCCCATGATATAAAAGGACTTTCTGAGATAAGGGCGTAGGCAGTACTCATAGGCTAGGTACTTAAATCGACGTAACACTCGACCGAAGCCACGGGCAAAAGGTAGTTGAAACCAATGGGATCAGATTATTAGATAGAACAATAATGTAATACTGTTAAAGGTGTCCCCTTTTTTCCACATATGTATTCTAACCCTTCTTCTGCACTTGGGATAATTAAATACTATAAATGGAAAGTAAGAAGAAACTTATCTTTACTAATATTTAATATATTTCTAGTCTAGGTCTCGCGGTAAATTATGCAATTCTTAGATGAGCTTCTATAAAATTAAAATTACTCGTTTTTTAAAATTAATTCTAATTCTTAAAACTTAGTGAGAATGGGTGGGTATTTATTACTCCTTACTAGACGGATTTTGATGAAATATTTATATATATAATAATTAAATTTATTCAAATCTGTCAGAAAATTCACGAGAGCAAAGCCGCGGGTAAAAGCCACATATATTTATGTATTAATATTTAATTGGCACTGGGTGTGTATTTCCTTTATATAAAAGATACTACTGCCTTTATAGTAAAGGTATACTTACTTAAATTAAGCCTCAGGCATTTACATAAACAGGTGCTACGACACTATCCATTATAGGTAAATGTACTCTCTTAAATGCCCACAAAAATCCAAATATTTATTGACCATATAGAAATATTTGAATAATATATTACTTACCCGTTTGCCGGAAACACGTAGTTATAAATTCTCTATATTATAGGTAGTGGTACAGCCTTGGTTTTGTTCGGTATGGTGATTATGTCACAGGTATCATTACATATTATTCTGTAGTCGTACCTATGGCTATAAAAACGCGAAGTAAGCCTTGACAACGTGTCGTTTTCTACTTTGGAGACTGAGTAAGTATTAAGATATTTTTTAAGACAACTCCCGCACTAGAGAACAAGCTCTGTATCGCGGAGGACTTTACAAACATACAATTAACGGACACAAATTACACCCAGATTTAAAACAACTCTTTGTGGGTCACACAAAGTTTTGTCCTGTGTGGGAATCGAACCCACAACGTCGTGCACAGCAGGCGCATACTGCGACCACTGGCCCACCAAGGCAATCAAACAATTTCAAATTGACAGGCCTGTTGGTCTAGCAGTGGGTTGGATTCATATATATATGTATATTTGTTCCGAGTCTGTTGTAAAGTCCCCTGCGACACATTGCTTGTTCCGTAGTGTAAGAGTTGTTTAAAAAATATATAAATTGTCTATTTGTGGTGTTAGTGGTTAAACTTGTAAATTTACCATGTTGCTGAGTGTTGTGGATTCGATTTTCACATGGGACTAATATTTACATGAACCATAGATTGTTATTTTTAGTTTTTATCTACTATTTTGCTAATGTCAAGTACTTAAATATTCTTTTAGTAAATCACGATATCAATGCAAAATAATGATATAAAAATGTCGAATAAAATCCATCCTGTCTGAAGGAAAGTCATCCAAAAAACCAAAAGACGATCTTTTCTTTATAATAATTTCAAATGTAAGAAGTAAAAATGTTATATCGCAGAATGGTGTATTCGTTGTACCTCTGACGTCACTACCTGCGCCTGAGCAAACGGCCGTTGGGGCAGGTTAGAAGTTTAAACCAGACATAACGAAAGCATACCTTTGGCGCGCCGGCTCTCGCCAGATAAAAGCTCACATTCTCTCACAGCTGAGCCTCGACAGAATTCACGTTTTACATGTAAATTAAATAATAAAATGCTCGAGAATTTATATCTTCTACTTTGTGAGAAATAACGAACTTTTGATGATCTTCTTATGATTCGCTTATTTTTTGCATTTTTATGGTGCGTTTTTAATCGGACAAGAATGTATTTATTACACTAGGTATACTTAACTTATAAGCTTTTCGCTTTGCATTTTTTCGATCACATTTTAATAAATAAAATGTAATCATATCACTCGCGAATTATTTTTACTTCATTAGTGCACTTGCTGATTTTGGGGCTTACCATCACGTGCTAAACGCGAGTCGTTCGTGTGAGAAAGAGGGACGAAGCTACACACGCTATATAGCTCCATCTCTTTTCTCGCTTGAACGGCTCACTTAAAAGATCAGCGGGTTAAGCCATAAAGGCGCGGTCACTCTATGAATGAGTGACTAAGTAGTGGTATTTCATCTGAGTGTGTGCGAGTTTCGGAAAGCATTTAAAAAATTGGTCCTGACTGTTACCAGTCGTTAGATCCCGCCAAAGGCGCCTATATGGGCGATCAAAGATGGCCTATAACCACGCAATAAAATAAAAATATATAAACTCGCGATGTTTTTATAGCAAAATGATGATATTTTGTTACTCGTACGAGTATACTAGCGGACCCGGTAGACGTCGTCCTGCCCGGTCCGCTAGTATTCTACTTCTACTCTAGGTTCTACGTCCTAACTCAGCTCTCGTGGTTGGGTAACCTACGCGTTAGCACTATACAGCTAAGTAATAATCTCGGATTAGGAGCATTTTCTTTTCACACAGTAGATATATAAGAATCGAGTCATTATAATCGTACCGTATTGAGACTAGACGTAGACTCAATATATCGTACCGTAACAAATTTATGTAGGTATAGCAATTCTGTAGTCATAATATCAACATAGTTTGCTCTAGAGTGGGTGCGTGAAAATCGAATTCAATATTATTAATAAAATTGACTCGATTCATCGACTTACCGACTCGATGATACGATTGATTTGGTGGGTAGTGGTATTTCGGCTTTGCGGCTTGCATATTACATGGGACCTAACAAGATCGACGCGTAATCCATGTGATACACCTCTGCCTCCTTTGGAAAAGCAGTCAAATACTTATGATTATAATTATAGGTTGTACAATGGCGGGTACGTCGCTGCTTCGTGTAATACTGTCGGGATCGTCGTGAGAAATTAAGTGACGAAAAGAAACACGATTAAGCAACATTTATTGACAAAATATAATATAATGTTACAATGAAAGAAGCAGAAAAAGCATAAAAGCAAGGTTAATGCATAATATAGGTTAATAAATAAATTAGGTCGCAATAGCACGAAAGAAGTTATAGTGACAAGAGTTAGTGAATATTTACATATAATTGAAAAAAGTATGAAAAAAAAACGAACGAGATAAATGTCGGGATGTATGCTTTCCTAGGGCGTCTAGCCCTAGGCAAGCATACATCGACGAGGCGATATATGCTCGCCAAGGTCGGTCCTGAGTGTCCTGACACGGGCAAAATCGTTGTTAATTCACGAAGAGGTTGATTAATGTAGTAAAAGAAGTAAGTATGGCTAAATCGAAGCAGTTGGCGTACCATATTCTGTGGAATTTAGGTTAGAAGAGTTCTATCTCTGTACTCATGACCAGGGTTATCAGGTGCTGGTTTTTTTAGTATCCTGTTAGATACGTACCTAAATGTCGTAATACTAACAAGTTATTCATTGAGTATTTTTTTTGTAGACTGTATTAATCATAATAAATTAAAACATTCCTATCCGTGGAGCATAGGTATTTGAACTTTTTACTTAATTATCTGTCTATGATTAATATGATAGCGGTTTCCGACTATTCGGTAGACCAAAAGACTTTTTTTTTTGTACTAGGTGCGATAAGGACGTAGCCTGCTTGTAATCAAATTCCGTAGCATATAGGCGCTTGTCATTTCAATTCCGAGAGCAGTAACTACATGATAGGCAGTGCTTGGCTGTATTCTTGGCATTACGTATTATGAGAGGTTGTTACCACATACCATACCATCAGATGGTCCACCCTTAACAATTTTTTGAAGGAATCGTGGAGGTCCTTGCTCAATGCACACTACAGAAAATGTGCTTACGCAACACGCACTGATTGTGTAAGCCATTCGCTCTGAAAGGGGCGTGGGAAAATGTTATACACCAAAAAATCATATCTTGTGTCCCAATCACCAACAGTAGCAACAAAAATGGCTAAATAGTAGCTCATTGTCTGACCAATGACTGAAAATTATTGACCCTGGAATACGTAGTACCGTTTCGTTTTTAATGTTGATATCATGAAACATTTAATTGTTTTTTTCTATAACTACAATCCGGCTCAAAGACAGAGTAAGACACACATATTGGGTTATAGAAATAAAAATATAATGACACAAAATCATTGATTGTCAATCTGTATACATATTACATATTATATGTACAAACGATGTGGCAAACCTTGGGGGAGGCCTATGTTCAGCAGTGGACGTCTTATGGCTGAGATGGATATCCATATTATTTTATACATCCTATATCTGCAATAAAAGTATATATACATATAATAAAACTATGTATACACTAATAAAAATAAATAATAGAAAGTACACACAACAAAAATTGTATACTGTATTAGATTTTTCAGTAAAGTGTAAATGTACCTACCTACATTATTATTTGGTGTCGTAAATCTTATGTGTTTATAGATGGCATACAGCTGTACAAGGTACAACACATAATTCCATGATGAGCTCTTCTGATTATAATATATCGTACGTAAACAAATACCGGTATCTTGATAAGATTATATTTAAAAATATTTGTTTGCATCGCGACTTGATAATTGCGTTTACGATGGACCACACCTCAGTAATTACATATTGCCATAGCAACGGCAGCGCCAGTACCTAGGAGTACGCTGTGAAGACCCCGTGATGTTTTTAGAATATGGGTACTATAACCTTAATTACCGTACGGTAGCCTACGGACGCTTACAACATCAATTCCCTCACTGGAAAGGAGTTCCTTTCCAGTGAGGGAATAGAAAGTGCACCTGAGTTTTGCGCACACACTTTTGCTCTATTATATTTCCCGCGACGCTGTTTGATGTTGGTTGGCTATTAGATTTTGTTTAAATTGGCCGTATCGCGTCCAATTTAAGTCAGGAGAACATGATTTATGCAAGTGATAATGATTAGAGTTTTTTTTTATATACTACTAGCGGCTCGCACGGGTTAACATAAAGAAAGACGTTTTAGGGCACTTTTTTACACCTTGGGTTTTACTTAAGTTTTAGTAAGGATCCCTAAACTTTTCTAGCAATAAATATACATATATGCCTATGTCACTCGGGGTGAATGTAGCTTTCCAATAGTGAAAGAATTTTTGAAATAGGCACAGTAGTTTTTTAGTTTAGTCATTACAAATATGCATGAATCCCTGAATGAGCGCTGGAGACAAAATTTGTCTCCTATAATATGATATTCCGATCTCCTACATCTATACTGGTTTCGTTGACTTGTAATAGAAGTAATAACAGAGGAATACCGTTTGTTTTACAAATCATTGAATAATTGGGATACCTCCGTAATGTATAACATGAGTACTTAGGAAATTACGCTCGATAACGCCCGTATATATTAGTTGAGGCAAGTACTCGAGTATGTGACCGACATTGCAATATGATAAAAGTATTTTAGCATCGTATTTTGTCAACCAGAATGAACTGTGACAGTAAAATCTGTTAAGGCTTAAGTACAGAGCCAAAGTAAAATATGTAAGTAAATATTTCGATGCTCCATTTTATCATCTCAGCCAAAAGACGTCCACTGCAAGACACAGGCCTTCTCCAAAAGCTTGAGCATCGTATTTTGTCAACCAGAATGAACTGTGACAATAAAATCTCACTTCATCTTGTCCGTTTACGTCTAAAAACCACAGCAGTTAATTGAATTTTCATAATTCTAAAGCCACAAATGAAAATAGAATCAAGGATTCGTCTTCTTTGACGTCGAGTAATTGTCGTCGTACGATATGATACTAAAGGTTGTCACTTATATAGTCTTTCAGATCTGGCAGACCATAAAGTTAAAGTCATCATACATGGTCAGCGGAATATTAACGTGTTTATCCATGGTTTTGCAGTATAAAATACATAATTGAAACAGATATTGTTTAATATTTATTCGATCGATGTTTAAGTTCAAATTCTTCATTCATATAGGTCACTCCTTAATCCTTATACAATTCGATAAAAACTGCCTAATGAGACGTCACTAATTTGCCTACTGCCGGGATAGCTGACTGAACAGACAGAGATAGAGCCTGAGTAAAGACCCGGCAAGAAACTGAGGTTGTTTCAATCGCCAGACAGTTACAATTTGATGTGTGGCAATTTATGAGTAGGTATCTAAGTACAAAATCATAAGTATTTGCATGCAGATACCTAAAATACAGTTATGTAAATTGATAATAACATAATATAATAATAAGCTTACGCATTGTATCCGATCCGACTCCGGGAAAATCCTAATTATGGTATTAAGATTTTATTATTTTGTGTAGGTAAGTATTAGTGACAGTTTTATCTAAGAAATTATGGACCTTGGGCTAGTGTAAATACCAAAGTCACAGATAATATAATACTATAAAGCACATTGTGCATGATCTAAGATATTAAGGTATACCTGGACCCGTATTTTCTTAGTACAGATTCCAACTAAAATATGTTAGTAAATATTTTGATTCTCCATTTTATAATCTCAGCCAAAATACGTCCACTGCTAGACATAGGCCTCCTCTAAGGGTTTCGGTCCTAAGCTGACATTGTTCATCGGTTTTCCGCAAGCTTTTTCTTTTGCTTACATCTTGAAGTGTATATAATAAGTATTATAGAAATGCTGCCCAATGTCATGTACTATATGAAAATCTAACGATAGCCGCCTAACTACCTCGTACACTACCTTGAACGTAGTGTGTTTTACGACTATTTTAGTGTGAACGTATCAATATCAAGGCCAATATCGGAATAGAACGTGTCGTTCTTTTATCAAATTGCTGAAATAAATCTATTTATTGCACCTCATTTGATACAATGAATATCAATAATGATCATGATCCATAAAAATCCACCCTATGCTATTTTAGCATAAGGGACCGTGGCATCCTTGTAGCGATTTACTTTCAATCTTCTTTGGGAATTAGTAAGATGTTAATTTTATTACCGAGCATTATTAATTTTATAAGGTTGCTATCGATATAAATTTAAATTATGGTTGAAAGTAGTCGCTATAAGTCATATAACGGTTCTAAGTCGGTCTATAATATATAATATAAAGAACCTTCTTGGTTATTTGTCAGAATCATTCAACTCATTCCATTCTTATTTCCGTCGTACGTTTTATACGATTCGTGTCGTTATAGCGTATTTCACGAGTGAGTACGAACTTGTACGAGCGAGACTGTGGGGCCCAACTTGTAGTTTTGTACCAGCGATTCAAGGCCCGCGAGTCATTGGCACGTCTGCCCAGCTCCTCTCGGCGCTCGCCGTCCGCGCCGTCCGCGAAATGACATGCCTTAGGGCTCCCACCAAACTTTAGTCACGCACAACACATACTTATACTGTCATGTATTTAATTTAATTACAGTAAGTATATAGGCCGTACTTCTTAAGTCTTCATACTAAATGTTTGTATAAGAAGGTTTTACACTTTTAGTTTTCATTTCAAAACTTACTTAGTTGATTTCTTCAGCATCAACTGTAACGTTCGTAAATTCCTGAAATCTCTGCTTTTGGCACGTTTGTTGCCGAATACCGTAGGTTTACAGCATAAATACTATTACCATAATATAGTTTATACCTATCTACTCGTACATGCTTCAACCTTTGCGTGATTATTGTGTGAATGATGAATGTGGATCTAACTTGAGTTCTGTAGCTAGACCATGACACGTTCTGTAGCTAGACATTTATGAATAAATGACTATGACTACCAAGGGTTCTGTAGCTTGGATTACAGAATAATTCGCATATTTTCAGCATTCAGCATAAGTCACAGGTTTCCCTAGTTAAGGAGGCAGGGTTTCATTATTTTGTCACACCTTTACTACTTAAAATTCGGTCTGTTTGTAACCTTACCTTAAAGTGAAAAATGTAACATAGATTTTTACTGAAATAAATTATTATTAAATACATATATATCATTACGTTTGTCTCCTATCAGGATAGGCAGAGAAAATTTATCGTAAACCAGTTGCTACGATTTAGAGTCAGTCATACTTGTCTCTTTTCTTTCATCCAACTACCTCTTCATGTATTAACGTCGGTTTCTGGTACTATGTTTTAGGATATATTCAAAGGATAGATATAAATAAAAAAGAATAAAGGGTGACCTTTGTCTATGAGTGGGACAAACAGAATTGGCCAGCAAAAAAAAAGAATGTCAATTTATGTTCTTGGAAACTACTCCGCGGCCAAAAAATAAAAATATCTGTGACTGATTCTTTCAAAATTGCTTTATCACGTATTATGATTACACAAAGTATCGTATTTTTCATACATTGGAATTCGGTCATTTTAATGAAAGATAGTACAATAGAAAGTGGGTAGGAACGTAAAATAGCGTGACTAGAGAATCAAGCTGTTTGTTTTCAGACTTAAAAACTTAACCAAACTGTCATGACATCACAACCCATAAACGTCCCACTGCTGTGCACGGGTCTCCTCCATACATTGGCAGGGCTATTAGTCTACTAAACCACGCTGGCCAGAAGGGTTAGTATGGGGTCTTGTTTCGAGTTCTCCCTCTATTGCAGTGAATATTATCTGCCTGACTTACTCCCTTAGTGTACTCCTACGACACCCTCAGGATAGACCGGGGTGGTGACATTTGTATTCTTAATCTGTCACCACACGGATAAACCTTTACTAGTAGATAATATTATATTTGTTTGTAGATCCAACTTAATTTACTTAATACGTCGCTGTGGTGGTACGTCTGCCGTGCAAAGATCCTGGGTCCAATCCTTGGCTGTTGGTATTAAAATTTGCAATCGAAAAAAGCTTAGTAAGTGCCGGGAATCTAAAAATGTGGCCGATGTATGGCAATAGGCTAGTCATTTAATACATCGTACCTAACAAGGCTGTAGGTACGCTGGTTAACTGACACAAATTACGACCAGACTCAGAACAATTCTTTGTGGGTCACACAAAGTTTTGTTCTGTGTGGGAATCGAACCCACAACCTCGTGCACAGCAGGCGCATACTGCGACTACTGGACCACCGAGGCAGTCAAATATCTGATTAACATTTTCAGTAGTCCATCATAGAGATGTCGAAGTGTCGAGGATAGAGGTATATTAGATACCTTAATCATATAGCTGTACCATTTCCCTCTCACAAATTTTAAAGGTACGATTTGGTTGGCACATCTATAAAAATAAAAACTCCAAAATAAATAAAAAGAAAAAACACTTCATAGTACCCCTGCTATTATAATAGTTCAACATAATTATAGTTAGCAGCCTTTTATTAATAATAATTGGTATTTCGCAGCCCAGACGTTCAGTTCCTATTTAATTTAATTACGTTTAGTTAGCCTGGATGTGGATATTGGTATCCAGACGAGTGTCGCCGCTCTCTATGAACAAGCTCGAGAGAGGCCCGATAAGGCGCAGCGGTGTTCCCAAAATAGAGGCCATTTTTATTATTCAACGAACCGAATCGAACTGGTTTGATGGGCGCGAGCCGTCTAATCTGGAATGAACCGCCAAAAATTCTCCAGGAATCCCTTTTTTATATAATAAAACAGGACCACTTATTAGTAGTTTACACAACGTTAAAACATTCCTTGAAAATATATATGACTTTGTTTTTATTATTGGTATGGAGTCAGTTACAATAATATCGATTAAAGTTTCACAATAATTTCAATTTTAATCTCATATTAGCTGTTAAAATAATAGTAGAAAGCAATTGCATGTACTTACTTATTAATCATAGAGTGCAGTATTGCTTGCGATAATAGTGACATACATAATTATTATATAAATAATAAATAATAATTGTTATGAAACCTTTTGTTGTGAATCCTTTTATTGGGCATAATTTGCTGGGACTGTGTACCTACGTATAATTATTCAATACTAGCTGTTGCCCGCGGCTCCGCCCGCCTGGAAGTCGGTTATCGCTATAAAAAGCCTATGTGTTATTCCAGACCATAATCTATCTCTGTGCCAAATTGCGTCCAGATCCGTTTAGAAGTTTTTACGTGAAAGAGTACCTAACAAATATCCGTCCATCCATCCATTCATACATACTCACAAACTTTTACATTTATAGTATTAGTAAGGATGTTTATTGTCCACCGTAATGTATACTTTAATATATTTTGGGATCTTTTAAGGAACGACAAACGTAGGACAGAGGCAAATGGTACTGAAAAAAAAATTGTACTATAAAATAATATCTATCATTGAATATCAAAATGAATCCAAATTTTCCTTTAGGCACGCCTTAACTTGAGAACGTCTTTACCGATTTATTTTTTTTAAAGTTTTCTATTAGGGTATTTTTTAGAAGGTTCTTACGTAAAAATCACGCAGAAAACGGTAGTCGAGGCGAGCCGCTAGTTTGATATGAAACTACATAATGATAACTTAACTGGATTGTGACGTCATAGAATTCCTCAACATCACTGTCTACTGGAAACGTGCCCAGAAGGCTAGTTACGTTACCTCGTTGGATACTTCTTCTTCTTCTTATCGTTTGGTTAGTGGTCAACCTGGTGACAGAGTTATTTAGATCGCCCATATTTAGGCCTCTTTGGATACTAAATATTATATTTGCGAGAAACAAGGAAATTTTATATCTAACTAGCTGTTGCCCGCGGCTCCGCCCGCGTGGATGTCGGTTATCGCTATAAAAAGTAGCCTATAATCTATCTCTGTGCTATTTTTTTTATCCAAATCCGTTCAGTAGTTTTTACGTGAAGGAGTAACAAACATCCATCCATCCATACTTACAAACTTTCGTGTTTATAATATTAGTAGGATATTTTATTTATTTATTTATTTATTTATTACCAACTTAAATTCACAGTTTACACCACACATATAAGTTTTTGGTAGGTATATTGTATTTATTTGTTATCTTTCCCCTACATTAAATAATGTTTTGTTACAATACAATCTAAACGCCCTCTTAGAGCTGCTATGTGACCTATAGCCATGATCTTTGGGTTATATTTTTAACTTACTATTTTTGTACTTGATACTTACTACTTTATGTGGATGTGTACGATTCTATAAATTGATATATTTAGGGCACCATACAAGTGAGCAAGACCGACTGGGGACGGACCTTACAGAAGACCACGGTCAAATAACTGTGCGTGTGCATGATGCGTTTTGAAAGAAATGCTTCCTATCCCAGGGATAGGAAGCATTTCTTTCAAAGTCCTGGAGCAAAAAACTAGGTCGGCATCACGCGAGGTCGTATGCTTGTTTGCCACCCAAGTAGTATAAAAAAGACACTCCACGACCACGGACTCAGCTCATTCCAATGGTAGACGGACGTAATAATATCAATGTACGTAAAAAACAACTATATTTCGTATAAGACGTATGCCAAGTAACAAACTTATATGTCGTTACACAATAAAGTTATCAGCAACGTTTTGGCAAGCATCTGCCGAAACCGTGGCCTCAGATACCAACACTCAGATAAACATAATCCTTCGGGTTCAGGGTCACGCTGCGGGGGCAAACATTTTGTAAAGCAATCAACCAACGTAAATGTTCTCTTGTTCATAACATATGGACTCTTTATAACAAGTTTTTAGTATAAAAAGTGTGGTTTCTATTACACGTTATGGCATACATTGAACCGTGTCACATGTTGAACATTAAAGCATGTGCTAGTCATGAATAACTTTGATAATCTATATTACTAATTTGTATTATAAATGTAAAAGTAATTCTGTCTGTTTGTTTCCTTTTTTCAATTAAACGGCTTAATTTTGATGCAATTTGGCGTGAAATTAGGTGGTATTTAAGAGAAGGACACTACTTTTTATTGCGATAATAATCGACATCTACGCGGGCGGAGTCACGGACAACAGCTAGTACCAACATAGCTTTATAAGATAAAGAGTTTGTGTGTTTGTTTGAACGCGCAAAATTCTGCAACTACTAGTCGTATTTAAAAAAATCTTTTTGCGTCTGAGAGCCCAATTTGGGGCAAGTCTTTAGCTATTTAATATCAGGCTATGATTCAATGGTAGCAAATAGTAAACGTATACAAAATTTAACGTGAGTGAAACTGCGGGTAATAGTTTGTATAAAACTGTTTTGGTCTGACTAATCAATATACCATTTATGTGTAATGTGATCGGACTTATATTAAATTAATAGCTTCAATATATGGTAACATGAGTATGATTTATAGAAACGTCGCTTTCCCCTGCAGTTGCGTGTTAGTAATGTTTAAAATTATAAGTTTTTCCGTTATACGCCAATGATGATATATATATACGTTTATTTCATAAGATTTTTACAAGAATTAAAATATCAATTAAATTCAATTATACAATCAGGTATTGTATTTAAAGGTGCCTTTGAATAAAATATCTAATTGAGGTCGCAGTTCTGAGGAAAGGTGCCCAAAAGACTGGCCACATTACCGCGCTGGATCGCAAGGCCAATGCGACTCAAGTAAAGTCCAGCAGGATCGTGAGATGACTCGACTAAACGCTTAGATATCTCACAATACAGTTTGTGGGCACTTGTTCCCTATGGTCCTAGAGTTTCGACCCCAAACGCTCAAAAATGTAAGTCTGGTGCAATGGTTTTGAAGATTGCAATCCACATACACAAGAAAATTGTACTTTGTCTTTATATTAGTATAGATAATATGCAATGTGACCGCTCAAGTGCTGCGCCATATCCATAGGAATCTAACGTAGGTACCTATTACGCGGTGTGCAGCTTTTTTTTTTACTATTCATCATTGCACAGCGTGCAGATCATAACTGATGTGCTTAGCAAATTGTTAAGTGAACACCGTTTCGGTATACTTTCATCTTGATAATAATAACTACGTATAGGTACTTGTTTAACAAGATAGGTAGTTATACTTTACTATTCTTAGGCTAGACGAGTAATAACTGTAGACAGAACCTTCCTAATCGTTTCTTAAGACGCTGATAACTGCGACCTAGAGAATGAAATAGTCATTTGGTCACTATCGATCTGCATAGGAATGTAAGAGGAGCAAATAATACAAATGAATCAGTGCACCGCTAAAATTGAGTACAGAATGAAGGGAAATAATATTAACTACATAAGTAATGGCATAATTTTTTTTTTTCCTACTAACTAAGTACATGGCAGTCCCATCGTACCTTATTCTAACACTGTGCTACAAACAACATTATATACTAATTAGACTTAAATCTAAGACTTACGAATCTAAACAATGGCATAATTCAAAATATAAAACGGCAATATTAATATTGTAAAGAGGAAAGATTTGTATTTTTATATGTAACGAATAAACTCAAAAACTACTGGACCGATTTTCAAAATTCTTTCACCACTAGAATGCTACATTATCAGCGGGTAACACAGACTATATTTTAATGAAATAAACGGCAATATTTTTAAACATGTTATACTCAGTTAATATCCTTGATATTACCAATTAAGTTTAATAAATAAACGAGATATTTTTTCTAGAAATTTGGCATTAATTGTATGTATGTTTTTTATTAAAATGTATTTCGGAGACAACTATATTATCTTCAATATTGTGAAGAACAACATATATAATTTTTATTGTGATAAATGAAACAGATTTTACTAAAAAACCTTTAAAGTTAGGCTATTTAGCTGTTAAGTTGGCAACGCGTTATTGAAACTACATCTTTTAACACCCAAGTTTTGTAACCCTGGAATAAGGAAAACTTTATTAATATAATAATTACTATTAGAACTTTTATTTCAAATGCAAAAAAGTTTGTGGACATCCTGTCCTCAAGGAAAAGGGAATAATAACCTACACGATAGAAAAGAGTTAACGAATCCAGATGTAGATATATGGGAGGCACACACGAGCAGACGATTATTTGAATAACGAAGTACCTATTTAGATATACTTAGTATTTAGCAGAGTTATATGTAAATGTAGTATGTTTACCACTTGTTTGATTCCCATTGTACAGGCTCGGCCTAGTTTGTTATCAGATGGTCATGAGTAAGTTGTCTTAAAATATTACTATTATTACTACTGACTTGAAGGTTGCCATGTAAATTACACGGCAAATTTTAGTGCCTATGTCACGAAAGCATCAATAAAAAAGGTACTATGTGTATGTGGCCTTGTGATTCACATCCTCAACCGTTTAAAGTTATGTAGGTAATCATAGAATAAGAAGTAACAAGCCCTTGGCGTGATTGTCATGGTAATTATCAGTGATATGGAGATGATAAGAAATACGAGTCAAAAGCTTGGAATACGAGTCTAATCGCATATGATACGTGTGATAGCGGCTTATAACCCTATTTTTTTGCAGATTTCCGGTTTTTAAGTTTTTTACTGTTTTGTTTTTTTTTGTAACATACCTATATATTTTTAAAGACAATTCTGGCATTAGGAAAGAAGCATTGTATCGTTTAGGACTTTAAAAACACATCAAATTTGGAACAATCATTTGTGAATCACACAAATCACGCGCAGTGGTGAATGGCGAAGTAACCACTAGACCATTCTTCATTCCTTTTTTTCTTTCATTGGTCGCGTCAGACATATTTCACTTACGAATCAACTCGTATTTAATTCGATCTCTCAGGGAAACTCCAAGACTAGCTGAGACAGGCAATACATATGATTAAACACTCGTCTTGAGATACTGTGGTATTAAAGATGAGAACATATGGTTTAGCTTTCCAAATCCAAACGCTGTCCAGCCGAATCGGATTCAACGAGTGACTCTCTCTCTCTCAAGTCTAGATCTATCTGACTAGACTCTCATCTCATCTCATCATTGAGATTGGTAACAATGGGTTAGGCATCATCGTGCCTACCTCGAATATTACCAACCAAACCACAAATTTTGTACCATTCTTTCTTCATTCTTCTTGTATAAAAGGCAAACTCGCATTTGGTCGACTTATCCAATTTCTATTTAAAATTACAAAAATAACTGGTTCAAAACAGTTTTATGAAATAAATAAACTTTCAATAAACCTTAATACGTATATGACATGTTAACACGTAGAAGTACTAATAAAATACATGTTACTACTATTTTTTGCCTGAAACGTACTGATGTTGATCACCGTGGCCTTTGCCTACAGAGAACTAAATTACATTCAACATCGTGTGCTATTTGCAACGGAATGTAAATGTTACTGTATTTGGTCGCATTTTCATCAACATGGTGCTGTAGGCCCTCGCATAAAATTAAGCTCCAATAGGGGTATTCGTGTAAGGTAATTAATAAGACCTATTAATTGTTGATTCTCCTTAAGTATACTGCGAACTGGACGCGCTGGGTTAATTACTGAGAATGTTGGGTTGGTTTATGATATTGATTTGGTATATTTATTAGTTAACAATGGAAGAGAAAATACCGTGGAAGCTTTACATGCTCTCGTGCTATTGTTGTCTAGACGTATTGAATAGTTTACACGTTATTTTGGAATCATCTATAGTGTCAATGACAGAAAAGGACCGCTTTAAGATTTAATTGATGTATGAGATTTTTTTATTACAGAACTTAGTAGGTATGCAATTGATTACCGACGAATATAAGGCGACATTTGAAAAAAGACAGCTTTCTCACTAGGAAACATGAAATGCGGGACTTTACACGTAAATAATTCACGAATGAATTAGTCCAATATAAGGAACAAACATTTTATATGGATAAAGTTTTGTTCTGTGTGGAAATCAAACCGACAACACTTGTGTTGGTGTAAGTGCCGAGGCGACTACACTGTCGACCACCTGAACATTTATTTATTTGCAAGTAACGGTAGTGATAAGGTGCTTTTTAACGATATACCACGTACTTTTTAATCATTTCTCAGAATTCAAAAATTTACTCTTCATAATTTATTTTAGATAGGTAACGATTTATTGACGACATTGAAGGAAAAATAAGGTCAAAATTATAGGATATCTAATTCCGTTAAATTTGATAAGACTTCCTCTGTGTTATCAAAAGTTAATATCATAGGTGTTATCAATATCTATGATGCAAAGATCATAGATGTACGGGAGCCATGAGGCCTGAGTTTATTGACCTAAGATTAGGAGGAGTAGGAGTTAGGCAAGCACTGTTTCCTGTGGGGTACAGAGGGCGCTACTAGACGTGTGACGCGTCGTCGCAAGCGCAGCGAGGCGGACGCGGCCCGTTCGGTTCGCACGCCCCTGCAATAAGTTTTAATTGAGTTTGACCACAGGAAGCAACGGTTACACTCTACGCATAGGGTGACATTTCTGCACTACAGCATTTACGACTGTGTTCATAAAAATACTCGGTTTTATTTAGATGACTCACACCAGCAAGTAATGTATTCTGATATCGAAGTGTATATCGAATATGTAAGTGCCAATGCGCTATGCGGGCTGATAAATGCAGGTGTAATATGTTCTTAAGAAGTTAAGGTTAATATAAAAGAGGCCCCCTTTGTTTCGTTAAAATTGAATAGAATATTTTTTTACATTAAACTTTTAAAGAATCGAAGTGCGAAGCTCATTTATTACTCGTTGATCTATTCAATGAGATGAGTTGAGAGAACTCTTCCGCGGTAAAAAAGTTTACAATAAGTATAGGTGGAATTTTCCATAGACTTAGCTGATGGAAAATGTAAGCTAAAGACCGAATGCTCTGGAAATTATTTTCTGCCTTTCGGCTAGGATGATGATGATGATATAGGTACAATCCATTCTTTTTCCCTATGGATTGACTAAGCGACTTTCCATGATTATATACCCACGGCTCCGTCCGTGAATAGAAACGAGAACCGTACATTTTTTCCGGGATAAAAAGTGCAATCTATTTCTGTACCAAATTTTATCTAGATCCAAAGAGTGACAAACGTCATTATTTTTAGTATTAGTAAGAAAAAAATTAAAGTGACCTCCAATACCTCGCAAACGTTACCGGACTCTGCAGACAGAAAATCTTAGAACACCACCATATCTAAACATAGTTTTATCCGCACGAGTTGCCGTTTTATTGTGTCTGTCTGTTCTGTCTGATCTACAAAAAGTTTGTTTTTAATAATAGTGTGACAAGTCATGGTCTGCGTCTCGGCGAGTGCTTGGTCACAGTACAGTGAGACGTGGAGTGACGCTGCGCCCGCGCTCGCTTCTGTCACCGACACAAAATTGCTTTGTTTATCACTTCTTATTGAAATGTGCCTAATACAAACTACGCTAGGTTGAGGACATGGTATTGAATATAAGTATTAGTATTCTATGAGATCTTCTAATCGCTTAAGCTTTAGAGCTTTGAATACCTAGTACTTATCACTTATATTTTTTTTTTTGAAATTATTTTGATTCTAATTGCTGTAATTGAAAGTAATTTCTGAAGTTATTGTAAAGCAGAACGCTCAAATATCACCAAAAAGTTGTACATAACCCTTTAAAGATACACGAACATGTTTTTTAAAAATTTGAACATGTGAAACTTTAGAACTTTCTCGAACTTAACTCAGAGATCTAATTTTATTAACTACGGACTAAGGGTTCAAGCATCGGGATTATGTAAAAGAAAAAATGATTTTAGGAATTTTTCAAATGGCCTTTCGGGGTACAAAAAG
Organism: Trisateles emortualis; assembly: GCA_947095525.1. NCBI lineage: Eukaryota > Metazoa > Arthropoda > Insecta > Lepidoptera > Erebidae > Trisateles > Trisateles emortualis. Next base: position 12,678,296 of record OX352736.1, on the reverse strand, counting down.
TTTGGCTGGGATTACAAGAAAGTATCCAACCAGAAGTACCTGTATTAATGCGCCCCACAAATAGGATTTTAACATTTAGCAATTTGATATATTTGCCTAATATTATTAAGAGGTTACTCAGTCCGTTTAATTTATTTGCCGATTTGATATATCCTTATTCAGTATCATCTCAGTTCCATGATTCATTACTTCAAAACATATTACGTAACCACCATAAACAACTATGTAAATATCTTATCAAGAGGTAACATTTGGCTTAGCCAAACGGATGAGAGCAAAAGCAATAAACACACGCAGTAATGCCAGGCTTCAGCTAAAGGACGTTGAACTATAGGAGTTGACAGATGGCGAACAGAACTACTTTACCTCTAGAGCAAAACATCTTGTACTGTATTGTTGTCAAGGGTATACTGAACTGAGTAAGAGCCAAGACACACGATATTGTATGGATTTTAGAATAGTTATTTTATGTAAAAAGGTGGCAAATTAGCATGTTGTTTGTTACAGTATCCTATCCTAATTAGATGCTTGCAATGCCACTAGCCCGCTATTATTGCCATCATGTAAAAGAAACCGATGGCTTAAGAGCCTAAAGAATAAAATGCCTCTGGGAAAGAGTTCTAAACACCTTACTCAGATTGTTATTTGGCTGCTTTTTTTCTGTAGCATTAAGGTGATTATATTCATCATACAAAAGGAGATTATTAATTTTTTTGGATGCCATACAATTTTTCGCGACCAGCGTAAATATTTACTGATAGAATGATACTAGAATAATGGTACATTCAAGCGGTGCGTCTTATTGCATGTGAGGTGGTATATGAGAGAGAGAGAGAGAGAAAAATATTTATTTCTTACATTACATTATACAATACATATTATATTCTGAGGTACAATTATAAAATACAAGTAAAGAAATAAATGACCACCCATATACCTTGCTACATGTATATAGTGTCCAAATGCATAAGGCTTGAGAGTTTCATATATGATTTCGTGATTAGTTCATGTGTGAGTGAATGTTTTGCTTCAATATATTTTATATCGTTGATAAGTGTTATGTAAGCAATGATTAGGTTATGGAATTAACTCTCTAGCTCTGTCAAGGCTTTTCCGAAAGATTATAGCACGGGGTTCTTTAAAGAAGGAGTCAAAAGGTTTGTATAGGGTCGGTAATGATCGAGTGATACCACAGGCTGCGGTAACTGCTTATCATCAGGCGGGCTTCGCGGTATACGTGTGGCTCACAAGCAACATGCGAGTCCCAATGCATCGTATGTCACGACCCTAACTAATTTCAATATCACTAGTTCGTTGTTTGAGTACATTTACATTCTCTTACAGGTGTTTTGGTACCCTTCATGTGACATTGTGATGTTAATGGCTATTTATCTACTAGAGTCAACTGTGAAATAGTAATTATGTTATATTAATATATACATTTTATAAATGTACATATGAGTACGTATGCATGTTAATCGGCGGGACAAGTAAAGTAGAATCATCAAATGCTATTTGTATGTTGCAAGTTTGGCGAGTGAAGGAAAGATGTAACTATCTGGCGACTAAAGACATTGTCAATAGTTATATAAATTTGAGGGTTGCCCTCGATTTACCTGGGATTCCATCATCAGATCCTGACTTGATGCCAATGCCACCTCAAGAGTATATTATTTCAAACAAAAAAATAAATTTGGGAATCCACAAATGGCGGAGAAATCGGTGAACATACATAAAAAAAAACATACTGTCGAACATAGAGCCGCCTCCTTTTTTGAAGTCGGTTAAAAATAGTAGCATAAGTGTCTTGCTGATAGATACACTTTTGGACCGCCACCGCACCAAATACAAGTTATTATATTTTAACACAGTTAACGTATGAATGAAGTATGGAGAAAACCTTTGCCTCATTTCTTGATGCTTAATAATGTTAGTAGTGAAACATGTTGTACATCAATATCATGATACTCATTTTACAACTATTCTGTATAACATTATACTACCTATTCATTTGGTAATAAAAACTATGAATCACACAGTGTGCACAAGTGTTGAAATGCACATTGAACATTACTCATAATATTATAATCTAATTGGTTGATTTAAAGAAAATCGATGTCTAATATGAATAAGTTGATTACATTTATGTAGACGACCTATGGGTGGGCTGCTCAGCAAAAGTAGAACTTATGGCAACTATATACAGGTACAAATTACATGACAATAGATAGCTTCAGGAAAAATGCATTTCGGGCATCTTTACACCGCTTTTCCCAAACTTTCCGTGATGCAGTTATGGCCTTCTTTGTTAGCAGGGCAGTATCAAAATCTATTTATATTTAGATCGTTTCCATGGCGTGCTGTTAAATCTCCCTCACCTAAATCTCGTGATTGTAACTTGTTATAAATAGCCGACAATGATATGGCTGATAGCGGTGTGATTTGGGCGTCAAACGCGATTCGCGCGAGCCCCAGCGGTCGTCCAGTGCGCCGGCCTCAAGTCGTGACAGCCGTTTGTTAACTAATGGCTCACAAAAAGAAAACCGCCTGCCATTCTTCCATTAACTTCGTCCAAGTGTGCGACTGTTGACTCCGCCAATTTGCACGCGCGAATAGAATTTGTCTTAAGTACCTACTTCTATTGTATCATTTGTTATTTCCGCTTGTTCCTCGACCAAGGCGACGACGTTCATTGTCATTCAACTGTAGTATTAGATTTATAGCTTGTTTAATTGTTGCCATGCTTATAAATTATCTTTGTTGTTCCAGGATCAAGAAATTAGCGTAGATGGCGCCATGTGCTACATCGCGGGGGTCGAACTATCGCACATGTAGCCCACGCGACACATCGCCTCAAAAATGCAGCTGCGATAAAAAGCAGTCGGTGTCGGCAAGCGTGAGAACCTCGACACGTGGCCACAGAGCGCCAGACGCGAGCTCATTCATGCATTTGATTCATAAATTGTATGCGCGTTTTAAGGGCACACACGAGTCCACGACAGCTCGACATCAATCCGTTTAATGTTTGATGAAGTCAAGAGGAGCGTTTATTTCCGCGTCGCTTAAACTGCCTCGTGCTCTTGGAAAATAATAAACGAAAATACATCCGTTAACACGAAGGTAGATATTGAATAAAAAATAAGGAGTCCTCAATAAGCGTGCCGAACGAGCATTTATGGTTATTTGTGTGGGGAATGCAATCTTTCGCGGTCGATCAGCGGCAGCAGCGGCGGCGGCGGCGCCCCGCTTGCTATAAATCAGGGCCGATTGAGGTCGAGCCGGACGCGAGTTATTTTTAAAATTGCGTGCACAATATTATGTGTTTAGGTGGAATATGATAATTGCGGCGGCGAGAGAGGCGCCGTAAGCCGACACCGACTATGGGATTACAGAGTGCTCGCCGCGCGACCGCCGGCCGAGGCCCGCGGCCCGCCTGTCTCGCCCGCCTCGCCTCATCACGCCTCGTTACCACCACCCAATCACCCAACACACACATCACCGAAACGCATACAACAAAAATACACTAATTTCATCAACAATCAAATAATCTTTATCTAACCAAGGATCATCTAATCAAGCCTTCTCCATAATTGTCTCTAATTTTAAATAATTATCTCATCAAACAATAATTCACATAAAATACGTTAGTATTTAGTATTAATATACAGGTGTATGTACATAAGTGTACATTACCCACACATAACATGCCGTGGTTAGGTCATAGGTGCTATTTTATTGTTTGGCCTCACGTAATTGTATAATCCATATGCCTACCTAGATAGTCCTTTGTTACGAATACAGTGACAAGCATGACACTATAATATTCACAAATATTGAATAACAGTGTTAAAAAGCTTCGCCGTTCGCCGCTGATAATTAGGTACAAAGGAATTTTACCGAATAATCATAACAAAGCTATTATAACAACTATGAATAATGGTCTGATATTACAAATTAACATAAGATTTTTTGTCGTCTCCTTTGGTGGTGGCCGCGGACAGGTACACGCTATGAGGGTGCAGAATTCTTTGAATGGGCATTCTAGTTTATAGTAAAACAAGCAACTTTAACTTCTAAGTTCAAGTTTTTAAGTTTTAAATCACCTTGAACTTTGTTAATCTTATTTAGAAAGAATAGAGAGTGTTCTATTAGTTAGGATGTATGTCTTATTTAATTGACATAAGGTTTAAAATTGGTTGTGTAGATAGAGGTGCGAAGGTCGACTAAGCTACTATCAATCAGCAAGGCGCCATTGAGGGTTGGCCGAGGCTCGTGAGAAACCGTAAACACTTACCCACTTTATCTGATATAGATTTTTTTTGCTCAGCAGCAGGTCCAGTCAATTAATGGATTGCGCCCTTATTTGGTTGATTTTTGTTACTGACGCTGCTTAGCATTAGGTGAGACTAATTTATCTGAAAGGGTTTGACAGGTAAGGTATTACTGCGATGCACAACCAGTATTATTGTCTTATCAATGATTTTGTTATAAATTGAGTAAATAATCCGTCTCACGAGATTTGTAATTGAATCTTTACCGTAACCAGGGGCTTCACTACACAAAATTCTATGGAATCAAGTTCTTGCCTTCGAAAAGTAAGCAACTTACACACGTGTGAGTTCGATCACGGGCACCAATGTGAATTTCACTTTGTGGTATTTATATGTACCTACTTATCAAATGATTTACCATCTACTAACGGTGAAAAAAAACATCGCAAAGAAACCCACATGTCAAACATGTCTTTAGAAGAAATTCTAAAGACATATCTGATTCACCAACCCGCATTAGGCCAGTGTGTGTGATTAAGGCCTAAACCCTGTCTCTTTACTTTGATAGAGGAGAGGAAACCCGTGCTCAGCAGTGGGACATATATGGGTTGCTATTATGAGGCAAACTTTGTGATTTGCTATGAATGAACTACGCTGTTGATGCCTCATCGTCATCGGACCTGAAAGTGAGGGACTAGAGAGTGCACCTGTGTTTGCGCACAAACTTGTGCACTATAATACATCCTACGCAGTTGGCTTTAGCCCACATTCGACCAGGAATACAATAACTAAATATGGAAATGGTTCATTTAGTTAACACGGTAAATATACAAAGGATTGAATTGTTCAGTTTTATTGATTTGTGGAGCTGTGAGGTTCTAAGCGCTTTAGAATTGAACACAAATATTTGTCAGGGGTTGTGGCCTGGGCGGTCTGCTCGACGCACACATGTGCGCATAAAAAACTGTGTGATGTGTGCAGTGTGCGGAGGCACCGTGTTGACAGTGCGCATAGCTGCGACAAAGCGATGCGCCGGCACAGACCGACCACCCCACGAACACTCCCTCCTTATCATTTGAACAATGTCAACTATCCTCATCATAACTATAAATAAATACACTTCTTATTAACGTATTAATTATTTTTATTAATCTTTTCTGTCTATATTTTCCATCTATTTAAAATGTTATGTTGTAAGTAATATGTATTCTGATGTACAATAAATAGTTGTGTATGTTATGTTAGTTATGTCTTTATTGTACTTTTATATTTTTTTCAATTTTAAATATGTTACTCATTTGTATTCTAAACGCATTTATTTTTTCTTAGGATTTGCTGATACCTATTTAAAATTACACTTGGGTATGTAATGTTGGCTGTTAAGTACGGGAATTTTTATACTCCGTGATTCCATATTAGATTCTCTAATTGTGGTATGGTGGCAATCTTTACGAAGACTGATCTAAGACACTTATGCCCTTATATCTACCACATTACAGGGCATAAGTGTGTGCGCAAACATAGGTGCACGCTTTATTTCCTCGCTCTGTGAGACTGATGTGACAGCAACTACAGCAATCCGCCACGACCGGAGAGAGATCAGGTGAAGGAAATATTGCTAATTTCCGAAATTCGGACATCTATTTTGAATTTCTTGACAAAAGCCCCCAATCTATTTTTAGGTTGACCTGATATTTGAGAATCGTGAGGACCTTGTGATCATCAGCGGCATTAACGAGACAGTTACGAAATAATTCAGTATTTATATAACAAACCGTTAATACGACAGGTAGAATTCAAATGGTAAATGTGTCAGGCGACGCGGCGGCACCGGAAAAAGTGGCTATTTAATTTTGTTGTTAGTTCCCAGGATGATATCTAATCAGTGAATTTACACGCTATTACGATTGCCGCTGCATACGGATCCGTCACACGGTACGCATTTTCTTCCTAAACTAAATGTTTAGTAAAATAGAAGACTTCCTTTTGATAAGATTTGTCCCACGATTCCTAGTATCGTTTTCGTAAAGCGAATCATTATGGCGGTTTTGTTCTATAAACATTTAGTTGTTCAAACGACTGCTAAGATTCTTGGGTCGCGAAATGAAGTTTTCTGTCTAGAAATTAGCTTTGAGTTCCAAATTGTGATCGGTGTATGAAATTATATGAAACCTAATATATCGGTCGAATATATGGTGGGTATAATACACTCTAACTTATTCTTCGGTAAAAAGGCGCGAAGCTATCTTATTACATAATTATCATAGATAAAATATATACAAAAATGTTTTGGTACGCATTTTTGTTTTGGAACTATTTCAATCGAACTAACGATACTGATCAGTGAGACCATTTTTTTAGTGATTAAAAATATCTACAACTGTCTTTGATCTCTATTTTTATCAAGGTGTTGGAGCCCTCCACTTAAATCCTCTGTTTACGGTCTCCAAAACTAACATATCACCCCTTTCTTTGTAAGTTCTGTGATGTCACTTAGTAAAAATTATGTAACGTAAAGTTTGTAGGAGAAGCGGGCTACTATTATTAAATTAGGTATGGTATATGCCGGTGTCGATGGCGGTACACAAACACACTAATACTGTTTACCTAATGAGATGTGTCTGGTCCACGCGATCCATTCTCACGACCCAACATGGTATAAAAAAAAGAAATTCCCAAAATTTTAACGCAATAGATACATTGTCTCTACATAAACAACGGTTAAATTTCACAGAAAAAACATTGGGTTAGGCTAGTGTGGAGGAGGATTTACAAATTTGTTAGAATAGAATTACTACTGACTTTTAAAAAAGATTTTAAATGTACAATGTAGTTTATTATAAGCAATTAAAGGCTTATGGCTTTACAAAAGTTAAAGATTTCGTTAAAAACCTTTTTAGTTTGTATTGTTAGTACTTAGTTTAAAATTTTGTTTTACTTTCTTCTACAGTAAGTATTTAAGGCTGTAACACTGTATTACAAAAAAATAACTATGTATTCTTTTAAACACCAAAATGGTAAACAAGAACACGGGCCGCTTGATGGATAAACATCTGTAGGCACCTTTTGCAACCCTGAAAAAAATTATAACCCTTAGGAACATCGGTACATAGTATCATGCCTGTCACCCATAGGCAGAGTGCATGCAAGGTATGTTGATTGAATTCAGATCATCAATTTATTTTTTTGCCACTTTTAGTCTGTAAGTATAGTTAATGTATTTTCGTATTATATATTTTTTATTTATAACTAGCTGCGGCTTTCTGTGTATTAAAAAAACAAATCGTGTACAAATCTGTCCAGCCAGAGTCCTGAAATATCCAAACACAGCGAAAATTCAGCCCTTAATAATATTATATTGACAATTTATTTTTACTTATTTGAACTTGTACATAATTTAAACATGTGAAAATGAAAGCCTCTTACATTTTTGTTTGAATCCTACGCGAGTACCTATGCGTGTTATTTTGAGGTACAAAATTATATCTAGAAATTTTCTTTTTTGCTGATAGAGTACAAGCCCGCTCCACACTCGCGCTGCAACCATTATCTATGGAATGTTCATTCGTCGATGGGCACTGCACTTTACGCCTTCTTTAAAAATTGATTGCTTATTCTCCTTTTGGCTGCCTTTTAACAACTATAGACTCAAATTGTTATGTAAGTTATTAATTAGAATCAAACCGATTGTTGGGAATATTATTTGTACACAATAACACAATACTTATATACTAATTATTATAAATGCAAAAGAAACTCTACTTGTTCTGCTACGGTTTTATGAATCAACCGCTGAACCGGTTTTGAAATAATTTGAATGGCTTTTAATTTAGAATAAATGCTCAGTATCATGTCTGTACCATGTCGTTCTTATAGCGATTTATTTTCGATCTTAATTTGAAATTACCACGGGGCGGCGTCACCAAGAGAATATATCCCATGTATTATTACTTTTTAAACGTCATTGTTAGTATAAACAGTATTAAATGGTAAATTAAAGATTGTAATTTTTGTTGAGCGTGACTGACCTAATTGTCCGAAGCTACGAGTATATCATTGGGGTGAGTCAGTGTTTGATACAATTTAATATACTTGACTGGAATGCTGTCAATTTACTTTATTATCAAACATGCTGCCGCGTGCGGGTTCACTTATATAGTTGAGAGTTTATGCTATCATTATCATCTCAACCCGCTGCTGGGCACGGTTCTCCTTCTTAAATTTGAATGGATATTAGCCTACCACACTGGCCAGACGAATTGGTATAGAATTTAGTTTTGAGTATTCTCTCTCTTGCGGTGGCATATTATATATTGTCTGCCAGACTTACTCAGGATGGAGCTGGGTGGTAACATTTATATCCTTAATCCGTCACCACATTCGGCTATAACTTCATACTAATACTTAAGTGTACTTCTAACTGTGTAATAACCTAAGTAATTTGTAACTAAAATGTCGAACATAGCTCGAATAAATGCCATAATTAAGTGGCAATGGGCAGGACACATATCTCGAACAACTGATCGCCATTAGGCAGGAAGGTTGGAGTGGCGACTACGAAGAAAACGCAGCGTGAATCGAAATCGAAACCAAGGAGGTGGACCACCAACCTAGTGAAGGTTGCAGGCAGCGGATGAACAAGGTCAGATCAGGCACGAATGCTGGTGAAATTATTAGCCAATGTTTAAGAGTACACGTCTTTCGGCTATGATGATGGTGAGGAAAACTTCTAAATACGCAGAACTTTGTTTACTAACAGAATAAATTGTTTATGAGATTTCTAAAACTGTGAATAATGTATACTATACTGTTTACTACAATACAGTTGTATGTTAATACTAAGTGATAATTGATGCGTGACCGATGTTAACATAGCTAGAACATTTTGTACCTATTTATAAAATAAAGATTTGATGATAGAAATATTAGATTTTGACATAATAATTATGTGGACTAAGGCCCTTTACATGGGAATTAATTAATATACCTGCTGGCCTATAAAGTGGGTTTGACAAATTTCTGCCTACTTCTTCGGGAAAAAAGGTATGCGCCATGTTATGACAGGAAATTATTTTAATTTTTAAAGTGCACATTTCAATAAAATTTATTTACCGGATTAGTAGTGACAGCGTACGAGACAGAGGTGTTGCATTTTCAGGTTTATGCCCCACTCATCCGCAAAACTCATCCGCATAATTTTACTTCCCCATTCATCCGAATTTTTATGCCCTACTCATCCGATTTTCGATTTTATTTTAATAATTCCCTTTTCATCCGAAAAAGTATTCCCTTTTTATCCGACAGTAAATTTAACCACACAAGATACAGACAACAAAAAAAATTATACTCTTAAAAATAAAATGTGACTATAGATTTTTTGAATTACCGTCAACTTTGTAAATTAGGTCCATAGTTAATAAATTTTAGTTGACTTTTCGCCACACAACACCAGTGCTCTGACCAATCGTATTTTGGTTTACCGTTGGATACCCCGGTTCTTCCAAATTTTTCCCAGCTTGATCATTGCACTTTTAGCCATACCAGTATGACGGCGAATTTATTCAGAGCAGCTACCCTCACCAGTGATTAAGGATCCAAGATATACGAACTCGTTAACTTTCTCATATTTATGAAGCAAATTACAGCTTATGAAGGAAAAAGTTGAGTTCGGTCTACCACCATGATTTTCATTTTTTTCATGGTTGATCTCCAGTCTAAGCTTAGCGCTCTCTGCTTCTATTAACTTCAGCAGATTTGCCATCTCTGGTTCACTTGACGCAACTATAGTATCACAGTATATGTACTTCTTTCATACAGTAGTTCGACGGACACGTCTAGAGCAATCGTGCGGGGTACTCGGCGTAAAGGGGGAGAGGTAGCGAGCCCAAGCTGCCATACACTCACTCGGGACAAGTCGTTCAGGGTTTACGCAATTTTAATTACCTTATATAATTAATTTTGTTAAATAATAATTTCTTTTTTTTTACTTGTAAAATGGTACACATAACATGTGCTGTAAGAAACCGTATGTCATCTCGTTTAAATAAGAATTTAAATTTCCATCAATTTCCTCACACGGACGAAAGGTTAGTTAAAATTAATGTATAATTTTACCAATTTCATTCAGAGAAAAATATTAAGACAGCATAATGGCGGACAACATAAAAACATTATAAAATTAATACTTAAAATTTAATGGCTTAACATCTATTTCGTGATCCAAGATGGCGGACGTGGTTCTCGTGATGTTTAGGGGTGTTGAAAACAAATATGATATATTTTTTGTGATCCAAGATAGCGGACGCGATTTTTTCAACAAAGTCAATATAGGTATCGTTTTCGTGGTTTTTGGGGTCGCTGAAAACAAATATGATATATATTTGGTGATCCCAGATTTATAAAAATAATATTGTCAAACTCATTTATTCATTTAGACATATTCATCATTTTGTATATAATACACACTCATATTTTGCCTTCTCATAAAAAAATATTATTATATTATTTATTTTCCTGGTACCCCACACGCATTCTAACATTACAAAATATATAATAAATTTAAAAAAATATGGGACAACCCTTCGACAATTATCTATGTCAATTCGGCGGTGGCATTTTGCAAAACATCTAAGGCGTTGGCCCATTGTAAGAATGAATAAAGAGTTCTTTACACTGTGGTAGTATCATCCGCATATCTTAGATTCGTGAGTCTTTCACCACCAATACAAATTCCGCCATTTAAAAATTGATACTAAAAGATGTTACACACTTCTATTCTTTAATATTTAGATAAGTAATAAACGTAATTTTGTATTAATCAAACATATACTATTATGTATGTCCCACATTTAAACTTAATACACTATTTATTTTTTAAGTAAATAAAAAACGTCTGGTTCATAATCATAACCTTTTGAAATTAAAATAATTATACAGGTATATACTTTCTTTATATTCAAATATGTTATTACGATTAGATCTAAAAATTAAAAATTAATGTCTTCTTATAAGATTACCACATTTTTATTGTTTTAGTACCTAGTATTTAATGTTTGACCAAAGAATACTTAATATGGTGTGACAACAAAATTCTCCTTTCCTTCAATATTTTAATTACCTTATATCATGGACGCTGTTAACGACTGCTTCTTTTTGTATATTTTACATGCGTTGAAATTGCTATTTCCGTCTGTGTCTGGGTGTATACGCACAGCATCGAAACTATCGGCTGATTAGAGGATGTGCCGTTGCATATCCTCTAATCAAATCAAAATTGTGATACTGGATAGTCATGCAATATCGTTATATCGCATTGCTATCCGATATCATAATTTTACTCATGTCAAATCGGTAAAATGTAAACTGACTTTAGATCTGCTTGTATATAGTTTATAAATAATTGATGTTTGTGTCATAATTCATAATACAGTATAGTAAATATATATTGTCCAACACCACCTCTGTGCGCCTCGCTAATTAGTTTCAAATGACCCGAGTTGTTGAAGTAGTAAAATAAATATTTCATGACTAACCCATTTTTCGAGTTATGAACGTATTGAGGTTCGATATAAGGAGGACCTACTGTTTTACTTATACTGTAAATTCATATTTAATGCTAAGGCTATCACAAAATCAAAAATGTTATGTTTTTTTGTCAACCCTCCTTTTTTATTTTATTACTAAAAATTTTCACACGCGGATGAGTAGGGCATACGTCCAAATCTTTGGATGAATGGGGAAAATGTTGTAGGTATTACAATATTTATTAAAACTCATCCGGATGAACGGGGCATAAACCCATTTTCATATCATTATTAGGGGCCAGCCGGCCCCGACTTCACCCGCGTTAATTCTTTGTTTTACCCGTTTAGGAATTAAATTTCCAGAAATCCTTAGGGGATTTACTTACGTTATAAAATAAACCTTGCCAAATTTCAGCTTTTAGCTATGCGTTGACAGATAGTACAAGTCAGGACAAACGACTTTATACATATTATAGCTGTGGATAAGTACAGTGGGCAACGGAGATAGCTGAACAAGGCCGCTATATGAAGATTAGTTTTTTAGGATAACCAATGTATGAATTTGTGTGAAATATAATTTTATTTGTAGGTTTAGTCTACTTGTACCCTGTTACCAAATTTCACAGATAAATAGGTATGCAATGGTTTTCTTAAAAAACTAATCTTCATATAGCGGTCCTGTACACATAAGTCTAGTGTATTTCTAATCTAGTTTTGAGATATTGTCGGGATAAGAGAATACAATTTTGCTCGCGCCGCGCGTCGTGTGCGTAATGCGACAAAAATGTCGTCGTCTTGTAATTAGCACTAGGCTCCCAAGACATTACACAAATAGAATTGCTCTCTTTATGTTTCTCGTTACTTGTGTACTAAAGGGGCAATGTACTATATAAAGGACACTAGGCTTTAGTGGGAACTAAGCTTCACAATCTATTAATAATGGTAGTCTTCTAGACTGATTTAGGTGATAGCGGCTAATCTCAATGGAGACTGGGTAACAGCTCGGGACATATATACTCTTAAAGGTGCACAAAAGTGTGCGCAATCATGAGGTCTGATTCTCTATTCCTTCATCTTTATAGTTTGATGTGATAACAATCCGACACAACTTGTTAGAGATCGGACGCAGCACCAAAAGCTTTACGTGATTGCTTTGTTGATTACACAATCGAGAATAGAATCCACAACACGCCGCGCAGTGGTATAGCGAGGTAACTTAAGTCACTGAACCAAACCGTACGCGTGCGTAACTATAGTCAATATTTGAAATTTTACGTACAATAGGTACGTAAAATTTCAAATATTGACTATAGTTACGCACGCGTACGGTAAATTTTGTTCATTCTCTATCCGCTAGAATTTAACTAAATCTATGGTGGAGGTACACCTCTAGTCGGGCTTTCTTGCTTGTATATTGCTCACTTGCAAACAAGAAATAAAAAATGGCAGCGATTTTATTTGTTCTCTAGTTTAATAGCATCGATCGTGAACTTTATTAAATAAGTCCATCGGGCCCCTGACCTTCATAATTGTTCCTTGGTAACAAATTTGATCATTACTTGATATTTGGCTGGCTGTTGGTCTAGTTAGTGACCCTGACTGTTACGTCCGAGGTCGTGGGCTTGATTCACACCCAGGACAAATGTTTGTGAAAAGCATGTTTCTAATTATTTGTTCTGTTTGTGTAATGCAGCTAATGACTCAGTTGTTTGAATGGTGACCTCGTCATAATACACTACGCAATGTGTTGTGGGATCGATCTACATACGGGAGAAAAAAAGTGGATCCATAATTATTGATTGTTTCGAGTGTATTTGAATTGTGTGGTTTTAATGTGCCATCTGCAACACAGGAATGGGCTTTCCCAGTGCGCAAGTCATCGTCCATTGTAAAGAGAAGAAAAAATAAACTTAGACTCATCCTAAATTCTCTAGCGTAACTTGGATTGTTCACGACGCAAAAAAGGTTATATAGGCATCAACCTTATTGATAGTTTTAAAACTGGTTATATTTAGAACTTTAATTTGGTTGCTACTTTTCTTTGTTCTTTTGTTTTGCTACTTCTGTTTTTTTACAAAATAACTTTCCAATTAAATTATTTTGTATCTTTTTTAAAAGACAACTCCCGCACTAGAGAACAAGTCGCGGGGGACTTTACAAACATACAATTAACGGACACAAATTACACCCAGACTCAGCACAACTCTTTGTGCCACACAAAGTTTAGTCCTGTGTGGGAATCGAACCCACAACCTCGCGGGTACACAGCAGGCGCATTGTGCGCCACTGGACCACCAAGGCAGTCAAACGGAATGAAAAAAAACGGACCTCAACGTCTGTTTGTGCTGTCTGATTTTATTCTGATTTTCTATCTGATGATAATACTTAAGTAGCAAAAAAGCATACGGCCCGCCTGATGGTAAGCAGTGACCGTAGCCTATGGCTGTTTGCTTGCATTAACATCTCTGACAGGTGTGATATACCTCTGTCCTCTGACTACCCTTTCTTTTAGAAGGCGTATGTGTATGCATTACATACTACTGTAGAGATTTAGATGTAATTTGGAAGGAAAATACTCGCATCCCAAGTACGAAAATAGGTCAAGTATATCACTGAGGTGAAAGTGTCATTGAGGGATAGGAAATTTCTAACAAAAGGCATTGCTTGCTCTACTAATAAATACTTGTACGTTAATATTACAATAAAGGAGACAGTGAAGCTTGGACCACGGATGTTCCATTTAACGCAGTGACTTTCTCAAATGAACCAGCATCGCGGCATCGCGCATCGTAAGCTGAGCGTGTGGATATGATGTTTATTTATTTAGTCAGTTCACAATAACGGAACAACTAAGATCAATAAATAAATCCATTCGTTGTAATTCTCACAGTTTGGGCTGTCGCCTCGCCTGTGCTGAACCTCATTCCATTGAGCATCTGTCCCGCTCACTCAGAACTCGCGCTCTATATATCTCTCTCGTTCTAAAGCTTTGTGTGTAACCGCCCTCGACACGCTGTTCTCAGAATTGAGCTCGTGGCATTTTTTAGAACGCATAATAATTTGATCGGGAAATATTTATGGAAGGGGTGGCCGGACGCGGGAGTAGTCCGACGAGTCAATTATCAGCCTCTTGCACTTCTCTGTCGGTCGCCTGAAAGCCACGCAATGGGTGGCTAACCTCACCTTAGACGATGTTAACTCACAATTTATGACAGAGATAGACGAAGGGTGGAATTTCACATCATTTCAATTCACCTTTTTTTTGTTAATGCCCTATATCATTATTATCGTGTATAAATAAAGTTTTTATACATTCCAAGTAATTTTAAATTTTATCTTTAGTCTCATAATTTGATAATTTGATTATGTGAAAGTTAAATTATGAAGGGTTATTTAAGTACTAACAAGATGGATCGACGATCTAGTAATGTAGCAGCTAATGGACCAGATCATCTCAGGAACAAAACGTTAAGGAGATTCTTGTGGGAGGCCTATGTCCAGCAGTGGGCATCATTTGAATGAAATGATGACGATTTAAGTACCAAGAGCCGCATTATTGTATACTAAAATAGTTAATCATAAATAATTCGTGATTAAAAATTCAATAACGTATTTAACAACTTATAATAAAATAAACTAATTAGATATACTCTCAAACATTGCATTAACGCAATAAGAATGAATTCGTAGCAGCATTGCTACGACAGTTTGCTACGACTTTCGTAGCAGTTTTCTAGTGCATAATTCGTAGACAATTTATAGATGGAAGTGCATATAAATAGGAAACATTTAAGGACATTATCAACTAGTGTACCAATAATTTAAGGGAATTATTCTCTGTAAGAACAAACTATTGTTACTCAAAATGAGAATAAGAGAGATAGAACACTAAGAGCGAGCAGTTCAACATGATAATAACCTCCACCTTACAGAAGACCACATTCAAATAACTATACACAATGAAGTTATTGTGTTCCTGTACGTGAGTAAAGACATAAGATAGGTAGGGCACCATACAAGAGATTAAGCGTGACTGAGGAAAGACCTCCACCTTACAGAAGACCACAGGAACACAGCTAAGTAAACACACAGCGGTGTAGATGTGTTTCTATACGTGAGTATCTTCAAATAAGCTCATATAGGGTTACTTTTTAATATAAACATTTGCCTGTCCCATAAATGTGAAAGTTTCTAAGAATGGATGGATGGATGTTTCACGTAAAAACGACTGAACGGATCTGGATGAAATTTGGCACACAGATAGATTATGGTCTGGAATAACACATAGGCTACTTTTTGCAGCGATAACCGACATCCATGCGGGCGGAGCCGCGGGCAACAGCTAGTTCTTAATAAAATCAAGTCACTACTTTAAAGGATATTACAATTCAGTCCAACTCCAGTCTTAATCGTTTTTATTCACTTCTCATCTTTTTACATCAACATTAACTGATTATAATCGTTTAGACAATTTCACTGTATTACTTAAGATTAATAATATTATTTTACTACTTCATCTTGACGACACGGTTCGACTGTGCATCTCGCCGCCACGTTGTCCATTCTGTCTCCATGACAACGACTGGAACTTGGAATAGCATCGTTTTTAAATATTCGCCGGAAGCACATACTATCGTTTTTAATTGTTTGACAGTTCTAGAAGAGAGCATGCCAACAAAAGGTAGTAAAATTAGACTTCACCACATAAACGACGTTCCCCTATTGGACAAAGACCTTACTCAAAGAAGGATACTCTATAATTACGAACACTGACATATGAATTGATGACCAAAAACTTGACAACACATTTATTTGGACGTTGACTTTTCTGTTATAACTTAATCATATACACTAATATAAAAAACTACACTACACGTCTCGGCTTAGCACGGGTCGAAATTTTATTAAGTTTTCGTATGGATCCCGTCATTTTTTTCCTATAAAATATAGCCTATGTTACTCGCTGATAATGTAGCTTTCTAATGGTGAAATATTTTTTTAAATCGGGCGAGTAGTTTTTGAGTTAGATCCTTACAAAAAAATCCAAATCTTTTCTCTTTATAATTTTAGTTTAGATTATGTATTTTTTTTAACAAGATGACATTCTCGTAATTGGTTAGCCTGTTGGTCTAGTGGTAAGTGACTCTGACTGGATAATAGGCCTACTTGCGCACCCTACTTGCGAGCAAGCCATACTTTAAAAGGACTTTGTTACAGAAGACCACAGCCAAATAACTACACACAGCGGTGTAGTTATGTTCCTATACGTAAGTACATTGCACTGCAGTGCTCAATTCGAAATTGAAAATGTTTCATATACCAGTGATACTCCATCACAAAACTTGGTTTTATAATAACAGGACAAATCTTTGTGTATTGAGTACAACTTTTAGTCTTTGATCTATAACTCCTCACCCCTTCGGCCCCTTTAGGTAAAAGCTTCAGAAATAAGGAGTAAAAAATTGCTGTCAATGTATCTCTATGTAAAAAAAAAAAGATAAATACCAGTGCAACTTAAAGGTTTCACTTGTGTTTTTTGTTCAAACCTGTCTTTTTCTAGGGTTTCAGCTATGTCGTCAATAAATTCTCAAACTCAAAATTGATGTCGGTTACAAAGTAAAACTTATGAAGTTCATTAAAAAAAATTGATGCAGATAAGAAGAATTAGCAAGAAACTTAGAATATTCTTTTGTAAAAATGGTAGCAAGAAATTTAATGCAATTAAAACACCATAATTATTTATTATTAAAAAAATATTGAATCTAAATTGTATCAAAATGGTTCATCATTTTAGCAGTACAAACGTAATAAACCGCCAGACAGTTAATTTAGCATACGAATAGATAACATTGATATATGTTATATATGTATCAATGAAATAAGAATCTTTAAGTTAATCTTACTTTGTAATCAAATCAAACCGTTTATCTTTGATCCTGATTGCAATCATTGTAAATGTTGCATACAAAAGGTTATGGGACGAGGACCACGAACTGCAAGACGCAGCGTGAGCACCCCCTCTAGACAAGTGGCATAAACAGTAGTCGAATCAAATAGAATAGAAAGCTAATGTATGGAATTTGACATAAGTTTACGACATTATAACACTAATTCGATTCGACTACAGTTTTGACCGGCTGGCCTCTAAAAGGTATACTGACGACCTGGTAAGGCAGCAGATAAACAAGGTCAGCTCAAGACTACGTGCTGTGGAAGTTTTTGGAGCAGGTCTATGTCCTTCACTGGTCATGTTTCGTCTGAGATGAATACAAAAGCAGTGTAAGTAACACGTAAAAATGACATAAGAAATATAACAGGCAAGCAATGGATGAGCTTTGGGGACGTACTATGATGTCTATCTAGCCCATACGGGAAAACTCATGATACTGTGTTGTGTTATCTAATCTCAAAATTCAATCTTTGTCTATCGGATTAATAGATTAGCTTGTTTATAGACTTTGTAAATCCCCCTTTTTGTTACTAAGTGTAGGTACTCATAGTGTAGACTAAATTTTACAAACAGTTACTTACATTATTAAGACATATAGTTTTAAATTTTAACAAATTATTTGTAGGTACCTAACTGTAGAAGTTCAAACACAAACACAATATTTGTAGGTACCCTCTCTTGATAATATTAGTAGAGGTTAGATGCGTTCCTTTCACATAAATTAGCTAAATATTAATGTACGTATGAAACAAAAGATCGAAAGAGCGTATCTTTGCGTCAATCTATAGCTGTAAAGCAATAAAAGTGCACAATAAAAAAATGCGTAACAAAACAATAAAGAACATGGGCGTTATCACACGCACATTATAAGTGTTTCTGGTAATTTGTCGCAGTTTGTGCAGCGGTACTAAGTCGGGCACCGTGGCGACGTTTCCGGTGCATGTGCAAGACAATGCTGAATGGACTCATTAATAGCACAAATGAATGAGCGAGTAAACACATGTGGCAACTACCCCACGGTCTCGCAGGCGGCGGCAGGCTCGCCGCGCGCCGGCCACATGGTGCCGATACATTGTCTTATGCAAAAGGACATTACGTTCATTCACCAATTTGTGACTTTGACGTGCGAGTGGTGACTCACTTCCCAGAATCCAGCGTTTAATGTGCCGAAATGTTTCCCAGAATATATTTTATTTATTTCCGCTGTTTTGTTTACATAGTTATTTTTTATTGTTTATAAATAGATACGTCAAGATTCTTGTAGAAATAATATTGCCAAACATCTTAAAATTAAAATATAAACACTGTAATCTTTGTCTGCTTATATCCTTCTATTACTGAACTTTGTAGATGAGCCTACAAAGTTTAGTAACAAAAAGTTCTAAGTGTAATGAAGGAACAAGTCAAATCATTACGTTTAATTAAATTTACTGAAGTGCTATCTTAATTAATTTGTAACTTTAAACGAGCATTTAATTTTATCATATACTTATATAAAAATTTTAATATTAGAACAACTCAAACACGACCATCTAGTCCCAACCAAACTATGGAAAACTGTAGCACAGCCTATAATATAGCAACCAGAGATCTGGTAAACATACACACATACTTATATAATTCAAAATACACATTTAAAAAATGCAATTATTCTATACATATACTTACTTACATGTATATAATAAAATTTGTTTTTATTTGGACAATGAGTGTTACCAAAATAAATATTTATTACTTTAAAATATACTAAGTTATCCTCCGTAGCTAAAAGCCTTAAAAAGGTAGGTATTAACTTTTTATGATTTTAAAGTTGTCTTCAATCTTATAACTAAACTGCCCATAAAAACATCATAATAATATCATATTACTATTGTGTAGATAGTTCAATAAAAACTCCTTACAAAATACAGTTAATATATCAGTATCATCGCAGATAAGAATACACCACAAAAACCTAAGTAGAAACTCAAAGAACCCCTTCGGGACACAATAATATAAATCGTTCTACGTGAGCAAAGTGTTATTCTTGGATTATTGTCCATTTGTAGATAATATTGCTTCCTGTGCTTTTCACTTTTCGTTTGTTTAACTCACAACAAAATGTGGATGTACCTCAAGCGATACCTGAAGGACAATGGTCAGGTATCGAGGTATTGACAATTTGTCAGTTGGTGTTCCAAACAGTTATGTTGTTGGGTGTAGGACGCGACGAACTGGCGCCAGATATCCCACCGATATTCCCACCCCATTGTTACCGACTATTACCTTTACTGGAGAGTAAAGAGATGATGGTCAATTGTTGTTGGTACTTCCTGGGAGGCATTCTCTTGTCATCATTGTCAATTGGGAAATACGTACGTTTTGTTTCGGTGGCGCTTCATTTAACTTGATTTCATGGTTTTAAATTTGAGAAATGTCGTCCACGATATATTTGCTGTAGATTGATTTACTACCTATTCTATTTAAATATTAATACGTTAGGCAAAATTTTCGTATATTTTTTTAGCATATTGTGCGCTTGAGACTAGGCACAGTTATGGAGAACTTCTCCATAACTGTGCTAAATCTCACACTTATTCATGCGGGCAATACCTACCTCTTATCCAGGAGAAGTGAGGTAATTATAAGTAATTATAAACGAAATCACGGTCCAACACCTAGGCTCAGAACAATCATTTGTGAATCACACGAATTTATGTATGTGTAGGAATCGAACCCATAAACTTGTACTCGCAGTTAAAGTTAAGTTACAAATTAAACTGAATATGGATGGCTATAGTACCTTGCATTGTTACAGTAATATTGACTTTACTGAGATTTATTCATTCTGTTCCCATTATAAGCACAGAGCGGCACTTCACCAAAAAGATATATGTAAGTAAAAAAAACGTACTTGATATTATTGATAACATAACGATTTATTCTTTGTTTGCACATATTCCGCAGTCGACACAAGCTTTATCAATGCATTGGTGGCCGGATACCGTCTGTCTCGGCGCCTTCCCGACTCTTATCTACAGAGACCTAATAAAAGGTATTAATATTAAATAAGTCTAAACTTTCTGTATCACTAAATATTAATAACTAGCTAATGTCCGCGGTTCTGCCCATTATCGCGGTAAAAAGTACTTTATTGGCCCAAAAGCCAGTAACGTATTTACATTTATCATTTTCTATGTCATGGAAATCCAAAAACTAAGTCCTTTATAAACACCCCGGCTGCAGAGGGTTACCAGAATAGCCTTTTATAAGGTATTCTGTAAGTATGTAACAGTTAAGAATAATTATGTATTTTCATGACATATGAACAGTAAATACGTTGCTGGCTTTCCTTTTATATGTCCTCTCCAGACAAACATATTTATATATATTGAAATAAATACATGTAATAGACAAATAATATCCAAACACAGAACAAACGAATACATCAGTCAAAGTATCAGTCATCTAGAGTTAGAAGTTAAAATATCAAATAATAAAAATTGCGAATATTCCTCCCTGCGCATGCGCATGACCCGCATCGTTAGGGTTGTGCGCAATGACTTAATTGGGATATAAATAAGGTCAATGTAATAATCAGTGGTGATATTTTTATGCCAGCAAATAGTGGTCACGTGGCCCTAAATTCGCTACAATTGCCAGTCGTGTGGCACCCTAATCAACTGAATGACTCAGAATGATGTGATTATTGTGTTACATATATGTAACACTATATTGTTTAACTTTATAGGGGCAAAATTGCTCCACGAACCCTATTAATATTATAATCGCAAAAGTAAATCTGTCTGTATGTATGTTACCTTATCACGAATAAACGGCTAACGGATTTTAGTAGGTAGGAAATAAATCGCTATATTCGACATCTACGCGGGTGGAGCCGCATGCAACAGCTAGTAGTTAAAACATATTTTAAATTATTTAAAAACTCCCTCATTGGGGGAGAGGGGGGGGGAACAAGCCACAATTTTTAATTTATAAAGTAGTTATATTTCAATACTAGTTGTTGCCCGCAGCTCCGCCCGCGTGGATGTCGATTATCGCAGTAAAAAGTAGCCTATGTGTTATTCTAGACCATAATCTCTCTGTGCCAAATTTCATCCAGATTCGTTCAGTAGTTTTTGCGTGAAAGAGTAACAAACATCCATCCTATAATAATATGGATCCTAGGATAATGTTACTTTTAATCAGAATATTTTGTTATTTAAATTTTTTGTGAGGTATAAATAAACATTATTATTATTATATTATTAATCTACGAACACAAAATAGCTCCAGACCCAGAACAACCAATTGTAGTTCAGACATTTTTTGTCTTGTGTGGGAATCGAACCCACAGCACGAAGTAGTAAATGGCGAGGTAACCCACCATCCAGTCAAATTAAAGCAGGGTTATTGAGTTCCGGTCTGTAAAATTTTTATTACTATAGTTATAAAATCGTAAAAGTAGCACATTGGAATATGTAAGCGACCAAATGGCGCCCTTTCCATGAAGGGCCGCATAAACTAATATGTCTATGCGCAATTCAGATTGCCGTATATCGTGGGAATATAGCGGTATATTGACAATGATAATGTGAAATTGACAAATATATGGCTGGGCCTTCGTAATTCAATATGCATTTTAAGAAACTAGTGGCCGATCCCGTCTTTGTCTGGGTTACACATTTTTTTACTTTAGCGGTTATATTTTTGAAAATCCTTTTTCAAATCTAAAAGACGCCTATATACGCATACATTTTAATTCTAACCACAGGCATGTGTATGAAATATCATGATTTTAACTTTAAAATTAAACTTCCACAGAACAGTGCATCCCTTATTTGATCCACATGAGGGTGAAATTTCCAAAAATATCTTCGCTTACGTCATTTTAGAAATCTTTGTGCAAATCTTCTAGTTTGTAGTCCCAGCGGTTTAGGCTCTGCGTTGATGAATCACGCAGCTAAGACAAAGTAATTATATAGTATACTAGGGGTCGCCCGCGACTTCGTCCGCGTGGTAATTTGGAATATTTACCCCGATTTTGCTAATATCACTACTGTTTCGCTCCTATTGATCATAGCGTGATGTTATATAGCCTTCCTGAATAAATATGCACTATTCAACAAAAAAAGATTATTTCTAATAGAACCAGTACTTTCTGGGATTAGCGCGTTCAACCAAACAAACTCTTCAGCTTTATAATATTAGTATAGATATATGTATTTAAAAACATTGATTACGTTACACTTTTTTTTTTACATAACATTCCCGCACTAGAGAACGAGTCCTGAGTCGCGAGGACTTTACAAACATACAATTCACACTCGTAACGAACATTTATGAATCACACATTTTTTTGTCCTGTGTGGGAATCGAACTCACAACCACAGGCTTAGTACTCAGGGTCACTAACCACTAGACGAACAGGCCAGTCGAATGACATAAAACATTATCGATGAGAAAATAATAAATAAATTGTAAACGTTTCACATAACCCAATTCTCATGGATACAGTGTTACTTTTCCCATATTATACTTACATATGTAGATACGATTGGGCGTCATGTCATTTCATAGGTCAGTATTGTTGATAAACGGGCGGAGGGCGAGCGCCTGTACGTGCATCAGGCTACAAGTGACGTAATCGAGCGGAACTTCAGATTTGTCATCAATGCAACCAAATTTAATAATACTAGATGTTTACCGCGACTCCGTCTGCGTAGATGTCGGTTTTTGAGATAAAAAATCTCCTTGTCTGCTTCTTGAACTTTTATATAGCACCAGCCACCAGCCTTCTCTTACTACTGCTCCGCTTCTTTTAATCATAGCGTGATGTTATATAGCCTATAGCCTTCTTGAATAAATGCACTATTCAACAAAAAAAGAATTTTTCAAATCGAACCAGTACTTTCTGAGATTACCGCGTTCTACCAAACAAACAAACTCTTCAGCTTTATAATATTAGTATAGATAATATGCATCGAGGTTCATGCATGAAGAGGTTGATGCACGTAGAGGAAGCGAAAGAAGTATGTTTGGATCGAAGTAGTTGGCGTACTATAGTCTCTGCCTACCCCGATAGGAGACGGGCGTGATGATATTGTATGTGTTATACATATATGTAAAACCTACTTCTTAAATCACTCTATCTATTGCTGAAAACGGCATTAAAATCCATTGCGTAATTAAAACATCTAAGCGTAGGTACAGATAACGGGAGCGTAAAGATTAAATGCGTCATAAGCATTTATTTAGTAGGGATAATAATGGTTCTGCAAACCGATTTTGGTCAGGCGCGGGACATATTATAGAGCACAAGTGTGTGCGCAAATACAGATGCATTCTCCATTCCTTCACTCTCATAATTCGATAAGACGGCAATCCGAGCTGACCGGAGAGAGATTAGGCGTAGAACCAACGGCATTACTTTCGATTACCGATGTACCTACCTACAGGTTAACCATCGCCGATGTAGAATCTTCGAGCATCTATTGTGGATTTATATCTACAAATATCCACTAGTAGAGGGAGAGCCAGCAACGTTTTTACTTTTGTCATTTTATAAGTCATGAAAACCTCTTTTATACCTGCAGAATATTAAAAAGTTCTTGTGGCAACCGTCCGCGGCCGGGGTGTTTAACCCTAAAATAACAAAGAGGGTGAGAAATAAAACATAAACTAAAATACTTAATTTAAAATAGAAAATATTGGCAGTACCAATCTCATTTACTACAGATTTTAGGACTGATACTATGACCAAATTAAGTTTTATTTGTTAACCTCTTTATTATTTTAAGGTTAAACATCCTGGCCGCAGAGGGTTGCCAGAAGAGCCTTTTATTATTCTGCAGGGTTATACGAGTTCGTTTGTGAGAGAAGTAGGGCACCATACTAGCGAGCATGCCCGACTGGGGAAGGACCTCCACCTTACAGAAGACCAGAGCCAAATAACTACACACAGCGGTGCAGTTGTGTTCCTGTGTGTGAGAACAGCAGTGGTATTCCGTAAGAGCAAAAACCGAGCCACCGCAAAAACCGAGCAAAATCCATCTGTCAGATTGAAAATCGGTATTCCGTAAGAGCCCTTTTTGACGTTTAGTCAATAGATTGTGCCGTCCCCGAGCAATCACAACTGTCAATTTTGCGATCACAACTGTCAGTTGTCATCGCTGTTTCTTAGAGAATTAGCCGGCGGGTCTCCAGCGCTCATTTAAGTATGTGTTTTGAAAGAAACGTATTCCTATCCCAGGGATACTCCCATCTTATAGTCAGGCGGACCGTATGCTTGTATGCCACCCAAGTAGTATAAAAAAAATAGATCATAAAAGTAAATACGTTGCTGGCTCTTGGTCCATAGGTACCTATTTTGGTCCGACCCTGTAATCAAAGCTCATGGATCAGCAGTTGCAGACCACCAATACACCAAAACGGTTACGTTTATATAATAATATGTATGTATGTATGTAAGTAAATACCGAACATTTATATCATTCAGTTTCGTAACTGTACTCAAATATAAATCATGCTTTATCATAAAACTATTAACTTACTTACGCATTACTTTTCTACTTTTTATTTATTTATTTATTTATTTATATTTGGAAAACCAACAGCTTATACAAAATAATTAATATTTAGGTTATGAAACATAAAGCCAATTACAGGTTTTCACGAATAGCATCAAAACAACACACAACACACTCAGCGATCAGAATATGTCACACCTTCAACAGAAGGTAATCTAGGTACTAACTATGATCAAAAAAGTTAAGGTTTAGTTGGCTGCGCACTACAGAGCTTTTGGTATTAAAAGGATCGAAAGAGTACTCTTTACACAATCTATTAAGGTCGCTGCTTGCTCGCACAATATATGAATTTTGTCTATAGTTAGAAGATGAAAACGGGACAGATATAGGAGGGTTGTACCTAACTGAGCGTTGCGGAACATTAAACTGCAGTTTTTGTAATAGGCTAGGGCAATCTATTTCATTGGATAGTATTTTAAACATGAAAGAACAGTCGGCTAATCGTCGTCGATTAACAAGAGGCTGAATGTGAAATTTTTTGCACAGATCAATGTAATTATTCGAACTATATGGTATCTTTAGACGAAAACATAGAAATCTTAGAAACCGTTTTTGAATGCTCTCGATTCGGTCAATGTAAATACTATAACGTGGATTCCATATTTGTGAGGCATATTCGAGGTGACTTCTGACAAATGTACAATAGAGTATCTTAAATGTTTTGGCTTTTTTGAAGCATCTAGAAATTCTCATCACAAAACCTAAGGCCTTCGAAGCTTTAGCGATTATTTGCTCGATATGTATATCAAACAATAGCTTTGAATCGTGGTAGACGCCGAGGTCCCGTACTCCATCACATCTTGGTAATACTTGCCCCTTCAGTTCATAAGATGCTAGTAGCGGCAAGCGTTTCCTACTGAACGAGACTACTGAGCATTTAGCGGGGTTAAGGTCTAGTTTATTTATTTGACAGTAAATATCAAGACGTGCTAGGTCAGACTGAAGAGCCTTCACATCCCTTGCCGATGATATAGTAGAATAAATCTTCATATCATCGGCAAAGCATAGAAGATTAGACGTGTGGAAGCATGAGTCGATGTCGTTCACATACAGGATAAAAAGCAATGGGCCGATCAGTGATCCCTGGGGAACGCCGCTTGGGATGGAAACCCAGCTCGAGATATAATTACTGACTACGACAGCCTGAGACCTATTTTCCAAATAAGAGGAAAACCATCTGAGTAAATCTCCTCTTATGCCGCTATTAAATAACTTTATTTTTAGGATGCTGTGATCTATTCTATCAAATGCTTTACTGTAATCAGTGTAAACGACATCGACCTGTGCCCCACTGTCCATTCCTTCAGTCACATAGTCGTTCAATAACACTAAGTTTGAAGTTGTGGAACGGCCTCTCAAAAAACCATGTTGCAAAGGACTAAAGGAATTTTTTAACGCGGCATAAACTTGATCGTAGATGACTCTTTCGAAGACTTTTGCTAGAATACATAATTTAGATATTGGCCTATAATTAACAATGTCGTTTTTCGAGCCTTTCTTGTGAACGGGACTTATATATGCAGACTTCCATACCCCAGGAACAGTAAAAGTGGCGAGTGACTTCTTAAAAAGTAAACATATCGGCAAAACAATAGATTTAGCACAGCCTAAAATAAATTTGGGTGATAAGTGATCCGGGCCAGTAGATTTAAATGGATCAAGATTACTTAGCAATTTTTCAATATAGTCCACATTGATTTCTATTGAGCTAATGTCGTACAATACATTATTACTATTACTATCTACCATAGACGGAACAAGGCCATGATTGGAGTTACTTAATATATTAAAGTTCAATGTGTAAATAGCACACAATAGATAATAATAACAATACCAACTCTCTCTTTTTAGAAATACAATCATTTGCGATCTGACCACAAATTCCTATATTACTGATAATCTGCATTTTTCATGTCCTTTGTTTCTCACTTACCTAGTCTTTTTTAATTCATTTTTTTAAATATATTTTGGCTTTAGAAACTTAGTTAAGTCATATTTTACCACTTAATGCATGTTGAGAATACCTTTGCAATAAGAAATTTGTATGTAGGTATTTTTTTTTCAAAAAGAGTTTCCCTAAATAAGAGAGCATACACGCTGCGCTGGCCCAATGTAACTGCGACATGTGGGTTTTCTTATGATGTTGTTCTTCACTATTAGCGGATGGTAAATCATTTGATTACTACCTTACCTTATTCGGTCGGAACCGAACTCAAAACTCATATGTTAGAAATCGGTTACTGTCCCACTTGGTGACCACTGTACATTAGTGTACATACAATAGATAGATTATTAAAACTTTAGTCTATGATCAAAGATAGAGTAAATCAGGGATAATGTGCCCCACTTTTTTAAATTTAAGTAAAATATAAAAAAGTGGGGCACATTATCCCTGATTTACTCTATCTATATTTTCTGCAAATAATACGCGCATGATTTTCATACGTACTCTAACTTTGGTTCCTTATTTTTTTTGTCTAGTGAATAAACAAAATTTGGGCGGGAGCACCTGGATACCAGCTTGGACCGTTTGAATCCATCCAAAAACGCGCTGTGAGGATTGTTGACGATCCCAAGCTCACAGGCGGTATTGATCCACTAAGTCTCAGGAGAGACTTCGCCTCCTTGTGTGTGTGTTCTACCGCCTGTACAATGGGCTGTGTTCTGAGGAATTGTTCGAGATGATGCCCACGGCCTCATTTTATCAACGCACCTCTCGCCACCGACAGGGAGTTCATCCTCACATCCTTGCACCTCAAACATGCCGTACAGTAAGATTCCAGAGGAATTTCTTACCACGTACGATAAGGTTGTGGAATGAGCTCCCTGCCGAGGTTTTCCCAAGAGACTATAGCATGGGGTTCTTCAAGACGGGAGTTATAAGGTTTTTAAAGGGTCGGCAACGCGTGAGTGACACCCCTGGTGTTGCAAACGTCCATAGGCTACGGTAACTGCTTACCATCAGGCGGGCCGTATGCTTGTTTGTCACCTTGGTAGTATAAAAAAAAAAAAAAAAAAAAAACCGTATATTTTGGATCAAAAATAAAATTGTGTAAATTTTTGATATTTATACGCATGGTGTCAACATTTACTGTCGTTTACGTGTTGACGAGTAAAACCTAAGTTACACAAGTGGATGCGATTGATTGTGAGATGCAAAAGTCCGAATTGTTCTAAGATACTCGTTAATTTCAGACTTTTGCCACTCAGCTTATATCTTACAAAAGACCTGGGGTATTCATGTAACTGTATACTTACTTTTGCGGACGAGATAGATGCCAAACAATAAATAGTTTGAATGTATATTTAATCAACATTATTATTTGTTAAATATACATCACTGAGGCGTATACCCCGGACTGACCCTACAACGGCTGGTGAATACATCTCGTATGCGTACGCGCATACAAACATGTAAAGAAATAAACGCCGGAGACGACATTCCCGACAAGTGCCGCGGCACATAGCATGTATGTGTACCTATAGTGTTATAAATTTTACGGGCCACGCACGCACGACAACTGTTTACATAGACAGATGGAATTTTGAGTTGAACGTAACTTGTGCCCCATTCATCCTAAATACATACATTATTATTATCAAACTAACCTGACGTTTTGTTTTATAGACCATAATTTAAACAGGGACCTTACCATAATTCACTCTCGATCTTAATTTGAATTTGTAACAATGATATCTAAAACTAGGTATAGTTGACGTCTTGCCAATTTCAAATTTAAATTAATTGCTAAATGGACGTTATGGTACGGCCCAAATATTTTTTCGTTACTTACCTATGTTTTTTGTAACCCTTACTTTGTTTAATTAAATTTTATGTATGCTATGTAATATAACTGATGTTAAGCAATTACCGTGGCCTATGGACGCTTGCAATACCAGAGGTATCACCTGCGTGTTGCCCACTTGAGTATCCCTAGGATAGGAAAACGTTTCTTTCAAAACGCATTCCCAAATTAACGCTGGAGACCTGTACTCACACACAGGAAACTACACCGCTGTGTGTAGGTAGTTACTTGGTTGTGGTCTTCTGTAAGGTGGAGGTCCTTGGTTTGGTCGCTAGTATGGTGCTCTACCTCTCTAAAAAAGTTTCACGGTAGATATTATAAAATGGTCATTTTCACGATAATTGGTATTTTTTATAGCCTACAAACGTGGCTATTGATTGAGGTAAAGAAACCACCCCACAGCACATTGAAGCGTGGGATCCGTCGCGGTGGCATTCACTAATAGGTCCTTCAAATGATCTTATTACTTTTGTATTATTGTCCAATATTTTTTGCATTACCTTCGACAATAAGATTACCCGTGCACACAAAGGCGACGTCAATACATTTGTGCTTTTTGCAAGATTCAATGGTATATTTTGTAATACTTTTATTGATGGCAAATGATACTTTTTATAATGTGTTCATTATGTATAATATGCAATTTTAACACGGCAAATACGAAAAGATTACAATTATAGTCGATATTCAATAAATATACGTATGCAATTTTAATATAGTACGAAAATATTATATGCAATTCTAAAATTACCTATACT
Source organism: Trisateles emortualis (assembly GCA_947095525.1). Lineage (NCBI taxonomy): Eukaryota > Metazoa > Arthropoda > Insecta > Lepidoptera > Erebidae > Trisateles > Trisateles emortualis. The sequence continues at coordinate 12,648,420 of OX352736.1, read as the reverse complement.
AATATCAAAGAAAAATAGATCCTTAGACTGTGCTAATATTATCAAGAGACAAGGTTTGTATTTTTAAATTTTTGTTTGTAATTAATATGTAATCAAAAACTACCGGACTTCAATTAATCTCTTTCATATAGAAAGCTACATTATCAGCAAGTCTCATAGGGTATTATTGTTGTCTATATTATTATTTCTATATATCTATATTATTATTTTTTATCTTAATTTCTTAAATTACCAGTCAGATTCCGGGAGTGCCGCTAGTTCTATAATAATCTTGTTGGTAATAAATGTAGCTAAAATAAAGTACGATATTCAGTGGAGAGGTAATAAGAGATGGCTTGTGTGTGGTTTTTAGGGGTGAGTGGCGTCGAGACGGCGCCCTACCCTGAGGGTGCTCTGGTGCACCAGGAATGCGAGTTCGCCAACTATCACACGCCCAACATGAGTTGGATCTTTTTTAAAAGGGCGCAATTCTTGGAAGCATCTCTCGAGCGGTCGGAGGCTGGCGCTCGCCGTCCATTGTGGCGCGGCCGGCTAGTTTTGATCTTATTGTTAATGGGACGCCAAGTTTTTTCAACCATGTTCGGAAAAAAGGTATCATAGGACCCCAGCGGAAACGTTACGGACCCTTGTGAAGTAAAATGGATATGTTCTACGAAGGAGGTGTTATTTTAATCGTAGGTCGGCTTTGTTGTTCAGGAATGTAGATGGCCTGTCATAATTTTAATGGGCAGTTTCTCAGACATTCTATGAACCTGATAGTGTACACGTCCTGAATATTCATCAGGATTCCATGTTAAGGGCGAGCTCATACATCGGAATGTAATGACAAATATTCTCTGTCTATCTAATTTCTTACCAAACATACATATATTAAATTGTTTCTCCTGACTGACGAACGCGCAACCAAAACTATTAAGTATAGTTAGTTGACATTTAAAACATACCAAGGTTTATTTTATAACGTATGTATCCACTAAGAAAAGATTTTTGGGGATTCCTAAACGGGTAAAAAATTGTTTAACCCTTACGAAATCGGGGCGGGCCACTTAGTCCATAATAAAAATAATAGTTTTGTGGTTTGAAACAAAAGAAATCGAATTTACGAACATGTAATTGTATACACACTGCAGAAATAAGATATTCGCCCAACCTTCATAACTTTCTCTTTCAATAATTATGTGATAACTCAGTCACGCATAAAGGCGGTGAGTATCCAAAAAAACGTAATAACTCTCAATAGATATGCGGGTTTGAATGTTTACCTTTATTTATTTATCGTTAGCCATTACTCTTTTATGTGGCGGAGTCTTATATGAAGCGAAACAATAATGAATAAACGGTACTTGTAGGTACCTATCTGTGGCCCACCCACGATGCGTTTTGTAATGACATAATTGCAGACCGCTTGCTATAATAAACATTTTAAGAATTGTGATTACGCGATTAATATAATTTACTTACCTACTTAATGTTTATTAATTAAGATAACTTTCCTACTCTAAATTTTACCAAGTGCATACGGATCATAAATATTTACAATCTTGCTTTAAGAAAGACCTCTCGCCACCGACAGGGAGTTCATCCTCACATCCTTGCACCTTAAACATGCCGTACCGTAATTTCTTACCACGTACGATTAGGCTGTGGAATGAGCTCCCTGCCAAGGTTTTCCCAAGAGACTATAGCATGGGGTTCTTTAAGAAAGGAGTTTTAAAGGGTCAGCAACGCGTGAGTTACACCCCTGGTGTTGCAAACGTCCATAGGCTATGGTAACTGCTTACCTTTTGCTTGCACTTTGCTTACTAGGCGGGCCGTATGCTTGTTTGCCATCATGCAGTTCCATGGTTCAAAAAGAACGATGGAACTGCATGATGGTGAAAATAATTTAAGGTTTTGCACCAACTTACAGGTCATTTGTATTGTTCTTTGTTAGCCGCTTCGATCAAGTATCGAATAATAGACCTGCCTTCTCCTCCTTTCCTCCTTAATTCTTTAGACCAATTTCGGCCATGGCGTGGCACCCAATCAGCCATCGCCGTAGAACATAAAAGTACACTCTCAATTTCCTTACTCGCATGAGTCCGATGAGTGGCGATGAGGCAGCAATCCGACACGAACGGGAAGAGATCAGGCGCAGGAACAACGGCTTTACGAGCTTTCCAAGGTGCCTTGAGAAATTCGTAAAGCCGTTGGTCCTGATTTGGGGGTTTTATTTTTTTTTTAGAAAATGGGAACCCATCTACAGACTGATTGCGGCAAGCTTGCTTAACTTTGCAGGTGTATTGATCTGCGGCTATTGCTTAACTACGTGCCTCAGGGTACATAGGGTATAGGCACTAATAGGCAGTTAGACCCGTCGTTTAAAAATAATTTTATGAAAATTGGACTTTTGTTCGGTAACATTAGGGTTGAAAATTGTGTGAGGCATTTCGTATTTGTTTGCACAGATAACTTGGATGTTTATAAAAATAATTAATAAAATTTGATAGAATTTAATTAACGTTTGCTCTCTGTACGTCGTTGGTGTTATCAAGTATGGACCCCGTTATCTATTAAAAAATAACGTTTCACTTAATGTGAATATTTCTTGAATTGATTTTATACTTAGCTACGATATTAATTTGCGTTGTGTCATGTATTTGATTTGATACTTATACGAGTACCTACTTGTATATTTTTTGTTTATTTGCTTGCCCTGCTCATATAACTCCAATTGAAAGCGTTAGAAACATTTGCACTCTGGCACATGCTAAGTTTTTTGTTTGTTATAATTGTGACCCTGTTGGTACAGTTTAAGTGACAATTTAAATATACATTATACAGATGATTAATAATTATTTGAAGTATAATATACTGTGATGGATAAGCGCAGTCACAAGACTAATATTTTAAATGTGAAAGTTGGTGAGAATGGATGTATGGATGCTTCTGTTTCTTACTCTTTCACGTAAAAACTAGTAAACCGATCTGGATGTAATTTGGTACAGAGATAGATTATAATCTGGAATAGCACATAGGCTATTTATACTTTATAATTTTTATCGCGATAATTGCCGGCATCCACGCGGGCGGAGAAGCCGGCAACAGCTAGTTGAATAATTTTATTTAATTTCTTACTTATTTATATGTGGCAATAATTTTAATATCTCCAAAACCTTTTAAATATATATTATATTTACACATTAATGGAGATTTGAATGGATGAAATTAGTATGGATTCTTCACATATACCAACAAACTATAAAAATGTATTTGTGGGCCTGTGTTTAGTTATAAGATTTATGTAAAACTCTTTCTTTAATAAAGATACATACATACAATACATAATAATATGTACGTTTGTACGTCCTGTGTGTGTCGTGTACTAATTAGACAGAATTGTGATGATAATAGCAACACTGGTACCGTGTGATATAGAGCGACACAGACAGTGTTGATACCACTTACCGTACCGCTCTACTTGTCCCGATAGAGTACAACTGTGAAGATAAACTAGGTACCTACCTACGTGTGTGTATACACCATTATTTACTTAGCCGTTATGTTATTATCTGTTTAGACTTAGTTATAGTTGAAATGGGGCCGTACCATGACGTTCTTATAGCGATTTATATACGATCTTAATTTGTGTTTTGTATAAGGACAATCATGATATCTTACGAATTACATTTAAGATCGTGAATAAATAGTTATAAAGATGCCATGGTACAGCTACAGTATTGTTGTAGACATATTCATTTGGGTTTGAATAAAGTTAATCCTTACAGAAAATTACTTGTTTTTCCTGATAGGAAACATCAGGAGTTGGCAATGTTACATTCCCAGACGTTTTAAAGTTGTGGCTTTTTTTACTAAATGTAAAAGACATAAGGCTATGTTTAAGCTCCTAAGCTACTGAGCATCTACGTGCTTCAAAATACACTTTAAAAGTCGGTCGCACTAACAGTTCTGTGGTCGCACTGTTAAATCACGACAGAGGCCTAAATATGGGCGATCTAAATAACTCTAACACCAGGTTGGCCACTAATCAAACGATAAGATGAAGAAGGCTATAAATTAAAACTATGGTTTAAGAAAACAGTGTATTTTCACGCACACATAAGTCAGTTTACAGCTGGTAACATAGAGCCTTCGGATACCGGTTTCAAAGTCGCTCGAAACATTTGAATGACTCGAAATTCTTATAACGAATTCTTAAAGTCGCGAGTTCGCGATTTGCGTTCTCGTCGTCGGGTCGTCTCCATGCGAAAACTGCCTTCGAACATAACTTCTACACAAACGTGCCTTGGAATCCTAAACAATAGGGGGAGGCTACCTAGCTAACCTGGACCTAACATTTCTTAGTTAATATTAGTATAGGTACAAATTGTACATTAACTACAACATTTAGTCATAACGCAAAAATAATGAAGCTATTACTATTTACAAGAAATGTACATACAAATTGTGATGTCTTATAGTTTTTTTTTCGGAACCGCTAAGAGCTATATTTCCCATCTCGCTTGCAGACGAAGTATAATGAGCGGTTGTTAAAATTATGAATGGAACATCTTCCGACGAAAGTGTGCTTGTGTGCGACAGTAAGCCGTTGAACGCGGGCCTCCCACACACACTACTAAACTGAATTCTTATCGCGGCGGCATGTGTGAAAGCTAGCTTGGATGTACTATCTGATGTTTTTTTGATTTTTATTCTGGAACATTCTCTTACCTGCTTACCTAGGTATTTCTATATGCATATGCAATTACACTGTATGATTCAGCCTTTCTATTGTTTCTTCTACATAGGTACTTTATCGTGATATTCTTCAAAGACAGATATAGCAGAAATTCTGCCTATTTAAAAACAGTATAGTTACTATAAGTTGTTCGGTTGTGAGTCACAAATTATTCTGATTGAATAATAACTATGAGAAACAAATGCTATCCAGTCAAATCAAACAAATTGTCGTTCCATAAGGATTATGTTGTCAAAACATGCTAGTGTGCGTTTTTTTTTGAAGGAATTTTAAGGTCCAATTACAGGCTGCCATCCATTAACAACTTATTTATAGTGGGTACGAATAACTTGCGGCTTTTTAATCAATCATGAGGGCTATTATAAGTGGCATCCGGTGTACGACAATTGTCCGATTACCAATATAATATGCACACGCTTACGGGTGTAGCTATAGCTTTTACATTATCTCAAGACCAAAAATAAAAAAGATGAACTAGCTATGGGATTTGCGCTAAGTTCTTAAAGCCAATTTATTCTAGTCATTTAGAAATTACATAAAGATAACATAAGTATTATCATCAAACTCATATAACAAAATCGTTTCTCCTGACTGACGAATAACACACAGTTGACTGCCTTGGTGGTCCAGTGGCCGCAGTATGCGCCTGCTGTGCACGAGGTTGTGGGTTCGATTCCCACACAGGACAAAACTTTGTGTGATCCACAAAGAGTTGTTCTGAATCTGGGTGTAATTTGTGTCCGTTAATTGTATGTTTGTAATGTCCCCCGCGACACAGGGCTTGTTCTCTAGTGCAGGAGTTGGCTTTTTAAAACTAAAACTAAAAGCGCAAGCTTAAGTCTAGAAAGCTGAAATTTGGCACATTGGTTTCTCTTACATATAAGCATCCGCTAAGAAAGGGTTTTGGGAAATTTAAGCCTAAACAAATAAACATTGTTAAACCCGAGGAACTCGCTAGTATTATAATTTTGTGTTAGTTGAATATTCTGCCATTTCATTTTTTATAGTATACTAAGGGGAGGGGGTTCCGGAGCCCCTAAACCCCTGCTTTGTAATTGTTTTGTTATTTATTAGTATTTTTTTAAAATTGTTAAGTACTTATTTATGTATAAGTGCTGATTGACCTCTGTGGGCTACTGAAAATCAGCGCCTAGCATTACTGCCTGGTGTTATAATGAACTGGATCCCATTTTGGCGTAAACATGAGACACACATAATTTAGTAAGTTAATATTGTAATTTACTTGTGTTTCTAAATTACTGCCAAAAAAATATTCTTTCTTTCTCCTTATATACGGCCATGCACACGATTATGTTGAGGTTTTAATATGATCCGCGTCGGGCAGTGGGCACACACCGCAACGCGGTCTTGACTCAACAAATGGAATGCTGTTCCGACTAGCTCTTACAATAACAAAAGGAAAAAGGATACGGAGGCGAAATCAGTTAGAAACGTCAATCATTTAATTATGTAATTGTAGGTGTTTTTGGCATATTATAAATATGTATCTAATGTTTTAAATTCGCGATAGATTTCAAAAATAGTCATTTTGTTGTACACAAAATTATTGGCAACTATACCTAATTAAATTTTTAATCTAACTAATATTATAACTGTGAAGAATGGATGTTTGTTACTCTTTCATGTAAAAACTAGTGAACGGATCGGGATAAAATTTGGCATAGAGATAGATTATACTTAGTCTGGAATAGCGAATAGGCTTTTTATCGCGATAACCGGCATCCACGAGGGCGAAGCCTACGGGCAACAGCTAGTACCTATAAAAATAATAACGTTAGAGAAATCTTTTTACGAAATATTTCATGCGATTTTAAAAGATACACTTTATGTATCTTTCAATCAATTAAGTTACTCGTAGAATATCCTGTTCACAAAGTCACTTGATCATAAATTAGGCAAAGCCTATGGACCGATGATCGCTGGAGCAAGCGAGTCCTTGAGTGGAAACTGCGACTTGGTAAATGTAGGGTTGGATGACCCCCGGCCAGATAGACCGATGACCTTTAGAAGGTTGCTGGGGTAGACTGGATGCGGAAGGCGGAGGACCGCGTGCTATGGCGTAAATTAGGTGACGCTTATGTCAAGCAGTGGACTGCTACAGGGTTATTGAATAATATGGCAACCAGGCAACTAATATTGAAATATAGGTACTTTAGATAAATAACAAATAACTTGTGCTCATCACATAAAGCTCTGTCCCTCTGACTCTCCAGCTTAGCAGTCAGGGTCTCTAACCTCAAGACCAACTGGCCAGTCAACCAGACCGCAGGCTGTATTGGTGATCTATTTTATTATTTTCATAGTTTAATAACCTTCTTCTTTAATTCAAAATCTATTTACAAATTCTTATTAGACTCACTTGATGGTTCTTTCTTATTTGCTTACTTGCTATATAAAAACTTGTTGTGTATACGATTGACAGGGCAGAGTATTATCTAAGTCCATAGAGCGATTAATTTTCGATCTTAATTTGTAAGATGTCAATATTATTCTTGTTCTAATTCGTTTCGCTCTTGGCAGAGCGGTCGTGGTCACGATGATTGTTTAATGTGGAAGAGGCTGATGTAGCTCGCCTTACGATGCCTCGCCATTATTCCTGTTATTATTACCCAGCTTTAAATTACTTAGCGATCTATCCAAGCATTTTCAAAGTCAGTCTCACAAATCACAATATGCTTTAAAAATACTAAGAGGCGAAACAAACTGTTAAAGAGCTTATAGAAATATTTGATGTTACGTTTCTCTGGTGTGAAGATAAAAGAATTATGATTTCTAATAAAATTCATTCGACGTAAGCAACTTTTATGTATTTAAAACACCATCCCTTAAATATAAATGAGATATTATTAATGGCTTGTAGTTTCCGGTCTATGATATTGGACTATTCCAGTCTTGGGTACAAATCCCACTCAGGATTTTTTTTTGTGATGCGCACGATTATAATGTTCTATGTCTGCCTGATTGACTGATTCATGAACACAACCTCTAGGGCTACAAACTTGACATTTTGCAGGAAGATTTCTTGAATGACGTAGGTGAGTAAGAAGGAATTTTTGAAACTTCAATCCCTAAATAAGTAAAAAAAAAATTGCCCAGGCAAAGTCACGACGGGCCGCTAGTCCATAGATAAGAAAAGAAATTTGTGTACAACGTTTTTATAGATTAAGCTGAATATTCACCGACATAAACATGTCTAGCCGGGCCGGGCTCGGGTGAGACCGAAGCTAGTAGATATAAGAAATGTTCATTATGTTTTCAGCTGATTAAGTAAGATAAAGGGACACTAATCTGGTTCCACGTAGATAGTGAAATCCGCCCCATTACACGGGCTCGAGTGGCCAAAGGCGGCCGACCACCGCACCGCTACCGCCAGCGCAGCCACTCGCCCAAAAAATACCCCGAGACGTAACATAATATTTCCCAAGCAGCCTTTTATTTATTAGCTGAGCAAGACGCGGCGCCGCGACAACTCTACTTCCCAGAACTGAACATCGACGTGTCGGCACAAAGCCGTTACACATATATGAAAAAACAATATTTATGTCGATGAAAAAATTGGGATACGACGCGTATCTGAGCACCGTGAACTATGCGCTTTTTGTTCACTCCCTATTTGCAGGAATCCGCAGGTACCGTTTAGTACAAAAGTATTAATTTGTTAATTTGATGGCTAAGTGGGCGTGGTCATGTCTGTTAGCGCTAGTTTCGCAAGCGTATATTATACTCATTTAAAGGCGTATCCTATTTAACCGCAGATACATTTTTTACAATTGTAAGCGGTTTGTAATAACAGGCCTGCTGTGACGGATATCTGTCTATTGATTATTACAATAACCATTACATGTTACGGGCGAATTGTACTTTTATGAGAACTCCTTCAATGTATAGATACAGATAGCTATACAACTGTCGCTGTCTGTTGTTATGTCCTCAAACAGTAACTAACTTATAATAGCATCGCTATAATGCTAAACTATACTCAAAACAAAGCAGTATCTTGCCTTTGTCTCCCAAGGGGTAGACAGACGTGTAAGAAACTCATGTTTCTTAAAGACAGACAGACGATAGTATGCATACCTATTTATAGTTATAGAGGGAGCCACTGAGTTGTGAGTTTCGCCCATTGATCACCTGACATGTGGCATCTTTCACAATAGTAATTTAAGATATAGGCATTCAAAGAAAGAATTAACACAGATTTGAAATAAAAACGTCTAAACGAATCGCTCTTTTTACTCGTACATTAGGAATCGGGAAGCATGGTGCCTACTACTCGGATTGACCTTAATTTAGATCGTCACTAGTCGTAACTGCTGTTAAATACTGTTATCGAGATATGACTTCAGGTAAGTTTTCTATATATCATTTCACGTAAATGTATATGCTGTTCTACCTATTTCATTGTTTTTCAAACGATAGCCACTTACAGCCTCTCTTTTATGTATGCTTTATGTATCCGGCCCCTGCCAGCTACTTTCACCTGTCTACACATCTAAGTCAAATCGAAGTTTACAGTTCAGACCCTCTAGACAAGTGGCATAAATGGTAGTCGAATCGAAAAGTCAAAAAAGCAAATGGATGGAATTTGACGTGAGTCTACGATTTAATGTCGTAAACTTACGATTTGACTATCGCTTTTGCCACTTGTCTAGAGGCTCAGGACCTTTACCCCAATCTGTCATCTGATTGCTTTAGCTATGAAGTTGTCTAAAGTGCAACCAATCAAATTAATTTTTCGATAATAACGTTTTATGTCTATGGATCCCGCAATGAGGTTATCAACAAATTATATTATTGTTAACTATCCACATTATACTGATTTTGTGTTGATGATTTGAGTAATATGAAGGTGGATGAAGGGGTAACTGAGTAGGAATGTAACCTACTTGTAGCCCATGAAGTATAAGTTGAATTCCGAACTATAGCAGTGGCAATGTAAATTTTGTTTAATAGACTTTATTGTGTACCTACTAATCAAACAATTGACCATCTGCTAACGATGAAACAAAATGTTATAAGGAAACTATTCCCTGCAATAATAAATTCTAAAGGCATGTCTAATCTAACCACATGCATTGGGCCAGTGTGTGAGAATTAAGGGCTTAACCTTCTCATAGGGTTGCTAGTATAAGAGCAGTCGGCAGAATAAATATAATTATTATCGTCATCTCCAACAGCTGGACATAGGTCCCTTCCAGGAATTTCTATAACATTCGTTGTTGAGGTGACTTGGTACATCGGCCTCTTATTAATTACATTCGTAAATGGGGTATACACATGCTATTAAAATCGTTTATCGCCGATAAAAACCACTCGTTAAACCAGTTTAATAAATAACAATAAGCGGCCTCATCTGTTGTCTACAGCAGGCTACGTATTGTGATGTCTATTTTTATCCATGATCATAATAAATAAGCAATGAAATTGTCATATAATTACAAAGTCGAAGAAATTTTATCATTTTCTGATACCTGGATAGCCAAAAAACAAAGTCGTAAAGCAGTATAAAAATCGTACTCTCTGCCCATAGTCTTACAAAAAATATCAGTGAACACACTCAAGAAGGGTAGAGCATCATACAAGCGAGCAAGCCCAACTGGGGAAGGACCTTCACCTTACAGAAGACCACAGCCCATAACTACACACAGCGGTGTACTCCTGTGTGTGAGTATAGGTCTCCAGTGCTCATTTAGCCATCTTAAAGATCTGGTGTAAAAAAATCGGTTGGCAACACGCAAGTGATACCTCTGGTATTGGATATTGTATAAGCATCCATAACTGCTTAACATCAGACGGGCCGTATACTTGTTTACCACCCAAGTAGTATAAAAAAGAAAGAACAATCACCTTATAGAAGACCAGATAATTAAGTTCACACAGTGATGTAGTTGTTTCAGTACGTGAATACAGGTCCAGTGCTTATTTCGGGAGGGAAGGCTCCAGGTATTGCAAACTTCAATAGACTACGATAACTGCTTACCAAGCTGCTAAGTATCCAAAAAACTTGCGGTTTTCTAAACACAGTAGTGACACAAAGGACCAACAGAATGTATCGATGAGTTGCACAATATTTTGTCGACATTTTCTCGTGATGTGTCTGATTGCGATCATTAATCTACCTGTCAACCCAATGTCACGCTAATGATAGTTACCAAAATTCATAAGTTTAATAGGAGGGGACTGTGTTTAACAGTGGTAATTATGTGACAATATTGTTAAGAAATAATAGGCCAGTTCACATTGATATTTAATTTTTTTATATATTATATATATTTGTTGCCTAAAATAAATGGATTTTATTTTTAAAAAGTTTGTCCTGACAGACGATCAACGTAGGTATAGCCAACCAAAACTACTAAGTCTAAGGAGCTGAATTTTGGAATATAGATAGATATCATTTATTTATGACGTAAGCATAGACCAAGAAAAGATTTTTGGAAATGCAATAGGTACCTAAACGGATAAAAAATAATAATTTGCAAATTTTATGTTTTACTTTTTTCTCTACTCTCGTTTTGTTTTGTACATGATATTTTTCTTTTTGTGATGTTTTTATCGCTGTTATTGTGGGCTTTGAAACGAATTAAATGTATAAAAAAAAAACAGTTTAACCTGGCGCGGGCGCATACGGGGCGGGGTGCTAGTTACAGGTAACATCGTCTAATAGAGGTAGGTGTGCCACTACATACGTAAGCAAGCATTACTGGTGATGAACCTACATTACAGAAGACCACAGCCAAATAACTACACTCAGTGCTGTAGTTTTGTTTGTGGACGTCTATATACGTCTCCAGAGGTTAGTGACTCTGACTGCTAAGCCGGAGGTCGTGGGTTCGATTCCCACCTAGGACAACTATATGTGTGATGAGCACGATTGTTTGTTCTGTGTCTGGGTGTAATTTATCTATATGTATGTAAGGATATATTTAGAAGTATACTAGCTGTTGCCCGCGGCTCCGCCCGCGTGGATGTCGGCTATCGATGTAAAGACCATAATCAATCTCTGTGCCAAATTTCATCCAGATCCGTTCAATAGTTTTTAGGTGAAAGAGTAACAAACATCCATCCATCCATTCTCACAAACTTTCACATTTATAATAATAGTAAGGATAAGTATGTTTACCATTTGTCTGGTTGTCATAATATTGGCTCCGACTAGTTTGGGATCACGGTGTGTGAAATTATTATTTTTATATTATTTAAGAATGCGATTTTTTTAAAACGTTTATTCCATTGTTACCTACCCATAATACAACCGATGTAGTCTTTTTAAATATACATACATATCAAAACATTTCTTTCACCATCTTTGTCACAATATATTTTACTTATAGCCGCCCGCCCCGGTTTTGCACGGGTGGTATTTCCCGGGGTCCCGTAATGTTTTTGTCAATATAATTGTATAATATCATCATCATCTCAACCCATAAACGTCCCTCTACAGGGCACGGGTCTCCTCCATAAATTTGGAGGGATATAAGCCTACTATACCACGCTGGCCAGACGGGCTGGTATAGGGATTTTTTTTTATACTACCAAGGTGACAAACAAGCATACGGCCCGCCTGATGGTAAGCAGTTACCATAGCCTATGGACGTTTGCAACACCAGGGGTGTCACTCACGCGTTGCCGACCCTCTCTTGCACTGGATATTGCCTGCCGGACTTACTCCCTTAGTCGACTCTTACGACACCCACGGGATGGAATGGGGTGGTGACATTTGTATTCTTAATCCGTCACCACACGGAAAGAAAGAAATAATATATAGCCAATGACATTCACAAATAATGGGGCTAAAAGAATTTTACAAAATCAGTTTATTAGATCCAGAGATTGCCCTCTAAAATGTCATAAACACACAAACTTTACCTCTTTATAATATAGTAAAGATTCCCGGGATTTCTTATAAGACTGTTTCATGCTTTATTTTTCAAAGATACACTATACAATAAATACTTTATATATTTATCATTATAGCCGTAAGATGTCCACTACGGGACTAGGATTTCCACAGCATTTGGCCCTGAGCTGACCTTGTCCATTGGCGGTCCCACAACCTTTACTAGGTCGTCAGTCCACATTGTTAGAGGCCTGCCCACGCAAAAATATTTGAATTTGATTAATCATATCTTATTTATATAAAAAATACTCATTATTCTTGTATAGCCGTACTCGTTTATATATAGCCAAAAGAATTATTCAAATTATGTAAATTAATATGGGACAACCCGGTGTTACAAGGGAATTACGTCATAATCTGTTATTATCTAATGTAGTGACGTCATTCACTGACAATGTCGCACAGAACCATTATTTATCTCCTTGTCTAATCAGCAGAATTATAAACAGACATAAACATTAGGTACACGTGTAATCTCTTAATTTATTTTCAGTTATACCAATAATATTCTAGCTAATGGATTTAGCTGGTGAAACACTTTTGGATTAGATACCTATACGAAGTTTTAAGAGTTAGTACCGAAATTCATAGCTCTTATAGTTTTCTTTCATATAGGTACATACAAGAGGCATACTAGAGGCTTCGCATGGGTGGACATTTATTTAGTTTTCATAGGAATCCCGTTTTTTTAAAAGTCTACCTCATCCTAAGGTAACTACCAAAGTTCATAATTATAGCTTTAAATAAATCTGATAACATAAAATTTAAGCGGCCATATTTTAAAAAATCCCTCGATAAAATCATTATTATCCTATAACACCTATATTGTTCACAATCTTCGTTCATCAAATGCATTGAACGGCCTTTCCAATCAATTAATTCCAAAGCCAGGTACCAAGTTTAAAAAAGTTGCAGCTACAGGTTGATGTCAAAATTACCTCGATTTTATCTCAATATTTCTCAGACAGTTATATCCAGTAACGAGATAATGTTCCACTGTAATGATTTATTGTTTATGTTCATAATTTTTTTTTTCTTATTTAATGTTGTTTTTAATTATGTGGAAGTTATCATTTATTTTTACGTGCAAGTACAAATTGTAACAATATTGTGAAATAATGTTGACCTTGTGAAAACAAAAAATAAATAATTGAGTTCTTATCAAATGTGTTATTAAGTTTTTGAAAACATCCCAAAGTATAGCCCCTTGAATGTAAAATGACAAAGAATAATATGTACCTAAAAGTTTCAGAATCTATAGGAAAAAATAATATACAGGTACCTAAATGGCCATGGTTCAAAAATTATGCTTTTCATCGGGTTGCTGATTCAAAATATTCAATCAATCAAGTCAATATTTGGACCGAATAATTTTTGAATGTAAAATCTCTAAAGTGCAAATACAAAAAAAAATATCTCCAACTATGGCGTCCACTGATAGCTCACTGATGGTTGGCCGCTGTTTGGCTTTGGCCGTGATATTGCCAAAGTCCATGAGCGAATTACCATCAGGTGAGATGCTAGTTTTCTGCTACCAATGGCAATAAAAAGTGCAATGAAGTACTAAGCACTACTATTGTTATGAAATTCAGACGGCTTAAAAATCTCTGGCACCTTGGATACTAATGGAACGTTTAATAGTATTATAATCTACCACATTCTGGGATACATTTTTATTATGCCATAAACCATACTAGTTACCTCACTAGTTCGTAGAAATATACCTTTGTAAACAGCTTCCTCGGTTAAGGGATTAAAATTTTAAACCACCTGTAGATGAATAGAACGTCAAATCAAAATAAGAAAGCGCCACGTAAACTGGCCGAGTGAATGCACTTGACACCGTAATAAATAGAAGCAACGGCTAACAAAAGGACGGGAACCCGGGAAACGAACCGAAGGTATTTCGGCACTTTGACGCCGACCTCTAAGCCGATTGTCAATGGGTCTAGCTGTAATCTGTTTTTGTTGCAATGCTACGAACTGTATACATTTTTTTAGCTTCCTCAATTTATGAATTGTCATTTTTGAGATTTGTGTTATTGCTTTATTTGTTCATCGATTTTTGGGATTATATCGTTTCATAAATAAAATTATTTCAGGATAAAATTCAAAACAGAATTCTTGTTTGTCGTGGGGTGAGATGATTATTTTTTAAATTAAAATAATCTGTATTTTAGTATGCGAAATTGTTCAAAAAACTGTTTTAGTTTCGAAAGATAGCAGCTGGGTGCGTAGAGTGCTATGTATGACTTGCGCATTGTCACCCCGTAAAGCCTTGTTTGGTATTTTAGAGACGGATATAAGATAGCATACAATTGGCACCTTGACAGTTTTTATAATAAAAAGTTATGCGTGGTCATACGTAAAAAAAAAAAAAAAAACAAATATACAGTTACGTATATACATATGTACGCTTTCAGATGGTTATCCACAGATGGTATAGTAGACGCGTTTTGTGAGTTGATTCTGCTGGCTAGGTTTTCACCGACGGACACAAAAAAGTTGTTAATGTGATTAGCTGAGGTGACAGGATTTGCTGCAGTAAGTAACAGAACCTCATTCGTTTTTTCGTCGTTTAAAAATCTGAAATGTATTAGATATGACAGCTTATAGATTAACAAAAATTATACATAATAATAAATATGTTTTATTTGGATGAAAATAAGTGTAACTACTTTATTTTTGAAATGTAAACTTGCAATTTTTTATCTATGGATTACAAGAACCGAAACGCGGGCGGGGCGGCCATGTTTGAGCATCCTATGACGCTACATTGCACAAAACATCTGACATCTCTCGTTTTATTAAATTAATATTTGTAGGAAAATAAACTGAGTTATAATGACTATAACATTTTGATTGCTCAGCCGAGTTTTGGAATGCAAAAAATCGCATAAAGAACCTAAATAAATTGTTTTCTTTTGCTTATTGACGTCACAGTGAAGATGACAAGTTACCGCGAGAAATTCGCGGTATAGTTTAAATGTATGAACAGAATGTTTTCTCTCCTATTAAACAAGCTTTTTTTAAAGAAAAATATATTATAGGAGGTAGAAAATAAGCAGCATTAAACTTTAAAATCCCTTTTCAAAAACTGTCAAGTAGCCAATTAGTATCTAAACAAGATTCTACAATAGATGTAGGTATTTGTTTAGGTTCCTGATTTCCTAATAATATTATGAGCAAATTTTAACTCAAAGTCGTCATAATCACGATGCAAATATCGTGCTACTCGTAAGTGTTTGTCTAAACCAGTAAGCAAGGACAGTATTTATATCTGCACTCAGTTTCAACTATTATATAGGCACTGCGGGCTTAGGGCTGGCCTAATGTGAGCACCGTAATACATTGTTTGACTTGGACTTTGCACAATTTGTGTGTTTGCGACTTTAAACTTGATCATATCAGAAACTATCGTGTCATCTCTAATCTCAATCCATAAACGTTCCAATGCTAGGAACAGGTCTCCTCACTACACTTGGAGGGATATTAGCCTACTATACCACGCTGGCCAGACGGGTTGGTATAGGATTTTGTTTAGAGCTTACCCTCTCTAGCAGTGGATATTATCGGCCTAACTTACACTTCCTTAGTCGACTCTTAGGACACCCTCGGGATGGAACGGGTGGTGATTATTTGTATTCTTAATCCGTCACCACACGGTTTTTGTAATCCGTCGCGAGTTCACGACACTATCGTTCTTTCATTGACGGAAAGGGACACTTCAAGCTCTGTATCGCGGGGGACTTTACAAACATAAAATTAGGACACAAAGTACACCCAGACTAAGGACAATAATTTTTGGGTCACACAATTTTTTGTCCCGTGTGGGGATCGAACCCACGCCACGCCAACCAACCGTGCAGTCAAGTCAGTTAGTTGTAAAGGTATCAGAAATATATCTATGTAGGTAAAGTTTTGTTGTTCTATATAGTTGTCTTGATGAGATGAAGTCGGAAGATGGATAGGAACTCAACGAAAGAAGATAGCCGCGCCGTGTTTTGACATTGATTTATTGAGTAAACATTTATGAACTACATAGTCATCGAGAAAAGGTTTTACTTAAAATATATTTCTTGAATATAAACTTATTCTTTCTTTTTTCTTTTAAAAAGACAACTCCCGCACTAGAGAACAAGCTCTGTGTCGCGGGGGACTTTACAAACATACAATTAACGGACACAAATTACACCCAGACTCAGAACAACTCTTTGTGGGCCACACAAAGTTTTGTCCTGTGTGGGAATCGAACCCACAACCTCGTCCTCAGCAGGCGCATACTGCGACCACTGGACCACCAAGGCAGACAAATTTATTATTTTGCACCTTCATATGATTGCTCTGACCTTTATTCATATGTGAAATTTGGGATCATTTTGAATTATAATTGATAAGATATTAACATTGTCAATGTTTATTAAAACCATAATTCGTACAATTTGTGATAAATTATTGGGAGTCACTGTCACTATCAGAATAACCTGCTAATAAAGAGAGTCCTGCACTCGGCGTCGTCTCACTACTCTTACTTGCTACACTTGTACTTACAATAGCATCTGAAGCCTTTGTACTATCCGTTTCACAATCTTTCTTACTTTTCACTAAGTTGGCTAAAGCTGGCTTCTTAGACATTACACCAATACTCTTGTTCCATAATTGCGGTTTCTTTACTTCTGTACTTTTTTGTGGTAAAACTTCTATTCTTGAAGATTTGGCTGCAGGACCACTGTCCTCTTCCACAACTTCTTCAATTATTTCTTCGATTACTCTTTTGCTTGCTGGATTGTTAAATTTTACTGATCTGGAAATGTGAAATTTGATATTTAAAAGAGGGCTCCATAAGAGTAAGCAAAGCAAGGGAAAGATATCTTCAACTTGCAGGACACCACAATCAATTAATTGTATGTTAGTCTATAATAGATGGCGAGTCTATTGGCATGTACTAGTCATATTACCGTTATTTTACCAGTTCATCCCCTACATTACATTTTCAAGAGATCTGAAAATGTAAAGAACTCGTGGAGGGGGCGTCGTAAGAGTCGACTAAGGGAGTAAGTCAGGCTGGCAACTTCAAGTGTCTGCTAGCCTTCTTCGACTACATGGGGTTATATTAAAAAATCTCCTTTGCACAATTCCAGACTCTGGACATACACTGAACGTACCCTTAAATATTTTTTATTTGATTGTGATGCCTCTCGTAACTCTGGGTAACTTATAGTAGTCGGCAAACATCTTGAATAAAAGTAGGCGTAGTTCGCGAATTTACAGTGATGCAGTCATGCTGCAAGGTCCATAGTTCGACGGTATTACCCAATGACGTGAATCCTTGAATCCTGTGATTGGTTCATTGTGGCGCCCACCTATTGCGCCCGCCATGGTATGTGCGGGGTGCAATAGGTGGGCGCCTAAAGAGACCTAAAAACACTTTTTGCGCATTTGTCCAGATGTTAGTGTTAGATATTCTATATATTAATTTGCTACGAATTACCTAGTTTCATTATCTATGGTTAATATTTTTTTGAAATCGTTGGCAACACTTACGCTTCTTTTTGTTTAAAAACGCGACACCGTTATTACTGATTCGTAGGCGACGGAGTTAAATTGTTCTGAGGAGTGTCTAATACAGTTATAGATAATTGACTGCTGAGTTTTACTTTCAGCCATACCATCAGGCAGGCTGTATGCTTGTTTTCCACCAAATAGTATATAATAATATAAAAAAAGTTTATTATACTAACTTTATAAATTCATCATCTTCTTTTTCTTCTCTTGCTTTACGTTCATCTGCTGTCTCAGGTTGATATTGTTTCAACATGCCTTCATAATCAACAGCACGCTGTCTCCTGTTCAACTCCTTCAGTTCCTCTAGACTCTCCAATAATTCTATTTCTTGTTTTGATTGTTCTGTTCTGTATTCTGTAAATATAACATGAAATTAATTAATTAGTGGGTAGCTAAAGACTAAGTAATGGATAGAAATATGAAAGAGTATTCATCAGTAGTGTTAAAAAAATATAATTTAAAATATTGAGCTAGATTTGATATAGGGATAGCTGGATGTCTATAGACTTCTTAGGCTAAATTTTTTGTCATGCACAAAGCATGGAATTCTAGGTAGTTTTGGGTCATTATAATTATTATATAACTCGACTTCAGTCAGCCGATAAGGGCATATGGGGTGCGGCCTTTTACTCAGCAATATGTTGTATATTCATTTTCGCCTCGCATATCCTTATGAGTCCCAATCATTTTACAAAAATATTGAAAACTGTCCACATTACCATAGTTTCTCTTACATATAATGCAATGATACAACATTATTATCTGATATATATATAACTCTTTATTGTACATCATAATACACATTGCTTACATAATACCTCTTGGAGGCCTGTGGAAATTGTGTTATAATTAATATAAGGATCCTTCTGGTCTCACGGCCACTCTTGGGCTGGGGCTCCTTTGCTCAGCTGTGGCATTTGGCCATAATGCCACCATAATTGTTACGCCACTGATTATTGTGACAAATACTATCTTAGCATCATGCTTTTTTCAAACCAAAGAGGTAGGCAGAGGCATGACACACTCATTTTAGTAGCCTTTAATTAGCCATTTATGGGCAATAATTCCAAACTCTGTGTAATTTTCTTACAGAAAAACTGAATAACACTTACAGAAAGATGCAAACAAATGAATGACATACCTAATAGCTTCATCGGGTTATTAGCTTCTTCCTCTTTTTGTTCTTCTTCTTCTCGTTTGGCTTGTTCTTCTGCAAGTTTGAGTGCCATAAAGTTTCTAGTCGCTCCAGCTTCTATCTCATAGTCTGTGTTTCTTGGATCTGTCTTAAATGATATCTCTTGGAGACATCTTGTGCACTGAAATTAATTATTATCTATATTTTGAGAATAGATTGATAATGACCGTGTAGATGGTTCTGTTGTGTAAATGGTTATCTCATTTATTATTGTGTGGAATGTTGTATGTTCAATCTTTGCAAGGGACAAAAAATTTAGTGATTCTACGGGTCACGAGTGTCGTTGGGTCAGCGAAGTCTTTTTTATTAAAAGATTTATGTAATACTAGCTGTTGCCCACGGCTCTGCCCGCGTTGATGTCAGTTATCATCAAAATGTTGCCTATGTGTTATTCCAGACCATAATCTATCTCTGTGCCAAAATCCAGATCCGTTCAGTAGTTTTTACGTGAAAGAGTAACAAACATCCATCCATACATACAAACTTTCACATTTATAATATTAGTAGGATTAAAATAATGTAGTATTATGCCAGTTTTTCATTATTATTATAAGGGGCGGCCAAGCATATTATCTTTCTTTTGGCTATATGGTGTAGGATTATGTTACTTACACTTATTTACATAATTATTACTGATATAAATTTAAGATTTATACACATGAACTAATACATTTTACTCTGTTATTCTTTTATTGTTATAAATTCATATATACAAGTTAAGCAACTCAGGGTCTTGGATATCTGGACGGTATGCATACACTACCACTGTTTTTATTGATGTAATCTTTTTCTAGACTTTTTACTTTTTAATACTTGGGTGGCAAACAAGCATACAGCCCGCCTTCTGTTAAGCAGTTATCGTAGCCCATGAGCTCTTGCTCCCTCTGGTATTGTAAGAGTTCATAGGCAAGCCCGGGATAGGATAGAGATAGGAATATGGTTCTTTCAAAACACATCTCTAAATGAGCGCTTGAGACCTGAACTCACACACAGGAACACAACTACAATGCTGTATTTAGTTATTAGGCTTTGGTATTCTATAAGGTTGATGTCCATCCCCAGTCGGGCTTGCTGGCTATATTATTACTGATGCTAGCAAGCCTGACCTTGCTTGTCATACTTCTTTGTCATACATCTACAGTGTATGAGATATCATTAAAAAAAACTATTAGCATTAAACCGGGTAAGTAAAATCGAGTATTCTATTCTACACAAACAAACTTACTTTTATATAAAACCTGTAAATCCTTATTCCAAGGTAATTCTCATTCTCAACATCTTCTTTTCTCGCATTGAATTTCTTCCCCTTGTATATGTATTCGCCACAGGTCGCACAACGCATGTTAAAGGGAGCCATCAAACGTACGGTGTATTGACGGTTTTTCGCTAGTTTCATGCGAGGGATCTTCGAAGGATCGAAGTCCGGAGGATAGTATTTCTGCAAACAAGAAAAAAACTCGGTTATAGCCCAGCCCTAGATTTGGAGATAGTAAATCATGTAAGAAATATAAATTAATACTTACGTTTAATACTTTTCTTTCAGACATTTTCTACTGATTTACTAATAAATACTGTATATAAACACGTATTCACTTCAAGTCAACTTCAAGCTATCACGTTTTGACACAATTGACACTTTGACAGCGTAATGCTTGTTGTAATGTGATTGATTAAAATAGAGTTGCCAGCCTTACCAAACTTCAAATCAGCTTTTGGGATGAAAAATTTAATTTTTTAAATTTTAAAGTTTTTATTATGAAATCATACAGTGATACATATATTACCATCCGCCAAACTGCACAGCAGTTTGTTGGCAGAAAGAGTACTCCCTCCTTAACACAATATATTAACAACATTCTACTTATTTTATATTATTATTAACTAAATTAGCATATTACTTAATCGCATCTATTGTTATGCTATAGGTACAATAAACTTTACTACTCTTATTAAACAATTGTTGACATAAATCTATTTAAGTAAAATTCCTTGCTTTTGCGTTTGAATGTGTATTTAGAAAAGCAGTCTTTTATTATATCGGCTGGCAATCCATTACAAATATTTAAAATATAAATCACTAGGACGAAATTGTGTAGATACTTAGATAGAATTTGCACTTTAACAAAAAAAAACAAGCAAACTAGTACATTATGTGCCAAAGTACTTTAAACAGTCGAAATATTGTCAAAAGCAGGGCCAAGGATGCCGACGACGACGCCACCACCGTGCGATGATTCAATTAATAATAATTTATTATAAACATCTATAGTAAATACATATTATTAAGATATTCGCGATCACACTGCGTGACTGCGCACGCCCGCCAAACAATCGCAGAACGCGCGGGTGCAACCCGCCGAGGCTGCGGGTGACTACGGTCTGAGCGATTCTACTAGTTGCCCGCCATTATAGCGTGATCCGTATATAACCGCGCACACCGTGGGCTTAAAACGCGTCGTGAAATTCTATGAATGAATTCTATAGGAGCTGTGGGGCCGCAACCACGTCGTGCGCGGGTTAGAAGCACTTCATAAGTCTTTAGCCTTACCCTACTGATATCAGTAGGTTTGGCAATACTGTAATATTGCTATGTCATATTATGTTATGTCAATCATGACATTGACAGCTTTGTATAATTTTAGTCTTTCAGTTTCATAGCTAAGATCATATGGTGTGGTCAGGTACCTAATTAAACAGCGTGAAATATCATAATTGACTTCCTATTAGCGCCTTTGCATACCATGTTTTTTAACGCGCTGATGACACGTATATGTATAGATATGTCACCGGAAAATAACAACTATGGAGGGAAGTGGAAACTTTTCTTTCTAACTCCTCCTATTTACTTCTGATTAAATTCGTTGCGGGGTCTAAGACAGTAGGTTTAGTTGTCCACGGGACGCACGAGTGTCAAAACTCGGTGTATCAGTTGGTTACTCCGCTATTAATCCTGGCTCACAGGAGTCACAGCGGTGGGCATGTGGGTGGGATTGTCCCGATCCCAAGCTCACAGGCGGTATTGATCCATAAAGTCTCAGTAGACTTCGCCTTCTTGTGCGTGTTCTACCGCCTGTACAATGGGCTGTGTTCTGAGGAATTGTTCGAGGTGATGCCCACGGCCACATTTTATCAACGCACCTCTCGCCACCGACGGAGTTCATCCTCACATCCTTGCACCTCAAACATGCCGTACCGTAAGATTCCAGAGGAATTTCTTACCACGTACGACAAGGTTGTGGAATGAGCTCCCTGCCGAGGTTTTCCCAAGAGACTATAGCATGGGGTTCTTCTTAAAGGGTCGGCAACGCGTTAGTGACACCCCTGGTGTTGTAAACGTCCATAGGCTACGGTAACTGCTTACCATCAGGCGGCCGTATCAACTAGTTTATTAGTATCGAGTATTTATTTAGCAAAGTATTAGTAAGCTTATATACTAAATAACTCGCTGTCTACAATCAGATGTAGGTAGTTTAACTAGGTAAGTAGGTAGGTAGGTAGCTACTTCAATGAAAAATACTGCACTTATTGATAAATTTGTATGAGTTTTAAGTTAATGCAAATGCAATAAATGCAATTGATATTTGTTTAACTTTTAGATTTAATAATCAAGAAACTTCACATGGATGGACAAACAATTTTTATCATTTATTACGAAATGTTCCAAGTCGATAGTAATTTCTTCGTTCATTAAACAAGCTTTAGAAGAACAGGTATTTTCTGAAATAAAAAGAGATTTTATTAGATAGGTACATTTATCAAAGTTTCATCAAATCGGATATAACTAGAAATACATAGAGGACAAAATATAAGGATAGGTACATAAACTTAACTGTATAACTAGATAACAGAAATTTTTATTTATAAGGGTGGATCAAATTTGATATAGAAGTATCAAAGTCGTTTTAGTCTTATCCTGGGTTTGTAGTATTACACAGTAAAGTTTAGGACAATAGTTAACAATAACGACTGGTCAAGAGAATACCTTTGGCATTCAGTCCGCCATTGTACTTACCATTATGTTGTACAAGAAGTTTAAATAAATAAAACAAATAAAATCTTTTGAGTAACTCTAAGGAAAAATAGTGTTACAAACATTACTTTATAATTTAAGGTGACTTCGGGCTAAGTAACCGATGGATTACATTTAGGTCACAAGATTACGACCAACCTGATGGGGTTGGTCGTAATTTTGTGACTCAAATGGTATAAAATAAACATTTATCTACACCAACCGTTCTTTCCGATTGCCACTGGCGGCAAGCTCGTGTTCCAGTGCAGCGATCTTCTCTTCGTGTCGCGTGCGCTGTGCCTGTGCTCGCCTCTGCTGTTCCTCCAGAGCTAGCACAATTTTCTCCAGCCTGTGGATCTGTTGCTGTTTATTTTCAAGCGAAGCAAACAATTCTTGAATTTCGTCAGCTTTGGCCGCTATTTGCTTATTCACCTGTTTGAAAAATTGCGTCATAACTTTCGTAAAAAAAAAATTAAAAGAATAAGTATATTATTATTGTCAGAAAGGACTCAAATGATAATCTGCCATAAACCTTCGCCCAAAGGCGACGGTGCTGAGTGGTATTAAGTTATTATGCCTTTATCCAGTGCAAATGGCAGTGAAATTTAGCCCTTCCCAGTAAAAATTGCAGTGACCAGTAACTACCTACCTAAGTAGTAGATGTAAACTGGACTCTAAAACAACATATTAGTGATGGACATGATCGATTATTTCAACAACTACCCTGAAGAATTAGGTTATTTTGCTCGATCCACTGAATTCACCTAGGTTAATTCAGAAATTTCTTGGAATTTCTTGAATTGTAAACTTCTTGGAGCATACGAAAAGACCGGTTGGTGCTTTGTCTAGCCTTGCCTATGGAATCAAGTTCTACGTCTTCGTTGAGGAGATTATTTAAAAAAAAAAAAAAAAAAAAAAACTTGCGGTCTTACTTCGTCAACAATTTTCATTCGATGCTCAAGGTCCTGCTGTAACGACGCCAACTCGCGACTCTGCTCAGTCTCCTTGTTCTTCAGCATATTGATTAACTCCTCGCGCACCTGTGTTACTCGTTAGTTTTAAAATAATATTAATAAACTACTATGAGGACAAATTTGTCTCTCAACTACTTTTAACGAATTATACCATTCACTCTAGGTCCTAACTACGTAGGTACCTTCTTTTAGAAATAAGAACATTAGGTAGGTATTTATATAAAAATCGAACGGACTTTCTTTCAATACACGCAAAATTTGGAACAAACATTTATGGATAATTCAAAAGTTTTGTCCCGTGTGGAAATCGAACCCACAACCTCCGGCGTAGCAGTCAGGGTCACTAACCACTAGACCAACACTTGGGCTTTAAGATCAAGTATCCTTGGTATAGGAATTTTTTTTTCAAAATGCCTCCCTAAATGGGCGTTTGTTTTAATGATTAAGATAAGCACAATAGGCCACAATTGATGTTCAAAGAAGAACGTAGTAACCTTTATGACTCTTGCCTGAGCACGTGATGTCTTTTCTTGTTGTTCAATTTGCTGCTCATTTTGGACTAACTGTTCAGATAACTCTTCATTTCGATGTAATGCTTCTAGAAGACCCATTCTCAAATTCATTATCTGTAAAATATTTTATTTAACTATTCAAGATGACATCTTAAAATTGTTATTGGTATAGAGTGAATTTAACAAAGCAATGGCTTATATTATTATTAAAATTAAAGCTAATAAATAAATATTATAAATAAGTTACCTCTTGCTGTAGATCTTGATAGCTGATGCCATCTGGGGATTCTTCACAGTTAGCCTTTGCACGATTGCGCTCTTGGAGATCTCGAACATACTGCTCGTATTGAATTACTTTTTGTTCGCTAATAAATTTCAATATAACAATTACAACAATAGCATTCATAAATTAAACTTCTATACAATCGATAAATATTGGTAACGTACTTACTTTAATTTTATATTTTTTGTTAATTCCCTTATTTGTATTTGTATCTTTCCCAATATTTCTTCCTTACTTAGAAGTTCTGCTGCCAGTTTTTGCTGAATGCCTACTTTACTGTCGGATTCCTGTAAAATTCCAACGTTTAAATGGTAATATTATTGAAATAAATTATGAAATTTTATTTCAAAAGACCCACCTTTTATGGTGGAGGGGAAAAAAACTATCTGGTACAAAAGACTGAAAAAGAAATGGAATCTGAATAACTTTACCAGTTAAGTAAATTTAAAATAAAGATTTTTATTAGCAAAATAAACGGTTCATGCAAAAACAGCATTCAAACCGAATTATTTTAAAAGAAGTAGTACACCATACATACGAGCAAGCCCGACTGTGGAAGGACTTTTTTAATACCCGACAAAGGTCAAGATTGTCTTTAACTAATTTTAATTTAGTTTCAGATACATGCATTATGTCAATGGCAAATTCAAAACCTTGTAACCCCACTAGTGTTGCCATCTGGCGGATATTTATTAAAACGTTCAAAGAGGCTACTCAATTGATTACACTAAATGATTTAAAAATGGTAGTTACAGTAACATTTGTCAGCGTTTCCAAAAATCTAATTTTCTCTCGTTTGCACGCTGTTACTTCATCCTCAGTCATACGTAAAGTCTCTTTAGTAGCCTGTAGCTCTGCCCAGAGGTCCATTTCTCTTTCCGTCGGTAAATCTGAAAATGAATCCAAATTAAATAAGACATTCTTATTTTCCAGATTCTAATTCAATAAATCAGCCAATAATTGCACCCTTACTGGAAAATGCCACTTCGCAATTTTCAATATGTGGTTATACTGTCAAATGACATTATACTTGAGACCAGCTAATATCCAGCGGTACACAGCCATAGACTAATGATGATGATAAAATTAACACAAGATAAATATTGCTAAGATATGTCAATTTTGACTGCACAGTTGGTTCAGTGGCTGAAGTGGTTACCTCGCCATTTACCACTGCGCGGCGGTGTTGTGGGTTCGATACCAACGCGCGACAAAAAAATTTGTGATCCATAAATTGTTGTCCTGAGTCGGGGTGTACTTTGTGTCCGTTAATTGTATGCTTGTACCCCGAGACACAGGGCTTGGCTTGTTTGCTACTCGTAGTGTCGTAAGTCGTTACTTAAAAATAAATGTTTTCACTGAAAAACACTGAAAATAGTTTTCATTAAACTTCTATATTTAATATATGGATATTATAAATTTACTTTATTACCAGGATTTGGTTTGCTATTTTCAATTTCGTTGATTTTACTTTTTAATGCTTCGATAGTACTTTGGGCTTCCATCAAGGCAGCATCTGATTTCTGGATAATTTCTTTATGACTTTTCTGATGTTGTTCTTCCAGAATAAGTTTTGTCTCTTTTAGCTTATTATTCAATTCATTTACTGCAGTCTTGTGCTGTGAGTTAATGTTTTCTATTTGTTGTTTCAGTTCTTGAACCCTATAAACAAAATTATGAGCAACCAGGTAGAGCCGTAAGAGCTTCATAGTGTGTAGGACCATTGGCCTTTCATTTACCAAAAGCGAGGTGCAGCCTTTAGAGAGAGAAGGAGTGTCATCTCTCTTTGTGCTTACTGCAGAGAGACTTCCCACCTAGTCATAAGTTACCATGACCGGTCTGGAAATGATTAGACTTTGGACCCGGGTTGGCCGGTCCAGGAAAAACATGTTTAGGTTAGGTTTCACAGACGGTATGGACGACGGCCATCAAGTCCTCTTGATGGCTGTCTCTGACAATACAATCAATGTGGCCGTGTTTTGGGCAGCTATATTATAATTAATAAGATGTTTCCCATCGAATCTAAGAAAAAAAACCTAAGGTTTTTTTCTTGACGTTTAATATACTTAGGCTAAGTATAACATACTTAGGCTAGTCTGCATAAATCGCACCATCAGTAGAAAAGAGACCTAAGTTGAGAAATGCCATTTGACCATTTTGAACCTTAACTATGAAGCACAAGATGAAAATTGCTAGATAGGCGTCGTATCTTAAGTCATTATTCTCCTGCGGGTGCAAAATCAAGCTCGTAGGTAAATAATGTGCTAATGTGCCTATATTTCGATTTATCGGTTATTCTATATTTACTCTTATTATATATGCATTCGTACCTACTCATATAAAATGTTTACTAACTCATTTTGCAGTGCATTACGTTGTTGCGTTATTTGATTGCTGGCCATTTCTCCAGTCTTCAGAGATTCTTTTAATTTTCGAGCGCGGGCTTCTAAGTGAACTTCTTTTTGCCGACTCTAGAATTATCATTGGATACCGTTAAACTCGATAGAACTATTTCAAAATACTTTTTTTGGTTTCGCAGGGAGCAGTTTTTTTTCCCGCATTAGAGAACAAGCTCTGTGTTGCGGGGGACTTTACAAACATACAATTAACGGACACAAATTACACCCAGACTCAGAACAACTCTTTGTGGGTCACACAAAGTTTTGTCTCTGTGCGGGAATCGAACCCACAACGTCGTGCACAGCAGGCGCATACTACAGCCACTGGACCACTAAGGCAGTCAATAGATAAGGCAGTCAAGTTTTAGATGGGTATCATATATTATACATCTTAAACAGCTCCATGTAAGGCCAAAATCTTCTTTACCTATAAAAATATATGTATTAATTATGCACTATTAAGCAAACCCGCTGACACTCAAAGATAATTGTAGAAAAAGAAAATAAAAAATACAGAATAATGTTAAATACTTACTTATAGCAAATACAAAAATCACTGTGCGACTAATACCAAGACCTTCACCTTAGTACTTAGGGTCACTAACCACTACACCAACAGGCTAATCTAAATCTAGTCGTTTAGTGCATTGATTACCTGATCTTCCAAACTCTTTACAGTGCTTGTTAAACCAGTAATGCTAGCTTCAGCTTCACGCAACTGTCGATCCATTTTAGAAATACGGACGCGACTCTGACGTAGCTGGGACTCGGTAGTTGCCAACTTTTCTTTGGTGGCGGCACGCGCTGCACGTTCTTCTTCCAATTCTCGGTGCAAGTCCTGTGTAGATAGCGGAGATCGAGGTTCCGATTCCCGCTGCAAATCCTGTACAGTTAAATGTAACTTGTATAGTCCATTCTCAGACTAATAGAATAAGATAGACGGAGCGTGTAGAACTCGCGCGTGAAGCCGCCAAAAGTCATACTAAATAGCAATGTCATACGTTTTCGTTTTCGCGCGCAGTCGATTTGAGCCACTAGTGAGTACGCACGTCTAAACACGTTTTGACAAAATATTATTATAATGCCGTATTGTGTAGTAAAACGTTGTAAAATTACTTCAGAGCGGCTCAAATCGACTGCGCGCGAAAACGAAAACGTATGACATTGCTATTTAGTATGACTTTTGGCGGCTTCACGCGCGAGTTCTACACGCTCCGTCTATCTTATTCTATTAGTCTCTGAGTCCATTATATAAAATCTACAAACCTATGAAAATTCATCTGCTAAACCTCTTTCGAAATTGTTTTCATGTTCCACTGTAATGGATACACTCGTATCATAGTGTAAAAAATATTATCTTTGAATACAATGCTCGTATTATCAAACTCCAGGCAATCTGGAGATTATTGGAGCAGATGCAGATGCGTATGCGACCATACACGCAGTTGTTTTACTTGTTTTTTTTTTACGTTGGGAACAGAAATCTTGCTTGTAAAAGATAGGTAACTATGTAATAAATCCAATAACCTCAATAGGTAAGTTGCGATTCCAACGTGGAGTAGTACTAGTACGAGATTCCTGTAATTCTTTAATGGCGCTATTATGAGATTCCATTTCTTGTCGAAGTCGTGCTATTTCTCGAACTAAGGACTCTCCAACAGTTACTAATGCACTTCGCTCGTGAAGTGCCTGCCTAATAAACAAAAAATAAAGTTATAATAGCAAAAATATCTTATGAGCATAACTCGCTATTGGCGTGAAGAGAAAGGTCTGGAATGTTCCATGGGTGGCCTAGGCATTTTTATTTAAAAATACCCTATTTAATGTAAGCTACGCGGTAAGAAAAGGGAGGCAGCTCAGATCCCAAGAAATAGACCCGGGTGACAGGGTCTGTTTCTTGGGATCTGAGATCTGATCTGATCTGATCTGAGCCATTTCGGTACCTACGCCTTATTGTAAATATTTAAAACGTGCATAATATATTTGGCATAATAATTGAAAAACTACTTGGTAAGATGACGGATAGTGTCTACAGCGTTCTCAGCATGAGCCTTCAATGCACGAAGAGCTTCACAAAGTTCAAGTCCATGATTATTGTAACGAGCGATTCGTTCCAAATACTCGCCACTTTCGTTATCCTGAAGATAAAGACAATCCTTAATTAACACAATTGACAGGTAACAATAAAATACATACATTTTTATTGACGATTATAGGCCTCTTGTATACTACATTTACATTCAGCTCATGCCGCTACCACTCGCGCTGCCAGCAATAATTCTATGAATACTGCTGCTGCAGCAGGATCGAGAGGAATGTGTACATACTGCCTTATTACTCACTTCGCTTTCGAGTTTCGGCAATGGCAGACGTCGAATAGTTACAGCGTTTGCGCGATCCATAATTATTTTCGATTATTATAAAGATATCAAATACAAAAAAGTTCGATCTTGAAAATATAAGAATTCACCGAACGTTAAAACATTTTTTTTCCTCCAGCGCTCGGTGAGAACTGAGTGACAGAGCAGAATGTAAACACGCACTGCAGCTCGCGCTGCCGGTCCTTTGACTTTCGCACAAAAACACCGCTCTTTTGTGGAGCGCCGGGCAGCGAGAGTGCCAATGGCAGTGGCATGAGAAGTATCGTGTTTACACACTCGTACTGCCTACTTCCTTGCTCACTTTGACAAATGTAGCATAAATTAGGCATCGACCGAATGTAAATATAGCATAATTATAGTATAATAATCTCCGAGTTGGTACCTATTGCAGTAACATTGTACCGTCGCTTATTAGAAATACGGCTCCGAATCAGAAGGTCCATAAGGAAAAAATGACATAGTTTGCAGAAGGTCCACATGTTTCAACGTCTACTAAATGAGAATGTCTAGAGTAGCAAAACGACTTACTAGTAAAACGTCCACATTGCGAAAATGTCAATAATGCAAAAGGTCAGGTACAATCAAGAAAACAATAGAAAGGGTTCGGAAGAAATTTAAAGAAACAAAAAATAAACATTTAAATTATACCTAATAATAACAAACATAAAATATGATTCCTCCTATAAGTTTTTATCCTTATATTAAACATAACAGAATACTAATAACATTTTTAAAACGAATTACCCAAATAAAATGTATTATCTATACTAAATAGTTAGTCTCCAAAAATAATACGTTTTATATGGGTTACTCGTTTTAAAAATGTTAACGGCGTGATTTCCTGATTATTAAACTTATCGATTTCTCTAGTTATTTTTTTATCGAAAATTACATCGTTCTTCTTGCGTCTTTGGCCGTCAAATAAGGCGCGCGTAATTTTCAACTGTTGCCAGTTTGCTTCTTTTCTTAAAGCATGAATAAATAATGGTAATGTTCGTTTTTGACCTACTCTGGCGTTATATCTTCTGTTCCATCCTTCTAAAGCATTATTGGTACGGTGTCTTTGACCGAAACAACTGATATCTTCTGGTTTTTTATTTATAATCCACTGTTTGTGAAAGTATTTCAAAAAAAGCGAAACGTTATCATTCTCTATAATGTGTTCTGCATCATTACAGATCTCAGTCCATACATCTTGAATGTTCACTGCTGGTAATAATGGTAAATTCGCTAATAGTCTTGTTATTGCTCTACCATGTTTAGAATCAGAAACCTTCAGTTTATGTGACTTTCGCCACACGGCGTTATTGTAATGATAATAGCAACCAGTCCACGTAGCTTCAGGAAATACCAAACGAAAAGCGTTAATCTGAGCTGCTTCATAGTCACTTTTAAAATTATTTATATCAAGACCAAAATTATATTTGACGAGACCAAATAGTCTCTCATAAGTAGATTGTTGTTTGTTAGGTAATAATGCGTACAGAACAGGTACAACATTAGTGAATTCCGAACAACTTTCAATATCAACGTGTATCGTATACATCTGGTAAAATGGCACAGGTACTTTAAAAGTTCCATCTCCGAAATAGCAGGCGGTTTTAACGTGACTATCTTTTATAGTATTTCGACAGACTTTTGTAGAAAAGACAAATATTTTGTCATTGCCTCTGCCATCAACACAGACCAAAAAATCCTTGGATAGCAATTCTGGAATCTCAACATCATCAACACGTAAAAACTCTGTCTTTTGCATTTTTAAATATTTTCTTCTGGTTCTATATAAAGTATCTTTTTTGGACTCTAAACTCGGTATAATATCCAGATCCGAATCACGATAATGTTTTTCGAGTATTTTTGTTACTGGAGTAAATTTCTTGCATACCTCCTTTTTGCATACATCCATGATACGAGCATTTTTATTTTTATCATAATGTTTTTTACAGGAATGTCCTTCCCCTCCTCTGATTATTTCAGTTTTATTTGCGTTTAAAGTTACTGTGACACTACATTCATTCCTATTTGCACACCTCCATAAGGTCGTTCCGCTTTTGTTAGTAACACTATGATTGTACCTGTGTCCATCCAGCAAAAGCACAGAGTTTCCTTTTTGACTTTTTATGAAAACTAATGGATTTTCTACTATTTCCATCTCAAGCGAAACCGTACAATTATAATTTTGTAATAATTACGTAAGCAATTAATTACTAGATCAATGTAATGCAACCAGGAAAATTATAGAAGCAAAATGACATTTAATAAATGTCATTGAAATAATATCTATTAATGCAATTTGAAGTTTCAGCCAGCATGTAGTATAAAAGAGTTCTTAATGACTGTACATAACATTATTGACATTTTCGCAATGTGGACGTTTTACTAGTAAGTCGTTTTGCTACTCTAGACATTCTCATTTAGTAGACGTTGAAACATGTGGACCTTCTGCAAACTATGTCATTTTTTCCTTATGGACCTTCTGATTCGGAGCCAGAAATACATTCCATTTTATACTTAGGATAGCTAGGAGCTGAAGCTCATGAAATGCACGTCCATGTGAGACTTACAAACAAATGTCGTGAAACAAACAAATGGAGTGAATAATGCATATAGTGTTCCTAGCATCAATAACAGTCGGCTTTAGATATTCGCTTACCACGAGGTCAAACAAGTGCTTAATTTTACTGATTTTATCAGTCAGTCCAAGGTAAATTATTTTAAGCATATTTTAAAAGGACTACATACATTTTTTTCAATAAGCTCCTTGACCCAATCAATTACTTCTTGCCGTGCCGTAAACGCTTGAAGGCATAATTCGGCAAAATGAGTGGGTACATTCAAAACTTTTGCATCTAAATCCACAAGAGCCGTTTCATCTGTATACAACAAAAATATATTATAATCTACTGCATATAAAAATGCCGGATTTAGTAGGTAAACAGCAATCCTTACCAATTTGCTGAGTACTATTTATAAACTCGACGGCGCCCTCAGTAGCTGCAGAAGCGGCTGCATCACGACATAGTTGGGCGATCTCTTCGGACGTCCAATCAGCTACATTAAATACTTCTAATTCATGCAATTGGAATCCTTCGCCAGAGCCTGTTAGGCCCTCGCTTATCATTCGCTCTCGTAATGCACGCAAACTGTCAAACGCTTCCAGAACCATTTGCTATCAGTACAATAAAAAAATAATGAATTAGGTACATCATATTTGAAATTAAATATACTTAACGAAGAGAGAAATTAACTATGGTTGCCCGTATGTTCCCCCTATCGTTCATCTGATAACCTATTTAAAAAAATATAATTATTGTGAAATTCGTCCTTGATTTTCTGACTAACAAACTTTTCGGTACTGGAGATAACAAGAAACCGACACCGGATAGAGTAGACCTAGTGAACTATTTGACTAATGGAGCTGAGGGGTCATTATAGTTATATTTAAATTGAAGCATATGTATATTATTATCATACCTGTTTCAAATCTAATTCCTTTTTCAAACAATGAAATTGCTTTTGCTTAGCGGTGAAGGTAGATTTGATATCCTCTTCATTTATTGTCCTGTCTGGACTGGACGCGTAATCCGGTGACATAGCTCGAGAACTTGGTGGGACGCTTATGGATGGGGTTTTAGAGAGGGGGGTGTTAGGACGTTGTGGAGTATCGGGGCGACTTGAAGGTGTGCCATGACCAAGGCGCTGCATGGGATGTGAGGGGGTCGCAGGTCGGCTAGGTAATCGTGGTGTTTGCGGTTTACTCGAGTCTCTGCTCCTAGGAGTCTGCGGACGACTGTTCAAGTCAGGACCGAGGGTCGTATTACACTCTGTAAACAAAAATATGTTATTACTTTAAAAACAAGCATTCGGCCCGCCTAATGTCAAACAGTTACCGTAGCTTTTCGGAACAATCCCACCCACATGCTCACCGCTGTGGCTCCTGTGAGCCAGGATTAACGGCGGAGTAACCAATTGATACACCGAGCTTTGACACTCGTGCGTCCCGTGGACAACTAAACCTACTGTCTTGGACCCCGCAACGAATTATTACCGTAGCTTGCGTGTTTCCGGCTTTAAGATGGGATCCCTGGGATTGGAAAGCTTTTCTTTTGAAACGCATCCCTAAAAGAGACTGGCTGGAGATCTGTACTCACACACAGGAACACAACCACACTGCTGTGTGCAGTTATTTGGCGGTGATATATAACTATTTTTGTGAAAATTTCATCTTTAGTTCTCTATATATTTATATAATAACTAAGTACTTACCAGTTGGAATGTTTTGGTTATCTGGTGCATTAACAGTATCAGTCTCAAAGGCAGCTTGTTCACACGGAGGGTCTTGTGTTACTAGAGACAATGAATTGTCTATAACAAAAGGTTCGGGATCCGTCGGTGCCTTCTATACAAAAGAAAACAACCCTTTAATTCAACAGACAAAAGGCATATCGTGCAAATTTCCGCTCATACATTTCTTCTTATTAGGTATAGTTTTGTTTATAATATACACAAACTCCGCCCGCGGCTTCACCCGCGCGGAGTTTTTTTAGAGTTTTTTCCGGGACAAAAAGTAGCCTATTCCAGACTATAATCTCTTTGCCATATTTCCTCCAGATCCGTTCAGTAGTTTTTGCGTGAAAGAGTAACAAACATCCATACATCCATACTCACAAACTTTCACATTTATAATATTAGTAAGGATATCAATATTAGGTAATACCAATTTACTGGTAATCAACGACTACAATTTCATTAAACTCTAGAGAGGCCTAAGTATGTCCAGATGTTGACGTCTATCGGTTGAGTACCTACATAGATAAATGACTTACGTGTGCATTGTCCGATAGTTCGACTTCAGTATTATTGATCTACAAACCAAAATAAAATTATAAAAAAGAAATTCTTTAGTCGTTGATGGACCGAAAAAAAACGGTTCGTCTTCCTAAGTCGGGGCGTTTTTTCTCGGTCCGCCGTCTATAGAGACGGTGCCAGTGGCAGTATAATTTAAATTAACTGTTCATATTTATAAAGTCCGTGTGGTGACGGATTAAGAATACAAATGTCACCACCCCCTTCTATACCGAGGGTGTCGTAAGAATCGACTAAGGGAGTAAGTCTAACAGACAATACCCACCGGAAGAGAGGAAAAACTCGAAACAAAACCCTATACCAATCCGTCTGGCCAGCGTGGTATAGTAGGCTAATATCCCTCCAAATGTTTGGAGGAGACCCGTGCCCAGCAGTGGGACGTTTATGGGTTGAGATGATGATGATGATTTAAAAAGTCAGGTATCGACATCGCGAGTCTGCTCATCGGGTGCTCGCATTGAGCAGGTTCCTATTGGCTTGCGAGGTTGCAAGCCAATAAAAAACGCGTCTCCACATTACAAGGATTCACGCACATTTTTCACATTCACATTCGCGCAGCATTCCTCGCAAGGCAGCCTTGTGATGTCGATACGCGCCTTAATCAAGGTTTTAAAACAGACATTGTCACTGCAAAGACCCATCTGAACGCTCGGACCGGCACTACATCACTGCCCCCTCTAACTTCGCGGATTACTTCGCAGTCATCATTTTGGCGTCTGTGCCCCCACACTGATCGATCTAGGTGACAACACACATTACAGGTCTCCAGCGCTCATTTAGGGATGCGTTTTGAAAGAAACGTATTCCTATCCCAAGGATACTCCCTTAAAAATGGATTCGCAACACGCAAGTATTGCAGTATTGCAAGCGTCCATAGGCTACGGTAACTGCTTAACATCAGGCGGGGCTGTATACTTGTTTCCCACCAAAGTACTATAAAAAAAACCTACGCCCGGGCACCGGATGTCGGAGCCCGGGCGTTCGTGTTTAAATATATGGTCTGTCGCGTCTCGTAGCGATAACGAGGCCTTGTCGAATCGTACGAATTTATTAAATTACATGAAAAATTTACCTTCACTTCATTTCTAGAATCTGATTTTTGAACGGGTATCTTTCCCTGCAACTATTAAAATAATTTATTAAGTGATAAATTAAAAAAGAAATCCATCCAGTTATTTAGTGCTCTGCATATTTTATTAGGCATGCGGGTTGGCTCTATCAACCATAACATATGCAGCTGAAATTTTTATTGCATGCAATTGAATTTGACATTTGTATATTCGACCAAAATTGCTTATAAGACATGCTAGACCAAATGGCCATGCTAGACCAAATTCCCATGATCGACCAAATTCGCATGCTCGAAAAATTTACAAAATATATACGACACTACAAAATACATTTGTTACCTTATGTGAGACAATAGGACTCGAACGGGTGAGCGATTGTTTCATTGCCAACGGCCCTGTACTGGACCTATTGGTGGCATTATGAGCAGCTCGCGCCGCCGATGCCGCCGTCGCACGAGGGATCAAACGGGGAGATGGGACTGTTAAAATACAAGAAAACATTATTTTACAATATAGTCTAACAACAGCTAAAGCAACCCAAATTGTTTGATAATAAATTCTTAATTCATATTTAATAAAATCTTATCATAATAACAACATTCATTCCATAAATATCGGTGGTCCCTGTAAGGCTCACGATAGTAACGATGCATGAGGCTAACATGCTCTGTTCAGATATAGACTATTTACTGAGCAAATCCACTAGGAGATTAATTTTCACTACTACTAATATACTAGCTATTACCCGCGACTTCACACAAAGGCACAAATTATACACCAAAAACCTTCCACATGAATCACCCAAAACCGTTTGAGCATCCGTATGGAGTTTTAGGTGACCAGACAGACAGATAGATTGATAGATAGACAGACAGACACAGATAGACAAACAGGTATACAGATAGACAAACAGACAGGCGCGGCGGGGGTACTTTTTTATAATAATATGTACCTATGAATAATTTTATGATGACACTAATCTAGTGCTACTGTGGAATAGATTGTAATAGACTTAGAAGCTATAATGTATAACATTGTTATTGTTTCTATCAGGCAATTTTATATAGGAACCTTTATGAAAAGTGCAACATTGATAAGTCATAGTATTGGCGTAGGCGTACCATCGCCACAGTTGTCTTTTCCGTGCCATTAGTGGCATAATATTATAACTACTTACGGGACTTGTCCTTTCCTTTGGCGGCGGATGTCATAATAGAAAACTACAGCACAAATGTATAAAATAAATGTTTAAAAAAAACGTTGGGAATTTTGATGTTTAGGTACTGAAAGTCTACATTGATGGTGGACTCGAGTTCCAAATTTGAAACAAGACAGTTGGGCTGTACTGACTTTTTATTGCAAATTACCATAATAAAAACTATAGATACTTTTTAGTAGATGTTTTTAAATAAAACCGCAATGGATCGTTAGAAGTGAGTTTTTATTACCCTTGTACTCGCTTGCATTACCAGAGGTATCACTTGCGAGTTGCCAACCCATTTTGACATTTCGACCTGTACTCACACACAGGAACACAACTACACCGCTGTGTGTAGTCATTTGGCTGTGGTCTTCTGTAAGGTGGAGGTTCTTCCCCAGTCGGGCTTGCTTGCTAGTATGGTGCCCTACCTCTCTGGAAAATATATATATTATATCCATGGCTGGTATGTACCTAAATAATTTGTAGGTTTTATTTGTTCAGTCCGTCCCAGCGACCTTTTTTAGGTCGTCGGCCCATCTAGCTGGGGGCCGCCCTACCTTACGCTTACCGAGTCGCGGTCTCCACTCTAGGATACGTCTGCTCCATCGGCCATCGCCATCCATCTCTTATTAGCGCAGAAAATTTCTAGCAATAAGACAATCTGTGAGTAGCTATTATTTTTAATGTGTGTAGGTATGTCTAGTATGGCTAAATAATAATTACAAAATAAAAAGTATCCAAATATAAATCGGCGGCAACGCGACGTATCCTCTCCTTATTCTTCGATACCGTGGAGCTATGCTCAAAATCTAAGCAATACTGACAATATTTCTCCAAGGAATATAAATATCGCAATAAAATCAAACTGTGCTTAAAATATAATTCAATATATACCTACTGAGTAATTGTAACTTAATTTTCTTTAGAACGCATATTGAATGTCAAGTTGAATGTTCACATCCAGCTGCCCTCCAGCTCAACCAATGGGCAAACGCACGAATTAAATCTTGGATCTAGTTCCAGCGAGAGTTCTTAGGCCAAAACAAACTGCGTACCTCAATTAGAACCAAAGATGAAAACGTAACAAATCTATAGGTAAAAACTGAAATGATAAGGGGGAAAGTTATGAGATTTCTAATTACATAAGTCTGTGAACAAAGACTTTGAATTTAAAAAAAAATAAGCAAATCGGGTTTTTACGCAACTGGTCGAACTCACACATTTCACAAATTCTTTTAGATAGTGTAATTGGCCCCTAAAAAGCAGGTACAACTGGCAGACGCTGGTCTATATCACCTTTTTCTTCTTTAAAACAAAACTTTTTTATAAGTCATTGAGAATTTTAAAACTTATAGCTCTACACAATGAAAGCAGCAGAATTTGTTTTCGGAACCATATTAAATATTAAATTTTTGTAAGTACAGTTTGCGTGTGTATGTTAACTACCTATTTTATGAGATATGTCACAAGGGGAACCAAAGGCGAAAGGTAAATGTTAAAATATGTCAAACACATTAAAATTGTTACAAACACCACGTAGGAAGAGGAGTGTCGAAAGGTTAAGGTTGACCACCCAAACTTAATCCGACGTCTATAAGAATTTAAGCGATCAGCTTCTGGAAAGCCAGGTACAATTAAAAAGCTATTACCTACTACTTCAACGCTGGCGGTTCTTCGCCGGTTAATCCAAAAGTTTGAACAACAATAACATGCAAGCACATAGCATTAAATGTCAAGATTTTGTGATGGGTGAAGAATGAAAAGTAATGGTTTCTTTAAAACCCATCCCTAAATAAGCACTGAAATCCCGAAAGTCTCTGGGCAACTATTTATTTCATCACAAAAATATTTGGCGCTTGTGGCAATCGAACAAGTGCGAAGTTAGTGACGAGGAGACCTTTACTTTATATATAATAATAGCAACCCATATATGTCCCAAAGCTGGGCACGGGTCTCCTCTCCTCTATCAAGAGAGAGAGAGGGTTTAGGCCTTAATTCACACACGCTGGCCTATTGCGGGTTGGTGAATTAGACATGTCTTTAGAATTTCTTCTAAGACATGTGGGTTTCCTCACGATGTTTACCTTCACCGTTAGCAGATGGCCGAATCATTTGATTAGTACATATAAACTCCACAAAGTGAAATTTACATTGGTACTGCCGCCCGGGATCGTACTCGCATCTCTTGCGTGCAAGTCGGTTACCCACTCGGCCACCGCCGCTTTTACTTTACTTCCTAAATATTGCTTAATATGGCAAGGACAATTTATTTTAAATTTGCTCATAAGTATTTCCCGAGGATGTCAATTAGAATACCCCCGAAGATATGTAGTTTTCGTCTACTATGTTAAGGATCAAGTCACGTACCTACTAGGGAGCGACTTGATTACCGTATACTGGGTATAATTTCTGATGCTAATAAATAGCATTTCTTCACAGAAAAAGAGTTTACTTTCTCGGAAAGACTTTATTCTTCTCGGAAAGACTTTATTCTTCTCGGAAAGACTTTATTCTTCTCGAAAAGACTTTATTCTTCTGGGAAAGACATTACTCTTCTCGGAAAGAGGTTACTCTTCTCGATGATCAACATGTGGCCAGAGTACGCACGCACTACTAAGCACCACCAAGGCTGTAATTTTAAAAATTTATAATCTTTAAACGATTTCTCTGTTAGTATTAATACCAGTGATTAGAGTCTTAAGATAAGTTTTTCCATAACTTAAGATATATTTATATTTGGTCACAGAAATAACTGCAGAACGAATCAGGTGCCGCATTCCGCAGAGACTGCCTTCTCTAAAGCACAAACAAATGTCAAAAGTCAAAACAAATTTTGACCAAGTGGTAAAAAGTGTTTGAATATATTATCAAAGCTCTCCTTAAGCTAGGAACGCCCTTGGCAGTCTGGCTATAGTTTGGCATCTAACCAATCTGACATCCGTGATAGTCTATTTAAAGCCTGCGCCATCAAGCGGACAAGAATTCCTAGCCGCGGCAACTATTAGTCATCAAATTGGTAGTCAATGCAAAATAATGAAAATTATGCTGCATTTACTTATCGGAATCTTGTAGTAATTATATTTAACTTTCCGACTCTCAACACACACGTTTAAATAAAATTATATGCCGAATACTTGGGTGCCGCAGCCTGGTTGTTGAAGCCAGATTGCCTTGTGGGTTTAGTATATAATATATATTATATTACTGGCTGCGGTAGCCAAATCATAGTAGACTAGACAAATTGCTTTTGTTTGAGTATGTTTTGTTTGTTGTCATTAGCTTATATAGTTGGCTGCCGCAGTATGTATGAGTAGTTCTGCAGAAATGTTTTGTGGCTCAGCATTTTTAAAACTGTTATATAAACTAGATTATATTGTCTCTAGTCGGACATTTGAAATTATTAAATCTCTTAAGAATTTAACGTGTTCCAAACATATTTAAGTCTACAAGTTGATATTATTTATTTATTATTACAATCCACAAATTAAACCAAAATAGTAAATTACACATTCGAGACAGGACTATGGTCCAGTCCACCAGTTCAGCAACAGCAGCGTACCAGTACAAGGGCAACATCGTCATCGCTCGAAGAGGTGAATACTCCATCAGAATTATGTTCGATTATATATTTAACACTGACAACTCCATAACAAAGTTAAATAGATTCCATCTATTCTACTCTTATTGATTGTCAACCCCACCGGTTGCATTAAAAAAAGTTGGCAAATACAATTTTCTTTTAAAAATAAATACATTGGACCGTAGATGCCTCGATTTTTGAGTAATTCGCAATATTCACATCATCTCAGCCGAAGGCGGCTTCTACTAGACAAACGTCTCTCCCAAAGATTTCCAAAGCATTATGTCCTTGTCCATCGGTTGATAGCAACGTATTTGAAAGTATTATATAATTTGCAATATGTTTAAAAGTAATCCATATGCACGCAACATGATACATCATTTAAATAACTTTGTTCTCGTTAAGTGAACACTCCAACAAACCGCCTCAGGTTCAAATGTTGTATCCACTAGCAGGAATAGCGCCACCAGTGGGTGGGGATTCACAGACGATTCCAACCTGGAGTGCAAATGTGGTGCTGAGTCACAAACTATGGGACACTTGACCCGCGTGCCTTGATAACTGCTGAACCTTAGAGGAGCTTATGGACGCTACTAAAAATGCAAAACTCATAGCTAAGTTCTGGGACACAATTTACATAGATTGTTATCGACACGGTAAGAAGAAAGAACAATCCAGCATCTAAAAATGTGGTTGTACATACAAGATTCTTCTTCAATGGGTTACAGGGCCGCTCGTACTAAAACATCTACGTAGATTGAGCATGTTTTGGGGTTGACAATCCGAAGTAGTGTAGTGTGATTCTTGAAGTGATACGCGTACGGACTTATATTATATGACTGCTTTTAAAAAAGATACAATTTCGTCTCCAAAAAAAGTGAAAAACCTGTATTTATCTTAATTTATTAACTCAAAGTACATAATTTATCTTCTGTATAAAATATAACCGAGTAAGTATTTTACCATATCACTTCAAGGAAGAAGATGACAAACAAAACATACAATATAAAGTTTAGAACTAAATAAATATGTATAAATTTGGAGTCAACTGTCGTTTACAGCCGAGGCCGAGATCCGCCAATCGAATGAAAGATGAACCTATCGGTAAAATGCCGTATCAAGCGTCACGACGTCCTCTCGAACGAGACAAATTCCAACTAAAAGTGAGCCTTATTATTAAACGTTATCTTTATTTCGTTTTAATTAAGTTGATGCACATTAATGAATGATTTCTGTTATTATATGAATTTAATAATATTTTATTTTTTGTTTAGAGACCGTCTACATTACGGAAGAAATTGTTACCTGAAAATTTACCACAAAACAAGGCTGGAAGAGCCATAATTACTGTACCTATAGACACACAAGTAATGATAATTTGACATAAATTCCGTTACATTGAAAATCTATCTGCCTATTTTCAGTTTAGTTTATCAGTACTAGGGCAAATGTTAATGTTTCCAGCCCAATAGGAGCTACGAAATGCTGAAGCCCAATATCTTGCCTTTCTATAAGGCCTTCAAATCTGTGTACCTATAGACCTGCATGGTTTAAGATGGACTTGCCTGTTGCGATCTAATATTGGACCGAAAGGTCACTTTCCAGTTAAATAGAGGCAGTTCTTCGTTAGCATGGACTTCCACTGCAGCTCTTTGTAATCTTTTATCCCTTTTATTTTACAAAAAGATTTTATTTGTACAATTAGATTTTAAAGGTGAATGTAATTTGTCATTTACAGAATCCACATAGCAAGCATTTAGGTGTCGTACATTGTTCTGATAAGTATGGTACACGTCCAAATCTTCCAGACCAGGTAAGATCTTTTTTAATTATAAGTTTAGCGTGGTTAGAACTAGTTGTTTTCTATTGGAGTTTTGAATTTCTAGCCTGATGCTTATTGACCGTAGATTGATTGTAGATATGCAAAAAATATGGAAAATGGTCAGCTCAGGACAGAGTACTATGATAATCCTTCGTGGAGACCTAAGTATGTCCAGCAGTAAACGTATTTTGGCTGACATGAGATGCAGAACAAAACAAACAGTTTTTCAAAATCAGTTTTTCATGGCTCCTCGATATTGTGCTCCAAAGCGAAATTGGTTTAGAACATAGCAAATGGGAATCTATTATTTTAATACAAATTTACCTTTAGAATAAAAAAATATTTTGACGAACATTCAATTTAGAGCGGGGGTGCATTCTTTATTCTTGAAATAAGCGTGAAATGAGTAGTTCGAAGAAAAATGACCCGTCAGCTAATTTGAGTACTACCACCATATTCGCTGATTGAAAAGATATGGGCGACTTGATTATATCGGCGTACTGACACAAATTATTATTCGTTTAACAGGAAACAATACAAAATTTGGAGTTGGAAAGTACAAAGCCTGACCCTTCGCACCTCTCAGGAGATTCAGGTTGTTTATTTTTAAAGCTATACTTTTAATCTCTGGCATCTGTTGATTACGGAGAGTGTTATTAGTTTGACGCCTGTCTGCCTGTAGCGTTATACTTAGTAGCCATAAGGATGGTCTGATTTAAATGCACTTAATGATGATGATGGTTTTTATCCATCTCCCTAAAATCAGATTTGTTGTTTTAAACTCAGCTTTTTAAGATGTTTGACGACATAGTTTTAGATCTATGGCTGCAGCGTATTGTGGGTTCGACTGTGAAGAATGAATCCACAATACAACGCGTCGTAAACGTGAGCAAAGGCAAAATGTTATGTGATCCCACAAATCCTTGTTTTGAGTCTGTTGTCTTTTCAGAAGTAGAAGTTTAAATTAATAAAAAGCTAAGTATGTATTTGTCAATATAGTATTTATTATAATCAGAGTCGCCGGATCGATTAAGTGATGCCACGTTACTTGAAAATACCTGGAAGCAATATACGACGCAGTTCGAACAAATGAAAAATGATCTAATTGAGCGTCAGGTACTTATAACAAAATCCCAATTAGGTACATTATTCAAATCAAAGATATAAATCGTACTCTAAGGGTGTATCCAAATACTGCCGCGCTATGATTGGACGTCTGACGCGCGTGTTTTAAAAGTGTGTGGTCATTTACTAGTTTATTGAAACTAGTAAATTACCTTTTCCCCAAAATGACCTTTTCCCAAAACGACTGTTTCCCATAATATCCGCTTCTCACAATGTCTACTTCCCACAAAGTCTTGTCCTGCGAACAAAGCGCGTGCGTAGCTGCTGCGCATTTAGCGCTCTGTGTTTGGACACAACTTAAAGTAGTGTATAAAATATAGCTCCATTTTTAAAATAACTTTTCGATTTCAATATTGTTGCTTTGCCAACACCTAATGTAACGTTATTTATTTGTAACACAGAAAGCTGTGGTAAAATTATACGTGAACTTGCAAAACACCCACCACAAAATGGTATTGATGGGGCAGAAAGTTATATTGCCGTCTTCAGAAGATTTGAGCATTATGAATGTCGCCAAGTTATCACCAGAACAACTACTCCGACTGTGTGCTGTACCATCGGGACAGGGTAATACTTATTTACTGTATACTTCAGCAGCGCAATAGCGAGAATCTCAAGTTTCCAATAACGTAAAAAATGTACTCGGTGCTGTACTTTACATAACAATTATTGCCGTCCATAGATATCTTTTCATAAGAATTTGGACACTACGCTGGTCACCGGTGACCAGCAAATAATAGATGTCTGCTGGCGTAGCAGTTGTGCAGCAAAACGACGCCATTATAATTGCTTTGTTTTAAAACTTTTCTTTAACAAAGGAGGGTTCAAAATAATTTTACTTCTAAATACTTTGACTTAGATCGCCGCAAATACAAATTAGTACCTACATGTATTAAGATCTTTGATGTCACTTTTCAATTGTTAGTTTGTATGCGATAGATCATAAAATACGCGACCGAAAAGCTCGAAAATATTAAAATTTATTTTAAACTAGCAAGTATTTGAAATATTATTTTCTTTTAAGCATTGGGAAACACTTCTCTTGTTGTTGATGTGAAGCGGCTGTACGGCTTGCCGATGAAGATAATCGCTACATGCGAACAAACTCTAGTTAAGAGAAAGGAGATCATCGATTGGTTTGCTACTTTAAAATCAAATGAAAAAGTACGTACTTTAGCTTACTTTAATTCATAT
Source organism: Trisateles emortualis (assembly GCA_947095525.1). Lineage (NCBI taxonomy): Eukaryota > Metazoa > Arthropoda > Insecta > Lepidoptera > Erebidae > Trisateles > Trisateles emortualis. The sequence goes on along the minus strand of OX352736.1, from coordinate 12,603,585 downwards.
TTTATCGCTCACCATTCGGAACAAACAAATTCAATAGGATTAAGAAATAAAACTTAAAGTAACCGCCGAACACTTCCGATTCCGATTCCGAAAGAAGTTCGTTGACGTTTTACTTCTGTTCGGTCTAAAATCGGTCTGATAGATATTTTAAAAATAATAATAATAAACCCGCAGAGCAGCTTGTGGCGGGCTGAATGTGAGTGGCGACACTGCGGTCTCGAATGCCCCAGAGAGTCGGTCAGGGCCTCGTCTCTGGATTGCCCTTATTGGCTGTCCGTAGTGGACTGGCAAGAGCGCCCGCAGGACTCTCAACTCTGGCTTGCCTTAATTGGCTGATCAGAAAGAGGTCGCCAGAGCTATATGCTCGGGGGTGGAAGTGTTATTTTCAAGGGCATAACTAAGGGGAAACCCGCTCTCGGGTCTCTGTAAGAGACCCCCGATGGTGAAACCCGCGCCGCAGCCGCACCGCTCGACACGCCTAGCCGCGCACTATGGTGTTGCCCTGTTACTTGTGGGCTGTTGCCCATGTCGGTTGTTTCATGGGACCCATCTAGTGTATAGACGAGTCACCGTCTGCCTATTTTTCGTTTTAACAGTATATCCCAACTTTTAAATAATGGCAGGCGACGTTGTATCCCATAATCTTTGTCCAGTCCACCAACCACCCAATCCCATAGCCCAAAATTATTTGATTTCACACGTTCCCAATAGTTTTACACTTGCCATAGGCAGATCATGGCTGTACTGCAATAGTGCAGCTGTGGCATGACTATGGTAAGCGTCTCTTCCCATTTTATTTAGGAATGCGTTTTGAAAGATACGTATTCCTATCCCAGGGTTACTTCCACCTTGAAAGCCCTGGTGTAAAAATATGGGTTGGCAACACGCAAGCGATACCTCTGGTAATGCAAGCGTCTATAGGCTACGGATACTGCTTAACATCAGGTGGGCCGTATGCTTGTTTGCCACCCAAGTAGTATTAAAAAAAATATATATATGCTCAAAATTGTATTAATTTTGTTATACAGATAGGAACCTAGAAAACAAGTCAAATCTATGAGAGAGACTAGTGTGAAAAAAGCTAGTAGGGCACCTTACCTTTCTTTTGCTTGTCCTGTTATATAAAACGCTGTACCTACCGTCTATACGAGTAGCGATTCTATCAGAATTTGATAGCTTTAGGTTGTAATTGTGCGAATTCCAAATTAAAATCGAAAACAAAAACGCTTTAAAGACACGGACCTCTTTTTTTATATAACAACATGGAGACAAACAAGCATACGGCCCGTCTGATGGTAAGCACCGTACCGTAGCCTATGGTATGGACGCTTGTAACACCAGGGGTATCACTCGCGCGTTGCCGACGCTTTAGAAACCTTATTACTCCTTTATTGAGTTTGATGTGTAATTTAGAGTTATACTCTGTTCTGTTTTTGAAATGGTACTGCTAAATAATATTTTAGGTTATATTGGCATTCCTTGCCATAGATAAAAAAAATGATACACGTATCTTTTTGCCATCTTTATGAGCGTTGTCAGTGGCTACATATAGGTCACTTAGAGTGCAGTTGGTAAGATATAAAGAGTAGGGCAGGAGGTGAAACATATGTAGTAAGAGCGTCAGAGCCACATTCTCACCCTGTAGTTATATCGAAACAGCCCTTACCCAGATTGATTTTACTTATTTGCATGTTAAGTAATTAATTTTGTCATTTTGTTTAAAGGGCATTCCTATGTATACGCTTGTTAAAAAAATAAATGAATTTACTGCCGAAAATGACATGCTTAGGTGCTCATTCGAACAAGCAAAATTAGAATTTTTGAGGGAACTCAACGATATGATCGACGTCATACGGTATGTATATTTTAATTGTTTGTTGAGTAAAAAATATTTCTCCCTCAAGATAAAGCGGCCCGACTTGGGACAGAAAACAGCAGTTAAATAACACTACTTATATGTTCTTGTGTTCCTAGAGTTAAGTGCTAAAAGAGAGGTAGTAGGTATAGGTAAAAACGAGCAGCCCGCCTAGGAAAGAATCTCCTCCTTACAGAAGAACAGCCGGATCGATTTTAACGGGACTTTTACTAGCAGTAAGAAAGTAACTTAGGCTACATTTATTTAAGAAAAAGAAAGGATCCGCGCAGAAAACGAAGTGGTGCCAACAATTCGGGAACAGATAACTCCAAGTACATCAAACAGAGACCTAATAAAGCTTGGCCTGGGTTTGCTCGTCTCTTATAAATGAATTAAGCCATTATTATTGTTATCAGGAAAACTGTAAATGAAGCAGTAGCCCTACAACTGCGTACAGAAGAACAAAATTATGAATTATCAGAATTGAGTTCACAGAACAGTGATTTACGGAAACGAATACATCATACTGAAAATATGAGACCTAATAAAGGGAAAATGGAGGTACTTAATATTTATTATTTTGATTTTAGAAAGAGAAAATAAACGCATCGGATTACTAAGCCGAGAAATTGTGATCAGATTTGAAAAATGGTTAATCCAGGAGGACTGATTAGGGCCGGGACGTGCTGAAGGGTTATCGTTCGCCAGCTAACATGGTGGCTGTTATCTCAATTCGTTGTATTATGACATTTATGGCTTCACGGATGAAGTCACCTTAGTGAATAATATTTTGTTCCACATTTTTGTAGGAATTGGAAAAAGAGCTTAAAGAAGAAAGGAGTAGGAGGAACACTTTAAAGGAACGATTAACCAGAGCTGAGGGCCAGATGAAGATAGGTGTAGAACGAGCTTCCCAACTAGAAGCTGCTTTGGAACAAGCTCGTGCGAAATCTTGGTCTTTGGAACGTACTGTACAACAATTGAATAAGCAGGTATGGATTCTTTTGTGAAACTGTGCATCCTTTAAATTTAAAATCCGTAATCGTTATCGTAGCTATCACTTGATTCTGCTAGTGCCGGTACCAGGGGTAGGAAGGGGGAGTAGCTATGTAATGACCTCCAGACCAATTTCAACCAAGCTCAAAAGAAACATGATGCCCACAACCTAAAGGTTACTTGTTTTTGTTTGATCCCTTTTTGTTTTTGAGCTTTTCTGGCAAAATTACTCGAGACGGAGTAGCTTTTGTCCAAGCTCTAGTTGGCACTTGTGGCATCTGTGATTGTCCACATAAGCTTTATTACATAAGGCGCGGCGCCTGATGTGTTTTAGACAACGGTCAGCCATTTAGGATATTACCGAGCTTGCTAATTTCTAAGACAAATCTCACTAAGTATTAGATCTACATAGATATAGTGAACAGAAATTTACTATGAAATTGGCATTGTTCTCAGAACCTTAAACTACAAAGTGATTTTGATAGAGAACTTAACATATTAACGACATCGATACGAGAGAATACGGCCCATTTAGAAGAAATTGGATATGCTCGTCAAAAGTTACAATCTGAGTAAGTAATGTACCCATTTACACATTTATTTTGTAAGAAATGTTTTGTTATTATTTTAAAAAGCCATAAAATAATATAATTATATAGATTATATAGATATACATACAGGCTATGCTAAACATTGAGGACTTACCTATAAGTACTTAAAAAGCACTCGCTTGTACCCACTCTAAATACAACTTTCAAATATAAAATACCTTCAATGCAAACACTGTTAATAATATCGCGTCATAGCCTAGCCAGGACCAGTAAGATATAAGTAGATACTTATCTTTTCAGTTATCAAAAGAATTTCCCTTTGGTAAAACCCGTTTAAAAGGAGGAATTAACACCCAAACGCAATAAAAAGTGAGAATTGAATTATTTCAGGAAAGAAGATTTGGAAAAACGTCTCGCTCAATTATCACAGTCCTACAACGAATCGCTTGACGCAATAAAAGCTCAAATGGATATAAACCTTACAAAACTTATGGAAACTGAAAAGAAATACCAACGAGCAGAAGAGGAAAAACAAGAGCTTATTGTAAAGATGGAGTCTGCTTCTATACAAGGGCATGAAATTGAAAAGCAGAATGCAGAATTACAAAAGCAAATCCAAGAATATGAAGGTATAAAAACCAACTTCGTTTTTTTATGATATTATAAAGCTTAGACTGCACACCCATGTAGCAGCGCGAGCAGTCGATAGATATATAAAATTATAAGATTTCTTTAATTTTGAATTTATAAGTCTGTAGAGTTTGTATAGATTTATTTAATAGTCTGTGATTTAGATAAATAAGTTACTGGTTGTTCATGATGAAGGAGATGATGATAATAATTTTGTTTGATGATGTATGGTGAAAAAATGTGGAAGAACGTTAATTGAATGTAGCTTATTTCTCTTCAAATTTATTATATTATATTTCTCCTACATCATAACGTTTTCAATGTTGACATAAAATATACCGTACACTTCCTTGAAATGGTTTCAGAAAAAGCTAGAATAAATGAAAAAGTGCTAAAACAAACAAAGACTAATTTAGATTCAGCATTAAATGATATAGAAGAATATAAAAAGCGTGTAATTAAGCAATGTGAAGCTATCACAACTCTTGAGGTAAGCCATTAAACTCTACTCATATAAACTAAGTAATTGTTCATTTACATGTTTTTGTAAAATAAATTGGTAAAAGAGCTGAAGGTTATTAAGCTATTCCTAGGATTAAGGATAAGATAACATTACACCATGGTCTGTAGATATTTGGCTGCATTCTTCTGTTAGGCGGAGGCCTTTCCCAGTTTTAAAATAATAATAGCAACCCATATATGTCCCACTGCTAGGCACGGGTCTCCTCTCCTCTATCAAGAGAGAGAGAGAGAGGGTTAAGGCCTTAATTCACATACGCCGGCCTAATGTGGGTTGATGAATCAGTCATATCTTCAGAATTTCTTCTAAAACGTGTTCTTACTGTTTTCCTTCACCGTTAGCAGAAGGTAAATCACTAATCCTATCCTACTTACTAAATGTAATATATATTTATAAATATTGTCATTAAACATCATACAGGGCAACTTGGTAAATTCGCTGAAAATAGAAGAACAACTAAAATTGGGTGTCAAAAACAAGGATGAATACATAGTAGAATTGGAAAGGAAGCGATCCGAACAAGCTAAACAATTGCAAGAAAGGTAAAACAAGACACAGTTCCTTCCGCAGCCTTCGAGCTCGTACACATAAACACGTCACACGGCACGGCACATCACGGTGCCATGTAACCAGTATGTGTACGAGCCTATTCTCGCGTGTACAATTAACTTAAATTGGCCCATGTTTCCTGTAGCACCGTTTGATGATTGACTATACCTTTATCTTACAAGCCTTTATATTTAACAAAATAAAAATAAAAAGTGATATTTCTAGTGAAGACAAGATGAACTCCTACGAGCAGCAATTGTCATGTCTCAAGAGCCATATTACCGAGTTGAAACAAGATTTTGGTGAATTTGAAAATTTGGATGAGCTTCACGGCATAGTTAGTATTATACATATAAGACAAGGTTATATACTTTTTTTACCTAATCTAGTACTAAGTGTAGCCTATATATTATATATAACAGCATGAGGAGAGAAATGCTCATTTTGCTTACCACTCCGCCCGGGAAAGCGGGAATTATATAATAATATTAATTCAATTTAATAATTAGGTTAATGAACAACGGGCGAAGCTTTGTGAAGCTACGAAACATAATATGGAGCTTGCTCAAGCACTTCAACAAGCACATGACAAAGATTACGAACTACAGGAACAGTTGGCAAATATGGCGGTTCTAGAAGACCTGGTGCACAAAAAAGACGACGAGCTAAAAATGATGTCCGAGAAAGAAGAAGAACAAACGAACATCATTAAGCTGTTGCGAAATAATTTGGAAATGAGAACTCAAGCAGATGAGGATGTGAGTAGTTTTTTTATATTACTTAGTTGCTAAATAAGAGAGGTAGGGCACCATACTAGCGAGCAAGCCCCACTGGGTAAGGTTTTCTGTAAGGAGAAGGTCTCCTCCTTATAGAAAACCACAGCCAAATAATTACACACACTGCGGTGTAGTTGTGTTCCTGTGTGTGAGTACAGGTCTCCAGCGCTTATTTGTTTAGGGATGCTTTTTGAAAGAAATGTTTTCCTATCCTAGGGATACTACATCTTAAAGCCCTGGTACATAAACATGGACAGACGTAGGCTACGGTAACTGCTTAGCATCAGCCGAGCCAAACAAGCATACGCTTGTTTGGCACTCAATTAGTATTTTAAAAACATACGGTAGTTAATAACGAGCATAACTAGTTTGCTTTTTAATGTTATCTAGGCATTGTAGTAGACTAACAATTACTAATTAGGACCTTTTCATTACGGCTTACAAAATTCACTTACGTTACCGTATTAACCCTGTAGCTAAATACCTATAGGGATTAATTCCCAAATGTAGCAGTTAAAAATGATTTTTCTATTTATTAACAGTTAAGCAGACAGATAACTGAGAGAAAATCAGAAGTAGTGTCTCTCGTCGCCAACCTGGAAGCTAGAAAGCAACAAATATCCCAGTTAGAGAAAATAATTTTGGCATTAGAAGAAGGTACTCGCAATTCTTCTTTGCAAAGGATGAAGGATCAAGAAAAAATTGAATTACTTGAAAAGCAATTAAATGAATATGAAACAATGCTTGCTGAACATAAACGTGAAATTCCTGCAAGCAACTTAGATAGTATAATAAACATTCTTGAAGAAGAATTGGGCACCACATTTGATCCGCATCTTAATAATAGATCACATAAATACTTACCAATCAAAAAGAAACATATGGGCGACCATCAATTCTTTGAAACTCATACAGGTGACAATAATAATCAACCAATATACAAACATGATCATGAAGCGGTCTCTGCAAAAATAGTTATGGGTAAGTTTGTCAAAAAGAGTTTTGTCAGTAGTAACGAACAATTTAAGGGGGACCTGGGGCGAAAGCAAGCTATTACAAATATTAAGCCAGAAAAACCAGTAAGTCCCTGTAATATTAAGTATGTCACCCCAGTCAAAGATAAAGAGAACTATCGAGAACCTATATTTGCTGATCTTCGCCAAAATAATGAAAACACATTGTTGTCATATAATAAATTCAGAAACATTCCATTATTAAATAGTGCCCACTTAAGGGACGAAAAAAAAAGTAAGATGTTTAAATTAGCTGGTCATAGGCTGTAAGTTATGTAGTAATTATTGTAACGAGTGTAGTGTTATCTGTTTTCAAAATAAAACCTTTTTGTGTTGACTTGTTTAATACACAATTTATCAACAAAATAAATGCGTTTCATTTAAAGTTGCCATCTTTAAATAGGGACGAAAAAAAAGTAAGATGTTTAAATTAGCTGGTCATAGGCTGTAAGTTATGTAGTAATTATTGTAAAGTGTAGTGTTGTTTTCAAAATAAAACCTTTTGTGTCGACTTGTTTAATACACAATTTATCAACAAAAATAAATGCGTTTCATTTAAAGTTGCCATCTTTAAATAATCATAAATGGGAACATGTTAATAGCGGAGATTTTCATAAATGAAAACATGTTAATAGCGGAGTTGAGTGTACCTACTTGTTGCCATCTTAAATACCTTTTTTTGCTACAGCATGGATTAGTAGGCGCCTAACTACATTTTTGAAATAAAATTCTTGTATTCGACTTAGTACATTATTTATTAACAAAAACAGGTACCTACCCATATTTTCAAAATAAAAACCTTGTGTTCGACTTAGTACATTATTTATTAACAAAAACAGCATGTTTTTTCAATGTTTTTCATGATAGGTACTTGAGGCCTCCTAATCATCCCGAGAATAACCTGTAAAAAAAAAGTTAATACAAAACGTACAAAAGAGATCTATGTGCACGGAATTATAACATTAGAATAAGCTGGCCATAGATTGTAAAGTGATTATACCGTTCTTTTTTTAAATAAAACTTTTTGTACGACTTATTAATGCACAATTTATTAACAAAACTGTTAAAATGATTTTTATTACTTAGTGAAAATTGCAGTCATCTTTAGAATTGCGAATAAGTTCTAAAAACTCTTACTACTCTGTAAAAAAAGTAAATACAAAGCGTACAAAAGAGATCTAAATGTGCGGATTTATAAAACTGTGAACATGATGATATTATCAGACTTTGATTTGGATTTTTGCTACCCAGTGTGGATTGGTCGCGGTCTTCAGAATGATACTGTTGCGATACGTTTCGCTCGAACATGGCACGCCGCTTCTCGAGTTGTGTGCGCACTTGTGCCTCTCGTTCCAGCTGCATATTTTGTGCCAACACGATGCTTTCTAGCTGTCGGACGTGCGCCCGCTCAGCGCGCAATGACGACCAAGTATTTGCTGCGTTTGAGCAGATTACCGACAGCGATCTTGACGCCTGTTGAGATACAAAATCTATATTACCCAGGAAACACCTTTTATGGTCAAATAATAGATCAGATATGAGTAGAATCTATGTTAGCCAACCACTGATTCAGTAGGGCTTCATAAAATTCAACGCTCCCTCTCCCAGTCACTGTAATAATTCCTTATTTGGTTCCCCTGCCTTCGCCTAAGTAAGGGGTTCTGGCTTTTAAAAGATAAATAAATGTTCACTTTTACCTCGACATGGTTTTTAGAATTAAGTTTTGGTGTGCCGCTCTCATTGAGATGATTGCATAGTTCTCTTCGTGCGCGGATCATACGAGTGAAAAAATCTGCAGCGTGTTCATGTCGCTCCAACATGAGGGCGCGACTAGCCGCCGCCGACATCAAAGCTGTATTCTCATTTGTCATCGTATCTAGTTTCATTTGCATCTCCAACATCTATTGAATATATTATTTGAACTGTGACAATTTTTCTAAAGGATTTTTAAAGTTATTTGAGGAAAGAAACATCAGCGAGAACGGGCCGTATCATGACGTTTTCAACGTACGTCAGAGAAAGAAGGACGGAGCTATACGCGCTATATAGCTACGTCCCTCTTTTTCGAGCTCTTTTTCGCTCGAACGACTTAAGTTTTAACAACGACAAGGAAGGTTAAGGAAAACTTCGCGAAAAACCGATATTTATAGCCATTTTGATCTTAAAACTTGACTTTTAGGAAAACTTTACAACGCCAAAATAAAGATACCATTATACCATTATACGAGTCTCCAGATTATATATCAAATTCCATGTTGAAACTATTAATTTGACTGGACTACTAAAGGCAAGAATATTTCATCTTGTGATGTCACACCTTGATACACAAGAGGTATGTACCTAGAACACCATTAGATTTCTTGTTCAGATTGCGCCGACTGACTGCAGACGCGACGAATGGAGCCAACTGCATTCATAAATCCCCGTTCGGTCTCCTCCACCCTAACACTGCAGTTAAATAACTATAACCTGGTGACATGTAACACAGGTAATTTTCTAACTACCTCATGCACCAGCGATCCACAACCGATCTGGGCAATGTTATGTTTTTGATTGATTTTGATTGTGAGTACGGCCGGCTGATTCTCTAAGAAACAGCGATGGCAAACTGAAAGTTGTGATTGCTCGGTGACGGCACAATCTATTGACTAAACGTCAAAAAAGGCTCTTACGGAATACCGATTTTCAATCTTACAGCCAGATTTTGCTTGGTTTTTGTGGTGGCTCGGTTTTTGCTTTTACGGAATACCCCTGCGGGTCTCTAGAGCTTCTTGAACAATCGCTGTTTAGGCATCCGGGTAAACTTGGTCTATTCGGCTAATAACAGCGAGTTCATTTTTCTTTATATTAAGGCGAAATATTTACACTCAAATAATGCATTTTCTAATATGTTACTTACTTCAGTATGTAGTTCCCTATTTGGAATATCTTTGCTGTAACAATCATAACATCGCAAACGTTTCACCTCGAGACGTAACTCAGCTATTTGATTCTCATATTTTGTCATAGCCTTTTCCCTGTTAGAACATTTTTATTACATATTCATTTTAGGTAGGTAACATTAAATTGATTTGATTAATTGTATAAACACAGGCAGCTGTGGCGCTATCGATTTAATATTTTTTTGAAATCGTTCATAAAAAGAAAACTTACATCACTTTTTCATGTTCCCTTTGGTCTTCTAAAGTACGTTGCAATTTATCAATTTCTTTTTCTCTATTTAATAGCTCAGTAGCAATTCTTTCTTGCACTTTATCTGAACCGGATTCTCGCTATAACAAAATATCAACTAAATACCTCAGTGGCACACAAACGTAATGGCAATCATCGATACTAACTATAATTGGGAAAGCCACATATAAAATATTATTTTTACCGCAATTTTGGCCAGTGAATCCAAGAAACTGTCTTTAGCAGCTCGACTCTGTCGTAATTCTTCCTGCACATTAGAAAGTGCCATGCGTGTTGATTGAAGCTCTTTATACACCTCAGTTTCTCTTTCAGTAGGCTCGTTTACTGTAAATATGTACAGGATATTATTAGATATCTCGCTCACTCGCTAAATATAACTTTCACAACCAGTGTACTACCTACCTACTATTAATAGTAATCGATGTGTCCCAAATGAAAACGAGCACTGATTTTGGTATGACAGTTTCGCCTACTTTATCCGTAAAAAACAAATTATGTTCCAACTGAAGGGTGGATAGGAACAGCCGTTTCTGTCAACTTCTACCTAAGATATGGGTTTTGGGGATAAACGTAACAGTAGTTTCACGTATCATGCTAATGTACGATGAAAGTGTAAGTAATATTTCACCATTCTGATAAAAATTGCCTTACCTTTCGGCGGTATATATTCTAAACAACGAGAACGATCCAGATCCATTAGAACAGTGGAACGCTGTTTGACAGCTAATAGTTGTACTTTCAAATTCTTTACTCTCGTTTCTAACTCAATGATCCGATTATTCGCAGTGATCTTCATCTTTTCCTGTTCAGCAATTTTATTTTAGTTTTTCATTCATTAGCATTATCCTACTAATATTACAAATGCGAAAGTGTGGGTAGTTTGTTACTCAATCACGCCAGAACATCTGCACAGATCGAGATGAAATTTGGCACCGAGATAGATCATACTATGGAATAGCATAGCATAGCGTAGCTTTATTTCTTTTCTTGGAAAAACTGTTACATTGTTTTTATATGCGCCGGCAAAGCCGCGGATAGAAGCTATTAAGTAATAATTATTAAATTCTCGTAAGCATCGCAATTTTACTAATTTATGGATTGATGCAATGATGATGCTAACTGCATACGTTCATCGACTGCCTACGATGGACAAACGCTATTGTAAAGGGCCCCTAAGTACGTTCTTAGAATTCTAAACTCATTTATGTTGGCGTCACTGCCCCATTTAAAAAATATTATTGTTATTTAGTAGTTAGAGAAACTAAATCTAAGGACTGCACACTACACGTATACAATGTTTGGCACCTGTTCCGCTACCTTCGCCTGGAGAGAGTTGACTTGTGATCTCTGCTCCGCCTCCCGGATCCGAGCTGCGCGTTCTGCTTGTTCTGCCTGCTCATGTAATTCCTTTACCCTAGAATCATTACTGAACCGATACTTTTAGGTGGCACTAAATAAAATACGCCAAAAGAAATATATTAGTTTAGAGTTCACTGCCCAAAAATTATCTGAAAATACCACGCACTAAATGGCAGTAAGAAAAGAAACCAAAACAATAATTGACGAATTCTACTTGAACCAGCTAATAATGATTGTATAATTATAAACTGTTTCAAGTAGAATTCTTAAATCCCTGCTCAATATACACCTAATTTCCAATGCATCACGTTGTCGAGATAACGTGTCTATTGTAATTTCACCAGTTTTAGACACTTCTAGCAACTTCTTTGATCTCACATCATAGCTTGTCTCTCGTTGACGGTACTAAAACACGAAAAAAATGATTTTATGGGTAAACTGATTGCACAATAGTTCCAAGACGCTGTATTTTTACTGTCTTAGTTTTTCGGAACAGAGTCAAATTCGTATTGATGCTTAAAATTATTACCATTAATCAATATTCTATGTGTCGATTTCTTTAGACACTTATCTAATACACATCCGTACGGTATGCGCTATGGGAACTTAACAATGTTACCTAAACTACATTTATATTTGTGTTGGAGGCCACAACGACCCAATGGCTAGTGTGTCTTCCAAGACAACATTATTAGTCCAAACCAAGTAAACCACTTAATGACCTAAGTTATTAAGTGACAAGGTTAAGTTAAATCTTAAGGTCATCACTCATTATAGCCTCACCGCCGATGAGTGATGACCCTTTATAGTAACTTGGGTGAGTCTGTTTACGAGGTGCTCCGTCTCTTTGTGTTTCTTTTTCGAATTTTCTAGTTCGGTCTCGGTCTTCTTGAGTTGTCGTTCCAAGGCGCTGATACGAGTGCGTGCGACACGCAGCATGCTCTCCGCCGATGCGACCACCTCCTTTAAAGCTTCACGAGCAGCTCGCTCCTTAGACAACTCATCACCAAGAGCCTACAGCACAAAGAAACAGTATGGCTACAAAACTTGTCTATATTAATGTTTTGTTATGAGTAGACTAAATTGATACTTGCTATTATGCCACCATATTTGTTTATTAGACGTTTATTTGGGACCTTTTCAAATATGCGGTTATTTAAATATTTGTTTGGTCATAACTTCTATAAAAACCTGTTTATCCAACATAACAAACCCGTGCACATTGTCAAGGATTACGTTTGTATTGAAAAATGGGTAATCGCTCTTAATTAGCGTGTATTTGAGATTAATAATTCACATTTGTGAAAGTGAATTCTATATTTGTAACATCATTATACTTAGTCTGGCCATAAATTTAAAAAAGATAATTTTACATTTGAATTTGAAATCTGTGTTTGGATTTAAATAACCCAATTGCTGTGATAGCATTACACAAAGGTAAGTATTGAGCCAAATGCAATTTTTGAAACTTGAAAAATCCTTCCGCTTGGTCGGTCGGTAATAGTCGAAAGTTTGTGTACTGAGCTATTGATACGTACAATGAAACCTCCTCTGTTTGTGACAGAAAAAGATCTGACCGTCAACGTAGTATTCGTTAAGAAAAAGGCGATCAAAACAGTGAAGGAAAAAAATCAAAGAAATCCAGTTCGAAAGCAAGATACCTAATGAGTACACCTAGAAAGATGTGACGTATCTTAAAGATGACTTAAGAGTTGCAGTCTATTAGAGACACACTGGTCATTATTTAACTGATAATTTTAAAATGAATAAAGGATGGTAAACATCAAAATAACTTCTTAAGCAGTACGCAAACGGAGGCCACAGAAAAAAAAATACTGACGAGAAAAAACCTATTGAGGAATGTTTTAACAATGAGAATGACCGATTATATGTTCAAAGCTGTATATAAGCTTTTCATAGTCAGCAGAGTACAACGTAGACATTTTTTAACTTCAGTGATGTTTTGGTGAAGTGATAGCTATCAAGGGTGACTAAGCCATATTTTTGTGCAAAAGGTGTCAAAACTTCGGCACAAGTGTATCAAGATACGATTCTTGAAAAGGTGGTTAAGTCTCTTAACAACATCATGTTCTATAACCAAGAATAGTTCTTTCTTTCGTACACCGGGTCATAAAACTCGATTCACACAAGCGTGGTTGGGCACGAAAATTTCGGACTTCATCAGAGCTAAAGACTGGCCGATATCTAGTCCCGATCTTAATCCACTGGATTATAATTTATGGTCAATTTTAAACAGTATGGTATGCTCTAAACGCTATGATATGGATTCCCTAAAGAAAGATTTTCTTAACAACAATATTTATGGCAAGACTAAGTATACCGGACGAAATACCGTTCAATCATGACAGAGGCCTAAATATGAATGATAAGAAGAAGCAAAACGATAAGAAGAAGATAATGCCGTTTCTACGAGTATGTTCCCACTTCTTTAGGTGAGCAGTGAAATCGTAATGATACCTGAAACCATGATTTAGAGACGCCAGGACTCCACAGCTCAGCTCAATTGTGGTGAAGGCATGCTGACACTCAAATACACTTTTCTTAGTCGTTACCTTGACTCCACCAATCACATTTTCCCTTCTTTCTATTTCACGGTACGCAGCGACTTGGTCATGCCCCAGGGACTGTCAATGACCATGAGCGGGGGTTCCGCTTACCATTAGGAAGGCCGTTTAACTTACCTGTGCACCAGATTCTGCCAAAGGTTCATCGCTGTCTTTAGCGCTCAACATTTCTAATTTATTTTGAATTATAGTGTTTTCCTTTTGCAAACGTTCTATTTTTTTGTTCGTAGCATCTCTGTCCACCCATGGTATTCTTTAACAACAAAACGTTAAATTAAATAAATGTAAGCCAAATACTAACAACCAAATAGAAACAACATACTGCCCTATTCAGGAAGAGCAGCACAACTAGGTACATTTCTCCAATAATCGACTTTAGACGCTAATTTTCCGTAACTTTTGCCATGCAGTTGTGCCTCTCTTCGTTAGGTTAGCAGAATAGACCTGTACTTACTTTGCTAGTTCTAGAATATAATTAACTTTAGCTTTTAAGTTTTCGGCTGCCCCTGCCACCATTCTTTGAAGATTTTCTGTTTCTTCGTCTAATTGTAGATTTTTTGCTTTTGTATTCGAATTCTAGAATTTTAAAAATACATAACATCCCAACAAAGCGACACATTTTTTTTCCAGCAAGGTAAGCGAGGAGTCATTCCAATGCTATTAATTACCACATACCAAGTAATGGTCACGTCTATAGCCCTATTTAGGACACAATTGCAAACTCGAGGTACAGAACATTTCTAGGTAGTTTCTTAGCCAAAATGCTCTGGATGTATTGTATCCTGACCTATTATGTACATAAGTTATGTTACAAATCCTTGCTCAGTTGGTATTCTTCTTGATACAAAACTAAACTATTAATATCTACTTATATCTACATAGGAATATACTAATTGTCAATATTTAGAGCAATTTAAATGGATTCTGCCTAGGTTTTGGTTCGTCCATAGAATCTTGCTCTCTCACCTGACTTCTAATCCCGCTCGTACTCTGAAACAATATTAAATGTAAGTGTAGGTATGGTTAGCAGCAGGTGACGTACAAGCCCTTTAAGTAATTGTTATAAGAAAGAAATCATCTACTAGAGATGCTTTGATAGTTACTTAAACTTCTGTCAGTTACGTCGCCTGCCTTGCCTGCTTGCCATTTCAAGCCATTTCAGTTGAATGTTGTATAATGCTGACAGCCGGGCGAGCGACGGCTATTTACGTTATAAATATGGGTACAAGGAAAAGGCTGTCGAAAACTGATGCCATGGAGTCGATTTCTAAACGCGTACCACTAAAAATGTTTGGGCAGCAAACAAGCATACACGATTGTAAGCAGTTAATAACACACATGTGGCCAAATCAAAAATGTAATAAGTAGGGTATTTCTAGGAGATGAAATCGTTTCTTCAGAAATGCATCCCTATATGAGCACGGAAGATCAGCACAGGAACAACCAAACTACTGTTTGTAGTTATTTGGGTGTCGTTTTCTGTAAGGTCCTCACGCAATTAGGCTTACTCGCTTGTATGATACCCTCACTCTACAATTTAATGTTTAACAAATGTTCAAGTACTTACACTGGAAAAGATCCTATCTAACCGATGCTTGCTCCTCAACATGTTGAGCAGATCTAGACGACGTACCATTAATTCTGTGCACAGCGACAATACGTCATCAGGTATAGGATTCAGTTGAGCTGATATCTGCTGTAGTACATGAGCACCTGTAATAATATATAGCTCACTACATTCTGATTACATTTCTGATTTGTTATAAAGAACTTTAACCACAGACTGGTTCAGATAACTCATATAAATTTCCGACTGATCAACTAACTGTGAAATGTACCAACAATTTACTTTACTACTGCACGGTTGCTTCAGTGGCTCAAGTGGTTACCTCGCCATTTACTACTGTGCGGCGTGTTGTGGGTTCGATCCCCACACGGGAGAAAAAAATTTGTGATCTACAAATGGTTGTCCCGAGTCCCTTTTTTTACGAGACGAGAATTAACGTACCCTTGGGAGCACGGAGACGCTTAAATGAAATACCACTTATGCGGTCAGTCATTCATAGGTTGACCGCGGCTTCAGATCCTAATAGTTAGTAGAGTAACATTACCGAAGATGCTGACAATCTCATTGGTGAGAGGTAATTCAAGATCATCTCGAACTAGGAGGAGTAGATCGTACGCCGGCCATCCAGTGACAGACAGCACGTTAACGTCCCCCAAAACTTCATCTTTCATGACCCCGGCGCGCGTCTCAATTTCCCTTAGCTGAGCGTAGCTCTGAAGAAATGTGTTCTGAAGGGAAATAGAAAGCGGGTGTTAGGCTTTTGGTTAGGGTAGCTATGGCAAATAAAACTATGTTCAGATGTGACAAACCTAAGCTTTGCAGATTCTGCAAGAATAGAGAAAAAACGCCACATACTACTAATGCCTCTTTCGAAGAGGATTAGTAGTAGAGGATTTAACGTTTCATACCTAGGTATGAAACGTTAAATCCTTTCAATTGATTACAATTTGCGGAGACTCCAGAATCGGGCGAATCCAATAGATTTTCCAGATCACGATTTGGATAGCTTGCAATAGCCCTAAACATAATAGAAAACTATGTGAACTGTTAAACCATTTTGAATAGTAGCAGTATTTATATAAGAAGCGAAGAAGCATTTGCAGAGAAGATCTGCAGTACCTTAGCTTGAGCAGATTATGCTGGTTGATAGCAAATGATCAACAAATCGCATGAGCGTTATCAATGTTGGCATTAAGGGTTTGAGGTAACCTTCCCTTGGTTTAGGAATGTTATGGGAGAAATATACTTATTTTACAGTTTGTCACGGTTGTAGTTTCCGTAAATCTATTCAGGGCAGGGTATATGTATATACATATATGTATATGTATAGACGTTATTGGATTAAAAAACTTGTAAGTTGTAGGTATATTTAAGATATCAAGTTACCTGTTGCGAAATTAAGTTCTTGCGCAATTTAACGAATTCTCGTTTTTTGGTTGACAAAACGCGAGAAATTTTTGCCACTACACATTGTGGCACGGGGTGATTTTTGCCTGAAATAAAATGTATCTTTAAGTTCTTTATTACATTATAACAGTCACTGTCTAGTTTTAGTTTACAATGCTGGACTCACAAAAAAATATGAAGATTATATTCAAAAAGAAGTATTAATATAATTTGTACATAAAATTTATGAATCAATTGTCTCATTCAATTTCTCAATTTTCATCTTTATGGACCTATGTAGAAATGTAATATTTTTTAACGCAAAACAACTTTAGAAACTTCTAAGTCGCTTGACATAGACATACTCGATCCGATGCCAATGTGAGTCACCATCATTATCTTAACCCATAAATGTCCCACTGCTGGGCACGGGTATCCACCATACACCAGGAGATATATTAGCATACTAAACAATCGGTATCGTAGGCTAATATCTCTCAGGTTTTGTTTCGAGTTTTCCCTCTCTTGCAGTGGATATTGTCTGCCTAACCTTAAGTCGACCCTTGCGATGTCCTAGGGATAGAACGGGATGGTGATAATTGTTGATTCTTAATCCTTCACTACTCGGAAAGATTTCTTGAAATATATTGTATTAATAATAATATTTAGTTAATTATAAATGCTTGGCAAAAAACAAAAATACAAATAAAAACGAATAAAAAATACCCTCAGCATCCGTTAACATTTGATAGGTTTGGGGATCAAGTCCCTCAGACCCCGTTGATATTAACTGATCTCCAGATTTCACCAATTGCTAGAAACAAACAAAAATAACTGCAATTAAAAACAATCATGAGGAATTCAGGTCAGTTATTGAAAATATTATCAATCATATTTATTTATCCTTGTAATATTATTATAAACGAAAAAGTTTTTGCGCGACGAAGTAACAAACATGCATCCCATGGATGTTTGTTACTTCGTCACGCAAAAACTACTGGACAAAACTTTACATTTATACATCAATATACACACAAGTAAACTAAATTAGATTAAAACAATTGAAACGAAACTGCAGACATTAGCTTTTAACCCTAATAGTTATTTATTCAATTCAATTCAATTTATTTATTTCAATCATCAATTGGATAATATTAATTCTATATTCATTCATATATCATTGGATAATTTATGTATTACGGATTACAGAAATACGAGTATAAGTACCTGTGTAAAAGAGAGACAACATCGATCCATCGACAGGACTATAAATAATTTTCTCGACAGAAAATCTCAATCCACCCCTTGCCTCTGGGTCAGTCAAATAGTGGATTGTGGATTTCTATATCGAACCCAAGTTCTCAATACACTACATGCACTACTTGGACTCGTCATATTTACAAAATGTTATTAATCTACTTACTGACGATGATGACCAGCTCTGACATCTTCCTTTTTTTGGTTGACCGGGGCTCTAAAATAACAACACAAATATATAAAAATTTGTGTCCGTGAATTGTATGTTTGTTTGCACTCCCTAGTGCGGGAATTTTCTTTTAAAAGAAAAATAAATATTCACCTACCTATATACTTATTCTGACTGCAAGAAGGGTAATGCTTTTTTTTCACCAAACATGTTTTGAGAGAAATATCAAGAATCATGAACACGAAAACGAAATTCCCTAATGTCAGAACTAAAATAAATAATGATTTGTGTGAATTCAAATGAATGTTTCCTTATCCATCCGAGACGACAATTTCAAATGGACATGTGGGATACCTGTCGATACAGATTGACAAATGTCGCTTGGCCGTTATGACCTTATACTTATTAGTAGATACAAAATGAAATATGTACCCCTTTTTTAACTAACTAAAAATGAGGAGGTTCACACTTCGGAATCTTTTTTTTAATGTATGCGTTTAGGAGCATAAGGTTAAAAGCGCAAAATAAAATAATCCATCCCATTAAAATTTTATCGAAATCGGTCCAGCGGTTTTTCCAGATTTGAGGTGGATTTTAGATTTGAGCCTTGCGAGGGCTATACAGGCTATACTTTTTCTATTAAAAAGACAACTTCTATTGATATACAGACTTCCGCACTAGAGCACAAGCCATGTATTGCGGTGTACTTTACAAACACACAATTTACGGACACAAAATACCCATTAACTATTTGTGGATCACACAGTTTTGCCATGTGGGAATCGAACCTACAATACATAGTAGTAAATGGCGAGGTAATAATAAGAGCTACTGAACCAATGGGCAACCGCGCAGTCAGTTTTGTGTGTGCTAAAAACTCTCTTTACTGTTCTATGCTCTGTTTCGTTCCGTTCCGTTCTGTCCGCTTACTGATAATCCCGCTTGAGCCTCTATACAAGTGGCATAAGCGATAATGGAATCGAAAAGTCAAAAAAGAAAATGTATGGGATTTCACGTAAGTTTACGACATTAAATCGTAGACTAACGTCTAACAGTTCATCATAATCTCGTCATCATGGTATAGATGTTGCATCACTTTCCAATATAAGGAACTCACTTTACGTCTTGTGACGCGTCCGACTGAATGTGTCCGCTTATTGAATGGAGGTGTGGGAAGTGTTCGTGAGATCCTTTTCTTTGCATCCTGATCAACTAAAAAGATACAATAATTAATATATTATAGGTATTCTACAAAAAACCACAGCCAAGTAACTACACACAGTGGTGTATTTGTTTTTTCTGTGTGTGAGTACAGGTCTTTAGCGCTCATTTAGGGATGCGTTTTAAAAGAAACGTTTTATTCCAGAGATTCTATTTTAAAGCTCTGGTGTAAAACTCTGGGGTAGGAGCTCGAAACCCGCCAGGCGCAGGTTCGTATCCTGCTCCGGGCTCGACTTTTGCCACATTGCTTTAAATATTTAAATATATTTGAGCTATACGCATAGCAAAAATGATGAAATATTTAATTATATTCTGAATTGGACTGAGTGGGAAAGTAAAAGTACGCAAAAAGTGTGGGTTCGATCCCGGATGGCAGTACCAATGTGAATTTCACTTTGTGGAATAATCAAATGATTCGCCATCTGCTAACGGCGAAGGAAAACATCGTGAGGAAACCCACATGTCTTAGAAGAATTTCTCAAGATATGTCAAATTCACCAACCCGCATTAGGCCAGCGTGTGTGAATTAAGGCCTAAACCCTCTCTCTCTCTCTCTCTCTCTTGATAGAGGAGAGAAGACCTGTGCCCAGCAGTTGGACATTATATGGGTTGCTACTATTATATATTAGGCATTCTACTCAAGGTTCCGGCCGCGCCTATATATTTATTAAGGTTACTTATAATCATCAAAAAATAATATCAATTACCTCGGATTATGCGATGCAATATATTTCTATCAGTTACAATGGAAACCAAGGTAATATACTTTAAATAGGTGAGTACCATTACTATCAATGATAAAATATAAGTTATTAGCGGCTTATACCACTCGAAATATCTAATTTACGAAACATTATCGGCAATGAATAATTTTATAATAATCAGATCATAAGAATACGCGTCTTCATCACTCATAACAGTCATAACCGGTGTGTGTGGCTATTGATGACATATATACCTAACTGAAACATCGTCATTCACTATGAGCCTTTTAGAAAAGCAACACGTCACCCAAAGAGTAATGAAATGAGCTTGGAGTGTCCCTGCTAGATCGAATAACAAAACGACAAGATCCGTAGAAAAACCAAAATAACCATCAACTCTAAGAATTGCCTAAATTAGATGGCAATAAGCAGGACGCAGCTTGCAGAACCGACGGCCGCTTAATCAGAAAGATTCTGACGCAGAATAGGCACTAGGCAGGCCTCCAACAAAATGAGCCGAAGGACGTGGCGACGACCTTACAGATCAGCTAAAGATTAAAAGCCGTGAAAATCGTTAAGTTAAAAATCGTTATCTCTCTCAAAAAATGATGAAAAAGAGGTGTAAATAAAACCATTTTTGTTGGCATTTATAGACAAATGACTGGCCAAAAAATACAGTATTAATCTAAAAGATGTGTTTCATAATATGATTTTGTCATAATTTATCTAGTAATTCTTAGAGAATAAGGTCGTGTTTGCTTCACCCAAATGCGTCGTCTTTTACGTGGTATGATGATGAGATCATAAGAGATCATCTCTTATGATCTCATCATCGTCATAGTCTGCGAATTCTATGTTGTAAAGCATTTTTTTTATACTTCCACGGAGGCAAACAATCATAGAGCCCGGTTGATGGTAAGCAGTTGCCGTAGCCTATGGACGCATGCAACATTACTTGCGCGTTGCAGACCCTTTAAAAACCTTAATATAAATGTTAAATAACTCACAGATTATAGTTAACAAACAAATATTGGCGGGTAATGTTGATTGATGCTCAAAAAAACTGGAAGCCGATATAATGCCCATCGATATTTACAAGAGTATCAAGGTTATCTTCAAAATGAAAAATATGTTCAGGGTTACTTAGCCGCACCTTATACTTAGTACCTCTAGGTAAATATGATTTGTCTTGTTATGTCTATGTTATACAGTGGTTATACGTACTGTAGTTAATCCGAACTATTCCGAACTGCGATACATCCTGATTAGTTTAGAAAAACAATCTAACATTTAAAAGTAATGTTTTTTTTTAGAACTGCCGACACTAGTCTCATGACCATTTTCTTTAAGGAGAGATCATATTATATTGTTGCTACCAGTGAATGCTAATAGTAGAAGTAGATACTTTTACCTTTGTCATACCATTTGAAATCTTAGATTTTTCTATAAATTCTCAGAATTTACCGAAATTTGAGATTTTATAGTAACATATTAATATCGCATACATATTCAGTGTCATCATGCCCGTCTCCCATTGAGGTACGCAGAAACTATGGTACTTACACCAATTGATTCGATCTAGACATACCTACTTCTTTCGCTTTCGCTACATTCATCAACATTCAACATCATTTAATTTTGCTCTTTTTAGCCACATTTCCTACTTGCTCGATGTATATTTACCTAGGACGACGACCGACCGTATCTACATTCGTTCTCGCACGATATACTTACCTGTTTTGTTATTCTTCTTTCATCCATCACTTCCAAATATCCAAACCATCTTAACAGCCCTTTTCAACTTTTGTCACTACATCTTCTTTCAATCCGCATAGTTCTCTTATATCACAGTTTCTCACTCTGGCTGGCATTCTGACTCCACACATATTTGTAAGTACCAGTGAATACCAGTCTTCACACAAAACCCCTTGACTAATAGGAAAAGTGATGTGAAGAAGTGACCCGAACAGACCCGAATACTACGTGTAAAAAAAAATTAAGTACATGCGGTATTATTGATTTATTAAAACACAGAGGTACCTATATTTTCCGTAGGGATTGGCCGCGCTGACTTTATCATTTTGGAGTAGCTTTATTTAATTTATTTTTCTGTACTTTTAAGAAATTTACGCTTGACTTAAATTTGGACACATTGCATCATTCTCAGAATAATTAAAAGTGTCAGCTGTTACCAAAACCACGTAACTTGTAATTTTTCGCATAACAAAAAGTTTTTACTTTATCCACTAGTTGGTATTTTGTACTTCGGAGACTTTGGAGGTCAATGGATTTTGTGAAATAAAAATATGTAAACTAAGCCCTAGTAAGGTTGTTATTTACAAGGCGGGCTATTCGCAACTTCACGTCGAGACTAATATTTTGCGTGCAGAGAAGGTAAACGTTAGATGTTACTCGACTAAATTACAAAAATATAGTAAGTATTTATTTTTATCAGTTACCTTGCAGTAACCTTCAATCAATTCTTACAGCGAAAAATATGCGTGTAAACCTTGATAGAATTGACAATATGATAGTGTAATCAAATATCATTGAACCTAAGTATATAATTTTATTATTTGTTGATTTAATTCGATATGTATTTCAAGATAGATAGCCAGGCCTAATTTTATAATCTAGCTATGAAATATTTAGACCACGACAAAATTGGTCATTTGTTAAAAATAAACTGCTTTTATAATTCATCATACAAGCGAGCGAGCCCGACTGACGAAAGACTTCACCGCACAGAAGACCACAACCAAATAACTACATCACTTAAGGCGCTGATAACTGCAAAATAGCCTAACTTCAATTTTTTTTTTGGGAAAATCAGTTTAATTTGTCACAATAAAAATAAGATATGTTGTTTTTCACAATATTTGCTATAATATAGTTGTCTCCGAAATACATTTAATTAAAATTATTAACAAAAAAAATATTACTAAAAATAAAATAATGCCAAATCACCCTTTATAATATATTTATAGAAATAATAATTATCTTGTTTATTTATTGAATTTAATTGGAATTATTACGAATATTAGCTGATTACTTAAAACATGTTTAAAAATGTTGCTGTTTTATATTGTCAATTATGCCACTAATTATTTACTATATAACAGCAACCCATATATGTCCCACTGCTGGGCACGAGTCTCCTCTCCTCTATCAAGAGAGAGAGAGGGTTTTTAGGCCTTAATTCACACACGCTGGCCTAATGCGGGTTGGTGAATCAGATATGTCATTAGAATTTCTTCTAAGACATGTGGGTTTCCTCACGATGTTTTCCTTCGCCGTTAGCAGATGGCGAATCATTTGATTAGTACATATAAACTCCACAAAGTGAAATTCACATTGGTACTGCCCGGGATCGAACTCGCACCTCTTGCGTGCAAGTCCGTTACTTTCCCACTCGGCCACCAGCGCTTAATTAAAAATTATTTACTACTACTAACTAATTTAATTCTCAAGGTCCCTGGTAATTATCAGCGTTTTAAATGAGCAAAGCAGACCTATGTCCCCCGTGCTCATTTAGACAGGGCTTCTCTGTGTATTTCTATTGGCTATTCTATTGGCTATTTCTATGGCAAGCAATACCGATGTCGTGAATTCTGCCAAAGGACTAAGAACCATCAACGTATTTATGTATGATTAATATATATCTATGATTAATATATAATCTAGGTATGATTGCCAAACATTGGTGAACAGATGTACTCGTATATCCGTGGTTGTATGTATAACACATGATTAACACTGGAATAAATTTCTGTAAAATGAACGTTAACTTATAAACAGAAACAGACACCTTATGAAGCATAATATGTATTCATTTTGTTACAATAAACGAGTAGGTTGTTTAGTGGCTGTATCGAGCGCACGACCGCACGCGTCTCGTGCGCCGGCAGAATGAAACGGGAGCGCCGCGTCGCGTCGTCGTCCGGCCCGATGCAGCCTACCGTGTGTTACCTATACATGTCATATTATTATTATATATTGTACTTAGTTCTGTATTTATTTATTTTATTTTTAACTGCACTGTTTTGAATGTTTGTATTTTACTTTTTTTGTTGTTTTTAGTTATAGCTTAAAATCCGTTCGTCACTTGGGGTTACCACTGAAAATCAGCGCTGTGTTGTCACCACAACATAGCATTATGCTGAGTGGTAACCTCATTGACACAGTAATTGTAAGGTAGGTACAATGTGTAAATATAAAAAATGTGACTGTGTCAATAAATATAATTTTCTTTCTTCTTTCTTTCTTTCTTTCTATTTACTTTTCCCATTTCTTAAGTCATGAAAATTCACAAACTAACTCTTATTATAGGTACCTGCAGTCTGCAGACTAATAAAAGGCGCTTCTGGTAAATCTCTGCGGCCGTGGTGTATAAACATAACTAAAAAAATGGCTGAAATAACAAAGAGGATAAGAAATATAACTTAATCTAAAATACTTAATTTAAATACTGAGAGAGAGAAAATACTGACAATATCATTTACCACAAATTTTAGGACTGATGATGAACCAAATTAAGTTTTATTTACTTTTTTACTGAGTAATTAAGAACTTGCCTAATGTCTAAACATCTTTACGGTTTAAATCAAAGATTACAAATCACTTACGAGGAGAAATAAAATACAATTAAAAAATAACAAAATGCGTTGACAGGTAATCTTAAATAAAACATAATATTTTAACAGTCATAAAAGTATAGTTTCGTAATATTATTAGTTGCATTTACACCAAATACAATAACAAAGGATTATTACTTTATCTTTGGCCTAATTGAGACATAGTACTTGAAGTGTTAAGTAGCATGGTACGGTCAGCAATGAATTCTTTAAGGAAAAACATGTGGGGCAGTCTTTGGGGACTGCCGATAGAAGTGAAAACTAAGTAACTTGTGAATCGTATCGTCGAGCTATTAGATTATAATTTTTAAAGCTATTGCATAGCTTCTATTGCGGGCTTTGGGCGTGGAGACCGAATACAGAAATTCCGTAACGAAAATAATAAACCTAACACCCCCGACTACGTCGCGGCACAGCGGTGATACTTTTTTTAATGAATGTTTTGATCTAAAAGAATATTATTGTACAAAGATTATAGTATAAAGAGTCTTAAGGAATTATTACAAGTATTAACTTTTATGATTATATATTTTTATGAAAAATAAAATACTCAACGCGCCTAAAGAAGTTTTTACTTCAAAAGACAACTTCGTCATATAACCCTAGTGTTAATTTTGTCGTCAACACGGAGGTATCCTCTGTGTATATTTAGGCCATCTGACGACTGCTTACCATGAGTCGGGCTGTATGCTTGTTTGCCTACTAAGTAATAGCTATAAAAAAGTATTTAAAGGTTTCAAGAAAAATACATACATACAAGGTTTCGAGTAAATAAAATGACACTAACTACTGCCCCATGTAGAAATCGAACCCACTCGCCACTCTGGTGGTGGTATGGGACATTCCATATCGACGCGTCATATGGATAACAGTGAATCGATCAGCTGTTGTCGCGTCTCTGATCGACAACAGCTGATCAATTGACCGCCCCGACTGATTGCTATAGTGGCAACACGTGGCTTCAGAATAAGAATATTTAAATTATACAGGAGGCATCAAAAGCTGACAACCCGATCGAAATTTGATCATAATTGCTTTCTGCAGTCCTTCTTCATATAAACTGAAACTATGCCAAATTTTACACTCCGCCGTGCTTCAAAAGAGGTTCCAAGTTTTTCCTTCAAATACTTAAAACTATAATCCATTTTTTTTATATTGTCAAAATTTTGCCATGCTGCATTGGAACAAAATTTCAATGATAATTATAACCATTTAGATTGGAACATTACTTACATGTACCATAAAGTAATGTGAATAAAAATCATTTCTCTATATCAAAGTGGGATTTGAATACTCAAATAGCGCACACGACACGAAATTGCAGACCGTACTGACAGGGACAGGCACCTGCGGGAAAGTAGGGCGGGCGAATTCAATCATCCTAACGATTTTGACAGCTCCAACTGTACAGTTAGAAAAATTGGGTTATTAGTGAGAATTTTCTATCAGAAAACAAATGACAATTCTAGACTTGAGGATATCACCATCCAACGAGGCAGTAAAAAAATATGAGCATACCTGGCTAATGCAAGTATGATTATATTACGTTCTCTATTGATATTATAAGAAATTTGATTAAAACATCGTTTCGTATACTATAACATCCAACGCAAAACCGCCGTAAATGTTACGATTAACCTCAATAATAATGTATCAATATTAGACTGTTTAAACCTACGTATAATATTTAAAGTTCGATAATAAATAAAATAGTTAAACTATAAACATGGTTGTTAATACAGCTTAACGAAACAACAGCTAGATCTTCGTCTTTTGAATGACGTAAATTTCTGCAGGATCCCTATCATACGTCCATATATTTTCGATCTTAATTTTAATCTTTTTCGAATAATAACAACCTAAAACCTACATGAGGGCACGTCTTATATCTTCTTTCTTTAGATTCAAAGTAAACAATATGATGAAATGTTAATCGCCATAGCCTTTACGTCAATTGCAGGCGAATAATGATTTTTATTGTTTCCTAAGCCTAGTAAGCATAATCAATTGCCCGCCTAGAAAAATCTTTATAAACTATTTAGATTTGATAGGTCTAGTAATTAAATTTGGTGGAGGCCTATGTCCAGCTGTGGACGTATTTTGGCTGAGATGGTCAGTTTCTCTTTTCAGTTTTCTCAAAGTTTCTCTTACTACTTATACCACTTTTTGCTTAACAAAATTTACCGTTTACTGTACCAACCAGTAAATAAACCATAGGCGCTCATAGCCAGGTGCACTCGCTGTTCGGTAAACGATCAACGGGTTAAGCATCCAAAGGCAAGGTAACCCTATAGATGGGTGACCGCATAGTGGTATTTCATCTGAGCGTCTCCGTGCTTCGGAGGGCACGTTAAAAGTCGGTCCCGACTGTTATCAGTCGTTAGATCACGACAGAGGCCTAAATATGGGCGATCTAAATAACTCTGTCACCAGGTTGACCACTAACCAAACGATAAGAAGAAGTAAATAAACCAGCTGTTCTTTCATTTGCTGTGCAAACAAAGAGGATTTAGATATGTTACGATATCCAAATCTGTATCCGCGACCAAAAAGTCTTGAAATTTCATAATTTTGTATCATACAAAGAACTTCTTGAATAGAAGTGACATTCCGAACAAGGATAATTTTATAACTATAATAAATATGATTTAGCCAATGGACATATTATGTAAAGGCAGTATTAACTATTCTTTAGTAGTGGTGAGTTTACTGAGTCATTGATATCTATAGATACCTAAGAGGCAGAGTTTGTTTGTTTAAACGCGCAAATCTCTGCAACAAGCAGTCGGATGCGATACATAATTTTAGCAATCGATAGCCCAATTCTTGAGGAAGGTTATAGGGTTACAACATTACGCTACAACAAGGGGAGCATGGTAGTAACAATAAACATGACACAGGACGAAATCCAATACAGGTGAATGTTGAAACCGCGGGGAACAGCATGCTAGTAATAGTTAGTATAAGAGAAGTAGGGCAGCATACTAGTGAGCAAGTCCGACTGGAAAAGGACCTTCACTTCACAAAAGAGCATAGCCAAATGACTACACGGAGCGGTGTAGTGTCCTGTGTGTGAATATAGATTTCCAGAAGTCATTTAGGGATGCGTCTTTAACTACCATTTTCCTATCTTAGGGCAATTACACCATAAAACTCTAGTGTTTATTTTTGGGTCATCAACAAAATACCTTTGATATTGCAAACGTCCATAGGCTACGGTAACTGCTTAACATCAGGTGTAGCATACACCTGATGTTAAGCAGTTACCTGCTGAGTGTTTGCTACGTAATATAAAAAAATTTAATAATACTAATAATATCTATTTCTTTTGTATTTTTATAGAGGTAACAGCCATTTCTTGCAGGTTTTCAAATCTAGCAGGAAAGGAAGAAAGAAGAACCGCCACCATACTGAAACAAGCCTCTTAATATCTACTAATGTTATATTCCTGCTGATGAGTACGGGTTTTTAGAGTACATTGACTTTTCTGGCAGCAGAAATATCGGAACAGTGATTCTCCAGGTACCGATATTTTAAACGATTTTTTAATTTAGTAACAACACTTGCTATTTTATTAGAACATTCAAAGCCTGCCAAGTGGCGGCAAGCAATAACTAAGTAACATACAAACTACCAAATACCAACCTAACAACGGATAAAGACTACATTATTTTGATAATGCAAGTTACCTTCGTGTAAAAAGTCTGAAAAGCAAAACTGACTTGACTGCACGGTTGGGTGAATGACTTAAGTCGATTCCTCGCCATTTTATTCTCCACAGGGGACAAAAATTATGTGATCAATAAATTGCAGTGTTCACAACACATATAATAATTATGTGAGGTGTGCACTGTAGTAAATGTATGTCACAAGTTGACTGTACATATTAGCATGTAAGTTACTAACACTAGTATAAGAATATAAAATTGTATTGCTAACCATTATGAATTCAATTGTAATTTGAAATAAATATTTATTATTATTATTATGTCTCTCTGTATCACGGGTATTTTCCTATCATTCAAGGAGAATACCCGGGCCTTTGGAAGGCTTACGCGGGGACATAGATCCAACACGCAGAGGCCCTTAGAGAATTTTAATTTAATTTATTATAATAAATAATAATTATTATTATAATAAATAATTGGCCCGAGTCTGGGTACTTTATGTCTGTTAATTGTATGTTTATAAAGTCCCCCGCATCACAGGGCTTGTTCTCTAGTGCGGGAGTAGTCTTTAAAAAAACCCTAGAGAAACCAAACATGCTGCCAATACAGTCCCAGCACTAGTTGACAGTAAGTAATAAAACATTTTGTTTTGTAACTATCAACAAGCAAAACAAAAAATATTTATAAACATTTTTAAATAACAATAAGTTATTCAAAACAATTAGTAATGGAAAGCAATTACATAATGATTTGATAAAGAAGATAAACATTTTAACCATTACCATAATTAAATTACTTTTCAACATAATTTTGCCTCCATTATGTTTTTATTTATTTTAGTATTGAATTTAGGCACTTCATTAGCTTTCGTGACATATCTTAACAGATCACGCACGAGTACCTACATTACACTTACATACATTAATCAAACATATCTATAAACGAGTGCATTTAGACAATATATAAAATAAGATAAAAGAAAATACAATAAATAATTTAATTACACAAACAATTCATTGCGTTGAAGTTTCGGTTTAAATTGTGGAAAGATATCAACAAAAATAACGATAGGTATAATATATTGTTACAAGTTTATTTCTAAGTTAGTTATTACCTAGTTATCTATTACTCGAATTATAGAGATAATAATATTTTCTGGACAACTCACACATCGCTATCTGATCCCAAACTAGGCAAAGCCTGTACTATGGTAACCAGACAACTGATAAACATACTTATATATTTCTAAATACATACATATAATAGATAAATTACACCCAGACACAGAACAAACATTCGTGCTCATCACACAAAGATTTGTCCTGGGTGGGAATCGAACCCACGACCTCTGGCGTAGCAGTCAGAGTCACTAACCACTAGACCAACAGGCCAGTCAAGTCCAGATGATTTGCATGTGACCATAATTATGTTTTAAAAAAGATTTTCCCAAAAATAACTGTGCGTTTGGATCACACTGTAGGTCTTATAACCAAATAATAAAACACAAAATGGATAAGTTCCTTTTAAAATGGATAAATAATAATAGTCGCATTTTAATAATATCATTGCATATATATACCCTAATATTTTTAAGTAATAATGTATGTGTTTATTAGTTTGGTTTATTAGAAATCTATGCCACTGCAGCAATTTGAAGTCTGCTCATAGATTGAATAGAGACAGAGTAGGTAACTAAATAAAGATAATACTTCTCATACTGTTTACATGAATAAGAGTGAGATATTTTGAGCTGACGCCAGCTGCGGAAATAACGATGCCCGACCGTGACCCAGAGAATTAGGCTATGTACAGATATGACAAGCGCGTTTTGCTAACGTACGTTTAATATTGCATACCTACTGTGTATTATTGTTCCCATCGATTGAAGATAATGGGCTTTTTGAGAAATCAATAGCTAGATGATCAAAGTTCGACAAATGGCGGTGTTTACACATGACGTGTTAAACAAGAGTCTTTCGAGCAAGAAAAAGGGATGGAGCTATACACGCTATATTGCTCCGTCCCTCTTTCTCGCTAGAACTACTGTCGTTTTAACACGTCGTAAACTATTAAGTAATCTGTGGTAGTACGGACCCTGTGCCTTAGAAAACTCGTCAAGCCGCTGGTACTGCGCTAAACTTTGGATAGAAGAACATTAGTACAATATTCAGAAAGCTTTAACTATAGGGACCGAATATACGGAGGCTCAATCCGCTTAATTATTTTAGATTCAAACTATTATGATTTTAAATCTTATACGTCTCATAACGCAGCCTTATTATTTTCATACTAGATGTTGCTCCCTGCTTCGCAGACGTATATGCCCTTCTCCAGGATACTATCACCTCAGCCGTTTAGTCGTAACAGGCAACAGACTAACACACAATTAATTTCGCATTCATAATAATTGGAATTTTAGATACAAGCATAATGCATGTCTCTAAAATTCCAATGATATCTGATCGTAACTTGGGGACCATAAATCTGTTTCTCAATTCAAGGAATTGTCCCGAGATTTAGTGATCGCTTCCAAATATTAATTCGCAGAATTACAATGTGTACACTAGTGTACAGTTTGGATTCACTGAGGAGAATATTGGTATTTACAAAAGTTTAATAATTCTAGAAAAGCAACCTACATAATACTCGTATATGAGATACATACAATAGCATCAGGTTTTTTCCAAAAGTATAAGCAGTGGTGTATGAAGTCCACTTTCGTGCTAGCTGCTTGTATAAGTACTAGGTCCCATATATTAGGTGGCAAGCCTATTACCAGATATCGGGCACAATTCCAGACTTCAAACTGATACCGCAGTACTAACAGATACTGGGAGATCGAACCCGGGATCACTGAACGACAGCGCACTATCACTAGCGTCACTAAGACAGCCAGTCCATCTGTTATGTGTACTAGAAATAAATTATAATTGGGGCAAATCGTTTTTAGTTGACTGCATGTGTGGTCTAGTTGTTAAGTTGATCACTATCACCGCTTCGAATGGTGTAGGTTCGATTCCCATACAGAACGAATCCTGATCCATAAATAATGTGTTCCTGTTTGGGTGTATTTTGTGTCTTGTGTGTGAACTGTGCATTTTAAAGTCCCTGTGACACATGACCTGTTTCTTAGTGCGGGAATTATTTTTTATAAAAAGAAGAGAAAACAAATCGTGTCACAGCAATCATGCCACCCCTCTTTAGTCGTTAAACAGTGTCACAACGCGCGAACTCTTATAAATTGCTATTTTTACATCAACGATAGGTCTCAAGATAAATTTTGCGAATAGTAGCTACTTAACAGTTCCGACAGTCCGTTTTATCGGCGCGAGAGGCTGTCGATAAGGCGAGTGCGCGCGCGGCTGCCGTCAGTGCCGCGAGCGACGCCGGCGCACAAGCGCACCACAACAGCCATCGACCGTCTCGACTCGACCGAACACTGAAAACGAAAATTCGTAACGTGTTATTATAACTAATATTAAATAACTGATATGTGCTACAATCACTGCTACCTGCGTGAGTGTTTAATAAAATCTGGTGTTGTGATAAAAATTGTTTTAACATTTAACTTGTGCCGTTAAAGTAGTGTTCATTTATCAGTGCTTGTACTCAGGTAAGACTTTTCATTTAAAAAAACTGCTTACTAATTTAAATTTATACATTTATATTTATTACAAAAAAAATCTAATTAAATTATAGATTGATAAATTTTATCTTGTATCCCCTGGGAAAAATCATCAATTAGCCTGATAGAAATCGCTTTTAGCGATCAGGCAGCCTATTGTAGGTAGGGTATCGTTAAATTTATTTTTAATATAGTACCTATATACTAATTGTGTACAATAAAATAAATTAAAACAAACAAACAAGACAGGGTGGTCGATTTTCTAATCGGAAGCCACACGGTTAAACAAATTAAATTAATCTACCAAAAAATAAAACGATATTCTTTAATTATTTTACATACTTGAATCGGCAAGGTTAATTAAAAAACCAACAAAAATAATTATCGTAAAACATTAACATGTACAACCTAATGATTAGTACGTAAAGATAAGAAGCCCTGAAATCGAAAATAATCGAATTATGTCGAATACACACGTGAGTTTAACAATCCGACGAAAAAATAAGACAAATGCTAACGAACGATACGAGTTCACAGACCGGCGAAATGTTTGTTTATTAACCTAGTGTTAGGAGTTAACGTAGCGAAATGTTGTGGTCGTAGTGAAACATAATATGACGTTACAATGGCACGCGCCGCGCACCTCTATACAAAACATCATACATTTTCACTGACCTTTCTAATTTCACTCATCTTGCATAGGTTAAAACAGCGTCAGCAACAGTCACTTGTCATTCAATCAGTTTTTAATTAATGACTTACTTGTTTTTTTGTTGTTATTGAGTCTCTTTTAGTTTATTCTGCCATTGTCAAATTGAACATGATGAGCATAAGCAATAAGGGATCTATAAAAAAGAATGATGTTGCCCAAGGGAAACACAAAAGTTTAAATGTTTTAAATTCTATTCTAATTAATAACAATAATAGCAACCTATATATGTCCCAGTTTTAGGAAAATAATAACAAAAGAAAAAGTAATAATTGAGATACCCACTAAACACGTGACAGTTATAAATCTTGAAAAGATACTTACGTAAATATACCGCAACTAATTATTAATTTTAAATTTCCATAATAATACATTCAAGACATAACATATGTTTTAAACTATTGACTTCACTATACCTACTTTTCAATACAGTTATTATAACTAAACCACAATACTAATGATGAAATTAATACACTGACACTTGGTATGATTACGATGGATCCCAATCACACTGGTCGATCAAAGTGATTGGGATCTCGTAGCTCCATAATAAAACCGTTGCAATTCGCTCATGTTCTTTTCTATGTTATCTATATATATTAACATGTACCTTTGTGTCCCTAAGAAATTTTTTCTTACAATACTAGCTGACTCGACTGACGATGTCCTGTCTTATGTCCTGTCGGACTTTTCCATATTTCTTTCCTTAAAAATTATATAGAATAAGTATTACGAAGATTTCAAAAATAGATCACTTGAATCGGTCAAAGAAACCATTCTCTAGTGAAGCGCGCACAAAAAACCTTATTTAGTTTTCGTTTTATTTACATCGATTGACTGCCAAAATCTGAATAAGTTTAAAATAAGAAAAAGTATTTTTGTTATTTAAAGGAGTGCAAAATAAAAATACTCTTTGCAAAAGAAAATGTATATAACGGGATATTTTTTTGTAGATCGTATCTTTTAAACTATCTCGTTGCATGATATAGGTAACATAAAATAAACTACGGATAACGAACTGCACTAAATAAAGCATATATATTATATTATAATATAAGCTGTTTCTCCCACGTTACATTTGTTTTTCATCCAGTGTCTCGTTAATTGCTAATGCCCTGTTCCCCTTGGACCTTCCTCAAGAAATGGGCTATCAAATGCAAATACGATTTTTTCAAATCTCTCTGGTAGTTCCAGGGATTAACGCGCTTAGCTTAAATTTTTAGCTTTACATATATGTATTATGTATTTATTAATACGTAAAGAAAAAAATGTTCACCTTTTCTAAGCACATTGCGTGCACAAAAGAGTGTAACGTAACCAGTAAGCATTTTCTTACTGTTTGTGCTCTGGTGTGTGGTCTGGCTTAAAATTCTTTTTTTATTATACTTGGGTGGCAAACAAGCTTACGGCTCATCATCATCATCATCTCAGCCTGATAATGTCCACTGCTGAACGTAGGCCTCCCTCATATGTCTCCACAATGGCCGATCTTGAGCTGCCTGCATCCAGTGCTTTCCTGCAGCTCTGATGATGTCATCTGTCCACGGCTCGCCTAGCAGTTACCGCGGGCCAGGTATCACTTGCGTGGTAATAAGGTACATTTTTTACACCAGGGTTTTAAGGTGGAATATCCCTGGGATAGGAAAACGTTTTAAAACGCATCCCTAAATGAGCGCTGGAGACCTGTACTCACACACAGGAACACAACTACACTGCTGTGTTTAGTTATTTGCCTGTAGTTTTCTGTAAGGTGGAAGTTCTTCCCCAGTCAGGCTTGCTCGCTAGTATGGTGCCCTAACTGTCTTATTTATATTAATCTTTCAGGTTTACGGAGAATGACTGCAAAAAGCTAACACGATTTAGGGTCGAATTTCGAGCACCAGGCGACCTCTAGTTAGTCTATATACCTACTTAGATATAGGTATTTTATGAGCCACTTCTAATTTTCTAGTTAATTACTTCTATAGCTACTCGTGTTTTATATATCTTATCTATTGATTACAAATGTCTGTAATTGATAAAGTATAATAATGATCGTAGGTAATACACATGTTAAAAGTTTGATAAAATAATTGTACTTACCTATATTTTTAGTTAATTTTTATTTATGCGTAATATGCAATGATGTATACTACTTTTATGTATACTGGTTGAAATTGGACCTTAATTGCTTTTTGTAGTCCTTCTTCTGTGCCAAATCCCAGACTTCTCCGTGGACGCAATGTGCTTAAAAAGCGGTACCATATTTTTTCGTAAGTCGGAAAAGTTTGTTTTTGAACGCGTTATTTTGAAAAACTCACATTTTCATATTTGATAGCCCAGTTCTTGAGAAAGGTTCTTCTCTGCCTACCCTTTTGGGTTAAAGAACGTGTTGCTACTTTATATTAGGTTATATTACTATTAGATATATTCAATTTTCTAACAATCCCACACTAGAAAAGTGTAATAGTGTCGAAAACAGGAAAATGTCTACAAAAACTAATACTAGAACAAATATTTAGGTAATCGACCTAGGTGTCCTGAATGTCGAAAACAAAATATTTATTGAAACACATTACCCTCTTTTCCAACTCCGCAGTTGGGTAAAAATAGGTTAGTGTGTAGGAGTTGTTTTTGTGATCTCGGCGCGACGATAAAAAATATACGAGTACTTATATACTTATAATTTTCATTGCTTGTTCTATATACAAAGCCTCAGGGCAAGAATGTAGCAAAATTAGAATGTAATCGTACTTCTTACTAATATTATAAATGCGAAAGTTTGGTTGCATCGATGTTTATTACTCAATTATAGCTGAACTGTTTTTGATGAAATTTATTCTACTTTTTCTTAAAAATTAAAATATGCTTTTGTATTCGAGAGCGGAGCCGCGCGCAACAGCTTGTATAATAAATAGTAAATGGTAAAAGCATATATATATGTTCGACTGCTGGACACAGGTCCCCTGCCCTCTATCAAGAAGTGAGTTTTAGGCCTTTATCCACACACGCTGGCCTAATGCGGGTTGATGGATCAGACATGCCTTTAGAATTTATTCTAAGACATATTAGTTTCATCACGTTGTTTTCTTTCACCATTGCATGCATGCAGGTGGCAAATCATTAGACTAGCACGTATAAATTCCACAAAGTGAAATTCACTTAGTTAGACAGGTACTGCGGCTGCCTGGATCGAACTGGGATCGAACCTACCCGTTATGTGTACAAGTTGAATACTTTTCCACTCGGCTACTATTGCTATGTATGTATAAATATTATCGTTATCAAAACCGCTCTGCTAAGGAAAAACAGCACAAGTGCATAATAGAAGCTACAGAAAAAAGACATCTCAGGTATTCAATATAAGACACATTTTCCAAAATTTTATCATCATGTAGTTACTCATGTCCTTTATTTGTTAGCACAGCAGAATAAATTTTAATGGTTCCCTTTTATCACCTAATATCAATATTATAGATCCATCATCATTCGGCTTATTCCTATCAATAAGTTACTAGATAAACGTTTAATGAACTTAGATTCAAGGATTTTTGTTAAGAGCGTATTCACAAAATAGCGCAGCTACAGATTAGGTAATTATCGGTCGACCGGCCGCGTGCGCGTGGCGAGTGCGCGTGTGTGCGTACATACATACTTCACGAACAATGTATGTGTGCGAGGATCGCACACATACATTGTTCGTGAAGTATGTTCGGCACAGTGCAGGGCCGCGTAAACTTTATTGTTATATTACGGTAAGATTTTTGGTGTTATAATAGGTATTTGTATTGTA
The DNA here is from genome assembly GCA_947095525.1 of Trisateles emortualis. Lineage (NCBI taxonomy): Eukaryota > Metazoa > Arthropoda > Insecta > Lepidoptera > Erebidae > Trisateles > Trisateles emortualis. The sequence goes on along the minus strand of OX352736.1, from coordinate 12,566,847 downwards.
AATTTGTAGAATATGTTATTATTAGAGAAGTAAAGGAACACTTTGGCATACCATATCTATTCTAATACATAATTATTATAATTATTATAAATGCGAATGTTTGGATGAATTGATGTACCTAAGTACCTATGGACCTTTTTCTTGCTTGTTTCTGCCTGGGGTTGTAAGTGCAGGTGAAGCCGTGGGTGGAAACTAATGCCATAACATGATACCTAGCCTACAAAAAAGTAGTAGGTAGTGGTGGTTTTTTGTAGGCTAGGTAGGTAGGTACAAAAAACAAAAAAAGATCATAATATTAATACACCACAGCCAAATTATTTATTTATTTAAAACTTTATGCACAATCGCATACAGGCAGACTTTATGCCATAGGCATTCTCTACCAGTTGACCTTGGGTGATACAGAGATGAACATAGTAGGTGCACTCAAAAACAAAAAAAAATGGATAAAACAAAGAAACAAATTTAAGATAAGGATATAGATTCAACAACATCTAAAAAAATTATAATGAATATATATGCTGTGGTATATATAATATATAAAATAAATATACCTACTTAGGTACATAAAATATATAAATATAAACAAAATAGTTATGAAAGTGTTAGACGTACTAATTCCGGCGATTCATCAGCGAGGAGAGCCCAAACCTTCACCTAAATTACTACACACAGCGGTGTAGTTGTGATCTTATGTGTGAGTACTCCTGCGTTTTGGAAGAAACGTTTCCTATCCCAGGGATACTCCATCATAAAGCCCTGGTGTTAAAAAAATGGGTCGGCAACACGCAAGTGATACCTTTGGTATTGCAAGCGTCCATAGGCTACGGTAACTGCTTATCATCATTATTATTTTATTATTTTAAATTTATTAATTTTACTTTTTTATTTTATTTTACTTATTTTATTTTATTTTAGAAAAACCCAATATCAATTTTTGGCCCGACCCGGGAATCGAACCCCCGAACCTCGTGATCAGCAGTCACACACATCCACCACTGAACCTAACGTTACTCTCCTTCGACAGTAGTAGGCTTGTGGGTATCTTACACGCAGAGAGCCTACAGCGCCCTCCGCGTTCAATATAACAACGCGCTAAGGGCGTTTTTAAGATATTATTTTTAATATATTAATGAATATTAATTATAATATATATAGTAATTTTTGTAAGTGTATAAAATGATATGGACTGAATTGTTTGAAATAAATAAATAATTAATTATAGTAGGCTATAAATATAAATCATTCAATTAATTGAACTTGCGAGTTTTATACGTTATGTTTGATCACATATAACAAAAAAAATATAATATGAATTAATTAGAAATTTATTTTATTTTCAAGATAAAGCACCATATTTTGATATGGTGATTTTTATACTTTATTTTATTAATTTAAAGTTGGCTGCATGTTTTATAACACGCGATTTTTGACGAATTATTGTTGGATAAATATGTTTCTTGTTCTCTAAACCTTATAAAATCGCAAATTATTAATTGAAAAATCACTTGTAGACTATATGCTTAGTACTTACATATATGTTTTAAAGTAATAGGTATAACCAATTCTTCAAAATATGCTGTCTGCGATTCCCCGAATTGCGCCATTACGAATTCGTGTGTTGGAAAATAATTATTTAAAAAATAACCAACCACGTTAGTAGACTTTGACTATAGTTAGTAGCACCTTTGTCAACGACATATCTATAACTAAACCTTGGAAATTGAAACCTGCATCAGTTCATAGCTGAGAATTATCACTTAGAAAACTGCGTATTTTTGCTTATTTTACTGAAAAGTGTGAATACGCTCTTAAAGAAGGTTCTTCTTAATCTGACAATTTACAGCTAAAGTGCATCTCATGGCCATTTAAATAAGCCCAAACACTAGACATACTACACATTATGTATTGTATAGTATTTATATAATAAGTACACCACAAACTACCTTACCTTACTCTTCAAAATCCATCCAAAGGTTGTCTGGAAGAGATCGCTTTTAGTGATAAGACCGCCCATTGTACAGCTAACTATTACATCAATCTGTTTTCTAAACTGTTGTATTTTTGCTTGGTGTACAATAAAGAATATTCTATCTATCTATCTATCTATCTAGACATTACATAGTTGAATTATGAAGTTGCCTAGCTTCCGGCTTCATCATCAGTTCAGGTACCAGTTTTCATTTGCTACATTACATTTGAAATAAAGAAAGAAAAGTATTTATTCGAACATACACAGGATAATAGATAAAAAATACATATAGATAGGTAAAAAAACTTTTTATTGTACACCACACATTTATGATACAGAATATACATATTTTCCGAGAGGTAGGGCACCATACTGGCGAGCAAGCCCGACTGGGGAAGGACCTCCACCTTACAGAAGACCACAGCCAAATGACTACACACAGCGGTGTAGTTGTGTTCCTGTGTGTGAGTACAGGTCTCCAGCGCTCATTTAGGAATGCGTTTTGAAACAAACGTATTCCTATCCCAGGGTTACTTCCATTTTAAAGCCCTGGTGTAAAAAAAAATGGGTTGGCAACACGCAAGTGATACCTCTGGTAATGCAAGCGTCTATAGGCTACGGATACTGCTTAACATCAGGCGGGCCGTATGCTTGTTTGCCACCCAAGTAGTATAAAAAAAAAAAAAAAAAAAAAAAAAAAAAATATACCTAATATACCTTTTTATATGTGTTTGAGAACATTTTATTCCATTTTTTCTATTTTATTCCAATTTATTCCATTTTTTTCCATTTTATTCCATTTTATTCCATTTTATTCCATTTTTTTCTATTTATTCTATTTTATTCCATTTTATTCCATTTTTTCTATTTTATTCCATTTTTCTATTTTATTCCAATTTATTCCATTTTTTTCCATTTTTTATATTTATTCTATTTTATTCCATTTTATTCCATTTTTTTTCCATTTTATTCCATTTTATTGCATTTTATTCCAATTTATTCCATTTTATTCCATTTTATTCAATTTTTTCTATTTTATTCCAATTTTTTCTATTTTATTCCAATTTATTCCATTTTTTTTCCATTTTATTCCATTTTTTCTATTTTATGCCAATTTATTCCATTTTATTCCATTTTTTCTATTTTATTCCATTTTATTCAATTTTTTCTATTTTATTTAAATTTATTCCATTTTTTCTATTTTATTCCATTTTTTTCCATTTTATTCCATTTTTTCTATTTTATTCCAATTTATTCCATTTTTTCTATTTTATTCCAATTTATTCCATTTTTTTCCATTTTTTTTCCATTTTATTCCAATTTATTCCATTTTATTAAATTTTTTCTATTTTATTCCAATTTATTCCATTTTTTTCCATTTTATTCCATTTTTTCTATTTTATTCCAATTTATTCCATTATTTTTCCATTTTATTCCATTTTTTCTATTTATTCTATTTTATTCCATTTTATTCCATTTTTTTCCATTTTATTCCATTTTTTCTATTTATTCTATTTTATTCCATTTTTTTTCCATTTTATTCTATTTTATTTTATTTTATTTCATTTTATTTGCCCGACCCGGGACCTCGTGACCTCGTGATCAGCAGTCACACACATCCACCACTGAGCCTAACGTTAAAATCACATTCTAAACATAAATCATTCAATTATTTGACAAAAGTATGACCGTATAAGATTATCAGTAGTAAAATAATAACATTAGTATGATACGAGTACTGTAACCACTGTTGACGATATCTAATAAATTACGTAAACTGAGGTTCGGCGGCCAGGAGCGCGAGCGACATAGGTCCTTCCTCTAAAGGCGCACGCGCGGCACTGAATCATGCATCATGTCAGTGTTGCGAACTTGCGAGTTTTATACGTTATGTTTGATCACATATAACAAAAAAAATATACTATGAATTAATCAGAAATATATTTTATTTTCAAGATAAAGCACTATATTTTGATAAGGTGAAGTATTTTTATACTTTATTTTATTAATTTAAAGTTGGCTGCATGTTTTATAACACGCGATTTTTGACGAATTATTGTTGGATAAATATGTTTGTTGTTCTCTAAACCTTATAAAATCGCAAATTATTCATTAAAAAATCACTTGTAGACTATATGCTTAGTACTTACATATATGTTTTAAAGTAATAGGTATAACCAATTCTTCAAAATATGCTGTCTGCGATGCCCCGAATTGCGCCATTACGAATTCGTGTTTTGGAAAATAATTATTTAAAAAATAACCAACCACGTTAGTAGACCTTGACTATAGTTAGCCCCTTTGTCAACGACATATCTATAACTAAACCTTGGAAATTGAAACCTGCATCAGTTCATAGCTGAGAATTATCACTTAGAAAACTGCGTATTTTTGCTTATTTTACTGAAAAGTGTGAATACGCTCTTAAGTATTTGTATGTAGTACATAAGTATAGTAATATATATTATAATATATGTATAGTAGACATGAAAATTAATCTGTCATACTTTTTATCTAAAAGTAAGATGATAATAATGATTAAAATTACGCTTTAGGGTTGTCAATTGTTAATAAGATTGAAAATAAATTACGATAAGTTCTCCATACTACAGTCCTAGATCTAATAACATGTCGGATTGCCATCCCATCGGGTTGCCGTTCCACGTTGTCAACGTCGATCTGTATAAAGAACCTATCACTATTCCAATAAAAGACCTATCGTCATAGATCTAATAGCGAAAGGCAGTGGTCGTCTTGGTACTTGATTTCACAGTTAGTAGAGCGAAAAGTTTTACATAAAAACGTCGGAGATCTGCGCCAATCTTTACCGTTATTGGGTAAAGGTTAAATGTTTTAATGTGTTTATCTGTTCATTTCTAAACTTAACTAAGCTATACCACGTATTTATTTAAATAAATAGCATTTGATAAATAAAACTCCGACCTTTAAAATATATTCGATACAAAAGCTCATAACTTTACACTCCCAATAAATCCCGATTAAATAAACTTTTAAACAATTAATAAAATTGCAATAAAATCGGATCGCATCTCATCTCTCATCACCTACAAACTCACATATTATAAAAAGCTTCTCGTATTTCGTATTTTTTTTACCACCATACATTAGACCGTTTTTAAAAAGGTTTGTTTAGAAACTATTATCTCACCAGCCGCGCCGTTTCAGTGTATTTTAAACGTCATTTAAGATTTGTCGCAGAGGTCTTTACACAATTTAAGGACAAAAAGTACACTCGGAACAACTATTTGTGGATCAAACACTTTTTATTTAAAGTAACCACGAAATAACCGTGCAGCCTAATAAAATTGAGCATGACGTCCTATTAGGTCACTCAGACGTAGATATTCGAACTAACGAACACATGCAAATGCCACATACAATGTCATGGCTCAATTGCCGGAGATAGATCATTATATGACTGACTACCATCTTCCGTCAGTTGAGAAACTAATACAGTTAACACTGCGAAAGAAAAATTGTATCAACTTCGTGTGGGCCTATTATTCGTTGGTCAGGTTATATGAGTTAGGGTTGCCAAATATCTATAGCTATCTATATAAAACAAAAATCAATCGTCACATATTTATTATATATTATGAAGAAGCATCATTCATTGAGGCATGAGTGATTTGTTTATTCGTAATTTTGAGGACAAGGTTTGTGTTACATATTTTTGGAAAATCAACAGGAAAGTGACCAATTTTTCAGTGGATGGTATTTTTTAATGTAAATCTCAATAACACCTCTGCGTGACCGTGACAGGTCGCTGGCTTGATTTAAAATTTGAACTAGACTAATGATTAGATCGTTATTGCATGCAACTATATTTTTCCATTAATTACTATAAAAAATAATTAATTAGATATATCATTAACTATTTTACCGTGACTATGGCGGATCGCTAGTTTAAATAATTCTTCATTAACTTAATTAAATTAATTTTTAATTCAGTTAAAGTACCTATATACCTTTTAAACAATACTTTTTAGATTTACAAACTTGACTTGGGCTATAAACTTGATACAACTAATATAAACATGTAGTTGTACCACATGTTTGTATAAGAACTATCAAACGGTATAGGAATAGATAGAACTATTGGTATTAAATAAAGATAAAGAGAGGTAGGGCTCCACACTAGCGAGCAAGCCCGACTGGGGAAGGACCTCCACCTTACAGAAGACCACAGCCAAATGACTACACACAGCGGTGTAGTTGTGTCCCTGTGTGTGAGTACAGGTCTCCAGCGCTCATTTAGGAATGCGTTTTGAAAGATACGTATTCCTATCCCAGTGTTACTTCCATCTTAAAGCCCTGGTGTAAAAAAATGGGTTGGCAACACGCAAGTGATACCTCTGGTAATGCAAGCGTCTATAGGCTACGGATACTGCTTAACATCAGGTGGGCCGTATGCTTGTTTGCCACCCAAGTAGTATTAAAAAAAAAAAAAAAAAAAACGAGAGTCAACTGACACGATGATCTAGTGGTAAGTATTTGAATTTGACTGCTGATTACGAGGTCCGGCGTTTGATTCCCGTGTCGATCCAAAAATAGATATTGTGATTGTCTGCCAAGAAATTCTCAATAAATGCCTGAAGATTGAAAATTGCTGAACTCTCTCCTGTGCATCGGAAAGCACGTACGTTGATCCTACGCCTGATATCGCCCCGGTCGAATCGGATTAGGACTTATCCATTTATATATTAATACGTGAAGAAAAGCTTTTGTACCCCTCTTGAAGCACATTGTACTCATGGAGGAGATTTACGGAAAAGGACTTCAGAAAACAATTACAATTTCGAATTTCGACCATTGGGCGACCTCTACTTATTATTATTATGGTATGAGATGTCATTATTATTGAGTATAATACCACTCTTCTGATTTTAACAATGAGTAAATTCCATTTCACACAGCCAGTGTCTTGTGACATGTCTTTATTATGTCTACATTATACCTTTCTGATACCGTATAGACAGTATACGACGTGAAACCTCTCGAGGGAAGCCCATTGTATTTGTTATTATCTTGACGATAATCGCTATTCAGTTGTCAATTGTCATATCGATGAATACCGTTGCATTTTGGAACGATGACCCCACGATTAATGTTCAAACGCACTGTTGAACAAATATCTTGTAGACAGTCCATACTTTAATAGCAGTTATAGCATCTTTCTTTCTTTCTTATCGAGTAGTTAGTGGCCAAACTGGTAATGGAGTTATATTATATCGCCCTTATTTAGGCCTCTGACGTCACCTAACGACTGTTAACAGTCGGGACCGACTTTTAACGTGCCCTACGAAGCACGGCGACGCTCAGATGAAATACCATTGGGTTACGGCGCCCTTGGTAGCTTAACCCGCTGATTATTTATAGCTGTTACTATATGTTTCCGTGTCAAGGGTTAAGAGCAATTAATATGCAAACGTGATACGTGATACAGTCACTGCGGCAGCAGCAATGCAAAAATTGCACTGTGTTCCCAAAAACAAATGGCAAAATACGATATAAGTACTGATACAGTTTTATCTTACAGTTTTTATCCACGTTAATACATAAAAATCCATAACATATACATCTGCCAACAAATCAAAGTTTATAACATCCGAACTAAATTTGAATACATAGATAACCTGCAATTAGGTACACTTATTTAAAAAAATATATATCATTGGTTTGACTTAACGAATCATTGTTCCCATTTTCCATATTTGAAAGAATAATCTCAATCCTTTCTAGTACTTATCTTTAATGCATTTCACTTATTTAAAATGGAATAACTTTTACCCTATTTATAACTCGCTCATGGCGTTATTCGAGGGAACCAGCTCCCGCTTACCAGTCGCCATCTTATGGCGTCTGTGCCCTAACAACTTTCATTCGCCTACAGTATCTATATTCTACGTCACACTGGGCTAACACATTTTGTGAAACATCACTCTATTCCTATATCCTACATATCCTTATTGAAAGAAAGCACGGAAAGAAAGCAAAATAAAAAATGCAGCCTACTAACAATTTTTGTGTGTTTACACAAAAATTGTTAGTAGGCTGCATTTTTAATTTATTGTTTTTTATACAATAACTGTGCCTCCCACTTTAAGAATAACGTTTTTCTTACTTCAGGGTTACCCAAAACATGAATACGGACATGATTTGACGTAAGATTACGACATTATATCGTAAACTAATGTCAAATCCCATACATTTGCTTTAATTTTTCTATTTGATTCGACAAACGTTTATGTCATTTGCCTATATGGGCTGGTATTAAATTTTAGCGTTTCTCGTTAGTACTGTTTACCTTCGATTTAATCGAAGCTACTTACTCTTCCATCAGGCTACCATCAGGCCGGCTTTGCATAAATCAATCAAATCATCTTATTTGCTCCCGATTTTTCACCACATTGTTGCATTTGTTTAATAGCTAATTTATGAAATACAAATGTATATTTTACATTGCGCGTTATTAGTGCGTATTTGGATTTTGGATGAATCATTATTATCAATTATTAGACGTTCCCTGTAGTGTTACCCGCATTAGGTTTGGTTTTTGTCTCGTGTCACGTTTGTTGTTACTGCTAAACCTTTGGGTCGTAGCGTGATCATATTTAGACAATAACCTTTCTTAATAAATGGGCAAGCAATAAGCAAAAAATATTTTGAGAATTTTGACTGGCTTGCCTGCGGCTCCATCCGCATGGAAGTCAATAAACGCAACAAGAAATACCCTGTTCTTCCCCAGGATACCATCTATATCTTTGCCAAATTCCATCAAGATCCGTTTAGCCTTTTAAGCGTGAAAAGACAACAGACATACAGAGTTACTTATACATTCATAATAGTAGTGAGGATAGTAAAGATAACAATTTGTATATTATTCATAAAAACCACGCATCACTAAAATTCAAACTTGTTGCTTGACAAAAAAATGTGTCCTAGATAATAGTTTGACCTAAACCGGGTTTATATTACACCCACTAACTTTCAACTAGTTTTTGTGATCGAGTTCGCAAAATGAGATGAGTACATACGCCCACGGTGCAAATGTACCGCATAGATTGGTCGCTGAACTAAAAAGGTTGTATTGTTTAATTTATATTATCAACCTTATTAGAAGCTAACCTGGTGACATAGTTTAAAAGAGCGCCCATATGCCTCTTTCGTGATCTAACGGCTGTTAAATCCAAATTTTAACGTAGGTGCCTTCTGAGAAACAGACGCGTTACGATTAGATGTAATTACCAATATGGGATCAACTAACTTTAGTAGGTATATTCGCGACCCCTGCAGATCTTATACCGTCTCATTTCATGACATGTTGTTATAACTTGGGATTCAATAGAAATATCAAATAGGATCCATCTTTAATACCTAAAAAAATGTACCTGCGTATTTTTATTATTTAAAAACAACCTCGCACTTCTCTATTTGCACCACCAAATCACAGAGTTGTGGAACAAAGTATAAAATCCTAAAAAAGTATTTACATAATACGAAATTATAGTTAAAGTCGGACAGTGAGTTGGTAGTCAGTGTGTGTTTGTTTGTTACCTCATTACGACTAAATGGCTAAATGAATCTTAGTAAACTATGGCAAGAATATAGATGGTATCCTGGAGAAGGAAATATATAGAATATTTTTAGATGGTTTTTGGCTAAAAACCATCCCGTTTAAACTAGCTTTTAATTGGCAAAACTGCATTAAAATCTATAGGTACGCTGATACACAAACACTAACAAGACAAACCTATAACGAAATATGTTTCTTTTAACCATACTTTAGACTTGGGATATTTGGGTTTCTGAAAATTCTACAACTTGCCGTATTGAAGTCGGTTTTCTTTGTTAAAATTATACTACACTAAGAATAGGTTGCAATTAAATACTTATAAAGAGACGAGTAGCGTTGGTGTGTTTATAACAAATTATAGTTTTACATTATCAGTCGTAAGTAACACTCTGAAACGTCAAAGGATTATTGTCTGGTTCCGATAGCCGATAAGGTCTTACGTTATCAAGTGTCGGCTGTTCGTATATGTAATTAAAATAAGTATATTTATCTAAATACCACAATGGTCGCGTTATCATGATCTGATACATAATGTAACATAAAACTTCAATAAAATTGCGTCTGTTGTTAACTACACTTACTTTATCCAAGAGGGGTAGGCAGAGATTATGGTTTAGAACTTTATAAGATCTATATTGTGTTTTTTTTTCTTTTAATTTCATAATGTAGTTCCAACGTTAAGAATAAGCATTTCTCCAACGCCAACTGACCAACCCTACCAATTTTTATTAAAATCGTTTTTGCGTGAAGGAGTTATAAACGTCCATCCTTACAGAATTCCCCGTTAATAATATTAGCAGAATGATGTCGAAAAGTACCTAGTATTAATTAAATACATTTCTCTAGGTTCAGCTTTAAAAGATGGCGATGAAAGAATGGTTACAATGGCTGCCTCCACCGCGGTCGCTGCTGGCGCTGTTGCTGGCTATCGCCGGATTCAGCGGGCGCTTGTTCGCTTCACACTTCACACACTCGCCTACGCTTCTCGTTGACACTTGCCATTCACTCTGTCGACTAGTTGGACTGATCACCACATTACTCTCTTACAAGGTTTGTAATATTTTTCCTTAGAAATATAAAAATAAGTTCTTTTTTTATAAACTCGAAAGCTGCAGACGCACAGGAAACGTATATTTTTTAGTAAGCAACTTTAACATTCTGTGATGGTTGATCAAATTTGACGAATGATGGTACATGTAGAGATTGTCGTAGCTTGGTATGTTGTCGTATTATTCCTTTCAATAAGCAACGTAGAGAGACAGCCATAAGAACATGGTGCTAAGAGCAAGACTACGTTGTTTGGCTAGCTCTTAATGTAAAGAAAAGGCCAGTCAAGTCACGTAAAACTTCGATCAGTGATTTCGCTATCGTTATTTTTATTATTTTATCAAACAAAAAATTATTATGTTTATTTACTTGCTTTTACATACTGCATTGATTGGCTTCAAAAAATAATAGTAGATATCTTTCCTCTATAGATAAACATTACCTTATTATGCGTTTACGCATGTTTTTATTGCCTTTGAAGAATATTGATGATATCTCTTTCCCTGTAGATAAACAAATAACAACAATGACTAGCCAACTAATCTACTTAATTATATTTACTTTCTCATTACCTTTTCTTTAATACTTGCGGCCCAAGATAGCTGTCGTGGCTGTAGGTGCGATACACACTTTTTTATACTACTAAGGAGGCAAACAATCATACAGCCCATCTGATGGTAAGCAATAAGCTTCACCTTAAATCACTCACAACTCCTTTCTTGAAGTTCTTCGGAAAACCCTAGGCAGAAAGCTCCTTCCATGACTTGATCGTACGTGAAAGTAAATTCCCTTTGCGAAACAAGTCGTGGCGCTTCATATATTATATTTACTGTTCAGTACGAGAGAGCAGACGAAGGTGCAGGACGAGAAGGAAGACTGCGGAACACATTCGGATGGGCGCGCATCGAAGTAGTCGGCCGATTGTCAGTTCACGTGCTCTTCGCTTCATTCGCATTGGCATTGGTGGTCAATGCTCTACAGTTGGGCGTGCATTCGTCTCATGGCCAGCCTCCGAGATACCCCAGAGTTATAATCGGCAGCGCTGTTATAGGACTTCTACTGCACGCTATAAATTATATGCTCCTAGCAGGTGAGAACTTAACAAAACCTATACTGTAAGTATTGAAAACACTAAAAATGAAAACTATTAGAGGTTCATATTTCTCGTTTCCCAAACTAAAGGCTTTATGTGTGTATCCCTCACTTTTAAAAATATATGACATATTTTTAAAAGTGAGGGATCGCTTAAAATAAAATATCTCATATTTTTATAATATGTAAGTAGGTCCCTAGTAATCATTTTTAGTGGTGGAAGAATTTAAAAAATCCGTCCAGTAGTTATTAAATTTTATTTATTACAAACATGCAAAACTTTGCTCTCTTTTATTTATTTAGACCGATTGATGGAACTAGTAAACTGCGTTAGTGCCAGGTAATAGCTCCATGATTACATCCGATCCCTAGTCGACAACAACGGAAATAGTCTTATTTCCACTTTAAGCTTGCTTACCCACTCTCATTTCTAATCTGCGTCACTAAATCTGTATAAATATTGTGTTTTTCTAAATAATAATTCTTCAAAGATCGTTTCGATTTGCAATGTATTTTCTCTAATTCAATTCAATTGAATATACACATTCAATACATCACACAAACGTCCTTAGCTCCAACAATAATAAATTCAATAGAATGATCGTTCCCATTCTATAGTAGCAGACAGATAACAGTACACAAGATATGTATACTCACCATGTTTTATTTATACTAAGTACGTGCCCTACCTCTCTTTGTTCTTTATAAATTAACTGTTGTAATAATAACCCATATATAAATAGATATACGTAACGTATAACATAAGTAACGTGCCCTCCGAAGCACAGAAACACAGTGACGCTCAGATGAAATACCACTATACTATGAGGTCACTCATCAGTTAACCATATTGCTTCTCCGTGTTTAGAGGGCACGTTACGAGTACAAGTTGGTTTTAGCCCGCGTCCCTGGGAGCTTAACCCGCTGATCATTTACCGAACAGTGAGTGCACCTGGCTATGAGCACCTCATTATTAAAAAAATTAAGACGACAATTTATCAATTTTTTACATTTACATTTAAAGCTAATTTGGCTCTTCATTTTGGTCTACGTTCAGCAGTGGACATTATCAGGCTGAGATGATGATGATGATGATGACTTCGGTTACAGTTGGGCACTGTTTTTCCGTGTAGTGACGGATTAAGAATACAAATGTCACCACCCCGTTCCATCCCAGAGGTGTCGTCAGAGTCGACTAAGGGAGTAAGTAAGGCAGACAATATCCACTGCAAGAGAAGGAAAACTCGAAACAAAACCCTATACCAACTCGTATTGGTTGACTTCGGTAACGACTCATCACGCGAGCTGTTGTTTGGCACCTAGTATAGATAATAATTATTGATACATTACCATGTATTTTATTTAGTTGTTGGAAAGTAAAACAGCAGCTTTTCGTGAATTATGCATACATGAATAAAAGAACTATTAGTTGTGACGCACATTCAAATTACCGCACAACTGATAGCTATGAAAATAGACACTATGAAGCAAGATTTTGCTGCTAAATGGCAATAAAAATAATTAACACAATACTAGACACCGTTTTTACTTAATCCCTTCAGGGGTTGAAAGTAAAAACAAAATTTTTATAGAGTTCCCTGGTATTCCAAAGGCTACGGCTATAAAGGTAAGAATGAGGTTCTTCAAGAAAGGAGTTACAAAGTTATTAAAAGGTCGAAAACTCGCGCGTGATACCTCTGATGTTGCAACTGTTGCAAGCGTCCCTATGCTACCGTAACTGCTTACCATCAGGCGGGCCGTATGCTTGTTTGCCTTCTTAGAAGTACAAAAAAAGAAAAATAAATTTGAAAAAGGAGGATATATTTATATATATAGGAATATCCGCTATTTGAAAAATTGTTTTTTAGGAAAACTATTGCATATATTTCTGTGGAATTTGGTAACAGTGTATAATTAGGCTAAACCAACAGATAATAATTTCAAATTCATACATTGGTTTTCGTAAAAAACTAATCTTCATAAACCGGACGTATATAGGTATATATCTCCGTTGCCGTGTGTACATCATCCAACTTTTTGTCCCGGCTTGGCTCCCAAGTCACATCGCCATAACCTCGAACTCTAACAACACGACGCGCAACAGCAAAAGGCAGGCGACCATAGTACAGTAACAAATTGAAGCGTTCTGATAATAGGTATAACAAGGGTTACGAATGCCGTTATCGGCATGCCGCATGGCGTATTGTTCAAATAAAGCTCAGCTAATTACTCATTATTAATTAAACGCACGTGACGAGTTTTATGACTTGTGTACGTTATGTGAATAAGTAACCGTATTTTTTAATCACAATGCGAATTAAACTCTACTTTAGTACAGTGGTTGTATATGTCTGACTGTTTTAGTGCGGTCCTGGAATCAGTATTGTTGGCGAGTAAAGTGGTATTTTGTTATACTAAGTAGGTAGTGGCAAACAAGCACACGGCGTCATTGATAGTAGATAATATTAATGTCTTCTTAAGCAAATTTCAATCATGGCGGCTAATCTCAACGGAGATTTAGCCTTCTACGCGGGAGACATAATAGTGCACTAAACACAAGTGCACTTTATTCACTCACTCTCATAGTCCGTTGATATGGCAATCCGACACAACTGTAGAGAGTTAAGCGTAGGACAAACGGCTTTACATGCTTTCCGTAAACACCGCCAATTTCCAAACTCCGAGCGTCTATTGTGAATTTCTTGACAAAAAACCCCAATATTATTTTTTGGCCCGACATAGAAATCGAACCTGGGATCTAGTGATCAGCAGTCACACACATCCACCACTGAGCCACTGATTGATAGTAAGCAGTTACCGCAGCCTATGAACGATGAATGTTTTACTTTGACTTTGACTTTAAAAAGGCATTTCTAAATGAGCACTGGAGACCTGGGTGCCAATTCTGCTAATTTATGGATGGACCAATTGAATCTCAGTAGCATTTTTGGTATTCTGCTAATAATTATTATATGGTAATTGGTCTTAAATTATTCTCCTAATTATACAATCACTAGCTTATATTGTGTAAGTAGCACAAAACTAAGCTATTTTTTACTTTACAGGACGCGAACTAAGCTACAGTCGTCGTCTAAGCGTTACGGAGGGTGGCGGAGTGATATTGAAGACTGGCTCAGGTGAACCAGTTCTAGCGCATGCACCAACTGACATTGCCAGTAAGTATACAACTAAAATCAAACGTTTGTTCTACGCAAATATCTGTATTATGTACTTACTAGCTGTTGCCCGCGGCTCCGCCCGCGTGGATGTCGGTTATCGCTGTAAAAGTAGCCTATGTGTTATTCCAAACCATAAGCTATCTCTTTGCCAAATTTCATCAAAATCCGTTCTGTAGCTTTTACGTGAAAGAGTAACAAACATCCATCCATTCTTACAAACTTTCACCTTTATAATATTAGTAAAGATCAAGTCCACAGGAGAAATGACCCAATCCATCGTTTTTTGTGTTACTTAGACATTGTGTGTTCCCCCTCTTTTTAACCGACTTCAAAAAGAGGAGGTTATCAATTCGTGTGTATTTTTTTTTTTTTTTTTTTTTAATGTTTGTTACCGCATAACTCCGTCATTTATGGACCGATTTGAAAAATTCTTTTTTTGTCTGACTGGACATACTTCCAGTTTGGTCCCATTATCATCAAAAGAAAGTTCTGATGATGGGATCCATGAGGAATTGAGGGAACTCCTCAAAAGTTATAGGCACACATATAGCAATTTCAATATTTTTAACAATAAATCAATCATTTGCATTCAGAAAGTGTAATTTGGTGAAGTAAAACTGATGAAGAAGACCATAGTTGGCCATCTGAACTTCTCAATAATAAGTATTTTACTGATGGCGATTAGATAAGTTTCGGTTATTGTTGCTAAGCAACTATTAATAAGAAATAATGACGTGAATTAATTGAGCGCGGATTGCACAGATTAAATATAGCTTTTAATACCTACTTGACCTGTGTTCAGCCCGACGATTTTATTCGATTGTTACAAACAAATATTTGAAAATTTTACAACTTGCCGTACTGAAGTCGGTTTTTTTTTGTTAACATTATGTCTTTAATTAAGTACTGATGTCTGATAGGTAGGTATATCAAAATGCTCCCGCGGGGGAATATTTTATTTTATTTGGGAAACAAACAAGTGTACATTGAACACTTACACAGTAAATTACTATACAAAGTATTTAATGTACAGTTAACAACATTTCAACTTCTTCTTCTTCTTATCGTTTGGTTAGTGGCCAACCTGGCCTCTGTCGTGATCTAACGACTGATAACAGTCGGGACCGACTTTTAACGTTTCAACTTATTACTATTATATTTTGCTTAATTTTCATTTGTGTATCATACGTGAATTATTTTCCAGTACGGGAGTCTATATTTTCAAAGAAAAGAAAGAGCTGGACAGCATAAATTTACTTTCAACATGATTGGATCGCGTTAATTCCCGTCGATTTTTTTTCTTTCTTTTTCTTTCATTTTCTTTTAAAAAAGACAACTCCCGCACTAGAGAACAAGCTCTGTGTCGCAGAGGACTTTACAAACATACAATTAACGGACACAAATTACACCCAGACTCAGAACAATTCTTTGTGGGTCACACAAAGTTTTATCCTGTGTGGGAATCGAACCCACAACCTCGTGCACAGCAGGCGCTTACTGCGGCCACTGGACCACCGAGGCAGTCCCTCTTATTCCGTTTCGATATGGTTCCAGACTCAGATTGTGGATTGACGTCTTCGATCAAATATAAGATAAACGTCTCTACTGCTATATAACACGTAAAACCATTAGGTACCTACTTAAAATATATCATTGAATATATATATTAGCTATGTATATATTCATTGAAGTATTATATTTAAATAAATAAATCAATGTTGACAGTATAAGACGCAGGCGGTGGGCGCTTGCACCACCTATATAAATACGTAACAATATAATAATATAATTAAATAATGCGTCACACATAAACCAGTGTTGTATACAGGCTGAATATAGTCTTATTAAAATTATAGGCACTTATTTTTCTACAAAACTGAATATACCTTGGTTGGTATATAATAGTAGTCTGTATAAATAATATAATCAATATAGATAATTATATTGATATCAATAATAAAACACTCTTTTAAGTTTTTATTACATTAAATAATTTTAGATCAAGAGATATAGATCTAATACATAAAATTCTCGTGTCCATAGTGTTCAACTTTGAACTCCTCTGAAACGGCTCGACCGATTTTCGTAAAATTTTGTGTGCATATTGGGTAGGTCTGAGAATCGGACAACATCTTTTTCATCCCCCTAAATGTTAAGGGTGGTCCACCCCAAATTTTTTTATTTAATTTTTTAGACATTTTTTTTTGTTTTTATTTTATTGTGATTCAGCATCAAAAAATACATAAAACCCTTAATTTTCACCCCTTTACGATCAACCCCAATTTTTTAATAGCGATATTACTATTTTAGTAGTAAAACAACGTTTGCTGGGTCAGCTAGTATTATTATAATTTACTAGGTCGTTAAATACTCATTTGTAGTATAATTTCGGATTTAAAAAAATGAAATAGATGGCATCAAACGAACGATCAATCCGCAAGGGTGTGTAGTTATTCTGTGTGACTGTGATCCTCTTTAAACTGGAGGTCCTTTCCCAAAAGGACTTGCTGCAAGCAATAGGTACCTATGCTTCTATACAGCTCCCTAATGAATCGATCAACCAGCCAATCGCAGTCCACTACTAGACATTGGCCTCCTTTATGTTATTATTAAAATACAAACGACATTCGAATTAATATTTCTTCTTTGTAAGTACGTTATACCTATATTGAATAGTATTTCGTATCTTAACATTTGATACAGTTATTTTGAATTAAGATAAAGTATAATAAATAATATGAGTTATGTATCATTTTATGCAAATAGTTTACACGTGTTGTTTTATTATTTATTAAATCGGAGTACGACACATATTAGCATTAAGATGACGCAATAATATTTATTGTTTGCTAAAGGGCTTTAACCTTTCATACATAACATTTTTATTTATAAAAGTAAAGACACAAAAATGCGTCTTAAATAACAAAAATATACTATATATATAAACGGACTGGCCTGTTGGTCTAGTGGATAGTGACTGACTGCTACGCCGCAGGTCATGGATTCGATTCCCACCCAGGACAAATCTTTGTGTGATGAGCATAAATGTTTGTTCTGTGTCTGGGTGTTATTTATCTACAATATGTAATATAATAATAATGTTTATTGACACCAATTTGTTACATTTTTACATTCTTGGACAATTACAATGAGGCAAATATACAATGTATGTATTTAGAAATATATAAGTATGTTTATCAGTTGTCTGGTTGCCATAGAACAGGCTCTGCCTAGTTTGGTATCAGATGGCGGTGTGTGAGTTGTCCCAAAATATTATTATTATTATATACATAAATTAAAACAGGGAGTCAGGGTTCTTTAAATAGGACGGCCAAGTGGTTACGACCTCTCTGCTTCCCTGCGGGCAGGGTCCAACAAATCGTGTAATTGTCCATGGTTCTGCAATACGTCTCAAAATATAACTGGCAAACAGTTAGTATACGTCTGCCTGTCCGAAGGGCCGCACTATGACGTTCTTATAGGGATTATTTTTTGATTCTTAAGATAACTTAATTACCAACATTAAAGTTTATCAAATAGTAAGTTCAAGTAAGAACTAAAATAAATCAATATAAAGTGTACTGTGACTGCCTTCGTGGTCCAGTGGCCGCAGTATGCACCTACTGTGGACGAGGTTGAGGGTTCGATTCCCGCACATGACAAAACTTTGTGTGACCCACAAAGAGTTGTTCGGGAGTTGTTTAAAATATATATATATATAGGAGGGTGGGTGTTAAAAAAGTCGACACGTTTTTGCAATAAAAATATTCAATTTAATTAAAATAACCAAGTATTTTTCAACTTTTACTATATAGTTTAGTTAAATATAGTGTTACTATCTAGTACTTACATTAGTAGCACTTCTATGAGACAAATCAACTAAGTCTTATATAACACCACCTGCCAGCACATCACTTACACAAAGCACAAACACTTTATATTGCTATGTCTCAAATCAGCGACCTTGTATCTGCACAAAAAGGCTTGGAAGAGTGCTTCAACAAACGGATGACGGAGCTAGAGGCACAGCTGAATAGCGGAGGACCATCCAAGGATACCGTGGCAAAAGTAGCGGAGGAGTTCCGGACGTTCCGTGAGCTCATGTTCAAGATGTTAGACTTGCTCCGGAAGCAAATCATGGAATGCCACAGGTCTGTAGATTTACTGGAGTCCAGACACCGAAGAAAACATATTGTCTTTCTGGGAGTAGCTGAGGCTGACAAAGAAAACTGCGCCACTACCATACTTGATTTGGTGCATAGCAGACTTCATCTGAACAACATCAGTTTGACAGATATAACCATCTGCCATAGGATCGGGGTCCCCAACAAGGATCATCATCGGCCTATACTGGTGAGATTTTCTAGACTCGACCTTAAGTTGGCTGTCTGGCGAGCAAAGACAGCATTGAAGGGCTCTAGAGTTTCACTCAGGGAATTTCTGACAAAAGCTCGGCAGGCTGTATTTGTTAAGGCTCGGCAGCATTTTGGGATGAGGTCGTGCTGGACCCAAGACGGTGTTGTTGTCGTCAAGACGTCGGATGGAAACCGTCATAAGATGATTTCGCCTGAAGAGCTCAGTTTGTTGCTGAAGAAATATCCAAAGTCGTCTGGAACTGGATCGTCGACCGTGACTAAGAGTGGCCCTGAAGTTGTTGATGCGTCTGGGCAGCATACGATCAATAAAAACGCTCGTAAATAAGTGTACTATCCATGTTAGTAATTTTTTCTTGTTTTTAGTAAGTACATATTATTTTTTTTGCATCGTGCGCGACTGTTGAACTGGACTGCTCTTGTTTTTATATGTTCGTAAGCTTCTTCTGTTGTTGTTATCATTCTTATTATTTTCACCCTCTTAATTACAAAAAATTTTTGATTTGTTGACACTTGACAGATGTCTGAGCTGTCATATATTATGTTCGGGTTCAACCATAGATTACCTACGTTCAACAGGTTGCGTTCCGATTCGCACTATAAACGTTAGATTAATATTAGTGTATCGTTTTGTTTTTCCTTTTTTTGCGTAACGTTTTTATATTTAATTATTATTTTTGTGTTTGTTGTATTTACCTTTTGATCTTGTTTTAATATTGTGTAATGTTTTGTGTCAGCTGGCGGGTGGTGCAGAGATAGAAGCACTGCACCGGCTAATTTTCTTTTTTTTTTTTAATTATATCACATAGGTATTATTATAATATATAAATTTATATTTTATTAGGTATATATTATTATATTTTATGTCATCAGACAATGATGATTCATTTCATACAGTAAATAGTTCCATCAACTCATCAAATGACGACAGCTTCTCATCACTTACGGACACGCTTGGTGGAGTTCTACAGCAGACATTTGTTCAATCTTCCAATTGTTTGTTTAATGTTTGTCATATTAATGCACAGAGCATTCCGAGCCACTATGGGGACCTGCACGAAGCTTTCAGTGATTCAAACGTCCATGCTATTTTAATCTCAGAAACGTGGCTAAAACCTCATCTTTTATCCACTGCCTACCCTCTCCCTGGCTTTATTCTTATTCGAAATGATAGGAGTGACAGAAGAGGGGGTGGTGTGGCTATCTATCTTCGAAGCTCTTTTCCCTACAAGATTCTTTTTTCTTCACCTCAAACTTATTCGGCCTCTGTCGAATATTTATTCCTCGAAGTTTCGGTTAAAGGTACCAAAACTGTCTTAGGGGTTGTTTATTGTCCACCTACCGTCGATTACTTCTCCAGCCTCGAATCGATTCTGGAATCTTTAGGGTCAGAATATGCACACCATGTCATCATGGGCGATTTCAACACTGATCTACTCACCCACAATTCCTCTCGTTCCCGTAAGCTCCTCCAGATTATAGAGTCTGTCAACCTTCATGTACTCCCTTTACAAGCCACTCACCACAACATTGAAGGACTTGACACGTGGCTCGATCTGATCCTAATCTCTGCTCCTTCCCTGGTCCACTCCCACGGTCAACTCCCAGCTCCTGGTTTCTCCCATCATGACCTTATTCATATGTCCTACAAACTTAAACCACCTAAAACCCGTTCCAGAGTTCTGCACAGGCGTTGCTTTGGTCGTATTAATTCTCATATGCTCTGTAGGGATGCTTCGCAGGCTGATTGGGGTCCTCTGATAGCGGCGACCACCGTGGATCAAAAGGTTCACATTTTCAACAGTGTCATCGTTAGTCTATATGACAAACACGCCCCTATCAGGCCGGTCAGGTTTAAACGTCCTCCTGCCCCTTGGATGACTAGAGGTGTCCAAATGGCTATGAGGCGAAGGGATCGAGCATTTCGAAAGTTTAGAAGGGAGCGTTCGGATGATAACTGGGTCCTCTTCAAAACTGCAAGGAATCGGTGTAATCAGATGATGCGTAATGCCAAACGCCGACATATCTACAACAATATCAAATCTTCTTCTCCCGCCAATATTTGGAAGTTCCTCGGGACTTTGGGTATTGGAAAACAGCAACGCACAGTCCCTCAGTTGACAATTGGCTTGGATGATATCAATCAACATTTCTCCACTGTTAAACCCATGGATCACCAAGCCAAATGCCATACTGTGGATTTCATAGCTGGCCTTCCCCAACCAAAAATTGATCCTTTTACTTTTTCTCTAGTCACACCGGGGGAGATCAAAAAAATTGTCCTTTCTATAAAATCCAATGCGGTTGGCTGTGATGGTATCAGCCGCCGTATGATTATCCCAATTCTAGATTACCTCATCCCAGTAATATCCCACATTATCAATTTCTCATTACAATATGGCACATTTCCTTCTACTTGGCGTAACGCCTTTATTATCCCTCTACCTAAAATTTCCAATCCTTCTCTCCCTGAACACTTCCGCCCTATCTCTATTCTTCCCTTTTTTTCCAAAGTGCTTGAGGCCTGTGTTCACAAGCAGTTAACCCGGTTTGTGTACCAGAATGATTTATTGAGCTCACTGCAGTCTGGATTTCGGCCTGGACACAGTACTACCTCAGCACTCCTTAAAGTGACTGGCGATATTAGGGCGGGCATGGAGGATACCAAAGTTACTGTGTTGGCTTTGGTTGATTTCTCGAACGCCTTCAATACCGTCAGTCACGATATCCTTCTGTCAATCCTCTCCCATATCATGATCTCCCCTAATGTGCTGGAATGGTTCTCAACATATCTTCAGGGCCGCCAGCAGTCCGTCCAATTTGATGGGTCTTCATCAAATTGGTGTAACCTTAGCTCTGGCGTCCCTCAAGGCGGCATTCTTTCTCCGTTACTTTTCTCAATTTTTATTAATCTCCTAACCCAGAATCTTCAGTGTGCGTATCATCTTTATGCCGACGACTTGCAGCTGTACTCTCAGGCGAGCATAACTAATGTATCATCAGCCATTTCCATGGTAAACAGAGACCTAGAGGCAATAAAGGCTTGGTCTGAAAGGTTCGGCCTATCTGTAAACCCAGCAAAATGCCAAGCCATCATTGTAGGTAGTCACCGTATGATGTGCAGATTGGACTATGGTACTTTGCCGCCACTAACTTACAACAACCTGACCATTCCTTTTAGTTCTTCCGTTAAAGACCTAGGTTTGCTTATTGATTCCACATTTAATTGGCAGGCACAGGTCACAAATGTCAGTCAGAGAGTTACAGGATCCTTACGTGCCCTATATCGTCTGAAAAACTTCCTCCCTACTAAGACCAAAGTAATGCTTGTGCAGACCTTAATCTTTCCGTTAATCGACTATGGTGATATGTGCTATTATGACCTGAATGCAGATCTACTCAATAAATATGATCGTCTTCTTAATAACTGCATTCGATTCATTTTTAATCTTCGTAAATACGACCACGTATCTATCTATCGTTCAGAATTGAAATGGTTACCTGTTCGTCAACGCCGTAGCTTGCGTGCTCTCACTACGCTTTTTTCTATTCTCAATTCTCCATCTTCTCCTAGCTATTTAACTTCCTGTTTCCAGTACTTAAGCTCCGTTCACGATAAAATTCTACGATCCTCAAATAATCGTTTGCTTGTGTTTCCCTCCCACACTTCTGGTTTTGTCCACTATTCTTTTGTCGTGCAGGTTATCGAACTTTGGAATGCGCTTCCCCTTGAGGTCAGAATGTCCACAAGCCGATTTACTTTTAAGATGAAGGTTCGTTCTCTTCTCTTAGATGAGTTGTCGCGAGTATCTCGTTAAGTTGATTACCTATATGTATGTATGTATATATTATTATTGTATATATTATATTAATTATATATATATATTATATATATTGTTTTGTATTAGATATTGAAGTGACTTCCTATTGCACCTACTTCGTTTATCTCTGCATCACCGTGGTTGACTGGTAGAGAATGCCTATGGCATTAAGTCCGCCTATGTACATGTGTGCATGAAGTTTTATAAATAAATAAATATATATATATATATATATAATATAACTAGTGGACCTGGCAGACGTCGTCCTGCCGGAAAAAGCTGAAATACCGACAGCAGCGCCACCTACCGGGTTCAATTGTGAATCTAAACCATCCAGGGCCCTACCCGAACACACACACAAAATTTCATTAAAATCGGTCCACCCGTCTAGGAGGAGTTCAGTCACATACACACGCACACAAGAAATATATATATTAAGATATACATATATATAAAGACGTCATAATACAGCTCCTGTTGCCTTAACTTTAATGCTAGTATGTGATTGTGGTTGATTTTACATTTATATATTTGCAATGAATAAACCTACCTATTGCAGCAGTCACAGAATTTTAATGTAGAATGCAACCTCGATATTTCGGAGCTGCATTGGCATGAACATTTCTACCTTCAACAATCAATAATGTAATATTATTGCTACAGGTAGCCTGTTTGTGATGGGTGCTGGTCTGACATCTGAATGGGAGCCCGTAGCAGCTCGCATTGCCGACCCTGCGCTCTCCGCCTGCGCAGCTATCGTTCTTGTTATATTTAACTACCCCTTTAGTAAGTATCCTACCTATAACATTTTATTACAGTAAAGTGTATTTAGTGGTGGTGGCCGAGTGGGAAAGTAACCGACTCGCACGCAAGCGGTGCCAGATCGATCCAGGGTGGCAGTATCAATGTGAAATTCACTTTGTGAAGTTTATATGTACTAATCAAATGATTCGCCATCTGCTAACGGTGAAGGAAAACGTCGTGAGGAAACCCACATGTGTTAGACGAAATTCTAAAGACATGTCTGATTCACCAACCCGCATAAGGCCAGCGTATGTGAATTAAGGCCTGCACCCTCTCTGTCTCTCTCTTGATAGAAGAGAGGAGACCCGTGCCCAGCAGTAGGACATATATGGGTTGCTATTATTAAAGTGTATTTGTTTTAAGTTTTAAACCAATCAAGCTTGACTGAAATAAGTAACATGTATTTTTCCTCGACAAAAAATCTAAAACTTTCTTCACCCGAATCTAAATCCGATTCAAAGTAGTTACCTACAATTTTATACGATGTGGTCGATAAGAAATAAGCAATGAACGGAAGAACTACGATAACCGCTACCTAATAAAACGTACTGTTGTAAATAAACAGTTTTAATGGAAATGTGCAACAATCTGAATAACAGGCCATAATGCAAGATTTGCAAAGACTACCTCGGATATGCAGTGGTATTGGTACCTTTTTAGGAGTACCGTAAAATAGTTCGGGGTTTGAACCCTAGAACCTGCACTAATGTTTTTTTTTCGGGGAGAAATACCCAAATATAAGCCCAAGTCTGGAATTCGTATTTTATTACTGCCTGTCGTGGCTGACGAGTTAGCGACCTATCAGATGGATGGTATATAATGGTCATCGTTCATGCACTTCACCACAGCCAAGTTGCTGCTCTAAACTTAGGTGATTAGGTATTCACTCTAAATCTTATAAAAGAAAAAAAAATACATTACGTCGACGCCCTCGGGAAACACCGCAGCAG
This sequence comes from Trisateles emortualis, assembly GCA_947095525.1. Lineage (NCBI taxonomy): Eukaryota > Metazoa > Arthropoda > Insecta > Lepidoptera > Erebidae > Trisateles > Trisateles emortualis. The sequence goes on along the minus strand of OX352736.1, from coordinate 12,542,012 downwards.
GCAGGTAGTCCATTCCAAAAATAAGCAATAGACTTTAATAAGAAAGCTATCAAAATACAGTTAAAAAGTCGTGAATGCTATCATCTAAGATCTATAGATACAGGTCTCCAGCGTTCATTTAGGGATTCATTTTGAAATAAACATTTTCCTATTGCAGGGATGTAGAGGTATCTCTGATATTGCAAGCGTCCATTTCTGTGGTCCATAGGCTACGGTAACTAGCACATCAGGCGGTCCGTATGCTTGTTTGTCACCTTGGTAGTATAAAAAAAAAAAAAAAAAAAAAAAAAAGGATCTAAGTATCACGTCACGTATCGTTTATAGATAGATATGAATGCGACGCAACATACATTGCGCAAAATCCCGTCACTTGGGGACAGTAGACCGTCGCATCGATGTTTTCATCATTTCGTAATATGGGGTGCCCCATCTGTTAATACAATGGATATCGTGAATCAGAACACATTTCATAATATATGTCAACATCGCAGATCGACAGACGACAACGTTATCTGAATACAATAAAACTAATACGTGGTTATATTGATATTTAAAGATAATGCATGTAACAATTTTAGGAATAAATAACAACAATAGGGGGAAATGAATCTCACACGGGACACATCTTTCTGTGATTCATAAGTGTTTGTTCCTAGTTTAATCGTTTTTTTATCCGTGAATTGTATGGTTGTAGAGTCCCCTGCGACGCAGGGCTTGTTCCTTAGTGCGGAACTTGTGTTTTTTAAGATATAAGTAATAAATAAAAATCAAGCGGGCCGCCCCAAATTTGCCCAAATTAGACAATATTTTACACGTATAGCGATTGAAATGAAAAAAAAATGAAATGAATGAAAAAGTGTTTATTCACGTTAACTTACGCACTATACATGATTTATACCTCTGCCAAACTGCATGGCAGTTTGTTGGCAGATGTAGCTTCCGATTAACAATGTCTATTAATATTAGTCTGCAATAAACACTTCTTATTACTATTATTACATATTACTTACAATTAACTTATATGCTACATTTTCCAGAAGATATTCCTTTGCTCTTTTTGTAAATACAGTTTTAGATATACTATTGTCATGTAAGGATAGAGGAAATGAGTTTAATAATTTAGGGACTAAGCACTTACTCTGTCTTTCACCAAAATAATTATTACAAGTGGGTATTTCAAATGGCACTTCTACTCTCCTACTAGGTCTTATGCGTGTTATGCTAACCTTGAACTCCTCGTTACAAAACTGTTCTACCGCTATCAGTAGCTGCACCCTCTCATGGACCGGCAGTATCTTACATTCTACAAACAGGCGTTCATAGTTGGTATTTTTACAACGGCATTTTGTATTTTTATCTACTAAAAACTTCATGAATCTGATTTGTAACATTTTTAATTTATCCAGATAAGATTTAAATGTACGACCGTAGCTAGTCAGTCCATAAGAAAGTAGCGATTCTATTTTCTTATGGACGATTGAATACCTATCCTTTCTAACTACCTTGTGCAAAATTTTAAATAGGTATGTTCCATCTTTTCTTTTTTCTTTATTTTTTCTTTATTTTTTTTAAAGACAACTCCCGCACTAGAGAACAAGCTCTGTGTCGCGACACACAATTAACGGACACAAATTACACCCAGACTCAGAACAATTCTTTGTGGGTCACACAAAGTTTTGTCCTGTGTGGGAATCGAACCCACAACCTCGTGCACAGCAGGCGCATACTGCGGCCACTGGACCACCGAAGCAGTCAAAATCTGACTAGGCTCTGCTTGGATGAATCAGAAAATAAGTCAAGCTGAATCTAGGTATGGTCACCTCGCCTTGCCTTGCCAGTCGCGGCAAGAGTTGTATGTTCGGTTCTCACGCGAGACTTAAACTTTGTGTGATCCATAAAAATATTGTTGAAATGCACTAATCTTTGGAACTACCGGATTAAAAAAAAATGGTAACTCAATTCTTGAGGAAGATTTAGAAATATGGAGATATGTTTACTGAGTTGTTTGGTGCTATAGTACAGACCGAAGATATCTAAATAAGTACCCAAGATATTATTATTAACAATTAGAACTTCTATATTATACAAGTTCTAATCATGACTCATAACAAAGTTATACTTTTAACACTTAAAGTTTGCTGCACATTTATCAGTACAAATACAAACACAGAGCAAACAAGCTATAACCGTACACTAGCTTATCTCGAGGCTCGTTACGATATTGATAAGTGTTTGGCGTTTCATACAAATAACTCTGAACGGATCGAATTGAGCAAATAGCAACTGGAGCCGTACTATGACGTCCTTATCTATAGCGATGTGTTATCAGTCTTAATTCAAATTTCGATTAATAAAGCCTGGTTCCTGGTTCATTTTTCGAATCGGACTCTTCATATTTGGCCATCCCTACACTGACTACCTAGTCCGCTTTCGCCTTAATCAGCAATTTCATTTTTCTCCGTGCGAAACTTTTGCATCAATTCGTTTCGAAAAAAGTATGTACCTATATACTTTTGAATCGGGTCTGACGTGGATCGACCACCCCACCACGTTCTGCTCTACTTCCAAAAGTTCCACTAGTATTTCATTTACGTACATTGGAAAACGGCGAGCCTAATACAATAGCTATGTAATAAAGACACCTAACGAATTTCAAACTAAGAGCGAAAAAATCGCTATAAGTAGCACGTTGCTGGCTTATGACCTGGAACTGTGCTGATAAGTGTGCGATCAACTTAAAACTATCAATTGGACTTTGAATAAGGGGTCAGAGCCCGACAGATTGGGCATGTTAATGACGTTAGTTTTAACACATTTGTCTTAATTTTTTTTTTAACTATTTTGACTATAGTTATGGCTAAGGTCTGTGGCTGTGGTAATTGACTCATTTTAAATTAATTTTCTTTACGTCCTCGCGTAGGCTCTCCGCCACCACTAACCAACAATACGCGGCATTCGATTCGCATAGGGGATGTGCAATGCAATGTGTTTTCAAAAAACTATATTACGATATGTTCTAAGTCAGAATAGACTTGGTGTCCGTTTATTGCATGTTTGGAAACATATTTTAAAAAATGCAAGCATCTGTTCATTACAGTAACTGTCTACCATTAGCCATACTGTAAGTTTGCTTACCACATTCACAGTACAAAATAAATTCTAACATTTACAACAGTAGTCATAACACTGCTTTATCTGCATTCTGCATCTGATTGAATGCAGATCAACGCAGGCCTAAAGCGCTAGGGCAAATAAAAATTTTGCACACAGGTTCCTTAAATAACGTATAGGAACACAGAGAAGGGACTTCTGAAAATTCAATCCTCAATTAAAAATGGTTTCATTTAGGCGGAATCGCGGCCAGCAACAGCTTAAATGTTAACAACAGCTAAAGACTCTCTGTCTATGTAGTCGAAGCCGAAGTCGTGGTAGCTAGTTTTAATATTTATTTTTCTTCGCAGTGCGTTCCGCTGGCTTGGTGTTGCTGCAAACAGTCCCCGAAGGTCTTGGTGCTTGCGACTTACGAGCTGCTGCGTTACGAGTACCCGGAGTGCTTGCCATACACGAACTCCACGTATGGCAAATGCATAGAGATCGAGTTGTCGCTACCGCACACATTGCTTACGAATCGCACGAGGTAATAACATACACAGTGCCATAGTGACATAACACTGCGGCTTGTTTTGTCAACATCCCATGTGATTAGGGCTGCCAACCGTATTATAATAGTGTGCTATTATTGTTATTACAGTGTTTATGCTTCAAATCTTGCGACAGCTTTTTCAACTATTTCTACTGAACCTATTGTTATGAAACTTTGCACACATATTGAGATCCTGTGACAATACAATGCTATGATAGATTTACTTTCATTGGTCTTATTATGTAATTAGGAAATGAACAGTGGAAGAATTAAAATACAAAGTTCAATTCAATAAAGTTCTTTACCTTGTTTTTGAAAACGAATGACGAATTTTACAAACAACAGGTATAATTTTAACTCACACACCACCATCTGATTTTTTTTTTAATTCTGATAACCCTTACACATTCTTTTATTAATTTGTAAAAACAATAAGTAACTATAATATAATTTCAATTTGAAAAACCTTGGCAACCCTATACATAACATTAAAGCCGTGACAAAGATAAAGGTCAACTCTTATACCGTTTTCTATACTTCTGATACACTTAAAAATTGATTCGACGAAACCTAAACAAGGTCAGGAATACAAATATAAATTAATAGTAAGTAGGTTTTGTTCCTTGGTAAAACTAGGGTCTGTTACATGACGCATTTCTTTTATTTGCGATTTTAATTTGAAATTAGAAAAAATGATAGCGTTCTTGCTTAGCTAGGTTGTCTATAAGTGATCCGCAGGGGTATTCCGTAAGAGCAAAAACCGAGCCACCGCAAAAACCGAGCAAAATCTAGCTGTCAGATTGAAAATCGGTATTCCGCAAGAGCAAAAACCGAGCCCTTTTGACGTTTAGTCAATAGATTGTGCCGTCACCGAGCAATCACAACTGTCAGTTTGCCATCGCTGTTTCTTAGAGAATCAGCCGGCCGGATTGTGACCTGTTTGCGAATGATTGGAAGACGACTATGAGAGTGGTTCTAATGTTTTGTCAGAACAAGTACATAAGAGAGATTCATATTCCGTTTTGATTTGTTACATGTGTAAATGTCTTATAAATAAATGTGTTGTTTACTCATGATATATGTATGTCTACAAAATCCATAGTCGTTCCGTAGCTACAGGCTTCAAGCTTCGTCACGTTTATTTCTCAGAGGGGTAGGCAGAGATACAGTTTTTTATTTGCTACAAATGCGAAATTTCGCATCATATACCTACATTTAAAACATCCCTCATGCATGCTCAGCCCCTCTAGACAAGTAACATAAGCGATAGTCGAATCGAAAAGTCAAAAAAGTCACATGTCTAGAGGCTTAGGGGTGGGAGTGGGTTCAGGGTACCGTCAGAACGTTAGTTATTTCTTTTTTTTTTCCTAATTAAACAACTTGCGCACTAATGAACAAGCCCTGTGTCGCAAGGGACTTTACAATCATACAATTAACAGACAAAGTACACCCATATTCGCGACAACTATTTACGAGTATGTATCACACAATTTTTTGTCCCGTGTGGGGATCGAACTCAAAACGCGCCGTGCAGTAAATGGCGAGGTAACCACTGAACCATACGTGCAGTCAATTTGATCTGTGAAGATTCAAATATCCCATTAATACTCGCCTTACATAGTTACTTACTTCATCCATTCTTTTCTCATATCAAAACCATCTTAACATTCAACATTCTCTTATTTCTCGATCGATGTCATTAGATCTTATTTCACAGGTTCACACCACAGCGCTATCTTAATTCTCACAGTTACTCAATTCACTTGCTCACTTCTATCTTTAAAACAAATCTTATGAATACTAAACAAACTATTTTACAGGCATTTTTGCATCACAGGTACACACGGCAACGCAGATAACTGTATAGGGCTGCTATATGAAGATTACTTTTTTAAGAAAACTATTATTATATATTTCTGTGAAATTTGGTAACAGTGTACAATTAGACTAAACCTACAATTAAAAAAAATATTTCATGCAAATTCATACAGTGGTTTTTCTAGCAAACCAATCTTCATATAGAGGCTCAGCCCCTCTAGACAAGTGGCATAAGCGATATTCGAATCGAAAAGTCAAAAAATAAAATGTATTGAATTTGACGTGAGTCTACGATTTAATGTCGTAAACTTACGTCAAATCCCATACATTTTCTTTTTTGACTTTTCGATTCGACTATCGCTTATGCCACTTGTCTAGAGGCTCTGTAGGTACAGCTATCTCCGTTGCCTACCGTACATGGAGTAGCGTATTTGTTATACCTATTTTAAGTATTATTAATATTAAGTAGCTATACCTATTTATTGCCTTGTGTAGTAGGTATTTATTAGACTTTATTTATATAATATATTCGACTGCACGGTTAGTTCTTGGTTACCTCGCCATTATCTACTGCGCGGCGTGTTCCAGGTTGTACCCCACACGGAACCAAAACATGTGTGAGCCATAAATGGTTGTCCCGAGTCTGGGTGTACTTTGTATCCGTTAATTGAATGTTTGTAAAGTCCCCCGCAAAACAAGGCTTATTCGTTAGCGCAGGAATTATCTTTAAAAAAAAATAGTTATTTCTATATGTCCCACTGCTAGGCCTAGTTAATAGGTTTTGCCTTTAGGACTTTATCTAAGACATATGTTTCCTCATACATATATTCATGTGTGCCTACTCACCTGTGGATTTTTATATAGTCGACATAATTAAATGTGTATTTGTGTAGCAGTATCATCATCAATATTTATTGTTTCAGGATTATCTGAAGAGTTCCGCGCTAGTGACAGATATATTCAAGCGTCATGGCATCAGTCTGGTCACTCTGCAACCTGAGTTTTCACTCGCTTCCATGTTAGGTAATGTAACAAAACTATAACATTATAACAGCGTCATAATCATAACGTTATCTGCTTTAGAAATCATCGAAAATACATTAAAACTTATGGGTTACGTCCGTTTCGTAGCGTTCCCGTTTGGCGACGCTACATTTACATTGATTATGTAATATATAATGTAGGTATTTACCTATCCTCAGTTTCAACTGCGTTAAATTTCTGTACTACCTTGTGGCCCCTTGAGCCATGGTGTGATATTACACTTTCCCAAGCGGGGCGGTATGCGTAAAGCATTTCCCCTGCCCTTTAATCTTCCTCAAGAATGGTCTATCAAATGCAAAAAGATTATTTTTTTCCGATAAACAAACTTCAGCTTTATATACTTATTAAGTATGAATTTTGCCACTCTTTAACTTATGTTTGTATTTTAACAGGTACAGATGAAGAGAAAAAAGCGTTAATAGATTTTGCAAATCTGGGTTGTTCGTGTCCATGTGCCAAGGAATGCACAGCACCAAGATGTTGTGAGCCCCCGCGACAGCCGACCATCACTCGCATATAATTCTTTAATAAATCAAGACTGGAAATAGAAATGGGATTTTGTGTAGGTATAAGAATGACGCCTAATCCAGACAATTTGACAATTTAAAGATTATTGTACAAGAAATTAGGTTAATGATAGAATCAACAAGGTTTTAGCTTAAGTAAGGCGTCTATAAGGCGCTTCGTGTGTCGTAATTAAAGACTTTAATCTTGCCTTTAATATTAAACTGCCTTGTAAATAGTTTTAGCCTTAAGTCATGTATTAAATACTAGGATTTCAAGTGTAACTAATCTGTTTTCATATATTTAAAAGAGTAACTATTGGGTGTTTGGCCGTAACAATCTATCTTTTGTGGCTTCTACTATGCTAACTGTTCTATACACAAAAGAAACGCCATGAAAGATATTTTATTTGGCCTTTTAAGTACGTTGTCATCATTGACAGTTAAAGATAGATATATAAATATATATAAGTTCCTGTTTCGCTAATTTGTGTCAAAATACAGAAAGTAAAATGTTTTCGAGCTGTTTATAAAACAGGGTGTGGAGAAACAGGCTGTAAGTAGGTATAAATATAATAATACAACCAAAGAAGTTTGTTCGAGTGTCGCGGTGCGCGGCGAAATTTCTAATCGTAGTAAATAACAGAGTCACAGCCTACAATAGAGAAAGTAATGTATAAAAACGTGGTTAACGAGCCACATTGTCACTTGAGTGCACTCGCGTGCCTCGGACACGCGCCGAGCCGCGCTCTGCCAGACCCGCCGGCGACAGACACCGAATATCATAATTCAACGTAATGTAATGATAGGCTATTGTTGAAACGTAAAAAGGTATTGTTATGGAGCTACAGTGATGAAAGAACCTTTATTACACTGATATTGTACATGACTTTGACTTTTATATATAAAAAAGTAGAAAGTTCACAGAAGACGATTATAAGTGGGTAGATGGTATTTAAATAGATATTACCTACCTAAGTTTCTATTTTTAAATTACCTACCTACTTTAAGTATATATTTTTATAGAGAGTAACGTTGACAAAAATAAAGCCATTATTGTTTATTTATTATTAAACATTGTACATAGGTATTTTTTTATAAATTACGTTAAAGTGACTAAAGTATTGCAAGGAATATCTACCTATTTTATTTTTACGACAAACGTTTACCTTCTTAAAATTGTTTTCAAACCAAAGAAAATCGTTAAGATTCAAAATCAATCGATGAGATTTTCAAAATTATTTTGTGAATGCTTCACAACAAAACATTTTAAATTGCACCTAACGATGTATTATTTTGTTTTTAACATAATTTTACATATACAACACATTTTTAAATGTTATAATATGACAATGTAAACATGGTTCCAGGTACATGATTAGAAAATAGTGTTAACAAGTAAAAACCTCGTGTCTAAAACCGTCCTTTAAGATTTTTTATATAATTTCTCACGATTTATTATAAACTAATGACTACTTTTTAATACCCATATCTACTCGCTATCTCTTTCCAACTAATAATATTTATGATTTTGTTACAAACTACACGAGGTTTTCACAAAATAACGCTATTTTATACAAAACATTTTTAGTACCTAACATAGATGGCGTACAAAGCGACTGTGATGTTCCTTTACAGTATTAAAGTATATAATGAGATGCTATATATACTAAATAGATAAATGATATATAAGTATATAAGTAAACTCGGTACATTGTTATCGTACAATAATGATGTCATAAGTTCATAACAATAATAACGTTCATAATCATAAGTGTTTTGTGTACAAAGTTTTGTTAAATATTGATTTGAGGACAAATAAAACTAATTAACTCTTATTGTATTTTTGTTAATTGATTTCTTAGTAAACCTTCTCGTCGAAAGACGTCCATTTCTGGACATATGCTTCCACAGTATTCGATCCTGAACTGAACTTGTTCATTGGTTGCATGACGGTGACGGTGGAAGCATGATCTAGGATGCGATCTTCACTAGGTCGTCGGTCCACCTTGTTGAAGGCCTACTCACGCTGCGTCTTTCAATTCGTAGTGGCCACCCCAGAACTATTCAGCTTTTGGCAACAGGAGCAGCCATCGCACATAGGAAACGAGGTGATCCGTAGGCGAACCAAATTGGCCGACAGCTAGAATGACCGCTCACTTAAGTAGCAATGGGCAGGGAACATAGCTTGCAGAAAGTTTGGATGTACTTAAGATGGGTAATCTCCAAAACTACTGATACGATTCTGAAAATTCTTTCACTATACAATATAAAATAGGACGCTACATTATCCTTGCGTTCTATAGGCTACTTTTTATCGAAATACTACGCGAGTGAAGCCGCGAGTGGAATCTGTTACTAATAAAATAGATGACACGTAGTTACAAAGCCAGCCTAGTGGTGAGCAGGAACCGTAGCCTATGGGTGATCATAATTATTGCAAACGTCACCCGTTATAAACAAGGTACTTATGCTTAATTTACATTCTATAAGAAAATGCTACCGCGGCCAACAATACCACACTTCTGTAAGGAACTTTGGAAATCCAGCTCATTGAAGATACACGTAAACTAATGTTAACTGCAGTTGCAGTTACTTTCCCAGTCGTGCATCAATTCAAATCAAAATTGCTCAGTGACATTTCTCAAGTTACGCCAGTTTTCTACCAAGAATGCAATTTAATTCGCAAGAAATAATTGTGGTTCATACCATACTACTTCCACATCCCACGGAATCATATGCATAATTAGGCAACGTTTTTAATCATTCCCTATTTTTTTTATACTACCAAGGTGGCAAACAAGCAGCGGCCCGCCTGATGGTAAGCAGTTACCGTAGCCTGTGGATGCTTGCAACACCAAGGGTGTCACTCGCGCGTTGCCGACCCTTTAACCTTATAACTTATCCTTTGTTGTAGAATCCCATGCTGTAGTCTCTTGAGAAAACTTAAACATCGTAGCACATCATAGCTGTATTATAAGTCCTATGAATGTGCGACATAGGACTAACGGGTTTATATATTTTCCAAGGCATAATGTAATTTCGAAATTTTGGTTCTGTATTGTAAATTTCTTGACTCAAAAAACCAGCTATTTTTGGCTGAAACCGAGAAATAAACCCTCATAATTAGAAGTCAGACTCAACGGCCATCAGATCAACAAGCCAGTCAAGATGATTAGGTCATTTATTATATTATTGTTGAATAAATCAAGAAAATAAAACAACTAGTCATAGAGCAGGACGTTTATTACACTATGATAATAATATTGAATATACTCGTACTGACACAATATCTATTGTCTACTATGAACCGCTTAAATAACATTAACTGTGTTTACAATCACAATAAATTACATAGGTATAGGTGATCTAGGTATGTTTAAAGCAGGTATTTGGTAAAATTGAAGAATCTATATTTTTATCATTGTGAGGATGTACGGATGGATGTTTGTTACTCTTTCACGTAAAAACCGTAAAAATTTCAACGGATCTGGATGAAATTTGGCATAGAGATAGATTATAGTCTGGAATAGCGAATAGGCTATAATATTAGTAAGTTTAAATAGGCAAAGACAAAGAAGTGGTCGTACCATAACATCCGTATTATTATCTATTTATTTTTGATCTTAATTTGATCAATGGCAACATTAAAGCTAGGTAATAAAGTTGACATTTCAAAAATTAAGACCGAAATTAAATCACAAATAAGAACGTCATCATGGTACGGTTCCAGTACCTACCTATTCCTTCTCTATTTGTAAACGGATTTTAATCATACTTGACAATATTACCTATAGCTTATGTAGTGAAATAGCACATGGGCATCTAAACGACATAAACGCGGCCGAATCCCCGGAAAAAAGCTCACTCACACACTTTGTTTTAGAGCTCACTCTTCAATTTTACCATGAGCAAAGATACCTGCTTTATGATTAAAAGATCCAATATGGAATATTGAAAGTAGATAAGTTAACTTTGTAGTCTAATAAACTAATAGTCGTAATAGTTGAATTCTTCGACGATATCCGTGTTGTTGATACATTGTAAAGGCCTGCAACGTCGACTTTTCATCAACCGACGACAGTTCTTGACTTCGTCGGCTGGCGCTCTCTGAATTTTAAGAAAAAGCTAATTTAGGCCTAAAGAATGTTCCCACTAAAACTACGACTTTTTACATCGATACAAACGTGATGTTGTCACAATAAAGACGCTAGCTGTCAACGTTGGCACACTACTGCTTTTTGTATCGATAGAAACGCGATGCTGTCAAACTTGACACACTACTGCTTTTTGTATCGATAGAAACGCGATGCTGTCAAACTTGACACACTACTGCTTTTTGTATCTATTCAAACGCGATGCTTTCAACCATGACACACTAACGATTTTTGTATCGATGCTATAGCATCGCGTTTGCATCGATACAAAAAAAGCAGTATTGTGTCAAGAGTGTCAGAGAAAAGTCAAAAAAGAAAATGTAAGTACAGGATTTGACGTGAGTCTACGATTTAATGTCGTAAACTTACGTCAAATCCCATACATTTTCTTTTTTGACTTTTCGATTCGACTATCGCTTATACCTCTTTTCTAGAGGCTAAGGTTGACAGACTTGACAGCATCGCGTTTGTATCGATATAAAAAGTATCTAGATCTAGTATTGTAAACAACGTGAAAAATACAAATGATTAATCTTTATAATATTAGTATAGATATATATAACATCCCGTCTAATACAATATAATTGTATATATGTAATCTTTCATACTGTTACAATGGAATAGTCATAACATCCGATCATTGTTGATCTCTATATAGGGTGAGAAGGCGACGTACCTATTAACTTTTGCAAGTCATGAAAATACACTAACTATTATATACATGCAGAATAATAAAAGGCTCTTCTGGCAACCCTTTGCGGCCGGGTTGTTTAACTCTTAATTACAAAAAGGATAAGAATTAAAACTTAGTTTAAAATTGAAAATATCTAATACTATAGTTGAATTTCTGACCCTTTTTGTTATTTTAAGGTTAAACGCCAGAGCCGCAGAAGGTTGCCAGAGGAACCTTTTTATTCTGCAGGTATAATAAAAGAGTTAGTTTGAGTGGGAATCACGGCCTCCGGCAGATTTAAGGGTCACTAACCACTAGACCATGAGGTCAAGTAAACAAAGGCCATACTATGGCGTCCTCAAAGCAATTTATTTTTAATCTAAATATGCTTCAATTAAAAGCATAAATCCTAGTTAAAAGAGCTGACATCTCATAAATTTCAAATTACCTAAGATCGGAAACAAATCGCAATAATGACGTCATGGTACGGCCCCTTTACTGTTACTAATATATAAATAACTTACCAGCACACGTCTATAGTTTAGTTTTATTGCGTACTCGCAGTCCCCGATGCAGTCTGTCCATCCAAGCCACGTACTTACCACGCATTTTGATTCCACTAAACACACAATTTCTTTATTAACATGCTTATATAAATTTATTCATAAACTCCGTTTAAATTATGGTTAGATAATAAAACAATTCTCCTTTTCTACATATTGTATGTTATGACTAAAATAAAAAAGGGGTGGATTTCACCAAACTTGAGATAAACTTTAACCCAAGATTATATTATTTAGAGTTACTATAGAATTTTATTTATAATCTCTTACTAATTCGAGCTTAATAAAAACCTTTATTCATAAAGTAAGTAGGTCACAGCGTGACAATTATGTAGGTCGATAAGCAATGTCAACTAAGACGTCAGATAGTTTGTCTACTTGCTGGATTCCCTGACTTGACAGACAGGGATAAAGCCCCCGATGAGGAACATACATTTTATTTATTATCTAGTAGTATTTTGTCAGATCTTTTGTAGAAAAGAATAATGTAAAACATTACTACGCATTATATTCCTGTACTTTGCCTAATGTCTTGAATAACCGCCTGCCCAATGCCAGAACTACTTGGGAACGCTACTTGAAATGGAATCAAACAGTAAAGATAGGAAGTAGTAGGTTAAGGAATGAATAGCGGGAATATGGAAGAGGTTAGCAGCAGGGAAGAATACCTGTATCTTATCCTATAACCTACCTATGATTACTTAAACTTATTAGATTTATATGATTTATACTACATACTAGTATAAATCATATAAATCTAATAAGTTTAGGTCCACGGAATACTTATTGATAGTAATGCAATAAGTATCCCGTGAATATACTAGTATAAATCAACACAATAACGCGGAATAACTTATCAAACCTCCTGAATAGTCCTGAAACCGAAGCGGTCCCGTTGAGAACGCAATTGCATTGTATGCTATACTTGCACATTTGTTACTTGCTTATACTTAATCGATGTTTAACAATTGATTAGCGTGTTATACTTAATCGTCGATAATTGAATAGCTTCATAGTGTTATAATTTATAGTACCTGGGCAACCGAGTACCGCTTGTAATTTTTCTTGTTATAAAATCACGTATTTTCAATACAGATAAATTACATATTATAAGATACATGCGAAAAATACTTATTTAGGCTTACATACCTATACAAGAATTGCAATCTCTAGACATAAAAAAATCTACTCGAGCAAAATCGGAGATGGGAGTCAAACCCATGACCATAAGCGCCCTACCTAAAAACTTAATCGATTAAATAATAATCGATAAATTTACGCACCTATGAGTTTTGTTATTACACATAATTACACACGTAACTACTATTCATAACATCGAGTAATAATATACTAACAATAACATAAATTGAAACGGTGTATTGCAAATTGATTTTGTATACAGAGAAAGTGCGGAATTTGGGTAAGGGGAATCGGGAGGGTAAGGTTATGCTTAGGTATACCAAAAGAAGATTTACGGGTTAGATATGTCACCGTAAAATTGTATAAACCATTAATCTACATAATATTACAAACGCAAAAGTTTGGATGGATTGTTACTCAATCACGCAAGAGAGGCTAAATATGATTAATATCTATAATATATATAAAATAATAAAAATAATTTATTTCTCTCAAAAGGTTAACAGCTACAGTAAAGTTAACATATTATAAGAATTTATGCTACAAGATTATAAGCATCTTGGATAGATATATTATTATAGATAGATTATAGTCTGGAATAGCACATAGTGTACTTGTTATCTCGGAAAAATGTCTGTCCACGTGGGATTGTTTACGCAGATGAAATCACGAGCGGAAGCTAGTTTGTAATAAATCTAGACAGATTGTAAACTTCGATAGTTAAAATCTATATTATGAACAATTAAATTGAAATACTTTAATTGTATGTATAGTATCCTGTTCAATTTTTCAACAGTTTTTAAATCTTTAATTTAAATACCTAAGGAGATGCCTAGTTTTAAATTAACGTTCCTCACAATTTTACGATGACAAACATAGGAACAATGGCGGCATTAGAGCATGGCAAATACTCTCCTCTAGAGTCGTAATAAAATTATTAATATAATTTGTAGATCAAATATTTTTAATCCGTGTGGGGATCGAACCCATAACACGCCGCACAGTAAAAACTTACGAGGCGACTACAAAAATGCAGAAGATTGTATATCGTCCTACTCCTGCATAAACAATAATGTTCTAGTCGCAACCATAAAACTTATAAAATAACCATACTATAAAACTATTTATATCTATTCTAAAGAAAATCAAAACACGGGTACTTACATAGCGTAAAATCGAATTTACATAAGTTTGAAATGGAATGACACGAGGCAATTTGACCAAAAAAATTGATATTTTAATTTTACAATTGAATTCTACACGAATCGCATATTGTTATATGGTAGCCCTACATTAGTCAATCAGTCACAACCAGCCTCCTAATCGACACAAATATGTAAATAAAAATTAAAGTACCAAAAGTTATTTATAAATTTACATGGTGCAAATTTTCCGAGTCACGTCGGCAAGCAAAGCGCCGTTCACACTGGGCAAGTCTCGCAAAATAATTTTTCGTAGAAATCTAATGCCATATCTGTTGTTTACACCAAACAAGACAAAGACAGTACGAAAATAGCGTTACAAAAACTGCATGGCTTCAGTCCAGTCGTGATTAGATATTTATAGGTTAGGTCACCAAAACTTCAGAAGTGCTATATTGGCAGAAAGGCGGTTTCAGACCAGATATCCAGAAAGTTAGATGCCCTGCTCAAAATTAGGTTTGTATAGCAAAAAATCTCTGATGATCTACGGATCACACATATATACATAACTTTACGCTCCATTTGTACGCAAAGGTAGCGCCAAGCTATGTAAGGACACAAAACAAAAAACTATACCAGATAATGGAGAAGAAGGCCACTAAATATGGTGACTGAAAGATCGAAAATGCTGTGAAAATCCTTGAAAGAGTCTTGTCCACCAAATAGTACAATTTACAAACGAAATCGCGGGCGATTATATAATCAAATTGCATCGATCACTCCATTAAAAACCTTCTATATCTAGGTATATATAATGGCAATCCGTCGCTACATAGCAATTTAGACTGATAAATTTAGTGCCAATTGTGCCATACGATGCTTAACAACCTAATCATAACAGCACTGTGCTTACCCTGTTAGGCATCAGAAGCGTGATGATAAGTAAGCATGGAAAAAAATATGATGAATACTACCTAATATGGAGTATTTACACATATCATACTAATATACTTAGAGTGCGTGCAGATAATTAATTTTACATAACCTCTACAAAATTGAATAATTCTTATGCCATCGACTAATAGGGCGGCATATTTTCTTAGGTAAAATTGAAAGTAATAAACAGATCTAAAAAAATTAGAGCTAAGAATCTGCATACATATATTTTTTACTTAGGTTTTGTTTCGAGTGTATTCATTACAATACATTTGCCTAAAAAGGTTAACCTGAACCTAATAAAACTTATAGTTTTTTTGCAAATCCAATTAGCTATAAATCTACTAAGGATAGATTCACCTAACTCGGTATGCATTGGCCTTAACTTGATATTAATTACATTGAAAATTAGGTAGGTGTTAAGAATTTCAGCATACAACAGAGTTAGTGAAAACTGTCCTACGAATCTAAACCTAACTATAAGTTGGAAATTGCTATCTGTAATTTATTTAATTTTGTATATTTGTATATGCTGATAAATAAATCGCAAAGAGGAATTATCTACATAATATTTGTTGTTATTTAAATAAAAAGGAAATAATACACTTATCTCTTTTTTTATTTCAAATACTTATTAACTGCCTAATACCGTGTACAAGCAGTTTATTACATGTCTAGTTATTTAATTCGGTGCTTTTACATGATTACCATAATGATAACCTAACCAAACTGCCCGCTTTAAGTTTTTCTTTTCTATATTTTCTGTTTATACTAAGGTTGGTTGTTAGGAATTACTTTTAGTGATAAGGCAGCCCATTGTGTATATAGGAAAATATATTTTGATTAAGTACATTTTAAACACTCTCAACAAGCATATTGATGCCAAAGATTCTTTATCACAATGCAAATGTTTACACATCTTAAAAGATTCAATCGACTTGATTGTTTCGTTTTACAATGCAATGGTGCTATTTATTTATAAAAGAATATTATTTAAACGGCGTTTAATTAAATAAATTTTGATCAGGTCCAGGCTCCAATATGTGTTTTGTTAGCAAACAAAGTAAACTGGGCTGCTTGGTGGTCGGCAAAAATAAATAAATTGGGCAGTATCTAATGTGTAATTGGGAAAGTAATGTGATATTGCGCAGCCTTAAAATTGATATAGAAAGTAATGAAATATATCTGCAATATTATTAATATTAGGAAGTATTTAAACGAGCGAATATAAATTCAAACTATGGGTGTCAAAATTACTGATTGTGGCGTACCTACTGAAATACTAAGTGAGCAAAAAAACTGAGACTACTGCCGACAGTTTATTATTATAGCGCACCGAATTAAAGTAAGTATCAATACCAATAAATTATTTGCCTTTATAAAATAATATATGTATTTGTATACAATTATGTGAATATATTTGTTTAATGTCAATTCCACCGGTGTTGCTAAGTAAAACCTAAATTTCCAACTTTGTAACAAGTGTTGAGAGCATAATATTTTGAAACTCTTACATATAGTGTTATTGGTCTTAGTTGGCCTTGACTTTACCCGGACTGGGGTAAAAACTGATGGTCTTTGACTGAAAGTATACTAAGCAACGTATGCCCAACGGCACCCTGGTCGGAGCTCGGCTTGGAGCGTTGCGTCTACATCCCTGCCAATGGGCTTGGGCAAACCTACAGTACCTGAAAATTCTGAACGACTGAGCTGAGGGCGTATTCTTCTAAATAGCTACGCGAACTGTGTATGCTCTGTCCTGAGCGAGAGGGCAAGGCGTGATTACTTACTATATTTATATTGTAGTCTATTAATAGGGTTGTCAGGTCTCTAGTTTTAGCCAGATACGTTTTTTTTGGAGAACGAACCAATAGTTAAATAAAAAATTAAGCATAGTCTTACTTCTATATCAGGACTTGACAACCCTATATACAAATTATGCACCGTAAAAAACATCGTGCTGAGAGTACTTATCTATACTAAATATATAGAAAGATAAAGTAACTTGCCGTATAGGGGTGGGATGTCGTTTTGAACCACCTCATTGTCTTGCTGAGTCGAAGTCGGCTTTAACTTCTTTGGAGCTTGTTCAGTCGTTGTTTTTGTGTCTACAAACAAATTTGAGTATAAAAATTATATTCTTAGTTAATATTTACAGATTTGTTTAGCACCAGAATCCACTCGATAATACAAAAATCATAGTCTTTAGATTCTAACAACATCTGGGGCATCACTTCCAAAAGCAAAGCAGATATGGTAATTAGTAGATTTCGAGTGTCTTGGTGGTCCAGTGGCTGCAGTATGCGCTTGCCGTGCGCGAGGTTGTGGATTCAATTCCCACACAGGACAAAACTTTGTGTGACCCACAAAGAGTTGTTCTGAGTCTGGGTGAAATTTGTGTCCGATAATTGTATGTTTGTAAAGTCCTCCGCGATGCAGAGCTTGTTCTCTAGAATGGGAGTTTTCTTTTAAAATCAAAAAAAATATATATTGATTGTATTTTGGATTCTGGTGCTGAAAAAATCTGTCACTACCCACAGCCTAGTGCCAGAGTTGTTCAGATAAACAATATACCTACTCATGAAATTAGACTTACTATAATATTATTACAAGACAATAATTACCGTCATTTTTGGTGGCGGTGTTGGTAATATTCTTGTTGATGGCAGTGTTGTTGTTGGCGGTGTTGTTTACCAGGATCTGGCAGGCTCGCAGACAATGGTCTCTGGTACGGAAGTTGTTTCCATTCCCACCACAGCCTGTGAAGCCAAACGGCTCGCAAACACCTCGTGCCCACTCGTAGAACCAACGTTCTTGGTACCCACGACAATGACCCACCGAGAGCGGCAACTTGCACACTTCTATTTAAATACAAAATGCACATTAATACATAGCAAATTATATGTCCCACTGCTAGGCACGGGTCTCCTAATCGAAAGACCTGAGCGACATCATATATGCTGGTCTAAATAGCTTTGGTCATAAGACATTTGTAGAGGGGTAATGCTTTACGCATACCGCCCCGCCTGGGGTAGCGAGGCTGTTATGTCGGACTCTCCGGCTCAAAGATGGTACGCGGCCGGCATACCGACTAAAACCCCCCTGTGCACCGACACCCACACCTTCACGGGTGGACCACTGAAACGAGCAAGCCTACCTTAGGGAGGAGCTCCATTTGACTTTTTTTATACTATTTGGTTGGCAAACAAGCAGCTTAAGATCCCTGGGATAGGAATATGTTTCTTTCAAAATGCATCCCTAAACGAGCTCTGAAGACCTGTACTCACACACAGGAACACAACTAGACCGCTGTGTGTACTGCTGCCTGTGGTCTTCTGTAATGTGGAAGTCCTTCCCCAGTCGGGCTTGCTCGCTAGTATAGTACCTCACCTCTCTAAAAACTAACTCTAAAAACTACAGCCAAATAACTACATATAGAGGCGTAGTTGGGTTTCTGTCGGTAAGTCTCCAGAGCCTCTAGACAAGTGTCATAAGCGATAGTCGAATCGAAAAGTCAAAAAATAAAATGTATGGAATTTGACGTGAGTCTACGATTTAATGTCGTAAACTTACGTCAAATTCCATACATTTTCTTTTTTGACTTTTCGATTCGACTATCGCTTATGCCACTTGTCTAGAGGCTCAGGAGAAACACTTTTTAAATAAAGTTTTCGTCATAATTCCTAAGGTGACTAAAATTCTAGCGTAATATGATATCCCTCGGTAATACAAACGACTATATGCTACGGTAGCTGCTTACATCAAAAGGAACGTACCCATTGTCTGTCATTACGGTATTATAAAGAAAGACCTAAAGAAATCTGTTAGTAAATGGTAATTTAATATACAAGCGTCCAAGCCTGGACTACGGCAACCAGAAAACTGGTAAGCATACACATCTTTATATGTAAATAAAAATGATAGGTTGGTTTGAGTACCGCTTAAAAAAGGTTCTTGATGAAATTTAGCAAGGAGAGGCGGTATTCTGGGGAAGGACATAAGATACTTTTTACCGCAATGCCGACATCGAAACGGGTGGAGCCGCTGGCAACAGCTAGTTATAGATATAATAGCAATGAAGTTCAAGACGAACTCTTACCAAGTGGAACAGTGGCGTTGCAGCTGGGATCTTCTCCGTCACACAGTGCCTGCTGCTGCGTGAGAGTAAACTGGCACCGCTTCAAATGTTCCTGTACCGCCGATTCCACTGCGGGGTCTTCCGCCGTCATATTTACCTCTGGCACCTCCTAGAATAACAGTCAATCAATAGTATACAGCAATCTTACAGGGACTCACTACATGTGCTAGTCGCAAAACGTGCAGGCTATGTGAAACATGCAGGTCACAGCATATGCAGTTCACAGTTTCTTGCTAGTTCTTCTTAGACCTATCCTTGTCAGCGAACTAGCCGTAGGTCAATTTTCTGGCCTACCTGTTACTTTTGTAATTAATGACCATCATAAGTATTATATTGAAACCTACATTATTTTGAGTTTTAGTTGGATCTGGGAAATTCATAGAGATCAATTTTTCTTTGTCTAACTTGCATAGATGATAGATGGTATAAGACTTGCCTTACTTACGGCCTTAGGTTTTGATGTACTTGAGTATCAAAATAAAATAAATTAAATGATTTAGCATCTGATAACGGTAAAGGAAAAAATTGTGAGTAAACCGACAACAGTGAGCGCCTTTTGGTTGAGATGATAATGAAATCGATATGTCTCGACCAAAACTTACATAATATAGGTAAAGAGACGGTGCCCAGCAGCGGGACATAATGGATTGCATCATCATTATTAGATATATGAATGAAATAATATATATAATTTAGCAATTACAATATTTTGAAGAGACAAAAATCTTCGGTTCCATTGCGCAAGCAGTCTTCGTGATATTTCCATTTGCACTTTAAAGTCTGACGAGGCGTACATACGACTTCGCAGACGACGCCCGCGGCCGCACTTTGCTGAACAGGGGGACCAGCTCCCCCATCCTGTCACGGGGCATTCGTCACGGCTCACGTCCTATAAGAAAAGAAGCCGTCAGATTTTAAAGCATTCAGTTACTTTAATTAATATTGAATTAGAATTAAATGAAAATACTCACGACGAAGAACCAATCAAAGTTCGTAGAGTTAGCATATTTGCCAGGTGGTCTGAAAATAAAAAGAAATTGATTATTGCTTCGAAAAGCTTTAAGACTATTCTCTTGCTGTAATTGTCTAACTCGCTAAGAAAAATAAAGATGTCACGAACATTGACTTTCAAAACTTGTATCGTGTAAATAGAGCATATAAGAACATGTAAAGACAAGCGTCGGCAAAACAGCAAATTATTAGTACAAAGAAACGACTATTCTGAAAATCTAAATGTAGGTAAGATAATAATAAATAGGTCTTACTTCTCACAAGGCCCCATTTCACATGGTATAGCTTGGTCCATGATAGTTCGTGAGCGGTAACCAATATGACATCGTTTGAACGCCCTGTCTCTAACATATCGTCGAGTTCTCGCTCGCACGCCGCAACCTTCGCATGGAGACCATTCTGACCACTGTGTCATAGCACACGGACCGGTCGACTCCGCTGGATCAGGCTCATATTCTGAAGGAGCTCTGGACCAGACAAAATGATTATCTATTTGCTATTTTAAAACAAAAAGTAAATAAACTTACAAAACCTTTGACCTAAGCGGTATTCTTCGATGCTTGTCGAATCCAGAATTACCAATTTTAATACAAAACAAACTAAATCTGGCACTTGAAAAAAAAAATAGATTCCACTCATATAGAATCAGCTAATCACACTCACACCAACGTAAATATACCTGCAATGCATCCTCGGTCCATGACACCTCTTATAGTCAGTTAGAGGCATCCTACAAGCTTCGGCGTATGCTCTGGAAGGCCATATATAGTTTCTTTGACGAGAAGTACGCCCAGGTCCACATGATACACTGCATGGTCCCCAAGCGCTCCAGGCATAAGTGGCGCAAGCTCCACCACCGGCCACAGTGTTGCCGCCACCCACAGATTCTGGCGCTCGATCTACACTTTCACCATCTATGGAAATTATGGATTCAATGAATATTCAACTTTGTAACTGTAACGTTAAAACACCAAATCTAACACACATCTATACCCACCTTTAGATATAGGTAAATCAACAATTACCTAAGTAATAATTTACGCTAAATCATTTTTGGTAGTTGTGTCATGACTATAGGTGACAACAACCTAGAACGAAGAACTAAACAATAATACACCAGAAACCAGCAACATCAAGGGGATTTTAACAAAACCGAAACCGAACCTAACCTTAAGAAAAGTAGCAACATGGCTGTGCTGACCGTATCTCTTAAGGTTGTTGTGTAAGTAAGCATGCTATAGCTTAGCATGCTTACTTACACAACATTAAATTATTGGTCTGCCGTCTCATGAAAGTAGTTAGGAAGTAAGCCCCGAATATCACTAATGGCTATCTTTTTTAAACCAGTCTCGACCAGCAATACATAACCTATTATATAAAGCTGTTGTTTTGTTTATGTCAACTACAACTTTACAGTATCATAATAGGGACATAAACTTGCTGGCTTACCTTTTTTATACATCCGGCAATCGCCTCTAAGTAATACCACGACCGGATGAACTGAAAAATCCATTTCTATGCCACAGGTGGAGACGCTACTGCCTACATGGCCAAAAAACCCAGCTTGGATCACGTACGTGGAAGCTAGGATAAATTAAGACAAGCGTGTAGTGTAGCTAAGTTGGAAGCTGTTTCATAACATAGCATAGAGATTACCTAAACGTGCGCATCAGGGCCTTTTGGGGACCGAGCCATCGAAACTAATCGAAAGCTTAGTAGACATATGCGCTCTGAACGTACCTACGACCTACAAATAACTGGCTGGTGCCAGACGATAATAGCTGATTGATTGGCACCCTGAAGGCCCTAATCCGTACCTATATGTGTTGGTAAAGTGATGTAAATTGAATAAATTATCATACAAAAGACATTGGTCAAAATACATACCAGGTATAGCAGCAGCTGCATCACAGCTCTTCTCGTAGAGTCGCAGACGTGTCATCCTTAATCGTGCAAATGGTCGCATATCTCCGTCAGAGTTAAAGAAAGGCGACCGGACGTCACGAGGCCAATCTGGTCGCAGAGCGCGCACGGGGGCAGCTGGTGTTGTTGGTGCCCGGTGAGACTGTGATAGAATATTTCGTATTCTGACATAGCGCTTTTGCAGAATTATTACGTAAAGGGAGCAATCAGAACTCAAAGGTAAATATACACTAAATAAACTTCTGCAAGCCTCCTAAATTGTAGATATATTGAAATATACAAAGAAATAATCGTTTATTTGATGCAGATTAAGGAATCAGTGCGATTGAATATATAAATAGTTCTCACTATTTACGTCAACCTTCTCTTCTTCGGAATTTCGTGCCTTACGGAAATAGTGGAAGACACAGAATTTCTGACCGCATCTTAGTAATTGGAGAACCTTAACTAGTTAAAATTCCATTTTATCTTTATGTAGTCGCTGATAAAAACAGAGATAGTCAAAACTTGTACCGTGTTTCACATAAAAAGAAGAAGTAAGTAATCCAAACCCTCTCTCTCTCTTAATAGAAAAGACCTGTGCCTAGCAGTTAGACATATATGGGTTGCTATTATTAAGAAAAATCCAAATATTAGTCAACCGGGTTGCGTAATATGATAATGAATTAAAAAACCACTTAATTTAATTAGAATGAAATGTCCAAATCACTCACCGTGTAACTAATGCCATTATCGGTTCCAGCATCGTAAGGATACAACGGAATTGTAAGAGATGTACTCCATGAACAATTAGCATTGCACAATTCCAATGCCGACACTCCGACAATCCAATCCGGAGATGGTGCAAGTTTAGATGCTAAAGAAATAAGATGGTGTTTTGCATCCACTCGGAACACAGCAAACGTATTCGGTACTCCAGCTCCACCTATTTGATGCCATGATATTCCCCGAGCTTTGATTATTGTCCTAATGTGTTCACTCTGTATAAAATATAAACATACTTTGTATAAATACTTAGTAATAGCTACTATTGACAATGATTTACAACTTCTAACTGCAGTTTATAGCTTATAACGCCGTGCCAGTAGAAATAGAAATACAATTACTAAAGATTAAATAATGATAGTAGCTAAAATTGGTCATTATTCTGAGCCAACAAGCACTATTACAATAAAAAGAAGAAGAAGAATTAGTAGCCTTAGACATGGTATGGCCAATGTGAATATGCCAGACATTCATTTTCAAGTATATATACATATATATAGCTAGCCATATAGCTTGGATCGCAGCCTAAGTGATTTAATGTCCTTATGGATAAATAAATTCAATTTTTTCAACCAATTCAAGTCTCAAATTAAAATGCAACTATACTTCAGATTTCAACTCCTTTTCCAATGCCGTAGTAGAGCCATCATCAGCAAGTCGCTTCATGCCGGGACTAGCGACACGACCTTCCTGCCATACCCGATACTGGGCCGTGTGTGTCGCGCCGATGACGTCACTAAAATGCGCGCGTGCACTTTCTGGTGGGAATTCTCGCGGATGCGTATTTCGGGACCACAGACCTTCAAATGTCACCTAAAGGAAAAAACTTGTACTTAATTTTATTATAAAGTAAAGATCATTGGTGAGAGACTCTTGACTACTAAGTCGGAGGTCTTGGGTTCCCATGAATGTAGAAAACAATCTGTCGCACTAATGTTCGTCGAAGTGATGTGCTGTCGCAACACTGATTGTAGTGGCAGGCAGTGCACGCAGCAGTTATCCAGCCAGCCGCACAGAACAGCAGCGTTCAGGGGCAGCTTTTGCTATGCCGCTACAAGATGTTGGAATAATATCTCTCCCCCTATTAGAAATTTACCTACGACACACACCTTCCGTTCCCATCTGCGGACATACCTTACTGACGCGCAATTAAAGCTAGAGAATATCAATATTAACTTGTCTATAATATAACTTTGAATGTTTTATGTACTGTTTGTTTATTTATTTATTTTTTGTTCAAATTCAAATTTTTGGTTTGTTTAATTTTATTTTGCATTTTGATTTTTCTACTGTATCTTTATCTATCTTTTTTTGTTTTTTTTTTCCAGTTATTTATCATGTATATTATTTTTCCGTGGGTTACTGCTCAATTGGTTCCAGCTGAATAACAGCGCCTAGCATTACTGCCAGGCATTATGTTGAGCTGGATCCCATTTTGGCGTAAACATGAGACACATAATGTACCTATAATAAAGTTCATTTTTTTTCCTTTTTGTCAATTTTGTTTGTGGGTTTCTAAATTACTGCCAAATAAAATATTCTTTCTTTCTTTTCTTTCTTTCTTGGTTGTCGGCATATCGAACTTTGTATCATTTGACTACTTATCCATAATATGTATTTAGAAATATATTAATATTTTTATCAGTTGCCAGGTTGGCATAGTATAAGTGGCGTTACAATAGGGTGGCATTACGGGCAAATGCCACGGGCCCCAAACGGTACGTACGTCATATCTAGTTTGGGATTAGATGACGATGCGAGAGTTGTCAGAAAATATTATCAATTATTATTTTGAACCTTATTTTTCCTGTTTTTAAAAGACAGTTGTTTTTAAAAACAATCGATCATTAGAAGACATTCTAAAGACATTTCTGATTCTTCAAACCGCATTAGGCCAGCGTGCGTGTATTAAGACCTAATCTCTCAGTTCTCTTGATGTCTAGCAGTGGGACATATACGGGTTGCTATTTTACTGATGTCATTATCACTTACCTCATACTTAGCTTCGTCACATGCACAACAAGGTTCAACTATGGGTGGTAGCTTGGCTAAGTTAGGAGGCGCTGCCGGAGCTGCACAAAGCTCCCTAGCAAGCACAGACCATTTACCGTTAGAGCCGCCACCCGCCCAAGGAATCGGACCAGATTTTGCACATATTCGGACGCATGCATCTTTTATGTCGGCTGGTGCATTCCATATAACCTGTATTGCGAGAAATTCCTATTAGCCACTAGTAAAGAAACCTCTAAAAACTTTCTCAAACCTCTGCTACTTTATAACCTTTTAGTTATTCTATTTATAGGTAATAAGCAACGATATTGAACTGAATCATTTTCTGTGTTGATGTTTTAAAATCGCAAATAACTTGCTCACATGTTAGTAACATACTCAATTCATATTTTAGTTATTTAGAATTACTTTAGATATCTTATACGGAAGACTAGAAGACTACGCAAGACTGGCTATATTGTTGTGATTACGATGTCATTAACTACATTGTTGTAAATCTAATTTAAGCTGTGGTTATTAGGTAGTTATTATACAAACCTGAACTTCAGTCTTGGGATGTGCAGTAGCGTTATTAACAGCTGGCGCACATTCTTCGTAGATCTTAGCTTGCGCATCATAAGCTTGAAACGAGCCTAACGACTTGTTTTCTGATTCTACCGGTGGAATCTCCGCTTTTTCAGTCTTGATAGTATCACTGCGTAGCTCCACCCATACCTTGAAGCCTATAAAAGGTGTAGGCCCTTTCCCACTATCTATACCCTGAAGCGTTACTAAAATCAAAAACATCTTTGTTATAAATTCCATATTAATTTTGCACTAAGTACGGTCTAAAAACAGTTATTGAAAAATAATTTAATATGACCACAAAAAGACAAATAAAGCTATGAAACGGAATTGATTTTGATTGATCGGAACGGTCGGAATGTACCAAGAGTAGGTATAATAATTATGAAGATCTTTTTATACTACCTATACGATGTCACTCGCCAATGATCAATGAACGTCTTTCGTACTATAATATCATTACCAATTACCTATGCTAAAGAGTGGGTTGGAGCATTTATACTTATTGTCCTAGTCTAAATTGTTAGCCTAATAGGTTATTAAAACAGACCTGTATAAAGCTCTCCAGGCAGATACAGGTCAGGTTCCCCGGCAATTGTGAGGCTATAATGCGTATCAGCAGGCTGCGCGTTCGGCGGGGCGCGCTCACACTCTGGTTCTCCTGACGTCAGCGATAGATACGCCACCACGGCGAATAACACCGTACTGTCACAAATATTTGTTTATAAGTCCACCTACTAAAACACCAAACCTTTTAAACCGTTCGCTTTGGAAATATACTAGCCAGCCTAATCCAGGAAGTTAGCTAAAGCCAGAGAAGCTAAAACAGAGCCGCCGACGTCTCTCCTTTCAATCAATAGGTACGCTTACTTAATAACTTTTTTTTTAAAGACAGCTACCGCACCCTATGTCGCGGGGGACTTTACAAACATTCAATTAACGGATACAAAGTGCACCCAGACTCGGGACAACTATTTATGGATCAAACATTTTTTTGTCCCGTGCGCGGATCGAACCTACAATACGCCTTGCAGTGCTAAATGGGGAGGTAACCACTCAAGCCACTGAACCGACCGTGCAGCCATAATCATAATTTATACAGTGTGTACTCGTAAAAACTAATTTCCCTCACCCCTTTATTTTTTGCAGTCGTTAAGTTGTAATACCTTGGTAAGTAGGTAGGTAGTTAATAACAATCTGCACCGATAGGAGGTAAGTGAAAAGTGTTAAAACAAAATCCGTCAGTGAAAATAAGGCAGTCAATTAACTTTGCTGCTGCACCGTGTAGCGATGGATTACCTAAAAGGGGGAGGCGGGTGGGGGTTGTATTCTCTCCCTGCGCACAACTTCAATCGAATCGGTCATCGCGTCGGTCACTAGAATATATTATACAGCTATAGGTTAGTAGAATATTATATAGTCATAACTCCCTTTAATATGATGTCTAGATTTGCATTTGACATTTTCAGCTAGGCAAATTGCATGCGTAGTAGACATATGCAATTTATAGTTAAATCTGTGCTACGGCACAGATAATATAATACTAGTAGCTACGGATTTATTTTTACGATGACGATGTAAGTAGAACTTTTTTAACCGACTTCAAAAATGAGAAAGGTTATCAATTCGTGTGTTTTTTATGTTCGTTACCGCAGAACGCTGTCATTTATGGACCGATTTGAAAATTTCTTTTTTTGTTTGAGAGGACATACTTCCAGTTTGGTCCCATTATCAAAACAAAGTTCTGATGATAGGATCCATTAGGAATTGAGGGAACTCTTAAAACTTAAAAATTATATGCATAAATGTAGTAAGTTCAATATTTTTAAGAACAAATCAAACATCTGCATTTAGAAAGTGAAATTGAATGAAGTCAAACTGATGAAGAAGACCACAGATGGCCATCTGAACTTCTCAATGATAAGTACCTATTTCACGGATTGCGATTAGATAAGTCTCGATTAAGGTTGAAAAGCAACTATTATACTAAGCAATTGTAGTGTAGTAAATTAAAATGGTACAATGAAACTGAACTGATAACGAAACCGGAAGGTAGACAACGGAACTCCATAATTGTACAATGTAATCTAGCCGTGTTTGGGCTTATTTGAATGGTCATGAAATGCACTTTAGCTGTAAATAATCAGATAAAAAAACATATATAAGGGAGGATAGTGTGATTAGAGTTTGTACGAAATATATGTTCATAGGTTTAGTTTAGTTAATTGCATGTTATATATATGTTCATAGTAAAATCCCAAGTCTAAAGTTCAGTAAATACTAAATTTCATTAAAATCTGCTGAGTCGTTTTGGAGGAGTTCAGTGACATACACACGCACAGAAGAATATACATATATATAAAAAGTATCTAATAATAATTTTAAAATTGAGAAAGCAGACGGTAGGTACCAACAAGTAACTTATGTTTAACACAAACTATACGAAGCTAAATAGGCTGTCAATAAAATAAATATTACGTAGATACTCAATAAGTGGGTATACCTATTACTAAACGAGCCTTATCCGAGATCCAAGTTAACTATTCTAATTAGTAGGTAATAGCCAGCGGCTGCAGGCGCAAGCCAACCACCCAACAGCTCCCAGTACGGCGCGGCGTAATTGCTTTTCTGCCTAGGTACCTACATGAATCCTAGGTATCTGGGTCCAATGCATACGAGATTAAAGAGAGAGAGGGCAATATTACATGCTGAAAGGTATTTTATTCAAAACCCGAACTAAACAAACAGTGATATATTCATATAAGACATGTTCAATTTATAGTAGCTGTATCTAGGACGACGGTTTGGCCTGGACAGGGGGAGAAAATGCACCCAACCCCCCATCCTCCTTCCACAGTATTTGCGTCTGTTCTATTTATATCGAGTATGATAACAAGGGAACACGATCCAGCATTCGACATCGTTCTTGTTCGACATTTCTGAATGTTAATAAAATCGTTCACATTGAACATTGTACCTAGAATTGGTATTTAAGAACATAGGTACCTACCTAATTATACGACGATTCCTCTTGAAAGTAACAGTAGCTAAGTAACAATGAAATTCTCTATGCTAAGTACCTACCTAATACTAATAATAATCTTTATTGTACCTACACCATACATAATTTTATATATAATTCTGAACAAAATTTTAACTAACAGTATGTACCTACAATGGGCGGTCTTATCGCCAAGAGCAATCTCTTCCAGACCTACCTAATTCCACAAGTATCGAATCGCATTACTTTATTCATAGACTAGGTAGGACATCCTACATTTGCAAAATTAATTACGCACAATCAAAAACAGACGTTAATTGTTTTTATTGAAATAAGTAAGGTATAATGTATAATTTAAGTAAATAGGTAGGTTACCTACCTACCTATTTACCTACTTTTTTATTTTAATAAAAAAAAATATTTTTATGTTTTTATTTCATAAACAGACGTTAATTGTTTTCAATAAAAACAATTAACGTCTGTTTTTGATTGTGCGTAATTAATTTTGCAAATGTAGGATGGTATATGCCTAATGCATAGACAGATAACGCAAGCAAAACGTTATTATAAACACAATTATATGAAATATATCATAAACTTATCCACAATCGACGAATAAATAAATAGATACACCTAATACGCATATGAAATTGCATGTTTATTACATACTAGCAGGCGGCCCTGACTTCACCCGGGTTAAACTATTTTCAGCGCAACTTTCTTATTTTTTCTTACAGAAAAACCTTCTACTGACAATAAGAAACGCAACAAAAAAAAATTAGCGAAATCGGTTCAGCTGTTCTCGAGATTTGCGCTTAGCAACACATTCAGCGATTCATTTTTAAGTATATTATAGATACGCAAATATTAAATGTTATATTTATCAAATTTAAAACACACCTAGTCAAATATATTTGTAAAACTACAAATAAATATGACGATAAGTAGGTATAATAACTCAATAAAATTAATATATTATTTCTTATTCACTAACTGAAATATTGAAATTGCATCGAACGTAACAGAATGAAACGTATGCAAATATCTATATAACTTCAATCCAGGTTTCGTCATAACAAAGAGAGGTCAATAACCGGCCCATTGTTATGAAATATATACTGAAATAATATTTTTTAACAAAATTTATTTATCTAAGTATATATTAATATAAATTCAAACAGCTAATTATATATAGATACCTACTAGTATTTCATGTTTGATCGCGATATATAGGGGCTATAGGAGCGAGCGCGTCACCCGCCCAACTTTCCCGCCCTGCGAAGGCAAACTGAACCGGGATCGTGTTCGGCACAGGCGATACGACCTTTCGCTTTTACCCACTACCTAGTACCCACCTCTCCTTGTCCGCTCACTGTACTTACCCAATAATTGCTTGTAATTGATTTTCAGCGTTTCCCGGCGCATACGTAAGGGGTGGGTGCCGAGGGAGGTTGGTGATGCAACTCGACACTATTACGTAATATGAGATTTATACTGATTGAGAGATGAGAATTGATTACGGCAGATATGATACGACCGATTTAAATTTGATAGTAATGCAGCTCAGCATGTGTAATAAAATTCATTTATTTTATTCTAAATCGGTGACTCATTACATATTTTAAATCATTATTTGTTGAGATCAATGTACCTACCTACACACGGCAACGGAGCTGGCTGTACAGGGCCGCTATAAGAAGATTAGTTTTTTAAGAAAACCGTTGTATATATTTCTGTTGAATTTGGTAACAGTGTACAATTAGACTGAATCTACAAATAAAAATACATTTCACACAAATTCATACATTAGTTTTCCTAAAAAACAAATCTTACAGTCATCTCCATTGCCCATCGTACTTCATCTATTTATTCAAAATAACTTCGTTATATTTATTTCAAATATGCAGGTTAGTCTAAATGACGGAGCCATTGATTATTATTTATAAAGAAAACTGCATTCATAAAATGTTCAAGTCTCTTCCTTACCAGGATTCGAACCGACATGAATACGAAAGAATATCCACTCTCATCCCGTATTTCATACCGCCAACCAATAAGGACATTTATATGAATTACATTTTTCTTTAATCCGTATATAAAAAAATGGCTTGAAAAACAGTTTTATGAAAATCAGTTTTTATTTTATAAATAAAAAGCCTGTGGATGTTATTCGATTCTTTTTCAAAATTCCCAATTCACCGTATATAACTATGCCAGAAAGTAAGAATGTTTTATTTCATTAAAATACAAACCATTTTTCGAAGTTCATAATATCTTTTATTCATTTGATTATTAAGTAAATAGTTATCAAATATTAAAATATAATAATATTAAAAACATAAATTAATATGTAACACAATATTATGTGAAGGTACTTACACGACTACATTCTTAGAAAGTTTATACCTACAAAAAACTATGAAAATTGAATTTTCTTAAATATTACCAAATACAACATTATCTTATCACTAAGCTACATGATTTTTGAAATATTATATAATATTCTACGGTAGAAAACATTGCACATTAATCAAACAAATACTTTGGTGATAGCCAGCATTAAATAAGATACAGAGGCGGCCTTAAGATATGACAATCGGGTGTACGCACCCTAGGCCTCATTAAGATAAAATAGTTATTATTTTTAATGGCACAACAAATATGACCTGCTTAGGCCAATTACATCACTATTTAGTCTAGTTCTCACTTATCGAAGAATTTGCATAGATAAAATACGAAAAATACAGTGCACTTTATAATATGTAATAAACAAAATATATAGCTGGCTGATTAACGCTCCAAATTCTAATTTGGAATGTTTGAAATATTCGCCGTTATTGCCAACATAAAGTTTTGCTGCAAACTTTATGGTTCGAATTCATTTATTAATACGAAAACGTTTGCTTTCGGTCAATTTTTAAATAATTTGCAACCAATTATTTTAAAATTGACTGAAAGACAACCTAACTTATTAATCTAGTGTAAAAAATAGCAGATAAGCTTGGAATAGTAAACCTAAGACGCCAATAACGCCATCATTATAATTATCATTACAGTGCAGTTAAACTGTTGGTATACATACATATTAAAAAGTATAGCAGTTGGAAAAATGTAACATTTCTATACTTTACCGTTCACAACAACTACCTTCCTAGCCTCCTGAAATTTAGGTTTTCTTACAAGTAATCACTCTAACGAGCCTTAACTATTTCTTAGACGACACATTAAGAACACAACGATAAAATAAATTTTAATGAAAATATTTGAACGTACGTCTCGTCAAGTGTCTTCTAGCAACTACAAAGTGAGCTTGCTTCAAGAATAAGGAAGGGCCTATCTATTTATTATTTGCTCGATATATACTATTCATAATGATAAGACGGTCTACGTAATAGGACTTTTAAATCTACGCTTTATTCGAAAATTCATATAATACTGCCTATTTTCTATAAATTGTTCATTTTAAAAAATATAAAAAATTATAGTAGAGAATCTTTATGATTGAATTAAACGATTATTATTATATTTTGCCCCTGTAAATGAAATGTGAAAATGTTTATACTTGTTTTTTTTATAATTACGAAACCGAGCGGCAAGCTCCATCTGGAAAACTTTTCGATAAACCCCGCCCCTAATTAACTTTCATACTTTGTTCATAACAAAGTAGGTATATTTAAAAATTATTGAATCTTTTCTTATTAAAAAACTAACGGAACAAACCACGTATCGCGCGAAACTTTACAAATATATTTATTAAACAATTTATTTTAATAACCAAACTTTAAGTTCGCGTAAAAACTTCATTTTCCTTTTTAACCAAACGTGATTTTGAAGGATGCTTTGTTTTCAAAGAAAATTATAATGTAAAGATTACTAGTTGTCTATAATTGTCAAACGTGTATAATAAATAATAATTATCCAAATATGTAATGTACTACAAAATCTGAAAATCTCTGAATTCATGCACTACCTATATTTAAAAACTGCTACAAATATCAAATTGAGAGGAAACATGTTTGCAAGAATTAATCATTCTTAAAATTATGTCTGCAGATCTTCCTTTTACCTGCACAAATGTTATATACAGGGTAATAATGTCATATGGGTCAGTAACGCAACTACCTTAACCGTTATTATATCCTCAGAAAAACAGCCTATCGATTTTTGCATAAAATTTTCAAGATTAGCAAAAGAACGTTTCGCGTAACTTGTGTTAATTACTTCAAAATCTACTGAAACTAAAAAAAAATTATGTAAATTCCGTAATTAAATATTGTTTTTTTTTTCAAAATAGACAATCTGCAACAGAAATCCATTTTCCAGTAGCAATAATGGTTAAAATAGCTGCACTTACTGACACAACACAAATTACCACCCTATATAAAACACACACAACTTACAACACAATGTTTAAAATATCCATCACAATACCGTCAATTTAAAGCATTTCCTTTTGGCTCGTTCCTCCTACAACGTTTTTGGCCGGGCCACATTGCATTGCAATAATCACATGCATTCAATTTGCCTTTCAGTGTACACTGAGACAGGTTACATCGTGAAATGTATTTTTTTAAGAGTAGCAAAGTCAGCAAACAAGCTTACAGTCCGGTTGAACGTAAGCGGTCATAATCATAGTGACAACCTTACGACATTTGTTTTTTAAAGGGTATTTGACAAATGATTTTTTTTATATTATATAAGGCATGTTTTTTAAATTTAATATGAAATAACAAAAGTAGGTAAAGAAAATGGTTAGTATAAAAATATAAGCTTTTCAAGTTTGTAAATCTTGGTATTGTACATTTTCCCTTTTAGTATGGAAAGTTCACTACTATGCCGTTAAGGGTTTGTTACGTCACTTGAGTAATGCGATATTTTTTTTTATATTAATAGGCAAAATAATATATTCATCACTAGAAAGCCAATACTACTTAAGCACCACAATGGTAGGTCGTTTTGGAAAATTAGCTTTAAATTAATAAATTTAAATCTTACTTTTCTAAAGTAAGTACCTTTTGACGCTTATGTACTTTTTCCTTTCCATAGACGATACGGCAAGTACTGTATTTTTATCAACCTAGACAGCCTTTACAACAAGAGGACTATCACCAGTAGGTAGCCGATTTTCGAAGCAATGCTTTGCGGCCCGATACGCAATAATATGCCTGAGCCTTTACAATCCGAGTATACAAACACTTCACCTGGTTATTACATCACGTACTCGCGTACTAAACATTAAAGACCTCATTTCTACGGTTTAAACCTATGGTGCGTTAGGGGGGTGATCTCTCAACTGTAACACATGTTCCACGGGTTCCGGACGCCCGTCAGGTCCGATACGCGCCGGCACAACCATACCCTGAGTTACCATCTTGTCAAAAAGATTCACCAGTCTCATTGCCTCATACTCCTTCTGTAAATAATAAAAGACAGTATAAAAATAATACAATATTATCTTGGGACAAAGTCGAACACAGCCACTTGATCCTAAACTAAGCAGAGCCTGTGCTATAGCTACCACAAACAGATAACTGATTAAGATACTTATTTATTTCGATATTATACCAAGATACAGAAAAATGTTTGAGAAGGGAATGGAACCCACGCAGTTAGGGTCACTTATAAAAATATAAATAGGATAGAGAGTACAGAAGCTTATAAAGATATTTTTTTTAATTTGGATAATATTAGTTACCTGTTCCTCTGTCATGAATTCGAAAGGATTATTCCTCGGTGGTCTGGTACAGCCCACAACCGGGTCTATATTTGGTTGCGCCTCCAAGTACTCGTCAGTGTCGGAATCGTCACTACTCGACGAGTACTGACCACGTTTGTACGAGCCCATCAGTCCCTTCTGAGCAATGTGCCCAGCTGAGTTGCCGAAACCCGTGTATTTCACCATGCGGCTCACTAAAACAGTTTATTTAGTCGTATTCATTATGTAGTACAAGGTGGATCGATGACCTGGTAACGGTATTTTTGTGTCCGATTTTGAAAGGGATCACAAACTAAGGATAGAGACCCTATTTTAGCGTTACCTACATGCAAATAGTTCTGTATGTATGAAAACACGCGTAATAAAACAGATACATGGGCAATTATCTCATAATAGTTGATTCGTTCGTCCATCTATTGGGGGTGATTTTTACAGAAGATATTTTTTTATTGGTAGGTAAGTTTATCAAGTAAATGCAATGTATAGAAAATATTTGCTGTAATCTTCAGAAAAGTCATATCAAAATAATCTCAATCAATTCCTCAAGACAAAGTCATGAGTAGTCAAGATTTTCAGATAGCTATACTCATATTTAAAATGTTTCAAATCTACTAACCTTTTTCCTTGCACAAAACAAACAGGAAATCCGCAACTAAATCTCTGACCAATGTGACAGGGGTTGTAAGTAGCCTGCAGAGTTGGTTCCTCAGCGTGTTGCCTTGCTCTGGTGGTCGAGACACATCACGCAACGGCGGCAGCACGACAAGACGTAGGTACTTGCGCTGAGCACGACACCCGCGAGCACATTTGTTCAACACCGTAAGAATCGGTGACAGATTCTCGTACTGATTTTTAACACTCTATAAATAATAATAAAGTAATTTAACTGTAATTAGAATATAATAGAATTCTTTATTTTACATTGTCTTGTTGATCTACTGAACTCATTACAAATATTGAAATGAACAACACCAAAATACATGCAGAATAAAATTTACCAGTACAACCAGCTTTTGCACACGACTATGTCTACCGATTTGTGAAATGTATATTATAGCCTGTATGCTATTCTGATTTATAAGCTATAACATTGAATTGATTAATATCCGTTCAGTAGTTTTTGCGTAAAGGAGTAACAAACATACATACCTACAAACAAACTATTGGATAGTAGGATGAAGACTAAAGATTACTTACTGTAGTTGTTGTCAATCTGTTCTGCAATACAAATATAAGAGCCTGTATGGCATCCATGTTTTTTCCTTCATATTGGTACTGAGTATATTCTCCCTCAATCAAGGGGGGTGTTAAATATGGGTAAAACGGAAGCGGGACACTGCAAAAAAGAAACATTTTTATATAAGGCTATATTAAGTGGGAATGGGCAAGGCATATTAATATAGCTCTCTGAACCAATGGCCGCTGACTGAGGCACTAGTGCAGTTGATGATTGGTAAACTATCAGCGGGTTAAGCTACCAAGGGCAGTGTATTATTTCATCTGAGAGTCTCCATGCTTCGGAAGGTAGGTTTAAAGTCGGCCCGTACTGTTAACGGATGCTAAATCACGACAGAGGCCTAATTACAGGCAATCTAACAATAAGAAGAAAAAGATCTCTAGACTTAATGTTATGAAAATCATGATGATGATAATGATGAAGGCTACACTAACCAATAGAGGGAGAGCCAGCCACATATTTACTTTTGTAATTTCATAAGTCCTGAAAATGAATTTAGTAGTAAATACGTTGCTGGCTCCTGGTCCACAATATATTATTAATATTGACAACAAAAATATATACCATGTCAAAAAATTAGTCACATTACTCCTCAACTCCACAAGTTTCTCTTCAGTGGTGGTACGTGCATACAACAAAGCATTTATAACTGACATCAATTTTAAGTACATTGCTTCGTCAACGTCCTTTCCTGGATCATCGATACCATTATAGTGAATCAAGTTGAACTGGGTCTTTAATATTTCACATAATATGGTTTGTTGATTGTCCTTAAAAGCAAAAGAAAATCGTTAAAACCAATATTAAAGAATTAAGACATAAATTTATGGTGTTGAAGCCCTACAAGAATATTCAGTTCCTATCTATAGTAATCCTTAATGTCAGTTCTTATTTTCTCTTTATTTGTTCATTTATTTAAACTTTTTGCATATAATTATACAGTTGTACAAAAGCGGACTTAATGCCTGAGGCATTATCTACCAGAGATAGTGTAAGTAGGTGCAATTCTAAAAATGATGATTTAAAATAATACAGCATACTTAAATATACAAGTAAATACTAATATAAATATACAGTTACTTAAATAAAATACCTTTATAATTCTCTTGAAATTAAAGACAAAAATACTGTTTAGTTGGTTAAGTGGTTAACTTACTATTTACCACTGTGTTATTGTGAGTTTGAACTCCACACAGGACGAAAATTTGTAAGAAACAAATGGTTATTCTGAGTCTGAGTGTACAATATAACAATTAATTGTATGTATGTAAAGTCTCCAGTAACACAGGGCTTGAGATTAATGTTGGATCGTTTTTTTTTTAAGATATTATCAAGACATTTAGTACTGATTATATATTGCAATTGAAGAAAAGAAAGAAAGAAAAATTGAAGGATAACATAGCAAGATATTAAATTTAAATAATATAATCACAAAATTACATTACAAATTCGCAAAGTTAAACAATAATATGGCAAAAAATGAACAATAGTATCGCAAAATTAAAAATAATATCGCAAAGAGCCTTTTTTTCATGTTTAGTGTAACATTACAACACTAAAGAAAATCTCAACAAGATCAAGGCTATACAACTCCTGGATATTACAGTGAGGTAAGAAAACATATAATGCACTTTTTCATTGTAATGTCAAAGAATTGACACAGAGAACTGTCTGTATTTTTAAAATTTATTAAGATTGTTACCTGAAGGAAAGAGTGTTGAGCCCCTTCAAATAAACCACTGCTACATGATGCTTGATCATCAGGCTTGGTTGCAGTTTCCAAAAGTATCTCATTCATACAGTTAGTCAAATACTCCATGCCATGCAGTTCATTCTTTATTTTATTTTTTATGTCCCTCCTTAGAGCAGTCAAAATAAAAAGGAGTTTCATATCAAAAAGCATGATATCCTCTTTGAATGGTATGTCCTTATAGATCCTTATTCTAGCCACTAACCCTTGAGCTATGGAGGTCTGTGCACAGAATGCACGAGCCACTTCACTGTTGTAAGTGAGGTTGCAGAGGCATTTGAGTGCTTCCATTGCCACATCTTTTTGTATAAGATCAAGGGGTATCATGGACTCATCGTCAACTTCCTCATAGTTATACAGGCCAGCTCTCTCTATGAGAGTAATGATCCATCGTTCACACATAAAAACGTCAATACCCGTTTTGTCGCGGCTAAAATTAATAAATTAGAAATCATTTTTTGAGGAATAATATATCTATAATTTGCTAAAATAAGCATCAATACTTTGAAAAAAGCAATTGGATTCAAATAACAGACCTTAGTACCCTTATTGAGGCCAAACTTAATGCATGAACTGAAGCCGATGCTTTATTTTGCAGATGTTGAAATAAAGCTGTCCACAATATCGCCCTTTTATTTGATTCATTCAAATTAGGGAAATTGAATGCATTTTCGTTCTAAAAAAATATATAAACATTCTGTAAAAGCTAATTATTAAACAAAAATAGAGTACTATACGCCAGCCAATTAAATTAACTCACAATTTTCAGAAAACGCTGTAAAATTAGGGATACATCCTCTAAGTTGTTGCCACTACTAAGAACTTCGATTTCTCGATCTTCCATTGTAGTGATTTGATGTTGATAATCTTGGTAAGCACAGATACTTCTAACACTCTCTTATCTATTTAGAAATTAGCTGGCGTTATTGAAAATTAGTTAAATGCATTACATTACACTGCACAAATAGATGCAGAATCAACAACAATAATTACAATCAATAAATCTGAAATCTAGTTATAATGACAAGTTGTCAGTGTCAGTCAGTAGTCAGAAGCAAAATCGAGTTGCGGTCTACGCAAAATTTTTACATTGCGTTATTACTAATATTTAACTGTATTTAACTCTTTTATTTCTCAATACAACGACCGCCGCACATGTGTATATAGGAAAGGATATTTATATCTTTATTGCAGTAAGATAATAATATTATCAAAATACCTTAAATTAAACAACTAAATTATGTTTTTTTTTGGAATAAGGTTCACTTTTTATTACATAAATAATACACACTTTTTTATTGTTATGTATTTAGTAGAACAATAAAATATTGTTGGAAAAGAAGGAAAGTTAAGTAGTTAAATACTCTGAGTTAATCGAATTTAACAAAGACGATAGCACTTTATTAAATTCGATTAACTCAGAGTATTTAACTACTTAACTTCTCTTCTTGTCCAACAATATTTTATTGTAAAAATGTTTATATCTGTGGACTGTCAATTTGACATAAGATTTTATTTCGATTTCTGAAATTTTGTTCGATTACTCTGCTGGATGGGTATCAAACAATTTTTAAATTATTAAAAGGACTGCAAATTAAGCCTCAAAATGGCTACAGTTGCTCTTTCGGGCAATGTTATGACCAAACTGAAAAGTAAGTCAAAATACTTCTTTTAACACACAACATCACTTATAAATACTCTTACATAATTATTATAAACGCTAACAGATGAAGTCCAAGTTTAATAACACGACGTAAATTGCCACCAGTTTGTCATCGGACTATGGAGAAACATAATTCCAAAGCGTATTATTCTCTTTTTAGCTGCAAATGGTTCGTTGAGCGTTGTTTACATCAAGTCCGCGTCATATGGCACGGAACGAAAGCCTAACCTGGCATCATACAAACGCGGTACTGGAGGCCGCAGCAGCTTCAATGGTACTGTTGCAACCGTCTTCGGTTGCACGGGATTTGTGGGCCGCTATGTATGCAACAAGCTGGGCAAGATGGGTTCGCAGGTAAATGAATCCCTACATAGTATAAAATAAATTAACTTTCTGTTGTCTGTGTGTCCCCCTGTACGCTTAGACCTTTTAAACCACGCAAAGTATATTGATGCGGTTTTTTCGAAAGCTTTATGTTATATATAGATTACTACATGCATATAATAATAGAGAAGAGAAATACAACAAAACTGAAGATAAGCAAGGGTCGCGATAAGAAATTTCCTTTGATATTGACTATAGTTATACTATTTTTAATGACTACTAGAGGGCCGCTCCAACTTTGCCTGGGTTAAACTATTTTCAGCGTAACTTTTTTAATTTTTTTTTTTACATAAGAGATTTGTGCTTAGCAACACATTCAGTTATATTATAGATGGTATGGTATGATGGACTGATTTCCACAACTCCACACTAAGATATTTTTGATAGTAGTTTCATAATGCTGACTAATAAGCCAAAAAGAGTAGGAGGATTTTAAAACTGTTCCCTCAGAGCTTTAGTAGCTTTACTATAAAAATGGAACAAACTCAATGAGAGTAATACCAATCCCTGTATGTCCCACTGCTGTACATGGGTCTCCAATCTTTTATTACTAAAGCTGAGAGGGTTTAGGCCTTAATCTACACAAGCTGGCTTAATGCTGCTTTGAGGATTAGACAAGCCTTGAGAATTGGTTTAAGACATGTAACCAAATGTTTTCCATACATCATCACAGGAGACCCATACCCAGCAGTAAGAATTGTATGGATAGGTTGCTATTATCTATGTACATAATACATCATCCCACCAGTCTTCCATTTGGCTAGGCAGAGACTATGTTAAACTAATTGCTTAGATCCGAAACATACTTCTTTCGGTTCCTCTACATTTATCAACCTCACATGCATGAATGTCAGTTCTAGATATTATATATGTATAGTGTTTATTTTTGGGAATAAATTAACATCATTCATATCTTGGTGTTATCTGCATTTGGTCACCCAAGTGCAGATAACACCCCGCTAAACTAACTAATGTTTATTTTTAGATGATCCTGCCATACAGGGGTGATTTCTATGATGCACAACGGTTGAAAGTGTGTGGTGATTTAGGACAAGTACTGTTCACCCCATATGACATCAGAGATGAAGAGTCCATTGCGAAGGCAGTCCAGTACTCTAATGTTGTAATCAACTTGGTTGGACGTGATTATGAAACGAAGAACTTTAAGTTTCATGATGTACACGTAGAGGGTCCTAGGCGTATTGCAAGGTATTGTACCATAACATCTAATATGGGTTCTGTGATATTAAACCTAGTAAAGGCAACTGATGGACAAGGTCTGCTCAGGACCGAATGATGTGGAAAACCTTGGAGAGGCTAAGATGCAATGTCAAACACGGAGAAATGGCACGCATGATGGTAAGCAGTTACCATAGCCTATGGACGCTTTCAACACAATTGTGTGTTGCAGACACTGTAAAAATCCTTTCTTGAAGAACCCTTGAATTGTAAAAAGAAAAATGACTGCCTTGGTGTTGTGGCTTTGATTCCCACATGGATCCAAAATTTGGGTGACACACAAAGAGTTGTTCTGAGTCTGGGTGTAATTTGTGTCAATTGTATGTTTGTAAAGTCCTCTGCAACACAGAGCTTGTTCTCAACTGCGGGAGATGTCTTTATAAAAATTAACTCATAATTGTATTTCCAAACCATTATAGTAAGTATAACAAACACATTTTTATTTTACAGGATTTGCAGGGAAATGGGAGTGGACAGGTTTATCCACCTGTCTTATCTGAATGCTGCTCCTAATCCTGCCCCGCTGGTATTAAAGAAACCCTCTGGGTATAAGATTAGCAAGTTTCATGGAGAGTGTGCCGTTAGAGAGGAGTTCCCTACTGCTACGATAATTCGATGTTCCGATATTTATGGATCCGAAGATAGATTTTTGAGGTTTTGTAATTTTATACTGAGTTATTTCATTTTTAACCGCTTTAGGATTATGCTATTCGTTATTTAATCGTTTAAGCAGACAAATTGGTCAGTCAGAACAAATCATGAATGTAAAGATGAACAAAAAAATATATGTATATGCAGCACTTGATGTGATAGGCATTCTTCTTATCTTAGTTTAGGAAGCAGAAGATATGATGAAAATCCACCTATTTTTTATTGGCGACTCTGGCCGAGTGCCCATAGCTTCTCAACAATAACTCCTGCTAGATTACCAATCGTCAACCAATATTATCCATAAATATCTAGTCTTGAATGTAGAGAAATAAAAATAACCGACAAATGTAAAATTGCTTATCTACTCTTTTTGCCTATTTGATAAAATAATCTTTATATATACTTATAGAAGCCCTATGAAAGTGAGCAGGTCTTCTAATAAATTAAATATGACCATGTATATTAGGTCTTTTTGGATTGATATAAACTTGATGCGAATAGACCAAAAAGTCTTACTTTATAATAGTTTTGTAACTCCTAATATGTTATATATTTTCATAATGTTGTTTTATATAGGACCTTTGCATCTGGTATACGAGTTAATGGAAACTTCATGCCATTGTACAAGAATGGAAATGAGACATATAAACAACCTGTGTATGTATCTGATGTGGCACAGGGTATTATAAATGCTATGCAAGACCCATGTACGAGGTGCCAAATCTACCAGGCCGTTGGGTAAGTAAATATTTCTTTCTATGCTTTGTACGAGAAATAAGTCAGGCCTTAGGTCACAAGAAACATCGATCAGTTGTTTCGCTAAAAAGATACCAGCATTAGGATCCCATGAATCAATTGCCTTGCCTTGATTATAATAGTTTACCATGCCAATTTTGTAGACAAACACTAGACATGGATAACTGTAGTAGTTGCCTTCTAATTTCGTGTTGCAACTAAAAATTAACAAATAGATAGACCGCAATAAAACTGTTTGCCGGATTTGACAATGGAACACAAAAGTTCCTTGCTTGCAAACGTACACCATAGAATATAAATTTTTGGTAAACAATTATAATAAAATACACATTAAAAAAAATACAAGCTTCCTGACAATGATGATAAAGCGGAATATCCGCAGTCTAGATACTTATCTTTCTAATTTCAGATATATTTTGTTTTCCAGTATCATTTTAATGTATTGTGTAGTGCAATAAGCAAAAATTTCAATTTCAGACCTAGAAGATATTTACTGGGCGACTTAGTCGATTGGTTCTACAAATTGATGCGTAAGGACGAAAAGTGGGGTTACTTCCGTTACGACATGGCAAGGGACCCGATTTTCTTTCCTCTTAAGATAATGCTGGTCAATCTTATCTCACCTGGATACCCCATAGCAGGTCTACACTGGGATGCGATCGAGAAGGTAATATTATTTCTTATTACATAAACTAAATAATTAGTCCCACTGCTGGGCACGGGCCTCCTGTCCTCAATCAAGAGAGCTGAGAAGTCTAAGACTCTAATCCACATATATATACATAGCCTAATGTAGATTGGTGGATCATATATGCCTTTAGAATTAGCTAGTTAGCAGATGGAAAATCATTTGCTTAGTATGTATAAACTTCCCAAAGTGAAATTTACATTGGTACTGCCAAATGGGATCAAACTCACAAAAGGCTTAAAGGATCCTAATGAAATAAGACAGGAAAATAGATAGATTTTTTTTGAATACTACCAAGGAGGCAAACAAGCATACGGCCCGCCTGATGGTAAGCAGTTACCGTAGCCTATGGACGCTTGCAACACCAGCAGGGATATCACTCGCGCGTTGCTGACCTTTTAGAAACCTTATAACTCCTTTCTTGAAGAACCCCATGCTTGGTCTCTCGGAAAAACCTCGGCAGGCAGCACATTCTACAACCTAATCGTATGTGGAAGGAAATTCTTCTGAAACCGCACAGTGCGGCACGATAGAGGTTCTAAAATGTGAGGATGAACTCCCTGTCGGTGGCGGGAGGTGCGTTGATAAAATATGGCCGTGGGCATCATATCAAACAATTCCTCAGAACACAGCCCGTTGTACAGGCGGTAGAACACACACAATGGATCGATACCGCCTGTGAACTTGGGATCGTCAGCAATCCACACAGCGCGCCTTTGGATCGAGTCAAAAGGTCCAAGCTGGTATCCAGGAGGTCCCGTCCAAAGGTGGCAGCAGCACTCCATGTGGGGCCGAACTTGCGCTTAGTAAAGCAGCGATCTTTGGCCCGCAGTGAAGCACCGCTTTGC
The DNA here is from genome assembly GCA_947095525.1 of Trisateles emortualis. Classification (NCBI taxonomy): domain Eukaryota; kingdom Metazoa; phylum Arthropoda; class Insecta; order Lepidoptera; family Erebidae; genus Trisateles; species Trisateles emortualis. The sequence continues at coordinate 12,498,049 of OX352736.1, read as the reverse complement.
TCTATTGAGCACACCGAGCTTCCTAGATGCCAGCTTGGCCTTGTCCTCCAAGTGGTGACAAAACTGGACCTCGCAGGCGATTTTAACGCCAAGAATCCCAATGCTCTTGGATATCGTAAGGGCTGTGTCCAGGAGGCGGAGCCGCGTTCATCAGCTAGTTTCCTATGAAGGTGGACGATATCTTATTCATATCAATAGAATTCATAGTTTCTGATATACGCAGGCTCAGAAAAAGATGGCGTGATGAACTTGACTCCTATCGTGTTGACTGGCAAATGAGAGGTCTCGACCATGACCAATAGAAAAATGGAAGGGAGGTCTTATCCCTGAAGTCACACAGCAATGGCTAATAATAATAAATAATAACCATGCCTTGCGCCTTTAAAATCTTTCTGATATTCACACAAAAATGTATGAGTTGTAATTTAAAAGCAAACAAACCTCAGAGCTGGCTTAATTTGAGTGCCGACGCTGCGCCCCTTCATCCCTAGTGCACTAAGCCATCGCCCTACCGCCAATATCTTTTTTTTTAAATTCACAATAGATGCCCGGAGTTTGTAAATTGGCGGTGTTTGCACCCCGTCCCTCAGAAAACATGTAAAGCAGTTGGTCCTAGACCTGATCTCTCTCCGGTCGTTTCGGATTGCCGTCCCGTTGGACTATAAGAGTGATGCCAATAAAGAATGCACTTGTATTTGCGCAAACTTGTGCAGTATAATATCACTCGCGCAGATGGCTGGTCTTCGTTAAAATTAGCCGCCGTGACCAAAATTCGGTTAGGAGGACATAATTTATTATAATTTTTAATTTACAGGAGTCAACTACTGATGTAGTCAACGGCACCCTTCCCACTTTGCAAGATCTCGGGGTGTGCCCGACCTACATGGAAGACCAAGTGCCATGGGAGCTGAAACCTTTCCGCGCCTACCAATACTACATCGACAAGCTCGGAGAATTCCCGAGGCCAGATAATCCTCCTTGTCAACCAATGTAAATAATGATCAATCAGCAATGTAGATGATGTTTTAATAAATTATTTTATTTCCCGTTTATTTGAATTATTCTTTTATTTTTTTTCCACTAGCAACCCGCCCTCGCTTCGGTGTTTTTAAATTTTAAAAATAACATGGTTGTAGTAAAGTAAACCTTGCTTGATTCACTATCTATTGCTGAAAACTGCATTAAAAAATCTAAGCGACTTTGTTTTATACTATGTAAAGATTATTATATTGGTGTTTATGGACGAAGAGGAACGTCCTCCTTCGTGGGACATCGCAGTGGTGACCACGGTTCCGGAGTGCACGTATGTGGGCTAAGTCAAGTTATATCGTCGATAGGCTGCTTACCATCAGGTGGGCCGTATGCTTATTTCCTTAATAGTTGACGAAAAAGAATGTCATCTGCATATTTTATCCTCCTGTAGCACAGGTTATTTATATAGGCCCAAGTACTGCCTAGTGGGACGCCGCGCAGTAGGACACTTCATAAGGCGTTTTTGTGAGTGAGGTAGGCACCTAGTAATTTAGGTAACATACTGATACAACAGATCTGATACCATTTGTATAAGGCCAGATTCCTAAAATGGATAAGTACACTCGAGAATAATAAACTTTAAATGGCAATGAATGCATGTATTACCGCAGAGATTAACTATATACAACCCGTGTTAATGGAAGTCTGGGAAGGCGCATTCTAAAGATTTGAATGCTCTCCTATGTCTTCAAAAGAACTAAGTTCTAAATGGGTTGGTTTATTGTAGATATTTTTTATGTAATTTTTAGGATAGGATATACTCAAATAATTATTAATTGTATAGTTATTTTTAGATGTTTAGTCAGGCCTGGTTCACTCCGCTGTTTAGGTATGAATCTACAAGTACCCGGCCGCAACATTTCCAGGGGTATTATTTAGTCGAGTGTCGCGCGCGCGCATCGCGCCGGTCGCGTCGTCGGTTCGACGTAAGTTTACCTACGAAACGCACACGAAGCCGTAATTCGTCACCGATTCGTTTTCGCTTTTAAATATTTAAGAAAATAAAGGCATAAAAATATTCCACAGTATTCGGCTGCTTAAATAGTGATAAGGATCCTAACCTCTCGTTTTTCAATAATCCAAAGGATATTGCAAAGTAAAGAAACACGTTATCATTTAGAAAAACATCATTTGTAGGTTCTACCTATTTGTAGCAAGATTTTGATATGTAGACTATAGGTAGGTACAGCACAGTTTTTGTAGAGACGTATTATTTATTTTTCCAACCAATTAAGTAGGTACTTATTTAATTGGGAAAATATATTATAACCGCCTATCACTCAATAGTTTTAAATTTCAACTGGACTAATGGTTCCAAACAAACCAATGACAAACTCTAATACCTATTTTTAATTTAATCAAAAACATAATCATAGGCGGTGCCGCGGGCAACAGCTAGTACCCATTATTATAATTTGTTCTTTAGTGGTTTGACCAGTCCTGTGATGTGGACACACACGTTCTTATAATTTAATTACTAAGTACTTACCTACATTGAATATGTCCCCATTTGTCCAAATTTATTTAAAAAGTCACTCGTTTACAAAAGTATAGTAAGTACCTACCTAAACCTAACAGGTACTTCAGATCAAAATTGATCTCTAAGTGACAACCATAATGTCCAGAAATACGCAATACAAAGGGAGCCAATTTGTAGGTAAATAAACGAGTAGGTAAGTTTTGTTCTGGGGAGCTGAATTGCGCTCTATTGTGTGCGAGCAAAGTTGATATTTGTTTAAATGATTTAGCGAAGTGAACCTTCTGTACCTGTACTATTAAGTATTCTGTGGTTTAGTTTAGGTCTCCTCCATACATTTGCAGGGATATTAGCCTACTACACCACACTGGCCAGACGAGTTGATATAGGGTTTTGTTTCGAGATTTCCCTCTCTTGCAGTAGATATTCTCTCTGGCTTACTCCCTTAGTCGACTCTTACGACACCCTCGGGAGTGGTGACAGTTGTATTCTTAATCCGTCAAGAAGATAACACAAGCCTACTGCTTGGGTGCACACAGTTGTATATATAGATGCGCAGGAAAGTGATAGTTAACTATGCACTACTATAACAGTATGATTTATAATTTGTTACTCAAATTTGAGGTGCATGTAAGTGGTTTCTGCCCCCTACTATTTGCTTTCAATAAGTGACTTGTACTTTACAGCGTTATAAGGTTTGTTATGATAAATGAAACAAAATCTTTTACATTATGATTTTTTTTATTAAACTTAATTAAGGTGCAGGCCTGCCTCGTCCGAAACCTCCTCTCTGAAAATAAAAAGAAAACAGGCTAGGTAATATATAATATAAATATGACTATATTTTGTTATTTACATACAAGAGCTTAGCTCATTAGTATACCTAGTTCCAAATTGCACCATATTGACAATGCTTAACATAAGATGTTGGGCACCAACTATATTATGTGATAACTTTCAGCTGTGTACTGTGTACATTTGAATACTGGGTTTCTAAACTTACTACTACTTATTAAGAATATGGTCATTTTCTATGTAAATTCCTTTTCTAAATAACTCATTCATTTTCAAACCTTTACTTTAAAGTCTATTTATTATCTGCTGCTTAATCCATTGTCGGAATTATGGAGTCACTATTCTCTTAATGAAGATACACTATAGTGCAAATATTTGTCAGTTAAAATTCTAGGTTTATACTAATTCATATAAAAGAGAAATATACAATTAAAGTCATGGGTGTAATTTGTGATACACATTTCAATGAATTCCTTGTTAGAGTACATAAATGAAGGTATAAACTATTGTACTTACAAATTCAACACCAGCAGAACCTGGGCCAACATCAGCCTTCTTGTCCTGAGCAGCTGGCGTCGTAGGCGCGCGTCGGTAAGCTGACCTGTCTTCAGCTGTGCGGGCAGGGGCGTCTGGGCGGCCGACAGCACCGCGGCGGACTGTCTCCGTGCGTACCGAACGCTTAAGGGTCGCTGGTACGATTTCAGGGGGCAGGTGGAGGAAGATACGCAGGTACTCAATACCCTCATTGGTTAGGTACCTGAAAAATAAAATCAACAAGTTAGGTATACACTAGTTTTGTGTCATGTTTGGATATAATCATATTTTGTCTGTATGAAGTAAGTATATAAAAATATCTTGTTTTTAATTCTTTTATAATATAATACACTGTAGTGTGGGTACCACCTAGGCAAACAAGCATATAGTATGCCTGATGATTTATAGAAACTTGCAATACCAGAAATAAATTTATTGAGTTGCCAAAAACAAAAAGAATACTCCAGGAAATGCATAATGCTTAGTTGGTGTAGAGGTGTCGTGGATAAGTACCTACCTAGTCCAATCAGCGCCTATTTGAGTATGTTATGTAAAATTCAGATACATAGATCTTATGTAGAAGAATTTTAAATAGTTCCTTTTAAAATAGTTGCCTCATTTATATATATTTACTATTATACAGTATGGTCATAGAAATGCTATGTTGGAAAAAGTTCTCATGAGTTTGAAATCTTACAATTTGTTTTGATGAAGTATAATGTATTTTACAAATTTTTTAAGCAACATAATCAGACATACCAGTAGAAATGCCTCCATGCGAACTGTTCCTTAACGTATCCTCTGGATTTCAGAGACTGCATAGCCTTAATTACTTGGAGGTTAGGAATCTTCTCCAGATCAGGATGTTTGGGAGCATGGTAGTCTTTCTTGGCTACCATAACTCCTTCTTTGAATAAGTATTCATAGATTGAAACACGGTTCTGTTTTGGCATCAACATCTTGAAGCACTACCTAAAAACAGGACACAAAATAAGCACATAGGTTATCTTTATTTGTATCATCACTTTTGACTATATGAACAAAATAATTCCATCATAATATGTGTGAAACGAACTAGATTTAAATTTTCTGCACAAAAAGCCTTTTATTTTTCAGATTACTAAAATAAATTCAGATTTATACATCTGACAGTACCTTCCGCCTATTTTGACAAAAGATAAGGAATCGGCTCGGCAACTTAATTTTGACAGTTGACATGTTGCTGTTTCGATGCCGCTTTTTTTAGCATATTGAGCATTAACCCAAGTGGAATGCGCACGGCTTATCGATTTTCGGTCCGCAATTAGGGAGAATTGTGTCTCTTTCTATAGGGTGTCCATGCGATTGATCAATGCTGGAATGTTTTGAAATTTTGGTGTATTTCTATGTAAAACAAATCTGGTTTTCAAATAAATAGGGTTTTGATAAATTTATTTCTGACTATCGGGGGGCTTACCGTTCCTTTCTTTAGTGCGTCTATTCGACCGAAAAAAAATCAAAATGTCTTGAAATTTGGGTTCATCTCTGTGTAAAGCAAAACGCCGACTTTCAATGATAAATATAGGATTTTATTAAAGAACCGTGACGGTACATTTATGTGCCTATGGGTGTCTTATGTTAGCAGCAAGCACGATATTGACGCTTAGAATATATATCTTTGAAGAGGCTGTCACACACCTCCAACGAAAAGGGAGGATCCTCCGACCAGGCTAGGTGATCGTGCCTGGCGGGCCGCGGCCCAACGGTTAGTCGTTGGGCGTTGTATATATACTGAGTGTCTGTGTAAACTTCCATATCGCGATTCAGCATCTCGAACATTTGTTCTGCGGTTGTGTGTTTCTAGGCATAGTGACATCTGTGTTTTTTATGTGGAACTTAGTTGCTTGTTGTGGCGTTATTCTATTGGTCTGATAGATGACGCTACAAAGGTATTAAGGTAATAAAACAAATGAATATTGTGATCGTTTTTATTTCTTACTAGTTGTTGCCCGCGGCTGCTCCCGCATGGATTTCGGTTATCACTGTAAAAAGTAGTAGTAGCCTATGCGTTATTCCAGACCATAATCTATCTCTGTGCCAAATTTCATTCAGATCCGTTCAGTAGTTTTTACGTGAAAGAGTAACAAACATCCATCTATCCATACTTACAAACTTTCGCGTTTATAATATTATATAGTGGGATCTATAAAAAATCACAAAAGATAATATGGATTAAACATTGACACGTTGACAGACCACCGAATGCTTCGTGATTTTACCTGGCACGGTATTGATCCAAAGCTGACATAGTCGATCACATTTTGGAAATCTACAAGCAATTCGAGAAATGTTGAACGTATTGTCCCCCTAATGTAAACAAAAGTTGTATTTTTTGATTTACAACGAATTATCTACTTACTTCAAAAAGGAAATGCCACGACCCGCAAAGGATTCACTTTTGCATCCTATTACACAACACTTTTTTACCCTTTTTATTTATAATTTTCTAAAATCGCAGTATTAAGGTTCCTAAATGATTTCGCTATGATAACATGTACGGCCATATTGTTTGAAAACAGAAATATTAGTTGCCATATGAATTGTCATAAATACTTCTAATAATTTAAAACTTATTATAAATAAGTTGTTTTATAGTAGAAATAAGATTATAAATTTTTAACAATAATAAATCTATCTACCTTCATGTTTAGAAATCCTCAGCTAAGAATTAGAACGTAAATATTTTTTTATAAATAACATCTCAGGTAACTACCAATTGTAATATTTTCTACTAATTTTGTACTGGCATGCTTGTTAGAAAGGGACACACTCCACTTCGTTTGGCTATCTCATGTGGACCGTTTTTCTCCCTGATAGTTCTGCGTACAATTTTGATCTTTATTTTCATGAGGATATGGTTTATTATGGAAATCGATATTTGTCTCAATCCATTAATATAAGATCCTTGGCATTACCAGCTTCTTTTATAGGTCAATGATATATGAAAACCGGTAACAAAATTACATTTAATGTTTTGCGGACGATGATTTTAATAAAGAAAGGAAATGCATACATATAATAATATTATAATTGTGTTTTATTATTGAATTCAAATGTAGTTAATTTTAAATTTTTTAGTTATTTCTTTATTTACAGTCTTTTTAGCAAAAATATACAAGCATATTACTGAAAAATCGGATGAAAATAAATTTAACGCATGACAACACTTATTTATATTTGTCAACAAATTGAATGAATGATTTCAATTTTCAATAATATTTCATTCGCTGGTTGCTGTCAAGCCCCTGTAAATAAAAGTTGATTATTTTATAGTTCTGAAGAAAATTCAGAACGTGATTGTTCGGTGTAAACTAATAATTAACTCCTAAATATATTATTGAAGAAGTCAATAACTAGGTAAAAATGGATTTTCAAAACCGTCCAGGCGGTAAAACTGGTGGTGGCGGAGTAGCGTCATGGTCCGAAAGCAATCGAGACCGACGTGAAAGACTTCGCCAACTTGCGTTGGAGACTATTGATTTAAATAAGGACCCTTATTTTATGAAAAATCATTTAGGTATGTATACAAAACAAAATGTAATTCTGGTATAACTTTTCTTCTTAATAACCTAACATATTTTCTATCTGACCATAAACTTACTCTCTTACAGGCTCTTACGAATGTAAGCTTTGTTTAACCCTTCACAACAACGAGGGAAGTTATTTAGCTCATACACAGGGCAAAAAACATCAGGCTAATTTAGCTCGTAGAGCAGCAAAAGAAGCGAAAGAAGCACCTCAACAACTAGCCCCTGAGAAACCTAGAATAGAACCTAAGAAGTTCGTTAAGATCGGAAGACCAGGTTATAGAGTTACCAAACAGAAAGATCCTGAAAACGGTCAGCAAAGTTTACTATTTCAGGTTGATTATCCAGGTAAGAGAATTTAGAAATCAAGAAACCATCTTACGATAACAGAAACTTTTGTACCTATCTCTAGTTATAGCTAAGCTGATAAAATCTAGAGTTGTAAACCAAGCGCCACTGCTGGACATAGGCCTTCATACACATTAAGTGTATATTTATCTAAACAAACTGCATGCAAAAGATGCTTTGTTGATTTAATTTTGGTGTAAGTTCTTTTGGGACAAAGTAGTGCTCTTACACTTTTCTACTTACACAAGATACATCCTTCTAATATTATAATTAATAAATTTGCAAGTATAAATGTTTGTTACTCTATCACATAAACTATGGGACGGATCTGGATGAAATTTGGCATAGAGATAGATTATAGTCTTGAATAGCAAATAGGCTACTTTTCATCATGATAACCAATATCCACATGAGCGGCACTGCAGGCAACAGCTAGTTTAGAAATATTGTGGGTTTTTATTGTTATCTGTATCTATATAATATATAAAAGGACATTAAACCTTTTTTGTAGTACATAAATTGTTTTGTTTTCCAGAAATTGCTGAAGGTGTACAGCCAAGACATCGCTTTATGTCAGCATATGAACAAAAGATAGAACCTCCAGACCGCAGGTGGCAATATTTATTGTTTGCTGCAGAACCATATGAGACTATTGCCTTCAAGGTTCCTAGCAGAGAAGTAGAAAAACATGACTCAAAGTTTTGGACTCACTGGAACAAGGATACAAAGCAGTTCTTCCTACAGTTTGCATTTAAGATGGATCCATTGAGAATGCCGCCACCCCCACCTAAGATGTGGGAGAATCATGGCATGCGGATGCCACCTCCACCTGGTGCACCATTGATGGGTGTTCCACCTCCTCCTCCCTTATTACCTGTTCCTCCACCCCCACCATCAATGTAATGCATAAATATAATAAATATTTTAATTATGTACATTTATTGTTTTATTTTGGTTTTGTTAATAAAAATGCTAAAATTGCAAGACAACTTTATTTTGGAGTACTTATTTACTAATCAGAACCTGGGGATTTAATCAAATGAATTACTATTTTAAAAGGGTGTTTTCTGCACTCAGTCGCTTAGTGGGCCTTTGTGCGTAAATTAATTACTACTTTTAAGTGTACCTGTAAGTGAGCAGTGAGCCAATGCTTTACAGAGCCTAGGGTTTAGTATAAGTTATCTTTGGGATTACCTATGTAATTGACCAGTGAAGACTTTGTTCAGAAGTAGTGGTCGTAGATGTCTAATTCTAATAAATCGACTAAATATAAGAGAAGACATACAAATTTTAGTTGTTAAGAATAAAAGGTGCCCCAAAAAAAACATTTCCATTCGAATAAATTGATTTTTTTTTTTTTTTTTTTTTTTTTTTGTGTGTGTGTAGTTGTTAGCCTCAGATGGCTTTCACAACTTTACGCGGTCTGTCGGCGAGCGGAAGGCTCTCAACCGTAAATAAACTAAACAACGTTGCCTAAGGGCACCCCCTAAGTGGGGCTAGGACCTCGGCTTAGGGCGTTGTTGAACAAAATGGGCCGGCCATTATTATTACGCGACGACGGTTCCCTTTTTTTGTTAACTCCCCTGCGGCGGGGGCGGAACCGTGGGCGGTTATGTGCAGTGTGGGTCTGAGTGTTATCTCGCTCTAACTGGAGGAGTGTGATGGCGTCGTCGGGCTCAACGAGAGCGTGCCTAGGGCGGCGTGTGCGTGAAATCCCTGACGGAGTGTAATTTGCTGCCGCTACTACCAAAGGGTTGATGTGTGTGGCGGCTGAGTCAAAGAACCTGCGAGAACAGCGTTTAATGAACTGCCTGATGGTCGGCAGATCTAAATCTAAATGTAAATTTTCATTACGCATAAACCACGGTGCTCCCGTGGCTCTGCGCATGAAGCGATTCTGAACTACTTGTAATGGTTGGATCCTGCAAGGCGCTACGTGTGCGAAAACTGGCGCCGCGTAAGTCATGATCGGCCTAACGCAAGTTGTGAATAATCTGACTTTGTTACGTAAGGAAAGTTTTGACTTTTTATTGACTAAGTAATGAAGCCGACCTAGAACGAGTCGGGCGCGGTCGCGGACGGCTTTAATATGGGGTTTGAAGGTGAGACGATCGTCTAAGATTACACCTAAATATTTGGCTTTCTTCTCCCAAGGGATCGGATCACCGAACATTTTAATTTGCGGGGGATGAAGATTATGTCTTCTCCTGCTGAAAAGCACTGCCTGGCTTTTAACGGGATTCACCTCGATCCTCCATTTCCTAAACCAAGCACCAAGTGCATTGGCCGCGGATTGGAGGGTCTTAGTGATGGCCTGAGGACATCTACCAGAGTAGTAGATAGCAGTGTCATCTGCAAACATAGCTAATTGCGTAGACCGGTGCAAAGGTATGTCACTGGTGTACAGTGCAAACAATAGGGGCGAGAGTACTGATCCCTGCGGGACCCCGGCTTGAATGGGGTGGGGAGAGGATAGTGACCCTTCCACTCGGTAACGAAATTGGCGATTCGACAAGTAGTCTCGTATGATGAGCACGAGTCTGTGAGGCACGCCCATAGTAAATAGCTTATAAATTAAGCCATTGTGCCACACTTTGTCGAATGCCTTCGCTACGTCGAAGAAGAGTACTCCTGTTAGCATGTTCCTCTGGAACCGATCGCTGATGTGTTCAACTATACGATGGACTTGTTGAACACACGAGTGTTTGGTTCTGAAGCCAAACTGCTCGTGTGGGATGAGGAGATTTGCATCGGCGTACGCTTTCAGGCGACTATATAATAGTCTTTCATAAATCTTACCCAAGCCGTTGAGTAGACTTATGGGGCGATAACTAGTGGGTTCGGCGCGGGGCTTGCCCGGTTTGTGAATGCCTATGACGGTGGCTTCTTTCCACTGCTGTGGGAATATGTTGTGGGACATGGCCGCGCTAAAGATCGCGGTCATGAGGGAGATGAGAATCGGAGGAAAGAGTTTGATGACTCGATTCGTGATTCTGTCCGACCCAGGGGCTTTCTTGGTTTGTAATCCTCTGACGATCTTTTCAACCTCATCGGACGTAATGGGGGGTAGGGGATTTTCATCCCCTTCTGGCACTTCTGGTAACGGGAGGGAAGCTCTCCGTTCAACTTCAGTGTTTACATCAAGGACGTGATCTAGGTCGACTGGAAGTAAGCTAGGCGTACATTGAAGCGACAGGCTGTCCGCCAGGCATTCGGACTTCGTGACGTCGTCGAATGCGGGAGGGAGGTTGGGTCTGTTTAATGGGGGTAGTGAAACAACGGTGTCCTTAGTTAAGGCGCGCGACAACTGCCAAAAAGCGAGATGAGTAGGCTCAAGCTCGCTCAGGGTTGTCTCCCATTGTATCTGACGATATTCGTCAATACGTGCTTTGACGGCACGCTGAAGTGTGCGCATTCGTGCCCTATTGGGCTCGGAGGGGAAACGGTCATGGGCTCTGATAGAGGCGTTCTTCTCCCTTATCAAATCACGTACGTCGTCGGGAAGGCGCCAGCGATTATTTTTTTCTGCCACTGGTACTTCTCGCGAGCAATCGTTAATTAACGATTGCACGTGACTTGTAAGAGAGTCGATCGCCCCCACCGTGTCACCCACAGACAGTATGCTATCGGGTATCCCGTCAAGATGCACAGCGGTTGTCGACTTCAGGCTTTCTCCGAGTCGACCCCAATCTGTACATCTCCTAGTTTGAGTGGGCTGACCTGTACCAGGGGGACCTAACCTAGGGGCAAAGTCTATGATAACAGGTCGGTGATCAGAGTCCAATTCCTGCAACACTTCGATCGAACACAAACGTAGGTTTATGTTCTTCAGAAGTGCTACGTCTAGAATATCTGGCCTGTGATTGACGTTACTAGGGTAATGAGTTGGCTCTAAAGGCGCAATAATATCAAAGTTCAATGACCCGGATAAGAGTTCTAAGGTTTTCCCTTTAGAGTTTGTCGAGAGACAGCCCCAAAGAGAATTCTTAGCGTTTAGGTCGCCCGCCAGAAGGACGGAGCTACCTAGGTCGAGGAGGGCTTGGACGTCACTACTAAGTAACGGCCTAGGGTTGTCGGCAGATCCGCCTGGCGGTAAGTAGACCGACACCACAACAATAGACTGATGTCCTGTCATGCCAATCTGGCAGACCGAAGCTTCAATGTGGTCAAGCTTTGGAGGATCCATAGGCGAACAGTGCAAGGACCTTTTATAATAAATGAGCGTGCCCCCGCAGGCAGAATGAACCCTGTCGTTACGAACTATGTGATAGTTCGCAATTCTAGGATTCCTATGAAATGGTTTTAGAAATGTCTCTTGCACTAGAAGAATGTCTAATTGATGATCGCTACAGAAGGTAGCGATCTCGTCGCGCTGCGTTCTAATGCTATTTGCATTGAAACTCCCTATGCGGAGGGATCTCGGTTTGACTCTACCTGTGTGGCCTAAATCCATTACGGGTGAACCCTAAAACTCCCTAATCTCTCGAACACGGTCGAGTACCTAATCGAAACCTCAAAGAGGGCCATGGGGTTACCCTCGTTTTCTCTAATGAGAGCCGCCATTTCACGCAACTCAGCGTAGTTGACTACGCTAGCGAAGCGTGCCACCAGGGCGAGATCGGAGTCGCCCGGTGGGTTCTTGGGACTGACACCGGTGCGGACCGGTGTCGGGACAGTTTTAATATTTTGCGCGGGATGTTTATTAATCACGGCGGCGTTAGGAGTTGGGGTAGGGGGTACGGGGATTGAAAGTCCCATAAGGGGAGGTGGGGGAATTGTGAGTCCCATAAGGGGAGGTATGGTGTTGGGCATGGGGGGGAACTCACTCTGGGAGTTGAGTGCGTTCCATGGGGAGGAGCGTTGTGGCCTGAGGGGCGGGGGGTTGTGCACCACTGCTTTGGTGGCCCATGAGGAGCGGGCAGATGATGATTTTGGGGGGGGCCGGGGAGCTTTAGGGCATCCGCGGTAGTTGGCGGGGTGCCCTGCTTGTCCGCATAGGACACATGACGGGGGCTCTGTGCAGAGGGCCCTATCCTTAGGGCGGCTGCACTCGGCGGTGGCGTGATCGCCTAGGCACTTGACGCACCTAGGTCGCGCGAAGCAGTTACGCGCTGAGTGACCATAGAGCTGACATCTATGGCACTGGGAGATGATGCCTTTCCTTAGGGGGGGCTCTACTGATATGCCGGACAAGTGGCATATGGACTTGATTTTAAAAATTGCCTTCCCGGTCTCGGACCGGTCCAGCGATGCTAGCACCATGTCGTATGGTTCGTGGTGCTTGCCACGTACCATACGATGCACGTTGTGCACTGGTAGGTTTTGGGCCTGAAGGGATTCCTTAATGGCGTCTACGGCCAATTCCTTAGGGACACCGCGTATGACTACGCGCAGGAGGCGCTCTTCAGGGAGAGCGTATGTGTGGAAGGAGACCTTTGTCTCCTTCAACAGTTTGGTTAGGGCCCTGTGATCCTTGGAAGAGGTCACTTGGACCTTAATGCCCTGGGGCGTGGAGCGGGCCGATGAGAAGTTGATATGGTGCTGAGTGCACCATCCAGCTACGGTGGTCCATTTGTCCTTGTCCTGAATGAACAAGGGCGGAGGTGGAGGCTCTTTACGAGCGGCGGGGGGGGAGGGAGAAGAGGGCTGGCGGTCGCCGGGGGAGGCGGGCCTCGGTGCGGGTTGCGACGTCTTAGGCGTCTTGGAGGGCGCCGGGTTGGGAGACGAACGAGTTCGTCTCTTTCCCCCTTTGCGGAGAACCACGGTGAACCCCTCACCGTGGTCTGAGGAGTCGGAGGAGGAGTCGGCGGCGCACATGTCACCGCCTAATTCCATCGCGCTAGCGCGGCTGGAGGATGAGGCATCCCTGGGGCGGGGGGCGCGGGGAGCGCGCGGGGGGGACGGGGTGCGGAGGGTGCGGAATGTCGCAGGCGACGGGGTGCGGAGGTTGGGGTTGCGGAGCGGAAGTGGGCTTCGGGAGCGAGAGGGGGTAGGGGAGTCGGGGGATAGAGGGAGGGGGGCGCGGGTGCGTGCGGGTGCGCGACCTACGTTGGACGTGAACGCGCCTGCAAATTTGCGCTTGAGGAGCGCGTATATCTCCCTATCGTTAAGGATGTCCGCTAAGGATAGCGAACACCCTTCTAAGTCCTCCATGGTGGAGGAAGCCTATAAAAAATTATTTTTTATTGGCAGATTTGCGAAACAAAATAATATACCTTTACGCGTCACCCGGGCGGGAATGGCCCGGGGTGTGTGCTTTGCTCCCTCCCAACCGGGTAAGGTTGGGAGGATGTACTTAATTTAGGTGAGCCCTAAGCTTGTAATCCCTTCGCCAATCTCAATGTGCGAAGGGTTCCTAGCAGCCCTAGTGACGGGGTGGTATGGGCCTGACGGCCGGCACACCCAATCTATCACTAAGGAATAGGAAGTAGGGAGGGGTAGGGTGGGAGGGGGAGATGGCTAGGTCCGACTAGGGGGCACCCCCAAGGCCGGATTATCTAGCCCCGTCCGGTATATACTTTGCCCTGAAGGGACAAAGTAAGGCAAACCGGGTCCTTGCCTCACCCGGCTTCGTTAACACCGTTAGGTATCAACCGGGGACCAGTAATAAAATACTGGTTTTACCCAGAAGGGGTCTAAACACGCGAATAAAACGATACCAATCTTGTTACAAACAGAAACAGTCACTTTCGTATTCTGAAAAGAACACTACGGTGTAAACACTTACAAGCGCTTATTATTATATAAAACTCGCTACTCGAAAGCGGCGAGTAATAATAACAATAGCGCGTCGTCGACGCTGTGACGTAACGCACGCAGGTGCGAGTCGCCGGGCGCGTGACGTAGCGCACGCAGCTGTGCGACCTCGGGCGCTGTGACGTAATCCACGCAAGTGTGCGGCCTCGGGCAGTGCTCGGGAACGGTCGGAACCGATCGGGCGCAGTGCGGCGAGCGCTGTAAGCAGAGAGCACGGTAAGGACACGCGACCGCTCGGGGCGAGTGCGCGCGAAAAGTGCGACTGAATAAATTGATAAATAATACCTAATTAATATACCTACGACGTGGGACATTTATTAATTGGACTCAGTATAGAATAGGCAAAGCAATGGAAAAGGGTTAAAAATTACTATTTTTTTACCTAGGTATTTAAACCTAAATAATATTTAGGCTCTATTTAGGATTAATTAAAAGCTATATATTTTTTTAAATATAATAATAATTATAACCACGTTCCATTTCACTTTCTCATCATATACATTTTGATAAATAAAATGTACGTGGTGAGAAAGTGAAATGGAATGTTTTATAACGGTCATCAACTTCAGGCGGGAGGGTGCAAGTAAATAATAATAAGTTACGCGCGCGATCGCCCCTATCCAGCCGTCTTTTATTGTACTTCACGAACGTTAACGATTTTTTCGGTTACAGCTCAAGTTTTGTTGAACATATTTATGTATAAAAATACAATTTAAAATCGTTTCTACATTGTTTTAATCCATAAAATCATGTTCTCTAAGGCAAAACGGTTCGAGCCTGTTGGTGAGTGTTAATAATTATTAAATCTACAAGTTAATATTAAATACTATCTATTTATTGTATTACAAGATTTATCACAAACTGGAAATAGTGTCTTATTAGTAACCTTTTAGTTACTGACATAACATTTTTCTGTTAACATAAATTTGATTTCACGAAAGTTTCAGTTGTTCGCTTTATTACCTTTTTTTGAAACAGCTGATAACACCAATAAATGGATTCAGTTTAAGTGTACCTACAGGAGGTACTCCAGTTCTATACATTCCTTTTTTACCCTAGTGGGTTAAAAGTGCTTCATTTCTCTTAATGCAGTTAATGTAATTATTGTACTATCTATTATTTATTTCCAACCTATAGGTATTGTCCCACTGCAGGACAAAGGTTTTCCTTTCCTTTTCCACTCAACCCCATTTTGAGCTTAAATAGACAAGAAGTCTTACTGGTATGGTAAACATCGAAGCCTGAACCATGTATACAAACATTTCAAATTATTACTTTTAAGTTAAATCACCAATCCTAGTCTTACCAATTATTTATTTTTCCAGCTCTTGCTAAAAATCAAAATAAACCAGTCAAGCAAGACAATGACATACCAAAATCATCTATCAAACCGCCATCCTCTGTTGTGAAACCGAAGCCTTCAACAGCATCTACCAAATTGGGCAGCGATGTTCAGTCTCAATGTGGCTCTGCACATAGCGTTAAGTCTTTTGCTACAGTAAGTTGTTTTTTTTTTATACTACTAAGGAGGCAAACAAGCATACAGCCGGCCTAATGGTAAGCAGCACATTTGCAACACCAGAGCTATCAATCGCCTATTGTGGACCCTGTAAAAACCTTTTTTATCTATATTCAATTTAATCTTTTTTTCCATTACAAGTCTCACACAACTGCATATTGCTATGATATAAAGTTTCAGATTAGACTGAAAAATATCTCAAGATGATTTATTTCAAAAATTTCCATCAGTGATTTTCCTTAACACAAGCATCTGAAGTAGCCAATATAACTGACAGGTTTTTTATTCCCTTATGGCTCAACATAATTAATTTAAAAACTGGCTGGGAATAGCAGGATTTAGGCATTTATCAGTTATTTGAACTGCTAGCTTGATCTAAAACTAATATTATACAGATTTAAACTCAAAAACAACTGCAGCAATTTATAAATCTTTCACCATTAGAAAAGCTTGTTAAGCCAAAGAACCAAAAATTCAGAATAATTGAAATCAGACAAAGCAGTGGCTTATTGTTGTGTAAAATTAGAAAAGCTATATTACCAGCGGGCTACATAGGCCATATTTTATTAAAAAGAAAAATATGTGATCCCTATGAAAACTAAATAAATGTCTACCCAGGTGTGAAGCCAGGTCATGCTGCTAGTAAATAATAAAAGTAACAATTATATTTTTGTGACAAAATTTATATACTCTACATCTGAGTACCTACAAATGAAGCCATACACATCTAAAAATTTGACTAACATTTCAATTTATTATCATAATGTGTAACCAATAAAAAGAACTTAAAGAAGAAACCTAACGCTAGACAAAATAACTAGGTAGCAAAAAAATCTTCCTCCATATCATAATATTTATCTTGTGTCAAATGTTTCTTACAGCCAAAGCCATTGAAACCAGCAACTGCTGCTATTACCAATAGAGTACCCACTAGTCTGAAGAAGAAAAATGAGCTAGCTTTCCCTAAAATTAAGAAAGAAAGTCAGAGTGAGATACTTAAAGCTCAGGAAGTTGAAATAAGGTAAAAGAAAAATAAATTTTGTATATTTAATTAAAATTATAAAGAGATCAACGAAAACTAATACTTAAAATCTTTGTATTTTTAGGAATAAGGACCACACAATTGCTGACTATACAAAGCAAATAGAAGAGTACAAAAGCAAAATTTCACAGCTAGAAAAGCAACTGAAAGAGATAAACAATATCAACAAGATAGATAAGCAACTATCACAGCTCACAATTAACAAAGATGAAGATGCTATTTATAGGAATGAGACTAATATTACAATCAATGATCTAAAGCAAAATATATTTGATTTAGAACAACAATGTCAAAGTCTTGAACAAGAGGTGACTGATAAACAACTAGAATTAAGATCTGTTGAAGAAGTTATTACTATTAGAGATAGCCTTTGTCAGGATTTGCAGCACAAGTTGACTAATGCTGAAACTGACTTGGAGGAAACTCGTCAAAGGCTTGAAATGGTTAAAGGACATCATGCTCTTGCACTAGAAGCTAATGAAAGTATTAGACGTGAATACAAAGTGGAATTAGAATCTCTAAAGCTAAAGTTAGAGGATGAAAAACAAACAATTATGAACAAATGCAAAACAGACCAAGAAAACATTAAATCCCAATACAATGACTTGATTGAAGCAATTAAAAATCAGTTAATAAAAGAAAAAAATGAAGTTGTACATGAACTTCAGCAAGAATTGATTAATAAACACAATGAAATGAAAGCTAAATTAGAACAGATTAATGAAGCAACTCATGAGAAATTAAGACTTTGTGAGATACAGTTTGAACAGCGCAGCAATAATATTCAAGACCATTACACACAACAGCAAATAAAGCTTCAAAGTCTTGAAAATGAAATGAAAGAACTGAAATATAATATTGCATTGGCAGAAGAAGAGAAAATTTTACTTCAAAAAGAAATCAATGGTTTAAAATATGAAAATGAAGCTTTAAACAAAGCTAAAGAAGCTCTTATGAAAGAAAGAGATGAAACCAAAGAGGAGTCTAAAAGGAAATTGATTGATTTCGAAAACGAAATTAATAAGCTTACAGTAGAAGTAGACAAGGCTGTAAAAGAGAAGAATAAGTTTGAAACATCCTTATCTGTGACTAGAGATATTGTGCAAGTATTAACAATGCGCTTGAGAGAATCAGACAACGAATTAGAAGTTCTAGAAGACAAAATTCAAACTTTAAGTAATTCAAATGAAATATTGGAGAAGGAACTTACTTCATACAAAACTACTGTAAACAATTCCGTTATGGAATGTAAGGAATATAAAGAGGCTTTAGTAAACATTCTTAAATCTAAAGCGGCGTTAGCTAAAGAACATACTCGTATTATGGAGCACAATGTCTCATTGATAGAAAGTTTGCAAAATGTTGAGAAAGAAGCTTATCGTGAACTTGGCTCTATTAAAAATGAACTCATTGAAGATGTTGAACTGTTGAAGAAAGAATCTAGTTCTCAAATACAGTTCCTTCGCGAAGAGGTGAGTAGTGTTGATAAAAATTATACTGATGGACACATAAATTGCATCAAAGTAAAGGATAAATTTTTTTATCCATGCAAAAGTCGTAGGCAGAGACAGTTTTTCCTGCTAGAAACAGGGAAAACTATCTCTGCCTACGCCTTTAAAAAACTGGATGTCCGTGCTGGTATGTATGTTATGGACTAATACAGGCTGGTTAATTCATCTTAAGGCTAATAATTCAAAACTCCATCTCTATTTTGATGCAGTTTAGTACTATATCGCATTGAATTAGAACAAAATAAAATAATTGACATAAAATATAATTGTCTAGGTTGAAAAGAAACGTATGCTTTGCGAGTTGGCTACTGAACATGCGGGCCAGGCCACAGCTGCTGGAGAACAATCACGTGTGCTTCTATCTCAAGCCGCTACTGAAATCCACCGCTTAGAGACTGAAAATCAATGTCTACAGCAGCAGGTACGTAACTAATACTTACCACAGTGTTGTACTTATTTTCGGGTATTCATTTTCTGCTTCTACCTTATAGGTCATTGAAGCAGTAACTAATCTTCCTACATACTTCCTTTTTAGGATCTGTAATAATTGTAATAATAAAGACATTTATATAAACTTTTAATGACGTGTCCATAGCCAGAGCTGTTCTGCTAAAGTCAAGTCGTATTTATTTATTTTAATGATGACTCTTTTTATAGCAAGTAACCAGCACTCTTACCGGCAGTACTTGCTTTGAAATATAAACTATTCTACATTTACTTCCAGATACAAGACCAGCAGTCTTTAGTGGTGGAACTGTCGCTGTTACGCCAAGAAAACGAAGAACTGGCCATGACAGTGGCTAAGCAATCTTCGATTATCGACAAAATGAAGAAGGACTCTGAGCAGATGCAGTACAAACCAAAATCGCCCTCGGTTATTCGAAAGACGTCGAAAATTGGCAAAGAAAACATGCAGACGGTTATATCTCCCTTAAGAGAACGTAATCATTAAGATTACAATAAGAGCTGTTTCACACTATGACTTTTTGTACCGATACAAATGCCTTACTGCATCGGTAGACCGTGTTTGCATCGCGTTTGTATTGATGCAAAAGGCCATAGTATGTAAAAGTTGACAGCTAACGACTGTATTTTGTTTGTATTGATGCAAATAGTCATGTGCAAAGGTAATAAGGTCTATGAGCAAGTCTCCTGTTTTATTTATTTGACATGTATAATTGAGTAATTATTGCATGTTATTAATGTCATGATTGTTATATTTTATAAGTTAATTCATTGCGCAAATTCATGTTAAATTACGAAATACTTATATTTTTTAAATATTGCACTTGTTCAATTTTTATTTGACGTTTGATAGTTATTCCACCTGGGTTTATTTATAAAGAAATATTTTAATATGTGCGATATGCGTGTTGGTGTTAAGTACAATTGGTACCTATAACTATTTATTATAGTGTGTAGCGTAATAAATTATTTTCCAAACCATAAATACCTTCGTTTACTTTTATTTTACCTATAGTAGCTAGCCTAGCCTACCTATACCTAGCTTTGAAATATGCGCAACATTGGTGACCGTCAGAATGAACAGTCACTAGGCGTATTTAACGTTGCCCAAGAATTGCTTCTTTTTACTTCCTATCCTCAAGATAATTGCTTCCATTGTATTCTAGAAAAAACAACGCTCAAAGGTGACCGTTCATTCTGATGTCAGGATGACCGGTCGCCTAGTCTTGTAACTATTGACAGTTCTTACTCGGGGCAGTTCCTTAACTATAAGAATAGAAATCATGGTTGAAGTAATTACTTTTACTTGTCTAAAGATACGGGTGGTAGTGTCCCTGATAAAGAGAATTGTTGAAAACGACACTTTGTAACTGTCACAGTTAAAATATTAGCCGTGCCTGACAGAAAAAAATCTAATGGTTAGTATTTGCAGCAATACTGTAGTAGGCGATAAATATATATTGTGTTGTACGTTGGCTTGTAGTTAAGTATTAGTTTTTGAAAAAAGTAAAAAAAAAACCCTTTTATCAAGTGACAATCAAATCATATATATATTTTAAAGACAACTGCCGCACTAGACAAGCTCCTGTGTCGCGGACAGTCGCGGTGGACTTTACAAACATACAATTAACGGACACAAAATACATCCTGACTCTCAACAACTCTTTGTGGGTCATACAAAGTTATACCTATTATATAACATAACATCGTGCACAGCAGGCGCATACTACGGCCACTGGACCATGAAGGCAGTCATCATAAGTATTATTATTCCATAATAAGCAATAGGGAGTGTTACTTAAACAAGGTACAATGGCTAACGGTATAAGTAAGACTCCCTAGAATTCTGACGGTCACGCAACATTTTGGTACAACTATTATTACAAACTCGAAATCGAAAGATTCAGTCGTTAATTAGTCAAAATAAATGTCACTACACGAACGCCAACATTTATTTTCTTTTTATTGAGTTGATGGACTGTCTTGTACTTATAGTTCGGTTAATGGCCAGAGTTGAGTTTTTTAAATAGTCTAATGCCTCTGTCATGATCTATCGACTGTTAGTCATGTGTATCTGAAAGATATCTCTATGAAGAGAAAACATAGTACCCCTTTTACCTGCATGGATCAGTGAGATTAAAATTTTACATGATTAAAGTTTGTATGGGAAAGGAGTGCAGCAACCTAAAATTAGGGTCGAATTTCGACACCTGGACCGGCTCCTAGTAACAAGTAATTTGTATAAATAAAATAACTATTCAGTCTTACACAAATTTATTTTCATCAATTTACAAAATTACACAAAATTGTATACTACAACTAGCGCTAGTGCAATAATAATTTAATCACAAAGCATTTTGGCAACACAAGAGTTTATTAATATCGTTACAGAGATCCCAACGGACTAATAATAACGCATAAATAACTTAACTAACACGTATTGAATGTAAATTGTTTTAATTTTCTTTGGATTGATCAGACTTTGCAAAATCACAATTTGAGACAAACACTTAACTAAATAAGAAATCAGTATAAAGCGTCACTTACATGATGAAAGTGTTGCAAAACAACTTTAAGCCAGCTCTGTTTCTCTTGATGAGTAAGAAAGACAGAAATCATTTTGGACCGTGTAAATGAGCCTTTAAAATCAAATAATAAGCTGATTTTTTATAAGCGATTAATGATGAAGGGGAAACAACGCCCTTACATTTCACGGCCGAGTGCAGGCTGGCTGTTCCCCTCATTTTACCTACACAATAGAGAAAGGGCTGGCTACGATATAAAAAATCTATTACGACCATAAATCAAAAATATTTGGTGATAAAAGGTGGGAATATGTAATACAATAATGGCTTAGAATAACTTATTATAAAAGCTACACACAGATCTATGGCTATTCTCACTTTAGCGGATACAATAAACATTATTAAACTTACGATTACGACATTGAGCCTGAGAACAAAATTTAAAACGACGATTTACCTACAACGTAAGTCGCTTCTCGGCCTTTTGGCTAAGATCAAAGTGTAGTGTAGTAAGTCCGTAAAGCGATAATACATATTATAACCTTTGCAAAACTAGATTTTACAACGACTAAAGAATTACACCACACAAATTATTTAAAGGCAATTCTAAAGAGGTCTTTATTTTGTTCGTCCGGTTAATTAGACAGTGATATTATGAGAATTGCTATTCAAAACGTGTATGATGTAAATCGCGTATTAGACAAAGATTAACTTGCCTATTTGTTGTGTAAATTGGTATTTAAGTGTTATATAAAACATTGAGTATTTTAATAAGACAGTAATTTGAGTATTAAATTTCAGGATCAAAATGTCCTGGTGTGTCCATATAAAAGTAGAAAAATATTTCTAAAAATAAAGGTAACTGAAACAATTTTAATAAACATGCACTAATTAATAAGGATACAAAATAAATGGGTATTACCATAATGTGATGACCATGAGATCATTTAAATGTTTCAAAATGCAATACCATCAGTCTTAAATTATATTATGCTTAAGTACAAATATCATATTGGTAAAACTATGGTGTAAAACTGTAAACCACACAATTATAGGTACTTATTCTACACGAGAATATTCAAAATGTCATGGAAACAAATGTAAAAAAAAAGTACTTTAGAATTTAAATAAATAATGATAAAGCCGGACCTAGACTGCTATGACTCCTTGCTACAGCGTCATGAAGTATCAAAAGGGATTAAGATTATGGTGTTAAGAATATATACGCATCACAGTATGTTGTGATAACTTCTGGCAAACGCTTGAATTTGATACAATGTGGTTTTTAAAGGAAACTTACCCGTGATACGGCTTGTTCAATGGTGCGGGCACTAGGGAACAAGCCTTGTGTCGCGGGGTTACAAACATACAATTCATGGAGACACGAAATACAGACTCGAAACAAACACTCGACGCAATATTGGCGGCGAGGTCACACGTGCAGTTAATTCGTGATTCCGACGCATCACGACACAAGACATCATAGCAGTATAATACCGGCGTAAACCTCGGACTAAAATAGTTTCAAATATGACATTATAAGACAGAAATGAAATCGCGGCTTCGATTTTTTACTTGTTCTATGAGCGTTGTTCCATCTATTTATTCATTTAGTCTTAAGGCCAGGTGATATAGGAACGTACACACACATCAATCACGCCAGGAAGTAACCTTGTTTATCTAGAGGACATACTTCCAACAAAAAATAATTATAGTGAATTGGTCCTTTGATTTTTTAGGTACTATAAAATCAAAATGCTTGCCAACACGGATTTAATGTTCAATGGATTCTCCCCAAACTCCAAAGGGGGTAGACTGAGGTGTATGGGACTTATTTTCCGCTTTACCCATGTAACAAGAGGCGAGCCTATTCTCAATTCATTACGGGGCATAGTATATTTTAACGCCACTGATGTGTTCGCATGAACCTTTCAACATTTAAAATATCTCTACCAAATACTTTTAAATACTGCTAATAGTTTTAAGAATATTCATCGTTGTCGGTATTATAATAAACACGTACACATACAAAGAGTATATAATTATAAAATATTTTACTTACAAGTAGTGGGGCAAGAATTACAAATTTATGATATCATTATTCAATAACAAAAACGTAGCAAATTTATTCAGGCATCATACAATTTTGGAGATTGATCTTTTGAGAATGATCAGTCAATGTGCGCATATCTTGGGACAATATCTTCCCTAATAAGCAAGTCACAAAGAGGAAAGCCATTGGAAGGCAGAGAATCTTGCTCTACCCGAATTAGACCGCTCTCAGGTCCAGGTAAATGGCCATGCCATACGTAATAGTAGAAGAGCTGCTGCATAGCGGCCATAAAACGACGCTGTTCTGGCATTTCGGAGTCAAATGTACCGAGAATAGCTTCGACATCAGCATTTATGCCGGCGATACCCGAGCCGGCGGCGCCACCGCCCGCTCCTGCTCCCATCACCACGTACATGGGGACTGCGAGACGCATACGAGCGAGACTTACCAAAGGACATAATGTACGAATAGATGAGATCAACTCCGCCAAACCTTCGTAATTTTTGTTCAAGTGCGTAAATACAGCAGATGTCAAGTTCTTTTCACCTAAAACACTCTCATTTACAATTTTTTCAACAATATCTGCCGTCCAATTCAAATGTTTCTTTCGTAAGAGATCCGAGTGACTAGAATGTTGTGTTGTCCCAAATACCATAGGTTTAAAAAGTTTTTCCTTGCCGGATATTTTAGCTGCATCCCAACTTTCATATGCATGAATCTTTAACAATTCTCCATCTAAGACTAATAAAGAATGTTTTGTTTCATTATTTTTTGGTAAATCGCCAATATTAGACTCCAACCAAATATCGGGAGTAAGAATTTCAGTTGTAGAAATTCGCCGTAAACAATCAGCATCATTACATTTAGTCATATCTTTAAATCTGGAGTTTAGTTGTTGAGATTGTTCTAATGGCTCCCCAGGGAAGATGACTGAAGGTGAAGATAGCCAAACCCTGGAGTATAACTTCTGAGCTTGATTAACAGTAGTTAAAGCAGCAGTCAATGTTGCACCAGCTCGGTGACCAAGCAACGTAACTGACTCTGGGTCACCACCGAAATGTTTAATATTTAAGTTTACCCATTGCAATGCGGCTACTAAATCGCTAAGGCCGTAATTACCAGATATAGGCGGATTTCTAACTCTACTATTAGATAAAATGTCAAGAGCCAAGAATCCAAAAGGACCCAGTCTAAAATTGGGACGTACGAAAACAACTTCTTTGGTACGAGCATACAAAGCGGAAGGTTGCGCAGGACTTATGCCTCCAGTCAATGAATTGGCGCCAATCAGAACTACCACTGGCAAGGGGCTGTCATACCTTACATGGGGAGTGACCACATCAACTGTCAAACAATCTTCTTCCCCAGTAATGGTGACATTCTCTAAGAATTGTAGACATAGAGGACCTTTTGCCCGCGCATTTAAAGTTCCATTCCAGCAGTGAGAGATATTGTTCAGTGGCTGAGCATAAGTGAATCTTCGTTCTTCGATTGGTGGGACAGCATAAGGAATACTGTAGAATTTGTACACACCTTCGTCCAGGATCCTGTTAGACAAACATCAAAAGTAACTCAATATACAGCCACGAAATAATTTATACTATTGTTTATCATATTTTAAAATAATAGTACAAGGATATAATATAATGGACTATATTAATATTTAAAACATTTACCCTTCAACAGGTCCGCAACTTGTAAATGTAGTAATGTAACGTCCAAGACGCAGAGGACGTTCGAGTGGGGGCCCAGCACGAGCTCCAATTATAATACCTATGATAACTGCCAACAGAACCAGGAGGGCGATACAGCAGACCACGATATCATCTAAAAAGATAAACACAAGATACAGCGACCGTCCAATTCTAGCTACAATACAAAAATATTGAGGTATTCCTCGAAGCGCTACCATTTTGAAGCGCACCTTTTTATTCCTCGGAGCGCACCTTTTAGGAGGAATAAAATTTTAATATTTTTAATTGCTATCGGGAGCGCTCCGAGGAATAAAAAAGGAGCGCCTCATAGGTGCGCCTCAAAATGGTAGCGCTTCGAGGAATACCTCAAAATATTAAGTACTAGATGCTGGCCACGACTGTGTGATAAAAAAATCTATAGGATATCATTTATCTCCTTGCCAAACTATATTCAGATACGTTCAGCTGTTTTAAGGCGCGAGTAGCATTAGTTTCGCAAATAACACTACTCGCGCTATCGGTAAGGGATTTTAGTAAAGGTTTTTTGCTACTCATATCCGTAAAGATGTGTTAGGGTAATAATTGTAGATAACCCTATTAATAGTATAAACTAGCTGCTACCTGCGGCTCCGCCCGCGTGGATGTCGGTTATCGCAATAAAAAGCCTATATGCTATTCCAGACTATAATCTATCTCTGTGCCAAATTACATCCAGCTCCGCTCAGTAGTTTTTGTGTGAAAGAGTAACAAACATACGTCCAAACACAAACATTCTTACAAATTTTCGCGTTTATAATATTAGTACGATGTGATAGTTTGTGACGATATTTGGATCTTTGTTGCTCAATTGCGCAAGAACTACTAAACGGATTACCTACTGAAATAGTACATAGGCTATATTTTATTGTAAAAAACGACATCACGCATACAAAGACACCAACAGAAGCTAGTAGATGCCTTAACTCTCTCTATATATACGAAATTTGTATGTTTGTATATAAGAATAAGAAATTATTTAAATCAGCGGATGTAAATCCTAGGAACAGACGAGACCCTCATAGATTAGTACTCAATGACTTGCCAAGACTAACCAAATAAAATAAAAGCTGCCTAGCAATGTGTGTGAGAATTTTTAACAAAATACCAAGCTCTCTTAAAAAATTACATTTAAGTTTATATAAAGTAAAACTACACCAATAGCTTTCTGGCTGTAATTTCTATAGTATTAAAGAATTTATGGACAAAAATATTTGATAACTGGTACTATTGTAATATATTATTATTAGCTATCTACCCTTTTTTAAACTTTTGCATGCTATGGATTATCTTAGCAAAACATGTATGTTCTACTGTAAATTATATTTAACATCACTGTATACCATGTTTTACGCAAATAAAAGATTTATTATTATTATTATTAACTGGCTGCTATCTTAAGGTATGTCCACATATATAGCGGCAAGGGCACGACATCAACGCAGAGCACAGCGCATTTGAGCGCGTCTGCCGCACACCGCTGTTTTATGTTTAGACATACCTTTAACTTACAGTACTATGATAAAAGTATACAAAGGGATGAAAGGTTGATGATGAAATAAGAAGAAATTCTGTAACTATACTTAAATATACAGTCAAAATAAAAATAAGTGTATAATTATGATGTAAGTATATGTTACGATAATTTAAACACAGTGACACGCACTCGACGATTGGTAAAGTGAATATACTAGAATTAAGAACTTTGTTCTGAGTCTAAGTGTTTTTTTAATTCCTGAATAATACATTTTTTAGAGGCCTTCTTCTGTAAAAGTTTGTGTCGCAGGCCCCAGCGACATAGTTTGGTTTCATAGTACAGAAGTAGCTATTAAAAAAATTAAACGTCATAATTTGAACCTTAGCATCTGCAACTATTACATTTTCATAATTTCTTTTGATTTTAAAAACGCGGCTAGATTACTTATAGTTTTAAAGCGCCGCTCTTTCCAATAGCAACTATAAATAAGTATAACAACATAACCTAGCTTCTAAGCATATTTTATAAATACCTAATCCTTACCTATGATAAACTTCTTCTGCCGAATCCTCTCTCTTAGAGGGAGTTTAGTAGCCACTTTACCCTCTTCTATTTCCTAAAAATATAAAATACAATTTCATTTGTATTATATTTTTAAATGAAGTATTTTTATTTTATACATAGATAAATAGATTATTGCATAATACATAACATTATTATTTATATTAATGAAATCCAATCAACATTTATTTATCAACTTTTTTAGATTTGATAAGTTAAATTAAGGGAATCTTTTATCTATGTATTTTATGCAGTCAATTTATTCTACCTCAAGAGTAAAAAAAAAAATATTAATTAGCATTTAAGATGCCATTGTTATTAGATGTCAAAAGAGAATATCACAGTATTCTTCACATAACTTACAGGAGTCTCCAACTTAACGGTCTCCATGCCGTCATTAGGAGAGTCAAGTTTATCGTCCAAGGTCTCCATGGAAGCAAGAGTGACTTCTGCGTTATTTGCTGAACGCTTTTGGAAAACTTTTGGATATTTTATGTTAAATAGACGTCCAACTTTCTTGCCTTCACCCTTGTTTTCTGAAATAAATTTAGTTTTTATGCCATAGGACAGAACATAAAATGTGCTATGTACACCGTACTACCAATTTGGCACTTAACCACTCATAGAATGTTTATAAATCTATTAAACACAGTATGGTATACCTATAAAAGATATAACATAGATTATGGATAATATATAAATAGAATGACAGTAAAATATTTTAGATAAGCAATTTCGTCTATTATGGTCAACACCATTTAGATTTAAAATGTTAATAGCGGTCGAACACCAACTTGGACGATCATATATAGGTACAAATTAAACATTTCTTTAAAATAAATAATGTCTTTTGA
Organism: Trisateles emortualis; assembly: GCA_947095525.1. Classification (NCBI taxonomy): domain Eukaryota; kingdom Metazoa; phylum Arthropoda; class Insecta; order Lepidoptera; family Erebidae; genus Trisateles; species Trisateles emortualis. The sequence goes on along the minus strand of OX352736.1, from coordinate 12,469,804 downwards.
CAACTCACATATTGCCATCTCACAAAAGCAGAGCCTGTACTATGGCATCTAAACAACTGGTAAAGAAACTTATATATTCCTAAACCACACATATTATAGATAAATCATATCCAGACTCAGAACAAAGAACTATGCTCATCACACAAATATATCACACCATCAGTGGAAAAGAGGCATAAGTTGAGAAATGCCTATTGACAATTTTGAATCTTAACTAAAATGAAGCTTAAGATGAAAATTGCTAAACAGGCATATCTCATCTTAAGTCGTTATTCTCCTGCGGGTGCGTTATATCATGGATGTATGTATTTTAGTTTGTGATTCATGGCTTAGTTGATACTTATAACACAATGATGTTGTTTATAGGTAATGAAATACTCTTATCTTAACACAGAAAACAACTTCTATATTAATTTTTGCATAGTATAGAACAAAGTCGCTCCCTCTTTCTGTACATTTGGATTGTTTACTCAACGCAACAGATTTTAATGCAGAATTCCAGAAATAGGTTTTAATGATTAGGTACTGATGTGCACTGTTTTTGTCATAGTACTGTATATTAGTAGCATGTACCATGCGTTATATGTGTTTACGATTATCAGCAGTAAGGGTGACAAAACAAAATACGGATAAAGCACTCAGGGTCAGTAATGGCAGCCCGGTCATTATGTTTAGAGTATCTACCTTATAATAGTCTACACTAACCTTCTCCATCTTCTGGATGGTGTAGGAACTTCATCATTCTATTTAAGAATTGGAAGCGCTGCTCTTTAACTTGGGGCTCATCGGTTTTTTCATTTTCTGTATCTTTCTCAATAGCTGCCTCATCATCCTATAAAAATACATAATTTTATATCTATGATACAGACAGAAATAGGTATTTCGAGTGAGAATAAATACAGATGTACATATACATAAAGATCACCCACCCCCACATCAACCAAGTAGGTGATTTGTTACAGGAAGGCTGAATAATAACAGCAACCAACATTAATGATTGAAGAAGTTGATGAATGTAGAGTATCTGCCTATCGCAATAAGAGACAGGCGTGATATTATTTTGTATGATAAAGCCAAATAACAGAAGATAAAAAATTGAACTTATTGACTTACTTTCGATTTATCTTTATCGGAGTTTTTGGTGAAAAAGCCTGGCATTTTGATTGCCCCAATAGGTATAAACTTAGGTTTGACCTCGCGGCCTTGCTCGGTCAGGTCACCAGAAAGTGCCGTCTTCACTGGTCCGTCGTCAGTATTTAATTCCGCAGCATTTATGTTTTCCTCTTCAGCCTTTAACATAACTTCTTTCTCCTCAGCTTCAATTTGCTTTTTGTCGTCTTCATAGTCTTTGTTTATTTCCATTGTGCTCATACCTACGGGGATTTTTTATTTTATAATCTGAACAATTTGGGGAACCATTCATTTATTTAAACATTCTATTACTTTGTTGTTTAAAACAAGATAAACTAGGGACAGTTAGTTAGTGGTAGTATGTACTAGTTATAAAGTAAAACAAAACAGAACAATAGTGTAAAAACCACCCGTGGAACGAGACAAGCGTTAGGACTAGGTAAGAAAAAAAACAAATAAATATCTTGAAATACTCACTAAAATGTTATGTGTCATAAGAGACGTTTATTGAACACACAAATTGTTGTAACGAAACAATTTTAACTAGTCTATTTCACTATTATTTAAGAAAAAGCCGCCCTGTATAAAAATGCCGCAAGTAGCAAACAAGCTACCCGTACTCAATGTTACCACTTACCACTCTAACTTTACCCAGCTTTGTTTTCCCCTTTTCACATGCTTGGTTAAAATCCTTTATTAAAATTTATTAACACTAAATGGAAAATAATAATTTAAAAAAAATGTTACTAAATGTATGACTGCTTAATAATATTTAGGTACATCTAAATTATAAGCTTGTGAGAAAAAAACAATTTACTTACAAATTGATGGCTAGTGAAAGCGGACTGGACTTTTCTCCCAAAAGCTATATGCAGTTCTTCACATACCATTTTTGTAATTACATAGTCCAAATCCCTGTTTTAAGTTTTATATCCTTGAACATTATAAAATTCCCTAAAATTATGGGAAAATATCCTATGGTGGGAACACTGCTACTCGTTGTTGCGTGCCGTCCGTTATGCTGAGGAAGTGGAACTTTGATCGAAAAAAAATGGAATAGGGATGGGATGGCCGATGGGGTAGTGATAAATTATTTCGTTGCTTTGAAGTTTGTAATTGTATTACAGCATAAAAATAATATATTTTAAATATTATTTCCTAAGTATTCAATTAATGTAGGTCTTCAACAACTAGTATAGTTAGTAGGTTGAGCGTATACAAGTAAATTTCAGTTCGAATCTTTCACGAGTCTAAACATTCTGTTAATAAAAATATTTTCAATTATAAAAATTACAGGAAGAGTTCTGCAGTGCTTCCGGCATAATGTAAGTAAGTTAAGATAGGGTAGGACCCAGCCCTGGATTTCTATAGGGGCGACCGCGGCTACTGCCTAGGGCGGCAAAAATTAAAAAAATACCTATTCTTTTCGTTTTAGGAGAACAAAATTATAAACATTGCAGTATTACCAACATTTTATTGTTTTATAAGGTCTTGAATTTTATGCATTTATCATCACCCTAGCGCAATACACTGGTCGATATAGAACTCTCCAAGGGTACGCCACTTAGCGAAAATCGCTTAGCTCTCCTCGGCTTCCTGCATCCAGCTGCTTCCAGCCTAGCCACTTTGCAAATAGTCGCTCTCCCTAGCTTTAATCGTTAGTAGGTAGTCCTACTACGAAAAAAAATATACAAACAAGTAAACATTAACTCTGATATGATGATGGAGATATAAAAGGGGCAGCTCGTCTCCTTTTTTATAATGATGCGTTAGCTCCTAACACCCCAGAGACTCTCTCAGCCCTTTATGAGAAACATCCCTGCCCAGCTGCCAACCTTTCCTTTCCTGATTCACGTAGTAATTCTCAGACAAACCTGCAGGTGTCTTCCACTGAGGTCCTGAACGCAGTCAATGGCTTCAGAAGTGGCACTGCTGCAGGCCTTGATGGTCTAACAACTCAGCATCTCAAAGACCTTTTGAATGTTGGTGGTGAGGTCAGCGTGGCCTTGCTTGAGGCATTGACATCTCTTATTAATTTAATGCTGTCTGGTCGAGTAAATGGGGACATTTTGGATTTACTTTACGGCGCAAACCTTTGTGCCCTAAAAAAAAAGGACGGTGGGATTCGACCTATTGATGTGGGTACCGCTTACCGCCGTTTTGCAGCCAAAGTTTGATGTCGGGCGGTTTCTGGTACCCTCACCAAACACTTTCAGCCTACCCAACTTGGTTTTGGAGTTAGTGGTGGCTGTAAAGCAGCTATCCACGCTGTCCGTTCTTATATCTCTTTTCGGCCAGATGATGTTGTACTTAAGGTTGATGTCAAAAACGCATTTAACTCGGTCGACAGGAGCGTTCTGTTGTCAGAGGTTAAAAGGTAAGTACCTTCTCTGTATAGTTTTTTGTGGCAGTGTAGCGCTCCCACAAAACTAATTTGTAGGGAGCACCTACTCTCTTCTGCTGTTGGTTTTCAACAGGGTGACCCTCTCGGCCTAGCAATTTTCAGTCTTGCCATTCACCCCATCATCACCAAATTCAAATCTCAATTTAACGTTTGGTATCTTGATGATGGTACCCTTGGTGGTGACACTGCAACAGTTTTAAACGATTTTTCATCTCTAGTGCGTGACTTCCAACTTTGTGGTTTAGATCTAAATTTTTCCAAGTGTGAACTGTTTGTACCACCGAATTTCACGACGTGGTGACATAATAAACAGTTTTAAGCAATTAGCTCCTGATACCAAAATTGTTGACCAAACTTTTTAATTTGGTACACATACCTTTTTTAGCTGAGGCCATTGATGCGTGGAAGACTCTTACTTTGGATGAGCTTCCCAGCAATCTTTCAGCTCGGTGGCTGTGGGACGAACCGCTCTGCAGAGTAGTTCGTAACGATCTACTTAATACGACTACTAACTCTGCCGATTGCGCCGTTGCTGCATGGGAATCTGGCCTCTGGTTAAATGCTCTACCATCTCCTGTCCTAGGAACCATGGTTGACAACATTTCGTTTCGAGTTGCTGTTAGCCTCCGTCTAGGAGCTTTTAATTCAGTACCTCATCGCTGTTATTGTGGTAAGGTTGTTGATCAGCTTGCTCATCATGGTCTCTCTTGTTGCAGGAGTGCTGGTAGAATTCCGCGGCATGCCAGTCTAAACGACGTCATCTATCGAGCTCTTGTAAGCGCGCGCATTCCTGCAGTTCTGGAACCGAACGGCTTATTTCGTAGTGATGGCAAGCGACCTGACGGTATGACTCTCGTTCCTTGGAGGATGGGAAGGCCCTTAGTGTGGGATGCTACCTGTGTAGATACCTTGGCGCCTTCCCATCTTTCATTGACTGGCATTAAAGTGGGTTCGGCCGCCACTTCTGCAGTGTCTCAAGCGGCGCAAATATGAAAGTCTCGGTGAGACTTACATTTTTGAGCCATTTGGGGTCGAAATTCTAGGACCATGGGGCCCAAGTGCCCACAAATTGTATCGTCAGATATCAAGGCGTTTGGTCGAGTCATCTCACGATCCTAACGCTGGCCTTTACTTGGGTCAACGTATTAGCCTTGCAATCCAGCGTGGAAATATGGCCAGTCTTTTGGGCACCTTTTCTCAGAACTGCGACCTCGATCAGATATTTTATTTATAGGTATCTTTAAATACAATATCTGATTGTTTGTAAGTAGGTTAGTTTAGGTTACTTTAATTTTAATAACTACTCATTCGAGTATTGCTAGTACCCAGCAACATATTCCGGAGTGACATGAGCGTTGAACATGAAATTTGGTTTATCAAGGTTCACTCAGAGACCAATGCATTTAGAGGAATCAGCTAGGCTATTCAGCATTTAATGCAAGATCCGCAACAACTATACTATCGACCATAATCGTTTGCAAATCGCAAGTGTAAAATTTTCTCACCGTTTATATTAATGGCCGTACGTTCCAGTCCAGAGTTTTGAACATGTCGTCGAATGCGCTGGTAAAAATTTGGGGGAAATAACATCCCCTTGTCTCAGTCTACGTTGCTGGTGGACACGTTTAGAGTTTAAATACTTAAAATCGTTGCAGACTCCAGATCTCAATGGAAATGGAATGTTTTATTTTCATGACAAAACATTATTTTTCTTTGTATGTCGAAACTTCGTCCATTTAATGATAACTATAATGTGGCGCGATTTTAACAGCGGTAGGTTAAGTTTATTATGGGGTGTTGACTAGAAAATATAACAACAAATATATATATTATAAATAACAACTATAATTATATTAAAACAGTAACATTATCAATGTTTTTCTAAAGCTTTAGCTAAAAGATCATTGATGTGTGTTATAAGGTTCCTAGGGTCCAATATAAGTCCTGCGGTCACCATGGCATTCGAGAATAATTGCTGAGCCACCATATCCGCCAAATTAGGGTCGCTTGTGATCAGTTTGTGTAGTTTCTTGATAATTGGATGTCTAAAACAAATAAAAAACATTAAAAAAGATACACTAGACTGAACTAAAAGACTCATAGAACAATTTTTGCGGAAAAGGACTGCAATAAAAATCCCATTGATTGGCATACTATATTTTTTTTAAAAAGACAACTCCCGCACTTGAGAAGCTCTGTGTCACGGGGGACTTTACAAACATACAATTAACGGAAACAAATCACACCTAGACTCAGAACAACTCTTTGTGGGTCACACAAAGTATTGTCCCTGTGTGGGAATCGAACCCACAACCTCGTGAACAGCAGGCGCATACTGAACCCACTGGACCACCAAGGCTGTCTATAAATGCTTATAATTTTTTACCAATCAACCATTTTGTTCACATTTGCTATTTTAATATTATATCATTAATATTAGTTTAAGAAATTGCGTAATAAGTGAATATTTACTTTTGTCAAATACTTTATTACGCAATTAAATCTATTACTTACTTTGCGTTAATTTCTAGATGGGGTCTCAATAAACCGAATCTGTTCTCTTCGCTAAGACTTTGCGCTTGAGTTCGCACGAAGTGTCGCGCCGCTGCCATTTCCTGAATGGTGATCACACAAGGATGCGAGTCCAACTTTTGTGTTGTTCGTACTTCGACCACTTTGCCAGCCAATAGAGTTTTTAGGAATTTTACAATTTCGTTAATTTGTGATTGCTGGAGAGAATCGCTTCCTGTAGAAAAAAAAGTTTGTATTGATGAGAATTTCTCGTAGTTTATTTAAGTATCAATAACTAAAGACTCGATTAAAATAATGAGTAGTTAAGCATAGCATATATTATTAAACGACCAAGCCAATAAGAGCCCTCGGGTGGGAAGACCGCCTAGCCGCGCAAGTTTCAGTCACTTGAAAAAGTAAAGAGGAATACGGGAATGGAAATAGGTGCACAATAAAGAGTTTTCTATCTATTAATCTACTAACCAATAACACTGTCAGATTGATCGGTGGCGGTAGTCTGCATCTCATTTTCCACAGATACCAATTTTCTGCTATTGAACTCTTTTAATTCTAGAAGTACCAATTCATCGTACATCTCGTAGCAGAACAAAACTTCGACGTCCTTTTTCTTTAGCGACTCGTAGTAAGGTGATGTTTCGGCTAATTCACGACTGTAACAATAATTACATTTAAAAAAATTATAATAGTCGTCAAGATTGTTTTCGACTATGGCAAGCAATCTTAACTATTCTCAACGGAAATGCGAAACCTTAAAACTGCGTCATTTAGAAACAGAATTTCTATGAAAGTTGAACATTTTAATATATTTACACTACTTTTTAGTTAAAATTATAAAGTAACAAACCTTGGAGCTGCCAAATAATAGATAGTCTTCTGATCATCTTTTTGACGTGAAATGTAATCAGCGATCGATGTTTTAACACCACTTCCTAACTTAGATGACTCGAATCGTAGCAGTTTGGCTATTTCCTCCTGAAAATACAAAGTTACACCATGAAAATCCATACACATAAAGCATCAAGCCTAGAGTATTTCACCAAGTATGAGGTAGATTTTTGACTTGTTAACTAATAAGGAAGAGATGCAAGATTCTGCTTCTTCAGACTCCTAAGTTTTTCTTTGATTCAAAATAAAGAATAGAGCAGTAAAATTCTAGACCCTTCCTGAACAGTCTTATATCTGTCAAAATCTTCATTTAAATACTTTTTGCTTCTAGGGTAGTAAAATTAGCATACAGCCTGCCTGATGGTAAGCAGCTACCATAATGCCAAAAGCATAATTTTATTAGTTTGCTAATCAGACTTACCTTCTCTAAAGAGCTTGAACTAATAACAATTCCCTCTTTCAAGAATAAAGCATAGTCTTTGTAGAAGGCTTCATAATTGATAGGGTCTTTTTGTGCAATGTCCACCATGAACTTAAGAAAACGGTTTGTCAATACGGTTTTTAATTTCCTGTAATAAAAATGATTGTGCTGTATTAAGAAAGATCAAAACCTCAAGCCATTTACACTAATATCTAACCCCGTTTGTTCGTTACCTATTCACGGCTAAAAGACTAAAGGGATCTTCATAAAATTTGGCAAGGTGATAGATGGTATTCTGGGGAAGGACATAGGGTACTTTTTATCATCGCGTTTAAATCAATGCAGGCGGAGCCGCGGTCAACAGCTAGTTTTTTTTACATAAGGTGAACTCAGATGAATATGATACACATCTAACACAAGTAATAATATAATAATAATAATGTTCTTTAATTATGCTCTGCCGTGCATGTGGCAAGTACTTTAAAAAAAAACATCTAAACTAATATTATAAAAAAGAAAGATATTATTTTTTGTTTGTTACGATTTAAGTCTATAAGTACCCGACCGATTCAAAAAATTATTTCACCATTAGAAAGCTACATTATCAGTGGGTAACATAGGCTATATTTTATTGAAATAAAATTACGGAATCCCTACGAAAAGTTAATAAATTCCCATTCGTGCGAACCTGGGACGTGCCGCTATGGTAATATATTAATATGGCTGAAAAGAAAGGAAAGAAGGTATATTTTAAACTAAACTTTTTACTTACGTAATCAGGGCACTATTCTGCAACAGTTCTCTGCTAAGATTCAATGGAATGTCTTCAGAATCCACAACACCTAAAAAGCACAATAATTGTTTATAGGAAAATATTAAGGGTACAGAAAGATACTAGTATTATTTAAAGACTTAAAATCGCTATAATGTATTGTATGTATTGCTCCCGAAAATAGAAACTGGAACAAGAGCTAGTGATTACTGATAACTTAGGTTGAATATATCGACATCAAAAGGCTGTTTCGCGAGGAATGTCGCTCGAGGCAGCCTCTTGAGAAATCGTTAAAATATTTACATTCCTCAAAAGGCCACATAGGATAAATATATGTGCGATCCACAAAACGGTGTTTTCGAATCCAGGCATCCTTAAATTGTGTGATTGTAAAATTCCCCGTGATAAAGGAACTGTTTCCTAGCGCGATTTCGGATCTAGGTGACAAGCTCTGTACCATATAGTCTTAAAAAAAACTCACCTTTAACAAATCTCAACCATTTCGGCAGTAGGTTCTCGGTTTTACTTTTAATCAATATTTTCCTAGAGTACAGCGCTACTCCTACGTCAGCATCTCGTGATAACTCAAACAGGCCAGGTTTTCCTTCAGGTACATACAGTATAGAGCGAATGCTCAGTGGCGCATCAGTTTTGTAATGTAATGTAAACCTAGGCTTGTCGTACGCATTACTGATGAACTTGTAGAATTCAATGTGTTGTTCTTGGGTTACTTCTTTGGGCTCCATCAACCAAAGAGGCTGTTGATAATATTGCGATTAGATATTTAGTCTCTTTATAACATGCTTTATCGAAATAGTTCATAATTCCGAATACTGGTTATAAAATTGTTGGAATGGATAAAAACAAATCTAGATCATTTGAATAAAACAGTTTACTTAAATATTGGTGCTTAAAATTTTACCTTAATCGAGTTGACTTGCTCAGTGTTTAAGATGATAGGACTACTGACAAAGTTGCTGTATTTCTTGATTATATCTGAAATATTTAAATAAATTATTACAATAAAAGTAGTATTCAGAGCTGTATAACACTCATGTCTTGCAGACTAAGTTGGGCCACGAAACAGGCACAATTTTTTATTGAGTATGTCAATGAAGTCTCTTTAATTAAAACATTTTACTATAGTGATTTTCTATAACCAAACCTTGGGACATTTTTTTACGGTAGCAACATGCAAGCATGCTATGGAAGTTGGCTATGGTAACTGCTTACTAGCAGGCAGGCCGCATGTTTTATTGCTTAATTTTTTTATAAATAATTATTACGCTTACTTTGAACTGTATTTTCATCAGCAAACTCTCTGCAGTCAGTTTTTAGGTATACAACTATTTTAGTTCCAATGTCAACTCCATCAGCCTCTTGAATCTCATATGTGCCAGAACTGAAAGAATATAATAATTTCAGTGACTTTTTGCGAAAGTGACATTGTATGAAAACCGTCATCAGTAGCATGTAAAAATATCATCATAATAGTAGCAATCAAATTCAGGCTTATCACTTAGGCATGAGACCAACAATCTCTCGACTTGACTCGTTGGTCTAGTTGTTAGTGACCCTGACCTTGCTAAGCCAGAGTCATAACTGTATGACTCACAGATTTTTTTTCCGTGTCCGAGTGTAATTTGTGTGCGTGAATTGTATGTTTGTAAAGACACTACACAGAGCATGATCGCTAGTGCCAGACTTGTTCTTTTTAAAAATTGAAAAGAAATAAAATAATCTGGCCAGTACTCATAATAATCAAAACTTACCCATCAGAAGACCATTTGTATCCTTGTGAGCCAACCTTGCTACTTCTAGTAAATACTTCAATCTTGTCTGCCACCATGAAAGCAGAATAGAATCCAACACCAAACTGTCCTATAATAGAGTTGGCTTGGTCTGCTCCTTGCTTCTTTATCTCTTCAATGAAGGACTTAGACCCTGAACGAGCAATGGTTCCAAGATTTTCAGTCAGCTCTTCTTTTGTCATACCAATGCCTGTATCCTAAAATAAAATAAAAGAATATCTACTGTTGTATAATTAAAAAGGCTGTGAAGCATAACCGTCCTCTGAAAATCCTGAAGATTGATTGGAGATATAGTAGTAAGTAGAGTATTATAAAGATATTAGGGTGTTTTTAATCTCATGCGGATTTCATCACGCGTGCGGGATTGCCCCGCATGCAGAAAATTTCACGCAGCGTGAAACCCGATAGCCTATAATCTAGTTTGATGCGGGCTGCTATGCGTTGTGGTTGTGTACAATGGATGACAAACTCAGAAAGTTGTTAATCATTTACTTAATTTACAAAAGACGGAATAAGAAGACAAGATCACAATATGGCCTATTATTTGAAAGGAGGATTCTTGCTGAAAAGTTTGCCACGCACTATGACCTGCATTTTTCTTTTCCTCGTCACTCAAACTTTCGAAATTTGGTGCTAGTTCCTTTAATATCTCTTCCCAGGCAGCACCTCTAGCATCTCTGTTTTTATATAGTTCATGGGATTTATCCCATAAACAAGGCCGCAAATGTACTTCAATTATGACACGTTCCGTATCAATTTTCATTGTGATTAACTGTACTACGAGCGCGTGCACTCCGCACGACAGTAAAACGCTCACTGGTTTTCATAGAAGCGCTCACGTGCTGCTGCCCCCGCGTCCCGCGTGCCTATTCCACGCATTAAAATAAATGCTTGTATGAAAAGGACATTTGCGGGGCTCACTCATGCGGGGCAATCCCGCACGCGTGATGAAATCCGCACGACATTAAAAACACCCTTATAGTTACAATTTTGACTACCTCGGTGGTCCAGGGGCCGGCAGTATGCGCCTGCTGTGCACGAGGTTGTGGGTTTGATTTACACAGGACAAAACTTTGTGTGACCCACAAAGAATTGTTCTGAGTCTGGGTGTAATTTGTGTCCATTAATTGTATGTTTGTAAAGTCCCCCGCAACACAGAGCTTGTTCTCTGGTGCGGGAGTTATCTTTTTAAAAAAATAGAAAAAACGGGTAGTATACATACCTGGAATGTAAGTGTCCTGTTTTGCTTATCAGTTAAAAGTCTGATTTCCAAAGGTCTGTCCAATTGTTCCAGTTTCTCTGCTTCTGGTGTGGCAGAAACACTCAGGTAGCGGAACTTTTCCAATGCATCACTTGCATTTGAGATCAATTCTCTTATGAACACCTAGAGGAATACAAATTAAAATAATAAAACCTTTTGAAATGCCACAGCATACCTAAACATATGTGTTGTGTATACATACCAAGATACAAATTTATATAATTGATAAGGAAGTCCACTAACCGTTACGCATTTAAGGTGAAAGTTCGAAACCTCTATCTATCTAAATAAATAATTTGGCAGATTCATCTCACCTTTGTGATATTATATATATATTTAATATAGTAAAGATAATATGTATTTATCTTATTTGTTTACTTATATTTTGTGATATATTATATTGTATTTAGTTTGTATAATTATTTATTAGTAACCTCTTTAAGTAACTTTTATTTATGCACCTACTTCTTTATATCTCTGCATCACCCTATGGTAGACTGGTAGAGAATGCTTTTAGCATTAAGTCCGCCTATACAAACCATTGTATGAAGTTATAAATAAATAAATAAATATGGGGAATCTATATATAAAAATGAATTTCTATTTCCCTTGTTCACAACTTATTTAATTTTTTTTTTTAAGTTTTCTAATACTTTTTATAACAAAAAAAATTGCACAGACAATAGTTTAACCCGGGCGAAGTTGGGGCAAACCACTAGTTGACGATAAAAAGATAGTTTTCTTAGTTAGCATTTAAAAGCTTACACTTTTTAGGTTAGCAACAGTACCAGATTTTGATTTTTAACAAGGGACTGCAATATATAAAAAATTAAAATACGCTGACATTTAAGTAAAGGTTGACCCATCTAGTCTAGTTTAATACAAACAGCTAGACTAGAAGGTTCTGGTGGCTGCAGTCCCCTAAGGGAAAGGGCCTCTTTCTACCCCACCCTAGATCTAGGCCCGGATAGTAATAGGCAGGTATTGTAAACAAGTATACAGCCCACCTTATGTTTAGCAGTTATATTACTGCTTATATTCAGGTAGGCTGTATAGCCTGTATGTTTGTTTGCCATATAAGATTTGAAAAAAGTATAATAAATACCTCTTTATCAGAATATAGTGATCTAGCAACAATATCCAACAGCATCCGTGTTTCTGCTTGAAACTCTCTTTTTTCGGGAGCACTAATAACTTTTTCTTCCTTTACTTGTTCAGTTGCAGCAGCGCAGTAGTATCTATTGGTATGGTGCCTTGCAAGAATCTTTCCTGTTAAGTAAAAAAAGTAATCTAATAAATTTATTTGATAAATTTTCTTTCTTTAAACCCTCTTAGCTCTCTTGATAGAGAAGACCCAGCAGTGGGATATATATGGGTTGTTATTACATAATTTATGTATGATCTGCTTATTAGGCCACCCATTTCATTGCTGGGTGAAATGGAAATGGATTTCTAAAATAAAATTATAATTAGCACACATTAAAGTGTTTTATATTTATTTCTATCTCTCTTCCTAGGGATTATATACCGCATCTCTCTGTTTTCAACATGTGTTTGGAAACCCTACACACCCTTATATCTTATAGCACCATTATTTTTCAGTCTTGCTGTGTCTCTATTTTCAACAGTATGTATGAACATAATATATAATTATTGTAATACCTAGTATAAATAATTACGAGTGTTACTTAAAACAATACCTACCATTTAAGTTTTTTGCTGCAATATTACAAGTAGAAATGTGTTTTGCACTATTTATTGAATGCAATAATAACCTCTTCGTGTTTATTGTAGAACACAGCTTGACTCTTAATGCGGACATTATGTTATATAATTAAATTAATTATATAGGCGGACTTCAAAATAAGATGTTACAATTTGCGGTAAAAGAAATTAAGATTTCTTTATTTCGGCAATTGTTTCAGTAAATTTGCAAAAATGTTGTACATAAAATGTCAATGTCAAATAGGAGGTTTACAAATTAAGTTCTTAGATGGCGCTACCGAACTTTCGTCAAGAAAATCGTTATTAAATTTATTGACTATAAGTATTATTATTTTTATCGAAGTTGACAAAAGTTTACTTTTATAGAAGTTGAATTTCAGTTGAAAAAATAATCTAAGAAAAAGAAATATACTAGCAACTGCCTTTTTATTCCTGACTTATTAAAGAGCATGATTTTTAAAAAGGGTTAATCTATAGTACTAAAACTGTGATTTTAAAGAATGATAATAATACTTATATTTATAATGAATGAAGAATGTAATTTATCTATCTTGTGTGTAACAAGTATTTTAATAATTAATTGTAAATTGTAATTTCCTTTTGGTATAGTTACTTTATGATTGTAATTATAAATAGAGCACAGGTAATATAGGTAGTAGTAGTAGTAGTAAGGAATAAAGTGTGGGCAATGGAAACTGGGCTCTAATCCATCCAGTTTGCCAGGGGGCAGAGTCCCCACAGCTCCTTGGTAAAGCAATGTTCTCACAGTAAGAAAGACTTTCTTTCTACAGCTACCAGATAATTCTCCAGGGTATTGCTATTGCAAGAGTCCATAGGCAATGGTGACTGTTTTTGATTAGGTGGGCCTGAGCTTGTTTGCAAATTTATTGATATAAAAAAATAGGATATATATAAATAAATACTTGTTCTCTGATATGTTCTTAAAATTATAGTTTTATCAATATTGGTTTGTGAATTTTCAGGGCTTGTTGGTTCATCTGAATCTGAACTTTGCCTGTCCACAGATGTACGCAATGCATGGACAATATATGGCACCGCACAGCTTTTTAAATGTTTCCGGCTAAATACCATCTGAAAAATAAATATTTTGCTTTTTGAAAAAAAAAAAGGCTTAATAGGCTGATGTTAAGGCAGTTTAAAAATATTTCAGAATACAGAATAAACCAGAATGTGTCTTCACTTCGGGTTTCTTTTGTGTTCTGAATTTATTATAATTCAGATAACTTGTTTATGTTACATACATGGTCTCATGTGAATGAAATCTGATGTTTTAAAATGTCCAGAACATATTGAGGTATATGGAACTAGATCACGGCCAGTTTTCCTGTGAACGTCCAGTCAAGACAGCAGTGGATTAAGGCATTGCGCCTTAATCCACTGCTGTCTTAGAGCCTTATTTTTCGGTAAAAAATGCCTACTTTTATTGGGGCAATTTGCCACAACACAAGAGACAGTCCCGAAAGGCATTATGGAATAATTTTGTATTGCCTTATAAAATTATTAATTTTAGTCAAAGTCAAACTCATTTTATTCATTTAGATCAAATGCATTATACAAAAGAACGTCACAAAAACATTTATTTATTTTTCATGTAGACTAGGCTAATATAGGCCTCGCTTAGTAGGTAATTATAAATAGAGTTCTATTATTTTCGTAAAGCAATTTCAGCCAGTGTCGAGGGTAAAAAAATTCATAGTCTGCAATAAAAATAATTTCTTTTTAATTTGTCAACAATAATAATTATAATCAACCTCAGCTCGAATCGAAAGTCGACTGTAAGACCACATATCTACTCATGTGGTTATACTTTGACAAGAGTAACCCGATGTAGTCAATATTACCTAGTATTTTTTTCCCTTAAAGAAAATGATCTCAAAGCTCGATTCTTAAATTTATAATCATTAAAAGCTGGCCTCACACAACCGGAATGTCTTTCTGAATTCATAATCTATATTCAATTTAAATTCCTAACTCACACATTTCTTATAAATTTGATTGATCAGTAGTCTCATGTTTCACGGCACATGCAAACGTCTCTATGGAAGAGGAATTAATACCATATTAATACTGTCAAACTAAAATAATTCATAATCTGATTTCAGTATGTGTGGTGCCGCTCTATTCAAATGTATGGAATTACGCGCGTTATGAAATCATAATCTTAATATTCAGATCCGGGATTCAGAACGCTCGTCAGTATCATTCTTACAGATCGATCGAAGAAATTCATAATCTGAAAAAATAAGTAGGTATGTGTGTGGAACATAGTTACATTGTATGGAATTCTGCGCTTTCTGAATTAATAATATAAATTCAAAGAGACATTCGGGCTGTGCGAGGCCAGCTTTAAATAAAACAGCGGCTTGAGGTGGCAACAAGGGTGGCAACTATGACTTAAAAGTCATGAAGTGAATACTCCTTCTAGCTTACTCATAAAGACTGCATATACTATACATATTAATCTATGGACTGCATTATCAATAATAAGTAGGTACCTACATTTATCATGTACCTACCTACTTATTATGTTAATACAGTCTAACATCAGTCACACTGTTCATTAAACATTATACTCAACGGAATGAAGATCACTGACAAAAAATGGAGAGTCCACAAAACCGCTGGCAACGTAGGGAATATTAAAATTTCTAACAAAACCAAACTTATTTTGAGCCGTTTGGGGTCAAAACCCTGGGATCATGGGGATCAAGTGGTGCAAAAATGCTAGAGATTTATAACGGCTTATTAATTCATTGTCGTTTTTTTCCCTCTATTTAAGGGTAAAACTCTGCAAGTCAGTCGGCCATTCCATGAGCCATTCGTAATAAGCGCCATTGTATACAAAAAAATAAATGATTTCTTTTATAAAGGAAGACCTCTTAATTATTTTTAGTGTTTTAAAGGTCATTTTAATGTCTATGATTTATAAACACGGGCCGCTTATTGTGTAATTTTTTTAGTGTAATTTAACTTATTTTATTATTATTTTAAGTTACCATTTCTTATTTATAATTATGTACATAAGCTATTGAATTAGGTTGTAAGCCTGTAATAATAGTTTTATGTGTGTGTAAATAAATAAATAAATAAAATCATTTTGTATAACATATACCTACATAAAATAAACATTTGTATAACAAATTACATAAAATAAACTGTGTAAAAAACATAACAAGCGTTAAACAATAATAACAAATCTATAATAGAGACGGACAGGGGTAAGTATTTGCCAGTTCTGCTTGCAAAAACCGTAACTGTCGGTAGTTACGGTTTTACAATGAAATGAAATACAGTAAAATTGCTATATTTTTTATCGAAGATTAGTGTTTTTTTTGTTTTATTATTTATTAGCATGGTGTAACAAAATTCTTAATTATTTGTATTTTCCAGAATAAAGATTGCTGTAATGTTCAGATTCATATCTTACTTTCAGCTGGAACGCGCCAAGCAAGCGTCAGTCAGTGAGTGACATGACAGAGAGTTTGAGTGAGACTGAGTTGAGAGTTGCAGTTGATGTTTGGTTTGGTCATTCGTGTTAGATTGCCTATCCAAAGATTTTCTCTAACAGTTTTAATAAGTATTTAGATATAGTTTTATTTATACAAAAAAATATATTGTGGTATTTGTCACGTTGTACAAGAAATCAGTTACATTTGTGATGATTTATATGTAAAACTGTTTTCGAGGTGTAACTTGTTCCAAAACATTTTTATCATTTGACGTGTTTCTTTATTTATATAATTGTGAATTTACGTGTGCGCCGCATTATTCTGGTGGATTTTAAATGTGAACTTGTATGAGATATTTGTTAAAAAATTGTGGTGTTGTATAAACTTGAAATTTGTCAGTAACAACATGAATGTTTTGTTGAGAATGTTCAGGACGAACTGTAATTATTTTCTCATAGTGCTGTCGCATTTGCGGTGCAGTACCTGAATACTGTAAAGAGTGAGCTAGATAGACTGGTGTGGAGGATGAGGGGACAGAGGTGAATAGTAGGCAGGCACCGTGGAGCACCTGGTGGGAGGCGGTGGTGCGGGCGGCTTGCTGCCCGGCGCCTCGCCCGCCCAGCATCCGCCTAACATGCTGCAGCCCATGGATGAAATGATTCTTCCCCCAAAACGTCAAGCTGTCGTTGATCGTCTCAGGTAAGATTCACTATATGTTTTGCAATTAAATTGTATAACTTTCCCATGTTATTAGGAATAATTAATGTCTCCATTGTTTTATTTATGTAATGTATAGTATTACTAATTATCTCATTAAATTAGGAAGGCCTGCTTATATCTATTAGTGGAATTTAAATATATCTTTATAATACTCACTTATAATTATAATTGAATAATATTTTTTTATTGAAAATGGCAAATGGGATGCATGGGCAGAAATAACTTAAAAAAGTAATAGTAATTAAATGTTAATTAATATTTTTTATTAATTTATTTTCCAAAATCATCATAATATATTTTTTTAGTAAAGCTCGGGGAAATCTTAGTGGCAATTATGGTAAGCAGATTTCCACTAGTTAAGAACTTTTTACATAGACTGGCCTGTGGTTTAGTGGTTAATGACTGAGGGGGACCGGAGGTTTTGGGTTTGATTCCCACCCAAGACAAATCTTTGGTATTTATTCTGTATCTGGGTGACATTATCTATGTATAATATGTATTTTATTAGAAATATATAGGTAAGTATGATTACACAGGCTCTGCCTAGCTTAGGATCAGATGGTGGTGTGTGCACTGTCTGAAAATATTATTATCATTATCTTTCTGTATGAAAATCTTGTATCTCAATGTTCATTCATGCTAATCTCTGAAAATCCTTAACCAATTTAAATGAAATTCTATGTTCTGCTTCATCCAATTCTCCTAGTTTTTATCTTGATAAGACGGCCTATTTTTTTATTCATATGTAAAACATTAGTTCAGTATTAACACCTGCCAACTTAAATTATATATAGAAACGCTTGGGACAAACTCTCTCGACCTGTAGAGATATTGTCAATGTAAAGGTAAAACTGCTTAAGCACCAAAATTTTACATCAGAAAATGAACTTTAAACCAAGAACTTTAAACCTCACTTTCTAAAAGCACCATTCTGGCTCTTTAGCTGTTTGACCTTTACACTGATGATATAATGTTAAGTGCTATAGTGTATTTGGATTAAGAAAATAATGACTTATCATTGTCACTATTATATTGTTATGATTAACTGAGATACTGAGACTGCTGAAAATCAAAGTAGTATTAGCATAAAATATTATCCCTGTCATTATCTGAGTCGTAATCATAACATAACTAACTAATGAACCAAGCCTGTTCATTATCATCATCGTCAGTCTATTGCAGTCCACTGCTGTACATAGGCTTTCTTCAAGGACGTGGTGTACTTGGAGAAGGCCTATATACAGCAGTTAAAGTTAAGTTTAAACTAGCACAATCTTTGGGTTCTTGCATCCAACTACTCCCAGTTGTATAGCGAAGATAATTGCTTCACCTTGCCTGCTTATTACTGCATGACTATTAATATAAACTAATTCATAATCTATTAATAATATATTTATAAATGAATTCCTATTTCCCTTGGCCCTGTTCTATCCCGAGGGTGTCGTAAGAGTCAACTAACGGAGTGAGGTAGATAGTATCCACTGCAAGAGAGGGAAAACTCGAAACAAAGCCCTATATCAACCCGTCTGGCCAGCATGGTATAGTAGGCTAATATCCCTCCAAATGTATAGAGGATACCCGTGCCCAGCAGTGGGACGTTTATAGGTTGAAGTGTATGTATTACATGTATGTACACCATAACTAGAGAACGACTTTACCGATTTCATTATATTTTTTTAAGTTAATACTTTCTATCTATACTCCGTAAGATTCTTACGAAATATAAATAGAAAATTGTTTAACCCGGGCGAGGTCGGGGCATGCTGCTAGTATTCTATATAACAAAATGTAAAAGATTTCCATTCAGAAATAATTATATTATTATTATCTTACCTCGGCTATTACAAAACAAAACCAACTTAATCTACTCCGTGACTTTTAGATAACAAAGTAGTTATATGTACACAATATGTTATGTTTGTATGACATCATACAAAAAGTGTATGAGTGCTATGAAATTAATGCATTGAGTAACATTCCTTATTCTTATTGATTGGTTAGTGGCCAATCTGGTGACAGAGTTGTTCATCATCATTTCAGTCAAAAGACGTCCACTGCTTGAGATTTCCTCAGATTTGTTCACATTGCCTAAATAGGTCTCCGTCATGATCTAACGACTGATAACTGTTGTTCGACTTTTAATGTGCCCTTCGAAGTACGGAGACGCACCGATGCCAATACTATTACCATTACCTGGTCAGACTATCTAACGCTGGAAGCAACACGCAAAATACGCGAATTCGGCGCGGAGTTGCAGAAACCAGCCCGACATACCAATACCAACGCTGGAAGCAGAAACATCTACTAAAACTATCATTTACATCTACCACAACGATGAATACAGTTGAAAGACCTACCCATAGAACCTACCTATCTGCAGTCATAAAAACATTATTATGTATCGTAAATTAAAACCTTTCGTAGTTTAAATTTCGATACACGCATACAGCGTCAAACCTTGACACAAAATTACTTAACTATCTGAATTCGTAATAAATATAAATTGAAAATTTTGTACGCCATTGATAACAAAAAGAGTTCTGAAGCGGTTTTACTTAACATAGCTAATTACTTCGGTACCCTAAAAATCATCGCAATCGCTTACACTTACTAAATTCAATCTATCCGTTTAGTAGCTACAATGCCACAGATAGACCGAGAATTCCAACGTATGATAGCTCTTTTTGTTGTCGAGGCGATAAAAAAGGGTGAGACACTGACCGACGATTATACAATGAACCAGTAGTGCAGTACCCTTCCGTGATCACACACAGATATAAAATAAAGCTTAGTCAGGCGTGAATTTAGCCAGCTGATTAGGGGAGAAGTCACCAGGGTCGGTATTCTTTAGTAACCTACGCTTCGATGCAACGACCGACTTAATTTATAACATAGACCACCCGTGCTCCGCCTCGCTTTTTGACTGTACGTGTGGTTTAGTGGTGACCTCGCCATCAACACCGCGTTAAAAGATAGAGGATGTGTGATTAATGTATTTTTGTTCAGAATACCCCGTGACACAGAACTAGAATGTCAGGGCTTCCAGAATGTGGAAGCCATCTTTAAAATAATACATCCGTCACTTTCTATATAGCAAGGTCTCAGTAAAAATGACACGCGACTGTTAATTATTACTGTCAGAATTAGGGAAAGTATGGGTTTACGAAGAGGGAAAATTTTAATAACCCGATAGCTATTAGAATCTAATTAGGTTATTATTTAAAAGCAAAATACCATTGACTCATTGCGGAATATCCGCAACTCGCATAAATAACAACAAGATAGGTACCTACGTAACAAGAGGTTCCTACTATATGGAGCTTAAACGAGCTCCATTTAGTAGGAACGTCTAAAACTTAGAGTTTAGCTCTACCTAGTTTAGAATCAGACAGTCTGCTATGGCATAGACTGTCTAAACCAAATTAGGCACTGTACTGTGCACTATGATAACCAGATAATATCTAAATAAATCACTAGCATAATCCCTATTTCCCTTGGTCCCATTATAACTTGAGAAGGATTTTACCAATTTCATTATTCTTTTTTGTCTTTAATTGAAACAAAAAAAAAATTGAGAAAATTTCATAACACAATCCGGGCGAAGTCGGAGCAGACTGAATTTTCTAAAATTTACTAAAAATTTTTGACTATAATTGGCACCCAGACATAAGTCAAAGATTGTGCTGATCACATAAAGATATGTTTTCGGTGGAAATCAAGCTCACGACCTCCAGCTTAGCAGTCATGGTCACTTACTAGACCAGCGAAATATAAGTTTATATACCTAACTGGCTCATCGATCTGAAAATGCTGATATTGTAAAAACATTGTCAGCTTACCCATATACCTTAGGGTAATTTTTTACCCTAAGGTTATTTTTTACCCATATAACTTAGTTTAACACGTCAGCAATTTTATAAATAGGCTTTTACGAAATTCTTGTACGAGCTAACATTGAAAAAGGTGAATAAAAATCTAGAAAATCAATCGTGATAACTTGAAGTACCAACTGTGTGTACACATAAAATTTCAATATTATACGCATTTTACGTATAATGTAATAATCCCCATAGGTTATATAAAGTCTTATCTTATCTTAATATAAAAGTACCAATCACCTATGACGGTGTTGTGGGTAAAGCCGAAAATAAGTCGTGTCCTATTAAATATTAAATACCGTCACACATGGTAGCTATAATATATATTTATGTATATTTTCGTATCGCTTAATGCAACATCCTATCTTTCCTTCCTTCACTTGGCTGGTGTTACGTCTTCCATTTATGAATAGACCTTAGGAAAACAGATGCGAGTATGTATGGATGTAGTACCAGTACTGCTAACGAAGAAGGGCACGAATACATTACACAAGTTTTAGGAAAACGCGTTTAAAATTAAGACACCTAAGATACATATTCCCTTAGGTTTTGTGATCCAGTTGTGCCGTAAACATAGCAAAATAATTATTGAAAATTCGCATAATGTGTTTCTATACAGTTTTCTGATTTGATGAGTTTATAAGCGGACATCAGGCACAATCTGACATTGTTGATAAACTAACAGCCAGTCAGTCAAAACAGTCAAACATATAATACGACAAAACTAGCTCAGGAATTCCAATGTTAGAGCGGCGAGTGTTGCGTTGGTGCAGTGCATTACTAGTGGTATAACTTTATATGTTTGAAGAGGTTAGTGCATCGTAGTTTGCACTCGGTGAAATTATGTCGGGGTCTCGGCGTGTGTCTAACGGTATTGGATAGCCAGTTGCCGGTGCATAAACGCCGTACTGTGTTTTATTTACATTGCAACCAACATGTAACTTGATATATATGCTGTATATGCATAAGATTACTTAGTTATAATTTTAGAGATCCTTAAATAGGCTCGCTTACTCAGTCTACAAATAATTTACATGCAATTGCGCCGCTACGTGGATCGATAGTAGTAGTATTGATTTCAAGTTTAAAAGCGACTCTTGTATGTTTTTCTTATACTCTATTGCATATTTTACCTTTAACGAAAAAGAGAGGTAGTGTATCTATCTAAACGATTGTTGTATAAAACGGTGTGATTCTTAACTTATGTTTCATAGAAGGCGGTTAAGCAGTTTTAAACACGTGTCTTGTGGAACAAATTTAAGAAAGTCTTTACCTTAAATCAAAGGCGATATATAAGAAGTCCAATAGGAAACATATTTAAAAATTAAATTTGGTTGACGAAGTTACCCTATAAAGTGACAGATGGCCATAGTCGCGCCTATTATTCGAATTCAAAAGTAACCCTTTCTTTAACCCCTCATTTACGACTTGCGCGAGACGATAGCCAGCAGATACCTTTTAAGCATTTTACTCTCAGACAAACGCATTAACATTTGAACAGTCATAAATACTTTATAAAAAAATACTTTCACACCTACTTCTACGTGAAAAGGAGAGTAACGATTAATGATTTGTTGAATGAACAATTGTTTATGTTGTTAACATAACTGAACATGATAATAACATAATATAATAACAAGTGTTAGAATGCGGCGATATTATTATCTTACTTGAATGATACCATCACGTTATCATATCCCATCGACGACGTAACAAAAAATGTTATTGTGTAACAGAGAGCTATGAAAAGAAAACTGCTCGTGACTCATCAAGTCATCAAAGGGAAATCTTTCCGATTGGTATTTTAGTATCTTCTATATATTAATACGTTATGAAATACATTGCACGCTTTTTAAGCTAATTGTGCGCACGGAGTAGTGTGAGATTTATCTTATCACAGTATTCACAGATAAAGCACAGAATAGTTAATAGTATAAGTAGTTAAATTTCATACGGACAAGAATACTACAGAAAGTAATTACGGTCGTATTTCGACCACCGACCGTTTAATGCAAGTTTAATTAAAAATGCATAGATCTTTAGTGCTCATTTAAGGAAAAGAGTTGACCGACTTCTAAAAAGGAGGTTCTATTTTCGTCTGTATGTATGTTTTTTTTTGACAATGCGCTTCTGGTATTGCAAGTGTCCATAGCGTACGGTAACTGCTTACCATTAGGCAGGCCGTATGCCTGTTTGTAACTGTGGTAGTATATTAAATGCGATATGTTGTTTCCCCTAAGCATTTCCTTGTTTATGAATAGTTTTTTTTTCCTGAAACTATTAGTTATCCTATCGATCATAGGGTTTTACCGATAAAATATATGACAAGGAAAATAAAAACGTATCAAAAAATGATTTCTTCATTTAACTTAACCATTTACCCCACAGCGATTTATTATATTATGATAAATATAATGTAGACAACGGAGATATGTATACAGGGCCGCTAGATTAGTTTTTTAGGAAAATTCGATGCAGGTTATATGGCCGTCAGTGTATTAAAAGGTTTCTTATTTTTCTTTTTTAAAAAGACAACTCTAGACCAAGTAACCAGCCCTGTGTCGCGGGGGACACAAACATTCAATTATTTAACGTACGCAAAATACAGACTCGGGCCAACCATTTCACACACATCTCACAAATTTCTGTCCCGTGTGGGGATCGAACCCACAACACGCTGCGCAGTAGTAAATGGTGAGGTAACAACTTAAGCCACTGAACCAAACGTGCAGTCATTTAGTTCATTATATTATGTACAAAGTCTGCAGAGTAACAAGTTATGAAGAAACAGTGTAGAATATATATATTACTAGTATTAGGTTGGGTGTTTTGGTCCCGAGTCCCGATCGATATTGGCACCGGAGCTCGTAGCTCGGGCGAGGGATCATCCCCCGCGTTAATGGGATCATTTGTAGGGATACACCCTGATCGTCGAGACGGCCGCCTAAAGGATACCCT
The DNA here is from genome assembly GCA_947095525.1 of Trisateles emortualis. Taxonomy (NCBI): domain Eukaryota; kingdom Metazoa; phylum Arthropoda; class Insecta; order Lepidoptera; family Erebidae; genus Trisateles; species Trisateles emortualis. Next base: position 12,445,836 of record OX352736.1, on the reverse strand, counting down.
ATTGATGTAAAACGTAGACGTACTCCCGAAGCCATATTTAGTAAACAGTGTTTTCGTTTTATGTTGCACTAGCGACCTCACTACGATTCAGTATTATTAAAAGTAAAGATAAAATCTACATAGAGTTTTTTATTAAACGTAAATCTTTAAAAGAAATTCTCTAAATTAAAGTGAAAACTGCATAAATATCTGAGGCGTTGTTAGGAAGATCTAAGCGTACATAGATACAGACAGCGGAAAGCGTTTTTTTTACAAACAAGCATACGGCCCGCCTGATGGTAAGCATTTATACTACAAAAGATTACATTATGATAGGTATATTGCGTTATACAGCGATGTAGTTGTGTTTCTGTTTGTTAGTACAGGTTTCTAGCGCTCATTTAGGAATGCGTTTTTAACGAAACGTTTTCTTTTCCCAGAGATACTCCGTCATTAAACCCTGGGGTTAAATCATTTGCGTTGGCAACACACAAGTTTAATCTCTAGTATTGCAAGCGTCCATAAGCTACGGTAACTGCTCTCCATCAGGTGGGCCGTGTGCTTGTTTCCCACCTAAGTAGTATATAAAAATGTTTTCTTTGAAGGTTAAGTTGTATTACCATCATTACTGTGGATAATAACTTAATTGGAGGTTTATAGTCCAGCGGCAGCATAACATGTTTATTACTCTGATGAAGATATTCATTGGTAAATATTGATAGATTTTAATGTGATCGTTAACGTAATTTATAACATTAATCAAGACTTATGCTCGGAGCTCTGCACGCGTGGGTGTTGTTTTTTTTTTTCATATAAAATGTAGCCTATGTGCTATTCTGATGCATATTGTAAAATTTCGTCAAAGTCCGTATTATAGTTATCCTCACAATCTTTCAAGTTTGTAATATTAGTAGGATGGTTGAAGAGAGCCGGAAAAAGAAACAATAAAACAAATCTTTTCATGCACGAGGTTAAACAACATTATAAGTGACAAACAAAATTTGTTGATTTGCGGAATTGTGACCTTATAAAAACTCTTGTCAATTAGTCTAATTTTAGAATATTATTTCCCTTTGAATTGTGAAGGTTAACATCTAATTGGCAATCTGTTAAAAATATATTTATTAGTATCTAATTGGACTAGATCAGCTCATGCTTGGGAATAAAATCAGGCTAACAAGACTCGAATTCAATGTAGCTGAAGTATGAGCTTCCGCAACTCATGCCACTTATCCTCTTGTTTATCTATTGTGGTATGCCCCGCGCACCAACAGTTATCTTATATAATCTTGTGCCAATTGTAATCACGGGATTTTACAGGATGTCCTTAGCTGGTTCGAACTAATTCACGTTTGCGTATGTCAAATTTCCGTGGCTTCTGCCCCGTTCCATCTTTTTATACCCATTTCGATGAATAAATGATTATTATTATCTTTAGTAATAACTATATGTTTACAGTGTTGATAACTACAATGTGGCGCTACAGTGTTTTAAAAAGCCTTTATTAGTTCTGTTACTAACAAAGGTTTTTTTTCATATTACTTGGGTGGCCATCAAGTAGCATCAGGCGGGCCACTTACTACTAGTGGCCCGCCTGATGCTAAGAAGTTACCGTAGCCTATGGACGCTTGCATTTTTCTACACCAAGACTTTAAGATGAAGTATCCCTGGGATAGGAAAACGTTTATTTCAAAATGCATCCCTAAATGAGTGCTGGAGACCTGTCATGTTACTATATAGTCTTGAATTAAATGTCCAGCAATTTACTATCGTTACCTACTGCATCTGATGATAGTGTCCTCTGGCTTGCAAATGAACCAACTTGGTCAACGGATCCTTTATGTCGGAGGAGTATACATATTATATGGAAATATATCATCATTATCAGACTATTTGCGAGAAGCCAACAACTGTGTCAATTGTCGTACACCTAGAAAAGCCTTTGTCCAGAAATGAATTATAATTTTTGTACATTTTAGAATAGAAATATTATTTGATATTAATTTTCGTAAAACCCTATGTAAGTTTTATAACTAACGAAATCCGTCACGGCTGTGTTGTCCGATTTCGCATCAATTGAAATGTATCCAGGACACCTATTGACGTTAGGTTAGGTATGTATTTATGCAAAATTCTTGATCGGTTCGGTACTTATCGTTGCTTTGTATAAAACAGCAATATTAGGTCTTGACAGCGATTTCGTCTACGTGTAATTTGGTATATGAGATGGCCTGATGTGCCAGTAATGATTATTGATGTCATTGTAATTACAATTTTTAATGGGTCTTTATCAGAAGACCTACGAAGCAAACTGGTAGTATTATAATAAGTGTTAAATAAAAGTAAAAAACGTAAAATGATACTTAGTAGCAAAACGTCTGGTCATTTTTCTTCTTTTCATGTCAACAATTTCAGCAGCACCATTTAAAAAAAGCAGCTGCAGTTAATTAGCTAGTATTGAGCATAGAATAGTTAATTAGTATTGAGGTTTTATTAAGTACAATAGGTATCACTTGATCTTATACGTAGGTATAAATCTACGAATATCTTATTGAGGGAGGTGGGTGCCTTGTATGCACATATAATTTAGAAAAACGTAACACAAACATGGCTATTTGTCTATTAATAACATAAAATGTTACAAAAAAGCAGGTAATCATAACCGCGACTTATATACACTTTGTATAAATATATATTTGGTCAACAAGAAGCGAGAAATACCGCTAATAAACCACAGAGCTAACTGACGTGATGTAATCGGTAAATATTTGGATACTTGTCATAAGTCATGCTTGTTGAGGTAGATTGTTAGATAGTGTGAATGTGTGTATGGGACCTTTCATGGGATATAGCAATGTTAGTGACATAGATGACACACAATCGGGAGTTATCGAAGGCGTTGTTTGCGTAGCGCGACAGCCGCGGTCGGTGCGCGGCGGCTGGTCAATGAACTAAACAAAAACACCTACAAGTTTACACTACTGCGGCGCGGCGTGTGCGACATTATGTTAGGGACGCCACTCAACAGATGCTTATCATTCATGTGCATTTTATTATCAAAGTTGAAAATATTCAACACTTTTAACCCTTTTGGAAACAGTAATGTAGACACAATAGATGTTTTATTATCATAACGTATATAGGTACGTTACGTACGTAAACGTTTATATAGACGTTAACTGTCCTACAAAGTACTACCTAATTTTGAAATCTTGTTCTTTTATTATAGAGTTAATTTCTAGAGACAATCGGATTAATGTCTGGTAATGCATAATATGCATTAGTAAATAAATCTGATTGTCGAATTCTAAACGACGATGACTTGTACATATTATTAGTAGGTATGTTAGTAGAAACAAGTCGTCGTCGTGAGAAATTTCAAAAATGATGACGTGATGACCCGGATACCTTTGCGATTGACTGGACCAGTCAAAAAGAGGTAGAGAAATAGAGAAAAGAAATGACTTTGTCTTAGCAATGGGAAACCATTACTAAGATAAAGTCTAAATGTTTTATAATGGTAAAAACATTATTATAAGACAGCTGTTCACTTAGGTAATTTTAAAGATATTTTTTCAATTCAAATAATAAATTTATAAAGAATATTTTTGACAACCCTAAAGATTTATGTACGATAATACCGCACTTCCTACCTCAACTAAGTATAACCCAAAAAGTTTGTCAGGTGCTGATAATAGCAGTCGATCATTCGCTAATACAAACCAGTTTCACACTCGATAAGGACAAAATGTTTATACGCTCAAATGGTCGCGTCTCTGTGCTAAACAATATCACAGACTTTAGTATGTATTATAATCTGTATTCGTGAAAGTAGTAGAGTTATTCAGTTGTTTTCACTTGGCGATACAGTTGACTTTCAAGTTCTCAACAACCGCTTGTTACGTAGAGCTCGTAGTCGTGATTGGTAATTCGTATTATGTTCTTCCTGCATATTACAACATGCATTATTTTAATGTTATATTTCCATGTTTATCAACAAACTAAACTATCTTTATATTTTCGTCTTATTCATCTGTAATAACTAGTTCAATTAGGTACTAGGTATTTTCTGGGAGCTCCATGGGGTAAGATGGTCAAAATCGATATCACTATCTATTCTATCGTCATTTTAGTTAATTTAAAACAGAATAGTTTTTTATACTACCAACCTGATGGTAAGATGGTGATGGTTATCGTTATGGAATCTTGCAATGGATACACCAGGGGTAACGCGATCAGTCTCTTGGAAAAGTCTCGACAGGCTCAGTCCACAACTTAATCGTACGTGAATAAATTCCTCTGAAACCCCACAGCACATATAGAAAGATTTTGTAACGAATTTGTTTAAAAAAATAATAATAACAAACACTAGAAAGAAGTCTCTTTTTAGATATTTCAACGAATTCGTTATAAAATATCGATATTTGTCGATTTATAATCTAAATGATTTTGCTGTGAGAGTCTTACAACCAACGCTTCTTCTGACAGTACAGTACGATGTTCTGTTATACCTAGTATAACAGAACAGTGACATGAAATTTCTGTATCCTACCATATTGGTACTTATTACATTTTATTCATCGATGATAGGAGTTCGTCACTTTTACGAACACTACAATCGTTATTTACATATGAATATGTTATGACATATGACATTTATTTGAGAATACTTACCACATCTATCACATGGAGCAACTAGAAAAGGCAATTTGCTCAGAAACGTTTCACACTTCGATTGCTCCTTGTTAATAATAAATGCTTAAATATTCCTACTTGGCTTATTATAACTTTAGGAACTACAGAAGTAAATATAAAGTCTTAACAGATTTATGACAGAAAAGTGAAATACCTCTTTACAATAACCGGGAATTGAGCCACCGATTATGATACGTATATTGCATAAAGAGTTTGATTAGGAAATGTTATTTTAATATACATCGGGGAGGTAAGGTATGCATAGTTGAAAGCGGCTCGTCTTCCGTGTCCTTACGTCAACTAACGTTACGTATGGTACGATTTATTTTGTAATGCGGACTGCACGGATGGCGCATTAGATTAACTTTTAAGTGGTCACTTCGCCACAACCGCTGCAGCGCTGTATGTACGACATATGGCTAGTTTGATTTCCGCACGCCATGAGACAGATTATTTTTGTGATTTATAGATAGTTTCGTCTTTGTGTCTCTATCATGGGTAAAAATACATAACACGTCTTTATCACTAAAGAGAAGGACTTCTCTAGACTAGACTAGAGTCTGGGCAGAGACTCTTCTCTAGACTAGACTAGAGTCTGGGCTGTAAAAACTGTGCTAGGAATATTCCTAGCACAGTTTTTACAACCCAGACTCTGGGCTTATATTTAATCAATATGATTTTACCCGACCCTGACAATACTAACGCCACCGAGGCAGCCCCACTGGCATGGAAATCCTTACTAATATTATAAATGTGAAAGTTTGTGAGTATGTATGGATGGATGGATGTTTGTTACTCTTTCACGTAAAAACTACTGAACGGATCTGGATGAAATTTGGCACAGAGGTAGATTATGGTCTGGAATAACACATAGGCTACTTTTTGCAGCGATAACCAACATACACGCGGGCGGAGCCGCGGGCTACAGCTAGTATATTATAAATCAATCCTCAATGATAGTATGCCTTACTCTTATATAAATTAAAAATATTAAGAATCAACCAATATTATAATACCTAGGCCCACTTTCAGATGTCGGGACGAGTTTGATGCGTACAGGAAAGACTCATCATTTTATCCTAATATCGAGTTAAGAGGAATAAAGAAATGCAAGCCTTTGCCCTGCAGTGGGACTAGATGGACAATGGTGCGCGCCTTCTATCAACTGATTCTTAAAATGAAACTATTTTCATTTAATTATGTTCTACCTGTTTATATAAAAGAATTGATGCGATGTGTCGATCGTGAGTAACTACTCAATACAATTGAATATTAATGAATGTGTAAATAAGTTTAATGTAAATCTGTTTACGTTATGTGACATACTAATTGCACTTATCATTGTTTACCAACTATATGATTTCATTACAGTAGCCTATGTAATTATTTGTGTATGTATTTTATACGTCTAAGGTGCCAAATACCCTCAGAAACCACAAAGTCCTCATATAGATACATTTGTAAAGAAATTTGTAAGATGACAACTTTAAGATTGAAAATAAATTGCGATTTAGACGTAATTGTGTAGTCTCGGTACTTAATGCAATTATCCTCTGTTATGATTACTCAAACATATTATGTAACTGCTTACCATCAGGCGGGCCGTATGCTTGTTTGCCTCCTTGATAGTATAAAAAAAAAAGATTACATATAATTATTATGGTGGAACAGCTATAGGAACTCTTACAAGACGAAGACACTAAGGCAGTTAGGAATTTGATGAAATTAGATCTTGCTTCGAGACTTTAGAATCTTGATTTAGATATTTTTACTACTTACGTGGCAAACAAGTATACCGCTTACCGTTAGGTTATCCTAATGGTAATCAGTTATCTTAGCTTATAGATGCTTTCAATACCTATGGGCATTATACTCGCCTTGTCCACCCAAAAGGTTCTTAAAGGTAACTTCAATCTTTCGAATTCTTGTAACACCGAGGATTTTTGTTATGGGTAACCAGGGGATAAGAAAACGTTTCTCTTTTAAAACGTATCGCAAAATGAACACTAGAGACCTGTTTTTGAATAAAAAAGCTAAAATAATGCTATATTTTAAGATGTGTTGGCCAAAACTCGACAATTTTTGTCGAATGTAGATTTCATAACACAGTCGAACTACAAATCAAGGGAAAGTGAATGTAGCGACGTTACATGAGTGTGCCTTTAGACCGTGATGTAGTGATGCACACTGTTTGTTATTCGGCATTCCGACTATATTGATTACTAGCTGTTACCCGCTGCTCCGCCCGCGAAATCAATAACATATACCACGAACATCGCATATTTTTCTTATCCAATGCAGCCAGTGTAGCCTATGCGCTATTCATCTGTTTAGAAGTTCTGGCGTGATTGAGTAACACACACCAAATCCATCCAAACTTTCGTATTTAATAGTAGTAAGATAATATAAGTACCTATGAGGTGCGTTTCAAAGTATCCCGATTTCCACGGAATGTCCTGATAAGCATTTAGTTTGAGTTCGTTATGTAACACGATAATGGGGACACTAAATAACTTGTCTTCATTTTTTATCAAAATTCTATAAAATTTAATAGAGGGAAATTACATCCTCTATACACGTGTATTGGTTAATGTGGCCATCTCGCCACCAAGACCCTACCGAGTATTGTAGGTTCGATTCCTACATGGGATTGGACAAAATTTTGTGGGATCCATAACGGTTTGTACACTTTGGGTCTGTGAAAGGTATGTTTGTAAAGCCGCCTTCGATACAAGGCGTGTAGGTACCCAAGTGCGGGAGATATAATAATTTATACGTTAATAAATGTGTGTGTGACGCATTTTCCATCAGATTTTTAGCATGGGCTTCTTCAAGTAAGGATTTGACAGAGTCGGTAACGCGTGAGTTATCACTCATTTGTTGCCGACCCTGTTAAATCTCTGGTGTTGGAGGCGTCCATAGGCTACAGTAACTGCTTACCATTAGGCGAGCCGTATACTTGTTTGTCTTCTTAGAAGTGTAAAAAAAATGTATGGAAAAGTATTCCGACTTCGAAAACTGAAACTGAGGAAATTCTTATTCTCGTTAGTTTGTATTCGCATATTTATGTATTTTTTAGTAACGCGTGGAAAATTGCTATCAGTATACAAATGATACTCACGTACCTTTCTAAGTATTAAGTTATGGTGATGTTTTGATCGTGTAACTATGTACAATATAAGTGATATCAAAACGCCACTGGTGCAGTGACGTACACCGCTAATACTACTTATATAAGAACTACTTGCATCGATACCGTTACGCAACTATACGTGCTTGCTAATCTGACTTCGCTCTTGTTAAAACATTGTGATTAATTGATATTATAAACTTCCACGTATTTACTACTTAACATTGTTAATTAACGTATAAATAAGTTATTATACAATCTGATTCGGTCAGGTGTTGAAGTGAGATAGATAATTTCGTGTCCCACTCATCACCATACGAAGTCACATAGTCAGTAGCCGGTTTTAATTATATTTAATGTTGTTAAATGTAGAGGTATTAATATACGCCTCAATATTTGTGACTAAATTGATTTGGAATTAAAAAATCAACAGGTAGTTAATGGCTTGATTGCCTTAGTAGTTGCAAGGAAGTATCGTAGACATTTCCCGTTTGATTTAACGTTGATAGTACATACACACTACACACGTATACAAATAAACAAGTAATATAAACGTATCCATGATAGGGAAAGTACGTGATATGTTTTATGTACTATTTATAACCTTAGGATTATATTGGCATGCATGCAAATTATTTGTAGATAAGCATATAGGTATTATTTCAAAATAATACCAAGCGACAATGACCTTGAGAATATCATCGTAGCTATAATGTTGATGAATAAATGAAAAGCTTGTAATGATTTTTTTTATAAAGCCGACACAGACTGTCCGCATTAACATTTGCTCAAGGTGACCGCGCTCGGGAGTTGCGGCTGACTGAGCATTGGTTGAAATATTGTTGTTTGTTACGTACATCTACTCTACTCGTATACCATTTGTTTCTTTGTTAATAATTTGTAAAATAATTGCATTCGGCAAACTCTTTCGTATTCATGATGTAAAAGCACTGAATGCGTATTTTGCCTTCCAGTCACCGCGCTGTGCTATGTTTCTTGGGACTTCCGAACTTCTTAATCGATTGTTCTTGTGTCTGCTGGACAAAAAAAAACAAGCAACAACAAATTTTAAATTTCGTGCATCTATTTTGTTTTTCTTGACAGAAAACCCTAATATTTATTTTTTATGGGTATCAAGCCCAGAACCTCGTGGTCAACAGTCGCATTGAACGATCACCATACCACCGAGGCTGTTTGCGCATTAATAATCGTAGCCTCATTCTCAACACCATACAATATTTAGGAGTTTGTGAAAGTAGACAATAAGGATGTTGCAACCTTGTCGTCTAACTTTACAGGCAAGACAGGCAGCTTCATTTTCATTTACAATGCAACTGGTACTACTGGTTATTGCGATAGATAGTCAAGTTGCTTATTTGGGTCCAATGTTCCAGTCTAGCCTCAGACAAATTAGCCTAAAAGCAATCACTTTCGTCACCTATTGTATAACAATGCAATCGTTAGTTTGCACAGAGGACGGCAATTTCTCATTGGTCCGTTCAAGACCTTATCAAATCGCCGTACACAGCTGGCGATGTGAATGGTTATAGCATCTGACGGACGATTGAAAGGTCTCACATAGTCTGTTATTGATGCAACTTGACAAGGATATTAATCATATAGAAGTTATGGAATAATGTGGACTACGTTGCAAGGATATTAATCATATAGAAGTTATGGAATAATGTGGACTACGTTGGTTTCTTGGGTTCCATAAGTATTGGTGTTATGGAATAGAGATTCAATAACACTACGATCGAGCGACAACTATGGCATAAGATATGCCTATTTTTATGCAATGGTAGAGGAAGCCTAATAAATTTGTTTTTTTTAAATGCTAATTTAGCATCTGTTATATCAAAATTATCATTGGGAATACTTTCCCTGTATCTTTGAAGGGCAATATGAAGCTTCATTTTTACAATTATTATTTTTTATGTAGATATATTGTTCATCTTACTCAATCCTAACTATCATCTCATTACTATCTTGGATTTGTTACAGACGAAGGATAGAAACGTATCGTCGAAGGCAATCGGAATGTGTGCCAAGATTCGACCAGTCGTTCAGCGGCGCATGCGAACAGCAGAATCTGGAGACGACCGCACTTCAAAAGAGGTTTCTCGAAGGCAAGGCTAAACGGCAAGCCAAGAAGAATGATCGCAAGCCTGATTTGCCAGCCATTAGCGGTAATCTGCACAGCAGCGTTGTACATGTGGTAAGTTATTAATCTACATCAGTAAATGAAACTGGTTACTGACTCCAACTCCATTGAATCTTCAAGATATAAAACTAGGCAGTTCGATCCTTTACATGTATATAGTATCGAATAAGAATATGCACAGATTTTGGCGTTAGTGATTTAGTTGATTTTTGTAAACTTGATTAAAGCTTTCAAATGTTCCAGTTCTATACTAATGTCATGACTATCGATTTTCTTTCGCGCAATTTTGAATATGCGATGCTACATTGATGCAACTTTGCAAAACTGCCTATTTGTAAAAGTCATTCCTTGAAGATTATCAAATCACACTCTTTTATATATCAGCGTAAACGCCATATCTAAAATGAGTAATACGATAGTCTAAGTAAACGGAGTTGTAGGGATCAGATATAGTACGCCTAATGTAGGTATATCCTGCACGCTATGTTGATTAACGTTCTAACATTGTGTGACATAATTACATATTAATGGAGGTGTTATTTATTGAAGAACCGGTCAAGTGCGAGCTCAAGTAGCTGATAAGTGCCTCGAGGTTAATTATATTTCGCCGACTATTTACGACTAAGTGTCGAAAGATACCTATTAGTAGCTAGACGATATGTTGGGTACCACTTATTGTATTAAGATGTCTCCACTTTCTTCCCACTATTCTTTTACTTAACAAAAACAATTTCGTATTAAACGCCACTGCTGTCTTTATGTACTCTTACACTAATGTTTCTTGAAATTACCTGTAAATATACTTAATATTCTTCTTATAAGTTTTAAGAAGTAGGACATGATGGGATGAGCTGGAGTCTATTTTTTATTTTAAGTATAGCTTCAGCCTTAGCGGCTCCAGATTCCAGATAGATATGTGACGGTAGAGTAAGCAGGTATTTGTCTTGAAGTGGAATTTATCGATCATATAAAGAAAAGAACCTATATTTCAATACTCCAATTATAACGATCCGCAAAAAGGCTCACAGCAGGGTGTATAAAATTTGTTGATTTACTTATTACAGTTGACCTATATCAAATCCATTATGAAAGGTAGAAAAGTATATAACACGCCCAATTTTAATCCAACCCACTATGTAGAAGCTATATATGAATCGTACAACAGCATAATTTGTACATCTATAAATAAATTTAACTATCATATATTATAATGTACAAACAAGTCTCTATGATACTATAAATAATGCAAAACCTAATATGTGACAAGCTTTGGAACAATGTGGTCAAAAACAAGAAATACCACTTCTAAACCGGTCGCATGTACTCGTGTGTGCTAGAGTATAGTCATCTATGTTCATTTGAGCTTACCGTTATTTGCCATCAACTGTTTGACCATAATATAATGGGAAATGATACGCATATCAAAACTATTAGATGCCGGTATTTTTACTTAACAACGATGTATTACTTTCCTATGCAAATTGTAGAGTAATTATGTACGAAACACGTTAACAGACCTACTAGTATAATAAGAACAATTTCTCACAATTTTGAGCATGTGTGGAGCAAGCTAGGTTACGGTCCACCTGATAGTAAACGGTTACTGTAACCTAGAACGCTTGCAATAGTTGAGGGATATCGTGGGTGACCTTGTCAAAATACATAACGCTTTAGTGGCCCAAGAGACGAAAAGCGTTATTCTCTAAGGTCATGTAAAACATTACGCGCTAAAAACTGAATGCATTGATCAGTTTATCTCATAAGGAGTCCATATAAGGTTTTTTTGTGGCTGGCATTATTGACATTAGTTTGTATGTGTGCTGTACAGACAGTCTGTAAAGAAAGAAATGGATGAAGAACTTATCTATTACGTCATTATATATACCAGGGATGAATCAGCTAGATGTGTAGGGCGGTGACTCTTCCGAGGAACGAAATTAAACGCAAGGATTTCCCGAGTATAAACCGTGCCTCATTTGCACTTGACAACAGTTCATCACCGCGTGCTTACATAGCCTTTTTACTACGGTCTGGACATCTACTTCTTTCACTTCACCTATTCTCATTAATAATTTCTTACATGCATCGGCTGGGTTATCTTGACTGTTCTTCAGAACGACCTCTATTAGGTGCTTAGTTTTTTACGTTAGTAATTACTTTAGGAAATTTAGAAATATACGTTGCCTGTTACCTATTTCTAGTAGTTAGTTTTTAGCTTCGTGTGATGTAATAACTTCCTTGTTAGTGTTATAGATCACGTGTGCAGCTTACACGTGTTTGTATCGATTTGTAATCTTATACTATGGCAATGCTTAATGCTTATGCCGAGGTCTCGTTGTGCTCTTTATCTTGATTAAAGAAAGTTGTCACTATTATATCAACTTTGATCATTTTTGATTAGTATTTCAAACCCTTCAACAGCAATAAGCACATAATATTTATATTCAAGGCTTACCTAAGTCACTCAATATCCTTGTGCAAGATTCTCTACAATAATACGCCCCCTTTCCACAAAAGTGACGTCATCATGGCATGACGTTACGGGTGCAAATTTGTCTAGGTATATTTGGTTGTACTTCTTCCACGTGTTTCTCCGTTTTGTTTAGACTTTTGTTATAATTTATGATGATATAACGTAGAATTATTAAATGCTTACGTAACTATAAATCATTTATTTCTCTATTCAAACTTCTTTGGAACATACTTTTTTTATTTTACAATAATGACATTCTTGAAAGAATTGTAGTTTATAAGGATGTCGGCATACTTTAATACCTTAGACTAAAACCATAGTAATATATCGTCATCAGCCAACGGCAATTTTACTGTTGGACATATCCCTCTCCCATAGCGGCCCATATTTTCCTATTTTCTGATATATGCATCTAGCTTTTGACGACCGCCGCTCTATCCGAATTGATGCTCATCTTGTGGTGAGTCCACTCTTCGGTTGCCTGGTTCTCTATTTTAGCATTTGTTGGCTTCAACCCACTTCAGTGTACTAATTTGGATATTTTATTATTTCAAAACTAATTGCATAATATTTAAAGGGAGTACTGTCGTGTAGTCCTAAATAGAAACAATGCACGGAGTCGCGTTTGCGTTCGCCGTTCAGTAGGTCGAGATGGGGAGATAATTAGTAGCAGCACGTGCTGTATAAGCGGCGCTTCGCCACACCGGATGTTGCTCGACGTCAATTGACTTGACCCTCTGGCATCACATCCCGTGCCTCCGAGCCATCGAGCGCTTCACTTTACTCAGCACGCGACATCTAACTAACAACTACTATTACATTATACTAAATGCTTCAACTAAATTAGAATTGGTATGATCATGAACTCGCTAGTGTATATTAAACAGCTCTTAGAAGGAACCGCTTTTCATTTATGATGTCGATCTATGTTTCAGGATAAAGTATAACTTATCAAAAGGCTTTTTGGATTGGCAATAAAAATTGAGTACATACTAGGAAAAGACCTATAAGTGAAGCTTAAAGAGCTTGTTTAACTTCCTTTCCTTAAGGAAGCTTTATGAGTTTATCTCATAAACATACTAACAGGTCAGAAGGCAATTCTGTTAGTTTGTCTAACATTTTTCATTGCTGAACTGCACTTTACATAACTTGTCATACCTCCCTTTTTCAATGAGGGAAGTACGAATTATGTTATTTAGGTCTAGCTCAGACGAATCTTTTGTTCGCAGAATATAAGTTACATTTAAGTTTTTTTAATAAGTGTTATACATGTCTTATCAATCTTTATAATCCGAATATATTCTACGGAACGTGTCCTAGGTTGAATGAAGGACGTTTAACCTCCGCACGACGAGGGTCTCGTTTGCATTGCGCAGCGGTTTTGCGAATCTTTGTCGCGTGTAAGGCCTACACGAGACAAAGATTCCTGGCAGTGGGGGTAACAAAGTAATAGCTACCGATTTTACCTGCGCTAGATCATGTACATGTATAGGTACGGTAGGGCGGTCTGTGGTTGTGCAAACTGCGCGAGTTTCACAACGAACGCCTCGCATTGTCTCGCGCCGTTCACCGCGACGACCTCCGTGCGCCTGCGCTGTTTTCTGACACATTTTATAAGTCACTACATCTTACGTACTTACTATTATTTGATGGTTCAAAACAACAAGCTTAATTTTATGACTGTCGGTTAAATATAGTGTCCCCTAAAGGATATCTACCTCAATATTGGCTTGGTAAATAGATAGATTGTCAGTCGTAAACAAACAAAGTCATTGAAGTGACTCATAACATTGGTTCTTCTGCTAATTTAGTTCTGGAGCACTGCCTAAATATTACAATATTAGTCATTGTACATACGTCAATTACTTCATGATGATTACTCATACAAACAAAATGTAAGCAGTGATTTTTGAATAACATAATAACTTACAGTATAACGTATCTTTTAATATTTTATTTGACGTGTTTAAAAAATACATATATTTTGAAAACTGGAAAATATACTTTTATTATACACTAGACGTTTTTATGATGTTTTAATGTAGTATAATTAGTATTACGTATTTAGCGTCAAGCATCAAGGTCATTAATTAAAGACAACTGTCAAATACATCCTGAATATATTATGGATATATGTTTCTTTAGGCTACATTGGCACTGTGGCTGGTCAGCCACATTGTGCGATTTGGTTTTTCCGACAAAAAAGTGTAATATCAGTCCAGTTCAGAGTCTGGAATTGTGCCCGGTTCATGGCAAACCGTTCATCATCCTATTACATCGCCCACCTGACTACATGTGCCTTGTTGGTCTAGTGGTCGTTGAGTGCGACTGCCGATCACGAAGTCCCGGGTTCGAAAAAACATATTGCGTTTTTCTGTCAAGAAACTCACAATAGATGCCCGAAGCTATGAAATTGGCGGTGTTTTACCTTCGTGCCTCGAATAGTATTTACATAAAGCTGTTGGTCCTACGCCTGATTTCTCCCCGGCCGTATAGGACTGCCGTCCATCGGACTGTGAGAGTGAGGAAATAAAGAGTGTGTTTGCGCACAAACTAGCGCACTATAATATCTCCCGCGCAGATGGCTAGTCTCCGTCAAGATTAGCCGCCATAAATAAATAATTCATCCTAAAATTCTCTTAAGAAGATATTACTAAGTCTATAACTATCCCTTCGGGAAATAGGCGTGGTTTTTATGAAAACAATATTTAACATTGAAAATGTAGCATATTTTATCCTAAAAAAACAAGCGTTATAGAGGGAGGCCTGATAAAAACTCAAGTGCAAATATTTTAGTTATACGAGTCGGTTTTAATCTCAGTAAGATTACCGAGTGCAACTTGGCGCCGCACTGTCACTACATTGCTCCCACAGTTTCATATAGGTACATTAAAGACTAGACGACTAAAACGATTTTACTTATATACAAGTAAAATCGTTTTTCCTGGCTGACTATTATCTAATTAACACACAGCCAAAACTAATATTTCCAAAAGCTAAATTTTAAACATAGGTTATGTTATAACGTATGTATATGCTTAGAATGTTTTTTTTTTGAACAATTGATGTCTAATCTTTTTTAAGAAATATTTTAAACAACTTAAATAACAATACTTACTCTGTATCTGTATGTTTATTGATTTCGACTGAGCTAAAACTAAATTCTTACTTATCATTGTAAACGTAACAAGGCATCCACAGGACAGGCGTGCCTAGCGTAGGGCTAATGGATACAACGTGTATTTTTGTAATATTGATAATAGATTGCTTAATAAAAGGTTTTTTTTAAATATCAATATATTTTCAGGATTTAAAAAAAAGCCTGCATAAACAGAACTACTTGAATAGGCGTCATAAAATTCCTTACCATCATTCATTTTTGGAAATTCAGTCCCGAAACGGTTAAATAATAACCTGGTTTTACCCGGTTGAAGTCGGGGCGAGTAGCTAGTTGACAATATAATCAATATTTACATGGTACTTATATATTTTTCTTTATATATGCGTTATATTTGTATGGCGTTATCACACGCATGCAATTGCAACACTATGTTGCGTGATCTTCAGCACACTTACACTAATTACTACAGATGGTCTATGCGACAAATGGTCAAGTCTTATCTGTCAATTAGGCAACCTTACTGCACAATGTTTTTCATACTGAACGCCCTGAGAACCATTATATTATAAAGAAAGATAAGCTACCTTCATATGAAGCCTTGCCTATAAATTTTAAATATGAATGTGATAGATACTTCCCGTACACAGAAAAAAAATAGTGCTAAATTATATAAAGACTTAGCCTGGGTGGGAATCAAACCCACGACCTCTGGCTTAGCAGCCAGGGGCTTAGAGTCAGGGTTCGCTTATCAAATTGCTTAAAAATCTATAAATATAACCAAACCAACAAATTTACACTTTCAAATATTTTTTTTAAAATACATTTACACTTTCCCCGCACAAGTGTCATATTATAAAGACTCGGTGTTTATAAGGATTCATCGTAGTATATCCAGGCTTACAAGAGTTATAGTGCCGGTTCTACGGGTTGCCAGATCGAAAAATATATTATATCTTGACAAAATTTAGACCAAATCCTTACGGAATAGAGGCGTGATTTTATATATATGCTCAGTAGGACGCGAGAGGGGGAGAGGGCAGCCGCCTCCTCCTAGAGCTGAGCTACTCTTTGGATCTCGGTAGCTACATTAAACATTTTTTTATAAAATCACTTTTACCCCATAAAATCTTTTGATTTGCCCAGCCTCATAGTCGAGCAAACTTCTAGATCTGCCCCTCCCTAGACAGGCAAAATTCATCATCTGTTTTATCCTGTATAAGCTGGGTACTTCCATGTATGTACTGTTCGCCTATTAAGCGTAGACGAATCACATTATTGAATTATCCGGCTACAAATAAAATGGCATATCGCGCCGGAACTAGGCGTAATAATTATGAAACTGATACGAAAGATTATAAACATTTTGAGGCAAGCTTGGGAAAATGAGCGTATAATTGTCAGAATTAATCGCGAGCGAGGATAGGATGTATGACATTATTACAAAAATATAATTTGCTTAAATTGTGATATGCTAAAAAAGGCCCAAATTAAAACCACCCATTTTCATGCATGAAGAGTTTGGTGAACGTAGAGGAAGCAAAACAAGTTTGGGTCCGGATCGAAGCAATTTGCGTCTCTGCTTACCCCAATGGGCGATGAGCGTGATGATATATATGTATGTACCTACATATAGGTATAATTAGCTATCGTACAGTAACAGCACATATACACGTGATGTACATGGACTTGATTAAATCATTTACCTACCAAGGTCTGTTGTTCACACTTTGTCTTATTGTTTGTTATCTGCTACTCATGTTTACATTGTTGTGATATACCTAAACTCTCTTGTAGTACGTGGAACTCCCAAGGAGGGTTATATTTTTCTGATGTCATTATATCGTTAAGTTTGTATGATATTCATGGTCGACATTCGATCGCAATTTTAGCTTTTTGCACTCCTAAGTGTAAACTTTGATTGCCAAATCTCACTCTCATTCCTTAGTGTGCGCAATGTGCTCAAAAAAGTAATTCGTTTTTTTCACGTATTCATATATAGATTTGTTATAAACTTTACAGCCGTGTTTAAATTCACCGACAACCTCTAGATATAGTATTCAGCTTACGAGCAGTTCTGTAGCTAGGAAAACTGTCGCCCAGGGTGAGATGTTACGCCCTTCAATGGCGCAGGTTTATTATACACATGTGCGTCCCCTGGAGGTTTACGCCTCTAGCGCGTGCCTCTGTAGCCAGGCTCTGGCTACGGCGCTACTTACATCGACTGTCTTCTCTATCGATGAGTATATCAGAAGCTAAGAAAATACAATATGAAATTCAGTCAGCAAAAGAAAGCCTATAATAAAGATTATAAGTAATTCTAGTTGCTAAATAATATAGTAAAATAATGTTTATTTTACTATATTATAACTATTATTATATTAACTAGGTAGTCGTATTTTTAAGACTCTGTGGTATGTCAGACAATACAGCAAACCTTCCTTAGTTATCTATGCCTATATGTGAAGATAGGTACGCTAGTTGTCAGGCAGTAGAATTTGAAACTAGAGGTAAATAATACATTGAGAAAGGGAGGGCGCAGTGGGATTTCTCGCTTAAATCGAACAGCAGCGTGACTAGGGAAGTACCTATATACACCTTATGTCCGTTCTATATTCCCGCCGTGAACTAGCGCAAACGTAAAATCCGAGCTAAATAATATTATCGAGTTTAAAAAATTGGGAAATACCACAAATATGTCGTAGTCGAGTCATATATTTATCTTTATTTGCCCAGTTTTGGGGAAACCCATTGCAAGTTTGTTTGACAATATAAGAATGTATTCAAAATAGCACATGATTTTGTCAACATAAATGCAATAGAAGCTTATACTCAGCCGCGAGGTGCTTTAATTTTCATGTAGTCACAGTAAATCACTCTCCCTCTTTCCAATTTGATGTCGGGTTGATTAACTAAAAGGCCCAGCCTATCAACAATGCATACCGTTGTTTAATCTTCTTTAGTTTAATGTTTACAAACTTTGTTCGGCGATTTGTAATGTAAGTAATGAAAATATCAACATTTAGATAACAGCAATACATACCTTTGTTAAAATAATCGCGAGAAATTTTTATCACATAGATTGGAATTTTTTGATATATGAATATAATCTCACTTATTCTGTTGCATAAAAGTAGTGTGCAAATTGTAAGTTTTGCGGTTTGGGTTTAAGGGTTGTTCGCTGATTTTGTTCTCGGTATAAAATAATGTGTTTTATTATTATATTCGAGTAAAGTCCAAAAATTAAAAGTCGATACTCATTGTATATATTTGTTTCAGCAACAAAAGTTCGGATGTGGTGATTACGAGCCACCAGCGAAGATACAATGCGGAGGTGGCGCTGGCGGCGGAGGCGTGGGAGGTGAAGCTCTCACCAAGTTTTCAGTAGAAATTGTTCAGCAGTTGGAATTCACAACGTCAGCGGCTGATTCGCAACCTCAACAGATTTCAACAAACGTGACGGTGAAAGCACTCGCAAATGCTGTCAAAACTTCCGGTTCGCCACCCTTGCCGCAAGCACCACCACGTGTGCCAACTCCCTTGGACTGTGAGCGTGAATGTAAAGCCGAATGCAAATCGGAAGTGGCCGACGATGACTTCGTGGGTCTCGATGAGTGCGCAGCGGCTCTTGAACGCGACGCAGCCTCCGCCTTCCCTGGACTAGCCGATTTGATCGGCGAGGACGACGGTGACGATACATTCGAAGATTTAATCACTGAGATATCTGAGTACCCGGAGTTCATGAAAGACTTCGATATCGATGGTGGGAAAATGAATGGTGGTGTTATTGGTTTGGAACCACCCGAGGGTGAACCGGCGCCGAGACCTTATGCAGGTGGTGAGATGTCACCGGCAGCGCAGACTTTGAAACATATGGCGGAACAGCACCAGCAGGCGGCGGGTGGAGACTGGGCGCGTTACCGTGGCTACGGCGGGTACCGGCCGCGGCCCGCGCCACCTACCATCGACCACTTGCACATGACGCAGCAGCAGCAGTTGCATCTCTCACAGCCTCATCATAACCTCCAGGTATGTGCACCTTTCATTCTGTTCATGTTAGTACTAAATATACACTGATATTTGTAAGCTTAACTTGCCGCGTAGCTTGCCTTTCACTTAAGAGACAGTGGTAAAACTACAGAGTGAAAATAATGTATAATGTTGCTCATTGATTTCATATCAGATTATAAATATAATCTGGTACCGGTAATGATGACGTGTTTATTCAATCATTAATCATATTATCTTATCAAAGTCAATGTCATTTATTTATTTAGGTCACCAAGTAATACTTATGAATGTCAATAAAACATAATAGATCTAGAAGAAGTCTACTTGAAACCAACACCACAGCTAAATTAAATTTCTTTCGTATTAGAATCGAGAATCGAACTTGTGATACGCAGTATTCTGACACCGCGGCGCGCGCGGGCGTTGGGTACAACAGTTGTGCTACGAAGTAATAATCAACATTGTATGTCTTAAAATATTCTTATTATACATACTAATGGACTAATAGTCGGTATATCTAGTGGAAAAACAAGCAGTGGTATTACAATGTACCAAACTTTGAAGTGATACCATTCCCGCGTTTATTACAAAGCGCTTTTATTGTGTCCTATCGTTACGATTCAGCAAGTCCATTAAAAAGTACAATATTCTCATTTCCTTGTTACGTCATAAAGTGTCGGTGAATTGCGTTTAGTAATTATTAGAAGACTTTTTGTTGAACAATTCGTGACGTGAAAAGACATAAAAAACATGGAGTCTGGTGTAGTATCGACCGGGGAGGGCTTGCGCGCGCTGATCGTCGCGTCGGTCGAGTCGACGCTACGCGCTCCCACCGCGGGTACTTGGAACACTGTGACGTCTATCCTCATGTTGTATAACTACTAGACAGAGATAGAACTACTTCATATTTTAAAGACAACCGCTTTTCATTTGTCTAATTACCTCACAAAGATAACTGTCGAATTTTGGCGCGTTTACTTTAATTGTATGCCACAGTAAAGCGACTGAAACCATTGTATACAGTTAATTATATGTAACCATATAAGTTTTATTAAACACGTGCGTGTATTGCGAATAAGCAGATGTATCGAAAGCCACATGTTTTAGTTTAAGGCCGTACCATTGTAAACAAGGCTCGGGCTGGACACAATGTACCAACATTAGTATGGTGTCTTGCAACAATGCGTACATTAACCACTCACTTACATAATAATGTTTTAATGTGATGATTAAATTATATCGATCACTGTACTGGCCAAAACTGCATAGAATACAACAGTATTCATTTAGAATATTTTTGGGTAATAGTGAAAATAGAGGTTTAAAATCCTAACGAATAGATAATTGCGCATTTCTTGTGGCATACATACATAGCATCACGCCTTTTTTCCTAAAGAGGTAGGTAGATATAAAGAAAAAAGAAATATAATATTTTCGTCACAATTCCAGACTTTGTGCCGCTTTTGAGAATTGCTAACAAAAAATAACACTTTTCCTAACTCGGCAATCGAACCCGCAACACGAGCGCAAACATATGCTCTGAAACAAATAAATAATTGGTTGTGATCGCTAATGAAAATTATATGTGAATGTGAATAGGGGGTACCTATACCGTACCTACACATACTTATGTTCGAAAGCTCATAGAGTTATTTAAATATCGAACAAAGACACATATTTTGATTTTAAACAAACAAGCAAACAAAAGCACAAGCTCGCACACGCCAAGCTCGATGATTTCCGAACTGTAAAACACTAATTACTATGAATAATTAGAAGACTCAGTACATCTAAAATAAACAGTCTGACTCTACATAGTGCAGTACGCAGCTTTATTGGAATCAGAGTAACTACAATAGTACTTTTTTTCTGTAAAACAGTAGGTCAAGCTCAAAGTCAAAATTAATTTTATGAAGGTTATGAATATGAATGTAACAGAAAATCTAGATATTAGGATATTTATCTATGGCCAATTTGTTGACAAGGGTAGAGCTATGAAAAGAGTTGGATAAATACTCAGTTTTTGTTTTGTAATGTATATTTTACACATTTTGACATTTTAAAGCAGTAATTAACACTTAGTAAGAAGAATAAAGTACATTATAGTAGTTTGAAAGGCACCTTGTGTTGTCAAAGTAATTAAACATTTCTTCACGGATCTTAGAGTTTAGCTATGACCTCATCATCACTCTATCAGGTTTATAATCTTAGCTCATCAGTGTGTGTTACCCCGCTGAGTTGAAACAATAGTCGCCAGTTTTTTTTAACATAATCCCAGACACCGGCTTCTGCGAAACATTCGATTTTGTTATTCATTTTTCTACTCATATACGCATATAGTTTTCATCTAATATATGTAACCACTAGTTGGTGCGTGGATGACAGCTATCGTTTCAGCCGTTTAGTTGTGAAAAGGTATAATCCAATTTTTCTAAGTGTGCAGCTGTCATTGTCAAAATTTTGCAATGTTTGCTGAATTGGAACAAAATTTCAATGATAATTATATTAATTTTGATTGATAGGTATGTACAGTAATGTAAATAAAAATATTATATCGAAGACGGATATAGATACTCAAATAGCGCAGACGACACGAAAAAGCAGTACTGTACTGACAGGCACAGGCGCCTGCGGGGAGGTAGGGAGGAGAGGGGGCGGGTGAATTCAATCATCCCAACAAAAAACGAACTAACAAACAAACAGAGTTACTTTCGCATTTATAATATTAGTATGGAATCAACTCATAACATAGGAAGTATTCTGAGTATTTATATGAAGTGGGTATCATCTACTGAAAGTTTTAAGAGCGGTAGCGCACCATACAAGTGAAGTAAGTCTGATGACTAAGGACCTCTAAAAATCATAGCACCCATCGTTCCTGAGTACAGATTCCCAGTACTTTAGGTATAGATAGAAGAGAAACGTTTTCCTATCCCAACATTACTAATAAGAATAACCCACAGCACTAGCACAGCGTTCAAAAATGTTTGTATCGGTAACAGACTATTAATGCCCCAGGTTTTGCAAGCGTTCATAAGCTACGGTAACTGCTTATCATCATTACGGTAACTGTTTGCCACTTAATTAGTATAAAATAGTCATTAAAATCAATGATTTATCTGGAAACAGTATGTAGGTACTTGTAATATACACCCACTTAAAACAAGATTAGAGTATTTATAGTAGTGTGACGCAGAATCTTAGTCCATATGTTATCAGAACAATATGTATCGCATTAAAATCTCTGTTTCGAAAGTAGTGACGCCGACACGGCCGATGACACTAGAAGTGTATTTTGAATGGAATAAAAAGAGTAGGCTCCCGTCGATTGCTTCCTGTGCCGACGCGGAGTAAGCAAGCGACCACGTGTCCCTTCCTCTAGCGCGTTTTGTATCCACCCACACCTAAGTAATTATGTATAACACACTAGCTGTTGCCCGCGGCTCCGTCCGTGAAAACAAAAACAAATATATCCATTTTTTGAACAATTCATTTGTGCTGGATACAAAATCCTAAGCTAAATTACGAGTGAATTCGTACCTAACATCCACTTGTCAATCCATCCAAACTTTAGAATTTATAATATTAATAAAATAAGCAAAAATTTCATTGTACAATGTCTGACATAATTTTGAGCCATTTTAAAAGTAATAAGAGTTGAATTAGTATATTCATAGAGCGATATTCACTGTTAGATGAAATAGCGTTAAATGGAGCTTATTACAAAAGATTCAGAAGAACCCTTTTTTTATTATCAGAAGCTAAGCTATATCTGATCATTTAAAAATAACTTCCTAATATCGACTCATGCATTTCAATTTGAATGGCCTTTAGTTCTTAGTTTTAGAGTTAGTAAACCTGACTAACCTGGAGGTCGTCTGTTCGATTCCAAATCAGGTCACATCTTTTTTAAAACAGTAAGAACCCGGTAGGATGTGTCCAGGCACTTCGTATTTGGCTCCTACTTAGCGATAATACTACAATGTACGCATGACTATTATTTTATCAATATATACGTTATTTTTTATATAATATAACGTGCTCCAGATGCCCTCTTTTATCAAATTCTAAATCGACCTGAAAGCTCTGATAACATAACTGAATTCTATACGACGGAATAAATTAATTAATAAAGTACTGTTTTATAAAAAAAAAAATGATAAAGTTGTATTGGGTATTTTTTGTCGAGATTTGTGTTCAGTGTCAGCCCGGTGTATGGGTTTCACCCCCCTCCCCCCCCCCCTTTTACATGGGAGCAAAGCCCCCTTTTACGTGGGTGTCTTTAAAGTACTTACAGTTAGGTTTTGTCAATATATTCAATGGTTTCTTAATTGTTTAAAGTATATAATAAATAAATACTAAAATACAAATATAAAACTTATGTTTTATGTTGTTAAATAAAACATGTTTCTCAATCGTCAAGAACTTGAAGGTATTCCAATTTCTAAAGGTAACCCTACCCTGTTTTAATAATAACAGAAAATTTACGAGATTTTTAAATATTGCGACTTTCTTTTGTCGTAGAAGCCATACCATATATTGTATAAGAAAATCTTTTTCGGCCGTAGCGACTAAAGTTTTAAAACGATATTTTGTTTTGATTGAAACACAATTTATTTCATGTACTTTGTACTTATATTAATTTTCACAATTATATGAATACTATTTCGGTACGATAGCTGAAAAACATAACAGTCTCTCCACCATAAGGGGTGATATCTACGAAACATATCGTTCTCCAGGTCGGCATAGCGTTCCCCTGGTCTTCGTATCACGCGCCGACGACGTCGGTCCGCACCATGCAGCCAAATTCGAGCCTCATCGGAGAAAAGTATACTACTCCAGTTACCTAGTATCCAAGATAGGCAATAGCAGCCGCTTTAAGCCTTTTCCTCACAGTCTTTAAGCTAATTTGTGCTCCTCGTACCTCTTTTCGATACTGGTTTCTTTTGATGTCTATGTAACTGCATTCGATCGTCAGTTTTTTAAAAATAAGCGCCTAATTTTCTATAAATATTGATACCTATTGTATAAATTCATCCATAACTTGACATTCGGAGAGATGAATGAAAATGTATTCTCGGTAAAAGATTTAGTCGCTATTGGTTGGTGGGCGTAAGTGACGAAAGCGCGTGGGCCGCTCTATTTCCGCAGCTACAGCCAGCCCCGGTGACGAATTCAGGGACTTTTGACGTCACATTCAACGAGCCCCCCGACATCCTTTGGCATTTAAGCAATATCTGCGATCTATATTTAGGTACTTGAGTTGCCCTTTCAATAAAAAATGGCATTTAGAATATTTCTGTCTAAGAATCTTGGTAATTTGTGAAACTAATTAGTCCCGAACAGCATTATTATACTGTATTAAAGGCGAATTATAAACTTTATAGTAATGCTATCTTTGAGGGTGGGTGGAGGTCACTTGACAAGCTCGATTACTCTGTAGAATGACCTTGATAGCTATCTCTCCTTATGACATTAGAGGTTTTAAAGGTACTCAATTAAATGGAAATTCTAACCCGTACTTTTTTGTGGATTTTTGGTACCAAATTTGAGTTGAATGTAAAAAGTAATATTCAAATGATGTCCATAATAAATATTAATACAGTTGTTGTTAAATAGAAAAACATTTTTCATTTTAAGAGAGGTAAGGCACCATACTAGAGAGCAGGCCCGACTGGGGAAGGACCTCCACCTTACAGAAGACCACAGCCAAATAACTACACACAGCGGTGTAGTTGTGATCTTGTGTGTGAGTACAGGTCACCAGCGCTCATTTAGGGATGCGTTTTGAAATAAACGTATTCCTATCCCAGGGTTACTAGACCTGGTGTCAAAAAATGGGATGGCACATACTAGGTTGCCTACTGAAAAAACAACAGACAACTGAACTGGTGTTGTTCAGATTCTGTTACCGTACTCAAATAATTTGAATTTACTCTTTAAAACATATTTTGTCTTACCTACATTTGAGGGTATCAAATGATTGATAGGGGATCACGTGACCCACTGATGTTGCCGGTTTATTCAATGAGATAATGATTGGCATGCAAAACACAGCGTAAGGTAAACATACCGAGACGGTGGATTATTCTTAACACTGTAATTTGCGTTGCAGACTATTGAGGTTATAGCAAAGAGTTCTTGTCGATTTCTTTTTGCCACTCTCAAATTCTTCGTAAGACATCAGCATTTCAATCCCTGCATAAATAATTTGAAATTTATCTTAAACATTATTCATGTTAGAGTATTTCTACCTGCGTTCTTGATAACAATCCCAAGTTTGGGTCATACGAAAAAATTATGTACGGACAGATAACAGAAACGCCGTTACGTTGTCTGGCTTGACAATAGTGTAAGCAGCATACGGGTTAGCGGACTTAGAACGATATGATATTGTTGGAGAAAAACAAAAATCGCGGGTGCAGGCGGACGGAGCGCGTGAAACAGGTTTCTCGTGCGTCGAGGCTCGAGTGCGGTGAGGCGCTGTGACGTGTGTTCACCTCCTCCGATAGGCAGCTGTCATCGTGTTCCAATCTCTAATATTGTGTCATTATGCGCAAATAGATCAATTATACATGAATTTATATGTATGTCTCTTTTTCTTACTAGATTGATGTAGTTTCTACTTTATTAAACAAATACTGTACCATATCAATAAAGTATAAACTAACAAACTTTAATGGCCGTGTTTTGTATTGTTGTTACTGCCACACCTTATCGGAAATAGAGAAAAAATGTTCTATCTTCGATTTTTTGTCGCCTTGCCTACCCAAACGTAATGCTTTCTTTGTAGCTATTTGCAGGTAGCTAAAACAGAACATTAAAAATTAGGCGCCGCGTCATTGTAGGCTCTTGATCCAGTTAGATATTCGATTTGACATTCCATAAACGTCCATAAATGCTTCATATATAACAGGCGATGTCAATCCTTTATTCAGTCTTGTTGTCAGGCCATACCACTCAAACAATATAATACATGTAGGTACTTACGTAACATTAAATTATACATGCTTAATTATTCCATTCGTCAAACAAGTTTTTAAACTATTTTGTTAAGGTTTCATCGTACATTAGCGCGTGCTGGTTTGCCAAAATCAATACAGAAGTTTCAGTTGTTGATGTGGTGAATCTGAATGAATATGGACGACGACATCTAGATTAGTTTACATACGCATTTCGCTCTTTCAGTGAAAAGAATTCGTTCCATTGGAAATGCCACTTGGCAAATGTCTTTCTGTCAAAATAAATAATCTTATTATAAGAGTTTCGAATTATGTTGAAGTACTAGTTCTTTACAGTAGGCCCTGCGTTATCAGGTCTAGCTGCTACCGCGCTCTATGCGGAGGCTCCCATATGGTACCTATATATTAACATGCATTCTCCAGTGCTGTTGATCCCTACATATTGGTCATTATATTCTATCCCATCTAAGGATGATCCCATCGTTTCTTTGAGAAGTAGATGCTTCTCTGTTTACCCCTTTTTCTTATTGTCGTCGGCAAAAATAACATTTTATGTATGATTATACTAATTAGTTACACACGCAGCTTCCCTTGCGTTTCCAGAGGAACTCAAGATAAGTTATAGTGTATCTACCTATTAGCAAAGTATTCTTTTTATTGTTTCAAACATTTATCCCTACAAAAAAACAACTTATTTTATTGATGTAACTTTATTAGTATTAGTATGTCAAAAATAAACCTATAATATTCCACTGGTTTTAATGACAATGAGTATTCGACTGCTTATCTTCTAACGCCATTTTAATTTTATCAGCTGTGGTTTGCTCTTAATTTGATTCGCCAATGAACAACGAGATAGACAGCAGCTAAACCATAATTATTTATTTTTATGACATTGACTTGATAGGCATGTAGGTATAGTTGTGCAAAATAATAAATGTTTATAATGATCAACTGACAGATTTTTATATTAATTGTATTTTGGATACAGTATTTGTTTAAATAGAAATACTAAGGTTGCCTGGAAGAAATCGCGCTTAGCGATAAGGCCGCCCATTGTACTTGTCTATTTTCTGTATATTTCTAACATATATTTTTCATCATTATGGTGTACAATAAAGAATTATCTATCTATCTATCTATCTATCTACTATTTAGCCAGAACTGTTGTAGTTGTTTTCAAGATCTTCTGTAGTCATTCAGTCGTTAATTTGAAACATTGTCAGCTCAAAATAACCTTGAGCCAATTTTTACCCCGCCAATGTCGGCTAGCGACGATCGACGCCTTCATATTTAACAAAATACATATTGTCGGCTATACCCGACCGTGGCATTCAAAGGCTTAACATTTCTTCTGGTTTTCTTAAAGAGCACTAATTTATAGTGTTACCCTGTTCTTTACATGAAGGTTTTAAACAAAATCCAATTATGTAATCATTACAATAGCATCACGAAAAATTGCATGTATTTAACAAAATTTATGATTAATATGAACATATTTATGTCAGGTGTCGGCAGCTCAACACATGCAAGTGAACAGCGCAGGCGGCGGCGGCCACGTTTCTGTGGCCGCCCAGCAGGGGATGTACGCCAGCTTCCAACACCAAGGCACGCCTTCACCACAACATCATCAAGGTAATATCTATAAAAATATAATAACTTGTGCTGACTGTCTGACTGATTGATTCATCATCGCTGAGCCGTAACCGCTAGAGCTACAAACCTGACATTTTGCAAAAAGGTTCCTGTAATGACGTGAGCAAAAAAATTAAGATATTTTTTAATATCCGGGCGATATAGGGTTGCTAATAAAAAAGAAGATCAATCGCCTTCAGCTATAAGAGTAATTCTTTAGTCTGATTTATATAAAGTATGTGACAGATAGCAATATTTTGCGCTTTTCTGTAGGTATTCTGTTTTTGTTGGACTCAGCTGAGAGATGTCTGCTGTTGGATTTGCGGAAAATCCAACAGCAGATATCTTTTAGCATTTTTAAAGCATTTGATCCTGAGCTGCCTTAGTCAATCTACTGCCATCTGGCCAGAACCTTCATTAGATCATCGGTCCACCTTGTTAGAAGCTTGCGTTAGCTATCAGTTCGTTTCGTGGTCACTCCAGAAGCTTTTTACCCACCATCGGCCATCGGTTCTGTGCCTTTTCTGTCTGTCAGTGTTTGAGTTTACTTACGCCTGTTACCCAGAGGGATAGGTAGACTACAAATTTATATTTGCTACGATCTTGATTATGGTTTTCTGTTGATTTACATTTATATAATTCCTTATAGAGTTTCCTTCTCTAGCGCTTTCCTACGTCATGTAAGGAACTCAAAAAATAAACGAAAGGGAAAAATTCCTGCTTTTTAAACATACAGGTTTATTTTGTCATATGTTATTTGTCGAATTTTATAAACTAACTTTTACAGAAGGTAACTAATCTAAAAGAAATGAATTTAAATTTTCTCAGGTAAAAAGTGGGCTATTTAACTCTAACATTCCCTAAATAATACTGTAAAAAATACCTCCCTTACGGTGTGAATACAGGACAAACAACGGAGCACACATTAACATTTATTAGGCAGTATATAAATAATGCATTAAGTAAACGTATAATTTTGTTAGTCGCCTTGTCGTCAACTGGCACACGCCTTTGTATTTCACAATAACAAGTCTAAATTTGAGAATACGATAAAAACAAAAGTGTAAATGTAATATTATCTGAATAAATACACGAGGAGTGTTTAACCGCATAAGTTTAGTAGGTATTATCGTTTACTGAACACACGGCTCGGACGGACCGCACGCCGCGCGCCTCGCCACCCGCTCGCGAGTCATGCTAATGACACGCTAAAATGATGATTCAATTCCGGTCCATTGATATCGATGATAAATTTATTCACTGTCCATCAGTTTGTTAAATTTATATAATTTAATATTTATTACTTGCTTCTGTCCACGGGTTCACTCGCATGATATATTGATCAAAGGTACCTTTTTAAAACACACAGCGAGATTCATGCTTAGGAAAGCACGTAAAGCCGTTGGTCTTACGCTTGGTCTATCTCTGTTCGTGTAGCTTGCTGTCCCATTGGACTAAGGAATAGACAGTGCACCTGTATTTGTGTACACACTTATGCACTATAATATGTTCTGTGCCGATGACAAATCTCCGTTAAGATTGGCCACCATGACAGAAACTGGTATGGAAAGACTATTATTAGTATTGTTAATAGGGATTTATTATTTAGAAGGTTAAAACTTGGTTAAGCATACTGATGGTTATCGATTAAAATATGTAGAGTTTGCCTCATTAAAAAACAAAGAAACCTCGCGTGCTCAGTTTATTTTTCATAACACACATGCACTTTGTGGACACACACGTGTGACGTCACCGCATAGTTGGTGCTCGTAACAACAATCAAACTATTAACATCTTTATGCTATTGCGTTAAGTGATAGTGTGAGTGTAAACACGCGGTGGTATATGTTAGTTACATAGAGTGCACTGTGTGGTGTGTCCGAGGGGAGGGTCGAGGTTGACGATCTGCGAGAATGCGCCAAGTCGCGCACCTCCCATCCCGATGACATTAGATTGACGTGTTTATTGCCCACACTCCACACTGAATATGCGCCTTGCATCTGGTTACGTTTCACCTTCATTTACATACTTTGTACATACACTGAATTTGTCAAGATATGCTCTTTTTAGCAAATCTGAACATTTATGATGATTTTAACTTTCATCCCTTTGATATTATTAAGCCGTTTACTTTAAAGGGGTATTCATGTTTCGTCAGCAATTTTTGCCATGGAATAGGCAGTTAGAATATTTTCATATTTCTGATCCAGACCGTCATCGTCACTCAGGGCTGATTATGAGCAATATTCGACAGACAAACCAATCCCACTTTTATTCGTAGGATATTGAATTCGGCATCTAAGTACTTCGGTTGCACTGCCACTGCGCTATCAAAGCAGTCAATGATGTATCGACGATCGTCAACGTGTTGATATAGCCAATGTAGGTCACTAATATTACGTTAGGTCAAGTATTCGGTCGTTAAGACCTAATAGAGGCATTTTAAGCTACTTGAAAATACAACGATATAATGTCGTAAATTTATGTCAAATCCCATGCATTTGCTTTCTATTCTATTCGATTCGACTGCTGTTTATGATATCTAGAGAAGCAGGTCTCCTCGCCTCTTTCAAAAAGCTGAAAAGTATGGCCTAATGCGGGTTGGTGGCTTAGACATGTCTTAAGAGTTTCAAATGTAGATCATTTCATTAGTCCATATAAGTTTCTCAATGGCACCGCATACCGGTCGGGAAGAAACGGACTCGACTCGACTCGATTCCAATTTACATGTAATGTATTAGTTCGAGTCGAGTCAGTTTCTTTCTCACTCAGCTACCATCGGTCACAGAAAGATAAGAAGAACAATAAATATACGTAGGTAAGCACTTAAATTTAAATAAAATATTTTAAAACAGTGTTTATGTAATAGAACGTAGTACCATTATCTAATCTGTGGTACTGGTAATATGCAGTTATGTTGTATGTACTCGTATATGTACAGCTCAAGTCTAATCTACAACGATTTTATTACTGCTGCTACTTTTATTATTTGATTCTTAGTTCGAGTTTATATTCGAACATGAATAATAAGATTATATCTGTCGTCTCTGGTCATGGTTTAACGGTGTATTTTACACGAGTATTGTTAAAATACTGTGGTATTTTAGACCAACAAGTACTCCTATTTGAAGAACATATTTCTAGCAATAGAAAGAGGTGTTATTTTAACACTGATAAGGTCAGTGAACAAACAGTTAGTGGGAATCACCGAGACACTATTCTGTAACCTTCAAACTGAAACTGAAAGTGATCAGTTAATCTACTACTTCTACCTGTTACTAGGTGGAATAAATGCCACCTGCCATACCGAGAAAAGAGCATTACAATGCAATAAAATCACGTAATACCTTCTAGGCGAGTGTCATTCTGGGTCTGCTCACCCTAGACGAGTGAAATTCCAGGTCTGTCTCCATAAAAAAGTCATAGGTTTGTTTTCTCGAACTGAAGTCTACGCGCATAAATTTATAAATTAACTAAATATTGTGATATGTTGCTATCTTACAAACATTGTAATAACAGACACAAATTTTCATTTCTACGCGCGGATTGGATTCGCAACACGCAATCAATAAATGGTTGTCGAGCCAACTTTCTCAATGTATAGAATTCGTTTGTTTGTACCCAATAGCCATACATGTATATTGTACAATATTAGCCGAAACTTCTCATGATTGTTTAACCTTTGTCATCGTTAACCTTTCATCATTGCTTTATGTTTTGACATCTGGAACATAGACCTTCCCCAAAGATTTACTCAGCGATCGTATGCTGCATAATTACATTCTCGTAAAAATATTCGATAACCTTTCACTAACTTCTGTACGAAGCTTCATTTATTATTTATTTAATGCGTAGAAGAAATGGACTGGTGGTTTATGAGATCCAAACCACCAAAAGAAAACATGGTCATGGTTTAAATACAATTTAAAAAACTCTAGCTTTAGAGTACACATCAGACTGTATTGTCTATAGGGCCATCTATAAAATTTAGGCTACGCTAGCGGGTTAGAATAAAAAATAAATTTACGCAAAATAAGATGGTAATACGATAGCGATCTCTATTTGAAATAAATTAGAATCTTTATGTAGGATAGCAGCGGCGCGGCGGGCGTGCGGCTTGTACCTATTTGGGGCCGAATTTTTGTTTTACATGTATCATCACGTCCTTTTAGCAATTTATTTTCGATCTTATTTTAATACTCGTAAGATTTTGACCTCTTTAACCCCGTCTTTTATACCTCTATCATCTTAAAGGTTGTCATCGGCAAGATCGAAAATAAATGGCTCTAAAGTCGTCTTTAGAGCCATTTATTTTCGTCGACGACTTTAGAGCGATATATTTCGATCTTGTCGAGATATAAAAAGAAATGAAATCGTCGTATGTAAAAGGAATTACTAGATAATAGACGGTACTGAATTCTGTAGTTAGTTTGACACGACACTATTTTTTACTTATTGCAGGTAGTGGATGCGACTCATACTCTGTGTCTCAGTCGCAAAGTATCAACTTCTCGCAAGCGATGCGAGCGAGGCCCTCGAATGCCGCGCAGCAGCAGCAGCCCACACAGCAAGGACAAGGTGCTCCGCCACCGCTTGGTGAGTACTTTTGCACTATGCCTTCACGCTTACCAATGTTAGAGTAATGATGCTGTTTTGTCTTTTTTTTTTCAAAACGTTCATTCGTAAAATGATAAAAAAAAAATTGTTCGATTTTCGTTTTGTAAAGTGCCAACAAGGGATTTTTTTTCTAGAGCACCTCTTGCTTCTGCAAAGAATTTATCCTGATCTCATACTACCTAAAGGCCGGTACTGAACTGTTTAAGAAAAACTTCCCATATGTGTGACGTGGTTGTGAAATAAGCTCGCTATCGAGTATTTCCCAATAAACTGTGGTACCTTCGCCTTGTGGTATATAAAAAAAATGAACCAAAGCGGTGCTTTCCGTATTGCCTTTAACCTTATCATACATTATCCAATAGGTGTCGCGGCAGCCGGCATATCTCGCGAGCAGCAAGCTAAAATGCTGCAGCAGCAACAGCAGCAAATGTTGCGGGCGCAACAGCAACAAATGCGTCCTCCTCCGCCAGAGTACAAGGCGCGGTTTGTCAATTCTGGTGGTGTTGGTGGAGTGCCGGCGATGAGCGCGCGTCGTCCGCCAGCGGCCGCCCCGCGACCCTTCCACCACACACGACAGTACGCGCCTGATTGGCGACACGTCTTTATGCAGCAGCAACCAACTTCTAGACAGCAGTTCCCACATCATCACCAAGGTTTGTTACAGAACAATAATTTAGCTTGTAAACTCAAAATCTGCCTTTACCTAACAAAAGCAGTATATTTTGACAAAAATGCTTTTGTTCTTACATACGTCATAATGTAAAGCGTCAAAATGTAGTGGCCATTGATTAAATATTTACTACAAAGATTGCCTCGTTCCTTCTTAAATGTGTCGAACTATATGCATTATACTCGTACTTATTATATGACGTGGATTTGTTATAATTGACTTTGTTATGGAAAGTTTCTTATATATTACTAACCTGTTATGCATACCGCTCGGGGTAGCGATGCCGTTATGACGGGCTGTCCTGTCTAGAGATGGTACACTGACTTAACCAGGGCCCGTGGAGTTAGAAACAGAAGCAGAATATACTAGAACATTTTTTTACGAATAAATTTATTGCTGTATAAACAGATGATAATGTTGGACGATGATAAGTAATATTAAAATTTACATTTTTTACTCCAGAACTAGAGAATATTCCCTAAATTATAGTCACAGTACACTGGTTGTAGTGTGTATGGGAATATGGTGAACACACAACCAATCCTACTAATATTATAAACGCGAAAGTTTGTAAGAATGTATGTTTGTTACTCTTTCACACAAAAACTACTGAACGGATCAGGATTAAATTTGGCATAGAGATAGATTATAGTCTGGAATAACACATAGGCTACTTTTTATCCTGGAAATAATCTATATTCCCGAGGGATTGCACGCGCGGGCATAGCAGCGGGCAGAAACTAGTTATTAATACACTTATCGTTAATGAACTTAAACAATTTATAAACGGTGTACAAATTGCAGGTTTCAGTATGGGCACAATGGGCGGCATGACGCAACAACAGCAACAACAAATGCAATTGCAACAGGCGCGGCTACAACAACAACAACAACTTATGCAACATCAACAACAGCAACAACAACAAAGGTTACTTTTAATTATTTTATTAAATAGCTTTGACCCTTTACACACTATTATATCGCGTTTGAATAGATGCAAAAAGTCGTAACGTTTGCAATTTATACTTACGCGATGTAATAATAGACTTCTATTACGTATTACATCCTTCAAATTTGTCGTACCGCGGCCGCGCTGTTACCAAAATGCCTATAAATCAAAAACGCTGCCAATTTGAAGGCATCCTAACATGAGGTTTTGCAGAAAGAAGTTAGGTACATAAAAGGTTCTTAAAAGGCAAAGTGTTCTACTACGGTTAAATGCACCTTCCTAGTTTTGGCATTAAGTCCGCCTTTGTACACTTTTTGTGTGCAAAAAGTTTTAAATATTTTTTTAAAAGTATTACAAGCGTCCATAGGCTTCGATAACTGCTTATCATCTGCTGGAACGACTGCTTGTTTATCTCCTTAGTCGCACTCAAACTAAAATTAGATTTGCAAGTGCAAATCTAATTGAAGTTACTTACATTTAAGTTGACGCCTTTTCAGGCGTTGCAAAGGCTTAAAATTATTACAATAAAATTAAAGAGAAAGAAAAAAAAAACAAATCTCACAAAATATTTAAAATTAAAACAACAAAATCCTTGCTCAAGAGTTTTTTAAGAGAGGGTAAAAGAAGGGGCAATTTGTAATAGATATAACTGTTACATAATATAACTGTCGACTGTTACGACAAAGTGTAACTCATTGTTATTGTTACGTTTTGTAGGGCATCCAATCAGCAACAGTCGCCGATGTCTCACCTGATTATGCAACAGAATCAAATGATGAGCGTGCAAGGACAGGTAACTATATACATATATTTAATTTGTACATTAAAGTGATGAAAATTCATAGTTTTATTATACTAGCCTGTTGGTATAATGGTAATCGTGGAGTTCGATTCCCACCCAGGGTAAATCTTTGTGTGAAGAGCTCGATTATTTCTTCAAATTATGTATGTTTAGTTGTCTGGTTGCTCTAGTACAGGCTCTGCCTAGTTTGGGATTAGAGGGCCGGGTGTGATTTATCCCTATATCTATATTATTATTAATCAAAACTAAAGATGATAAAGGTGGTCGAAGTTTGACCATAATAAAAGAAAAGTCAAGCTTGGATTTGAACTTGCGCATTTCAGGTACCGACCCAGCTCACTACCAATTGCTATCTGAGTTCCCAATCCTGAGCATGAATCAGAAATGTCTGGATATTTTCTTCTATAGACATATCATATGGAATTCCTCAAGATTATTTTTCTTCACCGTTACATATAAATTCCACAAAGTGAAATTTGCATTGGTACCTACTGCCGGGATAGAAATCACACCTCATGCGTGCAAGTCGGCTACTTTCCCACTCGGCTACCACAGCTTCAGCTTATAAGCATATTCATCTGTGTATGTCTTTGTCATTATTTTTACTTCGAACGAATGCAGTGACAGTACCTACATAATATGAACAATACATTTGTATCATATAGTTGACATTTTGTTTACAGATGCCAAACATCCACATGTCTCAGTCACAAAGTATGTCGATGCAACAAGCCGGCATGGGTGGCATGGGCGGCATGGGAGGCATGGGCGGACATGGCAGCCCCATGCAAGGTCAACCCATGCACTCACAGAACAACCCTATGCAGCAGAACCCTATGATGTCACAGAATGGACCGATGCAAAGTCAGAACGGTAACCCGCAGCATTCATTCCCATCTCTCCATAATACGTCTTCCTTCGCGGGACAAACCACGGACTTCAACCTCGACTTCCTCGACAACATGCCTTCCACGGACGCCAGTAATCTCACCGCGCAGGAGTTACTTAATTCCTTAGACAACTCGTTTTTGAATGACATTCTTTAAATTGTATGACTATGTGTGAGTTTTTAGAGTAATTTAATTACTAATTAAACCCATTTTGAAGTCAATTAGACTTGATTATTGGGTGATTTGTCTACATAATGTGTTTGTACCGTTATGGCTAGCGTATGTTACAGCCGGGTCGGGCTGCATCGTATTGAAAATACTATAAAGAACCTTTTGTCATGGCAATACACTGTATAGGAGCGTGCTCTCTTATATAGGCAAAAAGGTATTGAACTAAAGGTACGCGCTGACGTCCACTATCGAACGTAGACTAACTTTTAATAAAAAAAACGACGTTCAACTATATGTTTTCGATCGGCAGTGTCTTTTTCCATTTATGAAGTGCTTGCCGCTGCTGTGCATCTCATAGCAATTTAACAATATTGACTATTTACGAGAAATACTCAATATCAACACGGAGTCTAGTATTGTGTTCTAAAAATTATCTTCCAAAGCTAATGAAACATGGGTGTTTCATTATCTAAAGTATACAGTTTATTGTTATGACTTAAAAAAGCAGATTATTGGCCGCTTTAGTGAGAATTAAATAACGATGTAGGGAGATATTTTGTAATGCGATGCATTGTGACCCGGCCCGCCTAGATGTGCGCGAACCTTTAAAATACAAATGTATGACCAATATGGAACAAATGATGACCAAAGTTATAAACAGGAATTTACGCGAGTGCAGCTATATACGACTTGTGCTGTACAATAGACCCGTAGTTGGACGCCACACTTGATATTTTGGACCACATTGTTTTGTAGTATATTTATTAAAAATGAAATATCAAATCTTCGTAGCGTTTATAGTTTTTACTATTGTTAATAATTCCTTTGTAAATATATTTTTAATTTTAATAATGTTTGTAATATTAAACTTTAAGCTAAATATACTACCGATCGCGATAGTCTCAAGAGTATCCACAAAACTGACATTCTATTATCTTCTTATTATAATATTTAATTTAGCTGCAGAGTAGGCTAATGTATATTTATTGCAGATTCTATTATAGTTTATAAGAAGGAAGCACAAAAGACAATATTTTATTTACTTTTAATAAATTTATTTATGATACTACAAAAATTAAACGGGGCAATAGATTTGACCGGATTATGACCATAGTATAGAACAAAACGCCGAGGTGTTCAGGCAACTAGGGGTCTCACCATGTCGTCTTTATAGCAATTTATTTTCGGCCTAAATTCGAAATTTGTTAGCAACTAGCTTGTACAAAAATCTAATTAAGTTCGATAATAAATTGCTTTAAAGAGGTCATGGAGTGGACCCAGTTCATTTTGGCTGTTGACTAGTAAATATTAACATGATTGAGGATTAATTTAATTTAAATTAGTGTCAGGCCGATACTAGATGTACTAGACGAAACCTTTGATATAATACTTTGGCATAAGAACATTACATACTTTCTTTGCGGGGTTTATAGGTAGGTGATAACCGCGAAGATTGATAAATCTGCAAAGTTAAGCACTCTTGACGAGGTTAGTACAAAGATGGATGACCGTGTGTGAAAGCACGTAAAAAAACCCTTTAAGTTGAATGTTTCGCCTTTAATGCCGGCGAATATTAACATTCGGTTTCGTTTAAAAATCTGTTTCGGTCGAACACTACAAATATTCCTCACCTTGGCTTTATTATAATTTGGCTTTCGGCTAAAACTCATTTTCAATTAATACAGCCAAACACTAAAGTTTGTCCGTTGGGGTGTCAGATTTGGGGGCAGCCCAATTCTTTATAATAGTGCAAAAATGTAAATTTTTATATTAACTAAGATTATAATAAGATCATTCCTGTACCTAAGATGATTGTAGATTATACTGTGATGTGGTCTCAACGGTCAATAGTTAATTAATAGTATCAATTATTATAAATAGATTATTGTTATTGTTAAGGATCTCATGGTATCATTTTAGTTTGGGGGTTTTGAGAGATTCTGGAATCTTAGGCTCGATTCACATCTGAGGTTGTAGCGGACGTGCGCTGCCTAAAACAGTTTCAAAATACGCAGCATTTTAAGCTCTTATAGTTAAATTGCGGCACTAATAGCTAGATGCACTAACACGATAACACATCCCAAGGCACGAAGACGCCTAAAGTACAACTATACGTATATTATGCGTCTTTGTGTCTAGACGCACGATAAAAGTCGTATTCGATTGTCAACAGTCGTTAGATCAGACTGACAGACCTATATGGGCGATCGATGAACAACTTTCGTCACTAGGTTGGCCA
Source organism: Trisateles emortualis (assembly GCA_947095525.1). Taxonomy (NCBI): domain Eukaryota; kingdom Metazoa; phylum Arthropoda; class Insecta; order Lepidoptera; family Erebidae; genus Trisateles; species Trisateles emortualis. Next base: position 12,407,328 of record OX352736.1, on the reverse strand, counting down.
CTAACCACGATATAAGAGATAGCTGATATTGTTGCTCGGAGGAACTGGTAGGCCGTCGCCTGCTGCGACCTTTGGTGTGAATCGAGCAGCAGGGTCATAGTGGACATGCTACTTTTAACATTAGCAATCGGTTATTGGCGATTAAGTATTTTAAAGACAGTAACAGAACTCTTGACTTCGGACATTCAGTAGAAAAATGTAGATGGGAAATTACATTTCAACCTTCTGAGTATTGCCAAACAGACGTAAATTGTCTTCCGCATTTGCCAAACGTTATAAATGTCTAACGAAGCTATCGTCCCTTATCGGCAGCTAGAAATCTTCGCATATATCGCTAGAATTGCATATTCACTGGAAAAATACATACCTTAGTGAAAATACTTCTGTTTGGCAAATTCAATCTTATGCTAACAATTATAAGACAAAAAATCGCATAATGACATTCCTACATACGTCTTTTTCTACTAAATGGAACTATATGAAAGCCAAATAAAGTTATAGAGTTACTTTTTAGAAGCTTGCTAAGTTAAAATTCTATACAGTTGCAAAATCGCCAATCGCCGATGTAATGTAGCATATCTGCAAATACCTTTACATTGTTGGTTTCACTATTACAATATTTAACTTTTCAACGGACATGTAACACCCTCGCTAGAAACTAGGCCCCTTGGCATTTTTAACCTTAAAAGCCACCGCAAACTGCAGATTTTCTATCGGTCGATAGTATAGTTCTTAATCAGTATGATAATGTTTGCAAGTGCGCATAATATAACGATGTACTCGTAGCCAGGTTGATTCGTTGATAGGTAAACGATCAGCGGGTTAAGCCAAAGACGCGGTTAGTCTATGGATAAGTGCTGCGTGCTTCAGGGGGCACGTTAAAAGTCAGTCCCGTAATTTCCCAACTGAAGCCTATTTGAGTGATCCAATTCGGCATTAAGATCTTAATTATTTATTTCTCCGTAATGATTAAGCAATCAAATAAATTATCGGCCGGTTACTCTGTAGTTTGCGGTGGGTCTTACACAAGATAAAAATAGCTATATTATTATGCATTATTTCTGTAGAGGGTGCATTGTAGATATACTTGTTTAATAGGTGCATTTTCATATTATATATTTGAGAATGCTTCCACATATTTCGTTATTTAATGATTATGTAAATAAAAATTGTTGTTAAACAACTTTTAGGAATTTTTGATCAATTTATACCTAACATTGGTATGAAATTATAAATAGATGAAATCATGTTTATCATGTCGCAGATAAAGGAATAGCTCTCTGATGTAGTGTACAGCTGTAAAACCAACTATTGTGGATGATAGTGAACATTCCAGAGCCATTGTTAATAATGTTTTTAACTTTAGGACCAATTTTTGAACGTTCTTTTGAAAATAATATTGCATATTGAGTGACTGTGTTTTATTTATTTTTAAACCTATCATATAAACTAACGAACACATTATTATATTTTATTATTACATATTATAACACGGAGTGAAGCGCTTTAGAGAAGAAATTAAATTTGAAAGAGTTTTTAAATAAAATGAATATTTCCAATATATGGCACATATTTCGTACTATAGCATTACTTTATATATTCGATAAAATATTAAATACATTTACGCTCGGCATTTATTAAACACTTATAACATTTATTTAACAGTATACTTAGCACATAGATAAGCCAGAATTCGACGTATAGATCGAATTTTAAATTACAATCGACAATGCTTTAAGTACCATCGACAATTGCTTTAAGTACCTACGTCATGGTACACCTCCCGATCAAAAAAACAGTAGTTTCTTTAAGCTTATTTTTGTGCTAATTTACCACATAATAGAATCAGCTTGGTGTTTATACAAATAATCAGAAAATCTCTCCAGTTTCCTCTCTAAAGCATTTATCTCCGCTGCTAATTCTCATACGACTTCATTAGGTCTATTGTGAAAAATACGAGGGTTCCGTATCCTTGGACTGTAAAAGTTATTAGGTTGGATATACTTTGCAGTTATCGGTTCTTCATGTACAGCACTGAGCTTACTTTCATATATATTTTCATTGGTATTATTGTCCATAGATTTCATTCTGAAAGCTTGTAGGATTTGACGGCGTCTTCGTAGTCGAATGCAAGAAAATATTGTGCTTAACAGTACTCCGAGTTTGAATAATGCTACGATAAATAAACCCAGCATTAGGATTAAATATTGTTGTTGGTACCACTCTTCTAGTGGGTCGAGACAACCCTGAAAATAAATAGAATGGAAATTTTAGTGTGATTTGATCAGCGGACGTTCAGAAACCGTATCTATGTTTTTTTACCACGATGACAAGCTTATGCGCCGCCCAGTGGCAAGTAGGTAGTTACCATAGACAATAGACACTTGCAATACCAGGAACACTACTTGCGCGTCGTCGACCCTACATTTTGTAACTGAAAAACAGCCCGTGCACTTTATAGGTCCACCATTTTGTGCACGGGAGGTTTTTCAGTCGGTATCGACCTACCTGATTCATCATTAGGCCAAGTACCTAATTTTTTTTTTTTTTTTTTTTTATACTACTTGGATGGCAAACAAGCATACGGCCCACCTGATGTTAAGCAGTATCCGTAGCCTATAGACGCTTGCATTACCAGAGGTATCACTTGCGTGTTGCCAACCCATTTTTTTACACTAGGGCTTTAAGATGGAAGTAACCCTGGGATAGGAATACGTATCTTTCAAAACGCATTCCTAAATGAGCGCTGGAGACCTGTACTCACACACAGGAACACAACTACACCGCTGTGTGTAGTCATTTGGCTGTGGTCTTCTGTAAGGTGGAGAGGTCCTTCCCCAGTCGGGCTTGCTCGCTAGTATGGTGCCCTACCTCTCTTAAAAATTGAATTCATTGAGTCATTGTTTAACTTACCGGTACATATCTAAAGTCAGGATTAGCCTGCACTTCCTGGCAACGGGACGCGTTCACAGGCGCCGGGTTGAGGTACGACGCTGCGTCTTCATACTGCACGCAACAGCTCAGCGGCACGGACATGCCCCGCGGGCCCAGCCGACGCAGCTGCCAGATCGACATGTCGTAGTTACGAGCGTCTGTCATACCGCAACATTGCAACTGGAAATTTTGTAAGCATTTGGTTTATAGATACCGGCCAACCAGTTGTCCTTATTAACCCTCTCTTTCCACCTTGTCGTTGGCAGAATCATCGGTGTAACTAAACGGATGGAGCCATAACACAAAAAAAAAACATTTGGTTACTAATATTAAGGAAATATTGGTTTTGGCTAAACTAATTACTTTTTTTTATTCTACCAAGGTGGCAAACAAGCATACGGCCCGCCTGATGGTAAGCAGTTACCGTAGCCTATGGACGTTTGCAACACCAGGGGTGTCACTCACGCGTTGCCGACCTTTTAAAAACCTTATAACTCCTTTCTTGAAGAACCCCATGCTATAGTCTCTTGGGAGAACCTCGGCAGGGAGCTCATTCCACAGCTTAATCGTACGTGGTAAGAAATTCCTCTGGAATCTTACGGTACGGCAAGTTTGAGGTGCAAGGACGTGAGGATGAACTCCCTGTCGGTGGCGAGAGGTGCGTTGATAAAATGTGGCCGTGGGCATCATCTCGAACAATTCCTCAGAACACAGCCCATTGTACAGGCGGTAGAATACACACAAGGAGGCGAAGTCTCTTCTTAGACTTAGTGGATTAATACCGCCGTACTTAGCGTTAAACTCAAAAAACAATCCCATAAGCAGGTGAACAAAAAGTCAAGTTTATACCGCCGCACCGGTTAAGCATCGTCAAGAACGATAGGAAGTCGCGTCGAGTCTTGGAGCACACCGGCTACTTAGTATCTAGGTAGGTAATGTAGGTAGGATGTAGTTACAATAATTTGTATGGTAACTATATTCTATAGTCAAAAAATTAGTAGAATTGTACTTATTATTGCGGAGATACTATGTAACGGTAGTTGCTTCCTTTAAACAAACCGCCGGCTGATTTTCTAAGAAACAGCGATGGCAAACTGACAGTTGTGATTGCTCGGTGACGGCACAATCTATTGACTAAACGTCAAAAAGGGCTCTTACGGAATACCGATTTTCAATCTGACAGCCAGATTTTGCTCGGTTTTTGCGGTGGCTCGATTTTTGCTCTTACGGAATACCCCTGCCGGTCACTGCCATTTGTCCCCAGGTATGTTTTACTTGACATTAGTTTCTAAACATAAAATAGGTAGGTACATACCTCAGTCTGAGCAAGGTCCACGGCAGTAGTAAAATGCTCGTAGTCAGATAGCGCGTAGTAAGTTTGTAGTGCCCCTACGGCTCCGCCTCGAGAGCTCTGCAGCCCCAAACAACGCGGCCACACCGCCGCTATCACACCTCCGGCGCACTCGCAGAGTAACATCGATAGCACCACTAAAAAGTACTGAAAACACACAATAACTTGATGTAGATAATATATTGTTTTAAAGGAAACAGGACAAGTAGAACCTAGCTTTTGGCAATTCTTTTTTCTTTTTTTCAACAACAACTCCCGCACAACAAGCTCTGTGTCGCGGGGGAATTTATAAACATACAATTAACGGACACAAATTACACCCAGACTCAGAACAATTCTTTGTGGGTCATACAAAGTTTTATCCTGTGTAGGAATCGAACCCACAACCTCGTGCACAACAGGCGCATACTGCGGCTACTGGACCACCGAGGCAGTGGCCGCAGTAGTAGTTGAGTGTAGTAGGCACAACGAACTTCCGATTAAAGGGTTGCAAATCTGATCCAATCACCAACCTACTAAGAATGTAAACTCAAATTTTATTTACTCGCTCTTTGGCTGGTTGAGCAGTCGGGCCAGAAACTTGAGAAACGACTTGGCAAGCACTTTTAGGTCTTATATAGGTATCTACGTAGTGGAAAACAAACTTACTCGTAGTGTTTTGGTACATAAATGGTAAGTATAAAACTATAAATACACTTCTTTCTCTAACGCTCTTTGTCCAAGAATCATAATAATAATAGTAGTCGTCCAGACCAATTTCGAATACGTCGGCCAATCTCAACGGAGACGAGTCAACTGCGCAGGATATTTTAAGGTGCACAAGTGTGTGCGCAAATACAGGTGCACTCTCTATTTTTCTACTCTCATAGTCCGATAGGCCGACAATCCGATACAGCCGGAGAGAGATAAGGCGCACAACTAACGGCTTTGCGTGTTTTCCGAGGCACGGAGTCTTTGTCGTGTTTTTTTAGAAAATGGTCTCCCATCTACGTATCTATCGATCTGCGCTACTAACAATTAGCTACGCCCTCATCATAAAGAATCATATTAATACTTACGAAGGTCAGTACCGCATACCCAGGCATGTACGTGGCCCAGCAGCCTAATGCACCTGTCGCACACATCGCCAGGCCAGCGGCAAGTAACGCCAGAGCCAAGTAGTAAAAGGGCGGATGGGGCAAATCGCCATCTGGTGCGGCCAATAGACGAGACAGCAGTATTCGTTTGGAGTCACAGAGCAAAAGAAATCCACATATCACTTCCAGGAATCCACAGGTCTATAAAATAAAACCATAATTAGTTGAGTATTATATTACCTACTAACATACAAAATTTAAACCACTTTTGATAGAACGTATTAAACAGAAAACTCCTTGCCTTGCTCCATGAAGACCATTTCTTTATGAAGGTATAGAACTATAACAGGCACATTCTATTTTATTTTAATATTAAGGTCGATAAAATAAGTCTGGATAGAAGCAATTGGCATGCCATAGTCTCTGTCTACCCTAATGGGACGGCCGGGCGTGAGGACATGTATATAAATTATGAAACAATATTAGATGCTTGATTAGGGGGGAGATATAAATATTATGAGTTAATCCGTTTTGAAACCAACTGACTCGATGATGTCAAGAGCCGGGTTTACCTACTACGGCACAGCTTTCACATAAGCCTATGGAACTTTAATTGGGTTTGGAACTATGGAGTCCCGAATATCAATGTGAGTTAGTCTGTAGTTATTTCATAAGTACCAGTACCACTCACACAAAGTTTCTTCAATAAATTTCCATTATTCATTAGACAGGTGTACAAAAATCATCATCATAATAAAAAACTTTGTACTCACAAAAAATATAGTGTTAAAACATCCAAAAAGCACTTTAGCACTTTCGTTTTTGCACATAATTACGTATTAAACATTCAACTGTGTATAAAATATAACAGGATAAAAGTACAGAGGAGAAATGGGATCGGAATGCCTATACGACTGTTATGAGTATGTGAATAAACAATTGTACGATGAATAGATTCGGTCAGTTTTAGGGAGATACGCTCTGCTGAACAGGTGGGGTGACTGAGTATTAAAGCATTTTTGTTTAAAATTAATGCATGAGTTACTCATGCATACGCCGCCATTTACACTGCGGAATTAGGTAGGTACTTGTTCGTTATGGAGTTCAACGGCTTTATTGCGACATTTATTGTCACTATTTAACATTGTTGTAGAACTAATATAATGTGGTTACTGGGTGTATGGGAATTACTTTTTGTTATAGTAGGTACCTACTTAGATAGTAAATGTAGCCTACAGATGCTTACGAGCGGCCGTACCGTGACGACTTTATAGCGATTCATTTTCGATCTTTACTTAAAATTCGTAAGATGTCGAAGGTTGTCATCGTAAAAAAAAACAAATTATGATCAAAAATAAATCGCTTTATGGACGTAATGGTAGAGCCTCTTGGGAATCACTGACGCGTTGCCGACCCTACAACTTGTAAACTAGGGTTTGCTACATACCAAACCCTGGTGTTGGTTGTCGGTAAAGATGAGATATAAAAATGAACATTGAAGATGTAATATCATGTATCTACCTACCTACTTAGGCACTGGGTGTAAGAGAACATAATAATAGCAACCTATATATACATATTATTATATGCCACTGCTGGGCACGGGTCTCCTCTCCTCCATCAAGAGAGAGAGTATGAGTATATTTGATTTAATATATGGCTAATTGTGAAATAAACAATTTGGATTTTAATAAATAAAAGATTTCATAAACAATGTAGATAATTTTATTGCACTTATAGAAATATTTTTATTTGATTTTAATGTATAGCCTATTTAGAATTCGATATCTTTCTTTTTGAAACTGCCACAGTTGACTGGCACGCTTGTAATATCATCTTGTTCTCTCTCCTTAGTCTCTTCAAGTTCTGAAACAGATATTATATTTAGAAGATCGATGATTGTATAAAAATACATTAGAGAAGAAAATTCATTAATCCTTCAAATCGTGTTTGTTATCAATTAGGAGGAAATGACATTTTTTAAACTTAGAATTTCAAAATATAAAAATTCTAAATGTATAAATGTTGGCGTTGCATATTTCTAATTACCCCAACTTTAATTCCTGTATTTAACACATGTGCAATGCTAAACCATAGTAATGTGCGTACATACTACACCTTAATAACTTTCTAAAATTCTAATTGTTAGAAAAATTACTCATATAATTTAAATAAATAATACTTAATGTGCAATTAATGCAATTTTTTTAAGTTATTTGAATTTACTACAAATTATTAGATAACGAATAATATGCTGGCTTTCTGACCGAATATTAGTCGCAAAAGCATATGGCCGGCTCGTGACGGGAAAGCTTATATTCATCGATTGTTTCTTGCTCATTTGCCGAGTTAACTACTGCCTAAAATATTATGTATTTTAGGCAGTAGTTAACTTGTCTTTTAGCTTAATTATGAAAATTCAAGTGTATGTACATTTGATTAATAACTTTTAATTTTTTTATAACAGGGCAGTTGATTAATAATATAACTATTACACGAAAAATAATAAACTATAAAATAAATTTATATTTTAAGGCCGAATAGTAGTTAGATATGCGGCATTAATGAACATAAGACCAAATAAGATAAAAAGGGCCGAATACCTAATAATCCCAATATTAAATTGAAAGTCTACAAATTATAAAATTGATTACATACCTGGAGGCAAATGTAATTTCTCTATGACAAACTTCTTCCTCTTTAACTTAAATGCCAGATCTAAACTCGGTGGTACATACGGTACCAATGAGTACATAGCAGATAACTTAGTTATATGAAATAGTCCATGGTAATCCTTATATACGGGATTGGTCTCGCGACTTGAGCCCGCAAACGATTCGATCCTCACTGCATTGTCTATTGAGTATAAAAGTCTGTTCATTATGTGGTCATCCTGGAAAATATTTATATATATAAAGATCTTTATGTGAGTCTTGGTGAGTCTTAATCTTACTAATATTATAAATATGAATGTTTGGATAGATGGATGGATGTTTGTTACTCAATCACGCCAAAACCGCTGAATGGATATGGATGAAATTTGGAACAGAGATAGATTATAGTCTGCAATAGCATAGCTTTATATCCCGGCAAAAAATCCCGTGGGATTGTACGCGAGGCATTTTGTCTGAAAGCTAGTTTAATTATAAACATGTGTCCAAGCATTGAATAGCAAGAAAGAGCCCGCATTCTTGCCCTATTCAAAGGTTGGTTAGTTCGTGTGCGGCAGGTGGATAGAACGTAATACTTACATCAAACAAATGTGCAGGAATAGTAACAAATGCAATAGCATTAGTATCCCTTAGAATAACTCTTAGACAGTACATAAACTTGATAAGATCTTGTCCAAAACTCCCGCTAGACTCTTCTCCACAATCCATTGCCATCCACACTGGAGAACCTAGTGATTGTATACTGATCCTTAATATATTACTATTTTTCTTATTTCTAGTTTTATATTCTTCCTTTGATACTGCTTCTTTTATACTTGTTAGTAATTTATTATATAAGCTGTTTTTAAAACCTGAAAGGTAAAATAGTGGTTACAAATTAAAAGTAATACTATAGCATGGGGTTCTTCAAGAAAGGAGTTATAAGGTTTTTAAAGGGTCGGCAACGTGTGAGTGACACCCCTGGTGTCAACCGTCAAACGTCCATAGGCTACGGTAACTGCTTACCATCAGGCGGGCCGTATGCTTGTTTGTCACCTTGGTAGTATAAAAAAGAAAAAAAAAATACTTAAACAAGATTTCTAATAAGAAATATTCAAATTGCATTGCCAAAAATGCAACTCAACCAGAAAGAGATCAGGTGTAGGACTAACTACATTACATACAACTAACATTTATCGCTGATGTGATGCACTTTTTAATGGAATGTGACAAAGTCAAAGGGCAGATGTACCTAATTTAATAATAATAATTTATTATTCACAACAATATTAGCATTCAATACAATAGCTAATTTAAAACATATACAAACAAGTTGCGGTGACTAGCGCCTTAGCTAAGTTATTGGAAAATAACTTGTATTAAAGGTGCTAGGCCCAAAACCCTAAAAGTGGGTAAATCATAGAGCTAACTCAAATTGTCTCAGCCCCTGTCTGAAGGAGCTATTTGCATGTCTAGCGTATTAAACTGGCCTTGCTGGTGACACTGTGTGACTATAGAAATCACTTCTGTAACTACATGAGGCTGTCACTAAAATTCCTACCTAGCGTCTAAAATAAATAGATTTAAAAAAACTCACCATTACACATCACATTATCCATATCCAATTTACAATAACTAACATTGCAAGCTTTTACTGTGTCAGCATCAATATGCTTGCTCAGGTCAAAGTGGTGACCAAAGCTAGTGTTGCTGCCAAATGATGACTCCACTTGACTGAGCCCTTCATATCTCCAAGCTATTTTCATCCTGTCTATATCCCCAGCCGCAGCTTGAATGTCGTCATCTTGTGGAATTGTTGTTGGTAGTGGTAATTCTTTTACCTGATAACAATAGACAAAATATCCTTATATGAATATACAAACGAGGCAGAGCCCTTTACAACCAAATAATTACTTAACATACATGCAATAAATTGCCTGGCCTTTTGGTCTAATGGTTAGTGACCAAAAAATTTGTGGGTTCGATTCCCACACTAGTGTGGGAATCGAACCCACAACCTCCAAGATTTGGGACAAAAACGGTTTTTGTCCCAAATTTGAGTGCAATGTGTCCGTGAATCCCCATGACACAGGGCTTGTTAGCTAGTGGGGCAGCTGTCTTTTAAGAAATCAGAAGTTATAGATATTTTACACCCAAATACAAAAGAAATAATTATGCTTATCATACAAAGATTTGTCCTGGATGGGTATTATTATTACCCATGACTTAACTTAGCAGTCATGGTCACTAACCACTTAGCTAAGCTCGTAAAAGTCAATAAAACAACAAATGACGACAATAAATAAGTGAAAAATAAAATGAAAATAATAAACAGTGTTAAATGTAAATATATGACAGACAAAGTCTAAAGAGTAAGAATCCTCACAATATTTTCTGGATTTTCATCAGCTGATGCAACAAACAAGTCATGTTTGCAAGCTACGCCTTCGGCTAGGAAGTACTTTAGTAAAATTCTGCTGTAGTTTGCCAATACATCCTCCTCTGAAATTGTTAAAAAGTATTATTTTAATAAATCATCTATAAGTAAATCAATCTAAATACACTTTCAAGAAAGTACTTACCAACAGCAAATATGCTGCCTGCTGGCAATCCACTACCTGAAAAATATTGTATTTACTTACAACACTACTACATACTTGTTATGTTGTTTTAAAAATTGAGGTTATATGAAAATTATTTATATAAACTTATATATAATTTCGTTGATATGTTTTTAGTACAGTATATCATTTATAGTACTTTTGTTTCAAATCAGATAATTATTGTAAATGATATACCAATAACATGGTCCAGAGATGGAATTCCAGATGATACTATCGGCAAGTTGTTTTTTATTTTGGTCCCACTTATCGTAGCCCGGGAGTCGCTAACTTTGTGGAAACTGCTCATGTTTTCCAAATGATATTACGGCTGCAATTTAAAGTTATTTAAGTGCATAACATAATCTAAAGTATCCAAACTATGTTATTAAACAAAGTTTTTCTTTCTCCTCCTGTTCGAGAGTTCGAGTGAAGTTGTTGTCAAAATGACATACATAGTATGGGTACTTAATTAGAGATGAAGTTATGAAGAATGAGTAGTATTTTAAAGAAAACCGATATTTTTCTTTCCTATCGGTGTTCGATTCTTCAAATATCCTTATTTTAGTTATGGAACGCGACAAACTTCAGGAGTATTCAAAAACCGTAAACATCAAAATATAATCTATGGAGTGTAATCGTTCTTGACGTTCTTGTTGAGTGCCGTGCCGTGTCATACACTTTTTGTGGCACATGGATTTTTGGTGATATTTCCTTCAAACAAATATTTCTTTCGTATTAAATATCAGGCAAAGCTTGCGCAACGATAAAAATGCAGGGTCCAGCAGTTTTTATGGATATATCTCTTGAAGATCAAGTAAGTTTATGTCAACATAACCTACACTAATCGACTACATACAATATAAGATGTAATTTGTAATACATGTAATCAAATACATTTGTTTGTTAAATACTTGATATATATTTACAGGCTCAGGAGTTAAGAAAGTATTTTAAAAGCCTGGGCGCAGAGATAGGAGAAGAAAAATCACCGAAAGGAATAGAAGACGACTTGCACAAAATAGTCGGAGTTTGCGATATTTGTTTCAAAGAACAAAATGAATCAGAGATAGAAGCTATACTGAACAGTATTGTATCTATCATGGTGTCTGTGAGTATACACTTATTGTAAAGATATAAGTTATACAATTTTTGTTTTGCTTGACTATAGTTGATGTTTATATGGGCGATTCTCTGTAACCTCGTAATCGGCTGTCCCGACCTATTTTTTTAAAAGTAAGTAAATTATGAAAATAAAAAACACTCCTAATGAAACTTTAATCCTAAAACTTTACGGGCCCTTTGTTTTCATAACCATAACTATTTCAAGTTTTTTTCTAGACTTGCTAGAAGCTCTAAAAATACAGTCCCCTGGCTGTCCCCATCACTGCTTTTCCACTTAGAAATGAGATTTACGAAGAAGTTATTGAAACTATATACATTTGGCAGTTAATATCATAAAGAAAAATAATTAAATTATATTATTTTCGTAAAACAAGGTCCAATTACGAATTTTATTTATTTAGTAAACTCCTGTAAACTTTGTCCCCAGAATTTTCATACAGTCCCCTGCCAAAAATTTAAGTCCATAATTTAAAAAAACTAAAATATTTACGTACATATTTTATAGTAAAACGAAACGCAATTGCTGTGAATTTGGCAATTTTGCTGAATGCGACGTTAAGACGCTATTTTTTTTAGTGTCAGAGCGTAATTTGTGAGGTAAACACGCGCTTGGATCGCTACCCTACACAGTCCTCTGGTAAGTCATAATATGTATGTTAATTACTTTAATAATCTCTATATAAAGTTTATTGTTATATTATTTATGTCTCAATTGATCAGTAGATTCCTAATAAACTATTTTACATAATTTTTGTAAATATTGTGAAATCTAACCGAAATATACAGTCCCCTGGCAACAGTCCTCTGTCTAAAATTGCAGCAGGGTACTGTTTTACATAACAGGGGACTGTGTATTTTGCGTATTGGTTATTATTTTTATGTATTGTTTGTGTAAATTTATCCGCTCATCTGTTTTATTAATGCAAGAATCATTAAAGTATCATTGATCGCTTCGTAATATCATTTTATTAACTTCGCATTATTAATTAACTTAAATTATTTTACACAGGCTGATCCAAAGCACGCGATATGGTTCCTAAAAAGAAAAAGTTATCCCGTGAGGAACTACTACAGAAAAAGAGAGATGCAGAGCGATTACTTTATCAAAGAAGAAAAAATTACCCTCAAAAGAGAGAAGAAATGAGAAAAAAGGAGAAGTTAAAGTACAAAAAAAAAAGAAAAAGGTTTGCGAAAGTTAGTAAAGAATATGACACCTCGTGAGCCTGTGCTCACGAGGTGTCATATCCTTTACTAACTTTAACTTCTTTAAGACAGCTCTGTAGCTGTCTTAAAGAAGTGGAAAGCCCAGCCCAGCAGTTTCCAGTGCTAGTCTTCAGCAAAGAAAAAAAGAAGGCAAAAAGCGACGACAGAAGTTTAACAGGGAAAGAAATGAAAAAATCAAAAGCGACGACAGAAGTTTAACATGAAAAGAAATTAAAAATCAAAAGCGACGACAGAATTTTAACAGGAAAAGAAATAAAACACTTACAATAAAAAGTATCAGCTGCTTTTGCAACAGCGGCTCTTGTGAGCATTATAAGATTGGCGGTATCAACTTTGCTCTAAAACCTACATGGAAAGTAGAAGAAGTATTTACAGAGTCCGAACTGGTAGATCTTGAATCTGCTGAACCTGCGTTGAAACCTATACCAAAAAAGTCCCCTCAAAGATTGGATGATGATATAGCAGGAACGAGTGGCACTCGGAATTCATGTTAGTTATACTGGAGATTACGTTCTTGTGAAATTTCCAACTAAAAATGTAGAGTACCGTTATGCTGGCGTAATTAATGAGATTGATGATGATGAAAACGACTTACGTGTTAGTTTCCTCAAGATTTGCGACCATAAAGTGCAGACCTTTAGAATTGATGATAAGGATATTTTATCATCAAGGAGATTTATCTACCCTGGGCAATGTGCCCAGCTTGGTGAAAGAAATCAACCGCAGGATCCAGTTGGGTTGGGCAGCATTTGGCAAACTACGTCGCGTTTTCTCTTCGCCTTTACCGCAATGCCTGAAGACAAAAGTGTTCGACCTGCTATGACGTACGGTGCCGAGATGTGCATGCTCACAGTGGGACAACAAATCGAAAGTAGCACAGCGGGCTATGGAGCGAGTTATGCTCGGCGTCTCTTTGAAGGATAAAATTCGCAACGAGGTAATCCGACAAAGAACCAAAGTGACCGACATAGCTCGCAGAATTAGTAAGCTGAAGTGGCAATGGGCTGGTCACATCTGCAGGACCAACGGCCGATGGAGCAGACGTGTCCTAGAGTGAAGACCGCGACTCAGTAAGCGTAAGGTAGGGCGGCCCCCAGCTAGGTGGACCGACGACCTAAAAAAGATCGCTGGGACGCACTGGATGCGGAAGGTGGAGGACCGTGTGCTATGGCGCGTGTTGGAAGAGGCCTATGTCCAGCAGTGGATTGCGATAGGCTGATTGATTGATTGAAAGCATTTAATTATTGATAGTATAATAATATATGACTATGTTGATCTCAGTGAATACAAATTGTTTTTAGCACTTAAGGTTCATTTTTTTATGAATGTTTAAAGAAAGTTGATATTTTTGATCATTTTTATAAAGAAATTTTGTTTACTATTGATGCGAAAATATGATAATAAATAAATTAATGTAAAATGACTTTTTTTTAAGTACAACAGTCCTCTCCCTGTCACGTTCAAAACAGTCCCCTGATGTCTCAAACAGTCCCCTGTCATGATTTCTTGGAAAATCGCTAATAACTCGAAAAATATGAATACATTCAGTGGACCTCCTTATCTAACTAAAGTAATAGTTAATTTTCTTCGAAATAGAACAGGGATTTTTGGCAAACATTAAAAAAAATTGCCAGGACAGCATTTCTATGGGACCTGTACGAGCTTACAGAGAAATGCCCATATCTTATATGGCCCATAATATGTCAGCTTATATTTTATACAATAAATAATTAAAAAGTTAGATATATTCTATATTGAGACTTTATTCTCAGATTCCTTTGGAAAGAGGCGAAAATTTGATTGTGGCTTTTAGCCAGAGACTTTCAAAGGCACCTGGACCTAAACTTGGAGTGGTGGTGCTTCAGTCGTAAGTACCATTCTATAGTAACTGTTTAACATCTCATGTGTCTCACTGCTGGGCACAGGTCTCTCTAAATCAATTAACTTGCGATCATTGAGTAGAAAAAATGAAGAGATGGCTTTGCCTTGCGGTGAGATTGTTAAGAAAAATATTAATATACCATTGTTTTACTACAGATTATGGCGCCTATATAACAATTTGGAGGCAAACTCTCCACTGCGCTACCATGTATACTATCATGTGATAGAGCTTGCAGCACGTGTTGGTTTTGTTCGTGAGGTATTCACTGGTGTCGAGCAACTCAGGAAAGAGTTCGCTGGATGCCCACCCACTAATGAACAGATGCAGAAACTTTATAGAACATTGCATCAAGTTTTAAAGGACCAAAACAGGTTAGATGTATACTTTATTTACTTTTGCATATAAATCTATCCTAATATAATATTATAAATGCGAAAGTTTTGATTGATGGATGTCTGTTACTTAATCACACCAAAACAGCTATATAGAAATGGATAAAATTTGTCATAGAGATAGATTATTGTCTGGAATAGCATATAGGTTACTTTTTTTCTTGGTACCATCAATCTAAATATGTGTAATATAATTAAATATTTATCCAAAAGGCAAACATTTCCGGCAGAGAAAAACTGTCCCTGCAGAGGGTTGGCCTCTAAGAAACATGTGTCAGTGTATGCAGGAATGTATGGACTGACACAGGCTGATTAATTTATGCAAGGATTCAAGGTCCCACTATAGTGTATTTCACATAGTATGGATACTGTGACAATTAAAATTATATGACGAAGATGAATGAAAATCATTGAATCAATCTCTAACCAATTTTCTAATTGAATGATTAAGTGCCTAGCCTACAGCAATCTTAAACATCATACTACCAATGCTATGTGAAGAATTACTATACTTTAATTAGCATTATATATTATTTTTTGTTTCTTCAAAAACTATATTTACCATAAATAGATTATCCAGCAAGTCTTAGGTATATGTTTGAAAGTCAACAGTTATGTTGGAATTGTTGAAAACTCACAGGACTCTTTTCCAATAAGGTTTATTCTGATAAGATATAATTCAAGTTGGAATAATTTATTAGTCTTATGTGTTAAGTATATCTCTTATTTTATCAAATTGTTTTATAAAACTTTGTTTTTACAGTGAGTTGGCTGCTAAGGTTATGATAGAACTTCTTGGCACATACACAGATGAGAATGCTTCGTATGCCAGAGAGGATGCTATTAAATGTATTGCAACTGCATTAGCTGATCCCAACACATTCCTATTGGATCCATTGCTTTCTCTCAAACCTGTGAAATTCCTTGAGGGAGAACTAATTCATGATTTGTTAAATATCTTTGTTTCTGAGAAATTATCCAGTTATCAGAAGTTTTACACCAGTCATAAAGAATTTGTACATTCTCAAGGTAAGGACACTTATGATAATATCTTGATGGTGCAGGAGTAGAGTAGTAGTAGAGCTTTACTGAAATGCAGATGTCTTGGGTTTGGTTCCCGGGTCGCGTGAAAATATGCCCAACTTGGAGTTTGAAATTATGTTCAATATTGACATTAGGTTTGTTGTTACGAGTACATAGTTTAAAAATGGAAAATCATGGTGATGTTACTCTGCAAAAGTTGTTATATTATAATTATGAAGTCTAGGGTTGGATTCCTAGTTCTTACAAAGTGTTGAGTTTTCATTGTCAAAAAATCCTTTTGAGGTAAGGTATGTAAAGAGGAGACTTCATCTGGATATTTTGAAGAGAATTTTAAGAACATTGAATATGTGATCATTCTGACCATTACTCAAGAGTCAGATCATTTAGATATTTTGTCACCAGTTTGGTTACGAAAAACCATCTAATCTAACCACATGAAAAAAATCTAATGACGTAACTTTTATTAAGAATATAATATTGTTCTCTTTCAGGTCTAAATCACGAGCAGAACGTTAAGAAGATGAGGATATTGTCCTTCATGCAGATGGCTGAAACTAATCCAGAATTAACATATGATGAGATCATATCGGAGTTGCAAATAGAGGAGAAAGATGTTGAATCATTCATCATTGAAGGTAATCTCGTAACAATTTTTTGTATTACTTGGGGGTAAATAAAGCATATTGGAGTGGCGTCCATGAACTCCATGATGTCCATGTTACCATTGCAGTTTGTTTAAAGCTTGTGCCTTCAAGTTGAATTGAGGACTTAGTAAAGGTTATAGGCGTCCAAAAGACAACATCAGCTCAAGGCTGAATGTTGTGGGAATTCTTGGGTGAGATGATAATGATGATACAATAAGCGTAAGGTGAGTACTGTAGCCTATGGACGTTTGCAATGGGTGGGGGGCATCTATTAATTGTTGTAGATACAAAAACTAGTAATAGCAATCTTCATTAGGAAAATATTTCTTTGAAAATCACACCCCTGAATGAGAATTAGAACTCATGCACAGGCTGTCTATCTTTCAATGCATAATTGTGAGGTGAGAGTGAGCATAATGCGGTATGTTTGCGTGCGCAGTGCTGAAGACGGGGCTGGTGCGCGCGCGCATGGACCAGGCGGAGCGCGCCGTGCGCGTGTGCCACACGATGCACCGCACGTTCGGGCGCGCGCAGTGGGGCACGCTGCGCGGCGTGCTGCAGGCGTGGCGCGCCAACGTGCACGCCGCGCACGACGCCATGAAGTCCGTGGCCGTCGCGCACCAGGAGTACTCGCACGCCGCGCACGCCACGCACGCCGCCCCGCAGAACCCCAAGGCGTAACGTTACAACCACCTTTTTACGTAACTCGCGACCGACTATTCGGCTCAAGTCATAACTTTCGACGTCACAGTCATTGTTATTGTACAGGAACCTGAGGATAAAGATATTATACTTCGGCTACGGGAGCGCTACTTTAATTAACGATTCAAACACAAAAATACATTGCTATCGCTGTTACATCTATGTCTCGTTGGTAAAGAAGAGTTAGATGTTACATTATCTCCATTTTTTAATTAAAGTAGAACACAACACTCTTGGTCACTTTTACTAATTCATTTGCGGTTGCTAATTATGTAAAAATCTGTATCAATAGCCATTTTGTATTAAAAGAAAATTTTTAACCGAAACTTTTTGTTATTTTTTGTACCCTACCTTAGAATATCTAAAAATGGTATATAAACTATGTTATTAATGTGCAATAATTTAGCTTCGTATGCCTTATTGCACTGCGTATACGTGCATTTGTTGTACGTACGTACGGTCGGCAACGGAGTTAGCTGTACAGGGCCGCTATATGAGGATTAGTTTTTTAGAAAACCAATGTATGAATTTGTGTGAAATATATTTTTATAGGTTAAGACTAATTGTACACTGTTACCAAATTCCACAGAAATATATACAATGGTTTTCTTAAAAACGAATCTTAATATAGCGACCCTATACAGCTAACTCCGTTGCTGTGTGTACGTCGTACATGCGTACAACAGAATTTATATAATAAACTATTATTTTAATAAACGTGTTGTATTTTAAAAGATTTCACCCTTTTGTTACCCAAAGTTTCGGTTGAATTGCACCGACCTTGAATTTACATCTGTTTTACGTACGTACGTCGTGGGTAGACAGATAACAGATAGATTATAGCATATAATGTCTTTACTCGCGAGGGTTCCATTTTGTAAAATGCTCGTGACCTGCCCCCTATACGGATCTAATGGACATTGAACCTTTAAAATATTTTAGTAGTATTCTATGGATTGAACCTATAACCCTAACCTTGCAATAACAATCCTCGGGTCTGCTCTTCATTATAAAGTCTTTAGGGTAAGGGTAGAAGGTTCCATACACGCTGCACTGCCTAATGCAGTTTAGAGGATCAGACTACATTTAGAATGATTTTATGGGTTTCCTCAGGATGTTTTCTTTCACAGTTAAAGCAGATGGTAATTATTGTCTTGTTAATTGATGGTAAATTGATTAATACTACATGTAAATCCCACAAAGTAAAATTTACATTGTTCCTGCCAGCTAGAAACCAAAACTCACACTATGTTAGTTGGTTAGGTACTTTCTCCCAAGTCTTAATTTTCAGTTCCGGATTGCATAACTTAGATGCTAGTAGGCATGCTGGAATCAGGAGAAAAGTAAGCTAAAAGTATTATTTAAAGGGAATAGAAATCTTATAAGTTTGTCTTATTAATTTTACTCTTTGGAAAGCAGATGGCGCTGTTATAATATTATTACTAACATAGTTTTTAAGAACATTGTTACTATAATAACACACTATGGAGTAGGTTTTTTTAATCCGAAATAAATGATTTATTTATTTATTTATTATATAACAGAGGTCAGTGAAAGAAACGCAAATCCTCTTTTTATATTCCCATTGTAATGACAGAATGTTACAAATAAGTACGACAGAAATTGTCATACAAGTCAAAAGTACCAATACAATTCAAAAGTACCAATACTTGCAGTTTACATCACGTAATTATTTCAAAAAATAAATTAATGGATTTTGGACGCAGACAACCTCAGTACATTTCAATTGTGTTCCGTAGTTTTGTTTGTGTGGCGTTAAGTGTTTTGCTCGGCATGCATATTTACGCGCACTTCTGGGGCCTTACTCAGGAGTCCTTGGACAGTGACTTTACAGACATCAAGTACGTGGTTACACAGCTTTCCAGAGGTTTGACTGATGTTAGTACCTTAAACATTTTTGCTTATGCTAGGTAAATGCTGCAAGGAATGCGAAATATTGTATATTTTGTGGCTATTACTAGTATTACTTCATGCGCCACCCTGCCTTAGATATAAATACCTATAAGCCTTAGTAATGTAGAAGCATGATAATATGTTAAATTTGATTGTTTTCCTAGTAGACAGAAAAAATAAATAAGTAATAATAATTGGAAAATTCCAAATTTAGAATTTAACAGTTGGTATTTATTTATTACCTACCAAAAACCATACAACTTATTAGAATAGTCTGATTAGATTTTGTTACTAGAGAAATAGTACTCACTTTAAAAAATACCTATTTAATATATTCTGTTGTTAGTTAATGGTTATTGATGTCATTATCTTAAAGAGTTCTTCAGTACTTATTACGTGCTGCGAATGTGTATATCTACTGTGCAGAATATTATTAAGAAAAACAATATCCCTGAAACGTTAATCTATTCTCTAACAGATGGCGTTACCTACCAACATATTTTTAAGTTTCTCTATTGTTCATTTAACCCACTAGATGGAGTTGGGTGTCTTGTTCGTTGTATTCACTAGATGGAGTTACTTGTTTGTCTTGTTCATTAAATTCACTAGATGGGATTACTTAGAGTCCACGTACGTATATAAACTTATGATACTACACACACACTACTTTACAGGCAAAAGGATACACGATATGAAGCCTAGCTAGCCGAGGACGATAGCGGGTATATCTGTATTTTTTAAAAATTAAGATTGACGTTTGTTTGAAGGTGAATCGCAAGCACGAACATCTTCAAACTGAGATAGAGCGCATGACTGCGGTGCTCCCTCAGATGGCTTCAGCAACCACTAAAGCCAAGGATGCCCTCGAACCATGCCGTCGGAATATATGCCCTCGCCTTATTGGAGACATATTCAACTACGATAGACAGGTTAAATAACTAATCTCTTAATTTCCGAAAGGTACAACTACTGCAAAGTAAATGTAGATACAACTATGTAACCGATGATTTTTTAAATAGATCTATTGAAACTGGCTTGCCACGTGCACTTATGATAAAAACTGATCTAAGTACCTACCTACTTCTGTTTTTTCTGATAGAAGGAAAAATATTCATACTTACTTAGTTTTAGTAAATATAATCCTTTGCTGTGCCGTGCCGTATAATCTTGTCAGTAAGCGCCGGCCATTATTTGGCACTACTGTGTGTAGTTGTGAGTAACGCATAACGATGCTTGCTTTTTGACAAAATAATATTATTTAAACACAATCAATACTTCGCCAGCGCCTTGACACAAAAATTAGTCGAAAAATATTTTACATCATCATCATCTCAGCTTGGTGAACGTAGTCCTCCTATATAATAATATGTTCATATATAGCCCGGTCTTGAGCGGCATGCGTCCATTGGTTGCCTGCAGCTTTGACCAGGTCACTTGCCTACCTAGTTGTATGTTAAGTTTTAATTTGTACCTTTCAGCTAGGTTAGTGAGCGGGTTGCCTAACGATCCATAGCTATGTTTATAGTTTATAATATAAGCATGACGGACACCCACTTTATTTGTGCCTGTTACATCTTTGTCAATCACCTCCTCATGTTTTCGTTACACATGTTTCCGTTAGGGTTTAGTTTTGATAAGTTATTTGTTTTGTTAACCTTTTATTTAAGAAGTATTGCAAAGGAAGGGTAATGTTTTACAGAGTGTTTGTGTGAAGGTAGCATTGTCAGCAGGTATTTGACGATATCCTAAAGCTTAAACATCTTTCGTTCATCATCGTTACAATCTATTAAAATATTGTTACTGACTGATCATAAATGTCGGTGTAAAAAAAATATTTATGATCTTTTTGCTCAATGCATTGTAAGTAGTAATGAATCATGGGCATGCCTAGGAGCTGTTTCCCCTATAATTAATCATCAACTTTTTTGGTAAGTACACAAAATTACGATTGGTCAACAGAAATTCTTGATTTAAAATGCCTGCCCCTCTAGACGAGTGGCATAAGCGATAGTCGCATGGAAAAGTCAAAAAAGCAAATGTATGGGATTTGACGTAAGTCTACGATATAATGTCGTAAACCCGTAAACTTACGTCAAATCCCATACATTTGCTTTTTTCACTTTTCGATTCGACTATCGTTTATGCCACTTGTCTAGAGGCTCTGAGCGGCTTGGCTCCACTAGGCTAGGCCAAACTTATTTTGTTGAGTGTTTACTGATCTACCTGGTGACAGAGTTTTTTAGATCTCCTATAAGAATAGGCTTCTGCCGTAATTGAAGAACTGTTAATAGTAGGACCTGACTTTAATATATTCTCTGAAGCGAAAGGACGCTAAGATGAAATGCGGTTACCAATTCATCACATGGTAATCGCGCCCTTGGTGGCTTACCCCGCTAGACGTTTACCAATTAACAAGCGCACCTGACTATAAGCGCTTTAGTAACTCATAGTTATAGTCATCTTGATCCGAGGATAAGTGTGATTTATACATTTTTTTAAATGTGCCAAGACTTTTGTCATTATAGTAGTTTTGCACGATTTTGGTTTAATTTAATTTACTAAATTTGGATTTGACAGCTGGCTGATTACGCTTTGGAGTCAGCGGGTGCAAAGGTGCTAGACACAGCGGACACTGTTGAGCATGTGTTATATGAATCCTCTGTGGGCTGGGCATTGCATGTGTTCACCACGTGGATATGTCACGAGTGCCTCGGAGCGAGGGCCATGATCCAGCCAGGGACGTTGCCTGGCGAGTGCTGGGCGTTCAAGGGATCGAAAGGAGAAGCAACGATACAACTGCTTGGCACAGTCAAGATTACGGGCTTTAGTGTTGAACATATACCGGCTCATATAGCACCGACAAGGTAATTGGTTGCAGATTTTATTTATTATTAAATGTGTAGTATTAGGTAAGTGGTATAGATTAGATTAGAGAGATAGATACTATTCGGAAATAATATTATATCTGATATAAAGTTATATCATCGTAAAAATATTGTTTTACGGTATAACGCCGCCTATTTATGATTAGTTAGGTACCTCCTTGTCCGTGTGGTGACGGATTAAGACTCCAAATATTACCACCCCGGCCTATCCCGAGGGTGTCGTAAGAGTCGACTAAGGGAGTCAGGCAGAGAATAGGAAAAAGTATGCTGGCATTTGTTTTTATGACGTTCATAAGTATAATGTATTTGATCTTAATGAATAAATGAGTTTGACTTTGACTTGAATTTAAAAATATGCACTGCAAGAGAGGGAAAACTCGAAACAAAACCCTATACCAACACGTCTGGCCAGCGTGGTATAGTAGGCTAATACCCCTCCAAATATATGGAGGAGACCCGTGCCCAGCAGTGGGACGTTTATGGGTTGAGATCATGAGGTACCTCCTTCTATAAATATCGTAGGTACAAATCGTTTGATACGTAAGCCTTTGTTGAAGCAAAAGGAGTTATTTAGTTAGTGTATCTATTAAAATGTTAGCGAATGTTTGTAGATAACTATTAGCTAAGTAGATAGTGTTTAGAACGCAAACTAAAATGTACACTTTTATTATTTTATCCAGAGAGATATCGTCGGCTCCTCGCCTGTGTCAAGTCGAAGGTCTAGAATATCGAAAGGACCCTTACCCACATGATTTTGGCAGTTTCGAGTACGACAAAAATGGAAAACCTATTCAGTATTTCGAAACTCTTTATCCGGCTGTCAAAGGGTATAATATAGTGAGGTTACGGATACTGACGAACTGGGGTAATCCTGTGCACACTTGCGTATATCGCTTTAGAGTTCACGGAGACCTTTTACCCGGACAGGGATACATTGCTGGTGGGGAAAATGACCCATACTCTGACAATGACCAGTAAATATTTAAGTAAACACATTGTTTGGTTTATAAATGTTCTACAGGTGCAATCTTAATAATCCATAAGTCTTAGACCACTTTTCTAGATTTAAAACTTTATCAAAATAAAATCGCCTTATTTACAATAATTAATGAAAATTAATAGATTATTTTAAAAAAACAATGTCTGTGTTGTTAAATTTGTATATGTCGTCTATTGAAGTTCGATTTTTATTAGATACTAGTTACGACCCGACCGTTTTTGAGTTAAATCGTGACAAACAAACAAACAAAAATCAAATCTGTCCTCTTTATAATATTAGTTTAGATAAAAACAAGTTAAAAATAAATTACTACGAGTAGATTGATAGTATGATGACAATATAGCCCTAAAAACAAATATCTATTTATGAAATTACGAAGCATTTATGCTAAGTAGATGTCGTATATCCCCGATGACTTGGGAACTGTGAAACTACTACACTACGCATTTAGTGTTATTTAGCTGCGGTCTTTGATCGAATATAACATTTAAATTTATATTTTAACAAGACTCTATTCTAATCTTGAGGTTGTCGAGCTCTACCGTCGGCTATGTCATCCACTTCTACCTTTGTAATAGATCGATAGATGGCGTTACTCGTTAGCAATAACATTCGCATGACCACTGTACGCGATTTTCTTTGATATGTAATGATCAAATCACAATTTGCAATGTTACATCAATCATTCGACAGTATAAATATCTACTATTTAACCCATATTTTTCTGTAATATAAGGAATTGCAAGAAAAGCCTGAGTATTTCCACGAATGTTTTTGTTTCTTTTAATTGAAAATCATAACTATGTATATCATTGTTCATTATTTTTTGAAATACAATTCTAAATAATTGCCCACATACGACAAAAATTGTGTACGTCGGCAACAGCTGTGTATGTTCTATTTATTTTATTGTGATATGTTTGAGTATTAGTTAGCGCATTCGTATTGCCTAACGTGATAGAGAATGCCGATGTCCACGCTATTTTATCGTAATGTTGTATTGAATGTTGTATATTTTGAGTTTATCAATTAAACAAAACATTTTCATATAAATAAGAAATTATTGAATCATTATATTAATCACACCTGTTTTAATATGTCCTTACCTAATGTTATTCTAAAATCATTGTAACTATTTAATGCAATAAGAATTATTTGAATATTATAATGTTTGTTTTAGTACTGACGTTTAATTATTTATTTATTTACAACTAGCTGTTGCCCGAGGCTCCGCCCGCGTGTATGTCGGTTATCGCTGTAAAACGTAGCCTGTGTGTTATTCCAGACCATAATCTATCAAAGTGTAAAATTTCATCCAGATCAGTTCAGTAGTTTTTACGTGAAAGAGTAACAAACATCCATCCATCCATTCTTACAAACTTTCGCGTTTATAATATTAGTAGGATGTTTATTTCGAACGTATATGCATAGTATTTGATATTAAGCTTGAAAATCACTTGAATACTAGAAAAGTGAGACGTTTTCCATCAGATTAGTTTTCATATTTTTGTTTTCAGCCCATTGTTACCGACGCGAAGTAAATAGATTATAAATAAAATAATAATATCATCATCATCATCATCAGCCTATCGCAGTCCACTGCTGGACATAGGCCTCTCCAAGTGCACGCCACCTAGCACGATCCTCGGCTTCCCGCATCCAGCTACTCCCAGCCGCTTTGCGAAAATTGTCGCATGATAAATAATAATATGTATTTTAGTAATTTGTAGATGATAGCAAATGATATTCTGGTCTATTATGAAGATGAAATTGGCGTTTTGTCTAACTGACCATATTTATTAATTATTTTTTTTACTTTGCTCTGAAATAAAATATATAAATATCGGGCGCATGGTTATGAATTCCAAATTCAAATTTATTTTAATTTTTCTTGTGTATGTATTGTTATAAAAATGTCGTGATTTATTTGTTTTCGCGCCATTAGATTCATTCCTTGAAATTGTAGCTAGGTTACTGTTCACAATATGAAGAACTTAAAATACAATGGAGTGGAGTTGTTCAGTGAGACTTGCAAGTGTTTCTCCTTTATTTTATACTACGTAGGCCTCTAACAAGCATATGGCTCGCCTGATGGTTATTATGGATGGTAGTTACTGTAGCCTAGGGACAATTGTAATACTAGGAGCGATACTAAGGAGTTTCCGAATCAAAAAAGAACACCAGAGTTTTATGATGGATTATCTCTAGGATAGGAAAACGTTTCTTTAAATTGGACACTGGAGACCAACCAATGAATTTATTTGGATGTGGTTTTCTGATAGATGGAGGTCCTTTTCATATCAGTCTTGCACGCTTGTATAATGCCCTACATCTCTTCACCTTTCTGAAAAACTTGTAAATATATCAGGTAGGTACTTACCAATAGTTATTCTTAAAATAATAATTGTCAAATTTTAACTCTACGACTGCAAAAGTAAATATGTATTTTATAGCAAAATCTATTACGTTGAACCCATTAATACCAGGTGCATGCTACCCAGTTATGTCTATTGTGTTGCACAAAACTGGAGAAAGGCAAAGCCTTAGATGTTAATCTGGGTGTCCGGCAGCCGAATGCTATAAAACGCGTCTATTGTACAGTGGACAATGCTACAAAGCACATAAATTACCATGAGCAAAGTGATCATGAGCCCCCGTCGAGCTACAGCTAATGGGTTGACCGAGTCGAGCCACCGAGCCACTCTTTTGTAACTCGACGCTCAGAACACATTGTGGATGGACATTTTATTTAATTTATTGCATCAGAAAGGATAATGTACCTGATATGTCCAATGTTATAATTTTGCAGATGATGCGTTTCAGTCATATTGGTAGAATTAGATATGATTGTTCTGATTCTGCAAAATCTGTTGAATAAATTTATAACTATAAAAGTTTTTTTAGAACGCAACTGTTGCAATAGGTTACAAGCAAATGACGTCTTTATAGAGATTTATTTTAGATTTTAGTTCGAAATTCATAAGATGTCACTGATGATGAGATATGTATAGTAACAAATTACCACTAATTCCTGGCAAAATTTTATAAAATTTTATGTATTGGCCGCGCGGTTGAAATGTAGCTACATACTTCATTATCTACCTAGCTTTAAGGTTGTGTTTTTCTGTCAAGAAATCTTTAGTGGCAATAAGCTGTGAATAAGCTCATCTACTAGCAAAACCTAGATCTTCCGGGGACTACTTGACATTTTGCAATTAAATGGTAGCTGTAGCCCTGTGCCTCGTACCAAACGTCCATCCGAATTACTGATACTAGAGGATACCTAACCATTTTCTTATCTCAATGATATTTATAATTTGGTAGATTAATAACTTGGTAGAATTAGATAATAATTTATAAAGAAAAATAGAAAATATACGAAAAAACGGTGATAGTTGGATTAGTAAGCTCTCAGTTTAAAAAAAATGGAACGCTCTTTTTAAATGGAATTTTAAGGACACGTTATATTTTAACGTGTCCTTAAAATTATATTATGTGTAGAAAAAGTATCAAACAAACCTTAGTATGTATCACAATTTTATTATATTACATTAATGCGTATTATATCGTTACGTACAACTACTCTATATCAGTGTAAAGACAAGCATGAAATCGGTATCGTCAGCAATAATGATCAGTTCGTACATTAAGGACACAATTAGGTCGCCGGTGTAGAACCGATTCTTTTCTTTAGTTCCTTCGATGTTTCCTTTACTCTGACAAATAGATCGTACTCGTAAAGGGTGAAAGCTCTCCATGAAATCCTTTTCTCGAGGTACCGCCTACGTGTACTTCTTAATATTAATGATCAGATTTTAGTTCACAACGTCTTTCGCAGTCTTTGCGTGACATGTATTAATGAATGGCATTTGTGTTCAGATTCCTACGAAGTAGAAGTTCTGTAGGTAAGTATGCCTGGTTACCCATTTACTCGTATAAAAAGTTAACAATTGGGTAATGTGGCATTATTGTATGGTATTAGTTTAGTATCCCGTGGTGTTGCCCGCATTTTTGGACATACTTAAGCGAAATTCAATTCCTTTTGTCATTTGTTTAAAATCAAGTTTCTAAATTCTTTATTAGATACGTAAATATCTTGATGTGTTATACTTATTGTGTAATTAAAACAATAAATATTTAGTAATTGTGTGTGCATGGTGAACTTCTTATAATTGCCAGTTATCTAATCATTTGGTTTGCTTTAAAAAATGTGTGTCTGTGGTAACTATTATGTTAAGGCTAAAAGATGATTCACGTTACACCGGGCCGGGACGGAGCCGTGCCCCGGCCGGGCTACGGCCGGGGCACGGTCATACATCTATAATATAATTTTGTGTGAAGTAATTCATGCTTGTCCGGGCCCGGTATAACGTGAATCATCTTTAAGACTAAGGATCGTACTATAGCGTATATTTTTTTAAATATCGTACAATAACAACCTCTTAAACTCAGCTATTTTGCGTCCTCAGTTTTTAAATAAATAGCGCTTATAGCCAGATGCATTCGGTGAAGGCTGAACGATCAGTGGGTTAAGTTACCAAGGGGATAACCCTATGGATGGATGATCGTATTTCATCTGAACGTCTTCGTGCTTCGAAAGGCACGACTGTTAAAAGTCGTTAGATATGGGTGACTTGAACTCTGTCGCCAGGTTGTCCGCTAGTAGTTAGTAGCCAACCGATAAATAAATAAGTAGAATAAAGCCGTAACATGAAAAACTATTCCTGTTAGGCAATGTTCACCTTTCACTAATTGTTATAAGGTTTAAAATTGTTATTCCTCATGTTATATCTTTGTGGGTGCGGTTTAGTCTTCGACAGACCGTGATGTAATACTTATTGATAGTCGCAATTCTTAGCAGATAATAGTTACACGAAATTATGTAAGAGATTGTGACCTTGTTATGGCGGCACGTAGTTGGTTCGCTGTCCGGTTGATCACAAACTAATCTTTGTAATGTATATCAGATAAGTTTTTAACTTACTTTGTACTAAACAAATGACTACAAGAATTCCAATAATATAATGTAATATATTATTAGAATTTGTTTTTATATATTATTAGTTTGCGCCCATGGCTTCGCCCGCGAATTGTAATCCGGACTATATTCTATCTCGGTGCCAAATTTCATTCAGATCTATTTAGCCATTTTGGCGTGATTGAGTAAGAAACATTCATACATCTATCCATCCAAGCTTTTGCATTTATGTTAAATGGCATCCTCGTGGTTACTTGTACGTACATATTATTAAACTGTGAGTAATAAAAAACTAAATTTTATTGTTATTTCTAAAAGAGACGCAGCGATACAAGAAAGGTGGAATAAAATTATCTAACTGCTATAATATTGGAAACACAAAATGTTATAATAGGTAAATGATGCGTTAGATTGAGAATTATTATCTCAGCCAAGAGATTTCCAAAGCATTCAGTCTTGCACTGACTATCCAAAAAACAAACGGTGGCCATGCAATCCTTGACACAAATGACCAGGACCATCTTTCTTTTTCTTTTGACATATAATATAACATTATTTCGTAAGATATTTCTACAAGAATAGTTATTAAAATAAAAGCAACTTAACCTAAACTACTGAAAAACAATCAGATATTGAATAAAAGGAATTCCAACTATGAATAAAATATCTGATTAAAGTCACAGGTCTGAGGAAAGGTGCCCAAAAGACTCTCCACATTGCCAGGCTGGATCGAAAGGCTAATGCGTTGGCCAAAGTTAAGGCGAACTGCACACACGTCTAAATTCATTTTACTATTTGTTTTTTAATATAAGTCTATGTGAGATGGAGGCCTGGTGACCTATAACACAGGTTTTCATTACCTACCACAGGCACCAGCGATCCACCAAACATGTGAGCATAATAGCATAAGAAATTGTTTATTCATATAAGTATGTAATATGTGTACTTGGTCTGTGGTGAGAAATAAACAAATTTATTATTCTTATTAAAGTAAAGGCCAACCTTAGGATCGTGAGATGACTCAACTAAACGCTTACATCTTTCTTTTGATCAATAGTTTTAGTAAAGGTTTAAAATCAGATTACTGAAGCAAAGCGATAAATCTTTATAGGCTTCCATGACAATATTCTCTTCAGACTAATTGAGGATAGTAGGATAAAAGATGTATTGTAGCAGTCGCCAAAATATTTAACAATATTAATAAATGTTTCCAGTCTGTCGCTTGTGAAAGGTTGGCTCTAAGTAAAGGATTGCCGGCGATAGTTCTCTGTTGAAATTACTCACTGGAGCGTTCTACGAGCTTCCGCTACGTGTGCCGCAAGTTATAGGAGATTAGTGACTAGCGGAGCGAGTCGCTACCACTTTTCAAACTATACGTTTTACGAAAAAATTATATCCTCAGGGTAACAAATTCGTAAAATAAGATAAACAAATTTCATTCTATTTTTTTAAATTTATTAACAAAACAAATGACAATGAATTTTACAAATAAGTATGCCACATTTTTTTTCACAAGTAATTGTATACAGACCATATGAATAAAAAATAAAATTCATGTACAATACGTAAGTACTAGCATATATCTAATATGCCTATTAATACTTGCCCAATTCTAAAACATAATATTTTTAAAATGAATATCTACCCATTCAGTTAATAGTTTGCACCATACACCCTGCTAGACGGTGTGTGCGTAGGTGTCGTCAAGGGATTCGTTTTAAATAGTCTCCGAAGGCATTGTTTGGGAGACAGGCTTTGTGCGGGCACATTAGAAATACTCTCGTGTGCGCTTCGGTGGCTGCGATCAATGTCGCCTTCAGGAAATACGATTTTAACAGCGAAAACATAGAAATTACAAGTCATCGCGACACACTCCGCTGCCTCCGGCCAAAAGGGGTTTGTTGTCATACCATTACATTTAGTCCTAGTCTGTTTTATACAAACAATAATAGATAAATACCCGTTCTAAGGAGTTCCTTTTGTCATTGGTAAACAGTAGCATTTCTTTGTATTCTACTGAATGGGTTTAAGTATTGTTTAAATATTGTTTATATGTATCAAAGTACAGTACAGTAGAGCTGCTGTGTCTAAATTAAGTAGTAGGTACATACTTACTTTATATGTATATAAATTACAAATACCTAATAAAATTACTTCTATATGATAATTAAGTAATTCTTCGTTTAATCAAAAAATACTTTTTTGATATAAAAAAAACTCAGGAAAGGTAAATTCACTCATAGATAATTTTAACAAAAACAAACCGATTTCAATACGGCAAGTTGTAGAATTTTTAAAAATCCTAAAATCCCAAATTATATAAACAGGATGATCTTTCATACAAACTCTAATCTCATTTTTCCTCCCTTGATCCCCCGTGATCATTTACAGCTAAAATGCATCCCATGACCATTCAAATAAGCCCAAACACGGCTAGATTACATTGTTTAATTATGGAGTTCTGTTGCCTACCTTGCTGTTTCATCATCAGTTCAGTTCAATTGTACCATTTTCATTTGCTACATTACATTTGCTTAGTACTTAATAATATATATAACAACCTTAATCGAGCCGTATCTAATAGCCATCTGTGAAATACCTATCATTGAGAAGTTCAGGTGGCCACCTGTGGTCTTCTTCATCAGTTTCACTTCATTAAATTACTTTCTGAATGCAAATGTTTGATTTGTTGTAGAAAATATTGAAATTGCTGTATGTAAGCATACAATTTTTAAGGAATTTCCTCAATTCCACATGGATCCCATCATCAGAAGTTTCTTTTGATAAAAATAAGACGAAACTAGAAGTATGTTAACTCAGACAAATGGGTTCATGGGCCAAATGACGGCGACGATCTGCGGTAACAAACGTTAAAAAAAATACGAATTGATAACCTCCTCCTTTTTAAAGTCGGTTCAAAAGTAGCAAATTATTTGAAGAAGGTAAAAATAGCCTTTGTAAAATTGCAAAGGCGCAAAATCAACGGCTCTACGTGGTTTCCAAAGCACGGAGGAGTCTTGCAATGGTTTTAGAAAATGGTGACGTATCTATGGACCGACCGCGGCAAGCGTGCTTAATCTTGCTGTTCTATCTATCCGTGCCGCTAACAAATAGCTACGAGCCCTAAAAATTAGGGATAGAATAAATAAATAAAAAGCATTAGAAACAAAAATCCTGAATGCAGTAGTTAAGTACTCAGATTGAAAAAAAATTATAACAAGATGACTCGAAACTATTGCCATTCAAAGATGCTTCACAACCTCATCTCTCATTTGACAAAATCCTATAACTTGTTAAAGTGTTTCGAGTTATGTACTTTTCGATAAACGAATATAAGTATATATATCTAAACGTGATATAGTTGATGATCATATCTAATGAATACTAATCAAAAGCATAAGTCTTCTTTTGGGCACCGTTACAATCAGGTAAAAGCATATTAATGAATCATGCACAATTTAAAAGTATCTAGATATTATGAAAGTTGAAGAGTTCAGTTTCACAAAAGATATTAATATTTACTACTTTCATAGAAAACCATATTGTGTCCAGGGTAAGTTATTTTTGCCCGGCGCGCGGCGGCCACTTTCTAAACGATCAAATTGTGTAGCCCGCTCGCCAACCTCACCCAACACATAAAAAACGCTGCAAATAAAAGCAATGAAGAGTTATAACTCATTATATGAAGGGCGAAGGGTTCGCGGCAGGTATGTCCGTATGGCGCGATCAGCCCTTAATAATTTAGAAAAAGAGCCATTTATTAAACTAGAGCCCTTAGTAATTATTGGACTCTGTTTCGATATATTCGCTACCTGCCGGCAATTTGCCATTCGGTCCTTTGTCTGGCGGTGTGGCGCCCTAAAGGGTTTTAATTTTAAATGCAGCATGTAACCATTCTGATATTTTAGGCCTTTATTCGTAAATTTCTCTTTCGCGGTGGTTAGTTTGCTGGACGCAATATGGCGCGGTTTTTTTTGTCACGAGCAAGGGTGAGCAATTAACTGCGATACAACATTGGCTTTGTTCAGTTTTTGCGGTTGATCGATAATGAAATAGCTGCACGTATTGAGCTCTTATTAATGATACTTGGAATTGTTTGCTCATACTTGAAACTAAGCCAACCGTAGAATTGTAGGTAAGTAAAGTATCCATAACAATTAGTTATAGGAGGATTTATGTTTATACTGGTTAGGTATCTTATATTCCTCTTCTGAGGCATAAGTTAGGTCGAATACCTTACTAGAACAAATACTGAATAGGTAACCCTCAAAACTGCTGTAATTGGGCGTAGTACCACTGATGATACATTTTATGATATAAAAGGAAGGACACAGGTCCTTTTTTAACATATTATGTTCGGCTGCATTTGCTTTCGAAGCGAGATATTTAATGTTTAACAGTACAAACTGTTTTATATCTAAATTTTCTGAAGAGACTGAAATTCGCAGCAAATCTTGATTCACTAGATTATTGTAAGTCAGTAGCTATTTTTATTAATTTCTATATATCATTGGTATAATATTAGCGTGGTAAATCGACACAGCAGTGTCCTGCCTAAGCAAACATTGGCGCGGCGTCCATCTCGCTAGTTTGTGCACAAACAAGGATCGAATGAATATAACACAAGCGTGTTTGCGTCGGCGGATTGCGTTACAACAACAAATACCTACACGATTTATTTATAACGAGTATATGTATCGATGATAGGCGATCGAGTGGCGCGGTGGCGGAGATCGCCCCCGCCTCTAATGCCATGCAGTTGCTATGACAACATTGCATTCACCCCTACACACATTACATACGAGAGACCATAAAAAAACAGAAAAGCGGAGAACAGAAAAGTTAGTCGACGTCACCCCGGTTCCTGTTCGAACGTCCGAGTGTTCCCTTCTTTCAAACATAATTTATGGTTTCGGGGAAATAAACATAAAAAATAGAAAAGGAAAAACGACAGCACGCACGATAAAAAAAGCTCGTCGTAAAAGTGTGAGGGGGTGCGGGGAGCTGGCCGCGCCGCCCCGCGCGGCCGGCTCGCGGGCGGCAACCCTTCCGCTGCCGCCCTCCGCCCGGCCCTCATACCAGCGTAGTAAAGGGTTACGGCGTCTAACCCTCGTCACCATGCTATGTATGTACTTAGATATCATTATACACCGCCGCTGTACCATACAGTAAATAGGTAGTTGGACTACAAATAGAAAAATAAACTTTTGTTAAACCTATAATCAAGCGGCCAGTGATTAGACGATATTGCACTTCTACGGGAGGTTGTAAAAAGGTCCTCCGAAGGGTAAAATAATGGTGGTCAGAGATATAGTCGGTAGGTGGTGGCGATGGCGTAACAAACGTGACGCGTAACGACAGTTTAATGTAAATGCGCTCCTGGAGCAATACTGCAGCTCACGCCGGAAAATTAGTGATGCTCCCTCATTTTTTCACGAAAAAATACAGTAAGTAATAATTTGGAATAATGTAATAATTTTGCCGAGAATTTTTAAAACTAAAAGTACTTACTATTATTCTTTATTTGCCTGTAGCACTATATCCCGACCCTTCATCTTGTAACATCAGAGTTTTAAGTTTTGACTAACTCTGGGATACGAAACACTATATTGAAAAAAAAAAACCATTTCCCTTAAGGTCCGGCGCCCACTATTGGCGAGGCACGCCAAGGGATCCTTCGGCATACGTACATGCAGGCGCACACTGCAACTGATAGCAATTGTTGTTGAGGCATCTTTAGGCATGCTGAGGCATCCTGTAGGCATCGGGCCTAAATGAGTTGTGGAAACGTAAAACTCACAGAATAGCAATGATAGTAACTATGGGTATATACACTGTGGGTAGTTGTACAGTTATCATTAGATCACTGTCTCAATCAAATTTATTACAATATTATAATAGGTTAAAGAAAGTGGAAGATTTATTAAAAAATCATGTAAATATGATGTTCACTCATATAAACAGACTAACATATTATTATATACAAATTAAATCAAAGCTTTTTTGTTATATAAGTAGGTAACCTTTATTTATTTCTGATTGTATATTCGCAGCATAGAAGCGAAGACTCTACTATTCATTATAACTAATTAAATAATGGCATTATTCCTATTTTTTCTTATTGAGCTTTCTTAATTTCTCAAATTACTTAGTCTCTACCTTTAAAAATATCATCACATCAATCATCATCATCAATTTGATGGAAGTCAAAAACTTTATTGAATTGTTTAAAATATTGAAGTATGTTTGAACTATAACTATAGTAAAATACAGCTATAAGTTGCGAGTCTGTGTAAATAATGTGTGACATCACTAGGTCGGGTAAGACAGGCGCGGCGGCGCGGGCGACCGTCGGTCTCGGCGCGCGGCGGTCGCCGGACGTCGGGAGGCCACCCTCGCGAGCCCTGCATCATCCCCTCACTAAACAACCGCACACACAAATACCTAGTTATGTTTCCACTTTCCCTCCTGAGACTACGTTTGTCAATATCAAATAGAAATGGTTTGTACACGTTAAGAATTAAGATGTACTTTGTTGAAGTTATTTTACACTAAACATATATTTTTATGACTTGAAACATTTTACAGTAATGATTTGGCAGTTTAATGGGAAAGTAACCAAAAAAAAGTCAAATCAAATGATATAATGCTTGAGGCATTATCTACCAGTCTACTTTATGTGAAGCAGAGATAAGTATAGTAAAACACATTTTTAAAATTCAAAAATCTTTGTATCAACATTTTTATTTCTGCTCTGCTTTCTGCATTAATAATGTCGTGTATAGTATTATTGGAGAGTATAATTGGAGTTCAGATTTGTAATATTATTCACTAACACTAAAATACTGTGTAATCCTTAATCTGTTACTGTACCTATTTGATAAAATAAAATACCAAAATCCTTGTGTTCATTCACGTTAATTTTCGAAACGATTAAACCGGTTTCATGAAATTTTGTAAATATATCTTGCTTAGTCTAACTTAAGAGATAGAATAGTTTTAAATTATTTTTACATCCAGCAAAAATGCTTAGGTATAAGAAGTTTATACCGTAAACATGTCTAATGTTCTTACTTGTTGTTTTCTAAGTCTATGGCTTTTGCGTATTATTCAGTAAAGTTTAGGTGCCTTTTTAATTTCTGATAAAAACCCAATAATCCCTTCAGTCAGTTGAGCTTATGTCGAGACATATTTTTTACTTCCCCCGTTTCTATCGTGGTCAAGCGACACGCAACACTGCTCTGCTTCTTACCAATCTTATTTATTGACTAAGTATAATATCTCGAGCCGAAGGAAAACTCACATCATGTTAATTTCCTGTCGGAATCTACTCTCATCATACTATTTTTGCTGATTCAATCGATCAATATAAACTATAAACACAAAGTATTATTGACGTGATCATATAATATTTTTGTCCTTTTTTTATTAAAAAAATAGCACGAAGGTCAAATATGTTGTCTGCATGGATTATGGGTCCGAAGGTAATCACTGTCACCAGCATACATGTATGTTTTTGTCGTTAGAGGCGGGTATTAATAACGACCGCTTTTATCCGAAGGGTCCGTGGCTTTAGTCCCCGGTCCACTACACTTATTTAAATTCCCGTTTTTGTACTAAATTTACATTACATTCCTTGCCTGGCAAGATGTTAAGGTACAACGGGGAGACGATGTCATGTCCCTTCTTGTTGTAAATTGAGGGTCACACAAAAACCGTTGCGCCCTTACAGGGGCCCATAACGTCCAGCCGTCCGTCCATGATCACGTGAAAAACGTCGGCTCTACTTATTTTTTTTTCCTTTGATGTCCGCTTGATACGACTAACAATTCGCACATTTTTTGTCGAAATGCAGTACGCGAACCGATGTACTGGTTTAAATTTTGTAAAAAAATGTGAAATTACGAGGGGACGATTATAAACACATGCGCGAGCGCGTCAAATCTTCAGCCGGCGCGCGCTCATCGCCAGGGACGTATTATGGCTTTTTTAAACCATCAGTAGCACGAGGGAAGGGCATTTTTTAAAAATAAAATTCACTTTTTAAGTAGAAAACGTGTCCCCGCAGTCGAATCCAATTGTTGCGTGTCGGATGAGCACGAGTTCGATTTTATGTCTGGAAGGGATTTTTTATTGCGTGGTGTGTGCCACGGCAGCGCGCGTCGTACGTCGGGGTGGAGCATTTGATAGATAGGCATCGTCTTGGTACTCGACACGCACAAACCCTTTGGCTGTGTATGTTTTATGTCACTCCACTCGTCGATCCGCCGCCGCGCCGCGGGCGTGACTACCTCTGTATAACACATTCAAACACTACTTTCGTGTTCCTTTGTGTATGTTTACGCAAGAGCTTTGTGTTTTCATAATATTTTCTATACGTAGAACTAGATTCTTATCAAATACAGACTTACAGCTTTCATGTTAGCATACATTTACGTCATCGTATATTAAATTAAATTATGACAGCTCTTAATTATTTGATAAAGGTTTTTGGAAGGCGGTGCTTAGGTCTAGGCTTTAGAGCTACAAAAAGACCTCAATTAACAAAGATCAAGGATGACTATAAATCGATTTCAAATACATTCTAAATATTTACATTATTCTAAAAGTGGATTAATAAATAGGCTTTATTGTTTGCAATATAATTTGTTTATTTTATCTGCACAAAGAAATATTTGGTTTATCTATTCACTCTTAAACAGTGACCATTTGAAAGTTATAAAGTTGAAAACAATAATATATTCTTACTTATAGATTCTATGTCCTATGCTTCTTTAATTTCACATAAAATCTTTTACATTTTTTTAAAGAGAAATACGACTTCTGACCTAAAGGGCAGAAGTCGTATTCTTTAGAATAACCTTAGTATCCTATGAGGATTTTACAAACATTGCAATCACAGACACATAGTGCACCTACACATAACTTTATCATATAAGGAACATACAATTTTTGTACCGTATGGAAATCGAATACACAAAACACAGTGCAGTGAAAAATAACGAGATGGCAATAAGCCTCATGTGTAGTCATTTGTTTAATCAAGTATAGGTACATTGTTCTACTTTAAAGTACTTACCCTTAAAATTACTAATCTGTTTATTTTGTGTTATACCGTTACTGCTTTACCGTTGCTTCTATTTTTAAATCTTCTAAAAATAGTTTTGTTATAGATAAAAAGTATTATATATTGTACCTATATAATTGTGAATAAGTATCTTTGTTATATAATAAGCTGTTTATATTCGCAACATATAGTATTCATAAAAATGTTATGCGGGGTGGCTCACCGGTTAGGTAGGCGCTTACTGATTTAAACCGTGTAGGTATATAATAAAATTCGGCAATAAAAAAAAGCTCACGAGTAAATCCAGCCGCGCGGTGGGCGACACCGAAAGAGGTGAACAAGTCACAACTACTTTTTACTCCCTTCGGAGGGAGGCCGGCCCTCCCACTCACACACGCTCGCCCTCCAGAGATGAAAGTTTTGTGGGGTTAGCACACGCGTGTGTGTGAGAACAACAAACGGCGTAGTTGCCTAACTCTAACTTTAATTGTGTCTTTTCAATCGATAGTTTGTTGGGAACCGAACATCTTTCATTTAATGTCTGCCCTCCGTTTAGTGTCCGGTGTCATGCCATTGTCTTTGACGCTATCATTTAATTTGTCTATGTAGGCAAGGAATTTCGTAAAGGAGTTCTTTATTGTCAACCCTACTTGAGCTAGATGGAGGTTCGAGGCTAATATTTTAGCGTGTCTTTGTCCCGAATATATGATTTTATTATTCACGTCTATAATAATTGCGAAAGAGACATTGATATATCAAATATAGAATGAAATAGATACCGTTTTTTCGTACATTTTGAATCTCTTTCTGTATCACATTTGATCTGTCTATTGAGCTGAAAGATGTCCAGCAATGGATGTCTCTCAGCTGAATAGATAGAATGAATTGAAATGGATGAGTGACTGCACAGTTAGTTCAGCGGCTTAAGTTACCTCGCCATTTACCACTGCGCAGTGTGTTGTGGGTTTGATCCCCACATGGGACAAAAATTTGTGTGAACCATAAATGGTTGTCCTGAGTCTGGGTGTACTTTACGTCCGTTAATTGTATGTTTGTATAGTCCCTCGCGACACAGGGCTTGTTCCCTAGTGCGGGAGCACTTAAAAGTTGTCTTTTAAAAGAATTTTAGATAAAATTAGGTTGGTTAAAACTCATATCAATTGATATCAAACTACTACGCAAAAGTTCTATTATATCGACTAGCCTGTCGATCTGAATTGTACTGGGTTCAATTTACCCAGAACAAATCTTGTAATCATACAAGATTTGATTTACTCATCAGAGTACGATTAGGTATTTGTTGTGTATCTGGGTGTAATTTATCTATAATAAAGCCATATTTAGAAATATTTCAGTACCTATGTATATTGTCTATTTACCAGTTATCTGGTTGCCATGGTAACATAGTGCTCTGCCTAGTTTGGAATCAGATGGCCGTGTGTAAGTTGTCCCAAGATATTTTTATTACTTATACCAAGATATAATGATTATTATTATTTATTTAAAAACGTACGAAAATAATAATACTTTCTTAAACTGTGTTTCTGGTATAAACAAGTTTCTTGATCGTAATGTGTTTACCTCAATATGGATAAGCAGCCATCTTTTTTAATTCCCAGCATCAAGCCCTTGATTGTACGTACAGTGTACTCGTATGTATGTATGTATGCATGTGTGTGTGTGTGTGTAAGACATACGGGCGCTATGTGGTTGGTCCCCTGTGTCGTCCGGTCGGCCGGGCAGCCCTTCGTCCCTTACTGCAAAAAGAGGACAATTGCATCGCCTTGCTTTGCATAATCAATACTACCAGCCATTATTGTAAACGTAGGGTGAAATATATATGAACTCAAATGTTACATTCAAAGAGTTTACTTTTGCTTATACTTAATATTCTAAAACAAAATGGTAGGCTGCGGAATAAAATAAGGTATGTATCTTAAAAAAGACAGCTCCCGCACTAGGGAACAAGCACTGAGTCGCGGGGGACTTTACAAATATACAATTAACGGACATAATTTACACGCTGACTCGAGACAACCATCTATAGATCCCACAAAGTTTTGACCCGTATGGGAATCGAACCCACGACCTGCGGCTTAGCAGTCAGGGTTATTAACCACTAGACCAACAGGTCAATCAAATGCTTGGAATTCACTCCTTCAGTGATGGACTTGTAGTGGCAGATGAAAGATTGGAAAATATTAAAATTGATGCGGCCATTCCCACTATTTTTATATTTAAAAAACTAGGGGTCGCCCGTGACTTCGTCAGCGTGGTAATTTGGAATATTTTACCCGATTTTGCAACATATCTCACTACTGCTCCGCTTCTATTGATCTTAGCGTGATGTTATATAGCCTATAGCCTTCCTGGATAAATGCACTATTTAACAAAAAAGATTTTTTCCAATCGAACCAGTGCTTTCTGAGATTAGCGCGTTCAACCAAACAAACAAACAACCTGTTCAGCTTTATAATATTAGTACCTATAAGTAGATATGCAAAGAGTCAGAAAAGAAAATAATTTTGTTCAATTTGAGTTTATTTTGTACATATTTCAAAGTTTTCTGGCTTAAAAATGTTTGTATACAGTAAAAAAGGCTAAAAAGCTACGTTTTTCATTTTAGGTTGCTAAATAAACCTCGCATCCACAGGAAAGAGGCAAACAATTAGAAGTGAAATCTTATTTTAATATAGTATACATATATACTTATTAGATATTCTTACCTTGAATGTGTTCCATCTACCTCTACCTGCTTAGATCACGTTCGTAGATTATAAATACAGGTCAATTCTCCGAATGTGATCGGATATCGTGATACTATTTAGATATTTACACTATATTACAATTCTTCTACCAAGAAACTTGATTTATTTTGTTGACAGCTAAACGTTTGCTATCAATCAGATTCAGTAGCTACCTAATTTTGTTCTAAACAATGCAATATTTATTATCTCTGACACTCGATTGCATAATTTTATACAAAAAATATTTCATTCAGTGACCCGTTGTTTTTGTCACAATGGTTTTATATTTCGAACCCGACGATCGATTTAGAATTCCAAAAATACGGAAATCATCGGGCGGAATATTTAGTTTTGTCATCGATTACGCAAACTGTTTCAAGGGTGCGCTGCGCTACACCATTGTGAAAAAATATGAGAGCGTATATAAAAACTGATGCAGCTGTCGGCCGGCACACATGCGAATTGTAGCGAGCAGAGCGCGTCACGAAACGTCGTATGTGCCGTGTGTGAGTAGAGACGTTGTGGCGTTGCACCGCGCGGGTTAGTCAGCCCTACGACGTCACATACGTCGCCGCGACCCTCACGCACATAGCAGGAAGGGTTCCGGGCTCAATCCGCGCGCCGGGAAGGGTTCGCACGGACGCCCGCCGACGCGCAAGCGCACGCGAACTTGCAAAAAACTCTCACAATGCGCACAACATCGCTGTTTTTGTTGTTAATACACTAGATTGTTCGTAAATTTCCTTTCTTCACAAAAAATGTAATATCATCAACTCGTTCACGCCCGGTCTTTCAAAGGGAGCTCTTTGAAGAGGGAACGAAAAATTGTTAAAAACTGGTAAAAAGTGGGTCAGAAAGGGGTGCTTTGAAACTAGTAATCACTAACTCACGTATATCGATTGCCGTTATTATACAAAAAAATCCTTTTTTAGAATCGGCAGTTGTGAATTAGGATCTTTTATTATAACGGATAAAATAATAAGTGAACTAGTTCAGTTTACTGACAAGGAAATAATTAAAATATCTGGTTACGAGTGAATGGAGTTTGGGAAATGATTTTATTTTATTTACTAAGTTAATAAAAGCTTACTGTTATTGATAATAATTTATGCAAATTATATTATACCTAGATATATCTGTATCGGCTCTGTAAGATATAAAGAAAGAGATTTAGATCAAATCGTTTCCATGTTATTGTATGTAATATTTAAATTGTTGTTTGTCTTTATCTCGGTATTATAAGTCTATTAATCTTTTTATTTTACAATGACACTGATTTAAACAAAATATAATTTGTAAAACTTTGTGAATCATTTCATGTTAGGTCTAAAAACGCATCACAGCAGATAATAAGACCAAAACTCAGATGGTTATCACCAACTTTACCCCAAAACTAAAAAAATGAAATCTCAATCATTTATAAATTAGCTTCGCGGACAACTAGTCTGTTCATCCCTTTATCAGTTTTACAATCGGCCACAATAAAGGGTACAATTTGATTGTCAGGAGGTAGCTTTTTATACGTTTTTTATTTATTGTCGCCGAACGATTTATGTTCCAATTTCTATAACAGCGTCTATAGACACACCGAATTATTATAATAGCCCTTGAAACCGCTAATAGAGGGAATGTACGGAGAATTTGTTGCACTTTACTTACTTATTGTAGAGCTTTTTATACAATTACCTACTAGATTATAGAGCACTATTTTTTATTAAGTTTAGGTAGGTCTATCTATATCTGTGGTCGATAGGAATAATACTTATTGGTCCTATCCTTACTAATATTATAAATATGAATGTTTGTGAGAATGGATGGATGTTTGTTACCCTTTCACGTAAAAACTACTGAACGGATCTGAATGAAATTTGGCACAGAGATAGATTATGGTCTGGAATAACACATAGGCTACTTTTTGAAGCGATAACCGACATTCACGCGGGCGGAGCCGCGAGCAGCAGCTAGTTGATATATAATAACAGCAACTTATACTTTTTGTGTTCCATTACTGAACACAGTTAGTGTCCTCTACTCTATTTAAGAGAGCTAAGAGGGTGGAACAGATATCCTTTTATAATTTCTTGTAAGACATGTTTATTTTTCTATCCTAGGGATACTCCATTTAAAAGCCCTGGTGTAAAAAATGGGTCGGCAACACGCAAGTTATACCTCTTGTATTGCAAGCGTCCATAGGCTACGGTAACTGCTCAACATCAGAAGTGCCGTATGCTTGTTTGCCACCCATGTAGTATAAAAAAAAACAGATTTAACTCGAATCGTGTTTATCTAATATACGAGCACCTATTACTTATTATGTTGGTTAAATCTGTTTCTATAACTAGTAGAATCACTACCGTTCCCAATTTTTTAACCAACTTCAAATAACTTTTTTTTAGAAAAAAAATGAAACCGACTTCAATAAACTAAAAATAACTGAATACAGATTGAAGTCGGTTTAAGGTTCATCCTGTCACCTAATATTAAGCACCGATTTCAATCTGTATTCAGTTATTTTTAGGTTTTTAAAGTCGTTTTCATTTTTATTTTTTTAAATTACTTTTCTATTTTTAGCGATAAAATAAAAGCAAAAAATATATGAAAAAATGGTTAATACCTATAACATTTGAGGGTTGCCCTCAATTTCCCTGGGATTCCATCATCAGATACTGACTTGGTGCCAATGGGATCACCTCTAGTGTATACTATTTCAAATAAAAAAAGAACTTTGAGAACCGGTTCACAAATTAGGGAGATATCGGTGAAAATACATTTAAAAAAATACATA
Organism: Trisateles emortualis; assembly: GCA_947095525.1. NCBI lineage: Eukaryota > Metazoa > Arthropoda > Insecta > Lepidoptera > Erebidae > Trisateles > Trisateles emortualis. The sequence continues at coordinate 12,364,327 of OX352736.1, read as the reverse complement.
CAGTCGAATATAGAACCTCCTCCGTTTTTGAAGTCGGTTAAAAAGAGGAGGGTATCAATTCTTGAGTGTTTTTTTTGTTAAAATTATAGTTGATCAATTACAGCTGTCTTATATTTACACGTTTAACTACTCACCGTTTTCCACTGTGTGGATATCCTACATGAGGCAAAATATAAGCGATCCTCAAATATTATTCTTCCGGACCTTTGTGAATTTTGTATTAATAATTTCATTAAAATTGTGAAAATCGTAGAACCTCCTGCTACGCATAGTACCGAGTGCGGTAATCGTCGAAAAAAAATACAATGTACTTATGTGTTTATTTTTTTAATAAATCATATCATAATTTTACTTTATTTTAACACTTATTGAGTTCATTAGCGATAAAGATAGCCAGAAAAGGCTTTATAGTTCGCTGACAAGTGACACATGAAAAGAACTAGCAAGAAACATTAACTTTTTAATTGCATATAAAGAATGGGATTATAGCCATTCTAGTTATTTAATTCAGGGCATTAGAAATTATTATTAAGGTAGGGCACCATACTAGCGAGCAAGCCCGACTGGGGAAGGACCTCGACCTTACAGAAGACCAGAGCCAAATAACTACAGACAGCGGTGTAGTTGTGTTCCTGTGTGTGAGTATAGGTTTCCAGCGCTCATTTAGGGTCGGGCCGTATGCTTGATTGCCACCCAAGTATTGAAAAAAAGCTTTCTAGGCTTGGGGAATTATAAATTTCATTTTTTTCCGGAGGTAAATTAGGAATTTTGTTGGTCAACATTAATTTGTAGATAAACTCCAGTTGCATTCAAATTCTTTATCAGTACATGGGTAACTGTTATAAAATGTAGAAAGTTAACCCTTCTATGACTAACGTTAAATAGACGATGATTGACTGTAGAATAGTCGCGTTAAACCGAACCCTTTTACCTGTTGTGTGCAATTATATGATGTTTACACGGACATTATTCCTTTACAACTCTTCCCCAACCCTTCTATTGTGATGTTTTTTTCTGCGCTCGCGCACTTGTACGCCGGACGCGTTCGTAATTGAGTCGAACTAACCCGAAGTGTAACATATGCACAATTTACACATGCGCACAAAAAATAGTATTGAAAAAAACATGCGTCGAGATCAGGTGAGTATAAAGTTTCACTTTCAAAATATTTCTTATTAAACCCTTTTTGGAAGTTTTTTGTTAGACACGCGCAGTTTGAAAAAGTATTATAAAATGTATGGCCGCCTGTCGTAATTTGTCTACCTTTGAAAGGGTTGGTAGATATTGTTTTTTCTGTGTTTTTTTTGTATAAGTTAGATCTTTTCAATTAATAAAAGATGCTGATTATTATGCTAGAGATCAAAAAATACATTTAATTATAATTATATTATCAGCGAATTGAATTAGGGGAACTTTTTCTTTTTACGGTAACTTTCTAATACTTTTAATATTTTGAACTTTATTTTAATAGTAATTACTTTAAGTATAACGTACATTAAAAAAAAAATTTTTTAACGATTGTAAGGTTGCAACTTAAGTTTCAACAAACATTGTGTGCAATGTTTGTTGAAACTTAAGTTGCAACCTTTCTTAAGGTAGGTTCTATAATAGTAAAGGAATGCTGGACATGACAGGTCATATCGGGATTTGGCCAAAGGAAAATTACACTTTTGTATTGTCAAAATATAAATTGTCAAAATTTTTAATGGGAAAACAAACTTTAGCTTTACCTACTGCTATTGCTACGAGACATCTCACAGGCTAGGTACACACTGGTCTACGAATATAACTATCATTGTTTTACGTAGCGGTTTACAGAGCTGGCGCAGCTAGAGAGCAACTGATATTTATGAAAATCACATAATATAGACTGTCCGTGTGGTGACGGATAAAGAATATAAATGTCACCACCCCATTCCATCCCGTGGGTACCGTAAGAGTCGACTAAGGCAGTAAATCAGGCAGTAAGTCATCCACTGCAATAGAGGGAAAACTCGAAACAGAACCCTATACCATCCCGCCTGGCCAGCGTGGTATAGTAGGCTAATATCCCTCTAAATTAATGGAGGAGACCTGTGCCCAGCAGTGGGACGTTTATGGGTTGAGATGTGACATATAGATATGGGTTGCTATTATCAATGTTTTATGATAATAGCAACCGATACTTTTATGTTGCACTGCTGGGCATAGGTCTCCTTTCCTCTATTAAGAGTGCTCAATCCTTACATGCTGGTCTAATGTGGGTTGGTGGATAAACTATACATGCCTTTGGTTTCCTCATGAAGTTTTTCTTCAACGTTAACAGATATAAATAATTTTGATAAGTACGTATCAATTCCATAAAGTGAATTTAACATTGGTTGGTACTGTCAGCTAGGATCGAACCCACACCTCTCGTGTATCAGTTCGATACTTTCCACTAGGCTACCAGTGCTTTTAAATAAATATACAAACAATATTTGAATTTATAATAGAATATTAATATCTGTAACAAATACTATGGAATTAGTTTTTCTATAAGTAAAAAACTATCAGATAGATGCGACAGTTGAGGTACCCAAACAACTTTGTGGACACGGTTAGTTTTTTATATCGACACCTGTTGGTGTCCGGGATTATTGAATTTGATAAAACAACATATTGCGTTAATGTATCTTAACAAAAAAAAGAGTTTATATTTTTTATAAACAGTAGAAAATGACGGTGCTACGCTTGTAATGCCAGTAACTTATAACAATAAGTGACTGCATAATGACTGTAATAAAAAAAGTTTTTGCACACCAAAAAGGTCTTTCTTTAATATAATAATACTTTTGTGTCATAAAGATATTTTTTAATAAGAAAATCTTCATTTAAGGCATTGGTTCTTGATTGTTACTTTCTCAGATTATAAAAGAAAAAGGTCGTTAACAATCAACATGACTACTATTATATTTTTACTACATTGAGTGGTTTTAACAGTACCACAATAAGTGAAATGCATAATTTCTAATAAAAAATAAAATATTTCAAATTATAGGAAAACGATAACAAGTAAAAAATATTGTATCATATTATTTTGTAGGCAGATGTATAAGCACATTGCTATTCAAAAAGATTATCGATTAAACACGATCCAATTAATTGATATCGAAACAATCGATAGGTGTAACGTTAAAGGCGCTCAAATAGCTCTATCAGAATCCTTTCAAATTAGGGTTATACGACCTTACGTTTTTTCTTTAGACGCATGTCTATTTCTACCCCTTTTTTAATCCGATTTCTAAGGCGCGTGTGCCGTGTTTTTTATCCATCTCAATAAAAAGTCAAATCCACCTTATTGCAGCCGTTAGGGGTCACGTTTTTTAAGTTTCCGTCGTACCGCGGTAGGTGGATGTATTAATTAGTCTGGCCTCAAGCGGCCTGCCGAGCACTGCCTAATAATTGTGAATGTTCATTTATAACTTTGTTAGCATAATTTAACAGACCGTTGCGTGTATAGGCAGATAATATCGTTTTTTGGTAACTAAAGTTAAGGGGTTTTATCAATTAGACGTCCTTAGGGTGGTCATCTACCGAAGCAACACTGTGTGAATCAAAATTTATCATGTTGAATACGTGTACGGAGTCGGTGAGAAATTGTTACAAATTATAATAAGTTGTGTTCATTTTAACATTGATGAACACGTAAATTGCCTCAAACTACAGAATTACTTACAAATAAAAATAGTCATAGCGAAAGGATGGTCGCAGGTTGATTATATGATGCAAACGCTGACATAAGACAGTTAGAATTCCAGCTCTTCTTTGATGTAGATTATTGTGGCATTCAGTAGGTAATTAAGTAATCTTTTCTGTAGTTTATTATGCTTTTAGTATATTTTCTAACGTATGTTTGTAGTTTGATTCTGAAGTCTGATCTCCCTCCGGTTGTGACCGATTGCCGTTCCGAAAAGAAAAAGCAAACGTGTTTGCGTAAATCTTCGCACTTATATTATTATTTCATACGTAGTTTGCTAATATAATCGAAATTGGACTGAAGGAATTTATTATTGTGTTTCTAGATGTACAAAAAACATATGAACTTTGTATTTAAATACAGCTAACACATTTTGAAGTAATGTTATAAGCCTGGAGGCGCGGGGCATTCCGGGCATAATATGTAATCAATTGTCAATCATTGGATAGCAAAACAATACCACGCCTCGGGCTACGAAGAAATTTTACGAATTAATATGTTTAATATAAATGGGGGAATAAAACTTGAGACTTTAGCTACTACTTTAAGATGGGTAGGGCACCATACAAAATATGAACGTACAGAAAACTCCATCCAAATGACTACACACAGCGATGCAGTTGTGTTCCTGTGTGTAAGTACAAATTTCCAGCGCTCATTTAGGAATGCGTTTTTTTTTTCATTTTCCTTTAAATTAAATTTTTGGGTTGGCAACGCGCAAGCGATACTAGTATTCGATCTAGTATTGCAAGCGTCCATAGGCTACGGTAACTGCTTATCATAACATTGGCTGTATGCTTATTTGCCACCTAAGTAGTAAAAACCCTAATCTGCATGTACTACTAAAACATTACCTTATCATCAGGTCTAGATGCAGGTAATTCTCCTTATTACATTCACTTTAGGAGATGCCTTTGATGGACTTTATAATATGTATTTGTAGTTTTACGCACTGTTTATTACAGGTTCAAAGTGGACATCATCAAGCTAAGATGATGATGATGATAATATAACTACTATGATTTAAAATCAAATATGAAATAGTAAAGTTCCAACATAATATGCATTTTTGAGAAATGTCGAAATGAAAGTATTCGACTATATTAAGTAGGTATAATATGTAGGCAATCGGAAGCGCGTGGCATTAAAAGAAATTTGCTTAGTGGAATGGATCGTTTGGAAGGAAAACTGTGGAATGTCATTAATATTCAAAACGTAACTAGGAGGGATTATAAAATAATAGCAGTAATTTGGAGCGGCACGCGTCCGCCGGCCGCCGCCACCCGCTACCCCGCCACCTACGAGAGGAATTTCTTGATAAGATATGCATGGAAATATGTCTGCTTTATTACATTTTTTCAAGTGACTAACTTAGATTATAATAGCCAGTATTTGACTCTTTGTCTTATGGCGTTTTGATGAGATTTTACGCGAATACACGCTTGAAATCTCAGACAAGAAATTTGAACAATAATAGCGAACACAATAGCCTGGGTTGGACTACTGCTTTCTAAACCTGTTCCTTTCTTTATTACACTGTTACTGTGAATACAAAAACTACCGACAAGCTACTCGTTATAGTTGAGGCACGTGCAAGAAGCAGACTACCTTACGTGTCTGTCATATTATTATTTTAACCTAAAACATTTGTCAGTTAGTATTCTAAACTAACCCTATCATTAAAATCGATTAGAGTGGAGTTTTTCGGCAAAAGGATGTCAACTGCTGCAATTAGGCGCCTTGTAATTATACCTTATTAGATTCCCTTCTTTTTCGAGCCAACGAGTAATATAAATTAATTTTAGTCCCATTTCCTACTTTGACTTTTGAAATGTAATTATGGGTTGCGTCGATGTTTTTTTTCCTTGAAAACTCAAGTTATACACTTATATAATTTCTGAATAGGAATTCAAGAATATTGAGTGAGAAACGTGTGAGTTACGGTTTATATCAATTGTCGTTTTGCATAAATAGAAAACAAATGTCCAGTGAATTGCAGAACGGTTATGCAAACCTTCGACGTCGCCCTTCTGCGAATTTGAATATTGACACAAACTCTTTTTGTTCGGCAAAAAATGTAACAGAAAATACAAAAGAAGTCATTTTCAAAGGGAGCAGTTTTAAATGATATTGCTGTATTGCCTTAAAACGACGTTAAAACAAAATTAGCGAAAAAATATGACGTATAAAACATGGACCCAATTTTTTGCGAATCGTATTGTTTCTTTAGAAATGTCATTATAAAGTAGCATCTATTGTTCTGAAGTAAATTGTGTAAAGAGCACGCTATGTACCTACCACCATTGATATGGGTGTTATTATTATTTGTTGGAGGTATGTACATAAAAACATTTCTGACAGTATTTTGTTCAGAGGGAAAAACATCTTGCAAGATGACATTTATAGTTCATCACGATGTCTACTCATGAGTAATGGATGGCCAATAAAAAAACATACATACAAACGAACAGAAAACTTCCTCCTTTTGAAAGTCGTTATAAAAAAATATCAAATATAATAGGAACCTAATAAACATACGTGCATCATGTAGGTACCCTATTAGTACCTAACCCAAGCGTCCATAGGCTGCCTACGGTAACTGCTTAACATCAGGCGGGCTATACGCTTGTTTGCCTCCCGAATGGTATAAAAAAAAAAGAAAAACCTAGGTAATAAGTATTGCAATTTTTTACTTCCATATATTTCAGTACTTAGTACAATTTTAGATTAGCTTTTGTTTCTCTTTCACTTTACTTTACTACTTTAATATATCATCATTACAAAAATAGTACTATCAACCAGTAAAATGTTCTTGCTAAAAGAAACCGATAAATTATAGATAAATTCGACTGTTTTTATAACTGTTTAATACTTTTTCCACAGTCTCAAAGAAACCAATAATTTATTAATTATTATTTATATATATCACTTACGTATGGAAAAAACTACATAAAGTAAATTTACAGCCTTTATCTCAAAAAAACATGGTGTGGTTGAACTAAAAAACTGTACAAAAAATGGTTTAAATATTTTTTAAAGTAGTTCAAATGCGTACTAAGAAGCCATATTTAAGGGAGCAGTAAAATAATTGCTGTTGCCCATTACCAAGGTCTTAATAAATCTTTTGCTCAGTTGAGAGCTTTTATGTATTCTAGTAACAATTTTTTATAAGGTGGCAGAAGTCAGGGTTATTCTTGAAAATGGTGATTTGGAATCCAGTTAAGAAAGGAGGAACCATAAGAAGAGAGGACCCATACAAGCGAGCAAGCTATACCAGGAGAAGGAACTCCACCTTACAGAAGCCAAATAATTACACACAGTGGTGTAGTTAGTCGTGTGTGTGAGTACGGCTTGTATTCACGCACTCCAGTTTTGGCCGATTTGTAAGTTTTTTTATACTACTTTGGTGGCAAACAAACAATTAGCCTGCCTGAAACAGTTAGAGTAGCATAAGGACACTTGCAATAAAAAAAGGCAAAGGCATCACTTGAGTCTTGCCAACCCATTTTTTTTAAACCAGGGCTTTAAGATGGAGTATCCCTGGGATTGGAAAACGTTTCTTTCAAAACGCATCCCTTCGCCGGAGACATGTTTCTGTACATCTAGTCACTATCTATGTAAAAGATTGTAGTCATATTTCTTTATATTTTCTTATATTACATATACCTTTATCAAGATATTATTTTCCAATTTTTTACGACGAAGTTGGTACAAACATAAGAGCTTGTTATCCGCAAGAAAATATGTAGCTGTAGGCATTCGGTGGCGGGATAGGCTGATCAATCATGGAGCCTACCCCTTCTATCCCGCCCAGTGTCGGCTGGCGGCGCGAAAACAAACGGTTGCCGGGCAACGCGGGGGAGGCGCCCACCGACCCGGCTCGCTACCGCATCGTGAGCCCCACATACGACTCGCACACTCACACATGATGCACAAACTTCATTCTGATCTTACTCCCCAGTTTTACTATAAGCGTAGAATTTGCTACGTCATGACTTTAGTGTACTCCGTTCATTTATTAAAGAAAATTCAAATAATATATTCAAACTTCTATCTGAATTTGTTTTGGAAGCTTTAAAAGCTTTTTAGTTATTAATCATTTACGAATTTAGGAGGACACTTCTGTTGCGTTGATCAATTACAAATTATTATTTAAAACAAAAACAGTTTCATCATAATTATTGTGTTAAAAAGATAGATTGAAACTTTATTGAACTCCAAGTTAGGTAATAAAAGCGAATTCTGCTTGTTAAGTACAATATTTTAAGAGCTATTTAAAGCCTACAAAGAAACACAGACGGAAAAACATGACACGGCACAATATTCGTATGAATTCCCCTAAGTATCTGTCGATATGGATCGATAAGCCATAAATATAAAAAAAATATAAGTAAACATAACATCAAAATGAGTTGTTATGTGTTGGTGTAATTGAGAACCGAAGAAAAGAGAGGTCTTGGCACGGAGCTGCGCGGTGCGGCGCGGAACGCGGTGATCCATCATCCCTCCGCTGACCGCTGCCCCCACAGCCACCCTCTCTTACTTTTCACTTTCTCTACATATTTTAAGGAGAATAAAACTTTCCCTTCACCCCCGTCGCTTTTATTTTCTCGCTGGAATTGTAATAGAGTCGCGGCCACAGTTTCCGGAGAGATTCGAGACACTTCACGAATCTTAGTTGTCTCGTTATCGTGGCAGGCGCTGATGACGGCTTCGTTCGGACAACGTCTAATATAACATTTTATCTTCAAGATTGTAATTCAGTTGGGAGTCAACTCCACTTTACCCGCGTCATCTGTAACTTATCTTTTAAACGATTTCTTTGTGGTCCATTTAAAAGTTATTTACGTAGGTGGCTGCGTTATTTGTATCTATCTGTCTTCCACTAAATATGAAGTCCTTTGTTATGTTCAATAATGTAGTTTGAAAATTGTATGTATTGATTTATTGTTAAGAAATATATTGTTTCGTAATATAGTATAGATAGATGCATTACAATGATTCGGCAAGAATAGAAGTAAGAGGCGAACGTGCGTGGTCCGGCGACGGTCGTCGGTCGACCGGCAGGCAGCATCACAGTGTCTATAATAAATGAACGGGCGCGGGGGACGCTGACCAATGGTAGTCCCTCCCTCAATCAATATGATGGACTCAGCCGCGAGGGGACGATCGCTCACTGATTTTTTCCCTCGCTGACAGGGCTCGGGAGGACGCGTTTTTGCGCCCTCCGTGCAGTCCACGCGAAGGGAGCTAGCAATTAATAAGTGCGTTGTGAACCACGGCTGGTCACTCGTTATACTTCGAACCGGCTGGTTATCTTGTTCCTCCGACAAACATTGGACACTCCTTTCTCATGTTTCATGATATATTGTTATTGATTAATTTTATCTTTGATGCAATTACCACTACATGTTAGAAGCAAAGCGCACAACGCATTTAAAGTAACCACCAATTCATCCGTATGGTTTGATCAACACTTTACGTATTTAGTTAACTATGTATGTATACCTAGTAGATAATATGTAGCTATAATCTACTAAACTTTTTGTCTAAATACATAAAAGATGTGTATAGAAAATGGCTTTGATGTTCTGGTTTACTTATTCATTAAAATAAGCAATTTTGAGCAAACAAATTTTAATATTCGCCTTGAGCTTCTTATTCATGAAAAGCAATTAAAAAGCAATTAGACTAGATTGCTTAAAATGTACTTGTTACTTAAAGTAGGTAAGCCTTGGAAAATTCTCTCGAAAACATCTCACAGTTTCAAACATCGAAATCTTAATCTAAGTTTAAAATTTCTTCGAGAATCGGCAAATTTTGCACTAAGTCATTAAAGTATAAAACTTCGGTCATTTCGCTGGCGTTGCTTAAAAGCCTTTTTAGGCGGAGGAAAGTAATCTTTCATTAGGAGGGGGAGGAGCTAAAACGGAAGTTCTCTTTGAAAGGAAAATTACACGTCGGATGTGTCCGCGTGACGTTCGCCTAAGATGGATTTTAATTATGTCAAACAAAGTTTTGAGCGGAGAGTTTGAGCCGCCATTACTGCGTGAGACGTCACAGGCTTACAGCCAGTAAAAGCATTCATTATAACATTCTATCGACGTTAAGATACGTAATAACATACGGAAGATATCTGTGTCAATTTATAGATTATAAGGCGTCTAGACTAGTCACACCTTACTAACGACCTGATACACAAGTCCTTTTAACCTACACGGAGCCTTCACCCACTCAGTTTCATTACTAACTTGTGTGTTAACAGGCCGTCACTGCGTAAAGTTCAAAACTCATCACAATCTGATTAATCTTCAAGTCCATTAAAAGTTTACTTAACGTTAAATTAATTGAAAAAAAGTCAAACGTCGTATTTTGTCATTTTGAAGCGGTATTTTTATTTAGGTATGATGTACAGTGGGCAACGAAGATAGTTGTACAGGGCCGCTATATGAAAATTAAATTTTTAGAAACACCAATGCACGAATTTATGTAAACTATATTTTTAGGTTTAGTCTGTTCACTGTTCCGTCTGTTTACGTCCAGTAGCTTGGGGTCCTATACCCAATACCGGTGGGCCTCCATATTTTTATATTTTAAAATGTAATTGAATGATAATGTTAATTAAGAGAATAATATTCTTAATATAAATATCTAAATAATGTGTAAAATAAATAAAAAAAATAAAAAAAACCTTGTAAACCCTATGAAAGTTATTTACACTGTCATAGTAATATGTAAGTAGGTACTTATATCATGTTTCTGCTGACAAATTTATCTGATGTACTAGAAAATTCAAACCAAATTTGCACATTAATGTTCCTAAAATTACAATAATCCTTACAAAGTTAAAAAATAAACTCACTTTCAGCGCCGCTTAGATTTTAAATGTATAAAACACGCATAATTATTAGTTTTTTTTAAATCTTATTTTGGGGTTTTTATCATACAAGATATGTCAACCCCATCGTACCTTTAAAATATACAAAAACAATTTATAGAGAGTTATTGATACATACTTACTTTCAGTAAGTTGGTTCTGATAGAACAGATTGCATCAAACCCGTGTCATAATTATTGAATTTAAATTCCCTCATTAATAACTCCCTTTCATTTCTGTTTCGTACAGAATCCAGCAGCAAATGTTGTACATCCTCAACCTGATTACATTCTCTGCAGTTTGGAGAATCAACTTTATTCATAAGGTATGCAAACTTTGCTGATGGATAGTGTCCGGAACGAAGTCTTAAAATTAATTTAACATATTCCCTACTTAAACTAACATTATCGAACCAGGGTACTTGAGGAAGCTCACTTTGTATGGTTCTATACCTTTACGCTGAGAAATGCTAACAAAATGCTGTTTCCAGAGATCATAATACTTCAGTTTAAATTTTTGTATTAGTTCCCAGTAGTCGGGCAAATAATTAAATAGTGTTCCATTTTCAGCCGCTAGTCTAGAAATACGGTCAGCCTGCTCATTACCTCGCAGACCTATATGAGCTGGAACCCATTGCAATCTAAATTCTATATTATTATTATTAGATAATACAATACTTTGTAGAATCTCATATGCTATCGATGTACCTCTGAAACCAGAGGCGCATCGAGCAATATGTTAAAGTGCGCTTTTACTGTCAGAAAAAATAACCACATTTGTTAAATTTTGTTTACGACTGTATATAATTGCTTGATAAATTGCAATGAGCTCCAGTGTCATTATTGAGATCTTACAGTTAATTTAAAAAACATAGCATTTCCCAAATTTTGATCAAAAATCCAGACCCAGAGTGCCCTTTGACCCATCAGTAAAAAAAAAATGAAAGCCACAATATATGGCGTTTAATTCAGAAACAATCTCACAAAGTAATGTATTTGAATTGTAATTAGACTTAGACATTTCAACACAATTAAGATCAACTCTGATAGCATTTTTCATTTGAATATTTGTGATCCATGTTTCTAAACTAAACATTTTAGGAATATCAGGTTTTACAAAAGTTTCATGTTTTACATAATTAAAAATTGTAACTAATAAAGGTTTGTTATTATTTTCCCAATATATATATAAGAGTACAAAGGGAACTCAGATCTGATATCAAATTTACAGTTACATTGTTTGACCAAGACATCATTTTTAAACTATATTTATATGATATAATATACTTAGAAATTTAAAAAATCGAAGCGTAGTGAGGGAAGGTAATATTCATTAGACTGATAGTAAATACAATAAACCGTCATTTAAAATCTTTATCGGTACGCGTAAACATATCTATAAGTATATCTACATAATAATAAACTAGGCTCAGAAGGCTGATACTTTACTTATCAATTATTATAATAGGAACGTATAAAACGGCTGTATTCCACTGATAGCTAGTTGAATGGTCTAAAAGGCGCGATAAATCGACCACGCCCGCGCCACCGCTCGCGCTATGGAAATGTATTGCGCGTCCACTGGCGTTAATCAGAATTCAGTTGCCATTAATTTGATTAGGGTTAGTGGGCGCGGGCCTATCAATCCGCCACATTACCATGTCGGCTTCTGTAGGGCTATGCCGAGCTTGTAACACTACCGCCCCGCCCGATAAGATTACAACATTGTACACGTTTGTGTTTCTTGATAAACGGTATCAAGAAACATAGCTTGTTCTTTTTTTATATTCTTTTAAGGTGGCAAACATGCATACAGCCCGTTTGATGGTAAGCATTTACTATAGCTTATAGTCGCTTGCAATATCTGGGACATCAATCACGTAAGACTAGGAATTCGTAAAGGGGTATTCCAGGGAAAGGTAGATGTTTCTTTAAAAACGCATCCCTAAATATTATTCTCACGCACAACTACACTTTTGTGTGTAGTTATTTGGCTGTAATGTTCTGTAAGGTGTGTGTGGTACTCTACCTTTCTTAAACCTTCTGATTATTTATCTCTTACAATCTTCGTTATCTTTGCTTAGAGTTACAATATCAGGTCTATTGTTTTATTCATACTTTAACTTGTTTTAAAGACGCTTGTAAAGAATCAGGCCTATACTATCAACCAAAACTCCACTGCTTGGCATAAGCCCCTTAAAGATTGCCAAAGCGCCGGCCTTGAGCTGCCTTTATTTATCAGCTGCCTGCAACCTCGTCGTTGTTGGGCCATCTTGTTGAAACTCTTCTCATGCAGCAAATATAATACAAACGCCTTTCTATACACAAAAGACGATATAATTTGTAGATGGCAACCCTCGCGGCTTGTAAAACGTAATTTCGACCGATTCGTGTCCAGTACTTTTAGGTCAATTAGGCAGAGTCGCGCCCGCGGCGTCCGCTAACTAATCACAGGGCACGCCAAACTTTATGCCGTGTTAATTTGACTAATGCGAGTCGGATTACAACAGTGATAAACTAGCCTGCCGTGTCTAACACTCGCGTAAACCCGCGGAGCCGTCCATCATTCTGTTATGCTTATTAATTTGTTTATATTAACTGGTTTGTTAATGTAGAGACAACTTCGATTTGTTTGTTTCTAGAATAGAAACTAATGGATTGATTATATAATGTTTGCTGGCTTATTATTGGCTATTTATTTTTATCTGACTTTTTTAATATGCATAAAATATTAGTTTTTTTATTGTACATATTCTACGGGAAGACATCCACTGCTGAACATAAAAAAAGAAATGTAGTTTTAATGCTTACTCTAATATAATGCAATGATATTTATAATATCTAGAAAAATGGATCTAAATTTGATGAATATGTAAATAATATCAGATGATTAAAAAATATGGTATGATTTAAAATATACATATATGGTACCTACTTGGCGTTTAAAAATGAGAAATATAAATTAAATAATCGCGGTAGAAGCAATTAGTCAGCAAGTAGGTGTCGTGTCCAGCAGCAATTAGGTCGTGCTACTTAACCAATTAGTAGGAAACAATCGCCCTCATCGTGGCCACCATCACACCGCACCAGTGTGAATACGCCCCTATCACTGTACTTTTTCTACACCACTTTATGTCATTTTAAAAGGCCGAATTATTACTCGATTATTTACAAAAAAAGGAAAATTCGTCTGAAACTGGTAATTGGTCCGCACATAGGGGACAATTTATGGTTACTATTGCCATAGAGTTATTGTTGTTTTGGGATTACCCTGACGTGTCGGTAATACATTACTTATTCACAAGTAGTTTATGTAGTCACGACTTTTTGTAACAATTTTAATTCAATCAAGTTGCCGGACATTGTTTGGGACTTATTAAAGTCATTTGTTGAATAATCCGCTTTCATTATCATTTAATTCGTGTGAAATATAACACACGGTTGTCTTTTTATTAGTACTTAAAGTTATAACAAGTTAAAAAGCTACTAGTTAAATAACGATATTTTGATTTTCCTTTTTTATGTGGAAAATGCTTATAGACGCATACTGGAGACGCACCTTGACGTTCATATAGTGGCTTCTAAAACCTGCCAATAAATTTGACATCTTACGAATTTTAAATTAATATCTAATATGAGTCGCATCGCATCGTATAAGGACCCACTGAACAGAAAAAGGAGATAGGGCTATGGTTTGACTTTTTATTTGTTTGTGAGAAGTCAACCTTAAAAACAAAATTCAACCGTATTGTCAACACACGGTTGAATTGTATTTTTGAAGCTCTTGTTTTTTAAGTAACATTTATAAGAATAAATGCTTTTAATAATACATACACATACATTCTGTTGTATATCTAAACATTTAGTGTTCTTGAATAAATATGTAAAAGTGTATTTTTTATAGAAAACAATATTACAACAACATTTAATAAATTCCATAATGAAAACAATACCATACTCGTACGATTAACAATAAACTATACACAGTAAAGACTAGAAAACGAGTTCCACAAATTACCTATTTACATTTTGAAAGAAAATTGAAATAGCTTTTAAATTATACAATAAAAGGAAATAAAAATAAATTTAATCTAAGTACATCTAATCTATTAAAAAGACATCTACCTACTACCTACATCAAATTTGGAATAATTTTAACCATCAAACAAGGATATCGTTTCATTGTTAATAATATGTAACTCCTCCATAAACGGAATAAGTGATAATTTGTAAATATATGTTCACAAATTGTTAGTACACTTACGCACTAAAGTGGTCATCTTTCTACTCGCTATTCCGTAAGCATGAAATCTTCTTAGCAAAATAATGTATTTTAGCCAGAAATTAAAGACTTCCTGCTTCGGTAATTTCAGTTTCTAAATGCCTGAGCGTGCTGACAGGAGATGGTGCAACGAGAAGCATATTTTCATATAAAGCCTTGTTTGACCAAGCAAAATTCCTAAATTACTTCCTACACTAAAATTTCGAAAACCTTGTTTATACCCACCACCCATTAAAAGCTAGCTACCCAAATGTATCTGCATATGTCTGTAATTTTAACTTATATATTTATATAAGTTACTGATATTTTGACTGCCTTGTGTTTGTGAGTGACCCTGACTGCCAAACCCAGGAAAAGTGATTGTGTAATAAATACCTTATTTTATTCTGTGTCACGTGTGTGTTTGACTTGTTGAGAATAAGGAAATAATTTTCTTGACAAATCACTTTCGTGGTGCATTGTACCGCTGCAATGTGGCCGGTTGTCTTCAATTGATGGCAGAGGGTGACTGTACTTAATTCATTTGTGTGTGCGTCATGCGGGAACATTTTATACCACCACGGTCCTTTACCAACCTCAGTATATTGTGCGGCTGTCATTAACTAGGATTCCTTATGTATTCATTTATCTCATACGAAAAATAAGATTGTAAGCCAAAAATACGAAAAAAAACATTAAATATATAAATAAATAAAAACATATACCTTATTATTATTAGATGTTAAGTTCTCTATAGTACACACTTAGTATAAAAGGTAAGGATTTCAGCCGCAAACAGGCCACCGCTGGACATATGCTTCATCCAAAGAATTTTATAGCTTTCGTACCAATAGAACTGAATAAATTTATTTAAAAAAAACGTAACTTACAATCCATTAAACGAGTTTAATTCTATTTTCAAACCTGTAATTCGATATTCAATAAAAAAAGAACGAAGAGCTTTGGTGTTAATCAAAGTTCACAAACGATAAAAGAAGAAAAAACCCGTTCTTTTAAAGATGAGCCCCGCCTTACACAGGATTGGTTGATAACCCTACCACCGCGAAAGGGTTATTATTAGGCCCCTTCGGAAGCCGCGCGCGCGCTGCCTCGACACCGTCTTTTAAGTTTTTTATCGCCGCGGTTTATTTATTTTTTTACCAACACACTCCGCGTTTTGATTGGATGAAAGGGTTAGGGTATAAATAAATCCGTGGCGTCATCTACTCGTCTGACTTTACATAGGGCGGTGCCCTTTCGAGAGTGAAAGGGTTGGGTTAATTGTTATTCTAAAAGGGGTCGTCGGATGGGGTTAAGTGTATGAATCATAACGGCAAAGTATATAAGACTTTATTTATTGAACATGGGTATATCATTATAATACACGAATGTTCTGCTTATTGTTACTCAGGCAGCCATGACATTTTAAAGTTAATATTATTATTTAAAAAAAACATCAATAAAAAATTGACGTTATTTTTGGCGCTTTGCAATCCAGCGTGCAAATGTGGCCAGTCTTTTGGGCACCTTTCTTCAGAACTGCGATCTCAATCATATATTTTATTTATAGGTTAACCTTTAAATAAAATATCTGATTGTTTGTAAGTAGGTTAGGTTACTTTAATTTTAATAACTATTCATGTAAATATCTTATGAAAAAAAGTATCTGATAGACCATAAAAAAAATCATTTTTATGTTATTATAATACCTATGATCTGATCCACTGAGTGAGTTTTCGTTTTGGATAAGGAAATATAAGTTGCTTTGAATAAGTTTAGAAACAAAAATTTTTATTTGCGTAAAAATCTTTTTGCTCAGGCTATTTATTACTTACAAACATTTTGCCAAATCTGTCCAACCGTTCTCTCTTGATGCGCTTACTAATAAAACAGTATTTAATAAAACAATATTTTAGTAGATACCAGTGTAATAATTTATTCGAAGTCATAAAAAAATTAAGGGCTATGCTAAGAAACGCGAAAATTGTGACGGGTAGATCGATGTTTATTACTCCTTCACGCAAAAATTATTTGACGGATTTTGATGAAATTTTACAATGTTATAGCTTAAAGATTAAAATAATACATAGGCTATTTTATTTAAAAAAATATAAACAAATACTACCACATGCCCGGTTTTTTTTATACTACTAAGTAGTATATTAAGTAGTTACGGTAAACAAGCATACGGCCGGATATTAAGTAGTTACGGTAGCCTGAGGACGCTTGCAATACGAATGGTATCACTTGCTTGTTGCTGACCTATTTTTTTTATACCAGGGCTTTAAGATGGAGTATCCCTGGGATAGGAAAACGCATCCCTAAATGAACGCTGGAAACTTGTACTCACACCCAGGAATACGACTACACCACTGTGTGTAGTTATTTTGCGGTCTTCTGTAAAGTCCTTCCCCAGTCGGGCTTGCTCGCTAATATGGAGCCTTACCTCACTTTAAATGCCCGATGCCACAGTCAAAAGCTAGTCAGTAATAAATTGCACACACACACGTGCGTAGCAAATAACATAATAATTTAATCTTTGCACAAAATCGAGTACTATCGTTAATCTGGTGACAGTTAAAATTAACTTTTGTTGTTATAACGTATATGCAAGTAATATAAAGTAAGGGAAAGCATAACGGGCGACGTGGCGTGATATCTGGACGTACACGGGGATTAGAGAAGTAACACCTTGCTCGTTTTGTGAACTGTTCGAGAGCTTGTCAACGCGGTTATAACACCCTCAAACACATCTACATTTAAACGGATTAATCTCACGCCCGTGATATAGACATCACGTTGATTGTTCACAAGCTTTGTGAAAAAAAAGCTCGACGCGGCGGCATTACAGTGGTTGTATCCACGATTGTCATATCTAATGAGATATTAGGTTCAAACTTTGAGTCAGTTAAAAGAGATTTAGGGTATTTTTATACTATTAAGGTCGTTAGTAAATGGTTACAGTAGCGTATGAACGCTTGCAATACCAGAGATGTCACTTGAATGATGCCGATCCAGTTTTTTTTACACTACAATTTTATGATGGAATTTCACTGGGGATAGAAAAACATTTCGTTAAAAAACGCATCACAACTACACCGCTGTGTGCAGTCAATTGGCTTTGTTCTTTTGTAAGGTGGAGGTTCTTCCCAAGTTGGGCTTGCTCACTTATATAGTGCCTTACCTCACTTAAAAGAGATTTTTTGATAAGAAATACGTGTATTATAGTTGGCCGTAGACATAACATAGTGGGACCTGCTACATAATATGAGGATAATTAGTGGTGTACGTATTGTTTACTAATAATGTCTTTAGGGCTTTTTATATTTCTGAAAGTCACCAATTAAAAAACAGACATATTTTTTTGCCAAAATTCTTTTTTATTAAATTCATGATGATGGTTCAATACCTAGCTAAAGTGCTACCTCGCTATTTACTACTGCGTGGCGTGTTGTGGCTAGTTGTGGGTTTGTAAACTTTTTGTCATTCATAAATATTTGTATACGTAGGTGTAATTGTCGGTGAATTGAATTTTAGTAAAGTCCCCGCGACACGTCTTGTTCTCTAGTGCGGGAGTTGTAAAAAAAATACATCGGCTGACTGTCATAAGGAAAAGAGAGAAAAACATTACTGCTAAACAATAAAGGAAAAAATAATTCTTAGTAGATCTTATATTTACCAACTTACAGTAAAATACATGTAATTTTAAAATAGAGAATACAGGTGCAAGAACAACAACGACAAGGTTAATTTATCATGTCCTTTGTGAATAAAATCGATTTGAAAAACAAAAACGGCAATTAAACATGGCGCACGGAGCACCGATAACAGGTTGGCAACAAAGACGCCGAAGCAAATTATCTTGCCAAATCTTTAAATATGAGATTCAAGATATATGGTATGTCGCAGACCCAAACAACCCTAATATTTTAAAGCTAGGACAGTCGGCTCCATAAATTATCTATTAGCCGAACATTTGACGTGATCACAAAAGACCAAGTTAACTTTTGTGCAACCGGATTGAAATCGGGGGCGAACAATATGTCAGTTTATGCAAGAACCCTTCCTCACCTGCATTCCCACGATGCGTCGTGTAGAAAGTACAACCACGCATAAAGTTTGAAAGTTTGCGCAAATAAAATTTCACGTCAAACATTCAAATTTTAGTTGAGAAAGGGTCCATTCGATCGGTTGAATAAATAGAAACATGTGTTCGCGTGGGAACTAACCACTGACAATGATTACTTTAATATTACGGTATTGACTGTACTTGCGGGTTGTGTTTGTGTCACAGTGTGGATTTGTAATAATGTAAATGTATCATCTAATCGATTGATGTTATATAAGGTACATAATATGCCCCTTATTAAATTCTATAAGTAGGCTCCATATCATAAATTCTATAGAGAACAACATGGTGTTATTGTATTTCAAATGTGGGCAATTAATTATCTAATAAATTCCATGTAAGTAAGTACTTAAATGTATATATAATAAGTAAT
Source organism: Trisateles emortualis (assembly GCA_947095525.1). NCBI lineage: Eukaryota > Metazoa > Arthropoda > Insecta > Lepidoptera > Erebidae > Trisateles > Trisateles emortualis. The sequence continues at coordinate 12,344,970 of OX352736.1, read as the reverse complement.
TAACTGCTGATTACAATTACGTGTTTTAGTAATAAATTTCGTAATTTGTATAAGACACAAAATTCATACTGTAGTCAGTTCATGTTCACTATTGTTTCAATTCTAGCGAATAGACCGACTATTCGCAATTTCAAAGTATTTTTACACTAATGTAATAAAGAGATTATATGAAGTAATCTGTAAAATTACTGCAATCTAAAAAAATAGACTAACTTTTTCTAAGTGATATAACTTATATACTTTTTATCGGTAAAGAAAGGGTCAAAAGGATGACTGCCTTGGTGGTCCAGTGGCTGCAGTATGCGCCTGCATGGACGAGGTTGTGGGTTCGATTCCCACACAGGACAAAACTTTGTGTGACCCGCAAAGAGTTGTTCTGAGTCTGGGTGTAATTTGTGCCCGTTAATTGTATGTTTGTAAAGGCCCCTGCGGCACAGAGCTTGTTCTCTAGTGCGGGAGTTGTCTTTTTTAAACAAGAAAGTAAAAAAAATAGAAATTAAATTACTGTTATTCTAATCAGATACTATATGAAATATGATTATCAATATTAAGATATTATATGTATATTAAGGTTGTTTTTATAGTCAGATTCCTCGTATTGTAAAAACATTATTTTATTTACGAGCAGTTCTCATGTTCCGTATAGACCTTAGATACCGATCAGGACATTCGAATGATAACATTCTTACTGACAACCGAAATTCATAGAATGCAAATAATAACGCAATCAGTCGATCTGTTCACGTATTTACGATTACGAAGGGAGCGTATTCCCACGTGTTTCTTCTTAAAATTCGCTAAAGGATCGGTGTGGCGCATCTGATATAGTCGGCACAAAAACCCGAAGGTCAGCAAAGAAGTGAAACTGTGCGGCTCTCGTATTGCATCGACCCTTTCACTCTCAATCTGTACCTGCGCTTTTTACTCAAGTTCCCGGAATCGCCTCCGTTCAAAGGACCGAAAGCCAAAATTATATGGTTCTCAAACTTTTGATATATAATAAAAGCCGTTGAAGTAGATGTGTTGACGATATTGATAGCAATTTGTGAAGGATATGAGAACAAACTCGTATAAATTAAATTATAATGATAGTCGTGCCACGGATTTGAATTTTAAAACTTGCCTACATTTTAATGTTTTGCCTACAATTAAAGCCTACAAAATTATACTATATATTCAAATTTAAAATGGATATTAATATCACTGTAATAAATATAGTATAAGGATGTATAATCTAATTCTATACCTATGGGTAAAATTTAATACATAAAAAAATAATTTTAATGTATTATAGGAATATGTACCTAGTTTAAGTTTGAGAAACACAGGTGATTGCGCCGAATGGGCTGCAATATTTCGCAAATTCTTATTTTACCAAAGAGCCTAAAAATAAATCAAATGAATATGGGGATGGTCACAAAAAATCGGGTTAATTACTCGCCTTTGGGATACTCCAATGAAAGGATGTATCGTTTTTCAGCAAGTATGCGTTAGGTATCAATTTCTATCTTGTCTTTGGTGAGGACCCGTGTGGTATCATTGAAAAAGCTTGAACAAAATGACTTCAAGATGTTAAAACTTTTCAATATCATTGAGGTTTTTATAATCAGAGCACTATAATCTAGGAGTATTATGTTACCTTTTTAATAAACATATTGTACTAAGTAAGTACACAAGAAGCATTATATGACGGCACATAGCTCGTAGAACCGATGGGCACTGGGGCAAAAACGTTCTGGAGTGGCGACCGTTAACTGGAAGATGCAGCATCGGCAGGCCTCCAACAAGTTGAATCAACGACCTAGTGAATGTTATGGACAATGTCAGCTCAGAACCGAATGCTGTGGTAATCATTAGGGGACGCCTATGTCCAGCAGTGGATGATATTCGACTGAAATGATGATGATAAAGCACTTAAACTACAAAACCAATATTCCGCACGGTTATGAACCTGCTTTGCATTGACTTGTCCGTTCGATTTTTGAAATTTAATGCTTCAAGACTCTGTACATCTTTAACAGTCCTAATGCATTTCGGATGAACTGGTAACTGGAGATATTCTTGGGCTATGTCAGGCTAGAGGGTAGTGTACGTAGTAAGTAGTAATGCATAATACAGGCCTTTAAAGCGCATAAAATGAAGTTAGAAAAAAAATTTACCCGTTTTGCACAATATTTAATTGTATTTATTCGAATAGTTTTTGCGAGTAAATTTACCTAAATCTCCCTTTTGTATTCAGGTAAACTACTTTTTTCATTCTATCACTGTATATAATAATGTAAATTATACTTTATGTTCACTGGACAAGGTTGAAACTTAAATGTGCAAATTGTTTTGATTTGTTACATATTGATGTGGCATTGTAAATCGATATCGTAGTTTCGATCATTTATAACTCGCATTTGACGGCCAAACAACGAATGGAGGATAGAAAAAATATCGGAATGCGAGACTGGAAGAGTGGAAATGAAGTATTATTGCAACACTTGCACTTTTGATGGCGTCTTTTGTCGGATCCGATTGCGAATATTGCCAAACCGGCTCCGGTTTCATTTCGATTGTTGTTATACCTCATATGTACACGTGGTTATATGGGGACTGGATATTATTAGGTAGGTACATATATATGATCAACAGATATCGAGAAATCTTAATATGGACGATGCTTTCAATCATCATTTTTTTAGTAGTTTCTGAAAATACAAACTGCCAGTATTCAACATAATTATCTATTCAGGAGTCGTAATTGTTACAAATATTAGCTTTTAGTTAATGAGTGAAGGCTCAAAAGTAGATAATACAATCATAAATGATGTTTATTAGCACTCTACCTGCAGCATAACATTTTATTGCACCAATGAAATAAAAATAACTTCATGAATTAAGACAAAAGAATTAAAATCCTTTTGTCAAATATGCAATCAGCTTAGCTTTATACACTGTAGCTTATACTACAATAAAATTAAAATAAAATTGCACTAGAACGCTTCCTTTGATAAAATTGCCGCAAAAGTCTGCCGCAATTTCCTCACTCAAAAATTAGGTAAAATTATTCGTTTTTGAATTGAATATATTTCGCTTCGAGTGGATAAGTGTTGTATTAATCATGTATTTGTTATGTTACAAGGCCGGCTTGTGAGCACAGCCAGTGATGCCTTAAAGTATCTTTGTCGGCATGTGTAGATGCACTTCACAATGGGTAGTGAACGGGTGATTTCACAGTGTAGTGGCTCCGAGTAACGCAAGCAAACTACCGCTTCGATGCACCGCGAGACCGCAGAGAATTGCAGCCAAACTAAGTAATAGCTTACAAAGAAAAGTCAACAAATGTACAAAACTTTTACAAGTTGTATGAAGATACAACTTATTTCGGTGTGTATTTATAATTGTCCACTTATTTGCAAAACAGGAACTATACATATTTACTTTCTTGAACAGCCACGTTTTGCTAATGTTGATTACCTAATATCACAGTTCAAACAATATAACAAAAACCCTTTGCAGTACTATATATTTATTTGCTAAGAATATGGTACAATACTTAGATGATAAATGATAACATAATTTATGCAGAAGGAACATAAAATTATATATACATATAATGCACCGTTTGAAGGCATTCGATCTTTTAAAGTAAGTTATAACACATAGGTCTTACAGATAAATACTTGTCCAAAGCTGAAAAACACAAGCATACGTACATACAACATGTAAAATAAACGATAGCAAATAATTATTTTATTTCAAAAACCTTGTATATTGAAACGGACCTTCAATATATGTACTTATACAAACAAGGACCATCATGACAAGTTTTCCATTTGATAATTATTTATATCGATGCGTGAAGGTTAATCTTCCTTTTGTATAGAACATTATTTTGCAATGTCAATAGTTAACCCGTGTGGCGCGGTGCATAGCACGCGAAGACTTTCGCCCGCCTGCACTCGAGTACGTGCACACGTGCACATTATGCCTTTCAAAGGATTTTTTACAATAAAACATATGCCGCTTTTTGCTTAACCCACTTTAAGCTCGATTATAACCTTCTTACCTACATTTGCTTCGGTTTTTGTAAGAGTGTAGCCGCGCGAAATGTTACATTTAACTATTTCTATTGATAAAGTATTTTTGAAAAGCCAGTATTTTTGACCTATATCCAATTTTAGGAATACAACAGTAAGTATAGTGTAGATTTTCGATTTGTGTAAGAAGGTGTAGGACAAGCAGAGTGCAGTTCTTTGCTTGTCAGAAGGTGTAGGACAAGCAGAGTGCAGTTCTTTGCTTGTCCGAGAAATAGATATTTCTACCTACTTTATATACTCGTATGTCACAAGGTATTGTTCTTATATTCTAATTTTGTTACTGCTTTTGTTTTTTCTCTTATTTCACTTATAGATTTTATTGATTTAATATAAATATTGTACTCCCTAATAAACTACAGACCATGTAACAGTATTCTAATCTATGACCATGATTTGCTACTGGCTCTTATAGCACAGGATTTATCCTAGTTTACGAGTAAGTTGCCAGGACCTAAGTAATATAATATAAACTACCACATATTTTCTAGCATACTCGTATTTTGTATTAGGTTCTTTCTTCTGTGCAATAAAGATTAATTATTATTATCACAATGCAATTTATTTTGACTTAAGACATTATAGGTATGCAATTGAATTAAATGAAAATTGTAAATATTTTAATACAACTGAATTTGTTTTAAAATATTTATAAAAAAACTTGTACTTATTCTATATTACTTATTTCATAGGGCTTCTCACAAAAATAGATCAGGATCTATTTCTGTGGGGCGTATCAACTAAAATACATACTATACACTATAATATTTGTACATGTTTGTACATTTTAAATTATGCATATGCTTTTAAATTATAGGAATATAGGTATGCCCAAAATTCATACATAATCTGTACCTAGGAATCTACTAATACATAAAGCCAAAGAGTTTGTTCGATAAAATCTCAAAAACTATACGAGAGTGAAACATTAAAATGTATGCTTTAATCAAACAATCAATTTCAGTTTCAACGTCAAATTTTTTATAAGAAATGAAGAGTGTGAATAAAAAAAACAATGTGTGACTTAGTAAGTTTTTGTTTATATAATATGTAAGTATGTGTTTGTATGAGACGGCTCGCATATGGACCACAGGAAGACCTCGCGGAATATCGCCCATCTTGTGCAATAATATCAGGGCTGCCACCTCTGCATATCGGAATATAATTTTACAATGTTATTCTTGGTAAAGGCGAAGCCTGAAAGTTTGTTCAGAATCAGTAATAGGTTCGTATAATAATTTTTAAAGAATGTTACATTTTGTTCAAAAAGAATTACCTATGTAATTATATTGTTTAAAGTTGGAAACATGGTTTGATACCCTGATACGCGTGGCGCGTCTAGGTTAGGTGACCATATTTGTGCAGGACAAATTACACAATGAAATGAGCTTATAACATCGTGAGTTTTCTTGTTTTCCTTTTTTTATTCATACTCTTCTTTAATAAAACTAAATTTGGGATGTTTCAGTATTTTACTAAAACAAGAATAGTATTGTATAATACGCAACAGAAATACTCTTGTGCTTACATAAAAGTATGTAGTAAACGATTAAATCCCGACCAATACTACCAGAGTGAATTTTACTTTGTGGAATTGATACATACTAATCAAAAACCTACATGTCTTAACAGGTTCCCTGTCCCATGAATCATATGTGATACATAACAATAGATTTTCTATTATGTCTAACGTGGGACAGCGAAAGGGTTAATATAAATTCTGAAGGCATGTTAGGTCTACCAAACCGCATTGGGCCAGCGAGTGTGGATTAAGACCTCCTCTGCTCACATGATAGAAAAGAGGACACCTATAACTAGTATAGGTGGTGGTGGTATCAGTGGGACATATATTTATTATTAGGTACATTAAAAGTTTTAATTTAAGGACCGTGTCGTTAATTTAATTTCCTTCTAAGCTAGCTAGCTCTTAATACTGCACGTGTGACGTAGTGACTAGTGGGTTCGATCTCCACACTCTACAAATATTTATATCCGGCTCACATTTCTTATTCTCCCGGTGCTTCCCGTTGGCCAGATTGTTGTCAGGACTCTCCTTTGCCTTATGGTAACTAGTTGTCCTGTAACTGACATTACCCGTAACTTGTTATGATGTGGTTAATTTTGGCCACTAGCGGTAAATACACCTGCGACACACAACATATAACTGCTGTGATGACGTCCCAAGTTGATATGGGAATGTTACTGTTGAAAACTGGAAAAAATAGTCCTATAATAGGCTTGCTTTTATGGATTCGAATATAGCCGACAGAAATGGGAGTGTAATTTTTTAAAATTATTATTATCCAAAAATACACAGCTTATGAAACTGCATAACAGTTTGGCGAAAGAGGCGCTTGTTTTATCTACAGTTTATATTATATAATTAATTATAATATTTATCTTTGGCAATCCCATTGTATACATTTAAGCTTGCTCACGATATTTTCTTTACTATGTAAATCTAACGTCAGACTTGGTAGTCTATCTGCCTCTGGAATTACTTTTTAATCTTACCTAATATAATTGAATATATCGCTAATAATGTAGCAACCCTGAACAAAGTTGCGTCGTATCCCACGGTTGGTGTAACCTGAGTCGGGTGTCCGTGGCTTCCGTCCGGCTTTTAGCGGCGTCTCATCGGTCACCGCGCCCCGCCCGCCCATCCATCCTCGCACATATCTAATCAAACAATGTCTCCTGAACGCCTACGTATACACTATACACCCTACACGCTATAGCGCAGCTATCTCGACTTGTCGCATTCCTGTAAACTTATATAAAGGCATCAGGCTGAAATGATCGCAGTGGTGTAGGTGTTAGATAAAGGAAGAAGTAGCGAGGTGGTCGGTGTCGACGGGTGCCTCCCGGGGTCATTAATATTAATTAGGCGCGGTGGTGCCGCCGCTCAGGCTCAATGCGCGGCCTCTTTGCTTCTGACTCGCTGCGAAAATTAATTACTCGCAATCTTTATGTTCCAATTATAAAGGCCTTCGCAACAAATTAAATCTGTCCGGAGCAGGCCTCTTTTGAGAGAGGTTTCACTCTCTTTGTGGGCTTGATAAATGTTCCTTTGCAAAAATTCTTTGAATTCAGCAAAATGTAGATATTTCACTTAATACGTTAAATTGCGAATATCTGCGAAAACTTTAAAAAAAGCTTTTCGATTGTGAAGTTATAACAATGAGTCTGCAATTAGTCATTATTGAAGAAGTTCGTTACTTTGTGAATGGCGATGTGTGTAATTGTATGTTACTAGCTCGCCGAGGGAATAAAAGGGAAACCGATTCCGATATCCAGCTTTTGCATAAGTGTAGACGACTTCCGCGTTTGGTGAGCAAAAACTAAATCTCATAGAAAAAAGTACAAGTTTCCCTTTCATCGAGAACCAAAATATTTAACGGCCGTAACCGGATATCTTGCCGTAGCTCTTGGAAACAAAGAAAAAACCACCAACGTGTTATTACACGAAACCAACATTTAATAAGGCTATTTTTTATTTTGCATTGGTTTTGGTTAAATCCATTAATTCGCTTGCGCAAAAAATATTTGGGTGTACAGACGCCTGCACCGCATTTGAATAGTTCGTTGGTGCACTCATTGTTATAGGAAGATGCGGAAATGGGATATTTTCTTTCTGGAGAAATATAATATTCTGCGGCTTCATGTTGACCCGATGCAAAAAGTTTCCACCCACTCATGTTATTGTACAATCTTTGATACTTATGTTATTGGTAGCCTCTTGAAGAACAACATCCATTAATATAATAATGCAGAATTCAAAAACGTATTATGTACACCTTTCGGATATCATCTGAAAGTGAAAGTATTAATTAAATTACGATATCTATCAGATGCCCGCAACCCTTATCAGGTCGCTGGTTGACCTGTCGGAAGGCTTCCGCAGCCATGCAGGCAGCCCATGCTGCGTCTTTCAATTTAAGTATGGTCGCCACTCCAGAAGAATTTCGGCCCAGCACGCAGCGCAGCCATTGATTTTGCGAACTATGGAAATAAGCGAAATATGGATATCTTTAAGCCTACTTTCAGTACTCTTTTTTTCTTTTTTTCTTGTTTTAGATTAAAAAAGCTTCAAATCATCTATGCTGCAGATCAAAATTTGTATATCAATCTTGAAATTTGGTAAAGTTCTTGAAATTTGAAAACCTTAAGAAAAGAGATATTGTCAATATAGACAAACATACAAAATAATTATACTTTTTAATGATAGAAATTAAAATGTATCTATTACTATGTAGCTAGTTTATCACCGAGAAATAGTTTTCTTAGTAGATATAACAGTGTATGGTGTATACGATTCATATTTTCACGTAATTCTTAGACTTAGTAAAGATGCACGTGTTCATGCGTTGCTAATATTTAACAATACATTAATAGCTACCTACCTACCGTTGTTGTCCTTTTATGATCAAAGTTCGTCATAATTTTGAGTGACGTACACCTACACAAAAGGTAAATCTTATATTAAATGCTCTTTTGACGCTAATGTTTTCTATAACATTTTATTCAGTATGTCATATTGGACAGGAAACGGAGATTAAAAACCTCAAAGGATCGAAATGTCAATTTTGTAGGTGTTAGTAAAAAAATATGCGATGTTTTGAAACATTTTTAAACCCGCGTAACGCGTAGGTAGGTTTTATTTGGGTCAAAATTAATAATAATATCTTGGGATAACTCATACACGGGCATTTGATCCCAAACTAGGTTGAGCCTGTACCATATAGCAAATAGACTTTTTTTTTAAGTAAAGTAAATATGCATAGAATATTTAAGATTTGTAACAACATACCAATGAAATTTATAAATGGAGGCAGCAAACAGTGATTTAGCATTATTTTTATATTTCTTAATTATACATAACGTGTGAACAAACCTTAATATTAGTTCAACATAATGATTGTTCTGGGAATTGGTAGGCAGGTAAAAACTAATCGATTTCCTGTCAACAACTGACCATGCACAAGTGGTTCGATCAGAGATCCGAACCTCAAGATTAATGAATTTTGAATTAGATACGTCCGAATTGAAATGAAATTGGACTTTTGCGATCGGAAGTGCGAATTGAATGCTGCACTATTGATGGATTGTTGCGATATGTACAAAAAGTGCGGCGTCCGCAAACTGTCCCGCAGCTGGCCTTCAATTTACAAGTAAGTAATCCGATAAATATTTTTTACTGCCTTTAAGTTGATTTTTTGTCGAAAATATCGTACGTCAATCATATTGCATAGTGTAGAGTATGTATCTGAGCTACGGCGAGGTGAACGTGTGTGCAGTATGAAATAATAATAAGAAAAGCGTGACTGGGCAAGGCAAGTAACACTTTTAATACACGTAATTTAAATTCACCGGTCTATTCATTGCGGCACCAAACTACAGCAACTATTACAGCTATAGATCTAAAAAGGTCTTTCCATAATTTAGTCCGGATACATTATTATTTACAAATAATTATTAATTGGATTTTTTACTATCTAATAATTTTGCTATATTTTCATTGATATCAATATAATTGTTATCAAACACCAGTAGGTACTCCCAAGAGGGTAAAAAGTGATTGCTAAAACATAAGTCCAAAATTCAGCAAAGAGAAAATAGAAACGTCTTTAGCAGTTCATTTGGTGTTGTATTGATTTGTGTATGAAATTCGACGTTTCATCCGAGGAGGGTTTGTGAGAGGTTACGCAAGGGCTGTTTTGTAGATTGCGTCAAAAGTGTTGTCAATGGCAGGAGGCGAGGGTACACAGGTCGGCTCAAGAATGTCCATCAGTGTTACTAGTTCTACGTATTGTACATTTACCTATTTTGTCATTTGCTACGACGATCTTTTTTTTGCAAAGATGAAAATATTTTAATCATTAAACTCGCTTTAACTTTTGTTGTTTTGTGAAGGCAGCAGACAACTATTGTAATTGAACTTAAGGTTGTCTATGTCCAGGAGTGGATAATCACATCCTGGTGATGATGATGAATGATCAATAATGCGAACGAAAAATACCACATACGGCGCAGCATGGTTCGTCCTCATAAAATCCACCTCGTTCGTCACACAATTAATTCTTTATTTGACCCAACAATTAATTTAATAATATTCTCTTGTATGTATTATCAGGTTTTCTCAAATTTTCTTTTCCTTTTTCGTCACATGTTTGTGTATATTCTATTTATAAAAGATAAAACATGAATGAAAGTTCCGGAAAATAGACTCAGAATAAACTTTCTAGGAAAAGCTTGCGATATGCAAATTCATGAAAAGATCTTTTTAAGCCGCATAATAATACGTTTTTTTTTGTATTTGTGATAATGTTACTTATTTTCGACGTCACCTGGCAACTCAGTCTGCCACTCAGCTCACGTCAAAGTATTGGAGAGCGGACAACAAATCGGAAAGGATTTGCTGTGTCCACGAATTTAGCTTGCCGATATCACAGGGAACAATTTTAAAGAACTTTTATTTTATCACAGTTTTTACAAACCTACCAAAGTGTTCTTTTAAAGAATTTAGAATGTCTTAAAATGGCAATCATTACAATCTCGGACAGAAACACACAATCAGAAGAAAACATTTTGAGACACATTTTATTTTCAATATTAATGGAATTACTTAAATTACTTAACCACACAACTCCACATTTATAATTAACTAAGTATAATTTTTAAACTGTCATATTGTATCACACGTTCTGAAAAATGTAAACTAATAATAAATATTTCTTGTTTCTAAGAAAGGTATATATAAAACCAAATCGCGCACTATAGAATATTGGTGAACTAAGCGACCACTTTCCAACTTTATGTAAATACGAAGTACCTACTCGTAAGATCTCAGTTGCTCTATACATATTAATATACTATTTATAAGTAGCAGGTATCAAATATATCAAAGGAACATTTGAGTATCAAAGCGTTCTTAATACCCTTTTGTTTTAGTGATTGAAAATACACTACCCTAAAAAAAATATTTGTTGCTTTACATTACATACAGTTTCTAAGTGGTTGTTTAAAGATTATTTATGATATCACAATAGTTTCTGGACCTGTCATTCATCATTAATCTTTTAAAATTATGGAATGTGAAAAATAACATATTGAAGTCGGTTCTTTGCCAAGCCAAATAGGTCGTAATCGTAAGTGTTGGCAAACTTAGCCTATCTATCAGCTAACTATCTATAAAATTATTGACATAATGTCAACTAGATTGCTCGTGTGATCTAGTGTCTAAGGCGATACGAAACCAATATTTGGGTGACACACAGATAGTTGTTTCGAGTCTGGGTTTACTTTGAGTCCCTGATTTGTATGTTTGTCAAGTCCCCCGCTACAGGGCTCAGGGCTTGCGCTGTGGGCAGCAGTTTTCTGCATATTCAACAAATTTATTTTTTGATGTTTACTAGTAATAACTTGTTAAGTTTTATACATATGTTACTTTTTATGACCTCGATTTCAGTATTAACTGCACTTACTACGTATTATCTCAGCATCACCCTTTTGGTTGACTGGTAGAGAATGCCTCTAGCATTGAGTCCGGCATTATACACGTTGTGTATAGAAAGTTTAAAATAAAAAATATATATTTCGTGGATTGCTAATTTATGCCTTCTTTAATAACTTTCCTTAAGCTTAGTACCGATTGTAGCTCTATTATACACGAGCCTTTAGCGCCCCGGGAAGCAAATTGCTCAGCGCGCCCTATCTTAGACTAGCCTCGTAAGTGTCACTCCGTTTCCATACAATCCATATGTTTTTTGGTTTAACTATTACAGGATAATCTTAAGTTTTGAGAGCATGTTCAAACTGTCTACAATAAATAAGTTATTAATAATAAAATAACAACGACAACATCGTCTGCAAATTGACCATTTTAAAAATTGACCCTAACTTTATACATTTTTGCAAAAAAAACATCACATAAAAATGTAAAATTGTAATCTTATTTAACAAAGGATAGTTTGTATAATAATATCTTTTATGTGAACTCGCACCTGGACATTTTATTTGTTGTTCGATGTCCACGGGTCAAAAAATATACAATAGATACCGTCCAACGGATTCCCGTTAGATAATCGCGGGGTAGGTCACTTTTTATCCACATTTTTTGGTAAAAAACAGCATGTGCTCAACAAATTATGCATTTGGATGCATCACAATAGCACGCGTCGCGAAGTTGTGCCGCATGCCGCATGCCAGCACGAGTGCGGCGCTATTATATTTTTTAAAAATTGCGAATTGATGTCAAGGTAAGCACCTATTGTATTTTGTGGCTTCTTTATGCTCTCATGATGATTTGCTTTAACATGTGTGGTAGATCTTGTAATGTATTGTCCTAGAGTGCCCTCTGACAAGTTTCAAATATAATGTCGTTTTAAGTATTTGAATCCTATTATAGTTATCTTTAAGTTTAATGTTTGATTTATTTATATAAAAGGTACAAAGTGGACGGTTACTAAGACAACATTATTGGTCTATTTTTAAACAATGTATCTAACCTAAAATTATAAACAAATGCGTACTATATTTTCTTTAGTTTTGAACAATAATACTTGGCCGTGGATATTACATTTGACATTTTTGAGTTGATCCCTCGCTTATCGAATATGCAAGATTTTATAGTTTACCTTTTGGTTTATGGCTATTCGTTTTCATTCATGATCAATACTCTTAGATAAGCAACAGGACACGTCCGTTGTTTGCATCAGACAAAGATACAACGCTAAACTTATCTAAAGTTTGTACAGGGATATTACAAAAAATGTACGTCGATGTTATTTTTGAATTTGTGCAAGGCGTTTGACAGCGGACGAAGAGTCGCCTGATACAAAAGGTGACAGCTTCGACTGGAAGGAGTGCGACGGGTACACAAAGGACGTGAGACGTTTGAAAGACGTTATGAATGGGATGGAAAGAAGGAGTGATCGAGCTGTGTCCGTCCGCGCCCGCCCGCCGCCGGACCGCGGCCAACAATACCCACGAGATAGCATTAATCCTTTGTGAAGGGAAACGCCAACATTTACAAATGAAAGGTTTATATAATGTACACATATGATGTTCCGATCTTTGCCGATATTACACAATGAATACCAGATATTGTACTACCTACCCACATATGACCTAATGTTACATTAGGTGTTTGGATGTTTTTGGCAATGTAGACACTCCTTGTCTAAGTATAGTCAAACTCATTTATCATTATATATTTATGAATGTCATATACGATTGGTCTAGTGGTTAGTGACTCTGATCGCTAAGCCGGAGGTCGTGAATTTGATTCCCATACGGGACAAAACTTTGTGTGATCCATTAATGTTAGTTTGTGTGTAATTTGTGTAAAGTCCCTCGCGTGAAAATGTACCCAAAAATGATATTAATTTTGCTACAGCAAATTTACTGATAAGGAAGTAAAGAGCAATGGAATGAACTATCAAAACTACTTATATAAACAATAGCTGATATATTACATATATTGTGCACCGATCTCCACAAATCAAAATTTGATAGTGATAGGTAATACCTAACTAGAGATACCAAATATCTGTAAGTTATGTAATATGAATATGTTTTGTCTGTCGGCCAAGTAACATGTAACCGGTCGTAATGTTCAGCTGGGGAAGAAACATAAATCCAGCTTTAGCGTTGAAATAAAAAGAGGAGTTCTGTAAGTGGGATACTGTAGGATATAATTCACATTTATGCGGAGCGGTCGACGGTGCGTATCGAGTCGCCGGAATAGTTCGCAAGGACAATTCTCCCCGAGAAAAAGGGAATTATTCATCACACCCGGAAGGGGAGAGCCCGTGACGCAAGCATGGAATAGCCACCTGCCACGCTATAAACGTCCTATCCTCCCCTATTCAATCGATCACTTTTATACCCATGGACGGTCGATTTAAAGTCCATATTTGCTTGTCATAACAACGTTGTCGGCTATCCTGATCAATTCAGAGGGTCCAGTTGACTGTTGCCAGTTGCAGAATCAAAAGTTTAAACGGCCGTCGAGAACAAAGGGCAGTCGGACAGGGCTACGCGGCTAGGGATAAATATTCAATGCGAATCCTTTGGAGGCGATATTTTATACTTTATTCTTGTTCGATTGTCGTTCGCTCTCACCTGCACGGTGCCTATGTATCGTAACGATGAACTCGTAAAAGCTCAAGAATTTTATATGAGATGTTACTTAGCTGGGGTTGAGACGAATAGATCTAACGGATTTTATATTTGAGAAATAAATCTAAAGAATAGATTAGTTATGCTGCCCCAAGCAACAGAATAATTAAATTACTATCCATTGAATGTGATACGGTTTGTTAAATGAATTAATTTTGTAGCATAGAAAGATCATAGAAACTGTCATTTTTCTAAAATAGGTAAGCTTGTATAGACTTTGATAAAAATTGGGGTAGATTCTGTAAAGCATTCATTGATTGCACGGAATTAATTAAAACCGTTTTAATTGTCAAATATAAAAACGTTATAATTAACACAACATTCGATTTAAACTTTGACACGTTCCATTGAGATGTCAATCTGCTCAAACGAGTTTGTAATCAATCATAAGATTGTTACGATATCGGTTCTTGATCAACCGCCCTTCTATTGTAATAAATGAAAACCAGATTTTGTCCAAACTTTACAAGAATTTACATTAAAATCGCTCACAAACACAAAAAAACTGGCTAAAATTCGCTTCATTGTGTTCGATTGATTCGTAACGGCCGAGCGGACAATAATGTGAATAAAAATATTCACAATTTTTGTAATTTCGCCGCTAACGCACATCTGTCGTTCACACGGAAGGGATCGAATCACAATTGTACGTAAACAATTATTAACTAAACCTATGTTGGGCAATTATTTATATGAGTGACTATTAAGTTAAAATATGAATTCCTAAAAACAATATAAGTAATGGTGCCGTCGTTGTACCTACATAAATAACTACTGACTGGCTTTTTGTGCCAAATGTGGCCTCGGTTTTTTATTGCAACCTGGTGATTTTTCTCGATATCCGATGTCTATTGTCAATAATTGTTAACTACTGCAGCAAAAAGTTTTGCAAGGCTTTATCTATAATCGTACAATGAGTCCGGTGCGTCGTGTAAAGAGTCGCTGTGCCCTAGTTTGCAAAACGGGTATAAAATTTGCTTTGTTTCAGATAACAACGCAATAGGACAAATTACTTGCGCATGTCGGGACACTTTGTTCTGGACCCTTTTGTTTACTTTCGCTTTTAATGTTTGCTTTATGACGTTGAGTTGCAATAATAAAATACCCAAGACGTAAGTGTGCGCAAAATTTTATTATTTTGCAATTTATTCAAAATGACTCTCGTTTTTAATTGCCTTAATTACTTGGCTAAACGTCTTCCAAGAAAAGTAAATTAAGGGAATATTTGATATTGTAAAATCTCACAATGACAAATTTGGTACGTCGCATATCATTTATGCTATATGAAACGAACCTATACGTAAGTATATTATTATACTGTTAGCGTTTGTCAATGATAGCCCTTACGAGTGACTCAAACAACGTAAATGCGCCGATAAAAGTAAAAGGGTTATCTGCAGAACAATTGCTTGCGTCGATTGTGAAAGGGTTCCTCTTTGTTTACAACATTGAATAAGCCTTTCAAACAATACACATTTGTGCGAATAACCCTGCAAGAAATAAAAGAAAAAAGTAAAAGTGTTACACGAATACCTTTTATTTGTGAGTAAAGTGATGCGTCCTTGAATTCTCTTCGGCAAGGCTTAATTGTGGTTTTTCGTCTTCAAAGAGTTGGTTCCTTTGATGAAAGCGCCGGAGGATGGGGCGCGCCTACTCCTCGAAACAAAGGAATCTCAGCGTTCATTTTCACTGTGGACAGAAGCTCTGATATGTATTACGATATAACAGCCACACTTACGTGTACCTATAGGTAGGTGTATACTGATACATTAGTACACGAGTATAACTAACAACAAGGAGACAAACACAAATAATATTACCTACATATTATATCAAGTATTTGCAAGTAGTGGTGCTAAAATCAATTTACTCCTTTTAATAGTCTTGACGAAAATACCAATACGAAATACTTTCAAGGATAAACACATAAACATGAAATTATATAAATATAGGTTGTAGATGAGAATAACTTTTAACTAATAATGCTAAAACAGTCTACTAGGTACACTTTTGTAGATTCATAAAAATAATTAAATGATGAGTTTGTTTGTTAGGACCAATATCCGGTATTACCGATCCGATTAATACAAAACTATCATTAATAGGTAGATAACTCTTCTTAAAATTACACAAATATGTTATTAACCGACTTCAAAAAGAGGAGGTTATCAATTCGTGTGTATTTTTTTATTTTTTTAATGTTTGTTACCGCATATCTCCGTCATTTATGGACCGATTTGAAAAAATCTTTTTTTGTCTGACTGGACATACTTTCAGTTTGGTCCCATTATCATCAAAGTTCTGATGATGGGATCCATGAGGAATTGAGGGAACTCCTCAAAAGTTATAGGCACACATATAGCAATTTCAATATTTTTAACAACTAATCAATCATTTACATTCAGAAAGTGTAATTTGGTGAAGTAAAACTGATGAAGAAGACCACAGATGGCCATCTGAACTTTTCAATAATAAGTATTTTACTGATGGCGATTAGATAAGTTTCGGTTATTGTTGCTAAGCAACTATTAATAAGAAATAATGACGTGAATGAATTGAGCGCGGATTGCACAGATTAAATATTGCTTTTAATACCTACTTGACCTGTGTTCAGCCCGACGCTCAGTCGATTTTATTCGATTGTAACAAACAAATATTTGAAAATTTTACAACTTGCCGTACTGAAGTCGGTTTTTTTTTGTTAAAATTATTTTCTATGTCTTTCGCGTGCTTGTCTCCGCGAACGTAAACTAGTAAAAGCTAAGTTTTTATCAATAGGACTTTAATTTTAAAACCGTGATATCTGCAATCTTACATATGTCTTTAAGGCATGTGCAGACTGTTAAAAGAACAAACAATAATTCAAGTTTTTGAGTATATTTACCTTAATTAACAAGGGCACCATTGATGTCAGATAAGACGTTACACCTGCCCTGTTGGCAAACTTAATTGTTTATCTGCGAATAAAGAACAAAGATGTTGTTGTTTCCCAATTTATAGATATCTTGGTAAAACACAGGGCTCGAGCCCCCAACACTGGAGCAAGGTGGTAAGGCGTGTGCGAGATAACAGAATTAAACATCCTGCAAGATAAGGACCATGCACTATGTAGAAAAGAGACAGATGCATAGTTTTTTATCTTAAAAAACTTAGTTGCACATATTTTTTTAGCCGAATTTAAACGTTAACACAGTTGTTATAAGGGTGCTTTTTGTGTATTGTATTTGGGCACGCGACAGCAGCAGGTGAGAATAGTGGTTGTTAAAAAACTAAGAATCTTTTTCGCCGTGCGTCTCGTGTTGTTAAATAAAAAACGTCTATAGTTTTGTTTGATTTATTGATGTTGATAAGGGCGGTAGGTACTCAACAATAGCTGCAATTGCCCTACTGTTTTAAGTGACGGTAATTAAAGAATTAACATGTGTTGTTCTTTTTATACTTAGTACTTTGGTGGCAAATAAGGTTACGGACCGTCTGATGGTAAGCAGTTACTGTAGCCTAAGGATGCTTGCAATACAATTATATATATTATTGCAAAAAATTAACACCAAGGTTTTATGATGAAGTGTCTCTAGGATAGGAAAACGTTTACGTCATTAAAATGCTAAATAAGCACTAAAACTTGCTGTATTTACTCACACACAGAAACACAAATACATCACTGTGTGTAATTATTTAACTGTGATCTTCTGACCTTGCCCAGTCGGGCTTGCTCAACTACCTACTATACTTATAATATTAGAAGGATTTTCAAAACTAAATTATAGCAATTGCTGTATAAGAATTACCATACATCTCCAAAAGGAGGTAACTATTAAGCCCATTTGTGTCTTTTAAACATATTGAAACATATATAACTAGAAATAAATCCCTATAATGTTTTTAAAAAAACTATTCTAATAATAAATATAGGTGCAACTGTCGTTTATTTCCCTAGTAAAGACAAAAAGTCGCGAGCTTGGGGCGGTGCGGCTCGTGCTCGGTAAAAATAGTAAAATGGTAAAAATAGAGCGTCCACAATAAAAACGGTAAATTTACGTGGTCTGCCGTCCTACCCCGACACTTATGCTCTTTATGCGTGTTGTCTTTGAGCTAATGATTGCCTCGAGTGTTGCATGAAGGCAGGCGGCATACTTCACTCGGTGTTCCTGCGTAGTACAGATATTAATACAAAATTAGATACGCTTGTAAGAAGCTATCATTATACGTGATTATAATGTTTCGTTATATAAGGATGTGTACGTTATATTCAAATTGACTGGCCTGCTGGTTTAGTAGTTAATGGCCCTGACTGCTAAGCTGGAGGTCGTGGGTTCGATTCCCACACGGGATAAATCTTTGTACGATACGTAAAGGTTTGTTTCGAGTCTGGATGTAATTTAGTCCGTGAATTGTATTCTTGTAAAGTCCCCCGCGCCACAAGGCTAGTTCCGTAGTGCGGGGTATGTCTTAAAAAAAACAAATTATAATACCTTGGGACAATACACAAGGAAAAGGATATAATTATTAAAATATATAAAAAAAATTGTTTTAAATATAAATTCAAATATATAGAGTATAGCTGTTGCCCGCGTGGATGTCGGTTATCGCGGCAAAAAGTAGCCTATGTGTTATTCCAGACCATAATCTATGTGTGTGCCAGTAGTTTTTACGTGAAAGAGTAACAAACATCAATCCATCCATCCATCCATTCTTACAAAATTTCACATTTAAAATACTAGTAAGGATAATTCAGAATCTTATTTGTGTAATTTCAAATGGTGATGCCTATCGCAGTCCACTGCTGGACTTAGGCCTCTCCAAGTACACATGGTGTAATTATGTGGGCTCAAATCTAAATGAGTAAAGAACATACAAATATTGTATCTAAGTTAAAATCTTCGTCAAACACCGGTAGAGATCGATTGTGGAGGCAATCGTACAGTGGATAATTAATGAGCCCCAGTTCCAATTAGTTAGGTAAACGTTTAATGCTACAGCGTTCAGAAAACACTACCGAGACGTTCCTCTTCAAATAGAAATGTAATTATTTTTATTTCACCAGAAAGCTGCAAGCAGAGTTAGATATTCTCGGTATCGGTTAAGAATTGTGATACAAGGCAATGAATTCAACCTCTTTATCGATGTGACTAATGTTATTGAAAATTTATTTAATATTAGCTGTGCCCGCGGCTCCGCCCATGTGGATGTCGGTTATCGCTGTAAAAAGCCTATGTGTTATTCCAGACCATAATGTATGTGTGTGCCAAATTTCATCCAGATCCGTTCAGTAGTTTCTACGTAAAGGGGTAACAAACATCCATCCATCCATTTTTAAAAACTTTCACATTTATAATATAAGTAAGGATGAGCTGTTACCCGCGGCTCCGTTCGCGTGGATTTCTGTTATTGTAGTAAATGGAACCCAATGTCCTTCCCCAGAATAATATCTATCCTCTTGCCTAATTTCATGAAACATCAGTTTAGTCGTGAAAAGGTAGCAAACAAACAGAGTTCGACGTACATATAATTTCTTTAGCATTTGTAATATTAGTATGATTATACTGGTATAAATCTTCTACTTAGCGTATTTTATGACAATCTAAATTGTTTTAATTTAGAGCTTATCCACGAATTTTGAATTTCTCATAGCGTCAATAAGCTTCAGTAACGTGTAGGTATTAAGGCACGCAGGACATGATATTGAGTGTCCCATTGTAAGTATAAATTGTAGTAAAGTAAACTGAGCGTCCCTTTTGTAGGTGTGCTGTGACGTCATAATGTTTAAAACCACATGATGTATACCCACAACTCTCGTCCTCACTTGATGTGAGGCAAAAGGTTGAAAAGTTGTTTCTTGAGTTTCGTCTACTTCCCTGCAGACAACGGCTTCTCTGTGCCTAACGGTAGTTAACATTACCAATCAAGTTGTTTGCTCTATATCTTCACCATAGAATGGCATAGAATGACACTAATTTATCGATTAAAGACAAGAATAATACGTACATCGTCACGCCTGTCTCTCATTGGGGTAGGCAGATACTATGGTACGGCAATTGCTTGATCCAGACATGCTTCTTTCTTCCTCTACATTCATCAACCTCTTCATGCTTGAATGTCAGTTCTGGATACTTCTAATTTAGAATAATCTTAACATAAATGATTAGTTTTATTCTTAAGATGTTCATAATTGGCAAGATCATAAATAAAATATTTTAATTTGTATATCAAGTTACATAGTTTTAATATACTACCCCTATATATATAATATTTTTTTTTGCAATAAACTTTCCCAATGCAAAAATGCAGCGTCAAAGTACGCGTATCTTTATTATTTTGCTAATGTTTCAAATTATTTAAACGAATTTAGTGTATACGAAATACAATCGACATTACTTGACTGATTCATTCAGTTTCATAATTAATTTAAAATAATAATATTTAGCTAATGATTTCAAATGACGTTAACTTGTCGCCGCGAAATATTTTAACCGGAAAAGTAGATTTAGTAAACCGAAAAGTATTAATTCAATTAATGATAATTATAATCATTAGTAGTAACAGGCTTAACGTTAATTATATTTCTAGATTGCATTATGCAATAAATGAGTTAAGTTATGTCTATTTGTGTGTTAACATTTTAAATTATAATTAAAATTATAGTATTCAAATTCATTTATTCATATAGACTGTGGCACTTAAGCAGGACAATGAAAAATGCCAAATGAGACGTCAGCTAATTTATCGCCAGATAAATAGCTACAATTAGTGATGCAACCAAAAACTTCATACAAACATAATTGGGTGAAAAACTGGTAGGATAGAAAAGATGAATGCCTTGTCTGTCTGTTTCTTACTACAATTTAGTAGGTACTTCAGTACATCAAATATAATATAGACAATATTATAGTACAGTTTATCTAAATCTAAACTATATTATAAAGAGGAAAGATTAGTCTTTTATTTGTAGGTAAATTAACCAAAATTTTATTCATTCAAATTGCATAAATATTGTATTTTTGAAGTAAATGTAGATACCTATTATTTTATTAAAATAACAAATCTTTTGCTACCAAAGTAGTTGATGGACATCAAGAAAAAGATTACTTTGTAAAATTGACAGATCTAAATTCCATTTCCATTCAAGATTGTCGTTCCTAAAATGACGAATTGTGAAAATAATTTATTTTGTAAGTTTAAAATCAGACAATTAAAATTAGTGTTGCTAACCATGCTCTGTATATAAAGACGAAAGACCTCCGGTTACAGAATAGGTTGGTATCCGACAAACTCCTTTATTGGTATTAATTTGCATATTAATTGCTCTAAGAGCAAAATGTAAAGAAAACATCATCGCTGTAAAATTGTAGGTTGGGTAACATGTGTAACATACATAGCCTTAGTCAGTTTATATTAAAAATGTAAACTTTTAAGCTTGGCAAGAAAAAGTAGAATATAAATAAATCCATAATTATATAAATACATATACAGTAAACTACTATAAAGTAACATGATTAACTACGCGCACGCAACGATCAGTTACGAGATAAAATTGAGTAGCTTCTCAAATTAGTAACTGAGAAAGAAAGCACCGGCGGCATAGCGGCCCTCTGTGCCGCGCGGGAGCGGGAGCCGCTCGTCAGTCGTAAAACATAAAAAGTGCTTATGTGGCGCTCGCGTCAGAGGGCTAAAAAACAACATCAGGAAGGAACATAATGTAGTAGCGGCTATAAAAAGTGAATGCATTGCGTGCACGTGGAGTGCACCGGGGGCGGTGCGGGGCGCGGGGCCGTGCAGGGAGGGGCATGGGGGTGTGTTTACTGCGCGGAGGGGCGGCCAGGCTCGCCGCTCGCGCTCGCCGCTCGCCGCTACCGTCAGTGTTGTGGTAGGTCGCACCGAGCGCGCTCGCATCGCGTGCACGAATCATTCGCAATCGCGACTCCGCGCCGATAGAACATGTAATCACTCTCTTATAAACAATATCACTTAGTTTTCTCTTGATCGTTTAATTGAAGGACATTGATAAGTTAGTTGTCAGGCTTTGCCCGATAAACTATTTTAACTAGTGCAAATAAATGAATTTTGCCGTGATTCTGGAGTGAGATGGCCCTGTCGCTGCAGTCGACGCAGAATTCCAGAGGTTTGTGGAGTTTTTAAATTAAGTGCGTGTCGTTGTCTCCTCGGTCCGCTGAATCTGTGGGAAGTGCATGTGTAAAGTTTCAAAAGTTAGCGGCGCGCGACATGCGTGGAGCGAGCGCAGTGATTGGCCGCCTACACGCCGCTCTCGTCGCACACATGTTTATTTGCATTCAGCGAACTTTGCAGATTCAGTGAACCGTAGGCGGCAGCGAGCACGTAGCGGTGCGCTACGTCTCCGCTACACACGTAGCTCGCCGCGTAGTACGTCTACGAAATTTTGTTTATGTGTTTAGTTACCTGTGTGTTACTGTATTTTGTGATTTATTGTAAGTATTCTTTTGTTATCATAATTTTAAAATTGTAATATTTCATGCATGGTCCACTTTAGCTTCTATCAACCGAAATATTTCACAAAATACTGGCATATTCACTGGAATAACTAATTGTTTGTTATCGTTAATATCTGTAACCTGTATTTCGCTTTTGTTATCAAAAAAGAAACAACAGAGGTAAAAAACTCAAAGCTTAAAACCTCTTTTGTTAAATTATTTAAGATCTGAATTAGCGAATAGATTATACCTTTTTGATTTTTCTATCGGCTTTAATTTACATTAACTTCTTAATTTAGTAAATTGAGTTTTAGATGTTGGTATTTTAAATATTCTCTTTTTAGATACCTAGTTATTTTCAAAAATAATTAGCTTCAATACCTTAATTACAATATCTTAATTATGTATGGTGTAATTATTATTATCACGACTTGTCCTAATTAGATCCAGTTATTTCTTAATTATTTCATGAGTAATAAAGCTTCTTACATGATTAGCGTTATTTTATGTGCATTACTTTATTTATGTGCAAATAAAATTTTGTTTTTTTCTCATCTTAGTTACTAACGCCATCTAGTAGCGTGTTTGAATCCATTCCCCGACGTTGTTTTTTTTTTTAGAGCATGCATTAATTTATTGATTATTAATTATTATTTAGATGTGAGTTTTACGAATTTTCTGTTACGTTCTTTCTCGTCAACGCAAATTTTTGAAATAAGTATAAAATATTTTAACTGCCTTCCCGGACTGCAGACCACCTATCGGCCGATAAACAGACCATTTTATAAACGGGTTTTATTAATAGTTCTTTTAATTTTATAAATAGTTAGTTCGATTTAAGTCCGTCGATCGCTGTGGGTCTTTTTTAAAAAGAACGATTAGTTTAGTATTAGGGAGCAAACGGAGGACTATTCAAAGATACACCCAGACTCGGCACATATGAATCACAAAAAAATGTTGTCCAGAGTGGAAATCGAACCCACGACACTCGACGCGGTGTTACCACCGCAACCACTAAACCACACAAGCAGTCAAATTGTTTTTTAAATTGATTTAATAGACAACTCTTGCACTAGAAAACAAGCCGTGCGTCGCGGAGGACTTAACAAACATACAATTAATGGACACAAAGTACACCCAGACTCAAAAGAACCATTTGTGAATTACATTTATTTTTGTCCCGGGTAGAAATCGAACCCACAACACGCCGCGCAGTAGTAAATGGCGAGGTAACCACTTAAGCCGCTGAACCAACCCTGCAGTCGTCCTATCGTGGTCTATCTAATAAGTAATTCTATAATACCAAAAAATTAAATAGGTACCTACTTACCTAGTTATTATATATTACGGTCCACCTACTTATTTGAATACTTATAAAGTAATATAATATAAATTATATACGTTGTTTTCTTTTATACAACTTAATTTGTTACTAAATACTTATATATATATAAAAGTAACTGAATATTAAATAAACTTTCAATACATTTTTTTCTTTTTGATATTGTTTTAATAAACAACTAGATTCTGCCCGCGGCTTCGCCCGTGCGCTATATAAATATAACAATGTAACGTAAAGAAAAATTAATAAAATAGAAGAAGACATATCGTATAATTAAATTTAACATGGAGCCGATCCATTCTGTGAAAAACTATGTTTCATTTTTAAAAAGGCTATTTATTATATTTACGATAAGCACTATTACTCCTAGCCACGATAAAATTAATCCTCCTCATCATACAAAGATTCCTTCTGATTAGTAGTCAGGGCCTTACCAACAGAGCAACAAACCAGTCAATAAAGTAAAATAATAAATTAGCTTTTAAAAATTTAATTTAATTAAAATGTCTAAATCATACATTTCTATATAATGTATAGTAACGTACAATGTCATAGAAGCGTCATATTAGTCACCTTGTCAAGAGTACTAAAGTTCTTAGGTAACAGTTAAATTGGAGTTGGTTGCTAGCAGTGTTATGTCACGAAGCCCCATTACACGCGCGTGTACCGCGCTTAACCCTAAACCACCGAAACCGTACGAACTCTGTAATCTGTGCGAGTGCGTACGTACTTAAAGCCACCGGCAGCGCCAGGTTAATCCCATTATATACCGCTCACTGAAATTAGGTCGTTCTGGACATAATAGCTTCTCGTCTGTCTAAAATTTTGTTTATAATTTTGTATTTAATGTACCAACTCCGAGAAATTCCAAGCGAACATTGATACTACTAAATTGCGCAACAATAGATGAAGTAAATTAAAACTGCATGGTTCTCAAACCCCCACCCACCAATTTAAATTAAGAACTTCAATAGCCCTTTGCACACCTCGATACCTTCTATAAATATTAATTATAAATTATTTAAGTTACTTTATTGTAAGCATAGCAAAACAATATTTCAAAACTATCAATTAATTCAGCAAAACCATAATCGCTTTCCATAGAATAAAAGTTTAGTAACTCTCAAAATCACTATGTAAAGTATTATTATATTATATTAAAAGTTTTTAAAAGTTATACCCTAAGATAATGTTTTCAAATTCTCCGTCAAACAAGTTCGTTTTAAGTTCGATAACTGTAAGCACAGTAGCAAGTGGCAGCAATAAGGACGTCATTGACACGTCCGTTATCGGGTGAACCCTTACGCAATAATGAGTTATGGAGTGGCGGCCGCAGGCGACTCCATAAAAGTATTGAATATGGGTTATTGACAAATATTTATGGCGTATAAAGAGGGGATAATTACAACTCTTTAGCACATAAAAAGCTCCGTGCGGAAGGGTGCGGCGCGCTGTAAAAATTTATCACCAACATTGTCAACCGACGGGCCCGACCGACTAATAAAAATGATACATTATGACTTTGCTCTCACAAAAAACGTACTCGATGTGTCATCTATTATAAGTCAAATAATGTGTGTAAAATCACTTCATTTAGGTAAAGTTTTGTTGTTTAAAAGATATATTTATTATATGGCGTAAAATACTTTTGCAAGTAAAAAGGATCTAAGTGCTTAAAAACGTTACTCCCTAATTAATTTATCCATATACATAATATTAATAATAACAAAACGGGGATTCAGATAGCTGTATTTACTTGTTTAAACTTTTACATTAAGCCTAGTCTTATAATTCTGATCACATCACGAGTGCGGTTCGTTGTTCGTCCTCGAAACATAGCGAGGAATGTTATTAAAAAGTTATGGGATAAGCCAGTACGTGCCGCCCGCGACGCCGACGCCGACGTCTAATCACAAACTTTAAAATTATCTTATACTACCGACTTTGTCTACTTATCAATACGTTCTGCTGATAAGTAATTACCGATGTTATATAACTTTAAATATTCTTAGTAACTTTGTTACTTTCATTTTAATGAAATTCGCAAGTGCTTGTTGGCGCGATGGCGGCACTCGCACACGACAAAATATTTTGCCTTTTTCAATTAAGCGCGATGGCTGAGTCCAGAGCTCGTCGGGAATTAATTCCACAGCTAAGTAGATAATGTAAGGAGCTCCCTCTCCGAGCCGCCTCTTCACGCCTCGAGGAGAACTTTCAATTATGATTTTGTCTAATTTTAATTAAGTGCTCTCAAAAAGGCTTTTCTTCAACGAAATTAATATTTGAATATAATTTGGGCGGAGCGGGCGGGCGGAGTTTGCCGCTCGAGGAATAATTAATTCCATTATATAGGTAAGTGGTCTGGTCGGTCCCGAGCCGCCACCGCCGCCGCCCGCGCCCTCTCTCCACGACACTATACAAACTCGTCACTCACAACATTGAATGATAGCCTCCATTTCTAATATTTTACAACTTTGTCTAACTAGTAATAGTGTAAACACTTCTAGGTATCAATAATACATAATGTTTATAATTAAATTAGAGTCGGTATACATCCACTAGTGAGTAGTGTGTCAGCGTCAGCGTGAACAATTTGCGCAACAGGTCGGGGCGGAAGCGACCTGCAGCGGCGTGATTGCGACCAAATGTTTCCTTTACAACGTCTGGTTTAGTTTTTGCTTTGTTTTTTGTCCTCTTTCGCTGATAAGTATGCTATCGATAGGTTCGACTGTGATGTTTATTTAGGTCGCAACTTACTCGTGACGGAAGTGATCGCAAAGAAACTAATTCAACTTATAAGGATCTTACCTTGTCGAAAATAGGTTACCATAACTTTCTAGATGTTAAATGTGTAATAATATTATATAGTATTTATAAGAGCTAACAAATACCAAACATATCAATTTAATTAACATTTACACAATATGTACATATATTAAGACATAATTTAGGTACCTGTTCACACGTGACTTGTAACTAATTGTTTAAATTTCTTTTGTGCAGGTGTATCGGTAAGACCGCTGTCGACCATGCGTCAAGAATCTCTGCCAATGTTAGCGGAGAGGTTGCTGGCGACGCGTGCGGCTGCGCTGGTGGCGGGTCTACCAGCGGAGCTGTACTCGGGCGCACTGCTGGCAGCGTGGCCACCCTCGCCCCCCGCACCTCTCCTGCCACCAGTAGACTTGGAGCGCGCGCGCAAGCGTCGTCGTACACCCAAACTTGATGAAACATCCACCACTGCGCCCCCATCACCACCTTCTTCAGGCTCATCACCAGGAGCTACTGACCCACCGCGAGACAAACTGTTCACCTGCAAAGTCTGCTCACGCTCATTTGGATACAAACATGTCCTGCAAAACCATGAGCGCACACATACAGGGGAAAAGCCCTTCGAATGTGGAGAGTGTCACAAGCGTTTCACCCGTGATCACCACCTCAAGACCCATCTACGCCTCCACACCGGTGAGAAGCCGTACAGCTGCCCGCACTGCCCCCGGCATTTTGTACAAGTAGCGAACCTCCGGCGACACCTTCGCGTCCACACTGGCGAGCGCCCATATGCGTGTGCGCGATGCCCTGCACGTTTCTCAGACTCTAACCAGCTGAAAGCACACGCTTTAGTACATGAGGGCGATGCACCATTTGCATGCCGATGCGGCGCACGCTTCAGGCGGCGGCAAGCGGCCGCTCTACACAGGTGTGCCAGCACTGGGTGCGAACCCGACACTCCGAGCCCGCCGGCGACGAGCGTGCCCGACTGGCGCTGGGATGAATGGCCCGAGCAGACCGAGCCCGAAGATCTATCGCTGCCGCGAAGGCCGGCCACGCCGGACTCGCCCACCGATCTGCGAGTGCACTCCGCGTAGTCGCCGCGCACCGCTTGTCGCGCGTCGCGCGCCGCTGAGCCGGTATACGAGTTCCTCCCGCGTAGACCCCGCGCCGCCGTCACCCCACCGACGCCGATGTTCCAAACTCTTTTTTTAGAGACGCTCGCTGATGACTCTGATTCTATACAAAATCCTTCTCGAGCAAAAATAATTACCTCCTGCTCTACTAAATATGCCAACGGTCACTTTTTATGAAGTATTTTTTTGTTTTTCTCGGTAAGACTACCGTCGTAGTCTTGTTAGGTAGTCGTCTATTCATTTTTATCTTTTTGCATTTGCAATATTCGCCATAAAAAGTACTTTTTTCATCCATGTTACAGTTTAGAAGTTTATTGTTGTGCTATTTGCATAATCGCAAGGCGAGGTGAGGAAAAAACGACACCGTTTTGTTCTTTTGTTTCGCAACATTGCTAAACTGCTAAAAGAACATATTGCACAAAAGATATTTTTTGATTTATTGGATCAACAATTGTTTTGCGATAATAACTAAAAAATGCCTTTGTTATATTTGACGTTATTGATTTTCAATCGGTGTCCTCCCTCGCGCTTAACGAACGGAAACTGGAATATGGTCTGGTCGGAGAAGGTCGCGACATTGCCTCATTATTTCGGCGACAAAGGCTAGTTCACAAGCGGTAATTATTACGTATTGAGCTCAATATCGAGTTCTCACTGACAAAGCTGTCGCCATTGTGTGCGCCCTGATCCGTAGCGACTCGACGTAACCGGTTCCTGATCACCCTTCTTATACGTTTCTTAAGTTTTCGTTCAATGGGTCTATTAAGTTTTACAATTTTTGGATATTTATTGATTAACAAGAGTACTACCAAATAACGGTTAGGGATACTCGTTCCGGGTACGTGATACGGGATGATTGTATAGAATCAAGGTAGCTTTTGTAATTAGGTAGCGATAGAAGTGGAGCGAGCGTCTCCACAGAGTGGACTCGGCGGCGGAGGACGAGTTGACCGCGCGCACCGTGCTTCTGTACATAATGCTGTCTCTTACAGATTATTTATTATTTATCTATTAGTTTGTAGACGTTTCGATATATGTACGGCATCTAATCCGTAACAAAACGGTTATTGTTAATATTACGTGTATATATTTATGTAGTGTAACGTAAAGTTACGTTGTAGAGATATCGGGTGTTACAAACTCTTAAAATAAATTATTTAAAATTCGATACCGACGATCTCTCAACGGGCTGTGTTGTACTCACCGCGAGAGTACTGTTGCCGTTTTCAGCATAATTTAATGTTAAATATTTAGCTTATTTATGTTCAAGCTACTGTATTTTCATGAATTTTATTATACAACTGTCCAATAAATGCTAAAAACGACTAAAACATGCTATATTTTAGTATTAAAGCATGCTAAAAACGGCTTTAAAATGAGAATAAGAAATAAATGTTAATAGATATTTGATGTTGGGCCATGTGTACGATGTCTTGATATTGTTTAGGTGAATATTATTTGTAGTTGTAAGGCAACAGTCAGATATATTTAATGTGAACTTGTAAATATCCTTAGTGTTATTGTGGTGGTCATCGATACGTCGCACACATGGCCCCGGTGTTGTCATTGTCTATCGTTTGATACGAAAGCAGTGTTTAAGCATTATTGCAATTTGTTCTACGGGTATTAGTTTCCTACTAGATGTAATGTTTTATTTTCCATGTTTTTAATATAATTTAATGTAATAGTTGTTCTGAACGTTAGCGCACATGATTTATAATTAACGTATGTAATTATATAATTTGTAATTATGTACTTAGGCTACTGTTTGTTGATTATTATTATTTTATTTTTTCTTTAGTCATGTTTCGAAGTGTAGGGTGTTAGGGTAAAGAATGGATGTAGATGTAATAATGATATATTTTTTCCAAAGAAATTATTGGTACAAATAATAATGTGTACAAATTTAATGATAACTTTCGATTAGAAGTCGTAATTTCATGTTGCAATGTTGTAATACTATGGTAGTTAGAGTAAAATTAGGCTGTCGGCCATTATCTACCTCATATGATACGGTTACTGCGCCAGGGTATAGAGCCAAAGTTCTTGGAGATATTTTCTATTGTTTATCTCAGTAGAGATAAAGTACAAATGACAGGTTTGTGCCCATTGCACTACTGGTGACCAAGTTTTGTACAGTCGCCTTAACATTAGTTTGAGACTGATTTTTTATTCGTTATTTTAGTTATCGCGCGATAACATTAAGCATTTACCATAAAGCATGTGTTTGTGACTGTACTTTTTAATACTTCTCACACACACACACGCACACAGCTGTGACAAAACAACTGTGTGTGTGTGTGTGTTTAAACTAAATAAACATGAAATGTTTCGAACATCATTTATCAAAAGATACAAACATAAAAGGTACAGTCATGATCATAAAGAAATGGTTGCAATTAATTTGAGTTCCTATTTAATTGACGATTTAGAAATGTTATTTTGCTTCATATTGTTTATAACGATTAGTTAGCAATTTATAAACATTCAGTGCCATTCGTACATATACAGGTTAAATCTAATTAAGATTGTCGTTTGGTATAAGTATTTACATTTGTAACTTTACTGTCAACCGATCTACCTCAAAGTTAAATCGATATACAGGTAAATCGTATAAACCCCACAAAGTCTAATGAATAATAATAACTGTATTGTACAAAATAATATAAGATATAAATGTGACATGATTATGGTACTATAATTATATATATGTATTTCTTTATCGATGTCCAGTACATGATTATTAAAATAAAGAGATGTTTGTTATTTATTTACTTCTTTTATTTATTTTTTTGTTTTTTCACAACCCTGAAACATTCGTTATCGTTTCGTAAGGTAATTTTAGCAAAGCCCACTGCTTTCTTGAACGAATAGAGGAGTGGAAAAGTATTAGACTGGTTCGTATGAGGTGTCAGTTCGATTCTAGCTGGCAGTATCATTATGAATTTTACCTTCTGAAATTTATACGTAGGTACTATCCAAATGATTAACCATCTACTAACGGTGAAGGAATACATCGTGAGGCAACCCACATGTCATAGACGAAACTCTAAAGACATGTCTGATCCACCAACCCGCAGTAGAATCGCGTGTGTGGGTTAAGGTCTAACCCTTCTCAGCTCTCTTCATAAAGAACATGAACAAATTCTTTAACGCATATAATTTTTAGAAAGCAAAATCCAAAATCCGTATTCGTCCTTCCCGGCAATCGCGGGAAGACCCAAGCCCTCGCACCCAACAGTCTAGCTCAACGGCCAATAGACCAACGAGACAGCTGATGGGTTACACCAGCAAGTAGACTCCAAGGCACACGAACACATATAATAATAATTAATTACCGAAAAACCAAAACAAAGTTAACAAATCTTTACGTATCATCTACAAAATAAATACAGTAAATAGTTCGATAAAACTAATTCGGTGTTAGTTTGCGATAGGCTCTCGTGAAGGTATCTACTAAGTAAGAAAAGTGTGTAATTTATCTAAGATCGGGCGTAAGTAATGAGTTGTCGCACTAATATAACGACGAGCTTCGTCGTACACACACACTCACAGTTATCCCACCCTACTTTGTACTGTTTGTACTCAGGGTCGGCTTGGATAGTAGGGAAGCGGCTTATTCCAGATGTTCTTCCTATTTTTCTTTTATTGTAGCTAGTTGAAAAGTGTCTAGCTTGTCTGATAGTAACTCCATAGCATCTCTCTAGCTTGTCCAGTAGCAGCTTACTATCAGACAAGCTAGACACTTTTCAATCAGCTACAATAAAAGAAAAATAGGAAGAACAACGCTTAGGTATAATGCTGGGAGCATCACTACTTTAGGCGGTAAACAAAGAGACGGTCCGCCTGATGGTTATCAGTTATAGTAGTCTATGGACGCTTTTAATACCTGCCTAAAATTCTGGATTGGCATTGATTGGCGTTCGACATATTACCGATCCAAAATTTTGAGATGGGGTGTCAATGGGATAAGGAAATGTTACTTTGAAAACGCATCCCTAAAGTACACCACTGTAAGTAGTCTTCTTTAAGGTGAAGGTTCTTCCGCAGTCTTAGTTCAGTAGTGTCGGCGACTGTAGACAACTTTAAAGAAATCGCTGTTCTGGTAACATAGCATGCGACTTAATCACCTCAGTAAACCTGCCAATCACCACATTATGTTTCTCTTTTTGTTTTCTTTCTTTTGCTAAATCATGTTTTTATTTAAAATTAGCTGATACCTGCGGCTCCGCCCGCGTGCCACCAGCGTGGATATCGGTTATCGCGATAAAATAAAGCCTTTTCGCTATTCCAGACTATAATCTGTCTCTGTACCAAACTTTATTTAGATCCGTTCATTTGTTTTTACTTGAAAGAGTAACAAACATCCATATGCATTCATCTATCCACACAAACTTTCACATTTATATCGTAGATTTCGTAGGATTATTATGTATGACTTGTCTTGAAATAAAAAAAAAATATTATTATTGACTTTCGAAATGGCCACGTGCAAATAATCAATTGCATAATAATTTTACTGTAAGTTACGTCATACAGTCATTCATCAGTGATCATCATCATCACAACCCATAAACGTTACACTGCTGGGCACGGGTCTCCTCCATATACTTGGAGGGATATTAGCCTACTACATATATAGGTTATACTTAAACTTAAAGCTGGTTTTCTATCAAAAAGAAGTTGACGCTTTTTTCAATAAATTTCTGCCTAGTTCGTCATCATCATCTCATCCTGATAATGTCCACACGAGGCGCCTATATCTTGAGCTGCTTGCATCCATGTCAGCTCGAAACCCTGATTACGTCATCTGTCCACAGTGTGGGAGGCTTTGCTTTTTCTTGCATGAAGTTAGTATCCAACTTTCTTAAGATTTTTTTTGTGGTAAACTGTATACCTATTCAAAGTTGCCTATACATATGTGGTACCTTTCATCCCGAATTTCGAAATGGTTCCTAAGGGAAATTAAAAAAAAGGATGACGCCAACACAAAAGTTGTCAACTCCTTCGGTGTGGTTAACCTTAATGATTGTGACACTAATAAATATACGATAAAACGTTAAAAATAAAGATGCACTTAACTAATCATAATGATTGAAGTGAAGCTAACTCAACATTCGACACAAACATACATTGGGTCTAATGTAGCTATGCTTGATTTCAAAGGAATGTTTACGGTACTAGTTCATACTGTTGGTAAAAAGCCGATTGGACTCAGGGATAACGAAGATTCATTTTTTTAAACCTATTATGTCTCACTGCTGGGCACAGGTCTCCCACATGGTCTTCTACACCTTTTTTATACTACTTGGGTGGCAAACAAGCAAACGGCCCGCCTGATGTTAAGCAGTTACCCATAGCCTATGGACGCACACAATACTAGAAGTATCACTTGCGTGTTGTCAGCCAATTTTTTACACCAGGACTTTAATATGGGAGTATCCCTTATCCTCACAATCACAGGAACACAACTACACCGCTGTGTGTAGTTATTTGGCTGTGGTCTTCTGTAAGGTGGAGATCCTTCCCCAGTCGGGCTTACTCGCTTGTATGGTGCCTTACCTCTCTTAAACCTTTCTATTAGATGTCAAATCTACCCAATCCTATGCAAAAGAATTCAGATCATTACGCCAGCGTTTTTGAGGCTAACCGTGACAACGTCGTCCGTCTTCTAGCACCCACAGTGTGACGACCTATTAATGTCCTATTAGTGAAAAACATATCAACATCGTATAGGTAGTTTCCGAAATAATCCTACATGACTACATCTAAATTTACAAGCTACTTCTTTATAATATTAGAAGTTATAGATAGTGGAGATCTAGTATATATACGATATTTATAGGTTATATATTTTCACTTTAAGTGTAAATCAGCAGTGCGTTGTGGTTTCCATCATAGCGCAGCTTTGTGATGAGTGATTTAAGTCTATGAGCGGCAGTTACGGTGAGGTTAGCCGCGAAAATAAATAAAGGAGAGTTAGGACATGCATTATTAGACGCCTAAACTATTCTCTTTCATGAGTTATCCGCTTTTAGGTTTAGTTAGTTTAAAAAAGTTTTTAATATTATATTTGTATATATTGTAATCCTTTTTATTCAATAAAGTACATATTATATTAATATAAATATATATTTCTATTAAATTAATTTAAGTTTCGGTACTATAAGTGTCTACATATTATCTGTATGTTAACATAAGCCATGTAATATTGTGAGACTGTTTGTTGCCAAAATGAAACAAAATAAATTTTAATATTTTTTACAACTATAGCACGTGCTCTAATTTCTCTATCAAATCTGTACTTTTGCACAATTACAACGTTATATCATTTCAGCTGAAAAATGTACACTGCTGGATATAGACCGTCCTCAAGGACTGCCACAGCATTTGGTCCTGAGCTGACCTTGTCCACCGGTGGCTCGGTCGGCCCAACTTGATGAAGACCTGCTCACGTTGCGAAATAATGAAGAAATGTTTACTTAAATAAAAATATTGTAAAAACTCGAAAATATGTACTCAATAATATCGATAAACTTTAAATTGTATCCAATGGTATAAATACATTCGTACTTTATATGCAAAACTTTACTCAGTCCGCCGATAGATGGCGTTGATTTACCATTTTCACAGAAGCGGTTTTTTAAACGTTGTATCTTTTTATAGCAATAAGGTAACAAACAAATAGACGATTTGCTTGATGGTAAGCAGTTACCGCAGCCTTGCTTAAGGGGTTTGCAATACTTGGGAATCACTCGCTTCTTTACATTAAAATGTATTAATAATACACAATCAAAGACCGATTTCGGCCACGGCGACCTCTTCAACTCTGATTCTGTTTCATGGCGTTGTTGGCGTTTACATTCCAGGCAAGTGATCACACCATTACAGTAACTATAATTGATAGCACAGGGTTGCGAGCTTTCAGTTCATTGCGTCGAGCGTCTAGATCAGAGCAGCGATTCTCCTCAAAGTCTTTGACTTTGATTTTCGCTCAAAGACCTCTACTCAGGTCGTCGAGTAGCTAATTGTTTCCACAGTGAGAGCTCAATGTTGCACTTTTTTATGCATCAGTACATCTTTATACCTGAGGACTTGTCTTAGAAACTTGGTGTGCGCGAGCACCTGCAACTCATTTAGAAATTCATTTCTAATGAAACTCCCATTACAAAGCCCTGGTTTTTCACCCCCCTATAAAAGATTTCATAAGCTACTGTAACTGCTTACCATCAAGCGGGCCACATAATTGCTAGTTACCCTAGTAGTCAACAAATCTTTACTAAACCAAATAAAAAAGGAAATAGGTAAAAGAAAATCCTCAATCTATAACAAAAATAATGGTATCAAATTCTCCAGATATTTCGCTTCTATTTCTTAATGATTAATAGTGTTTACTTTATCAGCTATAAATTGGTATATGTGGGACATACAGACGTAATTCAAGACACGGCCCACGGCATCACACCGCATAGCTACGGGGACGCTGAGGTACGGGGGACAAACGCAATGGAATCCGGTTGGTATTTATTAAATTAATCGCTCACCTCTCACCCTGTCACCCCCTCACACGACTATTAGTTCGCGTGTCTTGCGATATATCCTTTATCACTATTAACAAAGAAATCATTTGTTGTTGGTAAAATAATGTCTTGGTTTTAGATGTTGGATTGGTTGCACTGCAAGCTGGATATAAGCATTACAAGCCTCCAGGACTCATGTTATTTTAAAACATCATCATCATCATCATCTCAGCCTGATAATGTCCACTGCTGAACATAGGCCTCCCTCATATGACTCCACAATGGCCGATCTCGAGCTGCCTGCATTTTGCCTTTTACTCGGGCGCTATTCCAGACTCCATGCTGCTACTGAAATTTAAAAATAAGTGAAACATTTTATCTGACCCGAAAATGGAACCAGAACCTCACAGTTGAAATCACAAAGAATTGTTTTGAGTCTGGGTGTAATTTGTGTTTGTTAATTGTATGTTTGTAAAGTCCCCCGCGACACAGAGCTTGTTCTCTAGTGCGGGCGTTGTCTTTAAAAAAAAAAGAAAAAAAATATTGTCAGCAAAAAAACGCAAACTTATGTCATAGAACTAACGAGGACTTAACATTTTTGTCATCACATGGAAAAGCTCAAAATGGCTCGTCAAGTTTTGACTGCTTGTGTAGTCTAGGATAGCTCCTAGACCACCCGAGCAGTGACAACCTTAAGGTGACAACCTCATCTTCGTTTTATTCAATCGTTTTTTTTAAAAGATAACTCCCGCAATAGAGAACAAGCTCTGTGTCGCGGGGGACTTCACAAACATACAATTAACGGACACAAATTACACCCAGACTCAGAACAACTCTTTGTGGGTCACAAAGGTCACAAAGTTTTTGTCCTGTGCGGGAATCAAACCCACAACCTCGTGCAGAGCAGGCGCATACTGCTACCACTGGACCACCAAGGCAATCTTGCCATTAACACTGCGCTAAGGACGTGATTTTGTATGCTCTACATATATATATATATGCCTGTGGTAATTGAAATGTAGAATAAGTCATTTTAAGGACATCATATACGGCCCCTAGCAAGGCAAGATGTACGGCAACGCGCGAATAATGCTCCTAGTTTTGAAAGCTCCCATAGGCTACGGTAGCTGCTTACCATAAGGCCGGCTAAATGTACTCTTGTTTGCCATCGAAGTAACATTTAAACTGTCACAAAAAACAGAGAAAAAGCCCACCCGAAATAACTAGGTCTCATCTGTTTCAAATGCACGTACTAAATATGCTAAAATAAAAAAGATAAATAGTAAATCATATAATATAAGATAGTAGTGCTTCGAAAGGCACGTTTACTCCCAACACTTAACAGCCGTTAGATCACGACAGAAGCCTAAATATGGGCGATCTAAATAACTCTGTCACCAAACGATAAGAAAACGAAGATATTAGTAGAAACTTACAAGTTGTACCTACTTTCAACTCTATCGTAGTACCAACATTAAATACAAGATACAACAATAAACACGTACACATACTATATGTTGTTATATGATACATCGGAGGTGTCTGCGTAGAGTCGTAGCTCGGGCCGTTACTTATCTATAAAGTAAATCAAGATTAATAGCTAAGTAATAGGCATCTTTGAAACAGTAGTCGCGAAACGTTTCGGCTCGAGCGAGGACGAGAGCGGGCGAATTATAATTTATTTGGAGAAGTGGCAACGAACCCCGCTCGCCCCGCGCCGCGCCGCGCTTGCCGCCCGACCTACCCTTTGCTTTCGCCCTTCGTTACGGACGTGAGCTCCAAGCGTTGCAACTCCATAATTAACAATTTTGTTTTTTACTATCGTTTTCTTTTAATTTTATTTAAATTAAATTGTAATACTTCACTGGTAATAGTACGTGAAAATTGTAAGTGAAAAATAGTTTTTTTTTTAATTAACTGATTATTTTCCTTGTTTTGTTTATAGAAATTATAAAATAATAATTGTTTTTTACATATTTTCTTATGCAGTTATTATTGACTGCTTAGGTAGCGTAGTAGCGTAGTAGTATAGTATGTGGAACTATACATTTTTTCTTTACACTGTGGTAGTCGCATGCAGTGCGCATTACAGCCGCCGATAGGTATTCTAAAATGGATATAAAATATAATAAATAAATAAAATATAATAAGTAAAGTAGGATTTTTTTTAAGAGAGGTACTGCACCATACAAGTGAGCAGGCCCGACTAAAGGGAGCCTCCCTCTTTCGTAAGACCACAGCCAAATACCTACACACAACAGTGTAGTTGTGTTCCTGTGTGTGAGTACGGGTTTCCGGAGCTCATTTAGAGAAGTGATTTTAACAAAATCCAAATCCATCCAATTCAAAAGCCTAGTGTTAAAATCTTTGGGTCGGCAACACGCCAGTGATACCTCTGGTATTTGAAGCGTCCTTTGGCTACCGTAAATGATACGACCATGTTGATACGGTTTTACAAAACGATTATTATAAGTACTAATGTACAATCTATAGTTAACTTTATACCAAACAGAAGGAGCTTAAGTTTTAGAAACTGTATTGGCTTCCTTGCGAGGAACCACTCAAACGCATAACAATTTGGTGTGATTTTCTATAATTTCTAAAACTAAAACTTTCTGTTCAGTTCTTCCTTGGCTGGACAGTTCAGCAACAACCATTTAGGAACTATGTTTATTTATTACTGTAAAGAATATATATTTAAAGTAAAAAGGGTTTTCCAATTAGGTGGAGCCGTCTCGAATCAATGAATTTGGTTAAAATTCTATGAAATATGTTTAAGACAATTTATTTCATTTCATAGTTTTTTAACAGATTTTTTATACTGTGTATACAAATGTACCACATACATTATAGTTAGGCTTATGGATATTTACAATAAAAGGTTACTTAGAATCAAAAAAATAAAGTTTATTAATCATGCTGCAACGCTTGGGGTGTAAACTTTATACTTTTCTGTTTTTTCTCTAGGTAGGTTGCGTTCAAAGGAGCTGGCGGGGCGAGGGGCGAAGTGGCGGGCTCGCGGGGGGAAGGACGGAATTAAGAGGGAGTTCGGGGGGGCCGCCCGCCCTGGATACTGAGAGGAGTTTTAACCAATTAATTTTGTTCCTCAACGCAAACTCCGCTATATAATAAGGTATAAGTAGGCATTAACTGAGGCGCGCCGAGCGTCGAGCGCCGAGCGCCGATAGCTAGCCGGGCCGCGCCGCTCGCCGCCGCCGGCCGGGGGCGACTTCGTCTCCTAGCCTCTTATAACGATGTTTTATTTCTTGTTAAGCTCTCTGTTTCTCCACTTTTAATATTTAATGGCATTTTCATAGCTCATTTTTTATAGCGCACTTACAAATTCCTAACATTATTGATGTTGTTTTATAGTCAAGTTTGTGTCGATGTTTCCGATCTAACGATTTAAGTATTGCATATCATTTAAATATATTATATTTGTTTGCTTTAAAGTCAATATAAAATACGATATTGCAGTCTTAAATTGTTAAGTAACTAATTATACAGTGTGCTTTTAAAATGTCGACTAATATCTAGGTACGTATTGATAATCCTATCTTGACCAAATATTAAATATGAATAAAAACTTTTTGTTTCCACGTTTTCTTTTTAATTAATACATACAGATGACAATGAAACAAATGATCGGAAACTGGTTTATCCTACCTCACATAAAACCACAGATGCAAATAATATCCAAAAATGTATGTATTCTGCAGGAATCAAACTCACTACATGTCGCGGAGTAAAACCAGTTGAGGTGTACACTTAACCCTATAAGCTACATGAGCAGTCAATTCCTTCCCCCGTAAATATGTATAAGTAGTTAATCATACAAATAGTTAGTTATCTCCACTTGTCGCACTCGTTTGGTAAATTGACATACTTATACGTAACACTCCATACTGTGCAACACCTGCCTCTTGTGAAAAACATCTCCTTTGTCTAACGAACCATATGTCTCGACTCCGCTCGTGCTTTACCCACCTCCTTTCCGCTCCTAAAATATAAATACATTGTACATATATTCTACAAAAAACAACACATCTTCCCCTTTACCAATCCGTGACTAAACACTGAAAACTTGTATACCCCATTTACCAGAAGCGATGTGATTTAAAAATAAGATGCCTTATAAAAACACTAGCGATCGCGCCTTGAGCTCGCGCCTCACCTCAATATGGCGCACTTAAAAAACAATTCTTAAACAACGGTATTGTGTTGTTAAAAAACAGAAACGCATCACCCGAAAAAACAAACCGCAGACTAAGGTTAAAAAACAGAATGCAGCACGCGAGCGACTAGCGCGAGACACCCTTTCCCTTTTGCGCGACGCGAGTCCTTTTTTTCCTTAGCAAAGTGAGGGTTGAGTTTTTTTAACACAATTCTTCGTATAAATTAATAACTGAACGTGCTCATAATCTGCTGTTCGGAACACTTTCGGCTTTGTTATTATTTTTTTTTAATATGAGTTGTCATTCATTTGTTTTTGTGGTGTCGATGCGGTGGCGGAAACGTAGCCGCACTATTGATTACGTCCGCGGTGAGACAGGTGTTGCATTTGTTCTAAAATTCACTTAAAGACGCAGTCGAATTAATTTTATAATTATGCGGTTTTTATACCATAATACTGTACCATAGATATTAATTAGCTTTACTTATAGTGTGACACACATTCTACATGAGCATTTTTAATATTGCAAAATAAATTTCGTTCTATATTTTTTCTAAAAAGCAGTGGCGGCTGAGTGGGAAAGTAACCGACTTGCACGCAAGAGGTGCGAGTTCGATCCCGGGTGGCAGTACCAATGTGAATTTCACTTTGTTTAGTTAATATACATGTACCTACTAATCAAATGATTCATTATTTACTAATCAAATGACTCATCATTCACCATTAAGACGTTCTAAAAAAATGGTTTAATCTTAATCTAAAGTACTCTACTGCTATACTCTACAGATGGCTGGTATAAATTTAAAAATTATATGTAGGCTCGCTTTTGTACCTACCTAATTTATTTTCTTATATCAATATTTATATATAAGAAGCATTATTTTCTTATGTACAGTAGATAATTAATGATTATAGATAGGTATTTCACATGCTTACCTATGTTTTTGTAGAAGGATCCTATTGAAACGCCAAATGGCACAAATACCGGAAGACATGAGGAAGGATAGACTAATAATGATGCAACTAAAAAAACAGTTTTTGTTAACATTCCACCGACATTTAACTGTGTTGCATTCAAATAAACTTTACCTTTTTCGTCACTAGCGATTTCAATGAATGACAAAGTAGAAATTATTAAAATTTCATGAAACTTACTACTTACACACATTTCGTTATATGGCCTGTTTACTGTACCTAATGCACAGCATAAGACCTTCCGTGTTCCTAAATGAAAATTGTTGATTAAAATACGTTAACCGCTAAAATCCGCGCTTTTATAGTTCCAGACAGCTAAAATAACTAAAATTCGTCGGTAAAATCGTCGGTGTATTAGTGACTTTTTCTGTTAGAAGAATCTCAGAACTAGCACGGAGTCTGGTATTGTTTTTTTTTGTAGTTTACAAATATTACTCCCGCACTAGGGAACAAGCCTTATGTCACGGAGCTCTTTGCAAACATACAATTCTTGGATAGCAACTTACACCCATACTGGAAACAAACATTTATGTCCCGTTTTGTCCCGGGTGGGAATCGAACCAACGACCTCCGGCTTAGCAATCAGGGTCACTAACCACTAGACCAACTGACTCTCTAGACAATTGGCATTAACGGTAATCAAATTATATCGTTCCTCCTATTCTATTCCTTTCGGCCACCGTTTATGCCATTTATCTAGAGGGGCAGGCAAGTCAGTTTGTGTCCAGTACATAGCAATAGGCTTGCCAGTGAGGTAATAGCATACCTAAAATTTATTTAAGTGTAATTTAGTTCTTAACCAACAATAATCCGGGTTAGATAGATACTTCTCTAGCGACACAAGAAACTTATGAAATTAAGCACTTATGTTTGAGTTATTTGATGCACTTGTATTAATACAACTTATTATTTTTGCACTTGTATAAAGTTAACTTAAGTTAACTACATAATCTTTCTATACTTAGCCTACATAACATAGGTACAAGTGCATATCTTTGATTTATGTCTCTAAACTATTTCAATGTTTCATCTACTGAAGTGAAAGTCATACACTAAAGTTTTTATTGACAATGTTTCTTATGAAATGTCACAAAAGATGATTCAAATGTGAATAGAAGAAATCGTGTGGAGCTAAGCAAATATAATATGTGAATGCATTGGACACGCATTGTGACTTGTGTTCAATATAGGTAGGTACGTCCTTTCTGCACGTGTGCGGTACATTCAAGTAGGTTTTTTCATAGATGACAATAAATTATTGCGCTCTGTTTATCCTTTTTTGAATGAAGATGCTTCAGAATAAAGTGTTGGATGATTGTAACTCCTTATTTAGATTTATTCTTTTTTTTATACTACTAAAGAGTCAAATAAGCATACGGCATGATGAACGCTTATGAACGCTTGCACACCAGAGATATCACTGTTGCCAACCCTGTAAAAACCTTTTAACTCCATTCTTTCTCAACATACTATGTGAAGAAAGAAAGGAGTTTTTCCGGTAGACAGTACATTCAGTACATATAGTAGTTCATATAGACATAGTTTACAACCTAAACGTATTCATCAGTCATTTCATAACCAGTATAACTGTAACAATGGATACTAAGATTAACATTGTAATTTAATGGGAACTTGCACGATAGCGTAAACGAAGAAAGTCTAGCAATGAAGATAAGCACGCTAAAAACAAAACAATATAAAAACGCACGAAAATAGATTGTAACAACTAAAATAAAGAAACTAAGAAAGAACTGGACAGGTCACATTAAAAGAGGTGTAGAAAATGAAAAAAATGTAACCAAAAACATAAAAAGAAAACTAGGACAAATACTTCTAAGCGTCTTGGCAACTACGGAGATAGAAAGTGTAAACGTGGACTAGGTCGGCGCTATTTGGATAAGAGTGACATAAATATAGGGCTTCAACTAAGTTTGACAAACAGATTCGAATATCAATATCAATTCACAATACTAAGTACAAGTACCTAATATATTATTTTGGATTTAGGTATGCATATCAATAAGATATAAAATCATACAAATCAAAAAAGGAAACAATAGAAATCTAAATAGAAATATCAAAAAATCAAGTACCACAATTAGCTATGCTCAATGTGATCGATATGTCAAACATTGCCTCATTCCCATACATACACAACATGCAAGTCTAAAATATACTCTACAGCTATAATTCAATAAATTATTAAATAGTTGAAGTATCAAGGATGACACGGTTCAGTCCCGCCACTCGAATTTGAAGTAACATTAAAAAAACGTCCACCCGCGCCTTGTCACGAAGGAACGTTTATTTTGATAGTAAGTCCGGGTAACCGCCGGCCATTGTCGCTACGACGCGACGTTTCATTATTGATTTTTACGCTAAATGTTACCTTTTTCAAATTCCTATTGAACGCAATTATAGATTCCTTTTACCTTTTTGATGTATTTAAGTTTTAACAATAGAATATGTGCACAATATCATTAATAACCCGTATGGAACTTGTTGCGATTCACGCATCAGTTTTGTGTCGCGAAATACATATATTATATAGATATACGTATAGTGTATGTTGCAAGTCATTTTATTATATTCTGATTATGACAGACTGACTATAATATTTCTTTAAAGTTAAAAGTCACCTCGAGAGTAAGTTGATTTTATTGAAACTATTAGGTAAGTATATTTATTAATATTAAAACGCAGAAAATCAGCTATATTTTTTTGTACTACGTATCTGGCAATCAAGCATACGGCCCGCCTGATGGTAAGCAGCAACCGTAACCTATAGACATTTGCCCAAAAATATCAGGGTTTTATTATGAATTTTCTAGGATAGAAAAACATTAGTTAAAAACGCATCCCTAAATGATATCTCGCTGCCTTTTAGGCCCGATAACAATAAACAGTGACACTGATGTACACTAAAATGCTTAGTAAACTTATTATGAACCGTATATAATGATTTTATAACGGAGTCTTTTATAGGTATCTAATATTTTTTCCATATATTATACTGTTGCTTGCATTGCATTAGGTTTACTTTAAAAAAAAGATGTCCAGCGATCTTATTTTAGATTTTACTCCTTTATTATAATATTGTTGATATTAACAATAGATATAAACACGTAACGCGGTCAAACAAACAGCTCCCAAGAATATGGCGGCAACACAGACCGCTTAACACTAAGAAAGGAGTAGAAAACAGATTCACGCGAACTTGTTTACAACGGAGGCGTAATCCTTTAATCCTAGGAGTATCACTACCGAGTCTCGGAGCGGCATTTTAGTCGCACACAATACCTAATTGTCACTGAAATAGTATAGATAGTAAGCCGGCTCCGAAAGAAGGAGGTACGACCACAAAGGAGTTTGTTTTCGTCCGCTTAGCATTAGTTGTTTGTGTAACCGCACAGTAGCCATTCGGTTTGTTTGCATTTAATCCGTTTGTAATGTCCTTTCTCCCATGTTTTTATAATAGGAACAGGGAGTACATCGGCACGTTACATGCAGCAAACTTGCCGAAAATACAAACATGAACAATATGTTTTATCTATTCAACTTTTCACATCGATATCCAAATAAGCTACCTACAGTACAGGCTACAGGCCTGTGCCTGGAATTTGATAACTTTTATATATATTTTATTTTTATTTTATACACAACAA
This sequence comes from Trisateles emortualis, assembly GCA_947095525.1. Lineage (NCBI taxonomy): Eukaryota > Metazoa > Arthropoda > Insecta > Lepidoptera > Erebidae > Trisateles > Trisateles emortualis. The sequence goes on along the minus strand of OX352736.1, from coordinate 12,300,678 downwards.
CAAACATTTGGCCCGCCTGATGTTAAGCAGTTACCGTAGCCTATAGACGCTTGCAATACTAGATATCACTTGAGTGTTGCCGACCCGTATTTTTACACTAGGGTTTTAAGATGGAATAACCCTGGGATAGGAATACGTTTCTTTCAAAACGCATCTCTAATTGAGCGCTGGAGACCTGTTTTATATTAATTTTATATACTTACAAATGCATATTATTTTTAAAAAAATTATTGAGTAGATATTGTAAACTAAAATACTTGGAGATAATTATAATTAATATTAAGGTAACTGTTATTGAAAATGTAAGGTATATAAAGTGCATTTTTTCTTTTTCTCCATAAGTGGCAAACAAACCATAGCTTATAAACGCTTGCAATACCTAAGGCCGTAATATCGACCCAAAAGCTTTTTAATCGGGGTGTAACGTCAAGTATTTACCAAAATCTAAAAATATTTTTTAAAAGTAAGTACCTACCTACATATTAAGAAACTTATAAATTACAAGTGTAATACGTTACAGTATACTTACTCATATCATTTCATTACAAATGTATAATATTTTCTTTAAGACATTGACACCTAAAATATTACTGTTTATTCTATTACCCATTTGCTTATTAATGTTAGATACATTACAACTACTACATACTTTAAGTTATTGGACGCGCCAAAGAGAATTTAATTAAAAATAATTAATTTAAGCTTCAGTTTTCTCTTGGTTGGCTCTTAAAATTCTCAATAAAAGATTTGTTTGTATAATAAACGCGTCACCCGAGCCGTGACCCTCTTTTGAGCAAAGCTAGATGTAATTAAAAAGAACTCTTAAAAACGCCTTGTCTACTGATGAAACTCTATCTTTGCGAAATCAGATCCCGGCCGGCTCATGAAGAAAAAGCTCCTAAAGTTTTTTCTTTTTCTTGGTAAAAAGTAAGGTGTAGGTAAAACGGGGGCGGGCCCGACAGCTGCCACTAATTTTAGAATCGCAAATGCGGTATGCTGTGCTAGATGGGTTGTTTTCTAACAAAGACCCTTTGAACAACGTTAATCATTTTAGATAACTAATTATATGAATGTAAAAAATAAGTGACGTGCTTGCTCAGATAGTTAAGCACAGATTGCGACACCTGTCAGCTGCATTGTTATAAATGGTATCATACTTTAGGTATATAATAATCTAGTGGCCTGCCCCGACTTCGCCTGGGTTAAACTATTTTCAGCTCAAGTTTCTTAATTTTTTTTACATAAGAACCTTCTCCGAACATAGCAAAAAAGAAATAGCGAAATCGGTTCAGCTGTTCTCGAGGTTAGCAACACGTTCAGCGATTCATTTTTATATTATAGATATGACATAGTAATAAATACGCTTAAGTACATAAGTAATAATTTTCTATTGGTTGAAGTTAAATAAGATGCACGATTTTTTCATAATTTTCAGAACTTTTTGGAGGTAGGTACCAAATAATTTAGCGTTTAATGTCAACAGGTAGGTACTTTTTAGTTTATGTGTAACTAGCGAACATTTGAAGAGGCCTATATCCCGCAGTGGACTGCGACAGGCTGATGATGATGACTTATCTTTTACACATAAAGATTATTTAGATCAAGATTTTACACGTTTTTTAATGATGTTAATACTCGTTTCGCATAATATTTCGAAGTATCCATTTTCAAATTAAACAACGCTTAAGTTAATATATCGCAAGTTTACGTACCAGTTAGAAAAGTATGTTATTCTTTCCAGGAATTAATCGCGTCGATGGGATAGAAGGAACAGACATAGTAAACCTAAAACAGACAGAACAGAGAAAGGACTAAAGCGTACGTCACCTATAATAACAATAATTTTGCACAACACAGACACGGCCAAAGATCCCAAACTCATCAAAGCCAGACAACTAATAAACATACTTTTAGAACAAATAATTTCGCTCAAAGATTTGTTTAGAAAGGTTGAAATCTAAATCGAATCGAATCGAAAATTAAATCGAACTTATACTATACCAAGCAAGCAAGCCAGTCAAATATTTTACTAAAACATACATTCAATCAAAAACTCTTCTGATACATGACATTATAAAACAAATCTTTCAACCTACAGCCTCATTCACTAAATTCGATACGAGCAAGTTCACAAAAACACACAACGGGTACGGGGTAACAGCCGCTAGGGGTACATTTTTTTAACTAAAAAAGAGTTTTACAATAGATTGATGAACGAAATATGTGTGGCATAACGGGCTTGCAACTTGATAACGCTTAACACCTTGATCAATGTGGGTTAACGTGTTGCTGACTTAATGTATAAGTACCGGTGTACTGTGTTTTTTACAGAAATTGCACAAAAATGTGCTTCGATTGTAAAATGACACCATCCGGTTGTTCTAAGTGTTAACCGTATTGAAGGGGTACTGTTAACCTAAATAAAATATTGTAGAATCGGCAGAATCCAGTTACAAAAATACAAATGGTGACACAGAACAAATAATCAAATAATAACAATAAATAATATCGACTGGCCTATTGGTCTAGTAGTTAGTGACCCTAATGTTCTGCTACGCCGGAGGTCGTGGGTTCTATTCCCACACAGGATTACTTTTTGTACCATAAATGCTTGTTTCGAAATATTTTCTTGTTAATTAAAGAATTTATTTTTAACCCAGCTAAAATTAATCAGACAAAAACGTATCGTCTGATTAACCTAATAAATTTATTTCATAATATATAATATACAAAAATACCTAGTTATTAAAAAACAAGCGACTTAACCATTAGGTAAATACCCTAAAATTTATTATCTGATAATATATATGTTTGTAAGTAGTTTACTACTAACAAATACCAGATATTTACCTATAAATAAAATATCCGGTGAATGTGAGATGAATTGACTTTACGATTATATATCTCACGAAACAATTTGTGGATACTTGGTTACCATAGTCCTAGAGTTTACTTAATTAATTTTAAAAGCTTTAGTGTTGAAAGACAGCACAACTAAGATTTGCACAGCTAGACGTAAGGATGACCAAAATCTAAGTTAGACGTGTAAAGAAGATTACTGTCAGAAGAAAGTGATGCGCTGCTTCTAGAGATACGTGACATTATTGTTAAACTGTAACCACGCTTTATGTAACTCCATAAAATGTGTCCACTAGCAAAAACATTTCTAGTTAAAAAGATTTTCTTAAAATAATAATAGCAACCCATATTTGTCGCACAGCTGAGCACGGGTCTCCTCTCCTCTATCAAGAAGAAGAGGGTTAAGGCCTTAATAATAACACTAGTTGAAAAATAAGTATTTATATTAATTCACAGAAAATAAGTTATAAAAGCCGTTACAACAGGAATTTTCAATTCAATTTAATTTTTCAATTACGCACAGCTTGCCGACCGACTTAAAATGTCGGTGCAACTAAGTAGTTGCAAACATAATGCGGAAATGCGATTTACAGCTGCTGACCTAGTCTTCTTTCCATTACGGCAGTAAATTACATATTTTAAAATAACTTTAATAAAAACGTTACTTAAGTAGTTCACAGAGGAGAGGCCGTGCCATGATGTCCTATTCGACTTTATTTTGGTCTTAATTTTAAATTCGGCGAATCAAATAAAATCGAAAATATATTGTTATAATGACATCATAGTATGGCCCCAGGCTTATAATCTTATGTTGATTATTATTGCCCTCCAATTTGTTAACACTATTTGGAAATAGATTCGACCTTCAAAAAGTAAAAATCAATAGCACATGTGATCGCAAGTGCACCATTATAGCGTCAGCTGATCTCTTGTTAAAGGTCAATGCACTTTTTATTGTTCTCTGTGCCAGCTCTATAGAGAAAAAACTGCATCACTAAAAAAAAGCGTGTCGGTCCATTATGAAAAAACTCAACCCTACCGCTGAGTCGCGTGGCAGGTACCCCATACACAACCCTTTACAAAAACGCTTACAAAAAAAATGCTCAGGGAAGCGAAAGGGTAAAAAAGGGTTGATATTACGCATGCGCCTAGAGGGATCACTGCCCTCGTTTTTCATTTTAAAATTTTGAAGCGCACATTTAGATTTTTTAAATGAGTTTTTTTATATCAGTGACTCGATTAAAATATTTTTTTGTTCAGTTTAACATTAATTTAAAACAGGGTCGCTATAATGAGGGGTAATATTATAGAAAGAAAGTAACATGTTGCTAATATGAATTTGTATAATATTTTTCTACTCAATATTAATGAAGCTGTGCATCAAAAATGCTTTAATAAATGTTTTCCCTTCAAATAATGAAATATTATTAAAATTTTTCGTATTAGAAGATTGTCTCACTCGGTGACACATCAATAGTTGTTACTCAATTTTAAGTTACAAACAATTGCAATTTTTTGGAATATTCATCTCACAGCTTTCTGAGGTGTCAGTAAATTATATGTATGTGAAGTCCCCTTCGACACAGAGCTTGAGAGCGCGAGAGTTGTCTTTTTAACAAAAACAAAACCCAAAGTAAGTATGACACAGAAAATAATCTTATGGTCTATTGCAACTTGTACCTATTCATTTTTACCATCAACAACACGCTCAGGGGATACCTCGGAAATAAGCATTTAAAGAAGACGTTCATTTTAGGCTTGCTCAGTACACTTGTAGAAAATAATAGGGGATTTTGGATAAACACAATTGCATTTATTTAACTACATTGTGCATTTGTAACCGCCACCGTGACACAGGGCTTGCTCTACCTAGTGTCAGAGTTGTCATATAAAATTAAAATGTATTTATTGTTTGAGATTTTAAACGAATACATGTATACTCTATGGCAGCCATGACAGTTATGGTTAAGTCTATCAAAATGTCATTTCACGCGTGTCAGCCCGCCATATTATTTGTTGTCGTGTTGCTTAACTGGACAAGTTATCTTGATTATACTTTGAAACAAGGCAATAATCAAAACAATAATCTGAAATATTCTAATAATACACACAAACCCAGTCTCCATACATACTTGAAACTGGTTAGTTTGTAGACACAGACAGAAATTTACTGTGTCAGTTTAGCCAATTGGTAATGATACGCACTCGGATGTCACTCGGTTACACGCTGATTTTGCCTAAGTAACTTCGACCGGAGTTGTTGCTGATTGTATTCATAAGTACCTAGGTATATTACCTACTTAGGCAATATCAGCGTTGAACCGAGTGACATCCGAGTGAGTATCATTACCAAGTACCTACACTGAAATCTTTGAAATACTTATTTATTAATGGAGCTCATTTATTTTTGTTGTGTTTTGTGATAGTTTTTGGATACAATTTTCACACTGGACCAAGTCTCCGACCTCCGTGACACAGAGCATGTTACTAATACTTAGAAATTATAACCTGCTATGAAAATTATCTTACAGCATGACTTGTTTTCTGTAAGTTACTATACCAATGTATGTAAAAAAACACGAATCGTCAACGCAATTTGGGTAATGGCTACATGTGCGTTCACAATAAACAAAAGTGGCATTCTAAATTTGATACACGATATATGGAAACCATTAAACATCATAATTATCCTTTTCAAAAAGGACATTGTTAAAAATTAGCTCCGAGCTAAAAAGACAAATTCAACATTAACAAGAAACACGTAATTCGATAATAACACAAACATTTGCAGCAAAAACACGCACAGAGCTACCAAAAGTGAAGTGAAGCTATAATTAACAAAGATAAATATCGTTTATTACTGTTAGGAAAGTCGATTAGAAAAAAAACTACCCCTTTCACCCCACAATTTGTAACCCGTACAGTGGGCGCCGTCGGTCGAACCGACACGCATAAAAACTTACGACCCACCGCTTGCTACGGTGGAGACAGCTTTCTTATGAAACAACATTTTAACTTACGAATAAAGTACATTATAGTACAATTATATAATATTTAGTACTATTGTGGTGTTCCAGTACATTGTCATGTCGTTCGTCGCTTGTTTCTGGTCAAAAGAACGTTTTTTTTGTTCTCCTTACAGAAGATCACAGCCAAATAACTACATACAGTGGTATTTTGTGCGTGAGGTAATAGAATAGGTATACGCTAATGGCTTACCATAAGCGAGCCGTGCGCTTGTTTGTCGCTGTGTTGGAATTAAATAATTTATTGTGCAAACAATCATACACAGCTTACCTGATCGCAGCATTTATAGAAGCTAGCATCACTTGCACATTGACGACCCAAAAATTAAAAGCTTTTAAATGCTTGTAACACCAGAACTTTGGGATAGGAAGTTGTTTTTTTATGTTTTTGTTCATTTTTAAACTTTTACCTACCTACTCGCGCATAGAAACACAACGACACCTCTGTGTAATTTGGCTTCAGTCTTCTGTAAAGATGGAGGACTTTCCTCAGTTGGGCATGTGCCCTACCTCTTACTATTAGAAAGTATAAATAAAAAACTCGAATCGTCAACGCAATTTGGGTAATGGCTACATGTGCGTTCACAATAAACAAAAGTGGCATTCTAAATTTGATACACGATATATGGAAACCATTAAACATCATAATTATCCTTTTCAAAAAGGACATTGTTAAAAATTAGCTCCGAGCTAAAAGACAAATTCAACATTACAATACAATACAATTTAACAAGGCAATGTATACATTGCCTTGTTTTTGGAGAAACGTAAGGTAGCCTTTAACACTCACCGTTCGCCAGATATGTCAACACAGATTTTTATTTTTACTTTCTAATAGTAAGAGGTAGGGCACATGCCCAACTGAGGAAAGTCCTCCATCTTTACAGAAGACTGAAGCCAAATTACACAGAGGTGTCGTTGTGTTTCTATGCGCGAGTAGGTAGGTAAAAGTTTAAAAATGAACAAAAACATAAAAAAACAACTTCCTATCCCAAAGTTCTGGTGTTACAAGCATTTAAAAGCTTTTAATTTTTGGGTCGTCACACGGCACATGCCCAACTGAGGAAAGTCCTCCATCTTTACAGAAGACTGAAGCCATCCTACTACCTAGGAAACAAGAAGCGGGAGGACTTTGTGTAGAGAGCACTACATCATATGTGCAGACACATAAAAGCCACTTCCACACTAGATTATCCCTAAAGAAAAAATGTTACAGTTACATAACGCTTTTCCATAATAATAGAATCATTATCGAAAAACAGAAGAGCGGCCAGCTGATTTATTGGACGATAATGGCCGCTGTCATAAATAGCTTTTTTCTAATGAATGTTTTTTTTATATGCGTTGCGTGAACACACCGGGCTCACACGGCATAGCTTTTTTATTAATGCACTGTTACTAATTGTGTATGCATGTTGTTTTTTTTACTAGTGTATCTTATAAGAAACACTGGCTTCACCTTTTATTATAATCGAAAAGTAAACTCTTTATAACTGGCCGTGAATTTATGTGATAAAGTAGAATGCAATTAGTTTATATGTAGGTGTAGTATTCAAAATAACATTATCGCTACTTCTTACTAATATAGTATAGAATTAATTAATAGTTCAACGTTGCACACATATATCTGATATCCAAGTCTTTCAAGCCGCTCGAATTTCTGTAACTTATTTCCGGAATATTAAACTTCCAATATGTTCTATCATAGGTGTTCATAACAGCCTGGACTTAGAGTGTAACATTTTATAGGAGGTAAACGGGGTGTGAGTGTGACCTACTCTTAAACCAGACTCCGAGGTGAGAACAAGACCAGAATATTTTACTCAAGACTTTAGAATTCACAGTCGCAGGCGTCGGCGTCGCAGCACACATCTACCTAACAATATAACATGTAGGTACAAGTATTATCATTCGTCATTTAAAAAATTCTAAATGAAACAAAATAGCCAAATCCGCCCTGACAGTCTCAAGTAGAGGGCTTACCAAGTAATAGCAATGTTTTATTTAGAAAATATAAGTACCTACTTGTAGTAACTACTTCAAGGAACTGCAAAAGGGCAAAAATCAATTTAGTTTAAAACCAACAGATTGATCGTGATCGACGTCTCGCACATATGTTGTCCGACCTTGACGAATGCACACGACTTAATTTACAATGTTCGTATTTGTTCCATTCGAACATCAGTGGGTTTCGCTGTTCGCCTGGAGTGTGGTGCGTGGAGCGTGCCCAATACATTCAACACACGCATAATTTTCTCAACATTGCGTCGAGACTTAAAACGACTTAAAAATTCAGCGTTTCCCCGTTGAAAAAAAGAGTTAATATTGATCGTAGATTTCTCGTCGTGGGGTGCAGCGGCCGGCTGAGTCACCCCACGGGCTTTTTACTCACCCTAAGTTATATTTTTTGTAAAGCCCCCCCTTCTCTCCCCGGCCCGCTTTAAAGGATGAGTAGTCTCTATGGAAACGGCTCGATCTAATTTATAGACGGGAGAAAGTACGGATTGCTTAATTAAGAATTTAAAATGTGTCTGCCGAGTAATTAATTATAAATTTTCAGTCCGCCAACTTAGAGTGCGAGATAAAAAAATCTTTATTTTTTTCTAATGACGCACATTTTCTGCTGTAGAGGCATTGAGAATTTAATTAACGCGGGACAAAGAGCTTCTTAAAACAAGTATGGCTTCTTGGTATTGGTAGAATTTTAATTTGGACGAGAAATATTTAATAGGCTATTTTTAAACTTTTTGATCAAAAAGCGTAGAGGTTGTCAAATGGTCAAAATTAATCTTGACTACTTAGTTATGAAATTGTATACACATTAATATAAACTTCGTACCTACGCTTCGTATACGACGGTAAACCAAGACATATGTATACATTAGGCTTACATCTGTTTTCTAGAGAAGTAGTACGGATTTCCACTAGCTACAATATACTTCTTCTGCATCGGCATACTTCCTGAACAAAGTACTGCTTCATATTATCGTGTATCATCTAAATGTAATAATAAATTAAATTGGACTAACATTTATATTATTAATATAAAACAAAAAACGGAAACATTTAAAATACGAGTATACTCTTCATAAATTTTGTTTTACTAAGTATAAAAAGGTTCGTAGTTACATTTGATGCGTTATAAAATAAAACTAATAATATTTTTTTCGAGAACAAACTTCGGTCGGGTATGACGTGAAGGTTTATGAATACGCAAGGGTTGTTTAAGCAGGAGAGCGAGGGCACGCGCGGATTAAAAAACTGTGGGTTACTGTGGGTCAGGGCCGCCAACCGTTCTCAGTCAGCGAGTTTTTGTGCCGCAGAGCGCGCGTCCCACACCAGCGCCCGCGCATCTACCAACTAATTATTAGGTAAGTTTGTTTTATTGAATTTTAATTGAATTGTGTCTATTTTTTAAAAATACGTTATTATTCAGTGAACTATGACTTCAAGTTATACTTAGGTGGCAGTCAAGTATACAAGTCGCAGTAAGCAAGTAAGCAGTTATCGTAGCCTTTGGACGTTTGGGACTCGAGTGTTGTCGATACAAAAATTTGTAACATCAGTTGTTTTGTGATGGGATATTCCTGGAATAGAAACATGTGTCTTTAAAATCGCATCTCTAAATTGGCACTGGAGGCCTTCATTCACGCATAAGAACACAACTACACCACGCTGTGTAGTTATTTGGCTGTAGTCTTTTGTGAGGTTCCTTCCCCAGTCGGTCTTGCTCGCTTGTATGGAACCCTACCTCTTTTATTATGTTATTGATCGCATGACTATAGTTTAATTGCACCCTATATTTTGTAAGGGTTGATAGATTTATAGTTAATACTATGACAATATTAACTATAACTTGTGTTTGTACTACTTTCAAGTAGTAGGTTTGTTATATTCGTTTTATTAGGTGTTTTGCTGGATTTTAATGGCATAAAGAATTACATGTTTTTTTATACCATGGCATAACTTATACATGGCGGTTACTGGTTCCAAGCCATGGCAATCACACAACTGGTTAACATACTTAGGTACTTATATAATTATAATTCAATACAAACATATTATAGATGAATTACACCCAAACCCAGATCGAAGAATCATGCTCACTAAACAAAGATTTGAGTAGAATTGAATCGAATATTAAAAACATAAAATAGAATATAATCGAACCCATTTCTTAGCAAATAAATTCTATTTTAATCATTAACACTAGACCAACAGACAAGCCAAAAATAAATCTATCAACATTAGATATTATATTGAGTCTCCATATTTGTTTTTATAAAACACTACTTTTATATAAAAAATGTATATTTAAGCACGAATTTATCAATTTATAGGTAACCCTGGAATAGGGAAACGTATACCTAAATATTATAAGTATTGATATCAGATTTCACATTATAACATCTGCTATTTTGTGTTAAATATTTAGAATTCTTCATTACTTCTACTACTTATATTATTTCATTAGAAATCTTAAAATAAAAAACAACAAATTATATATTTTATAGATTTATTAAAATTGCCATATTGTTGCGGAACACGTATACAAACGAATATTACTTAAATAAAGATATCCGAGTAACAATACAGTTTAATAAAGACATTGGAACTTGAACACCCCTGGAGTCTCCCCGCGGCCGAGAGCGGTGACTAGTACCCATCCGAATTATTGGGATAATTGTAGCAAATTAATTCTAATATTACCCGTGATATTTAAAATATTGTGCTTATCTATGGTTCCCATAAGTAGTTTTTCATTGATACCTACTTAGGGCTACAGCAAATATGTATATGCTAACTTTTAGCATAGGCGATCTACGATTTAGTTGCTTTTCAACTACTACACGCAGCGACCATTAAAAACGGCGATTGAGTGGCTTTTCGAAAGCTTGATACAATGATTAGTTACGCTACACTCCGATACCGCGACCGAATGCAGAGAGTCGCCGAAACGCGGTGAAGCGACATCGATACATCGTAAAATCGCACTAAAAGTAGCATGTCTAACTACTAAATGTATAATATTTAGGTAGGTATACGTTTACCTATTCTAGGGTTACCCATAAATTGATAAATTAGAACTTAAATATACAACATTTTCATATTTTAAAAGTAGCGTTTTATAAAAACAGAAAAATTAATCTTTCAAAATTATTATATTGAGTCTCCATACTCAATATAATAATTTTGATAGATTAATTTTTGGCTGGTCTGTTAGTCTAGTGGTTTTATATTTATTGTACAATTTTTACTTAAAACATAATTAGTTAATCAATCAGCTTGTCTACTGTCTATTGCTGGACATACGCTTCACTTATTGTACAAGAAGTTTTGGTGAAGCAACTATTTGCCATCAGGGAGGCGGTACGCTTGACATCGTAGTAATATAAAAAAAACTGATTTAAGTAGGTATGTGTTATTTTTTTCCCGGGCATTTATATCAGTCTTTAAAAAAACACATTGAGTTCATTATGGGTATAAGAAAAAGAAAAAGTGCAAAATGATTACAAAACAAATATTATGAAATCATTTTGCACTTATTCTATTTCTTGTACCACATATGCCTTAACCTTTTCTCTATTCAGCAAGTATTGTTTCAACACGACTACACAAATCCAATAAGTAACACTATTGATCTATAAGATTTGCTGATCATAATAATTAGATCTTGTGGGTTAGGCAAAAAAAAACAATGGCGACAATGCTACCTAATGAGCCATAAAGAAGAAAACGATACGTAGAGCAAGGCGTAGACAAAAAAGGGCGCGGCAGGGGTAAGCAGGACGCGAGGGGGGAGGCGCGAGGAAATGGCGGGAGAGCTAAATTAATTTGCGCGCTCCCGCCAAACAAAGGCACGCTAATGGAACGCGCCGAATGGAAAAAATGCCACCGTCCGCTCTCTGGCGACTTATTTTTTTTTTTGTAAATACAACCTTTGACTTTCCCAAATGAATAACATTACACCCGTCGAAGTTTGCTAACGCTTGCTTTGTCCCGATTTAATGAGGAAGAAGAAAACGCGATACTCACCACGCGTATTTCATAATTGTTCACTCAAAACAAACTTGGCTTCTGTTTTAATTACTTCGAATGAAAAGTTTTGCCTAAGAAAATATTCTTTTGTTTTCCTTATATATTTGGCGAACAAATAAATTTGTAAGGCCCTGACACTATTGAAATGTGTTGTAATTATTTACAAATTCAATATTTATTTCATTTTTACAAAGACAACTCCTGTACTAGGTAACAAGCCTTGTGTCATGTGGTATTTTACAAACATACAATTCACGAACAGAATATACGCCCACGCTCAGAACTAACACTTATGGATTAAAGTGCAGCCCTGTGTGGGAACCAATCCCACACCACTCGACGCGGTGTTGGTGGCGAGGCGATCACCTTCACCTCTAGACCACGCATGCCGTTGACGTTGGTATTATTATAACCACGCTTCTTTCATTATTATGTAATAACGTGCATTCAACGGTATCGTAGCACGTAGCACTTTCGTAGCACACGTGGCAGCTGTCTACGATAACGTAATTAATCTTAAATTAGGAATATACATATACTATATTTTAACACTACCTATATACATTATTTTTATTGTATAAAAAGTGGTAGAAGATACAGTCTACATCTTGTGTAACTTATTTGTAAGTCGTCTTATAGCCGACCACTGTCTCTTAGGTTACCCTAGTTTAAGAGACAGGGTTTATCATTTGTTGTAACACCTAAGATTATATTATTTAAACTACATATCTTCTATCATGTTTTGTATTAGGTTTTTTGTGCAAATATTAATATATAAGATTATTATTATTATGAAACATAAATAATTGAATTTATATGAACTTAATTACCAAAAATTAGAAAAACAAAATATAAACAAAGACTGTTGTTTAAGCATCGAAATATTCCTCAACGTCACTGGAATGCCATATGCAGATATCACTGTTTAAAAAATCTTATATTATATGATGAGCCAATTTGTAGTGTGTTAAATCGTAAATGTACGTTTAACAAAGGAGATAAATATACAGTCTTTTTGAGCCAACTTAACTATCTCAATACTGCTACTGCAGCTGCGAAGATCCTCAAAAGGCGCAAATACAAGATTTTTTTTTTTTTACTAGCCTATATTGTCCCACTGCTGAGCAAAGGCCTCCCCCATTGACTTCCAGTCCCGTCTGTCCATTGCCCTAATAATACAAGAATTAAGTTGATAATTATGTTTTTGAGCCGTTGCGGAAGAGACAGTAGGTTCATGGTATCCTAGTGCTTATTTCTCCTATAGAGACAGCAAAACAACTGATCGATTCTTCTCCTAATCAGAGGCCTAGCTTCTTTCTCGCACAGTGTATTAGCATAGTCATCCAATATGTCAATGCTGCTAACTTTCTGGGCAGCGTACCCAAAGATAAAGAAGGTGAACATAGAAGATGACATCGTAAAACAATATTGTAAAACAAAAATACTGCAACATACGACTGCAATTCACAGCAGGTATCGCTATTGTAGTTGTCAATAAATGCTTAGTATAAATCCGGAGTCCCAAATTGTGTCCGATACATGTCAATAAACTCGTCTTCTATTACATAGAACCTAAAAAAAGTAACGAAACAACTAGTAAATTTAAATGCACCTAAAATAAGGCAAAAAGTTAACAAGTGACCGGCGTGTGTGTGCGTGTGTGTGTAAGATTACTAAAGATGTTCATTTGCAGAGGTGTGCTAAAGACATAATCGCATTAATTGAATGTCTCCACCGGCGTAGGTATACGTAATAGTATGTAGGCGTAAGTTATATCTGCCAAGTGCGAGGCATTATCTGTTCGCGAGATGCCGGAAACAATGAGCGATGATTATCTAAATGTACCTGGCCGGGGCGGCTTTTTGTCGCGAGATGTTATTAATGCGAGAACCATTACTCCAAACGGGGCGATTTATGTTCTCTCAATTAAAAGTTGCCAGTGCTGAAGATGCGAAATTAGTGGAATTCCCTAACATTTATCAAGACATCAACGTTGCCTCGCGCTACGCGAAACTTCCCAAATTTAAATTAGAGACGATTTTTACAGCTACCTCCCGTCGGAAGGGGGGGTAAGGGGGGACGCTACCCTTTCCTTATAACGAGGAAGGCCTCATGCATTTTTATGTGCTTCTTTTTTCGCCGGCGTTTTAAACAAGGGGGTGAGCGTGGGGTGTGCCGGGGGGTGAACTTTTTTATTCGCGTCTTGATAAGTTAGGGTTGAAATTAGACGTTCGAGTTTCGTTCGCGGAATTCATAATGACGAAAATTAATAAGTTTTCTTTTGAGGGTCCTTCGAACTACGCCATTCAGTGAATACTTATAGATGTAATATTATATTGTGTTCTGTCATGCTTTTGCACTTACCAATTGATATTGTAATAAAAATATTTTATACGAGGTGTATTAAAGGACGCGTTCTCTTTTTAAGGGAGTTTACTCATTTACATTTTATTGGTATTGACTTCACGATGCAATTCATTGGAATCTGCGTTTTTGAAACAGTTTAAGTACATTGGGTACAAGTAAATTTCGTACTATTTTCGCCGATGTCATGTAAAATGTTTGAGCTGTCCATATCTAAATTGTTTATGATGCTGATGCCTACAATCTAAGACTTTTCGAAACGCTGACCAGTACGATATCATATACTAACTTACTTAGATTTGAGTTCAAATTGTTATTTTAATATTGGTTATCGTATTTCTTTATGCTAATATCATCTGGGGCGAGTGGGGTGAAACAGTACGGTGCGTATTAAGTACTGGTTTGAAATCTCTCTGAAAATACATACTTTTTGATTGTGGATTGCGTTATCAATCAAAAAATATACAATTAGATAGAATATGTTTTACATTTTTTGCGATGGTAACTGAGAGAGTTATTGACTTCACATAAGGTTTGAGTTTCATCCCAGGTGGTATCAATGTAAATGACACATTCTGAAATTTATACTTACTAATGAAATGATTTAACATCTGCAGACGAGAAGAAAAACAACTTGAGGAAACCCCATGTCTTCGAAGAAGTTCTAAATGCATGTCTGATTCACCAACCCGCATCAGGCCAGCGTGTGTAGATTAAGGCATAAATCCTCTATGCTCTCTTCGTGGATGAATGCATGTAAGCAAATCAGACATGGCCACTGAATTCTAAAAACAGGGATCTTTAGTTGGTTATTACTTACATGTGAGTTTCCTCACGATGTTTTCGTTCACCATTGTCGAATAGTCGAAAAATAATACCTACCTACTTACGTATGACTTCCACAAAACATTACTACTGCTTATCAGTCCAGATCGAATCGGTCGAATCGGTTACCAGTGCTAAGCTACCACTGAATGTGTAGTCAATACGGATAGACGTAAGTGGTAAGGTAACGGCGATGCCAGGGGACACCGCCAATTGGCTACTTGTCAGCTGTTCTATTAAAATATGAAATGTTTCGGATGGATATGACAGATTATATAGGTCAACAAAATTTATACTACTTAATTTATACTACTAGATAAATATTTTATTTCTGCAAAATTAATTTGCTATTTTTTCTGTAAATCACAAGAACAAAACGCGGGCGGCCATGTTTGACGTCACATTATACAAAACAAATGAACAGAGTTATAGTAACTATAACATTTTACATCATCATCATCATCATCAGCCTATCGCAGTCCATTGCTGGACAAAGGCACGCCACCTAGCACGATCACATTTTACATTGCTCTGCCAAATTTCTGGAAGCAAAGTCTTCTGCACGGGTCATATATTATATATGAACCGTGCCCACTTCGTTGGACATTTTTGGGTTAATATATAGCCTATGACACTCACAAATAACGTGGCTTTCTATTGGTAAAAGAATGTACAAAATCGGTTCAGTAAATCTAGAGATTATCTCATACAACCTCACAAACTTTACCTCTTTATAATATTAGTACCTACTTATAGACAACTAAGAGGTGTGCTTATTTGTCACATATTACGATAATGAGTTCTACCATTTTCTGTTTTCTACTACTTAAGTATGTAAATAGATATTTTCTAGCCGTCATATAATTACTAATCATTGTTTTATAAGCTGGTCTTCGTAAGCCGACGTAGAAATGGTAGTCATAATGGTAATGGTTAATTATTTGCAATACTAATATTAGGAATGTAGGTACTTAATTGTCGACAGTGTGTTAAAATCTCGTATAGGCACATTTACATAATATCAGTTTAGCAACGTCTTTAAGCTCCATTTACACTTCGCGGTTTTACAAGGCAATTGTTATCGTCTAATATGCCTAGGAGAATGAAATGCTACGCAACACAGTTACACGATGCAAGAAGCTACGCAAGAAAATACCCATTCTACCTCTGTTTTTCTTGCTAATTAAAACAATAACAGCAAGTAAATTTGGCTATTGTGTATAAGTCTCCTCATGTCTACAAAAATTGAAAACATGCATCGTGTTAATGTCCCTTAAGCTTTCCCTTTTGACATTAATATTGTCTTTACCACAAAAATAGGACATCAAGCTATTCGACCTTTATACGAGGCATTGGTGCGGTAAGCAACACGGTCGGACACGGACGTCCGAGACTCACGGGCGTCAAGTACGTGAGCTCGTGTGCCTGTTGTGCACATGGAGACACTTGTTGAGTCCATGTGCGAGCATGCGCGCTCATACGACCACATGACCGCTCACACACACGCCCGCGATCTTCCTGTTTACTCATATACAACCCGTGCCGCCGAAAACTGTCACAACGAGCTCTTTATACTCACTACACAGAGTAAACAAATAAGTACTTTTCGTTATAAATAATATAGAAATATAGCCATGACATAATTTTGTTTTTAGAGCTTATTAAATATAATGAGTACGTAACTTGATCGACTTAAGTTTTATAAATCGCGAAAGATAAAAAACATCTAAATATTCTTCTCATAACAGCCTATTTCCGCAAATGAATGACTATTATATTTCATCAAAGTTGGAAATTGGAGGAATCAGCGAAGCACCGTGAAGTCGGATTTGTGCAATTATAAGAATAAAAGAAAGTCATTAGTCCAATCAATCTGTGCGGGCGCGGCCACTCGGCGCTGAGCGGGGCTCGTATTATAATTCGCGTCTAATAACATCGTTAACAACGCACATTAAAACAAAACAAACAGCGGTGACGGGAGCGGGAGCGGGCGCGGGCGGCGCCATCCTTCCTCGAATCCGTGTCATTAATTTACGTAATGCGTAGGTACGCGCTATCCCCAAATATTTAAGAAGCCTCCTCCGGGAGCGCCCGCTCCTCCACTATTCCCGTCCCGCGCACCGCCCGCCACCCCACAACCCGCCTGCCGAGAATTATGGCGGCCGCCTTGTAATTATATTTTTTAATTTATCTTCCTTAGCGAATACAATGGAGGCGCCACCCCGCCACCGGAGCGCTTCTTTCTCATGCTGAATATTGTATCAGGCCGCTGAAAAAAGGAAAGAACGCTTTAATTACAAGCGAGAGAGCGACCGGCATTACGCGCTAAATATTTGATGTTGTCTCTTTCTCGTAGTTGTTCGGCGGAGTCCGCGGGGCGGCCGGCCGCGTCCTCAATAATTAAAACGCCTATTAACTCATTCCTCCTCAGGTGACCCCTCATTACGTACCGAATAAAAAATGTCCTACTCACAGTACACGTACTGATTGCTACCACCCTACTTAATTAATCCCCACTCGACTCACTATAAATTCCACTTTTACATACATGTCCATTTTCTAACTATTAATTCTTCATAATAAAAATTAATTCAACTTACCAGGTGTTAATAGTTCCCAAACGCTATCGCATTACTTAAAATTAGTTTACAGCTATAAAAATAGTTAACAAACAAAAAGTTTGGTATGACCTAATATGTCCCACGCACTGAGCACGGGTCACTTCTCTATCAGAGAGGATTTAGGCCCGTAGCCACACACGCTGTCCTAATGCGGGTGAATTAGACATGTCTTTAGACTTTCTTCTAAGGCATGTGTTTCACTGTAAGCAGATGGTTACCTAATCATTTTTTGATTAAGTAGTAGGTATTAGTTTCAGAAAGTCAAATTTACAATGGTTATGTCAGGTGGTCGTTGCCAGCTCACAACTCATGTGTCCAAGTCTTGAAGTGACGTATCCACTCTACTACCACCGCTTTTTGAAAAATATTGATAAGTTTTAAATTTTATTCTTTTAATGTCTTGAGTTACTAGGCAGTGCACTTATGGTTCTATTCGTTGAGTTTTGTGATAGGTAATTAGACAAATTAATGGCTTCAAATAATTACTCAACTAACAGCATTAGATTATACACCTACCTACAATTAGGTTTGATATAATTACTATTCAATATTTAACTAAACAATAGTATAATTCCCATTTATGAAAGCAAGAATAATTTTAAACTAAACGTAATTTCATTTCAATATTCAGAATTACAGAACTACTAGATAAGTCTTACTTCACCTGGACTTCTTGACACATACCTACGAGAACTTTGTTATGTCTCTGCGTCACCCTAACCAGACTGGTAGATACACTGCTAAACTACAGGCTTTAAGGATCTACATAAGTTTTGTGTATGGACTTTTAATTAAATAATAATACCTAACAATAAAAACTCATATATGTCTCACTGCAGGGCACGGGTTTTCTCTGTTTTGTCAGCTAATCGGTTAAATAAATAAAATTTAATCTAAAAGATCCAATTATTAAATTGTAGTTTTCAAGGTATATTTCTTGTAAAAATCAATAACTAGGTTCATGCAATCAGTCTAAATTACATCCAGCAAAGCTGTCAGGGACACGACTAACATGCACCATGTTTACACAGATAATGGATAATTGTTGAAAAGATCTCGATACACGTGTAGAGCGGGGGTGTACACGTTGATTTATTACAGAACAACAGTCGCAAATTAAGGCGGATTCCGTCTCGCGGACACCCGTAGCTGCAGTACTTAGCGCGAGGAGACAAAGTATAAAGTAGCACCCCCAACCACCCACTGAAAAACGTCTCTAATATTCTTTTAGAAACGGTGGCATTTACGGGCTATATTTTATCCTGAATTTGCATACGCTCCTTTTTCGTACCCGTCCTCTATTTTATGGGTGAGTATTTTTTTCATCCGGGGGTTAAGATACAAAAGGGTAAAAGCCCGCACTGATAATTAAATTGCACCGCGGAGTGCGGGAGTAGAGCTCGACACGCACGACGCACGACGCACGACGTCGTGCGTCAGTTGCCGGGACCGTGTCGCATGTCGCCGGCACTGGCGCGACGCGATTATTATTGTCACACGACACATTAAACTCGGCGATTAAAACATTAATATTCTTGAACAATAATCCTGTCTTTGTTACTTTATTCTGCATTTCATGACTGCTAAGTATGTCGTCAACTCAAAATAAAATGACGAGGCAAAAGTTCTGCACTAATTACAAACCAGGGTATTTAAACTTACTTGATTTGGTCCTTAATTCGTAATTTATATTTGCTGAGTAATAAATATCGTATAATTTATGCTATTAAAGTAATTCAATGATATTCTAATGGAAGGAAATTTTTCATGTCCTAACAGACGTGATAATAATTTAACTAACAAATTAGGAGAAATCTTACCCTGCTCTAAGTCAAATTACCATAATTGCTAATCAAATGTTGTAGGAGTAGCCGCGTCGTCGTCGGCACGGGCTCGGTCGCTTCACGTTGTACTAATTACAAATTCTAATTCCCTCTCTTGTTTCATAGGCCCTTTGAATTTGTAAATTATTGCTTTAGCGCTATCAAATGAATTCTCAATTCCCCGCTCAGTTGTATCTTAGCGCGTTACATTACGTTTTCTAACAATATTAAATTTAAATTTTACAATTATGTACGTCTACGTCATTTTAGTGCCATTTTCTTAAATGTACTTAGGTAACAAATATTCCTTTCTACAGTTCTCATTTGGTGCTCTCGTAAAAGAAACATTGTAAAGAGTGGTTTCTGTATTTCACAATGTTAAAATCAAATGAACTGTATCATTGTATATAAGTATGGGAAATTATAAGTCTAGCCACAAAAATATTTATTGGACACGTGATTAAACTTCTAATTTTATTACTAAGCAACGGGAAAATGACATAGCCTCTAATAAACTAATTCGTCTTTTTTACAACGCCCGCTAAATATTCTATAGAAAGCGTCAAGTAAAGATCATCAATTATTGTGACTTGTCCTTCTTATTTATGCATTACCACCTAATTTACTAACTCGGCCACGGATTTTACATCTCGTCACCATTTTACGTTTTACAGCTTCTACGCAATGTCCTCAAAAAAATATAATTCAAGCTTCTACAGAAAGCACCATTTATTATAACTTAGCATGTAAAATAATACATCATATTCTTTTATCGTGAAATAAGATACTGTAAATTCTAGCCCTGCGACTAAATTAATAGGTGGGCGACTAAATTACTAAGTGACCGACTAGAAAGTCATGCATTTGAATATTATTATATATTCATGCATTTGCTACCAGAAACGAGATGCTATCAGACAAGTAGGTTAGGTTAGGTTAGAACTGTGACCCTAACAACGCGCGAGCCGAGCGAGCGAAGCGAGCGTGCCGCGGCAGCGGCCGGCGAAGCGCTAATTTTTATAAATTGTGTTCGCCCTCAGTTTTTAGCTCACTTAGTATTTCTGTACCCCATATACAGTATTTCTGTGCGCCATATTCAGTAATGTTGGCACCCATAAATTGAATTTGTGTTTGCCCTTAGTTTGTCACTCACTTAGTATTTCTGTACGCCATATTCAGTAATTTGGACACCCATAAATTGAATTTATAGTCGCTCGTTTAAATACTAGCCCTTTTCATATGTTTCTATTATTTCTATAAGTAAAATGATGGTTATTCAATAAACAAATTGATTTTTCAAAAATAAAGTCTTTTATTTTGTATCTCCTCAATAGCTTCTGATAATATTAGTGGCCAATATACCGACTATTTGATGACATTTTTAGCAAAATTTTGACTATCGATTTATATGGGATGAGTTACATTTTAAACGTACTCAGTTAAAAAGTTAGATGCTAAATAAATATATATTTTGATGTCATTTAATAGTATTTTAGAAGTTTACTATTAGAATGCATGCTACAAATTTAGATGCTAAAAAATAATCATTATGCTGAATAGTATTTAGAGTGGTTCACATAGAAGATAACTAGTGGCTAAGATAGTATTATTTTGATGCTCGTTAATTGTGGCTGACTTAGTAATTTAGAAGGCAACATACATTTTTGGGGGCGAATAATGATACTAAAAAGAAGCCTGTTTAATTAGCACCCTATAAGTATTCATTCTATAGCTATTTCATCTTTTATGATACCTACATTTGAAAAATATATTGGCATAACGATCACTTATCAGTAGGCTTTTAAATATAATACCTTTACAGAACATAAACATGTCGATATTTTCGCCGAATCAATTGAGCAATAAATAAAATTAAAACATGTAATATAAACCCAATGAATACCTATCAGTTATATGAGCTTACGAAGAGGCTGTAAATTTGTTTGAAGTCTTATAAAGAGGATCTTGAAAGGAAAAATAACTCGTCAAAAAAACTTAATATTAAAACATTTTCTGTGTAGTTTTAAGTATTGGAGAGCGACGTAGCGTGCGATTTTAATTCTATCACAAGTCTACTTATAAATAACACCGGCTCCAATTAAAAGCGCGCGACAGCTTTGAACACGGAATGAAGGAAAGTATAAGTACCAAGGTGGGGAAATGTGGCCGTGTTTACGGAAAAGCTCCTCCGGCAAATATTATCGCGAGACGAGCGCGATCAAATATTCAGGCGGCGCGCGGAGGCGGCGAGGCGCGGGACGCAACCCTCTCCAAGTTTCAAGCCCTTCCCTTTGCACGCCCTACACTAATTACGTTTAGAGTTCTTAAGCGAAATTACTTAGGCCCCTCGCCACCCGCGCCCGCACCGCCTCGCGACCCCCTTCCGGAAATGAGGCGCACTGGAAAAACAAGAAAGAGGAAAGCGTTATATAAGAAGGTCGCTGTCTTTCTGAACGTCCTAAATCTGGCCAATCTCTAAAAGATGTTGATGTAATGATTTTTTTCTTCATTTTCGCGAGCCTTCTCTGTTCATGAGCGGTTGCTAAGTGAAAAGCAATTAAAGCACGGGCGAGTGATCTCCACGGCCGCCCCGTCCCCCCTCTGTAGGAGCGGCTACCACCCACCTCGACACTCATTCGATCAACAAAAAATATATTTATTATAAACACCAATTTATGCATTTTCAGATCATGACTGACCAGTTTGTCAAAAAAAAGAAATTTTACAATTTGACTGTTACAGACATATAACCAGTAGGTTAAATTTCTGTTAAAACAGTTAATTTTGTGCTCTACACTTCAAATACACAGCTGAGGGCAACCTTGATACGAAATAAAAACCTCGTGTGGTATTAACCTGTTGAATTTCAGATCAAAACGCTCAGGCACTATACTAAGATTAGCCGTAGGTACCTACTTGCTTGAGCTCGTACTTATTTACTGTTTGTTGAACCGATTTAAGTAACAGTTCACAATTATTTCTGGGCACCTTTCAATACGGTTTAGGGAGCTTTCTTACGTCTACCCTGATTTCAAACAAAATGTGTGAAAGTTTTGTATATTTAAAAATAAATAGAAGCCTTTTGTGAAAAGTCGTTTAAAAACATAATTAATTCTTTTTAGGCATATTGTAGGCGCGGGCGTCAGCGGCAGCACAACCGCCCGGCACCGAGCTTCCGCACCTTTCATGTACCACCGCACAGTTTAATTTCCTAATTCTCAAAAAATCTCCAAAAACAAGACAGTCTTGGCAGACTTTATTATCTAATAGGAAGCCAGCACCGACACGAATACACAAACACTCGGTACGTACGTACAACAACGCTGTATAATTTCCTGTTTTACTAAATAGCTTTGAAGGTTGTAAATGGATTTATACGATGGTTCCTTTCGACTTGTCATTTGCTTTAACTTGACGATATACTTTGCTCTCTAGGTACAGCAACTTCGTTAGCGAAGGAAAAACAACAATTTAATATAATTAACATGAAAACGTCGACAGAGTTATGATTTAAAGCAAGTTTAGTTATTCTGAGAGTTTTACTCAAAATAAATTTCCTCTGTGTCCAACGGCTTAAATTAGGTAATGTAGATGGAGAATAGCG
This sequence comes from Trisateles emortualis, assembly GCA_947095525.1. Classification (NCBI taxonomy): domain Eukaryota; kingdom Metazoa; phylum Arthropoda; class Insecta; order Lepidoptera; family Erebidae; genus Trisateles; species Trisateles emortualis. The sequence goes on along the minus strand of OX352736.1, from coordinate 12,277,517 downwards.
TCGCGAAATTACAAAACAAGAGAGGGAAACTTGCGGTTGTTTAATGAGATTTAAATAATTAATGAGCGTGCAAAATTGGTTTCTTTTTTCAGCGGCTGCGGAGTGCTTCGGGGGCTACGATGAAAAACAAGGCATAATTGCAGCCCGGCCGAGGACCGGCGCGGTGTGGCGGCGGGGACAGGCTCTACGGCGCGTCGCTCTCGTCGCTAAACATCGCGGTGAGGGAGCACTCCGCCAATCATAATTTATAAAGTAAAACTTTTAATTGCCATCGTTATAAATCTTACGGAGGCGCCAATTAAACTTGTATGCTGCTGCTTATAAATTGAGAATTACTTGTCATTTCCGGTCTTTATAGTTATATAATATGTACAACCTTATAATCCGATGGTACGACATAATGAATAGGTATATAGGAATAAACTATTATGTATAAAATTAACAGGTTTTTTTATATATCTGTCCGATCCTACTAATATTGTAAACGCGAAAGTTTGTAAGTATGGTTGGATAGATGTTTGTTACTCTTTCACGTAAAAACTACTGAACGGATCTGGATGAAATTTGGCACAGAGATAGATTATGGTCTGGAATAACACATAGGCTACTTATTACAGCGATAATCTACACTCACGCGGGCTGAGCCGCGGGCAACAGCTAGTATTATAATAAAATAGTTATCCCGGTAAAAAGTACCCTATGTCCTTCCTCAGGATACCATCTATCTTCATGCCAAATTTTATTAGAAGCCGTTTAGTCGTGAAAAGGTAACAAACAAAGAAACGAACAGAATAAATTTTGCATTTATAATGTTAATACGAATAGATAGTGTCCTCCTCAATACCTCAAAACTACTAAGATATTCCCTATACCGAAGTGTCCATATTTTTGCTTTCCTAACTACTCATTATGCTTTATATCCTAAAGGTATTATCTTTTTGATTATCAAGTAAGGTTTGTAATACCACCTGAAGGCGAAACTAGTGAGTATGTCACGTCGACCTCTCTAGTGCATTTCACATGTAATACCATGGGTACTGTGTCGATTAACATTTTACGATGAAGATGAAAGAAAATGATTGAATTAATCTCTAACCAATTGCCTACTTAATTGATTGAATGATCATGATCATGGGATGATGAACAAAAGCCTAGAGTATTCAATCGATAGGTTTTCATTTAATCGTCTTATATTTAATATTGCTATGTTAAAAATACTATTAGTAGTACTTGGGAAGGCAGATAGAATTCACCCATTTAAGACTTGACTGTACAGTAATAATACTCATCCTCGCCTTTAAAATGGTCGGTCATCTAAACTTTTCTATGCTGAAAGTTAACAATATTCACACGCCACTAAGAACTGGTTTACTTTCCCACAATACTGTTTATTTATCATCTACATATCATATTCTATATGTATATACAAAGGAAAATAAAGATGTTATCACATGTCACATATCTACTGAACGGTAAATGGTCGTTACTTCTCAAAAAAGGGCGCAGCGTTACATTTACATATCGTGTGATGTGGGCTCAAAACCAATTGGTTACAAAAGAGCGACCGTTAGACCAAATTCCGGATGATTACATCCGAAATAAACTTCCAAATCAAAAATCTTACATTTTTCCTAAAAACGCAACTTTCAGTTCGTTGATTTTATTATAATGAAATCTTGTTATCGTGATATCTCAACGGAATATGGAAACGGAACAATGTTCTTATTCAAATGTTCGTGATTGACATCTCGCCGGGTGGTCAGTGCGGCGAACTGAACGTTTTGCAAGATTTGCCTCCCTTCGACCTGCCGCCCTTCCGTCGCTATTATACATCTGACCACGATCAAAGGCGATTGTGATCAAATCCAAAAACTATTTAAATTACATTCACCAACAGAAGCTGTTTTCAACAATTCCGTTGGGAATTTCCGTTATTAGAAGTAACTGTTCCAATTCATTGGCAGTCATGTATTAACTAATTTCAAATGTATCCAAATGAAAAGAATGCAATAATATAGAAATCTTTGGTATTATACATATGTAAGTACTTAGTTTTTTTTATATTTTTGAGAACAGTTGCCTTAGCTATTGTAAGTAGGAACTTAATTGATACCTAAATGTCATCTAAATGTCTTTTTAGATTGACGTAGCCTAATGTGCTAGAGGTTTAGGGTTCAGACCACGGTACCTAAATGTTTAGATATTTTTAGAAAAAAACAGTACCTAAGTTAAATTATGTGTTTTGAAAACGGTCTTCGTTACAGTTATGCTAATTAGCAACCGTGGCAAATCGTGATGAAACTTTTTTATGCGTCGTCGTATATAACCAAAAATATCATCATCTGATGATAGTTAATGTGACATTATAATAAGTAGATTACGAGTATAGCGCCATTTGTGATAACTCATTGACTCGATTTTGCAGTGGTACCTAGTATGTATCTGTGTAGTAGTATGATCGTCGTGCTGAGGTATAAAGGTTTTGTGTTGAGAAATGCTGAATATCAGCCTAGCGCAGCTGGAATTGTATCCAAATCCAACATATAGAAATAGACTCGTTCCTGTATGCATACAGGCACCACAAGAGTGGTACCTATATACACCTCCGCCTCACCCTTTGATAGAATTCATGGATTTGTAAATCTTAATAAGTGTAAATAACTGATTGAAGTTTTGGTTACGTACCTACTTTTTAGGTACGAACTAACCTAATCTATATTTTTTTTCTTTGTTTCATAAAATAATAATGATAGTGTTCTGTACAATTGTACCTAGTTCTAAAAAGCACACAATACTTTAGTTTCACTTATTTGCTCAGAAATACATCATATTCACACCTATAATTTTATTTATATCCCGGCACAATAACGACTGTTGTGAAGCGGAGTAGTTGCAGATGTTAGCTCGCTCGCGTGCTGTACTTGTGCCACCCTACTCAAAACATTGTTAGTTCACTACACAAAAAACGCGCCCAGATTATTTACCTCACTTTTTACGTTTTTTAAACCTACTGTTTAACTTTTTTTATGATTATTTTTGTCGTGGAGCACGCGGCAACCGCCTTTATAGAGATATCAGTGAAGCGTATAGATAGGTGCACAATCTATTGTGAACACACGTCAAGGCTATTCATTCTTTAATGTTTATTTAAATATAGATAATCGGTGGATTTGTCAAATATATTATTGATATTTAAAATTTAATTTGTTAATTTTTTATCTTTTATGTTTAAGTTTAGGGTCCGATAAATAGGGAGTTTTACCATAAGAATAAATATGTAGTATTTATTCTATCTTTTTCTGGTCGTGTCGGATTGCCGTCCCATCGGACTATGAGAGCGAAGGAATAGTGAGTGCACTAGTGTTAGTGCACACGCTTGTGCACTATATTATGTCCTGCGTAGTTGGCTGATCTCCGTTGAGATTGGCCGCCCGCGCCGTGACCGAAATCGGTCTGGACTACTATTATTATAGTTATTACCTACTAGCTGACCCAGCAAACGTTGTTTTGCTACTAAAATAGTAGGTAATATCGCTATTAAAAAGGGGGTTGATCGTAGAGGGATGAAAATTAAGGCTTGTGTGTATTTTTTAGTGCTGAATCATAAAAAAATAAAAACAAAAAAATTGTCTAAAAAAAATTAAGAGTGGACCACACTTAACATTTAGGGGAATCAAAATTAGATGTTGTCCGATTCCCAGACCTAACCAATATGCACACAAAATTTCACGAAAATCGGTCGAGCCACTTCGGAGGAGTTTAATTACAAACACCGTGACACGAGAATTTTATACATTCCAAGAGAATTTTTAACCGACTTCAAAAAGAGGAGGTTATCAATTTGTGTGTAATTTTTATTTAATGTTTGTTACCGCAGAACTCCGTCATTTATAAACCGATTTGAAAAAAAATGTTTTTTGTCTGAGAGGACATACTTCCAGTTAAGTCCCATTTTCATCAAAATAAAGCTCTGATGGGATCCATGAGGAATTGAGAGAACTCCTCAAAAGTTATAGGCACACATAGCAATTTCAATATTTTTAACAACAAATCAAACATTTGCATTCAGAAAGTGTAATTTGGTGAAGTAAAACTGATGAAGGAGACCACAGATGGCCATCTGAACTTCTCAATAATAAGTATTTCACTGATTGTGATTAGATAAATTTCGATTTTGGTTGCTAAGCAACTATAAGAAAGCAAATGCAAAGTAGCAAATGAAAACTGGTACATTTGAACTGAACTGATGATGAAGCCGGAAGCTAGGCAACGGAACTTCATGTAATCTAGCCGTGTTTGAGCTTATTTGAATGGTCATGAGATGCACTTTAGCTGTAAGTTATCAGTTTAAAAAGAACCTTCTTTAAGGAAGGAAAAGTGAGATAAGAGTTTGCATGAAAGTTCATCCTGTTTTAATAGGTACCTATGTTAGACAAGGAGTTTGAAGGTACCTATTTGAAAATTTTACTAACTTACCGTACTAAAGTCGGTTTTTTTTTGTTAAAATTATTATACTACCTACTGCTTAGGTTGCCTAGCTACAAGATAGGTAGGTAGGTATGGGTGTTTCAGAGACTAGCCAAAATAGCAAAAAGCAGATTCACACAAATTAGCTGCGACATACTCGCAGCTAATTTGTGTGAATCTGCTTTTTGCAAAATGTTGAAGGCATTGTTAGAATATAGATATTAAAAAGTATGGTTAGAACTGTCACCTCCTACGCTACAATTTAATATTTCTATACGATAAACAATAATTAAATTTTTCATGGATTCCGGCATTTTGGATATCTGCAAGCAGACGACGCCGCCGTTTGACCTAATACTTAAGCGGAATCATACAAATTGCCTGCGACAGATGGATAAACTCAACTTTATTGATGAACCTAAATGTAGGTAATACCTACTTACGGCATTTATATAAACATATTAATTAGTAGACCAAATATAGAATATCCTATTTTTTTATACTACTTAGGTGGCAAACAAGCATACGACCTGTCTGATGGTAAGCAGTTACCGTGGCTTATAGACGCTAGCAAGACCTACGTGTTGCCGACCCGAAAATTTTAACACCAGGTTTTATGATGGATTTTCCCTGAGGTACGAAGATGTTTCGTTAAAAATGCATAGGTAACTAAACGAGTGCTGGACACCTGTACATACATACCTTCAGGAACTCCACCGCTGTGTGTACCTAGTCATTTGGCTGTATTCTTTTGTAAGGAGGATGTCTTTCCCCAGTCAGGCTTGCTCACTAGTATGGTGCTCTCTCTTATTAGAACATACCTACCTACCTCCCTAACATACCTACAATTTATTTATTCAGCAATAGAGGTACCTAACTACGCACGAGCAGCCCACATGGGCAAAAATCTCCAACATGCTAAAGACAACAGCCAAAGAACTATAAAGGTATCTAGATATACCAACACACTGACGTATTTGTATTACTCTGTATGAGTAACAAACTCTCTTGCGTAGCTTGTAATTAAGCATCAGCAACGGAGGCTGATTACTGGCGAGATTTCTGTTTATACTAGATACTGTGGAGGCCCATCTCCTACTCGTTTTCTAATTTGCGTGTGTGGGTGAGGTCTCGCTTGGCTTGCAAGAGGTGAGTAGAGGTTTAGGCTAGACTGCTTACTGAATAAAACTTCTCTGGAATTTGTATTCGTTATTAAATTTCACTTTTTTGCACCTACTTATTTTTAATTCACACCAGTAAGTATAAAAACAAAACCGTTATAATTCCTATCGGAATCCGCACATAACCTTTTGTTTTTTTATCCAATTGTAAGTATTTGAAACCATCTCTTTTCTAAACGCCAGAGGTTTATCTATGGTCAGACGGCAGCGAGCGACCACCTATAAATATTTACAGTACTTAACAAGCATACGGTCTGTCTGGTAGTGAGCATAGTTACCGTACCCTATGGTCGCTTGCAACAAATGTGTTCGTGGGAAATCAAGACTGATAGAGCCAGCTGTATTGATGAGGGCTAGCCTCGTGATTACATCCTTACTAATATTATAAATGTGAAAGTTTGTAAGAATGGATGGATGTTTGTTACTCTTTCACGTAAAAACTACTGAACGGATCTGGATGAAATTTGGCACAGAGATAGATTATGGTCTGGAATAACACACACACATTTTTGCAGCGATAACCGACATCCAAGCGGGCGGAGCCGCGGGCAACAGCTAGTACTTAATATATAAGCCAATATATTGCAAATGTTTAACCGCCTCCTTGGTCCAGTGGTCATTGAGTGAGACTGGTGATCACGAGGTCCTAGGTCTAATTTTAGGGTTGGGCAATAAATAGATACTGAGTTTGGCGTGAGCCAAGATTAAAATTCTATTTTTCTTCTAGCACAGGCTTAAAACTGTTAAGATATGCCAGTTTACTTTTTAATAAGGCGCATGTCAATTAACACAGCCTCTAAATTTGTCGTAAAATAGATAATCAGAGAGATTAGAATTAGATAATCGGTCCACCGTTTAAATATACGATGCAACCCGTTGCATCGTATATTTAAACGGTGGACCGATTAGACCGACGAGAAGACACAACAGGGTATTGATCCCGATCAATACCCTGTTGTGTCGTATCTTTAAACGGTGGCTGTGCCAGCACACGCACAGCAACCAGCTAATCTTTGGGATCTCTAGGTGCGCCCGACGTTCCTCTATGAATAAGTGAACACATGGTGTTAGTTCATTTGAGCGTCTCCATGTTTCGGAGAGCACGCTATAAGTTGTTAACAGTCGTTGGAACAACAGTCAACAAAAAATATCTTTAGCCTTTGAAAAAAAAAAACATTTTTCTATTGCAATAATTTATTCCTGAAGAGTTAGTAAAACAATTATGTTTTAAAACTAATATCGATTGACACTTTAATCAAAAACATCACAAGAAAGCTCAATAAATAATTATATCTTAGAGACGAGCATGTGTATAAAATGTTACAAAAGCTTTTATAAAATAAACAGGGTGGTCTATTAATTTTACTTTATTAATTCATATTATACCCTGGTTACTGCTACCTAAATTTAGATAATTACTTATTTTTATGTAAAAAACCTTAGGGGACGCCTATGTCGAGTAGTGAACTTCTTTTCGTTGAGATGATGCTTAAAACATCCTCAATAAAATAATTAGGTTGTTACAAACCTATTTTTGACGTATTGAAATTGTTTATCATTTTAGTCGACGAAAAAAAAGGAGGAGGTTCTCAAGTCGACCCGTATATTTGTTTTTATTTTCGAGAAACGTAGGTATATTAATTACCATCTTATAAAACATAAAAATAATTTATAATATTATTAACTTATCCAACCAAAAGGAAATGCATCGACTATTTACAGTCAGCCTCATGAATACGTAGTTTTTTAATTACAATATTTTGTGTAGTATAAGTACAGCATATGCAGACTGCAAACTTTCTATTGGAGGAAAAGCATATTCGGGTTCTTGACCAGTATAACAATGCATGCGAGCGATCACACTACAACGATTATTTTTTTAGCCGATTTAAGTCCATAGTTTGCGATGGGTCTTATAGTTTAACTTAAATGTTTCATAGTTATATCGTGGAAAATGAGTCTTTTTTTTTCAATATGTATTCATTTTTTGGAGTCCGACTGTACATAGAAAAGTAAAAAAATCCTTATTCTAATAGTATATGCCACCGTTATGTACAAAAGCTATTTATTATTATTAATAATGACAGATTATTTATAAGAAGTAAATGGTTTAATGACAATTGTTAGTGTGTCAGCAGGCGGCATTGACTGACGCTAAGTATTCATTGTATTTCTTCTCTTGAGCTTGTTGTAGTTTCTGCAACTTCTTCACTAAGCCCTTACTGAGTTCTTTACCTTCTTGATCATGTGTAGGTAGCCCCTGAAATATAGAAATACGATTTTTTTATTATTACGTTTTATTTAAAGATATAGAACGACCGATTTATATTATTATATGACACATTGATTCATTTTCTTATTTATTCATTCAGTTGCTCACCTACTTATTTAATCACTCATTAACCAGAACAATGTACAAATCTTTACTTATTACGTTGTAAAGCTATTAGTTAGCTGAATGATAAATTATTATTATTATTGGTTATTAACTCATTCATTAATTCAATCGCTCATTTTTTTCATTCGCTCATTCATTCAATCAATCTTTTTATACCTTAATATAGTGAGTAAAGATGTGTGAAGATGAGTCAAGTAAAGATTTAAGTATTAATTATTTTTTTATTCGAAGTTCTAAGAAGATATTTGAAGGTAGCAGGTACAGTCATATTCCTAAATGTAAAGGTGACAGACAAGCAAGCAGACAAATTGATAATGTGCAATAGCCTGCTTGGTAGGTACAGTTATACTATTCTCACCTTATCATCAAACTGTGAATACTTGTCAGTCTCTTTCTTAAACATTTCGCCGGGCGGTATTTTCTTTTGTTCCTCTTTAGCACGCTGTGCTTCCAACAGCTCCTGCTTTTTCTTCTGCTTCTCTGCTTCTAACCGTTGTTTTTCTTCTCTTTCTTTCATTATCTCTTCTTTGCTTACTAGCTTGACAACTGTTCGGTCTGAAACAAAAAATAGATTAAAGGGCAATCTAAGGAATAAAAATAGGAATGTGTTTTGAAAGAAACGTTTCTCTATTCCAGGGATACTGCATCTTAAAGCCCTAGTGTAAAAAAATGGGTCGGCAACACGCAAGTGTATCCCGGGTAGGTATTGCAAGCGTCCATAGGCTACGGCAACTGCTAAACATCAGGCGGGTTGTATGCTTGTTGCCACCCAAGTAGTATAAAAAAAACGAAAATCGAATGATCTGTGTTCGATTTCCATATTGGATATAATATTGTGTCATCCAATTTTATTTATTTTTTAAAGTGGATCAAAAATATAACTTTTTAAAAGTGGGTCAAAAATATTAATTACTAAGGGTTGCCCGCGACTTCGTCCGCGTGGTAATTTGGAATATTTCCCCCGATTTTGCAACATATCTCACTACTGCTCCGCTCCTATTGATCATAGTGTGATGTTATATAGCCTATAGCTTTCCTGGATAAATGCACTATTCAGTTTTTTTTCCAATCGAACCAGTACTTTCTGAGATTAGCGCGTTCAACCAAACAAACAAACTCTTCAGCTTTATAATATAGATGCTACATGCTATTCTGATATATAAGCTAAACTATAAAATTGTATAGTTTCATCAAATGTTGTTGAAAGAGTTTCGCGATTATAATACTAGTAGTGTTACCAGGTTTGTCCTCGAGGCGCACGCCCAGCTCGGGCAGGTCGTGGTCCCTGAGGCGGTCGCACAGCGCCAGCACGTCGCGCGCGCCCGCGCCCCGCGCCGCCTCCCGCACGCGCTCGCGGAACAAGCTCAGCGCCTCCAGGTACGGGAGCACTGCCTCTTCTAACTGTACACATTCAAATATAAGGTATTGAGTGGCTCTGAACTGAGCTGTAAGGACCTAGATCTGCAAGGTATCAACAAACCTGACATGTCTGTAGAAGTAACTATTTCATTAAAACAGTGAGACTCCTCCGCGCCTTAAAAACTGCTTTGAATCATTAATTCTGCATCTAATCTACGTTTTCAATCGTGTTGGAATATAATAATCTATCTCTGTGCCAAATTTCATCCAGATCCGTTCAGTAGTTTTTACGTGAAAGAGTAACAAACATCCATCCATACATCCATCCATCCATACTGACAAACTATCGCGTTTATAATATCAATAGGATATATAAACGCGTGTTGCCGTCCCTGATAAAATGTTTAACTACTTTCTTGACGTGTTACTTACACAAAGATTGTTAGCATCTCCGACGGGGAAGCCGATGCCTCCACGGGGTCCCTCCACGGCCCCGAACACGTGCAGCACGTCGGTGACGTAGCGCGCGGCGGCCGCCAGCAGCGGCGCGTTTCTCGGCGAGCTCGTGCGCAGGTACACGTGCGCCGCGCCCACCAGCTCGCGCAGGCTGTCCAGCGCGCTGCGGGTGTCGATGTTATCTGACAAATTATTATGTTATATTATAATAATTTTAACAAAAAAAAACCGACTTCAGTACGGCAAGTTGTAAAATTTTCAAATAACTTCAAACCCCTAGTCTAACATAGGTATTAAAACAGGATGAACTTTCATGCAACCTCTTATCTCACTTTTCCTCCCTTAAAGAAGGTTCTTTTTAATCTAATAATCTACAGCCAAAGTGCATCTCATAACCATTCAAATAAGCCCAAACACGGCTAGATTACATTGTTTAATTATGAAGTTCTGTTGTTCAGGCTTCATCATCAGTTCAGTTCAGTGTACCAGTTTTCATTTGCTACATTACATTTTAAAGAAAGATAGAAAAGCATTTATTCGAACATACACAGGATAACAGATATAAACAAAAACAATAGACACATAATAACAAAAACAAGAAAATCAAAGAAAAAAAAAGGAGAAAAGCCCTGGTGTAAAAAACATGGGTGCAACACGCAAGTAATACCTCTGGTATTACAAGCGTTTATAGGCTACGATACGGCTTAACATAAGCTTGTTTGCCACCCTGGTAGTACCAAAAAAAAAAACAAACAAACATCCACTCTCACAAACTTTCACGTTTATTATATTAATAGGATTATGTATCTATAACATATTAAACATAGTACTGTAGCGTCATCTATCTGGCCAATAGAATAACGCCACAATAGTTAGCTCATTGAAATATTATGGCAAAAAAAAATGGTAGAGAAATGTAGCGTTAGTTCACACGATGAGCGTTAACGCGCGTTGTGTTGTGAGAGCAAGATTACCAAAATTTCAAAACAAAGTAGTTATTAGGTTAGGTTAGGGTCTCTAGACGCGCGATTTGAAAACGTGGGTCAGAATTTTGCCTTTTGCCCATAGCTTCTAAAATAATCTGAAAACTTATCTACCTCCTTAATTCACACGATTTTAGCGAATCCTCAGTCTGATGTTGCCAAGAAGTTGTGTGAATTGGTAACATATTGTATTGATTGAGGATCCACAGGTTGTGTTACTTATATAGTTTGATTTTAATATTAAGGATGATGTATATTTCGAATAAGGTACGATGGGGTTTACGTATTCAATAGAATAACAACCCCAATTAAAAAATAAAGATTTAAAAAAAACTCCTTTGTGAAAAAAAAAACACTTACCACATAGTGCAGCATGTACTTGTTCCTTCACTGAAGTGAGTTTTGCGGACAGCTGTTGTTCCTCTGCCGCCCACACTCCGCCGCAACCCTCGTCGTATCCGCTACGTAACGCGTCTTTCACCGTCAGGAAGAACTCCTGGAATTCATGCCTTTTTATTAATCTTCTGTCAGCCGGTTAAATTAGTTAGTCACATATTACGATGTCAAATAGCGTTAGGTTTAGGGGGCATACATAGCAATACTTCCCAAACATACGAAACGAAATTTCTTGTGGTTTCTTTCCATACATTTGCAGCTAATGCCTCCAAAGGGAAATTAAGACAATACGTATTTCGCAGTATGACTTTGATCTTTTGATGGCTTTGATCTCATAGATTTTGAAGAAATTATATTTCGGGTCATTTTTTATATTTTGGTAGGTACTACAAGTACTTTAACAAGATATTCAATAATCGATGAAGAAAGTGTAATCTTTTTTGAATGACGAACTCGTACCATGGGTACAAATATTGTTTAGACAACAATGCCATGCCCTATTACAGTGTTTAAGCTATAGTATATACTTTCATTAAAGACCGTTCAGTACTTTTTGTGTGACTCACATTCAAAAACCCCCACAAACTTTTGAATTTAAAATATAAGTAGGATTACATACTAAATCTATACTAATATTATAAAGCTGAAGAGTTTGTTTGTTTGGTTGAACGCGCTAATCTCAGAAAGTACTGGTTCGATTAGAAAAAATCTTTTTTGTTGAATAGTGCATTTATCCAGGAAGGCTATATAACATCACGCTATGATCAATAGGAGCGAAGCAGTAGTGAGATATTTAGCAAAATCGGGGAAAATATTCCAAATTACCACGCGGACGAAGTCGCGGGCGACCCCTAGTGTATTTATACAGCTGACTCCAAGAGAAGTTGTATCATGTTATCAATATACTGTAATGATATACTGTGACTAAATTATTTTATTTCAATTTATATTATTCAAAGAATGTAAATATGAGTCATTAAAGCGGTATGTTTCAGTTAGCAAATGAAAACAATGTTAAAATACCATGAAGCTTAATATTATTTCAAAATATCTACATACATCTACACTTCATATATTTAGGACGTATGTATTTTATTATACCTACTGTCTTTTTGAATCGCCAAAAACAATAAATAAATTAGTAGCAAGCGAGCCAGCGACTTTAGTGGCTAAAGCGTTATTAGTGTGTAGTCCATATATGGCTGTCCCGAGTCTTGGTTTTCTTTGTGTCCGTTAATTATATGTTTATAAAGTCCTCCGCGACACAGGGCCTAGAGCGGGAGTTGTATATTTTAAAAATAGAACAAGAATAGTAATTTGTGGAATAAAATATTCTCACATTAAACAACTTCTCAGTCTGTATCGCCATATCCATTGTATTTTCAGAATAGTCAAGAGTTTCTTTCCACCCATGCATGAGGAAACCAATACGCAATTGTCTGGCAGTATGACGCCGCAGTGCCTCTGATATCGTCACGAAGTTCTTCAGACTCTTGGACATCTTGCAGCCTGCGATTGTCAGGTGGCCTGTATGGAGGAAGTAGTTCACCCAGCCTGGTTCATCGAAGTGTGCCTGTGGACAAAATAACAACTAAAATAGGATATATGGCATATGAGCAAGCTGTTCCTGTTTTTATGTTACTTAGGTAGCAAACAAGCATACTTCCCGGCTGATGGTAAGCAGTTATCATAGCCTATGGACGCTTACAATACCAAAGCTATCACTTGCGTGTTGCCTACCCAAAAATTAACACCAGGATTTTATGTACGTACCGCTGTGTAGTCATTTGGCTGTGGTCTTCTGTATGGGGAAGGGCTTTCATCTTGTTAAAGAACACAGTTAAAAGACGATAGGGAAGAGGAAAGGGACAATGAAAAAAACGTTTTTTTATTAAAGTTAAACTAAATGAAGCGTGTGAACGCCGCTTGCGAATGCCGCGGGTCTTTGAATCACAACTTTAGGAGCATTTTCACTGAAGCGGAGACGACGAGCGGAGTGGCGTTGGGTAATTAAGTGGGTATTTTAATTTAAGAGTGATATGGAATGCAACCACACAAGTGAGCTACCCTGACTGGGAAAGGACCGCCACTCTTTCACTGGCCTGTTGGTCTAGTAGTTATTGACCCTCATTGCTACGCTGGCGGTCGTAGGTTCGATACCTACACGGGACAAAACTTTGTAAGGTGTCATTTGTGGCCGTGAATTGTATGTTTGTAAAGTCCCCCGAAACACAGGGCTTGTTCCCTAGTGCGGGAGTAAAAAAACCTATTAAAAAAAATCATGAAAATGTAGCCGAAGTCTAAACGGTCAGCACGCTCATCGAGAGTAAGGCTCAGCCTTAAATACACAGCTCCGCTCAGCAGTAACATACGATCAGTAAATCTGTCACAACTGGAGAAACTTACCTCACTCTGAGCCAACTCATTATCATGATGAGGAAACTTGAGATCAACTCCACCGGTGTGAATATCCAACTTATTGCCGAACACGTCGGAGGCCATGGCCGAGCACTCTATATGCCAACCGGGCCGACCTGCACCCCACGGCGACTCCCAGGAAGGTTCGCCAGCTTTACTACGCTTCCATAAAGCAAAGTCGTTTGGCGAACGCTTTTCATTTGTGTCGTCTGTGAGATCGCCTAGAATATAATAAAATAAAATTAGATATGATTAAATGTAATAATAAACTGGACAGTTGAGGACTTCTCTGTCTTTCAGCCGGAAGAAGTTCTTTGCTAGACAATAACCATTGAACATTATTATTTATATTTTATATTAAGTATTGTATTAGACGAATAAATAATTTTAAAAAATAGAAGCAAAATTATTAGTCGCAAAGTGAAAACGAATTATATATTTTTTTCATAAATTCGTATTGATAATATAATCAGACTGTCACATTCCCGTTAGTAGTTCACATTTTTGCCGTATAGTTGTTTTGCGGAAAAGTGACAGCAATATATAGACTTCAAAAGGTTCTTCAGTGATTAACTATTTTGCTCACTTCTGTGCTCTCTTCTATAAAGAAACATTTCTATTAATAGCTGGAGCTAGTAATACCTATACTCTCACATAGAAATAAAACTACACTGCTGCTATATTTGCTATTTGGCTGTGGTCTTCTGTAAGGTGGAGGTTTTTCCGCAGTCGGGCTTGCATGCTAATATGGTACCCTACGTCTCTTAGAAGTATACTAAAAAACAATGTTTAATTACCTTCACCCTCTTGCAATGACTTCGTATCACCATAAGCTTCAGGAACTAATCTCGCATAATAATGTTTATCCTCACTATCAAACTTACTGACACTAAAGTACACAGAGCCATTAGATTCATATGCTAGGCCATTGTCTATAATTTTCTCTATAAACTTTATTATTTGTGGTACATATTCACTTACTCTTGTCAAAATATCTGGTGGTAATACCTGTAAAGAGATAAACAGCATATAAATAAGCAGCAGTGTAAAAAGCTGAGATAAAATACTTTGAGGGAAAAGAAGTGTATATATTTATATTACTTGGGTGGCAAACAAGCATAGCCCATCTGATGTTAAGCAGTTACCATAGCCTATGGATGCTTACAATACCAGAGGGATAATTTGCGTGTTGCCGATCCATTATTTTACACCAGAGCTTAACGTTTTCCTATCCCAGGGCATATGGAGTATCCCTGGGATTGGAAAATGTTTCTATCAAAACGCAAGTCATAATGAGCACTGGAGACCTGCATTCACACACAGGAACACAACTACAGTGCTGTGTGTAGTGAATTGGCTGTGGTCTTCTGTAAGGTAGAGGTCCTTTCCCAGTCAGGCTTGTTTGCTAATATGGTGCCCTACCTTTCGTAAATTATTTACTTTTGAACTATTGCATTGCATGATATTCAATATTATATCATCATCATCTCAACCCATCAACGTCCCACTGCTAGGCACGGGATGTTATATACTTGAGTATTAATACGATCATGCTTTATTTACCTTTAGATTGCTTAACGTTTCAACCATGCAGCCATGTTGCATCAGCCGTGGTCACAAGCTAGATAGACTTAGATTATTCTACTACACAAATGGAGACCTGATACTGCTCCACCGGTCACTTTGTGACTACGGCCAGTATACCCTGGTCGTATTATCAAACAATCTAAAGCATGATTATTATTTATACCCAAAGTATACATCGAACCACTACATGCCACACAGTAGTAAACCTTAAGCCACTGAAACAACAGTGCACTTCAGTGCAGCTAGTCAGATTTTAATGAAATGTAATACCATTAATAATGTTAATCATGACAGCGTCTTTAGCTGACATTTTTTAAATTATTTAATTTCTTATGCAATTTTTGCACAATCATATTTTCATTGTTACTTAAGCTTGTATTAAAATTAAACTTATTATTATGGTGAACATGCTTACATTAAGAGCTTTCATGTCTTTATGGAATTCATTTTCCCAATACCTGGGCAATGTTGTGAATATTGCGTTATCAGTGACCGTTGCACCTAGCTTGCTGTCCAACCATTCTGATATTGGACCTTTTGCTGATTGTAATAGATCACATTTTGCTTTGGAGATCTTTTCTGCATCACCAACTTCTACTGCGGACTTTACAGTTTTGACTGCACCTGCAATACTACAAAATATTACAATTAGAATAATAGTCTTTACTTATAAGATTAATGTGAAAGAAAGCCCACCATACGTTACCATTTATTGTGAATTTAATTACAGAAAAGCCTAATATAAAAATTTGGCCCAACCCGGGTATCAAACCAGGGACCTGTTATCAGCAATAACAGACCACTAAACAAACAAGGCAGTTACCAGACATATAGATACAATAAAAAGTGATGCCTCACACAGAATTTTATGCTTTTTAGCCAATAAACATAAAGTTCATAATGCTTCACCATTGTTGGCATTAAAAGTCTGACCTTCACTACTGCCACTATGTAAAGCTATAAAGGTATGTACAGAATGTAATGAACCACTAACTATAACTATGATAAGAATGTTTCTATACACAGAATTAGTCACACTCATGTAATACATTAATCATAATGAATGTATTCACATTTACTAGCATTCTTCTAAAATTATAAAGATTTTCTAAAGATTTAATTAATAATTTCAAAAGTTTGTATAAAGGAAATTGTTTATTTAAAACTTGCTGTCTGTGTCTTGTGTCTGTGGCATTGCTCCTGTAGTGTGTTGATAAAAAGTAGCCTATAGCACTCAGGGATTTATATTTTTTTTATAACATTAGTATAATAATAGTAATAGCAACCTATATTATGTCTGACTGCTGGGTACAGTTATTTTCTCATCATCATTGAAGTTTCATCATCTCATCAAAATATTGTCTTTTTTTTTTCTTTCAAAAAGACAGCTCCAGCACTAGAGAACAAGCTTTGTGTCGCGGGGGACTTTACAAACATATAATTAACGTTCACAAATGACACCCAGACTTAGAACAACTTTTTGCGGGTCACACAAAATATTGTCCTGTGTGGGAATCAAACCCACAACCTGCATACAACAGCAGGCACATACTGCGGCCACTGAACAACGAAGGTTGTCCAATCAAAAGAGAGAGATGCATTTGTATAGATTGAAGAAAAAAAAGAATTCAAATAGCTCATGAGGGCAAAATTTGCTGAATACTACTATTAGTGTGACCTGAATACTTCTGTTAAATAACCACTTACCAATCTAACGTTTTTTGCATAGCATTCTTTTTATCTGGGTCAACTGTTTCTTTTAATACATCCTCATAGTAATTGACTACCGTTGTTGCATCATCTATGATATCATTCAAACTCTTCTTTTCAGCAGTATATTTCTCAAATAAATGGTGTTGCCGTGCTCTTTTTATAATTTTATCATCAATATCTGTGATATTCATTACATAAAGAATATCATAGCCAAAATAGTTAGACATTATCCGTCTCAATATATCAAAGGATATGTATGATCTGAAATGAATAACAAAAATTAAGGTTGTGGCATGAGCTCCCTGCCAAGGTTTTCCCAAGAGACTATAGCATGGGGTTCTTCAAGAAAGGAGTTATAAGGTTTTTAAAGGGTCGGCAACGTGTGAGTGACACCCCTGGTGTTGCAAACGTCCATAGGCTACGGTAACTGCTTACCATCAGGCGGGCTGTAAGCTTGTTTGCCACCTTGGTAGTATAAAAAGAAAATTAAAGACAAACAAAAAAAGAAGTTACCTTGAAGTAAACAGCAAAAGTATTTTATTATGCTATATTATTAAATCATTCTATGTATATAGTATAATACATAAGTATTTCCCTTCTATAAAAAATATGTGTTTAAACATGGATATGCGGGAAAGGCCCACCATACAAAACTTCCCTCCTGCTCTCCATGACAGATACAAAATAGAAGTAGGGCACAATACAAGCAAGAAAGCCTGTCAGGGGAAGGACCTCCATGATACAGAAAATCATGTGTAGTTGTATTCCTGTGCAGTACAGGTCTCCAGTAATCATTTTAAAAAAAAGTGGTAGTATAAAAACATATTATTCAACATTGAAAACCCAACTGAGCAGTTAGTATTTCACAATGTGTCACTCTATGTTATACAAGGCCAGCAACATTGAACAATGAATACATAAAACTGTCGCTGCAAATTAAAGAGTAATGAAAATAAAAATTAATAATATTATAAAATAAATTAGACATTACTTACATACAGACATAATAAGACTCACGCCGGTTTTCCAGAGGTGTGGGCAGACAGAGACTATGACTTAGATATAATAATTCTTTCACTACATTTGCACTAACATTATTTAGGACTGCACAGTGTCAGGGTGCTCTTTATCTAACCTTACTTTATACACACTCATAAACAATGTAAAGCTAATAACCACAACAGGTTATCTGGACACTTACCTAGCATGTCCCATGTGGGAAGCATCATATACGGTAGGACCGCAACTGTACCAGTTGATACGATTTCCATTGGCACAAACAAATTCCTCCTTTTGTCTTGTTAAACTGTTATAAAGTTTTAAAACAGGCTTTTTGTCACTTCTTGCCGGCGGAGACCAATTCGGTTGACTTCTTTTAGACATTTTAGGAATACTTTTATACACGTAACCTCACGAAAATGTTTATTGCTAGTTTAGTACTTAGCAGACGAAAAAACAGTAAATTATTTATTCTAATATTTAAGTTATCACTTTATAAACTTGTTTTATCGCCACGTACCGATTTCCTGCATGAGTTTTATTCATTCAGTGACAATGACAGATTGAGTGAGATTTTTTGACTTTTTGTGACCATCTGTTTTCCTTCCTGTGTTGTGGTTTTGATCTGAAATTT
The DNA here is from genome assembly GCA_947095525.1 of Trisateles emortualis. Classification (NCBI taxonomy): domain Eukaryota; kingdom Metazoa; phylum Arthropoda; class Insecta; order Lepidoptera; family Erebidae; genus Trisateles; species Trisateles emortualis. The sequence continues at coordinate 12,258,926 of OX352736.1, read as the reverse complement.
TGAGGTTGACAAGAATGACAACTATAATGATGTTCGCATCCCTGTTTAATATAGTTAGTTCTCTACTGAACTTAAAACTAAAAATTAAACCTTTTTGTTTTATAAACGCGAATGTAAACCATACCTTAGCAGAAAAAAAAATACTTCAGTATAAGTTCTTCTTTAAAATATAGCTAATTCAAATTATCATAAAACATAATACATAAAACAAAGTTTATTATTTTATTTACATACATAACAGAATTTTCTTTTTAGTCGAGTTGGATTATTCATGCACCTATCATACAGCACTATTAACTACACAACTTAAGAGTTGTACACTCAGAAAATTGACTGTTTCTTTCCTTCTTAAGTAAAAACATGACATAAATGAAATTGATAAAAAAAGACAAAACTATCGATACATGATATTTTTGTCGCATATAAAAATCTACTTGTTCTGGTTTGTACATGTGTGTGTTGTGTTATGAACAAAAATAACTAATCTACCCACAGAGTACTTTATAATCTACTTATACATACGTATTTCTACGCGTTTATCTGAAAGTTGCGACTACTGTATTCATAATTTACCTAAATTCTTGTGTATTTTCGTATTGTTTCATCCAAAACATACAATCCTTTTGGACACCATGGCTCTCTGTGTTTGTAAATGCCTAAATGTAACGCTTGAAGGTGATAAACTTGAAGACAATGTCGATATTGGGAACCTGGAGTTAACATCCATGGAACAAAGGGATATTTTTTTCAGTGAGGTACCGTCAGTAAACATGTCTTGACCTTGACTTATAGGAAGAGGTATTCATTACTCAAATTGAGTAAAATATGAATGAAACTGAGTCCCTAATATTCCGGACATAACTAGTTTGGTATAATTTCAAATGTATATTATGTATAATACACAAGTACATGTGCGTTCGGCACTGTTCCGACTTGTTTATGTTCGCACGTAGTAGAATCTAGATTTTCTCTGTTGCTATACACTCAACCGCTAACCATAATACCTACAGTTTTTATGATGAACTTTATTAAAGCCATAACTATCCATTGCCAGATAGAATATAAACAAACAATAGTTTGTTCTGTTTAGTATATAATAAAGAGGTTTCTATAAAAATGAAAATATTGTTGTTCCAGAAATTGATATCATGTTCGGTGACCAGTCTTAAGGTACAATTGACCCAGCCAGCTCTGGTGGACCAGCGCATAGTCGGCAGATGGACCATACACAGCTGCCTAGCATGTGGCCAACCTACTCATGCCATATCACATGACAAAAACGGTCCATATGCATTGCTTGTTAATAAAGTTAATCAGGTCAGTATCACTTTCAGTGTACAATTACAATAGTCAGCTGTATGATGGCTATTATTTTAGTTTTGTGAGTTATGAACATACTTTTAATATGCTTGATAGTCGGGCATATATATCTGAGGAAATATTTTCTGTTTATATCTGTTTTTTTAGAGTTACACTTAAGTTTATAATGTGAATAGGTATTGCCTTACTCTTTGGGCTAGTGGTTGATATTCTCTCTCTATCTCAGTGATCACAAGATTCCAGTTTTGTGTTGGTGAATTGTACATTTGTAAAAATTCCACCATAACACAAGGCTTGTTCCTTTGTTTAGGCATATCTTTTAAGATTATAGCTTTTATATCCAATAAATATGTTAAAATTTAATCTGTATATCATAACATGTGGTATATCTGTACTAAGTGCTTATCAAAATATTGAGCTAGGTTTGCCTGCACTGTACATGATGTATAGGCATTTTTTTTAATAGCTAGTAAATAAATGCTTTTTTAAGGTTTAATAGTCAACATGGTATCTTCTTATATACCTATATTATTATAATAAATGAGAAAACATCTTTATTAGTTAAAAATTCTTAAATAATTAATTAAATTTAGTATTAGATATTTCAAAACCCTGGGGGATTACTTTTAATTCACACATTATCCTTATTCATAAAAAATTAAACAGTGTTGTTATTTTTGTCTAGAAATTTATGGTAATGTTTTTGTTTTTAATCTTATCACTGAATGATAGATCACTTGGCCCTGATTTAAGGATTACCTGTTTATGTTGCAGACGTCACAAGAACGTATAAATAATTTAAAGAAATCAAACAACTATTCACCCGTATTTAACTTGTTAGTGCCAGAAGTTACTAATGACATTGAAATGAAAGAAAACATGGATACGAATAACTTTATGTACAACGATAAGAATGTGTGGCTGCCGACTCAGCAGGTGATCGGTACTCTTAGCAAACAACTCAATCAGACACTACAGTCACAGCTTGAAGCCGTAGAAGAAACCGTCAGACAATTCAGAGATCAAAAGTATGCAGAGTTTGAAGCCTACAGAGAAAGAGCACACAGAGACCACAAAATTTTAGCTAGGTATGAAAAGATACATAATTGGTATTTAAGTAGTTATTGACGGGTTGGTATAGGGTTTTGTTTCAAGTATTTTCTCTCATGCAGTGGATATTGTCAGACAATATCCACTAAAGGAGTGCCTTTAGTGGAGTATAGTAGGCTCATATCCCTTCAAATTTATGGAAGAGACCTGTGCCCAGCAGCAGTGAGACGTTTTGATTGAGACAGTTGAGATGATTTAAGTTTACTATTAGGCTACTTTGGAATACACATTAATATTGGTGTGCTCTCAATACAGCGTAGGAAACAGTGTAGACCCTGATATTTCCTATAAAAATGTTCATTTCTAAATAACAATACTACATTCACACTAAGATGGTTATGATTTCTATGAGTATAGTCTCTAGTTCACTTGAGAAAAAAATATTAAATAATGTTTTGCATGATGGCATATTGTCTGGTCGACAACATGCGAAGTATGTTATTGCAAGCATCCACAGGCTACACAGTACATGCTCATTTACATCATGTTAGTGGTGTATGTCGCAAACGAGCCTAAAGTATCAATGATTTTTAAGCCATACTTGTCCTTTCTCTTTGTGAGAAAAATCGTTGTTAGTATGTACTAACTTTTTAAATAGCATTATAATGTTGATGATGATTGTTGCTTGTTGTAGTATTGTAAGCAAAGCACGCAACAACGCAGAGCGTGAGAGCTGGCGGACGGACGCGTCGCTCGACAACGGACCCCCCTCGCCACAGCTACCTCCTCTACAGAGACGAAGACTGTCCTCTATCAAAGATTCCAAAAAATTACAACAAAATATTCATAAGGTATGTATTATGTATATATATTCCAGCAAACAACTATCATAACATGTTTTTAATGACCTAATTTGGTAGTGTAGCACAATATTAATAGCCCTGCTACTACGTTAAGCGTACGCAACGCGTATAGCAGCTGGTCAGTGAGCGCTCGGTACCACTAGCAGCGGCGACCATCTCATCTCACCATCTATACTCATCTGAAGCACACTGGACATCACGACTTCGGGTTATATATTACACAACGAATTACCTTTAATAATAGTTAGTATTTATGGTATAGGAAGTGATAATATGACTAATTTCGCTTTTAAAATATTAAATTTTCGTGATTATAGGCTAACAGACAGATGCCTCCAGAAGAGGACTCGTTGGATGCTGAAGACCTATTTGACTTAGAAGGCATGGACTCCCGCAACATCATGCTCTCTGATCAAGATGACTATGACTCTGACCGTAAGTTAATATACTAAACAGTATAATTTATAAGTAAATGGACTATGTCCATTAATGCTATTCAGATAAATTCATACACATTGTGTCGAGTATCTAGGCATAATAATAGACAGTACATTGTCTTGGGAAACTTATTTTTCTGTAAAATAGAGTAGATGCAGAAATCAAAATACAAACATTCATACATTGTTTCAATCTTTTGCATTTATAATATCATAGTATAGATTATTGCGACTGCCAGGGAAATGCACAAAGGCCCATCTGAGGAGCCAAGTGTGGAAAACGCCACGCCAGGGGAATAATAGAAAAAAAACCCAGTGAGTCTTGCACTCCCTTGTTTATACCCATACGAGAGGTTAATACGTTTCATTATTTACCGTGCAGATGTAAGCCATGCCCAGCCGGCAGTTTTGAATAGTACATTGTTTAACAAGAAAAGAAAATTACTTTTTTTTTTCTTATCGTTTGGTTAGTGGCCAACCTGGTAACAGAGTTATTTAGATCGCCCATATTTAGGCCTCTGTCCTGATTTAACGACTGATAACAGTCGGGACCGACTTAACGTGCCCTCCGAAGCACGGAGACGCTCAGATGAAATTACTGTTTAAAAATTAGCATAGTGTAAAGTGCTTTTTATCCTACATTTCCGAGAAAAATAAATATTTATTTCTAAATAAGTAAATTCTCGTCGATAATTTGTATGAATATAGTGACGTATTTTCTACCCTGTTTTTGAAGACGGTGAAGGTTAAAAGTGAGCAGGTATTTTAATTAAAAACAGAATAATTTGTCTCACAGCCTAAACAAAACGACACACACCGACCACGCGAGCGAAACGTGATGTCGATAGAAAGTACACAGGAATATTGTGACTTTTTCTTAGTGATTTTTTTGCACTGGGGAATGTGATAGTCACAGAATAGTTTATTATTAAAATAGTTATTGATTTCCAATCAAAAATTACTTTAATAATAAAGTGCGTGTCGTTTACTATAACAATGTCTGTGGAAATAAACGAAATTACTCCTAGTTCATAACTATATTATATACTACAAATTATGTTGTTTATAAGTAAATACTAGAATTGTTTTTATTTTATATTCAGCAGAAGACAGTAACGACGAAGGTATTCATATCTCTCGTCCACGCGGCGGCGGCGGCGGTGTTGATGTGATCGCTCGCTCTCTGCCCATGAATATGCCAAAGTTTCCTAATGAACGTCAGACGCAAAGAGAGTTTGATGACGACGTAAGTACATAAACACTCCTTCTTCTAATTCGTTTCGCTTTTGACGGAGCGGTCGTGTTCACGAAGATTGTTTCATATGGAAGAGGACTTATACACTAGGAAATTTGAATTTAGAAAATAAAAAACAAAAAAATAATTTTAACAGTCAATTTAAGCCGCTAAGGCGTGACAAGCCAGGAAATCCATCAGATAAGGCGTAGGCAAATCAATGTTAGCTTCTCAGAGTGGTGACAGACCCGAAATGTCATAGGGGGATACAGGAAGTGCCTTGGCAAACCAAGGTTTTCATCTGGCTAGTGAGGAGTTATTTATAATTTTAACCACCCTAACCAGGTGGGTTGGGGTTGACATCCCGCTGGTGGTGTCTAGGGGATTTCATCCGTCTATTATTGTCTTACGATGGTCTAAAAAGTAGTTATTAAGTTGAGACATGTCTCATTCCAGGAGGAGCCACAAGACATAGCAGCAAGTATCAAAGCGCTGGCACGCTCAGTGCACGGTGACGTGTTCGACCTGCCCCGCCCGCGGTTCTCCACTCAGATCTAGCGCGACTCGCGGCCAACACTCTCTCGATAATGTTCTCGTAAGATTCGTTTCATGCTGTATACGGACAACAACTGCTTTACAATAACTAAATTCAATGATATCTCGTCGAGTTGTGCATTACTATAGTGTGCTTGAGTTATTATTAGAGGTCGCTAGTTAACGATTGTATTTACCTATCTTACTTATATACTGTGTATACTTTTCTTTTTAATATAATAGTATGGATAATACTTTTGGAGTAAATTTACAAATACTGCATTCATCATCATCATCTCAAACCCATAAACGTCCTACTGCTGCATGCATTGTATGGTAAATATTTAGATTTAAGAAAAATAAGTCAGAAATAAAATAAGCATTTCCGGAAACCTGTGTCCGGGAATTGTGTTTGTAAAGTCCCCCGCGATGTAAAATTAAACAGTTTCCGGAATTCCAGGATATTTTAATTAAATTAATTACATCCGAAAAATCCATGTTGTGATAAACTATCGACTTTAGGTAAATACAATCCTTAATTTCCTATCACTATTTATGACACATTAGCCACACATTGGTGCTTACATATTGTGATCACAGTGACCCTAAACCTAAATTGTGAGTATATACCTGACCTAAGTGACAATACGCTTCGTACATACAAATATAATATGGCAGCTAGATATATAATATTTAGATATAACATAACTGATTTGGGAGCCCTCTAATTATTATAAGATATGAATATATATATGAAAGTAGAAATTTAGAGGCTAAAATATTATTATAAGCAGAGTTATTATATAAAAAAAGAACACCAAATCGTGCTAATGCCATTTTTACACAATACACTATTTTATTCTTTGAAAGTTTTACAGGGCAAATATCATGCCATCTCTATTGTTCTCAGCAAGTTAAACAAAGACAGCATGTAAGTTTTTATACCTTTTGTTACCCTACGCACCGACCGTGATCGCACGGGTTGAAAATCTTCAAATTATTATACGATTTAGACATTTAGACACGTAGGTACATTGCCTTGTAAAACTAACATGATGTAAATGAGCCTTAATATTTTTATATATTAAATACAATTTTTGACAGATACATAATTTTGAATGATTTAGTAAACGCCACGTTGTATTAAACGTCCGTTATGTTGAGAACGGTAAGTATATTATAAAGAGGAGGTACATTTTGTTAAATTACTTTAGTATATCTCACGAGCTAGTACATCGCAATGCGCCATTTACACGAAGCCAGTTTTGCAAGGCTAGTCATATTATCACATAACATCTCTGTTCTTAGCACTATATAGACAGCGTGAAACTTGCATTCCAAAACTTGTATCGTGTAAATAAGCTTTTTGTGACTAGCAACTACTGCAATGTCAATTAAAATGTGCAAATTTTTTATATTTTACCATTTAAATGTTGCTTTTGGTAACAGAAAAGCTAAGTAATCTAGCTGTTAGAATTTAGGACGTTTGCAAATTGGACGTATATTCATGCATATAAATAAGCTCGTTTTTACCCGTTCATAATTGCTTAGGCTTATTTTCGCGTATTTGAATAAGATCATTTTTACACGTTCGTAATTAAGTGCTGGTGACGTACACGAATACGTACGAGCGGATATACGGCTAACAGTTCGTATATAGTTACGGAGATTGATACTAACTGATTCAAACTGGGTTACGTTAAGATAATAATATTTATAAGCTTGTGCCATACAAGCTTATATTATAAACGGATGCTTATTTTATTAGCTTGTATCATACGAGGTTATATGACGGGCGGGCTAAGGTGGGCACTGTCAAGTGGGCCGTATACTAGTTTGTCACCAAAGCTAAAAAACGGGCTTATATTATTATTAGAAAACGTTTGTTTATTTATAAGCCCGTATTATACCAGCTTATACGTTCCGAAAATACGTCCAATATGTTAACACCAATCCGTGAATAAAAAATCGATAGTTGCGACAGTGTCGTGAAGATTTAAAATAAGTCGACCTAAGTAACCATGCCATATTAGAGTGAAATAATTCTTATCGGCCTTCGGTACCTACAGTACATATATAACATTATGTAACTAATTGGTTCCCGCAGTTTGATCCGCGTTAAATTTGGATTTCGTCCTGTGTTACGTTTATTATTACTGCCATGCTCCCTTTGAGCCGTCGCGTGATTTTATACAGCCATTGTTTCTCAAGAATTGGGCTATCGACTTGCTAAAATATTTTTCAAACAAGCAAACTCTTTAGCTTTACATATATTATTGTTATAGAGATATGAAGCTGAAAAGTTTGAACGCACTTATTCAAGGATCTACCAAGTTCTATTTGGGAAATTCTTTAGCACTTTATAGCCCACTGGATGCCAGCTCTAAACTTCGTCTGGGTTAAACCATTTTTGTCCGGTTAGCTACTGATTGAATTTCTAAAAAATATTTTCTGCTGATTTAAAAAACCATTGTGCAAAAATTTTAGCCTCTGCGTTTATTAATCATTAAGTCAGTCGGCTCAAGTAATTTTATGTGTATAGATTTATTGAGGTTTAGAAGGAATCCCTAACCTAGCATCAAGAAGCAAAGCAGTAACTATAAATGTGACACGGGATGAAATCAAAATGTAATGCGAGTGAAACCTAGGGGAACAGCTAGTATATTATATGTGAAGTGAGCTGTGTCTTGATGTCAGTGAGTTTTGTTATAAATCGATGTAAATAATAATAATTTTTATATAGATGATGACAAGTAAATATAAAATATGAATAATTGTTAACATCAAAGTCATATCCACGTTAATAGACGTTTCTATTATTTTTATCTGGTGTTATCTTAATGATAAGTGAAAAGTGTACAAAAATATTAATACCTTGCATTTCTTACTAGTCTTTTAGGGTCACGAAGTTTTTTTTGTCATTGTTATTCATTATATTCAGTAGGTAGAATTATTAAATCGCATACATTAAAAATCATAAAAAATGTACATAATATAAAAATCATTGTTATTGCTTTGGATAACGAATACATTATATAAAAGAATGAAAATCTTTTGAAAAACATTTATTTTTATATCAAATATTTTGAATGTTTATGTAAATCGTACAACAGTTGATGGAGTAGGACTTGGTATGCAGAAATGTCTCGTTAGTAGTGTTTACTTTTTTAGGTGCAAAACACAGAAATAGAGTCTGTCGTTGGGGTGGTTATAGCTGCGGAACGTGCGGGCGCGGGCGCGAATTTTGATCCGTCCTATAAGACATCGAAAAATTGACATATACACAATAGCATAGTGATGGGGTAACAAGCGCGGGCGCACAAAAGCCACGACACGTAGTCGCCCACGCCTCTCTCAAAACTATGAATAGTTACGATGCGAATTCGCATAGCGGTAAAGTGCGATGCGAATTTGTGTGAAAAGGCGTTACTTCAACGACATGTTTCGTAAAAAGTATTGCTCACTGCTGTTATTGATAAGATGATTGTAATAAAAAGAAAGAAGATTTTGGATGCATTTAACCTTATCTAACCGACATAGAAAGAATGCATGGTTCTAAGTTCTAATTATTTTGCCAAACTCTCGCGATGCATTATTGCGAGCTCATATATTTAACAATGCTACTTTGCATCGCAGTTCTGTGTATGGACCCTTAATGTGTTTTAAATTGCGTCGGTTACATATATTTTGCATCAAGAGAGAGATAGAGAGAGAGAACGAACTTGTCCGCGCCACGCTAGCGTCAGACGCCATTTCTGTGTCTTTGCGCCTCATTACTTGATTTATTCTATAAGTTAGGCTATAATTACGTTTTCTTATCTCGTGTGTTTCATTATGAACAAGAAGAATCATAATTTTAGCGTCTTCCAATAGCACTGATATGTTAAAAAAAAGAGTAAAATGTGATTATAATTTTCAGTCAGTTGTTTATAATTTAGCTAAAAACTAATTAAATTGTTTCATTGGTGTGACTTTTATGAGATGGACCTTGATTGTATGTTTAGAAGTATGTAATAAATATTGAACGTGAACTAAACTCTTATTATTTCCAAGTTACCTTCGTTTCTTAAATAGATTTCATCAAAATGAACTGCAATTACTAATAAAAAAGGTATGAGGAACTGCAATGTCGACCATCTACCGAAAAACCAAAAGACGGCTCTACGCTTAACATTGATTACTGCACGAAAAAGTTTATACGTTCTAATCAAATCGGAACGACCTACGTGACCCACGTCAGTGATGTATCAACCGTTACCATGGTTACGGCGTCACAACAAACTTGTCTAAAATAAGATTAACCATAGTAAAGTTTCGCTATTTATTGTAGACAAAATGTTGAGTTCGCGTTATTATAGTGCATCGAGGCTCGGTACTGATGCGAAGCCTCGGACTGCGATGATTGTAGACGAAGATGATGACCTATACACTGGGTTCAATGAAGTAGCCCCGGCGCTCGACACGAGGAACTTGCGCGAAGACCAGGACTTTCAGGAGACGCTACGTACTGCCGGCATCGGTAGAAAGGTCCCAAGTCGGATGGGCACTGGGGTTCGTCATTTTATTTATTAATTGTCCTTTGTTAACCTGTAAGCAGCTACTAAAGTTTGCACGATGTACGTCACTACATCGCGTGTATAGGTCATTTTATACAAACTAAAACAATACTATAATTTAATACCTATATAATTGAATAGGTATCTATTTTTAGCAATGTTTATAAGCTTTAATCATTGCTAAAAATATAATCAGACAGGAGCCTGCGATTATAAAATAATATTTTTTGTTTAATAATGTTTAATATGTATATGACATGACAAAGATAATGAAAAAATAAAATTAGGACTTTGTTGAACTCTTGTAGTTCAGAATTTTGCCCATTGGGGCTTCTAATCTCTCTATTCTTGAAAATTTTGAAGCTATAGTTAGAAGAGAATTCAATTATAGGCCTAAAGGGCAGGTGATCAATATCTCATAACAATTATTAGGTACAATCGATTTAAATGGTCTATGAATGATTTGTATAATTGCAAACTATCATAACATTTAAGAGCAAACAGTAAATAAAAGCTTATCTCCTCGATGATAGCTCGCTCTACCTTCATTTTTTGACGAAGTGCAAGACAAAGACTCGACTGCCTCGGTGGTCCAGTGGGCGCAGTATGCACCTGCTGTGCACGAGGTTGTGGGTTCGATTCTCACACAGGACAAAACTTTGTGTGACTCACAAAGAGTTGTTCTGAATCTGGGTGTAATTTGTGTCCGTTAATTGTATGTTTGTAAAGTCCCCGACCCAGAGCTTGTACTCTAGTGCGGAGTTGTGTTTATAAAAAAAAAGATTCAGCTTTAACATAGGTATGAAACGGTAATTTTATAATAACGCTATAGATGATGCGCGTGAGTACAGTGAACGTACGCGGGAACAGTTCACGTGGCGCCACAGCCGCACGTCCTGTCACCGCCGTGCGCGCCGCGGGGTACACGTCCGCTACCAGGGACTTGCCATCCAGAGATGAAGTCAAGGAGGACAGGTAAGCTACGATCCCTTTTTATTGCCGCAGTGACAAACAAGCGTACGGCCCACCTGATGAGTGATGGTAACTGGTAAGCAGTTACAATAGCCAATGGACGCTTAGGTACTTTACCAAGAGCACAACTTTATTTTTAAAAAAGTTATCCTGCAATGAGCACTGGACCAGGAGACCTATAGATAGATAGATAACTTTATTGTACACCAAAATACATAATTTCTTACATAACATTTTAAAAGGTAATGTACAATGGGCGGCCTTATCGCTAAAAGCAATTTCTTACAGACAACCTTACAACAATACTCACGTGCAGGGATATAAATACACCACTGTGTATTTGGGTGCGGTTTTTTGTAATCTTATAACAAGACAAGAACAAGTTCGGTCCCCACACTGATAATAAAAGTCGTATGTTTCACAAGTTGTTCCTATTCTGAATGTATTTTATTTTAAATCTCCCGCTACATAGAAATGTTCAAAAATCCAGCTGTCCTGCTCTTAGTGCCATACCACCTGCACTTTAAACGATATCTGCCTGATAATGCCATAGAGGTTGCTAAATTATAGACTTGTTAATTGAATACTGATTTTACAATCGGCGGAAGAGAAGTCTATATTTTGTCTTTGTCTTTTTCAGTATCGAAGAGCGAGTAAAACAGATGGAGGCGCGAATCATGACTTTGGTTGAGGAGTCATGTATGCTGACCGCACGTCCTGACGCTGATGACGACAATGCACCTAAGAAAGAAATGGATTTAGGACAGGTGACTTATATTTTACTATATCTTATAAACAACAGAAGTGGTCAAGGATTGCTTAGTCAATAAGTAATACATTCCTTAGTGTAATGCTGATACACGATCATGCTTTATTTACCTTTAGATTGCTTGACGTTCCGACCATGTTACACCGGCCGGGGTCACAAACTGATAGGTGGAGCGATGTCAGGACTCGCGGGCGACCCCTAGTCTCTATATAATGCTGCTGTATTTCCGAATAAACTAACTAAACTATTTCTGTCACCTCTTCAGGCTCTTGCCAAGGCACAGGAGGCGTCAGCATTAGAGAGACAGTTGATTCGTATGCAGGAACAAGCTAATGTTGGCGATACACATAATCTAGATCTCACATTTGCAGTAAGTATTAAAATGTCCATTAAAACGTTCCAATTCCCCTAATTAATAAAAAAAAATTGTTGACTAAACCTACAGGAAAAAATATATTTTACACTAATTCATACATTGGTTTTCCTAAAAAACTAATCTTCATATAATAATTCAGCGGGAATTGTCCTCTTGTCGGCCATCTAACTAAACGCAAAATACACCTTTTACTAACACTATTTGATCATGTTGTCTTGAATAATTACGAGTATATTGCACTTTGCCGTTAAGATATTAATGTACCGCCATTATAACTTATGGCTTTTATATTACTATTTTATTCTTTAATTATGCTGGCACTTAAATTTTCATTTTTTTAAACACCAGACCTAACTAGATATAGCTTGCCTTATTATTAATTCCAGGTTCTATGTAATTTGGCTGGACAGTATGCACTCAATGAAATGTACACGGAAGCTTTGAGTACATATCAGTTACTTACTAGAAACAAACTATTCCCCCATGCCAACAGGCTTAAGGTAACTTATATTATTTAAGCTTATTTGCTCCAAAATAATTACTTCATTAAACATTAGTATTTAATACATAATGACTGGCCTGTTGGTAGTGGTTAAAGACCCTGACTGCTACTCCGGAGGTCGTGGGTTCGATTCCCAAACGGACCCACAGCACTTTGTTTGTCTGTGATCCATAAATATTTGTTCCGTTTCTGTGTGTAATTTGTGTCCGTGAATTGTATGTTTGTAAAGTCCCAAAGTCCCGCACTATGGAACAAGCTACACAAAGCTAGTTCCATAGTGCGGGAGTTGTCTTCTTTTAACAAAAAAAAATATTGTGGGTTTCTTAAGTCGGTCAAACAAACCATTCTTTTAAAATTTACAGGTCAACATGGGTAATATTTATTTCAAAATGGGTGAACATCCTAAAGCTCTCAAATTGTATAGAATGGCACTCGACCAAACGCCAACTGCTGAGAAAGACTTGAGGTAATATTTTACACATATAATTACTTTTTAATACGTATAACTTTTTCAAGTCCACGCCACTTAGTACGATATGCCACATTATTTACCTGTAATAAAATTAATATAATTATGTTGTTCCTTAAAATGTACATGTACTTTTTAGGATGAAAGTGATGCACAACATCGGTCTTCTGTTAGTGCGTATGGGCAAGTTCCGCGACGCTGTCACCAATTTTCAACATATTATGCACGAACAAGGCGATTTTCAAACTGGTGAGATACATACCCGTTCCTACAGCCCTGGGGTACTCTCCAGGTGACTTTTAGGAAAGGCATTTAGCCTTTCATTGTTACAATAGAAATATCTGCTTTTTCTTTTTTGCTTGCCTTGACATAAATATAGTATTTATTCCAATCATTGCGAAAGATATAATATTTGAAGGGTACTTAATTGTAATTTTTAGGATTACACTTGGTGTTATGTTCGGTCGCGCTAAATGACGCGGAGGGAGCCAAAGCAGCTTTCCATGCGATGCTCGACGTAGAACCGCCAACATTCCACCAGGATATCACCATCGATGATGTAAGGATAACCAGAAAGATTAAATCTTAACTCGTTGATAGGCGATACGACATTGCGACAATATTAGATTGTAGTTAGCGCGGAAAGGCAAAAAGATTTACAAAAAATTGCAAAGTGATTTTATGGGTGTGAATAAGCGCTCAATTATTTTCTGTAGGTAAACAACAATTTTTACGACATTTCGACGGTATCAGTGTTAACACAACTTACTTTTGAGCTTGTCACAGGGATGAAAAATTTTCCATGTTACCAGCTGATGTTTGATTGATGTATTCTTTGTATCAATACGTACTGGTTTACTCTTAAGGAAAACGACGCATACGAGTGTGTGGTCCGTGACGTGGTGCGCGGCGACCGGCTCGCGCGCTGGTCCCGCCGCGCCGCCGCTCACGCCGAGCGCTGCCTCGCGCTCGCCGCCGCCGCAGCCACGTGCCATGCTGACCGGGCGCCTGACGCTAGGTATGTTACGTCTTTTTTACTACCATACTATAGGTATTTAGTCGACCCATACACCTACAATAATAGTTATAGATACAAAAATGTTGTACCATACGTTGGGTGGTGCAATATAATCGTTGGTGGAGATATGCCGAGCCAACGCTTGACGTATAGGTTGTTTGTTAGCGGCACGGGAGCGGCGTGGTGCGTGGAGGCGCTGCGCGGGTACAGCGGCGGCGCGGCGGGCGCGCGCCTGGAGCTGGGCGCCGCGCTGGCGGGGCTGCGCGCGCTGCGCTCGCCTGCCGCGCCCGCCGCTCGCACGGCACTCACGCGCCTCAAGGCCGTCGCGCGCGCGCACCCCACCGACCGCGTGCTGCGCGCTGAGGCTAATGCGGACGCTGCTTTTGTAGCCTATGCGGTACGTTTTCTACGCACAAAGTTATAAACGAATTTGAGGCTACAAGTTTATTGATATCTTTGTTTCTACGCGTTTAGTTGAGCAACTGGTCGGAAGCCCGTTCGTTGAGTGAGTCGGCGGCCCGCGACGATCCGTACTCGTGCGCGGCGCGGGTGACGAGCGCCCTGTCCTGCGCCCGCGTCGCCGAGGCGGATCCGCTCGCCTGGAAGCAGGCTGCCGAACAACTTGCAGCCGCTACGCATCTCGATCCCGCCGATCTAGTTGCTGCACATGATTTAGGTATAATCTTTAAAGTTTATCGGGACAAATCTTAAGTCTTGAAAATAATTCTGATTTTATTTTGTATTAAAAATAATATCTTTTCATCGTTTGATTGAAAAATGTTTAAAAAAAATAAATTTCGGAATAAAATATAATTTAGGCCCATTTTAACATGCATCTTCGTTTATTCAACAAATAAATATATTATAGCACTAACCCTGGAGAACAGTAACGAAGAGAATAGTATCGCGAGCGCGTCAGCGCGCTGGTCACTCGTACGTAACGCGTCGTGCGCGGGCGCCACGCTGCGCGCGCTGGCGGCCGCCTCGCTCGCGCGCACCGCGCACGCGCACCTCCGGGATTCCGCCGCCGCCGAGCATTGGTCTGTACTACTCACTACTAACACACATAATACCTATTGATAATTTTTTAAATGTTTGTAGTTTGGGTAGAGCGATGAGTATTTTTATTTTACCCAGAATATTTTTACTTTTATGACATTATAAGTCTCAAGGCAGCCTCCTTTACTACAACAATACAGATCGCATGATGTAAAATGACCCTAAATTGTGCCTATTTATATAACTTAGGTATAGCCTGATTGGTAGCTGGGACGCAGGCGTGACGTGTGCTCTTGCTCAACTACATAGTGAAATGGGTGACACACAAACCGCCAAACATCATTACCAAGATGTAAGCTTTTTATTTATTTAACTGGCTATATATCTTTGTTTGTCTGTATGTATGTACGTAAGTTGGTTACATTTGCGTAATTTCGATCGCTCCTTAGTTTTAAACTGATCCTGATGCAATTTGTCACAGATTTTTTTATACCACGAAATAGAAGCCAAGTCGATTGAGTAAAAGGCCTCTGTATTAATTTCTGTTGACGATGGATTAACTAATGTCCCTATATCATAAAATTCCTAAAGCCGCGTACAGACAAGATGATTCGTGCATCGCGTATGGTTCGTCAGGCTTGCCTCAGGCTGTGTGTGTATACTGCTGACTGTAAGCATTCGACTGATACGATCGTTGCGAACGCCGCCTCATTGCGACCCGTGCGCTGCGTGTGGACGAACGTGTGTTATTAGTGTAGCATGCTCATGCATCATGGAGACCGATACCGAATCACCGTGCGTGGTTGTTTGCGTGCTAAGCTTAAGCATGTGTCATGCATTATTTACTTTTAGATTGCGCCCGTGGTCACAAGATGATTTATATCTTTATGTCATCTGTACTATTATTATAAAGAGGAAATATTTGATTTTTTGTTTGTAAATTCTTTCACCATTAGAAACATAGGCCATAATTTATTAAAAAAATGGTGTTGCCAGTAAAATATATCTTAAGGCGCTGATAACTGCCAACGACCTTGAGAATTAAATTAAAATTTGGGCACTGTCGATCAGCATAGGAATGACAGAAAAGCAAATAATACAAGCGAGTGGGCGTACCGCTGAAATTAAGTACAGAATTGAGAAAAATAAGTAAACACAATATGAATAAAAACCGTATATCAAAAGACTGGCCATTCAATTATCTTTTAGATTGTAAAATTTTCATAAAAATACATCTAGTGGTTTTTGTCTGATTATCGCATTTTGCCAGTGTTAGACATAATTTTAAAAATTAATTACTCAATGATTTACATTTAAAAAAATGAAATATCAAATTATTAAGGAAATAGTCTAGTTTAAGTTTAGATGTTGGATTTAATAACATCAAGAGATGTTTAACATAAATGCAGAAATAGAAACCGCATTATTTCATACAAACGAAAACAGACAATCACAAAATGACGTAACTCTCGCGATTAGTTATACAAAACAAAACTATTTGAAATAATAAACATCAATATTATATGTAACTAGGCTATTTCCCACGATTTCGTCCTGTGTCACGTTTATTGTTACTGCCATGCTCCTGTTTGGCCGTAGCCTGATTTTAAAAAGTTTTTAACTTAACTCAAGAATTGCGCTATTAGATAGCCCAACTCTTGAGTCAAGTTAAAGATTTTTTCAAATCAAAAAAGATTTTTTACAAATCCGACTGGTTCCAGACCTTAACGCATTCAAACGAACAAACAAACTCTACCTCTTTATAATATTAATATAGATGTATATTATTAATTATAATGAAGTGAAATATTCAACCTCTAACGGAATACTTATTATACAGTTGCATCAATTACAATTTTAATTAAATTTTATATTATTTTGTCGTTGGTTTGTTTATTTCTACGGTCAAGGAAAACACCGTAAGGAAACCCACGGTGCGCGGCACCCTAACATTTTACACATCACTTTTTTTTTAATAGGTTGATTTTAAGAAATTTGTTTTGTTAAGGTGGAAGCAGTATGGCCGTGTGAGATTTCAGCCCTGGAGTGGCTAGCCAATGAGGCACAACCTGACGTCGCGTTACAATATTACAGGCGCGCTGCTCGACTACAGCCTAATAACGTATGTATTGGTTTTTTATATACTACTTAGGGGCCAAATAAGCACACGGCTCGCCTGGAGGTAAATAGTTACCGTAGCCTATGGAAGCTTGCAATATCAGAGGTATCATTTGCGTGTTACCGACCCAAAAATAAACAATAGTGTTTTATTTATGATGGAATTTCCCTGGGATAGGAAAACGTTTCGTTAAAAACGCATCTCTAGATTATATACATTATTATTAATTATATTCATTATTAGCATACAAAATTTAATACAGGTTAGCATTATATGAGCGAGCAAGTCCGACTAGGAAAGGATTATATTTACAGTAAAATACGGACAAATTATTTTAAATTTAGTGGTGTAGTCGTGTAACACAATTAATCTCAACGGAGACTAGCCATCTGCTTACAATATACATATATTAGTGCACAAATGTATGTGAAAATACAGGTGTAGTTTTTGTTCACTCATTTTCATAGTTTGAAGTGGCGGCAAAACGACACGACTGGAGAGAGATCAGATGTAGGACCAACGGCTTTAGTCACTTTCCGAGTACATTATAATGTATAGAAACGTTCAATCCTAAAGAATTATATATGTTTTCCTGTACTATTTTCCATATAGCCACAATGGGGTCTGCTGATGGGTGCTTGCCTGCGTGCCAACGGTAGATATCAAGAAGCACTCTCCTTGTACAAGAAATTGAACACCAGGTTCCCTGACAACGTTCAATGTTAGTAGTTTTACGTAATACTTACACTCACACATCTTTGTATTGTTGTATGCCTTTTACTACACTTTTATTGGGTTTGCTGGTAGAAAATTTTATTGTAATAAATTTGAAAGACAACTCCCGCTCTAGGGAACAATCCCTGGCACACCCAGACTCGAGACAATCATTTATGAATCACACAATTTATCCCGTGAGAGGATCGATTCCACAACACGCTGCAGTAGTTTAATCACGATGTAACCATTTAAGCCACTGATACTGTGTAGTCCTCCTTACTTAATCCTAAGCTAAACTTCCCTTTGTACATGGTTTTAATTATATAACTATATACAATGAAGAATTTAAGAATACTAGCGACCCGCTCCGGATTCGCATGAGTGCAATTTACGTCAAACTAAAGATAAAGATGTGGGACGCCCTCAGGTGTGGTGTAGCGACGATCTTCGCAAAGCGGCTGGGAGTAGCTGGATGCGGGAAACCGAGGATCGTTCTAGGTGGCGTGCCCTTGGAGGCCCCTCCAGTAGTGGACTGCGATAGGCTGATGATGATGATGATAATAAAAGATCATAGTTTTTATTGAGATTTTCTACGTCTCTCTCTTACTATAGTATAATTGGTAATAGACACGTGATTATTACTCGTTATTCAAATGATACTTAAATAAAAAGTTTTTTCAGGTTTAAAATTGATAGTGAAACTTTGTGGTGATCAAGGACTTTCCGAGACTACAGCATGGACTCGCGAGTTGCAACGAGCTCAGGCTAGAGTCAAACAAAAAGAACAAGGTTAGTTATATTAAATATGTAATAACGTTTTATTTAGTATTTTTTTTCCCCTGCAGGTCGAATAATATGATAATAATATTTTCGGGACAACTAACACATCGCAGTCTGATCCCAAACTAGGCAGAGCCTGTACTATGGTAACCAGACAACTGATAAACATACTTATATACTTCTAAATACATACATATTATAGATAAATTACACCCAGGCACAGAACAAACAAACGTGCTCATCACACAAAGATTTGTCCTGGGTGGGAATCGAACCCACACTACACTAACCACTAGACCAACAGGCCAGTCATAATCAACCTAGCAATATTATACATTAATCGTTTTCACTTGCAATTCACCGCCAAAATTAATTTATTTATACTTAAAAAAAATTAATTGTGCTTGAAATGGTAAATAACATAACAATATTAGTAGTAATGATATACCAGCAATGCATTATAAAAGTGATAGCATCTGGAAAGAGCATTACGATAAAATCATCAGACATCTGATTGTTTCCTGTGTTTTTATTTCATTTTGGTATAAAACACGTTACTTTACCTTTGCTATAAGTTTTAATAATTACATTTTTTTCATTGCTCACGTTTGACGTCAAGATAAGATATACCTACTTAGATACACCGATGACGATGCATCCCGCTTTTGCCCACTTTTGCATATCTATACTAATATAATGAAGAGAACAATTGTTTGTTTGTAACTATGATTTTCTGATTGTTAAAATTCGTACCCCGCCGGAACGAAGTCGCAAATATACATTTATTTTTGACGGAAAAAAACAGAGGCCTAATTTTGCCATATCAATGTGTTAATGCGTATAAATAATTTTAGAGGTGAACTCTAATCTTATCTTTAAAATGATGTTAAATGCAGCGATGAAAAATAGAAAATAACATAATAAATATTAGAAGAATAATTAACAGGAAAATGTATTTTAACAATTTATTATTATTATTGTTCCGATTCAAAGTGTAGATATTGTGTCCGTGCATTTAGTAAGTATATAAGTACCACCCGCGATTCCTAGTGAAAGAATCGTCATGTGTTTGCAGGTTTTTTTTCGGAATTAAATTAAGTATATATTTGTTACAGTGTCCACTACCTCAGTCGGAAGCGCGTCCTCCGGAGCCAGTAGGTCACCGATTGACCAAATTAGAGGTAACGTAAAACTTGATGAAATTTTCGTCATTAAATTATACGTTTCTTGTTGCTCATTAATTTATTACTGGGCTGATGCAATATATGTGAAGTATAGCGGTATATTTATCGCTATAGCGCTCCCTCAAACCATTCCATGATTGAGAGCAAAAAAGACAACTGCGGTTCGGACTGATGAAGTTGTCGAACTCAGAATCTTGAATTGCCCTGCTTGCTTCTGCAAATCGTAAATGTTTTAAATGACTTCGTGACTGCGTTAGCAAGTAAATTTTGGGTAGTTTAACTTATTTTCGTTCAAGGCGTTTGATATTTGGGCAATCTATTTGATTAAATATTATATTATTCATATTCTTCTCTGTCTGCTGTATTTTTATTGGATTAGTATTTATTCCGAGATTTTAAAAAAAGAGATTGCCTAATGTATTCTCAACTATCACACACCTTACTGGCGAGGCTCAGCAGGAAAGCAAATAATTTCTTTAAGCTGGAATTATCTGAAATCTTATTATAATACATGATCTCAACAATGGTTTTTGGTTGACATTTATACAAAGACAATGTGACATTGTCGCTATTTCTGACAATGTCAACGATGCCGAGGTGTCTTGTATGATGTACCGGTACCACGCCCATATTATGTTGTTTACACGGTCGTTAAATTCTTAATAAAGATGTGTTATCTATTATTGTCAACTTAGATTATAATGTTTATCAATGACGACGAATTTAGGAAATTAACCTCTTTATATATTAGTCAGAAGGTTAAGAATGTGATTATAAATTGGCTCTGATTACTAAATATTTGCAATCTTTAGAATGTACTATTGCTGGGATTAACCTTTCTCTATCATAGGTGTTAATCCACATAAGCTCGCCTAATGCGGGTTAGTAGATGAGAAACGCTTCATGATATGAACATAAAAGTTAGTCAGAACGCATACCTTAGGTAAACCACTAAAATAACTGCAAAAAATTGTCTTTTAGTACCTACTTAGTTACAAAGTGGTCAAAATATATTTTCAGTTAATCGAATCTATAAATACGCATATCTCGTTATAACCAGTAAGTATACATTTCGTACACTAAATCGGAAAAAGGCGTCTGTTGAAAAGGCACTTGCGAATTTTAACCTAAATAATTATTTAGGTTAAAATTCGCATAATAGTGAAAAGAATTCTTTCGATTTACCTCTATCTATCAAGAGCCTATGGCACACTGGAACTTAAGTGTACCATAATAATGAATAGAATATGTACCTTCTGTGTAGCAGGCAGCGGGCGCGGAGACAGCGCAACAGGAGCCCCGCCCACCGCGGGCTCGCGACGTTCCAGCGATACCCGGGTGGACAGTGGACTCGCCAGGACATTCACGTAACTAACCTTTACATTGTCTTTATTGTAATATAGTACATAAATTATTTTTTGTATTAAGATTAATTTATGTACTATATTAAAATTGAAATCAACTTGTGGCTATCGCCAGGCTTAGCATACAAGTCTTTAGATGTGTTTAACATCTGACACTTTTGATTGTGATTGATGTACCATCGCGTTTAACTCTATAAATAAAAAGAGTCAAATAGTCGGAGATCTGTCGTACTCATGAATTGATATAGCTTTGTTTCGATCTGCGGTTACTATTTCTTGCAAAAAAATGCTTTGCCCAATTAGATAATTACACGGGGAAGATTTTTCAGGCAATTTTCATTTTGTTATCGTAAAGGTATGAGATTAGCTTAACAAACCTTGCATCATCTTAATGGCGTTTTATTCACTGTAGGAAATAAAATTATATGAAAATTGCCTTTTAAACTTATATAGTGTAAATGGTGCTTTATCACCGAAGTTGTTTCTAGTCAAAACACGGATACACTACGTGGAAATACGTAAAAGTGACACAAGGGTGGCAGTACAATGACATTGCTAACAAATGGTACGTATTACCCTATTTAACAGATTGGCGGGAGTGATAGTACGGCGTCATTAACGCTACTGCGCACCAGACATTACACTAAAAACTCAGACTGTAACGACCTCCGGGTCACTTGTCTGTATATTTATTGGGTTCATTCATTAATTAATTCAATATATGTATATGCGTATTACGCTTAGTAAAGGTAATTGTATCGAACACGTTATGCTATCCCAATTCTTTTGCGTTTCTCGAAAGGAGCGTCGAGCACGTGGCGCCACTGTGTAAATTTGTATGTACTAATTAATACTATTAACACTAACTATTTTTTTTAAACCAGATCTGTATTGTACTATAGAAATTTATTAGGTCTAATTCGTCACCTCATCGTTTGCATGTACTTATATTTTTTATTACTTATTAATAATAAAAAATCACAACATAGCATTATACAAAAAATGCATGACTAAATAGTGCCTGTAGCTATATTTACAATGTTTACAAGGATAGTCATGCCTAAAGACATAACAACCTCTTTTTAATAATTTCCAAAAAAATACTTCTACAGAATATAAGAAGAAATAACTAATTCGCGAAAACTATATAGTAGGTATAAACATTTTTTAAGAAACAATTCGTGGGACTTTTATATTTTATACATACTAACATAATCTTGCATTTACTTGCAGATACTCAGTAGCCAGCGTGCAAGAAGGCTTGCAGCCAGTAAACCGGTCAATCGCTCGATCAGACGTAAGGAAGAAACAGTTCGATGATTTCGATGACGACTTACCTCTACCTCCTGAATGAATAACATCTACCTGTTTAATAATTTCTATTTGTAATAGGTATTTATTCTTTATACGAATACAGTAAAATGTATATGCAAGGTTTTTTTTCTTTAATTACGCTCTGCTTGCTTTCGATAGATTTCGTCCGAGGCAACAATGCGAATTTACATACGGTTATTAATAATAATAATAATAATTTATTTGCATAAAACATGGTATTTACAGGTGTTACATGACATTTTATGAACAACATATTCAGCTATAAATAGATAATAGCATGCAAAAAATACCGTGACACTTTTATTATTTAAATTTCTTATCCATGAAATCCTTAACACTATAGAAATTGTGGTCATTAAGCCAAGCATACAATTTAATTTTAAAAAGTCTACAAGTTAACAATTTTAAGTGTTGAGGCAATTTATTATAAACACGAACACACATTACTACACAATTTTTGGTGTATTTTGTGGATTTTGGAGTCTCAATTAATACAAGCCTGTTTGGATCTCGTATTTTCTTATATAAAAAAATATTTTATTATATATGCAAGAAATTATTTTTATTTCTGGCATTCTTGCTTGGTATATTGACGTATTTATACAATGATACTAATAATAGCAACACATATGTATATGTCCCACTGCTTGGCACGGGTCTCCTCTCCTCTATCAAGACGAGAGATGATAGTGGTAAAGCGATACTGTTTCGCATATAATGTTATAAATTAAATACAAAAATAATCAGTATAAATATTTATATTTACCTAATATTATTTGGCCTTTTTCGCTACTATCAATGTTATTTTATAAATAGAATTCGCGTTGATTTTAATGAAGTTGTCTAATTAATGTTTGACATATTATCATCACGACAGCGCATGATATAATTAGGTACTAAACTTGATAAACCTTATGTCGCGATCACAGAGCTAAACTATGCGGAAGAATGTTTTTAATTAGCCTAGTAATAATTGTTATTATTCCTTGTACTATTAACCTAAGCCGAGAACCTATAGTCTTACATCCGTACATGAATTAAAATAACAATCGTTACGCAAAATCTGAACTTTAAAAATAATAAGTTTAGAATGAATTATCCGTGCATTCATTTAAAGAATAATCTTTATGCAAAATCCGAACTTTGATAAATAACAAATCTAGAACTAATTTCCAATTTTATCTGCGGAGGTGAACTTTCCGAGATGAATTTTGTTATGCAAGATACGGGAAACAATCCCGATAGACGCACTCAGTCGGGCATTTTTCTTTAAGGCCTTAGACAAAATCATGATAATGTTGATTTATTTCCTTCCACAATATGTAGAGCAGAATAGTTGGTAGGTTCTCAGCATTGCACATTGCACACATCTATATAAATTATACTCCAAATGCGACAGCAGGATACACCTGGGAAATCACTATACGCCATCTATACAGATAGCTGTAATCAAATCGATAATTAATTGCTAACGTCAATTAAATTCGACATTGGTTTGGCCCCTTAACCTCTGCGAAATGAACAAAGGACAGACTTTATTACCTAGATACTTACACTTTATAATTTGCGGTTTTAAAATGTTCATTTAATAATCTTCGCAAAGTGTTTGAGAGCAGCTGGATACGAGAAGCCGAGGACCGTGCTAACTGGTGTGCATTTTGAGAGACTATGCCAGCATTCGACTGCGATATGCTGCTGATGATTATAATTTATTACGGGAATCCAACATGTGTGCGTGTACGAATTGGTCAAATATATTGCGTCAAACCTTACATAAGCCGAAAGCTTAATTTGTCATTTTGCGATTGCACGTCCGAGATTGTAGAGCAAGATAGCGATAAAAGGCAGGGGCGTGTTTAGTTTCAATGATCGAGCGAAGATAAGCGTTTTCTACATCTCGCTCTTGCTTGCAATCTTTTTAATAATTTTGATTCAGATGCTTATTATACCTTAATATCCATGGGAGCGGCTATATCCAACTAGGGCAGCAACCTCTTCGAGTTTAACCCGAATTTACGAATGAATGACACACGTGCGTGTGTATTTGCAGTTAAGGTGGTCACCTAGCCATCAACACCACGTTGTGTTGTTGTTGGCAAGGTGACCACACTTTGTGTTATGCATACATTCATAACATTCGGAAATAGTTTCAGATAAATAAAAATGTCATAAAAAATTATAAAGAAATGTATTTATAAATATGTAACAATTCATACAGATTCTTACCTTAGACTAGAAAAATGCATTTAATCCGTATGCTTAATATAAACATTATTTCTTGATACTGTCAAGTATAATAAAATAAATGATATTTATTATTTTCATAAATCATCGACATTCCTAATATTGCAGTCGAATGTACAACATCGTATCGGACACAGTTTCTTAAGACTTAAGCATTATTTACACTACGCATGTTTTGCAAAGCAATTTATGATAATTTTCTTGCAAACTTGCATGATGTAAACTTGCCTTAAATAACTAAAAGCTTTTGTCAAAAGCTGTCATTATTTTACTTATATATAGATTTGTTAAATAAATGTGAAAACAGTTGATCTTGGAATGGATTTGAGTCCCACACATAGCTCATTACAATGAAAAGTACGGATATTGTTGTAAATACCATAAACCGTGAATAAAGCACACTCGCACGGCCAATCCGGAGAATCACGAAAGGATACAATTTACAAAATAAGTGTGCAAATATTATTACTACATAATTATATTATCTTAAAGATAACATGTCGCAAAGTTACCAAAATCATCGGTATTAACGTAACTTTAAGCTTCGTTTTTTACTGTTGCGTGCGAACGATATAATAAAAAGAGGAAAATTTTGAGCCATCATCCTGCTCCATGGTTGGAGCAGGATGATGGCGCATTTCGAAAGCATCGGCATGTTTTCACATTTATTTAGCAGGGTAAATTGTTTGCTATATAATACAATATATTTATATTGATTTTTGAGACACGGGTAACTAATAAACCAGATACGTTTTCCATGTCACAGTACATAAACTAAAAATCCAGGTTATGTGTAATAGTATGATTCGAAATCATAGACTGTCGACTTTATATTTAATTATACTTTAATATCACAAAAAATATTCCGTCAAAATTATTTTTAACATGTTCTTTTAGACAAAAATTCTATTCCATTGTTTAAGTCGATTAAAACAAATAAAATACTTACATACCTAATAATGTTTCGGTAAATTCTGTTGAAATTAAACTAATTTTTAATTCTCTAGTCGCCAGTTTTGGATGCAGTTTTGAACTTTTTCGCCAAAACATACAGAGATGGTTTTACATTTACTTTGCAAAACTTATATTGTGTAAATGACGCTTTATTTTCTTGCAAATCTTACAGAAGTGCGGCTGCTGCACGCAGTTTTCATTTGGAATCCTTCATCCTTTTCCAATGGAAAAGGTAAATAAGATTTCATATAGAATCGCAATATAAATTCGAGTAGCGAAATTAAAATTAGTATAATTTATGCCAACAGAATTTACACGAATAAATTTAAATAATATTTACAAATTTTGTAATTTCCGTCAACCAATTTTATTTATTATTTCTAATAATAAAATTTCAAACACTGTTTTTATATAGGTACCGAAGCCGTCGGTGGACACAAGCATAAAATGAGAATTGCTACTTAGGAATTTTAACCTAATGTGTATTAACACAAGATACAAATTACCATACAGACCATAAAGTTCCAAAATGAACTAGGTACAGTTCATTTTGGAACTTTCTTCCACTAAGGACAGAACATATCACAGATATGTTCTATAAAAGCTATGACACATATTTGTCCAGTGACCTCTCTGAACGTATGTAAGTGAAATAATACCTATTACGTTCTTCCAAAGATGGTAGATAATTAATAAATAAATTAAACATACGTCCACACTGATAGCGCCTATGATAACAATATAATTAGGCGAGATTTCGTAGCACCAAATGCGCAACAATTATACATTCTTCGCCTCTCTGTTCAATGTAACCTTAACTTATCGACAAACGTTATCATTTAAATAATATAAGTTATTTATCTATCACACTTTAGGCACAGAAAGTGTTCTGATTATTCCTTCGGATAATTTTTGATATGTATATTCACATTAACGTTGCGAACATTCGCAGACGTTACGAATAAGTTTCAATGTTCGTGTTCGTCACGCACGTTCGCGTTCGCACACTACACTACGATATTATCTTCGCGTACGGGTGCTCTATGTGGCCGTACTGTATCGCTAACAACGTGTCCTTAACCCTCTGGAAAACGGGTTGTGGTTGCTTCATGGTCGGTACTTGGATCTCGTGGTCCAAAAATCCAACCCTACTTATGGGACTGATGATGACCGCTGTACCCGCACCGAATAGCTCCAATAACTGAAAAGTTTAAACAGTTTTAGTATATTTTTATATGACTTAGGTTGCAGTAAAACATTGGATCTGTCTTCTGGTAATTAGTTACTGTGGCATAAAATGCAGGTCACACAGCACTAAGCTAAACGAATCCTAACTTTGGTTAGCTTACACTGCGAAAATTAACAAAAGACCCGCTTCAAGAAAGGAAAATGCTGCAGTTGCAGCCAGATCGAATGTGACATAATCGGGCATTCTAATCGAAATGTTATTTTCTGGCTGGTCAAGTCATAATAGCCATATATGTCGAGAGATATACTGCGGCTTACATTGACGCATAGGCGTACATCTTAAACGTGATAAATTCGTGTTGTTTTTGTATCAATGCTATGATAATTTACTGTGTAAAGGATCTTTAAATAGTCTGCGGTATCATATTCAACTGTCAATCTAGCATTAAATTTAAAAATAAATGTAAACTTACTCGTCCACTCTTATTTAATTCAATAACATCATCCATAGTAATAACTTCTTCCTTGACAGTTAAATCTTCCCACTGGCTCGCCAGCTCGATGATAGAGCGACGCGTTACACCAGGCAAGATGAGCCCGTTCAATGGCGGAGTACTTAATTGTTTTTCTGAAAACATTTATTGCATTGCATTATTTTATTCAACCAAAGATACCAACATAGTTCTTGTTTAAGGAGCAATGGGCAGGCCGGACCGATTACCGATGGGGAAGAAAGGTTCTGGAGTGGCGACCATGTAGGAAAACGCAGCGTGGCACGAACAACCACTAGGTGGACAAATAACCTATCCAGAGCTGCAGCACTAGATACAAGCGTGGCCATTTTGGCAACATATGTGGCAGGCTTGCTTTTAACTGGACGCAATCAGAGGTGATGATTATTTCCTTCCATTTTTCCCAACGCAAAATACGCGCGTCAGCGTGGAATTGCAGACACCAGCCCGCCATAGCATTACTTCCATTTTAACATGCTTTTATGGGCATTTACAGTAGTTTGGGAAGGATATGACAATTTATAAATTTCGTCCGCCGAAGATAGGAAGAAGAAAGCTAAGTAATGGAACTCTTAAATGAATACAAATCAGCTCATCGAGTTTGGACTTACTAGATTTGTCGTACCGACACCTATTCACACTTCACCTGATAACGAGTCTGATGATAAGCCTAGAAGGTAAGTTGCAGGACCCATTTTTAAGCTATTCATTTATTTTGATGTAGAAAACTTAAAGGACTTCAAAGTGATGTGAGTGACCCTAATTGTTGCTTCAGATAGTGGGACGAGAATTTACCGGTCAAAAGGTCGTAGAGACAACGGAGCACACCGATAACATAATATCAGCCGCTTACACGGATAACCAAGCGTTAAACGCATGACTATAATATTATTTTAACATTATACAGAGAATAATACAACAAGTACGGTTATTATAATAATTAATTTAAAAGTTCGTGTTTATTAAGAGTTATCAAAAAGATCTAATTTGCATTCATCTTCCCATCCAGCAAATTTAGATTTTAATAACTTCAGCTAAATCAAAGCGAAGCCCACGTTTATCTAGCTATGGTAGAGGGTATTGCCATATACACTGCGCACAATTTTAGACTGCAGGCTGATACTGAGCATTTTTAATCGAAATACCCCTCCCGCCCTGGTGGCCATTTTGGCAACATATGTGGAAGGCTTGGTGATCGAACAGCGACCTATGTACAGCAGTCTTACGCAGTACCACGACTTTAAAATGGCAAACAATAGCTTTCGCCCGCGGCTTCACTCGAGTGGTTTGTGTATGTACATAATCTCAGAGATAATATAGCTTCCTATTAGTTAAAGAATTTTCAGAATCGGAGCTGTAGTTTCAGACATTCACGCCAACATTCAAATTTACAAACGTTACATATTTCTATTAATATATATGCGATACACCCTCGCTTCACTTCGGTTTTTCTGGATTTTTCTATTATACCTAATATGCGTGTATTATAAATATAATCTTTCTTCTTGAATTAGTATATCTAGTGCTCAAAACTGCATTAAAATCCGTTGCGTAGTTTAAAAGCGTATAGACAGTGGCAGCGACTTTATTTTATACTATGTAAAGATATTCATAGACTAAAATTGCATTGTTATCATGTTGACGTCGTAAGTAAGTGTACCAAATGTTATCTATCTTTTGTTGATAGAAACTGGCAATATTTAGTTCCAACTAAACACACGACCAGTTTTATAATTGTTTCGTTTGTGTGTTGGTCGTTAAGTGCGACTGCTAATTACGATGTCCCGGGTTCGATACCCAAAGTTTGGAAATTGGCGGTATTTACGTGGTTAAAATACTGACAATTTTTTCCTTCAGAAAGCGCGTTAATCAAAGCCTGATATGTCTCTGGTCCTGTCGAATTGTCGTCTCAACGAACCCATAGTCGTAGTCAGACAGTAGTGGTGAGGAATAACGAGTATACCTGTGTTTGCGTAACATTTGTGCACTATCTTCCTATGTAGTCTATCTCCCGCACAGTCCAGTCAGTCTCCTGGCTAATCTCTGTCAAGATTAGCCCCCCTGACCGAAATTTTATTGAGAAGACATAATAAAAGTAAAAGCCTCCATTATATTTACCTCCATGTTCATTGATGTAGACCATAAAAATGTTCATTGCACCAACTTCTGTGAGCTGGTGATCAGGTCCAAACAACCACAATACTTGGTGGTGACCCATTTTAGCCGCCCTCGCCGTCGCCTCTGGAAAAATTATCATATTATACCAACCATACTTGATTACACCGGTTATAAGACGATAAACTTCAGTTCAAATAACAATATTTATTTATGAGCGATAGTAATGAAAGAATCGTTATATAAATTAAAATATATTTACTATATAATTATGCCTATTTTCTTGGACACAACGATGTCGTTCTTTTACAAGGTGAATGGTTATAAGTCAAGGCACTAGATGTACACACGGTAATGTAGATACGAGTAGCTGTACAGGGCAGCTATATGAAGATTAGTTTTTTAAAAAACCATTGTATATATTTCTGTGGAATTTGGTGACAGTGTACAATTAGACTAAACCTACAGATAAAAATATATTTTACACAAATACATATATTGGGTTTTCTAAGAAACTTATCTTCATATAGCGGCCCTGTTCAGCTATCTCCATTGGGTCATGTGTGAGCCCAGTCTTTGATCCGGGGAAGGAAAAAGTAATAAGGAATTTCAGCTAACGAAAAAGGAAGGTCATTTATTGCAGTTATCTAAAAAAGGGGCAGTCCATGATTTTAATCAGCCTAGATAAGTGATTTTTACTTGTTAGGAGAGGGGCAAATCATAGAATTTACTTGCCTAGAAAGGTAAAAGGATAGATAAAGTATTTTACCCAACTATGACGGGGACATATCATAATTTTGGTAATAGGTTATACATAATATATAATCTATCATGATTTACACCTTTCTAGCAAGAGGATAAGTCACAGATTTCACCTTTCTAAGGGAAGGCAGTTCATGAATTTCACCTGCCTGCAAAAGGCAGCTATATGCTGCTTTGAAGACAGCGTTATAAAAGTCTGGCTCTCTCACTTTTCCGCTTCCAGCCACTTTGCGAATATCGTCGCTCCACCTACCCTGAGGGCGGTCTAGATTATCAATTGAACGTCTACAACATTAATAAGTTACGATAATAAAATGAAAATTACCTATCGTAGGTCCATAGTTAGATCCAACTTTCCTATTGCCTACTCCTCCCGGGAAGGCGCGCACTACCGCAGGATCAGCGTATATGGACACGGCACCATCGCCTCCAGTCTTGTAGTACGCGCTCGTTGGACTCAGGATCACAAACAGTAACGCTGATTCGGGAGCCATTATACCAAATGTTGGCTGTTGAAAAAAGTTTGCATTAGTCTTAATAGGGAAAATAACTGACTTGAAACACGTGAATTGTGAGTTTGATCCCGGCCGGTAGTAGGTATATATCTATTTAAGTAAAATGCATTTTATTAAATTTGTACCTATTAATTAAATGTTAACGGTGAAGGAAAACATCGCATCGTGAGGAAATTTCATATAAGTTTCCTCTAATTGGCATATTTTCGCGCATCTGTAATTTGTCTAGCGTGTAGGTCTGATCGTCAGATTTTTCTAGCAGAAGCCACTCTTTTAATGACTAATACTAAGTGTCTTAATATTCTATTTTTTTTACAGTGTAGTAAGTTGTAAGTAACACCTTTAAAGATCTTTATATAAGAAGCTAATAGGAAATCCAGAAAAATGATGTCAGCCAATTTACATATGGTTTAAGAAAACTACCTGTTTGCTTACAAGGGTAATAACCGGAAAAAGAACTAGCATAATATTAAAAATGGCAAGAAACTCAAGTTTGTTGAGTCGTCGACCCTACAAAGGGAGCGGCCGTATTCATGGAGTGCAAACGAAAAACCTGAACCAAATTAATGGGTAGGTCCTTATTCATTCGATTCAACTTTTTATCTTAGCTCTTGCCATCTCTGTCTATCTTAGCCAGTAAAACCGACACAAACAGGAAACACGTTTTGCAAAACTCGTATCGCTTATTCGATAACAGTCGAATTTGTAGTAAAAATACGTTGCGTGGGTCAACAACATTTAGGTATTCATTAATGTAGATTAGGTATCCTGTTCATAAGCCTATTTGCATGCAGACGATGTCATAACTAAAGCGTTCAATATCATCTAATATTTCATCAGCTAATATTTAGTAATAATACATTTAAATTTAAATAATTTGCACACGACATTCTATCATTGATGCAAAACATTATATCTATCTACAAATTATAGGTACTACGCAGTCGTCAAATAAAACAAGAAAAATAAATGATCAATGCATTCAAAATTAATAAGAGAGGTGCCCTCTCTTATAAATTTTGAATCGAACAAGCTTGACTGTGTAGGGAACTCCACCTTTTACCACAGCAAAATACGATATGAATACCACGCAGATGTGGTTTTTAATATATATGGTGTTTAATTAAATTGACGAAAATTAAATAGGCGCCGTACATAGTGCACTGCATACCCAACGCTAGTGTCCTAGTATAAGTCCCAAATGAAAAGATTTTATTATTTTTGACGTTGAATTGCCAAGAGTATTATTACCTAATATACGACTATATCCAAACGTCATCATTTTATTAAACGTTGCTCATAATTAAATCCTATCTATTATATACATCACGTAAGATATTAATGGATAAGTAGATCAAGCTTCTGATTAATGCGCAATTAAACATTCTATTATTTACTTGTGAAGCACTCAATCACGAAATCTAAATGTTTACCTTTTAGCTACGTATATCATTAACGGTACCTTGAACTGATATCACAGGAAAGCAAATGATAACAATATTTAAAAAATATTTGCAGTACTAGATCATTATCTAATTGCGATTCATTTAATCATCAAACTTACTATGCCATACCATGAAGTCCTTATTAGAATAATTCATCCTCGATAGTATTTTGAAATTTGTAAGAACTTTATTTCCGCTTATAAACGCTTTAAGGACGTCATGGTACGGCTCCAGGATCTACCTATACCGAAAAAGTGAATAACGTTCTGAGACTGGTTTTATTTTAAAGTTGATTTTGTATCTAAACAAGTTTGGGACGGAAACAAGTTTCAGAATTAACAAAAATAAAAGTAAAATCTGGCCAATTGACAGGTGAATATATAGAATAGGTTCCGTATAATAATTAAAAGTTTATTGTTTTCTCTCACATAGACATTAAAGAAAAATTAAATTTTAAGCCAAAATATTGTATCTATTACGGTACAATATTTTGGTTTATATAATAACTACTATGTGAAAACTAGCAGCTGTACCAGGAGACCTGTATTACAGCTTACCATCCTCTCCTAACTCTGGATCATTTATTAGTTTAGGTATACTTATTTTATCAACCCGATTAGTTTAGGTATAGTTTTTGTAGAAATACAAAAATAAAATATAGCTTATGTTACTTGCTGATAATATAGCTTTTTCAATTGGTTGAATTTAATAATTTAATTTAATTGAGTTTAATCATTCATTACAAACAATCAAAACTTTTCTCTTTATAATGTTATAGTAAGTAAAAAAAAGTTACACTTCATTTATTCGCAGGCATCTGAGATAAATTAAAAAGCTGTAATTTTAATGTTATTTGTTTTAAAAAACCTATTATAACGTTTCGAAACGAATCATATGTAAACGAATCGTATCATTGCTACCTATCGATGAGAGTTGCCTAAACATGTACGGAACCCTACAAACCAAAGCAATTATTGCATTTTTGGCCAGGAGTAATTTATGTTATGATCTTGTTTTTGTAAGGATACTGCATACCAAATGAAAGGACACGCGTTATTATTTTGGCGAAACAAGTTAAAGATTTTTAAACCTTCTTTTTGATTTTGAAAGCTCTGAAACAAAACTTTTTAACAACATACAATAAAATCTATACATATATATATCGCTGAGGAGTTTGTTAGTTGCAACGCACTAATCTCTGGAACTACCAGCCAGCTTTAAGCTTAAAATAGTTTTTGCATTTGATGCAATTATAATTGGATTGATATATTGAGGAAGGTTATAATAGACTAAATCGGTCGAGTAGTTTTTGACTTTAATCTTAAATTGGATAGTTTAAATTGCCGATGGTGGTAGACGAGCCAGCGGCCTACTTGACGGTAAGTGGTAACCACCACTCATGGACTTCAGCAATGCCAGCAACATAGCCAATCCTCTGCCTTCCGTGAAGTTACCGCTCTCTTTAAACCTCGTTTGTAGAAGGACAATAAAAAAACAAAGTTAATTTTCCTAATAATTTAATATTTTTAACGATTGTTATTCCTGCATAACCGACAGTCGCTAATCGTGTGCGTAAGCCGCCCCCTCTGTCGCCCATTGAGCAAGGTTAGCGGCATATATCCAGCTTAATGAGAACCATTCACCAACGGCCTAAATAACACGCCAATGAACTAATAATTCTGATATCTATTATGGCATGATCGGACAA
Source organism: Trisateles emortualis (assembly GCA_947095525.1). Lineage (NCBI taxonomy): Eukaryota > Metazoa > Arthropoda > Insecta > Lepidoptera > Erebidae > Trisateles > Trisateles emortualis. The sequence goes on along the minus strand of OX352736.1, from coordinate 12,224,885 downwards.
TTTTATTTGTGATATGATAACAAATATCTACCTAATTTATAGATAATATTATATTTTTGCCAAATTACTTATCAATTACTGAGTAAACGCGTGTGTTATGTGTAACAGTATAAAAGATAACAAATGTACTACATTAATGGCGCTTACTGCAATGAACACTGATTTTATTGTATGCAGTAAAATAATAAACTACTTACGTTTCCTTTTTGATGGCGATAAGCTTAAGACATTAGTTAGTACTTAATTATATTGACCAGCTAGTGAAGGATTTGTTCGCAGGGTTATAGACACGTGATAATCTAAAAAGTAGGTATCTAATCTAATCCCGGGATTAAAAATAAATATAGTATTCTTTCTTGATTTACAATAAAGTAAATTGTACCTACTCAATGGAATAGCTACCGTAAACTTCGTTTGTTAATAAATATTTTTTAACCTTATCGATCTAAAATAAAATTTTGTGAAAGTAGCACAAGACATTTAGGTAAAGTTAAAATTTTAGGGTTCAAACAAAAAGAGGTTTACTACGAGTAAACCTTTTAATACAGCAAAGGTAAATTTTGATTGACAAAATCCGCATTAAAACTAGAAATACGTATACAATGGCTTTTGACTCCCTTAAAAAAGGGGTTCTTAATTCGGTAATATTTTTATTAAATTCGTTTTAACCCCCCACTAGTTAAGTAGCTTCGTCGACAAAACACTGTTCCGTGTTTGGCTTTCCTATAAGCTTGATTATTATAAGAAATAAATAATATATTAAATACTCACCTCAGTGCCGATTAACGTAGGTCGTATATATAAGGTGGAGGTTTCTGAATGTGGTACCCATTCCTGGTCTATCTGCACCAACCTCGATATACATGAAATAAGTTCTTCACCATCAAAAGTTGGCAACCCAGACCTTGCTGCAGCTAAATTCATTCTTTCCATATTCAAATCTGGCCGGAACAATCGTATCTTATCATCGACCCCCCTGTATGCTTTCATTCCTTCAAACAGCTGCAAAATCATTAATAATGTTTTATCTTGATACACACATACACGTGAAGGTCTTGCTTGTTATCGTTATGTTTTGTATGTATGTGTTGATAACAGTATGGAGGAATAATTCAAGAAAACGTACTTTTCCCTAAACAAAACATAGGTTCTTATAACTACATAGATATGTGTTTTTATACAGCAACAATTGTTTACATAGCTTACAATCTTCTCGAAGCTTTCAGTAGATTTCTTTACTCGTATCTTCTTATAGTATAATTTCCCATAACGAAATAAGTATTTAATACTATTTCGGGAAAGGCAACAAAATAAGCCACGATTCGACCGGTATGTAAGATCATATGACAAATACATTGTCACAAAGGCTATGTCCAAATAAATGGGATCTCTTGCCCGATTTTATATATTTATTTATACAACTAAGAAGGCAAACAAGCATACGGCCCGATTGATGGTGGACAACAAGGTGGACCGACGACCTGGTAAAGGTTGCGGGCATCCGATGGACAAGGTCGGCTCAGGATCGAGAGTTGTGGAAATCCTTGGGGGAGGCCTATGTCCAGCAGTGGACGTCTTTTGGCTGAGATGATGATGATGATGATTAACGCTTAAAACGCCGAGGGACTACTACAATAAATCTACTGTCACTCGCGCTTATCTCAACCCCTTAAAACTATATACTTTATCTAACTCCTTTCTGGAAGAACCCCGAGCTATACTTTAGTTAGATATGGAAGAATACCAATTATATATTTATATAGCCTATATAGAATATTCTCTATATACATAATATACTTACTTGGATTGCATAGTGCAGAGCTTTAGAAGCAGGATGTATACTCAAATTTTCAAATGGCATAATTTCTGGTTTTTGCCATCCTCCTAACTGTTTCATGTAGTTTATTTTCATCATGTGATCAGTGAAATATCTGCCGAAGCCGAGATCTACCACCTCGGGTTTTGGTGTTAGCTGATACGGAGCTGCAAGCCTTACTTGCAAATCTTCATACTAAAAAATATACCTCTTGTAAATATAATTGAAAAAGTAAATTAAGTTATTAACTATAAAAAAATTGCAATAGTCGTAGACACGTCATATTATAGGTAAGTATAGGGTCAGTTGTTTTAATACTTGTTTTTAACCGACTCCAAAAAGAGGAGGGTATCAGTTTGAGTGTATTTTTTTAAAATGTTTGTTACCGTAGAACTCCGTCATTAGTTATTAAAATATTTTTTGGTCTATGAGGACATACTTCGAGTTTGGTCTCATTTTTATCTGATGATGGGATCTATGAGAAATTTATAGCAATTTCAATATTTTTACAACAAATCAAATTCAAAAAAAAAATTCAAAAAGTGTGATTTGGTAAAGTGGAACTGATGAAGATGAACACAGATGGCCACCTGAACTTCTCAATGATAAGTATTTCACGGCTGGTGATTAGCTAAGGTACGATTAAGGTTGTTATGCAACTATTACTAAGCAAATGTAATGTAGCAAATGAAAGTGGTACTTAATTGAACTGATGATGAAGCCGGAAGGTAGGCAACGAAATTCCATAATTAGACTTTGTCTGTAAATGAGCAGATTAAAAAAGAACCGTCTTTAAAGGTGGAAAAATGAGATTAGAGTTTTTATGTATGTATAAAAGTTTATCCTATTTAAATACTTTACACTTGGGATTTTAAAGTTTTTGAAATTTCTACAACTTGCAATATTGGAGTCGGTTTTTTTTGTTAATTATTTGTTAGCGAATTTAAGTAAAAGCCCTTAGTATAGGTTAATAATGTCCGTTCTTCAGTCCGATTTCGGAGACTAGCTAACTGCGCAGGACATATTTGTACAAATGTGTACACAAACAGGTGCAGGTGTACACAAACTCTCTACTCTTTTCCACACTCTCAGAGAAATTCAGGAATTTCAGGAAAATCGTCGTAAATAAGTACGTTGTAAACAGTGTAAGTTTAAGTACATTGACGTATCTTATCATAATACATTTTATCCACTGAATTACACAATATAAACTTACACTCAAGAATTGATAGTTTTTAATTTTTTGTTATTGTTTATTAGCTATTAGTTTTTCTATTCATACCTACATGTTAATTCGATTGCCTAAGAGGTAGGAAGTACCTAAGTGTAGGCTAAAAAGTCCCAACATAAAGGACATCGAACATATTAATTTCACTTTTAGTAGGTAAGTTGATACCTAAGTATGCCGCCTTGCCGTTATAATCCAATGTCCAACTAATTCAATACATATAACTGTTTTTTTTTTAAATTTAAATAACATTACTTAAAGTCATTATCACGTCGTAGTTCTGATACAAGTATCAAACTATTGCGTAATAATTAACAAAACAATTCAACAGTATGTAAACATATCATATGCAACAGTATAGTGTAACATCGTCAGAAGTTCGTCGTCACCCTGTCACGTGGCTACTGGCATGTTCGCCTTCACTCAATACATAAATCATGCATTTAACTCCTGACTGAGAGATAGCAGTTTAGAAGTAACTTACGACAGTGCACACAAACAAGATAAAAGTTCAAAACATACATTTATCAGGGACTTTTCGTTTAAAAACAATACATTACTTAGAATTATTTGTTTTCATGCATTACATACGTCAATATTGGTAATGTATGGGTTGATTGAAAGCTTTAAGTAGATACGTAGGTATTTGCAATCGTATGACCAGTAAAAGAAGGTTATCATCATGATTTTGCTATTAATTTAAATGTGCAGTCGTTAAGAAAAATAAATACTGCATTAATGACGTTGTTTTATAAAACATACGCTGTTGCCCGCGGCTTAGCCCGCATTCCGGTCGTTTATCGTGATAAAACGTACCCTATGTCCTGCCACAATACAATCTTTCTTCTTGCCAAATTTTATTCAGATCCGTTCAGTCGTGAAAAGGTAACAGACAGACAGAGTTACTTTCGCATTTATAATATAAGTAGAAATTTAATTCTATTGAATATTTATTCTTTTCAAATTACACGTGTTAAACGTGATTAGTGGAATTCAGATCCTAAACTAAGATTGGATAATAATTCCAATATGTAAGAGATAAGCACGTAGATAGATCAATCATAAATGTGTACGCTGTTAACACTACCACCAATGGTGTTAGTTTTACCTTGAATGAGACTTCCGACGTAATTTGTGGGCGTGGCTTTTCAGCAGGCGCATTCATAGAGGGAGCCACGTGTTCAGGTTGCGCTTGCGTCGCATTTTCCTCCAATTCCTTGTAACGTAGCGATGAACTACAACAGCGTATTGTTTGCAACTTGTGTTGGTTCTCGAAGATCCATTTTACCAATACCTGAAGTAATAATATCATCAAAAATATATTATGCATGCCAAATGTTTCGTGAGGTCACATGGGTCAATGGCAAACACGTTGTTAGTCTGTCTAGTGAATTCATAACTGACAAGTTTTCTTTTTATGTTTTCTTGGTCAGGGTTATGAATACTAAGGTGATCCGGTTGAATAAATAGAACCTAGATAGGTACAATACCTACCTGCCATATGTTTACAATAACAGCCTTTTTTTTCATTGTATGATTGTGTTAACACACATGTCTTAGAATAAATTGTAATCTATCACACCACATTAAGAAAGCGTTTGCGGATAAGGCCTTTATTCAGCTTCTTTGTTAAAGGAGAGAAGATTTGTGCCTTGATGTGAGTTGCTATTATTACGTTACAAACTTGGGCAAAAACGAAAACTGATTACAGTCAAAACGTTTACACATTATTCTTAAAGAGATTTAATTTCTAACATTTTACATGAGTTTGTAATGAAAACTGGACTAGTTACTAGTTTTCATTTAAAACTTACTGGAAGTAACTATATTTCCATAACATCTAAATATAAAAATAAATCTACATTAACAAATACGCAGTCATCGAATCGGCAGCATGTTTATTATCTGTAAAAATTAAAATCATATCTGTGTACCCGATATACGATAAGGAAGGTGACACAGATTGCCAATTTTATACTCTCTTGCGTAAATACATAATAGTTTTAATCGTTTTTGAAAGAACTGCAAAAAAAACTGTTTTATCTAAGTTTGTACAGTCAATCAATTTGCCACTGTAGAATCTTGTCGCAATAAGTCATTATCACTCATCATACAGAAGAGTCATTACGGCTTTAATTTGAGATTTCTAAAACGTGGTACACTACATGCGGCAAATAAGTTAATGGAGCGAAATGCTAAATCATTGCATAAGTTGGATTCCAGCCAGCAGGGGTAATATTGCAAAAAAGAAAGAAATGTAAAATATAAAATCATACTTTTTCACTCGCTTTTACGTTTATTTAGATTTATTTAAAAAATTATAAAACCTACTGTATACCGATTTGCATTTTTTTCCTGAGTACCTACCTAATTGTATTTCACTTTTCTTTTGTCGGTCTTCGTTAAAAAAAATATCAATTCAAGTTAATTACAAGTGATTCGAATTTGAGTCGAATACCTATATAATTATTGTGAAGAAAATTACAATGTTAGTGGATAAGAGAAATTAATTAAATTGATTTTACCTGAAAGACGTAATATAAAAAGCACGATAATAACTTACCTTACTACGACGAATAGGCATTTTAATCACAGGATATTAACACTTAAAACACAATACTTGTATAAAAAAAATTAAGAACCACAAGTCACTATAATATTATAATAAAAAAAATCTGGACGATTTATTGTACACTGTATAAAATACTGTCTATATTCACAAGTAGCTTCAAATTAACTGACTTCACTGGATCAAAGCACAAACATTTAAACAGCAGATAAGATACGCTGGCGTATGACGTACTGTATATTCATAATCAACACAAATTATAAAATAATATATTTTGATATCGTAGTTTAATCAAAATAAAGATTAGGTGCGCGCAGGGAGCGTTATTTATTGAGCGTTACGAGGTGTCAGCAAGTGGCAAGATACAACACAAACTAAGCCAGTTTGCTGCGTAGCTCCTGCCGGCGACGGCATAAGGTCGAGTGAAATGCTCGTATTAGGTCACCGAGCTTCCATTTCATACACATTTAAATGAATATGTTAATACCCCTGGCAAATAAATGCTTATACGCACGACACCAATTTAAATTACGAATTATTCTGCATAATAATATGCATTGACAAAAGACAATCATCCAGATATTGACTGTAGGTAATAGTAACAATTAATTTATTTCAAATTCTTATTTGTTCTTCTCATGGCTCTACACTTTTCAGCAAACTAGCCGTAGCTTGTTTTTCTTTTTTTTTTGTATTTTAGTTTAAATTAGTTTTATGTATATACATATATAGGTAGTAATAAAATGTATATACCTATGTAATTGATTTGCTTAAATAAATGTTAGCCGTAGCTAAATTGGTTGACATCATATTTATGGCTCACCTGCTACATTCAAAATGTATGACCATTATAAGTGTTATTTTGTAATTAACATGAAGTTTGAGTTTAAATTACTAAAAATAATATACTTGTATGTTTAATCTGCATCATTATTTAGAGGTCGGAGATAAGTCTAGGATTTTGTATTCAACTAAGGTGATACACAAACATATGGCCAAGCTGAAGGTAAGCAAGTACCATAGCCTATGGACGTAGCTTGATGCATTACTTGCACATTACCACCAGTTAAACTTGTCCCTTAAGTGATAATCCTAGCTATGTAGATATTATGTCAATTATTTCTAACTAGCTTCTAGTTACTTGGGGTTTCACTTAGGTACGTCGTTAATAAGTAGTTTACGACACTCAGAAGCAGCAGGTTTCTATCACCGCAAAAAATGATCGCTATTTAAAAAATAACTGTTCCCGCACTTAGGGGTATATATGGCAGATAGTTTTATAAACAATGAATAGAAAGTCAGTCCGGGTATACCATAGAAAAAGATTATATGTATATTCTGAAGGGTTTACCTCAGACTGGAAACAATCATTAGTGAATCACATTTTTTCGTCTCGTATGAGAATCGATTTTTTTTTAAAGACAGCACCCGCACTTGAGAACAAGCTCTGTGTCGCGGGGGACTTTACAAACATACAATTAACGGACACAAATCACACCCAGACTCAGAACAACTCTTTGTGGGTCACACAAAGTTTTGTCCTGTGCGGGTCCTCGTGCACAGCAGGCGCATACTGCGGCCACTGGACCACCAAGGCAGCCAAATTGGGCTGTGGAACATGGCAAGGTGAACATAAACCACTAAGCCACATGTAGACGTTGATTGAGAGGCGAGAGCGAAAAGTTAGGTCTTCTGGTCGTTGACGTTTAGCTCAAACAAAACTGAACAAGAGGCACTACTCTATCGGTCTTTTATTGTATATACTAGGGGTCGCCCGCGACTTCGTCTGCGTGCTACTTCGGAATATTTTCCCCGATTTTGCAACATATCTCACTACTGCTCCGCTCCTATTGATCATAGCGTGATGTTATATAGCCTATAGCCTTCCTGGATAAATGCACTAATCAACAAAAAAAAGTTTATTTTTTCTAATCGAACCAGTACTCTCTAAGATTAGCGCGTTCAACCAAACACACTCTTCAGCTTTATAATATTAGTATAGATCAATGTGCTACTAAACTCATCATTATAACGATTTCAACCCGCAGATAGCCACTTATGGTCTGTGCGCTGTCTTTTAAAAATAAAAGGAATTTTGCGTTAGCAATAGGTGCAATTGCCTTCCCCCCTTGTGACATATTCTTAACTTTTTATATATCACTTTCCGAAAGATTTAGTCAGTGAAATGAACTAAGATTGCCCCCTAACCTAAACTAAATCCTGGATCCTGGCTTCATTTGCTTGTAGATATGATGCCTAACACTCCAGTTTTGTTGATGTATTTCTGATTGATTAGATCCAAAATAAATAATACTAATGTATTAATGTTTGAACTACTTTATTATTGTTAACTTTAAGGGTGCGTCATAAACTAAATGCGCATTGAACTTGCTTATTCATATCCAAATTTTGTTATGATAACCAGTTTTGACGTAAAATGTAACAACAACAGTAGTTTCTGTTTGCGATAATAACATTTAGATAACTACTCAACAAATAATCTACATTTAATGACAGTAACATCTAATACTGAATATCTGCACTACAGCTAATTGGCGCTGGAGCCTATAGATCGATCGATATTTAGGCTCCTGTGTAGTTGGACCACTACATTTTAGCCATGCGATTTTGACCGAATCAACCATGGTATGTGGGTAAATAAGGTGACACAGTGAACTCGGCAGATATTTGAATAAAAGGCCTAATACATTTCACAACAGCTCGGCCGTTTTGTTTGACTTTCTGTTTTTTTGCTATACTACCCTGCATTCCTACAGGCAGGCTTATTTATTTTATACTACTTAGGTAGCAAACAAGCATACGGCCCGCCTAATGGTAAGCAGTTACCGTAGCCTTTGGACGCTTGCAATACCAGATGAATGCGTGTTTTTGGTCGGCACAAAATAAAAACCACGGTTTAATGACGAAATATCCCTGGGGCAGGAAAGCTTTGGAGACCTATACTTACACACAGAAACACAACTCACCACAGTGTGTAGTCTTTGGCTTTGGTCTTTTGTAAGGTCACTAGTATGGTTCCCTATCTCTGTTATCATGTAATGTAATAGACCTTTTACTAAAATATCTGACGAGTTTACTATGTCACTTTATTTACCCGTAGACTAAATGCAATTTTGCATAGTCACACCACATTATAAACCTGTGTTTAATAAATGATTAAATATTCTTCGAGAGATAGAGCGCCAACTTTTTTAAATATATTTTTAATTTTCCTATAGCAGACAAAAATTTACAATATTTTGTTTAATTATTCTAGGTCTGGCATGCGAAGTGAGGTCCTCGTTTCATTACGGGCGTGGACCTTGAGCAAATCCATTACTTCATTGTTAAACTCTTCTGGAGTCGGTGTCTTCTCAATCATCCAGTGAAAGATGTCCCAGTCATTGCTCGGAGAGTTGATCAGCCGATCGTACATCAATGTCTGTTTTTCATTGAATCCATTCAAATACTTCTTAGCGAAGGTGCTTAGCAGTAAATCGTTTTCCAACATACCTCTTTTGCGGGATTGGTATTGAAGTCTGCAAAACGAAATTATTCAAGTTGAAAATATTTTTAATATACTTACACAATTAAATAAAATTGAAGTGTCTATGTAATGTAATAATTTTTATTTTTCTAAATTCATATATGTAGGTATGTAGTTAGTTTTGCATAGTAAGTACCTACCTATACTTACATTTTTTTTGTGTAACTATGTTTTTCTTCCCTTTTCTTTCGGATGTATCTTTAAAATAGCTCGACCGAATTACACGGGAATTTGACTACCAGGTGTTAACAACACAAGGAAAAACTTAGGGCGACTGTCATGGGTAGCAATGTAGGTATGTCATGGTTTAAAAAATGCGGTTTTACCCATTGCATCATTAGTAATACGTGAACATGCGGTTTTAGATAGTAACTTAGGTATGAGTGATATTATCGGTATTTGTTGACGTTCTATCTTTGCATGAGGACTACATCACGTAGTAAGTACACCTACGTAACTTGCAAACTCAAACATACCTCTTTAGCTTTTCCTTTACGTCATGTAGAGGAAAAGCTAAAGCGGTACGTTTAAATGGAAGCCATTAGCGTACCAATCTGTGACTACGCAAATAGGCATGCATTTCTGTAGGTACCTATGTATATATGTAGTTATATGAAGGACTTGTAGCAGCTTTCCACTGCACTATAGCGGCGTTACACATAGCGTAACTCGGGGTTGCTTCACGACACGTATCGCATAAAACTGCACCAGTGCAGGACATTAGACGTGAGTGACGTCAATGTTTTGCGTCCGAGTAATATGGACAAAGTAATGCGTGCTGACATTCTTGTCAGGGTATGCTTCCATATTACTAAGCTGGATGAAAGTCCAGCTCAGTAGAATTGACGCATAACGTCGCTTTAGACGTGCAGTGCAAGTACGCGCGTGCGACTCGCATCATAGGCAAATATTATGTACACACGGCAATGGAGATATATATACAGGGCCGGTATATAAAGATAAGATTTTTAGAAAAACCAATGTATGTATGCATATGTAGGTTTAGTCTAATTTTACACTGTTACCAAATTCCTTAGAAATATATATATATATATATATATATATATATATTTTAACTACTTTACTAGTTGTTGCCCGCGGCTCCGTCCGCGTGGATCGGTTATCGATGTAAAAAGTGCTATAGCCTATGTGTTATTCCAGACCATAATCTATCTCTGTGTCAAATTTCATCCACATCCGTTCAGTAGTTTTTACGTGAAAGAGTAACAAACATCCATCCATCCATCCATCCATTCTTACAAACTTTCGCATTTATAATATTAGTAGGATGATATTTTTTTAAATCTAATATTCATATAAGTAGCGGCTCTGTATACATATCTCCGTTGCCGTGTGTACCTACATCATATTTAGATCAATTCTTGATGCGTAGTACCTACTGCGACGTACAGCACTGCTGTAGCACCTTCTAGCCTAAAAGAGCACGTAAAGCGGTACTTAGTCCGATGCTGAATCTTTCTTTAATATAAAAGCGAGCTAGTAGAGAGCGCATCTGTGCTTGCATACCTACACATAGTGCAGTATAATAGCTTCCATACACTTAGAAAATGGTTCAGATGTTTTATTGGTTCAATATTAGTTCGATAAGTTGGCAATCCGATATGACTGAAGATATCAAGCACAGAACTAGTAGGTGATAAATACCTTGCTTTCCTGTGCTCCAAAGATTGTGGTTTATCAATATCGTATTTAGGTATTTTGGGTATTAACTGAATTGGATCCACAGGTTCCGTGGTACTATAGAATGCTGCAGTAGCTCTAGGAATTCTTCTCATCAAGTTAAATGACTGTAAAAAACAAATTAAATTATAAATATTATAATAAACAGCTTCCATTTACATTTGTTATACTACTAGTACTAGGGCTGCGGGTAGAGAAAAAATGGACAGCAATTCAGAAAGAGGAATAAATTAACCAATTATGGCACCCCATAATTGGTTATTCTCCAGTACAGTGAAGTCTAGCCCCGGATCATCACACTATGAAGCTCTTAAGCTTCATAGTGTGTTACCATGAAACTACCAAAAGCAGACAACAGACTTTGGATAGGAGCATATCCCTATATAAAAATAAATTAGTTTAATACATAATCAAATTTAAATATTAAATTTATAATTGAAATCTATTATTTTATGTTGATTGTATTTAATTTAATTTTTCTATTTTTGTATTTCATTAAATTTTAATGTTGTAAATTATATTTCGTCTATCCACTAACACTAGCAGTAAGCCCACTATTGTTACTAACACTATGGAATTCTTTCCGAAATATAACAAAATTGATTACATTGCGAGCAGAAAAGATTGCTCAAATAGGTATTGCTCTGAACAATTATTATTTTCTATAAAACGGAAGAACAATGTTTGCCATTGAAATGATAAGATGAAGACCACAATGATACAAACAAGCATATTAGCTTGGATGACAAGGTAACAAATACAAAGATAAAAATTTCACAGAAAGGATAAATATGTTTGGCAATAATTAAGGAACTTTAAAAGTGAAGGTCACAGCAACAATCACAAGTTGAATTAATAACTTGAAATACTAGACTATTGATATAATAAATAAATAGAAGTGACAACTGGGTTATGATTGTAGATGGCCTTCAATTAATACCAGCTGACAGTCCAGCATAAGAGGGTAAAGCATAAATTATTTTATATCTTAACTATTTTTAAGCTAGCATTCATATTCAATTAATATTATCACTTGACAATGGCAAGTGATTGTTGTTAAAAATATCAACAAAAAAGAGAAAGATAGGTTGTGTTGTGGGACAGTCTGGAAAAACCTGCTCCATGCTCATCTTGTTTCACATTTCTTTAAATATATTTGAGCTAATTGCATAGCAAAAATGCTAAAAATATTTAATCATTTCATTTAAATCTATCAACCAAAAGCGAAAAATGTTATTGCAATTGTGTTGGAGTTTAGGAATAGTACCTTATTGCAAAGTCACTAGATATGAGTTTACATGACAGGATTTACAAATCTTTCAGGTCTTCCTCTTCTTATCGTTTGGTTAGCGGCCAATTTGGTAACAAATTTATTAAGATCACCCATACTCAAGCATCAGATGTGATCTAAGTACTGTTAAGTCAGGATCAACAAACTAAATTTTATTATTTAGTATTGCAGACGCTTTGTACAAAATTTAAATTATATTTATCAATATAGATCACACTACTACACTTATGACTTATGCAGGTTAATGAAATATTCCAAATAAGATGGAGATGTCAGATAATTTGCTTACTGCCAGGGTCACTGACTGAACAGACAGGAACAGGCAAGAAAACACACTGTAATTGTCTTTGTTTCTTATTTCTTTTCTTTTAATTTTTAATATGTCCTATATACCTGCTTTCTCTTTTATGTTTTGTAATAAAAGGTCTTGTTGTTTAGTTCTGTCAAAAGGTTATTTTTTCTCGCTCATTATTACACTTTATTGGCTATGTAGGTAATATTCCTTTATCTACAGCCGGAACCTATTAGATTTTTTAAAATATATATAATATGGAATATGGATTACTTACAGCAGAAACAGATCTCAAAGAACGATACATAATGAAATAGTATTAATGAAGTTCTTAACAAGGTATTGACGATTTTATCTAGAAAGATATTCTAGAGGAAAATAAAAATAGATCAGTATGTAAATAAACTGTCACAATATGGCGTAATCGTTGATTATTTGTGACAGTAAACCAAGGAACTTATACCCAAGTGGAATGCGCACGGCTTATCGATTTTCGGTCCGCAATTAGGGTGGATTGTGTCTCTTTCTATAGGGTGTCCATGCGATTGATCAATGCTGGAATGTTTTAAAATTTCGGTTTATTTCTATGTAAAACAAATCTGGTTTTCAAATAAATAGGGTTTTGATGAATTTATTTCTGACTATCGGGGGGCTTACCGTTCCTTTCTTTAGTGCGTCTATTCGACCGAAAAAAAATCAAAATGTCCTGAAATTTGGGTTCATCTCTGTGTAAAGCGAAACGCCGACTTTCAATGATAAATATAGGATTTTATTAAAGAACCGTGACGGTACATTTATGTGCCTACGGGTGTCTTATGTTAGCAGCAAGCACGATATTGACGCTTAGAATATATATCTTTAAAGATGTGAAAGCTGTCACACACCTCCAACGAAAAGGGAGGATCCTCCGACCAGGCTAGGTGATCGTGCCTGGCGGGCCGCGGCCCAACGTTAGTCGTTGGGCGTTGTATATATACTGAGTATCTGTGTAAACTTCCATATCGCGATTCAGCATCTCGAATATTTGTTCTGCGGTTGTGTGTTTCTAGGCATAGTGACATCTGTGTTTTTATGTGGAACTTAGTTGCTTGTTGTGGCGTTATTCTATTAGTCTGATAGATGACGCTACAAAGGTATTAAGGTAATAAAACAAATGAATATTGTGATCGTTTTCATTTCTTACTAGTTGTTGCCCGCGGCTGCACCCGCATGGATTTCGGTTATCACTGTAAAAAGTAGTAGTAGCCTATGCGTTATTCTAGACCATAATCTATCTCTGTGCCAAATTTCATCCAGATCCGTTCAGTAGTTTTTACGTGAAAGAGTAACAAACATCCATCTATCCATACTTACAAACTTTCGCGTTTATAATATTATATAGTAGGATCTATAAAAAATCACAAAAGATAATAATGGATTAAACATTGACACGTGGACAGACCACCGAGTGCTTCGTGATTTTACTTGGCACGGTATTGATCCAAAGCTGACATAGTCGATCACATTTTGGAAATCTACAAGCAATTCGAGAAATGTTGAACGTATTGTCCCCCTAATGTAAACAAAAGTTGTATTTTTTGATTTACAACGAATTATCTACTTACTTCAAAAAGGAAATGCCACGACCCGCAAAGGATTCACTTTTGCATCCTATTACACAACACTTTTTTACCCTTTTTATTTATAATTTTCTAAAATCGCATTATTAAGATTCCTAAATGATTTTGCTATGATAACATGTACGGCCATATTGTTTGAAAACAGAAATATCAGTTGCCATATGAATTGTTATAAATACTTCTAATAATTTAAAACTTATTATAAATAACTTGTTTTATAGTAGAAATAAGATTATAAATTTTTAACAATAATAAATCTATATTTACCTTCATGTTAAGAAATCCTCAGCTAAGAATTAGAACGTAAATATTTTTTATAAATAACATCTCAGGTATCTACCAATTGTAATATTTTCTACTAATTTTGTACTGGCATGCTTGTTAGAAAGGGACACATTCCACTCCGTTTGGCTATCTCATGTGGACCGTTTTTCTCCCTGATAGTTCTGCGTACAATTTTGATCTTTATTTTCATGAGAATATGGTTTATTATGGAAATCGATATTTGTTGAAGTACTCAATCCATTAATATAAGATCCTTGCAGTAAACAGCTGATCAGTTGTCAACTTGACGTTGACAGACAGGTTACAAAAACGAACGCAGCGAACGGATAAAATAAATATCTATTTTATAGCACCTTTTTAAAACCCAAGTGGTCTGTGGTCTGTTGGTATCCACGTGTAACTTGAAGAAAGTGGCCTTACTTTCTTCGAGTTTGCCTTCAAATTCACCCTGAAGGGTCGCGCGGAGTCAGCGCTAGTCAGGCTGCAACGCTGCAGTCGCCTGTTTTTTATTTATATGGATTTAGGAAACAGCGCGGCCGCAGCAATGCAGCCGCGCGGGAAGTTTCAGGTGCCCTAAAATACATCCTTGACCATTCATCCCATCATCGAAAAAATTAATTCAAAATTTAATATCTGGTATTTAGATGATGGAACACTAGGAGGCAATGTAGAGACAGTTTTTCAAGATTTGGCTTACATAAAAAATAAATTTAATTCCATTGGACTAGAGCTTAACACAAGTAAATGCGAGATTTACATCAGTGACAAAATTAAAGACAAACTTTCGGTTTTATCAAAATTTAATACTTTGGCACCAAATATCAAAATTCTTGAGAAATCTTCCCTTTGCCTCCTTGGATCCCCAGTTTTTGAAGACGCTTTTGATTCATACATAGAAGAAAAAGTACAAAATTTTTGTGAAGTTTCAGACCGACTACTCAAAATTAATATACATTCGGCTTTTACCATTATTAGATACTGCCTCTTCGTTCCCAAATTTACACATGCCCTAAGATCGGCCCCGTTTTGGAAACATCTAACACTTTTAGGCAAAATGGACCAAATTATTTACAACACTATGAGCAAAATTCTTAATGTGGCCTTGAACGATCGAGCCTGGCTTCAAGCGTCCTTACCAGTTCGCTTGGGCGGGCTCGGCGTTCGCAAAATTGCCGATGTTAGTTTACCAGCATTTTTGTCCTCGGTTCATAGCACGGAAGAACTAACCAGGAAAATTCTAGCTTCCACACTGGTTAGTTCTGATGTGCCATGTAAGACCGATGCCATTAATGCTTGGAAAATGACTGTACCCAACACTGAGTTACCCACTAACCCTTTTTCTCAGAGACAGTGGGACGGACCGCTTTGCAGGATGGTTAGAGATAAACTGATTATTTCATCTACTAGTCCTGCTGAGCGCGCTCGTTTGCTGGCTGTGGGAGAATGGGAGTCGGGCCTCTGGCTTCAAGCACTTCCATCGCCCAACATAGGTACCATGTTGGACGATACTACCTTCCGTATGGCTACTTGCCTTCGCCTAGGTGCTCCTTCTGTTTCTCCGCATAGATGTTGCTGTGGTGAAGCCGTCGACAGCCTTGGACACCACGGCCTGTCATGCAGCAGGAGTGCAGGCCGTATATCCCGGCACGCCAACCTTAACGATATACTCCGACGTGCTCTTGTCACCGCTGGCGTTCCAGCTGTACTAGAACCCAATGGTTTGGTACGCAACGATGGTAAGAGACCTGATGGTATGTCTTTACTGCCATGGAAGATGGGTAGGCCTTTGGTGTGGGACGCAACATGTGTCGACACCCTTGCGCCATCTCATCTTCCAAGTACAGCAGGTTGTGCTGGTGCTGCTGCTGCATCCGCGGAGACTCTCAAGCGGCGCAAATACAATAATCTCATCGGAGATTATGTGTTTGAGCCGTTTGGAGTCGAAACGCTTGGGCCGTGGGGTGCAAGTGCTCGCGGTCTTTTTAAAGATTTGTCGAAGCGTTTAATCGAGGCTTCACGTGACCAGAGGGCTGGCTTATTTTTGGCTCAAAGAATAAGCATTGCCATTCAACGTGGCAATGCTGCCAGTCTTCTGGGCACGTTTCCAGCAGACGTCGATGCGGAGGAATTTTATGACGCCTACTAAGCAGTCCCTTCCGTTTTTTGTGTATTTTCTATGTATATAATTATATTATTATTATTTTTTTTCCTTTTTTTAAGAACTGTAAATATATTAGGTATATTGTATATATAGATGTAAAATACTTATTATTGAAAAGTTCAAATGGCCATCTGTGGTCTTCTTCATCAGTTTTACTTCACCAAATTACACCTCCTTGACCATTAATTTGCAATTATTTACCACCAGGTGCTAGGCTGGTCGCCCTTATGCTTATTTGCCTCTTTACTAAAATATATTTAAAATAAGCTTTGCTTTAACAATTATTTTTAAGGAAATAGTTTTGATTTAGATTTTTTACATTAAAACAGATTACAGTTTTAATCAATTAAATAAAAGCTCTCTTATTGCTAATTTATTATTTTTATTAGATTATGTAAGGTTGACTACCAATATATTTAAAGTCTATGGATATTTGATGGAGCTTTGTTGCTGAACGTTCCGTTGCCATGACAACATTGTTGTGCTTTATTCAGTGACAGGCACAGAAATAAGTCGTTATAAAATATAAATATCAAAGAAGTATTTAACTTAAGAACCTATAATATGATTCCTAAGTGATTATTTTAAACATTGTATCATGTCGCTTACGCGTGGTTTTATTTTTAACACAATTGGTAAGTACTTAGCGTGAATCAGCGTGATTGCGCGCCAGCACAAGCCGCTATAAATTTTATTTTTTTAGATTATATGTAACAATTTATATAAAATCGCCTTCACTTCTTGACCATTAGAAAATAATTTATCGTACATTATTGCTATAATAGTCAATATATTTTTAAATAAAACACGTTGCAATGATCTGTTGTTAAAGTGGTCGCCTTGTCAACAACCGGTGTAAAACCTTTAAACAGGATGTATTGAGTTGAGTTCGACCAAAGAGTATACAGAGCATAGTAACTGTATCAATAAGAAGTTTGGCTTGGCCTGGGTGTTGTTGCGAAACTTTACCGTTGAAGACTGGTGGCAATGTTGTTATAATAAATATTAGGATTCTTCAGTGCTCACAGCCACACTCGTGTCGAAGGCCTAAGGATGTCATCCTTCAGGTTGGGGGTCCTTGGCCTTTGCCCATAATGCTGCACTATTGTTACACCACTGGGCTGAGCTGAACACAGAATCATAATATTGTGTCGCAAGCTAAAAGTTATTCTTAACTAACTCCCTTATAAATGAGATTTAACTTAGCTGGCGAAACATGTATCACAACTCCTCTGCCCACTTTTACAAAAGGTAGCTGTAGCTTCGGGTTATGATAATGTTTTATGTATTGCCTAATGACAAAGTGGCTTAATTATTATTAAGCATTTTTTACAGATTTATTGATAAATATTATATTTTTGGGTTGCCACGCCAGAACTCATGGACCGGTAACCTGGAAAAGGTTGCAGGCAACCAATGGTTAAGGTCACCTCAAGGGCTAATGCTGTGAAAATCCTTGGGGAAAGCATATGTCTAGTAGTGGATATCTATTCTCCTAAGTAGGGGGAGATGATGATGCAAGAAATGTTTATTGCTACAATTAGAGACTTAAGTGATGATGACAGTATTTTTAAAAGTTTAATTTGGGAAATAATGTAAAAAGGTTTTTATTCCTTATTGAACTTGTTCTTGTATTTTACAGAACATTACTACAATAAGTCAAACTTGAATGTTGATGTAAAATCAGAAGAAGCCTTATCTGATTTCATCAACAATCCTCAAGCATTAATTTTACATAGCTTTGTAAATAATGATGATGTCTTTCTTTACACTAAGGTAAGTGTTACAATACAAAATATAATGAGATGAGTATAGAAAAGATGAAAAATACACTAATATTAGACATGACTATATTTTGTAAACAAATGTGTTTGCTAATTGGCATAGTTTAAACCACATACAACCTCTCTATTCTTTTTTGTACTTTTTGTTGACGGACATACAAATATTTTTTTAGCACAAGTAAATTAATATTTTAATTGTTTTAGGTACAGGATGATAAAAGCAAATCCATTATCTTTTACAAAATATCTGCGGAAGGATTATTGGGAGAAGATTCAGTGAATAATATAAATATTTTGACTCTGTCTTGTAATGCAGCTGAATCATTGTATCAGATCTGGAGACAGATCTACACTCCTCTTTTGGCAGTAGTGAGTAGACTAGTACCTATATCATTTTATAACTGCCCACAACAGAGAGATGACAGCCTTTTAAAACATAGGTTGGACAGTCTTCTTTAGATAACATCCACGAAAGTAACTGTATTAATTAAATTGTGATTAAATTTTGCAGGGCAATGATTTATATTCTAGCAAGCTACAGAAAAATCTCACAGATCTAGAGTCAAATTTGAGGATTTTAGCACATGGAAAAGGAAGCACTAATATAAACAGTTAGTATTAAATCTTAATGCTGGTTCTCCTGGTAAGCTGACGGTGGTCGCGCGTCACAAAATACATCGCTGAAAAAGCTGAGACTACTAAGACGATAACATATACGCATCTGCAATAGGCATTATCAATTGAACAGGCCAATTAAGGCAATGCGATTATCAAGGCCACACTAGGGCAATGCGAGAATATTCTCAAAGTTAATTAATTTTACTTTCAAATGTAACAAGCATATTTGACTTTTAGCTATATGATAATCTTGAAACTTTCTTAATTGACGAGACTTGCTAATTATAAGCGGTATCTTACACATCGGCTTAGCAGGATGCCCAGCTTGTCTAACAGCCGCAAGTTACGAATTTCCAAAAAAAATATAATTATTATTTGATTTTCCAGTAATTATGACAATGGACGATGAATTGGAATATTGGAGAACAATCGGAAAGAAAAAGGATTCAAACAAAAAAGAGAGAGAGGCAGCATCAACCTTTTGTGAACTTTTCGAAGATATCATAGAAGAAATAAGGTATTGTATGTTTACTTTATTTTGTAATACTTATTTAATAATAAAGAGAAACTGTAATATCTGAGAGAGGTAGGGCACCATACTAGCAAGCTAGCCCAACAAGGGAAGGACTTCCACCTTACAGAAGACCAGAGCCAAATAACTACACACAACAGTGTAGTTGTGTTCCAATGTGTGAGTACAGGTCTCCAGTGCTCATGTGTGGTGCGTTTGAAAGAATTTTTGGTTTGTAATCATATACCTATATCAAATCCCCTATGAACAGGTTCGTAATTTTTGCATACGTTAGTTAGTAGTTAGTAGCTTTAAATAATGTAAAATCAAGGACTTCGCACTAGGAATTCCGTAGCACGATTTGTGGTTTTCAGTCAACTGAAAAAAATATCATTATTTATCAATTTATTTAGTAATAATACCAACCCATATATGTCCTACTGCTGGGCACGGGTTTCCTCTCCTCTATCAAGAGAGAGAGAGAGAGGGTAGAGTAGGCCTTAAATCACACACGCTGGCCTAATGCGGGTTGGTGAATCAGACATGTCTTTAAAATTTCTTCTAAGAGATGCAGCAGATGGCGAATCATTTGATTAGTACATATAAACTCCACAAAGTGAAATTCACATTGGTACTGCCACCCGGGATCAAACTAGCACCTCTTGCGTGCAAGTCGGTTACTTTCCCACTCGGCCACCACCGCTTCAGAATATTAGTAGTAGTATTTAGTAATAATCACTTAAAACAAATCCAAATTTCATGTCAGTAGCATAAGTATGGCTGAAATAACCAGCTGAGACAGGTTGACAAGTGGTTGAGTTTGTGCAAATTTTCCGTTTTGATATGGAACCCTAAAACCCCTGTTTTTATAAGCTACCTATTTATAATATAGTATATTCACTAGGTAAAACCCAAGCCAAATCTAATCACAAATTGATGTGCCCTTTCATGTTATATTACAGAATGATTCAGTCCAGCCCGGTGGTTGAAATGAGAGAATCAGCAGAAAACATTGGTGGAATTCTAGATGATGTATGGCGTTTTTCCACTACGCCATACAAACAAGATCGTATGGTACATGTCTTTGATATAATCGGTAAGTAATAAGCATCATAAATGGTATATATGCCATGTTGGTTGCCTACCCGTTCTTTATATATATTTTTATACTAATACGCTACTATAGTGATCTACAATCGTACGACCTACTTAATACGAGTAGTAAACAGTTACCTTTGTTTGAATGAATACTTGCAATATTAAGGACTTGTAACACTAAGGGTTTGTGTCTGGTAACACTGAAATAAAAAAAAGTTATATTAAGAAAATGTATCCCTTCTTCTTCTTCTAATCATGTCGATGGCAATCTAAATTGTGTCGGCCCAGAACCTAGCCTACGGGTTTTGCATTTTCAGTAGAGTCCATAAGCTCCTCTAAGAGCTATAAGGGCACGCGGGACATTCATCAAGTCGTATAAATCCCCACCTGAGCAGGTTGTCTTTGCTTCGACCAACCTGAGTTTGAAGTCGGTTTAAAGACGTCAGCCAAGGTGACTCATGTCCAGGCGGGAGATTTTCGGAGGGTGGAACGAATGGGTAGGTAGAGAAGCACTTAAATGAGAACTGAAGACAACTAACTACACCGCCATGTATAAAAGGTGGAAGTTCTTCCCCAGTCGCTTGGTCGCTTGTATGGTGCCTTACTTATTTTAAAGTTACTTAGTATACAAGTACTAATTATTATATACTTAAACTGTTTTTGTCTTTCAAATTCTACTAGTAAGTAAACACATACATATTTGTATTGCACTTCCTTAGTCTGTATTATATAAATAGTTATTTGTTTCTTTTTAATTATTTTATTACTATTCTACTACTAGGACACTCAATATGCACCACAATACAAAATTCCTTAACTAATGTGAGCCTGTGGAAGGTTCATGGAGAAGGCAAGGACAGAGAGCTGCTAAACCAGTTGTCGGAGAGTTTGAAAGTGATTCAAACTTGGAATAGTGCTTGTGTATCGTTAACTGACACTTATTGGCCTAATTATGCTCTACATGCATGGAATGGAAAACCTTATGTACCACCTTTTTGTGTCAACTTTTATACTAGGTTGAAAGAGGTAAGTTTGTTTTTCGTTTATTTTATTTTTAAATTCCTACACACTGTAATTTAAATATTCCCAAAAGTTCTTAATAAAGCCCCAATGTGGTGTAATTGAGAGAGGCCTAGGTGCAGCAGTGGACTGATTGAATGACAGAAAGCTACCCTCGCTGAGTATTATAGCTGACATAGTAAGCGGAACCAGTGTGTGATACACTTGTACTGTACCTACCCCTTCGAGGGAAATTCGTATTGCTTTCTGATGAATACGATTTCCAGTGACAGGTTTTAGTTTTGGTATTATTGGTAGTATCAATATCTAAGTCGAAAGATGAAGATGACCACTTGATGTTTTTTTTTTGCTGTTAAATAATAAACAAAAATCATTAAAAAAATATTCGAACGGAATGATTTGAACGGTCGCGTCATTGCTGACGCTCACACTTTGTTAAAAACGAACGTTTTTTACAAATACGAAATTCATATTTCAAACAATAATTATATATGACACTAAACTATTGTTAAGTGCCACAATAAGTTAAAATTCATGTGTTTAATAACATTGTGTTTAATTAAGAACTCATTTTAAGCAAAATAAAGCTTAAAATTAGGTCTTAAACACAATGGTATTATTGTCACGAATTTCCATAAAACTCCTGGTTCCTTTACTTTATTTAACAACTACTTTATCATCTTATATTTTCCTTACAGATCCATGACATCAGATCAATTCACAGCCAACTAAATAAATTGCTATCAACTAATGAGAGATCAGAACTACAGACTGATCTACTGTTTGCTCCATTTGAAAGTAAATATTTCCTTACAATAATCATAGAAAAGTGTGTTATCCATTACAATGTGTGACTGCATTTTTTGTGGTCTATAGTAATAAAGGTCACCTTGCCACCAACACCGAGTGTTATGGATTCGATTGCCATACATAAATGTCCGAGTTTGGGTGTACTTTGTGTCCGTGAATATGAATTTTTGTAATAAGTTTCTAAGTTTTTTTAATACCATTAAGGTAAAAAAAACATTTTTGACTTCATATAAATCTTTATTAAACACAAACGTGATTATTGAAAACACAGAAAAATAATTAAGCGGTATGCGTATTGGGTGGTCTTATCGTTAAAAGCGATCTCTTCTAACTTAATACCATTTCTCCATCCAACATTATTATACTACAGTCTACCTGATATTATTAATTCAATTATATAGGTATAAATATATGGATATATAATGGTCCGAACCCAGGATGGGAAACAGCTACATCAAAATTCTCAACAAGCTTGCGACCAGCGGAAACAAAGGTTGCTGAAAAACTCAAGCCACGGTTACACAATATATCTACTAGACAGGTACATATTATTCTAAACTTATTTCCATAACTACTCATTTAGTAATTCACCAACCCTGAGAGTGATGTTTTTGTAAGTGATTGAAGAAACTTTCGTGAAAATGTATGAGGTTCTGCGAGAGAGGTGTATAAACTGTTTGTACCTATCATTATTGGACATGATCTATTCTGATATTATAAAAAAATGGGATGGTCACGCCAAAACGGCTTCACGGATCTGAATGAAATTTGGCACAGGCGGGGATTGATTATAACCTAGAATAACGCAAAAGCCTGAAAAATAATACTACCTGTAGAATTGTAAGCGAGGGCAAAGTCGCGGGCGGCACCTAGTATAAAATAAACTTGTAACATTGTGAATAGTTTAAGAAGACTTTGTACAGTTCAGTTTGTACAGTTTTGTTTTTATTTATTTTATTAAATGAAATACATTTAATTAAATAAATAAGAACCAAAATATACAATAGATGCCTTAAATAATCATGCCTCGGAAAGAACTTAAAGCCATTGTCCTAAGCCTGATCTCTCTCCAGTCGTATCGGACTATAAGAGTGGGGGACTAAAGAGTGTAGTTAAATTTGAATAGTTAATATTAGTTCTTCTGGATTACGGTCACGCTAACCAATCTCAATGGCAATTAGCAATTTTTTTATACTAACAAGGAGGCAAACAAGCATACGGCCCGCCTGATGGTTAGCAGTTACCGCAGCCTATGGACGCTTGCAACACCAGGGGTATCACTCGCGCGTTGCTTTCAGTTTTGAAACCTTATAACTCCTTTCTCGAAGAACCCTGCTGAGGTGTTATACATGCTATAGTCTCTCGGGAAAACCTCGGCAGGGAGCTCATTCTACAACCTAATTTTGTGTTTAATTTTTTTTTTCTCTTTCAGATGCTATATGAATTCGTGAGATACAGCGCTTTGATAGAGCGCCCTCTAGTGAAACATGCATTATACAACGAACTGGAGATATTCGTGACATCACTAATCTCTATGCTAAAGAGTATACAAAGACAAATGGATGCTGATGAGATAGACGTCCAAATGTACCAGCCAGCGGAGATGTCGTCAGTCGTGCATCAAGTGCAGTGGGCCAAGCAAACGGAAGCTAAGGTAATTTTATTCCTGTATCGTACCCTCAGTTGAAAAAAGATGTAACACACAACATGCTAATGCATAAAAAATATTCCTATCATCACACAAGCGAGCAAGTAAATACGACTTAGGAACCTCTACCTTATAGAAGACTAGAGCTAAATAATGTGCTCAGTGCTCATTTAAGGGATACTTTATTTTCAAATAGGTTTCTTTGTTGCTGTTCGGAATTCTTGTATATTCAAGGAAATTGGATCCTTCGTGGCAGTTTACGAGCTTTGCCGGCAAAACCAGTTTAGCTTAAGCGTTTAATTAGCGCTTTATAACATTACAGGTAAAAGAAATTGAAATATGCGCAGAAAAGTACCTAAAGGAATTTGATGGTAGTGGAGAACTATTGAGCCTCAGTTCTAAAGTTCTAAAAGACCTGAAAAACATGTATACTCAACTGCACGAGGAGTGGTGTCGTGATTTACAGGTAATCTATATATTTATACAAGTATTGCGCTCAGTATGTAATGAGTATAAGGTGCCATTTAGACGATGCAAGTATTGCACGGCTAATTTTCTAAGTCTCTATTTTCCTCAAAAGCTAGACAGTGACAGCATGAAAGTTGCTTTGCGATAAAGGTATGGTGTAAAACAGCTTTAAGATTTAGATCAGTTAAAATACCTAATTGCGTTTTGCATTTTATTTGTGTGAAATTGCCTTTTTTTGCACTGCAGTAATTTGGCGTCAAGTAATTGTGTTATTTTTTTTGTAACTAGGTACAAGCAAAAAACGGATCTCTTCAAATATCAGTAGACAAACCAGTAGTGGAATTCAGCAGCAGCAACCGCCTCATGGTGGTGAACTTCAACCCTGGGCTGGTGCGAGCTGAGCTAGAGGCGCGGACGTTGGCTGCGCTAGGGCTGCCACCGCCTCCCGCTGCGGCTGCGCTCAATGATCTCACCAACGCACTTGCACATGCGCGACCTTTGCATCAGGTACGTTGAATTATGTAGAATCCGTCGAGGTAATTTAGACTGGTAAAGGGTGATAGTAATATATTATTAAACATGCTGGCCTCATTCCTGCATGGACATGGAGGTTTCCTAACGATGTCTTCCTTCACCGTTATCAGATGATAAATAATTTGATTACGTTTTTTTTTATTTTATTTGTATATTATATATTTACTTACAAATAAAATAACATTTTTTTTTTTTTTTTTTTATACTACTTGGGTGGCAAACAAGCATACGGCCCACCTGATGTTAAGCAGTATCCGTAGCCTATAGACGCTTGCATTACCAGAGGTATCACTTGCGTGTTGCCAACCCATTTTTTTACACCAGGGCTTTAAGATGGAAGTAACCCTGGGATAGGAATACGTATCTTTCAAAACGCATTCCTAAATGAGCGCTGGAGACCTGTACTCACACACAGGAACACAACTACACCGCTGTGTGTAGTCATTTGGCTGTGGTCTTCTGTAAGGTGGAGGTCCTTCCCCAGTCGGGCTTGCTCGCTAGTATGGTGCCCTACCTCTCTTAAACATATAATAACATATTTATACTGAAATACACCCGGTCATTACTTATCTATACGCGTATGTTATTTATTAAATGTTATATTGAAGTAGATATTATTGCTAAACTAAAACTAATTCTATCTAGATTTACTACGGTTCAGTGATAGAGAACTGCTTACTTCTAGACGTGTTTACAATAATATAAACATTAGGTTTATAGTTTGCGCTAGTTACTTGTTTGTTTACTGGGTACTGGGTTCTTAGAAGAAGTGAATAACACGTGATAATAAGGTATTTGTTTGGTGAAAGACTTAGTAACAGAGTGGGAAAGTAATCGACTTGCACGCAAGAGGCGTGAGTTCCATCCTGGGTGGCAATACAAATTAAATTTCACTTTTTGGAATTTATAATTTACTATCTGCAAACGGTGCAGGTAAACATCGTGAGAAAACACACATATGTTATAAGAAATTCTATAGACATGTCTGTTCATTAACCATTCATTACCCCGCATTAGGCCAGCGTGTGTGAATTAAGGCCTAAACCGTCTCACTTTCCCACTCCTTGATATAGATATATGGGTTGTTAAAAAAAAGAAAAAATACTAACTATTTATACAATATGAAGTATTAGTTAATATTTTTTCTTTTTTTCTTTTAATTACCTAGCAAATTTAGAATGTATTATAGTGTTGTACAGTTTAGGGGTTCGCGTAGATCTTGTAGCAATAGATGCTGATGTGACACTAATTTGTGTGATCCATAGATGATGTTTCCGAGCCTGGGTGTGCTTTGAGTCTGTTATTTCATTATTTGTAAAAACTCCCGCCATATAGGAATACGTCGCTTAAAATTAAACGGGACACAAACGTATACCCTATATGGCCCTATATAGTAATCGTTTTTTGTTTACTTCAGGTGGCGTCATTCCACAACACGCTGGGCGAACGCATGATCCCATCAACACGCCCGATGATGCTTCAAGCTGCTCTCGATCTGTCCAACTTAGTGCAAGACCAGAAGGTGGTTTACTGGGACGACGTAGAGCAACTCGTTAATTATACCGATAAACTAAAGAAGATTGTCTTAAAGTTAGAAACCCAGGTATATCGCATATATTTTTACACACACACATTATTTCAGCCTGATGCCGTCCACTATTAAACGTAGGCCATTATGTGTCCACAATGGCCGATCCCAAGCTGCTTGCATCTAGTGCTGCCCAGCAGCTCTGACAAGGTCATCTGTCCACCTTTCCATTTCCTTGTAGGTAAGTCGTCGCCACTGGAGATCCTTTACTCAGTACCACCGAAGCAGTTTATTGACAATTAGACCGTTAGGGCAGAAAGGTTTTCTGTCGGGGATTTCGAACTAGACCAGACCCAGCGTGACCCAGGAGTGGACTTCTTTCAGCTGAGATGAATGTGATAATGATAAATATAATCTGATTCTAATAGTCAGAATTCATCAATCATTGTCATCATAATTTTAGAGATTAGCGAGTTTAAATAAAAAAACTTTTAGTTTAGTAATGTTAGTAATCAATTATTCTATTTTTAATTTCAGAACACTTATTTAACTAGCCAGCATGTTGCTATCAGAAACATCGTACAGAAACTAATGGATACCGAACTGCTATCAAAACAAGCCGTTTGGAAGAAAAGTGTTAAAGATATTAGAGACATCATAGACGTGGTTTGTACTGTGATACTATTTTTTTATTCTACCTAAGTGGAAAATAAGCATCCGAATCGCCAGATGGTAAGCATTTACCGTAGCCTACAGACGCTTGCAATCGCTCCGGACTTGTCATAACAATGATGACTCATTTACACTGCGATGTTTGCCGATGGGACACCCTGCTCAAATTCCAAAATTTTAGCGCACGAATTAAAAGCGATACAGCTTTAATAAAAAATCTTAAAAAGAACTTAAAAAGTTAAACGTAATTTTAGTATTTTACAGTTTTTTTTATAGAAAATTGTTTTTAAGATTTTACCAGGGTTATTAGTAATCGAGTCTAAGATTTTATCATAAAGCTTAATTCGCCTAATGTTTACAGGTGGAATCGAATGGCTATAAAAACACAGAATTGTGGCGATCACATTGGGACTGGCAACTTTACAAGACACTAGAATACCAATACATAAAGACATTGCTTTCTTTACATAAGCACTTCCCACATGTCAAAGTTGATTTAGTGTTGCGGTAAGTATTCGAATTATATAGATTCTAGTACAAAAGAGGTTATAACTTTGTTCAAAGTCTTTAATACAAACATTCTTCTCTCGTTCGTTCTCTCTAGAGTGGTTATGGCTAATTTGCTGACAGAGTTGTTCAAATCGCGCTTAAAGACCTCAGCCGTAATCTAAAGACTGTTAACAGTAGGGACCGACTTTTAAAGTGTCCTCTGGAATACATACGCCTAAATAAAATACCGCTATGCGGAAAAATAATAAGCTAGTTCAATACAACAACATCTTCAGGGCTCTGTTTCGGCTCCCACGCTATCGGGTATGTTTGCCGATGCCAGCGTAGATGACGTTTATGCAGTTATGCGCAAAAAGGTTGCCTCGCTGGTGAACAGGGTGCGGCGGAGCTCAAACGGAGTCTTGAGGATGGTGGGTGAAAGTCTTGATTCAGCCCTGGTTGCTGGCCCCAGAACCTGCCCGGTTCACTTAGCTACATGTTAGAAAGATTCGGTGTGCCTGCCCATTAGGGGTTAACTTTTAGTTTTAGTTACTTACATAGTATAAGTTATTTTGTTACTAACACTATGGTTCTGAAAATAAATGATTTTTATATATTATTTTATATTTATTATTTATATAGAAAGTTGTTATTTTTATATTACAAACATATACTTGAATTATATTTATTTGCATAGATTTTCCTGTTGTCCGCAAACATTAATGATTGTTATTACGTTAATAAATTATTATAATGAATGTGCGTATACCTCACTATGAAAATACCGCATGTTATAGCATGATATGACGTCATAAAAGGAAGTAGTATTGACCTCGTTATCTGTTCGAAGAAAATAAACAACAAGTTTCATAATAATATTATGTCAGTCTTGAGATTAAGACATGTGCTTTTTGATAGGAAAAGTTATAGGAAGGAATAACGATATTAGATACCCACATATCGTCACGTCCATCTCCCACCAGGGTAGGCAGAGATGGGTCCGTCAATTGCTAAGATCCAGACATATAATATATATATCCGTGTGGTGACGGATTAAGAATACAAATGTCACCACCCCATTCTATCCCGTGGGTGTCGTAGGAGTCGACTAAGGGAGTAAGTCAGGCAGACAATACCTGCTGCAAGAGAGGGAAAACTTGAAACAAAACCCTATAATAATTCGTCTGGCCAGCGTGGTATAATAGGGTAATATCCCTACAAATGTATGGTGGGGACCCGTGCCCAGCAGTGGGACGTTTATGGCTTGAGATGAGACATATATTTAGAACTTAATTTAATTCACATTGTTTAACATTACCGGGCTTGACTTTTTTCAATTTTTTTATAATATTTTAATATATTTGTTTAACGCCTTCTTCCCTTAAGGCAGTGGTGTATGACACTCACTTTGCGCTAGCTGATGGGTCTTATATCACAGGCATTTTGACCCTTTTTTTCCTCAGAATTGAGTCTATACTGCGTTTATCTTACTTTTATAACTATTGTTTTTATTTTTACTATTATTTAATTAATCTGTATTTTTTTGCGTTTGATTTTATACTGAAGTAATTTGCATGTCAAACTTGACAAAATGTGATGATTGTGATCATCATACAAGTCTTTTGTACCACATTTTATGCATATAAATATATTTGAATATGAATTTTTGACCCGCGTAAAGGTCGCCGATGGATAAGGTTAGCTCAGGACCGAATGCTGTGGAAATCTTTGCGGGAGGCCTATGTCCAGCGGTGGATGTCTTTTGGCTGAGATGATGATGATGATGAATTTTCAAGCTTCTTCTTTGACCCATGACTCACTACTAATACATCAATTTGCTATTTTTTTACTTACATTGCTAATCTGTACTACGTTGTTCGCAGAGGTCATAAAGTACGGGTACAGCCAGCTATCGAAGAGCTCCGAGTACAACACTACCATCAGCTGCGACGTCTCGTGTCCATGCCCGCGCAGTTTGTAGGCGTGCAGCCTAATATAGCTGACAAACAGACTATATTCTCTAATATTGTTGATAAGTTAGTACCTATTATAATAATGCAAATTTATAATAATTAAAAAGGTAGGGACATATTTACAAGCGAGCAAGCCCGAGAGAAGAACACTTACAGAAGACCACAGACAACACCAAACACAGTGGTGTAGTTTTGTTCCTGTGCATAAGTATAGACACCCAGAGCTCTTTTTCCAACAATACTCTTATAGAATAGCAACGAATGAGATATGCATGCAATACCATACATATACTAATATGTTTGGTATTGCATGCCTCTATGGATATTTGCAATAGTTCTACTGCAACCTCTAGCCATTAGGTTAGCCGTATGTTTGCTTGATTTTATTTTATTCTAAAATAAAATGCACCCTCAAACATAATCGTCTTTTTAAACTAGTCTGATAAAAAATAAGATTTTCTACAATATTACGTGACGTATTGATTTTTACAGGCATAGTTGGCTTGGAAATAAGGCAGTAAAACAACTGGAAGCAGCACTATCCTCATTAGAAATGAGTTGTGAGACGTGGACTCGTCGAGCTGCACTCGCCTGCGTACCTGATCTAGACGCACTATGTGCTGAACACCTAACTGAACCGCAACATTGGGAGGCTAACTTTAAAGCGTGCAAAGCTTACGGACAAGCTGTTGCGAAGATGACTTTGTAAGATGAATTAATATTCAGCTTAATAATAAGATCTACCACCAGCTTTTGCTTTCGAGAGCGTTTTCCTTCCACATAGTATTATATTTAGTAGTATTCCTCGGGACCGATTTCGGTCACGACGGCCAATCTCAACAACGATTAGCCAACTACGCAAGATATACATATTATGGTGCGCAAGTGTGCACTCTCTATTTTACCACGACAAGTTTGCTATCAAACCGCACAACTAATACTCGAAGCTACGAGTATCTCTGATCATATTTATTACTAACCTCAATCAATCTTAAAATTCAAAAAGATCAATCAACATAGACGTTTCTACTAAAACCCAATTCTTAGTGATTATCTACCAGTGATGTATTCTTATCAAAACATTTTGTTTACAGCGAGGATGAAAAAATAGAGTGGATATCTGTAGGTACTGCAACACTTCGACGAGAGTTTGAGGCTCAAGCACGCAGTCTGTGGGCTTGTCTCATGACGTCACTTGTGGCTAGTTGTCGTACTGACGCGGCTAAGTTAGACACCTTCGTAGCCTCCGCCACTGTTATGTTGGAGAACAAAGCATTGCCGAAGAACGCGAAGGAGTTATCTGAAATGAGCGCCACGCAACAAGCTTTACAGAATCAAATGCCTGAGGTAACGTAACCTAAGATACGTGTGATTTGTTCGTTTAGCTGGTCACTATCACTCTCCGGCCGAGTGTTTTGGCTTCGATTCCCACGTGAAACGAATATTTCTGTGATCCGCATAATTCCTAGTCTAGGTAGGACTAAGAAGTAAGAGACTTTACAAACAATTCACGAATTATGTTTGTAAAGTCCCCTATAGCATTTTATAACCTAGCTTTTAGGTCGTCATTGTTTAATATTCAAATAAGATGATAATTAATTATAACAAAAAAGCTTTATACCATGTTATGTAGTTTACATTTGTATTTTTTTATGTTACATTTTTAGATGGAGATAACCGTCGAGGCTTTAAAACGGAAAGGTCATATGTTACGTACTTGGGGAGGTGATACTTCCGTTGATGGAACAATGAAAGAATGGCAGAAGATACACGAATTGATGCTGAGTCAGCAGAAAATGTTTGAACATCAGGTAAAGTGAATAAATAAGCCTGTTTCAATCCACTGCTTCTCATACAAAAAAACCTGAAACGAAATATTGTAGAAAATATACTAATTATTATAAAGAGGTAAAATTTATTTATCATCATCAGCTTATCGCAGTCCACTGCTGGACACGGGCCTCTAAATCACGGGCCATAAATTAATTTATGTGGTGGTGATATAATTTCAACTACTAGCATACAACGCTAAAGTCCCTTCTCATGGGCTCCGAAGCGTTGCGCAGCACAGTGTGTTATCAGCGTAAAGAAAAATACTCTAAAGTGTACTTATTTTAAATAATTTACTAATTTTAAAGCAAATAGTATCCTTCTAGTATTTTTTTACGTTTAATTATTTCAAAGAAACTACTATTATTGAGATATAATTTCCTATTTATCTACATACCCACAGCAATAGTAACGCCATCTAGTATTTCGTGTTAACCTTTATTATTTACCATATTGCCAATTTGTAGGCTGAAATTGTAAAATCAAGCTTGAATGGTGATTGGGAGAACTTGAACTCTACGGTCGAAGCGTGGACATCGCGCTGGAGTCAAGCGAAGCCACGGCTAGAAGATACTCACAACGTACAGTTTACCGAGATGCTCGATAGATGTCGCTCCGTGTTCGAAGCGCACGCGCAGTGGAACAAGTTTGTCAGCGATAGGGAAGAGCTACTGTAAGTTAATATTTTTATATTATTTAGTTATTGCTTACTGTAACTTTTGTACTGTTAATATTACGCAAAGTGTTTTGATGCTTAAATGCGCTTTTAGAACTACCTGAAAAAAAATGTCACACTAGTATCCGACTTCGGCTTCGCCCGCGCGTGCAGTGTTATTATTTTTTTGTCTTTTTTTACAACTCCCGCACTAGAGAACAAGCTCTGTGTCGCGGGAGACTTTACAAACATACAATTAACGGACACAAATTACACCCAGACTCAGAACAACTCTCTGTAGTTCACACAAAGTTTTGTCCTGTGTGGGTATCGAACCCACAACCTCGTGCACAGCAAGCGCATACAGCGGCCACTGGACCACCAAGGCAGATTTTATAATTAAAGCACGTATCGGTAGTGCATGATCCTATTTAGAACATAATTAATCATATTTACTATTACAGAAAAGAATGTGAAAAATTCAATATGAAGATAGAGATTACTGAAACATGGGAGCAGGCTAAAGAACTTATGTCAGAATATGTAACTCTCTGGACTGCTTTGAAGGAGTATAACGAAGGTATAGTCGTTTATAATTATTTTATGAAAAGTTGCTTTTCCATGGTTCTTTTCAAACGTCTCCCTTAAGTAATATCCCGTACTAAGTACTATGTATCCCTATGTTTTACAAACTAAGGGTATTTGACTAAACTATTTTTATTGGTTTAAAACATAAAGGAGGCTCCATCTGGAAAAGTTAAACCAAAACTGCGAGTGCTTCAAAAACTACTACGTTTAAAACATTAAAATATCCCGTTTTATTTGGCTATGGTCTTCTGTAAGGGGAGACCTTACAGAAGACCATAGCCAAATAAAACGATTACCATAAGAGATTACCAAATTTATAACCTCCACAGCCCGCTGCTTGCTCAATTGTATGGTGCCCCGTCTCTCTTAATATTAGACACGTTTAAGATTGTGACGTCATAAGTGAACAGCGTTGTCGCTGTTCACTTATGACGTCACAGTCCCGTAACGTGTTGACAGTTTTGTAATACTAGTGTTTGTTGCTGATTTGTTTAATAGAGTTCGAGTCTATGGCAGAACAAGACTGGATAGTGTTTCAAAAAAAGATCCATTTAATAGAAGAGTTCACAATGAAATGGAAAGAGAGCTTAGAACCTTATACCGCGGTCACTTTATATATACAGCAGGAACTGGATAAATATTCGGTAAGTAAATATAAATTTATTTTCTTCGCATTTTTAAATTTCTTTTACCTTATCCTCTGCCATTTTAGTTTTGATGGCAGATAACTTATTATGTATTAAACTCGCGTTTGTCCATGATATTTTTTTGACAAATCAAACAAAATAACTGAATTATTTTTGTTTCGCAAGGGTTCAGCAATTTTTACCTGTTTAGGGATTAAAATTCCAAAAATCCCTTCTTACTGCTCAGTTAAGTCATTTAGGGAACCTTTGTACGAAATTTCAAGTTTGTAGCCCCAGTGCAGCTTAGGCTCTGCGTTGATTAATCAGTTAGTTATATCCATATTAATATTATATATTGAAAGTAACTCTGTTTGTTTGACTAATGAAAAAATGAAAGGGAGGCCTTTGCCCTGCAGTGGGACAGTAATGGCTAATAATAATAACTCTGTTTGTATGTTGGTTTGTATGTATGTTTGTTTCTTTTTCACAACTGAACAGCTAAACGACTGTTTATGAAATTTAATTAATATTGGGTTGTTCTGACAAGAAATTCACAATAGATGCCCGGAGTTTGGAAATTAATTCACACCCCTGTGCCTCAGAAAGCACGCAAAGCCGTTGGTCCTGCGCCTGATCTCTCGCCGGTCGCGTCGAATTGCCGTCCCACCGGACTATGAGAGGGAAGGAATAGAGAGTGCTCCTGTGTTTGCGCACGCACTTGTGCACTATAATATGTTTTGCACAGTTGGCTAATCTCCGTTGAGATTGGCCGCCGTGACCGAAATTCGCTTAGGAGGACATTATTATGAAATTTAGCATGGAGATAGATGATACATGGTAGATGAATTATTTTTTCTCCCGCTTTGCTATGGAGGGAAGTGGAAACTACTGATTAAATTCGTTGCGGGGTCCAAGACAGTAGGTTTAGTTGTCCACGGGACAACTAAACCTGTGTGCGCTCGATGTATCAGTTGGTTATTCCGCTGTTGTGGCTCATAGGAGACACAACGGTGGGCATATGGGTGGGATTGTCCCGAAGATACATGGTAGATAGATTGACTTTTTACCGCTATAACCGACATCCACGCAGGCAGAGCCGCGGACAACAGCTATTACATATATAATAACTGGTCTTGACTCATCAAATCTCCAACAAAATAACAGAATTACTCTACGTTTTATTACGACCGTTTTATTTCATGACACCGACTTGTCAATGCGGTTCATTTAATACGTATTCACCTGTGAACATAATGTATTCTATTGAGGCCACGTTATTTATGGCACAAAACGAATCATTACGTTGTATTATTGCTTACATGAGTCTAGTGGCTTACTATTTAGTATTAGGTATAATTATATCTTTCAGCGTATATTGTATTAGTGCAATGACATCATACACTTGTGTCTAGCTACATTAATTAGTAGTATATTTGTAAACGGCCTCTTTGGTGTAGTAATCATTGAGTGCAACTGCTAATCATAAGGTCCTGGATTCGATTTGTGGGTCGATCAAAAAGTAGATATTGATAACGATAACAAAAGTTTCCCGAAATTTAGAAATTGTCTGATTTCACATCCCCGTTGCTCGGAAAGCAATAAAATCATTGGTCCAACGCTTGTTCTCTCTCCTGCCGTGTCGAATGGCCGACCTAACGAGCAATGAAAATGAGAGAAATACGTATGTTAAATGAAAAAAAATTATGGGTTTTAACGCATAATGTAACCTAACGACCCCAAACACGAGGCGGCTGTCTTGTTTCGTTGAAATCCTATGGCCACCCTTAAACATCGTCATCACATACTGAACTACACATAGAAGTTGTACCTGTTTTAAATATGTTTTGTGTCCATAGGATTTAACTCCGCTACTAAAGTATCTTCGTGGTAACGAATTCACTGAACGCCACTGGAGGGAGGTGTTTAGTCTTCTTGAGATAGAATACAAAAAGCCGGATACATTACTAGTAAGAGATGTCTTAAGTGCTGCAACTAATATTAAGAAACATATCAAGACTTTGCAGGTAAATATCTTAATAAACAATAAATTATTTTGTCAATCATATAAATAAGTATACTATGATATACGTCTAGGTATACAGCCGTTTGGAGTTGAGACTGTAGGTTAATGGGGTCCGAGTGCTCGTTTCCTTTATAGAGACCTAACAAAACGACTGATCGACGACGCTTCGCGTAAACAGAGAGCTGACTTGTTTCACGCACAAAGAATAAGCAATGCCATTCAACGTGGCAATGCCGCTTGCCTTCCGGGCACATTCCTTGTAGACAATGATGTTGAAGAATATTTCGACGCTTAAACAACAGTCTTCGTTTTTATTTTGTTGTTCTTTTTTGTATTTAAGTTCGAATTAGTTTTATATACAGTAATTGACTGCATGGTGGGTTCAGTGGATTAAGTGATTACCTTAAAATCCCAATAGCCAGAAGCTAAGTAATAACCGCGCCGATCACAAGATCTGCCAGGTTAAGCAACTTTGCCGAAGTCAATCCTTAGATGGATTTTCTAAAAATTTTCTAAAAGTCCTCAAAGAGGATGTAAAGATTTGAATGATTGATTTTTTGGTTCTGCGCCTAAACTCTGGTCTTCGCCCACACGATCGAACCCACAACACTAGGCACAGTATTAAAGACTAAGCAACGAACTAACACTAGACCAGCCATGCAGTCTGTTGGCTTGATTGATATCAAATTCTTTTATTCAGTAATTAACTTGACTTTAATTGTAGAAAATCTGCACATCGGCAACAAGTGAATTTGCGATAAGAAACGCTCTAACTGAACTAGAGATATGGTTCGCCGGTGCTCGGTTGACTATTACTTACTATAACGACAAAGCAAGGCGTGCTACCCCTATTGTGAAAGACTTCAAGGATATACTTAGCAAGGTGAGTTGATGTATATAAAATAAATGTAGTATTATTATCGTTGAATAAGTTTAGCAGCTCTGGTCGGCATTGCTCCGAACGAGATGGGTTTTAGGTATGGTTATTACCTATCCATTTCACCGATAAGCATAATTTTAACTTATTAATAGTCTTGTCACTATTCAAAGTAAATCGTGGACGCAGGATCAAAGACCTCTTCTTTCCTCCTTCCAGCTCATAATATTGATATTTGATTTCTTATATTTACTTGTGCACCTTAGTTTTTGCATTTTCAATTATTTCATTTTAGGTAGGTTGGTTATGGAAAGGCTAGCTTTCTAAACACAGAAAACCGTCTTAGCAGACTTTCTATTGATATTGAAAAGAAAAACAAGTGTTTATAGATTTATTTTAATAGAAAGTACCGCCGCGTCGGCAATTAAAGTTTTACGCCTTTACTAACCCTTTCGAAATTACCACTTTATGTAAATATTGTAAGTTGTATTATTATTATAATAAAAAATCATGGAATTAACTTACCTATAACTGTATTATTGTATGTAAAGATCGAGGAACAACAATGGGTAGTATCATCCCTGTCGGGAGGCGGTGGTGGGAGCGGCGCGGACGCGTGCGCGGCGTGGGAGTCGCGCCTGCGTGCCGCACGCTCGCTGCTGCGCGCCACGCACCACGCACAGCGCAGGTACTTACTGCTTCATCACTAAAGTACTACACTCATGGGACAAAAACTGGCCATGACGACAATTTTCGAAATAAAGATCGATTGATTTAATTTAACTACAATTAGGTTGTGGAATGAGCTCGAAGTTTTCCCAAAAGAATATAGCATAAGGTTCTTCAAGAAAGGAGTTACAAGGTTTTTAAAGGGTCGGCAACGCGTGAGTGTCACCGTAGCCTATGGACGTTTGCAACACACCTGGTGTTCCAAACGTCCATAAGCTACGATAACTGTTTACAATCAGGCGGGCCGTAAGCTTGTTTGCCAACTTGTATCCTTTGCTGTGGCTCAGTTTCTTGTGAAACGACCAGAAAAAAAACACATAAAGCACTTTTAGATATACATAGAATGTAACAAAAATAAAGTCAATCTATCAATTAATTTTCGAGGTTTGCTTTGTTTTTTAACTGTTCATTGTCATTGCATTATTTTAAATGTTTATTATGTGTCTATTTATATTTACATTGCCACATTTAACAGACATTTACTAGACAATACAATAATAAATACAATCGAAGACTGCTAGTAAAATAAAGTACAGCTAAAAACTTTGTTTATTTTTTGGAAGAATGTAATAAACTCTGAAACTACCAGACAGATTTGAAAAAATAAGGATTTTATGGGCTATTTAATCAAAAAGAGCATGTCAAAATCAATAAACGTGATACGGGACGACAATCAAGTGTATTATGGATTGAACGGTTAAATTTATTGACAAAATAGAAGCGTGGTATTTACTGCACACAAAACAATAAGTCGATTTTTTCTATACATTTTGTATTGAAGCAATTGTCTACAAAATACCAACAACGTAATTATTATTAAGTCTCCGTCTTTAGATTTGCTCATTCGTTGAGCATATGCGCGACAGATGTGCCAGCTATTTTGACCGAATAGTCACTTAGTTCCCGTTTGCTCCTTTTAATCCTGTATTAATGTTTGTTATGTTCTAAAACCGTCTGGTATTTTATGAGGCACTTAGGTGCTATGAGATTATACGTAGGTGTGAGACTGCTTTTTGGGTATTAGTAGGTACTATTTAACTGTGCTATGTTTTGCACTATGATGGGTTTAATCAATAATAATTATAAAATATACCTTTGATCGGGTTTGACTTTTTTCTTGTTTAGTTCTTTTTGTACCTGTTTGTCATCCGAACTATATATATATATATATATATATATATAGTTACGATGTTATAATTGAAAAATAAAACTACAGATATAAATTATTATCTAGGTATCGGTTAGCTCCGAAGTCGAGATAAATAAAGTACTTTGTAAAATTGTATGTTTTAAATACACAGTCGGTACAGGATTTTTTTCTAATGCGGCAATTAAATTTCTCTAAGGCCTAAATGAAGTGTAACAATTTTCAAGTTTATATCTGGCCTAGTTTGGGAAACAGTATCGGTACATATTGTGTTAAATATTCAAAGACTACGCCTATTTTAATACCAATGCATGTTATTTATATGTCAATAATCATTTTTTCCACAACTCTCGATCCTGAGCCGACCTTGTCCATCGATTGCCCGCAACCTTTACCAGGTCGTCGGTCCACCTTGTTGGAGGCCTGCCCACACTTCGTCCTCCAGTTCGTGGTCGCCACTCTAGAACCTTTCTGCCCCAACGGCCATCAGTTCTGCGAGCTATGTGCCATATATGTTGTGGAAAACCTTGGGGGAGGCCTATGTCCAGCAGTGGACGTCTTTTGGCTGAGATGATGATGATGATAAAACATTTTTTTTTAATGTTTCAGTCCAGTGCTGGACATTGGCTTCTCTTAAACTGTGTGTCAACTCCTAGTCTACCGCTTTTCACAATTTAGCTCTTGTAAAAATAATAATTTACTAATTACTAGGTATGTCGCTAGAGTCTTTGTCCATTTATCGAAAGTAACATCATAGTGGCTTATAAAACAGGTTCATAGATTCCACTTCTTACCATAGTTGGTAGTATAACAGCCACTGCCATATACAGCTTTAATTTGTAACATTATGTGAACACAGTCGTACTCGTACTATCTAAACTAATATTATAAAGTGAATAAAGATCTAGAATAAATCGCTATAGAAAGAAAGAAAGACGTTATAGGGACGTCATGCTGCTCTGCGATTCTGGTTGCTCATCATAAACTAGCTTGTCAACCTTAGAAGGTGTTACCTAATTTCAATAAAATGAAATTCAATAAAATGTAATAAACATTTAAAACTAAAGCCCGCTCCGACTTCGCCCGGGTTATACTAATTTCTGCGCATTTTTTTCTACAAAGTATAAAATACTTAAAAAAAAGATTTATGAAATTGATAAAATCGTTCTCAAGTTATGGCCAAGGGAAATAGGGATTCATTTATATATATATACATTTATAGAAATCGATTGCAATGCTATTAACGCAGCTATTGTCGCATAAAAGAATCGTGCGTTTGTAGGCACAGTGTCTCATGATGCAACTTAAACAATGTAGAATGTCGACAGTAGATATTGTAAGCTCCAGATTAGCTAGTAAGGATGTAAAATTGTTTCGATAACACGGGGTCGGCGTCCTCGGATTCAAATATGGCGGGTATAAAATTAGGTGACGACGTGCTACAGAGATACCGTGCGATTTAATTGCCTACTGAAATAGTTACTCTTTGATGAAAGTAAATCTGTATGTGTATAATTATATACTAACCGGTATAGCGGGTGGTGGCCGAGTGGGAAAGTAATCGACTTGCACGCAAGAGGCGTGAGTTCGATCCCGGGTGGCAGTACCGTTTTACCACAGTAAACCAGTAATGACTTTGAATTTTTTCTGACTGCACGATTGGTTCAGTGGCTTAAGTGGTTACCTCGCCATTTACCACTGCGCGGCGTGTTGTGAGTTTGATTCCCCACACGGGATAAAATTGTGTGTGATCCATAAATGGTCGGCCCGAGTTTTTGTGTCCGTTAATTGTATGTTTGTTAAGTGCCCCGCGAGTTGTATTTTTTTAAATGAATTTTTCTCCTGTTAGAAATGTCCTAAAAAACACAAATGTTGCATATGCAATATGTAAAAGCATTAAAAAGTTTAGTAGAAATTGTCATGTTTGTTTATTTCAAACGACAAATAACCTTCCCAATATTGCGTACTTACACATAGAATGATCAATAACATAAGTTAATAAAATTCATTCTCACGTATTCGCTCCTATCTGCTAATGCTTTGGGCATAACTTATTTTAATTAAGTTGTAGAGAATGAAATAAGCAAGAATCTGCGGCGTACGGCCTTTCAGCAGAGTTGCTAATGTTATCGAAATAAATTACATGGCGCAATATGTTTATGAAGCTATAATATTTTATGATTTCTATTTATGTCCCTGGTAAATACTCTATTGAGT
This sequence comes from Trisateles emortualis, assembly GCA_947095525.1. Classification (NCBI taxonomy): domain Eukaryota; kingdom Metazoa; phylum Arthropoda; class Insecta; order Lepidoptera; family Erebidae; genus Trisateles; species Trisateles emortualis. Next base: position 12,184,531 of record OX352736.1, on the reverse strand, counting down.
CGTTGACAGATTAGCTACACAATTAATCTGTTTCTATGAGACATAATATGTGTATTACCATGAACCATGAAGTCCATAGTGATTTATTCTTCATCTTATTTTTAATTTTGATCAATGACGCAATGCTTGTGCAACATGCCCTTCTAGACAAGTGGCTTAAACGGTAGTCCAAGCGAATTAAGTAGAAAGCAAATGAATGGGATTTGACATAAGTTTACGATATAATATCGAAAACTTTCGTCAAATACCATACTTTTGCTTTCTATTCTAAATTCCGGCTGAAAGCTGGTGTGACGCCGCGGTAGTACAAAAATTAAAAACTTCACGTTCTAGCCAATGATATTATACTAAGAAAGACGTAGATAATTATAGTCATCAACTTCATTACATCTATCACTATTTCTTTCTATATAATTTCGTTCCATATTATCTATCGCATTCATACTTGAGATCTATAAGCAAGTACGCTCAAAAACATGGGAACAAAACGCACCTCAGTATGAAGGTAGCGTATCTTTCTTTATAATATAATTGTATCTAGCAATAGATGCCGTCGCCACATCCGTCAGTGGAGTGTAATACGATCTACATGTGTTTCATGTGTGTTCATTTGGTTTCGGTCAACGTACACAACCAGTGAGGTAATACGTCAAACAAGAATTTTACGATCACTCCCTTCCTCGAGCTATTATGTAGTTATTGGATTATTTTGGACCTGCCTTCCTGTTATCGGTTTTGTAATCGTTGTTTGATTTATAAACGCTAAAATGCGTGAACCTTTATATTTATCTCTACATATCTAAACGTTTGAAGTAACCTATCTATAGCATTTATATTGTTACTTGTCGACAAAGAGTTGTGTATCGATTAATGACTTATATAAAATTCATACAAAAAAAAATATTTGAAGCTTCATCATTATCGTCGTCGTTCCCTCACTGCTGAGGATCGCGAGTCTCCAAGCTATGGTCGTCGCTCCCTCACTGCTGAGGATCGCAAGTATCGCGAGTCTCCGGTACATGCTTTTATGCTTATTTCATCATATTTTGAGAGCTAAGTACTTGCTTAGGGTGTCGACAAAAATCTCCGCCTCTGCTTTAGAAGTATGTATATAAGTACGTTAATCAATGGCTGCCATAGTAGGTACAGGCTCTGCCTAGTTTGTGATTAGAAAGCAGTGTGTTTTCTCAAGATATTATATAATCCCACAAGTACAGTTATTTTTTTCGGGATGAAATTACCCTATATGTTATTTCGAACTATAAACTATATATTTGTGTCAAATTTTATCTAGATCAGTTGTGCCGTGTTTACCGGGAAAGAAACCGGGATGGTTTCAAAATTAAGTAGGTACAAATATAGTTTCAATTTGTAATATTGTCAGTTGACTAACGAGTTCAGATTTTACGAGGTTATGTAGATACTCACCGAAGAGTTTAATAGCTTTATTATAAATTAATGTAAAAGCAAATGTTAAGCATTACGTCTTTATTGGATCAGTAGTCAAGTGTTTATCTGTGAACTTTGACATCGTAACCGCCTTTTGAGAATGAACTCTTATCAATGGGTAAGTGCGTTCATTTACTGCGGCATTCCATCTTTTTTTAATTGTCCTGCCGAACTTTTTATGGCTCTCAAAGATTGTTTACAAGAAGCATGACGGTATAAGGTAAGATGTAAACGGTTACTATTTTATTCTACTTTTTTATGTACTAGAGCTAAGAAATAATTTGTTTCAAGGCTTACAAATGTATATTTGTAAAAATTAATTCCCTCCGGCCACATTAGTAACTGATTCGCAACCAACAAAAAAATAGTCTTTCCAATCAACCAGTTGCCAAAGACGATAGATTTTCTTTTTTCGCAACTTTTTAATGTGGCCAGAGGGAATGAACCTCTATGTATTTCCCTTGGTCACGCCATAACTTGAGAACGACTTTATCGATTTCATTCACCTTTTTTAAAAAGTTTTCTATAACTTGGAAGAAAGTTCTTAAGGAAGTTGCGCAAAAAGTAGTCTAACCCGGGCAAATCTGTGCGACCCGCTAGTCTTAGATAAAAGCATAATTTCCTATAGTCTGTAACAATGCTACAAATCATCCAGAAATTTAATATAAATAAAAAATAAATAGAGATGATTAAGAATAGCCTTGCAAAATGTATTATTAATTATATCATACTAGCTGTTGCCCGCGGCTCCGCCCGCGTGGATGTCGGTTATCGCTGCAAAAAGTAGCCTATGTGTTATTCCAGATCATAATCTATCTCTGTGCCAAATTTCATCCAAATCCGTTCAGTAGTTTTTACGTGAAAGAGTAACAAACATCCATCCATCTATCCATCCATTCTTACAAACATTCACATTTATAATATTAGTAAGGACAAGTTATGCAAGGAATTTTAATCATATATACGAGTACCTATGTACATCAGGCCTGTTTTCCAAAAGGGTAGGCAGAAACTACTGATTTTCGCTTTCCATGAATTTGAAATTTTGAATTTTGCGGGAGTTGTATTATTATAAAAAAAAACAGCAAAGTAAAATAGTTAGCTGTATAAACTAATCATGTATTATGTTTTTTCTTAAAATATGTTAAATGATATTTAGTAGGTATTATACTATTGTACCACATCAACAAGTTATCATTTCAATGATACAAACGACAAGTTACTCGTACGCAATAACATACAAAAGCTAAATTCGTTTGTCGAGATAACGGCGCCCTCGCCCGTTGAACTTTTAAATTGTTTTAACGGTGTCTTTTAATTTTTTTTAACTTATCTTTTTATTGGTAACTTATTTTTGTTTCTTATTAACACATGAAGAAAAAACTATATACACTCAGTCACACGCACAAAAGTGCTTAAAACGAAGCACATTTTGTGCGTGTGAGTGTAAGGTACGGAGAATAACTGCAGAAAGCACGGGCGGGTGACCTCAAGTTATTATTCATTGTCAATTATATTGACTGCGTTGTTGGTCTCGCAAATTTCGATTTCCAGGTTGAGTAAAGTGTAATTAGCTTTTTTTGTTAGGAAAATTTTTGTTTACCTATTTATTTATAAGGTAGATATTTATTTATTTGAATAAGGAAAGCTTATACAAATAAATAAATAAATATTTTCATGAGACTTACATAGCTGGCGAACCATGGTCATACATGTCTGCGTCTGCCTAACTTTTCGACAAAGAAGTCGTGATGATATTATGTTAAATCGTAAAATTTTCTTTATATTAATAGGTTTTTGGTTTCAACGTTTATTGACACGAAAAACCTCAGAAAAAACTACTTCAGATGGTTTATTCCCGTTCAGTAACACCCAAATATGTAGCGGTGTGACTCATTAGGAAATAATTCCCATTGAGTAACACTGTGTGTGTCAATGACATAATGCAACTGTTTTTTTCCAATAACTTACACCAAATAATGCCAATAAGTAACAGAATAAATGTTGTTTTTTTTTTACTTGTGAATATGATAAGCACGTTATTATAGGGTAGGTTCCTATACTCATAACATTTTTTAAACTTGTAATAAAGTGTTTCTAGTCTTGGCACTGATAAAGGGTTATCGTCGACACTGTTGAAATTGTAACATGTTATCTGTCTAGTTAAGAGGCCGCTGGCTATTATTTTAACTCACCCGGTAATGACGTCATGTTCTGTGTCACTCGTTACTATACTTACTCTTTATTGTATTACTTTAGTCACTTTCCGTTTTATTAATAAACGCAGGAACCGAGTGAATAGTTACCACATGCTTTGTCCTCTTCTTTCGAATGTCAAATTATTGATGACGGAAAGAGAGAAATCGAGGTGTACCTATTTACTCGTTACACCATGTTTATTAATAAAGCGGCTTATGTTTAAGTTGTTTCTCAATATATTGTATTACTAGACTAGAGTATTCCAGAACAGCTCTCCTTGGTTAGCTTACATAAGTATTACAAGAAATTCTTGAATTACTGCTCTCAAATATGTCTTCTCCATTAAGTGGATTTCGAAGTCACGTTAGGTAATTAAGGTTCTTATACCTAATCACAACACAACTAATATTGTAAATGGGAATGTAACTCTGTCTATCTGTTACCCTCTAAACGACTGAACAGATCTTAATGCAATTTGGAAATGAGATAGATGGCATAATGGGGAAGGACATAATATGGTACTTTCTGAGCAACATCAGTTTCAAAATAAGTGTTTAAGAGGCTTTTAAATCGGTTGATTGTTCTAATGGTTATTGAGTGATGAGTACGATTCTTATGTGTATAATTTATCTGTTATCTATACCTAGGTAGGTACTAATTATAAAAGTGAAAGTTTTCATGAATGGATGTAGGAATGTTTGTTACTCAATCACGCCAAAACAACTCAACGGATTTAGATAAAATTTGGCACAAAGGTAGAATATCTGGAATAGCATATCGGTGTTTTTTCCCGGAATATACGCGAGGACGAGGTTGCAGGTGGAAACTAGTATTTAAAAAATATTAAATAGGCATGTTTAGGATCAGATGGCCGCATGTAAGTCATCCTAAAGTATTATTGTTAGTGCTAAATTAGACGTTCCTTGCTTATTCTACAACGAATTTAACGACTCGGCATTTACTCCAAATTACCTAATGCCGGTAGAGTCTTAGTGAAATGTCAGGCTGAAGCTTCCGTTACGTTCCATTTACCTGTTGTGACTATACAAACAACGCTTATAATGCTACAGATTGTGAAATATACAAGCAAGCAAGCCCGACTGGCGAAGGACCTTACAAAAGCACTCACCACGTATCATCAGGGGGAGTGGGAATGTTAAAACATCTCGTTATTTTCTAATGGACAACCCTTTGAAACTTGAAAAAGGAATGTTATGTTGGTTTGGATATTTAAAAAGTATTGACTAAAGACGAAAAACAAAAGAGGTATATCGAGCAGGAATGAATAAAGATGTTGGTAGGGGCAGGTATGTGTACATATATCGACCAAGTAGGTGTATTTGAAAAAGAAAATATAAAAGACCTCAATGAGAGACGAGCGTGATGATATGTATGTACAATATTATGAAACGTTACAACCTTAAAACATAAGTGCAGTTACCGCTAATTGCCATGCCGTAACAAAAGCTGTTAATAATGAATGGCTGTTATGTCACGTACCTACCTATTGTTATGTGCGACTATAATGTTAGAATTAAAGCTTTATTATTGTTGTTAGACTTGTTAGCTTTACTAGTCGAAAGTCTGCAGCTTTATCCTCGTACGATTATTGTCTTTTTACTTTCTAGGCAAAGAAAAATAACTGATAAATATGTAGGTACTCAACCTGATCATGGTCGAAAATGTACCAGTCTCTTATCTGTACTTGGGCTGACCTCGAAATCCTTAGAAGTTTTCCCGGACCTACGTAGTAGTTTAAGCCCACAACTCGCCTGACATGCAGATTACATGTCCGGCCCAGGCCCACTTAAGCTTGAATGATTTGGGTCTTTGTGTGCAGTATCTGATCTGCTAGTCGAACCTTCCTAAGATTATTGTCTTTTAACTTTGATGGTTGATTGCTGTTCTTAAACAGTAATTTTTCCATTTTAGGATTATGTATTCTGGCTTACTTAACTAGTCGAAACCGAAATCTGTCTTTGAGCTTTCATGAAACTTTTGCTGTAGTTTTAATCCAGTGAAGAGCTACTAAACTAAATTTGGAATAAAAAAATAGTGACTTCAGAAATATGTAATTGTTTGTTTTTATTTGTTTGTATAAGTCCATAAGGTGTAGCTCTAAACTAATGAAATCTCATTGTCTCTGAACAACCCTTTGTTCCTTTCCGAACTAGTCAACCGTTTTTGTTTAGTTCAGTACACAATTTAAGGGCGACGATATTTGTTTGTATGTATTATGAAATATATAAGCAACTATGTTTACCAGTTTGTTGGTTTCCATAGTACAGGTTTGTCTAGTTTAGACTGTGTGAATTGTCCCGATATTTTTATTGAAGATGCTGCATAGTTTTAACAATTGCTTTTGTTCCCTATTTTCTGCCTGTTTGACCTATAAATATTACTTTCTTCTCCCCCTACTCTTTCTTTATTTCGTTAAATTTATCCTTCTGAAATAGTCGAAATGTAACTAATGACGAATTCAATTAAATGGTTTAAAAGATTATTTGTGTTTTATCCTTACCTACTAAGTATAAAATGAAGTCTGTCCTTCCGCTGTCTATACGCTGAGATCTTCTAAACCACTTGACGGATTTTGATGCGGTTTTCACTACCATTTGGAGAATTTCTTCTAGAAGGTTTATGTGTATAATACATGCATATTATAATAGAGAAATCCAGAAAAAAACCTAAGAAAATCGCTAGTATGTTATATAGCATGAATTTTATAATATAATATCGGTTCTTTCGGTCAGACTGGTCGGTCATTTAGATCGCGAATGTATTATCAACAACGGATGTGTAGGGCGGAAGGCCGGCTCTGTCGAACCGAGTGCTCATATCTGACCCAGCGGCAACGAACCAAAGAGGTCTCATAATATTTATGTGCTCATTTCAATGTAAGTAGGTACTCTGTCTAAAACTTTTACAGATGGTAAGAGTACCTTTTTTAATACTTATTAGGTAGCAAATAAGCATACGGTACGACTGATGGTGATCAGTTACTGCCGAGGCGTCACTTGCATGTTGTAGGTACAAACAAAAATACACCGAAGTTTTTTTTTTTATACTACCAAAGAGGCAAACAAGCATACGGCCCGCCTGATGGTAAGCAGTTACCGTAGCCTATGGACGCTTGCAACACCAGGGGTATCACTCGCGCGTTGCCGACCCTTTAGAAACCTAATAACTCCTTTCTTGAAGAACCCCATGCTATAGCCTTACACATGTGCTACTTTAAAATGAGAAATAAATAAATATAATTGTGATCAAGTAATTCCTAAAAACGTATTTTTAAATGAGTATTAGAGATGTGGTTTTTTTATAACGTGGAGTGGAGTAAGTGCTTTCTCTTTTGTATGGTGCCCTACGTCTCTTCCTATAAATATTAAGAGAAGTACATACTGTAGCCACAAACCTACAGTATATTTATTGCCTACTTTTAGAAGAACGATTTGAATTTTTGATTTGATTTGTGGGGTTGGGAATAATTGAAATAATCTACACCATATCAGGCCTTACTTAAATCACACCAAAAAGTAGTAATTTTCAACATTTAATAGTGTATGTAGGTAGGTACTTACAGGCCGTCGCATTATTAATAGTCGTCGTCTTAATGTTAAATTATGATTTGAAATTGGGTAAGCCTGATGATCTGTTATACAGGTTTCATTGCACCTACATCAGATACCAGTTTCTATACACATGTGCTACTTAAAAATAAGAAATAAATAAATATATTATTAATATAAACCAGTATCCGCCCGCGGCTTTGCCCGCGCTTAAAATCCAACGGGATCAGTGTTTTTTTCTGGAATAAACAGTAGCCTATGTACTATTTCAGTCTATATTCTATCGCTGTGCCAAATTTCACCCAGATCCGTTCAGCCGTTTTGGCGTAATTGAGTAACAAACATCCGTACAGCCATCCAAACTTTCGCATTTATAATATTATGTAGTATTAGTAATGATTATAATGAGCACTGTTCAAAGCTTAGCAAATTAAATAGAGCCTCGTTGGTCCCTAGACGAGACTACTAGGAAGCTTGTTGCCATAATAATGACCAAAACAAAAAGCGCATCCCGAAATGCGTTGTTATTTTTGTTGCTTAGTGCCCGTTTCGGAGAACGGCACGAGCGGGCGCGGGCGGGAGCGGTCGTCGCCTCGCACAGGGCCGCATTCCAAACTGGCGTTATACTGTTTATTTTTAAACTAAGCACTTGCTATACACCTAATGGTGAAGGAAAACATCTTGAAGAAGAAATTTTAAAACATGTTTGATGAAGACCTCTGGTCTCTTAACACACTATTATACTTATGCTATTATTACAATTATTAGTGACACGGACACCTTTGTTTTGATGAATTAAAATTTATTGCTTAAATTGTATCTAAGCCCAAACGATATAATTATTTTTTTCATAGGAAATCCAATGTCAACAAATATACATACAGATAGTAATATAATAATACTATTCTTTTAAACTGTGAAGGAATATCGATTAGTTATGTGTACTACCTAAAAAAATATTTTACAGATATTTGTTGACCGAACTCGCGAAGTTTTGGCAAAATAAGCCAGTCCAGCTACGGACATCTGAGCGTTGAAATGGATTGCTTGAAGTTTTAACCAGGTTACGCTGGCTAATAAAAACATGCAGTACAGTTTGAAATTTAGTAATAATAACTTAATCTCCAAAGTTTGATAAAATATTATATTTGATAAAGTCGGAGAGCTTTTGCTTTCCAACTTGGTTGCAAGTTCGTCTCTGTAGATGTAGGGCAGCGGGGTGAGCGGAGGGGCGTGGGACGGCGCGAGAGTGTGTCGGTCTGTTCGCGCCGGCCGACAGTGCAGTGAGCGGCGCGCGGAGAGCCCGTACCGCGCCATGGCTCTGCGCGCTTTGTTTATCTTTTCGGCGCTTATCGCTAGTGGTGCTGCCGTATACAGCCGGGAGCGCGACCGCCTCCGTGCAGACCCCCGACTCTACGACCGTTCGTGTGAGCTTAGTTCTTGTTACCCAGCTACTGGTAACCTGCTTATTGGTCGTGAGTCGCGGCTCTATGCTTCCTCCACGTGCGGGTTACACGGCCGTGAACGCTACTGCATCGTATCGCATTTGGAACCGAAAAAATGCTTTTGGTGTGATTCGTCGAATGCCACCATCCTCAAGCCGTACCTCAATCATCGAATACAGAACATTATCTACAAGTACTACCCAGGAACTCTAATAAAATCCTGGTGGCAGTCTGAAAATGGAAAAGAAAATGTAACGCTACAACTCAACATGGAGGCGGAATTCCATCTTACCCATTTGATAATACAGTTCAAAACGTTTCGGCCGGCAGCTATGTTAGTGGAAAGATCATTCGATTTTGGAAAAACTTGGCGTGTATATCGGTACTTTGCACACAACTGTGATGATTACTACCCGGGTGTTCCGAAACACACACAGCGCTCTTTGACGGAAGTGGTTTGTGAATCTCGTTACTCTGGTGTATCTCCGTCTACAGAAGGTGAAGTGATATTTAGAGTTTTACCGCCCAATATTAATGTGACGAACCCATATTCTGAAGAAGTACAAAATCTATTGCGCATGACGAATCTTCGAATAAACTTCACGAAACTGCACACCCTTGGTGATGATAAATTGGACAATAGAGCGGAAATTCAAGAGAAGTATTACTATTCTATATATGAAATGACAGTAAGAGGTTCTTGTTCTTGTTATGGGCACGCATCTCGTTGTTTACCTATGCCCGGTGTAGAGTCAAAGAATAATATGGTACACGGCCGATGTGAATGTACTCACAACACAAGGGGTCTAAACTGTGAATATTGTGAGGACTTTTATAACGACCTTCCATGGCAACCAGCTGTTGGCAAGACTTCTAATGCGTGCATGAGGTGTACATGTAATAATCATGCAACTAGTTGTCACTTTGATCCTGCTGTTTACAATAAAACTGGAAAAATAAGCGGAGGTGTGTGTGATAATTGTCAACACAATACGATGGGTGTGAATTGTGAACGCTGTAAACCTAAGTTTTTCAAAGACCCCAATTTAGATATACAGAGTCCCGATATCTGTAAGTCTTGCGACTGCGACCCGGAAGGTACTACAGATCAAGAAATACTGTGTGATGATGAGACCGATGCCGCGAATAACAAAACTGCCGGTCGCTGTCTTTGCAAAACCAATGTTGATGGAGCAAGATGTGACAGGTGCAGTGATGGATATTGGAACTTTGACCCCAATAACCCTGAAGGATGTGAATCGTGTACTTGCAATAACTTAGGTACAATCAATGAACGAGGATGCGACGCTGCAACTGGAAATTGTTTCTGTAAACGTCATGTTACTGGAAGAAATTGTGATCAGTGTTTGCCAGAATTTTACGGTTTATCTAATAGTGATGATGGTTGTCAACCTTGTGACTGCGATGTTGGTGGTTCATTAGACCGGGACTGTGATGTGATAACAGGACAATGTAAATGTCGACCAAACGTTTCGGGCCGCCGTTGTGATCAATCTATTCAAAACTTTTTTGTTGGCGCTCTTGATTCTATTGTTATTGAAGGTGAATCCAGTCAGTGTGATTCAGATATAGATGATAACGCTATTCAGAGTCAAGTTTGCCATATTGTAATTAGAGAAAATTATCCAGACGGAAGAAAAGAGACTTGGACTGGACCTGGTTTCATGAAACTTCCTGAAAGCAGCACTCTTGTATTCGTTATAAATAATATAAAGAAAAGCATGAATTATAATATCTTAGTTAGGTATGAGCCTCAGTCGCCTTTGAACTGGGAGCAAGCCACTATTTTAATTAAAAGACCTTTACCTGATTTAGATTCACCGTGTGCAAATGTGCGACCAGAAGATGACTCCTTATATACCAATTTACCCTCGAATCAACGTAGTGTATTAGTATCACCGCCAGTATGTTTAGAAAAGGATAAAAAAACTGAAATTAGGATTTATTTAGGGCGTCAAGACGGCCGTGTTCCAAATTCCCGGGCAACTATTTTGATAGATTCTATTGTACTTATTCCATCATTTGATGATCTTCCATTTTTAGCAAATAATAGTACAATGAGAGACGAATTTGACCGATTCAACTGTGGAGATCCGTATTATTATGATCTCAATAGAGAAAACGTTCCTGAAATTTGTAAAAAATATCATGCTAGTATAGGATTCTATATAAGAAATGGATCTCAGTCATGTCAGTGCGATCCCACAGGTTCAAAGAGTCATCAATGCGATCAATACACCGGGTATTGTCAATGTGTAGAAAATATAGTAGGAGCTAGGTGTGACCGTTGTGCCCCTGGCACATATGGGTTCAGTAAGTTTGGGTGTAAACGTTGTGACTGTAATAGTATAGGCTCTTTGGATAACTTCTGTGATGCAACTAGTGGGCAATGTAAATGCAGAGCAAATACGTATGGACGAGCTTGTGATTTATGTCAGCCAGGATATTTCAACTTCCCCAATTGTCAACAGTGTGATTGCAATGGTCACGCAATCGAATGTGATGATAAGACAGGAGCATGTAGGGAATGCAGAGATTACACCGAAGGTCATCGCTGTGAAAGATGTGTAGAAGGATATTATGGAGATCCTCGACTTGGAGTTGATATACCTTGCAGACCATGCCCATGCCCTGGCATAATTGGTGATCCTAACAAGAGTAGTCATGCAGATCGCTGCGAACTAGACCCAGAGTCAAAAGATGTCGTATGTGATTGTAAAGAAGGTTATGCTGGGCCACTATGTGATGTATGTGCTGATAATTACTATGGAGATCCGGTAAAAGGTACTTGCGAAAAGTGTGACTGTAATGAAAATATTGATATGACGAAACCTGGTAATTGCGATCCTTACTCTGGAAAATGCCTGAAGTGTCTCTACAATAGTGCTGGTGATCATTGCGAAATATGTGCAGAGGGATACTACGGCAACGCTCTTGAAAAATCATGTTATCCGTGCAATTGCTCCACATTAGGCACCAACTTTACTGTAGGAAATTGTGATCGAAACACAGGGCAGTGCAACTGCTTTAAGAATGTCATGGGTGTAAATTGTGACCAATGTACTGAAAATCATTGGCGAATAGCTTTGGGAACAGGATGCGATCCTTGTAATTGCGATCTTATTGGTTCTTTGTCACCGCAATGTAATCCATTCCTTGGAAAATGTGACTGTAAACCCGGGCACGGAGGCAGACAATGTGATCAATGTCAAGAAAATCACTGGGGTGATCCCAATGTTGAATGCTATGAATGTGACTGTGATTTATATGGCTCTGTTTCACGTCAATGCATGCGAGATAATGGTTCTTGCAAATGTAAACCAGGAATAGGTGGATACAAATGTGATATGTGTGCAAGAGGATATCTTGGTGAAGCGCCACAATGCTATGCTTGTGGGGAATGTTTCGATAGTTGGGATCTTCTAATAAATGATTTACGCATACAAACAGAATACACTATCGGCAATGCTAGCAAGATCAAATTAGTTGGTGCTACTGGAGCTTATACAAGAGATTTTGATGAAATGACAAAAAAACTTTCTGAAGTAGAAAACTTGCTTCAAAGTGCAAAACAAGGAAAAACAACTGTTCAAGAATTACTGTCTAATGTAACTAGCCTACAGGCCTCATTGAATGAGGCAGATAAGAAAGTAACAGATAGCAAAGAAAGTCTCAATACTTTAACGTCTAAAATCAATCTTGGTAATGTTACATTAGATGGTTTGAGGGAAAGCATTGAAAACTTAAAAGGAAAAACTCTTGATTTGGGAAATAATGCCACCAAATTACAGGAAGCTAATTTAGAAGGGGCTCTTAATTTAACCCGTGAAGCTAAAGGGAGAGCTCTAAAGGCAGCAGACGATGCTGAAGATGTACAAACACTGATTGCAAATACTGATCGACAAATAAAAAATACCGACCGTCTTATCGAAAATCAATACTCTAGCTTTAACAACACTCAAAATGACAATGATAAAAAGTTAGATGATATTAGTGAAAAATTGTCACATTTAGAGTCTCAAATTCCTCAACTAAATGAAAAAATGTGTGGACAAGATAGTGACTCATGTGACATTTGTGGTGGAGCTGGATGTGGCAAATGTGGTGGTATATCTTGCGACCAAGGTGCCGTGACTAAAGCAGAGCAAGCTTTAGATTTCGCAAACAAAACTGAATATCGCATCAAGGAACACGAACTCACCGCTGAAGATTTGTTTAAATTAGTATCACAAGTGAAACAAGATACTATTGATGTTCGGTCACGAGCAAAAGATTTATTCAAAAATGCATATGATTTTAAAACTGCCGCAGAACGCGTGACTAATGAAAGTCAAGGCTTAACTGCTGAATTGAAGGAATTCTTATCAAATACCTCGAATACTCCTGCGGATGTGCGAACTTTAGCTAACGATATACTGAATTTGTCTATTAGCATTGAACCTAAAGAAATTACTGAATTGTCTCAACGTATAAATGCATCTGTATCTCAGTTAACTAACATTGAAAATATTATTACAGAAACAAAACCAGACTTAGATAGGGCTAAAGCGTTAAAACTAAATGCTACAATTGTTAATAAATCAGCCACCTTAACTCTGGAAATGGCAAACAAAGTTCTAGCAGCTTTAGATGAGGCACAAGCAGCTCAAGATGCTGCAGAAAATGCAATCAATAAAGCGAACAATGATATTGAAGCAGCGAAAAGTGACTTGGCACCTATAGCTACCAAGACAGAACAAGCTCAGAAGAAAGCAAATGAAACAAAAGAAGAAGTAGAAAGGCTGCGCTTACGTTTATCAGACTTACAGAAAAACATATTGAAAATAGAAAGCGATGCTGAGCAGGTAAAAATAGAAGCTAACGACGTAGTTAATCGCGCTGAATTAGCTGAACAAAAAGCTAGACAGCTTAGGCAAGATTTCAAACACACAAACATGTCTCTAACAGAACGCGCTAGTCAGACATCGAATTCACGAGAACGAGCGCAGTTGTTACTGAAACGTGCTAACAAACTAGCTAGCGATACTCAAACGCAACTGAAGCTGTTAGCAAACATGGAAGATTTATATAACGCCCACAACGATCAACTTAATACATTAGAAAAAGAAGTAGGTGAGCTTAATACCCAAATGAACTACTATCTGTCAGAAATCACGAAGCGATCAGACAATTATAGGTCTTGCACAACGTAAACTGGTAAATTCACACACTCACGTCGGAACCGTAAAGAATATTTTAACCGATAAGTTCCGAAAGTTGTAACTGTTCCATTTGTGCCATAATACTGGAATGTGCAGTGTTAGTCATGTTCGTTATAATGAATAAAATAATATGTAGTGTAACTACATAGTGTCTGTATTATATTGCAATTATGTGTGGGTTGTAAACGTTGACGTTGATACTAAAATAATGCGAATCTCAGTTTTTTTGTTGTACTTACGAGTACTTTAACAATGTTACTAACAAGCAATCTACATTCTTGTCTATATTTAAATTTTGATTAAATGTTACATATTTTGTCAATACTTTCTCAAAATAAAAATGTTTTATTACTGCATTTATATTATCATAAATGTCAATTGTAATAAATGAAATAGATTTTTAATAAATTGTCATGAGATTGCACTTATTTATATGTCAGACACTCTACCAATGTTTGTAACTAATAATAATTATTCAAGCACGCTAAAAGTAAATTAGTTCTTCAATTAGCGTTATTGTAAGTAAACACTTTGTGTCCTTATGTAGATAACTATTCCAAAGAATTACATTATAATTTTTAATATGATGACAATAATGTTGATATTATATAAATAAAAAAAATGTAAACGTATCTACATTTTATACAAAACTTAAAATTAGGGCTTTCTATGACTATTGTTAATTATAGGTAATTTATGTGGATTATATTACGTTTTATACTTCTTTTGCCATGAAATATTATATATATTTAATATTTTCTGTGTGTCTGTCTGTAATAATTAATAAATAATAATTGTATAGTTTTATTTACTGTGAGTTGATTGAACTGCCAACATAGATAATATTAGTCCTAGATACTGTATTTGTATCATCAGCATAAGTTTTTTATTAATATTTTTATGGGCAGAATGTAAACTTAAATAAAAATGCCTGATGTAAACATTCCATTGGTCAATAATATGATTTAAATATTACCTAGCATTTATATAATTACTGTAGCTTAACCATTTTACACTTTCAGCAGAAATAGGCTTGAAGGCCTATTACATTACACAATGTCTCAGGCCCTGCCCACAGGGACAGGGTAGTGTAAAAAGAATCAGGTAGTCGAATAGGATGGCCGAGTGGAAACGACCTTTCTGCTTCCCTACCGTCAGGGCCCGAGTAATCGTGTAATGCAACAGGATAAACAAAACTTGCCAAATTTGAACCTTTTGTAAATGTAATGCAACAGGATAAACAAAACTTGCCAAATTTGAACCTTTTGTAAATAATCATAATATACAAATTCCTAAACGCAATATTTTCTAATCTAACTTTACAAATTTACACTTTACATTTAAGTTTACAGTCTGCATTAATTCGTACGAGTGTTGAAGATAGCTAGCTAAGCATGCATTTAAATGAGATTTTTTATTCCAATTACTTTAGTCAATAGGTACTTGCATTTGAGACGCTATTTTATATTTCCATAATGATATTGTAATATACGAGGCACCAATACTTAATTGTTAATAAAACCTTTCAATAAATTATTATTTGTTTCAATACAGTTTATTACAGATAAAGTCTAAGCTCATAACATGACGTCCTTATAGCGATTTATTTTCGATCTTAATTTAAATTTCGAACAATGACTATCTTATAACTAGATGCATGTCTTTTAAATAAATTGTTATAAGGACGAAGGTAGACATCCTATGTCCTCCCTATCGAATTTCATAACTCGTAATCAATATGTCTTACACATTGATGTAAGAATTTTTTTGAAGGAGGAGGATATGGAATGCCATTTCTGTCCCCTTCCCCTAAAAAACCAATTTAATGATTTCGTTGTGAAACCACAACCGCTCACTTTGGTATTCTAATTGATAAACGTAAGCTTTATCCACCTGGTATCATGTTTCTAATTAATAAAGGATATTTTTTAATATAGGCGCTGTGATTCCGGCGATTACCTTCCACATACAGGCACACACACATTCACACAAACAGAATACCTAGTAATTAGTTAGATTGCCTACAATATATAAACGACGGATATTAACGTGATCATTCATTATATTTTTGCTTTTAGATTGCTTGACGTTTTGACCAAGTCACATCGGCCGTGGTCACAAGCTGTCAGTCAGTTCAAATTTTGATGTAGGTACTTAAATTGTCATTAACTTAGAGAAGAACAAAGTCTCTATCATGTTATTAGAATTTGTCTTAAAATAAACTTCATACTGTTTTTTTTTATCTCAATAAGCTAGCGTCATAGTTTCTTAGATATGAACATTATAACAGACCCGGATTCAATGGCCGCGAGTAAGATAGTTACTTCATTGATGATTTTAAACCGAACTGTTGCTACATACTCAAATATAGTTATCACTAAATAATGATGCCGTAGGTCAAAAGACAAATTTTGTTTGATAATCACGACTTTTTGCCTCTATGTAACTTATATTTAACTATAACTATGATTTTTTAATTGAAGTTAGTAGTTATCTAACTATTTAGGTATCAGGAGTGGGTATGCGCACTTCTGAATTGTGTACTAGAATTTTTATAGGTATTACTTAGGAAGCAAACAAGCATTCGACCCGTCTGATGGTAAGCAGTTACCGTAGCCTACTTGCGTATTGCTGGCCCTGGATCTTTTTAAAACTAATGTTTTCAGAAGGAGTAACCTACCTTTATACATAGGTAGGTACTCCTTCTGAAATCATTAGTCAGGTATTAGTTAGTTATGTACCTGAGATAGAAATGCCGTTCCTTAAAAACGCGTCTCTAAAATGAGCATTAGAGACCTGTATTCGCACAGAAACACAACTACATCTATCTCTGTAGTCATTTGGATGTGGTGTTCTATAAGGTGGAGTTCCTTCCCCAGTCGGGCTTGCTCGCTTAAATGATGACTGACCTTCTACCACGACAGCTGAGATGATTTTTAGGCAATACGACTCAGACTTCTGTTTATTTTAGAACGTAAACAGATGTCTGGCTGTCACCAAGTACTCCTTATCGCTGACGACTATTACGGTACCCGACTGAAGACATTGGTGAAATTCTCGCCATGAACGAGTAGGTATATTTTAGCTAAGAAAGGAATTGATTGCTAACTAGTTCCAATTTTAAGGAACTGGGATCGTAGCATGTTATCTTAATTTGAATTTTAAACATTGACAACTTTAAAACATCGCTTTTAAAACGTCAAAAGCGTCGTATTTTGTATTCGTATCGCTATATGGAGGTATGCTTATACAGGGAGGTATTATGCATATAGTTAGTATCCGAATCAGATTTCTACTGTGTTTATAATTTTATAATTTACATAGAAATCTGAATTGAACTAGATCACTTTCATTACTGACTGCCTCGATGGTCCAGTGGCCGCATTATGCGCCTGCTGTGCACGAGGTTGTGGGTTAGATTCCCACACAGGACAAAACTTTGTGTGATCCACAAAGAATTGTTCTGAGTCTGGGTGTAATTTGTGTCCGTTAATTGTATGTTTGTAAAGTCCCCCGCGACACAGAGCTTGTTCTCTAGTGCGGGAGTTGTCTTTTTTAACAATAACAATACAAAATCTAAGATATTGTTTACCATTTCAGGTGGTTGTATTTAGAACCAATCCTCTCTAACGATGATGGTGAATTAGGTGTTAAATTTCGGAAAGTGGACCAGGGATTCCGACAAGTGACTCGTATTCTGGAGTCGGATGCTAGATTGTCTGCGTTGCTACAGTCGTCAAGATTACAGCCGATGCTGGACTCTATATCGGAGCAACTCCTCGCTTGTCAGTCAGCGCTGAATCTATATATTGATGTAAGTACATAACAGGTTGGACCTAAACTAATATTATTAAGAAGAAAAAAAATAGATTTTTTGTTTGTTTGTTACAATGTAACTCAAAACCTACTCGACCGATTTTGAAAATTCTTTCACCATCGAAATGCTTCATTATCAGCGGGTAACATTGACTATATTTTATTGAAAAAAATACAGGATCCCTACGAAAATGAAATAGGTCCACTCGTGCGAAGGCGAGACGTGCCGCTATGTTTTATTAGATTTAATTATATTAGTTAGTACCTAAGCTACACAGTTTTGCTCGGCTTTTTATTCAGACACCCGCCGGCTGATTCTTTAAGAAACAGCGATGGCAAACTGACAGTTGTAATTGCTCAGTGACGGCACAATCTATTAACTAAACGTCAAAAAGGGCTCTTACAGAATACCGATTTTCAATCTGACAGCCAGATTTTGCTGGGTTTTTGCGGTGGCTCGGTTTTTGCTCTTATGGAATACCCCTGCGGAAATCAGTACATAAATAAACTCAAAAGATAAAATATAAATCTAAATACCTACATTAATTGGATTTACAGTCGCGGAGACGAGTGGCAAAAATTGCGAGCGGCGAATTTTTAGTATAACCACAGAATACTTAATAGTACAGGTACAGAAGGTTCACTTCGGAAAATCATTTAAACAAATATCAACTTTGCTCGCACACAATAGAGCGCAATTCAGCTCCTCAGCGCTAACTTACCTACTTTTGTTATTCACCTACAATCACATTAGTAAAGAAAATAGCCTACAATAAAACTCACACAAATGTGCCTACTTCTCGATATCTAATTTTATTTACTTGTCCAAATATTAAATCACGCAGAAACAGTTTTTTACTTATCAAATTAACTTATCATATAATGGACCTACAGTTTTTATTTAAATAACCTCTAATCTATCTAATAACTTCGTGTCTATGCTTATCTACGAGTTTAAAACCTACTCTTTTTTTAAACAAGTCACTATTTAACATCGTTAGTTATCTCATATTATAAAGAGGAAACATTTGATTTTTTGTTCATTAGTTTCTTACGATTAAACTTAAAAATTACTCAACTGATTTAAAAAATTCATACGAAAATGATAAAATAGAATTGATACGCGAAACGTCAACAATATAAAAAATTAAGTCTAGGGGCCCGTCCCCTATTTAAGGGAGGGAGACAATATTTTATAATAATTATATTTTGGAAATAAAATATAGCCTATGTCAGTTAAAATCTAGCATTCTACTGGTGAAAGATCTTTTTAAATCTGCCCATCATTGCAAAAAATACAATTTATATTTTTTTTTCATATTGGTTCAAAAGGACCTAAAATAATAACTTTAAAACAACAGAAAAATCCGTTTTAAAATCGATCTTTTTCGACCATGATCTTGACATAGGGTCTGTTCTTGAATGAGAAATCGTTAAAATTTAAAGTCTAGGTATAAATTTCAGTTTTTGCACAGTCTGATAAATCCACCATGATTTTTCTCACAACAAGCTCAGTTACAAAATTACTATTCAAACTAAATAAAACAATGCCGTGACATAAAAAATAAATGTAACGTTATCCATAGACCGGTTTTGGTGACCAGAGCGTTGTAAATTTAAGTAGGATTGATTCATTTCGAAAGTGTTACACTTACAGGAGAAACGATCTATATTCCCACGTCTCTACTTCTTGAGTGATGATGATTTGTTGGAGTTGTTGGGACAAGCACGGGGTGGTGCTGACGGCAGGGAAGCTGTTATACAGACGCATTTAAAGAAGCTGTTCCCGGGCATTACTGGTGTACGTCTCGGGCCTGGGGATATGTCTATTACAGCCTTATGTAGCCACTATAAGGAGATATTCCAGTTGGATCATCCTGTTGATATTGATTGTCCGGTTGAGGTAAGCTAATTCCGCTTTTGCTGTAGGCAAATTAGCCGTCATCTTTTTGGCTTGTTCATAATTTATGACCTATAAAATGTTACTTTGTAACCTAAATTAATTTTGTAACCCAAGGATAAAAAAACGTTTCTTTAATGAAAACGTATTCCCAATTATGCACTGGAGACCTGTACTCACTCATAGGAACACAACTACACCATTGTGTGTAGTTATATGGTGGAGGTCCTTCTCCAATTCAGATTGCTTGTATAGTGCCCTTCGTCTTTATTATTTTCATTTTGTTTTATTTTAAATAACACTTTTCTTATCGCAGAGGTCTATTAGACAAAACCTCGCAAACATGTAATATAGCATAATTTTAAGATCGACTACGAGCGAGTGCTGCCCCTGGTAGAATACCAGGTATAAAAACCATGTATGGGTAGCATAAGCAGGGCAGTAGTTTTTTGACAACTGCATCAGTTTGAGCAGTGTTTGTTTGTACAGAATGCCTATATTAGTTATAAATAGGTACACCTACTTATGAAATACCTAATAGCTTCGTCTACTCGCTGGCCTAACTAACCAGTTTCATATGCTGTGATAATTATGTGATAACTAAGTATATTAGCGTACAGCCCAAGTGTATCAAAACTGCAATAGTAGGCGAATCTAAAAGTTATCTAAACATTAATACGTAATTTTACTGCTTAAAATATTTATATATAATTGAACTGCATTGGCTCCTGCTATAAAAGCATTAGCATGTGTTGCAATAGATTTTTTTATTAGAAAAATCTCAGTAGGTATGTACCACGGGTCTAGAATTGGGCGCAGTTTATGGCAATATGCTCGCCCCCTAATATAGATAGAAAACTCTTTATTGTACACCAATTACATTCTTTATAACTTATCTGACAAAACGTGTCGGTATCATACACCACTGCCAAACTCCTTGGCAAGGCAGGGTCTTGTATGTTATGCATTATAAGTAGTAAATAGTGAACGCTGTTAATTTATCTTTATGTTTATCATAGGTCTGGCTAAAGAATCTTGAGACCGAGATGCGTGCATCACTCAAAACTATGACCCTAAAATGCATAGTCACTAACTCTCTGCAAGAGCAAGATCCATTTTCGCTGCCGACGCAAATTCTCTGTCTCGCACAAAACATACGTTTCACAGAGCAAGCTGAAAAGGCTATAACATCTAAAGAATTACACAAGTTAAAAGCTAATGTTGAAAAGGAGAATTCGTATTACGTGTCGACAGAGATAGAGGATGAAAGCGAACGACGTAAAAGACAAGCGCTCATATTACAATGTGCTCATTATTTGTCTGTCATCAGAACTTTGATTGACAATAATGTTATATCGACTAGTGAATGGCTGTGGCAAAAACAATTGAGGTAACTCATTCATGTTTATTTTTGGGTTTGTCCCTTTTTGTATAATATTAGGTATTTTTTCTCTTTCTTAAGGGAGGGATTTTATAAACACACAATTAACGGACACAAAGTACACTCAGACATGGGACCGTCTTTTTTTTTATATTACTTGGGTAGCAATCAAGCATACGGCCCACCTGATGCTAAGCAGTAACCATAGCCTATGGACGCTTGCAATACCAGAGGTATCACTTGCGTGTTGCCAACCCATTTTTTGTCCCCAGGGCTTTAAGATGGAAGTAACCCTGGGATAGAAATACGTTTCTTTCAAAACGCATCCCTAAATGAGCGCTGGAGACCTGTACTCAAACACAGGAACACACACCGCTATGTGTAGTTATTTGGCTGTGGCCTTCTGAAAGGTGGAGGTCCTTTCCCAGTTGGGCCTTGTCACTAGTATTGTGGATCACACAATTTTTGTCCCGTGTGGGGATCGAACCCACAACACGTCGCGCGGTAGTGTATTGGGCCTCACACTAGTCTTAGAGTTGAGCTCTGTATCGTGGAGGTTATTACACAAATTACCTTAAAATACTCGTAATACAATAGAATCTGGATACGATATAGGCCTTTATGACGCATCATTTTGTTTACATACCATTGGTCCTATTGGTCTAGTCGTTAGCGACATTAGTTGTTAAACCTAAGGTAGTGGGTTCGAGCTACGACGAATCTTTAAGTATGTATTTAGAAATGTATTCAGTTGTCTGGTTGCCATAGAACAGGCTCTGCCTAGTTTGGGATCAGATGGCCATGTATAAATTTGTTTAATTTCATTGCTTTTCTAAAATCCCTCGCGACATTAGACTTGTTCCTGTCTTCTAAAATCTTGTCTTTAAATATGTATTATAAAATAAATTATTGTTTCTAAATCTTATCGAATCAGCTTTAATTATATACCTTTACTAATGCATTGCATTCATTTTATTTTATTTATTTACAGGTTTTATTTACTAAGCAATAAAGAAGTAGTAGCGAAAATGGGTCTAGCTCAAATATCATATTCATACGAGTACCTCGGGGTCAACACCGGACAGTTTGTGCGCACTGAACTAGCTGACGATTGTTTCTTTATTTTAACACAAGTAAGCGTTTACCTACTTATTTACTTAATATGTACTTTTCTTGTTGTAATGTGAGGTCTCTTAATAATGTTTGAGGGGCTTCTAGCTTAGTGTAAGCGGCAAGGTTCGACAGGCTCTGCAAGGTTAAGCAAACTTGCCGAGACCGGCCCATAGATGGGTGATTATTTTCTAAAAACACAGCAAGACAAGAGGTCTTGCCTGGAGAAAAGCACGCCAGATTTCTCTCCGGTGTCAAATTGCGCGTCCCGTCGGACTATGAGGGTAAAGTGCTGAGTGCACCTGTGTTTGCGCACACACGTGTTCACTTTAATATGTCCTGCGCAGCTGGCTAATCTCCGTTGTGATTGGCCGCTGTGACCAAAGTCGACCTGGACAACTACTATTATTAGTAAGGTTATAATTCTGCCTTTGTTAAGAATTCCTTATTTTCATGACAAGCATTTGTTAAAAGTACATTTGGGTTTCAGGCGCTGCATCTCGGTTTAGTGGGAAATCCATTTGGTCCTGCTGGAACTGGGAAAACAGAATCTGTCAAAGCACTTGGAGGATTGGTCGGTCGATTGGTGTTGATCTTCAACTGCGATGAGGTAAAACTGTAGAGCTTACTATCTTAACTTTCAAAAAGGAGTAGGTTCTTTGTTCTCGTCTCTATTTATTTTTTTCCTTTTTCGTATGTACACCGATAACTCGGTCAATGATGAACCGATAAGAAATATTAAGAAGCAAAAGTAATGCAAACAAAAAAAAAAGATTTAACACAGTTAACATTATTTATAACACGTATATTAGTGTCGCCCGTGACTTCGTCCGCGTCGTAATTTGGAATATTTTCCCCGATTTTGCAAAATATCTCACTACTGCTCGGCTCCTATTGATCATAGCGTGATGTTAAATTATATAGCCTATAGTCTTCCTGGGTAAATGCAATATCAACAAAAAAGATTTTTTCTAATCGAACCAGTACTTTCTGAGATTAGCGCGTTTAACCAAACAAACTCTTCAGCTTTATAATATAAGTATATATTTAGATCCGTTTAATGGTTTTGGCGGGATTGAGTAACAAACATCCATCCAAACTTTGGCATTTATAATATTAGTATAGATTATAATTATTATTTAATAGAATTAAAAAGCGAATTTATCTGTGTGGACAATAACGGTTCAATGTGTTTGCCTTGTCCTTGTGCCGTTCATTCACTCGCGGACAATGCCAACCGTTGTACCGTTGTCTTTTTACTAGTAGGTATTGTCCCTTATCCTGTTAGGTAAGAGGCTGGATGAAAGCAGTTTTGTACGTACAGTAAATACGTACACTCACTTATAGATAACCTAGTTTTCTTTTATTTTAATACTTATACTTACACAGAGAATATACTGCTTGTTTGTATAATAATAATAACGATTGTAAGGAGGTTGCTGTCTCTATACTCTGGAGTCCTAACCGTCGTCGGTAGTTTGGACCTGTTTTCTATACTGGTGGAGAACTATTTATTATATTTTTATAATATTTAATCTTGAGAAAACTGCCATCTGATTCCAAACTTTTCGAAGCCATATGGCAACCAAACAATTATCATCAATTCTAAATACAGTTACATCATAAACATGAAGAAATTTTATTTGATTTAGAGGTATGTTTATCAGTTGTCTGGTTGCCATAGTACAGGATCTGCCTAGTTTGGGATCAGATGGCGCTGTGTGAGTTGTTCCAAAAAAAATAATTTTGATTTCTTTCAGTAATTTATTAACGAGAAACAAAAAGACAGATAAAAACTTATTTTAATAATAAATAGAATCACAGCTGTGTTTGCGTGTCCACCAGAGATGCGTAGCGAAGAATACCTATGTTCATTAGAACCAATAGAATCGCTTTATTTAACTTTAGAGCAAGACTAGAAAAATAAAGCGATTCTATTGGTTATAAACAAACATATTCCTCGCTACATATCTCTGTACACGCAGCCTTAGACTTCTGACAAGCTGAAATCAGGCTAAAAGCTATATATTTTTATAAGGTAGAATTTAAAAAAAAAAATTAAACTATTGTATTAGGCTTAACCCTGTAAAAATAGATGTAAGTGTTGGGTGAAATAAATAAATAAATTTATTTTAGGCTGTAGACTCCGAATGCATGGGTCGCTTACTCAGCGGCGTGGCGTTATGTGGTGCGTGGGGTTGTTTCGACGAGTTCAACCGTTTAACAGCTGATACTCTGGCAGCTGTGTCTCACCAACTCGCCTCACTACTTACTGCAATCGCTGACAGAACTCCCGGCTCTGAACCTACTGCGATACTTAATGGAAAACATGTACGTACTTACCTATTTATTTTCTTTTTTATCACCAACCGGCCCTCGCTTTGCTTTGTTTTTTATTATTTTTGTTTTGTTTATTTATTTTTCCTTTTTTTTTGAGGGATTTTTACCCAGTGATGCGGGCCGTAGCCAAGCGTAAAAGGTTATTATTATAATTATAAACCTTCCTCTTAAAAATTGCATTAAAATTCGTTGCGTATTATAAAAGATCTAAGTTTACAGACACCGAGAGCGACTTTGTTTTACTATGTATGTACTATGTAAAGAAGGAGACCAATACATCTATCGGTGACGTAAATTGACCAGCAGTCAAATTACGTAGGCTATAGACGCATGCAAATACCAGGGATATCACAGGCGCGTTGTCGATGGGCTTATTGCTAATACTATAATTACTATGCCTTCTTAAGTAATTTAATCTTCCTGAAGAATTGGGCCATCAAATACAAGAAAATAGATAAAATCCGACTATTGGACCAGAGATTAGCGGGCGTTTAACAAAAATACAAGCTTTACAGTTATTTTAGTACCTAGCTATATATAGATTCATTCTTACCACTGTAGGTCTAGCTATAAAATCTATTTATAACCTATATATTATTTATTGTTTTCGTTATTTTTTTAGTAAGTAATAGTTATTAACTAGTTTAAACAATTGCAGACAATAGTCATTCAAATTAGTTTTATGTATATACCTATATGCATAAAACTAATTTTAATACAAAATATAAACGAAGACTGTTGTTTAGGCGTCAAAATATATTTCTCAACATCACTGTCTACTGTCTTAATCTTGTAGTTAGATATTCTAAGTATTTAATAAGTTAAATTATCGTTTTATTTAAATGTCTTCGTGTCTTATGAAATACTATGTCATTGAATAACGTTATATTGCAAAACGTGTCTCAAAAACAAACTAGTATAACGTAAACCGTAATTTCGCCATAGGTAAATAAGTCTTCGGTAGTATAGTGGTCAGTATCCCCGCCTGTCACGCGGGAGACCGGGGTTCGATTCCCCGCCGGAGAGATTCTTTTTGGACATTTTTTATTTATTTTTATCATTTATAAAGTATGTTATATTTTTTTTAACATATAATATTGATGAATTAATGTATAAATAATGTTTTAAATTTATTTTGCTATTTTAATGTTATGTATTTATTTTGCTTTGTAGTGCAGTCGGTTCTTAAAGTCTGCGACTTTAGAAAAACCGTTCTCAAATCATGTTTAGCGTTTTACTACTATGCGGTTGAAATAGTTAGCTATTAAAGTATTTTATATAGCATAGGTACTGTGACGTTCAACATTTTACGTTGATGATGAAATAAAATGATTGCTGCAAACTGCAATCTGCAATCTCAAACCAATCGACAGGGTTAAATTTAATCGTTTATCATTTTCATTGATATTTATCAACAAATTTCGAACGTCACAGTACCCATGCTACTCGTATGTGAAAAATAGTATGACTATTTGCTGTGCAATAAGATAAGCTATAACAGCAAAATCTTCTAACCGTCAAGGAAAAATTTTTTCATATATATTTTGAATTAAACTAATGCATGTCTATTGATTATTTTGTATTTTGCCAGTAAATGCTTCTTTATTTCTTATGGGTGCTTACAATGCCAGAAGCCTCTTGGACGTTGCTAACCTGTAAAAACACTGTACAAGTAACCTAAAAAGAAGACCCCCCTTTCTACGCTACGCTATAGTACTTACCAGCCGAAACAACAATACCCTAATACCTTCAAGGTTCAAACTTTGCGCAGAGGCAATATCGTAACCAATAAGGTTTATCCGAGGTGCGATTATTGCTAGTTGAAAATCTACTTTTTTACCTTCAAGGTTTTGTGCGGTCATTTATAATCTTAATTTTTATAGAGGACTAGCGGCTTTTTTTTCGTAAGAAACTTCTAAAACGTATAAGAAAATATTAAAAAAGACGAATGAATGCGGTAAAGTCGTTCTCAAGTTTTTTGTAATCTTAAGTTATGGCGTGACAACTGGAAATAGGGATTTATTTATATATATAATTAATTCAATGATCATATCACTTTCGACGTCGCAATTACAATAATCATCTTCTACTTGTACGTTGAATCTCAGTATTCATAATTATTTTAGTATGTTGTCTATTTAAATTTTATTGACTAAGGTTTTTTATAAGGCACTTTTTATGCCACTAAAGTGACAAGCATAAAGCCCGCCTGGTGTTAAGCAGTTACCGTATAGTTACAGGCAGGTTACATCAGTTGGCTAACTTCTACTTAATAAGCAAAGTTGTAAAAAAATAAATATATTATAGCTTCCTTATACGGTGCAATTTGTTTTTGAATTTAGGTAATAGATTGAAACGGTTCGAATCTTATATACTTTATTTAAAATCGATAATTTAATTAGATTGCAGTATCAGAATGGTGCGGTGTGGCAGCCACGATGAACCCGGCGGGTCGTGGCTATGGCGGTCGTCGTGCCCTGCCAGACGCGCTACAACGTCTACTTCGACCCATAGCCATGCTACAGCCGCCTCATACTGAAGTCGCTGCTCATTTACTTGCTGCCAATTGTGTACCTGATTCACAGTTATTGGCCACGGATCTAAATAATGTGTTTACTCTTGCGAGGTTAGTGCTACTCTTGTTTTTCATGGTCGAATAAAATATGTTTTATTCGATGTTGTATTCTCTTCTAAATTAAATTCATTCATGTTTAATTTGAAGACTATATAGACATAGACACACGAAATAAAAGAGAGGTAGGGCACCATACTAGCGAGCAAGCCCGACAGGGGAAGGACCTCCACCTTACAGAAGACCACAGCCAAATGACTACACACAGCGGTGTAGTTGTGTTCCTGTGTGTGAGTACAGGTCTCCAGCGCTCATTTAGGAATGCGTTTTGAAACAAACGTATTCCTATCCCAGGGTTACTTCCATCTTAAAGCCCTGGTGTAAAAAAATGGGCTGGCAACACGCAAGTGATACCTCTGGTATTGCAAGCGTCTATAGGCTACGGATACTGCTTAACATCAGGTGGGCCGTATGCTTGTTTGCCAACCAAGTAGTATAAAAAAAAAAAAAAGTTTTTAAGTTGCATTGGTATTGGTATTGGTATGTCGGGCTGGTTTCCGCAACTCCGCGTTCAGATCGCGTATTTTGCGTCCGGGTGGCTGGCAGAGCATTATTCCATCCACCCCAGCTCGTCGAGGAAGGCCAGCAGACTCTTGATCGCGTCGACCGCCTCCCGTAGGGTGCCTGGGCGGCCCAGGTACTTCTCCCTGTAAGTGGCGACTTCTGGGCAGTGCAGCAGCACATGCGCCGCCGTCTCATCTTCCCTCATGCAGGCTCTGCAGAGAGGGCTCTCAGTAACCCCTATAACAAAGAGGTGTTTATTAAAGGAACCGTGACCAGTGATAGCAGCAGTGACTTTACGCAGCTGCTGCTTTGTTAGTCTCAGAACCTGTTTGGTGAAGCGACGATCCAACATGGGGAGTGCTTCTTTCGTCTGCCTGCACTCGCTGTGGTTGACCCAGTGGCTGCAGTGTAACTCTCTAGTGCGCTTCCTTACCAAAGCACGTAGGTGTCCGAAGGGCAGGGCCACTATGGGTTCTGGACCCATCGTGGCCATATCTGAACCTCTTCTAGCGAGCTCGTCCGCAGCATCATTGCCCCGGGAGCCGCTATGTCCCTTGATCCATTGAATGGTTAGTTTATTGTGTTCACCTACCCGGTTAAGTTTTTGGAGACACTCGTAGATCAGTCCTGAGTTGACTGAGTGGCCGTCTAAGGCTTGAAGGACAGCTTTACTGTCCGAGAGGATTCGGATAGGCTGACCCTTTACCTGTCTAGACGTGATCGCCTCGGCCGCCAGAGAGATACCCATACACTCAGCCTGGAAAACAGTGTTATGGGCCCCTAGTGGTGTCGCTATGTGTACGTTTAGGTCTTTAGAAAAGATCCCGGCTCCTGTACCAGTACCTGTCTTAGATCCATCCGTGAAGATCCTGAGTTCCGTGGGTCTTAGGCCCTCACAGCACTGGTCCTCAAACAGCTGTATCTTGTATTTCTTGTCGAAGACAAACTGTTTCGGTATGCGGTCACTTACTGCTCTTAGAAGAGGGAACTCGGTCTCCAGTTCCTCCAGTAAGGAGGTATGCTGGGTGCTTTTGTTGCTAAACAGACCCAGTGTTTTTAGTCGTATGGCCGCCATCGACGCCTCCTGCTGAATAAACAGGTGTAACGGCGTTATACCAAGCATAGCTTCGAGTGCTGCGGTTGGTGTTGTCCTCATACAACCCGTCGCCGCCATGCACGCGAGCCTCTGTAGTCGCTGTAGTTTACTCATGACTGTTACCAGTGTGGTTCTGGGCCACCACACCACCGCACCATACACAATCATTGGGCGGATTACTGTTTCATATAGCCATATGACAATCTTGGGGGTTAACCCCCATTTCTTGCCTATCATTCTTCTGCACTGCCAGAAGGTGATGGTGGCTTTGTTTAGCTTATTTTCAATGTGACTGTTCCAGTTCAGTTTACTGTCCAGGGTGACGCCCAGATACTTTACCTCTTTAGACAGTTGGAGTTCCGTGTTGAACAGCCTGGGCAAGCAGTGATAGCCCAGGGCTCGTTTGTTGGTAAACAAGACCAGTTCAGTTTTCGTAGGGTTTACCGACAGGTCATACTCCCTGCACCATCGCTCTACTATACGCAAAGCTTGTTGGGTGAGGTTGCAGACTGTCCCTGTGAACTTACCTGAGATGAGAATAGTAAGGTCATCAGCGTAGCCTATCGTGTAGTAGCTGTTGTCGTTCAATTTGGTGATGAGATCATTTATCACCAGGTTCCACAGTAGGGGCGATAGGACTCCACCCTGCGGACATCCTTTTGCGATTAGAGCAGATTGATCATCACCGTCCAAGTGAACCACGCGTTTACTGAGCATATTTGTTATCCACTCTATGAGCACCCGCTCCGTTCCATGTCTGGCTAAAGCGGTGCTTATGCTGGAGAAGTTGGTTTTGTCA
The DNA here is from genome assembly GCA_947095525.1 of Trisateles emortualis. Classification (NCBI taxonomy): domain Eukaryota; kingdom Metazoa; phylum Arthropoda; class Insecta; order Lepidoptera; family Erebidae; genus Trisateles; species Trisateles emortualis. Next base: position 12,155,069 of record OX352736.1, on the reverse strand, counting down.
AAGGCTCCTTCAATGTCAATGAAGGTGCCTAGACAAGTGCTTTTTTGTTGTAATGCTTCCTCGATCCGGTTGACCACCAAATGAAGAGCGGATTCAGTGGACTTACCTGAGCTGTAAGCATGTTGGTTAGCGTGTAGCGGCACGCTTTTTAGTGCTCCATCCCTTAGTTCTCTATCGCATAACCTCTCCATAGTCTTCAGCAGAAAAGAGGTCAGGCTGATCGGTCTGTAGGATTTGGCGTTTGTGTAGTCCCCCTTGCCAGGTTTGGGGATAAATATAACCTTCACTTCCCTCCATCCTAACGGAACATATCTAAAAGCTAGGCATGCTCGTAGGATGGGAACTAGCCGTTCGATGACAGCTGCTTCTCCCCACTGCAAAAGAGCGGGGAAGACGCCGTCAGGACCGGCAGCTTTGTAAGGTTGAAAACTCCGTATGGCCCATCGGATCCTCTCTGAAGTGATGATCCTCTGGGCCGTCAACCAGTCGTCCGTGGACGGTGTAATCATGACATCGTGCCAGTTTAATACCTGTGTGAAGGCGCAACCCGGGAAGTGAGTTTCTATTAGGACGCGCCTAGACTCCTCAGGTGACGATGTAAGTGTATTATCCGATTTGCGGAGGGTGACGAGTGCTGCAGAGCTCTGTTGTGTCAGCAGTTTCCTCACCCTGTTTGCCTGTTGGCAGGATTCAATGTCAGTACAGAATTTACGCCAACCCATGGCTTTCCTGAATCTGATACATTTCTTGTAGCTGGATTTGGCTGCGTGATACACATCCCAGTCCTCGTCCGCGCAAGTGTTCATCGCTCTGTTAAGGGCTCTTCTTACCTTTTTGCGCTTTCGTTCTAGTTCCGGTCCCCACCAGGGTTGTTTACCCGGGGTGCTGGGAGGAGTAGTTTCTGGACATGCTGTAAGAAAGCTAGCCATCATAGACTTAGTCAAATGGCTAACGTGTTCTTCTACTTGTGTAGTTCCCATTAGGGTATGCGGGGCCTTCAGCGCCGCTAGTTCCCGATTGAGAGTACATATGTATATGTCCCTATCCGTTCTGCGTGGATTCCTCCTCGGTACCGAAGGTGGGATAGTAGTGCGGAGGTCGAAGCGGATCCATCTATGGTCCGAACAGGAGGCCTCATTAGAGACGTGCCAGTTGGCGGCCAGATTAGCCGCCCCCTCCGTAGCTAATGTTAAGTCAATGATTGTACGGCTACGCCTGGTGACGAAGGTAGGTTCAGATCCCGTGTTAAGAAGGGATAGGTTCGTGGTACAAAGGTATTCAACTAGGTTCTTACCTCTGCTGTTGGGAGTGTCCATGCCCCATAGAGAGTGGTGGGCGTTGGAGTCTGCGCCGATGATGATATCGGTGCCTGTTCTCTCGCAGTGGTTGACCAGGCGTATGAGGTCGTATGGAGGAGGGTCTTCGTTCTCGGGCATTTAAGTTGCATATTGGTCGTGACCTTGACTGTTCTTTCGTCGTTTTCGTGTTCGTTCGTCCCAGATACAGAGAATAAAACTAATTGATCAATAATATAAATTACCCCTACCACAAAGTCATCTTTATTTAAACACACACAGCCTTTACATAAATTTATATATTTATAAATCTAATGCTTTCACAATAAAATTAACCTAAATAAGTAATTAAAATATGACGCACTTGCAGTTCACTTCTAAGCGAGCAACGCCACTACGACTGGGGCCTCCGAGCGTTGAAAGCAGCAGTAGGCAGCTGTGCGGGCATGCTGCAGGTGCGCGGAGACGGGTGGGATGTGCGCGACCTGCGCGGGCGCCGCGCACTCGCGCGCAAAGTACTCACGCTCAACAACATGTCTAAGCTCACTCGACACGACGCTGAAAGGTGAGCTACCACTACCACAGCGACAACATATCCGTAAGATTTCCTCAGCTCTAGATGCCTACCTAGATAAGTGGACTTAAGGCTAGTCATACTTGTACCAACATTTTTGACCTTTGTTCTACGTCAAATTTCTATGTTGATTATCAGATATATTTTTTATTTTATAGGTTAGCCTACAATTTTTACACATTTCTTACAGGTAATACATGCATAAGGTATAGGTGTACAATATCAATCGGCAATATCAATATCAATATGATATTGTATGTATAGGTAAATTCCTACATGTACAACATCTGATTGTTTGTAAATAGTTTAGATAATAATATTCCCTCTGTTCATAGATTTGAGAATATTTTGTCATTGGTGTTCACCGACGTGCCGGTAGAAGAGTCTAGTTCAGATCCTATCAGCGCTGCCCTTGAAGCCACTGTTGACAATCTTAAGCTGGTACATAATAAACTACAGGTAATTGCTGTATACAATGTGTTACTGCTTAGGCTATTACTCTGTTATTTATATATATAAACTCTGGTTTGATGTTTTATTATTATATAGATTAAATTAATAAATAAATTTTAATACATAGACTTCTATTTTTACAACCTGGAAATCCTGGACTCTCATGTTCCGTCAGGAACACAATGCATTTTTTAACAGGGTTTTATTATAGGCAAAACTGTCATTAAAAACCATTCTTAAATGAACAATGAAGAGCTGCACTCGGGCTCAGAAACAAAACTACGTATTTTGTAGTTATGTGACTGTGGGCTACTGTAAGGTGCAGGTTCTTCCCTATAGCATGGGGTTCTTCAAGAAAGGAATTATTAGGTTTCTAAAGGGTCGGCAACGCGCGAGTGATACCCTTGGTGTTGCAAGCGTCCATAGGCTACGGTAACTGCTTACCATCAGGCGTGCTGTATGCTTGTTTGCCTCCTTGGTAGTATAAAAAAAAAAGTATAGTCAGGCTATAAGTGTATTTATAGTCAGGCTGGCTCGCTTGTATTGTGATGACCCATCTTCCATCCAGCATGGGAATGTTAATGATGAGCTAATGATATTTTAATATTAACTCTATTATAATTCATTGCTTTCGTTTTACAGATTCAAAAATGTATGGAGTTATATGAGCAAATGCAGCAGCGAATGGGTGTAGTGATTGTCGGACCGCCCGGCTCTGGCAAGACTACAATCAGACGACTATTAAAATCAGTGCGTATCATGAGTAATGGTTTTATTCTTTTTTTTATTATTTGTGTCATTAGGTAACCTTTTTGGACATCAGAGTTATTGCAGGAAAAACATCTATGTAAATAAACATAAAAAGTAAAACCTTATCTAAATACAAAAATTGATCTAAATCGTAAATTGTGTGTTTATTAAAACCCACGGAACAGGGTCTGTTCCCTAATGCTATAGCACTTTAATAATTTAAACTTAGTTACTGTTAGATAAATACTCATACTGTAATTCTTAATTTGTAAAGGCTTTAGCCCACCAAGGCAAGAACGTGGTGGAGTACATAATATGTCCGAAGGCGATGAGTCGTGAGTGGTTGCTCGGCAACATCGACCACGACACGCGACAGTGGACCGACGGCGTTATATCTTCTACTGCACTCGAAATATCTAATCAACCTTCTGGTTTGTATATCTTTCTTACTTAATAGCTTAGTTCTCTGCTATTTAATTATATCATCTGAATAATTAAACAGCAAAGAAGAATTAAGAAATATAATTATATTGTTTGGGATAGTTCACAATTCACATCTGATTCCAAACCTGTACCTAGAAATTACACCCAGAGACGAACAAGCAATTGTTAAATTCTTACCTATTACTTAAGCGTGTGGATGTAACTGTTAGTTTAAGTTGGGAAATAAATAAATAAATTGTGATCAGCATAAAAATATTTTTGAGTGTGTTTTAGTGTACATGTTATCCAGAGGTTGTGGGTACGATTCCCATGCCCGGAGTTTGGAAATTGGCGGTGTTTACACCCCCATTCCTCGGAAAGCACGTAAAGCCGTTGGTCCTACGCCTGATCTCTCTCCGCTCGTGTCGGATTGCTGTCCAACCGGACTATGAGAGTGAATGAATAAAGAGACACTTGTGCACTATTATACCTCCCGCGCAGATGACTAGTCTCCGTTGAAATTTATGATTTTATATATGCGTTGTAAAATTAATCTGTTTCTATAAATCTAGATCTTTCTATTACTGTACTCTGTTTTATGCAGATGTATGGTCATGGGTGGTATGCGACGGTGACATCGATCCCGAGTGGATAGAAGCTCTCAACTCGGTCCTAGACGATAATCGCTTACTCACACTACCGTCTGGTTGGCGTATACAGTTCGGAACAAACGTCAACTTTTTATTCGAAACACATAGTTTGGAACACGCCTCGCCTGCTACCGTATCTCGTATGGGAATTATACTTCTCAGGTAATTGCTTGCGTATATATATATATATATATATATATATAATAATATATTACTAGCGGCCCGTTTCGACTTTGCTCTGGTTAAATTGAAGGATAAAATAGTTTGTATTTATGTTTGTGTATGACCGTTTGTTTTCGGAATAAATAAAATAAATAAGTAAAACCGCAGACAGTTATGCACTACTTAGGTGGCAACAGCTCGCTTAATGGTGAGCAGTTACCATAGTCTATGGACGCTTGCAATACTTAGGGCGTAACTCGGGTTGCTGACCTAAGTAATTGTAACTCAATTCGATTCCGGGTCGGGCCAAAAAAATATATTGGTTTTTCTATCAAGAAATTCACAATGATGCCCGGAGTTTGGAAATTGGCGGTGTTTACACCCCCATGCCTCAGAAAGCCGTTGGTCCTACGCCTGATCTCTCTTCGGTCGTGTCAGATTGCCGTCCCATCGGATTATGAGAGTGAGGAAATAAAAAGTGCACTTGTGTTTACGCACACACTTGTGCACTATAATATCTCCCGCGCAGATGGCTAGTCTCCGTTAAGATTAGCCGCCGTGACCGAAATTCGGTTAGGAGGGCACAACCCAAGTTTAATAAAAATGATAATTGTTTAACTAAGCTCTGATACCATTTATTGTAATTTAAAGTATACACATTGCAAAATTATAATATACCGTTTTACAGCGACGTGAGTTGTGAGCTAGATGTACTGACAAACTGGATGCAAAGGTCTGACTTCGACAATGAAAACACAAAAATGGCGCTACCTTTATTACAGCGAGCTGTCAAGAAATGCGTTAAGTGGCTTAACGCACATAAGTCTGAGCTTGCCTTGAAAATTTACAATATAACCTTGGTAAGTAATAATAATAATATGTTTGGAACAACTCACACACCGCCATCTGATCCCAAACTAGGCAGAGCCTGTACTATGGCAACCCGAAAACTGATAAACATACTTTTATATTTCTAAATGCATACGCATTATAGACAAATAACACCGAAACACAGAACAAACATTTATGACTCATCACATATAATATACTATACATATAATATAATTGACAGCCTCGGTGGTCCAGTGGCCGCAGTATGCGCCTGCTGTGCACGAGGCTGTGGGTTCGATTCCCACACAGGACAAAACTTTGTGTGATCCACAAAGTGTTGTTCTGAGTCTGGGTGTAATTTGTGTCCGTTAATTGTATGTTTGTAAACTCCCCCGCGACACAGAGCTTGTTCTCTAGTGCGGGAGTTGTCTTTTTTAAAAAGAAATAAAAAGAAACATATAGATTTGTCCACAGAAGATGGATGTTTAAACAGACAGATGTTTAGCTGACGTTTCATTTCATTCTTCGAGAAAAAACTTGCAAGATTTCTGGATTTTTCTATAAGACCTACTAATGTGTCCATTACATTTCATCATACTAAGACAAATACTGTCACATGCAAAAAGTAGTTTGCATGAATTGAATTGTTTGGGCACCCACTATATCATCATGCTTTTTTTAATATTAAATATTATTTTATATTAAATGTTTAGGTACTATTAGATGTTTTTTTCTACTGTTTCTTAATCATATCCATATAAAATATAAAATTCGACAATTTTAATTCTTATAAATTTAAAAAACTTTTTTTAAAATTATTAATGATGGTCGGACCAAATTAATACTGGGTGGATACCTAAATTAAAATTATATATTGCAGGTTAAAAAGATACTAACACAGTTCGAGTACATAGCTCAAGATACAACTCTGAATGCTACTCGTTCCACCCCTGAAGAAATGGTGTACCTGGCTATAGAGCGAAGCATTATACATGTATTGAAAGAAAATGCTGTTGATAGTTTCCATGAGGAGGTATATATGTTACTACTTTATTTCAGTTTCCAACTGCATTAAAGTAGATGGACTTACATTTTATAAGCATTTGCATCAATTAATCAGCCTGTGCTAGTCCATACCTGAATAGACTCACACCTGCTTTCGAAAAGGGTGGGTGAGTTGGTTGGTGTATTGTTTACACGTGCTCATAATGTAACTACCAGTCGTAATATGAAAAAATATTGCGTTTAATAGCTTTAGCTAAATAAAATCAGTGTTTCCGTAGGATTGCACGCCCGGGCCTAACCACGGGCGGTAGATGGTAACTTATATACCACTAAACTAGTCGTTTAATCAATTATTTATTACAATCCGATGCATATAATCCTTACTAATATTATAAATGTGAAAGTTTGTATGGATAAAAATGATGTATGGATGGATGGATGGATGGATGTTTGTTACTCTTTCACATAAAAACTACTTAACGGATCTGGATGAAATTTAGCACAGAGATAGATTATGGTCTGGAATAACACATAGGCTACTTTTTACAACAATAACCGACATCTACGCGGGCGAAGCCGCGGGCAACAGCTAGTGCTGATATATGTGCGAATTGATTAATATAATTTCATTTAAATTATTATAATACAGATGTCATCGATCCTCGGCCCACCAGTTACAGCACCCATTCCATTAGTCGAGTGGGTGTCGGACAGTTTACTGATGTCGCGACGTCTCAGCGCGAGCGAAACTGCGGTGCGCGCTTGTCTCATGTCCAGTACTGCGCATTCACTCATCGTAGGACCAGACGCTTGTGCTAAGAAGTATGATATTATGTTTCTACTGATTGTTTTTATATTATTCGAGTACATGAAGTAAATAATAGAACAAATACGTCATAGGCATAGTGGTAATGCGACTACTGATCACAAGGCCAAAAAAAAATTGGGTTTTTCTGTCATGAAATTTACAATAGATGCTCTAAGTTTATTTCCTTATTCTTTCAAAAATTGTTTAATTAATTATACTAGTGATCGATCGTTGGTCGAGACTCGACCATGATTTTACCTTTCCAACAGTGGAGTGCACTCCTCTGTTGTATAAACTTTATCTATGCCATATCTCACACTCCTACGTGTGCGCAATGAGCTTGAAAGGGTACAAAGGATTTTCCTTCACATATTAATATAGCTATAGTAGATTATTTATCTAATAAATTTACTTTTTTCTTTTCTTTCAGTATATTGGCTGAATATCTAGCTAGAGAGTGCAACTCAACGCTAATAACAATAGATTGTACACCAATATTGGAACCAGCTGATATCATTGCTGAACTGAAAAGGGTAAGTCTAACAGGGTTTTTTAAGACAACTGCCGCACTAAGGGAACAAGCCCTGTGACGCGGGAGACTTTACAAACATATAATTTAACGGACACAAAGTATACCCAGACTCGGGACAACCATTTCTGGATCACACAATTTTTTGTCCCGTGTGGGGATCGAATCCACAACACGCCGCGTAGTGGTTAATGGCGAATGCAGTCAAAATTCACGTGTATTAGTGGATTCGTTGATCACAATGGCCGATCTTGAGCTGCCTGCATCCAGTGCTTTCCTGCAGCTCTGATGATGTCATCTGTCCACCTAGTGGAAGGTCGTCCCACACTGAGTTTTCCTGTACGTGGTTGCCACTCGAGAACCTTTCTTCCCCTTTCGTCATGGATATAAGAACTATTATTCCCTGTACACAAATTAATATATGTCTATTTACTGTTAACAGAAAAATCTGGTATGGAGCGGTGGTGGTGGTGGTGGCGGGGCTCGCGGCGGTACTGCCACTATCGTCGTACGTGCGTTACACCGCGCTCGAACGGATACGTGGCGGTCCACGCCCGTACACGCCTTCTTATTACAGGTTTGTATTACTATACTAGCTGACCCGGTGAACTTTGTACCGCCTTAAAATTTTCTTTTTTTCATAAGAACCTTCTCCTGACAAAAACAAACACTACAAAAAAAGAATTACTGAAATTGGTCTAGCCGTACACGCGTGATGCCGTGACTTAGGGATTCATTTTTGTATATAAAGATAATAACTAATTATGTTGACTTGCTATTGTATATTTATTCTCAGTCTACATACTGTGTCGTTGTTGTAAAATTATGTGCGTGTTTAACATCGCAGCATATTTAATAGATTTAAGGTTGAAGATCCAAATCCCCTTGTAAAATCTGCAAATAGACTCCTATTTAAAGTCGCTTAATAACATTTACAATCAGGTTCCTTGTTCATCTGTGTGTAATTTTAAATAAATGTTCTTGTAGTAATTTTTTACTTTTAATGATTTGGCATGCAGTCCTATTGTATGTTATAAAAAACATTTTATCCGTACACAGTTGATCCAACACAAAGGGTTTTGGTCCCGCGGCAATGACGAAGAAGGCGGCGGTGTTCAGTGGTGGCACCTGGCGAAGTTACGAGTAGTCGCCACGGCCACGCAGCTCTCCGCGGTAGACACGAGACTTGCCGCTGCCTTATTGCTCACACAAATCAGGTATTTTGTTATACTATTTAAGTAACAAACAATCACGCCTTGTGTAAGCAGTAACTGTAGCACATAGACTAATATAGTGTGTTGGCGACCCAAAAAATGTTAACAACAGAGTTTTGTATTATTTATTTAAAACGCATCCCTAATTGAGCACTAGAAGCCTGATCTACTCTGGGTGGGAATAGAACCCACGACCGACTTAGCAGTCACTGTCACTCTACTAGACCAATAGACCAGTTTATTATGAATTATATTATTTCTCTTTTTAAACTTTATTCAATCGTACAAAACAAAAAAAATACACAATACAATATGGAGAGCGTAGTTATTCGTTTATAAACTGAATAAGTTTAACTTATTGATAACAATGTTTGAGACAACTTTTAACAGAAAAGTATTAGTTACTAGCTTGCATATTTTGCTACACTTACTTGTTTTTTCAGCGAACCAGACGATGATGAGCTATCCGCTATATTAACAAATTATTTGAAAAACAGCGTCGGTAAAGGTATACAGTCAACTCAAGTATCCAATCTTGCTGACAAAATATTAAGAATGTATAAGGAGGTAAGGCTACCATAAACTTGTTTAAAATTTAACGCAAGTATATTTCAGAGTCGTACTGTCTTAAAAATATCTGTTAAAAACTTCACAGCTAAACTGTTTTTCATAAAAAAATGCCAAGAACCCTACTCAATGAAAAAATATTTTAAACAATTAAATCGGATTATCCGCTTAGTCGGTACAATACGACAAATATCCTCTGTTTGCGACATCGGGTTAACATTTTTGTGTGAATCCAGTTCAACATTTGTTTTATAAATAAAAATAACGTATATCTGTTTTATTTTAACAGATAACAGAAACGTTCTTTGATCGTTCACATTACAAATGGAACGCATCGCACTTGAAGAAACTGTGTGAAAACGTCAAATGGTACTCACCCACTAACATGGAACAGCTTTTAATGGTAAGTTTTAAAAACGAATAGATTATAATGCTACGTTGGTGTTGGCCACCATGACTGAAATTTATCTAAAGAGCATTAATATACCTTTTAATCTCTTACTGTACAGGCAATAGGTGCAGAAACAAACTTTATATTCAGAGAAAGGCTGGTATCAGAGGAAGAGAAAGCAGTGTTCAGCTCTATTTGTAGGAAACATCTGAACGTAAACACAGAGACAATGCACTTTGCATACAAGCTTAGAGGTAACGGCGTTTACTTAGAACATACAGACTACAATGATTGGTATCAAAGAACGCAGAAACTTATCAACCAGTGTTGTAAGTAAAGATTTTTTTTTCTATACCTATTTTATTACTAACTGAAAACTAGTAATTCTGGATATTCTTTATAATCACCATATAGCATGTAAACTAATGCAGTTAAAACACCATACTCACAAACATCATGATAAAAAATAAGTACAATATAAGCTTGCTCATGGATCTTGTACACGAAACTAACGGAAAATTCTGTGGATATACGTTCCCTTAACGTATACATACGACAGGAACGTGCATTATTTGCGAGCAAATAGAGTGCATGTTGTGTCTGAGACAAATTAAAGACGTAAGCGTGTTGTAATTCTTTATGTAAACTGCACATGTGTCGGAATGATTAAGTTAGTTACCTCGCCACTGAGAACGCGCTGAGTATTGTAGTTTTGTTTCCCTACGAGACTTATGGATGACTTACTTACTTATGACTGGTGGATGTGGAGGATGGTCTGGCACTATGGCAAACCCAATAGTGGTTCAGAATTGTTTGTTTGTTAGAGACTGAATCAACAATTGTGTATCAACCTTTCATATAAAGTATGACGTATCATGACTCTCATAACATGCACGCGATGCGCATGGGAATTCTCCGACATTTTCTTATGACTATTTGTCCAAATTCGCAAGATATATAGAGAGTATATTATCTTAATTAACGTTCAAATATTTCATTTTCTATAATATTCAGTATCAGAACAAGAGCAAAATGTATTTGGCGACACCGGTGCTGAAGTTTGTCAAGAATTAGCTGTATTGTGTCCGGCAATGGCAAGAACGGTAAGCATTTTATTATACTACTACAGTTACAAAAAAGCGCACGGCCCGCCTGATAGTAATCATTCACAGTAGCCTATGGACGCTAGCAAAACCAGGAGCATTACACGCGCTTCGTAGCCCTGCATCTTGTAATACCAGAGTTCCCAGGGTTTTGTGTTGTGTGTAAACCTGAGATAAGGAAAACGTTAATTTAAAAACAGTTTCTCTTAAATGAGCAATGAGAAATTGTTCTCACGATCGCGAACACTATCAATCTTTACGGTATATATATCGATATACTAGCGGTCGCCCGCGTGGATGTCGGTTTTCGCGACAAAAAGTTGCCTATGTGTTATTCTGATTTATATAACCTATAGCGGTCTCCCGTGCCTCCGCCTGCGTGGATGTCGATTACCGCTAAAAAAATTCGTACGAAAATTATTCGCATATATGGGTACATTACTCATAGACCTAAACTCCCCTCCCGTATCAGCACCCCCGCCTTGGTGACGCCTACTTCGCCTGTCGCCATTACTGCGCTCGCAGAGCGCAGTAATGTAAATAGTATTATATTGATTTCGCCATAACTTTCAAACCAAACGTCCAATTTTAATGAATTACGAGGGATAGACTAAATATTATCTACATAAACAGTACTTTGTGACAAAATAGTTTAGTTTATTATGATAAGGGATAATGACATGTGTAAAATAAATGCGTTTAAATGGAGTCCTAAAAAAAATCAAGATTTTTAAATAAAGAAATGGTTGTTGTTACTCGAAATGATAGGTATAGTGTGTCGCGGCCTTTTTTGTAGATATTTTTAAGGTCTTTAATTTATTAGAACGTTTTATGGTTCTATCCTTTATAGTTTAGGCGGCGTACGTCAAATAAGAAACTTTTTTGGATATTACACCTTGGGTCCGCAGATAATGTAGCATTCTAATGGTAAAAGAATTTTGAAAATCGGTCCAATCGTTTTTGAGTTTATCTATTACAAACAAACAAATAAAAATACAAACCTTTCCTCTTTATAATAAGATGTATAGATAAGTATAGATATCAATCCTGTTGTGTCTGAGTTGAAGATCTTGATCTTTAAACCCTGTGATTTTTCACATTATTTACAGACAAACGGCGGGCTACTCGTGTGTGTGGGATGTGCAGGCGCTGGTCGTTTAGCGGCCGCACATATTATTGCCGCTGCGCTACCCGCCACACTGTTCGTTATTAAAGAAGAATCTCACTTCAATAACATTTTCAAAAACGTAAGTTAAGATTGTCATTTTAGATTCAGTTAAGCATTAGCAACTTAGTTTTTAGTTTATGTACTGCTCTAGGGGGCAAATGCTCCTATTGCTGTCCGTCTGTGTAAATAAATGCATTAAAGCTCAGACATTAGACTAAACAACATCTTTTACTTTGACCACCCAAGTCCCAACATTGCAGACATAAGAAATTTATATACGTATATAAAGACCGAATGTTGTGGAAATCCTTAAGGGAAACATCTTATGGCTGAGATGGATGATATTTTAATATATTAAGGAAAATTTAAATATAGCTATCGACAAATCATAATCAATTTGGACCCAATCAAGTCGAATTTTAAAATGAATGAATGCATGTTCATCGCTAGGCACTATCATCGGCGGGCGAAGGCAAGCGCACGTTGTCGCTCGTGTGCGCCGGCGCCGCGAGCTCGGCGGCGCTGGCCGCGCTCGAGGCGCTGCGGCGCGCGCGCACGCACGACGCGCTCCCTGCACTGCTACTACCAGCCACCAGGGACAATAATCTACTTGCTAGTAACTATATTTTTATTGCTTCATTATAATGGCTCCGTCAGTAAGAATTAAGTCCATACATAAAAATTATAAATAATATGTTACCGTAACACAGTCAAATATTACAACACACACACACACAACAAAGACAACTACACATAGTGGATCCTGTGCTCATTTAAGGCAAATGCTTTTAATTATATAATACCAGAGTTATTTTCTTACTAGTATGTAAAAAGTGTATTTAACAGTGGTAATATTTGTTTATTACGCATGTTATTAAATAAAATAAAGAAAAAAATAGTTGTGCTGTCTCTGTCTAATATTAAATGACTTTTTTACAGACATAAAAGAAAACTTAGGCATTATAATATGCCTAGACAAGAACCAGGAGAACTTAACAGAGCTAATGGAGAAATACCCACTACTATACAACGACGGTAACATAGTATGGATAGAGCGCTGGTCGGACGACACGTTGTCCGACATGCCGCGACTGATCGTGCAGAGGTACACACGCGACTCACAACATGCACTTACAAATCATTTTCACCGTTGCACTGTATTTTTGAAGGTAGTATATTTTGCACATTAAAAAATCACATATCTGCTTTTTATAGAACTCCTTTCCTCTCAAGACAGCTGACAGTGTATAAGAGGTTACTTGCTACGACTTTTTGCATTTAAGTAAACGCGTGTATCTTATAGATGCTACTGCATTAATATGCGATTTGAAGGTCGCTTTACCGCGTTTGCATCGATGCAAAAAGCCGTAGTATATAAAGTTTGACTCCTAGCAAATGTATCACGTTATGATATTAGAATTTTTTGCATTTTTCGATTCGCTAAAGAATTAAATTTGTCTTGATGTTAGAAAACTAATATTTGATTAGCAATCGAATTCTTTTCTGACGTAAGAAAACTTATGTTTGAAAAAGCAAACGATTTTTTCTTGCATTTAAAAATTGCGTTTGTTTTTTTTTTTACCACTCGCTCGTTTCCGACCCTTTAGAAACTCCTTTCTTTGCAAAAGAATGCTTCCATCTCAGCCATAAGACATCCACTGCTGGACATAGGCCTCCCCAAGGTTTTCTACATCATTCGGTCCTGAGCTGACCTTGTCCATCGGTTGCCTGCAAAAAATGCTTGCTTTTGTATTATTATAGTATAATTTCTAATCTACATCTGTTTACTTTCTTATACTGTCTTGTTACAGGTTGCTAAAAGAGAACGCAGTAGAAGCATCAAAAGAGCAGTTAGACTCGTTGCCTATCAACGGCTTCATAAAAATACACAAAAGCATCGATGTAGAGTGGAAACGCGCGCCCTGTAGATACGTCAACTTTGTTAAGACTTACTACCATATTACTAATAGGAAGAAGACCGCGCTTTTGCAGAGACAAGTCATGCTATCGGTAAGTTAACAACGTTGTAACAGGTTGAAATGTAACTGAAAGCAAAAGTTCTTAGTACTGTTTTATAAATAAATTAAAATCTTTCTAGCTCTAGTGCACGAAATCTCCTGAATATTTAATTAAACCCTCAACGGTTTGAAAGCTACTTCATTCAAAAACCTCATCACTCGTTATAGCCTCACCGCTCCGCCACTGCTCCGGACCTTCCATTGATACTATTAGTCTTGCGTAGTATAGTAGATTCGAGAATGTCAACGGGCAAGACAGTCTATTCATGGATCTGGCCGCTTATTACTTTCTAACCTTACTAAATAAATAAATTTCAAGTTTGGACTGTTAAATGACAAGCCGTTCCACTACACCGTGAACGTTGACAACCCTTATTCGATGACCCATAATAAATAAAATGAGTGGTTCCTTTTAACTGTCTTAATATCTAATATACGCTGCATCTTCGCAATAGTAGGTCGCTTAAACCAACTAGGCGTCCCTTAACATTAGACTGTACAGTATATTTGACAGTATAAGTTTGACATTGTCAGGCGGGCTTAGAAGCTCTCCGTCGTGCCCGCACCGATGTGGCTCGGCTACAGAGCGAGGCGGGCACGCAGGAGGTCGCGCTGAGGGAGAAGCAGGCGCAGGCCGCCAACGCGCTGCAACAGATCAGCGCCACCGTGCGGGCCAACACTGAACAGAAGGATGAGATGCACACGCTCAAGAAAAATATCGAGATAGAAAACGAGAAACTACAAATACAGTTAGTATTTTAGAATGATTTAAGTCTTATTTAGAAGTTAGCGAAGCATAAATGACCGCAGGGTAATATTTAAATAAATTTACTAACAATATTTTGATGCAATAATAAATACGCAAAGAAATCCTGGTTAACCCATAAAATTTTTAAAAAAATGTGCTGATCAGCTGCTTCAATTTCCATAGATAAGTAAGTCTTTTTCTTATGTTTCTGTATTTAGTCCATAATATGAATAATGTTGCTTCCATTGTAAGTTCATAAAAAAACTTTAAGTTACCTTATTTAAAATATTCTTCGCGTTTCCGAACCTCCCTCTTCAAATATTTTTGATACTATTACGCATCCTATTAACTAGCCTCTATGCTAGAGTGGTATTATCGTGAAAGTATATATCTATTAAAGCTGTCTTGCCACTCATACAAAGAAGTGTTCACACACATATCATTTTCTTTCAGGAAAAAAGAAATAGAAGCTGAATTAGCTGCAGTCGAACCAGTCATCGCTGCAGCTCGAGCTGCTGTTGGAGATATACGACCTGAATCTCTAAGCGAAGTAAATAAGATTCTATTTTGCTTATACTCACTATTTACGTACACCTCGATACTTGTACGAGCTGGTGCTGTAAGGGGCGCATAGCTAAGTATTGACTGATTGATTAGTTTGGAATGAAAGAAAGAAAAGCATTCATTCGAACATACACAGGATAACATATAGCCGTTGGATTTGTGCTTGACTTTTCACTGGTCATGTTGAATTGCCGTCCCTACAGCCTATGAGAGAGAGTAAAGGAAATAAAGACTGTACCTAGTGTATGCGCACTCTCTATTATATGCCCCGCGCAGTTGGGTTATCTGTACTAGAGTTACCTACTTTTTTATTTTAATTAAACATAACATTACAGGTGAGGTCATTACGAGCCCCACCTGAAGTAGTACGCGATGTGTTGGAAGGTGTACTACGACTCATGGGTATTGCTGATACTTCGTGGCATTCCATGAAGCATTTCTTATCGAAACGTGGCGTTAAAGAAGACATTAGGTACGTATCGAAAACATATTGACTTTTTCCTCTTGACTTTTACTTTTAGTTTTGAATTACATTATAGACAGTGCCATATTAAAATACGACATGAAAAAACCTTACTTATGTACATAGTATAGTGATTAGAAAATTTGACCTTACCATACAACGAGCTAACCAGCCCCTATGTCTAGCGTTTATGGACTATGATTCGATCGAGACTTGGGCTGTGCTACAGTCTCTCCAGCGATGCCAAAGTAACGCTTGGTATGTCGAAGTGTTCAAGTGCTTGTACGAAAACGCCACGAGTAGAGTGATGGTAGAGTGGCGATCACGAATCGCCTCAGAATCGGGAGTTGTGGACAACCTTGGGGAGGCCTATGTCCAGCAGTGAACGTCTTTTGGCTGAGATGATGATGATGATACAACGAGCTTACCTACGTTATATTCTTATTGCGTTAGATGCTTAGACGCAAGTCAGATCAGCCCGGCAGCAATAGCGAGCGTTCAGCGGCTGCTGGAGAGTCGCGGCTCGTCGTTCGAGGCGAGCACGGCCAAGCGAGCGAGCGCGGCGTGCGCGCCGCTGGCCGCCTGGGTGCGCGCCAACCTGCACTACGGCGCCGCGCTGCAGCGCGTGCAGCCGCTGCAGGCACACCAGGCCAAGCTGCACAGGTGCGTACAGCGTATATAGCGAGCGTACACTACACTGATTAACATACTAGCACAGAGCACCTGGGAAAACCAGCCAGGAAAGTGGAGGGATAGGGTCACTTTGCACTATTTCGACTACATCGTATGGTGGATAACCGCAAGCATTTTCGTAAACTAGACTGTTATTTATATGAGGACAAGAGCATTTTTGTCGGCATTGGATGTATGCCACACATTTGCAATAAGAATTATATTGCCCTAAAGTACATCGTCATTTCTTACTACCTTATGTTTATAGGTATTTCTAAACTTTTTCGATCTTAAAAACCCTTAATAATAATTTTCACTGGTCAACAGAAACTTGAAGGATGCTGAACAGCAGATGGCAGCTCTGTCTACGGGTCTAGTTACAGTAGAAGAGCGCGTGGCCGCTCTACAGATACAGTTGGGCCAACACACACGTGACGCGGCCGCTCTCGAACTTAAACTAAGTAACGCTAACGATACCATCAATGCCGCTACTAATTTACTTGGCCAATTAGCACACGAATATACTGCGTGGGAGACTGATGTAAGTTTACCAATCACTCCCTCAGTAAATCAATTCCTATCTTATGCATAAGAAGTTTAAGGATCAATTCAAGAAGTAGGCATGTCAACATCATATTTATACTATTTTTACTGGATTATTAACTGTTCGGTATTATAAGTAAGCTTTTGTAATTTTATTGTGTACAATAAAGAATTATCTATCTATTTTTAAACGTTTTACATTTAGCAAAATTTCGCTAACTTTACTACTGAATGCACTTTTTATCTCTACATTACCCAATTGTTCATAAATTAATATTTACTCGTATACATCGTCTTCATTTTCAGTTGGAGCAAATATCCATCGAGATATCACAACTGACGCAACGATCCTTGCTATCAGCCGCGTATATTGTATACTTGCCTGATATCACAGAACCTCAAGCAAGGTACGTACGATATACGCATCATTGCCAGTCATCATTAAAATAACGTGCACGCTACGTACGCATAACGTATCGATATATATTAATTCAAAGACAAATGTTGATTTCGGTAGTAAATGGTTACTGAAATAGCTACAGTTTATACTTGTTTCAGGGCAGATAGATCATCAAAAATATTTTATGCTGTGCCTTTTTGATCACAACAAAGCTATGTTACAGGGAATACGTGAACAAATGGAGAACCCTCATAGATTTTACCGATGAATCGTTTTCAATCATCAATTTCTTGTCATCGACTGAGAAACAATTGAAATGGGAGGCGGATGGTCTACCATCAGATACTTCGGCTATTAAGAATGCCGTTTTGGTCGATCAGGTATTTTTTAAGTTTTCATGTCTTGCAAACCCTTCTGGTGCGTATTTAGAAATCTCATGAGATTGCTGTTGAATTGTGGTGAGATTGCCAGATGCGCACCGCAACGGTGTGTGGTGGTGCAAGAAATTTATTTGATATAGTTGGGGAGAAAGTAGAGGGGGTTATTCAGTAGTGGGACAGCATAGTCTTTCATGTAAAAGTAAACATAAAGTATCTTATTCTAAAGTCGATTGTTTCACATATGTGTTGTAATAATTTGCAGTATCTAGAAACTCCAAAGTGCGGTTTCACTCCATTGATCGTGGATCCCGACGGTGAAGGTTTGGCTTGGCTAAAGAATACCCTCGCTGATTCTAATTGCGACTTTGTAGCACAACGCAGTGAGAAATTAATGACTGCAGTGCAATACGCTGCCAGGTACTAGTTTTATCTATTAATAATATTAACTATTACTATCTGGCAACTTTTATGTATCACAAAAACGGAAACGTACAAAATGTACAATGACGCCTGTTGAAGGTCCCCTTGTTCGCTCTTTCGCCCAGGCTGTCCCGCACGCTGGTGATCAGCGAGGTGGAGGCTGCTCACTCGTGCTGGTGGTCGAGCGCACGCGTGCTGCTGCAGTGCCGCGCTGCTCCGCGCCTGCCGCCGCACGCCGCCGCCACCACGTCGCCGCTCAACTTCACTCACACGCAACATGCTCTTACCGGTACTGTAATGTATAATACTCGCATTATACTAACTTTCAAATTTTTTTAGGCTAGCTTATCGCTCCCCTCATAGCTGAGCAATGATGTAATATACACAATACGCTTGCTGTAAAATAGCTTTAAACTAAAGTTTCCTAACATTACATTACCGGTAAATATCTATAGTAAAATAGCGACTTGTGATGGCACAATTACTCTCATTTAATTTGAAAAACGACTTTTGTTTCAGATCAATTGATTCACTATGCATTACAACAACAGAATCCAGAAGTAGACGCCAAGTCCAAAGAAATAAAACTTAAAAAGGCTACCTTACAGAAACAGCAACATGAATTGCAGGTCCGTTTTCAATTCCTTTATTAATCTATAAGACTTTTTGAGAGATTATCTTATTTGGGATTATAACTAATTTTCCATTATTTAACCGATTTACTGACTGTAATAAGTAAATACTATACGAAATAATCTTTTTCAGGAGAACTTACTTCGTGAACTATCGAACAAAGGTGACATTCTACAAGACAAGGGCTTCCTGGCCTCACTGAGCAAAACACGAACAACCAACGACACGATTGCTCAAGCGTTATCAGAGGCTAGAGAGATAGAGCGTGTGACCCGCGCCGCGTGTCAGGCGTACGAGCCGTCCGCGACACGAGCCGCCACACTCGCACTCGCCACCAACGAGCTAGCTGCACGCTGGCCACTTATAGCATTGCCCGTTGACTTCGTGCAGGATGTATTCGTTGACGCCATCAGAAGGCAATCAGTAAGTTGACATAGTGACTTATCATCATCATAACCACTAACTGCAACCGTACACTGTTACTTGTTATGATCACAGATGTAAACGGGATACATTTTTTTTCCAGGATCAAAATAATATAAATAATTATGAGGTTGTCAAGTATTTGACTAGAAAGATCGTTGAACGGGTCCTATTGAGCTTGCACAAGAAAGATAAATACGTCGTGGTTTTGTATCTGTTAAGACAGGTGTATGACGATCTGATACCGAATGAGGTAGAATATTTTTAGTTAAATAATTCATTTTTAATATGTTCTTTATTATGAATCGTGTAGACGTAGTTTTTAGTTCATTATATTGTATTATACACTGGTACATTTTTACACCTTATAATATTCATCATAGTTATGTACCTACTTTTATTACCTACACATGTTTTCTCAAATAAAGTATCTTTGTCTTTGTATATTATTTGTTGTAATATAAATAAAACTTTATAAATGTTTTCTTTTTATAATTTTTAAATAAAATAGGTTCCTTTTAGTGCGAATTTGAGTTGAATTATTTATACCTTTTTCCAGCTTTGGCAATATTTTATTGGAAACTATGACCTGCTTGAAGAACCTGGGAGTGTTAAAGAAATTAAAGACAACTATGTCTGGTTACCTGAGGACTGTGCTAAAAGAATTCTGAAACTTAAAGTGAGTGTCTGTATCCAAAATAAGAAAATTTGGAACAGTACCTAGCTTTTCAATTACATTATAGTTTTTACAAAGAATTTTATTCCACCCCTTTAATTATTAATTTATTTGCACTAATATTATAAAGAGCGAACCAAGATTTGTATTTTAGTTTGTGATACATAACCCCAAAAAACTATAAAACCGAATAAAAAAACAGTTTACTATAGCGTATTGCTATATTCGTTTTGAGGAGTAAAATAAGACGATGATAATTGCTTGTAATCGACTGGTCTTTATTCTTAATCTTAATCTATTTATATTAAAACATAACAAAGGAAAATACAATTATGAGTTGGAAGGGATTAAACGATGAACGTGAGTAATGTGCAGTGACAGCACTTTGCCATATTAATGTATTTACACGTTCACACGTTTTACAATATTTGTTATGGCTGTTGCCATAGATAAAATTAAACTTATTACCCTACACCACGTTGGTTTCTCGTATCACACGCATAAATCTCTTCTCGATTTTTGTTCCGATCGCTCGGAACAACATGTAGACACTGATGATGCATATTATTATTATCACTGTGATAATCGTTATTGTGATCCAACCTCGTATGCTCTGTAGGTCCTCAGCGAGCCTAGAGTGTATCTGCAGTAACTCTTCCGGAATGGCTGGCGCGTTGTTTTGTACCATGTTGACTTGTTCTTTCTCATGAGTACTTGTGTTGGATCCCATGTTGCGTGTGAAAACTTCTTGTCGTGAGTGGTGATTGTAGATCGTTTGTATAGCTTTATATATCATAGCTGGAATCGAACCGTTGGGCGTGAGATTCGCCCTGCACGTGTTTTTTTATTTGCTAGATTATCTTGCGTTTCTACAACTATTTTCTTATCTACTGATGTGCGATTTCTTATCTCCTTATCGTTTATTATGAAGGCGGGTTTTATCCTGTCGATAGATACGGTACTGTGTCTTCCGTTTATCAATATCGTGAATAATTTATCGCTCCGGCTAATTACGAGATAAGGTCCGTCGTATGGCGGCGTCAAGCTCGGCCGCAATCTATCGCATCGTAAGAATACGTGCGTGCATTCTGCTAATTTTGGATGTACAAATATTTTGTCATTTGTGCGCTCTCTCTGTGGCACGGAAGTTATTCGTTCGATGTTTTTCTTCAACTCTTCTACCATTTCAGTGTAGGTTGTTAGGCTTCTTGTCTCGAAAAATGCTCCAGGTAACGTTATTGTTGTTCCATATACTAGTTCGGCTGCCGAAAATCCAGTATCCTGCCGTAAGCTGGTACGGATACCGAGTAATATTGTGGCTAGTTCCTTTGTCCAGTTTGTAGTGTTCCCTCTTGCCATTAACGCTGCTTTCATAGTTCTGTGTAATCGTTCGACTTTCGAGTTTGACTGTGGGTGATACGGAGTTGTCCGTATTTTATTTATTCCCATGAGTTTTGCCAAACTTCTGAATATTCTTGATTCGAATTGAGCTCCCTGATCTGAAGTTATGTATTCAGGACATCCGAATCGGGTTATCCACCCTTCGTATATCACTCTTGCAATTGACTCTGCAGTGATGTCTGACGCTGCGAAAGCTTCTGGCCATGACGTACATCGGTCAATCATTGTTATGATGTATCGTTTATTCTGGGATGTTTTGAGGGGTCCGACAATGTCGACGTGTAGATGAGAGAATCTTTCTGCTGGCATGAATTTTCCAAGTGGTGATTTGGTGTGCCGATGTATTTTTGAACGTTGACACTGTAAACATGCTTCAGTCATCTTGTTGATGTCCGTGTTCATGTTTTCCCAAATGTAGTTCGCTGCAATTAACTTCCTCGTAGTGTTTTTTCCGGGATGGCTTATATTGTGGAAACTCTCGAAAATGTCTCTTCTGAATTTAAGGGGAAGAAATGGTCGTTGTTTCCTGGTTGATAAGTCGCAGAATATCTTGATTCCTTTCTCGTGAAAATGTACCGTTTCGAACCGTAATGATTTATTTGATTTCAATCGTTCGAGTTCGTCATTGTTTTGTTGACAATTTGCTACCTCCTTCCAGTCTATATTGGATGGTAATGATATCGTTTCAACAACTCGAGACAAGGCGTCTGCAACTGTGTTTTCCTTGCCGCTAATATGTGTTATATTAGTGCTGAATTGCGATATGTAGTCCAGGTATCGAATCCGCCTCGGTGTGTCATTCAATGATGGCTTCTTATCGAATGCCTGAATCAATGGCTTATGATCCGTGTAGACGGTGAATTCTCGGCCCTCGATGAGTCTTCTAAAATGTTTAATTGCCATGTAAATTCCCAGTAACTCTCTGTCGTAAGTAGAGTATTTCGTTTGAGCTTCGCTTAGTACTTTTGAAAAGAAAGCTATCGGTTCCCACTTTCCTTTTTGTCGTTGCTGTAGGACGGCGCCTACGCATTTTAAGCTTGCGTCAGTCATCATTGCTAGTTGGGTTTGGCTGTCTGGGCAGGCTATTGACGTTATTTGTCGTATATCCTGTTTGCAGCGCTCGAAAGCGTGGTCCGCTTCTTTATTCCACTGAATGATTGTTTTATCATTTTTCTTCGAATTTCTCAAGTATCTATTTAGAGGCGCTTGATGCTTCGCTGCGTACGGTATGCTGCTTCGGTAGAAGTTTAACATGCCTAAGAAACGACGTAGTTCTTTCACTGTATTTGGTTTCGGATATTCGTTAATTGCTTGAACTTTTTCCGTTGTAGGCGTCAATCCTTGGCTCGTTATATGATAACCAAGAAAATCAATCTCCGATTTTGCAAATTCACACTTGTTTGTGTTAATTGTAATGCCGTTTTCTTGCAGGCGTTTGAATATTTCTTCTAAGTGTTTGTAGTGGACGTCGGTTTCTGAGTCAGCAATTAAAATGTCATCAACGAAAACATATACGTAGTCTAAATCTCTAAATATAGAGTCCATCCACTTTTGAAATGACTGTCCGGCGTTCTTTAAACCGAACGGAAGTCTTGTAAATTCGAAAAGTCCGAACGGCGTTATTATCGCTGTTTTCTCTGGTTCAGCGACAGCAATCGAATAGAATGCTTTCTTTATATCGATTTTACTGAAAATGGTTTTTCCGCTTGCGATATACGTAAAATCTAACAGTCGTGGCAATGGGTATCTATCCGGTACGG
Organism: Trisateles emortualis; assembly: GCA_947095525.1. Taxonomy (NCBI): domain Eukaryota; kingdom Metazoa; phylum Arthropoda; class Insecta; order Lepidoptera; family Erebidae; genus Trisateles; species Trisateles emortualis. The sequence continues at coordinate 12,132,045 of OX352736.1, read as the reverse complement.
TAATTTTGTTGAGTGCGCGGTAGTCACCGCATGCTCTCCATTCGCCATTTTTCTTCTTGACCATATGAAGTGGGGATGCCCACTCACTGCTTGAGGGTCTGCAAATTCCCATATGCATCATCTCCTTGAACTCTTGCTTTGCGATTTTGTATTTGTCTGGAGGAAGAGGACGTGCCCGTGTAGCAACTGGGAACCCTTTTGTTATAATCTCATGCTTAACATTGTGTTTCGGAGGGTTCTTCATCGATCCAGGCTTTGTAATATCTTCATACTTTTCTAACAAGCACCTGATCGAATCTGGTAAGTTCGAGTTAATTGTTCGTATTGATGAAATATTTGCTACTATTATTCGTGCAGGCGTTTCTAATCCCGTTTCTTTGTCGATCAATTTTCGTCCGTGTATATCCACTAACAGCTGGAAATGCTCGAGGAAATCGGCTCCTAGAATCGGCATTTTCACGTCGGCGATGGTAAAACACCATTTGAATTCTCTACGGAGTCCGAAATTCAGTGTTAGCGTGCGTTCTCCATATGTGTTAATTGGGGTTCCGTTGGCGGCGTATACTTGGTATTTGCATGCGTCGCTATCATGTTCCGTGCGATTTAAAACGGAAATGTTTGCACCGGTGTCGACTAAAAATCTATAACTACTGTTTAAGTCGGTTATAGTTAGACGGTTAGCGGGGTGCATAGCACAGAGATCCGTCGCTTTCTGTGCTATTAGTAGTTTTCCGACATCGCATTCGTATTTTTCTTCCATGTACACGGCTGCCGGCATTTTATTGCATTTTGCTTGAATTTGTTATGATAATAACAAATGCCATTCTGCGGCTTTCGATAGTGCGACATTGACCGTGAGCGTGAATCATTACGTGACCGGAAACTGCTGCGTTGTCGCGTTCGAGACAGACGATTGTTGCGAAGCTCGTTTATTTCAATTTGCATCGCTGCAATTTGTGACGTCAGGTTTGTTATTAAACTGATGTCAGCTGTCGACGATATGGCGCTCGTTCGTGTATACGTTAGATTCTCGTGAATTTTGTCGGCTATTTCGCTCAGTTTTTCCAATGTCAAGTCTTCGGATACTGCAATGATAGATGTAATGGTGGCTGGGAGTTGTCGGAACCACAGGAGACGTATCGTATCGTCGTTCATCTTCCCGCTGCCTGCTTCCCGCATTTTTCGTAATAGCTGGGAAGGTTTCTGGTCACCGAGGTCCATCTCTGATAATAGCTTTTGAAATTTTCTGTGCTCGCTCTCCTCGTAACAGCTTATAAGGCGATCTTTAATAGCCGTATATTTTTGCTCGTCTGGAGGATGTGTCAGGATATCGCTTACTTGATGGATCACCTCCTTTGGCAATTTGGCAATTACCATGTTGTACTTATATTCCTCTCCTTGTTTCTGGGGAGCCATGATTGCTTCGAACTGCGCGAACCACAATCTTGGTGAGTCAGTCCAAAATTGAGGCAGTTTCTCGGTAACTGATATCGCTGCAATACTATCAGTGCTGGCGTCGCCTTTCGCTGGAGTCGCTGGTGGAGCCATGGTGTCTTGTTTGTTTTCTATCACTTTCTAGATTTGATGCTGAAAACCAATTTGGGTTCCGGTCGTCCCGGTATTATATCAGCACTAGAGAAGCGGTAGCCAGTCGGGGTCACCAATTATAGCGTATTGCTATATTCGTTTTGAGGAGTAAAATAAGACGATGATAATTGCTTGTAATCGACTGGTCTTTATTCTTAATCTTAATCTATTTATATTAAAACATAACAAAGGAAAATACAATTATGAGTTGGAAGGGATTAAACGATGAACGTGAGTAATGTGCAGTGACAGCACTTTGCCATATTAATGTATTTACACGTTCACACGTTTTACAATATTTGTTATGGCTGTTGCCATATTTACCATTAAAATGACTGAGCAAGTTAGGCTTTAACATTTTCTTATAATTGCAGATGATGAATGAAAGTCTATACTATCGAATGTCTCTAGACAATGACGGCTTTTGGAAAGAGTTCCAACAATCTGGTGATATAAATATGATAAGCAAGTTGATGCTAAGCGCCTTCGAAACTGTGGTGGCGGTAACGTCGACGAGACCCGAAAGTGCTTATCGAGCTATTGTTGCTTTTGTCGATCAAGTATTAGGTAAGATGAACTTATTTTAATAAAGGTATATATGATATTGTAATTGTATTAGAAGCATAAAAAAATAAATAAAATAAAATCATCAAAGGTACAAGTAGAATAATGTAATGTTGTGCAGGTGCGGGCGTGTGCGCGGGCGGCGGCGCGGGGCTGGGCGGCGCGGCGCGGCGCGGCGGCCCGGCGCGGCCCGCGCGCCCCGCGCTGCTGCTGGCCGCGCACGCGCACGACGCGCTCGCCGCCGCCGCCACCGGCCGTCTGCTCACTTACGTAATATTACTTACCCTTGTCACTGACGTATTATCTAACTAAAGACATTAAACTAAAACTCAACCTTTTCAATGCATGCTACAAGGGTACCCTGAAACAGAGATCGGTTTGGAGAAAGCTTCTCCCCCTGTCCCTCCTCAATCCGAACGCCCAGGAGTTTAGGTCTTTTTAAAGATAATTTTTAAAAAAACGATCCCCAGATTAAATATTGTGGACTTAACCGCGTAGTACAAATTCTCAGACTGGACCCGCCGGCTGATTCTCTAAGAAACAGCGATGGCAAACTGACAGTTGTGATCTCAAAATTGACAGTTCTGATTGCTCGGTGACGGCACAATCTATCGACTAAACGTCAAAAAGGGCTCTTACGGAATATCGATTTTCAATCTGACGGCCCGATTTTGCTCGGTTTTTGCAGTGGCTCGGTTTTTGCTTTTACGAAATACCCCTGCCGGGATATTATATTGTAAAAATTGTGTGAAACGGTCACCCAACCCATCCACAGGGTAATCGCATGGTAGTTTAACTCTCTAATCATTTACCGATCAGTGAGTGCTATGAACGCGTCTTCTTTTTATGTTAGGTGGGTATCGAGGAAGGCTGGAGCGCATGGGAAGCAGCACTAGAGTCGTCCCGCGGAGGTGGGTGGCTGGCCATCGTAGTCGGCGCCTCGCCTTTCACTCACCACTTACAAGCTTTCATCACTTCATATCTAGAATCACCGGTAAATATATATATTTCAATAAACATTTCCGACATTAAATTAAATTTATACTTACTAAGAGTCGCATTAGGCCAGCGTGTGTGAATTAAGCCCTCAACCCTCTCTCTCTTCATAGAGGAGAGGATACCCGTGCCCAGCAGTGGGACATTTACCAAAATTATTGAATAATTAATCTTAACATTATAAAACTCTACAACATACAACTCAAAATTCCTTATCCATAATTATCCTTAGTAGGAGATGGTGTTTTAAAAAAACAGGTTCTGTCGTCGATTACTATAATTATCTTGTCAAAGTGACGACTTAAACTACCAAAATGTTAGAAATTACTCGAAATAACGTTTCGAAATCGAAAACTATCATTTCAAAGAATTCATTTTGCTAGATTAAAATTATCTTAGTTTCCATCAAAGGCGCTAGTTACAAATTTATGGCAAGAAACAAAACAATTTTTAATTCGTATCTAACAATTAAAACTTGTACTAGGGGTACAGAGCAGTAAATTGTAGAAGTCGAAGACAGGATAAAATTACATTTTGTTCTGTATAGATTTAATTCTTATGTAGGCATGCGTACAATGTATGCCTAGGTAAACGTGATATACGTGTACGTATAACATTAATCACAAAGTATTACTCTTATTTGCTTCCGCGAAGTGATGTATAATTATTTGAGTAGCATATTTATCTCACATAGATAAATATGCTACTCAAATAATTATACGTCACTTCGCGGGAGCAAATAAAAAAAACCAGCTATCAATCTGTATCGGTAAAAAACAACCTGCACTTAGTGACATTTTACTTTTTGTTATATGCTTAACTTACATAATAAGTTAATATTTCTAGGACTAATTTATTCTGCATCTGTATTTTAACTAATTTTATTTATTATTTCAGGCTGACCAATACCACGAAGAGTTCAGATTGTGGATACTGTCCGAAGATCGTGATATACCTCCCCTTATATCTAATGCTTGTGTAAATGTTATACTCGAGGTAAATATTGTTTAGTTTTTTTATACAACTTGGTGGCAAACACGCATGCAGCCCCCCTTGGCAAGCAGTTAGCCGTAGCCGTAATCCATGTGCGTGCCGTGTTTCCGACCCAAATACTTGAAACACCAGGGTTTTGCCGTGGGGACAGTGTCGACTTTAGGGGGTGGAGGACGTGATAGGGCGACAGCCTTACAGTGAAAGGCATGAAGGGGTGACCAGGGATGACGAGGGCGCCCCTTTAAGTTTGGTCAAGACCAAGAACAAAAAATATTAAAAACAAATGAAATCAAGCCTACCAAATTCTATTTCAAGGAGAGGGGGAGGGGGGGGGGCATAGATCTTCGCCTAGGGGCGCTGGTAATGCTAAAGTCGGCACTGGGTGGGGGCATTCCTAGGATACGAAAACGTTTCTTTCTGGAAATTTGTACTCACATAAAGTAACACAATAACACGACTGTGTGTAGTTGTTATTCGGATGTGGTCTTCAGAACATCGTTTTTAGATTTCACGAATTTCAAATTATTCGCGTACGTAGTAATAGTAATTAAATTTATGTCTTATATTTTTGATAATTAATAGAACCTTTTCTATTTAAGTCTCCCGAGGGCGTTAAGAATAATGTGATGGGAACCCTCTCGGCTTGGGGCAAGTACACCGCGGACACAAACACCGTGCGACTACATGCTGCGTTAGCGCTGTTCCATGCGCTTGTGCAAGAACGACGTGCTTATATACCACAAGGTACCAGTTTGCATTAAAACAACTCTATAATTTTTATATTGTTTAGGTGGTCAGAAGCATAAAACTTATTTGGTAGTTGATACTTATAATCGCTGAAAATCAAGGCTCATTTGGTGGTAGGTACCTTATGATCGCTAAAAATTAAGGCTCGTTTGGTGAAATCCTATGGTCGCTGAAAATACCAGTGATAGTGGGGAGAATGTCAAATTTAATGCAATTTGTTGTAACGGACATTGTCTGATTTACAGGTCCGCTATTAGACTAAGTAATGGAGTGTCGGTTGGAATCTCGGATGTATGATTTCCAAATAGATCAAAAATCTATATTTATATAAAATTTCAATTCGTATGCATATGTATACCGAACAAACATTATTTTAAAGTAAGCTGCCATCCTGATATCAGGTTGGCGGGTGAATTCTAATTCGATTCACTTTTTTCTAATTTATACTTATATTTAGTTTTAGCCAAAATAGGATATGTACATGCGTAGTCAGCATACGTTGTACAATTGTGCGCGTAAATGCTTAGGTTAGTGACCGGTACATTAGTGTTCCTCATTGTAAATAAAATATATTTAGTTTTATCCGTGTTTAACGTAACAATATTTTTGTAAAGCCAATTAGTCACGTTGTTAAAGCCAACTTGTGCTTGTTCATAGACCTCAGTGCGCGATTTAGCTGAGAATAATAAAGCTGTGTCATCCACGTATGAGAGCATGATACCATTTTGGAGTTTGAGGTTACATAGATCATTTATATAAACTAAGAAAAGCGTAGGGCCCAAAATACTACCTTGCGGGATTCCATAGCCACTGGTTTTAAGTTCTGAACTTGTATACTGTCCAATTTTTACACACTGATGACGGTCGTTAAGGTAATCAGAAAATAGTTGGATTTGTATACCCCTTATTCCAATGTCTACTAGCTTGTGCAATAATATAGAACAGGAAAGCGTATCAAAAGCCTTGGCAAGGTCTAGAAATATCCCAATGGTGTGCAAACCCTTGTCCAGATTGTTAGTTGTGTAGTCTATTAGTTGATGAACTGCTTGGTTAGTTGTTTTTTTCGGTTTAAAACCGAATTGGTGATCAGAAAGCATCTTCGAGATATTTTATTAACCTACTGTTAATATATTTTTCCAAGATCTTAGATAGACCCGATAAGACTGAAATAGGCCTATAGTTGTTGATGGAGTTCTTATCTCCGGATTTGAATATTCAAATTCAAAGAACTCCATCAAGTTGCTTAAAAAATCTGTGTGATTTTTTAAGCAGCTTAGGGAAAACCCCATCTGAAAGGCATAAATTAAATATATGTGTTAGTGGCGAGGCAAATATGTGTTATTTTTTTTTTTTAGAACAGTGTTAGATATGTTAGCCCATTTAACAGCACAATTGTCCTTCAATTCAGTTATGATTCTAATAATTTTATCAGCATCCGTATCTAACAAAACAAAAGAATCTAATGAATGAGTACAAAGTCTTGCAGACTTCTGAGGGAAAGAACTTCTTGATGTTAAGTGTTTTCTCCCAAGTTTTTACCTACGTTAAGAAAAAATGGTTGATTTTGTTTGTGGCTTCTCTGATCCCAAACTAGGCAGAGCCTGTACTATGGTAACCAGACAACTGATAAACATACTTATATATTTCTAAATACTTACATACATAGATCAATTACACCCAGACACAGAACAAACAATCGTGCTCATCACACAAATAATTTATCCTGGGTGTGAATGGAACCCACGACCACCGGTGTAGCAGTCAGAGTTACCAACCACTAGACCACTGTCAAATGTACGTAAATTGGACATATAGGCACACTATTTTAAAACTGCTTAAACTTTATATAAGTTCTGATATTGTAAAACACGGGAGAGTCGTCTCCCTAACGTCAGGATGGCGGGTTGTCTATAAATCAATTTAACTATTTTTAATATACCAAATACCTATATGTACGTTTAAATGTCGTATTTGTAGTAGAGTATATTATGTGTGTTTTGAGGTTATTATTTGTTAAACTTTTGTAAACAGCTATGTTTTCACTTTGTTTTTACTGAATTAGGAATTACTGACCTTAAGAAGCAAAACAAAAATAGTTGATGTAATGAAAAGAATCAGATTATTAAAGTGGCTCTGGGCAGGGCACATATGTAGGATGAGTCACAATAGATGGACAAAGCGTTTGACAGAATGGTTACCAAGAGGCGAGAAACGAAAAAAAGGAAGACCGAGAAAAAGGTGGAGAGACATTTTCAACAAAATATCTGGAGTTAACTGGATGCAAAAGGCACGAGATAGGGTTGAATGGAAGGCTTTAGGGGAGGCCTACGCCATAGAGGCGACTACTATAGACTAAATAGATGTAAATAAACAATAATATTATTATATAGAAAATAAAGAAAGTAGTGTTAAATATAAAGCTAGTTAAATGTAAGTTCATATAAGTATGTAGTAGAAATAAAGGCTATTTTTATTTTATTTATATTATGTGTGTGTCGATCGTCAGGCTGGTCGCAGTGGTACGCGTGGGAGTGGGGCGAGGCGAGTGCGTGCGCGCGCGCAATCCGGCAGGGCGCGTGCGGGCGCGCGTGCGCGGCGCTGTACGGCGCGCGCGTGTGCGCGGCGGGGGACACGCGCGCGCTGCTCGCGCTGCAGCGCCGCTACCTGTCGGGCGCCGCGCTCGCGCCGCTGTGGAAACCCGCGCCGCTCACGCACGCGCTACCGAACACCACTAACTTGCAGGTAAACGATTGCACTTCTTTTAACTACATGGGCGGTGACAGTGAGTTGATCGTTTTTCATCAAAGAGATCGTATACTTTTATTTAGACAAAATACATACCTAGTACCTACGCTTCTACTTGCTCTGATGTAAAATAGTTAATAAAGTCTCATTACACCACGTTAAAGGTCATGGGCATGGCACACTGTAGAGGTGAAAGGTTCTTTTACTCGCAAGTAACACGCATTATATATTATGGCATTTACGATTGAGGACGCAGTCGTCGGCATGTAAGCATGCAGTCCACTACCACTACCTACTACTAACTCGAAGTTGTTAGGTAGCGGCAAGAGCGTTGTCAACCCGCTGCTGGCTTTGTATATTTGACATTATGAACTACTGTCCCACTCGGCCACCACCGCTTTAAGTACCACCGCCGCCTGTAGTTATAGTAATAAGAAAAACATATTATTTTTTAATTCAAACTTACGCACATAATATCGGAAGTTAAATTTTTGGTTACTCGACCGTCGCGATACTATTTGAAATAGACGTGTATTTTTCTGTATATAAAATTTTCAGGATTACGTTGTGGCATTCGACAATTTGCCCAACATTGACTCGCCTGCACTTCTAGCATTACCCGCCAACTGTCGCGTCGCCTGGGAGAAGAATACTGCTAATGATATTATAAGCAGACTAAAGGGTAAATGCCATCTCGTATTATGGATATAACAAATGAACTTAGAGTAAAGTGAGGTGCTAAACCGGAGGACGTGGCTTTGATTCCAATTCAGGACAAATCTCCGTCGCAGTCGGTCCGTAGATAGGTACCGTCCATGGCTCGAAAATCACGTAAAGCCGTTGGTCTTGCGCCTGAGTCCTCTCCGGTCGGATGGCCGTCCCATCGGACTATGAGAGTGAAGTCTCATAGTCCGATGGGACGGCCATCCGACCTCTGTGTTTGTGCACTATAATAATTTATGTCCTGCGCAATTGGCTAAACTCGTTGAGATTGGCCGCCGTCAGTCGGGACGACTATTTTTAGGTATTATATATATCAAGTAAACAAAGCCACTGGTCGAATTCGGTTTTTATAAAAAAAAATAACAAACTAATTTAATAAATGTAGTTTCCTAAATGTCCACCGCTTCATTGAACTGTTTACAGAGTTGAACTCTACCGTAAGTATACACAACAAGAATGATCGCGTCACACCTTTGAAATCACTGCTGTCGCTGTGGAAAAAGTTAATGTCGGGCAGCCCCTTCATCAAAGGAGAATATCAAACTGAAAAGGTATTTTGAAATGTAATATTTGAATGTTTAAGGTGAGAGGTGATTAGAATGATTATATTTATGTTTATTTCTATAAAGGCAACTGGTATTTTGTATCCTACTTATACATACATACTTATAACATTTAAAGAACAGTGAGTATACAATACAAATTAGCCAATGTATAAACCATTGTGGTTTATCGTCATATAAAACAGCTGGCATCTGGCCGCACCTCCGCCCTCCAGTGCTTGGCAGGACACCACGCGAGGTTGTTGTCGTCATATGCATGATGTAATGTCCGTATGGATTGAGGAGCCATTTTTCGTAGCTTAATGAAATTAATATACTTATTTTGTAGTATGGCAAATAATTTTGTAGGCGAAATCCTGAAATTTGTAGTAAAATATATCCAAAGTTATATCAATGTAAAAGTGGCTCCTCAATCTAAACAACTGAATTGAGGAGCCACTTGGAACACGGAAAGTATTTAATGAATTTTCTTTTTTTAAATGTATGTTTTAGTAGTAATTATGTGTAGTGCCTACTAAAAATATGAGTCCAGTGTTGTTGATATTTAAGAATATACAATACTTTTAATGTGGCTCCTCAATCTATACATAAGAGCGTAAATTTCCATGAAATTAATTGGTCAATTTTATATACCATTCCCAAAACATTTAGTAGTAAGTGTGTTCGAATTTGTAGCTTACGGACAAAGAAGTAAACATGAGTGAATTTAGTAAATAAACGCATTTTATTTGGCTCCTCAATCCTGACGTTCTGGATAATAAATAATTGACTGTACGTAACCGAGATCACAACGGAATCAAAAACTAGAGCCACTAACATTTAGTATAAATGTCTACTAAATGCATATGTACACATCAACATTGTATATATTCGGTATCTAAAAAACAAATAACTTTTCGATATTCCTTAAGACTTTGCTATTGAGGGTGACCATGTTTTATGAATGAAACCAGGATGACGGATTTTTGGAATTTATCTTTTAACACATCGACCATCAAAATATAGGTATGTAGAAAGACTTTTCATTTACTTACTTACTTATGTCGAAATTGACTCCTAAATACTTAGGTATTTAGGAGTCAATTTCGACCTACCTAAGTATTTAGGAGTCAATTGTTAATTTCAAATGATGTTTGTTTGTTAGACAACTAGTAATACTATCACTTTTAATAGTATGGCTTTCATAACTTCTTTGTTTCTCAAGAAGTGAATCGCGATTTTGAAAAAAGAAATGACGGTTGCGTTTCAGTGATATAAACAAGGCTAATGGAGACATTTTAAAATTAAGTTAACTTTAGAGATAGTTGATAAAATTTGGTCATTATATATAATGTTAGGATTTTGTAGTATTTCAGCATATTTAGTAAAAACCATTTATTGATCTTCAAGATCTTTGATTTGCGACCTTTCGGCATATTATTATATTTTATATGTATTCATGGTCACCCTTCAAAACAATTTGTTAGGAAATTATGGGATAGCTAATAACTTCGTAGATATGTACATTTTTATGGCAGGATTATACGTGCAATTAGTAGGAATTTATACAAAATATTGATGTTTTCTGTTTCAAATTTCATCACAAGTATAAGTAGATTAGAGGCAAATCTATTTTCTGCAGCATCTCAATTGAGGAGCCAGTTAAAATGTGCCATATCTTCCAATTTACTCATTATTAATTACTGAATCTTATCCTACAAATCTAATATACTTACTACTAAATGATGAAGAAATTGCGCATTAATTGAACTACTGGTTATTTAAAAAATTACGAGTCGTATGTAATGGTCTGAGGAACCACATACATATAATGTATGGTAACGTTTTTAATTTGAATACTACAGAGCTCAGATTTTGTCTACTAACTACTCTAAAATGCTACAAAATCATACCAAATTATGATAAATATTCGTCCACGATATTCCTAGTTCTGACGTGGCTCCTCAATCCAAACATTTAGATTGAGGAGCCACCTTTATGTTCATATAACTTTTGAAGTATTATACTACAAAATCGAGCACTGATCCTACAAAATTTTTAAACTTACTACTAAATAAGTATATTAATTTCATTAAGATACGAAAAATGGCTCCTCAATCCATACGGACATATGATGTAGGCGGCTACAGCATGACAAAGTTTTAAAGAGCTAGTGTGATGACCATAGGGTAACTTAACCTGCTGATCGTTAACCAGTCAGCGAATCCGACCAAGCGCTTATTTCCTTATTCAGTACTTAAGAGAGTAAAAGTAAACGTCGGACAAGCGTAAATTGTTTTAACTTTAGAATACAATTAGTTAATTTATTATTGTGTTTGACGTATCTTTAGAGGAGTCCATATATCCAGCAGTAAAGGTCGTTCGGCTGACATGATGAAACGTAGTAATAACTTAAATATAATTAAAATCACAATATAAGTTATTGGTAATATGCAGACGGGGTCAGGCTGGTGGTGGTGCGTGTGTGATGGCGAGGCGCGAGACTGTGCACGTGCCGCACGCTGCGTGCACGTGCACCTCGCGCAAAAGGCACGTGCACATGAACACCCGATACATCATGTAAGAAATATTTCTCTTTTAATTTAATTTAAATTAACACAATGTAATTTTAATCCACAAATTGTATAGTAGGTAAATAGAGGAATGACTCTCTTAAACTTAGTTTTAATCCGTAAATCTGACAATAGGATACAATGTCTTATTTTCCTTTCTTACATAATTATGTAGTACTAACTATTGCCCGCGTGAATATCGGTCATCGCATCAAAGATCCCTATGTCTTTCCTCAGGATACCATCTATCTCCTTACCAAATTTCAGTTATCAGTTTCAGGGTTATCTGGGTTAAGCTCGCCTTTGTAATAATGATATTTATATGTGCATTGATATATGTATTTATATTGTGTACATTAAAATAGTATTTCTTATAACGTATACATGTGGTGATATATAGGCATGTGAAGAGTGGCAAATGTTGTGGAGTGGTCCGGAGGAGGCGGACGCGTACGTGCGCGAGTTGGGCGAGCGAGCACGCGCCGCACTCGCCAGACTCGACGTAGCTGACATGCCGGCTGACTACATGCCTACAGGTATAACAATGCTATCTATACACGATTACGATATAGGCAGGTGCGGATCCAGGATTTGGTTTAGGTTGGGACAATGTTAGATTTTTTCTGTAATCTTTCAGAGCCCACTCGTCGTACAGAGTTACTTGTAAGTTAAACCCATGAACGCTTTTCCAAAACTATTTTAATTTGTGTACAGAGGTGGACTTGCGCTCGTTCGTCCGGCCAGCGCGCGTGGTGTGGGCGCTGCGCGTGCGCACTGCGGCGCGCCTGGCGTGTCCCGTGCACGCGCTCGTGCTCACGGTCAAGTGGGACTGCACCACTGGTACGTCGCACTTTTTATTTTTGCCTATACCTACGAAAGTACGATCCAGTAAAAAGGTGGTTGGGGCTCAAGTAAAGATATACTTAATAATAATTAATTTACTGTTTTTAATGTAATGGCTTTATTTAGTTACATAATTTAGATATAGCTACACTACAACAAAGCATTTTGGCACAGATGAGAACAGCGAGGGGCTGGTGGTGGTGGGGCTGCGCATGAGTGGGGCAGAGTGGCGCGGCGCAGCGCTGGCGCCCGCCGCCGCCGCCGCGCCGCCGCACGTGCCCGCGCCGCCGCTGAGACTGCGCTACGTGCCGCAGGTGAGTGTGCGTGCGTGCGTGCGAGCGTGTGTGCGAGCGAGCGTGCATGTCCGATGTAACAACTGAAGCTACATCAAGTGCACTTACTTGTTGCAGCAAACCGACAGCGCAATCCAATCGTCGAGTAGCGTGGAGGTGCCGGTGTACACCCGCGCGTCCCGCGACTCGCTGGTGTTCAGCGCGCGCGCGCCGCTGGCCGCGCACTGGGACGCCGACAGCGCCGCGCTGCACGCGCCTGCGCTCTATATCGCACCCTACCACTAATAACATTTGCTTACTTTAGAACTTAGGTGCATTTTCTTATTAATAAATATTTAGGTCTATATTTCACACCCACTGGTTGTTTTACTATGCATACATCTATATCTATATAACACACTTTTTAATACTTCCGTAAAAAAATTCGTTCTCTTTAATGATTTCTTGACCGCTGTCATGGATGATGGTGGATAGGTTGATGTAGTATACACCGACTATAGTTAGGCGTTTGACCGCATAGATCACCGGATACTAATTCAAAATTAGATTACATAGGCATTCATGGCGATCTTCTACAATGGTTTATGTCCTATGTCGAAAATAGGTCACAGGCGGTTGTACTAAATAATTACACATCTAACTGGGTTGCCATCCCTAGCGGAATACCTCAAGGCTCATTGCTTGGTCCACTCCTGTTCACTATTTTCGTTAATGACATCGAGAAATGTTTCCAGTCTTCTAACATATTGTCTTTTGCGGACGACATAAAGATCTATGCAAAAATATCATCAGACGTTGACAGAGAACTATTACAAGCTGACTTAGTGAGTTTAAAGGAGTACTGCCGGCGCAATAAGCTTGATCTTAACCCCTCTAAATGCTCTATACAAGAAAGCGATCGGTTCTTGTAACTAAATACATGTTGGGAGGCCAAGTCTTGCCACCTGTCACCACGACTCCAAATTAATATTCGATACAATGATCGCATGTCTAGATGTTTTAGTGACTTAAAAACTATAAACATATTATTTTATTTATTTATTTAAACTTCATATACACAAATTCGTATAAAGGCGGACTTAATGCCAGAGGCATTCTCTACCAGTCAACCTATAGGGTGATGCAGAGATAAAACAAAGTAGGTGCACGAATCTAAACTTGAAATATTTAAAAAAATCAAACATAATAATACTGTAATACATACTCCATACATATTTAGAAGGAAGTAAATACATATAATAAATAATAATATATAATATAAATATATAATATATATCTATAAATTAAAGAATACATATACTATACATATACTTATTAGACACTATTGTTTTGATGATTCTGTCAGTTTATTTAACAGAAGTGCTCGAACTTTTGCCTTAAACACGATACGGCTGGTGGACATCCTGATTTCAAGAGGGAGGGCATTCCAAAGTAGAATAGATTGCACGGAAAAAGAGGAATGAATGAAATCTGAGGTGTGAGAAGGACACTGAAGGACTTAAGGATATTATATTGCACGTATGTCCGTAGTCATTTGGAGTATGGCTTTCAGGTGTGGAATCCTTGCTATGCTACATATACTGATCGGATCGAGAATATACAGCGGAGATTTGTTAAATTTTTATGTTATCGTCGAAAGATTCCGTACCATTCAAAAATCTATCTTAACTTGTGTAAGAGGCACCATATACTACCACTAAATGAACGAAGTTATATCGCTGACTTTATGTTTTTACTTAAAATTATAAAAAATTACATAGATGGTCCTGAACTCTTTTCTAAAATAAGTTTTAATGTTCCAAACAGGGCCGTGCGTTTCAATCCCCCTATACATATCCCCCAAACATAAGATAGATCCTTTCTCAAGCAGTCACTGCTTTAAGAACAGTTATTCTGTGTTATACTATATAATATAGTAGGTAAACAACTTTTACGATATTGTCTTTTATTAAAATAATAAGATACATTCAATATTAACACAAATGTAGGTATTATTTACTTAAAAACTAATTTTATTTATTCAACTTTTTTACAATCAAATAAAAATCTAAAAGAAATACAGAAAAAAATACAGTGTAGTCAACCCTATAATCTACGTCAGTTTATTTTTTTTCTACGGCAAAAAATCGTTACTTCTGATCTTTCAAGTTCTGAAACAAGTTAATAATCGTTTTAATAATCGTTTTATTTTCTCACCATAACCTAGTTACAAAATATTGTTTCTTAAGTTAACAAGCTATAATCAGTATGTTATGTAAATAATGATAATAATGACATTTATATATTAGTTCTTAATATAAAAAAATACCTAGGCACTTAGCAACGGTTTTATTACCACAAAATAAAAAAACTATACTTATTTCTGTATCAAAGGGACAGACTTTTATGCTTAATTCAACATACTTAGCTGGAAAGTATCTAGGCCGTATCAAGACATCTTTTTAGCTAATTATTTTCGATCTTAATTTGATATTCGTAAGATGTTAACTGAAATTCAAAGTAAATAGAGATCATCGTCATGATAAAGGTCACAGCCGTTGGCCTTATTATATCTACGCACATGCTTTAACATTAAGGGTAGATAGGTACTTTTTGTTCTTAATAGGTATAATTAATTAATATTTAATTAAGATTTTTCAAAGTTATGGAGACAATATCCACTGCAAGAGAGGGAAATCTTGAAATATAACCCTATACCATCCCGTCTGGCCAGCGTGGTATAGTAGGCTAATACCCCTCCAAGTACTTATATGGAGAAGACCCGTGCCCAACAGTGGGACGTTTATGGGTTGTGATTTGTGATGATGATGATTAGATTTTTTTTAAATATTTTCTGCTATAAAACTGCTTTACACAACTTATATTAATAAATAATTTATATTATATATAATGTTACACGTTTAAACAGTTTAGTATTCTGTGGAATACTTAATAGTACAGGTACCAATACCAATAAATGATTTGTGACAATAGGCCGTACCTACTTACCTTGAACAATAATAGCAGCACTCGTTTAGCGAAGTTATTAGAAGGCGACGCTTCCGTAGACTCTGTAGCTCTATCATTGAGTTGACATATTGTAGACACAGGATCGTCTATAAAATAAGTGAAAAATAATTGTATTTTATACAAGTGACCGGTCGGTCAGGAGCAGTACCGTGACTTCAGTTTATCGTTTTATTTTAGATCATACAAAAATTTAATAATTGAACCCACGACCTTTGGCTTAACAGCCGGTTACCTACTAACTACTGGGTGATGACAGGCCAGAGTTGTAATGTAACTTCTTATAGGTATTTAATATATTTTTTATGATGTTACCTATTTGGTACTTACACTGAGGTACAATTTGAAAACCAGACGTGTTCTTTATAACATAAATGAATATGACAACGACGAGTAAGCCTATTATAGCCGCAGTCACCCAGACATACATGCAGTATGCATTGTTACTATTGAATTGCAACAACTCCGGTGATACACATTGACCTTTCATATTACTTTCGAAGATATTTACGTATCTAAAACAAAATAAAAACAATTAAAAAGAATAAATAAAAAAAACATTAGATATTAAAATATGGATATGAAATAAATTATTATTTTTATATAATATCTTTTTAGTTTTTTTGTAATTAACATTATTGGCAAAATTAATTTGGTCACGACCTAGTAATGTGGAAACCCTTGGGGTAGGCCTATGTCCAGCAGTGGACGTCTTTTGTCGAAGATGGAAACATAATAGTACACTGACCTCTAATATAGGACCTTTTCTTAGAGGTCAATGATCGTCTTTTTACACGCTTTTTATTAGCTTCACCTGTATGTTTGTAACCGACTTCTTTGGGCGCGATTTTAACCCACTTTAAACGGCCAGATTTCAAATTGAATAAATAATAAGCTAAAAACTATTCTCATCTCAGTTAATTTTATAAACAACCTCATTGTATAATATATAAAAGCCTATTTTCATAGAGATGTAGTAAATAGAGCAGTCGCGAGCAAAATTTATGTCAATTTTAAACTCTTTTCAAAATGGAACAAGCATTTTCAAAAGAGTTTAAATTATAGTTCGCTTGCAGCGCTGAAATAATAATAGTCGTCTAACCTCAATGTACATTCATGCAGCGCTTTTTCACTTTAAGTGATTTCTATCAACCAATCAGCTGCAGCGATAACAAAAATATAAACTAATATGAACTGCAGGCTACAGACCGGACAATTTACCTCTTAATAGTTTTATGCCTAACGAACTTCATTGGAATTTATTTATTATAATTTATGGTTTTTATTTGTGTGATTAATTTCTTCTTTTTATTTATTTATGGTTAAATACTTTACAAAATTATAAAGGTTTTTTTTTATATTTATGAACCGATTTAATTATTTGATTTCATATGTTGTGTTTCTTCTTTTACTCATAACTCAACCCTTAAATAAATATACAATGAAATTTAATTTAGTTAAAAAAAATGTTCAAAAACATAGCATTCAGATACACGGTGTAGGAACAATACTATGTATGTAGTATTGTACCAACACTGTGCATATAAATGTTTTAATCTATGTCAAACAAAGCAATATGGCGTTCGCAAAATAGTTTCTTCGTATTTAATTTTAAAAATAATAGTTTTTGTTTATTTACTTATGCAAACTGATTGCTTTGGATGCTGTAGTATTTCTTGTGTTCGAATATAAACAATGGTAAAAATTTCTGCGCCCAAAAGCTAGCGAGAGTAACAAGTGACTGACAGGTATTGAGAGCGTGCACTTAAAATGAACGGCCTACAAATTGGCAAGCAAGTGTCGACTCTATTTAAATCTAACTCAATGCCTATTTTCTACTTTATATTCGCCGCCAAGTTGTCTTATAATTAACCTAACAATAAATTCAGTTGCTTCACCAAAAAATCACTGCCAGTTTAAATTTAAATAGAGTGTAGAACTCAATATAAAGCTGCTACTTTATATTTGAAACGCTATTTCATTGTAGCTGCCAACCCATTATACCTATTTCCTACCCGTTTTAATTATTTTTAAAATCCTAAATAAGATTAGTTTGTCGCCGCGTTAAAACATACCTATTACGAAATATAAGTATTAACTGAGGCGACTAATCAACAATAAACTATACTGCGCTGTTTATGCTATGTTATCCTTTTTTTTAATACCAGGTAGGTACTAGATGGTAAACAATCATGCGGCCTAGTGCGTAAACGATATCGTAGCCTATGGACGCGACGCTTGCAATAGGTATCTGGGGAATCAAAAAACCACACACCACAACTTTTCCTATCCCTGGGATAGGAAAACATTTCTTTAGAAACACATCCCGAAATAACCACTGCCTGGAGATTTAATATTTCAGATGGATTATATTATTATCTTGAATATTATTTATCGTTTCCCATCCGTAAAAGCCTAAAAAAGTATGTAAATCTACAAACTTTCAATGTGTTTAAATTTTGCTGCAATCTTACCCTTCAAAACATGGTCCACAAGCTTCAACAGACTTAATACAAGTTTCCATTGCTTCATCCATTACAATCGGTACAAAACGATTAAAATCTTCACACTGCAAGCATGAGCGACAGACATTTGTTTCTAATTCGCAGAAATGTCCTTCCGAACAGTGCACATCTTCACTGCAAGACAATGGCTGAGCGTATACAAGGGAACAGAGCTGCAGCATCACCACAATTGACCTGAATAAAGATTAAGAGGATAATTTACGTAGGTCAGGTAGGGCACCATACAAGCGAAGTCCCGACTGGGAAAGAACCTCCACCTTACAGAAGACCACAGCCAAATAACTACACACAGCAGTGTTGTTGTTCCTGTATGCGAGTCTAGGATTCCAGACCCTCTAGACAAGTGGCATTAACAGTAGTCGAATCAAAAAGTCAAAAAAAAACAAATGTATGGTATTCGACGTAAGTATACGATATAATGTCGTAAACTTACGTCAAATTCCATACATTTGCTTTTTTGACTTTTCGATTCGACTATCGCATATGCCACTTGTCTAGAGGGGCTGAGCTTATTTAGGGAAGTGTTTTTAACGCAACGTTTTCTTATCTCAGACCTAATCCATCACAAGTAATAGATTAGGTACCATAACATTATAGCTATAAGTTGTGCTAGTACCTATTGACTGTTAGTCGGTTCGATTTCCATTCAAGAAAAATCTTTAAGTGATGAGCACGATTCTTTGTCATGGTTCCGTACCGTGATGTCCGTATAGCGATTTGTTTACTTACTTTCTTTATTTGGATTTCAAACAATAAAAACCGAATATTGTTGTCATACGAATTTCAAATTAATATCGTGAATAAACCGCAATAAAAACGTAATAGTGTGGCCTAGTATGGATTTAGATGCAAAAGTAGGTACCTACATATAATATGTTTCTAGGTATATTATGTATTATATAGGTGCCTACTGCCTATATAGGTATTCAATGTCATGACGTAAACACAGGTGTTGATTGCTTAATGCATCGCACACATTTTTTATAAGGTGCGCTTTATTTATTATACCTTTCTAGGTACCTATCAACTTATTTATATGTAAAATTATTTATATAAGTAGTTAGGTACCTACCTATTTACCTTGGAACAATAAAATTAACACATGGCTGACATGGATACTAGGCATTTAACGTGGGACTGGTTCATAATATCGATATTCGACGCACTACATGCATCGACGCCATCGACGGTGGATGCAGTGACTTTCGATATTTAGAACTAGACACGTTAAACTTGCGTAGGCTGGTTGGTACCTTACGAACCTATGCAACGAGCATACGAATATCGTGCTTGATTACCAAAGTTTTAGGCTTACAGAAACATATAAGTTTACAGAAACACTTACCCAAACATTTTCTTAAATTTCCAAATCACTATTCGTAGTTAGCCAATATTGAAATTCACTCACGCTAAGGTTTAATCAATAAAATAAGTACAACCCGTCTCTCGTAACGACTTGCATCAAACTGGGATAACTACAAAATAAAGTACAAAGGGATATACTTAACGTTTTCAAGTAAAACATGTAAGGACTTGTCGTTAATTTGAAACAAATGCAATCTAACAAGTTTCGACATGTCACACAAAACAATAGCGTCCTTTTATGTATTGTACTTAAATGTACTTTGAATAATTATAATCTATTCGTCAGAAATGATTGGATATTTAATAAATTTATAACAGATAAAAATACTTATTTTAGCAAAAATATTAACCTACGAGCATGCCTAACATTATCATCTGACACTGTAGGTATACCTATAGGTACAGAGCTTCGTAATGACATACCTAGTTAAGTGCCTACCTACTTGCAAAGCTACTTGATTGAAGGCGTAATCAATATTATAAAATGCGAAAGTTGTGAATGGATGGATGTATGCTGATGTATGAATACATACATACATTATCATTACGCCCGTCTCCCAGTGTGGTAGGCACAGACTATGGTACGCCAATTGCTTCAATCCAAACATACCTACTTCCTTTGCCTCCTCTACATTCATCAACCTCTCCATGCATGAACGTCGATTCTGGGTACCTACTTTTAATTTGGCCCTTTTTTAGCAAATCCCCTACTTGGTCGCTTTAAGTTCTCCTAGGGCGGCCCCTACCGACTAGTACCGACATCTCCATTCATTCTTGCACGATATACCTCTTTTGTTATTCTTCTTTCATCCATCCTCCTTTTTAAACCATCTTTGTCGAAACCATCTTAACATTCCCGTTTCAACTTTTGTCACTACATCTTCTTTTAATCCTCATTGTTCTCCTATGTCACAGATTTTTCTCTCATTTCCACTGCATTAATCTTGCTTTCATGCTTCTTCTGCCATTCCCATGATTCACTACTATACATATACATCAATGTTGGCGTCAATACTCCCTGGATAATGCCAAGGTCAATGTGAATGTACCTACTTAATACCTTCTACTCAATCACGCCTGAACGGCTCAACGGGTCTGGCGAATGTAATTTGGCACAGAAGTAGCTTACTAGTCTAGCTCTTTCCAGCCTATATACCTACTATTAGCTGTATATAGCTAAGCATACAGGCTAATTTTTCGCCAGGGAAAAACCACTGTTCCCGTGGGATAGCACGCGCGGGCTAACCCGGGGGCTTAAACTAGTATTATATAATACATTATTTATATTTGATTATTTGAAGTACTACGCGATATTCAGGCTGATTCTAGTCCAATAACACAAAGCCTAAGTCTAAATTTATAACAGCAGTCAAATGGACTCGACGAAACTAACTGATTCTACGCAATATGAAGATAAAATCTTTATCCAATATCGATATTTTATCCAATATCGATGTTCAGTGCATGATCGTAATTTACGTTCGTCTAATAATCTACTTCTCGCATGTCCCTCTCATTCATCTGATTTTCTTCACTCTTCCTTCTTCATTCAGTCTGTTTTGCTCTGGAATGCGCTCCCTCTTGAAGTCAGGATGGCAACTAGCAAAAATACGTTTAAGGTGAAAGTTCGAGACCTCCTCTTCGACGAGCTGGCAGGATCAACACATCAGTAATTTGGTATATATATATATATATAATATGTATAAATATATATTTATTTAGTATAAGTATTAAGTTTTACATGTAGTTTATGTAATAGTATTTTGAGTATTTATATAAGTTAAATTTTATTATAATCTGTTTTAGTTAAATTTTATTTTCGCTATTTGAAATCTTGCACCTACTTCATTTATCTCTGCATCACCCTAAGGTTGGCTGGTAGAGAATGCCTTTGGCATTAAGCCCACCATTGTACACGATGTGCATAAAGATCTAAATAAATAAAATAAATAAATAAATAAAAAGAAAATGGTTTTTTATTTAAGTGATCGAAAACACCGCGACTCTGTAAGTCTTAAAGACTTAGTACCTACACACCGTAACCTAGGTACGAGTACCTACCTACCTTTTAACTGGATTGGCTTCGGTTCTAGATATTCAGCCAAATCCCTACCTTTGTTGTAAGTAGGTACCTAATATGGTCAAGTCAGTCCAGTCAGTCATACTCAAAATCTTACCAGCTTATTTATAAAGAAAATAATAATTGTACGTACCTTGTAGTGTTTAATTCCCGAAGTTATATGTAATGCCTGCTGGAAATTTAAAGTAATCCTATGCTGTCACTTATGCATATTATATAGTTTAAATTAATAGTAAAAACAGTATTTACTAGTAATTGTGTCCGTTAATTGTATGTTTTGTAAAGTCCTCTACGACACAAAGCTTGTTCTCTAGTGCGAGAGATGTCTTAAAAAAAAGATAAGTTGAAGTAGGCAGGTAGTTGGAGGGGCCTGAAAAATTCCTGAACTGGTTAAGAGCGTATTCACACTTTTCAGTAAAATAAGCAAAAATACGCAGTTTTCTAAGTGATAATTCTCAGCTATGAACTGATGCAGGTTTCAATTTCCAAGGTTTAGTTATAGATATGTCGTTGACAAAGGGGCTAACTATAGTCAAAGTCTACTAACGTGGTTGGATATTTTTTGAATAATTATTTTCCAACACACGAATTCGTAATGGCGCAATTCGGGGCATCGCAGACAGCATATTTTGAAGAATTGGTTATACCTATTACTTTAAAACATATATGTAAGTACTAAGCATATAGTCTACAAGTGATTTTTTAATGAATAATTTGCGATTTTATAAGGTTTAGAGAACAACAAACATATTTATCCAACAATAATTCGTCAAAAATCGCGTGTTATAAAACATGCAGCCAACTTTAAATTAATAAAATAAAGTATAAAAATACTTCACCTTATCAAAATATAGTGCTTTATCTTGAAAATAAAATATATTTCTGATTAATTCATAGTATATTTTTTTTGTTATATGTGATCAAACATAACGTATAAAACTCGCAAGTTCGCAACACTGACATGATGCATGATTCAGTGCCGCGCGTGCGCCTTTAGAGGAAGGACCTATGTCGCTCGCGCTCCTGGCCGCCGAACCTCAGTTTACGTAATTTATTAGATATCGTCAACAGTGGGTACAGTACTCGTATCATACTAATGTTATTATTTTACTACTGATAATCTTATACGGTCATACTTTTGTCAAATAATTGAATGATTTATGTTTAGAATGTGATTTTAACGTTAGGCTCAGTGGTGGATGTGTGTGACTGCTGATCACGAGGTCACGAGGTCCCGAGTTCGATTCCCGGGTCGGGCAAATAAAATGAAATGAAATAAAATAAAATAAAATAAAATAAAATAGAATAAAATAGAATAAAATGGAATAAAATGAAATAAAATGGAATAAAATAGAAAAAATGGAGTAAAATGGAATAAAATAGAAAAAATTGAATAAAATGGAATAAATTGGAATAAAATGGAAAAAAATTGGAATAAATTGGAATAAAATAGAAAAAATGGAATAAAATGGAATAAAATAGAAAAAATGGAATAAAATGGAATAAATTAGAATAAAATGGAATAAAATGGAATAAAATGGAAAAAAAATGGAATAAATTGGAATAAAATAGAAAAAATGGAATAAAATGGAATAAATTGGAATAAAATGGAATAAAATGGAATAAATTGGAATAAATTGGAATAAAATAGAAAAAATGGAATAAATTGGAATTAAATAGAAAAAATTGAATAAAATGGAAAAAAATGGAATAAAATGGAATAAAATAGAATAAAATAGAAAAAATGGAATAAAATGGAAAAAATGGAATAAAATGGAAAAAAAATGGAATAAAATAGAATAAATAGAAAAAATGGAATAAAATGGAAAAAAAATGGAAAAAAAATTGAATAAATTGGAATAAAATAGAAAAAATGGAATAAAATGGAATAAATTAGAATAAAATGGAATAAAATAGAATAAAATAGAAAAAATGGAATAAAATGGAATAAATTGGAATAAAATAGAAAGAATGGAATAAAATAGAATAAATTGGAATAAAATGGAAAAAAAATGGAATAAAATAGAATAAATAGAAAAAATGGAATAAAATGGAAAAAAAATTGAATAAATTGGAATAAAATAGAAAAAATGGAATAAAATGGAATAAAATAGAATAAAAAGAAAAAATGGAATAAAATGGAATAAAATGGAAAAAAATGGAAAAAAATGGAATAAAATGGAATAAATTGGAATAAAATAGAAAAAAAAGGAATAAAATGGAATAAAATAGAATAAATAGAAAAAATGGAATAAAATGGAAAAAAATGGAATAAAATAGAAAAAATGGAATAAAATACGAGGTCCCGGGTTCGATTCCCGGCCCGGGAATCGAACCCGGGACCTCGTGACCTCGTGATCAGCAGTCACACACATCCACCACTGAGCCTTACGTTTAAATAACATTCTAATTCTGTTAAATATACATATGTAGTCGCGTGTGTAGCAAATAAAATAAAATCGCGGTGAAGAAACAATCCAATTGCACCCCGGCAAACATACCCGATGCGCTGCAGAAGCGGGGCAGCCGTAACAACGCCCTTAGCGCGTTGTTATATTGAACGCGGAGGGCGCTGTAGGCTCTCTGCGTGTAAGATACCCACAAGCCTACTACTGTCGAAGGAGAGTAACGTTAGGTTCAGTGGTGGATGTGTGTGACTGCTGATCACGAGGTTCGGGGGTTCGATTCCCGGGTCGGGCCAAAAATTGATATTGGGTTTTTCTAAAATAAAATAAAATAAAATAAGTAAAATAAAATAATAATGATGATAAGCAGTTACCGTAGCCTATGGACGCTTGCAATACGCGTCCATAGGCTACGGTAACTGCTTACCATCAGGCGGGCCGTATGCTTGTTTGCCACCTTGGTAGTATAAAAAAAAAAAAAAAAATACCAAAGGTATCACTTGCGTGTTGCCGACCCATTTTTTTAACACCAGGGCTTTATGATGGAGTGTCCCTGGGATAGGAAACGTTTCTTCCAAAACGCAGGAGTACTCACACATAAGATCACAACTACACCGCTGTGTGTAGTAATTTAGGTGAAGGTTTGGGCTCTCCTCGCTGATGAATCGCCGGAATTAGTACGTCTAACACTTTCATAACAATTTTGTTTATATTTATATATTTTATGTAAGTAGGTATATTTATTTTATATATTATATATACCACAGCATATATATTCATTATATTTTTTTTAGATGTTGTTGAATCTATATCCTTATCTTAAATTTGTTTCTTTGTTTTATCCATTTTTTTTTGTTTTTGAGTGCACCTACTATGTTCATCTCTGTATCACCCAAGGTCAACTGGTAGAGAATGCCTATGGCATTAAGTCTGCCTGTGTGCGATTGTGCATAAAGTTTTAAATAAATAAATAATTTGGCTGTGGTGTATTAACCTAGCCTACAAAAAACCACCACTACTACTTTTTTGTAGGCTAGGTATCATGTTATGGCATTAGTTTCCACCCACGGCTTCACCTGCACTTACAACCCCAGGCAGAAACAAGCAAGAAAAAGGTCCATAGGTACTTAGGTACATCAATTCATCCAAACATTCGCATTTATAATAATAATAATATGTATTAGAATAGATATGGTATGCCAA
This sequence comes from Trisateles emortualis, assembly GCA_947095525.1. Classification (NCBI taxonomy): domain Eukaryota; kingdom Metazoa; phylum Arthropoda; class Insecta; order Lepidoptera; family Erebidae; genus Trisateles; species Trisateles emortualis. The sequence goes on along the minus strand of OX352736.1, from coordinate 12,106,855 downwards.
AGTGTTCCTTTACTTCTCTAATAATAACATATTCTACAAATTTACAATACAAATACCTATTATAACACCAAAAATCTTACCGTAATATAACAATAAAGTTTACGCGGCCCTGCACTGTGCCGAACATACTTCACGAACAATGTATGTGTGCGAGGATCACGCACACACGCGCACTCGCCACGCGCACGCGGCCGGTCGACCGATAATTACCTAATCTGTAGCTGCGCTATTTTGTGAATACGCTCTTAATCCAGTTTTGTTGTTATTTTCAGACAACTGAGAATGATGGTCTGCGTAGCTTTGATTTTTTATGGACTTGATAATTTAAATCTATGGTAAGTAGGTACTTCTTACATTCTTATATGATTTATTATTTTATTCGTAAAAAATCCTACAATAAGCCTTTACAGAATTGGTGCAGTTTGATTAGATATTACTGTATCACCTACGTACGATACTATGTTAAGGTGTAGTAGAACAATAGAATAGTTTTCATGTATAACTTTAATAATTCCATATTCCAGGTAGGTACCATAATCATATTGGTCGAAAATACTATACTTTAGTAGAGAAACAGTAACTTTTTGTAAGGGGACAAATGTAGCAATGTAACAATTAAAATTAAAATATTTTGTTTAAGCTTCTTTAAACTCGAGACAAATTTTTGAAAAAAAAAAAGTAATCAGTAGGAAAGGAAAAAAATAAAAAAATAAATTTCAATTTGCATTCCACTTTATTCACTGGAAAATAACTCGTAAAATTTTCGTAACATCTACATTTAAAAAATGCAGTATCCCTTTTAAATAACAAGCAACAAGAGTTAGTGCATTTTTAATACGTGTTCACAGCCCTATAGTTATAATAAGGCATTTCATAATATCACTATATATTTTTAACTAGTGACTGATAGAAGGAAAATACAAATGATTTATTTATTAAAATGAAAAATTTAAAATTATTCTTTTATAATAATTACATGGCACCATAATACATAAGTGTTAGTTGCACGATGCAAGTTGGTATAAGTCTCATACCGACGGTGAAGTATCAAAGACAATTTTATAGAGCGCAAAAAACATTTATAACAAAATAAATAATAGGTACTTTTTGTACTAATATCTCCTTACCTATAGGTATATATGATACCTATAGGTATCCTCTTGCTATTCAAAAATAATACCCGAGCCTTTCATAGTCTTACGTGGCCCTTAAAGAATTTAAAAATATGAAATGGAATGAAAGCCTACTTGATAATAAAATAGTTATAATTTCCTGAACATAATATTACACAATTTTAAGTATAAATATGTAATTAAAAAATATCAGTAATTATATACCTATTGACATGTCACCGTCGATAGTAAACTTACTTATCAAATCTTGCATCGTGTTAATGAGCAGTACATTAAATCGGAGTAAGATATAGATGTAAGATACCTACTATTTATTGAATTTCTTTGTTTCCTATTTTAGATACTGTATTTTAATACCTACAACATACACAACCTATTAGATAATATTCAGAACACGTGTCTAAAACATTTCTTTAAATGTGGTAAAGGTTAGTATCCACTATAGGTGGTAGTATGGTTGTGACATTTTATCAGTATGATTGTGACAATTTATCAGTATGGTTGTGTCAATTTATCAGTATGGTTGTGACAATTTATCAGTTCGGAGTTCGCGAACGTGTAACCAAGTTCGCGAACTCCGAACTGAAAAATTGAGAGTATTTTATGTTATAAGATTCATAATATTTTGAGCTTAATAAAACCGCGTGTTTTATTGTTGAGCATTCTTCATCATTTTCGTACCAACTGTTTTTTTTAAATTCATTACGACATAAGCATAGCACAGGTAAAAATTGTATAAGTAATATAATTTTAATATTTTTAGAAACGTGTTCTGTTTATCTAAAGCTAAGCACACAGCCGGGCCGGACCGCAACGCTAAAAGTAATGAATAAGCACAATTAACACTTTGGGGGACAGACGACGGCTATACACGTCATGACAATAAAACATACCTACTATTGTGTTTACATAGGTGACTGTCCGCCAAAGGCTTCATATGTGTGTACTAAAACAGTATAGGCGGACATTTTCAGATGATTGCGTTGCCGTCCACCATAACGTACGCGGACCTTAAAAGTTCAAACACGCGGCGGTCCATGACGTTCTTATTGCTATTTATTTTCGACCTTTCTTTAAATTTCGAACAATGACAACGTTAAACTGTTTAAGAATTTCAATTTAAGTTCAAAAACGCTATAAGGACGTCATGGCATGACCGTTGGTATTTTAAAATACTCTTGGTAAAATCAAATTAAACAATCATTCATTAAATACTTGAAAACATAATAATGATTATTTAAAAATACAATTGAGAAAGGTTTAAACATAATATTATTAAAAATATATTTTTAAAATAAACTGATGACCCAAATTTGGGGATACGCCAACAACATATTTTTAGAATAAAAATCATGCAAAACAAATCAATGTAATAGTTTGGTATTTCTCGATATCGATTCCATCTGTATAACTATAAAATCAGTTCCAACTTGCGCGGATAAACAATGGGATTATAAATGTTAATACAACATTAGCCTAAAAGATTCGACAAACAACCACATTTGATAAGTTATTAATTACTATGCGTTTCCACTGGCAAAATAACATACATGTTTTAAACATTGTTTTCTAAAATATCTAAATGTTTTTACACTGTTGTTGAATATGGTAAAGTTCCGCAGTACCTACTAATATTAGAAATACGTAATTAACTATATCTGTCATTTGCCTTTTAAGAAAAAACGAGTGAGCGGATCTTAATAAAATTTGATAAAGGATATAGGGTAGTTTATCGTGATAAAATCCACGACGGTGGAACCACGGGAAACATCTAGTGTGTAAAAAAAAGTGTGGCAAAGGCTTGTTAAATCAAAAGATGGCAGTTTGCAATTACCTTAGCCTACGTAATATTAAAATAAAACAATGTTTATAACATATTTATATGTAAATTCGTTAGTGCATAGCTATAGATACAAATCAGTTCAGTTTAAGATCAGAATCAATATTCCACTATTATTTAAAATAAATACTAAAATATACAAATCATTTAGTTTAGTGTTCTCATATCATATATCACGGATAGGTCTCCAGAGTAAAAATAATTACGTATACTTTAGTCAGAAATAAATAACATTATAATTATCTCTACACACTATGGTCCCATGTTTTAATGATATTTCAAACAATTTTATACAAATAAGATATATTTATGTTGATATGTACAAAATATGAGGCAGCCTTTTGGGTGCAAGAGAAACTTTCAAATACGATACAATGCTTAGGGTCACTAACCGCATTATTGCGTAGTGAGCGCACTCACGCAGCTGACGAGCGTCCTTGATCCAGCGCGTCAGGTGATTTAATAACGTTGTAGTAAATTTTCGGCATTGTTTCTCTTCCACTCAATACGAAATTATGACTAAAAAAATTGTTTGTGCAATGGCATTCTTTTTTTTTTTTTTTAAATATGCGTTTATAAAAAAATGTTTTAAATACTGTTTAAAACCAACATGTGACAGCGTATTATAATTAAATAGTTAGTAAACAATGTTTAAAACATGCTCGGGAAGGAAACGCATAAAAAATTTTGCAGTTTTTTTTTTCTATTTTAAAACTTCGAGACCTAACATCCCGTGGATTAATCTAAATAATTATAATCACCATTTATTAACTATTTCACATACACATAAATTTCTGATAGAAAACATAAGATATATGACTATTATGCGTAATAAATAATATGAAAAGATTTGAGTTTGATATTGAGCTCACATTACAAAGATAAATATTTAGACAGGCGTTGGTAATATGCTGACGCGAGTAGTAATAGTACCTACTACTTGGGTGACGTACATTGCACGAACTTTTAGCATCGCGGCTATCGACGACACAACATACCTGGGCCCCAATTCTGCTAATTTGCGGATGGCTCAATTGAATCTAAAGTGATTCTCAATTGAATCTCAGTAGCATTTTTAGTATTCTGCTAATTAATTTAAGACCAATAATTGGAAAACCATTGGTCTTGAATTATTTAGCGGAATACCAATAATGTAATACCAAAAATGCTTATCATTCAAGACCAATGGTTTTCCAATTATTGGTCTTAAATTTATTAGCAGAATACCAAAAATGCTACTGAGATTCAATTAGGGTCAATTCAGATTCAATTGAGCCATCTGTAAATTAGCAGAATTGGGGCCCCGTAGACGAGTAATTTTGTAGGCAACCTGGTGACAGAGTCGTTCAGATTGCCTCATGGGCACTGCCGTGATTTAACTAATGTTACCAGTCTTTTAGACTTTTAACCTGCACTGAGACGAAAATTAAAAATATTTCATTGTAGCTCTTCGATTCATTCGACCATTCATGACGTCCTTATAGCGACGTAAATTCGATTTTACAAATTTCAATTTAAGATCAATAACAAATCGTGGTGTCTAGTAGCTGTGTCGTTGATGTTCGCCAGTGTATTAATATGGCACAACGAACCTTGTTACGCGCGACTAACGTCAGTCTTAGCAGGAACACCGACCTCAAAAGTAATGCATAAATTTAATCATATGTTTCCTATTACTATACATCAAGTATGATTTCTAAACGACAGACAGTGATCGTAAACAACTCAATATATTTATCTAAGTTTATTTTTACTTGAGCAATCAATGTCTTTCATTAAGCTAACTGGAAATGATAATATAATTTACCTAACCCCAATATTTGGAGATTGAAAATTTCTTATTATATCCCACTGCAGATAGACAGAGGGCGTTAAACTTCGAAATTACGAAACCGATTATGAAAATTCGATAACATATAGGAAGTCCCTGAATTCTATAGGCACACCAGGTGATCAAATCCGCCGGTGGAAGCTACTTTTGTTTAATTTAATATAGTAAACATCATGTCAATCTATCAATTTCAGGTCAGATAGATTAAATTATTATTAACATAAGCAGTAAATCGTTTAACCTACCAACTTCTACACAAATGAGATCATGAATTTGATCGAACAGATCTCAAACATGACTGATGTGCAAACCACTAAATGCACATTAAGCTACATCACAGTAAAACGGGTTAAAATAACCCTCTTTGAGGAAGTTCAAAGAACATAAGTAGACTCCAATTCAATTTTTAAAATGATTAAAAAAATACTTAATAATTTTAAATTGTTCCAAATTTAAATTCTCTGACACCTTCCACAGTATTATAACTAATATAATTTTAACTAATATTAAACCTTATAGTATGCATACGAAGGTATATTTAGGAACGACACGTTCTTTGGAGTCGTTGATAAACTTGTGTACATGAGTTTTAAGTACTTCGAATTGATTAAATCACGTGATCTACATATTATTACAAAGATCCTGTAAAACATTTACAACAAAAAAAGTATATTATTGTATGGAAGGACATGGGGTAAGTAATTATAATTATGATCTGTACCAATCGAGTTCGGTAACGGTAAAGGTGAATTTGAGTACTTTTTCGCGTATTATATAGTGTTGCTATTGGCTCGATAGATGGCGCTACACATCATCATCACAGCCATTGTAAATAAAATAAATGCGTTATCCATACTTATATTATAAATGCGAAAGTAACTCTGTTTATTTGTATGTGTGTTTGTTACCTTTTCGCAACTGAATGGATCGTAATGAAATTTGGCAAGGAGGAAGGATATAGAGTACTTTTTACCACGATAACTGACATCTACGCGGGCGGAGTTGCGGGCAACAGCCAGTTGCCTCTCTGTATTATATACAAATAGATCACGTGATTAAATAGGAACTCTTCGTCATAAAACTCACCCTGTATACCATTTGAGTATTCGTTTTGGCAGTGAGCGTGTTACGTATTACGATTAAACTGAACAACGTTAGTGATTTGTGTTATAAAGTTGTATGGTGCGCCATTTTGAGTTCCTGAGAAGTTCCCTTGACTGCTGTCGCCGCTTGGATTACTGTCTCGGTTCTTGTATGTGGTGCTCTGCGAACAAATATAGAAAACTCTTTATTGTACAATAAAATACATTGTCATATCCTACTAAAAAGTTTGTAAGAATGGATGGATGGATGGCTGTTTGTTACTCTTTCACGTTAAAACTACTATACGGATCTGGATAAAATTTGGCACAGAGATAGATTATGGTCTCGAATAACACATACTTTTTACAGCGATAACCGACATCCACGCGGGCTGAGCCGCGGACAACAACTAGTTATAAATAAATATAAAATTAGGCCTCGAAATCGGCGTAATGAACTGGGCGCCTTTCTGAAGGACTAGGTAGATTTGGCATCAAATATAGAGGTGTGGAAGACCATGGGGAAGACCTTTGCCCAGCAGTGGGGAAATTACATAGTAATGCATAAAGGGCAGCCTTATTGCAATTCCTATCAGGCAACCTTTGGTTAGACAGAAAAAATATATAAAATAAAAATAGTTGTTTTTTTTTCTACTAAGTTTGCAAACCAGCATACGGCTTAAAGTTAAGCAGATACCGTAGCCTTACCACAGCAATGTTGGATATACATATCTGCCTACCCCTTTGGGGTAAACGGCGTGTAACTTTACGCGACCTATTTAGTGGTACGCGTGGAGGCTACGAGTTGACAATAGCGCTGTTGGCTATTGCATACATAGTTGCGCATGCGCTATTCCGTCCATGCGTAGACGCAACCTCCGTTGTCGTCCAACGTTCTTTTGTGATGACGCGTACAATACTTTATAGTTAAGACAAAGGTAAGTTTACTAACCGGTTGCATACGCATCTGTTTAGGAGGCGTGTGCTCGAAGAGTGACTCGTCTCTTGCGGCCGCCAACATCGCCGGAAGATTATTGCTAACTGTTCCCGTATTACCCGTACTCGCTTCATTTACACTGTAACAAGAAAAATAATATAAATCTTGGTAGACTGTTTCGGTGATACACTAGTGGGTAAGAGTGCTGTCGCGATTCAGCATCTTGAACATTTGTTCTACGGTTGCGTGTTTCTAGGAATAGTGACATCTGTGTTTTCTATGTTGAACTTCGTTGCTTGTTGTAGCGTTGTTCTATTGGCCTGATAGATGACGCTACACTAATAAACAAATGCCCAGGGACGGGGACTATGTTCCTGTGAACGTTTATAGGTTAATGTGAGCTGCGTTTAAAAGCGTCACGGTTTAAAAGTCTACGGTGAACTTGGATGTGGTCACTGAAGTTGATGCCCACGGGCAGTCGCTAAGTAGACCGCTGATGTTATAATAATAATAATGGTTTATTCGGACAATTTAAAAAATCTATTGTGTTAGTAACAATTCTTCTTATAAACTATGTTAGTGAATAATAGCAATAATAATACAAATATCTAATACATTTACAACACAATAGCATTTACAACACAACAGAATTTACAACACAATAACATTTAGGTACAACACACTAACGTTTACTAACATACACACACAGAGATACTATGTACAGTGACATATGTTGTCATGGTAAAACTCCATCACGCCGTATATGTACACCTGTCTAGTGGTTCCTAATGGGACAATCCAACCTATTACTTAATACGCTAAGAATGCTGTTGGAACTGTCGCATTTCCCCTGTCAAAAAAGGCACCTAACACGATTAATAACTTACTTGGCATTGATATCTCCGTTGGTCGGTCCACTAGGCGACCACGTACTCTCCACAGTTGCATCGTCGTGGACATCCAAGCTGTCAGTCACCTCAGTCACGATTGGAGCTTCCGGACTGAAATAATTAAACATTGGTAAGTCTCTAGTGCTATTTTAATGGAATCCAGTTCATAAAATAATGTTTTTATTATTTTATGAACTGGATTATGCCGAAACACATGGCCTGAGGTATAATGTTAAAAAGTCTGAGGTCATGGTCTTTGAGGCCGGGGGTAGAAGACATGAGAACATTCCCCCTGTTAGACTTAATAACGTTGAATTGAAAAGAGCTTTTCAATTTAAATATCTTGGTCATATATTGACCCCCGATCTCAATGATGACCTTGACATTGAACGAGAACGGAGGGCGTTGTCGGTAAGAGCGAACATGCTGGCCCGCAGGTTTGCACGTTGTACACTAGGTGTAAAACTCACGCTCTTTCGAGCCTATTGTACAACTTTTTACACGTGCAGCCTGTGGGCTAGATATACTCAAAGATCGTACAACGCTCTCCGAGTTCAATATAACAATGCATTTAGGGTGTTGGTGGGACTGCCCCGCTTCTGTAGCGCATCGGGTATGTTCGCGGATGCGCAAGTTAATTGCTTTTACGCAACCATGCGTAAAAGGTGTGCATCCTTGGTGCGCAGGGTGCGGACCAGCTCCAACAGCATCCTAAATATGATCGCAGATAGGCTTGACAGCGCATATGTGAACCGATGTTGTGCCATCGCTTATGGGATGTAGCAGGGTCGGGCCATGTGTGCGGTTAAGTCTACCTGTATATTGTATTATATTGTTTATTTTGTTTATTTATTACTAACAATAGTCTTTTAAGTTTGTTTACTAATCAAATGAGTCATGGTTACTTAAATAAATGAAATTATTATTATTATTATTATCTAAGTGTTACCCTTCACACAAAACTGTGGTGTTATATGATGGAGGGTCAAAATCACGCAATGATCCTGGTATTACAAGCGTTCATATTATTATGTTACGGTAGTTGCTTACTATCAGGCCGATGATTGTTTCTTACCGTTGCAGTATAAAAAGACAAGAAAGACCAGTACCATGACGTTTATAGCGATTCATTCTCGATCTTCATTTGAAATTAGTAAGATGTCACTAGCGGCACGTCCCGGCTTTACACGAGTGAACATTTATTTAGTTTTCGTAAGTATTGTGTTTTTTTTTTTCGATAAAATAGGCTGTTACCAGTTAATAATGTAGTCTTCTAATGGTGAAAGAATTTTTAAAATCGGTCTATTACTTTTAAGTTAAATCGTAACAAACAAAAAAACAAAAAATCAAATCTTTTCTCTTTATAATATATATATAGGACTGACTTAGAAGTTCAGATTGATCAAATTTCTAATAAGGATTAAAAATTAATCGCTATAAAGACGTCTGGATATAGCCCAGGGTTGTAGTTATCTTTGTTCATGTGAAGTCCGCTAGTACTACACGGGCTACAAGTGTACAACCATTCCCTCATCTTATTTCTATGTATATCATACGGCTTTGGGTACACATTGCCATACTATTCCGTCCACTGGCATCGCACGTGGCTAGTAACCTCAAGTCGGCGAACGGATGACCGTACTGAATGGACGATGATAAAAATAAAGTTAACTTCATGAATCAGATGTAATACTGAAAATTAATGAGTGATTTTCCACGAAATGTGACATCTCTATTAATAATATCTATGTATGTAAACGAGAAATAAGGTTGCCTGTAAGAAATTGCTTTTATGTGATACGGCCAAAAAAATGTTATAGTGTTATAATAGCAAACAATGATCCTTACTAATATTATAAATGTGAAAGTTTGGATGGATGTTTGTTACTCTTTCACCGAAAAACTACTTCTGGATGAAATTTGGCACAGAGATAGATTATGGTCTGGAATAACACAAAGGCTACTTTTTACAGCGATAACCGACATCTACGCGGGCGGAGCCGCTGGCAACAAAGCTAGTTGGTAATAAAGCTGACATTTAACGAAGTTAAAATTAAGATTGAAAATCATGTTTGCCTTTAGGCAAACTTTGATTGTCTACTCAGTAAACCAGTAGGCAATACTCTGTTTGAACAAATGTTCATCGTACAGCCCTAGGAATCTGAAAACCTTGTGGTTTTGACTCATAAATAGCTCTTTATCCTAACCCACCTATACACGGTAAAATACATATATATATGAATAAACTATACAGACAACAAAAAAGACATTTTCATAAATGCCGACCACTGCATTGCTGGGCATAGACAAGAGGTCTATGAAGGTCCATGGATTTCCACAGCATGAGCTGACCATGTACTCCTGTTTCCGACAACCTTTACTAGATCATTGGTTCACCTTGTGGAAGGCCTGCTCTTGCTGCATATGCCAGTTCTTGACCACTCCTGAACCTACATTATACAGCTAGATGTTGTACATACCTATCAAGTTCCCGTTCGTAAATAGGTACGTTGAAGACCCTGGCGGCCTGCCTGCCTGCGGACTCTCGTGGACCAGGAATCCGGGCCGTAGACGAGCGCTTGATAAACGGACCCTCCTCTGTAACAACAATAATTATTTATTATTTTCATTTATACACTGCTGAGTGCTGCAGTGTGACTGCTGCCCCAGGGTCCTGGATTCTATTCCCAGGTTTTCCCATCAAGAAACGCTAGTATAGGTAGTAGCTGAGGGTTGGTAGATCAGACATATCTTTAGAATTTAATCAAAGACATTTAGTTTTCACCCATGATGCTTTTCCTTGACCATTTGCAGATGGTAGGTACATCATTAGATTATTACAAATAAATGAAACAAAGTTAAATTTATCGGTACCTACTGCCACCTGAGTTCGAACACTTAATGTGTGCCGTACCTACAGCTGGGTTACTGTACTGAGCCTTTAGACAAGTGGCATAAGCGATAGTCGAATCGAAAAGTCAAAAAAGAAAATGTATGGGATTTGACGTAAGTTTACGACATTAAATCGTAGACTCACGTCAAATTCCATACATTTTATTTCTTTAAACTTTTCGATTCGACTTTCGCTTATGCCACTTGTCTAGAGGCTCTGGTCAGCTACCACAACTATTATATAAAGGATAATAGTTTGTTATAAATTTCCTTACCTTCGACATAGACATTGCTATCAGGAGCTTCGTGGTGCGGCGGGCAAGGAGACTCGGCAGTTCTCACTGACGAATACGGGATATCAGTGTATTGTGAGGGTGTATATGCTGGCGGTGTATATGGTGGCGGGGCCTCCGGTGCACTTGCACGCGCCTCCGTTGTGATGTTTGTACTCACTGTACCACTCGGACAATTACCTGGTTACAAAAAAATTATATGAGAACGGTAGGGCACTAAGCAAGCGAGCAAGCCCGCCTGGGGAAGGACTGCTACCTGACAGAAGACTACAGCCAAATAACTACACACAGTGGTGTCACTGTACTCCAATGCTGATCGGAGGGAAACTGTTTTAAGGAAATGTTTTCTTTATCTCTATTACCCATGACATAAAATTCTGATGTTACAAGATGTAGAGTATAGATAATACTGCCCCAGTCGAGCAACTCCATATAAAAACAGATATAAGACACATGCAAGCTCTCACGATACAATTAACACACAAGAAAGAAAAATGAGATATTTACCACCAAATTTGAAGTTCTCAAAGATGCCAGGGTTCATGTAGATGTAAACCATGATAGCAATCATCAGAGCCAGGAAGATGATGATGGTGATACTGACGAGCCACCAGACGTATTCCGGCATGCCCTCGATCTTCACGTCGGACATCACACAGGCGGCGTTCACATCGCCAAGACGATTCACCACCAACCTGCACAACGGTTTAAGTCTTATTTACATGGAACTGCATTTGCTGACAAAGTTAAGATTCAGCAAGGCAGTTCTCGTGGGTTTATCTGTCATTAAAATACAAATTCTTATTATAGCTACCCATTGTTCCACTGTTGGGCACAGGTCTCCGTCTCTAGATCTGCAGGGGTTTAGACCTTCGCATCTCTCTTTAAGGCCTAAGCCTTAATCCACACTCAAGTTGCCAATAGGCCACCACTAACATAATATTTCTTTAATAGAATTCCATTCCTCATTAACACTTACATATTTATTCAATATCAATTACTTTACACATCAATCCAGAGCATTATAATACTACCGTGATTATACATCAGATCATTTAATTTATAAAAAGAAAAGAACGTACCCTTTGAAGCATGCTCCACATTCAGCCACAGATTCGATGCATGCATTGGGCGTTGGAGGCGGCTCTCGCTTGAGTTCGTGACAGCTTAGACATTCCCTGCAGATATGGGCACTGGTCTCGCAATAGTAACCCTCGGAACATTGGTCTTGCTGTGTGCAACCCACGCTCAAGCTGTCCACGACGCATAGACTCCAAATGCACAGGAAAATAGCTTTCCTGGAACAATAAGATTTCAATAGTAGGTATGCTAGTAGGTAGGTACAATAAGATTTCTATAATAGGTAAATGAAACTGCTATAAGGTCTAACTATAATTGATTGTTTTTTTTTGTGTTATGCATCCATCCCTTCTGCCATACCGATGATTGTGCCAACGTCAAGGTCGAGAGAGAAAGCTAATAAAGACTGGTTAGCCGGTATCTGTAGCTACGAATTCCTTTGTAAACAATTATTAGGGTAAGGCCGCGGATTTTGCCACTTTTTGAAATAAAAAAATGTCTCAGATTTTAACGACTTATTAAAAACAAAATACTTGGTAAATTGTAATAAAGGTATTTTTATTATAAGAAGTAACAACTCTTAGAATAAATTCGTAAAGCAAATGTAAGACGTACAGATAAAAAAATACGTTGAGTTAAATTTGTCTAGACCCCCAAATTTAGCCAAAAACTAGCTGTCTTTTTGGTTTGGCCAAACACTCGGCATGATAAAACTCATATTTTTACTCATGATAGTACAATTAATTGTAACTGTCTGACATGTCTGTAAGTTAAGCTGCTACATTGTGGTTTTGATGTGCGTAAATACGCGATATTTTTTAATTTATCACTATTCAAAAATTTGTCTCCATGTTTTAGCTTATATGTTACTATTTTATATGTTACCAAAATTTGCCTTCTGGGTATTAAAAACAGTTTATGGTAGTATTTTGTAGTGGCACTGGCAACACCATGTGTCCAGGCAATACAAAATTTTAAAAAAAGACGCCATCTTTTCGTCTCTGGAGTCTGTCAAAGGTGCACGAGTGTGTTTCGTCAGTGCATTTTTTATGCGAATTTTGGCGATTTCAAAGGTAAATAACAGTTTTTATTATAAACATCTTATGTAGAACTATGCTTTATTGACTAATAAGTGCGTGGTTATGTCTTTTTGTTTAAAATTTGACCCGTAATCGTAATTTTCGCTTATAGGTTAAAAAAGTGATTTTCAAGGTTATAAAACCTTGAAAATCACGCTTCTACGTTACTTCTATGTAGCTTCTATGTTACCGGTAACGTAGATTATATGTTACGTAACGTCGAAGTGTTACAAAGGTGTGTGCATATCGTAGATTTAATAGACAAATGATGTACTTACCTAATAATTAATTTTATTTCAATTTTAATTATTATTTTTGCAAGTTATGATTTAAGAGAGAGCAAGTTATTTGAAAATGAAGTTGCCATAAATGAAATGATAGGTGAAGACAGTAACAAAATTAAATCTGCTAATAGACATATAGGTGAGAACAAGGAAAATGCAAACTACAGCAAAGAAGACATAATAAAGACTTGGAAACAAGAGCTCGTAAAAGAAGAAATAAACAAAATTGAGATCGATTGTACGAAAGAAAAACAAGAAAATTCTGAATGTTACTAGAGAAGAAGAGAGACTACAAAATAATACCGGTAAAATATATATAAAAGAGGCAGTAAATTGTAAGGAAATGGACAAAACAAATTTAAATGAAAAAAACAAAACTGAGAATAGCAAAGAAGATGAAACTAATATAAAGGAATCGAAAATAGATGAAGAAGAAGGAAGCAAGGCTATAGAGAGTGAAGACAATAAGCAGGACTTTATTTTAAACATAAATTATAGTATTATGGTTAGATATTTCCCAAGAAAAACGTGGAAATATTTTATTGGATTTATTGAGGCCATAGAATTTAAAGACGGAGAAAATTATTACAAGGTAAAATTTTTGAAAACTGTCAAAGATTCATTTGATTCCGTGAAGTTCTTGGTCCAAAGAAAATTAGATATTGATATAGTGACCATTATTTCTATCGTCAAAAAGGTAACATTGATTCAGCGGGAAGAAGCCTCTAAAGAATATTACCTGAGCACTGACTTCGATATGGTTTATTTTAATAAAATAATTTTATTATGTTTATATGTAGGCAGTTATTTTGGTCTAAGAAATATTTTGTTATTGCACTGATCTCTTACCTAGGTTAAAAAGAACATAATTATGTAGCTTTATTACTTGTTACTTGATTATACATATAATACTAGATTTGTTTTTTCTCCTGTGATTTAGTGTATTTTTTGCTAAAAGAGATTTTATGAAACATTATCTATCACATTAAACATTCTAGTTACGTCACTTGTATCGTAGTTGTTATTTTCCTGATAATTTTCCTTTATTTGGTAGGTAAGTGGGCAAATGTCGTTTATTTTTTCTGCAATCACTGAACTCCTCACAATGTACTGCATTAGTATAAATTTCGGATTGAAGTTTGTGGCCGCACATCGTAGGACTTAAACTACCAATCAATTAAAAGAATCTCATAATCTCCTACTCTTTTTTTAAGTCGGTTAAAGTAGTGCGTTGTGCAATCAGCCTTACAACTATTTTACGTTACTTTCGCGTTACATCTATGTAACTGTAACATATAATTGTCTATGTTACTCTATGTTACTAAGTGGCGAAATCTACGGCCTTACCCATTAATGAAATAGCGATAATGAATAGCCTTTTAAAATTAATTATTGCATAGAAACAAAACTGCTTTTTTATGACGTCACACGCCCGTAACACCATAATATGCAGCAAGGTAGCAGCAAAATCCCGATTTGTTAACTAAAAGCTTATTGGTACCTAACTTAACTTATTTGTTAATTAACTATTTTGTTCCTACTAATTTTAATTGAAGGAAATATTTACGTAATAAATAAATATTTTCTCTGTTGCTAAATATCCTACTACCCACCTACATACCCAGTTCTTTAACATAACAACTGTCTTTAATCTAGTTATTATTAATATCTACAATAAATTATTATATATTAGAACAATAAAAACATTTCTAGTTTACATAATATAATGTAGGTATAACATACAATCTATCTATATAACACTAGTAGGTACTCTGAAGAAAGACAGAGATAAACGATCATTATGACTACGTGCGAAGAGTATCACCTATAACTAAGTCGCTTATTCACAGGACTATTTTAATTTATTCTATACAAAGCACGGCTGATACAGTACGACCTGCCTCAAAGTTTCAAATAGGAGATGATGCAATCATTATCAACCATCTACGCAGCGCGTTGATTTAGTTTAATTATGTATAAATATATCGGTTATTAACTTATTATTTAACAGTCATCGAACTGACCGTATCTACCTGATAAATAAAAGTAGGTACATGTATGTAAGTAGGTATGATAAATAATAGATTATTTATTCTTAAAAAGAGGCCTTTATAGCGGCACGTCCCTGCACGGGTGGACATTTAATTTTCGTAGTCCTCTTTTTTTTATAAAATAATAAATCACTCGCTTATAAGATGATAACGTAGCTTTCTATAGTATATTTAATCATTTTTAAAATCGGTTTAGTAGTTTTTGAGTTTATTCATTTCAAACAAAAACACAAATCGTCAATAGGTAGGTACTACTTCGGTGGCAAACAAGCATACAACCCGCCTGAGGTTATGCAGTTACCATAGCCTATGGACGCTCCCATACCAGAGGTATCACTTGCATGTTGCCGACCCAATTTTTTTACACCAAGGCTTTAAGATAGAGTATCCCTGGGATAGGAAAACGTTACTTTCAAAATGCCTCCCTAAAAGAGCGCTGGAGACCTAAACACAAGGCAAACAGGGCAGCACAGGCACAGGGTCTTGCTCGCTAGTGCGGTGCCCTACCTCTCGAATCGTAGTTGGTCCTGAGCTGCCCTACTATAGGTCCCTACCTACCTACAATAAGAAAAGTAATGCGATCGTGGAACTACAAAACCAAAATGAGATAAAACCAGCTAATAAGTTCTTTGACCTCATGTCCTGTGGCTATAAAGGTCAAGGAAGTGCTATTTAACGAAAACAACAACGATAGTTTTACACTCAGACTAATTCTTATTCTATTAGTCTGAGGTTGTACATTGAATACCTAGTTATAGGATAAAAAAAAATTATACTGGTAAGACGCAATCCAAGTTTAAATTAGGAACACAAAAAAACAAATTCGATAAACAGAAAGCACGGATTACTAACGTATCAACAAACGGCCAGTTTACCGTTAAAGGATGTCAGTCGGAAAGATTTCAAGGGTACAATTCAAGGTCATAATAAAATAAGTCTCCGACATCTTTAGTTTAAACTCGCAAACAAGATATAGGTAGGTACGTCTACAGAAATTAACGCTAACATGAAGGTGAAACATTGAAATAATATATCGCACTGTTTTAAGTAGTCAATGACCTTGGCGCAGTGAATAAGAACTATGTAAGTAGATAGGTATGTACAAAAATCACTGTGGGAGGACTACATGCTTAATATATCCCATTAGATGGAGTTTAGAAACAAATATAGATGATATCATCAATTCATTACACATAATACATATAAGACATGATATAATTATTATGTTGTATTATACCTATATACATCATGGTATCTGACTTGACATCAAAATTAATAAAAACGAATATAGGTACCTACCTACTTATATTAGACTGAAGATTTTAGCACGGTAATCTCTGGATTAACCACATACTGTTTTAAATATTTAAATAAATAATAGTAAAAAAAAACTAAAAAACACGCTTTTTATAGAAAACCGAACTAAAAAATAGAAAATAAATTTTAATAAATTTTAATTAAGATGAAATTAAGAATAAAAAAAAATATATTTAAAAAAAGCGTGATCTAGCCTATCTAGTTATCTATGTGTCAGCACAGCATTACTTTGTATTGTAGTTTCATATGGAGACTTTTCTGATGAACTGAATTCTAAGGCTTCTAGAACACGCTAAGAAAAGTTGCTGGGTCTACGCAAGATTTTTTGTCGTTTCTACAAACAAACTCTAATCTGCGCACGTTCTCCATTATTTATTTTGTCCTACTAATATTATAAACGCTAAAGTTTGTAAGTATGGATGGATGGATGTTTGTTACTTTTTCACGTAAAAACTACTGAACGGATCTGGATGAAATTTGGCACAGAGATAGATTATCGTCTGGAATAACACATAGGTTACTTTTTACATCGATAACCGACATCCACGCGGGCGGAGCCGCGGGCAACAGCTAGTAATTTATAATTAAACCTACTGTCTTTTGTTTCTGTGGAAGTGTAGATATGATAATTGAATAAGTAGGTATGATAGATAACGGATAAGTACGTCAATATCTGCAAATACCTACGAATACTAAGGTATGTTTACCTAATATAAAATATATAGTTAAGGAATGCCCTACCTAATTAAGTTTGATACATACCTATCTATGTTTTTAATTTTATTAGATTATAACCTCATGAACTTAATAGTAGGTAGATCAATGAATTTGGTTGTGTTCCTGGGCGTCACTAGAGGTCTCAAACTCCAATGCTAGGTAGCTATTACCTAAATAAGCAGGCGAGTTATGGTTTAATTATAACCTTAGTAGGTACCTATATAGTGTAAAAATGTGTCAACCACAGAAAACAATTGACAGACTTGTAAAACAATTAGATGATAGGATAGGTACCTATGTAGTTATATACAAGTAGGTACATACAAATATAACAGGAACAAAACACAAAACCTATTAATTGAAATTATGGAAGTAAATAAATTTACTGTAGACACAGATAATATAATACTAGCTGTAGACTTTTATGGAATTACTGATAACAGGCCTGAATTAATGTTTTGAATCACTGCAAAAACTATTAATGAAAGAACATAATAATTTAATAAGAACACGTTCGTACTCGTATAATATAATTATGAGAAATAAGATCTTTTTAATGTTACACTAGTTGTTGCCCGCGGCTCTGCCCGCGTGGATGTCGGTTATCGCTGTAAAAAGCCTATGTGTTATTCCAGACCCTAATCTATCTCTGTGTCAAATTTCATCCAGACCCGTTCAGTAATTTTTACGTGAAAGAGTAACAAACATCCATTTTACGTGAAAGAGTAACAAACATCCATCCATTCTTACAAACTTTCGCATTTATAATATTAGTAGGATTACTAGCGACCCGCCTCGGGTGTTATAGGATGTTCATAGGTACAACTTTAAAAAAATCATTATTTCATAATCTTGAAACAAAGCTACAAAAAAAAAACTGGAAAAGTAATTCTGCCTATAAAAAGTTTCGCAATTCTTGGATCAAATGATTAACAATTTACTAACGGTGAAGGACAACATCGTGGGTTTCCCACATGATTCGGAAGGTATGTCTGATCCACCAACCCACATTAGGCCAGTGTGCGTGGATTAAGTCCCAAGCCCTTCACATTAACAAAAGAGAGATTACCCATGCCCAGCAGTAGGGCATAAAAGGGTTGCTATTATTGGGTAGACTATAATATTGTATATTTACTGTGGTCAATTTTGATAGTATAGATAGCAATATAAAATATGATACAAAAAATAAACAAGGCCCCTGAGTTCGTTGCTAGCGTTCGTCTCATTGTAGGCTTTATTTATTAGATTGTGAATGTAAATTGTGTTCACGCGTCGTCGATAAGGCCCATGAAAAATGTATAGGTACTGTGGTATAGGTATTATATTGTCGCTAGCCAAAGGTAAAAATAAAAATATTTGTCTGTTAGGATCTGTCTAGAATATTTATGGAATACACAAAATAATAATTCACACGAGGTCATATTATGGCGGTTATTTGAATTAAAATAGATAGGTAGTTTCTTTGACAATATAATACCTAGTCAGTATAAGATAGTTCCTACATAAAATCAATAAAACATAAATACATAATACTTTCTTAATTGGCCCTTACTATAAGTCAGGTAGATTTAATCTATTAAACTTCACTCTACCTGTTTTGCTTACCAGCGACCACAGTGCGCGGGCGGCGAAGACTGATATGACTCACTGACTCATTTCAAATGAAATACGCACACAAACGCGTTTTATGATCCTGTATTTTATATTAATGCCAGTTTTTATTAAAAACAAACGAATTGGAATCTTCCGTTAAATATCTACGCGACGCACATTTATAAACCACACCTAGATAAAAATATTAATGACGTGAATACTTTTCGTCCAAGGACAGAGTAGAAAGGTACCTAGGTGATATTCTGCCACTTATATCAAGAGCAAAAAACCACAGGATAGCCACATTTATAAACCACACCTAGATAAAAATATTAATAACGTGAATACTTTTCGTCCAAGGACAGAGTAGAAAGGTACCTAGGTGATATTCTGCCACTTATATCAAGAGCAAAAAACCACAGGATAGCTTGTGGCGATCTGAATGTGAATGGATCTTAAATGGTCTAAATGTCGCAGAGAGTCCTACAGAGCCTGGTCTACGGCTTGCCTTATCTAGCTGTCTGGAGTAAGCTGCCAAACGTGCTGCAATTTTAACTGTAATATTAAGTATTCTGTGCTTTAGCTTGCTTTAATCTTGCCAGATCTACATGCTCGGGTAGGTATTGTTATGTCAAACTTAAGGGCATAAGTACGGGCAGAACTAAAGGCAGATGTCGACCAAAGAACCAGAAATGAGTTTCCTCGAACTCACTTCTAGGTCTCTGTTCGAGATCTGAGACGAGCTCGACACATTCGAACGATTTTTGTTAGTGTGAGGGTAACAATAAACTTATTTATGGTTCCCATTTGGACGAAATGCTGTGGAAATGCTCGGCGGAGGCTTGTCCAGCAGTAGACGTCTTTCGGTTGAGACGATGATGATAAATCACTTTGATACACCGCCTTTATATGTGACGGCAAGCGGCGGTCTTAATCGGAACGTGTAAGCATATTTGACCCAACTCGATATTATTACTACAGATTTGTGAGCATAACATATTTACATCCATAAATTAAAAGAATTCTTGGAAATAAAGGCAAACCGAGTGAAGTATAATCGAAAATGTTAAAGGTCCAAAGGTGCTTGATCATTAAATTGATAGCGTTGGCTTTCAATGACCGTTAAAGTCATTGGTGTTAAAATAAAATCCCATCAATGATCCTCATTACTTATTAGTTACATAAGAATGCTTATTTAGTAACTATTTGGACTTTGTCCCGTGTCATGTTAATGGTTACTGCTATCCTCCCTCTTGGAGTCTTGGGTCGTAGCGTGGCATAATATATGTAAAATATCCTAAAAGTATTCTTTAAGAATTGAGCTAGCCAATGCAAGAAGTTTTTTCAAATCCGACTGGTACTTCCAGAGATTAGCGTGTACAAGCAAACAAACAAACTAAGCTTTATAATATAAGTACAAATAGATTACATTTATATGCGTTCTTTACACATACAAAGTAATTAAGAAGATGGAAGCTATGTCACACTAATAAGGCCTCTACGTCTACTTAGATCGTAACATGTAATACCAAGGACACACAGTCATAGTAATACAAATAATTTATTGATTGCTAATAATGTAAGCGAACATTATAAAATACGCAATTACAGATAAGATAATGTGTGAAGAAACGGCTCAATTAATTATTTATAATCCGAACCATTTCACCGAAGGCGGTAGGAAAGGGTGTAATACACCTACGTTTCGCCAACTATATAAGGTAGGTACCATATAGTTGGCGAACAGGGGGGCGAGCCTAAAGCCACATACCGGGCACAATTTCAGACTAAGTACTGCTAATGAGAATTGACCTCAAACTTCAACATAAGCGCAAGCTGTCAATAGTCATTCATAAATCATAATAATCAACAAAACTCATGTGGTTTACATCAGTAGCCGGAATAAAGTTATAACAACAACCTAAGATAAAAATAATCTGTCAAATTCAATCCGCCAATGACTGAACAGGAAAACAAAGCATCACTATGTCTATTTAATTGTGTCGCAATATAACTACCAAGATAAAGGCAAAGTGGATGAACTAAAACCACGCAACTTTAAGTGACGCAAACAAACTGATAAACTATTTACCACTAATCGAGTAATTCTAGAAGCTTTCAGATAACAGATCGTACCATTTTATTTTATTGCTATTATAATACGTTTCGTAGAATTACTTATTTTGTATGATTTAACAGACAAGACCTAATACTAATACCTACAATCATTTACTAGCTGTTAATTTGTACCCACGTTATAGGTATTTGGATTTAGATTTCGTGTCGCATTACTTTTATTGTTACTGCCATACCTACTTCTTTTAGGTCGTAGCGTGATTTTAAATAGCTTTTAGCTTTCCTCAAGAATTTTGGTAGGTATCAAATGCAAAAATATTTCTTCAAATCCGACTGGTAGTTTAGAGATTAACCATTTCTATCAAAAACACGAATTCTTTATTTTTATTACATTAGTATGAATGAAGTAGGTATCGTTTTTACCTGATTACATTTTCAGCCAGGGTATAATTAATGACTTCTGACATCATTACCCAGTGACCCCAAGGAATAAGAGCTGGTTACCGAGTGACTTAAATCAAACTGATTATCTAAGTTAACGTGAGAAAAAGCTATTTAAATTAAAGATAATTATAGGTTATTGCTTGAAGCTTTTTTCATCGTGCCTTTCTCAAAAAGGGGTTGATAGGCAAAGATGCATGTTATATATCCACAAACGATTACAAAATCAAGGTTGTTGTTTCTGTGTTCTGTGAAGGCATTGATCCATATTATATACATATTGTTCTACTTGTTGATTACCTTAGAGTGTGAAGAACTGATGATGGATTCTTTGATCTGGGATATGTGAATCAATTTCACGGTTCAGTGACGAGTAATTTATAATAACTACCAATACCTAACTACTATAATTTACAATTACAAGTAAATCTAATCAAAGAAACGGTTTTTTGGATTAGCCCGATAGACAACAACAGCCAATATTATTGATAAACAAGGTGACTTAATAGTTTTATTAAAAGCAAAGTTTTTATGTTTATTTGTGTTTAGACGCATAGTGTTTGCGCCTCCAGTTATGTGGAATAGTCTCTGAGTCATAGTACCGGTTTGTGAGTGCCATGCGCGCTGTGGTACGATTGAGAAGCAAAACGAACGAAATTAAAAATAAAACTTGCGCCTGAGCGGTGCGCGCCGTAGAGAGATGGCTGCCGATATAGACCTAAATACAAAAGGTATTAAGTTAACAGGACAAAGGATAACCGCCCTTAATAACTTGGAAACAAGGTGATAATAAAAGATGATGCAATGTTGCGCAATTTTTGTTTCCATTTGAAAGTTGCGACACTGGCAACTAATAAATAACAGAACATAAACTTAGGATTAAAATATAATGTTAAATTAAACTTTTTACATTTTGAAAGTACAGGTAGGAACTTAACCAACAAATAATAAGTACTACATGGGCATGTTATTAGTTTGAGCGTGTAATTTCTGCACATAATACAGAACAAGAGCCCTTGACGGGAATGTTGCAGGTCGATTAGCGCAATAGGTAGGTAAAGGTGTATTTGATGTATCTGATTCAGATGTCTGGATATCATACGGAATTTTGAGAATATACGTAGACGAATCTAGGAACATAAGTTTTGAATACAAAAATACAATCGTTTAGATAGCGGCGGCCGGCACGGGAGGCACGATTGGCAGGCAGGCGATTGTCGCGCCACAGAAAATGAGATAGCCACTACATTTGTCACCCGTCTGGGATTTACCGCATTTGTCCCATTATTTTGGTCAACGATGATATATTGATGTCCTAATTGTTGAACGTTTGAGGAGAATGTGTCATTTAAGTTCAATAACTACATCGGTATGTACAACTTTCGGAGATTAAAACTAAGATAATTGAGACTTTAAAAAATCTTGGGTTTATGATTTTACATTTTGTTTGTTTCTTGCATATTTTGATAAAAATACGAACATTATAAAATACGCAATTACAGATAAGATAATGTGTGAAGAAACGGCTCAATTAATCATTTATAATCCGAACCATTTCACCGAAGGCGGTAGGAAAGGGTGTAATACACCTACGTTTCGCCAACTATATAAGGTAGGTACCATATAGTTGGCGAACAGGGGGGCGAGCCTAAAGCCACATACCGGGCACAATTTCAGACTAAGTACTGCTAATGAGAATTGACCTCAAACTTCAACATAAGCGCAAGCTGTCAATAGTCATTCATAAATCATAATAATCAACAAAACTCATGTGGTTTACATCAGTAGCCGGAATAAAGTTATAACAACAACCTAAGATAAAAATAATCTGTCAAATTCAATCCGCCAATGACTGAACAGGAAAACAAAGCATCACTATGTCTATTTAATTGTGTCGCAATATAACTACCAAGATAAAGGCAAAGTGGATGAACTAAAACCACGCAACTTTAAGTGACGCAAACAAACTGATAAACTATTTACCACTAATCGAGTAATTCTAGAAGCTTTCAGATAACAGATCGTACCATTTTATTTTATTGCTATTATAATACGTTTCGTAGAATTACTTATTTTGTATGATTTAACAGACAAGACCTAATACTAATACCTACAATCATTTACTAGCTGTTAATTTGTACCCACGTTATAGGTATTTGGATTTAGATTTCGTGTCGCATTACTTTTATTGTTACTGCCATACCTACTTCTTTTAGGTCGTAGCGTGATTTTAAATAGCTTTTAGCTTTCCTCAAGAATTTTGGTAGGTATCAAATGCAAAAATATTTCTTCAAATCCGACTGGTAGTTTAGAGATTAACCATTTCTATCAAAAACACGAATTCTTTATTTTTATTACATTAGTATGAATGAAGTAGGTATCGTTTTTACCTGATTACATTTTCAGCCAGGGTATAATTAATGACTTCTGACATCATTACCCAGTGACCCCAAGGAATAAGAGCTGGTTACCGAGTGACTTAAATCAAACTGATTATCTAAGTTAACGTGAGAAAAAGCTATTTAAATTAAAGATAATTATAGGTTATTGCTTGAAGCTTTTTTCATCGTGCCTTTCTCAAAAAGGGGTTGATAGGCAAAGATGCATGTTATATATCCACAAACGATTACAAAATCAAGGTTGTTGTTTCTGTGTTCTGTGAAGGCATTGATCCATATTATATACATATTGTTCTACTTGTTGATTACCTTAGAGTGTGAAGAACTGATGATGGATTCTTTGATCTGGGATATGTGAATCAATTTCACGGTTCAGTGACGAGTAATTTATAATAACTACCAATACCTAACTACTATAATTTACAATTACAAGTAAATCTAATCAAAGAAACGGTTTTTTGGATTAGCCCGATAGACAACAACAGCCAATATTATTGATAAACAAGGTGACTTAATAGTTTTATTAAAAGCAAAGTTTTTATGTTTATTTGTGTTTAGACGCATAGTGTTTGCGCCTCCAGTTATGTGGAATAGTCTCTGAGTCATAGTACCGGTTTGTGAGTGCCATGCGCGCTGTGGTACGATTGAGAAGCAAAACGAACGAAATTAAAAATAAAACTTGCGCCTGAGCGGTGCGCGCCGTAGAGAGATGGCTGCCGATATAGACCTAAATACAAAAGGTATTAAGTTAACAGGACAAAGGATAACCGCCCTTAATAACTTGGAAACAAGGTGATAATAAAAGATGATGCAATGTTGCGCAATTTTTGTTTCCATTTGAAAGTTGCGACACTGGCAACTAATAAATAACAGAACATAAACTTAGGATTAAAATATAATGTTAAATTAAACTTTTTACATTTTGAAAGTACAGGTAGGAACTTAACCAACAAATAATAAGTACTACATGGGCATGTTATTAGTTTGAGCGTGTAATTTCTGCACATAATACAGAACAAGAGCCCTTGACGGGAATGTTGCAGGTCGATTAGCGCAATAGGTAGGTAAAGGTGTATTTGATGTATCTGATTCAGATGTCTGGATATCATACGGAATTTTGAGAATATACGTAGACGAATCTAGGAACATAAGTTTTGAATACAAAAATACAATCGTTTAGATAGCGGCGGCCGGCACGGGAGGCACGATTGGCAGGCAGGCGATTGTCGCGCCACAGAAAATGAGATAGCCACTACATTTGTCACCCGTCTGGGATTTACCGCATTTGTCCCATTATTTTGGTCAACGATGATATATTGATGTCCTAATTGTTGAACGTTTGAGGAGAATGTGTCATTTAAGTTCAATAACTACATCGGTATGTACAACTTTCGGAGATTAAAACTAAGATAATTGAGACTTTAAAAAATCTTGGGTTTATGATTTTACATTTTGTTTGTTTCTTGCATATTTTGATAAAAATACGCTGTAAAAATAATTAGGCACTAAAAAATTGAATAAAAATAAGCAAGAAAGGAACTAATAGGGCCTAAGGGTCACGGAACTTCGGATCTTTACAAATGGATGGCAAAGACAGGTACAGGCACTGGAGCCGAGATTTTCTCAAATGACCTCAATGTACACATAGCTATACCACACTACTATCCACTAGTGGCCTACAACTCTAACTCTGTCTTCCAGGCAAAGTGTATGGGAATTTCTCTGGTGGCTGAGGCAATCGTGTCTCTACAGAAAAAAGGACCAGTCCATTTCGAATCCTATCGGACAGCAGGGCCGTCTTGCAGGCATTAGACTGCCACACAGTCAACTCAGGACTGATAAAGACTTAACCAGGTGGGTGAACACACAACTAATAACACAACTATCCATCAATGGATCAAAAGACACAGTGGCTCCTGAGGTAACGATGTTGCAGATGAACTCGCTTGAAGAGCATCAGATATGGACAAGATAGGGCCAGAACTCATAGTGGCCCTGGCCTTCGAACACCTACGTGGACTGGTAAGATAGCTCATTAAAGACCTAGCAACAGCAATCTCTGAATAAACCACAGCGAATGCAGACAGACATAAGAAGCACTTCCTCCGATCCTGGCGATCCCCCTACCATCTACCCGCACGCAAAATACGCGCTTCAGCATGGAATTGCGGATAGCAGCCTGCCATAGCATACTATACCATACCATGTTACCTGCCTTGGTGGTCCAGTGGGTGCAGTATGCGCCTGCTGTGCACGAGGTTGTGGGTTCGATTCCCACACAGGACAAAACTTTGTGTGACCCACAAAGAGTTGTTCTGAGTCTGGGTGTAATTTGTGTCCGTTAATTGTATGTTTGTAAGGTCCCCCGCAACACAGAGCTTGTTCTCTAGTGCGGGAGTTGTCTTTTTTAAGATTAAAAATAAATAAGCATAAAAGTTAGCCGCTTGTTAGTCGTTGGAATTCATTGAAATTTTAGAATAAATAAATCTTGCGTCAGATTCATCAAACTGAATAAATGTTGATAGAGTCGAATATTTAAGTAA
Organism: Trisateles emortualis; assembly: GCA_947095525.1. Lineage (NCBI taxonomy): Eukaryota > Metazoa > Arthropoda > Insecta > Lepidoptera > Erebidae > Trisateles > Trisateles emortualis. The sequence continues at coordinate 12,080,377 of OX352736.1, read as the reverse complement.
ATACCGGTTTTAAAGGATGCCAAAATAGTCATTTATGTTATGACAATTATATAAATGATTACATGCATAATTTGACACACACACACATACATAGATCGTTACGTTTCTGTGTCACCATAAACGTTACGCGCTGCATCTTTCGTGTGAGCTACAAAGGATAATGAAGGTCACGATTTTACGTCACTACTGACGCGCATGATTCATTTTAAAGCCCTGTTTTACATGACTTTACCACAGATAATATAATACTAGTACAGATACCCCATCCCATACAAAGAAATGGTTCCCCGCTAACTCGGGCTAACCTTCGGGCTAAATTTTAATTATCTATCTATCTGTAGATGTCTGTATCCAACAGATTACGTGCATACACATAAAATCAACAGATGGCGACACTTTATTTAAAATTATATTTTTCACAAGATATAGTAGGCACCTACTTCATCACTCACATAGATCTACCGACCATAAAGGGTAGGTATCACTCATTGTCTCGGGCTCGGGCCACGTTTGCTCGCTCATGGTCACGCGCTTTACGAAATATACTTATTTTGATTGTTTGCTTGCGTATTTAACTAGCGCTCCGCCCCGGTTTCGCCCGGGCTAAACAATTTTTTCCCGTTTAGGTATATTAAAATGTTAATATACCTATTAACCTAAGTTTATTTTTTTGTTGATGGCTTATATTAGGTATACCTATAATATAAATTGATTTATTAAAAAGAATATTCGTGAAACTATAATAAGCAATTAATTTATCAGTGCAAATAAACAAATAATCTGTTTGAAGTGATAAGGGTCTGTTTGAATTGTTTCTGTCTTAGTCAAATTAGGTTAATTATAATATTTTGTGACAACTCACACACCATCTAAATCCAAACTTGGCACAGCCTGTATGGTAATCAGACGACAGACAGAGCATATCACACTAAGATTGGTCCTGAATGGGAATCGAACCCTCATTGGATGGATCATGGATTAGATTCACTAATCACTAGTTACGTAGTAACTCTTTAGTAATCTGTGCCATTAGTACAACAGGCCAGTCGATGTCATTAATGGATGGAGTAAATTATAGCATTCTTTGGTATTAGTCCAACAGTCCGATGGTACTGGGTTCGAATCCCAGATTCATGTCCACTTTTTGAAATTTGTTTTTTGTAGATGGTTTTTATATCAGATAATATTTTTTTTAATTATTTGTAAAAATATAATAAAACAGTAATTATTTAATATCAGTCTGAATTCACAAATAGGTAATTTTCCCACAGTACGATACCGTAGCACCGCTGCACCGTACCGGCCGTAGAACCGGCCGAACCGGGTTCGAATCCCAACCTCGGATACACTTTTTGTATTTAGTTTTTGTTTAGTTTTTAAAATATTTTATTATAAATATTTTATATATCTTGGATGCAATATTTTTGTTGATAACTTTGATAACGTAAAACATTTTTAAAGTTTTTTGTTGAGAGAAAAAAACATATGCCCGTATTATTTATTTTTAACATAAGTCACTGTTTCACATAGCTTTATATATTTTTATATCTACGAGTAAGTAGTATGACCCAACATTAAACTTCAAAACCAGGTAGGTATTTTAATTTATAAAAATCTGAAAATGCATACAGCGCCAGCGCCATTACTCACAAGTCACTCGCAACTCTCGCAAGTTTCAACTTCTTAGTAGTACAAAATACTGCCGCCAGGACTACGGCGACATTATTGAAATTTGTAAATATATAATTGTAATTTTGTTTTATGAGCCCTTTATTTAATTTTCCTATGTTAGTAGGATTTCTTAAAATATGTACGTATATGTGTCAGGCTATATTTCTTCCAGGTTTGAATTTTACATAAACGTAAATAACAAATCGATATATGTAACTCCATCTATTGGTATTTATTCGTACTAATTTTGATTTGTTCCTGATGAGACCCCATGACTTTACTAAATGTTCTAATAAGTTGTATGGTTATATTGCGCCGGGTACTTATGTAGTACAATCTATTAGATATTTTGAGCTCTTGCAAGGTCAAGAGCCAGCTAGGTACGGATTTGCTGAAAATGTTGCCAAGCTTAGACAATTGGTTTGATGAAACGGATTTCGTTGACATGCCGAATCTGGGTAGCCTGAACTGCACGAAATCTCAATAGATTTCTACAATACATAATTTTGGATGTAAGAGGTATTGTATGTATGTTTATGTATTATATATTTTTATGTATAATATTATATGATATACATATATGTACTCATTATATGTATGTATATGTTAGTAAGTATACATTAAGGTATACATTACTAAGTAAGTTAGTTTTGTATCTTTCTCCTCTGCCACACTGGTTTGCTGGTAGAAAACTCAATCTTGAGTTAAGCTCGCCTTTGTACATGTTATATTTATATGTATTTGTTCTCTTTGTTACTGTGTACAATAAAGAATTTAAGAATTAAGAATTTAAGAGGTCCTACTAAAAATTTAAGATAACAGAAGATCATATACGTAATTACGTAACCAGCAGTCAAAACTGAAATACTATACACCGTTCAACTCACTGACTTTTGAGAGTGATTATGACAGCTAAGAATTCATAAAATCACCTCCATGATCCTAATCCTATACGATGGCCTAGGAGACACTTGATGACACCATTATTTATTATGTACCTATATATAGATAACAGGGACAGTCCCACCGAAAAGACCGACCTCGACACTCGGTAGCCACGGCGATAACTAACAGAAGTAAGATAGAAAAGTTACATATAAAACAAAAATATTATGTAATATCCTACCATGGAAGAAAATATATTATGAACAATTGGGCCATTCGAATTTAAATAACCTGATTTTAGTCAGTATCTTAGTCAAACATACACAACATAACAATATGGATGGGCCTAGCTTGAAGGAGAAGCTCACTTTTGTTGGGCCGCTGTTGTTATACTTAGTAGGGGTCGCCCGCGACTTCGTCCGCGTGGTAATGTGGAATATTTTCTCTGATTTTGCAACTTATCTCACAACTGCTCAGCTCCTATTGATCATAGCGTGATGTTATATAGCCTATAGTCTTCCTGGATAAATGCACTATTCAACAAAAAAAGTTTTTTCTAATCGAACAAGTACTTTCTGAGATTAGCGCGTTCAACCAAACAAACAAACAAACTTTTCAGCTTTATAATATTTTAGTATATATAGTATAGACTAGCGGCCTATCTGTGCAAACAGGGTGTAGTAGTCAGGAGCACAGTGGTAAGCCGACTGTCTACCACCTCTAGATCGAATAGCACGACATAACCGTCTCGCTCCCCAGGTAAAGTGTATACATAAGTTTACATTTCGCGTCTAAAAAAATGCATATAAAAAAACAATTAATCATTGATCGATCATTTAAAAGCGGTAGGGCAGGAATTTGAGATATTAAAAGCTTCCATTAAGAAAAATTTTCTAGACTTAACATAACCTTTTAAGAGAGGTAGGGCACCATACTAGCGAGCAAGCCCGACTGGGGAAGGACCTCCACCTTACAGAAGACCACAGCCAAATGACTACACACAGCGGTGTAGTTGTGTTCCTGTGTGTGAGTACAGGTCTCCAGGGCTCATTTAGGAATGCGTTTTGAAAGAAACGTATTCCTATCCCAGGGTTACTTCCATCTTAAAGCCCTGGTGTAAAAAAATGGGTTGGCAACACGCAAGTGATACCTCTGGTAATGCAAGCGTCTATAGGCCTTAGCCTATAGACGCTTGCATTACCAGAGGTATCACTGATGTTAAGCAGTATCCGTAGATACTGCTTAACATCAGGCGGGCCGTATGCTTGTTGCTACCAAGTAGTATAAAAAAAAAAAACCTTCGCGAACATTAGGAATCGAAGGAACTGATACGTCTATCTAAACTTAAAGTTCAATTATCATTCAAACAGTATTTTCAAAAATAAATAAGACAAAGAAGATACGAACGCTGCCCGGACCATTTTTAATAACGCCATAGTCATTGAATACTAAACTACCTATGATTCATTTGACGCGCAATCTTAATATCGGTGAATGCACAATATGCGTGCGCAGTATTTTCCTTGTCTGGGACTAAAATAGAAATTAGGTTTTTAAAAATTTACAATAGATGTCTGAAGTTTGGAAATTAGCTGTGCACTCCTGTGCCCTAGAAAGCACGTAAAGCTGTTGGGTTGCATTGGTCGTACGCCCGATCTCTCTCCGGTCGTATCACATTAGTGTCATATCGGACTACGAGAGTAGTTTACTGCTACCCTACCACTACTAGGTACTAGCTGATTAACGCCCGGCATAGTTTGCAATTTCAATGCCTCTTTAATTATTATTTAATTCCCAATGTTGATAAACGAAAAATATCTATCTGTATCTGTGAATTTCTTACTACGTACGATAAGGTTGTGGAATGAGCTCCCTGCCGAGGTTTTCCCAAGAGACTATAGCATGGGGTTCTTCAAGAAAGCAACGCGTGAGTGACACCCCTGGTGTTGCAAACGTCCATAGACTACGGTAACTGCTTACCATCAGGCGGGCCGTATGCTTGTTTGCCACCTTGGTAGTATAAAAAAAAAAAAAAAAAAAAAAAAACTGTGGCTTTAAATATCCTAAACGGATGCACCGATTGCAATTGTGGGAGTTCCCGGATGGTTCTTAGTTTCATGAAAATCGAGTTAAGTAACTATGCAGAGAAACGCGTAATAAATGCGTCTCAAGTACCTAGTATCTATAAGCTAAGTCGAATACAAACTTCACGTATCGAAGTTTGGATTTGGATCAGAAACGTTCGGAAACTTACAAGTACAACCACACGTTTGAGTAATGTAGGAACGCATAGAAGTCTAATAAACATAATATTATATTATTCACTTTTATTAATAGAACAATAACGCAACAAGGAAACAAAAGAAATGGTAAAACGGGATAGGTAGTGGAAATAGTAATCGCGACTAACATCATAAAGTACTGAATAGAATATAATAAGGTTATTTGTATCCAGCATGACAGCTAAGAAAGTAAAATAATACTAGCTGTTACCCGCGGCTCCGCCCGCGAGGATAATAGTTATTGCGATAAAAAGTACCTAACTATCCTATATTCTTCCCCAGGATACCAACGATTAGTATGGATACAGAGAGCTATAGTATCTACCGGTAGTTGAAAGTTCAAGAGTCAGCATCATGCCTCTCTCCTTAAGAAACACTGTTTCTACGTTCATCACAACCGCAACCCAAATATTGATAGCAATGAGACTGGAATAGTTCATTAAGCTAAGTTATCGGTAGGTAGTATCTTACCAAGCGTTCATAATTATGAACGCTTGGTAAGATAACCCAATAGTTATTTTACCGAGCGTACCTATATGTAAGTACCATTAAACCTAGAAAGCGATACAAACTAGAAAATAAAGCACGGTATGTGAAGTTAAAAACTACCTTTTTAATTCGGAAAGAGGAAATGCGACCTTATGCATGTCGCCCTGCCTAGGGGAGCGAGGCGGTTAGATACCTATGTCAAGCTTTTCGGCCTAGAGTTGTTAGGGGTCCAACACAACATACCTACTAACACCCCCTCTATGTAGATGGACTCAACTTTAGCAAGTAGCCCGCCAGAATTTGATAGGTATATATCATTAGCGATTCACCCAGTAGCTGCTCACGATACTTGGGCACCAACTCCAGTGACAACAGCCGCAATAAAGCAACACAAATTTCAAGTTTAAGCTGGCATGTGTGCTTAAGCTAAACAAACTCACTCATCTGTATCAATGCATGTAAATGTAGTAGGTATTGTTTAATGGCTCATTGACATTGGATCTTTTGCTGACTTCGGCGTATGTAAAGTGTTAGAAACCTTTCCAGTTTGATTGAAGTGTTGCTTACATAAAGGCAAATGCCGCCTGCAGCTTGCCGACTGCGCATTTCGCTAAGGCAATCGCCGCAAAAATTCGTAATCCACAGACCGAACTTGGTCGACTTCAGATTGAGAGGATTGTGGACAGCTCAGGCCACTCAAAGTGACCCTAGTATAAAGGCGACCAGTTTGACTCAAGAAGCAGCCCGTAATAAAAAGCGTAGGGATAGCGCGGCAACTAGAACTGGCGACATGTGTGATCAAACTTGCGGGCAGCTAGTAATAAATAAAACAGAAAATAGTAGAATAGGCACTGCCAAAGACAGGGAAACATAGAGAAAGATAACAGAGGTTTTTACCTATGAGGGTACACAATAAAGAGAATATATACGAGCAAACAGAATAACGCATAATATCTATAAAAATATGTAGGTACCTACCAATAATTTTATTGTTGTGTGGAATAACAAAAGTCATAATAATAATAAGTTTAAAAATATGGAATAGAATGATCTAGTAGTTATATAATTTATGAAAACATTTTACTTACTGTTTTTTTAAAGTAAATAAATAATATTATAAAATACATTTGACGCAAATAATGCAAAGAATTAATTAGATAACCTAGGCCTATGCATTACAACTAATAGTAATAATTGATTGATAACGTAACAGCAAGGTTGTGTAATATGAGTAATCATTACTGCTGGATTTGCAAGGCCAGTTCCGTATCAACAAAATAGAGACTGCATAACTATGAATTACTTAATAAATAAAAACTAAAAATCCATCAAAAAAGATTGTTGATTGTTAAAAAATATGGAAAATAAAGCAAATGAAAAATAAAATTATTCTAAAGTTATGTTGCAGGGGACTTTAAAAACATTCAATTAACAGATACAAAGCCCACTCAGGCTCGTGACAAACATTTAAATTATTTTTAGAAAAAAGGTTTGATATACTTAGTTAATTAAACCCATAACTCTTGTCAAGGTGACCACTTTAACCACAAGGCCGAAAATGCAGTCAAATTTTTATTTTATCATTTACAATAAATATCTGATAATCCATCAATTGCTTATTTATGCAAACTATAAAAGAAAGAAAAAGATTAAATTTTATAATTCACTTTGGCCTAGCATAAATAGTCAATATTTATTAACTCAAAAACAACAAAAGCTATCTAACTAACTAGCTTGAGTAGTGGAAACTCAAGTCTACGTGCAAGATGCAGGTTTCATACAGGAAATTTTGAACTTGAAAAAACTTTTAAGCTAGACTTGCACAAAGGAAGGCGGCATAATTAAGTCAAGTGTACACCTGATAAGCAAATAAACAACTCCCTAACAAAAATCAACCTGTCAATACCTGAAAAAGTTGCTGCATAAATTTTAATATACCTACATAAAACATAGCTAGACCCGTTGAAGGAATAATTTGTATATTTGCTACATTTTTTTTAAATGTTGTTTGTTAGATAGAATTATTTTTTTATGTTATTTTACTCACCTCAACATTTTTAATATCAGGATTCAGGACTGATCTTGTCAGACTCGGTAAATGTCCTTTACACTATATTTACGTAAATATTGTTTTATACACTATAGTATAGTTATTTTACAACTGAATAAAAACACAATTATAATATTATAAAAGAATACACACTTAACACAAACACTTTCTTTTTTTAAAACATCTCAATAAAAAGTCAACTAGTAAATATTTTTTACAAAAATACTCCATTTAATATTAGCATACAAGTAGAAATCTATTTATTTATAATTATTCAACGAGAGGCGCTCAACGCTTTCGCACGACCACTTCACGGCTTCTACAATGAAAACTGTTTTTTTTTAACACCGTCGCCAGGCATGTCAATTGTCAAAACAACAAGCATCGCAGCATCGGGCGATGCGACAAGTTGCAACTTGTACAGAATGTGCATCTTTGTCTATCTGTATATGTAAGAAAGAAACAACAAGTATACAATCACTAAACCTCACGTGATTCGTTGCTAAGGTTTGCTTTACTAGCCAATCAGAATTCAGAGCTATTTGACTTTTGACATTTTGGAAAAGTATTACCACATTCTAAATAAAAATGAGTAGAGAAAAAAATATTATTACAAATTTAAAAATATGCAAACTTCAATTATTAAATGGATATAATAACGACACAAAACACAAAAAATCCAACGGAAAACCAAATAACGATACGCTCTAACAAACTAGTTTCTTCCACGTTCATTAAATTCAAAAAAAAAAAATATATAAGGGAAAAGGCGAAAGGCAAGGTAACAATAAGAATATATTGCACTTATTCCGCTTTATTTTTTCTACTCTTAAAAATGACATCTATACATAATATAATTGCTTGTCCCAGGCGACCAGAATGTCTTGAAATCTGGGTCCATATTTTTGTAAAGCAAAGTGGACTTTGCTTTACAAAAATAAGAGAACTGGAGTTCTCAATAAGAAAAATAGGTTTTTATTCAACAAATCGTATATGTACATAGATGTACCTAAACGATTAGGTGTTTAGCAGGAAGTAGGATATTGACGTTTAGATAAGATAATCCATGTAGGTAATTAAGAAAGTAATAAAACAAAATAAAAATGAATATTGTGGTTTTATTCCTAATCTAAAATTTTCTTGCAACATAATATGCATTAAACATTATCAAATAAAACGGTTTCATGTAGTTTTTGGCGCAATGTACTACGACTGCCAAATAACTTTTTAGTTTGCGACTTTTCCTGGCCAAATAATCGTTGTTGATTTACAACGAATTATCTACTTACTTGAAAAATAAAATGCCACAACCAGCATATTATAGGATTCACTTCTACATGCTATAACAAAACACTTTTTACCATTTTTATTTATAAATGTAGAAGATCGCATGATATTAGCCAAAATCATGCGATCATGCTTATTATCTTTGATTATTAACTAATAATCAAAGCTTATTATGATGTTATATAAACCGCCATATTGAATAACTGAAATATTTAGTTCCCATACTCAGACTAATAGAATAAGAATCTTATTCTATTAGTCTGAGTTCCCATATTATAAATAATTATGTAAGTAAATACTTCTAATGATATAAAAGTTATTGTATTTATGTTGTTTTTATAGTATAAATAGAATTAAAATTATTTACTATAATAAATCTTTATTTACCTTCAATCAATCAATCATCTCAACCCATAAAAGTCCCACTACTGGGCACGGGTCTCCTCCATACATTTGGAGGGATATTAGCCTACTATACCACGCTGGCCAGACGGGTTGGTATAGGGTTTTGTTTCGAGTTTTCCCTCTCTAGCAGTGGATATTGTCTGCCTGACTTACTCCCTTAGTCGACTCTTACGACACCCTTCGGGATGGAAAGGGGTGGTAACATTTGTATTCTTAATCCGTCACCACATTTACCTTTACGTTGTGGAAATATATAATTCTCAACTAAGAATTAGAACTTACGTAAATTTTCTTTATAAATAACATCAGGCAACTATAATACCAAATAAAATACTTTCTTCTAATTTCGTACTGGCATTCTTGTTAGAAAGAGACACAGACACAGCGCTCTCCGTTTGGCTATCTAATTTGGACTGTTTTTCTCTCTGATATTAATTTATGCATGCAGTTTTGATCTTTAATTCATGAAAATATAGTTTATTGTGGAAATCGATATTTGTTGAAGTACTTAATCCATTGGTCACAACTAACTGATTTATCAACGCAGAGTTTAAACAACAAACTTGTTATTTCGCACATTGGTTCCTTCTAACGTGGAAGGGGCTTTTCAAACTTCAGGTACTCTTAGTGGGTTAAAATAACGGTCGTGAGAAAGTCCGTCATTTTCGAAGTGAAAAGCTTGATACTCACATACCTAAGTACTTGCTTCTGGCCAAACTAAATGTAGATTAGGTATAAATATTGTTTCTTTCAAAATTTAATTGGTGTAAGTACAATAAAGAGTTTTCTTTTCTATTCTATTCTATTAGGTACACCTAGGTATATCGGGGTTTATTGTTTAAAATATCACAAAGCGGTGGTAGCTAAGTAGGAAAAAGAAAGTACACGCATACTAAGTAATCAAAATAGTTTATTAATTATCTGCTATCAGTAAATTAAAACATCGTGAGGAAGTCATCCACTTGTCTGAGAAGAAATTATCAGAGGACACCAACAACCTCTTTTAGGCCAGCGCTGATGGATTCAGGCCTAAACCCGCTCAGCTCTCTTAATAAGGAGAGGATTAGCTGTTGTTATTATGTAGTTATAACAATGTTTACTTTATTACTTTGTTATTGGTTTTATAAATGAAAGCGTTACAAGAACGAACTTAGTGTCACCAGGTTCCATTCCTTTCGGCGTGTCTTCGGTTTCCACCACGCAAGCATCATTCACGTCGCCGTGACGATTCACCACGAACCTGCGCGATGGTAGAGAAGTTTTAAATACTGCCTTCCTGAAGTGGTTATTACTAAAGGTAGAATATACTATAGGTAGAATGTACTACAGAAATACTCGTAGTTATTGAGTATTTTTGTTAGGTACCTACTCAGTATAGTCTAGACTCGTGTCAAAACATCCCAATAGGTTTTCTCCCTACTACATACCTAACATAGCAGCCCAAAGGTACGTGAAATATACTTCATACAACCCTTTCGAGGAATGCGTGATGCTGTCTTGTACATAGTTAAAAAAACATTATTGTACCTACTTTGCATTTACATTTTACAATTAAGTACCTACACAAAACGAGTACGAGTAGTATCATGTTTAAATTTCATTTTATTACATTCAGGGCTGTCAAAACCACCATATACCTACCTACTGCATACTTAAACATCATAGTAAGTTTGTACCTACCTACTCTCTACCCCTGCCCCTGACGACGTTTGATCAAAAATCAGGCCATTAAGATATATTTTCAGCTGTTATAAAAAATAACCATCCTTACTGATACCCTTTGTAGCACACTCCACATTCAGCCACTGATTCAATGCATATATTAACCGCCAAAGGCGGTTGCCGATTGAAATCATGACAGTTTACACATTGCTTGCAAATGTTGGCACTGGTGTCGCAGTAGTAACCCGACGCACAATGATCGTTCTCCAGACAAGCCATGGTCATGCTAAGGCTATCCACCACGTAAAGACTCCAAAGGCATAATAAAAACGCTTTCCTAAAACAATAAAAATAATGATAAATACAACATAACAGCAGAAAAAGATAGAGTGATTCAAGAGGAAAAGTTATTTTGTGTATAACCGACATCCACGCTGGCGGAGCTGTGGGCAACAGCTAGTTATAATACATACATGTTATAAAAAAATTAAAAGAACCTAAGCAAAGCGAGGGCGGGTCGCCAGTTAAGAATATAACAAGTAAATAATATATTATCTGTACCTACAGCGTTTTACTGTTCTAGTGCCTTGACTGCTTGAGTCATATTAGTAAGTAGGTAGGCCCCTAAAGGGTTTTTTTTTTCATTTCAGCAAACTGTTCTGTTTTTTGTTGCAAAATATTTGTAAGAATATCTCACCGTGTACAACAGTGGCCATCATTTCTCTTTTTATTGGACCTGATTACTTTGATTTTACCTATGAATCAATTAAAAATCAACCTCACTCATTTCAATACCTATATATATATTTAGACCACAAAGTTAAAACGCCAAAACAACACTTGCATGTTATTTTGACGTAGATACAAGTAGAATATACTACATAGGTAGATATTAACAACTCAGAAGATAGAGATAACGTAGCGATTATAAAGTCGTCTGATCACGACTATTTTAAATAGTGTCTTTGTCTTTTATATAAAGTACAAATGCGTAGGTATGATCTGCCTCTAAGTTCCGAATAGGAGATGATAATTATCTATCTACGCAGTCCGTTTGTATGGGTAGGTATCTACATATTATTAATGTCGTTCATAATGTATATCGGTACATTTGGTATCTACAAGAAGTAGGTAGGTATGTTACAATTTTTCTTTAGAAAAATAAGATTATTTTCAGATTTTAGTATTGTAAACTAAAACCTAATTAACGTAACTGATATTATTCTCCTTTCCTTCTATATGTTACAACCTCTAGAAGATTCATAACTACCTGAAGATAACGCTTGTTTATTTATAATATTAGGTACTTCTACTTCATCACATTATTTAGGGGTAAATAATTTATTACTTTTATTAATTATTGTGATATTTTAGTTTAAAATTATAAACAAGAATATGTTTTAACTCACCTAAACATTGTGATAACAGGATACACTTATTTAAAGTAGGGTGTCCACACGCGTATACGTATACAAATTCAGAGATCGGATATTCGAATGCTTATACCTAAATTTCAGATGTTGGTTATAATGGAAAGCACTTCATTATCGGAAAAACCCAGGATTAACAAAATAAAAACAAAAATATACCTTTAACAGAGCCTCGTTACAACGTTATGTTGAAATAATAATGTTTCTATTCATTTTTGTATGTTTAGTTACATAACACACAAATTCTATACTGATACCTGCATACACATATTGAACGCGGAGTTAAAATGTATCATTGAGTATACATGTTATTACTCTTATTAGTAAGGAATTTATATAGAATTTTATTTTATTGAAAATATTTTTAGAAGCCACTTCCATAATATGTTAGCCAAAAATTTAGGTAAATATTAGCTTGTATAGATGAATATCCGATCTCTTTATCATAAAATATTATTTTGTTTATATTTGGGTGCTCCAGTTCGAAAAAAGGCTAAGTCCTCTTTTTTACTTTTGAGCTATGAGCAAAATAAGCATAAATTATTTTTTTGAAAAGAAATCGCGCGGTGTCTAGAAATGAAAATACCATGTTTTTATAGAACAAAATAAACTCTTTATTTTAGTGTTTAAAGCAAAACTTTTGAACTTATTTTAACACCAATAATTTGAAAAATAAAGATTTGGACTTATGTTAAATAATCAGGACTTAAGGATTTCTCATGGACTTTTCATGGACTTAGGAATTTGATAAATTGAAATAGTTTCTTTAATATACGCGTAAAATCAAATTAGGATAATAATTTTACAAAATCGTACTAATAATTGAGTTTGAAACATAGAATAGTATGGTTTATACATTACTTAATAAAATTAAAAACATTAATCGGAACAGGCTGAAATAAATAAAGGTATAATTCTATTTCGTCATCCAATTCCTCAGCAATTTGAATTTCCTTTAATTCAGCCTGTTCCGTAATCATATTCTCGTAAAACTGTTTTTTATCTTCTGGTACAAATTGCATTAGCATTTGAATATCTTTAGCTATTGAATTTTAATTTCAAGTCCATAGAACTCACTTCAAAGTTTTCTGGAGTCTCGTTGAACAATCCAGCTTCTTGTATAAGTCTGAAGTATCATTACTCATTGTTACTAGTGTGTATAGTTACTTGGGAAGAGCCTCCTCGCGTCGAGATTGGTTACTTGTCCTGCGGACGTTCAGATTCAAGCATCTCCGCTGACTAACTAATCTTCCCACAATGACATGAAAAACCAACTTCAAAATATTGGTCTAAGGGTCTTCAGACCAGGGCCATCAAATTTGTAAAGAACCAACTTTGAGAAATTCTCTTTTCAGCAAGATAATAATTATCTAAATATGTCTATGAGCAGCGAAAAGTATGCAATCAAATTCAATAGATCCTTCCTTCTTTTTTTGAAGTTGGTTAATTTATGTCGGCCGGCACAAAGAAAAGTACTGATGTTTGTTACTTTTTTTAATAAAATAAAAACATTGCAGTTCTTGTGCGTATTACGTACTTTATACCTTGATAATTTCTCGTCAGGATTCATTATGTTTCACTAAAACGTAACACTTTACTATCACACCAAGTAACACTTACAATAACTTTAAAATGTCGAAAGAGGGTACTTTACAAGATATTTTTCACTTAATACCTCAGAAAAAAAACGATCAACAAGTTTAAATCTGCAGCATAATGTTACAAGATTTTTAAATTTAAGTGTTTTTTTAGTAAAATCTTATGGACATAGGGATTTTAGGACTTATGGATTTTTTGAACTGGAAGTGACGTCAATTTCAATTTTTACAATTTTAAAAAACCCACTTAGATATTATATATCAAAAAACCGATTATACCTATCGATAGAGAAAAATACGGTTGATCAGCCTGTGTTGTTAGCGGAAAAAGCCCTAAGTGTGACTTAGGGATTTTTCGAATTGGAGCACCCATTTCCTTTCTACTTTTGTTGGTATGGTTAACACTATAATTTAGTATTTAACACTATGATTGTTTGGTATGCTGCGTAATTTAGCGACATCGATATAAATTAGCTATTAACTTAGAACGAAAAGTGAATAATTATCTGAGACAGTCTGTTTTTTTTATAACGAATAACGATAGAATAGGTTTAAAAGTTTATGAACTGCATAGAAATAAATGTCATATGTTATCAAATGTCACTGAGATTGCCGATTCGATGCCGAATGGGGAGTGACAGCTCAAATAATCAATACAATACACTTGAATACACTGGCTCGGCTCTGGCTCATTCGTCATTTGCTGATTTGATCTGAATAGCTGTATTCTTCTTATCCTTATCAGTGTTTTATTTTAGATATCATCTTCCAACTTCCAAACATAACGCAAACTATTGAAAGAAGGTACAGAGTCTGTCTTTTCATTTGTGAAAGTATTGATGGAAAATTTGGAGGGCGACGAGCAAGCAGACATGGCAACTTCTGAAAAAAATTCGGAAAGTTCACGCTTAGTTACGCCGAATTCAGGAACAAAGCCGAGCTATATAAACGTAGTTAGTAACGTTTGCGCAGTGATACTCATCGGTATAATAGCATATTGTTGCTTCAATGACGGTGTCACTCTCTTCTCCTTTCATCCTACTTTAATGACACTCGGAGTAAGTATATTCAATATTTTGCTAATTAATAATCTATTTTTATCTTACTGGCATTTTAGTATAGTGGTTAGTGACTCTTAACTGCTAAGCTGGAGTAATTGTGCTAAAACTACCACTATGTGGGCAACCAGAGACAACAAGAGAAGCGAAAAACAGCATTGCGGTAGGCTCAGGCTCTGAAGACAGAATGAGCTTGAAGACTGGTCTATTTGAGCTAAAAAGTGGGTTGAGTGGAAAATGGAAAGGGGGAGGCCTTTGCACTGCATTAGGCCAAAAAATTAAAAGAGGGGTAATGAGTTGAAAGGCAAAACATATAAGCATATGGCTCACATGATGGTAAGCAGTGCCTATGAGCACTTGCAACACTTCTTACTTGCACATTGCTGACCCTTAAAAAACCTTATAACTCCTTTCTTAAATAACCCCATGCTATACCTAGTATCATGGGAAAACCTTGGCAGGAACCTTGGACATACCTTTGTATAAACATACTTTTTTACTAGTTGTCAGATCACTTTTTAGCAACGCACTCCAACGGGGAATTCATCCTCAAATCTTAGAACTTCCTCACACACACACAATTAAAAAATTTTAGAAAAAAGAAAATTAAACCAACTTCAAAATACCTATAACATTTGAGGGTGGCCCTCGATTTCCCCTGGGATTCCATTATCAGATCTTGACTTGGTGCCAATGGGACAACCTTAAAAGTATAAATTTCATTTCAAATAAAAAATGAATTTTCAGAATCAGTCCACATATGGGGGAGATATCGGTGAAAATACATTAAAAAAATAGATACAATCTAATATAGCCCCCTACTTTATTGAAGTTGGTTAAAAAAGCTAATCCTATGTAATTCACATGTGTCGGTAGTTTAATAACTATGTTGCATTTTTACAGTGGATGCTGATTATGACATCTGCAATTAACGCTGTTACTCCAGGCGACTTGGCTACAGAATGGATGCCTATAAGATTGAGGAGTGCTCGCCATTGGGTATTACAATTACTAGCTGGTACAATAATAATCATAGGGTTTATTATTATCCTGGCAAACAAAATACGTAAGGATGCACCACATTTTGTTACTCTTCATGCAAAGTTTGGATTGGCGTCATTAATATTCATGACTGCCACAATGCTAGGTGGCCTTGGGGCTCTGTACAGTTTGAAATTGAAATACTACCTTGCGCCACTCTATATCAAACTGATACATGCTTCAGCAGGTCTGTTAACATTTATTTTGGGAACAATAACAATTTTGCTGGGATTTTTCTCAAATTGGTGGCATTTTGGAGATATATTGAGATATGTAGGTTTCACTTTGGTGCTATTAGTTATGGTTCTAACTATACTGAGGCCTAGTTTGAAAATATATTTTCGTCTTAAGGAGAGGCTCGAAAATTCAAATTAAATATATTATTTTATAATGGCTGTAATTCAATAATGAATAAATTATTTTATATTCCAGTATCCTTAAAGGATGTATATATGTATGTATTGCTTTAGTCACTTTACATGAACTATCAAGCTTTGTTCCTATGTGTTATTAGAATAATGTCACAAATTATAATAATTTCTTTATACAGTACAACACATATTGAACTTTTACAGCATTATAAAATGTTTTATAAGGGTCAATTTACACCGTCACACTAGATGATTTGACGAGGACATACGAGGACGGGGCATATTTTAAGATGGCATAGTGACAAAGATTATTATTTACTATACAAATCGTATACATATAAGTCAAAGAACTAGGATAATGCCTTGCAGCGTCGCACTGCTCCATATGGTGTTTCCTCTCTGTGTAGTAAGTAAACTAAAATAAAATTAAAAACTACACCAGTCGTCTCATCGCGTCTTGTGTAAACTGACCCTAATCTGTTAATAACAGTATTGTCAGATCATTATGTTTGTTCATAAGAATGTAGGTCTTGAAAACATTTAAAAATATATTTTTAAATGTTTTAAAGGTCTACATTCTTAGATCAATCAATCAATTTAGATTACAATCCTGGTCATAATATAATATATATAAGATGGTGATATTTTGTTTTAAGTAAACAGTGTTTATTTTAAAAGAAAAAATGTATATATATTAAATATGTAAAGATTTATTATTGTTACAATATTTTTGAAGAGTCATTATTGTTGTTAAGTTAGTAAAATACTATATATAATATAAAAAATGGTAACATTTTGTGTTTGCTTCGGTGCTTATTTGATTTAATTAATTTTATGATATACTTTATATGTCGAAATAAAGTATAGTGTACAACAATATTTGTAGCGATTTTGTATAATAATAAGTATAGGTACTCGTGTCATGAATCCCTTTATATCTGGTGATCTCCGAAATCTCGATTATAATATTTTTATTGTTTAGAATATAATGAAAGCGATAAGAAATATTATAAACCAAATTTAACTGCCTACCGAAGCTATTGATGTAATAATTGAAAGGGATTTATAAAGAGAGTACCTGCCTAGTAGGATTTATGTGAAGTACAATTGATATACATTCAATGTTGTAAGTATTCTGACAGGTACAGACTGGCGAACGAAAGCGAGTGGGAAGCATGCGGGTAGTTATAAAAAAAAACAACCGAGGAGCACTGCCAAACGCAAGCAAGGCTCTCGTTCTAGTTTACTTGCATTAATGATGTCTACACTTGCCCTAAAACATTCACTTTCGTTCGCCTATCCGTATGTGGTATTACATAAGAATATTTTTTCTGGCAACATACACATAGGGTTGAATTTATTAGACCTACAAATTATGTTTTAATTATTATATATAATAAATGTAGGTCATATCAAGATAATAATTGTGTACAATTTTTTAAATTGTACCTCTTTAAAAATATAGGATATCAAGAATATTATTTAGATATCCTGTTTATACATTTTAATGTTCTTTTATAATGTGTATTATATTTGTTACAATTTATAACGTTTCTCTATCTATTGTTTTATATGTCTTTAGCGTGCATATTGCGCCCTGATTTATATTATGTATTTACCTTGGCAGCTCTATAAGCCTCATATTAAAATTATATCGAAAACTTTTTTTGTACCTAGGTAGCTCTCTATGCCAAATTCTATACCTTTAGGTCTTAGCTCAATGTCTACTAGGTGCACCGAATTAAAGTGTAAACTAAATATGTATGATAAATATGTGTAAAGCCGATATGTAAATAACAGGGGTCGTACTATGACGTCCTTCTAGCGGTTTCTTTTTTTTTATTTATTATAAATACGTAAAATTTTCAAAAATCTCGTTACGTAATAAAAACTTTATTCTTTAGCTTTATATACACCTACAATAATATTGCGTAATATTTAAGCTTAATTTATTTTCAATCATTGAGCAGATCAATGATTGAGTAAGCTTAAATTTTATTGTGCAATATTATAAGGTCATTAATTGAAATTCATATTAAGTGCCAAAATGAATAGCTTTATGGGCGTCATGGCAAGATTCCTGAGCGTATATCTTTGCGTTGATTCAATGCGCTTTGATTCGACGAGTAGACGCCCGGCTTATGTGTCCCTTCTAAATAATAAATTAATGTTAGGCATAATAATTATTTACATCTGTGTGTAGTAGTAGTAATATTTAAATACATTACTAACATTCCATAACACATGAAATATGTTTATGAGAGTTAGAGTCTGAAATGTCGAAATACAATGATTAGTTTTCTACATTTTTGAGGCGCTTATAGCCAGATACACCCGCTAATCGGTAAACAAACAGTGGGTTAAGCCACCAAGGGCGCGGTTACCCTATGGATGGGTGACTGCATAGTGGTATTTCATCTGAGCGTCTTCGTGCTTTGCAGGATAAGTTAAAAGTTGGTCCCGACTGTTAACAGTCATTAGATCGTGACAGAGCCCCCTATATGAGCAACCTGAACAACTGTTACTAGGTTGGCCACTAACCACTCGATTAGAAGATTCAAACATTGGAATAATTCATTATTATTACGATGCGTATAGCTATGTGATTTCTTTTCAATGAAATATCAATGTAACTAATTCATCAAATTAGTGCCAAAGGTGGTTAAGATCTCGACCACGTAATAACTACAGATGAACTCTTGCCTCTAGAATTTTTTTTTAAGACAAAATCAGTACCTTACATATGGGCTCCTCTAGATCATTTTATTGAAGACAAAAACTGTAGCTTAATTTTAATGTCTTGCGTTAGGATGTGCTCACTTTGTAGTAGCTAAGTACCTACGAACGTTTCCCAAGTAACAAAGACATAAATTATTGTTTGATAATATCAGATCTTGCTTTAAATGAATACAACTTACTATTTCCTACCGACTAGAAACAAAGTAAGCTAACTTGGTTATCTTTAAAAACAGTTACGAAGGGTAACTCTATAGTTATTACGCAAATGAAGGTTTAGAAGATAAATAATAAAAACTATACATATGTATACCTACAGATTATACTATCTTTGATGTAGCACTGTTTTCGCTTCAAATTATAGCATCAATGTCTATTTATATTTTAGATACAAGTGTACCTATATATCAACAAATAAAGGAGTCAGAAATTACAATAATTTTTTGGATCTAAACATACTCGCGGTCCCCTTTTTTGTTGTTTTTCCCTTTTCTTATACTAACAAGGTGGCAAACAAGCATACCTACGGCCCACCTGATGTTAAGCAGTGACCGTAGCCTTTGGACGCTTGCAATACTAGGGGTATCACTTGAGTGTTGCCAACCCATTATTTTACAGCAGGGCTTTATAATGAGAGTATCCCTGGGATAGGAATACGTTTCTTTCAAAACGCATCCCTAAATGAGCGCTGGAGACCTGTACTCACACACAGGAGCACAACTACACCGCTCTGAGTAGTTATTTGGCTGTGGTCTTCTGTAAGGTGGAGGTCCTTCCCCAGTCGGACTTGCTCGCTAGTACCTACGTCTCTTAAAAAATCCCTTTTCCCCTTCTTCTATTATAAGATAAAATGGTAGTAGCTGAGTTTTGTTTGGCATAACTTATGCAAGGTTAAAGAACAGCCTGGTGTCCTAACTGGTGTACAACAGGTTGCCGCTTATCATCAGGTGAGCCCATTGAACACATGGTTGGCCGCTAGCTCGACTGCCACTGATGTCCTATAAATAAATAAAATCTAGGTAATTGGCCTGAATAACAGCTCATTACCTAATACGCCTGCTTTTAGACGATAGATATATTAGAGCCTCTAATTTAATAGTCGACCGTCCCTTTTAAGAGAGGATATGCTTCTTACGCATACCGCCTCGCCCAGGGAAGAATCCCTGGCGTAATGTTTCTCTAAGTTATAGGAACATAATTACCTATGCAAAAAATTCTACCTACTCTGGTTTGAATAGACCTTTAATTTGAAAACGTTGAGCAAAAACAAATAAATAAATCACAAACTTCTAAAGTTATGCAGCGAACAATTTTTTAAACTACGTTTCTTTTGTTACATTCATAACTATGGCTGTGGTTCGTTATAAACTCGGTAGTAGAATATTGACAAATAGAGAAGTAGCGTACGTGTGGTTTGACAGAGAAAAATGGAAGGAGCTGCACTTACAAGAATATTGCTCATAAATGTAATAATTAAATTATCTCTCTACGAATAGCTGTGCTATAGACGTACCGAAGACTTACTTGAAGGAAATTGTAGTACCTAGGGTACCTACTACAATTTCTTTCAACAATCAACTTGTTATATTATGACGTCTAAACCTTTCCGTTTATTGAAATAATTTTCGTTGAAAGTTTTCCTTTTTTATTGTTGTCCACATAGAACGCAGTAATCGTACTAATCGCTCAGCGAGTTCAGCGTCTAAAGTTCTAATCATATAATATGTTTAATGTATTCTGTGGCTTAGAAAGATTCTTTTTTTTGCATTTGACTGATAGACGATTGCTTTTTGACAGTTGTTGTGTGTCAGTAGTGTCAGTGTCACTGTACAGAGTACACTGTTGTTCAACTGTTCTGTTCAGTTATTCCAGGTACCAGTCTCGAAAATAATAATTCCGAATAAATAATTTGTGACTATTATGAAATAAAACTAACTACAGTTGAAAATCTTGAACAAATTTTAGGTAAATAATATAATTGTTTGTTGTAAATCATAGATCTTTTTCGGGTTAATAGTGCACGTTGTTATCAGGGTAATTTATCGGTTATCTAAATTATTTATTTAGAGCAATTTCAAGTCTAAATAATAATTTTACTATGATAAAAAGAAGCGGCAACGTTAATTTGAAAAGCACATGTTGTATAAAACCTAATATTAAATTGAAATTTGTTTGTAATATTGCGATAAATATCTAACCATTTAAAATTTGATCATGCGTGTCAATAGTAAACTTGATAAAATTTATATCATAAATACCTAATTATTTTATTAATAACAATAATATATTGTTTCAGCTCACAAATTGATAAGTTATTACAGATATAAATATAGTAAACCATGTCTTCGGATTCATCGGATACTCTCAGAAGTGGTGTTATAGATTTTATAGCTGGCTCCCTGGGTAAGTTATTACGGTTGACTTAACGACACACATACCCTTTGTGTGTCGGCTTCTTTTTTACTCTTTAACTAATTGTGAATTCCTGATTTAAAATACCGGGTCAGGCAGTGTTACTAAAATTTTCAGTAAAAGCACAGAGTCAATTTTTTAATGTTGGGATTCTCTAATGCTAACAGTTCTCTGGGGCATATTCATATGAGTCGTTGGCATTTTGTCCTAGGCCTTTGGAAATGAACCCAATGTTTGCATAGTCTGTACACACACTTTGCCCACACTGCCCTCCAATTGATAGACAGTAGAGTTTTGCAGTTTAGACATATGTATGTGTTACCTGAATGTGTTTCTATTATAGTTTATATTTCCCTAATCAGGTGGAGTCGCTGTAGTATATGTAGGACAGCCACTTGATACAGTAAAAGTAAAAATGCAAACGTTTCCACACCTGTACAAGGGTATGTATGAATGTTTGAAACAAACAGTGAGAAACGATGGTGTGTTCAGAGGTTTATACGCAGGCACAACACCTGCTATCATGGCTAATGTAGCTGAGAATTCCGTACTATTTGCTGCTTACGGATATTGTCAGAAATTTGTGTGCGGTCTTACTGGAGTAGAGGTAATATTTATTTTGTTTACTTTAAAAAATACTCCTGCAATAGGTATCTAGCCCTGTGTTGCTTGAGACTTTACATAAAATTATTGGTTTCAAAATGCACCCAGACTTGGAACACCGATTTGTGGATTACATCATTTTTTATACCAAATTAAACCCTTGGTGAATTTTTCGTCAGGTCTTTAAGAGAGGTAGGACCCACAACACACAGAGGCGTAATTGTCTTAAGTAATACTTTAAAAAATTATTTTGTTGCAAGAGTAGTTTTTAAAAAGCTTCTACTCTCCGATGATATCACACAAGATATTGTTACTGTAATTGAAATGGTAGATAAAACTTATCTATAAGGTTAGAAATATGTGATCTCACAGTATGTTCAACATGTCCATAATGATATTTTTATCATTAGTCATTGTTCGGAATTCTAAGATACTTATGTAGAGAATTGCAGAGATTGTATAATCGTAACTACATTATGGCCTTGGTTAATGCATCCATATTAGAGCAAGTAATTAATGTCTGACGACTGATGATATATTGAATAAAAACCTGTTTTGAACATTGTTTTCACTGTCTAGTTCTGTCTGTGTGTTAGTCTGTTCAGGAGAAGGAACTCGGATAGCACACTTAGTGCGTCTGGACCGGAAACCGAGCACAGGTTCGAATCCTGCTCCAGGCTCGACTTTTTCCACAAAGCTTTAAATATAACCCCTTTTTTTATATATAATAGTCATAATGATACGTATCGGCAATACTTATACGGTGACCACATACGTATCATAATGACTATTATGTGTGTAATTTCTAGATCATACATTTTTTTGTCCCGTGTGAGGTTCGAACCCACAACACGCCGCGAAAGGCATATGGTGACCACTTTAAAACACTAAACACTGTTGGACATGGATCTCCTCTCCTCTGTGGCATAGGACTTAATCGGTAAACCACACACACCTTATGCGTGTTGGTGAATCAGACATGCCTTTACAATTTCTGAACTCACTTATTTTATTCATTTATAAGTAAGTATGTTTCAGAAAGTAGAACAGTTATCGACACTGGGTAACGCATCAGCTGGTTTCCTAGCCGCGTTCTTCTCATCATTCTCTCTGTGCCCCACGGAGCTGATCAAGTGCCAATTACAAGCGATGCGGGAAGTCAATGTTCACGGAGGACAAACAGCTGTACGATGATCGTTTTGGGTATTTTATTGTTCTTGTATTTTGATTTTAACTAAGCAGTATAGATAGCCGGCTTCGCACGGGACATTTAGTTAGTCTTCTTTGGCATCCCGTAATTTTTTTAAATAAAATGTAGCCTATGTTACCCGCTGATAATGTAGCTTTCTAATGGTGAAAGATTTTTTTAGAACGGTGGCGGTGGAGCAAGATTTCGTAAATTTCATTCTTAGATATCTATTTGACATAATGATGTGTAGGTAATGCAATTGTAGATAACAATAATTGTTATGTATTTAAGTATCTACCAATGTATGTGGTTCAAACTCGCATGCTTGAAAATCAAGTCTTACTTCACGTATGGGTAGGTTGGTGGAGTAGGTATGAAGCCCCTTGGAGAAAAGGAAAAAGTGATGCCTTGTTTTAAATAGATTATTTTATTAACACAGATTTATATCCTCCATAGCAATTAGCCAGGTCTGTGTCACCCGTAAAATATAATAAATTTTTTACCTTACAAGTAGGTTGATAAGATAGATATACATATACTTACTGCTTAATTAAAATCATGTATTTACTACATACCATATTATTATACTAGCTGTTGCCCGCGGCTCCGCCCGCGTGGATATCGGTTATCTCTATAAAAAGTAGCCTATGTGTTATTCCAGACCGTAATTTATCTCTGTGCCAAATTTCATTCAGATCCGTTTAGTAGTTTTTACGTGAAAGAGTAACAAACATCCATCCATTCATCCATACTTACAAACTTTCGCGTTTATAATATTAGTAGGATTAAAACATCTTAAGCCGGGTATCAACATTGCGAGGCTGCGTTCAGATTGGCTCGCGAGGCAAACGCGTCTCCACATCACGAACCTGCCACGCTCGGCATTCCTCGTATAGCCTCGCGATGGGGATACCCGCCTTTTAGCCGAGTATCGAGATTGCGATGTTGCTCATCTGGTGCTCGCATTGAGCAAGAAGATCGACAATATTCAAATTGCCTAGTGAGGCAAACGCGTCTCAACCTCGCGAGGAATGCCGCTCGAAGCAGCCTCGTGATGTTGAAGCCCGCCTCAATGTATGCATTCTTATTACTTATCAGTTGATATTTATTTACGTTATCCAAGTAATTTACGCATCTATCTTTTTTGCGCTATATGTTTATTGTGACCGTGAAATTAATTCAATATTAGATACGATGCGCGTTGTGCATTCAAGTGCACACAATCATATCCCGTACTTTTATGCTGATTGAATAGGTCCTGAACGGTAGGTATTTATATTGACATAATGCGGCAGTGTCCTCACTACAAGAAAGTCTTCCTTATATTATGTCTCTTAGGTAATATGTGTTGACCGGGGTTTTAACTTTTCAGGTAAAGCCATTGCAATTGACACAACAGATATTTAAAGAGTATGGCATTCAAGGACTTTTCCGTGGTCTAGTACCTACCATTATGAGAGAGATGCCTGGATACTTTTTCTTTTTCGGTGGATATGAAGGTTTGTATAATTTCATTATGTTTACTGCTGGACATAAGCGTTATCTGTTTTTTTATATAACTTAGATAGCAAATAAGCATACGGCCCTCCTGATATATCCTATAGACGCTTGAATATCACTTGCGAGTGGCCAACCCAAAAATTTAAACAGCAACATTTTATTTTGTGATGAAGTATCCCTGGGATAGGGAAATGTTTTGTTGGAAATGCATCCTTAAATGATCGCAGGAAATCTGTACTCACGCACAGGAACACAACTGCACCCGCCGCGTGCAGTTTTTTGGCTGTGGTCTTTTTTCCAGTCGGACTTGCTCACAATAAATAAATATTTTAACAACTTTAAAAAATATTTTCAGGTGCTAGAGAGTTTTTAAGAAAACCAGAACAGAGTAAAGACGACATAGGCTTTTTGAAGACAATGATAGCAGGCGCCGTTGGCGGTATAGTGCTATGGACAGTTATATTCCCAACAGATGTTATCAAATCGAGGGTGCAAATATCTAACAAGAAGCAAAAGTTTCTCACCGTCGGATATGAAATAGTTAAGAAAGAAGGTTTGTTATCTACTATTATTATATACCTACTAGCTTTTGAACAGAGCTTCGCCCGCGTGAATTGAAACATATATTTAAAAATATATAACCTGTGTGCTATTCTGATGTATACTATAACATTGTAAAGTTTAAACAAAATTCGTCTAGTAGTTTTTGCGTGGAGGAGTAACAAATCGGTTGGTTACTAGGTCGTCGGTCCACCTTGTTTGAGGCCTGCCTAAATAGGATATATTTAGGATGTTTTTATACTACTTAAATAAGCATACGGCTTCGTCGGTTACTTTCCCACTTGGCCACCACCGCTTTTTAAATAATAGTAGGTATTTATTATGACGTAGGTATTTATGCGACAGTGTCCTTACTATATAGAGTCTTCCTTACACTATGATATCACTACTTACACCACATACAAAGATCACATCTCATGCACATTACCACAAATCACTTTTGGTCTCGCTTTTTAATCACAATCCAATCGGTACGAAGTTAATCATCATTTTAAGCTGTAAATCTATCATATTGAAAAATACCTTATTAGATTTATTTGATTGGAATAATTCCATCTTCTCAAATCTAACGGTATATATTGGTTAAGGAATTTCTATAATAGATATAGGTATAAAACCCACATGCGTTGCACAGCCAACTATGCAGGATATAATTATAGTGCAGAAGTGTCTGCAAACACAGGTGCACTCTCATAGTCCGATGGGACAGCATAACGACACGACCGGAGGGACAGGCTCTACGTGCTTCCCGAGGCACCAAGGTCTTGCTGTGTTTTTAGTATAACTTACATCCTTCCGTGGCTTTACCCGCGTTTTCTGTGAAACTCTTGAAATGTCGAGATTAAAAATATACTTAACTAGCTGTTGCCCGCGGCTCCGCTCGCGTGGATTTCGGTTATCGCTGCAAAAAGTAGCCTATGTGTTATTCCAGACCATAATCTATCTGTGTGCTAAATTTCATACAGATCCGTTCAGTAGTTTTTACGTGAAAGAGTAACAAACATCCATCCATCCATTCTTACAAACTAAGTATTAACACTATTAGTAAGGATATAGTCTCTTAATATATTCAAGGATTTGTATTAGGTAAGTAGTGTATTGTAGCTTTTTATTAGTGAAATTAATTTTGCAATCGATATAATAGTTCTAGAGCTTGCTACCTACATTATTTCGCTAAGTAATTTTTGTTCTTTATAATATTAAGTACCTGTTTGGTGAAGTAATATTATGACCTGATTTCGATAAAGATAACAGTGCTACATATCAAAAGCATTGTTTATTTATATCTAGAATGATATTTAAACTCAGTAGGGCGTTACCCCCTAGGTTAATACCATATTTTGTACGAACAGTACGTATGTTCGGCATTTTTTATAAACTTACTTTTTTTTTTTTGTTATAAAAGAACTTCCGCACTAGGGAACAAACTCTTGTACCGCAGGGGTTTTTACAATTCACGGACACAAATTACATGACTCAGAACATTTATGGATCAAAGTTTTTCCCGTGTGGAAATCGAACCTACGACCTTCTGCTTAGCAGTATGGATCACTAACCACTAGACCGACGGGCCAGTCTTATTTATTTATGTGATAACAACAGCGGTTGATATAAACAGTGTGTTTCATAATATAATTACATGAGTGGCCAATAATAGTTATCCACGACAGATTTATTTTATTTATTTTTATTTAAAAAAAAGACAACTCCCGCACTAGAGAACAAGCTCTGTGTCGCGGGGGACTTTACAAACATACAATTAACGGACACAAATTACACCCAGACTCAGAGGAACTCTTTGCGGGTCACACAAAGATTTGTCCTGTGTGGGAATCGAATCCACAACCTCGTGCACAGCAGGCGCATACTGCGGCCACTGGACCACCAAGGCAGTCAAAAGGATTCACATTATATGTTTGACAGTCAACAGTTTTCTCGTTTAACATTTTCGCGCGCGTCCTCCCATGCCCTCGCGTACTAGTCTAGCCTAGTCATGTTCATACATGGCCTTATACATATATACGCCACTGATACTTACATAGTCCGTATTTAAATGTAATATGTAAGTATTTAGGCTAATTCCGCAATAAAAATCATTGTTTCATTAAGATTACATTCGCACGCGATAATGTATTGCCCTTCGCGATGACCTAGTTAATACAGGAAAAGATAACCGGACAATCAGAAAGACATGTTATTTGGAATTATAAGACGTTTATACTCGTAATATATAATGTAGGTATTGTAATATATTTTATCACAAGTTTTTTTATTTTGACTATGCCAATAGTCTGTGTGGTGACGGATTAAGAATACAAATTTCCACCCCGTTCAATACCGAGGGTGTCGTAAGGATCGACTAAGGGAGTAACTCAACAACATCCACTGCAAAAGAAGGAAAACTCGGAGCAAAACCCTATACCAGCACGTCTGAACAGCGTGATATAGTAGGCTGATATCTTTCCAAATGTGTGGAGGAGACCCGTGCCCAGGAGTAGGACGGTTATCGGTTGAGATAAAGCCAATACAAAGGACTGCCTTGGTGGTCCAGTGGCCGCAGTATGCGCCTGCTGTGCACGAAGTTGTGGGTTCGATTCCCTCACAGGATAAAACTTTGTGTGACCCACAAAGTGTTGTTCTGAGTCTGGTTGTAATTTGTGTCCGTTAAATGTATGTTTGTAAAGTCCCCCGCGACACAGAGCTTGTTCTCTAGTGCGGGAGTTGTCTTTAAAAAAAAATATTAAGTGACAAGGTGATCATGATCAAGTATTCGTAACTTGTTACGATGAAATTGTAAAACTTTCATTGACTGTCTCCAGTGCTCATTTAGGGTCAGGTTCCTTTTTAAAAAAAAATCATATCCCAGCTTTACCTTCCCGTAACATAAAATACTGGTGTTAAAAGTTTATGTGGTGGCATCACAAGCGTGTGACAAACAAACAGGCTATCTGATTGGCTATATTATAGCAGTAGGTAATTTACTTATATTAATATAAAGGTGGCCGAGTGGGAAAGTATCCGACTTGGACGCAAGAGGTCTGAGCTCAATCCTTCTTTGTCGAATTTATATGTACTTATGAAATTTAACACCTGCTAAGGGTAAACATCGCGAAGAAACCCACATGTCATAGAAGAAATCCTAAAGACGTTTTAATGTCTGATTCACCAACATGCATGAGGCCAGCGTCTCTCTCTCTCTCTTTCTCTCTTGATAGAGGAGACGAGGACCATGCCCAGCAGTGGGACATACATAGGTTGCTATATTTAATATAAATATATTTGTTTACAGGAACACTGGCACTGTACAACGGATTGAAACCAACGTTAGTGAGAACGATTCCCGCGACGGCGACACTCTTCGTTGTTTACGAGTACTCAAAGAAATGGATGCATCAAGCTCTTGATGAATGTTGATTGAGCTCATATGTGATATAGTTAAAATTATTTTTTTAAGCTTTTATTAGCATTTAAGCGTTGACATTGTACCTATGTACAATTTTCTATTAAATTGTATTTATGCTAGATATAGGTCACCTTATTTTCATAATATTCTTAATTTCTGTAAACTTGTGCATCGCCCACCTGTTTGGTGAAGATATATTATAAATGCCCGCAGCTCCACCCGCGTGGATATCGGTAATCGCACAAAAACTCTTGACCTTCAAACTATAATCTATCTCTATGCCAAATTTCATCCAGATCCGTTCAGTATTTTTTTTTATAAAAGAGTAACAAACATACATCTATAAATTCTTACATACTTTCGCGTTTTTAATACCTATTAGTAGGATATTGATATTATTACCAAAGATACACAGAATGATCGCGGTTGCAACTGTTTTAATATAACAGGAAATTTGGGTGCTATCCTGGTCACGATCGCACAACGCACAACTGTTTTTAACTACTAAATAGGCCACCGGTGTGCGTGAAACCGGACTAAGTGACCAGATACTGTGCTCATTGATTTCTATTTAAAATCTATCTCAGACACACTTAAAAGTAAACTATCCAAAATTTTAGATCAAATATAAATTGGAATTCAATTATAATGTACAATAGCCACGGAACAACTTCCAGGATTATTTGGCGAAAGCATACGACTACATTCCATAAACTACCTATTAAAACCAAAGAAAAGGCCTGCCTACTATCCTAAACTATATACCTAATACAAAAGAGACGAGATCGATTTTGCAGAGGGAAAGCTAAACAAACGACCTAATCATTCAAAACGATATATCATGAAATTAGTATAGGTTTCGCTTCGGTTAGTCGACAGAGTACACTGTCATTTAGTAGCCTTCTTATAGTTAATTCAATTACCTATATCAAAGAGGTATATAAATACTCAAATAGATGACGCGAAAGTGCAGACCGTACTGACAGGGACAGGCGCCTGCGGGGAGATAGGAAAGGAAGCGGGCGGGTGAATCCCTAATTCCTACCTTATGATTTTGACAGCTCCAACCTCCAACACAGTTACAAAAATGCACAATATATCAGCCGTACAGTGCTGTTTTACTTAAACTCACAGACTGTTAACACAGTGTCTGCCTCAGTGATCACCAAAGCACATTTGTGTCTGGGGAACTCTGGATACCCCAAGGCACTGTACTTGGTCCCGTACTGTTTCTAGTGTACAGTTAGCATAAAAAATGCAGCATAAACAAAAGTTGACAATATAAAAAAAAAGTGACATTTTACTTTTATACAATGTATAAAATCTACTATATTCACATTCTATGCCTCTCCGAACTATATTCCCTATACAGACTTATACACATATCTATCATTATAATTTTTGTTTTTCATAATAATTTTATTTTATTTATCATTATGTATCTACTTTGTTAACATATACTTTCTTAATCTATGAAATTCCTCTGTGTCATATGTTAAAAGAGACTGGTTCCCATAACACAGGGTATATAATTTGTGGTGTAATACCTATGCAATGTAAACATATTGTTAATTATTTTAACGATAATAATAAATTATTATTACTATTGAATATTTTCTTTGCTAAACATATCTATGTATATTTTAAAATTCATAATTATATTAATCTTTTTAAACTTGAAAATACACTTTGTAGACGGCCATTCAGAGGCTCAAGGATATATAATGCTTAGGGGCCTCTTCGGTCAATTTTAAGGCCCTTTTAGGTCGTCTATGGGCCGTTGAGAGCGCAAAGTTTGTAAAAAATATGATTGATCTTAGAGACAAACTTGTCGTTATTTTTCTGTGAGCGTACTTAAATAAAACGAAAACAAGCTTGGTTTTGAGGAGTAAATTATTTTCTGCTCCATGCTTTGACTAATATCGTTTCCTAGCTTAGTTAAGTGCAAAATTGTGTCATCCACTCATCCGTATCCTTTTTTTATATTGCGTGGGTATATGTATTATGTACACACCGGGCCAACGAACATTCGCTGGCATTGGCGAATTGGCCGCGCACGCACGTAGGTACGTCAAAACACACTCTATGGTCGACCAAACGTTTGTTAGCACCGATTCCGGCTTGCATTCCCAATTTGATCATAGACAACGACAGAATAATTATAATTTATATTAGATACCGATCTTTGTTTTGCTTCATAATAAAAGTAAACCTTTTTATCTACTTGCGTGTGTAGCAGTTAGCGTAGCCTATGGACGCTTGCAATACCAGAGGTATCACTTGCTTGTTGCCAACCCATTTTTTTACACCAGGGCTTTACGGTAGCAGTATCCACAGGGATTTTGAAAGAAACATATTCCTATCCCAGGATAAGAATATGTTTATTTCAAAACGCAGCTCTACATGAGACCTGGAGAGCTGAGCCTGTACTCGCACCAGGAATACAACTACATGCTTCAGATCGCCGGCACACGCTGATGAACGATCGTTTGCGTTCGCTAAACCATCCACACCGGGCCAACGAACCCATTCGTTGGCGTTCGTTGGCCCGGTGTGTACGTAGCATTAGGATATTGTATTTTGGTGGTCAATCTATACAGACCTTTAAAAATTATATCGCCAATAAAACTACTAAAGCGCCAAAATGGTACTTTTGAAAAATGAGCTTCTTCTTCTTATCGTATGGTTAGTGGCCAACCTGGTGACGAGAGTTATTTAGATCGCCCATATTTAGGCCACTGTCGTGATCTAACGACTGATAACAGTCGGGACCGACTTTTAACGTGCCCTCCGAAGCACGGAGACGCTCAGATGAAATACCACTATGCGGTCACCCATCTATAGGGTTACCGCGCCCTTGGTAGCTTAACCCGCTGATCGTTTACCAAACAATGAGCTTCATATTATATATCGCAAAAGCACCATTTTATAGCTTATGTAGTATTCCTTTCCGATTATATATTCCGATATTTTGATTAGGGGAAAATTGGTCAGCTACCCAGCTTAGCAGCTATGCATGCGTCCTTATTACATAAAAACACTGCTGTATTCCATACTTTTTGTCCATGAGAAAATTATGATCTTGCTCTACATTGAAACTGTGGTAGCAAAAAATTGCACATAACTTGTTGCATATTTGGCAAAAAAGCATTTTTTTTCCTTTATTTAAATTAGGGACTTATATACTAAGTATATGACAGTCCCATCGTACCTTATTCTAACACTGTACTACAAACAACATTATATACTAATTAGACTTAAATAGAAGACTTACGAATCTAAACAAACTTTTAGCGGCATCAGACCACGGCGAGGACAAAATTTCCTGAAACAGTCCCATATTACTTCGTGCTAGTTGTAGATCACTCAGCAAAATCTCTTTTTTGGTTTGAAACCGAACACATTCCGTCACAAAAAAGCATTCATTTATTTTAAAACTAACTACATATTTGTGACCAAAAAAAAATAGGTCCTGTCCGCACAGCGATATTTCACCGCGTTTTTTTTTCTCGCAAGTCTGCAACAAATAAGACCTCATAGGAGTAGCCGCACTGGTTATTAAAAATTCACGCGGAAAAAAAAAGTATGATTTGATGCAAAATGAACACGATGCGATGTGGATTTATTTCTGCGCGAATGTTTTGTGCAGCATAAAGTACTTATGGCTATGGCCGCACTGCGAAATAAAATTCGCGTGTTTGGCTCAGTCGTGCTATTGACAGGATGTCTTTGAAAAAATCGTACGAAATTTTATTCGTACTAGTGTAATTCCTATCACGGAATATAATAAGCAAAATGCTGTGCGGACAGGGTATAAAGGCTAATTCACGAAAATATGTTTGTTCTGCGTCATTCACAGACAATTTACTGTCGTCATGTCTATGACGATTTGTTGACAGACAGAGAAAATTTGATCACAGAGTACTTGGCATCAGACAGATAAAAAGAAAATATTAAAATTATCAATATTTTTAGTGTTATTTATAGCGTAAAATAATTAGGTGTCAATATAAAAAGGTACTCTGTGATCAACATTTATTTAACGTTAAAAATATTTATATAATAACATTGTAATGTCATCTGACGAATATCAAGTGCAAAATATTTATAGGTATTCAAGAAAATCGTACAAAAAAAGAGGAAGAGGAATACAAGATGAAGATAATCTATTATGTCCACGTGAAACCATTGACATAGAAGCACCAGACAATTCGTTAAGAAGTGACACACTGGCTGTTACCCCACCACAACAAAGCTGCAGCTGTGAACTAGACCCTGAAAACGAAATTGCCAATATACTCAATAAAAAATGTCCTGTTATTACTCTAGCACAAAAGCAATTACAACAACTGTTAGATGAAACTGATAAAATACTTTGTGATAATTCGAGATGCTGCAGGTAGGTCGAGATCTTTCTATAACATTGTAGTTAAGCTAGTCCCTAATATTAATTTTATTAATAGTTGCTGAAGTCTATGGATACTTCCAGTTCCAGAAGCATCAAACAGGCTTTGTGGATCTTATGAAACCAGGCTGTTTTTTTTTTCTTTCCACGGTGACCAAATAAGGATAAGACTCGCCCGATGGTAAACATCACCGGTAGCCAATGGACCAATAATATTATAATAAGAAAGACGTAGATATCGCTTAAGAGCACGGAAAACGTTGCCGTCAACAGTGGCTTCATTTCATATAGCACTATCTCTTTGTATTATACGTTCTGTATTATCTATCGCATTCATACTTGAAATCTATAACAGCAAGTACCTTCAAAAACATAGGAACAAAATGAAATGCCGCTTAGTATAAAGGTAGTTTATCTTTCTTTATAATATCATTGCTATGAACGCTTGCAAAACTAGCAGCATAAATGACTTATTGTCGACCCTGTCTCTTAACATCAGAGTTTTGTGTATGTTAACCCTGTGATAAGAAAACCAATAAAACCGCTAACTGCACGGTTAGTTCAGTGACCTCGCCATTTACCACTGCGCGGCGTGTTGTGGTTTCGATCCCCACACGGGACAAAAATTTGCATGATCCATAAACGGTTGTTCCGAGTGTGGGGTGTCCGTTAATTGTATGTCTGCAAAGTCCCCCGCGACACAGTTCTTGTTCCCTAGATAGGTGTTCGAGTTGCCTTTAAAAGAAAAACGAACGTTCCCATAAATAAGCACTGGAGACTTATACTCACGCACAGGAACAACTACACCACAGTATGTACTTAGTCATTTGATTGTCGTATTTTGTAAGGTGGCAGTCGTTCACTAGGTGGGTTGCTTGTGCTAAATGCGTATTTCTTGCATATAGGTACTTGGGAGTACGAGTTTATAGGTTTGCCAATTACCTTCCTATATTTTTTCTAGTAGTTCTCGCTCGCTAAGGGCGATAGAGCGCAGTGTGTTCAGGGTGAAGCTCATCTACCACATATCTAATACCTACTGTAAACAGTGTATACACGCTCACGAGTAAGTATTGCACAAGGCTTAGATTGGGAAAGCTGAGGAACATCTACAGAACGCATTGTGACAAATGGTTGAAAGTGTCATACTGTGCCTGAAGACTATAGATGTCTTTACCGAGGAACGTACAGTGTTGGCATTCAATAGAAAAGTGTGGAAAACCATGAAGGTTTCTGCTCAGCAGTAGGAAAAAATAGGAAGAGTTTTCTTTTTTTTAGAACCTGTGTCGCGAGGGTCTTTAAAAACATACTTATATAGAAATAACTTTTGGATCACATAAAGTTTTTTTCTGGTAGAAGTCGAACGTGCATCACTCGGAGCGGTTTTGGTGACTACCTTAAGGCGCAATTACACTTGGTCGTTAGCCCGTATTCGAGTGCACGAAAGACGTTACGCAAATTCTGACAACCGATGCTTTAATCAAAAACAACAAACGACCCAGCGCCCAGGAGAAAGCGAACCCAAGAGAGAGCTAGCGACCAAATGTAATTGGGCCATACATCACACGTGCAGTAAAGTGCAGTTGCTGTCTTTTCCAATCTGATATAGAAGAACGTACCCTTCGAGCCCTCCCGGCAAGAGTTAGGCACGACTGTGAGTTCTATGATCCACGAAAACGTCCGCTGGTGCACATAGGCCCTGGAATGTTCAAAACGTCGAGCTCGGACCTGTTTTTTTCACATTGCTTCAAACATAGCCATTTGAGCTATTGCATAGCGAAAATGCTAAAAAATAAATATTTAATAGGTATGTAGTTACCCATTATCTAATGATTGATGTTTTGTTGCAGATCCGTGTACGACTTTCTATGCATATGTAAGGCAGTTTTGAGTCAAGACAGATGTCGATGTGTCCTAGTAGTGTTAGTTGTGTTTTCATTTGTGTTTGGTGTTTTGTTCGGAGCTGCATCGTGTGGAACTTATCTTGGACGGTTTAAAAGCCCTATATTTCAATGTGTCGATAATTATTTTATTCCTAACTCGTACCCTAGAATAGAAGACTCATATCGTAGTGTAGTGTAAACTATGTAAATACGCTAGGCACAAATACTCGTATAATATTTTTTTATTTACTTGTTATTTTGCATTAAAATTCAGCCTTCCGTTGTTTCAACAATGTTTTAGATACAATAATAAAAATTTGTCTTACTGCTAAGGTATTTATGTTATTTGGTACATTTCTAGTACCTACTTAGGTACCTACGTTGTCGGGTGTTGTTACAGCACGTGCCCAATCGTCGGATCCGTAGGTATATTAATCTCTTGTCGTGGACTCTGTTCACACTAGTCTAATGTATATATCATACACCTTACAGGAACCCATAGCCAAATAAATACATACACCGGTGTTGTGTGCCTGTGTGTAAGTATAAGTTTCCAGCCAAAAATCTGGTGCGCCTCTACCACAGAAATATACTATTTCTGTGGCCTCTACCATCTATCATATACCTACCTAAATCCAAAAAGGTCCCATCTTTGTGGAAGGTAGCCGATGGTCAACTAATCACTAAAAAAAGGTGACCGATGATCGGACATGTTAAGTTAAACTACAGGACAATAGCAGATACTTACCTATATCATATTCAATAAGTGAAAAGGCCTTCCTGCTGAGGGAAACATGATTTTAAAGGGTCGGCAACGCGCGAATAATATGGCCTTGCATACCTCCATAGGTTATGGTACCTAACTGCTTACCATTGTACCGAAGGTATGCTTGGTTGCCTCATCTTAGTAATATTAAAAAAGTGAGCAAAAGAAATTATAATCGTCGAAAATAAGCAACTAGGTGCCTACTTAATTACTTAACAGCAAGCAGATGTGGCTATCTTTCAAATTACTTACAAACATGCTATTTACCTGATCTTAAAATTGGGCCTCCCTGTACCTACTATCCTAGTCTAGTTTTATGGAGCGAGTTAGGTACTAACTACAGAATCATATACTTAGTAGAAAACATTTACTACGACCGACAGAATTATACCTATCTATTGAGATAGGTATCGTTCTGGCGGTCGTAGACTCGCTGCTTAAAGCTAGATTAGCTAGGATAATAGGTCAGTACCACTGACGTCATATCAGGTTTAGGTTGACCACCCGTGAACGTGAACGGCGGGTGTTGGTGCACAGGGGGTTTTAGTCGGTGTGCCGGACGCCTACAGTCTTTGAACCGGAGAGTCCGGCATAACCGCCTCGCTTTCCCAGGCGGGGGTAATACGTACGCATATTATAACAGCAATGTTCAATATCAAAACATAATATTTGTAGGCGTACCCGATGTAGTGTACTACCAATAGACTATTAAAATCTGGCATATAAAAAACTAAAGCATTTTGCGCCGTTTAATTACCACCAGACATCAGCTCGGCGGCGGATTTTGTTTTTCGTTGCATATCGTATTGGTAATACTACTAAATAGTTACGCTTAGCTACTAAATACTATAAAATAATAGAGCAAGTTTCATTCGATTTCATGACTTCCCACCTGCCATTCTGTCGAACACAATAATATTTACCTAATAGCTACCCCAGTGCGACTGCCCCTTCCCTTGATCCAGGCCTGTAGTAGGTACAGGGAGGCCCAATTTTACGGACATGTACGCCAGAACGATACCTACCACAATAGATAGGTATCGTTCTGGTGGTCGTAGTAAAATTGAATACCGTATTAATAACCTACCTACTTCATTCGAAACTTTTTTTTTAAGATAGGTCACAAATTAATTGAGCAAGCCCGACTGGGAACGGACCTACACCTTACAGAAGACCGCAGCTAAATAACTACACACAGCAATGTAGTTTTATTTTGTTCATATGTGTGAGTAGGTACCGTACCTCTGCTTGTTTGCCACCAAAGACGACCGTATGTATGGGTTACATTAATTTTCTTTCTCTTTGTTAGTAGAGTAAGTACCTACCTACTGTAAAAGTAAAAGTCTATACAGATAAATAGCTATAGATAATATTTTACGTTCTTGTTGGCGGCGCAACGAGTCACCTTGTAGTAAAGGTCATTGACCTTTCATTATTTTATTTGGCTCAAACAAAGGCAATTATTAATAAATATAATTGTATTGCTGAATCAATAAACAAGTTTTATTTATTATAATATACCCTAGTATTATATACAGTACCAAATAGTTCTGGGATATCAATATTAGACTATTCATTTAACTTCTTCCAGTTACATAAATATGAATTTGGACAAGAAGTGTTTCATTAAGTACCTCTTAAGGTATGTAACCATTTAATACATGAGTAATGTAGCATGAAAAGGTTTGATATGAGTTCATGACTGATTAAAACAAAGGAGCCTTTGGCTCCAAATATACCTAAACTAAACTGCATCAAAATCGAGATGAACTCTCTATTACAGATAAATTTTGCATTAATTAATCAGTTGTTAGCCCCTTATGTACGGTACCTGCTTAGAATCAAACCTATTTTACATTAGCATAGACAAATTACACAGCTGGGAAAGTTCTCATAATGGATAATTTCATTTGAAAGTCTAGTATTCTGATGCAGTTTATAATGTCTGTGTATTTATATAATGAATGAGTTCAATAATTTGACCAAATACTTCCCATGAAGGTTTTATTCAAAGAAATTAAAATACAGTTTGGAAATGTATTCTACAATCAACTCAAAATATACCAGTGATATAATCTGATAAATTACAATAAGCACTAACCTGCACAGATAGTAGACAATTTAATGCTTCTATTAGTCCCTGTTTGACCTTTTAAATGGCATGGTGAGATACAGTAGACAAATAAAATTGAGCACAACATTCTAACATAGACACTCTTTTTTTGAGAACTTTATATTTCAACTCTACCTTACCATCGCATATTAAAGGTTTTCACAATACTGTAATTTTAACACCTACTTGACGCAGACAACAATTAAATAGTTACAAACTTATAACATATTTTAGTAAATTAATTATGTCTTTACAGTGAAATTATAATATAATACTACAGTTTGCATATTACTTTTCCTCGCACCACTCATTCTCCTTGCGAACCTGGTCTTCTTCAGCTGCCGTAAAGTCGTTTTTGATGTTGAAGGTTTTGCGTATTTCTTCAGGAGTTTTGCCCTTGATCATATTAGCTACAGTTTTGCACGTGACATCGAGTAATCCTTTGATATCCAAATAGTTCGCAGCTAGAATGAGTTCAAAAAGGGTGCCTTGATCAACTTTTAAAAAGTCAGCATCCCATGAAGAGATATCGTCTGTTCGTTTTTCTTTGTTTTCATCGTCTTCAGGCAGCGGCGGGTCGTCTTTATGATATGTAGCCCACTGAATTACTTTTTTCAGTATAGCAGAATTTACGTTAGGCAGCGGAACGACTTCTTCCTCGTCGTCTTCCATCCCTAAATCTTCCAACATAGTTTTGATTGTGACTGAACATTTAGCAATCTCAACATCGACTGTGAAGATTTCACTGTCCGAAGACTGCAGCTTTATGTTCGGCATCTAAAACAAAACATAATGTTATTGTAACTATACCTGGGTTCGGATGGTAGAGAAATATCGGACGCCATTTTACAAGTTCCCAGGTATTATAAAAATAAAGTCTCAAAAAAGTACATGACGTAAACAACTATTACTTACTTTGGAATTACAGACCAAAATATGTATAAATTATGGAAATAGTCGTCAGAATTTATGAGTAATCAGAAGTAAATACTCAATAAAAACTTTTAGAACAGCGTGAATGCAAACTCATAGATCCATTTTGGGAATTTGATTGAGCTTCTTTCTTGCACTGACAGTCGACAGGAACAGATAATTAAACTATCGATACTTTTCAGAATCGATTACTATACAAAAATGCCGTCGTTGAGGTAGGCTACTTTAACTATGTTGGGTGATTTTGCCTGTATTTTTATTATTGACAATATTTACTACATATTTAATTCAATTATTCATATTATATACCTTACAATAATAGTCCTGTTTAGAAGTAGGCATGCTACTCACGGATTACTGTCCAGAGTAAATTCAAAGTAGTATTTTTTAAACAAGATTAGATGTTTTAGTTTTCGTCGAAGGAAAATAAGGGGTAAGACATCAGAGGGAGATATAAAACATAATTTTTGCGTGTTAGGTAGATAATAGATCTGGAATTAGCTTAAAGAAGCTAACAAAATCCACGTACTCTCAGTACGCCCGGCGACCATGGAAATACCAATTAGGAAGAACATCAATTTAAAAAAAAACGATTTATTGGAAAAATAGTAATCAGATCCATTATAAGTTTATACCTTATTTCCTAAATGTTTTGTAGGCATTTACAAATACCATTATTATGTATCATTGCAATGATGATTATACACTAACATTATTATACGCCGACAGTAATATTGTCAATATTTTGTACATACCATAAACTTATTGATAAAATATATTTTTCATTGTCAATATTAATTGGCCAGATAAATTTCAAAATTTTGTACTTTTAAGGTTGACCAACGCAAGTGATGCCCGAGGACTAGTATTATATTATCTGTGCCCGAGGTATTGAATAGTGGATATAGGTTACATTACCGTAATAATCTACATATAGTATATTTTATACCTACTGTGTCGTTTAACATTTGAAGATAATGAAAATGATAGACGATTAAATTAAAACCTATTGATTAAATACTCTAGACTCTTGATCATTCAATTGGCTAATTGGTTAGAGATTGATTCGATCATTTTATTTCATCTTCATGGTAAAATGTTAAACGTCACAGTACCCATGCTATGTGAAATACACTATAGTTAGATCATACTTGATAAAATATGATACTACGTATAACAGTGTCTATTAATTAAAAATACCTGTTTCAAAAAAAATGTTACAGGAAATATTAGGTACCATAT
Source organism: Trisateles emortualis (assembly GCA_947095525.1). NCBI lineage: Eukaryota > Metazoa > Arthropoda > Insecta > Lepidoptera > Erebidae > Trisateles > Trisateles emortualis. The sequence continues at coordinate 12,040,405 of OX352736.1, read as the reverse complement.
AAAGGTCTGGGATAGATTGGGTCTGAGAGGATTGGCTCATTAGCTAGATGGAACCATGTTCGAGTCCCAATTTCGCGTCCACTTTTAAAAAATAGTTTGGTAAGTTTTTGTTTCTGATTTTTATATTATTATATAATTATCTTTTGATTTATCTATTATTAAAAATATTTGCAAATCTGTAATTATTAATTACTATGAGTACTGGTCTCACTATACGATGGTACCGGGTTCGCGTAATCCTAGTAGCGCTTCCACATTTTAACCGACATCAAAAAGGAGGAGGTTCTCAATTCGATTGTTATTTTTTGTATTTTGTTTTAGACGTTTTGTTAGTAAGTCTATGGACCCTGTTATCGTGTATTAAAACAGGAAGCTTTGTGTTTCGCAGAGTTCGACAGGCAATAAATAATATATAATGTCAAAGTCAAGGATCTTATATTAATGGATTGAGTACATCAACAAATATCGATTTCCATAATAAACCATATCTTCATGAAAATAAAGATCAAAATTGTACGCAGAACTATCAGGGAGAAAAACGGTCCACATGAGATAGCCAAACGGAGTGGAATGTGTCCCTTTCTAACAAGCATGCCAGTACAAAATTAGTAGAAAATATTACGATTGGTAGTTACTTGAGATGTTATTTTTCAAAAATATTTACGTTCTAATTCTTAGCTGAGGATTTCTTAACATGAAGGTAAATATAGATTTATTATTGTTAAAAATTTATAATCTTATTTCTACTATAAAACAAGTTAATAAGTTTTAAATTATTAGAAGTACTTATAACAATTCATATGGCAACTAATATTTCTGTTTACAAACAATATGGCCGTACATGTTATCATAGCGAAATCATTTAGGAATCTTAATATTGCGATTTTAGAAAATTAGAAATAAAAAGGGTAAAAAAGTGTTGTGTAATAGGATGTAAAAGTGAATCCTTTGCGGGTCGTGGCATTTCCTTTTTGAAGTAAGTAGATAATTCGTTGTAAATCAACAAATACAACTTTTGTTTACATTAGGAGACAATAAGTTCAACATTTCTCGAATTGCTTGTAGATTTCCAAAATGTGATCGACTATGACAGCTTTGGATAAATACCGTGCCAGGTAAAATCACGAAGCATTCGGTGGTCTGTCAACGTGTCAATGTTTAATCCATATTATCTTTTGTGATTTTTTATAGATCCTACTATATAATATTATTAACGCGAAAGTTTGTAAGTATGGATAGATGGATGTTTGTTACTCTTTCACGTAAAAACTACTGAACGGATCTGGATGAAATTTGGCACAGAGATAGATTATGGTCTGGAATAACGCATAGGCTACTACTACTTTTTACAGTGATAACCGAAATCTATGCGGGTGCAGCCGCGGGCAACAACTAGTAAGAAATAAAAACGATCACAATATTCATTTGTTTTATTACCTTAATACCTTTGTAGCGTCATCTATCAGACCAATAGAATAACGCCACAACAAGCAACTAAGTTGCATATAAAAAACACAGATGTCACTATGCCTAGAAACACACAACCGCAGAACAAATGTTCGAGATGCTGAATCGCGATATGGAAGTTTACACAGACACTCAGTATATATACAACGCCCAACGACTAACCGTTGGGCCGCCGCCCGCCAGGCACGATCACCTAGCCTGGTTGGAGGATCCTCCCTTTTCGTTGGAGATGTGTGACAGCCTTCACATCTTTAAAGATATATGTATATTCTAAGCGTCAATATAGTGCTTGCTGCTAACATAAGACACCCCTATAGGTGTCTTATGTTAGTTTTTTTGTTTCTAGGCATAGTGACATCTGTGTTTTTTATATGCAACTTAGTTGCTTGTTATAAAGAATTAAGACACCCCTATGGGTGTCTTATGTTAGCAGCAAGCACTATATTGACGCTTAGAATATACATATATCTTTAAAGATGTGAAGGCTGTCACACACCTTAAACACACACCTTAGACACACTTTAAAGATGTAAAGAATCGTGACGGTACATTTATGTGCCTATGCACATAAATGTACCGTCACGATTCTTTAATAAAATCCTATATTTATCATTGAAAGCCGGCGTTTTGCTTTACACAGAGATGAACCCAAATTTCAAGAATTTTGATTTTTTCGGTCGAATACACGCACTAAAGAAAGGAACGGTGAGCCACCCGATAGTCAGAAATAAATTTATCAAAACCCTATTTATTTGAAAACCAGATTTGTTTTACATAGAAATAAACCGAAATTTCAAAACATTCCGGCATTGATCAATCGCATGGACACCCTATAGAAAGAGACACAATCCTCCCTAATTGCGGACCGAAAATCGATAAGCTGTGCGCATTCCACTTGGGTATAAGTTCCTTGGTCAAAGTATCATAATTATTGACAATATTATTGTACATGTGCGGTAAGCCTAATGATTGCACTATCAACATTATTTTATCAATTTTATGTTAAATAATAATTAACTTCTTATTATTTTACTTTCACTTATCAATTATCTTAGTTAATCAATGTTGTATTGAAACATTATAAAAATCGAACTTATTACGAAACTTCTTTGTCGCGCATCACTACAAATGAATGGAGCGCACGAAAACATGGTTGTTTTTCAGCTTTCCTTGGAGATTAATTTGAATATAATATTTTTTCTTCAGTTTTGAACCCCGTAAAATAATTATGAAGTAATTTAATAGATTTAAAAATAATTATAATTTGTAATGTATAATATATGTAAATAACCTAGCGGTTAGCGTCTGAAAGTGCTTATAGATAGTGAAGTTGTTATTAAAAATAATCATGAATTTTATGTACATTCAATGATATAAGTAAGTGGTATTAATAGCTAAATAGTTCTTCTGTATTATTTTCTCAGTTTTATAAATTTGAGATTATCCGTAGAATAAAAAACAGTGTCAACAATTTGACGTGTCGGTTTTTGGTTTTCGTGTTCGGCCGCCATGTTTGTCCTTTTATAATTTAGAAATTGAGAGATTGTATGGGTAATAGTAATAGTATATTACTTTTTACTACTGATAAGAATGATAGTATTTGATTTACGGTATCATGACAATAAGAAATACAAGTATGAACAGTATTCTGTTACATAGAAAATAATGTGTGAATACAGAGTTCGCGTCCTTTGTTATTCAGGTATTCAGGATGGTTGTTGGATCAGCGACGTACCCTGGGAGGCAAGTGCTCCACAAGATGCAACCCATGGGCATGACTCCTCGGGAGTTGTCAGAGTACGATGACTTGGCTACAGCACTCATAGTGGACCCATATCTTGGAATAACTACACACAAAATGAATATTCGTTATAGACCATTGAAAACAAATAAAGAAGAATTGAAGAGTATTATTAAGGAATTTATACAAACTCAAGATTATAATAAGGCATACACAAAACTAGCTAATGGAGAATGGATGCCAAGACATTTTAGCAAAAATAAACACCAACAAAGCAAGTTTAGAGAACATGTCAGTATAAATAATTTTTTATATGTTTTTTTTTAATAATATGATAATTAATAATAAGATGATACCTATTTAATTTTTTTTTTTGTTTCAGATTTATCGTTATTTGAGAGTGTTTGACAAAAAAGCAGGCTTCGTTATAGAGCCCTGTTATAGATATTCTTTAGAAGGTCGTGTAGGGGCCAAAATTTCAACAACCAAAAAGTTTTTTAAACATGAAAGAATAGACTTTCTTGTTGGTTGTATTGCTGAGATGACTGAAGAGGAGGAGAAGCAGTTGTTGCATCCAGGGAAAAATGACTTTTCTGTTATGTATAGTTGTAGAAAAAATTGTGCCCAGTTGTGGCTTGGTCCTGCAGCATACATTAATCATGATTGTAGACCTACCTGTACCTTTGAAGCCACAGACCGTGGTAAGGCCTTTGTGCGTGTACTGAGGGACATTGAGGTTGGAGAAGAAATTACTTGTTTTTATGGAGAGGACTTTTTTGGAAATAGTAATTGTTATTGTGAATGTGAAACTTGTGAAAGACGAGGTAAAGGTGCTTTTTCAGTTAAAAATGCACATAATGATGAGCAAGCAACTAGATACAGATTTAGAGAAACTGATAATAGAATTAATAGAACGAAAGCTAAGCAAACACAAAAAAGTGAGAATGGTAAGAATCTAGAAAAAGCTCGAATATCTAGTAGACAAAATTCAGACATAGTATCACCTCTTAGCATGAAGGAAATGAAACAAAAAGGTTTGACAAAGTATGATGCAGAACTTTTGATAGCTCAAGGGTGTATTGCAGATGTAATGGATGGGCCTGTCAGCAAAGATGGTCAAGGTAGTAGAGAGTCTTCTGCATCCAGCAGAGGAGAGAGATTACGACGACGTACTGACAGCAGTAGAACCTCTAATGGTGTGATCATTTCTAGTAGTGGTAATGTAAATCGGCGTGGGCCGCCCTCCCGTTGCTGTAGCACCACAAGCTCGCGTAGTAGTCGTGATTCCCATACGGGTATAGTTTTGAGAAGTCACAAACGCTTGCTTGACACCTGCACACAGCCTACTTGTCAAAAATCTAAAAATACAACTAAAGTTGGCTCTGAGGCTAAAATGGATAGGAATTTAATTACACCTAAATCTGAAACTGACTTAAATATTTTAGAAGAAAACTCTATAGATATAAAAAGTGAACCAACATTGGATAACCAGAAAGAAAACATTGATTCTGTTGATATTACCAATTCACACATAGATAAAACAGAAAAAGATAGTGATAGTAACGAATCTCTTTTGCAAAGAACAGAATTAAACATAGCTAATGAAGCTACCATTGAAAAACCTGTAAGTGATTCCAAAGTTAAAGAACAAATCATTGATGATAAATGTGTAAGTGACAATGCTTGTGTGAAAAGTGAAATATATGATTTTAGAGAAAATGTTAATCCAAGTGAATCTAAAGATAGTAAATTGAGCAAGAATCAAAAAATAGATGTAACAAGTAGGACTGAGGAATCTAAAAAAGAAGCTGACTCTGGACCACCTTGGTTAACTGACAATTCTAACAAAAGTAATGAGTGCCCTTGTACACCACCCCGGAGGGGTCTGAAACTAACATTACGAGTTAAAAGGAGCCCTGTAGTAGAGGAAGTGATGGATTGTGGCAACCCAACTGAGGCAACCGAGTATGAAGTACTACGATTAGAAGGTGTAGACCCTGAGACAGCGCGGCGTTTGAAAAAGCGGCGCCGGTCTAAAGAGCGGCACCGCAAACACAGCCCAATCCGTCCTCTGCCTCCAATGAAACGTTTAAGATTAATTTTTGGCAATGAGAGTCGTACTATTGATTTGCCAACTGCTATTTCAGCAGACTGACAGCCGCAATTACCTTATGGTTATTTTTCCACCGTTATTATTCAATTATTAGTTTAATTGACACTGATTAGGATTATTTTATGTAGTATTTATTTTGGTGATGTGAAGTTCCGACATTTGAGTATTGTGTGATAGGCATCAGATTTTTAATTTGATGATTCCAATATTTATTAAACCATACAGTTGAAAAAAATTATAATTTCATTAGTACCAACTCATTTAATTTGATCCCAAGTGTGACAGGCATTTTTCATAATCATCAAATAAGTGGATCTATACTTGTATTATATTTATTTTGTTAGCTGATAACAATCAATTAACATATTGTATGTACAAAACATTTGGTTTTGTTTAGTTCAATCCAGATGCAATTTATTTGAAGAAGGTGAAATTGGCCCTGGTTGTGGATAAAAACTGCCATTTGGAAAGAATTATGTTTATCAATTTTATACATTGGAAATAACATAATTTCTTACATTTTAATTTAAAAAATATGTTGACACTGTTGACTTGCTACAGGTTAGATCTCATTGCATTGTATAGTTTATTTGTTCTTGTATCTATGTCCTTATGAATTGTGTATATTGAATATGGTATGGAATTTCGATGAGCATAGTGAAAATAAATTCTCTAATTAAAGAGTAATAGTTATTATTAGTAATATCTAGTGGTAAATCTTCAAATTGAACAAGAGCATGGCCTTGTGAGATTTCAATCATTTTTCTAATTAAGTGAATTCAGGATTTTATGTAAGATGAGAAATCTTGTAAGCATGTCAGAATTGTTGAATATATTTTTATCTTCACATTATAATAATTAACAAAATTATGCTCCATAAAGAAACACTTCTTCCACAATTTTTTTTGAAATATTTTTCGTCTAATGTGAATAAAATTGTTAATAATGTACAGTCTCATGTTGATTTTATATAATAGGTTCAGGAAGGGTGTTACATAGATGTGATCAGAGTTTTAAGCATGTAAAAAGCTGTTCAGCAGTTGTAGGCTCATAGTTTGTATAAATAACAAGTAAATTAATTATTAAAATGTTGAAGTATTTGGAATATAAAATTAGCGACAACTTTTTAGAGTGTAGGTACATTTTATAAATGAATTCAGGTATTATTATACTGAGCAAGGGATTTCATATTTTAGTAAACACTTTGTATTGTTTTGTCCATAAATCATGATTGTCAGTCTTACAATTTATTCTATAGAAAAAAAAACAGACTGAATAAATAAATTGATAAAATTAAAAATTAGTTAATATTGATACATGTGTAGTTAAATAGTACTATTCTATCATAATCTGCACTCATATTAGCAGCCGCTGCTACAGGCTGTAAGTACCTATGAAATTATGAAGTAAGTAATTATGAAATTAATTTTACATATTAATTAAACATTACTGAACTGGTTCATTGAGCCTTTTCTATAAACTTGAGTACCTACCTCTAAGAGTGGTCATTTTTACAAATTGTAGAATTATTTGTGTACTTTATTTTACAAATATTGGCTGTATTAGAAAAATTGATGCACATAACTATGCTATGTGGCTGGATTGGTTATTCTGCTGGTTATAGATAATCTGTGAATTGCTGGTTCCACAACTAGCTATTGTGATATTCCAATGTGGAATAGTTAATGTAAGAAATCTAAGTTAGACAAAAACAAGTTGCATATTGTTGACCATGAAATATTTTTCATTTCAATAATATTATCACAATAAATTGCCTCAAGTTTCTTTCTAAAATTTTGTTTAATTCTTATCTATCTTATCATAGAATGAAGGCAGGTAGGTATGTTTTGCCTCAAAAAATAAACATTATATGGTTTACAGGTTATTTTACTATTTTTATGGATTTTTATTTTTATTACAAGATTTACAAATAATAAAAGATCGCGCGAAATTAATAACGAAAAATTTAGTACTTGGGAGTTAGTTTATTAACAACTTAATGCAAATATTGACATTGGTATGCCCATTTTCAAAATGACAAGCTGAGACTTCTGGTGGGGCTAGGCATGAAACTTCATTTAGTGTCCATACCTGAAATGAAAGAGAAAAATAATTTTAGCATTTCTATATAAATAAATATCCTTGTCAAATTTATTTTGCTCCACTATCTCCCGAGCAAACAATTTAGTACTTACTTATCCTATAATTATCCATAATATATTTATCATACCTGGGTTACATATAAAACAACTGGTTTTACAAGATGTAGGGTTGGTCTAGGTATTCCAAGCATCTGAAGGCTACAGGAATTGCTTACCATCAGGTGGACATGATTGTCACCAAGACAAGTTTTCTAGTAATCTTTAGATTTCAGTTCATAATTGGATGCAAAAGCAGGTTTACAGTTACTTACTTCTGGAATTCCCATTCTCTGTTATCAAGAGGGCAGACTTGTCTAGTTTTCAGCCAACGTGAGATACAATGGAAGTGGAATGCATGCTGTAACAAAATACATCATTTAATATCTTAGACTGGCTAGAATACTAGCTAGATAGAAGTGCCCATCTTACATTACAAACACCCCAAGCAACTGTGCATTCCTCGCTTGTAGCTGAAGCTTGGTTGGCTTGACATTCTATACACAGATCCATTATATGGTTACGGCAAATAGCGCAGTTGTCCACCACGATATCTGTAATACAAAGATGACTAAAATACGTCACTAAGAATAAGAAACCTTTTAAACAATAGAGGTAGGCTACTTTCAATTAGGTTACAATAAAAAACAAGATTAAGTTTTAATGATATGGTAAGAAAACACCGTAGACGTACATACCCCAAGCCCAGAGAGCGACAGCATTCCACTAAAAGAGAAATAAAGGGTTAAAAATACAATAACAAAGAAATAGCATACCGTTACAATGATTAGGCGTAAATCAATAGTTACCTTTTTGACCTCAAACCTCTTTTTATCACCTTTACCACTGCTCGAAGAAGCCATTTCGACTTCTTCTTCATCTACATCCATTACAGAAGCCATATTTTTTTAGAAATACCTTATTTTACGAGATATAAAACGAGGAAAAATATTGTACACAAATTTGACAGAAATGACAGCGCGCTACTGAAAGAAAGGTAAAGTTTTTTATTATCTGTCAAAGTGTAGATTTAATGCGTGCTTTGGGTCAGAGGCTTTTGGTGTAGCAGCCAAAGACCGAAGATTTTTAACGGTATTGTACTATTTGCGGAAAGAAAAATAAAATTATTACAATTCCTACATTACTCAGTACAAAATGGTTTCTACTGGGTGGAAACGAATCGGTGTGGGAATCGAGAATTGACACATTACATAGTAGTAATCTCTGATACCATTTTAGGTAAAAAACCGAAAGGCGAACTAGAACTCAGATTTCGATGTCCAGCGTCGTAAAACCCAAAGATAAAAGAGTACTATTTCCTCCTTGCAAAAACCCTACATAGAGAAATCTTTTTCAGGAATTACCAGTACAGTACATTCGTTATGAAAGCGTTTTCCTACTTATGCACTTACATGCGCGCTATATCTTAATACATGAGACAGACCTTATGTTTATTGAAGAGGTGTGACGTATATGGCCTTTCATTATTAGATAATGTCCTTACTGATATCGGTGCATTTCTATGATTTCTAGCAAGTGACTTTTTGTGGCTCTACAAATGCAGCATGCTATAATTATTGTGGGATAATAAAACAAAAACAATATAATAACTTAAAATATTTATTTTTTGGTACATAAATAGGTAGGTATACATATATATAGGGTGAGATTAAAATGTTTAATCTTTTAAGAAGTGAACATGAACCTACTCATAAATATCCTTACTAATATTATAAATGTGAAAGTTTGTGAGTATGGATGGATGGATGTTTGTTACTCTTTCACGTAAAAACTACTGAACGGATCTGGATGAAATTTGGCACAGAGATAGATTATGCTCTGGAATAACACATAGGCTACTTTCCAGCGATAACCGACATCCACGCGGGCGGAGCCGGCAACAGCTAGTACCTATTATACAACTATTATACCTAGTTTGTTGTCGGTTTCATTCCGTCCCCACACGGGACAAAACCTAGTCTTATTGCTGTAATTTGTATCAATGTCGAATATATATTGTTGCAATCGTTTACATTGTCAAATAAAATAAGTTTCTCATTAGTATGGCGGAATTTTTTTTTTGTGACTTTTTAGTTTTTCTAGACTTAGGAACAATTTTATCCTTCGTTGCAGAGGACTTTATAAATATACCAATCATTTATGGATCAAACATTTATGAATTACACAAAGTTTTGTCCTTTGGCCCATGTGGTAATCAAACCAATAACACTCGGCGCGCTGTTAATGGCTTGGGCTTCTTTAACCAGTACCTAGTCTACATTTGCAGGAAGTTAAGTTAAGTTGCAAATGATTTCAATATCACTCTGTATACAAACAAGATACAAACTAATAACTAATATTCTAAAGGGTATATTTATGCATTGTGATTATTTTTTAATTCCAATTCATCTATTGCAATACGATTGCCATCTTTTGATATCTTATATGAATTCTTCCATATTTCATAGAAGCATACAGTTGCTTGAAATCTGTAGCAAACGAGCAGCGGCACCGATATGTGAGTAATAAGTGTCCAGGCCCAAACACCGTAAAATTCCATCTGTAAAATTAAAAGACAGTTTATTATGGTTTTATTGTGTCTGGTTTGTCAGTAGCAGACTGGTCGCGTAGTTTACGTAGGACCAACGGCATTAAAGACTTGTACGAACGGGAGAGTAAATACCTACTGCTAATTTCTTGACAGAATAGTTTAGTCTTGAACAGGGAATTGAACATCGGCCTCGTGATCAGTAGTGGCACTCATCAACTACTAGACCAACGATTAATGAATAAATTTGAATTTAGAGTGTAATCTATAAAAGCGCAGATCCGATTCTGAACATTATTTTACTAAAAAGAAGCTACATTATCTCTGAGTGCTATATTTTTTATCGACATACCACTTGAGTGAAGTCGGCTCGTATTATAAAACTAAAAAGTTTGTTTGAACGCGCTAATCTTTTGAACTACTGGGATTGTAAAAAACTCTGCAAACCTGTAAAGGATGAAATTCGGCTCTCGCATTTTTGACTCGATTGATAAGCCATAATGCGAAGTTTCCCACTAAAAGGAACGTCACTAGTTGTCGACCGGGACGCTGACGTCCTGTGCCTCTGCAACGACGAGACCATGCATCCAACACTAGCAACGTTTGGCACGAACTTTGAATTACGGCACATAGCGGTGATATTATTCTGAAATAATAGCAAATAGAATATAAGACGTTTTGAGCTGACCTACTAAAATATAAGAATACATTTTCTTAAAAAATATTGACTACGGCCCTTCCTGGTTTCGCACGGGTGCAGCGGTGGACATTCATTTAAGTTTCGAAGGAGGTATCCCTTCGAAAATTAAATGAATGTATAATAAACATATCCTAATTTATTTGCTGATAATGTAGCTTTATATAGATGTAAGAAATTTTAAAATCGGTTAACCTGTTTTGATCTTGACACTTTATAATATTAATGTAGATAAATAGTTAGGTACTACATCTATAGATATTATCTATAGCTTTTTATACTATCTTATTACTATAAATCTTCAGTCTTGTTTGAAACGAATAAAACAAAATCTCAAATCTATTACATTGTTTATTTTTTGTTTTCACCTAAAGCTACATTATTAGCGAGTAACATAGGCTTAAATAATATGTTGTTTCAAAAAATAGGAGACCTCTAATAAACTTGCGAAGCCAGACGTCCCATTAGTATTTTTTAGGTAATTTTAGCAGGTTGCCAAAAGTTTTACCTACCTGGTCGCTCGTGTTTCCTCCGGATACCGTTGAATGAGGAAGCCAGCTCCAATTATTTGAAATAAATAGTAGAGGTATACACCACACTGCGTGATTAACAAGAGGGAGTGTTCCAGTGGCATTGCTGTGACAGCACGCTTTAGTGGGAGAGTCCTCATACGTTGTATACAAGCTCCTGAGCTTATAGTCATTATGAGGAATAGTATTGATTCCCATATGTTGATCTGAATCAAACAAACAATAATTTGAATTACTTATTTGATAAAAAAATGTAATATTCGCTTTAATAGCGTAGTGATAGAATTTCTGTTAGGTCGGCTAATCTCAACGGAAGCTAACCAGCTGCTCAGGGTATATTATAGTGCACAAGTGTGTGCGCAAAAACTGGTGCACTCTATATTCCCGCGCTCTCGTAGTCTAAAGACAGTTATGCGACTCAACAACAGATACATCAGGACTTTAGTTTCTTTCGGATACCGTTGTATAAGAATATCAGGCAGACCATATGCTTTTTTGCCACCTAAGTTAATTTGATGTAGTGATTGTTGAGTGCAATAGCAGATTGCGATTTTCCAGGTTCGATTACCTAGTCGGGTTAAAAATAGATATTAGAGTATTCTATCAAGAAATTACAATAGATATCCGGAGTTTGGAATTTGGCGGTATTTACCCCCCCGTGCCTCGAGAGTGAGGGAATAAAGACGGCACCTGTGATTGCGCCAATGCACCATAATATATCACGCGCATCAAATTCGGTTAGGAGGACATTCCGTCTCCAATGTAGGAGGACATTAGCACATAGCTATAAAAAAAGAATTAGTAGACCAACCTGCAATAAGGCCAATTCCGTGTATTCCTCCTTTTGAAAAAGTCCATTAAACAGCATAAGACTAACTATAGTACCGACCAGCACAGCAATACCCATGAACAGACCTTTGTGTGCACTACCACAGTCTACTGAGAAGTGGTTGTTTATTTTTCTTCGGACACAACATTGGTTTCTGTTGAAGGCGCTAGATGGCACCTGTGATATTGGTTTCTGGAAATTTACAATTTAAAGCTGTTTTTAAATTGTGATATAATTCTTTATTCGATTAACAACTAAAATAGACACAATAAATTACACCTACTACTTTACTACCTACAATAAAAAATATATTTACACGACTAAAAATACCGTACAACTAAAAAAATGAAGGCAGAATTCAATTTTTTTTTCTATTGCTACCTGCAGAGAACACGTGTACAAAGTGACTTCGCCTTAATAGAGACATTAGGAAAAGTGTTAATGGACACATTCTTATAGTTTATATTTTACTCCACTTAGCAGTTTAGGTTATATTTAAATTACTCATTAGCCTTGTGGCTAGATTGTAATTCTAATGATGTACTTATAGTAAACCATTATATATTATTAAAAAAACCTTATCGATGTTGAAATTATACTTAATCGTTATAATCTATTAAGTTTATAAATATGAATTTCATTTTTGTAGGGTGTGTTGCTTCAGTTTTCTTATTTATTAACACAAACAGGGATCAAATTGTAAAACGCTTTGGTGATAAAAAAGAGTGGCCTTCTTGACAATTATTTTTGTGATCCATTTTAGCAAATTTATATTGTTCATAAGTACATACCTACCTATCTATCTATCTATACGGTAAATTTTATTAAGTCTGACTTTGACTATGCTCTATGTCTATTTTAGTAGCTCCCGTATAAAGAAAATAATTCTACTTTAATCACTTACATGGAAAATATCAAGAAATGTAGATAAAGATTAGACGGACGGAAACCGTACAAAAGATTCCAAAAGCTTAGCTTGGTAACTCTGGCCATAAGAACAGCCCCAACAAGATAAGAATTTAGTGAAGTAGTAAGTAGTCAAACTTACCAAACCAGGAACTGTGCAGATGTCATTCCAAATAACCATTATGATGATAGAACATAGCAAACTGTATTCCACTCCACACGGTCTTAAATATGGATTCACACTCTTTATCAACGGCGTGATCATATCTGATACGTTGCAAACCCAACTTTCAGTATCTGCTGTTACATTTATAAAATTTACTGTGATATTTAAAAGGGAACTGTCATTTGCAGCAAATATTTCTTCTTCAACAAAACTCATGTTATCTGGTTTTTCATCTATAGGAATATTGAGGTATGTGTTGATATTGCTGATGTTGGCATATCGGAAGAATGGCGTATTGTCATATGCTACAGCTATAATATCATCTCTTGTTTCTTGAACTACCACATTTAGCCATTCGCATACATTTGTGGCTATTAAATGCATGAGTCCAAATCTATCAAGTACTACACCTCGCATTGGATCTAATATCTGAAAATTAATATTTTGAATCTTAGTAGCGTAATAATATTTTGGGACAACTCATACACCGTCATCTGATCCTAAACTAGACAGAGCCAGACAACTGATAAACATACTTAGGTAATGCTTATATATATGCTTAGGTATATATGCAAATAATCGTGCTCATCACACAAAAGTTTGTCTTAAGTGGAAATCGAACCCATGACCTGCAGTTTAGTTTAGCATTAATTGACAAAATAATTATACTAAGGCGACATAAAAGCATTAGCTTACATTTAAATTCGCTAAGCAAGGCACATCAAAAAGAGAAAATTAGTAGTTCAGCGTTCATATTCTCCCACGTTCGTGTAGGCTCTCTAGAATGAACCACCTACTGTGTGTTTCCAACAAATAACGACGTAAGACCAACCCAGAAAGCAAATGTATGGGATATGACATAATGACGTAAACTTATGTCAAATCCGTAAAAGGTGTAAAAATGTAATTTATTCGATTCGACTACCTACCGTTTATGCCACTTGCATAGAGGGGCTGATGCCAAGCTAGTATATAATAAAAGAAACATTATTGCATTATTACTATTATTTTCTGAATTTTATAGGAAGTGTTATACTTATTTGTTTGCTTGTTAGAGGCATACAAAACGTGGGAAGTAGTATGACGAAGACGTGATATATGCATTAGCAGCTATTGATTCCATGTAGCACACTCTCAATGGATAAAAGGTCTTAGGTGACTACGCCTGTTTGGTAATTTTAATTTTTTACTTAGAGCATAAAGTTTAAAATGTTATAGTAGCTATTGTCAACCTTAAGTCTTTTTTCTACTGAGACTGCGTTATGTGAAATCTAAGGACATGTTCTAAAGTCACTTCGGTCAAGGTTAAAGCCAATGTAATTTTTTTTTCTTCTACGTCAACGGACAGTAGACTATAATATTGTTCTAATGGGACTGGCAGCTATAAAAACATTTTGAAATTTTGAAATTAATTTCAGATAGTTTTCTTTTTTTTAGCCCAGACGTCAAATAATGAGAGTTGTTGTAAGTTTGACATCAAAATAATTTATTTATCTTTCTGTTTGTATGTCATACTACTCCGTTGCTTGGCAAAAATACCTTGTTGTTGTTGTTTCTTTATTTTTCTTTAAAAATACAAAAACTAAGTAAACAAGCCCTGAGGTCGCGGGGACTTTACAAAGACAAAGAACACCATAGTCTGGGTCTTCTTTATGTCTATGTAAATTCCCCGCAACAATAATTTAAGGATCACACATCATTTTTAACTTAATTGGAATCAAACACATAAAGCAGTAGTAAATGGAGGTGAACAAATCATTACTTAATTAATTAATTTTTATTGTCGATATACTTACATCCGTATATGAGAAAATAAATACGGTTTGAGCCACGAGGAACACTATCCTTAACGCTGGCTTGATAGCGACTACAGCCATTTGACAGTCACCGGACAAATCGAAGTACCCTCCGAATTGCAGACACGAGTATATTATAAATCCAACACCAAAACCGGCTACTCCCATATGTAAGTAGAAGCTGCCATAGCGCGTACGTTTTACATTTTCTAGAAAATTAAAAAAAGAATGAAGAATATTTTGCCTGTCAAAGTCCAAAGAAAAAAAAATGCAAAAATAAATCAGTTTTTGCTTGAGTTCTAAAAGCCAATATCAGTCATAGAAATTTCATAAACACAGTTTAATTTTTCCGTCCAATATTAGGTACGTATGCTAAGGTGGAGAGAACCCCCTGCCCCTTATATACGCCCATGTATAGCGCATCTCACAGTATTTATTTAGAAAATACTTACAGTATTTATTTTATCAAGCCACTTTGGCTACTAACCCAGTAGCCATAATGGTGACAGATTAGAATTATTAATAAAAATAGATTTCAAGAGAGGAAGAGCACCATACTAACGAGCAAGCCTGACTGGGGAAGAACTTCCACCTTAAAGAAGACCACAGCCAAATAACTACACACAGCGGTGTAGTTGTGTTCATCTTCGTGAGTACAGGTATTTAGGGATGCGTATTGAAAGAAACGTTATCCCTTCCCAAGCATACTCCATCTTAAAGCCCTGTGTGTAAGTTGGCAACGAAAGTGATACCCCTGATAGGTATTGCAAGCGCACATAGGCGGCCGTATGCTTTTTTGCCACCCAAGTAGAATAAAAAAAGGTAAAAAATTTTGCAAACTATTATTTTACTGTCCTTTTTTGTCATATAAACTGCATCAAAGTAGCGATGTCCACACATGCATAGGCGTACTAATGTTTCCCTGAGGGGTTTCAAGACATATTCAGTATTTTAATGTTGAAAATGTTTTGATAAGTATTTTTATTTAAAACTCATTCTGTACTTTGATGCAGTTGAGATAGCTAGGTGTCCGTAAGCGTATATAGAAGATAGAATTTTAGATAAAGAAGGAATATACGAATATACATACCATCCTTATCTCTCCTAGCCATCCGAAGGTGGTAAAATGTATATCCTAAGAACAGCATGCTAACGATATATAAATACATTGTGAAAATCTGAAAAACATTAAATATAATATAATTATCTTTTTTTTATTAAACTAAGAAGCATCTTCATTTAATTACTCTCTTAGTCCAATGGACGGCAATCTGATCCGACTAAAGATAGATCAGGCGTAGAACCACCACAGGTTTACATGCTTTCCGAAGGCACGGTAAGAATAACCAATTTATAAACTTCGGGCACTTTCTTGACAGAAAAACCTAGTATCTATTTTTTAGCCCGACCCAGGAATCGAACATAGCAGCCCTCTTGATTAGCAGTCGCACTGAACGACCACTAAACCAACGAGGCAGTTGCTTTTATATTAGGTATAATACGGTGAATCCGGAATGAGTTTATATTTAAGCCTGATTCACAGTAACTGGCTGGAAAAATAGAACAATTCTAATATGAATCTAATTAAAAGGTTTTATTCAGCTTATATATTAATGCTTGCTTAAAGCATATTATGCTCCAAATCTTGCGGCAGCTTTTTCAACGACTTTAAAAAACCGAATCTTATAAAACTTTGCACAAATATTGAGATCCCGTGACAATACAACATTATTATAGATTCACGAGGGTTTGATGATAGTGTCAGGAGGTGAATAGTGGAAGAATTTAAATGAAACCGATTAATTAAAGAATGTCTTTTCATTTTTAATAGTAGGTAGGGCACTATGCTAGGGAGCAAGATCGACTGGGGAAGGAATTTACCTTACAGAAGACCACAGCCAAATAACTACACACAGCGGTGTGGTTGTGTTCCTGTGTGTGAGTACAGGTCTCCAGCGCTCATTCAGGGATGCGTTTTGAAATAAACGTATTCCTCATCATCATCACTGCTTAACATCAGGCGGACCGATTGCTTGTTTACCACCCAAGTAGTATAAAAAAACAAAGTCTATCTAAATAAATCAAACAATATAAATATACTTACATCTGAGGTAACATTAGTATACACCTCATTTTGTATAGTGCTAGTTACTGGTAATGCTACTCCTAAAACTATTAATAATTTAGCATAAAACGCTGACAGGACCACAGTCATCGATTCACTGAAACAATGTGATATATTGTATCAATTACCTGGTATTAATGTAAAATATGATATTATTGAAAATTTATTTGACAGTTCAGTAATTAAATTAATGGATATGGTTGCGGAACAATTTGCCTAAACATTACTTTAGTAACTGGTCTGAAAGTGTAGTTGAAAGTGCTGACAATGCTTTGTCCAAATAAATATTAAATATAATTATTATGTACATTGCCTGCACTGTATAAACTAATATTGTCGTTAGATCACGACAGAGGCCTAAATATGGGCGATCTAAATAACTCTGTCACCAGGTTAACCACTAACTAAACGATAAGTAGAAGAACTAATATAGGGAAAAACTAAAAAAGCCGAGAAGGAAAGTAATAGGTATCTACTACCAATGTGAATTTGACTTTGTGGAGTTTATATGTACTAATCAAATGATTCGTCATCTGCTTACGGTGAAGGAAAACATCGTGAGGAAGCCCATACATCTTAGAAGAAATTCTAAAGACATGTCAGATTCACAAACCCGCATTACTACAACGTGTGTAAATTAAGGCCTAAACCCTCCCTCTCTCTCTTGATAGAGGAGTGGAGACCCGTGCCCGTGGGACATATATGGGTTGCTATTATAAAACAAAGATGTCAGGTGTTTTACACATTGTCTATTATTTTTAAATATAAAATGTGTATTATTATGGTTCACCCATCTCACGATCCTAAGGCTGGCCTTTACTTGGGTCAACGTATTAGCCTTGCAATCCAGCGCGGAAATGAGGCCAGTCTTTTGGGCACCTTTCCTCAGAACTGCGTCCTCAAACAAGATATTTTATTTATAGTACCTTTAAACACAATATCGGATTGTTTATATTTAATATAAGATAAGTAGTGTTTGTATATTTATTTATTTTACATATGTTTACTAATATATTTATAAATGTGTACTAACAAATAATGGATGAAAATCTGATCAATAAATATATTATTATTAAATAAGTACCTGTTGAAAATTAGTCGTAAGTTGGTCTCCTTTATTTTCGAACTTTACTTTACATTAATTTTAAAAAGATATACTTGTATGCCAATGATAGGTTTACCCAGTTTTTATTCTATGAAAGTAAATGTAATCAGCTAGGGCACTTAGAAATTTTCTCTACAGGAAATGTTCTCATAAATGGTTACGCCCCGTAGAGGAGAGATGCCCTTCCTACTTTTCCCTATCAGTACGTTTAGGCATGGGTCATTTCTAACGTCGAACATATTAGGGAAGGTTAATGGAAATACAAGTTATCTTACTAATATTATAAACTAGCTGTTGCCCGCGGCTCCGCCCTCATATTTCGTCGGCTATCGAAGTAAAAAAAAGCTTATGTCCTTCCCCAGGATACTATTTATTTCCTAGCCAAATTTCACTAACATCCGTTTAGCCATTTAATCGTGAAAAGGTAGCAAACAAACTAACAAACAGAGTTACTTTTGAACTTATAATACACTAGCTGTTGCCCGCGGCTCCGCCCGAGTGGATGTCGCATATCGCTGTAAAAAGTAGCCTATGTGTTATTCCAGACCATAATCTATCTCTGTGCCAAATTTCATCCAGATCCGTTCAGTAGTTTTACGTGAAAGAGTAACAAACATCCATACATCCATTCATACTTACAAACTTTTGCATTTATAATATTAGTAGGATATTAGCATGGATGCGAAAGTTTTTTAATAGATGGATGAATTGTTATTCAATCACGGCAAAACGGCTTAACACATCTGTATATAATTTGGCACAGAAATATATTATAGGCAGGAATGGCATTTTTCCTGTTGGATTGTACGCACGGGCGAAATCGCAGGCGAAAGCTAGTTGGAAATAAAAATATTATATTGTGCATGGGTCCTAGGTTTGATCGGATGTTATAAGGATTTTCCGATGAAATACTTCAGTATCAGCCAGGTATCTGAATTATGCCCGATATATAGGCTGGTCCTTTATTAAACGTAACATCTAGAAAATAAGAACAGATTAATAGATAACTCTTTATTGTACACCAAGATACATTTATGTATTTCTCACTTTACAATGTGTGGGTATCATGCACCTGTCTGCCTATCCTTTAGGAAAAAAATGCGTGATGCTATATTATAATATGTTAAAAATGTTATATGTAGCCACAATATTACAAATTCCACAAAATTATATAGAGATATTTACTATTTTAACATCGGTATGTTGTTGTGGCAAAAGCCGTTGCATAAATAAGCTGTTTATTAACTCAGTTATTTAATATTATTATTATTAATTACTATGATAATTATGTTAAACATTTTCAGTTGGATAAGCTGGAACACGCTTAAATAAGTTCGTTTTAATTATGGCGCGCAATGTTTATTAGGTCCAGACCATGACGTCCTTATTCATTCATTTTCATTCTTTATTTAAATTTGAAATAATGTCATCTTTATTACCTTTATTTTTAAGGTTGTCTGTTCGAAATTCAAACGAAGATTGAAAATAATTGCTATAAGGACTGCATGTGTACCATGTGATAAGGGTTGCCACCTTTGTTTTGTAATTAAAGTACATTGCTTATATTACACAAGAAAAAAGTACACAGTATAAAAATAAAGTACCATTTATTTTTCTTTATGACGCTGGCTTTCTGTGTATTAAGCCAATCGATAAATTCCGTTTAACAAAAAAATATTTACAACTAAACTTTTTAAAAGCATGAAAAAATCACATTATGCGAAATAAAGTATTTTCGTGTACTTTATTGTTCTCATAAAGTATGGACTACAATTACCTGAAATAACGTACAATACTTTATTATAAAGTACGGTTGGCAACCCTACATGTGATCTTTAATTAGGTTTAATTAGTTTAAAAATATTGTAGAGGTAAGATGATAGTGACGCAGGTAAGTGGTGAACAGTGCGAATATTGATCGACCTAGATATGCTACGTAGCCGTGGTCAACTTTATATAGGGCTTGTGTTCATCTAGAATCATGCGTGTAACCAGCGTTTAAACGAAAGAGGGCCGAGTGCGGAAGAGATAATGGCCAATGGCGTGTGTACAGGCAAAATTTTTAGTCATGGGTGTGCGTTGCAATACGAAGGTTAGTAAGAATGTTTGGATGCCTGTTGCTTTAAAAAGACAACTTTCGAAAGAATCGTGTCGCATCCAGGGGACTCTATTATAATTAATTATAGTGCAAATATTTTTTAGATATTTTATTCTAATAGAATAGAATAATCTATTCTAGTATAATAAAATATCATCCTCTTCTCTATCAAAATAGAATGCGTGTTGGTGGATTTCTTAAGAGACGTGGGTTTCCTTCACCATTAGCAGATTAAAAGTAAATCTCATATAATTAATTTCAGCATCTCAGCCAAAAGACGTCCACTGCTGGTCATAGGCCTCCCTAAGGATTTTCACAACTATATAAAAATATTAATATTAATTTACTTCATATAAATTTCATAAAGTAAAATTCACACAACCAGACTCAAAACAATTTTCTGTGGGTTACACAAATATTTTTTCCATGTCGGAATCGAACCCACAACACTAGACATAATACAGCATTTGCAGTCAAAATAAAAAAAGGGTATCTTACTCGCCATGTGATAGCGGTTTTCTTTGGGGCGGTGCTGTAATGCTGGGTATGTGTTCAGTACTGGAACCGCTACTCGCTGGCAGTACCACGCTTAGTCTTGGCAGCGAATGTGGAGGATGCTCTCTGAAATTAACAAAATTTTACACTGACAGACACATCAACTGCATTCAAATATAGAACGAGTTTAAATAGAAATATTTGTCCAATATGCAAACTTTTCCAGCAGCGAAAACCTTTTTCTGCAAGCCTCTCTTAAAACCAAGCGTTAGTTTATGGTGGTCTTTGTGTATATACTGACACAGACTGATCAATAAAATTGATACAAAGGCTGAATTTAAAAAAGTGTCTGTGGTTTTTTTTATACTGCTTCGGTGACGAACGGCCTGCCTGATGTTAAGCAGTTACCGTGGCCTATGGACGCTTGCAATACCAGAGGTATCACTTGCGTGTTACCGACTCATTTTTTTACACCACGGCTTTAAGATGCAGTATCCCTGGATTAGGAGCATATTTCTTTTAAAACGCATCCCGAGCGCTGGAGACCTGTAATCACACACACGAACACGACTTGCTGTGGTCTTCTATAAGGTGGAGGTCTTTCTCCAGTCGGGCTTCTTCGCTAATATGGTGGGCTATCTCTCAATACCGGCATTTCTACTATGGTATGGTATGGTACGTCTATATAAAGTTACCTGTGACCCCTATGACCACTAAGGTAACCTATGGCACTCTTCGATTGTCTTTTACGTAACTTTACTTTGACATGAACGAACAAACAATTATCGTACTTACGTAATTACTATTTTTTAGCATGCCTTGTCTTTAAAATATTTGTAACTTTTAAAATTATTTTTACAATTTGATCATTTTTTATACTTTTTCATCATTTTATAAATAATTATTATTCTGCACAGAAAATAAAATATAAAATTTAACTTTTTTGACAAATAAATTCCCGCTCAAATGCAATTATGTATGATCTAAAGGATTTTATATTTGACTAGCGGCCCGCCCCGACTTCGTCCGGGTTCTTTTTTTTTCCATAAGAACCTTCTCCTGACAATAACAAACACAACAAAAAAAGATTTACTGAAATCGGTCCAGCCGTTCACGCGTGATGCCGTGACAAAGGGAAATAGGGATTCTATTTTATATATAAGATTTTAAATTATGAACCAATAAATCACAGATAATAATAATATTATCACTGTAGAAAAAGCAAATGACCAAACACTTTTTTGCTTTAGGCATTTATAGGTTACCTATCTTCTGAAATCATTCAAATCACACAAAAACTGCATGTTAGAAAACGAACATTCTGCCCTTCTGCCTTTAGCGAAAAAGAAATGGATTTTCATATTTTTTGGCACCTCCAGTTATTGCCGAATTAGTTTTTTTTTTTTGTTTTAAATGAAGGCACAAAAAACAACTTTATTTTTAATTAAGTTGTATAGAATGTAGATAGGTAGGTACCTACGTATATGTAAAGATTATGATTTAAGGGAATTATTAAATTTTAGCAATAGATACTATATATATCAATTGCATAGGTGACGAAACGTGGAAGGTATATTACGTTACAAGCTGAAGAACATAATTATCAACAAAAACACGCTCATTTATACAAACCTAAAACTGAAAAATGAAGTGTATAATCTGAAAACAGATTATAATAACAAGCTGTGCGCGATTGAGCGTTACAAGAGGTTGTTTTGTTTGAGCGAGCGCTTATCTCTACTAATAGTGAGTTTTAATGAACCTCTCGTCGACTCACCTTTCATCCTCAGGTACAGCGAGAAGCGGTTCCGACCGATCCCGCAAATCCTTCGATGCATTTTGATTAGATTTCTCGTTATTTTTCGTCATTAAAACACCTTTATATTTTCATTAAAAACTTCTTGACACAAAAAATGATTTTTAGTCTCTGTGATGTAAGATGTGGAGGAGTACAAAGCAAAATATAAACTGTTCGCAATGGCTTAACATTCTCAGTCACTGTGTCAACGTGTACGTAAGTAATTAGTTGCTAAACGACAGGGTTGGGCTTTGCTTCACATATTTGTTACACTTTATTACTTATAAACTTTAAACGAGAACAACTTGCGATATAAAATATGTTTATTATTTTCGATGAGTAACGCTTTGATAATAGATGACACAAGACTTGCCTACCTGAAGCCTCAAAGATATGAATATTAAAACAAACATTCGTGACTCCTCATTAGTTTGGTGATACTTAACTTGTTAGTAAGACTGCACACACGATTATGTTTTTATCATGTTAAAAAAACGTTGATTATGAATTTTCACATTTATATTATAAACTGGCTTTCGCCTGCGTGTTGTGTTGAAAGAAGATATTAAATATTTGCTTAAAAGTAGCCTGTCACTTCAGATCTTATTTATCTCTGTACCAAAAGAACATGACAATTTATTTGGCGTTGAAAATGTAAACAAAGATAGACATCATAAAGATAGTTTGCCGCGACAATATTTAATAAAATACTATCAAGTTGCATATTATTGTGTATACATAGTTAGCCTATAAAGCTTCCATTTTGTTATAATTTTAGGGACGGTTACTAGCAAAATTATATTCACAATTCACAGCAGTCTTGTCTGCTACACAGTTAATTATTCTTCAATCACAATATACGGAGGTTTCTATTACCTATAAACCTACAGTGAATCACCTAAGGATATGCATTTCGTGTTAGTATTTTGAACAAAATTTAGTTTATAAATTACTAATTTTCGTCCGCGAGTTCTGCGTGAAATTTGATACCTAATTCATTCCGATTTCCGTCTTAATTTCGGAAAGTCAAGAAAAGGTTTTAGGTGTAAGTAAGTATTCTTATCAGTTAATTACTCATCTTCTTGTTTTATAGTATCGTCTAACGGCAGTCTAGGATAGTGTATATATTTTGGGATTTTTATATTGGATGTACTCGTCTCGTATGTGGATTACCGGTAGACTGTGAGTGATCATGAGTAAAAACTTCTTAATAAATACATTTTATTATATTTGACATAAATTTATCCTTTGTTTTGCACGAAAATTTCTTTCTTTTAAAAAAAACAACTCCCGCACTAGAGAACAAGCTCTGTGCCGCGGGGGACTTTATAAACATACAATTAACGGACACAAATTACACCCAGACTCAGAACAACTCTTTGTTGGTCACACAAGGTTTTTTCCTGCGTGGGAATCAAACCCACAACCTCGTGCACATCAGGCGCATACTGCGGCCACTGGACTACCAAGGCAGTCATAGGTAGGTAAATGTCAACTGTAATGCATAACAGCTTAGAACACTACAGCGATTAGCAATTTATACAAAATGATTATAAAGATACGGATGTCTACTTCTAAATCTTATCAAACTACGGCTGATACTAAAAACATGGACACTTCAAATTTATAACAATTGTTTATTTTAAAACTACTAAATTAAATGTAATAATTGTTAACCACAACCACGTTCATGAATTCAAATTACATTACGGACGTCTACTTCGAACGAAGGACACAACCGAACTACCGGATTTTGAACAATCTGTGTTGCTAGTAAATTATTTTTATGAATATCATCGTCATCATTATTATCTTAGCCAAAAAACGTCCACTGTTAAACTGAAAGAATTTCCACAACAATAGTTCCTAAGCGAACTTGTCCATCTGTTACCCGCAACCCTTGCTATGTTTTCCAGTGGTACGTACTTTCTGCCCCAACGGCCATATATACTCGTATATTATAATTAATTATCATACCTAGGTAATTACCAAGGTAATTATAAAATATATCGTCTATGGTAAGAGAATGATACCATTTTAAATATATCGTAATGGAATTAAAAAGTAAAACAACACAATCTTATTTTTTTTTGTTTACTGCAGGCAGTGCCTTTGTAAGTAGTACAATGTTACGGTAAGAGTGAATAATTGAAGATTATTAATAATTATCTATTTATCAGATTTACCGTAACACATATACCATAAATCCGGCTAAAATTCCACCGCAATTACTTGAACATTCATCTAGCACCTATATACAAAAATGCATTTGTGACCTATTATGACAAAGACATACAGAAAGCATTCAAAGTTCTAACTCTCTTTTTGCATCAGGTTAAAAAATATTAAGTAGAATATTTAGTGCGGTGCGAAATGCATCGGTTAGAGTTAAGATGTTGTCCTCATGGGTAATTAGCGACGGCGGTGTCACTTTCAGACGGTCTTACTAACGAGACCGGCATATATTTATGCAGATACAAACCCCTCTCGTAGCCACCAACCCTCCCTCTCCCTTTTCAACCTTAAGCGATTAATGAGTCTTCTATCTGGAAAGGAATGCATCGGTTAGAGTTAAGATGTTGTCCTCATGGGTAATTAGCGACGGCGGTGTCACTTTCAGACGGTCTTACTAACGAGACCGGCATATATTTATGCAGATACAAACCCCTCTCGTAGCCACCAACCCTCCCTCTCCCTTTTCAACCTTAAGCGATTAATGAGTCTTCTATCTGGAAAGGATTGCTGCGAAATATTTAAAAATCTTTTTTAGATCTACTCTGGTATTTTCTGGTATTTATTGGAAGGAGATTTTGACAGATTTCTACTTGATTGGCCTCTTTGACTGGCCTGCCCCTCTAGACAAGTGGCTTAAACGGTAGTCAAATTGAAAAGTCAAAAAAGTAAATGTACCTATGGGATTTGACGTAAGTTTTCGATATCATGTCGTAAACTCAAACTTCAAATCCCATACATTTGCTTTTTTGACTTTTCGATTCGACTACCGTTTATGCCACTTGTCTAGAAGGGCTGTTGGTCTAGTGCCTTTACTTCTAAGCGGGAGGACGTGAATCTTTAAGTAATGAGTACCTACCTACGTTTATTTGCTGTTTCTGGGCGTAATTTATAATATACTAGCTCTTACCCGCGTGGATGTCGGTTATCGCGAAAAAATATATAATACAATAAAACTATAATCTATCTCTGTGCCAAATTTCCAGATTCGTTCAGTAGTTTTAACGTGAAAGAGTAACATACATACAAACTTTCACATTTATTATATTAATAAGATTCTTTCTAAATTCATACATATTATACCGAACTGCTAGAATACTTTAGTTTTCTGGTTGCCATAGGACCTTCATAGATGTTCTTCCTAATTTGGTATCACATGAATATAAGTATATTGGGATTTTCTTTCAAGAAATTTACAATAAATGCCCGAAGTTGAAAATGTAAATATGGTAATTACATTCTAGTGCTTAGAAAAGCATGTAAAGTTGATCTTACGACACGTATGATTTATGGTCTTATTGGACTGCCGTTCCATAGGACTATTAGAGTGAGGGAAAAATCTACGAGTATGAGTCACTATAATATCTCCCACGCAGATAGCTAGTCTCCGTTGAGATTAGCCGTCGTGGTGACCGGAATTCGAAATTCAAATATTTTATATTCTTCCTACAAAGTGTCCTAATACTTAGGCATCTTAAAATATTATATAACATTGCAGTTGTTAACAATACGTCTTTTAAAAATATACGACATAACTGCGTTACTGCGAAATAAAATAAATATTAGTGTTTGATATCTTTTTAACTTTTGTGTTTGATGAAGACTTTGTGATGAGTTAAGAATGAAGCATGTAATATTACTAGTTAGTTTTTGTAATAATAACTTTTTGAGCAGACAACTTCCGCATGACACTAGACATTACAAATACACACTTCACGAATACTGTAGGTTATACAAATATTAGTCTCGTATGGGAATCGAACCGCTGTCGTTGACACCGCTTTAAGAGTAATCAGAAACTACATACAGTAGTGTGGTTGTGTTCCTATGCGTATAGTCTCAAATATATATTTTTATTTCTTTCAACTTTTGCACGTAATAAAATTGTACAACGGCGGAATTAATGCCTAAATGCATGTTACACGCCAACATTATATGTTACATTAAAAAACTAGTAAATCCATGCAAACCTGCTATGTCGAAGTTTCCGCTCCAACGTAGTACTGCATTGTCTGATTGGGTGGTAATGATGAGATCCATGTTCATAGCTCAATGACCTCGAATCTCCTCTGTCCGGTCTCCTGTATCAATGAAAATTAGTTTTTGTATTATATACGAGTATTCGAAAAGAGAAGGAAATCTTGAAACAAATCCCAACTACACCAACCCTATACCAATCCGCCATCGTGGTATAGTAGGTTAGTATCACTCCAAGCGAATGGAGGAGACCCGTGCCCGTGCAGTGATGATAGAAATTCATATACAGAAATTATTAGCGACTAGCGACCCCCATCGACTTCATCTAGGTTAAACTAATTTCTGCGCGATTTTCTTAATTTATTTTTCGTAAGAATCTGTAACAGAATACTAGAAAACTAAAAAAAAAAATTGAATGAAATCGGTACAGTCGTTTTGAAGTTATGGCGTAACTAAGAGAAATAGATATTCATATAGCATAGATGGAGTTAATATGAAGAAGGAGTGCAGCAGAGCACCTGGCGACCTCTAGTATAGAAAAACTTGTACTTACATGATTTATTCAAACTTGTTACCTAATATGTGCGTCTCGCTCTTACCGAAACAACTGAAAGGGCTAGTCTGCTGTAGTTATATTAAGGTACAAACTAGAATACGAGATACAGAAACCCGGCAGTTCGTTTAATACAACAACTTTTGTTTGGTGACCAAATTCTACTATCTCTTTCATACAGTGTTACTAGGTTTACAATGTAAATAAACAGATATTATATCTGGGTCGTTTGTTTTAGTACCAAGATCATAATTTCAAGGATATATGTATGTAGGTATCATCTCACGAAGTGTGACGTCATAGAGCAAGCTAATCTAGATTTCAGCCTTCAGTATTACCTTATTGATGAGTTGCCATAACATTAAAAATGTTATTAAAGAAACTCGAGAGAGAATCAAGAGAGGTTGGGCACCATACTAGCGAGCAGGCCCGACTGGAGAAGGACCTTCACTTTATAGAAGACCACAGCCAAATAACTACATACAGCGGTGTAGTTGTGTTCCTGTGTGTGAGTATAGGTCTCCAGCGCTCATTTAGGGATGCGTTTTGGAAGAAAGGTATTCCTATCCCAGGGATACTCCCATCTTAAAGCCCCGGTGTCAATAAATGGGTTAGCAACACGCAAGTGATACCTCTGGTATTGCAAGCGTCCATAGGCTACGGTTATACTTAACATCAGGTGGGACGTATGCTTGTTTGCCACCCAAATAGTATAAAAAAAATATTAGGAAAGTAATTCATTTTGTAAAACAATGCTGACAAATTGAGTTCAATTTTGAGTCTATTTAATATGTTTATTGGGCATCATAAGCATGCTGAAGAACAAAAAATCTGGCACATTGGTCCAATGCTTAGTGACCCTATTTGTTAAGCCAGATTCCACAACGGCTATTTTTGGTATGATGTACGATAGTTTGATCTTTATCGAGGTTTAATTTATGTATAACTTGCTGTTGCGGTAAAGTCATCATCATCTCAACCCAAAAACGTCCCACTGCTGGGTGTGGGTCTCCTCCATACATTTGGAAGGATATTAGCCTACTATACCACGCTGGCCAGACGGGTTGGTATATGGTTTTGTTTCAAGTTTTCCCTTTCTTGCAGTGGATATTGTCTGCCTGACTTACTCCCTTAGTCGACTCTTACGACACCCATGGGATAGAATGGGGTGGTGACATTTGTATTCTTAGTCCGTCACCACGCGGTAAAGCATAAATATTTATGTCATTTCTCAGGATATCAGCTATCTCCTTGCCAAGTTTCATTAATATCCGATCAGCAGT
Organism: Trisateles emortualis; assembly: GCA_947095525.1. Classification (NCBI taxonomy): domain Eukaryota; kingdom Metazoa; phylum Arthropoda; class Insecta; order Lepidoptera; family Erebidae; genus Trisateles; species Trisateles emortualis. The sequence continues at coordinate 12,011,808 of OX352736.1, read as the reverse complement.
TTAGTAGTGACAAGGTAACAAACAAAGAGAGTTACTTCGCGTTCATAATATTTATTTTTTTATTTAAAAAAAAAACCCGCACTAGTGAACAAGCCCTGTGCCGCTGGGGGCTTTACAAACATACAATTAATGGACACAAAGTACACCCAGACTCAGGACAATCATTTATGGATCACACAATTTTTTGTCCCGTGTGGGGATAGAACCCACTACACGCCGCGCAGTGCTAAAAGACGAGGTAACAACTTAAACCTGCCTTTATAAAACTTTGACTGCCTTGGTGGTCCAGTGGCCGCAGTATTCGCCTGCTGTGCACGAGGTAGTACGTTCGAGGTTCGATTCCCACACAGGACGAATCTTTGTGTGACCCGTAAAGAGTTGCTCTGAGTCTGGGTGTAATTTGTGTCCGTTATTTGTATGTTTGTAAAGTTCCCCGCGACACAGAGCTTGTTCTCTAGTGCGTTAGTTGTCTTAAAAAAAAAAAAGAGAAACCACTGAACTAACCGTGCAATATTAGAGTATGGATTCATTTGCCCGGTGGCAATTTCGGTTGCTGTCAATATCATATCGGCTGTTGACTAACTCTGGTATTACCTACTGTTATGTCAAAGGTAATACAATAATACACTGTTACCATATAGGTATCTATAGGTAAATACATCTCAATGCACTGTAGAACAATGCAAATGGCTAGATTACAAAGCTGGACATTGTCTTTCATTAACCTATCTTCTGTAATTGAGATTGCTATTACTGTAAATTGTAGTGTTCTATTTATACATGCCTCTTATAGTAACTGGAAACATATGTTGGTAGCTGGTAAGGCAAGGAAATTTACCGATCCTAATAATATTATAATTCAACTAAAATTATAATTGTGAAAGTTTGTGAGTAAACTATATATATACTAACTGTTGTCTGCGGCTCCGCCCGCGTGGATGTCGGTTATTGCTGTAAAAAGTAGCCTATGTGTAATTCCAGACCAGTTCAGATCCGATCAGTAGTTTTTACGTGAAAGAGTAACAAACATCCATCCATCCATCCATCCATTCATCCATGCATACTCACAAACTTTCACATTTATAATATTAGTAAGGATATATTATATTATATATATATAACTATATATAAAACGCGGGCAGAGCAGAAACAGCTAATACTGATCTATATAATTATAAATCTGGAGAGTTTGTTATCTTGAACGCGATAATCTCTGGAAATACCAGACGGATTTGATAGAATATTTTTGCAATTGATAGCCGAATTCTTGAGGAAGGTTATAGACTATTTAACATCATGATACTATCCAAGAGGAGCATGACAGTAACAATAAACGTGACACGACGAAAATCTAAATTTAAAGAAAGAAAAAAAATCCATGCCTTTAGAATTTCATCACCGGATTAAAGATGCAAATCAAAGAATGCTTAAAAAGTTAAGACCATTACTGAATGTAGATATATTATGTGTGTATCTACATGTAAGACAAACGATGGTCAGGCGTACCGGTGACGCATACAAAGCAGATTTTTGTGACACACTTTTGTAAACAAAATTTCATTATCTATATGATCTAAGCTCTTACGTAGTTAATATGAGTATGTATTTATATGATATAACTTGCCTTTAATACACTGTAAAACCAAAATAGCTTCGAGGTTTCGTACCTAGGTAACACGCAGAATGAAAAAAAACCCATAACCATAACCAACCCAGGTGAATAATGCCGCTAAATTAATTTAATAGCACCACTATAAACGCGGATGTTGTCGAGTGTGAAAGTAGCCCAATTGTTTACAGGAGGCAGTACTAATCTATTAAATACTAGCTGTTGCCCGCGGCTCCGCCCGCGTGGATGTCGGTTATCACTGTAAAAAGTAGCCTATGTGCTATTCCAGACCATAATCTATCTCTGTGCCAAATTTGAAATCCAGATCCGTTCAGTAGTTGTTACGTGAAAGAGTACCAAACATCCATCCATCCATACTTACAAACTTTCGCGTTTATAATATTTGTAGGATTTTTAGCATTTAGTTTTAATATTTAAGTACAGTACTAATCTAAATTTCACTTAGTGGAATTTAAACGTACTCATCATAATGATGTATCACTTGCTAACGGTGAAAGATAACATCGTGAGAAATCCTATACACCGTAGAAAAAATTATAAAGACATAATCCACCAACCCACATTAGGCCAGAGCCAGCGTGTGTGGATTACAGCCTCTCAATTCACTTAATATAGGAGAAATATGCCCAGTAGTGGGACATATGGGTTGCTATTATATATGCTAAGATTATTTTATATGTACTAGGTACTGATGTCCACGTGCAGCTTGAAATTCCACGGAAGTAGGGGTTTTTTTTCTGGGATTAAAGCGGCTTATATGCTATTCGAGACTATAAAATCTATCTCTTTGCCAAATTTCATCTAGATCCGTTCAGCGGTTTTGGCGTGATTGAGTATCCATCCATGCATCCAAACTGCCACATTTATAATATTTAGTACAGATGAGCCAAAGTACGCATTTTGAGTATTTTTCTCTAAGAGTGCGATAACCTTTTCAAATCATTCTAGAAAATTCTCTCGATACCTCTATGTATATAAATATAGAATATTCTTTACATACCATTCAATGCCTTCTTGTATAACATGCTCCATAACTTTTAAACAAAATGTTGCCACAACTGATCACTACAATTAACAAACAATCGATTTACAATGTTTTGGACTCGTCTGAGTCCAAAACATTGTAATCTTCAGATAGCTTGTTTATCTTGACAAGAGTTAAGCTAACTACGACTATAATACTACGTGACGTAGTTATTCTCAAGTACAGTTAGGCTTTACTGTGTATCTGTTAGAAAGAGATAACTAAATACATACTAATAATAGATTAGTAGAATTTTATCGAATAGATGTAATACAAACACATCAACTGCAATATTAAACGCTAGCTGTTGCCCGCGGCTCCGCCCGCGTGGATGTCGGTTATCGCTGTAAAAAGTAGCCAATGTGTTATTCCAAACCATAATCTATCTCTGTGCCAAATTTCATCCAGATCCGTTCAGTAGTTTTTACGTGAAAGAGTAACAAGCGTCCATCCATTCTTACAAACTTTCACCTTTATAATATTAGTAAGGATATTGCATATTCATTTAGGGATGCGTTTTGAAAGAAACGTTTTCCTATCCCAGGGATACTTTATCTTAAAGCCCTAGTATAAAAAATGGGTTGCCAACCCACGCAAGTGATACGTACTGCAGGCGTCCATAGGCTACGGTAACCGATTAGCATCAGATGGGTCGTATGCTTGTTTGCCAGCCAAGTAGTAATAAAAAAATGCAGTTTTTGTGTTTGTATAGCATTTATTCGATATTTTTTTTACAAACATACAATTAACGAACACAAAGTACACCCAGGCTCAAAGTACAATTATTTGTATATAACACAATTCTTTGTCCTGTGTGGGGATCGAGCCCACAACACGCGGCGCAGTGGTAAACGGCGAGGTAACCACAAAAGGCACTGAACTAACCATGCAGTCAAATCTGATAGATGTAATTAATTGGCGTCCACACCTGTGTATCGCTACTATTTATTTATAACATTTTCATAAAAAATTGTTATCTCAGGGCAATAACCATAACAATATGTATTTCACTTTTCCCTTATGAAACTCCCTCAACTCTCTTCTTCAACTTCAACAAGTCTTCAACAAGTAGAAGAGAAAATCGTTTACTATTTATTATGAATAAATTATATTGAATCTGAAGTTATACGCTCAGTTCTAGAGAGGTGCAAGTAGCCAGTACAAAAGATTATAACCAAATAACATTGGTACAGATGTGTTATTGTGTGTGAGTAAAGGACTACCAGGCATTTACCATGATGGGTTAAAACGTGAGTCGTTCGTGCGAGAAAGAGGGATGGAGCTAAACACGATATATAGCTCCATCCCTCTTTCTCGCTAGAACGACTCACCCCCAGTACTCGTATAAGGAAATCATCTTTTAAAATCACGTTTTTCCTATCCCCGGGTTGCCCTTAATATAAAACCCTGGTGTAACATTTAATAATATAATGGGTTGTAAACACACGTAGACATCACGGTTCGTATACAAATGTGGATGCATCTTAAAACTTTAGACTGTTTTTGCTAATAATGAGGTTTATTATTGGTAGCATTATATTTAATGTGTTCGTCTTAGTTGTTTTCAAAGGATGACCATAATTGTGTTTACGTAAATGGCAGTGTTAACTACTAAATTAAAATTTACAAATTTTAATTTTGTTTCATAATACAGAAAACACGTCACTTGAGTCGAATGAGATAACTTTGGTGTTAAGTGGTATTATATACCTACTAATTTATTTATAGTTGACCAAGAAACTAATTTGCGACATTACACTACAATTATAAGTAGATACTTACCATGTGCAAAAGAATAATAGAGATGAGGGGCCGTAAAGGCATTTACATCCTTCATTATCATCACCTCAGCCTTAATACTTCCACTGCTGGGTATAAGCCTCCCTCAGAGATTTCCACATCTTAAGAGGTAAATATTTATTTACGATCTTATTTTGAAATATGTTATTTCCCTCCTTATTGTTCTTCCTTATCCCAAGGTTACCCATAACACAAATTATGAGACTGATACTCTCTCGTCTCAAAACGTCCATAGGCGGTAATTGCTTACTATACGGCCGTACGCTTGTATACCGACTCTAGTTGTCAAATTATTTTATACTAGCTGTTGCCCGCGGCGCCGCCCGCGTGGATGTCGGATTATCGCTGCAAAAAGCCTAGCCTATGTATTATTCCAGACCATAATCTATCTCTGTGCCAAATTTCATCCAGATCCGTTCAGTAGTTTTTACGTGAAAGAGTAACAAACATCCATCCATCCATGCATCCATCCATTTTCACATTTATAATATTAGTAAGGATAGATACTTTTTGTAAATAAAGTTATGTATTTATAGATAGTAAAGCATGTATCTCTACTATTTATAACTACATACCTTTTTTATACATTTGTACTAAATTAGAAAAAAATACATTTTTGTCAATTACAATGTCAAAGTGACAACTTGTGTTAGTAGCTAGCAACATTGCAAAAATTACTAAAAGAAGTACATTATATAGTTTCGCTTTATTAGTAAACGCGGTGTAGCGATTAATTATTTACGCCATGCTTTCGCTTTGTCCACTTCTTTCCAATGTCATATTACTGATTACATAATGAGAGATTATAAAATTACACCTATTCTATTTCACGTTTATTAATAGATCCTGTACAATTTATATTGACTTTTTATTAGAGGCGCCAAACTAGTTACAATACATGGCAAAAAAAAAACAAAATAAAGTTGCGTTCGGTAACTACTTAACTATCAAAACTCGTACTAGAAGTAATAATATGACAGTTGCCTTGCAAAATATGTATTTGTGTATTTTAAACGTTTTAGGGATTAAAATAAACTTTAAAACAGGTACAAAGTCATTTTAATATATTAAAATTATTTATTTACAATTAGCATGGAGAATGGTATCATTTTTAAAGTTAAATTTAGTTTTAGTTTAAGTTAAGGTACAGTGGTTTATTCTTGAAGCAGTTCTTCCAAATCTCGAAGAGGCAGATGGTAGAATGAAACCTGTAGAAAATGGCGAGAGGCATAGACACATGTGTAATGATTGTCCATGCCCAAGGTCCGTAGAAAGCTAAATGCTCTGGTCTAAACTCCGCACGATTCTGAAAAAAAAAAAAATTTGGTGTAATGTAAAAAATTCAATGAAGACTATCCATTTGCGCAGACATTCATTTAGTTTTCGTAATTTTTAAAGTAAAATATAACCTATGTTCCACCCTGATAATGTTGCTTTCGATTGGTAAAAGAATTTTGAAAATCGGTCCAGTAGTTTTTGAGTTGATTCATTACAAAAATACAAAACGATATAGCCTCGCTGATATTCATGCTTTCTATTCGTGAAAGATTTGTGAAAAAAAACTATTTTTGAAAATCGGTCCAGTAATTTTTGAGTTTATTCATTACAAACGTACAAATATACAAATATTTTGTCTGTATAATATTTTTATTAATTAAGTAATTAATTATTTAGATATATCATATCGTTTCATTCAAGTATTTACACGATTTACACAAACGGCCAATTGCCATATTTGATACATCAGTTTCCTTTCACGTAAAATTAATAATTAAATTTCAGTGAAACGATCAATTAAATCATAACATTAGTAATTAAATAAACAAACCGATCGTAGCTTTATAGATGGTCAATTGATTAATTGAAAATGTTGATTCCATTTTAGAAATTAATTAATCATTCAGTTTTGAAGAGGAATGATAATTAATTTACTGCCACTTGTTTGATAGTCGAATATATTTTATAGATTATTAATTTTATCCGTAACTTAGTCTGTGTGAATTTTTTACAACAACCTGTGAAATATAAATGTCGTACCATCGATACAAAGAAGAAGAACAACCTGTGTTAATTCCTGACAATTCCTTTTTGGTGCCCGCTTACGTCAAGTATAAGAAACTCCTGTGTAATAAGTAAATTAGTAGTTTAAATTATGTAGATAGTAGTTTATCTATACACTAAGGGTCGCCCGCGACTTCGTCCGCGTGGTAATTTGTAACTTTATTTTTTTCCCGATTTTGCAACATACCTCACTACTGCTCTGCTCCTATTGATCATAGCGTGATGTTATATAGCCTATAGCCTTTCTGGATAAATGCATTCAACAAAAAAGTTTTTTTCTAATCGAACCAGTACTTTCTGAGATTAGCGCATTCAACCAAACAAACGAACTAACAAACTCTTCAGCTTTATAATATTAGTAGGTATAGATATATAATTGCTTGTCCTGACTGACTGATTCATCAACAGAGTCTCAACGGCTGGCAGGGTATTCCGTAAGAGCAAAAACCGAGCCACCGCAAAAACCGAGCAATATCTGGCTGTCAGATTGAAAATCGATATATAAGAGCAAGATATATAAGAGCAATCACAACTGTCAATTTGTGATCACAACTGTCAGTTTGCGATCACAACTTTGATTTGACAGATTTTAGATTTGACCCCGGGTTACTCTTCTAGTACAGCGCGATTATTTATTTATTTAACAGAACCTATCTTTTCATATTATCAAAATTATATACCTAATCAAATATTATTACCTTTTCCAGTGTGTTGATTGCCCACATAGCCATGTTGGCCACAAGCAGGAAGGTGACTAACTGTCGTCCAGGTTTGTTTCTTCTTTGTTCAGATGTGCTACTGCGTCTCCACCACGCGTCGATTATAAATAGAGTTTGAATAATTGTCTGGAATATTAAATCAGCTTGTAAAAGTGAAAAGTTAATGTATATTAATAATAGCAACCTATATAATGTTCTACTGCTGGGTACGAGTCTCCTCTCCCTTATCAAGAGATAGGTTTCTTGATAGAGGAGAGGAGACTCGTGCCCAGCATTTTTTTTTTTTTTTTTTTTTTATACTACCAAGGTGGCAAACAAGCATACGGCCCGCCTGATGGTAAGCAGTTACCGTAGCCTATGGACGTTTGCAACACCAGGGGTGTCACTCACGCGTTGCCGACCCTTTAAAAACCTTATAACTCCTTTCTTGAAGAACCCCATGCTATAGTCTCTTGGGAAAACCTGGGCAGGGAGCTCATTCCACAACCTTATCGTACGTGGTAAGAAATTCCTCTGGAATCTTACGGTACGGCATGTTTGAGGTGCAAGGATGTGAGGATGAACTCCCTGTCGGTGGCGAGAGGTGCGTTGATAAAATGTGGCCGTGGGCATCATCTCGAACAATTCCTCAGAACACAGCCCATTGTACAGGCGGTAGAACACACACAAGGAGGCGAAGTCTCTCCTGAGACTTAGTGGTTCAATACCCCCTGTGAGCTTGGGATCGTCAACAATCCTAACAGCGCGTCTTTGGATAGATTCAAAGGGTCATGAGCAAGGGAGCATGTGTAGATTAGCATCCACACATGCTGGACCAGTGCGGGTTGGTAGATCAGACACGTTTTAAAAGTTTTTATACAATAAATAATATAATATTTATTATCTAAACCTATAATACCAAAAAAAGTATTTATTTATATGCTTAATTTCAGTATAAAGAAAAAAAAGTACAAGTATGTAACTATGTACTTATTCCATTATTCACTTTTATTTAATTTCAACATTGGCAAAGCATATTTTTATGTATGCACAAATACATATAATAAATGGATTAAATAAATGAAATATGAAATATGGACTTAGATCTTAAAAATAATCCTAATTATCTTTTTAAAGTATTTATTATGATCATCAAGTGATAATAATAATTACATCTACCGATATGAACGTTCCTTTACTTTTTTTTCTTTTCTTTTTTTTTAAAGACATCTCCCGCAGAATAAGCTCTGTGTCGCGGGGGACTTAACAGAACTTAACTTTAACAGACACAAATTACACCCAGACTCAGAACAACTCTTTGTGGGTCACACAAAGTTTTGTCCTGTGTGGAAATCAAACCCACAATCTCGTGCACAGCAGGCGCATACTGCGGCCACTGGACCACCAAGGCAGCTAAAAGCTAAAGCCCGCTTACTCTTACCTGATTAAGAGATAAAAACTCCGAGAAGAATAAAGTTAAGCCACCACTATTTTGATGGTGTTGTGTATGATGACTTCCTATCATACTGAACATACAATATACAAACATTCCCGACTGCGCTAGAATCAGTAGGAATGGATCTAGACCTAAAATAGCTGAAAAAGATAAAATAAAATACTTGTTACTCGGAAATTTTGTTAGTAAAATATCAACATTGATTCCCTAACTCGACTCGTGATTAGTTTAAATATTCACAGGGAACTGCATCGAAATAATTTTTACATACAATCGGATTTTTGTAATTGAAAAATTGACCAAACATTTTTTGAATAAAGTTTAAGTAAGAGATTGACAGGTTAACTGCGATTCCAATATTTATTTTGGAATCAGTGAATTTTATACCAGTTTATGTATAACTAAAAATATAAGACTATAAAATAATATTTACACAGTAGTGAAATTGCAATAAAACTTTGTTAAATACGTACTTTGAGATTTCCTTTTATAAGTTAATGCTCTCATTTGAATCAAAGCTGTCACTGAAGCTACAATTGAGAACGAATAAAGAATTAATTCGCAAATGTTCACTTCAAATATGGCGTCCTAAAAACAAAAATAAACATATATAGCAAACAAAAGATATTGAGAAATAAAATTAACAAAAGTAAAAGTATACTTTACAATCATGGTGGATGGGTTGGTGGCCAATACGAAGAACATTATAAGAGATATGATGGTGAAGACGATAACTAGGATGCCGGCGAAGAGACCTCTGTGTGCATGCGAGCAGTCCACGGAGAAATGATGTAGGGCTGCTCTACTGCCGTGAGGGGTACTCACTCCAAGCATACCAGCTGAAAAAATGGAGCTAATTATTAAGTTACAAAGTAATTCGTATAAACGTTGAAAATGCGTTCAAAAACCATATTCCTATCCCAGGGATACACCCATCTTAAAGCCCTGGTGTGAAAAAAATGGGTTGGCAACACGCAAGTGATACCTCTGGTATTGCAAGCGTCCATAGGCTACGGTAACTGCTTAGCATCGGGCGGGCCGCATGCTTGTTTGCCTCCCAAGTAAATACAAAAAGATCGGTACACTATGCAACAGACATTATACAAAACAACAGAAAATAAAGATAATGTTCCTTTCCGACCTTAGTCTAAAAAGATTCATCTATTTTAGAAATCTGAGAGTCTTAATTACCAAACTGCTGCAGGATTTTCTCAGGGGTTACAGAATTGTTACGTGATTTATTCTTAATGTTGAATTTCTTCTCAAAATCTTCTGGAGTACATTTAACCTGAAAGTTTAATAGAATAAGTATTAAAAGGTCCGCTTTAATAGTAAGAAGTAGTATTTAACTAGTATATTATAACTATAATGGACAACGGGTCTAAATCGCGTAATATTTTAAAGGTTTTCATACCTTTTTGTTTCCCGACGTTTCGGTCGAATTGCACCGACCGTGGTCACGGGTTGACTGGTGCGGGTGCGGGTTTAGACCCGTTGTGCATTATATAGTTATACATAATATGTGTACAAATCGTGAAAGTTTAAAAGAATTTATTTAACTAGTAGTAGCGAACATTATCCACTTTGCCTACTCTTCGACTTATTTTGGCGCACTGGCGAGCTATATTCATATTATATAGAACTAAATAAAAGTATCGACGGATTTGTCAAAGTAAGGAGACATATTTGTGTCTTTATGGGATGTTCACCACTAGTAAGCCCTGCTTTTAAGCTAGAATATTGATTACCTCTTTCCACATTTCGTATAGGATCACAGCACATATAAGAGAATATTCAATAGTGCACGGGAATAGGAAAGGTGCAGCATTTTGAAGTAAAGCACCCATAATATTAGCTCGTCTACAAGGGAATACTTCTGCTACATCAATTGTATTGTTTCCATGCGCTAATATTGTGTGTTCTAGATGATGTATCTCATGTTTTGTCTCTTCAACCAACACGTATAACCATTCGCATAGATTTGTCGCTATCATGTGCATAAAGCCGAATCGTTGTATCAGTTTAAAGGTTCCAGATTCGATGTCTTTGTTTGTGAGGAACATGAATTGCATTTGTGCTAGTGTGAGTGCCATTCGTAATGCCGGGGTTATGACTGAGAGTACTTTGCGGCATTTGTCTGTCATTTCGAAGTATTCACCTAATTCTAGACCGCTGTATACCATTGAACCGATGCCGAATGCTGTAAAAAAATAAAAATTTTAAGGTGACTCTACACCAAACTGAAGTTGTCAATTTCTCGTCGGTGAAGACATAAATTAAGTGGTTCGACATTTAAAATAAGTTTTCAACCTTTCCTGAACTGAATATGGAAATTCCATATCAAACAAAAATTTATAATTTTCCTTTGGTGTAGACCCAATCTTATCTATTTTTTTTTGTTTCTATTGACGACACAACTAAATTAATAATTTAGTCAACAACTAGAGGCCAATTACAACTTTTTTTTTGTACAAATGCTGCCAGACACCTAATACATGATAATGTTATATATGTGTGATTGTGTCTTCGATGTTTGTGTGGTCAGTACAATAGTTGTCAACTTTTCTTTAGTGTGGATACACCTTTAAACAAACAACTATTTATTTGTTTCTTAAAACCTTGATGACATAAAGGCTTAATTTCAAGATGTGCATGTCACGCTGTCTTTGTTTTACTTGCGGAAACAAACAAAGATAGCATGACATAATGACATGGCACAAATTAATAAACAACGGTGTATATGTTGCTTTTCGGTTTGCCTAACTATTCTATCTACTCAAAGAAGTACTGAAAAGGTTGTGCTAGAAATTCATTCGTAGCTTTTTTAAAAGAGGGGTCCTAAAAATGCCATATGAGACGTCAGATAATTTTGCCTACTATCAGATTTGCTGACCGAATATACCCCTCGTCTTTTTAGTCAGCAAATCTGACAGTAGGTAAGTATGAACTGACGTCTAGATCTAGAGCCCAATAAAGTACAGGTAAGGAACTCAAGCCATTCATTTCAATCGCCAGATCTTTATAATTTGGTGTGTTAAAATTGTGATAGTACGTACGAAAGGCGTGGAGTTTCAGTTATTATTTATTAATTATTAGCCATTACTGTCCCACTGCAGGGCAAAGGCCTCCCTTTCATTCATTTCAGTTACATTAATGAAAACTCCATATTACTATTTTTTATTGATAAAAAAAACATAGGTTTTGCTAATAATAAATTCATTCGTAGCTCTTTTAAAAGTGGGTTCCTTATTTAAAAGGGCGCTTATGAATTTCTTCAAATATCAATTCTAGAGGGGTCCGGCCATTTATATTGTATCACGGAGTGCAATGTGACAGTCCATAAGTACCCTCACATTACTCCAAGAGGAGTAATGCAAGATTCTATTATCATATACCTTAAATGGTAAAACAAGCAAACGGCTCGCCTGATGGTGAGCAGTTACTGTAGCCTACGAGAGCGCTTGACATATCTAGGGCTTGCAATGTATGGCTGCTAAATGCATTCCTAAATAATCTTGTAACACTAAAGTTTTGTGTTATAGGTTACTCAGGGAAAACGTTCATATATAAAACGTTTCCCTTAAATAAGCACTGGATACTTGGGGCCGTATCATGCCGTATTAGTACGTGAGTAGTTCAAACGAAAGAGAGGGATGGAGCTATATAGCGTGTATAGCTCCGTCCCTCTTTCTCGCTCGAACGACTTATGACGGCCCCTGTATGCATGCAGAGACACACAACTATACTATTGTACACACAACACACAACTATACTGTGTGTAATTATTTAGCTGTGGTCTTCTGTAAGGGGGTCTTCCTTTTAATGTAAAATGGCCTACCTTATTTAAATTATTTTAACTTACCAATTCCTCCCAATCTTAAATAAAAACTACCGTAACGGGAAATATTTTCTTTCGGTTTTTGTTTGTCTCCAGGTGTAGTTTTACCATTTTTATCTTCTAAATGTGAGCCTTCTGTAAAATTAAATGAATACATTGTTTTGTCTCATTAGACAGCACATGTTGGGTATAATTTTCCGGTACATTTATACAAATGGTTTTTAAAGTAAAGGTGAATACACATTAGAGCGATTACTTGCAAGGCGTGCCTTACCATCTCCAAAGACTGCAGTATTTTTCCTACTATCTACAAAAGCATTGCAATAATCTTCTTATATATAAAAATGAATCCCTATTTCCCTTTGTCACGGCATCACGCGTGAACGGCTGAACCGATTTCGGTAATTCTTTTATTGTTGTGTTTGTTATTGTCAGGAGAAGGTTCTTATGTAAAAAAAGAAAATTACGCTGAAAATAGTTTAACCCGGACGAAGTCGGGGTAGGCCGCTAGTATTGAATAGTTCTTCGAATTAAAAAAGAAAGATTGATTATTATTTAGTATTTAGCTCTTAATAAACTTTGACGAACGTTTTCTAGAGTATCAGGAGCCGTATATTGACGTGTCAAAACGTATGTAGTTCGAACAAGAAAGAGGAGCTATAAAGCGTGTATAGCTCTGTCCTTCTTTCTCGCTTGAAAGATTCACGTGTAACGTGTTACGTTGTGGGCCCTAGAGTATACACATAAGTGACAATACGCCAGTATTGCTCCATTTATACCTACTAATCGCGCGATCGATGGATCAACGTATTGCTTATTCAAACAACTCCACACCAGGGTTTTGTAATAAAGTATCCCTTTGATAGGAAAACTTTTCTTTAAAAATACACAAGAATACGCACAGAAATACTATGTCTCAAATTATTTTTTAATTTAAATTTCTTATATTGTATCGTTCGCCAGAGCAAGTAAATGCTCTAATGTGTATTTACCTTTAGTAGAATGCAAACTAAAGTAAGAATTCTTTGCATTAGTAATTATGCAAACAAATGTGATTTTAATGTCTCATTTTGTTAAGCAAATGTGCTTAATTACCTAAGCAGATAGCTATATATTGTTGTTTAGATTAGTATTGTGTTATTTCAATGGAGTAAGAGCTTACCGTAATCGTGGATGATTAAGTTAACAGCCTTTTGACGCATTATATTTACATATTGGAACACGACGAATATTAGTGATACTAAATATAGATATAAATAAAACCCCTGAAAATCAAATACAAAGTAAAAATACTGAAGAAATTATTACAAAATGTAAGCAAATTGTGTTTTTTTATTTGCATAATAAGATGGTTTGGTATAGGTATTGTAAAGCGAGCTATTTCTTCGCAACTACGCGTCAAATTTTCACCTATGTAGGTACAATCGGCCGACTTGGCGCTCATCCTCTCTTAACAATTCAATCTAGCGATTTTGACCTCAATGGACAAAATTGCTTAACTAACATATTTTATGATTTTACTATGTCTCTTTATTTATGCGTCGACCATGTTAAATCATGCGTAGATATACCCAATATGGTATATCTATGCAAGATTTAATATGGTCTACGAATAAAACACTAATAAAAAAATTAATAAACATTTTATAAGTGCAATATTGGCCGATAGTACATATATGTCATTAATACTCGTAGTATTAGATACATCTTTTTCTCCAAAAGGGATAGGCAAAGATGAGTGACATCAACGTTTGGCAAAACAGATAATTATTTATTAAATTTTAAATATAAAATTAAAAAAAGGTATATAAGTATCTAGGGACCACAACGGGTGTGCTTACGGATTTTATATAGTATCCCTACCAATGTATGTTTACACAATTTAGCCACAATTTATCGAATTTACTAGAATTCAGAATAGTAGTTACCTGGTAGTATCCATCAGGAACTCCTTCAGCGATGACTTCAGTCACAGGGAAGGCGATACCCAGCACTACTAGCAACTTACAGTACAAAGCCGACAGTGCTTTACTTATAGCTTCACTATTAAAATAAAACACATTACAAAATATAAGGGAGGTCAATAAAAAAAATGCCAAATGTGACAAATAGTTTGCCTGCTGTCAGATTTGCTGACCGAACTTACCCCCCGTCTTTTCAGTCAGCGAATCTGACAGTAGGTAAGTATGAACTGAATTCTATATCTAGAGACTAATTAAGTACAGATAAGGAATTCTGGCCATTCATACTTATCCCCTGATCATTATAATTTGATGTGTTACAATTGTAATAGTAAGTACAGAAAGTAATGTAACTAAAACTCCATCAAAAATAATCAATGAAAAACTCGTATGATAGAAAATAACCTTTTAATAATCACCTATTCCAAAAAAAAATATTAAAAGAACATAGACGCTACATGATGTCAAAAATACTAATATGGCTGAAAACGTACGTAACTATAGGAATTTTAACAATGATAATTATTTATTTATTATAAAAATACATAGTGTTTATTAATATTAACTTATAGTTAGCAGTGTAACATAAATCATTTTAGACTGTTCCGTACACAGATAATAATAATAATGATTAAACACAGATAATACTGCTGTTTTATGACGTTACGCCCCGGCAATGTCTTTGCAGTTGACAATTTTAAATTACTATTTTATTTTTAAGAAAATCAGACAGCAATATCCCGATACCAATAACTTCAAAAGAGTTTTTGTTTTGCTATTTCAATTCTACTTTCTCATAGTAGGCGCTCATAGCCAGATGCACGGTAACCCTATATGTGACCGCATAGTGGTATTTTATCTGAAAGTCTCCGTGCTACGAAGGGCACGATACAAGTCGGTCCCGACTGGTAACAGTTGTTAAATAATGACAGATACCTAAATATGGGCGATCTAATTAACTCTGTCACGATAAGAAGAAGAATTATTTTTTTTAAATTAAAAACGTGCGTTATATACTTTTTTCAATATCTTTTTTAACAGCCACAGATAAAAAGTAAATAAACAATCCTTACTAATATTATAAATGTGAAAGTTTGTGAGTATGGATGAAAACTACTGAACGGATCTAGATGAAATTTGGCACAGTTATAGATTATAGTCTGGAATAGCATATGAGCTACTTTTTATCGCGATAACTGACATATACGTGGGCGGAGCCGCGGACAACAACTAGTATAAACTATAATACTCTGTACTATTTTACGTATATTTTCTGTAAGACAAAATGTTGTGCAACATGCGTTACCATAGTCATCACAAGCTGTCATACAAAAGGTCGAGGACGGTGTGGTGTGACAGACTGACGGTCCCTACGTATAAAGCGACATGTCTGCCTACACAAATATTGAAACTTACCTACAAAATTACCCTGCTGTTACAAGCGCTCAGGCAAACCGTTTGCTTTTACCTGTTTAGATCTCGTTTACTAATAAAGAAAATGAGAAGTGCGCTCAGTAGGAAAAAATAAAAAGATTTATTTCATAGCCTCCAGTGGTTTATACAAAAATGTGGAAAATTATTTTTATATATGTACTATCTGTTGCCCGCGGCTTCGCTCGCATGGGTATCGGCTATCGCGGTAAAAACCCTGCGTCCTTCACTAGGATACCATCTATCTCCTTGCCAAATTTTATTAAAATCCGTTGCACCGACGATTAAACGAGAAAGCGTAACAAACAATCTCACTTGCGAGAGTGTGATTGTTTGTTAACTTATATTATAAATGCGATATTAATAATATTATTATTATTAGCCATTACTGTCCCACTGCAGGGCAAAGGCCTCCCTTTCATTCTTCCATTGGTCACGGTTGAGACCTCTCACTTGCCAGTCAGCACGGTAGCAGTCAAGCTCATCCCGCCATCTTTTCCTGGGCCTGCCACGCCGTCTACTAATGTTCTGTGGCAGCCATCTGGTTGTGGTCTTTGCGCACAGATCGTCAGACATACGGCAGATATAAATTTATGTTTAATTTAAAGAATATCAAGAGGGAAAAGTAAACTGCGGTTTATTCAGAAACATTTTCACAATGTAATTACATTCATCGAGCGATGTTTGCTGTGAACGTTCCCGAAGCTTCAGAGCTATTGTCACTGCGCGCCTATCTATTAACAAATAAAGGGTGTGCTTTTGAATGGTGTTGACGGGACGTAGGCTTGCATTGTCTACTCACTACATGACGTTATCCAACAATATTATTCATCTGTAAATAGGTCTCTAGTTTGTGTTATTTATGAACCTAGTTATATTGAAACTATTCAACTTATGTACGGCTCAAAATCGAGTTACGACATATTTTTGGCGTAGGTACCATCAAAGATTCATAACTAATTGACATTTATTTTATAAATGTTATAAATAAATGATGAGAATTTCTATTCTTATTATTTATTTATAACGTAGTACGATTTTTAATAGTTAGTTACGTAACGAAATATTGGCTCATTTCTTACATACATTTGCTTCTTTTGAGCCTCTTTCTTTGTTTTTTTTTGTTTTTACTACTTAGGTGTCAAACAGGCATACGGCCTGCCAAATGTTAAGCAGTTATCGTAGCCTACAATTTTTTTACACCAGGGTTTTAAGATGGAGTAACCTTTCGTTACCTAAGTTACCGTGGAAGAGAGTTTCTAGTTTTCATTGCAGCTAAAATTACCAAGGTCGTCTGAGAGGTGATATAATTTTGATAGGATTGGATCATTTTTGTATAGGTAGCACATTGTGTTGTGTGGAAATTTTCGTGCTTGTTTTGAGTCATGTTGTATGTAAATAATTAAATTAGTCACGAACTGACTAGATTTTTGGTTGTAAAAGCATGAATGTAGTAAGTCTTTTTTATACTTCTTAGTGGAAAAAAAGCATACGGCTCGCCTGATGGTAAGCAGTTACCTTGACCTATGGACGATAGAAGCACCAGGGGTATCACTTGCGTGTGCCGACCCAACACTTTAATCACCAGCGTCTTGTGATTTAGTATCATTTCGATAGGCAACCGTTTGGTTAAAAACGCATTCCTGAATGAGTTCTGAAGACATGTAAGATTTGATAGGATTATCTTGATAGTAAGGAGTTGTGAGGTTCTAGAGTGGCGACCACGAACTAGAAGACGCAGCGTGGGCAGGCCTCCAACAAGGTGGACAGAAGACCGAGTAAAGGTCGCGGGCAACCAATGGACAAGGTCAGCTCAGGGCCGAATGATGTGGAAAACCTTGGGGAGGCCTATGTCCAGCAGTGGACGTCTTATGGCTGAGATGGAAGACAGTTGTGTCGTTTCATGTCTATCAGCCTGGCGACGACGGCGACGCGCGCGGCCCTCGTGGCGTTATAGAATATTTTAGTATTTTGTTCTTACCGCTCGTCGCCGCCGCTTGCGCCTGCCGCTGACAGCGGCTAGGTTGTAGCCAGGCTGTATTACCGATCAGCGATGGTATTAAGTTAGCAACTATTATGTCACACGACTGAAGGGATATCTATACTAGAGTTAATAGTTTTTTACACTGTGCTAATATAATAAATGCGGAAGGGGGGATGGATGGATGTATGGATATTTGTTACTCAGTCATGTCAAAACGACTGAACGGATCAGAGTGAAATTTGGAAAAGATACAGATTTTAATGAGACTGTACGAGCGGATGAAGCCGCGTGCGGAAACTAGTAGTTTAATAAACTGAATAAAACTTACGTTTTAGTAATCAGAAAATTTAATGGCGATATTTGTGTAAAGAGGAAATATTAATAGTTTAAATTAATATTATAAATATCTTTATGTATCATTTCTGTCCATTCTAAGGTTGCCTGTAAGAGATTGCTTTTAGCGATAAGACCGCCCATTGTGCATTACCATTCAAGCAAAACTATGTAAGTAATATGTATTTTGGTGTACAATAAAGAGTTATCTATCTATCTATTAAAACATTATAAGTTAGCGGTCAGTAGGCCCGTGTCAACACTATCGTAGTACGGAGATGTTGCGGTAAGATGCGGGCGTGTGGGTAACACATGCCGAGTGCGAGGCGACGCGGCCGGGCCCCGGCGGCCGAGGATACGCGACAGCTTACACAAGCTGATTTATGGTTAGCACACATTACCTACAGCAGGGTTAGCTTGCAGCCCGTAATGCATTGATACTGGTGTAAAAAACATATCCATCATATTTCCTTTTTATTATAACTAAGCTTTTTTAATTTAATTTTACACTTGTCCTCCTTGAGTGAATTTCGTTCATGACGGCTAATCTCGGCGGAGGTTAGCAATCTGCGCGGGAGATAATGATTAGTTTTAAAGGAGATCATTATGAGATTAGTCCACAAGTGTGTAAGTGCAAACATACGAATCGGGAATCGAACCCGGGACCACGTAATCAGCAGTCGCACTCAACAACAGCAGGGCAGATAATAAGAAATCAAGGCTGACAACTTTTTAGTACAATCGTAGAACTCACTAAGTGAGTTAGTAGTTCTACGAAGCTACGTACCTTTCACAAACATGGACAGGGCTACGAAGAGCTACGCAAGAACAACCCTCTACGAATATTTACTCAAGGATTTATATGAGTTATGATTTATATTATTTGTGATATCTTCCTAATATTAAAGGTAAAACATCTGCTTTTAGATGTTTGGTGAAGAAAACTTTGTTTTCATATCTCCCGTAACTTCGTATTTAGTGTAAATACATACATTTATAATATTGCAATGTTATTTTAGTACATATGTTGTTTGGCATATTGAAGAAGGGACAGCATTTTATAATATACGTTTTTAAAACTAAAACGGTTTATATATTTGTTAACTATTGAGTCTCAAGTGTTTTCACTCGGTATTTGACAACAAAGAAAATATTTATTAAACTAAATTTTTTTAAAGAAGTTTTAAACTTTTAAAGTATGCGAATCGGGATACAGCTGTCTCTTTTCCGCAAAAAAATACGGCTCAATATACTTCGGCAAAAGTGTTAACTGCTATGGCGTTATGGGAGTGTGACGTCATAAATTATTATCAATATTAAAATGCGTGTAACTTCGTATTTTTTAAATTCAATTTCGACACATTGTTTTCTTGCGTCTATTTGGTTTCAAATCAATAAAAAATATAGCCAATACCTTAATACTACAGTACTACCTACAGTCTTTTTCGATTATTCTCTATAACATTTTAAATAATCCTGTTAAAGGTACTTACTGTCCCAATATCTCGGCAGCTGAAGGTGGGTTGTCGTGGGAGGTGGAAGCCACTGAGGTGCGCGAGTGGGGGCTCAGCTCAGAGAGGAACCTTCTCTGAGTAGCCGCACAAAGTGCTAATGCTTGCGAAGGACGCCGAAATGCTGCGATTATGGCCGACGGTCGTCTGAAATTATTGCATTGTAGAATAAAGCTGTTCGGAATAACCGTAATATAATATATTAGGACAATTCACACACTGTCATTTGATTTCAAATATACATATATAGTACCATGTAGTATATGTCCGTGTGGTGACGGATTATGAATACAAATGTCACCACCCCAGTCTATCCCGAGGGTGTCGTACGAGTCGACTAAGGGAGTCAGGCAGACAACATCCACTGCAAGAGAGGGAAAACTCGAAACCAAACCCTATACCAATCCGTCTGGCCAGCGTGGTATAGTAGGCTAATATCCCTCTAAATGTATGGAGGAGACCGGTGCCCAGCAGTGGGACGTTTATGGGTTGAAGTGAGTGATTGATATATGTATAGTACTATGCCAACTAGACAACTGATAAACATACTTGTATTTTTTTTTTACAACTTAGGTGGCAAACAAGCATACGACCCGCCTGATGGTAAGCAGCCACCGTATTCCATGGACGCTTACAATACCAGATGTATCACTTGCAGGTTGACGACCCTAAAAATGAACACCAGGGTGTTATGATTAGGGCTTCCAGTCTCGTTATATTTTCGATTCCCGGGAAAAAAAATCGAGACTCGCTCCGGTCTCGAAATTCCCGGGAAAAACGAGACTTTCGAGACTATTTTAAAAATAGGCTTTACTCATAATAATACTGACAAAAATGATATTTTTAAATATGAAAAACAATTATAAATAAATTGTTAAATTCACGATTATTATTTTTCATTTTTATAGTGGCCACGTAAAAAAGAAAGAGCATTTCACTAAATGCTCTTTGATTTTTTACGTCTTTCAGACTGAGAGAATCACAGCTATTAATTTTCGCTCGTTTGGACTTTTACAAAGAAATTTATTTTAATTTAATTTATTAGTTACGTTGCACTCTCTTCAAATTATAGACTTGAGGCGTATTTATTGTAACCGGTAAAATACTAGGTTAAAAAATACCAGTCTGTCACGGTTACAAGATGTCAGAAATACCTATTACAAAAATACCTGTTACGGAAATATCTGTTATGGAAATACCCGTTACAGAAATACTAGGCATGCGGTACGCTTAGTATTTCTGTGACTTCGGAAATACTTTTTACAGAAATACGTGTTATTTGAAATACTAGGCGAACCGTGTAACTGTGACGTCGGAAATATCTGTTACAGAAATACTTATTATTAGAAATACTAGGCATACGGCGTAACTGTGACCTTATACTTGCTGCATCATAAATGCTTGTTATTTAAAATACTAGCGATGGTACCGCATCACTGTGACCTAGCATTTGTTATAAAATAATACCGGTATTTTTACTCACAGGAAACGTTCAAAATGTCCTGTTCAAATTATCAACAAAAACATTTTATCCACAAAAGCAATATACTAAAGTAGAAGCGATACTAGGATTCGAACCCTGTACCATCGTATTGTGAGACCAGTACACCTCTACCCATTACGCCATGCCAATTTAACTAATACCGCCAGATGTTAGACTAAAAAAATACTTAGTTTTGAATTTATAATTATTTTAATAAACCAATAATGATGAATATGAATATGATGTAATATAAAAATCAGCAACAAAAAACTTCCAGAAACTGGGATTAGAATCCATAGAGCTTTATTTTTTTTGCTTAGCAGATACGTTGTACGTAGTATCTCCTGTATTTGGTACTTACAGGTATTTTTATATAACAGTCACTGTTATAATTAGTTATATATTTTACCTAGTATGACCCAACTCTTAGGTTATACCACAGATTACTAGTCATTTCACTTTAAAATACTGTTGGATTAGAAGGATCTTTGAATAATGGTAATTTATTTGACGAAGTCTCGAAAGTCTCGTTATTCCCGGGACTGGCACTAGTCAATCTCGAGTCTCGAAAATACGAAAAATCGTCGAGACTCTCGAAATTTTCGAGACCGAGACTCCCGGGATGGAAGCCCTAGTTATGATGGAGTATCCCAGGTATAGTAAAAGGTTTGGTAAAAATGGTAAATAAGAGTTGGAAACCTGTACTCTCACTCAGGAACACAACTATACCGCAGTATGTAGTCATTTGCCTGTGTTCTTCTGTAAGGTCCTTGCCCAGTTGGGTTTGTTCAATTGTATGATGGCCTACCTCTCTTAAGGAATTTCGAAATATGACATAGAACAAAGAATCGTTATCACTAATATTCGTACTGGGTAAACACCCAGTACAGATATTTAACAAATCATTTATTTTCGATATTAATTTAATTAAAACTAATTAAATGAATATCGAAAATAAATTATTTGTTACCGACCCTGCTAATTATTCTGCTTACCTTGTGTTTAAATTGGCGGCGAGTTTAGCTTCAGCATCGGTAGACATTCTGCGGCTGTTGGGCTGCGAGTGCGCATGTGCTTGTACCAGCGGTTCTGCAGGTGTACCCAGCATTGCACGTGTACGCTCACGAAGACGGCCCAGGTCCGAGTATGAGGAGTCATCACTGTGTGATAAGTTAATATAATTTATATTTCAATATGTCTAGAAATCATTGAAACACACCACGTCTCAATCAGATATTTTATTTATAGGTATACTTTTAAAAACAATATCGGATTGTTTGTAAGTAGTTTAGGTTAAGTTACTTTATTTTAATAACTCTTCTTATTTATATCCTCTAAAATAATTGTTTTCTAAGTTTAAACAAAAATAAATTTAAAATCTATAATTTTAACAAAAAAAAACCGACTTCAGTACTGCATGTTGCAGAATTTCAAAAATCTTAAAAACGGCTAGATTACATTGTTTAATTATGAAGTTCCGTTGCCTAGCTACCTTAGCAACCATAATGGAAACTTATTTAACCGCCATCCGTAAAATACTTATAATGGAGAAGTTCAGGTGGCCATCTGTGGTCTTCTTCATCAGTTTTACTTCATCATATTATACTTTCTGAATGCAAATGTTTGATGTGTTGTTAAAAATATTGAAATTGCTATATGTGTGCCTATAATTTTTGAGGAGTTCCCTCAATTCCTCATGGATCCCATGATCAGCACTTTCTTTTGATGAGAATAGGACCTAAATGGAAGTGTGTCCTCTCAGACAAAACAAGATTTTTTCAAATTGGTCCATAAATGAGGGAGTTAACCCTGCGGTAACAAACATAAAAAAAAAATAGACACGAATTGATAACCTCCTCTTTTTGAAGTCGGTAAAAAATAGATATTTTGAATTACAATATTCGTTTTTGCTCAATTACTTCTAATGAGCCCAAGTACGATGGGGCTATCTTGTTTCGTTGAGGTGTTCCTATGGCCACCTTCTAACAGCATCATTATGCCAGTTTTACAGTATTATTGCATTGCCAGCGGATTAAAAAAAAATATTAACTCAGTCCAACGATACCAGCAAGAGTTTGAAAAATGGTATAAAAATTAGCTGATATTTTGATATACTTACATACGAACATTGCAAATTAAGTCAAAGCTTATAAAAACCGTCCT
The DNA here is from genome assembly GCA_947095525.1 of Trisateles emortualis. Taxonomy (NCBI): domain Eukaryota; kingdom Metazoa; phylum Arthropoda; class Insecta; order Lepidoptera; family Erebidae; genus Trisateles; species Trisateles emortualis. Next base: position 11,988,435 of record OX352736.1, on the reverse strand, counting down.
TAAATATTAGTAAGTGGTGAATTTCCAAAAACCCTGTTATCCTAATTTTGAAATATTTAACTTTCATTCAAACATGAAATCCCAAGTTCCGTTTTCTGTTCTGTTCTTAAAAACCTTTTATATTATTAGTGAAGGCCTACGATATACGGAAACTAATATAAAAAAGTTAAGTCAAAGAAACTAACTATAATTATACTTTGTTTAAAAAATTAATATATAATTATATTTTTGTGCTTGCGTCAGTATGCTAATACGACCTCATCATAATATTTTCTAACACTAAATATTATAAGATGAAGTAATGAGATTGTTTCATCTATTGTTGATACGCTGAACAGTCAATCCGTTAGGAATCCACGCAGCATCAGACGGGAGGTATATCGGCGACACAAAGCGTTATATCAAACGTCATAAATATTTTCGAAGCTCTCTGCTACTGCACCGAAATCCCTCTTTGTGTATGCGTTTCATACTTTTCACTCACCTACAGGCTGTTTCAAAATGTCCCGGCAAAATGTCACGCGTCACGCGCTCTTTGATGTAAGCGACTGGGCGAAAAAGCTGTTTGAAATCAACAAAAAACTGGGTATTGTTTTCTGTAATGACCGAACAATAGTTTTTCGCCGTTGGTATGCAAAATGTATTTATTAGATCATAAAATCAATGGGCACATGCAATGCAATATTATATGAGTATTTCTATTGTTTTTTTGTCAGAATATAGGTTTACAATATTGGTAAAGGTTTTTGCTGGCAGGTGCTGGCCATTCCTCTATTTATTTATTATAAAATACACAATAGTTAATCAATACTTCCTTTACAAAAACAACCGACCTGATTTCTGAATGAAAATATGCGGTCTAAATCTAGTTTTGTGATATTATCTGTTTGTTTTATTTAGATCTCTCTCGCTCAAAGTCAACAAAGGAGATAAGTATTCAGGGTCATAGTATATATGTAGTTGCAGATTTTTAGTAAGCAATGGTGGTTTTTTTTTAACTTCTTGGGTGGCAAACAAGCATACGGCCCACCTGATGTTAAGTAGTTACCGTAGCCTATGAACGCTTGCAATACCAGAGGTATCACTTGCGTGTTGCCAACCCATTGTTTTACACCAGTGCTTTAAGATGAGAGTATCCTGAGGTAGAAATACGTTTCATTCAAAACGCATCCCTAAATGAGCGCTGGAGACCTGTACACACAGGAATACAACTACACCGCTGTTTGTAGTTATTTGGCTGTGGTCTTCTGTAAGGTGGAGGTCCTTCCCCTTTCGGGCTCGCTCGCTAGTATGCCCTACCTCTCAAGCCAGTTTAACCGCGGAAAGACCACCCAATTACAAAAGACCACGGTCAAATAAATAATTATAAACTGTGGTGTGTGTGTTCTTATGTGTGAGAACAAAGATGCTGCTCGTTTAGGAATGCCTTTTTTAAAGAAATGTTTTTCAATATTACAAAACTCTTGTGATACAAATTGTATTGCAAATGTTCATAGACTGGCCACCTAATGATGACTGATTACCATCAGGCGGGCCGTATCCTTACATGCCACCTAAGTAATATAAAATGGTTCCTAGATAAAATCCATTAAGCAAAACGAGTTTTTATACAATATAGTAAATATTAAATCGTCATCAATATAAATAAGAACATACTGTAACACGAATATTTCAAGAAACGTCTGTACATACTAGTGTTGTATTGAACTATTTCGACTGGGAACGTTCTGAGCGCAAAATCTCCAAAATGTGCATCCGTTCGTCGGAAATGTCTTCGTAAGCTTCGTTGTATCCTTACTGAACCTATTTTGAATATCGTCCATACTCAAAATATTGATATAAGTGTGAAAAGAATCTAGATTTTATCTTCACGACTATATATTGTACATGTATGGCTAGCTTCTTATTTGACTTTAAATTAAAATGTTAAAGTTACCGATGCATAATACATTCATACTCGGTACAATCTTTCATTGCATGGTTGGTTCAGTAGTTTATGTGGCCACCTCGCCATTTATTACTATGCAGAGCGTTGTGGGTTCGATCCCCACAAGAAATAGAAACTTTATTGTTTTTTTTCTTTAGAAGAAATCTCCTACACAAACTCACAATTATTGACACAAAATAAAACTCTGTACTACAATTTTTTTTGGCATTACGTCCGCATTCGTACACTTTTTTTGTGCAAAAGTTTAAAATAAATAAACAATTTATAAACCACTCTAGTTATTGTCCCATATGGGAACCAAACCCTCAACACGCCGCGCAGAAAAAATGGTAACCAAAGCCACTTAACCCATCACGCAGTCAAAGATTCTTACAAGTCTAGATGTAAGTACTCTGTGTTGATTATTTTAATGTTTGAAAAATCCTAGAATTCGGGGTTAATTCTCCAGTGCAGGAGCTAAAATATCTTCTACAGCTATTGTATTTAAGTTTAAATTCACATTATCAAACGGACCGCGGAAAAACATTCAGTGATTATCTCATGCATGCGCGTAAGGCCACAAAGGATTACGATAGTAGATATGACTAGAACAAAAGTAAACAGAGGGATTTAGAAAAGGAAATTTAAAAGAGAACTTATACTTGTTACGTTTGCCTCTAATACACTGGGTTTTGCTGGTAGAAAACTCAATCATGAGTTAAGCTCGCCTTTGTATATGCTATATTTATACTCCGTGGGCGCAATATTCTTAGAAACGGATCCGGAGTTTCCTCTTAACCTTGCACGCGCAAAGTTCTTAAAAAGGAGTATCAGGTTTTTCTTCACGTATTAATATATAAGTATAATAATAATAATATCCTCCAGACAGATTTTAGTCAGAGTAGCAAATCTAAACGTAGAGTACCCAACAATGCCCGACGAGTGTGTAGGCAAACACAGGTGCAATATCTATTCCCTCAATCTTATAATCCTATAGGACTACAATCCGACATGTCCGAAGAGAGATCAGTCGTAGAAACAACGGCATTACGTGTTTGCTGGGACACGGTGGGTTAGTTTATGTATTTTAGAAAACGGTTACCCGTCTGCGGACTGACCGAAGCAAGCCCTTTTACCTTAATCGGTACCTCAATAAAAATTGTCAGTCGACTGCATTTTAGAAGTGAAAACTTCTTAGCTTCACAAACTTGTTAATGCACACACTCCATCTGTAAATATGTATGACAGCGCGACGGTCATCCGGTCCATCTATTCAATCACCCATTCCAAAAGTACCCAACTTTTGGCTGTTATTTCATAAAAGGTTCTTGTTCTTCATTCACTTAGAAATTTGTCTTATACTGACGATGTGTTATATAATACGTAGTACGACATATAGAGAAAAGTGTTATATACAATTTATTTCAGTCAATCTTTTAAGATCTGTTAGAACCCAGTAAGGGTTCTAACAGTTCTATCAGTTCTTAAAAGATTGTCCTAGGGTCCTACTTCCAGTACTTTTGCTCAGTACATGAAAGAAAACTTCGTTCATCTAATAATCTTCTTCTTGCATGTCCCTCTCATAACACTAACTTTGTCCATTCTTCTTTCTTTATACCATCTGTTCTGGCTCAGGAATGCGCTCCCTTGTGAAGTCAGGACTGCCACTAATCGGTACACTTTCAAAATGAAAGTAAGGGACCTCCTCTTTGACAAGCTGGCTAAATCATCACATCAGTAACGTAATAGTGTGTATGTACATAATATTATATATATATATATATATACATATAATAATATATAATATTATGTACATATACATAATATACGTCTAGTCTGTGTGGTGACGGATTAAGAATACAAATGTCACCACCCCGTTCCATCCCGAGGGTGTCGTAAGAGTCGACTAAGGGAGTATTTTAAGCAGACAATATCCACAGCAAGAGAGGGAAATCTCGCAACAAAACCCTATACCAACCCGTCTGGCCAGCGTGGTGTAGTAGGCTAATATCCCTCCAAATGTATGGAGGAGACCCGTGCCCAGCAGTGGGACGTTTATGGGTTGAGATGGATGATACATAATATTATATTATTATATATTTATGAATATGTATTTAATTAAACCTATGTATATATTTAGTCTATGTTATTCATTTATTCTACTATTAGAAATAAAAATTTTCACTTATATAATTTAACACATCTTGCACAATACTACATTCATCTCTACATCACCCAAAGATCGGCTGGTAGAGAATGTCCATCTTTGTACAATATTGTGCATAACGTTTAAATAAATAAATAAATGTGTATTCATATTATTTATTATTTACACGTACACGCGAAGACTGGCAGCATTGCCCCGTCGAATGGCAATGCTTATTCTTTGAGTCAAATATAAGCCGGATACTCACTGGCTGATTGCTAATTTTATGGAGTGTAATAAAGGTATTTTTTTTTTTAGAAAAATAATTAGCGTGCCGCGCAAATAAATGAAAGCCTATGCAGTTGTACATACAATTCGGAAACGGACAAGTATATCAGACAGCCACAGCAAAGCGTGGCCCCTGGCTAGTATGCTGTTTAGCTAGTATGTAATATGATGCAATATAAGAAAGAAAGTTAGTTAGTTTCTTTAGTTTTGAATCTAGTAACCCTAAACCCAAAGCACCAACTGCAGTATAAAATAATTACAATCATTACTTATATAACGTAATTCTTTAAGTTATTACAAATATCTTTATCAGTTGAAATAAAGCACATAAGATAGCATACATAGTACAGCTTATACATCTCACGTTCAGAGACGCAACAAGTTAAATCTGAGTTCTAGAATGGCATAATGTTCCATATAAATAGACTAGTCGTTATAGTACCTATAGTCTATTTTACATAGCATGGGTACTGTGTTTAATATTTTACGATGAAGATGAAAGAAAATGATTGAATCAATCTCTAGCCAATGGGGTAATTGAATGATCAAGACATTTGAGTATTCAATCGATACGTTTTAATTTAATCGTCGATTTCAATGATATACTCGTATTTATCTTCGAATGTCAAACGTAACAGTACCCGTGCTTTGTGAAATAGAATATAGTGATGCATGATCTGTATAAATAAATGAATTTCTATTTTCCTTTACCGATTTCATTTATCTCTTTTAATTATACAACTTGGGTGGCAAACAAGCAAACGGCTCCGCAGTTACCGTAGCCTATGGACGCTTGCAATTCCAGAGGTATCACTTGTGTGTTGCTGACCCAATATTTATTTACAGCAGGGATTTAAGATGGGAATACTTGCGATAGAAAAAAGTTTCTTTTAATATGCATACCTAAATTGTATTAATTAAGAAATATAATATTAATAACAATCCATATTCATGGTCCACTTCAATAAAAATTCAATAAAAAAACTTCAAAAGGCTAGCATGTGTAGATTTAGTCGTATTCTTTCTCTTGAAAAAAGGAAAGTTATCTTAAGGAAAAGAGACTCGTGCCCGGTAGTGGGACATAATATATATGGATTAACCCATATAATAATATATTAGGTTATGCTTTAAGAATTTTCGACTAGTCAATTTAATAAATAATTTTAAGCAAGAAAGTAAAGTTAATCACAAAACTGACTCACTATAGCTAGATGCGCATACCAATGTTCCACTGTGGAAAATTGAATGTTCCCGCGTTGGAAAAGGCTATTCTATTTTGCTGTGGGGAAATGGATACGTCGGCGGCCGAGACAGGCCTTACTCATAATAAACAAAGAGCTACTAACCATTTAATTAAAGTTTCTTTTAAATCGCATTTTCCTTTGTTTTATGATTTACTTTTTATCTGTTATCTAGAGTCTGTATCTTTTGCGAGTGTACTTTATGTAGCAGACTGCGGTAATTATTACAATCGAGACTAAATTTCATTTTTGCAAATTGTATCGTAAGCAAAGTATTTTTTATCGCTTTACAGGTCTTGGATTGCACGGTTTGCATCTGTTAGTCTAGTGGTTAGTGACTCTGACTGCTTTGACTTAGCAGTCAGGGTCACTAACAGTCGAAAAACGCATCCATAAATGAGCGTTAGAAACCTGTACTCATACACAGAAACCCAACTACGCCGCTGTGTAGTTATTTGACGGTCTTACCTCCCGTAAAAATCAAATTTACCTTTTACATAAATCTGCATTCACACACAGAAACACAACTACACCTGTACGCTGTATGTTGTCATTTTACTCTGGTCTTCTGTAATGTGATCCTTCCCTAGTCACGCTTACTCAATAGTATATTGTCCCACCTCTCTTAAAAATGTCATCAATTATACTTAAAACGCAATGTAAAAGACATACCTGTCGTTGTCATTTTCTTCATGAACAGTGTCCATGTCAGTGATAGTGACGCCTGGATGCAAGTCGCTCGCCTCGCACAGTGGGCTTCTGTTTACCGGACTCATCTACAACACAAATACCTGTATAACACACCAGCTTTGTTACTCTCACTAATTACAAACCACTACAGTACAGCTTAAACATTCGTCATTAAGTTAAAACATGTCACGGACTGCAGATTATTTCATTTCGAATTCGACTTTGTTGTTTTATTTTTTAATTACATGGTATTTTTTTAATGTGTTCACGAAGGAAGATAGGCTTGAAAAGAAATAGACGTTATAATTTTCAGGGTTATACAATTAAAGCCTTGGAAGCTCAATTACTAAAATGTATAAAATAGGCCCTAAAATTAATATTTGTTTTTTTTTATTAAGTATGTAGCGCCTCCACAAGTACTTTAGGTGGCCAGAAGGCTGGCTTATATTTGGCTCAAAGAATAAGCATTGCCATTTAATGTGGCAATGCTGCCAGTCTTCTGGGCACGTTTCCAGTAGATTTCGATGCGAAGGAATTTTATGGCACCTATTAAGCAGTCCCTCTCTTTTTTTTTTGTGTATTTTCTATAATTATTTTTTCTTTTTTAATAAGTGTAAATATAGTTATATTGAATATAAAGATAACATATAATATTAATAATATTTTGGGACAACTTACACATCGCCATCTGATCACAAACTACGCATAGCCTGTACTATGCCCGAACCTAACAGAACTTCAGAAGTACAAACTCAAGGTTAGTCAAAGAGCGCAGCATACTGAACATCAGACTCTGTGACCAAGTGCGGCATACCATCCTATGCTCGCAGACCGGTATCATAGATGCCAAACTTATTTGGGAGTGGGCGGGACACATTAATCGTATGCATTCTGAGAGATGGGCACGTGTTGTTATACATTGGGTCCCTGAAGATGGGCATCGCCGCCAAGGCATGCCTAGAAAATACAGGCATATGAGAAAAATTGGTGAAACAAGGCAATGGACAGACGGCAATGTTACCAAAGCAAAGCATTCCCAGTACAATGTACATCCAGACTGGGAAAACTTTTTTGTCCCATTCTGGATCGAACCCATAGCATACAGCTATTAAATTAGAAGTGAGTGAGTTGAGGTGCTAGCCAGGTATACTCGCAGTTCGGCAAACGAACAGTGGGTTAAGCTACCAAGAGCGCGGTCACCCCTATAGATGGGTAATTGCATAGTAGTATTTCACCTTTGCTCCGAGTGGGACGATCAAGTCGGTCAAGCAGATATTTGGGATTTGACATAAGTTCACTATATAATGTCGTACACTTACGTCAAATTCCATACATTTGCTTTTTATACTCTTCGATTCGGCTGCCGTTTATGCTACTTGTCTAGAGAGACAGGTGGGTCATTAACCAAACGATAATAATAAAATTACAAGAGAACACAGACCGATATAGAGACTTACCTATCAATTTTTATATTAATACGTTTATTTAATTTCTTTCTGATATATTTCATTGCCTTTATTTACACACAACACTAACACCGTCGTTACTTGTACTCACTTTAAACAATTTACTTTTAGTAAACAGTATTTTATTTCACCATTTTTATTCGTATAGTTATATAAAGAGGACGCGGCGGTCCTCGGTCGAGATAAGCTTACACTGAGCACTAATATATAGGCTTTGTTTACTGTAACGTCACATCTTAGATAACAAACAGCTAGTTCGCTTTGTACTCACATATACGTACTTATTTCAAATACCTGCAAACAATTTGCACAAGGCGGACCTTATACCCTGGGCATTTTCTGCCAGTCAACCTTTGGGTGATTAAAAGATAAACATGAGAGGTGACAATATTAATAAAGTTAGAATTGGGAAAGAAACGAAGGAATAAGATGCAATACATAACATATTTAATATAGTTGTCCAGACCGATTTCGGTCATGGCAGGCCATATTATAGTGCATATAAAATAATAAAATGTCCTCCTAATGAAATTTTGGTCACGGCACTCGATATAAGCCTTCACGGAGACTAGCGTGGAAGATATAGTGCACAAGTACATATGTGTCATAATTGAACCTATTTTTATTCTACAAAGTGTGGTATTTCAACCGCATTAATTTACATGCTATCCGATGCCACCATGTACCTTGTTTTCAAAGAATAACGAAAAACAAGTCTACACTTTAGATGCGATTTTTCCGTAGTTGTTCTACATAGTCATTTTTCTTTAGGGCAGGATTGCTATTACAAGATGAACCGGCTGTTGTTATCTAAGCTGTGGCACCATGTCTGTATCGAATGTAGCTAGTGCACGTTACGTAGTTATCCAATAATCCTTTAATGTTTGTTTGGTTATGGCGCACAGTTTACTCCACTCGAGAGCAACACTTCGTACTGTCAATTGACTGATTAAATTGACATGGTAAATGCTGGTATCAATATGAATATTGCTTAAATTATTTTGTTTATCTGATCGGCTTGTGTTTGAAAATGATCTGTAATGTTATATATAGCCTTTTACAATATTCCGGGCATAATTCATATACTTCGGGATGATTCTATAAATAACTTATAAATTCGGAACGCAGTAGTCATGTAATACCACGGTGCTACTAAAGAGAAAAGAAGAGAATCATTTCTTTTGTAAAGTATATTGCCTCAGTCTTAATTAATAAAGTCAGAATTTTAAAAGAGGTAGGATCCCCGACCTTACAGAATACAGATTACAAATATACACTTTTTATACTCATCATCTCAACCCATAAACGTCCCACTACTGGGCACGGGTCTCCTCCATACAATTGGAGGGATATTAGCCTACTATACCACGCTGGCCAGACGGGTTGGTATAGGGTTTTGTTTCGAGTTTTCCCTCTCTAGCAGTGGATATTGTCTGCCTGACCTACTCCCTTAGTCGACTCTTACGACACCCTTCGGGATGGAAAGGGGTGGTGACATTTGTATTCTTAATCCGTCACCACACGGACTCGTCACCACACGGACTTATACTACTTTTTATACTACTTGGATGGAAAACAAGCTACGGCCTGTGTGATTTTAAGCAGTTACCACATATGGATGGTTGCAATACGAAAGGTATCACTTGCGTGTTGCCGACCCAATTACTGCAATTGATGCGTTTTGGAAAACACTTTTTCCTATTCCAGGGATACTATCTTAATGCTGATTTATAATAAACACTTTTGAAAATATTTTTTTATCACATTTATCCATGAGATAAAACTCTGATGTTAAATTGGTGGTAAAGTACAAGTGTTGTTTATGGTATTGCCGTGCTGCTTGGCCACGATAACTGCTTATGTGCGTCGTTCCTGTACACACACAGTAACAAAAATACACCACTATGTGCAGTTTTTTGGCTGTGGTCTTCTGTAAGGTAGCGATCCTTAATCGGGATTAATGGCTTGTATGGTGCCGTACCATTCTATATGACGGACGTTTTAAATAACACCAAAATTCATCAAAATATTTTCAAAATAAACACAGATAAATTATTACTAATATGTATAGAAATGTATATAAATATATACCTTTTTGAAGATAAGTTGATAAACCGGTCGGGACGTTATCTGCAAATATATCTTTCGTCTTTGAAATTTGGGTTTTCACGAAATTAAAATTGTACACTTCAGAGGTTTATGAAGGTACGTATTATACTGAGCTATGTTAGCCATAGTAATGGTTTACTTCTTCTAAAAAAAACAAAGTAACAAAACTTCTATTGTAATATAATAGCTCAGGACATTATAATACTTATTACTTCTATTATCTAGCTTAGTAAAGAAGTCTTACATAATATAGTTAAATGGAACAACTTTTTCTATAACTAAAAATCTTTTCCATACCTTTGTTCATAGAAATCGTATAATTACATTATAGAAATGATGTACCAGTTTGAATTACAGATGAATGTCGTATAAAATTGGTATACATTACAGAACTGTAGTAGTTGCATTCAAAATACGCGAAATCAACGTGAGTTGCGGCGAACAGCCCGATATATCAATAAAGAGTTTTATCGATATGTCATCGAACGTATTATTTTTAATACGCCCGCATTAAGCAACAAGCCCTGTGTCGCAGGGTTTATAAACACTCAATTCAACGGCACAAAATACACCCACACTTTAAATGAAAGTGTCTTTTGTAGATCACACATTTTTTTTCCGTGTACGGATCTACCTCAAGAACCGTTGCGCAATGGAAAATGGCTAGCCAAGTAAACACTTTTAAGCCATTGGCCCAACAGTGCATTCAAGTAAATGTGTAAAGTTATAGTTATTATTTACTATCCGTGAATTGTATGTTTGTAAAATCCCCGCGACACAGGTGACACACACTTGTAGACAAGCAAGATGGCACGATTCGTCTTTAAAAAAATATTATACTATTTCTACAGCGATCTTATTAAGATTTCTATTGTTGCTGTTACTGTAGCAAAATGAAAGGTAATTAAAATTTTAAGTATTTAAAAGTGAATTATTGATTGTATTTTCTAACCGTATTTTAATCGGCTGGTACATTTAGAAGAGACGTACCTAGAAACAACAATTCTGCCCACAAAGAACCAAGCTAAGACCGATGGCGAATCATGAATCGGGTTATCTTACAAAGATTCGTCCTGGGTGGAAATCGAACCCAGGCCCTAGCATTGTCACTAAACACTAGAGGAACAGGCTAGTCTAATATACAAATATTTGCGTCATACTTATTATTTAAGCGGCACTTTCTATCGTGTTTGATAAAAAAATAAAATATTCGCTTCGATAACAAGAAGTGAATCGGCTATTATTATCATCGAAACTATCGTAAATTAGCACAGAATACTATGCATTTGTACAAAACTGTGCGTTATGCCAATAGAAAAGTAACTTTTTGTCGCCATAGGTGCGTTGTTTATTCCCTCACTCTCATCGTCCGATGGCAATCCGACACGACCGGAACAATCAGGCGATGGACCAAAACGGCTTTACGTGCTTTCCTAAAGACGTACAATTTACTTACGTACGTAAGTGTACTACATCATATCCTAAACGTATTGCTTACTATTCTCTATTCAATTTGATTCCCGTTTATGCCACTTGTCTAGAGGGGCTGAGCATCTATTGTGAATATCGAGGCAGAAAAAACTCAATACTACTATTTTTGAAATTCGGCAGTCAGTTCAACGAGGCCCGATATGATTAGTTACCGTAGTCTATGGACGCTTGCAAATACCTGGGGCATTATTGGTTGTTGAAAAAGATCAATTAATTTATATATTTTTTCCTTTAGATTTACCTAGATTATGTTTTACTTAGAATTGATAAAACTCAACTTATTTAGATTTCATTTGCCTGAGATTTCAATAATTAAAATTTGATATCTTTAAACCTAACTATTAGCGGATAAGAGAATTGCAATAAGCGACGTTAGGTTAAGTACAGTAACATCACTCAGAAACGCAGAACCAATGACCAAGGTTTATGGGTAAAGTTGTTACCTTAGATTAATGGAAAAGAACTTTATCGTGAACCACTAATGCGTCTGACGTTCTTTGTCCGAGTGGAAAATTCTTATCTTGTTTGAAATTGCCACTATTCATTACATATTTTTTAATTAGGTAAGTAGGTATAGGATTTCTTTGATGGTTTTAGAAATTCTGTTCTTAGTGTTCGAAGTTTTATTTAAATATTTTAATGACGAATAGAGAATTTTGATTTATAAAAAAAACGTTCGAGAACTGAATTATTATTTAAATGTTATAAAAATATTTAATTTTTGAACAGTATTTACCTATTTTTAATTAAGAAAGCAAAAGTATCTATTGTTTATGAAATCGATGCTTATGAAATATTATATAATTACACATAATTACTTACGTTTTTATTCTTAATTTAAATCGTAAAGCTTTCACGTTTTTTTATTTTAATGTAGTACAAAGTGTAAGATTAAATGGTGAGTTTGTTTGTCTTGCGTCCGCCGGGCGGTCCGCTCTAAGGTTGTTAGGTTGTTGAATAAGTTTCTGAATTAAGAGAACTGAAAGTTTTCTCATCTCGAGATTACAGCAAAGTGTTTACCGTTTGGCTATAGGACGCGGCCGCGATGCGACACCCCTCCGCGCTTGCCGCTAGTCACGAGCGAGTAGGCGCCACACCCGATGTCGATACTTTTTAGTTTTTTAATTATCTGTTTTAATGGCTTTAGGAAATTAACTATTTAAAATAAAATGTAGCTATGGTAAATGATAATCTTTTTAAATGTAAGTAATTAGACTTATGATACAATTTTAAAAACGATATTTTGCTTCTTGACTGGTTTGTTAGTCTAACGGTGACCCTGACGACTAAAGAGGACGGAGGTTGTAAGTTGATAACTATTAATGCCTCTTTTAAGTGTACGCCACATCACCGAAACATTTATTTTTCTGTGATGTGGCGTAGGTACATTTAAAAGAGGCCTGTGTCCAGTAGTGGACCTCGATAGGCTTACCTCAATAGCATAATTATAACATTTTATCAGCTTTGTTTGTGTAATAGAAAGCAAATCAGTGTCTAATTCTATATACCAGAAACATTTGTTATGCTTGTTTGGCACCTAAGTATAAAATATATATTCATCATAAACCTAAATACCAAATTTACAATATCAAAACATCGATATACAAATTACATCACTAGCGTTAATAATGTAGGTATTTTCATAAAATATTTGCGTGAGTGTATCGCACCTGATGCCAAACGATGTCGCTGCACTTTAAACTCACCGTGATTTACACAAACAACGACCACTAACAAATAATAAGCTGAAAACTTTTACAGACGTGTCTTTTTTATTCGACAAGTTTCTGCTCAGAAACTGTTTTAATCGTGACTGTTTGAATAGTATATTGTATGTGCCTATCTTGTGTTTTACTTTTTATTTACCTTCACAAATTGTTTAATTACTGAACGGGTGTGTTGTCATAGAATCTTAATAGTTCAAAGTTTTGATACATAGAATGCGCTGTCTTTTTTTTATTTAGGCGCAGTCTATCTATCAAAACTTTGATTTATTGAAATTCGAAATCTCTTACTCATTTTATAAAATGAAGGAGATTAAAAGAATCCATAATAAATATTATATACTAGGTACGAGTTTCCGCCTGCGTACAATCCCACAAGAACATTGGTATTTTCCAGGATAAAAGGTAGGCCAGGTGTATTTCCAGACTCGTTTGGCGTGATTAAATAACAAATCATCCATCCATCCAAAATTTCGCATTTAGTATAGATTTTTCTAAAATGGGCAATTTCTACAACTGATTAGGTTTTATTAGATTTTTAAAATTCTGTTTTTTTAAGTGAAATCTTCTTTAGGCGCTGCCGGCACTTTTTGGGTGAACGAACAAAAGTCATGAAACTCGCGTCATCGTCACCGAACGCTGGCCATAATCAAACTTTTTGGGTAAACAAAAATGATTGAACCCGCTTCATTGTCATGGAACTCGCGTCATCGTCACCGAACGATTTCCATATTCAAACTTTGCGTGTAAATAAAAATAATGGAACTCGCGTCATTGTCACCGAACGCTATCCATGCATGATGCCAGTAAGATAATATTAAATTAGAGCACTTTAAAAGTGTTTAGTGTATATATTTACTATCTATAAAACAATATTTATTGGACGAAGTGCCAACTATTATAACTTGCTAAGTTTCCTTTAAAACGTGATATTTGTTTACCATCCATTTACCAACTATACCGATATACGTCAAAATATCACGAGAATATCATTGTTACTTCGGATGATAACCACTGGCTGGGTGAAAATCATTCTAAATATATACTAGCCGTTTCCCGGAGATTTACCTGTGTTTTAATTTGATTATGTCCTGTGCTATGCTTATTCTTTTTTTTTTTAAAAGGCTTACAAGGTTACTGCAGGGTTACAAGCCGCGTGTCGCGGGGACAAACATACAAATAACGGACACAAAGTATACCCAGACTCGGGACAACCATTTGTGGATCACATAATTTTTTGTCCCGCCTGGGAATCGAACCAACAACACGCCGCGCAGTAGTAATAGTGAGGTTACCACATAAGCCACCATGCTTTTTGAGTCTTAACGTGGTGAAGAGATTCAAGCAAGAAGGTTTCAGCATGTTCAAATAAACAAACTCTTATTAGCTATACATATACTATAGATAATAAAGCTGAAGAGTTTTTTACAATGTCAGGAACTACTAGTACATTTGATAGCCCAAGTCTTGAGTACAAATATTATTATAGGCTACTAGCTGTTGCCCGCGGCTCCGTCCGCGTGGATGTCGGTTATCGCTGTAAAAAGTAGCCTATGTGTTATTCCAGACCATAATCTTTCTCTGTGCCAATTTTCATCCAGATCCGTTCAGTAGTTTTTACGTTAAAGAGTTACAAAAATCCATCCATCCATACTTACAAACTTTCGCGTTTATAATATTAGTAGGATAATACAATTTATGCTCACTACAATATTATAGGCTATTTTACATCATATTGACCATAAACGTGACACGGGACGAAATCTAAATTCTACGCGTATAAAAGGAATCGGCTACAGTACACGTGGAAAAGTTATCAAATTTCGTGATTTATAACAATAATATCAATTCGAAGTTTGAATACAGTATATAATATGAATCGTTGATAAAACGCCATGCATTCATTATCGCCTAGAGTCGTGATGTGTCTCAATTTACATTAGTTAGTTGTAATAGTGTGTTACATACATAGGTACATTATATACTTACATATATACGTGTAAACTGTTAGGAGTTTACCTAAGTAATGGTGCTTATACACTTAGTTATAACAATGTTTCTAGTAAATAAACAAATCTTTTTACTATTTTTTTTAAAGACAACTCCCGCACAAGAGAACATACTTTGTGTCGCGGGGGACAATCATACACAAATTACACGCAGACTCAGAACAACTTTTTGTGGGTCACACAAAGTGTTGGTCCTGTGTGGGAATCGAACCCTCAACCTCGAGCACAGCAGGCGCATACTGCGGCCACTGGACTATCAAGGCAGTCAAACTGTTAGGCTCCAGTCGGTTGTCGCGGTAAAATGTACCCTATACCCTTCACCAGGACACCAGTCAGTACTAGACGTCACGCGTCAGGTTCCAGCGAGCTCCCTGCCGAGTTTTTTCAGAGAGACTATAAGGTAACGGCACCTAATTCCGAGGGGTTCTGAAATTGGCACCTAATTCCGAGGTATTTAGAAAAACGGCATTTACTTGCGATTTTCAAGCTGTTTTTTTACCAGAATATCTCTTATTTAGTAAATAATATATCTACATGTAGATATATTATCCAAGGTAAGGTGTAAAGTATAAGCTGTTTAAGATATTCGATAAGATTCGCAACGATAGCCGGTCCAAACGCACTCTTCATACATTTGGCACCCTGTGCACGTAAATACCATGTTTTTTTAAATAGCGTTTTTCTTGTTGTTTTGGTACTGTGTGTGTTATTCTTTGCGTTTAATTAGTGAAAGGACTATATTGTTTATGAGTATTACATTACTTTTTTGTATTTTACTAAATAAATAAAGGTAAAAATACGTTTTGAAAATACCGCGGAATTAGGTGCCATAAAAATTAGCGGGTCCCTTATTCCGATGTATACCACGGAATAAGGATTTCATAGACTTGGTTTCATTTTGTATTATCAGGATTGTTTTTAGGATTAGGCACTCCACACTTTAGATTTACTAATTTAAGTAGTCAATAAATATAAGATCTAATTACGTGGTACACTTTTGCATCGCATTCACTTATTATAGCATATCAAAGGTGGTGTATTTTGGTATTTTGTTAATTCGTTGTATGAGAAAGTCAAGATCAAAAATCTAAGTTTGTTTACAATTAAATATAACGCTTAGCAAGTAAAATACATATTTAGGCAGATATTACAATTGTACACTAATCTGTATATAAATTATGCAAAAATGTTTTAGTTTTTAATACTCGGAATTAGGAAACGTGATATTTTAGTACGAAACCTAATTCCGATGTATAGTGCATCGGAATTAGGTTCTATTGGCACCTTATTCCGTGGTATAGATAAGTAAAATACAGGCTGTTCACAACTTATTTTTTGAATGAAATTTGATTTAGGAAGTTTGTATTTTGGTTATTGATATTGCAAATTTCATTATTTTTTCACTCTAATGGAACGTCCAATCATAAAATTAGTGTAAATTGAGTTATTTTGTCTGTAATTTTTTTTCATAGTGTTCTCGTAACATGACATAATTTCATCATGTTAATGTTTTAGATATCTTTTATTTTTTATTATTGTTTTTTTATACTACTTGGGTGACAAACAAGCATATGACCCGCCTTATGTTAAGCAGTTACCGTAGCATAGCAGACACTTGCAATACCAGAGGTATCACTTGCGTATTGCCGACCCATTTTTTTACACCAGCGCTTGATGATGAAAGTATCCCTGGGATAGGACTACGTTTCTTTCAAAACGCATCCCTAAATGAGCGCTGGAGACCTGATTTGGATGTGGTGTTCTGTAAGAGGGACTTTCCCCAATCAGACTTGCTCGCTAATATGGTGCCAATAAATCCTGGCCCTTTCTTAATTTACAATAAATAAAATCAGTGATACAAATGTATCTAGTATTTTTTTGTTCAAAACTCGACAAGATTAACATTCCAAAATTATCTAAAAGCAATTTTGTGTCATAACTACGTAATAGTACTTATATTAATGATACAAAACTAATTGATTTAATAAAAAAAAACAACTATAAATAGTATCAGAATTTTCATAAACCTCGATATCCCAAATTCCTAATTTTAAAATACTAAAACATTATGAACTTTCATACAAACTATATTCCCCGTGGTAATAAAGATTCAAAGAACAATAACATATTTATAAAGTAGATAGGGAATTTTTTGAACACCATGTTTTGTTACCACGGAATTAGGAACCAAATACATCGGAATTAGGATCTTTACATCGGAATTAGGGGCTACGGACTTTTTTCATATTTTATTTATTATTTAATACAAATCAGGGTCCAATAGTCAAATCTTTAGTCTATTTCGATAGTCAAATAAACGAAGCTTCTGATAAAAATAACAAAACACTCAAAAAGGTATCGTAAATGCTTAATTTTCGATGCTGTTTCGAGTTTTGGTGAAAATACCGCGGATCAAGGTGCCGTTACCTTAGTATGGGGTTCTTTAAGAAAGGATTATTGTGGACGGGCCGTATTATAGCTTGCCTTCTTAGTAGTTTACAGAAATGGTAATAGGCTGGAGTAGCCCGCCTGGTGTTAAGCAGTTACCGTAGCCTATGGACGCTTGCAAAACCAGAGGTATCACTTGCTTGTTGCTGATCCATGTTTTTACATCATTGCTTTAAGGTGGAGTATCCTTGAGTTAGAAAAACGTTTCTTTCAAAACCATTTCTTTTTTATTGACAAACATGGCCGCCATCCAGCGCTTTACCTGATGTTAAGTAGTCAATATCTTTCATAGACTTTGCAGCGCTAGGGGCACAGCCAAGCCTCTGTCTGCCGATAGAATAAGAAAGAGTATGTTAACACTGCAGCATGTAGTTTTTATTTCATTCTAGAGCCTACACGTACGTGGTACAAATGACCACCGAACTTCTCTAGCCGATGATTGGCTGCTGCAGTCCGGCCACAGCGACATAACCGTCAAGCGCGCACGTGCTCTTAATAAGTACTTCACACAATGTACGACTATTTCAATTTATTTTGCAGTTTTGTTCTACTAATAGAACATATTAGATTTTTCCACTTTGTTCTAAAGATTATTTTTCGTTAGCATAACGACGTATATATATACATACATTACAAAGCTTGTGGGTACAGACGGGGTGAACTAATAACAATACTAATATAAGAACTATCTAGATTCGTTTTCAATCTTTCAAATAAAAAAAGCGTTTTGAAATAAGTCAATCCAATTAAGAGATACGATACTCCAAGCATTTTACATACACAAACAGCGGCATCACGCCTATAACACCTTTTTTGAAATTAGAGGTTAAATATAGGTAAGGTCATATGTAACTTCAATGGATAACCTTTCTATTGCTTCAACTGAATTTTGATTAAGGGAGTATAAACAACAAGCTTAGTTGCTTTTACATAATTAAGCATCAGGCCTTTTTTACCCTAAGGATAAGGTGAGGCCAGAAGGAGGTGAAAAGAACTAAAATTTTAGACTCCAGGCATAGAATGTTACTGAGAATTTTTTGTCTCAAAAACTCAATAGTACTTACTTAACTACCAAGTTCATCAAAAGTTTGTTCTAGAAATCGCTATTAGAGATAAGACAGCCCAATCAACAACCATTTATATTAAGAACTGTTTCTATTTATTTGGTAAGATATAATTTATTTGGTGTACAATAATGAATATATTAACTGTCTATTATAAGACCCCGGGACGGGTGACAATCGTAATATCGTCGTATTATTCAGATCCCTTCAGTAGTTTATGCGTGAAATAGTAACAAACTTTTAAATATCAATCCGTTCTCACAAATTTTCACATTTATAATATTAGTTGAGATCCCTATGAACATAAAATGCAAATTCTTAATCATTTATTACTTTAAAACAATATATGTATATATAATACAAGTAATTTACAACTAAAACTATATTTACACAAATTAGAAATAAAAAATAAAAAAAAAACCAGATCCCTATTATTTTTAAAATTAAACATATCCTTTTGTTACTCAGTGATAAGTACTCTACTAGCGAAACAACTTCAATCACCCATACTTTTTTTTCACACAAATTGGTTTATTAGTTTTTGAGTTAATTCATTACAAACAAAAATACAAACAAATAAATGTTTCTATTTTTGGTTTTCCCTTTACAACTAAAGTAAATCTGAAAATTACTTACCTTTGCCATTGAATTGAATCCTTCCAGACACAGCCAAAACACCTTCCTGAATTGAAATCAAGTTGATTTTTTCAACTATTTATTTCATTATTATTTATCCTAATGTAACTTGCTCACCGTCGACACTGGTATTACTATGAGCTCACGGTTTTTGAACAGACACCACGACATCGCACTTGCTAATTGCACGACCAATTTATATAACACGATCTTTTAACCATTCAACTATTCCTCAACTTCTATTTCCTTAAAACATTTTCTTCTCTTCTACAGTATGATTATTGCTATCCTTTTCTACGTTTAAAGTAAGAAAGAGACGTTTGGTAGTTGTTGTATAGTATTGTGTATATATTATGTAACTAGGGGTCTACGGCGACTTCATCCGCGAGGTAATTTGGAACATTTTCCCCGATTTTGCAACATATCTCACTACTGCTCCGCTTCTATTGCGTGATGTCTATAGCCTTCCTGGATAAATGCACTATTCAACAAAAAAAAAAATTTTCAAATCAAACCAGTACTTTCTGAGATTAGCGCGTTCAACCAAACAAACAAACAAACTCTACAGCTTTATAATATTAGTATAGATTAAAATAAATCGTGCAATTAGTTAGACTGCAATAGCTAATGCGCTGTTGTGGTGTCGGCATTCATTTAGTGTTCGTGAATGATTTGACATGATATAATGTTAGTACGATATATTGTTCTTGAGGAGTGAATTTGACAGGGTTTCTTATACTACTTGGGCGGCAAACAAGCATACGGCCCGCCTGATGTCAAGCAGTTACCGTAGTTTATGGAGGCTTGCAATATCAGAGGTACATGCGTGTTGCCGACCTTTGACTGATTTTTTACACCAGGACTTTAAGATCGAGTATCCTTGGGGAAAACGTTTCTTTCAAAACGCCCCCTAAATAAGGGCTGGAGGCCTGTATCCACACAGGAAAACAACTGCACTGCTGTCTATAGTTATTTGGCTGCGGTTTTCTGTAAGGTGGAGGTCCTTCCCCAGTCAGGCTTGCTCGCTAGTATGGTGTCCTATCACTCTCAAATCTTTGAAACTATTTTTGAAAAATTTTCTGTTACATTTTTTATATGATTATCTCCCGTATACTGTGGCGTAAGTATACTTAGGTCTCTCAATTTAAATCTAATTACTGTAGATTTAAATTGAGAGACCTAAGTATACTTATACACAGTTTGGTGGAAAGTGATCCAACAACTACACAGCATGTAGTAAATTTCTCTTGAATCACTCTATCTATTGCCGAAAACTGCAACAAATCCGTTGCGTAGTTTAAAATATCTAAGCGTAGAGACAGCCTATTTAACTTTGTTTCAACCTATGTAAAGATGGTGCCTAATATGTTCAATCCAGAATCCATCATGGGAACATCCTCAACTACCGCAAACTAATAATACTGGATTGTTTCCTACCACGTTCGTGATTACTATGTGGTAATGAAGATTGTGCAACGTCACACAGAGTGAACAGGAAATTACAGGTCGATTGTTTCCTTAATTGATTCGGAAGTAAACACTATCTAACGTCTATGAGAAAATTTTCATCTCCTGTATGTTCCTTGCCTATACGTGGGAGGAAGGACATGTCTTAACATGTTTTGTTACCTAGGAACAAAATATTATGTTACCGACTACGATTGTTTCCTTGATTCGGAAGTAAACACGGTCTAGAGTATAATGTGGAATTTTTCATCTCCTGTATGCCGCTGGCCTATATATAGTACGTGGGAGCAGGTACATTACCTAGGAATAAATCATGTTTGATTATATAACATAGCGAAAATACATGTCTATTTTTTTAATAATAGGGGCTTAAGTTATAATAGTAAAATTTGATTTGTATAGCTGCCATTGATTCCTTAGGCTGATTGGTAGAAAATGTCTAAAACGTAAAATCTGCCTAATAGGTATATGTTCGTGAAGGTTTTCTTTTAAAAATATATTTTTTTAAATTATTTACAAACATATGTATATTTAACATCTATTATGAAAGACTCGTGACCAGATTTTAATTAAATATTTTTTATACCATACATAGACTAAAGCTACTATGGTTAGCAGGTTTTAATATTTTTACCACTAAAATTCATTAAAATCCAGCATAATATGTTGGCAATGCGTCAGAATTGCCTTGGCATTGCAAATCTCCATAGACGTTTTCGTATTCTAAACTCTGGTGTTTTTAATTTTTAAATCCGCTTCACGCAAGTAATACCTATGGCAAGCGTCAATAGACTACAGTAACTGCTTACTATCAATGATAGAGCTTACAGCCCGTAAGCTCTATCATTGTGATCTGTAACATAGGTTCACATACTTCAGAAGTTTCGACATCAGACTTTCACTTAGCAATTAAGATTGCTGTTTCTGTTCTAAAATTAGTCTATTATTTAAAAAAAAGTAAATCTGTTGACAAATAGAATAGAAAAAAATTATAAACAGTTTTGGCTGTTTATATAAATAGTATTTAAATAGGTACCTCCTACGATTTTTGTTATAATTTTACTAAGCTGCTTGAAATTAAAACTTACTTTAATGATGGCTGGCAAACGCTGATAAAACAATTCAAGTAACTTTTTTATAGTCTGTGGACATATATTGTTTTTTATTTTGAATGAGTTATAAACTTTAAAAATAAATTGTATATTTAAGTACGTAAACCAACTCACTACGTACGTGTATATAGTAATTTGGTGGTAAAAATAATACAACCAGATATCAGAAACCAAAAAATGTGTTATTTATTTTATTTTCAGGAAATTTTACAGTCTAAGTAATAACGCATAATTATAACGAGGTTGCTGATTACAAGCTTCGTTATCAAACGTTGTTATCACCAGAAATGATCTAAAATAACATAAATTACAGACGATTAAGATGCTGCTATACCCAGGACATCACTCGCATTATAATATGGCAATCAGTCATACAAGCGCGCAAGCCTAACATGGCAAGGACCTTTCAGAAGCGCAATCAAATAATTGTCCCGACTGACTGATTTATCAACCCAAAGCCCACTGAGGCTACAAACTTAATAAGTTGCACTTAGGTTCCTTAAATGCCATTAGTAAGCACTAAGAAAATATTAATAGAAATTGAATCCCTTCTTCTTCTTCTCAGCCTTTTTATGTCCACTGTTGAACGTAGTCTTCCCTCATATGTTTCCACAAAGGTCTTGAGCGGCCTGTATCCAGTGGCTGCCTGCAGTTCTGACCAGATCATCTGTCCACCTGGGAGGTCGTTCCACACTACGCTTTCCTGAACGTGGTCACCAATCGAGAACCTTTCTTCCCCATCGTTCGTCGGTTCTTCTAGCGATGTGACCTGTCCATTGCCACTTTAACTTGCTTGCTTTTGAGCTATGTCGGTGACCTAGGTTCGTGTGCGGATCTCCTCTTTACGAATTTTAGAGTGGACCGTTAGTGCTTTTTTATTATTTCTCCAGGTATTACAAGTATCTATAGGCTACTGCAACTGCTGACCATCAGGTTAGCCGTACGCTTGTTTGTCACAGTAGTAATATAGAAGTATATTTTTACCGTAACTTGTCGAGTTGTATGTTATTCCTCGTGACAAACCCGTGTAACGAAATGTGACCAGCCAACACATGACAGATAAATTACGACCTAAACGATATCAAAACGTGGATAAAAAGTTTGTTTGGATATACTGCATGCTTCATTAGAAGTTCTGACGTAGGTATGTAATACTTTTATTGATCTAATTTTTTACGTGATATCCAATTTACTTTATAGTAGGTAAATTTTCCATTTTAAGTTGCGGTTAGTGTTAGGTTCAGTTAAGGCACGCAAAATATGCGCATCAGCGTGGAGTTGCGGATAATAGCCCGCCATACCATACCATAGGTTCAGTTATTGATAAATTAAAATGTTGGAAAATTGTTTTTTATTGAATAAAGGGGTTGGTGTTATTTCGGTATTGTATAGACTGCATGACATCCTATCCTAGTAATATTATAAACTCAAGCCTGTTAGGATTTATGAATGTTTGTGACTCCATTAGACCTCCGCGCAATAACTACTGGATAGATTTTGAGGACACTTTACTATATCTGGATTGTAGCCTTAGTCTCTGCCTACCCCAATGAGAGACGGGCGTGATGATAACGTATTTATTTTTTAAATAAAAATAAACTAGCTGTAGCCATCGGCTCCGCGTGGATGTCCGTTATCGCGATAAAGAGTCCTCTATTTCCGTCCCCAGGATACAATTATCTCCTTGCCAGATTTCAGTAAGATCCGTTCAACCGTTTTGTCGTGAAAAGGTGACAAATAGAGTTTCGCATAAACTAATCCGTTCAATTAATTAGTTTTTCCATTTTTTTTAATGCATTATTTTCAAATATGGTGTTTAATTATGATCAAGGTTAGCTAAAAAACGATAATGACAAATGTCAAAAGTCGTCCCAAAACATAAAAAATTATATTTTGGGACGACTTTAAAATTTTGGTGACGGATTATTACCTGAAGGCGTCGTAAGAGTCGACTAAGGGAGTAAGTCTAGCAGACAATATCCACCACAAGAGAGGGAAAACTCGAAATAAAACCCTATTCCAATCTGTCTGGCCATCGTGATATCTTCATCAAATTTAATATAGTTATCGGATGCAAACTTTGTCTGTACATTTTCTGCATTTTAGTTCCAAAAACAAACACCACCGATTTACCTGTATCGAACA
This sequence comes from Trisateles emortualis, assembly GCA_947095525.1. Taxonomy (NCBI): domain Eukaryota; kingdom Metazoa; phylum Arthropoda; class Insecta; order Lepidoptera; family Erebidae; genus Trisateles; species Trisateles emortualis. Next base: position 11,964,472 of record OX352736.1, on the reverse strand, counting down.
CTCGTCAATATCTTTTTTACAGCAACGTTTGCAAAGAGCCCATGGACGTAAAAACACAGGTTCCAGTTTCAGTATTTTGACGTGTCCGTTAGTTAGGTTTTGACAGCGAATGGAGTACAACTTACAAAGCTACTGGTTTTTCTACATGCACCTTTAGTGGTGTTCAAAGAGCTTTGCTGTCGGGCACAGTGTTTGTGCGTCGGCCATGCTGCGGATCTACGAAACATGATTGAAAATTTGTACTCTCGAAAAATTTATAACGCAGTTTTTTAACAAGTATTTATTTAGCTTGCAAAGTATGTTAGTTTGTATATTAGGGTCAAATCTTGTAAGCTAGATTTGAAACACTTTTCGGTGTTTAATGGAGCTGAAATTTGGTATACCGACGAAACTTCGGTAACAATGCAATAATATGGTACCAAGGAGCTGGTCTGATGATGTTGTCGGCAGGTAGCCATAGGAACTCTTCAACAAAACAAGATAGCCGCGTCGGGTTTCGGTGTTTTGAATTTATATTGACGAGTACTATTTCCTTAGATGGGTGCTCAGGATGTGATGATGCAGTAGGAATGTGGCCATAGGAACTCTTCAACGAAACAAGATAGCTGTGTCGTGTTTGAGTGTTTTGGATTTATCTTGACGAGTTCTTTATTCTATTATTATTATTTATTATATTTTAGTATAATTATTTATGTACCTTTTGTGTTAAATCTCTTTTTCGGCTTTTCTTACTTCAATTGCACCTACTTTGTATTTCTCTGCATCACCCTTACAGGTAGACTGGTAGAGAATGGCATTAAGTCCGCCTATGTAGATTATGTATATGAAGTTTTAATAAATAAATATATATTCTTAGATGGGTGTTTAGGACGTGATGATGAAGTCGGAAAGTGGCCATGGCAAGCAGTGACCGTAGCTTATATGAAAGTTTGCAGTATCTAGAGTATCACCTTCGTGTTTAACAAATATTTTAAGCACCTGGATTATGTGATGGAGTATAGCCGCGATAAGAAAACGTTTTTTTTAAAACCGCATTCCCAAATTCTCACTGGAGGTCTTGTTCATTTCGAATATTAAAAATATACACATGCTTATAATGTATAAGCATGCCTGATTTGCCAATCCTTATTTGGCCTAAACTCTTTCAGCTCTCTTTATTTAGAGGACCTATCTCCAGAAGTATGATTTTTTTTTTTATTTTTTTTTTATACTACCAAGGTGACAAACAAGCATACGGCCCGCCTGATGGTAAGCAGTTACCGTAGCCTATGGACGTTTGCAACACCAGGGGTGTCACAAATTAAATTACAAGGAAGATTAGTCTCCTAGCAATTTAATTGTTAGGAGACTAATGTTCATACATAAAAATCTCGCTGTCATTTATTCATTCTAAATATACAACACGAGCGAAACAGCAGGCGAAAGTCTATTTGTATTGTTATGGTTAGGCAGTACGAAACATCAATTTATTATAGTAACGAGCCCTTTTCTAAATGACTTAGTTAAAACGTTAGCGGCGCGGCCCGGAGAAGATTGAGAGTAATGCACAATAAATGCCACGAATGTCTTAATTATAATGACATTAATGAATTAATTAGCATCCTCCCTTTTGTGGGTTTACGGGGTACAGCTTTACGTAAATATTTTCTAAGAGACACAAAGGGCGAAAGATGCCGCGTGAAAATTATATTCCATAAAATAAAGTTAAATTTTTATTCTCCTTTGACGTTCAAAGTTGGCGGAGCTAATTCAATTTATTGTCTCTCTTAAAACGAGACTCCACCGTAATGTTATTTATAGGGTTCACCTACGCCTTGTCGACATACCCCAAAAATTGAGTGCAGCAGCGCAACGGAGCGCCTAAGTGATTCGATACACGTTCAATATGTTTCATTACCGAGTACCCGTGTACGGTTATTCAATCATATCAACGGCGGGAGCGACGCGCGCGCCACACAAGCCGACCTTTCCGCTCAATTCCTATATAATCAGTTTTTCCGACTCACTAATGGTATACACTCAATTTATACTAGAGAATACCGACGCAAATAGGGTTACCACACGTCAAACTGAAAAATTTGCCAAAGGCTTGTTTGTTATGGAACAATACCGGCCTCTTTCGGCTTCGGAAATTTGATTAGTTTTTGTAGGGAACTTCCTTATTTTTTTTGAAGTGAAACTTCTTTATCGACGTATGGGAGAAATTTTGTAGCAGTGTAAAAAAATCGTGACGTTTTTCGGTTACGCGCCATGTTGCTTTTTTATCAAAGTTTAGTATAGTGACTATTAGTGACGTAAAGAATATAATGTAATATATTATAATAATAACAACAATATATTAGTTTTGAAGTTTGGTTTGAAATAAGAATAACAATATATTAATTTGAAAGTGATAAAATAAAAAGACTTATTCAAATTTAAGTGAATTTACAAGAAAAGTGAGAGTGATTATATATTTCGTTTTATAAATTCAACACGTATGAGCATGATTTTAATATTTATTTGAGGTTAACCTCACTTTTTGATTGTAAGTATCAGTGAAAAATCTGTTAAAATTAGCAAGTATTAATAAATATGATTGTAAATCTAGTGAACATTATTAATTCTAAAAACAATAAAAAATATTAATTAAATAATAATTTAAAAATAAAACAAAACACGTTTATAAAATAAAAACATGTATACGTACATCTTTTTTAATTATTCGCTTTTAATGATTTATTTATTCATTTTTAATTTTATAAAATCGTTGCATTTCTACAAGATTAACTGTCATCATATAAATTGTATTACTTTGAAAAGATAATTAAGAAGAATTAAGATAAAGAAGTTTCACTTCTTACCTGTGTACTCTGGTATACACTAGGGCTTCCAGTCTCGTTATATTTTCGATTCCCGGGAAAAAAAATCGAGACTCTCTTCGGTCTCGAAATTCCCGGGAAAAACGAGACTTTCGAGACTATTTTAAAAATAGGTTTCATACTCATAATAATACTGACAAAAATGTTTTTTTTAAATATGAAAAACAATTATAAATAAATTGTTAATTTCACGATTATTATTTTTCATTTTTATAGTGGACACGTAAAAAAGAATGAGCATTTCACTAAATGCTCTTTGTTTTTTACGTTCTTTCAGACCGAGAGAATCACAGCTATTAATTTTCGCTCGTTTGGACTTTGACAAAGAAATTTATTTTAATTTAATTTATTAGTTACGTTGCACTCTCTACAAATTATAGACTTGAGGCGTATTTATCGTAACCGGTAAAATACTAGGTTAAAAAAATACCAGTCTGTCACTGTTACAAGATGTCAGAAATACCTATTACGAAAATACCTGTTACGGAAATATCTGTTGTGGAAATACCTGTTACAGAAATACTAGGCGCACCGCATAACTGTGACTTCGGAAATACCTTTTACAGAAATATGTGTTATTTGAAATACTAGGCGAACCGTGTAACTGTGACGTCGGAAATATCTGATACAGAAATACTTATTATTAGAAATACTAGGCATACGGTGTAACTATACTTGCTGCATCATAAATGCTTGTTATTTGAAATACTCGCGATGGTACCGCATCACTGTGACCTAGCATTTGTTATAAAATAATACCGGTATTTTTACTTATCAGCACAGGAAACGTTCAAAATGTCTTATATACTCAAAATTATCAACAAAAACATTTTATCCAAAATACATTATTATAAATATTCCAAAACGAACACAAAAACAATATACAAAAAGTGGAAGCGATACTAGGATTCGAACCCTGTACCATCGTACTGTGAGACCAGTACACCTCTACCTATTACGCCATGCCAATTTAACTAATACCGTAATTAACTGCCAGATGTTAGACTAAAAAATTTATATATATAATAATAATTTTATTATTATTATAGATTAACGTTATTTTAATAAACCAAAAATTATGAAATACGAGTAATATAAAAATCAGCAACAAAAAACTTCCAGAAACTGGGATTGGAATCCATAAAGCTTTATTTTTTGCTTAGCAGTTACGTTGTACGTAGTATCTCCTGTATTTGGTACTTACAGGTATTTTTTATATAACAGTCACTGTTATAACTAGTTATATATTTTACCTAGTATGACCCAACTCTTAGGTTATACTAAATTTAACTTTAAAATACTGTTGGATTAGTAGGATCTTTGAATTATGGTAATTTATTTGACGAAGTCTCGAAAGTCTCGTTATTCCCGGGACTGGCACTAGTCAATCTCGAGTCTCGAAAATACGAAAAATCGTCGAGACTCTCGAAATTTTCGAGACCGAGACTCCCGGGATGGAAGCCCTAGTATACACACAAGATATTTTTTTGTTTATAAAATATAGCACATGTTACTGTGAAGTGACAACAGAGTGATAAATAGGTGTAATGTTTTACCTTGGCGGTAGTTTCTTGCAAGCTCAACTTAATAATTTTGTGTAGGTACTATATAGCTTATACCCACGACTTGGTCTGCGTTTATTTTTTCATGGTTATTAATAACACATAGGGCATCTTATGTGTTTTTTATTTATTTATTTAAAACTTTTTGAACATAAATTGCGTACAAAGGCGGACTTAATGCCAGAGGCATTCTCTACCAGTCAACCTTTGGGTGATGCTGAGAGAAAATTAGACGACGGGTGATATTCTGGTGTATCTCACGCACCGCTGGGCTCTAGCCATCGAGAGTCAAGGTGAGGCGTTGGCGGTTAGCCTAGATATAGCTAAGGCGTTCGATCGGGTCTGGCACCGGAGTCTTCTGTCAAAGCTGCCATCATACGGACTCCCCGAGGGATTATGCGAATGGATTGCCAGCTTTTTGTCCAGCAGAAGCATACAAACTGTCGTTGACGGTTGTTGCTCGGATCGCCTGGACATCAATGCTGGCGTACCGCAAGGCTCTGTGCTGTCTCCGACGTTGTTTCTTCTGCATATAAATGATATGTTGTCTACCGACAACATTAATTGTTATGCGGATGACAGCACCGGGGACACTTTTTACACAGGCCGCGCAAATATCCCTCCTTTATAAAATAGTAAATTATTAAGTATTAACATATGTATAACACACATTATAATATTATCAAATAATTAACTTTATATACATGATATAAATAATATACGTAAATAAATATAGGTATACATAATATAGATAGCAAATAATATAATACATATTTAAATATATACATTTTAAAAGTTGTTAAGTTTTTGCTAAATATTTGCTATAAAGCTGACGAACTCTAGCTTTAAAGGTATCACGGTTAGTAGACATCCTGATTTCGAGAGGGAGTGCATTCCAGAGAAGAATAGATTGAATATGGAAGGAAGAATAATAATAATAATTTATTTAATAAAACATAAAATACACAAATAACAATAGTGAGCTTTACTTCGGCCCAATGATCGCCCGGAATGAACGAGACTGAGTTATAGGCAGGATAAAGAAGAAGAAGATTGTTAGATGAACGCAAGTTTATATTATGGATGCCTCCAAAGATATTGGAAATGGGGAGTTACGAGTAAATATGTAAATAGTAAACAATTAAATATGGGTTTTTCTGAATTCAATGAATAAAACACATGTTTCAAAACTGAGTTTTTCTTTGGCCCCAAACTAAGCTACTTGTGTATTGGGCACCATTGGAATTACTCAGTTGTGAAAATAAATCAGAATTTAGATATATAAGCTGACCAATGCTCCTACTACGTTGGGCGGTAAACATTTTTACTTGTGATGAAATTATGAGTGTGGTTCGGTCAGTACCTACTGGCCTAAATATGTGCGATCTGAATAAATCTGTCACCATAAATCTGTGACCACTTACCAAACGATAAGACGATAAGATGACTTATTTCATAGCACTCAGTATAGTATATTTTTTGATTTTCGGGTTAATATAAAAAAAAGAATTTTCAAAATTGGTTCAGTAGAAACACAGATTTCCCCCTATAACCAAATAAAAAAGTTCATAATAAAGTTCCATTATAAAATAAAATCTGTTAAGCGGTTTTTACGTGTAAGAGTTAAAAAGCATCCATACATTGTCATAAACTCGTGCATTAATGATATTAATAAGATAACTTGTGTTGTGTCAGCCGCACCCGCATCAGGGCATCCAAATAACATTAAAGTTATTTAACAATCTCTGAAAAAAAAAGCAATCTTTAAATCAGGACAAATTCTCATTTTTGGTAACCCTACACGCAAATGTCTTACCCAAAGGGCTTTTATCGCCATACTTAGGCGGTTGTATATTGACAGCCGAGCTTATACTACCCAAGAGCTATCCCACTCGTATCTAAGGGAAGACAAGACGGTGCTAATAAGGAAACCGATAATCTTAGAAGTTGGGTAATAGTTCCGGTAATATAACCTTAATTTTATTTATTGCTACTGACTTACTGGTACTAACGCAGTGGTAGCCGAGTAGGAAAGTAGGTTTTTGTACACATGTGTTTTGAGTTCGATCCCAGTTGCTAGTATCAATGTGAATTTCACCAGGTGGAACTTAACTACTTCAACATCAAACTAAATATTTTTAGAAGAAATTCTAAAGGCATTATTGATGTACCAAGCTGCATTAAGACAGCAGCGTGTATCGTTTTAAGGCAATGCCGGCACTAGGGAACAAACAGTCCTGTGTCGCGGTGGATTTAACAAATATACAAAACATAGACACAAAGTAATTTGTGTCCATTCCACCCAGACTCGGAACACACATTTATGTATCACACAAAGTTTTGTCCTCATAGTAAGCAGTTATAGCGTATGGATGTTTGCAATAGCACATCATTCGCGTGTTGCCAATCCAAAAAATTGTAACACCAACTTATCCCTAAATGAGTGTCGCTTTGTGTTATTTAGCTGTATATATATTTGAATTTGTATTATTGACTAGGTACCCACCCACCCCGGCTTCGCACGGGTGGTATTGCCCTGGATCCCGTAATGTTTTTGTCAATAAAATATGCTATGACACTCACAAATAAAGTAGCTTTCTATTGGAAAAAGAATTTTCAAAATCGGTTCAGTAGATCCAGTGATCACCCTCTAAAACTTCACAACTCACAAACTTTTCCTCTTTATTTGGTACCTCTCATTCACTATCGATAGTAATTGAACAGTCAAAATTCATCAAAATACAATTAAAAATCAATTAAAACTGAACGTCGCTGTCCATAAAACGCATCTTCTCTGGCACTGTCTACGTCCTATGTCACAGGAAATGGTAATTACCGCCTAATCTCGCTCGAAGCGCTGTCGGCCCGGCGTCCGGATATGAACTTCCGTTATGAACAATTTAGCGCGCGAAATTGGACTACGGCACGTTTGCATTCAGCCTATCTGAACAGCCAGGTGATGCCGAGCATACGTTCACTGTACGAGTACCGTTCTATTCACCGAAGGGATTTTAGCTAACGAATAAGTTACGTTGCAGCAGATGAATACGAATCGTGTAAAGCTTTTCAGCGAGCCACGGGAATTACATTTTTATTCGATTTGAAAAATGTTAATAAAACAAGATTGTGAATGGTGTTGCAAGGTTTTAGAGGTTATTAACTAGCTGCAGATCATCAAAGAGTAGTCTGTATTGGCTATGTGCACGACTGAGGCCTTGCTTCTATGTACTCATACCTAAAAAGCATCTAGCCTATTGTCTACGCAATCTAATAGCTACTTTTACAGTACAACTGACATATTTACTAGAGTAAAACGATTCCCCACATTGCCTATTTATTAGGCAATATTCCTTGTTAATTTTTCTATGTAGGTAGGTAGTTTAATTTTAAAGCAAATAAAAAATCAAAAACTTTATAACTACTACATAGTTTTATTATAAATCAACTTATATAATTATTATTTACTAAAATTATATTTTTAAACATAAAAGCTGTCAAGTGCGAAAGTCGGACTCACTCATCGAAGTCAGTAACTCAGAATGGCACACCGAACTACCCTTCGCCGATGGGACGTTTCATTATTAGTCGACGATCCGTTCTGATTGCCAAGCCGCTGCCTTTCGTGAAGTGAGTGCGTCTTTTAAACCTCGATTGAAGAAGGACACGTCGTCGCGGGCAAACCGCAGCAGATACTTCATTTCAGAGCACATAGGAGTTCTTTTTATTTATTTTTTTACACAAATGAGCCAAACAAGCCTACGGCTAGCCTGATGGTAAGCAGATACTGTAGCATAGTAGAGTAGCACTCGCGGATTGCTGAGCCTTTAAAAACCTTATAACTGATTTCTTGAAGAACCTCATACTTTATAAATTAACGCTGTTTTTTTAAAAAAACGAGGAGGTTACAAATTCGTGTGTATTTTTTTTTATGTTTGTTACCGCAGATCTCCCTATTTGAAAAAATATTTTTTGTCTGAGAGGACATAATTCCAGTTTGGTCCCATTTTCATCAAAAGAAAGTTCTGATGATGGGATCCATGAGGAATTGAGGGAACTCTTCAAAACTTATAGGCACACATATAGCAATTTCAATATTTTTAACAACACATCAAACATTTGCATTCAAAAAGTATAAAACTGATGAAGAAGACCACAGATGGCCACTTGAACTTCTCAATAATAAGTATTTTACGGATGGCGATTAAATAAGTTTCCATCATGGTTGCTAAGGTAGCAAGGTAACGGAACTTCATAATTAAACAAAGTAATCTAGCCGTGTTCGGGCTTATTTGAAAAATGCACTATAGGTGTAAATTATCAGATTAAAAAGAACCGTCTTTAAGGAAGGCAAGTGAGATAAGAGTTTGCATGAAAGTTCATTCTGTTTAAATACCTACGTTAGACTAGGGGTTTTAAGGTTTTTGAAATTCTGCAACTGGCCGTACTGAAGTCTGTTTTTTTTTGTTAAAATTATTTTGTTTTTACTTTTATGGCAATACCTTATTATTATATTAGACTGCCTTATTATTATGTAAACTGCCTCCGTGGCTCAGTAGTCGATGGGTGTGACTGCTGATTACGATTTCCCAGGATCGGGTCAAAAACTGATATTGGGATTTTCTATCAAGAGTGTGGTCTTGTTTACCGAACCTCGGAAAGCACGTAGCCCTATCTTTCTCGGGTCGTGTCGGATTGCCGTCTATGTTGTGATATTGTTACGTGATATTGTTGTGTACTATTATATCTCCCGCGCAGATAGCTAGTCTTCCTTGAGATTAGTCACCGTGACCGAAATTCGGTTAGGAAGTTTAAGAAGACATTATTATTATACTAGCGGTCCGGCTTCGCACGGGTGGGCATTTATTTAGTTTTCGTAGGGAATCCGATTTTTATTTTAATAAAATGTAGCCTACTAGTGACTTGCCCTGGCTTCGCACGGGTGCAATGTAGATACTAAATATACTATACAGAATTTATAGGCAACCACTATGTCCCTGCATTTTAAATCTACAATATCTTCTAAAATATTCATTTATTTTTTTATATTATATTTTTATATATTTTGATCTATATTAAACGCACAATGTATTTAAGGTATTTAATTGGATATGAATTAATGCCGTATTGCTTAAAATTACTTCGTAAATAAGCCATTATTCTCATAAAATCAATCATGTTTGCGGCTAGTCATGGCCTTAAATATAATGTCACAAAGAGTGAATTTATGGTGTTTGAGGCCGGTAGTAGATGCACGTCGGAGGTACCTCCTCTTAGGCTATGTCAAGCTTCACTTAAAAGAGTCTACAAGTTTAAATATCTAGGGCATATTCTTACGACGGACCTCAAAGACGATGAAGACCTAGAGAGGGAGCTGAGGGCGTTGTCGGTTAGAGCGAATATGATAGCTCGCAGGTTTGGTCGTTGCTCTAATAATGTAAAAGTAACGCTCTTTAGAGCATATTGCACATCCTTTTACACGAGCAGCCTGTGGGTGAAGTATACGCAACAATCGTACAACGCCCTTCGCATACAATATAATAATGCGTTCAGGGTTCTGTTGCGGTTGCCTCGCTTCTGCAGCGCATCGGGAATGTTTGCGGAGACGAGGGTGGATTGCTTTTATGCTACACTCCGCAAAAGGTATACCTCCCTATTGCGGCGGGTGCGGGCTAGCGGCAACAGAATCTTGTCTATGATTGCGGACAGGCTTGACTGTCCGTTTTTAAATCATTGCTGCAGTGTTCACAACACATATAATAATTATGTGAGGTGTGCACTGTAGTAAATGTATATCACAAGTTGACTGTATTAGCATGTAAGTTACTAACACTAGTATAAGAATATAAAATTGTATTACTAAATAAATCTATATTATTATTATGATTATAAAAAGATTAAAAAATGGTTATTATGGGTTATCGCTAAGAGATAGACATATTCCATCGCGGACTTTTTTATAGACATTTTTAAGATGTACAATACTGTACTACATTATTTTGATCTATCTCGTAGGGTTCAGCCAGCGTTTGCATTGTAAGAGCAAATAAATGTGTTTATTTACGACATCACATTAGAAACCTCTACTATATTTACTATATTATGCATGTAATATACATATAAACCTTCCTATTAAATCACTCTATTTATTTAGAAAACCGCATCAAAATCCGTTGCATAGTTTTAAAGATCAGACAGCGGGAAGTGACCTTGTTTTATACTATTTAGTGATGTTATCCGCCAATAATGTAGCTATCTAATCTTTATAATTTTTAAAATCGGTCGATTAATTTTTAAGTTAAATGAAAGCAAACAAATAAACAAAAAATCAAATCTTCCCTCTTTATAATATTAATTTAGAATATATCATCATCATCATCATCTCAACCCATAAACGTCCCACTGCTGGGCACGGGTCTCCTCCAAACATTTGGAGGGATATTAGCCTACTATACCACGCTGGCCAGACTGGTTGGAAAAGGGTTTTATTTCGAGTTTTCCCTCTCTTCCGGTGGATATTGTCTGCTAGACTTACTCCCTTAGTCGACTCTTACGACACCCTCGGGATCGAAGGGGGTAGTGACATTTGTATTCTTAATCCGTCACTACACGGATAATAGAATATATAACCTACATAATATGCAAAGAACAATAACGCTCAGATTGTCGAACCTTATTACATGAACAGGCCTGTTCGCTCACCGCAATATCTAACGCAAGTGATGACCATCCAACTGAAGCTAATGATTCCCCATTCATACTCATCTGCATTGATATGGACGTATTATTACTAGCAACTACGAGGTTCTATACACCATTTGTCAATGATTGTTACCTAGTGACAGACTTATTACCTAATCATAGGTCTATCTGCGTGTAATTGATATATCGCTTGATTGTGTTGTGATTAGAAGGTACAATTGCACGATTAATAGCTTAGCTGTTGAGTTAAAAGGGTGTAAGTCACATTTTGTGTGCAAACTGAATTGATTTATAATGTGTGAAAGATTAATACCTATATGTTATGTATGCTTGTTTGCCACCCAGGTAGTATAAAAAAAAACTGCAAATTTTCATCCAAATCCGTTCGGACGTTTTGGCGTGATTGAGTAACTAACATCCATCCATACAAACCATTATGTTTATAATATTTTAATATATACCTAATATTAGTACCTACTAGAATATTGTGAAGCGCCCTCCATCAAAATCCGTCGAGTTTTGGGTAAAGGAGTAACAAAGATCCATCCATTCAAACTTTTTAACCGAATTCAAAAGACACGAAGACGGCTAGGCTGATTTGAAAAATTCTAACTTTCTAGTTACCTTCCCATTTCCAGGTCAGGATCTGATAATGGGATCTTAGGAAAATCGACGGCACTCTTCAAATTTTATAGGTACTTCTAAAAGTAACTTGTGCATTTGCTATAGAAAAACATAATTTGGCGAAGTGGAACTGCTGATGATTACCACAGATGGCCATATCAAATAGATGCCCTATTTGATATGGCCATCCTGTAGAGATACTGGTGGGTTTATGTCAATCTAATAACAAAAAAGGTTACGTCATTACCTAAAACCTATTAGGTGTTAGGTAGATAATGTAACATGCCTATACCCACCGAAAAGTATAAATTACTTTTTTATGGAAAAAAAGATTAAATCGACTTTAAAAAAAGCAAAAAATAACTGAATTACATATTGAAGTAGGTGCCAAGGCTAGGTCCACTCCCGCCACCTATTATTTGGCTAGGCACTGATTTTAGTATATAAAACAGTTATTTATCGTTTTTTTAAGTCGGTCTTTTTTCTTTTTGTTTTTCATATCTTTTTTTTTGTTTATAATATACTAGCCACCCACCCTGGCTTGGTACGGGTGGTATAGCCCGGGCTCCCTAATGGTTTTGTCTCGTAATGTCAACCAAGACTGGTCCTCAGCGGCTTTAGACAGAGATAAAAGGAAGGAGAGTGGGGAGGCCTTTGCCCTGCAGTGGGACAGTACAGGCTTATAATAATAATAATAATGTGTTTAGTCCTAAAACTTTTCATTCACGTTGTGTAATTATTGGTCCTATGATGCCCTGTTATGTAATGATACTTAAATGTCACCAATAAAAATGTACTATAAATTGTTGATATTCGATCAAATTATTCTTCGAATAAAATTTTTCTAAAACAATATTTTATAGATAAATATATTGTAGCTGAAGTCCTAATAACCTAATTTCGGTTATGGCAGCTAATCTCAATAAAGACTTCTGATTAATGTGTGCGTAAATACAGATTTTTCTCCACTTTCCAGTCAGAAGGTCCTTTCTGACTATGATGGTGAAATAATGCCGTCCGGCAATCGAACACAATCGAAGAGAGATCAGGCAAACGACAAAACTGCACTTCTTCACGTGCTTTCCGAAGCATGGAGGTGTAAACATTGCCAATTTACAAACTTCTGGCATCTATTGTCTGAACGTTTTCGGAATTATTGCAAATAGATATTGACTGAAAACTTCCAAAAACTCTGGGAATATTCAGTAAGAAATTGATAGTACGGTGGTAAGGTAATCCAACACGGTCGATGAGAAATCAGGCGCGGTACCAACGGCTATACGTGATTACCGAGGCACGAAAGATTGTTTTTAAAATTTGTTTACTTATACTTATACTACGGATTGACCCTCCGAAAGCTTGCTTTACCTTGCAGATCTATTACTATTTACTACTTAGCTATGAACCCTTTAAATGTCTATAATAATAAAATAATAAACAAACTTTTGTCATACTTAAATAATACTAAGACATATTTTCATATTGCATAATGGTTTAAAGACAAAAGCATTTTACAAAACCTTATAGTGAAAAATACTTAAAAAAAACTAATAAACACGCTTTAATAGCGAATCGAACTGAAAAGCAGAAAACAAAGTAATTCGTACAATTATTATTATAATATTGAAAGAAAAAGCGTGGGGTGCTTGATATAGGTTGTTGTAAATATATCATTAGTAATAGTAGTAGTTGCAATAGCAAGTAGGAATTTATATAATAAATATATAATAAGCGGCACCTCGCGCTTTTTCTTATAATGTTAATTTCTTGCGTTTTAGTTCGAATATCGTATTTTTTAGTTTTTTAAACTGTAATTGGTTTAGTCTAAAAACTCACAACAAAAATGTGTTCAGAATTTTTCAAATGTAAGTAAATATTGCATTGAATGATTCCGATACATACAGTCATAGGAGTGAAGCTAATAAAAGCGTAATAAAATCAACAACATCATCAAGTAAACAACTTAAAAATAATACAATAAATATTTTATAAAATCAATTCCCGAAACAACCTGTGTCGCGGGGGACTTTATAAACATACAATTCACGGACACAACTTACACGCAGACCCGGAACGAAACAAAATTTACGAATCACATAATATAATAAGGTTAGTCCCGTGTGGGAATCGGCTTAGCAGTCAGAGTCTCTTCATCAGAGACTCTTTTAAAAAAAAAAAAAAAAAAGATTCTCTAACCACTAGATCAACAGTTCAGTCGATTTATGATTGCTAGATAATTTTCTATTTAAAATATTTAATATACCTTCCCTCCATGTGGCACAGTCAAACATCCTGCATTATTACGGACTATTTATATTTAAATGATTTCATACGTGTCCTATTTAGTAATCTTAGAAAATTTGCCTTACTCGAAACATAGATCTACATGTATCGGTCGAGGAGATTGAAATGCTTCTTCAATTACACGCAAAATGGGTTTTAGAGTGCTATGTGAACACTAACCCTTTGTTTAAATTTAACTAACTCATTTAGTATATAGCTCACAACACTGTATTGTTTCAGACTGATTAATTAAAATTTGGAAACTATCTAAATTGTACCTATATTCTCAATTTCAGAGAGAAATTGAATTCATCCAAATTCAATTTCTCCTGAGTAACTATCAACTATATTTCAAATAGTGGATATCGTTGTTCCACATCAACGCCGTATATTGAGCGAGCAGGAATCACCGCATGCCATTTCCATACCGGTCAATGCAATGAAATAGTGAAAAAAAAAAGATTTGGATATTCAGAGAGCGAGAAACGAATGGCCACCCAGTTATTGTCGGCTCCCATACAGCTTCCAAATGGACAGCGCTCGTTCAATTTCGATACTTTTACAACACAATAGGTCGAAGTAAGGCGTGTTCACTCACCTGTCAAATTAAAAAAGCACTTGCACAAAATAAACTATAGGCAATGTACACATTGTATTCGAAATGATAGAGACATATACACACATACAGAAGTCTCAAAGTCTATAGGCAAACTTTTTATAGCAATCTTCATAACAAGGTTTGAATAAAGTTTAATTGGTCAGTTCTGTGGTCGCTTCTCCTCTGTGTGCAGTAAGTTGTTTAATTTTCTGTCGTCCCCTGGCGTAGTTTGTTCACCGCACATTTTGCAGGTTTCGTCGACAACGAACCAATTATAATCACGGTTTCATCATCGCGAAACCCGAATTAAATGCGGATTTTTCTTGTGATGTCTTCTTTTCTTCTTTATTCTTGCATGTCTCTTGCTTAGAATATAACTTATTTATATAAAATTCACATCACAATGCACATCATTTAAGTTTCCTCAGTGAGAAAAAATAACTAGGTATAAAATTTTCTAGGAAAGTGTTCATTAAGAATTTTAATACTAAAACAAATATACACTTTTAATAGGTTAGTGTCCTCGCTGAGAAAACAAAGCCTGTTGTGAACAGTGAGACAAAAAGTAGCATTGATAAAATACATTTTGTAGGTTTAGCTATGATATAAAAAAACAATACAATAAGTCCATACATTCGGCAAAATATGTCTTGGTAGTTTCATGTATTACAGGTACATAAATATATTTATATAAGGGGCTCATAACTTAGTATAACGGAGCTGCTCAAGTTTAGGCTTATTATAACAAAACGTTTTTCAAGACAACATTATAAGTATATTCGAACATAAGACGTACACAAGTACAGATAAGTAGGGCAGTAACAATTAGACCGAACAAAGAGTTTGTCTCCCCTGTAGTCCGCCTGTCGTATAAGATTAACGGACGTTTAAGCATTCTCTTCAAACAGATGACCAATTGTTCGTTCTCCCATAACGGCAGCTAAAAGTTTTCCCATTTATTCAGTGCTCATACGTCAAGCAAGTCGGTGTAGCGAGCCAGGGAGGTGTAGAAGGGAGGCACGGCGGCGGCGGGCCGACGCGTTCCGGCGTGATAAGGCAGGCGGGTCTATTGTCGCGGCGTCGGCGCACGTTTCCTCCGCTGCCGTCGAGCCTACCGCATTGTTCCCAACGTAATGAACAAACTTATTCTCGAGGCTAATGCTGCAAAAGCGCTGCCGAATGCCAAATTCACTCACTTTACCGTTATCTCTATGAATTGTCAACTTGTTACATTACACGCACGTACCAAACAATGTCTTTATAGTATATAATAGTCCGAAACCCATCGGCCCAGTTTTGTTTGAATAGTGTAAGCGGTATATTCGGTGTGTACTCACATTAGCACAATTTGTGAGGGGTTGTTTGACGAAAGACCCGAGTTCTATCAAGATTGAAATTTAGTTAAGTACTTATAAAGTGTAATTAACACCACATTGTCATGTATTTTGAGATATATATAAACCAATGTCTTTATGCGAACGATTATGAACAGTGGTAATGTAATGTTTTATTAACGTTGTATATTCTTTTTTAACCGTGACTAACAAGTATATGACCCGCCTGATGGTAAGCAGTTACAGTAGCCTTGTAGTATCTGTCAAAATGAGCACTGGAGAAAACATAACTACACCACTGAGTGCAGTTATTTGGCCGTGATCTTCTGTAAAGAGGAGGTCCGTCGCCAGTCTGGCTTGATCACTAGTATGGTGCCTGAACACTCTTTATTTTATTACATTACTAGCGAACCTTCGCTTTTCTTCTGTTTTATTTAGATTTCGTTATTATAAAATGCATTTATTTATAAAAATCTCTCTCTTGAATCAATTTATCTATTGCTTAAAACTGCGTTAAAATCCGTTGCGTAGTTTATAAGATCTACGCGATCGAACCGCTGCTGCAGCGCTGGAGCGACTTTGTTTTATACTATGTAAAGATACCACAGTTCATTTTATATAGTTTTTATTAGGCACTGAAATTTACTTGTCTACGGTCGGAATACACACAATAATTTTATTTTTTGATAGAGCGACACAAACTATTTAATTAAAATGATCTAATCAATTGTAACAATGTTACCCTACATTATAAACACAAATGGAGATGTTATTTCATAAGTCCTGTAACAACTAGAACTACGTTAATTAGCAGCTACCATCAAAGGTTAATTGATCGTCTTATATTTCAGTAAACAAATCCTCCTTTGAGATCTGCTAGGAAACATCTTCGTATTTACCTATATACGTCACTAAATCTGCCTCACAATTTAACCCGTGAGTGAATTTAATTTAAATTTCGATTTAACGTGTCTCGTGAAACTTTTATTGATACTGCTATGCCCTTTGGTCATAGCGTGATGATATTAGCCTATAACCGGATTAAATTGGGCTATAAAATGCAAAATGTTTTTTTCGAATCCGCCTGGTTGTTTCAGAGATTAGTGCGATCAAATAAAAAATAAACTTTTAATTTTTATGTATTAGTATAGAATAGGTAGGTAAGTGTGTGTGTTTTTTTTTTTTTTTTTTTTTTTATACTACCAAGGTGACAAACAAGCATACGGCCCGCCTGATGGTAAGCAGTTACCGTAGCCTATGGACGTTTGCAACACCAGGGGTGTCACTCACGCGTTGCCGACCCTTTAAAAACCTTATAACTCCTTTCTTATTTCTAATACTAATAGGTACTAATATCTACTAGATATCGGAAACGTTTAGATATTTTTTATTAAGTGGTTTAGTGGTTAACCTGTTGACAGAGTTAACAATCGGGATCGACATTTAATGTTCCCTTCAAAGCACAGAGACACTTAGGTGAAATACCAATAGGTCAACCATTCACCTGGTAACCGCGCCCTTATTAGTTTAACCAGCTAATCGTTTACCATACACCACTGCTTACACCTTTTGTGGTAATACGTGATGATGTTTAATATTATTTGTTATTCAAATATACAATAAAATTACTTTTATATTTTTATTAATGGTGTAGCGAATTCAGCGGAACGAGACACTCAGTTCCCAGCCTCTATTATCCGCCAGACACCCGCTAAGATACAGCCTACTCACCCCTCACCACTTCGCCTAAGTATTATGCATTCTCCGTGGCGCCAAAATTTCTTATTCATTCGTATACATTCAAAAATATCCCATAGTAGTAGCTCTCCATTTTCAATGACGAAAAAATTCGAGACGACCGGGAGCCGGCAATAGCTTCGAAGGGAGAAAATCGTATTTCGATCGAAAAGAGGGGCAAATCTTTTATGTAATATGAGATTGTCATCGCGATTATTACAGGCAAATAGAATACGCCGGATCAGTAAGTAGGTTATCTCCTGGCTTCCTCTGGCCGGAATCACTTTATTGGATGTCGTCGGAGTGTTCGCTTTATTTTTGCGATTGTCAACTTTATGTAACTAGCAACAAAATGTAGTCGTCAAGTTGACGTAATTCGAATTACGAAAACGTCTGCGGAATATTTTTTTAAACTGCTATAAATGTACACTTCGAAAAAGAATTATCTTGGCAGGACGTGTTAGTAAAATTGTTTATTTCGTGTAGCTTCCTTATCAAAAGAAGTCTAGAAGAGACAGCTGTTAAAAATAAAACCGCCTTTTGTACAACTACTTATCTTACGAATTGTTTTTATTGTGTAATATATTTGATGTACAATAAAGAATACTTTTCAAGAAAGGAGTTATAAGGTTTCTAGTGATACCCTCGGTGTTGCAAGTGTCCATAGGCTACGGTAACTGCATCAGGTAGGCCATATGCGTATTTGACTTCTTGGTAGTATACCAACAAAACTATTTAAAATTCATTTTTATTTAATTAAATTACAAAAGGATCTCCGCTTATCTATCAAGAAATTTATCTCATAAATAATAATTATGGTAAAATATATGCTAACGAAGTTAAAAAACTATATTTATTTATCAATAAACTATATTTATTTATCAATTAACTTTATTCATTTTTAAATTTATAGTAAATGTTCACCTATCTATTGACTGACCCCGGCAAGCTTACTTAACCTCTCAGATTTATATAGCTATTACCATAATAACAAAATTTAGATTATTACTTATTACAAAACAGGTAAATAGGTGAATGAACGATTGCGTTCGTTTTTCTTTTGGGCGGCGCGGCGGCGTGGCATCAAAACTTTTATCGTTCGTCGAGTGACATCAATTTGTGAGAAAATGCTTTTCCGTCGGCGCTGACTCAAATTACTCCCAAACAAATACCTGTCGCGGGGTTGTTATCTTGTAAGTTTATAAAAGTGTACGCCATGCTAGAAAACTTTCTAATACAAAATCTTTTTGTAAAATCGTTTCGTAATGTTTAAGTTTAAAAGAGGTAGGGGACTATACAAGCAAGCAAGCCCGACTAGAGAAAGACCTTTACCTTACAGAAGACCACCGCCAAATAACTACACACAGTGGTGAGCGTGGGTACAGGTCTCCAATACTATTTGGTATGTGTTTATGAATATACATTTTCCTAAGCGAGGGGGTACTAGATCATAAAACTCTGGTTTTAAAATTTTAGTCAGAAAATCATGTCTCAAGTACCTATTGAAAGCGTCCATAGGCTTTAGCTATACCATTAGGCCATTATGTTTGATTTTCACGTAATAATAATAATAGCAACCCAAATATGTTCCACTGCTGGCTACGGGCATCTTTTCACGTAATTTATATAATAAATAAATACTGGTAATCATTCATCGTTAAACAAGATTTACAAGCGTATAATGAATGTAGATGCTTCTTTCATGCATCGACGCAATAATTGCAATGCATGGAAGGTAAAAGTCGTTCAGCTATGCACTAAGGTGCCGTATACGGGAGCAGGTGTGCGGAAAAATCACAGATTATTAGCTAGCTCATACTCGGGAGCGCAAACGACATATTCATATTTAAATGTCAGCTTGCGACTGCAACTTGGGAACGTTAACTCATGTGTACACGACGACGTGGTTGTATTAACTAGGATAAAATGTAAGCTTAAGGAATACATCTTTGTTTTTGTAACATTTCTCAGTCTACATTTTGTACAGGTAAAATTAATTTCAGGATTTATTTAATGTAACATGACTAGACATGTTTTAACATGTCTAGTCATGTTGCTATTATCACTTTTTTATACTATGACATAGGAAGCAAGTATGCCATATATTTACTTGTTTGATGGTAAGCCGTTACCGTAGCTTATGGGTCAATTATCAACCCAAAAATTTGTTATTGCAGGAATGTGTGATGGGGTATGCCTGGGATAGGAATACGTTTTTCTTTTAAACGCATCCCTTAATCAGCATTAGAGATTTGTTTGACTAACTAGCACACAAGAACTCAACTACAAACAAGTACACAGTGGTGAGTAGTTATTTAGCTGTGGTCTTCTCTAAGAGAGGAGTCCTTTTCAATTGAGCTTGCTCACTTATATGGTATCACCTTTCTTAAAGATGAAACTACGTTCGGAATTATTTTCAACTTTTCAGAGATCTTTACTTTCAATTTCTTAACCTGCTGAGTCTATTTTGTAAGAAGACGTGAAACCTTATTATAAAAGACAGATTAAATTTTTCATCTGCTCTTATAGGACTTTTCTCTAAAAAATCAGTTGCTAGAACGACCCACAGTGTATATTTACACAGACTATATAATACACGTATTGTAAAAACTTAAAAATGTTATTGAAATAAATTGCGTCTTCAGATAAATATAATAACATAGGAAGAAGCAATCTATTAGGTAGGTACATCAGACACCGGGATGTAAATAAATTCGCTTTTCTAGAGAAAAATTGTGTTCGCAAATTCACAAACTTAATTTGCGCGAGGGGCAATCGTTTCCTCGTGTTTTTCTAGACAACCTCAACGTCTACGATAATTATTGGACTTTTTTGATGTCTGGCGTTAATCTTGTTATGAATATATATATTAGGTAGTTACTTCACTGTATATATGGTGTAGGATTTATAGTATGCGTTTAGATTCTCTGAAAAATATAGTTGCATGAAAATTTAGCAATTTTTTTAATATCTTGGAGTAATTTAAACACTGCCATCTGATACCATGCGAGACAAAGCCTATGAGGCAATCATACAACTGGCTAGAATATCTTCTTAAATTACATATATTCTTACTACTAAATCATACTTTGATGTAGGTAAGTTTATGTGTAGATGAATGACAGCCAGTTACAGCAAAGAATTGAGCTCATCACACAAAAAATACTAGGTACGAATCGTACCCACAACTTCTACCGTCGCAGTCAGGGTCACGAACCACTAAAGTACTAGACTTACAGGCCAGATATTTAAAACATTATACCTATCTCAAGTCTCAAATAAAATTAAGCTATAAAGATAAATCAACAACTATAATTAAAAGTTTTCTATAAAACAAACTAATATTATTCATAAATAAATTTGAAACAAAAAACAAAACAATAGAAGTTTTAAAACATTCTTCTAATTCTAACCGCAGAAGCGGTGAAGTAGTCCATCAATACACAATAAAGGCGAGTTACACACATACAAAAAGAATAAAAAGACGGTCTCTTAAATTTCCCAAGTACAACACAAAGGGATAAAAATGTTGGCTGCAATTTCGCAGAGAGTCAGCGACTCAATCCCACACCGCTCCGGGGAGCTAAACCGAATTTATGGTCTGAAAATTAAACTTAAATTGGATATTGCTGAGTTATTTTTAAGCATTTGCATTTAGTGATTAATTAAGCTCGAATGAAATTCATACGATGTTTATGATGGAAATGTAATTTGTATTTTATTGCCGCATTTTCAGGTTAATTTGTACGGAGATTGTTGTTTGTTTCTTCTTTACATATGCAAGAATCTTTAGCTGGTATATTTTGGAGAACTGATCATTTTAATAATATCGCTCATAGTAATTTAATAGACGGAAGCGCATTAAATATTTTATCTACCTACATATAAATTGATAGGTAAGGAACTGTTTGTTATATACCAATTACATTTTTTAATTCAAACATTCCTTAACACAGTACGATCGGCCAAGTTGGGGATCAATCACCCATAGAATGTTTATTTATTTATATTATATAACACAATATGGTACACCTACGCAAGATTTAACATTCTCTCCGGTTAAATAAAGTATCAATGTAAAATAATTTTAATCAGCGATTTTTCCAGTACCTACTCTTAGATATAAGTGAAATTATTACTAACATAATGTGTCTTGGTTACTTAATAATTTTTATTATCTTTTTATTATTATTATAACGACAAAAAAGTTCAGTAAGTATATACACTTATTTTCTGTGTAATAAGCATTTTTTTATTATTTAGCAAATACATACGAGTATATAGTGACGAGTTTAAGTGTTATCGATAAAAGACTGCGAGTGTAACAAACTGAAGAATCTTGAAAGCAATTATGAATATGTGTAGCCGATGCAGGTGATTTAATAGAAAACGTGTTAGCATAATGTAGCCGGAGACAAACAGAGGCTGTGCGGCTCATTGTGGTGTGTGGCGTATCTGTGGTGTTGTCACGTGTGTTAGTGGCGCTGGCGACATACGCTAGGACACCTCTCGGTATTGTCATATCTAGTTACAATAACGTGTAATAGTTTCATGCATTCTATAGTAATAATTTAGAGTGTTTGATTTCAGGGATTTCAACTAATTGTTTATTTAAAACTAGCTGACCCGGCGAACGTACCGCCATACTTTTTTTCTTGAATATTTTGTGTTAATTTTCTTCTATACAAACCTTGTCCTGACAATTAGTAATAAACGAATTAACTAATTTGGTGCAGTCGATCGGAAGTTATGCGCGTACATACATTTGGGAGGTTAAATTTTTATTTATATTGATTAAATTTATACAACTATTGGAAATTAAATCTATTATATTTATATATTGTTGCGGCTCGCCCTGGCTTCTTCGCCAAAAGTTGAATTATCAATAATTATAAGCGGATACTGTAGGTATTTTTTATGATAAATTTGTCGTATTTATATTTTTTTGTACCAAACCTAACTAATCGAACCCACAACCTCGTGCACAGCAGGCGCATACTGCGGCCACTTGACCACCAAGGCAGTCAATCAATGATTCCCAACTAGTAAGCTTTAAACGATAAAGTATTTATAAGTATAGTTAAACAACTGTGAAAATTTATCAAGCGCAAACTGAGGGCGGGGAAAAAGAAGAAAAACCGTTGAGATTACTTTTGTACACCGTGTTGACATAGCAAGCTTTTATCACCCCTTTTTATGGGGGAAAAATCCGTGACACATATTTAAATAGGCAAACAATACCGTACCGAGAACAAACAGAAATAGATGGTTCAAAGTTTTATTTTATCTTAAAAAGCTCTTTCTCGCGACTTCACTTGCGTCTTGTCGGAAAAAGTAGCATACAGGAATAATGTAGCTTATTATTATTGAAAGATTATTTAGAAATGGAATAATAGTTTTAGAGATTACCCCCTTATAGAAACTTTTAAATATTACATATTTAAATAATTTGACTATCCTGTTGGTCTAGTGTTTAGATTCCCACACGGGACAACACTTTGTGGGATTCATAAATGTTTGTTCCAAGTCTGAGTGTTATTTGTGTCCGTAAAGTGTATGTTTGTAAAGACCCCCGCAACCCAGGGCTTGACCCGTAGACCCGTGTTGAGTTAAAAATAAATCATTGTAAAATAAAAAAATAAATAGCATTAATTTAATATTTTATAGTGCCAATAACACATTGTAAAATTCTATTGAGGTCAATTGTCAAACTATTACAGTTCTTGAGACATAGCATGTTGACAGACAGACGAACGGTTAAGTAATTAGGCTTCATTGGCACCCCTTGGGTACGCAACCTTAAAAATGAACAATAAAATTATACGGCCTCTACATTTCGTGTTATATACGTACTATACAAATGCTCTGATTCAAAGATTTCCTTTTAAGATTAATGCCTTTTAATCGAGCATATCAGTAGTCAGATCAACGCACATAAAGTTGTTTGACGACCGACCCACATAAACAACTCAATAACTAAGATATATCTTCAACAAGTCTTCAGAGATATGACAACTCTACGCCAAATTATAAATACCAAATAAGCTTTGGATTACACGAATGATTTTCGCCGAACAACTGTACAAATCTCGGTGAACAAACGAGTAATCTGAGTTGGGGAAATGACAAGCAATATTTTAAGTATCGAAGGAAAGTCGACACGAAGAGGACACCGAGAAGGAGACAGGTGTTCAGGCCCCTGTTCCACCTTCTTTCGCCCCTCTTTATTGATATTACGGTCGGCGCATTAACCACTCCACGCGTTGTGTATTGGCTTTCGCATGAGGGCCACTACCATAAAACTAGATCGTCTGTTCAAATAAACGTAATACAAACTCATCACTCAAACCTAGATATATCCTTCTAGTGTTTATATTAAAGAGAATCAAATCTTATCCAATAAAATTGCAACAATGTTCCTGTCTATATTGGTTTGCTTCGATAACTCAATTGACAATACAAAGCAATTTGGAAAGATGCAGTGAGGTTAATAATTTTAAGATTTTAGTTTGAGCAAATAAATTTATTAGATATTAAAGTTATGTAAAAATTTGTTAAATTTATATCCTACTGCTGCTACTATTCGTTTGGCAATGACTATTGGTTGATCAGACATGTGATTAGAATTTCTTTTAAGACACTCGGTATTTGATCACGATGTTTTCCTATACCGTTGGCAGATGGTAAAATTATTTGTTTATTATAGTACGGATAAATAGGTACCTATAGCAAGCTAACTAATACTTATCGCTATGCCTGGGAGAGGTAAATGTCCAGCAGTGGACATAATTCGGCTAAAATGATGCTGATAACTACCACGAAGTTACACCACACCTCATGCGTTAGTCAGTTACGTCCCACTCAGCTAGTATCGCTTAAAAGTTTGAAAGTAAACAATTATTTACTTAGAGCAAAGGCCATGATGTATTGCTGCGGAAAGAGAGCTCGCTATACAACAATTTATATTAAAGCATCGCCGCCGGACCACAATAATGAAAGAGAGACGCTCTATTACGGGTTAAAAGTACGTATATTTCTACGGTCTGCGATTGCCGCCTGTAATTGTATCCGGCCAGTCTCCAACTAACAAATATGCAGCTCTTAGCTTTTACCTTTGCAGTGTTAACCTTAAAGCTATAATTTAGTTTGATAGAAGAATATTTGTGCAGTCTTTGAGGTTCACTCAGTCTGTAATTTGCAGTGCATATGTCAAGTTAAAATGTCAGTTGTAAGTCGGTGTTGGGTTGGAATTAGTCGGACTCCACTTGGGATGAAACTTTGTATTGAGAAGCGGCTTCCTCTGCTCGAGACTACCACAGCTGTGCTGGTTAAGTTTGCGACACTTTAATTAGTATGTCTATCTTATAGTGCTCATAGGAAGTTATAGTAAGGTGTGTCGGAAAGGATATAATGATACCTGAAGGTGAAAAATATTACTAGATTTATGTCCTTAATGTTTTATAAGGCAGATACGTTGCAAAATAAAATGTTGTGAAGTAATTGGTAGATTAGGTTTTTAAATACCCTTTATAATATGGCGGCCTGTATCTGCATCGCCAGCCCCTACTCTGATGCGTGTTTTTTTTAGTTAGCCTGCCTAGTATTTTTTGCGTTTTTATAAAGCTATTCTTAGCATTTTAATATTTTCGTTAAATATTTATATGAAAAGAGAGGTCAGTCGTGAAAAAAGTCTAAACACAAATAAAAATTCTAGGGAGGTCTGATTTATTTTTATATAAATAATACTTATGTTGTCAATTTTTGTAATAATTAAAGTAAAAGAGAAAGTATTCCAAGATTGTGATCTCTGATTAAATAACAAAGCGCAAAGTTTGAGAGGATTAGTTAATCAATTTGTTAAGTTACAAACAATGTAGGTACTAATGATGTTCTTTTATCCTCTTTGAACATACTTTTACCTTTTTCATTAAGTTTTTTGATTAAGAAAATATATTTATATTTAGAATACAGTTATTTGAACCTTTTTTTGACGTTTCACGCATGTCAGTCCGCCATTATTTTAGTAATGTTGAATGTTTGCTTAAATTATACAAAAACAAAGCAGTGTAATATTAAGTTATCTGTAGAAAATAAGTACCTAACTATATTTCTGTATAGTGTACAAGCAATAAGCCCTATGAATAAGCCAATAACATTGTTAAACGTCAAGTTAAAAAATAAACTGCGAGTAGATATTATTAACTTGAACATCGTCTACGAGCTATTCGGGATTTACCTGCAAAGCCGTTCTCAATAGATGGCGTCGTGTAATAAGCTCAGCGATGGCCTATTACGAGACCGGGAGAGAAATTCGTATCATATGGGATGCTACGGGTATCAGTACCGTACAACTTTTATGGTACAATAGATTGAACCGTGTTGCAGCACACAATTGCAATCGATTAGAAATAGAGGTCCGACTGTCCGCAAATTACAACAATTGTTCGCCGCATTCGTACGTTGCAATTTTATGGAACATTTATATGCTGCATATGCGAATGCTATTATATTTTATTGTTAAACCGTGGCTGTAGTAAAACCTTTCAACAATATCTTTATAAAGAAATACTATTAACTGTTAAGTCTGCTTTGTGTCTGCGGTTTTTCAAGTAGTTAGAGGTTCTAAATCAACAATCCTCTTTTCTTTACCAGGATAAATACGAACGACATGGCTAATGGTACGTTGTTATTTTAAGGTTCCGGCGGGTTTGGTATTTTGTGTCTGGATCTCTGTACTCTTTAGTAATTTCGGTTAAAAGCTTAATCTACTGTTTACATTACGCAAAATGTTTATTGGATTGCTAGATAATTGGTATTTGCTTTCGATGACATCAAAATCCATTACTTTAATAGTTTACTATGTCAAATAAATTAACATCAAAATTTTAGCTTAGCCAATCAAATAACACAATGAACAAAGCGTGGGCTGTCACCGCGTTATCCTCCTCTTAAATAAGCTGGCTGAGATTGCTATAATGTCGCCAAATTTAATTGAATAAGGCTCGCTTACATTTTACGACAGAGCGCGGCGAGGCGGCAAGCCAAAGCCGCGGCATTAATCTCCTAGGTAAAATCAATTGCCAAAAATTGTATTTACACAGTCACTAGCCGTTCAGTTTAAGACCTTATCTGTAGGTGTTAAGCTGCCTTTTTCCGTGACCGACATGCACGGAAGGAGAATCATATCAAAGTAAATTATTTTCTCGTTTACCATCGTTTGCGAAAGTGCACATCTCTCTCGCGTAGTTTGAGGCCAGTTATGTGTTTTGGGTGGCCTCCTGAAGGTTCATTTCTGTGTGACTGGATATGAAGCAGACTTTTTATTGAGAAATTTATAGAGCAGCGTTTAAGAGCGTCACCGTCTGAAAACGCGAGGTGCGGACCGGGTAGACTACCGCGCCGACGGCTACGGCGCGGGCGTCGCGTCGTGGTGAAGACATCTAGCTGCCCCTTTATTGCTCGCCTCAAATTAATGTCTCGACCTCACGGCGAAGGATTTTCTACTTTGTGGAAACGTTTAACGGATTTTATTACGCAAATATTTTATGAGAAAAGGGAACAAGTATTTATTTTGATAAATTTTGGGGATAATCTGTAATCTGAACACCAAAGGTTGCGTTGTAATTGGGAAAATATAAATATAGTTTAAACTGTACGGCGGCGACGTCTGCTTTTGTACTTTAGTTTAGATTTATTTAATGTTACATTTCATGTAACCAAACCAAACAAATAGTAATACTTAGGTAATTACTGAAACAGTTTAAATTTGGTTAACATATTGCCGTTTAATAATGGCAATGGTTTTTTTTGTGTCTTCATATAATTTCGGAGTCATTTTACCTACGTCTTATGCCATATGTAAATTAAATAATGGAAACATTATTATTACTGTTGTGCACTTCAATCATCCATAGTTTACCGTAACTGCATACTTGTCACCTACATATTTAGTCCTACTAATATTATAAATGTGAAAGCTTGTGAGGATGGATGAATGTATGTATGGATGTTTGTTACTCTTTCGCATAAAAACTACTGAACGGATCTGGATGAAATTTGGCATAAAGATAGATCATAGTCTGGAATAGCGATTTTTATTGCGTTGGTTGACTTCCATGCGGACGGAGGCGTGGACAACAGCTAGTATAAAATAAATCTGTTGGTTGTAAGACTTACAGAAATAAAGACTTGTAAACATACATATCTATCAGTATACCTATATATTATGTATCTTAGCATGACGGTCATGCGAATTCAGTACTTTTTCCTCGCCCAAAACCTCAATATTTATTTATTAAAAAAAAAAAAGAATATTACAACGATAACAAATAATGAACCTACTTGAGTGATATAGGTATATATATTTTATTATTATGAAGCCTTATTTAGGTACTTGTGTTTTTACAAAATATTTTAATAATAATAATAATATATAATGAAACAGACATTTTTATACAAGCTTTATCCCGAGCTTGTCTCCGTTGATACTAGTGTAAAGCATTATCTATTTATTGTAAGAGTCGACCCAATTTAGCGTCGAACTCCGCCATTACCGGGGACCCTTTCGACAGTACACAATAAAAATGATTTATAGACCAACAAAATCTGCTCTACAATATAATACTGAGTTTATTTATTGGCAACGAAATCTTATAATAAACATCTGCGCAAGCACCTGTTTATATTTTAAATATCGAATATAAAGATGATGATAAACGGTTTTTGGACGTGACAAGTATTTTTGTTGTCCTATCCAGATGGCAAATAAGCATAACGCCTGAGGTAAACAGTGTAACCAATGTGTATCAAGATCGCACTCTAACCTTTCATAAGTTTTCGGAGCCCTTGAGAACGATTTTATAAAATAATAATAATATTTCATTTTAGTCTTGGAGCGCTTGGGAACAAAATCGTGGAGCGGGCGGGAATAAGCCAAGAAAACGTATGCCTTACGTATTGAATAATTTACCCATGGACATAAGAAATAAGCAAAACAAAATTGAATTTAAAAATAAACTGAAAAGTATCTCACACATTTCAAGCAAGTTTTTTGTTCTGTGTCTGAATGAATCTGTATTTAGAAATATTTCTTATATAGAAAGAAAGTTTTTTTTTATTTGCTCTTCACATTTATAATATTAGTAAGGACTAACCGCTCGCCTCGGCTTCGTACTGGCGGTATTTCCCAGGGTCCTGTAATGTTTTTGTCAATAAAATATAGCCAATGACACTCACAAATAACGTAGTAGATTCAGAGATAACACTCTACAACGTCACAAACTCACAAATTTTACCTCTTTAAAGTATAGTATAGATTAACAAACTTTATTTCCTAATTAAGAGGTGACTTGATGAGAAGAATTTCGTTACAAGGCGGGTGTCGAAGCATGAACGACGTGGTTATTATTAGCCACATATTTGCGGCTACCCTGTAGCCCGCTCCGGCTCGGTTACTGAACAAACTAATCTGAAAATTACACGGTCCCCACTCCCACGTGTCCTTACCCCTACGTGCCTATGATACGGCAAACTGAACAAAACATTGTCAGACCCCTTTGCTACCCACAGATCACTGACCATTACCGTAATAATGTAGTTACTATGTAGCACACTATCAAGCGTAATGTTTTAATGAAATTAAATGTAAAGTCTCGTTGACACACGTGTTGCGAAACAAAAAAGTTTCTTTAACAAAATAATTATTAAATGAGCTCAAGTGAGTTAAGGAACCATACTAGTAAGCAAACCTGTCTGGGAAAAGACCTTCATATTACAGAAGACCTCGACCAAATGATTACACACACTAAGGCCCCTTTTCCAGGTGGATTTGCCTGTATGGTGCCTGTCATATGGCAGTCTGGATTTGTGCCCAGGCCGAAAAATCTAATACCGACCTGATCTGAGTATCGAACCCAGGACCTATGAATATATGCCTTGGCCGAATTGGCATATAATATATGCCAATTCGGCCAAGGGGTTGCCGAGATAGGGTTTTTACTACGAGTATAACGGGCTCGTAGTTCTAAGTGTTAGCGGCGCAAGCGTGCCGAGGTCGGTTCTTAGATGGGTGAGTAATTCGGGTTTAAGTCCCATCGGACTATGAGAGTGAAGGAATAGTGAGTGCACCTGTGTTTGCACACACACTTATGCATAATAATATGTCCTGCGCAGTTGGCTAAAGTTGATTGAGATTGGTTTGAGGCGGACTACTACGTAGTGAATAAAGCAAATAATAAGTTCATGCTCTATTAGCTCATTCTATGAAATCTATTGAAACAAAACGAGCTCACGTATGTAGAGATGTAGGCGCGCGCGCCGTTGTTTCGACCGCTCCCCGAACACAATGAAAGCTCGGACATTACTTACGGTAGTTACGTCTTGCGCTACGGCACACGCTTCATTGCATCCTACTCCTTCACAGACATGTAGGCCCCTTATACAATGTAGAACATATTATTTATTACACTTTTGATATTTATTATTGATATTAGTTAGTTCTTAAAAAAAGACAACTCCCGCACTAGAGAACAAGCTCTGTGTCGCGGGAGACTTTACAAACATACAATTAAAGGACACAAATTACACTCACAGACTCAGAACAATTCTTTGTGGGTCACACAAAGCTTTGTTCTGTGTGGGAATCGAACCCACAACCTCGTGCAAAGCAGGCGCATACTGCGACCACTGGACCACCGAGGCAGTCAAAGTCACTGTCTTGGTGGTATAGATTTATGTCGTACGCCTGTCTACAGGGGACTACATATTATAACTACTTAATTAAGTGGCAAAAGTATACAACATACCGTAGAATTTACGATAATTGCTTACCAATCGTCCATAGCATACGGCGTAGACTGTGTTTTTAAATGGTTGTGGTTTTGTATAAAGTGGAGTTTCTTCTTCAATCGGGCTTCACTTTTTATGGTGGCTTACTATTCGTTAAGATTAGTTTCTCGACTCACGGTTAATACTGAGAACTACATATAGTCAAAACTAGCTGAACCCACGCTTTGCTGTAGCTCAGTGTCATGTAATAATAATAATAATAGCAACCCATATAATATCGACATTTTATATGGGTTGCTATTATTATTATTACATGACACTGCCTGGCCTTTTCTCCTTTTTCTCTTTTCTCCTCTATCAAAGAGATAAAAAGTGAGGGAGTGAGTCTCATGTACTTTTTTAAAACTATCTGTAGGAATGGGTTTTATTCTTTTATGCGGCACTGTAATTATTAACATAAGCTATCTGCTAATAAAAGTCCCGTTAAAATCAGTCCGCCATCCGCAACAAACAGACATACAGATCAGTCTAAACGTTGAATGCATTTTAAAAAGCTGTTATTTTGATATTACAAACAGACACTTCCATATTATTTATTTTTATGGATATATTTTAAGTAAAATCTCAGTATACTTTGTATAGTTCTCGATTTGAAACTATAAAAGGGTCGTTATAAACGTTTGATGTAGATATAAAACTTTTGCGGTCGGTGAGTATGCTTAATGGACGCCTTTATATGTAAATAGGATCAATAGTTTTAAATATAATGTAAGAAATATATAAATTGTTAACTGTCTTACTGTATGCTGAAGTAGAGAGTTTAAGAGCGGTAGGGCAGCATACAAGCATGCAAGCCCGATTGGGGAAGGACCTCAACCTTACAATATTCCAGCCAGGTTAGAAAATAATCTATACTCTAAGAAGTGTGGTCTTCTAGTAAATAATTATGCACAATGGTATAGTTATGTTTCTGACCGTAATTATAGGTCTCCAGAACTTATTTAGGGACGCATTTTTAATTTACAAGTTTCCATCCCAAAAATCTTAGCGTTAAATTTTTTTAATTGTATAGACAATACGCGAGTAATTTAAGAGGTAGGGCACCATGCAAGCACACATACAATTAACTGTCACAAAGTACACCTAGACTCGGAAATATCGTGTTAAAATCTATTTATACTTTAATATTATAAAGCTGAAGAGTTTGTTTGTTTGGTTGAACGCGCTAATCTCAGAAAGTACTGGTTCGATTAGAAAAAAACTTTTTTTGTTGAATAGTGTATTACCCAGGAAGGCTATAGGCTATATAACATCACGCTATGATCAATAGAAGCGGAGCAGTAGTGAGATATGTTGCAAAATCGGGGAAAATATTCTAAATTACCACGCGGACGAAGTCGCGGACGACCACTAGTATAATCATAAAATGCCTTCATTACAAAAGTCAGTTACCTTCAAAGAAAGACGTGTTTGTTACATGAATATCTATTTCGCTTATATAGCACCGGTTAGTTCAATAAGCTCCTCGATATAAAAGTGGTATAAAAGGCGGTTATTTGGTTCCGCCAGGCAATAAAGCGGTATTCTTCGAGGACAATGAAAATGTGCACTCGTCGTACGACGCGACGGACTCTCAGTTTGCTCCGTTAACTTCAAAATATTGCTGGATAAGTACGTGTTTCTTGAGAATTTAAGTGCCACGTTGTGGTATAGTTTATTAAATTGATAGGGGTTATTGAGTTTGATTATTTGGATAAGACTAAAAGAGTGGTAGGTACAGCTCTATATAAGTAATGCTCGACTGGAAAAGGACTTTTCGCTGATAGGGACAACTAGTAAGTCTAGAAGCATGAAAAACTGACATAAGATTTTCCGAATAAACTTTTTGTAAATGATAATAGCAACCAATATTTCCCACTGCTGGGCACGAGTCTTGTTTTCTATATCACGAGGTAAGGAGGAAGTAGCAGGTCTTAATCCACATACTCTGATGTTATGCGTTGGTGGATGAGACATGTCTTCAAATTTTTTTTATAAGACATGTAAGTTTCACGATGTTTTTCGATTATTTAATTAGTAGGTGCGTATAAATCCCACAAAGTAAAATTCAGATGGGTACCCATACGCACAAAGGCCTACTTGAGGGGTCAAGTGCGGGAAACGCCCTACCAAACGAACTAAAAAAGGTACGAGTACATACAGCGAACGAATTTGACCGTAATTCGTTCCATTAGTATTTGCTGTTATTATTTTAGCTTTGCACAGATATCATATATTAATTATTACTATGCCAAATCTCACACTCCCGCGCGCGCAATGTGCAGAGAGGTTCAAAGATTTTATTTCACGTATCACTAAATAGATATATACCAAATATACTAATCCTCCCACTACTTTTGCTTTATTATATTCAAATTTCTTTTCTGTCCATCCAAATGGCATCTGGCATAAATTGTTTTTAGC
Source organism: Trisateles emortualis (assembly GCA_947095525.1). Lineage (NCBI taxonomy): Eukaryota > Metazoa > Arthropoda > Insecta > Lepidoptera > Erebidae > Trisateles > Trisateles emortualis. The sequence continues at coordinate 11,931,525 of OX352736.1, read as the reverse complement.
GATAAGACCGCCCATTGTACAAAACTGTGTTAAATATCTGTATCATATGTATATTTGCGTCTGTGTCATAAAATTAATTGGTGTACAGTTAAGAACTTTCTATTTATCTGAAGGTAAAGTTTGTAAGTTGTAGTATGGGTTGAAATACAGTAAAATTGGTTTGTTCGTCTGTACTAAGATACAAAGGCGATGAGCTAACTACCTCGTTAGTGGTAGAGGTCGCCCGGTCGGTCCGACAATCAGTAGACGGTACGTCTCCTTTCCGACGGCTAAGATTTCACCAAGACGAACGGCTAAATACCTTATCGGATCAACTTATATACTACATAGGTATTTAGTATTATTTACAAGTCTTGTTACTCGTGAACCGCAGTGCTGGTGACGGGGTTGCGGTTCTGTAAAATTATATCAGTTTCTGCAGATTATACTGAGTGAAAATTAGATAAGATACGAATAAACATATTTGGAAATGAATGAGTTTATTATTTGTTTAAACAGTTGTTTTTTATAGAGATAAAAGTTATGTTCCTATAAAATAAGTTGATAATATACATTCAAAAATATATTTTCTGATACAAGCATTTATAAATTGTTTATGGCTTTTTTTGCATCGAATATCTAACAAGTGCGAAAACAATGTATCGTTCTTGTAATCGTTGAAGAGTTTCTATGGTCATCATCAGACCAGCTCTATGGTTCCAATTTCCACACGAGAGAAAGTGTTCGATTGAGCATGTTGGTAATATAGCTTACCTTACCTTAACTTATAAGTTATTCTCCTCTCATCATTAAGCACAACAGAAACAAAAATAGCAAACCAATTTGTATTTAAATACTCCAACAGTAATCTGTAATATTATTTTTGTAATAATTATAAAAAGAACAAACGCCCACTGAATAATTCCGAACGTGCCGTTTATTAAAAACAAAAACCTCAAGTTAAATAAATAAAATTATATACTTAAACGAATATTGCGAAGATAAAAACGGACTGGGCAGTATTTTTGATAAAGCAATACCAATAACATCACGCACGATTACTTTTATTGAGGGGATTAAAGTGCACAGGGACGTGTAACGAAGTTCGTTTATGAATGCGGCCGGTGCAATGGGACATTTCGACGAGGAAATCTTAAAAATCCCCTCTATTTTAACCTCAGGTCGCCTTATTAAGCGATCCTAGAAGTAATTGTGGCAGACTTACAAAGTTAAGTCGACGAAGGTAAGCCCCGTGAACGCTCATAATCGTTATTTCGTCTGCGGACTTTACAAATTGTAAGAGACGCCGACGATGCCTATACCCTCCGTGTAATTATTAGCTTTTCTACGGGAACTTATTCTTTATGTTATGAGGAATAAGGATGTGTTTTGTTTATTTAGTCTGATTAGTTTTTTGATCATAAAAATATGGTAATGACGTGAAGAATTTTATGTATGAATGTCGTGTTACAGATCCTACACAGTAATAATTATTTGAAGTTATGGGACAGGCTTATAGACTTAAATTGCTTTAGAAAAGAGTTTTAGTACAGTATTTAATAAACTTGTAGAAGGTAATTGTTTTAACACTGTCTACTCTTGTGGCACAATTCGATTCTGTTAAAGAGAGGCATTGGCAAGAAAGTTCTACTGATGAACGAACTCCTACTTTTTTTTTTTTTTGAATTTTTTCGTACTAGTTTTCGACGGTGGTACGCGTACGATCCCATAGCAACAATGCATTTTCCGGGATAAAAAGTCACCTATATGCTATTCCAAACTAAATTCTATCGCTGTTCCAAATTTCATCCAGATCTGTTCAGCAATTTAAACGTGATCGAATCCAGCCTTACTAACTTTCGCATTTATATTAACATAAATATAGAAATTGAACTAGAAATATTTATTCACTTGAAATACTCGTATATGTATGTTACATAGAAAGATGTTGCAAGTTTTGTGTTTTATTCCTACATTTCTCCTTTGGTAAAGGCATGTGAATATTTACGTTAAATATACAGTACTAATATACTTTTCTAAAGTACTCCTTCCTTTAGACTCAGTGCGACTATGTTTGCATCTCACAAATATTAACTATGTGCAAAACTTCTTACTTGCAGGCAGGTAGTGAAAAGATGATCCTATTCAATGTATTTAATTTATTAGTCCACTATGATATCTTTCAAAGTTATTTTAGTACCGGAGATATGTATACAGGGTATAATGATGATTAGTTTTTTAAGAAAACCATTGTATACATTTCTGTGGAATTTGGTAACAGTGTACAATTAACTGCCTCGGTGGTCCAGTGGCCGCAGTATGCATCTGCTGTGCACGAGGTTGTGGGTTCGATTCCCACACAGGACTAAACTTTGTGTGACTCACGAAGAATTGTTCTGAGTCTGGGTGTAATTTGTGTCCGTTAATTGTATGTTTGTAAAGTCCCCCGCGACACAGCGCTTGTTCTCTAGTGCGGGAGTTGTATTTTTAAAAAGAAGAAAGAAGAAGAATTAGACTAAACTTACAGATAAAAATCTAAACTAATCTTCATATAGCGGCCTTGTATATATATCTCCGTTGCCTTGTTGTATCTAAAAAATAATTTTCTGAAAATATCTAAGTAGTATAATTACAAAACAAATTTGAACTAAAATGTAAGCCGGATTTCGAGATTATTAGTTAGCTTTTGCCCGTGACTCTGTCGGTTATCGAAGTCAAAATCCGCTATATCCTTCCCCAGGATATCTACCTCTTTGCCAAATTACATAAAGATCCATTCAAAAATTTAGTCGTCAAAAGATAACAAACAAACAGAGTTACTTTCGTATTTTAAATATTAGTATGGATACTGAAGCGAGAATTGAAATGAACTCGAGAAACTATGTACTCGTAGGTTGCTATTTATAAATACAAAGGAAGTATGTGATAACTTCAAGTAGAAATGTAACAAGTATCTACTTACGTAACTGTATGCGGATGCCGATAATTCCATCGGAGCGATCAACTTACTCAACAATTATTTGTGCCAATTAATACGTTGTAACTGTACCTATTTTGTTCACGGAGATATTTATCGAATACTTAATGTTGTACCTCATTTGTTTTCTTTCTCCTAGGTATAATAATGTAGTTTAGCAGCAGATAGTTGGGTAAGATGATTGTTAAGTAGTTGGACGCAGGTCTTGTTTTAATTAGCAGTTAAAATTATGTTTAAAAAAAAATGAAATTTAATGTAAATAATAAACTAGTTGTGGGCCGCGGCTCCACCAGAACTAGAACCAGTTTGGTGTACTACAGGTAAGAAACTATAAAAACTATCATAATATATGTCCTTTTCTAGGATTCCGTCTATCTCCTTGCCAAATTTCATGGTTAAGTCGTTTATTAAGGAGTAATATTCGCATTTGAATTATCTGTGTCAATTTTATTGTCTTAAAATTGGATTCTTAAAATGTATAGAGACTGTTAAATTTTTCATTACTCTAGATTTGTTTTTTTTGCATCGAATAAGTGTGATGAACTATATATTTTTTATATTCTACTTTTTGGGTTAGGCCAAAGTGGTTGTAGCAAAATTAAAAAAATGAAGTCAAATAGCACTTGGCTAAAATTTTCATACGAACACATCGCCATCTTTGTCGATACATTCAGCATTTGAAAGGCAAGTCTTCATATCAACGTAGCAATTTAGCTCGACGCACTAAATTGTGAAATGGTGAAGTTATCGAATCAGAGCACATGCGTTGTCATGGGTGACACCTACTGTGACCATGCATCGGCCTATTCACGCCAACACGTCGTGTCTGTCTATGTGACTCTAGATGTACGTGTTCACAATACCCGCTATTGAACACGCCAGACGGTATCGTAGAATTTGATCAATCTAGTCCGTACTGCTTCATATGCCAATGGAGCAATGATTGTGCCACGGATTCATTGTGAACGTAACAAAGTATGATTGTGTGAAGGGGGTTTAACGTTTTACGAATTTATTTTTGAAATCTTGTATTCTACTTTAAATCTAAAAAGTTTTTTGATTGGGCTAATCGTTAAAACTACCGCATGCAGATTTACTTAAGCCTTTATAAAAAGGAAGGTAATTTAGACGGAAGTATACCCAGACTCAGAAAAAGCATTTATATATGATAAAAAGTTTTGTCCCGTGTGGGATTTAAATCCACAACACATGACGCGGCATTAGTGGTAGGATGGCGGTCTTAACCACTAGACCACACGTGAAGTAAAATTTTTTGGACTTATTTATCTACCTATTAAGTAAGAAAAATGTCGGATTTCAGTGTATTTTTTATAATAATTATGAAGTAAATAATTTGAGAGTCTCCAATAACGCAACGTGATAAAGTTTGATTGGTTTCAAAATCGTACGAACTCGTGGTTACGTCTAAACTCATTAAAAAGTAAATAGAAATGTCGCAAAACCAATCAAATATTATACAAGTAATGTTTGTTCGTTTTTATATAATTCCGTCAATATTTATTCGTCGATTTAACCGATATAAATATGATTACAGTTTGTATTTTGTACTAGCTACTCCTCGCGGTTTGACACATTAAATTTGGATTCGAGTTTTGTTCACAATTGCATCAGTTATAATTTCTACAATAAAAGTAACTTCAGATAATATCTGATAAAGCTTCGTCATTTTCCAATCAGTCCAGTCATTTTGGAGATTAATCGGAACAGACAGACTATAAAAATATTTATTTTTTATAAGTTTATAGTAAACACCTATTATTTTGTCATTCCAAATAAGGTGTCTATTTGTAGTCTGTCGACTAAATTGCTATTTTCTTATCATGTTTTGCAGGTTTTGTAAGGCTTGCTTATTTGAATTCCACACCAAATACTAAATAAAAATTCAACACGACCACTAAATTCATCAAATATAAATACATAAGTACGTCAAAAGAAGTAGGCTATAACGAACACAGCCAATTGTGGCACTGAATGCATTTTATGATACCATAAAGCGTACACAATAAAACACTAGGTACCTAAGTATTCAGTGAGTGAAAATAAAAATGAGGACGGGTTTGTGTACAGTGGACTGCAGAGCTGTTATGGCCTACTGTTGTTTCATTACTAGATGACTCGGCCGATGAGTGAAAAGCTACAATTTCCCTTTGTTATAAAGTATTTTGCTGCTGCCCAACGCTGTTAGTTGATTTTGAACTCGAGTGATATACGCACTGAGTTTGTTTTTTAATCATAATGTGCTGTTCATTAATCATGATGTCCACGGCCGCATGGGAGCTTGTTGAATTTAATTTTATTACATATATTTTTTAAGTTTTTGTGGCACTTTAGAGTAGACAAATTAAGGAAGGGTGAAATCCATCAGAATTTGGGAATATTCTGGATGAGAGTGCCAACAGAATCCAATGGGTCTTCTGGGCACGTTTTCAGTAGACGTGTCGATGCGGAGAAATTTTATGACGCCTTTTAAGCAGTCCCTCCCCTTTTTCGTGTATTTTCTGTATATATATATATTTTTTCCTTTTTTATAAGTGTAAATATATTATAGTATGAAATGTAAATTACTTGTAAATAATAAACTGCATCCAATGGGTACATTTGAAGTAGTATTTTTTTTTTATACTATGTAGGTGGCAAACAAGCATATGGCCTGCCTGATGGTAAGCATAGCCTATAGACACTTGTTTTACCAAAAGTATAATTTGCGTGTTCCCGACCCAAAAATAAACACCAGGGTTTTATGATGGAATTTCCTCAGAATAGAAAAATGTTTCATTAAAAACGCATCCCTATGAGCTCTGGAAACCTGTACTCACACACAATAACACAACTACTCCGTTGTGTGTAGTCATTTGATCGTGGTCTTCTGTAAGTTGGAGTTCCTTCCCTAGTCGCGCTTGTTCACTAGTATGGTGGTGTTCTAATTCAATAAATGATGAAATAAATAATGAAATAGTGTATAAATCTAACTACATTATGAAAATCGAGGCAAATGTAATCAACCACAGATAACATCTGTGTAAGCTGTATAAATTGGACCCCTAGACAAACATAATTAACAGTACTTAATGGTTAATTTGAAAATGTTGTTAATTGAATATGATATCTTTATTTATAAGATTTACTCCTCTACTTAATATATAAGCAGATCTCCATACAATACGTTCGTAATTGCTTTTCACAGTTACATTTCTCTTGTAGTGTATACTTATATATTTATTTGTTCGAATAATGTGAAACAAATGATAGTTATAATATACTATTTAAGCAGACTTATACACATGAGACATGAGTTTGATACCGAGTGGCGGTACCAATTCCACCTAGTAAAACTATAAGTATTAAAGAAATGATTTACCATCTGCTAACGGTAAAGAAAAACGTCATGAGTAAACCTTCGTGTCTTAGAAGAAATTGTAAAGGCGTGTCTGATCTAACCCGCATTAGGCCAGCGTGAGTGAGTTAAGGCCTAAACCCTCTCTCTTGATAAAGGAGCGAAGACCCGTGGCCCGCAGTGGGGCATATATGAGTTGCTGTTATATGCTTTTTTGCAGCCCTATGCCCTCAGAACAACAACTTATGAAGTAATAGCTAAGTAACCTCTGAACCAACTGTGCACTTTGTTGAGGATATGTGTGTGTAAAAGAGAAAAGCGGTGGTAGCGGATTGGAAAACTAACCCACTTGTACTCATGAGGTTTGAGTTCATTCCCGAGCAGTACGATGGCGAATTTCAATGTAATAATCAAATATTTGTCCGTGTGGTGACGGATTAAGAATACAAATGTCACCACCCCGTCCATCCCGAGAGTGTTATAAGAGTCGACTAACGAAGTAAGTAAGTCAGGCCGAAAATATCCACTGCAAGGGAGGGAAAACTCGTATCAAAGCCCTATACCAACCCGTCTGGCCATGGTGTCTGGCGTGGTATAGAAGGCTTATATTCACAAATGTATGGAGGAGACCCGTGCCTAGTAGTGAGGCGTTTATGGGTTTAGACGTTAAATGAAATAATTTGCTATTCGCTAACGGAAAAGAAAAATATCGCGAATAAGCGTTCATATAGTAGAACATATCCTCCTTATCTGGTTTTTTATTGCCATAACGTTGATAACCATGATATTTTCGCTACGTGGTCTTTCTGTGTTTGCCACATATCATGGGTGTTTTTATTAAGAGCCATATTAGATGAATTTTGCGATAATTTTGCGCAACTATAACTCGTTGTAATCTGTTTTTCGCTCAATGAGTGTTTTCGGTCTTTATAACAAGATGTTAATGTCCATACATATTACTTCGATTGAAATCGATTTGGTCTTTTTGAAAGTTCTTATATGGAATGCCTTATAATTAATCTACAACTTTTATTAAAATTTTACGGCTGGATGATTCTTGCTTAGATAAGATACTTCCGCAAACTTCGAAAATCAGTTTTGTAAATGAGAAATGTCACGAATTTCCAAATATAAGAATATTTAAAAATAGCCTGTTGGTCGATGGATATTTTTACTTTTAGGATACCACACCAAATTGGTAAAAAGGTATCTTAAATGCAATATTATTATTTATTAAATTAAAAGATTTCTACTTATCATTAAGAATAAGTCTCCGAAGTTCATAAAGTGAAAAATTTGAAATAGAGCTATGTACGTAAATACAAGTGGTCTTTCCAGGCTTCGTTCAGGTTTTTACTTTATCTTTATTTATTCTATATTTTATAAATCGATACTATATCATAAAGAGGTAAAGTTTGTGAGTTTGTGACGTTGTAGCGGGTAATCTCTGGATTTACTGAACCGATTTTGAAAATTCTTTTAACAATTAGAAAGTCACGTTATTTGTGAGTGTCGTAGGCTTAATTTTATTGACAGAAATATTACGGAACCCCGGGTAATACCACCCGTGCAAAGTCGGGGTGGACAGCTAATGTGTTATAAAATAGTCTTGTTATTCAGTGATAATATAACATTCTACTGATAAAAGAAATTATTTTTTCATAAATGCAAAACCGATTTTATTGCATGTAGTTCTTCTCACAAGTGCGTTAAAGAAATTACAATTAGTTTTGTATATTTAAAAAGAGATTCTAACAATTCACAAATAAGATACCGGTTTAGCGTTTTTTTTTGTAAAAGACGAAGAAATAACTTTTTTTATTTTATTTAATTGAGCTGGATTAAGTCTGCTAATATGATCACGACACGACGCGGTATACCATGGGGATTGAATCGTCGCCGTCATTTTGAGTTAGCATGATTGATTTGTCAAATAAAGCTGATGCAATTTTTATTTGATTCTGCTTTCAAATCAATTGCCAGCCATTTCGTCGTTTACCATTACGAGACTTGTTATGGGTTCGATTCTCACACAGGACAAAATTTTGTGTGATCTATAAAATTTAATGATTGTTTCGAGTCTGGGTGTAATTTGTATCCGTACTTTTATATGTTTGTAAAGTGCTACATTACAGGGTTTGTTAACCAGGGCGGGTTTTTTTAAGAGTTCTCTGTCTGTTAGTTAAAAAAATGGTGAATTTGTTGCTGATTATGTATATTTTATGGTTACACTGAGTTGCTCTTCGTCTGCGACTTCGCCTGCGTCGTATAACCATTTGTAATTAAACTAATTGATTGTCTCTTATCAAATCAGAAAAATACCCTTCTTAAATTAGACTAATCATTTATAAAATTTCAAAAAATGCCGTTGAGTGGTTTTATACTAGCCTAAACGAACTTAGTGTCATAAGATTTTTGTATATAAAGATATACAATTTTAAAAACGTCTACTGACTAAAATGCAGTTTTAAACATCACGAATTTTAATAGGGGCGAAAATATTATCATACCGGCTACAATTCTAGACTTTGTGTTACTACTGAAATAAATAAATTCTAGCAGAAAAACATATTAACTCTTTGTCCGACCCAGGAATCGAATCCAGGATCTCACAATCGAAGTTTTTATTTAGATAAATTATAATTCATCTGAATAAAACCTCTTTCAGCATTTTTTAGAGATAATAATTATTATCTCAAAAAAAATGCTTGTACGAAACGATATAAATGTTTTTATGTTAATACGAAATATTATAAAATAATCCCAATTGAATGTGAAAGGGATTCCTTTGCTAAGCGATTTTTAAGACGTTTTTATGAAGAAAAGGAAGCAGCCGTATCGTCCTCGCGGACCCCGTATGACTTATTTAAAATAAAATATTCGCGCAATCGTCAGATTGATATGAAAAAATATTTAAGGTATGTATAAAAGGCATAAAGGCCAAATTTATTTTGTCCGTTCTTGTCCGTCGGGATACATTACATCGATGGCGGAAATGTACATTTTATAACCTTGCCGCTGTAATCACCATAATAAAATGAGACGAACAAAGTACGAAAATGTACTTTACAACGTTGTGTAAAACACAGCTTTTAAATCTTACTCATCATAGAGTTTTCGAGGTATTTTCTATTTTATTTTAATGAAAAAAAAAACCTTAAAACTTGCGGCAGGTATATTTTTTACAAATATGCCTGAAACGTGTGATTTAACCCGTATTAAAATATGTTTTTACTGTTGAAAGTGCATTATTTTGATTCCTCAAACTGGTTCCTGTAATAAAAATAACTTTTAAAACAAGAAAATCTTGTTTTAAAAGAAGCCCGTCGAAGTCGAGAGTCCGCCACCTATATTCAAAAAAGGACCGTTTATCGCATAATTATAAAGTTTATATTTCCACCTTATACAAATTTAAGCTAATAAAGCCGAGGTAAAGGTGTATGAATGACACTTCTCAGAAGAAATTGCTTTTTAATCGAATGAAATGTTCACTTACCCTCGAGGCAGCTCGCGGCTCTCAGCGAAGATGAACCGACGCGGCGACGACGCGACGTCCGCTGGGGAGCCAGAAGCGGCACGCGGCCACTTCGCTCAACCCCACAATCGCAACTGATATTCCAGCGCGAAAACTTCCCTAGAACGCGTCATCACCCACCCCCATTCCCGCACCAGCCAATCATCTGTGGGCGACGATAGCGAAGCCTACCGGTGATGGCCGACAGCCACCGAACGTTGGGGTGGCGATTGGATCTTTTAATCTGAAACGTAAATGCATCCAAAAAGAATACGAGAGAACTGTAAGCTACCGTGCACGGGATGTAGGCAGAAGCGAGTTGCGCAACAGGTAAAGCTTTTCAGTCGCAATCTGGAGATTCGCTACTTACTCAAAGTGTTTATAAACCGTCAAGCGATTATTTTCACAAAGATCGCCACTTTTGAAAGCGTTTTTCACTGTGGTTTTATTCTTCGTATTATACACAAACCACAAAGTGGATAGATTTACATACAATATAATATGTAAGAACCTGCATCTAGTTTTAGAGTTACTGAGTATCCTTGGAATAGGAAAACGTTTCTTTTGAAACACATCCTTAAATGAGCGCTGAAGACAGTCAGTGTCAAGTTACATTTTTATAATGTACATATGTTAATCTGTATGGTATTGATCTATGAGTTTATATTCGCTTAAATAACTTGATGACTATTAAAATAGAAACCTCAAAACCACCATTTCGAACCTAGGACCTCAGTATAGCAATCCAGAAAATCCAGGAAATTAATCAAAAAGTGCGTTGGTCAAATATTGTTTGCATAGCTAACGAGTGAGTGTAGTCGGAGAATTCGACAAATGTTAATATACCTAATTTACAATTCTAATTATTTGTATGACGGTATATGAAAGTAAGCCTGAATAATATTAAATATTTTGTTTCATGGGCTTTTTAAATTTACCATTAGTCGAGATTTTGATTTAATTATGTTACAAGCGAAAAATTCTGTTGGTTTAGTGGTTAGTGACTCCTAGCCAGAGGTTTGATTCCCACACAGAATAAATATTTGTGCGATTTATCATTTAATGCTACTTAGGCTTAAATTCTCTAAGTTCATTCAATACAAGAAGGGTTCTTCAAGAAACTCTTTAACTTGTTCTGAGTCTGGGTGTAATTTGTGTCCGTTAATTGTATGTTTGTAAATTCCCCGCGATACAGAGCTTGTTCTCAAGCGCGGGAGTTGTCTTTAAAAAAAAGTATTAGTAGTTATAAGGTTTTAAAAGAGTTTGCAACGCGTGTGTGGGACCCCTGATGTTGCAAGTGTCCATTTACTACGATAACTGCTTACCATCAGACGGCTCGTATGCTTATTTGCTTCGTTGGTAATAAAAAAAGTCTTGATACACACAAGCTAACCCAATTCCGGTTGGTGGATCAAGCATGTCTTTAGATTTTCTTCTAAACACCAACTGGGTTTCCTAACAATGTATTCCTTGATTAGTAGGTGCGTATAAATTTCTCAAAGTCAAATTCAATTCATTCAATTCAATTTCTTCTAAGCCTGTTTGTCCACTGCTGATTGTATACCTCCTTTATCTTATTCGATTAGTTGTTTATTATTTAAAATTAATTGAAAGCAACAGAAATCCTATTTCCCTGCAATGGCCACGTACTGTGTATGCTTAATTAAATGATTACAATTTAATTGTTAGCTGGGACACGTTACAAGTGGGACATTTAGATTACTTGTATAATTCTTGACCACGAGAGACGCGGTAATCTAAGTGGTAAACTAAATCTTGGGCTCTGTCTCACATATCCCCCATAAGCCGGGCTCGGCTGCTATTTGAATGTTCCTCGAACGACCACGAATTAGTATGCGTGGTTCATTCGCCCACCGTCCCAATGGGCTGTAAGCGCCTCTATTCTATACCACTTAATTCGTGAGGACGATATTTTCGATTTAAGATTTGTTTTCTTTGGAATTTAAAATACGAGTATAGATTTACACTTTTTAAATATGACTTGTGTGTTTTAAAACGGTTACTTACATTGTTAACGGTAATTTGAAAAAAAATACCGGTACCTTGGCAAATGTCACTCGGAAAAATAACGGTATTATGCTTTACTAGCTGTTGCCCGCCCGCGTGGATATCGGTTATCGCGATAAAAAGCAACCTATTGGCTATTCCCGACTATAATCTATGTCTATGCCAAGTTGCATACAGATTTGTTTAGTAGTTTTTACATGAAAGAGTAACAAACATCCATCCATCCTCACAAACTTTCACATTTATAATATTAGTAGGAAGTAGGACTTCTGGTTCATTACTAACATGGAATTGATTGGGAAATGATCTTAGCACCACTGCAGATAAGTAATTATAGTTTAATTAGTAGTTTATGCGGCCTGCTGAGCTTTTGGAAATTACAGTCAAAGAAATATATGTATGTGCCACTTGAATGGCCATGTGCGGAAATGCACTGGACAAATTAACTAACTAAGTAATTTTGCTACAAGTGATTTTATATATATTTGTAATTCGATAAATATATATTATTTCTAACTTGTTTAATAAAATTATAATCAATTTGTATTTATAATGTTAAATAAAATTTATTTCATAAGATATTTACATGAATAGTTATAAAAATTAAAGTAACCTAACCTAACCTACTTACAAACAATCAGATATTGTATTTAAAGGTAGTAACCTATAAATAAAATATCTGATTGAGATCGCAGTTCTGAGGAAAGGTGCCCAAAAGACTGGCCACATTTCCACGCTGTTTAATCAGCCCCTTATTCTACTTATTCTTCTTCTTCTTTGTGAACCCTTATCCACCCACTGCTGGGTATAGGTCTCCTTTTTTGTGCGTCATCTGTTCCGGTCCTGTGCCAAGCTCATCCAATGGATTCCCGCTGTCCTCCTTATATCGTCGTATTCCACTATTCTCTATCAAATTCTTAAAATATCAGAGGCAATGACGAAAAGATAACGCAAAACTTGCATATTATTTATTCAATAACATTATCTAGTAAAAGACTTCCTATATAAAAACCATGTTTCATTTAAACATTTAATATGCAGAGTAGTTTGTTATTTAGCTGAGCTTTAGTTTCAGTGTGCGTCGGGTACAGAATAGCCCACCGGCGCGGTCCAATTTGTGACCGGGATCTTGGGATACGTTCATTTTGTATATTACAAACTAGTACGGAATCATTCCGCCGCCTGAATTATGTAAATATGAACTAAAATACGTATTCGTGCGAATAAATGTTTGTGCAACTTGGGTTTAACTTGTTTAGACATTTTGTTTGTGTAGAATATGGACAGTGTGTGCCCTTAGGTCTAGTATGTAATGAATTTTCAAGTACGTAAAGCTGTTGGTTCTATGCTTGATATCTCTCCAGTCTTGTCGAATTGAAGTCCCACCGGATTATAATAGCAAGGGATTAAATAGTGCACTTGTGTTTGCGCACACACTTGTGCACTATAATATCGCCAGCAAATGGTTAGGCTTCGTTAAAATTAACCACCGTGACCGAAATTCAGTTAGGAGGACATTATTAATGAATTTTGTATAATGTAGAGGAAGCGAAATAAGTATGTCTGGATCAAAGAAAATAGCGTACCATGGCCTCTACCTACACCAATGGGAGACGGGCGTGATAATATGTATGTATGTTGACTTATTTCTTAAATATTCTAAACCACTAATAAAGATTTGTTCTTATTGGGAATCCAACCTGCGAAATATAGTATTTATCATATAGTACTTATATGGTAAACATGGATACATTTATATGATTGTAGCCAAGAATACAGCCGCACCGAACGCATTGTATGAGGCAGCCATCAAATCCTCTAAAAATCAAACCCAAGTATGAAAATCTACTTTTAAATCAGTAACATTGGTTGGATATAACAAAATAAACAATATCAATCTCATATACAAAACCTAATAACACGTAAAGTGCATTGCAATAAAATCAACTTCGTACGGAATGTAAAACAAATCTTGTACGTCAAGAAAAGCTTAGGTATAATAAGGCGGTGCACACACTGACAAGTGCCTTTGAGACACGTATGGAGAGAATAATATGCATCCGCGCGCGGATTTCCCGCGTTCTAGTCCACGCCACGCATTGATTGAACGAACAAGTGAAGTGAGAAGAGTTCTCCGAGTGTTAAAATAATCCAGTGTTACGAGTAAGTAGTATATATGTTTAAATGTTGTTCGTCGATTAAACATACAATTTTTTTTTTTCTTAAAAAAGACAACTCCCGCACTAGAGAACAAGCTCTGTGTCGCGGGGGACTTTACAAACATACAATTAACGGACACAAATTACACCCAGACTCAGAACAACTCTTTGTGGGTCACACAAAGTTTTGTCCTGTGTGGGAATCGAACCCACAACCTCGTGCACAGAAGGCGCATACTGCGGCCACTGGACCACCAAGGCAGTCTACGGACACAAAGTACACCCGGACTCGGTGGAATCATTTATCCTCAAATTTTTGTTTCCCTGTGGAGATCGAACCCAGAACACGCCGCGCCACTGAAATAATCGTGTAGTAAAAGTCAGCAGTTTTCACATCATTCCGCGCGGAATTAGTCCTTAGTGTTTTGTACGATGAGTATTTTCATGTATTGGTCGACGCGTGGCAGTGTGTTTACCGCCTAAGGGCAGGTACGTGAAAGTTTCGAAGTGGGCTTTTACGTATCTTGATGTAGTTCCTCTTATCTAGGGCTCTGTTATTGCTTCTATACTCTCAGTTAGGAATATTTAGATTAAAATTGTACATGGACATTGAAGAGAGGTAGGGCACCGTACTAGCGAGCAAGCCCGACTGGGGAAGGAACCATCTTACAGGAGACCACAGCCAAATAACTACACACAATGCTGTAGTTTGGTTCCTGTGTGTGAGTACAGTTCTCCAGTGCTCATTTAGGGTTGCGTTTTGAAAGAAACGTATTCCTATCCCAGGGATAGTCTCATCATAAAATCCTGGTGTAAAAAAAATGGGTTGGCAACACGCAAGTAATACTTCTGATCTTGCAAGCGTCAATAGGCTACGGTAACTATTTAACATCAGGCGGGCCGTATGCCACCTAACTTACAGTAACAGATTACCGACAAAAAAAATCGTATTGATAAGTTGTGGTTACTGTACCGAGTGTTGTGGGTTAGATACCTACACGGTATTAAAATTCTTATAATCCATAAATATTATATAATTCCGAGCCTGAATGTACTACAACCCTGTGAATTATATGGTTGCTAAGTATCAGCACTCGTTACCTAGTAAAGGAGCGTTAGCTCAGTAAATCAGAATCAGAACGCAATATGAAAATCAAATCTGTTGCAGTGCAATTTTTCAGAAAATATTTTAATACCTTCGTAAAAATGTAGCTGCATTTAAATAAACTGACACGAAATAAACATTTAAAGTAAATCATATAAAAATAATCTTGAAATTGCGCACGCGAAACCACTTAAAATATTATTTAATAATAAACATGGCTGATTAAATTGTGTCGGTAATGAGCGAGGTTGACCTGACGCCGAAGTCTGTAGGGCCAGGACGGCCAGGAGGCAATTTAAAAATTTGTCCCAAGGCGTCGCCTAGTTGTCTATATTATGTGGGTGAGATATGCAGGGCGCCCGCCGCGTAGCGTCCGCCTGACATAGTGCTACGAATGCTACAAGAACTGCTACGGTATATCGTAGACATTTTTCTTGTGTACATAATGTTTTTTGGAATTATTCAACAGACAGAAGTACATAAAATATGCTATGGAAATTAAATTTTATAGAGTTACAGCTGGTACGCCTTTTGTTTGAGTCGTCAGGGTGAGTATTAATGCAGTACCTTATATTATTCAGCTGCCCAGTACTAGTGTACTAATTGTGCATTAGTATTTTCAGTTAGAATGAGTACTTTATATAGTAAGATTCTTGTGTATAGTCTAGCGAAACCTGCAATGTAACTGTTCCAAGTAGCCACCTGGCACTTCTCTAGTCAGCTTGCTTAATTTATCAATATAAACTTACCATAGTACAGGCTCTGCCTAGTTTGGGATCAGATAGCGATGAGTGAGTTGTCCCGAAAATATTATTATTATTATTATCTAGTCGGCAGTATGCTTGTTAGCCTAATTAGAATGAATAGGACAACTACCTCGGTAGCTCAGTGGTATGTGAGTGCTGATTACGAGGTCTCGAGGAGGAGGTTTAATTCCTGGACCGGGTTTAAAATTGATATTGGGTCTTTCTGTCAAGAAATTCACAACAGAGAATTAGGCCAGGGTTTGAAAACTGGCTTTGTTTACCGTGCCAGTTTTCGGATTGCTGTCCCATCGGACTATGAGAGTGATGCAATAAAGAGTGCACACACTTGACATTGTGCATTATAATATTTCCCACCCAGACTAAAATTCGGTTAGAGGACAAAGGACATTATTATTTTTAGTATAAATAATAACAAATAAACTGATAGCCAGTTCTACAGTGTAGGCAGTCTGCGTGTCTTCCTGCGGCGGGCGCTCAGAGAGGGGGGCGCGAAGTTGACTTGATTGGAAACCCTATTCCATATTTATTATGGGCCTATTTTGTCATGTTTATTGACGCGCTGTCGGTATATAACTCCACGTTATTAGGCGAGTTTCTAAACTTACTTTATTGAATAACGTAAGCGGCATGTTAAAATATCATTTAAAATTTTTTGTTAAGCGATATTTTCTCCTGCTAAGCTAGAGGTCGTGCGATAGATTCCCATTCAAGACAAATATTTTTAAGAACGCGATTGTTTGTTGTTAATTTTCAAAATCGGTTAAGTAGTTTTTGAGTTTCTCCAATACAAACAAAAGTAGACTGGATGCGGAAGGTAGAGGACCGGGTGTTGTGACGTGAATTAAGAGAGGCCTCTTCAAGCAGTGGACTGGAACAGGCTGATTCTACATCATCATCATCTCAACCCATAAACGTTCCACTGCTCGGCACGGGCTTCCTCCATACACTTCGAGGGATATTAGCTTAATATGCCACGCTGGCTAGATGGGTTGGTATAGGGTTTTGTTTCGAGATTTCCCTCTCTTGCAGTCAATATTGTCGGCCTAACTACATCCCTTAGTCGACTCTTACGACACCATCGGGAACGAACGGGGTAGTGACATTTGTATTCTTAATCCGTCACCCCACGGACAATTAGGTTTAGGTAAATTTAGACAACATTACTTTGTATTTTCATTTAATAATAATGGCAACTCATATACATATGTTCCACTGCTGGGTATGGGTCTCTTACTTCTCTATCATAAGATAAAGAGAGGGTTTAGGCCTTCATTCAAACTCGCTGGCCTAATGCGACTTGGTGAATCAGTCATGTCTTTTGAATTTCTTCTAAGACATGTGGGTTTCCTCACATTGTTATTTTCTTTTGATTCATTATAATTAATTGTTAGAAAGAGTACTTTAGTTAGTAAAATTCTTGTGAATAGTCTAGCACAACATCAATGGAAACTTGTTGTTTAAATTAATTTTATGTATATAGGTAGTAAAATGTATATAATTATGTGAATTATATTAATAAAATGAATAAAGTATTGATTGAAATAAAATCAAATCTCTATTTAATATCTATTAGGTAGTTAAAATGTTTAATCTTGCGTAGGCTGCCTTATTCACATGACTGGTATATTATGTCTTTAACATGCAAATATGAAATGCAATCATGCTATTTGCATATTCTATTTTTCTAGAAGGTTCTCTGGCAAATTATAATACGTTTCACAGATACCATAATACATGTTAAATGGCAGATAGACGTGGATTTACGTCATTACTTACTGTTTGGAACAGAAGAAGAGCTTATGACGGCTGTGTCGAGGTCCAAGTTTGATTTCTAGTTATGGTAAAGTAACATTAATAAACAATTTGTATACATATTATTACTAGAACCTGGATGACCGTTTTTTTTTGGAAATTAACGTTTTCTAGAAATGAAACCTAGCTAGATCAATTAATCGCCCCGAAACTCCCTGCATACTAAATTTCACGAAAATTGTTGGAGCCGTTTCCGAGATTCAGATTATATCTTATATATAAAAATATTATATTTCCCTTTGTCACGGCATCTTGCGTGAACGGCTTGACCGATTTCAGTTATTCTTTTTCTAGTGTGTTTGTTATTGTCAGGAGAAGGTTCTTATGTAAAATAAAGAAAGTTGCGCTGAAAATAGTTTAACGCGGACGAAGTCGGGGCGGGCCGCTAGTAATTATATATATATTTTTTTTATTTATTTATTTATTCATATTAAGTAAACAGTATATTAAATATATAAACATCACAAAAAACCTTAACAGGTTTGTCTGGATGTTAAAACACCCTTGAGCAACTCGATACAAATAATATTACTACCTATGTTTATACAATATACATGTATAATTAATGAATACACTTTTTCGATAACATAGGATAATATATATATATATATATTTAAAGGTATTAGATAATAGAAATTTAGTATAAGAGAGAGAGAGAAAGATAGAGAGGGAATGGCACCATTCTAGTGAGCAAGACCGAAGGGGAAAGGACTTCCACCTTATAGTAGACCTCAGCCAAAACTACACACAGCGGTTTAGTTGTGGTGTGTTCAGGTTTCCAGCGCTCATTTAAGGATGCGTTTTGAAAGAAACATTTTTCTTTCTCAGGGATAGTCCATCTTAATGACCTGGTGTAATAAAATGGGACCGCAACACGCAATTCATACCTGTGGTATTGCAAGCGTACATAATCTACGGTAATTGTGGGCCGTATGCTTGTTTGCCACCCAAGTAGTATAAAAAGATATAGACAACGGGTCCAACCCTTTTGTTACTCGATGCTTTGATCGAATTACACCGACTGTGGTCACGGGTTGTCTACGTCATTAAGTTAAGAAATGTTGGCCTTAATGGACTAAATTTCTTAACTAAGAAGCCTAACCGATCTATTTTAATTAATAAGCCTAGTCGATCTAGCCTAGATTGTAATCTAGTCTGCATAAATAAAAACGGGTTAAGTATAATCTTTTTTTTATACTACTTTAGTGACAAACAAGCATACGGCCCATCTGATGGTAAGCAGTTACCGTGGCCTATGGACTGCAATACCAGAGGTATAATTTGCGTGTTGCCGACCCATTTTTTTACACTAGAGCTTTATGATGGGACTATCTCTGGGATAGGAATACGTTTCTTCTAAAACGCATCCCTAAATGAGCGCTGGAGACCTGTAAAATTGATTACATTCATAAAATATAAAACTGTTACAGTTTCGTGTTTTTCTTTTCATTGTTAAGTAACGTTGTCTCAAATTTACCTAAATATATACATTTAAAACACATTATTTTACTTAGCCAAAATATGCCTAAAAATAATCTAGCGGGTATGTAATACTTGGTAGATGTTAGAGGTTTAGAGAAAACACTTAATGTGAGGTCGAAAGTCTATCAACAAGCGAACAGCATGACTTGAAGGCGGATCGGTCTACGTGCCTCGTTTTAACTTTACTTGTACTAACTGGTAGATTGAAACTTTTTACTTTACTTTTTAACTATTGCATTACCGCGGTTCGAATATCTAGTTGTATGGAACGCAACGTTAATTTTCTTTTTGTTGAAGCATAAGATTGGTTTAATATAAAATTTGTTTATATGTTTTTTTATTTTTCATAACTATTAAAAAATATATATGAATGCTTTTTTAATATATTTTTTATTAATTAAATGTAATATTTGTTATAACGTGACGTCATGACGTGACGCGTCACTTCGAAGGTGCCATCAGAATACCAGTGCTGTATACTTTTATGGTATACAGCAATATGCTGAGATGGCGTCCTTTTCGGACTCGCACCCTTATTTTTGTTTTATTTTAATTATTTTTTATTTATTTTCCATCTATCTGTATCATTAGATCTAATTTTAGTTTTTGATTGTTTTCTTAGATTTAATTTTGTATATTTTTTATTTTTAAGTTATGTGCGAAGATGAATGAATGTTTCTTTCTTTCTTTCTGGTAAGTCACAATCCCGATGTAAGTATGTTTGTATGCTTTATCTATTCGGCTAAAAGACATTCAATGCAGGACGTCCTCAATCAATGACTTCCCCAGTATTTGGTCCTGAGCTGCGTTTGTCTTTCACCAGGTCCTCGGTCCAGTTTTCAGGTAACTGATATCGTTCAAAGGATTCCCATAAATTATACGGATAAAATTCCACTGTATTTTTTTTTATTTCACATCTATTTTGTCCATTTTAAATTTGCCTGTAAGAAATTGCTTTAAGTGATTAGGCACCCTATTGTACATAGCTGTTAATTTATAATTAAGACAATATTGTAACTAGATGTACAATGAACTATCTATCGAAAATCACTTTTTTGCAATATAAGTTACACATTTATAAAACGCTTTAAGAAAGAATGTGAGTGAATAGTAATTAGAAATAATAAATTCTATGGTATACACGCCCAACCTAATTAATCCACCGAAATGGAATAATTTTTCTTAGTATATATATAGCTGCGTGAGAATTTTAGTTTATAGAATAGTTTCCTTAGGAAGAGTAAGTACTAGCACTAAGTAAGTAAACATTACATAGGATCAAGCATTTCTCCTCAGATCCGCAGAAATGGATTGTCATTTTAGGACAGAGCATGTGTACCCTGTGGAATAATAATAATATCTTTGAATAACTCTCAAATGGCTGTTTGATCCTAAACTAATCAGAGTCAAAGGAAAAAAATCAAAGTCAAAAATTGAATAGCAGCTATGCAGGCAAGTACACTGGCCAGTTGGAACGCGTCGCTGTACGCCCGGAAGCGTTGTTAAAGGCATTATTATCCGGACGGTCGCGCTGCAAA
This sequence comes from Trisateles emortualis, assembly GCA_947095525.1. Lineage (NCBI taxonomy): Eukaryota > Metazoa > Arthropoda > Insecta > Lepidoptera > Erebidae > Trisateles > Trisateles emortualis. The sequence continues at coordinate 11,910,809 of OX352736.1, read as the reverse complement.
TAAATCGTCTGCCGAGCGCCCGCTCTTTCGATTATCTTCAAATCTTCATTACACCGACGTATGCTCTACGCCTCTCATACGTTTACCGTGAGACTACCTTAAAATTGTGAAAATTATAAGGTGAGTGGGGACTAAAAATGGAAGGCAAATAATAATGGATGATTTTATCCTACTTTGGCTTTTATAGTTGTCATATCGTATCAAGTAGCCTTCTCTTCCTTCCTGATTACCAATTGTCGTCAAATTTCCTCTCCAAAAAGGTCTCCAGCACTTATTTAGGAATGCGTTTCTAAAAGAAACGTTTCCCTATCTCAGGGAGACTTCATCTTAAAGTATAAATGGGTCGCAAACACGCAAGTGATATATCCGATATTGCGTCCATGGGCTACGATAACTGCTTACCATCAGCCGGCCGTATGCTTGTTTGATAAAAAAAACAATAGTAACTCTTCTTTATTAGTTTTTTCTTCTGTACAATTGATAAATAGATAACCTTGTATACCACATTACATTTGTCTCAATAATAATTCATCAGTCATCTCGTGATTTTAAAGGCGAGCTTTATCAATATTGATTACGAGTATTTTACTGCAAATCAATAGCTGTATAAAATATATAAATACTATTGGCCTGTCCCAACTTTTTTACTAATTTATTTTGCGTAAGAACCTTTTACACAGTATAAGAAAACTTAAAAAAAGAAGATGAATGAAATCGATAACGTCGTTCTCAATAGTTGACAAAGAGAAATAGGGATTAATTTTTATTATTGATAAGAGCTTCTTATCCCGATAAAACTATATATATAAAACAAGATAACCTTTACTTTAAAACAAATAGTATAGTTAGTTTCAAGTCTGGCTAACGTGGTAGAGTAGGCTAATATCACTCTTAGTTTTTAGAGACCCATGTCCAGCAGTGGGACTTTAAAGGGTTGAGATAATGATGATAATTATGATGATGATAATGATGATGATGATGTAGTAGTAGTTTCAAAGGTGAGTGTAGACGAATATCGTGACACGATTTTTTTATTTATTAGGGACTAGTGGCCCGTCCCGGCTTCGCACACGGTGGACATAAAGAACGTTTTAGGGCACTTTTTTACACCTTGGGTTACGTTACTTAAGTTTTAGTAAGGATCCCTAATCTTTTCTAGCAATAAATATAGCCATGTCACTGAGGGTGAATGTAGCTTTCCAATGTTGAAAGAATTTTTGAAATCGGCATAATAGTTTTTGAGTTTATTTATTACAAACATATACACACACATAAAATACAAATCTTTCCTCTGTATAATATTATAGTATAAATTATATATTTTCATTTCCTATATTAATTCTAAAACATTTTAAACATATACATAATCAAAAACATTCTGCCAAGAGATCAACTAGCCGTGTTTCATTAAAAGTTTGTTATCGAACCGAAGTTTCATTGCTACTTAGTTTGAAACATGTCGGTCGGAATTTTCTTGCAATGTTCAATTCATTATATGGGTAAGTAAGTACTGAGTACTTAGTACCGTCTTGTAAGACTTATTACATGCTGCGTGCTGTTAACTTGTATCAAATTATGAAGTGATTGCGGGGAAATATCAAGTATGTTATTTTTGAGGTAAATATTTAAGTAAGAGAGGTAGGACATTATAAAAGCGAGCATGCTTGTTTGGGAAAGTACCGTGTCCTTATTGAAGATAAATTAATACACACAGTATTTAATGTAGTTATGTCCTGTGCTTGAGTACATGTGTATAGCGTTAATTTTTGACTGCATGGTTGGTTCAGTGGCTTAAGTGGTTACCTCGGCATTTACTACTGCGAGGCGTGTTGTGGGTTCGATCCCCACACGGGACAAAAAATTGTGTGATGCACAAATGGTTGTCCCGAGTCTGGTGTACTTTGTGTCCGTTAATTGTATGTTTCTAAAGTCCCCCGCGACACAGGACTTGTTCCTTAGTGCGGGAGTTGTCTTTCTGGAAAGAATTTAAGAACACCTGATTTTAAAATACGTGTTTCTTGCGTTTTACTTTTGCCAGGGTTGTCTATTACACTATCACTCGAAAGAGTTACAAGACGTAAAGTCAACATCGCACAAGTGTTCGTAGGCTACGGTAACTGCTTACCATTAGGTGGGCTGTATGCTTGTTTGCTAACAAATAGTGTAAAAATAAATCCTTAAATGGCTTGTCGCAATTTAAACCTGTGACTTGATTTGTAATGATCATCACAATCTCAGCCACTGATGGACAGGTTTTCCACAACTTTCAGCTCTGAGCCGACCTTGTTCATCGGGCATGTCGGTTGCGGGCAACCGATGATTTTTAATGCTTGATAAAAAATCTGTGGTTTAATACCCTATTTAAAAAAATCAAATCGGTTATATTGAACGGCTAAACGAAATCGTATTAGATTTCATAAATTCGTTTATTACATAGACTGATCCTTAAACATACTTTTTACACATACTGCATAATGCCTATACGTACTACTAAAATTATTACAAAACTAAATACTATCATGCACTTTCAACTTAAGAAAGTAGTTAGCGGTTATATTGAAATGTCGGTAAAGGCTCTACGGGCGTGCCCACCGGATATTGATTTACAGTGGCCAATGGAGCGACGTTCCGGCACAACCGTCTGATACACAAGTGACATTAGCTTTGTGCGTCGACGTAAACCCTAATTAACTTCCTCACTGTTTTGTGATGGACGAGCTATAAAACAACATGCTAATGTTCTAACAGAATTTTAAACAGGACCTTTAAATTTGTTCGAAATACGAAAGGCACTGTTTTTAAAAAGATTTAAGAGCTTCTATGGTAGGGTATAATGTTCTTCTAATTACTTATTTTGGTTAGTGGTCAATCTGGTGTCAGAGTTATTTGGATCGTCCTTATTGATCTCTGTGATTAGCAGTCGTGACCGAGTTTTAACATGTCTACTAAAGCAATTGTTGTTCTAACAGAATTTCGGTCATTTCATCTTAATAGAAACGAGCTAACTGCGCAGGCGATATTATAGTGCAAAGTGTGTGTACAAAGATTTTCCCTGACTTCCACAGTCCGATAGAATGTAAATCTGACTAACGGCTTGACGTGTTTTCCAAGGCATTTGGGAGTGTGAACATCTCTAATTTCCAAACTTCGAGCGCCTGTTATGTATTTCTTGACAGAAAAACCCAAAACCTATTTTTAACCTGACTCGGGAATCGAATCCGTGATCAGAAGTCGCACTCAACGACCACCAGACCAAGTGACTGACTCTGAGAGAGACGGAATAAAGAGTGAAGTGTTTGCATACATCCTTGAACACTATCCTCTCACACGGATTAAAAATAATTTGCAGCTCATTCAAATCAAAATGAACTAAAAACGGGATGTTTCAAACTTAGTCTAGCATGCTACTGCACTATCCTTTGACACAGATTAAAATAATTAATTAGAAGCTCATTTAAATCAAAATGAACTAAAAACGGGATGTTTCAAACTTAGTCTAGCATGCATGATAATCCTATAACATACCCACACTGACCATCAACAGGTAAATCCAAACAGATGGAATCAGTGTAATGCTCTCTAACCGTTTGATATCAAATGAATAACATCACAGGATCGTTACAAATGGGTGAGCCGCACTCGCGTTTGTGCCGACTACCGACACATGAATTATGTTTACCTATCTATATTCTATTTGTTTCGAATTAATGGATGCGGTGTATCAATTTGGGAAATTATTTGTACGTTCCGGAACATTTGGGTACTTTGGAGTAGTTTAATTAGGATAGCTGATTGTAACAATGCGTTGGTTTAATGTTTGGTTAGTGCTTGTTGGTGTTTTGATCGGGATACCATCAATTAAGGTAATCTTACTAACATTACACATAAAAGTTTGTGAGGATTGATGGATGTTTGTTACTCCTTGACGCAAATACTAAGGACGATTTATACATTGGCCGAAGTGTAACTATATTTGTCACATAATATATAGGAGTATGTTTGTCGACTAGCCTGTTGGTCTAGTGGTTAGTAACTGACTGCTAAGCCGGTTCGATTCCCACCCAGGACAAATCTTTATGTGATGAGCACGATTATTTTGTCTCTGCTAGGGTGACATTTATTTATAACTAGGGGTCGCTTGCGACCTCGTCCGCGGAGTTATTTGGAATATTTTCCTCGATTTTGCAACATATCTCACTACTGCTCCGCTCCTATTGATCATAGCGTGATGTTATATAGCCTATAGTCTTCCTGGATAAATTTATTTATTTATTTATTTAAACACTTTATGCACAATCGCACACAGGCGGACTTAATGCCATAGGCATTCTCTACCAGTCGACCTTGGGTGATACAGAGATGAACATAGTAGGTGCACTAAAATAAACAAATAGGTATTTGGCGATACAAAACATAACAAATATAATAATTAAGACACAATTTCATAGACATAAATTCACTTTTCCACAAAAAAGTTTTTTTCTAATCGAACCAGTACTTTCTGAGATTATCGCGTTCAACCAAACAAACAAATTCTTCAGCTTTATATAATTAGTATAGATATGTATGTATTTAGATTATATAAGTATGTTTATCAGTTGTCCGGTTACCATAGTACAGGCTCTGCCGAGTTTGAAATCAAATGGCGATGTGTTGTCAAAAAAAATGTATACAAGGGACGAGGAAGTAATTAGAAAAGCTAGGTACTTAATATCGCAATCTACGCGGACATTGACAAGTAATGGAGGCGGCGTTTCAATTTGGTATCGTGCACTTGGTCAGTTGAGATGATTCCGCAAAAAATATTAGTACTGCATATTAATTACTTAAAACATTTCATAATTCCACGACCGTGGCCCGTGTATACAGCAAAGGGGAGGCAGGGACGCGGGGCGAACGATTCTCTCACTCGACAGATCACCTGAAAGTGTACCACTTAATAACTCACATCCTCTCGCGGTTCACTGGGCATCCGCTGGATCGTCACATATCTCTAAATATGGCCGACGGAGCGTGGAGGCTGCACGGTTACAACACTGGGATTAAGCTCTCACCATGCCTTAAAATGCCGCTTTATATGAACACAATTACAGTATATTATAGAACAGTAAGGATACTTTGTAATAATATCGAGCGGTAATTAAAGTAGAATAGATTTTACTCCAACATAAGTATTATATAGTGTACTAACGCACTTTAAACTTAAAGAGGTGAGGCAAGTAGTTAAAACTATGCGATTACAATTAAAATACCTTGCAATATCAAGAAATAAAATTATAACGGTGAAGAGAAACATCGTGAGGAAACGCACATGTATTAGAAGAAATTCTAAAGACATGTCTGATTCACCAACCCGCATTAGGCCAGCGTGTGTGAATTAAGGCCTAAACCCTCTCTCTCTCTTGATAGAGGAGACCCGTGCGTTGCAGTGGGACTATATATGGGTTGCTATTATTATTATTATCTAGTAGAAGTAAGCAAAAAAACTTCCTTTGATATATCAATAAAAGCGGTATACTTTGAAAAACTTTCCCTCCCGTGCTAGTCAGACTGTGTTACGACATGGTAAAAATTATATACAGCGAGTTGATAAATCACAATTACTCCTTACTCAATAGTAGGGAGACTATTGAATAGGGGTAATTGTACCGATAGAGTGCGAATTTTGTGATCCTCTATCACAAAATTCGCACTCTATCGACACAATTACTCCTTACTCAGTTCGGTGGAGACCCGTGTCCAACAGAAAACATTATAATGGGATGTCTCGCGTTGCTGGCTAGTCTCCGTCGAGACTTGCTGCTGTAGCTAATGCAAGTAGATTAAACCTTGTATTAGTTTACAAAAACTAAAATAATAAGGAACAGTAAATAGTGTTTTACTATAATGTTAATAGCACAACGTAACGTCGATGGATTAAGATTTTTTTTTTGCACAACGTTGCCTACATCAAAATGTTTTTGGATACTTTTTATCAAGGTAGGTATTCCCAAGGGAATAGGCAATCCTAAACATTTACTAACTACTAGACCAATAAGTTTAATTTAGGAAATAATATAAGTTTAATTCTATTCAGCATTGTTATTACCTAAGATAAGATTAGACTGTTTCGAAATAAAATTGTAAACAAATCCGATTCTGTAAAAAATGCTCGTTAAAAGTTATAAAACTGCATACAAAATACAAAATAAGTACTTAAGTAAAGGGGCATCTCAATATTTACTTAGCTAAATAAACTAGGTGTACCTATTGAAGAGTATAATAATATTCATTGGTCTCGGGCAATTTTACGGGTGAGTGAGGACGCGTCTTTGATCAGTACAGGCTATACCCCGAGAATAGTCAAATTGAAGGATTAAATACGGATATTACAGCATTTTATTTTTCATCATTTTAGTATTAGTAAGTAAATTTCGCATTATAAAATAAAACTTGTTTACTTCAAAACTTTTTCTTTATTAAAAAGAACTCCTTAATTTGAAAATGAATATTGTGTCTATTGATTTTATTTGTATCTATAGATTGTTATGCAGGTAAAGTTAATATTTTTTTTATTGAAGAGGTACATATAATAAATAAAATAAACATAGATAAAAAAAAAATACTCGGTTAAAAATATTTTTTGTTTTGTAGTATTTTTTGTTTCTTGAAGAATATGAATAAAAAATCCTTTATTAGTATATCGTCCCATTTGTATTTATCAGCAAGCAATAAATAATGATTAAATATTATTCTGCTAATGATATTTTAAATACCGTAAATATATTTGTTTATTATTCATAATCCACTTAATAACATAATGAGGCAACGAGGTGATCACACTCAGCTCCTTTACAAATCATTGTGGCATGTATAATTACTTGTAAACATACTGGAAGTAATGTTTAAAAGGTACGCTGACAAGACTTGTGTCGCTCAACCCTTGCATGACATCCCTTCGACAGATTTACTACCTACATAGACAAACGACAAGTGATCAACCTACATGGGGTTCGCGGCCGACTTATTTGGGGTGTAAAATTGAATTACTTTAGGGAACAAGTATTTTGGAAAATGTTTTAGTGATGTGTGTTGACATATTTGTGTCTTTCATTACAGTGTTTAGTTTTTATTTATTGAAGTGAAACCTTCTTTAGGCGCGTTGAGGACTTTATGGGTGAAAAAAAATCATGGAACTCGCGTCATCGTCACCGAGCTTTCCATATTCAATCATTTTGGGTGGGTAAACAAAAATCATGGAACTCTCTGTATGAACTTTAATGTAATGCGCAATGTAAAACACATTGGTATAATTTTTTCTTCTTCACGTATTAATATACTTATAAATCGAGGTTTCTTTCTTTAAAAAAAATACAGACCATGATACTCGGTGGTAATGTAGGTTTTTGTAGATGAAATATTGTTTAAAATTGTAAATGCAGGTCATTAGATCAGAATGCCTTTAGAATTTCTTCAAATACATATGGATAACGTCACGATGTTTTCTTTTACCGTTAGGAAATATATTTAATAAAATCAACAAAGTGAAATTCACATTGCTACCTCCAATCCTGATAATACCTGGAATCAAATTCAAACATCATTCAATGAATAGAAGTCGGTTCCTCTCCCGATAGACCGCTTCTATAATTGTTAAAGATGATATCAATCAGCCTATTGCATTCCACTGCTGGACATAGGCCTCTCCCATGATATATTTGTTTCTAAAACTATGGCATACCAGTATTTTTCCTATAAAATCACCACCAACTACCGTGAAAATAATCGAATATGATACACATCAGATTTTTTCCGTCGGCCAGCACTTTGCTTTTAGTGAAATATTGGTCTAATATATTGAATCTATCGAGAAATGTTATGAAATTGGCTTAAAAATATTAGGTATTTGTATACAACTTTTAGTGTAAACCTTTATAGTAGCTTTTCATTCTCCAGTGTAGTTACAGTGTATTATTTTAGTTACGATAAAACTTTTTAAGTGAAAATTTTAACAGTCAAATTCTAAAAATATAATTATTTAATTTGAAAACTATGATCCTATAGAAAGTATCCATACTTATAATAATAATAATTTATTTATTTTCAAAAAGGTACACTTACCACTTCATAATATACATTAACTAATCATTATAATATATTTCATAATCATAATCATTATAATATGTATAAATGCAAAAGGTACTTTGTTTGTATACATGTTTGTATTTTTACCTTTTCACGACTAAACGGCTGAACCGATCTAAAACGAAATATAGCAAGAAGATAAATTATAACCTAGGAAAGGTCATAATATAGTAATTTTTATCGCGATCTAGAATAGCACATGGTGTAAAGTAGCCATGTGCTATTCTAGATTATTTCCAGAAAAATCACTGTTTCTGGTATAAGGCAACGCCCGCAAATTGTTAATTCCCCGCGATACAGGGTTTTTATCAATAAGTATATATTGTACTTAAAGACTGATTCAACTACGCAGAGTCTAAACTGTTGGTGTTACAATCTTGAAATATTGCACAAAGATTCCTCGAATGACTCATTTACGTTATTGAATACATAGAAATAAAAATGTTTGTCCCATACAAAGTCTGGACTGACCTCTAGTCTATGATAAAAACCCTGTATCGCGGGGAATTTACAATTTGCGGGCGTTAAACAAAGCCAAAAATATGGCTTAATTTTTTTAATATACAACTTGGGTGGAAACAAGCATACGGCCCGCCTGATTTTAAGCAGTTACCGTAGCCACTTAGACAATTGCCGTAGACAATTGCTATACCAGTGGTATCACTAGCGTGTTGCCAACCCATTTTTTTACTCCAGGGCTTTAAGGAGTATCACTAGTATAGGAATACGTTTCTTCAAAACGCATCCCTAAATGAGCGCTGGAGACCTGTACTCACACACAGAAACATAACTACACCGCTGTGTGTAGTTATTTGGCAGTGGTCTTCTGTAAGATCCTTTCCCAGCCGGGCTTGCTCGCTAGTATGGTGCCCTGCCTCTCTTATTCTGATTATTTTCTTATTCTGAACAACTCCACAACTTTGTACCATATCTCACTAATGCTCCGCTCCTATTAATCATAGCGTGATGTTATATAGCCTTAAGCCTTCTTAGATAAATGCACTATTCAACAAAAAAATATTTTTTCTAATCGAACCAGTACTTTCTTAGATTAACGCGTTCACCCAAACAAACAAACTCTTCAGCTTTATAATATTAGTATAGATATAGTAACATTGGTTCTCTTACCTGTTTGCTGATAGGAAGCTTGCAGATTGCCTCTTGAAATCTTAATCGAACAGCAACTGTAGTGGCGTTGAGAACTCTTCACTACACTACTAATACGATTGATATAGTGCTACTCCAATCGACGTAGATAAGGGTTAACTGTTGTTCATTTACCGACTGTTTGTGATTTCACAGGCTGTAAGTGGCTACGATTTGTAGTGTTATTAGACTCACGTATTGATCCTAATTACGAATCTTACAAAAAATATAAATGAAAAATTTAATAGATGGATATTTGTTACTCAATCACACCAGAACCGCTAAACGGATCTAAATGAAATTCGGCACAGATATAGAGTATAGTCTAGAATAGCACATAGGCTACTTTTTATACCGAAAAGATCACTGTTTCCATAAGATTTTTTGCGCGGGTGAAGCCTAGGGCGGAAGGAAGTCTTATTATGATTAAATGTAAAATTCGATGGATGGATGTTGGTTACTCAATCACGCCAAAACCGCTGAACGGATCTAAATGAAATTCGGCACAGAGATAGAGTATAGTCTAGAATAGCACATGGCAACTTTTTCTCCCGGAAAAATCACTGTTTCTGGTATTGTATGCGCGAGCGAAACTGCAGATGGGAACTTGTATTACATATTATGTAAATTATTATGGAAAGCTTTATTATCTTTGATCGGAAAATGAAAATTAACTTTTCAACAGACCGCAATCAGACACAGAATAAGATTTGCCTGTTTCTCACTGTAACTGAAGATTACGCGGTTTTATGACATTTAGTTTAAGGGGAAATAATGTTTAAATTTACAAAATATCTATCTTAGATTCGTTTTAATATAGTTTAAATCACGCATCTGAATCATTCTACCTTAGTAGGGCAGTATTTTACATTCATATGCATCAACCGCGATCAAAAAGGTTAAACTTTATTATTTTTCGGCTAAATTATTCTACATTTATTATTATGATTATGTCAAGGCAAGATTTTAAATATCTATCTACACATACTTATATAATTACTTGTCCTGACTGACTGATTCGTCAACGCAGACCCTTAACCACTGGGACTACATATTTGTAATTTTTCGCAAAGGTTCTATAAATTATGTAATCGAGCACTAAGAACGTATATTTTAAAATACATATTTTAACGAGTGAAAAGTTGTTTAACCCATGCAAAGACGCGGCGGGATAGTCCTTCTATTATTATAAATGCAGAATTAACTCTGTTAGTTTGTTTGTTACCTTTTAACCACTAAACGGCTGAACGGATTGTTATGAAATCTGGCAAGGAGGTAGATTATATATATATCCTGGAGAAGGTGCCTATTTCTTATCGCGATAACCGATAACCACGCGGAAGCAGCCGTGGTTAACAGCTAGTTATATATATTTATAAAATCACTGATTTTACTCGTATTTAGTCCATATAGAATGAGATCGCGTGCGTTACTGTCGGATAACAAAGCGTGTGTGCACACGCAGGTCACGGGTCGCGGGGACGTTTCCGGTGCGCGTCGCGCCCTTCCGGTGCTGCGCGGGCGCCGCTACTTGATACATCGAGCGTGACCGCGCGCACCGGCCCAGCACCACCATAATATACCATTGTCATTTAATAAATGGAGTCTAGCCATCTATAAAAATCATTTCATGCATAGAGGAATAATGAACTAAACTGATTTGTTGAACGAGCGAGAGAAGTTCTCCGAGTCTATTAGAACAATGTGAACGCATCTGCCTAAACTATACATTGTCAATACTTGATTTAACAAATTATGTATTCTTTCTCAATGTATTAGGCTGCAATAAATACTATTATTATTATTAATTCGGTGTTTAAAGGCCATCGGGCCTAATAAGAGGCAAACACACCGTGTGCCACTAAAATAGATAAAAAAAGACTGAATTTAAAAAGGTACGACTATCATTTATACTCATTAAACAAATACCCACTAGTTTCGCCCGCGCTTACAATTCCACGGGCATAGATATTTTTTTGAGATAAAAAGTAAACTATGAGTTATTCCAAATTATAATCTATCTGTGTGCCTAATTTCATTAGAATTAGCTCGTTTTTGGTATGATTTAATAACGAACATCCATTCATTCAAATTTTTGCATTTATAATATTAGTATGGATACTATAAATTATAAGTCTCTTATTTGATTTAATGGACTATTATTAATTTAAACGTTGACAAAGTTTGAAAACAGGTTTTGTACATGAAATTTGTAAGCAATATTTTAAAAGGTTTTCGGCAGTTGACCGAACATTGCTGCGGTTCTATTTAATTAACTAAAAATCATTTTAACTTTAACAGGGTTGATAATATTATGATAAACCAATTAGTACGCATGGAAAAGGCTTTTATGATGCAATTAACGTATACGGTTAAATGTAGTGGAAAACAAAAGGGTATTAATTTCAATATGTTATTTATGTTATGTAATGGCAGACGGCCACATGAGTTGACGTTTAAAATATATAAAAATAATTTTATTTACTGTATTGTAGGTATAATATATGTACATTTTAAATACTGTGGCAAAATAAAGTATATGGCTTGATGGTGAACTGTTAAAATACCTGGGACTTTTTTTTTATTTTATTTTATTGGCCAACCAACAGTAGTTTACACTAACATATTATATTACACATTAATTATTAATTTTAGAGTGTAACTACCTCTTACAGGTAGGCACCGCATGCATTTTTTTTAGCAGTTAATACAATTCGAAGTTATAACATGCAAATTATTAACTAATTAGAGTACAAATAGAATTTTTTTTTAATGACTTGCGTGTTGATCTATAAATTTGTAAAATCAGCGTATTGTGGAGGTTATCCCAGGTATAGGAACTTTTGAAAACGCTTATCTAAGGCAATTGGCACACTGTACCGCAGCAGGGTGAGTGCTAACGAAACAAAAACACATCGCGTGAATGCGTTTGCAGTGTGTGTACTACGCGTGTTTCTAATACAAAAATCTTATTTTTTTTATGAAGATGATGATGATTATGAAATGTTTTTGTTATGTCAAATGATTTTATTTTCATATATCATTCACGCCATTGTCGATAAATGAGTCCAACTCCGCCATAGCTAAGTCATAAAGTGGTCTTTAGCCCCAGAGCCGCTAAAAATCACCTTAGCGGTGTGAAGTGAAGGGAAGTGGGGAGTTTAAGTCACAGGGGATCTAGGATAGAAAAATGATTATTTTAAAAACGCATCCCTAAATGAGCAGTGGACACCTGTCGACAATATCTAATACAAAATGTGGGTAATATAGTAACATAAAACGTGGGGTGAAGTAAAAGACCAATGAAGCATTGAATACCTTTATCAGTCTTCATTCACGTGTTCAAATTTTGTCAATACAACGCGGTGGTTATTCAGAAGAGATCGGAAACAATTAGACAACAGTGGCAATGGTCAGCCGAGCGCATATCCGTGCGCGTCGCGTTGCCCTACTGATTTACTCACGAATATTATTCCAGTACCGTTTGGCCATCAAAACAATCAGGCTATTAAGCAATTTTAAACTTTATTTTAATACCAATAAGATACAATGTTTAATGATCAACAGTTTGATCCTTTTCGTTTTTTCTCTTTATTTTATTATAATCAATGAATATTGTACGTTTGATGTAACGGTATTAGTCTTTATGAAAAGCTGCCTCGTTGGATGGTATGGCTACATCACAGGTTCGATTACTAAATGAATTTTAAATTGACGAAAATACTATATGGCGCGGCTAAAAGTAGGAAGCTAGCGTACTCTACGGACAATTGCAATGACAGAGAGATCATTCGTACTCCCACGTTCATGTAAACTGTAGAATAAACTACGTGATGTGGCATTAACCGAGCGCTACGATAGGTCCTTCTTAAAACGAGGTTTTAGGAACTTGATGGTAAGCAGTTACCGTAGCCTATGGACGTTTGCAACACCAGTGATGTTACTCACGCGTTGCCGGCCCTTTAAAAACCTTATAACTCCTTTCTTGAAGAACCCCATGCTATAGTCTCCTGGGAAAACCTGGGAGCTCATTCCACAGCCTAATCGTATGTGGTAAGAAATTCCTCTGGAATCTTACAGTACGGCATGTTTGAGGTGCAATGATGTGAGGATGAACTCCCTAACGGTGGCGAGAGGTGCGTTGATAAAATGAGGCCGTGGGCATCATCTCGAACAATTCCTCAGAACACAGCCCATTGTACAGCCGGTAGAACACACACAAGGAGGCGAAGTCTCTAAAGTAATTGCCGTAGTCCACTTACCATCAGGTAGGCCGATGGCTCTCTGCCCACACAGACAATAAAATCAATTAATCGAATATTTCCCTATAACCAGTTAGTAAAAGTCCTCAATAAACAACGTTTGCCAATTTATTTTTCACTTTTAGGATAAAATTGCGTTACATAAAATGGCGCCTGTGTGATTTCCGGTAAAAATAGATGTGACGAGTCGTTTCCGGTATTACCTGAAAGGATGGAAAGAATCTCCTGCTACTTTAGTATCGTTTATATCGGTAAGTAGTGTATCGGGAATAAAAGTCTTGACACTGTACTACTTTTTGTATCTATGCAAACGCGATTTACCCACTTGCGACAGCTGAAATTTTATGCATTCACAATATAAACGTCTTAAAATCGCAAGATAAACGGGTTTTCATTGCTTACGCAATGTCATACTGGAAGGTGCAGTAAGAGCAACCCTCCAATAGAGTGAACCGAGGACTTGGTGAAGGTTGCAGGCAAACTTTATGACCTCGAGCTCTAGACCGAATACTGTGGAAATCCGTAGCCAAAGTCTTCAGGAAAGGTCCAGCAATAAACGTTTTTTGGCATAATAGATAGATAGGATTACGGATTTACTCTTGCCTAATAGAAATTACCATTGATATTAGGTGCACAATAGCAAATGAAATTATAGGTATATGGCATACATAGACTATGTAATTTGTTTATGAGCTGCAAGGTTTATGTATGCATACCGTGTACTCATGCGACCGTGCCATTGGTACAATCAGCCAAATTGGCTTTCGAACACTAGTGATTTGGACCAAATTGTTTAAATAAAATATTTTATGATTCTCAAACTCATTTATTAATTTAGGTCATGCATATGAAAATGCATCATGTATTTCACTTATGAACGTCATAAAAACAAATGCCAGCATATTTTTTTCCTACAGCCAATTCGCTGACTGGTGGTCCCCTCGAGAAGAATTGGCAAGAAACTCGGGCCACTCTTTTTCATCATCAGAGTATAACATTTACAATTTGGTATGAGTAACAATAATTACGTTTATCATCTAGTTAACTATTTCATAATTAAAAAAAAGTTTTTATGAGTATGTGCGGGTCGATAACTTGAATCTATTTATGCAATATAAAAAGACAATTTTGACATGTCGCTTTGTACGTAGGGACCGTCGATTTGTGGTAACAAAAAGGGACAGAAACCAATATACCATACAAAATGAAATTGAAGTAACTATAGAGTATTTTACTAATAAGGAAACAAAAAATATACAATGAATAAAATTAAAATTCTACTGTGTCACTTTATTTATCCGTAGACTATGTTAAATCTTGCGTAGGTTCTATAAATCTATTAACTGCGTCATTGGTCTAGTAGACATTGAGTGCGACTGATCAAGAGGTTCGGGTTCGATTTCTTGTCAAGAAATTCACAATACATGTCTAAAGTTTGGGAATTGGCGGTGTTTACACCCGGAAAAGCATATAAAGCCGTTAGTTCTATGCCTGATATCTCTCCGTTCGTGTCGTATTACCGTCCCATCGCACTATCAGAGTGAGTAAATCTGTGTTTGCGCACACTTGTGCACTATAATATTTCCTGCACAATTGGTTCTCCGTTGAGATTGGCCACCGTGGGCGAAATCGGCCAGGACTCAGTATCTTACTAATAGTGTATGTTTGTTACTCCATCTCGTGAAAACGACTGAACAGATCTGGATGGAATTAGCACAGAGATAGATTATGGTCTGGAATTACACATAGACTTCTTTTAAATTTGGAAAAATACTGTTCCCGTGGGGTTTTACACGCGCGAGTTAAGTGTCCTGACTCAGCCAATATTAGTTTCGTGAACACATCTCCCCAAGGCAAATTCTCTAGCTAAGGTTTATGATTAAAATTAAGCAATAATTAGTTATAAACACAGATACTATATCTGTGGTTATAAATATTGATGTAAACCTAAAATACTTAAGTTGATTATTATCATTAAATACGCCGTCATTCTGCTTATAATTAGTTACTAAAGGTCTTTTTATTTTAATCTCACTCGAATGAAGTTGTTGGTCACTCGGAGTGACCATCAACTTCATTCGCGCGTAACCGCGGGTGGAATCTAGTTACTAATATAAACATTGTATAAATGGTTGACCGCCAACTTGTCTGATCGTACCTAACTAGTTTGTATCTCGGTCGTCGCCAGCTAAGTGCCCTGTACTCCCGACTGCCCAAGTACTTAACCTAATATTCGGTAATTGTATTATGGGCCGCAACATTAATTAACGTGCTCTCTGGGTTGGTCAGCTAAGACGATATATTGAAACGTGATCTGCGGTTGGATACCTAAATGCACTTTACTGTTAAACAGTTTTGTGATACATATGCCACGTAATTGACAGTTGACGTCGCTACAAAGGGATTTGTTACCTTTATGTCATTTATTAATCAATCAAAAATAATATTAATCCTTATTAATAATGAAAGTTTGTGAGTATAGATGGATGTTTGTTAGGTATTCTTTCACGTAAAAACTACTGAACGGATCTGGGTGAAATTTGGCATAGATATAGATTATGGTCTGGAATAACACTTAGGCTACTTTTTACAGCGATAACCGATATCGACGCTGGCGGAGCCGCGGGCTCACAGCTAGTCATAAATAATATTGTTATAAAATTATACTTTTGCAAAAAGGTATGGACATGCAAAAGTATATTTTTGATTGATTAATTACTACTTGGGTTTTAAAACCCAAGTAGGGAAATAATAATAGCATTAGAAAAGAGCACAGCCATATAACTACACACTGTAGAGGAGTGTTACTGTGTGTGAGTACAGGGTCCTTAGTGCTTATTTAGGGATGCGTTTTCAAATAAACATCTTCCGAAAGATTGTGCTATTCTTTTCAAACCACGTAGCGACACTTAGGTACTGACCTAAGGCTTCAGAATGCGAATTCACCTCCAGTACTATGTCTTAAATAAAATCACAAAACTATTTTCATATCTGTATTTAGTAAATTATCGTGTAAAATTTATATCTAGTTTTATTGTAAAACAATAATTATTATTTATTAATTTGTTTACTAAAGTAAATAAATAAATCTTTCTACTATACAATATGTTAATCACTAATATTTGTATCACTATTTTGCTAATGTATTATCTAAAGGAATTATTTACAGTTACATTTAGGCAATTGTATTATTATGGCGACGATATGGAGTAATGTTATAATTTTTTAATTAAATTGATTAAGTGCTTTAGAATATCTAACAAAAAAAAAGTTTGTACAGTACAAAAAAGTAGTAGCATTTACGAATTCTAGTTATTATTGGTAAGATCTATCCCGATCTTACCAATATAACTAGAATTCGTAAATGTTTTGAGAATGGTATTATGCACTCTTAGGAAATGTACTCCACCTCTTCCTTTTTCAGCATAATAAACTTTTAGTTTTACGACGATAGTCGCTCCAGAACCACTTGACACTAACTTCTCATAGTATTTGGGAGCAGCTGGATGTGAGAAGATGCAAGAGGCCTATGTCCAGCAAAGGACTGCGTAATAATAATAAAGTAAACTTACAACTACTTAATTAAAAATAAATCGTCTTTACTTATTTGTGTGTATTTACAAACATATCCATTTATTATTGGTTTTATAGACTAAAACATCTTTCTTATTATCGACTTAATGTTCCGATCCAGGTTGATAAGCAGAATTCCAAATATCAGCGAAACATACACTAGAATGGAATCTAAAGAACATAATCAAAGGTAAACTGATATGGCCTAATATTGTCCAGGCAACTTTGCCGTAATAGGCGTATCGTTCATCGAGACTTTCAGGTGATTTGTAAGAGAAGGTATAGAATATCCACATGGCAACGTTAGTGATGAGAAGGAACATGAGGATCTCACGGCCTGGCTTCCTTCGGCGAAGTTTCTTACTGTTGCTGCAGCGGCGAAGACCATCCATTATCAGGGGCGTTTGGATTATCACTTGCAACACCTAAAATAAAACTTATATTATCATAATGTTTTCCCAAAGGCCTAGACAGAGGTGTATGATTGCGTTAGCTTTGTGAAGTCCTATGTAATAGGGTACGAGCCTATTGCCAAAGCGCTTAAAGCGTGCCACGATATAACGTACGTAACGTACGTACATCATTTTAGGCGCTGGTTGCACAGCCCCTCTAGACAAGTGTCATAAACGATAGTCGAATCGAAAAGTCAAAAAGCAAATGTATGGGATTTGATGATAGTTTACGATATTATATCGTAAACTTATGTCAAATTCCATACTTTTGCTTTTTTGACTTTTGACAGAGGCGCTATTGAGAATTTTCGAACAGAAAATGCCAATTTGATTTGATTTGCAAGGCAGCGTACCTACTACATGACTTTTGCGTTGTCAGTTTCTTAAATAAACAAAATAAAATAATTCTTAAAAAACAAATTCAAAAGTACAGCTAGACGCAAGTACCTACCTACTTTACTTACGTCTAGCTGTACTTTTGAATTGTTTTTTTAAGAATTATTTTATTTTGTTGTTTGTTTGAAACAAATTCAAAAGTACAGCTAGGCGTAAGTAAAGTAGATACTTGCGTCTAGCTGTACTTTTGAATTGGTTTTTTAAGAATTATTTTATTTTGTTTATTTAAGAAACTGTCAGTCATATATAATGGAACTAATAAAGGAAATATATAAAGGAACTTTAAGAGTTCCATAGTTAAGTAAGTTATCTTTGTTTCAATTTCGATATTAAAACCTCTACAAAATAAATCAGTGTTTTTCGGCTTACTGTATTTAGGTACAAATTTGAGCACACTTACCATAACACAAAAATCGATAGTTTTAACTACGTTCAAGATGCTGATGGTAGCTATTAAAGAGAAGACGGTTTCCATGAAGAAGGCAGGCAGGCAGATGAAGAGTAGCACGTCATCGAGAAGAGAGATGGGATGCTCGTTGATATCCAGTCGGCGCATCTGGTTGAATACCACTACAGCGGACAGCAACATCAGTGTGTGCAAGCCAAGCTTGGTACAGTCATTTAGCATGTAGCCTAATTCGACGAAGTCACTGAAAGTAAAATAATTGGCAAATTAATGAGATAGAAATAAAAATAGGCAGTTGCGTCTTGTGTAGGCACCAGTCTCCCACAGTATAATAAAGGTTTCTGTGTATTGTCTGTTATGCTTATCTTATAAATGTATTTTGATCACAAAATAAATCATTATTATTACTGGGAATGTTAATCATAAAATTATTTACAGTCAAAATAAATTAAGATGTCGTTTATCTGTGAAAGAAAAGCTGCATTGTGCTACGTTCATTTTTTTAATACTCAATATATTTCTTTGTAAACCTGCCCATTACAAATTACATCCTAACGCTTATTTCTAATTTATATCTATATGTTTTATAAGATGTGGCAGCAGAAAAATGTAACTGTCAAATCTCAACGTTGCCCATTTGCTTACGGAAGGCAGGTGAAAGTAGCCCTAAGTAAAATTACAAAAACAATTTATGTGTATGTAACATCTGTGACCGAATATGTTAGGAGTCTAATAGAAATTAGGTTCCGGTAGCTAATCTTGACTCCAATACTTAGGAGATTTACACGGCGTTTTAAATATCGAATATAATCTGATCTGCTCTTTTTTAATTTCCAAACTTCAGACATCTATTGTGAATTTCTTGATAGAAAAACCAGACAACTATTATTGGACCGACGCGAGAATTGAACCTGGGACCTCGTGATTAGCAGTTGCACTCAACGACTACTAGACCAGCGATGCAGTTAATGTAAAATACTAATATTTATAGTTAAATTATCAAATATCTACTTGCTACATAGTTAGATAATCAAAGTGAACTCACTCGCCAACGCTGCTAAATACAAAGCCAATGATGAGCATGCCAACAATAGCGACCATTACAATTAGACCAGCGAACAAACCACGGTTGGATGCGTGACAGTCTGCGTGGATCACGATATTACTCGTAAAATCATTGTCTTCATTCGCTGTTGGGATTCTGAAAAAATACAAGATTCAAATTAACTACACACAAAATAAACAGTTTTTTAAAAGAGAGCTTTATTTTCAAATCCAACTGATGCATAAATAAAACTTTAAATAGATTCAGAACTGCATTTGTATTATCTTAAAAATAATTGAAAACCTTTATTGTAAAAATCATTTTTCATTTTATTTAGGTGGCATACCAGCATACGGCTTGCCTGATGGAAAGCAGTTCTAACAGTTTATGGACGGTTGCAGTACCAGAGGTATCACTTGATATCAGTATCAAATATCATACCTGCACATATGATAATTATCATCCAGGGTCGAGTTTACTTCTGAGCTGTTGTCTTCATTGTCACAATTTCCAATATTGCTCCAAATGATATAATAAACAGCGACTGAAATCATATTAAGTACAAAATATAGAACATTTTTACCGTGAAATATCTCAGCGTCGACGTTTTCTCCAAGTAGTTTAAGGTACGTTATACCACCATCGTTCAAAACTAAATTGAATAGTAGGTGCTGAAATAAATCAGGTTTTAGACGGGTAAAAATCTGTAGTGTATAGAAAATATTTGATGTAAAGTTTGCTTTAAAGATGGTACAAAGTAGATAAACAATCGTATATAAATAAATCATAGTATCATAATCATATTTTTTTAGTTAATAAAGATATTAACTAAAAAAAATATTAACTTCTTAGGCTATTTAAAAAGAACATGCGTGATAAATTATTCATATTACCTATTATTTCCTTATTTGTCAAATACTTACCCTATTTTCAAATTAAAAAGGTTATTTAAAGAAATTATTACTTGTTTATTAAAAGATTACATAGGTTTCTTTCTTCCAAATGTACAATACTATGATTTATTTATATACGATTGTTTATCTACTTTGTACCTTCTTTAAACCAAACTTTACATCTTTATTAACTAAAAAAAAAATTAACTTCTATGAACATTTAAAGTTTTTAAATCTGTATATTACCATCCCTTTTAGCTAAATACATAGGTACTTGTTAAGCTCCAAGTAGTCATTATAATTGTAGCATCGGCGATCAGCGATTTTGCGACTGTATCGATGCCGCATCGCGATTTGGCTCTCTGCGTTCGGTCGCAGATCTCTTCGTAATATACGAAACAGTGAACTAAATCGATGAGGCCGGCATCCGAATGTGGGAGTGTAGCATTTATCGCTATGTCAAGCTTCCCAAAAGCGACTAAGTAAATCGACGGCGTTTTTAAGTATGTGATGTAAAATTTTAGGTCACCGCATTTAGCTTCCAAAACACAAAATCGCAGATCGCTGATGCTTAAAATAACATGCCCGCTGTAGCCCTTATAGCTAAATTACATTCAGGCACATAACAAATCACACAAATATTTTTATTTCTTAGATGGAAAACGAACCCACAATCTCCCTTAAAAACAGTCCCGTAAAAAACGGAATAAAATAAAATGTATCTGCCTGTTCATAATAGGAATAAAACGACACTATCAGTGATACGTACCAATAAGAATATTAAACTCGACGCTGAACGGATATAGGTACGGCGAGAAATTCTCAAATATTGAATTAATGGCCGCCGATGCGATGCACTCCGGGTTGTACAGACCGCTCACGTCAAATAACCGTGAATTCGAACTGGTATCTGAAACTGGGATATTAATTAATGTGTTGGCATCTGAATGAAAAATGACTAGGTAATATTAATCTATTACGCTACACGATACCCTTTTATTATTTTTATTTGATGAATGCGGATGAGTGTGATATAGAAAAATAGTGTGCAAAGCTGATTACTTATTAATAATATAATAGGAGGATACCATTTTAAAAATGAAAAAAATCATGACCACGTGATCTTAGTCAAGGCGGTCAATCTCAAACGCTGCTATGTATTATACGAAACTATGGTGTATAATTTCTGTAAAAGGTATGTGAGCAAAAAAAGTGAAAAACGGGAAGAAAATCCTTACTAATATTATAAAGGTGAAAGTTTCTGAGTATGGATGGATGTTTGTTACTCTTTCACGTAAAAACTACTAAACGGATCTGGATGAAATTTAGCACAGAGATAGATTATGGTCTAGAATAACACATAGGCTACTTTTTACAGCAATAACCGACATCCACGCAGGCGGAGCCGCGGGCTAGTTAATAAATAAGGAAGAATGTCTTTAAATAGGGAGTAGCATGCACACTACAAAAAATGTATAATCGGAGCTTTATACCCCTTTTGCGTGCACGGACGACTGTGACATTTATCTGAGTTGAAGTAAATATGGAAGAGGACAGTGCAATGCTAAAATAAAAGTAAATAAAAGGTAAAATTAATAATAATGGGAAAAATCGCGGTCGAATTGTAATCGCTATAGAGCGTTTAGTAAATAATATAGTAACACTCACCTTCTCGTTCATATAATGTGAAGTTTTCATTGGTTGGATAACCGTTGTCACCGCCGTATATAGAGTTGGCATACAGCGTGAGTCCAAGGACTGTTTCACGAACGATTGCTGACACCCAGAAGCACAGGCTAGTACCTATTAGGTGCATGAATGCGAAGTGGGCGAGACTCTGAAATGCAAAAGTACAATAATTTTGTAATTTCGGTCCAGTTGTTTTTGAGTTTATTTGTTACAAACAAAACTATAAATAATAATGTAGATTGTATGTCATCAAAATTCATTTGTAAGTATGTATTTAGAAATATTAGATCTACATGAAATGTCACACATGTTATTTTACAAGTTACATAAAATCTTTATTTTTTTTTAAATGTTGTATACTTAGGTAAAGTATACAACATTAAAAAAAAAAAAAGATTTTATGTAACTTGTAAAATGAAATCAGTGACACTCGCGCCATAATAAAATTTTAATGAAGTTTCATTTATTAAAATCGGTTAAGCTATTAAGTAGTTACGAGCGGATATAGGAACGGACATACATAGATACGGGTAACAAAAAAACCTTTAAGAATTATAATGTTCAAATTGAAATTAATTTTATAGTTTTCTTTATCGTAGTCCTGTCCTAGTAGTGAGGGTAGAATATAAACTGAAAATGATTGCTTCATTTTTATTCTTGTAAACTCAAAACATCCAGATTGAAATTGCATTCTCGTTGGTCGTTTTTATTTTTCTATTAGCCAGCCACTGTTAGTAAAATGAAACGAGAATGAACGCTAGGCCAATCTGGTTAAACTAGTATATGTAACATTGTAACTATGTATATACCGGCTGATGTTGTTTAAACAAAGAAGGGTTGGGGTGTAGCAAAGGGGGTGCACTAAATTGTTTTTATTAACAACTCGGTCTATCGTTTTGGGAAACATGCATGAGCCAATATAGGCACTATTGTATTCTATTTTTTATTTTTGATACTACTTTATTAGCAAACAAGCTTACGGCCCGCCTGATGTTTAATAGTTACTGTAGACTATGGACGCTTGCAATACTAGAAGTATCACTTTTTTTCCGTTTATTGGGGTAAACAAACAATATCACAATAATACATTTATAAAGTGGTGTGAAGCTATATAATATTAACAATTGTGAAATCCACACCGTTTACCACAATTATAACAAATACATTTAAGAAATAAAAAGAATCAGGAAAGTACATTTTGAGAGTAGTACCTACTGTTTTAGTAATAAACAACTACCGATCGCTCATTTGAAACAGTTGCGCAAACACCAGCCTTTTAAACACACCCACACTATTCGCATAGATATCTATGTGACTGAGATGAGAGTTGTAGGTGTAAAGGACACTACGAATAGGTGCACGCTTGCCTGCATTGGTGCGTGATGTTGGTATGGCAAATGGTAAGATCGTACGACAGTTTCGCGTGGACGATCTAATAGGCACTCTATAGCTAATGCTATTGACAATATCAATACAGTCGTACCACTTGCGTGTTGCCGACTCATTTTTTACCAGGGCTTTAAGAAACAGTATCTCTGGGGCAGAAAAACGTTTCTTTTAAAACGCATGCCCAAATAAGCACTGGATACTGCTCAAATTCAGGAACACAACTACACCGCTGTGTGTAGTTATTTAGCTGTGGTCTGCTTTTAGGTGGGGGTCCTTTCCCAGTCGGCCTTGCTAATTAGTACGGTGCCTTACTTCTCTTAATTATAATATTTATATTACCTTAGCTCTTAAGACGATGACATTAGAATATTTGAAGATAAAGTATAGCTGTAAGAAGCAGTAGGTTGGTATCATGACGTCCTGTACCAATTGTAATATGTTTACACATTCGTCGTTGTTCATGGTCTCGTCTGTAAGGTAACCGATCTGTACTGCTAGCAGGAGCACCGAGTGAATCAAATGACCAAAGGCGAAACCTGAAAGAAGATTTAAATAAGAACAGTATTTTTTTACTGAGTTCCAAGAAGGAGAAGGTTATTATGTTCGTCTGTATGTATTTTTTTTTGAACCGATTTTGAAGTTTTTGCTTAGCGGGTTAAGCTACCAAGGGCGCGGTAACCATATAGATGGGTGACTGAATAGTAGTTTTTCATCTAAGCGTCTTCGTGATTTGGAAGGCAAAGCCGTCCCGACTGTTAACAGTCGTTAGATCAAAACAGAGGTCTAATTATCGACGCTCTAAATAACTCTGTCAACAGGTTGGCCACTAAAAAGAATAAGAAGGCTGCCATTGGAGATTGTGATTATATTTATATTTTGGTAAATCCTTTACCTGCAGCTCCAAGTTTTAGATAGAAACTTCCAGAATGCCTGCCTTGACTAAAGCAGTATTCATGCTTTACTGGAATAAGGACAGGTGGAGGCATACTCAGTCCTCTATAAGAGTCTGGAGTCTGATCACCAGGTGATCCTAGTGCTTCCTGAAAATTTTAAAGGTATATTTAACTCTTAATGTAGAAATAGAGGGTTATTTCGCTATCTATAAATTTTTACTACATGTTCATGAGAACCTGCTATCAGACAGACTCTGTCTGTGGCATCCTTGCGTACGAAATCTTTAAAACGACTCCTACATTAAAAATTACTACATTAAGAATTACTAATACTACAAAACTTATGCTTTTTTTTTAAATATCCACTCACCTCTTGTTTTAAAAAGTATTCCCTAAGTTTTTCTTCATGTTGTGCTTTAATTTTGTGATTTTTGACAGCTATAGCCTTGTAACGACCTATATCATATATAAGATAAAGAATGTATAGAATTCCAATACTACAGAGGATTATTGTGTAAATCTGTGAAAAAACAAAACAATAAGTTATTTTATTGTACGGTTTAACAGTTTTATATCGCTGTAGGAACGAGAGAGCCTGGAGATCTGTAACACAGGTTTCGAACCTAGCTCAGACTTTCGTTCTTTTAGAGGTCCAAACCATGTTGACTGTAATCTTACATCTACTTTTAATAAAATTTTACAACAAAATAAAGAGAATTTTATTATTAACGAAAAAATACAAATGTATGGAATTTAACATAAGTTTATTTATTTATTTATTTATTTATAAAACTTCATGCAAACATGTACATAGGCGGACTTAATGCCATAGGCATTCTCTACCAGTCAACCACGGTAATGCAGAGATAAACGAAGTAGGTGCAATAAGAAGTCACTTGAATATCGAATAGATACGATTAACCGAATACACAAAAATACATATACTGAATCAAATAAATATATATAATATAATATATATAATTAGTATACCATATATATATATATATATATATATATATATATATATACATATACAAAATTACATACATACATATAGGTAATCAACTTAACGAGATACTCGCGACAACTCATCAAAGAGAAGAGAACGAACCTTCATCTTAAAAGTAAATCGGCTTGTGGACATTCTGACCTCCAGGGGAAGCGCATTCCAGAGTTCGATAACCTGCACGACAAAAGAAGAGTGGACAAAACCAGAAGTGTGGGAGGGAAACACAAGCAAACGATTATTTGAGGATCGTAGAATTTTGTCGTGAACGGAGCTTAAGTACTGGAAACAAGAAGTTAAATAGCTAGGAGAAGATGGAGAATTGAGAATAGAAAAAAGCGTAGTGAGAGCACGCAAGCTACGGCGTTGACGAACAGGTAACCATTTCAATTCTGAACGATAGATAGATACGTGGTCGTATTTACGAAGATTAAAAATGAATCGAATGCAGTTATTAAGAAGACGATCATATTTATTGAGTAGATCTGCATTCAGGTCATAATAGCACATGTCACCATAGTCGATTAACGGAAAGATTAAGGTCTGCACAAGCATTACTTTGGTCTTAGTAGGGAGGAAGTTTTTCAGACGATATAGGGCACGTAAGGATCCTGTAACTCTCTGACTGACACTTGTGACCTGTGCCTGCCAATTAAATGTGGAATCAATAAGCAAACCCAGGTCTTTAACGGTTGAACTAAAAGGAATGGTCAGGTTGTTGTAAGTTAGTGGCGGCAAAGTACCATAGTCCAATCTGCACATCATACGGTGACTACCTACAATGATGGCTTGGCATTTTGCTGGGTTTACAGATAGACCGAACCTTTCAGACCAAGCCTTTATTGCCTCTAGGTCTCTGTTTACCATGGAAATGGCTGATGATACATTAGTTATGCTCGCCTGAGAGTACAGCTGCAAGTCGTCGGCATAAAGATGATACGCACACTGAAGATTCTGGGTAAGGAGATTAATAAAAATTGAGAAAAGTAACGGAGAAAGAATGCCGCCTTGAGGGACACCAGAGCTAAGGTCACACCAATTTGATGAAGACCCATCAAATTGGACGGACTGCTGGCGTCCCTGAAGATATGTTGAGAACCATTCCAGTACATTAGGGGAGATCATGATATGGGAGAGGATTGACAGAAGGATCTCGTGACTGACGGTATTGAAGGCGTTCGAGAAATCAACCAAAGCCAACACAGTAACTTTGGTATCTTCCATGCCCGCCCTTATATCGCCAGTCACTTTAAGGAGTGCTGAGGTAGTACTGTGTCCGGGCCGAAATCCAGACTGCAGTGAGCTCAATAAATTATTCTGGTACACAAACCGTGTTAACTGCTTGTGAACGCAGGCCTCAAGCACTTTGGAAAAAAAGGGAAGAATAGAGATAGGTAAGTTTACGATATAATGTCGTCAAATTACGTCAAAACATTTGCTTTCTATTCTATTTGATTCGACTACCGTTTATGCCACTTGTCTAGAGGGGCTAGACTGTAACTTATCCGGATACTTTAGAAGTGATTCGGATACGTGAAATCCCCTCCTACCCTACTGGGTCCGCGGTACTGATATTCATGTTTCCATTAACCAACAGATGAACAGTTTACCTCGTCTGCCACCATTGGCAATAAAACATCGGTAAAAGCTGTAACTTATATATCACATCCAAAAGAATATTTTATGTATCATGTATAGAAAAATACCATAGCAACCGAGTAAAGGTATAAGGCTTGTATTCCATCTACGTTTAGCAATTAGAATCGGTCAAATTAGGGTCAAAATAAAGACTTACCTCAGATACTGGTAGATCAACAAATGAATCACCTAAGTATATTATTAATCCAAGTGTTACTAACAAAATGGCGTACATACAACTCAATATTAGAGTCAAATATTTTCTGAAACAATAAAACACTTAATTAGGCTCGAAAGCATTTAATTTGAGAAAACAGTTTTAGACCGATTATTTTAAAGCCATTCACTCCAAAGTAGTCGGGGTATGCACTGTGGAAACCAGTCTATACACCTGTATAGATAAATTAACCCCCCGATATAGAATAAAGAACATCTTTTTGTTGAAATGATGATGATAAAACAAAAAGGAGAAGATCACGCAAAGTTTGGTCCTGGGTGGGATTTAAACCCACGACCTTCAGGTTATTAATCAGGCTAACTAGCAAAGCAACAGGCCAGTCGAACAATTACTATTATATCAAACTATTGTATGTATTATCGTAAGTACTGTACTGCAGCCTATACCATTATTTTTATTACGAAGTGTATCCCATTGAAAAAGCGGTATTAGTGTTTTATATTTCCATCTCAGCCATAAGACGTCCACTGTTGGACATAGGCCTCGATTTCATCCAGATTCGTTCAGTAGTTTTGATGTCAAAGAATAACAAACATCCATCCATACTCACAAACATTCACATTTATAATATTAGTAGGAAGTAGGATAGGATAGTTCCAAAATAATACGTACCTAGTCTGTTTCTTGTTATCTTCAGGACTAGTGGGGGGAGGAGCATGAGTCTCCACAGACCGTATCGACTGTGCGTCCATAGTTGCTACGGATCTTTTCCGAGGAGTTCCATTTCCCCGCGTTTCATTCGGTGTCATGTAGAGACGATAACTATCTAGAAATAATATTATTCATTATTATTATAAGCTGCTGCTGATGAACCAGTGAAAGTTGTGGAAGGTTAGACAGACAGGGTTAGCTCAGGACGCAGTGGATATCTTTCTTCTTTCCACTTTTTCCAGTCTACTGTATTTTTGTTCATGGCTTTTAGGAATGATTCAGTTAGTAATAATACCAATAAAATTAATAAAAAAGTACTGCACTTGAAAACCTAAAACCGTAATATATGGCGTGCATAAGGAAATAGCTACACACAGTATTGAGTGACTATGGGTTAAAGAAAAGCCACTGCAGTTGCTACCTTTTTATAACTAGCTGATACCCGAACTTTTAGCTGCGTTTAAATTGGGTTTCGTCCCGTGTCGCGTTTATTGTAATGTTCCATTTGGATGGTAGCGTGATTTTAAGTAGCCTATTACCTTCTTCAAGAGCTTTCAAGTGTAAAAGTAAACTTAATTTAAAATATGTTCTGACGCAGCTGGTTACGAAGGAAAGTGTAATCTTACTTATGTAAGATTACACTTTCCTCCGTAACCAGCTGCTTCTAATCCACATCCGTGTGGATGTGATTATGTTAGATAACACTTTTTGTAAGATAACACACAGTTTCTGTTCTTCGTGAATAAGAAAAATAACTATATAAAAACACACAAACAAGCGAGTGAGTAAGTATAATTATTTTTGACATCTACAGATCATCAGTCAAAGATAAAATTCTTACAAAATCAATTAATAATGTAATGGTAGGTGCAATAATATTTTTGCTAATAGATCTTTAATGTTTCTATTACACAAGAATTTGTAAATGATAATCTCTAACGTAGGTATATCTATATATGTAATTAAACTAGCTGTTTCATTTCACTACTAGGAAATTTTCGTTAAATTTAAGTATAAATACTATCTAGATAAAATTTGAAATAAATTGCCGAAAATTCGCAATACGTTACTGTCTTGGCGCCAATTGCGTCAGCCTACTTATGTACATACCTATAGCACATTTAAATTAGCGCGACTTGTCACATTAGTAGATACAAATTAACGCGAATTGCTTGCTTGCAGCGCGATTGCACTAGCAATAACTGCATCTACTACTTGTGTTAAGGTGTTTTAATTGGCCCAACTAGATGATGCAAAACGCTTGCTCGAATGCGGCGCTATTTGAACACGGTATTATGGCTACGCGAGCAATCAGTCACGACAATGCTAATCGCAGGGCAGTGAGGAAGGGAAAGAGCGATGCGATCATTGTATAGCTGCGTTGCTCTCGCGTTTTGTCGAATTTCTGATCATCGTACAATTATTATAAATGTTAATGTTTGCGAGTATGATGTTTGTTACTCTTTCACGTAAAAACTTCTGAACGGATCTGGATGAAATTTGGAATAGATAGATTATAGCCTAGAATATCACGTAGGATACTTTTTAATTTAGGCGCCATAATCGATATCCACGCTGGCGGAGCCGCGGGCAACAATATGTTATATAAAGTTTGCATAAAATATATACATGGAGTCAAGTCCTAGTTTCGTCTATAATTCATATTTGGTACGCCGCTACTGCTTAGTTGATACCTAAAACTAAGTTTCCTTAAAAGTTGAAGTACAAATCCGATACGTACAACATTTTATTGCTTCCTCTTTATCATTCAATGGTGGTGGAGTTATCTGATACTCTTGGTTCTTGGAATTCGTAAGGACAGTATTCACCATGTTTCATAAGTTGAATGAACTTTACGATCGGATTAAAGGAGTTGTTACATAAGAATATTTATGCAACTAACTACGACGCAGCGACGCGGCGACGCCGACGACTTTAAAATAAATACTTTCAAATACAATTATAAATTAAAAAATTAATTAATAAATAATATATAATCAATATAAATTTTAATCTTGTTATGTTATCGAATTAATCATTCAATCAAGGATTAATTAATCAAGCTGTATCATTTGGATTAATATTTATCAAATATATATCACGTTACTTCATTCGCGGATACATTTGCGAACGTAAGCAAGCCAGGCTAGAGCCAAGTCTTAAAATAGGAAAACTTATTAAAATCTACAATAAAAAAATTATTTTGGTTTTTCATGGTGGTGTCCAAAATATTTTCGTTTTATTTGTGAACGGACCAACGAAATCATCGGTTAAATTAAAATTACCCATAAGAACAGACAAAGGGACACGATAGACAACATTAGAAAAAAAACCTAAATATAGATTTTTTAAACTAGTGTCTGTACATTTTAGTTATAAATACATATGTATTTTTATAGATGATAGTAGGAAGGTATTTTTTTATTGTACGATGATTCTGTAAATTACAGGCTGTTTTAATGACCTTATAACGAGTAGGATAAACAAATAACGCAATTTAGGTTATTTTTGTTTATTATTACTAAAACAGGTTGCTTCAATGAAATTTGAAATAGCTAGCTAGAAATCCTACTGATATCTATTTATCACGCAAAAATAAATATAAAAAAATAATGTTTAATTTCCTTTATTTTGGAATATTATTAATATTTTTCCAGGATATCATTCAACGAAATTTTCATATTGCTATAGCAAAATTAGCATTATGACATTTTTAATAGAAAGTTGGAGCCATCAACTCCGATCAAAGCCTACAATAATACAATACCTAGTTTATGTAACAAGGCTCAATATGTTAGTAAACATGGTTACTTAACATATTAATTATAATAGTATTATGTACCTACCTATCATATTATTTTAATAGTTTCTATGTGTAAGGTTTTTTCAATAATAATAATTATTAATAATTAGCAAGAACTTGGCCATGTTTTACATTCAGAAAAAAATGACAACAAAATTGAACCCGTAGACTATAGTCATCACATGACTGATAAAGCTAAATCAGTTAAGCTTAGATTGGATCACATGACCATAAATTTATAATAAATACTGAAAACATAATTATAAATTAACAAGAATTTGTTTACATTTGTGTACTGCTACGTCAAGGAAATACCTAAGGCAGCTACTTAATTAATTATCAGATAATATTTGACAGAAGCAATATAATTAATTTGAGCAAAGCTTTCATTTGTGAAGTATGACGACGCAAGTTATTATCTTAAAACATTAGAAGGATGCAGAAGTAAAAGTCAAAGTCATTTATTTATCTAAAATCTATGCAACAAACTTATGAAATGCATGATACTAAGACTTATCAACGTCAAAAACGTATAGACTTGAGTAATATTTTTTCCTACAGCGAATTTGTGTAGAAAAGGGCCACAACAAGAATTATTGGCATGAAACTCTGGACACTTTTTTTGATTGCCAAAGTATACCATTTACAATTTAGTATAAGTTAAAATGTATGGTATAAGGGATAGAGTGAATTTTATTGACATAATAATGACATTTGCAAAGCCGTGGACAGCTTTTTTTATACGACTTGGTTGGCAATCAAGCATACGGCCCGCCTGATGTACCGTAGCCTATGGACGCTTGCAATACCAAAGGTATCACTTGCGTGTTGCTAGCCCATTTTTTTACACTAAGGCTTTAGGATGGGAGTTTCCCTGGGATAGGAATATGTTTATTTCAAAACGCATCTCTAAATGAGCGCTGGAGCATATACTCATACACAGGAACATAACTATACCGCTGTGCAATAGCGAATAGGCTTTTTATCGCGATAACCGACATCCACGCGGGCGGACCCTCGGACTACAGCTAGTATTATAAATGCGAAAGTAACTCTGTTTGTATGTATGTTTGTTACCTTTTTAAGACTAAATGGCTGAACAGATCTTAATGAAATTTGGCACGGAAATAGATGGTATCCTGGAGAAAGACATAAGATACATTTTTACCGCCATAAACGACGTCCACGCGAACAGAGCCGCGGCTACAGCTAGTTTGGTATAATATAAAGTACTTTAGTTAGTTTAATTAGTGCAAATTTTACAATAGGTCCGTGTGGTGACGGATTAAGAATACAAATGTCACCACCCCGTGGGTGTCGTAAGAGTCGTCTAAGGTAATAAGCCAGGCAGACAATATCCACTGCAAGAGAGGGAAAACTCGAAACAAAACCCTATACCAACCTGTCTGGCCAGCGTAGTATAGTAGGCTAATATTCCCCCAAATTTATGGAGGAGACCTGTGCCTAGCAGTGGGACGTTTATGGGTTGAGATGATGAAATGTTACAATATACTTTACTTACTCAATGATTTTGCGTCCGCGTTTCTGTAGTTACCATTCATGTTACTGTATGAGAGAGGGCTGTTTCGATCACCTGGTAAACAACAAAGATAAAGATTAATACATTTATTCATACAAATATACTTTCTTTTCTCTCCGATTACCTATATTATACTACGATTTACGGTGGCCGAAATTCGACTAAATGAGCAGTGTAGACATGTACTTATACTAAGGGACACAACTACACCGCTGTGTCTAGTTATTTGGCTGTAGTCTTCTGTAAGGTGGAGGTCCTTCTCTAGTCGAGCTTGTTCGCTTGCATGGTGCCCTACCTTTCTGGCCAGTAGTTATTATATTGTTGCACATACTAGTTTATCCAGAATTGCCTGGCGCTTGTTTCATTCTACTAACAATGGCTGGCTAATATCTACGTTTATTATATAAATTAACTTACCCATACCAACAGGTGTTGCAGATCCAGATTCGTCTCCTTTGAGGGGTATTATAATTCTTGGCGACTGTTTCTCACTAGCAGAATCCTAGAAAAATGATAAACGATTTTGATTTCTTAAATACTTATGATCCGGTTTGCAAAAAGGTTATTATGATTTATTATCTGCTATCGGTAAAGAAAACATTGTGACGAAATAGTGAGTAAAATTATAACAAACTTGTTCCATCGGAGTATGAGAGTGCCTATATAATACATATATAGATATATTTATATAGCTATAACCGATGGCTACTCTCTATCAAAATACGATGCCGTTACTAGTAACTATTTAGTAATCTGTGCCGTTACTGAAACCCGGTTAGGTGGATATTCGTATTGTTTACTATTATTGCAATCCATAAGCTATATGTATACGGCCATATTTGCAAACAAGCATACATTCATGCTTGTTTGTTAAATAATATAACAAGAATTCGCAATTGGCTGCTAACAGAAGTGTAATAAATTGATATACTCGTTGTTGGGCAAAAAACCGGCGATCGTGAACATCGAAAGCCGAATAAAATCGGATTAATAACTTCATTAGCCGCTTGTTTCTCTCGATCGACACCACTCTATATTTCACTATAATCCCATTACGTTGTTCCCCGTTTCTCTGTTGTGAATTTCGGCCAACGTTCAGTATAAAGGCTCCGTAAAAAAAGTTTTGTATGGCACGATACGTTCATAAACTTCGGTGTGTTGTTTAAAGGGATTCCATTAAAATTTCATAGACAATATTGATGCTGTTTTTATATTGTAAGCAGTTTTAATTTTTCATATTTTTTGCTGATATTTTAAGGTTTTGTTTACCTACTCATATTATACATATTCGCTAATTAGTCTTTAACTTAGCTCATATTAATTCTGTACCACAAATTAAAAAAATATGCCCTAATTTTTTCAGTCATAATAGCAACGTATACCTACATTTCACCATTGCTGCACCCAGAAGTGGGACATAGACTATCAAGGAAGCTAAAAGGGTTTTAACGCCTTAATCCACACACTCTAACCTAATCAGGATTGGTGGATCAGACACATTACATCTTTAGGATTTTTTCTCAGATAGGTGGGTTATCTCACTATGTTATCCATTGAGGTAAACATATAGAGATGCAATTCCATGCAGTTTATGTCAAAATATTGAAGTCAGCTTTTCACTCGCGACAAGCTCGGTGTTGCACACTCTATAAAAAAAATCCCTTAATTTAATTAAATTTTTTGATCAGATGTAATTTAATTTTTGAAATAATTGTATTATTGAAATTGGAACATATTCAATTAGATTAATTACATTGAATGTTATAATTTTCAACCTACATATTATGGAGGTCAGCAGGAAAATTTTGTTAAAGTTTTTGTTATTTTGTTTGTTTTTCATTTGACAATATAAATTTAATTATTTTCTTATTTAATATTTGATTTAACTAATTTAAAAATTGATAATTTTTTTTTTAATTATTTAAATCATTTTTTTAACTAATTTTAAATTTAATAAAAATGAAACAAATCTATTTTAAATATATTTCATTTAAATTTAAATAATATATATTTCATTCAATACAAAAACCTCCCATAAACACGGGGAAACCGAACGTGGTTTTAACTGACAACCCTGAACTATGTGTTAGCCGCCAATATTTTTAATTAGTTTTTTTTTATGATTTACAACAATAATTAATTGAAAACACAATTATCTTACATGTGAAAAGTAATTTCGTTTGCCTTGTTACACTTTTGCGAAACGTGCGTTTCGAAATCGCAAAATTTCACCATACATTTACTCATTTTCTTGTTTCGCGCCATTCGAACGCCATGCTCGTGACAAAACAAAAGACAACCTAACACATGCCCCGGGGCATGTGTTAGGTGGTAGTGTGTTTTCGCGGTTATTGCTTATCTAGTGAAACATATAAATCTATGATGTTATCCGTCACCGTTAGCATACGGTAATTTCAGCTTTTTTGACTTAGTAGTTTTGACTGTGCGTTGATCGTCAGCCTATGTGTTATTCCAGACCATAATCTATCTCTGTGCCAAATTTCGTCCAGATCCGTTCAGTAGTTTTTACGTGAAAGAGTAACAAACATCCATCCATCCATATATCCATCCATCCATCCATACTCACAAACTTTCACAATTATAATATTAGTAAGAACTAGCTGACCCGTGCCCACTTCGTTGGACAATTTATTGGGTTAAAATATAGCCTAGAACACTCACAAATAACGTGGCTTTCTATTGGTAAAATAATTTTAAAAATCGGTTCAGTAAATCCACAGATTAGTTGTCCAGTGGTCGCAGTATGCGCTTGCTGTGCACGAGGTTGTGGGTTCGATTCCCACACAGGACAAAACTTTGTGAGACCCACAAAGAGTTGTTCTGGGTCTGGATGTAATTTGTGTCCGTTAATTGTATGTTTGTAAAGTCCCCTTCGACACAGAGCTTTTCTCTAGAGCGGGAGTTACATTTAAAAAAAAGGATTACCCCCTACAACCTCACAAACTTACAAACTTTACCTCTTT
The DNA here is from genome assembly GCA_947095525.1 of Trisateles emortualis. NCBI lineage: Eukaryota > Metazoa > Arthropoda > Insecta > Lepidoptera > Erebidae > Trisateles > Trisateles emortualis. Next base: position 11,875,681 of record OX352736.1, on the reverse strand, counting down.
ATAATAGTAATCATAGATAGACAGACTATCATGTACAAAATATAATCATCACTCTAGTATCTAGTTGCTAAGCGTACTACCTCGTGGTAAAACACGTGAAGAAATAATAAAATTCAGCTGAGGAACGATAATATCTAATTAATTAATTTCGTCATTACATATTGTATTGATTGATGACTTTTAGACAAAGAAGCAGTAGGCTTCATTGTCTTAAAGTGTACCACCACGACCATCTGATCTAAACTAGGCAGGCCCTTTACTATGGCCATCAGACAACTAGTAATCCTAATTATGTTTCTCTCAATACATACAATTGGGGCAGAAAGGTTCTGGAGTGGCGATCACGAATTGGATGAAGCAGCATGGGCAGGCCTCCAACAAGATGACCTGATAAAGGTGGCGGGTTGCAGATGAATAAGGTCAGCCCAGGACCGAACGCTGTGGCAATCTTTGAGGGAGGCCTATGTCCAGCAGTGGACGTGTTTCAGTTGAGATAATGATAAAATACATACATATTATTAGTAAAATTGCACCCTGACAAAGGGTGAAGGATCATGCTTCTCACACACATATTTGACCTTGGGCAACTTGGGACAACTCACACTCGGCCATCTGATCCTAAACTAGACTGAGCCTATCCTGACTATCAAAACCGGACAACAGATAAACATACTTACTTATATACATATTTCTAAGTACATCATATTGCCTAATATTGGTACATCAATTTATTAATTATTCATCAGTATTCATTTTATGTGTGTATCGGCCGTAGTTTAATATTTTGAAAAAGAAGGCGTTTTTTATAGATTTGGCTAGGGTATCATGAACTGATTCATCGCTTTTAGGTATCCTTCTAGTTACATCGCCTTCCTGTATAGTTCCTAAGCCTACTAAATAACAAATTCCGATAGCTAAACAGCAGCATATATTATCAGTTTATCAATCAAAACGTTGAAAAGATTAAAATTCAATTAATAATGATTGTCACATGCACAATCTGTAAATGAATATTTCAATTGAGCGTGTTCCATAACCTGTAAAGGAAATAAAAAGTAGAGATCGAATTTTCATTAGGTGAGGCGTTGGGGCGGCACGGTGTCCGCACTTGGAATTAACAGGGTTCGAGAGAGGGTGAGTAGAGGTAGTAGGTAGGTACAGTGTGGGTATGAGGGTGGCTCGCGGCCGGCTGGACTCAAAAGGTTTACAGTTGGCTGCGCGAGAGTGACCCGCCTCACAAACACGGCCCGCGCTCGGCGCTCGACGATATGGAGCGGTAACCACGCTTTATAAACATTTTGTCATTTTATTTTTGTAACTCAAAAGATTGTTTTAATAGCTTTTATTGATTTTTATGTTATTAAAATCCATATTATTGAATATAGACAAAACAGTCACGTGAATAGGTAAAGACAAAACATGACTGGCCTGTTGAGGACAAAACTTTGATTTATAAATATTATTATGTGTATGTTTGTAGTCCCCTGCAACGCAAGGTTTATTTCCTAGTGCGGGTTGTCTTTTTAGAAAGAAAAAATAAAATTAATATTATTTCAATGCCTTTTCCCCTTTACCCACCGATTTTCTTTTTTTGATGACTAACTTAAGTGTTATGATTTTTTTTCTGGCATATTTTTTTTCCACATCTCAATTTAACCGCTGGGTAATCTTAAGTATTATTGGACAACTTACACAAGGCTATCTTAACTCAAACTAGACACTGTCTGGACTTCTGCAACCAGACAACAGATAAACATACTTCTAAATGTATTGATGTGGGAGCAAATATTTCTTTTCTTTCAAAAATACACATATTGGTAGATAAATTATTGTTTGTGGTTGAACAAAGAATCGTATTTCATCATGATCATTATCTCAGCCAAAAGACGTCCACTGCTGGACATAGGCCTCCCCTAAGGATTTCCACAATTCTCAATTCTGATCCACAATTCTCAATTCTGAGCCGACCGACGATCTGGTAAAGAAGTCGTACTTTGTTCTGGTAAAGATTCGATTGGTGGGTACCAAGGAAAAAAAATCCTTTCACACACGACACAAAATTTCCTTGGTGGGAATCGAATCTACAACCTCCAACTGAGCAATCAGGGTCACAAACTACAAAATCAACAAGCCAGCTAAGATTTAATATATTTCTGAAGGTACATCCATAAGGTATATCCATATATTCCTTTCGTAAAAATCATTACAACCCATTGCGCCCATATATACGAATTCGTTGTTTAAACTACAGGCAGGGCTTAAAATAAATTTACTTTGAAAACAGGCCAAAATACCCTGTTGCAAATATTGCTATTTATTTAAAAAAATACGATATTATCTTTAAAAAAATATCGTGACTAAATATGAGTACAAAAATAATCAGATTATATAGATAAGTAATCATAATTACGTGTCGTCACATTAATTTTACGGTTTTGATTTGTTGTTGATATTTACTATTTATTTATCATTTGAGACAGGTCATATGAAGTATTTTTATAATATTTTTTTATGGTATATCTGATCCACCAATCAACTAACTGGCTTTAGGCCAGCGCCAAGCGTAGCGTAATGTAATAATAATAATACTCTTTATTGTACACCAAAAAGATTGACCATAAATTAAAAGAAAATAAATCAAAAATGAGCAACTGTACAATGGGCGGTCTTATCGCTCAAAGCGATCTCTACCAGACAACCTTAGGATGGACTTTGTCATAGAGAAAACGGTAGTTTGTGGTGTACTAACATAATGTATATTATAATCCATAATTATATATATATATATTTTTTATACTACTTGGGTGGCAAACAAGCATATGGCCCGCCTGATGTTAAGCAGTATCCGTAGCCTATAGACGCTTGCATTACCAGAGGTATCACTTGCGTGTTGCCAACCCATTTTTTTACACCAGGGCTTTAAGATGGAAGTAACCCTGGGATAGGAATACGTTTGTTTCAAAACGCATTCCTAAATGAGCGCTGGAGACCTGTACTCACACACAGGAACACAACTACACCGCTGTGTGTAGTCATTTGGCTGTGGTCTTCTGTAAGGTGGAGGTCCTTCCCCAGTCGGGCTTGCTCGCCAGTATGGTACCCATATTACATACTTATACTTATATATATATATATATATTACCTACTTATACCTATATATTATATATACAAATACATAAATATTACATAATATGATAAAGATCCTTACTACAATGTAGGATTGTAGTAAGGATCTTTATCAGCACGCGAGTTTTATTTAGAATTAATTTAAAAGTTATTTATTGTATCAAAAACATCTTACATAATAATCCCACTTAGTAAATCCCTTGTATCGGGGATACTTGTGTCGGGATTGTCTCGCTACTTTACCCTAAAAAATTTTTAGACCAATTTTACCAAGGCTGCGATAACTGCTTACCATTAGATGAGCCGTATGCTTGCCACCTCAGTAGTATGATTTCTTTATCACATAGTTATATCTATTATTATATCTATCATTACAGGAACCATTAAACCCACATAATCAGATATTACTGTTCTAATTTTAATCTGCTTAACTTTTACGGGAAATAATATAAGTGACTATATTTCCGCCAATAATGCTTAATTAAATGTGGTGGCTGAATGGGAAAGTAACCGACACATGAAGTTAAAGTGCTATCCCGGGTAGCAGAACCAAAGTTATTGTATATTTTTGTATTTTATGAAATTAATACGTAGATATTAATCTTATTTATATATGTATCTTTATTTCCTTATATATAGTAGGTACACCACGAGGTACCACTTCTTCTGCAACAAAATTCATCCAAAAGTATTTTTATTTATTTAGATATTATTATTTGGTGTGCAATAAAGAATATTCTATTTAAATGATTCACCATCTGTTTACGGTGAAGAAAAACATTGTGTAGAAGCCCACGTATCTCAGAAGAAATTAGTAAGGCTTGTCTGATTCACCAATTCGCATTTAGCTAGTGATAGCGCGGATTTCACATCAGCAAATCTTGATAGAAGATAGGAGACCTGTGCCCGTCACCACTGACACTATTATTATTCTTTTTTTTAAGTTAAATATTCAAATATACGTAGTTAGCGCAGGTCTCCACGTTAAAAAGGCACCTTTGGACAAATTAGATACAGATTAAACAAGTTTTTATCAATAATTCGCTCATATGATGGCCACTCGCTCATAGCACTGTTACAGTTTCAAGGTATTTATCGTTATAAACTCTGATAACCTTCGCACAAATCATGAAACCTATATTGCGAGTGCAAGATACTATAGAAGGTCAAATTATTTTTGTATTATTCGGATTATTTTGACAGAGAAGACAAATTTACTAAGTGTTTCATTGATATTTATCGATATTTATCGACTGCCTCGATGGTCCAGTGGTCGCAGTATGCGCCTGCTGTGCACGAGGTTTTGTGGGTTCGATTCCCACACAGGATAAAGCTTTGTGTGATCCTCAAAGAATTGTTCTGAGTCTGGGTGTAATTTGTGTCCGTTAATTGAATGTTTGTAAAGACCCTGCGACACAGAGCTTGTTCTCTAGTGCGGGAGTTGTCTTTTTTATAATGATTAATGATTTATAAATAATTTTAATTAGGGATAGTCATTAATTATTCGGAAGATGAGCTAATCTGATACTTTTTTTAAACTCCCGCACTTGGGATCTAGAGCTGTGTCACGTAAAACATACATTAACGTACACAAAGTACACCGAGACTCGGTTCAAACATTTACGAATCACATTGTTTTTTGTCCCCACACGGCGGCTGCGCAGTGGCTAATGGCGAGGTAACTAGTTAAGCCACTGAACCAACAGTGCAGGCACTCATTTGCATGGTATTAATATTCGTAATTCACAAATGACTGTGACTAAACTAGCTGGCAATTATAAAAATAGCCAGCTAGTTTTATTACATGTACGATTTGTTCCAGATTCGTCATCTTCCAAATTGGTCATATTCCAGATTCGTCATATTTCAAACTTGTCATAGTACATACATATGAAATCGTGGATAGGTGCTTTCAAGATTAGTATCAGGACAGACATTGGTTTTCTCAAAATTTTCCACTTTTAAAGGTCTGTTGTTAGAGGACTCCATTTTGAGTTAAGCTCACCTTTGTACATAATGCGACATAAGAATTGCCATTGTGTTTTTCTAAATTAGCGATGTTTATATCCCCGTGTGTATACATAAAACGTAGGACCAACTCCTATGGCCTCATCTCTCTTTGGTCGTGTCGGATTTCCGTCCCAATGAGGGAAAAAAAATGCACTTGTGTTTGCGCATACACTAGTGCACTATAATATATCCGTTGAGATAAGCCGTCGTGACCGAAATTCGGTTAGGAGGACATTGCAATGTTAAGGAAAATAAATATCGTTAATCATTTGTTTTATTAGCTACCACGAAACGCAATAAATAAATAGCATGTCTGAATAAAAACTTAAATATAGAAAACATATAAAAAATCAATAAAAATATCAATACGTTATCGTGATAGGAAATCCCATAGATACTAGATAAAATGTTGTAGATAGATAAGTGTTATTCATGAGAATGTTATTGCACTGCTATTGATTTAATTGTTATATTATAGTCAGTACCTACGCATATAAATATATGATTAGGTATATGGTAACTTCGTGAGGAAACCCATATGGTTAGAAGAAATTCTAAAGACATGTCTGATTTACCAACCCGTATTAGACCAGCGTGTGTGACTCAAGGCTAAAACTCATTCTCTTTCTTGATAAATGAGATGAGACGTGCCCACCAGTGGGAAATAATGTATATGGCGAGGTATATTAAATGGTAAATGTAAAGAAAGAAAGAAAGAAAGAAATATAAAATGTTTATTTGGCACAATAAAGACACGTTACAAAATAAAAATTGAAAGAAAAATCAAAGAAACAGAAAAAAAAGAATACATAGTATGTGTCTCACAGTGCCAAATTAGGATCTAGCTCAGCATATGCTAGACAATATCTAGCGCTGGTTTTCAGCTAGACCCTTAAATAAATATATGTATTTTGTAAAGCTCAAAGGTCAGCTCAAGACCAAATATACCGATACTGTAGGAATCGTTGTGGCAGGTCTATGTTCAATATTGGACATGCTTCAAGTGTGATGATGATATGGTAAAATCCTGTGTGGGAATCGAACCCACAACCTCGTGCATAGCAGGCGGTCACTGGACCACCGAGGCAGTAATTAACGGTAACGGCTTTAACGGTAGTTAAATCGAAAAATCTAAAAGCAAATGTATGGTATTTGAAGTAAGACATTATATCGTAAACTTACATCAAATCCTTATACATTTGCTTCTTTTGATTTTTCAAAAACAACGCATTAATATGGTACTATGAAGCTGGTATTATGGTTTTCTGCAATTAGAACGTGGCCATAGGAACTCCTCAACGAAACAAAACTTATTAGAAGTGTCATTTAACAATAAGACAATTTTTTTTTCTTATATTTTAGAAAGACAACTCCCGCACTAGAGAACAAGCTCTGTGTCGTTGGGGTCTTTACAAACATACAATTAACGGACACAAAGTACACCCAGACTCAAGACAACTCTTTGTAGATCACACAAAGTTTTATCCTGCGTGGGAATCGAACCCACAACCTCGTGCACAGCAGGCGCATACTGCGGCCACTGGACCTCCAAGGCAATCAATTGATATGATTTGATGCGTAAAACCGGCTAAACTACGAAAATATGTTTAATTTTTTTTATCGATGCCAATGTGCTCTTTCAGTAATAAAGTCCCAATATGGCGTAATGCAAAAAGACTTAGTAGGTACGTAACGACAATGTGTTCTATCTGAAGTAGAAACTAGCAAAACCGTTTACTTATCTGTGATTGATTACATACTTTATTAATCGTATGTTAAGTCTGTAAATATTTATAACAAAGTAATTTATAATCTATTTGGACTAAATGATAAATAAATTAAAGCAAATTTAAGTAACGCGTAAATCTCTACCAGTGCTAAATCAATAACAAGATACTTTAGTAGATAAGAGCAAATTCTGATCATAATATGTTTAGAATTTGCTCTTAATATTTAATTATACTTAACATATTATGTTATAATTATGAAGTTCATCTATAAGTTAGTATTTGTTCCAGATACCTCGTGTGATTTTTCTAGGATAAAAGTAGCCCATGTGCTATCTTAGACTTTAATCTATCTCTGTGCCAAATTTCATCCGGATATGTTCAGCCGTTTTGGCGTGATTGAGTAACGAACATCCATTCATCATCCAAACATTTCAATTAAGATAATTGGTGGTAAAATATTTAAGGATTATGGCGTAAAGAAACTGAGCGGGATTTCGAACTCTAGATATTTATTTACCGGTAAAAGCTGTGCAAAAAAGCGTATCTACGGCCTTGCTATGGTAGGAGTATTATTCTATCCTAGGATAGTGAAATTGTTATTTTAAAAACAGTTTCCTTTTGATTTGTTTTTATCTATAAAGGTAATTAACTATATATACAGTTAATTATCTATATATAGTTAATTATCTATACGTATATATATTTTAACAGTTCTTCCCCAGATTACGCATAGTGAGGCAAATAATTCATAGAAAGATAAAGAACCTATCGTATGTGTCTACTTACGTCTAAAATGCATAATTTAATGTATCTATACTATTACAAGCTTTCGCTCGCGACTTCAGTCAGTCAGGAAACCAGTCAATCAGTCAGTACTTTGAATTTTATTTATATGCTTCCTACTAATATTATAAACGCGAAAGTTTGTAAGTATGGATGGATGGATGGATGTTTGTTACTCTTTCACGTAAAAACTACTGAACGTATCTGGATGAAATTTGGCACAGAGATAGATTATGGTCTGGAATAACACATAGGCATATTTTTACGGCGATAACCAACATCTACGCGGGCGGAGCCGCGGGCAATAGGTAGTAGATTATAAATGCAAAAAATTTAATGGATATGGTATAATGGTAACTTTATTAACTCAATCACGTCGAAACGGATGAAATTTGACATGGATCACACGTCGTCTGGAATAGCACTTTATATTTTGGAAAAAATAATAAACTGTTCCCGTGGGATTGGATAACAGATATACTTACACTTCGCTCGAGGTCAGCAGCATAATTGACGTTTCTTGGCGGTCTCTTTCTAGCAGCTCGTGCGGCTGAAGCTGTCAAGAAGTTTCCGGAGGCAGGTCCCGGTTGTGACATCGTACGTCTGCGCTCTGGTTGATCCTCAGTGACGGAACCATTACCAACTGACACATTTTGTACCTGATAGAAAAATATAATAACTGATTAATGTAAAATTTTGGCACAGTATAAAATGTAAAGACTGCATAAACTTATGAGGTTCTGGATTCGATTGCTGGGTCAGTAAAAGTATTAGTGGGTTCTTCTGTTCGAATATTTTCAATATAAGCAAGGAGTCTAAAATGATATTGTACCCGATATTGCTGGCGAAATGTGGGTGTATTTGACTCAACCTATCCCTTCGTAGAAAAAGTGTACTATTATGTATAAAAATATCGTTATAATGGCAAATATAATTATAATGGAAAGGTAACAATTGTGCGTTCTAAGTTATAATAATAATACGGATATATTAAATAATAGCTGTTGCCTGCGGCTCTACCCGCGTGAATATCGGTTATGGTGGTACAGGATACCATATTTCTTTGAGAAAGTTGATTAGGATCCATTAACGTACACAGTTACGATTTCATCATCCATTTTAATATTATAAATGCAAAAGTAACTCTAAATAAATAGCTGATTTAATCGTGAAAAGATAACAAACAAACATACATATAAACATACATACAAACAGACTTACTTTCGCATTTATTAATAAAGATGATATGAAATACTGTTTGCGTTGTGCTAGTGCATCTTGTTTTTTCGGCAAAATATTTTATAAATCTCTGCTTTTCTGGCAAAACAGATTTCAAATACTCTGTTCCGTTCAGGGCTTTCTTTTCTCTATCAAGATTATACTTTCCATTTCTGCTACATTATTATTCACATCATAAAAGACAATTCACATTGTCTTTTACGATATTTCTAATCTTTAATCGCAATTACTTAGTAAAAACATATTGATAAACATATGTAGGTATATAAGAATCAGATGTGCAACTATTACTAATCAAAACTCGAAATGCAAATATAATATGAAAAATGATATCATCCTAACCAAATTTTGATCACAGCGAGGTATAATCTCGAAGGTGACTGGCCACATAGTGCACAAGTGTGTGCGCAAACACAGGTTCACTCTTTATTCCGCTCTCTCAATCCGATGGGACGGCACTGACGACTGGAGACGGCTAATTCAAAAAACCCAATGTCTTTTTTTGGCCCGCTTTGGGAATCGAACCCGCGTCCTTATGGCCACCAATTGCACTTAACAACAACTAGATAACAACGGCACCGAGGCAGTTAATTAATAAATCTAGGGCACAAAACGCTGTATCCAATCTGATTGAGCTCCAGTGTCCTAAACAACAATTCACCAATATTCAACCATTCAGGTTTATCGCGTCTTAATTGGATGTTACCTATTGTATCAGGGTTAACAATGGGAGCGCACGTCGATGAAAAGGGTGTATACACACTAGAGAATATGCTGCAAATGCACTGTATTTTTTCTGTCACTGTAACATGATGTACAGGGCAGTAGCTAGCGCAAGTGCGTATTAGAGTTGTAAGTATTTTAGAATTTTTTATTAAGATCGAAAATAATTCGCTATGAGAACGTCATGATTTACCTCTTTTTTTGCGACAGGCAGATGACACGTACACGATACGTAGTGTGGTATATTTGTATGTTGTTATCGAATGCCACATGAACAAACTATAATTCAATTGCGACACAAAATGCACTTTCTGCAATTTTGGTATCAAAATAAAGTTGTCATATTTAGTCGAAAACTAATCGCTATAAAAACGTCATAGTACGGTCTCAGATATGCCCAGCTATGCTGCAGCACATTCACTGATGTGTACGAGTCCTAAAGCTGTTGTGAATATGTTATGCGGTATGCCCTATTCTGGTATAAACTGAGGCTTATAGTGCCATGGTTTGGTCTCAATCAGCGTGAAATACGGAGAGCAGACGGGCCGGCCCTCGGCTCTGATACTCCAAATAATGCTTGTTATTTAGTTAAACATTATCGCCGGGTGCTTGGTGTATTGTGTACCTAGGCTTTGATTCAATTAAACTCAAGCTCATATTCATATAGATCACACTTTGACACACTTATGCAGTCAATCAAAAATACCAAGAGACGAGAATAACTGAATTATCCCCAAGATTTTTAGTATAAATTTCGTTTTAATTCTTATAAGAAACAGTTTTTTATACTTCTATATGATGGGTAACCATTTGCCTATGGACGATTGACGACCCTTTAAAAACCTATAACTTCTTTCTTAAAGAACTTCATGCTATAAGTAGTGTCTCAAAAAAACCTTGGCAGGAAGCTCAAAATCAAAAGGCGAATAATTTTTTTTATTGTTTAAAATATGTGATTTTCCGACATTCCTTCAAAATAATGGACAATCTTAAAATATTATCTCTAAAACGATTAACGAGATTTTTAGCACTAACTAACCTTCGACCCTGTTATATACTTTTTATGGGACATGTAACCTAGCTTGTATATTGTACTTGTACATATATTTTGCGTATTCCTCTTTTATTTTTTGCTGAAATAAATAAAAATAATAATAGTAATATTTTGAAATTCCAAAATAATAGAATTATGTGCCTCTCAGAAAGGAGGTACAAACAATGAAAACAAAATTTCTAAGGAATTGTTAAAGTTATCTTAGATATATTTAATTTTGTTTGTTCGTTTTCTAGAGTATATCGTATACCTATTATCCCTACTATCTAATACTTCCACATGATAAATTTTGACGAGTTCTGTATATTGTGCGACGGAAAGTTTCTGACAAAATAAAATCATAAAAATATACTACTCAAATAGTTATAAATAATATATTTATTATAACTCAGGAATGAAAATTCTGAAAAAAATGCTTATCTATGAGATCAAAATAACATAAGTGTCTGATGATAAGATTGACCAATAGTTTAAAGGAATTCCGGAAAATCACATCTTTTTAAATTGATTGTCGTAGATTTGATTTTGTTACAATGATAAAAAAAATGTTTTATTACAACTTGGTACTTTCCTCAAACTAAAAATGCAATCAGTAACATGCAAAGAGTTCGTTTAACTTTAACCTGTGTATCTATGTATTTTTTTATTTAGCCCTGTCTCGCGAGAGATTATACACATACACTCAACGGGCACAAAATACCCCCATAGTCGGCACAGCCATTAGTGATAAATAGATTACACCATATTTTGTCCTTTGTCGGGATCAAATACACAAACACGCCACACAGTGGTAAATGACGAGGTAACCACGAATCAGCCGTGCAGTCAAACTATAAATAATAGTCTGGAAGAGATCGCTCTTGGCGATAAGACCGCCCATTGTAGATACTGCTAGTTTACATTTTTGTTCAGAATTATGTATAAAATTATGTATGGTAACAATAAAGTTATTATAAAGTAACGGTACGGTATATACATATATTCTTTATAATTTATTATTATAAAGAATATTATTATTATTATATTAACACGGTAACAGATTACTCACCCCCGGATCAGGAGCCGTGGGTGAAATATCAGCAGCTTCATCTTCCCCGAACTGTTGCAAAGATGTTTCCGAATGTGATTTATGATTTAATTTTCCTCTATTCATAATTTCATTGAAAACTTCTCGTTTAGAAGTCGCAGCGTCCGTCATTATGTTATTTTATTATATTACACGAACTTTTTATTAAAAATTTAATAATTAATTTATTTAATCACGGTATGTGGACAGCATATTTATTTGTACACTTAGTTTGTGCGATTTAGATTGCAAATGAATTAATATAAAAAAAATTGTGATCGGTATCTGTTATCAAGCCGAGACATATCTATAATAAAGGTATAATTATCGGCGCCGCTTACATACCTACGTCAGTTGCTTCCTCTTTGTTCTATTTCCCATTTAAGGGGCCAGTTAATAATAATAATGGTGGATATGGTATGCTAGCTGTTGCCCGTGGCTCCACCCTCGTGTATGTTCGTTATCGCGATAAGAAATATCTTATTTAATTTCCTAGGATACCATCTATCTCCTAGCCAAATTTTATTACGATTCATTCAGCCATTTAGTCGTGAAAAGGTAAAAACAATCATATATACATGTAAATTACCAAACATATGTATCACACCCATCTTTAGCCGGCTTTGAGCTGATTACTAAGACTTTCTCGACAAGAAAAGCAGGTATTAAATCAAATAAAATATTTGTTTATTCTTTAAATTTCACGTTGAAGTACCTAGTATTTATTCCGTCTGCCAATGAGCGAATCTATTCATTCATATTTAAATCCTTACTAATATTATAAATGTGAAAGTTTGTAAGAATGGATGGATGGATGTTTGTTACTCTTTCACGTAAAAACTACTGAACGGATCTGGATGAAATTTGGCACACAGATAGATTATGGTCTGTAATAATACATAGGCTACTTTTTGCAGCGATAACCGACATCCACGCGGGCGGAGCCGCGGGCAAGAGCTAGTTATACATATAATAAGAAAAAAAATATACAAATTTTTGTATATTATAATCTTTCTATACATATTAAATTATCGTATCTGCGATCTCAGTGGTTCTGGTGTATTTAAACGCATACCGCATACTTTTTGGTCAGCATCAAGCTCCTGATATTGCAAACTTCCAAGGGGTACGTAAATTGCTTACCAACAGACGGACCGCGGCCGTACTTAAGCTTGTATGTCACAAAATAAAACTATCTATTTCAGGGTCAAACTGAAAACCCGTGATAGATATTATATTATCTTTAATGTGCCAAATATATATTTTTTAATTATTATATTATATTATTTAATTCATTCTTTTGGTCATTTTAATTATTTTATCATTAAGAATTATTGTTTATGTTATATTTTAAGTTAAGGATTGAGGTAAAATTTCAATACAATGTAGTAATATTGTTTTTTTTTAAATAAATGAAATGAATATTTCTTTCTTACATTGCCGTCCCGATTCTCTACTTACTGTGCAATTAGCCTCATTGATGATATTACGATTAGGTACTTTTCTTTATATCTGTCCGTTACCGTTAATAAGGTATTTATTGTCTTTTTAGTGGAAATATACTTGAATCTTTTTATTACCATTAGCGAATATGGCTATTATTATCGTTGTAATCATAAGCTTTACTTAATTATTATAATAAACAAGTGTGATTTTTTATAATAATAATAGTCGTCAGAACCGATTTAGGTCACGGTGGTCAATCTCTACGGAGATCAGCCAACTGCGCAGGACATCTTCTGGATTATTTTATGAATTCAATAATGAATTGAATCATATTGAATTTTGGACATTGACAACTTTAAAGCTAGGTAATAAAGTTGACATCTTGCACTTTTTTTTTTAAAGTCAACTCCCGCACTAGAGAACAAGCTCTATGTCGCGGAGGGCAATTAACGGACACAAATTACTCCCAGACTCAGAACAATTCTTCGTGGGTCACACAAAGTTTTGTCCTGTGTGGGAATCGAACCCACAACCTCGTGCACAGCTGACGCATACTTACTGCGGCCACTGGACCACCAAGGCAGTATTGGAAATAAATCGCTATATATACGTCGCGTATTAATATAATAGGTATATGTAATTCGCGTCTCATATTAATATATATATTTACTACTAACTCACTCCAACTTCACCCGTGCTAAACTTAACTTAGCACTTAGCAGTTTTGAAAATGCATTAATCGACAATTAGGGCAACTTGTTAACTAAAACGAGTTGTCTAAAAAAATGGACTATGCCGATTATTGTTCAAGATTTACGGGTGGTGCTGCTGTCGGCATGTCAGATTTTCTAGAAAGGAAATCTGCCGGGTCCGCTAGTATTGGCATACGTTTAGGTATATGTATTACGATGATAGCTGCACTTGTATAAAATTTGTATTGCACTCAATAAACACGGCATTTTCTATATCAATGGGTTGATTTTACATGATAATAATGATAAAGATCATTTATTACGATGATTCATTAAATAAAGGTTAATGTTCCATTGATTTACTTTTATAACAACAAGGACAATGTAATGCAATTTGAGTGCACGTGTGGCACGTGTGGTCTAGCGGTTAAGATGGTCACCTCGTGACCAACACAACGCTGAATGTTGTGGAATCAATTCCCAGTCAGGACAATTTTTTTTGTGTGATCCATAAATGTTCCAATTCTGGGCGTTTTTTTTTGTGTTTGTGATTTTTTAAAACGAAAATTCCCGTACTAGAAAACAACCTCTGTGTCGCGGGGGACTTTACCAACATACAATTAACCGACACAAATTACACCCAGACTCAGAACAACTCTTAGTATGTCACACAAAGTTTTGTCCAGTGTGGGAATCGAACCCACAACCTTGTGCACAGCAGGCTCATAGTGTGGCCACTGGACTACCAAGGCAGTCATTGTATGAGTAAAGTCCCCCGCAATACACGGCTTGTTTCCTTGTGAGGGAGTGCCTAGAAAAAAGTGATAAACAAATGTGTAATGCAACGAAGCTAAAATAAAAACGTATGTTACATTTTCTTAAACTACTTGGGTGGCATACAAGCTTACGGCCCGCCTGATGTTAAGCGGTTACCGTAGCCTATGGGCGCTTGCAATACCAGAGGTATTAGTTGCGTGTTGCAGACCCATTTTTTTACACCAGGGCAGAGAGAGAGAGGGCAGGGCAGAGAGAGAGAGACAGGGATTCTTCATCTTAAAGATGGTATATGTATCCCTGTCTCTCTCTCTCATTTTTCCCGTCTATTTATACAACATGGTGGTGGAGTCAGCCATTTTCGTGTTCTTTTTCCAAGATGGAGTATCCCTGGGATAGGAAAATGTTTCTTTCAATACGCATCCCTAAATGATAAATGACTACACCGCTGTGTGCAGTAATTTGGCTGTAGCCTTATGTAAGGTAGCAAGCCCGACTGGGAAGGACCTCCATCTTTCCCCAGTCGGGCTTGCTCGCTAGTATGGCGCCCTACCTCTCTCTCTCCCGTTTATCTCCACTTAGTTGGAGTTTGTGTCCATCAGTATATTTTTAACTTGTTTTAACTGTACCTCAACCTCCTTTGATAAAATATTTATCTTTATTTCATTACCTATTATCAGGTAGTAAGTATCAAATCACAATAATAAAATTACTCATGGAATATTTGTCGTTAAAACGGACTTTTTAACATTATTATTTTGGTGTCGTGACCTACATTGGTATTAGTGAAGACCGGTAGCGAACTAATTAAGTTACTGATTAGGAAAAAAGACGAAAACAAAAAGAGTAATAAAAAAAATGAGTAATAAAAAAAATTATATGTACTACACTTGAAATTTTTTTTAAATATTTTTTTTACACAATTCCCGCACTAGAGAACAAGCTCTGTGTCGCGGAGGACTTTACAATTAAAAAATTAACGGACACAAATTACTACCAGACTCAGAACAACACTTTGTGGGTCACACAAAGTTTTGTCCTGTGTGGGAATCGAACCCACAACCTCGTGCACAGCAGGCACATACTGCGGCCCCTGGATCACCAAGGCAGTCAACATTCAAACGAAGTTTAGACTCTTTTGGCAACCCTCTGCGGCCAGGGCCTGTTTAATCCAAATAACAAATCTAATAGGGTAAGAAATAAAACTTAATTTGGTTATAGCACAGAATAATTAATAGTACAGGTTATAGTATCAGTTCTTATTCTACTTGGGTGGCAAACAAGCATACGGCCTGCTAATCCTGCTATGTTAAGCAGATATCGCAGTTTATGGACGCTTGCAATACCAGAGGTAGGTATCGATTGCGTGTTGTCGACCCGCCAGCTGATTCTCTAAGAAACAGCGATTGCAAACTGACAGTTGTGATTGCTCGGTGACAGCATAATCTATTGACTAAACGTCAAAAAGACTCGGTTTTTGCTCTTACGGAATACTGATTTTCAACCTGACAGCCAGTATTTGCTCGGTTTTCGCGGTGGCTTGGTTTTTGCTCTTACGGAATACCATTGCTGTTTTTTTTTATATCATGGCTTTCAGATGGAGTATTACTGGGATAGGATTTTTTTTTTCAAAACGCATCCCTAAATGAGCGCTGGAGACCTGTACCTACACACAGGCACTACAGCGTTGTAGTGTGCAGTTATTTGGCTGTGGTCTTCTGTTATGTGAGGTCCTTTCTCAGTCGGGCTTGCTCGCTAGTATGGTGCCCTACCTATCTTAATTAATGTAATAAAACAAACGCCGGGTGAAATGATCAAAGTAATTTTTTTTATTACATTTATTTTTAAAATAAGTCTATTTTATCAAATTAAACATGCTTCGTCCAGTTCTTCCTAAAAATTTGTCACCGGCAGACTTACAAGTATTTAGCCTCCAGCTCCAAGATGTCGGCAGTAAATCGGCATGTGACAATCTGAAAACGGTAACTGACATTGAAAATGTAGGTCAGAGCAATATTACAGATTTTACAGTAGCAATATTACGAGATAAAACAAAAAAATCGAAGATGTTTTATTCTTGTCCACATCAAGATTCATTCCAGACCAATTAATATATAAGGGAGGTAGGTTGCCACACAAGCGAGAAATCACGACTGGCTAAGGACCGACAGGAGATCACAGCCAAATGACTATACACGCTGTTTCTAAGTACAGGTCGCCAGCGCTCATTTAGGGATGCGTTTTAAAATAAACGTTTTCCTATCCCAGGGATACTCCATCGAGCCCTTGTTTAATAAAATAGGTCGGCAACACGCAAATGATACCTTTGCATTGTATTGCAAGCATGTTTGTTTGCCACCTAACTAGTATAAAAAAATAACATACGTTATTGTTTTAACTTCGTTGCATTACACTATTGTTTAACACTTTTCTTTAGGCAGTCCCTAACTAGGAAACAAGGAACTAAGAAGTCCCGTTCATCGCTTACGCAGGACACCGGGTAAGTTACGAGCATGTAACATCTTTCATACTTTTAGATAATATTAGTATAGTTTGTAAAAGCAAATACTCACTGAAATACAGAGTGAAAAAACTGGATTATTCGTTCATCAGTTTGCTTAGAACTGCTTTAAGCTCAACCGATAACTGGGACACTGGCAATGCCAGGTCTTGAGCTGAATCTGACGCGCCAGCCTTCAAGAAGAAGTCTGAAGGTTGCTGGAAAGCTTGTTTCTTGTCTCCGGGAGCGTGTAACTTGGCAAGACACGGTGGCATTGGTAGGTTAGGATGCTTTACCAGCCACGATTGGAATGCCTTTGTTGAACTGAAAAAAAAAACGATTCGAACGTTCCGCTTACTTAATGCATTATGTGTTAAACGTTAGTCGTTCGAGTGAGAAAAAAGGACGGCGCTATGCACACTATACTATATACCTCCCTCTTAAACCTTGAATACCTCTTTCTCTTTTTTTCATGATATGGCCCCTGATCAAATGTAAGCAGAATATGTAGGAATAAATTTACTTAACTAAAACTAGGTACTGTTACTTATTTTTTTTAATTTTTTTATAAATATTTTGCGTTAGTATTGTATTATTTCTAACTTTTTATGCGACGATATAAATCTACTTATCTAAATAAATTAAATGTGTATTGTAATTGTTATTATAAGTATTAATATTAAACTTACGTAAGGTGTTGTATTTCTGCCCAAACAAAAGACATTGTACGTAACTCCTCTGGTATAACAACACCGTGCCACATCTTTTCTGTGTTATTCTTAGGCGGAATATGCTTCATCTTGTGAGGTAGACTGGTCCCGAATGCCATTGTGTGAGCTGGATCTGTCTCGGCTTGTATATCAAAAGCGATTTGTCGCTTAAGAGCATTTGGACAGGAAGTCTAAATTAGAAAAATCATAATTAATTTGAATAATTAAATTTGTGTGTGCGATGCTTTAATTTACGAGGCAATAAGATCCAGATTAAAATTGCGGGTAGCCAGTTGATAAGGTCAGCTCAGGACTGAATGTCGGTACGGCACCTATCACCTTTAGGCCGGAGAGTCCGACATAACCGCCTCGCTTTCCCGGGCGGAGCGGTATGCGTAAAGCATTTCCCCTTTACAAACAAAGGATAATGCTGTAGGAATTCTTGGGGAATGCCTATGCCTAGCGATGGGTCTCTTTCGGCCAAGATAAAGAACCATGGGGCTTACCATGACATATTAAAAGGTGAGTCGTTCGATTGAAAAAGAACGACGGAGTACGTCCCTCTTTTTTGGTCGCAGCTTAGACAGAAAAGAATGAAAATGTGCGGCAGATAGTGTATTTGCCGAAATGATCTCAGTAACGATGACCAATCTCATTAGAGATTATCTTACAGCGTGGGAGAGATAATAGTGCGGGAATTATCTTAAAAAAAAATAATTGTGGGAGTGTGTACGTGAACACAGAAGTACTCCCTTTTCCTTTACACTCATAGTCTGATGTGACGGCAATTCATCACGACTGGAACAAGAATAAGATGCAGCGCAGATTGACACCAGTACCTAATTTTCATATTTGCTACAAATTACTTCATTATGAGAATTTACAAGACATCATCTTGTCTCCTAAGACTAAATACGGCGATGTCTACGCCTATCTTTTCTTTTTGACGTCTTCATTAATGTCTTGCAATAATTTAAGTATTTGTTAATAATAATAGTAGAAAACAACATTACCCTTTTAGTGGAAGTGTAATTAGCAATACTCTTAAGCACACAAGGTATAATCTTCGGATTCAGCATCAAACCACGAGATGCATGTTCATCAAACCACACCTGAGAAATAAACACACATTAGTTACTATTTTATTCTTTAGTAAAACGACATAATGGCAATATACGCCTGTGTTAATCTTGTGCCAATAAACAAGTCTTGTGCTGGTAAAGTACTAATATGTAATTGTATAAATGATTACTTGGAACAATGTCTCAATATCTTCAGGCCTCTTGATTTCACTTTTGAATTCCACGTTGCCCAAACCGACCCACCAGTCATAAAATTCTTTGGCAATCTGAAAATGATCAAAATATAATTAAAAGTTATCTTAATAATTATACAATTGGTGCAATGGTCATAGCTTGGTGTACTCGCATATTCATTAATCAGTGAACACGTTGACACATCAGCAGACACAACATAAAATCCATTATTTGGGGGGCACCAATGGGTCACCGATGACCCCCAAACAAACTGCGTGGCGTGAAAAGTCTTGAACCTAACAAAGGCAGGCGCGGTTACCCTAAGTGGGCGACCGCAAAGTGGTCGGTCCCGGCTAACAGTTGATCACGACAAGAACTGTTAGGGTGAACTAAACAACTCCGTCATCTGATTGGCCATTAACCACATGATTAAAAAAAAGAAAATCTGTAACAGAACTTCAAAATCAAAATGGATCTAATAGGAGAAAATCGATTTCATTAATCCATCAATGGTAACACCTAAAGTAACGCAGTAAATCAATTGATTTTAATGTATTTTCTCAACTATTTAAATGATTTTAAGTTAAGTTTCAGATCATATTATCATTATGATTTTAATTACAAAATAAGAAGCGATTTCTTTTAGAAAAATAAAGGTACCTTTTTAGTTAAGATTTCAGCTTTTTTGCTGAATTCATCAGATGCCGATACTTCAAAGACTTTCTGCTTATAATTGGAGTCCCACTTAATCATATCAGTCTCAGATGCATTGCAATACAACATTTCAAAATGAGGATTTGATATTGGTTTAGTAACATGTATATATCTGTAAATAAAGTAAATCATTGTGAATAAATATAAATTTAATAAATTCACACAACGACTTTGTTTCGTCGCAAATACTGAAGAAATGCGAGAACAATTTAAGACACGTAGCACACACAAGTGAGTAAAGCCGACTGGGAAAAACCCACTACCTTACCAAATACCACAACCAATGGTGTAGTTATGTTCCTGTGCGTGAGTGATGATTTAAGGGTATCTGTTTTTAAAATAACGCTTTCCTTACAGGGTTGCCCATAACACAAAACTTGGTATAATCTTCTTGGAATTGCAAATACCTATCTGTTTACTATCAGGCGGCCGTACGATTGTTAATTACCAAACGTGAGCCTATATATAATGCAGATCTCTTGATACGAGTATATGTCACCACTCCTATTATACTTACCTGTTTTGTTTTACAGGACTTAATCTTAGAAAACAAAAAGAAAAATTACGTTTCTCTATAACTATGATGTACTATAACATCGTCGTCAGTTTCGGTACTTGAATCTGGTGAATCAGCTTCAGATTTTAAGCCTCTTATTTTTCCAGAAGCAGCTTTCGACAACGTCCTTGATATACATCTTGAGAAAGATTTCGCTAATAATTTTGAAAGAGACTTTGGTATCGACACTTTGGATGATTGCACTGCCTTAACTTTGGACATCTTTTTGTCAATGGTGGGTGTGGCGGTCACCATTGATGATGTTGTCCAAACCTCTGACTGTTCAACCTCCGGTTCCTCTTCTTCTTCCTCTTCTGATTCAAAGTCACTCATTGAGAATTCAGCACGCGTTTCCTACAAAATGTTTATAACATTATTCTGTTTAAGTTTTTTAACTACCTAATTATTGCCTTCTTGGCATTAGTATGGCAGCATAAACTTGCGGTTATGTTTGAGGCCAACGGAATTGGGTTTCTGTAAAAAATAAAATAACAGCTCGGAGTCTGGATTTGTGGCCGTATTTTGGTAATAGTTACGCTTCCTTGTACTTATGACGTACTTAGCGAAACGTCGGTATGATACATCTTTATCGATCTCTTCGAATAAAGTGGTGCCCAGGGGGTCTTTACAAGTATACAATTTAATGACACAAAGTATATATAGACTCAGGACATCAATCTATGGGTCTTGCGCATTCTATAATAATATAAGTATACACATCGGTCAGTTAGTTTGTGATCACGGCCGGTGCAACCTGGTTGAAACATCAAGCAATCTAAAGCATGATATTCTGCCAATAAAAACAGAAACATATTTTAAAATTCTAATATCCGGTCAAAATCTCTTACCCCTCCAGATCCTTTCGTTGTGTAAAACTGAGCAGATGGTGTTAAAGAGGATGAAGGTTCTGATTTGGGCACGTACTGCTCGGCTTCAGCAGGTAAATTGAAAATGTTTGCAATTCTTTCAAAAATCATCGGCCCCACTAATTCACGAACTGTGTTCGCTTGTGATTCCCAAAACTGAAAACAAAAACATTATAACCATTTATTTAAGGCTTTTAGCAACCAATTTCATTCGTTTTAAACATTTATTTAAGGTTTCGGTTGAAGCAATAATGAAAAAGAAACAATTAAATATTTCGTTTATATACATTGTATTAATTAAAAAAGTGAAGGTACACTATAAAACTTTAATAATTTGTACTCCTAAAGCTTACTTTGCACAAATATTTTTGCTGAGTAATGCCATCTAAGCAGTCTGTATCGAATATTATTCTAATGCAATTAATGCGTGAGAATTGGGTACTAACACGATTTTTTCTCATAGTACAATGAAATAGAAATAAAATAAATAGAAATACGTGTACCTGACAACAGTACTCTTAAAATTATATTTAATTTGACAGTAATTAAAAAAATAATCTTTAAACAGTAATGAAAGTAATAAGTAGGTACATCTATATGTCCAGCTGGCCTATGTCCAGCAGTGGACGTCTTTTGGCTGAGATGATGATGATGATGATGATATCTATATGAAATGTTGTAGATGACGCCAAATAACGGATCATTCCACTTAGAACCATAGTCTAGATCCATTTTGGTTCACACTTACAGTGGGTTTTTTGTGTACCTGTGCGTTAGTTGTGAGTTCCAGTGCTCATGTGACGGCGACTAATATCATGGAAAATAGCTATCTACGTAGAATATATTATACTGCACAAGTGTGTGCGCAAGTAAAGGACTCGTAATCCTCAATTACATAGTGCAATGGGGCGGTAATTCGACACGACCGGCGATAGATTAGGACCAACGGCTTTACGTGCTAAGAAATTCTTTTAAGACCTTCATCATTGATTTTAAGACCATTTTATTATCATCGATTGATGTGATGTTTTCTTACACCGTTAGTAGATAAGTTGTAGATCAGTTTTTAAAAATCTTTTTATAATGCCGAGGAAAATCAATATAGTACAGTAGGCAGAGCTACCGTGAGAAAGATGAGGGGAATAAGGGGAGAAAAGGAAAAGAAAGGTTTGGGCCTTCGTCGCTTTACACTCATTGAACAAAACGCAACAGTTAAACCTACGGATTATCTTACATCGATATTCTATAATAGAAGGGTAGTAATTCCTCGTTCGAACCGGTCCATTAATGCTGGCATGGTATACTAGCTCTAGCTCTAGCTCTAGCCTACCTTATAAAACATTTGACTAGTAGGATACTGAATGTTTGAATGTTAATTTCACTTTGTGGAATATTAATACTTACTTTATTTCAATTCCCTATTCACTTTAGGGATTGAACTCATATTCTTAAGTACGTAGCTATTATGGGCAGGTCTTGGTGTATACATACCAAGACCTGCCCATAATACCTACGTACTTACTCGGCTATTCATCA
This sequence comes from Trisateles emortualis, assembly GCA_947095525.1. Lineage (NCBI taxonomy): Eukaryota > Metazoa > Arthropoda > Insecta > Lepidoptera > Erebidae > Trisateles > Trisateles emortualis. The sequence continues at coordinate 11,852,900 of OX352736.1, read as the reverse complement.
ATTTATTTTAACTCACTTACCACATTAAAATTACTAGATATACCTATACTCACTTGATCATCTTTGTACGATAGTTCCAATTGCCTAACAACGTCCTTCCAATGTTTTTTGACTGAAGCTTCATTTTGTTCATACCGAGATGGTGTAATAACTCTTAAATCTTTGGGTTTATCCCAAAGTTTAACGAGGGGACGTTTCCCGCAAGACATTGTTATCAGCAATAATCTGGGTCAATATAAATAATATCGATTTCTTCTATCAATAACAGTTTTTGGCTGAGCAAATAAAATTGTATAAAATATTCTCTTCTTTATTTAGAAATGTCAATTTATTGAGGTCTAAAGTCAAATTATAAGACAGCATAGAAACTTATAATTTATAAAATTTTAACAATAACTTATAATTAAATTATCAATTGTACATAATAATAAAATACTACATTATTTTAAAAAAATGGTAAACAAAACATAAAATAAATACTTAAAACAAAACTTAAAAATAACTTGTAACTATGAGCGCCATCTGTTGAACAAAGTAAACACTACTTAGAACGACTTTTCACAACAAGCTATCTTGCCTATTCTCTTGATAATTTACACCACAGGTTATGAGATAACAAACTGTAAACGTAGTTTTGTGTCCAATTAACAGATGGCGTTGATAGTTTGAAAACCTTAAATAGATGGGAACTTTATCGTCAGAAATATGATAAAATAACTAAATAATTATATTATTTTTTTATTGTTCTCCGATACGTTCTGCGTCTTCAATAGTATCAGGTACCTTTTGCCCTTTTGTTTCAGGTTGCGTAAGTACTAAGAAAGCCGATATAAATGCTGTTACTGCAAACATCATAGTTGGTATCCCACTCCAGTATTCCATCAAAGGAGGAGTTAATGGTGCAATTATTGAGCCTATGCGCCCTAACATCGAAGAGAAACCTAAAAATGAATGCCTGTGCCTTGTTGGATATAGTTCAGCAGTAAACAAGTACAATGACGTCATAACTAACCCTATACAGTATTTCCCCGTTAAGTATAAAATTAAGGATACAACATATAAATTATCAGGAACAAAAGCAAAAGCTATACAACAAGATGCACAAACAAAAAAACCGGTAAATAAAGTTACTCTTCTGCCAACCCTACTTAGTAACAATACAGCCGTCCAAAAACCAGGTATCTCTATAGCTGCTGTTGCTATGAAATTCCAATACATATTACCTGTTAAACTAACAGAATTGATTGCTAAACCATAATAAATAAACGTTGTTGTTATCCACAGAAAAGGCGTAGTGCAACATCTACGCAAGAGTACTGGTGATTTAATCACGCGATAAACAAGATTTCTTCCATTCATATTATTATGTTTATTTGCTTCTATCTGACGAGGTATTGCTGTCAAAAGGAAATTCATTTTCTTTTCAGTAATATGCTTGCCATTCAAGCGAGCTGCATATTCTAAAGTATCTTTACCTTCTTTCTGCATATCTTTACTTAACAACCAACGATAACTTTCTGACAAGATCCAAAAATACGATATAATTAGAACCGGTGGTATATACAGGACTAATGAGAGCGTTCTCCACGCAGGAATAAAATAAGCAAGTACACCGAGAACCACTTGACCACTTGCAAATGCAGTAGAAATTAAGGCACTTGTTATAACACGGAATTTTGGACCTACAAGTTCAGATGCAAGAATGTAAGCCGCGCTAAAAGCCCCACCGCCTATTGCAGTTTGGAAAAATTGCAATGCTGCATACATTGGAAAGTTAACAGAAAATGCTCTAATCACTCCTACTAAAGCCACGTTGAAGGAAAAGAAAACTATGGACATACGACGTCCCAAACGATCTGATATGTATCCTGCGTATGCCATCACCACCAATGCTCCAACACTATTTAACGTTCCTGGAAGAGTCCTTAACCATTCTTTACATTCTAAATTAAAATCATATACAGCTGTATTTGTTCTCTCGTACACATAACTTTCACATGATGTTGTTGTATTTCGGTCAAATAACTCAACTGGGCATTCTTCATTATCAGCAGATACGATGTTATCACTAGTGTTGACGTAGCGATTACAGTTGTCAAACCCGGATGCAGTGCTAGGTATACTGTTTAATATCCAAGCTGGTGCGTATTCTGGTTGTAGACCATCACATTCTGGTATCGCACATCTATGAGGTAGACTTCCGATAGTGAATATGTAATCCGTTGCCATAAAACCACATATAAGCGCTGGAAAAGCGACCAGAGCTATAGAAATCACTTGAAACTTTCCAAACTGTCCAACTTCATCGTATAGCACGGATTCAAATTCCATATTGGCATCACTGTCACTGTTCTTTTGATCCATATTGATGAATGATTAAAACATATCAAAAAAGTCATCTATATGATTATTTAAACATTCTTCTTGTTTTATATAAGCTAAGATACGAGTGTTATCGTAATGGCAAATAAACCTTATCTTTATATCTAACTGTATATTTAGAGGCTGGTTTCTGTAATCTGTCGCACGTATAAGTGTCATAATACAATTTATCAATCAGGTGATATTATTTGACTCACTTTGGTGCTGCATCGATTAATATTTAATTTTATTCACGTATTATCATGACTTGTTTAAACAGGAAGGCAATTTAATTAGTAAAATACTTGAAGGCGTTGAAACAGACCATGGCACTATTTTTTATTAAAATATTTGTTTTATTAATTTAATTAACTTTCCATCAAAATTTATTCATTTTCATAGGCACTGCTCCCGGTATACGATACTACTGGGATATTTTAGTATGTATAATATTAACACAATGCAGCGAATCAGCTCGGATCCTCTTGTACCTAATGTGAATTTAATTTTTAATTTGAATAAGACTTATAAGGCGATAACCAAATATCTATTATCTGCTATCGGTGATGGAAAACGTCGTGCAAAAATTATCTGTTTTAAAAGAAATTTTAGCAGCATATCTGATCGAGATTTCTGCATTGGTCTAGGTTTAAATTTGAATCCTCTCAGACCAGTGTCAGTTTTGTTAAAACAGTACCTACAATTTTAACAATTAATCGGACATAATAACTAAGTATAATAAAAAAAAGAGATAATAATGCAACAGAATTTAAAATACTGAACTAATGTTCTTTTCTGTTATTAAATTAAAGTCGTCGAAACTTATGATACGATAAGTACTTCTAAGAGATAAATAAAAGTAAATGTGACCTGTGATACTTAAAATGTAATGAATTCAAATAAATGATACAGACCATTAAAATTGCATAAAACTTTATTAATCGAATATAAACAGCTAACATAAAACTGAAATACAAATAGACAAGTACGTATCAGTAAATATTGCTACTGAAAGCTTTCAAACAACAAAAAACACCTTGTACCATCCAGGTATCAAATTCGGGTCCGTCACAATCGGCCGCAATCAAATAAGTACCACAGGATCTACTCAGTTGTCAATTTGTTGTAGAAATTTATTATATCGAATAGTTAGTGGCCAACCTGTTGACAGAGTTGTTCAGACCAACCATTTAGGCCTGTGCCATAGTGTAAGAAAGACTCTATATAGTGAGGACATTGCCTCATTATGTCAAAATAAATACCTACCACTCATAGCCTATAAGGTAAAATGTTAGATTCAAAAACCACCATCATTTTACATAGAACTATGTGCATGATCGATAGGTAATACAATAGATAAGACATAAAAAGTGTCATATTCTAATAACTCGATAACCATAGTCAAGCCTTGTTAATCCCTGATAAATCTCTCAATCGATAACTCATTTAATTAGTATCTGCTAGTTCGGATAGTTTTCGATGTATAAGTTCTATAGGTGCTGGTGCATCGTGTGGAGAAGCTACTGGAGGAGTGAGTTGGAGCTCCGCTTCGAAGGTCAGCCTTGCATCTAAGACTGCAGGGTCGAATAGTCCCAAACTGCTTAAATATGGTGCACGACGGTGTTCTGGATGTTCGATCATCCAACGACAGTATTCTTTTACACTCCTAGATAGACAAAATCAATGTAGGTATTAAAATCAGGACAAGGCTTTTAGCCAATTAGAAGATAGACTAGCCAATTTGCATGTAAGCATTTATGTAATCTACTTTATAATATTATAAACTATATACAAAGATCTGGTGTTATTCTGATAATGACGCCAATGCTATACCAAGCGCAGTACGGTTTTAATAGTAAAAATATTTCTTCAATTGGCCATCATTGCTAGTTCTTCAGAACAAGTCTTCGACTCTTTAATAAGTACCTAGGTTTTCTTTAATTAGATTTCATACCTAAGGTTTGTAATCCCTTCCCATACAGTTTTCAGTGTGACAAGATCTCTAGGCACGTGTCGTGATGACCGCCACAATTTCTTAGTGTTGTTCCTCGGTCCGTGATACTGGTCACTCATTGGCAGACTTCGACCAAATGCCGTCACAACATTCTTCCGCTGTTCAGCCTTTATATCCTTAGATATTTCACGATCCAGTGCCGCGGTGCGTGATTTCTATAGCCAGACATACTTGATTAATAGTTTACATTATGTAGTATTTATATTTAAAAAGGATATAGACAACAAGTAAGTATAAATAAACGCTTAATATATCAGAAAATTCAATTGTTCGCGTAGATTAAGCTTTTTTATCATATCCTTTCCGTATAGTTTTGTGCAGCGCTACTAGATGGCGTTGTAAGTATGACGTCAATGAATTGAAAGTCGGTAATTTTCAATTCTTTGCCAGTGAATGACATCGCGAAGAATATTGTTGATCCAAATAAAAATAATAGTGCACGGCACTTAGCACAATCCTTGGTTTCTTATATCAAGCAGCTTCATGTCGCTTTGCGAAGATCGTCTAAAGTTTTATTACAGTAGATATCAAAAGCTAAATCAATATAGAAATTAAAAGAAAATTAACCTCTTTACATTCCGACATAATGGCAACCTTGTCTTCAACACATGGTAACTCTTTTGGTACCACTCTCAGGCTATGGGCTACGTGAGTATCAAACTCGATCTAAAAAACAAAGTATTTCATTTAAAAATATTTAGGGTCACAAAGTTTCTCGGTGGTAATTTGTATATTGCAAGCGTCCATAGAATTTGCCAACAACTTACTAGTAAGAGGTTAGTATGCTTTCTAACTTTTGAATTATTTTATTGCATGATATAAAAGTATAAAAACTATTATTATCGCCATCATGCAGTGTTTGCTCAGCAATGAGCCTTTGCCATTACTAAAGTCTATTGAAAATATAAAAAAATCTGACTCATACATCGAGATTGGCCGCAAACATAAATTTGCGGCTAATCGTGAAGTCGTGGGTTCCTGTGAACGGGTAGTGTTATTGGGATTTTCTTTCTATTCTCAGCAGCATGAGGTCTGGAATAGTGCTCGGTATATCCTACTAATATTATAAACGTGAAAGTTTGTAAGTATGGATGGATGGATGGATGTTTGTTACTCTTTCACGTAAAAACTACTGAACCGATCTGGATGAAATTCGGCTCAGAGATGGAATATGGTCTGGAACAACACATAGGCTACTTTTTACAACTAAAACCAACATCCAGGCGGGTGGAGCCGCGGGCAACAGCTAGTATGATAATAGATTTATCCTCTATTACTTAATAAATGAACCTAATAAATGAACATAACTGGCGAAGTATCCCTGCCTTCGGAAAAAAACGTGATACATGTTATGTTATTCGCAATTATTTGATTCAAAAAACTCAAAAATTAAGAACTTTTGAGTGACGTGGATAACTTAGTCGCGATTAGTATCAGATTCTTACTTGGAATAGTTCCTTAATAGCTTTAGGTGTAAACAAGTGAGACTGTTGGTCACCACCCAGTTGTTTCATGTACTCACAAAACTCGTTCGCAATCTGAAAAAAATCTTATTTTATTTTCAACTAAAGGTCTGTCGTCTGCGGCAGCTTTATTAAAATATTCAAATCATAAGCCTCCATAAGTTCCATCTATGGGGCGCTCATAGCCAGGGGCACTCGCTGTTCGGTAAACGATTAGTGGGTTACGCTACCAAACGCTGATAACCCTATAGATACGTGACCATAGTGGTATTTCATCTGAGCGTCTCTGTGGCGTGGTCCCAACTGTTAACAGTTAGTTAGTAACTGTCGTAATAAATGTAAACCACCAGGTTGACCACTAATTAAACGATAAAAAGAAGAATAATCATATAGGTATTGGCTGAAATAAAATCAAAATTTTGCAAATTCAGCATAATAATCTACTAATTCCTAATTATAATACATTCAAACCCCAGTCGGATCTGCTCTCTTGTACGGTGCATTTAACATACCATCAAGCAGCCCATATGCTTGTTTGCCTCCGGGGTAGCGTTAAAAAAAGTTATACCCTATCAGTAAGATCATTGGCCTTTTTAATAAGACTCTTTTCATCTTCTTTTTCTGGCTGTAGGTAACGAGTCTCCCATGTTATCTGTTCGCGTTCAGGCTTGCTTAGTAGTTCCCGGTGTATATTCGGCTTGTCCTCTTCATCACTGAAATAATACAAATCTGAATAGATATAAGAAAAAAATAATGGTCTGCTGGGTGCATAGCATAAGTATCTACACTTATATTATTCGAGTTGTTAGAGTCTAAGTGTAAGTAGGCCACTGACAGAAGAATCTAGTGTCAGTGGTTTGAAAAAAAGCATTTTGTGATTATATTCAAGTGTACCCACTTTAAGACGTCGCGTATTGTCGGTTGCGTAACGCCAGAAAAGACAAATATATAGTATAACAAAACATTCAACCTTTCACACTTAGCCGACGATGCGTTAGTGCATCGAGCATACGAATAGACGCGACCGATGATACGCTCGACGCATTTTCCGTCAGATATGAACCGAACCTATTTAGAATTGGCAGACTAACATATGTGTAAATAATAATAGCAACCTCTAAATGTATGTCTCACTGCTGTGCACGGGTTACCTCTACGCTATCAAGACAGAAGTGTAGGCCTTAATTCACATGCTGGCCTAATGCGGGTTGGTGCATCAAACATGTCTTACCAAAATTATAAAACAAAATAAAATACATGGCAAGAATCAAACAAGAACAAAGTAAACTTTTGTCCAAATATTATCACAACAACCAACATTGTTTGGTGTAGGATAAAGTTTAATAATACTTACCTGGGGATGTATTCTACGTCGGTGTCCGAATCTAGTTCTTTGTCTATGTGAAGACACTTTCTGTGAGAGAGCTGCGGTTCTTTAACTCGGCGACGTGGTAACTTCACTGTAAACATGTCCTCATGAGATAAAGCTTTATAGTCATACGTATTCGTGAAATTTATGCATTTTATTGTATACTGTATGTAATATTTTTAGTTTAAGGAACCAAATAAGAGATGTTTTAGCAAACAGCCAGTTTTAGAGTGTACTGAGGTGGTGAGCATGCATTAAGAATGTTTTAAGAGAGAATGAAGCATGGAGAAATATAATAATCCAGATCGTTGCAATTGAAAGTTTTTCTAGAAGAAGCCTTCTAGAAAAAGGGGTGAGTATATTTATGTATGTTGATGTACGTATTTGGATACCTACTAGGTTGTGTGGTGCAAAAATGCTATCACACTTTTTTTTTTCATTTTAAAAAGACAACGCCCGCACTAGAGAACCAGCTCTGTGTCGCGGGGGACTTAACAAACATACAATTAACGGACACAAATTACACCCAGACTCAGAACAACTCTTTGTGGTTCACACAAAGTTTTGTCCCTGTGTCCCTCTGGGTTCGATTCCCACCCACCATCCCACTGGACCACCGAGGCAGTCAAATTAAACACTGAAAATTAAGTTTCTTGAATATAATCTTGCGGTGACTCGGGTATGTGACTCCTATCCAATTGTGGTTTGTATCTCTCTAAGAAAGGAAATAAAAAAGAAAAGGAAAGAAAACAGAAACATCTATAAGTAAAACTTTAAGTAATTTATGAACTTTTAAGTAGTTGTAACTATTTTTAATAAAACGTAACAATAATAAATACCTTTAATGCATTCATCTTCCTGGCTCTCTATATGTGCTACTGGCAAGTTCAAAGTAGCACACACCTTACGATAAAGATGATCCGGTAACACCTCTGCTAATGCTCTGCTTTCATCCCACTGCAAAAGTTTCAATCTTTAAATACAGTGCTCGGTCTTTCATTGCAAAGGCTGCCTGTTATCTGCACCTTCGCATTATTTATTTAAAAAAGACAACTCCCGCACTAGATGACAAGCTCTGTGTCGCGGGGGACTTTACAAACATACAATTAACGGACACAAATTACACCCAGGCTCAGAACAACTCTTTGTGGGTCACACAAAGTTTTGTCCTGTGTGGGAATCGAACCCACAACCTCGTGCACAGCAAGCGCATACTGCAGCCACTGGACCACCAAGGCAGTCCATTATCATGAATAGAAATGTTGTGAGAGGCAACCTCGTGATGCAAAGGCGTGTTTGCCTCGCCTACGAAATTGAACGTTGCCTGATTGACTGACTACGTGCTCAATGCGAGCACCAGATAAGTAGGATCGCGAGGCAGCCTCGCAATGTCGATAACCGACTTTAGAGTTCCTATAAGCACTATAAGTACCGTTAAAACATTGCTAGATATAGGAATTCCTAATTCATACCACAATACCTGGTCCTTTTCCCTTCGCTAACATTTATATCCTACTAATGTTATATAAATGCGAAAGTTTGTAAGTATGTATGGATGTATGTTTGTTACTATTTCACTCAAAAACTAATGAACGTATCTGGATGAAATTTGGCACAGAGATAGATTACAGTCTGGCATAGCACATGGTCTTTTTATCGCGATAACTGACATCTACGTTGGCGAAGCCGCGGGGAACAGCTAGTCCTAAATATTATCAAACGACAACGACGACGACGATGCAACAGTGAGAAGCTTATCCTACTAATATTTATCAATGCAAAAGTTTATGAGGATATATTATTAATGTTTGTTACTTCTTCACGCAAAACTACAATATGAATTTTGATAAAATTTTACGATGTCATAGCTTATATACCAGAATATTATATAAGCTATATTTTATTTAAAAAAAGTTAAACCTGCTAAAAAAAAGCTAATAAATAACAAACTTACCGCGGTCTTATTATACGTATCCAAATGTTCTAATACACTTTTCCAGTACTGTCTGTTAACCTTAACATAGTCAGACAGTTTGCAGGTCTCATTAACCTTCATTAGCTTACGTGGTTTCCTCGTTTCAGTATAAATACCGTCCATGTCCATGTTGTAAGTGCGGTTCGATGCAACCCGCATAGATTTAATAAAAAACCGTTGGCATGCGCGTGGAGCGGTCGCGTCGAGTGATTTCGGTGTTCAACGCTACCGGTGAACAAATGCTCACTATTTCTATACAGACCACAATATGGATACACAAGCCACGCATTATTTATTTTTATTAGTTAATTTTGTATGAGGTTGTGTAAAGGAAAATAAACTGTCATCTAGTGGTTTTTATGTCGTTCATAATTGTCATGCATAATAAACACCTTTCATTAAATTCTATTAATTTTAAAATGCCTGTGTGACAAAGTAGATAAAAAACTAAGACTTTGTTGTATAGGCGGTCCTAAAAGTAACTATACTTTACAACAACCGTGCACTACTAGTAGTAGTGCACGGTTGTTGTTATTTTATTTTAAAGTATAAAATATACTTGTACGAATGCTGTGCAGAGTAATTGTAAAAAAAAACCTTGTGAAATATATACTAGTAAGTAGGTATATTTATAATTTTTATAACAATAAATATATTCAAAGTTCAAATGCTTGCGGCAATTTGAAATAATAAAAAACGAAATAGATAATACGTATCTAAGTAATAAACTTAAAAACAAGATTACAGTTTTATGATTTCTGGTTTTATTAATTGCTTTATCACTATCAACGTTTAGCGCATACTTTTAGTATTCACACGAAATTAAAAGATATATATTTATTATTTTTGCTAAATATATGTATACACTTAATCGCGTCCATGCAAAAAGGAGCCGATAAAGATTTTTGTTGAAAGGTATGTAGCATGTATTTGTTTGAACTTATGGAGTACAAACAGACTGCGTTAAAATTTGGCATAGCCAAGATACTTTGGTGACAATGCGAATAATGTGATCCCATGAAGCTGATCTGATCATGCAGTCAGAAGGTGGCTATAGGAACTCCTTAACAAAACAAGATAGCACCACCGTGTTTGGGCTCGTTGGATTTGTCGTGATAAGTGGTGTCTAGGGTGTGATGATAAAGTCAGAAAGTGGCCATAGGACTTCCGTAATGAAACAAGAATCATAATTGGATTCCTGGACACCAACCCTGAGAGTGATGTGTTTGCCAGTGATAGAAGAAAGATTTTGTCAGAATGTTTGAAGTTCTGCGAGAGAGATGTATAAGTGGTTTGTTTTATAAGTTTTATTGTACATTATATAATATGAGAGAGAGAGAGAGAGAAAAATATTTATTTCTTACATTATACAATACATATAATATTCTGAGGTACAATTTTAAAATAGGTACAAGTAAAGAAATAAATGACCACCCATTCAGCTATTTGCTACCACAATGCATTAAGCATTGTGGAAGCGCTGGTTTTCAATGGGTGGTCCACATAATTAAAAAATACAAGTCGAGTACTTAAAAATTTAAATATATCAATAAACTACATTTACCAAACAAAACTATATTATTTATTTCATATCATATTGTGTATGTGTGCGTGACGCGTGTTGTGTGTGGATTCCTGTTCTATAACGGTCTGGCAACGTCGCAACGCAACGCAATCATAAAGCGTCATACCGCGTAATATAAACTTGTCAAATATTGTGAATAGTGTAAGTGGACTTTATACCGTTCTATATAATTAATTAATAAATAAATAAAAAGAAACGGCAATTTTGAAGAGTTGATGACTAAAAACAACTTAACTATAAAAATCAACGATAATAGCTTGTGTTTCAAAATATATATTTGTTAATAAACTTATTTAAAGTGCCGCGTGTAAAAGATTGTTAGGTCTGTGTTAGTTGACTCGTTTCCATGAGTACCACATAAACATGCAACGACGTTCGGAGCCATGTCTACACAACGCTCGAGACTACGTATTAATTCTTCATTATCTTTGATATTACTATTTATATTATTCATGTCAGTATATTTTACTACACGTATAGTCTTGTGGTTAAGATAGCTATCTTGCCACTAACAACACGTCGAATTTAATGGGTTTGATTCCCTCATGGGACAATCTTTTTATAATTCATAAACGTCTGTTTTGAGTCTGTGTATAATATTTTTTAATCTCTTAGATGACAAATATGCCTACAGCCCCTCTGATAGCAGTTACCATGGTCTATGGATACTTGCAATAAGAGCAGGGGCCAGGGCCATTACTTACATGTTACTGACCCAAAAAATTGTTACCCCAGGGTTTTGTGTATCCTTGTGACTGTAAAATTATTCTTAAAAACATCGATAAATGAGCACTGAAGACCTGAGCCTTTAGACAAGTGGCATAAGCGATAGTCGAATGGAAAATTCAAAAAAGAAAATGTATGGTATTTGACGTACATAAGTTTACGACATTAAATCGTAGACTCACGTCAAATTCCATACATTTTATTTTTTGACTGTACTCACACAAGCTATACCGCTGCGTGTATTTATTTCGGTGTGATCTTCTGTAAGGTGGAGGTCCTTCTTTAGTCCTTTGTTAGCTTGTGTGTTGCCTTGCCTCTCTTATTGTATCCAGCATTGTAATATGCTCGCCTTCTATTACATGGTATCTAATCTTAGCTTCAAAACGTTTCAACAAATCTGCTCACCCCTTCGAATGAAAAAGCGTGATGTTATGTTACGTTATATTTCAATATGTAAGATTTAGTAGTAGTTTCGTCGTGGCGTTTGATCAATAGTCGCTCGGTCTCGCCGCTCTGTTAGTGCTTACCGATGTAAGCTTGTACGGAGTATTGCCCCGTTACTAAACGCACTATGTCTAATACCTATAGTTAAATAGAAAAGTTTTCAAAAGATTGTGTTAAGGTGCGTGATATTTGGCATATACTTTTATGTTATGACTGGCCTGTTGGTCTAGTGGTTAGTGACTCTGACTGCTAAGCCGAAGGTCGTGGGTTCGATTCCCACCCAGGACAAGTACGATGTGTGATGAGCACGATCCGTTTGTGCTGTGTCTGGGTGTAATTTATCTATAATATGTATGTATTTAGAAATATAAAAGTATGTTTATCAGTTGTCTGGTTGCTATAGTACAGGCTCTGTCTAGTTTGGGATCAGATGGCGGTGTGTGAGTTGTCCCGAAAAATATTATTATTATTTCATTTATTTGTATGAAAAAAGAATACAACATATAATTCTTCTGTGCGTGTGTAAGTCTCTGAAGTCCTGAACTGATATTAATCAAATTTTTAGTATGTCTTCAGGTGGATTCGAAAATGGCTTAGATTCACAATTGGACTCGATAGGTGGCGCTGATGTCAGTATGTCAGCTTTTTCGGTCAGAACTATGCCTGCCAGGTCCGCTAGTATTTATTAAAAATATAACACATGACTTTTGGCAGCTAGCAGCTGGCGTAATATACGAATAATATATCCCCAGGTTGAACTGGGTATGTTGTTGAAAGTGTTCAGTCTGAAATAGGCTCGGACCCTATTTTCATGGAAATGGAGCTGGCGATATGAATGTGTCACCACCTCTGCTTACTCCTTTTGGGATAAAAACGATAGATGAAATTTATGTTTTAATTACAAATTTTCTCAATTTTTTTGTTTCGTTAGAATTTTCTACAAAACTTAAAAATAAAGATGAATAAAATCGGTATAGTCATTCTCAAATTATGGCGTCACCAAGGAAAATAAGGATTCAATTATATATAGATTAAACGCACTTACAACAAATTAACAACACTTATAACTAATATAAATGAACTTAAGAAGTAGTTTATATAAAATATAAACGGAATCAAAAGATGAATGAACTCCTTACGTTGAAGTTAGCAAGTTTATTCAGACTGCAGTTGTGTCAGATTTCACGGGAACTGGCGCTTAACACAATATTATGGAATGGCAAAACGTCAACTTAGCATAACACTGTTTAACTTTGCCCGGCGATAGTAAAATTGGAATAAAACTTGAGTACAGACAGCATAAGTCAAGAATAGAAAGTAAAAGCAATGTAGTATCGTTTGGATTTATGAATATTTGTTACTCGATAACACCAAAGTGGCTGGATCGGCATGAAAATTGACACAGAGATAGAATATAATCTGGAATACTTTTTATTCGGGAAAAATACTATTTCTGAGGGATTATACGCGTGGACGAAGCCGCGAGAAAACTAGTATAAAATGTATTTTCTGAAAAGACGTAGATAATGTCACGCATGTTATCCAAATGGTTAACTAAACAAGCGCGCAATTATTATAAAAACACATTGAGGTTTAAAAACATAAATACAAACTTATATTATAAATGCAAAAGTTTGAATGGATGGATCATTGTTACTCAACCACGCTAAAACGACGGTACGAATCTCAATGAAATTTGGTACAGATATTAATTATAGCATATGGGCTACTTTTACCGCGAATAAAACTCAATCAATATTTCAGTAGGATTGTTCACACGAGCGAAGCCGCTGTCGGAAACTAGTAGGTCAGTATTATGATAATAATGATCAGTCAATAATTATAGGCCATAATACAATTAAATTTATTAAAAAGGAAAAGTTTCAATTTACTTCTTAAGACGTTTCAATAAATAATTTATTACCTCGGAGTGCTTTACAGACTGAATTGCTTCTCGCTACATCGATAAGTTTACAGAGAGCTGTTATACTTCACTTCAATATTGTATACGTACGAGTATCTATACCAACTAAGTAGTGAGTATGTATCACGTTGGTAGTTTAGCTTAAGTTCCTTATATTTTAACAATTACTCTTGTTTGTACAAGCTTTTATTTAGCTTGCAATGTATGTTAGTTAGATGGTTTGTATGTTAGTTTGTTTAGGTCAAATCTTGTAAGCTAGATTTGAAGCTATGCTGTGCCCGAAAGGGTCCACAATTGAAACTGAACCATTGTATTATCTTAAGGCCTTTTATAAACATTGTGGAACGCAATAAAGTATTGAGTATTGAAGCACTTCCCGGTGTTTGATTGAGCTGAAATTTAGTATACCGACGTATCTTCTGACTACTATGGAGCTGGTCTGATGATGCAGTTGGAAGTTGGCCATAGGAACTTTTTGACGAAATAAGATAGGCGTGTTTTGTTTTGATTTGTAGGATTTATCTAGATGAGTACCAAATTCCTGGGTGTTCAGGACGTAATGATGAAGTCGGAAGGTAGATATAGGAACTCTTCAACGGAACAAGATAGCAGCATCGTTTATGGGTTTGTTGATGTATCTTGACGTGTAATATACTTCTAGGTGGAATTCAGTATGTGTTGATGATGCTCAAAGGTGGCCATACAAACTCTTCAACGAAACAAGACAATCGCGTTGTTTTTGGGATCGTTAGGTATAACATGGATATCTATTGAGAATATATGATGCGTAAAAAGCCATAAATTACAAAATACTCTACAAAAGCTTGTATGTAAAAATATAGATGTTTTAATTGTATTGTTGTAACTTTACTGTAAATTGTGTGTAATTTTTTTGTTATTATTATTTATATTTCTTTGCCTACCCGACTGGAAGACGGGCGTGATGATATGTACATATGTATTTATTAAATTTTAATTTATTATTTTTATATTATCAAGTCAATTGTAATTATGTATTTTAAATATAAGACAGATGTAATTTAAATTTATCGTTTTATGAATAAAATAATGAACTAAACTGTTTATAATATAAGCACAATATGTGCGTGTCTCACACACTGTGATATTAGTATGGATAAAAGCAAGCAAAATATTTCTATTCAATTATATATATTTAATCATTTCAAGTCAACGCTTTTCCACTTTCTATTCTTATCTTCATCTATTGGTAACTGTGACTGTATATTCTAAAGGCTATTTGTACAATAACAAATGTTTGTTAATTCAAGCGGCGATAGATAACACTGTGTTTTGTTTTATCAATTAATAAACAGATCGTTGAATGCTTTATTCTTGTTTGTTGTATTGTTTTGATAACTTGGACTTCGCACTTTGTTATGATATTGTATAATTGTTGTAAGCCAACTACAGAAGTCTGTATAAGGAAATGAATATTGATTTGTTCTATTTTTATCTACGTTTATATTTTAATTGTACATACATACATACATTATCATCACGCCCGTCCCCCAGTGGGGTAGGCAGAGACTATGGTACGCCAATTGCTTCGATCCAGACAACCTTCTTTCGCCTCCTCTACATTCATCAACCTCTTCATGCATGAACGTCGATTCTGGGTACTTTTAACTTGGCCCTTTTTTAACAAATCCCCAACTTGGTCGCTGTATTTTAATTGTAATTTTATAATACTTTATTTTTATATATTGTAGATAAAAGCGTGTAAATGTATTTTTAACACAGATTACAGTCGCCGCGCACTTTATAAATATACAATTCACGCAAATAAAGTACACCCCGAACTAGTCTGTGAGCTACTCAACTATTTCTTCATACCGTGTCTGTATCAATGTTATGAAAATCATTAGAGAAGGTCACATCTAGTAGATAGTGGACGTCTTTCGACTGAGATGATCATGATGAATATTCTCCGCGACTTAAGGCTTGCTCTTTCCTTCTTTCTTGGTTAAGTCACACACGCTGGCCTTATGCGGGTTGGTAAATCAGATATATTTTTAGAATTTCTTCTAAGACATGTGGATTTTCCTTTACCGTTAGCAAATGGTCAATCATTTGATTAGGACATATAAATTCCCCGTGTGTGTACTGCTACTAGGGATCGAACTCAGACCTCTTGTCGATTACTTTCCAACTCGGCCACCATAGCTTTTACATAAATAAAACCTTGTAAGACACAAACCAGCTATAAATATCTTTATAAAGCTACAATTTCGTCGCAAAACGTTTACATTTAATAATACGATAATTAAATGATACGACAACACGAGTCGAGTAATGTTATGCTAAATGCAAGTTATGTTAGGAATGCGATGAGACGCGTCGACGCCGCGTCGAGTTTCCTCTCCTCGTCACAAGACGACTTAATAAGTTAACTTGTTACGGGACTTGTGTAAATTTACCTTAACATCCCAATATACTCGGTAACACCCGCCCTAGCATTATTCTTAGCTAACGATGTAATTTATATGATTGTTCAGTATGTGTTTGTTACTATTACGTTTCAGTTCAAAGTTTAATACTGTCAATCTCCGTGTGTTTCTTGTAGTAATGAAGAAATCTGTAAGCATGACATGTATTAATATAATGATGTTATAAATTTTCTCGGGATACCTAGAAGTTCCTTCGTAATCATATTTTATACTTTTTATTTGGCAAACAAGCATACGGCCTGCCTGATAGTCAGCAGTTACCGTAGCCTATGGACGCTTGCAATACCAGAGGTATCACTAGCGTGTTGCGGACATCAGGCTTTTATGAAAGAGTATTCCTTGGACAGGAAAACTTTAAAAATTAACCCAATATGTCTTGCGATCGGGTATCCTTGGAATAGTAAAATTTTTCTTTTAAAACGCATCCTTAAATAAGCACTGGAGACTTGTACTCTCTCTTCTTTTTATATAATACTAGGTGTTGCCCGCGGCTCCGCCCGCGTAGATGTCGGTTATCGCTTCAAAAAGTAGCCTATGTGTTATTCCAGACCATAAGCTATCTGTGTGCCAAATTTCATCTAGATCCGTTCAGTAGTTTTTACGTGAAACATCCATCCATCCATTCTTACAAACTTTCACATTTATAATATTAGTATGGATTAAGAAGGCAAGTACGCATACAGAGCCCGCCGGTTGGTAAGCAATATCGTAACCTTACATATAATATGTTGAAATTCTTCTTCAGTCAGGCTTGTTCGTTTGTATACCTACAATATGTATATCTCCATCAGTTGAGACATAATTTAATTATTTGCAAACGGCCAAAATATAGAGGCTTTGCTTGCCAAAAATTGCTTCTCTTAGTCTGAATACATTTTTGTCGCAAAATGTTACATTATTTTACTATAAGCCAACTTTATTCGGTAACAGATACAGTGTAGTAAACAAGTACAAATGAATAGAGTTTAGCGAGTAACCACGGAGATACATGAGCAGTTTAATGACAGTAGTTAACACGACCACCTGCTGGTTTAAGTTGTACGGATAGCAGTGGATTCAGTGGTTACCGTGCCATTTACCATTGAGCGCTGTGTAGTCGTTCGATCCTTATATGGGACAAAATTTGAGCAGAGTCAAAAAGATCACACGTTCAAAGGTCAGAGATTCAAAGTTTCAGCAGGTTATTTTCGATTAAAATTTAATTTCGAGAGTTTTTCAAGAAAGAAGTTGAAAGGCGTTTCCATAAAAAACCTTTCAACTTATTTCTTGGATAATAATGATAGGAGAACGACTTTACTGATTTTATTCATAATGTTTTAGTTTCGTAGTACCTTGGAGATGGTTCTTACAGAAAAAAATAAAAAACGCGTTAAAAATAGTTTAACCCAAGTAAAGTCGGGGCGAGCCGCTAGTCTCTCAATAAAATTAGATATTACTCTTTTCTTAATTTAGTTAAAAGCATTAATAATATTATAAATGAAATGCACTCAAACAAGGCTATATTCATGAATAGCTGAGAACATTTACAATGTAGCGGCAGAGCAATAAAGCGAGCAGTAGATAAAGTGAAATAGTAGGTAGGTGGGTAGTACAAGGAAGTATTTAATTAAATCTAGCGGCGGGGGCCTTCAGACCGCTTTACATCACCACCGCTAATCACAGGTAGGCCGTCGACACGTTCGCCTATTTGAATACCAAACAGTTATTTTGTAAGTGCCAGAAAACTCATTAACCACCTGCTTAGTTAAGCTTTTTACGACTACCGTGAAATGTTTTAAAGCTGGGAAATAAAATAACTAAGTTTAATTGTAACAAAGGGTTTGGGTATGTGGTATGACAGTAGTGTGAATCGTAGGTTGATTAGGTAATAAATTTCTTTAATTTTTGAAATATTACTTAAATCTTAAGGCAACCAATCAAGGACCGTCCATTCGGATAAGTTTAAAGGAGTTTTAAGCCTTTTAAAGCAAAGCTCATTCGGATACTCTTTAAAAATACCGCGCGCGATAACTACCGTTTGGCACGCTCGTAGATATGCAATTTTCAAACAAATGCCTATTTTGAAAATCTTTATTTTGAACCTTTTAAGGTGGTTACACATATCAAAGGGTTTTGTTAAAAAAACTTTAAAAATAATGTGACAGATAAAGAAACAGAAACTATCATAAAACAAGACAAAGTTGTGAAGAGGTATCATAAAAATTAAAGTTTACAAAATAGAAGTAGGTATTAGGAACTCCTTATTTATAAGAGTTTGTGAGTGTGTGTGTGTGTGTGTGTGTGGTGAAATTAAAAATCGTATTTGTAAGATCACTGTCTAATAAAAACATGCTCATAAAACCGGCAGCATTGCTACGTTACATGGATTGCCATCTAACGTAGCAATGCTGCCGGTTCTCTAAATTCGATAAATCGAATTTCAAGTTTTAAGTGTCTTTAATATATTAAGATCTGTTCTCTATTTATATATATTTGTTCTATTGTATATTTTTGATGTCACGATAGATCTCAAATACGTATCTTACTTATCATCATATTTTATTTAGTATTCATACAAAAACACGTTTCCTATTTTTATCTACATATATGAATACGTACTCTGACCCCTAATATATATAAAAACTATAAATGGTAGGTATCGAAAAATAGGTCTTAACTTTTATTGGCAGGTAACAATTAACTTAAAAAAAATAATTTGAAATATTAATAACACGATATGACAGGAGATTAATTCACAATAACACTATTTTATTTTCAAGAATCTTATTTTGCACATGATGTATTTTAGATATAAATAAATATTTTTTAATCATGGAAACCCATAATGTTGCTCACACGAGTAATATTGGCGAACGTGTAGCTAGTATATATGCAGACACGTACTTTAATGATGATTACTGCGACTACAAGAAACCAAGCAAAGAAGAATCTGAAGCATCCGGACCCCAACTTGATAACCAAGACGCAGATGAGTGGAAGTCTCCAAGTGATCTTCTGATAGGCATATTAGAACTAACTCCACCATTTACATCAAAAATAACAAGAGGAATTACTCATCAAGGCATTCTCAATATTGGAAATGCAGTACAACAAAGAGAACGTGCTAGATTTGATCAATATATAAGTAAACTATTAGAGCAGCATGAAGTTGTCTGGACTCAAATATTAGATCACCAAAAAATCTTAGTTGAGCAAAAAGTTAAAGATATGTATAAAGAAATTCTTGAGACTAAAAGTAATATATTGATGAATGAAATACATCAATTTTATGGTAAGACGCTACAAGAACTAGAAGATCATGTGCGAAAAGAGATTTCAGTAATACTTAATAGTACGCACGCTAGTATTATGAGTGATTTAAATAATGAAGTCAAAGAAAAACTACAAAAAGAAAAAAAAAGTCTTGAAAAGATCTTACAAAAACGATATGAGAGTGAAGTTAAAAAAGTGAAATATTATTATAAACTTCTCTTAGAAAATGAAGACAATAGATTCAATAAGGTCTTAAATCGAGCTCGTCATGATCGCAACGATGCTTTAAAAGCCTTTTATCGTCAGATAGAAGCCGAAACTGCAACAAGTACAATGTATGTAATGTGTACAGAAAGAAAAAAATGTAAAATTAGAAAATTTATACTGGATAACTACCATTCCGCTGAGGTAGCAGAAAAGCTCAAAAGAATTAAAGAGCAGGAAGAGATGTTAGAAGCTTACAAAGCAAGAGAAAAACACATTGCAGAAGTTAATAAAGAATGGGAAGATAAAATGAAGAAAATACTTTTACTATTTTTGAAGTTTATCAGTTTTAGTCTGAAACTATTACCTGATCAAACTACGTTTTTACTTGACCTGGAAAAATTGGTTGTCTTACAATTAAATGAAATGCAAAAATCACCCTCTAAGAAAAGCTCTATTTTAATTGATGAAGAACTGTTAAATAATTTTGAATTTATAGGACCCGAAGAGCCAGAAACTGTTTGCGATAAGGAACCCTTTGTTATTGTAGGCGATACCTCAGACTCTATTCCAACTCCTCATGGTAGTAGAGAAAGTCTTGAGTCTCATGTCCCTCTGCCAGTAATAAGAGTTCAAAGACAATTTTTATACGCTAAATGTGACAAACATGAAGAAGTTAGAGCTTTTATTGAAGCTAAACGTTGTAAATGTAGGGACGTTCAAAGACCTCCTTCACCACCTCCAGAAGAACAGACACCCTACGTATCAGTACCACATACACCAACACCTGAATCATCGTTTGAGCATCTAGTTATGGATGAAATTTCAATTCTTCAAGAGTGCCCTGTGAGAAACTGCCAAGATTGGACAAAGAAATTTCATTTTCCCTATATGATTAGATATTTAGATTATAGTGAAGAAAACTATATAAGAGTGCGAGACATCATTGGAAAACCAGAACGGGTTAGTGAGACGCAATTGGTAAAAGCAAAAGATTTTATTTACCAGGAACTACCATTTGCTGCGACTCATGAAAAAACTCACAATGTGGGAACTCAATATTCGAGTCAAGAAGACTTGTCAAAACTTAGCTTGATATGTCGTTGCGCAGATGATAATGCAACTAGACTTTCAGCCAAACCCAGTGCAGATGAGGTTTCAATAGGTAAAGAAATAGAAAGAATAATGGACAAGCGTAAGACATCGTTATATCGTCTTATTAGTAGTAATCCGAATCTACTAAAAATGTTCACTGACGAAGGATTTGATTTTATATATACTATTAAATAAATGTTGTTGTTTTGTGCCTTTCAAATAAATTTCTATTATTAGGATTGCGCGTAAATTATTTACACGTAGTTTAGTAAATTTATGTATTGGTAACACAAGAAACAAGGTCAGCTTGAAAAACCTTTGCGTAATCCATTTTTGACTATTCATCAAAACCAGTGTGTTACAAGTATTCAAATGGTAATGGTATGTCGTTATTGCCTTGGAAGATGGGTAGGCCTTTGGTGTGGGATGCAACTTGCGTCGACGCACTTGCACCATCACATCTTCCAAGTACAGCAGGTTGTGCTGGCGCTGCTGCTGCAGCTGCAGAGTCCCTCAAACGGCGAAAGTACAGCAATTTAGTTGGAAACTACATTTTTGAGCCGTTTGGGGTGGAGACTAGGTTCATGGGGTCCGAGTGCTCGTTTCCTTTACAGAGACCTAGCGAAACGACTGATCGACGCTTCTCGTGATCAGAGGGCTGGCTTGTTTCTCGCACAGAGAATAAGCATTGCCATTTAACGTGGCAATGCTGCCAGCCTTCTGGGCACGTTCCCAGTGGACAGTGATGTTGAGGAATATTTCGACGCTTAAAGAACAGTCTTCATTTGTATTATGTTTTTCCTTTCTTTTTGTATTTATGTTTAAATTAGTTTTAGGTATATAGGTAGTAAAATGTATATATGTGATTAGTGTAAAAACATGTATATATTTTTATTTTTTTTTGAAATTATAATAAACATTTTTTTTGTTTTGTCAGTTCAAATTAACAAAAAGAATATATAATACAAGTAATTTACAACTAAAACTATATTTACACAAATTAGAAATGCTTGCTAAAACTGCTTAATAGGCGTCGTAAAATTCCTCCGCATCGACGTCTACTGAAAACGTGCCCAGGAGACTGGCAGCATTGCCACGCTGAATGGCATGCTTATTCTTTGAGCCAAATATAAGCCAGCCTTCTGGTCACGTGAAGCGTCGAACATTTATATTGTTTATGTAAATAAATAATTCATTGTAAAATAAAAAAATAAAAATAAAAAAGTATTCAAAAGGTTGTACTTCTAATGAGAGCTTAGCTTTGTCTGGTTTTTGTCTGGTTGCCACTTTTACACAACTTTCACATTTATTATATTAGTAGGCTATACTATCATAGTAATTTATTAATATTATATATAATAGCAACCCATATGGGCACGGGTCTCCTTCTCTCCTCCTCCTGCTCTCGTCTATCAAGAGAGTTTTGGGCTTAATTAACACACACCTAACGGCCTAATGCGGGTTGGCGAATCTAACCCTTTACTCGCATAAGAACAGATTCTCAAAAAGACAAATTCTCAAAAAGACGAAAACATATTTTGTAGATTTTCTTCTAAGAAACTCTTTGTGGGTTTCCTCACAAAGTTTTCCTTCACCATTAGCAGATTGCGAATCATTTGATTAGTACATATTATAAACTCCACAAAGTGAAATTCATATTGGCATTATTCATGTCATTATTTCCACACGGGATCGAACTCGCACCTCTTGCGTGCAAGTCGGTTACTTCCCCACTCGCCCACCACCGCTTTTACTTAACTATACTTTACTATCATACTCGTAGTACAGCTTACTAATATTATAAATGTGAATGTGTGAAAGTGGCACAGAGACAGATTGTCTGGAACAGCACATTGGCTACTTTTAAACCAGGAAACAAACACTGATCCTATTGGACTGAGCGAAGCCGCGGAAAGAATCTAGTAGTATATAATTCAAGTGCATGTTTTTGAATTTGAAATAAGGACATTATAGGTAACCTAACAATGTTTACTTTCATATTGTTGAAAACAGAAGTAAACACAAAGAAATAGTCATCAATTTTCGAATTGCACTCACACGAGCATACCATAATAAATTACAGGCATATCTCGACTTCATTCTCATTACGGATGCGGCAATGTCCGTTGGAGTTTTGTCATAATTCAGTCTCGGTTGAAATTATTTCCGTTGGGTCTGATGAGAAAACTAGAGGTGGAGAGCTCGAAATGTAAGTGTTCGCGCAACAAGCCGTGGAATAACGACGGGACATATTTCATTCTTAACGAAGTTAAATTTCCGGGAAGGTCCTGTAAGAGCGTGCGTAGCTCTGATAAAAGGATACTTTGCCACAATACGATTTTGTCTCTCTCTGACGTTTTAGTAATCATAAATAAACAACCCTCCAATATTTAGGATTTATGCCTGACCAATATTATGATAGGCATACATAACATTACGGCTATTGCCCTGAAATGTAGGCAAATATATGTCACATTATTTTATTTATAATCTTTAGTTTTCGCAGCACAAACCAAATAAAGACTTTCATAGGCAATATTTTCATACTTTATGTCACGTTATTGCAACTTTTGTAAGGATTTTATCATTTTTTTAAATAAAATATGTTAATGCTATGTACTTACTTTAATAATGTAACTTAATATAGATGATTTATTTTTATAAGTAATCGGTTTAGTGGTTTTTGATAAAAGTTGAAAAGGGGATCTTAAGATGGTTTGAACATTCAGAAAAGATTGATGAAAGATGCTAAAAAAGAACCAGATTAAAAGTACCCAGAATCGACATTCATGCATAAGAAAAAAGAAGAGGTTGATGAACTTAAAGGAAGCGAAAAAAGTATGCCTGGATTGAAGCAATTGGCGTACGTACTATTGGGATAGGCCATAGGCTCCAATAGTACGAGACGGGCGTAATGATATGTTTGTATGTTTTTGTTTTAGTTTTTGAGTTTATCCATTAGAGACATACAAAAATCAAATCTTTTCTCTTTATAATATTAAGTATAGATATGAAAAAACTGCAAACAAAGTTTTAAGGTGGGCTGTCAAAGTTAGTGGGATATTTGACGTGCTTACAATAAAACAACGACCATAATTCAGAAAGTGGGAACAAGTTGGATTGTTTTCTACACATCATATCGGGAAATAAATCTTTGTGCCGCTTATCTGACGTCAAACTTAATTCTCATGCATAATTCATTGCGTCGGGCCGTTCGTGTGAAGAGGGAAAGTTGCTCAACTCGATACAACCTGAGACGATTGACAGCCAATAGTTGCCACTTGGTAGACTGTACGCACTTAAAATGATTGTGTGTTTTGTTGTAAAATTGTATTATAATAATATTTGTTTTATTTAACTATACTTATTATTGTCAAACAAAGAAAACAAAATCTTACTTAAATACAAATTAGAAACCAACAGTTTAAGCTATTTCCTAGACATAACATAATACTATATCTGACGACACGTCCTGGTTTCGCACGGGTGGATATATATTTAGCTTGCTTGATAAGGGTTACTTAACTAAAAAAATATATATAGCCTATGTTACTCGCCGATAATGTAGCTTTCTTTAGGTAAAAGAACTTTTAAAATCGGTCGAGTAGTTTTTGAATTACATCGGTCTTAACAAACAGACAGACAAATAACGTTTTCCTTATCCCAGGGTTACCCATAAAACAAAAATCTAGTAGGTTTCGACATGGGGAGCTGTTTTGCAGTTTTACAAGTATTGCAAGAGTTGATAGGCGGTAACTGTTAACTACAATTATTATTGGTTGGATGGTTGTTTGCTACCCTGGAAGCATAAAGAAACATACTTGTAGTTATAATATTGACTGACTTCACTGGCCTGTTGGTCTAGTGGTTAATGAGCCTGGCTAGCAAGCCGGAGGTCGTGAGCTCGATTCTCATACGAAACAAAACTTTGTGTAATTATAAATCTTTGTTCCGAATCTAGGTATAATTTGTATCCGTGAATTGGATGTTTGTAAAGTCCCAGTAATGCAGGAGTTGTCTTTGAATAAAAAAATCTTACAATGATAAATGTTATCTTAAAGTAGAAAATAAAAGTACATGAAGTTCAAACTGCAGGCCCGCAACCGGGAGCGTTCGCAATGTCGTAGCCGTCGTCTCACAGACATTCTAGTACAATATTTCATACTTACTGAAAACAACTTTGTGAAATAGTTCTCAGGAAACACAACGTGCTGCTAACAGATAAAGAGGCTTCATACTTACGATGTCACCTTCGCGAGACGGCTCGTGGTCTATCTCTGACAAGTTATCAAAATAGATGCACGTTTCATACAAATGGGGTGGTTGCTGAGTAGGAAAGTTACCGACTTGTACATATAGGTACTGGCATCCGAAATCGAACTCACCAGGTGTGAGTTCGATTTCGGATGCCTTACCTTTTTTTTTTTTTTTTTTTTTTTATACTACTTGGGTGGCAAACAAGCATACGGCCCACCTGATGTTAAGCAGTATCCGTAGCCTATAGACGCTTGCATTACCAGAGGTATCACTTGCGTGTTGCCAACCCATTTTTTTACACCAGGGTTTTAAGATGGAAGTAACCCTGGGATAGGAATACGTATCTTTCAAAACGCATTCCTAAATGAGCGCTGGAGACCTGTACTCACACACAGGAACACAACTACACCGCTGTGTGTAGTCATTTGGCTGTGGTCTTCTGTAAGGTGGAGGTCCTTCCCCAGTCGGGCTTGCTCGCTAGTATGGTGCCCTACCTCTCCTAACGTACCTATGCGAATTTTTCATTTACGTTGTGAAATTTATAAGTACTAATCATATGGTTAATCCCTTGCTGTTTCTACGTATTATTCAGGCTCTCGCATTAATACGTTCGTTGTCTAAATAGGTAAATCTATCAGCGATGTAAAATGTCTAACAAAATATGTTTTAAAACTTCTCCACTACATATGTTGGTCCCTAGAGCGGAAGATGTCTTTAAAAATATATAATACTGGCAGTTGCCCTCGGCTCCGGCCGCGAAATTAAAAAAAAAATATACCTTTGGAACCATATTATTTTTGTGGGATAAAACGTAGCCTTCCAGACATTTTAATCTACATATCTCTGTGCGAAATTTAATTTGAATCAGTTCATATGAATCTCGATGAAATGTTAACGTGATCGAGTAACTAAGATCCATCCATCTATTGATCCAAATTTTTCGCATTTATAATATTAGTAAAATTAATCAGCAATGATGATGTAATTTAGACTGAATTTTGCGTCAAAGAAATGTGCTTAAAACAAAACAATATCCTTTCACTTTTCAGTCGGTTTACTAGAAGTTCGATAAGGTTGGTTGTGTTTTTCAAGTACTTCAAACAAATTGGATATGGCGGATGAATCGTCAGTAGAGAGCGATGTGATGGGAATCAATCCCCCGTCAACTTATCAACGGTCGCGCGTCAAATTGAAAATTTACTATCTGAGAATTTGATTGTGTACGACTAATATTTAGTGTCAGAGACCACTCGTGTGGATTAGAAAGAAAGAAAATAACGTTTACTAGTAACTGGCCACCAGCCTTGACTTCACCCGGGCTAAACTATTTATTTCTTAATCTGTAAAATAGATTGATTGTTAAATCAAAATTCACCAATCTTTGTTATAAACCAATCTTTTGTAAATAATATATAGGTAATATAATATTCGAGGAAAAACTTGTTACCGCTTTTTTACATTGCGAACACAGAGGATTTTGAGACTTGGCATAGTTCAAGTTTATACTTCGAAGGAGTGCAGAAAGCTTAAAAATTGGACCGATTTAATGGATTGTATCAAAATTATTCTGTTACAATCTATTACATTGGATAGAGAAAAACTGCAAATAAAGTGCTGTAACTAGTGAGACACGTATGTATGTGTTGTTACACTTATGTATGTCGATATACGACGTGTTTGTGTGTTTAGTACATTTGAATTCAACACGGCAACTCGCAGGAAAGAGTTTTAGTATTTGTCGGGTGCAGTTGAACTGACACACGGAATTGTAAATTTATTCGTCTGTTTCTTAGCCATGTACTTCTCAATATTCACTGTTTTTATAGATTTTTTTGTCATCATAATCATTTTAGTCAGGTAATGTCTACTGTTGAACGTAGTCCTCTCCTATTTATGTCTCCATAAAAGTCGCTCATAATTCTTTGTAACTAATATTCAATCAGAGATTGAGTATCTCTTTTTTCTCTTTTTTTGTAACTAATATTCAATCTCTTGAATATTAGTTACAAAAAAAGAGAAGAGACAATATTGAATTAGTGTGACACACAAGCATTTTATAGTCTGCCTGATGGTAAGCAGTTATCGTAGCCTGTGAACGCATGCAATTCCTGGGTAATATTGAGAGAAAACGTAGAGCAAGATAGATGCTTTAAAAAAACACATTTTGCACACTAGGTACTCGTATTTATAATTTGAAAACATTATTATGCTTACCTTGATTACACTACAAACTTTTTGCAAATATTTTTATTATAGCAGACTGTAAACTAGATAAATAGGTACCAACCTTATTGTTTGCGTTTTAATTCTGTCTGTTTTTGACACCTATTATTCAAATTCGAAATTTGTTCTTTTTTATTATTCTTTTGTTTTCTTTACACGGCATTGTTTTTATTTCAAGAAATCATCTACATCCCCAAGACAAAGTAAATAACTAATCACGTTTTAATCTTCAACAGCAGAATTTAACAGCTAGGTATTCACATAGACATTCAGTGATAGCAACGAGCAGTAAACAATTAAAACATGATATTTTCGTAACAGTACGTCCGCTCACTTATTGGAGCCGTACTGTTATTGCCCCTAGACACGACACAAGAAGGTGTTGCTTATAATTTTGCCGGTATAAGATTGCGCTGTAATGTAGGGTAAGGGCTGCTTGAATTGCTGTATTTCCTTAATAGTCTGCATTTACCCCCGACGACAATTTGTGACAAGAGCGTGAGCTAAATTGTCGGCGAGAGGAAATAAACTAATTTACTTATATACGGCATTCATAAACTACAGCTTTAGTTGAATTACAAAGTGTGCACTGAAAAGTGAATAATAGAATGAAATGATACACTGAACATAACTGTGTTCTTCTTAAATAATTTTAGGCATGCATGGCAAAGAAACTGTTTTATCATCCATAAAAATCGCTTTTAAGTGTTATACGAAAGTAAACGAAGTTCTCATCAATTAAGAAACTATTTATATTCAGTAAGATTCTAATTTATGTATAATTAAATAAGATGGACCGGCGACCTGGTAAAGGTCGCGGGCAACCGATGGACAAGGTCAACTCAGGACCGAACGATGTGGAAAACCTTGGGGGAGGCCTATGTCTTATGGCTGAGTTGGATATAAAAAATCACCACCACCGTACTGCCCTGATAATTGTAAATGCAGTACTCGCAAATTGGCGGTTCCGAGATAAACGCGGTAAACGTGTTTTGTGATATCTGCACAACAAGTCTGAATTAAATAATGTTTTAGATATACCTGAAAAATAAGAAAAAAATCAAACTTTGTATTGATCAATTTTTTTCTTTACTTTATTATTTATTTTGGATAAAATGCGCATTACTGCATTTTGTTCTACCATCTAGACTTGTGAACATGACAGTATCACTAAGCCCAAAGGCAGTATTTGTGTTCATTACTGCAAAATCACCTAGCACGTGTTCAATACTGCGTTTCTATTTATTAATTGTGTCTTATTATCATTCCTGATAGATTTATTAACCTTTTACTTCAGACGCGGCATTGTCGAATACTGCGTGTAGTTTTAGTGGCGCAAGAAAAGCTCTATAATATACTTGCTACTCTCACACACAGCAATGTTGAATACTGCGTTAAGCTTTAGTTAGTATTCGTTGCAAAGTACTAGAACGTTAAATTAAGTTGCAGTAAACATAGCAAGTACTGCACAACCTTCTAGCACATGCTGAGTACTGTATATCCTGTTAGCAAAAGTAATAATTTGGTGCAAGTACTGCGTATCTTGTTATATAAAAAACAGGTTTATAATAAAAAAAATCATGAAAATTATTTTTTTATGTAAAGATTAGCCCCTTGAGGTGTCATTTTTGCAAAAAAGTGAAAATCGCAAAAATGACGATTACTGCACTTACAATTATGACGGCAGCGTAGCGGGGTGACTTGTATCTTTAAACTGAAAAATTTCAATTTATTGTTTTCTGTTCAATTGTTTTGGACCGACTGATTCTGCTATTTAATTTGACTAATTTCGAATTATAAGGGACTAAATCATTAAACTAAATTCGAATGATAACTGTGCCGAAATTAACCATACGGTAAGACAGCCCATAGTACATCTACTTATATTTATTATTTTGTATAATTTATTTTTTATATAATTAATTACGTTCTGCCCTAATCTATATCTAAGTAATTTTACAATTTTATCATCTCTTATATCTCAATGCACAGGTACCTACCTACCTACACCTTAACAAGGAAAAAAAACATTTTTTAATTTCATGAAGCACGTTCTGCGTCCTAAATCTTACCTCACATTAAGTAAGACAGTTGTAGTCTCAGAGGTATTTTATTAATGAATTCTTTTAGCGAGCACGTACTTAATACCAACGTTGCGATTTTAATGAAGGGTATCATAAAACATGTCATTGTTGCTGGCAAATGCAGTCGACGACAGCAGAGTATAAAGAGTGGGTAGTAACGAATCTCCTTTATATGTGTTCTAAAGATGAAAAAAAAAAATCTACACCTCGTCTTACTCTGCAAACCCTTTGTAACGCTTAAGGATTTCACAAAAAATGATAATGTCTTTGTATTGTATTACAATAATATACTGTAATAAAATACTATTATTGTAATTATTAATTTGAGATTTGGTTTCATTTACTTAAACTTCATGCACACAATAAGTACAAATTCGGACTTAATACCATAGGAATTTTCTTCCAGGCAGCCTTAGTTTGATGCAATGGCAGGTGTACAAATGAAATTATTTAACCTTGCATTTTTTGTAAAATTTATTCAAAATAAATATAGGTAGGTTCTAATGCAAATTGATATAAACCGATAACAGTTTGCACGCCAGTGGTCGCTTTGTCCACAATTTTACCAGCCCGTACTTGTACCTACGCTGATTAAATTAGCGCTGAACGGCAGGTATTCATTTTAATATTTTGGCGTAGTTTCTTTACTACTTACTTATTTATAATATGGTGATAGTATTAAACTCACAGTGAGTTTAATACCTCATATTAACACTAACGCTCGCGCGGCCTGGATTAGCGAGTATACTTTATGAACTTGCAAATGCAGTTGGAGGGGCCTCTAGCTAACTAACAGCCTTTTTTCTAAAACATATTGAGATTCCTCTCTATTTTGGTAGATACGTTAAAACGTTGGTCCAATTATCAGTTTTAATAGATGTATATTAAAGAGAGGTAGGGGGTGCCCTGCCCTGATATTGTTGAAATGGATGTCCTTTAATAGTAGGTGATACAACCGAGCAAGCCTGACTATTGAAAGACCTCCATCTTACAGAAGACCACAGCCAAATCACAGCCGTTCCTTTTCGTTACCACTAAAATTGTAACTTAAACCAAATTGTAAATGTTATATTCTGGCGATTAAATAGAGTGACCCGAGTTTCTTGCCAATTCTTCTCAAGGCCCTACCATAGTCAGCGAATTGGCCGTAGGAAAAAAAATATGCTGGTATTTGTTTTTGTTTTTATGACGTTCATAAGTATCATGTATTTGATCTAAATGAATAAATGAGTTTGACTTTGACTTTGAAATATCTACACACTATGTTTAAATTTAAACTGACAATGTCAAACACACGTGTACTCTATCAGCTGACGTAATAGAACATTTCAAACTACATTCAAACAAAATAAATTATGACTCGTTTGAATTTTGACCACCGAGCGATCAGTATTAGATGAATACGTTACTATTGCTCAACAAACTTCAACAGTACAACGGCAGTGGGTTACCGTCTTTAAGTGTCAGATTAATTTGGGCCAAACGCTAAATTATATTAAATGGCACTTTAGAATATTAATCAGTTCAAACATTAAAGCTTTGCGCACATAATATAAGCTTAGCTAAGCACCCCTTAGGTGGATTGTAAAAATGCAGAAGCAAATTTTATACGAGCCTTGAAGAATGGCAGCACGTTAGCCAAAATCATGCCCGCTTTCTACTATAGCCACATGTATCATATCATTTTTATATTTCAAAATGATTAGTTGTCTGAATTTTTGGTTTCGATATTCTTGTCAACAAAACTGCACTGACAACATAAATAATAATAAAAAAAATAAAAAATATGTTTAATTCCACCACATAGTACATAGCGCGGTATTGGGTTTAATTTTCACATGAGACAAACACTTTATGTAATCAATAAAATAAATGTTTTTTGCGAGTCTGATTATACTTTATATCCTACCCGTGAACTATCTAATATATAAAATTCTCGTGTCATAGTGTTCGACTTTGAACTCCTCCGAAACGGCTCGACCGATTTTCGTGAAATTTTGTGTGCATATTGGGTAGGTCTGAGAATCGGACAACATCTATTTTTCATCCCCCTAAATGTTAAGGGTAATTTTTTAATTTAATTTTTAGACATTTTTTTTGTATTATATTTTTTTGTGATTCAGCTTCGATTCAGATTCGATCAACCCCTATTTTTTAATAGCGATATCACTATTTTAGTAGCAAAACAATGTTTGCTGGGTCAGCTAGTATATGTATGTATGTACATATATATTTGAAAAGACCCCGGCGACACAGGGCTTGTTCTCTAGTACTCGTATTAGGAAACATCCTGTCTTTTAAAATATTGCAAATTAAGTATCGCATGTTGTGCCTATAATATTTTTAGAGCGTGTAAGTTCAAATAAAATTTTCGACACATACTTCAATTGTTTAGCGATACAAAATGGCCTGCTTCTAAATGTACGCTATCCTTAAGTGGACAGTGTTCATAGTGGTATTTAACTGTAAATAGATGTGTATATATGCAGCCATCAAACGTCCGTATCCTAAATGCTTGCTCGGAATCCGATTCTATCCGGGTGCCTACTGTCCGCAGTTTGGTTGCATTACATTAGATTAGACACAGAGCGCATTCCTATTGCTCTAGGTTCATCTGGTTGTAACAATTATGCCTTTAGGTAAACGTACAATACAATATAATGAAAAATTCCTTAGATTTAGAATATAAATTTAGTAAATATAATATTGTAATAGTAAGATACAGGATAAGATACAGGTCTCCAGCACTCATTTAGGGATGCGTTTTGAAATAAACGTATTCCTATCCCAGGGTTACTTCCATCTTAAAGCCCTGGTGTCAAAAAATGGGTTGGCAACACGCTAGTGATATCTCTGGTATTGCAAGTGTCCATAGGCTACGGTTACTGCTTAACATAAGGTGGGCCGTATGCTTGTTTGCCACCCAAGTAGTATAAAAAAAAGATATTTTAAGAAACGTAGGACACCATACACGCAAGAGCCGAGCAAGCTCGACTAGGGTACGACCTCCACCTTACAGAAGACCACAGCCAAATAACTGCACACTAGTAACATAGTTTTTCTTTTTTATACTACCAAGGCTTGTTTCCCACATGCATATGGCCTGCCTGATGGTAAGCAGTAACCGTAGTCTATGGACGCTTACAACAACAGGGTATCACTCGCGCGTTGCCGACTCTTTAAAAACCTTATAACTCCTTTCTTGAAGAACCCCATGCTTAGGAAAACTTCGATAGGCAGCTCATTCCACATAGTTATTTAGATCGTCCATACTTTAGGCCTTTGTCGTGATCCAACGGCTGTTATTAGTTAAGGCTGACTTTTAACGTGTCCTCTGAAGCACTGAGACGCTTAGAGGAAAATACCACTATCTGTTCACCCATGGGGTTACCGCGCCCCTTATAGCTTTACCCGCTCTTCATTTACCGATCAGCGAGTGCACCTGGCTATGACTGCGTCATGGTCATGCTATGAGTACAGATATTCAGTGTTCATTTAGGGATTTCATTTTAAAAGAAACGTTTTCCTACCACAGCGTTACCGCATTACAGAATCCTGGTGTTGCAACACATAAGTATTACCTCAGGCATGGCAAGCGTCCAATGCCGAAGCCTAAAAAGAATATTTTTAGGTACTTTTTTGTAATTATTATACCAATTATAATATTAACAACTTTTTTCTGAGATATCTTGTACAAACCTTAACCTAAATATAAAGTAACAAAGACCAACATCAAAGAGGGTAGCATATTTAAAGTCTAAATAAACGTTCGTGTTAATTGTGTTATATTGGGAAGAGAAGCGGTGACGTTTTGCTGACATGACACAGGTCTACTTGAAGACGGTCACTTGACAATTGAATCATAAAGGCACACGTGACCTGCTTTGCACCCGTGCTTCTACATTGTGTTATTTAATTTTGTTTAATGTGTACGTGATATAGAAATCGTTATGTTAAAGTTGTAGAAATGGTAAATAAATTAATCAATAAATCGATAAAATTAAATCGGTTCTTTGACATATGTTAGGGCCTACCCAATTTCATTGCAGATTTCTTAACAAAAACAGCTTTCACTTTGTATTATAATAAGGGTCAGATTTTATACGAAATGTATGGTTATTTTTATCGCTGCCAGTATCCAGGTTTGCACGAATGATATTTCTATTGATACCTAAAGTAAGTACTACTTTAAGTATCAATAGAAATATCATTTATATATTAACGACTATAGGAGCTTTAGCCTTTAACTCTGAACATAACAATGCTGTTTACTTATTAAAGTAGGAAGGTGTGCCTCCATCTTGTAATACTAGATTTATTTTATAGATAATCCTAGGATCAAAGGTTAAACGTTAATAGGAAATTTTTGTGTGATGATGAATTAGCGATACATGTCTCTCTACGCGATGATAAAATGACAAAAAAATAGCCTTTCTCCAACGATACGGGAAAATGGTTGGCGTAACAATGATAGCAATATATTGTCGTATCTTTGTAAAATAAGTAATAGTAAATTTGTTTGATACGACAATATATTGCTTGACCCCTGTTATACAGAATCGTTTCTACAGTACTGTTGCTAGAATTTCTATGATACCTTTTGACACTGTAACTTTTGTTCTATGAATTCATTGTTGTCTACAAAATGGGTTGAAGTTGTCAGGACGTTTATGGAAACTGAGTTCTAGTACATATCACACATATTATATTGTGTTGTTCTTTTAGTATATTTGTCTCTGTCAAAATGTATACAGTTAGTTATAGAACACAACAGAACTGCAAGAGCAATACATGCAAGTAGTTCAATTTGTATGAAAATGCATGTGGTTTCATGTACCTTCTAATACCCGCTCTACGGCACTATAAAACCGCACCAATTTCTACACAACAAAAAGTAAAACTATTTAAATTAAGCTAGAAATAAATCCATCCACAGATAGACATACAGCTTTTATTATTATTAGTGGACACACTGGAACAGAACTACACCGCTGTGTGTAGTTATTTGGTTGTGGTTTTCTGTTAGGTGGAGGTACTCCTTCAGTCGGCCTTGCACGCTAGTATAGTGCCTTACCTGTCTTACTCTCACCTATGGACGCTTACCACATCTGGAAAATTCATCATTTGCGCGTTGCCTACCCAAAAATTACAAACTTTTAAATTGCCCTGATATAACGTAAGTCTTTCTTTAAAATGCATCCCTAAATGAGCACTGAGGACCTTTTATAAACATCCCTTGCATTTTTAGGGATGAAAAATAATTTAATAAAGTAATTAAACTTACCTTTATGCATATCGTACTATGCAATCAGCAGAACACACTAGCGACATCTATCACAGCATACGTAATATTCTAACTGGGCTTCCTAATAATCCCCGGTAGCTTCCGAGTGTCGTAATCAAATCCTGTCGTAGCGAGTGTCCTAATCGAGGCACACCACGCTCGACCTCCGTCAAATCGAGCTAAGAAACACGAGCCGACTGTCACTGAGACACAGATAGCAGTTGAATGTATCATATTGTACGATTTTCGACCCGATTTTCGATTTGCAATTTGGTTAGTCGATGATTTTGTTTTATTTATTTATTTATAGCACAACCACATCATACATATTAATACATTTATAATAACACTAGGGGTCGCCCGCGTGGTAATTTGGAATATTTTCCCCGATTTTGCAACATATCTCACCACTGCTCTGTTCCTATTGATTATAGCGTGATGTTATATAGCCTATAGGCTTCCTGGATAAATGCACTATTCAACAAAAAAGATTTTTTCTAATCGAACCAGTACTTTCTGAGATTAGCGCGTTCAACCAAACAAACAAACTCATCAGCTTTATAATATTATAGTATAGTACTTTATGGTATTGTTTCTGATATAAATATACGACACTTAAGGTGTACATAACATTTACAATAAACTTATAGCATTACTTGACCAACATAATTAATTAGGTACCTACATAATTTATGTAGTTTCTGTTTAAAACTACTAAATAAGTCGTAAAAAATGATGTCAATGGTAGGCTCGCGAGCTTAGATAACATTGTACCAATCCTGGGCTTTATAAAGTGGGGACTGTCGTTCTAAATTAGTTTTAAAGCGCGGAATATAAAATATTTACTTTATATTATGATGTCTTGGGTAAGGATAAGGAATAGCCAGAGATACTTATTTGTAATAAATAACTACTTGTTTTATTTGTTCGGTAAGCCTCCTAATATTATAAACGTGAAAGTTTGTTAGTATGGATGGATGGATGGATGTTTGTTACTCTTTCACGTAAAAACTACTGAACGGATCGAGCTGAAATTTGCCACAGAGATAGATTATGGTCTTTTTACAGCGATAACCAACATCCACGCGGGCGGAGCCGCGGGCAACAACTAGTATTAGATATAATCTTTGTGTGCACCAAATTAAATTCGGTAATTCATAAAGAGGTAGGGCACCATACTAGCGAGCAAGCCCAACTGGGGAAGGTCCTCCACTTAACACTGGTTTCACACAGGTTTCCAGCGCTCATTTAGCGCTCTTTCAGCGTTTTATTTCTTTAATAAACCATAGGATGAACAAAAAAGATAATAAGTCAATAAAAGCGAAACCAATTGTAAGTGATGCCCCAAATTTGGTAAACGTCAAAAGGCTACATTCTTCTTTTTCAAAAGACAACTTCTGCATTAGGGAACAATCCCTGTTTTGCTGGGGACTTTACAAACATACAATTAACGGACACAAAATACTAGTCTAGGGACATTCATTTTGTGGATCACACAATTTTTTGTCTCGTGTTGGAATTTTGAACCCACAACACGTAGTAGGTTGTGGCTAGGCTAAGAAGAATACAAAAAAATGTTTAGTTTTATTATTAAGGTTTTTTTATACTACTTGGGTGGCAAACAAGCATACGCCTGATGTTAAGAAGTTACCGTAGCCTATGGACGCTTGCAATACCAGAGGTATTACTTGCGTGTTGCCAACCCATTTTTTTACACCAGGGCTTAAAGATGGGAGTGTACCTGGGATAGAAACACGTTTCTTTCAAAACGTATCCCTAAATGAGCTCTGGAGACCTGTACTCACACACAGGAACACAACTACATCGCTGTGTGTGGTTATTGGGCTGTGGTCTTCTGTAAGGTGGAGGTCCTTCCCCAGTCGGGCTTGCTCGTTACTATGATGCCCTAAATCTCTTAAACTCTCTTAAGGTCTAGCGGTCGGCAATGCGTTAACACCTCCTGGTATTCCAAGTGTCCATCGACTACAGTAACTGGTTACCATCACACGGGGCGTTTGTTTGCCGACCTTATTAGGATAAAAATAACAGAAAAAAACATCTTTTAAACAATCTGCCGAGGTTTTCCCAAGAGACTATAGCATGGGGTTCTTCAAGAAAGGAGTTATAAGGTTTTTAAAGGGTCGGCAACGCGTGAGTTTGAGTTTGCAACACCCCTGGTATTGCAAACGTCCATAGGCTACGGTAACTGCTTACCATCAGGCGGGCCGTATGATTGTTTGCCACCTTGGTAGTATAAAAAAAATAAAAAAATAAAATCTGCAGGTACTAATACAAGTTGAAAAACTATTACCTTTTTAAATATACTACAAATTCCTATCAACTTCTTTAAGTACCTAGGAAACCCTAAAATGCCGCTGTTAACTGGCTTGAGTATTTCAATATTGCTTTACATCATTAACGAGAATACGGACACAGACTAATTAATTATGAAAATTTTCCTATTTATTACAAGCCGTGCGAACCATGCTAACGCGATATTTAATTAGTTGGTTTTAAAATGTAAATTAAAATCTTAGTATTTTCAGTAATACTAGAGTTCGCCCGTGGTCATAATTCGACCGGAATGGCTTTCTGCAGTCCTTCTTTATATTCTTCATATTTGACTGCCTTGGTGGTCCAGTGGCCGCAGTATGCGCCTGCTGTGCACGAGGTTGAGGGTTCGATTCCCACACAGGGACAAAACTTTGTGTGACCCACAAAGAGTTGTTCTGAGTCTGGGTGTAATTTGTGTCCGTTAATTGTATGTTTGTAAAGTCCCCGCGACACAGAGCTTGTTCTCTAGTGCGGGAGTTGTCTTTATAAAAGGAAAAAAAAATATATATTTTATATTATATGTATATAAACTTTAAATATTCCAAATCTTACACTCCTCCGTGCTCGCAATGTGCTTAAAAAGGGTACAAAGTTTTTCTTTTGTATTAATATACCTACATATAATATACATATCGTATGTCTTTTCTGAAGTATGCAACCCTATTTATGGAATAGATGAAACCTGTAATAGTTTGTTATTAAGTACGTAGATTCGATTCGATTTTTAAACCATGTTTTGTCCCATATTTTAACGGGCTATATTTTAATTTTACGAATACTCAGACGCAAAATCTAGTCTATCGATCCGTTAAGCTATTATTAGCAACGAGAACAAAAACAAATCAATACAAAACTCATAAATAATAAAGTCACAAATATTGGGCATACGTTCTAAGCAATTGTCTTCTCGTTTTGTTACAAATTTATATTGTCAACGGCAGGAGGCGTCTGGTGAAGCGGGAACGGGCGGGTGTTGCGAGCGCTTATACCAGTGGCCTTCTTACAACATATTTCACTACATAAATCATAACTTTATTTCCTCTCGCTC
Source organism: Trisateles emortualis (assembly GCA_947095525.1). Lineage (NCBI taxonomy): Eukaryota > Metazoa > Arthropoda > Insecta > Lepidoptera > Erebidae > Trisateles > Trisateles emortualis. The sequence goes on along the minus strand of OX352736.1, from coordinate 11,814,790 downwards.
ATGGATGCCAACTCGAGAAGCGAGGTGTCTTTGAAATGGCTTTAAGAGTTCCCGCACGGCTATACCGCAACAAAGGATTCCCAAATTCAATTAGGTGTAGATGGAACGTACAGACTTATATTACTTCAAAATACTCAGTTTTGTGTATTAAACTTTGTTTGATACATTATTATATATTGTTTTTAACAACTATACCTAATATACAATATACAATGCGTATCAAACAGGATAATTTATAACACAATATTTTTAGCAACATGAATTTTTTGACAACGTCGTACGATATTTTCGTTTAGCTAAAGCTATGTCTAGGTCCTGTGTAATCCAAGCCTATATTACCATGTATGTATAAAAGTGTAATAAATCCAAAATCTGAATTTATATTTAGTATGCTTCATTAAAGAAACTTAGTAACAACTGAACAAGTATTATCAAAACCGAGACCTCTAATGCATGTTTCACAGTTGTTTCAATAAATGAACGTAAAGGAAGCGAAAGACGTTTTTTTGGATGAAAGAAATTACACTACTGTTTTTACTTACTCCAATAAGCGACAGTCGGGATAATAGGTTACGATGCTTATAATATTCACCTGATTTTGCTTATAGCTTTGCTAGCTTTGTAGTCCAGTTTCAAAACAACTCATAAGAGCTTAACCGCAAAACGATGAAAACTGTACTGAATGAAAACATTTCTAGCAGTGAAATGTTGTCTCTGCCCTCTGGAAGACAGGTGTGTGTCAGTGCACATAAATTGCGTCAAAATTAATATATGGATGGATAATAGTTTTTTATTTTGACATACAGAAAGTCACATAACAATGAAAGTCGTTGTTAATCTGACAAAATTTAAAATGCACCAACACGCATTTGGTACGACAACATGTTATGCTAACTTAAATGTATAGAGTTATAGTCAGACAGCGGCTGCCACGCGCTTGTTACTAACGTGTTAGTTTTGACTTCATCACCCACAGTCCCACACATATATACTATAGTGCTTATAATACATAGAACACAGGATTAGGCTATAGTTGTAGAATATATGGCAAATATGCAGTGGTGGTTTTCACCACGCCACCAACACCACGAGTGTGTGGGTTCAATTTCCACACGGGACAAAACATTGTTAGGTATAGGCTTGTTCTCTATTGCGGAATTTGTTATAAAAAAAAAGAGAAAATATATGTTAAAATTACGTACACACGGCAACGGAGATAGCTGTACGCGGCAGCAATATGATGATTAGTTTCTTAAGAAAACCATTGCATATATTTCTGCGGAATTTGGTACCTAAAAGTGTATAATTAAACTTAACCTACAGATAAAAATATATTTCACACAAATTCATAATTCGAATCATCATTTCAAATTTTCTTTACTTTGTGCCATCTGCAATTAATTCATCAGTCCATCCTTCACCTACAGCAGGGGCCTGCGTGTCCCTCTTTAATCCAAGGTAACTACTACAATCAGGTGAATCCTTCTTTGTCGTTCTGAGTTCAGGTGCGCTTTCCTTGTCGAAAAATTGCATTGTGTAGTTATCAAGTTATGTTATTCTTCAAGCGAGCTGCTCGCTCATATGATACCCTTCCTCCCTTAAGTTATTAGACAGTATATTATAATTAATATTCGAAATAACACGCGAAACTGACGCCCCACGTAACACCGTACCAGTACTAATTTGCGATCATTTTAGCGTTATTTCCTGCCAATTAGCCGCGGTAAAACATCGCACCACCAAACAAAGGGGAACGGGCCTCATGAATTTATTGTTAGGTTATACTGTCTTAAGTTATTTAAGTACACGGTACGACGTTATTCACGTGCGAGACGCCGCACAGAATGCAGCTTCCTACGACAATTTATCATGAATCTTTAATTAAACTTTAGCCATGACTGTTCACGGTTTCATTGTGTCTCACAATAAATACAAAGCGTCGATTTTGTGTTATATCTTATAATTTTATAGGGTTCTTAGCGAATCTGACAAACGTTTAAGATTGTAGCATAAATCTTAAAAGATTTTGTGAAAATTCTGTGAATGTTATTTCACTTTGTAATATCATTTAAAAACATTGATTTCTTAAATTTTGTAGTATTTAAAACCGCAAATGTTCTAAGAAAAAGCCTTAATGAAATTATGAATTATGTTAGATAAGTTATTGATTACTAATAAATACCATGTTTACTGTTATTGAAAGAGCAATCTCTCAACAATACAGAATTGCGACACCGCATGAGTTGGGTAAGGTTGACAAATTAACATAAAGTATCTTATAAGCAGAACTCAAAGTCAAGGCCGACAAAATATGATTTGGGTTTGCTAACGGTACATTATAAGTACAATTTCAACAAAACGGACAAAGGGACAGCCTGGAGCGTGGTAATACTAACATATAAAGCGGGAAATAAAAGTATCTTACAGTCAACTACATACTACAAAGGTTCTCGCTGAATTTTAATTTCTAAGTGTGTAGCTCGTAAAGCTGCATAGATAACAATGCGGAGTGCATACATTGGTCGTCCTAAGATTGCCAGGTTATTAGATTTGATCGGGACGTCCCGATTTTGTGAGGATTCAACTTCAAGGTTGGCAACAGCTTGGCTGTTATTACTGCCCATCAGGTGGACCATTGGCTCGGTGGACCATTGGCTCGTTTACCACCTTTGACAATAAACAACGTGTAACTCGTGACGTATTGTGTCCTGTTTTTAAAAAAAAAAATTAAAAAAAAAGCTCTGGGGCAGCTTATAATCATTTTAGGCAACTCGCTAATAATGGACCTGGCTGATCTTTAAGCTGCTGGTAACTATTTCATAAGGCGTTCTGTGTGTAGTTATTGGCTTGGTCTTCTGTAAGGTGGAGGTCCTTTCCCAGTCAGTCTTGCTCGCATGTACTTTACAAGCGACCTTTCCTTAGAAAATTCAAATTCAAGTTTTTTAAATCTTTTATCCCAAATTTATCATACTGAATATGGCAACTCGAGTTAATACAATCCTTTAGCATAAAAACTCTTTTATGTTAAGAATAAAATTAAACAAATCGTGTGATAACAAAGTTGTGTTAACAAGAATGTAATTCTGCTATCCGCCTGTTAAAATGCATAGATATCAACGACTGACTGTTTGCGAAAACTGCCTTTAAAACCAAATTAAATGATGAAAGTTTTGCCAAGTTATGCTGAGTTCGTTTTATAATAAAATTACCTGTGTCAGTTTGCTGGTAGAATTCAATTAAGAACTTTTTGAATATTTTATATTTGTATAAAGGATTGTTTGTTTAATTGATAGTCGATGTTTTTATAATTGCATTTGCGCAACCGCTTTTACACACGCATACGCGTGCGCGTTACATACAACAACATGCATAGCAATATTGTACCTTTATGGGAGAAATTAAAAAATAAATATTATGATGATGATGTGGGTTTTAGAACTACACACAATTTTAGTATGGTACACAGATAGCTATTCCAAGTGTAGCTTAATATTTTCCCACATATTACAGTCCCAAACGTCCTATACGGTTGCAGGGAATTTTCTTCTACGTAAGATCAGGATGAAAAATGAGCTCCCCCGCAGAGGTTTTCATGAGAAACTATATAGCATGGGGTTCTTTAAGATAGAAGTTAAAAGGTTTTTACAGGATCGACAGCAAACAGTTACCCCTGATGTTGCAAATGTCAAAAGGCTACTATAACTGCTTACCAACAGTCCCTCTAGACAAGATGCATAAACGGTAGTGAAATCGAAGAGAATAGAAAGCAAATGTATAAAATTTGACGTAAGTTTACGACATTATATCGTAAACTTATATCAAATCCAAAAAAAAATCTCTTTCTATTCTATTCGGCTTCACTACCGTTTATACCACTTGTCTAGCATCTCGAACGCTGATACACGCCTCCGTGTACTGTGTGGGCGCCATTCAAAAGTCGACTACACGGCACCGTGTAATTTTACCGCTATGTTTTTTAAGCGTCGTTGTGATTCCGGCTATTGAGACGAGTTAATGTTTTTGTTGCGGCCTTACGGGCAAGGTATCGATCGTGACAAAACAAAAGTTGAATTTTCGTTAGCGCTTGTGTTTTTGCTATAATTAATGATTGAAAACGGCACCATATTAATGTGATCAAATGCAGGGACGAAGGGTTGATATTTTAATAGCTTATTTTTATCTTATTTGACTGTCCGGCAGGGTTATTCCGTAAGAGCAAAAACCGAGCCACCCCGAAAACCGAGCAAAATCTAGCTGTCAGATTGAAAATCGGTTTTCCATAAGAGCGAAAACGTTTGATGTTTAGTCAATAGATTGTGCCGTGACCGAGCAATCACAACTGTAAGTTTGGGATCGCTGTTTCTGAGAGAATCAGCCGGCTGGTTGTTGTACATTCGTCACAAAGTAAATTTGCCTAGTACTGTGACGAATTTTCGCATTGGTACTTTTGCCGTGGCAAATTTACTTTGTGACGAATGTACAACAACCTGATTATCCTGATATTCATATTCAACTTTCTTTTAATCATAAAATATGCATGCAGGGGTTGCAATGGATGCATAAAGTGCACTTTTGTTTCGCCTGTAGGGTGATCATCCGGGGGTAATTTTTGGCAGTGAACTGAGGGGCAGGTCAGTTGATATTTTAATAAATAAAATATAAAGTCCAATTGACGTAATATGCATTATTTACTTAAGTAATCCATAAATTACATATATTTACAACAATATCAACAAACGTTTACGGTAACTAATATACACTTTTCCTATGCGTAACAGATTAGCTATACATCATATAAATCTCTACATCAAGACTATACACATATATATGTACTACAAGTATTGCATATTTGTTTATAATATATAATGTTCCCTATGACACATAGACCAATAAACTTACCCTTTTTAGCCGAAAAATAAAACTTTATTTAAATTTACATACATTTTGTAGTCGCTATAATTTTGGTGCTTATCTCTTGCCTTTTCGAAACATTTCTTTTTGTAATAAAAGCCTTTATTTTAAATGAAGTGATAATAAATTGTTAGTAGTTAGTAGCTGCAATAACTAGATTTATAAAATTATTAGATTTATTCCATAATCCATAATATAAAACAAATTGTCAAATGTTTGTGAAAATCTAAACAGACATTGGATTAGATAACGGGTCTCAAAAGCGATAACTGTGCAAAACACATAGAACAGACGTAGCATAATTTCATTCAACCATTAAGAAACCGACGCATTTTATAACAGATAGCGAACTGACGTGGGCACAGGCGTGGGCGCCGAAATGTGAACGTCACGCGCCCGCGCGTGCCCCATCCGCGTCAGTTCGCTATTGAACGTGAAGCCCGTCTAGACAAGTGGCATTTACAGTAAGCGAATCGAAAAGTCAAAAAGGCAAATGTATGGGATTTGACGTAAGTTAACGATATAATGTCGTAAACTTACGTCAAATCCCATACATTTGCTTTTTTGATGTTTCGATTCGACTGCCGCCTTTGCCATTTGTCTAGAGGGGCTGGTGTCATGACGTTCCAGTGCTATAGACAGGCTATGTCGAGTTCGGCGCAACACCTGTTCCGTACGCCATTTCTATGTGATTTTCTGACATTGTAGTCGAAACGCACAGACCGTGGTCACGGATAGACTCGTCAATTGTTAAATTGTGACCCATTTGCTTTGTCAATACATGAATTACTAGATGCCAAAGAGTGATAACTATCATTAGAGAGACGTAAAATTAAAAAATAAACATAAACCCAAGTTTCGCCATTCGTTATTCTAAACGCGTTCCCAAAGGCACTAGATTTTATTATTACAATAAATTTTGATTCGATACTTTTCCAAAACTCGTTGTAGTAAATTCATGGAGTTATAAGCCGTTTAAACAAGACATTTTTCGTCTAACTAGATACATCATTCAGCTGTACTTGTCTCTGATAGTTCATTGAAGAGAAGGGGGCACGCTTAACGCTCATGAACTTTGACGTCATTTTTTGGTCGAGCAGAATGTTTGCCTTAGCAATGAATAAATTCCGACTGGTCCTAATTGCATGAGTTGCGACCTTTAAGAGACAAGTATTAAGGCTGTCGTACACATATCAGCCAATAAAATTATTTCTACACAATTAAACTTACAGCGCAGACGAGATTGATTTTGTCCCGTACTGATAAGTGTGCATCAACCTTTAACAGACATTAAATCCAATAAAATTTTAAATGTATTTTTCTAACATGGGGCACAAATTTTACACTTATTTTAAACAATACTAGTTTACAAATATTCACATCGTTGTAATTTTATTTGTAGGATACCGTGACCACCATAAATGATCGTAATGTCTTACATTTAACAATAATATTGGTACATTAATATGTGATAATTATTTTGTAACAACAAGCATAACTGGCCCAAGATCTGACAACACTGACTTGCGAGCGGGAACTACACACACACTGGGTTAAAAATCACATAACTCATTTTATATATTGTTTTAATCAACAACATTTTGATTAATACGTGGTAAACCGATTTAATAATCTATAGGACAATGATATGCTGTGCCTATATAAAAGCCTTATTTGTGTCATTATTTAGATCGTATAAAGTTTCGGACCAGACAGCGAGGTGACAAATGAGACGAAGTCGAGACGCGGTCAGCACGTGGACGAGATTTTAACTTTTGATTACTTTGCAAAATGTGGCAGTACCTGTGTTCTAGTGATCATGTTGCTACCGATATCGCAGGTTTTAAAGGTACTATTTCTAAATGGGACAAAACTTTGTGTCATTCATACAGATTTTTTTCAAACTGGGTAGTCTTTGTATCTGTAAATTTGTGAAATAATTGTGGATAGTCCACACCACCGCGTCCATTTTTACTTGCAGTTTCGTTTTTGTAATAAAAAGCTAATTTAAAAAAATTACATTTACCACAAGCTTTTCATTTAAGTTACAAATTGTATGTTTATAAAGCCTAACGCAATACAGGGTTCACCCTAGTGCGATAGTTGTCTTTAAAAAGTTGCACACATTAAAGTCATCCATCTATAGATATACAGAATATATTTCGACATTAAACGATTGTCACGTCTTCACCCTGTCGCATTCTCGACCCTTCTGTCTGGCCCAAGTCGTGACTACAAATACACCCCAGCTCGACATCGGTTCCGCTCAGATTGAATTACGTTTTGGCATTGTTTTAATTTCACCTACAGTGTATTAAAACAACACATTACATCAGTGTGGGAACACCACTTTCACATACACTAAATATAATTATAATACAATACAAAAATCAGCTTAACTAAAATTGATAACAAGCGTCAATGAACAACATAATATGCACAGATTCATCATCGGCATATAAGGCTCTCCTCTCTGGCTGCGCAGGCGCCGTGCGGTGGCGCAAGGAACAGCTTGCCGTTTGCACATGCGCACAACTGGTAAATGTTTTGATGATGAGGGTCGTGCGTGTGAGGCGCTGAAGGCGGCAGTGGTAGCGCTGATTTTAGCTTCGGCATAAATATACTGGGGGCGTCTAGGTGAATCTGTGAAGAGTAATATGGTAAGTATTTGCTATTTAAACAATAAACAATCCTATTAAAAATATTTTTGATATTACTGCAGCGAATTTTTATACTACTTGGGCGGCAAACAAGCATACGCTTGCAATAGGTACTTACCAATGAAATTTTATAATCCTTAATGTAAAATTGATTTTATAATATTTATTGGCATTTATGGCATGGCAACAAAAGACAAGGTATTAAGTTCATAAAGAGCTTACTTAGCCTTCCATACTTTCCTTCGCGTTTATATTTAATAAACATGAAAGGCTAACTCAATCTAGTATAGCCATAAATGCCCAGTCGCTTTACAAAGCAGTACAAAGCAGTGTAAAGTCAGTCCCGGCGTTTTGAGACGGCCAATTTCACATTTCAACTGCAATATCAAATTACTACTGGCTAACGACTTTTTTTTTTCTTATAATATATTGTGTATATGATAAATATGTACATATACAAATTACGGTTGGTAGCTAATTCCTCGAATAATTTCTGCGACAAAGTCCTTTGCACAGAATAGTTTGTTAGAGACAGATGCAGTGTTCGCTTATTAATACATGCTCACCGAGCCAGCGACGGATCTGAGTCGGAAAGTAGTGAGGCAACTGGCACTGATGTCACCCGCGCGGGACTCCAACACGATGTTTTGGGCCGCGTGCATCTCGAGAGAACGCGTCGGTGATTCCAAACTGCATAAAAAGAAGATTTATTTGTTACTAGCGACCCGCCCTGGCTTCGCACGGGTGCAATGCTGGTACTAAATATACTACAAAATGTCTTTATATACAACGTTCACAGTTTTTTGTCATTAAACAATACAAACATGTTTTCTTTAGAGGTTACTCTTGTAAAAAGGTTATTGTGGGTTATGCCCATTGCGGACTTTTTCATAGTAGTCCTTTTTAAGGTGTACAATACTGTAGTACATTATTTTGTTCTATCTCGTAGGGTTCAGCCATCGTTTGCAATGTAAGCGCAAAAAAAGTGTTTATTTACGGCATCACATTAGAAATCTCTAAAAATATCTGTGTTTGTCTACAATATTATGCATGTTTTATACATATAAACCTTTCTCTTGAATCACTTTATCTATTTTAAAAAACCGCTTTAAAATGCGTTGCGTAGTTTTAAAGATTTAAGCATACATAGGGACGGACAGACAGCGACAGCGACTTTGATTTATACTATGTAATCATATTAAATATACTAAGTTCCACCTTTAAGTTTTTTAAGCACCTCATGGTATGAAGTTATCGTAGCTTTTGGTCCTTTGCAATACCTGAGGCATCACTCGCGTGTTGTTTAAGCAGATTTTTTAAGTATCTCTCATATATATTGAAAAAAAATAAATAATAAAAAAATCCTATAAATGCATCCCCAAATGAGCACTGGAGATCTGCACTTACGAACAATTACACTAGTTGCTTTCCAAGGTACAGAAGGGTAGCTCTGTATTTAAAAAAAAATGAAACTTGCTAAATCTGTTGTTGAATAGAATTCAGGCGGCTAGGACAGAGCTACGATTCTCTCTATCGTACCTTTAGTAAAAAAGGTATGAATCATCTCAACCCATAAACGTCCCACTGCGGGGCACGGGTCTCCTCCAAACATTTGGAGAGATATTAGCCTACTATGCCACGCTGGCCAGACGGGTTGGTATAGAGTTTTGTTTCGAGTTTTCCCTCTCTTGCGGTGGATATTGTCTGCTAGACTTTCTCCATTAGTCGACTCTTACGACACCCTCGGGATGGAAGGGGGTGGTGACATTTGTATTCTTAATCCGTCACCACACGGACAAAAAGGTATGAATAACTTGCCGGAAATCAACGAAATCTCGAATAAATCCGGATTATCGTCAACAGTTTCACACCTAACAATTTTCCATCGAAAATGTCAATTAAAGTCAAGCTTTAGATTGGCAAACTAACTTTGATAATGCTTTTGACTAACTTATAATTTTGCTAACGAGTTTTAGAATAATAACGTGAGGGAACATAATGCATTGGCCGTATGAAATGTCTGCAACAATAGGGAAACTACAGTAGTTGCAAACTAGGCAAGTGATAAAACCAAGCGTTATTTTTCGGCAATATAATAAAATATAACATGTTTTTTTATACAACTCGGGTGGCAAACAAGCATACTTCCCGCCTGATGTTAAGCAGTTACCGTAGCCTATAGACACTTGCTTTACCAGAAATATCACTTACGCGTTGCCAACCCTATTTTTTACATCCTGGATATTAACCTTTTTTTATCAAAACACAACTACACCGCTGTGTGTTATTTGGCCTCGGTCTTCTGTAAGGTCCTTCCCTATTCGGGTCTGCTCGCTAGTATGGTGCCCTACCTCTCTTGAGGTATTAAACCTTTATACCTAAATGGTATATGAATCCCACGCGTTGCCAGCAATGTTAGGTCCCATGTGACTCCTGACTTCGTACTGCTACTGAGCAGCAAAAAAGTCCATCAAAGATACCCAAACACATGCTACTGCCATCATGCGGACCAGCAGTTTTCTCGTCAGCAGTACCTAATTAAAAATTGCTGCAAAAAATAATATGCTTACATAAGTTGTTTGGATGGTGGTGCTTTGACTTGAGGTGTCTGTGCAGCAGATTGGATAGTGACGCCAGCAGGACTGGCTATCGTCAGTACATCTGCACCAACTGTGACTGAGTCTTGTCCAGCCCCAAGAAGTAGCGCTCCTCGTGCGTCTCGGACCTCCAATCTTGCTACATTCACCTCAAAACGATCGTGACCTAAAATAATTAATTAAATTAATAACTAACATAAATATTACATAAGCTCATGCCTTGTCTAGGAAAGGCTACTGAGAGATGTCTACAGCTTTACCCGACCGAGGGATCAAACCCGGGACATATGACAGTTTTAAGTTTTATAATAATATACCTATATATATGTTAGTTTGCAAGGTCTTTATCTATGGGATTATGTAAGCTACTTGTATTTTGTGTATTACGTAAACTACATATATCCTGAAAATGATTATTAATATTGTTATTATTACACTTTTGCTATCGAGATAGTCACGATAAACTCTTCACTTTTAGAAGATAATTATGATGATGATGATGGTTTATCATTAGCCAAAGACGTCTACCAATTACCAATTTTCCCATTTATTATACTCAGCATTGATAAAACAGTGAACTCAAGATGAAATAATCTATTTTTTCTGAGACATAGCAAAGAATATTAAGTACTAACCTAGGTATAATCTACTCTGTAGCATTCCATGCGAGTCTCTAGTCGACACGGTAAAATTGCGCGACGCTTCCATGTAAATTGGATATCCTCGACGCGACTTGATGGTTGATGCAAATAAGGAATCCAACATCAATGCTTGCCCCAGAAGTTGTAAGCCGCCGGGTACTATGCGAAGTTGGCCCATCCCTTCCTAAAATATCAATAATGGTTAGCTAAACTGTTAAAGCTTTTAAAATCTATAAAAATAAAAAACAATAAAGTATGTATCTTCTATAAAGAAATTATAAAGAAGGTAGAGGGTACATCTTCAGAACCTTTGACTGCCAGTGGTCGCAGTATGCGCCTGCTGTGCACGAGGTTGTGGGTTCGATTCCCACACAGGACAAAACTTTGTGTGACCCACGTGTAATTTGTGTCCTTTAATTGTATGTTTGTGAAGTCCCCTGCGACACAGAGCTTGTTCTCTAGTGCGGGAGTTGTCTTTTTATAAATAAATAAAAAATAAAAAAACCATAACACTCATTTGATTGCTTTTTTCCCATATTCGATTTATCTAATAGATCACCACCGAATTTGGCCACTAGCGACCTCTAGTAGTATCAAATAGTAAACGCATTAGAAATGTATTCAAAATTAAATAGCAAACAGCAGCTAAGGTCCCACAATATATTAAAATTATTTCAATTAGTCAAAACAGATCACACGACCCTGTAGGCCTGTATTACGACAACCAGACTAATGGTAAACATACTTATTTAATTTTATATTCAAACATATTTAAAAAAAAATTACACTCAGTCACAGAACAAAATCTGGTGCTCATCACACAAATTCCTTCTTAAAAAATTGTACTTACCGAATTAAAATCAAGAACTTTGAGAACCCAAAGCGTCAATGCAAGATTGATTATCATCATAAACATAAGTGCCATGACAAGAATGTAAAGGCATTTCTTTCGCCAGCCGTAGATTCCCACTTTGAATTGACTGTTATAACTGTTCCTGATCGAGTCCGCTTTTGTGTCCCGCCCGGTATTGTTGTGTAAGATCGGCTCTGGGGTGATCTTGTCGGCGTACGGTATCCTGGAAGAAAAATCGTTCTTGAGAACAATATGATATTTCCAATGCAATATCTCGATTTGTTGCCTGTTGCGGTGTAATATTGCCGTCGTATTTTTAACTGTTCAACTGACAGTAAACCGTTTATAGATGATGCAACTATAAGGTAATTGTCATGCCATTTTGTTTTGTTTTGTTCATTGTCTTTTTTCTTGGAGACTAAGACAATGATAGCAAGAGAATTACCTACCTTCCTTGTATTTTATAAATCAGGCTTGAATGAATTTATATTTTAATATGTGTATGATTCTTTTAACAACCTCCAACTCAATTATTGTTCCTATTTAATCATAATCTTGACGTCCTTGCTATCAACCTTTATAAAGTTAAAATATTGATAAAATACGTTTTTTTGGTAACTAAATAACATCGATCGCTGTACTAAGAATGTTTTTTTTTCATTCTTTTTTTTTTAAGACAATTCCCGCACTAAAAAGCAAGCCTTATATCGCGGGGTACTTTACAAACATACTATTCATAGACACAAAGTACACTCAGACTCGGCACAAACATTTGTGAATCGCACAACACTCGCCGCGGTAGCAAGGCTACTCTCTATAAAACTAGACTAGATACGTGCAGTAAATTTTATTGCAATAGAGCGGACATCATTTGATTTTTACAGTAAAATTTAGTGTGTCGCCCTCGCGTATTGTCACCATTAATACCACTCTAGTTTTTACACCCAATCCGTAAAATGCACTTTTATTTTCAACAACATTTTTATTGTACAAAAAATAAACATTCCATCCAATTCCATCCATATATAGGATCCTTTGACAACTTTTCTATCACGTATTAATAGAGCGTATGATTAAACTACCTACTAACTACAAAAAATGCAATAAATGAATATTTTTTAAATTAGGAAAAACACGAATACGTTATAAATTTACTTTGTTCTCAAATAACCTTTAAATAGACTTTTAAGTTAAACAGGAACATTCGTACGCATAAAGATAAATCCCTATACATATAAAGTAACTTAGTTTTAAAATACATTCTATAACGAACGTAAGTAACTTGTTGTTTTGATCAAACGTTCAAAAAAGCAGTTTATTAAAAAGTTGAACACTATTCACTGCTTCAAACTTTGTCCTATAACTTTAGTATGACATCTGAAACTGTTGAACAGTTACATAGAAATAGGTGATTTAAAAATGCATTACTATTTTAAGGATACGACAAAACGGTAAAGCGAAAAAGATTTAATAGGTAAAGAACAACTTTTCTCGCTAAAATTAAGCAACTTGACTGTAGAATGTACATGCCTCCACCTTATATAAGATCGCGGCGCCATAATTATATTAAAATTTTCTAGGTAGTGCTGCTTGTTATAATTAGACTGTAGATGGCATTAGTGGACTATTTTTTTTTATTCTGCCAAGGTGGTAAACAAACAAACGGCCCGCTTGATGGTAAGCAGTTACCGTAACACCAGAAGTATAACTCGCGCGTTTTCGACACTTTAAAAACTTATAACTCCTTTTTTGAAGAACCCCATGCTATAGTCTCTCGAGAAAACCTCGGCAGAGAGCTCATTCCAAATACAAAGCAATGATAGTCGCTACTATCATCCATACAAATCAACTTCATATCTTCGATTGGTACCTATAATATGTAGCCGTCAAAATGCATACGATATTTATTTTTGCATTGCGTTTTAAGCACTGCAGCAGCTAACGACTGTTACACAATTGTATCGAAACTGTATCATATTTGCATCGTGTTTGAGTCTATTCTAACGCCCATTTGCATCGCTGTAGCAGCTATCGTAACTCTACCAAAGTTGACAGCTAAATACTGCAACGCATTTGAAAAATAAATCGATGCAAAACGTCATAGTATAAAAATGCTATCATATAAAAATAAAGTAATATAGATATAATAAAAAGTATAACAGTTTTTATTTTAATACGAAATGGAAAAGCTTATCACTCGTAAAAGTCACGTGGAAGATTTGTTAAAGTGCGGTAATGCTGTATCAAATGTCTCTTAATGGAGGCTTGGCACTAGCCGTATCGCTGTTCTCCGGCTTGATATTACATTTTATTTCACCTTAGCATAGCGATAGTATAAGTTTAAAGTGTATAATAGTATTTGAATTTTTATTAAAATGTAAGAAACGTTTGTTTACTACATTTTGGACCCTACTGGGATTAACAACTTATATTTTTAACGATTTAAAATTCGGAGCATCTTTAGTGCATTTATAAAAAACAAAATTAATATTTTCGTTAAAAAAAAAATAGGCTGCCTAAGTCAATTGGGGTTTAAATAAAATGACTTATTTTTGACTTTAAACACCTTTTTACAATTCATAGATGTCTACATAAAGTTTCTTAAGTAAAAACCCAAAAGCACTAAGCTGAACTTAAGAATCGAACACAGAACCTTACAATCTACCAAAAAAAAAATGAGCGCAAGCCTAAGCCTCGGTGACTAGCGAGACAGGCCAAACTTCACCAGAAATGTACTATTACAACGAAACATATTTCTAAAATGTATATTTAAACGTGTACAAAAGCACCCTATCCGATATTCGTGAAACTGGCCAACGTCAGCGGGCTAGGGTCATAAATTTCCAAGGATTGGGACACGACAAGGCAATGCACACTGAAAAATTCCACCGCGCTCCCACCAGCCATGTAAGAGATATATTTACAAGTGCATCACCGAAGTCTGGGAATTACGTCCCTGATCTATATGCCTTAGCGATGAAGCTTGCATTTTTAGTAACATCTTTATTGTACCATTTTGTATATAGTAGATACTATGAAGTGTTTCAATTTGTGAGATAACTGCCTCGGTGGTTTAGTGGTCGATGTGTGTGACTGCTGATCATGAGGGTTCGATTCCCGGGTCGGGCCAAAAATAGATATTGGGTTTTTCTGTCAAGAAATTCATAATAGATGCCTGGAGTTTGGAAATTGGCGGTGTTTACACCTCCGTGCCTCGGAAAGCATATAAAGCTGTTGGTCCTACACCTGATCTCTCTCGAGTGTCGAATTGCCGTCCCTAATCTGATGGGACGGCTAAGAGTGAGGGAATAAAGAGTGCATTTGTGCACTATCCATAGCTATTATTAGCTATAGTCTACTATGATATATG
The DNA here is from genome assembly GCA_947095525.1 of Trisateles emortualis. Taxonomy (NCBI): domain Eukaryota; kingdom Metazoa; phylum Arthropoda; class Insecta; order Lepidoptera; family Erebidae; genus Trisateles; species Trisateles emortualis. The sequence continues at coordinate 11,799,758 of OX352736.1, read as the reverse complement.
ATAGTGCTATAGCTGTAGCTATAGTCTAAATATATCAAGAGAGAAGGTTATTTATAATGTACTCAAAGTACTTAACGGAAAATGCATTCCTAGTGCAAACTTCACTCAGTTGACACGCAGAGTGCACCTGACCACATGGGATTACTTTCTTGTCACTGTACCTATGTACAATCAGGTAAGTAGGCGGTCTACCACTCTTAACATTTTATCTAACGATTTTGACCCTAACAGACAACATTGCATAATTAAAATATTTTATGAGCTGTTTCCAGCGGTTTCACCTGCGTTCAATTTGGATTTCGTTCCGTATCACATTTATTGTTACTGCCATGCTGTTCTTAAAGCGTAGTGTGATATTGATTATGAATTGGGCGAACATTATATCGAATATAAAAATATATTTTTAATCTGACATATGTTTTTAAATCTGCTTTTAATCTGGGTTAGCGCATTCAAACAAACAAACATACTCCGCCTCTCTAAAGAGGCAGAGTATGTTTGTTTCCAATTCCCAATCTAAATTGGAAGTGATATGAAGTGCGAATGACGCGACACACGCTATTTCGAAAATATTTTAATAGTAGAATGACATTTTTTTTTAATTTTCCTGTTTCACTTTAGTTATAAATGGTTATGATATCTTGCTTAGGTATATCATATTGTGTTTAATAAATAAATTAACATGCTATGAGTGCTTCAGCGCAAAGTTGGATGATTGTACATCCTGCATTTTGTATGTTGTTAATTTGATTCTAAGTGTTTACTGTTTTTACTCTAAATTCCATTTTGTTTCTGTATACATTTAGGGTTTTAAGAGAGGTAGGGCACCATGCTAAGAAGGACCTGCACCTTACAGAAGACCACAGCCAAATAACTACACACAGCGGTGTAGTCGAGTTCCTGTGTGTGAGTACAAGTTTCCAGCGCTCATTTAGGCATGCGTATTGAAAGAAAGATGGAAGAAAAGAAAGTTTTCCTATCCCAAGGCTACTCCATCTTAAAGCTCTGGTGTAAAAAAAATGGGAGAAGTGAACCTCTGGTATTGCAAGCGTCCATAGGCTACGGTAACTACTTAACATTAGGCGGGCCGTATGCTTGTTTGCCACCCAACCAGTTTAAAAAATATATAATAATAATTAAGGAAATAAAAGTTTCTACTATTATTATTAGATATAAATATAAATAAAGTCAGTATCATCGCCTATGAATAATGCCTAGCAAAATTGAGAGCGTAGATTTATTCATACTGTATGATCGTTTATTAGCTGCTTAGGTTATGAAGCTTTTACTGGACTACAATTATTATATAATAATAACGAGACATTTAATAATAATGTAGATAATAATAATAGCAGGCGAGCCGTATGCTTGTTTATAACCCAAATAGTATAAAAACAATACAAATCTGTTTTCTTTATTATTCATATAGAGTGTAAATATTCATTGTAAATGGGTGGTTTTCTATACTATTCAGATGACATATAAGACCAACCTTGCCGGGTTACAGGTTTCTTTCATTACAAAATCGCTATGTGGTCTTTATATTGCTGTTTGCCACAATAATTCGTGGGAGTTTTACCACAACGCGTTGTGTACTGTAAAACCATATTTATAAATAACATTTTAACTTACATTTTATCAAATTATAGAAGCAATAGCATTTATTTAATTCAAAATTACAGTCACACGACCATATTAATTAGTTTCAAAACTTTTGACGGCTTATAGGTATTGTCCATTATAAAATTCAGTTAAATGAGATTGGGGCAACTATTAGGATTTAGATATTTTATTCCTAGAGAGGTTGTTTTCTAAACTACTAACAAGGTGAACAGGCACACGGGTTATAAGAAGATTATTTAGACCATACGTGCACTCTAAATAATCTTCTTATCGCTTGGTTAGTGATCAACCCGGTGACAGAGTTACTTAAATCGCTCGATACTCAAATTTAGGCCTTCACTTCCCTCATGAAGGAACAAAGCCTGTTTGGTGGAAGATTTTTTAAACGTAAGAAGTTTACCCGAGTCGGAAAAACTAACTATTTGTTTGTAATTTTTTTATGTTCCGTGAGGGAATCGAATCCACAACACGAACGTAAATGGCAAGGTAACCACATAACTTACTGAACCTTACAGAGTACAAAACTATCGCTAAACTGTAAACTTTCACTGCCTCTGATTTAGCTAACCATTACAACATCGTTTACAATATGGTTTATATATAACCTGTACCTAACTGTATTAAATTCTAAAACTTGAAAAAAGAAAATAACGAATAAGGTAAAAATCTGTGTGAAAACGTTGGTGCACGTTTATCTCCCGGTCCAGTCTACCAACACGTTTGGAGGGTTTACGCGGCATTAGAAACCAATTACAGGAATAATACCTACCGGTTGGACTCGCCTTTTTACTTATTGTGGAAGATCAACATTGGAAGTGTTATCAGTATATATTATACTTTAGGAATAAATAATAATGTGTATTATATACTTACTAGTATTTCGATTATTATTATTAGGTTTATATTTTTATTATATTTAATTTTCGTCTAGATCTTTTTTTAAATATATTATAGCTCATAAAAATAACTTATTATAGGTACATTCTGCTGGAGAAAAAAATCAGCTCACTTACATTAAATATTAATTACAAACAAAAATACAAACCAATCTCATTATGATATTAGTTTTAATTATACTATATAGGTAACTACTGTTTTGTTACAAATTACTATCTATCTATTTAGCCGAAAGATGTCTACTGGTAACCTTTCACTAGGTCGAAGGTCCTGTTTAATCGTTTCCCTGCCTATTCCATAGGAACTCCCATGTAATCAGCAGTGAAACAAATACTATATACCACAGACAATGCCTGATTGCAGGCATCAGACGAAGCGTTTCTCGAACGAAAACTAGAGATCGAATACGCCAGTCGCAGTCATACGCACTTTCACTGCACCACCAAGTCAAGTCAAACACAATGCTAATAATAATTAATGTAATCTTCCGCTTACGATTAGTTAACGTTACGATGTGTCGGCCATGTTATATTATTGCATTAAATACATAATAGAGATAAAAGGTAGAAATGGGGTGGAATCTAATAAATTCTCTTTGCGGAAGCGTAAACGATGTACGTAGAGACGGGCACGTAGCACCGCATCGTAGCACCGTAGCCCGTAGCCTCCAAGCTCGTAGCTCGTAGCTCTCGGTGGCCGGAGGGGCGCGTACCGCAAATGAGCTATATTAATCATCCCCCATCACGGCACCTCGACTTTTGAGCTTCCTCTGTTACCAGATTCTCTTTAATAAGCCAACCTTTTCCTCTTGCTAAAAATAAATAGATAATATAGTACTCGAAATAAATAAAGTGTTGTTGAGATTTTAATAGGCATATTATATTTAGTCACAAATACACACAAGAGTTTTGTGTAAGGTAATCCAGGGATAAGATCTTCTTCTTATCGTTTGGTTAGTGGCCAACCTGGTGACAGGCCTATATTAAGGGCCTCTGTTGTGATGTAAAGATGATTACTCTATCGACAGACTTTTAACGTGATCTTCGTAGCACGTAGACGCTCAGATAAAATATCACTATACGGTCACGCGTCTATAGGGTTACCGCGCTCTTGGTAGATCATTAACCCGCTGATCGTTTACTGAAAAGCAAGTGCACCTGGCCATGAGCACCTCAGTATTGTTGCTCACTTGTATGTTGCTCTACCTCTCTCTGTATGTTGTCAAACATTGTGTAACGTTGTTACTGTGCTAGATAACATATGGCGTATTATTTATTACCCGACTACGGCCAGGAGAGAGAAGATAAATCTGTGTGTTTTTCGATGTTCGATAGTAGGTTTAAATTTTATTAAATAAGGTTTTATTTTTTGTGTATTTAGCGTACAAATAATAATAATGCTGAGAATATGTTTATGTTAACAGTGCCTTTATTTTGATTTCTATGCAACAGATCAACAAGACTTAGTCCTTATTTATGACTATAAAACGTAAATAAACAAGATAAATAGTTTGACTGCACAGTTAATTGGGCTTAAATGGTTACCTCGCCATTTACCACTGCAGCGTGTTTCGAATTTTATCCCCACACGGAACCAAAAATTGTGTGATCCATAAATGGCTATCTCGAGTCTGAGTCTACCTTGTATCCGTTATGTTCCCTAGTGTGGGAATTGTCTTTTAAAAAAAGAAAAGAATATAGTTTGTACCGTTGTTTGTCCACTATGACACATATTTGTTAGATCGTTGGAAATTACTGGTATTTTATACGAAGCGTTAGGTGGGATAGTTTAGCAGTGTGTGCTAATTGAGCGTTTCAGCACGCGCTGGCGGCCGGAATGCGCGCCCGCCACACATTCGTTAGCAATATTCCGCTAACGAACCAAACTAATGGCTATTAAGTTGAATAACGTTGCACTTTGCGCCACGAATACCGTACACACACCCCACTGTCAGATGTTTCGAGATCTGCCTATTCAAATCACTCGTTTTTTCACAACTTTTTTGAATTCATACATATTTGTTTTGAATAAAAAATATTTTATCGCCGGTTATCTGACAATTCTAATCCAAAGGAAAAACGCTATTAAAAAAATGATTGGCTGGTCTGTTGGTTTAGTGGTTAGTAACTCTGAATAAGCTGGAGGTTCTGAGTTCGATTCCTGAATTATATTATTAATTTCAAGCATCATACACGTTCCGATCAAAATAAGCAAAGCCGTTTAAGCTACACATACATACTAACCTAACCTAAACGATTACCTAATTTCTGGTAATATCTATCATAAATATAATAGTTTAAAGCGACAGATATTCCGCAGCTTGCACGTTCAGTCGCAGAGCAATACCGCAGTGGAATAAACACAATACATCTTGTATCCTCACACACGATTTAGAATTTACTGCAAATATCCACACTGTACAAGAATGTATTGAAACTAATCCAGCCTTTTAGTAAAAGACTGTCGCAGTAAAATATTTGATATACGAGTGAATATGTGGAGAAGGAGATTAAAATAATTTACAATATAACAGGAGTTGATTTTACTAATCATCTCAACCCATAAACGTCCCACTGCTGGGCACAGGTCTCCTCCATCAATTTGGAGGTATAATAGCCTACTATACCACGCTGGCCAGACGGGTTGGTATAGGGTTTTGTTTCGAGTTTTCCTTCTCTTGCAGTGGATATTGTCTGCCTAACTTACTCCCTTAGTCGACTCTTACGACACCCACGGGATGGAATGGGGTGGTGACATTTGTATTCTTAATCCGTCACCACACGGACCTTTATTATTTTACTAATACAAGTAAGCAATCCAAACTGGGGAAAGCTCTCTATAAGGACCACAGTCAATTAACTATACACAGTAGCGCAGTTGTGTATTTCAAGGCGGTTATCGATATCACAAGGCTGTCTGGCGAGGAATGCCGCGTCGCGATGTGAAGACGCATTTCGCCTCGCAAGCCAATTTCTATGTTCTATTCCATTCTCTTTTCTATGTTCCAGACTATAATCTATCACTGTGCAAAATTTTATCCATATCCATTGTGCTGTTTTGGTGTGATTGAGATACAAACATTCATACATTCAGTCAAAAGTTCGCATAATATGTATTAATATATATTCATGTGTATCTACCTAATTTTTATTCTATCTAGTATTTACACGAAAAATACTTCTTATACAATAACTTTTATTCAACAAGGTTTCTATAGGCGACTGTACAGTATACTGTAATAACAAAATCCACAACTCTTGGGGTGACACCGACAGTAAGCTGTGTAAGCTCAAACGATGAGAGAGCTATAAATTAAGTTTTCAATTTGCCAATGACGCATCGCTAAGACTTGAACCGAGCACCCTTTGCTAATATATTTAAAAGACCGTTGTCTTTATGAAATTTCTCATTACATTCTGTTTCTATAGAGCGCCTGCTTTTATAAGAACAGTGGTAGTTGAGAAAGAAAGTACTGTAAGAGTAGAAATTGCACGTGAGGTCTAATAGTGAAGGTGATCACACCGCCACCAAAACCGCGTTGAGTGTTGAGGGTTCGATTCCTACACGGCACAAAACTTTGTGTGATTCACAAATATTTTCTTTGTTTTTCTTTTTTAAAAGAAGACAACCTCTGCTAGAGTTGTCTTTTTTAAAAAAAGGGAACTTTACTAACTACAATTCACGAACAAAAATGATTGTTTCGAGTCTGGGTAAACTTTGTGTCCGTGAATTGTATATTTATAGTCTCGAAACAAACTGGAGACAAGTACAGGTCTCCAGTTTGTTTTGTACACACAGGAGCACAACTACATAGCTGTGTGTAGTTATTTGGCTGTGGTTTTCTGTTTGGTGTAGGCCCTTATTCAGTTGGGCTTGCTCGCTAGTATGGTGCCCTACCTCTCTTAATACTACTCTTCTATATAATCTTAATTCTCTTCTTATACTAACTAATAATACTATAAAAAAAGAGTGTACTATAAAGAGTGGACCAAGTTTCTTGCCAAATCTTCTCGAGGCCCTACCCTAGTCAGCGAATTGGCCTTAGGAAAAAAATTGCTGGCATTTGTTTTTATGACGTTTATAAGTATCATGTATTTGATCTAAATGATTAAATAAGTTTAACTTTAACTTTGACTAAATTAAAGCGTTTTATACATTGCATAGACAATCAAATCACTTCGCAGTATTGACAAGTCATTCAAATTTAAACGTAGTATCGATTCACGTACAATATAAACGTATATTTGACTAGTTATTACGTATTTAAATGATCAAATTATGTTTAGTTATGTACATTTCATAAATACAGAGGATGTTTAGTGTAGAGGGTCGACTGTAGGCGGTTGCATGCAGCAAAATGCATCGTACCGCTCCATTATGTGGGCTATAAATCAAGTGCATTGAAATCTCCTTCCTCCTTCGTGTCGGTGAGCCATCGGCGAGCGACGGATATTTGAGCCAATGCGCCGCCGAACCGACAGCACTACACACCGATCTACTCTAAAACTATTTGTTACTGCTCCACTGAAGCCTAACTCGGATGTCGTATCTTAAACTTAATACTTGTTGTGTCTAAAACGTATTATTGTAACTGGCAAAATTATTATTCGAATTTCCATTTAAAGTTTTAATACTATATATAAATACTAGTCCGTGTGGTGACGGATTACGAATACAAATGTCACTACCCCATTCCATCCCGTGGGTGTCGTAAGAGTCAACTAAGGGAGTAAGTCAGGCAGACAATATCCACTGCAAGAGAGGGAAAACTCGAAACAAAACCCTATATCAACCCGTCTGGCCAGCGTGGTATAGTAGTTAGTAGCTAATATCCCTCCTAATTTATGGAGAAGACCTGTGCCCAGCAGTGGGACGTTTATGGGTTGAGATGATGATGATAATGATATAAATACTATTCTTATTTGTATTTTCTATTCGTTAAAGACAACTGTTGGACATTATGATGATGATAATAATGGTAATTATGAAAAAGACAACTCCCGCACTAGGGTATAAGCTCACGGGGGACTTTACAAACATACAACATATATTTTAAGAGAGGTAGGGCACCATACTGGCGAGCAAGCCCGACTGGGGAAGGACCTCCACCTTACAGAAGACCACAGCCAAATTACTACACACAGCGGTGTAGTTGTGTTCCTGTGTGTGAGTACAGGTCTCCAGCGCTCATTTAGGAATGCGTTTTGAAACAAACGTATTCCTATCCCAGGGTTACTTCCATCTTAAAGCCCTGGTGTAAAAAAAATGGGTTGGCAACACGCAAGTGATGCCTCTGGTAATGCAAGCGTCTATAGGCTACGGATACTGCTTAACATCAGGCGGGCCGTATGCTTGTTTGCCACCCAAGTAGTATAAAAAAAAAAAAAAAAAAAAATACAATTCACGGACACAAATTACCACCAGTCTTGCAACAATCACTTGTTTATTATACAACGTTTTTTCCCGTGTGGGTATCGATCCCACAGCTGCCAGCTCAGGGTCACTAACCACTAAAGTCTAAAGGTTAGTACTTTAATTCGATTGGCCTGTTAGTCTCGTGACTAGATCAACAGGCCAGTCGAATAAAAACACAAAATAAAACTACATTTATGAATTTACTTTTTGCACAATGCCTTATAAAGGTGTGCTTAACGCCAGAGGCATTTCCTACCAGCCATCTGCCATGCAGATAAAAACGTAGTAATTGCAAGATATATAACAATGATATTAAATACTAATAAGATTCTATCAGTAGCTATCCTGATTTGGAATTCATATCACTGCGCTGTGTATTGTGGATTCGATAGGTATTAAAATTTGGGCCTACTTTCAGACTTATTCTTATCTTTTCACTACACATCTAACATTGAATTTTCATCTCAGTCACTCACTGCACTATGAGAACGGAAATATGCCACACACTTTTTCAAATTTATTAAAATAACATAGCTTTGTACACTCTAAAGTACCAACAAAGGTATAACAATATAAAATTACAATACAATACAAACGGCTTTCAACTTTAAACTATGCAAATTAGAGTTCAAAATCGTCAATGGTCAACAATTTGGCGACGATAGAAATATTACAGTAGTTTCGAATAGAATGTCGTCGTACAGAATGCAACATGCAAAAGCCATTGAGGAACAGTGAGTGAATGGATGTTCCGAGAATGTGTTAGGTGGCGTTTCCTCGCATTGTACTATATAACTAGTGTTGACAATAACGATGACTACATTTTAATAATTGTTGTATTTTAAGTAACTGACACAAGATAAATTTGATGACAAATAACGTCGAGAAATGTAATCAATTTAAAAATAAAATAAACTTTATTACGTGTAATGTAAGACAATAATCGAATGAATTGACTGCACGTTTGGTTCAATGGTTTAAGTGGTTACCTCGCCATTTACCACTGCGCGGCGTGTTGTTGGTTCATAAATGGTTGTCCTCAGCCTGAGTACTTCGTGTCCGTTAATTGATTAATTATAAAGTCCCCCGCGACACAGGATTGGTTCACTAAAGCGGTTGTTGTTTTTAAAAAAAATGATTTCGAGATCAAACAGAATCTTAGACAATACTGCAATTTATATCTGTTAGTACTTAACTATATACTTTGAGTAAACTGGCGGTTATAACATATCAGACATAATCACAAATTCACAATTTCTGCGCCAGACTAGAAAATAAACTTCTAGAAAAAAAAAATTAACAACGGAATAACGATATCTAAAATAATGCGCTAACGTAAGAATAACGCGTTTCATTATCCGCTGTTGTAATAGCTACCAATAATAAAGATAATACTATGCGATATTACATTACATAACGTTGTCATAGTGGCGGACATTCGGGTCTAAATAATAACAGTCTATGTAGTCATACACTCAAATCTGTACCATCAGTGTTTGTTTAAGTTTTGTAATGCACTGCTGCTGAATAATTAAAAGTGACTTAAATAGTTTTAGAACTGCTTCCGCAATAAAAAAAATGTTAAAAGTATGTATCAATCGATTTGAAAGTTAAATTTATCGGGATGATTCTGAGTTGTTTGTACAAATAATTTCAAATTCAAAATGTTTTATTCTACATTACAATACTAGAGAATATATAAACACAGAAAAAAAGAAATAAACAGAATAGATAAAATTACACACATAGGACTAGACAAAAGAAGTGGAAACGGTGTGGGCACAGCTAGAGCTAGTTTTAAGAAGCTAGAATAAAGGCAATCATAATATAACAAAAAAATAAGTATGTATATAAATAGCACAATGTAACTAACAGAAAAAAAAACCATACTGTCGTAAGTAATAAAGAAAAAAGATTACTATATACTAAATAGAATGTCAAACCAGCAACCTGTATAACTCAGATCAAAACAGCTTAAAATAAATGAGGATTAGTCCCCTGTACATCATATTGGTGTATTAAAACGTGTGTATGAATACAGCGTACTCATTGAAGCTGCACCGAAATTGTAATAGCACGGTGCAGACTGACGCAACTTTGAGTTAACTTATACAATTTACACAAGGCAAGCTGAACTTGATGTCTAGTTATATAGAGTGTTAGATATTTGAAAGTGAAGTTGTTTATTAACTTGTAGCCGATTATATTTCTGTACATATGAGGCTTAAAAATATGTGTTAGGTTATTAAAAGCGGTCAGGGTATCCCAGGTATAAGGGTATGACGGTTAATTGCATATCACGTGTGAAATATACTTGTTCGCCAACTGTTTTTGGTTGACAAAGAAATATTCTATGTTTATTTTTTATTTTAGAAATGTAAGCCTATGTCCAGCAGTGGACATCTTTCGTCTGAGGTAATAATGATGATGATTCTATTTAAGTCAGTTTCTCGGATTGTATTCACCGTGTGTATTGTTATAAAACGAGTACTATTTTAAATCGCATAAATTATCTCCAAGTCCAATTTTTTTCAAAACTAGTTTAAGTTTTTTGTTAAAAAAATAACAGAGAAATGCTGTCGCATTGACAAAATGTAAAGCATTTATTATTTTTTGTCAAATCTTAATAATATTAAAATCTAGTACATTAATTTATGTCACAATTGGGTCGCTTACAACTATATATTTGGATTACAGTAGGGCATAAAGAAGAAATGTTTTACTATCCCAGAGTTTACCAATAACACAAGAATTTGGTCTTAAAAGTTTTGGCATCACGCGTGTCACACCAGGCATTGTCTGTCTCAATATTCTATAAACATTTTAAGAATGACCTAATTATTCACTATTGTCTTACAATAAATTCTTACAAATATTTTCCTTACACATTGAAATACAAAGTTTGTACGCAAGCAGTATACGAATCTGACGACGCAGTAGATGCATGAAATAGGCAGCGGGTGTCATGTAGAGGTTAATACCTAGCTAGAGAGACATGTCGGCCGGCTCAGCGAAACGTCAAAGGGAAATTGAAAATTAATTTATGCTCGTAAACCTCATATCGCTAAAGCTTTCGGAGATTGTAAATCATGGACGAAACTCTTCATGTCCAGAATAAATTGACACTATGTAATATGCGTATAATATAATATTTAATACAATATCTTTGAATTGTGATGGACTTAATATTAAGAAAACTAAACATCTTTGGTCACGGCAGCTAATGTAGATGGAGACCAGCCGGCAGAAGGTATATTATATGGGGTTTTTGTTATAGGTAACCCTGGAATGGGACTATGTTTCTGAGCATGGAAGATTAGTGTGTGGATTACACAACTTTTTGTCCCATGTGGGAATCGATACCACAACACGCCGCCGCAGTGGTAAATAGCGATCTCGGAGCGATCCACACAGTTCCGGATACTTTTTTATCCCGAATCAGATTTTCCATTAAGTAAAATATTCAAACCCATTCACATGAATACAACAAATGAACAAGGCTTCTTCATTCTGATATGCATTTATAAGTATTCAATTATTCCACACTAATTCCACCGGTAAGGGGTTAAGTTTTATACCATTATTTCGGTACAAAATCATTCAACCTAAGCTGGATTTTTACATAGATTTATTTTTATGTGAGATTTTTGTTGTAATGTTTATAGTTTTTTAACCGACTTCAAAAAGAGGAGGTTATCAATTCGTGTGTATTTTTTTTTGTTACCGCATAACTCCGTCATTTATGGACCGATTTGAAAAATTCTTTTTTTGTCTGGCTGGACATACTTCCAGTTTGGTCCCATTATCATCAAAAGAAAGTTCTGATTATGGGATCCATGAGGAATTGAGGGAACTCCTCAAAAGTTATAGGCACACATATAGCAATTTCAATATTTTTAACAACTAATCAATCATTTGCATTCAGAAAGTGTAATTTGGTGAAGTAAAACTGATGAAGAAGACCACAGATGGCCATCTGAACTTTTCAATAATAAGTATTTTACTGATGGCGATTAGATAAGTTTCGGTTATTGTTGCTAAGCAACTATTAATAAGAAATAATGACGTGAATGAATTGAGCGCGGATTGCACAGATTAAATATTGCTTTTAATACCTACTTGACCTGTGTTCAGCCCGAGACGCTCAGTCGATTTTATTCGATTGTAACAAACAAAAATTTGAAAATTTTACAACTTGCCGTACTGAAGTCGGTTTTTTTTTGTTAAAATTATAATATTTTGTTTTCTTCTGCTTTATTTATATACAAACAGGCATTCGGCCCGGCCGATGATAACCAGATACCGTAGCATATGGACGCTTGCATATCATAGTCACAAAAATGTTTATTCATCATAAAAAAAATCACAGGAGTAATGCCTCATAGGGATCAAATTTTTTAAACTAACATTCTGTGATATCCCTGGGTTAGGAAAATGTTTATTTAAGAACACATCCTTTAACACATTTTAGACCTGTAGGTGTGTTCTCGTGTCTCACGCACAGGAACATATCTACAGGAATATAGTTATATAGCTGTAGTCTTTTGTAAGATAATAGCGATGGTAGCCGAATGGGAAAGTAACTGACTTACACGTACGAGGTGTGAGTTCGATCCCAGGTGGCAGTACCAATGTGAATATCACTTAATGGAATTTATATGTACTAATCAAATGATTTACCATCTGCTGACGGTTAACGAAAAAATCATGAGGAAACCTATCTTAGGAGTAATTCTAAAGACATGCCTAATTTAGGCCAGCGTGTGTAAATTAAGGTCTAAACCCTCTTTTTCTTTTGATAGAGGAGGGCACGGGTCAGCTCTCCTCTATCAATAATAATAGCAAACCATAATGTCCCAAAATATATGGGCTGCTATTATTATTTTGTAACATAGTCTTTAGTCGGACTTGCTTGCTTGTTTGGTCTCCTACGTTTCTTTATGTTTTGTAAAGTATTAATACTCCTCTTCGTGTCGATTATACATCGAGTATTTAAAGTGTACAAGCCCAGAATTTTACCACCTCCATGGAGTTATGAGTGGCAGCATAAAATGCTCAGCATATGTATTTGCAATACTGCTATGTACAATTCTACTTTCTCCTATAAAGAGGAGAAAGTAGAATTTTACATAGCAGTATTGCAAATACATACATACCTACATTTATTTACGTCCGTCTCCCACTGGGGTAGGCAGAGACTATGGTTCGCTAATTGCTTCGATCTAAATATATTTTTCTTTCGCTTTCTCTACATTCTTCAACCTCTTCTCTACATTCTTCAACCTCTTCATGCATTAATGTCGACTCTGGGTACTTTTAATTTGGCCCCTTTAGTATTGCAAGTATGGTTTATTATTTTATTATGGGAAAACTTTACGACAAGTTTCATTTGTGCATAACAGGTTTACTAGAAATTTTAACCTGTTTTAAAAAACGTGATTAATTCTATTTATTTTTAATTGCTTTACTGGGGTTAGTGGCCTGTTGGTCTAGAGGTCAGTGATTCTGATTGCTAAGCCGGAGATTATGGGTTCGATTACCACCGGTCTTGAGTGGCCGTTATATGTAAGTTGTCCTAAAACACTTATTATTGCTGGTTTACCTCCTTAGTAGTATAAAAATATATAATTCGACGGCAAACATCGTCAGAATTTATATTGCTGCGACTCAAAACACAGTAACATCGACAGCATTGTCGGAGGCAGCCATCCATGCAGGTGTTAGGCCATGTAGAGCATTAGTATAATTGACATTTCACACAAGCGAAGCCATCAATAAAATATGTGTATAAAATTTTTACAAACAAATGAACAATTACAATTGTTTATAGGTACTCGTACACCTAATTCAAATATGATGCTTACATATAGAGACGTTAAATCGTCGACGTATATGTAATGCGAGGCTGAACGTACTCACGGGACGACTCCCAAAAAGAGTCGTAAATACTCTCGACGCCGCTCACTTATAAATTAGGATCATAAAGCAGTTGCCGAAGTTTGTTGGCGGCACGACGACCATAAAACAACGCTTACACCCTTAGGGGATCGACGGCGGTTGCACTCATCTTACCATCGCTTCTGATCTTTCAATTCGAATGGATTATAATATTACCAATTATACAGGATTAATTGAAACGAGTATACGAAGAGTTCAAGCCGTTGTTCAGATAATTTAATTGGTTCGGCGTTTAAAACGAACGAAGGTCTTGACTAATGTTTTGTTTACTCTTTCTAATTTTACACAACTTGTTGTAAGAGACAAGCATACGGCAAAGTAAGGTAAAGAGTTACCTGGTCCATAGATAGTTCTAACTTAATATAAGAGGGATCACTAGCCCGTTTCTTTACATATTTTTGAAGTGAAAACTTCATTTAGCACGATTCACATATTTTTAGATGAGATAAAATCTCTGGATCCGCGATACCGTTACGAGACGCAGTTTGACATATCCGAAAAATCTTTTTTCGACTGTCACGTTATTAAAGCAAAGACGCGATATATGCATATTTACATAATTATAGCAGAGTGCGAACGCATCTAGCTAAATAAGAAAATCATTTATTGCTATAATTCTCGTCTGTCACGTTATTAAAGCAAAGAGGCGATATATGCATGTACATATAGCAGACCGCGAACGCGTCTAGACAAATAAAAAAAAACATTTATTGCTATAAAATTTATAACAATTGTTTTGCCTAGTGTTTTCACTTCTGTCGGCACTCCCAGGGAGCAATTTTTTATTTTTATTTATTGGTAACCATGGGATATGATCTTAATAAAAACCTTGAATAAAGATTTACATTAACTACCTCCTCAGAACACAACTGCATCAGTGCGTGTATTTATTTAGCTGTGGTCTTATATAAGACGGAGGTCCTTCCCCAGACGGGCTGCTGGTTAAATAGTATTTGTAACAATAATTTTAACAAAAAAAACCTACTTCAATACTGCTGGTTATAGAATTTTCAAAAACCTAGAAATCCCAATTCTGGATTATTTAAACAGGAAAAACTTTTAGAGTAATTTTAATGCCATTTTCCATTGTAGTCGGGTAGTATATAGAGTTTTTAATTCAATTATATTTCTCAGGCTTGTATTTCTATACAAGCCAGAATATTAGTACTTTACTTTCGTTTCACATATTATACAAATCATTTGTCAATACAATATTTGTATTGAATATTATCAAAAATATATCGAGTAGCAATAGTTGATTGATATAATCAGAACAGCCATTGTGAAACACATCACCCGACCAATACGTAACTACATTACAAAACGAATGAAATGAATCATTAAGTCTGTCAGCATTCCATCAATTAGCATTTCATGGATTGTACAATTGAATTATGTTCATATTAATAGGCACACTGTATTTTAACAATAAACAATATCATCACGACTTTACCTTCGAAAGGGTATGTTGAGGTGTATTTTGACTGGCCTGTCGGTGTGATCCTGACTGGTGAACAGCGGGTTGTGACTTCGATTCTCAAATACGACAAATGTTTGTGTAATGGGTATGGTAATTTTTCTCTGTAATTGAATGTAGGTAATGTATGTATTTAAAAACATATAAGTATGTTTAACAGTTGTGTGACGGCCATAGACCACAGACAGACCATGCCTAGTTTGTATCAGATCGCCATTGGTGATTCGTCGAAAGATTAAAATTATTATTATGTAATTAACGGAAGAACATTGCTATGTTGCAGAATTTTTACTGACACAAAGCAATTTTCGACAAAAGAACATTCGAACCGAGATTTAAAAAATCACTACCAACGGATTAATCGACAATGTTACTTATTATTAAATAAATAGCAAATACGTAGCATTTATATTTTAAATTTAAGTTAATTTGTACATCATTAAGCTTTTCTTTTTTTATCTGCTACTTTTAAATATACTACGTGATTAACTAGAATCACATTACTGGTCATCGAGCATTTTTGTAATAATAATGGAATTAATATTTACTAACAGAAATGTCTACACCGATACTTAATATTTTTTTTAAAGTGTGAATCCTTACCTTGCCGTAACACAGTCTTTTGACTAGCACGGGAGGTAAAGTTTTTAAATGTATACCGCTTTGTAACCACATAAATTTAACTTCCTAACGACCTATTTAAGTTTATAGTGTATACTATGTAATACTTATGTTGAAATAAAATTCTATTCTATTCTATTCTATTCTATTCTATATTATAAATGTAAAAAATTGGCACAAAATCACGCAACAATAACGAATTTTAACAAGTGTTCATTGTTCTTTATGCTCGTATGTATATAGATAGGTAGTATACTGAAAAAAACAAATGCTAAATATTATCCGCGCCGACCTGGCTAAAGACAGAAGCCAGTATACAAATAATAAGAAACGAGTAATAGCAAGTACATTTAAAATCCACTTGATATCAGCAAACTAAGCTCCAAGTGAGCAAAAGTGAATAAGTTGTCTTTACACAGTGTATGAGTGGCGTAGCCGGCTAACTTTACCCCCAACTAACTTCAAGTGTTGTAAGTAAAGCGTCTGCGGCGAACTCGCCTTCGCGAATTACTTCCAAGCGATTTCGCGATCTTGAAATGATGAGTTAAACTTCCACATCTGCCGCCGCCAAATAAAAAGATAACTTTCAGTCAAATAACTTGAGACAGTGTTGTTTTTTTTTATTGAAGTTTAGATGACGCTAGCATAGGCTCGTGTCTTCGTCTGTTTGAATGTCGTTTAAATCCTACTAATATTGTAAATGTCAAAGTTTGTAAGTATGGATGTTTTTGTTTATGATGACTTTTTCACGTAAAAACTACTAATTGGATCTGGATGATATTTAGATCAGAGATAGATTTTAGTCTGGAATAGCACATAGGCATACATTTTATGGCGATAACTGACATCCTCGCGAGTGGAGCCACGGGCAACAGCTAGTAGATAAATAATAGCCCTATTGACCGATTTCAGTCACGACGATCAATGTCAACGATGATAGCCATCTGTGGTGGATATTACAGTGCACAAGTGTGTGCGCAAACAGAGTTTTTATTTATACGACGACAACACAAAACCCTTTTAAAAGTTTTGGATCGAAAACATTAACTACGTTTATTGATTGCCATAGGCGGTCCGTATGCTTGTTTACCAGCAAGATCAGAAAAATATGTGGTAAAAATATTATACACTTCAGCCTTCAATCCTACTTATGTTATAAATGCGAAAGTTTGTAAGAATGGATGGATGTTTGTTACTCTTTCAAGTAAAACCTACTGAATGGATCTGGATGAAATTTGGCACAGAGATAGATTATGGTCTGGAATAACACATAGGCTACTTTTTACAGCGATAACCGACATCCACGCGGGCGAAGCCGTGGGCAACAACGAGTATATAATAATAATGTTATATATTCCATAATTAATATCTACGTGTATGTTTATATTGATCGCCCTACATTCGTAATTAAATTAACTGAAACAAAATTGATATTATTGAATACTAGGAATTTATTTTGAGGATTGATATCCTGGTTTAATTTATAGTTATCATTGTAAAATACTAGTACCTAGTACCTAGTATTGATTTGAAAATGTTTATTTTTAACCGACTTCAAAAACGAGGACGTTATCAATTTGTGTGTTTTTATGTTTGTTTCCACAGAACTCCGTCATTTATGAACCGATTTAAAAAAATCTTTTTTTGTCTGAGAGGACATACTTCCAGTTTGGTCCCGTTTTCATTAAAAGAAAGTTCTGATGATGGGATCCATGAGGAGTTGAGGGAACTCTTCAAAATTATAGGCACACATACAGCAATTTTAATATTTTTAACAACTAATCAAACATTTGCATTCAGAAAGTGTAATTTGGTGAAGTAAAACTGATAAAGAAGACCACAGATAGCCATCTGAACTTCTCAATAATAAGTATTTCACGGATGGCGATTAGATAAGTTTCGATTATGATCACTAAGCAACTATTGCTAAGCAAATGTAATAAAGCAAATGAAAATGGTACAATTGAACTGAACGGATGATAAAGCTGGTAAGTAAGCAACGGAACTTCATAATTAAACAATGTAATCTATCCGTGTTTGGACTTATTTATATGGTCATAAGATGTAGTATAGCTGTAAATTATTAGATTAAAAAGAACCTTCTTAAGGGAGGAAAAGTGAGATAAGAGTTTGCATGAAACTTCATCCAGTTTAAATACCTAAGTTAGACTACGGGTTTAGCTGAAAATTCTGCAATTTGCCCTACTGAAATCGGTTTTTTTTGGTTAAAATTATAACAGTATGCTTTTAGCAGCTTTTTAATAACTAGCTTAGAAAGCTCAATTGATTGTGAGTCATCCTTACATATATTAGTAATGTGAAAGTTTGTGAGAATGGATGGATGGATGGATGTTTGTTACTCTTTCACGTAAAAACTACTGAACAGAGATAGATTATGGTCTGAAATAACACTGGGGCTACTTTTTGCAGCGATTACCGACATCCACGCAGGCGGAGCCGCGGGCAACAGCTAGTAAGTTATATTTTATTGACACAAACATTAAAGGACTCCAGGAAATGCCACCCGTGTTAGTCCTATAATATTTGTGTCAATAAAATATAACTTATGACACTCACAATTAATTGAGCTTTCTATTACTAAAAGAATTTTCAAAACCGGTTCAGTAGTCCAGAGATTACCCCCTACGAACGTGACAAACTCATTAACTTTACCTGTTTATAATATAGTATAGATAACATAATAGATGAGATTTTATTTAGATGTAAAATCTAAAGGTAGGTACGTAAATAAAATACTTATTAAAATACTGCAAGGTTGGTTCAGTGGCCTAAGTGGTTTACTCAGGATTAACCACTGCGTGGCGTGTTGTGGGTTCCATCCACACACGGGACAAAAAATTTTGTGATCTATAAATGGTTGTACCGAGTCTGGGTGTACTTTGTGTCTGTTGTAAAGTCCCTCGCGACTCAAGGCTTGTGCGGGAGTTGTATTTTTAAATACAAAAATAATGGTTTTAGTCGCGGCGGCCAATTTCAACGTAGTCTAGTCAATCTTATAAGATCAGTGAGAGATCCGGCGTAGTACCAATGACTACGGTTTTGTGAAGTCCGAAGTATTTTTACTGTTTTTTTACAATTCACTGCGCAGTGGTAAATGACGACGTTATAACAGACACTTGTGCAGCCACATATATTATCTTATCTTATCTTGTGACGGGATTGTCCTTGCGGCCAGCGCACTTCGACCCTTGGGGTCTTTTGTGCATACCACATATATTAAATTCACTTACAACTATATTGTACCTTTATTTTCATTTAAAATAATAAGATTGAACTAATTAGACAATAAACATATCGACCTCACCGTGCACTAGACACTATAAATAGCACACGTTATTGTTCGCAGACACTGGCTATGGCGGTCACGTTAATTTAAAAAGAAAAGAGATAAGTCACGATAAGTATAATTAAACTTTTAATCCTACTAATATTATAAATGTGAAAGTTTGTGAGGATGTATCGATCCTTGTTACTTTTTCACGTAAAAACTACTAAACGCATCTGGATAAAATTTGAGACAATGGACAACAAATGAAGTACTATCATCTCTGAATGTACCACAGAGATAGTAAGCGCAATAGGGGTCTTCAATCTTCAACGACTTAAATTCTCAATTTGCACAACATTGCCGGCATTCAGGCAGAAATTGTTTTTCTATTGTGTCTGGTTTGCCAGTAGCTGACTGATCAGGAGATGTAGGGCACCATACATGCGTTTAAACCCGACTAGGAAAGGACCTCCATCTTACACAAGACCACATTAAAATATCTAAACACAGTGGTGTAGCCATATTCCTGTGCGTGAGTACAGGTATTCAGGGCTCATTTTTTAAGGGAAACTGAGATTAAAATAACGTTTTCGTTATTTAAAGCTTATTGAAAATATAACATTTCAATTCACGCATGCAGTACGTGGAATTGTCGCCGTGTACATCAACATTCCTGTAAGAGTAACGTGGGAGTGTAAATAATTCAGTTGGTGCAAGCCTGGTCCCCGGGGCTTTGGTTGGAATACCAACGTCTGATCTGTGATTGCGTACGATAAATCTATTCCATTCAGCGATTGTTGTTTATCCCTAGTAAATATTTTATTGCAAATAAACAATACACAACAGATTAGTCTGATTTTTATCCGATTGTGGTGAAGATAAAATAGAAGGGAGGTTATGTGTTTGACCTGTATGTATGTGTGTCCATCCTCATGTTCTATCGTAATTACTAAATGTATGAATCGATTCATCCATTTCGCTCTCCCGCAATTAAATCGAATCTAACAACCATGTCACTGGGACAAATCAGATTGATTCAAAATCACAATGGCGGATTTAAAAAAACAAGAATTTATACTTACACATTACAAAAAATAAAATTGAAACGACTTCCGCACTTTACGACTTTACAAACATACACTTCACGGACACGAAGAACACGTAGACTTAAGAAAAAATAGTAGATCACACAAAGTGTTGTCCCGTGTAGAAATCGAATTCACAACCTTCGGCTTAGCAGTCAGGGTCACTAACTACTAGACCAACAGGCTAGCCGGATTTGGCCCATATGGGCATCGAAGCCCCAACCCTGGTGGTTTTAATGGCAAGGTGACCACTAAGGTGTATCGATTATTTGTCAGAGAAAAATCTATTTTCTAAATACAAAGAGAAGAATAAAACATAGAAATGAATAAAAGGCGGCAATAATGTCTAGGTATGGAATGTTCGTGTGGCCGGGTGGGCAAACAAGTCAAAGCCGTATGAGTACGTGAACGCAATACAAATTGGAACCGCTGCACACTAAACTCTCGTACAAGCTTGCATCTATTCGGTGTTATTTTGACAATTATGCCTTACAGTATGTGTGTGATTGCATGCTGTTTGAAGACATGTCTGTATTATAATATACTTATAGTATACTAGCTTTTGCTCGCGACTTCGTAAGCGTAGAAGTTAGAATCAAATATTTATATTTTCATTTTTGCAGACACAGTTGATAATTATATACCAATAGAATTGACTTGGAACGGGTAAATTGCATTTATTTTTGTTCAAATGGAACTAGAAATAATAAAGAACTTTTTTATACTACTTAAATATTTTGAGCTGGTATACTTACAGTATATAAACCCTCTGTTTATTTTAAAGATAACCCCACACTTAGGAACACAACACGTGTTACTGTTGCTTCAGTAGTTCAGTACATCGCCATTTAGGCCACCACAAAATTATTGAATTGAATGACTGCCTCGGTGGTCCAGTGGCCGCAGCATGCGCCTGCTGTGCACGAGGTTGTGGGTTCGATTCCCACACAGGGACAAAACTTTGTGTGACCCACAAAGAGTTGTTCTGAGTCTGGGTGTAATTTGTGTCCGTTAATTGTATGTTTGTAAAGTCCCCCGCGACACAGAGCTTGTTCTCTAGTGCGGGAGTTGTCTTTTAAAAAAAATAAAAAAAAAAATTGGAACTAATTCAAAACGCATTTCACGCACTTTTAAAAAAAAAATACCGCCAACGCAACAATTCGTCAAATAGATGGGGGAGCCAAGACCGATTGTCTTGCTAGTAAACTAGATTTACATAAAACCAAAGCTGTCTCAATCGCGTTTATCTGGCCTTAGTCAAGCGTGCCCAATTTATGACTTAGTACACAGTACTTATCATATTATACTGTTCGCTGCAGTACTGATAGATACACGCACTAAATGTCATAGTCACCAATACATAAGACATTTCGTAAGTTTGCTTATTTTTAAAGGCAACGACCGTAAACAAGCCCTGTGCTGTGGAGGACTTTACAAACATACAATTCACGGACAAAAAGTACACCCAGACTTAAAACAAACATTTATGGACGACTGGCTGAAAATGTATGCACTTAATCGAATCGCACAAATTTTCTTGATATCTTTACTCTTCCTATGATCGTTACAAGAAAGATAGCAGTTTACTTTATTTGTAACGATACAATTGGCGCCATTTCCATTCTAATTACGAAAGACAATACGAAAAATAAACACCGAATTGATTCTAATGAGGGTAGCAACGAGGGAGAAAATTTCTATCACGTCGCGTCGGTTAGTGTCATTCCCCTCTTTTATTTTTTACTTACATTTTTATACTACGCTTCTGTTAGTATGTGGCAAATGTCGATAGAAGTTTGTTCAAACATACATTTATGTTTTTATTTCATAAGATATTTACATGAACAGTTATTAAATAAAAGTTACTATACCTAAACTACTTACAAACAATAAGCTATTATATTTAAATAAAATATCTGATTGAGATCGCAGTTCGCAGATAATTGTTTAGTTTATTTACCAGTAAATAAAAGTAAACAATTATCTGCAATTTATGAACTAATCATAAAACTTATAATCCTATCCGACTACATACGAATGTAAAATAAATAACTATGCGGTAAAATAAGTGGCCATTTATTCATATTTTATTGCACTAAGGAAAATAATAACACATTGCAAATTGCAATCTTTTGTGCAGTTCGATTCGAATAATCAAATAAACCGCTACTGAAATGATTTCGTGATTCCAAATATTTTAATTGACAAACAGAAATGCCCGGGAAAATAGCGCTTAAATTGTGCTTGCATTTGCGGGATGTTAATTCAATGAATAAACATCACATCAGAACAACAACAAAATCCACTTCCTAGTAGCTAATTAATCATTAACATTTTTATGAATGAATAAAATTTTGTTCACAAATTTTACTGAAAATCGATATCAGTGTATTTTTTTATTAATGACTGTGTGTGTAGTCTACTCCTTAAAAAAACCGCGCCAAATGTTGTGCGTTCGATTGAAATAAAAATTGCGTGAATTATTATATTCTTTGTCAACCAGTGGTTCGTCTTTTGACTGACATGGTAACGATGATTAAAGACGCAAGCATTATGAGGCCTAGGTTTCATATGCGTCATTAGACTATGAAAATAATGGTAAAAGCTTTGCATGAATAATGTCATAGAAAACCTTTATTTTATAAGATATTTACAAGAATAAAGCAACTGGTTGAGTTGCTTTATTCTTGTAAATATCTTATAAACTACATACAAACATTATATAATAGATTACTGTATTTTAAGGAATTCTGTAATAAATAAAATATCTGATTGAGGTTGCAGATCTGAGGAAAGGTGTTTAAAAGACTGGCCACATTACCACGCTGGATCGCAAGGCTAACTATAGTTATGTTGGCCCAAAACCCCCTCGCGATACAGGACTTGTTTCTTAAAGCGAGAGTTATACAATTTTTTTTTCTTTCTTTGTTTTTTTTCTCTTTTCTGTTAGCATATCACTGTTTAGTAAGTATATACCACATTACCAACGGCTATTGTCGTACCAAGAAATTTCATTACAATTCATACCATCTAAAACCCAGTTTGCGTGACTTAATATAATTATCATGAAAATGATCAAGTTTACTTGGATGCTATACATATACAGATTTCATAAAGCAAATTGTTGGTTTTACTAAAACTTTCCTTCAATTGTATTAGTTGAAAATTGATCGCTAATGTTGTTCGAAAATATTTTGATCGTTAACCTATTTTGGACAAAGCGAGGTGATGGAGGAACGATATGAATATGTTAAACTAAGTACAAGACCAACACTTAGTTGTTGAAAGGTTGATCATCAACGCAAAACCAAATTAGCTGTATATAACACCACTACATCAGTGTGTAATAATGTTGCTGTGGTTTTCTGTAAGGTGGTGGTCGCACTGCACTCGGGCTTAACCGCTTGCATGGTGCCCTACCTTTCTCAAAAGATCTAGGGACATTTTAAGAGATCTAGGGAACTTTAAGAGATGTATACCGTACAACAGAGGACCTCCACCTTACAGAAGACCACAGCCAAATAACTACACACAGAGGTGTTGTTGTGTTCAGTTCAGGTCTTCAGCGCTCATTTAGGGAAGAAGAAGAAATAAATGTTTTCCTATCCCAAGTATACATCTTAAAGGTTTAAAAAAATTGGGTCGGCAACACGCAAGTGGCACCTCTGGTTTTGCAAGCATCTATAGGCTACGGTAACAGGTAACATCAGGCCGGCCGTATGCTTGTATGCCTCCTAGAAGTATAAAAAAAATCACGATATTCGTTAACAATTATATTTCAAGCTATTGCCCGCGGCTCCGCCCGCGTGGATGTCGGTTATCGCTGTAAGTAGACCATAATCTATCTCTGTGCCAAATTTCATCTAGATCCGTTCAGTAGTTTTTACGTGAAAGAGTAACAAACATCCATCCATCCATCCATACTTACAAACTTTCGCATTTATAATATTAGTAGGATGTTTGTGTTAGGTGTCTTGTCTCTAAGTAAGTGCCAACACAAGAAGTTATTCTTCTGGTGACAGAGTTGTTTAGATCATACAAATCGTCTAGGCCGTAGTCTAACGATTAACCGACTTTTAACGTGCTTGCCGAAACACGAAGACACTCAGACGAAACATGCAGTCCTCCAATTATGGGGTAACCGCGCTCTTCATTCCATATTCAGCTAATTGTTTAAGCCGCGGCAAGATTTCTTAATATCGCAAATCTATCGATCAGCTTGGTTGTCACTGAGCTACTAGCTCAAAAAAAATGTGGTGATACTTCAATGTACCACCAGATTTTTTAGTTTATTGATAATTATCATCATCATCTAACTAGGGGTGAGATGATGATGATAATTATCAGCCTTGGTCCTAAGCGGACCTCGACGTTTAATTTGAAAAAAAATGTTTGTATGTTCGTGCATTATTTAAAGTTTCTGAAACACATTGTTCCAAAAACTTTAAATTATGTCACAAAATAGTTAACTTATAGTTGTGTTAGTTGAATATAGTGCAAATATTAAGAACCGGGTGCGAACCTATGAAGCTGAAAGTGGTTTCGGTGATACCTACTGTAGAACAAACACTTACTTCAGCGGAACATAAAATTTACATGTACATAAGTTATTTGCGCCGGAGGTGCGTCGGCTCGTAAATCTCGCGACAAGGGGATTTCTGTTTGTGAAGTTACTTTTTTATTTCCACTTTATCTGTGTAACGCAAAGGACTGTGAATACTCAGGCGCAACTCGCGAACCCGCTCAACTTCAATAAATCAATTTGTGCACTTACCCGTACTTATAATGTTCTCAAGGAGTGGAGTTCGCTACGTGTTGAGACCGACTCTGAATATGTTAGAATTTCATTGCCTCAAAGTATACGTTCAGTAACTTACATACTGTATTATATTATACGATACTTATGAAACATAACGAATGTTTTAAAACACCGATTCAAATTTACGTAAGTAGCGCGACGCTGACACAACGCGACGGCGACGAGTCTAATTTAACCGCATTATAAACCGCTACATTTAAATTTATCCACATTAATTTAGTTTAAATTTAAACAGTCACTATCAATTTGGAACAAAATTAAGCCTTTTAAGAATCTTTTAAACAATTCAGGCCATTTCTACCGAAATAAAATAAGCGACCGAAACGGTTTGTCCGGCTCGTCGTGTTCATTTTGCATCACAAAGTTAGATGTGTTTGTCGTTCTATTTTAAACGCGATAACGCCAACTTTCCAGTCCTCGAAATGTGAATACCTTGTTGCGAAAATGTGACTAACGGAAACTGTGTACAAGTAACACGGCTGTCCTTCGGCAGACACACACACACAGCACACACTGATCACACTTAGACTCACACCGCTACACTATACACTACAGTACTCTAGCCATTCACATTTCTTTATTATAACAACAAACAACGTTATTCACGTCTTGCTCACCCCTTTTATATTTATTTCACATCAACAAAGGCGAGCTGAAGTTAGAAAAAGTGGGGTTTACTCTACTAGTTTAGAATACTCACTGACATATTTTTATGATGTGGATAATTTTACACAGCTCACTATGTATTGCAGGGGTTTTACAGGTTTTTACAAACATTAAATCGTCGGATACCAATACAGTCGGAATTTTACGAATGTTTTATCCTATATAGGTATCGAACCCATAACACGTCACATATTGTGTTGATATGAAAACAACAAAATAATTGAGCAATACGCATGGTTTATTTATTCAGTTCAAATAACTTTATTTTTAAAGGTAACATGTTTTGTAAATAGTTTTTTGGATATGCTGTTAGTCTATTAGTGATTTGGAGATTTGGATTGATCAGAGGTCGTGGGTTCACTTTCTACTCAGGACAATTGATCTTTGTGGGATGAGTACGACTTTTTGTTCTGTGTTTAAGTGTAATTTATCTTTAATAATCATTTAGGTATGTTCAGTTTTTATAGAAAGGCTCATTGGCAGTGCGAAGTTGGGATGGGTCACTAGTTTATTGATATATTCATGGGACAACGAGTGAGAGCCATGGGAACAATTTTTCGTTGACACATTGCACAGGCACTAAAAATAATAGCATGTTGTGTTATATAAATACATATAATAACTGCATATAATTTTTTTAGGGTCTCGTTGCTTCTTGTTAGCTTTAGTACAAATATTTCTTCGATAATAACTAAGTAAGCATTAGCTTCTCTCATCTCCGGAAATTTATTTTAATCGCATATTGTGATTTGCTCCGAGTGTAGCGTGGGTCTAGTTGGTCTTATACTGAGTACGAGGTCTCAAGTGCGGCTCCCGTTTTGGTTCACAAATACATCTGTCAAGAAATACACAATAGATGCCCTAAGTTTGGGAATTAGCAGTTTTTGCCCCCCATGTTTAGAAAGAACGTGAAGCCGTTGGTTCTTTTCTTGTGTCGGATTCCCGTTCCATCGAAAACTATGAGAGTGAGGGAATAAAGTGCACCTGTAGGTATTTAAAAGAAAGAAGGGGAGAAAAGCATTTATTCCAACATAAGCAGGACAACAGATTGAAGACAAAAATATACACATAATGAGAACACAAGGATTATCCTATGCGATGTCAGAAAGGGTCCTAATCTCAGCTTTACGCAATCATTGGTACCCTATTAGATATTAGAGTTACAACTAGAAGAGGCTTGCTATCAAGCTAGCCTCTTCTAAAATAAAATGCCGTGACCAAAGTTCAGTGAGGAGGACATCGCACAGAGGGACAAATCCTGTGTCGTGCGGGGCTGTACATACATACGTATGTATAGTCTCCCACGACACAGGACTGCACGGACACAAATTGTTCATTAATGTTTGTTCCGAGTCTGGGTAAGACTTGGAACATATAGATATTTATGAATCACAAAGTTTTGTCCCGCAATGGAATCGAACCTATGACCTCCGGCTTAGTAGTCGGGGTCACTAACCACTAGACCAATCTATTGTCATTTATATAATATGTAAAATCGTTTGAAATAAAATGTAAGTCTCACAATATTGAAGAGTAGCAAGTGGTATAACAAGGGAGAGACATAAAAGAGCCAGTAGTGAATTTAAATGTTTCAGCAAAAGTTCAGTCGGTCGCGTCGCCTAACAGACCGAGCTACAAACTTTCTACACTTAATTTATATGAAAATTTCTTTTCTTACGACTTGAACATATGATTTGTTTAAAATGTAGAGGTGGGTAGCATAATGAATTTATTACAAGATGTAAAAACTTTTGTGGATCAAATCTTGGAATGTTAAACGGTTATCAGAATAAGATAACATTTGGTACACTTCTATAAACCCTTTGTTTATTCCTAATAGGGTCTTTAATGTCATTTTTATAGCCATTACATATCTATAATAATATTATAAAGCTTACAGTTTGTTTGTTTGGTTACGCTTATCACTGGAACTATTTGTCATATTACAACATTTCTTTTCGCACTTTATAGCTCTTTTATTGAGGAAGGCAATGGTAATATGTGCCAGCATGGCAGTAACGATAATTTAATAATTGACAGGAAAATTCCACGTAGATTTAAGAAAATTCAACTTCGTATAGGGGTAAAAAAGGAGTTGGAATTTTATAAGGCCACATTTTGAAATAATACTTTTTGCATCTGATAGCCCAATTTTTGGAAAAGATTATGTCACGCTCCTTTAAGTCCCAATTAAATTTAGTAATTCATACATAGTATGAAAATGTAATAGCTGCACTTACATTGAAAAATAATAAAAATATGATGAGATTGAACCATAAACATTACACAATATTATTTTAAAAAGTCTAGTTAAATTAACCGGAACAAAAGTAAGTATAAAGGGTGAAAGTTAACTTTCAGTTGAAATTAATGAAGATTACAAAATTCACGGCCATTGAGTTCCCCGCCTCGTCGAACCTTTGACTCTAAGTTGCTTGTTAGACTAAATTGAGAGAAATAATAGGACTCATTTGTTTGGTTTAAAGGTTTCTACTACCGACGGAGGAAGTTATTATTTCACCGCAATCAAAATGTCCAATAAATTAATTGTAACGTTAATTGTTAGTCATTTATATACCAAATATATATTTAAAGCGAGCAAGTTTGCAATGGTGTTTTAATTTTTTTGTCTGTGACACTTGTTTCTAAGTGCCTTACCCTGGTATTTAGTACGTCAGATATTGCAATGACATAATAATTTTTAAATATGTTATTAATATAATATGTTGAAAATATGACTTATTACTTGATGTCTTATTTCGATTATTCAGTATGGATCCTGATTAAACTATCCTGATTAAACAAATTTTCTCTAACAATCGCAATAAAACATTGAATAGTGCCTGATAAAAAAGGTTAATAGGGTCGCCCCCTATTACATTGGACTTAGTATATTTATGACAAAACAGCGTACCTAATGGTATGCAGTTATCTTAGCCTATAGCTTGCATTACTCGCATCTGTCAACCCTACATCTTATAATACTAGTTTTGTGTGGATAACTCTGGGATTAAGTAAACGTTACTTTAAAATCAGTGTCCCTTAAATTAGCATTGAAGACATGTGACCACAAGTGTGTGCGCAGAAACGCTACTACAACACTGTGTGTTTAGTTATTTGGCTGAGGTATATAAAAGTAAGTTTTAAGTCCAAATCAAAGTGCCTGTCAGTATCAAGTTTTACACTGCAGGAACTAAAACGTAATGAAACTTACGAAAAGAAAAGAAACAGAAAACTTCTTCATAGGATGTTGAAATGTTGACAAGATGAAGTTGGAAAGTTGAAGTGGATAGGTTTTCAGAGAGTTTAATGCAAATTATAAAATTGCAATTATATAATATGTAGATACATACTTATGTATAGTATAAAAGTGGTGGTAGCCAGTGGGCAAATAATCGAATTGTATGAGTTCGACCCCGGCTGGCGAAATCAATTTGTGATGATTAGTTTACAGTCAATATAAATTTAACTTTGTAAAATTTATATATTTAATACTATTTTAATAATTCACCATCTGCTATCGGTGAAGATAAACATCGTAAGAAAACGCTAATTTCTTCGAACTTATTTTAACGGCATGTCTGATCCACCAACCCACCATTAGGCCAGCATCTATGGATTAAGACCTGAAATCCCTCTCTTATTTTAATTCTTCTATTATTAACATCTTGAGTCAATATACCTCCATGGATTTATCATAATATTGTACTGTCACGTGAAATCAATATACAGTACAAAGTTTCAAAAGAATTAATTTAGTAGAAGTAGTTGAAAAAGCTGTCGCAAGATTTAAAACGATATACATATATGGTGTTTAGCTAAATAAAACTGCCAATATGTCAAATATACATACATACAACATAATAAATTTATTCTCATTCTATTTATTTATCCAAGACCAAAAAAAATAAGTTTAATGAAAAAACACTGAACAAATACATTACAAACATAGTTAAATAAATATTATTTTATTGACTTGAATGGCTAGGCTGTGCTTTTGCAGGAAAATTGCCAGCGCTCTGTTTTGAATACCAATAAGTTTAACGTGTTTAAGTTTGTGTAGACTGTATTTTTCTATAATTAACGCCCATCATAGTAACATTTATAAATAGTTGTTCATGCAACTACAGATATAAATATACATAGGGTTTATTAGATGGTAAGCAGTTACCGCAGCTTAATGTATCTATCCATACTTATATTGTAAAGATAGAGATATTTTGTTCGTAATTCATTACGAAAAAAAATATCTTTATGAAATTAATAATAAACTACTAGACCGATTAAAAAAAAAAAACTATTATGATTACAGTAGTTAAAACCCTGTGGGGCTATTCGGTTTCTATTAATATAACCCGATATTTATCCTAAATAATTACAAATCCAAATCAGAAACAAAAATACTTTAAAATTATGCTTTTTTACAACAGTTTTATGCATATTTTTGTAACCTTTAAAAACATTTTCATGGTTATATCGCTCGTAAAAATATTTATACGTTATTGTGATCAAACTATGTCCGCGTTTAAGCAGAAAATCTTGCTAAAAATATTATTGTGCCTGCAGTGAAAAGTTATACAACTCGGTACAACTATAGAGACACTAGGTACTTACATAATTATATTTTAGTATTATTGGATAGTGTCACTACAAAATAAAACACTACATCATAACTATTAGAATTATTCACGAAACAATTTTCATAAAACTCCTTTGAAATATGAGTTTGTGTTACGATAGCTTCTTCACGATCGATATATTCAAAAAGTTGTATTACTTCTTACTGGAAGAAAGCATATAGGGATATAAAATATATACTCACTTTCGTCCTTTATGATCGGTGTAAACTATGTGGTTTCTAGCAGCGGGAGTCTGACGACTCCTTCCTAGTGGCTGAGGCTCCATCATCCGATGAACATTGCTTGTATCTCTCTAGTCATGCCATGCACAAACAAATCTGTGGTGAAGCTCAGCCGCGAACACTCCCCAACTGTCTGAGTGCTCAGTTAGTAACCGCTTGGGTGAATTACTCCTGGCTCGGCTACGTTTAACAAGTTCGGGTGGCCGGCTTGTTAGAGCTCACTATTCTCCAACATTGTATACACAGTTTCGACTTCTTAGCTGTGAAAGTTTCACTTGCTCTGTTGATTTTGTTTGTTAACATTGTCCTGTTCAAGAGCTGTTCTAGATTTATCTCCTTTGTTTTTGCTCACTTTGTAAAATTATGTTCTCAACGGATATTTTTTGTTTTATCCTTTTTTGTGTTATTTGTATGGATTTTAGTTTTATTAATGATTATGTTCGTCTGTAATGAAATTAGATCTGTTATTTTATGAGGTCTGTTATTGGAATTATCGGGTTTTATTTAGTTTATTATTATGTTATTACATAATTTTACTATAAAATTGGAGAGATGATCATATGTTTTGATGCGAATTTTTACTTTTACATTGACAGTAATGTTATATACTTAAATCCAAAATACATAAGTAGTCTGTACTGTATAATGGTATCGCTCCGGAGACGATTACACAGAGTGTACATTGAGGGACAATGTACCTGTATACTTGAAGTATATAAAACTGTTTACATAAGTACTTATTTATCTTGTACGGGTAGGCGGAGCTTGGGATCGAGGCGGGCTTATTTGGAATCGACAAGGAGGTGGAGTAGAACCATCTACTTGTTTATCAATACCTTCTACTTTATGTTAAAGGCGGTTCGCAACTGCTTGTACTCTTTTTATAATATAATTATTTTAATAAAATGGTCCACAATTTGATTATAGATTGTAAAAAATATATTAATCGACCTTGAACCACTAATAAGAACAGATGTTGTAAGGTATAAAATATTTCGTTAAGGTTGAAACGTTTTCTCATTTCATAAATTATATTTCACAAGACAGTGTACAAATGGGCTTTAATTAACTGGGGAATGTTGGCGAAACGGCAAATATGCCAGGATCGTCGGTTGCCCCGCGCCCTCGACGCCGCCCGACGCCCGGCACCCAGCGCTCAGCGAGCGCCCGCGCGCGGCCACGCTTTCTACGATTTACATTCGCCTTTATTTATTTACTAGATACACCAACACAATTTAATTTAATTTACAGACCGGGGTAATTTTACTTCACAAACCGACGTAGGAATTACTAAGCATTTATCAATAGGAAACGGGTGCTTTTAACCTCCACACACAAATTATGGAATATAAATGTTAATTTAATTTGTATATTATACTCACAGCTGCGAATAAATTAGAAGAAAATTTTATTAAGCTCCTAATTCTTGACCTATCGCTCCAATCTATAACCACAATATAATTCGCCCAAAACTACAATTCGAATTACCACTACAGCAAATAAAGTCTCTTCCAAAATTAAAAAAATGGAAATTAAATTTTAAAAACTAAATAAAGGCCAGGAATTTACGATTCTCAAGTAGTAATGCTCATTATTCAATCACTGAATTTAAGAAGAGAACAGATGTAAGAAATTTCTACCGCGTTACGAAATAAGTTACGTACGCAGCGCGTTTACGGGCAAAGTGCTTGGTGCACTCACCCCCAAGGCTCACGGCCGACTGAGCGCTGTACTCTTTGCTCTAAAACATTATCCTGCCAGTCAAACCCTAGCCAAATGAAAATAATCCTTATTTTAAACACAATAAAGTCTTTTTACATTTAACTGCTTTGTAAGGCTCTACCGACGGTGGAGTGAGAGTACGGGAGAACACGTCACGAAAATCTAATTCTTCGTACGCCAACATAATGACGGCTTTAGAACTGTGGATGACGCGGGCCTCAAAATTTTCGTGAGATGACGAGCCTTCAAAGTAGAAACCTCTATGTTTAAGATCTGAGGGTTCATATTGCAGGTAATGTGCCACGAGAGGCGGTCGTAAGCCTTCGAGGGGTGGCGCGTAAAATAGGCGCATGCGTAAGTCTCTTGAATTATTTCTCAAACTCACAACTAAGTTCAACTGATTAGTGTCTGAATCACAAAAAAAATATTATCGACAGATTCTGCTGATAAAATATGTATAAGGGTTCCGTTGTGTGAAATCAATTTCCCAAGAGCTATTTTCCTTACTGATTGGAACTTTATACTAAGTTTGATATAAATTTCACAGTACTTTTTTTTAAAAGGTTTTTCTGATCAGTTTTTCTTTATTTTTAATTAATGTTAGAATTATCGAATTCTAAAATGCTATTTGTTGGTGATTCTTCTTTGATATAAACTATTTCTATAAATGTTAAAGTTGCAAATTCCGAAAGAATATTAACTGTATTACTAAAACTCCTTCAATAAGACTCGCCATTTACCACTGTTCAACGTATTAGGAGTTCGAACGCTGCATGGGACAAAAAATATGCGAATGTGAATCTGAGTGACACTACAACTTTTGATAAATCTATTAGTCATCAAGACTTTGAATCGATTATTTCTGATGTGCGAGTAACCCTTTAAGATTATATTTAATACTGTTTGTTATTATGACTGTTTGTTAAATTCATCGCGATACAAAAATCCGTGCTGAAAGCAAAAACACTATAAAACAATCAAAATCGTTTGTAACAAATCCATAACAATATTGCCCAATTCAAAAAGTCTCTGCCCGATTTCCTTAATAAATCTTGCATTCAAATAAAAGAAAAACATATTATCTACAACATTTAAAAAAAGAACAAATGAGATTTAGATTTTCATAGATTATCTTTAATTGAAAAATTAAAGACTAATAAGTTTGTAATAATGATTAATGCGAGTAAAGAGGTGAACATTGTCAGGCTGTGCGGACCGGGCGGTTGAGCACCGCGGGAGCGCACCTCGTGGCGAGATGTAACTCTCAATATGAGCTTTGTTATCGCTTTGTGCCGCTGCCGCCATTTCTTGTGTCACTGCATTGAATATATCGGGTGCTTTCCTTTGTGCACGGAATATTGCTCGTCTTTTGTCGAAATGAACGTTACCTCCCCGAGAGTTGTTTCTGAGAAGAATTTCGCGATTGCAAAGTAATATTTCCCCTCAAAAATTTCGATATGTTTCTTTCATGTCGGAGATGACTTTACTTCGGATTATATTGTGTCGGAAAATGTTATTCTAACTTTGATTTTCTATATCAACGGTTCTTTTTTCAAGTTGCTTGAAAGAATATTTGGGATACTATTAATCATTCTTTTATTTTTTGCTTCTAGATCTAGAAAGCAGTTCTAAAGTTTTTTAAATTCAGTTATTCTTTAGTTAATACCGGCTCTCTGACTTCTGCAATCCTAATTTTAAGGTTCTATCGCTTGTGATATCTATACCTTGATGTTTTTTTTAAGTCCGCTTTTGAACTAGGATACGAGTCCTGTACTATGGCGGACTTTACAAACATACATATTGGGTGTAATTTATCTATAATATGTATGTATTTAGAAATATACATAAATCAAAATTTTATTATTAAATGTTTATCAGTTGTCTGATTACCATAGTACAGGCTCTGCCTAGTTTGGGATCAGATAGCGATGTGTGAGTTGTCCCGAAAAAAAAAAATATATTATTATACAATTTTAACAAACACAAAGTACACCCAGACTCAGATAGAACGACAGTTTCGGTTTTTGCAGTTTCGGAGTCAAAAAAATTGCGAAGTAACGACTTAAGACACCGATATATTTTACAATTAAAATTTTAATTTTAATAGTTCTTTGTTATTATGTCATAGTTTAATATTTTACATCTTCATCATCATCAATAATCGCAGTCCACTACTGGACATAACATTACTTTTATTTTTTTCTTACATAAACATTTAATTTATATAGAAGCACTTCTTAGATAAATATAATTATTATAATCGAGTAAAGCCCTAGTCTCTTAATTGCATTGGCTTAGCCATTTCAAGTCCAATAGCCGTCTGACCACCAATTAGAGTGGGATTAGCGAGGACCGCGGGAAATCACCTCTAGCAATATACTCATGAGATTGCCTGTTAATTATTTCAACGTTCTTTCTATGATTATTTAATTCAAATGAACATAATGCGTTAAGTAATAATAGTATTAGTCTGCCAGATTTTGGTCACAGCGATCATTAGCTTACGGTGTAGGACGTATTAGTATAATGCATTAGTGTGTGCGCAAACACAGGTCAATTTTTTTTTCAAATCAATTTTTTTTTAATTATCCCTTTACTTTGAAAGCTGAAAAAGACAACAAGTCGATCGATGTACGAACAATGGTTTACGTGATTTCCAAAGCACGGAGGAGTTTGATTATATTTTAAAAATAGATCACCCAACTATGGTCAGACCTTGAAAAGATTATTTTAAGAGAGGTGCCCTACCTGTCTTAAAATTATCTTTAACCCGACAAGCTAGAAAACTTGACTGGGTAAGAACTTCCACTTTACAAAAGACCGCAGCAAATTAACTACATACAGCAGTGTAGCTGCAGTGTGGCCCACCCGATTGGCGGCGGGCCATGTATTATCCACATTAATAATAAACATTTAACAAAAAAAAAATACCAATTCATATTCCGAATGTTACCATATTTAAAAACTCAAACATTTACGAGAGGGGTTTATATTTTATATAGATCATTTTTGCTGGCTTATTTTCCGATCCGTGTGTCATCACAACCTCGTTCAACCAACTGGTAATTAAGACCGGATTACAGACCGGACCCGTCCACGACTACTTACTGTTTACAACAAGATTTGAAGACAAAGGAAATAATGTGGCGAACAATACGTTTAATTAACTGCAAATAGTTTCCTTCCTCGACGCTACATTAGCCCAATGTTACTAAACAAACACCTGTCTTAATTATAATTGGGGACAAAATGGATGCAATTATAACTTTTGATTATCATCGCATTGAATTAATATAATATTGTAATATTGTGAATTATGTGAAAGGCCTACGTCCAGTAGTTAACTGAAACAGGCTGATCGATTGTTAAGAAAACACAAGCTTAAAATATCATTCTAAATCTGAATATTATTATTATATATTATAATCCAACAAACCGATTTCGGCCACGGTGGCCAATCTTAAAGGAGACTGGCCATCTGCACAATTTGTACATAAACACATAATATATACTTTATTTTTCTTTGCTTCTATAGTAAAGAAATAGAGAGTATAACAATCTAAAGCTTTGATCTCTTGAACGTAACGCACTACAGCGGCACAAACGCAGCGTCACGACGCAGCATTTACCGTATCTGCGGAGAAAAGAAATAATTTATTTTTATTTGCTCTAAATACTTAAAATTATTACAGTAAATAAAACATAAAGAAAGCAAATAAGGTCCCTGTTGTGACCTGGTCCTCAACGCTGGTATTGTCACAGGACTTATTAACTAACTAATTAAGTGGTCAGTTGATTTTGCCGCCACGTTGTGCGTTACGATCAAGAGACCAAAGCTTAACACGACTAGAGTGAAATGATCTAGCGCAAGTACAGAAGCTTTACGTAATTTCTCGCTATGTTTATAGTAAACGCCACTTATCTTCAGACCTAAATTGACCACAACATTCTTGTTTAATCTCCTCCTTACAAATCTATCGATAAGTACAGTCACTACTTCGCTACTAGCCTCTCAGTTTAAAACCCCTGATTCTGAATAACGCATCTAAATAAAATAAATCTCATAATCCTAAAGCAGCAATCTTTTATATTCATACACAAACAGGTAATACAAGTCAATAATATCAATATCAAACGTTAATACGCCACGGTAGAATGGACGTAGTTGTTTATTCCACTCACAACGTCTGTACCAGTACCCGCAAATAACAGAAAGAGCAAGTCCTCAGGGCATCGCTTTAGCTTTTCAATTTCCCTTTCGGAATTATTCGTGCTAATCGAATGCTACCGCCGGGGTCTCGGGACGCGGTCGCGATGATTCATTCATGAGACTAATGTCCCAATCCCACTCAGATATCAACTATTATTGTGGTCAATAGTATTTATGTCGCCTTTTCTGCCCTTTCTAGTTGAAAAAGTTGTTTAAACTTATAAAGTTGTTCAATATTAAAGAATGTGTTCTATTAATTTGTACTGTCTCGTTGGTCTTGTGGTCGTTAAGTACGACTGCTTATCGCGGGTCCCTGGATAAATTCCCAATGAAAACTAGATATTGGGATCTTCTGTCAAGAAATTCACTAAAAATGCACAAAGTTTGAAAATTGACACTTCCATGCCTCGAAAATCGATTAGTCCTAAACCTAATCACTCCGATTGTGATGAATTGTCGTGCAGTTTGGACTATACGGGTAAAGGAAGGCCTAATTAGAGATCAGATGGCCGTATGTAAGTTGTTTTAAAGCATTATTTTTATAAAACCTGTTTAATAATTAGTAGTCTTTTTAAAATGATATCTGTATGAAAAAATATCCTATAAATAACATCATTAATCAAAACAATAACAAAGTGATCGGTACACATAAACAATGTCCATAGAAAGTTGGAACGTATTGTTCGATATGAGGACGGAGGCGTTGCATTGCGTCGGTACGAATGATGAGGCGCGAGGTATTGTCGCAGCATTAATGAGCGCAGGCCAGCCGGGACAGCTACGCGGAAGAGGAAAATTAAACTCCTGGGCCCCAGGCTCGTGTTCATTACTCTACACCCGATTACTCCACTGCTGTTTGTGAATGCAGCGTTAAAGTACCACCACTAAAAGAGCCGTATTCCAAACATTGGAATTAGAAACTGTAATTATTAGTTCGCAACTTTAATAAATAACTGTATATATAAGTTACATAATACCCACATTGTTTACTGAATAGGGACATTGTAAAAGCGGAGTTTGTCTGTATTTGTTTTTCATTTTGTTCTTCATTCAGAAAAGTGGTAGAAACATAAAGTCCGTGGGGTATTGCTTTAAGATTTCAATTTCCTTTCCGGAATTACTTGTACTCTAATCGAACACGCGTCAGGGGACACGGGAGGGGGGGGAGGGGAGCATCACAACCGCAAATTACTCCGGCACTCTGCGTGCGAATGTTTAAAATGTATTATTAAGATATTTACAACTGCGGTCTTATTGCGCGAGGGGTTAATGTCTAATGTCCTTTAATTATTTATTCTTTACACTTAATCGATAATTGTTTTTATAGATTTTCCTTAAACTGTGTTAAAACCTTATCATAATAGTTGGTCTTGGAACCCTTTATCAATTTTAATAGTTGTGTCTTTCGTTTGTTTCTTTTGGTTCTGTGATATAACTCACTTTCGTCGGTCAATAGTCGGTATATAAACTAATAAACCAGACATAACGCAACTAAAATCATATATAATCTAATACAATTTAATTGAATCGAAGTAATAGATTTAAAATAAGTTTTTATGCATGGTACCGTCAGTAAGTTATGGCGGAGAGAACGCGGCGCGGCGTACGGAGTAGCGCGACAGCCGGCTGCTGATTGTAAAGCGCTCACAGACGGAGCCTATTCGATTTCACGGCTCGCCGCCTCCGATATTTATTGTCATCGGTGCAGTTGTACGACACGGCGCCTACTGAACCGCGTTGAAAAATCTCCATTCCCGAAATCGGACGAAAACATTCCGATACCCGACCGAGCCATCAACTCGGACTAAAAACAGTTTGGTGTTGTATAAAAACGGGGAAAGCAACGCGTCGACGCGGCACTAACAATCGTTACTTGAATATGTTTGCAAGGTATACGGCATGTTGTCTCGTTAGTAAAAAGTGATGGTACACGACGATTTATCACCTGTACACGACACGGAAGGCCCCGGGAGCTTCCTTTAAAACCTGTCGCGCTTCAGTACTTGAAATGAAAACAAGAAGCGTGAATTTACACACTTAGGTATTATTATACCCTGGTGTAAATTTATGCTTCGTTATAGCGACTAATGTCAGGACAATTGATATTTTTATTAAAAAATTTAAAATATACCTGCCCATTTTTTTTTCCTTATTTTGTAGGTACTATTATGAAGGATAGTCAAAAACGGTCCATCCGTACCGTACCGTATCCAAGTGAAGTGCTTACCAAAAAACACAAATTAAATAGATGGACATACTTATTATTTAAAAGGTATTAGCCAAAGTTTCGGCAAAAAGATGATGAAAATAATAATAATGCCTAACCAAATTATGGTTACGGCGGCTAATCTCGTCAGAGACCTAGAGCCATCTGCGCGGAAAATGTCGTAGGTAGTGCACAGGTGCATTTATTATTCCCTGCGTTCAAATTATTACAAATACAATTAAGTACATAAATAATTTTATTGGAAAATGGTTATAATTGACTTTAATACTTTGTAGTTAGGTTACAAGAGTTAATAAAAGAACAAAATAAATAACCACAACCCTCCAATGTAAAAAAAAAATACACAACAAGATAGCCACTCTTAAGTACCTAATGTAATCTCATAATCTAACCTGAAAAGTAACCATAATCAAGCGGTACACGGTTAAGATTGCTCTACCGAGTGCATTAGCTTCGAAACAATTGAATTAAAACAAAGATATCCAACGAGTTGGCATTGTACCAATTAGCTATCTCCACTATTAAGTTACCACCGTACAACTTACTTCATCTGAAAATGACTTTATAGCCTATTCTTGTTCAATCTATTGGCAGTTTTATAATGAAGACTGAATGGTTTAATTGTTCGACCAAACATGACTTGAGGTCGGTAGTTAACCCTGTTCTGGCGGGTGCCCCGATTGACCGCATAATAACTCCGCAAATTGTTTGCACTATTTGATAGTGTGCCCGAAAATTATCATTTTCGTGGATGGTGTGAAAAGGTGAGGTTTAAATTTCAATGTTATGAGGTAGGATTATATTAGGGGTTTATCTAGTTTTAAGTGTTAAGAGTCGTAGAACACCATACAAACAAGCAAGCCCGACTGAGGAAGGACCTCAACCAGCCAAATAACGACACACAGGTACAAAACCTGTACTCACATTCAGGAACATTGTGTTCCTGTGTATGAGTACAGGTTTTCAGTGCTCATAAAGAAATGAGTTTCTAATAAAACGTATTCCTACCTTAGGGATAGTCCATCATAAAACTCTGGTGTCAAAATTATCGGAAACACGTCCAGTCATATCGCTAGTGTTGCAAGCGTCAATATGCTACAGCAGATTCTACGGACTGCTTATCACGAGGTTGCATGTTCGATTCCCGGATCAAGCTAACTAAGCAACAATGGATATTGGTTTTTTCTGTTAAGAAATTCATCACAGATGGCCAGAATTAGGCAATTTCCGTCGAATAAAGAGTGCGTTTTTGCATACACACTTGTGCAAATTGTGCTTGCGCATACAAACATTTCCTAATTCTAATAGTCCGATGGGTCGGCAATATCTCCCGCAGGGGTATTCCGTAAGAGCAAAAACCGAGCAAAATCTGGCTGTCAGATTGAAAATCGGTATTCCGTAAGAGCCCTTTTTGACGTTTAGTCAATAGATTGTGCCGTCACCGAGCAATCACAAATGTCAGTTTGCGATAACAATTGTCAGTTTGCCATCGCTGTTTCTAAGAGGATCAGCCGGCCGCGCGGATGGCTAGTCTCCGTCGCGATTAGAATGATATTATTAACAATACATCAAAAAATTTTAACCAAATTTATTTAAACATACGAAAATTACATTTACTTTACACAAACGCGAAATTAACTTAAACTCTTCTCAAAAGTAACAGGTAACTTTCCTAATTAAGCAATCTCACAAACCTAACTCTATTGTGTAAGATCTTATCGTACTATTCGGTTTGTAATTACAGTATTAAATCCATAAGTGTTACTTGCGAAATAAATTAGACCATAAATTAGGCCATGGCAACTCTTCAACGAAACAAGATAGCCGTGTCGTATTTGGGTGTTCTAGATTAATTTTGACGAGTTCTATATTCCTAGATGGGTATTCAGAACGTGATGATGAAGTCGGAAGGTAACCAACTCTTCAACGAAACTTCTTTAAAGACAGGTAGGGTACCATACTAGCGATCAAGACCGACTGAGGAACGACCTACACCTTTCAGAATACCACAGTTCCTGTGTGAGTACAGGTCTCCAGCGCTCATTTGTAAGAAATATATTCCTATTCCGGCGATAATCCCATCTTAACGCCCTGGTGAAAAAAAAAATGGGTAATGTGATGATGAAGTCAGAAGGTGGCCATGGCAACTCTTCAACGAAACAAGATAGCTGTCGTGTTTGGGGGTTTTGATTTTATCTTGACGAGTACTATATTCCTACGTGGGTGTTCAGGACGTGATGTTGGAGTTGTCGGTGGCCATCATGACTCTTCAACGATTTTTTTTATTTATCTTTACGAGTTATATTTTTAGGTGGAGTTCAGTGTGTGATGATAATGTTCAAATGTAGTCATAGGAACTTTTCAACGAAACAAGACAACCGCGTGGTGTTTCAGCTCTTTTAAGAATATTTAATGCATAAACAATCATAAATTACATTATAAAAGCTTGTATTTAAAAATATTTTTTTAAAATATGTACTTATTTTAACGTTAGCTATTCAATTCTTAAGTCGCACTTTATTAATAAAAAAATCAATACTCTATAACATGCATTAAAAGTAGTTTACGTTTAATAAAAAAGTTTCAAACAAATGGAACACAAACCGTTTTTAAAAGTAGTTCCAAAGTTTACACTACCTTTTTACGACTTTATTATTTCTCGAATTCCAACTTACATTACTTCATTTTTAATAATACTTTATACCTATGTCATATATATTCAATTATGTACTATTAATAAATTTCAATTTTTTATTATGTATAGATAAAAATCATCTACTTATTTTAAGCACATTAAACCTTGCAAAGTCAAATCAACGCTACGTCTTATGGTCGCCATGAACGGAAAGACACAGCGTATTTTTTTTTAATTGGACAAGTACCTTATAATTTATCAATAAAATATAATTCCAAGACAAATGCAACACGCAAGTGATACTTCTGCTATTGCAAGCGTCCATAGGCTTGCTACGGTAACTGCTTAACATCAGGCGGGCTGTATGCTTGTTTGCCACCCAAGTAGTACAAAAAAAAATCATGAAGCCATGATGACTTTTTACGCACGCCTACTATTCTTTTAAATTATTATTTTGATAACAAAAGACAACTCTCGAACTAGAGACAGGAAACTTTACAAACATACAAAAAAACGTACACAAATTACACTAAAAGATAGAACATCTATTTCTGTACCACACAAATTGGGTAGGTTCCATCCATCCCAGTGATCGGTAACACGTACCTCTAGTATTGCAAACGCCCATAGGCTAAGCTTAAAACTAAGCTAAGCCTTATTACTGCTTACCGGGCCGTATGCTTGTTTGCTACCGATGAAATAAAATAAAAATTGGTCTCTTAGTGATAAATGCTCGTCATTTATCACTAAGGGACCAATTTTAACCACTTAAGTCACGGAATCAACCATTCAAAGTCTTTAGTAATCACTAAAGTAGACGTGTACGTGTGTACTTAGCTAGTGTAAATGTCGACAGATGCTATGCGTGGCGCTGAATACGAGGTTCGTATCTTTGTTGACTCTGTGCCGAGAGGAATAGGTATGTTTAGCCATGTGATTACCGCCAAGCTTAGGTTAATCATTCCCTTTATAACCGCTCTTGTCAAACAGATTCTGCTAACTGTTACTGTTGATTTGTATTCAGTGTTCATTGGACATTAATTGCTTTATTGACTTGTGTTAACTATATTGATAAGGTATGATAATATGTAATGAATTGTTTTGTGTAGCGTATTTAATAACAAAGGAAATATTTTATATTAAAGGTAAGGCAACGAAGATAGCTGTACAGGGCTATATGAAGATTAGTTTTTTAAGAGAACTGTTGTATATATTTTTGTGGAATATACTAACAGCACAGTGTAAAGAAACCTCCTTATACTGTGGTAACAGTGTACAATTATATTAAACCTACATACAAATTAAAATATTATCATCTTCATCATCTTAACCCATAAACGAAAAAAAATATATTTCACACATATTCATACATTAGTTTTCCTAAAAGACAAATCTTTATATAGCGGCCCTGAACAGCTATCTCCGTTGCCCACCGTACTTGTAGAATACTAGGGTAGGACACAACTA
This sequence comes from Trisateles emortualis, assembly GCA_947095525.1. NCBI lineage: Eukaryota > Metazoa > Arthropoda > Insecta > Lepidoptera > Erebidae > Trisateles > Trisateles emortualis. Next base: position 11,756,786 of record OX352736.1, on the reverse strand, counting down.
ATATAAAACTACAGCCAAATCACTATATTCAGTGGTGAAGATTCTACGTTTCTTTGAAATGCACCTACCAAGTTTTCTCTCTGCATCACCCAAAGGTTGACTGGTAGAGAATGCTTTTGGCAGTCCGCCTTGTACACATTATTTTGTGCTAAAGTTTTAAATAAATAAATAAGTTGTATTTTTATGCGTGATACAGGGACTCTTAATGATCAGGAATGCGTTTTCCTATGTTTCAGATAAACTTCATCACTAAATAAGTTGTACAAAAAATGCTTAAGCAAAGATGTGAGAAATATTTGATGACAGAAGTTATACATTTTCAAAGTTTGCCAATGGAGATATTGCTGTCTTTTTCGCCGCAAAATAGACAATAGTACCACAAAACTCTCAACTACTATGGGTTTCCGGATTGTCATGTCATATAACAGCAGTGTGGTCTCTGTCTATTTTATCAAAATGCTACTGCTTGCAAGCAAGTGGGTACCACCACAGAGTAACTAATCACTACATTTTAGGTTCCACATTTTTGCAAGCATAGTTATTATTGATATTTTATTTTGTTCCTTCTTTTGTTTTCTGTATTCATCCCCACCAGGACCATATAGCCTATCTTGGTCTCAGTAGCCGAAAATCTCATCATACATTTTGATCTAAGAGATAAGGATCGTAAATTGAAATCCTTTAAAGTAAACTCCCTTTTGTATTAAATAGGTAGATTAAACTTGTCGAAAATTTCAATTCACTTAAAAGTAATAAAATATAAAGAGCAATAAAATAAAACTGAATGTAACGCTTCACGTTACATAATCAAGCAAATTTATTACTACCTTCGAGACAATAATAAGAGTCGTCGACTCTTACAATGTGATTAAATTATCATTGCAAAGTCTGACTGGCTACCAAAGTTATTTCTCGCTCATCGCTTCTAGAAGATTATAGCGCACGTTTTATTATTGTAATATCCAAGCTTTTTATAATATTATAATGTATTATAAGCAAGCAGTGGTGGCTGTGTGGGAAAGTAACAGCCTTGCACGCAAGAGGTGCGAGTTCGATCCCGAGTGACAGTACCAATGTGAATTTCACTGTGTGGAGTTTTTATGTACTAATCAAATGATTCACCATCAGCTAATGGTGAAGTAAAACATCATGAGGAAACCCAGTCTTCTGTCTTAGAAGAAATTCTAGAGACATGTCTGTCACCAAACCGCATTAGGCCAGCGTATGTGAAACACGCCCAACAACCCATTTAGAAGAAACGCAACACATTTAGAAGTTAAGTTAAGACCTTCTTTCTCTCATGATAGAGGAGAGGCGACCCCGTGTCCAGCAGTGGGACATATATGATATTATCATTATATGCATCATTTATATATGAATTGATATCGTAACTTTAGTAAAAATATATTCCACTGAAGGTGAAGCCGGCCTAGCCGGATGTAGTATGGAAGGTATCAATGAATGCGTTGGAGCGAGCATGCTGCGATCGATGCGTGATTCCGCGTTCCATGGCGGAAAGCGCTTTTTCTGCAAACATAAAGGCATATGCACGTGTATGGCGATGCGTCCGAATATATATATGTATAGTGTTATAGGCTATATATAACTATAAGCTAGTTGATTATATTTTTTTACTTTGAATATATATATCATACTGCGGCTACTGGACCACCAAGGCAGTCATGCCTTGGTGGTCCAGTAGCCGCAGTAAGCGCCTGCTGTGCACGATTGTGGGTTCGATTACCACACTAAATAAATTTTGTGTGACCCACAAAGAGTTGTTCTCAGTCTACGTGTAATTTGTGTCCGTTAATTGTATGTTTGTAAAATCCCCCGCGGCACACAGATTGTTCTCTAGTGCGTAAGTTGTTTAAAATAATTAAAATCACTAAGTAGTGTTAAATTGCTAAAGTAAACTGCTAAATTGCAACAGTAATAAGACCAAAATGAAATATTATGTCGTTTCAATTTTAAATGTAACGGAGCCTCACGTATCTTTAGTGTTGCTCAAAATAAATTGTTTTAATATTTTAGCTGGCGCAAAATAATGTTGTTAGCTTTTCCGGCGAGATTACCAACTAATAACATTACAAAACAAGCTTTCTGTTGGTAAATTATGCATACACTCTCGGATCATTACCGGAGCTCCGTTGGCCCCTGTTCAAAATCTTACGATTGCCTCGCAAACACCCAAATCTTTCACAGCTTTTTAATGTACGTGGTAATTTAGCACAAATGTTTATTGATTCTATAAATACATTAAATACAATGTTGGTATTGTTATAATATTAATATTAATGGTGATATGAATATAAATACTCTTTTATTAGTTTGTGAAGGTACTCTATTTCATACATGTGTATGACTAATCAACATACTTTTACTTTCTGGAATTTTACAAGTGGAGGCTTAATTTTTGCAAATTTCTATATTGTAGTGGTTTATTTGATTGTAAGCCTCCTGTAAAATACAATAAATAAATAATAACATAAATGTAACTTAAAAAAAGTTGTACCCCTTTTGAAGCACATTGTACGCACTGAAGAGTGTGTGAATATTGGCATAGTTAAAATTCATATGTAAAGGGACTAGAGCCATTACGGTCGAATTTCGACCATCGGGCAGCCTCTGGTTTTATTTTTTTTTAAATACGTTTTGGTACGTACCTAAGTACTAAACTTTTCTTTCGCACTAAACTAGGCTAATGCTTGTGACTAAGCCGCCATTGGCATTGCTAATTAAATAAAATTAATCTCAACTTTTTGGACGCTTTTTGAGTATGATTGTGGAATTTAATCTATTCTTTTATAGTGTACTAGTATCTAGTATTATAAGGTTGGAAAGTTTTTTTGTTTTAACTCGTTAATTTGCCTCGTGGATTTGCCAGTCCAATATAGAATATATAACAAATTCATAATTCGAATTCTTTATTGACATTTAAAAAAAAACTCATGCGTTAGTTATAACTGTAATGCAGAAGTTAGTGTCTTCCCCGGTTAATTTGACACATTTATGTTAACCAAAGTTAGAACATTTACTGGAAAATTAATAATACAAAAAAACGTAGTTATATATTTTAAAAAAACTAGCTATTGCTATAAATTGCAACACGACGCGAAGCTATGACCTTATGACCCTATTAATAATTAACGAAATATGGTAAAAAACTTCAAGAATCAACTAGTCTATTTAGTAGCGCATTTTCAGTCGGTGAGCTAAACCAGTCAGTCTAGAAGTAAAATTCATACACGCGGGCCCAATGTGGATGGATCAGATATGCCTTCAAAATTTCTAACATGTGGGTTTGCTTACGAGGATTTGTTTTACTGTTAAGATACGGTTAATCATTTGATTTTTACGCACTGTAATATTATAAATGCGAAAGTACCTCTGATTGTTCGTCTATAGCTCAGCTAAACGGATCCTAATGTTGGTTTAAAATGTTAAGATCAATTGTCTTTACATAAGACACCTACTTTTTACTGCGATAACAGGCTTCCACGCAAATGTACGCAGGCATCAGCTGTTACGTATAAATTCAAACTGGTACTGCCCTAGGTTCAAACTCACACCTTATGTACAGGTCGGTTACTTTCCCTCTCGCCAGCATTCAATAAATATAACAAAATATATATAACAAAATTAGAAGTACGAATTCGTGTCACAGGAAAGGTAACATAATTGAACATACACGGATAGGGATCCGGACTAACATACGAGTATCAAGAGTTGCCCCATCGGGAGCGGCCGGATTAGCACGATCTTTTCCGAATGAGGGTAAACAGCCGAGAGATTCTCTCCCCAGAGTCTACGAAAAGGTGAGCGGCTGTTTGTTACTTCCAAATCGTATTATTTCTTACTCGCTAACTACAAACACTCCACACCTACCACTTATAGTATCTTTATATAACTTTTTAATGTAAAGCATTCTGTCCACAACAAGATTTGTGTAGTTGTAAAATGAAATAAGTATTTTAATAAACATTAGTCTGTATTTATAATTTAAATTGAAAAGTAATATTAAGATGAAGTAAATTAGATATGACCAAATATTAGATCACCATTCGAAATAGCAAGTCCGACTGGGGAAGGACCTCTACCTCACAGAAGACAATTAAAGTTGTGTTTTTCTACGTTACTACAGGGCTTTAGTGCCCGTTTCGGAATTCATTTTTCTATGCCAAGAATGTTACGAATTTTTGGATCGGCAACACACGAGTATTACTGCTTACAAGCAGTATCGTAAAGTTAAAGTGAGCAGCTGGTTAGCAGCGTATGCTTGTTTGCAGTATAAAAAATACAAACAGTTTTTTTTTTGTAAATCAATATGCATTCGGCATACATCGAAGTTTAAAACAAATAATTTGCATTGAGATCGCTTACCATTCTACTCAGAACTGCTAAGATAAAAGCCAGGGAAATCCTCGCGAGAGCTCAAATTCTTCGAGCGCAGTGGCGAACCGTCTTTGCCCGTCGGGCGGTAATAAAAACGGCTTAAATAGGATTTTAACCGCGAGTTCCTCGCCTTAATTAAATTGGATTTGCGAGTGAAAGAAATATACGTGAAAAATTCGTGTCGATTATGTCAGGGGAACGAGTTTTGAAATCCCTTTTAGTAAGCGGATTATATACGTCTCCTAGAGATTATATTTTGTATTCAGTTGTTTTAATACGAGCACTTTTGATAAACATCTTAGTTAAAACGATCAGAGTGCTTTGAGCGCTACGAAAAGACGTATGACAGGATGTAACGGCTGTAGCACCACAGCTTTCATGCTTCGACGCTCCACAGAACAATAATTCACTCATGTCGTTTTTAACAAGGTATAAAATTCAAAATTTATTTATATTAAAGATAAAGTGATGATTACAAAAATACTTGTTTCGTATTAGTTAAAAATAACTTTAAGTGGCGTGCACTTGGAGAGGCCTATGATGAAGATGATGAAAAAAACTGTAAAACAGATAATTTTTAATTAAATAAGCTCTGAAACAAAACAAATGAATTAATATCGAACAATGTGTTTGATAGACCAACTCCTTCATTTATACTGTGAAGGGGATTCTTTCTTATTTATGTTAATGGTATCAACATCTTTTTCTTTTACATAATTCCATTGCACTACTAGGAGCATTCAAATTCTATAATCACACAATTTTACACACACATATTCATGTATACGTTTAACGCCCATACATAAAATACAAGAAAACTATAAAATATAATGATACGAGCTAATATTCTACATTATATGCACTTAATCGCCATTTCATAGCACGTGGTAGTAGAAATATTAAAACTCTGAAATAACACCCGTAACAGCTGCAGTAACGGGGTTTTAATTATCACTTACACTGCCTTTCAGCCGCGGAAAATTACAGCCATAAACCATTTAGAACAGAGAATAGCTAAACGATTTAGGATGTCAGTTATTAGAATGTGGCGAACAGTTGTCTGTTTGACGCCTCTTGACCACGGAATAAACCTGAAAAAAAATGTTTAAAATATCTGTTTGAGAAATAACATGATTATATTTCAAGTTTAGATTCGTGCACCTACTTTGTTTTATCTGCATCACCCTATAGGTTGACTGGTAGAGAATGCCACTGGCATTAAGTCCGCCTTTATACGAATTTGTATATATGAAGTTTAAATAAATAAATAAAATAAATAAACATGACTTGATACACCTTGCTTTAATGAATACTACATCCACTCTAGTGGTTAAAAGCTTTTAAGGAGGTCGCTGGTTAAATTCCTACACAGAACAATCCTTTCTGTATCTAGGTGTAATTCATCTATAATAATGTACGTTTCATTATAAATAACACTTACTTAATTGTCTGGTTGATATAGTACACGCTTTGTCTTGTTTAGGAGGATATGGTATGTGCGAGTTATAAAAAAAAACAAATACGAAAATCTTACTTACTCAACTCTCGCACTAGGCTACAAGCTCTGTTCTGAGGGAACTGAGAACTAGTTCGTAAGTTTAAGGGTGTATTTATAAATAAATATAAAATACAGCGATTAAAAGAGGCCTATATCCAGCAGCGATAGGCTAATTAATTGATTAACAGAAGTTTCCTTCTTAAACTGGAGGCAACGCGCCTATTATGCTCTTGATATTATAAGAGTCCATAAGCTACGATAGCTCCTTACTGTAAAGCATTTGCAAAACAAGTACCCATTAGATTAATAGTTAAATTCATTTATATTTATCGACGGCATCAGTTGACTTGTGGGTAATTAAATCAACGGTGGTTCAGTATTGAATAACATTATCCCTCAATTAACATTCGAGGGTCGATTTTTAAAGCGGCTACAGAGGCGGGCCGGTGTAGGCAATAAAACGACTCGTCCCTTATCCGTCATTCAGCCCTTGGAGATTTCTTCTGGGGGAATAATTTACGTTGATCGCTTGGAAGGGGAGCGTAACTGCCTCACTGAAACTTTAAGCTTTCACTCAGAATGGTTGCGATTCGCGGTGTCTCAACTTTAAGTAATAAATTGGTTTCGATAGAATACGTAGCCGTGTAATATCAATCTTAAATTAGTTCGCTAATTTGTATTTTTGGGCAAGTTTTAAAGTAAACTAGGCACTTATATATAAACTATCCTGTTGGTTTAGTGGTTAGTGAACCTGGTTGCTAAGCCGGTCATGGTCGATTCCCATCCAGGGCCAAATATTCGTGTTATAAGCAAAATTCTTTGGGTGTAACATATTTCAAATTATACTTTGTTTTTGTGTTAAATAGACCTTCATATAGACTACGATTCAAAAAGCGGAACCTTACTTATCTTAATATAAAATCACCGTTTCTGAAATTCATGTCATATATTTATTTATAGACAAAAATTGCTGGTAAGATAACGTATGTTTACCAATTTATCTGGTTGCCAAAGTAACTACAGGCTCTGTATAATTTAGGATAAAATGGCCATGTGTCAGCTGTGAAAACTGTTATATTGATTGAATATAAATATTTTTACGAGTAGACGTTGTTTCGTATCTTACCTAATTTTGTGTGTGTAATGCATACGTTAACGGATTATTGTTTTGGTTCTAAGTCTGTACTTCGTGTCCGTGGATTATGTTTATAAAGTTTTTAGAGCGGGAGTTGTATTTTTAAACAAAACAAGCATTATAACCACATATGTATATACCACACTGACGTGGCTTACAACGTTCTTTTTATAATTTTTAAGCTATTGCATAGCTTTTATCGCGGGTCTTGAGCGTGGAGACCGAATCCAGAAATTCCGTAACGAAAATAACCTAACCTAACACTCCGACCGGCACAGCGGTGATACTTTTTTTAATGACGAATTCTCTAAACGGCCAATAATAATATGTCAAATTTGTGTAAGGAGGTTTTGATCTACGAGTATGAGAATAAAAAATAAGTAAAGAATAAATTAAAGTTCAAATAGTAGCCTAAAATTTAATAAATTATGGTTGAATTTCGACCACGGGTGATCACTATAATCAATTTCACATAACATGGGTACGGTGACGTTGAGCATTTAAAATATCTAGAGATATAGTATTGATAATATCGAATTCAAAAATATCGATGATAAAAAAATCATACTAAAAAATATGCAATAGCTTTACCGCGGCAGTCCCTGAGTGCCACACGTCTTTTTTGTTTAACGTGGTCGGTTCACAGTCGTGTTTTTTAATTCGGAGTAAAGGGCAACTCTGGCGATGACGTCAACACGTGTCGATGAGTGTGAATAAAGCCTTTGACGCCTTTAACGTCGTGCATTTCAAGCTAGCCGCTTCAATTCCAGTTTACACGCACCCCTTGTCAAGAATCACTTTGGTATAAAATTCTTTTACCATGCGAAAATTTATGATATACTGTAGTAGTTTAAAATTGTTATGTTTTAAAACTGCCTGATGGTAAGCAGTTACCGTAGCCTATAGACGCTTTTAGAAGCATAATTTGCATGTATCCTATATCTTGCAAAACCAGAGTTTTGTATTACGCGTTACTGGGGGATAAGAAAATCGTTTCCCCTTAATGAGTCATGGAGACCTATTCATTCTAAACAGCAGGAATACAACTACATTATTGTGTAGGCCACATAAATTGATGTACTCTTTTGTAGGGTGAAAATCCTTCCCAAAGTAGGACTTGCTCACTTATGTGGCACCCTATACTACTTGGATGGCAAATGAAAAGTCTCTCTCAAAACTTTTAAAAACTCTTACCGCTTAATTAATAAACGTAGTGTAGCGAGTGAAAAGATATGCCATGCTTTGTCCTCTTCTTTCGAATTTCAAATTACTGATGACAGAAAGAGAGAAATCAAAGTCTACGTACCAACTTTTCAAGACTAATCAAGATAAGTATCTTTTAAATTATCAAATAGTCTCTTAACCTTTTCGAGGACTAAAATTACAGTAGATGTTTGAGTCATCTATACAGGACAGGGGTGAAATCATGAATGTTTGTGAGTTTGTGAGGTCGTAGGGGGTAATCTCTGTATGTAATGAACTGATTTTGAAAATTCTTTTATTAATAGAAAGCCACGTTATTTGTGAGTGTCATTAATTATATAAAATTTAAAAACCGAAGCAAAGCGAGGATGGGTCGAGTAACATACATAATGTGTCCTCCTAACCGAATTTCGGTCACGGCGGCTAATCTCAACGGAGACTCGCCATCTGCGCGGGAGATATTATAGTGCACAAGTGTGTGCGCAAACACAAGTGCACTCTTTATTCCCTCACTCTCATAGTCCGATGGGACGGCAAATCCGACACGACCGGAGAGAGATCAGGCGTAGGACCAACGGCTTTACGTGCTTTCCGAGGCACGGAGGTGAAAACACCGCCAATTTCCAAACTCCGGGCATCTATTGTGAATTTCTTAACAGAAAAACCCAATATTGATTTTTGGCCCGACCCGGGAATCGAACCCGGGACCTCGTGATCAGCAGTCTCACACATCGACCACTGAGCCACGGAGGCAGTTAACATACATATATAGACGTTAACAGTCCTACAAACAATGATGTTATAATTATAAGTAAAATGATGTAGATAGGTTATAAGCATTTCGCGAGCGGGAGAACGGGTTAATTGACCAACTCTGACACACAGCTTGTCTTTCATTTTGTATTTTTGTCTCTTTTTATCGAGTTTTATTTTTCGTTTTTATCATACCATACCTACTACTTAAACGTCTAATGGAATTGCAATATTAAGTTATTTACCTATGTGTGCATGTGCCATTTTTGAAGGTCGAATGATGTGTAGGTAACCTCTATACTCCTTTCTACTTATACTCGTAATACTCCTATCTTAGCCTATAAAGTGTTAAATTATGTAACCTTGTGTTAAATGATGTAACCTTAATGTTACTGTAAACGTTTACTAATCCCAAATGTTTATCTTGCATCATTTAAGCCATATTTACCACGAACTAAGCAAGAATAAGCAAAAGTTTACTAACGAGGTAAGTATTTAACATTCCGAGAGCCGCCGCGAGCCCCGAGCGACGTCTTGTTAAGAAAAAAAGGCGCCCCCTTGCGACACATCACTCGTAAAACAGGGCACTCCCCAGCCTACGGCTTGTGAGCCCTAGCATTTGATTTTTAGTAGCGATAATATATTTGTGCACGTTATTATATGCCTTTTTTAAGAGTGGGGCTTGTAGATATATAGAAAACATGTGGGTAGATTTATAGATCTATGCAGTACAATATGTGTAAAAATTCTAAGATAAAGCACTACAAGCTAACGAGTCCAAATAGGCAAGGACCTCCACCTTATAGAAGAACACAGCCAAATGACTACATACAACACAGTAGTTGTGTTCTTGAATGTAGGGATGCACTTTTAATAATACGTTTTTCTATACCAGGGATACTCAAACACAAAACCCTAGTGTTTCAATTATTAGGTTGACAAAACGCAAGTGATACCTGATATTGCGTTCATGCGCACGGTTACACCGGCGCCGGCGGCATCCAGATAACAAAGGCTGCGCGGGCGCCCCAAACCTGAACGGTAGGTATTTATTTCGCCATAATGCGACAGTGTCCTTACTATATAGGCTTCCTTACTCTATGGCTACAGTAACTACTTACTAACAAGCGTTCCATATGCTTTTTTGCCACAACAGAATCAATGCGAATGTTAGGTAGGTACACGTTTTTACAGCATGTCCAATTGGTACACCATACTGCAAACCTTATCAAACCAAAGGTACTGAGGATTGTGTTATCGTAGACCCATAAAAGGGTGTGTGGTAGCCACAGAGCCACACTAATTCCTCTTTACGAGCATCGATGGGTCGGCTCGATATAACCATACTTATACTAACCTTTTTCCTATTGTATGTCGTAAAGAGATCATCCTAATTGAGGGGAAATTTTATGCAAACTATAATTTGGTAATATAATATATGAGTTTGGCTTTGAAGATAAATGAATAAGACTTAGAGTTAGTCTAGTTTGAAGCAAAAATAAGTACATACATGAAAACGTTGTGCTGATGAATTAATAATACAAATGTCACTACCTCATTGCATCCCGAGGGTGTCGTAAGAGTCGACTAAGGGAGTATATCAGGCAGACAATATCCACTGCAAGAGAGGGAAATATCGAAACAAAACCCTCTACCAACCCGTCTGGCCAGCGTAGTATAGTAGGCGGCTAATCCATGTGTACGAAGCAGATGATGATGATGATACATAGAAATATTTTTTTAATGTTTATTGTGTAATGCGACGGATTAAAAGAGACTAGACCTGAGAATCCTAGTTTGATGTCTAGAAAAACAAATTATAATATTGATACTTTTAAAAAAGTAAATTATTTATTTTTAAATCAATTTATTGGTTGGAGTGCTCCGTAATCCATAAAAGGTAGTTCCGAGTGTGAGTGTACTCAATGTCAATATCCATATAACAATGCTTTTCCTATTGTGTTTGGTTTGTCTATCTTACAGGTGACTTATATTTTTATAAAATCTACCGGACTTGTTCTGTAGTAAGTAACGTAGTTGTGGAAGAATTTTTGTCCCATCTGTGAATCGAAGCCACAACACTCAGCAAGGTGACCACCTTAACCACTAAACCACACATGCACTTATTTATTGCATTGTATACACAAGTAAAAGGCAGTATAACGTACGCTAGCTTTCAAAACGTAGAGCTTTTATCATGTCACCATAAAGGAGAGTGCAGTGGTCGATGCAGGTTTGGCGTTAATTCTTGTTTACGGCGAATCGCTTTTAGTGGCCCTGTTCAAAGCGAGTTCGACGAGCCCGCTCATGGCGCGCGTGAGCCTCGATAGATTGAATTCACGCCTCTGAATCAACCCCATCACTAACACCGCTTCGAGTTAAATATCTATAAGACTGTGAAAAGTGTCTTGTAACAGATATAAAGCTAAGTTTGATTATAGTTTTATCCACAACAACTTAAATATCCAGGTATACAAATTTAAAAAAATAAGTCTCTGGGATATCAAAATAACAGCTTTTAACTTATTATATCTGAAAATATACAGGTACAAGGTTAAAAAAACATTAATTATATTATTTGCTCCAGTTAATCCCCGAAACGGCTAGACTGATGGGACTTACATTAGCAATCACGAATTAAAATCAAAAAATACCGCGATCGAAACCGCGAGGAACAACTAGTTCTTGCGTACCAGCAATGCATTCTACAGACCCACTTACGACTTCAATTAAAATTTACAAAAAGGTGTTGGATTACATTAAAATTTTGTGGCCCGTTCCGGTCGCATGGGTGGACATTTATTTAGTTTTCATATGAATCTCTTACGTTTTACAAATACAAAAGTGCCTCTGATAAAAAAACGGTTAAGTAGTTTCTGAGTTTAGCTATTACAAACAAACATATTTAAAAAAAACTTTAGTTATTTTTTTTACTTTTATTTATCTTATTAGGTTAGCCAACGCTTGTTTAAACAATACTATTATAATATTTATAACTTTGTTATATATATCAAAATTATTATAAAATTAAAATCAACAAATAAGAATACGAAAAATAAAATAATTAAAATACAACTTGTTATAGTATTGTATTATTTCTATACCTACAAAAAAGATCGCCGACAATTTCTCACTGCCTAAATCATAACATTTTAAAAGCCTCTAGATAGAAAAACAACAGCTGAAAATATTTTTGCTTCCTAATCCGTAATTTAATATTAATTTATAGACGAAAATCACCGTCCCGCCGTCATCGAGTTGGAAAATAACGGAAGTATTTAAAAGAATAAGGCGGTGTTTTGAAGAGGTCGGTGAAACAATTAATCATACTGCTCTTTTATGGAGGTAAAGGTTGGAGGACACGATTGTTCTGTAATACTAGGGTTGTTCTTTTGTTAATGTTAAACAGAATATATCACAATCACTCGTCGACGGTATAATAGCTGTTAAAAGACTTATTCATTGTCGATACCTATTATTTTAGAAAATAACATCATGCTTTTTCGCCGAAAGGGTAGACTTTCTCACTATAAAGCTCATTATATTTTTTAAATATAACACCCGCACTAAGAAACAAGCCATATGTCTCAGGAGACTTTACGAATATACAACAAATGGACATAAATTACACTCAAACTTGGGATCACCATTTATAGGTCACACAATTTCTTGTCCCGTGTGGGGATCGAACTCAAAACCTCAAATCACGCCGCGCAGCGGTTAATGGCGCTATAATTACTGAACCAAACGTGAAGTCGCTGAGTTTAACTGTGAAACACGACATATGGGCACTTCCTCCTCAGCATAACGCCCCTTTCCAAGAAATGGTAGGCAGAGGTAAATGCTTTCGATGTTTTGCCAGCTATGTTAGATCCCATTTTATAGAGGGTGAGCCTTTGTGGTGCTACTGAGAAACTCTAATAGGAAATCCTAACGTGGAAAATTAACCGACTTGTAAACATGAGGTGTGAGTTCGATCCCAGATGGCAGTACGTATATGAATATAACTTTGTGTAATTCAATGTACTAATTAATATCCACATGTCCTAGGAAATTTAAAAGGCAGGTCTGATCCAGTAACTTGAATAAGCCAGTCTGGATCAAGAACCTATTCCTGCTAGCTCTCTTGATACAGGAGAGGAGACACATGCCCAACGCTTTGCACAACCTAGGAACCTCACGATCCGTAGCCAACATAAGCTGTATAACTATACCTATTATTATACAATGCTAATTTTGGTACCTATAGCAAAATACCAAAACACCTCAAATCTTTTTTTATTAGTATAGTAAGAATAAAAAAAGGAAAAGTAAAAAAAAATACAATTTACAATGTTATAAGCTGATTTAATTGTGTAGTTTTTTCTACACTATTATGGTCACCTAGCGGAAAGTGCTGCTAGGGCTGCGTAAACAAACCATTTGAATGTATTGTGCATTTATAAAATTAAAAATGATCCATTTAAATATGGGTACTGTTAACCATTTTCATGCATAACTGGGACAAAATATAACATGGTTTAAAAAAAAATATTCTCGAATCTATTCCTGATTCTGAACAATCTACTTTCAAATTTTGCCTATACCTTAAATAGGGTTGTATAACCAAAGTAAACGCTCTCAAATAAAGTGACGGAGTATACAGTCCGTGTTTAGATAATACCTCTAAATAATGGAGTCTGCGATGCGCATTAATATTGAGGTAAATCTTATTAGGACTGCCTAAACGCCGCGATAATATCATATTGTTTTGGAACTTACCATCCGCGTTTCCTCTCTTATGCTTGGAAGGGTTCCATCCTCAGGGACAACCGAAGCCTCTGAATATTCATAGTATTATCACAAACCGACTTATAGAACTGAGCAGCGTCGTAAATACATAATACCTCTCATTTTGAGATAAGAATCATTTACTCAGCGTTCATTGTGACTGCGCATTTGTGTCGATGATTGATTTGTTTTAAATTTTACTAAGTTTATTAAAAAATACCCGTATGAGATGTCTATCTAGAATTTTTCAAATTGGTGCTGTGGTTCCGGAGATGACCCTGCACACACAGACAAACAAAATTAGCACTGATACTTATGAAGAACCTATAGATATTTATATTTTTGCTCATTTAATTACCATAGCAAATGTCATGAAAATATATTCAGTATTTTCTGGAAACAATCAATCCTTAGAAAGCGACCCTGGTACCTTATATGTTTTGCATACTGTACACAACACACTACTACACTACTACCTACTACTGCTATTATTACTTTTACCATTACAACATTACTTATTATGCATTTAATCCCACACAAGACAAATTATTGTGTGATAGTTTTTCTAGTTAGGATAAACTTTGTATCCGTTAATTGTATTCTAAACAGAGCCAAGGTTTTCCACATCACTTGTAGAGACGTTCTACAAGCGATGTGAAAAACCTTGGGGGAAGCCATGTCCAGCAAAGGACGTCTTTTAGCTAAGATGGATGGATGGATGAAAGTCACAACTCACGGCTAGAATGATTCATTTTTAAATAGTCTACTTTTATGTTTTTGTTTGGTTCCTACATTCACATAAAATAGTTTTATCTCAAAATTTCAAAGAGTTCTCCAGGGAACAGGAAAAAATGTGGACAAAGCCGCAGGCAAAAGCTAGTAAAACCATAATTCACGTGATATAATAGGAACACGTCGTTGGTTTTTAAAGGTTTGCCGGGTGTTATTGGAAGTAGGTTTCGCGATGTAATTGCTGTGTTGATTTCCCTTGGGAGAGGTGGGTTTCTCCGGCCCACCTCAGGCGCTACCTGTAGTTCTGGCCAAGAACCCGCGTGCTATTCGGTAAACAATCATTTGAACAAATTATTGTTTCATTTGTTGCCACTCACAATTTTATTGCTTCGATAACTTTGTTTGTCGACACATATTGTTTTTCGTAGTTTATTAAAGAAATTACAGGTTTCTCTTGCCTACAGTGCTTATTTATTAATAAGTTTTTAGAAAATCATTTTGTGATTCCAGTGATATCCCATTAAAAAAACCCTATCGTTGACATCATTGGGTGGCGACACGCAAGTGATACTGCTAGTACTAATGCGTATTGAAAACGCAAAGGAACCCAGGACCTCACGATCATCCGCAAACATGAGCGTAAGCTACCGAACCAACACAGACTTATTTTTCCATAATTAAAATTTAAAAAAAGTAAATTTACCAGCGATTGTCGACCACCCGACTAGTATAAATTAAGACCCATTTATAAACCATACCACCTATACTTAATAAACGTCATTGGTCAAAGTACCTATATTGAATGATTCTACGCATTACTCTACGTCAAAAAGTATCACAAACTGTTGTTAATACCACCTAATATTCACAACAACCTTTACACGGCTGTCACAGGGGGTCCGATATAAGGATGATGGATATCCTCCATATAAAACGTATAAGCTTTATGCATGAAGGCCATGTGTAAGTACCATGTTGTTTACAACAAGCTTATAACGAATGATTCAAATATTTTACTGCTGGCTATTTTTACTGCATAGTATTGTTATATAGTTTTTTAAATTACTCTCTCTTTAGGGAACAAGCCCGAGTTATATCTTACTATATGGCGAGCAACTAGCAAACACAAAAAGTATACCCAGACTAGGAACAACCATTTGAGAATCACACAATTTTTGTCTCATATGAGGATCTAACCAGCAACACAACCGCACAGTGTACCAACAGTGCAGTCAAGTTGTGTGTTGTTCGGGAATTACGGAAATATTCCCGTCAATTACTTGATATAAATAAGGATATTTATATTCATAAGTCTTTTTTACAATGGTAATAAAAAATCTTAAAACCTAATAAATCAAAATTTAGATTAGTGTTAATGAAAGGGCCTTTACAGTTTTTTTTATTTTACGCAAGTATAAACTTGTTTTTTTTACCGGTACGAGTCACTGGTATCTCCGAGCGAAAAGCGCTTAAACTTCTTGAAAATTTAGGATCCAACAAATCCAATATTTCCAATCTGTAAACGTCCTTACATATTGGCTATTTTTCAATGGTAAGCTGTTTTTGTTTATTGCGCGCGTTACTCTGTCGTCATACCGGGATTATTGATGTCGTGATGGAAAAGAAAAGTACATACTTTTTTTTAGTTGTATTATGATTGTCTTTGTTCTAGCTTCTAAGATCTATCCTCTTTCGACCCCGGGAGAGCCTAAAACCAGCTCTAGCTGTGCTGTGTGTAACTTTACATATTCTGTTTCTTTTTTCTTTCTGTGTTTATATATTCTTTATTATTGTAATATGAAATACATCATTTTGAATCTAAATATTGATAACTAACGTAAAATGCTAGGGGTAATCGACCGCGGTAACACGTAGGTGAAGTATGTACTTAGCAGTGCACTGCACTCGCACAGCTGTTGCGCGACCTTGACCACTGACCTTGCCGACTACGTGATTTGTTAATACTTATAGATAACTAATAGATATTGGGATACGGGTGTACTTCGCCGGTTGAATGTCAAATATTCAAATATCGATTGATCGACCACTATAAATCGAACGTCTGATTACTCGAACATTTTTAATTCGATCAATTGATATTCAAATATTTACACCCGGGATAGATACCAACGACCACTAGACCAACGAGGCAGTTAAATGTGAACGTTAAATAAGACTAATGTTTATAACACTAAATGCTTTATCACTATGATAAAACATTTCAAAACATCAATCGAACAATAAGCTGTCCTTCAGATACACAAAAGCCAATCATTCTTTAACAAAAGTTTTATGTTGAACTCGAGAAAAGATTAAAAAGGAAACGTTTTGTCGGCTCGCTATCAACACTATCAATCATACGTATAATAGGCCACGTCCCCCTAACACACGTTCTTAAATAATTTGTCAAAAGTCGCTCCCTGCCCATACACCAAACGTTTTCTACTACCTACTTATTCTTGACACTTGTATGGCCAATTTTTCATTTAAATTACAGAAATACTTATGAAATTCCGATCGATATGGAGATATTTACACTATGTAGATAAATTATTGGCTGCCTTAGTGTCGCAGTGTTAATCTTTATGACTGAGGTCAAACATTCTATCCCCGAGTAGGGTGGAATTCACTATAATCCCGGAGGTTTTAATTAGGACCTAATTGGCACATGGGACCTAACTTAGCCGGACAAAACTTGTTATTTTTTATACTATTTAGGTGGCAAACAAGCACATGGCCCACCTGATGGTAAGCAGTTACTGTAGCCTATAGACTCAATACCAGAGGTACGACCAGAGGTATGAAATATTTTTTACCACAGGGTTTTATGGTGCAGTTTCCCTGGAATAGGAATAGGTTTCGTTAAAACCGTATCCCTAAATGAGCACTGGAATTGTACTCACACACAGAAATACAACTACACCACTGTGTGCAGTTATTTAGCTGTAGTCTCCTGTAAGCTGGAGGTCCTTTACCCAGTCGGGCTTGTTCGCTTGTATGGTGCACTACTTCTTTTAAACTGTATATCCTACATTTCCGCCTAGCCGTTGGGGGTAGAAGGCGTGATATTATGTGCTATGTGTTATGTGGAAAAATTAATAACCATCTTGTACCACGTGAAGTGTAAGTTCAATCCCGGCCGACAGTAACCTATTTAAAATTCTATTTGTACAATATATAAAGAACCTAGGGGTCGCCCGCGTCTTCGACCACGTGGCAATTTAGAATATTTTCCTTGATTTTGCAACATATCTCACTACTGCTCCGCTCCTATTGATCATAGCGTGATTTTATATAGCCTATAGCCTTCCTGGATAAATGCACTATTCAACACAAAAATATTTTTTTCTAATCGAACCAGTTCTTTCTAAGATAAGCGCGTTTAACCAAACAAACAAACAAACTCTTCAGCTTTATAATATTAGTATATATGACTGACAATCTTCTAATGCAGCGAAAGCACACATCGTAAAACAATCCACATGTTCTAGAAGAAATGTATTTTAATTTAAATGTATATCTGATCACGCTAATCTTCACTGTGGACCTATTAATTCTTTAATGGTTGAGGAACAACAATAAAATCAACAAATAAAGTGAAATCAACAAATAAAGTTTTGGAGCAATAGCTTCGCGACATTGATCGATGAAAATACTCAAACCTATCTATCAAGTCCTATCTACCTATCTATCGAGTAAAAACTATACCTAGGTAAGTGCATTTAAATAAAGCTACAATAAAATGAACGCGAGTATCTATTTATCAATACTATAGTGATCGCAATGTGGAATGAGACCGTAATTCATTCAATCTATAAGTTCGAACGTGACGAGGTTTTTTTGTCAAATAGCTTCAACGTTGTGGTCCCTGTATAATCATTGCTTAGGTATATATATATATATATATTTGTATTCCTTTGCGTCAGCTACATTACAATAAAATAATTAGTTTTTATATTTATCTATTACAAAAATACAAAACAAATCAAATCTCTTCTCTTTATTATTTTTTTCATAAACCTGGATGGGAAGTATAAGTCTTTGAACCAAAAAAAAAGAATTTTCCAAATCGATTCTGGCATCTTCGAGTAATCGGTGAACCTCCTCCTTTTTTGCAGTCGGTAAAAAATAGACTAAGACAACACTATCGTTTAATGACGTGTCAGTCCCGTAACATCATGGTAGTTGGCAAGTTTTCAGTACTGATAAGAGACAGCAATATCCTAATGAGCAAACTTTAAAAGTTCATAACTGCTTTATTAAGCACCAATAGAAATATTGGATAAGCAATCAGATATATTTTATCAGAATAGAATTGTTTTCCTTTTTAATTTTTATTTTGTCTTAATTTAGGAATTTGCATATAATTAAATACTAATGTATTTAACGGGGGCTACTGTGTATTTAATGCGGGCTCCGCCCGCGTGGATGTCGGTATCGCTGTAAAATGTATTGAAATGCCTATGTGTTATTGCAGACCATAATCTACATATTTCTGTGCCAAATTTCATACAGATCCATTCAGTAGTTTTTACGTGAAAGAGTAGCAAACATATCACACATCCATCCATACTTACAAACTTTCACGTTTATAATATTAGTAGGATATGCAAATTTAAATATGTATTTTATATAACATAGCCTATTGTTATTTTTCATTTTTCATTCATTATTAAAAATATAGTTTCGCCATTGTAATCAAACAAACAGCCCTCGGCCTCGTATCAATAGAATCAGTCGTGTGTACTGATAGACAGGTGGTATAATATTTTTTTCAATTTAGAGCTGGTCTGGATTCTAACTCATAGATCAAGCGCTCGGTAGCACGAAACCATTACACTTTGTTGACATCAACGAATGCCCTTTTACATATTCACCCCGAGCACACAAAGATTGAGCCGTGAAATTGAAAATGGTTTCTATGAACAAAAATTTATTCAGCTCACGTCCGTTACATATCGTCGCTGTATGAACTGATGCTTGTTATATCATTTTATGTGACGTCATTATAATACTATTAAAATTATAATATACAAGAAATAGCAGCAAACTTTGGAGACCTAAACCTCGAATGTCGACGACTATCTAATTGGCCCCGCGGCATAAACTTACACATGTTTTTTAGCTGACCTCGCTGATTCGAATTGCTGGTTGGGCAAAGAGTTATTGGACGTTTCGGCTAAATAAGTCGTACGTAGTAGGTAATATAGTAGTCGATGTGTGGTACCTCTCATACCTCTGCCTACATCTTCGGGAAAAAGCGTGACGCATTTTTTAATTTTTTTTTTTCATTGAAGTGATTTCGATTTCAGGTTGCAGTACCAATTATGAATATATACGTACTAAGTAATCAAATAATTTACTTTCTGTTAACGGTGAAGGAAAACGTCGTGAAGAAACCCAAATATCTTAAAAGTTATTCTAAACGCATGTCTGATCTACCAACCCGCAAGAGGCCAGCATGTGTGGATCAATGGTGGAAGGGACCAATGTCCGGCAGTGGGACATACTGGGTTACTATTATTATTTATATTTTTGTATACCTACATAGGTACTCTTTAATGCAATAACTAGCTACCAGCATGATGTACTTACCCAGGCCAAAACACCCAGTAATCAATATTATTTAATCAAGCTGCGATAATCTTTAAACTTTAATGGATGATTTAGCGCTAATGCATTTTGATAGAAGTACATTACACCTACGTGCTAAGAGCAATTGCTCACTAGAAGAAATTGCCTCGACGTTCACTGAAAAGAGTAAAAAAATCTTTAACTCACTTTAAAAATGTTCCTAGTGTAGCTGTACACTGGTAATGCAGTTATTTTAGAACATTTACTTAGCTACAACAAAGTTATATTATTTACTAGCTGTTGCCCGTGGCTCCGCCCGCGTGGATGTCGGTTATCGCTGCAAAAAGTAGCCTATGTGTTATTCTAGACTATAATCTATCTCTGCGCCAGTTTTATCCAGATCCGTTCAGTAGTTTTTACGTGAAAGAGTAACAAACATCCATCCATCCATTCTCACAAACTTTCACATTTATAATATTAGTAAGGATTAGACGAACATATTGAGATTGTTTCTAAGAATAATAATAGCAACCTCACTGCTGAGCACGGTTCTCCTCTTTTTCTATTAGGAGAACTGGCCAACAGTGGTTGGCCAATCAGACATACTTTTAGATTTTTTTAAGACAGGCATAGGTTTCCTCACAATTTTTTCCTTCACCATTAGCAGATGGTGGAGGAAATTTAATTCATCATCATCACTATCATTTTAGACGAAAGTCATCCACAGCTGGACAATTCACAGCATTCGGATTTGAACTAGCATTATCCATCTGCTGTCCGCAAAAATTACTCGGTCGTCGGTCCACGATCCACCTTGTTAAAGACCCACAGCAGCCCACGCTGCGTCTTAAAGTTTGTAGCCGACACTCTAGGCTTCTAGAATCGTTTAATTAATACGTATAAATTCCACAAAGTTATATTCACATTTATATTTCTTGCTAGGATCGAACGCATATCACATATCATACATGTCTAGTGAGTAATTATAAATAATAAATCTCATATAATCGGTTAGTTCCCACTCGGTTACCACCTCATTTTTTATTTAAAATTTGTATAATTATGTGTATAAAAATATTTAGCAAGTTGTGGCTGGTATTAAAAAACTAATTTCTCACTTGCATCCCGCTGTGAATGAGCCATCACACAATCTGGGAGCTAGGCGCTATACAGCCTGCATTTTGGCGAATTTTATAACCGTTCCCACTTCACAATAATAAAGTGGCTACAAAATTTAAAACGCAGCTATGTTTATTTCACAGCTTTTGATAAAACTTTTGCATTTAAACATGGGTCTTGTTCCCTGTTCTCATAACTGGTTCAACTATCAGCCTACTTTAACTTCGTTCTTTTGTATACAATACATTTATGTAGAAGATATGATAAATTATTATTATAGAGACGCGTAAAATAATAAATTATGGTAATAGCAGTGTAAAAAACTCTTATGAAAAGAGATCCTTATACTGTGGTAATAGTATCTACTGCTGGAGCAAGTGTAGACAATTATTCATCATTAGCATTTCAGCCAAAAGACGACTACTACTACACAGGCCTCTCCCAAGGATTTCCATAGCATTCTGTCCTGAGTTGGCACTGTCCATCAGTTCCCGCAACAGCAAAGACGACATTTTTTTATTAACCATAATGTACATCTACTTACACTAATTTTGGAAAAGCCTCATAGAAGAAGATAAAATTGATTTATTATTGTATAGCTGTTGCCCGCGGCACCGCCCGCGTGGATGTCGGTTATCGCTGCAAAAAGCCTATGTGCTATTCCAGACCATAATCTATCTCTGTGCCAAATTTCATCCAGATCCGTTCAGTAGTTTTTACGTGAAAGAGTGACAAACTAACTAGACTTAACATGAGGTAGTTATCTTTATTCGTAGTTGTTATAAATATGTGAGGCAGCACGAGGGTGGGTGGCGGCGCGGTGCGGCCCGCTCAAGCTGTTTACCCTGTAAGTATTGCGAAAAGATCGAACTTAATCCCAGCGGGTTCGAGGCATCGCTGCGCTGGATGTGATAGATACTGAAAATTGCATAAAATCCATCAACACTACTACTTTGTGCTCAAGTTAAGTTGCTTTTCGACGGTTACAAAACGAACGCGAGCGAAATAGATTTTGTAGTTAACATAATTTTGTGTCAGTAAGGAGATTTAAACTTCCTTTAGCTGTTTAAGCTGGTCTAATGTACACACAATTATTTTAGCGATAGATTTTAGAGATACGTTAAATTACGTTTCCTTTAATACGTATGATACGATGGATAAGGTCAGCTCAGAATCGAATGCTGTGGAAATCTTTGAAGGAGGCCTATGTCCAGCAATAAACTTCGATTTTTGGCTGAGATAATGATGATGATAGGCTGTGGTAACTGCTTACCATCAGGCAGGCCGTCTTTTTATTACCGTAGTAGTATTTCTACTAAAAGCATGACACACATACCTATATTTGTCACAGAGAGTGGATCAATAATATCTTATTTCAAGAATCAGAGTACGAGAATAACATATTTTTCTTACCGCTTGTAAGACAAAATAGAATCAATGAGTCAGCTATTCGGTAGGGGTCGAGGACTGCGGGCCATATGTGTCCGTGTTGTGTCTTACCCTACTTACATAATAGTATATTTTGACGCGTACATAGCATTACAATCAGTCCATTTCAAGGCCATTAGAGAAACTTCAATTCTTATTTTAGATTTGACTGAACCAGAGAGTATTGCCTCTCGACTTATTCAGGTGAAGTTAATATTTAAAATAAAATCTGATAGGAACCTTACTTTTTTTAACTATTGGAGCATTAGGAGCAACAAAAGTATGTCATAATTTTCCAAATATTTTTAATTAATTTAAAATAATAATGCCAGAATATATTCGGTTAAACATAGGAAAAAATTACTATATTATTATTAATTTCATGTTATATTAAAAATATATGCAATTAACCTTTCCTAAAACTCATTTTGTTCAATTTCTATTTCAATTTTCAATCCTAAAGGTGCCGTCACACTGAACCTGCACGATAACGGCACAGCTGCAGCACGGTGCTGGCGCTGTCTCGAATTTTGGCTAGTATGCGAGTACGCGCGCTGGCCGCGAGGGCGATTGTTTTTTTGTCAACGCGAATAACACGCATTATATGGTATTTGCGATTGAGTACTAGGACTTGCACCTAACGGGCGGCTCGCAGTCTGCGGGCTGTAAGCATGCGGTTCGCACGCTTAAAATACGCGAGCCACAACTTTACAACCCGAAGTTGTTAGGTAGCGCTGAAAATCCGCTGTCAGCTTTTTATATTGCCATTTTAAAATATATCATACGACATACGATTTAATGGTCAAATCGAAATGACAAGTTAATCTTTGGGTTGGAGATGTGCTGTCTGTTACGGTGCCGGTACAGTGTGCCATGAGCTTTAGCGGTTATATTTTACCTATGAATAATTTATTTACTTATTTGTATAAGGAAAGCTTACAGACTAATAAAATATATGTGTAAACAAGTTGGTAATATAATATTGCTAATAACAAGCTTCCACAGATATGTTGAACATTTAAGTTATGCTTGCACTTGTCTACTAACATTGTTATTATTATTAGCCTATACTGTCCCACTGCAGGGCTAAGGCTTTTTTCCATAATAGTTTATCTTTTTCCAATTGTAGCCAACCCCTTTTATCGGCGTCAAGCTCATTTTGCCATCTCATTTTGGGTCTATCACGTGCACAGAGATAACCGACTTCCACGCGGGCGGAGCCGCGGGTAACAGCTAGTTATATATAAATAATAAAATATATAATCTACGTGCCTAATTTCATGTTGGTAAAATATATTCTGCTGATTAATCAGTAAGTGGCATTCTATACTCGTAAATATCTTTTAATGAAAAACACATCGACGATAATCCGCTTAATGTCAATACAATGTAACGAATATCAACTATTTATATAAGTGCAATTTATCAATACCGATTACGAATATGAGCTTTTAAATCATATCAGTTTCTTTCTTTTTTATTTTATTTTGAAGATTAATCATGTCCATTTGTTTTAAAACCGTTAAATATGAAAATGGATTTATTAATTAATATTAAATTTGTTTTATAAATCGGTTCGCAATACAGCCCCTCTAGACAGGTGGCACAATCGGTAGCCGAATGGACTAAAAAAAAACAAAGTAAAGGATTTGTTAAACATAAGTTCACGACATAATGTCGTACGCAGGTCTTCAATGCCATTTAGTGATGCTTATTTAAAAGAAATATTAAATATATCAAATATTGCTCAAGCTTAAATCGATCGAACCGTTTAGGCTGCGGGTATTCTTCCGGGTCGGTCGGGTAATAAACTTTGACAACATTGCATTGTAACACAACAAATAACCGATTGAACACTAGTATTTCCAACAATATAGATCTACATTATAATGGCAGATACAGTTGATACAATTATTATGCATCAGAATATACATTCTATTCACATGTTATCATAACACAAATATTTGTTTGCCTAAACCAATTCATTGTAAAGGTAGGCATCCATATATGTATCTGTACGTCACGCATTGCGCATCAGGTGGATCATATTGAAAGGACTTAAAATAATAATAAACGCATCCACTGATCCGCACCAAACGGATCGCATGTATCAGGCTGGTTCATTCTTGTTAGTTTTACTTACTACACCCCTACCCTTGTTAGCGAATTAGCTGACTTTTGTTTATTTTGACGTTTAAAAGTATCTCATCTCTCTATATGAATTAAAAAAACTTAAAGTTGTGTTGAATACAATGTAAGAAATATTACATCTTACAAATATTATTAACACGAAAGCTCGTATTGACGAAGTGTGTTACTCCTTTAACTTATTAACTACTGGACGGGTTTTGCGAAACTTTACAATATTATAGCGTCAGAATAGCACATCGGCTGTATTTATTTTTAAATACATTATAAACGCGGGTGAAGCTGCCAGCATAATATAAAAAAAATACAATCTTAAATGCCGATGCAATAAGTCAGAAAGATATTATATCGCATGCGTGCCGATGAAGTCATACGGATTGGTAAAACAATGCAAACGATGCGAAGTACATCATCGGCTATTCGAAAGCTGCGAACTCATAGATGTACTAATCCGGTTGATGCGAATGCGATCCGTCCGATGCGTGCAATATGGATATGTGAACGCTTACCCTAATCATTATATACCAACCGCGTAATTTATGCTATAGTACACACAATGTATAGTAAATACAATATTCACTAACTAGTAAAATTTATTAGCACTACGCTTCATTATAGGCCGTTTTTGTATTCATCGATGGAAACTGAGGTGTGTTATAGAGAGATAGAAATAACCATTTATTGGATACAAATTATGAAACAGTACAGTACAAAAATGCATGTACTTACGTACGCTTAAAAATGCTTGAAAAAATACAATAGAATAATGTTTAAAGAATATACCTATAGTATTTTTTTCAAAAGCAGAAACATATAACACATACGTTTTACCATCTATGTTATGTATATTAACTTCCTCCTTGCCGAATTTCGGCTATGGTAGCTTATCTTTTAACGAAAGAGCAATAAGGATGATTATGCACTAGTGTGAGCGCAAACAATCATGCACTCACTCTCATCGTTTGACGGGACGACAAATCGGCAAAACCCGTCAGAAATTTAGAATTTCTTGACAAAAAAATCCAATATCTATTTTTTTCTGATCCGGGAATTGAACTTCATTTACACCCATTAACCACTAGACCAACGAAGAAGTTACAAAGAGAAATACAACATAATTGTATACCATTACCCAAACAAATTTGTATGGCACAAATACCACTCGAGTATTCAATTATTAAGAGATGATATATTCACATAATACATCACAAATGCAAGTTGCATTAACAATAATTCCCCTGGCCACCAAAGAGAACCATTATAACTAAAACAACAGCGAAAGCAAAGTTAGACACAAATACATTCGGGGTAAACTCTACTTAGAAATTTGGTTTTCACTTATGTACGTATCCAAATGGTCAGGTGTGTTTTGTTTGTCATCTATACTAAGATATTTTTTGTACAGGTACGGAAAGAGAATGGATTCAGAGATTGAAATAGATATCCTACTAATATTATGACTGTGAAAGTTTGTAAAGATCGATGTAAGTATGGATGTTTGTTACTCTTTCACGCCAAAACGGCCGAACGAATCAAGCACAAAGACATCAATCTCTGTGCTAAATTTCGTCCAGAAACATACTGTCTGGAATCGTATAGGCTTAGGATACTTTTAATCTCTAAAAACCTTACCCGTAGGATTGTATATGCAAGCGAAGCCGCAGATGAAAGCTAGCATGTTTATAATTAGAAAAAAATATTTTCAACACAAGCTTTTGTCTAAAGGTAATAGAGTGAACGGAAAATTTAAAACGCACAGCGAGCTGAGCTATGGGGCCTGACGGTACCTAAACCAGTGTCTGTTTGACTGACAATAAATTTATTTTATTTTATTTGTATTTTAACCAATAGGCTTCTTAAGACACTGGCAGGTAGGAATCATTTATAATCCAAGTAAACTCTAAAAAGGATTACAGAAATGAATATACTTTTGCATCATATTAAAGGTCATTCGATGCTCAAAATTCTACTGTTAGTTCTTCTTAGTTTTTTTTCTTTATTCCATTAAAAATTAACTAACTTTATTGCATTTTTTTTATTGTGTTCTGTTACGGCAGCTGCTTGCGTAACGTAATAATTTCATATAATATGTAATTTATGCAAATAAATACTTTGACTTTATTTGACATTGACAGCATAAATAAAAACAATGAACGTCAGTTATCACGTCTAAATAATAGTATTTAGTTTAGCCAATAGTGGCGAATGAGTTTCTAATCGTCCAATGTTAATAATTTACTAATCGACTAAACTCTCATGTGTAAAAGAAACTAAATAGATTTGGTTCATCACTATTAGATTACGATGATCGATCCCCCTAACTTCAAATTGTGAATACACATTATTGACAGAGGCCGTGATGGATAGCGAACAAAACTGGGTTTTAAACTTCATAAATAATACCCTTTTGGGTCATCGGTAATAAATGACCGATATTAACGTCGACTCAATATATACTATGTTATTTTAAAATACTTATTTTGTGATAAAGTATAGTCGATTACAAATGTACCTACGAGTACTGGCAATCAATTCATACTAGAGGTGGCTTAGTGTTCGAAATTCGACCGTTATTTTAATAAAGGTAACTGGTACTTACTAGTTTTTTTTGTTGTTGATAAGACTAGATACTATCAAGACACTAAACAAAAAAAAGAAAATCATTTGACAAAAAAAAACAATATAAAAATCCTCTTACTTTCTTTTTTTTTAAGGACAACTCCTGTACTCGGGCACAAGCTCTATGTCACGTCGTGGGAACTTCACAAACAATACAATAAATGGATACAAAATATTCCTAGACTCGAGACAATCATTTACCTATGGATTTAAATGGTTGTACTCACACACAGGAACACAACTACACTGTGGTTATTTAGTTGTAGTCTTTTGTAAGGTGGTGGTCCCCAGTCGGGCTTGCTCGCTAGTGGTGGGTACCACTAGCGAGCAAGCCCGATTGGGGAGAGAAGTAGGGTTACTTCTCTTAAAAGGCGCAAGTAAAACTTAAGTTATATAAGGATGATTATATAACTTAACACACACACACGCACAAAATATAGACAAACAATACGTATATTACAACATAAAATAATATAACAGTTACTATTGTATAAACTTAATTTTTACTTATATAGATGTACCTACTTATAAACTAGATTGTAACTTTTGTTTCGATTGTTTCTGGGAAGGAACTGTACCCTTATCACGAACATTCCACACTATCGTAAAGTATTCGTATCGAGTTTACTACACGAAAACGGATTCGATACTATTACTTTAATCATCCGTAGCACGAACGCTTAAATTTTACTCTCGTGAACTCGATACTATAGTAAAATAATGCCAAGTATACAATATCAATTTGAACGAATGAAAACGAATGACACGTTTAAAAATTGCTATTATTAAATTCATCAAAACATTAACTGTGCTTAAAAAGTAACAAAATGTAAATATAATGTTACAAACTTGTGTAATATGTAAAGTTGAATTATTATTTACTTTAAATTACAATATTATAATTAAATACATTAATTTTCAAAAAAGCTTTAAGCTTATCAATTTCTAAACGTCGCCATTTTGTTCAAATTTGAAGTTTTGTTTGACTGTTGAATGTGACTTTTTACGCGCGGAATTCGTCGTATTTCCAAATGTTAAAATATTGATATAATTGTTAACAAAACAACTAAATAGTGAATAAAAGTAATAAAACGTTGTCTGAAACAATCAAGGAATGCAGAATTTATCTTACCTTTAACTGAATTTAACAAATGGATACCACTGGGCTACTAAAAAGTGGAAGGAATTTACCAACAGCCAAGAAGAATCTTGGAGTGAATAAAAGTGGCGGGAAGTAAGTTACATTTTTATATAAATTGATTCACACTAAAAGGTACACTACACTGCACGTCTATTTTCACTTGTTCGAATGTTGTGTGCATAATTACTTCATTTGCTTTGCAAGGTGTCGTGTAATAGTGAAAACCCAACATAATGATAGAGGAAAGACTAAAACTCTAAATAAATAAAACAGTTGGAATATCTTTGCCTGAATTTGGTTTTAGCATGCTTTGTGAAATTTTATAACAGCAAAATGGATATAGATATAACTATAATATATTATTTGCTGTTTTGCTTATGTATACAAATTGCCATAATTTTTTGGAAATAATATTACCTAATAATATGATAGTTCATTTTCACATTGTTCAAGAACTTATAACAGACACACTACCTCTAAAGGGGACTCTAATAAATATTTTATTTGTAATACCACCTGCAAAAGAGGGTCTTAGGGAGTATGCAACATTGATTAGTAAGTTGATATATTATATTTTACCTACTCACTGTATAATATAGTCCTGAGACACACACGTCTGACCTTATTGTATATGCACAAGAAATTCAGAAATTGCATAAAATATGCACAATATTTTCACCACTACTAAGTGATACAATAATATATGTTACTAAGATAATACCCATTCATATGTGTGTTGTTATACCAACCTTGACAACTCTTGCATATAATGGCCTACCTATAGATTACTATAGAATATAATTTATGCAACTAATCTTTTTTTCTTGTTCTTTCAGGCGATTAATACCCCATGATACTCCAGGTTACAGCAAGAATTAAGGACTCCTACTGCCAATGATGAGTCCCATCATACCACCAAAGCCCAAATCAGTACTGAGACAGTAGGCTGTCTTAACAAAAGCTTCATATGAGTCACTACCGCTGTGAAAGGCCATGGTTCTTTACATTACTACTCTGAGTTGTGAAAAACGGGGTGGAATACTATATGTCATTATTGTTGGTTGAAATTTTAATTATTGTTATTTAGTACCTATCCTATATGTATACTTTTATAATAAATATTTTTTAATTGTCATGTGGTTGCAACTTATTTATTACCTTACAATAATAAAATTAGATAGGTAGAAAACTTTATATGTTGGTAGGTATATGAGATTAACATTTTTGTTACAATATTCATTAAGTAGGTGCCTATATTAAGTTACACTATTAACAGTGGGCTACAAGCAATAAAAATATTAATAACTAGTGGCCTGTCCCAACATTGCATCGGTAAACAATTATTTACCTAGTTCTCTAAGGGGTTCCTATTTTTTTTCTAATACAATTTCTCAGTGATAATGTAGCATTAATTAGTGAAAAAAAACATTACATTCGGTCGCATAGTTATTAAATTAAGGAATTCATTACAAACCTATTAATTCATTATTTATTTTTATAATATTAGTATAAACATGGTAAAAAGAGGTAAATAAGTACTATAACACAACATACCTATTAATATTTAAATAACAACACTAGCTAGGTACAATGATAACATAATATTTGATGTCTTTACAATACTTTACATCAAATATAATTATACTAGCTGTTGCCCGCGGCTCCGCACGCGTGGATGTCGGTTATCGCTGCAAAAAGTAGCCTATGTGTTATTCCAGACCATAATCTATCTGTGTGCCAATTTTCATCCAGATCCGTTCAGTAGTTTTTACGTGAAAGAGTAACAAACACCCATCCATCCATCCATTCTTACAAATACAAATTTATAATATTAGTAAGGATTATGTTATTATTGTAATTAACTAGTGTTATTTAATTATTAAGAGGTATGTTGTGTACAAAATAAAATACCTTTTTAAAGTTAAAGTTATATTTTTAGCCTAAGTATTTTATTTTGTAATTGTAATAAATAATAGTATCTATGCCACAGAACGATTTTTGTTTGGTCATAAAAACAATATTATACTTAATTCACTAATATAACGCACGGCTAACTACCTTTCGATAACATTGTCACCTCAAAAATGTCCGTGAGAGCACTTGCGAGTTTCTCGATAGCCAGCTATCGAGAAATTCGATACTATACGTCAAAAAAAATGTTCGTGCTACCGTTTTCCATAGTTTCATTCAATTTTACTACTCGATAACTATACGATTACTATACGAAATGTCACTTTAGTGTTCGTGCTACCATTTTTTAGTTCCAAATACGCCCACGGAGCGCTGATCAAGTTTCCATACAAAAGTTTACTATTACTATTCGAATACGTTACTATAACGATACTTCAAAAATGTTCGTGATAAGGGTACCGATTCCTAAAACACAGCTCACGCTAGTTTGAGAATCAGGGCTTGTAAACCTATTGTAAAAACCTTGATGTTACAATAAAGAGATTTATCATTATTATTATAAAAATGATATAAGTATGATTATATAATTCACACCCTACAAAAGTGACACGTATTATATACAACTGTATAGTACAGGCGATATGACAGCAAGCGCCTCGTAACAATTCATTCCCCACAATCCCTAACATCTGAATTCTTAATGAAACAAAAATTGCAAATGTCATGCCATACCTCCACCAGAGCCATGAATACTAAAGACGCTATTGTGGATCGTTCACATGTGCAAAATTGAGTCTGCCACGCGTAACACAAATGATACTGATATGTCATGCGAATTTGAAGTAGTAGTAGCAGAGTGGGAAGGTAGCCGACTTGTAGCAAGTTAAGTGTGAGTTCGATACTTCGATTTTTCGGTGGTACTACTTTGTATATACATAAACTAAAATAATATATAATTTGTAGATATATAAAAAAAATCCTTAAAACTTAAATCGGTAACGGTACCGCAATGGGTCATTGCACGGGATTGAAAAATCACATACTTATCGCAGTAGATGTAGATGGGTGGCCATTACAGAAGTCTGCACCAGTACAGAAGCATTCTCTATTCCCTTAGTCTCATACGGTCACCCATCTACAGATTGGCCATGGCCAATACTAACTTACGTAACTTAACCTTAATACGCGACTATTACTAAGCTATATGCATAAATAAGCAAAACTTGAAGTCCAAAAAACAATTCCTCTTTGCTGAGTTGCAACACAATAGCAATTACATAATAACTCTTACAGTTTGCGACATTGCGACAAAAAAAATCATAACTGTTTGCAACTTTTGATTGTACCTACACTAGTGTACGACACGACAATAAATCATGAAATCTGATTTAAAAGAATGATACACGTCGTCAGAAAACAATTGGAAAAACGTGACCCGTGCGCCGAACTCGTCGTGGGGGCGATCGCAACACATCGCGGCGCCCAATGCATACTAAGTAATGACGCCAGTTTCAATTTAACTCCCCCTTCTCTTCATAACATATTTTAAAGAAAGAATACTTAAGTTTGAAAATGATGAAAGATTTTTGCGAACATTTGTAGATGTATGTTACGGCTAATGTGTGTAAATCCTTTAGCGTAGTAAGGCAGCACACAAAAGCCCGATTTATATACATACGAGTAAATTTATTTATCTTCACTGGCTGGACTAATTTATTAATGCAGAGCCTAAACAGCCAGAACAACAAATTTGTCATTTTGCACAAAGATTCCTTTTAAGACGTTAGTGAGCACTATGGTTTTTTTTAGAAATTACATTTCTAAACGGCAATAAAATGATTTAACCGCTGAGGCAGAGTTATTTCGCAAGAGCAAAAACCGAGCCACCGCAAAAACCGAGCAAAATCTGGCTGTCAGATTGAAAATCGGTATTCCGTAAGAGCCCTTTTTGACATTTAGTCAATAGATTGTGCCGTCACCGAGCAATCTCAACTGTCATTTTGCGATCACAACTGTCAGTTTGCCATCGCTGTTTCTTAGAGAATCAATGGAACAACGTGAAGTCGGGGCGGACCTGTAGTATTTTTATATAGCTAGTTAGATCACGTAGAAAGCGGTACACGAACTCGTCTAGAAGACGACTTCTTATAAATAAGTTATTACCACTGCAAGCTGTCAGATATCTGGCGTGCCTGTAGGTTAACCCGTGTCTTGCTATCTTTTCGCCAACTCAACACGTTTTCGCCGCACTCTTAGTTTACGTGACCCTCTTTGTAGGTATGTTATGCTTAGCTTGTATACAAATAATTTTTTAAAAAGTTGCAGCATTTACATTCTAAATGATTACATATTGTATAAGTAAATTATAATTTTACTTATACAATATATAATTATTTACAGTACATTCTCTTAGATAACATAATGTCTTCCTAAATGATAGCTAGCACACACTTGGAAACTATATACTACTATAGTGAACAAGTGTGTG
The DNA here is from genome assembly GCA_947095525.1 of Trisateles emortualis. Taxonomy (NCBI): domain Eukaryota; kingdom Metazoa; phylum Arthropoda; class Insecta; order Lepidoptera; family Erebidae; genus Trisateles; species Trisateles emortualis. The sequence goes on along the minus strand of OX352736.1, from coordinate 11,723,872 downwards.
CGCAAAAAAAGGTGCACGCTTTATTCCTTTACCCTCATAGTTTGATGGGACGCAAATCTGATACGACCAACGGTTTCAAAACTGGACGTTTATTGTAAATTTCTTGACAGAAAAACCCAATATCTATTTTTGGGTGGACCCTGAAATCGAAATGGTAATCAGTAGAAGCACTCAATGACTACTAGACCAACGAATTAATATAACTTTTTTGAAGATTGTACCAACTGGAATAAATGCGCTCGTACTTGAAGTAAAAGATCACTACAGAATTGGTCTATAGGTACTATAGGTTTAAGAGAGGTAGGGCACCATACTAGCGAGCAAGCCCGACTGGGGAGGGACCTCCACCTTACAGAAGACCACAGCCAAATGACTACACACAGCGGTGTAGTTGTGTTCCTGTGTGTGAGTACAGGTCTCCAGCGCTCATTTAGGAATGCGTTTTGAAAGATACGTATTCCTATCCCAGGGTTACTTCCATCTTAAAGCCCTGGTGTAAAAAAATGGGTTGGCAACACGCAAGTGATACCTCTGGTAATGCGAGCGTCTATAGGCTACGGATACTGCTTAACATCAGGTGGGCCGTATGCTTGTTTGCCACCCAAGTAGTATAAAAAAAAAAACTATATTATATACTCGTCAACATACTAAAATATTGAATAATGAATATACAAATAATTCTAACAGACAGTCGTGATTATTAATACAAGTAACCCTAATTAAACAATATAACACAAAGTAGAACTAATAAACATAAATCGAACTATTCAATTAAAGTAGCTTCAAACCATGGCGTTGCCGGTACTTAGTATTCAAACGTATGCAAATTACAGACGTGCTATGCAATAAATGCCGACACACGGATCACAATTCGACAATTGGCATTTATGTCGCAATCGCATAGTATACGTATTTCGTGGTTACAGGGCTCGCCCCTAATTACAAAATTGCTTCTGAATAAACTATTTATTTTAGTGGCAACAATAACCAACGGTTATAAACTGTCATTATTGTCATTTGAATTCTCATTTTAAATTACATCCCATGGATCTGTTATTGTGTTCCTAATTTGAATTAAATGTTTGTTAGACATAAATCAACATTCTATGAATGCCTGAATACGCTACAAAATAGATTTAATATAAATTTTGTTTTGGCATACACCTGTCTAAATGGGCGATCGATGTTGCCAGACTGGTTTTATTGTTCTTGAATATTCATACTCACAAATGTTTGTAAAGGTAAAATTACGGATTTACCGTATAAAGGATCGGAGTTCGGTTCCCGGTCGGCTAAATAATAATATTTGTGTAAACGTTTGTTTTTCTTAGAATATTCTCATTTTAGCATGGAGATAAGGGTTTGGTTAACAGACATAAACTAATCTAATGTAGCTAGCGAAACGTTGAAGACATCCCGGCTGATTAAAAAGGTGTGCTATGTCTATTCAGCCGAAAAAGACTTCCACTGCCAGGCATAGGCCTATCCCAAAAAATTGTACGTTTGAATTTATTCTGTAGTGCGGGAGAAAAAAAAAACCACAATATTCGGTCCTGAGCTGCCCTCCCCTATCGGCCTACCTACGTTCCGTCTTTTATGCATTTTAGATTTAATTATATGTAAAGAAACAAAATACTACAATCAAATCGATATAATAATAATAATAATGTTTATTTTCTCACTACAATTTAGCAAACATTCAATTTTGAGGTATAGAATATCCAAGCGTATTTAAGTGGCGATGGTACGATCGTTTCTAAAACGAGATATAGGAGTAAAACAGTGGAAATTGTTTGTGTGTGTTCGATAGTGATAGAGCGGATCTTGCAAATCGTGCGCTCGTAGGCTGGCCACCGCACGCTCGGACAATCTTACTGAGCGGCCACAGAAACAGCGGACGTGTAGAATATAGTGTATGAGACAATTTTAATTGCACATAAAATAAAATGGTATCTCATTTTATGTTCAAAATAATAAAATTAATATTATTTCACATGTTATAAAAATCCACAATCAAAATCATTGATTTGTGATAACACAAATACATGATTTTGAATGTGGTTTTTTTTAAACATATAAAATACATATCAATGTATCAGCCTATCGCAGTCTACGGCCTTTCTTAGTGAAATTTTCTTAACTTTAGCAGTTCGCACCATAGAAAAATATTTTATGTAAAATGTCACTTAAAACATATGTATATATAACTTTTTTTATACCACTAAGAATAAAAAAAACAAACATGTAGTTCATAGGTTACGTAGATGCCTTAGCTAGCACTCTGCTAGTGATCTCTTGTAAATACCTTGGCCACAAGTCGACCATAACTTAAAAAAAAAGAAGTTTTACAAAAAAATTACTGCCCTAAGTCTTATGCGAGTATAAATCTAACTCCATGAAACTTATCGTTCCTGTTACCCACTAGTTATCTATAGTAGTTATCTTATGTTCCTCGAGGCGTTTAGAGAGCGGAATCCGCTATATAAATACGCCTAAGAACTTTCACACACTACGACCTTTTGCGTCAATACAAACGCGTATACCTCAAACACACATGCAATATCAAAACTTTTTTTTTAATTATGCGAAGTAGCATATAGCATACGACTGTATCGCGTTGGCATCGCATCTGCGTCACTTTTGTATTGGTGCAAAAAGTCGTAGTGTGTAAAGTGTTCTTAAAGCTGTGGGATATTGGAACCGTATAAGCTCGCTACGGCGCTACGCTGTAGATGCACTCTGGCTACAAGTGCTACGATACACAGATAGTCGTTTGCTACACATCAATGCAATTATGTTGCATTTATCCAAATTAAACCTAGGGTCACACTATGAGGTCTTTATAGCGATTATATTTCGATTTTAATTTGATTTTCAAATGACAACCTTTAAGCTAGGTGATAAAGTTTTAAATTAAGTTGAAACAAAAATCCCTTTGTGGAAAACTAGTTGCATATGATTGGAAAGAGAAGAAAGAAAGTACATTTAGAAAGTACACGTAGAAACTAAATTTAAACAATAGCTACTTATATAACAATAGTTTAGTGTTTGTCATTCCAAAAGTGTCAAACGTGCATAAAAATATATTTAAAAAACTAATCCATCTACAAAAATCTCTCATAAAAATCTCGTTACAAAGATATAGATATCGATTGTTCGTGAAATAAAGCCCGCATGCCCTCTCAGTACCATTAGGCACACACTTACTTATTACGCTTATAAAACTTTCCTTTGTCGATTATATCTCAACACAAAAGGGGAAAAAATCCACTGATTTTATCAACATAATATCTGAATGTAAAGAAGATTTTATGCACTAACTATTTACAAAGAAAACTGTTAGTACAAAGAGTTTTTCCCGTCGTCTATTAAAAGAAACGGGAAATTAGGTCGGGAGAATATACATTTAAAGTTCTTTTTTAAAAGTTATTTTAGACTTAATCGAGCTGGAACTATGCAAGGATGCAAGCCCACTGGGAAAGGACCTCCATCTCCAACATGGAAGGAAGACCACAGTCAAATTAATCAAATCAACAGTCCAGTCAAATTTAAATGTTTGATAGTAACTGCTTACTACCGTAAAGTAACTGTGTGGTCACGGATTCGGAATACAAATGTCACCAGCCCATTCCATCCCGAGGGTGTCGTAAGAGTAGACTAAGTAAGCAAGTTTAGCAGACTATACCCACCGCAAGAGAGGGAAAACTCGAAACTAAACCCTACACCAACCCGTCCTGGCCATCGTGGTATAGTAGGCTAATATCCCTCCAAATGTTTGGAGGAGACCCGTGCCCAGCAGTGAGACGTTTATTGGTTGAGATGATGAACTGTTTACTATTAGGTGGGTTGTTTCCTTGTTTGCCACCTAAGTAGTACCTATATAAAAAAAATATATTCTTTAACCCTCCCCCTTAGTTAGGTTATGGCTAGCCTGATTGTCTAGTGGTTAGATATCCTGACTGCTAAGCTGGAAGTGGGTTCGAGTCCTTCAACAAGTCTTTGTTTAGTGAGAACGATTTTTTGACAAAGCAGTAATTTTCCATATTATTATTATCATAATTGCTATATAACCAGATTATAAATAACAAAATTTAATATTAAATAAAAACGATTTAAACATGAATATTTATGAATTTCAAGAAGGTATAGCAAAAGAGTCTTGATGTATCTAAAGCAAAGAGATCTTAAAGAAATGGAGGACTAGGAAGTAATTTAGTTCTTTATCCTGGCAATATCGAGATAGCAACTGAGTTCACCGCCGGCGGCCATCATGATATTAATCGACGCAAAGCTGATTATACCGTTGTTTCTAACGGCTATTTTTGATGATTCCAATGTATATACCTTACCTATCGTACGTATTTACTACTTTAATTAAACTTTATAAGTATCTTAGGTTTCTATTCAATATTACATTTTCTTAAACTTTGATATAAACCTAAATATTAATAACAACCCATAGCGAGATAGCAATTCATTTATACATATATAGATAGATTTTTTCCAGTTGAAAAGCAAGCTTTACAGTTTAATTCGAATATACACCGTTATTAAATAGAATGCTGTAAATTACACCAGTTCTCAACTCCTAAATCTAGACAACAATGTACACAAAATGTACAATAATACCTACTGTATTTAAAAACACGAAGTTTCGTAGTGTCACATTCATTCAGCGACTACAACTTTTACTTTGTGTGTCTGGCAGCATACCGTGATCGTAAAATGGGTATCGATTTGCCACTTCGTAAGGAGCGCTATAAACTCAAATTTAACATCCATACTAATATTATAAATGCAAAAGTAGCTGTTTGTTTGTTACCTTCTTATATAGATGGTATCCTGGAAAAGGACATAGGGTTGGCTTTTTATTGCCATAACTGACATCCACGCGGGCGGAGCCGTCGGCAACAGCTAGTATATAGTATAGTATATTTCTTTGTTTTCTTTTCACAGTTAAATGGATGAATGGATCGCAATGAAATTGGTATGGAAGTAGATTATATCCTGGAGAAGCATATAGAGTACTTTGTATCGAGATAACCGATAAAGATTAATTTTAATTAATTAAATTAAATACTTATCTTAATTTCATTCTGTATGGTATATTGGTTTCCGTTCCTTTTCGTTACCACTAATATTGTAAGCTATACCAAATTGTAAATGATATATTCTGGCGATAAAAAGAGTGACCCGAGTTTCTTGCCAAATTCTTCTCGAGGCCCTACCATAGTCAGCGAATTGGCCGTAGGAAAAAAGTATGCTGGCATTTGTTTTTATGACGTTCATAAGTATCATGTATTTGATCAAATGAATAAATGAGTTTGACTTTGACTTTGACTAACCGATATTTACGCAGGCGAATTCACGGGCAATAGCTAGTACAATAATAGTTGAAAATAGTCGGTCGTGTTCAACGAGTGGTAGTCACATTGGTACCGTGCCAAACTATGCATGCTTGGCTAATGTAATTGTTTGCTACTACGGTGTCTAATGCACTAGTAACGACGGGTATATCGCGTCGGCGTTCCGTTCACGCCATATGAAAATATTCGCATAAATATTGTAGAATTACACTCGTAATTTGTATAGAAAATGCTGTTACTTTAGCTTTTATGAATACCAGAGTTATGCAACATGATTCTGTATTTTTACGTGTGCGTAAGTTTGTTGTTGCTCGTCTCCTAAACAGCCTAACAGATACTTATGTTTTTTTTTTCATTTATACGTATGATGTCACTTACTATAATATATTTTAACGTCAGTCTTTCAAGCCCGCTAGTTGTATTAAGTACATCTAGTAAAAATAATAATAGCCTTAAAACCGACCGCTTTTAAACTCCTTTCGAATTGTAGAGTTAGGCTGTTCAGCCCTCTGGTGTGTTGGCTTGCATAGCTTGTTATATCTTATAAGATCAATTAAATATATAAGAGTACTAGGGGTCACCCGCGACTTCGTTCGCATGCTAATTTGGAATAGTTTCCCCGATTTTGCAACATATCTTACTACTGCTCCGCTCCTATTGCTCATAGCGTGATATCCTTCCTGGATAAATGCACTATTCAACAAAAAAAGATTTTTTCTAATCGAACCAGAATTACTTTCTGAGATTAGCGCGTTCAACCAAACAAACAAACTCTTCAGCTTTATAATATTAGTATAGATATATAGAAATATGACTCTTAAGCCATCTACTATATACAAACCTATATTTAAACGCATAAGAAACGCACGGACTAACCTCAGAGGTAAACAATTAGATGGAAACAGCAAACATCATTGGACCCACCTTATCCATAACTCATAAAAATTTACGAGGAAACCAAACACTGACCTTTTGTGTAAACAAACCAAGCTGCAATAACATCAAATAATATCCACCACTTCCTATTTGTTTTATACGAATAATTGACCACTAACAAACGACACAGGATTATAGTGCAGAAGTATGTGTATAAAGTAAATACAGATGCACTCCCTTACTGTTATAATCCAATAGGACGGTAATCCGACACGACCAGGAGAGATCTGGTGACCGACAGCTTAACGTGCTCAAAGGTACTTTTTCATATTAAGATAGAAGATCACGCGCATAATCGTTATCTTATGTCATAACTATACTTGTATTTAACAAAAGATTGTATCTATCTAGCGATTAAAAAGAGTGACCTGAGTTTCTTGCAAGTTCTTCTCATAGCTCTACGTCAGCAAACTAGCAGTAAGAAAATTTAGCTGACATCATCTCTCTGGCTTTTTCGTAATTTATGACCTTCATAAGTGTTACTAAGGTCGCTGGGACGGACTGGATGTGGAAGGTGGAAGACCGTGTGCTGTGGCGCGTGTTAGGAGATGCCCATATCCAGCAGTGGACTGCGATAGGCTGATTGATTGATAAGTGTTACTTTGTAACCTAAACAAATAAATGAATTTTGAGTTTTATTTCATGTGCTCCAAGGCACATTTTTACACTACTTCGGTGCCAAACAAGCAGATGGCCAAGCAGTTACGTAGCACACTCACATGTTGCCAATTCTAAAGTTTGAAACATCAGGGTTTTTTTTTTCCTGTGATAAGAAGAACGTTATTTTAAAGAGTACGTAAAACCTTAACTCACGCATAGAAACACAGCTGCAGTCGTCTGTAAGGTGGAAGTTCTTAACCAGAAAGACGTAACGTGGTTGTTCGCTTGCGTGGTGCCCTACATCTCTTAAAAATGACCGCAGAATCACATTATTAACACGCAACACATCGCAAGTACATTCGAGCTCGTCGTCACGTCCCATTTTAATATAAGTTTCTGCCTTTAATATACCCTATTTTCTAGTCATAAAGCATAACAGGTTATTTTAATAACCAAACCAGAGCTATAAAGTTAATTAGTTTTCATAATTAAATAGGTAATATTTGTAGAAGGTTGAGCAAACACCTAATAAAGACTGCATAAAACGAACATTTAATTTATTTAATTTAGATAGGTAGAAAGGTTATACTTGCGTCAGTAGCACGACTGACAGGGCGGCATTTTCATTAGCTTCGTTGCAGTAAGTAAAAACTTAATAAAGTTTTACTAAAGAATTTCTAATTAGAAATTTTAGCCTTTCACGACATAGCAATATTTCAGGCTCGTGAAGGTATTTCCAATAAAGGACTTTGCCAAGTCATAATTCTTCAAAGTTACGTGTAATGAGATGTGGATATTACGACATTCTTATGAGATTTAGATGCTCTCGCACAAAGAGCCGGGGACGCTCCGCTACTCGAAGTTTGTGCAATGAAAATACACTGTAATGAGAGTTGCCTGCAAACCTGCATGCTTCCTTCACTTAAGTAAGTAATATCAATGAAAATGTATTAAATAAATTCCAAGTGAAAGAGTCATGGCGGTGCAAATGGCGCATAAATTTTGTTTTGAGAATAAGCCGAACGCGTTAAGTAAAATATAGATTACTTGTACACAACGTAAAAATGGCAGCGAAATGCTTAACATCAAATTTATTGCTTTGTAACCGCATTAAGTAGTAACTAATGTTCCATTTAATGTGCTAAATGCACAGAACTGTGAAATACCGTGTACGTATGTTGTTAAATTAAGATGCTAAAAGAATTAGAATGGCTGAAAAGAATAATAATATCTTAGGATAGCTGATACTAGGCCATCTGATCCTATATTAGGCAAAGCCTGTATTATGGCCATCAGGAATCAGTAGTAATCGTACTTATATATTTCTAATCACACCCCATACAGAACATAATCTTGCTCATTACACAAATATTTGTCCTAGATGGCAATCGAACCCACGACCTTTTGTTTAGTAGTTTCGTTTCGGTCACAAACCACTAGATCAAAAGGCCCGACATTGACAGACAAACAAAAATCAGACACACAGCGTAAACCGATCAGTCTAGAATCATGAAAGCTCGTACAGGATTTTATTTCCTGAGGTATTTACAAAGAAATAGGGGACAGCAAAAAGATCAAAGGGTCAAATGTTTGTTGATATAAAATAATAAACGTCTATCGAATTATTAATTAGTACTTCTTACGTAAATTTATTAAACTGTTATAATGAGTCTTGTTACTTAATAAATAAATAAATTATTATTATTATACTTACAGCTTAGTCTAAATTGTTGCTGTTTTTAGCTTCATAAGTAAATTTACTTTTAGATGTATTTTATGTAAAATTTATTTAGAACTTTTTCATATAATTTTAGTTTCACATTTCGACAATAACATTTAACAATAAAAAAATCAAATACTCTATTCCAAATAGACACTCAATCAATACTTAAAGAATACTTAAATAAAACAGAACGTACAAAAAGTATACACAAAAGCGTTCTCGTGGTCTGTCCAACAAAACATTTCGATAGCGGTACCATCAAGGTAAGAGGATCACAGTCGCCGTAATACCTCGCCGCATTCGCTATAGAACCCTTGAATTTCTTATACACTTTTACTCAATAGACATTTTGCTAAAATACTTCAAATAAGCACTCAATATCAATTTTACAAATAGACTATTCATAAATCTGTACTTGTAGCGAGATTCGATAGTGCAAAATTCAATTGCGGAGTGTAGATTGTAGACTAGACCAGTCAATAGGTAAGTAATGTACCTCTATTGCTGGCTTTGGAAAATTTACATAATATGGTGGCATAGTGAGCTATCAAAGCTACGAGCTACGATGTTCAAGTATGCAATTGCGTCACGAAAGTCGACGTTTGGAAAGTGGTCACGTAAAATTTTACGTTTGAGCTCGGCATCGAGCACCGTCGACGTCGCTTCGAACCTAATCCAATCAGAACCAATGGCGCTGGACATGGGTGTCAATTTTACACATCGCGCCGCCAATACCAGTTCTCTGTCAAACTCGCTATGTCCAAATACTTCTTTCTGTATTTCATAGCAGGATTTCCGCGCGAAACTTCGTTTGCGATACAGCGTTCAATGATCTCCATGCAATTATCAAGCGGTATAATTCCGTATTTTATATGCAGAAAGGAGTTCTCTAGTTATTTTTATAGTGTGCGATCATACTGATGATTGCTTGGACACCGTGATGCACTCTACAAGTTTTCCGTTAATTTAAATTAGGACAGAACTAAACTGCAATACGATTTTAAGACAGGTAGAGTATCATATTAGCAAGCAAGCCCGGCTGCGGAAGGACCTCCACCTTACAGAAGACCACAGCCAAATAACTACACACAGTGGTGGCGTTGCTGTGTGTGAGTACAGGTCTCCAGCGCTCATTTAGGGATGCGTTTTGAATGAAACGTTATTCTATTCCAGAGATATTCTATTTTAAAGTCCTAGTGTAAAAAAATGGGTCGGCAATACGCAAGTCATACCTCTGGTATTGCAAGCATCCATAGGCTACTGCTTAACATCAGGCGGGCCGCAAGCTTATTTACCTCCCAGGTAATATAAAAAAAATAAACATCTCTAAATATTTAAGTGAAAAATCATTTAACGAAAATGCATAACTTCTTATGCACCCGCTTAAACAGGGGGAGATTTGAGGAGTTGCGGGTGTCTACCGATTTATGTGGGGAGTGTAGCACGTAGTGTCTGTAAATAAAACAGAGCGGGGCTTTTAATACTTGGTATTATTTACGGAGGCTAATAACAGGCGCGGGCGTGCACTGGCGACCTGACTACCGCCAACTACTCCGTCCTACAACGTACACCGCCTGCTAGACACCCGTCTAGAATATTTAACAGTTATTTACTGATAACCTCACCTAAATTAGACTACAACTTGGGAACTGCTTAAAATCTTACTGTACTTATTTTATATACAAAGTTTGTTTTGTTTATTATGAAGGAAGGTAAACGAAATATTACAAGCTGATAATTTAATTGTCAGACGCCAATAATAAAAATAAAATAAAGAAAGTTGGGGCTAATCAATTACTTACAGAGTTGTATTTCTGTGTTATTAAGCAAGTCTGCAGTGCTTATTTGTCGATGTTTTTTTATAGTACTTAGGTGGTAAACAAGCATACGGCGCGCCTGATGTTAGGCAGTTACCGTCAGGCCTATGCATGCTTGCAATACCAGAGATATCATTTGCGTGTTGCCAACCCATTTTTTTACACCAGGGCTTTATGATGGGAGTTTCCCTGGGATAGGTATAAGTTTCTTTCCAAACGCATACCTAAATGAGCGCTGGAGACCTCTACTCACACACAGGAACAACTACACCGCTGTGTGTAGTTATTTGGCTGTGGTCTTCTGTAAGGTGGAGGTCCTTCCCCAGTCGGGCTTGCTTGCTAGTAAGGTGCCCTACCTCTCTTAAAATGTGTTTTCTAGATTTTGACTAGAGCGTTCATAGGCAACGGTAACCATACCATCTTACCATCTGGCAGACCGTATACTTGATTGCCACTTAGGTAGTATAAACATGCACCTTTAGAGTTCCGTACCTACTCAAACGGTGCCAATAGGACCCTATTACCAATTACCTATTACGCATAGGTAGAGTACCTATGCGTAGTAAATTACTGACTGCCTCGGTGGTCCAGTGGCCGCAGTATGCGCCTGCTGTGCACGAGGTTGTGGGTTCGATTCCCACACAGGACAAAATTTTGTGTGACCCACAAAGAGTTGTTCTGAGTCTGGGTGTAATTTGTGTCCGTTAATTGTATGTTTGTAAAGTCCCCCGCCACACAAAGCTTGTTCTCTAGTGCGGAAGTTGTCTTTAAAAAAAAATGGTCTTATGCTCGTAAAATCCGAACAACAAGAGACCAGCCCCTCTTCTAGACAAGTGGCATAAGCGATAGTCAAATCGAAAAGTCAAAAAAGCTAATGTATGGGATTTGACGTAAGTTTACGACATTATATCGTTGACTTACGTCAAATCCCATACATTTGTTTTTTTGACTTTTCGATTCGACTTCCGTTTATGCCACTTGTCTAGAGGCTAAGGTCAGCTTAAACCCGATAAATGTGGATTTCCCCAGCATTAGGTCTTGAGCCATGGTTTTATGGCCAGCAGTGGACGTCTTCCGACTTAGGAGATGATGGTAGTCTGTTGCAGAAGAGTTCATATTTATGCTAAAGTATTGAAATGAAGTAGTAGTAGGTGGTCCTTGAATAATATTAAATACAATCATTTAAGCAATGAACTGACACCGATTATAAGAGAAAAGAACAAAACAAAGGTAGATCAACAAAATTAAATCAAATCAAAACGTCTTACGGCAGAATTATGTTTTATCAAAAATATACTAAAGTAAGCGGGGAAGCAAGTGGCAGTTAAACGATTTGTCGGCGTATTAATAAAACGATTAAACGAAGCTCTCCATGGTAATCTGAGAGCGACGCGGCGGGCGCCAGATGGCCACAATTCCCAAACTTTGATGACGACGCCGGCATCCACAGACGAGAACCAACGATTTGTAGACTTTTGTTGCCGACTACTTACATTTAAAAGGAACAAGTTGGTCGAATGCCTTTTAATTTTCCTTAATCGAGGTTGAGCTGTCGCCTTCCTTCCGAACTTAATGCACAAAACTTAAAAGCGCCGTATTATAATACACTGGTACATAATTTGTGTAGGTAGGTAATGATAGAGCGATTTTCACCGATGTCAATCGGCGTCCGTCGTTTGATGACTCATCAAAATTGCTTCCTGTGTTATTAAGTGCAGGAAATTGTGACTTCTCCATGGGCACACCTACCGCGCTAACTGCTTTTACTCTTCCCTTCATGCGTCTATAATCACCTCAGTAACTGCCGTATGTCTATACGGTACAACGGCAAAAGCTATGCACAATGGCAATCGTCTTAAATAATTATATTTATTTAAACTTTCACAATTTTTACAAGGAGTCTAATAATATGTTTTCAAACGTTCTCGTCAAAATCCGACCACGAACACGGTCGATACAATTCGTTCAAAACGTTGTTAACAAAATATAGGTAATCTATTAAAGTAATAACATTAATTTATTTATTTTTAGTCATAAGTGCTGATTGACAACGTCGAGTTACTACGACTCAAAGGTTTCGGCTAAAAATCAGCATTGAAAATTACATTTAAATCTCAGACAATGTGCATTTTAATACATAATCACATAAATTCAATTGTATTAAATCCAAAACCGCAAACTTTTCTGTATACTGTACATACGCTGACCCAAGATGAAACATCTCCATCATATAGTTATGTACTCATGTAATGAGCAGCCTTATCGCTAAAAGCAATTTCTTACAGGCAACCTTAAGATAGACAGCAAAGATACGGCTTGCCTAAGTTACTCATTTTTATTGTGGCTACACACATGTGTAATTAATCTAGTTAGTAACACCGCATGTTCCTATTGCTGAAAAGGAGAAGGCCGATGTAGACACTTTATATTGCAGTACAGTATTTTATTGACGCAAATCAAACACACATGTAACGAATGAATATTAAATTGCTTTATACAGGGAGAGTTTAGAACCTCAAAATTAAATATAACCGTCTATTTTTATCTGAAGGTCATCATCACACGTCCGTATTGTCCAAATAGAAAATACCAATGTATACACTGTCTATTGCACTACCTAATGGTGCCAACTCATTTATTTTTATCTAAATTTGAAATTTATGACGGTTGTCATTATTTGAAATTCAAATTAAAATCAAAAATAAATCGCTATGTCATGTGGCCCCATCAGACACACATCATGCGAATGAATATTTATAACAGCTTTATACAGGGCTGGGTAGTCCAAAACCCAAAATGAAATGTAACGTTTATTTTTAATCTAAAGATATGTACGAATATAACATGCTGCTATTGCTTAAATAGAGAAGGCCGATGTATACACTTTCTATTGCAGAACTGAACTTAATTAAGGCAAATAAATAAACAACAGACAGAGAACTACGAACATTAGATAGCTTAATACATGGCGGGTAATTCAAAACCCCAAAATTAAATGTATACATTTATTTTTTATCTCAACATGTAAAACTGTCCCTTCAGTATGTGGAAGGATAAATCCACGCCAAAACGGTAAATGGTGCTTGAGGCAATATCTCGGCAACAGCAGCTGTACAGTAATGGCGCCGACACTTTACGCGATGCGATTACGACCACCTAAACATTCATTACAAGTAATGTCCGTCATTTATCTGTCCTAATCACTGTGTGAGCGTTCGCCCCAAGCCTGTGCCTTACCGATTATTTTTAAAATAGACATCAACAAACTTGCATGCCTATTGCTTTGTATCAACATTATTATATCAGATTGATGACGTTCACAACGATCGCATCAGGTCTAGGTGACCTGATGCGATCGTTGTGAACGTCATATATCAATCCACCTATATAGAGGAGGCCGTCCACGCGTCCTACGCTGTCTTACTGTACCTAAGTGTTCGCCACTCGACAACCTATTCAACGATTACCTGTTCAAAGAGTGGCTTATAATGAGTAAGACACTTCAACTTACTTACTATTAATCAAACCATCACACCTTTTCCCCTAAAGACAGTAGATAGAGGTGCAAGATGTCCACATTTCGCCAGCTATGTTAGGCAAAAGTATTGCCATAAAATTCCAAACTGTATGATTCTACTGAGAATTTTCTACGTTAAAAAAACAAGTGCAATTTTCTCATCACGTTTTTTATTGCCCACAGAAACTCAACTACAACATAACAATACACAACGGTAACAATTAACGTAAATATAAGAACACAAAACAGAGGGTTAAAAGCAAGGGCGGCACACCTATAAGCCTAGCACGGCGTTAAATGTTTCACGGTTTAATCAAGCCCCTGCTATCAAGCAAGACAAATAGTTTACTCATCTGCATCTATACGAGTCGGAGCAACCGCAACAAAGCATCGATATTTTACCCTCACCTCCTTACAAGGATAATATATGTATCGAGTAGTAAACCTTTTTAACTATTGCTAATAAATCCAACAGTGAATTTCATTAACACAAAAAAATCATAAGTACCTAAAGCCGGCTTAAGCAAAGTACAGGTCGGTCGGCTAGTGCTCAATCGCGCTAATGGCAAGAACCGCAAGCGCAGTCCCCGGGGACATACTAACTAAATATGTAATGGTTATTCGAAGCGGTCTCGCTACACTTAGGCCCGGTTCAAATTGACCAGATAAAGTTACGTGCATGCCTGAAATTAACAATCTCATACCTTCGATTTTGTACATTAGGATTGCCGTCGTTTATTTAAACTATACTCAATAAGTACGCTGTATGGAAACATACATAAAAGGTCTTGTAGTTTTGTTCAATACAGTGACACGGAGCGTAACTAATCTAAACGCGGCACGCCCTCAAGTTCAAAAGAATTTTGAGAAAGTGCGAGTGCAGTAAAACAACTTTTGAGCCTTATTTTCTCGTTCCGAAATTGCAGTGGGTTTAAGCGAGATTTCATTTGTATGGAAGCCGGTATAATCTGGAATAATACCGCAGTAGCGGCACGGGCCTTCAAAGACGCCACTCGTCCGCGCGCCGCTTGCCGCCTGTAATGAGTTTTTTTTAATGCGCAACACATTCATGCACCATGTCGAGCTCCACTAGATTTAATGTAGTGCAAATGCAGTTTATAAAGCCATATAATTTCAGAATAAAATACTTAAACACAGATTACTTTGCACCGGCTCGAGTTTTATAATAATTAAGTCTAATTTTATTAATAACATTTTATTATCTTTTAGAAATGAACCTTAGCAGTCGTCCTCTCGTCTAGTGCAGAGAATGAAATCCAGCTGAAGCCGTCTTGATTACTGCGACCCGCCGCCGCGCCACCGCCACCCGACGGTTCAGAATTGGACGGATTATGAGGAATTTAAAGGACGATGACAATTTGAATATGAACAAGAAAAGTATCCTCCAAAATTAGATTAATTTTTCCCTTTTTGTGACACAAAAGATACATTCCCAACTAAATAGACATTCTAAAGCGTCTTCCATATATTGCACACAGACTGATTAGTTTCTTTGTTGTGTTGACGAATGTCTATCAAAATGAATTGCTTTTATATGGAACCCGCATAATGATATCATTTGTAGAAACAAAATTTTAGCATAAATGAACAAAGCATTGAAATTGTTACGCTCACTGCAATCTTTTAGAAGATAGTCTAGTTAATTTACGAGACTTATGACGTTGATATGACGTCACATGTGAGACAAAAACCATAAGCTTTACTAGTATATTGCGGTAAGAAGTAACATGAGGGGTCCGAGGTCTGTGCGATACACAGCGAGGCGGTGAGGCGACGACGTAGCAGCGGCTGAGCGAGCGGAAGGAAAGCGGTGCTAATTACTAGCGTCGCGTCGCCCGGAGCAAAGCCAGTGCTCGCATCCTCTTGCGGGGAGACACGTTGAAAGCAGGGGAAGTGTACTACGAGTCTATGACTTACTTGTAATGCGTCGCATATAATACCCTCGTAAGTCAAAAAGAGGTATCTCAAAATAAATATATTTCTGTTCTTTCTTGCATTTGATGGTTGATAATGTTGATATATTACGCACCTGGGTTAATCAAAATAACTGTATCTAAATTGAAACATTAAAAAGTCAATAAAAAAGATTTGTAAGTATCTCAAATCTAAATTTTTAAACTGTTATGATATCTCAGAAATGACACAAAATAAATTTATATGTTTGAACATATCGGTACTAATTATATTGATCCTCATAAGCATAGGTAAATCGATTTCATTTAAATTAATTTTCAACAAAAGCTTTCCTCAGATCTGCAAGCTCTATTAGATATTTTATTTATAGATAGATTCCGATAAAAACGATATGTAGTTGTATTTATTTTGATAATTCACCATATTTTACGAAATTTAATGTATTTGTTTCCATAATCTCGATTTACTCGAAAGATACTTAATTTGAGTTACCGCATTTTGGCTAATGAGGGCAGTTTACACAATACATACTCGTATATCATAATGTTCTCGTCTTAATTATAACAAAAAAGATTGCCAAGCTACGTCAGACGCATTGTACTTTTTGATCCAATTACATGCAACGAAACAATGTGTTTATATTTTGAGTTTACTATTGTAATACATATTGTACGATGTAGGTACTATCAGCCAATTTGGTGATCGACCCTTCTTAACATTTTTATGTTTTTTTTAAATTCCGCCTCAAAAAGGATAAAATGGAGGGTTGCATTTTCCATGATTTTTTTATTCTCTGGGTTGATGGAGGCGAAAATAAATACATACTCTGAATTAAAATTTTGAATCTCGGATTATGTGTATCACAGATTTTCAAAAACCATCTCCTAACAGAATCAAATAAGGCTTTAAAAATTGAATGTTACGCAGGGTAGTACAGGGCGTACGGAGAAGTGCGAATATTTGTCTATTAAACTCAAACTCAACTCAAACTCAAAGTCATTTATTCATTTAGATCAAATACATGATACTTATGAACGTCAAAATAAACAAAAGTCAGCATATTTTTTCCTACGGCCAATTCGCTGACATGGGTAGGGCCTAGAGAAGAATTGGCATTCTATTAGTAACTATAAGTACTAAAATAACAATGTTAGTATTTCAATCACTGTCTCACTTGTATTTCTAAATCCTACTAATAAGTGTCGAAGTGTGCACACTTTGACATTTATTAGTAGAATGTTAGTTACACTTTCAACTACTAAACGAATGTGAATGAAATTACACAGAGATAATTTTTCCCAGAAAAAAACCTGTACTCGTGGGGTTGTACTTGAGGGCGAAGCCATGGGCTGTGGCTAGTGATAAATATTGCACAGGAATACCATCTTGTGTTAAATAAACATTCTATGAGTGGTCGAACGCCAACGTGGCTGATCTTACGTGATTTCACTTATTCTAAATTGATGTTAAATCGCTTTTTGTTTGCGCATTCAATCCCGGAGCAATTTGTCAGTTAGGGAAACAATCTAATACAGTCAGTCTCGTTCTTTATGTCCCAAAGAGGATAATTTGAAAAAGGAAGTCTGTTTTGCAATTTTAAACGTTGTAAAAGTTTGCCTGACCTATGATTACGGATTTTTGCTGAGGTCCCGGGTTTGAGGCCTGGGTAATGGCCTGTGTTATTGGGTTTTCAGGAAAATGCTGGAAACAACTGTCTGTGTTCATACCTATGTTTGTCGCGCTTAGAAATTAAATTTCTTACAGCCAAATAGATTGGTGTAGTCGTATCTCAAGCGCTCATTTAGGGAACGGGTGCTTCATCACAAATTCTTGGTGTCAATGTTTTTATGTCGGCAACATTCGAATGTTGCCCCAGGTATTGTTAGCGTCCGCGTCCATGGACTTCGGTAACTGCTTACCACCAGGCGGGTCATATGCTTGTTACCACCTAAGTAGTATAAAAAAATTGGGACCTAACAAAGCTGGTTAAACTAGGAAAAAATATGACTACGAAGAGTTTATTAAAAAATTGGTGGTGTTTTGATACATTGTAGTTGTGGGGGGCCTAGGAAGTCGGTGTGGGTGCGAGGCGAGGGGGAAGCCATTCATAATATTGTAATAACGGCTCCCAGCAGTTATTCCGTGCTTAAACGTTTTACTGCGGTCATTATCTACCCGCTGAAAGGATATGCAGGCGATAAATTGTACACTGTTACCTATACGCGTATCTAAGTGTACTTACTTTATCTTTCATCTTATCTTACATGAGAATTTACAAGGGTAACTATTCAAACTAGTACTTGGCCATATAATCAAAATTCAAAAGTTATTCTTTTATTTTAAATTTTGAATATAATTCAGGTTCTTTTGTGATTGTTTTTTTAATCAACATAAAATTTATTTGGTACTTTATTTTTAAACAACACATCACCTTAAATACTAACAAAGATTTTTAACAATGCAATGTGGCAATGCCGCAAGCCTTTTGGGGCACTTTTCCGGTTGACAGTGATTCGGAGGAATATTATGACGCCTAAACTATTGCTTTTTATTTAATTAATTAGTTGAACTTTAGGTTTGGCTAGTTTAAATAAGTTTTTAATATTAGATATTCTTGAAAATATATATATATATAACTATGATTAAATATACGTACTATTTTTAACTAAACAAAATATTATTATATTAAAGTAATACTACATTGGAAAATTCTTATTCGAGCGTCCCTGCACATTCTGTTTACTATGCCTGTCAGTCAAAATTCTGAGGAAGACATTCTTGTGCAGTATATAAATCACCTTGGAAGAGGCCTCCCCGTGCTGCATCCTACAATTCATAATTAGTCCCCTACGACCTTTCTGCCCCAACAGCAATCAAAATGCTATAATATATTTTAAGAAAAAGAAAACGTGGAATAGAGCTATTATTAGAACTGACGTGAACAAAATATATTGGAACGTATTTTTGAAATCGTATCATCTTCCCTATCGTATATTTGTACTAAAATAGATATCTCAATGTGCACATAAAGGGAACGCGCCTTTCCTTTAGCAATAAAGAGACCATTTAATCGAAGCTTATCTGCCCGGAAGCATTCATTAGATGATTGCACCATTACTAGTGGACTTTTCCGATGAGACTCCGCCCAGTTTGAACGTTTATTTATAAACCGATGAATGATATGAAAACTAATCAATTATTCTAACTGATAAAAGCCTCAAAGGTCAAATATATTATGTTTTAGTTCAATATTGATTGCTACATTTTGCACCTATTACGTATATATTTGCATCACTCAGAAGCTGGCCTGAATTTGGTTGAAAATGCTTTTAGTATTATGCCTACCATTGCACTTTTTTAACCGACTTCAAAAAGAGGAGGTTATCAATTCGTGTGTATTTTGTTTTATATTTTTTTTAAATGTTTGTTACCGGATAACTCCGTCATTTATGGACCGATTTGAAAAAAACTTTTTTTGTCTGACTGGACATACTGCCAGTTTGGTCCCATTATCATCAAAATAAAGTTCTGATGATGGGATCCATGAGGAATTGAGGGAACTCCTCAAAAGTTATAGGCACACATATAGCAATTTCAATATTTTTAACAACTAATCAATCATTTGCATTCAGAAAGTGTAATTTGGTGAAGTATGTATGTAACTGATGTAACTGATGATGAAGACCACAGGTGGCCATCTGAACTTTTCAATAATAAGTATTTTACTGATGGCGGTTAGATAAGTTTCGATTATTGTTGCTAAGCAACTATTAATAAGAAATAATGACGTGAATGAATTGAGCGCGGATTGCACAGATTAAATATTGTTTTTAATACCTACTTGACCTGTGTTCAGCAGTTGTAACAAACAAATATTTGAAAATTTTACAACTTGCCGTACTGAACTCGGTTTTTTTTTTGTTAAAATTATTTAATGTATGTTTTGAAATCGTTCTAAATGAATTTAGGTTGTCCAAAACTACTCTAGTGTAGTCCATACTAATATTATAAATGCGAAAGTAACTACATACATATGTATTTGTTGGTTTGTTTTTTTTTATATATGTATGTTTGTTTGTTTCTTACCTTATCATGACTAAACGGCTGAACGGATTGTAATGAAATTAAATGAGGAGATAAATTAATCTTGAAGGTGAAGGGTACTTTTTATAGCGACTGTAAAGCAAATCAGAATTTTTTGTCAGTCTTGTATTGGAGATAAAAGCCACAACACGCCGTGCAGTGGGCAAAGCGACACGTGTAGTCTTATTTTCTTTTCCGCCATGTCCTTAAATACGTCTAAGATGACCCGAATTGGCTTATCAAACTAATGTAAGTGTCTAATAAAGCGGAAATATGGAGTGAAGACAGATTGGGCCGTGTAAGTTGTACTATTGGTCCTAAATCAACATTGTATAACAGCTGCTCAGTGTAAATGTCTAGTAAATACGATAGTGAACAAATATGAGCGAGGACGAGACGGGTTTGGACGTAAGTAGGTATAGTTGATATAGTTCAACGAGCGACCCGCGTGCCTTTGTGTGTCTACTTGGAAAATGTTGTTACTTATAAATCAGTATGCTTCTTTTATTTTATTGTTAGTAATTTTGGTTGGGCTGTATATGTTTTGATTGTATTTATTATTATAAGCTTTTATTTAGCTTGCAATGTATGTTAGTTAGTTAGTATGTTAGTTTGTTTAGGTGAAATCTTGTAAACTGTTATTTGAAGCACTGCCTGGTATTTGATGGAGCTGAAATTTGGTATACTGACGTAACTTCGGTGACAATGCAATAATATGGTACCATGGAGCTTGTCTGTCAAATGGTGGCCATAGGAACGCTTCAATGAAACAAGATAGCCGCGTCGTTTTTCGGTTTGTAGGATTTATCTTGACAAGTACTATCTCAGGTGTTCAGGACATGATGATGGAGTCGGAAGGTGGCCATGGCAACTCTTCAACGAAACAAGATAGCCTGTCATGTTAAGGTGTTTTGGAATTATCTTGACGAGGACTATATTCAGGACGTGATGATGAAGTACGAAGGTGGTCATGGCAACTCTTCAACCAATCAAGATAGCCGTGTCATGTTTGGGTGTTTTGCATTTATCTTGACGAGAAGGTACTATATTCCTAGATTGGTGATCAGGACGTGATGATGAAGTCGGAAGGTGGCTATGGCTATTTTAACTACATTTAATGCATAAACAACTTATACATAAATACACTATAAAAGCTTGTATTTAATAACGTTTAAAGCTAATGTTAAACGTGTTTTTTTTAGATTATTGTTAATATTTTAGTTAGCGGAAAGTAAAACCATCTGACTTAGCCGTATGAGATTTTCGCTCTCATAAGTTTCGCTTTCGAAACGACATGGCTTTTTTGACATTTTGCTAGTACGAGTTTACCTCTCCTCTTTAACAAAACAATCATAAAACAATAAGGCATCGTTCGGATATGCGTTAAAAAGCGTTGAATTAGAAGTTTGTTGAATTTTACACAGCTTTATAAAAAAACTTCACATTTTAAAAGTGCTAGCGTACGACTATATATTCAGAAATCAATTTGTTTCACTGGTTAGTGACTCTGGCTGCTAAGTCTAATTTGTGTGATGAACAAGTTTCTTTTTTCTTTATCTAGGTGTTATTTGTCTAACGGAAGTATATTATGTATGTTGTATTTTAATACATATATACATGAGTTTGTTTACCAGATGTCTGGTTACCTGGCAAGCTCTATTTGGTATTGGTATGTCGGGCTGGTTTTCGCAACTCCGCCAACTGTTCAGTTCGCGTATTTTGCGTGCGGGTGGCTGGCAGGGCTTTATTCCATCCACCCCAGCTCGTCGAGAAAAGCCAGCTGACTCTTGAACATTTACGTCTGGTTTTAATATTTTATCGTGTGCGAATTAACAGTTAAGGTTCAAAATTACAGCTTTCTTTTATTAAGGATTCGAAAATAGAATACATACTTTTTATAGAGATACTAGATCTGTATAAAAATTTTACAAAGCATTTTATTTATACTGGCAAACAAGCCCGGCCCGCCCGATGGTAAGCAGTTATGCACGTTTGCAACACCAGGGGTGTTACGCGTTGCCGATCCTATAAAAACCTTATAACTCCTTTCGTGAAGAACCCCATGCTATAGTCTCATTGGAAAACTTCGGCATCTCATTCCACAGCCTAATCGTACGTGGTAAGAAATTGCTCTGGAATCTTACGGTACGGCATGTTGGAGGTGCAAGGCTGTGAGGATAAACTCCCTGTCGTTACCCGTACAACTTGCATGCATTATAACACTATTGAAAAATGCAAAAATACGTTCCGCCATAATAGCTACTCGAGCTACTCACATAACCGCATCTTTAGAAAACCCTCCATAATATGACATCTAAAGGTAAACGTATAAAATCTATAAAATGGTTTTATTTTTTCAGTGGCCAGTATTATTATAATATAATAATACTGGCCACTGAATTTCTTTGTAGGTTAATTGGTTCTTAATATTTCAAAGTAACATTTAAGTAAATGTGAATTTTAATAAACTTAGAGGTCACCTGGTGGTCGGAATTCATCGTAATCAATTAAAGGAAACATATTTTCATTTTTTATTGGTAACAAAAAAAAAAGAAAATCGCTTGACAAACTGAGGAGAAGAAACTGGATAGTTGTATCCCTACCTCTTTAGATACTGCAAAAATGTAAATTATATAATTTATCAAATTGCCCTAAGTAGTATAAGGCACATTATACATTACTTGATAGTAACAACGATTTCCGATTCGTGTGGTATAAAACCCTCACCTAATAAATCGATTGCATGCAAAAATAGTGTGAACTTAAAACAGCAATATGAGGTAAGCAGTTCAAAAATGGTGCATAGTAGTAAGCAAAGTGCGGACGAAGCGGCGTGGCGGGGAAGCGGCCACCGCGCGCCGGCAGGTGGCTTAAATTACCGCATTTGTTACACGTTTACACGAAACTGTATCAATATTTCATGTGGATTTACACAAGCTATCGCGATGGTTTGCATTTTGCTATCCTTATAATATCTACGCAGCTTTTGATAACAACCAGCAATAAACACCTAGGTATGATTTAATTTATTGCTGTACGCTGTACTTGTGGTCTAGTAGTAAAGGTCACCTTGCACCACCGTCACCAACACCATGCTGATTATTGTTTGGTTCGATTCCTACACACGACAAAACTTTAGGTGATCCATAAATGTTTGTTCCTAATTTGCGTGTACTTTGTGTCGTGAATCCCAAAAATAAAACAAAGTCCCGCAACAGAATTCTCTAGTGCAGGAGTTGTGTTTAATAATTATAATAATAAATGAAGAAAAACAAACTAAGAAAAAAACGGCTCCCTTAAGTCTGAAATTTTGATTGATTCCTATGAGAGCACGATAAGCCGTGTGTCGTTGGTTTGTAACGTCATAACAGTCATTTACTACAGTCGATATAGAACTTCGGTACCCTCATCGAATGAATCTCTCATACTCAGTGTCTTATAAGCACTGTGAGCACAACTTATGGCTTAACGGCTTGTAAAATTTAAAATGAGCCAACACCGCGATATGTGTTGTGGGTTCAAGTCCCACATGTTTATTCATCCACATATTATATGAGTCCGGGTATACTTAATACTCACTCAGTACAGTCCGTGAATTGTATATTTGTAAAATCCACCACGAGACACGGCTTGTTACCGTCTGCATAAGTTGTCTTTTAAATGAAGAGATAAGTACTTATATCAATCCTTTAAGCTGTTTGAAAATCTCTAATACAGCACGTCAATAAAAACAATTCAAGTGAAGCAACACGCCGAACTATTATTTCAATAAGACAGCGCTGAATCCCTACAATGACAACTCACTCAAATGTAAACGCGAACTATTTCCATAAGAAAGGCATTGCGAAAGTTTTTCAATTTTCAAGTGACGCAGGTATGATGGAGAACTTTGGCTTCGGACGCACGAGACGCGCCGCCGCCACCGCGGTGTTGCGGTTGTCGGCACCCACCAAACTACGCCGCGTATTGTTTTACGACAACTTTATTAGCTTCAACTATACCTTGCGTACTTCTTAGTCTGTGATGTTAGATAATCACTTCTTTAAACATAGCTATGGATTCTATTTTTTTATCTGAACTACTCTAGTTTATCTTATATATTTTTCTATAGGAAACAGTAATGTTATTTAGACTAGATGATTAGTTCACATTAATATGGTACAACAAACTACGCTGCGTATTGTTTTACGACAACTTTATTTGCTTTAATTATATTCGCGTACTTCTCAGTTTGTGATGGTATATAATCGCATCGTTAGACATAGTTATACATTATATTTTTTAATCTAAACTATTTTATTTTAATCATTGGTCTCTTGCTTATAGGCAACGAATGTTATTTAAGTAGACTACATAAATTAGGCAGAGAGTTGCTTATTAAATCGTGTTACCATATTTACTTCCCTTACGGGTTAGTTTTTTTTTTTTTTTTTTTATACTACTTGTGTGGCAAACAAGCATACGGCCCGCCTGATGTTAAGCAGTATCCGTAGCCTATAGACGCTTGCATTACCAGAGGTATCACTTGCGTGTTGCCAACCCATTTTTTTACACCAGGGCTTTAAGATGGAAGTAACCCTGGGATAGGAATACGTTTGTTTCAAAACGCATTCCTAAATGAGCGCTGGAGACCTGTACTCACACACAGGAACACAACTACACCGCTGTGTGTAGTCATTTGGCTGTGGTCTTCTGTAAGGTGGAGGTCCTTCCCCAGTCGGGCTTGCTCGCTAGTATGGTGCCCTACCTCTCTTAGAACATCGGAATGACCGTCAAATTAGCCCAGCTTGACGAAGACTGTCTACCCTCGAGGCGACTGACCCCCTTTTAGTCAGGCTTCGGGAAGTGACGATCCCACCGCCCATTGGTGTGGGTATACGCGGTTATGACACCGCGGATATCTACACTAGTGCAATCAGTCAACCGAACAATGGCGGTCAATCCATTTAAACCGGGCGGAAGGAAAATTGAGAGACATAGGACGGGCAGCAGCGTCCCAATGTAAAATCTTCCGCCCCTGCGATCGCCAACCCGCCTGCCAAGCGTGGCGATTACGGTATTATCCCCCCAAAATGAATCACACCAGTAAAAAACGGCCCCTAGTCCCTGGCGGCCCCACTATTCCTGGCTCCGGTAGCGGTCACAGTAACGGTGGGGCAAGGGGTGCGAAGAATCTCCAGCAGAGGCCAGGCTACCACAAACAACGAAAACTGGCCCTGGCAACTTATAACACGCGCACACTGTGCTACGGTCTCTCCAACGGTGCCAAATTGACACTCGAAGTCGAAGTGTTGAAGTGTTTGTATGAAAACGCCACCATGTCAGTCCATTTCCTAGATCAGTGCTCGAAGCCTATCCGATTGCAGCGGGGTGTGAGACAGGGAGACGTTATATCTCCGAAACTGTTTACCGCTGCATTGGAAGATGCTTTCAAGCTTCTGGATTGGAATGGACTCGGCATCAACATCAACGGCGAGTACATCACCCACCTTCGATTTGCCGACGATATTGTGGTCATGGCTGAGACCTTGGAAGACCTTGGCGCTATGCTTGATGGCCTTAGTAGAGTCCTACAAGTGGGTCTTAAAATGAACATGGACAAGACCAAGATTATGGCAAATGTCCATGTCACACCTACCTCTGTCACAATTGGAGGCTCTACACTCGAAGTTGTTGACGATTATGTTTACCTGGGACATACAGTCCAGTTAGGTAGGTCCAACTTCGAGAAAGAGGTCACTCGTCGAATCGACTCAGCTGGGCAGCGTTTGGGAAGCCAAACCATATTTTCTCGTCGCAAATACCGCAGTGTCTCAAGACGAAAGTCTTTGACCAGTGTGTGTTGCCAGTGATGACCTATGGATCCGAGACGTGGTCGTTCACTATGGGCCTCATGCGAGGGCTCAAAGTCACCCAAAGAGCAATGGAGAGAGCTATGCTTGGAGTTTCCCTGCGAGATCGAATCAGAAACGAGGAGATCCGTAGGAGAACCAAAGTGACCGACATAGCTCGAAGAATTGCGTCAATTAAGTGGCAATGGGCAGGGCACATAGCTCGCAGTACCGATGGCCGTTGGGGCAGAAAGGTTCTAGAGTGGCGACCACGTCCTGGAAGACGCAGTAATAATAATAAATAATAATAATAATAATCATTTATTTCAGGAATTACATATTTTACATAGTACTTAAAATACAAGTAGATTACATATTCCCATAGATATATACCTTACAAACTAACATATATATTATTATAAAACTTATAACTAAACACATTTCACCGGTGTTGTGTTACACTGCGTTGTGTTGTGCAAACGTCCGCGGAAACGGCGATACACAACACCCTGCGGCCAAAACTCTTCCTTGAAGAATGTGTCGAAACTATGAGTCGGCACCCGCACCACAAACGAATTAAAATTCGTATTATGACGCGGTACCAACTTTTCGACCCTTAAAGTCCAGTTGACCTTCTTCTTGATGTACTCCACAACGTCCTCAGCCTTTGTGGAGTGATGCAGACGGGACACATATAGCTGCGTCGTAGGTGTTGCAGGACGCAGCTGTATACCAAGTCCAATCGCCGCGGACCCGCACTGATTTTTACAAGGAGGCTTCTTTTTCTTCCTCTCGACCTTGATGAAGCCGTCCTTGTCAGTCTCCTTTTCCGGGACCCGCAGTTTTGTAGGCTTGTGAATGACTTCACAGCGACTCTGTTTACCCCTTTTTTGTTCTGGCCGCTCCGAGGATTTGTTGGTAGCGGCAATATCAGCGTAGGCACGTTTCGGGGTCGTCGTACCTACACGCTTTGAAGTCTCTGCACTTGTCGATGCAGGAACGGCGGCGTCACACTTTACATCGCATGCAATGTTGGTAGTCGGTGACGAAACAGCACTCGTCGGCGTAAAACTGCTGATGTTACAGTTTTGTGTTGTTTGTTTTACATTTGCGGTGTCAGGTGACCTACTACTTGAAATAGCGTTGCGCAACAACACTATTTCAGTACGAAGTCCACATATGGTGTTTTCCGAGACCTCCAATTTGGTTTGCACCTCAGCCATGCTCGCTTTCAAGACTGTGATGTCCTTAAGCAGCCTGGTTACATCGACGTGGTCGAACGTGACAGGGGGCAACCTATGCAGCTCCTTTGCCACGAAAGCGGGCACGTGGTCAGGGTCGGTTACCTTTAACAAGGTGATGATGTCCTGCACACTCTTCTCTGTGCCATCCCTTCGTCGTGATGGCATCTCGTCCAGCTTATCAAGCGTCTGGTACAGCAACTTCTTGCCACTGCTTATCTCTTCTTCTTTGAAGTTTGACTTGCAGATCTGCAGAATGCTGACCTCGTCCATAGTATCAATGGCATGCTGTATGAATGCCAACAGCTCGTTGGCTATGAGTTGCTGTGAACTCATAGCGGCGGTATCGGGCAGCGGCTACAGCCGCGCAACACGTGAATTTACAAAATTCGTATAGAACAGGAAACACGTCCGTACACTAGCGCGCAATGATTGCGACTATGATGCAGTGTGGGCAGGCCTCCAACAAGGTGGACCGACGACCTGGTAAAGGTTGCGGGCAACCGATGGACAAGGTCAGCTCAGGACCGAATGATGTGGAAGACCTTGGGGGAGGCCTATGTCCAGCAGTGGACGTCTTGTGGCTGAGATGGATGGATGACATAAATTAGTTTAAATTAATAAGTTAGATTTAGACACCTATTTAATTAAATAAACAACATACTACGCCGCGTATTGTTTTACGACAACTTTATAAGCTTCAACATATTCGCGTACTGCATATTGTTGAACATAGCTATGGATTCTGTCTTTTAATCTAAACCAAGTATTGTAGTTTATTCTATTGTCAGTGGAATGAACGAAATATTTTATTTATTAAAACTTTCTGCAAAAAAAATTGCGCAAAGTGTAATTAATGCCTAAGGCATATATTTGGGCTATATTTAAGTCCACATCATCAAGTTAGATATACCTAGACATATTTTATCTAACTAAGATATAATATATTATAAATCTGGCTACCTTAGCGTAGTATGCATATAAAAAGTACCACTTAAGGATAATGTAGTTTCCTATTAGTAAATTCAATTTTGCAAATTCTATCACTAATAGTTTTAGAGTTTGCGATGTGATTAAGGCTGCATGTGTGTTCATCCCGACACCGCGAGTGTTATGGGTTTAATTCCCACTTGTTTTACACACAAATTTTGTGTGATCCATAAATCTTTGTTCCGAGCACTTGTTTCCGTGATTTGTAAAGTCCCCGCACTATAGGGCTTGTTCGATAATGTGGGAGTTCTCTTTAAAATTAAAACTTGCAAATTTTACCTATTAATAATATTAGTATAGTATTGATAAGACGACATAATAAAGTAAATATACCGTTCATTTTTGCGTAATTAAAACTTAAAAATGACAACACGTCTCTTTAAATACATTTTGCTCCTAATGTTGTCGTGGAGCGCACTTTTATTTAAATTGATAATAGCTTGTACGTGGGTAGGCGAGCGACGCGGAGCGGTGCGGTGCGGCGGCGAGGCGGGAGCGACGCGACATTATGCACCATCACGCGGGGATCACGGGGATTGTTTCCTAAAACAGGATTGAGTGGGGAACAGTGCCTGAATTAAGCGGA
Source organism: Trisateles emortualis (assembly GCA_947095525.1). Taxonomy (NCBI): domain Eukaryota; kingdom Metazoa; phylum Arthropoda; class Insecta; order Lepidoptera; family Erebidae; genus Trisateles; species Trisateles emortualis. The sequence continues at coordinate 11,695,247 of OX352736.1, read as the reverse complement.
AATTCAACAAATCGCACTTGTTCCCCTTTTTCATGTGACAGTATTTTTACATTATTCAAAACTGAATAAAGCCTTTATTGAGTACACTATTCTTTATTCCTTTGACAAAAGTTTGTATATTATACAACTAGGAGCACGTCTCGGCTTCGCACGGGTGGATATTTACGTAGGGATCTCGTTTTTTTTTTAAATAAAATATAGCCTATGTTACCTACTGATAATGTAGCTTTCCAATGGTAGAAGATTTTTTTTTAATCGGTCGAGTAGTTTTTGAGTTAAAGCATAACAAAAAAAACATTCAAACAAAAATCAAATCTTCCCACTTTATAATATTATATATTATAGTATAGCTATTATAAAGATGATTGTATGAGTATGATATTATAAAGAAAGATTAGCAACCTTCATACCGATAATTTGGTTTTATTTCTTATAGATTTCAAGTATGAATGCGACTAATGATAGTATAAGAGATAGTGATAGATAAAATGAAGCTACTTAGCTTCTCTTGACGACAACAGTTTCCGCGCGCAAGTGCATCTACGTTTTACTCTATAATGGTAATATACTTGTTGGGTTTTCTATTAAGAAATTCACAAAAGATGCGCCCAAGGTTTTAAAGTTGGTGGTACTAACATCTCAAAATGCACGGTCGCGTCGCCGCGTCGTGTTTTAGACTGAGGGAATAAAGAGAGCATCCGTATTTACTCATACAATTGTGTACTGTTATTTATCAAAAATAAATAAGTAAGTACCTACGCTTTGTTCTATAACATAAAATGGTATACAAATAAATGCAAATAACTAAAATATGAAAAAAAATTGTTCCTTTTTTATACTACTTGGGTGGCAAACAAGCATTGATTTTAAGCAGTTACCGTAGCCTATAGACGCTTGCAATACGTACAATCACTTACGTGTTGCCGACCCATGTTTTTACACCAATGCTTTAAGATGGATAGGAAAACGTTTCTTTCAAAACGCATCCCTAAATGAGCGCTGGAACGTTTATTTTTATCACAGTAAGTGTGAAGTAGCGGTGGCCGAGTGGAAAAGTAACCGACTTGCACGCAAGAGGTGCGAGTTTGATCCCGGGTGGCAGTACCAATGTGAATTTCAATTTATGGAGTTTATTTGCACTAATCAAATGATTACCATCTGCTAACGTTGAAGTAAAACATCGTGAGTAAACCCACTTAGAAGAAATTCACTCTTGATAGAGGAGAGAAGACCCGTGCTCAGCAGTAGGACATAAATATATGGGTTGCTATTATTATTATTAAGTAAGTGTACATACTATAACAGCAAACTAATTATAGGTAAATTGATTGACATCATCTTTTTGGCTTATCTACTACATTCACAACTTATGACCATGACACATAAGTGTTACTTTGTAACCTGAATGAATAAATGAATAACCGTTGAATAAAAATGCATGTCTAAATGAGCAATGGAGACCTATTTATATGCACATATGGAGCACATTTCTAAACTCCGTGCTAACACATACATATGTAGCTCGAATCGAACTAAGGATATCTTGACCAAATGGGTCGATTTAACTATGATACTTTTTTGCTATTATATTGTGGCCCATGTAGTCGGTCCACTACTCTACTCTTCTCCGTGTAATAAAGGCCGCGGACTAGAGAACAGTTGCCCCCTAGCCCAAACATAAATGCAAGCTTATGCCGTGGGAAGACCAGGCAGTAATTATATTAAGTAACTAGGGATCGCCCGTGACTTCGTCCGCGTGGTTATTTGGAATATTTTCCCCGATTTTGCAACATATCTCACTACTGCTCCGCTCCTATTGATCATAGCGTGATGTTATATAGCCTATAGCCTTCCTGGATAAATGCACTATTCAAAAAGATTTTTTCTAATCGAACCAGTACTTTCTGAGATTAGCGTGATCAACCAAACAAACAAATAAACAAACTCTTCAGCTTTATAATATTAGTATAGATACAATTCAACACGACGGAGAGATATCAGGCGTAGGAATAACGACTTTACATTCTTTCCAAATCACAGGGGTATAAACGCCTCCAATTTCTAAACTTCGGCCATCTATATTACTCGTATAAGTTTCTCAGAAAAAACCCACAAATTTTGCCTCGACCCGAGATTCTAACCCGGGATCTCGTGATCAACAGTCGACCAACGACCAACGATGACTAGACCAACAGTAGGTACCATAGTCTCTACCTAACTTGATGGGAGACGGGCGTGATGATATGTATGTATTAGTGTACTTACTAACTGCCCTGAGCCTCTAGACAAGTGGCATAAGCGATAGTCGAAGCGAAAAGTCAAAAAATAAAATGTATGGGATTTGACGTGATTTTATGTCGCAAATTTACGTCAAATCCCATACATTTTATTTTTTGACTTTTCGATTCGACTATCGCATATGCCACTTGTCTAGAGGCTCAGAGCCTCTGCGTATGCGATAGTCGAATCGAAAAGTCAAAAAATAAAATGTATGGAATTTGTCAACTGTCATTTCCCATACATTTTCTTATTTGCCTTTGATACATATTATCACGCCCGTCTCCCATCAAGTTAGGTAGAGTCTCTACCTAACCTGATGGGAGACGGGTATAGTACGAAAATTGCTTTGATCCAGACATACTTATTTCAATTGATCAACCTCTTCATACATGAACGTCGGTTCTCGGTAATTTTAATTTAGGCCAAAAATTGCGAACTTAGTCGATGTATTAGGTATACATTGACTATACATATTACATATACCATAAAACAAAAAGTAATATCACCTACCTATAAGTATTTGTAGTTTATCAAAGAAAACAATCTGAGGACTTCACTCACATTGCCCTTTTCTCTTTTACTTATCTAAAAAATGCCAGCGTGGATGTCCCTAGGGGCTGACATTTATCAGCTCAATAAAAGTTCCATGAAAACATTCAGTGACATCCAATATGATTTCATCGCTGTTTCCAAAAAGCCCCAAAAAGACGACATGAAATATTTCTGGGTTATTATTCGTTTGCTACTTTCTTATGGACACGTAAACTTTTATGTGGAACCTAAGGAGTATTAGAATTTTCTTTTATATTGGGAGACAGACAGTCGTGTGTGACAATCGTAAAAAATAAATATACTTTCATAAATGTTTGACTATCAATATGTGTTTATGAATGATTTGAGCTTTTGCCGATTGTTTATCTAAAGTTGGGTATTGTTAGTTCGCCAAAAGCGCTCAACTTGACAATGGTGAACTATGGTCATTCTTTAAGTTCACTACTAAGAACTAAAATTATTTTGACTAAGAACTAAAATTTTTTGTTCACTACTAAGAACTATAATTGTTTCTCCTCTAATATACATACATTCCTAAACTATTCATCCGATTGTGATAGAACTTTGGTTAATGGTTCTGCATAAGACTGCAAAGATTCCTAGCTCAAAAAACATAGGTTTACGTGTGAGAGTAACAAAATCAAATCTTGCACCCCACAGACAATTAAATTATATATTTTTTATATAAATAGTGACAAACTGAGATGATCCCCATCGATAAACTAGTTTGCAAATTTCAACTCTAAGAACTAGATCTTCAAACGATATAGTTCGCGAACAATCTAACTCTAACAATATTCAGAAATACTGAACTATTTTAAGTTTAGATTATTTATTCATACACAGCTAAACACTGGGTAGGCCCGTCGATAAATCCTAACGTCTTTCAAAATTCAATAGCCTTATATTTCAAGAGGGAGGCCGCCGGTCGGCGGCCACACATTCACCCGTACGGCACGAGGAAGATATCACAGAGGTAATTACTGTTGTCAGGGTCGTGTCCGCTTTAATTATTTACAAGTTTATATGAACGTGTCAGTTAATGACACGTTAACGTTAACTAGACTTCATAATAGAGAGGAGCCCAGCTGTTTCCAGAGCATTGTCGAGTTATGTCCCGCGCGAGACAGGCGCCCGATTAAAAATGCAACACTTCAAAACGAGGTGGATTCGGCACCGGCGTCGCTCGCGCATGCCAGTGTTGTTATAACGCTGGAGCCGACAGCTCGCTCACACATACTCGCGCTTTACATGTAGCTGTGCTTGATGCATTTATGGTGTTAATCTTTTATGTGAAGACAGATCTTAAATTAAAGTGTCTAACTATTTATAGTAAGTTCAAAGTGGATTAAAATTACAGTGCTAAATTGTGTAAATAAAATTGAAACTAGCCACTCGTTGAAATTGTGACATGAAAGCCAATTTAGCTAGTTTACAAATTCAAGCGTTGACGCGGGATAAAGCGCGCCATTTATTTTTAAACCATCGACATCAGATCGATAGCAACGTTGGTACCTACTGACATTCATAAAACAGAAACGCGGCTAGCGAGAGACAGGAACGCTGCAAACGTCGGTATTTTATTTACGTGGAGAGCACAGCTATACCCGTTCCGCTTCTATTTTCGCACTATATCGTTTATTATGAGGGCCGACGGCGATGGCGGCGGCTTGGGCGCACTGAGGGCGGCCGCCGAGCTCGAGTCGAGCGCAGGCCACTCCACCGCCTGATATTATATTCTGGAGCACGCCGCCTCACCTCGCTTCGCGCCAGATATTTCGAGTGTTGCTTCCACCACCTATGAATTTACCTAGTCTCAGTCAAAGCACACGCCCGGTGCAGCCGGCCGCATTGCTCAATTAATGTTCACCTAACGATACTATTTTACTATATTGCAGTTTAACGCTCAAAGTATTGCTTGTTGAGAATCATATTTAGTTTTAATGGCCCGACAGTAAATGGGATTGTGAACATTTAAATTTAAAACATCGTACATTAGTTCCGTGGTCCATGTGTTTAATTAAGTGCGTAAAACACTGTTATTGTAATTTGCATATTCAATGTCATGGTCTAACTACATTGGTGGACTAGATGATATCAATTCTGGGTACGTGACACTTAATACTAACTTTATTATAATTGTCTGGAATCCAAGTAGTAAATAGATTCATCTGAAACCTTTAGCTTATATTTACACCCCTTTCTTTTTTTTATTTATGCAAATAATTTAGTAGTTCATTAGTTTGATTTTGGATTTGTTAATAAGTCGTAGTTATAGTAATAACCTCATAATAATGATAAGAGTAGATATATTAATAATAACCAATGGTAGAAAACGTTTTGACTCATCGACTGCTTTATTCTGCAAGGTACTCTACTACTCTAGGTTGTAATCACCACAGCTATATACCAATGATATTTAATGCGATTATCGTGACAAATTAGCATACGGCCCGCCTGATGGTAAGCAGTAACCGTAGCCTATAGATATTTGCGATACAAGGAGCATTACTTGTGCGTTGCCGACATACATCTGGTAACACCAGAGATTTGGGGAAAAAAAAGTTTTAAAAAAATAATAAAACTAATAAACTATTTAATAAATACAATGCTGTTGCATAATAGCTAAGTGCAAATTGTGCATATGTTTCGATTAGAAGGTCACTGTAGCTGGTAGCTAGTGAATTTCATGTGCATAAGAGGATTAAGAACCATTGTTGCAACGTCAACAACGCGTAAATGATGCCTCTTGTATTACCAACGCCCATAGCTCCGGTAACCGCTTACTATTAAGGGAATCGTGTACACTAAAAACAATTATGCAGTTTTTTTCCAGTCCGGTTTATTTTGGTCTGCTAAGTAACAGTGGACTTTGATAGGCTGATTATGATAAAGTAAGAACGACGCAACTACATTACCCAAGTCTACGGTAGAAACGCATCTAAGACCTATAGCTATAGACGTACTTTTCTAAAAATGCATGCAGTTGCATTGTTATTCGTTTACGGAATTGTAAAGAACAAGAAAGTTTTTTTTTATTCTACTTATCTAAGTAGAATTATAAAAAAACTTTCATCCAAAAAATGGTAGTAATTAGGTATCCCTATAATAGAAATCCTTCCTTTCCTTTCCTTTAAAAATGGTTCCCTAAATTAACACTGAACTCACCCGTGCGTAGCAGTGGGACGTTTATGGGTTGATATGATGATGATTTTCTGTACTCACGCACAGTAACATTTTTTTATACTACTTGGGTGGCAAACAAGCATACTACCCGCCTGATGTTAAGCAGTTACCGTACCGATGGTGTTTCTCTAGGATACAAAAATATTACTTTCAAAACACATCCCTAAATGAGCGCTGCAGTCCTGTACGCACACACATTCAAACAAATACACCACTGTTATATAGTTATTTGGCTGTGGTATCCTGTTAGGTGAAGGTCCTTCCCCAGTCCGACTTGCTCTCTAGTATGGTGTCTTACTTCTCTTCATAAGAATAACTTCACTCATACGTGCAGTTATTTGCGAATCATCTTCTGTAACGTGTAGATTCTTCTCGAGTTTTCTGCTGCCAGTGCTGCTCCAAATTTGCTTGATATTTTAGTGCCCCAGCTCTTTTAATTTGAGACACAATTAAGATCCCTTTTAATTAGAGGTATTACGATAATGTTTTCCGACAGTAAGATTTTTTTTTTAAATTATAACAGCATATTATACTTTTGTACTGAGATGCGATGTTATGTTATTGGTCTAGTAAAACAACGTAAAGGAATATAGATAGTAGGTTAGAGTGGGCTATTGTATAGTGAAAGCTTCTTCAACAAAGCCTGCGACACCGATAGCGACATGGCTTGGATGACACACTAACCACAAAACGTTTGAGCCACGAACCTTTACGTATATGTATATCGCTTGCAAAGATGAACAGGCCGATGATATTATAGTAAGAAAGAGGTTTAAATTGTTGATGATAATGGCGCTAATTGCTATCATTCCATTTTAGTCGGCTATTAGCTATATCATTCTTTCATAATAGTATAAATAATAGATTTCATACTTGAAATCTATTATCTATACTATTATTATAATTAATATTATAAAGCTGAAGAGTTTGTTTGTTTATTTGGTTGAACGCACTAATCTCAAAAAGTACTGGTTCGATTAGAAAAAATATATTTTTGTTGAATAGTGCATTTATCATAGAAGACTATAGGCTATATAACATCACGCTATGATCAATAGAAGCGGAGCAGTAGTGAGATATGTTGCAAAATCAGACATAAATCGAAATTACCACACGGACTAAATCGCGGGCGACCCCTAGTTCACCTATAACTATGTACGCGTTATAATAACGCAACAAAACTAAACGGCTTAGTATAAAGATAACTAATTTTCGTTTAAAACTTATAATTGGTGTGAACTACAAAAAAAGTAAGAACAATTTAAACTATTGACCCCCTCACATTGTTTTGTTTCAAAATTGTTGTCTGTAATATTCTGCTCCCAAACATTTTAATTTGGTTTCTTTGGTTTACTTGTTTCAAAACTTTTAATATAAGCTTTTTTTTTTCATGGACATGTTTTTCATGAGTTCTTAGTTAGGTATTGATTAATTATTTTCGGTTGATATTATTTTATGACTTTGGAAACAATGCGGGTTACTGGTGACCCGCAAACAATAGATTTTCTATTATGTCTGCTGACATAGCGTTCAACATGCTTCTAAAATAATTTCTAATCGGAAGTTATTTTGAAAAGGTATTTTTATTCATCTGACCTGATTATTTATGATATCTGTTCGCCTTGTCAAATTAGTTCACATTTTTAACGCTAGGGTGAATTTTGACCAAGAATAAACCAGTAAAGAGAAAGTAATGAACCAGTTATGACGAAAACTGAATTCATCATCTCAACCCATAAACGTCCCACTGCTGAGCACGGGTCTCCTTCATACATTTAGAGAGATATTAGCCTGCTATACCACGCTGGCCCAACGGGTTAGTATAGGGTTTTGTTTCAAGTTTTCCCTGTCATGTAGTGGATATTGTAGGCCTGACTTACTCCCGTAGTCGACTCTTACGACTCCCTCGGGATGGAACGGGGTGGTGATTTGTATTCTTAATCCGTCACCACACGGACAACAATTACGTACCTACTCTAATATATATACGTATAAACGTCAATCACAAAAGACCCGTCTATTTCATTTGCTTTACTTGTGTTGTGTAGTAAAATCACTAGAAATACTAACTGAGTTAAAAAATACTGACACAGAAGGTAAATCTTTTGAAAAAGGGACAAAGTACTACAGTACGTTATGTAGATATTCTATTTATTCAAATAATAAGTAAATATTAATATTGTGCCTGATAGTGGTTAAGAATACGTTAAGGAAAGCGTTTGATGTCGGTATATTTAGACTTATAATTAAATAAATCACATTCTTCGACCAAACTCTTTGATGTTTTAATATTATTAAATATTTCAAAGACAGTTTGTAGACAAAATCTTTTGATAATAATGTAGAGTAAAGTACTTAGAGCGTTCCAGTAAAAATAAGTTTTTTATACTACTTGGGTGGCAAACAAGCATACGGCTCGCCTGATGTTAAACAGTTACCGTAGCCTTTGGACGCTTGCAATACCAGAGGTATCACTTGCGTGTTTCCGACCCATTTTTTACACCAGGGCTTTAAGATGGAGTATCCCATGCATAGGAACACGATTTATTCAAAACGCATCCCTAAGTGAAGGCTAGACACAGCGGTGTAGTTGTGTTCCTGTATCTACTCACAGACAGGAACACAACTACTTACTTTGACTGTGGTCTGCTATAAAGTGGAGTGGAGTCCCTAATCGGGTTTGCTCACTATAATGGTGTACATATACCTCTCTTAAAATATTATAAAATATTTTATAAAATAATCAATATAATATTCATGACCATTTATTTACCAAACAAAAATAATATAACCATAAATAAAACCATTAAAACTGTTTGCTACTCACGAGAACAAAAAAGCAAAAAAAATTTTAAAATTGGAATCTGTATTCTGTAAGCATGTTTAAAACGGGCCGTAGTTTGAACTCTGGATAATACAGGAGAAGTCGCAAAAGTGCATTTCGTTGCGCTAGTCACTCATAATTTAGGTATTAAATACATTTTATTTTTTAACTAAAAATATAATTAGGTCAGTCCAACCCGAGTTCGTAATAAAGATTGTAACATATGTATTTTTTTTTTAATAATTTATTAAATAAATAAAAATAGTCAAATCTTCTATTCAGATTTTCTTTTTTTAGAAACTATTGACAAGTATTTAATTTTATATCAATAATACAAATTGGAAACTGTTTCTTATTCCCCTTTGATATAATTAGCTACTAAGTGCTTATGGGTGCGTTTATTACATGAACATAATTAGTATCACGCCTTATTCCCTGAAAGGAAAGACAGAAGTGTATGGCATACGCTACGTATGGAAGTTCCTATGTAATAGAGGAAGAATTTTTTGGCTTGCCAAACGATATGGCCGGCTATTGCCACTTCAACTTAGACTGTGGTAGAACAATGTAGCTGCAGTTTCTTATTATTTAACACAACTGTAAAATAATGTAGAGTACGCTTCCTAACTTTTTCTATATTATTTTACAGTTATGTCACGTGGGTAACTTTGGATGGTTTTTTCTAGATCGTAGAGTGACATTAAGGTTTTTCATTTAATCAATAGGAGACTCGATATAATTATATAATTTTAACGAATATTGTTAATTTCAACTCTTTAGACGTCAGAATAAAGTTAAAAATACAATATTCAATATTTATAACGAAGCTATTTCCTCTGCTAACACTGAACTGAATGATTTATTATCTGTTATAAATAGTCGTAAGACATCTGGAGCATTTAGGTTAAAAAACTAGTAAAAATATTATTTTAGTACACGTCAAGCACTATACTTTTTTCATATTGTCTGTGACAAACAAAAGTGTGGCCCGCCTAATGGTAAGCAGTTACCGTAACCTATAACTACAATAACAAGAAGATTACCCGCGCTTCGTCAACCTAAAAAATAAACGTGGAATAGAAAAGGTGTTGTTGAAGTGAAGTTCTAGAATTATTTTTATATATAATTTCTGTCCATCCTAAGGTAGCCTGTAAAAATTACTTTTAGCGATAGGGCCACCATGCATAACTTTTTAAGTATGTTATAAATCAATGTGCATTTTGATGTACAATAAAAATAATGTTCTGTTACCGAAGAGAGGACTCCTGAACTATGACGTCAGAACCGTAGCTAGTCTCTGCCTGTGCTATATTTATACAAAATTGGTTCGATCGATAACTTGAAATATATCTTCAATTAGAAGCTGGCTTGTCTAGGTGAGAGACATTTCATATTACATTAGATACTATGCATCTATTCAACTATGCATTTAGGTCAAAGCTAATTTACTTACTGGGCTTTTGGGGCAACTTTCTTCTTACTTGAAGTAAAGGTAGGTCAGATTTTAAATGCAGCAACTGTAAACGAGAAAGGAGACTGACTAAATGGATAGAAAGAAGAGTCCCGTCCCCAACAGAAGGACATATGATGAGAAACAGTTACTATAGCTTATGTACGCTTGCAACACTGAGGGGAATTGCTGATCCCGTAAAAACATTTTAAGTACTTTTTAAAGAGTTCTTAATAATGGAGATAAATAACTCTTTATTGTACACCAAAATACATATTGCTTACATAGTTTTGCTTAAATACTAATGCACAGTGGGCGGCCTTATCGCTAGAAGCATGTTTTTTATAGGCTACCTTAGGATGGATAGAAAATATATATAAAATTAATTTTAGAACTTTGCCTACCTTAGGATTATTAGTACATTGTACAAGTCCAAAATTTCCTCTCACTAACCCATTTCGTGAGCTCAATTTGCTAGCATGTATCGATATGCACCAACGCTATCACTTTAAACTGAACGAAGTTTATTTTGGATGTGTTCCCTGAGCTCGGGTTGAAGGAAATTCATTTTAGGTATCGGAATATTTTATAAAATAGGGCGTAAATAACAAAGTCGTTTGGCCCCGTTCTTTCCCTCGGGAATATAAAAATTTCAAAACTTAGATGCTGCTGTAGAATATTAAAAAAATAATTACTGTGCGTTTTAATCTGCATAATAAAATAGAAAGCTTGATTAGATAATTAAAATTTTAGTGCAATGATTGTTAAATCGATGTGTTTAAAGCATATTCATTTCATGTCATCTCTTTTCAACTTGTGCGATCATGACAATACAGCCAACAAAAAACCTAAATTATTTTTAAACGCTTTTAATGGTTTTCAAGATTTTTATAGTGTGTGCAATTAATTTCTCAATTTTATAATGTATTAAAAAAGTCAAACACGTGCAGTCAAAAATATAAATTATTAGGTTTAAAAAGTTTTGACTGCGCGTGTGGCTTAGTGATTTAAGTAGTGGCATTTTACAATGTGAGGTGAATTGTAATTTTTTTAATGTACTTTGTATCAGTGATGAAAAACCTCACGGTATTATCTACAAATATAAGTAGAATAATTCTTTGTTTCAAATTTTTAACATAATTAAAATATCATGGCATGATAAAGTCAATTAAGAGAGGATTTTTTATATAAAATGTTAATAACAACATTCGGCCTACTTAATGGATGTTTTTCGAAAAGCTCCAGTGTTATATTCATTAGTGGGTGTTCGCCGCGCGGCATTCATTAGCGTACAACAGTGCGCTTTATCTGCTAGTTTTGTCTCGTTCCTACCTTGTTTTTCATTCAATTACAAGCCAACTAATTGAAAAATCACACTGGAGAGAAGAGAATGTATTGTGAACGGAAAATGCGAACAATATATATCTTACTCTCGATGTATTAAAAAGACAAGTAGATAATGTTTGTTCGATCTTTTTGCTCTTATACTAATTAGCATAACATAAGATACCCTCATGCTTCTTCCCCGAAATGCTAGGTAGAGATATCCTCGATTCGTCACCAATGTAAGGTCCCATGTTCGTTCCCCACACAACACTGGGGAACGAGCCCATTGCCAGGAGCAGTTTCAGATTCCATGCTGGTAATTTTCTAACAAAAAATCTAAAATTAAACCATGGCTTCAAACATACGCGCAACTTTATGTTGCGTAACTAACGAGGTTGCTACTAATATAAGCATAAAAGTTTAAACTTCGTGTCAATTCAGTATAAATATCTGGTGTTCATTTAAGTGCCTTGGTGGTCCAGTGGCCACAGTATGCGCCTGCAGTGCACGTGGTTGTGGGTTCGATTCCCACATGTCTTATGTGACCCAAAACTTTGTGTGACCCGCAAAGAGTTGTTCCGAGTCTGGGTGTAAGTTGTGTCCGTTAATTGTATGTTTGTAAAGTCCCCCGCGACACAGAGCTTGTTCTCTAGTTCGGGAGTTGTCTTTACAAATAAATAATTTAAAAAAAAAATTGAATGTGGTTTTAAAAAAACCTATTCCCATAATACCCCATAATAAAACTAAAGAAACCTTTTCCTATCCTCGGAATACCTCATCATAAAACCCTTATATTGGAAAATGACCAGTTTTTAATGTGACGAATCTGGGAAGATGACGAATTAGGAACAATTCAAATACACATCTTAGTCTTAATACATGATTACTCTTTTAGAGCATATTGTACCTCTTTTTACACGAGCAGCTTGTGGGTCGAGACTCTACGAAAGTTTCGATTGGCGCCTTGCGCATTCAATGCTACAACGCATTTAGGGCATTGTTGGGGCTGCCACGTTATTGCAGTGCGTCAGAGATGTTCGCAGTAGCAAACGTCAATAGTTTTTATTCTATAATCTCTGCTCACCAGAAATGACCAGAATGGGCGATAACCCCAATAGTATTATATTAGCGGTAGCCGACAGCGGGAATTGTCCTCTTGACGGCCAACTAACTAAATTGTTAAGACCTGTCGCAAAATGCACCTAACATAGTTTTCTAGGCCTTTACTAACTCTATTAGATCATGTTGTCTTAAATAAATAAATAATAATTATTATTAATGCTCGGGTGATGCCTTTATTTTGCAAGCGTTACCAGGCTACAGTCACTACTTTCCATTAGACAGGCCGTATGCTTCTATGCCACTTAAAAAGTTTTAAAAACTGTCACGCTAATCACGTTGTTTGTGGTCTCTAAGAGTGCAGATGAAGGCAGTGAAAAATTCAAGCTTAAATGCTTTATTGACATAAACATTTTAAGAATTCCTCAACTCCTGCGCTAGTAATAGCTGTGTAACATCTTAATTAGGGGTACTGCATCGATTGTGAAACGGTTAAATATATCCCCATTTCACCATATTATGTTTACAGTGACCTACTTAGGCACTAAAACAACTCAATGTCGGCTAAATCGGCCACTGCAGTTAAATCCCGGGAGGCAAAGTCAAAGTCAATACCTATTGTTTAATATGAGAAATGATACTTATGTACGAGTATGTCACCAAAAAAGATAATCTATCTATATATTTCTAGGATATCTATTTACCTACGGCAAGTTCGCTATCATATGTGGAAAAGAACTGGCAAGAAACACACGCGTTCAATCCTAAGGGATTGAAACTTTCATTTTTACAGGCATCTATACTAAATACTAATTAACAGAGTACTTTATGCTATGATTTTTCTTATCGAATGGGTAGTCAGTTAGTGACCAAGATCGCCCATATAGACTTCTGTCGTGATCCGTCAGGGCTTTCTGAAACACGGAGATTCTTGATAAAATACCACTATAGGATAGCCGCGCTCTTTGGTACCTTAATCCGCTGATCGTTTACCGAATAGCGAGTGCACCTAGCTATGACCACCTGTATATATACTGTGGTAATATCCACATATGTATATCTTTATATAAAAATAAATCCTTGGTAACTGCATCACGCGTGAACGGCAGGACCGATTTCGCTGATATTTTTTTTGCTGTGTTCTTTATTGTCAGGACAAAGTTCTTATGTGAAAAATAAAAAAGGAAGCTGCGCAGAATATTTGAAATTTTTTGATAGCTGATCACAAGGTGGTACAATGTTTGCCGGGACAGCTAGTAACTAGCATCTTTAAAGTAAGATTTCTACTAGTAAAAATAGTGATATTTATGCGATTTATTTGCATCTGGATATCGAAGAATTTGTGTACAACAATGCAAGGCTGCAGGTGGTAATATCGGGCCCAGGGGTACTGCATCTATACGAGTGCTAAGCCTGAGTTATCGGTTTCACATGTTTCATCGTTAACTTTGGTATTGCTGAAATGGTAGAAAACTTATTTTTCATCTGCTTTACACGATACTATGACGGATAAACTTAGTAAATACTTACATGTTACTAAATGCTGAGATGGCGACTTATTCAGGCTCGCATATATATGTATATTTTGTTAAGAAGGTTTAGTATCCGTTAATTGTATGTTTGTCTGCGATGCAGGGCTTGTTGGCTAATGTGGGAGTTGTATTTTATACTTATTTCTTAGGGAACATTTATTTCATAAGATATTTACATGAATAGTCATTAAAATAAAAGTAAATTAACCTAAACTACATACAAACAATTAGATATTGTATTTAAAGGTATTAAGCTATAGATGAAATATCTGATTGAGGTCGCAGTTCTGAGGAAAGGTGCCCAAAAGACTAGCCACATTGCCACTAATGTGTTGACCCTATTAGCATGAGTATTTTTTTTTTTTTTTATACTACCAAGGTGACAAACAAGCATACGGCCCGCCTGATGGTAAGCAGTTACCGTAGCCTATGGACGTTTGCAACACCAGGGGTGTCACTCACGCGTTGCCGACCCTTTAAAAACCTTATAACTCCTTTCTTGAAGTATGAGTATTTCTTTAACCTTTCTTTATTTATATTAAATAATTTATTATTTCGTCTTTTGCAGAACTAAAGTTAATTCCAACAAAATAAGGGTAAGATTAACAAGATGAGTGTTGAGGACAGTGGGCCGAGTGCTATTCGCGGATGGGGCTGCACCCCAACAGGCGACCCGCCGCAGGCCACGGCCACAGATAACACAAGTGCAGGATGTTTGCCCACTATGTTTACAAGAGGCTGGAGAAGAACCACACTGTACGGCATACTCGTGTTCCTTATGCTTCTAGTATTTCTAAACATTGCACTGACTCTGTGGATCGTTGGTGCATTGAAACTTACTATGGTAAGACAGATACAATTATTATTATTGTTAACAATTAAATTGATGGTATGACTGGGTACAAAATACATAATTAACTTACTTTATTAAAAATTTTATGACGTATGGGCATCATTTTTAATGACGAAACGGAACAGTGACGAGTCCGGTACTAACTAATTCTTTTTACTACAAGTCGCAAGCGAAAGTTTGTTTTTTATATCACGTTTGTAAACAATAAGATAAATTTGATTAAGTCATCATATATTATTTATGTGTCCACCATCTGGTGTTTTTATAAATCAATATAATTTTCCTATTTGATTTTCTGGACAGTAAAGACATCAAATATACCTATAAATCTGCCATCTGTCTATTCTTAATCTGCCATATTGGTTTTTATTGGTAGTACAGCCATTTTAGAGCTTTTTAGACGTACACAAACATTTCTATATAATTTAACTAAGTGTACAAAATTGAATTGGCTTTCAATTATAGAAACGGGTTTAAGAATATGTATAAAGAAAAGAGTGATTATCTAGTTAGATTTTTAAAACTTCCTGGCTGTTCAATCAGAAGACGCTCTTTTGAAAACCTTGGATCTCAAATAAAACATTGTTTTTATTGCAGAATGGTATTGGACCTATAAGAATAGTTAACGGTGGAATCCAATTAGATGGGCAAGCATGGATTACGGACAACCTTGTAGTATCAACAATAACCTCGCAAGCTGGTCAACCGATCACCCTCCATTCACATCGCAATTTTACTGTAAAGGTTGCTGAGCCTGACCAGGCTGAGTTTTCGAAACTTTTTATAAGTTAGTATACAATTATATATTTATAGAGAACTGTAGAAAATACGAGGTGTATTCTCTTCACTCTATATTTTTCCACCATTATTTTTCGTATCTCGGGAAGTATGTAAAGCCATACAAAGCTGTTTTCTGCGCCTGATCTCTCTTCGGTCGTGTTGGATTGCCACCCCATCGGACTTTGACAAAGCATCTGTATTTGCTCACACATTTGAGCACTGTAATATATCCTGCGCAGTTGGCTAATCATTGTTGGGATTGGCTGAAATTGTTCTAATCCGATCACAGCTAAAAAAAACAAATTAATGGCAATATATGTGATTTCAACCTTATCGCTGGCAACATAAGACTGGCTATAAAACCGACGATGAGTAACATTGCAGTGAAATATTATAAAAGCACACATTACATATTTACAAGGGCAACGAGAGCACTATCATTTTCTAGTGCGCATTTTTCCTCTCTACTGGCTGCGAATAAGAATCACCAGCTAGAATCTTTACGGTCATAAACAAGCTTAATTTCAAAATGCTTTCCAGCTTAATGTGTTAAGAGTAAATATATGAAGTTAGTGTTGTCCAGGCCCATCTATAGCTGCTTATGTCAAAGATTTCCAATACAATTTATATTCTATGGCACAATTATTGTACCTATATACTTATATTTCCGCTGCTCTAATTCGACTGGCAAAAAATTATATACCTATTTTGAACAGTGATAGTATTGTTTAGTATCAAGACTGCAATGGCTATTTACCATACTACACACGTGATTTGGGTATGGACACAAGTTTTGTCATACATACCTACTTCGTGACCTGATTCAAGCAAAGCGGGAGACATCATTTATGAACGACATAAAAGGAATATTTTGTCAAAAGCCCAACTCCAGACTTTTTCTTAGTCTGTTAATGTCCACTACTGAACGTAGGACCTCCCCCATATGTTTCCACAAAGGCCAGTCTCGAGCAATCTGCACCCAGGTCGGGACCGGGTCATATGTCTACTAAGTAGCAAATCGTCCCACACTGCACTTTCCTGAACGTGGTCGCCACTCGAGAAGCTAAAGCTCCAAACTACATTTGACTTAATACATCTGGCGAATTTAGGATATTTAACGCCTCTGCCTTCTTTTTACTTTTGGAGCAAAGACTTGAAACCATAAACTTTATTATCATATTTTCAGATCGGGACAGCATCGAGTTCAGTGGTCACGCTTTGCACGTGCGTGACGCGCGTGGCGCGAGCGTGTTCCAAGCGGCGCGTGATGAAGTGCGCGTGTTCGCTGAAGCGCTAGCAGTCGACGGACCTGGTGGTCTCAGCGTGCGCAGTGCTGTACAAGTGCCACATGTACATGCACCGCCTGCTTCTAACTTAACGTACGTATCTATAGACATTGGGTACTTCCAGAAAGCAGTTAAAGGGCGAACGCACGAGCGACACTGGTGTTGTTAACCATAGGTTACGGTAACTGCTTACTATTAAGTTAGCCGTATGTTTGTTTGCCTCCATAGTAGTGTAAAAAATATATGGCCTGTCTAACTGATTCAACAACGTAGAGCCTAAACTGCTAAAGCTACAAAATTGAAATTTAGCACAACGTTTCCTTAATTGTTGTCAATCAAACTCGATTTTTAGAAATACAATCCCTAGTTTGAAACTTTGGTATGAAAAAGCTAAATAAGAAAATAATACCGGAACGCCGTAACGTAAACATTTACGTTTTCTTAGGAAACTGTATAAGTGATTCAAATCAAATCAAAAAATACATAATAATAATTTTCTGTGACTACTCACACAGCGCCATCTGATCCCATATCAAATAGAACCTGTACTATGGCAACCAGAAAACTGATAAACATACTAATATATTTCTAAATACAATATAGATAATTGACATCCAGACAGAACAAACAACCGTACTCATCTTTATATAACTACATTGATTTATTTATTTTTTTAGATTGGAGTCCCTTACAAGGCGATTGGACTTACGAGCACCTCAATCTATATTCCTTGAAAGTCGAGCGGGCAGTATCGATATAAGTTCACACAGTAATATTAAGGTGGACTCCATCGTCGGTGCTGTAAGTATACCTAGCATTACTGTATAGATCGTTTCATGAAAGGTGAACTAATACCGTCTAATACTCACAATAATTATAGTAGGTGTTGATTTCTTTTTTTATAATAGCTATCGTGGCAAACATCGGATCGCCTAATGGAAGCAGTTTTCAGTAGCCAATGGACGCTTGGGAAAGAGGAACTTCAAACAGATAAAAAAATATCATTGAAATCGGTGCAGCCGTTTAGGAGTTCAGTGGCGTGGCATACACACGTAAAGAATAATTATATACGATATAGATATTTGCGATACCTATAGGCATTATTTCGTCATCGCAACTGACTTTCGTAACCAGTTGCGATGGAGAAATAAGTTTTCCTCACTTAGAACCAGTTGCGAACTAAGTTTTTTTTTTCCTTCACCGTTCTGAAAATCGATATCCGAAAATATTGTAAAGATTAATAATTTTTATTTTTTTACAGATTAGACTCAATGCTCAAACTATAATTATAAATAATTTAAAAGAAGCCGTTACAATTGATAAGCCGCAGAAAAACACGAGGAACAATAAGGTGTACCAGCTATGTGCCTGTGCTTCGGGAAAACTATTCCTGGCTGCACCTGATGCGGCCTGTGTCCGCCACGACGATGACACTGAACTGTGTCGATGATGGTCACACACAAGGCAGATAATAACACACAATGAACAAGCCATGAGCGTCTTAATCACAAACATTATCTCACGAATAAATATTGTGCCAATAAGTACTTTAAAAGCTCGTATGCAGTAAGAAGTTTGCGCGGGAAACAAAGTACGCGACCGCTCTATAAGGCTGAGAACACAATTACCCAGCGCAACGAAAAACGAATGCGTGATACGTACTACAGCGTGAATACTGCGATAACGCGTATTTTTATACTAATTAAACTACTAGCATACAACACTCAACAGTAACCTCTGGGATAACGTTTTTCGCATGTGTGTTATCTACCTTAAAACTCACATACATTAGATAAAAATTCCTCGGAAAGCACAAAGGAATTATGTTTGGAGAAAGTTAGGGTGCAAGCTTTTGTGTGAATATTAGTAGGTAAGTAAATTCAATGTGATTTTTTGTGATACAAAGTGGCATCGACAAATATTAATGTTAAAGTTTTTCAATATCATCGGAAATTGCGAACATATTTTGCCATTGCTACAGATTCCATCTCCACACAAAATTTCTTTGAGAAAAAGTAACGTAATTATTTTTTAGAATAAAAGTGATCTTATACAACTATATAGTATTAATAGTTATTAATAAATAGATATTCAATACCATGTAGTGTATTAAGAAAGTTTTATAGACCATCTGATTAAGATGTAAAAGTATATGAGTGTTGATTAATTTAAAGATAAATTTTTGTACACTTTGCACATTGGAATTTTATAAAAAGAAGTAAGCATTTATTATAAAAAATATTAAGAATTTAAACGCCATTTATACAATGCATAACAAAAATTTGCAAAGAATAGGGCGTCAAGCTAGCTTTGTTTTTATACCTTACCTGAGAACCTTAGTCAAAGATACGTCTCACTGCAAGTAAAAAGGCGTAGGCGAAAAGTCCCTTATCAATTCTTAACCAAATTTGAATAAACACAAAATGATAAAATTACTTGATTAGCTTTGAATTTATTGCATCGTGTAAATAAGCCTTCAAATGATAGACTAAACTTTTAAATAGTTTTAATTGCACTTTTAGTTGATCACGTAATAATAAATATAAAATAATTTATTTACTAATAAAGGAGAAGATATATCATGCTAGCTGAAAATGCTTTAATCTTTAAACGCAGGCGCATGCTGGTTAGCAAATCAGCCCCTCTAGACAAGTGGCATAAGCTATAGTCGAATCGAAAAATCTAAAAAGTAAATGTATGGGATTTGACGTAAGTTTACGACATTATATCGTAGACTTACGTCAAATCCCATACATTTGTTTTTTGACTTTTCGATTCGACTACCGTTTATGTCACTTGTCTAGAGGATCAGACATGCCCTAAAAATTCGAGGATTTATACTCATATATTAATTAGATGTGTTTAGTATTTGTTTTGATTCATGCCTTTTATATTATAATCATTCTTATGATTATCCGCCTTATTTATTAAATATAATAGACAAACGGCCCGTCCCGGCTTTGAGAGAATGTACTTTTGTTTGATTTCGTAGAAATCTTCATTATTTGTTAAAATATTATAATAGTTACAGGACTCTGCTGGCAAAATTACTTTAAGTATCGTTCCAATAGTTTTAGCATTTATTCATTAGAAACTAAAATACTCTTAATAAAATTTGTGTAGATATACCTACTATGGATCTATTTACTTTTAAATTATAAAGGATACCGAGACGGACTAGCAGATTTAGAATCAAAATTTAAGTACTCATATATTAAATTTTATCATTACATATTTTTAATGCATAAGCCAAACTATGAAAGGATCGCGATCGAGCGCGAACGTTTATGTGGGTGCTGTTAGTGTGAATTGATCCTTAAGGCACTATATACTTATGTTCCAGTCAGGGCCTGGTTTCTGACCATGACGTACCATGACGCCCTTCTAACTATTGATTTTTTATCTTAATTTGAAATTTAATAAATGGCAACTTTGAAGCTATGTAATAAAGGTGACATCTTACGAATTCTAAATTGAGATTAAAAATCGCACTTAGTTACCGTGTTAGATACATGGACACAAACAAGCTCAAAATTGTTGCTTCCCTGACTCATACATGAGTGTACAGCACCTAAAATTTACCGGATTATTAAACATAGATAAATAAAATATATAGATTTATAACTATTAAGTTTATCAAAATAACACCAATATTAGTAATAATAGAAACGGGTAATTGTTATTTTAGTAAATTGTGTAATATATAATTATATACATTCGTGTTTTATTTATTTGGTGTTGTAATCACACCGAGGAAACTCTACCTTTATTTATGGAATTCTAAATGGCGTTTGCACGTGTTCAAGGTGGTCACATCGCCTCCAAGACCGCGCCGATTATTGTGAATTTGATTTCCACATGGAACAAATCTTTGTGTTATATTTATTACACAGTGCTAACACATTTAAAAACAAACCTTTTTTTAAAGACATCTCCCGCACTAGAGATCAAGCTCGGTGTCGCGGGGGATTTTACAAGCATACAATTTAACGGACACAATTTACACCCAGACTCAGAACAAGACTTTGTGAGTCACAGTGTGTGGGAATCGAACCCACAACCTTGTGCACAGCAGGCGCATACTGCGGCCACTGGACCACCAAGGCAGTCTGGTTGTAGAATTAAATAAAATGTCAAGTGAACGAAACAAACATGAAACTAGTCGTTTCCCTGCGGGTGATGGCCGACGCGTATCGAGTTAACGACGATTGGAACGCATAATATCAACGATATGCTCGTTCTACTCGTTTCAAACAAATTGCCATTGGATAAAAAAGGGTAAAACGTCTTCTAGATCACACATTTGTTAACATTACCAATATTTTTATGGTGAGGCTAAAATACCAATTTAAAGTAAGGTGAAAAGATGTTTTTTTTTAAAAGACAACTCCCGCACTAGAGAACAAGCTCTGTGTCGCGGGGGACTTTACAAACATACAGTTTACGGACACAATTTACACCCAGACTCAACAATTCTTTGTGGGTCACACAAAGTTTTGTCCTGTGTGGGAATTGAACCCACAACCCCGTGCACAGCAGGCGCATACTGCGGCCACTGGACCACCGAGGCAGTCAAATTTACCAACCATTGTAACATGCATATTTTAGAGAAGCGGAGTCTTCTAATACAGGCATTGTATGTATAAAAGGAAGCTTCAATCACAAGCACTGTATAACACAAGTTTTGGTAATGAAATTTAAAAACATTGAATGTGAAAAGAGGTTTTATCCGCAGTCAAAAACTTAATTAAGTAGACTCAATTAAGACATAATTTATCTCCTGTAGTTTCTTTTATATGTACTACTGCAGTGATCAAATGCTCACAGCCTACCTGAAGGTAAGCAGTAATCGTAGCCTATGTGCGCTTGCAATAGGTACCTTGACCATCACTCGCGTATTGATGACCATTGACCATACATCTTGTAACACCATCGTTGTGTGTTATGAATATAAACGATATTTAAAAAATCATTCCCTTAAATGAGCTCTGGAGACCAGCCACTCTAGACAAGTGGGATAAACGGTAGTCTTACAGAATAGAATAGAAGGCAAATATAAGTTTACGATATAATATATTTGTTTTCTATTCTATTTGATTCGGCTATCGTTTATGCCACTTGTCTAAAGGGCTAAAAATAATATTATTGTACTTAGTACTTACATAATTAACGTGTACCTATCAATGTACCTATGTAACTTTGCCCTCTTATGGAGAATAAATCATTTTTCATTCATTTCATTTCTATACTTGAGCACAGGCACACAATATCTTTATCTGTGACACAGAATCTATACTCATATTATATATGCGAAAGTTTGGATGCTGTTTACTTAATGACGCCAATGCGGTTTAAGCCCGGAAAAAACTATTCGCGCAGATAAAGCCAAGGGGGGAAACTATTTCTAAATATCTTCAATCAAATAATAATCTTTGACATATAATATCTGCGAAAACTAACGTTATTCAGCTTAAATCATATGATCATTAGGATGATACGCTCGTTACCAACAAATACAGCAATACACTACACTAATTCTTAAATAGTGTGGAATAAAATCCCTAGCGTGTGATTAGTGGTATCAGTAGCTGCACGGACGGGACCACCACTGGTTCTCGGTAATTAGAGCCTCCGACCACGGCTCACCACGGCCACCGGCCACCCTAATTGAAACCGCAACGACAACATTTTGTTGTCGCTTTTTTCCAACGTCGTTAACGAGGACTAACATTAGGATTGCTTCTTTAAAATTTTACTTATTTCCTACACGTTCGGACGTTGGAACTGGTATGTTATTTTTAATTGTCCAACCAGTACTTATTCATATGTAATTCTAACAATTGTCTGTCTCTCTTAGGCTGTACCAATGTAAATGTACAACCAGAATATTGTAATAGTGAAACGTTCACATATTCTATTTATATGTTGTACAGTATAAATAATAACGCAATGGCAATAGCCAAAAGGAGACAAGCCGAACGAGTGCCCTCGTTGAGACTGAATTTTATTTGTTTGCTTTATCCTCCGTGTAACATAAAAGGAGCTGTGAGCTGTTACGTTTATTTCACGACACTCTTTTTTTTAGTTACGACACAATAAACAAAAGACAATCGCGCTCAAATATTTGAACACTTTTTGATTTTTCGTCTGTTTATCTACCGTCTGTACTGTGGAATAAGTGGCTTATTACACAGTGTTGCGAGCTGGCAACGTTGCATGCTGAACGATATTGGTATTTGTAACTTTGGAATATTTGATCAGTATTTTATATGACAGTAAGTCATTTCCTGAAAACTAAACAATTTTGTTTACAAAGTAACACTTATGATGGTCATAAATTATAAATAAGCCCGAAAGATGATAATCGGCCTTCATGTAAGAATCAGCTAATTTACCTACGGCTAGTTCACTTACTTCGAGCCATTAGAAGAACTAGCAAGTAACCCAAGCCATTCTTTTTAATCGCCTGATAGTTACAATCGTTTGTTAATTACAATTATGGTAGCTTGCAAACTGATAGATATTAGTACTTATAATATAACTGCATAATGTAATAATTAACTCCATATTTTACATTCTTGAAACGCCCATATAACGGGTCGTGTACTGGCTCATGTATTCCACAACGACATGACTATTATGGTTGTTGTTGAATGTTTCAAGTTCCGTACCGTTTTCCCCGTTGTTTCATTTGTCGCTAAGGGCACAAGTTTCTTTACGACTCTCCGGATACCTTTTAAATGCGCTCCCTACAGCATCTCGGCCTGCCGTTTTATCAGATCACCTCCCATTACACGCGACATGCACATATGTTACTACGATTTTTTTGTTTTCGCGTTTCTTTTTATTTGGATTATAAAAGATAGTATCTAACACTACTGTCTATTTTGGGTTAGGGTTGTACCATATTGTAGTTACCTATAGGTAACTAGGTGTCTCGGGTGTTTGTTTTAGTGTTTTATATTTAAAACAATATATATATTGTTTTAAATATAAAACACTAAAACAAACACCCGAGACAAAGAAGCATACGACCCGTCTGAGAGTAAGCAGATACTGTAATCTATGTAGAGCTTGCAATACCTAGGGCATCACTTCAATGTAACCGATCCAAATATCTTTTAACAATAAGGTTTGAAACTATTGCATAGCTTATATCGCGGACCTTGGGCGTGGAGACCAAATCCAGAAATTCCGTAACGAAAATAACTCTCACTCTCACTCCGACCGGCACAGCGGTGATACTTTTTTTAATGACGGATTCCCTAAACGGCCAATAATAATATGTCAAATTTGTGTAAGGAGGTTTTGATCTAAGAGAATATTAATGTGAAAAAGATTATAGTATAAGGAGTTTTAAGGAATTATTACAAGCATTCATTTTTATTATTATATATTTTTATGAATCATTGAGAATAAAATAAAATGATTTAGATAATTCTGTAAAGTATTTTTTTATTTGTTTCGATAAAAAAATCATACTAAAAAATATGCAATAGCTTTACCGCGGCAGTCCCCGAGTGCCACACGTCTTTTTTTTATGAAAAACCCCTGGGATAGGAACACGTTTCTTAAATATGCATTCTTAAATGTTTTTTTGTTTTATTTGTCATTAAACATTTATACCTCGAAATATAATAGTAGGTAAGTGTATTTGACACATTTTATGTTAATTACATCAACACATTTTACAATAGAATTACCATCGGTATATTTCGACATCAACTTATGGTACTTGCCTTTTATTCGAAAACTTATGGTTCCCTTGAGGGGGAAGTAAGAACTTTAAGTTTTACGCTTGATACCACAGGTAAAGCGAGCTTTCCATACTTTCTAAACATCAGTTCGAGATTACAGTAAAATTTCTATACTAATATTATAATGAAAAAAAATTACCTACTTCTGGACTGATTTCAAAAAATCTTTTTTTTTCCATTTATTAGGACTTAGACGCCAGTAATGTATAAAAATTCAAAAATGGCCACAGTCAAATAACTAGCACACAGTGGTACAGTTGTGTTCCTGTTAGTGTACAGGTACATGCAGGTCTCTATATTATAATAAAAACTATTTTAAAAAAAACTTTTTTTTAAAACCAGTGTTACTCATTAGGTATACAAAACTCTATTGTTACCAAATGTTGTTTTAGTCGGCAACACTCTATAAATAGTAAGTAAGCTAGGTAATTCATTCGTATGAATCTCCTTGTTACTAAAACTTTTTTTAATTTGGTTTTTTTTCAGTGTGTATGTAAGTAATTGTTTAGAGAAGATACTAGCGGCGAGTGTCGTAGTGTTGTGTACAGAAAGTGTCCAGCTGGAGTTCAACGACTTGTCCACATTATGTAGATGAGGCCGCAGGTGCTCGTTATGTGGCCCAGGCGCCACACAGTATAAAAACTTCGCCGAACAAAACGACCCCTAACTCACTATTTGTTGGCGATGCCCTCTGTTGTTTTGTTACAGGAAACTATAAGTGTTTGAGTGAATCAAAATATATTCTAAATGAGATTTAATGTTAATTCTTTATTTGTTTATACATTTAACTGTGTTAATTATTTTGAATTGCCTTACAAAGAAGACAAGGTTTTTATATTGTGGTGGTGCTGCTGCCTCGTTGGTCTAGTGATTGTTAAGTGCGACTGCTGATCACGAGGCCCTGGGTTCGATTCCCAGGACCAAAAATAAATATTAGGTTTTTCTGACACGAAATTCACAATAGGTGCCTCACGTTTGGAAATTGCTGTTTACACCCTGTGGCTCGGAAAGCACGTAAAGTAGTTGGTCCTGTTCCTAATCTCTCTCCGATCGTGTCGGGTTGTCGTCCTATCAGTTTATAAAAGTGAGAAAACACGTGACTGTTACTCCATAGACTACGGTAACTGCTAACCATCAGGCGGGCCGTATGCTTGTTAAATAGTAAAAAAGGTATGCCTACCTACTTCCTACTTCTACTGACAACGCTACGACATCGCGACATAACCCTCGCATCATAGAATCTTAATCTGTTAAGAATAACTCCACTAATGGCACTGTTAACATATTATTACCACAAAATGCCACTTCAACAATATGTTACAAACAACTAAACTAGTGCAAGTTATTGTTATGCAAGGAACAGTATATAAATATCAAATTTGTGATAAATTGGAACATTTTGTAGTAGGTACGCGGATGACAAATATGGCTGTTAAAGCCACCTGGCTGCGATACCTGTCTGCAACCAGTATTTACGTAATGCCATATGGTAGTGTATTTTACTATGTTGATTGCAAAAATCGCACATACGACTTTGTTAGCGTCGTAACATAAAAAAATATATTGTTAACAAATATTTTAACAAAACACGTGGCTCATTATGTCCAACGGTGGACGACTATCAGTTTTGATTCCGGAGCAAGCGGGTTTCAGACCAGTGAAGTCGTGCTGCAACCAGACTCTAAAGCTCACGCAGCACATAGAAGATGGTTTCGAGTTGGGCAAAATAACTGGCGCTGTGTTCGTTGACCTCTCTGCGGCCTATGACACAGTGAACCTCAGGCGGCTGTTATGGAAAGTGGAAACCATGACCGGTGATCATAAATTCGTCATGATACTCCGAGAGCTTCTTAACAACCGTCGCTTTCGGGTTCACCTTCTCTCAGACCAGAGTCGTTGGAGATTGCAAAAAAACGGTTTGCCGCAGGGCAGTGTTTTGGCCCCGCTGCTATTTAACATCTATACTAACGACCAACCGCCCAGCCCAAACACGTCCCGCTTTATGTACGCTGATGATATTGCGCTTACTTCCCAAGGCACCAAGTTCGAAGAAGTAGAGACCAACCTCTCTACTGCTCTTAACGCCTTGAGCCGGTATTATGAAGCGAACTCACTGAAACCCAACCCAAGCAAAACAGAGTCTTGTGCGTTCCACCTTCGCAACCACCAAGCGGGTCGTAGACTCAATATTCTATGGCAAGGTGTGCCCATAGCCCACAATCACCATCCTAGATACCTAGGTATCGTACTGGACAGGTCCCTAACATACGCGAAGAACTGCGAAAATATTAAGAAAAAAGTTCACTCCCGCAATAACTTGCTCCAACGACTCACTACCACCAAATGGGGAGCCTCACCGCGGGTAATGCGGACATCTGGGCTGGCGCTAGCATTTTCTGCTGGCGAATACGCGTGCCCTGTATGGAGTCGTTCCGCCCATGCACGATTAGTGGATACAGCGCTAAACGAAACGTGCCGGATCATCACGGGTTGTCTTAAACCGACTCCAGTTAGACTGCTGTATCCACTGGCTGGCATAGCGCCTCCAAATGTCCGTAGAGCTGTGGCGAGTTCTGCAGAAAGACTCAAAATGGACAACGACGCACGACACCCGATGAATGGCCACATGCCAGTAGAGCAGAGGCTAAAGAGCCGGAGGAGCTTCACAAAGTGTGTCGATCCGTTGACTTTGGAGCCTTCAAAAGCGAGGTGCAGCCTTTGGAGGAAAGGTGTATCTCTACCTAACCCCTTTGTGCCACCTGCTGAAGATCTTCCACCCGGACATACATTGCCGTGGCAGGTCTGGAAGACTTTAAATAGACTCCGAACTCAGGTTGGCCGGAGCAAAGAAAACTTGTTCAGGTGGGGGTTTACAGATGGTACAGATCTGGAATGCTCATGCGGTGTAGCCCATACAATGGCCCACCTCACATCATGTCCTGCATGCCCTAACACCTGCACGCAAGAGGACTTGATGGCTGCCTCTGACAATGCAGTCAACGTAGCTAAATTTTGGGCCGCTATAATATAAATTAACGATGTTTGCCAACGAAACGATAAGAAGAAGTTGATGATGTTCGTGATGTCGTTTATTTTTAACCGACTTAAAAAACAAGGAGGTTATCATCAAATTAACTCATTTATAACTTAGTTTTCTGTTTCTTAATTACTAACTATCTAGGTCTTAAATTTCTGCTGTAAGTATATACAATTCTTACAATTCACATATCAACTCATAAGTAACGTCCTAGCATTAAAAAATAGCAAATGTAAATTATATTTATGGAGTGTCACCATGATAAATATATTAAGCAACATAAATATACGTAAAACATTTTCCGGAAGGTATAAAAGTGTAATGAGGACGCACAAAATGTAATTTTAATTTTATTCTTGCCACTTTTTCCACTGGCTGGTGGCGCTTAATCATAATCACGCCTCAGCCGTGATAATCTCACGGCTCGAGCCAAGAATGAAGAGAAAACGACACACGGATTATTTTTTCTCGTTATCTCCTTTATGAATAATTTTGACATGCATATTGGGTTCACGCAATTGTAATGATGTAAAATTCAGTTGTCATATGACAATTTGATTTCTTTTGAAATATATTATACGCTAGGGAACCAGCCTAATCCCGCCAACCGGCCGGCTGATTCTCTAAGAAGACTGAAGATCCCAAACTGACAGTTGTGATCGCAAACTGATACTTGTGATTGCTCGGTGACGGCACAATCTATTGACTAAACGTCAAAAAGGCACGGTTTTTGCTCTTACGGAATACCGATTTTCAATCTAACGGCCAGATTTTGCTCGGTTTTCGCGGTGGCTCGGTTTTTGCTCTTACGGAATACCCCTGCGGGGATTTCTACATGAGACAACCCAAAGTTTTGTCCCATGTAGGAATCTAATTCTCAACACTCAGCGAATTGCAGATGGTCAAATGAGCATTACAAATATGTATATTGCAATTGAATTGAGCATTTAGAATAGCAGAAGTGGCAAATAAAATTTTACATTACTTAATAAAAAAAATTAAGATTCCCAGTTTGCCAATGCTGTCTGTTTCCGCAAAAGAGACATTAGAAAAACTACTGGCGTGTGACGTCATAAAACAGCTGTATTCGTTGTCTAATATTTATTATATTTTTATCAATTTTAAAAAGCTTAATTAAATGTATTCCTACTTTTTCAAGCAATTAATAGTATAATTTAATGTTGGTTTACACTTTCAAGACAATTTTATTTTGAAACAAGAAAAAAGTCAAATGAGTATATTATTCTTTATTAAAATATATCTCACCCTCAAAAAAGGCATAAGATAAAACTGACATTTCTCATCTTACGTCTTTTTTCCACCGAGGGTGATGTATCTAAGTACAAATGACTTTTTTATTCCCTCGTATCTCCGGTCCCACAAGCGACAAAATAATATGAACATGTCTTCAGAAATGTATATTGCTAACCTTCGCAGTACACCACAACCACTGTTTCTAAGAAAATATAACTTAAGATGTTTTCAGTAAAGAATAAAATAAATCATACATTTTTGCTGACGGATATAGATCGGTCATTGTCGCAATCCTTAGGGGAGGCCCGTGCTTTGCATTACTCCACTATTGGATGAAAAAGGACGTAAATGTATTGTCTGACTTTTTACTTTACTGATTTCATTTTGTGTAACTAAATAAGTGAGAGGTAGGGCACCATACAAGCGAGCAAGCCTGACTGGGGAAGGACCTTTAACTTACAAATGACAATTAAACAACTACACACAGCGGTTCTGCTTCTGAGCGTGAGTACAGGTCTCTAGTGTACGTGTAGGGATACGTTTAAAAAAAAAGATTATCCTATGAAAGAATGCCATTCTTATTAAAGATTCTTTTTACCATTTTTAGAGGTTACCGAATTCCAAGGGTTACCGAATGCTAAAAAGACGTATTTTATAAGGTGAAAATTGCTGAACGACTAATCACTTCTTTCGATTTTTTACACAAAACACGAACATTTATTTCCTATGTACTCTATACTACTAAAGTTATTTCAAATCGAATTGTCAAAACGTAATCTCCATTTTAATAACTAAGTAAACAAATTACTAAGCACCATTAATAATACGTCAATCATTTTCCTGCTTAGGCCCACACAAACATCTATCAGTCTTACTTAGCGAAGTAACTTAGTTAATTTTGTTTTTACGAGAAATTACTGGTCTGCACAGGTGACACGGCCGTGTTAAATAAGCTTGGGACAGATTTTAACTCAATTAGTGTAGAAATATTTAACGTATTATGGCGAAATACTTACACAATTTTGGTAGACCTATTTTTTATTCGGCAATGTATATACTATTTGGGTGGCAGACAAGCATACGGCTCGCCTGATATTAAGAAGTTACCGTAGCCTATGGACACTTGGCTTTGGGAAAAAAATATGCTGGCATTTGTTTTTTGACGTTCATAAGTATCATGTATATGATTTAAGTGACTAAATGAGGTTGACGTTGACTTGACTTGCAATAATAAACGTATCATTTTCTTACACAAGGGCTTTCAGTTAGATAGCAAAACGTTTCTTTTAAAACGCATCCCTAAGTGAGCGCTGTACGTACTAGTACAGCGCTCACTTAGGGTGGTACATACAGCGGTGTAGTTGTATTCCTGTGTGTTAACACAGGAATACAACTACACCGCTGTATGTAATTTTTTGGCTGTGGTCTTCTGCAAGGTCCTTCGTCGGGCTTACTTTTGCTTTTATTAGCTTTTATTTTTGACTGCACGTGGTCTAGTGGCTACTGATACTGCGCCGATTATTGTGGGTCTAATTCAAACGCCGGACAAATACTTGTCTGTTGATGTTTGTTCTGAGTCTAGGTGTACTTTTTGATTGTAAATTGTATGTTTGTTCTACACAGGACTCGATTCCCAGTGTCTGGAACTGGTAATCCAGTTATTTTAATGTAAGTTTCTGCCTTTTTTAAGCTTTTAATATGGTTAGTAATAGAAATTCTGTTTGTTTTAATGTATACTTTCTGTTCATCTGATTTCAGAAGAACTTTATTCGAGGATAAACCAGCAATTACAGAAATTTACAAGAAATAGTATAAGTATATATAATAGAAATAAGTAGATTATACTTTTTATACAAATTCAATACAATATTAGGTATATTACATACTTTGAGAATTAACACGATCATGCAATGGTTACCTTTAGATTGCTTGAGGTTTCGTCCAGGTTACATCAGCCGTGATCACAGCCTGACTGTACCTAAGATATGATATTGAGTATAATGCAACGCAATAGTTTCAATCAAATACAGATTAATACTAGTATTACAATGTAACCGATCAACGATTTACCATCTTTCGTTTATGCAAATGTATTGTGAGGACAAGGCGCTCGACGCGGCGACTGCGACGCTTCCTCCCGGCATTATATGGCAATCCCACTTTGTCAAGGTACCGTCTCGGCTGTTATTGCGGCATGTTTCACCTGCAGCACACTAACGGAGCGTACTGTAATAACATTTACACAAGGGAAATTCAAACGTCGAACTATTTGCGCATTTGGCCCAAAATGGAATTTCTTTGTTACAGTCACGATAAATATTATATGAACGATGTGACAAAGAAGTCAAAAGGAAACATTTACGTTCGCATCAAATATTGAACGTTATAGACGTTATATTGTATATGTAAGATTTTTATTTTAGGAAACAATAAAATGTTTTTACATAACATTACATATAGTATTACGACTTTTTTCCCGGCCGAGAAAGTAGCGGATTAGTATACCCACGTTTTTTCCAGATATTTTGACTTATTCACCAACTCGACCATAAGGATCTTGTCCACGTAGTCGAGTCGGGAAGTTTAAATATTTATCTTTTGTTGTGCATCTCGGCCGAACCACTTGGTCGAATCGCTGACGTTATTTTTCGATTAAGGTGTCAAGTAATAGGAGACGAACTTATTTATAATTATAAGTTTGAATAAAGACAATGCAACAAGCCAGGTATGTTGTGAGGGACTTTTAAAACACACTATTCACGGACACGAAGTACACTCGGGATAACTTTGCGGATAACACAATTTTTAGTCCCATATCGGAATAGATCCCACAATGCACCACGATTTGAACCTGCACTAGGTACTAATAAAAGCTCGTAAAATCGTTTGTACTAATGTGCCTTTACTACTATCATAAAACTTAAGAATTTGAATATATGTGTGGACGGTCTAAGGAATAACACGTCCAATTTAAAAAAAAACTTGCGGTGCAGTCTTTGAGGACTGCCGATAAAAGTGAAAACTAAGTAACTTGTGAATTGTATCGTCGATTATTATTTTTGTATATATAGGTATAATAGAATAGAATAGAATAGAATTTTATTTCACCATAAGTATTAGGTACATAGTAAACACTATAAACTTAAATAGGTCGTTAGGAAGTTAAATTTATGTGGTTAAAAAGCGGTATACATTTAAAAACTTTACCTCCCGTGCTAGTCAAAAGACTGTGTTACGGCAAGGTAAGGATTCACACTTTAAAAACATATTAAGTATCGGTGTAGACATTTCTGTTAGTAAATATTAATACCATTATTATTACAAAAATGCTCGATGACCAGTAATGTGATTCTAGTTAATCATGTATACTAATAACGCACGGCGGTATATCTATGTACATATATATGCAATATACATATATATGCAATATACATATACTCGTAGCTAATGGGTAACATGCGTTGACGATGACGCGAGTTTCACGCTTTTGTTTACCTTAAAAATGCTCAATGCGCCAAAGAAGTTTTCACTTCAAAAATCTTCCACTGTTCAATAACTACACTATGCGCGAATGACAACGTTTTATAAAAATACAACACTAGCGTTACCGCGATTAAAATCAAATACTACTTACTATATACCAAATAAAGCATGTTTTCATTTAAATAAATAGTGACTTAGAACTAAAGAGCACCTAAGAGTAAGAGGGTAGATACGGGTAAATGTTTTAAATTAATCAAGGCAAGACTACAATCGGCTGATTTGCATTTATACGAGGTGCTCGCGAGCGCGCGCCCGTGCCCGGTCAGACCACATCGATATCTAAACGGTTTTACTTCAAACACTGACACAATTCATACGTCCTTTTGATTATTCTTAGATTCATATTTTTGCAATTGATCTAGATGAATCTTGAGAATAATAAAAATATTTTCTAACAACTCACTCAACGCCATCTGATCCCAAACTAGGCAGAGCCAGTACTATGGTAATCAGACAACTGATAAATATACATTCTATATTTTTAAAGATGATGGACGGAACAAACAATCGTGCTCATCACAAAGATTTGTCCTGGGTGAAAACGAACCCAAGATGGAGTTCAAAGGTTGGCTTAGAAGTCGGAGTCACTAATCACTAGACCAGGTCAGGTCAATGCTAAATTTTTTTTTTCTTATACTACGTACGTAGCAAACAAGCATACGGTCCGCCTGATTGTAAGTTACCATACCAGTTATCATAGCCTATGGGCTACGGTAACTACTTACAATCAGACGGGCCGTGGCGGGCGTGCCGTGGCCGCGGGCCGCTGTATCATACGCTTGTAATACCAAAGGTTTGCCGTCCCAAAAATAAACACCAGGCTTTTATGATGGAGTTTCCCTGGGATAGGAAACATTAGTTAAAAATGCATTCCTAAATGAGCTCTGAAAACCTGTACTCACAAACAGGAACACTCATACCGCTCTGTGTAGTTATTTGCCAGTGGTCTTCTTTAAGGTGGAGGCCTTTCCCCAGTCGGGCTTATTCACCAGGATGATCTACTACTCGTACATCTCTTAAAATGTCTCTTAGAAACTATAAAATACAAGCTGATGCCCGCAGCTCCACCCACGTAGGTCCCTATGTCCTTCCCTTCGTGAAAAGGTAACAAACAAACAATTAGTATGGATATAGATGATGAGAATAATATAAGTAACTAGGTTCACAATCGCCCGCGACTTCATCCGCGTGGTAATTTGGAACGTACATTTCCCCGATTTTGCAACATATCTCACTACTGCTTCGCTCCTATTGATCATAGCGTGATGTTATATAGCCTATAGCCTTCCTGGATAAATGCACTATTCAACAAAAAAAGATTTTTTCTAATCGAACCGAACGAAGTAGTTTCTGAGATTAGCGCGTTTTACCAAAAAAACAAACTCTTCAGCTTTATAATATTAGTATAGATTAAAGTGAAAGAATTACCCGTATATTAAGAGTGGGAAACTATAGTAAACAGACGTATATAACAAAAGCATCTATGTATATAACATGAGATGTTTCATGTAGCGATTAGATAATCTCTTAATAGCGGGTTGACATGTTTTGATTATATCTACATGTATACCTATTAAATCTAATCCATGTATTGAGATGGTTAATGTTTGTAGTAATTACTCAATGAATGTGATAAACAATAGCATCACTTTTTCATTGATGGGGTAGGCAGAAGGTCATAACACCTACGTTTTACCAGCTATATTCATCATCATTATCAGCCAAAAGACGTCCACTGCTGGACATAGGCCTCCACAAGGATATCCACAACTCTAGATCCTGAGCCGACCTTGTCCATAGATTGCCCGCAACCTTTACCAGGTCGTCGGTCCACCTTGTTGGAGGCCTGCCCACCCTTCGTCTTACAGTTCGTGGTCGCAACTCTAGAACCTTTCTGCTATATTAGCTGCGCAAAATTACATATGCAAATAAGAAAAACCATCGGGCGTCAACGCGCGCGCATGTTAACGGTTGTTATGTAAATATAATCTCTAGACGTGTAATTTGAAAAGCACGTCAAAATTTTGCTATCTTAACATTACCAAGTTAATGAATAGATGTATCTAATTTCTTAATAGTAAAACTCAATATCTACTTTTGGCACGACCATTGAATCGAACCCGGGACTTCATAGTCAACAATCGCATTCAATAACCACTAGACGACTCAGTGTAATATTATAATGAAATGCGAGTCACGATTTACAATACATAGTTAAAGTTGTCGTTAACATGCGCCAATGAAGTTTTACGTTTTCTCTGTAATATCGTTACGCTTGTGTGACGCCGAACACTTATTGAAAATGTTCTTAAGTGTAGTCCTTTTATGTAGCTACTCCATAAATGTTTGATAGGGCCATCTCGGGAAATCTCTGTATCCATTCTTAAAGGGTCTGCAGTCAAATAAAACTGAGAATCCCAAATATTATTCCGCGACATTTTCCCGGTTCCTTTCGATGTGAACTTTTATTTTTATGCTTTTACGTATTCTTATCAGAGGAGAGACACACTCCCGGAGAGCTTCTGACATACTGACTTAAATCCTTTATCCAAGAATGTAAGTTTGTCTTGGATTACACTTTCTTCGTGTTTCTTATATTATTGTGTCAGTTGTTGGATTTGTGTTAAGCTTCAATATGCTTCTATAATGTAAATAGAATACTTAAATAAGCACAGTAGGTACTGCTGAACTGCTTGAAAAACAGAAAAAAAACGTGGCAAAATGACTACAATATCTTGATAGTATAGTAGCGTTTTGGTTTGATTGGTTTAGTAGTGTTTAATTTACACATTACCATTTATTACCGACGGACGTATACTCTGTTGGACAGAAGTTCAGCTGACATTGTCTATCAGCTGTAGTGTTCAATCTAAGTTATAATTGTTAAACATCATTTTTCTTTTTTTTAATTGATGTTTGACTGCACGTCTGTTACGTGGTTTAAGTGCTCACTTCACCATTTGCTACTATGCAGTGTGTTTTTTGTTCAAATCTTACGATTAGGACAAAAGTAAGTTAAATCATAAAAAGGCTCATTAGGAACTAGACCGGCGCGGTGTCCTACGTGAGCAACGAACGCGACGCGAAGCTAAGAAGCTAATCCGTGTCTCGCACCAGACGACCACATAGGACGCAAGCTGGGCAGCCGTTGTTTTGATCATCGACGTGTCGCTCACGTAGGACACCCGCTGGCTGATTCTCTAAGAAACAGCGATGGCAAACTGACAGTTGTGATTGCAAAATTGACAGTTGTGATTGCCCGGTGACGGCACAACCTAATGACTAAACGTAAAAAAGGGCTCTTACGGAATACAGATTTTCAATCTGACAGCCAGATTTT
Organism: Trisateles emortualis; assembly: GCA_947095525.1. Classification (NCBI taxonomy): domain Eukaryota; kingdom Metazoa; phylum Arthropoda; class Insecta; order Lepidoptera; family Erebidae; genus Trisateles; species Trisateles emortualis. The sequence goes on along the minus strand of OX352736.1, from coordinate 11,659,188 downwards.
GCTCGGTTTTTGCGGTGGCAAAGCAAAAACCGATTTTTGCTTTTACGCAATACCCCTGCGGGTTATAGGTACGTATAATAAGCATATCTATATATATATATCATTTTGACACATAAAAATAATAATTTAATCATTTTAAAGACAACTCTCGCACTTGAGAACAAGCTCTGTGTCGCGGGGGACTTTACAAACATACAATTAATGGACACAAATTACACCCAGACTCAGAACAACTCTTTGTGGGTCAAACAAAGTTTGGTCCTGTGTGGGAATCGAACTCACAACCTCGTGCACAGCTGGCGCAGTACTGCGGCCACTGAACCACCAAGGCAGTCAATATACTTTTTATATATAGTTACAGTTACAGCTTTTTCATCATATTTTCTACAGTTTATTCTATAATGAGAAAACCAACTATACATGTACATATGTAGATGTCTGCATCTTAGTCTAGCGCAGTGGCGTTGTCTAAAACAACTCAAGCATGAACGTAACCTTTGCCTGTCGAGTCCACTACATCATGAAGGCGACAGGCGGCACAAATTTAATTTAGCTCTTGCCCACTACTAACGGATACGATAGCACTGTATCACTCACTACACGAGGGCAAAAACAATACTAAATAAACTAGACAATTATATTGGACGGTATATTCTTCTTTTTCTCTTTAAAAAGACAACTCCTACATTAGGTTACAAGCTCTGTGTCACAAGGGGCTTGACAAAAATATAATTAAGGGACACACTGTAAATTGAGACTTTGGAAAACTGTCTGTGGATTACACAATTATTGGTCCTGTGTGATAGTCGAACCCACAATTCATCGTTTATGTAGACAATCATATTATATACTTATAATAAGTTTATTATTTGTAATGAAAAAATAAATAAACAAGCTTTTACAGTTCTTTTTTGTAGTTTATACGTTTTTATTACTCATCAAATCTTTCTACTCCATTGTCCTAATTGTTAAATGTTGCCTCTATCGAGTCGACACACGACGGTGCTATCTTTTTTGTAGAGGACTTCTTATGCCTAATTTAAAACTTCGTCATACCATACCTCGGGTACAACCTTGGGATATAGTACTCGTCAAGATAAATCCAAAAATCCTAAACATGTAGGGGCTATCATATTTCGTTGATGAGGTCCTCTGGCCACCTTCCGACTGCATCATCCGATCAGCCCCATAGTAAGTTACCTAAGTAACCTAAACTTCAGCCTAGACACCGGGAATTACTTCATATTCTGTTTAACCTAAACAAACTATCTATATATTACACTACTTGCAATAGAATGTTGTGAGCCTTAATAGCCCCACTTATTCTAATCATTTCTTATAACACCTCTTTTTGCATCAGGGTTATAAAGAGATATACCTATTAGTAGACAGATTAATATCTGTCTACTAATAGGTAATTATTTGGTAATCTCGACTCTAGATTACCAAATAATTTTCAACATGTATATTTATCAAGCTTTTAGTATGAAATGAAAGGTGGTTTTGTAGGTTTAGACTCGTCACATATTTCAGTAGCGTCACCTACCGCCGTATTAGTATGCCAAGCCACAATAACCGAAGTCGAATCACAAAAGATTTCCGGAGCGCGACTTGCACAAGGGATGAAAGCCAACATTGTGTAATCAGAAGGGTCGCAATCTCACCTCACCCCCTCGTGCCGTGTCGAACACAGCTTCATCAACAAGGGCCTCTTTCTACTCATTGTGACGTTTCACTTCTCAATAGAAACGACATTGCGGCCGCGCCGAAACCCAACCAACATACCAATTTCTTACATTGTTCTTACATACTACAATATAAAAAATATATATTTATTTTCTACTTAGGTGGTAAAAAAGCATACGGCCCGTCTGATGTTAAGCAGTTACCGTAGCCTATGGAGGCTTGCAATACCAGAGGTATCACTTGGGTGCGTGTTGCCGACCCAAATAGTTGTGTAGTGCTTTATAGTTTAATTAAAAAAATATACCTCCCACTCTAGGAAACGAGCCCTGTGTCAAGGGTGACTTTACAAACATATAATTTACAGACATTAATTACACCCAAACTTGAAAATTTATGAATCACACAAAGTTTTGTCCCGTGTGGGAATCGAACCCACGAACTCCGACTTAGCATCACTAACCACTACACCAACAGGCGAGTCACTCCATGATTTTATTAGGTAAGTATTGCTCTAAAAACAACAACAAAACAATATCAGCATAATTCTAAAACATAATAATGTTGTACACATTACGATGTGGGATGTCGGTTCAATAAACAAAATGACTGATCGCCAGTTGTGGTCAAACGTAGCCAGACAAATTGACAAACGTTAATCAATGAACTATATGAGTTACAATATCGTATGTCAGCATTTAAATCAATAGTCTGGCGCAACATGATGACACAACATTACAAAGGGATTTTACACACTAGCGGGCCGCCATGACTTTGCACGAGTTAATAATTTTATACCCGTTTAGTAATTGATTTGCCTAAAATTCCAATTTTCCTTGTTAAAGAATTTATTTTGTTATAATACGTCTACCGTACTAGGGTATAAATCGTCATCTATCATCTGTAAGTTGTTAGTGAGTGAAGAGTAAATTGAATTATATTATAGTAAGAAATACCCTATACCAATACCAACCCGTCTGGCCAGCGTGGTATAGTAGGCTAATATCCCTCCAACTGTATGGAGGAGACCCGTGCCCAGCAGTGGGACGTTTATGGGTTAAAATGATGATGATGAGAAAATGAAGAAATACGTATAGTATATTTCCCATAGCATGGGTACTGTGACGTTTGACATTTTAAGATAATTATCAATGAAAATGATAGACGATTAAATACTCTAGGCTTGATCATTAAATTAGCCAATTGATTGGAGATTGATTCAATCATTTTCATTGATATTTACCTTCAAATGTCACAGTACCCATGCTATGAGAAATATATTATAGATATCGATATAGTTGCCATTAACAAAAAGAGGTTAATATGTATGAGCTACTCATACATATTAACCTCTTTTTATTTCTTTACAATAATAACTAATATACTATGTGTTTTTATACTTATGTTAGCTTATAAAAAGCTATTCTTGGTATAGGCCAGACCTAAAAGTAATTTGTTAAGAATTAGTGATAGATTCGAGTACAATAATTTATAAACCATGTCATATTTTGTCCCAATAATGTGTGAAAATGTATAATTAATATGTTTAATATTTGAGTTTTACAAATGCACAATACACCATAATGGTTGGTACTCTGGTACGCGCGGCGCTAGTGGCACTTTCAGCTAGGTGACCATAACTATGCAGTAACAACTACACAATGAAATCAGTATATAACATCGTGAGTTACCATTTTTTTTTTCTGAAAAACAAATTTCGGGTGTTTCGGTATTTTACAAATACAAGAATGGTATTGTATATAGGCTGCTGTAGAAAAAATTTTACTAACCTCTATTGGGTTTTCGGAAAGAAAGTAGAGATGCGTTTGCTCTGCAGTGAGACAAATTGCGTTTTTACGTTCATAACTATCATGATGATCTAAATGATAAAGTAATGGTCCCAAATCAGCAAACCCTGTGCTTGAAGCACGTCACAGATTTTACAAGAGTGTAGTTATAAGGATATTGCAAACGGTTTACTTGACAGCAATTCGACGAAATGTCATGCTTGCCTATCAAAAATAACGAGCAAGATCGAACGTAAGGTGAGAATGCGATAAGACCGCCAACACAGTTACGTAGATATGTACGATGTAAATTATGTTATTTTTATAGTCCAACCTAACAGCTTGACATGCTATCAAATACATACGATGTACCAAATCAATTTCCACAGTTACTGTTATGTTTTCAAGTGGATGTTTGTGCAAATACGTCGATGTGTGTCGCTATGAGGTGCGAGGTGACATCGCGGCTCTAATAAAGACTTTTACACATTAAGGCGGGTAGGGCAACAACGCATTGTAGTGTAAGGTCCCTCTACTTCACTTTTACATCATTATAAACTTGAAAACCTAATCTTTGTATCAAATAGTGTGTAAACGAAGATAATGTTACAAAATTAACTTCATTCATATTTCCTTGCACACCTATCTAAAATTAATGAAGCCTGCGACTACACCTCCGCCGTCAGACCGGACCAGAATACACTTTACTGTCGGATCCCAGATCACTAGGCCCATATTTCTTAACGTGGTAGGTTTAATAATAATTATTATAATTTATTCATTGAAATAGGTACAAATTTATACATATAAATCCTACAAAATAATAGAATAGAATAGAAAACTCTTTATTGTACACCAATTACATTTTGATAACAAACATAATAATAATAAATGTGCTCTAAAAATTATATTGCCTGTACTAAGTAAAACTTGTATTACACGCCTGTAATACAAATTTTACTTAGTACAGGCAATATAATTTAAACCTATTTTAGTATTTTAAATACCGCCGTATGTGCATTTAAAATACTAAAATAGGTGCCGAAAATTGATAATATTCTAAGTGTTTAAATAAGATCAAAATGGTTTTGATTTATAATGATAACAATGTCAACAATTAACTGGACTAGGTAACTCCTGATGTGTTTTACACAGATTTCAATGCGATGCGTTACAGTCTAGCTAATGTGCCTAATGTGCACAAACCCTAAAGCTACGACGTTTATGCCGCGCCGCACACCCCTCGAACGCGCCCCGCAATAGTTTCACGTTTGAATTTCTTGAACAAACGTTATTACTGCTCCAATAGCAAAATGTTCCGCTGAAACAATTCACAATAGCGGGAACTTCAATGTCAAAGGCAGAGAAGATTGGCTCGGGAATTCCAATGCAAGAATTTAAAAGAATATAGGTAGACAGCTGAAATCTAACATATTGTACCTGAATACATTTACACGAATTTTTAAACAGTATGCAAATCTTTTGTCCTTGCCTTTTAGAGGTTGTTTTCTAAGTTCTATTCACGGATAGTTTAACTTTCTATAAGTGTAACATTTTGCTAAATCTTCGAAACTAACTTGCAAGTATGTCAAAATATGTATTACTGTGGATTGAATAAGTTTTGCTAATATTCTTGTAAATACATAAAACTTTCTTTAATCCTTTGATCACAGTATTTAGTATGATTTCAAACTTCAGTGACTTGTTACAGCACTAGGTCACCTTAATTTTAGGACACCATACAAGCGAGCAAGCCTGACTGTGCAAGGACCTTCGTCTTACAAACGACCACGACCACAAGTGGACTAGTTTTCTATTATGTTTTCTTTTATTTATAACTAGAGGTCGCCCGCGACTTCATTCGCGTGGTAATTCGGAATATTTTACCCGATTTTGCAACAAATCTCATTCCTGCTCCGCTCCTATTGATCATAGCATGATGTTATATAGCCTATAGCCTTCCTGGATAAATAGACTATTCAATAAAAAAAACGTTTTTTTCTAATCTACCCAATACTTTCTGAGATTAGCGCGTTCAATCAACCAAACAAACAAGCAAATAAACTCTTCAGCTTTATTATATTAGTATAGATTAATATCTTATTTATGGCAACCCAAGTAACATTTTGGTTGTTAGAAAGGTTTTGAAATGGTTTTAGAACCTTTGTATGGAAATCGGTCAGCAAGTCTTAATATGCTCAATAACGTTATGTTAACTTTATATTAACCTTCTAAGTGCAAAAATCTCAAAAAGGCCCACGTTTTAGAACCTTTTCGAGAGCTACAGCAAAAACTATTTTATTTATAAATTTTTCTTTCAAAACAGAAAACAGAAAATTTTCCGAAAACCGACCCTAATCTAGGTGTGAAAAGGTTTAGCGAATATACAAATATGTTTGATGATTTCATTTAATAACAATGTTGTGAAGGGTGTTGTGTGCGAAGACACGTCACTCACTCACCGAAGCCCCGAGTTCGAGGGCACGGCTCGGAGGGTCACTATTCCCACACCTCGTTATTGTTTCATATAAACCACGCCATCATTTTATCTCCCCGTTAATTGGGTTAAAGGCCGCGATTTTGGTTTAACACTTGACATATTACACGATGTGATGTTAAAAAGCTCTTGTTTGTGATTAAATTAATATTGTCTTTTGTTTGATAAAGATTTTATTTTATTATAATAATATATTTATTTTATAAATATAATTCTATGCATTGTGTTAGTAACAGAAATTTATATACTAAGTAAGTACATGTAACTGACCTAGGTAGTACAAATAGGACAGTCTAATTTGTCCGCAATGACGTTCAGGAGACGATAGAATCATTTGTCATCTGTCATCAGCAAGTTGTTAATGAGTTAAGTGTTTTTAAAATGAGTAAATCAAAAAAATTGAAAGTGAAAGATATAAATTACTGAGTAAAAGAATAAATGAGTTAATGAAATAATAAATAAGTTTGTGATTTTATAAATGAGAGCGATATAATAAGATGGTGGTTTTTAGATCAGATGATATGACGAAGTTTTGGTTTTGAAGTAGCCATAAGAGCTCCTCAACGAAAAAGATTGCACCGTTGTGTTTCGACTCAATAGAGTCAACATTGAAGAAGAAGAAGAGGGTCTTTATAAAAAAACCATCATCTTATTCCCGATGATGGTTTTTTTGTAAAGACAACTCCCGCACTAGGGAGAACAAGCTCTGTATCGCGGGGGATATACAAACATACAATTCACGGACACCAATTACACCCAGACTCGGAACAAACATTTATCGATCACACAAAGTTTTGCTCCGTGTGGGAATCGAACCCACGACCTCCATCACTAACTACTACACCATCAGGCCATTCAAATAATAAAAACAATGTCTAAGATGTATCAATATACATTTTCTCGTTTTATCGTCTACAACACTTAAAGCCTTAACAAAGCAAATTATAACTGTTAAGTTTGTAATAAGTACAGTCGAAAGAACGTTTCTCTTAGCTCATTGCATATAACCGCCGGCTGTAATTAAGAATTCAAAATGCCCCTTTGTGATAGAGTTAAGTCATTAACCCAGGACAAGAGAAGATTTTACTTACTTTATTAAATTAACTAAGTTACTTGTTAAATATCTAACAAGGTGTAAGGTGGTTTAGCAATTGAAATTCATTACTCATCCGATTCTTAAATAAATTATATGTTGATTGACAGTACGGTTGGTTCACGAATTAGCCGTAAGCAAATTGGATACCTTCATAAGTGTTACTTTGTAACCTAAAGGAATAAATGTTTTTTTTAGTTTAAGTTAAGTTTAATCCCAACGCGGACTAAAATGTGTGGATTCACAAATAGTTGTTCCTAATTCGGGTGTAGTTTGTTTCCATGAATTGTATGTTTGTAAAGTCCTCAGCGCTATAGAGCGTGTTCTCAAGTCATTTTTTAAAGACAAATGCTTTTTTTCAAAAATCAATGATTAAAACCTATTTGTACTAGCTGTTGGACCATTGATATTCATACACCATTTTAACTGACTCGAGAATCAAACTCAGCACACTAGTTGTACTTCCACTGTACCACATAGACAAAAGTCCAATCTGCTACGTGCTCGTAGAAGTGTAGCAAATAGCGTAGCACTGCTACGAACATACAAAGTTTGAATTAGAACTCAAATCAAAGATGCAAACTCAACTTGAAAACAAAGTGTGGATTATTCACTTTAGGGATAAAGTCCTAAGTGGGGTGCAACTGCGACAAGGCGGCCGTGATTTTCCTTACCCACCCTTTCAGAATCCCCTTTTCACAGATGACTTATTTGACTTTTGTTAGTTTTTAATACTGTTTTTTTAATATACTACTTATCGGGTGGGTTATCAAACGGATCTTATGCTATGTTAATTCTTATTAAACAAGCATACATCCCGCTTGGTGGTAAGCGGTTACCGTAGCTTATGGATGCTTGCATTTTATTATGTGGAATCAATTGCGTGCTTCAGACTCAAAAAAATTAACACCCGGTGTTTGCGCACACACCTGTGCACTATATGCCGTGCAGTTGCCTAATGTTCGTTCTACTGAATTCAGCGTCTATACTATAGAAAATAAATAAAAATTACTAACCCATAACCTACATTAAACAGCCACTCAATTTACTTCTCTATTAAATTTGTAAACACATATAAACTACAGTCCCAAATGATAATAGAGACAAAAAAATCAAAGTCTTATTACCATAATATGATATCGTCAATAGACATATGGATGAGGGTAGATAAAAACAGCCGTAAGCACGTAGCTAATGCGAAAGGGGCTCATTACATTGTGTTGACACCGACAAATGCCCCTTTACATATTCTCAGTGAGATCCCGAAGATTGAGCCATGAAATTGAAAACGATCCCTTTGAAGAAATTTATTCAAGGCACGAACTGCTCCCACTCTGCTCCGAGGAGATTTGCTCGTTTATTTTTATGAAATTATTAAAGATACACTTCATTTTTGTCTCTGTAATGATCGATTCGGAATTGCAAAAAAATATACGTAGGAGACGTAGGTATTACCTCAGTGCTGAAGAGGCTTTTAGATAATAATATAGTTCCGCATTATTATTTGGTTGAACCCATGCAAGCGAGCAACCTTAACTGAGGAAGAATCTCACACACAGAAACACAACTAAACACACACACAGCGGTGTAGTTGTGTTCCTGTGTGTGAGTACAGAGGCCGCACTGTTATCGTTAGAGCGATTTATTTTCGATCTTAATTAGAATTTCGTATATTTTCATTCATCTTCGTCTTGAAATAGCAAACGTCAATGTACCCGTTCTACGTGAAATATATTATAAATAACTTATTTCAATCACTCATTTAAATTTTCAAACTGAATTAAGTAGACCAAAACACAGTTACTGAAGTGCTACTTTTCAAGTTACTTCATAATAACAAAAAAAGGCGCAAAACTGTTCACTACGTACTATTTTAAGCTTTTAACTTGCATTTAAGTTTTAAGAAGAATTATGAATCGGAATTGAAAGGACGTGGAAGTTCCACAGAGTTATAAGTCTTTGGACTATTCGATGCTGAGAATATCAAGCTTTAAAATTATTATAAGTTACAGTTGAATGCCTTTTTTCAATGTAGTTACTTGTAGTAAGTATTAAGTATTTGTTACTGTTACACGGGAAAAAGAACGTTATATCTATCTATGCTTATACAAAAATGAATTTAATTCTTTATCAAACTCACTGCGTGCAGACGCATCTTAATGAAATTTGGCAAGGAGATAGATGGTATCCTGGGGAAGGATACCCACGCCGTTGGAGCTGCGGGCAACAGATAGTACATTTATAATTACTTGTCTTGACTGTCTAAATGACTGACTGATAAAAGTTTGGATAGATGGACGTTTGTTACTTAATCACATCAAAACGGCTAAACGAATTTGTATGAAATTTGGACCAGATATAGATTATAGTATGGAATAGCTAACAAGCTACTTTTAGCCCAAAAAAACATGGGATTGTTACTAGTAAATACATCCTTACTAATATTATAAATGTAAAAGTTTGTAAGAACGGATGGATGAATGGATGGATGTTTGTTATTCTTTCACGTAAAAACAACTAAACAGATCTGGATGAAAGTTGGCACAGAGAAAGATTATGGTCTGGAATAACACATAGGCTACTTTTTACAGCGATAACCGAGATCCACGTGGGTGGAGCCGCGGGCAACAGCTAGTACTCTATAAGTGTCCAAGCGCAACGAAAGTACAACAAAGACATTCGGCGTAATATTTTACATAAATATACATTGTATAGAAAAATAATCATTGGCATTTATAATAACAGAAGGGGTAGCAGCCCCGGTCACCCTGACTGACTCATATAACACAAACTCGAATGAGACTTTCCTTTGTTCTTTCGGCATGTAAGTATACAATTTTTTCACAAAGCCAATATATGTCAGGTATAACAAAAGAATGTTCTTTTACCTTCTTCGTAAAGTTGTGTACAGGCTGCGCTATTTACTTTACCTAAAATATATTATGTGAATACTAGTGGATCCAAAAGACATCGTTCTATCAGAAGGTAGTTATGCTAGAACCTGGATTGTTATGCTAGAACCTCGATAGGTCGCAACGCTACTTATCGAGTCCAGATAAAAACTCGTGTAGAGATCCTTGTCCTAGGTCCCGTGCTTGTATTGTACCCTACTTTTTTTTAAATCTCAGTGAAATAATAACAAAAAGCAAGTAAATTTAGTACAGATTTTGTTTTAGGACATTAAACTGTTCCGCTCGCTGCCTCTGGCCATCACTACGATATTTTTAGTAACCCTGCAACAATCAAAACAAGGTGGTAGACTATGGACTCGTGGCATAGTTCCGTTTATAGCAACATAGCTTGGAGCTGAATTAATATTATCAAAATTATAAAGAGTTTTTAGTCAACTAAAAACTTTAATAAACGAATCACAGGTGCACTCTGTAATTACACACATACTTGTGCACTACAATTGGTCGCAGGTAGCTAATCTCCATTTAAATCAGTCTGGTCTGGAGATCAATTACATCATCATAGTCAGCCTATCGCAATCAAATTATAGATATACGCCTCTCCAAGAGCACGCCACATTTCACGATCTGGAGCTCGATCCAGATGGAAGCGAGAAAACGAATATTTCAAAGTAGATTTTTAAAGTGTTAATGGCTTTGAAGAAAAACAAAAATGTAAAATGCAACCATGGAAAAAAAAACAATATTTATCTATATAAACATAAGTGAGTTATAAAGTGATGGCACAATGTTGTGGGTTAAACACGCTTTACGTTCGCAGCTTGGTTAAACGGCGCAAACAACTTTTGTACTTTTTCACAGCGGCACAGGCTTGCCAACCACACGTTCTCTATTACTCGAAACTCGCGCTCTCCATTATCTCCAGGACCGAATTTGTTTTAAATTTCCTCGCCACTTGTAAAAAAAATACGCACTGTGTGTGTATTTAGCACACCGAATGAATAAAAAGTTTTGGAGCCATTGCACAATGTTTTAATTTCAACATACATATAAACTTGAAATAATTATTTACATTTTATTTCATTTTCATTTATAATCGTTATCTGTCCGTGTGGTGACGGATTAAGAATACAAATGTCACCACCCCATTCCATCCCGTGGGTGTCGTAAGAGTCGACTAAGGGAGTAAGTCCGGCAGACAATATCCAATGCAAGAGAGGGAAAGCTCGAAACAAAACCCTATACCAACCCGTCTGGCCAGCGTGGTATAGTAGGCTAATATCCCTCCAAATTAACGGAGGAGACCCGTGCCCAGCAGTGGGACGTTTATGGGTTGAGATGTGTATAATCGTTATTAGCATTTTTAGGTAAAGGTTGTTATAGTTATTATTGCTAAATACTTTTGAAATAAAAAACTAGCCGTGTTTTGTATTTGCAATTCTTTTTTTCATTTGCATGGAGCAGGGCGACAATACCCTTTCCTTATTCTGCCCTGCTTTGCTATATTGTCCACAAAATCGGATTGGAGTTCTCATCCAACTCTATTGGTTATATAGGCAAAGCTTCTCTCCTCTTTGCTTTGGTGAACAGTCAGCCTTAGTGGTCACCTAAGTTGTGAACGTAACTCTTGTGCAAACTTGCTTAAAACCTGCATTAAACAGTGGGTTGTGAAAAAAATAAACGTCATAAAATTCCTAGACTACAATTATTATTTAAATTCAATGCACCATAAACTAGGTATTATTCGAAAGCACATTTCTTTCCGGCCTTTACCGTCATAACTGACGTATAATGACCTCATCACATAAAGAAGCAAAAATATCGCGAACGCAATTCGTCATGTCATTATGCAAGGAAAGGGCGAACTTTACGAGTATAATAACGCGAGATGTCTGACTCGGTGTGGCTCATGAATGGTGAAAACGTTCTTTATTGTGCCATGTTTTATGTGAACGATTAACCTTTTAATGTTAGCCGGCCCCTCGATATGAAATCCCCTATCGAAAATCTGCCCCTGTCTGTTCGCGCGGGAAATTCACGTGATAGGATGTTAGAGCTACTTATAGTCACTTATGCTGTTGGAAAATCAATTAATCATAGTGCCCCATTTCTTGCTTTTCTAGTTATCCTTTGTTATAAAGCTATGCTGTGAAGAACATTCTTATGTTCGCGCGAAATTCTGTCCATTTTGCTCCAAGCATTCTTATGCTTGGAGCAAAATGGACAGAATTTCGCGCAAACGCTTCCATACTTCATGAACTCAGTACTAGAAGCACTAGTACAGTCTCGTATTCTCAAATTCTTTGGCTATGTCGCAAGCCAAGATGTGTTTTTTCCTAAACTTGTTTTTTTTTCTATACTACTTGGGTGGAAAACAAGCATACGGCCCGCCTGATGTTAAGCAGTTACCGTAGCCTATAGACGCTTGCAATACCAGAGGTATCACTTGTAACACTAGTTTTTTTACACCAGGGCTTTAAGATGGGAGTATCCCTGGGAGAGAAATACGTTTCTTTCAAAACGCATCCCTAAATGAGCGCTGAAGACCTGTACTCACACACAGGAACACAACTACACCGCTGTGTGAAGTTATTTTACCGTGGGAGGTCCTTCCCCAGTCGGGCTTGTCGGTAGGCTAGTCGGGCTTGCTCGCTTGTATGCCCGGTGCCCTACCTCTCTTGGTTCTTTATAATGAAAAAGCTACAGTGAAAACTCTAATTAAACTTGTGTGTAGTACATTATAATGAGTAACATTGCAATTTATATGAATATTTAATTTCTAATCCCACGCAGGCTTAGCGGCATGGATACTGCATGGTACTAGTAAGTGATGTTTAAAATTAAGTCTTTAAAGAGAGAACTGTTCTGAGGAATATTATGAATATAATGGTTATAACGCCTAAACCAATCTGTTTAAATAATTACGTAGGTTTTTTTTCTTTCATTTTACGTTAGTGTTTAAATTAGGATTGAAGTTGAAGAAAGATTACAAAAAGATACTAGGCTCCGCCCGCGGCTTCGCCCGCGCGTACAATTCCACGGGCACAGTGATTTTTGGGGATAAAACGTAGCCTATGTGTGATTCCTGACTATAATCGATATCTGTGCCAAATTTCATCTAGATTCGTTTAGCACTTTTTATGTGATTTAGTAATAAACATCAATCCGTCCATAGTTTTGCATTTATAATAGTAAGATACGATTTTGATAAAAACTGTACACGTTAGCAATCGTCTTGTGTATGTTTTAGTTAATACTCATACAATACTTACCTACACTAATTCTAATTGTAACTTTGTTTTAAATACATATTATTTAATTTTAACATTATTAACTAATTAATTAAATACATCATATTTAATTTTAACATTATCTCACGTTCGTATATACGTAATAATAGAAGGCAACATTTAATGTTATAATAGGTAAACTAGATTTTCTGCTGCTATGTAGATTTTCTAATAGTTTAAAAAAAAACATTTTTTTATAAACGAATTGACGAACAATAAAAGCCTTATACGATTTTTAAAACAATTTAAATGTACTTTTGAGTATAGACTCAATTAAAACTAGTTCAAAAATATAATTGATGCAAAATGTTTTTTACTTTTATTTTTGCATCAATTAGTTACCAATAAATTTTCTACAGCCACCTTTATTGATATACATACCGAAAAATGTTGCAATCAGGCGATTTTTTTAAATCAAATGATATCAATTCTTTTAGTATTTTAAAACATCTCCCTTTTATTATTTCGTTCGTTCGTCTTTTATTCGTTCGGCCCCTTAAAACCTATCTATACTTATGCATCACACTCTCTTTCATTTATAGAATTAAAGCTAAAACCTGTGAGATTGTCCTAATATCGGTTATAAAGAAAACTAAGGAAACATAACACTAGTCGTGATCAAACATTTTAGTGTTCAAACTATGTGACCGAAATTCAAAATATATTTTTTCTAGAACGAACATTTAAATTTTTTCAGCTGTTTTACTTTGAATGAAGAACTCATAACCTACTGCCAAGTTCAGATTGTATTTCTCCCTATATAATAGGTAACAATTAGGTAGGTATACCTACTAAAATTTCATATGCAAAGTATTAGTAGAACAGTAATCACTTTCCCAATAAAATTAACATACAGTCTAAAATTTAATTTACAACATACATGCATATTAATAATAAATAGATAATTTCCAAAAGGTAATTTAATGAACATTAATAAATTGGTTATTGAACTAATATACATAGCCTTTTATACTTTGTTATATCGACTAACTAATGTATAATATTAAATCACAATTTACGCATTTTATGTCAATTTTATATTGTGATTATTTATTAATATAATTAGCTATCCAGACAGATATGAGACACAGCGAAGCGGCTCATCTCTACTTAGATTAGTCAACTGACACGACATAATTATTATAATGCAGAAGTGTGAGTACGGACACTGCGGATACTGGAGATAACACCAGAGAGTGTACCAATATTCTTTATTTCTACACTCTTAAAGTCCGATTATACGACAATCCGACAGAACCGAAGATAGATAAATGCAAAACCAACGGCTTTTTGGTATTGAGAAAATGGCTACATGTTTAGAGATTTTCTTTTCTTTTTATTAGATTGGTACAACTCCCGCAACAAGGCCAGTGTCGCGGGGAACTATACAATCATAGAATTCACCGTCACAAATTCACCCACACTCGGAACAAACATTTATGAATTACAGAACGAGTTTCGTTTTATAACTCGTTTATCACGAGTGGGAATTGAACCCATGACCTCTGGCCTAGACCAACAGGCTAGTCAACAGAGACTGACCACGTCAAGCTTTTATCTACCGATTCATGCGGCTAGTACTTAGCTGCAAATCACTCAATTAATTTGCGATTATACAACGTACTTAAACTAATTTTCATGATATTGCACTCCTTTAAATGGTAAATTGTCCCGTAATACCTCGGGGAGACTACAGAGCGGCGACTTAATTTGTTTTTGATGAATACTGCCAGATCACGTTGTTCTTGTCAAATCATGCGGCTAATGAAGTTTCTTTACCCCTTTACAATGGCCATGCTACCAACGTACCTTAAGTATTACTTTGTTATTTCTTAAAATGATATTATATTAATAAGTGTAACGAAAACTTCGAATTCCTTTGAGAGGATAATAATTTAATTATGAAGTAATAGTTTATACGGAGAATGAATGCAGAAAGCAAGTTTATTAAAAATCTGTGTTACAAATATCGAAACTCATTACCTATTTATAACTTACATTCATACTGCCAAAATCAAACATAGGTATGACGTTTTTGTACTCGCTAGCAGCGGACTTACAGACGAAAAATTTTATCTACCTATTGGATCAAATTTCGATTACCGGTCCTCTAGTTTATATTAGTATTTATATTATTTTTAAGCAGTTTAACCAATATTCAAGAAACAAAGTTCCATGAAACATTAAGCAGTGGAAACAAAAAACCACTTTGGCTTTGTACTTAATCATACAACATAGCCACCATAATATGATAGGGGACTCTTATATTATAATCGCGTCAATTAAACCCACTCAAGTACGAAAAATCTACATTGAAATGGATTTGATGCTAAAGCGAGATTATAACAATATTTTAAACTTAAACAGTAAATTTTCAGTCGGTCGGTTGCCTTTGTTCAATTGGTTCTATCAAACACTAGAAAATACTTATTTAAATTAGTTAATTCGTTCCAGAGCCAAGATACATAAGCCACAAAGATACAGACATAGCTCCTTGCTGGCCTGGTAATCTTTTCCAACGAATATTCTATTCTCCCCCCTCCTAATACAGGCTTATGCATAGTATGAGAGCCAAGATGTATAACCCATAGAGCGATAGAGTTCCTTGCTCTCCTGCCTCGTCATAATTTTCCAGGAAAAGTCATATTCCCCCGATCCCTTAACCAGACATATGCATAGTTTCAGAGGCAAGATGTATAATCCATAGAGAAAAAACCTCTGTCTTCTCTCTATATATAGATATGCATCGAGCCAGGGGAGCAAGGAACTCTTTGCTTCCCTGGCTCGACAAACTTTCCAGGCAAGATACAAGTCTCCCCGCTCTAAGTACAAACAATTGTTCTATCTCCATTCATCCTCTTAAAATACAAGCTACAAACATACTTATATCATTTTTACAATTCCTACAATAAGCGTATTTGGAATTTAATAAAATAAATAGTGCAGAGTAAGCAAAGAAATTCAACGTGCGAGTTCTCATCAGAGTGCCTTGAGATGACACAATACTAGCAATCACGCTTTACAACGTGTAAGTAAGAAGGTGGTTTAAGGTTTCATACGAATCAATCAATACTTTTGAAAGAGTACCTACCTACCTTATTTTCAGCTCATCATTGTAAAAATTTCTGCTCTAGTTGTCTATCTACATATTAAATTATTATTTTTGAATTATTTTTGGTTTGTCTCATGGAAAGCGTTCGGTGACAATGACGCGAGTTCCTTGATTTTTGTTCACCCAAAAACTGCTCAACTAAAGAAGTTTTCACTTCAAAAAATAATGCATAGTGCTAAAGAGCTATATTAGATTATCTTAGATTTTGATGTAGGGTATCAAAGTGATTAACTCCGGCTACAGAAGGACTTACAAATAACAAAATCCAATTAAGTGATCATGAATACTAATCTCCAGTGCTTATTTAAGGATATGTTTTTAAAGAAATATTTTTCTATACCAGGGTAAAAGGGTACCCTGGTATTAAAAAAATTTAAAGTTAATTAATATGAGTTAGTAGCTTTATTAGTTCTTTGTTACTGTCATCATGCCTATACTCTAGATATTGCCTATATTTCCTATATAGAGAAAACTTCATTAAGCCGAACATGTTCAATTATCGACCTATCGTATATGTAGTAGTAGGTTATTTGGCTGGTGTGCACTGATACCGGGCTGCATTTACGATGACATGTCCTATACAAGATAGCGTCCTTCGATCAAATATACTCTATCACCTACTAAATGTACAGCTACACAACCCATACAGGTGAAGAATGAGATTCAATGCAAATTGGAATTGGAATAAAAATTGGGCGTATTATACTGAGTCACTCGTTGGTCTAATGGTTGTTAAGTAGGACTGCTGATTACGAGGTCTCGTGTTCGATTTCCGGGTAATTATTTATTTATTTATTACTAGCTGTACCCGCGACTTCGTTCGCGTGTTCAGTCTTTTACTGTAAATCTGAAAACTACAAACTTTCATCGGCTGATTGTCATCTTTAGCGGTTACATTTTAAAAAACCTTTCTTAGCGGATGCCTATATCGTAATAGCTATCTGAGTGTCTAGTGATTTAAACTGTGCGTTTGTTGATTTGTTAATTACGTTTTTCTTTTGAACATTAAGGTTCTGAAATTAATAAACTTCATAAAGAAATATGCCTTGTTTGTACGATTGTTCTGCTCTTCAAATTGTCTTAGCGCAAACGTGAACAATCTTATGGCCTATCGCATAGCTTATCTGTGCTTAGCTTATGTCCTGTAGAAATTTCTGCATCCATACATTTCGTTTTAAATTAGTCACTGCTAACCTGATAGGATTCCGTGTGGTGACGGATTAAGAATACAAAATATCACCACCCCTATCTATCCCAAGGGTGTCCTAAGAGTCGACTAAAGGAGTAATTCAGGCAGACAATATCCACTGCAAGAGAAGGAAAATTCAAAATAAAACCCTATACCAATCCGTCTGGCCAGCGTGGTGTAGTAGGCTAATATCCCTCCAAGTGTATGGGGGAGACCCGTGCCCAGCAGTGGGACATTTATGGGTTGATATGATGAACCTGATAGATACTGTTACACAGTTTGGGTGAGCTAAAAATTTATTAAATTCCTAAAGGGCATAATGGTCCACCGTAGTGCTCAAGGATTTCAGAAATTGAACTGCATAGTTATTAGATTATTTTTGATTCATCATTCTATTAATAGAGATATAGTACTCTACATAAGCTCCTGGAACAAAACTGAATAAAAAACCAGTAAACTGAACCCTATTTATTATAGTCGACCATATTGGTGAGAGTTCAACGTAAATTCGATATATATGTAGGTATCTATTATTATGTATATCTCTGAAACCATATTTTTTGTACATTGTTTAATTACGAAGTTTCGGTGCCTATATCCAGCTGTATAATCATATTAGTTTAATTGTACCATTTTAATTTGCTCATTGAATGTGATTAGTTACAGTCATTTAATTACACATTATGTCTGATCTCCATCGACTATATTTATCATTGAGAAGTTGGCCATCTGCAGTATTCTTTATTAGTTTCACTAACGAATTGATGCTTCCTGAATGCATTTGTTTGATTTATTGCAGTATGCCTAGATAGTATTTGAGAGGTTTCTCAATTCCCTACGGATCCGATCACCAGAACTGTTTTTTTTAATGAGAACAATATGAAAAAATATCCATTCAATTGCAAAATGTTTTTTAAGAGATTTTTTTCAGATATGGGAGGAATTCCACCTTACAGAGAACCAACACCTTAGAAGATGACAGCAAAATAACTATACACAGCGGTGTAGTTCTGTTCCTGTGTGTGAGTATAGGACTCCAACGCTCACTTAGGGATCAATTTTGAAAGAAACGTATTCCTATCCCATGGATACTCTGCTCCCATCTTATGGCCCTGGTGTAAAAAATGGGTTGGTAACACGCAAGTGATACCTTTGGTACTGCAAGCGTCTATAGGCTACGGTAACTGCTTAACATCAGCTGGGCCGTATGCTTGTTTGCCACAAAAGTAGTTCTATCTCAGCCATAAGACATCCACTGCTCGACATAGGCTTCCCGCAAGGTTTTCCACATCAGTCGGTCCTGAGCTGACCTTGTCCATCGGTTGCCTGCGACCTTTATCAGGTCTTCGGTCCACCTTGTTGGAGGCCTGCCCACGCTGCGTCTTCCAGTTCGTGGTCGCCACTCTAGAACCTTTCTGCCCCAACGGCCATTAGTTCTGCGAGCTATATGCCCTACCCATTGCCACTTAATTGAGGCAATTTTTCGAGCTTTGTCGATCACTTAAAAAAGAATATTACAAATCGGCCCTTAAATGACGATGTTTAGGGATAAAAAAAAAACAATGCAATTATTTTAGGGAACCTCATCTTTTAAAAGTCAGTTAAAAATATATTAGTTAAGTATTCCGATGAGACAGAGGCCGATCACGCGTTTCGCTGTGAGTAATTTTTGTGGTCGCAGATAGACACATAGTATCATGGACTTTTTTTTAGATCTATTTAGAAATAACATTGCCTCCTACGGCAAGATTTTGCCAAGTCGTTTAACTATCATCGTAATACTTCAGCCAATTCACACTCACAAAACTATAATGGAAGAATTACGCCATCACCTGGTGAAAATCGTATTAAATTTTATTGGGTAGTTATTGAGTTTATCTTGACCAGACAGATTCGGTGGAGTGTTATCTTTTCTCTGCTGCTTTCCTGATTACCTAAATTAAAGTATTGTTAAATGTTAGCGCCTACAAAAAATGAAATAGCAATTATTTTATAGGCGTTTATTAGGCGTTACTAATTTAGTCAGTGATTGTCTGAGGTCTTGGCATGATTTACCCCTATTTTTTTAAAATAAAATATAGCCTATGTTACTCGCAGATAATGTAGCTTTTTAATGGTGAAAGAATTTTTAAAATCGGTCCAGTCGTCTTTGAGTTTATCCATTACATACAAACAAACAAACAAACAAACAAACAAAAATACAAATCTTTCCTCTTTATAATATTAGTATAGATTAATTATTTGTTTTCTGGGCGGGAGCTGCTAAACTTCCGGCATCTTTTGTGAATTTATTGGCATCAAACTCTAATATCAATTTTAAGCTTGAATTAAACCATGGACGATGTGATCAGCCGTGTGCGGCTACTACAAGGCAATTAGGCGATAATATTAGCCATAGGGCCCACCCCAAAAAAAACAGGCAAAGAAGAAGAAGATAGTTCCTATATCTGTACCTACCTAAATAAAAATGAACTCCTTTTTCCCTTGATCACATATCAACTTGAGAACGACTTTACCGATTTCATCCATCTTTTTTAAAAAAGTTTGTTTATCGCTTTTTTTCGCTTTTTTAAAAAGACAACTCCCGCACTAGAGCACAAGCTTTGTGTCGCGGGGGACTTTACAAACATACAATTAACGGATACAAATTACGGTTCCCTATCCATTTGCCTAAAATTTTAAGACCTAATATAACTTAGCATATTTTTGTTAGGCATAATTATATTTTCGCATAATATAATTACGCATAACAGCTTACGCATAATGTTTTAGGCATATTTTTTTCAAACCATAACAATGATTAGGCATAACTTTCTAATGCATAAATATATTAAGCATAACGTTCTATAGCATAACTTTTTTAAGCATTATATCCTAAAACATAAATTTATTTACGCATAATTACATTAAAACATATTTTAATAGGTATAACATTGAAATAATTATTAACACCTAGAATATTAGACACTATACAATACTGCTAACACGTTTATACAATATTGCTCTAATGAAATTTGTAGGCACTTGATATTGTAGGTAGAATAGAAATTATTTTTTATTTTTCTAAGAAGACGGTGGTGTCGTAAAACTATTGTGTCACTAAATGTATTATTGCAAAGTTGTAATTTTGATGATTAATTTAATTGTTTTTTTTTAGTAATTGTAATAAATAAAAGTTGATTTAATGATAATTATTTGGTTTTTATATCCTTGCCCATGAGAGCATGTTCGTTTCTGGCACTCGCCGGCCGCTGCCGCGGCACGCTCGCTTCGCTCGCTCGGCTCGTGCATAAGAGGTCACAGTTCTAACCTAACCTAACCTACGCATTTTTAAAGAAGAAAATAACCCAATCTATATTATTCTAATTGAAATTCTATGATCTTCATAGTATGCCTAGTCAAATTATGCCAAGTAAAAAAGATGAGTATACTTCTAAACTAGTATTTTTACAAGCAATTGCTAAAAATATACACCTAAAATAAATAATTATACATAATTAAGGACCACTGTTTCAATAAATTAACTTCTATCTGAGAAATAACCGCCATATTTATTCTCATAATAGGTAGAAGTTAACTAATATATTCTTCAGATAAAAGTTATCTCGCGATTGAAAAATCGTTTAAGTTACATAATGTTATGTATAATAAATAATTTGCATAAAAATTATTTTTGTTATTTACCTATATTAATTATATGCTTAAATATTATTATGCTAATAGTCATTAGGCCTACTAACGTCATGCTAATAGTCATTAGGCCTACTAACGTTATGCGAATCTAATTTATACCAACACAAATTAGTCTTTAACATGATTGTGCCAACATAAAAGGTATGCCATAAAAAATTAGGCCGAAGTATTATTATGCCAAAACAAATTGTGCCAAAATCGTTATGCCGAAGTATATTAAGACAAAGAACATTATGAGAAAAGAAGGGATCCCACAAATTACACCCAGACTCAAAACAATTCTTTGTGGGTCACACAAAGTTTTGTCCTGTGTGGGAATCGAACCCACAACCTCGTGCACAGCAGGCGCATACTGCGGCACTGGACCACCAAGGCAGGCTATACTTTGTAGAAGATTCTTACAGAAAGAAAAAGGAATAGTACTCAAAAATAGATTAACCCAGGGCAAGTCGGGGCGGGCCGCTAGTTAGCAATAACAGCATAGTGCACTTGTCTCTGACATTACCTAATTCATGAAAGTTTGTAAGACATCTAGTTTATCGACTACATCATAATTGGCTCCGATCAGGAGCAGTCTGCTCATCACATACTCTGGGAGTGTAGTCTTTGGCATAATGATCGTACTATTATGTTGAACAGCTTACATGTATCATCTGGAGCGGCCTACTATGGGGATTTAGTCTCATCTAGAGGGAATTTCCGCGCATTTAAACGTTTCTGCCATACATATTATAGCAATCAAACTTAGCTCACTTAGGTCCCGTAGTTTAAGGTCCTCCGTGGTGCTCCTTTTCATAGGTTACAAACCTATACAGATTTATTTTGTCTCCCGCTTTGCTATGGAGGGAAGTGGAAACTTTTCTTTCTAACTCCTCCTATTTACTTCTGATTAAATTCGTTGCGGGGTCCAAGACAGTAGGTTTAGTTGTCCACGGGACGCACGAGTGTCAAAACTCGGTGTATCAGTTGGATACTCCGCTGTTAATCCTGGCTCACAGGAGTCACAGCGGTGGGCATGTGGGTGGGATTGTCCCGAATACATCATAATTACAAAGTAGATGTAGTATTCAGTACATATACAAGTCATTGACTTTATGTTGATTAGCTAATAAAACTTCAACAAGGTATTAAGTGGAAGTACATTTAACGATCACTTCGCCAAGTGACAATAGCCTAAGATTTTATTTGTTTTGTAATGTGTTATGTAATTAAAGATAGTCAATCTTAGCAAGTTGTTATTCTGGATTTAGAGGCTCATAGCTAAGCGATAGCGGCGCTGATCGACAAATCTGCAAGGTGAAGCAAGCTTGCCGCGGCCGGTCCGTAGATGGGTGATCATTTTCTAAAAACACAGCAAGAACCCCTCTGTGCCTTGGAAAGCACGTTAACCCGTTGATCCTGCCCCTGATCTCTCTCCGATTAAAAAAAAAAAAGAATAGTTACATATCTAGCGCAGTATTCTTCTCACTCTTGGACCGCGTACGATCACAACTGCGTTCTAAAACACAACTCGCCAACGTTGGACAAAAAGCCGCTAGCCTGAAGTTGATCTGGGCTGGACATATCTGTAGGCAAAGACCACAACCAGATGGATACCACAGAACATCAAGAGAAAAAGATGAGCTTAACTCCTCCTGCTACTCCTCCTTTGCCCTGCACTGGGACAGTAATAGGTCTTAATAATAATATAGTCAAGTACCTACTATAATAAATGTTGAATCACTGAACGTCCACAATACATTTGTGTAAATAAAAGTGTGCGGCATCACACGTCCTCAACGCGTTGTTTAATTTTACGGTTCCTTGCACACTATATTTATATCATCAAAGATAACTCGGTGCAGCACCTACTTGTTGTAGTTATTTGTTATGTACAATTAAATACTTATATTATAATTCTACAAGTGAATGAATTTATATTGTTTTCATTTTAAAACATAATTTGTTTATTAGGCTGCTTTTTGGTCTTTGTTGGTTGGTTCTATTTTTTCGCAACATTCGAATATCATTTTTTATAAAGAATTCTACTCGTGAAAGAGTTTATAAAGTCGATCCAGTATTCAGACATTTTTAAACTAAAATACAATTTCATATACATACATGCTTCTGAGAGTTAAAAAAGATTTTATTGAATTCAATCTTATTTTGGAAGATTTTAAAGTTTTCTTTTATATCTGGGCAAACCTAGGACGGACCGCTAGAATAGTATATTAGCAATAAAATCATAGTGCACTTTGTCTCTGTCATCGTCTGCGTATAGTGAGTGCATGGCAGTTTGTACGTCGACCATGTGAATAGTCTCTATTTGTAAAAGTTTATCTTCTATTTTTTAACGGTGACAAATACGACCCGTGTAAACAGTTAATCTTTCTAATTTAAATGGCCACAAAAAATGCCAAGAAACAACTCTTGAATATTAACTGAAAACATAAAATGCTTCAGGCGTTTAATCCATTATTTTTTAAAGGCAACTCCCGCACTGGGATACAAGCCCTGGTTGGGGGGGTCTTTACAAACATAGAATTAACGGATACAAACTACGTCCAGATTTGAGACAATCATTTATAGATCACAAAAATGCTTATCCCGTGTGGAAATCAGTAAGGCAACTTAAGCCACTGAACCAACCATGCATAATTATGCAAAATTAATTAATTATAACAGTTATGAACATATAATATACGTAATTAAATACTTCACAAAGGGTTATCCAAACTTTGGTCTTTTTAGGTATAGATCGTGCTAAGTCTGCTATACAAGTAAGTTACTGTGGAAAGAGCCGAGCTCCCGATCTCAACCGTACATTAGAAATTAAAGAGCAAACACTAACTAACTGTATTCTTCAATTACACCCACGTCGAAGAGTTAAAAATTATCCCTTAGACCTCACATATACTGAAGCGTGAAGCGACATTGGGAATACAGATAAAAACATTTTTTTGTTTCAATTGTGTACAATAAAATTAGGTAGCTATTAGGTACAGAAAGTTTAAAGTCTCAACGTACTCTGATGTATTATCTATATTCTATCTATCTATCTATATAAATTAAAATTATATGCTTATATAAATTAAAACTTCCAATCGACTGCACCAAATTAGATAATTCTTTTTTTTTCTGCGTTTGTTGTTGTCAGGACAAAGTTTGTATAGAAGAAAATTAAAAGAAAAAAGGTCTTTTTTTATTTGATGCTACGAAGTTCGCCGGGACAGGTAGTGTAATAATATGTATAATCAGATTTAAACCATCTTTAAACCGTGGTCCGTGTGGTGACGGATTAAGAATACAAATGTCACCACCCCGTTCAATCCCGAGGGTGTCGTAAGAGTCGACTAAAGGAGTCAGGCAGACAATATCCACTGCAAGAGAGGGAAAACTCGAAACAAAACCCTATACCAACCCGTCTGGCCAGCGTGGTATAGTAGGCTAATATCCCTCCATATATGGAGGAGACCCGTGCCCAGCAGTGGGACGTTTATGGGTTGAGAAAGTAAAACCGTGGTCTAAACAAATGCGAAAAAGCTCTGCCGGGTAAAACTGTAGACACTGCTTGTCTATACTAATTTTGTAAAGGGGTACAATGTGTAAGAGTTTTGATATACGGGATAATCTGAAACTACTAATACGATTTTGAAAAAATCATTTAATACATTATTATCTCTCTTACTTTCAGACTTGAGTTTTGGTCTAGTGGTTAGTGATTTCAATCATTAGTGATTTCATCATCAATTTCAAGTCTAGGTGTAATTTGTGTCCGTCAATTGTATGTTTGTAAAGTCCCCCGCGACACAATGCTTGTTCTTTAGTGCGAGAGTTGCCTTTTAAAGAAATATATCTGTTAGTTCTATAAGATTTTTCACGACATATTTATGAGTGTCACGCGCCGCGGCAATACACGACATCAGAGTAATCTTACAAACACAAATAGCTGACCACTTGTTATTTATGCTATGTAAATCGCTACCGCTAGAGCTGTACCGTGCGCGCGAACCGCTCACTAGTGTCACCCCCCAAAGACCTCGGCATCGGATAAATAATTCCACTCGCGCTTATCCACTTCAACTAGTACTAAATTACGTTTGTAGTGGCTGTCTGCCACGGTGCAATGTACGATACAACGCAGCGACCTGGACACTTTTTGCTAAGTCGAGCCAGTTCATATTGTATAGATACCTACCTATTATTGTGCTAAATTTATTATATTTAATAACCCTTCGTAAATAACACGTATGTTTGTAGTGTTACATGTTTCTTTGAATTAAAATTTAAAATATCTCGTCTCCGTACTTCAGAGGGTTACACTACTTAATAAATTAGTCGCCAGATTGGCCACTAACCAAACGTGATCCAAACTATAAGAAGAATTAAAAAAACATAATTTTCTAGATACCTAGGTAAATCATTTAATGTAAAATTGAATAAATGAACAAGTCTTTCTTAGACGCAAAATTATGATAAAAAACAAAACAAAAAAACATATTGATTGAAAAGTAGATATGTTGAAGTTATTTTATTCGTCGTAGAACTTATAACACGTTCGTTATGAAATGAAAAAAAAATACCTTTCGGAGGGTCACCATAACCATAGTTACGGGGTTCTTCTACCTCTCTAGCTACTCCTTCAACTTATAAAACTATACTGGCAATACTTGTAAGAGTTTTTTAGAATGGATAGAGGTCTCGGACCACACGTGGCTAAGCCACGAAATGCTCCAAAGCAGGACTTACGATGCTTACGATAATTGATTGCGTCAAGCTAATAAATATATACCAGATACTTAATTTTTAAAGATTTTATCTATGGAATACTAACAATGTTCCAAGAATAATGACGTATACGGGCCATTTATTGCTTTCAGTATTTCTTACATAGACACATATAGGCTACCTACGTTTCTAGTATTCTCTAAAATATTTTATCCGCCTTCGAAGCTAAGGTATTTCAATAAAGCCAAGATGATTTTAGTCATTTATCTCATTGCGGCGGGGTTAAAGGAGATATATGTTACTAAAACCGATTACCCCCTTAGAGTTTCCCTTGTGTTCAAAGTAAATGTATTGGAGCGGAATTTTCCACGTCAGAGGTAAAAGCAAGTATTCATGTTTAATTTCATCCCGTATGAGAGGACGTAAAAAATCTTTTATCTGGACCCGAATTTCTAAGAATTGTTTTATAAGTATCTACGTGAAGATTTTTCAATAGGTATCTTCTACCTACCAAAATTTTAAGTTGCGTTTTATGTATATCTGCAGGTATATTTTGAATCAACGCTAATGAAATTATGCCAAAAGTCAAAGTCTACAGTTAAGCTCATTTGAATTCCTCAATCTACTTTACATATATGATTACAATAGTGTAGTTTGTTACAAAAATGTACCTAGAGTCTCTCAAATGAGTTGTGGACTTTATGTAGAGGATAGGTGGATACGTGTAACCTGTTTAATTTAATTCTTGTATTCACCGTATAAGTATAAGGCGCTCATAGCTAGGTGCACTCGCTGTTCGGTAAACGATCAGCGGGTTAGGCTACCAAAGGCGCGGTAACCCTATAGATGGGTGACCGCATAGTGGTATTTCATCTGAGCGTCTCCGTGCTTCGGAGGGCACGTTAAAAGTCGGTCCCGACTGTTAACAGTCACGACAGAGGCCTAAATATGGGCGATCTAAATAACTCTGTCACCAGGTTGGCCACTAACCAAACGATAAGAAGAAGACCGTATAAGTAAGAGACCAAATACTTCCAAAGAGAAGGAAGGATGGCTGATTAAACGAGCTTCCAGGCTTGATTATTGGTTATATCTTTAGGAGTTCTAAACCAAGTCTTGGTGAAAACTTAACTTTTAACTGTTCTTTTTACATGTAACTATAGGATTAAAACGGCTCTGTTTATAACATTAGTAGGTTAATATTATACACATAGCCGATTTAAGCCATGCAGACGTATAAGTGCATTCATTCATAAGTATAAGGTATAAGTACATTCATTCATTCATAACTGCAGTCAAATCTCGGGATTTCGGCCTGTTAGTGACATGAAATGCTACGATTCATAACGTATAATTTATTAGCACTATCTAATAATCAGTAAAAGCTGAAAAAAAAAGTAAATTGCTTTGCAAATACTTAACTTGTAAATAAACAGTGTTAATACAGAACTGGAACAATCACACAATTTTATCGAAGAACAACAAGCAATTGTAATCCCGTAGGTGCGTGCCACGTTGTGGGGAATTAACAACTTAGATTGGTACGCCGCCGCCGCCGCGCCCGTACGCTCGCCGCTAATAAGGCAAACTCTTTATCCTGACTGCCAAACAATTTGTCCACACCTTATATTATGTACTTACATATAAATACTCTGTTAACCCTTGCACGCTTTTGTTTTAATTTTAACAAGCTTTTGATAACACTAGTAAAGTAAGTATCATCTTAATTTGATTCTGGTTTTTTTAGAAGAATTTAATCATATTATATTCTCAATGTCTATAGGTACCTTATAATAGGTTCTGTCGCACTTACGTAAGTAACGTACCTACTTTAGATATGTAGGTACTATAACTGCGTAGATATGTATAATTAAGTATAAGTCTTCCTCTAGTATCCATAAATCATGACTAAGTATACCTTGAGGTAGGGCACCATAGAAGCGAGCAACCCCGCCTGGGGAAGAAATTCGACCTTACAGAAGAAGATAAATAACTCTAAACTACACGAGTAGTGTTTCTGAGCGTGAGTAAGTACAGGTTTCTAGGCTTTCCAGTGTTCATTTAGGTATGCGTTTAGCGAAACGTATTTATATCTCAGGGATCTTCATCATAAAACCCTGGTATTGTATTTTTGGCAAAACGTAAGTGATACCTCTTGAATACCAGAGGTATCACTTACGTCTTGCTAAAAATTCACTGCGTCAAAGTCACAAAGCCACTGTTTATAATGCTATGCTTGTTTGCCATTTAAGTAACTAACATAAAAAAAAACCAAGGTACCTACTAAAGTTAGCACCTACTAAGTACCTAAATACCAAAAACGATAAATTGTGGAAATCTCATTACAGTCTGAACGAGAAGGCAGATAGTTGCGATTCATAATTCGAGTGTTGAGTAGTTGCGATAAGTTTTACGATAAACTGGTCACATTTGTCTACTTCAATTATATAAATCGTGGGCTTGATTGTATACTTTCCACGGGCAAGTCAACTTCCATTCTTTGACCAAGTTCCAACGGTACTTTGTGAAACATAAGATTGTCCTATAATACCGCATGCATTTCTTAATTCGACCCACAGCAGAAGATCTTTTACTGAATAACTTCATAAACCTAAGTGTGTTTTAGAGGTCAATAGCATCAAACTATGGTGCGGCGCCAAAAGATGTTGAGAATCTCTAGATGCCTTAATCGATTATAATAATGTAGCTAATGTAATCGACTACTTTAGAAAAATGACCAGTTAAAAAATTGTTAACTTGACACTTGCCAGTGAGTATTTTTATAGTGGTAATCTAAAACTAACCTATAACTGACAAAAGTGACAAATATAAAATAATTAAATATTTGGAAAATCTGAAATAAGTTTTGCTGAATAATTGTGTCACACATAAAAACATTGATTATTATAGACAATTATCATACGTTCATTAGGACCAAAAATATCCTAAACCAACATTAAGTATCTTGTAAACATGCAATTACAATTGATTTCAGCTGTCTGCTTTATAATTCTTGAATTATTTAGTTATGCGGTGAGTACATTGGTAAAACTTCATCTTTATTAGTTAATTGACACAGCACCAATATTTTATACTTAAAATGTTATATTTTCCAGGCGTGTCTTGACTATGATGGTTGGCTAAACATAAAGGTAGATCACTCATTGAATTGCAAAGACGTAAAGTTTTGTTCAAGAGGAAATATATCATTAAAAAGTATTCGTGTCGGTTCAGGAGCAATTATAGACCAAATATCCTTTACTAAAGAACATATTGAAGAATTAAAGGTAAGTGAATATCTATACATATAGCACAAATGACATAAGTGAGTACTACTACTTCCTGCTAAACAAATATTAAAGTTATTTAACTTATCCTACTGATATTATAAATGTGAAAGATTGTCAGGATGTATGGATGGATGAAATTTGGCTTAGACATAGATTATAGTCTGGAATAGTGAATAGGCTACTTTTTATAACAATAACTGACTTCCACGCAGGCGCAGCCGTGAGCAACAGCTAGTAATATTATATTTATTACAAAAATCTTAATATAGCACAATTTTTTTGAAAACTTTGAGTGTGATGATTTCATTAAAATCATATTCGTTTTCAGAGTTTAGCTGAAATTGATGGATTCTATACCATGAAGACCCTAGTAACTTCATCTGATAATAGTAAAGGCACAGAGTTCTTATCATCAGTAAAAGCGAGCACATTCTTAGCCAATGGTCTCGCAGATGTGATAAACGCTTGGGTACTGCCCAATGGTGCTGTGATTGCAGTTAATTTCCAAGTGACCAACTCGTCGCAGCCATTAGAGAAGTCAGGCAATGGCTTTAAGATAAACTCTAACTTTTATCTTCGTTATATTGAGCAGGCTCCTGTGTAAGTATTTACCTCCTATTTCTAGCAAAATACCAATGTATGTTTGCGCATGCACTTCTGCACTATAATATCCTGTCACCGAATTTGGTATCACAACCAGGGCTATACCTCAATGGTATGGGTTATGACTGAATTGATTGCAATAGAAATTAACATTATAACTTGTATCTATTCAAGATAAAAATGGATTTAATTTTTTTACTAGCGGCCTGCCCTTGCGGTTAAAACCATTTTCAGTGCTTTATTTTTACCTAAGTACCTTCTACAATGATTAGAAAACTTAGAAATCAAAGTTGTGATGGGAAATAGAGATTGATTATTATATATATTTTTTATTACTAAAAACTAGCCAAAACGAGAATAAACAAATGCATTAATAAGTTGTGATTGGTATATTACAGACCCGATACAGCTTCATATATACAAAAAATTGAGCGTGAGAGGGAAGCTCGGGAGAAGGGAGAGCTGAAGGACAATAGATCTTTCTTAGCCAAATATGTAAGTATCAATTAGCAAATAAGGAACTTTGTTCTACACAATCTAGCAATTGTAGCTCTTAACAGCTATATTTGTATACTTAAAATAGAATTTAACTATTATATTTTAGTTTTTGAAAACAAGTTTGAATTCTGCATCTATGCAAAATTACATCGAAAACTGGAGAGAAACTTAAAATTTCTCGAAAAATTGCTGTTTTATGACGTCACACTCCTGTAACGCCATAGTAGTTGACAGTTTTGTTGTGATGATTTGCGGAAAAGAGACAGCAATAACATGGTTCACAAACTTTTTAAACTTATAGCTTCTATATTAATTAACCATTCTGTTTACTTCTGCTATTTTTATTCCTCTTTTATTTTAATTGAACATGGTTCTACTACAGTTTCTTTATATAAGTTAAATAAAAATGTTTTCATTTATTTTTCAGTGGATGTACATAGTGCCGGTTGCTATATTTGTTATGATCTCAGGAGCAACAAACCCAGAGCCAGCTGCACAGGGTGCACGATAAATACACAAAATTGTATTATATATGTAATAGTCAATATTTTATTCCTAAAACCTACACTACTTTATTACCCTGTCAAAATTAATAATGATTACAGCATTTAGGTACCTACCTGTGTTGTGTGGTACCACCAAATTTTATCTTTCTATGAAATATGTTTAGTTTAATATAAAATGAAGGCTTAGGTCGCACTACTTTTTTTTCCGGCAGTGGTTAACCACTATAACCCTAAAACCATTTTTAGTAGTAGAGCCGCTTGTATTAGTTTCCTTGACTCATAAATCACGCAATTAAAAACACACAGCGGTTTATAGCAGTTTACCGCTGCAGAAAAAAACGTAATGCAGCCAGCCTAAGCTTTATTGTTACCAAGTCAGTTTTTGTCAATTTCATGCCCTTTCAAACCCTTTTAAAATAAGAAAAATCTGTCTTTGTTTATTTGTGTGGTAGATCTATTTTATTTATTATAAGCTTCAAGGAAAACCAAACAAAGATGTGAAGAAAACACAAGTTTATTGTATTTACGCATTTCAGCATTTTCAAGAAATGTGAGTGTAAAATGTTATTCTAGTGGTAATATTATAAGTTATATGGGACTGTGTGCTTGTGTTTCATTTTTTATCTTTTCCTCTTTAAAAAGGACAACTCCCGAACTACAGAACAAGCTGTGTTGCATGGGACTTTACAAATATACAATTAACGGGCACAAATTACACCCAGACTCGGGATAATTCTTTGTGGCTAGGGACAAATCGAACCCACAACTTCGTGCACAGCAGGCGCGTAATGCACCCACTGGACCACCACGGCAGTCTAAACATTGTAATATCTATTCAGAGAAATAAATTAGTGAAAAATGGTTTCTAGACTGGCAATAAAATAAGCAATTTTAAATACAAAATATTGTTATTTTTTAATTACACAACTCTGTTAGTATAACAATGTATATCTTATGAGTAAACTTAAAATGCAAAAGATAACAGTTCCAATTTTCTCACATCTTGCAAGTAGCATGCTATCTTCAGCACCATTTACACCTTAAGTTTGGTGAGGCAATTTTAAAGCCATCATTGTATTTCTTTATAAGAAAATGCATAGCATAAAAATTCTGCACATAACTTACACAGTGTAAATTGGCATTCAAATCAGATTGCATAAAACTTGCCTTGCAAAAGTTACATATTGTAAATATAACCTCATGCACCAATTTTCTCGATTTCTTCAGCATCTTCAATATCAAGTAATTGTATCTTTTTTCCAAAGTGACTTTCGATTTCTTTGCAAATATCCATTGTCTGCGATGAATCAACTAAGTTTATTGCAATACCAGCCTTACCAAATCGGCCGGTACGCCCAATTCTATGTAGATAAGTCTCACAATCAGCTTTCTTTTCCAAATCCATTGGCATATCAAAGTTAACCACTAATGTGACTTGCTCTACATCAATGCCACGAGACAATACATTTGTGGTTATCAATACCTTTTCAAGGCCAGCCCTGAAACGGTCAAGGACTGCTATTCTCTGCTCTACAGTCAGTTCACCAGACAATACAGCAACTGAATGACCATCTTTAGACATTTTTTCAGACAACCAAGCAGCAGTTTTTCTTGTGTGACAAAAAATAATTGCCTGACCAATTGTTATAACTCCATAAATATTGCAAATAGCTCTGTATTTCTCATCAGCACTCTTACATTTAACATAGTATTGCTTAATATTATCCAATGACTCTTCTTCTCTGAGCAATCTTATAATAATAGGATTAGGGATTATAATTTCCGCAAATTCCATAACAGCTGTGTCATATGTGGCAGAAAAGAACATCATTTGGCAAGTTGAAGGTAAACATTTGTGTATACGAATACACTGATCTTGATGCCCTTGTCTGTCAATCATGACATCAGCCTCATCTAGTACAAAAACTTTTATTTTAGTCATATCAAACATGCCATATTTCACTCCCCAATCAAGCATTTTCCCAGGAGTTCCAATAATAATGTGGTCTGTTATCCTTGTTCCTCTAGGCACTTCCTCACCTCTTACAGCATATTTAAGCTTAATTTCAGGACAGAACTTGGCCATTTTAGCTGCAACCTCTCCTGTCTGTATAGCAAGTTCATATGTGGGACTCAAACAAAGAACTTGTGGATAATTCTTAGAGGAATCTACTCTGCTTAACATAGCCAATACAAATGCAGCAGTCTTACCAGTACCTGACTGAGATTGAGCAATCATGTTCTGAGGGGGATCAGCTAAAAGTGTTGGTAAAGCTGTTTCTTGGATTTTAGAAGGAGCATTGAAACCCATATCATATACACCTTTTAGTAAGTTAGGTTTCAAATGCAGTGCTTCAAAAGTTTTCACAGAATAAAGTGGGGAATTAGGGTCTTTTCTTTGAACTTCAATGTCTAACTTAGATTCAACCAGTCCTTGTCGAATTATTTTCATCAATAAAGATGTATCTGCAGGATTTGCCGCATCTGGTGATTCCTCAGAATCTGTTGTCCGATTATGATCTTTTTTCAAACCCAATCCTGCAATTTTATTTGTAACTTCCAACTCTTCCGCTTTTTGCCCCCATTGATTCGCCATTTTTATCTGAAATAAGGATAAATCTGTCAGTTTACCATAATCTTCTGGTTAATTTCAATATTACTCATCAAAAATATTACATACTAGAGACAAACAACTTTACGATGAGTAGGTAATGTTTTACGGTCTTTTATTTTAATTAGAAAACTTATTAATATTAAGATTTCTAAATACCATAAGAAATGAAAGTTACTCGATGTCTGATGATTCAACTAAAATTGCAGCCGGTAAAAATGGCTTTGTTTTATTTAAAAGTTAACCGTGAAAAGTTTAACTATCTTAACAAAAGTAACCAAATAATCTATAAGCTACGTATGTATGTGGACACTTACTGCCTCTATTTCTGCTGAAATTAAGAAAATCGAAATTTATCGATTTTGTAAACTGCCCGCACCGACCAATATCCAAATAGAAAATCTTAGTTGAAAATTAATTTCCAATGCAGAATAAATGCAGATGGCTGGCCGCGGTTTACTTTTGTGTCGCACGTCATCTGTCAAACAAATTTATTATTTGACAATTGACATTCACTTTTTACTTGCTAACTTTAGATTATTTACTTTTTGGTAATGGTAATGTCTATTAGTTTATTAAAGGTCAGTGATGACACACGACATAAAAATATCCTTCCTTTGCTGTTGCTAAGTAGCAAGCTTCTACTTGACAAAACGATCCTTAAGCCGATCTGGATTTATGGAATACAGCTCTATTCGAACATTGAAATCATACAAAGATTCTAAAAACATCCGAACAGCATGGCCAATGTCTTAATCGCGTCAGTGAAGTAAAGTAAGTTGCGACACAGGTCTCATACCGAGCATGCCAATAACAAATCCAACCAAACTACTGATAAATGTTTCTGTGGCGACAGATCGCAGTGTACTCGTAATGAGACAAAAAAAATTGCATATACTGATGATATATACAATGCTCTTTACTTAGGTAATCCCTAAGATAGAATAAATAAATCTATACTTAGACCATTCAATGATCTATTCAAAATTGACTTTACATTGAACACTTACCATTAAAATAATATACTTTGATACCCAATGGCAATTATAATATACTAGCTGTTGTACTAGCCTATGTGTTATTCCAGACCATAATCTATCTCTGTGCCAAATTTCATCCAGATCCGTTCAGTAGTTTTTACGTGAAAGAGTAACAAACATCCATCCATCTATCCATCCATCCATTCATTCTAACAAACTTTCACATTTATAATATTAGTAAGTATGTAGTAAGAAAGACGTAGTATTTTATACTCAAAAAATATAACTAACTATAATTTAATAAGACAACTCAAGTCAACAATGGAAAGCTAGCTAGGTAGTTACCTAGCTAGTTGAGTTGTCTTATTAAATTATAGTTAGTTATATTTTTTCCTTTCTATTTTTTAAATTTTGCTCAAATAAAAAACTTATTTTAGGATAACATTTTTTTATTTTTCATGACAGATGCGAGAGTCAAAGCGTGATGTAGCAGTTGATGTTAATGAAAGAATAATTAAGGAATAGCTTTATGAGTAGACAGCAGGTATGTTGTCACCGCTCCAGTCGAGTTCAACAGTTTGTCCAGTGCGGGCACTCTTTTCAGCAGCAGTAGCGATCTTGCTTATGGCAAGGGTTTGGTAGTCCAACACGTCCTTTGGAACACCCTCTGCGTAAAAAAATGGATAGTTTAGTTGTATTTTGTTAAGTACTAATTTGCTACCTTGGTTACGTTTAAGCAACTAAATATTAGTTTTTATTATTCATCATCAATAAGCCGCAATCCACTGCTGAACATAGGCCTCACCCTACTATATTATATTATATTAACCAATCAGCCTATCGCAGTCCACTGCTGGACATATGGCTTTCTCGTAGTCTAGGAATGCCGTACACAGCGGCTGATTGCACTCTTCGGTCTTCTGTACAATCTGCTGAACAGTATGGATGTGGTCCACGGTGCTATAGCCTTTTCGAAACCCGGCTTGTTCCAGAGGCTCGAACTCGTCGAGTCGAGTTTTTTGGCGAGGCGGTTTGTGAGTACTCTCGAGAACAACTTGTAAACGTGGCTCATGAGTGAGATGGGTCAGTAGTTCTTCAGCAAGGCTTTATCACCTTTTTTGAAGAACAGAACCACCGCACTCCCGCATCAAAATGTTAAATCGCTCCCTACTATAATAAACCACTAATCCAAAATGTTTTATCAGTTCTAACCACACCTACTATAGTGGTTTGAACTGATTTAACATTTTGCATTCATTAACACGGTACTATACTATATAATATAGTTACTATACCGTTAAAGGCCCGTGGCAATTTTGTAAAAATAAATAATATAATCGTACTGTGCTTGCGACCACCCTCGGGCCGGGGCCCCGTGGCATTTTGCCGGTAATGCCTATTGTTACGCCACTTGCACTGGTCACTTCTCAAGTCAGGCAAAGTGCTATTGAGTTTTGCCTAGAAGATAGCAAACTAGAATTTTGCATCTCTATGCATATTTTTAGAGACACAAGTGGTGTTGACTTCCTCTGAAGTCAACACCACTTGTGTCTCTAAAAATTTAATTGGACCAACACAGTAGCTGATCATTTAGCCATGTTAGAGGCTACTAACATCGCGGTAATAGAGTATCTACTCACTAGTGACGACGTCCAGGAAATGTTCCAATTCTCTCTGGTAAGCGAGCCTGTATCTTGAGGGGAATGAGTAGTAGATAGGGGTAGTTTTAACACCATCTTGACCGATGAGACTTTCGGTAGAATGACAAGGCCTTTCATTTTCAACTTTGATCATACCTAAAAATAAATGAAATAGATATTACGATGATGTAAATCCTGCACTAATGTAATACGAAATTTTTGTACTTAGGTACAAGCTTAGAACACGATGTATAAACCGTCTGTGAAGCGTAGGTTTATTTGTCCCATGTTGAAAAAAGGCGACAGTAAATTGTACATGATACTATAAAACTATAATAGAATTCTATCAGTTTAGTGAGCAACCTCCAATAAATTCTTAAACGCAACACAAAATACAAGGCAGAATTACAAACCTTTGGGTCCAAAAACTTCCAATCTCTGGTCATAACCGTAAGCAGAATAACGACTGTTGTCACCAAGAGCCACAGTTCCAGAGGGGAAAGTGAGAACGAAAGCGATAGTGTCAAAATCATCAATAGCCTTGACCTCGGGAATGAGGGCACTCGCAGAAGCCTGGACGCGACAGGGCAATTCACCAAGTACCCAGCAGGCCATATCGAAGTCATGTACCAAACAATCGTGGAACACACCACCTTAAACAAATATACACACAACTTAAACTAAATTAAAGTAAACATCCGGGTGCGATGTTGAGTGCAATAAAAAAAAATACATTAAAATTGCCGCTTGGATTTTTTTACTATAGGTAAGCGCAAAATGACAATGGCTGACGGAGGACCTTCCTCTACTGAAAGTACGATAATAAATTTTAACACTACCAAATTGATAACATTGTTAAAACTGGAAACGAATGTTTACTACGATTGCTAAGTATCCAAATTATCGAAATACTGTTCTTGTTTTTTATTTTTTTCCATTAGGTTATTAAATTAAAATGGAATTACTAACCGGATGTCTTCAAGTAATCAATACTTGGCAGAGGAGAGTCCCTGGCGGTAACTTTCAGAATTTGAACATGTCCAACCTCTCCCTGCCTAACTCTGTCTTTTAACCCTCTGTAAGCTGGATCAAATCTGCGGTTAAACGCAGAGAAGAGCACACGGCCCTTAGCCTTGGCGGCTTCGTAGCACTTCTTCGTGTCTTCAATGTTTTCTGCAATAGGCTTCTCACAGAATACATCTTTGCCGTTAGCGATGGAGTTCACTACGATGTCGTGATGTGTCCATGTTGGTGAGCCGATGAAGACTAATTTGACGCTATAACAATTTAAACATAGTAATACTTATTGTAATACAATAAAGCATGTTTTATTTGAATATTTTCGTCTTAGGATTAACTAGTCTGGTTTAAATATTTTTTCACTGATCAAAAGATAATATATTCATGAGTTGTGAACAACCGATGCGATGCAAGTCGGAGGCAAGAGCTAGTAAGTTATTTTGTGTAAGTAATTGGCGATAAACTGCGCATGACGAATCCGTAACGGAGGGTCAAGGTATTTCAGGTCGCTCCAGTGTTCTTACCTCTTATCATTGTATACGCGCTTAGCTTCACTAGACGGAATAAGAACTACATCGTTGCTCAAATTCCAGTATTTCTTTAAATCAGAAAATCTCTCGACGCGATCATCGACGATATACTTCAATGTAACGCGAGGATTATCGATCAAACTGGTCAAGTGGATGGAACCAGCACGACCAAGACCGAAAATCGCAG
Organism: Trisateles emortualis; assembly: GCA_947095525.1. Classification (NCBI taxonomy): domain Eukaryota; kingdom Metazoa; phylum Arthropoda; class Insecta; order Lepidoptera; family Erebidae; genus Trisateles; species Trisateles emortualis. The sequence goes on along the minus strand of OX352736.1, from coordinate 11,621,360 downwards.
CAACAAGAGGTGCAGTGTACGTCTTAGAAGCATGGTTTGTCGTAAAATTGTTTACGTATCTGAAAACAAAATACTCAATTGAATATTAGGAGCTAACACAGTATTTAGTATTATCACATAAGGTATTATGAAAATGCGACTTCATTACGTAGAACTATGAGATGCCATAACCGCGGGGCAACATTTATCAAAATATCGTGCTGCTATTTTCTTTTTTTATTTAAGTAAATCAGTTATAGATTTTTGGTAAACGTGCAACTTTTGCAAATATATCATAATTTCGATTGTTTGCAATAAATTTTTGATCAACTTTACCCCGTGGATAAAAGCTATGTTGTGTATCAATTCGCCGTTAAATTAAAAAATAAATGAGGGATCTGCATATAACTATGTATATTACTATGAAGTGTTAATACTAAATATAATAATACTACTTATATTAATATTATATAATTAATATTTAATAGAGGATACATACTCTCTGTGCAAGTAGTCATCTTCAGGATAGGTTTGAGGTAGGTTGTAAGGAGAAGGACCACTGAACTTTTTGGTAGCCATATCTATAACTGAAAAAAAAACAAATGAGTTACCCACATAATTGCTGTATTTTATATACTAAATAATGTGTATCTTATCTACATATATGTAGGTATCTGATCTAGGCGTTTAAATTATAGTAAGTACCTACTATAAACCATTTATGGCTTAACTCTAAATGGGTAGGTACATAGGTACCTACTAGAGCTATAAAGATACACTAATCTAGGTAGGTATTATAAATAGACCATATAAATGATACTAATCTTATGAATTAAAGTAGTCGTTTAAGTGATTGTGGGCTTGATTCCTACACCTACACACACGGGACAAAAAATAATTTATTATTTCGCGTTAGGACTTAACTTACAATATGCCCTACATAATGTGGTAAAAGTCCTTCTTTCAAGTCCAAATGTATTTTGATTTATGGACATGAAAGAACGACTATATACCTAAATAGTTCCAACTTTTGAACTTATGCACAAAGATAAAAGATTTCGAGGGGAATATTTTATAACAGCATATCGTGTAGTCCTAGATTTCGTCTATGTACCTATTTAGTGTAGGTACGCTTGACAGACAGAGGCTTGCCCAAAATTTAAACAATGTAAACAGTTATCAGCGGTTCTTTGGGTATTTCGTGTATAAAATGCACGTTATTTTGTTATACACACCGTCGTAAAGATAATAAGTTTATTATATTTTTCTTAAACGACAAATATTATAACGATAATAATTGATTCCGCACTGCACCGGTTTTTATTCTTTTGTTTGTTGTGACACGAAGAATGACCTTTAAATAGTAGCTATGTTCATGTCAATAAACGTTTATTCACAATTTCCGACCTTGCGCTGAAAATTTCCCGACAGAAAAATCCTCTGCGGATTGAACCCAAGACCTTAAAGCGGCAATCGCACACTACCACTGCACAGCACACACCGAGGCAGCCTATTATCATATCATTATGAAATATATTTACACAGTGCGTTTGTTTATTTATAATAGATATTTAACAAAAAATACCTAACTCTAGTTACATAATGATCAAAATTTTCCGCTACTTACAGGACAAATCTTTTTATTACAGATCATAATAAACATGGTTTTATTTAGTATCAATTCGTAAAGTACATTTTAAAGTGAATTAATTTCTTATAATATATACCTACTTAAATAAAATTAATGTACCATTAGGTAGGAAACAAAAATAATAACTAAGTAAGTAGGTAGGTAGGTACCACAATTATTACACACATATAAACAAACAAGCACCATTTTTTTTAAATACACTACCGGCCTAAAGTTTCATACCTAAAGATATATGAACTTATCTACACTAGGGTCCCTAAATAAAAGTATGTTTAGATATACATACATACCTTGTGTAGCAATGGTTTTGCACTCTGCTGCGATGTGGTTGACTGAAGTCGTAACGAGTTTATATGTAAAATATATTCGCGCTATCTCTCTATGGGGTTCAATGTTATGGTCAACTATGAGCAGATTTATAAGATTGTTTTCTAAGTGTTCGTTCACGTTGGGTCATCTAGAGGGCACGGATGCGAGGGCGGGGGCGAGCGAAGGCGCGATAGCGGGAGTGTAGTAGGTACCACAGTAAATAAAGACTTCGTATACAAATTACTCGTCAGACATACATAGGAGTCCAGGCGTCGCCAGAGTGGGTAGATTTTTTAAAATAAATATAAGCCTTTGTCGTTCCATAGTATTTAATCTAAATTATTTCCTTGTCTTATTTCAATAAGATCTGTTCAGACGTTTAGCTGCGTAAGCATAACAGATCTACAATGAAACTTTGGCACGTATAATTTTATTACATCTCAACCCATAAACGTCCCACTGCTGGGCACGGGTCTCCTCCATAAATTTGGAGGGTTATTAGCCTACTACAGATACCACGCTGGCTAGACGGGTTGGTATTGGGTTTTGTTTTGAGTTTTCCCTCTCTTGCATGGATATTGTCTGCCAGACTTACTCCCTTAGTCAACTCTTACGACACCTACGGAATGGAATGGGGTGGTGACATTTTTATTCTTAATCCGTCACCTACCTATGGGATACTTTATTTACTGCTTTACCCATTAAATAACTTATGAAACCCATACATAGCGTAAAGTAATATAAATCAAATAGGTATATGGAATGCACCAAAGCCAATTTTATTACTTAATGTTAAATTTTTGCTCAAGTTCACACTAATAAATTACGTAATTCTCGAATCCGTATCTATTGTTTCTCTACGTTCTTCGTGTTTTGTTTCTGTAATAAATAGAACAATTTAATTGTACAAAAAATTTACATAAAATATTGTAAGTACCTAAATAGTTGATTACACCTGAAGTTCTACGGGTACCTAAATCAATTCTATCATGAGTGGTTGCCACCCACTACAATAATTTCTGCTAGCATGGCATCACGAGCACAATTGGACATGACATGTTTATTTGTTTATAGAACAAGGAACTACATAGGTAACGTTCCTTTTAGACGCAGGCTGTGGACGCAGGTATGCCAAATTCAAAAAATTCAAAAAGCAAAAAAAAAAAAAAACCATTCCATTCATTCATTTAAACAACTCACTCACTAACCTCAGTGCCTAAGTGCTTAACGACAATTTATTAGTCACACTGTCTAAATAGTGTCATGATGCGTTGCTAATGGCACAGATTACTAAATAGTTCTATTGGCCTGATAAGTAGATGGTACCTAAGCAAAAGTTTTTTTTAAGTGAAATTGTGATGTAGATATAAATGACAATGTGCTGCATGTCTAAAAATACACTTATAAGTTATTTGATAATTTATTAGTTTAGTGTGAGAAAATAACTCGATGAGATAAAATATGTTTTACATTGCGGGATGATACGCGACCGCCTCCGCGAATTCATAGTGACCAAGCTCATAGTTAGCGCCAATCAAACGTATATTAATAAAATTATCTCTCTAAAATATATCTAATTTATTTACTATTAAAAAACTACAAATACAAACTAGTTATTTACGATGATAAGAACAAGAACATCGTTGGTCAAAGGCTACATTTTGCTTAGGTATTTTAATTTATTATAAGTATTTAATTATATTTATCAAATCTCTTTTATCCACATAAAAACATAAGTCAAAACATATTTACAAGAAAAGATCAATAAAGAGTCAATTAAAGTTACTTTCAATACCTACCTACAGTCTATTTTGAAAATAAGGGATCATCTGCAAATAGTACGATGTCTCACAAATCCTGTCCAAAGAAGGGTAAATATATATAAGTACATATACCTTAACTAAAAAATATTTTAAAAGTAGATACAGGGCCTAGAGTTTAACCTTGGGAGACTCCCATTGCTACAGGTAATCCAGGAGGCCTATTTCCATGTATGTCTACGTATCGTACCTACTCTATCACTAAGGTAACCGGCAATTAGATTAAGTTAAATTAGCTGTAATGACTAAGCTTCCGCAGAAATGTAATATTTTCAACGCAGTCAATAGCTTTTCTGTTCCTTTATTTCCATAGTCCAATGGGTTAGCAATCACGAAGCACTGAGTAACGTCTTTACGTGCTTTTTAAGGTACGTAGAGGTTTCGCTGCGTTTTTAGAAAATGGTCAACCATCTATGGCCTGACCGTGGCCTGCGTAACCTTGCAGCTCTCTCAATAATAGCTAGGAGCTCCTCTAAATATTTAAATACATATATACCTACGTACTTAGGTACTAGGTAGTATAGGTTAGGCATATCTATTTTCCTGACACCGAACATCTCTCATTTGACCTTACAATTTGTTTATCAAGATAAAAAGAGGTTAAGTGTTTGATGCCATTACGACATCACGTCTTATTTAATTACATATTTTAGTATATTAAGTTAAATAAATACGCTGGTTGTATTATCGGACAAAATTGATAAAAGCAGAGGTGCTTACGAACAAACAAATCTGAAATACATAACAAAATATTTCCACTAACCAATCATAATTATAATTTATCTACGCTTTTTAATGGTTTAAGCCATACGCCATTTAAATGGTCTAAGATAGATTCATGAAGCCTATGTCCAGCAGTGATATCTTAATGGTAAATATGTTAATAACATAGGTTGTTCTATTCTATGTTTTGTCTACTGTCTTCACAGAGTTCATCACGATGTTGTTGTTTTTATTTCGATTTTGTTGTAGAGGGGAAATGCTTGACGCATACCGACCCGCTCGGGGAAGCGAGGCGGTTATGTCGGACTCTCCGGCCTCAAGATGGTAGGCGGCCGGCAGACCGACTAAAACCCCCCTGTGCACCAACACTCGCTTTCAGGGATGGACCACCGGACCTGATATGACTGTTTCTTTGTGATCCGCTCCGCCGCCTCCTTCTGCAAGATGATGTCCTCGCAGAAGGATGCAACCGCCGTCCACTCCCTGTCGCTGATGACCATGGAACCTGCCACGGCCAGCAGCGACAGGTCTTCACCAAATCTAGGCTAGTCTAGATGACTAGCCTAGATTTCATACAATGAGCCCAAAAATTCAAGTATTTCAGATAATCTTATTAACTCTCTTTCAGTTCTCTAAGTTCACCAACTTGTTATCCTTCATACAGTTAGTAAAACCCTTGTAAAACCCACTACAAATTGTATCTGATCTATACTTTGTACTTTGCTTTTACGAGTAGGTATTACAAAAATATCTCATAGAGAGTGAATCCTCTCGAAAAGAGACAACATTTCGATGTTTAACTATTTAGGTATCTTACCGTACCTACTATTTATTAACAAATATTTTTATATTAGAAATATAAAAACATTAGAAATTTAAAAATATTAGAAATTTAAAAATATTTGTTAATACATACATTTTTTTAATAGCAAACCGTATATCCATCACGCAAACATTTGTCCTGGGTAGAAAAGAGTCCAGTTAGGAATCAGGGTCTAGGATCTATTTTAGGTCCCACGTGCATCAAGCAATAAATAACTTTTAATGGCTATTTAAAACTTGGCTTGTTCTTGTTCTAGCGAAAATAAATCTAGCCGTGATCTAATAGGTAAATACGCCGGCGCCGACACCTACGGCGACGCCAAAGCCGAGGCTGTGGACAAGGCCGAAGCTGAGGCCGACGCCGACGCCGAAGCCGACGCACGGTGGATCCTGTACTATGGAGCGTTTGGCCATAAATCCTTTTTTTGAAAATGTAGGTAGATGATTATTATTTTTCAATTTAATAAATTGAGGGTATATTACATTAGTTTTAGGTAAACAAAGTAGTACTAGCCGTCTAGTATTATTTTTATGATACACCAAACATAACCCTTTTTCTGTTTTCCTTGTTGTTAATTTCGGATAACCAAGTTTAGTTCAGACTTTGAACAAATATTTCTTTAAAAGTGAGAACATTAGTTTGATATAAAAAATTATGAGTGTTGATGAAGGTATGTAGTATTTAGGACAAATAAATGTAACACTTTACGGCAATTAATAACTTTGGAAAAACATCCAATACAACCGTTGACGTCGACGCCGACGCTGACACCGACACCTACACCGTCGACGCCGACGTCGACAAAGACGCTGAAGCTGATGCCGACACCGACGCGTAGCGAAGCCAGGGCTGTGGACAAGGCCGAAGCTGAGGTCGACGTCGACGCCGACACTGCAATTCAATTTTGTGCAAATATTATGTAGGCACCTATTACTAAAATTACCATAGAAATCGTTATTGAGGCTTATTACGGAACAGAGGTTCTTTGATGAAGTAAAACTGATGAACAAAACCACAGATGGCCACCTGAACTTCTCAATAATACTTAAGTATTTTACGGATGGCGATTAGATAACTTTCCATAATGGTTGCTAAGCAACTATTTGATGATAAAGCCGGTAGCTAGGCAACGGAACTTCATAATTAAACAATGTAATCTAGCCGTGTTTGAGCTTATTTGAATGGTCATAAGATGCACTATAGCTGTTAATTGTCAGAATAATTAAAAAGAAACGTTTTTAAGGGAGGAAAAGTGAGATAAGAGTTTGTATGAAAGTTCATTCATTATCATTATGTTTAAATACCTACGTAAGACTAAAAAAAAAAGGGGTTTTAGGGATTTTGAAAATACTGCAACTTGCCGTATTGAAATCAGTTTTTTTTTTTGTTAAAATTATTCCTTTATTATTTTTCCTTGATTTTCCATTTTCCTCATAACTTCTTAGTTATGAGGGAAATGGAAAATAATCATATCATCTGTATGCCGATGGCTAGTAGATTTACTTGCAGGCTAGTGTCTTCAGCAATCTACAAGGTTAAAAGACCTTGAGCACATTAGGAGCTGGCCAGACCGGTTTGGCTAGATGGTACACCCATCTAAGTGCCAAGCTATCGTCGTAGGAAGCCAGCAACTTATGAATAGACTAGCTACAGGATCCCTTTCATCAGTTACATTTGACGGCACTTTTATCACCTTATCTCCAACAGTAAAGGGCTAACTGAAAGACTCCACATTAAGCTGGCAAGTTCAGGTGACTCAAGCTATTCAAAAAGTGACCAGTACCTTGCCTGCTCTAAACCGCTTACAAAACTTTCTTCTTTGCTGGACTAAAGCAATGCATGCAGGTTTTGATTTTCCCTCTTTTCGACTATAGTGATGTGTCTTTTTGACTATGACCTGAATGCAGATCTTTTCAGCAAACTTGTCGATTTTCTTAATAACTGCATTTGATTCGTTTTTAATCTTCGGAAGTATGACAACGTATCTACTTATCATCCTCAAGTAAAATGGTTACCTATTACTCAGCGGCGCAGTTTGCGTGCTCTCACTAACCTCTACTATTCTATCCTGACGTTACCCATTCCCCCTTGCTTCTTAACTCCTTACTTTCAATATCATATCTCTGTCCATAAAAGAAAGCTTCGCTCTTCTAATTACACTCATATCATTCATTCCATATTATTATTTCACCATTTATTATCACCATATCATTAAATTATAGGAAATAAATCTTGGTCGAACACTGCCTCTTAAGATACAGGCTCTGCCTAGTTTAAGAGACAGGGCTCATATTTTTTCTTTGTGACCTATATAATAACGTGTATAATTTAGTGTATATTCTACCTACTGTAATTACTCGTGATAATAAATAAATTATAATATTATTATGTTTCTCTTTATCACGGGTATTTTCCCATCATTCAAGGAGAATACCCGGGCCTTTGGAAGGCTTACGCGGGGACATAGATCCAACACGCAGAGGCCCTTAGAGAATTTTAATTTAAAATGGGATGAGACGCTTACCATAGTCATGCTACAGCTGCACTATTGCACTACAGCCATGACATGCCTATGGTAAGTGTAGAGCTATTGCAACATGAGAAATCAAATAATTTTGGGCTATGGGATTGGGTGTTCGGTGGACTGATTTACAATGATTATGGGATAAAACCATCACCATCGTCGCCTGCCATCATTTAAAAGTTGGGATATACTCTAAATGTAAAATAGGCAGACGGTGACTCGCCTATACACTAGATGGGCCCCTTGAAACAACCGACATGGGCAACAGCCCACAGGCATAAGGGCAACACCATAGTGCGCGGCTAGGGGTATCGAGCGGTGCGGCGCCGGTTTCACCATCGGGGGTCTGAGACCCGAGAGCGGGTTTCCCCGTAGTTATGCCCTTGAAAATGACACTTCTACCCCCGAGCATATAGCTCTGGCGACCCCTCTCTGATCAGCCAATTAAGGCAAGCCAGAGCTGAGAGTCCTGCGGGCGCTCTTGTTAGTCCACTCCGGACAGCCAATATAGGTAAGCCGGAGACGAGGCCCTGGCCGACTCTCTGGGGCATTCGAGACCGCAGTGTCGCCACTCACATATTATTATTATTATTCTCTTTATTTAATTACATTCACAAAAAATTACATTTTTAAATATATAGGTATATAAAAACAGTATACATTTAAAAATATAAAAATGGAGACCCACCGGCATCGGGTACAGGGACCAAGCTACCGGTGGTTAGGGCTCCAGAGACAGGAACCTCCTCACGATGCGCGCCGTGTCCAAGAGAACCGCCTTCTGCATCAGGCCCACAATCCAACCGTCTAACGAAAGCCTCCTAAGGTGTTGATGGAGGCTCTTGGCGATCAGTCCATTGACCGATACAACTATCGGGACAATGATCGCTGAATCTACCTCCCACATGTCAACAATCTCGTGAGCCAAATCCAAATACTTAATCTGTTTTTCTTTTTCGGCTTTCACGAGATTCTCGTCATGTGGGACAGTGATATCAATGATCATTGCAAGGCGCTCTAATCGATCTATCACCACTATATCAGGCTTATTGGCAACAATAGTCCTGTCAGTAATGATAGATCGATCCCAATATATTGTGGCACGACCATTCTCGAGAACTGGGTCGGGCACATACCTATAGTACGGTACCTGCGAGTCTACGAGGTTGTACTTTACAGCAAGTTGCTGATGGACAATCCTGGCCACTTGGTTGTGTCTGTGCAAATACTCGCCGTTTGCAAGACGAGAACAACCAGAAACTATATGCCTGAGAGATTCTCCGGGATAGTGGCAGGCCCGACAAATGTCAACCGTCCCATCTTTCAGGATATACTTACGGTAGTTGTTCGTCATAACAACTTCGTCCATAATTGCACAGACAAAACCCTCGGTTTCTCCAAAGAGATCGCCGAAACGTAGCCAGGACACAGATGATAAAAATTCTACATCGGGCCCATGCAAGGCCCGATAGAAACGTCCATGCAACTCCTTGCTCCTCCATACTTCTTCGCGCTCAGTAGTACTGAGTACTACAGGTTTGCGCCAGTTCTCTTTAGCTAGACCTAGCGGGGTGAGCCCGGTATCCACAGCAACCACGTCTCGATGCACATCCACGTCAGCATTGAGAAAGTATTCTCTGAGGTTGCATACCTCACGGTTGTGGAGAGTCTTGGCACATAAAAAGCCACGACCTCCACATTTCCGCGGGATATACAACCTCATTACTGACGATCGTGGATGATGCATACGAAAAGCAGTTAACTGTGTACGGACTCTCCTATCCAGGGCATCCAGTTCGGTCTGAGTCCATTTGAGTATGCCAAAAGAGTACGTTAGGACAGGCATGACCCAGCTGTTAAAGGCACGCACCTTGTTACCACCCGACAAAAGGCTTTTAAGGACCTTTGTCAGGCGGCCGAAGAAACGATCCTTCAACACCTGTTTCATGCCAGCATCGGCTATGCCTAACGCCTGTGACATACCCAAATATTTGTAGGTTTCGGTCGCAGATAGCGATCTAAGTTGTGTAGAATCCGAGAGTTGTATTCCCTCAGACTCCACCATCCCACCCCGTTTCACATGCATGACCGCACATTTATCCACACCAAACTCCATCTTGATAGAGCTACTAAAGGCTTCAGTAACCTTTAGTAACGCCATCAGCTGGAAATTTTTGGGGGCAAACAACTTTAAGTCATCCATGTAAAGAAGGTGGGATACAACTCGACCACCACTCCGCAACCGATAGCCCAGCCCTGACCCCTCCAGTATAGTACTGAGAGGGTTCAGTGCCAGACAAAACCACAAGGGACTCAGACTGTCACCCTGAAATATACCCCGCCTGATCATGATCAGCTGATCGCCATCCCCATCAATCTGCCGACACCCTGGATAGCACAAGACAGACCTCCATTGCCTCATACATGCCTTCAAGAAAGTGCATAGAGTTGCATTAACTTTGTACAACTCCAGCACCCTCAAGAGCCATGTATGTGGCACTGAGTCATATGCCTTTTTGTAGTCAATCCAGCATGTAGACAGACTTTTCCGGTTACGGCGAACCTGCTGATTAATGGCCATGTCCATAATCAGGAGCTCTTTAGTGCCACGGGCCCCATTCCTGCATCCATTTTGAGAGACAGACATGATGTTATTATCTGCAACATGGGATGCAATTTTTGTTCTCAAAATGGATGTAAGAAGTTTATAGACCGTCGGTAAACAAGTAATTGGTCTATAATTCTTGGGATCCGTGGCGCTGCCAGATTTATAGAGAAGGTGGGTAATACCAGTCGTCATAAACTGTGGGATCGATCCTGACTCCAGAGATGCCTGAAACTGGGACGCCAAACGATCGTGTGAGCTATGGAGCCATTTTAGCCAGAAATTGTGCAGTCCGTCCGGACCAGCTGATTTCCAGTTTGGTATCGAACGGACTGCACACGCCACATCCTCTTTTGTTATGGATAATGGCTCCATATTTCGAATAGATTCACACGATCGCTTGACATCCTCAATCCAGACACCCTCAGTATGACTAACAGGCACCGACCAGATGTTGCGCCAGAATACACTAGTAACATCATCTGCTGGTCGGCACCCGTCAGCCACATCGGAGACAGGTCGTTCCCACCGTCTATACACCCACCTCTCGTCCCTTTGGAAGGTACAATTCTGGAGGTACCGTTCCACCCTTTTCTTATAGCGACGAATGCGATTCGCCCACGCACAAACCTTCTGCTTCAGGAAGTCGATGCGCTCTGTGACCCGTGACGCATAATCTCGAGGACTAACATCAGTCCCCGAAAACGCCCGCTTCACAAAGCGCATCACTCTCGGGCGAGTATTGCCCGACCTGAAGCAGATTAACTTGCCAATGAGTGCCCTAGCTTCAGCGATACGACGCTCAATCCTACACTGCCATGCAGGCACAGCGGGTTTTGGTCGGGCAGCTGCATTGTTATTAGGAAACCTAACACCAGCTACCCGACATGCTGCAATGGCCGCACAGTAAAGGATTGAGTGTGTATCACTAATATCTTCACTGTTGTCTAAGTAATTAGACAACAGTGAATCCAGGGCACACACTAAAGCAATATTTTTTTTGTGCGTCGGCAAACGCGGCACTCGAGGTCTGTCGCTAGAGGGTTTGGACCGATACTCCCGAAGGGCACACTCCAAAGCGCTCCTTAAATGATCATAACATTGGGTACTTACGTTTGTAACCCCGCAATCTACCTCTTCAACTGCCTGTATGTGCTGTGGCTGGGGCACACGGGGTGCCACCTGGGTAGCAACTTGCGTCGAAGAAGGGATAGCAGGGCTACCCCGCACGTCAGAGCGAAGCCTTTCAAGCGTAGAGTCATCCAGCATGTGAGCACGCTGGATAGCCCGCACTTGATCCGATAGTCGTTGCACCGAAACGTTGACGGAAGGTTCAAGGGCCTGAAACAAAGGCAGCATCCGGTCACGATACATCGTGAGATTGGTTCCTCCCTCTGTTGCCACAAAATATGCCCGCATGACATTCTCATTTATAGACTGTGTCCATCGCATGCGGCGCACATTACCACCGGCAGCGGGGGCCCTATTCGAGGCCGATGGGCCTCGGGACCCTAAGCATGCAGGCGGCCGGCCTCTGCCCCGACGACGTACAGGTGTTGGCGACGTCGGCGGGGAGAAATACTCGTCGCTCGATGTAGATGACCTCGACGCCTCAACAGAAGCCGGAATCGCTGGCGCGAGATCCGGCGGCTGCGAGGCGGAGGTGTGCGACGAGTCCGGAGGTGTTATTTGTGCCTTTTTTCTGGCTCTAGTCAACATTTAATAATAACAATTTCACTTTTTCCAATTAGATTTTTGTACGTACTCGGTGTTTCGTGACATATGTCATTTTGGGTTGTTTTGGTATTTCTCTTTGTTTTTTATTGTATTTTTGTGGTTTTTTATTGATATAAAATTGGTTGGATGTCGTCTATTGCAATAAATTATCATAGAACATAAAATATATTTATAAAATTAATAAAAGTGAAAAAATAAAATTTTATTGCGTATATGTTTTAGTTAGTTTGTTTATTATTATTATTATTATTCTCTTTATTTCTCGTTATTAATAATCTCCACCTCACTTGTACTTCTCATACTTCTGGCTTTGTTTACTCTTCTTTCAGAGGTATCACTTGCGTGTTGCCGAACAAATTTACACCAGGACTTTAAGATGAAGTATCGCTGGTAAAGTAAACTATTCTTTCAAAACGCATCCCTAAATAAGCGCTGGAGACCTGAACTCACACACAGGAATACCGCCGTAAGTAGTTATTTGGCTGTGGTCTTCTGTAAGGTGGAGGTACTTCTCTAGTCAGGCTTGCTCGCTAGTATGATTGGGTATCATTAGGTTAACATAACATAAAATATCTTGGTACAACAAGTATAGATGGTTATGCATGGGCAACGACAGCCGCCACAGCATCCACCGCACATTATGAGTTTTAAATTCGAAATGAGTTTCGCAAAAAAAAAAAATTAAAGTTAAGGTCTCTCAAAATGTCAATAATTAACAGGATTGGCAGTTTATATCTTTATTAATGATGTTTTTTTTGCTACAACGTGTCTTATTATTAAAATAGGAATAATAATAATAATATACCTCTATCAAGAGAGAGGACGGGAGACCCGTTTGTAGAAGAGGGTTTAGGCCTTAATTCACAGACACTGGCCTAACGCGGATTGGTGAATCAGACATGTCTTTAGAATTTCTTACAAGAATAGGAATACTATTTCAAAATCTCAATTACCATTTTTAAAATATATTTTGTTCATTTATTATATTTTAATTACCTTAAAGACCAAATAATGCTTGGCTATTATAATATGAAGATATTGGTTCAGAAACCTAAATTTGATTCTATGATGCCAAGATTTCATTTTTTATGAATGGATTTCAATACATGTTGTCGTAGGTATCTCATTAATCTTATCATGTTTCCTGTTACGTGTAACTTCAACCATTTAGTATAATTCAATTCATTTATCACTTAGGGATTATTTCATTTTACGTCGTTCTGTTTCGTATCCGTATCATACTTAAAACAATTTACTTCACTAAAAAAACATAATATCGTTTAGATCAAAACACATAGAATACCTTCGATGCATTTTGATTTAAGCGACATTTATTTGGGAAAATAAAGCTCGTATATTTCTGAAATCATTTCAGGAAACAGCGAAATCTATTGTAAAAATCCTTCTATTGAAAAAATCCTTGTATTAATTTTATGAAAATCCCAGTGATTTTATTTTATGTTTTTTTTTTAAATAAAACCTTTAAAGCTCGCCCCTGAACTTTAAAAAAATGTCGCTTAACTCAATTAGCCCTTCAACCGGCGATATAACAGCTAAGTATTCTTATGAGACAGATGCCGATCACTCGTTTCGCTGTGTGTGATTTTTTGGTCACACGCAATTTTAAATGACGATTGATGTTTTCTAAAGTACTTTCTAAGGTAACAGACAATATCTAAGTACCTATATTAAATGGCCAAGATAACTAACATAATATATATTAATCTGTATTACATAAAAATGGTGTTGTGTGTGTACAGTAGAAGATAGACATATAGTAGGTATCGCAGACTTTTTTAGATCTAAGTATTTATGAATAGCATTGCCTCCAACGGCAGGATTTTTTCGACTACTTCAACTACCATCGTAATATTTCAGCCAATTCAAACTCACAAAACTATAATTAAAGAATCACGTCTACTGGTTAAAATATGAAAATCTTCTTGGTAGTTATAGAGTTTATCGTGAACAGACAGATTCGGTAGAGTGTTTTCTTTTCTGTGCTGCTTTCCCGATTACCTAAATTAAGGTATTGTTAAATGTTAGCGCCTACAAAAAATGAAATAGCATTCTATAGTATAGTAATATTATAGATTGTGTTTAAGTTTTATTAGGCGTTACTAATTTAGTCAGTGATTGTCTCGCTTCGGCCGTCATCGAAACCGATGGTTCGTAACCAGTTACGATCGAAGTCTTTTTCGTCCTTAGTCGTAACCAGTTACGATCGAGGATGTTTTTTTTCCTTGATCGAAACCAGTTACGATCGAAGACTTTTTCTAGTTGCGATCGAAGTCTTTTTCGTCCTTAGTCGTAACCAGTTACGATCGAGGATGTTTTTTTCCGTGACCGAAACCAGTTACGATCGAAGTCTTTTTCTCATTTTATTGAATTTATCTTATTGTATGCTAATATGGTATAAGTATCTAACTGGCCACTTAGAGTCCACTCAAGTGTGTTCTAAACTCTTTTGATATGACAATTTAAGTTGTCAATGTTTGATGAATTGACTTATACATATCTATCGGTGGTTTGATGTCAATAATTATTGGATTATTTTACGTAAAATACATAGCAAACGTTTCGTACAAATACAATGGATATTGAATTTATTTCTACTCGGAGAGGAGGTACAGCAATGTTGTTTGATGGACGAAGGTACCACCGAAAGAATTTTTTTTCAAATAATAATTCATTTTGGCTTTGCTCCAAGAACTATCAAAATACTTGCAATGGTAGTGTAACATTAAATGAGAGGAACGAAGTTGTCACCCAAAAGATGCATATTGAGGCTTGTAAACAAAATTTTGCTCGAAATAAAGTCTTAAAAGAACTAGACAGTCTTAAAACAACTACAAGTTGTAATTTTGATTCCATCCAAAGACAATACAACGAAATGGTATATAAGCTTGAATCTGAAGGTATGCATTTAGTGGAGGAAATTCCTAAATATGAAGGCGTTAAAACCGGATTATTTAATGCCAGAAATAAAATATTGGGAGTTCAAAAAGGCCGATTACATGGAACAACAATACCAGAAAGATACAATGATTTTCTACTAGCTGAATACGACTATGAAGATAAAAAAATATTTTTATTTTGCGGGACAAAAAGCAGACAATTAATTAGCCGGTTCAAGCACATTCTAGCTGATGGTACATTCAAATCGTGCCCAGTCGGATTCAAACAACTATATACCATACATGGATACGATGAAGAAAATGAGTCTGTGATTCCATTAATATTTTGTCTTCTACCAGACAAAACTGTGAAGACGTATGAAAAAATGTTTTACGTAATAAAAGCCATTTTTCCAAATTGGGATCCGGAAAAACTAACTATTGATTACGAGATGGCTGTCTTTAAAGCAGTGGGTAAAGTATTTCCTAATACTGACATCAAAGGGTGTTATTTTCACCTAAATAGATGTTTGTATAGAAAGGCCAAAGTGTTAATTAAATATCTCTACACGAGTTAAAAAAAGACACGTGTCCAGATGTGTGGGACTGGCACGGTTGCCTGAGAAATTCATACAAGAGGGATATAAATATATAATGAAAAAAAGCCCTACGGGAGAAAATATTCAAAAATTTAACAATTTAGCAAGCAGTGGTTTACTAAAACAAAATTTAACAAAGTTTGTTGTTGTGATCAAGAAAAAATTAGAACCACAAACAATATAGAAGGGTGGCACAGCAGAATAAATAGATATATTGAAAAAAAGAACCCAACCATTGCTCATTTATTAGATATATTAAAAAAAGAGACTAAATATTATGATATTTTTAAAAATAAAAACAAAAAGTCACAAAATTATATTATTATGGAAATTGACCTAGAAATTGAAAACGCCATAAAAGAGTTAAATGAAAATAAAATATCTGTCGGACATTGTCTGGAGA
This sequence comes from Trisateles emortualis, assembly GCA_947095525.1. NCBI lineage: Eukaryota > Metazoa > Arthropoda > Insecta > Lepidoptera > Erebidae > Trisateles > Trisateles emortualis. Next base: position 11,605,290 of record OX352736.1, on the reverse strand, counting down.
TAATATTCCCGTTTGCTTTTACTTTTTAAGTGTTTAAATAGTTTTAATAAAATGGAAGAATACATTTTTTACACGCTTTTTATTAGCTTCACCTGTATGTTTGTAACCGACTTCTTTGGGCGCGATTTTGAAGGGCCAGATTTCGTTCAAACTTTGTAGATTTATCGAGGACCGATGACAATACACTAATTTGATAAAATTATAAATAATATTATTATTACTAAAAAATAAATAATAGTTTAAAAAACACGCTTTTTATAGAAAACTGAACTAAAAAAATAGAAAATAAATTTTAATAAATTTAAATTAAGATGAAATTAAGAATAAAAATAAAATTAAAAAAAAGCGTGGGGTGCTTTTAAGATATTATCAAAATGAAAATATTTATAACTATTGACACCATGCACCTCACGCTTTTTTTTTAATATATATTTTTTTATTCTTAATTTCATCTTAATTTAAATTTATTTTCTATTTTTTAGTTCGGTTTTCTATAAAAAGCTTGTTTTTTAGTTTTTTAAACTATTATTAGTTCGAAACATTCTGTTATTCCCAAAAAGACAATATTACGAGACCTTAGTTTTAAATATGTCTACATTCTTTTCATTCACACACATAAATTAAACAATCTAGCTTCTTTTCGTATTGTTCTAGCTAGCTAGCTATCCTTATTATAGGTTTCGATCAAGGAAAAAAACATTCTCGATCGTAATTGGTTACGAACAGATTCTGATGGTGATTCTTGGTTCCGATCAAGGAAAAAAACATCCTCGATCGTAACTGGTTACGAACAGATTTTGGTGGTGATTCTTGGTTTCGATGAAGGAAAAAAATATCCTCGATCGTAACTGGTTACGACTAAGGACGAAAAAGACTTCGATCGCAACTGGTTACGAACCATCGGTTACGATGACGGCCGAAGGGGATTGTCTTAGGTCTTGGCATGATTAACGCATTTTATACGTACTTATGGCATATTAATATTATTTTAGTATTTTCAAAGACGATTTTTCTCTCTCTGTCTGTCTGGTTGTTGCCTTAGCGGCATAGAGAGAGAAAAATCAAACAGTCAGAGAGACATAACTGTTAAAATTGTATTTCTGTTGTAATTGCCATGTAAGCAGCGACATGAATTTAATAGAGCTGTTATTTTAATATTATAAACAGAAACTTAAATTTTATTTTAATGTGTATAGACGTGTAGCTGATAATATGTGCTTGTGACTTTGTTCGCGTGGACTTCAGGGTCTTACAAACTTTTACTTAAAACATATGTTGGAGGTGCTAAACGAAAAATTGTTTGAAATCAAAAGAACCTGAGGCATAAAAAGACTATCACCTGCACTGCATGCTGTTAAAATTTCTGCTTCTATCACATTTCGTTATAATTTGGTTACTTTTAACCTAGTGCCGTTAATGACGTGAAGTACCAGTCAGCTGATCTCTTTATCTCCTAAACCACGCATTATTTTTTAAATTTCTTTTCATATAACCTTTAGTCGTGGTTACAAACTACAGTTAACAAAAGTTTCAACTAGATGAATCGAAGCGCGTTTCTTGAACACTTTCAGTGCCGACTTTTTACTCTGTCAAAAAAATAATTTTATTCAATTGGTTTAAGAAAAGTATCGAATTACCAACCCTTACTATTTTGCGCATGAACAATAGGACTCGATAGCCGAGTACTAGGCACGAGGACAAGTCATTAATAACTATCTATAGATGGACTCGTTAGCCGGGATCTCGGCGTATGGCGTATCAAAGAACCCGGGAGCCGGGTTCTTGGTACTAATAGTGTGAATAGCACGTGTAATATTAAAGTTACCACACCTTTTTATTTGTGAACCGATTGGAATAAAACAAAGCCGCCTACTTATAATAGATCAAGGGGAAGATTGCCACAATATATATGTGAAAACCGCATTCAAATCGGTTGCGTGGTTGCTGTGTTTATCGCGCACAAACAGACAAAAATTCTAAAAACTAAATTTTTGGCCTCAGTAACATAAATACAACTTATATATATATATATATATTAAATTAATGTACATACGCGACTTGGTTACGATTTTATTATAGATTTCCGATTTCCGGACTAAAATCATCGGCATTACTTGCCATATCAAAAAATAGAATAGAATAGAAGGACGCAAGTGTCAATGTCAACGTTGACAAGTCAGTCATAATAAGTGTCCGCTGTCAGATCTTAAATATAACCTTACTTTTCTATATAAGTATTTTATTAATTTGATGCAATTTTAAAGTTTGTAATCATACCAGTTATTACAAATTGACCGCATTATGTTGCGTAATTGCCGTCGACTCGTTATTAAAAGCAATCTTTGCCCTGTGTTTATTCAAAAGAAGACATTTTTAACAAATGATTACAGTTGTACAGAGGCTTGGAGTAATTTCAATGCAATGCCGATTATAAACAAGATAAATATTCAAGATTTCTACAATATGGTGGATCAAACTCATGCTTCAAAAGGTGTTATTAGTGCTATAGATGTGGATATATTCGCCAGTGCTATCACAGACTCTACTCATCTTGAAGAACTTAAAGACCTCCTTCATAAACTCAGGTTATCAGCAGAGACCGGTAACATGTTGGAGTCAACACGACACGCTACTATTCGAAAATACCTGCAATTTGGTGATGTTAAAGAGTTAGTCGGAATCTTGAGAGATCCTCTAAACTTTGGTGTTTTTCTTGATGATTATGTTGCAAATATATTATTAAATAAGTTGATAACTTCCTCAGACTATGACTTGGCTGCTAGAGTAGCGTCGCTTATAATGTTACAAGAAGAGTACAACAATGATATAACATGCACTTTATGTCAATATGCCTGCTACAAATACATACTTGGTTATACTCCACCAGAACCAGCTCCACCTGCTGAAAAGCCGAAAAAAGTTGAAGAAATAAAGATAAGAGTTAAGTTTCTAAGAAACCCTTATTTTGATGATCACTTTGACATCACAGATATATATACTCTGTCTGGTAAAACACTAGCTTGGATCTCAGAAAGAACCTCTGATAACCTCAGCAACAACTTACAGTTGATTGGTTGGCTGATATACAAAAAATATGATAAATTATTGTCTTTGAGTAAGAAACTAAGCAAATCTGAAACATTTAAAGTTTATAAAGAAGTTATAGAACTGTTACAAAAAGAGAATAATAATGTGGCATCAGAATCAAAACCTGTATTAGAACAATGCATATCTATATTGAGTAAAGTTGAACAGAAAGTAGATGTCACATTAGAAGAATCAATTAAAATTGCAATTGAGAATGCTATAAACAAATCACAGTCTAATGACATAGCACAGCAACAAGAGGTAAGTTGGTACATTACTTACATACACAGTGGCATAACTACTTGAAGCCTGTGGCAATGTTGTAATAATAAATATTAGGATCCTTCTAGGCTCACGGCCACTCTTGGGCCGGGAGCCTGTGGCATTCGCTCATAATGCCACCCTATAGTTATGCCACTGTACCTACAAACAAGCTGTACAACAAAACATACAAGCAGTCCACATACTGTAAGTGAGTGGCGTGTTTGTATGGTGCCCTAGCTATTGTCTTGACAAGAGACAATGGCGACATAAAGTCAATCAGCAGCCAGCTGAATTATATAAATAACTAGCTGTTGCCCGCGGCTCCGCCCGTGTGGATGTCGGTTATCGCTGTAAAAAGAATTGCCTGTGTGTTATTCCAGACCAAAATCTATCTCTGTGCCAAATTTCATCCAGACCCGTTCAGTAGTTTTTACGTGAAAGAGTAACAAACATCCATACATACTTACAAACTTTCACATTTATAATATTAGTAGGATATTATAAATAGCTCTTGTCAGAAATTTAGGGCAGCTGGTGTTTTATTTGTCATTCTCGCATTGGTCTATTCAGCCACCAAAACAATATCTCTTCAACCTTACACTATAAATATGTAGCAGACAAAAAGGTCATTTATATACCTATAACAAGACTGATGATTTATGAAATGATGCTAGTTAGGATTTATCATCAGCTAATGGTAAACCCTCTCTCTCTCTTGATAGAGAAGAGGAGACCCGTGCCCAGCAGTGGGACATAATATATGGGTTGCTATTATAATAGTAAACGAAAATATTGCAATAAAATCCACATGCTTTAGGCAAAACTCTAAGGCTTTTAAGTGGTAATGGAGAATTGTGTCTGAACAATACTGATCATAATTTTTTGGTATATATTCTTACAGTTATTCAAGTCATGGACAAAGCTAAGAGAAGAGAAGTTTGAAGAACAAGTTAAACGTTTAGACAGAGCCCGTCGCATTCAGCTTATACAAGAAAAGCAAGATGAAATGAAAGAACATGAACAGAAGTTGTGGTTCTTTGAAAATGAAGAGAAAATTGACCTTCAAATACAAGAAAAACAGAAGGTTATGGGTAGAACTAAAAAGACAAAGTCAAGCAAAACAGCTGATGAAAATTATATACCACCTGAAATACAGCCTAAACGGACGTGAACTTTATGAATAAAATAAAACATTAGTATACTTGATATATATTATTTCTTTTAATTAATACTAAGCATATAGAATTATAAATGCATCATAATAAATAAAGCTTACAGTACTACTGTAGTTATATTATATTTAAAGTTGGATCCATGCTGTACAGTGCATTTAAGGTGATACATTGAAAATAATAAGGATATTATAATAAGTGTAAATCGCTAAGCATTTAAAATAGGAAGTTAAAACTTTAGCATACATTTTTTGATTCTATGATCTACCATATGGTAAGAGGAAAACGTGATTGGAAGAAATATCCTCGATAGAAAAGAGCTGCGAAGTCCATTCTATTTTTTTCCCTTTTTCTGTATTATGTAATAAAACTTAAGATTTATTCAACGGGGTTTACTTTAAAACATAGAGGACAATCGTATCAAAGTTTTGCTAAGATTTTTTTTTTGATTTGATAATGTATTTTAGTAAAAAGTAGAAAATTCAATTTGGCACATACGTTATTTTATTCTGAGCGCATGCATCATTATAGCTCTCTCTTCTTTTGCCTTACAAAAGTATTTGCATCACTCTCACTCGCCACACTTTTAGTCGGCCGGTAGGCCTCACCAACGACGGACGTATGCTACTTTTTTACAGATCGGTTCTCTCAGATTTTTGTAGTTTTAAATGTTATAATTTATTAAACAGGTCATTAACCAAATTAGTTATTCAATTCATCACAAATTCGTATTGAATGGACTACATTATAGTATATTTTTAAGACTTACTTTATAAAGTAAATGATAGCAAGAGATGCCCAATGTGTTTATGCCTGGCGGGCAAAATAATAAAACCCGATATAATACCGACATTATATATTTTTGGTTCAGAATCAATTCCTAATTATCATCAGCTTTTGCATTCCTCTGCTGAACATAGAACTTCTCCAAGTTCACGCCACGATCACAGGGCAAAAATTAAATCGTGACTTTATGCCTTTGCGCATCCTTCGTTTCAATTCCCTTCATTGCGTTATTCACAAAGAATAACTAACATTAAGTGTCGAATGCGTCTCAAAGTGCAACTGAGCACATGGTATAACATTTTACAACTTACATAGAATTTCTTCGGGCATTTATAGACATTCTGCCAAATTTGCCTAAAATGCTCAGGCATTTTCCCAACTCTAGTGGAACTATTACCGAAAGTGACAGACTAATAACAAAAAGAGGGATGGAGTAGCATTTCAACTTTTTGTATTTAAAAAAACTGTAAATTTTCGAGATTATTTTTAGTATTTTTTGATGATATACGTAAGAATCTATTAGTATAGTAGGTAGTAAAATATGATTAAGTACCTATGTCCTAATCAGAAATATTTTTAAGATTGGATTATAAAAATCCAATCTTAAAAATATTTCTGATTAGTTTTCTTCAATGTAATAATAAATGAAATAATTTTAATAATAAGAAAAAATAAAAGTATTATAGATTTTCGTTTCACTTTTTTTTATCATGTTGTCATTTCATAGAATATTCAATACACGGAATATTTACTCTAAACAAATTCAACTCAATTTTTTTGTTAAAAATTACTTTTTATTTTTCGATATTCTCATAGAAAATCAAATTAAATATTCTTTATCCTCATATTGTTTAGTTCATATAAAAGTTATTACCGAGAAAGCGAGTTTACGATCTTTTTTTAAATACAAAGAGTATTTAAAAAAAGATAGAGAGATAAAGGGTTGCAAATTTCACTTCAGTCAAATATTTTACAGGTAAAGTATAATTTTGAATTAAAATAATAATGTTATATTTAAATAATAATGTTAATTATATATTCTCAGGCTGCGGTAAGTTTTTTTTATTTATGTAAAATTGTTTCTAGCAGGTCGCAGTTTTAACCTAACCTACTTGATATTGTCATTTCTGGTATTAACAAAATTCTATGAATTTTCTGTCTGCGAATGATGGGAACGCCGTTTTTTTATAATGAAGGGAACGCCCTTCATTCACAGACAGAAATTTCATCGAATTTTGTTTCGCAGAAAATGTTTCATATATTATAATATTTAAGCTACAGGGCCCAAATATTATATGAAACATTTTCTGCGAAACAGTATTTATATTTCGAATATTATTGTTTCAATGAACTTTAAAATGTCCATATTTCGAATATAATGGTTTCAATGGACAATTGACTTCAATTAAACATATTCGACAATGCAGAAACTTAATGAATTTAAAAATATTTGTTTTTATTTAACAAAATAATCAAACAGTAGAATTTTTAACGCATGCTGTTTGATCGGTATATTTTTCCATGGTATTTTATTTCAATAAATATGTAGAAATAGATACATTACGTATATATACATAGATTTTATTAATTATTAACATTCTATGAAATTTCTGTCTTCAAATGAAGGAACACCATATTTAGTCAGATTAATTAAGCAGTATAATTGGAAATATTAGATTAAAACACCTAAATTAATTTGCTAACTGTAAAATACGTTAGACTAAGTTAGAAATAGCTACTAGAAAATTAGGTTAGGTTGCAAACTGCGACTCCGTCAGATACGACTTGTTACCAGAAAAGAAAATAGTTGGTTAGGTTATAACTGCGGAGCCGTCAGAAACAACTTGTTACAAGAAAATTAAAAAGAAATCACCTCAGCCTGAGTAATTTTAAAAAATATAGGGCACCATACTAGCGAGCAAGCCCGACTGGCGAAGGACCTCCACCTTACATAAGACCACAGCCAAATAACTACACACAGCGGTGTAGTTGTGTTCCTGTGTGTGAGTACAGGTATTCAGCGCTCATATTGTGTTTTAAATAAACGTATTCGTATCCTAGGGATACTCGCATCTTAAGCGCTGGTGTAAAAAAAATGGGTTGGCAACACGCAAGTGATACCTCTGGTATTGCAAGCGTCCATAGGCTACGGTACCTGCTTAACATCAGGCGAGCTGTATACTTGTTTGCCAACCAAGTATTATAAAATATATTTATATTATATAATATATTTACTAGCGGACCTGGCAGACGTCGTCCTACCCGGACATTTTCCGGGTAGGACGACGTCTGCCAGGTCCGATATACCGACAGCAGCGCCACCGGGTCCAATTGTGAATCTGAACCATCCGTGACCCTACAAAATTTCATTAAAATCGATCCTGCCGTTTAGGAGTTCAGCGACATACACACATACAGAAGAATTATAGATATTTATTTATTTACTTATAGTTGATTAAACACAATAACACAATAGTAGTTATATTATATAATAGTTATTACCAAGAAAAATATTTTATCGAGTGATATTTTCTGAACTTTTTAATTAAATATATATATTTATAAATATGTATCTATGTATTTTGCCAATGGTAAACATTTAATTTTATAATTATTCTATTTTTGTCTACTCCATGCCTCTTGTGCTAAAATTCCTAAAAACTCAATAAAATATTTCTAATCACTTATTTGACAACGTCACACGGACGAAGGCGACGCGTAGCGGCCAGCCGTGGAAGCTAAGCCACGCCCACAAAACCACAATTTATTTTCGAGGTATCGCCTTAAATACAAACATTCCTTGGTTCCAAATCTTCCTATAAGATACGTTGGTAATATATAAAAGGGCTAAATAGTCAAGTAGACAATCCATGTGTAGTTAACTAAAAACAAAAGATATGATGCTGTGAGCAGTTTCAGTTTCCTCACTAATTGAGCCTAATTTGAAATAAGCCCTATATATTTTTTTAATAAAATAATTATTTTACTTTTTCTTTCTGAATCGCGTGTATACAATGCCGCGAGTCGTTTTAAGTGTGCAAATAGGAGCTTATATTACCCTCACTTGTATTAATATATAATCATTACTTGGAATTATGTTAGCATCACTATATAGATACATATATGGCATGTTATTGGTTCAATGCTCTTCTTGCATTTTAGCAAGATCTAGTTGTATTTTCCTTAAAGTATCTTCAGTTCTTTTAACAGTTTCAGTTTTAATGTTTTCTTCTAAATCAACAATATCTCTTGCTAAAGTGCCAGTATCATTTACTAGAGAAACAATTGTATTACATTCTGAGTGCAGCAACGCCAATAATTTATATGCCTTTTTTGCTTGATCGTCTTTCTTAGCATCCTGTAAAAAGTATTTGAGGCTATTATAATAAAATAGTAGCTAGCTATATGGATGCAAGAGCGCCCTGAAATCTCGATTGTTACAACAAACTTCTGCAAGACAAACTTTACTTTATTTTTCATTAGAGGTTTTAATTTACAAAAAAAATTCAGGTAGGGTAAAATTACGGGTAAATACATTAATCAGATAGATATGGCCCGTGCCTGCATTAGCAGTGAAAAAATACACGTGTATCTTGAAAATTCAAAGATAAGCTTCTTCCTCTTATAATTATTCTGTTATTGCTTACCCTAAAGAGTGTCTCATCAGCTATAGAGAAGCACCTGTCTAGTTGGCCTTCCAAAGTATTGATATCTTTCTGCAATTGTCTAGTATCATCTAGAACTTTCTTGATTTCCATATTCTGCTTATCAACATTGCTTATTATTTCCAGAATACGTTTTGTATATATTGACCTGATGTACAATTAAATTGTGTATTATTAGATTAATAGTTCAATCATAACTAAACAAAAGTTCAAAGCTTAAGCTAACATACCTCTTGTTCCCACCTCTAAGTTTTTCATAACTCTCTTTCAGTTGGTTTTTCAAAACTTCTTTTTTATCATACTCATCTTTCAATGCTTTAGCCGATTCCTTTAAGTTGGTCAGAATTTTTCGGCATCTACTTCGCTCACCCTGAAAATATTTTTTTTTTTAAAACTTCATTACCTACATTCTAATGTAAACAAGCAAAGCGCATGTGTATAAACATTAGATTGTCCTGTGTCCTGATCTGAACTCAACACTTTGTTAACTAAAATAGTTTTTTTTCTGTAAATATACAAAAACGATGTAGGTGTATTTATTGTCCACTTGAGCAATCATGTGTATTGTTCTTTGACCCGCCCCAATGTAGTGCACTTTGGACGGGTCAGAGAACAATACAACAAATGGCATTTTAAGGCTATAAATAATTGCAGGGTCGAAAAAGTAGATCTGTAAATAGGTACCTCTGACAAATCCATATTGCTTTTCATTTTATCAATTTCGACTTTTAATGATAAATTTCTTGATGTCAGTTCTTCACTTTTTCTGTGTAGTGTGTTGATATTTTTTTGAACTTTTTCCACCAATCCATCTGTCACATTTTCCGCTTCTGTATCAGGTATCCCTATACTATTAAGTATATTTTGTACGTTTTTCAAATCAGCTTCAGCTCTTTCACACGATTTCTGTGCCTGTGTAGAAACAAACATGAGATTTTATGAATCTTTAACTAAAGGGGGCGAATAAGCCCCTAGTTTTGCAAACTCGTAACTTGTTTGCTCGTATCTGCACAAATGACACAAGGGATTATTTACAAAGAAAATCTTGTATTCTTCTTACCTGTGAATACTCTACTTCCATAACATTTTTCTCACTTTCTAAAGTATCTAATTTTTGCCTTAAAACAATAGCCATTTCTTTTAATTCCTTAAGACTCCTTGGATCATTTTTGACTTCAGGCTCTTCTGTAACCTGAGGCTCTTTACTAATTTGTTCTAATTTTTGAACTGACTGCATGGACAAATTAGTTTTACTTAATTCTTTTAATAATAATAACTTTTCAATCTTTTCATCATCAGTTAGGCTTGTTTGGGTAGAAGTAGTTGTTGTTTCTGGAAATAAAAAGGTGATAGGTAAGTTATATTTTCATTTAAGTTACAAAATAGGTAACACTTATGAAGGTAGCAGGGAAGATAAAAAAACGTGTCAACCATTTTACCTACAACTAGTTCGCTGACAGGTAGAGCCATGAAAAGAACTTGCAAGAAACATTTTGGAGGTAGGTCTACTCTATATACAATTTGTAAAGAATTTTAAAACCTCAAACATGCCATACCATAAGATTTCAGAGGAATTTCTTACCACATACGATTAGGCTGTGGAATGAGACTATACCATGGGGTTCTTCAAGAAAGGAGTTATAAGATTTTTAAAGGGTCAACACGTGAGTGACACCCCTGGTGTTGCAAACATCCATAGGCTACGGTATCTGTTTCCCATCAGGCCGGGCCGTATGCTTGTCTGCCACCTTGATAGTCATCATCATCATCATCATTTCAGCCAAAAGACGTCCACTGCTGGACATAGGCCTCCCCCAAGGTTTTCCACAACTCTCGATCCTGAGCCGACCTTGATAGTATTAAAAAAAAATTACCTGGCGTGCAGTTGTCACCAATGTTAGCAACTTTTGTTGTACAACAGGGCGGTATCCACATGGACTTGAGTTCTTCAGCAATCTTAAGACTTAACTCTTGCATAAACAAAGTTTTCGTATTAGCCAATGGTAGGTTGGTTGTAATCTGCTTACCCTCATTAGGTAATCTTTCTATCAGGAACATAAACACCTGTCTTAGTTCACATTCATTGTGATATAGGAAAGTTTGATATCCTACATCATTTTCGTAACCTAAATCCTATTAAGATAAAAATATTTCATTAATTAATGAAAAGTATTTCATTATATAATAATAATAATATTTTCTGGAAAAGGCTCAAATCGCTATCTGTTCTCAAACTATAGTCAATTTTTTTATACTACTTATGTGGCAAACAAGATTTCATTGATACTTATCGTCATATTACCCATGCTATGTGAAATAGACTACTATGATGACCAGACAACTGATAAACATACTTATAAATTTCGAAATACATATAATAGTATATAAGTTACCACCGCTTTTAGACACTTAATTTTTTTATATCTCTTTGCAACACCATTCTTCATTTACATGGGGTCAAAAACCTGAATGCCCACAATGCAGTCCCTGTTTATCAATTAAAATTAGCTTTTGTTAAATTAATTAATTAGTATAGTATAATATATATTACCTTGCACACAGAAGCAATTTGTGAAGCAACTTCAATTCTATGTGATATGCCATTAGGTAGCATTTTGATTACTTTAACTGATGGATTTATAGCACTTAAGCATGTTGATGCTGATTCAATAATAATGTGAACTGGCAATTCACTAATACTCTTTATATCTTCATGAATATTTCTGGAAAAAGCAATATTGCCTACGTAAATATTGAGACTCGAGCTTATGGAATCATAAGCATTAAATCAGGTCTACTAGACTGGAGTCTCTGGCACATACAGCCTATTATGTAAAATTAAGTTTCAATCTGAAAATTTAACTTATCATAACAACACCCTTCACGTACAAAGGCCCACTTGAGCGACCAAGTGCGGATAACGCCCCGTCAAACTAACTAACTAACAACACCCTTTTTTCTCCAAAAACGCGTCTGCCTTCAGAGGCGTTTTTAAGGTATAATGTCTTTCAGTCTTATGTAATATGGGTACAAGGCTATGCCATATATTAACGTTAATAGTTTAAATACTAGGTACTCACACATTTAATTGGCGTAAAAAATGTAAAATAATTGAATCCACTTCCTCCATAGTTGTTTACTTCAGCTTCTGGATATTCTGAATATATTATGTTAGTCTTTGCTCCTGCTTCAATAAGATAATTTCGTTATATATTTATTTACGAAGCTATTACATGATTTAAACAAATCATTAATGCTCAGAAGCTTTGTAACTCTCAAAAGTATTTTGTACCTCAAAAGATAACTACAAGCATAATATTAAAGAAGAAGTACATACTATATTTAATTAGATAACCGGAAAGTTACCTTTAGCGGACATACAGAATATCAATGGGTTTCAGTTTATAAATTTAACTGGAGTTCAGTATGTATGCATTTCATTGACAAGTTACAAAATTATGTTGTTTATGTATTAATGACACTATTGAGTATCGACAGATTTCATTCATTCATAATTAAACAAAACAATTGTTTTCCACTTGATATGACCTGATGACTGAAGTGGTAAAGGAAAAGAAACTTCAGACGAGCGCCACGAAGTTATTGTAATAAATATAAACATTTATTAATATTAACATTATACAAGTAATTTAAAACTTAAACTATATAGCTATGTATTTAATAAATATTAATTAAATTACATACCGGATACTGACCTCAATTTTGAGTTTCTTTCCATAGGCAATAAAAAAAATACAGCATAGACAGTAGAAATTGTCTGTCAAACTGACAACGTCATAATCCTTCCAATCTCATTCGTTCCAAGTTCCATTCTATCTATCGTTCCATTGATCTGTCGGAGAACCACCAAGTAGTTATATAATTTACCTGGTTGTTAATTTATCATAAACAGAAATGGGGAAGCATTTTGGAGAGCTTGCTAAGATCCGAGGATTGATCACCTACAAGCTGTCTCATCACGAACAGCGGGCTTTTGCTGGTGCCATTTCTCATGGATTTTCTAACACTTTCCGTAGATTTCGTGAAAGTGTATTGAGAGTAGCACCACGTAAGTATCATGAGTTTCCAAAAAATCATGTTATCAGCAATCAATCACGGTACTGCAGTGTTTCGAAATAAATAGTAGATTCACTTCAAAACTAACCTCACGAAACTTCATTTTACCGATTTTCTTCCATTAATAACATCAGACTGTTTGACACCATGTCAAAGCTAATTATGCCAGCTAAATTTATTATTGACAATTGTCTCCACAATTTAGTTCTGATACCTGGGAATCAATAATACTCATAAAAGTTATACATTCTATGTAAACTGCCAGGCTAATGTGTTGGCCCAAGTAAAGCCAGCTTTAGGATCGTGAGATGACTTAACGAAACAATTGGATATCTCATGATACAGTTTGTGGGCACTAGGTCCCCGTAAACTAATGTCCAATTCTTATAAAATGAACAATGTTTAGCATTCTGACTACTTACATTGCCTGTATTTGTAAATGTGCACACTATTGGAAAAAATATTTTGTCTTATATAGTTATGATTGTGGTACAGCAAATAATTATAAAAGCACATGAAGAGTTAACACTTTAAATGTATGTAAAGACAGTTTTCATGGTGTATATCCCATTTTACTATTATGAACACTCAATATTATGGAACCTCTATGTATGTAGAAATAGCAAATAAATTATGTATATTATTGAGTGACTAAGTACTTAGCAACTTAAACTTGTAAGCTTATATACTTACTATACTGGACATAGCCACAATCCTTGGCTTCAAATTCAATTATTTATTCGCTGTAAGCAGGGTAGGTAAATAATGTTATGTTTAAGTATAATATTAGGTGCAAGCCCATTTAGCCATAAAAATAGCATGCAAATTTCTTCCTATCTAGCTGCTAACAGCCATTTTAAGAATACTTGCTCATAGCATGGCATTCTATGTTCATCATCCTCACTATGTTCAAAAAGGCGACTCTATAGTCGCCTTTTTCGATAAATTAAACTCTATAGAATAATTTAATTATATATTTACCTTTGTTTCAGCTTTCATCATTGGTTATCTTGTATATGAAGGAGTTGAAAGAGAACACCATCGCCTTGGCCGTAAGAATCCTGCCGATTTTGAAAATGATCAATAAATAAAAATATTATGCTTAGTTTATTCATATTATTTATGTGTTAGAGTTATCAATTAAAGCTACCTTTAAAAACATTGTGTAATCTTTTCAATTCTGATATAATTACATTTTCATCAGGTTTCATTACCATATCTAAAACTTCTCAAAGAGTGGTACTTATAGACGTCATAGAGCAAAGCACAAGCCATGTCTTGCTATGGCAACTTATTGGTTAAATGTCCTCCTAACCGAATTTTGGTCCCGGTGGCTAATCTCAACGAAGACTAGCTATCTGCGCGAGAGATATTATAGTGCACTCACTCATAGTCCGATTGGACAGCAATCCGACATGACCGGAGAGAGATCAAGCGTAGGACCAACGGCTAAGCTATAAACACCGCCAATTTCCAAACTAAACCCAATATCAATATTTAGCCCAACCTGGGATCTCGTGATTAGCAGTCGCACACATCGACCAGTGAACTACCATGGCAGTTATTGGTTTAAAAGTAAAATAAAAGTTTAAACCTAATCGATTTGTTTTTTATTATATTTTGATCCCCTCGGACACGGAGTTAGTTTGTGATTTAAAAACTGTATAGAAAGAAAATTGCCGTCATTTAGAGCTATTTGAGCACTGTCTACTGGTCGCCGGCGACCGGCAGTCGCTACTACGCGTCGAGTCGGCCGAGCGATCGTTGACCAAGTGCGTTAGCCTTTAAATTGTAGTAAGTCACAGTCGAGATGGAGCGAGTAGCCGACGACTAGTCGACAGTGCGTTATGGCTCTTAATGTTGGAGTCACGAACTAATACAGTGTTTTAGTTAAATAAAAAATTAGAAAAAAATCATATATCGTGTCCTATTCATACTAAAGCTGTTGCTTTTATATAATATGTTCTGTTGAACAGAATGGTAGCTTACTGTTTAACTAATCAATAAAAAATATTGATACCTACGTAGTTCCGTTTTTGTAATAACTAAAAAATTTCGGTTTTTATGATGCGGATATTACGAAACTTATTATAATTAATATCCACACAGGGCTAACGAACCCATTTGTTGGTCCGGTGTTTACGCAGCATAACCCTATTGCATTGGCGTTCATCAAACAAATCGAGAACTAATGTTTGATAAGACTACTATTCAATTTGTTCCTAATATTATTATAAAACCTAATTAAAACTCCAGCAACCAAGCCAAAATACTGTAAAGAAAAACCTTTTTTTTAACAAATGACCTCTTTATTGGCAGAATCATCGGTATAACAAAAAGCCTCAAATCGGATGGAACCATAAACTACACAAAAAAAGTGCACTGTCAAACTGCAAATGACACTTAGACTGACATTGACGGACCGCGTACAGTGAGAAAATTGTTTGTTGGTTATGTTTTCACAATTTGTTTGTAAAATTTTAACTCGCATGTCCTAATCTCTAAAAGAAAGTACTATCATATTGGGATTCAATAATGAATCAATTGTTTAAAAACTTGTGCATTTCTGGTATAAAAGCCAATCAAATAAACAATATCCACACTAGTTCGTCAGTCTTAGCATGGTCCAAATCAGAAGCACCAAAAAGATTTCTCAAGCATAACTACAAAATTTACCCCCCACAATCACCAGATGAGGAACCCAGACCGGCGGTATGTACTTATTATGTAATAAAATAAATTAAAATTGTTTTGGTAGTTTAAAAAAATGTATTTACAATTATATTCACATAGTATTTATCTGTATCAAATCACTATTTACGTTACAAAAATATAGTTTGATTATAATAATATGTCGTATCAAATTAATTTGTTACATTTAATGATTCATCACATGCTTAGTTGTTTCATGGATTTTCTTGTTTCTTATTTATATCCTATTTTCTTGTGGTCACCTGAAATTGGAATTTATTTTTGTGTCACAAAGTAAAAATTGCATATTGCACCAGAAGTGCACTGCCGCTCCCTGGAGTGTACATGCACCCCATTTCTGACAAAAATAGCAGAGAAGATTTTATCATAATTTTTTATTGTATGTTATTACTTCAGTCTAAACTTTACTCAAATTATTTCATTTAGATTGAAGTGTCTTCCTGTCTAATATTCTTTAAGATCTTACATATACAAGTAGTAATGGATTCAGTTACCTACTTGAAAATAATTGTATACAAACCTGTTATTGGGTTTTGCACAACCCATTCTGCACTTGGCAAAATTAGTACTTCATAAGATATTGTCAAATTGTATAGAAATAAAAATTAAGTCAATAGGATTAATCACATAAAATATGAAATGGTTATTTTTATTATTTGGTTGGTGACAAATGCATATAATAATAATATATTTTTCATAATTTGTTTCCTCTATATACTCAGAAATAGAATAAGAAATTACATTTTAGATTAGTAATGATGAATCAGATTAGTGATAGAAAAGCTAAACCAAATCACCTATTCTATTTTAGAAAAACAGCTTTCAAAGATTTAATTAACACTACAAAAAGATAACTAAACATTCAAAGTACTATAAATTACAATATGATTGGGAACTAAATCTATACTAATATTATAAAGAGAAAAGATTTGTATTTTTTTTGTAATGAATAAACTCAAAACCAACTGGACCAATTTTAAAAATTACGAGTAACAAAGGACATATTTTATTAATAACATACTAAATTTGAATTATTAATGACATATTTAATTTAAATAGTATTACAATGTTTTAATTCACAACCAATACAAATCACATTCATTAATTATTTTTCATTAATTTATTACACCAAGCACATAATAAAAAAGAAGTTTCATATTATGTGTGATTAATCCTCTTGTCTTGTATTTGACACAAAAATAATCAGATTTATTTATTCAATTCAATTATGCTTAAACATTATCTGGATGATATCACAAAAAGTGCTCATTTTGCTAAGTGCCTAACTGCAAAGTGCGCTTTCTGAGAAATACCCATATCAGAATTCAACATCATTCCAACTGATTAGTTAATATTTAGCCCATCGGTATTATAGAACACTGTAAAGTCTCCCACGACACAAACAGTACGTACACGAGTAATCTTTAATAAGATCAAAACCCTCACAAGACAAAATATTTGAGTAGCCCACAGATATTTGTTGCGCGTCTGAGTGTACTTTGTGTCTGTGAATAGTATATTTATTAAAGACTCTTATTTTAAAAAGCAAAAAAATAAAAGGTTGTATTATAATAGCAACCCATACATGTCCCACTGCTGGGCACAGGTCTTCTCTCCTCTATCAAGAGAGAGAGAGAGGGTTTAGGCCACAATCCATACACGCTAGCCTAATGCGGTTGGTGAATCAGACATGTCTTTAGAATTTCTTCTAAGAAATGTGGGTTTCCTCACAATGTTTTCCTTCACCATTAGCAGATGGCGAATCATTTGATTAGTACATATAAACTCCACAAAGTGCAATTTACATTGGTACTGCCTCACCTCTTGCGTGTTGCGTGCAAGTTGGTGGCCGAGGTTATATTAGGTAATCTTATATGTAAATGAAAAACTGTAATATCCAAATTTGTATTATACATTATTTAAACATGTTAAAAAATATTTTTCAGTTTGTATGTCATCAGAAGGTCAATATTAAATACAGTCCTGACAAGCTTTGGTACATTGCCAGCTTTGTCAGAGGCATGACTGTTGACGAAGCAGTTAAACAACTTAGCTTTGTACATAAAAAAGGAGCCATATATGTCAAACAAGCCATACTTGAAGCTCAAGAACTCGCTTTAAAACATCATAATGTAGAATTCAAAAGCAACTTGTGGGTTGGTGAGTAAGAAATCGTTTGAGGAATTGACTCTTTCAGAATACCCTTTGCTGCTATTTATCATATTATTAACAAAGTTGATATTTGACCACTCGGGCGTATCTCATTGCGCCGGCGCATTGAGTGAACTCAGAAATGCGTTATGTCGCAGCAAAGTGGTAAGAACTGAATGAGTTGTCAAGCACGCGCTGTATCAGACTGTCAGTTCAATAGGACCTACATCATTTTAATGTTAGCGATAGGAACTATAATATTGAGATAATAAGTGACCTTTGCATTGCAACTTTGGTCAACATGTGTGTATTTTTTAATGTTAGAAATAAACCACCTTACACATGAAGGTGATTTAATTAGTAGAATACCTGAAGGCATTGAAATAGACCATGATAATCTACCCAAATCCACAAAAATACATAATGTTTATTTATTGAGTATAATATACCCCATTTCAATTATTCTACTAATTAAAGTATATAAAATCATACTTACCAATAAAAGGTTATTTATTTACATTACCTCAACCATCAGTGCTCAAACGGCATGTTAGTATATCGTGAACAAAGCACCCATATACCACAATAAAACATAGCTATTAAAAACTCCTTAATTAAATAGTTAAAACTAAAAATATTTTTCGTTTCAGCTGAGTCCTTT
The DNA here is from genome assembly GCA_947095525.1 of Trisateles emortualis. Lineage (NCBI taxonomy): Eukaryota > Metazoa > Arthropoda > Insecta > Lepidoptera > Erebidae > Trisateles > Trisateles emortualis. The sequence continues at coordinate 11,586,715 of OX352736.1, read as the reverse complement.
TCAGGTAAAGGTATGGTGGTAAAAGGTATCAGAAGACATGCAAGGGGAAGGATGGGCGAGGTCAGATACACATACAGTCACTATTTCGTAAGACTTGAAGAAGGAAAGCCTCCTGCTGATTACTATAAGAGAAATCCTCAAACACCCCAAGAACAACTTGAAAACTGGCTGGAACAAATGAGGAAGAGAAAGATTATAAATTCATATTAAAATGTATATAATTTATTTAAAAATATAATATAGCATAGATTCAAATTTATCTTATTTTATAACTTACCTTATTAAAAAATATTATTTCTGTGTCAAATATGTATTATGCCATATTTTATGCTTAATAATAACATATAATTAAATTCTTGATCAGGATAATATAAATATTTAGGCTATAATACATTGGAATTTTCTGCTATTATTTTCAAATAAAAAATATTTGTTTATCAGTCGTATTCAAATAACATCCACATGTTATTCGTCCTAATAGCAAAATTCTGTACAATAAACAAATGTTCAATTACCTAGACCTAGTAAATAAAATCATTCTATAAAGTACCTAGTGATGCTAACTAAGTGAATCAGGTTGTTTTGTACTTCCATTTTATAAATTACTTGCAAATTGGACTTTGTTAACCATTAAGTTTTGTACGATAGCATGTTAAGACTAACATGCTATGTACCATAAAGCAACGTGATCGAAAAAAAATTAGGTTGGCTGGTTTTCTAATATTTGTTTTCTGAATCTAATCTTGAATTAGTATAAAAATGCGGAACGTCTACCCGGGAGCGCTTGCGAACACACATAGATCAATATTTACCTATATTTCCCATGCGAAAATCCCGTATTCTAAAATCATTTTTGATAAATACGTTTTGTTCATAGTACCTTTTTAATAGAACCATAAATCTTGGTAACTTCGTGCTAGATATTACTCTGTTCTAGTAATGGTCTGAGCGCCTAGTTTTATTTTTATGGCAATTTATTTTAAGTAAGTGTAAAAATTCCTGTACATTCCTCTTATTATACTTAGATAGACGCCATAAAAGGTGGCCAATCGTTATTGGCTACCTTTTTTTTGGCTAATAATTAGATTCTACCGGTATAGTAAGTACGTGGTGTTTTATAATAAAAAATCCGAAAACGACCCATACTAACTCTAAAAAGAACTTACGTGCTGGTGCTAAATGACTTTTCTAAAGGCTAATTCCGGATTTCCGGATTTTTAAATCTGGGAAACTAGTTCTAAAACATTAAAAAGGTAAATCAAATCAAATTTTATATTATTCATACCTATTTTTAAACTTTAAGTCTAACACGTGGCGCAGTCGAGGAGTAGAATTGCATGCACATTTCATAATAGCAGTTAGCACTAACTTTCTCGTAACAGCGAGTAGGTAGGTACTTTATTTTATAATGTTTCGTTTTTATCAGAATTACTAGGTACACTAATAGATAAAGCTTTATATTTATCGTTGTTCACGCATATGTGTCTGCGGTTAACATTCTGCCATGGGGCTGCTCTAATTACTTAATATGGTGTAATAGCAGCTTGTAATAGGTTTCCATAAAAATTAAAGTAAACTGCTATAACGATACCTATCTTCTTCTTCTTATCGTTTGGTTAGTGGCCAACCTGGTGACAGAGTTATTAAGATCGCCTATATTTAGGCTTCTGTCGTGATCTAACGACTTTTAACAGTCGGGACCGACTTTTAACGTGCCCTCCGAAGCACGGAGACGCTCACATGAAATACCACTATGCGGTCACCCATCTATAGGGTTACCGCGCCCTTGGTAGCTTAACCCGCTGATCGTTTACCGAACAGCGAGTGCACCTGGCTATGAGCGCCTCGATACCTATAGGTAACTACTTGCCTAAAAAATATAGCTACTTACTCAATAAAAAAATAAAACTTAAAAAATACATGATTTAAAGTACGCGGAACCTTAGCAGCCCAAAAGCTTTGTGAATATTTGGTGCATGCTTTTACAGCACACCACCGACTAGGTACTACCTGTACAGTTGGTCCCTACCTAGTGAAAGTATAGGTAGGTATACCTATCTACACTACTATACACCAACTCTGTTATCATTTGCATAGTCCCAATTAATACTGGCTGCAACGGCATTTGTGCTATCTTTAGCCCGGCCAACTTAAATTGCGCGGACTATAACTAGCATGATAAAAAAAATAAAAAAAGAGAATACAGTCTCCTTTGTCATACGAGGGGATAATTCAGTATGTATCAGACAAAGAGGATTTGCAAAGCTAAACGCAACCGCTCCGGTCAGAAGTACCGCATCCTTATCAAGCTTCAGTGCAAAATATAACTCTCGAACTATAAATAATTTTTCTCATGATCATATTTTACATTTTTTAAACTTTATTTAAATTGTGCATATGCAGCAATAACAAATGTAATTAGAGTAATTTAACCAGCTAGAATACTAAATAAATAAACAATACTAGTAGTGACATAAAAACTGCCACTCAGTAAGTACCTACAGTAAAATTTGGGCGGATATCAATTTTAGAATCAGCTGCATTCAGACTAAAAGAGTAACTTTTATTCTTTAAGTCTGAACAGCTGCCTTTAGCGAGTTCAATGTTTACTACAAATTTGCTGCATAAAAACATAACAGGTAGGTTACTCTGATTATACTAAATGTTTAGCCTGTATGGCTATCGTCAGTGGCGGCCTTAGGGGATGGCAAGGAAGGCAACCCGAGGGGGGCGTGGAATTGCGCCCTCGCACAATAACCCAAGTAAAAACATATTATTCTGTACCTACTATAATTATTTGAATCTCGCGCCTTACAAACAAAACCCTCAACGCGTGAGATACAGCAAATCGCCCGCTCTTATGACGTAGTTATCGTGATAAGCACCACGAAAGAGTGCGGAAGCAAAATCAAATATAAGTACTTTTCACATAAATTCCTCAAAGGACAATGACCTAGCAAAAATCTATCGCCCAGAGCCTCGCAATATCTAAGGCCGCCTCTGGGCTATAGTTATTAGTAGTTATTTTTTAAACATAATTATGTAAATATAATACTAATTATGGTCTTAACCTATGTTATAAAAATGATCATACATTTAATGCGTTCCGGTTTTCCGTTTTCTTGGGTACATAACCGTACAAAAATATTGAGCCAATCACAAACATAGTGCCGACAGCAAACTGTACTGTTAGTTTGAAATCAAACAGGTACATTGACACAACACATGATATCACTATGGCAACAGACGTTGCGAACCCTTTCAATATATTATCAGCATATTTAACGACAACTGCAACAATAAGGCCCCCAGCTGCTTGTAGTAAGACTAAATACCATACAAAAACATCAAAGCCTTTCAGCAGATTATTTTGAACGCCTTCATTTATTAGATATGTGACGGTTCCAAATGGCAATGATAATAAACTAAGCTGTACATTTCTCATCCATACCTGAAACAAGTAGATACCTAAACTTAACAACAATTCAAAAGATAGTTGACCTAGAGCTAGATGTGAGTACATTATTATGCAAATTAAAGGTGTGCAATTGTAAGGGACTGTAAACAGCATAGATAGGTAAGTACTTATACATTTTATATGTACCTACCTACCTCAGCTATATTTTGTCAAAGGAAGTGTTGTGTAATTAACAAGAACAACACTTTTTAAATATGTGTAGGTAGCCGGTCACCGCGGTTTCACCCGCGTTAAATTTAAGATATTTGGATTTCGTTCACAATTTGATTGCGTGGAACCCCAATTCTTTTTCTAAAATGAAAGTACTTATTACATTAGCTATTTGCCTAAGTCCCGTCAATATCAGTCTAGCCCTTTCAGAAATTAGCCAGAACAAACAGAAGGACAGACAAAGATTTTAAAAATTGTATATTTGTTTTCAGGTTTTATAATGTAATACTGTCATATGATTTTTATTATATGTTTAGATACTTACTGATATGTCAGACTCCTTAAGAACCTTTTCAAAGTAAATTCCAGCAAAACCAGATATGAAGCAAGCTGCAAGTGCAGCACTAAATCCTAATAATTTTGATTGTTCTAATTGTGAAGCATCTTTAGCCTTCTCAGAACCTGCCAACTGCACTAAAGCAACTCCAGCTGCTAATGCTGCCAATGCACACCATTGAAATTTTTTAAGTTGCCTTTTCAAAACGAGCACCGCAAAAAAGGCAGTAGTTAATAATTTCAACTGATAGGTCACCTAAAAAAAATAAACTTTTGAAAATAATGTATATGGTGCGGCGGCCATGTGATTATTATGGACCAAGAGGCACAAATGTACTTCTATATACTATGTGCGTGCCGTGGTGTTTAACCCTGGTAGCAGAGGGTTGCTGAAAGAGCCTTTTATTCTTCTTTGTCTCGATGGTACGATAAATAAATAAATTCTACAAGCCCCAAATTTTACTGGCTCATCCAAGATATACCCCAGAATTTAACTTCACCACCCTTTTATTATTTTGTAAATTTAATTAGCTTGTAAATTTTTATGACTTATAAAATTACAAAAGTAAATACGTCGCTAGCTCTCCCTTTATATCGGAGATATTAAAAATCGTTGCCCAAGGATTAAAATGACATTTAAAACTGAGACTAATTCAATATGTTGAACTAAAACATATCTTATACATCTCTCTTTTTTATTGATATTAGAAGCTTGTAACTTGGTACTTTATTTAAGCAATCCCCTATATATTTGTGTATTAAAATCCCCGAGGGTTTCTTTTCAGTTTTTATCCATGCGGATCCCCAGGCTTAATATAATATAAATGGATACCCATGGAAGACATAAGAAGATAGGGTCACTTGACTGGCTGTGCCCCAAAGACTAAAAAATGCTTATTTATTTCGAATTGTGTTATGTGTATTGTTTTTGATATTTTTGTTTTTTTTTTTTTATTTTGCCAAAATATTTTATCTTATCAGACTGATAGTTTCAGAGATAAATGCTATCAAACAAACTAAAACTTTAGCTTTATTATATTAAAAAAGATATTACCTGGTATGTTGCTGCATCTAAGTTAGATGCTGAGACGTACAGCAAATTATTCTGTACAATATACAAAAATGATGGCACACAAACTCGTAACGTATCTCGGACATTTAATATAACTACTTTGTACATAGAGTCTATCCCTTTTGTAACACCTCCAGACTCTTGCATTACAAGGAACACACATATTATTAATTTAAATATTTCTGCCATTAAAACAGCTAAAAATAAAATAGAATACATAAAATATTACACAGTACCACATCATGAAATGATAGTCAATATTTATCTTGTTTTATAAATATTACCTGCTGAAGATGCAAACATATCCACACCTGTTCTTGTACGAGCATACCGCATACTGAGACCAAGGGCAGCATTTTGCAATGTTAATATCACTAAACTTACATATTTAATATATCCTGAAAAAATATTATATTATAATTTAAATGGGTAATGCAAAATATTTATTTTATACGCAGTTTCACATCAACAATAAAGGATATGGCCTGCCAAATGCCAAAAAAATAGCTTAATATTTCTTTAATGTCATTTATATTATGCCTACATAATATGATTTTACAAAATATAAATGAAATGCAAAGCATTATTTTTCCTACAACTAACTTTGTGATGATTATAAGATATTCAGTAATATAAATAAGATATTCAGAGATGATGACTTATATTTTATTTGCATTGAGCAAACATGTGAATTTTTATTATATCGTCTCTGGAAAGTCAATAATACTAAGGCGTAAGAATGGTACTATGGAAAATGAGCTTTAAATGAATAAGTTTAAAGCTTACTTTTTAAAACTACCATTTTAGCGGTTTTTAAGTTTTTTTGCATAGTCTATGGTTTCTGTGCAATACCAGAGGTATCACTTGCGTGTTGCTGACCTATTTTTGTTTTACACCAGCTTTAAGATGGAGTCTCCCTGGGATAGGAAAACATTTCTTTCAAATTGCTTTCCTAAATGAGCATTGGAGACCTGTACTCACACATAGGAACACAACTACACCGCTGTGTGTAGTTATTTGGCTGTGGTCTTCTGGAAGGTGGAGGTCCTTTGCCAGACGGGCTTGCTCGCTAGTATGGTGCCTTACCTCTCTTGGCTTTTCAGACAAAAATTTATGTAATCATTCACATGTCTGCTCAATGCAAATAAAATAAAAATATAAGTGATAAATTAATGAAATGTATACCATAATTTGTTTGTCTTCTATTATGCACATGTGCCTTTTTCAAATCATCCATTTCGTCCTTATTTAATTCTGTGGCTTCTGTTTCTTGATTAAGTGTTAAATCCAATGGTTCACTAACAATCTCCTCGTTTTGTTGTGTTGGCTCACCAATAGTATTAGTTGACTTCATAGGAATCTGTGTGATAAGAAATGATTGTGATATTAATCATATACACTTAAATGATAATGGTAATAACATATGCTACTTTGATTTTACAGATAATATTGATTAACTTATCAATGCTCTCAGTGTATAATGCTGACGTTACGTTTTTAGGTAGAAATAATGAAAAGGTTAATTAAAGTGTGTGCTTGGTGTTTAAGGTGAACATATTTAAGTTTATCAATGTGTAGTTAGAAGTATTTTTTAGTTAGAATTATCTTTAAATGTATGACATTAAAAACCTGGGAAACTATAACATTAAAATAGTAATTAAAAAATGGATTTGTATCCTCAATTAAAATTAAATGAATGAGGAAAATACTTAATTATATATTATATTATTACTTCAATATTGCACCATTCAAAAGGAGATAATAGTCGTTAAGTGTGATTAAAATGTAGTGCAAAAATTACAATTAAAAATACTTTTTATAGTAGGTACTTACGGTATAAAAGCGGTTTGGACATTTCAGATACCCCTAACTTAATATTAACATTAATGTCTAGCTTACACCATTACCAAACCAAGTTTAAAACGTAAAGCTGAAATTTGTCTGCAAAAATTTAGAAATAGTAATATTTTATTTGTAAAAGGCAGAAATAAAGCAAAATTAAATAAAGAAGCACAATAATATATTCCTTGTAATCACCTTAAAAAAAACAATGATAACTTAAGAAGTGGTATGAATTATTAATTCATTATTAATCGGAATTTTGATACGATACAAAATATTGTTGACGTCGGCAATATTCAGCTATACAGGTATGAGTATGAATGTCATTGAACTGCTGACATTGACAAGTGACAACGAAAGCGAATAGTCCGAAAACTGAAAAGGTGGGCTCACGTGTATATTTATAGCATCACACACAAAGATAAAAGATCCTCCTTGATCACACATTATAATATGAGAATAAGCATAAAAATTGGTACCTGTAAAATAAGTAGTCAACATGGACATTTTCTTATTAGACTTTCTTTATGATTTCACAATAAATAATAAAAGTACATACTGTAAACGTGATACTTGCTTTACTTGAAAATGAGAAATGCTATAAGCATTCCCAAACGAATTGTAAATAAAAAATACGTGTCAGTACAAAAACATATCAGTTTTTTTCCCTAGACACAGGACACAGGCGGTGTTGTGCCATTATAGGAGGTAATATGTATCTAGATAGATAGAATATTCTTTATTGAACACCAATAAAATTATACAAAGTAAATATTAATGATCAGAACTTGTACAATGGGCGGTTTTATCGATAAAAGCGATCTCTTACAGCCAACCCTATGTCATGTCATCATCATCAGCCTATCACAGTTCACTGTTGGACATAGACCTCGCCAAGAGTACTCCACTTGACAACCTTAAGTATTTAGAAATAAATGCGATGTTTACCAGCTGTCAGGGGGGGGACAGAGCCATACAAGTCAAAATTTAGTTTAATAGTAGCGCCACCTGTTAACTAACCCTTAAAAGAAATATAGACAAAATGTTACCTATAAGTGCCAATAGATGGCGAATCATTTGTAACGATATTGCATTTTTTAAATTTACATAATTGGAGCTAAAAAAAATGTCTAGAATTAATAATTAATCTAAACAAATAGTTTGATAGCCATTTTCATTTATTAACATACATAAATTATAATCTAGCAAAAATCGCATATTTAATCTATGGCTAATGTGGCTATAGATATTTTTTTCACAATATGGCGGTTGGTTTTGGTTGACCGATCTTGCGTGTGCGCAAGTTGGTAGTTTTCGCCGCATTTTGTGTTTTTCTTTGCGTTTTCCTGTGAAAAGTGCGTTGAGTCGAACTTCGTGTTCCTCCGCCTTGCCGGATTTCGTATTTGGATTTGCGCAGATTGATTAGTGGAAGTATTGTGACAGGACACTATTAGATTTTACGTAAAAGACGTTTATAAATCATTTACATCATGCCTAGACGATGTGCCTTGGGTTGTCCATCGAAAGGTAAGTGGTCAGATCACATATATATAATCAATAATCAACAACAGAATAATGAGCATTGGACTCGACGGTTTCAAAATGCTGTCAATAACGGTTGCTTAGTAGGACTCTGTTGATAGCCCCCAAACTTAAATTTGCGACCATGAGACATGGTGGCTTCTTTCTGTATTGAGCAAATATTGATAACGGTCTCGGTGACAAATTTTCTGTATCATGGTACTGTAACCGGTGTGGTACTGTAACCGGTAATAGGTTCGTCACGTGAGATGTAAATATTGTCATCAAAACGCGGGTAGGTATGTTACAATTTTGTCTACTCTATCAGATACATGGTGTATGTTCTGTTAATGGGTATTTTAGGTTATTTAATTTCATTATCCTTTTATAGATTTACTTACTAAGAAGAAGAAATAATTTTATTCCTGTTATAATTACATATTCCATTTATTAGGCATTTGTATATTTTGTTTTTGCCGTTATAAACAATCTTAAATTTTAGTCTTAAAAATGTGAAGGACCTATGAATAAATTAAAAAATCTATCTGTGACATATTGTTACTCAAAATAATAATAGAGTCTATGTTAATCATATATGTTGTTATAGATGCTCGGCTCCATGTATTTCCAAACCCAAACAAGTTTCCTGATCAATTCAAATTATGGACTCTTCTTATTGGAGGTGATGCGGAGAACAATGCTGAAGAAATTTTTCGAACTAAACGAATCTGTGATCGACATTTTGTTGATAAAGACAGAAATCGCAATAATAGATTAAATATTTTGGCAGTTCCATCACTTTATTTAGATGGTAAGTTGCTATGACAGTATTATCTAATTAAGTTCTTAAATATATTATTACAATGGTTTTTGTAAATATTAACTATGATTTTTTACAGTGTGAAGGAATATCTAGAAGGGAATCCCTATGGCTAGTCATTTATTATTTTTTCTATTACATTTTGACATAAAATCTCAAGTTTGACATATTTAAATAATTTATATTTTATTGATGACATTTGCTATTCCTTGACTCTTGACATTACTAATTCTAGACATAAATAACTGATCAATTTTTACAATTTATATTATAAATTAATATTTTCCAAAATTTTAATTAACAATCAGAGATCCGTTTGTAATAATTTCCACTAAATTATATTTAAAAATTTGCATGCCCACGTAACGACAAAATATGGAGGTTCTCCATATTTTGTATATATATATAATATACAAAATATGGAGAGTATATATATATAATATGTTTATTATTGATAACACCTATGTACCATTTACCCATGTTTACAAAGAAATAAATGATTTGATTTGATTACCACTCACAACAGTTATTTTAAAAACAATGTTTATGTTGAGGAACTTCAGAGTTTATTTTATAATTTTAATATCTTGATTGTTTTTTCAGGTTGCAACACACCCAATCCTGGAACTGGAGCTGAGAGACAAGATACCACAGCTGATATTGTATACCCTGAAATTGACCTACCTCAACTTCAGCCAGGTAATATATTTTTGTATCTACCTATTTGCATCTATCTATCTATCTGTGGATTACTGCAAAACTATGCAGTCTTACACCAGCAGGTGAAGTCTTGACTAGCCTGTAGGCTTAGTGGTTAGTGACCCTGTCACAAAACTAGAGGTTGTGAGTTTGAACAACCAAACATTCATATTTTTATAAAATAAAATATTATACTTTCTATGAAATTGTATCGTATGCATAAAGTTTTCAACAAAGCTTTATAATTTTATGATTTAAATATCTTGATTATTTTTTCAGGTTGCAGCACACCCAATCTTGGAACTGGAGCTGAGAGACAAGATACCACAGCTGATATTGTATGCCCAGAAATTGACCTACCTCAACTTCAGCCAGGTAATATATTTTTGTATCTACTTATTTACATCTATCTATCTGTGGAATACTGCAAAACTATGCAATCTTACACCAACAAGTGACGGCTTGACTAGCCTGTTGGCGTATTGGTAAGTGACCCTGACCGCTAAACTGGAGGTTGTGAGTTTGAACAACCAAACATTCATATTTTTATAAAATAAAATATTATACTTTCTATAAAATTGTATCGTATGCATAAAGTTTTCAACAAAGCTTTATAATTTTATAGGATAAATCATGAGCGTTATTATTTGTTCAGATTCTTGGTGTAATTTATCTATAATATGTTACATTATAAAATATAATAAACAGATAACTGATAACTAATGAAGTTTAACATTTTGGTAATAAAATACACAATTTCTTAATTGAATCATAGTAACCTTGAAATAGGGTGATTAATTTTAACTAAAAACGCATGCTTTACAACAACAGTAAACTATGAATACATTACAAGTATACAACGCCGCTAAAGGCATATGTTAGTGTCTAGTGGTTAGTAGTATTGTATAGCACAATTATACATGCTTCTTCATTGCCCTTGCAAATCGTCCATTAAATATATTATTACATTCATTAAAAATTTTTTATCACTCGGAGCTTCATAATAACGCCTTTTTTTGTTTCAGTAGACCCAAGAAACGATTTTTCAAGAGTTTTAGCTTCAGATCATAATTATTGCAAGATCAGAACTAAGAAAAGTAAGTTCATTGATTTTATTGTTTGGATGTTTGAAGGATTAACTAGGGCTTTTATACATGCAAGCAACCGTAACTTATGGATGCGAAACACCAGGGGAATCAATTGCATGTTGTCAACCTAAGAAGAAGGGAAGAGAAGCAAGGAAAAAGGAAACAAATGGATGAAAAGGTTTAAGCCACCGGAACTGACTCTTGTCGAACGAAACATAACTGTAGGAATGCTGTTATTTCACATAAATATTCCGTAACAGGATGTATATTCTACCTAGCCGGCTTAATCATTCAATTTTGCTGACATCATCTTTCTGGCTTATTCATAATTTATGACCTTCATAAGTGTTACTTTGTAACCTAAATGAATAAATGAATTTTGAGTTTGAGTTTATCATGCTGAAGCCAACCAGACTTTACCATTATTAAGATATGTCTGGAAATTCAATTCCCACTCTTATTGTTACCTTTTGTGTAAATAACCTTTCAATGAGACCAATGTGTGTATAACATGTACACACATGTGTCATATTCACTACATTACCATATGGGTGTTCTACATTTAATTGATAATGATGATATAATAGAATGGTTGCATAGATATATTTATATTATAATGATATTACTGAGACGGAGCTGTGTCGCACGTATACCATACTAACAAGATTACTATAATATATTTTCCTAACCTTATTATTAGTTTATTGAACATTTAATAATATATGCAAATTTTAATTACAGTGGTCCCTCGGTTACCTTCAGTCGTGATATGCAGCAGATACAGGATGTATCAAAAGCAAATAAATAATTTGAGGCGTGAAATATATCGCGTACGGAAGCAGTGCAGATCTTTTAAAGCAAGACTGGAACGGGCCGATAGACTGGAGAAAGAAGGTGCTTTTAAAAAAGTAGTTAGCGGCATGTCTTTACCTGCCAAGCTATTTTTGAATATGCAGTATACCCAATCGAGAAACAAACCGAAGGGACGTCGTTTTAAATTAGAAGAGAAAGTATTATCTCTATCCCTGTATAAAAGAAGTCCTAAGTGCTACGCTCTTATGTCAAGGTACTTTACGTTGCCGGCACCCAAAACATTAAAACGGCTATTGAGCCAAATAAAATTAACCCCTGGAGTTAACAAAACCATTTTTGAAAAACTCAAGAAGACAACTGACGATTTACTACATGAAGACCGTATCTGTACACTGATTTTTGACGAAATGTCCATTTCACCACAGCTACAATATGATGCGGCTAACGATGAAATAAAAGGCTTCACTAGTCATGGAGGGCAAACGCTCGCTAATCACGCTCTAGTTTTTATGATAAAAGGCGTTAAAAAACAATATAAACAACCAGTTGCGTATTATTTTACTAATTCCATAAAGAAAAACGAATTAAAAAATGTGATCACGGCTGTCGCAAATATGGTCATAGACGCTGGTCTTTTAATATTATGTACTGTCTGTGACCAAAGTACAGTCAATGTCAGTGCAATTAGCGAGTTGGTTGCAGAGACCAAGGCAAAATATTTAAGGACTGGAAAAGAGATGCGGGGAGAACATTTCGAAGTGAAAAATAGAAGGATAATCCCATTATATGATGTGCCACATTTAATTAAAGGCCTGCGAAACAATCTTTTGACTAAAGATTTAGTATACACAGATGATAATCAAGAAAAGATTGTTAAATGGGATTATTTTCAAATGTTATATGCAGCAGACAAATCATTCAATGAATTACGGTGTCTGCAAAAAATCACGGAAGAACATGTTGTTCCTGAGAAAATAAGGAAAATGAAAGTGAAATCAGCCGTCCAGATATTCAGCCATAGCGTTGCTGTTGCCACGGAACACTTGTCGGCAAGAGGAAATCTGCCTCAGGAATGCCGAAGTTTAATTAATATTGTCCTATTGATAGACAATATTTTTGATTCACTTAATGGTAGTACTTTCTATGTACCAAATGGGAAAATATATAAAGGGCCTGTAAAGAGACATTCACCACATCATCAGCTTTGGCAAAATTCTATTAAAGTTCTAAAAACTGTTAAATTTAGACGTATAAAAAAAATTGGTGACAAAGTCCAAGTTACTGAGACAATAGTACCTTCTGTAAAAAATCTAATTAAAACTATTGAAGGTATGCAACAAATTTGGAAAATTCTGTCACAAAGATATTCCTTTGATTCTGTGTTGACGAGGAACTTTAATCAAGACCCTGTAGAAAACTTCTTCGGAAACATCAGGAGTTATGGGGCGAGAAATATTTCACCCAACTGTGGTGCTTTTGAAGGTGCATTTAAAGCGCTTCTTTTAAATAACTACAATTCGCCCCATTCAGTCCAATCAAACTGCGAAAGAGATGAAAATCCCTGCTTACATACATTAGATTTTTTCGTTAATGATAAAATTATTTGTGATGTTTCCGAAGAACAAAATATTGAATTTCGTGACGATTTCATAGATGAGAACAACATAGTGGAATCCGATGCCGGTCAAAGAACTTATGTATGTGGCTGGGTCTTGAGAAAGTGCCTCAAAAATATTATAAAGTCATGTAAGAACTGTAGAGCTGACGTATTGGACAATGGTACCAATAACGACAGTTCTTACATTAGAACAAAGGAATATAATAAAAATAAAAAATGGATGTGTTATCCGTCAGTGGAACTAGACAGATGCTTCCTAGAGATTCAAAAAATATGTGTGTCGCTTTTAAAGAGGAATGTGCCAAAAACTAGTCTCAAAAAGACGATGAAAATATACTCAAATATATTTGTTTCATTCCCCTTTAAATGTGACACACATAAAGAAAAACTTAAAACTTATTTCGAAGATACTTCAATGAATATTATTATTTACAGTTGGTGCAGGTCCATAAACAGGATTTTGTCAGGTAAATTAACCTATACAGGTGATGATGAAATAAAGGTCTCTGCTCAATTATATTATAATAAATATAAAAAAAATAATACAAAATAAATCCTATATCAAAACATTTTATTTTATTTTCTATTTAAGACTCTATACTTAAGATAAACAATCTTGATGTGACTTTTTACACTAACACATATTAAACAAATAAACTACTGCATAAGAATGTTTCAATTGCTTTAATAATGGTTATTTTTGTATTATCATTAATCTATAGCAGCATTTTATTTTTAAACTGAGTTTTTAGGTATAATGATAAAAATACACAAGATTGTTTACCTTTAGTTAAATACCCAACCAAATGGAGTATATTGATATGTGTGCCCTGCTAAGAAGGAAGTAAATTCCTATATATACGTATAATTATGATGTATATTTTTTGCAGACATTGCCCTGCTAAGAAAAAGTGTAGTGACAAATTTTGTGACACTGGGTTTATTTTCATTTACATAATTATTTGGAATCAGGAAGAAAATCACAAAATTGTGATTTTTTCATCGCTGGTTCCAAATATGTTGCTCAATGTCACAAAATTGTTTCCTAGGCTTTTTCTTAGCAGGGCAGTGTCTGCAAAAAATATACATCATAATTATTATTACCTATATATTATATAAATGTGTACTTACATATAGGTATCTATACGTCAATTTAGTTTGAGGATTTGCTAAGAGATGGCGCTTTGATTTGATATGACACATTTTTTCACGAGAGGGCTCTCTATTCCTACTATATTATTATACTCTATGCCAGCTGTATGGTTAGTGGTTATCATACTTACTACAGGCCTTGTTTGGGATCAGATAGCCGTATATGTGTGCTGTGCTGTCCTACGATATTATATTATTTTACGCGTTGTCAAAATAATACTTTATAGCCGTAACCGTAATGTAATATGATGTCTCGGCATCATTGTTGGCATGGCAAATTTGTTACAAAATAAAAGAAAATTAATCTGTACTGTTGTTTGCACGTTGCATTATCTATTTAAACTCCTCATTCAATGTTCATAATTTTATGACCAGTTTTAGAGTGCATATAATTTTAATCCAAAGCGATAAGTATATTTTTGGAGTCATTGGGTAACGACTCCAAACGTATTTACCATAGTCGCTCCTGTCATATCGGCAACTTACGTATCGATAAATCTATCGCATAAATATTAAATGTCCTACATATTGTTTTCGAATAGGTATCATATTTATGTAATCTATACAAAACCAACAATGGCTGGATATTGTAATTGAAATTTAATCGTATAGTAGTGATGCTTGAAACAATATCACAAAAAAATATTGAGAAAACAGATATTTACATTATATTTACACTCTTTGATTGGTGCACAAAGAATATAATGCAACTTGTAAGTAGTAAGATAAGGTATTATTTCAGCCTTTTATATTGAATTTGAATAAGTATCTTGTTTTCTTTATTCCATACTTACATTTGAGAACAAAAAACGTATCGGCCATATTATTAATTCATCTGAATGTGTGGAAAACAAATTTAAATTTCTCTTTTGAGAAGCAGTAGGAAATAAAACAATACCAATAAAATAAAACAACAAAATGATTGTAACATACACAGTATATTTTATATTTATAAGTACTTAATAATGACTTATTGTTGTTTACAGGCTTATGATTAATTGACCACTAAACAAAATCAGTTTATTAAGGCTGACCTTCACTTGGGTCAACGCAGTAGCCTTGCGATCCAAAGTAGTTGAGGATAAGTTACTTTTATTTTAATAACTATTCTTGTACATATCTTTTAAAATAAACGTTTCTTTTATTTATTTTAAATTTATTGTACACCAAATTAGATACGTAAAAATAAGCCCTAAGTATTAGAGAGAGAACAGTAAATGGGTTTTTATTCTTATTTATACATCTATGTTGCAAATTATCCCGAACAATATGCTTCGTTTAAAGTATCAAAATGTTAAGTACTTATTCTTTATTTGATTCATATATGTATATGAAACGTAGGTATATTGTTAGGAAATATTAAATTTAGTCACATAACTAAAAGTTTTCAGAAACTCATATATATGTCACATTTGATTTAATTAAAGTTTAAACAAAAATACTACTGGCGTGTAAATTAGTCGATAAATTTGTAACTCAATCACATCACTATTAACAAAATCTTAGGTACATAAAATGTCAAGTGCTAAAATAAGATTATAAATATTTAAGATTATTGTAAACAGAACAAGCTGAAAATAAAACACGCATATTATTTCACGTTCAGATTGTAAACAGTTTTAAACTACTTACATTGTAATATTCATTATCTACTCAAAAGCATAAATACAGAGGTCGATATTTTCCGATGGAAATATATATTTTGGGTATTTTCCAATAAAACACGCGTTTTACTCTTGCAGCCTGAAGCTACAAAAGCCATAGTTCTTATAGTTATACACTAAACAAAGTTTTTCCGAAATTAAACTCAAACTCACGAGAAATAATGCAATTTTGTGAACAAGGAATTGACATCCGTACGCACACCTACGCTGATTCAAAAGTCAGAATACTGTATGTATAGGTATGTTACCTCCTGTCATATTTCCTCCCTGATACTGCTCCTTCGTTTTTGACTGCCAAGTGTCAACATGTAACATGTTTAATTCAAAGACAAGCATGACAGCTGACAGATTTGATTTGCGTTTTCTCGTCTCAATGACATAAGATAAAAATTGCAAAATTTGGTGTCGTTGGCAAACACCGATTAGCAATTTTCGCTTTTATTCATAACTTTTAGACATTATTGAAACTCAAAATGCCATGAGAATAAATATGGAAGTCCAATTCAAGTTTTCAAATATAATATTATAGCCGAAAGCTATGGTTCTTGATTTATCTTATTTTAGATTTGAGAAACAATAATTATCATCATAAACTATGTGTGATATATACATAGCAGTTGTGTGTTCATCGAACATGAACCGCAGCATGGAAGCACATGCTTTCTTGGTAAAGAAAGGCTTCAAAGTGAAATCGTATGGAACGGGTGAAAAGGTTAAGTTACCAGGTGCTTCCGCTGATCGACCTAATTGTTATGAGTTTGGAGTTCCTTACGACGACATTTATAATGACCTACTGGAGAAAGATAAATCTTATTATACACAGAATGGTATATTGCACATGTTAGACAGAAACAGAAGAATAAAACCTCATCCAGAAAAGTTCCAAGTTTCAGCAGAGAGGTTCGACGTAATAATAACTTGTGAGGAAAGAGTTTATGACCAGGTTATTGAGTGGTTTGGTTCAAGGAGATCTGTTCACAATCAACCTGTTCATGTTGTCAACATGGACATTCAAGACAACCATGAGGAGGCAACTATTGGTGCATTCCTTATCAGTGACATGGTCACAAAAATGGCACAAAGTGATGACTTAGATAATGATATTGATGAACTACTACATGAATTTGAAGCCAAATGTCACCGGCCCATTTTGAATTGTATAATGTTTTACTAAAATATCATTTGGGCTTCCAGAATAATACAAAATGTATTTCCGTACTTACCGCATGTAGACTGGAAACAGTTTAGTGCCTTTGTAGTAATATATCTTTGATTACCCAATACCACATAACTCTTCTTATAAACTGCATATAGGTATGTATGTACAGTGTTGATAATTTTACAAAAAGAATACTAATTTTGAATGTTGTATCTACTAAATTTTTGTTGAATAATATTTTTTTGTTTATTTTGTAAAAATAGCCCCACTGTATAAAGTTATGTGGAATGGGACTATCATGAAAAATATTTTTACATGTCTATTAATTGTAAACATAAAACTTGTTAACGAAAATCAGTCTTGTCACATCACATTACTTGTAATATGCTTTAATATCTCATTAACATTGTATACATTGTGCTAAGTATATATTATTGAAGCTGTAAAATAGTAATAATATTCTCATACACATAGTAATTTTTGATTATAAGTGAGTATTTAAAAGCTTAACAGCTTTTCATTGCCACAGCTTAAACGTATCAGCTACTTTATATGTCACAAATTCATATAAATATTGATGTATAAAGTTATGAAATTGTTGTACTTGTCACTTATATAGGTGTCAGTAGTGTCCTAGAGGTCAATCCACCCAAAAATAATGTGCATAATTTTCTATTATGATTAAAACAAATTATATTCTGTGGATCTACCATAGGATACAATTTATGTTAAAACAGGTTTGTTACCATAACATTTAAGATATATTTAAAAGAAAAGAAAAAATAATTTGACTTATTATTGGTATAATAAACTTGCCAATAATATTTGAGAACCCACATAATTATAGAAATGTATTTTTTTATACTACTTGGTTGGCAAACAAGCATACGGCCAGCCTGGTGTTAAGCAGTTACCCTAGCCAATGGACGCTTGCAATTCCAGAGGTATAATTTTATACTATATAAACTTATTAAATTTTGATTATTGTTTTGCTCATTTTAGATATTAGGTTGGGATTTAGATATTTTATATATTGGGTTTTATTTATGTTTTTGGAGATTAAAAATATCTCTTGTATGTAAATAACATGTTGGGGTATACAGAAAGGTCACCTGGAGAAGAGATGTAGGGCACCACACTAGTGAGCAAGCCCGACTGAACCTTACAGAACAAACAGCAGTGTAGTTGTGTTCCTGTGTGTGAGTACAGGTCTCCAGCGCTCATTTTGGGATGCATTTGCTTATCCCAGGGACCCATCTTAAAGCCCTGGTGTAAAAAAATGGGTTGGCAACATGCAAGTGTTACCTCTGGCGTCTACAGGCTACGGTAACTGCTTAACATCAGGCGGGCCGTATGCTTGTTTGCCACTCAAGTAGCAAAAAATAATTATAATAATACTGGTATCCCAAAGGACTGATTTTTGTAAATGTGTTATTTGTATATTTTTTTGTGACTGAGAAATTTTTTTATACAACTTAGATAGCAAATATGTAGTGTCCGATTGAACCATCGGCTTCGGCTAATGTCACCTTTGGCCATAATTGCGGCCCATTTTCTCCGAAGGTTTATAGCAAGCGCCGAAATTGAACGAACTTATAAAAATGCGAGGTGGAAGAGGCGAATTGCGAGAGGAAGGAGTCTTACTGCGTTCCTTTCAGCCAACCACTATCATTATAAGTCGTAAATCACAACAAAGCTAGTAGAGGCTTTTGATTGCCTACTTTGGTAAACTGTTTTTTTTTTGAGTTATTATACCTTGGGTTGTGGCTATAGCCAATTCGTTGCGGCCAAAAATCGACTTTCGGTCGGACACTACAAGCATATGGCCCCATTGCAACCCATCCATCCAGTATGACTATATGTTTATTTTAAGAATACTTTGGATTAAGAGGGTTAGCATAATGCATAGGTGAACTGACCAAAACTAGAAATAAATTGATTTGATGATTAATTTTATTCACATTATTTACTGCCTAATACCTAATTTGTGTTATATGTGAAGGTTTTTATCTGAACATATCCTTAATGAATTATTTTGTAAAAAAGAATGCTTTGTTTTTGATATAAATTAAAAGTATTTTAAGAATTTATTTTATTATTTCGGCTATATGAGCGACGACGCGACAATTTAAAATCTTCAGTCTCCAGTAATGAACTAGAGTGTTTCCAAATAAATCTTACCATGTCTTTGTTAACTCGTTCTAATAGCACCGGGGCTCAGAGTGTTCAGACTAATAGAATAGGTAATCTAAGTAATCTTATTCTATTAGTCTGAGCACCAGGGTAAATAATTTGGATTCGAAATAAATTGATACTTTATGACCTTACACAATCATATGTACCTAAAAGTACTTACCTACTGAATCAGAGTAATAGGGTAATTTTTTTTTATTTGACCTAATTTTAAAAAAGGGGTTTTAAAAGTAAAAACATAAATGAAATTGCTTGAAAAAGTATGCAGATACAAGAATTTTAACACAAATACAACGCTATTTAGTGATGTCACCTATTATCATCAGGTATTAATGTCTAGAAATCATTACATTCGGCTCCTTAAACGATACCATCACGTACTTACCCTGCAACCCTCACGGCTACGTAGGTACTAGGATTATTTTTTGGATTACTTTAGTATTTAAGTAATTTTAATTAATAGTGTTCGAGTAGGTAAAAATTATCAATCAACCAGACTGTTTCAGTAAACAGCTAGACAAAAGTATCGGTTCGTTTAACACACGGTTGTTCCGATATCAGACCCTCTAGACAAGTGGCATAAAAGGTAGTCGAAACGAAAAGTCAAAAAAATAAATATGTATGGGATTTGACTTAAGTCTACGATATAATGTCGTAAACTTACGTCAAATCGCATAAGTACATTTGCTTTTATGACTTTTCGATTCGATTATCGCTTATGCCACTTGTCTCTCAAGTAAAAAGTTTCTAAAGTCGCCTACGATACGGCTTGATCCCCATTAAAAATATTTTAAATAGAAAAAATAAAGGTAGCTAGGGAGTATAGGTACGCGCCATTCAGGGTAGCTTACCTGAGATTAGCTTCTCCGGGAGTTCGTACATGCGCAGCATCTTACTGTTGTGATTATACATAGCAGAGGCTTATTGTAAATAAGTAGCTTATTTACGATTTTCGTAGGACTGAAAATGTTTATAGCGACAAGTGGTATCGTTGGCATCGGCGTGTCCTACTGATGCTAATAGGTAGTAGTAGGTATTATATTTTAAAAATATACCTACACCTACAGTCAAAGTTGTTTTGCATATTTTGTTAAGAATTTAATAACAAAAACAAAAAAAACCTGTCATTTGATACCAAGTTTGCTTAAATCGGATGAATAGTTACCGCAATAATCGTCAAAATATAAAACCTAGTGTGACGTCACAAATTACGTCATTGCTCCTCCACTTTAGAAAACGACAACAAGCAGTATGAGAATCAGACCACGCCAATTCCATCGATACCAACTGTCGCTATAAATCTTTCCAGTCCTACGAAAACTTACCTACTGTAATTAATTGGCCTCTTAACTATAACAACCTCGCTGACTGTCCTATCCATATAGTCCTAAAAGTGCTCACTACGGCGCCACTTGCGCTATCGTCAATGTAGCTAACTAAGATAGCGCGCACCATAATTATACATACTTTCCGAAATAAATAATATATAACTAGGTAGGCGATTAATAAAACTTACAAATAAATTCGGAATGTCTTTATTATGATTAAAATTGCAGCACTAAGCTATATAATCTCTTTCTAATTTAGGTAAGTTGTACTTAATCTTAATAATAAATTGATATTTAATATATAATTTATGTTTATTACACATGATTCAAATGATTTTAATAGTGATAATTATTTTATAACCACCACCGTAAATCTCTATACAACGGTTGTCTGATAAAGTGTCGCGTTTGAAAGGATAATTTTACATTATCAATCAACTTAGTTCTTTGAAGGTCTGATCTTTCAATTCGAAATACTTATTCAGTCTTATTTCTGCGTACCTGAAATCATATGAAAATATATATATATGTATAGTAGGTAAGTGGGGGGTATAAAATGACTCAGGTAGGTAGGTGTAGTCAATAGGTACCTACTACTTATACAATTTTTTATCTACCTGAATCTAATCAAACTAAATAAATAAATCTATTACATATAGGTTGCGTGTGTTACCCAATTATTATACACTAGCGACACGTCCCGGCTTCGCACAGGTGGACATTTATTTAGTTCTTTTTTTAAAGTAGACTATGTTACCCGATAAAGTTGCTTTCTAATGGTGAAAGAATTTTTTAAAATCGGTCCAATAGTTTTTATGTTAAATCGTAACAACCTATCAAAAAATATTCCTTGTTTCGACTAGTTTGGACACAACTAGGTATTTTGTTAGTTATCTTATACTTTTTCTGGCCATTTCCTAGAACTATCTTTCCTATCGTTTAATAAGTAGCCAACCTTGTGGCAGTTATTTAGATCGCTCATTTTTTAGATGGCCCAAGAGCCAGTGACCTTTTTACTTTAGTCATTTTATAAGTCATGAAAATTGGCACACCAACTCTCCTAAACCTGTAGAATAATGAACTGCTGTTCTGGCAACCCTCCGCGGTCGGAGTGGTTAACCCTAACATGACAAAGATGGTTAGAAATAAAGTTTAATTTAGTTATAGTATCAGTCCTAAAAAAATTAGTATATGATATTGGCACTATTCTCTATATAGAAAAATGATTGCCAGAACATTTCTGACCCTCCTACTGGCCGCCAGAACGCTGTAAATATGTATAAAAATAAAGTATAATTTTGTCATTTCATCAGTGTTGATTTTTTTACAGAATTATTGGAAATATATGTAGGATATACAATTTCAAACGCCAGAACAAAATTCCATCACCAACTATTTGCCAGAACAAAAAATGTTTCCACATGGAATCATTTTTCGTACATGTCTCAGGACAGTTTTAAAGGAATATCAAGCAATTCTTAAAAAAAAAAGACAACTCCCGCACTAGAGAATAAGCCCTGTGTCACGGGGGACTAAGTATACATACATACAATTCACGGACACAAACTACACCCAGACTAATGTCCAGAGAAGACAACCATTTATCGACCACACAAAGTTCTGTCCCGTGTCGGGATACAATCCACGACCTCTAGCTTAGCAGTCAGGGTCACTAACCACAAGACCAACAGGCGAGTCATTCAATTCAATTAGGTATCAACTTAATAAATGTAGATAACAATTAAGTAGAATGAAATGAGTCTTTGTTAATTTTGTGGAATGCATTTCTTTATTTTTTTATACTACTTGGGTGGGGTGTTGTGGGTTCAATCCCATAATTGTGTGATCCTTAATGATTGTGCCGAGTCTGGGTGTACGTTGTGTCCGTTAATTGTATGGTTGTAAAATCCCCCGCGACACATGGCTTGATCCCTAATGCAGAAGTTGTATTAAAAAATCTTACCTACTTACTAACCAGAACTGCTCTCCATGCGATTTTTTAAAGCTTTATTTCACTCTGTAAGGGGAATAATAATAATATTTTTGGGACAACTCACACACTGCCAACTGATCCTAAACTAGGCAGAGCCTAAGGCAACAAGGGATCTGATAATATTATATATCTCTAAATACATATCTACATATATTATTATAGATAAATAACATCCAGACACAGAACAGACATTTGTGTTCATCCCACAAAGATTTGTCCTGGATGGGAATCGAACCCACGACCTCTGGCGTAGCAGTCAGTGTCACCAACCACTAGACCAACAGGCCAGTAGAAATAATTTTAGGAGAACTGTAATACAAGTGTAATTTTAATTACAGAGAATGTTTACCAATTGCCGAATCAATCGACTAGAAAACCCTTTCTTAGGGGATACTTACGCTTTATAAAGAGTACTCTTTATAAAGATCGTCCAAATGTTATGTCTTATGGACAGCCGTTTAGGCTGTGGTTTGATATAAATAATAGGGTCTAAAGTATAAACGTGCTGTTTTATTGTAATAGGTACTTCGAATTGACCTAGAACCTTCATGGTTTGGGTGAAACTTTTTTCAAATGGATGGTATGTCTTTACCGCCATGGAAGATGGGTAGGCCTACATTTATTAAGTTTTATAACTAATTCTCTACCTACGTCTCACACTTCTACTTCACAACCCAAGTCTCGTGGTTAGTGACCCTGACTGCTAAGCTAGAGGTCGTGGATTGTATCCCGACACGGGACAGAACTTTGTGTGGTCCATAAATGGTTGTCATCTCTGGACATTAGTCTGGGTGTAGTTTGTGTCCGTGAATTGTATGTATGTATACTTAGTCCCCCGTGACACAGGGCTTATTCTCTAGTGCGGGAGTTGTCTTTTTTTTTTAAGAATTGCTTGATATTCCTTTAAAACTGTCCTGAGACATGTACGAAAAATGATTCCATGTGGAAACATTTTTTGTTCTGGCAAATAGTTGGTGATGGAATTTTGTTCTGGCGTTTGAAATTGTATATCCTACATATATTTCCAATAATTCTGTAAAAAAATCAACACTGATGAAATGACAAAATTATACTTTATTTTTATACATATTTACAGCGTTCTGGCGGCCAGTAGGAGGGTCAGAAATGTTCTGGCAATCATTTTTCTATATAGAGAATAGTGCCAATATCATATACTAATTTTTTTAGGACTGATACTATAACTAAATTAAACTTTATTTCTAACCATCTTTGTCATGTTAGGGTTAAACACTCCGGCCGCGGAGGGTTGCCAGAACAGCAGTTCATTATTCTACAGGTTTAGGAGAGTTAGTGTGCCAATTTTCATGACTTATAAAATGACTAAAGTAAAAAGGTCACTGGCTCTCCCTCCAAGACCTCTGTCGTGATCTAGCGACTGTTAACACTCGGGACAGACCTTTTAACGTGCCCTCCGAAGCGCCGAGATGCTCAAATTAAATAACATTATGTGTTCATCCATATTTAGGGTCGCCGCCCCCTTGGTAGCTTAACCTCTGATTGTTTTGTCGATCAACGAGTGCACCTGGCTATGCTGTGTATACGGCGTTGGCTGACGTCACGACACGGCATTTTTTTATGATTAAGATTTTTTGTTTCTTATTTCATGAGTTTATACCTAATTCATATTACTTTATAACGATATAATCATACTGCGGGAGGCCGCGGCACGTGTCACGCAGCACGTGCTAGTGTTGTTTCAATCAAGATAATGACTGGCATGCAGCGTCATGACAAAGTGTCCTTCGGGCTGCCGCAACATACCCAGCCGTGCCGTGCTGTGCTGCGATGTCGATCAGCACTTGCCCTAACTATCAATTTTTATGAAGCCGTTATCCACAATCTGGCCAACTCACCTAATGTTTAGTTAAAAAAAACAGGTATTAAGCATGAAAATTATGAAATTATGCTTTTAGGACGGCAGCAGTAAAATATTAGCATTTAAATCGATTTCACAAATAAATGAGTCGTGAATGTAAATCTATTGCTTAGTAATAGATAAATCTAGCACGTCACACGTCGTCAACTAACAATTTATTACATTTGATAACAATCAGAATAGTTATGATGATAAATGTATTTTTAACTCAGTACAACAGCGCAGCGTTAAGTAATGCGTGCTACTTATATGGAAATTTACTGAATTGCTTAATACTCGTAGGTACCTACTTACATAGGTACATACATTCTATTTGTTCTGGTGTATTACCTTTTACCATTGTATTAGCTGTGCCATTGTGACACGCTTATAATTATAGAAATATAGCAAGCTATGCTATTAGTTTACTTAAAAACAAACCCCAAAGATGGGATAGGTACCTAATCTCAAAAAATCATTTTCAAACTTTGCCTGCGGCTTTGCTTGCGTGGGACGTGGACAAAACGTATTTTGTGTCACTTGGTAATATTTTTTGTAATTTTGCTAGTACTCTCGCCAGCCATATTAAGTATGACAAATGTAGCTACTATCCTTTCTTTCACGAAAAACTTCCAATGTCTTCGCCAAGGATTTCCCCTGCTTTCGCAACCTATTGTCCGTGACCTTCAGTTTAACAGTCTACCTTGCTGGAGACTTAGCCTCGCAGCGTGTTGCAGTTTGTGGTCGTCACTCCAGAACCTCTGTCCCAGCGGTCATCGGTTCTGAGAGCTATGTGTTAACTGAGCCAACCCTACTTGCTGTATCGAACACTTTGGTTCTCCTTATATAGGTAATAATAATATTTTATTTAAAACAATGACAGTAACCAATGGATAAAACTGTGGAAGCTCTTGGGGGAGATCTATAAATCTCCAGCAGTGGACGTTTTTCGGTTTTGAGAGAGAGAGCGAGCGAGAAATATAGAAGCTGCATTTGCATTTAAATAATTACCTAAAATGTGGAACGTAGCTAAGTATCTAATAAACAACTAAAAGTACAACCTATGTAAGAACAATGAACCAGAATTACCTTCCAAAATCAAAATCTATAGTAGAATGTTCAAACTGCACGAGAGACCATATTCCCCAAAGGAAGTGAGACACCAACGTCAAATGTTTAACTTCCATGTAAACATTATTTATTTGATCATCGGTAGGACCATCTACGTTTAAATATTCTTCTAAGTACACCCTTATCCAGTCCAATTGAAACTCTTTGGATGGATATTTGTTGTAGTCGATATCTTCTATCGTTATGCCTGAAATAATATTGAGTTTATAGTATAAGGAGGAGTAAATCTCACCCTGAGGTGGAAAAAGGCGTAAAATTAACACAAGATCAAAACTGTTGGATGTAATAAGGCTTTATTTCCACTGAAAAAATAATGCAATTGATCTGCTAGTGTCAAGGTCCAAATTTACACTTTCTAGTAACAATTAAAAAATAAGTTTTATTCAAGACTAGCGAAAAGAACAGGCATATTATAGAATTCAACTTCTAGATCTGTTTATTTTATTTTTATTACTCCAACGCAGCCTTAGTGTCAAAAAGAAAAAAATGATTACCTATATTGGTAAATAAAAAATGCTCATTTTTGATTCTTATGCTAAAGATAAAGGATGTATATCACCTAATTTATCCACTAAAGGATGCATCTTAATGTTCGTAGGTACAGTCAGCAAAGCAAATAATAGGATCATCTGATACCTATAGACAAAAATTTCTTAGGAACTGATAGATCATGTCTTAGTATGAAATATAATCTAATTGATGGGGACAAGTCAAAGTATACCTATTTATACAAAACGGTAAAAGGTGACCCATATTCTTTGTTGACTGTACATAATCAGGTTTTTACGTTGCAGACGAAGTTGTAAGACAATACAGCATCAAACATATTTTGTAAAATTTGTAAGATGAAAACAAGCCACAAAAATTGTAAGGGTAGATACTCACCAACGTATTCATTGAAGTGATTGGCTATATCGAACGCTTGATAACTATAGGCAGCATATTCAAAATCAATAAAAGATATTGTGCCTTCATCTTTGTTGTAGATAACGTTTCCTAGAAGCAAATCATTGTGAGCAAACACAATAGGACTGGTAGTTTTTGATAGATACGACTTAAGACGCTCGTATTCTACCCTTAGTTTTGTTATCGAGTTGAAACTATTTGCGAATCTATAAAAAAAAGAAAATAAATCTTATTACTCTTTATGTATTGATCTACCAATTACTAATCGTTTTTCTTAACTCCTATTACGAGTAAATACTACTCACCTATTTTGTGCCTTAAGCCACAAAAATGAATACAAAAACAAAAATAGTAGATGTGATTTTTTTAAGAATAGCTTAACATAAGTTAACATAACATAGACCTGATGTTAGTAGAGGTACCAATACATACCTACATGGTATACGAACCTGATTTGCTTAGCTTCTGTTGAAAATGGCTCTGGAAGCAAACTCAGAAACTGTTCTATTTTATCCCAAA
The DNA here is from genome assembly GCA_947095525.1 of Trisateles emortualis. NCBI lineage: Eukaryota > Metazoa > Arthropoda > Insecta > Lepidoptera > Erebidae > Trisateles > Trisateles emortualis. Next base: position 11,559,357 of record OX352736.1, on the reverse strand, counting down.
CGAATGGCTCTTTTTGTATCTGCAATCACAATGCCTACTTTAGATTGTTAATGACAATAAAAAATTCAAATGAGTTTAGAAAAATATTAGCACTTATATAATTCCCGTGGCGTTTCCTTTAAGGTGGATTAATTATTCAAATCATATAATAGGTACTAGTTAGATTCTTATTTGCGTCGCGGTGTGTTAATTAGGTTTAAACATACAGATCTAGTATTAGGACACAGAGTAATTGAGAAATGGCTTGAGTGGTATTTTTACACGCTTTTTATTAGCTTCACCTGTATGTTTGTATATTTGTGTTTGTAACCGACTTCTTTGGGCGCGATTTTGACCCACTTTAAACGGTCAGATTTCGTTCAAACTTTGTAGATTTATCGAGGACCGATGACAATACACTAATTTGATAAAATTATAAATAATATTATGATTACTAAAAAGTAAAAAATAAATAATAGTTTAAAAAAACTAAAAAACACGCTTTTTATAGAAAACCGAACTAAAAGTTAGAAAATAAATTTTAATAAATTTAAATTAAGATGAAATTAAGAATTAATAAAAAAATATTTAAAAAAATATTAGATTTTAAAGGTTTTCATTGCATGAATACATAAAAGATTGAAAATAAGCGGCCCCTGATGGCGCTATTCGTGAGCGTGACACGTTTTGCGTTCTCTTCGCAGATTACGAATTGGTAAACATGCATTATAATGACAATTTCAACCGTGCGCATTACTACGTTTAATATTCTGACCTTGAATTATAATAGAAATAGAAAAATACAACGTTTATCGAGTAAATAATAATTTAACTAAGTTCCTAAGTTGGTACTTTACTTGCTTTAGCATTCTAGCTCATAACTTTTAATTAGTTGTTATTAGTTGTCACGTTCCTACTTATTATTTAAACTACACTACAATTCTGAAGGCCAAACTATGTAAAAATAAATGAATGACATGTACATAAGGTACAATATAACTAGGAAAGTAATAACCGGAAGAATTGAAAAACTATAGGTAATAGAACTCTATTTTTCTAACAAACAGACAAACAAAAATGTCTAAAATTGCGTTTTTGTTATAAGCAACGTGTAAAAAGTACTTAATTTGGTCGAAATCTGTTATTTTGATAATACTAAGGGACACTTCAATTTTATTTATATGTAGGTACTTATGTCAGTTTTAAGAACATTTTTTCACAACTGCATGTCTGTCTGTTTGTCGCCGCAACGGCTGTTACGCGCCCTTTGTAGCGTCGATATTTTTATTATAACAAACTGTATTTATTTGTTTAATATACTCAAAAAAGGAGATTTTGTAGCTAGAAATACACCTATTCTATTGCTTTCATGAAATTAAATTATACTTTAATCAAAAACACCTTGATACTGGATACTATCTTTTTTGCTAACTGTACGTTAAATGGAGCAATGACAATGCGTGATATTTGGCATAAACAGTAATAGAAACAAGAACCGATAAAAAGTATCTAGTTAGGGGTTTTGTAAATACTTAATAAATAATATATTTAACTCTAATAAATTCACCCTATTAAATGCCTACACAGACAAGAATAAGAATAATAATGATACGAATATTGATTGTAGAATTGAAAAGATCAGATTACATAATCTTAATTACATTCTCATAGGCATAATTTTGATAATATAATCCTACAAATAAAATATTACACTGGGTGTCAAGCAGATAAAGCAATCTTATGTAGACAAGTATTTAAGATTTTATATCTACAGCCATACAAATGCAAATTATATACTGAAGTTGACCTTACAAAATTGTCATTTATAAAGTTATTCAGTATTTAGAGTTCTAATTTTCTGCTGATGTTACAATAGGTATTAAATACGCGTAAACTAATGTAAGTACTGCCCCACTTCGACAGCAATTAGGTATGGGACTAAATGCTGCCGGAGTGGGGTAGTATGAGCTGCGGGAGTACAATAAAATGCTCAATGTAACTCTACTGATACCACTGTACCAGTTACATACCAATAGTAGAATAAATTTTAGTTATAGTTAAATTGGTATAATTTATTCTACTATTGCTATTTCATCATCATTCATCTCAGCCAAAAGACGTCCACAGCTGGACATAGGCCTTCCCCAAGGATTTCCAGAACTCTCGATCCCCAGCCGACCTTGTCCATCGGTTGCGCGCAATCTTTACCAGGTCGTCGGTCCACCTTGTTCAAGGCCTGCCCACGCTTCGTCTTCCAGTTCGGGGTCGCCACTATAGAACCTTTCTGCCCCAACGGCCATAAGTTCTACGAGCTATGTGCCCGGCCCATTGCCACTTAATGGAGGCAATTCTTCGAGCTATGTCGGTTACTTTAGTTCTCCTACGGATCTCCTCATTTCTGATTCGATATTACAGGGAAACTCCAAGCATAGCTCTCTCCATTGCTCTTTGGGTGACTTTGAGCCTTCGCACGAGGCCCATAGTGAACGACTAGGTCTCAGATCCATATGTAATCACTGGCAACACACACTGGTCAAAGACTTTCGTCTTGAGACACTGCGGTATTTGGGACGAGAAGATATGACTTAGCTTCCCGCTTTCTCGAAGTTGGACCTACCTAACTGGACTGTTTGTCCCAGGTATTTACCATAATCGTTGACAACTTCGAGTGTAGAGCCTCCAATTGTGACAGAGGCGGGTGCGACATGGACATTTGCCATAACCTTAGTCTTGTCCATGTTCATTTTAAGACCCATTTGTAGTGAGACTCTACTGAGGCCATCGAGCATTGCGCCAAGGTCTTCCATGGTCTCAGCCATGACCACGATATCGTCGGCAAATCGAAGGCGAGTGATGTACTCGCCGTTGATGCATGTTACTAAAACAAATTTTATCTGTTTTTCACCCACCCTGAGATCCCAGCCGAGTGCAGATTTTGGAATCGTAATCCATGGATGTGGAGCCCCACTTAGTCCTAGTCCTGACTGTGTTTGCCAAAATATAAAGCAAGTTAGCTCTACTAAATATCTAGGCGTAACAGTAGATCAAAGACTATCGTGGCACTCCCACATTGAGGTCCTTATGACAAGAGTAAGAAAACTAATATGGATTTTCAAAAGTCTACGTCACGTAACATCTGCACAGCTTCTTACTAAAATTTACATTGCTTTGACACAGTCAGTAATAACCTACTGCATATCGGCTTGGGGTGGTGCCACGAAAACTAAGTTCTTAGAATTAGAAAGAGCTCAGAGATCAATTATCAAAGTAATGTTCTTTAAACCTTATAGATATTCCACAGACCATCTTTACAAAGAAAGCAATGTACTGTCTATAAGAAAATTATATGTTTTAAATATAACCCTACGCCTGCACAAGACAATGACTTACAATTCAGAGTACCTAGAGAAACGACGTAAGGACATTGTAGCTCATTCCCCTAGAGTTCATACTGTATTTGCGAGACGCCAATATACAACACAATCTGCTTACATCTATAATAAAATTAACGCAAAATTATGTATATACCCAAAACAAATTTATGAGTGCAAAAAAACCATCACTGAGTGGTTGAAATCACTCACATATGAAGAAACAGAAAATATCCTAGTTAGAATATGTTAGAAACACACACACACACACACACACACACACACAAACGCGCGCGCGCGCGCGCGCAAACACCTCGAGCTGTCAATTACTATTGTACATTTAATTTGATAATTATTTTGTTTTGTTGTTGTTGCCTTATTTTCTTTTTATATCTTTTTATTTTAGTTTCATCTCTATTTCATTTTGTCACTATATAATGTTTTAATATTATTGTAACTACGGGAAGAGCGAGGTAACCCCACCACAAATATTTCTTATAACTTACTGGGGCAGCCTCATTATAATGTTAAGCAACTTATAGATACAATAAACCATTTTATTTTATTTTATTTATTTTATTTTATTTAACTGGATAGGCTTCGTACTCTGATTATGGAAACGGACCGACATAGTGGCGTTTTCGTACAAGCACTTCAACACTTCGACATACCGAGTGTCAATTTGGCACCGCTGGAGAGATTGTAGCACAGTCCAAGTCTCGATCGAATCAAAGGCTTTCTATATATATATAGTCCACAAACGCTAGACATAGGGGCTGGTTATACTCCTCGGTCTTCTGTAGAACCTGCCGCAGCGTATGTATGTGGTCTATGGTACTAAACCATTTTCGGAAACCGGCTTGTTCAGGAGGCTGAAGTCGTCAAACCTACACGCGAGACGTTTCGTAATGACTCTCGAAAACAGCTTGTAGACGTGGTTCAGGAGTGAGATGGGTCTGTAATTCTTCAGAAGGGTTTTATCACCCTTTTTGAAGAACAACACCACCACACTCCTGTGCCATGCCTTTGGCGTCTTGCCCGCGAGTATGACGGAATCAAACAGCTTTTGCAGTGCCTTCAGCACCGGCCTTCCACCAGCCTTTAGCAATTTGCTTGTGATTCCGTCCTCACCCGGCGCCTTGTTGTTCTTAAGCTGTTTGAGAGCCATACTAATATCGTTTAGGCTGACGACCGGGATATCATCGGTATAGTGTCGGGACAACTTAGCTCTTGGGTCGTCTGTTGAAGAGCTAACAGGTGTGCGAGTTGTCGTGTACAGCTGCCTGTAGAACGTTTCGATCTCTTCCACCAGTTAGGGCCTGGACGATATGATTCCGCTATCCCCAGTCTTCAGCTTGGTCAGTCGGCTCTGCCCAATAGACAGATCTCTAGCGAACATCTTTGAGTCCTTGTTTTGTTCTATGGCCTGTTTAATACGGTCTATTGCCGAAGGTCGCGAGTCTGAACTGGTTTCAACACAATGGCGTCGAATATATATAGCCTATTTATAAACTTATTTCCAAAATAGTTATTTTATCATTTTGCGGTCATAACCCGCATGTAAAATTTTATCTCTGGCTTTGCGCTTTGCTAAGATAACAGTAAAATTTATCAAGTCCTTTAAAAAAACTCATGTTGATTCTATGCAATAGTCTAATCTTTAGATTTTTTTTTTTACCATAAGCAAAGCATGCAGATGAAATGACGAGACAAATCACCTATACATAACATTTAGAATATGTACCTAATGGTAGAAATAGATAAATAGAAAGGTAGAAATCAATACAAAAAATAATCTAGCACACAACAACACACACTAGCACTACAAACACAGCTGTCCAGTATGATGTTACTTTATTAACAAAGTAGGAACAAAGGGATCCTTGAGAATGGTATGATGTAAGATGCTTTTAGAAATATACATGAATAGGTACCTACTTCTTTTCCGAGTTGAACTTTGTGCATTTTGGCCAATTGTATTGCCACAAGGGGCCAAATTTTCGTATCTATTACTGTATCAACATCCAATGTAACTCCAGGATAATATTGGTAAGCAAGTCCATTCTCAAATATACCATACAGTTGTGGTGCAAGTCCAAGAACATTTAGTGTTTTGATGTTTCTTAAATTAAACATAAAGTGCATATTAAGTACAGAGTGCAAATAATAGTGGAAACATTATACAATATAGCAACATACAAAATATACTCGTTTAATTTTTATTATTACACTTGATCAAATGATCGAAGATTATATGGAATGAATTGAAGCAAGCCCTAGAAGTAAGTGCTTTGCTAGAATAGTAAGGCGAACCCCAAGCAAAGACTTACACCCTTCAAATGTCCAGGTTACAATAATAATATATAATTCTTGTTTTAAGCCAGTATGAATGCTATTGCTACAGGTAGATGACCCAACTTTTACATTATAATTTTATTCATACAATAAATGAATGTTGCTGATTCTACATGGTATATCTTCATCATCATCATCTCAGCCAAAAGATGTCCACTGCTGGACATAGGCATAGTATATGTAGTCTCTTTGAAAAGTTTCCCATGAAAAAAAATATAATGTAAAAATGGGGTGATCTAACATCTGCGTATGGATGGAGTCACAATAATTAATTGATACAATTTTTCAACACACAGTGCAGTGGTAAAAGACAAGTTAACCAACCACTTAAGCCACTGGATACCAAACTAAGAATTATTTTTTAAACAACTAATCTTATTATAATTAATTACCTGATTTCTGCAGTGCGATCAATAAATAAATCTGTTTTATTGCCATATACACGTACAAGTATAATATCATTTTCCCCAGTTGTTTCTAAATATCGGCATGATACTAATTTATTTGTAATCCCATCCGTAAGAGTCTGCAGCCAAAATATACATAATATTATATTGATATAAATCTTCTAACATACAACATAATATTTGAAATATTGTTAAACAGGATACTATGTACTATGTCACAGTAAACAGAGAGACTAGGCATTTAAAAAATAGTTTTAATTTCATGTAAGACTGCAAAAAATTTGAAATTGAAGCAAACATTAGTTGTACATAAAATTGGTTGAAAAAGTGGTATTGGATTTTTCTGTGAAATAGTTTGTCAGGTCAAGTAAATTGTTTAGTGAATAGAATGTAGCAGTGTCTGGAATTTATTTATTTACACCTGTAACACCTGTTTCATGTGAACCTAAATATCTGGCGAAAATTTGGTATACTACACCACTCTATGGAATAAGGCGGTAATTTTTTTTTTACGATAAGTTGGCAAACAAATTAAATATATAATTACATAAAAAAATAATGAGACAAATAATATCTCTAGTGCTCTTTCCACTTATTTTATTGTGTACCTACATAAATACCTTGAGCTGAATATTATTTGGCGACCAGTCAGGTTTTATGGTTTCGAGTAGTTTCAACACTCCTTTATACAGATCATTTTCGTTAATTTTAATAGGGACAAATAGATCGCCAGATAAAAGGCAAACAGACGACATATTGTTGACTTAGTCACGAAAAGTTTTAACTATATGTACACGACCGTCTGCTAAGATTTTTTTCACTATACAAACACAGAAGGATTTTTATCTAACAGTAATATTTGTGATAATTTAGCTTTGGCTCTACATTGTATTGACTTGACCTATTTGACAAATATGACATCTGTCAGAAAGTACACCAAAGTCCACAAAGAGATTTGACATTGACAGTTGAACAGACTTTTTTTCGAAACTTGAACACTCGTACGTCTTGAAATCTTTACTGACTGACCAAGGACCAAGAGTGTCCTAGTTCATAGGTATATCGTTATCTTACTACTTACTTTATAATATTACTAGCTGCCCCAACAAACTTCGTACCGCATCAGAATAAGTAAATGTAACCGTATAAGCTGATTTTTTATTTTTTATTAAGCTATCTAGCTTCTACCCGCCATTGCTAGGTACAGTCATTTTTCAGTATAAGTTATTAAGTAAGTCCATTTATCAACTTGGGGTAAACACTGTCTTATTTGCAAATGCAACAAACATAAACATAATTAAATCAATAAACGCGTAAATTTAAACTTTTGTTTAAATTTATGTGTCTCTCAGCTCAGATCTTACCGAAAACCATCAACACAGAGCCTAAAAAAAAGGTTCCTTAAAAGTGCGCACTAAGAAGTGAATTTTTAGAAATTTCACACCTAAGGGGTTAAAAAAAGGGATGAGCGGTATGAGTATTTGCAAATATATATTGATATGCAGCTGTTAAGGTTAGACCGCATCTTGCGACACTTCGCGGCAGTGGAGCGACGCGACACGTCACGACACTTTAGGTATACCGCACTTGAACTGCAGTGCCGCGACAGTTTGCAGCAAATTTTGTCTGTCAGTCATTTGGCAATATCTCAGGAAGATGGAAGAATGTTGTTTTTCCTAGGAGAATTCATGTAATGTTCATCTTGCTGATCATAAATCTCAGGATATTGACTGACTAATTTCTCTTTGTTGAAAGCTATTTTAAACACTTTTTTTTATACCTGCTAATTGGGTGGCAATCAAGCATACGACCCGCCTGATGTTAAGCTGTTACTGTAGTCTGTAGCCTATGGACGTATCAACGTATGCAATACCGCAGGTATCACTTGCGTGTTGCCAACCCATTTTTGTACTCCAGGGATTTAAGATGGGAGTATCCCTGGGATTTAGGGATGCTTTTTGAAAGAAACGTAGGTATTCCTAAATAGCTAAATACCTACGTTTCTTTCAAAACGCATCCTTAAATGAGTGCTGGAGACCTGTACTCACACACAGGAACACAACTACACCGCTGTGTAGTTATTTGACTGTGGTTTTCTGTAAGGTGTTCCTTCCCCAGTCGGGCTTGCTCGCTAGTATGGTGCCCTACCTCTCTTAAACAAAACGCAAAAATTTGTCGTACTCCTTACCAAACACGTTCGAACTTGAATAAAGTGAAGTGTCGCGTCGCTTGCTATACCGCACTAGCGGCAGCGGCACTACGCGGCGCGACACGGTGCGGCAGATTTGATGATTTGGTCAACTTTGACGCACAGTGTCGCGGCGCGTCGTTACGCTGCTGCGTAGTGCGATATACCTCCTACAATTTCTTACAAAGAATATTTGGTCGTTATGTGTCGCGTCGCTCCACTGCCGTGAAGCATCGCAGGTGCGGTCTAACCTTTAGAATACCTACCTATTTATTTGAATCGTTCTCTCAGGGAAACACGTGAACCTATATTAAAAATTGAGCGTACAGCTCGCTCCTGAATAATGAAAATGATTTAAATGTCAGTGAATTAGTCACTTATAGAAGCACACAGCACTTACATAGTACAGTTTTAAGTGTTACTGAATGTAATTAAATAAATTAAGTTAATTAGCCCTGTAACGAGTGCAATTATTGAAAAATAAAGATAAAAAATAATTAATTAATTGGTTGTGAGCTTTCGGGGAAATAGAGGGAATGTGTCTAGTTTATTGTAGCTATCTTTTAACCGTTAATGAAGGCAGCGTGGCCAAGGTTTACTTGTAGAGAAAGTTTTTGTTGAGAAAGTGGAATTTTGCGTTTATATCTGACTGTGCTAGGTACGTTTTTATTGATCTCAGATATATTATAGTTCAGGTGCAATAACCAAATAAAGAATGATTTTATAAAGCAAGAGCTGATCCGACTTGTCTCTACGTTGTTACAAAGATGCCATGTCAAAGAGAGTTAATCTTTGGGAATTCAACAATTTGGGCATCTAAATCTAATCGTAAGAACCTTGTAAACCTCTTCTGTATCCGTTCCAATCTGTTAAGTAATATGGACACGGCAAGTGGGGTTCTAGACCGGAGATGCTTAATCAAGTGGGCTTCTGACGAGGGTATTATATAGCACTTTTAGGGTGGAGATGGATTGAAATTCCCTGCAAATTCTCTTAACAAAACCTGACATATTTGATGCTTTGTCAATTATTGTGTCAAGGTGATTAATGGATGTCAGTTTACTGTCGAGCTGGACACCTAAGTCGCGAATGGTGACAACTTTTTGCAAAGAGATTCCATTTATTTATTTAAAACTTTAGCACAAAATAATGTGTACAAGGTGGACTTAATGCCAAAGGTAGGTATTTTCTACCAGTCAACCTTTGGGTGATGCAGAGAGAAAACTTGGTAGGTGCATTTCAAAGAAACGTAGAAAGTAAACTAAAACAATAACATTAGGTACTTAATAATTGTGATACTAAGTAGATATACATAGAATAAAAATCATATATACATGTTATACAGGATACAATACATAAATAAATAACATACATAGTTAATATACTAGAAAATGTTGTGTTGATTTGATGTAAAGCTAACAGAGTATGTTACTTAATTTAATTATAATTAATCAACACAACATTTTATAGTATATTAACTATGTATGTTATTTATTTATGTATTGTATATTTCACGCTTGAAGATTTCACGGTTGGTGCCACCAACCGTGAAATCTTGAAATTGTTGGTGGTGGACATCCTGATTTCGAGAGGGAGTGCATTCCAAAGAAGAATTGCTAGAAAGAAGAATGAACAAGACTTGAGTTATGAGCAAGACAAAGAATAAGGAAATTGTTCGATGAACGCAAGTTTTTGTTATGAGTACTACAAAGATATTGGAAATGGGAAGTCAAGTAAGAAGGAGCATTAGGAGATTTCAGTAGAGGATAGAGCATAGATAACGCACGCCAGCAACGCCGCTGACGTATAGGGAGCCATTGCAGCTGGCTGCGGAATAACGACACATGATCATACTTACGTAGATTAAAAATGAATCTAATGCAACTGTTGAGAAGGTGGTTCAGTTTATCGAGTAGATCTGCATTAAGATCGAGGTAGCACACACCACCATAGTCAATAACAGGGAATATTAAAGTCACACCAGCATTGATTTGGTGTGTAATAGGAAGGTGTAGTGGTAGGAAGTTCTTTAAGCGGTAGAGATTAGGTACGCAGAGTATTGGTTACATTGCGGCTGATGTTAGCTGTCTGTGTCCTCCAATCAAGATTGGCTTCGAGGAGTATCCTAAGATCTTTGACACTAGGACTAAGGGGTATCACAGATCCATTAAAAATCACGGATGGAAGTCTTGTGATGTCCACACCCTAGCATCATTTGAGGACTCCTATAACAATGGCCTGGCATTTGGACGGATTGACAGTCAAACCGAACCGTTCAGACCATTTTTGTAATACATTTAGGTCTTGGTTCACGCTATCAATGGCCGTACTCAGATCATCGATTCTTACCTGAGAGTAAAGCTGCTTTAATCTGTAAGTTGATGACCGAACATTTTTTGTTTTTAGTAAAGGTCATGTGATAGCACTTACTCGCATTAAGAACCATCATGTTTACCCGAAACCATTCATGAAGCAATAAGATGTCCGAATCCGACCCAATTTCCCTGTAGAGTTTCAAATCGTCTGCAAACATGGAGCACTTGGAGTGCTTTACTGGTAGTGTTATATTGTTGACAAAAATTAAAAAGAGAATCGGTCCCAGATGAGAGCCTCGTGGCACCCCGGAAGATAGGGGGGAAATTCATAACCCATTATCACTACTTTTTGTTTCCGATCAGACGGATATGACTAAAACCACATGAAAAGTTAGCCGAATATGCCAATGTGGCTGAATTTAAACAAAAGTATTTTGTGGTTAACCTTGTCAAAAGCACTACAGAGCTCTGTGTAGATGAAGTCGAATTGAATGCGAGAATTCAAAGACTTACTAATGTAATTGATATAATGCGTTAAATGAGTGGTAGTTGATTTACGAGTGCAGAATCCGTGCTGTTGGGGAGCCAACTGTGTTTTAATGTGAAATGTTAGAATAGGACATAGAAGTGCTTCGAACTGTTTCGCAAATACACAAAGAAGTGATATCGGGCGATAGTTCGTAATATTATTGGATTCTATAGGGAAGGGAATTTTGATGTTATAATCAAGGAACTTGTTATAATTGACTGGTTCAAAATCAGTTCGAGTAGAAGAAAAATAATGTTAATCTTATACTTATATAAAAATGAATCCCTATTTCCATTTGTCACGGCATCACGCGTGAACGGCTGGACCGATTTCAGTAATTCTTATTTTGTTCTGTTTGTTATTGTCAGGAGAAAGTTCTTATGTAAAATAAAAAAAGTTGCGCTGAAAATAATTTAACCCGGACGAAGTCGGGGCGGGCCGCTAGTCTTATATATAAAATGAATCCCTATTTCCCTTGGTCACGGCATCACGCGTGAACGGCTGGACCGATTTCAGTAATTCTTTTTTTGTTGTGTTTGTTATTGTCAGGAGAAGGTTCTTATGTAAAAAATAAAAGAAAGCTGCGCTGAAAATAGTTTAACCCGGTCGAAGTCGGGCGGGCCGCTAGTATATAATAATAATACTGTTGAGTCAAGTGTTGAATGCTCTTACGTTGGCATTGTAAACTTAATGCATATAGTTTTCTTGAAATTATGCGGTAGATTGTTCGTAGTTATTATTATTATTATATTATTTACGGTCTACTTTAAATATAAGAAAGGTGCAAATAGCTTTGTGTCGCAGAAATCCAAAGACAGGTAAAGAAGGCCACATCATTTATGTAAACTAGAAAGAGAAAAGGCCTTAGAATTGAGCCCTGGGGTACGCGTATTGCTATCTACTGGTAATCTCGAAGACCTATTTACATTTTTACTAACAAATTGCACTCTCTCACTAAAGTAGGCGGCAATTACCTAAGTACATCGCCCCGAATGCCGTAATGGCTGAGCTTTCGCAGAAGCGTATTATGTTCAAGGCAGTCAAATGCTTTTGACAGATCGCAGCAGACACCAATTGCATGTATCAAATTTTCACAGGCGTTTAATAATACTATAGTAAAGCAACCTTTTGTGAAACCTTTGCTCATTGTGTAATAGTTTATTAAAGTTAAAGTGACTCCCTAATTGCTGCTGAGTTATTTTCTCAAAGATTAAATAAATTCAAATTCAACGCTTTTTTAACGCTCGTCCGAACGAGGTCTTTAAGGCCGCCATCTCTCAGTCTTTTTCAAAATGTGATAAGTACCTATATAATTAAAACCTTGAACTTGAAACTACGTGAATAAATGACATTATCTTTCTTATAATGTATCTGTCATAGTCTGTATTGTGTTATATTTATATTTGAGCTTTACGTATTTATTACCTTTTTACAAGCTTTTTTTAATAATAAAATCAGTACCTACTTACCACCGATACTGGCATGAAGCACTTCGGTGATTTGTCCTTCATTAGAGGAATATTATATTATAAGATTTCGTCGCATGAACAAAAGCCATTAGCTCGAGTATTTACTCACGGATTACTAAATATGTTTCCCCGAATAAAATCATCTATTTTGACTTATCTACCAGGTATGTAAGCAAATAGTTCGTGTTAGTAAGGTAGTATATATTGTAATACTGACCACAAAAAAAGTTTAATCACCATCCTGACTATTTTTTAAATATTATCCATTGTAGTTATCTTAGACCATTTAGTTTAATACATATAATTAATAATTAAAATAATATGTTTCGATAAATCCCACACGGCCGCGGAGGCACTGTGTTTTGAAAACCCATACGACCTAAACAGATAGACATTAATAAAGTTACAATTCGTTTTCATTAATTAATAATAATTTACAATGCGTTGTGTGGGTACTTACTAGACCAGTGCCTTTAAAAATGGTTAAAAGTGAAAAAAAAAGTGGGATGAATCCCTCTGCAAAGGGATGAGAATACCTATAACAAAAAAAAGATGAAAAATAAATTACGGGCGATCTGAGTGAAAGTGGAAGGGGATGAATTTTAAGAGTAAAAAATGGTTTATCTTGATTTCCAGCAAAACTACAAGTCCTATGGAAAAATAAAACTGCCAAAGTTGTAGGTAATAAAAAGCTACAACTTTTGTATTCCCAAAATGTATGTGAAAAATTAAAGTAACCAAGTTTTTGGTTTTTTATTTTTATCTTTTACAAAAAGAACATTTTTTACGAAATTTCGTAAAAACTTACCTTATTATGTCCCTTATACACTGTACTATTTTTTTTTATTTAAAATATTTATATTTTCACCTATTTTTTAACTTAATATCGAAAAAGTACCCGAAAGAAGTAATTTTCGATCGAAAAATCTCACGTCAAAATATCCACTTTTTAAAAACGTCTGTGAGTTTTTTGTTCCTTGTAATCTCTACTTTCTGGTGGTGTAAAAAAATATATACATTACTATGGTAAATTTTCTCAGAAAATTGAAAAAAACTAAAATATAATTAACAACCAAATAAGTTAATATTTCATAAGAGATCTACAATATTTTGAGAAAGTTGTAGAATCTTCTTTAAATAATTTGCGTAGATGCCTATTTATTGCTACTAGAGTCACTTAGTGGCCGAAATTCGACCGCAAGACTTTAAAAAAGTGAGTACAGATCTCTTATTAAGTATTAACTTATTTCGTTGTTAATTATATTTTCGTATTTTGCATTTTCTGAGAAAATTTACCATAGTAATGTATATATTTTTTTACACAATCGGAAAGTAGAGATTTCAAGGAACAAAAAACTCTGACGTTTTTAAAAAAGCAGATGATTTCAGATTTTTGACGTGAGATGAGATGACGTGAGATTTTTCGATCAAAAATTAGGGTGCTTTTTCGATTAAGTTAAAAATAAGGTGAAAAAATAAATATTTTAAATTAAAAAAAAATAGTGTTTGGGATATAATAAGGTAAGTTTTCACGAAATTTCGTAAAAAAAAAAGTCTTTTTTTGTAAAAGATAAAAATAAAAAACCAAAAACTTGTTTATTTGAATTTTTCACATACATCTTAAGGTTATGTGAAAAAGTGTGAATACAAAAGTTGTAGATCTTTTTATTACCTACAACTCTCCATTTTATTTTTTTCCATAGGACTTGTAGTTTTGCCGGAAATCGAGATAGCCATTTTTTACCCGTAAACTCACCCCCTTCCCGACCTCAGATAGCCTGTAATTTATTTTTTCTTTAATTTTTGTTATATTCTCTTCCATTTCCAATGGGTTTCATTCTACTATTATTTTTTTTAGTTTCAAAAATTATCGACCCTGGTCTATAAGCAAACGTATAATAAGTAAAACTTTTTTCTTTCAGCTTTTGTTATTGGTTATGGTGTTTACTGGATCGTCGAAGACCGTTATAGTCTTTCGCTGAGAAAAAATCCAGACGATTACTTAAATGAAGTTGATCCTAATCCTAAACCTGTCGAAGCCAAAACCGTGATAACAGGCCCTCAAGCGCCTCAAAAGTCAACTTCGAAATGCAAACCAAAAACAGAAAGTCAGCCAGAAAACTAAATAAAAAATCTCTTTTCACATCTTGTGCATGCTCAATTTGTGAAAGGGGATTTTTTAGGGGAGAACAAATTAAAAATTAAGTTGTACTTGAACAAAGCTTACCTATTACTTATAGGTGCCTAAGATATTTCAAGTGCAACTTAATTTATATATTTGTAATAATTATAGTTATCTTTATGTTTTAAATCTGCGATTCCTATGCACCTTACTACCTAGATATTAGAATCTATTAAGGTAAACTGGAATAGGTCTCATAGCTAGCTAACAGTGCGTGCACCCATGACAATTTAGGTAACTACTTAAAATAGCATATAAGTGTGTATACCTTAATAATTTGTATGAATGGGTTAAAAAAAATAATACATTGCTATAGAAAACTATAAAAACAAATTGCATTACATAGGTATCGTGTCATAGTTTCGCTATCAATTGAATTCGCTTGTAATTAAATATAATACATTTAGAGCGAAATGTAAATAAAGTGCAACTATTTAAACTTACCTAGGACTACCTAATAACATTAATTTTATAGTTATCTATTGCTACAAAATTCGTATTGACTATTTTAGGTAAAAAGGCTTCCCTTTTGAAAGTACTGAATGATCTTAATTAAACAAATAAATGTTCAATATACCTACTTACTTAGGTATTTTGAAAATTAATTTGTTTGATAAGTACCTAATAATTATAGTTTATATACACCCGCTGTTGGGATAAGGCGTTCTCTTTTTTTACACACCACCTGTTCGGTAAAATACACATTATTTACTTTTAGTCTAATAAACAAGTACTTACCTAATTATAAATTGGTTTCATTTCCAATTACGTTTCACTGCAAAACATGTTCCATGAGCCTTTCTGGTCTTTAGCACTTCTGGCGCCCTTCGGCAAACATCTGGATGGCCTTCTTTGTATTTATTCGTACGTCAATGCTTTTAAAAGCTGTGTACTAGTTGCGAAAAAAGAAAAATCTATCATCTTCGGCAACTGGTTGAGTAAAAAAAACATTTTTTCTCCTTTGGCAACTTCCTATTCTTATCGTTTGTGGTCAACCTGGTGACAAAGTTATTCAGATCGCCCATATTTAGGCCTCTGTTGTGATCTAACGACTGTTAACAGTCGGGTCCGACTTTTAACGTGCCCTCCGAGGCACGGAGACGCTCAGATGAAATACTACCATACGGTCACCAATCTATAGGGTTACCGTGCCTTTGGTTGCTTATCCCGCTGATCGTTTACCGGACAACGAGTGCACACGGCTATGAGCGCCTGGCAAAATTTATTTAAATTTTAAGTGCTGTACCTGTACTATTAAGTATTCTGTGGTGCTGTGCGGTATCTACCACCCATCGCAGCACATAAAATTCAACAAACTTCTTATTCAGCGCTCAGGCCTTATTTCATCTAAATTCTTGGCCGTGTATTTTCATTCTATGGAAAAAATAGCGAATTGTTATTTTTTTATTTAACATTAATTAATACGATAATAGTTTTTAAAATTACTCACTATTTACAGGGCCCTGGAAAAATAGCTACTTAATTGTTTTTTTTTTATTTAACATTTAATACGAGAATAGTTTTTAAAATTACTAACAATTTACAGGGCCCTGGCAAAAAATAGCTAATTGTTTTTTTTTTTAACATTGATTACGAGAATAGTTTTTAAAATTACTAGCTATTTACAGCGATAACGGGCCTCTAGTTTATCATTTAAAAACCGTAAGCCGTAACCGTAAGAAGAAGACAGGGTGTCGGACGTAAGTGGATTTCCTCTTCGTAACAAAAATTCGAATCCACTGTGTCCGGCACACTATACGTAGTAACTATTTATTAATTTGTGACACTATTTCTGTATTATTTTCAGACGATCCTAAATTCAAAGTACCTATCTATATAGCTAGGATGTTTTCTATGTATGTAGCTACGTTATAGGTATACGGTTATACTTACATAGATAATCGCAGCCTGTAGGTACCTACGCCAAGCCACAAATTCAATTCCAAAATGCTATAATATGCTATGTACTTACTTATCTACAAACTATTATATTTTATGCAATACCCAATACCGTAGAAATTTTATTTGGAAGAGGATTCATTTACCATAAATCACTTTAAAAAATTATAAAGAAATGCTTGTTTCATAAACTGTCTTCACAGACTGATTAGTTTTGGGATTGATCTAACAAAATTTAAACTATTTCTTTACTTATTGAATTTTATTTATTTATGTAAGAATCTCACTTTGTAGTAGGTACCTATTGGGAAACTTATTTACTTGGTAAATTTAAATTTGTAAATACTTGAAAAAAAAATTGTATTTGAAAAATGGGGAAACACTTCGGAGAGTTAGCCTTCATTAGAGGGATACTATATTACAAGATTTCGGCTCATGAACAAAAACCATTCGCTGGAGCATTTACTCATGGATTACCAAATATGATACCACGGACAAGGGCGACCATCTTGACCTACCTTCCAAGTAGGTATACTTTTGGGGTTTTTAATCAAGTCATGTCATGATTTAGAGGAAGGAATCTTTAAATGTGGAGTGGTCAACAGGGTGGTCATTAATCCTCTTTAGCTAATTTTAGTTACCAGAGACCTCCCTGCGCCCCTACGAGTGCGACTTATTTTAAGTCTTATTGATCCCGTTCAAACCTGTGCGAATTGCTACTAAAAGGATAGATGGTACCTAGCTAGATAACTCTTTATTATTTTTATACTACTTGGGTGGCAAACAAGCATACGGCCCGCCTGATGTTAAGCAGTTAGTAGCCTATAGCCGCCCGCAATACCAGAGGTATCACTTGCGTGTTGCCAACCCATTTTTTAACACCAGGACTTTAAAATGGGAGTGTCCCTGGGATAGGAATATGTTTCTTTCAAAACGCATCCCTAAATGAGCGCGAATGCTCGCTAGTATAGTGCCCCACCTCTCTTAATGTACGAATGTCTCTCTCTTATTGTAGAACACAAAGTTACAACGATACGCAAGGATTTTATATTATTAGGTACTAAGTAGTATTATATTATCTGTGACATTATTAAGTGTGTAGGTAAGAATTTACTTAGGTCTATCTTAGGCCTGTTATTTGACTGGCCTGTTGGTCTAGCGGTTAGTGACCCTGACTGCTAATCCAGAGGTCGTGGGTTCGATCCCCACACGGGACAAAAAAATGTGTGATCATAAAAAATGTTGTCCCGAGTCTGGGTGTACTTTGTGTCCGTTAATTATATGTTTGTAAAGTCCCCCGCGACACAGGGATTGTTCCCTAGTGCGGGAGTAGTCTTAAAAAAAGGCCTTAGGCCCGGTAAGTGCCCGGGTCTACCAATGCTTTTTACGGGTATGATTTTTTGATTTTTTTAAGCCCTTTTAGGGGTCACGTCCGATAGACATGTATGTACCTATGTTTTTAGTCAAGTGGTTATATCAGATTTCGTGACTCTTACTTAAAAAATTAACTCCCATACTCCAATTTTATCTCCAATTTTATTGCCTTAGGGGTGAAATCTCGAAGAACCCCGATATAGGTGTACAATTATTTTTAACCAAAACCAGATAAGTGGAATTTCATGCCTTTTTCTTTGAAATTGCAGAATTCCATACAACCCCATTTTGGGGTCTAACGTCCAAAATCCCTTTTAGTGCCCACTTATATTATCATAAAATTTACTATTTAGGTAAAATAATAATATTATTTTACCTAGGTACCTACTCATATTAAATAAAATTAGTTTATAATTTGAAAACAAAATCAAATACAAGCTTTTATAGTTTAAGTATTTACGTATTTTGTTTTTTTACGCAAATAAAGACGACACGACTATCTTGTCTCGTTAAGAGTTTCTATGACAACCTTCGTCAGACCAGCTCAATGGTGCCATTTTATTGCATTTCTAACCGACTTCAAAAAAGGCGGTGGTTCTCTATTTGATTGTATGTTTTTCTATGCCATCGTTTCGCCAATTATTATGAATTGGTTTTGGTAATTCTTTTTCTGTTTGGTTTGGTAGATCATACTTCAGAGGAGATCCCATATAAATGATATCGGAATTACTTTTTGAGCAAATCAAAACAAAAAGTATCGAAAGAGAGGTAGGGCCCTATACTAGCGAACAAGCCCGACTGAGGGGAAGGCCCACCTTACAGAAGACCACAGACAAATAACTACACACAGCGGTGTGATTGTTCCTGTGTGTGAGTACAGGTCTCCAGCGCGCATTTAGGGATGCGTTTTGAAAGAAACGTATTCCTATCCCAGGGATACTTCATCATAAAGCCCTGGTGTAAAAAAATGGTTCGACATTGTCGACAACACGCAAGTGATACCTCTGGTATTATTGCATGCGTCCATAGGCTACGGTAACTGCTTAACATCAGACGGGCCGTAGGTAGGTATGCTTGTTTGCCACCCTTGTAACTACCTAGTATAAAGAAAACTATTTTTTTTAAACTATAGCGTTCATTGCGGGTTATGCTACCTACAAGATATGCGAAGAAATGTATGCTGCTTCAATGAGAAAAAATCCTAAAGATTATGTTGATGAAATTGATCCTAACCCCAAACCTGTATGTAAACCCAGGGGCTCCTAAGACTGAAAAGAGGACAATACAATATTCTGTTTTTATCATTGTGGATAAGGTCCGAAGAATACTACCTAGTTACGATATTTTAAATAGATATTATTACGAAAAGCCAAAAGATTCAAAATTAATCCTAACCCGCAGCTGTATTTGTTTACCTAAACCTTTATCGTTAATAATAATGTACCTAAAAACATTGTTTTGTTTTTTAGTAATAAAATATTTTAAAACCGTTTACCCGCTTTCATTTAATAAATTGTAAGTTCAATGCCAACATTGGTGCATTGTGTTTATCGCCAGCATTCGACCGTATTTTGTAAATGAACTGATAACTATAACATGACATGACGCTTGGTCGTTATCAGGTCGGGTGCTGGCTTTTTCTTTTTAGAGGAGACTTTTTCTTCTTTCTTACAATGATGGTAGCAGTACCATCATTGTAAGAAAGAAGAAAAAGTCTCTAGTCTCAAGCGCAGGCCAGCGAGCGAGCTGGCGAGTGATTGAAAATATAAGTAAACTAAGCGAAGCTTTGGCGAGCTAAACTGTAAAGGGTTCACACAGAAAACTACAGAAAGATAGGCGAGCGAGCCGTCCACCCTTCATGTCACTCGCGCAGATGCATAGCGCCATGAAAGCATTTATAGAGAATTTGTTAATTCCCTTATTTAAACTATTATTTAATAATAATTGAGCGCTCCTCCCTCGTAGTGGCACCATCACCAGTGTAACCGCAAGGATACCTGTTGCGCACACGTAGCCAATACCTAGCCACTAATGTTTACGGTCCAGAGGCTACCTACAGAAACCAATGCGCGGAATTGCAGAAACCAGCCCAAAACACCAATATCAATTTATTTAATTTTACGAATACACAAAAATATGGGGATCATTATTACCTACTGTCTAGATCCATTTTAGTTCTAGTGGGATTTTTTTTTCTCCTTAAAACCAAATATGGAGATGTTGTTTCTATAGGGAACTATTTTGTGGATCATTACACTTAGAACCAGTCTAGATCCATTTTGGTTCCAGTGAGTTTTTTTTCCCATAAGAACCAAATATGAAGTGCGCTGAACATTCGTATTACCCTTTTTTTTCTATTGCAACCCTGATTGAACTTCTATAGTTTGTTTCATTTACGCATCAATAATATATATTGTTTATTTTAATTTAAAATACTTCAAAGAAATTAACTAATCTGATTTAAACCGAATAAAGAGAATAAACATTATCTATCATGAATTTAGTAATTTGTTCAAATTAACATTTAAAAAAATACATTTTGTTCTGTAGGTACTGTTTAAATATTTTAAACAGATGACCCAAAATTGTAGTTTTTTTTGTGTTCACGTTGAATCATCATTATCTCAGCCAAAAGACGTCCACTGCTGGACATAGGATGTAATTGTCTTGAACGTGAGTATTTTTCTGCAACTATGTACTGTCCCTGAATTCCGAAATTTTGTTAATAGTGATTATTAATAGTGCACTAAAAACGAAATTACCGTATTGGAATGTTTAGAACGCTTGTGCAGGGTGAATTTAAGACGTTGACTTGAACGTGCCAAGAAGCTAATAACTTTCAATTGTCGAGTTGTCTGTACTTTTGCCGTAAAGCAAATCTGTTATAAAGAGATTCTGCCCTAAAGCGAATAAGTGCTATATTCTTAGGTGGCAATGGGAACTCTTCCACGAAACAAGTTTTATCTTGACGAGTACTATATACCTAGGTGAGTGTTTAGGACGTGATCGAAACCAAGACAGCCGCGCCGGGTTTGGGGTCGTTAGGTATAATTGTTTATGATACGTAAGGCTTGTATTTAACTGTTTACTTATGTGACGAATAGTGGGTTTGACGCATTTGGTGCACTTCTCAACTTGTACACCATGCTCAAATGGTGAACTTAGCAACTGGTGCGCTTCTCATATGGTACACTTCGCAACTGGTGCACTTCTCAATTGGTGCACTTCGCAAAAGGAGCACTTTTAAGATGAGTGGAGATATTTGTACATTTCAGCGTGTCGTGCTTATTTGGCGTTTTGTACATTTTGCTCCAAGGAGAAAATGTGTTGAGCGAATCATAGGTTGCGTCTATTCGGGCAAATTAGATCTGCCACATTACGCGATTTGATGATCGCGAGTGCGAATAATGTTTAGTCAAATAAAGACCAAACCACTGCGGCTTTCCGCCCAAGATTACTTGAAAAGAGAAAAAAACAAACATTGAAATTATTCATTTACTAAGCTTTAATAATGCACATATAGCAATGGTTGAACCATTTTTTCGAAATGTACAACATAGGCCAAAGTAACCTATTCAGCAGATTAATAATAATAATGATCCGAATCTTTTCTTTGCCAAATTTTTTGTGTGATCATAACATTTTAAAGTCATGTTCACTGTGTCATGAAAACAACAATATTTTTCCAAGAGTGTAGGCAGTGAAATAGGTACTAAGCATGTTGTGTAAGGGTTCGATACCTGAATTCAACCGCAGCGTAATTTTGAAGCTTACAGTATTCGTTATTAGTTTAATAATAATGTAGACTTGCCATGTGGTAATCATTCACATACGAATGGAATGTTAAAACTGAAAACGATAACTGGGCTAATAAAGGCCATCGATTAAAACATGGTATATTTTTGATCGAACTTTTTTGAAATACTATTTCATAATAGTGGGCAACTAAATTAACATTAACAATATTGCATATGCATATGGTGCCTTAAAATAAGTATATGGCGCCTATAATATAGTTCGTCTACCTGCCTGGCTTGCGGGTAGCGGGACATCAAATCAGCAGGTGGCTTAACGTTTATATGAAGCTGTTTATACCGGCGGCGTTCAAGAGTTTATATATTAGGAACCCCAACAATTCTAAGCCAAAGCAGCAAGTGCAAGTCAAGATTACTAGACGAATGTCTGAATAAGCACAATATTGAAAATGTTAATATAAATAATTTTAGAGTAGTTACACAAAAATAAATACAACAAGAAATCACAGTGCGAATTTTGTTAATATATAAGCTACATGGCTGTAGTATACATTATTTTACTTACACTTACATAATTATGTAAGTACAACACACAGAATTAAATTGTGTAAGTTTATAGTTTCGTTTTGCCACGTAAAACAATTATAATTGTGATGTCCCACTTTCAAAATTAAATACAATATTTAATTTATTATTCTATCTACCATAATAAACGTACCAAAATTTATAATTTACTGGCAGTTAAGAGACAGTCGGGTCAGAGTTTATTGCTAACTTTCATGACTATCCTTGTCAGGCCATTTCTTCTCATGGCTAACCCTGTCAGGCCATTTTGCTAATTTTTTTTTAGTTATTTGCGACATTTGAATTGCACAAAAAATCAGCATCATTCAATTTAATGAATTAATTTATTTGACTAACACAGTAACTTGTTATTTAGTTTGCAAATACCGGTCGTTGAAAATTTAGCACTAGATAATGTATCAAATTTATGGAGTAGGGGACATCATTATTAAACAAAATCAATACCATAGGCTGGGGACATGTGTTAAGAGAAAAACTGCAGTTTAATATAGCATTAATTAATTTTAGCCCTGTTTTCTAAATATTTATGTAAACAAATAACACGACAAAACTTAAAATTAGTCTATTGCATGAGCACACCGGTGAAATTAAAAATCTGTGCATTCTAATAAGTGTTCACTGAAATCTATGTTATTAATGTAAACTTGCTGAATTAAGTAAAACAATAATTTTAATTTCATACATTGTATGTGCTCATTAGTATTAATTTATTTGCTATAATAGTAAAATTATTTACTAAATTCAATTTTATCACAACATGAAATAAAATTGCCAGTAACAGCACAAAAATGCATTAGGTAGGTATACATAATGTAACCAAAATTATAATTACGTTAATACTATTCCTCGGGTTAAATATGTCGACAATTTAAATGCGCCATTATAAAAGTTATTAGCCTGTAGAATAAAGTATGTAATACATTTGACGTAATAGAAAAAATAACATCAAACTAATTACTAGTCATTTGAATAATAATAAATATTCACAATTAATTTAACCGAGTGTTCCTCCTGGGCAGACAACACGATCTCATCATAAATCTAAATAATAACTCTTCCAGCATGACAACTAGGCCACATGAATATAACCCATTCATACAATCTCACCCACAGCATAGTATTAACATCGTGTAGTATGTAGGAGTGTCATTACTTAGCATTATGATTTGTATATGTGCAGATAGACTACTAAACTTTCGTTATTCATTCAACATCCATTTGTTCTTGTGTTTGTTGCGCATCGCTGTTAGTGGTGGCGTCTGGCTGTCCATCACCTGCCGTGGGGTTAGCTGGCGGCGGGGTTTTCTCTTTAGGTTTCGGTTTGTTTAAGATGGGATTGACAGTATTTTCGAAAGTCTGAAAATAAATTAAATCACAATTATTTATACTTCAGTATTTAAATATTTCTTGTCCCTCTCTAATTCTAGATTGATTAGGCTGACTTAACAGCTGACCGCGAGACGGACGGCCCGTACGGGTCTCCCGGAAGCTGTAAAGCCAACCTAAGAGATTCTAACATGTGTGTAATGATTTACAAAAAGTTTAGGTGCTCAAATGCAAACCAAAATAAATGCAATGTAAGCATCTCTTACTACATCAAATATCTTCCTTGTATCCTTATAATAATCGTACTAAATAAAAACGATACAAAGCCGAAAGGAATGGTATTTAAATATTAAGGAATTAAAGGAATGGTATAATAACCGGTGAAAAACTTGAGCAAAATGCGGTCCAATTAAGAGAATGTTGGCGCATGTTCTACCAATGGTGCTGTTCAACCAATGGCACAGACTTACGGGATATAAAATATATAAAATACCATTATAGTATAAACATTCCGCTGGAAAATGTATATATGCCAGCGGAATGGCTATAGCTAGGGGAAAGGAGCAATAGGGCGAGGGAAGCTACAGAAAATCCATGTTGTTTTTGCATTACCTGTCTCTCTTGACGGATCTGGTGCGTGGTGTGCGGTGGCTGTTGGTGACGCAATGTATGAGCAAGTGCTTGACGAGTATTCTCCAGCCAATTTAATGCATTCTTTGCCGTGTCTGCTACTTTTTGCATATCATTGTCGGCCAAATGGGAGTACTTGGCATCACCAGACCTGCGAAAGGCAATCCCTTGTATACAATTTATCAGGCAAAATGGATATAACCGGTTTCATGCTAGAATATTTATTTCATATCCAAAAAATCACTTGGTACAAAAAGCTCAACAAAAAATGTGGCCAAATAATAATGGTTACTTACTTGTATAGGTCAACAGCTTTGTTAGCCAATTGAATAGCTAATGCATAATCGTCTAGCGCACCAGGGCGTAGTTCGAATTCCAAACGGCGTTGCTTTATAGGTTCCCCCTCCGTTCGCAACTCTGTCAGCTTGTCGCTGTACACCTAAAATTAAAATTGATCATAGTTACCGTTGTAAGATTTACTATAGGGGGCACTGTACTGATGTATTGAGCATTATTCAACAGAAATGTCCAGTCCATGCTGATTGGCAGAAATGTATAGCACCTTGTCAATACAAAACAGAGCGCTAAATTTATTACTTTGCTATCACCAGCGAACTACTTAAGTGACGCTACGAGTATCATGTATTAAAGGCTGCAATACCTGTCTGTGTTGATCTTCGCCTTCGTCATACAGCCACTGTTCCAGAGCGTCCAGTTGGTTGACGAGACGGCCGCGGTGATCATCGGCTATAAAGTCATGCAAGGAGTCACCTTCGGACAACTTGCCACGCAGTTCGTATACATATTCCTCCAAAGCGTTGCGAGCATCAGCTCGCTCCTTTTCTTGTCTATCTTGAGCTTGCATTTTACCCTATAAAATTAAACATTTTTTTTGACCTTACGTCGTAAGCTTATGGTCAAGCGGTTATCGTAGTCAATGGATGCTTCACGATCGAAATTACATAAGCATAATTCATTACTTATGCATTGTCAGCCGAATACATTATTTTTCGTTCTATTTTAATATATAATTAGGTTATTCAATAAATTTTAATTGAATGTGAAATTTACGAAGAATTTACCCTAGAGCGGCGAAGCCTTCACGTATGCTTCGCGCTATAAGGAAAATATAAATTTTAATTATACATATATTGTAATGAAATGATTACCTCTTGTTCCATGTAACTGTTAAGGTCATGCTTTGAGTAGCCATGTGTCTGGGCATCAATTGGTAGTTCAATTGTCTTAACAATAACCTTTTTCTTCTCTTTAGCTTTATCCTTTTTGTCATCAGTTTGCTCCTGAAAATGAGCGTACATGTTCAAACATTTAAACAATAAAAATCTTCCCCACCACCATCACTGCTTAGGTCTTATTCTTTTCTTTTACTTTACAAAATTATTTCTAAGCAGTGAGGTGACCCATTTGCGTTTACTACAAAAATAATAAAAAAATCTGTAAACTTAAGTAATGTAAATAAAGTCAACTTCTCCATATATTCCAGGGTTTCTGCAGAACGAAAAATGGGAAATAAATCAAAACAACTCCAAGCTTGACAAAAACATGCGTGGACACAGAAAAGTCTAAAAGAACAAAAACAAGTAGAAAGAGCATGAGGTGGTGTTAATACCTCGTGAAACGCATTCGTGCAAATGGGACCTCAAACGAGAGTGGGGACGAAAACAACATTTTGTGGTGTCTGCTGCCAGAGTGAGGTTAATACGAGTTATTAGATAGATGTTAACAGTAGAGTGTGCAATTAGGAGTATGACGGAGGCAACAAACAACACGTAGTGGACACTCGCAGCAGACACGTACCCCGCTGAACCACGATCCTACTTTCTGTGTCCACGATTGTTTTTGTTGAGGCTCCCCTTTCATTTCGTCGTCTCTCACCTCTTGGTTTTCAGGACCATTCTGTTGATCTTGACTGGCACCATTAGTGTCCATAGCTGGGTCTTGGCCTGGGGCATTCTCAATCAAATTCTCCATTTCTATATTTTCATTCTGTGCAGTGTCCTGCTTCTTTTCGACGAGGGAAGCGGAAGCGACCGTTATGATACCGTGGATGTTCACTCTAACTTTCAATTTCACCTTTTGTGATTCTCCCTCAGAAGTTGGCTGAATATCTCTAATCTGCCACTGGCCTGCAATTCGAAATAAGACACCAAATTCATATATTTATACATGCCATATCAGTATATATAATAGCATAAAATACACACCAATGAAAGAATCAGGGAAAGGAATTTGATCAGAGTAGTATGCGCGAACAGTGAACGGTTCCTTTCTGTAGAAGGTCAACATCTTTGAGAATGGAGCGGCATGGAAGGCCGGGAACACCTGAAATTGAAGGTAATACATGAGTACTAGAAATTTGAAATATTTTAAAACATCAAAGTAATTGTATCAATTCGGACAATGATTACAAAACAAAATGTGGTGTACCTCCATGTCTCCGTCCTCCCCCTTGGCGGCGTCCCAGGCGAGCCTGACGGCGTAGGGCTGCACGTCCGCCACGCTGAAGTCCCGCACGCGCACGGCCGGCGACAGCATGGCGCACTGCAGCGCGCAGCCGCGGGACACGGCCTCGTCCTGCACAACACCGTGCAAGTTTTATGTTAACACTGCAATTGCTCTGCAGGACTCGACACTATAATATTATTGATTATTCTTAAAAAGTACCACAAAAACATATGTACCTGATTTAGTGTAGTTGACGCATGCTTGCTAAAAACTTGCTCAATTAAGCTTTTTACTGCAGGAATCCTTGTGGATCCTCCAACAATCTCCACAGAATGAATATCTTCAGGTCTGAGTTCTGAAATATAATTATTATATCGTTATTTTTTTATAGTATATACCTAGAACAATCTTATATTCTTTGAGATCACAATATTTAGTTTTAATTTCAAAAAGCAATTCGAAAATACTTTGCAGGCTTGCTACCTTACAGACATACAGTTCTCAAACAAAAAGTACATAACACATTCTGAACAAACATTTATGGATCACACAATGTGAGAATACCCACCCTCAAGTTCTCGCCTAACTAGATCACTTATGCAATTAATTTGACACTGATTGTATATTTTACAAATCACAAAGAATATATTATATGCACGTCTTGATTGAGACTATGAACATGTCAATAGAATAGCTTTACTTACTAGCATTGTGCAATATAGCTCTGAGCGTTCTTTCAATACGTGTGAAGGTCTCAGCGCATATTTGTTCCATCTGTGAGCGCTGCAAATCACTCGATACGTCACGCTCCTCCATAAAGCACTCAATGTTTATAGGTAGTCGAGTACTGTTAGCAGACATCTGCTTCTTCAACTTCTCCACTTCTTGAATTAGCCGAAGGAAAGCTCTGGAAATATTATTTGTGACTGATAAATAAATCTCTTGTGAATGATATATAATCCATAGAAGCAAAGCAGGGTAGAGTATTTTGTTTTAAGAATAAATTACGTAAATGAACGCACTTTTCAACTTAATTCAGCAAGACTGTCATCTGAATGGAAGCATTTGCCTTCCCATTACTAACAACCAAAGCAACTAGTATAGCTATAGTGACTAAAACCCAAATTTACCTCTATTAAATCAAATGATAACTTAGAATCTTAAAAATTTTCAATTTATTTTCTAGAAAGCAGATAAACTGATTTCTTTTTTGATTGTGTTTGAATTTACAACTACGGACTTCAGAGACTTATTATTTTATCGCATTTCACATACCTCTGATTTTTTCTGGCATCCAGCTTATATCTGCCTAAGATGTCTTGACAGAAGTGATCAGCGAGAGCCATATCAATGTCCCTGCCACCGCATTGAGGGTCAGATGACGTCGCTAGAACACGGAGTTTGCCCTTATTGAAGGCACAGGCAGACACCTGAAAATAAAAAATTGTTTTAGTACATTTGATAGTTAAACAGTCCTATTTCGTAGAGAATTTTACAGTCATAATTCACAGAAATATAGTAGACTACTATCTAACTACCTAGCTATATAGTACAAACCTAAAAACAATATCTGTGCTTCAGAGACAGCTTATCTTATACTGATAGGGGACCTTTTTTAACTGACTGCGGCAATACCTAAATGTAAGGCAATCATATTGCAGACAGATTTGGTGCCCGTGTAGCTTAGATGCCCAGTATCTTTCGTAAAGTTGGTACAGCAGTAGCTACACTTTCGGTGTACTAACAAGTATTAATTGTGTGTATTATGTTAGTTATCTGTTACCAAAATAAGTTTGATACACTGGGGACATTGCAATAACTCATAGATATAATCTATAATATAAAAATTAATTGCTGAATGTGTTGCTAAGCGCAAATCTCGAGAACAGTTGAACCAATTTCGCTAATACTTTTTTTGCTATGTTCCTTATTGTCAGGAAAAGGTTCTTATGTAAAAAATATTAAGAAAGTTGAGCTGAAAATAGTTTCAAAGTCAGGGCGGGCTACTAGTTTTCTAATAAAAAAAAGTTATTCATTAATAATTGTATTTTAAATGTTTATGTATTTAAGGTCCGCTAGTTGAAAACTCAATGAGTTGAGCCAGGAATAATATTTTCTTTGTATACTGTGATGTTCTCTTGTGTGTGTGTGTGTGCATGTCTACAATAAAGAATTCAATCATAATAAAAATATATATAAAATCAATACAACTATAACTTGACAGATTTTTTGTCCTTTGTTATATATTATATTCTAATGTCACACTTTATGCAAGCCACGTCATTATGACGAATCGATAGATATATAATTTGACACAATCAGATGACTAGTTAAAGTTACGAGAAAACATTTAAAAAGACAAACTAATACTACATACTATATAAAAGATAATAATTATTATACATTTTACTTTACCTGGAGCGAACTATGTCCAAAATCAACAAAAACAATATTTCTAGGCTTTTCTTCAGGAGCAGGCAAGTCTTGCTTATAAATACCATAAGCCAGAGCAGTTGCAGTTGTTTCATTCATTAGACGCAGTACATTTAACCCTGAAAAATAGATGCAAAATATGTAGTTGGATGTAAGAACAGTAATACATTGAGTTTGATTTATCTTTATAGAAACAAGAAAGTTTCGAGAGGATTTCACACAAAAATACTGGATGGATTTTGATAAAACTTTTATATTATAGCTTATAAAGCAAAATACTATATTTTATTAAAAGGAGATTATTGCCTTCCACGCGGGCGAACCTGCGTGCAAGGCAAATCTAGTTAATTATACTTCAAATGTGCATTTGTCATTTTGATAATCTTATAGCAAAAAACAATTAAATTCACCTTCTGTTTTTTAAATTTAAATTTAGGAGCCAATTTTACTTATTTGATAACTTACCAGCAATACTGGCAGCATCCAGCAGAGCATTTCTTTCAGCATTAGTGAAATAACTAGGCACAGATATGACACAATCATTGATTGGAGTCTGTAATGCTGTGGTAGCCACATCTTTTAGCTTAGTGAACAGCATGGCCGTAATCTGTAATTTAATTATTTTTAAATATTAATGCGATAATTCATGATTGCTTGCAACAAGGACCTGCCCAATTAATCAGTAAAAAGTATTTAATCAAACCATTGCCCGTTATATCATTCTTTCAAGTGTGAAGAATATAAAAGTATTTAGTCTAATTTTATGATCAATTGGGTGTCTAAGAGCCCAATAAAGAAGCCTATAAATAGCTGCCTGAATTGTATGAACAATGAAATGAAAAGACAAGTCAATGTAAAAAATAACTGCTGAGCCCTAAATAACATAGAAAAAGAGTAAAAATGCATAATAATAATAATAAGGCTGTATTTCTTTTTTAACTTATATGTTAAATAAATTAAAGAGTTAAAGAGTGGAATAGACTGGGCTAAATATAATTGTAATCATAAATACAACCAATATAATTTAAGTAGGCATGTATACTAATTTAAAATTAATGTTATGTAAATATGTTAATGTAATTACCTGTTCTGGACTAAAAACATTGTCTTCACCCAGATAGTTGACTCTAATGCCAATTCCACCATCAGGCCTTTGTTCAACCTTAAATGGGAAGTGTTTCAGCTCTTTTTGAATGTGAGGGTCATTAAATTTTCTACCTAACAGTCTCTTGAAGCCAAACACGGTGTTCTTCATATTTGTGACCATCTGATTCTTTGCTGCTACACCTAATATTCGATTCTTTGGTGAAAAGGCTACACATGCTCTGAAATTACAAATAAATTATGTATTTTTTTACATCAGGTACAGCCAGACTCAATCATCAATTTCTGGATAACAATTCTTTGTCTGGACAACACAGTAAATACAAGTTAACCTTTAAAGTAGAAAACTAGTTGGGAAACAAAACCTGCACTTTCATACATACAACATATCTTAGATAACGGAACTGTAGCATCATTGTTTATTAACATAATATGATGGTAAAATTTGTACTTTTGGTTATTAAAATTACTAATATTGGTCAAAAATGTTTAACACTTTCAGAGTCATCTATTGTGTCTATGTTACTGGACAGTAACATAGACACAATAGATGTTTTATTGTCATGACGTCTATAGGCGTTCACTGTCCTTCAAAGTGTTAAGCAATATCTTCATAGCTTTAATATTAAAACCTGATTTAATTGTGGTTAAAACAGGAAGTCATTGTGGTGTTATACCAAAACCTTTTCAATATTCATATATATTTAAACAAGGTACCTCAAAGAAAAACCTATTTTATTAATATTTATTTTATTGTATTGAATTATTATGAACTTTTATTAAGGTACATGGGGTTAGATGGTTTAACTAAATACTATATACAAACTTAAAATTAATTTACCCATTTAGGTTACAAAGTAACACTTATGAAGGTCATAAATTATGAATAAGCCAGAAAGATGTCAGCTGAATTTTCCTACAGCTAGTTTGCTGACATGGAGCCATGAGAAGAACTAGCAAGTAGCTTAGGCCACTCTTATTAATTGCGAGATAGTTACAATCTATTGTAAAATAGATAACAATTATGCTGTTTCAATATAATACTGTATCTCCTGTACCAATCCCATATTCTAGCAAATAAATAATTTGATTTAGTGGTTGGATTGGTAAGGTTGCTAAGTTAAAAACTTACAAACATAAATTAATAAAACTGTGATATTCATTCCAATTAGTGAGTGGTTATGGGTTCATTTTGATATAATTGGGTTTAATTTACCTTATAATTAAATTTGAGTGCAATTGGATTTACAGGAAGAATAGTATGCTTGTTGCAACCAATGCATTTTTCATATTGTTATCTAGTTGCTAATGTTAACATATAAATATTGACCTAATAAAGATTGGTCACAATTTATTCCTAAAATTATTATTTTCTTTCTCTCTGGTATGTAAAAACATAACCATATTTTTACATTCCAGAGAGAACAAGAAAATAATAATTTGCCTCTTTAAAAAAAAGAAAACAACATTTTTAGAAATAACTTATGACCATTCATTATTAGGTCATTATTTATATGTAGACATTAGCAACCAGATGACAATAATTAAAAATGCATTTCTTATAAGATAAAGATAGTACAATTTACATGCAAAACCCCCTAAATACACATAGCTTAAAATAAATGAATGAATACAATAATTAATTGGTAATTTCTAGAAAAATTGTGTATTTTAACCTACAATAATGAGTTGCCATGGCATTCGTGGGAACTGGAAAAATATTAGAAAGGACAATAGACCATGTTACAGGAATGACTTCTAAATAAAATTGTATAATCGTATGGCCATATTAGGTAATGTTTAAAGAAGTACTGTAGCAGTTTCAAGGTGGTTTTCGGAAATATTTCCTCATAAGGCTTGAACGTGACAAGCAAATATCAATCAGATGTCTTTAGGTTCTACAGAATTGTCAATGTTAGAAGCTTTGTGACAGAAAATAGATCTCATTTTATTCTCTATTATAAAGAAATAACAATATTTTTACTTACGGAGTACCCCGTAGACTGTAATCGTTGGCTATTGTCTCAATACCACCTGCTTTAGCCACAGCGATATAACATGATTCATTGCCGAAATCAATACCAATGACGGACATAGCAGCCATTGTTAACAGAAATTTGTCTCAATTTATAACAAGAACAATTAAATCTTGCTTATCTTCCGAATCACACGAACAGAAAAAACACGTTGCTGAAGTCGACAATCGATCAATCTATCGTACAAATGCCGGTTTATTGCCGCATAGTTTCTTCATTCGCGCTTGAACCCGAATTTTCTAGAAATGTGGCCAATAGTGTTGTCACAAAACAAACGAGGTAAAGATGACTTTTAGTCGATTTTCAAAGAAAGACTATTACATGATATTGACCTCTAATATACAAGTGTACCATAGACCAACGTAGATCCCATGGTTTTTTAAACCTAGGCCCGTAAATTTTATTAAGTAACCAACTTGGTAGGGCACCATAGCAGCGAGCAAGCCCGACTGGGAAAGGACGTCCACCTTACAAAAGACCACAGCCAAATAACTACACACAGTGGTGTAGTTGTGTTCCTGTGTGTGAGTACAGGTTTCCAGAGCTCATTTAGAGATGCGTTTTGAAAGCGGCCGTGGTCACAGACTGGTGAAGCGATGTCAGGACTCCGTTTGTGAGGTAGAATCATTTAATTCTACCCGCACATTATTATTTCTCCACGAACCGTCACACACTCACAGTGTCCCTATTATGGAAGCTGTCCGTATTCCGAGCGTTTTCCGACTGTGCACACAAGCGAGGTTTCGTTATTGTAATCACTAGATTCAATGTTGGAGATAGCTTGAAGCCGTCTTCCCTATTTAATTTTTTGTATATCTTAAATTAAATATCTTCTCACACAACTCTTGTATTATCCACCGATCGCCACTATTATAGTGGCGATCGGTGGATAATATTTGTGGACGATGAAACTCAATCCAGGGATTATTCTATATATATCTATATCATATAGTTTGTGGTAGTAGTATCGATATATCTTATAGTGAATATATTTTTAACAGTAGGTAATAACGTTTAGAAAATGATGTAACTTTTTATTTTAAATATTATTTATTTTTAAGTAGAGATTTGTTCATTTCTGAACAGTCATGCTGGAGGAGGTCACCTTCAGCTTTTGGTGACGTCACTTGACGTTATTGTAATATGACCTTACGTCACCTCACACTCATATTTACTTACTTATTGTACTGTGTGACCTCACAATAGTCGCTTATGTCGTTATCGTATTGTTTCGGTGTTAATCACATTCACGGCATTCACGCTCTACTTGATACCTTCTTCGAGTAGTTATTAACACTTACAGGTTTTTAAGAATCCATTATGAGTGGTGAACCTCAAGCAAAGCGGACGAAAATGAGTACCCTCGATCAACTGAAACAGTACACCACCGTGGTGGCGGACACCGGTGATTTTGAAGGTTACAATCTTTTATCTGTTAAAGATTTCATGTATTTTATTAAAATAATTTTATAAAACTTTAATATAGTGAATATGAAACATACAGACAGACAACAGATAGAACGCAGAATACTTTCACAAGCCGGTACACCCTATAGCTGTCAAGTTTTGTGGGTTCAGTACAGTTCTGTGAGGACTGATAAATATTTGTGTGGCCCACAGATTTCCAAATCTGGGTGTAAATTGAGTGTGTCAGCGTTCCTATTATTCACTAGTTGTTTAAAAAAAAAAAAGTACATGTATTATGTCTGTGGCATGTTTGTATTAGCCTTGACCGATTTATCACTATAAAAAAATATTAGAGAGTTGATACAATACTAATTAAAATACCTGGCCTACATGTACTCTTTCATATATTCAATTAATTCTTAGTAATATTTTACATCTATCTAAAACTATAACACAAATACATGGTAGACAGTAATTGTATCATTAGCTATTGAAGTGTTATAAAATAATATTTTAAGATAAAATGGAAGATGTCAGATGTATCATCATAATAATCTCAGCCAATAGACCACTAAGTCCACTGCTGCTCAAAAGTCTCCAAGAATTTATATTTAGTTATTTTTATTTAGTTATGACTATATTGACAATAATAACATAATATTTGCAGCTATGAAAGCATACAAGCCAACAGATGCCACTACCAACCCTAGTTTGATCCTATCTGCAGCTGGAATGGAGCAGTATCAGCATATACTTGACAAGGCTATCAAGCATGCTAAAGAAGTTGGAAGGTAAGAGAGAGAAGCTTTATAATGTTTTTATTCTTATTTAAATTGCAATTATTTGGAACATCTGCTGTTCAGCTAATTTAAAGTAATAAAATATTTATCAATTAAATGCAAATTAATGATAAAACATGAGAAAATTATATTTAACGTAATTAAATAAGTTTTGGCTCTATTTTAAGCCTTTTACGGTTTTGGCCGATATTGAATATTTGGAATTTCGTTTTTATTTTTATTTCTTGTTTTTGGCAAATATGGATGTTTGGTTTTGATGAAATCGTGTGTAAGGTAGATAGCCTTGTGTCTTAACTTTTAGAATTAATACTTTTGTAACATTATTATAATTATAAACCACAAATTTCGTAACACTTACTATCCTTTAATAAAAGTAAGCTAAAAACTTCTTCTACATTGCATTCTGGACAGATTCTACCTCACAAGTTCTTTTTTCAAGAAATAGTATTGCCACTTAATTATTTAGAATATCTACACTGTTATTAAAGTGTGTATTAAATCCAAAATATACAGAAGATATAGAATGGACAGTCATGTACAAAAAATATTTTTGTTATTGAACCTTATATTTAGACTTGTATGTAACATTAGCCTGCTTTCTTTGATCTTCTAATAAACTTGTGTTTGTTCCAGTACTGTTGAAGAGCAAGTCGCTGAGAGCCTGGATATGCTTAGTGTACTGTTCGGCTGTGAAATACTCAAGATTGTGCCTGGTCGTGTTTCTGTGGAACTTGATGCTAGGTAATCTTTTCATAATAATCATTTTGGGACAACTCACACATGGCCATCTGATCCTAAACTAGGCAGAGCCTGTACTACGGTGACCAAACAACAGATAAACATAGTTATATATTTCCAAATACATACCAAATACATCTAAACTAATATTATAAAGAGGAAAGATAAGATTTTTGTTTGTTTCATTGTTGCTATTTCAGATTTTTTTTGGAATTAATAAATTAAAAAACAACTTAACTCATTTAAAAATATAACTTGTGGAAAGTGACATCAGAATAGAACAAGTTTCCGTAGGGATCCCTTTCCCATAAATATCCACCTGCACAAATCTGGGACCGAACTACTTGACCGATTTTAAATAATCTTACTGACTGATTCTTACATTATCAGCGAGTAATATTATAGGCAATATTTTATTTTTAAATGTTATGGGACCCCTTCATAATCTAAATACATGATAGCTATAGATAAATACACCTAGACATAGAAAAAAATATAATCTATGATAGTTATCAGATTTATATATCGGTTTCCTGATATAAAAGAAAAACATTTATTTTAATATATTTATTTAGTCATTACAGTTTAATTTTGATTTCTGGTTTTAGAAATAAACAGGTATGACCCATTTATTTCTAAAACCTGTGCAAAAATAGTGTAAACTAAATAGGCATATTTTTAGTCTACACTACATGTTATCTAAGAATATTATCAAAGAAACAGAAGCAAACGTCGCAAATCGTTTTCATTTTAATGTATTTTCACTATGTATTCTATGTACACTATTGTGTTTGGTTAGTTGGCATCCGAGTAATCCCTTTACATTAAATATTTGCATACTTATTTACACATACATTACTTATGTAATGGTACTTTACATTTCAGATTGTCATTTGATAAGGATGCCAGTATAGCAAAGGCTATCAAGCTTATTAATTTATTTGCTGAATATGGATACAAGAAAGAACGTATTCTCATCAAATTGGCTTCAACTTGGGAAGGAATACAGGCAGCAAAGTAAGTACTTTCATAACAAGTTTTGTCTGTGATGTAGCTTTATTCATTTGGTATATTAATCCAGCAGTATGATTATTTTATACAGTATGTGTATTAATTATTTAGCTTTATGTTATTAGTATACATTATGTAATTCCGTGGAGGTATATCATATAACATTTGTGTGTATCAACCACAAAGATGATAATCCCCAAGAATGGTCGTAACTATAGTGGATAGCTAATCCAGTTCTAACACCGACACAATTGATACAATGTATGCATATGCAGGTATGTGACCTAGTCAGCGAAGCACGAACTACCTAATCAAGTCTTATACAGTGGACCCCCAGTAATCTGGTCTGTAAGGGGTCTTAGGCAATGCTCTATTATCTGACAAATTTGATATTTCGTGACTGCCCTGCAAAACGTCAGGTCCACTGTATTTGGAAACCCTAATAAAACACCTTTATAAAAATGAAACCTAATTCGTCAATGTTTAGCCAAGCTATCGCATCCTCCCTACGGTTCTAATCTTGAGGTCAAAATGTCTAGTTCAACCTTATCCTCATTACTTATCTGAGTCAATATATTTGTATTAATTTGGCTTATTATCATTATATTTTATTACAGAGAACTGGAAAAGAAACATGGAATACATTGCAACCTGACCTTGCTGTTTAATATTTATCAAGGCATTGCATGTGCCGAGGCTAATGTAACTCTTATCTCGCCATTTGTTGGCAGAATATTGGATTGGTGAGTATGCTAACAAAGTATATTTTTTTCGAAACTAAATTCTGTATCGTTTTTTAAAAAAAGAATAATAATTCGCTTATTCTTAAAATTTGTCGAAGGCACTGCAGTAATTAGATATTCGTTATCTATAAAGCAAACGTATTATCACAGTATAAGGACTCTTTCATACAGTAGTTCGACGGACACGTCTAGACAGAGCAATCGTGCGGGGTACGCGGAGTAGGGGGGGGGGGGGGGAGGTAGCGAGCCCGAGCTGCATACTATCACTCGGGACAAGTCGTTCAGGGTTTACGCAATTTTAATTACCTTTTTTGTTAAATTATTAATTTCTTTTTCGTTTTATTTGTAAAATGGTACACACAACATGTGCTGTAAGAAACTGTAAACTGTCATTTAAATAAGAATTTAAAATTCCTTCAATTTCCTCACACGGATGAAAGGTTAGTTAAAATTAATTTATAATTTCACCAATTTCATTCAGAGAAAAATATTGAGACGGCAAAATGGCGGACGACATAAAAACATTTATTTCGTGATCCAAGATGGCGGATGCGAATTTTTTGAAAAAGTTAATATTAGTATCGTTTTCGTGGTTTTTGGGGGTGCTGAAAACGAATATGAAATCTATTTCGTGATCCAAGATGGCGGACGCGAATTTTTTTTAAAAGTCAATATGGGTATCGTTTTCATGGTTTTTAGGGGTGCTGAAAACGAATTGACATATTATATAATTGTCGCAGGGTATATCTATTTAGTGATCCAAGATGTATAAAAATTATATTCTCAAACTCATTTTTTCATTTAGTCATATTCATCATTTTGTAAATAATACACATACATATTTTGCCTTCTCATTAACCAATTTAATTATTAATATTTGTATTATTTATTTTCCTGGTACCCCACACGCATTCTAACATTACAAAATATAAAATGAATTAAGAAAAAATATGTGACAACCCTGCGACAATTATATATGTTAAGTCGGCGGCGGCATTTCGCAAAACATCAAAGGCCCACTGTAAGAAGGAATAAAGGGTTCTTTACACTGTGGTATTATAGTCTAAAACTACACATTGTAACATTTTTGAAATAACACAAAATTATTTATTTATATTTATAAAATCAGAACGACAAAAAAAATCAATTACACTGATTAATCAGAAATAATAAACCTATAACTTTCACTCTGTTATCTCACAAAACCTCATACATTCCGACAAAATCATCTTCCATTCATGAGCAAACAAATCAAGTAAACAATTTGACTCCAGTAGCTCCAATAGCTCGCCCGAAACATTCGTATTATATGAATATAGTTTTGGTTTCGGCCGAAACTGAAATGGAAACCAAATTTTCAATTTTGCTTCGAAGCCAAAAGTTTTGGTCCTAAGCAAAATTTAGTAATAACTGCACTTGGACTGCGCGG
Organism: Trisateles emortualis; assembly: GCA_947095525.1. Taxonomy (NCBI): domain Eukaryota; kingdom Metazoa; phylum Arthropoda; class Insecta; order Lepidoptera; family Erebidae; genus Trisateles; species Trisateles emortualis. The sequence continues at coordinate 11,520,826 of OX352736.1, read as the reverse complement.
CGTTCGATCCCTACACGGGACAAAAATTGTGAGATCCATAAATGGTTAAGGAAAAGTACACCCAGACTCCGGACGTCTGGGTGTACTTTGTGTTCGTTAATTGTATGTTTGTAAAGTCCGCCACGACACAGGGCTTCACTAGTGCGGGAGTGATCTTTTTAAAAAACAAGATTGGAACCGTTCAGTCGTGTTTTTCACCTGTGGTCTAATGGTCACTGTGGCACTAATACTGTGCTGTTGGTTCGATTCCTACATGAAACAAATATTTGTGACAAGTAGTTTCTATTTATTCAGAGTCGGAGCGTACTTTGTATATATTTTTATTATGTTATGTTTGTAAAGTCGATAGAGCGACTTCACTAACAGGCGACAGGGATTGTTGTCTAGTGTGGGATTTGTTTTTTGAAAAATATTTATTTATTTTTTAGGCATGTTAAGAATTCAGGCAAAACATATGAAGCTAAAGATGACCCGGGTGTGGTGTCTGTAGCTCGCGTCTACAATTATTACAAGAAATTCGGCTATAAGACGCAAGTGATGGGCGCTTCGTTCCGCAACACGGGGGAAATCTGTGAGCTCTCCGGGTGTGATCTACTTACTATTGGCGTCAAGTTCTTGAAGGAGTTGGCTGCCAGTGAACAACCCCTTAAGAGAGTGAGTTTCATTTAAATTTGTTTTATATTGCCATACTTCCAAAAATATCGAAAATAGTTTGTTAAACGGAGCGATAAATTTATTTTATTTTAATCATTAAATCAAAAAATAAATCGACAAGATCTTTATCTTAATAGTAAAGAAAAGAAAGAAAGAATAACATAGTATAGGTTATATAAAATAGTGATGCTACTGTAAGCATTTATTAACAATCGTTTTTTATACTACTTGGGTGGCAAACAAGCATACGATGCCAAGCTTGCAATACCTACCAAGGGTTTCACTTGCGTGTTGACGACCTATTTTTTTTAAACACCAGGGCTTTAAGATGGAGTAGGTATCCGTGGATAGGAAAACGTTTCTCTCAAATCGCATCCCTAAATGACCGTTGGAGACCTGTACACACACACACAAGAACACATCTACACCGCTGGGTGTAGTTATTTGGCTGTGGTCTTCTGTAAGGTGGAGGTCCTCCTTAAGTCGGCCTTGCTCTCTAGTATGGTATATAGTATGCCCTACCTCTCTAAAAATATTAATGTTTGCCTTTTTTTTGACTTGCAGGTGCTTGACCCGAAATTGGCCGCACAAAGCGATGAGGAAAAGATTTCGCTCAGCGAGTCTCAGTTCCGTTGGCATATGAATGAAGATCCTATGGCTACTGACAAACTTTCTGAGGGCATAAGGGTGTTCGCGGCAGATACAAGAAAATTAGAGTCACTCATCAAGACTTTGCTTGCGAAAAAGTAAAGAAAGCATTTGTCAGCTTACATTTTTGGGGGTAATAGAAATAAGTTCAAACCTATATTTAAGGAGTGATCATTTGATACTCATATTTTTATCAAATTTATAGATGCCTTTATACAAATGTTGTTTTTTTGAGTTTTGTTTATTATCTTTCTATTTTTGAAATGGGGACCATGAAAATTTTTACATTCCTGTACTTATTGATGATGTTTTTATACATAGTATATTGAAGGGTTGAAGTTCTATTAAATCATGTTTCTATTAACTGGAATTTGTTTTATTTTATGTGTTTTCTTTCTAAAGTGTATGTTTTTTATACTACCAAAGTGGCAAACAAGCATAAGGTCCGCCTTATGGTAAGCAGTTACCAGTTAAAACTGTGTAAATGAATAAACTTCCAGATATACAAAGATATGGAAAGCTCCGTCTATCTTATTCTATTAGTCTGAGAGAAATACATTTTTAATTAAAGATATTCATAAACGTCATACCTAATAAATCACATTTTGGAACTTGCCAAGTTTGAGTTGCAACTTTATAATTTCACGTAGAATCACAAGTATATTTTTTTATGCAACGTTATGAATAAGGCTTCTGCACGAAGCGGCGACGTAGATTTATTTGTGCTAACCAATCTAACTAAGATTTTTTACATGTGTACGATTTCAACTAAACGGTTGTGCAAACCGCATCCAAATCTATTATGAAGTTTCCAGGCCTTATCTGAATAAACATACTAAGATGGACGAATGCAGTTTGTGTCCGATCGAAGTTACGGTTCAGAACAGAAAAAAGTAAACCTGAAAACGTAACTTCGATCACAGCATAAACAACAAAACAATAATAATCTAGATACCATAAAAATTAACAAAAATACTCTAACAAGCCCTATAGATATAGCGTCCGCTTTTAACAAATTTTATATCACAACAACTGACGTCATAAACAACTCAAAGTATTTGAATGGTGGTCCCATAAAAACAATTCAAGTTTTAGTGTTAAATTCAATGTTTGTAAAGCCGATGTCTGAGAGTGAAGTCAAAAAGGAAATTATGTCACTAAAATAGTAACACTGAAGGCTATGATGAAATAAACACAAAGATTATCAAGAGTTCATCTAATGAAATAATTTCAACCTTAACGCATCTAATTAACACGTCATTTTCACCGGGTACGTTCCCCGATGCATTAAAACTGTCAATAGTAAAAACCATTTTTAAAAAAGGAGATAAAGAGAACATTGAAAATTATCGTTTCATTGGGTACTCATGTATAATTAGCAACATTAAATCATCACATAGAACTTAAGTATTATTATCGTTCTTTCACATTGATCTCCATCCTATCGATAGTTTTTGAAAAATGTATGTATAAAAGGTTAATTGAGTTCTGCACCAAATTTCAAGTTATTGGAGAAGACCAATAGGCTTTCAAAAGCAAATGCAAATACTACTAAAAAAACTAGAGACGCTTGGAAGGACTTGCACATCAATGGTTGACATCATATCTAAGTTACAGACAACAATTGTTATAATTACTAAATTAGATAAATACAGCGATATAACGAGCTATTCATCCGAATGTCGATATAATTACCAAGGCGTCCCTCAAGGGAGTGTACTAGGTCCAATCCTATTTCTCTTATACATAAATGACATTACTAATATTACCAATCATAAATGTACTATATGCTGATGACATCTCAATTATCATGACATGCAATAAATATGACAATAAAATGACTGACCATGAAAATGACATTAATACAACAATTGACAAATTAAACGAATGGCTAAATATTAATAATTTGAAAATAAATTTACGTAAATCAATGTATATACAATTTTATCAACCCTATAATATAAAACATAATATAAATCTTATAATCATCATGATAATTATATCATATTAATAAATACCAAAAATCAAACACAGCAGAAACAACATTTTTAGATGTGATGTTAGACCAAAACATAAATTGATAATGTAGCTACTAGAATAAATGAATTTGTATATTATGCTCTTAAACAGGTAAAAAAGTAACCAATCAAAGTACTGCTGTAACATCTTAAAGTGCTTATATAGAATTGGTATTACTCTAAGGCCTTAAAATCTGGGGTAACAGCACTGATAAAAATAGAGTGTTTATTGCACAAAAAAAGTGCATTCGAGCTATTAGCGGTATCCAAAAGTTGTTTAATCATGTGTGTAAGAATATATAATATATAATAACCAATACATTCGGCTGCGCTCGCGCCCCTTACTTGCCGCACCGCAGGTACGGACGTGCACCGCACAATATGCGCCCACTAGTCAGGCGATCATACTGCTCAACTCCTTGGTTGCTCGGCATCCAGAGACTGACATATTTTATATTAAACCGACATGTTTTGTCAACACATGTACATTTTTTTTAACATAGTTACTAATAATAAGAATTTGAAATTATGTATTATTATATTTTTATAAAAATGTTTTGGCTCACTATGCGTATTGGGCAACTGTTAACTGTAGTAAGCAATTTAAAAAAAAAAAAAAAAAGTGGCTCAACGAAAATAACTTTTATACTATTAAGGATCTTTTAGAGAAAAAAAATTAACTAAGTAGGGACCTACCTTGCATACCTTCTGCATGCTATATAGCAAAACATGATTGAACATAATTATTCACTGTAACAAGATTGTCGATCACAATCTGCATTTTTGCCCGTATAATATGTGTGTATTCATTTTGGATATACGGAAAATAATTAGATTTATATACTTAAAATAAAGGCAGATTTTGATCGCGGCCGAAATAACGATCGTTAGTTTTTGGTGTAACCTTCTGTGGCGATCAACATACTGGGAAGCAATGACTTGACTTGATTTTGCAGGTATCTAGGTGTAATGATTTGATTATGTACCTATAATTATATTTTTTTAATAAAAGTGAGAAATCTCGTTGTAATTTTGCCCTACTTCAACTGTATAAAAAAGATGTACTTATCTACATGATTTCTTAGTATCTTCCCTTATTCTAAAAATCTTAAATTATTATTATTTAATACGTATATTTATTATAAGAATATTCTAGCTAATTTTACGCATTGGAAAGTTCGTTTTACTTTTAAATATGGACATTTTAAGAAAATTAATGCAATTAAAAAAAAAATAATTAATGCATTCATAAAATTTTGAATTTTGATAGGTCTGAACAGGGCATTGAACTTATACACTTAGGTACTTACTTATATCGGGTCAATGTCTGGTTCATGGTGAAGAAACATAATTGTTTTTATTGTACAAAGTAAAGTAATTAATAGCGCTATCGATATAGACCAAATATCTCTAGGACCTAAACATATCATAAATGAGCGAATCTTTGTTTCATTTACTTATGATTATGTCTTGAAATTAGTATCTACCTAGGTAGGTACTCATTAAAAAAGGTAAATATCACGACGGCTTTGCTAAAATATGTAACTACACAATATTTAAACACTTAAAACTTATGTTGTAAATAGGTATACTTAAGCTTACCTAGATAAAAAAATAATATAAAAATAATCACAGATTGTATAGAGAAGGATGTAGCACTAATGTCACATCCTTACTTACAATCTGTACGTACGTAAGTACCTTTTTGATACTGTAGAATGCACTCTCTCTTGAAGTCAGTATGGTGGACTTATTGTTACGGAACCTCCTCTTCAACAAAGTAATCACATCAGTTATGTGGCAGTAGCCTGAAAACTTTCAGATTTTCAGTTTACCAAATTATTCTAGTTCGGTAATAAGTATAAAGGTAGTAGGTAGGTACTACTTATAACCTACTGCTTGAAACTACTATCATAGTATACTTAAACAATATTTTCTGATGCTACTACTCCAATCTAACTTACAAACGACGACTCATTAGGCCAACGTGAGTGAAGTAGTAAAAGCTAAACTCTCTAAGCTTGCTTGATGCAGGTTTTTTTCAGTCCTGGGGGCTTGGTCAGTAGAGCCTCACCCGCACCTTTCTGCGGAGGGGCAGCGTTCCCAGTACCCTATTATACATATTAATCTATGGTTCCCAGTGCACTCGGACGCTGTCACTGGTGACGGAGTCCGCGTAGCCCGGGCAGCTACTGGTTGGACCAATGACGTCATAGTAGGTTGCGATGGGGCACAGGACTTACCACCTTTCGGCCGCATCTCTTTCCCGGGCCGGGCGGTATGCATAAAGTATTCTCACTCTCCAAAAAAAAAACAGTTTTACTAAACTAAGCTGAAGTGTGTCAACTTTACAGGAAATTATTGACAGGATCAGCAGAATAGTATCCTGATTCAGATCCTTGTTTTATGTGTTACATACACATATTGCACGTAAATATAGAGGACGAAATCTATATTTATATCTACAGGATAATATTGTCATCTTAAAAACGAGGACATAATTATTTGCAAAATTATTTAACACAAAATAAGGTCACCTCACCTCGCCACCAATAACATCAAGTCGAGAATAGTGAGTTTGATTCCCACATGGGACTATAACTAATAGTCTATTTCACATAGCATGGGTACTATGACGTTTGACATTTGAAGATAAATATAAATGAAAATGAAAGACTATCGATTGATTAATCTAGGCTCTTGATCATTCAATGAGCATAGGCTCATTGAATGATCATATATATATCATATACCCTTGCAATCTCGAACCAATAGTGGTTAGAGATTTTAATTCTTTAATGTACACAAAAGAAATACAGATAGTGTTACATAGGTATTAATATCACGTACAAAGGCGAGCTTAACTCAAATTAGAGATCGATTTAATAATTTTTCTTTTATCTTCATCGTAAAATGTTAAACGTCACATGCTCTGTGAAATAGACTTATTGTATAGTGTATATTTGTGAAGTGCCCTGCGGCACAGGTCTTGCTGCCTAAGTGGTCTTTTAAAAAAAATATCTCTCGTGTCGGTTATTAGGTAATTCATAATGAAGTATTTTTATATTTTTAGCCCGGCTATAGGCGCTGTGTAGACATGGTGCGGGCGAAGGTCGGGACGTACGTAGGTAGGGTGTGGGAAGAGTGAACGTAGTCGTTTTAAAGATCAACAATTATTTATGTAAGCATACCTACTTATAAAAGTATATTTTTTTAAGTGCCTAAGCAAATATTATATCGACAAAGTTCAGAACCTACCTATTTTACCCGGGGTATGACAATAGGCTCGCCCCATTTAACATGGAGCCTCACCAGATCAGTGTCTAGTTTCAGGCCACTGCTGGATATAGACCTTTCCTAATTCTCGCCACAATCTTGGGTCATCAGGATCTCAGCATCCAGTCTACCCTTGCAATCTTCTTATGGTCATCGGTCCATCTGGCCGGGGGGCCTCCAACCTTACGTTTCCATAAACATGTTTCCCCACTCCTGAGAAACTTGGTTACTTAAGCAATTTATTATTTCACAATTCATCCTGTGTTTAATAGAGCCTTTGAAAATCAAACTTTCTTAAAGAGTGTTGATTGCCAAACTGGTTGATTTATGAAACTTTTAATAAAAAATATTTATATGTCGCAAGATTTCCTTACATCCTCAAACTGTTGATTACGAAACTAATACTACGCACGGACATGACGTCAGAAGACACATCGTCACCGTAGCAGCATGCTACGATACTACGATATGGCGTAGCACTTGTATAAGTACCTACTCTTATCGTAGTAAATATTATAATAGATTTACATTAGAACAATAAATATGTACAACTCTTAACTACACATTTCTCTATTACACATTCTCTCTCCTATCTTCTATAATATAAAAATGAATCGCTGAATGTGTTGCTAAGCGTAAATCTCGAGAACAGCTGAACCGATTTCGCTAATTCTTTTTTTTGTTGTGTTTGTTATTGTCAGAAGAAGGTTTTTGTGAAAGAAAAAATGAAGAAAGTTGCGCTTAAAATAGTTTAACCCGGGCGAAGTCGGGGCGGCCCGCTAGTTTATTACAATAAAAAAATACAGGATAAGATGATTGCGGGTAGCGCAAACAAACATTATAAGTTCATAACAATTATGCAATTTGTATAAACGTGACATGTATTTTTATTTGAGTACGTACTAGTTGTTCCACGCGGCTCCACCCGCGTGGATGTCAAAAATTAATGAAAATAAATAGAATTTTTAAAATAATATGTTACTGTAGCCTATGTTATTATTACATCAGCTATCTGCTAGTAAAAGTTCCATCAGAATCATCCAGCCGTTTCAAAGATTAGCCGGATTAAAAAATATATTTTGGTATCTATATGTACCGTGTATACATCCATATGCATTTAGTAAAAAGAGGTTATTTTAATATTACAAACAGACACTCCAATTTTATTTATTTTTATAGATTACGAGTAGTACGTAGGACGTAGGTACGCGTCCATTAGAGTTCATGCAGATGCAAATTTATGCAAAACAGTATACTCGTACTCCACGCTATGCTAGTCCGAGACCATGGCCATGACAATGCTACCGTCTTTTGGTTAGTGTTGACAGGCTAGCACTACACACAATACTAATAGCAGTGGCAATGGACTTAGTATTAAAATATATATAAATAAAATTAACCTGTTTTCTCCCAAAACTTATTTTTCTACACATATGAATGGTTGGTAAGTTAAGTATCTACCTAATATGCAATAGCGTACGCTTGCAGCTCTGCCTGCAGGGTTGCTGTTGTTTTAAGGAGGATATTTTGTTGTAGAACCACCACATAGTATTGTATTTTCCATACATAACACTGTATCAGTCCATGTACTACAATCAGTTTAAAGATTATTATTATATCTATGTGCTGTTTTGATGTAATAAGCTAAAAGATATAAATAGTTTTTATTATTCAGTAAGTTCACGGTGTATATTTCATCTGATCTCTCATATGGATCGGAATTGATCAAATGTCACCACTCCCAAATAGGTATTTCTAAATCTTAGTTAAATAGAAAAAATAATATTTAGAAAATTCAAATCACAGTAAAATATTGACTGCACTGTGGGGAGGTCGCCACATACAGGGTAAAGTACCTGTGCCGACCAAGGCACCCTAAGGGAACCGGTCGACAGCATCAGGAGTCTGCTGGCCTCCTTGATGAGCTGGGGTGGATGGAGTGATTCCCTGCCGTACGCAAAATACGCGAATTCAGCGCGTAGATGCGAAAACCAGTCTGAGATACCAATACCAAAATATTGACTATTTCGAATCCAAGGCGTAGGTAACTACTTTGTGTCCGTGAATAGTAACTTGTTCCTTAGTGCATGACGGACATGTTCCGAGGGAAAAATATACCGTCGCCTAACCGCATGCTATCGTGGCCTCACACATAATAAAGTTATACTCATTTCCATTACTTAATTACTTTACTGCAAACATAATATGCGTTTGTATAGAAAACTTATTTTACCTAATGAATGAGACGAAGGCATGGAGTAATACAATTTGCTTGTTTTGCCTTATCACTCTACTGTAAGAAGCTTTTGTGCATGAAAGATAAAGTACTTATGTAGGCAGGCTCTTTGTAATGAACCACCGGCATTTTATACAATGTGAAATGCATATTGTGCCCTCGCGGTAGATTTAATTCTATTTTGAAGACAAATAACTATTTATTATTATTTGTCTATACATTTACACGTCTAATTTCTTGTACTTGTCTAGATCATCTGATTCATCAACACAAAGCCTAAACCACTAGGGCTACAAATATAAAATTTAGCCCAAAGATTACAGATTCCGGTATCGACGTTATAGTTGCATATAAAGTAAATGAAAACGATTCCAACGATTTCCATCTTTCTGATAAACAATAAACACTGAATTGTCTTAGATTAATAAACCCATCAACCCCAGTATGCTAGTAGAGAATTACTCAGGCATTTAGTCCGCGTAGGTACATCTGGTACATATACCGTTTCAGGTTTCAGTTTGATTTATCATAGGTTTTTATATTCACATGTGTCAAGATCGATAGGAAACAGAGGAAATGATTAGTACACGGATATTACCTACCTTAAGCTTTCGAATACTACGTCTAGAGAGCAGTTGTTTTCAATGTTAAATGCAGTGTACAAGCGAAGTTGGTTAGCGAATATACTTAGGTCAGTTAAATTTACTAATAATTTCTACATTAGTCTATACTACTAATTCAAATTCAAAAACTTTGAATCGTTTTTTTACCTATAGATAGCTACTTTATCAGCGAGTAACATACTCATGCTATATTTAATTTAAAAAAATGAGTCCCTTCATTTTTTGCGAGAATTAGATAAATGTCACCCGGTGCGAAGCCGCGGAGTCATATTTGTTTTCGAGTTTTTTTATATACATATGTACTTATTTGGTGGCAATCAAGCTTACGGGTAGTTACCGTAGCCTATGGACGCTTGCAATTCCAGGGGTATCACTTGCGTGTGGCCATTGCTCGTAAGCAATTTCAATCATTATAAGTCAATAGCCGCAGATCAAAATAGTTTAAAATACTGATAAAACTTTTGCTAGGCTTGCTTTTCTATACTAGTCCACACGATTTTTGACAATTAAGCTGGATTGTTATTTGAAGTAGGTCAGCAGTGACGGGTGTGGTGCTGGTGGAAATGAGACCGGTACAGGTGTGACGTGGATATTTGATATTGACGTACATATTCAAATTAGGAAAACATCGTTTGCTTTACCCAATTTAACTCCGGCGTAGGATGTTAGTACTTATCATAATTAGAAAAAAGTCGTTAAAATACTGTATTGTAGTTATGTTTAGTAAAATATCCAAATGGTGCTGCTCCATTGTTATGCAAATTTCATTAATGTCTGCTCTGATTTTCTTGAGCTTTTAATAAACCACAAGCTCTACTACGTATCGGATTAAAACACATAATAACAAAGCTCACTGTTTCCCTGTAAAACATATAGAGGTATGTTTAAACTCTAAGTTTTTCTCTGCGGCTAAATAATACCCAGGACATTGACGTATTATTACTGGACGACGCGTTGCGTTGTACTGAATTTATTTTCCTATTTTTCTGTGTGTCTGGTGACTCTAATTGTATAGTTTGTAGTCTATTATCTTCGAATTCGAGCCGACGTGTTAACCTCATAATTGTATAAGAACAATGGGTTGCCGCGTCCAGTGCGGTGATGCATTTGTAACTGTTGCAAATTGGTGAATCTAAATATTGTTATCGGATTCTATAACAGTAATTGCTGTTTTTTCCCTTCTTCATACTGAGGTAAACATGTTTGTGTTTAGTTTTTACCCGACTGCGTGACGCGACGCGTCCTTGAGGGTAATGTGTTCATCAGCCTGTATGTTTCATACTTTGTGACACTCTAGAGACCAATCGCATGGGCCGATTTTGACGATTTTTATTTTATATTATAAACGTTAAAAAAGTCTAGTTTAAATGTGTGTAGAAGAAAACATATCATTTGACTATTTTATAAAATTTTGTTCCCGCAGTGCTGTATCCAGCAGTTTGAATTTATTAAGGTGCTACTGTCTCCTACGGTAAAAAGTATGATCAGTTGACAGTTATTTAAGATATGAGATGATTAACTATCTACTTAATTAATTATATTCTGTATTTAATGTACCTATGTATAAGATATAGAAAAAGATAATAAAATGATTTCTCTTTATGGGTTTTATGAATATTCTAGTTAGAGGCATTTTTATTTCTAAACGCAATGAATTACTCTCATCTTTTGAACGAAATGTATTGTTATTAGTACAAAGTGTGTGTGGATATACCTAATAGAGTTTTAGAGAAGTAAATGTTACTGATATGGGTCAATCTAAAAATTTATGTTCTCTATCTATGTTTTGAAGGTTAGGAAAATTGGGGAAGGATATGTCCTTGTAGCAAATTGTAGAGAAGCATGACCCAGACTTTTTTGGTTGCCTGACCTGGTTTTTGGTTTTCCTTATAAAAACTAATCAATAACAATTAAAAAATTTCACAGAATTTGATTAATTTTTTTTTCAGAGTGTATACTACAAAAACGTCTTACAAAACGTATATGTCACGACAAACCTGTGTTTTAATGCTTTGTGCAATGCGAATCAAGAAAATTTCCATATAATGATGTAGTAAAGAAAATTTTCACAACGGGGTAAAGAAGGGTGCGGGGTGCAGAGCGCGGGGCGCAGCGGCGGCAGAGGCTTGATATTGACCTACATGTTCATTCAGAGTTCGGTCGATGCGAAACTTGACATCTGCGCGTTCCTGCGTTTTGTATTTTTCGATTTAATGTACACTTAACTATCTCATTTTTTGATTTATTTCGTTTATAATTCATCGTGTTTTATTCATATATTATTTTTAATTAATAGTGAAGTTCTTGTAGTTAGATATTCGCGAGTGTGATGTTTTGTGTGATACCCAGTATTCCCAGTGACTTCAGTGCGGCGGTGACTATCGATATAATGCTTGAGCTGAATGAAAGTTTCAAAAAATAGTTGCTTATATATTTAATTAAAATGGAGAACTCCACTATATCAAAAACGCATATTTCTGCAGTGACAAAGAATATTTCTATGATGGAGAAAAACGGCGTCGATGTAAGTACATTGATTTGCTAAATTATGTGTGAAATATCAATCATTCATTTATTAATTTATGATTAAATCTAAAATTAAATTTCTGCCGATATTCGACTGCCGAACTAAAAAGGTTTTTAGGTCTTTTAGATATGTAGGTCACTCATGCTATACGAACGAGATTTATGCCTAGATATGTAGATTTCTCGCAACGCTCGTTTTATAGGGCTCAAATCTGTTCTATACATGTAATAATATCAGCTGATTAGTATCAGTGGAAATAAGTGAATAGGCCTAAGATAATAATATCCTGACTGAGGTGACATTTGGAAATAGCGAATTCTAATAGATTATTCAGATTAGCTCTGTTTTTTAATGTGTTAGACTAGACACCAGTTCTAAAAAGAATGTATACGAAACAATTCGAAGGAAGTTAAGCACTTCATTAATCTATATTTAATTCACGTTTGATGATTAGGTAACGTACGAGATAGCCTATCACGTAACTATAATTTTAGAGTGATAAATTACATATGAGATTTTAATTTAAATTAAAAAGAAAATTGTTGGTGATGGACTCGTTTGGCATTTTGATTCTCGATCTGTATTTAATTAATGATTGAATTCAATTACCCGTACAGGATGAAATATTAACAATGATAATATAAAATTCAACACACGATTCATATATTGATTAAGAGACGAAATGGGCACAGTGAGTATTTTTCCTAAATTAGAACAGCCGCAGCCCAACCAGGGACGTAAATCCCTTCATCTGTAAGGGCCATACTAGAGATTAATGCTATTAATTTTGCATTACTGTACACTAGCACAAGCACAGGTACTAGCAGACCTATTGCGGTATTACGATATTCTATAGCCGTACCATGACGTGTTAAAACGTAAGTATTTCGAACGAGAAAGAAGGACGGAGCTATAGCGTGTATAATTCCGTCTCTCTTTTTCGCTCGAAAGACTCAAATATACCTTTCAAATTATTTCGGTATCCAGATGTAGCTCCAACATAAAAAGCTCAAGCAACAACATAAAGCGCACTTGTCAGTGCGCTCTTTTCATTTTACCGTCAATAAAGGTATTTGTGCTTTAAGATTTACGATATATCCTTACAGAAGTCGAACACAATTGAAGACATCATTTTATGATGAGGATAATGTTTGAGTATTGTATGAGTATAATCGTACTAACATCAATCATCACACCTTATATGTTACGAATCCGTTTCTTTTCCTCTTGACTCCCCCGTATTGACATCGTCATCATCATCATCATCATCATTATCAAACTATTGCAATCCAGCAGGCACATAAATGCGTGCAAACCCCTAAAACGATCCTCGGCTTCTAGCTCTCTTTAAATTTACTTAGATATCTAGTTTAATGCTTTTACATCGGTAACGCGCGTTTCCGCTCTAATGAAGTAGCGTTAAAGATCCATAGGATGCTGCTCTTGAGATTTTTCAAAATATTGATAGTGGTAGACGAGACGAGCAAGTGGGCGACCTGATGGTAGATAGTAACCGCCGCTCGTGGACATCGACAGTACTAGGAGCACGGTGAATCTGCTACCTATCGCAAAATGTAAGTGGTGGCGCTAATGTACTATCCTAACGGAATTTGGGTCACAGCAAATCTCGATGTAGACAAGCAGCATTGGAGATATTATAGTGCACAAGTGTGCGCGCAAACGTAGATGAACTTTTTGTTATTCCCTGTTTTTATAGTCTGAAGGGACAGCAATCTGACACGAACGGAGAAAGATCAGGCGATTTCCAGACTTCGGGCATCTACTTGAATTTCTTAACAGAAAAACTCTATATCTATTTTTGGCCTGACTTGGCAATCAAACTCTCGTGAACAGAAGTCGCACTCATCATATGGACTCGTTGCATAAACTTGTAGAGAGAGCCATGGCTCTCTCTACAAGTCAGCTTTGGGATAACGAGCATCACGACGCCACAACTGGAAATACAGGACATCCGTTTCTACCTTTCAACTAAACCACAACTTCTTTTTACGATCAAAGTAGGCAAAATTGTGGTAGTGACTGAGGTCCTATTTGATTAGCCCGGACGCCTAATCGAATCGGGCCTCAGTCACTACCAATCATAATTGAATCGTCCCAAGAAAATAGGCCGTGCTACTGTAGTCGGGAGAGGGTTAGGTCAGGAATTTCACCGCGAATATAGGATTAAGAAAAGCCAGGGTACTCGAATCACCTGAAAGGTGACCGAATAGGTTACAATCAGGATGACATAAGTCATTGTTTTATTACTTACTTGAATATTATAAACTAGCTGTTGCCCACGGCTCGCGCACCTGGATGTTGGTTATCGCGGTAAAAAGTTTGTTCTTCCCCAGGATACCATCTATATCCTTGCGAAATTTCATTAAGATCCGTTGAGCTGTTTAGTCGTAAAAGAGTAACAACTAAAAGCAAGCAAAGTTATCTTTTTTTTAAGACAACTTCAAGTCGGTCGTCAAAGGTAGCTGGCGCCCAGGCCGCTACGTTGCCAGCTCGTAGGTACTTATATGCCGACTGAATCGGTCCTAAATATAAATCGGTGAGGTATTTGTTTTGACAGATTGCCGTAGTGTCCTCACAGAGAGAAATTCTTCCTTACACTATGCTATTTTATATCGCGATACGCGCCATTCACGCAGGCAGAGCTGTAGGCAATATTAAGTATTATATAACTGCATATTTAGACACGTATTTCATAATGACACTATCTATGAGAGTGGCCTGCATAAAATAAATTGCCTGCCGTTCGGCAACATCTCACCCTAGGCCGGTTTCAATGAAGGGTAGGTACGAAGTAAAATCAGGGTTTGTCTTTTGGTTAAAAATAAAGTCTGTCCATAAGCTAAAATTGTTAATACTGATATTTATTACCTACATATTTACTAACTAAAGCCCAATATTACATGAGCATTATTTTAAAATTACGCAGCATATTTACATAGGCTCCTGAGGTTCTGATTCGACTGCCTCTCTATCTCTGGTAGTATATACGACTGCCGTCGTGGTATCTATTAGAATTCGTAGGTCAAAAAATGCCTTGCCTATATCCACCTAAAGTCAGAGCCATTTGTTCTACACCTGATCTCTAGACGATCTTGTCGAATTGCCGCGGCATATGACAATACGACTGAGGGCATAAGCCTCCTGAATTTGGGCACACACTTGATATCTCCCGCGCTAATGGCCAGTTTTGACTGCCTTGGTGGTCCAGTGGCCGCAGTATGCACCTGCTGTGCACGAGGTTCGATTCCCACATAGGACAAAACTTTGTGTGACCCACAAAGAGTTGTTCTGAGTCTAGGTGTAATTTATGTCCGTTAATTGTATGTTTGTTGAGTCCCCCGCGACACAGAGCTTGTTCTCTAGTGCGGGAATGGTCTTTTTTTAAAGTTTTCGTCTAGATCAGTCGTCATGACAAAAATTCGGTTAGGAGGACATTAACTACAATATAACCTACATTGTATAAGCTCGTTAGGTAATTAATAGCGTTCATAATGTGATTGTGCCCCTTATTTATTGCAAAGTGACAGTTATAAAGCAGGCGGTATGACAAATACAATTCTAAAAGATCAACAAGAGGTATTAGATAAGCCCAGCGCGGCGGCGGCGGCGTGGTGTTCGCAATAGGATATTATATTGATATTATTTGTACTGTGAAACCATTGCTTATTAATTACTATCTAGGTTAATTAATTTGGTTTCCTTTGATCAGGCTAGATATATGTATATGTAAACACTAGATAGTAAGTAGGTGATAAAAGTAAGATGAAGTTTCAAACAATACATTATGAAATTGTGCTTGGGTTTCATATATTTTTGGAGTGTTTTAAGTACGATTAGCTTTATTTGTCAATAAAGTAAGTATCGCGTTTTGACTGCATCAGATGGCATGCTATCATACTTGTATTTAACAAAAGATTGTAACTATCTGGCTAATAAAAATAGTGGTCTGAGTTTCTTGCTAGTTCTTCTTACGTCAGCGAACTAGCCGCAGGAAAATTTAGCTGATATCATCTTTCTGGCTTTTTCATAATTTATGACCTTCATAAGTGTTACTTTGTAACCTAAATGAATTAATGAATTTTGAGTTTTGAGTGTATGGAAGGCTGATATATTGACAAAGATAACCAAAAGCAAGTATAGCAGAATTGTGACGTGCTCTGGTAATGATGCGCGTTATCCACAAGTTTATCCACAAGTGTTAGTGCCACTACTGAGTACGGATTTCCTTTCCTCTATCAAGAGAGCTGAAAGAGCCTTAAACCACACACACTAGCCTTATTCGGGTTGGTGGATCAGACTTCAATTTAGAATTTCTTCTAAGACATGTGGGTTTCCTCACGATGTTTTCCTTCACCGTTAGCTAATGGTTAAGAATTTAATTAGTACCTACGTTTAAATTTCACAAAATGAAAATCGCATTTGATATATGACCTAGAAATTACTGTCCAAGTATCTGTTTACTGAACAATATTTGATTGTAAAGGACAGTTTTGCACATCATGTTGTTCGGAAAATTGTAGCTCCTTATAAGTAACCTTACATTGATAACATTACAGATACTTGTTTCTTTTGTTCCCTCACTAACGCTCTACTTGGTGCTGGTGGTATGGCACAGGGGCCTTACCCTATGAGATGTGCTATTGATATAGAAGTTAGTAACAATTGGGCGCTTGCTAGGCTAGTGAAGCTTCTAGTTCCGTGGCCTACCGTTTGCTGTCAAAGATAAAACCACCCTGCGATATACATTGGTTATCAGTTCTAGGCCCAGCAAGCTGGTCTTACATGTAATTAGATCTAAAGGCAAGATTGCCTTGCCTTTCGGTCTCAGTACACTGAACCCTCCCTTAGTTGCAATGTTTGGCCGCCCATTGCACAAAGCAAATGGAACGTGGTGTATAATAATAATAAAGAGTTAGTGTCTATCTATCTATCTGCTACATAGACATTACCCAGTTATTTGTCAAACCTCGCTTATCTTCCAAAAGAGTGAAGATCTAGTATAGTAAGCTTTTTTTTGTATAACAGGGTAAGGAGGATTTGGACCCTGAGCTGGCAGCAGAGGATGCGGAGCCAGCGCGTGGTAACTGGACTGGACGTTTCGACTTTCTTTTGTCACTTCTGGGCTACAGCGTGGGCTTGGGCAATGTTTGGCGATTCCCTTATTTATGCTACAATAATGGAGGAGGTAAAGACAAAGATCCGTACTTAGTTGACTAAGTTTTTATTAACTAATTGGGTTTATACAGACGACTGTAAACAGGGGTAGATAAATTGAATCATGTGAATAATTCGATTTTATAGCACGCGTGATGGAAGCGGACATGTTCCTCTTACGTAACTTTTCATTGTTCCGTACAAAAAAATATAAAAATGGAGCAGAGAAACGTCTCGATTTTTTTACCATGTACTTTTAGTTACTAGCCACTATGATGAAATGTTTAAATAAATATAATATCGACTATGACAGATACACAGATCACTTTGGTATCTGTCATAGTCGATATTATATTTATTTAAACATTTCATCATAGTGGCTAGTAACTAAAAGTACATGGTAAAAAAATCGAGACGTTTCTCTTCTGTTATTAATACTAGGGTTAGCTATCCGTACTTCATAAATATAAGTATGGAATATTTAAAATCTCAATTAATGATTATTTGTTCGCAGGTGCATTTCTCATACCGTTTACAGTGATGCTCATAATAGCTGGATTACCTCTCATGTTTATGGAGTTGTCATTTGGTCAATATGCCGCTTTGGGTCCTGTCGCCGTTTACAATAAATTCTGTCCACTATTCCAAGGGCTCGGATACGGCATGGTGATCGTTTCCTGCATTGTCATGCTGTATTACAACCTTATTATAGCTTGGACTATATACTACATGGCTGTGTCATTTAAGAGTATATTCTATCAACTACCTTGGCAGAATTGTGATGCGGAATGGAGCACTAAACGTACGTACCGCCAACACTATAAGAAATCATAGCATACTATATAAAGTGTCTTTCAATCTTTCTAAATATGCGACTCCTTTAAAGTTAAAAAAAAACCATAGAAAACAGACAGAATATCCAAAGCAGATAAGGGACCTTTTAAATTATGTATCATTAAATCAACTAGAAATCATTTAATTATTTACATCTCAAATAGTTAAACGTATTGTCTAGTTTTTGTACAATAATTCTCTTTCATAGTATAGAACCTAGGAACACCTTCATTTTCTTCTATTCGCAAATACCTCCCCAGTAAAACTTCACGACCTCCCTACGGGTCGCGATCCATAGTTTGAAAAACACTAAACCTAACCGAAAGTTTTGATGGATGAATGTCAGTTACTCAATCACGCCAAAATCAGATCTGCGCCTCTAGACAAGTGGCATAAACGGTAGTCGAATCGAAAAGTCAAAAAAGCAAATGTATGGGATTTGACGTAAGTTTGCGACATTATATCGTAAACCTACCTAGCACTGAAACAGTTTTTTTATTAGGGATGTAAAGTATCCCTTTTTATCCTGAAAAAAAAAACACTGTTTCAGTGGAATTAAGATATAAAATTTAGATAATAAATGGGATTTTAACTTTTTAGATTGCTATTCTTATGAGGAAGCGGATAGTTGCCAAGCTAGTAATGGCACTTATTACCTGAGACAGTGCTTTAACCAATCTTACACGGCAACACACAACATTGTGGCGTTAGCAGACGTCGCGCTGAGACGACCACCGGCTGAAGAGTATTTTACGTAAGTGTTTTACTTTTCTATACTACATAAATACATACATCGCCATCTCCCATTGGGATGGACAAAGACTATGGTACGCCAATTGCTTCGATTCAGACATTCTTTTTTCGCTTCCTCTACATATTTGGCCCTTTTTAGTAAATTGCCTAAGGTACTACTGACTTACAAAAAAGCAATTGACTTTCCTCCGAAAGGAGGCGGGCATATCCATGGACACCAGGTCACCAGAAATAGGTGAAGATTTCTTGAAAACAAAAAAGAATAAAACACAGGTCACTGTGATATAAATACTATAAAACTGTATTTATTCAGAACATTATTTTAAAATTGTGATATTATTTCTTGGGTAATCTACAACATCAATATACGTAATTACGTTCTTTGTTGACTTTAAATGGGACCTAAAATAGCTGGTAAATAGTGGGTGTAATACTTTCTACCCTTAAAAATATAAAATCTGTCCTTTCTACCCTTGAGGATAAAAGGACTGATGTTATATTTTAATTTTATTTTAGTAATATCTTACGTCTGATTTCAAAGGAGCACCCACTTACTCACTACCCACACATTATCTTTTTTTAATTATGTGTCTTATATAATACACGTGGCTCTAATAATAATATCTTGACGAGAGCTTAAAAGAAAAAATGCTGCCTAAATTAGAACACAAAGCATTGTTGAATCTGACACGTGGAGAAATACGGCGCGTGGGCTTTGATTTGTGTGACAATGTCACGACATTGCCTTATCAACAAATCAAAGCAAAGACATAACAAAAATAAATTTAGGAAGAACCCACGTAAATTTAAGAATCCCGGGCATCGTTCTTTCTTAACGTACGTAATGTACGTTCTCTCTTTATTCCCTGAATAATAAGACTTGAGCATATTTATTTTTACAAGCTTTTAGATATTTGTTAGTTAGTTTGCTTGTTTAGGTCAAATATTGCTATACCTAAATTAAACTGAAATTGACAATAGGAACTCTTCAACGAAACAAGGTAGCAACGTTGTGTTTGGGCTTATTGGATTTATTTTGATGGGTACTATAATCCTAGGTGGTTAAGTTTGCCAAAAGAACTCTTCAACAAAACGTATCACCACTTGGTGTTACGTTTCGTTGAAGACAAAACTATTTGATGCGTAAAAACCCATAAACTACAAAAATACACAATAAAAGCCTGTTTTTTTAAAATATACACTTATTTAACATATTAACTATATCTACTTCTGCCCTGTCGCTGTTTTTGTTATTGTATAAATTTAAGGCTTAACTTGTTTATTGATTTCAGAAACCAAGTACTGGGTCTATCATCAGGTATTGAAGAAACAGGCCAGATTCGTTGGGGTATGGCTATTTGCTTATTCATGGCCTGGCTGATTGTATTTCTTTGCCTGTGTAAAGGCGTGCAGTCTTCTGGAAAGGTAAGTTGGTTATTAGTTGTATTCTATTTATTTAACCGGTCCACAGCTGGATATAAGCCTACTTCCAAGGATTTCTGCAGCGTTCGGCCCTGAGCTACCTCCATCCATTGGCTGCCTGCACCTTTCACCATTTCGTCAGCCTACCCTGTTGGTGGTCTGCCTACGCTGCGTCTTCGAGTTGGTGATCACAAATCTAAAACTTTTCTTTACCAACGACCATCTCGGTTCTGTGTGCAAGGTACTTGTAATTAGCGGGCCCATTGGCACTTAATCGAGAGATCGTAACTGACGCGCGGTGCTAATATCAGCAACGTCAATGTCAAAATTGTTGTTCTTATCTTACCGACAGGAAATGCGTTACTATTTTTTAGAAAGATTACATAATTTACGCACAAAATGGATTCTAACGCAACATGTCCGTACATCTTTTAAATAACCAGTTTCAAGTAAAACTATTTAATAGGTTAAGTAGTCATAATAAACTTTGAAAGTGAAAGTTTTTATTCATTACTTAATATAAAAAAAAATGTCATAATGTTATATGATAAACTAGATTGATTGAACTAGTTAGTACAAAAATATTTAGGTAGTTACGCATGTTGCAACTGTTATTTAAACTGCAAATAATTTAAAAGGATAAAACCATACAAGTTGTTGGGGAAACTGTAGAAAAAAAATTTTTTTCTACAGTGTTTCTAACTCCTCTCCTACTTGAGCATGGTGGGGATACGGGGGTAATAAGAATAGGGAATAAGCAGGTTATACAATCTGTATTTAGGGAAGAGAAAGGCTCCAAGATGGATGCAGAATAATAAGATTAAAATCAAAGGTCACATACATATGTATAGTTAATAAAAGTTGTTTAAAAGACAACATTAAGGAATAAGCCATATATTCCAAAGAACAAACGTGTTTCTATTTGGAATCGTACCAGTCACAGATGCATCTATATTTAGTTGATAGTAATCGATGACGGTCGGATTGCTGACCGAGTTTGGATGAAAATTCGCTCGGAGATAGTGGATAGCAATTCTGTAGGTTTAACTTTATATGTGAAATTTGAAGACATACCATTGTCTTTCATATTCTTAATTTAGTTACAATACAAAATAAACACATTAACAGTTCATAAATAATGATGCTTCATTTATTAAATTTTGCGGGTAAAAACTATTTGTCATGTCCCAAAATTTCAAGACGAGGGCATTAAGTAAGTTCGTTGTTAATAAAGTTGAAGTTCCATATCTAGTACGGCAATTAAACGGTTTAGTTGCTTTTAAACACCTATCGAAAACGATACTGCAAATGCAGCATGGTTAAGAATTTGCAGTATATACAATGTAGGCACATTTGCGACTGGGCCGTTAGGACAAATGTCATTTAGTTGATTAAAAATATAAATACTGATTACTGTTATTAGAAAGAAAGATTTTTTGAAACTTAATATCATTCCATTTTTAACCATATTTTTAATTGTTTTCATTATTTATTTATTTTTGTTTGGACTTAGTACCATGGTCAGAATTACATCGGAAAAAAATATTGAATGTGAAAGAAGAACTCAATAGTCAATTTCTATATCTGTTTAATTATTCACTCCTCAGAACAAATTAACTCCGTCGCGTACAATTTAGTAATGGCGGTGTCGCGTTTTTTGAACAAGAAGGAAGCGTTAGGGTGGCCAACGATTTTTGACCATAGATAATAAATGTAGGAAATTCACAGTAAAATAATTTAATATAATATAGAATATCTAACACTCGGCGAATCCTGACACTAAACGCGACCCCGCGTTATGAGAATTACATTGTAGGTAGGTGCCTACGTATTATCAGTATATTAATTTATAAAACAAAAAAAAAATATTTTACTGTTCAATACAATATACTAGTCTATAATCTAGTCTCTCGCTTTCTCTTATAACTACATCGTATGATTTTTCTAACCACTCACTTTAACAATTTTAAATTACGCCAAATGGAATATCCATTTCCCAAACGACTCACTCTTATTAAATATCGCTTAAAATTACATCGGTTGAGCATTCCCTCAAACGACTCACTCTTATTACATACCGCTTAAAATTACATCGGTTGAGCATTCGCTCAAACGACTCACTCTTATTACATATCGCTTAAAATTACATCGGTTGAGCTTTCGCTCAAACGACTCACTCTTATTAACTATCGCTTAAAATTACATCGGTTGAGCTTTCGCTCAAACGACTCACTCTTATTAACTATCGCTTAAAATTACATCGGTTGAGCATTCGCTCAAACGACTCACTTTAACAAATTGTTCTTAAAAACTACATCGAAAGGATTTTTTTTCCTTTCGACTCTCTCTTAAAAACTAAATAAGTAAGTATATAATCGTCTTATCACAACTCTTGCTCTACTTTATTTATTTAAATCACTCAGTTTGTCACTTCACTACTTACGTTAAAAACTACTATTTCCCCTCTTATGATAGATATGCTCAATCACTGTAATAACAATTGAAAATAATCACGTCCTAATTATATTCATTCGTCCATATAACAATTCATCACGTTCATAAATAAATGTAATGATCTCTGTTTAGCAAAATAATTTGAACATCAAAAGCTGACAATATAATTTAATTTATTAATTCAGTCAGAATCACTAGATAGCACATCATTACCAAACACTAACCACGGGTGTATCTTATCAACTGAGTAAGTTCCCTTGTATATCTTACTTCCCTTTCTAGTTACTGGGGTATCTTCGACCTCATACCTATCATTCCCTAACACTTTAGAAACCCTATAGGGACCACTACATTTTGGTAAAAGTTTTTTGCTTTGACCCGGTTCATTACGAATCTCTTTCTCTACACGAACTAAGTCACCAATTTTATACAATTTAGGATCTTTACGTGTTTTATCAAAACGTTCTTTCTGTTGTTGTTGGCTATCTGATATTTTTCGCTCGACACTAGCGCGCATAAGCTCACGATTCTGAGGTTCATGTATTTCCGAAACAACGTCATTCATAAAGGCATCCGCACACCCTGTAGTCCTCACGCCAAAGAGCACTTCGGCGGGAGTCTGACCGGTGGTTTTATTAATAGTGTTGTTCAATGACCATTGAATCTGTGGTACAAATGTGTCCCACAGATTTTCTGGTTTATCGTGATTAGCAGCCGTTAATGAGTCAACTATCGTTCGATTATATCTCTCTATTTGGCCATTGGCCCTCGGCGTCGCAACTGCATTCAAAATATGCCTTACTTGTTTGTTAGCTAGAAATTCTTCAAATTCCTTACTAGTAAAGCTAGTACCACGATCCGTAATTAACCGCCGGGGTACACCAAAAATAAAAAAATATTCGTTAAAAACTTGGACGGTTGTTCGACTTTTAAGATCTTTTACAGGTTTTATAAATATAAATTTTGTGAAAGCGTCTATTATACATAAAATGTGGCAGTTTCTTTTTTTACTTAAAGGAAAAGGGCCACAATGGTCAGAGTGTAATGTGTCAAAGGGTTTGCTTATCTTTGGTATTGGGTGTAAGTAGCCCTCTTTTGGCCCCGTAGGTAATTTACTATGCGCACAATTTAAACACGATTGGTAATACTTTTTAACAAAACGTTTCATTTTTTTAAACCAATATACCTGGCTAATCTTTTCGTAAGTTTTGTCAAAGCCAAGATGACCAGCGTCATCATGGTTCATGCGAACTATTTGCCATCTTACCGCTTTAGGTACTACCCATCGCATATTAATTTCATCGTTACGTTTAATTAAACGATACAGCCTACCATTTTTCAACGAGTAATTATTATGAATGTCAATTATATTTTTAGTTTCTGGGTCACTCAAAATATCTTTAATGCGCTGTAATTCTGAATCTTGTTCCTGTACTGTTTGGAGCCAGTTAATGTCGTCAATTTGAAAGATATCTATAATATCTTTAGTTTCTCGGGACTCAGAAGAGATCGGATTCCTCGAAAGCGCGTCTACGTGGCACATTTTAGTGCCACCTCTGTGTTCTACCGTGAAATCGTATTCTTGCATCTGAATGTACCAACGCGCCACTCTCGGAATCAAATCTCTCTTAAGCATCGTACTTCGTATAGCGGCACAATCCGTAACTACCTTGAAAGTCTTTCCTAGGACATATACTCTGAATCTCTCTAAAGCGTTTACGACAGCGAGAGTCTCTAACTCATATGAGTGAAGTTTACTCTCATCTATCGTAGTCTGACGACTAAAATAAGCAACGGGTCGTAATCTCTCCATCTCGTCACGTTGTAAAAGAATAGCACCTACCCCGATTTTACTGGCATCAGTGTGAATCTCGTGTTCTGCCGTAGGATTATACAAAACTAAAACTGGCCTTTGAGTTAACTTTTCTTTTAACGTATTGTAGGCTGTTAATTGAGATTCACCAAAATGCCATGGCGTATCCTTTTTTGTAAGTACGGTTAGCGGCTTTGCCAATACGGAGAAGTTTCGTATAAAACGCCTAAAATAACTAGCAAGACCGACGAATTGACGAACTTCATGAACATTTTTAGGCAACGGAAATTCTTCAACTGCCCTAATCTTACACATTCCAGGTCTAATTCCTTCGGAACTTATCTCGTAACCTAAATAATTCACTTGCGTTTGAAAAAAACTACATTTTTTTAAATTTAATGTAAGTTTCGCCGCTCTAAGCAGTTGTAGAATTTTTTCGATTTTTTCTAGACCTTCAGATATTGTGGTAGAAGCTAATAATAAATCATCCATATAAGCAAGCGCTAATTTTCTACCGAAGCCCTTTAGCATGGTGTTTATAGTTCTCTGAAATACACTAGGAGCATTTGTTAGCCCAAAAGGCATTCTATTGTACTCATACAAGCCGTCCGGAGTAACAAAAGCCGTAAGGGGTTTGCTCATTTCGTCCAAGGGCACTTGATAATAGCCTGATGCTAAATCAAGACTAGTAAAGAAATTATTACCACCTAAACTATCTAACTGGTCCTCTATACGAGGCAAAGGATACTTGTCTCGTAAAGTCTTACGATTTAGGGCCCTATAATCGACGCATAAGCGTTTTTCTCCATTTTTCTTTTTGACCAGTATGACGGGACTTGAATAACCTGACGTACTTTCCCTAATAATATCATTCGACAACAAATCTTCGACTATCGTCGCAAGTATATCTCTCTCAGATCGTGACATTCGGTATGGATTATGTACAACTGGCGTATTATCATTAAGCGTTATGTGCATTTCTGACAAATTAGTATGTCCTAACTCGCTCAAATTCATCGCGAAACAATCTCTATATTTTGTTAGCAGTTCATGAAACGAATCTAATTCATCTTTTGTAAGATTAACGCCGACCTTGATTTGCTCAACGGGTAACTTTTCATAGGACTTAGTCTCTGCCGTAATGCCAATATATTCTACACCTACTTCCCTATACACGTATCCTCTAGACAGAAGGTTGCCACTTTCGAAACTTATATCCGAGATAGATAAATTACTGACCATAACGTAGCCTTTACCTAACTGAAAATTATATATACCGGGTAGCACTATATAATCGTTATTTGACAAGTTTCTATGGCTATACTCTACATAGAGACCTCCCGTGTATGCGTTTTCAGTTTTTACGTTTACAGGTTTTGTAAATAAACGATTTACTACGCAATTGTCTTCTATAAATATTTTAACCTTTTCCCGCTCAACATCAATATCAGGCGTTTGTAAAAATATTAACTCCTCTTTTGTTTTATGAACTATGACGTTAGGTTTTTCAGTAAAGGAATGTCCAACTAATAAAGGACTACGTAAAAACTGATCCGGTACTATTAATACTTCAATTTCCGCTTTAACATTGCCTATTTCTAAACTGGTAACTACTTTCCCAATCGGTTTGACCGACGCGTTACCAAAACCTTGTAATAAAGGTGTCTTGCAAGTATCCCAAGACCCAAAGATTTCTTTCGCGACACTTTCCTTTATCAAAGTGCATCTACTACCAAAATCAATATAACCCTCTTTTTCTATGCCGTTAATTTTAACTAATTTAAAATATTTATCATTTTCTATGCTTCCATCATTAACGTTTAATATAGTCTTATTATTAGCCGACATATTAGTATCGGATTTATTACCTTCATTGTTAAAGTAACCCCTTCTTCGACAATCTTTAGTCTCGTGTCCTAACCTCATGCATAATGTACACCTACGTATCGGTTTGCTGCATTTAATACTTATATGACCTGTCTCATTGCAATTAAAACAACGTAGATGTTGTGGTGCATTATCAGGAACAGTCTTAGCTTGATCAACATTCGTTTTTATAAACTGTTTATTTGTCGGTAGCGGTCTATGTCGGGAATTCGATTGAGCACTATTATTATGTTGAGACACCGTACGAAAATAGTTAAGAAGCTGTTCTGGTTCCGCAAACATACATGCCCCTGCACCCATCCGTACAAACTTATCGTCTATGCCGTGTATTAAACAACCAACCGCTTTAGTACCCGATATTTCGCATTTATTAATTAGTGCCATCTTATCGTAATAATAATTTTCTAGAGGCTGTCCAAATTTGCATCGCTCAAGTAACATTGACATTAATAAATCACCGTAGTTCTCATTGGAAGGAAACGCTAATTTTAATTTAGCTACCCATTCCGGCCACGTAAATAAAACCGATGGTAATCCCGAATACCACTTTTTGGCTAGACCGATCAGTTTAGGAAGGGCGTAATGACAAATCTGACGATCATTCCATGAGTATATTTGTGCGCACTCATTAACTTTATTAATCCAACTTTCAATAGTTTGGTTATTATCTCCAGGATCGAACTCGGGAACAACACTAAAGGACACAGGGAAATTATTATGACCCCAAAAGTTCATGCTCGGTAAAGAAGTATTAGTACAAGTAGTAGTAGCTTGGTTAATAGTTGAACAACTCTGAGTAACTGCAACCGCATCACAAGTACTAGGGACAGGTGATAATGGTTGAGCGACAATATCATTAGATAACAACTGAGGCCTTTGAGTTTCTACTTGTGGGATCATAAACGTTGGTTCCGTAATTGTAACGGGGTTAGAAACCACGGCTTCAGTAACCCATGTAGACGTCGAAAACCTTTGCGTCTGCTCCGTGTTAATCACGTCAAAATTATTTCGACACCTACGTTTTGTCATTATGTGATCACTACTTTCGTTTCCGTTATCACAACGCCTACGACGTGGTTTTCCCATTATAATTAATCAATAAATTTAATGAAGTACCTAAATCTATGAATATGAATACTATATAGCGCTTCTTCAAATGTATCAATAATAATATCGACAATAATTAAGCGATCACTTCTAATCACTTATCATCTTATGCAATAAACGGTATAATGTCGATTCTATACAGATTCGCTAATTATAAATATTTTCACACTGATCACCTGTTAATTATAATTAAATAGAAAAAAAACAGTACTTATAATATAACAAGAAAAACTATACAGCTATACTTAAAACATAATCATGCACTTAAGACTAAACGTGGGTACATAAATACACTTTAGACAAACTTAAAATTGTTTCTAATTAGATAGTGAAGTACTTGTAGAAGTCCTTCTAAGAAAAACCCGCACCATCCGCCGGCGCGCGGCGTGGCGCCGCGCCGTCCAACCGTCAGTTACCGCCGTTTCAAAATATAAATAAAATTTTCAAATCTATTGTTTTCTATCGCTGTTTTGACGTTATTTATTCCAATTACTAGTACGTTAAGTTATTTCTCGTTCTATGATGTATATCTGGTAAGTATCATCCTTCTAAATTAATTGCCAATTTGCCCAAAAAATAAGTAACGATCTGACCTTATATTTTCATGTAACTCGTATAACACGTACGCTTGTTCTCGTGGGCTGGTCCAGATGTAACGCCACTTCTGACTTGAAAGAAGAACTCAATAGTCAATTTCTATATCTGTTTAATTATTCACTCCTCAGAACAAATTAACTCCGTCGCGTACAATTTAGTAATGGCGGTGTCGCGTTTTTTGAACAAGAAGGAAGCGTTAGGGTGGCCAACGATTTTTGACCATAGATAATAAATGTAGGAAATTCACAGTAAAATAATTTAATATAATATAGAATATCTAACAAATGTTTGCATCAATAAATTTTAGTATCCATAAATGCATCAATAAATGTATAGTACCAAATCCTGGTGAAAGTTGCATGCTGTGAAAATCCTTTGGGTATTAGTAGTATGACCTATGGCAATGGCTTACTCGCATAACGTAGGGTGTGTACACATCGCACCTGTAATGGTAAAGTGATACAAGATTTGATACGTCTCTTTTGTAATTTTCCTCTTGTGCTCATTTGTCTAGGTTAGGTTAGTTATCGCCTACCATCTTTAGGCAGGAGAGCCCGAATCGTCCCGTTTGCGTAAAGCATTTCCCTCATAAAAAAATTAGGTTAGTAGGTCAAAATTGCCAAATGGCATTCTTGAATTTACGTCTTTCTTTTGCTGAGGGTGCGTCATTTGTTGTGTGTGTATTTTGCTTTATTCTATAACTCGTTTTTATTTTTAGGTGGTGTACTTCACAGCTCTGTTTCCTTACGTGGTGTTGGTGATTTTGTTTTTCCGGGGAGTGACGTTACCTGGTGCTTCCACCGGTATTCTGTTCTACTTGACGCCAGATTTTAGCCAACTTGCAAATGCCCAGGTATGTTCACAATAAGTCTGTACCAAGATTGTAATATTATCTGACTCTGATTACAACTTCTATCCGAATCTATTTCGACTAAAATATTTTACATTTTCGAGTGATCAAAATTTTTAAGTTGGTATATTATCTATAATGCAAGGTATAACGTAGGTAGGACAAAACTTTGTGTGACCCACAAAGAGTTGTTCTGAGTCTGGGTATAATTTGTGTCTGTTAATTGTATGTTTGTAAAGTCCCCCGCGACACAGAGCTTGTTCTCTAGTGCGGGAGTTGTCTTTTTAAAGAGATAAAGAGAGAGAGAAGAGAAGAGATAACGACGCTTGGGAAGGGCCTTACAGAAGATCACAGCCAAATTACTACACATTTGTGTAGTTGTGTTGTACATTTAAGAGAATTTTTATGTTTTTCAGGTTTGGGGTGACGCAGCAGTGCAAATATTTTTTGCATTGAGTCCAGCCTGGGGTGGTCTCATAACACTCTCATCTTATAACAAGTTCTCCAACAACTGTTATATGTAGGTGACACTTAAACTTTATAATAACGTTGTTGGTTCACAACTATAATGCACACTAGTGCAATCTCTTTTTTTAACCGACTTTAAAAAGAGGTTATCAATTTGTGTGTATTTTTTATGTTTGTTACCGCAGAACTCCGTAATTTATGAACCGATTTGAAAATTATTATTTTTTGTCTGAGAGGTCTGCCAGTTCGGTTCCATTTTTATCCAAATAAATTTTTGATGGTGGAATCCATGAGGAATTGAGGGAACTCCTCAAAAATTATAGGCATGAACTTCACCAAATTACACTTTTTAAATGCAAATGTTTGATTTGTTGTAAAAATATAGATGAACATAGATGGCCACCTGAACTTCCCAATGATAAGCTTTTCACGAATGGCGATTTGATAGGTCTCGATTAAGGTTGTTAAGCAAATGTAATGTAGCAAATGAAGCCGGAAGGTAGGCAACGGAACTACATAATTAAACAATGTAATCTAGTTGTATTTGGGCGTATTTAAATGGCCATGAAGTCGTTTTTTTTTGTTAAAATTGTTATATAGCCAGCTTGTTTTCTGTGCACACTTCTACATTGCGATTATAACGAAGACGACTATAGTTTTACGATTAACAATCAGGCAATAGATATCACCTGTATAGCTAGCCAGTTGTTGCATTTCTTTTTCTAACATGATTGCCTTCGGGGAAAATATGTGACGCATAATGTTAGGTTATCTTTTACTTGTATGAACTATTAATTACAATTTATTTGCTTTCAGAGATTCGCTCATTGTTGCCGTGTCTAATATTGCAACCTCCTTCTTTGCTGGTTTGGTCATATTCTCAGTAATAGGGTTTTTGGCTCACGAATTGGATGTAAATGTCGACCGAGTAGTAGATCAAGGCGCTGGACTAGCTTTTATCGTATATCCTGAAGTAGTCACCCGGTTACCAGTATCGCCGCTTTGGTCAATTCTATTCTTTGTCATGCTATTGACTCTTGGCTTGGACTCTCAGGTAATATATTTGATACCCTCTTCAGAAATAAATATGTTCAAATTACTTTTAAATAAAACATTATGTTAACTGTTTTAGTTCGCACTCATGGAGACGGTAACAACTGCTATCCTTGATCGATTCCCCAATTATCGCCAGAAAAAAGTATGGGTCGTATTCTTTGTTGCCGTTTTTGGATATTTAGGAGGATTAATCTTCACTACAAATGTAAGTAATTTCTTGGTTACTCAGATCATTGTTAGTGAATGTTAAAAAAAAATTAAAAAAGCGTAATTAAATTCTTCTGCATAGCTGTCTACTAGGAGCGTGCCTAAAAAAATTGCAGAATTAGCAAGTTAGATAGCATTACTAATACTCTGTACCAAAATATGCTAGCCTTCTAATCACACGGAGTGTCAATTAATCGCCTTTACATCTGTGTAGAGGTATCAGGTATTAAAAGGATTATGATGTTTTTATGTTATAGAGTGGCATGTATTGGTTACAACTTATGGACAAATACGCAGCAAACTGGTCGGTTCTGATAATAGCCATCGGAGAGTGTATTTTGATAGCATGGATATACGGCGCTGAGAAGTTTTGCGGCGACATCCAGCGTATGATTGGCAAACAGTCCAAGTTATGGGTATTTTTCTGGAGTGCCATGTGGCGAGTGATTACACCTGCTGCTTTAGTGGTCTGTAATTTTTCTTTATTTTATTTGTTAAAACTTCGGAGTTTAAGTACTTATAGTAGTGTCGTTTTACGAATCAGGCAAACTATTGTTCCACTTTTTAGCTAAGGGCTTAAACTGGCTCAATACTAGAGGTGAATTAAATACCAATTGTCCTCGTAGAATGTGATATACAATTTGGATGTGCTCACGATGTTTGACCATCGTAGGTACAGTAGATATAAGGTGTGAAATAAGAAATAAGATTTGCAACTTTCGGCCTTAGTCTAATTAGTACAAGATGAAAATTTGAGTTTCTCACTCATTCTGTACGACATAATCAGGATTTACTTTTTCGTAGTTACCTATTATTATACATATTTATTATAAAGCTTTACTTATCTAAATAAATAGAGGTTTAAAAGAATACTCTTATTGTGTTGTTGATAAATAATAATTGTTTATTTATGTACTTTTAGTTCATACTGGTCTTCAACTGGATAGAGTACAAGCCAGCTTCGTACGGTAGCTACGTATACCCAATGTGGGCTGATGCTGTCGGTTGGACTATCGGTGTATTGCCTGTTGTGGTAGTCGTACTGATGGCCATTGATCAGATTTGCAGCGGACCGGATGATCTTACTATTATGGAGGTGCGCGACAGCATATCAGTATTTTGTTATTTATTTATGATCTTAATTAATTTACACGCGACTGCAATAGTTGATGACGTAATGTAATAATTACTATGTTGTGTAGAAAGCGCGAGTGCTTGCCCGGCCAACCGAGGAGTGGGGCCCTGCAGCTACACTTGGAGTATTGCGTCCTGAAACAGAGCTGTCACCGCCAGTGCTGCTACTGCACGGCCGCCCCGTGCTGCGCGAGCGTGGTGTATGACCCCCGCATACCCACCCGCTTGTGGCCATGCGGAAGGTAATGCCCTATTATTGAACAAATACCACACTTAAGTATCAACCAAACGATTCACATCTCATCTCCGAAAATAACTAAAATAATTACATTTTCAGACTTCTCAAGATGGAGGTGACTCTACTTCTATTACTAGTGGAATAGAAAGTGAAACTAAGAAAGCGATTGGAATATTGAAATCTAAAAGAAACTCAATGAAACGAAAAGTTCAAAGTCATGAATCAGACGATGCAGTTATAGAACCTTTGTTGCAAAAGGACAAAGAGAAAACGATCGTACCAAAACAAAGTGCCAAATATGATTTGATATCTAAAACGAAGACTGACACAGCTAAAAACGACAAAGAAAAACTATTACAAGATGACAAAACGCAAAAATCAACAGCAACTGATACTCGAAATATCAATGATTTATCTACTTCTATGTCAAACCATTTTCCAAAACCTACTGTATCAGCACCAATTCATAATCATATGAATACAAATGTATTTAATAACAATGATGGAAAAGGATTAGTTACAGTAAAAAGTCAAATCCTTGTAGAGATCGATGGAAGTAAACAAACTGGCTATAACCCAAGCCCATTGATTTTTACGACAGCTAAAATTCACACGAGTGGTAATACAAAACATATGGAACCACTTCAAGTCACACCTGTTCCGATATTATCAACTATAGAAGTTAGTGTTAAAAAAGGCACAGGTATCAATAACAGTGGTGAGCCTTCAGGCATCGTTACTTCGAATATATGTTCGACTTATACAACAATTCCCAAAAGTAATGCAAATATTCCAGAGAAAGACCAGATAGTAAAGCCTAGCCAGCCAGTCATGACAACAGTGCCAAATACTATATTTGATAAAGCTTCAATTTCCACTAATAATCAATCTGCTAAGAGTGGCGTACCAATAAAAGATCAGAAATTATCCGATACATTAGTAGCTAATAAAGATTCAAATAAATTTGCTTCTAAAACGTTAAAAGATGGTACGGCGATGGAGAAAATATCCAAAAATAATGAAATAATAAGCGATAAAGATGTTAAGCAGACTAAAATGTCACTGTCTCAACCTACAATTGGGAATAGTTCTGAAAAATCTAATATGATTGCCTCAACTGATGCAGTTAAACCTGCAATTACTTCGGTAAATACTAATATTAGTAAAGCACTTGATCAGGCGATGAAAAAAGATAAGATTAACATTTTACAGAAGACAGATCTAAACAAAAATATCAAACCTGTTGACAGTCTGGATTCTAGACAGTCTGAAACATTTGAAACAAAACTTGATCGTATAGATAAATCAGAAATGAATGCAACTTCAACTGGAGCTAAACAACTTCAACGACAAAAAATTGCAATTGATAAAGACGATCCAATGATGAAAATGAAATCAAACAATGATGGTTCACCCTTAAATGAGTCTAAGTTGGTAAAAAAATCCGAAGAAAATAAAAGTTATGGACCAAAATCAATGGCACAAATAAAATCTCCAACGGAAGAAATAAAATTGCCAAAATCAACAGGCAACAATGTTAAAATTTCTAGTCCTAATACTATAACTAATACTAAATCGCCTTCTGTAGCTACTGATGTGAATCCAATAATTTCGTCCTCAAATAACGCACTCTCGATGTCAACAACACCTACAACTACTATGGGCAACGATGCTTCTAATTCATCTACTGCTATTACGGTAGCAAAAGCTTTACCTACTAATGTCATAACCAATGGTAGTGGCGTTAAGTCCACCGACATAGCTTTATCATCTAATCCACAAACTACAAATGCCATAAACAGTAAGCCTACATCATTTACAATATCTAGTACAAACACAACAAACATTGCAACGGTAGTAAGTTTACCTAATTCTGCTCAACCAATGCAATCTACAAAAACTGCTAATAATAAACCAACACCACCAGTTAGTAAATCAATAGAAAGTTCTTCAAAGGGTTCATCCATATCAACAACGACTGCAAAGCCTGGCCCTGTGTCCACAGGTACAGCAAAAACTACATCTGTACCAACACGTGCTGTAAAGAGCCCATCTGTATCAACAAGCACTGTAAAAAGCACTCCTCTATCAATAAATACTACCAAAACTGTACCTACACCAACAAGTACTACAAAGAATTCGATCGAAAACATAATAAAAACGTCTCAATCAACAAATGTTGCTCAACCTGTACCTGCATCGATGAGCACAGTAAAAAAATCATCTATATCAACAGATACTGTCAAAATTACGCCTTTATCAAGTGCTACGGCAAAGAGTGTACCTATATCAACGAGTGCTGCAAAAAGTTCATCTGTATCAACAGATATTGCAGCAAAAAATAAGCCTATTTCAATCAATTCTACTAAAAATGCACCTGCATCGACAGCACCTACGAAGAGTTCAGCTCTTACAAAAAATAACATAAAAAGTACACCTGCAACAACGAATGTTACTAAAATAGGACCTGTATCGACAACGGTTGCAAAAAGCACACCTGGAACAACAAGTGTTGCAAAGAAATCATCTGTATTAACTAGTACTATGAAAACTTCTACATCTAAAAATAATGTAGCACCTTCCGGTAAAGTAAATGTTACTTCGTCCGCTCCGATTGGTACGTCATCAACTTTAGTAGCAACTGCAGCTCCAGCAGTGTCAACAACAACAGCAACAGCAGCTTTACCGATTATGAAAGGTGAAGCAAAATCTTCGGATCTCAGTAATGGCAACAAAAGTATGAAAGCTTAACTTATATCATAGTTGGATTTTAGATAATAAACCTGTCGCTCAATCCATAGATGTAATTATAATTAATTTATATGGACGTTAACATAATTCAATGTGAACACATAGACTAATAATATTATTACGTATTGTGTCAATATAGTCGACAGCAGCTTATATACTAGGTTGCACTTTGCACATGTCCTTTATAAATACTTTACTTCCTTCGTGCCAAATATACGGGATAAATAGTCTGTTACAACTAGCTGTAAATACATAATAACCAGTAAATTCTATAGACATACATCATCTTCATATAAATAAATATTAATTATTGCAAATTTCATTAGTACCTACTTAGTCAAATGCGTGTTAAAGTAGAAGTACTTAAGTATTAGAATAGAAATAGACGAGCGATATAACACATGTTATTTGCTCATAATAAATAAACGGAATTGAAAATAATAACTGATAATTCGTAAAGAATATTACTCTATGTTAAATAATTTATCTATGGTTACTAATTAATATATAATTTGATTTGAATGAAAGGAATAGCAGAGCAATACTACTAAGTATATAAGCATATTAAAATCAATACATGAAATGTAATACGTTGACAGACAAACGTAGTAGGCTAGTGGTGCTAAAATATAACAATATTTTTCATAGACAATATTGTTATTATATTTTCGATGCAATTTAGAGATGTACCTAGTTTCATCTCACATCGTCAATTTATATCATTATTTTATTGAAAAATATCAATATTTGAGATGGGATCTTATAAAATATTTCTACTTTTACCAATAGGACTTCTATTTATTTATTAAATAAAAAGAGAGAGATAATTTGAAAAACGCAGGGTAGGTTCAGATAATACAAGAAAGTTTATAGCAAAATACATTTCAATATTATACATTGATACTGAATTAAATTTAGAAAATCCCGAGGCTGTCGAGCTTAATTCAGACGTACCTATAAATGTTATAATTATAATAAATGAGCTCGATCCTGTCGGTCATAATATGGTGAAAGGAATTGTTTTCACATAATGTAATAAAATAAAATGATTAATATAGAGCTTGAATATGGCAAGTTATATAATATGAGCAAAAATATGTGGATATTGTTATGAGTTTGACTTTAATCGGGTTGTTCATGAAAAAAGAGTATAATTATATACAATATAGTTTATATTTAGGGTAAACACTGGTATTTTTGATCACTTTGAAGTTATTCAATTATAAGTTGAGGTTAATTACAAAAAAAAAGTTCTAGGCACATCGACCATATGGATTATCACTTGTGTGAGTGTCAGTATGTCCTTAATGAGAATACGTCCGAAGTTTTCTTTCTACTTCGCCTTTCACCATCGTCACCTCATCATCATCATTATCCTCCTCTAAAGATTTCCACAGTATTCATCGCCATTCGGTTCATCGGCTGCTGACAAATTTTACCAGTTTATCGGTATACCTGTCGTTTAATACTTGTATATTTTATTTTGTTTACGGATATTCTAAACTTTAAGATCCCTATTTTCGAATTTATTCTTGGTATCTTTCTTCGTAAAACTTAGGTTCTTGCGTGCTCTTTCTTCTATACGTACCTACGTGAATTAGTCTAAAAAGATCTTTAATACTAGTGTTTACCTTAGCTAGTCACTGACTAATCATCAAGATGTAAGGAAATTGGATCCATCAAACAGAATATGAATATACACAAATTATTAATAATACCTAGTTGTGCCTATTACATTGATTTACAATTTGGAAACACGCACGATTTGTATATAAGGTCTATTATTGTCATTTATTAACACGAAAATATCAAATTAAAAATTCTGACAAATTGAGTTTGAAATTTTACAGTCCGTCAAAAAGGCTCTTCAGAATCGACATTATAAACATTACTCATTTACATTTACTAAGCCAAAAACTAGCTGCCAATTTTAATCAATTCTTGACTTAAGTCACCGATTACACGTACTGCCTAGGTACCAAAGGCAAAGATCCTCTAAGATTATATTGAGAATAAATATATATATGTAGATATTGTAGATACGTCCAACTTAATGTATTCCGTCTGCAAATGCACAATTACTGCACAATTGTTTTTTAAATACTCGTGTGTACTTATTCTAGTCGCGGTTGACACCAAACAATAGATATGATATTATGTCGGCTATGCAACATTATAGGAGTTTAAAAAAAGGAAAAACACGATCTATATCTAACACCTTTATTTCAAAACATCACTGAATTTCTATTAAAAGAAAAGGTATCGACAAAATATATGTTATTATAGTGCCATAAAACTGAAACATAGTTTTTAGTTATATAAGGTAATTTAAGTTATTTTTAAAGTCATAATCCGAAATATCTGAATTCCAAATGTTTATAAACTCAAAACGGTTTAAGTAAGCGACTTGTTTTTAAAGCGTAGGTAGGTATTATTTCTCCTATCTGTATCACTCTGTTTCATAAATGCCCGTGAAAAACAAGATGAATATCTTACCGTTGTACTTGAATATCTGAATTCAAAACTAATATTGATGTGCTTGCATGGATACATCAGCCCCTCTGACAAGACAAGAGGCATAAACGGTATTCGGATATAATAAAAATAAATATTTGGGATTTGACATAAGAGTGTAACAATAAGTCGTAAAGTTGCGTCAAATCCCATACATTTGCTTTTTATTCTATTCGATTCGACTACCGTTTATGCCACTTTTCTAGAGGGAGAGGATAGACTGAAATGTCTTTGAAACATACATATATTATGTCATTGGTATGGTGTAATTTGTGCAATTATTTAATTTCTAGTTTATAGTTTTAATCATATTTAATTATGTTGAATTCTGCATTCGCTGTAGATTTAGAGACAAAGCGCTGTCTCATTAATTTGTATAATGAACTATTTCTGATAAACCTAGTACAAAATGGAAACGATTCATGTATTAATAAACTCTTCTTGTAATAACGTTATTGAGAGATTGTTTATGAAATTGATGGTGTGGTAGTTTATTTCTGATATTATTAGTATGACATATTTGCCCTGCGTAATTATAAAAATATTACTCATTTTAATTTCTGTATCATATTGATTTAAAAAAATATTATGCCACAATGTCTCCTTTTGTTTTTTTGTTTTAAGAAAATCTATGTATTTTTTAAATGGCTTAAATTTTTATTTAAATTTCAGATTTAAATAACTATGTCAATAATATATCAACATAAAAAATATGTGTACTGACGATATACCTACCTATATCTATGTTAGTTTAGACATGGCGATGGCGCCACAAAATGGGTGTATTTTAATTACTTTTCCAGTATAATAAGTACTTGGTTGAAGTTTAATGTGGCAGCTAACCTATATTGTAAGTTAGGTTTTGTTCAGCTACTGTTTTCGCGGACAGTTATTATTATGCACTAATTGCACTCGGTACATTAAATATAAATAAATACACAATATGTACTTAAGTAGAATACATATTATTATTATGTTGAGTATTTTAAATGTTAGAAGACTTAGTAATTTTCACATTTCAAGTAATTAAGTAGTCAAATGTCATAATTTGTATCTAATTCTCTGCGTGTTAATAGATATTATTGGAAATGAAAATATACTACTTGTTTATTAGGCAACAGTGAGTGACAGTTTTATAGGACTAGATGCTTTTGAAGTTATAAAAGTTATTTGCACTGTTCAAGTATAATTAAATTCAATTATTAAATTTGAAAGGTTGCGTATGTAGGTACCTTAACTTACTGTAGATAGATATCAAGTTCGTAGATTAGATTTGTCGTTTAGATACTTTACTCAAATTGTAGAATTATAGCATCTAAGTAAAGTAAATCTAATAATGGCATTAAGTTGGTATAATTTTTTAGATGATTTTATTTTGATAAATATCAATGTTGTATTCCTGTAGGAAATGATTTATCCTGTAGGAAAATGGTTTTATAAACGAACTTACCTAAATTTATATGATTATTGTAAACGTAGTTCACCTATTTCTTTTTGAATAGGTACCTACCCGTTTAGTTTTTCAGACACCTGTAAGGTTATTGTGTAATCTAGGAAATGGGCTCATATATATGTAGAGGTAGCTGACCCTGTACTTTGAAGTGGCGAGTGGCAGCTGCTATCTGCTGCAGCAAGAGCGACCTGGATGGATGATCAAGGGTAGCGAGGTGACGACCGATACTGGAACTCACCGATACAGGGCAATGAGTGTATTACATACATATATAGTATATATGATATAATATCTTAAATACGTACGTATGTTTCTACGAGGCAATTAATGAGCCTAATTGAATAGAGTATCGTTGTTGAACTTGATGTATTTTAGATAATTATTGATCAGATCGATGTTATATAGATGTTTATTGTAAATATTAGCTTTAAATGAAGCTAAGCAAGTATGAAATGGTCTAGAATGTTATAGAAGGCTGTATTTTTGGGTGATATTTTAGAAAGGATGGCGTCATATCTTTCTGAATATAATTTAAATAACACAAAAATAACAGATATGATGTGAGAACGGAAAGAAATGGTAATGATGTGATAATGATGGATTTTAGTTCTAGTCTTGTTGTGCTATTAATAAAATATGTTCAAATGTGGTTATTGCTTGTTTTATTCTGAGCTACTAATTACCTGTTCTATTTGTTTTATACCTCATGGGTGGTAAACAAGCATACGGGCCGCCTGATGGTAAGCAGGTAGCATAGCCTATGGACGCTTGCCAGACGCATACCAGAGATATCATTTGCGTGTTGCACCATTGTGACCCATTTTTAACACCGGCAGGGGTATTCCGTAAGAGCTAAAACCGAGCCTCCGCAAAAACCGAGCAAAATCTGGCTGGCAGATTGAAAATCGGTATTCCGTAAGAGCCCTTTTTGACGTTTAGTTAATAGATTGTGCCGTCCCCGAGCAATCACAACTGTCAGTTTTGCGATCACAACTGTCAGTTTGCCATCGCTGTTTCTTAGAGAATCAGCGGCGGGTTTTTAAGATAGAGTATCCCTGGGATAGGAAAACGTTTCTTTTAAAACGCAAACTGACCTAGAGACCTGTACCTCAGGAACACAACTTTAGCCTTGTGTGTAATTATTGGGTGCTAATTAAACAGGCTTCTTTTTAGTATCATTATTCGCCCCCAAAAATGTATGTTGCCTTCTAAATTACTAAGTCAGCCACAATTAACGAGCATCAAAATAATACTATCTTAGCCACTAGTTATCTTCTATGTGAACCACTCTAAATACTATTCAGCATAATGATTATTTTTTAGCATCTAAATTTGTAGCATGCATTCTAATAGTAAACTTCTAAAATACTATTAAATGACATCAAAATATATATTTATTTAGCATCTAACTTTTTAACTGAGTACGTTTAAAATGTAACTCATCCCATATAAATCGATAGTCAAAATTTTGCTAAAAATGTCATCAAATAGTCGGTATATTGGCCACTAATATTATCAGAAGCTATTGAGGAGATACAAAATAAAAGACTTTA
Organism: Trisateles emortualis; assembly: GCA_947095525.1. Taxonomy (NCBI): domain Eukaryota; kingdom Metazoa; phylum Arthropoda; class Insecta; order Lepidoptera; family Erebidae; genus Trisateles; species Trisateles emortualis. The sequence goes on along the minus strand of OX352736.1, from coordinate 11,480,578 downwards.
TTTTTGAAAAATCAATTTGTTTATTGAATAACCATCATTTTACTTATAGAAATAATAGAAACATATGAAAAGGGCTAGTATTTAAACGAGCGACTATAAATTCAATTTATGGGTGTCCAAATTACTGAATATGGCGTACAGAAATACTAAGTGAGTGACAAACTAAGGGCAAACACAAATTCAATTTATGGGTGCCAACATTACTGAATATGGCGCACAGAAATACTGTATATGGGGTACAGAAATACTAAGTGAGCTAAAAACTGAGGGCGAACACAATTTATAAAAATTAGCGCTTCGCCGGCCGCTGCCGCGGCACGCTCGCTTCGCTCGCTCGGCTCGCGCGTTGTTAGGGTCACAGTTCTAACCTAACCTAACCTACTTGTCTGATAGCATCTCGTTTCTGGTAGCAAATGCATGAATATATAATAATATTCAAATGCATGACTTTCTAGTCGGTCACTTAGTAATTTAGTCGCCCACCTATTAATTTAGTCGCAGGGCTAGAATTTACAGTATCTTATTTCACGATAAAAGAATATGATGTATTATTTTACATGCTAAGTTATAATAAATGGTGCTTTCTGTAGAAGCTTGAATTATATTTTTTTGAGGACATTGCGTAGAAGCTGTAAAACGTAAAATGGTGACGAGATGTAAAATCCGTGGCCGAGTTAGTAAATTAGGTGGTAATGCATAAATAAGAAGGACAAGTCACAATAATTGATGATCTTTACTTGACGCTTTCTATAGAATATTTAGCGGGCGTTGTAAAAAAGACGAATTAGTTTATTAGAGGCTATGTCATTTTCCCGTTGCTTAGTAATAAAATTAGAAGTTTAATCACGTGTCCAATAAATATTTTTGTGGCTAGACTTATAATTTCCCGTAATTATTTGGCTGTGGTCTTCTATAAGGTAAAGGTCCTTTGGGTTTCCTCGCAAATATGGTACTTTACTTCTCTTGAAATTCACATTGGTACCGCCCCATGTAATTTTTTTCTGGCATACGTTTTTCTGGAGCAAATCTAAATCATTGAAATCACATAATACGTTTTGAAGCTACATTGCCACAAACAAGTAAAAACAGGCGACCTAAACAAAATCTGTGCGCCAAATTATGTTGACCATGAACAAAAACTAATTATGCCTTGGTTGACAAAACGTAACTCATTGTCCTAATACATTAGTAATGTCTTCCTTACCAATCACGGTCATGGCCACCAATCTCAACAATGATGCTGGAGATATTGTAATGCACAAGTGTGTGCGTGGCTGACCCAAAATTATACGTTTATCAAGAGAAACTTTTTTCGAAAACAATCTAGACCCGAAAATAATTCAGAAGCAATAGTCTCTGGAGATAGACAGTTAGAGGAGCTAATCCTAATTGGAAATGGTGGAACACATGGTAATACATTTATTATATGAGCGCGATGTATCATGAGGCTCATGTTGGACCATTTTATCTTATATCATCGTCATTAAAAAAGTTGAGGAGGATAAGACCCAAATCGGATCCTTGAAGGACACCTAAATAAACTGGATTTCTATATATGGTAACTGTTTTGTTTATTGATCCTATCTTGAGAATAAATGGGTCTATTACCATTTTATCCATTCAAGATAAAGATTTACCTTTACCTTTAATGAAGACTGCCTCTGTGGTCCAGTGGCCGCAGTATGCGCCTGCTGTGAACTGTCAAAAACTTTGTGTGACCCACAAAGCGTTGGTCTGAGTCTGGGTGTAATTTGTGTCCGTTAATTGTATGTTTGTAAAGTCCCCCGCGACACAGAGCTTGTTCTCTAGTGCGGGAGTTGTATTTTCAAAGAAGAAAAAAAAAAGTCCTGTTTACCTGTTTTAGATAAAAGTTTAACTGTACCCTATATTTCGACTGACTACCATTTTAATTTCTTTATTTAGGACTAGAAGTGTATGTCAAGTTTACATTTCGTTAAATAAAATTTACCAGTCATATATTTGAGTCTCTATATGTAAATCATAATGAGTATACAACGAGGACACGTAGTTAGTCTCTGTTTGTCAGTTACACGCGTAACACAAGCAATGAGTTATTAGCTTCGAATCGAGCACCTAGGTAAAGGCTTTATCTTGGTGACGTCGAACTTTCTTTAAGTGATTTTATTTTTTCTGTCATTCGTGTTGGGGCCGCGGTGTACGCACGTCGCGGTCGCTCTGCCCGCACTTCGCGTCCTACCGCGAGTCTCGAAGTTCGTGCGCTCGCAGTCAGCTCGGCTGCCGTCACCGGCTGACATTGCCGCCACAAACCAACCGTGAATACAAATTTTAAAACCGTAAAATCATTCATCTCAACAAGTTTCGTGTGTAATATTTTGTTGAACAGTGAGTTAGTGAAGTAAAAACATTAGATTATGTACAGTCAAGTGAAATGAATGACGATGCTAATATGTTTCCTTGTTTTAATTTATCATAAGTGAAACACTGATTGATTAAATTGCATTTCGAATACAGGTGAGTTATTATATTTAATTATTTTCTAAATTAAATACTGTTATTATTTTTGAAAGAACTTTGCTTCTTACTACGATTGTATTCGTAAATATGGCTAGATAATCAGCATCATATCTAGATAAATCTGTCAGTAATCTTTAAATATCAACATTATCTACACAATCAGATAGGTACCTACGTTTCTAAGTTGTAGATATAACTTTGACATTCGTTCCGTCAAGTTATCTTAAGCTATTTTAGTGTCGATTATCCCCAACTCTCGAGTATTATCACTGGGTATTATAACCAACTAGATAAACACACGAAACCGTAAACGCTCGGTCCAGTTTTTTATCACGTAGAATGCATTGTGTATATAAACTGCCTTCCGATGTTTTTATAAACAGTTATGTTGACTCGCTGTGACTAGTTTCACGAGATAATAATAAATTGAGAACTAGTTTAACATCCAGGAGGGGCATTCTCTGTTCATTTCTCCAAACCAACATAATAAAGTTACCGTTATTAGATAATAAACCAAAAAAACACTTTTTGCTCTTCAGTTAAATTTTAAAATGTCGGTGGGTTCGTTAAGATATTTTTTCCTCATCACCATCAAGACCAGCGATAGGTACTTTCCATAGCCTCATAATAATATGTATATTTTGTTATTGTTTTAGTAATTTATTTAATGTCTTCAATTTATATCAAATAATGAAATTAATGAAGGCATCTTGCCAAATAGTGGGTAGGTGTCTATTCAAGCTTACTTGCAATGACTCAGTTAGCTTTGTAATTCAGTATTCACTCAATCTGTGGACCCAGTTTGATACCTAACTAGTTTTGGGCGTTACTCCACCGATCGATTTCTACATAGCCTGCATTCCTGGACACAACAAAAGATTCAGTAGCCCCTGATAACGAAACATAGTACTTAATCGATTGCAATATAAATTGACTTCATTAACAAAGTACAGGCCTACCTATTGAATTAGTATCAATAAATAGGCAATTGAAATAAGGTGTGGTGGTGATTATAAATAGTAATTCATGTAGAAAATAAACCGACTGGCTTTTACCAAGTTATATGGGAGCGTGTGAACTGAAACCGCGGCGCAGCGACGTCTAGTCCGTCAGCTCACTTTCCATCCATTCATGGAGTCTCCAACTTTTTTTCCAGCGATTTCTTTCGGCCCTCTCTATGTGCATGTTGGATTGCCAGCTTTCTTCTTTGTTTGTGTTGTTCACTCAGGTTTACGTACTATATTACATTGTTATGTCTATAAAAACATTACGCAATTATATTATTGATCAAACAATTCAAGATTCTCAAATTTTTGAGAGTATCTAATCCTCACTATTAACGTTTTTACTCCTAATATTTTTCTTTATAACCGAATAGTTTAAGTAAATATCTGACGTAGCTCACCTAGCACGTGTATTTGAATACATAATACCCAATTTAATTAAATAAATATGTGTTTAAAACGTCAGTAAGTAAACCTATAGCAATGCCTATAGCATTCAAGCGCGATTGCATTACTTTATGTAATGAAGATGAACCCAAGATTTGCAGTCATATCAAGATGTGTTTGATTGTGCAAGATTGCAGGTTGCGGTCTATGCTTTGTACCGGCATCTATGGACCTTTCTGCACAGATTACGTAGTTGTTACGACTTACGACGCGTCGGTCTCATTATTGGGCTGGAAAACATTTCAACATTGTTTAATGATAGGAAAAGAACCGGTATATTGAACGCTCCTGGATTGATCAGTAGCCACTTGTATCTATGAGGAGTATCGGCCGGAATAATCGGTCAGGCATGCGGCCCAGAGGTCGGAGGCGGTTAATTGGCGAAGAGTCGCTACGGCCGGTTTGTCCGGCGGTCGTTGTTTTATGGCATTCCTAGTCTTGTAAGCTAGCTGCGCTACACTCAAACACCATTGCTAATTCTGTTAAGTGGCACATCCTTCTCTTTGTTTAAAAATAAACATTTTTAGAAGATGTAAGTATGTGTGTAAACATATACGTAGATATTTATTAGCGACGAGTCAGCGTGTAATACAATCCGTGACGTGTCAGCAATACACGAGTGAGGCTTCCCGGTTTAGCCGGAAATTAAGAATCCCCTTACCGTTGCATGAATCGACTCCCCCAAAAGTTTTAGTTTTGTATCCTAGCAATATCGATCTGTTATTTGTTTATCAGTCACCGCGGCCATGTTGTAACACCTTTTCACAGATTAGTACAATCTAACATAATAATATTGAATGACTTGGAATGAAGTTTTTATATATATAGCCCGGGGTTTAACAATCTTTATCCTTATAAGGGTTGAATTTATAAAAAATCTTTCATACCTATGCTCACTATGTAACAGATTGCATTTGTACTTTTGAGATTACGTAATTATTATTCAGTGAGTGGTATTTCGCTTTTATATATAGTACCTATATAGATGAATGAATAACTTTTTCTCGCAGCTTCGTGCCGTTTTTCGTTTGCAAACTAAATTTACCATATATTATTTTCCTGTATATAAACAGTAGTTTGTTAGCAACAAACATCTTCAAACTTTTACATTTATTAATATTTCTACTTATAAAAGTGTATCTATTGAGCGAATTTGGATTTTACGCTTAAGGAAAAGAAATCTAACAAACAAAAACAAGTTTAGTTTCAAGGATAAAATAGTAATAAAACAGATTATCCGTGATCTTGATGCTAACGTGGATTTAGGGCCGTTGATCTCAGTGACGGAAAAAACGGGGAACAGTTGTCGACCGGGGCGGTGGGGATTCATGGTCGAGTGCCCTCGCCACCTGCGCCGCTGCGTCACACCGTACTTACACCACCCGCACTATAAACTATTATGATTACTATGAGCTAGCCTCACGCAATATCGCACACTGTCTAATGTCAATTCATTATTGCCTATGTAATGACTGTGTGTAACCGTGTGTTTGCAGCAAGGATCTTGTTATACTGTGTTGTATTATAATCTCTTTTGTTCGCCAAATGTTTGAGAAGCTTCGTATTGCTTTATCTATTTCCAAATATCCACATTACTATGCCTATAAAATATCAACTGTGTTAATCAAAACATAAGGTTTATTTTAGAATGACTCAATTACTAAAAAGTTTGGAAGCTTCTAGTCAAACCTGCCTAATCAATTAATCAATGTAAAGTTGATAAACAATAAAATGTTCCTCCACTGAGTATAGTGTTTCAGTTGACTCACTTTGCATGCAAATTCAAATAAATATTTAAAACATTGTGCTTGGTGATTGAAAAAAGTAAGTTTTTTGCCAGTTCTTCTCATAATTATATAATCTACGCTAGTCACAAACTACAAGCTAGATTTAAATGTGGTGTCCTAAAAATGGAGTGGTCTTGCTGTGGTCATCTATTGACGAACTGACCGCGTCAAGTTTACTTAACCTTGCAGTTCTATCGGTTCACATGGCAAGTACTTAACTTCGAGCCCCTTAAACTCTTATAATATTATACAAATGCTTAACAACGCATTGGCTATGTTCATCGGCCGTCAAGGTAGACCACATAACATCGCAGCATTTATACCTTAGTTCAATTGAATACATAAAATAAGATAGACATCTTGTCTTATTGCTATACCACTAGTATGATCTTCGGTATTACTTTTATACATATACATAACATGAATATGTAACATATTAAATAACCAATCCAATAACTTTAGTATAATTACCAACATTGATTCAAATTGCACAGTCAGCAGTTTAAATATTAAATGATCACAATAATTACATTCTTCCTTAATAGGTCAGTTAAAAAGAGTTCCGTATAAGTAACGCGGATAAAACATTTTGTGGCAAGTGTACCTTTATGCAATTCTATTAAACTTTCACTAGCACGATACTGTCATATTCTTGAATAGTTCGTTCTATCAGTTGGTTTCGAGGGAGCCATTCCAATTATTTCGAATTTGTTGCTAACTGTTCTTATGTGAACAAAATTAACAAAAATTATATTTGAACAGAATAAAATGGCGGTAATTTTTTGATTCTCAAAGTGGTTTTTATAAAACTTTCTACATAAGTTTTATTCACAAACCGACGATACTATTTTCTTAAAAACTTTCTGATTACCTATTGAAGTCTAGAAAAAACCAAAGATGGCTTAGATGAAACAAGCTAAACAATAAAAGAAAAAAATGTATATTGGGTAAAATGTTGAATTACTTTTGTATCAATATTGTTTCGATGTTTGTTGTCGATGGAATAAGCCAGGGTCATTTTTACTCTAATGACATGTATGATGAACATGTTGATAGTCAACCAAAAATAATAAACAGATGGCTTGCGGTAATTTAAGCAAACAATCTGTATATTATATAATAATATACTTATTGTGTGATGAGTATGATTATTTGTTCTGTGTCTGATGATTGTTTTGTGCCTGGGTGTAATGTATGTAAGCTATGTGTGTATTTACAAATATATAAATATGTTTACCAGTTGTCTGGATGCTGTTGTACAGATGGTACGGATCAGTCGTGTTTGAAATGACCGCGTGTGAGTTATCTCGATATATTATTATTATATACAGGGTAATCAATATACCTACATAATAGAGAAAATAATTATAATCAATTTGAACATTCCATGTATAACCTCTATTCTATAATGTGATATTATCGTACTTATTATTAAAACATGCTAAGTATACCTTAATACTCATCAGTAACTCGTTAACTAGTCTCAAAGTGGAGAAAACTAGTGTTACATATGTGTGTTAAACGGTCAATTTTCTTTTTATGCATAGTAAGTACAAGTTAATTAAGGTTAATATCAGTTGTCGCAGTGTCAACGAGTGTGGCGAACATTTGCAGCGGAGCAAGTTGCGGGAGGCTCAGGCCCAGAGGTCATTGTACCGCTCGCCGAGGAGGCTGCACTCTAATCCTCGCCCCTTACCCCACGCCACCCGTCCTCACCTGACACCCGCAAACCCGCATCCTTTATCATTCCTACTTCTTTATAACAAGGATAAGCCTTTGATACTTATGTTGAAAAGTCAATTTGTTTGCTGTTTCGCGAAATATAGGCGGGTATGTTCTCTGAAGTCCGTGTGTGAATAGTCTATTGTACGTTTTCCTTGGAACAGATATAGTTTCAGATGACCATTTCTCTGATGATTTATAGGTATCTATATTTGTACATTACCTGGGCGACCGAGATTTGTTTTCTACATTTTTAAGTTTATTTAGTTATATTAATATTTTCAGGAAATACACGGTACATAGTTTAAGATGCAAAATCAAATATGAAATTTGATCCATATCGTTAAAGTCATTTTCGAGATAGATACACAAAATAAATTAACAATTATATACACTATACAAGAATGAAGTTAAAAAATATTAAAGCATCATTAAAATCAATCAATTTATTAAATAATTATGTGTTTTTTTAACTTTTAAACAACTATTACACTGTTTAATGTTTTTACCTAATAAAAATAAAACTGTAAATGTTTGATCGTTTACCAGGCCCTTTGAATGTTAGGTAACAGCTGACGTGTGACCTTATTGTGCAAATGTTTTGTTTAAATAACAATTTTGATAAATACCTGTCGCTTTGTTATTATTTTGACGAGCAAACTTACATAAATATAATACTATTTGACCTTTTACATTGTACCTATTGTTGTATGATAATGTCAAGGGAAATAGCGGAGATCGTTTCTTAATGCCCTTACCGTGCAATGAATAGATGAAATCCATTCAGTTGCAATTGGCAAAAATGTCTTATCAACAAATTTGTATAGGCAGTTTTGGGCATTGTTGGTTGACAACGTCATCGTAGCTTTAGGAAAAAAGCTTTTTGTAAAGCACAGTTTGACTGATTGATTGTAGTTAGTTCCGAAGTACGTAACTTGGAACTATTATATAATTATATATGTGAAACATACATAATATAACATTCCAAAAAGTATTAAATACTTTATCAGTACAGTTGCAAGAGGTTGAATAAAAATATTGATCATTGAACCCGGGTGAACTCGGTACAGGCTGCTAGTAATTTATATTTTTAAATGAAGAAACAATAAATAATAAAGGTCAAAATTATCTATGATGAACCTACGAAGGTCCTTTTTTTTATAATAGGTACTTTAGATTCCTGTTATACAATTAAACCATTAGCATTGTTGTGGCGAACGGGCATTTCGGACAATTGCATTCCGCACTTCGATCATTTGCATGCTTAAACATTACTAAAGATTTCACTATAACTTTCGTTTTATTCAATTTCTGTGACACCTATACGTTAGTACCCACGTATATTCCTTTAGCCGTATTTAAACCACGTAGCATATATGGTATTTAGGCTATTTCGCACTGACATAGACCGTGTTCGAATTTTAGTACATCGATTATGTAGAACATGTAACGTATATGGTGAATTTAAATATTCCAAAAAGGAAATCTATGCACATGCTAATGCAATTAAAGTGTTGGCTTGAATTGGACTAAATTCATTTAGAATGTCAAGGCAAGACAAGTAGGCCAACAGATATGCGAGCAGCCAGCCCGGGTAAGGAACTCAACTTACAGAAAACAACAGCCAAATTTGCTAAGAAGATAACTACCTACTTTATTTGGGCCATAAAAGCCCGGTTTCGTGGGAATTTTCCCCAAGACACACTTGTGTGCGTCCTAGTGAGAGAGTGCAGGACAAGACTTATATGTTTCCCTAGCTTTCACTAACGTAAGTTGTTAGCCTATGACGCGTGTTTTTAAAGCCTAATTTGTATAAAATATGGTAAATGACGTGTGTTAGCTAACGTAATATATGTATGACGAAGAACCAGAACCCGCAGCAACACGATTATGTTTATATTTTACGACTGATAAGCGACCGCATAGGTAATAGGCAATATACTATATGACGTCAACAAACCAAATCGTAATATCAGTATCCATGTTCTTTATATTGAAATAACTTAAATAAATCATAATAGCAATATTATTATAATAGAAATAACATAACGTAGGTCCTTGCGGTTGATACACTACACGGGAAAAATCATGTGCGCCCTAGGTATAAGTCGGTTATGCACTCAGACGAAGATTATATACGATTTCTTTGGAGACATATCTTAGCAAAATATATATGATAAACTAAATAAACATAATAAATATAAATAAACTAAATAAATTAATCCAATATGATGTTTAATGTAGGTAATCGATATGATGTTATTCCTTTTGAGACCTCAGTGTCTAAATTATTCACGCGTTTATGTCTAATGAAGGACAAAGATAATGTTAAGATTGTGAGGCAGACTTGACACAACAAATGAATACGTTAACTAAAAACTATGCTTCAACACATTGTAAATTATGTGTTTAAAACGTATTAATTTCATAAGTAACTTTCATAATGTAGTAGTAAGTACTCATGTGTAGACGTTTTTAAGAAGAGCGAAACTCAACTTGATGCATATTATTTGCTTAAAAGGTGACTTTATAACTCTGCTGTTATATTTATACTTTTATTATTAAAAATAAACAATATTATTATAGTATCTATTAATAATACCAGCTTCATATAATTGTATATATTATATAAATAACTAAGTATCCGCGTAGATCAATAGTTCTGCAAATTCGGTGCGGTTCGGCAAAGATAGTGGTGAATACTATTTTTTTTTAAATAAAAAAATAGTATTCACACCCTTTGTGCCTTGAATGGCACATGAGGTCGGTGTTCCTAATCGGAAATAATGATTACAAAGTTATTGGTAGAATGAAATGTATGTAGAAAATGTCGAGTTGGTAGAATTGGTTTCCTTTGTATAAAAGAACTTTGATAAACATTAAACACATAATAGAATTTCGTTTGCCGATAGTTCAGACACAATATAAAACTAAACATTATCTTTCGTAGTCCTTCGTTTGGAATATAAAGGATCATCAACATCGTGAGGAAATGTTTAAACAGTAATTCAGTGTGTGTATATAAAGATCTTTTAATTCTTGACAGAAGAGAGGAAATCTTTGCTTAACAGTAAATACTTTTACTTTTATGCAGTTTGACTGCATGTGTGGTTTAATAGTTTAAGTGATCATTACTTCACACTGCGCAACCTATTGTGGGTCTGATCCCAACCTAAGATAAAAATGTATGTGAACCGTGAATGGTTGCTCCAATTTGGTAGCTTTAATTTTGGTAAAAACACCCGCAATACGGGGATTATTCCCTAGTGCGGGAGTTGTTTTCATCCAAGTCATTAAATAATTCTTAAAAATGACGTTAGAGAAAAAAGTAATTGTATTGCGTGTTGATCAGATAATAACAACATAGAAACATTTTCTATCGTTAACAAATCAAAGCTTCGTTTATGTTCTATATCAAAACGATTAGTAATGCTTTTTATTTTATACTGTTTTTACTAAAGCGATGCGTTATGATAATAGAAGAGAAATAGCTGTGTGAAAAATTCCAAATGCATACCAGCAGTGTAGGATAGAATCTATGTATATATTTTTAAGAATTTGCAGACATCTAAAATAAAATGAATGAATACAGGTTTCCAGCGCCCATTTAAGAATGCATTTTTTAAGAAAATTTGATTAGGTTTTTCTATCCTGAGTTACCGAATATCAGAAGTTCCTGATGTTACAAGTTTTTGCTTCGGCATTACGATAGTGATGCTCCAGCTATTGCAAAGTATTATTAAATGCTAATATTTATAACTAAAGAACTGACTGCGGCACGGACAATCAATTTACTCGGATATGGGTCCAAATAACATCCTTAAAAGCAAGTTAATAAAGGTCATTAATGTATGCGTGCGAGTGGAATAATGTAACGGTATTGTGACACACATTAACTGTTCAAATTATTCAAAAAACTGAAGTTAGCATTCTAGATTTTTGGAGTTGCTGCGATTTTTGTTTTATCTTTATATCAGCTTGTACAAATGTAGCACAACATATAAGTTGGCCCGCATTGAAATTTTACTACGAGTATACCTCGTATAAGCTATCTATGGCGAACAATGTTTAATTATTGGAAATTTTGTCAGTTGGTAATTTTATCCCCATGATACGTTAATCTGCACGAGGTAAAAATCTCCTAACTGACGTACATCATAATACTTAAACCTTTGTTCCTTTGAAGGTACACAGATTAAGAACTCGACTGCCTTGGTAGTCCAGTGGCCGCAGTATGCGCCTGCTGTGCACGAGGTTGAGGGTTCGATTCCTACACAGAACAAAACTTTGTGTGACCTACAGACAGCTGATCTGAGTCTGTGTGTAATTTGTCTCCGTTAATTGAATGTTTATAAAGTCCCCCGCGATACAGAGCTTGTTCTGTAGTGCGGGAGGAGACTTAAAAAAAAAGAAAAGTAATTGGTCTAGCCAGGGTTTAAAGTTTTGATCATAATTAGCATTCGTAAACCACTATAGTAGGTACATATTATATAAGGATTTATTGATTTAATATTTAATTATTGACCAATTAATTAACGCGAGTAACTCTATATTTGAAAGTTCGTCAACTTTTCTTTACACTTAAACCGCTTGTTACAGATACAGAGTATGTGGATAATCGTCATATTTATATCTTCAAGTACTTAACTAGCCTTTCCTTTCGTCTGTAGGTAATGCGAGTGGGCAATTTTCAACCTTTTGATAATTTAACACAGAGTTTTAAATTACCAACCAGATTTACTGTTGTGGGTTAAACATTTATTGATGTTTGGAGTGGCCCTTTATTGGTCGTAACTAATACAAATATGTCTTTATTTGCAGTGTGAAGATGTACTCAACGTCAACAGCGTCTACGACGACGACGGAGTCTGGTCGCGCGGCTGGTGCGGTGGTCGGCGACCGGCGCGTGCGTGTCGTCAGACTTGTGCGCCCGCGACGAGCAGCACCTGCGTACGGCTTCGCTCTTAGAGGCGGTAGAGAGTACGCCACCGGTTTCTTCATATCCAAAGTGGACTTTAACTCCGAGGCACATCATCAAGGATTAAAGGTCAGTCAATGAAATCGCATAATTTTTGCTGAATATTGTTATACTTCGACGGCCTTTGTATGCTACAGATAGGTTATCATAAATAAACATTGACTATGATTGATTTTCCGTTTCAAGGCAATTTAATACGGAATACATATTATGTCACCCTATATCGTCAAACACATAAAATCAATACGATTTTACCATTATAGAATAATCTAAAATACAATATTCTCACATCTATAAACTTGTTGAAGAGAATGCGTCCATTGCGTTTGTTTATAGTTCACGCTCAACGTGAAAAGTGGCGTAACCTCAGAGCCATTCTCTGGGGAATATTCGCGATTTGATTTTATTACCCACTACAGTACGAGCAGAACATTTTCCAACGATTAATGTTCTGAGGCGAATAATAAACCTATGCTTCGACGAACGTCAAACACCTGGCAGTTTTGAATAGTGAACAAACGAATTTCTTTACTCAATAGATACTTTCAATTCTATTCAACCTGCCGTCGCTTGTTTTGTCTTATGTAACTAATCAATTTATTTAGTAACGACAACTATTAGTGCCTAGTGACAGTGTGACACTATAACAAAGCCATGTTATTGACAAAATAAGCTATAAACTCCACGGCTACGTGGAACGCTACAATGATCAATACGTGGAAACATTGTATTGGATTTTTTTACACTTCTCTATGTTCTTTTGTTTATTGGGCAATATTATGTTCCTTTCGTTCTTACATGAGCAAAGGGAAGATTTAATCTCTATTGATATTTTTTGTTGGTGTTACCTATGACACGTTCTCACGGTGGGCGAATGTGACTGTCCCGGCGAGGTACTAGCGGCGCTTGGCGGTTAGGCGCGTGCGAATAACTTTGTTCACAATTAAACCACCAACTTGCTTCTGTGCAATTACATACATCCGAGGCTGAATCACTGTCGCAACTCACGTTCTATTCTTTTAACCGCTCACGTAACCACCGTCAGTATTAATTCTTAAGCCACAGTTTTATCTCATGCGTAAGTCCATTTAACTCAATGATCAGCGTTGTCCCATGCTTGTGGGATTGTGGGTCATTTCATTACTTCGCTGTCATGAGCTGCGGTTGGTTTATTGGTTGACAGATGACACTAACATGTGATAGAGCAAATTACTTGTCGTGTTATTGTGTCAACTCAGTATGTTTTATTGAATCGTTCGTGACAGTTTTCTTAATGATAAAGATGTACCTACTCAATTATATATTAGGAACATTCTATTTTCCAAGTCTTTTAATTTAAGAGAAAGACTATGCTATATATACATACGAATAATATTAAAACCTTATTGAAAGTAACAAAGCCTAAAAACGGAAAACAAATAAATTAAATAATGGTTTTGTATATTATGTATATTTAAAAAAATATTTTAGAATATTTGAACCATTTAAATAAATTTAGATGCCTAGGAGATAACCAAGTGTTTTAATTCGTCCATTTGCCCATGTTGGAATGCTTGTCTCTTCTGATCAATGTATCTTTGCCCACTCCTACTGCCCTGCTTTTTAACATATGTAATTCAGGCCGTAAAATGACAGCCAAACATTATCACTTTTACAACCGACCTTTTAGCAAGCAATTCCTTCCTGCGGCCTTATCAATCTTATCTCATGTCTTGTCCATTGTAGAATAAAATCGCATATAAAATCAAGTAGAATCTCGGACAATTTAGTAATAACTCAGTTATCAAAATCGTTTTATTGTTTAAGCAATATTACTATCTATTTTAAATCATAAACATTTGCGATCTTAAGTTTACATATGATTTCGCTTCAAGTTGTGCAATGTTTGTATAATAATAGCAATCTTTATTGTTATAGTAACTTTACATCACACTGTTTATAGCCTCACTTGCGAACCTAGGTATTAATCACAAGTTGTTGGACGTCAGAAATAATATTATGAACAATAGTGACGTCATAGAAATTGACATGTCCTTCTCCTGACTGACTGATTGATTCGTTTAGGCACAGACCAAAATAGGCAGAGCCTATACTACAGGAATTTCGACGACATATTTTTATGTCATATGACCGTAAAGATTTCCTTTTTATTTCAGCTCTAAGGAGGGAATTGGCGTATTTGCTTATAAGCCTCCTTTTGACTTTGCCATTGTCGTAAAACTTGATACATATAATTCTTATTGCAAAGACAATTTTATATACACAATACATATAAACCTTGTTTTTACATTTACATTTAGCAAGCCCAGTGCCGATGAGAGCTCAGACGTTGCGCTGTCCAATAACTATAAAGTTCCCAACTGACGAAGAAACTACATTATTATGCAACAATAATAAATAATATAAAATAATAATATGTCAGCGAGTCGGTGGCGTACATTCAATAGATTTAAATATTTATTTAGACAACCAATAAATAATACATTGTTAGTGCCTGCCCACATCAATGTAAATACTCCTATATTGTCTTGAGCAGACGGATGTTTCAAATAATTGATTTGTCATTTGAACTTTGTTGAATTTTCACATGAGACCACCACGGTGTACATAGTTTAGTATAAGTACCTCTATTGTTCGAATCAACAATATTATTGATATTAAACAAAGTCACACATCATTAAAAAAATCCCATGATGGTGATTTATTTAATAGTACCTAGAACAATGTAATAAGATGAGACCAACCTATGCGGTCTCCCTGTTTATAAAACATCTATACTTTGTTTTGAGCACTCTTACTAATATTTAAATGAATTGAAAAGGGCGATAGGTCAATGAATAATTGGAAGAAAAGAGAACCGTGAGTACAGGCATTGTTTTTTTAAATAAAGAATAAGTTTTTTTTTTCAATTGTCTCTGGTGTTAATAATTAATGAGTAAAATAAAGTTACTGAACCTGTATCGTATTTATTTTTAGTGAAGTTAATACGGCATTATGCACCAATTATTTACATTAGTTTAAAACTCACAGACATGATCTTATTGTTAGTAAAACTTCTGGCATTACAACAATATCCAAAAATATTTTTTTTCTGATGATACCTGTAGAACCTTATAAAAATATTAGCAAGCTTAGGTTGCTATTGTTCAATATGACAGCGATCTCTTGCTTGTACACCTCGCAAAAACGAGTAATATCAGGCATATGAAATGAATTAAGAGTATTTACTGAATGCGGTATTATAGTACTATTCTCTGTCGTTTCCAAGTACCTAACGAGTACTCGTTTGCTCTTTAAAATCCCAGTTTCAATTGAAGAACTTGATCCATACCCATAACAAAGCCATATATAAAATTGATATAATCAACTTCAAAGAGAAATATACAACTCAATATAGACATGTACGGTAGTTAATACTTACCGTTCAATAAAGCAAGTTTATACTACTGGAACTTGATAGCATTAACTATAAAAAAACTGTAATTAGTACAGGAAACTGCATTATAATTAGCGTTAGTACTAACTAGTTATGATCCACTGTTTGTGAACTGCATTACGTCCTCGTAAAGAGAAAGGTATCAGTTTCTATAGAGCAAAAAAGTATCAATTTGTTTTTTAAGGGAAGTATAGAAAAATTGCGTTATAAAATCGTGAAACGTATCAATGGTATTGTGGTCAAGGACGGTAATGATAGTTTTGTATTGTTTTCGTGTTAGTACAGTTTGATATACAGCCCATGTCATATTTTTACAATATTAATATTTTGGCTATATTTGTAAGCGTCATAATAAATTATCTCTTATTAAATATATCTTAGGTGGTAAACTAACACAAAAGCCGTTATCGTAATGTGGTAAGCAGTTATCGTAGCCTATGGATGCTTGCAATAGCTAGGGCATCAAAAAAAAATAACGCCGATGTTTTGAATTATATGTGTCCTTGAGATAGGAAAACGTTTTTCATTTTTTCACTAATTCGAGGCATCATTTTCCTGAGTGCTAAACGTACTTATTTCGGACATACCACGCAAGCGTATAGCCGTGTGTGATAGTTTATAAGCTTTATTTAAAAGTGGCAATAAAACAGAATTGTTTGATTAGAATATTTACTAAATAGCAATTAAGATAAAGACCTTTTTTTAAAGATTTGTTTTACATGTCTTCGTATACTGAGAGGATTTACAGATCTAAAGTACCAATTTCAAGACCTAGAATGGCTGTCTTAAGATTATATAACTTGAAATTATCTAAGTACGTAATTTGTGGAAGTAATACTTAGCTTGGCAGTTATTTTTCTAACTATGTGTTGTGGGGTCAGGTGAAAGGTTATAGCTTTAGTAATTATGCATGATTCATGAACACGGTAGATTGGGATTTTACGCAATTTAACTCTTATTTCTAGCGACTCCCGCACTATGCCACAAGCCCTCTGTTACTTTCACACAATTCACCCAGACACGGAAAAAACATTTAGTTATAAATCACAAGTTTTGTACCATATGGGAACCGAACCCACAACACTTGAGGTATTAGTAACAAGGCGACCAACTTAACCACTAAACCACATAAAAAAGAGCCGAGTTTGTAACTATTTGTAACTTTAAATTGCGGTGATTATTTTTTAAATGTTCATTTGATTTCAGCTTTATGAATAAAGCACAAGGTTGATATTGTAGCAATTCAATATACTAACATTACACGAGATGTATGACGCTCACGTTTCGCCAGCTATGTTAGGTCTCATGTACTTATACCTAATAGAATGCGAGCCATATAGGCTCCGGGAGCTATTCCATAGTTCCAGTTAGTACTCATCAAAATCTACTACCTCCAATGATATTGTGAAGAAAGATAGGCTGCCTTCATACTGAGTGGTGTGTTTTGTTTTGTTACCATGTTTTAGTGTGTACTAGCTTATAGATTTCAAGTATCATTGCGATAGATAATACGGAACGTAATGATACAGAATGAGATAGTGATAGATAAAATTACGGTTGACGGTAACAATTTTCGCGCGCTACTGCGATATGTACGTCTTTCTTACTATAATATCATTGTCTATCTCCCGACCTGAGCAGTCGTAATCACTACTACGCAACTGAGACAGTTCTATGTAATAAATGCAATGCAGATGCGTTTTTAAAGAAGCTATTCCTATGATGCCTCAGATATTACAAGCGTTTATAAGATACGGTATCACTTTCCTGTAGTTATATGCTTGCTAATTAGCATAAATAAATCCTTACTAATATTATAAATGTGAAAGTTTGTAAGAATGGATGGATGGATGGATGTTTGTTACTCTTTCACGTAAAAACTACTGAACGGATCTAGATGAAATTTGGCACACAGATAGATTATGGTCTGGAATAACACATAGGCTTTTTGCAGCGATAACCGACATCCACGCGGGCGAAGCCGCGGGCAACAGCTAGTAGTCAATAATGTAATGCGCGTGCAAATCTTCTGGGATATAACAGGACAGCAAACTCATTATAATTTAATCTACGAACAGATTTGAATAAAAAATCTGTCTAAAAGTAATATTTTTTTACGTGACACAGACACAATTTTACCAAGGTGACACACTTATAAGAGATTAACCGCCATTCTGTTGTTGTTGTTGCCTTCTCGTTTGAATCACAAAAATATTTATAAATATGTATGAAGTATAATGCACCGGATATAGCTACAGTTTTATTCTGTAAGTACCGACTAAATTAAGTTCAGATAAAACTAGAGATGTATATCTCCAGTTTTGTGTTACAAGAGTAGACTATACACACAGCGGTGCTAATTCTTTGCCATCGCATTTTTGGCAACTTACACCCCATTGGGAAAAGTGGCAACTTTTGCTAGATATTTTACATACTTACATACATATCACGTCCTTCTACTCTCCCCTCCTATGGTACGCCAAGTGCTAGATATGTTGCCAACACAAATATTAAGTATTTTAGTAATTTTCTTAGTTGTGGGAAAAAATAGATTTAGAAGTTTCAGCTATGCGTTGATGTAATCAAATGGTCAGGTAATTTTCTTTTATTTATACTGGCAATAATTTAATTGTATTATTGTTGCAATATGAAATATCTATCCAAATTTATCACATTCGATTTTTGACTACACGTGTGTCATAATCTGCATAATTGTTTTGGTGGTTACCTCACCACTACGACTGCGCTCAGTATTATGGGTTCAATTCCCACACTGCGTAGATATTTGTGTGACGCTCAGATACTTGTTCCGAGTTTTGGTGTACATACTTTGCTATTAAATACTTCGGGTATTATTAACACCATTATGGTTTTTCAACTTTAGATTGCTTGAAGTTTCCACTAAGTTACACCAGCCGTGGTCACAAGCTGAATGGTAAAGTGATGTCACTACTTCGTTTCCTTATTCTGGAAGCATACAATGCCATAGCTACAAAGTTAGCAGGTACTTTAACACGCAACTGTAGAGCAACTGTTCGAGAAGCTGTATCGCTATATCGAAGTTTTCACAGATACTTAGTCTATATATATACAACGCCCAACGACTAACCGTTCAGCCACGGCCCTTCGTGCACTATCACCTAGCCTGGTCGGAAGATCCTCGTTTTTCGTTGGAGGTGTGTGTCAGCCTCCACATTGACCACCGTAAAACGGAGATTGTGGCCTATTCGGGAGATATTAAAAATCTAGCTGTTAAATAGTAGGCTCATGTAATCACCATATGACGCCGATGACCATATAAATTACACAAGAAAATTCGCAAGCAAACTTTCTATTTAAAAATTGACATGGGTAAAGAATCTAATTGAAGTGTTCGCCGTTTCATCATATTTAAACAGTTAAACAAGAATGCACATACATATTATTTGCAAGCGTTACAAAACTTTTCACACGATTACTTCCTCGACAAAGAAGTTACGAAAATTCACGTACATCCGCTATTATTAAACATCACAATGAGGTGTTTTGAGAAATTACCGAAGCTCTTGGGATGCGAATAGACTAAACACAAGTACAGCTTAGAACTCACTTGTTATAATAGTAAAAATGTTTGACTTGATGACGAGTGACGTAGACCACCTAGGTGTAGGTATTATACTCGAAACAATCATTTGTCACATTTGTGGATTGCACGGATTGAGGATGAACCCACAACACGTCGCGTAATAGTAAACGGTGAGGTAACCGACCATATATCTATGGTGTATATACGAATCTGTGTGTTTTATGTCTGTGAATTGTATGTTTGTCAAGTCCCCTGCAACACTGGGCTTATTACCTAGTGCGGAAGTCTTTGTAAAAAAAAATTCTGGCGACCCAAACATTACATAGGAAAGAAATGTACCAACAAATGGTTTCTGGATATTAATTTGTCAGTCCAACTTAAACCAAAATTTCTTAAAACGCAAATGACGGCATCATAGGCAATTTTTGAAAGACGTCAATCGAAGTGCTAGTATTTCACCTACACGTACTGCAGCGTATGTTTATATAATAATAATATTATGTGTTTGGAAAATAGTTTTTCTGTAAATATAACATTATGAAAGCCAATTCTAGCTACAAAGAAATCGTAAAGTGCATTTCTAAAAAGTTACTCTTACGATTTCTATGTAATGTATCTTAATGCACTGTTTTCATTTGTATGCTAATGATAAGTGGTTAAAATATACATACAAACTAACCATGTAAGTAAAGACTTTCTTTCGAAATTTCATTGAGTATTACTGTGGATAACGACAGGATGTAACTACAAAATATGTATAATATTAAAACACGTCTACTAAGTTCTCTTGCACGCACTGACGCAGGAAAGGGGACATTTAATCGGTATAATTATGTGACAACCAGGTAGTTTTGTTCCCCGCTAGGGTTGCCACATTAATTATATAAAGATTGACGTAAAAAAATGATTTTGAAATTTAAATGTCCTGAGGTTTCACTTTTAACTGAGTAATACCGCTAGTACACAATATATTTGAATTTTACTACAGACAAGAACTTTAACAATAAAAGTCCTGCAAATCCCTACATCTTAGGCCATGCAAGGTCCTTTGCCTCTGTAGATCAAAAAAGAAGCTTTTTCTGCTGAAAAAAGTCACTGCTGGACAGCTGATTCTCAATTCTTAAAGAGGCCAATATCCTTGAAAAGGCCATCCTCTCCAAGGATATTTCATCACAGCATTTGATTCTGAGCTGACCTCAACCAAAAAACTGTCCGCAATCGATAAAGTAGTTATACATAATATTAATAATAATAATAATCATTTAATAATAATAATATATATTTTTATTTCCTCCTCTCAAAAACAGACTTTAAACCAATAACAGTTACTTATATCTAATCAGTTACAATTTAAACTTAGTCTGGAATATGTGAGGAGCTGGTGTCTGAGTTAGGCATAAAAATGTCTGTATTACAGATCACCAGGTCCTACCCTACCGAAAAAACAAGAGTTTTATTAAATACTAAAAATATTTCGTGTCGCATAAACACAGACATAAATACATATTGCATCCTTAGTAGAAAACTTGCGTAACTTGAGAAATGTCACTGGGCAAGTTTAAACCTTAGCTGTTAAAGAATAAGAAGTAAATTGCAATAAAAAATAATTCGGCCCGTGTTAAGCCTTAGTTCATAATCAGGCATTAGAGGGACAATATTCTTAGTTTGTATATATAACTAAAATCAAGGTGAACCGACAACCTAGTAAAGGTTGCGGGTAACCGATGGACAAGGTCGGCTCAGGACCGAGTGCTGTAAAGGGCCTTGGGGACGCTTATGCCTAGCAGTGGACGTCTTATGGCTGAGATGGATATATTACTAACTAAACGTAGTAAATCTTATTTCAGAACAAATAAGTAACTAAAAACGTAACTTATCTATAACTGTAGTAATTTGTTATATTGTTGATCAAGTTCAAGTCGTTTATTCATAACAAAATAAATTGTGTCGAATATTGCATATAAAATCTTATAATAAAAAATACATTGCCAGATATAAACTTAAAACCAATACAACATATTAGGATCATTACTACTACCGGAAGACGAAGCAACGAACTGGAAGACGAAGCGTGGGCAGGCCTCCAACAAGGTGGACCGACGACCTGGTAAAGGTTGCGGGTAACCGATGGGCGAGGTCGGCTCAGGATCGAGAGTTGTGGAAAACCTTGGGCTCCCCCAAGCCTATGTCCAGCAGTGGACGTCTTTTGGCTGAGATGATGACTACTACCACCTACCAGATATTATTCTAATCTACTGCAATATTAGTAAGTGCACAAATTGGCTACTTGTTCCGACTGTGGAGATATTCCTCCCTTTCCCCCTATCGTATCAAAATTACATAAGAGGTGGCTTTAGGAGACTAATAGCGACTTTATTTAATAAGTTGCATTCACATTTAGTTATATACATACATAGATTAGATTTATAAATAGACCAAATTCTCACAAAACGGTCGCGGTCGGTCGGCGGTCGTCCACTGTTCGGCGGTACGTGTCCGGCGCGTGAGTCACTCAATTACTATACACGGCGACTTTCTACCGCTTTCCGTTCGCGTGCGCCTCTTCGGCTTAATGCCTCTTGTATAACATTTGCTAAAATAGAAAAGAACTAATGTTGTCCTTCACATAAGGGTCGACGGCCGGCTGTATGTAATGTACTCGAGGCTTTTCACTATTTTATTTGATTTCATTTATTGAGCACGGTAACTATAAAGGTGTAAACATTCTGTTTATTTATTCAGGTTACAACTACTAGTTAGACGGTCATAAGGTTGGGTATGGGGACGGCAGAAGACTGAGTGTTGTGGCGTGATTAAGAGGTCTATGTCCAGCCGTGTACTGAAAGAGGCTGATCGATTGGTTGATATTAGTATAAAAGATCGGCCAATTACAGTTAACCACAGATTACATTGTGTGTAAACTTCAATTGACTGCACGTGTGGTGATTTATAAATGTTGGTTCCGTGTCTGAGTTTACTTTGCGTCCGCGAATCGTATGTTTATCCTAAGTCCTCAGCAAAAATAGGCTTGTTCCTGAGTCTTGGAGATGTCTTTAAAAAATAAATGTATAAAGCAACCATTGTTTAAAGACAAAAAAATAGCTCATTTCGTTGCCTTGGTTGTACACACTTTATATAGTCTGTAGGAGTGTTTTACAATATAATTATAATATTTACGAATACATTAACATTAGTGCACTGTGTAATGTCACCGTAAGTTCTCAAAAATAAAATCAGTATCTAATATTTTCCAATTCACAGACAATCTTTTACTTCTGATAAACATAGCAAAATATCGAACATACAACTTCATACAAGGTTATAAACATTAATATCGTCATTCACCATGAGTCACTTAACTGCTTTTGAAATAAATAAATATATATACTTGAGGTTGTTTCAGTATTGTCTACCTACATTGTCTACGTACACACTTGATACAGGTGTTTCTATCAGACAGACTGCATTCATTTAATTGATGACACATACACTTATTACGTTACAAAAATAAAATAAAAAATCTTATTATTTATTCTTCTGGTATTAAAATAAAATATATATAATATAAATAAATTTTAATTTTATTAAATACTTATTTTAAAAATAGGTACATAAATGTTTTACAATTATTTCATTTTCATTGTAACACGCTAAAATATGTAATCCACATTATTTTATGTTCTTTTCATGAAATAAAAAAAAAAAAACCGCCAAGAAATTTTCTTGGCCCTTTTTATATCTAACGGTAAGTAATACAGTTTATTCACAGTTTTTAATACACAAAAGTAGTTGTAAACAGTTTATTTTCGATTATATGTTACAATTTATGCTAGCATATTAGGTAACGCCACTAAATACTAAACCGCAATGCAAAGATACCAAATTATTTAATATGCTTTTTTAAATAGAGGTTTTGTTACAAGAAATGTTGTATTATAAAACTGTAATTAAGATAACAATTGTTACCGCACTAATGGTGTCGTGTTACCAGTTGGTGTTTCTTGTTTCACACCTACAATAAAGTAAAATACATCAATCATGCCCATTCCAAAAAGAAAGCGAATTCGTTGGGAGGGCCGGGCGTCGTCGAGTCTGGCGTTCTTTTGCGTCACTAGCAAAAAGACGAGTTGTATGTAACGAAAGTCTGATCGAAAGTTGTTCGATATGTGGGGCACCAAGCGACCCTGTCCGGCTTCTTTTTACTGAGCATGCGACGTGATGAAATTGATGAAAGTATCCTGTGTTCTGGTGATGGATGATGATACCACCTGCTTTATAAAAAACACTGAGAAATATATTACGGCATTCTCGAATTAGCAAATCGTTTTTAAACGCACATGGCGTGGCTCGGCGTACACTTTCATTGTACTCACAATAACGCAGCGCAATTTGCGACTGTAGAATCAATTTAAAAAATGTTTTATTTCATTTTTATGCCAAATGCAAGTGTTTAGAATACAGTGCGAGTGTTATCTATACTTACAAAGATGGTTGATTGAGAGCCTCTTGCAGCTATTTTAAAATTTCTGTTAAGATATATATATATTGTATATAAAAAACTTTTTAGTACACTGATACTATCACCGTAGCCATTTCATCATCGACATCATTATCATTACCTATCTCACCCTGATGACATCCACTGTTGAACTTCGCCTATGTTCAACAGTGGCCAATTACGGGGCTTATCCGTCGCCATCGCCCCAAACGTAGGGAAGAATTTGGCTATGAAACAAAAATGAATAGCTAGCACGCCGCACTCACGCGTAAATAAATTTAATTAATACAACAAATCATCCGTTCATGCGTGAATAATTTTCCGCACATTATGACTCACATTATACCATTAAAATAAAGTCTTCATTGCCTTTTAAACTAAACAGTGTGAAGGTGTTAATTAAACTGAGTTTGGTGTGTAGTGCCAAATGCAACAAGGTACACAGGCGTATTATTTTTAAAGACGTTTTCTTTACTAAAGCACAAGTTGCTGTATCACAATATATCTCCAGATTTGAAATAAATGTATAAAGGCCATACAAGTATTTGTTCCAAATGGGGATGGAATTAGTGGCATGTAATCATCCGAACTTAATAGCTCAGATGTTTAACTCACTTGTCGTAATCGACATTAGTGCAACCTCATGTGGCGGTATGGCACAAATTCCATGTTGTCCACTTGTTTGTTTTGTCTGGCTTTAAGAGGAAATGCGGTGTGTCTATTCTCCATAGAAACGCTCTCGCCTGTTTTCTACCTGGTTTACGATCTTAAAGTAAACATTTTTTGCAATAAAATTAATATTAACTTCTTGTATGTTCCTATGTTTTCCTTTTTAATGATTCATTATATTTATAAGCACTAGAAACCCTTAAAAATGCTCAAAATAACCATTTTAGACGGCTGTCAACATAGGCGTGGTATACAAATATGACAACTGTTATTGAAAAAAGGAAAACATAGGGGCACATTTTATATCCTAATCATGCAGTTTACGAAATATCTTTTAAATTGGTCTAATAATGGAGGAGGAAATAGGCGAGAGCCAAACCTCGAATTACGACTTTTTACTTATGCTGTTTAGTCGGATATGCAGTTGTCCCTGTCGCACAACTCGCGCGGCCGAGCGCTCGCAGAGCGACAGCGATAGTTTATTCAAATACCTAATATTCAAAAGTCTCTCCGCCCGCATTTCCTCTTAAGGTCTAGTCGTTGGTGTAACTGCCACGCTGTAGGTATTGGGTCTAATTTGGACCTATAGTCATTTCAGATTTCTTTGTTCTGCGTCTGAATGAAATTTATGTAGGTACGTAGATGGGTTGAAATAAGTTTAAACGTGTCCCATTGATTACAAATAAATTGTTATCAATAACGTACCTAAACAATGCAGCGCTTGTTAGTATAATACTACAGGTACTAATTATCTGGTTATTAATACAAGCCTGCCTTGTTTAGGATCTAATGGCCATGTTCGGGATGTCCAAGTTATTGCCTTAAGTATATGCGTTTAAGGCTTGGGATATCGCCAACGACCTTGGCAAATGCCAAAATGCAAAAGGTCGTGTTTGCTTCGCCCAAATGGGCGAAGCAAACACGACCTAATTCTCTAGGCGAGCGCGGGGATACAAACAGATACAATGTACTCTTTGAATTTATTTAAAATTTATTGATTTTTAATAAATTAAAATTTAAACTTATTTTAAATATAACATTATCAAATTATAGGTGTATGCTTTCTTCAAATATTGTTTTTCTTTTCGTATTACTTGATAAAAATGGAAGTCATAAAGTGGTTACATCTCAATAATTTGGTGCTGATTCGATGTATTTTTACAAACTATTTAGAATTACTATATAATTTATGACAAACCTATATTATGAAACACATCTTGTAGATTAATACTGTATTTTTTGGTAGTCATTTTGTCACTAAACACCTAGCGCTAGTTTTCAAATGCAACTGACAATATCTTGGACCTCAAATGTAGTTAAATGAAAAATGAAAACCACCAGAAATCAGTATTGTTTAAGAATATCCAAAAGGTAGTAAATAGTAATAGGTAGGATACCCTTAAAACAGTCGGCAGCAAAAGAAACTAGGCCACAGTTACTGTCCCTGATTTGTTGGCGAAACTTTACATAACACGATTACGTACGGAAACATAAAACTGAATTATAATTTCATGTTATTATAATATTAATTGTAGATAACAATGGTCTGGGAGTTTCTTGACAGGGGATTTTTTAGATTGTCCTTATTGACTACAATATTACGTGCATTTTAAATTTGTTTAATGAGAACGATCTACTTGTTAATATTATTATGATAATAATAGAACCATATATCTCCCACTACTGGGTACGGGTGTCCTCTCCTCTATCAAGAGAGAGAGGGGGAGATGGTTTAGGCCTTAATTCACATTAATGTTCACACATTCATTTATAATGTAATCACATTATATAATTATTATTATTATACTAATACCATTAACTGTCACTTTTTCTCAACACAAAGTCCATCCTTTAATTGTTTGGAAGAGTTTTCTCTAAAAATAAAGACCGACAATTGACTGGCCTGTTAGTCTAGTGGTTATATAGTCACCCTGACTGCTAAGCTGGAAGTCTTCGTCGTCGTCGAGACAACACTTTGTGTGATTCATAAATATTTGTCCCGAGTCTGGATGTAATTTGTGTCAAGGAGTTGTATGTTTGTAAAGTCCCCCGCGACACTGGACATGTTCCCTAGTGGGGGAGTAGTGTCTGTAAAAAGAAAAGCTTCTAAATTGGAACTTTTTGCCTTAGTATTCAATACTATAGAAAGATTGAATGCGGAAGCTGGAGGACTGGATTAAGTAGCGCGCATTAGGAGAGGCATACGTCTAGCATTGAACCAAATTATCCTTATAATGTCCATAGAACCGAAATTCGATAATCTCAACGAAGACTAGCTATCTGCGCGGCTACACACGGCAACTTTTTATCAACACACTACTCAACTGTAGCCTAAGGCAGAAGCTATTAAACGATAAGTGTACAATGCCAGATATTATATAATGTTAACTTTTAAAGATGTTATATGATGTTAACTTTTAAAGATTTAATCACGAACTTTCTTAGTTACTCCGCTTTGCATCTATCGAATTTGCAATACTTTACTATTATTTATAATATTCATGTATTAGACGAACGTAATATCGTTGAGGTAGCTTTAAATTAAAATAGATTCACATATACTGAGTAGCCCAACTAAGAAATTACTAACCTACGTGCTACTGCTGGAAGAAGTGAAGTGAACTACCTAGGTAGTTCCTAGTACTTTTTTATTTTTAAAAGACAACTCCCGCACTAGTGAACAAGCCTTGTGTCGCGAGGGACTTTACAAATGTACAATTAACAAAGTACACCCAGACTTGGGACAACCATTTATGGATCACACAAAAGTAACAAAAAAGTTAAGGGAAGGACCTCCAACCGTACAGAAGACCGCAGCCAAATAACTACACACAGCGGTGTAGTTGTGTTCCTATGTGTAAGTACAGGTGTTCAGCGCTTACTTAGGGATGCGTTTTGAAAGAAACGTATCCCTATCCCAGGGATACTCCCATCTCAAAGCCCTGATGTAAAAAATGGGTTGTCAACACCAAAGTGATACCTCTGGTAGTGCAAGCGTCCATAGGCTACGGTAACTTCTTGACATCAGGCGGGCCGTATGCTTGTTTGCCAACCAAGTAGTATGAAAAAAAAAACAAAAGTTAAAACACCAACAGTGAGTTTTGCTACTGTTGTTCAGCTGTTGAACTGACGGTGGCGCAACTCTGCTCTAAAGCAATAACTACACGTGCCTAGTCCATTGTGTTTCGACACCTGAGAAATTCGTATCTACAACAATTTTCTCGTCGTTCATGTAAATTATGTTTTGGTACGATGAGCCAAGTGGGCACTCGATCACTCTTAACATTTAAAATGGATTATAAATTAAATAGTAAGCAAATCATAAAAGCTTACTAATATTAGGTATATATGCGAAAGTTTTTTTGAGTTGAATGGATGGGTGTTTGTTAATCAATCGTGCCAAAACAGCTGAAAGGATCTGGTTCAAATTAATTACAGAAATAGATAAATGCATAGGTTTACCATGTTGCGCTTAAACATTTTTTTTTATACTACTTGGGTGGCAAACAAGCATACGGCCCACCTGATGTTAAGCAGTTACCGTAGCCTATGGACGCTTGCAATAGCAGAGGTATCACTTGCGTGCCAACCAATTTTTTAACACCAGGGCTTTAAGATGAGAGTATCCCTGGGATACGAATACGTTTCTTTCAAAACGCATTCTTAAATGAGCGCTGTAGACCTGTACTCACACACAAGAACACAACTGCACCGCTGTGTGTGGTTATTTGACTGTGGTCTTCTGTAAGGTCGAGGTCCTTCCCCAGTCGGGCTTGCTTGCTAGTGTGGTGCCCTACCTCTCTTAAAAAATATATATAAACACTCTGTGAGGTCAACCGCCAACTTGGCCGATCGTACATCTCTATAATTGTCTCAACGTCAACTTTGCTTCATGTAAACAGTATGTAGGTGACTGATTTTTATTCCAATTTGCACAATAGTATAGACGCTAGCATCGCACAATAGCAAATTGCAATGTAACTCTACATATGTATGTTATTTGGCTGTTGTTTTATGTTAGGTGAAGGACTGATACTTTCCCAGTAGGTACTTTACTTACTCAAGTTTTAACAAAATCTCATTGTCTCCTATAAATTGTATATTTTTATAATGCATAATTCTTAGTTCTGTATCTTTCTGTTCAGATTTTAATTATTCTTTAATAAAAATAATTCATTATCTCTTCTTACAAAAAATAATAATATTTTTGGAACGACTCACACACACACCGTCATTTGATCCCAAACTAGGCAGAGCCTGTACTATTGCAACCAGAAAACTGATAAACATACTTTTATATTTCTAAACACATATATTATAGATAAATAACACCCAGACACAGAACAAACATTTATGCTCATCACACCAAGATTTGTCCTGGATGGGAATCGAACCCCCGACGATAAATGTTTAGTAATATAGTATTTGTAAATATACCTGTAGATAAGTATGTTTATCAGTTATCTGGTTGTAGTAGAGGCTCTGTCTAGTTTAGGATCAGTTGACCGCGTGTGAATTGACTCCAGATATTGCTAATGGTTCGCCGCGAACGGTGTGTCTATTTATATAATCTACTAGTAGGCACGTCCCGTAAGGACATTTTTTTAATACTACCAAGGAGGCAAACAAGCATACGGTCCGCCTGATGGTAAGCAGTTACCGTAGCCTATAGGCGCTTGCAACACTAGGGGTATCACTCGCGCGTTGCCGACCCTTTAGAAACCTTATTTAGTTTTTGTAGAAAACTCTTACTTTTTTTATAAAAAGCATATATTTCCTGCTGATAATGTAGGTTTTTATAGGTAAAAAGTATTAAAATTGGAACAATAGTTTTTGAGTTTATTCATTACAAACAAAAATACAAATCTTTTCTCTTTATAACATACGTATATTGATATAGATTTATGTATATTACATATGCGTTGTATGCGACAAATGGCATACAGATATTTGTCACTGAAATTTAGCGCTATTGTGCGTTACAGCACAATATAGTATAATGCTGAGTGATGGCCATTTCTTACATGTGACGTAAATCTGTACACAAAAAGTATTGTTTATTATTATTTCAATTTGTTTTAGTTTTTATTTTGTTCCTTTTTCTGTCTATCCTTTTTGTTATGTTTTGTGTGTATGTCTTTTCTAAACCATTATGTTACTAGCCCCTCTAGACAAGTGGCATAAGCGATAGTCGAATCGAAAAGTCAAAAAAGCAAATGTATGGGATTTGACGTAAGTTTACGACATTTTACATAGACCTACGTCAAATAATGGTACTTGACGTCAAAAGTCAAAAAAACTAAATGTATGGAAATTTAGTTTTTTTGACTTTTCGATTCGACTACCGTTTATGCCACTTGTCTAGAGGCTCTGTAGTGTTTGTATGTTTTGCGTCATTTGTGTGTAGATTTTTTTTTCTTTTTTATATCAACAAGCATACCTATATACAACCAGCCTGACAGCAGAGGTTAGAGTATATTAAACATCGCTCATGCGTTGCCGAGAGTAACATGCACAGGAATTCCAGACAGGCCACGATACCTACTTCGTCCTTTAGCTAGTTACTACTCATATCTTGGCTCAGTCATGGTATACCCCAGACTCGGGACAACACACTTTTTTTTGTCCCGTGTGGGGATCGAACTTACAACACGCCGCGCAGTGGTAAATGGCGTGGTAACTACCCAACCGTGCAGTCAAATAGTTGGCCAAGATGTCAGTGTATTTTTGTAAAGTTACCCGCGACAGGGCTTGTTCCCTAGTGCGGGAGTTGTCTTATAAAAGACAAAAAAAACAGCGTAACTGCGTAACGCGAGTTCCTAAAAAACGCACTTAAAGTTACCTGAAGCCCACCAACTAAGGTCATCGTTTTATCATTATGTGGTCATCATTCAGTCCTATCAGTTCTACTACATACTCTCTACTCTCTAAACACTAATGTTTGACTTGTAGCAGAAAATACCAAAATCGCCATTTGGCAGCTCCTTTAATTCTAATAAGTAGATATATCCTTTTAAATAAAAAAAAACAATTACAAATAACGGAGTTCTGAGGTAACATTAAAAAAATCTCAATCTTAATTGAGCACCACCCCCTCTTTTCGAAGTCAATTTTAAAAAGTGAACTTTCTTTAACATTTAGTTTTTGGTATTTGCAGGTCGGTGACCAATTAGTGAGCGTGAATGGATACAGAGTGGACGACGCTGTTCATGCTGAGTTGGTGCATTACTTAGCTTCTCAATCAAGACTCAAGATTAAAGTTAGGCGTAAGTACAACCTTTTTTATTACATTAACATCACAAATAAACTATCGCTGGCCTCATAGTATATATCGTAGCTTATGGACATTTGCACTTGCCGCAATGCAAGTGTCTTTTTAATTCGTATTATTAATTGTTTTATTTTTTAGTAAAAGTTTTTGTTTTGTTTTGATTTTTGGTTTGACAAACCCTGCATACGTACTAGTACGCAGTACGTAGGTAAGCAAGTTTTTAAGTTAATGGCGATATTTTTTAAATAAAAATAAATAAAATAATGCCGCCCATTGTACCTTACTGCTATTGTTTTTCTATTTTGTTTTTCAAAGAATATTTTGCCTAAGTTTTTTATTCTACTTGGGTGGCCAACAAGCATACGGCCTTGCCTGGTGTTAAGTTGTTACCGCAGTCTAAGGACGCTTGCAATACCAGAGGTATCTCACCTGCGTGTTGCCGGCCCATTTTCTAAAGGCAGAATAGAATAAGATGGAATATATTTTTATGTAAGCTTTCAGAAATCCGTGTTGGTATAAGTGCATTATCTCACTGTAATGTTAACCTCCAATCTTATTCCATAGTAATCGCATTTCCACAATGTCCATTCAGTGAATAGTCAGTGCAATGAAAATCTAATATGCATCTAATTTAAGTAATTGGAGTAATGGGCCTAAGAAATGCGCCCGTTTAGAACCTATAAACCTACAAATGAAATGATGTTAATGTTCGTTTCTTGTATGGCTATAATCATTATTATATTATTCTACGTGACTGATTATTATTAAGTATACTAATCTTGATGGGAAGTTCGTGCTAAGTAATAGCTGCGCTGATCAACGGTTGCTAAATGAATGTAAATAAATAAATAAATACAGACAAACCGTAGATGGTTAACCGTTTCCTAAAATATAGTGATTGTTCCGTGCCTCGGCAAGCACGAGAAACCTCCTTGGCCTGATATATATTCTATCGTCATGATTACTATATCCTTAACGGATTGCTATACCATCGGACTATGGGAGTGAGGGAATAGAGAGTACGCCTGTGTTTGCATACACATACTTGGTCTGAAGTATTTAATAGTTCGCCCTTGAAATATGCCACCGTCCGAAATTACCTAGGACGCCGACAATGGCTTGATTAAAATAACTTGCTGTCTAAATTAAGTAACCATCGATAGTAATTGCTTATTCTCTAAACTATTTCGTTAACTGTTTTCGAATTTACTTAAGGCTTTAGTTTTTCCGTCTTCTGTGTTCAGAAACAGGCGAAATATAATATGCATACTTACTATTGTATATAGGTACTTTATTCCATTTATTGTACGTAGTATTTAACTATTTTCAATAGAAACTTTGAAGATGTATATATATTTAATACTATTACCGGTTCATAAAATTTAAACGTTATGTAACTAGAGGAACACATTCATCTGGGTGTGGTCGCGTCATCTAAGAATATAACAACGTATAAAATTATGATAATTAATCAAATCGTCTAAGACGCAACCGGTAGTAAGCAAAGAAGTTTTTATAATACTCGTGAAAGCGCGTGGGCCCCCGCCGTCTGGTTATGGAACATTCAACATTGTCTATCAATAGATACGATTGCGTAAAACGAATTATAAATGACAAATGAAATGCCAGGCCGGGGACTACTTACTCAGTGCTGTGAATTCCTAAGATTTCATAAATTTACCAATTCCAGTCGTGTTACCTTGATTAACAATCGCATAGCAAACTTGTTTTCATAGTTTACAAAAACGTATAAACAGCCTTAGTTTGTTGCTGTTAATATATTCAGGCACTAAATACAGATACAAGATTGAGTGTCTTAGCAGTAACATATCTCAATAGTAAAGTTACATATTCAAATAATTCTAACAGAATTGATGAAGGTGAAGAAACATCCCAGTCGTTTTACTTACTCTTTTTATCAGGAGCCACATTGCCTTCATACTACATTGAATTATAATCATATTACTATAATATGAAAGTGATATTATTTGTACTCTAATTTGATAGAAAATAACATACCTATATACGTAACGCGTTTGAGTGTAACACGGAAGTAACATTATGGTGTCAAAAGTAACATAAACTGTTACAAAAATTACATAGTAGCCAGCGCTGCTAGATGTTGACACACAATATCTACTTTCAATTTCATTTAAGTAGGTACTTTTTTTTACACGTGTATTGTTTCTGTTCCAGATGTTGGGATGGTGCCAGTCAAAGAGTAAGTCTTGTATCGTTTACACGAATATCTTGATGTATACTTAGGTGAGCGGTTGTTTAATCATATTATTGATATTTCAGTAAGATCCACGAGCCAATGTCTTGGCAGTTCGTCTCGGAGCGCGCGTCGCTGGGCTCCGACGTATCGTCGTCTCCTACGCTCTGTCATGAGACAGACAGGCTCACAGATCTACGCCTTTCCATACTTGTGCCACCCAGGGCGAAACTTGGCTGCGGGTCAGTATTACATTTCATAATTATAGTAATGTTAATTCTATTTGGTTCTCCTTTTGACGATTCTCTTCTGTCTTGGTGTACCTATGTTATTTATATGTATATAGATATCCTCCATGCACATTATCGTTGTCGGTCACCGATAACCCTAACAATGGTTTTTCATCGCGTTTGCTGTTTTGCGTTTAAAGTGGTTCACCAATACAGTTCATCAGTTGCTCAGAATAAAATCATAAAATGAGGAATTGCTTCTTGTTGATATGATATTTTGAACGAGATGATTAATGAAGCTAAACAGACGGGTCTCATCTTACGAGATTTTTCCAGCGAAGGTGCAGTAGAACGGTCTGTAATCTGCATTTTTAATGACTATTCTAACTAATAACAGATGTCTAAACAGCAGGCAAGCCAATTAATATATTAGAAACCTAATATTACGTAATTTGCGCATATTGAACAGCTTTTACCGTTTTAATATCAATTTGTGTTTTTAAAATTCGCAATTAATTGTTTATGTAAATTTCCGATCGATGTTGCAACTTTGCAACATAACTGCACGTATCCTTTTATAATGCAATGTCTCTTCCGTTTATCTGTCCTTCAATGTCTATCTAAGTAAGGCAAATATTTAATAACAATAGAAATCGTAATAATAGCAATGTAAAATTGGTATATACTTAGTGAGGAATGGCGGTTTAACTTAGTTTCAATAGCTTAGTGATTGATACTAAAATTTTAATGGTAGGTGCTTATTTGATGCAAAATAGGTACCTATTATGTGAATACTACGTTCTGCAATAGGTAGTTCTAGTAGTTATGCAATAATGGTAATGACATAAATGAAATGATAAGCATTGCGTTACCAAAGTCAATATTAAGCTTTTGCCCACGTAATAATATAAATATGCACATCAATGTAGCTTAAGGAGTAGGATAAAGTAAACCTAAAAGTGACCTGCCCTTATAGACAAGTGGTAAACGGTAGTGGAATCGAATAGAATATCGATAAAGATTTCCTCACAGTATTCTTCCCTAGACTTCCAGAGTAGTATATCATCACATTTAAAATCAATGTATTTTTTCAGAATTTGCAAAGGCCCGGATTGGAAGCCGGGTATCTTCGTGCAATTCGTCCGAGAGGGTGGTATTGCTCGTGAGGCAGGCCTGCGACCTGGCGATCAAATCTTATCGTGCAACGGTCTCGACTTCTCCAATGTTTCCTTCAACGATGTAAGTTTCGCCTTTCAATACTTTTTGCAAAAGAACTGGTTCAGGGAGACTGCCTATTGAAGCGAAGCAGCACATGACGCAGCTGCTGAAACATGTTTCATCAAACTAAAATCACCATTATTCAAATGGACAAGGAGACTAAGAATCAATATGTCGTCAAAATACATAATAATTATGTATTGGTTTACTAAGAATAAATAGACTTGAAACAAAGACTGCGTGCGTCAATAACTATCCTGAGTGGATTTACTCAGTGTAAATGAACACTTTACTTACTTAGTGCTGCCTCAGTAGCGCAGTAATATAGTGCTTTTCTGTCACAAAATGCTTAGTATCAGCTCAAGACCTAGGTATATTTATGCTCTTACATAGTCGGGGAAACTTGGGTGTATCACACACCCAAGGTTTCAACACCCCTACCAACCACTTTGGTTAAAAAGAAAACAAATAAACATATTAAATTAATACAAGGGATGGTGTTTGTTTATATCCAGCAATCAACATTAAAAGATAAATTGCTTTTTATGACAATCCCTTTTTAATTATATTTGTAGTTGTATTTAAATAAATAAATATTTTATTTACAAATATTAAATCACCAATCACATTGTGACATTACAAGGTAAATCTGACGAAGGGCTATGCTAAATCTGACAACTTCGATAGCGAATAAAAGATATTCTTGGTGTTACTATGTTGAGTAAATATCTGACGGATATATTTATGGAGTATTTTTGCACCTAACTTTTGGTTACTACAGTTACTGGCCATTAATATTGTCATTTCTTTCTTTCTAGGCTATCTCAGCAATGAAAGCCACCGGTCGTCTAGAGCTAATGATACGAGAAGGTGCAGGCACTGAACTCGTGTCACCAGAGAGCTCGGGGTATAACAGTTCAGCGTCATCAGCGGCTGGGGAGAGAAGTCCTGCTCCTGCCGCGCCGCATGTGCCGCTAGCGCCACCTGCAGCGCTGCGTCGAAGACTCGCCAGCGTTGCTGAGGAGGCTGCTGATCGTGCCGACAGGTAAACTACAATACAAAACATTTTTAAATTTACCAATAACATCTTGGATGATTTTTCGCCAGCTACAATGTATATGTTACTGTAAAAGCCCGAACTACGGTAAATCTTAGGTTTTACCAGTAAACCTTAGTTAGGGTTTACTAACACGAGTCGGTAAATGTAAGAATATGTAAAAAAGAATCAATTTTATCGGGCTTTCACCATTAGAATTTAGTACATGCTAGGTTTTACCAGTGACGGTTGGTAAATGTTGGTTTGGAAATAAAACAATGTATAGTTTTGAATCAATAATTTCAATTATTAATTATTTAAATCCTTACGTACCTATGAGTAATGATTAATCATTTGTACTACTAATCAGTCAAATCGTTAGGTACCTATATTTTTTGGTATTTTTATTGATTAAGTTTTAATAACTAGTAGTATTGATATATTTATCTCAACATTTACCATGTCTTTGAAGGTAAATCCTAAGATTTACCAAGCGAATGGTAGTAAAAGTCCGAAATAAACGATGATCATAGAACGGTTCGGACTTTTACCATGAAGAGTTGGTAAATCTTAGGATTTACTGGAAAATCTTAGGATTTACCGTAGTTCGGGCTTTTACAGTAACATATATACAATACAATTCTTTGACAATCTTAAATCTCTCAAGATCGGTTTTGCTCCAAGTCTTTAGAGAGATCATCCTCCTGAGTACAATGTGCCGTCTGCACTGCGGGTTCTGTGCCGAAATTGTTTGGTATAATGCTCACGTTTACGTTTTACGAACGCACCTCTCATCTTTACTACGCCGGCAGGGAGTCCTTCTTACATGTAAAAAGGTCGAAACGAAACTTAATCGTACTACGATGAGGTTGTTGTTAAGCTAAGTTCTTCCCGAGAAACTCTAACATAGGTTTCTTTAAGTGAGGAATTGAAAGATTTTACAGGGCCGTTAATACCTGATCCTGGTGTTCCAAGCATCTATAGGTTACGGTAATTGCCTAATAGTGGTAAAAAGAATTGCCTACTGTTCTACCAACCAACAGTAATATTTTTTGGGAAATTATAAGTCTAGCCACAAAAATATTTATTGGACACGTGATTAAACTTCTAATTTTATTACTAAGCAACGGGAAAATGACATAGCCTCTAATAAACTAATTCGTCTTTTTTACAACGCCCGCTAAATATTCTATAGAAAGCGTCAAGTAAAGATCATCAATTATTGTGACTTGTCCTTCTTATTTATGCATTACCACCTAATTTACTAACTCGGCCACGGATTTTACATCTCGTCACCATTTTACGTTTTACAGCTTCTACGCAATGTCCTCAAAAAAATATAATTCAAGCTTCTACAGAAAGCACCATTTATTATAACTTAGCATGTAAAATAATACATCATATTCTTTTATCGTGAAATAAGATACTGTAAATTCTAGCCCTGCGACTAAATTAATAGGTGGGCGACTAAATTACTAAGTGACCGACTAGAAAGTCATGCATTTGAATATTATTATATATTCATGCATTTGCTACCAGAAACGAGATGCTATCAGACAAGTAGGTTAGGTTAGGTTAGAACTGTGACCCTAACAACGCGCGAGCCGAGCGAGCGAAGCGAGCGTGCCGCGGCAGCGGCCGGCGAAGCGCTAATTTTTATAAATTGTGTTCGCCCTCAGTTTTTAGCTCACTTAGTATTTCTGTACCCCATATACAGTATT
This sequence comes from Trisateles emortualis, assembly GCA_947095525.1. Lineage (NCBI taxonomy): Eukaryota > Metazoa > Arthropoda > Insecta > Lepidoptera > Erebidae > Trisateles > Trisateles emortualis. The sequence continues at coordinate 11,443,285 of OX352736.1, read as the reverse complement.
TCTGTGCGCCATATTCAGTAATGTTGGCACCCATAAATTGAATTTGTGTTTGCCCTTAGTTTGTCACTCACTTAGTATTTCTGTACGCCATATTCAGTAATTTGGACACCCATAAATTGAATTTATAGTCGCTCGTTTAAATACTAGCCCTTTTCATATGTTTCTATTATTTCTATAAGTAAAATGATGGTTATTCAATAAACAAATTGATTTTTCAAAAATAAAGTCTTTTATTTTGTATCTCCTCAATAGCTTCTGATAATATTAGTGGCCAATATACCGACTATTTGATGACATTTTTAGCAAAATTTTGACTATCGATTTATATGGGATGAGTTACATTTTAAACGTACTCAGTTAAAAAGTTAGATGCTAAATAAATATATATTTTGATGTCATTTAATAGTATTTTAGAAGTTTACTATTAGAATGCATGCTACAAATTTAGATGCTAAAAAATAATCATTATGCTGAATAGTATTTAGAGTGGTTCACATAGAAGATAACTAGTGGCTAAGATAGTATTATTTTGATGCTCGTTAATTGTGGCTGACTTAGTAATTTAGAAGGCAACATACATTTTTGGGGGCGAATAATGATACTAAAAAGAAGCCTGTTTAATTAGCACCCATATTTTTTTTATTGCTAATGGAGGCAGGTTTGTACTCTGCCTCGTAAGGGTTAATCATTGCCCTTGGATATCAACAGTAATGGGACATAATACGACAAAAAGAGGCCTGGTGCTATGTGAGAAGAGCCTATATGAAATGTCATATAGGCTCTTCTCACATAGCACCAATGCTTAAAGACACTTATTTGTAATGACAAATAAGTGTCTTTAAGCATCACAATGGCTTGACCAAAGTGGTACTAAGTGAACTGTGGAGTTCAAATGATGACCAATTACTTCACAACTTTGGCAGAATTGTCGACATCGGCATCACTTGCCATATAAAAAAAACTAGAATAGAATACTTCACAACGCCGGGTAGAATCCCTTTGACTCTTAGATCTCTTTCATAATAGTCCAAGGTCGAAATAAATAGAATAAGTGGATTGCTATTTTAGAATTAGTTCGTAAAGTGTTGATTTGGATTAAAATTCGCTGAAGCGTACCGAGGTGTAGCGGTAATTAGTTGCTTAACCTAATCGATTGATCGCTCTGCGTATTACTGTACCATTCTTGCAATTTTATGATGGTGTGATTTTCACTTCAAGAAAAGGTTTTTCAAGAGTTATTAAGTTATATTGGGTAACGAAAACAAATCAATGGTTTATGATTATTTAACTTATTTTTATTATCCGCGTCAGAGCATATTTGATTTATTATAGTTTATAGTGTTTTGTTATGATTTCAATATATTGAATATATTTATTATTTATTTATAATAATTGTATATATTATTGAAATACAGTTTTAAGTTCCCTGGCAGTCAGAAGACTTTCTTCAATATCGGAATTGAAAAAAGTCTTCTCACGGAAGAATGACGTAACTGCATGACTTAAGATACTAAGCCAGTTTTTCACAATATGTATTTCTTTACAGATTAACCATGAACAGACTAAAAAGAAGAACATGGGATAGCTTAGAATTCGACTGGAAGAATGGTGACATGCATAACTTTGATGCACCGTCTGACATAGAACCAGACTACGATTGCCCAAGCATACCAAACAACCCTCATACTTACGAAAATAAAAGCAACATGCGATGTAAAAACAAAAAAGAATATGTGACAAGTCCATCGAATAGGACCATTATTAACTTAACAGAAGATGGTGCAACTATACAATGTAGTTACGACAATCAATCTCCTAGAAAGAATGCGTTTACAGCGAACCATACGAATAGAGAAAATGATAAAAAAACTATTGTAGTCGAAGTACATCATACCAGTACAACGAATTGTGGGAAAAATGCTTGCAATTATCCACCGCCTATGATTAACGATTGTAACTCCGATTCTTTAAGTTTGTCAAGTTCTGCTACGTTGTCAAGTGCCATTGCCGAGGAAATACAAAGACGAAATATGGTAAGTATGTAAAATGAGATTGATAAGATTGTTGGATAATGTTGATGGCATCGTGCAGTCGCGCATGATCGTTTCTAATGATGCTCGTCATATTTGTCAACGCAGTCACTCAAGACAAGGTGGAGACGCGTGGCGTTTACAAGTGTCCCGTCTACAAGATTAAGATATTTGTCGATAGATAAGATCACTAGATAATTATTTAGTTTTGTTACCAAAATAGTCCCATTTATATTATATTCGGCATTCGTCCGAAGAGTCTTATCTGGGTTTTTATGTCATTTCTTTTATTTTCTTATTTGGGTGATTTAATTTGAATCATCTTGTACAGATCGATATTGTTCTGTGTAAAGTTAGTTAAAATTATATTAATGAAAACGATGATCTCCAATTTGTTGAATTCGATGCTTTTTCTTAAAGTCTAATTATATACTTTGATTGTGCTTATTGTCTGTGACATAGTAGCTCGTTAACCAATGGACATTATTTGTTTTTAATTAATAGTTCATTCAACTGGGATTGTTCTTTAGTGTCTATAATATATTTGATCAAAATTGATTTTACGGTTAAAGCATGTTTTCTTATTCTAAGATTACAATAAATAACTAAAGCACATAATATTTATTTGAGGTTTTATAAGAAACATAAACTAATATTTAAAAATAACAGAAGAGATAGATACAATAATTACTCCAATACTACCAACGTGTGTAGATACTCATATTAATTCGTTAATTTCAATCCCAGAACAAGAAAAATCCAAATTCAGAAAACACACCCCCGCCACCACCAGCGAAGAAGCCAACTCCACCAAAACCTGTAGACGCAATGAAGAAGCAACATGACGCCCTGATGGATGAATTCAAGAAGGTTCATCGAAAAATGTTTTCAAGTCAAGACTGTGAAAAGAATGGCGTGATCAAACCAAATAATGATGGAGATTCATTGGTGAGTGCAGATACTATTTACTTAGGTATATATCTACTAACAGGCAAATAGAAAACATTCGTGACGCAAATTTGATTGCACTGTACAGGGTGGCTTAGTAGCTAAGTAATAGCCGCGTGAATTGTTGTTACACAACGAGACCTCTTCATACCCCGCATAGCACGTAAAGTAGGAGGTCTGGTCTCTGTTTAGTCTCGTCGGAATGCCGTCCCATTGAGCTAATAGAGTGGAAAAATAGAGAGTCAATTGATTTGTTTTTAAAATAATTACATTAAGTATCAATTATTCCTCACTTTGCCAAATTATATCTGCAACAACAACAACAAGACTTCCGTGTATGTGGCCCAATGCAGATCAGATCCAGAAGTTACATTCATTTATCAATATAAAGGCTATATATATAACTGCATACGTTTAATATATTAAAATACGTATAGCCACCTGAGATAAACTATTATCTCTTGGATGTTAAGTTGTTAACGTCATCTATCAAATAATTTTTCATCCTGTCAACCTATCGCGAAACGCAGTATATTTTGGACACTCCTAGATAATATTATTTCACGCTTATTGTTCGTGTTAATGTTACCTTTTCCCATTACTAGTGTGACACAGATCTAAAAACATATTTATTAATTTCTTTTTAAATAGAATGATTTTTTATTAGGTATCCACACAATCTCATTGTATGTTTGTAAAGTCCCCCGCGACACAGAGCTTGTTCTCTAGTGCGGGAGGTGTCTTTAAAAAAAAATCACGTTTTGGGTTTACACTGTACAAACATTCTTGACTCACACAAAGTTGTTCTGAGCCTGTATAAAGCCCAAAAAATGCGTGAAAAAGTTCAAATGCAAAGTACAATTATAATATCACGGCTATGTTTTTTTTTAAATTCTAATAGGAAATTGTTTAATCACATTAACTGTTTTTTTATTTTTCAAAAGAGGAAACAAAGAACTCATCTGTTGCTGTAATTTTTAAGTATAATTTTATTATTAACTTTTCCCACGATTAAAACGATACCTTATTCATAAAAAAAACTTCTAACCGGTTAGGCAAGCTTCTAGTAATGACAACTTTAAATGTGTTCCTATGTTATTAGTCGTAATATAAATATATTATGCCTTCTTAATTTAGATATTACACAGCTTAGTAAAAGTATATAAAACAATTTTACAAAACAAGTTAGCTAGTTTAAGAACGCTTCAGTAGGCGTCATAATTAATTTTCCGCATTGCTGTCTTCTGGAAACGTGCCACGTGATAATATAAGATATTACTTGATCTGAGCTCGGTAATCATAAAAATAACATACGTTCTCTAGTGCGGGAGTTGTCTTTAAAACAAAAACAGTTTGACACTTAGTTTGGTGGAGTATAGTGGAGAAATGACGGTTGATATGATCCAAAAAAAGAGTCAACTACAAATCTATACGAAGCTGGTAATATTATTTTTTGTTCCTTAAAAATTAAATCCAGGCACTTGGTTTAATCTAGAGCAACCTAACTTGATATAGATGAAATGACGATAGAGGTCGCCAGAACATTCCGATCTAGCTCCTAATTAAATGTCCACCGCAAATAACATTTACACAAGGCCTACTTATAACAGAGTTAATAAGCACCATTAGCGTCTACGTACCTACGTTAATAACACTTAATGTTGCTATATTTTCAACATCCATGGTATGAGTAGATTAACGAACACTAGAATTAGGGTTCCCAACAGTATTTATACTTAGTATACAAAATATTGTAATATTCTCTTGTGTGTGTGTGTGTGTGTGTGTGTGTGTGTGTTTACAATAAAAAAAATATCTGCACTCCGAGAGTGCTGACAGAAGTGAAAACACTAGGCAAAACAGTTGTTATAAATTTTATAGCAATATATTTTTTTTTAATGTATCTAGTCGCGTTCGCGGTCTGCTATATGCACATACATATATCGCCTCTTTGCTTTAATAACGTGACAGTCAAAAAAAAAAATTTTTCGGATATGTCAAGCTGCGTCTCGTAACGGTGTCGCGAATCTAGAGATTTTATCTCATCTAAAAATATGCGTACCGTGCTAAAATAAGTTTTCTCTTCAAAAATTGAGAATTCTAAGATAAGTCATAATATAAGTAGGTACATATTTATATCATCGAAAATACTGGTTATTTATCCAAAATACTGATTATCTTCCTTTTCCAACCATAATATACTTTATTTCTTGTAAACAAACTTGGCAACTCTAAGTAGAGTTATCATTAGTACATAGATCTAATGACCATAGAAATAAAGGTGTAAATTAAATGAAAAAAGACCACACTAAAATTATAAACCAGTCTGGTAAGTTTGTTCTCTTTTAATTAATAGGTGAGTATAATTTTACCGATTCTGTGTTACCTTTGCTATACGAGTACATTAACTAACATATTTATTCGTAAATTGGTTTTTGCAATACGTGCAGATGATTATCTGTAATTAGAACTTTATGATTAAACTTTAGATTTTAAACTGAGGTCAAATACAAGAAGGTGATAAAGCAAAACTATTTTATAGGAACCTGTAGTATAAACTCGTATAAACAAAAAATCATTATCACTTTAAAGTCAGTTCAATGATTGAGTGGTTTAGTAGAGTTTTAGGTTTCGAATCCCTTCCAGGACAATACAAATATTATTAAGAGGTAAAGTATGTGAGTTTGTAATGTTGTGTTTTACGATGTATTAGGTAGGTACTAACCCAGTGGTTATAAGGTATGATTGGATTGGATTTACTGAACCGATTTTGAAAATTCTTTTTCCAATATAAAGCCACGTTATTTGTGAATGTCATGGACTATATTATTCTGTGTGGTGACGGATTAAGAACTAAGTCAGGCAGACAATATCCACTGCAAGAGAGGGAAAACTCGAAACAAAACCCTATACCAACCCGTCTGACCAGAGCGTGGTATAGTAGGCTAATATCCCTCCAAATGTATGGAGGAGACCCGTACCGAGCAGTTGGACGTTTTTGGGTTGACATGATGAGACTATATTATTTACATACAATAAAAGAAGCGTGTAGCGGTGGTGGCCGAGTGGGAAAGTAACCGACTTGCACGCAAGAGGTGTGAGTTCGATCCCGGGCAGTACCAATGTAAATTTCACTTTGTGGAGTTTATATGTGCTAATCAAATGATTCGCCATCTGCTAACGGTGAAGGAAAACATCGTGAGGAAACTCACATGTCTTAGAAGAAATTCTAAAGACATGTCTGATTCACCAACCCGCATTAGGCCAGCGTGTGTGAATTAAGGCCTTAACCCTCTCTCTCTCTCTTGATAGAGGAGAGGAGACCCGAGCCCAGCAGTGGGACATAAATGGGTTGCTATTATAATAAAAGAAACTGAAGCGAAGCGAGGGCGGGTCGCTAGTCTATTATATATATTGTTACGTCCCGTCCTGAGACCAATGTTACGAACTACCGCTGACACTAATTGTTATGTTCAATGACGACAACAATAGTTACTTGTCAGGATAGGGTTCGATTAAAATGCCAGGTTACGCGATAACGAGTATATTAGCACTTTAACACAAAACACACAATGTCACTTACAATACACCGTAAACACAATTACACACTATAACAGTTCACTCATTAAACTCTTCACTATAACACAAAACACTTCACTAGAGTCTTCCAATATCGTCCCGATCTATCGCCTGTATCGCTGTCCTCGCAACTGACTACTCAGTTGCTCTTCTCAGTGTAGACTCGTTGACTGCTCAACGAAGACTCAACTAAGACTCCTCAACCAAGACTGACTGTCCGCCGCACGTCGGCCTTTTATATATAACTCGCCACGGAATCGAGAATATACGCGAGGATCGTAGTAAGTTATAGTAACGTCTTCACGAAGAAACCCGTTACTCGAACGTTCATTCATGATGTAAACAAGTCACCGTGCTAAGTGCCATAAACCTTGCGCCTATACGCTAAGGTTCATATTCGCACTTTCCGTTCGACCGCTATTCATCCTTTGTTCTCTTTATGATGTTTTTCTGTATTGTTCAAGACAATTTTATGAATAGCTATTGTTTTCAGATAGCGGTAGTTTTTAGGGCCAACCTGTGCGTCGTAACAATATTTAGCAATATATATTTATAAGTATGTATGTTTACCAGTTGTCTGGTTGCCACAGTACAGTACTCTGCTTAGTTTGCTGTTATAATAGTAGTTAAAAATTTTGTTCAAAAACCGAGTATCCCCACTTGCGCAGCCTCGTAACGAGCTCATGAGCGTGCCGTGGGCTGCGGAAAGTTTGTATGTCTCCACTTAAGACACATAATATGAGACAAATAATAGATAATCAAGAATTAACAATACAATCACAAAATAGCTAAGTAACTACAGAATAATTTAGCATAAAAATACATAAATATTCAATAAAATATTACCTGTATAAATCAACATGTTGACTGGTATGACACGATCAGAGTTATAGCCGACAGTAAATAACTCTTATATTTTAAACTGACTAAAAGGAGGCGGTTCTGTTTGTCTGTGACGGAAAGGGTCAAAAACATATTAATAATGAATGGATAGCAATTAGGTATTTATTTATTAACATCAATTTGAAAAAATTAAAAAGTATCCAATCGTTAAAAAATAAAATGCATAACTTTTACTCCCTTTGTTTAGAATCTTATACGTCGTGTTCTCACATCATGGGAACAGTCACTGTTAAAACAAGTGAAAACATCTTCATGACATAAAATAATATGATATTTACGACGCACGTATAACGATGATTTTATAAGTCATTACTTTGCATTAAAAACGTGTAATAAAATCGTTAAAAAAACCAAAATGCCTTATAGATAAACGCAGCTTAATGAGAAGACTAATTGTGTACAATTATATTCAGTGTCCGTAATACTAAGGGAAAATATAACAAGAATCTCATTGAATTCATACAACAAATACATATTTTTTTATCTTATGTAAAATTTTCTCACTACGTCGGCCGTACAATTTACTCTCTGTACATTTTAACTAGGTTATATAACTAAGTTTCGTGACAATTGTCTTACGAAATTAATTGGGGCAGTTCGACACGATTCATTTATTACTACATGATTACATAAGCTGAAGTTGTTATTGGAGCGTTACTATTTTTTATGATGTGCACACGATATTATAAGTTACATTATGCATATTAATATTCATTGCCCAACTTTAATAATTTTAGTAAATAAAACTCAATTTTGTAAAGATCTTTGGTATAACAGGCGCCTGCATAACAAATATGACCATGATATCGCAACTAAAACTGTCAAATTACACAATTTTATCGAATTTGCAGTGCCTTCGCACGACCTTTTTTGGCAAGCACACTGGTCTCCGAATGAGTATTACTTACGACATATTAAAACCTCTTTCAATGAAATAATTTCAGTGCGCTGGCCTTTCAATACCATTTAGAATTACCGGGTACTTAGGTAACTTCTATCGTGCATTGTCTAGTATTATATTTAGAACATAACCAGACATAATGACAGGTAATAATTCTGTGTTTTGATTGCACATTTGATTATCACAAATAAACTGATGATGTTATGTTACCTACGTAAACTCTAAGTTGGCCAGCTTGAAATGTTAGATTATGTGTATAATTAGCGCTTGACGCGCTTGTGCAGTAGTAAAGGTGATTACTTCCCCGCTTAATATAGGTATATCACTTAGGCCAAAAGATATTCTGGCCATCAATCATCAAATAAAGTACCATTAGATATTCATGGCAAATTAAAAAGTATAGTCTAAGGAACTCTTTCATATTTTTTCACTACTAATACTTATGATATACCTACTAAGTAAAATTACGTTTAGTCACGTCAGATTTTATGACAATAGCTTTTGTTGTGAGCACTGTGAGATTAATCTGGAGATATCTCATAACCAGATACTTAAACAATAACCGGGTACTTACCTACTTCGTGATTTAAGGCATATATAATATGTATCTATGAGTTTAAGCAATCTTATCTATCTGTGGGCTTTCGAATTAAAATAGGTTATTGGAGAAATCAAGAGAAATTAGATTAAATGGTTTTGATTAGAAAATACTTACTCAGGAAACCAGGTTATATGTAAAATCTTTTTATTCTTGTTGAAATCGTATTAACTATATTTTAAAAAAATTAAAAAACTTTTACGACTTTTCTTTTAAAAATATAAGCTTAGTATAAGAAGATATTTACTCCTTTGTGTAAGTACTCAAATCATAGTACAATGTATTAATTAAGCAATGTCTGAGCTATGAGCTGTCTTCCAAAACAAAAAAAAATGTAACAACTAAGTATTCAACACAAATTAGTTACGGTTCTACGGCCATCATTTACGTCGCTGATTTGGTCTAACGATCGCGTCTAGAACAAGGCAAAGTTGTTTGTACTTATTCTGAATAGTCGAATAGTTTCCGTGGCTACCGGTTGATATAGATTTTTTATGTATTGAGTTGTACGGTGGACGGCATGCTAGTGCGTCCGTCGGACTTCGCTGTTGCTGTTTCGTTCGATTTTGCTTTGCACTGATAACGGCAATGAGTAAGCGATTGCTGAGAGGCACGCCATGCGCCATCGCCACCGCAGCCCGTGATTGCTCGCACAGTCTCGCTGCACTCACCCGCGCCGGTCGTTTGCCAAACCGCACGTACTCGTATCTCTAACATTATTACAATTCTCGCGATTTTCCACGCTACGGGAAAATATATGCGACCTTGCCGCGCTCTTTGCCTATTATTTATGTGATTTTCATGCTATGCTCAAATGCTAATTATAATTTCGGCACATAAATTCCATTGTAAAAAAACTTATTTGAAATTGTGATGTGTTGATTTGTGCTAATATTGTGTTCTTTTTACAAATTTCGTGTGTAAATATGAAGAATATTAATAAATCCAAGCCCTTGTTCATTTTACAATGCTATGAAGTAAGTTTATTATGGATAAATTGTTCTTATACTTATTGGAGCGAAACAAAATAAGTACGTTTACCTACTAAGTTAGTTGAAGCTAGGCTTACGTTACTATTAGAAGGTAAAATGGGATCATGATCTCGATAAAATACCTATTAAAAATTCTATATTTTTAGCGTTGTTTACAAATATCTTCGTAAAAACTAGGTTTTTTGCATAATAATCATTTTCGTAGTTTTTCCCGAGTGGATAGAGTTAACAAAATATACTCAGCTAACTTGTTTTTAATGAATAATATAGCCTAAATGCTATTGGAATGAATAAGCTATAATATTGTTAAGTTTCATAAAAATCCGTTCATTTGATTTGGCGTAAAGGCGCAACAAACATCCATCCACCTTTAAAAACTGTCGCGTTAAAAATATACCAAAGGACGATCATGAGCAGGTAGCCTACCTATACTTTTTCTCATTTCATTGATGGATATACATGAATGTGTGCTGTCATCAAAACAAATATCAATATATAAAAAAAGATACTCATGACGCAGAGAAGGTACCTTATATATACGTCTGTATACTTATTATTTATCTATCTTGTTATATACATATGTACCTATAGATGATTCCGACAGCTCATGTGGTGTTTGTTACTATCATTCGACACTTATGTTTGAGATTATCTGTCATGTTTGACTGATTATTGGCATCTGATATCGCACAACATACCTCAGCACTGAGTATTATCCCTAACCTCCTATATTTGTTATCAAACTGCCTAAAATACTTTCGTTGTTTGAAACACAGGTATTTATATTGTTGTCAATCACCGACATATTTAATAGTTTCCAAGATATCTGTGGTTTCCTCGTAATTGCGTCTCGATAATTGGATTTTTTATGATAGCAGGAAAATTTTAAGAAATATGATTAAGATTGAACATTTTTGTATTATTTTTTATTTTATACTAGCTGTTGCCCACGGCTCCGCTCGCGTGGATGTCGGTTATCGCTGTAAAAAGTAGCTATTCCATTTATGTGTTATTCCAGACCATAATCTATCTCTGTTCCAAATTTCATCCAGATCCGTTCAGTCGTTTTTACGTGATAGAGTAACAAACATCCATCCATCCATCCATACTCACAAACTTTCACATTTATAATATTAGTAAGGACTACCTAGGCAGCTAACAAACAAATGGACCGCCTGGTGGTAAAGTTACCATAGCCAATTACCGACCGTACCGACACGCTTGCAGAGGACACGAAGCATCACTCTCGTGTTGCCGATCCAAAAACGTTTAAAACACTATAGTGTAAGTGTTTACCCTGGAATAAGAACATACATTTAAAAAAATGCATTCCTAAATGAGCACAGGAGACATAATACTCAGGCACAGGAACAAGTACAGCAATGTGTTTTAGTCATTTTGCTGTAGTCTTCTGTAAAGTCGTAAAGTAGAGGCCGCCCGGCCGTAGCCATACGCGCTTGTATGATAAACATACCTCTCCTCACACATGAAGTAAATAAGGTTATTGACAAATTATGCAAATTATACTCGATGCACTTAAAAATCTCAATTATAATAACTAAGGTCGTCGAGCTGCATGCACTTATTATTAGATGATATCATCATATGGTTAGGCTTTGGTTGTGGCTAAATTATTAGAATTAACGCAAATGGAAAATCGCTTTACTGGATAAAAAACTCTAATGCCATACCTATTATACCTTGGCATAAGTACCTACATAAACATAAGTGTCATGTAGAGCTAGAGTATTAGGCATTACTAAAGCTGGCCACTATCTAAAGTGCTATTTGACGAATAAAACTTGATAATTGCGAATTAAGTTTATTTTACGTTGTTTTATTTTGTTCGTTGAAACGCAAATGTTTTCAGTATCTCTTGGAGAATTGCGCTGGTTGGCGATACTATAGACCACAGTTATGTATAAACTCTACTATGGTCGCCAAATTGTGGTAAAATGCACACGTTTTCAATGCCTCTCCAAGAATTGTAGAGTATTTACGTATGATGTGCATCTCAAGTCAAAACAAGAAAAACAGAGCTCATTTGTGGGTGCGTTTTCAACGAAAAGTTGTCCTATACTTACCAGGTAAATTTCATCATAAAACCCTGGTTTTCGATTTTTTACCAACGTGGCTGTATGCTTGTTCGTTAATAAAAATGACAAAACCAGGAATCAAAAATTTTACTTGTTTATGAGGATGAGAAGTATTAATAACTCTAGTTTAATTTGCGTGCGGACAGCTATCTGTAGCTCAGAATATTTAATACCCATGCGGACATTAGACCGACAACGAAATTTAGTCCACACTGCTTTAGTCGCTCGAATTTGATTTCTGTGCGGACAAAAGACCGACACGACACCCAGTCCCGGAAATGTTTTAGATTTGTACATTGAATTAGTCCGAATTCGGCAACAAAAGTTTGTCTCCAGCGCTCATTTAGGGATAGGTTTTGTAAGAAAGGTTTCTCTATTCCAGAGATACTCTATCTTAAAGCCGTGGGAGAAAAAGGGTTACCAAGTTACCAAGCAGATACCGTATAAAAAAGTACATTAATCGTTACTTCCTAATCGTGACCATTTTAACCAGAGCAACATCCGGACAAACCTTATTTAACTTTATATAATCTCGTTTGCCACTTTCATAGTAATCGTTGCAAATTAACATAAACGCCGGTTTGCACGAACTGGCACCTGCAAGGGATTTACCCTGTCACACACACACACTAACGATGATATTTACATAGGTATTTATTAGATACAATCATACACGAGTTACACGACAGCATGTAGGTACTTATCTGTCTATACCTTGCTTAGTTTCCTGCATATAATCTGCATTTATGGTAAAGCGAGAGCGAGTGAATGAAACTGACGGACGCAACAATATTCGAAAAATACGGAGCAAGATGATTATTAGATTTGGTAGAGCAAAAGAACTGCGGAAAGGTAATATAAAGATGTAGTATTTGGTATCATATGAAGATGTTTTTTTTTCTTCTACCGTAACTGGTTACGAACCTACAGTTTTGTACGCGGCCGAAAGGAATATAAGTACCTAATGTAAGTGTTATTTGACCAAAAAACCTTAATAACGTTTAAATAAAATAAAAAGAAAGAAAATTTCCATCGATTTTTGATCTCTACTAAGTAGTTTTAAAATAGCTTAAACCATCTGTTAAAAAAAACTTTTTTTTAACAGTCTTTAAGACAGCTTATGTGTCACATTCATCTTTCGATTTAAAAATATGTACCTATATATCAATTCCTTTAAAGGTATGCTATAACAACCATATTTCGCTATGTGTTAAGTATGTTCTACTGGCTAGGTATGTTGCATTTTCTCAATATTACTTTATTTTGTCCCAGCGATCGAATCGCGTTTTCATTATACAATCACAGGAAGCGTCTTGGTATGTTGTTAGTGTTTACACTTGCAAGTTATACCACTGTCGGACATACTTCTCAGAAATTCTTGCAAATGTAATCAATACCAATAACGATGCTATCAAAACGTAATTCTGATAATTTGTTTCGAATCTATCTCATTTCTACATCCACAACTCTCTATTTGTGGCTACGTGCAATACGTGCTTAATTTCTAGTGAGAAAATCCTTAAATATGAAAGTTATAGTGAAAAGCTAGTGTCCGACAGCTGCCACTTATTAACAATCATGCTGCATAGCTCTGACTACAGCTGGTCTACCACTTAACAATAAACAACTTTAAGAATTAGTTCACCGAACTAACGAAGTTGGTCTAGCCAAAATTTAAAACAATATTCTTACAAATCTAAGTCGGACTATAAAATATATTAAAATGAAACTTTACAAAACCACTATAGACACCTAGGTCTGATTATTTAGCTGCGGTTTTTTGTAGGATAAATATAGGTTCTTCGGTACTTCCTTAGCCAGGCCGCTCAATTAGATCGAGAAATCTTACTGTGCCCTACTATTGTTCTGATTTAGTAAGCTATTGGTCTATCTGATGACAAATGGTAACCACTGCTTGTGGACTCTGGCAAGGCCAGGCCCGTGGCCAAATACCTGCCTACTGTGAAGTTAGTAAGAAGGACCTCTGAGCCTTGTGACCTTTCTCATGCTAGATAAAAGTCTTCACATTGACTTCTAATAAAAAGAGTGGCCTGAGTTTCTTGCTAGTTTTGCTCATGGCCTGTCAGCGAACTTACCATAGGTAAATTTACTGTATTTTTTCTGGCTTACCTGCTACTTTTATAGTTTATAACCTACATAAGCGTTACTTCGAAGCCTAAACCTAAATTAATTAATTAATTTTGAGTTTGAATACTGTCTCGTCCGATGTCTTCCAAATTTCCATCTTTATTAAAAACTTCCACATTATCACGCCATATTTACCTCAGCTCGCCTCACCGCATATTCAAAATTAATCGCGATAAAACCCGTAAACGTTGTTTAATCAAACATACGCATAAATGTAAGAAGAATCTATATACCTATTGTGTATAAGAAACTATAGTAGGTAGTACATAGTACATATATAACTGCATAATAACTGCATAATACACAAGTATGAGTAGGTATATATAGTGTAGAGCTAATCGTATACCGCTACAAAACGCGATAATGTAATTGTCTAAAACGTAGTTTAACCTTCTTTTAAGTTCTTTTTTAACGCATTTTAAACATTAATGCCTACGTGTACGATGTGAACGATGAAAAATACCGACAAACCGTATGTTTGTCGGTATTTTTCATCGTTCTATAGTCATTTCCTATCGCCGATGATGATGTGTGGTTTGTTCAAAGTTCAATGTCAGTGCTATTATATAATAGAGACAACAGAGCGCTTTTTTAAATAAAGATGGATGGATGTTAAAAATACGTAATAAAACATCTCAAATGAAGCCATTTCTGTAGATATTGTAGATGAATGAAAGGAAGCTAATGAAGTTTGAATTGAAGGAGTTAGCGTACCATAGTCTCTGCCTACCTCAATGGGATACTAGTGTGATGAGTTGTTTATATGTATCTTATGTATTTATATAGCTAGATACTTTATATATCTATATAAGATATTTTTCCTTACTTACCTTACATATAGATCTTAGATTCACCTCAATGTTCGATCGTCCAACTGTCTCAGGCATTTTTCTCATAAAATATTTTTTGATTATTACAAGATATTAACACTTTTTAGAGCTAGCAATTATATTATTATTTACTTAAGCTGGAATTGTGACTGTGAATTTGGAACAAAATAATTACAAATTTAAAATCACTATCATCACAACCTATAAACGTCCCACTGCTGGGCACGGGTCTCCTCCATATACTTGGAATAAAACCATTTATCTCGGTGGTAGTCACTTCCCACTCTAAGTGACCGATTTGTAACTTAACAAATTCAATGTGAATTTCACTTTATTTATGGGTACTTTTTAGGTAAATATCTTACAATACTTGAATACTTTTATTATATGCTTCTGAATAATCTAATTATTATCTTATTCAATTTAAATTGTTAAATCTTGAACGAAATTTGATTATTGTTTTACCTAATTTTGTTTCAACTGTATAATGTTTTTCATTAGTATAACCTAAATTGAAATTTGTTATAATGTATTGGATATTAAAATAATATAAGGGGTGGAGACCTGGTGTCCTGAACGTCAGACCTCGAGTCTTTTTAGGCGCCAGTCTCCCACAATATTGAATAATGCCATTATAATACATAATTATATAAAAATTGTAAAGATTGTATAATATTGTGGTGAGAAAATAAATCATTTTATTATATTATTTTATTATTATTATATATTATAAGTTACTTAATTAAATTTAGAAGTGCTGGACTGGACGTGTTATTCTTATGCATCTTTAAAAATATCTTTCGCTATAGATTTAACGGTTATTACTTCACAATAGCTAAAACATTGTTAAATACTAAAATGACTATTATTAAGGTTAAAAAAAAAACACATAAAAATCGACTATCCATCTGCCTGCTACGATGCTACAAACATACATAGGTAAGCGTTATGACAACGATGACATCCAATACGAACATTCAAAGATGTTTTTCACACCGGAAAGTAATAAATAATTTACTCATCTTTCAACATTATTAATTTTAAACATGTTCTCAAAAACTCCGAATACTTAAAACAAGTAATTGAGAAAATCATAAACAGTGAACATTTTTTTTATAACAGACTTAATACATAACAATCTCTAATATATATTGTTGATATAAAATTGGACTTACCTACACCACGTCATGGTCGTGTCACTTTGCCAACAGAGCATGCCGGTGCATTTGTAGAACAATCTACTACAACCATAGCATAGAATACATGTGACGGTATTTTAAGATGTATTCAATTTACCTAGTAGCTTTCACCTGCGGTTTTGCTCGTATGATAAATAAGTAGAAATTGAAAATAACCTTTTTCATGATTCAAGCTAGCTCTACACTGAATATCACCATAATTGGTTAAGCCGTTTAGGCTTGATACTTTCTTCTTTACTTGTTTCTCTTATTTCTTTTCCTGAGATTTTTAACTTTTTCAAAAACAATCATATCATGTCAGATGGCTAATAATGTTTCCCCTCCTATTTAGTATAGTTCTCAAGATTGGTCTTTTTTTTCCTTTATTACTTATAGGGTTGCCACCTTTTTTTTTGTAATTTAAGTACATTGGTTATATTACACAAGAAAAAAAGTACACAGTATCAAAATAAAGTACAATTTATTTTTCTTTATGGCGCTGGCTTTCTGTCGCTGGCGAGTGGCAACATCGATTCAGCGCCAATCGAAAAATTCCATTTAACGAAAAAATATTTACAACTAAACTTTTCAAAAGCATAAAGAAATCACATCATGCGAAATAAAGTATTTTCGTGTACTTTATTGTTCTCATAAAGTATAGAGTACAATACCTAAAATAAAGTATTTATTATAAAGTACGGGTGGCAACCCTAATTACTTACCTTACATAAAGATATCTTAGATTCACCTCAATGCCCGGTCGTCCAACTGTCTCAGGCATTTTTCTCATGATTTTTTTTTTTTTATTATTACAAGATATTAACACTTTTTATAGCTAGCAATGATATTGTTATTTACTTAAGCTGGAATTGTGACTGCGAATTTGAAACAAAATAATTACGAATTTAAAATCACTATCATCACAACCCATAGACGTCCCACTGCTGGGCACGGGTCTCCTCCATATATTTATCTCTTTTAATTATTTAAAAACGATGGTAGTCAATTCCCACTCAAAGTGACCGATTTGAAACTTAACAAATTCAATGTGAATTTGTTAAGTTTCAAATCGGTACCACAAAAGTCACTTTGTGGTATTTATGGGTATTACTTATAAGGCAAATATCTACCCCCACATGTCTTAAAAGAAATTCTAAAGGCATGTCTGATGAATCAACGCATTGGGCCAGCGTTAATGGATTTATTCCTAAACTCTTTCAGATGTTTTGATAGAGAAAAAAGAAGACCCGTGTCCAACAGTGGGACATCATCATATATGGAGTGCGAGAGATGTTATCTTTGCCGAAAGCACTATTACTTTTTGTTGTCCATTTGACTTTCCGTGTTACTTATAAAACTCTGCGTACCTATTGATGATTCATCATTATTTTATTTCATTTATTAATAAAATAATACAACCTTTTTATCTAGTACTACACAGAACAGATACGATTAAGTAATTAATTACAGAAAAGAGATAGTAAATCTAAATTCTTATTTAAAAAAACATACATTATGAGTATTTAATATTTTCGTGTCGCGGGGGACTTTATAAAACATTTTACGGACATAAAGAAGGTACACCTAGACTTGAAACAAACATTTATCGATCACACGAAGTTTTGTCTCATGTGGAAAACGATCTTATAACACTTTTTTCCATTTATAAACATTTTAAAAATCTTAACATATAGAAGCCACTAAGGTTTATAATTTATGCTAAGTAGTCAGTCAACGTCGATCACAATAATAACAGAGTTAGTTTAAAATAATAAAAGTTATGTTGAACATGGTAGCTATTTGCAACAAAGCTTAAACAATTTAAACAAACAAAAACAGACAAGTATTGGACAAATACATATTGTTTCAACATTCACAAACATTATAAGGACAAGTAAGGAAATGCGCTTTTAGTTTATATTTAATATTTTTTAATATTTATCCCGTAATTCTGAAGGTAGATGAGTCGTGGAATAACATAATCAGACGTTCGCCTATCGTACTCATTGTTCACGCGAATCGAGCAACACAGCTGGCGTCGAGCTACCGACCGTGTGTGTATTCCAAGTTGTTCCAAGTATGGCTGATTACCTATTTGTGCTGAATAGGTACTATAGACTGCTTCAGTTCTTGTTCATCATTATTATCTAAATCTAAACTACCCACGTGACCAGGTAGTGACTGGCGACAACAGACTGCATAAGTTATTTATTATGTGTCTGTCTCTCTTATTTTTGTGTATTTGTGGAATCTAGAACTTTCCGAAGATTTAAATATGCAATAAGAACATTTCTAACAGCTACATAATGTTTTAATAATTCCTGCGTCTGATTTCTCTTCGATCATTTCGGATTGCCATTCGCATCGCCGTGCACTCTTTATTCCGTTATGCTCATAGTCCGATGGGACGGCAATCTAGCACGACCGGAGACATATCCGGCGTAGGACAAGCGCGAGGCGAGGATGTAAACACCGCCAATATGCAAAGTTCAGGCATCCGTTGTCATTTTCTAGACAGCCAATGTCTATTCTTGGCTCGACCCAGGAATCGAACCCAGCCTCGTGACCAGCAACGACCAGTAGACCTACAAGAACTAAATAAAATTTACCAAATGTCTAGAATAATTCTAAACCTCTATACCAGAATACCCATTTCAGGAAACCGTTAGTAATTTATGTAGATTTACTAACAAAGTTAGTTGTTTGACTAATGATGTAAATTACTAACAGTCGGCAATTTAACGAGTTCATTATATGCTTTTAAACCGTTTTAAAACTGGCAAATAACAAAATTAAAAATAAAAACTTTGACCTTGTGTATGACGTACGCAGTATTAAAAGTTTAAGCACGATTATCTACCTATTTGTAATTTAAATGTTGCTTTTTAGTTTAAAAAAAATGTTTTCCCATGCATCTTTTGACGGGCACATGGCTTGCGTGGTGCTCTCTATGTAAACAAGTAATCGTGTCTCAATAATCAAACTCAATAATGTTGAAGAACCCCATGCTATAGGAATTCCTAGGCAGGAAGCTCAGTCTAGCTACCTAATATACCTATTTATTAAATCAAAACCTAAGAAGTAAAGCAAATATAATGTTTTCTTTACTAGACTGCGGCGCGCATAACAAAATCTGCTCACAAACAAGTTAAAAAACGTAATTTTAGCCAATATGTTTTGATACTTGACATTTAATAACATTGGACTCACCGTACGTTGACAATAACCGAGATAACCAGAGACTATGGTGATAACAATTTATCTGTGTAGTTATAATCTGTAAGTTAATCTCTGAGATTGCTATAAGTACAAAGTAGTATAAGGTGCGGTCAACTGGTCACCTGACAAATATTATAGAAAATATATCTACCATTTTTTTTTGACATGAAACAATTAAAAATACAATGTACGTATCGTATATAACAATTTCTATAATATCACAGTCTCGTTGAAATAGATCGTAAGTGGTATCTCACATCATAGGTTCACGTCCTTTCCCTCGAAGGTGTAGCCAGGACTACACTTACGTTTTGCCAGCTAGGGTACAACATACCAAACTCCTGATCACTTTTAATGCTGAAAAATCCCAATACGAGACCCGGAACCCCTGGATGGCAGTCGCAGTCGTACGCACTACGACTATGCCGCCTATGCAATTGTTGAGTGGAAATGGTACGCTTATTATAACAAAATAAACATTGCCCGTCTCGTCTGACGCTTTTTTCTATAGAGCGAAGGTGTGCATTATGGATTTCTCAGCAACGTCGTTATTTTATACTACTAATGAGGCAATCAAGTATACGGCCCGCCTGATGAAAAGCGTATTCCGTAACACATTCCTCTAGACAAGTGGCATAAACGGTAGTCGAAACGAAAAGTCATAAAAGCAAATGTATGGGATTTGACGTTAATTTACGATATAATGTCGTAAACTTACGTTGAATCTCCCATACATTTGTTTTTTTGACTACCGTTTATGCCACTTGTCTAGAGGGGCAGGGGTCCGTTTGAGTTAATATTATTTCTATAATTCCGTTCGGCATACTTCACTCCCTACTAACATTATAACATATTTGTAAATAACTACGTAATATACTAAGCTTTATATTTTCTTTCAAGGACCGCCAACAAACGTTACCACTGAGGAAGGTCGAGCAGCCTACAGAAGTAACCAACAACAACCATGTGCCGCCTAAGAGGGAAGCTACCGACAACCCTCCGCCTCCACCACCCGTAAGTAACTTTATCAGGGTCTTTTGGCCCTGTTTTACAGTATTAAGGAGGCACACAAGCGTACGGTCGGTCTGATGGTTAGCAGTTACCGTAGCCTATAGACGCTTGCCACACTACGGGTATCACTTGCACGTTGCCGGCCCTGTAAAAACCTTTAAACTCCTTTCGTTAAAAACTTCAGCAATAGTCTCTCGGTAGAACTTCGACAATCGGGACAATCCCAGCCACATGCCCACCGCTGTGACTCTTGTGAGCCAGGATTAACAGCGTAGTAACCAACTGATACACCGAGCTTTAAACGTACTGTCTTGGACCCCACAACGAATTTAATCAGAAGTAAATAGGAGGAGTTGGAAAGAAAAGTTTCCACTTCCCTCCATAGCAAAGCGGTAGACAAAATAAATCTGTATAGGTTTGTAACCTATGAAAAGGAGCACCACGGAGGACCTTAAACTACGGGACGTTTGTTATAATATGTATGGCAGAATCGTTTAAACGCACGGGAATTCCCTCCAGATGAGACGAAATCCCTATAGTAGCTCCAGATGATACATGTAAGCGGTTCAACATAATATGTAGTACGATCATTATGCTAAAGACTACACTCCCAGAGAATGAGATGATAAAACCTCGACAGTTCATTCTACAAACTAATGCTTAATTTACATTATATGACGTGTAAACAGTATAAGTACGTGTAGTGATGGCTTTAGCACTACCGCCGCCTTTGGGCGAAGATCTACACCCGTCCCAAAATTGATAGTACGCCCGGCAGAGAATTTGGTAGACTTCATTTATTTTATCTCGAAAGTTTTTTGTTCTTAGTCTTGACCCAACTTAAAGTACTGAGTACGTCTCCTTTCAACTAAAGTTTAAAATTCAATAAATCACTTGCATAGTGTAAACCGGGCATTAAATGCAGATGTATTTGGAAACCTGTTGTAAGTCGCCGTTGTACGCATTAAACTCAGGGTTACGGGGTCAGGGTACACATGTAATTGCAGGTCAAGATTATCAATGTGTATGACAACATCTTTGCATATTCTTCATTTTTATATAATTACGTATTACAAAGGTAATAAAAAAAATCCCTGAGTAACGCGCGGGGTTATTGTCAAGGTCAGGCGTCAGCTGAGCAAGTGCGATTTTTAAGAGAGGTAAGAGAGGCAAGCCCAGGACCTCCACCATATAGAAGACTACAGCCAAATAACTACACACAACGGTGTAATTGTGTTCCTATATAGTCCAACTTTTCAGAGCTCACAGAGATGCGTTTTTAACGAAACGATTTCCTAACCCAGGGAAATTCTATCATAAAACCCTGTTTATTTTTGGGTAGGCAACACGCAAGTGACACCTTTGGTATTGTAAGCGTCCGTAGGATATTGAGACTGCTCACCATCAGGCAGGCCGTATGCTTATTTGCCACCTCAGTAAGTAAGTATAAAAACAAGTGCGGCTCCCTGCTTATTTACCTAGGCACCACTACTGTCAGTGACCAGGGAAGTCAGGGAATGATGAAACTTATAACGAAATTTTATTTAAAAAAAATAATCTGTTGGTTGCTAATAATTATCTTTGGATAGGCTACGGTAACTGGTTACCATCAGGTGGGCCGTACGCTTGTTTGTCACCATGTTAAGATTTTTTTAAATAGCTGCTAAATTGCAAGTAGTTTAAAAGATACTTCTAAGATAATGGGGCTATTTATTTTGATGGTAGCCTAGCAAATTGCAGGCTGACATTGCGTAAGCAGTTTACAGATCTTTAACCTAACAGGTTTACCCACTCGGTGCGGTCTTAAAGTGGTCTTGGCACATTAATAGTACCTACTTGTGACCACTTCACAATCCTACTACTTACATAAAAAAATGTATTAATAGTTATATCGATATTCACTCGCATGTTTGTCATGAGTAACTAAATTAAAATGCAATAAATGGGTAGGTACTTTATAGAACGCATCTACGAGTTAACATACATTAAAATCATAATTAAAAAAGTAGTAAAAACTTTTGACCTGTGGAATTAATATTACGAGCAATAAAATATAATTTGAATAGGGTAACTTTTGCATAGTTATTGAAATAAAAGTAAAAATGTATATTTCTTAATTTACAGATGCCGACAACAAATGGCCACCAAAACGGAGACCATAAAACCATAGACAACCAAAAACCAATCATGAAATCAATCGCTGACATTGTGGCTAATTCAAATTTTAGAAAGAATGGAACCATAAATAGGACTCCAACTCCAGATTATAATAAAAAAACTGAACCACCACAAATTAAAAATATTAAAGACGAAAAGGCTGAATTGGATTCATTAGAATCCTACAAGCTAAAGAACCCTTCAAATGTTCAGCCAAAGCCTCCTTCTAATTATTTTGTGAAAGCACCAAATGGAACTGCTACTATGAAGAAACACGCTAGACCGGTATCGGTGACTATAGGAGAATATGCTTACGGTGGTGGCAGTAGGCGAGAGCCTACTAAGTTGGACTTCCTTAATGGAGATAAACCTGGTGTAGACGCGGTCGATGAAGTCTCCATATCGAATAGGTTGCAATCAGAACTGGCTTTAACATTATCTAGATCTAATTTACGTAAGAAGACTGAAGCTTTGGTAAGTACCTACCTACCTTTTTCATAAAATGTAGTCAGTTTATAACTAGCGGCAACTTTTACAAGATGATTAGGGCTCAGACTTGTACCATGGCGTCCTTAAGGAAGTTCGTAAAATGACAACTTTATTACTTGGCTTTAAGGTTGTTATTTATTGATATTCAAATTAAAATCGAAAATAAATCGCTATAACGATGTCTTGGTCTCTTAAAAGAACAGAGCGATTTTCCCTTCTTCCCATCCCCACAAGAGGACATTTAATTGGCCTAATCTACTGAACTACTACTAAACTGTCAGGATATTTTGCAAGTATTGGCACCCCATTTCGACTGCATAACGCAGATACCTATCGTTAATAAAGAATCAGCCAACGTAATTGAGTGAATAACGTAATAAGCTGATTGTCATTAACCTGGGAGGAAACAGAGGAATACGTTTGATTGAACTAAACGCTAGGCGCATTTCATTTATATTGCAATTTGATAATCATAGTCTAGTTATCTTAACATAATCTTAAAATTTAAAGTGAAATGTTATGTACCTAAATGTTGTATATATCTTGAGGTTTATCTCATCTTGATGCAAATGGTTGTCCAAATATTGTTTGATAGGTTTCTGTAGCTATTGCTTATCAACTTCCATGATAAAGTAACTACCATAATATAAATTATGTATCTACTATTTTATTTATAAATGATCTGTCAGGTAAAGTGATTTTGCCGCGCGTCTGTAGGTCATCTCGTACAATATTTCATAGTTATAGTTGTTCACATTTTATGATCTATAACAAAGAATAGAGGTAATTATATTATAATGAATAATGTAAAAGCTTGTACATGTTGTGTGTTAGGAAGAGAAACATTTTGTCGCCAGTAATTTAAAATTCAACCCTAGAGATCAGTTGTCTAAGGGCTACAGCAGACATGCTACTTTCATGTAGCATGTCTGCTTCAAGCCTTAAAAAGTTGTTGAGACAATTGACCTCGTATATAAATTGGACAACAGTGCCACAGATAATATAATACTAGACAGTGCTTTAAACGCTGTGTAAACTATTATTTTTTCCAGGATCAAGTCACTAACAGAAGTATTAAAAGAAATGATAATGAGGACAGTGATTCGTCAATTGACAAAAATTTCCACGCTAGATATGGCAACAATTTATTGCCGTTACCGCCTTCTGTAACGATACCTAAGGTTTCAATTTCCAAATTAAAGCCTTAAAAGATTACAAATAAGAAATTTTATCTAGGTAGATGGTTCAAATATGTAACTATTCAAATACTTACACATGCACTGTAATGCAATTACTCTTAGAGCTGCATGATGACACGATTTTAAACTAATAGTTATATTCTGGTGATGGTGGTTGTGTACTCTCAGCTCTTGAAGTGTCTTTCTATAACCACACAAAAAAAACAGTTGCACAGTGCTCAGAGGCTGCCCAATCTATTTAAAAAAATGATGCCTATTAAAACTATGTTATGGGACCCTTTAAATTAAATTTTATTTCATTATTATAAAATACAGGAAACGTAGATTTGTTTACAATCGCTGTAAGTGCACTTATCTCTAGAAACGTAATATGGTATGGTACAAAAAACCTTCGTGTGCAAGTGAGAATTCGCATTTGGTCATTTTTTTCTATTATTAATACGTGCTTTTGTTCACAGGCGGACGCAAGCCGATGAAGATACAAGGAAAGGCATATCATAAATTTCATTAGACATGTAGTGAAAAATAGAAAATTTGGTTACAGTGTATAAAGTCGACCAAAGCTAGTTAGGTTATTTATGTACTTATTTGAGAGAAAATGTATCAATAGATTATTATAATGCCACTTCTGAAATGTATGGACTATACTTTAATAATTAGATACCTTCATACGAATCTAAAGTAATTTTATCTGTAAGTAACTGTGTACCCAATATGTGTTATCTAATAATATTTTAATGTGTTAGGTTGTAAAACTGAGTGTAAAACCATGTTTTAGTTTTTATTTAATTGAGGTTAGTAAATGAAATATTGTATATCTGTGGAATGCCTAAGTCATAATAAAACATAAAATGAGAATAAAATAAATAAAATGTAAAATGATGGTGTATATTATGACTGTTTTATTTTACTTATTTTACAGAATTTTGAATGGTTTTCTTTGACTGACCTGCTGGTCACTGTCACTAGGGTTAGTGACAGTGACCCTCACTGCTATGCCGGAGGTCGTGGGTTCGATTCCCACACAAGACAAAACTTTCATCGATTCTTGAATGTTTATTCCGAGTCTGTTTGTAAAATGCCCTGCGACACAGGGCTTGTTCCCTAGTGCGGTAGATGTATTTAAAAACAGATAAAGAAAGTGCAACTTATATTCTTCTTACACCTTAAAATATGAATACATAAATCTACTTACCAAAAGTTCTTTGGTCATGACAATAAGTACCTACCTAATATTAAAAATATTTAGATAGATAATTCTTTATTGAACACCATAAGATTTCAAAACTTATGTTAGATACATACAGAGAAAATAAAGAAGTACAATGAGCCTTACACTTTACATAATTGACCACCAATTAGGTACCTACTATGATAAAATAATCAAGCACGGTTTGATTATCTGCTCTATCGAATGAAAACTGAAAAGCTCGGATCTATGACAAGCTAATGAAAAGCAAAGCATTATGTTTTAATTAGAGTTTGGTCATACTGCGTAAATTATATTACTGGTATTACTGTGATTTTGAATGAATAAAAGACGTGACAAATACCTGTGAGCCTCACAGGTATTTGTCACGTACTTTACAGGTACTTTTTATACCGTTTGATTAGCGATGAATTATAACTTTAATAACTAATACGTATACCTTAGCAATATCTGCACATGTTCCGGTGGCGATACACAGACAGCACGGATCTGGACTGTTCTTGCAATCTAACCGAAACGACGTTCCACGCAGAATCCAGATTTATGGGCGGCGATGAGTTTACCGACGGCCAGGGGAACGTTTTATTCCAGCTTATTTCCAGGAAATAGTATCGTTTAGCGGTGGATGGTTTGGGCTGGAATCTCTTCAGAGAGTCGCACGGAGTTAGTGCTGATAGAAAATGGTACGCTAACTAAAGATATCCTTAATGAGCATGTCGGCCCATACTTGATTAATATGGTTGAAAATTCCATATTTATGCATGACAACGCAAGGCCACATACAGCTAAAATTGTTAACGAGTATTTTCAAGACGTTGGCATCAATTGCATGGACTGGCCTTCGAGAAGTCCGGATTTAAATTCTATTAAGCATGCTTAAGACGAGCTCGGAAGGTGTATAAGAAATCGGAACCCCGCCCCAGCTACACTTAGAGACCTGAAACATGCGATAGTGGAAGAATGGAACAATATCCCGCAATATCGTATAAGAAATTTAATAAACAGTATGCCCAATCGTCTAGCAGCTGTAAGAAGAGCTCGTGGAGGCAATACGAAGTATTGATATGGTTTTAACGTTCGTTTTTGTGCGATTCATGAGCTCATACTCCACGCAAAAATTGTTGATATTTTGTTTAAATAAATAAAAGAATAGCGATTCCAACATTTAGTGTCCTTTTATTAACCATCAAAATGATCTACAACTTACAGTTTGATTCATGCCGCTAACTCTTTTATTTTAAGAGATATTCTAATTTTTCGTAGTGACCCGTAATTTTTGTCCACGAGTACCTATAGATGGCTATACCTTCGACTATGCAGTCTCAAACCCAATTCCTTTTTTTAGATATGCTTATCTCAGGCACTTGTCACAGTGAGTGACAGACTGCTACTTTTTTACCTGATTAGTATTTTACCTGTCGTGACAAATACGCCTTAACTCTAGTTTTATTATTTTGATTATGATTTTTAATAAAGAGATTTTTTTCACACAAATTATTTACAATTTTAAAATATTTTTGTGATTTGGTCCATAATCTTCACAGATAAACCTTGTGGATATATGGGACAAGTGAAAGAAATGACCTAAGCTCACAGGGTACGCAGGGTAATTACACACCCGTACAATATTTCCAGTATTGAAAATGAACGCTCAACACCTTTATTTTAATGAAAAAGCACAGAGCTTTTATGAAACCCTCAAAAACATTTTCACAGGAGTGAGTGAACAGCTCCATCATACAGTTCTAATAGAAAGTGAATTTAATGAAACGACCAGGAATGGTAAAGATACGTTAGGTGTTGTTCGGCTAGGTAAGGAAAAAGAAACGTAACTAAGTAATTCTAATCCATCTAATAGTATAAATGTGAAAGTTTGTGAAGATGGGTGGATGTTTTTTACTCTTACATGCTAATACGGTCCAACGGATCAGGATGAAATTTTGAATAGATTTATAATCTGAAATAGCACATAGGTTACTTTTTATAAACATCACTGTTCTTGTGGGGATGCAGTCGCGGGCGGAGCTGCGGGCGAAAGCTAGTTTTAAATAATAATTCTTAGGAACCTACCTACACTTCAGTTTAACCTTGGCATTGGATAACAAGTAAAGAAAATCTAATTATTTCATGGTCGTGTGTTCGATTCCGGCCCAGGAAAAATATTGTGTGATGATTACTCAGACTATTCTATTAGTCTGAGGATGAGCATTATTATTTTGTTCGTTGATCTTCGAATGTAGAAATATATGAGTAGGTACCTATATTAATCAGGTCTGGTGCCGTACCATGAAGTGTAAAAATCGGAGTCTAAAGATTTTTGAAAAATTGCCTTTTTGAACCGGGAATCGAACCCGGAAAAAACATCCTTTGTAACTCCTGTAGATTTTCACACTGCTTCTTGTTAATTAAATCTTTCTATACGAAAGATTTAATTTGTGGTAACCAGTGGTTTTGTATTAATTATCCTTAAATTATAAATGTAAATTTTCATGGTCTTCCTTATATTAAAGATGCTATGTTATTTGGTAAATCTTCTGATCGGTGTCGTAAAATTTGAGTCGAGCTTGATTTGATTTGGTTCAGAGTGGCGATTATTTAAAAATCTTGTTTTTAAATCAAAATGAAGTCTCCATTCTGTAAAATTGTCTGTCAACCATATTAAGATACTTTACATGTGGCAAAGCTGTGGGAGGCCTTGTATAACCTATCTACTAATAAGTTGATAATTTCCAGCTCTGACTTCTAAAGCTTTCGTAATAGCTTTTGGACAAGAATGTCCTTCTCAATCTCAAATCAACAGCAGTGACGTCACTGACAATAATTTACAAGAATTGGTTGTACTATATCCATTTAATACGGTCAAGCTATTTGTGTTTAAGAAAAGTAAAAGACGGTGTATTAAAGCCATATTTACTAATATACCTACACGGTATTTTGAATTGAGATCTAAACCAAAAGCTAAGGTAGGTAATACCTGCTTTATTACTACCCTGGACTGGAAGGTTGCGGGTGTGTGATTTTATATAGATTTACTTCACGTTGGGGTCTTTACTGTGAAGGTTGCATAGACTTCCAACAAAAACGTCACAGATATAGATATACATAGATAACGCAAGTATCACAGTTTGTATTGAAATCAAGCGTGCCGACTTTTTAACACCTACTGTGACGTCACAGCCGAAATTTAGTGACGAGAAATCCAAACCGATTCAAAGACACTGATGCCGCCAATGCTCCTCCGGCCGCTACGATTCAATCGATTCAACTGGAGCCGCCGCGCTGATTATCTCAATCTTACTCATATTTTTAATGTCGTTACTACTTGTTCTGAGTCTGGGTGTAATTTGTGTCCGTTAATTGTATGTTTGTAAAGTCCCCCGCGACACAGAGTTTGTTCTCTAGTGCGGGAGTTGTCTTTTTAAAATATATACAATATACATATACCTATATATCACTTATAATTTTAATTTTTATTTAATTTATAATTATTATATATTTCTCATAATAATTACTTCTTTCTAGACCTCACACTAATATGCACACACTATGTTTCATCTCTGCATTACCCTATACCTAGGTTGACTGGCAGAGAGAATGCCTTTGGCATTAAGTCCGCCTTTATACATGTTCTGTATATTAAGTTCTAAATAAATAAGATCGTTTGTCACTGCCACTAGATTTAATCAATTCACGTTCTTCTTCTTCTCTAATATTTACTTCGAGTACTCCCTTATACTGTTTTATTTGCGGTAATACGCTCTCGAATTTTCACACCATTTTTGTATTTGTTTTTGCTGTTCATTTGTACTTTTATCTTGTATTGATACAACGTGATTTATTTTTTCTTGTGCATTATTTATTTTAGTTAATAATTTCTTTTCCATTTCACTTTTTCCTTTTGATATGGGTAGTTCATGGACATCCTGTAAAGTAAAATAAGTTATAGTTGATTATAGTAGCTGATTCCTAGTCTCTCTCAATCCCTGTTTCCGCTGCCATTTCCACTTTAGTTCCGTTACTTACACGCTTTCGCTCAAGTCTTCCACTTTTGCTTCTAGCTTACATTATACCGTTAGTCTTTTCTTATATTTGTAGGTACACATTTACACGAAAAATATATTTTAACTATACCTTTTCTAGTTTTCTCTTCCTTGGCAATGATGAAGGATTTTGCGATATATCTTTATTCTGTAAAGCACAAATAGGTGTATGTCATATATTTTATACTTTATTAAATAAAAATATGTTACACATTTAATCTATTCACTAACCTCATTTTCATTGTCAATGAGTTTTAGTATATCAATAGTGGGGTATGCCGTTTTTTTCAATAATCTCAACTTTTTCCCTTCAATGAAACTAGTGTTTTCAAAATGTTCGGAACAAATAGTACTGTGTTTCGTCGGGAACCAGTCTTTTCGTCCGGTGGCCGCAATCCATTTTTCTTTTATATCATTCGTCTGTCCGATATCAATTAAAATCGATTATTGATATAATATGTTGTAGAACGAACAACACTAGTCGCTAGATTTGACAGACGAATGATAAATTGCCTGTATCACGAAGTCGAAGCGATGCGCGACAGTATCGCTTGTTGTAATATTCATCGTCTTTTAACACACAACGTCAGTTCCAACGCTCAAACCAAACACGTCAACGTAATGTGAATATTGTTTTACTTAACGTTAATCTATAGTTACTTAGGTATATCCTTGAAATCACAGCTCTAAATACATAAAAAATAGTTTTAAAATGAATTTACGCATAATATAATGTTAAAATAACTTACCTGTGATAAGAAATATGTTCCTGTCTTTGGGTGCTCGAAATTTTTGGGATATTGCAGTTAATTATCACGCAACGAGGCATTTTTTTAGTTTTTGCGGACGACCGGCAGCGACAACAGACGCGCGCGGACTGTAAGTTGCGGCGACCAACCTCGACGCTTTGTCGGGGTTCGGACACGCGAAGTACGTGCATTTGCGTTATCTATGTGTATCTATATCTGTGAAAAACGTAGTTCTTCGACCAGGTTTAATGCTCGTGCCATGGGAGCCTCGGTCCAACTATAAGTCGTGAGAGTTGATTTTGATTCTATGAGACTTAAGACACAGATTCCCGTAGTTTAATGCTAGGATATTGCGACTGCGTGTTTCTAAATTCGTGCCATCTAATACACTCGTATTATAAGCTGCAACTTCATTTTGTTTATCAGCATTGCTATTGGCTTGATAGATGTCGTCACACTTATCAAAAAAATCTGAAAGCAAAACAGCTGCTGCTCATAAATACAACATCAGTGTTATTGACATATTATGTAGGTATACCTATTGTAGACAGGCTCGTAAAGATTAAATCGTTTATAGTTAGTATTTTGCAGATTTATTGGAGTATCTGGTGTCGGTATATTACAGAACTTAATAATAGGGTAAAAAAGTGGCCATTCGGAACTCGGGCCGACGAGTCAACTAATATTAGTCATAAAACACCTTGGGAAACAGATTGTAGAAAAATATATCTTATACAAAAGAAACCGGTAAGTACCTTTAACTACGTATTAATGTCCTAAAATGTGTATAAAATCTAGCTATCTGTACAGGAAATATTTTGTTCACACAAGTCTGTGCGCAAACACAGGTGCACTCTTTATTTCCTAACTCTCATAGTCCTATAGCACGGTAATCGAAACCGCTGCCTCGTGATCAGCAGTCTCACTCAACGCCTATTAGAGCTACGAAGAAGTAGGTACCAACGTACCCATATATGTTGGTATTTATTGATTTGGTTGATAGTTTTGTCATGTCAGTCATGAAATCTCTGTTTGATGTGCAGAAGTATGAGCGGCAAAAATGGACAGACAAAAGTTTATATTTGGGCACAAAGAGAGAAGCGGAGGATCAAATTCGACCCAGACCCATGCCGGGATTAGGCAAGACAGAAGATATAAAACTTTTGTATTTGAAGCCACGATATTTTGGTTGCTGGGAACAGTCGGAGCATTGGGTTCAGTGCGGTGAAAGTTCACTAGAATTTTCCTATAAAAATAGTACGTAAACATCTTTGGAAGAAGTGACATACCTATTCTTTGTAAGAGAAATGTGTGCTTACAATACAAAACTTGAACAGGAACCGTTATTTCTTTACTCTACTATTTATTTGTATTAGTAGATCCTCATCATCACCCCCCCCGACAGTCTATTGTTGGAGCTCTCTTTACTAAAACTTCGGCATCTAAAAAGTAGCCAAATAAAACTGCAAATTAGTAGGTACATCCATATACTTAGTTAGCGCTCCTACATACTCATAGAAAATGTATTTATTTATTTTTACGCAACAACTACGCAAGATTGCACATGAACTAAATAAACGTGACAAAGCCTCAAAATATAGGTATTGTAGTTATATGGTATAACTACCTATATTTTGAGGTTAGGTGGCTTTGACCCGTACGGCCACAAAGACGGCATATTTAATTTTGTTTCATTCAACTTTCAATGTATTCCATTCCATAACCACCGCCATGGGCCAAAGCCAGCTGTTGTGTAACTAACTAAGATCTTTAGTTTTTTTATGGATACCTTGGAAATTAAAAAAAAGTTTATTGTAAACAACTTAACCTCAAAAATGTAACATGTACAAAGGCGCATAGTGTATAAAAGTGTTTATTTAAATAGTAATTAAATAAAAATGTTTTTCTTTACGAGATGTGTCCGACATTTGGCGTATTCAAACTACCGACATAAGGCTATAGCATCATCGGTAAATAGATTACCAAAATGTTACAGGAATGTTCATTGCACATCAAGTTTATTTGTTAAGATGTATAAAGAACATGAGAATGAATACGCTTACAATATATTAGAAACCAAAGGATATGCTATTAGTTTAAATATCAATACTGAAAGTCAGTGTTTAACTGAGGAACAATTTAGAAATATGGTGGCCAAGGACTGGTCAACAAAGTCGGTTGATGAAATAATTAAAACATTTTCTATATTCTCTGTTTATTGTTTTGAACATAATATGTGTATATCCAACGAAATATTTGATAATTTTATTGACGCTCTCACCGACAGTTTGAAACTAGCGACAGACGAAGAGTTGAAGTCTGTATTTTATTCTTTGGAAAGGTTGCCGGACCCACCTTCAATTAGAACTAGAAATTATATCGAAGTGTGGGTTGCACTAGATGATGAATGCTTGAAACGAGTTAAAGACTGGTCATATGATCAATTATTGTCTTTCACAGCTTTGTTCTATATGGTAAATGTGACCAGACACAGTGACTTTGGTTATAAATCCCTTAATAAATTGGCAAGCAAAGCAAAACAGCTAACCCCTTCGCAACTAGTACAAACACTCTTTTTTGTTGGGGTTTGGAGAAGATCCCCTTTTGATATGCACAATTTAGAAATTCACTTGAATAATATTTTCTCAAATTTTTCAATTGACGATTTAGCTATTATGTCTATGGGATTCTTCAAAAGTAAAACACCATTAAGGGACACAAACTTAGTTTTGAAAATAGTTAACTTAATAATTGATAACCCAAAAACAATTCATGAAGTTTCTTTAGCAGCTCTTTTGAAACTAATTCGGTATTCAACAAAGATGACGATTGATGACAGAATACATAGACTGCTGGACACATTGCAGCATGAAGTGCCACGGTTATCAGTAATGTGTAATGTACATATAGCTATATTGGGTACTACAACTATGAATTTTCACAAGGAATGTTTGTCTAACATAGCTGAAAATCTAATAAATAAACTATCTCAAACAAGACTTAAAGATCTTGAAAGATTAGTGTTATCATATGGCACATTCAATTTCACCCCCGCAACAAAAGATTGTTTCTTCACCAAAGTAGTAGAAGAATTAAGAAAACCTGAGAGAATTGAAGAAATAAATGCTTATGGCCGATCATTTGCTTGCTGCTTAGCATATTTAGCTATGTTGCAAATTTATCCACATGATTTGATTAACAAAGTTTTTAGTGACGAATTTTTAAACAATTCTTATGGAAAATATTGTTACAACTATGGCAAAGAAATATTAATACTGCATTATACGGCAGAATTATATTGTGCAAATACCGTAGTAAAAAGACTAAGTGAAAAGGCAGTCAAATTATTGTCAAAAAAATATACAGATTATGTACCAACTGAAGGATACAAAAAGCAATATAATATCACAGAACAGATGTGCTTGGATATTTTAAAAGTACTCCGAGAGGCCCGTGGGGGTGCCAATTATGTGGTTGGAGATCACATTTTGCCTCACCATCAAAGAGGAGGTAAATTAATTTCATCAATCAAATGTTCATCCATTCTGACAAACATATGTTTATAAAATTATCAGAATTTGTTAGTTAAAATTGTCTTGATTCATTTGAAATTTACTTAACAATGCTTTACATTTACTTAACTGTTGGCAGACTATATTAAAAATATGTGACCTGTATTGATAAATTGGTTACTGTATAATAAACTTATTTTTTCAGACATTATAGTCTGTGATGATCATAATGGAGCACCAGTCGATATCCATGATAAGTTTCCAGCTAAAGACTTTGGACTTCTACGTAGACCACCTAATAATCTTATTTGGACCGTGTTAGTGATTGCAGGAAGGAACTCTTTAATTTATGGCACTGATACAGCAACTGGGTATTTTACAAGTAAAATAAAGGAACTTAAAACTTTAGGATATAATGCCACACTAGTAAGTTCATATTATTATTTCTGGTGATATTATTTTGAAAAAAATAACCACCTAAGTATTTTAAACCAAAAAAATAAACTTATTTTTCAGGTACCATGGAGTATATACTCACAAATAGAAACTGCTGGCGAAAAAGCAGATTATTTAAAGAAACTTATTAAATGTTGTCAAAAATAAAACAAAATGTATTTTATTTATTTATAATTTATGTAGTATATTTATAAAGTCATATTTATCACATTTGTTAAGTAGTATACCATCAGCAGCCGTTTTCTTCTAACCAAAAGTCCATCCTAAGGTTGTCTGGAAGAGATCGCTTTAAGTGATAAGACCGCCCATTGTACATACTCTTCGGTGTATTTCATGGATTTATGATTGTGTCCTTAACATAATATGGTGTACAATAAAGAATATTATTATTATTATTATGTATCTAACTTCAAATATTTGTTTTATTTAAATAGTGCTGCTATTGAACTTAAATTACCAAGCGCCGCCGATACTGACCACGAGAGACGACGACGAGACCCAACGAGAGTGTTCGATCGAGAAAGAGGGACGGACGCACTATATACACAGAATAAATACTACATACAGTAGTTTGACTCGGTCGTGACCTTGAAATAAATACCTACAGCCGCGCGGTACGTAAACATGCGATAGGCCACTGCCCACCTGCAGCATTTTATTCTATTAAAATTATTTTATAGTCTTGCCTTTCAGAGTTTCCAGGTAATCTAAAAAAAGTTAACTCTGGATGCGTTCTTGACGAATTCATGCAACCAAACACAGCACAATATATCCTTTTATATATATAGTAAAAAAATCGCGTGGTTATTGTTAGAAAAACAACACACTGTCCGTTCGTCATTGCGGCACAGTCGCCACTGTCGTCATGCTAAGGGCCTGCTGCCGTCAAGGCGCGTAGGTATAGCTCGCGCTTCGTCCGTTTGTATGAAGCCGAGCTACTGTATGTGGTATTTATTCTGTGCTATATAGCTCCGTCTCCTACACGTCGTGGTGCGGCCCCAGTCCTTCGAAACCCTATGATCATAGTATATGTCGCAGTCATCTGGTTACATCCGCTATTTGATTGAATGACTAGCGCGTTGAATGAATAAAGGACAACTCGTCAAGTTGTTTGATGTAAAGTTCAACGTCTTGACTGAACGTCATATACCATAATATTATTAAATTATCAAGAGCCGCTGATACTTACCACGAGAGACGACGACGAGAGTGTTCGATGGAGAAAGTCCGTTTCTCGGGGTGAATGGTGTGCATTGAGATATGGTCTGATCGCACTTGCCTTGGCTAAAGAGACCTGGTGTAGGCCTGTAGTGCTTGGTGCTGACGAGCGCAGGGAGGTATGGCAAAGCAAGGAGCTCCACGGCCGATTCTATCGGGCCCTGACGTAGACGGTGTTGCTTGCATGGCCTGGCTGCGCTTCGGGGAAACTGAAGGGTTTGTCTGACAATTGCTGACGAAGTTAGGGTTATCATGACGAACAACTACCGGAAATATATCCTGAAGGATGGCACGGTCGACATATGCCGTGCATGTCACCTACCAGGTGAGTCCCTCAGTCATATTGTTTCCGGTTGTTCGCGTCTTGCTAACGGCAAGTACTTGCACAGGCATAACCAAGTTGCCAGGATAATCCACCAGCAACTTGCTCTGCGATACAACCTAGTGGACGTCGAGGTACCGTAATATAGGTGAGCCAGTTCTGGAGAATGGTTGTGTGACACTGTATTGGGATCGGTCCATCATCGCTGACAGGACTGTTGTAGCCAACAAGCCTGATATTGTCGTGCTGGATCGATCAAAGCATCTTGCAATGATTGTTGATATTACTGTCCCTCATGACGAGAATCTCGTGAAGGCTGAGAAGTATAAACAGATAGAATATCTTGACTTGGCCCATAAGATTGTCGACATGTGGGATGTGGATTCCGCTATCATTGTACCGTTAGTTGCAGAAGGCAGTGCTCCTCGACACGGCACGTATACCTAGTGAAGAGGTTTCTGTCTCTGGAGCCCTAACCGCCGATTGCTTGGACTTTGTTCCCGATACTGATGGGGAACTGTTTTTTATATTTTTAAATAGGTTTTTTATTTTTGTTTTAATATATTAAAAAATGTAAATTATATGTTTAAAAAAATAATGGAAATAATAGCAACCCATATACATAATTATGTCCCACTGCTGGGCACGGGTCTCCTCTCCTCTATCAAGAGAGAGAGAGGGTGCCTTAATGAATAAATTAATTTACTGTTTAGATTTAGCCATTGCACCCGATGCCGAACCTATGCATTTATTCTAAAATAGGTCTGATTTTTGCAATCCTGAAAATAATACAGATGATTACAAAATTCTTTGTCAGATTACTAATGTGTTTTTTTTTTGCAATCGTCCTAGGATTTTTGCAAAACTTCGATTATCCTGCGAAATATTTTTATACGACAAGAGATTTGACAGACCGTAGACCAAGAATCATAAAGACAGAAAAACGAGAAAAGAAAACAAAGAGTTTTAAAAGTAACTGTAAATTAATGTAAACTGGCAATATTATTTATTATAGGGCTGGGATTTACTAGGGATGCATGGCTTAAATTTTGAGTCGATTTTACATTGCTATGATTAGTGTATGTGGAATTCTTTTAATTCGATTTGTATATCGAATCGCAAGGACTTGAATAAAATCTAGTAAATATCTATTTTATTTATATAGTGTAGGTGTAAAAATAATTATAGTAATAGCAACCCATATACGTCCCACTGCGGGACACGGGTCTCCTCTCCTATATCAAAGAGAGAGGGAGTAGGCCTCAATTCACACACGCTGGCCTAATATGGGTTGGTGAGATTGACATTTCTTTATAATTTCTTTTAAGACATGTGGGTTTCCTCAAGATGTTTTTCTTCGCCGTTAGGAGGTGGTTAATCTCCACAAAGTGAAAATCACATTGGTACTAGCACCCAGGATCGAACTCGCACCTCTTGCGTACAAGTAAGCTACTTTCCCACTCGGCCACCACCACTAGTTTTTTTAAATTTAAAACTGTAAATGTAAAATGTGCCATAATAAGTAGAAATTAATCTTCGATTTCACTTAAGGTTTAGTACACTTTGTTTTTAGCCACCACCACTCATTAATGTTGTGGGTTTGATTGCCATGTGGGAAAAAAGTGTGAGATTTACAAATATTTGTTCCAAATGTAATTTTTCTTACCGTAAATATAAACTATTTCAATAATATTGACACTGAATTGTGCCAATAATATACTACTAACAAATAAATGGGTTTATGGGTGAAGGAGGACGCAATAAGCAGGGAGCAGAGTCGTTGCTTTGTGAAGATCACGAAATGTGTTATCAGTCTTGCTTAACAGCCATTATATTAGCTTCATATTAAATCGATTTAGAAAATGGACATAATCGATTTTATAAATTTTGACTCGTAACCTGCGTCCCTGTCACTACTCTATGGTAACGCATCATCACTCATCAGACATCAGCTCGGGTGGACAATTTTCGCGCCCGGTTCGTGTTGAGAGCAAAAGTAGACGTTGAAAAAAAACATTTGTACGTTACGCTATGTGTGATCAATCGAATTGAATAATACAATAATTTAATTATTTGTTAATTTTTACTGTGACACCATGTCTCAAACGGAGGAACCTATGGAGGTTGCAGATGTTGGGGATAATTCAGTATGTATCACTTTAGTACACAAAGTTTCCAAGCGTTACCTTTTACTTCTAGAACGTACTTAATTTCTTCTTTTTTAACAGAATGGCTCCTCAAGTGATACAACATCATCAAGAGGCAAAGAAGGCGACTTCGAAAGTAAAATCGAAACTGATCGTTCGAAACGTTTTGAGTTTTTACTGAAACAAACTGAGATTTTTTCTCATTTCATGTCCAATGCACCTAAATCTGGAGGCAGTCCCCCGAAACCTAAAGCCGGCAGACCTAAAAAAATTAAAGACGCCGACAAAGATTCAGGAGCAGCTGGCGAGTAAGTAATAAAAAAACTAACCTTCACCTTGCCTTTGTATTCATACAAATAATAAACAGAATGCGCTGATACAATATAGTTTTACATAATTATATATATTACAAAAGTCTGTTTACAAAATAATATATTGTAATTTATTCTATAAGTACTTTTTAAAAGAAAGAAAGTGTATTTTTTTATTTATTTAAAAAATATATTTTTAGCCATCGCCATCGTAAGACAGAGCAAGAAGAAGATGAGGAGCTCCTTGCTGAAACAAATATTAAAACAAAAAACATATTCCGCTTTGAGGCCTCTCCCCCATATGTTAAAAATGGTGAAATGCGAGACTATCAAGTGAGAGGTCTAAATTGGATGATTTCGCTTTATGAAAATGGTATCAATGGTATATTGGCTGATGAAATGGGTTTAGGAAAAACATTGCAAACTATATCTCTGTTAGGTTACATGAAAAATTTCAAGTAAGTATAATTAAAATGATATATTTTCCATACAGTTGTATTACAATGTAAGTTAATAGCTATAATAATATTCCAAGAAGTGTGTCAGATTTGCAACCTGATCATAAAGATGTGTGTGTCTATGGGAAAAAAACTAGTTAGATAAAAACTTAGGATTTTTTTTGTTTATGTTGCATAGAAAGAATTATTTGCAGCTAAAATATATTATAATAGTGGCACGCTTCACATGAATGGCAATTTCTTAAATTAAATATAGCCTATATAACATTCTATTTGTGAAAGAATTTTTAAAATTGGACAGGTAGGTTTTGTGTTTATTCATTATAAACAAAAACAGTTCTTTTATCTATAAAGCAAATGTAGATAATGAATCTATACTATTATTTTAAATGCAAAAGTTACTCTGTTCGTTGTCTTGTAACTAAATTAGTAATTGAAATAGGTAAGGAGATAGATAAAGTCCTGAAGAAGGACAAAGGATACTTATAATGAATAAATGCTTTACTTTCTTCACTTGTATCGGAATTATAAAATTTATTAATTATTAAGTTTAACATTACAGAAATGTGCCTGGACCACATATTGTAATAGTGCCAAAATCAACCCTTACTAACTGGATGAATGAATTCAAGAAATGGTGTCCATCTTTAAGAGCAGTTTGTCTTATAGGTGATCAGGAGACTAGGGTATGTACCACTATCGCTCATGTATTGAGCAAATCTTATTAATGTCATAGAAGCAGAAATCCTGATATGAATCCTGTTAGCTTGATATGCAGTCATCTTTACAAAGTCAGGTCCACCCACCTTATCTTATGTTTTTCTGTCCTCTGAATACCTCATGCCTTAACTTTAGTCTTATAGGTATTATAAGAGTACATAAGCCTGGTACCTGCCAGCCATCAGGTGGGCTTTATGCTTGTTTGCCACTTAAACAAGTGATGATCAAATTACTGTTTACACTTGTTTTAGTTTTTTGGGCAACTTTCTAATAAATATGTCATGTTTTTTAGTACATATCGGAGCTGATTTATGAGTGCAGAATTATTGTATGCTAACATACAAACTTTTTTATTTTGTTTTATAGAATACCTTTATAAGAGAAACTCTAATGCCTGGAAACTGGGATGTCTGCATCACATCCTACGAGATGATTATAAGAGAACGATCAGTTTTCAAAAAGTTCACTTGGCGTTACATGGTAATTGATGAGGCTCATCGCATCAAGAATGAAAAGTCTAAACTCTCCGAGTTACTCCGAGAGTTCAAGAGTATGAACAGGCTACTCCTGACTGGTACTCCATTACAAAACAACTTGCATGAGTTGTGGGCTCTTCTTAATTTCCTCTTGCCTGATGTGTTTAATAGCTCTGATGTAAGTAATCTGTATTATTAATACTATTTAATTGATTGATTTATTAGAATAGAATAGTTTATTGTTTCCAGTATTACAGCTAGTCAGGTATGATATATACCTGATTGATGTAGTAGTAGCATAGTAAATAAGTCTAAGAATCTCCATGCTTTGTAAGGCATGTTAAAAGCCATGCCTGACTGTTAACAGTTGTGATCATGACAGAGGCCTGAGACATAGGCAATCTGAATAACTCGGCCACCAGATTGGCCACTAACCAAACAATAAGAAGACGTAAATAAATCCCTGAAGTAGGCTTACAAATACAGAAGTGTCTTTATTGTTTAGTACAAAGTATGTGCGAGGTTCTCGCAGGGGTGATATTTTAGGTTTTAGTGATCCACCCTTTTAGGGTGTACATTGGGATTTTTTAGTCTGTATGTCCGCTTACCAACTCAAAGCCGCAGAGCCCGACATAATCGCCTCGCTGTCTCTGGTGGTGCGTTATGCGTCAGAGACGTTTCCCTAGTGAGCAAGCTGCTATCCACACACATAATCTACATTGTGTGACTGCCAACATTAACATTTTGAAATATTTGTTTTAGGATTTCGACTCCTGGTTCAATACAAATGCAGCTCTTGGTGACAATCAACTGGTGTCTCGGTTGCACGCGGTTTTGAGGCCGTTTTTACTTCGTCGTCTTAAGTCTGAAGTAGAAAAAAAACTTAAACCGAAAAAGGAAGTTAAAGTATATGTAGGATTAAGTAAAATGCAGAGAGAATGGTATACTAAAGTTCTTATGAAAGATATAGATGTTGGTATGTATTATTTTGTTTATATATTTTTTTTTATCGACTGTATTTGCTTTAAACTAAATTTTTCGGCAAATTTTTCAATAAGTATAAAAGGTGCGGTTGCTTATCACCATAAGTAGTTGCCAGTAGTTCTCTATGCTAACATAGACAACTACTGGCGACAACTACAACATAGACAACTACTACTTATAAACTACAGCACCAGATAACGATGTATCTATTAATAAGGATGAGTAAAGTACATACTATTTTTTACAAAAAGTTGTGTGAAGTAAAAGTACTCGCTACTAGCTGAATTTAGTAAAACAGCCAGTTCTAATGCAGACTAACTAACTAGTTAGTCTGCATTAGAATAGGACAAACTGCGTACGTACGGCGCGAGCGTCAATAAGTTGGCGGTGTCATATCCACCGCGAGTTGACTACTTCTTAGGCCGT
This sequence comes from Trisateles emortualis, assembly GCA_947095525.1. Taxonomy (NCBI): domain Eukaryota; kingdom Metazoa; phylum Arthropoda; class Insecta; order Lepidoptera; family Erebidae; genus Trisateles; species Trisateles emortualis. Next base: position 11,401,978 of record OX352736.1, on the reverse strand, counting down.
GCGAACTAAAAATTTTCACGATTTGGGTATCAAACGCGGCGATATGGGTTACACAGTGGTATAATATATTTAGTAGTATTTTAGTTTATAAGATCTAATGTGTAACTGTTTGTTAAACCCAAATAAACAAATAAAATAAATACAACCATGGCGTCAGTAAGGCACTTAGTAACCAAAAATCCTATATTTCAGTTAATGGTGCCGGTAAAGTAGAAAAGATGCGATTGCAGAACATTCTTATGCAGTTACGTAAATGCTGTAATCACCCTTATCTATTCGACGGCGCCGAGCCTGGCCCACCGTACACCACGGAAGAGCACCTCGTGTACAACTGTGGCAAACTGGCGATACTCGATAAACTACTACCTAAGCTAAGAGAACAAGGGTCTAGGATACTTATATTCTCACAAATGACGAGGATGCTGGACATCTTAGAGGATTACTGTCTTTGGAGACAATTCAAGGTATGAATACTTTAACATTTTAACATTATTTACTGGGTTGGAGGACTTGAAACTACAGGTAGTAAATAAGTCAAAAAAATCGAAGGTAAACATTATAAATTACCTTCAGATTTTTTAAGTTTTATTTAGGTCAGTCTTACTTTAAGAGGGCGATAACGATCCCTTGTGGGCGCTGGAGGTCGAAGAGGGAGGCGATTAGGGGCCCAGAAAAATAATTCCAAAGGAAATAAAATCCCATCGTAAAACTAATAGAAAATTTGGGGGCACTGAAAAATAATTGGTTAGATGAAATAAGTAACCTACATCAGAGGTTCTCACTCTGATGTAGGTAGACCATTTAAGGACTCGAATAATTGAAATTAGGTGTAATATGATTCTCATAAAAAAATTAACTGTCTCAAACACATACCTATATCCAATACAGAGATAATGTGACACTGCGGCCGACATACGATACTACGTTTGTATAGGTACTAAATCAATACAAACGCTAGTAGTATCATATATCGGCCACATTTAAGATGTATAGGTATATCACAATCAAAATATTAAAATGTCTTTTATATTATTTCTATAGTGCCATGGCCTAAATTAATGACTTATAAAAGTGAAAATTTGTGATAATGGATGGATGTTTGTTACTCTTTCACATAAAACTGCTGAACAGATCTGGAAGAAATTTGGCGTAGATATAGATACCGAATAAGCTATTTTTTATCGCGATAACCGACATACACGCGGGCGGAGCCACGGGCTGCGGATAGTAATCCTTTAGTTTTACATTTTACGTATGCAGCAATTAAATTAGTTGTCATGTGTGTCAAGCAGTAGTTTGTTCTGTATGGTATTTGTTTTGTGTATAATCTATAAGCCATCTACACAAAAATAAATGAAGGGAATGTTTGGATGGATGTAATAGATCTTTGTTGTCAAGCACACTAAAATGGCTAAAGTATATGTATGACAACCGATGGACAAGGTCAGCTCAGGACCGAACGATGTGGAAAACCTTGGGGGAGGCCTATATCCAGCAGTGGACGTCTTATGGCTGAGATGGATATGTATGAAATTTGGCACAAATGCCTATGTACTCTCCTCATAGGTAACTTTTTATCCCGGAAAAAAAAATCACTATTTCACTGTGAAAAAAAACATTGTACTGGACGCACGGGCGAAGCCACGGTCGGAAACTTGTAATGTTTTTTGTATTTCAGTATTGCCGTCTAGATGGCCAAACTCCTCATGAAGATAGAAATAGGCAAATTGAAGAGTACAATGCGGAGGGTAGTGAAAAGTTTGTATTTATGTTGTCGACGCGCGCTGGCGGTCTCGGTATTAACTTGACGTCGGCTGACGTTGTCATCATATATGACTCGGATTGGAACCCTCAGATGGACTTGCAGGCTATGGACAGAGCGCATCGTATTGGACAAACAAAACAAGTAAGTGACACACAATCATTTGTTTATGCAACTATTATTATTAAGATGTATTTTCACTTTTTTCAAAAGTTGAAGTTCCAGTTCCAGCAAATTAATGTATCAAAATAAAGACAGGTGTGTGTTAAATTTAAACATATTTCGATGATATTCTGCTTTAGTTAACAACACTATACCGAATGTACTGATAAATAAATTGGAAGTTTATAATTGAAATTGACTTCTACAGATATTTTCTCACTAATATGCGTGGAACTGTTTTTCTGTTCTCTCTCTGTTTTTGTGTTAGGTTAGCCCATAGATGAGTATGGTATGATAGGATCCTTCTTGTCTCTGAAATCCCTTTTTTTTTAACCTACACTACCTTTTTATTCACTACTTTAGGTGCGAGTATTCAGACTAATAACCGAAAATACAGTAGAAGAAAAAATTGTAGAGCGAGCAGAAGTGAAGCTACGGTTAGACAAATTGGTGATACAGTCGGGACGGCTCGTCGACTCGAAGAACCAATTGAACAAAGACGAAATGCTTAACATGATCAGGCATGGTGCTAATCATGTATTCTCGTCTAAAGACTCTGAAATCAGTGATGAAGATATTGATACTATATTAGCTAAAGGAGAACACAAGGTAGTATAATAATTAATTATATCTTAAAGATGGTAAATTTTTTATATTTGGAAAAGTTATATTTTTTTATAAGAATTGTATAATTTCTGCTGATGGATAAGGTCATGCTACAGACCAAATGATGTGAATGTCATCACAAATTGTAAATAAATACCTGGTCGATTTGAAGGTAATGCGTCGAGAGCTAAGTCTGCCTGTACCATGTATAAAGTTTGACAGCAGTCTCTTGGCTGAATAATGGTTGATTCTCGGATTGGTCAGTGTTATTCGGTTTTTCGGATAGAAGTTTCTTAGTAGCAGTTATTGGTAAGGTTTATCGCAACAGGCTCGCCTACTATTACATAGAAACTGACATAGTTGCCGTAATGTGGATGTTATACAGCTATATAATATATGTAATATAATTTTCTAAAAATATGATTTTTTTTAGTATCGCCGATTTTACATGATTATAAATGTAATGTACTTTTTGTAGACTGAAGAATTAAAGCAGAAGTTGGAGAGTTTGGGCGAATCTTCGCTACGAGCCTTCTCTATGGACACTCCCGGTGCCACAACAGATTCTGTCTACCAGTTCGAAGGTTTCAAATATATATATGATTTTGTGATAAATGTTCTAAATATAATGTATTCATAAATATTTAATGTGTCTGAAAGATAGCAACTAATGAATCTGCTGCAAGATTAATCATCATTTCTGCTGCCAAATTACTATTTATCAAATTAAAACTGAATAATACTATTCAGTTTTAATTTCATAAATAGTATTTAGGATGGCCGGAATGAAGATAGCGTGAGTCGTGAGAACTTTCCTTTTTACTCATGCCCTAGGTTTCTCATCATATCAGCTGTGTGAGTTGTAGTACATTATCGATCAGAATATGTATAGTGTCTTCTGATTAGGGCACATCCAAACCAGAAGGCTCACATTATTATTGCTGCCAAGGCTTTAGATTGTTCGTTGGTTATGTGAGTAAATAAGGGTAAAAAATTTGGCGACACATACTGGTGGCAAATCTCTCAAATATCTATCGTAATGACACTGTCCTTATTTGTCCAGGGGAGGATTACAGAGAGAAGCAGAAAGTGATACCTATAGGTAGTTGGATAGAACCGCCAAAACGTGAGCGTAAAGCGAACTATGCGGTAGACGCGTACTTCCGAGAGGCACTACGCGTGTCCGAACCGAAGGCGCCCAAGGTACAGGTAAATAATGTGTAAAGAGCTAACTGAGAAGTCAGGCTCAACTGTCTACTTGTGGTGGTGGTGGTCTTTTGTAACTTACAATGCATCATGCTATGTGTCTCGGAAACTGTGTATTAAATTATATGTTCATTTATACTGTTCATTATGTAGGTGCATAATATGCTACCTTATCCTTAAAACAAACAGATATGCACGCTGGCACACGCGCACATGCCCTTCAAATCTATCTAAATAAATGATTGTTACTTTCCATTTACCAATTTTCTTATTTGTGGGAGATAAAAAAACCGTTGTGATTATGAAAGTACCAAATTTATAGTAATGTAATAGTGGCTAAATTAAAATATTTTAGCCTATTGGAAGTGGTGGGAAAAACTGTTTTTTTCTCCGCCGGTTCCTCTATTGACAGAGGAAATTTCTGTAGGTGTGTGTAGGAAATATTTCCCCTTTCGTTTGAGGCCGACCTCTGCCTATACCTTCTGAGGACAAAGGCTTGACTATGTAATGTTTTATTGTGTTCATTCCATAATGAATACTATAAATACATTTAATTATAATATGCCCTTTCCGAGACACAGCTGTATTTCATGTATTATCTAAATTGATTAGCTCTTTATACTCTGGCTATAGTACTGCGATGAAAAGTGTAGACATCGGCATTTTGCTTTTGCATTGCATTTTTCTGAACCGGCGATAATGTCATATATGTATTACAAAAGTAACCAGCTTATGTCTGGAGTAACTAGCAAATATCTTGATCAAAATCCGGTTAGCGAATATCCCCGCAGATACTCGATCAAGGCAGCGCTGCAACAATGCAAGATTGAACATGGTCTACACGTAAAAGAAGTAAAACGAATAATAAAGATTTAAAATAATATTAGTTCTTCATGCTATGAGTGGTCGTTGAGCGCCAACATAGTCATATACAGACTTATCATCGCGTGGACCCGCGCCATCCTCAATAGAGACCCCCTTTTAGTGATTTAAATATTTGCCGGCTACAGTTACAGCATACAATTAAAATTTACGACAATTGCCGATGTGTTCAGTTTTTGTAGTAGTACTGTATACATGTAGATATCTAACTATATCATTTTACTTTCTTATATGTATTATTATATTTAAATTAATTATTAAATATTTACCTATTATATTATATTTCCAATTGTACTCATTTTATATACATTTACTTAGTGCTTTATCACGTAGTTAGCATTGAAAAAGTATCGGATTGTGAAATATAATAGTATTATTTGTATGTCTAGGCCCCGCGACCTCCAAAACAACCCATCGTGCAAGACTTCCAGTTCTTCCCGCCGCGACTTTTCGAACTATTGGATCAAGAAATTTATCATTATCGTAAAACACTTGGGTAACTAAAATAATGCTTGTATACATATATTAATTAAATAAAGTACTAGGAGAGAGACATAAATGGTTGTCCATTACAACAACATCCACCAAACTTAACTTTTTATTAATTTATTAGTTATTAATTGACAGGTACAAAGTGCCCCGTAATCCTGAGCTAGGCCCCGACGCAGCCAAGATACAAAGAGAAGAACAACGCAAGATCGATGATGCCGAAGCTCTCACTGAAGAAGAGGTACAGGAGAAGGAACAATTGCTCACACAGGGTATGCTAAATTTGCCAAATCGTAATAATGAACATAATGAACTAGTATATTCTATACACGACGCCATACGAACTATGACACGGCTGACTAAAATCTATACTAATGTTATAAATGCGAAAGTTTGAATAGATGATTTGTTACTCAATCACGCTAAAACGGCTGAACTGAATCAGGACAATTTTGCCACAGCGATAGATTAGTCTGGAATAGCCATTTGAGTGCCTATGTAAGCTCTAGCCATTGCGTCGGTCCTAAGCTTGAGCTCTTCCTGGTCATCAGACTATGAGAGTGAGAGAATAGACGTGCACGTGTTAGCGCGCACACTTGCTTTATGAATGTCCTGAGTACTTTGCTTTCCTTTACAATAACAAAACATTTCAAAACACTTTTGTAAATGATTACCACCTATCAATTTATGTTCCAGGTTTTACGAATTGGACGAAAAGAGACTTCAACCAATTTATAAAAGCAAATGAGAAGTATGGAAGAGATGATATTGAAAATATTGCTAAGGATGTTGAAGGCAAGACTCCCGAGGAGGTAAGAATACATAATTTATGGGTCTAGTGGTCAGTGACCCTTATTGCTATGCTAAGGTGGAGCTTGTGGGTTCAATTACCAGAACATCACACCACAAATCCTTAATGATGTGATGTTCTTATTTCAAATACGAACCCCAGGTCACACAAGGATGTAAGGTAGTATTGCGTTTCTATAGAGAACAGCTCAGTTTCAATCCAAACCCAGTTATTATGTTCAATATTTGCTAATGAATTTCACAATTTTGCCAATCGGTTTAGTTATAACGTGTCGGAGCTCCGCATTGCCACTGTTGGAGCAGACGTATATTCTGAAATTATCTACTGTTTCTTGATATAACTAAATGATATAAAAATTTCAGTGTAAAATGTTAATTATACTTATATAATTCTTAACTTTTAGGTGATGGAGTATTCTGCAGTATTTTGGGAAAGATGCCACGAACTTCAAGATATAGACAGAATTATGGGACAAATAGAAAGGGGGGAGGCTAAAATCCAGAGAAGAGCATCAATAAAGAAAGCTTTGGACGCTAAGATGGCTCGGTATAGAGCACCTTTCCACCAACTTAGAATTTTATATGGAACTAATAAAGGAAAGAATTATGTTGAAGAGGAAGACAGGTGATTTATATTTCGCGATAAATTTATATTGCGTCCCGTGTCACATTTATTGTTACTGCCATGCTCCCTTTGGGTCATAGTGTGATGGTCAATAGTCTATTGTAATAATACCTTATTCGAGAATTCATTTAGTAAATTCGAAATTCCTTTAGTAGATCTACAAGGTTCATTCAGCAAGCTTGTTCCGATCAGTCTGCCCTGATCAGTATGACCATGTTCTTAAAACACATTGAGACCTCTATAGTTATTTTTTTTAATTTCAGATTTTTGGTATGCATGCTGCATAAGTTAGGATTTGATAAGGAAAACGTGTATGAGGAGCTTCGCGCTTCAGTCCACGCGGCGCCGCAATTTAGATTTGATTGGTTCCTCAAATCGAGAACAGCAGTCGAATTACAACGCAGGTTAGTAACAAAAATATTATGTACAAAATCTGCCAACGACTTCAATGAACTGAGGAGAAGCTGTTTTTAGTGAATATGGTTTTTTTTCCACACATGTTCGATCTGATAAAAAACTGGGTCGGCAACGGCTATGGTTACTGCTTACCTAGCCGACCGTATGCCGCCTGGTTGTCACATGATATTGCAGCACCCAAACAAATACTGATTTTAATACAGTTATTATTATAATCTTTAATCGGAGTTTTTAAAACTGTTTTCAGATGTAACACTCTTATTACGTTAATTGAAAGAGAGAATCAAGAACTGGAAGAAAAAGAACGCGCAGAAAAGAAGAAAAAGAGTGGCAATGCAAATCAAAATACTCCCGGTGGTAATGCTACTGGTAAAGGTGCAAATACCAGTAAACGTAAAGCTGATAACACTCCTGACACCGCGCAGAAGCACAAAAAGAAGAAGAAATGAGCCAACAACATTAAAACTTCCATTTCTTATGTAACAATCCCTCAACATTAGCAAATAAATCTAATGGCGTTAATAACTAAGTTGTTTTATTAGGTTTCATGCGCATACCATTGTTGTGCTACTTGTACAAACAAAAGCTATACATCATTATCTATTTCTAAGACTATGGGTTAGCAGAAAAAAATGCAAAATTCATATTAACAAATTTATTAACTAAGATTTTTAAAGGCTTTTTTAGGTTTTTATTTAGACTAGTCGAGGCTACATAACAGCTGTGAATACCCGCACGTATAATTATTTATAATACAAAACAATATCAATAATGTACGTTTATTTTTAACAGGCACAGTGACAAGTCTCTTACCTAACGTGACATACCTACTATGATACAAACTAAATCAAATTATAACTAATCAATACATCTGTTTTACAAATAAGATCATATTGACTGATATTCGCGTGCATCAAGATGGCGGGTATAATGTTAAAAATAAACATGCAGTGCGGAAGCGATGTGTCTGCAAAATACCTAATTACATTGCTTCTACAATCCACGTATCATGATAAATTGTATGCAGTTTTAATGAACGTCGGAACCGCGTGACCATGTTCAAAGTTTGGATGCAATATCTTGCATCAAAACTTTGAAAAATATGAAACATTGGTACCTACATAAATGTTTATTATTTTAAAGTGGTTCACCATTCTGTCATCAGGATGGCACGACCACTTCTAGTTAAACTATCAAACTGTTATTTTCACATGTTGCAGTTCTAATACTCATTATAGCTAATCGCATGTTAATTTGAAACATTCCTCCGTCATCTTTATATACACAGAAAAATAATCATATTGCTTTCATTTACATTGTTTATAGATACAAAATAATATAATATTATGTAGTACTACAAATGTCAAAAAGTAAATGATATCTATATAAATTAAAGATTCTTCTTAATTAAATGTAGTTAAAATGTATATGCAAGACTTACAGTATCCTAATCACGTTATATTAATATATTTAAGTGTTACTAAAATTATCTACTTGCACATTTGTTAAGCAAATATTTTTTAAATAACAATTACATCCCACCAGTCTCTTCTCTATCAAGAGGTATATTATTACTTAGTACAGTATCCTATACCTTTTAGTATCGCTTAGTACAATACTACTTTTTTCAAATTTCATGCGGAGCAGAAATTTTAATATAACTAGATGTCCATGTGCAAGATATATTATACTTAATCTTTTTTGGCTTCACACTTTTAGATAAATGTATAATGATTTTATCATAATGCTAAGCAGTTATTATTATAACACACACTCATTTTAGAGCAAAATAATCACTTCTATAATTCAGGAATTCTATAGTTTAGGTAACTTTAGATAAATTGACTTATTTGTTTGAGAATCATAAAACAAATATGATGTTAAATAACACTATAGATAAGCCTTATCTGCATTTTCATGGATTGCTAAAAATAAAGACTCGGTTACACAGTGTTGGTTCTGACAAGGCAGTCTACGTCTCACTTTCGTTTTCAGCAACTGATATATATATGCTTTACGAAACATGGATCGTGTAAATCGTGTGTTTATTATCACTGACACCATGTAAATATTACGACTAAAACTATGCACATCAGCAACCATTTCCCTGTTTCATTATAATACGCACATTTTTATTGGGACCATGTCTTGATATTTATAAAATCTAGTATTGCTGAAAATGATATAGAACGCCAATGTGCATACTTTTAGTTGTAGTATTGTGTGAACATATTAAAACTTAATATTGCAGTTAGACACTACTTACAGAGTTGTCTTAAACCATGCAGGGCTCATGAGATTTGAAGCACTTGGCCTTTTTAAAGAAAGACAAAAACTGGGTTTCGGAATTTAGGGTTCTGCATCAGGACTATAGCCTGGTGCCTCCAGTGCCTTCATGGTTAAGACGGCTACTACTTACTTATATCACAGTTTACAGTTAGGGTCGGCGCACATTGGATGAAACAGCGCGAAATATGCACGCGACATTTTCTAAATATTGCCGAGGTGAGAATACACGTGCACGCCACGTGAAACGAACTTGATAAAAAATAATCACAATGTTCAGTGTGGGAGACAAATTGGCGCGCATGGTCGCATAAAATTGGTTTGAGACACGGGCAGTCTTCTGTGCAGAACTTGTATGATGGAAGAAGTGACGGTAGCCCATGTGCTGAGGGCTACCAACAACATACATGAAGCACCTTGGCAACCCAAGTACTTAACACGAGATCATCGACAGCACCAAGCCTTTGCTGGCCTTCTTCAACAAGCGATCGGGTCGATTGAATATTTCTCCGTCACGCATTATACGCGCTTATACATGAAGTTAGAAAACAGCCCGCTTTACCATACCATGGTCGCACACTACAATGGTACTTTCCGTGATAATTTGTTGTGATGTTTTTTTTAATTTTTAATGCTGACAGAAGAGCCAGCGGCCCACCTGAAGGTAAGTGGTAACCGCTGGTCATGACATGCTATATTTTAATGCGATAATAATGATAGTCCGACAGTACCAAATGCGCTTCGCCTATTGTGCGCCGACCCTTAATATATATATATATTTAATGCCTTGCACATAATCAGGTACATACAAAAAGTATTGCTTTATTTACCCCATTAAATTACATACTAATACTAAAATGGCAGTGTGCAAATATTCACAATATTAGATAATCTCATATCAAGGTGAGTTTCCATTCTCCATGTTGTCTTGGAAGCTGTTTATGTTACTTGTAAATGGTGCTCCCAATCCATATAAATGTCCACTAGTACTTTCAATGTTGCCATCGAAAAATATCTGAAGAAGAGATAATAATTTTTGCTTGTATAATAATTGGGTACTCATGTATAATTAGCAACATTAAATTATCACATAGATTGTGTTTAAGCTAAAAGAATGAGTTTATGGAATGCAGCTTTTTCCACAGTCAGCTTTACATGGAGTATTATCTGCTGCTGGCCTTCACCATAAGTACTATGAGTAGGAGTGTTTCGAGGGGAAGGTGGGGGAAGACATCATCAAACATAATTCGATGCCTTATAATTTTTTTCTAAATTTCGTAAGCATACCTCTTTTATTTTGAAAAAGGCCATTCCTGTAAGGTGGGAATCTGAACCAGCCTGATGTTGTGGCCCCACTCGGCGCAGTTCCAACTGATCTGCAACCTCCTGCAGTCCACCTTTCAAATTCTTACATAGTTTCATTAGATACTGAAAAGTGGTTTCGAACTGTTATATATCTGATGTCAAATATCTATACTAAAATATGGTTACAAATACCGATACTGAAAACTGTTATATTAGAAAGATACTCGTTTATACTTTTAGTCAATGTTTAGAACATAAATATACAGTTATTTCATTACAGGAAGATAAACAAGCATACATTCTGCAAGATGGTAATATATAATGCTGTATTTGCAAAGGTCGTCCTTTATTACGACAGTTGATCTGTTGTAATAAAAGACGACCTGTTGCAAAGTTCAGATAACTTTGCCACAGACTGTCGGAAGATGGGTATTTTCCTTGAAACACAGCGACCAGACTCTGTGCCTCAATAAGCACGTAAAGCTGATGGGCCTGTGGCTGGTCTCTTATTTGCTACTCTACATAGAAAAATCTGAGACATTAGCCACTTTATTAATAAACATGGTGTAGTAAGTGAATATTTACGCCATGCTTTATCTTCTTCTAACGAATGTCAAATTACTGATGAAAGATGATAAGAGACACTTACTTTTACATCATAGACAGTAGGGAAGTACAAACGCAGACTTTCAAAGAAATCATTTTCTTCTTGAGGGAGATTCTGATCAGTTAGTATTTTTAACAAGTAACCAAAATCATATCCAGAATGAAAACTCAACCAGTTTATGTTATCCATTAGTACAATGCCTGAAAAGGAATTTATGTTATGTACAATATTTAAATATAAAATCTCTCGTATTGATACTAATCTCTGAAATCACTTAACCAAAAACAAAATTTTGTTAATGTCTTGCTTGGCCCAAATTAAGAGAAGGATAGTTTCTCTGTGGACCACCAGATCCATAATTCAATTATATAATTTTCCAATTTTACATTTAGACAGGACTTACTTACTATTCTTATTAATAATTATATAATACCATTCTGATGAAAGGCCAGGTTGTGAGTTACCCTGCACTGACAAGCATGTGTCAATAATGGTAGTTTGAATAAAAAAAAATCTAGATTGGTGTTCCTATCACTCAGAGAAATAGGTTTAAGTCTAATGTGTATTAATAAAAAATATAAACCTGAGGACATAAGAAGTTCAGCAAATTCTAAAGGTTCAATGCCATGTTCCTCATGCTCCCTGAATTGCAGTCCAGAATTTTGTAGCAAATCAATTGAATCCTGTGCATACATATCTTCTCTGGAAACAAAGCTTAAAAGTGACGTTATTCTTATAAGTTTGTTGAATTAATAAAATATCACATTTCATAATACTTACTGCAAATTAAATTTAAAATTAAACTGCCAGGTAGTACATCCAGGAGGAGTTTTGCCATTTTCATCCATAAATGTAAGACCAAGCTGTATAATTCTTAGAAGGTCTACATTACATCTAAAAATAAATAAGCACAGTTAAATTCCTTACGATTCTAGAGGAATTTCTTACAATGTAAGATTAGATTGTGGAATGAGTAGGATATACTTTGGCAACCCTGCCAAAGTTTTCCCAAGAGACTATATAGCATGGGGGTCTTCAAGAAAGGAGCTATTTTAAAGGGTCAGTAACAGGCAACTGACACCGCTGGTGTTGCAAGCATCCATAGGCTTTGTAACTGCTTACCATCAGGTGGGCCGTATGCTTGTTTGCCACCTTGGAAGAATTTTAAAACTATAAAATAACACATACAAATATACAAGAGGTTGCGCTATGATCTTCATGATATAGCTGGTAGCAAAAAGTGACGTTGTGCCAAGTACCCTGTCTATTCCAAGGATACCATCTATCTCTTTGATAAATTTCTTTAAATTTTATTTAGTTGTAAAAAGGCAACAGGCAGACAGATTTACATTATTTACAATAATAGTAGGGATGGACAATTGCATTGGCATTCTGTATTCTGTACTTCCGCTGACAAATTACCTTAATAGTTGATACTGATAGTCCGCAGTGGATCTGAATTCACCAACAGGTCTTGCTACAACACCTGGGAACTCTGTGTCCATAGCCACCCAGTGGTATTTCTGCACAATCTGAAGAAATCGAGATGTTCATTAGCATGACTGACAATTATATAATTATGTATAATAGAATCTTATCAGACCTACTGCTAACATTAACAAAATATTAACACAACCTTTAGAGATACTGATAAATTCAAAACTTCTCAGGTTTCTCTGTGCGTTCCGTAGTGGGTAGAATAATGCACTAAGAAAATATAATACCTCAGGATAAAGTTCTATGTGGTCATGGTTGACTCTTTATGTGCTTTTAAGACAGAAAGGTAAAATTAATTAACTATTATTGTGATGTTTTAGAATATTACCTGTCTAATAACATGAAATTCGTCATGAAGATTGTGATTCCAGACATTTTTTATGGCACAATCTTCTTTTACGACATTAGATAAAATGGATCCAAAACTGGCTGCAGGCATCTGTAGGGTTCTGAATTTATTATTTCTATAAAATATTATAATAAATTGTATGTATTTGTTTCTGCCGGATGTCATAGACAATCGAATTAAAATTCTGAAAGAAAAGTCTGAAAAGACAACAAATTACAAAATAAATATGTCAAGTCAATGTCAGTTATCTGTAATCTGATTTTGATAGGTAGGCTTTTTTGTTTTTGGCGGGTAAATTGTACCGCACTGACCTCTTTGATACTCGTACTTGTTTATTAGAGGTTAAAGTTATTGAAAGAGCCAGAAAGAGCAACAAGAAGGTATAACGTCCTTTGAACTCCTTTGTCTAATCTAATACAGAGTACAGTTGGAGAACCGACCTTTTTATTATTTTTGGTTTACACTCTATCCTAAAAAAAAAATCGGGGAAAGCAAGTCTGTATCTTACAGATTAATAATAATAGTATATTTTATAATGCTCTATTGCTCTCCTCTTAGCCAATTACAATCGATTAAAAATGAATGCTTCTGAAGCTTTGAGCTACCAGTTAACAGAATAATAAGCTTCTCTTGTCTAGGGTGCTTTTCTACTAGCAGGTAAGATGGGGCGATAAAATTGAAAACAGGTCAGACTTTTAAGATTTGATCACATACAGAATTATAACAGTTTAATGAAAATAATATTTTAGGAAAACTCACAGGACCATCTGATCTCAAACTGATAAAAAAAAACTTGTATATTTCTAAATCTATACTAATATTATAAAGCTGAAGAGTTTGTTTATTTGAATTAGTAAGAATATTTTTTGTTGAATAGTGCATTTATCCAGGAAGGCTATATAATATCACGCTATGATCAATAGGAGCAGAGCAGTAGTGAGATATATTGCAAAATCGGGAAAAAATATACGTTTCAAATTACCACGCGGACGAAAGCGCGGGCAACCCCTAGTACATACATATTACACCCAGACACAGAACAAATAATCATGTTTATTACACAAAGATTTGCCCTGGGTGGGAATCGAACCCACAACCTCTGGCTTAGCACTTTAGCAGTCAGAGTCACGAACCACTAGACCAACAGGCCAGTAATTTGCGGGCAATACTTTATTTTAGTTTTAAATTATAATAAAACGGCACTGTAATATTTTAAGGTTTAAAGTCTACAGTGTAAAATATTATTAATATCAAAACTTTCGCTATTTTTAACAAGTCCAGCTTTTTAAATTGTATTAAAAACAGTGTAGTTCAATCATTAATTAATTCATTCAAAGGCTACCTGCCTTCAGTATAAGGACGAAGTGGCAGGCAGGATTAATAGGCATATTCTTTACAAAGATTTCTAAATAAAAGGCATTGCTAAAATTGGAAATTAATTATATTTTAAGATTACAAAAAAAGATATTACGAAATCTTAAAAAATAAAAATAAGTTCTAAAAAAATCAATAAAACCTTAAGTGGAAATAATAGTCTTAAATCTATAATTTATATAAAATGTGCTAAATATTAATAAATCTAACTAAAAATATATTTTGACAGATGTATTGTAATATCAACCTAAAATGTATAATTTACAAAATATGGGTGTACAGTAATTAATCTACACATAATAATGATTTAATTAATGATTGTTTTAAATTTCATAATTGTAAAATACAAATCACGGAGAGATAACACAGTTTATTCACAGATGAAGCTAGGTTTACACAGGTAATGTCTAGTTGTCACACATTTGTAAAATATTATTTACACACTTCATGAGGTGTTACTGAACGTTCACTCTGTGACATAAAACACTCGCGGTTTGTCTGTTTGATTGCTAATCAAGAGGAATTTCCATTTTCACCATTATCTTGGAAGTTGTTCACATTCACAGAGAATGGTGCACCAAGGCCATATAGATGGCCACTCGAACTTTCGATGTTATCGTCAAAGAATATCTGAAAGATGATTAATAGTTATTACTTCGTACACGACATTCATGTGGAAGCAGGCACCATTTTTTAGGACTCTGCGATTGATGGGACTGCCTTACTATTGCCAGATTACCAATCGATAACAGACTGTGGGGCCCTTGGCAATTGCCCATAGTGCCTAATAGAAAATATTGGCCTGAATGCACATAAAATTTATTTTAGTACCTACGCTATATCGCAGAAATACGTGTCATAATTTACTAACAACAACTATAATCATAGTAAAGTAATTCAATTGTTGTAATATACCTCTTTAATTTTGAAGAATGCCATGCCTGTCAGATGTGAATCAGAACCAGCTTGGTGTTGTGGTCCCACTCTTCTCAGTTCCAGCTGATCAGCTACTTCTTGAAGCCCACCTTTCAAATTTTTGCATAACTTCATTAAATACTGGAAAAGTACAAAAAATATGGTTCAAAACATTATAGAATATCCTATATAACAAATTTTAAGAGTGTACTATTAACCATTGAGGCTGTCTTCTCCGGAACCGTAGATCCTGGCTGGCTGATTCTGCTGGATGACTTATACAGCAGACAAAAAATACAAAAAATTGAAGTTAAAATATTAAATTTAGAATTTTAAAAAGAACATAGATTTCTGTAGAAATGTATTTTTATACTATCAAATTCTTTTAACTAAGCAATGAAAACCTGAGTGAGTATGCACAGGAACACAACTACATCACGGTGTGTAGTTGGAAGTGGTCTTTTAGGTCCTTCCCCAAACGGGCTTGCCTACTTGTATATATACATATATATTTTTTTAAATATTTTCGGGACAACTCACACATCAATATCTGATCCCAAACTAGGCAGAGCCTGTACTATGGTAACCAGACAACTGATAAACATACTTATATATTTTTAAATACATACATATTATAGATAAATTACACCCAGACAGAACGAACATTCATGCTCATCACACAAAGATTTGTCCTGGGTAGGAATCGAACCCACAACCTCCGGCGTAGCAGTCAGAGTCACTAACCACTAGACCAACAGGCCAGTCATGTATGGTGCTCTACCACTCTTTATATACATATAAGGTTACATACCTTTACATCATACACAGTTGGAAAGTATAATCTTAAGCTTTCAAAGAAATCATTCTCATCAGTTGGAAGATTCTGGTCTGTGAGTAACTTGAGGAGATAGCCAAAGTCATAACCAGAGTGAAAACTGAGCCATTTGATATTGTCCATTAGCACTAGTCCTAAAACAAACTTGATATTTCAAGGCCAGTAAGATGTTGCCTGTTTAAATATTCCTGAAAGACTGTTTAAACTGGCAACATCTAATGAGTCAAATAAGGTAAAAAAGCAACAGAAACTTGTTGAGAAAACATATTGCGACCTTTTTGATTATCTGGCAATTTAAAAAAAAAAATTATGTAACAGCAAGGAGATATAAAATTCCTCTCAGACTAAAGTTAAGGGAGCTAACCAACAAATTCTCCTCAAAACATACCAGACGACATAAGTAGTTCTGCAAACTCCAGAGGTTCAATACCATCCTCTTCATGTTTCCTGAATTGAAGCCCAGAATTTTGCAGCAAATCGATTGAATCCTGTGCATACATATCCTCCCTAAAAAATAAAATATCTCTTAACTAAGGAAGATTTTAATTTTTATTAGAATTTATTAAACAGAATAGTGTAAGATTTTAAGAAAGTAAAATTCAAATTTTAATGAGAATTGAAGACTTGCATTTAAATGATTTTTGTTTGCCTATACATAATACATTGGAACAATGTTTAAACTTTTTTTTTTTAGTAGCTAGTGGTAATAACTGTGTGATGGGTGTGTGTGTGTGTGTGTGTGTGCGTGAGTGTGCGCGTGTGTGTGACATATATGGTGATATTTTAAAAATAATAACAGACTACTAACTGTAAATTAAATTTGAAATTGAATTGCCATGTGGTGTATCCAGGAGGTGTTTTCCCTGTTTCATCCATGAATGTGAGACCCAACTGAATTATCCTTAAGAGATCAACATTACATCTGAAATGAAAATTAATATGAACAAATCAAAATTCAATTTGGTGAGGAGATAGATAGTAACCTGGGAAAGGAGATAGGGTACTTTTATTGCTAACAATACCCAATATTAAGCATAGAACTTACCTGAGTAATTGATACTGATAGTCTGCAGTGGATCTGAATTCACCAATAGGACGGGCTACAACTCCTGGAAACTCTGTATCCATAGCCACCCAGTGATACTTTTGGACAACCTATTTATAACAATAACAAGAACATTAATTACTAGGCAGACCATGGCTAAGCCATTCCCTATGCATATTGGACTCATGTCTCTAAAGTCTACCAAAGGCGAATTCATTCAATATTTAAAAATACCTGTATTTCATCACATTTGTGTTATCACAGTAAATAAGCGAGAAAGATGATTTCAGCTTATTTACCTAGCTAGTTTGCTGATTCTACCATCAGCAAACTCGTGAGAAGTTGAAGTTGTGAAAAGAACTAGCAAAACACTCAAGGCCCCTTATTGAATCACCAGATTGTTACAATCTTTTGTAAATTACAATTATGATAGCATACAAACTGATGTTGCTAACCAAATGCTTGTGGTTAAAAAAGTTTTCTAATCCTAATAAGTATTGGAGAATGAATAATAATTTTAACTGTATACACTAGTATACAGTTAAAATACGTACAACTTCGTATGGGTTAAACTTTCAGCTCAATTTTCTCAACTTTTTTTTTACATAAGAACCTTCTCCTGACAATAACAAACATAGCAAAAAAGAATTAGCAAAATTGAATCAGCAGTTCTCGAGAATTGTCCTTAGCAACACATTCAGTGATTCATTTTTATATTATAGTTATTATGAAGTATGTCTGTTACAAGAATATGGGACGCGGTAATGTGATATAATCTGCATTGGATAAAATTTGAAGGGAGTTATTCTACTTTATGGTTAAAAATAATACTGCCTGTTTTTCCTGGTCAGTAGGGTTTCTAGAGGTCCTTAGAAAAAGGCTACTAGCAACAGGGGACTTTCCTGTTAAGAACTACAAGGTTTGTTTCTTTTAAAACAAGTGGCAATGGATGATCTAAAAGTATGGTAGCTCTTTTTAAATGATTAGAAGCATGTAATATTAAAGACTCACCTGTCTAATAATTTGAAATTCTTCATGTAGATTATGATTCCACACATCTTTTATTCCGCAGTCACCATTTCCTGGAAGGTGAGATAATGATCCAAAACTAGCTGCCGGCATCTGTGGAGATTGTTTAAAATTATTACACAACTAGTGAGCCTTCTTTCAATGTCTTTTATTTTATGTAAATATTACTTTGCAAATCCGACTACCGGGAAACAGTCTTCATTTTTTGGGTAAATATATAGCCTATGACTCACAAATAATGTGGCTTTCTATTCGTAAAAGAATTTTCAAAATCGGTTCAGTACGTCCAGAGATTACCCCCTACATACTCACAAACTTTACCTCTTTTTAATATTAATATAGATAATAAAATACAACATAATGGAGCATGGGACTAGTCATACAGGGCTATCTGATACCAAACAAAACAGAGAGCCTGTGCTATGGCTTACTTATGTACATATTACCTGTGAGAATGAGACCATATCTTGTTTACTTACTGTGTTTAAGATATGTTGTGATGATATGACCTATGATTTCACCTTTGTGAAGAATTTAACAAACAAATGAATTCTATTCATTTGGGAGTGTATGTGAGTACATTATTAGTCTAATACTTCTAACAAATGATTAAAAACAGTCATACAGATCATTGAAATAATAAAACAGCCAGATTTAAATTTTGACAGTATACAAATTAGTGAACAAAACAATACATTATTAAACCAAATTAGGTACAATTGTTACTACTATTTCGAAGGTAAGCAATTAGATATGGTAAAAAGCTTTATTTCGCCACGTTTCAATAGATACAAGGTTTTGCAACACTAACACTTTCTGTTATGAGTAAACTTTGGCAGTAATTAATTAGCATATTCTATTTAATGAATGACTAACCTTGTATCTGTTATCTGCTACCAGGTGGGCAGATTCTTCAGTAGTTTTCGACGCCGTGGTTTCCGGATTGTTCTGTACTCCAAAAAATTTTGCGCCAGCGCTTTTGTGTTATATAGCTTGTTGATGTTTATAGGTTACGCTTTGGCTCCTATGAACATTTCAATGACTCTTTCTAAGTGGGGCTGAAGCAGCAACGGATATCTTATTATTGAGTTAACTTTATTTCCCTTCAAGTTATTATTCGTTATTGGATGGTAAAGTCTACGAATCTATGGAAACAAAAAATATATGAGATTTTCATTGAAATAAAATATTGCAAAGCAACACAATCCATTTTTTTTACTGTGACATTTATGACATTTGGCGTTTGGATTTGGAACCAAGTCTTTTTGCAAGAGGAATAGAGTTCGCCAATAAAGCATTATGGCAATACTGTAGTTTCTAGAACAGCCTTACATTACAACCAAACCAACGATCAAAATATATACATGAAACTAATAAACAATCAGTTAGTACTTGATTTGCTACTTTCCACAATTAAAGATTTAATAATAAAATAAAATAAATATGTTAATTTACCCAAATTTTAAAATTTACGGTAATCAAAAATACGTCACTATTGGTTTTCATATAATAAATACCAAAGATAAATTATTACATAGATAGAACATATTTGAAATTAACTTTAAACATCGGATTTCTCTTTTCACGTGAATGAAATGTAATATGAAAAAAAAAGAGACAGATAGACGTTTAACCATGTCTTTTCTGTCTCTGAGTCAAAATTCTAATGCTGCGTACACACCGCGCCAACGAAGCTAACGAATAAGTTCGTTGGTCCTGTGTGGACGGCTAAGCGAACGCCAACGATCGTTCGTTCGCGTGTGCCGGCGATCCGAAGCGTGGCGGCAACATCAAAGGAATTCAATATGGACGGCCGCCGCATGGCGTGGGAAAGACCAAAGAGTCTAGACGCTTTGCTTTTTTTTCTTTCAGCGTACGTTCGTTGATCTTTGGCGTCATTCTGAGAATCTCATCTTGTTCTTCTTCTTAGCGTTTCGATGGCAAACATCGTTAAATTTATATTATTGCGGCCTAAATTCACCTTACAATATTTAAATATATCCCGCCATACATAAGGGTAGTAGTACGTTTAGTTTATAAGAGAGGTAGGGCACCATACTAGCGAGCAAGCAAGACTGGTAAGGACCACCACCTTACAGAAGACCACATCCAAATAACTACACACGTAGTGTAGTTGTATTCCTGGTGTGAGTACCTACAGGCTCAGCTCTCCAGCTCTCATTTAGGGATGCGTTTTGAAAGAAACATTCTTATCCTGAGATAGGAATATGGTTTTTCAAAATCCCTGGGGATACTCCTACCTTAAAGCCCTGGTGTAAAAAAATGGGTTGGCAACAAGCAAGTGATACCTCTGGTATTGCAAGCGTCCATAGGCTACAGTAACTGCTTAACACCAGGCGGACCGCGTGCTTGTTTACCACGCAAGTAGATAAAAAAAGGTTTACTTTTATTATGGAGCAAAACAAAGATCGGTACCTAATATAAATTATAATTATTTTGTCGTTGTCTATGATCAAATTGGGAATGCAAGCCGGAATCGGTGCGAACGACTACATATGTCAAAAAGAAACTACACGGGGAGTTTAATAGTGCGCACTCACTATGTACCTACTTAAAAAGTGGCACGAAAATTTCCCTTCGCATATTTTATATAGATGCTAGGGCATATTTTTTTACGTTTATATATACTAACAAAAAATATGAACATTTATAATATTCATTAACTAAACAAGCTGTTAATGAAACTCCTTTTAAATGTAGCGTTCACAATGTAAAGAACTTTAATCATAATGATTTATTTTATTCATTAACTACTCAGAACCATAAATACAAATGTCGATAATTTACCGGTGATAAAATATCCTTAAGTTATTTTCAATTAATACACTCATTTTACACTGACAACCAAAAGCTACACAAGCCATCGTTCATAAAGACATACACTCAACAATTAGTTTCCGAAATGAAATTGTAACTCACGTAAAATATGCAAATTAGTAAACAAGGTTGTTGATAGCCATATGACTACCTACGATGACTTCAGAAGTCGGTACACTGTATGTATAGGTATGTTTTCTCCAGCTATAATTGCTCTTTGATAAAAAAATATAAAAATTAAAAATGTTTTTATTTAACCTCTAGCGAAAAATCATTATAATTAATATAAAGGCACTCAGAACAGAATAGCGATCAGTCTGTAGTTATTTAATTAACGTTTACTGGAAATCAACTCGGCTATTTTAGACGTTTGCTATTACGACCATAAGCTTTTTAGTGATGGTGTATATAATTATTTTTTATTGTAATAACTTTCAAGACGAAATCTTGCCGCCTTATTATTATGTGTGGAATGAAATAGGTGTAATTTTATTATGTCGTTATGTCATCAGTAATTAGACATTCGAAAGAAGAGGACAAAGCATGCACAATGCAAGCACAAAGCAAAGCGTAATTTATTTATTAAGGCGGATAGAATAGCAATATAACGGTCAGGTATAACCCTGAATCATAATTGATCAGAATCTAAATAAATAAAATAAAAGGGTACCAAAAAAATATTTTTTGTCTGGCATCTGTTTATTTGTTCCGAGTAGGTAATTATCGCAACAGCTGGACGATTTAAATTGAACTTTTACTGGTATGGTATGATGGTGATGTATGAAGCCATAACATCGGCTATCTACCAGTAAAAGTTCAAATTATATCTTTAGGCTATGTTTATTTAGAATATCTACTAATTAGCGTCCTCGTGACGGATTAACAATACAAATGTGAGGGTGTCGTAAGAGTCGACTAAGGATGTTAGTCAGGCAGACAATATCCACTGCAAGACAGGGAAAACTCGAAACAGAACCCTACCAACCCGTCTGGCCAACGTGGTACCTATAGTAGGCTAATATCCCTCCATGTGTATGGAGGAGACCCATACCTAGCAGTGGGACGTTTATTGCAGAGAAACTCAGAATAAACCGAAGCGAAGCGAGGGCGGCTCGCTAGTAGGTATATAAAATGACCTACGGTGCAACAGTGGCTTTGGTGTCGAATAATAGGAAATTGGGAAACATAAACAAACACATTGAGTAATAAACAGTGTGTTTACGTAATTATACAACGATTAGGATTTTATGCTTTATTTAACGCGTTTCAGTTTTAGTTCTAAGCTCATTTACGGATTGTTAAAATTGGTAGGTGGAGTGTTGCCGAGGCACGTAGGGTATTAGTAACAAGTGATTAGAGAGCCAATTTGTAAAATGTGTTATATTTTTGTTTAGAATAATATAGAATATATTTTTGAAATTTAAGAAAAGAAAAAAAACATTGATGTCATCGTAATCAAACCAACAAAATGTTTCAGCTCATCTCAATGCTCGTAATAGATGTCTCTGATTCGTCCTTAAAGGTAGGTAAGTAGGTAGGTACATGGTTAGTGCTTACCATCAGGTATGTTTGCTTGACTATATCTATGCTTATCATAGGAATAACTACAATACAATATAGACAATTTTAATATTATTTAGGTTGATTCTTCCAAAGCCTACGCCGCGTAGCCCCCCCATTAGTTTGACGAGGTGTTATCCGCACTTGGCCACTCAGGTGGGCCTTAGTGCGTGACATTCTTTTTGGCTATTCCATCCAGCCCAAGTTCCTCCAGAAAGCCAGCAGGCCGAGGTGACGGCGGGCTTCCGGTAGAGAGCCCGGTTTCTTTAGGGTCTGTGCCCTATGGTCTTCTATGCTCCTACATTCCAAAAGGACGTGGACGGGTGTCTCCTCAGCCGCCATGCAGCCCCTGCAGATTGGGCTGTCGGCCTAGCCTGTAAAAGTGTTTATTGAGTGGGCAGTGTCCTGTTAGGATGCCGACTAATGTTCAGAGGTTTGACCTGTTTTGAGTAGGGAGGTTTCGCGTGAGCTTCCAGGTAGCGGATGGTACTGCTTCCTTGGTTTGTCTGCAGCCTCCGTTGCTTTCCTATTCCTCTCTTTTAGTAATAGTAGCCCCCCATATTAATAATTTAAAGAATCGTGGGAACCCGCAATACAGAGACAAAGGGTACGAGTATTAACGGACATCTTACGGGCCTTCGATAAGCTCAGGTGAGCGATGCTTCTGGTACCTAATTATTGCAAGTGTCCATAGACTAGGGTGACTGTCTTCCATCAGTGCTCCTGTTTGCTGAGTTGGCCGGTAAGAAAAAAGTTACAAAAATCACTATAAATCCTCAAGAACTACGATATTGAATCCTCAAGACTTAAACGAAATTGTAACAGACTATCTGTTACAATTTCGTTTAAGCGTGGATGAGAGGTCGCTATCGATTCTTTTCATCTCCAGTCTTAGCTAATGACAGATTGCACGACCGTCGCCGTCGTCCAAGAGTGCCTTAATAGCTCATTTCCTACAGCCGGCTTTTATAGCTAGCTTAACAGACGTCCGCTATAAAATTCGACTAGCTTGTGGTTATTACGTAGGTATTAAGGTAAGTAAGTACTTACATTCAATTTTGTTTTCATTTTAAAATCCAGACCATACCTTTGCCTAATAAATCGCAGGATTCAATAGACGTATCTATGTCTATACTTAGACAATACATTTTTCTTCGCTTGGATGGTTCTTTATTGGGTTAGCGCTTAGGTACTGTCTCCATCAACTTTTCATCATCTTAAATCGTCACCAGATATATTAATCTAATTGTTTAGCTGCTCCTAAATGTTAACCTTTAGTTGATAGTTATCAAAGGTGCAATTAGGCAAGTTTTATTATATACCAGCGGCCCGTCCCGACTTCGTCTGTGTTAACTAAACTATTTTCTGCGCAATTTTATTAAAAAAACATGGATGAAATCGGTAAAGACGATCTCAAGTAATCAAAAATTAAAATGATAAAAACATTTCAAAAATAAAAAGTAAAGATCTCAAATAAGTACCTACTAAGTATATCAGAACTAGCTATTGCCCGCGGCTCCGCCCGCGTGGATGTCTGTTATCGCTGCAAAAAGTAGCCTATGTGTTATTCCAGACCATTATCTATCTCTGTGCCAAATTTCATCCAGATCCGTTCAGTAGATTTTACGTGAAAGAGTAACAAACATCCATCCATCCATCCATCGTTACAAACTTTCACATTTATAATATTAGTAAGGATTAGTAAGGATATACTTAGTAGGTACTTATTTGGCAAACAAGCATATTATGATATGCCTGATGGTAAGCAGTTAGCAGCCTATGGATACTTGCAATACGCATCCCTTGTTCCAGATGTCTCTCTACCACGGGCGGGGCGGTATCCATTTCTGTCCTAAAAAAAGGTAAATAGTTCTTGTGAAGTTGTGAATGAATTGCCGACTCAAAAATTACAATACTGTGTGTAATTATTTATCTGTGGTTTTCTTTAAATGGCGGTCCTTTTCGAGACGAGCTTCTCTCTTAAGAGTTTCAATATCATTTTAAAGCTTGTAAAAATATTAGAATCATAAGTGCTGACTGCAAAATTATAAGATTGCCTTAGTATTATGCTATTTGCATTGTTAAACGTTTCAGCAGTGATTAAACACTGGTAACGACAAAGTTAAAGAGAAATCGCTGTTAATCCAGTTTAAACTTCGGAGATTCGAAAGCCACCCACCCAAATATCTATCGTATCCCTTAGAGTAACTAAGTTAAGCGCTTGCAATCAAAAAGTTAGTTGACTAAGCCAATTCAAGAGATGTACCAATATGAATGGATTGAGTTTAACTGTATAGTCTATATATGGCTTGTCCTGTGGTAATTATTATTATATCCTCCTAATCTAATTTTTATTTCGGTGGTTCGTATCTATGGAGACTATCTAACTGTGCGGGGGGTATTATAGTGCACAAGCGTCTGCACAAACACAGGTGCACTCTTTATTCCGTCACTCTCTTAATTCCATGAGACGGACAATATCTAATATGATCGAAAAGGTCAGGCATAGAAGCAAAAAGCAACGTCTTTAGGTACGTGCTTTCCGAGACATGGGGGTGTTTAAACACCGCCAATTTCATAGAGCTTGATCGCGAAGATAATAAGATATACCTACTTGTTGTTAAGAACTTAGTAATAAAACGCGATAAAATACTGAAAAGCAGAAAGATACTTAGTTGCTTCCAACAACAGCAATGTTCGAATTGTACAAATAAAACATTTAAACTCGAACGAAGTTCTTATTTAGAAAAATAGTACGGAGCAAAGAATTTCTTTCAAAGATTTACTAGAGACCTCGGGCTATTCCTCTGAATGCTTCAGGCTTGAAAAACCTGTATTCACGGCGCTTTAACTGACATTGCCTTAGAAATGCATTCTATTAATTCAATAAAGGTTGATTTCCTGCCTCTTCGCTAGCTCCTTTGATGAGATAAAATATTTTTACAATTTATATACTTTTTAAATGTTGTTGCAGTTGCGGTAGAACATTAACGAATACTTAAGTTTAAAGGAGGTAGCTTATTTAATGTTTTGATTTGGTAAATGTCTGTCCAGATGGGTGGTAATTTTAATGGGATCATTAAAAGACAAGATTAATAAAAGTACAGGTACAAGTTCAGCACACATATACGTTTAGTTAAAATAGTCAAAATCTGATTGGTAGTCTAAAATTAAATAAATCAAAGTCAAAATAATTTATTCATGTGACATTGTGACACTTATGCAGGTCCATGAAAAATGCCAAATGAGACGTCAGCTAATTTGCCTAATAATGGATTGGTTGACTGAACAGACAGGGTTAGAGCTTACGGCCCGGCCACAATTTCGCGCGGTAGCGGCAGCGGCGGCGGTAACAAATGTACAACGCCGTGTGCGGCGCGGCGCCTGCGTCATACTCATAGCACGTTTTTAGTACATTTGTTCTTTCCGCTTGCCGCCGCCGCGCCGCTGGCAGCGATGTTCGTGGCCAGGCTGTTAGGCATTATGTAGTTATAATTTGAAATGGGTACAAACAATTCGCTGGAAAGCTGGTAAGTGCGATAGAAAAAATGAGTGTCTTGTCTGTCGATAGCAGACCGGTTTGTTGAACATACTCTAAGTAAAGCATTTTTAATATAATTGGAAATAAAAAAAATATACCATCCCTATACATAGGTACTAAGGTATTTTTTTTTATTTATTTAAAAAACTTCACATACAAAAATGTACATATGTGGACCTAATGCCAAAGGCATTCTCTACCAGTCTACCTTTAAAGGTGATGCAGAGATATACAAAGTAGGTGCCTACTTAAGGAACCTACTTAGTAATGTCTTATAGTCTCCTAAGACTATTTATATAGCTATAATAATGGTTATGGTAGCTGTAACCATTATTATAGGTACATAAATATTTACTACAACAATTCCAATACGCTGTATTGGTTAATTATTATGTTTGTTGTGCTGCAAAAGTAGTGTTATATAATCTAAGTAAGTAGGTATCTTTGTATACCTAATTGTAAATGTTGGAAAACACTGACGTCACCAAAAATAAGAAAGGGTGTTTCGAAAGTCATGTTTCATACTTTTTTTTAAGACAAGTTCTTTTCTTTCTCTCCCTTGATAAAGGAGAGAAGACCCGTGTCAGCAGAGGGACATATATGGGCAACTATTAAATATTATTATTAAAATACAATTCCCACACTAGGGAACAAGTCTTGTGTTGCAGGGGATTTTACAAACATACTATTAACAGACACAAATTACACTCAGATTGGGGACAACCATTTATGGATTATACAATTTTTGTCCCGTGTGGGGATCGAACCCAAAACACGCGTAGGTAGGTACATGGTAAATGGCGAGGTAGCCACTTAAGCCACTGAACCAACCGTGTATAATAAAATAAATAATCAGTTTAATTAAGAAATTATATATAAGACATACCTTATAAGTAGGCACTGAAATGTATCTATGTAAAATTTTAGTACCTACTAAGCCATTATTTTAAAGTTTCTTGACGTTTTAATTTTAGCTTACAATTTATTGTCGTCCAAGTCCAACACGCGGGGTGTTTTCAGCCGTGACATTAGACGAAAACTTTTATGATACATGTCTGTTTTTACTAAACCCGACGTGTAGGCGTGTACCTCGACGGGCTCCTGTCACCCTGACAGGAGCCCGTCGAGGTACACGCCTACACGTCTTGAATATTTTAGAATTCAAATTTACAAGCTGGTTCACGCGCATTTTTATACATATCTGATTCGTTTTTTATTCATATGGCGATAAATAACACTCAAAAGATAGTAAAGGAAATTTCAATAGTTTTAGAGATTAACCTTACATCTTAACTTACATACTCTCTCTTTGTAATATTAGCATTATCCTTACTAATATTACAAACTGTGAATGGATGAATGGATGGATGTTTCTTACTCTTTCACGTAAAAACTACTGAACGGATCTGGATGAAATTTGGCACAGAGATAGACTATGGTCTGCTGGAATAACACATACGCTACTTTTTACAGCGATAACCGACATCAACGCGGGCGGAGCCGCGGGCAACAGCTAGTCTAATATATATTTATTATTTGTAAATAACTTAAAAGGTTTTGTAAAATTTAAGTGATCATGTAGATATTTTAATAACCCAATTTATTTTATAAATAATGGCCTGCAACTCTACGCTGACTCTTCATGCTTCACCTACGTGGTGAATAATAACTAATATTAAGTTATTAAAAAATAACTGATCTTAAAATAATTCTATACCTATTCAGTTTAATAAATTTCAGCCAAATTATAATAATATTGTGATCCGTTCCTCCTTAATTACTTTCCACCCAAAATTATAGAAGTTGTCTTATTAAACATAATCCAAAGATCTGAAGGGTAAACCACGACGATTTAACTGTTAACTTAACGCTCCCCTAAACCAATTTACGAAGGGTTTTACGTAAATCAGCTTCATTTCATAAAAGTTTCCCTCAATAAAGCAAATATTAATTTATAGGTACTTAAGACAGCTCTCCCTTTGTTACGTTTATCAGCAATTTCAATAGTAGAATATTTTCACGCGAGATATCTACTTTTTGGGGATAAGTACCTAGTCAATTTTATGTGTTTTGCGTTTAATGTAGTGTATTAGCTAATTAAGTATAATTGCTACCTACTTTTTATTTGGATCTTGTGTCGATGGCAATCTAAATTGTTTCAACCCAGAACTACGAGTTTTGATTTTCAGTAGCGTCCATAAGCTCCTCTAAGGTGCAGTTGTATCAGGGCACGCGGGACATGATATCAAGTGCCCCATGGTTTGTGACTCAGCACCACATTTACACTCCAGGTTGTAATCGTCTATAAATCCCACCTGAGCAGGTTTTCTTTGCTTCGACCAACCTGAATCCGAAGTCGGTTTAAAGACTTCCAGGTCAGCCAAGATGACTAATGTCCAGGCGGGACTTTATTAACTAAGGTTGATTTATATCACAAAATAGTAATATATTATTAGGCTTCAGGCTTAAGAATTTCTCTACCAAACTCATGTCATATACCTACAAACTTATGTAGTTAAGTAGCTTAGTATTTTGGAAGTGTATTACACAATACACCTGCACCTGCTAAGTAGGAAAACTTCTTCAAAGTTGGGTAAAAAATTTGCCATTAACTGCCCTTCAAATTTATGGGGAAAAAAATACGTG
Organism: Trisateles emortualis; assembly: GCA_947095525.1. Lineage (NCBI taxonomy): Eukaryota > Metazoa > Arthropoda > Insecta > Lepidoptera > Erebidae > Trisateles > Trisateles emortualis. The sequence goes on along the minus strand of OX352736.1, from coordinate 11,373,192 downwards.
AAAAACCTAATCAACGCGTTCAGTGGGCAAAAAAGTGTATGGAAAAACATTTTTAATGGGTTGATAAAAAAATTAGCAGTTTTTTTATTAAATTTATAGGCCCTAAATATTTTTTTTAAGTTGGATGACGCCAGAATATTAGGTACCTTATAAAATCAAAAAGTTTTTGTTTCTAAAATCGAGAAAATGGTATGGCCAGTTGCAGTTTATGTAGATTAATAGATGCCAAGCTTAAATTTAAAAGAGTGCAAATTGAATTAGAGCGCAATTTTCTTTGTTAAAATATACTTATCTGTTGAATTTCCATTTTTTTGCAGTCAACATCACTCAGAAGAGGGCGCGATTTCTAGCTTGGACTTCAAAGTATACCTTAAGGTCCTTTCCTCCCTTTATAACCAATGTGCCATTCTTATCTAGGAATGGCAATACCGTAGTTACCTATCTATTACATTTTTATATTTTGCATACTAGCTACAGTATTTGTATAGGTCTTAGTAGTAGGCGTTTGAAGGTAAGTGATGAGTTAATTAAATCTTACACGAGTTAATCACAGCTGTGTAGCCAGCTGGGTTGTTTGTCTTTATAACGTTGTATTATATAAACAGAGTCTACAAATGAACGTCCAGCTGTAACTACCACTGTAGTAATATTCGATTTCAATTTAAAATAAAAACTATACTCTTCTTTCAATCTTTATTGTAGACACAAGAATATTACAATATAATTTACCTACGCCTCTGAATACGCTTAAAAATAGTCTTGATGTTATTCTATGATCTACGTATTATATAATTATGTTACTTTATCTACCAAATATAATCTAGAAAATTACATTAGTCACTTACATATGACCAGGGGCCGTACAATGAGTCTTTATAGTGAGTATTTTCGATCTTAATTTGAATTTTGATCAATGGCAACCTTTATTCAGTTAATCAATATAAATCCTTACTAATATTATAAATGTGAAAGTTTGTGAGAATGTTTTTTTTTTTTTTTTTTTTTTTTTTTTTTTTTTTTTTTTTAATGTTTGTTACCGCATAACTCCGTCATTTATGGACCGATTTGAAAAATTATTTTTTTTGTCTGACTGGACATACTTCCAGTTTGGTCCCATTATCATCAAAAGAAAGTTCCGGTGATGGGATCCATGAGGAATTGAGGGAACTCCTCAAAAGTTATAGGCACACATATAGCAATTTCAATATTTTTAACAACTAATCGATCATTTGCATTCAGAAAGTGTAATTTGGTGAAGTAAAACTGATGAAGAAGACCTCAGATGGCCATCTGAACTTTTCAATAATAAGTATTTTACTGATGGCGATTAGATAAGTTTCGGTTATTGTTGCTAAGCAACTATTAATAAGAAATAATGACGTGAATGAATTGAGCGCGGATTGCACAGATTAAATATTGCTTTTAATACCTACTTGACCTGTGTTCAGCCCGACGCTCAGTCGATTTTATTCGATTGTAACAAACAAATATCTGAAAATTTTACAACTTGCCGTACTGAAGTCGGTTTTTTTTTGTTAAAATTATTCACGTAAAAAGTACTGAACGGATCTGGATGAAATTTTGCACAGAGATGGATTTTGGTGTGGAATAAAACATAGGCATAATAACTTTTTGCAGCGATAACCGACATCCACGCGGGCGGAGCCGCGGGCAACAGCTAGTTTCAAAATACGAGTAAACTATCGAAAATTACTTTTACAAAATTTCAAAAATAGATCGATAATGACGTACTTTAACATCACCGATTTAAACAGTTACCAGATCATGAGACACAAGTGTGATATAAGTCGCATAGAAATTTCTTTTCTCACAGAACTACTAAGCAGCAGAATAATATATTATAGTACTGCGGTAGTAATCCTCCAAAGTACCCTTGAAATAAAAACCCACTAAGACTAAAAAAACAGAATCACTTTAAATTCCATTACAAAACCCTTACGGAACGATGTTGAGTTTCATTTAAAGGATTTTCGTGTCCTATTTCCATGGAAAGTGTCCCTTTCGTACTCTATTTATAAAAAGAATCATGGCCTCGTAGATATGTGACGGCCGCGTGAATCGATAGATCTGTGATAAGAAAACTTGTCGGTCGCGGTAAGATGGGTGACCGTTTTCTAAAAATACATCGAAATCTTAATAATTTAATATCATCATCAGCATAATCTGTATTAAAATTGGCCGCCGTAATGTGGTATTGGGTTGTTTTATTTATTTATTTAACTTCATACAAGAGTAGATTGGCGAACTTAATGCCAAAGGCTTACTTATATATATATATTAAAATACTTACTTAATGCTTAATGCAAAAACTCTACCAGTCAACCATTAAGGGTGGTGAAGAGATAAATAAAATGTTTTATATCAGAGAGGAATCTGCAATTGTCCTGTATAACTATGAGGAATTTCTTGGCCCTTGTGGTATAGGACTTAATAGGAGGACAAAAATAGATTTTATACATCTGCCCTCTACAAACCCTTTCAAGGAATGGGTTGGAGGCTATGGTAACTGCTAACTGTCAGGCTAGCCGCTAGACAGTGAGCAGTTACCATAGCCTATTTCTAAGACATTACTTTGGGTATTGCAGATACAAATATTTGTAACACCATGGTCTAGTAATTCTTTTTTCCAGATGGAGCAGGAGATTGGCCAGATGTATAAATTTATTTTTGCTTGCCTCTAAAGTAGTATTTCTATACTATTTTTACGTCACGTGTTAAATTAAAAAAAAACAGAATATATTAATCCTTTTTTTCATAGGAATATAAAAAGAAGGTTTATTTTCTAAAGTGTCATTGGATATTTTCGTCAAGAAATAGTCTATGCCTGAAAATTAGACTCGATATATGCCAATAGGCTCGACCCGTTATATGAAATCAACATTAAACCTATGCCTACCTTTTCGAGGCATGAGGTGTGATGATGATGCAGAGTTAAACTCTACGTAAGTTATGTAGGTACACGCAAACTGCTTCAAAGTGGAGAATGACTTTTAAATATAAATATTTGTCCAAAATTTCATTTCCCGCAGTAAAAAACTGTTACTGTCTGCACCTCTTGGAAACAGGCGTGAGTCTATGTAGGTTTGTATATATGGACTGACACAGGCTAATTAATTGATGCAAAAGCTGACAGTTTGAAAGTCCATTATAACTTTGATGCAGTTTATATGTGCTGTCATTATACATAGTTGCCAGCAATAACTGAACACTTAGATAGACTTAATATATATGCATGGATTAATAATATTATCTGCAGATTAATTTAATATACCGATATATAAGAGACTGAAGGCGCTAAACTGAAAGTAGTAGCTTCGACGTTCGACAAATGAGTTCGTATTCACCAGTTTCACAACAGACCAGTCGGTAGCGAGCTCTCTCTCGAGTCGGTCGTTTCAGCGTTGTTTCAGAGCGCGCCGCCAACAGCCGCTCGTTAACTTTGTTATAATATATATCGGAACTTTTTTGATGATGTGAATTTTTGTTTGTGGACATTTTTGTTATTGTATCGGTGAATTATTTTATTTAACAAGAAAGTTTTGCTGTAAATACTAAGGTAAGAATATTATTATAATTTCTTTAATTTTAGTAATTTATTTAAGACATTTAATTTTTTTTTAAATATCAGTTTAAATTTATAATTTACTTTTATTCAACACACAATTTTTGCTTGATCATCATGAAGAATTATATTTTTCCTTTTGATAATTTTAATTATTATTTTCCAAGAGTGAGTATGAGGAAAGCAGTAAATATAATTGTGCAATTCACTGTTTCTCTAGGTACAGTTAACCAGTGTACGACGTACGTATGTATATAAATATCGCAGGAAGCCATACGCATCAGTTGCTTGAAGGATTGGAAATTTTCAATTACGTAAAGTGGTTGCAAATTCATTCATAGAACTTATTCGTAGGTACTTCAACAAGAACAAGATATCATTACAACCAACAAAACGTGAATGAAATTAGTTTCGAATGACTGTTCTATAATTTTGTTCGAAGTATGACATCCTTAGGATAGGTCATAAGGTGTTAGTTAAATGATTTTCGTTCTTATATATATGAGCGTAGAATACATAATTATCTGTCATATCTAATGATGTTTGTATACACACCTAAGGATTTTTCGAACTTTTATTTGGCACTCACGTTTCCATTGACGAAATGCATAAAAACTTGTTTGAAAAACGGTTTGCTGACGATATATCGAACCGTGTTATACAACATGATATGTGTTTTAGCGCAATGTTTTAACAATATACGACATGTACCTATATTGGTTTCTTTTAACTAGGTTTGTCCTGCACTATAATAACAAAAACAATAGAACGTTGCTCTTTCTTAGGCGTCGATGTTCGGAAATTACTGTTATTATAAGTACTATCATTTATATGGTTTAAAACCTCTTTAAAAAAAAAAATATTGGAGCAAGAGGTGCGAGTTCGATCCCGGGCAGTACCAATGCGAATTTCACTTTGTGGAGTTTATATGTACGAATCAAATGATTCGCCATCTGCTAACGGTGAAGGAAAACATCGTGTGGAAACCCTCTTAGAAGAAATTCTAAAGACATGTCAGATTCACCAACCCGCATTAGGCCAGCGTGTGTGAATTAAGGCCTAAACCCTCTCTCTCTCTCTCTTGATAGAGGAGAGGAGACCCGTGCCCAGCAGTGGGACATATATAGGTTGCTATTATAAAACCTCTTTACTTTCTTGGGCATGGGTCTCATATCGTCTATGGAGAAGAGACGCGTGCCTAATAGTGGGATTAGTTATCGATCTTAAAATTCGTAATCTTTATTTTTTAATTTTGTTTTATAGAAAACTCCGGTATTAGAAAAAAAATAAGATTTTTCTCAAATGATCTTTAGAGGTCTGTTTGATACAAGACGAGTGATACAGAAATGGCTACGGGATATCCATATCTTTTCGTAAGCTTTACCTATGTAACGGTAAAAATTTCTCGTGACATCATAATATACCTACTTCATTATTTTATTTAGAAGGGTTTTTACCTAGGTACCTTAAGATTGCTTAATATTATGAGCAGGTTACACGCTGCGCTGGCTCACGATGGAGCAAGATTAATAATGATGATCTAGTAAATGATGTCGCTTAGTCGGAACAGCATGTTATGATGTAATTCCTTAACTTTAGTATCTCATTTCATTTTGATGAGATAACGCGGTTGAGTACCTATCGTCATTTAGGTAACTACTTATATGTAAAAGAATTTTCAGCATCAATGTCGAAGTATTCCTCAAAGCGCTACCATTTTTTTTTCCTTTTTTATTCCTCGGAGCGCACCTTTTAGCAGAAATAAAATTTTAATATTTTTAATTGCTATCGGGAGCGCTCCTAAAAGGTGCGCTCCGAGGAATAAAAAAGGAGCGCTTCATTAGGTGCGCTTCAAAATGGTAGCGCTTTGAGGAATACCTCCAAATGTCTACACTTAACGCTGAATTCTTATTTCATTCATCTCCGTTACTTATGTCACACTGCGGTTAATGCAGCCCACCCCAGCGTCGTCGCCATCGCCGTATGCATTCATTCTTTTCAAAAGTTAGCTATTGTATTACGAAATCTTTTTTTATGTCCGTTGTTTGCCACAAACATTATATCATTCAAGGATTGTAATAAAAAACAATGTAAGTGGCCAAATAACGCTTGGCCCTATTAAGATGCCTACATTTTTGCTGTGGTTTGGTGATGCTTTTCATATTACTCCGAAAATTGGATTTTCTTGGAAAATTTGACGCCGAAAATTCCAATACTCTCGATAATTTGAAGAGAAACTCTTTGGAATCTAAGCATGGTCAAAAGGGTTCTTCTTCGCAGTGGATGCGCACATTTGTGGCTTCGGAAGGTTGAACCGAACTAGGTTCTTTACACGGTATTCGGACGTCATTCCGCCCCATGCCATTCGACTCTTTAGCGCTTATCTTAATATATATATTTCTTGTGTGCGTGTGTATGTGACTGAACTCCTCCTAGACGGGTGGACCGATTTTGATGAAATTTTGTGTGTGTGTTCGGGTAGGGCCCTGGATGGTTTAGATTCACAATTGGACCCGGTAGGTGGCGCTGCTGTCGGTATTTCAGCTTTTTCCGGCAGGACGACGTCTGCCAGGTCCACTAGTAGTGTTATATTAAGCTAGCCTTGTGTTAAGACTTTCTCGGTAGCTTTATCTATAGTTGACTGGTTATTGATCTAAGGTGGAATTTTTTGAACAGAACAAGTGCCGCAACCATGTCATGTTAAACATGAGTATTTCGATCGAGAAAGGGGGAAGGAGCCATACGCGCTATATAGCCCCGTCCTTCTTTCTCGCTCGAACTACTCACGTTTTAGCACGTCATGGTACCCAGAGACTGATAAATTTAACATATTCATAGTGAACTGTTAGTGATACTCAGTAACCCTTGTAGTAATTTTACCCTGTTACATGTCAGTTCCAGGGAAAGATTGCAGCTGTATAATTATACTTTCCAGAAATTACTTCTATTTATGCCACTTTCGACTATCGTTTATGCCACTTGTCTGGGATGAAATTACCCCACAACTAATAAAAGTTGATAACTTTGTGCCGAAACACTATTTTTTGGTATTATATTTTTCTTAAAAAGGAAAGGGAGGTCTTAGCCGCAGTGGGACAGTATAGGCTAATAATAATAAAAATAATATTTTTCTTTCGGGCCGTATGTTTGCTTGGCGTAAACTAGTATAGGCGATTTTTATTTTTTTATTTTTATTTTACGACTACTACCCATCTGATTAAGTGTGCGTGAATCTCTCACAGAATAACTAAATATAATTTTAAAATAACGACTTGAAAATTTTATGTCGAATTAAGTGTCTGTTTCGCATGCTGAAACAATATGGAGTTTTATTTTTGTAACACAGTTATATGCGAAAAAGATTGATGTTGGAGTAGATTTTCGCCTGTCATTCATTAAATTTGATTGAATGCTGTAAAAACCTGTTTGTATTTATATATTAATACTTTGTATACGCTGTTAATTGGTGATTTATGCCTGACGAAAGCATACAGTGTTTTAATAAGCATAAAAGTATTGCACGTTCTGAAATGATTAAACTAAAATCCAAACGAAAACCCATTGACCTTTTATTCATTATTGTTTTAGGGCTCTATGTCAGGGCAATACTGCTCTAAGTCCGTTCGTTTTCTTTCGTAGTAGTACAAACTATTTAGTAATGAGTGAGGTTTCACCTGTTTGCAGTTATAGAACTTTTGGTCTAAGGGTGAGCAAATCAGGAATTTCTTACGTAGGGAGACGAGAGGCCTGGTAAATCAGGTTCCTCAGCAGCAGCTCTGTTTACCTCACATTACTCTTATTATTACGATTGTTTTAATTTTCATAATCTAGTGCAAATACTCTGAATATTACTTTTCTATACTAATGTTATATGTATGCGAAAGTTTGGATGGATGTTTGTAACTTTACCACGCCAGAACAGTTAACCGGATCAAGATGAAATTTGGCGCAGAGATAGATTAAAGTCTAGAGAAGTACAGGCTTTTAGTTGTCATGGGCAGAGCCGCGCGCAAGTGCTAGTCTAGTCTTTATATAAAGAACCAAAATTTTTCGAATCAAGATCTTAAAAACAACAGCTGAATAATAAAATGTTATGGGTTTTGTTGCAAATCAATATGACAGGCTATTGTTTAGTCTTCCAGTATGGTTCGTAAATGATGTATTTACAGAATATACAGACGTATAATTCTGTACAGTGACTATAGAAGCGCAATTTTAGATACAACGACGCTCAGAGAAAATGGTTTCCACGGTAGAATTTCGTCAAGTAGGTAGTAATATTAAACTAGATGAGTGTAGCAAGGTTAAAATAAATAGGATTAACGTAATAAGGCTTTCATGTATCTATACCTACTGCCAACACGGCAGTGTATTACATTTTGTTTTCTGTAAATCTTCAGATTGCTCAATTTGACGATCTAAAGAGATCTTTGATATTCAACGCAACTTAATTTTAATAATTTACACCTTTCCTCAGAACTGTGATCTCAATCAGATATTTTATTTATAGGTTAATACCTTTAAATATAATATCTGATTGTTTGTAAGTAGGTTAGGTTACTTTAATTTTAATAACTATTCATGTAAATATCTTATGAAATAAATGTAATTGCTTATCTGTTCCAATACTCAATTAGACTCTATTGGTAGAATTACCTATAATATAAACAAAACTTTATTCCTATTTGTAGTCTCCAAACTGTACTAACTCAGTCTGCGGCTCAAAACAAAATTAAAACCCTCTACTTAAAATACGACCACTATCCTCTTTATATACAGTTAAATTGTTTCATACTTCTCAGAGCACGTACATACATATACTGCTAAAATCATAACGCTTCGCCGTAGCCGAGTAGAAGCTACGTTATGACGTGAAAGATATAGTCACAAATACATTTAAACACTTATAAAAATTGCTTGCTAAATGCCTTTTCAAATACAAACCGATGGATGCAGCTGCTGTGGGCAGTGAAAAATGCGTGATATTTTACTAGGCATCCGAATAACTACGCTCTGGAGTTAGAACAGTAGAAATGTACGGTATGTCCAGTTAAAACTATAGAGCGTAGTTATTCGGTTTTCGCTACCCACACGGCAGCGAATATCCCTGCTCATTTACCTATACCAATATAATTGCGAAACTGTCTGAAACGGCTGAACAGATCACAATGAATTTTGAAATTATTATTATCTTTTTAGATAATAATAATAATAATGATGGTATCCTAGAAAAAGATATAGGGTACTTTTCTTCGCGATAACCAACGTTTACCGGTGCGGAGCCGCGGGTATCAGCTAGTCCCTAATATACCTGAAAAGACCATACGAATGACAATGGAGGTATACCACGAAAACTCACTTCACATGTCTTTCGTTTCACACCATTATGTATGCAAACCACAACACATAATGTTCGAGGTTTTGTTGGCGTGCCGCAATCGTGATTCAAATTTGAATTGTTAAAGCCCGGGAAATTACACCATAATGTTATCACTGTGTGAAATTGGGCTCTATTCCAATATTAAACAGTCTACAAAACATATAATTTTTTTTTATATCAAATGTAGGGCAAAGGTATAAATAAAACGAGAGTGATTATAAAAGCGCATCGGAAAGAGTTTATCAAGTTAGATTGTTGTTATATTTTTTGTATTATACTTAGGCAGTAAAAAAGTATACGGCCCACCTGTTGGTAAGCAGTTATCGTCGTCTATGGACGCTTGAAATAGCTGTAAACACTTGCGTGTTGTCGACTGGGACCTGCTATTATGTATACTGAAAAAATAATAGCAGGTCCCAGTCAGTAATACGCAAGTGATAGGAAAACGTTTCTATGTATAAAAATGTATCCCCGAACTTGAGACCTCTACCTACTTACACATAGGCATTCTATTACTGTATGTAGATGTGGCTGAGGCTGTGGTCTTCCTCAAAGCTGAACTCCTTCTCCAGTCCGGACATACATTGACCAAGTAGGTTGGTAATGTGCTGAAAAAGTTCCAAATTAAATGTATCAGGCCTCTGCTGATTATACATGAAGGTTGATTAATGTGAGAGGAAATGAACGAAGTTCGATTGACCTGTTGGTCTAGTGGATAGTGACCCTGACTGCTTAGTCGGTCGTGGGTCCGATCCCCACACGAAACAAAGCTTTGCATGATTCATAATGTTTGTTCCAAGTTTTGGCGCGTAATTTGTGTACGTAAATTGTATGTTTGTAAAGTCCCCCGCGACATACGGAGCAATTCGCTTACTATAGTCTCCAATGCAGAAGAGGCAGGGTTTGATATGTATGCATTGTTATGTTAGTTATATGGAGCGGAATGCATAATTAATATAATCATACTTACCCTTATATTGGCTTTTCTTTATTTGTTTGTCAATGCTTGTTGTGTTCGTTTCGTGCATTTTTAGGGTTCAATAGTCAACAAGGATCCCAGTATTGTCAATTGTTATTCTGTGGCTTATGTGGTTACATCGCTATTTATCACTGCACAGCGTGGTGTAGGTTCGATCCCCATAGAGAAAAAAAAAAGATTGGGTTCCACAAATAGAAGTTCCAAATTTTGGTATGCTTTGTATGCGTAAATTGTGTATCGGTAAAGGTCGGAAAAAAAGACTTAAAAAAAAGTACCTTGTAAATAATAAAATTGTAAATACACCACAAAATATACTGCACAAAACGAGGACACAATAGGGCTAACATACGTTGCTTTAAAATTAAATAAAAAAAAACCAAATACTTATGTTACAAAACCATCTAAAACCCCACCAAATCACAATTCTAAAGTATTTAAACAGGATGAACTTTCAAATTCGGTTCAAAAACGTCGGAGTAATGCGGTAACAAATACATATATACACATGAATTGACAACCTCCTTTTTTTTGAAGTCTGTTAAAAATGACAAGCTAATGTCTGAAACTAATCTAATGTGTTACCACAAGTTGATATGAGAAACATACATTTTTATATTAAGTTTGCTAATATATTACTTATCCCTGTGGTGACGGATTAAGAATACAAATGTCACCACCCCTTTCATCCAGAGGGTGTCGTAAGAGTCGACTAAGGGAGTAAGTGTTATCCACCGCAAGAGAGGGAAAACTCGAAACAAAACCCTATACCAACCCGTCTGGCCAGCGTGGTATAGTAGGCTAATATCCCTCTATGTTTGGAGGAGACCCGTGCCCAGCAGTGGGACGTTTATGGGTTGAGATGTATGTATATATTACGAGTATGTTATAAACAAAGGGTTATTTAATACCTACGTAATAACATTGTAATTGATATTGATATTAACGTTAATGTAATTGATATTTTCACGAATTTTCAATTTAATTTTCTAAAGTATAGTTTTTTCAATGTCATTGTATTGATCTACAGCCATTTATATACGAATTTTAATTAATTGACGTTGTCATTTATTCATATAAAGGTCGTTATTATGTACTTACTTAATAACTTGTTAGTAACTGTGAAAATGTGTAATTTGTTTTTACTTAATTGGGCAATAGTACTTAATTTGGTGTTAAAACATTGCACTCTTTTTATATGATAACAATAATATAAAGTCGGTTAAAAATCGATTGCATGGTTGCTGCAGTGGTAAATAAAGCAAGCAGTGCTAAAACACTGCGCAGTGTGTTGTGGGTTCGATCTCTATACTGGATATCTATACTGGATAATAAAAGTATGATCCATAGATACCTAATTTGTGTCCGTGAATTGTATGCAAGTAAAGTACCCCGTCATACAGGGATTGTGCACGAGCTGTCTTACATTATATAAACAGAAATAATGGTAAATATTGTCGTCTATGAGTCACTGGCAACCGATCCGATTTTCAAAGACAAATAAGGTTTCAAAAAAAAACTGTATCAACATCGCTCATTAAGAAAATTTCCTACGTGTCCCAAGATAAATATCCATTTTTTATTGCTTTATGGGAATTCCACATCGATTTATAACAACATGCATTCCATTTGCATAATCGGTTAAGAAAATAGATGCAGATTTAGATATAATCTAAGGTTTATGTAAGGTTCATCACCTTTAGACTTAATTTATTTATACAAACAAAATAAGAATAATAAAAGTTTAATTATAGAATAAATTTAATTTCATCGTGGGCTTGTTTGGCTCGGAAGCACCGCAATCATTCCACATCAATAAATACAGAATGAAAACTTAAACAGGAGTTAAATATTTAAATCGAAAACAAATTTCATATTTACATTATTTTGTCGTAGCTGTAAAGTCCCATGACTTTGTGGACTCACACATGGATAATTTAGCAATACAAAAAAAACAGAAACAATTTAATTGAATAATGAACATTTGTTATTAGAATTAGTGTAATGGAAGGGTGTTTCCTGTAACTACTCACAACGGTTCGAGCTTTTCATTCCTGGATCGGTGCCAAAAATTACACTAACGATTAAATACTGATTGAATAGTATTTATGTCATCATTTCCATTCTGTAATTACTATATATAAATTCGCTAAATTAATATAAAATACTTATGTCTTACGTTTACAAGGGTGTAGCGTGTACTACAAGTCTTTTCGTGATACTTTTCTGTGTACAAATTTTAATGACAAGCAAACATGACATACCTACATGTCGATTTATATCGACATGTAGGTATGTCATGTTTGCTTGTCATATAATTATTTATATACTGCTTCGTTGTCCGTGGCTAGACATTTGCAGTCGATTGGATTTCTGTAAGAAAACTATTTATTTCTGTTTTTTCTTAATTAAAAAAGAACTCCTGCACTAAGGAACATGCCCCGTGTGGCGGAGGCTTAACAATTTCACGGATATAAATTAGGTAAGTACATCCAAACTCGGACAAACGTTTATGTATAGCACAAAGTTTTATCTCGTATAGGAATCGTACCTATCTACAACACTCGGCACCGTGTTGGTGTCCAGGTGACCACCTTAACCACTAGACCACACGTGGAGTCAAATTTTCAGTAAATGAGTCTGTTAGGTTCGTTTCCTATAACATGTGACTCCTTATTCCCTGGCGAAACACGGTTGTAGTGTTTTTCTTCGCATTTGCTCGGTCATGCAACACTCTGCCATACACAAAAAAACAATCTGTTCAAGAGATTCGATGCTCATTGACGTACCAGACGATGCCAGTATGCCACACATGCATATTATACACAATACATTATACAGTTAAACAAACACTTGCAAGTCGAAAGATATTATAATTAACATCTCTCTTTTTGCGTCCATGGTTAATAATAATATATAGTGTGGGCGGCAGAGAGTTTGTTTAGTGCTTCCCTTGTCGGCCAGGATATATACGTATCTATCACTGAGTAGACATAAATCTAAGTACAAAGAAGTTTTATTAAGACCTCTTCGTAGGGCTGAATAGAATTAAACCACTATAGTAACTGGTTGATTAAATTTCTTATTTTTATAGCATTTTTTATGACAGCTTTTCAGCCTTTAGGAGGCTTCAGAGTCCTTACAATGACAACCGTCAAAGCTACGCATTTAATAAACTTGACATGTTATACGTTCTTCATTGGATAAAAAGACAAAGATAAAAAGAAAAAAAGATAATTTGACTGCCTTGGTGGTCCAGTCGGTGCAGTATGCGCCTGATGTGCACGAGGATGAGGTTTCGATTCCCACACCCTTGTGTCAAAACTTTGTGTGACCCACAAAGAGTTGTTCTGAGTCTGGGTGTAATTTGTGTCCGTTAATTGTATGTTTGTAAAGTCTCTCGCGACTACGGAGCTTGTTCTCTAGTGCGGGAGCTGTCTATAAAAAAAAAGTCATATATACATAGGTATCCTTTACAAATACAGTCGGTTGTTCTGACTGATCAACACACAAACTAGAACCAAAATTAGGTATAGAAAGCTGAAATTTGGAATAATTAATGTTATAAGCATCAGCTAAGAGGGGATTGTTGAATAAACAAACCACTGAAGGCATAAAATATAGTTTAAAAATAAAAGTGCTAGTAATATGTGCTATATAATTTCATCTAGAGCCTCTAGACAAGTGGCATAAGCGATAGTCGAATCGAAAAGTCAAAAAAGAAAATGTATGACGTCAATTCCATACATTTTATTTTTTGACTTTTCGATTCAACTATCGCTTATGCCACTTGTCTAGAGGCTCAGATCTGTTTAGTCGTGATTGAGTAACAAACATCTAAACTTGCGCATTCATAATATTAGTATATATTAGTAAATATAGATTATTATTAATACTTAAATGTAATCTTATTGTATTTTACTATATAATACTTTTATTGTTTATTTATTTAATGAGCAGTGCCACGTGCACTAGTGACTACAAACAATAGATTTTGTATTATCTACTGCATGGCGTTCAATGTATTAATCAACATAATTATAAACATTTAATCATCAACATAAATGTTAGGTACATATAAGTTAACAAGCCTCTGGTGGGTTTATTGTTTACGACTGTTCCAGACAAAGAGAAATGATTTACGAGGTTTTGGTTTTTACATTTTATTTGAGCCTGTTATTCGTCTAAGTAGTTGCCTTTTTAAACCGACTTCAAAAAGAGGAGGTTATCAATTCGTGTGTATTTTTTTATTTTTTTTTAAATGTTTGTTGCCGCAGATCTCCCTCATTAATGATTTGAAAAATTCTTTTTTTATCTGAGAGGACATATTTCCAGTTTGGTCCCATTTTCATCAAAAGAAAGTTCTGATGATGGGATTCATGAGGAGTTGAAGGAACTCCTCAAAAATTATAGGCACACTTATAGCAATTTTTAATATTTTTAACAACATTTATTCAGAAAGTATAATATGATGAAGTAAAACTGATGAAGAAGACCACAGATGGCCACCTGAACTTCTCAATAATAAGTATTTTACGGATGGCGATTAAATAAGTTTATGCTAAGGTAGCTAGGCAACGGAACTTCATAATTAAACAATGTAATCTACCCGTTTTTAAAGTTTTTGAAATTCTGCAACTTGCCGTACTGAAGTCGGTTTTTTTTGTTAAAATTATTTGTACTTATAATAATAGTAGTTAATAGTCGTTCAGACCAATTTAAGTCACGGCGCCCAATCTCAACGAAGATTAGCCAACTGTGCAGGACATATTATAGTGCACAAGTGTGTGCGCAAACACAGGTGCACTCCCTTTTTCTTCGCTCTTATAATCTCATAAACACGACTGGAGAGAGATCAGACGCAAGACCAACGGCTTTACGTGCTTTCCAGAGTACAGAAAGGTCTTGTTGTGTTTTTAGTAAATGGTCATTCATGCCGCTAACACTTAGTTAAAGGCCGCTCAGCTACCTTTTCTTGTAAACTAAGATAAGCATTAAAGCCACTTGATAGTAAGCAGTTACCGTAACTAATAGACGCATGTTACCGATGCCATACATTTTTACAGGGTTTTGTGAGATCCCTGGGATGGGATTTTTTTTTCAGACACTTCTCTGAATCGGCACTGGAAATCTGTACTCACGTAGACGGCATAGGAACAAAACTAAATCGTCTCTAGTTATTTGCCAGTAGTTTTCCAATTAAGTATTAACTCAATATATTCTGTTTTGAAAGCTCTTCCGTTTCAGTGCCGTAGGTATATAAGACGTGAGTAATACAAACACATAACATTTACTAATACTAAATAGCTGACTACTGTGTAGTAAGCTATTTCAATTTATGAGTATTTACAATTCATAGTTATGGTTTAGTATCTTAATTCCGGAAATTATGTTATTTATAAGGAAAACAAGAGATTATATTTTCTCAATCTAATAGTAAAGACCTATTGATATTATTTGTCTCTAGCGTTCCGCCCCAGCTTTGCACGGGTAAGTTTGAAGTTGAGCAGACCAAGAAAACACGTTGTTCTATGCAGTGCTTGCAACCCCTTTTTACCCCCTTAGGGGTTGAATTTTCAAAAATCCTTTCTTAGTGCACAAAGTGAAACTTTGCACAAATATTCCTTATGTGACATAGGCATTTAAGAAATATTTGTGCAAAATTTCATGCTTCAGCGGTTTCAGCTGTGTGTTGATCGATCAGTCAGTCAATTTCTGCTTTTAGACATGTATGTAGATTATACCTGACATCTATTTTTTTATATACGTAATGACATTGAATATTTACATTTGACATTAGATATTTGTACTTGACTATATTTATATTTGACATTCGATTTTTTATTTCCATCTCAGCCACAAGACGTCCACTGCTGGACATAGGCCTCCCACAAGGTCTTCCACATCATTCGGTCCTGAGCTGACCTTGTCCATCGGTTGCCCGCGACCCTTACCAGGTCGTCGGTCCACCTTATTGGAGGCCACCTTGTTGATTTTTTATTTGACATTAGATATTTACATTGGATATTTAAAGTTTAATTTATTAATTACTATTTACTGAATACCTTTATTAAAATCATGATGAAGATCGATATTGTACGACATTTATAACAAATAAAAAAAATCTGAATCTGAAAAATTTAAGTATTTTAGAGACACAGCAACCTACTTTCTATACATCACATTTTCGATTATTTACACTGACTCAATGTTCATTGTTTTTATCTTTGTTCAGACAGCTGTCTTTAAAATTGGATGAGCTTCTCATGGCCAGTAATAAATAAGCCATCTGTAAACAATGCGGCTAGTTTTATAACATTTTACAATTTTGTTTGTTATAATGAAAATGTTTTGAAAGCCGTAGTAACTGTCATAGTTGATATTGGAAGCATAAGGTGTATTTGCTCTAAAACTTTTTAATGTAGGTAAGCAAGCCTGACTAAAAAGGCCCCCCACCTTACAGAAGACCACAGCCAAATGACTACATAAAGCGCGGCAGCGGTAGTGTGTAGTGTGTGTAGTTATGTGTTTCTGTGTGGAAACCTGTACTTACTCCATCATAAAATTTTAGTGTTAATTTGTTTGAGTTGGCAACGCGCATGTGATACCTCTGGTATTGCAAGCGTCCATAGTAAGAAATGAGTAATTGACAATCTGCAAATTTTTATTTTTATATTGGGTACACACCTTATTAGGTAGATATAAAAAAAAAATTAAAAGCATTTGTAATTTATAATCGTCTTTCTTCTTAGTCGAATTTCAAGTTTGTAGATCCAGCGGTTCAGGTTCTGCGTTGATGGATCAGTCAGGACAATTAATTAGATAATATATAAATAGATGTGTAAAGAAAATTAATTTTCTACTATTGTAAGGAAAATTATACTTTAGCGTCACAACAATAACGTCGTATATTGCGCATCTAAAAACACCTTATATTAAAGTTACCGTTATTTGAAACGGTATAAAGTTTGCTCGTTAACATAATAAGTGCATTAAAGTCAGCAACTGTAGACCTTGAAAACTTCTCCTGTGGGATCTATTACTAACTATTAATCAATGTGCTATATACAAAGTAAAGGTAGCGTCACGTTACCTATTAGATGACATCATAACAATGAGTATCATATGATCTAACATTAATTAAGTTAATTGTAAAAGTAATCAAATTTTAAAATCCCTAGTGGTTAATTTAAGTATGAAATCGCTTGCTCTTATGGACCCTTGTTGATCGTGAGGTATGACTCCACATAATATAAGTGAATTTAAGGATAATACATATATTTTTTCCTATCTCAGGCGTACACCATCACAAAACCCTTGGACATTTTTTTAGGTCGGAGCCACGCATTGTAAGTGTCTATAGGCTACGGTAATTGCTTATCATCAGGTGGACTGTATGCTTGTTTGCCACCGGATTGAAATAAAGAAGATAGCTGAAGAAGGATACGTTTTAGTACTACCAAGGAGGCAGCCCGCAAGTCACCGTTGCCCGCAGGGGTATTCCGTAAGAGCGAAACCGAGCGACCGCGAAAACGGAGCTAAATCTGGCTGTCAGATTAAAAATCGGAGCAAAATCTGGCTGTCAGATTGAAAATTGGTATTCCGTTAGAGCGAAAACCGAGCCTTTTTGACGTTTAGCAATCGTCTGTGCCATCACCGAGCAATCACAACTGTCAGTTTGCGATCGCTATTTCTTAGAGAATCAGCCGGCCGGTATCACTCGTGCGTTGACGACTGTTTTAAAACCTTAAACCTCTTTACATAGGGTATACTTTCGACATACACGTGAGGAAAGCCACAGCATCATAAGCTGGTTTCTTATAAATTATTATGATCCAATTCATACGATATTTTACTGGTATTCGGTCTATAAACAATGGTTTTATTCATATAATAATTCGGTTGTTTTATTACGGTAATAAAAAAATCTTATAGCAGTCTGTTTTATGAATTCTGCACTAAATTAATTTTGAAGAAATAAGCTAGCTGGTGTAGAAATACATATGTATAAACTACTATACATATAAACCCGTTTAGGGACCAAATTTCCAAAATTCCCTTCTTAGTACACATTTACGTCATTCAAGGAACCTTAGTGTCAGGACAAATAATTATTATTGTTTACATAACTAGGTTATGTAATTGCTAAAGGACGTTAAGACATAATTAGCTTAATTGGATGGCATTGTATTAAACGTATCAGCTTTTTTAAAGAAGGACAAAGCTATCTAATAATTAGGTTCAATGAAACCTTAGGTATATTAGGTAGTTAGTAGAATATTAATGCAGTGTTTAGGTAATCTAAGGCTTGCGTAATTATTAATTCTACTTATATTTATTTGACGTTTTGAAAATTTGCCATTATGAATTGCGTTGCGTCATGCTTACCTTACATTGCCCATTCATGAAATGACCCTAAGGTTTACTGGCAGGGCCAGATTTAACCTCGGCGCCGCCCCTGGGCAAAAAAGCCGTCCATTACAATTGTCATTATTTATCATAATTTTGTTATCTTAATTATAAAAGAAATTATCTTATTTATTTTAATTTAAAGAAGTTTTCACAACACAATGGAAGAAGCGGCAAAATTTTCACCCTGTGCAGTAGCCCCGGTTGCCCCTATATTAAATCCAGGGCTGTTTAATCGTAGAAAATGAAAATGTTCTGTAACTTTGTGCAGAAAGTTTAAATAAATAAAAAAAATAATATATATATTAACTTCACAAACAAGACTGCATCAATAGGCATCGTAAAATTGCTCCATATCGCTGTCTACTGGAAATGTGCCCAGAAGACTGACAGCATTGTCAGGTTGACTGGCAAATAAATGTAGTCCTAGATAAGCTAGGATATCAAAAGATTTGAAACCGAAGCAAAGTTTCAAAGAAAATTGCATGTCTCTATCCCATTTGTCTATGTTGCTACGAGTATGATTCGTATTTGCTCAGCAAAGATATTATTATAATGGAATAACGTCTGACTTTTTGAAAACATATCCCCAATTCCCCACCCACATGTTTTAACTCGGTGTCTACCAGTAAATTTGAAGTCTGCGGGTTCTGATTGTTGGTCATCGCGGTGTTATTTTTAGTGAGTTTCCGGAGAAAGACTTAGGTATGTGAGTGACATCACGCAATCATATTTATGTTCAGAGTGGTGATTGAGAGTCATCTTTTTTATCTTTTGTAGGATTAAGGGTCATTTACATCGTACTAATTTTGTTTTATTAAATTATTTGTTCTGCATAACTTGCATTGTGTAAATTATTTAGCCTAAAAAACCAATGGCACGAGACTTGCTATAACATGCATCTTGTAAATTTTGTCTCTTTCTTCAGAGTCCAAAAAATGCAGCTAATATTTTGTTACTATTTGCTCACTTTGTAAGCTTCACATGGGTCTCGAGGAATTCGGTCTCGAGACCGAATTCTGTGGAAATCCTTGAAGGTCAGGTCATCTCGAGATGACCTGACCTTTTCCATCTGCTATCAGGAACCTTATTAGCTCTTATATTATAATATATTAATTTACCTATACTGAAGAGATTATAACACTACAATTAATCGCACCATATTAATGATCATAGTAATGCATGAATGTTCGTGGTGAGAATAATACCCAGCGTTGTTAAGGAGAGTAGCTATTAAATGTATTTTGGTTTCGTATGCATATTGTGCATTTGCTTCTTAGTTCGATAAGTGTGTACCCAGTTATTGTTGCTATTTAGAACTCGGTCGAATATTGTCGTATTCATGGTATCGTTTATTTTCGGTGTTAGAGCGTCGAGAGCGTTGACTCAGTAAGATTACAATTTAAATATAGGCGGGGGCGAGTTGCCAAATCATTGGGGAAATGTACGGACCCAACATCGTGGCCGAAGAATTTCATATAACGATTGTTTCATTAATCTAAGGAGCGTGAACTAAATGTTAATAACATGTTCCTGACACAGATTCCATTCAGTCGTAACATTGCTCACGTGCAGGGTAATGTCTTCTTTTATGATTGTATAATGCACTTATTGCATTGATACACTCACTGTTATTTGCAAGTTGAATTATGAGAGTTTGATATAACATCGGCAGATTATTGTGTTTAAAAGATATGTGATAATGTTCTCATAATGACTCATCTTTTGAAAAATAAAACGATTACTTATACTGTTTTAATTCCGCTTTGTTCAGTTTTTTTGTTTTATTAATACCACACCAGGGAATAAGTCCTGTATTGTAGGGGATTTCTTCCGCTTGGGAATTAACCTGTTGTGCGTTCGATTCTCATTTGTAGCCGTTATAGGGGCAAGGACCATCTTAACAACCAGCTGATACGTACAGTCAAATCTATTTTTTTATTTGCTTAACTACATATTCTATCTGTTTATTTTTTACGTATCTTAGACAAATGAATTTCAGAGAACATTACATTAGTTAAATCAGTTTCATTCTTAATTTAGTTCAAGTCACGGTAAATAAAAAACACATTAAAAAAACAGAATACTTACGATTCTTTTGAATCTTTAATCGACTGATTAGTTAACTTCCCAATCTTTCTTTTTATAGCATCTCGAGTTCCGTCAGATCTCATTTATTTTTCATTTGGTAGCTATTTTTTCCTTTCTTATTGTCTACGTTACATAATCAACACTCAAATACTTGATCGGAGATTGAATCTTCTTTGTAGTGTCTCAATAACACTTTAGTATTCAGACTAGTTTATTTGGTTTTGGCAATCATGAAAGATATCACATCTATTTTGAATCGAATAATATTAAATGTCAATTAATAAAATCAAATATGAACGTAGCATTCGATATTCATAAAATTTTAAATTTGAATTAGATAGATGAATTATATACATCTTCTTCAATTCAACGTTGAAGAGTATGTATGGAATTTCAAACTAAATTCTATACATTTATGTAATTACTATTTACTTCTCCTGACTGACTGATTCATCAATGCAGAGCCGAAACTGCTGGGGCTATAAACTTAAATTCCTTATATGAACTAAGAAAAGATAAAAAAAGTGTCTAATATTACAATTTTCATCCGAGTTGACTTCTAGATTAAATTAATATCATTGGATGACTAATCACAGAATCTATAATGCCTACATCATTAAGTAAATTGACCTATTAGAGCGTAGGCAATTACTAAGAAAGGATTTATCAAAAAACAATTCGCCAGATGAATTTGATCTTTCACTACTAATTAATCTATTTCACAGACAGGTCTATTTAAACTAGTAAATTTTCATGCGAATGGGGTTCGCTTCAATTTGATTTAATTAATCCGGTTAAAGTTGTTGAGAATTGTCTTTGAATACATTACGGTATTTACAATTGAATAATTAATATTACCTTACTGTTCGTTCGATTGATAAAAATATTTTTAAACAAATATGAATAAAATATAATAGTGGCGACCGAGGTTCGCTCGGCGTTTTTTTACCTACTGTGTTCTGCAAAGTTGAGGTCACTCTCAGGCGGACTTGCTTGCTTGTACTTTGACTTAAATCTCTATGTATGGTTTCCTAATTTTCACTACACCGCTTTTTGTTCTAGATGTTTGACTGTACTTGCGGAATTATGATAAAAAACTGCGGCAAAGACGTATCTAAGAAATCTTTAGAAGTTTTCCCCGAAACTGTTTCATGCGGTTGCGTTGTTCTAGAACAGTAGATAACTAGTATCACTCTCCGTGGTCAGTATAGGTATTTGTCTGTTATGTAGATACTATCACGTACTATAATGCGGCTATCATGGTCGCTAACCACTTCCCATGTGAAGTGTCACTGTCAAGTGGCTCAGATAACCTTGTTACTAATCGTGTGCGATACTGAGATAGAAAAAGGAATTAAGTTTGTTTATAAAAAATGTCCGTGTGGTGACGGATTAAGAATACAAATGTCACCACCCCGTTCCATCTTAAGGTAGTAAGTCAGGCACCCAAAATCCACTGCAAGAGATCAGGGAAAACTCGAAACAAAACCCTATACCAACGTGGAATAATAGGCTAATATCCCTCCAAATGTATGGAGGAGACCCGTGTCCAGCAGTGGAACGTTTATGAGTTGAGATAACAAAATATCAGTGTATACAATAGTTTCGTTTTCGCTTCGGGCGTTCTTGGAGATCTTAGGTATGGAATTTTGTGCAACAAAGTCAGACAAAATGTTTGTAAGTGTCCGTCAGTCAGATTATGGCTTCCGAACGACGACACGTTAATGCAAATGAAACAATGGAGAGAAGCGGACATTTTTGTCCCATGGAAATATCCATGGGACAAATAAACGTAGGCAGAAAACAAATGTAAAAATACAAGAAAATTTAAAATATTAAATTAAACTTTCGCTTACACTATTTTTTGTGACATAAGTAGTAAGTTTTGTTCAATCGGTCCACTGATGTTGAAGTATTTTACAAGGTGATAGGTACGTGACCCTCAAAAGAAATATACGAAAAAATTGCAAAAGTTTAGAATTGATGTCCCCAACGGGGCACGGATGAAAAATATAAATTAACAAACTTTTACACACCACAGGTGAACGTTCTACATTTTTCTAAAAACTTTACTAACTAAATATAAGGTATTGTGGTAGAAAGCGTAAGCGTTACTAAATTCTTAACTATACGATCAAGAAAGAAAGACTATATCTGGATAAAGAAATGTTGATAATATCTAATACAAAACATGATCATATGATTTAAAATAATAATCATATATTCATTTTTAATGTAGTTCCAAATTAAAATATATGTAGTTACATTTGTAACTGTAAAATAAATAAATCATTGGTATTATTATTAAAATTAAAGCAACTACAAACAATCAATAGTATTCAAAGAAATTCACCTATATCAATAAAACATCTGATTGAACTCGCAGAGCTGCCCAAAAGACTGGCAAAAAAACAAGAATGTGTTATTTATGCCATGCATTTATAAAGTATACCTGCACCTACACGGCTTCGCAAGGCAAAGGTGATGCTATCGTTATATTTTAGAAAAGCACAGAAAGTTTAAGAGGAGAGGCATAATAGCGAGCAATTCTAACTGGGCAAGAACCATCGCTTTACAGAAAACACAGCCAAATATCACACTTGTGTCTTTGTAAATTAATCAAATCCACCCACTGAACATAGGTATCTCCCAATTTTCACTGCAATACTTAGTCTCTCGCTGTCTGCATCCAGTATACCTAACCAGCGTCCTACTTCAGGTTTCAAGGCACGTTTAACGAAAAATTACTTTGCAAAACGTGCATGTTATAAATCACCTGGTAATTCTAATTCCCTGGCGTGGTGAGTACATTTTCATTTACCGTTTAAACGCGACCGTGGCATTCAGAAGGTTAAAAGTTAAATAATGCCCTTGTCAAGAGACGATGCTAACTGTCGCTTAGTCAAAGTACATCATGTCAGCAATAATGGGGTATTTAACTTTTTTTTTTATGTCGTAAAGTGAAAACAAAAATGAAATTGGAAGTAACGAGCATTTTAATATTGATGGAAGCTCACCCAGTGGACCGTTATTGATAAAAAAATGTGTTTCCAAATTTCATTTTTTTGTAACTCTAAAGGTCGGCAGTAGATATTTAACAAAAAAAGAAGAAAAAGTCTGAAAATCTGTTTACAAATCGGGAAGGAGAAATGTACTAAAATATTTTGTCTTTGCCTATTTATATAATAATAATATAATCGGACAGTGACAACTCTGCTGTTTTTTGACGTCTCACGCCTTGACGCCATAGTAGTAGACAATTTTACTTATATACCTATAACTAGTGGCCCGCCACGACTTCGCCCGGGGTAAACTATTTTCAGCTTAACTTTCTTTATTTTTTTTACATAAAAACCTTCTCCTGACAATAACGAACATAGGTCGGTTCAGCTGTTCTCGAGATTTGCGCTTAGCAACACATTCAGCGATTCATTTTTATATTATAGATGTATGTTATGCAGGAAAGTTAGAAAACTATTAAAGTTATTATACCATATAGTATTAAACCATTTTCTTTATCTTCTATACCTAAGTACTAAGATTTAAATCTAAATAATTAGTTTGTTTAAACCTCTGAAACTACCATATAATGTTTTCGTATTTTAAGGCCGAGTTGGTAGTTATAGGTTAGGATCCAAGGAGAGCATGACATTAACAATAAACGTAACACTGGACGAAATCCTAATGTAACGCAGATCAAACTGCGGGAAACAGCTTAGTATAAAATAAGATTGTACCGCGCCTGTGTCTTATTATCGTCTTTAACTATTATGCTCTGGAGTTGATGACTAAACAACTACTTGATACTTGCACAAACCAGTTACAACTTCTAAAGGAATGTCTGAAGTCATGTACATACCTAGACATCAAAGAACTTTTTTGTTTTTAAAGATTTAATGCTTTAGCTTATTTATTATTGTTATCTACTAGAGCAGATAGAAACTTCATTCTTACAGAAACTATTTCTGTGCTAATGGAAAAACAACAAATAAATTATTAATTGTATGTGATTGTATGTCATTTCAAAATAAACAAGGCAGTTAGTTATGTAAGAGGAAGTTATGGAGGGATATAGTAATAATAACCTCTGGCCTATTAGGTATATAAATGCAACATTCCTTTGTTTCATCATCATCATCTCAACCCATAAACGTCCCACTGCTGGGCACAGGTCTCCTCCATAAATTTGGAGGGATATTAGCCTACTACACCATGCTGGCCAGACAGGTTGGTATAGGGTTTTGTTTCGAGTTTTCCTTCTCTTGCAGTGGATATTGTCTGCCTGACTTACTCCCTTAGTCGACTCTTACGACACCCACGGGATGGAATGGGGTGGTGACATTTGTATTCTTAATCCGTCACCACACGGACATTCCTTTGTTTACACGGTACATGTTTCCTTTGTTTAATTGAAAGCAATTAACAAACTTAAATGATATGCGTATGTTATTGACGGGCCTCAAAATTATTATCATTAATACAGTTGATGGACATGCAAGGGTTGTAATTTCACACGACCAAGGACGAAAAGACGCGATGTATATTGAATGCGACCTCTAATTACTATCGAGCAAACCCATATAGGCGTTCAATATTGTGTCAGAACTATGTACTAAAGTTTATTAATTTGTGGGGTTCGTAGCTAAGTAATTGCCGCGAGGATCGATTTATCTGCGAGGGTAAGCAAGCTTGATGCAGTCAGTCAGTAGATAGGTCGCCGTTCTTTAAAAAGACATAGATACCCTTCCGTGTCTAGATAAGCACGGTTGGTCCTAGGTCCTACGCCTGAACTCTTTGCGTCATGTCGGATTGCCGACCCATCGCAACGGTCTACCAGAGTGCACCTGTGTTATCTCCGTTGAAAATCGATTTGGAGGACATTATATTTTTTATATTAACTTGAGTGGCAAACAAGTGTGTAGCTTATGGACGCTTATACCGCTTGCAATTGCCAGAGGTATCATTTGCGTGTTGCCGATCTATTTTTTTGACACCAGGGTTTTAAGATGGAGTATCCCTGGGATCGGAAAACCTTTCAAAACATATCCCTAAATGAGCGCTGGAGACCTGTACTCATACACAGGAACGCAATTTCACCGCTGTGTATAGTTATTTGGCTGTGGTCCTTTGTAAGGTGGAGGTCCTTCCCCAGTCGGGCTTGCTCGCTTGTGTGTGTTATACTTCTCTTATTATTATTTTTTTTGGTACTTATAGTTATTATTTTACGTCGGCGAAGTAGCCGCATCGAAAGAAAGAAAATAATCTTTACTGACACATACGAGACATGTTTGTTAGTATAACAAAAAATGATTACAAAAAAAATTGAACGTCGTATCTGCAATCAAGATCTGAATCAAGAGCTTTTCCAGATGCTGCGATAAACGTATAATGTCCGAAGTAAAGCTAAACGCTACAAATTACAAAATGGCTCTTCGTTGATGTTGAGTTCCTCCACGAGGTAACCACGCCACATTATGCTACGTAAAATAATACAGCGCTGTATTTCAGTTGACAGTTGTATTATGCTTATCGATTAATAAATTGTTGAACTGGTCTAATGTAAAGATCAATAATAATGTATGATAATGCCGCTAATATTATTATTATTCAAGTATGCATTGTCATGTACTCCTAACTCGCTCGCAAGAGTTATATTGTTGGAGTGTTGGTTCAGCCTAATAAAGTGTTTACGTCCACCGGACACACTTTACAAACACCAAATTTGCTCGCTTTTGAATATTCAGCAAATGCAAAATGATGAAATCGTTGAATGAATGAAATAGGTACCAAATGCTAAATTTTGTGTGTTTTCTTTGTCAATGAGAACTAGATATCTCCACTAAGGCACAGGAACTCAAGTACATTGCTGAGTGTGTAGTAATTTGGCCATTGATCTTTATCAAGGTGGAGGGGTCCTTTCCGAGTACCTACCAAGAGTACTTAGTGCCTTTACACTCTATTTACTTAACCCTTTTTTTAAATTTCGGAACTTGTCGATCATCGCTAGACATATATCGTTGATGTTAGGCGTGATTATTGTTACAAGAATTATAAACAGATCAATATAAACGGGATTTTCAGGCATAGCCGAGTAGTTTAAAAACTAACAGCTATCTATATTTCATTTGTTGAAATATTTCATTTATAAAAGAGATTACAATATAGAATACATAAATAAATTCAGGGAGTGTTTGTCCAGTCTTTCCTTTGATGAAGTATACATACAAAGCAAGTTTGAAATAGCGTTCAATATATTCCATGAGACGTTGTCATTATTTTATAATTTATGTTTCCCAAAAATAAGATTTAAAATATCTAAACAGGCCTATAAATCAAAATGGATATTAAAAGGCTTGAAAATTAGTTGTGAAAATAAACGCTTGTTACGGTATAAATGCTAAACAGATAAATCTAAAGACTTCATAATTAAATATAAGAAATATACAAAACTTCTTCGCCGTTGCATAGCTCAATCGATTAAAAACGAAAACCAAAAAAGTATAACTAACTCCAAAAACGTGGCCAAGACTTCATGGCAAATAGTAAAACAGGAATCAGAAGTCCCCAAGAAAATGGAATTCATTTCAGATATAAAGGAAGGAAATGTCATACTAAGTAACCCACAACAGATTGCAGAATCATTTAATAATCATTTAATTGAATCAACAAATGTAAATACCTCTCTGATCTTGCGTAATACTTGTCAGATGAATGTGTGCGATAGTATGTTTCTAACTCCATTTAGTTACAATGAAACACGTTAAGTTATTATGTCGTTAAATAATACAAATGCCGAAGGACACGATGAAATCGCAACAAAAGTAATTAAAGCATGTTCAGATGAAATTACTCCAGTGTTGACACATTTAATTAACTTGTCTTTTAGTGATGGTTGCTTTCCTAATATACTTAAACTCTCGGTAGTTAAACCTCTGTATAAAAAAGGGGACAAATCACGCTTAAGTAATTATGGGCCGATAACTTTGGTACCAATTATATCAAAAATATTTGAGACAGCGATACATAACCGCTTATCAAGCTTCATCCAAAAGAATAATATATTAACACGAGAACAGTTCGGATTCCAGAAAGGGAAAACCACTACGTTAGCATGCTTTGAACTCGTGAGTAATGTTATACAAAATCTTGATTCAGGTAAGTTAGTAACAGTAATATTTTTCGATATGACCAGGGCGTTCGATTTCGTGTCACATAAGCTATTGCTAAGTAAATTGGAGCAATATGGAATTAGAGGAACAGCACTAAGTTGGTTAAAAACATATCTAGAAGGTAGAAAACAGGCAGTTGAAGTTAATTATATAAATAAAAACAAGGAACTTCAAAGTTGTCGGTCCACCTTTGAAGTTAACAACTCTGGTGTTCCATAAGGTAGTGTCTTAGGGCCATTTTTGTTTCTTCTGTATATTAATGACCTACCCAAGGTTACGCATAATTCCTGCATTTTATTTGCTGACGATATTTCATTAATAATAACTCATAATAATACAACTGACATTGATTGCTATAACATTGAAATTAATAAATCTATAGAAAATATAATAAAATGGCTTAACAATAATAATCTTCATATTAATTTATCTAAAACTAATTTTATTCAATTCAGCACCTATAATCGAATAAATAAAAAAATAAACATAACCTACAATGATCATCAGTTACTTGAAGTAAATGACACTACATTCCTTGGAATCATTTTAGATAAATACTTTAATTGGAAAGTGCACGTTGACAAAGTATGCAACAAACTAAATAGATTTGTCTATGTGCTTTATAAGCCAAGAAATACGTCTCCTCAAAAAAACCGTACTTACAGCTTACCATGGATACGTATCTTCAGTTTTGAGCTATGGTCTTGTATTATGGGGAAACTCCACAGATGTGCAAAGAGCCTTTCTAGCACAAAAAAAATGTATTAGAGCAATTGCTGGCATACCACCGTGGGAATCATGCAAACCATTATACAAGGAGTATCGGATACTTACATTACCCTGTATGTATATTCTGGAGGCAGCTAAATTTGTCAAATTAAATCCTAGTCTATTCTCAACAGCTAAGGATATATTTCCAAGAAACACTAGGGATCCAAATAGGATTGTAATACCTAGAGTACCAAGGACCACGATGTACATGAAAAATTGTTACGCCATGTGTGGGCGGATATATGTATAATAAAATACCTAATGATATTAAAGGTCTACTACCCACTAGCAAATTTAATAAAGCTCTTAAATCGTGGTTGCTAGAAAAACGATTTTACTCTGTATCCGAATTTATAAAATAATGATAATGTAATAATTTATTAATTAATAATGGGCTTAATCATAATATAATATAATAATTGCTGTCTGATGGTTAATGTAATGATAATAATCTATGTGTATGTAATCTCAATATGTTAACGATTGGATTTTTGACTATTAATTTTTATTGATGCCTGATTAATATAATGCATGTCCTCAAATATTTGTATGCCTTATTGAGGCAGAATGTATAAGGAAACTGGTTTATATTGTTACCATCTCATTGTTATACCTGCATTCTGAACAAATAAATATTATTATTATTATACCTAATACCTATATTGCCTCCAACTTTAATGCTCCATTAATTCCCATAACACAAAGTTCCTATAAAAAAATAAAATTATGTAGATATAAATCTAATCGAAAAACTTTATATTGAGTAGCTAGAATTCCTTGCTTCTGTACAACTTAGTGGGAGGAACTAAATGTAAAGGAGCGGGTGGGTAATTTTTGTAAGAGGAAAGTTCTGTTTGTGTGTTTGCGAGGGGTTGCTACGAAAAGTCCTCATTCGATTACCATGAACCTTTTACTGTTTAAATCCTGTTAACAAACTCGCGTGGTACTGGTGTATATTTCTGCTTCTTAGTACGATTAGTTATACAAGTGTGTGAGCGTTACGAGTTACAAAAATAGTACTGCCCCTCTAGACAAGTGGCATAAGCGATAGTCTAATCGAAAAGTCAAAAAACCAAATGTATGGGATTTGACGTAAGTTTACGACATTATATCGTAGACTTACGTCAAATCCCATACATTTGTTTTTTTGACTTTTTGATTCGACTATCGTTTTATGCCACTTGTCTAGAGGCTCTGTTAATGCATCGTGGTCGAAATCGGCCTGGATCACAATGTCATCAGTTATAGTAGAGTATCTAAGCTTGTTGAGTTATTGGTATGCAATTTATGCTAGCTGGTGCCGGGGGCTCCGCTTGCATGGACGTCCGTTATCGCGGTAAAAATTATCTTATGACCTTACCCAGGATACCATGTATCTCCTTATTTGTCGTCTAGCCATGAAAAGGTAACGTAAAAACTAATAAACAAACAGAGTTTCTTCAAACTTTCGCGTTTAAAATATTAGTATGGGTAGCAGTGCGCCTTCATTGGAGCGATGTCCACGTGAGCTATATGCATTGTATTAAATTTGGACACACGAAAAATGAATTTATGTAGTGTTAATTTGATATTATTTATGCCGATTTTTATTATTCTTTCCTTCATTCATCTCAGCTAAAAGTCGTCAATTGCTAGACATAGGTCTCCCTCAAAGATTATTAAGGTTTTTTTAAAATTATTTGTATGTAAATACCTATCTTCTATCATTTTCTTTACATTAGCTCAATGTTTTTAAATTTTCTAGAATGTTGCGAATTACATTGGAGGCTCGGTTAACATTAATTATTTTCGCTTCATAATTTACAAAGTTATAGAGACGAGTGGTATTAATATAGGTATATTACGAATGTCTTATTATATTTTACTAAAGACTAAATGATATTGTTCTCTCAACATTAAGTCAGACTTAGATATATTGCAACTTTTTTTGATGAACAAAATGATTTCATAACTCATAGTTATACAAAGCCCATAAAGTTTTTGGACCGGCAACATGCGAGTGATGCTTTAAGACAAAGTGGTAGGTGGAAACTCATCAAGAAGCCCCGTTTTAAAATCTCTCATCTTACTTTTCCACCACGCCTTGACGATATCATCATATTTTTTATATCCATCGTAAGAGAGGGAAAACTCGAAACAAAACCAGACGTTGGCCAGACGGGTGTCTGGGCAAGAAGGCTAATATCCCACCAAATGTTTGGAGGAGACCCGTGCCCAGCAGTGGGATGTTTATGGGTTGAGATGATGATGATGATGATCATATACTTTTAAAAGAAAAAAGTACCTGCTAGTTTATCTTGGAGATTTATAAAACTGTTTAGTTTTTTGTTCTGATGTATATTTTTTACAATATTGAATGAAAACCTAAAATTTTCATGAATTGCAGCGCCTACTTACAGGCGCCGGAATCGTGTTAAGGAAACTTCGACCTTATAAACAGGATTACAAGAGTAAGTGTCATAAAGACTCGTATGATCAATCCGCGTTGAAACGCGGCCACTTGACGTTGTCTCTGTGACGCTCTGATCGTCGACAATTTTGTGTCCGTTAATTGTATGTTTGTAAAATTCCCCGCGACACTAGACTTGTTCCTTAGTACAGGAGATGTATTTTTAAAGAATATAAAAAACTAAGTATTTGCCAAACTGTTACTGTTACTGTTAGCTCGTAATTGGCATATACATACATGAGAACAGTGCCACTCATAATGTTTTACTTATAACTTAAATGTATATGCTGTGAGCAAACCTCTTAATAATAAATAAATAAATAAAACTGTGTATAGTGAAAATTGGGGCTTACTGGTTAAAACGATTACACAATAAATTGAACATAAAGCAATTCTCACGACATCTCTGTGTTTTTCTCGGCGAGTAAGACAAAGACTGCGTGAATGTTGTTTTGAAAAAGTTCCATCATGTAAATTAAACTTTAAGACAGGGGAAAGCTCTGGCATTCTTCAAAAAAGTTCTCTTTTTTTAAACATGATTCAATGTTACATTAAATGGATTAAATACAGCACTTTGAGATTGAGTATCATTCGCAAAAAATGTGTCGCAGAGATACTACTGTGTACATGTTGATGTACATCCTGTGAATACAAATAGTGTTCATCCGGACGCACACATAGCCGATTTTTGTTTCTTTGTTATTAATAATATAATTTATTTACTGTCTGAGAAAAGTTACAATATTTGGTTAAGTTTCCTAGAACCCACAGTAGGATTCCCTGTGTCGTAGGAATTATTTTTTTTGCATCAATAAACAACCAGTGTCTTAAATTTATTTGATGCGGTAATTGGAAGCTAACAATTTAATTTAAGAAATATAAAAGTGAGTTTGACTAACGATCGAGAACTAATTCTATGTTTTGTTGTTCAAGGTCTATTAGTACCATAGTGTAAGGAAGACTCTTTATCCCTATACCACAGAATACTTATGCCTATACTATGTTAGTACTATTATTATGATGAATGCGGTAGCACGACAGAAATTACACCGCTTTTGGAAAAGTAATCGTAACGTGAGACTACAACTCGCTAGTAATGTTCCTGATATTGATAGCCTATATAGAGTACCGTAACTGCTTACCCGACCGTAACCGTCACCGTAGTAGCATAAAAATATACCTACAGCTTTGTTTACGAAACGTTTCATGGCGGACATTAACTATCCTATCGCATTTTGTCCTTCAAAGTAGGTATTGTCCCTGCAACTTTTAGTATATTTTCCATTTACTATACCAGACGCGAGCCCGATATTGTTTTATATGCTACCCCATAAGTCTATAAGTTTCCTCATACTGTTAAGCAATCTATTACTGTGCGGTTCCCGTCTGACCTCTGAAATCATCGTCTAAACGTTACAACTTACAAGGCCAGCGATTTCTTAGAATCGATTGTCTATCTAAATATATTATGCGTTGATCGATTGCTTCAGGATATCTATAGCACTTATTCATGAGCTCTTGAATGCAGGCTGTTTACTAGCCTAATAAATTCTTTAAGCCAAAAGCCGTAGTCGAATTCCCTCAGGTTCAAGTTCGCGCACAAATTTATTCTCTATGTGCGCTGTTACTATCTCTGTAATCTTGTACCTACTTACTTTATATTTGAGGTGGAAGAATGAATGAGCTTCATCAATAACGTTCTGAAATTTATCTACTTTAGGCATTTGTTAATATATATATACGTAAATAATAATATCTTTGGACAACTAATACGCGGCCATATATGATCTCAAACGAGGCATCTGTATTATGGCAATCAGACGATTTGTAAACATATTTTTATAAACTTAGGGTAGACAGAGGTCGACCCTAGTAAGAAAAACGCGTGATACTTTGTTTTTGTTATTAGCATCAGTGCAAAGTTACAGTAACACTGAATTATTTAGATTTTTCATTCGTCTTATTATGAAAATCGCGAATCTTCACAAACTTCAGAGAGCTCGCTGTTGTTTTATTTCATTCCTTCATCCTAACAGAGTGATGAATATGTAAATTGGAGGTCTCTTGGGAAACGGCGGCAATTTCCTCGATATGAAATTGTCTAATTCGATTTATAGAAGTTCTGTATTTTAATTGGTTAATTATAAATTGATTTCATGAGGTACTCGGCATTATTTGATTAAGTCGACGCTTTTGGCGCCTCTATCCAGGTAAGTAGTCGGTTGAAGTATCTTAGCGACGATCTTAGCAATGTCTTCTACTTCCGAGTAACCTAATTGACGAAGCCGGGTGGAATAAGATTATTCTTTTAGCTCGAGTAAGCGTTTTAAGCGTCAGAATCTTCCGCCTTAGAATTGAGTTGTTTCTTTCAGCTGAAGCTCATTTCTTAGTTACAAGTTTTCAACTGAAGCTGCACAGCAAGAAAACAGCATTATCAAATGTACGTGATGCTGTTTTATGTTAAGCATTTGATCAAAAATGCTAAATAGACTAGGTACACGTTTAACTTAGTGGATAAGATCGCCATTTAGCAAGCGTAGAGTGTTGTGGATTCGATCTCCACGTGGGACAATATTTGTGTGATCCGTAAATGATTGTTCTGATTTTGGATATACTTTGTATTAAAAGTTTGTAGAGAATAAGAATTTTAGAATCTTAAATAGTGCTAAAGACTTAACAAACGATAGTTGAATTATCGGCGATTGGCAATATTATAAATGTATCGTTCTATACCGCGTTTTAGCGGCTCACTGCATTTGATGGCGATATCAAACGCATGCGTTTCAGCGGCTGCATTTAGCTTTCGATTAACATTGCGATTGCTAGCTATTAATTTAGTGATATGTGTGTAGCACTCACTGGCTTTCAAAATCCGAAACAAAATAAATTGCCGAATATATAAAAAAGTAGGGGCCTACCCCGACCTGCCCGGGGATTTTATTTTTTTCTGGAATTGTATGGTGTGACCAAGAGAAATACTTAATAGTTTTTAGTATTTATTAAATTAGGTATATGTTTTCCTTCACGATTAGCACGTGGTAAATCATTAGATTAGTACATATAGGTACATTTCACAAAGTGAAATTTGGTACTGCTACCCACGGTCTCACCCACACGTGTGCAAGTTGGTTACTTTCCCACTCCGCTACCTCTTTACAATCTATATCCTTCCCAAATTCTATAAGACATGACGAATTGAACGCGAAATTTTAGACTGATGTAACTACATTGTGTTGAGGCATATTAGGTTCTAAGTTCAGCAGTGAACGTCAGCATTCTGATACGATGATGATGAACTATATTTAACTTAAGTAAATAAATTTCATTTAAAATTATAAACCAATCTTTATTATTTTTCTATTATATGTTTAAATCAATTTCTTTATCTGCTATTCAATTATGTATAATCTAATTCTAAATAAATATAAAAAATATTTAATTTCATAGTATATGTATATGTTAATAAATTTTTACTTATTGTCCTTAAATAAATAATCATTCTACATAATAAGATAGATAAGTATCTAGATTTGTAACATACTGTTATTAAATAAGTTAATAAATGAATTGATGCGTTCAGTCGTTTAGGCACTTAGTTGTGGAAGCGTAATAGTCAAACAAAAATAAGTTACATTCTTTTTTTTTTTTAATACTACTTCTTAATTGGCAAATAAGCATACGACCCGCCTGTCCGCCGAGGTATCACAACTCTTTTTTTTTTACACCAGGGTTAGGAAAACGCTGGAAACCCACAGATACACCTAAACCACACCGCTGTGTGTAGCCATTTGGCTGTGGTTTTCTTTGAGGTTTCCTTCCCCAGTTGGGCTTGCTCAATTGTATAGGACCTTACCTCTGTTATATATACATGTATATATATATATATAAGATCTGCTATATCTATATTTACATATACGAACAAAATTTAGAGAAAATTATCTATAAACCCTAAACCGATACGAAATATTTGAATTTGTTAGAAAGGTGTTTCAAATTAAATGGATTCCAGCAGTTTAGAAAAGGCCGGTATTTATTCAAATAAACGTTTTGTAGTATAGGTACAAAGTTTGTTGGGGGTTGAACATAAATTTCATGGGCGCAGTGTTAGAGTGTCACGTAATGACGTTATAAAGGAAAGTGGAACAAAAGATTTAATTGTATTGCTCTCAAGCCAGAGTTTTACACTTCGTATACGTTAAATGGGTTAGTTATATTACGTGGAACGAGGATACACGTCGATGCGATCTTGTTTTGTACTTCAAATGTTTTATTAACAATGTCGTCACCGGCGAGAGTTAGTACTTTGAAAAACAACTACAAAATGTTATGAGTGTGAGTGTGTATGAGTTTGTTCAGAAACTAATAAAAAATAAATTTGGGGTGTTTCGGTATTATACTATACTAAAAATTGCATGTCCACAGCCAGGCACAGATTTAAACAAACTTTAAGATTTTCGATTTGTACTAGTGTTTTAAAATGCATGTCCAGTAATCGAGATTCCTTAAATTATTATTTTTAGTATTACAGTTCAATACTGACTACGATACGACTTCTAGTTGATAAAAAAAAATTACATGAAAAATTTAAGTAAGTAGGTATGTCACTTCAATTTTGTATGACATTTATTTACTTCAATTTTTCGGTTTTCATGGTTCGGATATTACGAAACTGATATAATAGGGACTCTTGATTTCGGGAATAAAAACATGATGGCTCAGGTTTTAAAACACATTGCAGTATGATACTAGAGTGAGTAGACTTATACGTCTACACGTCAAATTTATTTTAGTGGCAAAATATAATTAATCCATCTAAAAATAAATCTGCTATGTGATTTTCAGTATTTACGTACCTATTATAAAACTAATTAAAGCGTTGACTAATTAATTCTAAGCAAAATTAAGCTCCGTTGTATATTTTATAATTCGCTTTACACCGACGTATTAAGAGATGATTAATTACTATTCTGGCTGCCTTTACTAAATGCTTACTTGCCGTAATAGGGCTTGTCGGACGAATTAATAGTTCGACATTGATCTTGCTTTATACTAAATGTAATTATACTTCATATTTATCGTCATCGTTCCTCTGGGGTACTATTTTATCAATAGTGCCATTTTTCAGTTATTTGTTACAAATAATAGTCTCATTTGTATTTTTGTTAGCCATCTTTGTTTTTATCGGAAAATACACACAGGTCTTGCTATGCTTGCATCATATTGAGTTTGATATTTATTTTATCATTATTTTTAAAACGCCCTTTAAGAATAACGTCTACACCAAATTATAAAAAAAAGCAACGAAGACTTTTTCACGTTTATGTGAGTTTTACTAAAATTATAAACGCAAAAGTTTACAAGGATGTTTCTAATTCTTTCACGCGAATGCTACTTACCGGATTTTGTTTAAACTGCATAATGTTATAGGTCATCAGAATAGCAATAATAATAAATATAAAAAAAATACGTAGACGAAGTCGCGACCAAACGCTAGTTGAGAATAATAGAACCTACGAAATACGAATTTATTAAAAAGTATAAAGTTTTCTAGAGATGTTTTTAATAGTTTGTTGAATCGTTAATGTTTACGATCTACGTTAACTTAACGAGAGATAGATATATCTTGAGATTTACGACTGAAAAGTTTGAAAGTAGGTACTTTAGCTTGAAATGTTCTACGTACAAGACAAGTAGGTACTATAATCCTACAGAAATTCGTCACGAAAAATAAATAATATCCTCACAACCGAAGTTCTCTCTCTAAGTGTGTGTCCAATCTTTAGGCAATAATAGTGAATTTCCTGACAGAAAAGCACGATATCTATTTTTGGTCCAACCCGGGAATAGAATCCAGAACCTAGTCTAGTGGCAGTCGCACACAACGGCCACTAGACTAACGTGGTAGTGAAATATAAATAACACGTTCAATTTTATTTTAAAATACTCGTGAATCTAAGTGTAACAATAAAAACATCAAACTCATAATTTCGTCGACAAATCAAGATTTTATATATTCCTTCGTGTCGAATGTTTCAGTCAGTTCCAATTTCGAACTAAAATAACCCCAAAACTTGATAGTTTTATGTCTGCGGTTCCTTCCAATATTATCCGTTATTCTTAAACTTTTACATTCGATAAAAGTATCGTATAAATATGTGACAAGCGATAGCTACAAAGTTGATTATTTCGGGTATCAATAAAACTCACAACCGACAGTATTTTCAGAATCTTTATGTTTTACACGATTATGCATTCTCGCATAACAGCAATAACGAGATTTTCAGAAACTGTAGATGGGAGTCTAGAAATTACACACTACCCTAAGCCTTGTAAGCAGTATTATTCCCCGAGACGTGCGATATTCCTTTTACCCTATCCGGGTATCAAAACCGAAACTGCAAGTCATGTCATTAGATTGCGCAGACTGGTACAGACCAAAATTTAATCTAATATGGATATTTGGCATTCAATAACGCCAACAACGCCTAAAACATTTTTGTGGGTAGACCGTTTAAGATAAAAATGTATATTGTATGAAATAATCTATTGAGCTTCCGCTCTGGATGATGATGATCACAGAGTGACGTAATTTTTATCTACGTACCACGTAAGCTAAGCTACGAGTTAGCAATCTATACTAATATTATAAAGCTGAAGAGTTTGTTTGTTTGTTTAGTTGAACGCGCTAATCTCAGAAAGTACTGGTTCGATTAGAAAAAAATTTTTTTTGTTGAATAGTGCATTTATCCAGGAGGGCTATAGGCTATATTACATCACGCTATGATCAATAGGAGCGGAGCAGTAGTTAGATATATTGCAAAATAGAGGAAATGTACGTTCCAAATTACCACACGGACGAAGTCGCGGGCAACCGAAGTTCTTGCGAGAGATATGAGCATAAGTGTGTGTCCAATCTTTAGGCAATAATAGTGAATTTCTTGACAGAAAAGCGCGATATCTAGTTTTGGACCGACCTGGGAATTGAATCCAGAACCAGAAGAACCTAGTATTAAATAAAGTCATTTATTGAAACAGACTATTCATAAAATTTTGTCGGTACTCCATCAATTTAAACTCATAAAAATAGATAAATGTCATGGACAAAAATAGTGATAAAATCGTATCTTACTTCTTCATTACTTTTGCTATAAATAAATCTAAAAGAAACGATGAAGTAAGAATGAATGATTATTTATTTACGTCAATGATTGATGCCAAAATATTTTAAGTTTGTGGTTTGCCAACAAACATGATCGAACTGTGATGGTTTGATCATAAAATAATATTTACTGACGAATTATATAAAGCTGCCAGATTTAATTTATGAAATATCTTTGTTTTTGAATAGCGCAATGCATGATTTATGGACTATATTATTATCATTTCAAAATCGTTTGAATTTAACAAAAAATAGGCGACGTTATCTTCAGTATTCATTATAGAAACTTACATTTGTAAATGAAGTTAAAAATGGCGCTTTTCTTTGAAATAGCGCTTTGTTTAATAATGGCACTTAAGTTTATTAATAGCGTAAAAAGAGACGACAGTTAAAATATAAAAGAAAAGTTACAAAATAAAGCTTTGTTCGCTAAATAATTATTTTATTTTAAAAGTGTTAGCGACTTTAAGACATTTCACATAGGCAAGTATACGAAATAAGACATTTCATCTCTCTCAGCCAAAAGATGTCCACTGCTGGACATAGACTTCCCCCAAGGATTTCTTCAGGACTCGGTTCTGAGCTGAACTGGTCCATCAGTTGTCTACTAGATCGTCGTTAATGAGTTTTTTATGCGGAGATATAATAGCATAATTATTACTGTCACCCTGTGGGCTTCAAAGAACTGTCGTTGTGTTGAAACCACGAGATAACTTTGCAAACAAACAGTACCGGATAGATAATACTAAAATCAATTCATTATTGAAATAATTGGGTGGTACTTAGTAGTTATTTTTATCATAACATCTCTCTTCAAGATAAAAATTCTCAAAGTAAATACTTTTGGGCATATACACCTACTCCTGTTACCGGTTCAAAAGTTCCAAACTCTTTCGTACAAAATGATTGAAGTCAAGAAATACTTTACGATCAAGGAACCTCTTGTATTAATTGGATACATGTATCTAAAGATTGCTTCTTGCTACTTCAATCGGTATTTCGTTCATTAAAAAAACTTTTGGAGCACTTTATTCAGCTCACTCTTGTAAAAATAATAAATAAATAATTGAGATATTTGATTGGTCAGATATCAAAATCAACATGATTAAAAGAAAAAATCTGGAAAGTGTGTGTGAAAATATCTTACGCAAGAAAAAGTACGCGATTCTTGTCGATAACATGCTACTAGTATTACAAGCAAATAACTTCTACTATTCTATACTTTTTAGAAAACTAAACTACTTATTCTATACTTTTTAGGTGGTAAACAATCATACGCCCCGCCTGATAGCAGCAGCTATCGTACCACGATGCCGACCCAAAATATTGTTAACACCAGAGTTTTATGACGGAAAGCATCCATAAGAAAACGTTTCGGTAAAAACGCATCTATAAATGAGCGCTAGAAACCTGTCGACTCCTTTCTTAAAGGTTAAACACAGTCTTATGATCATAATCCTCTTCGTTTTTACGTCAACAACATATTATTCGCAAGGTATCTCCATTTTATCTGATAGCTTTTATAAGAGGTTATTAACAATACAGTCACGTAACAAGGATTCTGTTTGTTGCTTTTTAACATTGTTTGTCGGAGCTATCGTGTCTGGTTATAATACCTATTGCAAACGACTGCAGAGTAATGTTTTGCTCATAAAAGTTCAGTAAAGGGAACGGCCATAACGGTGCCGTTTGTTTTATCTATTTATTGTTTGTCGTCACAGAAATTATGGTAACAAAACTGTAGAAGATATAACAGGCCGTAAGGACCTGATAAGGGCACTATATCAGGAAGCCCGATTGGTAAGGGATGTCCACCATACACAAGATATACATACATCAACATCCCATTGGGGTAGGTAGTGACTATGGCAGACCGCAGACAAATAACTACACACAGTGGTGTACTTGAGTTTTTGTGTGTAAATGTGGGTCTCAAGTACTTTTTTGGGGATTACGTTTTTAATAAACCGTTTTCCTATTCCAGAGATGCTATATCACAAAGCCCATGTGTGTCATGTTTAAAAAAAGTTTTTCTTTCTTTATACGGCTATATGTAGTTTTACCACATCTACATTGTTGTTATAACGTTTACTGTATTTCTCGTACATTTGTGATAACATAAATACAATTGTATTGGACGATGTAGACACACGTAGTTAGTGTTATTTTGAAACAATTTGTGTTCCCAGTAATTAGTTCTAGTCATGTTAGCACGCAACGTAGCTAAACCCTTTCAACATAGACGCAATAGAAAATTCTTTATTTTAAAGGGTTGTACTCAGACATCCACAACCCATTGTTTTCGAAAAATAAACTTTCATACATTAGTTCACCCGACCTCCATTGTCGTAAAGGTCAAGGGAACTAATGTATGAAAGTTTATTTTTCAAAAACTATGTCTGGGAACGAGTCATTTTAAAACGACCTATACCATGAGTTAATAAAGATTAAAAACGAGTACATTTCAAAACTTTCTATTTTGCAGTTTGGACTATTCTAGTTCAGGCGAATCGTGTGTGTATTAAGAGAGCTGAAAGGGCGGCTAAGGTCTACTTTAATGCAAGTTGATGCCTTTGATTAATAATCAAAGGTTGATGCATTAGACATGCCTTTAGAATTTATTCTAGGACAAATTATTTTTTAACTCAATGTATTGCCTCAATTAATTTTCTATTTACAATTTTATTAAAAATAATTTTAATAAAAAAAAATATTTTTTGTTTATTTTAATAATAATGTTTATTGATTTCTTAAAAATATTTTGTTTCACTGTTAGCAGATGGTAAATCATTTGACGTACAAATTCCACAAATTGAAGTGGAATACACATTGGTACTGCTACCTGGGATCGAATTTGTGTACAAGTTGTTTACTCTTCCACTTTGCTACCATCACTTTTTACTGCACAATATACACCAAGATAAGAGGGTATTAGAAAAGGAATTGACGTTCTTTTGCATTAAAGTGATAAGAAGCCTTATTATGTTTTAGTATTTGGATGTTGCTTTCATATAAATATACGCTTTGTCGTTCCCGGATCCGACCAAGTGCGTGTTGTGGCACACGCAGTGTAGGGTTCCGTAACGTGTAGTTGCTTTTTTTACACTACTAGGTTGGCAAACAAGCATACGGCCCGCCTGATAGTAAGCAGTTACCGTAGCTTATGTTCGCTTGAGGCATCGCTTGCGTGTTGCCGACCCATTTTTTTTATACCAGGCTTAGGAATAGGAAAACGTTTCTTTCAAAACGCATTCCTAAATGAGCGCTGGAGACCTGTACTCACACACAGAAACACAACTAAACCGCTGTGTGTAGTTTTTTGGCTGTGGTTTTCTGTAAGGTGGAGTCGCTCTCCAGTCGGGCCCGCTCACTAGTAAGGTGTTCTACCTCTCTTATTATATTTTATCTAGTCATAGTGTCTGTCTGAAGTGAGCTTAATTCAAGTTGTTTCACAAAACAGAAATCGCACAATCTATCTTACGATGAGATACACGTACTGAAGATAAATGATGATTGTGATAAAATGTTTCATAAAAGCTTCTGTGTACCGTGACATTACACCCACACACCTATCTCTATATTCTCATTCACTGCAATGGAGGTGTATAAAAACTCGTGGGAATTTTACGGATATGTTTTGTATATCAAAGAAAGTTGCATTTCGTATTGTATAATATTTTGTATTTACAGAATACTATGTCCCAAAATTATATTTTTTGGGGAAAGAAAGAAAAGCATTTATTCGAACATGCAGCAGCGCTGTTTTTCTGATCAGGCCTTAGTGAAACCACGGTGTTTAATAAAAAAACTGTTGAAAGTTTCAGGGCCTGTTGTCGCAAGTTTCAAATCATCAGAGTTCTTTAGTTAATCCCTTGTATGTTTATTCACTGCTTGAGTAACAATAGTGTCGATAAATATGTTTTAACAGTCAGTTTGCTATTAATATTAGACAGATATATGTTTAAAAATATCGTTATTAAAATTTGAAAGAAGCTCTATAACGTTACTTATTGTGACGGCTTGACAGTAACGTTATTTAGTTCCCAAATTAACTTGAAAGTCAAAAGTAGCATTTACAATGTAACCGCAGGGGGGGGGGGGGGGGGGGGTATAAGAAGTCTGGTAAGAAATACGGGCAAAATTATTAAATAGCTGTTATTAATTTGTGGTAATATAACAAATTGCTTTTGTTTGTAAAGTTTTGAAACTCGTCGCTCCGGTGCGCATAAAGACTGGGATTAGAAACTCATTATTATTATCATGTCATAGCGAACTAGCTCTTGAGTATAGGTAGGATGTCTACACGCCTGGTCTAGTGGTAAAGGTCACCTCATTAACACCGCACCGAGTGTTGTGGGTTCAATTCCCACACAGGACTTTGTGTGTTCTATGAAAGTTTCTTTTAAGTCTGAATGTATTTTGTGTCAGTGAATTGTTAAAGTTTGTAAAAACTCACGACTCAAAGCAAGTTAACTAGTGCGAGAGTAGCGAACTTGCTTTAAGTGTCCTAAAAATAAAAGGTCGAAAATGTGATAGTCCAGAATGTTCTAGAATGTTCTAGCGCAATAATTAGAAAAGTCAATCACCAATAATGTACCTAGGACATTAGGTGACGAAAACCTTATCTTCTTTATCTTGAGAGAAAAAAAATAGGACAGGAAATGAGCAGTTAGTCTTTAAGATTGAGTGTCGAAGAAATATGCCAAAATACTTGACCATATGCGATAAGTTTCGTGTCGTAATACGTACTACGTGGACGCACCGTCCAGTGGAAAGCAGTCGCATGATATCTCATAAGGTTAAAAATAGCTAAGCGTCATTTCTCATCTTACCCAGGTAAGTCTTGCGTTATAACAGACTGTGTTCGCACAAATTTCGCACACAATTAACTCGGATTTTGTGAACGCAATAACAACGTGAGCGTCCATGCATATGATCTAAGTGTGAAATTGGAACGACCAATGTTAAAAACTAGATAGATGACTTGGTCAGAGATATAGATAGACACTGCTTGAAAGCCGCTCAAGCCCCGCCTTTGTGAAAACAAATGAACTACGTTCAGCAGTGGAGAACGCCAGGCTAAAATTATGATGATCATGAATTTCTAACATTGTTTTCATTGTATTATTTCTCCGCGCAGGTTAAACGCCTGTGAAAGTGATCTCCATTCCGAATCCAATAATTCCAATGTCAACCACTCACCACAAATGAAATGACCAAATTCACAAATCCTCTTTGATAAATGAATTGTGTAAATAAATCTACATAAATAGAACCCGTTCCCGAGCATGATTCATGATCATGAACCATTTAATTAATGTTTTATTTATTAAGCTTTACAAGACTGCTTTTTGTTATACGTAGGTATGAATTGGTGTTTTGTTGGTAGGAATGGTTAGTAGGTTAGTCATTTAGGCTTTTTTTACATGGGACATATATGTATGCTGGTGCTGGTAATAAGCGACTTTAATGCTTGTGGTGGGCGTGATGTTGTGTCGTGACTTAATGTCTTGATTTAATTAGAAGAGAGATTGGCGGAGATTAAATAAAGTAAATATAACTATACTGTCAAATCACTGAGTAAAGTGTAGAAGTGATATATTATCATCATCTCAGCTGAAAGACGTCGACTTTCTAAACATAGTCTTAATAGAATATTCTAGGATCAACCTAGAATTTCCGTAGCATTCGGCCTCTCCTCTCTTTTCCATCGTCTGCATGAATAAAATAACAATATCTACATAACATTTCTATGAAAAAAAAAACAGTAACTTCTTAGTTATAATATATGTATTATTTCGTTCATTATAGCTTACTTTAAAATTAAAGTGTGT
The DNA here is from genome assembly GCA_947095525.1 of Trisateles emortualis. Classification (NCBI taxonomy): domain Eukaryota; kingdom Metazoa; phylum Arthropoda; class Insecta; order Lepidoptera; family Erebidae; genus Trisateles; species Trisateles emortualis. The sequence continues at coordinate 11,329,371 of OX352736.1, read as the reverse complement.
CAATGGATATATTCTACCTCCTTAAAGATGATGAACTAGGTATGTTCTATCCTTCGATCAAATATACTCGTACAATGTGATTGGAGGTTCTCATTTCGATGAGTCCGTTCGATTGTGTCTAAAATTTAATCAGTTTATGAATAAGGTTTTTATTGTATTTGTTATTAATAATTTTATTATACATATATCATTGTCATATACTATTGAATTAGTATGTCTATAAAAGTTATGATTGTAGATCAATTACGCAAACGTTATTATTTTTATTCAACTGAATAAAATATTATGGTTTTGTATCAATGCCAAGGATTGTTATAATGAGTCATTAGAGCCAGGCTAGAATGGAATTATTTTAGTAACCTACTCGTGCCTACAACATATGGTATAGGATAAATAAGTACTTAAATAGTAAAGAAACTGAGCCAAAACGTCCAATTAAGTACCAACCGCCCGCCGCGATCAAGTGCAGACAATGTTGCGAGCGGGGCGTGCCTGGCAGCTGCGCGCGACTCAAGAACTTTCGTCGGTATATTGCTACTTCTATCGGTTATGACAATAATAGTAGGCGGCATGTCTCAATCGGCGCAAATAGTCTCGGTGCGACTTGCATTTTTGAGCCGTTTGGGATCGAAACCCTAGGACCATGGGGTTCAAGTGCCCACAAACTGTATCGTGAGATATCTACCGAGTCATCTCATGATCCTAAGGCTGGCCTTTGCTTGGGTCAACGTATTAGCCTTGCTATCCAGCGCAACTTTCCTCAGAACTGCGACCTATAAATACAATATCTGATTGTTTTAAGAATGTAGCTGTATTTTTTTTTTCTTTTTTTAATTAATTAATATCTAATTATTTTAAAAGGTATGTAGGCGGCTTTCTGCCCGTGCGTCACTTTGGCTTCAGAAGAATACCAGCGCTGCTACGTCTCTCGTCGTAGCGGCTATATAGCTGAGCTAAGACCATTTTCGCCTCAACTAGGCTAGTTGTTTTAATAACCTTTGTTATACTACTTCTTGTTTGAGAGCGAAATAAATGTTTTTTCTTTCTTTCTTCTTTCTTACTTTTATAAGTAATTTAGGTTAAGTTACTTTTATTTTAATAACTATACATGTAAATATCTTACGAAGTAAACTTTTAGTTAATAATAGTAGGTACCTAATGTAGGTACCTATTTCATATTAACAGCTAAATGGTTTTTTACAACAATGATTCATTGATTACGCTATGACAGTCATGCGCCGTGACAATCATATATGGGGGTTTGTGTGGTAAGACAAGGTATTTTTTCGTCGGCTTTTAAGCAAATGTAAAGCAAATTCTCTACTATCTACTCTTTATACTATAGTTAAAACTGCTATTCTGTAACAGGTATTTATGTAATCATTAAGCTGCTTCAATAACATGATTGATTGCGAATACACCTGTCGACAACGAGAATTTACGAGGGTTTGAGGTAAATGACGTTCTGCAATAGACAGTTTAATGGTTTTGGAACAGTAACGTTACTTGTAGGTATCTCATACTATGTTATATGGGTTAGACAGCACTTTAGCCGCAATGCCGTTAGTCCGTCATTAATGTAGGTACTATTAGTTTGTGCTCAAATTTCCTTAAACGATTTCTTCTATTACACGCAAAAATGTGAAGAAATTCGCAAGCTCTAGGACAAATTAATCGTAGTCGGTATCGTAACGCAGTTGTAGTGTATCGAGTTAACCATAGTGCTTTAGCATTAAATTTCTAAATGATAGGTAAGGACTCCAATTACTGGAATAAAAACATGATGACACAAAATCAGATTTTTAAAACACAGTGCCTTGGCCAACAGTAAGACGACAATAAGAATTAATGATTCGACCTGATTAAAAAGTTAGTTATTTAAAGTTTTGTTCTTTCCGTCGCAACACCTCCGCTGGGCGCAGGTCTGTCATTACCATACATACATAGGTACCACTACTGAGTAGGTTTAGCAAAATAAATAATAATAATAGCAACCTATATATGACCCCTGCTGGGCACGAGTCTTCTCTCATCTATAATAAAAAAACTTACTTATTACTTAAATAACTTATTCCAAAACTAAAGCTATCTGACTCCAGCCTAATGCCCCCCGTCGAACTGTTTAAGAGGTAATGTTTTCAGGGTTCTATCGCCATAGTTGTTTATTGTAGGTAGATACACTTAAGGATAAATATATTTAATATAATACAAAAGAGAAACGATTGCTCTAAATAAGTGCCAATAATAAAAATAATTATAGGGGTGCGGCGAGCAATATTTTTATTTGCTCATAACCATCCCCGCTTTTATTACACAAAAGTAATCATTGTGGATTAGTGGTTGACAAATTATGATATTACTTCGCCGCCAGGGTCTTTACTGCAGCCACTTGAAGCTATGATTTTTTTTCAAATATATAATTTTAAAATTCTAACTTATATCGTTGATTTTCATTGTTTGGATACTCAATTAATCTTCTTCATTGTATTAATTGTTTAATATTACTTCTAACGAGCCCAAACCTTTTTAGAGCCTAACTCTATCACATTTAGACTTCATCACACACTGGACACCATCTACAGATTTAGTACTCATCAAGACAAAGCCAATCAGCTCGAACGAGCAGCTATGGCCACCTCCTGATTGGAATTATCAGACCAGCTCCATTTTATCATGTTATTGTCTCAATGTCCCAAAAGTTACTTCATCATCATCACCTCAGCCAAAAGAAGTCCACTGCTAGTCATAGGTCTCCCCAAGTATTTCCACAACTCTCGATCCTGAGCCGACCTTGTCCATCGGTTGTCCGCAACCTTTACCAGGTCGTCGGTCCACCTTGGCCTGCGCACGCTTCGTCTTCCAGTTCGTGGTCGCCACTCTAGAAGTTACTTTGACATGCAAATTTTTTGCGGAATCAGACTCCGGGCATAGATAAGATATACCTTTTAAATAAACTAACTAACATACATTGAAAGTTAAATAAAAGTTTGTAAAAATATTTTTTTTCATTCTTGTTTGACAAAGAGATAAGTTAATCCTTTGTCGTTATTTATTGCTGTAATAACAATACAATTTTATCATAGAACTCGATCTTTGAAACATATCGTAGAACATTGACATAAAATACAATCGTTCAATTTATAATCTTGATCGGTATAAGCCATTATTAATGAAATCGTGACCCTTTTATAAGGTTATCCCTACCATTCATTTTGTTTTAAGTTATCTCGATTTTTGCCAATGTTACTTTGTTCTTTTGTACCATAAAATCACTCATGGGATTACTCTACGTCTCTGTAAGTGGACCTCGTTAGCGAAACCTTTTTGTGTTAGTATTGTATCTAATGTTTGTTTGAGAATTAGTTATATGTCTAACAAACCAATTAATTACGTACGTATAAATTATATCATTAGTGTTATAAGCTTTTATTATTTTAATAAAGTTTGTTATTTATTATTCGAGCTAAATCTTGTTAGACAATATTGCAAGAATATTTCGTTGAAATAAGATGGTGACTCGGGCACAGTGTAAATGTAATAGATTATTTGTATAGTTCTTAATTTAAACTGGCAGCACTTTTCAATTGTTTTTACAACTCGCTCTTGACATGGATGGAGATATCAAATGAAAGAGTTCGATTAGTAAAAGGCGTTTAATGTCAAAAAGCGCTGATTGTATTGAACAAGATTGACCCAAAACAGGGTCGACTGGCGTAAAGGGAGGCTAATGCCCTGCGGCTTGGCAGGCAGATCTAATGATAAATACCATTTCGGGTCTGCATAAAAACTTGATAAATTATTTCATGACAGGAAATGCAGGATATATTTCCCTAGTATTACAATTGTTCATCTTCTTCGTGTCCCTCTTAACAGAGCCCGCGTGGGTCGCGGTCGCGGTGATGTGTTTCATGTGGAAGAGGCTAATGTGTATGCGTAATTGTTCATACGCTACGGTAACTACTTACCATCAGATGAGCCGTATGTTTGTTTGTGACTTTACTCCAACTAAAAAAAAAGTGTAAATTTAACTATATCGTCGGCCTGTAGAGACAACATTAGTAATAGAATCACATAATTAATGCGATTTGGCGCAGTGCCGCGTAGTATTAAATTACTTCGCAACCATTGCCCTGTATATGTGTAGGTAAACGAACTCTGTTAATGAATTTTTCTGAAATACCAATGCCAGTAACAAAAAAAAATGGGCATTAATAAATAAATAAAAGGAATCATCACATTCTTTATAGAATATTCTTTTTAATTGGATTTTGTACATACATATACTAATATTTTAAAGCTGAAGAGTTTGTTTGTATGGTTGAACGCGCTAATCTCAGAAAGTACTGATTCGATTTGATTTTTTTTTTTGTTGAATAGTGCATTTATCCAGGAAGGCTATAGGCTATATAACATCACGCTATGATCAATAGGAGCGGAGCAGTAGTGAGATATGTTGCAAAATCGGGGAAAATATTCCAAATAACCACGCGGGCGACCCGTAGTATATCATACTTACCATCACGCCCGTCTATCATTTGGATAGGCAGGGACTATAATATGGAACGCCAATTACTTCGACCCAGACATACTTCTTTCACTTACTCGGGTACCTACTTTAACTTTGACCTTTTTTTGCTCATCACCTACTTGGTCGATGTATGTTCACTTTATATATATATATATATATATTTTAAAGACAACTCCCGCACTGGAGAACAAGCTCTGTGTCGCGGGGGACTCTTTTGGCTTACAATCATACAATTAACGGACACAAATTACACCCAGACTCAGAACAATTCTTTGTGGGTCACACAAAGTTAAAGGAAGTCAACTCACACACAGAAACACAACTACACCGCAACAGATTACTAAATAGTTATGACACCGCTTTGTGTGTAATTATTTGGCTGTGCGGTCTTCCTTCCCAATGTTTATATATCAGGCGTTTAATAACAATGTAGGTTTATAATATATTCTTGAAAATTCCATGACAAAATAATTCCGATGTCTATCAAACAGAGATCTGAACTATTTTGATTAAAATAAGTTTAGAGCAGAAATATATGAATACGGCTCACGGGTGTGTAATATTTCAAATGTTTTAGTGTATTGTGTCGAAGTGCGAATGTACTCGATATGGCGTAATCTGGCATTTTAATCGAACTTTAAATTCTAACAAGAACAATTGTTATTGTTATCATATTTGAGCGCAACAATTGGAACTTATACATATTGTAAGATGTTCGAATCCGACTCGGCTGGGCAGCGTTCGGGAAACTAAATCATATCTTCTCGTCCCAAATACCGCAGTGTCTCAAGACGAAAGTCTTTGACCAGTGATTACATATGGATCTGAGACGTGGTCGTTCACTATGGGCCTCGTGCGAAGGCTCAAAGTCACCCAAAGAGCAATGGAGAGAGCTATGCTTGGAGTTTCCCTGCGTGATCGAATCAGAAATGAGGAGATCCGTAGAAGAACCAAAGTAACCGACATAGCTCGAAGAATTGCCTCCATTAAGTGGCAATGGGCCGGGCACATAGCTCGTAGAACTGATGGCCTTTGGGGCAGAAAGGTTCTAGAGTGACGACCACGAACTAGAAGACGAAGCGTGGGCAGGCCTCCAACAAGGTGGACCGACGACCTGGTAAAGGTTGCGTGCAACCGATGGACAAGGTCGGCTCAGGATCGAGAGTTGTGGAAATCCTTGGGGGAGGCCTATGTCCAGCAGTGGACGTCTTTTGGCTGGAATTGATGGATCTTCCTATTCTTACCAGTTTAAAATTTATAAATTAATTTGTGTCAGCAGTAGGAAGTCACATTTTCCTATTCTGACAAGAAATATTTGGAGTGTTATAGGTAATGCAGGGATAATAAAAACGTCGCGTCGCGTAGTTTTAATAAGTGTTTTGTGTCGAATATTGCGTAGCATATTTATCACAATATTGTCTTTATAGGGCTAAAGGGTTAAAGTCAATCTTGTATAGTACTCATAAAGTCCACTTTCGTTCTTCCTAGGTATATATACCTACCTACGTTTTCTGAATAACCTCCAGGTTCTATAAGATGTTATTATATATAGAGATGAAGTTATAAAGTAACTCATCATTGAAAAAATCACATACCTGACTTTTCCTGAGTTGACCCAGATTTAAAGGTCAAAATTCGTATTTATATAAGGACATCCCGTCAGAATGGGTTATGGCGATCGTTTCCTTCATGTCACCTAAATTCGCCACTTTATTTTCCGACAGTGTAATCGTACGGTCTCACAGGCCTAAGATATATTGTGAGTTCGGCAGAGATTGGCTTTTAGGATCACGGTCGGGGTACCTTTACTTTATTAATTACTTTGTGGAAAGTATGGCACTGCATCACAATGACAAGATGGCCGCTGAGGATATTTCAGTCTTTTACGAGTAGTAATTTCGCTTTATGGTTCACAATTATACCGGCTGGCTTGTTGTTATTTAAATAAAGAGACGCTGACCGCATACACTTGCCAGTTTTCTTTACTACTGTTACACTGAAATATTTTTTTGGGAAAGCTGTGGCGTGTTGGTAACGATTATATTTTACTTCATATTATATATTATAATTCTAGTTTTCTTCATCTTGTAGTAATTAGATATGGGGATCAATCAAACGATATTGAATTCATCTTCTCAAGTGCTTATGACTCATCAGTTTTAGTTGATACTTTAATCGACCAGTGCGTCTATTGCAGAAGCGCTCAGACACGTTAGAAGAAAAAATATTATTATTAATTAAATCCGCTTCTAGGAATAAACTTACAGGATAGATACACTTTTACAAAAAATTGCAAGATAAAGAGATTTAGATACGAGAGATAAGGTCTTAGGAAAAAAAATATTATTAAGGAAATCAAAATCATATAGGTTACTGCCAGACTCACTGACTAAACAGCCCTTGTCTGTTTAGCCAGTGAATCTGGAATGATCACAAAATCTGACTGACAAAACTGTCTGAAAAAACTTAATGCAGCTTTGGTAGAACTTGATAGCCTCTTTGGTTCAATTAGCATTCGATCAAATGCCACAGTGGATCGTGAGACCTCTTGTTCGATTCATTAGTTGAGCTGTATTATTTCTTTGAAAACTCTTAGTAACAGTCTGGGGATTAGAAAGCTCACACACACACACATATACTTCAGAGAGCAAGTGCAACCGTAAGTCTCAGTTGTCAAATTAAGTAGTGCTTATATTGAAACAAATGAGCGTTATGTATAACGTTGAGTGGCATTTTTTTGGACTGTTAGAGAACGTTCTGATACTAGATTGCTTGACCACAGAATACTTAATAGTTTGACTAACGAATATGAGAAGGATGAGGTCAACTCAGACCGAATACTGAATTGATGAAGCTGTTTTTTTTAGGAATGCCATTATTCAGTAGTGGACGATATATGGTTTAGATTATGATTAGAAGGCAATTCCAATATTATTAATACGAAACACATAAAAACAGTAATAACATTGTTATGAGATATTATTGTATTGGGAATAAATCCAGCGATACTTGTCGTCTCGTAGAAATATAGCTGCGTAATTTGTTCACCGCGTTTTGCAATTACGTTTATGTTTCGTTTCGTTGTCTGGACTTACCGACTATCTTTAAAAATATAATGATAATAGATGGCTTATATTTTTTCCCAACCCGGGACTCGAACCCAGAACCTTATTATCAGCAGTCACACTCAAAAACCGATAATCCAACAGGCAGTTAAAACTCTTACATAGACAGTACATTAAAGTTTGACAATGTAAACTTTATTGCTGAGTAATTGGCAGTCCGTTGTATCAGTCTGAGTGCCTCTTGTTAACGACTGCGTTTTTATGTGTTTACATTTAAGAATATTCTGGAAATAGTCTCATAAAAATGCAGTCGTTAACGTTATTCTATTAATAACACTCCATTTCCTATAAAGGCAGGTACACATGCTAGGTCATGTAAGACAGTTCTATATGTAAAACGTCTTTTTAAAACTAACAATAAGGAAGACAAGCATAACTACATGGCGTCTAGTTATTTGGTTGTAGTTTTCTACAAGTGGTAATCGTTCGAGTCGTCTGATGGTAAGCTAAAAGTTGTATATGTAAGTTAGCGTAGCCTAAGGATGCTTGCAATGCCAGGAGTATTAGTTGCGTGTTACCAACTTAAAAAATGTAAAACTAGAGTGTATGATAGGGATAGGAAAACGTTTCCTTAATAAGTTCCCTGTCCCATGAATCAAATACAATACACATAAAAATTGTTTTTCTATTGTGTCTAACTTGGGACAGCGAATGGGTTTAAACTCATTTCTAAATGAGGTGTTACGTTATTGTGCCATTGTATAGGTATAGTTTTTCGGATGTGGAGTGGTAGAGGAAGTTCTTACCCAGGTAGACTTACTTGTATGGTGCCGTAACTCTGTTATGTACATGTGTCTTACTTCTTTGAAACTATGCAACTTCTTTTCATACATGCCATGTTGGCGTCGTTACATGATTTTCCTGTGATTGCCAAAGGCTACGCTGCTCGCCGTTAAGACCTTATTTGCCACTTTCGCGGTCTATAAAAAACTAAATTTAGTAAGGACATCACACAGCCCTTTCCATGAAAAAGGTTTTATTTGACAATGACGCATGTAGGTATATAAAATCAGGAAGTTCGCAAAAAATCCTGATAACTTTTTTATGTACTACGGTAGGTCAAGATTTATTGTTATAGCTACCCAAAAATACCCTTCCCTACCCCATTTAGCTACATATATATGGTCTAATCTGTTGTATCACGCCTTTGTGAAAAAGGACTTCGCATTTATGATTGTAAAACTAATTGCTCCACTCAATCTTAGGCTTAAGTATGTAAGAGTATACTTCAAGAGTTATGTTGTTGCCGTCTTTTCTCGTATTTCTTACAAAAATAAAACTCTTATTTCAGCTATGATTGGACTTTAGGAGGCAAAAATCGCGTCATTTTTTTATACTAATGTGGTAACAAGTAAATATATATACAATTCGCCTGATGTAGCCTTTGTTATACAAGGTGCATCACTAGCTAGAACTGGACTGTACTTACGCAAAGGAACATGATTACATGGCGTGTAGTTATTTGGCTGTGGTTTTCTGCAAGTGGTGATGGTTTTGCCGGGCGGTTGGCTCGCTCGTATGTTGCTCTGTAGCCTCTAGACAATTGGCATAAGCGATAGTCGAATCGAAAAGTCAAAAAATAAAATGTATGGAATTTGACGCGAGTCTACGATTTAATGTCGTAAACTTACGCCAAATTCCATACATTTTATTTTTTGACTTTTCAATTAGACTATCGCTTATGCCACTTGTCTAGAGGCTCTGTCTCTTTTGCTGTCGTCCAAGTGGTACGGTAAAGTAGGGCCGTACAACCGTTGCAACTACACATTTCGCCGTACTATTGTCGATAGGCAAAGTAATTGACTCTACTAACTTCAGGCAGATTTTAAATTATAGACGAATAGAAATTACGTTTAGCATCACTTTTATAATAATATTCCATCTCAACCCATAAACGTCCCACTGCTGGGCACAAGTCTCCTTCAAACATTTGAAGGGATATTAGCCTACTACACCACGCTGACCAGACGAGTTGGTAAAGGGTTTTGTTTCAAGTTTTCCCTCTTTTGCAGTGGATATTGTCTCCTGACTTACTTCCTTAGTCAATTCTTACGACACCCTCGAGATGGAACGGGGTTGTAACATTTGTATTCTTAATCCGTCACCACACTGACAATATATAATAATAATGAGTATTTTAATATTATGATTTGTTTTATAATAAACAATACTGCTTTAAGAGCGTATTCACACTTTTCAGTAAAATAAGCAAAAATACGCAGTTTTCTAAGTGATAATTCTCAGCTATGAACTGATGCAGGTTTCAATTTCCAAGGTTTAGTTATAGATATGTCGTTGACAAAGGGGCTAACTATAGTCAAAGTCTACTAACGTGGTTGGTTATTTTTTAAATAATTATTTTCCAACACACGAATTCGTAATGGCGCAATTCGGGGCATCGCAGACAGCATATTTTGAAGAATTGGTTATACCTATTACTTTAAAACATATATGTAAGTACTCAGCATATAGTCTACAAGTGATTTTTTAATGAATAATTTGCGATTTTATAAGGTTTAGAGAACAACAAACATATTTATCCAACAATAATTCGTCAAAAATCGCGTGTTATAAAACATGCAGCCAACTTTAAATTAATAAAATAAAGTATAAAAATACTTCACCTTATCAAAATATAGTGCTTTATCTTGAAAATAAAATAAATTTCTGATTAATTCATAGTATATTTTTTTTGTTATATGTGATCAAACATAACGTATAAAACTCGCAAGTTCGCAACACTGACATGATGCATGATTCAGTGCCGCGCGTGCGCCTTTAGAGGAAGGACCTATGTCGCTCGCGCTCCTGGCCGCCGAACCTCAGTTTACGTAATTTATTAGATATCGTCAACAGTGGGTACAGTACTCGTATCATACTAATGTTATTATTTTACTACTGATAATCTTATACGGTCATACTTTTGTCAAATAATTGAATGATTTATATTTAGAATGTGATTTTAACGTTAGGCTCAGTGGTGGATGTGTGTGACTGCTGATCACGAGGTCACGAGGTCCCGGGTTCGATTCCCGGGTCGGGCAAATAAAATGAAATAAAATGGAAAAAAAATGGAATAAAATAGAATAAATAGAAAAAATGGAATAAAGTGGAAAAAATGGAATAAATTGGAATAAAATAGAAAAAAATAAATAAAATGGAATAAAATAGAAAAAAATTAATAAAATGGAATAAATTGGAATAAAATAGAAAAAATTGAATAAAATGGAATAAATTGGAATAAAATAGAAAAAATGGAATAAATTGGAATAAAATAGAAAAAATGGAATAAATTGGAATAAAATAGAAAAAATTGAATAAAATGGAAAAAAAATGGAATAAAATGGAAAAAAAATGGAATAAATTGGAATAAAATGGAATAAAATAGAAAAAATGGAATAAAGTGGAAAAAATGGAATAAATTGGAATAAAATAGAAAAAATTAAATAAAATGGAATAAAATGGAATAAAATGGAATAAAATAGAAAAAATTTAATAAAATGGAATAAATTGGAATAAAATAGAAAAAATTGAATAAAATGGAATAAATTGGAATAAAATAGAAAAAATGGAATAAATTGGAATAAAATAGAAAAAATGGAATAAAATTGAATAAATTGGAATAAAATAGAAAAAATTGAACAAAATGGAAAAAAAATGGAATAAATTGGAATAAAATAGATAAAATGGAATAAATTGGAATAAAATAGATAAAATGGTATAAATTGGAATAAAATAGAAAAAATTGAATAAAATGGAATAAAATGTTCTCAAACACATATAAAAAGGTATATTAGGTATATTCTGTATCATAAATTTGTGGTGTACAATAAAAAGTTTTTTTACCTATCTATATGTATTTTTTATCTATTATCCTGTGTATGTTCGAATAAATACTTTTCTTTCTTTATTTCAAATGTAATGTAGCAAATGAAAACTGGTACCTGAACTGATGATGAAGCCGGAAGCTAGGCAACTTCATAATTAAACTATGTAATGTCTAGTGTTTGGGCTTATTTAAATGGCCATGAGATGCACTTTAGCTGTAAATTGTCAGATTAAGAAGAACCTTCTTTAAGACCGTATTCACACTTTTCAGTAAAATAAGCAAAAATACGCAGTTTTCTAAGTGATAATTCTCAGCTATGAACTGATGCAGGTTTCAATTTCCAAGGTTTAGTTATAGATATGTCGTTGACAAAGGTGCTAACTATAGTCAAAGTCTACTAACGTGGTTGGTTATTTTTTAAATAATTATTTTCCAACACACGAATTCGTAAGGCGCAATTCGGGGCATCGCAGACAGCATATTTTGAAGAATTGGTTATACCTATTACTTTAAAACATATATGTAAGTACTAAGCATATAGTCTACAAGTGATTTTTCAATTAATAATTTGCGATTTTATAAGGTTTAGAGAACAAGAAACATTTATCCAACAATAATTCGTCAAAAATCGCGTGTTATAAAACATGCAGCCAACTTTAAATTAATAAAATAAAGTATAAAAATACTTCACCTTATCAAAATATGGTGCTTTATCTTGAAAATAAAATAAATTTCTGATTAATTCATATTATATTTTTTTTGTTATGTGATCAAACATAACGTATAAAACTCGCAAGTTCAATTAATTGAATGATTTATATTTATAGCCTACTATAATTAATTATTTATTTATTTCAAACAATTCAGTCCATATCATTTTATACACTTACAAAAATTACTATATATATTGTAATTAATATTCATTAATATATAATAAATAATATCTTAAAAAAACTATCTGCCCCATACCTTATTCACGGGTGCATGTAGGGACTGCCAGTGTTGCCAGAAGGGCCCGTCCAACCTGTCAGCGACGACCGCAAGGAGACTGTTACCGCTGCCCCGCACTCTTCTCGCTAAAGATGTCGCCCTCTTACGCATAGTGGTGAAGAAACAATCCAATTGCACCCCGGCAAACATACCCGATGCGCTGCAGAAGCGGGGCAGCCGTAACAACGCCCTTAGCGCGTTGTTATATTGAATGCGGAGGGCGCTGTAGGCTCTCTGCGTGTAAGATACCCACAAGCCTACTACTGTCGAAGGAGAGTAACGTTAGGTTCAGTGGTGGATGTGTGTGACTGCTGATCACGAGGTTCGGGGGTTCGATTCCCGGGTCGGGCCAAAAATTGATATTGGGTTTTTCTAAAATAAAATAAAATAAAATAAGTAAAATAAAATAAAATTAATAAAATTAAAATAATAAAATAAAATAATAATGATGATAAGCAGTTACCGTAGCCTATGGACGCTTGCAATACCAAAGGTATCACTTGCGTGTTGCCGACCCATTTTTTTAACACTAGGGCTTTATGATGGAGTATCCCTGGGATAGGAAACGTTTCTTCCAAAACGCAGGAGTACCTACTCACACATAAGATCACAACTACACCGCTGTGTGTAGTAATTTAGGTGAAGGTTTCGGCTCTCCTCGCTGATGAATCGCCGGAATTAGTACGTCTAACACTTTCATAACAATTTTGTTTATATTTATATATTTTATGTACCTAAGTAGGTATATTTATTTTATATATTATATATACCACAGCATATATATTCATTATAATTTATTTAGATGTTGTTGAATCTATATCCTTATCTTAAATTTGTTTCTTTGTTTTATCCATTTTTTTTTGTTTTTGAGTGCACCTACTATGTTCATCTCTGTATCACCCAAGGTCAACTGGTAGAGAATGCCTATGGCATTAAGTCTGCCTGTATGCGATTGTGCATAAAGTTTTAAATAAATAAATAATTTGGCTGTAGTGTATTAATATTATGATCTTTTTTTGTTTTTTGTACCTACCTACCTAGCCTACAAAAAACCACCACTACCTACTACTTTTTTGTAGGCTAGGTATCATGTTATGGCATTAGTTTCCACCCACGGCTTCACCTGCACTTACAACCCCAGGCAGAAACAAGCAAGAAAAAGGTCCATAGGTACTTAGGTAGGTACATCAATTCATCCAAACATTCGCATTTATAATAATAATAATATGTATTAGAATAGATATGGTATGCCAAAGTGTTCCTTTACTTCTCTTAATAATAACATATTCTACAAATTTACAATACAAATACCTATTATAACACCAAAAATCTTACCGTAATATAACAATAAAGTTTACGCGGCCCTGCACTGTGCCGAACATACTTCACGAACAATGTATGTGTGCGAGGATCACGCACACACGCGCACTCGCCCCGCGCACGCGGCCGGTCGACCGATAATTACCTAATCTGTAGCTGCGCTATTTTGTGAATACGCTCTTAAAGCCATAGGAACATATTATAAAGTAAGTATGGCCGCAAACAGATTTTTTGAATCAGGCGCTTGTGGAAACTAATCTCTATAATTAAGTAAACCTTTTAAAAAAAAATGATAGGACTCTTCGGCAAATTTTGAAGGAGCTCTTTTACTCCGGTTTATTAATGGCGACTATAGCCGAACTAACTCCATTCAACTTCTGAAGGTTACGCGGATGGTTGAATAACAATCAGAAATTCCCTCTTTTCTTTGTCTTTCTTTTAGGCGAAAGACATCCACTAAAACCTTCAGTATAATAAAGAACTGTATATCTATAGAAATAGAGTACAAAATCTCATGAACTTTCAGAGTGGCATAGGTAGGGGTTAACCTACCAGTAATAGGGGTGAAGTTTAGCTACGTATTGTAAAACAACTAATTTTGATTGCGAACACGTCGCAATCGTTTGGTACGTTTTATGTTTGCTACAAGGGTTGCTCTATTTGGTTTTCTGTGCGTGAGTCGGTTTAATGATGACGTCGACTAAATTATATAAATCCCTAAAGACATGGATGAGGGCTTAACAAATCAAGTCTTTATCCACCAATATGTTTCTACTAAATCTTTTTTTTATCATTGACTGGCCTGATGGTCTACACGAAAAAAAAAGTTCTGTATCTGTCTGATCGATCTAGAATCTATCTATATCTAAATCTAGAATAGATCTGTAGTATGCATTCATAAATATAAAATTATATAAATATATTATGTGTACCAGTTGTCTACATGTCCCAGGATATTATTATTTATTTTGAGACTTGGCAAATAGCTCGACATAAAATGTGTAGGTCCTAATTTATCGAAAATATGTGTAGCTTTCGATTTATCATACGTATCATCTAGGTAACTAATAACAAAGTTGAAGAGTTTTTTTTGCTAGAACGCGATAATCTCTGAAACTACCAGTAGAATTTGAACTAATGAGCTTAAGAGTTTGTAAGGATCTCTGAAACTATTAGTCTTATTTGAAACATTATTTTTGCATTTGATAGCTTAATTATTGTTGGTCGTAGAGTGATGACCTTCCCATCGCGCTATGGCCTAAGGGGATCATGGTAGTAAAATTAACGTAGCGCTATGAACCCATGGCAAACAGCTAGTCGGTTTTAAAAGCGGATATCTTTAAAACTGTATATCTAACATACATCTAACATAAATTTAGGTCGTAAGCGCAATTTCCTCAGAATAAGATGAGAGATTCAATAAATCCGTACAACTCTCATGAATAATGTAAATGAGTACTTTAGCGCCAATATATACTCTAAGAATTGATCGATGACAAAAAGTAAAACATTACAAGGTACCTATTATGGTATTATAGCCTTTGTTATGCTTTGTACTTTTGAGGACACAGTGGTTATGTGTACGATTGCCATGTTGAGCTCCTGATCGATTCGATCTTCGGGCCAGTTGGAATTTTAATTTAAAAACTATATTTATTTTGGCTATATTTTTCCGATGTCAAATTGTTGGTCACGTTATTATTCTATGTTTCTTCAAAGAGTAAATTATGTGTTTGTGTTTTTATATTTATTCATTTCCGAGATGTATTACTTGAGAATCATCAAGGGAATAAATACAATAACTATAAGATAGTTTTGAATAACATTGATTTTCGTAGCAATATCCATGCGTTCGGGATTTATGCAAGCTTCTCGATATCACAAACAATATAGTCACAGACAGCACAGCTTCCGAATGAAACGATATTGCAATTTCGTACAGTGAATGTAAAGTCAATTTCAATGTGCTGTGTTTCAATGTATAGTTGATAGTAATATTAAAATCACTATCTAATTCAACAGATTTTTAAAAGTTTCGTTTAAACAATTCATTCAAATTCAAATTGGGGAACTCCTCAAAAATTATAGGCACACATGCAATATTTTTAACAACACATCAAATATTTGCATTCAGAAAGTATAATATAATGAAGTAAAACTGATGAAGAAGACTACAGATGGCCACCTGAACTTCTCAATAATAAGTATTTTATGGATGGCGATTAGATAAGTTTCCATTATGGTTGCTAAGCAACTATTTGATGATAAAGGCAACGGAACTTTATAATGTAATCTAGCCGTGTTTGGGCTTATTTGAATGATCATAAGATGCACTATAGCTATTTATTATAAGACACATTAAAAAGAACCGTCTTGGAGGAAAAGTGAGATAAGAGTTTGTATGAAAGTAAAAAAAAAACGCCTTTAAAAACCTTAAAACCCCTAGTCTAACGTAGGTATTTTAACAGAATGTGTTAAAATACCTACGCTGCCGTCCACTAACTAAAAGGCCGTTAAGCCACAGTTAGTTAAGATTCATTTTGCTAGCTAGCTAGCTAGCAAAATGAATCTTAACTAACTGTGGTTAAGATTCATTTTGCTAGCTAGCTAGCTAGCAAAAATGAATCTTAACTAACTGTGGCTTAACGGCCTTTTAGTTAGTGGACGGCAGTACGTTAGACTAGGGGTTTTAAGGTTTTTAAAGGCGTTTTTTTTGTTAAAATTATTAATAAATAAAAGACAACTGTTGTAGTCTTTTGTTTTACAACTACATATTTGCGTGTGCAAATTGGGCACTGTCTCTAACAGTATTGCTATATTACGTAAAGTAATTTAAATGTTATAATCTGGTAGTTACCTGTTATCTAGGATTTACCTAGGCCTATTCCCAATTTAAAAGAGGTAGACCACTATTTGGGTCGGTATCCTTACATGGTGCTTTCTTGAGGTAAATTTCAGTAGTTATTTTATAATTTATGCTGATACCATAACATAAGGGATAATTCATAGCCATCTGGGATAGAGCATCACATAAGATAAAATTCGAGGAGAATAAAAGTAAATCGGGCCCACGACCGACATTCAAACCGGCTTTCTTAGATAAAGCCAATACATATAGCAACCTCTTTGTGATTGGCCTATTTTTGTCAATTTTACGAGGAGGTACGTAACGTTTAAGCTATAAAACAGCCATTATTTGATTAGCACATTCGCCATATGGGAAGATGTTATTGGCAGAGTAATGATTTTTTACAGTTCGTGAGACGGTTTATGATATGTGAGACTAATAATAATTTTATTACACAATGATTTTCCATCAGCTGATAAACCTTGAATATACCTTATTGAACTTTAATAATGATTCTATTATAATATCTTTCTAACTGAATTACTGTCACGGCAGATAATCTCGACGGCGACTAGCCATCTGCAGTACGCAAACACAAGTGCACTTTTCTCTCTTGCGATTCCTTATGTCCTTTAGATAGGACGGTAATCCGATGCGATCGCAGAGTGATTAAGTGTAGGACGACATGTTAACGACTTTACATGCTTTCCGACACATGAGGATGTAAACACTGCTAATTTAACAAGCTTTGGAATTTGGAGGTGATAAATCTATTGTAATTAAAAAAAAATGTTACAGACAAACCCGATATCTAATTTCGGCTTGATAAGGTAATCAAATTGCTGATCTCCTGATCTGCACTCA
The DNA here is from genome assembly GCA_947095525.1 of Trisateles emortualis. Classification (NCBI taxonomy): domain Eukaryota; kingdom Metazoa; phylum Arthropoda; class Insecta; order Lepidoptera; family Erebidae; genus Trisateles; species Trisateles emortualis. Next base: position 11,311,867 of record OX352736.1, on the reverse strand, counting down.
CAATCAACGATCACTAGATCAACGAATCGCATTTTATTATATCCGCTATGTTATCAATCAAGAAAATGTCCATTTTAATTATGTGTGACCTCTGGCATTTAAAAGTTTCCGCAGGCGAAAGCCTCAATAAAGTGAATGAATTTTCTGAGATTAGAGGCGTCAATAAAATCTGAAGAATGTTTTGTCTTCGCTTCGCTTTATATCTTCAGCTAAAACGAGTTTTATGGCCGAAGTTCTTTTGTTTTGACATTTTGGACTCCCCATTAGCAAAAGACAAGGCAAGATGATTAATTTACGTTGCTCCTTACCTTTTTCTTGAAAGATACTTAAGAATTTCTTTGTTGTTGTCGGAGATTCCAGCCGTGCAAATGGCAATCTTAGATTTATATCTGACGCATTGCCGATTGAGTTGTTGGAAGGTGAATCAACCGCCACATTACCGAAAAGCAAATAAATTGCCCATTCTAAAACCACCAATGTCAAACAATAATGTAAGGACTCAGCGATTAGTGTTATTCTACCAAGGTCCAACTAAATAAAAGACATTTGTACCGAATGTGATATATCATTTATTGCCGTAATACACGTGCGCATAATAAGGATCGAGTGTCAAACATCCTGAAGGGTGTTTTATGAGATATGTATATTTCGTCACGCACGTGGATTAGACCCGTAAATTCAAGAATCACGCACAAAACAAAAAATCGTAAAACTCCATATAAAAGAATGCGACGAGTTCGTAACGAAATGATAATAATGACATCATAAACGAATTTCAGTCACGGCGGCAGGTCTTGACGAAGACTGGCTATCTGCGCTGGAGATATTAAAGTGCTCAAGAGAGTGCGCAAATATAGGCTTATTCTTTATTACCTTACTTTCATATTCTGGTGGAACCGATCCAGCGCGGCCAGAGAGTTATATCGTATCACCAATGGCTGAAACCGCCGGCGCCGTGATGAAAAAATGTTTTTCCTCTGGTGATAAATTGAGAAATTTGACAGAAAATACCAATATCTATTTTAAACTGACCCGGAAATCGAACCCGAGACCACGTAATCAGTAGTCGCACTCAACTCACACTACAGCAACAAGAAGTTTTGGGACGAAATACGCATATATTTGAAACCAACACGACTCAACCGCGTGGCATTCTGTAACTAAGTATATTTGTGTTGTGGGACAATCTGTTAAATGTTATACTTATAATAGGAAAAGGGTTAACGTTTAGTGTGACAAGGAGATGGGACGATTAGAGGACGAAACGTCAAAGATATGAGCATACATTTAAGTTTAAGGGATGCGTCACTAAAATACGCGGCGGATGAAGTACTCGTAGTTATATCACTTTCTCCTGCGGGCATTTTAGTGACGCCCGAAGATAAAATATTATGCTGTGATATATAATAATATCATTCACTGACTGCCTTGACTGCCTTGGTGGTCCAGTGGTCGCAGTATGCGCCTGCTGTGCTTGTGGTGTGGTTGTGGGTTCGATTCCCACACAGGACAAAACTTTGTGTGACCCACAAAGAGTTGTTCTGAGTCTGGGTGTAATTTGTGTCCGTTAATTGTATGTTTGTAAAGTGCCCCGCGACACAGAGCTTGTTCTCTAGTGCGGGAGTTGTCTTTTTAAAAAAAAATTCATATCAAAAAGGCGATCTAGTGGAATATACAGAGCTCCTTGAGGAAGTGCTGTAGGAAGCTTTTTTCCTTTGTGTAGCAGTGAACTTACAAATGTACATTTTATAGACACCAACATCCAGACTAAAAAAAACATAAAAATTATCATGCAAAGGTTTGTCCTATCAATTTGTCGAATCAAACCCACAACACTAAGTGTGGTACTGGGGGCGTTCCAATTAAAATTAGTACAACCAGTCGAGATGCTTCTTATACCTCATCTGTTAGAAATCGATTAATTTTCCACTCGGCTACCACAGCTTGACAAAAAGTTTATATAAATAAATAATGTACACATGGCCTTATTCGCAAAGACGTAATAAATTTTGAAGTAACAACAGTGCTGATAGCTGAGGCTTGAGAGTTTACATTGTTTTAAAACTTTACCATGTTTATGGGTCGGATTTAAGAGCTTTTTACACCAGTTTTACCGAGCAAGTCTCATGCGATATTTATTTTACAGTTGAGGGCTTTAGAATCGACGAGCAAAACTTGCGAAGTACAAAACTACAGGCAGCAAAATATATTTTTCTTTTATATGAGTAACATTATTGTACATATAAAGAAGGGTACCATACGAGAGAGGTAGGGTAGCGTGGGACCTTCTCCAGTTGGGCTTGCTCACATGTATGGTACACTAGCTGTTGCCTGCGGCTCCGCTAACGTGGATGCCGGTTATTGCTGTGTGTTATTCCAGACCATAATCTATCTCTGTGCCAAATTTCATCCAGATCCGTTCAGTAGTTTTTACGTGAAAGAGTAACAAACATCCATCCATCCATACTTACAAACTTTCGCGTTTATAATATTAGTAGGATGTGAGCAAGCCCAACTTACGCGGCTTAAAAGAATACCAAAACCAAACTACACCCAATGGTTCTGGCATTTAATGGAAACGGTTTATTTAAAATAACGTTTTCCTTATTCCAGAGTTACCCATTACACATAACTCTGTTGTTCCAAGATGTAGGGGTCGGCAGTATGCACGAGTTATATTCAAAACTAGCTGACCCGGCGACTTCGTACCGCCATTTTGATTTCTCATCTTTTTTCTTTTAATTTTCTTCTATAAATGTTGTCCTGACAAAAAACACGAATAAAAAGAATTATCTAATTTGGTGCAGTCGATCGGAAGTTACATACATTTGGGGGGTTTTCATTTTTATTTCTATACTCGTAGATGCATGCTATACGACTTAACAATAATATTATTATTAAACCTCAACATGGACGAAGTCACTGGCAAAGTTAGTGGAAGATAAAATTTTAACAATGCCTTAAAGTTTATTCGCAAAAATAAACCCTAAATTGTTTTGTTATGAAATGTGAACGAAGGACATTTAATGAACCCTTATAAAGGACAATTTATTGCGAGTTGGGCCTTAATTACTTATACTTTATTAACACAGGTGCTTAATTACAACGTTTACATGAATAATTACGGCTCGTATAAAACATAACATAATTGTTCACTTAATCTGTGAGACAGTTTTCGTAAGTTTAAAGTTACGACGCTACTAACAACAAATGCTACCAGCTACGGTATGATTATCACGTAGGTGTACGTTCCACGGAAGAGTGGGTAGATATGTGAGTTTACTCTCAAATTTTTCACCGTTGTCATTTAATGTGTAGATATAAATTTCACAAAGTGAAATTCATTTCGGTATTGCGGGCCGGGATCGAATACACACCGTATTATAAGTTGGTTGCTTAACCATTGGGCTACCATTATCTTATAAAATACTTTAATGCTGTATAGGTTGGCTTGTTAGTCTATAGGTTAGTTATTGTAACTAGTAAATTACTGCTATGTCATCGGTTCGATACCCACCCAGGGAAAATCTATGTGTGATGAGCACGATGCTATGATCGGTTTCTAGGTGTCTTTTATGTATAGAATAAGTTGTCTAGTTGCCATATTTTAGGCTCTGCCTAGCTTTATATTAGTGTGAATTTTCCCAGGTATATTACTATTATTATAAGGTACTTGTTTTTTTGCAATTCATGTAAGTTTTTTGTTGTTGCAGGTCGCATCCAGTCATTGACTGGGCCATGTTAACTTCCCTAATTTTGCTACATCGTCAACACGCCAGCCACCATTCCTAAGTCGCGGCAGAAGACACCACGATGCACACGAAAACGAAAAGATAAAAAGAGTTACAGAAAGGACAAGAGTCCCACAATGTTCTCTCTTGCTGAAGGATGCGGTTGCGTCAGTTTTCGCGGGAACCGGCGGACTCGGTCCCAGGGCGACGACTCTTCATCATGCAGGAGTTCGGAGATAGAACAGGAAGTTCCTAAGAGGTTGGGCAAAAGAGTCCTTAATGGAGAATGTACTTTTAAGGCTCTTGCGCCCTTCCTTCGGTTCTGGAGACGAGATGACGTCAGCATGACGAAGGCTGAAAGAAGTAAGTAAACATACTTCTAATTAACTAGTGCGCATACCCTGATAATATACAAATACATTGTGTATTGAATTGATAATTCTATAACTTGATACCAACGTTTGTGAACAAATGTTTGAGGACAAGTTGGTGGTAACCAGCTTTTCGAAATTATATAGTAAAAGTAAGTTTTTTTCTTAAATCATTTTGACTTGTTCACGGACATTGAATAAGTAAGATCTCGAAACAGAATGGTTTGCGTGACGTCTCGACATTTAAACTTTTCTTAAACTTTCTCTAGCTAATTCAAAATTATGTGTCAAATATTTGAAAATAAAATAGAGATTGAAGCCACAATAAACCGAATTTACGACTTAGTAGTAAATGTACTTAACTTCATAGTTTATAAATTTTAAAGTAATTAAAGTCTGGCAACTTCTTCACAAAAGATCGTAACTAAAACGACGAAAATGTTTGAATAAATTATTTTAATATTTGAGTGACTATTGAATAACTTAAGCCGTTATTTACCACGTTTTGGCATTTAGGTATATACTCGTATAATAATAATATAAAACTTTTTTTAGTGTATTTAAAAAACCGTTTTCTTTAGTATTGCAAGCATCCATAGGTTACGGAAACTGTTTATCATTGGTCAGGCATATAAAATAATATATATGTAATAGTAGTATAAAAAAAACTATCTATAATACATAATATAAGGCTGGCGAGCGTAAATTGGATCTGTCTTACCTATTAATACAGCGGTACACGCGAGGTTAAGGTTTCCTTTATGTATTAAGTACCTATACAGCATTATTACATACTACTCATATCTATACTCATTGTACTGACGCGTCTGCGAGTTAATGTGATTTCTATACAGCTCACTGTTAGAAGGTAACTCTATTAAGGTCTATATTAGGTTAATGTAGCGTTGAGTGTACTTATAACTTGTAAAATGAATTTGACGTGTGATTGATTAGCCTGTTAAATAAATGCGCCTCGACAAGCTTAGCAAACAGTTTCTGGACCGATCGGGAATACATTTTTGAATTATTCACCTTCTTCGTTTCATTTTTATTGTTGATTTCTACATTATAATATGCATAAATTATACATATAAACGTGAAATTATCTAAACTATGGTGAGAACTGCATCAAAATCCATTGCGTGGATAAGGAGTAGTTAACGGATAAACATACAACAAATGCGGAAAGCGACTTTGTTTTAAGACGTAGTGTCAGAGAATATGACTGTGATCCAACCGTATACATACGAAATAAAACTGCGCAACCTATGATTAACCATATGTAACTTAATTTTTCACTGAACTTATATCAGTAATTTGCGTCAATAAAACGATTACTGAAAACCAGTTTTTAAACAGCTATTTGCTATGCAAATTGGCTCGAACCCAATATCAGACGCTGTACCTATATGTACCTTTATAATCAAATGCATGTGTACAGTGAGGCACAGCAGCGTAGTAATGAACGTGAATATTGAGACCGGCGTATTATTCTCACGAGTAAATTGTGTTATCGGTGTTGAAAGGGTTGAAACATGAGTGATCAAAGATGTACGGTCGGCAAAAAAATATTCTATACGTCAAGTCTGTGTGTTCATTTTTTTTTACTATTAAGAAAGGTAGGACACCAAAGAGAACAAGCCCGATTGGGGAATACCAGCCACGTTACAGAAAACCACAACCAAATAACTACACAGAGCGGTGTATTTATGTTCCTATGAGTAAAAAACTTTTTCGGCCCCAGGGATATTCTATCGCAAAACCTTCAAAAAGTTTTGGGTCGGCAACACGCAAGTAATGCCTCAGTTGCAAGCGTCCGTAGACTACGGCTACTATCCACTGAAGTAACTAAATCTATTAGCTAAAAATATTTTTCCGAAACTGGTAAAGTACTTTCTTGGTCGACCATACTACATATTACTAAATGACTACGTTAGTGTATGCTTCTATACGTTGATAGGTACATTAGGTCGAGTGAAACTGAGGCTAAGCTGGTTATGGCCGAGTTCGTTAGTATTCCTTTGTCGGTCACATGTTACGCCATACGCAGTACAACCTAATCTATTATAAGTAGTGGTTTGCTCCGATCTGTGAACTCGCGATGTATTTGTTTTACAATTACCTATATCTCGGCAACTACTTCACCGATTTCGTTCATGTTCCAAATAAAAATGTATAATTGTCTCGTTACTTTGTCTATCAAGTTTTATGGCGTTCCTCTTAAAGACACATGAGTTATGGTTCCAGTAGACTTGGAGAAATTCGCTCGCTTGTTCAATAATGATGAGCATAAAAGTGCTTATTGCTGATTTGTCTCGGGGAATTGAACCTACGATCTGCTCAGCATTCAGGGTCACAAATATATTATGGGGAAAATTAATTGAAAGATTATTACTTCTACGTGACAACGTCTTAATTTGCCGGCCTAGATGGCCGATATGCTAAACCAATTTATTCGTGAAAAGCCGGAGGCCTGTTTAACAAAAAAAGCTATGAATAATTTGCAGATTGAGAAGTATTTGACCAAATATAAACACTGGCAAATTAGCCAGCTACAAATATATAATAATAGCAATTCATACTAAACCACTGCTAAGCACGGGTCATAAATAAACAAGGTAAAAAGTATATTAAAAATGCACAACACAAGTGGATATTTCATTATTATTATGTCATTTTTCCTAACGTAGTCTAGTAGACTACCAAGTGAATTTGGCACTGTAGTTTTACCTCCCGAATTGAAAATTTCAAAGGCAGGCCCCAGGACATGATGAATAGATGTAATGCTAAATGGCATGAGGTCTCCGAAGATGTTGTCGATTACAGAGTAAGGTAACAAAAGAGAGTCATAGGATGACCGGGCACTTTCCGAGACCATGTCAGATACATTAGCCTGGAAGAGCGGTAGGCAAAGAGGAGGAGATCTGAATCAAAACGCAACAATGATGGTGCATCATACATCTAGACAAGAAGCTACTATGTCCACAAATTAGTGGCTAGTGTGTCAAATACACAAAGTGTTAAATGTCAGTCGCCTACGTGGATTATTTGCTGTTTGTAGAAATGTTGGCGCAAAAAAAGTGGGAAGACCTCGACTGTAAATAATAATAATAAACATTAGTTTTAGCATAAATTCCATAATTGTTAATAACAATATAAACTTATAAACTAGTGTTAGTAACATTTATTAATTCTAAGTTGCGTGAGGCACGCCGATCCTGGGGAATGTGATTATGGGAACAGGGTTGAAAGAAGAAATATACATCAAGGTTCATGCGTGTTACATTTGCTGCATGTTACAAGGACAAAACATTATATATATATATATATATATATATATATATATATATATATATATATATATATATATATATATATATATATATATATATATATATATATAAATTATATGTAAAACTGCTTTTATGGAAATCTATAAACCTTGCATTGTCGTACTTATTATATTTTTATATGCTATAAAAAAGCAACATACGTTTTAGAAACGTGCTAGAATTACTCACGTATAAATATTGTGATGGTGTGTCCAGACATTGCGTGGTAATCGAGCCTAGAGTTCGCGTGCGGTATGTCACGGGCAACCGTCGCACGATTGCCCCATATAATAATAATATCAGTCTATATATATTCTACTGCTAATCAAGGGTCGCCCCTCCTCTATTAAGTAAATAGAGAGGGTTTAGGCTTTTGTCCACATGCGCTAGCCTAATACTATCGGTGGATCAGACTTCTAAAACAATTTTCTTACCATGTTTTCCTTCACCGTAAGCAGGTAGTAAATCTTTTGATGGACGTATGCTGACCGCAAAAAAATGCAACAATCATTCATTGGTTTAGCTAAGATATGTCGCGCAGTTCCTGCCGCGCATACTAACATTGTAGATGCGTGCAAAATAACAGCTAGACAGAACTGCGTCCTAATAATGCCGCGCAATGTATGGACACACCATTAACTTACTAATGATGGCTAGTAAACATAATGGATCTGTTATAAATGACATTATAGGACATTATTACTTGCATGTTAAGTTTAATAAGGTATTAAGATTTGTTATTTCTCGGATAAAATTTTCAGTAGCAAACACTCAAGAATATATTTTCCAGTTTTTTTACAATGATAATAATAAAGTAATAAAAACGTAGTTATAGCACTAGTGCGTGGAACCTGTTGTCGTCAACAGTACCTAAGTAGCTTCATTTCATCCCTCGCTATCTCTTTCTGTATCATCACGGTTCGTATAATCTATCGCATTTATACTTTAGTCTACATATGTATAAGTGAGTACGCACAAATACATGGGAACGAAACTGGTCGCCGCACATTATGAAGGTAGTCACCTTTAAACTCAAACTCAACTCTATATCTTGGATTGCCCACATATTTATTTTCTCGATGTCGGGTAAAATGCGCTGTGCAAGTAGGTACTCAGTCATGAGTCAGTATTCGAGGCACGCTCTAAACAAACTTTTTACATTAGGTACCTACTACAGCAAATATCTTTCTTTCTTTTACAAGACGATGGACGGTGGCGGAGATTATTTAAATTGAACCTTAATATAACACAAAAGTAAATCAAATTTAAGAAAAAAGATTAAAGTTATACACCATATATTGTGGTTTGCTCGCTAATGATTCTAAGTTTCACGTTTAACATGCTCGTATACTCGTACATATATCCCATTGACCTACATATAATAATTGTCTTTTGAAGCCATTAACGGTTTATTAAATATAGTGTTTAAGTTAAAATGCCGTCGTTATCGTAAGATAATACACGCTTATAGTGGCACAGATAATAAATATTATCGAGTGAAGTTTATTCAAATTGATAGAATGTCATTTTGTGGTACTAGCTGTAGCCCAAGCGTAGTTCAAGAGAGGTAGGGCACCATACTAGCGAGCAAGTCTGACTGGGGAAGGACCTCCACCTTACAGAAAACTACAGTCAAATAACTTAACACAGCGGTGTAGTTGTGATCCAGGTGTGTATGTGAGTACAGGTCTCATTTAGAGATGCGTTTTGAAAGATCTTTTTTCTTATCCCAGGGATACTACATCTTAAAGCCCTGGTGTAAAGAAATGGTTCTACCTCTGGCGTAAGCGTCCATAGGCTACGCATCAGGCGGGCCGTACGCTTGATTGTCACCCAGGTAGTTAAAAAAATAGCTTGTTGTTGCAACCACATCAAAATGGATTTCGTCATGAAAAACTAGTTTTATTTATTTCATCTGAGCGTCTTGGTAGCCTAGTCATAGGGTAACCCCGTCCCTGGTAGATTACCACTTTCTTTTTTTCTTTTTTTTCCTACTTAAGTGGCAAACAAGCATACGGCCCGCCTGATGTAAAGCAGTTACCGTAGCCTATGGACGCTTGCAACATCAAGGCTTTAAGATAGGAGTATCCCTGGAATAGGAATACGTTTCTACTGGAGACCTGTAAAACTCAACGCTGATCATTTACCAATGATTTGGTTATAAGCGCTACAACTAAGTATCAGTATAGTAAAACTGTTTTACAGTCAATTCTTGCCCATAATGCTTATGTCCATCGTTTTACTTAGTAAGATAAACTATAAACTTTAATGTTGCAGTAAGATATGATCTGAATGTCTTTAGGATCGCTGTTAAATGTCCGTGCCTATCTATATTTATGGTAAACCGAGCAATGAATAAGGGTTTATATAGTAAATACATATGTTTTCCTTGAGTGCTCGTATTTTTGCAAGATCTGTGAGTACTTACGTCATGCGTACGTATTTTATCAAAAAGTAGGCCTGATACTGATTCAGTATAGAGGTAATTTATTATGTTAACGTGTTGTTTTTCTTGTTATTTATTATTCGTTCTCTACTATATATTTCCTTATTTATTTATTAACACAACAAACAGGACAAAGATACCCTATGTTTTTATATTTATATATAATTCTCCTGTGCGTGTGTTTGTCACTGAACTCCTTCTAAACGGCTCGGCTGATTTTAATGAAATCGTTTAGATTCACAATTGGACCCGGTAGGTGGCACTGCTGTCGGTATGTCTTCTTTTCCGGGCAGGACGACGTCTACCAGGTCCGTTAGTAATATTATAATATTAAGCACTAAAACTATATTGACATAAATTAAAAATTAACTATTATAATTAAAAATCCACAATAAAAGGGCCTTTTATTGTGTATTTTGACTAATATGACTGCTTAATAGGCGTCGAAAAATTCCTCCGCTTTGATGTCTACTGAAAACGTGTCCAGGAGACTGGCAGCATTGCCACGCTGAATGGCAATGCTTATTCTATACTTTTATTTTTTGGCACGATACGCTATGATATATTAGTCGGTTTCCAGGATATTTATAGGATATTTATCCATTCGAGATGTGCGAGGTGAAACAATAAAGCTATGTTTATAACATAGGTACGCGCTATAGCAAGATCTGTCAGCCATTTTTTTTAGAGACAAATTCCACACTAGGGAACAAGTCCTGTGTCGCGAGGGACTTAACAAACGTACAATGTTTAGATGAACAGATATTCGATATTCGTTAGTAGCATGCAAGTGCGTATCATGCTACGCAACCGTGCGATCACGGCCTTACATTTCAATGTAAAGACAGCCTACTTCGTATAAAACACCGTGCGACATTGCAGTACCTATAGTATGTTGTTTATAAAGGTGACTGTAAAGCTCAGGCTCGCTAATTACTTCATAGTGCAACTTTATTGCCTTTTAACCTGACAACTGTAATTAAACATGGTTTACCACTATGTGAGGTCATATATGGAAGGACACGCATGGGGCTTATCACCATGCTCTTACCTTTGCCTTATATTATTTATAATAAGTTTTGTTGTGAGTGTGCAATATACATAGAAGAAAATTTATTAATACATTTTTCAGTACCTATAGCTAATCAGCGCCTAGTGCCGATCCCAACTAATTGGGAGCATAGGCGTGAGTCCTTTATACCCAATTAGTTTGGATTGGTATCTGGAGAGGCTAAGAGTGTTTAGAAATGAACCTACTTATAGAAACTTGTGTGTGTCATAAGAGTTAGGATTATTCTGAACGTAGATATCTAAAGAAAAACTTCTTTATTTTATTACTTGAGAAAATAAGTACATAGTTGCAGTTATCTAATGACTGTTGACAGTACCTTATTTCTTCTTCTTCCTCCGAAGCATATTATTGGTTGAATCGAATTTTCGACAAACGATCCCTAAATTACTAGTTATTTTTAGGGTTCCGTACATCGAAAGGAAAAAAACGGAACCCTTATAGGATCAATTGTTGTCCGTCTGTCTGTCAAGGCACTTTTTCTCAGAAACGCATGGAGGTATCAAGCCGAAATTTATATCAAATACTCAGGACTACCCTTAAAGCTGTGAAAAAATCAAACTTCTAAGCCAACGCAATCAAAACATACAGCCGTTTATGCCGCAAATTTTCAACACTCGCTAGGGAATCAAACCTACAGGGTACTTCCCGTGAACTCAGAATCTTGAAATTTGGTTCGATTGTAAGAAGCAACGTCTTATAAAGAAGATAAAGGAAAAATTGCGAAAACCGTAAATTTTTAGTTTCATTTATTTCAAAAATATTTTACTTATATACCTGCCTACAGGTTTGTACGAAACATTCGGTGCGCGAATACGACTCACACTTGGGCGGTTTTTTCTAATGAGTTTTTAAGTCTCAATTACGCACATGTCGGCCGTTGAATGTCAGTTTTATTACGGTCACAAGCTCCATTAGTAAAGCCCTAAAATATTTCACACTTTAATATCCATTCGGCATAAAATTACGAATCACAGTTTTATGACTTTAATATTTTTTTATGCGTCTCCTACTCATAAATTTCATACTCTTTAAATGCATAGAACTCACTGAAAAATACACTGATTAATCCTATTGACTGCGCGATTAAATCAATGGTTAGCTCGTCGCGGCGTGTTGTAGGTTCGATTCATAAAGGGAGAAAACATTTGTTTGTGTGTTATTTTAGGTAATTCACAAATAGATGTTTTGAGTGTGAGTGTGTTGTCCCTTTCCATACAAACAAGAGGTAGGTATGTTTAAAAATCTACTAATAAATAGTTCTGTTCAATATTAAAAGAGAATATCAACTTTGAAGTGACGTAATTTAGTATCATTTTCATAAGAAAAGAACATGTTTTATTGGAACATAATCCAAATCACATTTGATAATATGATTACATGTGTAGGTATACATTTGTGTATATTACTCACATATAAGTGAGGGAGACATCTTCATCGGTGTCAGCCGTCATCCCATCGAACATAGCCTCACATATTCAATATTCTGAATTGCAAATTCGCAAACCCAATTTCCACGACATTTTTATTGGAACGCAACGCAACGTTGGGCTTATTGAACGAAATGCAGACTGTATTTTGGACAGCTTGTTGTCTATGCGGACAGAATCTTTAATTCTTCGAAATGTCCAACCTTTTAGAAATTGAATATTCCTTAAACATTTAAGGAATATAAAATTTCAATGTTCATGTGAACATCTTTCGATTTTCCATCATAATTATCATTTCTGCCGAAAGACGTCCACTGCTGGACATAAACCTCGCCCAGAAATTTTCACAAGGATATGACATCAGTCGTCCACACAGCGGTTGCACACGCTACGCGGGCTCCGTCACCAATGACAGCGACCGGGTACACTGGAAACGCTGTCCTTCCACGGAAGGGTGCAGTGTGAAAGTCTTGAACAGCATTCAGTCCAGAGCTTGTGTATCAGCTGTTTGTAACCTTCACTAGGTCATCGGTCTAGCTTGTTGGAGGCCTACCCACGCTGCGTCTTCTGATTCGGAATATCCCTAGAACCTACATATTTATAATATTATACCTACTATAGAACACAACCCTATTCTCTGTTCTGTCATACCTACATATAATATTTATATATAAGCATACGTACTATCTAATAACATTAAACATAATGTCATTTTCAACGAATATCTACATATTCGTTGAAAATGAAAATTGTTGAAGGGTCTACACCCTTCAACAATTAGAGACATGTTAATAATCTCTTTCAAAAACATACGACTGTGGAAAGATATTACGAGACCCGCATGTAGATAACGTTGGGTACTCGTAAGTGCTCGTTGTACGAAAGTGGTACATTATTTCCTACGATATATACGTTCACTTAGAGACGTCTAACAAACCGTTTTTATCTACACAAGGGGATTACATAGATAGAGTCATAGTTTAACTTAGTTGGTGGTAACCTTGTAACATAGATACGAATCCGCGTACAGTTATTTGGGAGTTAGTGTTATTTTAGCTGCGGCTTTTTGGTGTAAGACTGTTATCTTTTAGTCAGCCTAAGAAATTTTCCCATTCTAAGCAAGGGGGCAGCATGCTTCTTGATTAGAATAGGAGAATTTCTATTATCAGAGGAAGTCTTTTTGAATTGAAAACTACTTAAGGCGCGTTGAGCACTTTTTGAGTGAACAAAAATCATGGAACTCGCGTCATCGTCACCGAACGCTTTCCATATTCAAACATAACAATCTAATAGCTGACGATGCAATTCACAAGTTACTTAGTTTTCACTTCTAGTCCCCAAAGACTGCCCGTATATTTTTCTATATTAACACCATGACTTCATTGCAAAACCAAGAAAAAACACATGCCGGTTGACTTCAATTTGTTTGATTTCCGTGAAACTTCTAGAAGCTTAATTTTTATAACGGAAGCCTTCTATATTATTACGTCAAGTTTTGATTTATATTTCGAGAATCGAATGCCATCAAGTCCTTTGACAGGCACAAAAAGTCAATGATTAATATCCCTCTTTAAAAGCGCTTCACAAAAGAGGTTATTATAACGTATACCTCTTTCTTGTAGATTGCTATGTAGGGAAAAGAAATTGAAATCATTGAGATGAAAGTGCTATGGGAAAGGGGTAAACTACTCCATTTCTAACAGCGGACCCGGTATGTGACAGGTGAATTCGTAATATAAAATTTGTGTTTAAAATACAATGTAATTTTATAACTATTCGGCACAACATTGAGTTAGAAAATACCTATGTTTTTTATATGTGTAAATAAATAATTACACAATTATAAAAATAATAGATATTTTCAAACTCTCAAATGACTAAAACGATTTTGATCAAATTTATAATATTGTGCACGGTGATGCAAAATGCTGAGTGCTAGTTAGGCATAAAACAATGAAAGAAATAAAACCTTTCTTTCAAAGTCAAAATTTATAAATTTATTTGAAATGCATGATAGGTAGATATACATATGGACAATCTACATATGGACGTACAACCAATTAATGACAGCACCTACATATATAGGCTATAATGATGATATCAGCCAATTTATCTACGGTCAGTTTACTGAAATATGTTTAGATATACAAAGAACTAGCAAGAAACTGAAAACTAGAGTTTCTTGCTAGTTTTCCGTATCTCTCCTTTAAATTGCCAGAAAGTTACATCCTTTTCTAAACTACATTTTGTACGTATATTTCCCCAATAACTTCAACAATAATTAAAATTGGATCTGATATTAAAGCTTCTATCAACTTAATGTTAATCATCAAAATGTTAATTAACGCGATAAGGTCAGCATGTTCCAAATAAGTCAGTCCGGCACAAAACATAATTACCTATATCAACAGTTGCGAAACTCAATAATTATGTTACGAACTGAACCACTTTGGTAACTTTACGAGAGGTAGGGCATCATACAAGCGAGCAAACCCGTGTAGGAAAGGCAATAGAAGAAGACTACAGCTAAAAGTGTGGATATACGCGAGTACAGGTCTCCTCCAATTTCAATTTTGGCAGCGTTTCTAAAAAAAAAGGTTTTCTTAAATATTTGAGCTGATTGCATAGCAAAAATGCTAAAAATATTTAATAAAAAGGTTTTCGTATCTCAGAACTCAGGATTACCCTGACGTTATGTTTTATGGTCTGCAACTGTATTGATAACGCCCATAGGTTACGCTAGCTCCTTACCATGAATCATATGCTTGATAGCTATCTAAGTAGTATAAGAAATAACTTCCACCTGCGGCTTCCTATAATTAATAGTTACTTACAATTACCGTAGCCTATGGATCCTTGTAATATCATTCACTTGTTGTTTGTTGAAGACTCCCAGTCCCAGATATATGAAGCTTCACATGCTCAGTAATTACACTAGCGAATTATATCCTTTATAGTAGAGCAGTTTGTACACTACTATCAAGCTTTAGAATTATATTTTGTGTTGCGGCATAGGGTAATTCGTAACATGTCTATTAAAGTTCATCTTTTAAATTTAACGATTTAACGTCATCGTCCCTGTTTCAGAAGTGAGTTAGGGTTAGAATACGATAGTTAGTGATCGATGTACTTTTTACACAGAGATAATTTCAGGACCAGTGAGTGATAAAGGTTACTTTTATTGACACAATCACGTTTAAATCTACAGTTTCGCACAGGCTAAGAAGAATATAAGCCAGACTGTCGAGAGCGGATTTTCTAAATTTAGACTTTGACAAATGAGGTGTCTTACAAAATGCTAAAGCGCTTATCGTCTCTAATCGAACGTTTGGACGTAATCCCTCGTCTATTGTTCTTTTAAGTCTCGTATACATCACAAGCTGGGCCCGCACCGCAAATTGTCTCAAAAATCCTCCTTTTCAATTTCTCTCCTATTTCAATTTCGTAAATTTTGTTTGAACTTGCGTACACAGTTACGACTAGATCGGCAGACATAACATCGGATATTGTTAGAACATGCCACAAGTGCGGGCATTGGTAATTAGGGCGCTCTTAGCTTAGAAAATATATTAAATTAGAGGCTTAGAAAATAATTACATTGTGATGTAAGTATACTTAGTATAGAGTGGGATGGTATCCGAGTGGGAAAGTAACCGACTTGTACACATGAGGTAAGTGTTCTATTCTAGGTATCAATGCAAATTTCATTTTGTGGAATTTGCATGTCCTAATCATATGATCTGTTAACAGTAAAGGCAAACATAGGAAGAAACGCACATATCTTAGAAGAAGTTATCAAGCCACATTTGATTCACGAACCCGCATTAAAAATTATATGTACATATATATTAAATATGAGTATATTGTAGGACAATACTTGCCTATAATGTGTTCGAGCCATTAATCGTTTGTTAGCGTTGATAGAACGTGTTCCGCTCAGCCAGCTGTTTATTTACCCACAGTTAGTAGATGTATGAAAGGTTCTATTTTGGGTAAAATTACTTACATATAAATAGATAATAGATTAAGTAAAGAACCAACAAGTTGGTTGCTTCTCCGAATGGAAAAGCAACCTACATGTACGCATTATGTGTGAGTTCGATCCCAGGTGGTACTGCCATTATGAATTTTAGTTTGTGAGAGTAAGCAGGGTATGATAGGGTACCATAATAGAGGGTGGTCTGTGAAAGAATCTCCCTCCACCTTAGTTAAGACTACAGTTAAATAAATAGACACAGCGGTGTAGTTGTGTTCGTGGGAGTAAGTACAGGTCTCCAGCGCTTATTTAGGGATGCGTTTTGTTTTTTCTTCTATATAATAATATGTTTTATTCATCGAAATAATTAAATGTTTCCCTATCCCAGGGATATTTTATCTGAAAGCCCAGGTGGTCAGCCATCAGACAGGCCGTAAGCTTGTATTTCGTAGTATAGAATTCCGAGTACTTAATATAAAAAAGGCGTTAATATACATATATATTATATCCAGACTCCAGTAAAACATAGTGTGCCTGAAGTTGTTATTTCCATTAAGCGGTTGCTACCACGAGCTAAATTAAAACAGGGACGAGGTTAACAAGTTCATTAGCTTTGCTTAGCTACCCTTATACCCTAATGTTGTATTTTCGTTTACGGTGGCAGCTGCACTTTGCTTCTTGAAGGCACTTCATTAAACGCACCGAAATTGTGATTTATGACAAACCACGAATAAAAATTGATAGATTCTGACATCGATTCCTACCCAGTACTTTGTGTGATGAGCATAATTATTTTTACTGTGTCTGGGTGTAATTAATGTATACTCATAAACATCATCATCAGCTTATTGCAGTCCACTACTGTACATAGCGCTCTCAAAGAGATCGCCACTTAGCTCGATTATTTAATATGTATTTAGAAATAAATTAACATGTTTACTATTTCTCTGGTTGACATAGCTGGCTCTATCTAGTTTAGGATGATCGCGTACATTTGGACTCGAAACAAATATGTTAAATAATCAAGAAAATGGTGAAGTGACCAGCAAATCGCTACACCTGCAGTAGAAATGTAAAACGGAATTAATGATATTAAAAATTCATATAGGTACGTAGATACAAGTATGGCATAATAAAGTACATGTACATTTTAATTATTATTTTGTACTTTGTATTACATCAGTTTATCGGTTACTACAGTTTATTGCGTTGTTTGTAATTGGAATTTGATTGAATTGTATGTTGACGTAAAATGTGTTGAGAGCGTAGCGGTACTCCGAAAAACAAACGTAAGAACAATAATTCAAAATCGAAGTTAAGGAAGATTGTTGGTCGAAAAATGACTTCTGCAATTTTTCTTGTTTTTTTTATAGTACTTTAGGTGGCATACAAGCTTACAGCCCGCCTGATGTTAAGCAGTATTCGTAGCCATTTCCCATAATTTCTTGAATTTTTTTTTAATACTACTTGGGTGGCAAACAAGCATACGGCCCACCTGATGTTAAGCAGTATCCGTAGCCTATAGACGCTTGCATTACCAGAGGTATCACTTGCGTGTTGCCAACCCATCTTTTTACACCAGGGCTTTAAAATGGAAGTAACCCTGGGATAGGAATACGTATCTTTCAAAACGCATTCCTAAATGAGTGCTGGAGACCTGTACTCACACACAGGAACACAACTACACCGCTGTGTGTAGTCATTTGGCTGTGGTCTTCTGTAAGGTGGAGGTCCTTCCCCAGTCGGGCTTGCTCGCTAGTATGGTGCCCTACCTCTCTTAAAGGTTTTTTGTACCACAGGGGATTTTAAAAATAATGAAACAGACAGACAGATACAGAGAGCACGTCTGCGGGATCAAACCCGCAACATGTCGCCCAATTATAAATGGCGAGGTTACCGCTTATCTTGCTCTTGCTATGACATTTGTTCTTACTTTGACGTCCTAGTATTAACACTATCTATATTGTTTCTACTGTTTAGTTATTACGCCACCTATGATCACTAATTACCATAATGAAACAAATTTCATTATATTTATGTACCAACATGAATATGATATCCATAAAAGGGATATATTCCACAGAGTACTAATCTGCTAATAGACGGTCATATTAGCATTCACATCGGGTGTTACACAGATCCACCTACACCAAAATGTGTGACCTTTTTGTTTTACTAAATAATTTCGTTTTATTTGTTTGGCTATGAACAAAGTAAAAATAAACATGTCCTTGTTTATTATATTATTCTTTTTTTTTATAAAGACAACTCCCGCACTAGAGAACAAGCTCTGTGTCGCGGGGGACTTTCCAAACATACAATTTAACGGACACAAATTACACCCAGACTCAGAAAAATTCTTTGTAGGTCACACAAAGTTTTGTCCTGTGTGGGAATCGAACTCACAACCTCATGCACAGCAGGCGCATACCGCGGCCACTGCACCACCAAGGCAGTCAAATTGGGGATCATTGTCTTCTGTGGGTCTCGAACTAAAGGTTGCTCATAGCCAGATGCACTCGTCTAGCTGTTCGATAAACGATCAGCGGGTAAAACAACCATGGACGCGGTAATCCTGTAGATGGGTGATCGGATAGTGTGAGCGTCTCCATGCTTTGGAGGGCACGTTAAAAGGCGGTCCTGAATGGTAACAGTCGTTAGATCACGACAGAGGCCTAAAATATAAGCAATCTATATAACTCTGTCAAAGGCTAACCTTTGACAGAGTTAGATAGATTGCTGTTATATAGATTGCTTCTTCTTATCGGCTAGTTGGTTAGTGGCTAACCACTAACCAACTAGCCGATAAGAAGAAGAGTAAAGGTTGGTTTTAACGAAACGTTTTCCTATCCCTATATCTACTTCATCACATAACCCTGGTGTTAAATTTTTTGGGTTGATGATACCTCTGGTATTGCAAGCGATCATAAGCCACGGTAACTGTTCCTATAGCATCAGGCAGGCTGTAGGTAGAAGACTTACAAAATCCTCTAAGGTATATTTACTTGAATTATTTTTGTCTTGTGTTGGGATTCAACACATCACGCAGTGGTAAAATGCAAGGTGGACAATATTGCTGTAGTAAGTGGTCTCTTCTCACGGACCAACTACGGTTATTCCATATAAATGTACGTAAATGCATAATATAGTTCACTGCTTTTTGCAAACGACTAGTGACTGACCCAAAACGTTCGTGGTTAGTGGAAGTTAATAATCCCATTTGTCCTTTATTCAGTAGCTGATAAAACGTTTTTATCTGTGATCATGAAAAACTACTTGAAATATTTATGTCTGCAATTGTAGAAAATTTCATTGTTTTCACACTTCTTTTTATTTTATTGGCAATCTCTAAATCCATTTTTCTACGTTTACTTGGATTTACATTTTGACTCTGGAGTTTTATCATGCGTCGGCAAAGTCCCTAGTTGACGTTTAAGAAAACTTAAGATAAGAATTGTCTGTTTTGTAACGTGGAGCTATAGCCGTATGAATTGTTGTTACAGCAATGAAGGCAGCCATCTTGATCCAGCAGTGGTATCGGCGATACTTGGCTCGAATGGAAGTGCGCAGGCGATACACATGGACTATATTCCAGAACATCGAGTACGCTGGCGAACAGGACCAAGTGAAGGCAAGTAATTTAGTTTTAGAGAGTTGGACTGGTGACTGGGGATAGACCTTCCAGAAGATCACATTCAAATAACTACACACAGTGCCGTGTAACTATACTCCTGTGGGTGTGTAAAAGAGTAACAAACATCCATACAATCTCACAAACTTTCACGTAATATATTTAGTAAGAAGAATATAGTAGAATCTGAGAAAGAGCCACTTGTGGCACTGGCTATTGAACTGTCGCATACAATATTGATTACCTTATATAGGTATAATTTACATACCTAATTAGGGTAATTAGTCTTTCACTTATAATGTATGGTAGACCGCTACGAAGCTATTACACTAGCACTTAACTAATTAACCCTAAGTAATGCCCTTAGATATATTACGTTTCCATGTCATAATGGTAATAGTGGAAAAGACCAAGACACGTAACAATAGTACTTTAATAACAGTAATAGTTACAAGAATAAACAGCCAATGAAAATGCTGAAGGGATTTTCTCATACAAAACAATTCCCCAATACGGTACACGAGAGGTAGAACACCATACTAGCAAGCCCGACGGGGGAAGGACCTTCATCTTACAAAAGACAACAGCCGTGTGGCAACAAGCATACGGCCCGCGTGATGTTAAGCAGTTACCGTAGTCTATGAACGCTTACAATAGCAGAGGTATCACTTGCATGTTGCCGACCCATTTTATTACACTGGGCTATAAGATATAGTAACCGTGGGATAGGAAAACGTTTCTTTCAAAACGTATCCCTAAATGAGCGCTGGAGACCTATACTCATACAAAACACCTACACAAAAAGTTAGTGCTATATCGTGGCGTCAAATGGTCGTCCTTTCCAAAAAGTCGTATCTCGTGTAAACAAATAAAGCTGTATACATATGTCTCACAATAAAGTTATTAATTTACAGTACAATTTATCATGATTATTCGTGATTATATTTTCTTATTACATTGTTCACACTACTACCCACGCGCGACACCCACTGTAATTGTCCAGTAATAAAAAACTTGAACGTAAAGTAGGTGTGGAAAAAGCTTCAAATATACATATATTATATACATTTTTTATTTATTCTACTTAGACGACAAACATGGTTAGCAGTTACTATAGCCTTCTTGGGTGTTTAATATCCAGAAAAAAGGAACACCGAGTATACTTAACTGGGCTAGAAAAAAGATGTTAAACGACATTAAAAAAAACACATGGAGGGCAGAGGAAGCTAAAAATATTTTTCAATTCATATACAAATATTTCGTTGTATATAAATTGATAACTATTTTTAATCTGTACTTTGGAGGTATTCTACTTCCGTGTATTATAAATACGAAAAGGACCCTCTCTGTTACGCTTTCATGGATAAATTATGATTTTCATAAAATTTGGTACAGAATAAGCTTAAACTATGAGAAACGATAATAGGCTATTTTTTATTATAATAATAATAATAAATTCTTCTTTATTGACAGATATTGTACATTCATTTTGTTAGTAACAGTAACGTGTTTATTATGAGGGCAGCTATTATAATAGAATAACTTGACTTCATCAAGCCACAAATGCATCTTGCTCCTAACCAATAAAAAAAAAATACAATTACAAAAAAATATCGGCAAACCTAGTTACGAGTTTCCTTCGTTATCCATGATTTATAATTAAATAGATAAACGAATAAATTACACTTTGGAGCGATTAACTCTGTCGTTTAATTTAAATTTATCGTTGTGGGTCGACCAAGTTTCAGTAAAATGTAAATTGTGAAAATATTGTACCTACTGATGTGCGTTACATTAAATTTTAACATAAAAATAATTATTTTGCTTCTATTGTGTACCCATTGCACAGCATTTTTTATGTATTTGGTTTGCAAAGAAAAAAAAAATCCTATTTTATGTAAGAGCGTATGTCACTATTCTGATGTACTAGGCAAAAACAGCTGAAATACTACGGGCTAGTAATAGCCTAAAGGCGATTACTGTCATACTCATATACCATCTACGAAAATCCTTTAATACATGGTTTCCCTTATACCTCATTTGCATTTTCATAAAGCCTGTAGGAATAATAAAAGGGATAATACTCAACGTAACTTGATTATACTACATTTTAACATAATTAAGTTCATCAACGATGTCACATTAAATTTAATCTGAGGTGGAGCAAGCAATCTCGCTGGCGGCGATGCCGTTGACTCAGCGTGCTCACTGAACATTTCAGTACGATCATTCAATCCGAGTGAACAAAGCGACGCGGCGACGCACAGACAAACTACATTATCGTCTTCAATCTGATATATTCTTTTTCATTTTATTTCTTGGCAATTAGTTTTCTGATATTTTTTTTTACAAAATTCCGTTTCATACCGACATATGAACAAACAGACACTAGTGAAGCTAATAAAAGCGTGTTAAAATACTTTAGGTTATTTCAAAATTAGCCTATTATATCGGGTTTCAATTATTTTCTACAATTTTTTCGTAGCATACAGGGTTTTTAAAAATTCTACGAATACTATTGTATTTGGCTGGTTTTTTTGTTAAAATTATTTATTTATATGGATATCGGTAGACCTCTTGCACTTTTATTATGTATTCTTTATAAACTTCTACATGAAACAGTTCCACAACCATACCTGCGCATTCTATTGACACGAATAATTACGCTCAACCTTAACTCTACAAACACCGAGCATCACACTCAGTAGTCCCGGGGCAAACCAAATAGACTCCCGCAGTGAATTCAATCAGAAGAAATTGGGGGAGTTGGAGTGAAAAATTACCCATTTCCCTACTTAACAAAGCGAGAGACAAAAGAATAATATCTCCATAGGCACGACTTCAACAGTAATATGACAAAGAGGTAAAGTTGTTTGCAAAAGGTAATTTCTCGATCCCTTTACTGAACCGATTTCGAATATTCTGGCATCGAGAAAAGCAACATTATTTCTGAATGACTGGCTTCTTTTTATCGACTTACTTACGCCAGCAGAGCAAGTATTATCGTCTCCGTAGCATGGAAAGTCACCAAGAAAATCTAAAAGTATTTATATAAAACGTGAAATCGAGAGCAAATTTTATCATATAAAAGATCATAACTTAGGTACAGCTATCAAACTTAGAATCTTTTCTAAAATATTTGAAGAGTATTTAGCAAGAGAGACAGTACAGGACATGTTACAAAAGACCACAGCTAAATAACACACAGCGGTGTAATTCTGTTATGCGTACTGCGTATCCCACAATACATAACTCTGGAGTTACAAGATGTAAGATCGCCAATGTGGGAGTAAAAATGCTTCTCTTATTACAAGAGTCCGTAGTAGTAACTGCTTGCCGTCAAGCGTGCTGTTTGCTGGGTTGTCAATATTTTATCACGTACAAAAATATACTTTAAATACTTGTGTTCTACTAGCACTATAGAGTCGATAGATAATTTTATTTAGTAAGAAAGGATGACATTACAAATTGGATAAGTAAAGATTTAATGCTGTCTTACTAACGAAGAATAACATAGCTGCGTGACCCAAGTTTCGGAAAATCATATCTTAGCAAATTGCTTTAGACGCTATATTCCTACAGCTTTGGTAATGTAGTTATGTCGTTCTTCCTTATCAAGGCAGAATGATCCATGACGAACCTGACCAGCAACAGACAAGTTCTAAATTACTTTTTTCTATTGCAATCATTGAGATTGACGGCTGAAAGTGATGGATATTCGTCTTCAAGTTACCTATATTTTTTATCGAAGACATTTGTTAGTGTAACCTAAGTTGAACGTAAATGTTCTTTTTTACTATTATCACAGTTTATAGAACTCTCAATTACTATGACAAACAAGCAAACGGTCCGCCTTGTGGTAAGCAGTTACCGTACCATAGCTACCGAATTTCGAATAACCTCGGCTAATCTCAACTGTGACAACTCATCTGTAGGGTAGATATAATAGTGGACAAGTGTGTTTGTAAACACAGGTGCACTCTTGATTTCTTCACTCTCTCATAGTCTGATGTGACGGCCATCCGAAACGACCTGGTAGAAGCCAAGAATTGGACCAACTTCGAGCATCGATTGTGAATGTACATTTGCACTCAAAAGCCACTAGGCTAGCAAAGCAATGATAATTATATAAATATATAATTCGACAATGAATCAAAACTCATACCTACTTACAGGCTTAGTCAACATAGATACTGAGGTAAAGGACGAGGGTTAAGTGATTTAACCTGGTTAAGCGGCCGTTACATACCCTGTTTTCAATCTACGCCTGTAATTATTCAAATTTTATGGGTGCCTTGTAATAGAATTATCCTTTAAGGTTAATCGTATCATTTGTGAGATTGGTGTTCTTGCTAAGCTGACGGCGGTCATGTTCAATAAACAAACTTCCTTTAAAAGACCACAGTCGCGTCCATCCTACCTTCCACGGTCAATATTATTGACGGAATATATAATTATTGCAAAAACGGTAAATTTTACACTCCCTTTATGTTAAGTAATATATTGATCAATGTCGATATTGCGTCAAATATTGACCGTGTTTTGTTTTTTGGGGAACGTCAATATGCAAGTGATACTGATACGGGTTTTTTTTTGCAACGGGTGCCTAAATTGTTTAGGAAAGATTGTGAAAGTATTCTAAGTTCATGCTTCAACTCAGTCGTTGACTCAACTAATCACCTAATGACTCAATCACCTACCCAAAACTAGCTTACTCATTGATTCACTTACATTTGCGAAAACTTAATTGTCAACCGAGACCACCACGCTGAACTACAGTAACTAAACCCAAAGAGGCCACTAGTATTAGTAAGTTTAACTAATATTCGTACAAGTAATTTAAAGTTCGTATTTTACGGCCAGATTCTGTGACGCGACGCGTCGGTGCAATGTTCGCACCATTATTGAAATAACTGATGCGAATGCACAATCACACGCATGACGAGCATGACCAGTATTTAAATCAACCTAACTAATCATTTGTGAAGGTTAGACGGTTAATATTTTAACTTTGTAAGTAGTTGATCTCAGACTAAAAGAATAACATATTTGAGGTATTACTTAATTTACTTATTCGAGTGTGCAACCAAGATAGAGATAGAAAAAATTAAATGCAATGCATCTCAAACGTAATAAAAATAAATAAAGAGAGAAGCAATAAATAGGCACTAAAATTAATTATCCTGTGCGATGCCAGAATGGGTCCCAATATCAGCTCAGTGTAGCGGTATTATCATGCTGCAGTGCTAATTTCAGATCAGTTGAAGCCAAGAACAGTACATACCTACCTATAAGCAGCTCTGGATTTACTATAGGGGCAAACTATATGGCTGTTGTAAGATATTCCTTCGCTAGATGGGCTGCTTGCTCGTATAGTGCCCTTGAGTATTACGGTATGTTTGCTGTGATCGTACAATATTAAACACTCTGCATATTGACTTATGTTCATTTACAAACAGGTGTGTTAAATTCATGACATAGTACTTGGCCTCAGGTACTAATGTAAATAAACCCTAGGGAATAGCTTTGCTAGATCCGTTTTTAGAAATATCAGGACTTAAATGAGAATAGGCTGTACTGAAAAATCGGAACGTGCAACACAGGAAAATGGTTACAAGTTACAATTCTTTCATTCAAAATTATAAGGACAATTAAATAAGCATGCATAGTCAAGTGCTCTCACTGATCGGTACCTAAATGATCTATACCTATGCATCTATACCTACCCCTGCGGTAAACAATACAAACAGCGTTATAATTCTATTTGGCAATGCTACTAGGTACATAACATGACGGTAAACCTTCAAGAGAAGTTCATCTTTTGCAATGTTTTGTTTCTTAACTATCTTTGAGACTTTGTAGTGTTCCGCGAGATACCTCTCCTAGTTTTATTTCAGTTTTCAAGTTTATTTTAAAAAGAAGACTATCTTTTAAGTTGTACCAACGCTAACTCTTTCTGACGTAGAAGAATAACTTACAAACTTTATCTATTTAAGTAGTGAGACGTTGTACGTCTCGGTGCAGCAAGTTACAAGGGTTTTGTGGGTATTTTTTGCCTTTAATTTTAATTATTTATAATATAGCCTATGACACTCACAAATAACGTGGCTTCTTATTGGTAAAAGAATTCAAAATCGGTTCAGTAGATCCAGAGATTCATCATCTTAGCCAAAAGACGTCCACTGCTGGACATATGCCTCCCCCAAGGATTTCCACAACTTTCGATCCTGAGCAGACCTTGTCCATCGGTTGCCCGCAACCTTTACCAGGTCGTTGGTCCATCTTGTTGGAGGCCTGCCCACGCTTGGTCTTCTAGTTCGTGGTCGCCACTCTAGAACCTTTCTGCCCCAACGACCATCAGTTCTGCGAGCTATGTGCTCGGCCCATTGCCACTTAATGGAAGCAATTCTTCGAGCTATGTCGGTTACTTTCCCATCATGATCCAGAGATTACCCGCTACAAAATTACAAACTCACAAAAATTATCTCTTTACGAGTATTATATTAGTACCAATAGATATCCTCTTCACAAAGTTCATTTACGTCTGAAACATTTTTTGACTGTACTTAAGCAGTAATAAAAGTTATCCGTGTGGCGAACGATTAAGAATACAAATGTCATCATCCCGTTCCATCCCGAGGATGTCGTAAGAGTCGACATCATATTAAATATCACCATGCTATACATAGATAGGTAGCCTGATTATCTACTGGAAAGTCTGAATTTCATAATTTTACTTACGCATAAATCAATAGCAGACATTCAAATATGCATAAATATTCGAGTATCAAAGTGAATGTACACAAGCAAATACGCAAGATGTACTGCTTTGATTGATATTTATTGTTTTGGTTCTTGTCTTGGTATATTCAGCGGTTACAACTAAGCTCGAGAAAATAACAGCTGGTTTATTGGAACTTATTACATGTTGATTTTAAGAAATTATTACCGGTCTTGGGCAGAAATGGTATTAAGAAAACTTCAGATTGCTTTTAAGCGTATCTATGTCTGAGTGTATATATTACCACACAAATACGATAAACACATTAACAGACAGAACAGATAAAGCAATAAAATTTTAGTTGTTCTCGTTTATTCAGACTATGTACTAATAGAATCTAAAAGTTTTTATTTATCTTAAATTATAGGGTTACTCTCGATATGTTAATAATGTCATTTCAAATTATGTAAGTCTAATACCCCTATCAGAATTTGAATAGCTTTCTATATATTTAAAAATAAAGTCTGAAATGATTGGTTAAAAAAACATAAATGGAGTTATTTAAATGATGTGGGGTTAAGATGGTAAGTGATTACCATGACGCTTGCAAAATAAACACCAGGATTTTATGATGGAATTCGTTAAAATGCATCCTTATATAAGCTCTGAAAACCTGTACTCACACATACAAACACAACTACATCGCTGTGTGTAGTCAGTTGGCTGAGGTCTCCTGTAAGGTCCTTCCAGTCGGGCTTACTTTCTAGTATTGTGCCCTACCTCTCTCATCGGGCTTGTTTGTCACCCTAGTAGTATTAAAAATGTATCTAAATATTTATGGTACTGATATTAGTAGTATAAATATCATTGAAATGTAAAATAATCTAGCTGTTCTTTCTCTACCAACTATATACTTTGAAGATTCAAAGTCTGCAACTCTGAGCAAAGTAAACTTAAGTGACAGTTAAAGTATACAATACCGAAGTTATGTAAATCAAATAAAGTTAACAACTGCTTTATTCAAACCAAAACATGCTACAGTTAAGACTACACAAATTAAATTTATCGCTACTGATTTATTCTTGGTAGATTTCTTGAAAAGTCCCGTATTAAACCAAGCTAAAAGACAATTTCGCATTTAAAATATTATTCTTATAAATGCAAAAGTGGATTTGCTTGGGTTATTAATATTTTTGAGTACAAACGAAAATCATTACTCTTCTTTGTCGTCCTCATTGCGACGTCATACTACGAGACTCAAAGCTATGTGGTCTTTCAAAATGTGCAGCATGATATATTAATTACAACCATATTAACGTCTGCGGTGCTCTGTCTTAAGCGCGTTATGAGTTTATTTGGTAAAGTATCGGGACCTATTTAAGGCAATGCCTAGGTAGTTTGAAAAAGCTTTTTTTTTTATACTACCAAGTAGGCAAACAAGCATACGGCCCGCTTGATGGTAAGCAGTTACCGTAGCCTATGGACGTTTGCAACACCAGGGGTATCACTCGCGCGTTGCCGACCCTTTAGAAACCTTATAACTCCTTTCTTGAAGTTCCTCGAATTGCAGATAGACGAATAAATTCTAGTATAGATCCATTAGAGTTTATTCTGCGAAAGTATCGATCTCGCACAATATACTTATACTTGTAACCGCTCAAATTCATTGCTATTATATAATAAATTCGATCGAAATAAAATCGAAGCTTATGATTTACATTTATTGAATGATGAGTTATTATAAGGCAAAAACTGAAAATAAATGATCATCTATGTATATCTGCTAGCACGTAGCGTACCCAATCTGAGCCAGCAAAAACATCGCAACAATCTTATGACTCACATTTTCTACGAGCCTAACGTAACCGCGCAAAAAAAACTAGCGGACAGTTTTCTTCATATATAATAAATAAATTACACCCAGACACACAAATAATCGTGCTCATTACACAAATATTTGTTCTTCCTTACGAGAAAGAACAAATTGCTGTGTAGTGAATCTGAATATAACGACATTCAGATTCACTTACCACTATGGCAACGGGCCAGTGCTGCTATGTTTTATTGTATAATCTGCAGCTTTATGCTATTGCGCGCTTTTTATTTACAATATATTACTTTGTTACAGCTATACAACTTCTTCAACGCCTTGTTAAGTCACATGAAAGATACCAGTGGGCGTCCCTCTTCCGAGCGAACTTCGAGAACGGCATCCGTCCGTAAGTCACTTCAACTTGGCATTTTTACGATTAAGCAACAGTAACTGCATTAGATTTTATCTTAATGATGAGTCGTAAGTCGCAATCTGATTTGATGATCTTATTCGAAGAGATATCACAGCTAATTTATTAGTTGAAAATGTTTGGTTAAATACGCATCCCTAAATGGGTCCTAAAAACCTGTATTTACACACAGGAACAATTACACCGCTGTGTGTAGTTATTAGGTGTTTTGTAAGGTGGAGGTCGTTCCCCAGTCAGGCTTGCTCGCCGGTAGCATACCTAATTAAGTAATGGTAATTAATTCTAAAGTCATTACTGATCCACCAATTCGCATTAGGTCAGCGTATGTGGATTAAGGTCTAACCCCCTTTCTCTCTTAATAGAGGAGAGGAGACCTGTGTCCCGCAGTGCGACATATCATATGGGTTGCAGGTTTTATTATTATTAACTAGCTGACCTGGCAAACTTCGTACCGCCATTTTTTTTCTTTTCATTTTCTTCTAAACAAACTTTGTCCTGACACTAATAAACAAGAATTATCTAATTTTGTGCAGTTGATCGGAAGTTATGCATGTACATACATTTGGGGGTTTTCATTTTCATTTATATATTATTATAGGTTACCTAGCTGTCCATTTTCTTAAGCTGTGTGTTAACTATATTAGTCACCCAGCAGCGTTATAATTCTATTATAGTTACAGAAAGTTGACTTAAAGTTGTAACAGCAACTGAGGTTTATATTTGGACTAACGAAGATAATTTAGTTGCTGGTTTTATCGAATCACAGATACAAACTAAACTTTCAAACTACGAGAGCGTCCGCCAACGCCGTACTACGGCTTTTTGAAAAGTTACTTTACTTTTTTAGCTGACCGACTTACGAACTTCAGATACCGTTTGAAAATAGACATTGTTGTAAAACATAGCTAGAGAGAAAACTTTCATATGCATTCATCATCATCATCATCATCACCATAACTTGATGACGTCCATATGGCTCCACAAGCCGTATGCATAAAGTGTCTCGTATTTTTATAAGCTTTTATTTGACATAGAATGAATCAAATCAAATCAATTTATTTTAATCAATTTATTTTAATCAATTTATTTTAATATGAAACATGAATTAAAACTGAGTTTAATGAATGAATGTTTTGCTCAAGCCTTTTTTGTCGACTGGTAGTTGTGCGATTACTGATCATCAGGTTAGATGGGCACGCAAACACAGGCATTCTTCATTCGTGTTAAGTTGCCGTAGCAATGAATTAGAACAACGTTTATTCCGAAGTGTAATCACTGAATTAGGGCACCATAATGGTGAGCAAGCCCGCCTGGGGAAGGACCTCCACAGAAGACCACAGCCAATTATCTACACACAGTGGTGTAGTTGTGTTTCTATGTGTGAGTACCTACAGGTCTCCAGCGCTCATTTAAGGATGCGTTATGAAAGAAACGTTTTCCCATCCCAAGGATGCTTGTTTTTCACGCAAGTACCTAGTATTAAAAAAAAGAAAACCCTAGTAACTATCTTGGCCTGATCCAGGAATCGAACCCAGGACCTCGTGATTCACTGTAACGTACTTGACTAACGAGGCATTAACTCAAACAACGTATATAAATAAACCAAATAAAAATAAAAAATACTTTACGGATGAAAATAAAAAATATTACAGTCTTCCCCGCTGAGGCAATTTCATTTAGTGTAATATACTGTTCGCCCATTTTTTCGTGTTTCGTTTCTTCCCGTAGTTCCCGTTTTGTTTTCGTTGCCCAACGAGCTTCGAACACGCAACACTGCAGTATTTACACTTGTTTGTTTTAAAATTACCACACGGTTGGTGGTTACTGCGCCATTATTTTCCACGTGGACAAAAAAATATGATCCACAATAGGTTGTTCCGAGTCTGGGTGTACTTTGTGTCCGTGTATTGAGTGTTTGAAAAGTTTCCCGCGACACGGCTTGTTTTTAAGAGTTGATGTTGCAAAAAAACTGGACCCATTTAAGTTAAACTTGAACAAAAATGTTTCTCTTAAGAAATAAGGGCTCTTTAGTCTACTGATCTTGCTCGAACTGGACCCGCGGGTTTAGTTGACCTAATGTATACTTTGAATAGGTCATCTGAGCCCGTTTCATACATTTTATAATGTGTATAGACACCGAGAAAAGTGTTAGACATTAATATCGTCAAAACATTAGACGTAGACACATTGCATTCAAAAGTACATTTGAAGGTTTTAGCCAATCACAGTTTTAACTCAAAATCAAACTTATATATTCATTTAGGTAGATCAAATACATGATGCTTATGAACGTCATAAAAACAAATGCCAGCATACTTTTTTCCTACGGCCAATTCGCTGACTAGGGTAGGGCTCCGAGAAGAATTGGCAAGTAACTCGGGCCACTATTTTTAATCGCCAGAGTATAACATTTACAATTTGGTATAAGTTACAATATTAGTGATATCAAAAAGGGATGGAAATCAATTTAACATACAGAATTAAAATTAAAATAAGTATTTATAATATATGCGGTGGTGGCCGAGTGGGACCGTAACCGACTTGCACGCAAGAGGTGCGCGTGTTCCATCCCGGGTGGCAGTACCAATGTGAATTTAACTTTGTGGAATTTATATGTACTAATCAATTGATTCACCATCTGCTAACGGTGAAGGAAAACATGTCAGAATAAATTGTAAAGACATGTCTGATTCACTAACCCGCATTAGGTCAGCGTGTGTTAATTAAGGCCTAAGCCCTCTCTCACTCTTGATAGAGTAGAGGAGACCCGTGCCCAGCAGTGGGACATATATGGGTTGCTATAATTATATTATATAAGTATTTAATTAATAAAGAAACATTCACTCAATTTTAGTTTTACTATAAATCTGAACATCTGTATTCTAGATCGTATTGATGTCACGAGCTTAATTTAACTAACTGCAATGACCTTTGCCCCAAATGCACACAAAACGAGGTCTCTCTATTTTTGGATGGATGTGACACAAACTCTCTCTGGTGTTCGTGATTAATTTATTGGATCAGCCGCAATTATATCTCGCTAGGTTCATCAGACGTTGGTAATAATAATAATTAATGGAATATTCTGTAAATTTTGATGTAAAACAATTTATAAGTTAACACAAAATTTATATGAAAATAAAACGTGCACTAGAAACAAAGAGTATGTCCGAGTTATACTCGTAATTATTATTATTATTATTATTAGCCTATACTGTCCCACTGCAGGGCAAAGGCCTCCCCTTCCTTTTTCCATGATAGTCTATCTTTTGCCAACTGTAGCCAATCCCTTTTATAGGCGTCAAGTTCATCTCGCCATCTCATTTTGGGTCTACCACGTGGCCGCTGTCTGGTGTTTGGGACCCACTGCGTCGTTATTTTTGCCCACAGCTCCTCCGGCATGCGACTAACGTGACCCGCCCAGTTCCACTTTAGCTTGGCTGCTGAGTGGCCTACGTCAGCAATTTGCGTCTTGGAACGTAGTATTGAATTTCTAACGTGATCTGTTAATTTAACTTTTAGAATACTACGTTCCATTTTTCGCTGACAGACTGCGAGTGCGGACTTTTGCTTTTTGGTTAATGACCAAGTTTGCGCTCCGTAGGTGAGGGTAGGGAGAATGCACATGTCCATAAGTTTCCTTTTTAGGGATAAAGGAAGAGAACCTTTCAACAGTATTTTCATCGACCAAAAACTTCTCCAGGCGTTTTCAATACGTCGAAAGATTTCTTTATCTTGTCTTGCCTGGAAAGAGACTAATTGGCCGAGATATATGTACTCATGGACATATTCAATCTCCTCACCCCCAACTTCAACTTTCCGCGCAGCAACGTTGGTCATCAGCTTGGTTTTTCGCATGTTCATTCGCAGTCCGACTTCAAGACTAGCTTGGCTCAGTTGTTCGAGCATGAGGCCCAGCTCAGTTGCTGATGAAGAAAAAAGAACAATGTCGTCGGCAAAACGGAGATTTGTTAGTCTCTTTTCTCCAAAAACAATGCCTTTATCACGCCATTCAGTATTTAATTTTTGAAATATTTCTTGTAGGGTTGCTGTAAACAATTTAGGAGATAGCGGATCACCTTGCTTTACTCCTTTTTTGATTAGAAAGGACGGCCCAGTCGTATGGAGCTTAATGGCTGCTGTGCTATTATGGTATATTTTTTGAAGGAGGGCAATATATGTAGTATCAATTTCTTGTTTTTTGAGTGCATTAAATATAGCTGTGTGGGACAAACTATCGAACGCCTTTGAGTAGTCAACGAATGCAAGATACAGTGGTAGGTTAAATTCGTGATGTTTTTCTATTATTTGATTTAAAGATTGTAAATGGTCAGTAGTAGAAAGGCCACGTCGGAAGCCTGCCTGCTCAGGTGGTTGATGGAGGTCAAGTTTGCCAGAAATACGGTCTTCTATGATCTTTATAAAAAGTTTGTAGAGATGTGAGACAAGGCTTATGGGGCGATAATTACTGATATCAGTTTTATCGCCTTTTTTGTGCAACAATATTATATTGGAATGACAGAAACTACGTGGAAATTTACCGGTTTTAATAATTGTGTTGAAAAGGTTACAAATGTATGGTAACAAACTTGCTTCCCCAACTCTGAGTGACTCAGTTGTGATACCGTCGTCACCGGGACTTTTACTAAATTTCATGCTTTTTAAAGCTCGATGAATCTCACAATTAGTGACCATCGGGAAATTTTCTGGGCATAAGTAAGTTTCGTTTGTAAGCGGGTTATTTGATTTGTCAGAATATAACGATTCATAAAATTTTGTGCATATATCAATGATCTTGGTATGGTTTCCCTGTCTCACACCGTCTTTATCCACAAGATGGGTGATTGATGATTTGTTTACATCTATGCCACGCATAGCCGCCCATATACCTACTCGTAATTAGTTTTCCAAAATTTATATTTCACTTAAAGTTATTGCATATTATAAGAGAATTAAGGTTTATTATTTTGTTTTGCATAAATACTTAGTTAATTTAGTTAAGGTTTATATCTGAGTGACTTATGCAGATATTAAACTTAACCAACCAACCAGTTACATTTGTGAATTAATATATTAGCTGCTCTTGTTTGAAAGAAAATAAATATTATTTCAGTATCAACTATGAATACAAGAAATGTTATTTACTGATACTATATTAACCGTCTAACATATATCCACAATGATTATAAACAATTGTATAAAAAGTTGTCCTTTAAAAAAAGAAAAAAATAAATAAACAAATAATAATTGATATTCGTATAATATAAAAAAATATTGTTTGGTAAAGTAGGTAGGTAGGATAAATATAATGTGGTGCAGTTGTGTTCTGTGCGTGAGTACAGGTTTCCCGTGCAAATTAAGCACTGCATTTTAATGGAAGGTTTTCCTATCTCAGGGATGCCACATCATAACATAGTGTTAAATATTTTTGGGTTGGCAATACGCGAGTAATGTCGTAGATGATACAAGTGGACGTGGGCTACGGTAACTGCTTCACATCAGGTAGGCTTAACATTTGTTTATGACTGCAGACAATGATGTTATAGTAAGAAAGACGAAGATCGCACTAGCGCGCGGAAACTGTTACCGTCAACAAGTGGGTTCATTTAATCTATCACTATTTTATTTATTTATTTACTCTTTCTGTATCATTACATTTCGTATTATCTATCAAATTCATACTTGAAATCTATAAGCAAGTACGCACAAAACTCATGAGAACAAAACTGAACCACCTAGTTTAACCAAGTTTTTGTTTTACCTAGTTTAAAAGGCAGGGTTCACAATGAATTGTACATAGATTACCTTAACCAATAACTGTTTTCTATTATATCACCTAAAATTATACAGTACATACAATTTAAGTTCCTATGTAATTTTAGGATCAATAAACATTATTATTATTATGAACGATGCGCCCGCCGCGCCGGCGCCTCTCAGAATGTAGGTAGCTTATCTTTCTTTATTATATCATTGACTAAAGTAGTAAGTATAGAAAAAACTTACAGTCGTCGGCCTGTACATCTGAAGTAAAATCTTATTAGCTTCTAATGTAAACACGCATATCTGCTTATAATAATGTATCTAAGAGTGACGATCACACAAATTAAGTGCTTTTTACTCATCTCAAAAGTGCCCAAAGAAAATTTCACTTTAAAAAATTCAGTAAATGCTAACGAATTGCGTGATATTGTGTGCACACGCTATGTGACTAGAAAACCTCGCTCGCTTTAGAATTGAGTGCACGATCGCACTAAATAGGATCCAATCGAGCGATGTGATTTGAACTTTCAGTCAACGATTCGAAACTGTATTAACATTAAAATGCATTGGAATGACGTCAAAACATGCTGAACACCCCTTATATTTACTTAAATGTCTCCTGCAGTTGAAAACATGCTTTGTTAAATAAGTGTTTGTCTACATATGTTGAAACCCTTGTCTATATTGTTATACATTTGGCTATAATGGCTGTATTAACTTTGAAAAATATTAATACTTTTCTTTAAGTAGAAGCCACTGAATTTAATTAGTTTAGTGGCTTAAGTGGTTACCTCGCCAAATACCTCTGTGCGGCGTGTTATGGGTTCGATCCCAAGGCCAAGAATTTAGCGAACCTTAGATGGTTGTCCCGAGTCTGGGTGCACTTTGTGTCCATTATTTGTTTGCTTCTACAGTCCCCTAAAATAAGTATTTTTGCATCCACTACATAGTCCTCCGGCCAAGTTTTGCGTTCACGCGCTCCTGCATTGAGAACAGTCCACCTTATATCTTTAACAGTACGATTATTATGATTTCCATCAAAATATTCTATATAATATAAGATAATTCTCCAAAAAAGGAGAAAGAAAGAAAGCTGTTAATTGTTTTTATTAACTCGTCAAAAGTGTAAAAAATACCAACAATAGGCCATACCACTCAGTTATTTGCTACGGCATAAAACACTTATACCATAGCACTTCGAATAGTTTGTTTCCTGGCCCCAAAACATATAAAATTTGATGAAAAAAAAAGTCAAAACAAAACTTAAATACCACCGATGTTTAATAAATTAAATGTTTATTTATAAATCATTATAAATAAGGGTATTTAAAATAATATGAGAGTTTTAATTGCCAACCTAAAAAAATATTTTTGCGGTAATGTTGCTCTTCATGCGAAATAACATGCAAACAAAAATATTTTAACTTATTATAATAATTGTTCGTTTGAACGTAAAGTAATTTTACGAAAATTTCCACGTAAAGTGGAATACGAATAATTACGTGGAAATTTTCGTACCAACACGGTCATTCTACAAAACTGTCTTAGCTTTATTATCACCTAACCGTAACTTTGCTTGTGATAATATTGACAGTGGCGCCCAACGTGGGGCTACTGTAACAAGTAGGTATGAAGATCGTTATGTGAGCCAGAAGATATTCACTGCTGGACAGAATCTCCCCCAAGATTTTTTATAGTATAGCTTAGATATACTTTAACTGATAAGAGAAAATTTCAACTTATTTCATTTATTCGTTTAGGTTATTAGGTAACTCTTCTTTCTGGTATAATGTTCATAAATTGCTTCTGTTTTATATTAGTGTTCTTCTAAACAAGAAATATAAATATAATGATAACCAATTAATAATTAAAAAAAATCTGACTGCACGGTTAGTTCGTTTTTACCTCGCCACGCAGTGGTGGCGTGTTCGATCCCCACATGGGACTAAAATTGTGTGATCCACAAATAGTTGTCCCAAATGTGGGTGAACTTTATGTCTATGAATGTATGTTTGTAAAGACGACTCCTTTTTTAATGGAATAAGCCCTGTGTTGCGTACACAGGGCTTATTCCATTAAAAAAGGAGTCGTCTTTAAAAAAAAGGCAAAACAGTTGTTATAAATTTTATAGCAATAAATGTTTTTTTTTATTTATCTAGACGCGTTCGCGGTCTGCTCTGAGTACATGCATATATATTATCACCTCTTTGCTTTAATAACGTGACAGTCGAAAATTATAGCAATAAATATATTTTTTTTATTTACCTAGACGCGTTCGCGGTCTGCTATATGTACATGCTTATATCGCCTCTTTGCTTTAATGACGTGACAGTCGAAAACAGATTTTTCGGATATGTCAAGCTGCGTCTCGTAACGGTGTCGCGAAACCAGAGATTTTATCTCATCTAAAAATATGCGTACCGAGCTTAAAGAAGTTTTCACTTCAAAAGCATAGGTATCCGTAAATAAGTAACAATGTTTTTCTTTGATTTTGTTATAAGTAAAAATATTCATATTTGTACAAAACTCATCTTGTCTTTGTAGTGGAACAAGTGTTTTCGGAGGAATCGGACGAGGGTGGAGGCGTTGAAGAGACTGCACCCCCCAAACCTTCCCGCGGCCCCAACATTGAATTCCCACTGCAAAGAAAGGATATCGACTTGCTGATTGAGGCATTTAGAAAGAAAAAGGTAAGGTTCAATGTTTCCTTTTATATATATTTGTGAATATTTTTTTGTATAAACTGCTTTGGATTTGCAATACTGGATTAGGAAATGTATGTTTTGCAATCCTAATTAAAGGGTACAGAAACGCATATAGTCACCTCGCCACTAAAACCACTCCTTGTGGGTTTGATTCTCACACTGGCCTAATTATTTCTGTGACCCATTCAAAACGAAACTATCTATTTTTAAACGCTCGTCTTGTTTACTTATACAACGTTATTTACGGTAATAAAGCCAAATATTGCGGTTTGAAGTAAACAGTCTTGTAATCATCGAATTAATACGAAGGGTAGCGATTACATTAGCTCTTATCGTTCTCCAAACATCCTTGCATAATCTCTTAGTCTTTATTTACGACACTCATAACAAGCAATGGGTCGATCCTTATACCCTAAGATTTGCTCAAGTACCATGCTTGAGTTTGTATCTATAGAAAGAAAACTAAAGGAAAATAACCAACTTGACATATGTATGTGAGGTGCGACTTTAATCAAATTACCTACAAAGTAATCGGAGTACCTTCTACGAAGTTGAATTGTGCAATGAAAAAATTGCCAATGTTTTGATAAGTAGGCGCCTAATTTATCGAATTCTGATGGATTATATAATTTTTAATCTCCGACGCGACGCCGAGGCGTAAATACAGTGTTTATTGGAGGCACGTGTTCAAAGCTTAATATGTGTATCTTTGTATGTTTCTGTGGGATCGTAGCGGCTAAGTGTATCGAGATGCAGTTTTCTTTGTTTAACAGTTTATTGACTCCGATGGTTCTTATCTGATTTTTATGGAAATAGGTACAGCAAATTTTACATTTTGTGTGGTATTTTGCTAAATAAAAATTCCATTTAATATTTTTTTGTTTAACACGTTAATACTCATGCAGTTTTATGAATTTGTGAATTAGTCATGCTTTCAAAACTTCAAACACACGTACGAAAGGAAATGTCAATTGCCAGTTTTTATTTTCGCCGCCGTCCATGAAATGTCAATCAAAACATTTCATGTGCTGTGCAATATTACACTTTACGTACGCAGATTTAACAAGATCTATCGTTTTTACATATTTTGTACATAAACATATCACATAGCAAAAAATATACTGCTGTTTAAAAATATAGTTCCGCTTTATCATTAAAGCGGAACTATATTTAATAATGTACTTAAGGTTTTTTTTCTAAAAAAGAGCACCCGCTCTACCCGATTTTAGACTCGGAACAAACATTTATGAATCACACAAAGTTTTGTCCCGTATTGGAATCGAACCCACGACCTCTGGCTTACTCATGACTGTACAATATAGAGTTGCAATTACCCTACGGTGTAGTAAAACTAGTAATATTCCACAATAAGGCAGACGAAGGCCTTGCTACCTATTGTTTTTGAAATGATTGAAACATCAACCTTTCATTGATATGTTTACATTTCAGGAATCACATTTTTTTTTTTAAGTTCGTCGTTAGCAGCTGGCCACTTTCGAATAAAATAAAATATAGTTAAACTAACGCATTTTAGTGTTAGTTTGGACATATTTTTAGATAACAAGTTAACCATGTTCTCTGACTCATAATTAATTTTTAAAACGATTTATATTTTTATAAATTTACTTTGCTACACAACACACTCCTTAAGTTTTCTCTTTCTCTTTATTTATTTATGCGCAAATCTTTCATAAATGGGAAAGCACAAAGTCAAATCTGCTTTTAGGAGCTGTTTTCTTTACTAATGTAACTATATAGTATATCCGATGCCTTCTAGACGTCCCAGGATGTTGTTCTTGTAAAAGATCCTAAATAAATAACACGTAATCTGTTTTCTAGCACCGCCTCCATCCGAAACACGTCGGCCAGATACTAAAGGAGGCCACTCAAGTGCTGAAAAGGATGCCAAACATCAATGTGGCGACTACTTCTATCTCGAGTCAGATAACAGTATGCGGCGACTTGCATGGGAAACTTGACGACTTGTTGGTTATATTCCATAAGGTAAGTAGTTATGAGCTTCCTCCTTAATATGAGCTTCAAGGGTATGATGTGCATGTGTATGTGAGTGAGTGCGTGTTTGCGTGCCTGCGCGTGTTTGTTTTTTGTATATCAATATTAGTATACATCTACCCCTCTTGAAAGTGGCATATAAGTTAGTTGATTATACTAGAATATAAAAAACAATACATCGAAATCATAGAATTAAAAAGTGAGTGCTCACATGCATACAATAGATATCCTATTGCATGCTCACATAGGCTACGGTCACTGCTTAGCATCAGGCGAGCCGTATGCATGTTTACCACTAAACTAAGT
Source organism: Trisateles emortualis (assembly GCA_947095525.1). Taxonomy (NCBI): domain Eukaryota; kingdom Metazoa; phylum Arthropoda; class Insecta; order Lepidoptera; family Erebidae; genus Trisateles; species Trisateles emortualis. The sequence continues at coordinate 11,272,130 of OX352736.1, read as the reverse complement.
GTCGTTAACCTATGCCAAATCCCATACATTTGATTTAAATTCTATTCGATTCGACTAACGTTTATGCTACTTGTCTAGAGGGGCAGTCCCTCTAGACAAGTGGCATAAACGGTAGTCGAATCGAAATCGAAATCGATTTGACGTAACTCTACGATATATTGTCGTAAACTTACGTCAAATCCCATACATTTGCTTTTTTGACTTTTCGATTCGACGATTGCTTATGCCACTTGTCTAGAGGGGCTGTTCACCTAGAGACAAAACGCGTGAAACAATTTTCCGTACAGATTTTTGCATAAGACTAGAGTCTACGGTCAATCCATACTATAATATATATTATCTATACCTACTTATAAATGCTAAAGTGACTTTTCGTTACTTTTTTACGACTAAACGACTGAACAGATCTTAATTAAATTTGGCAAAGAGATAGATAGTACCCCGAGGAAGGACATAGGATACTTATATGGTAATAATCCATATAGTTAAAAGTACATGCTGACGTCCAAGAAAAGTTAAAGGATAAGTTAGATCAGAATTTATTTTACTTACCAATAATACTGTTTAATTGTAATGGGTTGTAGATAAATGCTAAGTAGCTATATACATATACATATGTATATTCGATCAAACAATGATTGTCCATTTATTGACTTTTAGATATAAAAGAGGAATTGTAAACGTTTTTGTGTTGATAGTAAACAAAAACACAATTGATTTCCAATCTTTTATTGTTGATATAACAGTAAAAAACGTCGCCCTTTCTCGATTTAGCTGCAATGTCAATATACAATGTACCTCTAGGTATTTATTTTTTGTGTTTACCTTTAACTATATTTTCTTAATGAAAAAAGATACACGTGTGGCGTAGTGTTTTACCTAAAAAAGAAAGAAAAGTTATCAATTATGTTAAATAAACAACCATTGAGGCGTGTATAATAAGGTTTTCATTCAAAATGTCACAGCATATCATTGCCGGTCTAGCGAGTTCGTTAAATAAAATCAGACACTACGAGTTCCAGCTAGCTCCTCTATAATAAATAAGCAGTAAGTGCAATTAATTGAACAGTTTATTAACTAAATGCAAAAGTAAAGTCTATTAAATATAAAATGTTGCATGTGGAACAGTACGTGTCAGAATTTATACTTTTTCCTATTTAATTGCTACTGGGACCTTGTTGTTAACTACTTTTATCAAGTTTTATACTCGGTTTACTTAATGGGGATTAATAGAAGTGAAGGCCAATGGTTTGTTTACTGAATGGCCAATAGCAAGGCTAGGTATGTGAAGAGAGTTTATACCCAGCTTTCAGGGTGAAAACATGGTAATATTAGTTGTTATTAGATTTTAGTCGGCCATCTCTTCCTGTATCATAAGTAACTTATTCTCTATTATATCCATATTTGAAATCCATACTTATATTATAAATGCGAAAGTGACTCTGTTTGTTAGATTTTTTTATACTACTCGGGTGGCCCGGCTGATGTTAGGCAGTTACCGTAGCTTATGGACGCTTGCAATACCAGAGGTATCACTTGTGTGTTGCCGACCCATTTTTTTACACAAGGCCTTTAAGATGGAGTATCGTGCGTTTTGAAGAAAATAAAACTTTTTTTGCATCCCTAAATGAGTGTTGGAAATCTTTAGTTCCCTTTTCACGACTAACGACTCTACGAATCTTGATGAAATTTGGTAATGAGATAGATGGTATCCTGGGGACGGACATCGGGTACTTTTTACCGCTATAACCCACGCGGGCGGAGCCGCAGGCAATAGTTACTCTAGGTATACGTAGGTACGCACAAAACTCGCCGCTAAATATAAACGAAAGATAATATAATAGAGAAACGTAGATGTGATATACCTACGCCTTTTAGGGAATAAGGCGTCATTACGTCATTACCAAGCAAGTAATTTTTGTTTTTAATTACAAAAATGCATTGCATAAGTGGGTGCCGTAATTTTCCTAAATATGCAAATAAACTAAAGTAGTGTATGTAACCGAGCACTGTAGACAACGACATTCGTTTTCCTTATAAATTGTCTCGTCAATCGTTCTAGTATTTGTATTTTTCATCGGATGTGTTGACTCGATATGTCAATTCCTTTTTGTGTTGCGTGCTGCCCTTAGAAGTGTAACAAATTGCGCGGGAAAACAGGCAGCTGACAATACCCTCAGCTAGCTACAACTATATAAAGTAACAAGAATATAGTTAACATATATGTTAATACATGTTAACTATATACTTATATATTCGCCTCCTTGTGTGTGTTCTACCGCCTTTACAATGGGCTGTGTTCTGAGGAATTGTTCGAGATGATGCACACGGCCACATTTTATCAACGCACCTCTCGCCACCAATAGGGACATCATCCTCACAACCTTTTACCGCAAACATGCCGTACCGTAAGATTCCAGAGGAATTTCTTACCACGTACGATAAGGTTGTGGAATGAGCTGAAGAGAGACTATAGCATGGGGTTCTTCAACGCGTGAGTGACACCCCTGGTGTTGCAAACGTCCATAGGCTACGGTAACTGCTTACCATCAGGCGGGCCTTATGCTTGTTTGCCACCTTGGTAGTATAAAAAAAAATACATTCTTTTATTCCTCGATAGCCAAATCAAGAGCCTAATGCAAGTGGATAAAAAGGCTAAATGAGACGAATAATTTGTCTACTGTTAGATTCGATAATTAAACAAACAGTGGTAGCGCCTAAGCAAAGAACTGGTGACTCAGGCTGCTCCTTTTAATGCCATAGGTATAGTAACAATATTTGTAATGGCACAGAGAGTGAAGCAACCAAAATTAACATAGATAAAAATATGGAGTACTAGTTGTTGCCCGCAGCTCCGCCCGCGTGGATGTCGGTTATCGCTGTAAAAAGTAGCCTTTGTGTTATTTCAGACCATAATCTGTCTCTGATTATGGTCTGAAATTTCATCCAGATCCGTTGAGTAGTTTTTACGTGAAAGAGTTACAAACATCCATCCATCCATTCATCCATACATCTATCTATACTTACAAACTTTTACGATTATAATATTAGTAGGCATGTTCTGTCAGTTTTACTTTGCTGTCTACCAATTTTAGAGTTAAAATTAAATTTAATGATTCCTTTATAATACCAATAGCAATTCTTATATGGCCCAGTATACTCTGGCACAGGTATCTTCTCCTCCTCCTCCCTTCTCAATCAAGAGAGAGAGAGAGATATTCGAACGCGCTTGTATTGTTCCCAGTATCGTAAACATCAATATGCTACAACTTCAACGTACTTACCGTCGAAGGGGCAAAATTGTTAGTCACCTTAGTTGTATAAAAAAAAGTTAATCCTCCATAATTTTCACTACAAGGAAGTCTGTAAAAAACCAGCAACGCTAGCAATATTATGTTGGTAAACGCGGTCTATTACTTCACGTCTTGTATATGTAGGGTTTCGTTCAAGTTGTTTTTCGCTGATGGTCATTAGTAGTAGTTTGACGTCAAGAGGGCGACAGGTCGGCCCCGCGAACCACATCGTACGGTAAACAGCGCCGGCGTAGGGAGCGGCGCACGCGTCATCTAATTGGTGCCACCGTGCCACGGTACCAACAGTCGGTCGCGGTTTGATTGATAGACCGCCTGTTACGCCGGACGACCTCGTTAATTCGCAGACATTGTTTTCCTACTGTTATTTCCGTCTTCAAAACGTATACACAAACCACTTGAGTACTATTAAGAAACTTTTATTAGGGTGAACAATGTTAGTCATAATTTTTTATTTGTATTTGATGTTATGTTTGTTAACCCTCACTTATACACAGCTAAATAACTATGGACTGTAGTGTATATTTGTAAATACAGGTCTTCGATGCTCATTTACCTTTCTCTTATCACTGGGTAACATTTTGGGCGACAACGCACAATTAGTCCTCCTTGTTTTGTAAACGTCCACAGGTGACGGTTACTAATAAATAATAGTAATATTTTGGGACAACTCACACGCCGTTATCTGATGCCAAACTAGGCAGAGCTTGTACCATGGCAACCAGTCAACTGATAAACATGCACAACATAGATAAATAACATCCAGACACAGAACAAACATTCATGCTCATCACACAAAGATTTGTCCTGGGTTGGAATCGAACCCACGACCTCCGGCTTAACAGTCAGAGTCACTAACAACTAGATCAACAGGCGGTTGTATGCTTATTTGTCATCGTTGGCACACCTCAGAAGCTCGCTACACTATTTAGTGAATCCTTACATCTGCAGCAGTGGCTATATAACGTCACTTACGCAATCTCCTCGAATAATCTATACGCACTAGGCTACGGTTTTATAATCATTATCCTTTCGGTACGCAAACCCTGTTTTATTTAGTCACGGCCACGTGACACACGACTGATTCTATTACAACTAATTGGCGATTATCTCGACATTTCTTAAATAACCTTTGACATTTACGGGCAGTTGGAGCGTTTTTACAATATACGATACGATATTGGTATCGTACGTTGAGAGTGGTGATCCGATATCTAACACCATGTAGAATATATGTTTTTTTTACATTAGTAGGATGGCAAAGAAGCATACGGTTCGCTTGATAGTAAGCAGTTACCGTAGCCTATATACGCTTGTATCCATAGGCTATTGTATCCTTAAAAGAAATAACACCGAGATTTTGTGACTGATACATACCTATACTGAAGTCGTACTGAATGATAAAAAAAAACCTTTCGCTACCAATTGTGCTATTTAAGTTCTTACTCCTGGGTTCGAATTTGCACAATTATTAGTGCGCTGGGTCGGAACCTGAGAAGCACATACTCGAATCCTTCTCCAGGCTCAAATTCCAGATTGCTCTAAATATTTATTATTACTTGTTTTGATATCGTAATAAATCCGATGTCAATATCATATCGTACAATGTAAAAACCCTTCATCATAACTCACTTGTCAGTTGTATTTTTTATGATGCGATTAAATCGGATCATGACAAATATCGGTTGTTGTGATACGACCCTCCTGTTTTTACAAACTGTCTATTTGTATAAACTCAATTTAGGTAACCGTACCCATTTCCACTGGACCCAAATCGTAAAACGTATCGTTGTGTGCTCATATAGACAGAATATACTGTCAGATATTAATATTCTACTGTGGGCTATGTAGGTAATAAACGCCCATTATACCGAGTAAAGAAAGGGTGCGATTAAGAATAGTTATTTGTGTTAGCATGTTATAGTTTTCAATATTTTGTTAGTAGTGTGATGATTTTAATCAAGCTAGTAACATTTAGAGGTAGGGCACCAGACTAGCGAGTAAGCCCGACTGGGGAAGGACCTCCAGCTTACAGAAGACCACAGCCAAATAACTACACACAGCAGTGTAGCTGTGGTCCTGTGTGTTAGTACAGATCTCCAGCGCTTAGGGATGCGATTTGAAAGAAACGTATTCCTATTCCAGGGAAACTCTCATCTTAAAGCCCTGGGGTAATAATAATAATAATAATAATATAATAATAATAATCTTTATTGTGCTAACGATAACATTATAAGTTATGGCTTAATTACTTAAAGTACTTAAATATAGCTAGAATGTACATAAACTATATCTATAGCAACCGTACTAGGTCATAGACCTGTGTTACAGCTGCTATGCCCACCCTTTTAAAATTATTTTTATAATTAGCACTTACATTCTTAAGTATTAAAATAAGAATAAACATAATAATATTACAAATCAACACAAGTTGAGAACCAAAATGGAACAAAACCTAATTTACAAAAACAAAAACAATTTTTAATATTATGGAATACTCAAACACGAATATAAAATAATATACAATAATAGTTATACAAATCGGGTAGATTATAAATAAATTACATACATATAAAATATTATGTACCCAACGCGCCGGCCGGCGGTGCGCGTCGCGTTGCTGCCTAGCAGGTACGACATGACGCATTTGCCGCGGTCGGGTTGGGGTATGGTACAAGTCATATCCGATGGACGGGTATATGACAGGTAATACATACAACATTAAAAACAAGTATAGGGAAATATGTAAATTATTTGCACTCATTTAATAACAGCAAATAGTTTCTCAGTTTCACTGTAGTCAAGAGACATTAGATAATTAATTAGTGATTGTTTGCATTTAAATCTAGTTTGCGTATAAATGGTGATTGATTTACTTATTCTATTATACAAATAGGGACCCAAAAAGCATATGTGCCTGAGGGCATATGACGATAAAAATCGTTCCGTCGGTATGATACGATCCTTTCTCCTTACGTTTTGAAACTTTGTAGGATCATACACTACGTTTGCATGAATCCTGAGAGTAGTGTTAACTATGAACAATTGACGAACCGTTAGTACTCCTGTTTCAGAATAAAGCTGCGTGGTGGGGTATCTAAAAGGTTTTGACAGCATTACTTTTATAATAGCTCTTTGAGATCTTTCAACACGTAAAAGATAGCTTTTATATGTACCCCCCCAGACAGTCACACAGTACGTCAACAGTGATTGGCAGAGAGCATAGTACACTGATTTGATTAACTCCGTAGGGATATGTCTTAGCCGCTTAAAAATTGGTAGTAACTTTCGGAGCCTACCCTTTAAACTATTTATGTGATCATGCCAGCTCAACAAAGAGTCCAATGTTATACCCAGGTATCTAATAGATTTAACACTATCTAGGCTTAGGCAGAGACATGTAGAAGCGGAGGGATTTGCACAACTATGCACTTTTATAGCTATAGAATCTTGGATGTTTTTTTTTAATTTTGATTTAGAAAAAGCTACGTACTTTGTTTTGGCAATATTCAAGGTAAGCAAATTGTTCCTTAGCCAAGACATAACCTCTTCAAGTCCTATCTCGGCTAATTGGGTAGTTTTTTCCCAGGAATAGGAACTAAACAACAAGACTGTGTCGTCTGCGTAGGCTATAATTTTGCAACTAGGTATACTGAGACTGCATAGATTGTTGACGTAAATAAGGAACAAAATCGGACCCAGAATGCTGCCTTGAGGCACCCCGTATTCTATACTGGACTCTTCACTTACCATATTATCAATTTTAACTCTTTGGGTTCTATTTGCTAAATAGTTACCAAAAAGGTTTAACGTAGTACCCCTAACACCAAGTCTTTCCATTTTTTTCAAAAGCATTGGTACAGAGACAGTATCGAACGCCTTTGCAAGGTCCAGAAAGATACCGATACATTTATTATTTTTATCAACTTTGCGAACAATAAAGTCAGTCAAAGATAGGACAGCATCCTCCGTTGATTTCCCACTAACAAATCCAAACTGATTTTCTGAAATTAAATTAAATTTTGTTAAATATGATTTTAAACGATTACTTAAAAGGCGTTCTAATATTTTTGATAATGCTGTTAAAATGCTAATAGGTCGATAATTAGTGATACTGTCTCTGTCACCACCCTTATGAACAATGGGTTGCCAACACGCAAGTGATACCTTTGGTATTGCAGGCGTCCATAGCCTACGGTAACTGCTTAACATCAGGTGAGCCAATGCTTGTTTGCCACCCAAGTAGTATAACAAAAAACAATCTGCGCATGAACAGCGCTAACTTTGTCCAGAGTAGTGACGGTAACTTCTTGCATTTTACACGGCTTTATCAGTATGTAACTGCTTACTATCAGGCAAGCCTCCATTTCCTACTTTGTTGGTTTAAGGAACAACCCAGCTTACACGCTTATCGACATCGGGCAACTCTTTCATTAAGATTTCATAGGACGCGAAACTAGTTCAGTAGGTACAACAAACTTCATAGACTCGAATTCTCAAACCCCCGCTGCTCATAATTTAATAACTTGCAGAATAAATCTAATATCATAAATTAATCTTGAATATTCTCTTGCGATCTTGTGGTTAGTTGAAATATCAGTTTTGCTTTATGTGTTTGTTTATATTGCTACGGATGACAAATAGGTGTACGACCCGCTTGATGGTAATCTGTTACCGGAGCTTATAGACACTGGCAATAACAGGTGTATTCGAGAGAGGCCACACTATGCGTTAACGGTGCGGTCGGTGTTGCACCGTAATGAACTATTTATTTATTTATTAAACTTCATGCACATAGGTACATAGGCGGACTTAACTACTATTCTTTTTTTTAAACCAACTCCCCCACTATAGAACAGGCTCTGTGTCGCGGGGGCCTTTACAAACATATAATTAACGGACACAATTTACAACCAGACTCTTTGTGAGTCACACAAAGTTTTGTCCTGTGTGGGAATCGATCTCACAACCTTGTGCACAGCATGCGCATACTGCGGCCAGTGGACCACCAAGGCAGTCCTCTCGAAGTATAGGATGCCACACGGGTGGTGCGGCATCGCGCCACCGCACCCCAACGCTGTTTACATACTTACGTACAGGAATACAACTTCAGCACTGGCATAATTAGCTTTGACACAATTTATTTGACTGTGGTATCATCAAGCAAAGTTTTAATAGATTTTTACAGTCGGCCCTAAAGCTACGGTAACTGCTTACTATCAAGCGGGCAGTATGCTTGTTTGCCTCCTTAGTAGTAGAAAAATGTCCTTCGGCATTCGGCAATGCTCTTTTGTATGGTGCTCTACAAATTTATTTTGAAGGATAGATCCTTCAAAATAAATTTGTTTACAGCTTATATATCTTGATAATGTTTTCATAAACGTTGCAGCTATTAATACAGTCTGTTTGGATTTTACAAAGCATAATTTAAACATTTATCTTGACCTTTGTCCTTTTCGGTTCAAGCTTCATGTGTTGGTTTTGTGAACCCCAAGTGGATAATGTTGGTTTTTTGTGGTACGACCGCTGCGCACGTAATATATCATTGCGAAGAGGGCATTGCATGTATCTTACAATAGAAATAAATAAGGACTGCGATTGTAGTTTGTTATTTCAGATTATAACGAGCAAGGATTTATACACGTATTTGGTTAGGTACGTCTCTAGATTAGACGCAATCGAGATAGAGAAAAAAGGTTGAGAAAATGTACCTGTACCTACAGTAAGCGCCATACTATCGCCAAGCTATCAAGGGCGATGTTACGGAGCTTAATGCTTCGAAGGGCACGTTAAAACGCGGTCCTAACTGTTAAAGCTGCATTTCCAGTAGAGGTGTGCGAGGATACGTAGCGAGGGATTAACCAATAAAGTTAGACTCAAACTCATTTATTTATGAGTTTGATTTTGTTGTACAATAGATAATATCGCTTTATTTGCCTAGCCTCGTTCAGCACTAGGTAAATAAAGAGATTCTATTGATTCTTAACAAATACATCCCTCGTTTCGCACCTTCGCAACGGTGGAAACGCAGCCTAACAGTCGTTAGATTACGGCAGAGACTTTTATATGTGATCTAAACAACTCTGTCATCAGGCCACTTACGACTCGATGGAAAAAACAGCTGACACGAACCATTTTATAAAAAGCTTAGAAGATATCTTTTCATTGGGTAGTTCTTACATTTCGGCAATACACTTGATCCTAAAAATACTTACTAATACCATATTTAGATAAAAACATCTCCAGTGCTCATCATAACCGAAACATCCCCAAAAGTTGACTGGTAGATAATGCCTCAGGTATTAAGTCCGCTGTACAATTATTTTATGTTCAAAAAGTTTAAATAAATAAATAAACATTATTTGTCTTATTTCAGTATCACCCCATGACAATGTATTTTCATAATATTCTGAATACTGTTCGCACCTACTTACTAACACCTACATGTTATGTTGTACACAGGCGTACATTTTAACACGGAATAGGCGGAGTCTCTAGGTGGACAATGTGTACTCGACGTCAGCAATGTAGCCTACATTCTACATTGTTAGGATAACTTTATTGGACTTGCTGCATATATTACTTTGATGGTTGTACAGAACGGGCTGCCGTCTCCAGAGAACCCATACATATTCAACGGAGACTTTGTTGATCGAGGCAAAAAGGGGCTGGAGGTGTTCCTACTGTTGCTGTCTTGCATGTTGGCGTTTCCCGGAGGAGTGTTCTTGAACCGCGGCAATCATGAAGATCTCATTATGAATTCTAGGTTAGTAACACACAATATACTTGCTTTAAAATTTGCATCGTCAGTGGAAAAAAGGCTTAAGACTAAAAACTTTTATAAGTATTTTAACATTAATTCTTATAGTACATGATTCAAAATGCCTAACAAAGTTTCTTGTCTTATGTCTACTGAGCTTATAGATACAGGCAGCGGTACACAAAACATAACTTATTCTCTGTTTGGTTGGTAAACTTTACTAGGCTTGAGAATTTCTCAGGTCTGCAATATGCATGTCATATAGATGTAGCATGTAATAGGTTAGCTAGTTGTGACGAGTGACGACTGTCAACTCTATGTTTAGGGCTGATGGTGAAGTCCTAGGTTCGATTCCCAAGAATCCCAAGTCACGTTGTATCATTGGGTTTTACGATAAGATTATTGTCACCGGTAGCACAGAGTCTATTATTCTCGTCGCCTATTATAGCAGTAAACCGTGGGTATCACACTCTCTACACATTTGGGAAAAAAGGTGATGCCTGTTATGTTAATTCTCAGCTTATGATCCAAAATTTTGATAACAGACTGCTTTTATTTATTAAACACAATAGACTGACTACGCTAAACTAGAACTTAAATAGCTCGTAGCATATTTCACTTTAGTGAAAAATGGCGTAGATAAGATTCATTTTTGTTCAGCGTTTGTTATCTTATGCCAATAGATTTAAGGTCGAAAATTGCAATAGCAACCTTGTATAATATATAGTATTGCAGTAGCAAAAAGTAATGTATTGTTTCTCATATGAAGTGAAAATTGGATGAAATTTCCCATATTTCATAGACACTTATTGCTCTAGCATATTATTATATATACCTATATTATAATGCTGAACATTTTCTAGTTAGGATGTTATGACTTGGGAAAAAATCACGATTTTTTTTCTTATTGAAGTACATTGCTTACGCATTATTTAATAAAAATAGAAAGTGAAAATTGAATTTTGTGACGTACATCTCGTAACACGTGACAAAGAAAGATATAACATGGGGAGAAGGAGATAAAGAGCTTTACATGTACACGTTTTATATTTGACGCCATGAGAATGGAGTGGATGTATTTCGTGTTCGTGTTCCCGAACGTTCTGTTAATTAAGCCATATGTAAATTGAATGAAAGAATCTGGCAGTCTGCTGACGTCATCGTTTATAATAATACACGAACAATACTGCACACTTATCTCTCTTTTGCGTTAATTATAAATGTTAAATTCTATACTTTTCCGTCTCGATGACGTAGTATAAAAGCACAATGAGTTGCGACTGTCACACTGAATTCAGCTTTTAATAGACCGTAAAATTAATCACCGTTTATTGTTCAAATAATTCTAACAATACATTTCTGTTTAGGTACGGTTTCATAAAGGAAGTCCACCAGAAATATCGGGTAAGTAACAACAAAAAACAGTTTTTAATTCCTTTTTTTAGAAGGATCATGCTTTAATGCTCAATGCCAGCTTTTCATGCTAGTGTGAGTAATATCAGCCATGGGTGCATAGGATCATGATTCATCATTGCATGCCGTGTTATGGATTCGATCGCTACACCGGACAAAAAATTGTGTGATCCACAAATGTTTGTTCGAAGTCTGGGTGTACTTTGAGTCGATGAATTGTACGTTAGTAAATCCCCGCGCCACATTGCTTGTTTTTTAGTGTGGGTGTTGTCTTCAAAAAACTGTGACTTATACCAGCCAATTTTGAAGAAAGACTAGCTAGCTTGTCTGAGAAAAGACTTATTCATGTGAAAGTACTACTTACGTACGCGTATAATCCAAATTACATAGAGGATGACTTACCGCCACAATACCCTTCCAACATTATAAGTTCTTAAGACGTGTTCTGAATTTCCTTCGAAAGTTTGAGCAGTTATATTGGCAAGAATCTATTTTATGTAGGTTATACATAAAGGGTAAAAATATGAGGTTCATTTTATTATGTATAGCCGTTGGATACAAAACGGTGATCGCAACCAATCCGATAAAAGGTGAGCCGAAGTGAATCTAATTTGGAATATCGCGAATTTGGAACGGCTGTATTTTGCTTTTACTGAAACTGAATGCGATGTGATATCTATACTATCTATAAATTATTATAAATGCGATGGTTTGGATGGATGCACATATAAACATGTTACTCAATCACGCTAAAATGGTTAAACGGATGCAAATGAAATTTGGCATAGAAATAGAATATAGTCTGGAATAGCGCATAAATTACTTTTTATCCCGAAAAAAAACTGTTTTCCTGAAATTGTAAGCGCGGGCCGCGGTGGAAACTAGTGAGAGATAAATTATAAAATGTGAATTCAAAAATCTGAACAGCGTAAACAAACTCTTCCCTTGTTTAAGGTTTTAGATATGTTTATAGGTTTTAAGTAAGCTTTTAGATTAAAAGATAAAGGTACTATGTATCTATACCTATATATGTAATTGCTTGTACTGATCGGCTAATTCGCCCAGAGCCTAAACCGCTGAGGCTACAAAATTTCCACAAAGTTTTTTAAATTGACGAAAGTGAGCACGAACAAAAAAAAAGTTATTTAACACGCTAAGTCTAAGCTAAGTTGGGGTGAGCCGCTAGTCTTTATATATAATTCTTTGGTACTTGTGTATGTTACTGAACTCTTACTAAACGGCTGGACCGATTAAGATGTTTTTTTGTGTATTTGAGTGAATGATTTAAACTCATAATTAATTTTTGTTTTGTTGTCATATCACTAGTGCTAGGCACTTACATTAACATAATATATTAGATTTCTTCCAATTATGTCGTCCAATATTGACCTTTCTATTACGATTTGACAGCTATTTGCCAATCATTCATCATTTAAAAGATCTAATAAAAATAATAGGGATCTGAAAGAGCATTTCATATCAACATGTGTATGGTTCTATTAGTATGACGTGATGTAATATTTCATAGCTATTGAAAGATTGGAGTGACATGTCTCGAAATCCAAGACAGTCAACAGATATATTTTGACCTGTGTCAAGTGAGAAAAAGATATATACAACGCTCTTCAATATAAATAGTGTGCTTTATTTATAGCACATTCACTCTAAAATATATTTCTTCCTTTCTTCTTTATACGTATTATAAACCAAAGTGGCTCCCGCTGTCTCTACGCCTAGATTTTATAACTACGCAACGGATTTTAATGCAGTTTTCAGCAATAGATAGAGTTATTTAAGAAGAAGGTTTATATGTATTTAGCGACAGGTCCATGCTTCGCAAAGGTGTACATTTATTAAGTTTTCTTAAGAATCCCGTATTTATTTTTCATTAAAATTTATCGTATGCTACTCGCCGATAATGTAATTTTTTTCTAATGTTGAAAAAAATTTCAAAATTGGTCGAGTACTTTTTGAGTGAAATCGTAATAAACAAACAAAAAATCAAATCTATCTCTTTATAATATTAGTATAGATAATGCATGCACAGAATTAAAGATAAATCCACAAGAAACAGAAGCGAAGCGGGGGCGAAAGCTTCACGTACAACATTTTCCACATCACAATGATTCTATTGCTATTGCGGATGTTATAAGAACAAACTGTTAAACATAGCATAGAACGAAAATAGATTGAAATTTTCAATAGATTTTCCAATCATGGTACCATTGTATCCACAGTTTATGAAGCAAGCATGTAAACCCAATTGAATGTGAAAAAGAAACTATTGAATAATATATATTTAGAAATAAAGTCTTGAGTATTTGAACTTTATAAAATCTGAAAATACGTCTTGTATGTTTGTTCTCAGAATAAGGTTTTTATAAAATCTTTAGGACAAAGAGTGTCTCGAGCGTATTTGTCTTGGAAATCAGTTTAAGAGGATTTATTCTTTTTTGTATTTCAAGTGAGTTTATATCCTTGAAAGGGTACCTATTTGGTGTTAGGAAAGGATATAGTGGTACACAGGTATGTGACCTTGGATCCTCGAGCTGCCAAGATTATATTCTGAATCCCTTTATGATTTAAGTGTGTTCTTGTTCTTGGCTCTTTAGTCAACTGATCCCGCTCGAACTGATCCCGCGGGTTCAGTTGACCTAATGTATATTTCGAATTGGTCAACTGATCCCGTTTCATAAATTTTATAATTTGTATAGTCACCGAGGAAATTGTTTATATCGCCAATACACGTTGCTTTAAGTCAAGGCAGGTAAAGGTCATTAGAATACGAATACTTAGATTCAGCCAATCACAGTTTTAGAACGGTACTCGTACCTGCAGGATAAGCGTGTCAGTGTATTTAATTAGTCATTTGTTACCATTGGTTTTAATTAGCTAGGTACCCATTTTAATTTCCTTTTTAAGGTTCCAAAGCAAAATGTTTAAAAAGAATAATTATGGTGAGATTGTTTTTGTCTGTTTGTCATACCTATGTATATCTTAATTTGAAATATTATTAAATAAATACAGCCTCATTTATATAATTAAATAAATATCATTGTATTTTCGGTAGTTTCTGTAATATGTATATTTTTATTTATTTAAAAAAAAAAAACAAATATACGGGTCGACTTGAGAACCTCTCTTTTTTTTTTTCGTCGGTTAAAAAGACAACTCCCGCACTAGGGAAGCTCTGTGTCGCGGGGGACTTTACAAACATACACCGATAACGGACACAAAGTACACCCAGACTCGGGACAACCATTTATGGATCTCACAATTTTTTGTCCCGTGTGGGGATCGAACCCACAACACGCCGCGCAGTAGTAAATGGCGAGGTAACCATTTAAGCCACCGAACCAACCGTGCAGTCAAATATGCAAGTAATAATGATATACGTCATTATATAAGTAGTTAGATGTATACCTATATCTTCAGTAAATGCTGACCTCAGCTTTGTATACATTTATTACCTCATTTCCTCACATTACAGAGGCAGCCCACGTTTTTATATTTCCCATTGAACGTCACGGAGTTACCCTCTGAGTTGAGTTATTATTGTTGACAGAAATGAATTTATTTATATATTCAAGTTAACAACAGCCACAGTTACAAATATTATCACCCGATCATGTACACAGAATATCGGTCAATAACAGTTTTCCACAGATTATCTATACTATATTATAAAAAGGTAAAGTTTGTGACGTTGTAGGTGGTAATCGCTTGATCTACTGAACCGATTTTGAAAATTATATTACGAATAGAAAGCCACGTTATTTGTGAGTGTCATAGGCTATAGTTAATTGATAAAAATATTATGAGACCCCAGGAAATACCAACCGGGCGAAGCCGAGGCGGGCGGCTAGTAATCTATAATTTTATGCTGCATGTAAATGCAACTGTGTCAATCAATTTAAACGTCAAAAATATTTACAATTGCTACAAGATCTACGTCATAATTGTGAATGTTTTACATCTACGTTACGTATCTAGTACGTTAGTAGGTGACTCAGTTAGTATCCCTTGAAAACAGTATTTTCACATACGTTCAGCATAATAAATTCGGTTTAAAACACTGAAGTTAAAACATACAAAAGCACATTATATTAAAAACAGCGCATTTGAAAATGTAGTTATGTTAAAAGCTGCAACATTGCGTCAATTAAATTTATTATTTGTACAAATATAACAAAATGAACCTATTTGTAATGACAGAACGTTGAAAATTGTTTGACGAATATTTTTTGTGGAACAGCAATAAAGTTGTAACTACTAAATTGTTGGTGGTTCTGCGATTAAAATGTTTTTTTATAAGCTTTTATTTAACTTGCAATGTACGTTAGTTTGTTACTATCTCGTAAGCAAGATTTTGACTTCTTATTGGTGACAAATTGGTATAATTGCGTACTTTAGAGACTATGAAATGCTATAGTATATTAGAGCTAATCTGGTGATGTACTCAGAGGAGGACCATAGGAACTTCTCAACGAAACAGTATAGCCTCATGGTCTTTGGTCTCGTAAGAAGAAACGCTTAATAAAAAAAAAAGTAAAACTGTAAACTGTATATATGTACAAGTAACCAACTTGCACGCAAGAGGTGCGAGTTCGATCCCGGGTGGCAGTACCAATGTGAACTTCACTTTGTGGAGTTTATATGTACTAATCAAATGATTCGCCATCTGCTAACGGTGAAGGAAAACATCGTGAGGCAACTCACATGTCTTAGAAGAAATTCTAAAGACATGTCAGATTCACTAACCCGCATAGGGCCAGCGTGTATGAATTAAGGCCTACACCCTCTCTCTATCTCTTTCTCGATGGAGGACAGGAGACCCGTGCCCAGCAGTGAAACATATATTGGTTTCTATTTTTATAAACTGTGTTTTTTATATTTTTTTAATATAAACATTTTTGTTCGTATTCAGCACAACGCGGAGAGGATTCTGAAGTTGATAGAATGTGTTTACCGCTGGCTTCCCCTCGGCACTATTATCAACAACAGGGTGTTCGTGGTTCACGGGGGCATATCTGATACTACAGATCTCGATATGATACGAAGCCTTGAAAGAGATAAGGTATGTTTCACTTTTATAAGCACTTTTTTACACAGAGTTTTTTTTTGCTCCTATAACTTAATATGCCCTTTATATTTATTAAGCAATTAAAGCTAGGTAAGGTTTTCAATTTTATGATAAAGAGACGAATATGTGGAGCCAATGTAAAACAAATGAAAAAAACAATGGAGACAATTTTGATAAGCATATCTATATTTACCTATTGAAAAAAAAAGATAAGAGATACGTTGAAATTGAGGTATTTTTTCTTAGTTTTTAATGGAAGTTTAATAATAAGATGACAGATTTTTAGACACGACGACCTTATTTTTATTACATATTTACCCAATAAATATGTTATAAAAAGAAAGTCGTCAAAATGATAGTTATATGTATATTGACACGTTACCGTCGAAATAATTTTTACATTTTGCCTGTCGAGTTTTTGATATAAATTCATTTATCTTCAAAGACATAAATGAACGTTGAACCTTTGTTTCAGTACGTGTCACTGCTTCGTCCTCCGGTCACCGAGGGTTCGACGACAGGCACTGAAGTTATAGACAAAGTGGAATGGAAGCAGGTTAGTCATAGTAATCAATCATTCACGATTCAATCAAAAGGTTATCGATTCGTTCGTTGTATCGTTCGCTTCTTGGCACTTCTTTTTACCATTAGTCAACTCGTTGCCAATTCTTTTGATATATGAATGCGATCTACGATACACTGCTTTGCATAAAGATAAGTTCTTAAGTATATCTACAGACAGCACAATAACAATGTTGTAGAAGTTATGTACTCGCATATTTTTTTATGAAAGAAAGAAAATATTGTTTCTAAATGACATAATAGTCCTTCGGACTGATAACAGTCAGGAGATGTGGCTATCTACGCGGGAATATAAATTTTATAGAATAATATATACTTAGGGTATTAACACGATCATGCTTTATTTACCTTTAGATTGCTTGACGTTTCGACCAGGTTGCACCGGCCATGGTCACAAGCTGACTAGTGAAGGGATGTCAGGACTCCGTTTGTGAGATCGTGGATGGATCGTGTTAATACCCGAAGTATATATTATTTTATATCATGCAATAGTTTAAAAGTTAATAAATTCATAGAATATCTAAATTTGTAAGCTCCTATTTATATTCATGGCGAACAAATTGAATCATATATTACGTTATTCCCATTCAGTCACATTATTATTTCTATGAAAATATTATCTCCCTCCACATTAGTTTGCAGAGTTATTATTCGTTGTCCAATCCAATTTTGGTAGAATAATTTGTTCAGAAAAATTTGTGCACCTGTCCGACGACTCGACTGATATAGTACAAACTCTATCAAGCGAGATGGATTCAATATAAATCCACTAACTAATCAAAACTTTTGCTTTAAACTATCCTTACGTCAACGGATCATGTTCCATTTGATATCTGGGCTCGTAAGCCAATTGAAATGGATTCTCCTAATTTAATTATAGGATGATATGAGGCAAACTTTGAAACTGCAATAATCTGTCAAAATACATTGGTTATACGCCACATCAGTGTAACGCTAGTGACAGCTTTCAAGAAATCCTTAAAAATATAATAAATGCAAAAATATGTAACTCTGTCTGTCTGTTGCCTTTTTGCGTCTAAACGGCTGATCTGATCGTAATTAAATTTATCCAGGAGATAGATCATATTTCGGAGAATGACATAGGGTAGGTATATCGAGATAATGGACAGGGTCGGAGCCGCTGGCAACAGTTTCTTATAAGGTAAAAAAATGATTTGCGAAGAACCATACAAGGGAGAAAGCCCGCCTGAGGAAGGATCTTTATCTTACAGAAGACCACAGTTAAATATCTATACACAGTGGTATAGTTGTATTCCTACGTGAGTTATTTAGTTAAGTATGCGATTTTTTTAAAGATTCCCTATTACAGGGTAGCCTTACTTTATAAACCTCGTGTGTTTCATAGCCTAACCACCCGTTTGACAGTTAATCTTTTTGTAAGTTTACCGACTTCTAAGTCCTCCTGGCCCAGTGCAATGTAGGCATCCGTATCAAACCATGTTCTAAAGTAATAGCATAAAAAGCACCAAACGTTCATTGGTAGAAGTGTGTACTTAAAGGTTCACTGAGGTTCCTTATTATACGCTTATACGATATTAGTATTGAATGCTTTATACGAGTATATACCTACCTTAAATAAGAAACTTGAAGTATTTCCTTCTTTATATCATCTAGGTTAATGAGTTTTTGGTGGTCCAAAGCATTCATCTCACCACTTGCCGTATTTGTACAAATTAATGTTACTAGTTATAAAGAAAATCAATTCCTACCAAAAAAGAAAATTTTGCCCTTTTGTTTGCATTAACGAAATGTAGATTAGTGTTAGTTTCCGTCGCTTACGAGGTTTACTGGAAATTTTACGTCAGTCTTTATAGCTTGACAAATGTGTGAACTGAATACCCAATTGGCTTTGCACAGCCAGGAGACACATAAACTGATTGGTTTAGAATAACTAATAGTAGCTATGTTCTTTTATTTCATAGTATTGAATTAAACCTATATGTATATTGGTATATTTAGTATGTATTATCATATTTATTTATAATTCTCCTCTAATTTAATCCGTGTGCTGACGGATTAAGAATACAAATGTCACCATCCCGTTCCATCCGGTGTCGTAATAGTCGCCTTGAGGAAGAAAGTCAGGCAGACAATATCTACTGCAAGACTCGAAACAAAACTCTATACCAACCAACCCGTCTGGCCAGCGTGGTATAGTAGGCTAATATCCGTCCAAATATATGGAGGAGACCTGTGCCCTGCAGTGGGACGTTTATAGGTTGATGATTTGTAATATAATTCTCTTCTAATTTAGTTTTACATATTTTACATTTATCTCAGCATCACCCAAAGATCGGCTGGTGGAGCTTTTGGCATTAAGTCCGCCATTGTACAATATTGAGCAAAAAGTTTAAATAAATAAATACATATATTGAAATCATAATCCACACATTATGTTGGCCATTTTTACATATGTATTACACCCACACTCCAAGCTTACAGAGTCTGAAATTGTGTCCTGATTTTTGTCAAATTCTCAAATTTCATTTATGCCTTTATTCTCAGTTACACCCACGTTTCGCTAGACTATGTTGGGTCTCATGTAACAGAAGGCAAACCTAATGCTATTAGCTACACGAATTATTATATGTATCAGCCTAAGAAACAAAACTGCTGAGTAAGCACGTATTGAAACAGCAGGATCCGAATATAAGGTACCGTTTCTTATTTAGTGAAAAAGCAAAGGTTTTAGGTGTTAAATACGAAATGAGGTTCTATTCAACAAGGGTGGCGTTACCGCCAGTAATTAATCTTTTATATATATAAAAGTTTATTACAGTATAGGTAGGTACGTCGGATACCATTCATTTCTCTTGTGTTTTTGTTTATTTTCTAAGAAAATGTAATGAAAAGGTTTGAAGAATCATTAAGCGTTATATTTTTTCATGCAGTGTAATTACCGTGTACCTACTATTTAGTATTAAATGTGTTATTTGTGTTATTACGGATCTTAAAAAAATATATTTCATGTTGACAAAACAATGCCCAGGGTTAGTTGGTATTGCAATTTTCCAATATAAATTCTTCAGGTAATGTTCCTGGCAATAAGCTCTCCCCATATTACATGGAATCAAACATAGCTGGGGAAACGTAGGTGTGCTTCACTTCTGTCTACCCTTATTAGGTATTATAATTTTTAACACGAACATTTTTCTCTGAGTGCCTCTGATTAGAACGTAAAGACATTATTAAAAAACTTATATTCATTGTACTTGATTGACCCGTGCCTATCAGTCGGACAATATAATATAATTTGATGTATTGCTATTATCTTGTCTCATTGGGTGTGTGTGTTTACTTTTTTCTCAATATCATACTACTTTTTCGTAACGTATTGGGGTAAAATTGGATTCGGATAAATATCAAGAACAAATGCTTTCTGAGCTCCGTAGGCATAAAAACGTTTTTACGTCACAAACCAGCGGTTACAGACGTAAATAAATATAGGGCTATCAAAACTGAATAAAAATAAAACTCTAAATTTATACTCACCCTTTGAACTTTTTAATATCTTTGGACCTACCGTAACATTTATTTAATACCATAATTTTATTACCCTCTTTTCTAATTAAGAGTTTTCTGTTTAGTCTGTATTTGGGTGGCAACCCTGACAACATTTTCATTTGGGTTCAAGTTATATTTTTGCTATATCGCTGGTCGTATTTGTAGATATTCTTATACGGTATAAAGTTCATTGAGTGGCTTTGTCTATGTTATTAGATACATCAATGATCTTATCTTCGTTTTTTCGCTTGAAAGCAATTTCAGCAGGCACCATCCTTGCCGTAATACAATTTACTAGGGTCGGACCCCCGTGGATTGTCACAAGATAAACTCGGTTACTTTTCGCAACCGCTTTATGAAGTTTCTGTCCCAAAAGGATGGTTCTCTTTGCAATTTGTCGTCTGCGACAGACATTTTATACAATCCAACTTCAGTCTCACTATATTCTTTGGAATATATTTTGAATTTATATAATCAAATAATATCGTGGGATTACTCTTACATGGCTATCTGATCCTAAGCTAGACAAAGTCTGTATCAAGGCGACCTGATATTGGGTAAACATAGTTATATTTTACTAAATAGGTACATATTTAAAATATACAAATAAATTACATGAATACTGCAAAGAATTGTGCTTATTATACAAAAAATTGTCCTGGTTGTCAAAAATTCGATTCCCACCTAGTCAAAATTACTAACCAGATCTGCTTTGCCTGCCTAAGAGGTAAAGTTTGTAAGTATGGTAGTCGGGGATAATAAATTTAACTACTCATCTAATAAATTCTAATACTAATATGAAGCAGCATTTATATACTTTTATCCATATACCATACGAGCGAAACAGCGGGCGGATGCTAGTTTATTATTTGTTTTTTAAAGAGGCAACTTTTGCTCTACGGAACACGTCGTCGTCCGCGCCGCCGACTCTAAGTACACCCGTCCCAGGCTCAGTACCAGCATTTAAGGATCACACAATTTTTTGGTTCCGTGTGAGGATCGAACCCCGCAGAGTGAAAATAGCGGGGTAACCACTGAACCAACCGTACAGTCAAAAGTTTACGAAACTAAAATTGTACAGATTAAATAATTACTTCGCCATCCAAGGAATTATAAGTGTTAACTCTTATCCAAAGGGTTTATTCATGGCCCAGCTTTTGTATTGTAGGCTTATATCCAACTGGGATTCTCAGTACAATGCATATTATATGAAAGAATGACGTCGCTGAAATTGTTCCAAGCTTGTACCGCAGTGTTACGTAGTCAAACTGATACATATACATTTGTATATGTTTTATAATGGGCCCGCTTTTATTCTTCTGCTGAAATATATTCTGAATGTTGTATGAGTTTCGGATGAAAATGCTCTCTATTGTTAAGTTTCCTTTTATGAGTATTAATTGATTACCTGTCCGGTGAACTCGGAGGGTCTGTAGTAGTCAAGATGAATATTTTTTGATATTAAACTTGTTTTAAGAATTTTATTACAGTATCTTATATTCGATATACTTATAAAAAGGCTTTACGGAATTTGTCTGACCATTCTACCCATTGCGAGATTTGCTTATTTCTTTATAATGAAACGTATCGATATACAAATTTTACTTTATGGGATTTATAAGTTCCTAATAATCAAATGATTTACCATCAGCTAAAAACCTACTCGTAAGCTGTGAAAGGAAACATCGTTAGGAAACCAAACATATCTTAGAAGAAATTTAAAAGGCACGCTATAGCGTAATGCAGATATAGCCCGATATATTTTGGTATATTTCGGCTGCAAAGCTAATGAGTAAAAAATATATATTATAGCATAGTCACCGTCTGTGGCAGCTTGCTATATGTTTTGTCATGTTGAGGGCTAAACTGTGTACCTATGTGGATTAAGGTCTTAACCCTCTCAACTTTCTTAGATAGAGGAGAGAAGACTCGTGCCCAGCCGTTGGACATATTACCCATTTGGGTTGGCTTGCTATTATTTTTAGCATTGATTCAAAAGCTACATAAATTCAATTAACGACATTTCTTGTTAAGTTTAATAACGAAAATAGCAAGTAAATGCAAATCGTTTTCATTAGACTCGAGAGTTCCATTAAAACTATAATTGTAGATTCTCATTAAGACGTAACTTGACAATGAATACGAAGGAGATGATAAATACTAAACATAATCTTGTTATAGTTGTTACTAAACAAAACTCATTAACGTCCTTTATCATTTAATTCTTCGGAATAATAGAATAATTTAACGATATTACTTTAATGTTCTAGCTTTGTTTATTACGAGCTCTGGCTCCGCTGGCGTGGATTTTGGTTATTGCGACAAAAAGCACTCTATATAATACTTCCTCAGGATACCATTTATCTCCATGCCAATTTTTTTTAGATCCGTTCAGACGTTTAGTCGTGAAAAGCCAACAAAATAGTCAGATAAGAGTTACTTTCGGATTTACTATAATAGAATGTATCTACTTATAATATGAGTAGGGGATGACTATGATTTTTTATTTGGATAGACGAAAATTTAATACTGCCAGGTTGACAAACAAACCTAAAGCCCGCCGATAGTAGGTAAAAAGTTACCAATAAACAATTAAATTCTACAATTTCCAAAATGTATTCTTTATTTTTTTCGAACTAATTCTTTGATTTTCCCGACTGCTATTGAAATGCAGTCACCAAAACCCCTTTGTTACTTTTGACACTGTTATCGGAAACTTTTTAATTCAATTATTTGAATGCCGCGGTGCATCGCTTTGCTGTCGTACGGTCATCGGTTACTGACAAACAATACAATCATTCTCCATTGTGTCTGCTGCATGGCATATGGCGTTCAAACAAGTAAATAAGTAATTTAAAAAAAACTATTTTAAATGTACGGCATGATGACGTTCTGTTACATCATGCTTAATGAAGCGTAAAATAGAATAGAAATCTTTTTATTGTACACCAACACCAAGTACATTTTTGATATAAATAATGATTTTTAGACAAGTCAGCTATGTACTTGATTATAAGTAAGAACAGTTATTATTATTCTCTTTTTTATTAAAATTCTAATATAATATAGGGTCGGCAACGCGGGAGTGATACCCTTGGTATTGCAAGCATCCATAGGCTACGGTAACTACTTACCACCAGGCGGGCCGTATGCTTGTTTGCCTCCATATCCATAATATAATATAATATATAAATATTCAGTACAATAATACTTTCAGGGTGTTGATGGGTCTCCCACGTTTTTGCAGTGCATCAGGCATGTTTGCTGAAGCGCATATAGATAGCTTTCAAGCAATTCTTAGAAAAAGAAATGCATCCCTGATGCAGCGATTAAGAGGGAGCTCCAACAGCATCCTGAAACTTATTGCAGGTCGAACTGACTGTCCGATCAAAAGTCACTGGATCCGCAAGCATATGTGCAGCTCTAGTGCACCAAGAGACAGGCGGCGGTTCATGAACTAGTTTAGTTTAGTATTTAATGGTTACAATTTTTTTTATTATGTTACGAACATAGTACGTAAGTCCCTACTAACCAATATGGATAATTTCCGAAATAAAGAATTATTATTATTATTATAATTTTTTTTTTGTTATGCATAGTATAACAAAACAAAACATTATAAAATATAAAATTATGAAAGCCCACCGGTATCGGGTGGAGGAACCAAGCTCCTGGTGGTTAGGACTCCAGAGACAGAAACGGCCTCACGATGCGCGCCGTGACTAGAAGTACCTTTTGTTGCGTTCTGCATCAGGCCCACGATCCAGCCGCTTAACAAGAGCCTCCTGAGGTGTTGATGGAGGCTGTTGGCGATCAGTCCATTGACTGATACAACTATCGGGACAATTATCGCTGAATCTTCCTTCCACATGTCAACGATCTCGTAAGCCAAATCCATATTATTATTATCACGTACCTAGTTATTTTAAAATAATAAAATAGATTTAAAGGTTTGACACAATTGAAAAAGTGTAAACTGTATAACACTATGTCCAAGGTAAATTTAATCAATACATAGAATGACTTGTCCTGTCTAAGCGCCTCTTTCGCCAACAAACTGTTTTGCAGTTTGGCGAATTAGTTTAAGTTTAATTAAATTGTATTTCTTTGGATAACAATAAAAAAAAAAAAAAAAAAAACAATGCAAATGTACTAAAAAGGAAAGTTCTTCAGAACTTCAGAGCTTAAACAAGTAAAAACTTTTTAAAGTTCGCCATGACTCAAAAAAATAATTGTAGCTAGTTCAATTATATAATCGTAATCCAAAACGGTGTTAATATGGATCGGGTAGAATACAATTCTAACTAACATAACGTACGAGAACAACCGTAATACTGTGTAAATAATGAAAGGTGGTAAACTACAGTCAATACGTTGTAAATCCAGAAATAACTCGTATCTACTGTGAAAGCGAGACTTGCACATTAATTATTTACTCTAGCTTCTACCAGGCTCCAATCACGTGATATATATACCGTTCTTTGGTACCTCGTCTTTGAACATTAAATTGATCTCTTACACTTTCTAAAAAAACTCCAACGCATTTATAACTGGCTGGCCAACCCCTCTAGACAAGTGACGTACGTTATTATATCGTAAACTTACGTCAAATTCCATACATCTGCTTTCTATTATATTCCATTCGACTACGGTTTAGGTCATTGTTAGTGACCCTAACTGCTAATCTGGAGGTCGTGGATTCGATTTCCATCCAGGACAAATATTTGTGCGATGTTTTTTATTGTCTGGGTATTCATCTATAATATGTATTTTAAAATATTCATGTTAACTAGTTTTCTGTTTGCCATAGTATAGGCTATGTCTGGGATTTGATGACTGTAAGTGAGTTGTTCCAAGATATATATTCTATTATAAGCCTGTACTGACCCACTGCAGGGCAAAGGCCTCCCCATTCTACTCCCATTTATCTCTATCTAAAGCCACTGAGGACCAGTCTTGGTTAAATGAATTCAACTTCCGCCATCTCCGTCTGGGTCTACCGCGATGTCGCTTGGCATTTAGAGACATCCACTGGGTAGTGAACTTGGGCCATTGATCATGTGACATGCGGCAGATATGACCAGCCCAGTTCCATTTTAGTGTTCCAAGATATTAAAATATAAAGGCAAGTTTGGCAAGTAAGTACAAGGTAAGGTATCTACTATGTTTAGGCCACAAAATAAATTAACATTATATTTTACCTAAAAGTATATCGTAGTATGAATATGAAAAGAAAAGTAAGGTAGATAATATCTGTGCACAAAATCATACCAATTTGCAACCTCGAAAAGCACAACGAACCCAAATTGCATTCATAACATTTGTTTATTTCAATTTCAATTGAAGCGCAATTTGAATTTTGCTAGTTTTTGGGTCAAACTTAATAATATTCGTAGCACAAACAGCGTATTACTAACTTTTTAGTTGAGTTTCGACTGTAATCAATTTTCCGCGAAACTGCAGTTGTTTTTAATAAAAGAGTTAGGTTTTACAGCACAGTGGCAGTTTGTTTCTTCCAGCGCTTTATTAAATTAGTAAGAAAGCGATAAAGTAGACTAATATTAGATGTCTTAATTGAAGTCTTGGACAAATTTGATAATATTAAAGAAGTTTTTGTATTAGTAAACTTTATAAGGTTACTTGCAGAGTTGCTGCCAGAATGTTCTTTAGTATCTCTGCAAATTGTGATTGGTGATTTAATGCACCTGGTGTTTAATACAATTACAGTTCAGATGTACTGAAGGAAACGCAACGTGCTTTTACTGACGTCAGTTAAAAATTGTAAAGCTGGACTGTAATTGAAAAACATTTTATTTATCACATTTACGTGATTAACATAAGGTTAGTAAGTTATACAGTCGGAACGAACGACATTATCATAATTTCATATCGGTTTCGTTTATTTAATATAGCCTTAAGTTTTTAAGGAGTCTTTACACAAATAGTTATTGTCCCCAAATATACGCATCCTCGCACATCTCTGCTGGAAACGCAGCTATATAAGTTCCATCAAACTCACAATAAAATCTTAGGCAGAGAAAGCTATTCCATTACATTTTCTTGTAGGGTTAAAAGAGTTAGTACAAACTTCAGTACCGCTTTCTGAGTAGGATAGTCCATAAAAAATGATGCCATCTGATTCAAAAGTATGCAGACCTTGTATTATGGTAACCAATAACCATATAGGTACACCCAGCAACATTATAACAATTAATCGTGCTCATCTCACAACAGCGCATTGAATGGGAATCGGACCTACAACGACCACTGTCTTAGCTGCCAGGGTCACTTAAAATTAGTATATAATGAACTAAACCGCTGGCAAACCTAATATAATATTAAACGACTTCGACCAATACTTCGAAGAACCCGTCAGAAAGTGCAGCTGATATAAATTTATTACAAGCAATAAATCTTTCGGAGCTTGTTAGAACTAATGTTATTTGATCGGCAAGGTTTCTAAATAGATGAAAGGTATATTATAGAATCGAATAAAATAGCAGAAGTTATTAGACTTAGGAAACTATACAAGCGAGCAATTCTGACTAGGGAAGGACTTCCACCTTCCAAAAGACCACAGCCGGCCACACTGTGGCGTAGCTATGTTTCTGCGCGGGACTTAGTGCTTGTTTAGGGTTAAGTTTTTAAATAATCGTTTTTCTAACGTAGGGTTACCTATAATACATAACCCTGGTCTTCAACGCTTTTGTAATGCCCCAGGTAATACAAGCGTTAATAGGCTAATGCTTGTTTGTCACCTATAGGTAGTATAAAACAATTAATTTTATTTAAAAAAGACACGTTGTCTCGCACAACGGTTTTATTTGTCTGGCCCTGGTAGATCCTGATCAATTTCTAAGGAAAATACAAAATTTTCTATCTTGGATATGATCTGATAATGAAAAGATAAAAACAAAAAGTGTGTTTTTGTTTATTTTTTAAAACTATTAGATAAATAATTTTGCCTCTGATCTACCGCCACCACGCCGCTGCCAGTTTCTTTAAGGATAAAATATCCAATTAGGTAGGTACCTACACAAAATAGTCACATAGTTTTTCATCGAGCCACGTCTTGCCTTACTAAGCAAGCGTGTAACTACTTGACACTTGCTCGATATTTTTTTAATCGGCTTTATATGGTATTGTATTAATTGGTGGAATTCCGAGTAACGGGGCGTGGGCATACCATACAAATCAAATGATGTATTCCACGTAAAAATACTAGTTTCTATAGTATGGCGCTACGTATTATAATATGATTCATATACATCCATGGTATAATTGATGACATTAGTGCGCTTTCCACGAAATGTAATTTTAAATATTTTTACATAATTCCAAGAAATCAATTTCCGATTATTTTATTGTTCGAATGGATTTTGGAATTTTATTGTTTTTCGCGGCTTTTTTTCGCTTTCACATTGGAGGTTAATTTTTTTTTTTTCAACGAGGTACGAGGTAGGTTATGTGGGTACTTTTATTTAAACTGAATGAAACTTTGCGCACATATATTATAGAGATTCAGTGACAATCTGACAATACAATATTATGATAAATTCACTAAGGTCTAATGATGGATTTAGGAGGTAAACAGTGAAAGTATTAAAAATAGCCGTTTAACTTATACCAATTTTTTTATTTTATGCGCTATACATATATTAACATCCCTCTTCTGACACCGGTTGTGCTAAACACATTGAGCTATAAAATTTGCTTTGGGTATGCGCCACCGTTTCCACTTCTTTCACTTACTAAGTTTGCATTTTTATATTATTCTATTTGTCTTGTATATTTTTTATACTACCTGGGTGGCAAACAAGCATACGGCCCGCTTGATGTTAAGCAGTTACCTAAGCCTATGGACGCTTGTAATACCAAAGGCATTACTTGTGTGTTGCCGACTCATTTTTTACCAGGGCTTAAGATGTACATAGTATCCCGGGGATAGGAAAACGTTTCTTTCAAAATGCATCCCTAAATGAGCTCTGGAGACCTGTAATTATTGTTGTGTATTATTGTTAAGCGAAAATAAATAATAAGTGGTTTAAATAATATTTTTATCGTACGGGCGATTTTATAAACAAGCGCAAGTTTTTCATCATATTCTGATAAACTAGTCTTAGTAAGTAAGTAGCAATGTAAGCGGCTCGAGCGTAAACAAGTAAGCGCTTCTTCTCTCGGCGCGCGACGTATACAGTGGCACGTATGCGCTACGACTACGGTCTCACATGGAATTAAAATATAAGTAGCCGCCTGCTTCGGCTTCACAGAGTGGCATTACCCGGGGTGGTATTTCCCGGGGTCCCATAATGCTTTTGTCAATAAAATATGCCTATGACACTCACAAATAACATGGCTTTCTATAAAAGATTTTTTTAAGTCCAGAGATTACCCCCTACAACGTCACAAACTTTACCTCTTTAGATAGATAGATAGATAGATAGAATATTCTTTATTGTACACCAATTATAATATATAATATTTATAATATAGTATAGATAGAAAGTATAGGCGAAGTAGGAATTACTGACTAATACCGTGTGAATGAGACACAAAAGCAATAGAAATTCTTACAATAGCATACTGTCAAGTCAATGTGATTATAGAAACAGAAATACATAGTTCTGTTTTTCATGATGCCAATAAAAATAATTCAAAGTTTCATGAGTATTTTTGTAAAGAACTGTTCATATCGATATTTGAATAAAACATGACGTGCTCAAAAATCGGGTATATAGAATTCACTGTGCACTAGAACAAAAACTAGCTCAAAAATACGCACCATATTTTAAATGTAAATAAAGCCCTTGTAACATACATACATACATTCATACATACATATCATCACGCCTGTGTCCCAGTGGGGTAGGCAGAGACTATGGTATGCCACTTGCTTCTAACAAACATACTTCCTTCGCCTCCTCTACATTCATCAACCTCTTCATGCATGAACGTCGATTCTTGATGAGCCCTTGTAACTATCTAAATAAAGTTCTTTTATCGCGAATTAGACAGTACTTTATAAAACATCCTCAAAACTTTCAACAAGTATTATAAACCATTAATTTTCTCAATATAAAAAGGGTATACTCGTACTTCGCTTCATTAATCCTAAATGAGCACTTAGTGGTTTGAAAATTCTATGAATCCTTCACATTTTGTCGTAATATTTTAAAGGCAGCGTTTAAATTTGAACAAACATTGGCGTTACATAGCCAAAAGAAAATCAACTGTTTTTTTAACATGTTTAGATTGAAATTGTCTTGGTTTAATCAAAAAATGTTTGGTGAAAATACTTCTAGTAAGTGGTTGGCGTTTTAATCGTTGGCCATGACCTTTACGTGGCCCTTGATTCCCGTAGTCGTTCGTACAGTTCACCCTGATATTTTTCAATGGTCTATTTAAAAGACGGCCATTCATTCTTGTTATTATAAGTAGAACAGAACATTTAAAAATAAAATCAAGTAAGATTTATTTTTTTACTTGATTTATCCACCTTGATTGTTCTGTGGGATAAGTAGATACTTACCTGTAGGGAGGAAATGCGTCTTAGCTCTACGATTAATCTACGCTCACAGCCTTGTTGGCATAATTTTTCAAACTGTAGATCCTTTCCCAGGATTCAAGCTGTCTTCTTATCAAATTTGACTTATTAGATACTGTACTTTCCCAAAACGTGTAATGATCCATTGTATTTTTAAATTTAAAGACTTTTAATTGTCTACAGGCTATTTTTCTAATTATTTTTTTAGACTACTTTTGCACTTAGGAAAGTTCCTCTGTCGCGAAAGACTTTACAAACACACAATTCATTGACATAAAGTACGAATCGAAGTGTCACGCAAAGTTTTATCCTGTGTGGGAATCGAAACCGCAACACTCTGTATAGTTTTATTGACGAGGGTAGACTACCATAACAACTATACTACAAATACAAAGATATATTTACAGTAACTTCATAATTAGGTCTAGTACCTAGATGAATTAAAGCAAATATTACCGACATTACAAAACTGATTCAACCATTGTACTATAAGTGTTCAAGTGCCTTGATAAGTGCACAAAGTGCTTTGATAAGTGCTAACGTAAAATCGTGCAATTTTAACGACAGTACGGTTTAATTTTAAAATGTACAATATAATTTCCGTCAAAGACTTCATAAAACAAAGCTATTAAAGCTTCTGGCAAGTTATTAAACTTCTTTTCATGTAACAGATTTTAATAACTCAACAGTCGGGCTTGAAAGGATGGCACTGATATATATTACGTAGATACCATCAGTTACATACAAATAAATAAAGCCGAAATTTTTGGATTGGTGACACCTTTGACTTTTGGTCTGGCGAGTTTCGATTTCTACACGGGACAAAACTTTGTGTCATCCATAAATGTTTGCTTCGAGTCTGGAATGTCTGGATGTTATTTATGTCCATGAATTGTATTTTTGTTAAGTCCTCCGCGACACAGAGTTTGTTTCCTAGTGCTAGAGTTGCTAGAGTATTTTTTTAACAGTGTATTCCTTTGTATTACCATATGTATAGGTTACGGTAACTGCTTACCATAAGATTACCTGTGTGCTTGTATTTTACCTAAGAAGTATAAAAAACTTGTTTGCTGACAATGTCATAAATGTAAAAGAAATAGGTCAACTGTTTGAAATTGATTAAATCCTGTAACAATATAGGAGTAATAAGGACAGGAGGCAACCTCCGCGCGTTTTGTCAACTTTATTAAGGTGTAAACCCTTTCAATTTGAATCGCTGCGATACCTATTGTGTACAGTCCTATCACAGTACATATACATCCTATAGTGTAATACTGTTTTGTCGAATATCGTAAACTGAATTGAGACGTTCACTGTGTTAGCCCTGTAGACGGGTAGAGAATGCCTCAGGCCGGCATTGTTTATATATTTTGTGCAAATAGGTTATAAATAAATAAATACTTTAAAGTTGGCCGGAGCAAAGAACAGTGTTCAGGTGGGCTGTTGATGCGGTGTAACCCTAAAGATGTTCCACCTCACATCATGCCCTGCATGCCTTAACACCCTGTGCCCTGTACGCAGGTAGACTTGATGGCTGCCTCCCACAATACAGTCAATGTATCTGAATTTTGGGCGGCAATAATATAAATTCTAACGATGGCAATGTCTGCCATCAACACGATGAGAAGAAGAATAAATAAATTTGCGAAGTTACACTATACTTGCTGCTTCATTTTTGGATGGATAACCGTTTTCTAAGATACCTCGCGACCCGTCGGTTGGGAAGCAGGTAAAGAGGCATAAACGGTAGTCGAATCTAATGGAATAAAAAGCAAATGTATGGGACTGACAATTCCATACATTTGTTTTCTAAATTGCATAGATAAAAATGAATAAATAAATATGTGGGATTTGACTTAACTTTACGACATAATCGTACACAAATCCCATAGATTTGCTTTCTATTCTATTCGATTACCGTTTATGCCACTTGTCTAGACAAGCTGTACACTACGTATACTGATGGACACGTTAAATAATCTGCTAAACTATTTGCCTTTGCATTAATTAAACAGCTTGTGTAAGTCCACAATACATACCTAAGTAGACTCACACCTGTCTCCCAGAGAGGGCTGTGCAGAGACAGTATTTCACCGATGGAAATGTTTCCATATTGGATAAATATTTTTATTTGAAAGTTATTCTGTACGTTGATGCAGTTTGTGACCGTCAGAATATTACATTCCACGCAGTTGAAATTTGAAGTTAAACGGAATAAACTCTAAGCATTCTAGTAGCGCAAATATTTTACGGAACTAAATACCTACTTCTGCAGAATGGCATGGTAGATATGAGTAATGCTAGGTATTTGAACACCGCACAGTGGTCCAACGGCTAAACAAAGGCGGTCATCTTATATTTTATGATTAGTATTGTGTGTATCTATGATGTTTGCTATATTTGCCGATTAGTTGAATTCTTGATACTCATGAATTAAAAACTAAGTATCCTGCAAGTAAAGCCACTTCCCGGTGTCTGATTCAGCTGAAATTTATATAGCCATAGTAACTTCTCAACGAAACAAGATAGCCACATTATAAACCAACCAATAAACTAAACGACAATAAAAGATAGAGATGATATTTTTTTCTCGCATTATAAACTTATTTATGTTTTGTAACAGATCGACACAAAGTTAGGCGACTTAATTCATGATGAATTTAATTTCCGGTTTTCTCGAGAAATTTTCGTTTGATGGATAAGAAAATGAAGGCCTTTTTATCCAGTCTTTAAAATGGTTTGTATTATAAATACATACAATATAAAATAGATTATTTTTGTCGAAAGATTTTCATTGCTGGACGTAATTATATCTCCTTGGGGAGGATTACAAATAATAAACAATAAACCTATTTTCATTTTTTAAATCTATATAAATAAAATTACAATATAATAAGAGACAGGTAAAAAAAAAATCTACATAAAAATTCTTAAAACGTATGTATCTAATAATTATAATAGCGTCCATAAAATATTATATCAAATCTGATCTAATACTAGAAGAGCCTGTGCTATGGCATCAATTTGGTAAACAGCTTAGGTATATATTTCTAAATACATACAACAGATAATTGTGTCTAAGTCTAATTTATAATGGTGTGCTCATCGCCCAAAATTTGTCCAGGGTCACCGTGGGTACCATGATGTGTTAAAATGAGAGTCGTTCGGGCGAGAAAGAGGGATGGAGCTACTTATACACGCTATAATATAGCTAAATGGACGATGAGCACACCAAAAAATAATTGTGTGTCTAGACACACAATTATTTCTTTAATATATCGACGCCTCGATTGACATTGCACGATCTCCGACTTTGCATTCAGAGTCACTTACTACTAGAGACTAAACCAACAAGAAATGTTATAATTCTTTTACGCTAAATTTAACTTCTTTGAACTAGCTGAGTGAACATTTAACATATAATAAACACATATTTAATACATTTTATCTGTCGCATTATTAACAAAATGATCGCCAATTAACTACGAAAAGATTTCGTAGAATTGTTCGGCCTCAATAAACGTTAATCCTTGACAGATACTTCGTACGAAGCTAGTTAATTAATATATCTTAAGCTGATTTATTTCCGAGTGTAGTGTTGCCAAAGCTATACCTAAGGTAGGTATGTTAATTTTCGTGGCAAAATTTTAAAAATCGGGACAAAAAATGTAATTATAGGTATTCGAATTTAAAAGAGGTAGGGTATCAAAAACAAAGCAATGGACGAGTTTTGCATTGAACTGAAACAGAAACAGATGGCACGAAAAAGAAGAGACTGATACCCAGCAGTGGGTAGATAAGGGTTGATAATGAAGAAGAAGAATAAGGGCATCATACAAACGAGCAATTTCGAATAGGGAAAGATCGTTGTGATTGTTTTCCTGTGCATATATAAAGGCGACACAGAGATTGTTCTCTAGTGCGGGAGTTGTCTTTTTAAAAAAGAAAAAAAGTATAAAGAACTCTTCCATAGACTGTGGTGTTGGCTTAGTCCATAATAATATTATAAATGCGAAAGTAACTCTGTTTGTTTGTATGTATCTATGTTTTATTGTTTGTTACTTTTTCGCGACTAAACGGCTTAACGGAACTTAATGAAATTTAGCATAGAGATAGATGATATCCAGAGGAAGAACATAAGATATTTTATCGCTATAGCTGATGAACATGCAAGCGGAGCCGTAGGCAACAGTCAGTATATTATAAGTCGGATTACTTCGTATTTATAGCTCGGTACAGTATAAAATCGGGACGTCCTATACGAACGTAGAGGGCTGACAACTCAAGTGGGATGTGACGTGAAGGACGTGACGTGTATTGTCGTTCATTCATTTACCCAGTGACAGGCCGACGTTTATTTACACCACATTGATTATCGTGACACCGACGCGGCGTCGAACAGTTTCACGATCAATATAACTAAATGAATTGATTCAATATATTGGTTATGGTTATGGTTTATGTTAGTAGGCTATTTAAAACAGATTAGTGTTAGTACTGTTTATTTTAGATTAATATTGAATAGGAGTACCTAATAGCGGTGATAGCCAAGTGGGAAAGTAACGGATTTGTACACATGAGGTTGATTATTATTTAATCCCAGGTGGCAATATGAAATTGAATTTTCTTTGTAGAAGTACACGTATCTATCTAATAATCAAATGATTTACTATCTGCTAACGGTGAAGCAAAACAACATGATGAAGCCCACATGTATCAGAAGAAATTTTAAAGACTTGTCTAATCTACCAACCCGCATTGAGGGTGTCTGGATGAAGACCCAAACCCTCTCAGCTTTCTTGATAGAGGAGAGAAGACCCGTGACCAGCAGTGAGGCATATTAGTTGCTATTTTTGCTGTTGTGGATAAATAGGCACTTATTGTAGATTGAATTGTTTGGCAAAATTTGCATTTTCCACAGAAAAAATATTGTTGCAGATCTTGATACATAGGCCTTTGTCCAATCCTTGTTACTATTCATCATCATCATCAACATCTCAGCCAAAAGACGTTGACGCCACTGCTGGAGAATTCCACAGCATTTGGTTCTGAGCTGACATTATCCATCGGCTACCCGCGACCTTGGTACTAATAATCGATTTAATTTGTGTTTTTTTTATTCCTAGGTATTTGACATCTTGTGGTCTGACCCACAATGTACTGGAGGCTGTGTGGCGAACGCTCTACGCGGTGCTGGCACCTACTTCGGCCCTGACGTTACTGCAACTTTTCTCCAGAAGAACAAGCTAAGCTTCCTCATTAGAAGCCATGAGTGCAAGCCTGGTGGATATGAAATACTTCATAATGGCAATGTAAGTTTGTTTTTAATAATAATAAACTGCACGGTTGGTGATTACCTCGCCATTTACTACTGCGCGGTGGACAAAAAATTGTGTGATCCACAGATGGTCGTCCCGAGTCTGGATGTACATTGTGTTCGTTAATTCTTTGTTTCTCGTGACATAACTTTCCTGACCTTATATAGATCACGGCGGATATCGACGGAGAATAGTCATCTGCGCGAAAAATATTATAGTGCATAAGTGTGTGCGCAAACACAGTTGTACTCTTTATTTCCTTACTCTCATAGTGTGATGAGACGGCAATCTGATACGACCGGAGATAGATCAGGCAAAGAACCAACGGCCTTTCGTGCTTTCCAAAGGTGTAACACCGCTAAATGCAAAACGGCAACACGCAAGTGATACCTACCTCTGGTACTGCAAGCGTCCATAGGCTACGGTAAGTAAGCTAAGTAGTATAAAAAGACAAACTATTGGCATCTATTGTGAATTTCTTGACAAAAAAACCTATTATAAATTTTTATCTCGAACCGAGACTCAAACTTTGGACCTCGTGATCGGCAGGCGCAATTAACGACCATTAAACCAAAGAGGCACTCAAATGCAAACACCTCATTACTATATATATATCGTTCTGGACATAAGTACCAACTTCCTTTTATTGATACGCATAGAAAAAGGAAAACTGTTTGCGTTGACTGACAAGAAAACCAGTAAATACTACCATTTTCCTTAAAGCAAATACTATACTGACACAAATACGCAGGCGGCTGTTAATAGAGTTCGTGTTACATTGAAGCCATTGGAGCAGCGAGTATACTGCCCTAATTGTAACTATACATATATATTTCTTTACACCCTTTGTCTCTTTCATTAATGGAAAAGAAAATCAATAGCGTCTTGTTCGGTTCCGTCTTTACTTACGTCATTAATTAAAGCTTGTATTAGAAAATGCTACGAAAAAAAACGGTACCAGCACGTAGGTACTACATAGCTATATTTTTAAAGCATGT
The DNA here is from genome assembly GCA_947095525.1 of Trisateles emortualis. NCBI lineage: Eukaryota > Metazoa > Arthropoda > Insecta > Lepidoptera > Erebidae > Trisateles > Trisateles emortualis. The sequence goes on along the minus strand of OX352736.1, from coordinate 11,235,596 downwards.
ATTTTTTATTTTGTCGGCTAATTACGATTATTTTAAGATAAATAGGGACCATACGAGCTGTATATAAGTACAGGTCTCCAGAGCTCATTTAGGGATGCGTTTTGAAAGAAACGTTTTCATATCCCAGGGTCACTTCATCTTAAAGCTGTGTGTAAAAAAAATGGGTCGGCAACACACAAGTGATACCTTTGCAAGCGTCTATAGGCTACGGTAACTGCTTAACAACAGGTGGGCCGCGGCCGTACGCTTGTTTGCCACCTGAGTAATATAAACAAAATACTTACATCTTATTTGGCAATTCTTATGCACCTGTATTCTTAAGTGGTTTAGATTTTTGATTAAAGCGTATCATAAAGAACAGTTATTTAACTACCTACTTATATTGTAGCATCCATAGGCTAAGGTAACTAACTGCTTACCATTAGGCAGGCCGTATGCTTCTTTGCCGCTTTGCTAGTATGAAAAAAGTATACTAAAATGGGCTACGTTCAGGTCGTTCAGGTTTATTTGTCCTTACTAATATTATAAATGTAAAAGTTTGTGAGTATGGATGTATGGATGTTTGTTACTCTTTCACGAAACTACTGAACGGATCTGGATGAAATTTGGCACAGAGATAGATTATAGTCTGGAATAGCATATAGGCTATCGCGATACCCGAAATCTACGCGGGCGGAGCCGCGGGCAAAAACTAGTAAAATATATTTATCGCATATCTAAATAATATATATTTTACGCTTAAAATGCTGACCGAGAGTTTTCGAATGGTGCGGCAGTTTTCAGATTTACGCAGTACCGTCCGTAACCATAACTTTCATAAACCACAAAAAGTATCACCGTTTTTCTACTAAAATATCTATGTAAATAATGCTACATTGAGCAATACCCTCAGATTGTTTTGGGATCAATATCTATTTCCAGAATGGCCTCTGGCAAGGCTTATATTGATTATGGAGACTGCAAAATCCCCAAGAACCTTTCCAATTTCTTTAAACGCTCTTCGCCGTTTCGAATTGGGATTAAAATAAAAATAAAATTAATGAAATTCAGTCAAGATTTCTATGTCGTCTTCTTCGCTTTTAAGCAATGAGATTTAAAATATAATAAAATGAAAAATGCGATAAAAATGTTTAAAAAAAAAAGCTCAGAAATCGGTTAAGTCACATGCTTCGTACATCAGAACAGGATTAAGTAAGCGTTCTAGATGTACTTATAGCACAGATTACTAAATAGTTACCTAATAGGCTCAAAACTTATTCTAAACCCGAAATTTTTCAACGTAAATAATAGTTTCTACTTTCTTAATTAATTTATTGCAAACGTTACAAAAAAAAAGCAAAGCAGTCGGGTAGGTAAGCCTAGACTCGTAAATTTTGTGTTTATACATGCTAACGTACACTGCAACGTTTTTCATCTTCGTTAAATTTATTATTTATAGTGTCTACGTTATGTATCTAAATAATATCTTATTTAATAAAATAATACATACGGTCGCCGCTTGTTTTTCATCCTTACTAATCCTTACTAATATTATAAATGTGAAAGTTTGTAAGAATGGATGGATGGATGTTTGTTACTCTTTCACGTAAAAACAACTGAACGGATCTGGATGAAATTTGGCACAGAGATAGATTATGATCTGGAATAACACATAGGCTTTTTGCAGCGATAACTGATATCCATGCGGGCGGAGCCGCGGGCAACAGCTAGTGTTATAATAAATTATGAAATCTTGATAAAAATAAGTTTAGAACTGTCAAAATTGATTTGATTTCACAAAGATAATTCTTTCAAAAGACGTCAAAGTTTCGCACCATTAAAAATTAATTTGATTTTGATGAAACTTTGATTGGAATTTGTAATGCGGATGTTGTTTATAAGTCGAGAGTTTATATTTTGTTCTTGTATACAAAAGGTGGACATATAATTTCTATGTACTATTTTTTTTTTATTTTTTTTTATACTACTTAGGTGACAAACAAGCATACGGCCCGCCTGATGTTAAGCAGTTACCGTAGCCTATGGACGCTTGCAATACCAGAAGTATCACTTGCGTGTTGCCTACCCATTGTTTTACACCAGGGCTTTGTGATAGAAGTATCCCTGGGATAGAAATACGTTTCTTTCAAAACGCATCCCTAAATGAGCGCTGGAGACCTGTACTCACACACAGGAACACAACTACACCGCTGTGTGTAGTTATTTGGCTGTGGTCTTCTGTAAGGTGGAGGTCCTTCCCCAGTCGGGCTTGCTCGCTAGTAAGGTCTCTACCTCTCTTGAACTAATACTAATATTCATTCAGACGATTTTCATCTTGGTGACCAATCTCAACACAGATTAGCGCAGGTCATAATAATATATTGTTATAGTGCACAATTTAAGAAGTGCGCAAACACAATTGTTTTGTCTTTTACTTCACTCTCATAGTTCGATAAGACGGCAATCCGATCGCTCCGTGTCTAAACTATTTTATAACTTTTTATTTCAATTACAGTGTAGTAGTACATATTTTTTTATATTGACTGAAGAAGTGGCATAATAGTTAACGTATACGGAAGCATAAAGTACCACAGCCAAATAACTTCACACAGTAGTGTATTCCTGTGAGTGAGTACAAGTATCCAGTACTCGTTTTCAATAAAACATTTTCCTATATCAAGGATCCAGCATTACAAAACCTGGTGTTACAAATATTACACTTGGTGATGCGCTTGGTGTTGCAAGTGTCCATAGGTTACATAGCTGCGAACCTACCATACTGTGGTCCATGTTTCTTTGACACCTAAGTCGTCTTCTTCTTACCGTTTGGTTAGTGGCCAATTTGGTGAGTTATTTAGATCGACCATATTTAGGGCTTTTTCGTGATCTAACGACTGTTAACGTCAGAACCGACTTTAACGTGCCTTCTGAAGCAAGGTAACGCTCACATGAAATACTATTATGTGGCCACTAATCTATAGGGTTACCGCGCCCTTGGTTGCTTAAGCCGCTGATCGTTTACCGAACAGCAAGTGGTATGAGCGCCTTCCTAAGTTGGCCTAGCCTTTCGCGCTATAACACCCAAGTGAAATATAAAATACCTTTCCGAAAACAATATTGGCAGCATACCCCGATTGATGTAGATAAGTTATAAGTATCACAGTAATTGTGCTAATATGTAATTTGTTTGTAACTCATTCCACAGCAATACAACTAAGTACAATCCGAGCGAACCCGACTTACTTGTTTGTATAGCCCTACCTCTCTTTAATTTAAATTGTATTCTAAATAGATCTATAAATAAATAAAAAGTATCGTTTTCCTTATCTTTTGAGCATGAAATATTTGAGATTCTTTCCTGTAAATTAATTACTTAAATGTAATTAAAAGGAAAATACCGAGCAGTTTTAATTGCTTTAGATTAAATAGGGACATTTTTAAATCTATAATTTTTTTCGTGCATAAATTAATTTGCATACCCAGTATTCATAATTTTGTCATCTGAAATGACCTTCTTAGATTAAACGGGTTGTTAAATAATAAAGTAAAAATACTACTTCAAAAATTATTAAGTTAGTTATATTGTTCCTTAACTATAACTTAAGCGTGTGGTTGTAACTGTTAGTTGATAAATAAATATTAGTTGGTATATCAGTTACCTACAGCTCATATAGAGAAAATGAAAGGAATTAGGTACTGTCCAATTTGGACCATCAACTTTTAGTATCAATAGGTAGATATCGCACCCGCAGGAGAATAATGACTTAAGGTGAGATACGCCTGTTTTGCAATTTTCATCTTGTGCTCTATAACTGTTAAGATTCAATATTGTCAAATGGTATTTCTTTACTTACGCCTCTTTTCTACTGATGGTGCGATAAATAGGAACTTAGCTATTTAATCGGGTTGTTGTACATTCGTCACAAAGTAAATTTGCCACAAAGAAAAGTGGATATTCTGTAAATTCAAATACAGTTCTAGACCATACCACCTGTGCGAAGCCGGGGCGGGTGGCTAGTATGATAATATAGGTAGGTACTCCAATCATGGAGTCTTGAAAAAGAATGCTCGTTTGTCACGTTTTTAGTTCAAAGAGTCGCTTAAACTGTTTGATAAGCATTTATTTGAGCACGTATGAAACGTGCTGCGCAAAGGAATGAATTTCGCCGACAAAAATAAGTATATTAAGAAAAAAACTTTGCTAAAGCGTTCCATAAAAAAGAAATTACATCTTTATTCGCTTCAAAGCTGGATACAGGGTAGCAATTTAGACTACGCGTTTGAGTAGTCACCTAGCTACTAGTTTGGTTTATGTGATCCATAAATATTTGTTCCGAGTCTGAGTGTACTTTGTAACTTGAAATTTGAAGTTCCAAGAGTGCATAATTACTTTGGAGACACAACGTTTGATAAACGAGTACCATTATCTATACCTTCTCAACGGATTGCCTTTAAAATTAGAAGTGAGCATAATAAAAGTAAATTTGCCAAATTACTAATGCAATTCTATCTTGACTATATATAAATATATAGGTTTTGTGGGGCTATGTTTCGATGTAAGATTTATGGTAAAACTTTTCTTTAATAAAGATACTAACATACTTATAATTGTTTGCTTGTCAAGTCTTCCGCGACACGGAGCTTGTTCCCTAGGGCGGATGATATCTTTAATAAAACATTCTAATCAGGCTTACAATATTTATATAAAAAAGCTATAGTATTTTTCACATAGGTAGCATGGATATAGTGTCTTTAGACATTTGAAGATAAAGATAGAAAATGATAAAAGATTTAACTTTTTTTTATACATATACTACATGCTTGGCAAAGAAGCATTCGGCCCGCCTGATGTTAAGCAAATACCAGAACTAAGAGAGTATGTTTGTAAAGTCCCCCGTGACACAGAGCTTGTTCTCTAGTGCGGGAGTTTTCTTTTTAAAAAAGAAAAGAAGTGTTGCCAAAACATGTGAAACCTATCGATAGAATGTTGTAAGTTCATTAAATTAGCCAATTGATTGGAGATTGATTGATTTATACTATATGCTGATGACAACAGTACTTATATTGTTTGATGTTCCATAAAACAATATAAGTCTCAAACAAACAAATCGACGCAATCTACACCGACATTTGCAAGGCATTTGACAAAGTACCTCATGAGATCTTAATTGGTAAGTTAGCTGCATACGGCTTTGCTGGGACTTTTCTAAAATGGCTTTCGTCATACTTAGCTGATAGATCTTTTTACGTTGTAGCCCATGGATATAAATCTAAGACATATAAAATAACTTCCGGTATACCTCAGGGTTCTCACTTAGGTCCATTATTGTTCATTATTTTTATAAATGATTTATCAGACTGTCTAAAAAACTCAGTGCCATTCTTATTCGCGGATGATCTAAAAATAGTCAAAGTAATAGAATCAGATTTGGATGCAGCATTACTTCAGGAAGATATAAATAATCTTTTAGATTGGTGTACTAGAAATAAGATGCAATTCAACATAAAAAAATGCAGCCAAATTACTTTTACTCGAAAACTGCACTGTATAGATAAAGATTATCACATGCACGGTTCATATTTGAGCAGAAGTGAGGTTATAAAAGATCTGGGTGTTATTCTGGATAGAAAACTGACTTTTATACCTCATATTGATATATCAATTAAGAAGGCTTCAAAAGCGCTTGGTTTTGTAATTCGCAACGCTAAACCGTTCCATAAACCCAAAACTAAAACCTTACTGTACAACTGTTTTGTTCGCAGCATTCTCGAATACTGCTCAGTCGTTTGGCGTCCACACTATGCTACACATATTCTTAGAATAGAACGAATTCAAAAAAGGTTTTTAAATCATCTAGCTTATTCCACTGGTATCGCAAAAAGGACGCGAAGTTACACTGAGCGATTACAAATCTTTAATGTCATATCACTCGAAACACGTAGATCATCACTCGACCTAATCTTTTTATACAAACTGTTAAATAATTTAATCGACTGCCCTCAATTATTGTCCAGAATAAATTTAAATGTCCCTCATAAGTGTCCCAGAAATCCTATCAATCTACTATACCCAACATCACGTAAAACAGTCCTTGGCTTCAACTCTCCAATACCAAGACTAAGTAGACTTTATAATAAATGTGATAAACAAATTGATATGTTCAATACCAGCCTGTATAAATTTAAGAGTCAGGTTCACAGCAACAAAGCACTATTGTAACCTAATTAAATTGGACTGTGATTATTATTAAGCATAAACCGTCTATATTACTGTTTGTTATATTTGTATAAATCCGAATATTATTCATGAATGTTGTGTTTGCCGATTGATATTGTACACCTATACTTTATTTATTATGCATGTATTACCTGTAAGAAATGTGTAACAATTGTAGGCAAACCTATAAATAAATAAATAAACAAACATGTTAACTTACCTGTCTTTTGAACCGCAGTGGTATTCCGTAAGAGCAAAAACCGAGCCACCGCAAACACCGAGCAAAATCTGGCTGTCAGATTGAAAATCGGTATTCCGTAAGAGCAAAAACCGAACCTTTTTGACGTTTAGTCAATAGATTGTGCCGTCACCGAGTAATCACAACTGTCAGTTTGCGATCACAACTGTCAGTTTGCCATCGCTGTTTCTTAGAGAATCAGCCGGCCGAACCTCTTATGAAATTGTAACTTGACGCCCATTATAGATACTAGTAAGATACGGCTTCACTTGGGTTACTTCGTTTCGATAAGGTTAAGCAGTCATAACACAACAAGATCGAGTGTCATAGGGTTTGTTCATATAGGTTTTCAAGAATTCCCTATTATGATAAATCTTTTAGAATTGTAGGTTTAGGTATTAGGGATATGGGGCACCAGATTAGTAAGTAAGCCCGACTAGAGAAGGACCTAGACCTTACAGAAGACCACAGCCAAATGACTATACTCAGCAGTCTAGAAATTTAAACTACATTTAAGGATACGTTTTTAACTAACCGTTTTCCTATTTCTGGAAAATTCCATCATAAAACATAGGGCTGTATGTTTGTTTTCCACCAAGGATTAGAATTTAAAAGTGATAGGGATTAGATACATTAAGTAAGCCCATCTGGCGAAGGTCCTTACAGATGGCCACAGCCAAATAACTACATACAGTAGTGTTGTGTTGATGTGCGTGAGTACAGGTCTCCAGTGCTCAATTAGGGATATTTTTTGTATTACAAATTCTTGAGTAAGTAAGACATAAATGATTTGCAAGCGCCCATAGGCTACGGTATATAAAAATGGTATAAGTGGAGAATATCGTTGCAAAAACCTAATTTTTGCAACGATATTCCTTCATACATTTATATAGTCGGTCATGTACAATCCTTTTAAAAAATCTCTTTGATAGAATATTCTACACAATTAAAAAACAACTAACTTCTAAACAATCAAATAATTAACTAATTTATGTTGATAGGTAATAACCATCTTCTCAGCATCAAACTACTACGAGCTGGGTTCCAACAAAGGAGCTTACTTGAAACTTTGTGGAAACTCCTTGGAACGCCAGTTTGTACAATACACAGCCGCTGTATCAAGAACTCGCCGTCTAACCTTCCGCCAAAGAGTCGGCTTAGTCGAGTCCTCCGCTATGAGGGAACTTCACAACCAGATTATGGTGGTACGAAGATCTTTAGAGGCTACTTTCCGCAGCATGGATTTGGATCAAAGCGGTGCGTACTCTCAAATTAACATGAAAGGTTAAATGGTTTGTTGAACATACTCTCACTGAATCTATAATTATACATCTATTGCCGTTTGACAGATGTTCGAATTAGGTACTGCTGAATAATTTAAATATGGCACTTTGGAAACGATTTTATTTTTCGAATCCATTTAAAAGTAATGTTTTAAAATTATAATGTCTAAAAAAAAGTAATGTTTTAAAATTATAATGTTTAAAAAAAGTAATGTTTTAAAATTATAATGTTTAAAAAAAGTAATGTTTTAAAATTTTAATTTATTAGGTATCTATGTACAAAGAGGGTAGTTATAAGTCTCGCTTGGCATATCTATATTCAAATATTAAAGCAATGTGGAAAATGGCATATGTAGCTCTAAATTAGATTTCCAGTTAGTTTTTCTGTATTTAAATTGGGAATGAGTGTAACTAATTATGATTTAGCTGTGCTATTTAGCTAACTTTCTCCCTTCCTGTTGCCTCACTGCAGGTTAGTAAGGACAGGAGGTAACAATAAAAAAGGATAGGGAGTTCATCATCATCATCAGTTCAGGCCTGCAGCTTTCAAAGAAGCTGACAGTAGCATAGTATATACTATTAAAGTCCGATAGCACAGCTCAGCATATTTCCATGTTGTTTAATCACATTTATCACAAAATAATATACACTAAAACTGTGAATTGACTAAAGGCTGACAGTTTAAATCTTTTTATCTGTGTGTTTATTAGGTTACATATCGATAAGCGACTGGTGCCAAGCTATGGAAGAGACGACACACTTGGGCCTTCCCTGGAGAATGCTCAAGGATAAACTCGTGCGAACCGACCCGGAGACAAGACGAGTCCGCTACATGGATACATTTGATTTATCTGCTAGCGTAAGTATATTTAGTATAGGTACATATATTTTTCGCCAATCATATTATTTATACGATGAGGTTTACCAGGGGAGTAATCCGCTATTGACACGTCTATCTGATATCGCACTTCCAATTTACATATTTAACTAGATTAAATGGTATAAGGTATTATAGCTGTATCTATCGCAACAGAATCTATGTGTTTCTTCCACAGAACATAGTGATATACGGAAAATTTTTTCTAGGTACGCTTATCTCCCACGGACATGGTCGTTGATACTTGTTATTTGCAACGTCAACATTTATTTGAAAAAAAGAATATGGCTAGATAATATGAAACTTCCTTTGCATTTCCACCCAAAATGTATGTTTTACTTATGAAATAATGTATTTTGAATTATTTAAAAAAACATTATTGTAGAAATATACATATATTTATTTCGTACTTTATATATTTATTTTATAGAATTCGTTTTATAATCGAATGCTTTTATTATTTATATTATTCACAATTGGCACTTACTTACTTAATTCTTAAATTTAGGAATTTATTGCTTTTGATAAATGTAGTTAATGATCCTCCGTCGTCACAGTTGGATATCGGCTTTATTGAAGGGGCAGACATAGATGTAGACATTTCATGTGACAATATTTTTATCTTATGTCAAAAAAGCCAAGAGTATAATAAAAAAATCTGCTATTGTTTAACACGTTCAACATTAAATTGGTTTTAAGTTATGCTATAAAACATACTTAATATTATCCTTACTAATATTATAAACGCGAAAGTTTGTAAGAATGGATATATGGATGGATGTATGGATGTTTGTTCTCTTGACTCTTTCACGCAAAAACTACTACGGTTACTACGGATCTGGATAAAATTTGCCACAGAGATAGATTATAGTTTGAAATAGCATATATGGTACTTTTTATCGCGATAACCGACATCTACGCGGGCAACAACTAGAAACTTTATGACATACGGCTTGTTTGTTATGTTTGACATCGATGTACAAAATTAGTGTCTTGTCTTAATATAACAACATACAATCGAGTAAACGTACAGATGTTCGTGTCTCGTGACCCAATTCTTCTTTAGGTGACGAAATAAGATTTCGAGTCCATCGTAATTGAATAATGTGAAGGGCAAAGAGATCTCACGTTTATTTACTTAACTATGATATATCATTAACTATCCTGGCATGGTAGAATGTCATTCGGAAAAAGACAGGAGAGAAATTTAAAAACTGGCGCAGATACGGATTATATCAATGCGGCACTGCAGCTTTGGACAACTATTAATTAGCGATACGTCCCAATAAAATATAAGAGTAGCCTATGTTACCCGCTCTTAATGTAGCTTTGTAATGGTGAAATAATTTTCTAAATCGGTCGATTAGTTTTTGAGTTAAATCGTAACAAACAAATATAAAAAATCTAATCTTTTCAGTTTATAGTATTAGTTTAGATGAATATATACGACAGTGATGGAATGTAAAATTTTATGGGCTATTCGCCTATTCGTGTGGCTAAGTATGTAGTTTTTATTCACTGCGCAGTGTGTTGTGGATTCAATCCCTATAGGACTAAAATGTGTGGTTCATAATTGATTGTCCCAAGTCTTTACTTTGTGTTAAATTCTACAGATATGATAGATTCCACGATACAGTAATTATTCCTTAGTAGACGCTCAGTAATTTTGGCAGTATTGATATATTAGTGAATCAATTTCTTCTTATAATTCTACATTTAAGAAGAAGATGTACTTATTTTGTATGTACTTATTTTACCATAATATTATTATAAATGTCACTTATACCAGACTAAGACATATTTTGCTAAAAAGCTCTATTGTGAGTAGGTATTGTGACACAACATCCATTATGTACCGTTCCAATTTCTATGAATATAAAGAGAACATTTTATTTAGAAGTTCTGAAATAGCTCGCAGTTTATGACGTTTTCAGTTGACTTATTTATTTCACGCTTTGAAGTAAAAACTTCTTTAGGGGCGTTGAGCACTTTTTGGATAAACGAAAATCATGGAACTCGCTTCATTGTCACCGAACGCTATCTATACCTATTCAAAAATTATAATCTAATAGCTCGACGATACAATTCACAAGTTACTTAGTTTTTACTTCTATCGGCAAAAACTGCCCCACGTGTTTTTTTTATAGTAAACACTATCTAACGCAAGAGCCCGCATAATGGCTGCCTGCTAGGCAGCATGTTTGTTGTTTATTTTTACATAGTATAAAACAAAATCGCACCCTCTGTCTGTACGTCTAGATATTAATGCAGATTTTAGCAATAGGTAGAATGATATATTATACTAGCGGGCCGCCCGGACTTTGCCCGGGTTAAACTATTTTCAGCGCAACTGTCTCATTTTTTTCTTACATAAAAACCTTCTCCTGACAATAACAAACACAACAAAAAAGAATTAGCGAAATCGGTTCACCCGTTCTCGAGATTTGCGCTTAGCAACACATTCAGCGATTCATTTTTATATTATAGAATAGCAGCCCGCCCCGACTTCGTCTGGGTTAAACTATTTTCAGCGTAACTTTCTTTTTTTTACATAAGAACCTTCTCCTGACAATAACAAACATAACAAAAAAATAATTACTAAAATCGGTCCAGCTGTTCACGCGTCATGCCGTGATAAAGGGAGATAGGGATTCATTTTTATTATATACCTATAATATTAGAGAAATCCACAAGTAACCGAACTGAAGTGAGAGTGGCTCACTAGTGTAATATGTACCTAATTACAGTCTACCAGGTACACTGTTATTACGTTAAGGAAGAGTAGGTAGATAACCTTATCTTGTCTGCAGACATGATGATCAAGCATATTATATCTATTCTAATATATTCGAGGCACGTTATATCGATCGTGGTTTTTGTTCATAAGGTAGCCACGCAAATCGCCAATATCACATTTGTTGTAGTAATCATCTGTGCATTGTAGATTTTTCTCCCGTTAATTAAGAGGGACTGCTAAATCCATTTTGACGGCCGTGCGAATGAAGATGGAAGCCATATTTCACCATTCTGTAATAACAAGTAAAAAATTATGCTTTCGTTGGTTATAATACAGAAAAATTGATATCAATCATCCACGCAATCTGCCCTCCCAACGGGGAGCACGTTTGCAATTTTGTTTCCAATATTCGTTCAACCGTTAACCCAAAATACGACGCTTAATAAAATGATCTGTTTATATTTAAGCACTAGCTTTGTCTTGGATCGTCGTTCGTCTGTTATTCCTGTCGTTTTCTCTTGTTTAATACAAATTGATTATTGCTGACAAGTTCAGAAGTTGAAGAACGAGAAAGCGAGAGAATGCTCCAGACATTTCAAGCGTATATACAGGCTACGGTAACTGCTTACTATGCTTGCTAGGCGGAACGTTTGTTAACCAGCTAGCGTTAGCCGATATAGCGTTTTCAATTTATAACGTAAGAGATGCTTCTGCCAAAATAAAGTGTTCATAGGCTACTTACCATTAGTTGGGCTGTATGGTCACTTACCACCGTTTGCCACAGATAAAAAAGTTTGTTCAGTTTTACGAACAAGGTTTGCTCATGAACAACTCAAATGTCACGATTCTAATCTCAGGTTTTATTGTATTCCTTTCAGAAAATTGGTCGTAAAACTGACTCTTCGAACGTCGTAGAAACTTTGTATAAAAATAAGAGCAGCTTGGAGGCGATATTCAAAATTTTGGACAAGGATAACTCAGGTATAGTAGCAATTTATTGCTTTTATCCCTTTTAGTTTAGGATTGAAAGTTGTTTCGAATAAAACTTTTAGTTCTTGGGAATTTTATGATTAACTTCACCTATCCAAGTGAAATATTTGCATTTCAAGATTTATAATCTTGAAAATAAATGTTTTTTTTCACTTGTGAGCTGATTATTTTGTCGTGTATTTGTGACATCACAGTGCAAAAACGGCGTACGATAATCTAATGTTAAATATTTCATTTTCCATTTAAGGCTTTTGGGATATTAATTGGTGTTCTATTTGCCTTATAATATCTAGGTACCTAGGTAGATACTAATGTCGCATAATTATATAAAAAAAAAAACATTTTTATGTGCTTTGTACGAATTTTATCTTTTTAATTTTTTTGACAAAGCAATTACTTTCTAGGTTTCATAACTCTGGAGGAATTCTCCGAAGCCTGTCAATTGATCGGCAAATACATGCCAAACCCAATGACGCAAGAGCAGTTGGTTGACATTTGTCGTTTAATGGACATCAACAAAGATGGGCTGGTGGACCTGAACGAGTTTCTAGAAAGCTTCCGTCTTGCTGAGAAGAGCTTGCAATATGAGGAGCATGAATACGCTGACATACAAGCCACCTGACAGGAACTTGACCGTCGTCCCAGTAGGACGGCGGTCGATAAAGATGAGACCGGAGTTGAAATCGAAATTCTGAAACTGGATGACGATAATAAAGGTAAATCCGTTAGTAATAATAACGGGCAGGCGCATTTGATGGGTGAAAGCGTAGCCGCACGCGATACAGATGACATCGAGTTAATTGATTGCGATGAGCCTCGTAAGCGGCCTGGTCTACTCGAGAGCGACATCTAAAACTTCACTAGGTATATTATTATCTGTATTTCACAGCCCAAATTTATGACTAGTGTTGGCAAAAAAGCAATTATAAAATATTCTATAAAAACTAAGTCTATTCAAACAATATCCACAAATTCTATGTAGTTTTTGCGGTAATAATTTCTAATTGTATCTTTTAACACAAAATATTATTAGAAAAAATGCAAATAGATAACATGCATCTGAAAGTGGCTCCAAAATTAGCAACCATTGCAAAGAATTAATAAATAATTAAAAGTCGGCTTAAAATATATTTTGTCTCCTAAATGTGTGTGAGATACAATATTACATAATATATATGTGTATCATTTTAAATGTATGTTCTGTAAATGTATTTTTTTCTTATATGTATTATAACTGTGGTTAGAGATGCTATACACATGACATGAGCGAGCCGGCTTTAATCGGCACGGCCAGGCAGTAAAATTTAATATAATTGTAGACGAATGTTCGCCGGACGGTAGCCGTATGATGAAAATCAACCGAATGATGTGCCGATCCTAATGATAATCTGTGGGTACTTAATAAAGCAATTGCTTCAAGTGGACTTTTTCGTTCAATACTATCAAACTGAATGTATAACATCCTAGATTTTTGGTGATCCGGCTTTTCTTGGGATAACATTATCAAATAAATGTACCTAAATTATTCTTAGTTAAATTTGACTGTAGGTACAACATTTTTATTTTATTTTATTTTTATATACAACACCAATCAGAACTCTACGGCATTTTCTAGGGTGGTTGTACATTCGACACTAGTAAATTTGCCACAGAAAAAAGTAAAAAAAACTTTGTGATGAATGCACAACAACCCATTTAAATTGTATTTCAGCCTCTCTTCAACACTTTTTAGGGCGTTTACAGACAGGCTGTATTTTCGATGTGTTTGGATTTTTACAATCGTTACTCGCTTACATTGCAACCGTACGATTACGATCGTGTAAAAGTACTTGCTGAAAATATACCTCTGGAAACACCTTTAGCTATGCTATTATTATTACTATTACTATTATTATAGATGTGTATAGATTTGTTTTTGTTGTTTATGTGTAATGTTTGATGTATTTATTTGGAAAGTAGAACTAAACTCTGTCTATAGTTTAGGTATTCAATTTATAGTTATTTACGAATTGATAATCTACTAAGTGTAGGCATTATTTATTAGATATTTTGTTAATATAAAATTATACGCTCGTAATAGTTTTAAGATTCTTAAATAATCAAAAAAAAACTAAAATGGCCTTGAATAGGAATGTTGACATATAAATATAATGCATTAAATAAATAAATACAATAATCAAAAAAATAAATAAAAATTACAAAATAATATGATTTATTGACTTAACCTAAATAGCACGCGTTTTAAAACCAAAATAGCGTTCTAATATTTTTTATGTCTTCAACCAAAATGGGACGCGTTTTAATACGAATAAATTAGTCAATAATAGCTACCGAGACATAAGATAATATTTTTTCTAATACCCATTCATTATGTAGAATGGAGATATATTGTAGCCTCAACAAATATTTCTTCTGTATTTTTAAACTTAAAAATGTAAGATTTAGTCTTACAATTTTGCACTAACGTATTTTTTCATTTTAATCTATATTTCTGTCAACATCCCTATTAGGTATTAAAAATGTTACCAAAATATATAACCTTTGTGTTTGTCTATTGTAAATCGTATAAATAAATTGGTGCCAATTTAAAACAATGTCAAACATAGTGATTTTGTATTAAAATTAACTGAACTGAGCGGCAATTACACGAACAAATTAATATTTAAGAGCATTATGATAACATGATGCGAACAATTAACGAATGGGAACAATGATGCCGATGACTTCTACTTTGTATTGTGTAATCGCTATAGCCACCAATACCATTTATCTTATTAAGACCCCCACAGACTGCATACTTACTATCGGCCGATAGTTTGATCAGCCCCCTAGACAAGTGGCATAAACAGTAGTCGTAAAGTCGTAAATTTACAAAATTATATCGTAAACTTATGTCAAATCCCATACGTTTGCTTTTTGGTTCTTAATAATATGCGCATACTAGACAAGTGGCATAAACAGTAGTCGTAAAGTCGTAAATTTACAAAATTATATCGTAAACTTATGTCAAATCCCATACATTTGCTTTTTTGGTTCTTAATAATGTGCGCATACTTGACAAGTGGCATAAACAGTAGTCGTAAATTTACAAAATTATATCGTAAACTTATGTCAAATCCCATACATTTGCTTTTTGGTTCTTAATAATATGCGCATATTGTGACAATTAATTCTTCATACTATTTTTATTTTTTTCTAATTGCAACCGACTAAAATATCGGCCGATTATTAAGTCTATAGTTTGCGGTAGATGTAATCGTAGTGTAGAACGTGGTATTTGCGATATTATAATCTGCATCAATTAGATTGGAATATATTTGATGTTATATAAATATAAAAAAGTTCCTTATATAAATAAAATTTTCGTCTTATAGAGAAGTAGGGAGATTTGCTCACTGCACTGCACCACGGTGCGGTAAATGAATAAACAAAAACACTGTGCGTGAATGCGTTTTCAGTGTGTTGTACTACGTGTGTTTTCAATACATAGGGATAGATAGTTTCAAGCATCGTACTCGTAAGAACACGCACTCCCGCGGTACTCTGCGTGTTGCGGTGCAGTGTGCCAATCGCCTTAAAGTTAGATATACCTATATTTTGTTATTAACATTGAAATTTAATAAAAATTATCTGTCTTAGCGTTTTTCTAGTCATTATTAGAGCGTATACATATCTTTATACTCAATTATTAAGCATTCCAATCTTTACCAGAAACAACGCATTACATTATTAAATATCTTTAAACTATGCATATAGAAATCATAATAGCGATACTGTAGAATAAGATTTGTTATGAAATAAATTTCACAGATACAATAAAAAACATGTATATTGAGAAACGTTAACTTAGATAATGTAATTAAATGGCTCATTTTCTCTGAGGGTAAATTTTGTTTATTCGCTACATATACCCATATGTAGCGAATAAACAAAATTTACCTTCGCTTGATTTCTTATCTCAGCCGAAAGACGTCAACTACTGGACAAAGGTCTTCCCAAACATTTCCATAACATTCAGTTCTGAGCTGACCTTTTGAATCGGCTACGTGCAATCTTTACCGGTTCACTTTGTTGGAACCCTGCTCACGCGGCGCTGGCGCTGTCCAGTTCTTCTTTACAGTAATTCGCACTAGCAAAAATCTGTAATGGTAGGTAGGTACTTAATTGCAAAGTTACCATCAAGTAGATGGTAATTTTACAATTATAATTAAAGATTTTTATTTTCATTTTCAGATTACAATTTTTTTTAAGTAACACTTAAGCGACAACCCTAGGCTTGGTGTCACTTTAAAATTCTATTCTACACACTATTGCTACAATGTTGCTAATACGATTTCTATACATAATTATATCTAATGTAGTCGGAGTGTATGTAATGGCACTATTCTGATGAATATCGTGATTTAACGGTCTGCGATAGGCAGCCTTTGTATTATCTAATCAAATCTATACTTATAATCTCTTTTTATATTTTAATACGCGTATTACTCGTGTTGTTCACTTATAGAAATTTAATAAAGCTTCAATTTACAGTACTAATATAAAATTCTACACATAGTCTTCTCGAGTATTTTCAGGTCGTCCTTATAGTAATAGTGTCAACTTTATAACCTAGATTTAGGGTTGTCAAAATTTTCTTAAAATCGAAAATAAATTGCTATAAGTACGGCCCTGATTTGTGAGTGTTGATTTATATTATGAATGTGACAGTGTTATAATAACGTTTTTGCGATGCTATTTTCATAGCCACACTTCAGCGGTCGACTAGAGTATGACGTAAACTTCGCTCTTCAAATATTTAAATAGACAAGTCATATGCTATAATGAATGTGTAATGTAATGAGATATAAATATTGCTATTGGAATTTATAAACTTTCGAAATTACCTAATTTTATATCTTATTAAAAATAAAAAAATATTTACTAAAATTATTATAGCTAATACCTATTTCTGTATTTTTAATAATTGTCCATTAAATTGTGATACTGCTATTAGTTGTTTTTATTTATACTCCTGTTTACACCTGATCAATAGCCAGCACTACAGACTAATAACAGTTATCTTTTTTTTTAAAGACAACTTGCAAAGTGCGAGTCTTAGGTCTCCAGTCTCTGATAATAAGCCAAAAATCAACGGTCAGTATATACCATTTGCTGACTGCCTTGGTGGTCCAGTGGCCGCAGTATGCGCCTGCTGTGAACGAGGTTGTGGGTTCGATTCCCACACAGGATAAAACTTTGTGTGACGCACAAAGAATTGTTCTGAGTCTGGGTGTAATTTGTGTCCATTAATTGTATGTTTGTAAAGTCACCCGCGACACAGAGCTTCTCTAGTGCGGGAGTTGTTTTTCTTAAAAAAAAAAAATTGGTCGAAATAATTAACTAAGGGCACTTTTAATGTCTGTAACGTTATACTGCTTAGTTATATGGTTAGCCCTTAACATTATACTGCTAATAAGAACACAAAGATAAAATCTTGATTATCCATTACGTATCTATGGGGCGATGAGCTGAATTCTTGAGTACCTACGAGCATAGGCATATAATCCGTCAGAAGGCGAATTAAGAGGAAATGCGGTGTGTCTATTCTCCATAGACACGCTCTCGCCTGTTTTCTACCTGGTTTACGATCTTAAAGTAAACATTTTTTGCAATAAAATTAATATCAACTTCTTGTATGTTCCTATGTTTTCCTTTTTAATGATTCATTATATTTATAAGCACTAGAAACCCTTAAAAATGCTCAAAATAACCATTTTAGACGGCTGCCAACATAGGCCTGGTATACAAATATGACAACTGTTATTGAAAAAAGGAAAACATAGGGGCACATTTTATATCCTAATCATGCAGTTTAAGAAATATCTTTTAAATTGGTCTAATAATGGAGGAGGAAATAGGCGAGAGCCAAACCTCGAATTACGACTTTTTACTTATGCTGTTTAGTCGGATATGCAGTTGTCCCTGTCGCACAAATCGCGCGGCCGAGCGCCGTTTATTCAAAGTATGAAAAGTTTATTCAAATACCTAATATTCAAAAGTCTCTCCGCCCGCATTTCCTCTTAAGCATTTTTCTTCGACTATAGCATGGGCTTCTTCTAGAGCAGTTATTAGGTTTTTAAAGGGTCGGCTACGCATGAGTGACACCTATGGTGCTGCAAGCGTCTATAGGCTACGGTAACTGCTTACCATCAGACGGGCCGTATGCTTGTTGCTACCTTGGTTATATAGAAAAATACCTGCATAAGCGAGACCTATATGAATAATTGATTTTAATTTTTAATACCTACTATTTATTGAGGCTCGTCGTATAGCCGGAGGCTCAATCAGCTATCTTAATTTATTTTAAAATTCAACTAACGGACTTTAGAACAAGCCCTGTGTCGAAGGGGAAGGACATCCACCTCACAGCAGACCTTTGTCAAATAATAATAATAATCATTATATATAAGTACTTACAACATAAATAAAAGTCTTATAAAATTATAATTAATGGCTAATACAATATTATACATGCCTGTACTAGGATAAAGATAATCCTGTATCACAGGCTATTTAAGCGCTAAAAAATGACTATATAGACAGCCGCGGCGTAGTTCCTGTGTGTTGTACTCATAGGAACACAACTGCACCGGTTTCCAGAGCTCATTTAGAGATGCGTTTTTAACGAAACCTTTTCCTATCCCAGGGAAATTCCATCATAAAACCCTGGTATTCATTTTCGATAGTTCTGGTATTGTAACCGTCCATATAGGCTACGGTAACTGCTAACGGCAGGCTGTATGCTTGTTTGCCACCTAAGAAGTATAGTAGTAGTCTAGTACCTACATCCAGACTTAGATAAAACAAACATTTATCAAAAACTTTTTCTCATCGAATCAAAACCTCATCACTCGGCGTGGCGTTGGTAACCAGGTGGCCACCTTATACCAAACGTACCACACGATCCGCCAAACAAAACCAAAAATAAATTTCTTATTAAAATACCTCCAGATTATTTATTTACTCTTAAAATAGGCATGTGAGCTTCCTGCCGAGGTTTTCCCGAGAGACTATAGCATGGGGTTCTTCAAGAAAGGAGTTATAAGGTTTCTAAAGGGTCGGCAACGCGCGGGTGATACCCCTGGTGTTGCAAGCGTCCATAGGCTACGGTAACTGCTTACCATCAGGCGGGCCGTATGCTTGTTTATTTATTTATTTATTTAATAGATTCACCAACAATTATAACAATACATTTTACCTTTTAGTGATACATAGCGTTTACAGTATAGACTAATTGTATAACTAATTACAGGTGAATACTGCATGCGTTTAGTATTATGTAGGTACAATTATGTTGTAATACTTGTTTGCCTACTTGGTAGTATAAAAAAAAAATGTAGGTAATATACCCTAGTTCTATCTATTAATAAAGGTACTGCATTGCAGTGTCTGTGCAGTGCTCTATGTAGTAGCTCAAAGAGGTTTTCATAATGGATTCTATTTGAATATAGAATGGGAGTCGTATTGTGTGCTTTAACGACTTTATTAATGTTAAGGGAATTAAATTTATCTTCTTTCGTGACATATATATGGAGTTTTATGAGATGGTATATGTACTAAGAAATAAATTGAGATTCAAATTGTAGCTAAGTAACATATTTTCCAACTACGTAGGTATTCACTAGGCAGAGACTGTACTTTAGCAACCAGTTAACTAGTAAATATACCTACCTACTTACTAATTGGATAAAGTCTTAGATTATTAACATGCCTTAATAATCAAAGGCCACTTGTTACAATTTTATTGTAGAGTGAGTTAAATTTACAACAAATTATAATGAAAAGGAAGGTAATTCACGTGTTGTAGACCACGTAGAGTATACACAAAAGTTATACCAGAATATAGATTCCAAGTGTATCAAAGGGTGTGTATTTTATATTCACTAGTAAATTTTGGTAACGGTAAAATATACATCTATTTTTTTTTATAACATGGAAGCAATTTCGCCTTACATCAAATCTTAGCACTGAAAATCGATCAAATTTACCGTCATAACCTTTGATTATTAACATGTTAATAATCAAAGTGACGGTAAATTTGATAATGTATACAAAGATACAGAAAAATAGATTCGTGCTCATAATATATAATCTTGCAGTTAACCGTAGCAGTCAGTGAACTATTAATCCAACAAAGTAGCCGTAGCCGGATCTCTCTCTGATGCCGAATAGCCAGGTAGGTGTACTCTTTGTTACCCCACTCTCGTAGTCCGATGGGACGGGCTACGAGCGTGGGGCAACAAAGAGTAACTAAGTAAGCACCTGTGTTTGCGCACACATTTATGCACTCACACAATATCATAAGCACATAATGGCTAGTCTCTATCGAGATTAGTAGCGCCGTGACCGAAATCCGCAAGCTGTTTTAAGAATACTTAATATATCAATATATTTCATAAATAATTCAGGCTAAAATTGATTGCTATCTGTAAAATATGTACATTTTAAACAAACGAAGCTTCCCCGTATATTTCTATTTCCCATTCAACGAGTGTGAAAGGTCACGAAAGCTATTAGTGTGTGACATCTGAGTGCTGAATTAAGAATCAGACGATACGATATCTTTTTTATGATAGCCTTTATAGGTTATTTTTTACGGCAAAGCTATCATCTGACATTTTATTATTTTATATTAATTTATTATGAGAAATCCACTGCACAGTGAAGGGCAGCTGATAGACAAGGCAAGCTACCGAATGATGTGAAATCTTTGGGGGAAGCTTATCACCAGCAGTGGACGTCTTTTGGCTGAGATGAGGATAGAAAAGAAAATAATCTCTTTATTGTACGGGACAATATCCAAATGTAATATCCACCGTAATTAACTAAATGGGAAGCACGCTGTAAGTAGAACAAAATACTTACTAGAATTAAAAGCTTCTTAAATAAAAGCGGCCTGCTACTGACAGATTTTACTTTTTCTTTCTGATGAATAACGCCAATCCCTCTAGACATGTGGCAAGTGGCATAAACGGTAGAAGAAGTCGTTTTAACCACTTGTCTAGACCCTCAGGACTGCTGTGGAAATTCTCAAAGGACTCCTTTGCAATGGACGCTAGGCTGAGATAAATGAAAAAGCAACTCTGCTTTTGATATCCGTTATTCATAAACCTATTATCTTCTATTTCAAAAATATATTGCTGTAACAGTATAACATTGTCTCTATTTTCCACATGACGTCACATCGTCCTTTTGCCCTTCATGAAAAATGATAGAATGCCTTTGAGAATTCAACTCGAGACATAGGTAGGTACTATAACAAAAACAGATTGTCGCAAAAGGATGGCTTGTGTAAAATAATTCCATTAATGTCAACATCTGTTTTGTTTGATACAAACAATATCCGAGGGACATTGTTTACAATTTTCATACGGAAGCACATTGTTTTGTCATTCCAATTTACAGAAATTAGATTGTACTAATAGGCCTTGTTTTATTGTGAATTTATGTTACTAGCTGTTGCCCGCGGCACCACCTCCGTGGATGTCAGTTATCACAATAAACCGTGGATACCCTTTGTCATTTCCATGGATACCATCCATTTCCTTGTCAAATTTCATGAAGATCCGTTTAGCATTTGAGTCATGAAACTGATGACAAACAAACTAATAAATACAGTTATTTTTGCATTCAAAATATTAGTTTGGTCTATGGAGCCATAACACTGACTAGTGGTATCGAGCAGTATCATGTCTCTTATGTTTACCTACTTCTTATGTATACTGTATCGTGGCTCGGGAGATATCTAATCGTTTAGTCGGGTCAGCTCACGATCCTAAGGCTGGCCTTTACTTGAGTCAACGTATTAGCCTTACGATCCAGCGTGGCAATGTGGCCAGTCTTTTGGGCACCTTTCTTCAGAACTGCAACCTCAATGAGCTATTTTAGTTATAGGTTTAAATACAATCTGATTGTTTGCAAATAGTTCAGGTTAAGTTACTTTTATTTTAATAACTATTCGTGTAAATATCTTATGAAATGAATGTTTCCTTTCATTGCTTACTTGTGTTTATATAGGATTTCATGTGCCAAATTTAATTCCTTTAGTGCCGGTTTAAGGTGTGCCTTGACTGACATGCAATTCAATTCCGTAACAATATTATTCCAACGATGTTAGCCGTTGAAACGCTTGGAAGAAAAAGAAGTAGATTATACCTTTTTGACACGCTTTTATTAGTTTCATTCACACAAGTGAATCTAATAAAAATGCAAATATTAATGCAATTTTCAAGCACTTCAAGTCGTTCAATGATTTGAAACGTATTAAGTGTCGCAGTTCGTTTCGGTATTAAAGCGTGTTTTTTTAGTTTTGTTTAACCATTTTATTTATTTATTAGGTAATTCTATTTATAATTAAATTAATTAAATTCTTAGTTTCCTATGTATTGAAATAAAAGTGGTGGAATTATTGATCGCAAAACTAAAATTTACATAGTAGGGCCGTCCTATCCCACAGCTGTTGTATGACTTCGATATTGGCGGGATCAAATATTTTTGTTATGCGGGAACGAGGGAATAATAAAATGTAGGTAGATAAGATATTGTCTTTTTCATAATTTTTTATGATAAACAATTTTCTTAGTTTCTGTTTTCATTACAAAGAAAATCTAAACGATATTTTGAACTTCTAGTATTTGTTTGCTTTGGCTATTTAATAGATAAATAAAACTTACTTAATTATATATACAAGAAAAACATATTTTTAATATACCTACTGTTTCGATGGTTTTTCATACTAATCTCCTAATAGGTATTAAATAAATGTTGTAAATGTGTCTAATGTTTCTTGCTGCTTGGTCTAACTATTTTTTGTACCCGATAAAATAGTTTTTAATATATGTATAGATCGTCCCATAAGAGCCAAATGAACGTATCACCAAAATATCGAAAAAAAAATTTTTTCGTAAATAACTTGTTTAAATGGTCCTACACCATCTGCCAAAAGAACGTGGTCGTACAGTCAATAGTTTCAGAGTTCAATTGTAACGTATCATCAAAAATATTATATTCTTTACAACCATATCAACTTAACTTTCGATTGGTTAATGTCAATGTTATCCGTTTAATTTTTAGTTACTTCCAAATGAACGTATATGTTTATGAGATTATACTCTCGATAATTACATGTTCCCTAATTGACAATTTGTAAACAACCATAACAATGTAACAACTTATACGTTACTATAATTTTAAACAATATGTGAGCTAGTTGTTTTAATTAAGAGCCATATGAACGTATACAAGTTTTCGTTAATTTAAAACTTATTTCGAATAGCATCTATCTTATTTAACTGATTGCCAATGCCACATTAAACCAATTACGTTACTTTGGCAGTAATATTTACGTATTAAACTCTGTTCTTAGGAAGACTTTGATTCAAATTACGTTCCAATGATTCTGAAAAGTTCAACATGAAAAGAATTAGTCGCACATGGAAGATTTTGGAATCTTTGGGCCTACCTGGATATATGACTGTTGACTTCCTCGAAGATAAGATGAGAACCATTCCAGCGCCTTAGGGGAGATCATAAGATGGGACAGGATGGATAGAAGTATATCGTGGCTGACGGTGTTGAAGGCGTGCGATAAATCTACCAAAACCAATACAGTTATCTTGGTATCCTCCACGCCCGCCCTCACATCACCAGTCGCTTTAAGTAATGCTGTTACTGTGCTATGCCCAGGTCTGAATCCAGATTGAAGTGGAGAAAGGATATTGTTTCGGTAGACAAATCCGGACAGCTGTCTGTGGGCACAAGCTTCAAGCACTTTCGATAGGAAAGGGTAGTTGTATGTAGTTGTGTTCCTTCGTGTGAGTACAGGTCTCCAGCGCTCATTTAGGGATGCGTTTTAAAAGAAGGGATACTCTCATCATAAAGCCTTGGTGTAAAACAATGGGTTGGCAACACGCAAGTTATACCTCTGCTACGGTAACTGCTTAACATCAGGTGGGCCGTATGCTTGTTTGCCACCCAAGTAGTATTTAAAAAAAAAAACTTGATGGACTGTAATCCGCAGGCGTCACTTTAAAACTGATTTAAATAAAGATATTTAATTTATTTATTTTATTTTCTCTTCCCAAATAACGTATAACACTTAGCTAAAGTGAATCTATTTTAAAAAAATAAGAGCCAGAAAAACGTAAACCTGACACTTTTTGAAAATCCATAAATATTTAATATATTTGACAATATTAATAATACTCTTTTTTGCTATTTTAACTTCCTATTTACTAGTCTCTAATTCGGCATTTTTCTTTTCTCGGTTAGCTGTTATATAATGTATAATAAAGTACTTCAAAGTTCAGAATAGTGGTATTTGCACAGTTTTTTGTCTCTCCTGTAAAGTTGTCAAAATGTCAATACGTTCGTTTGGTTTTTATGGGACGAGATGGTATCCTATAAAAGGACATAAGGTAGTCCTTATGTCCTTTTTTAGGATACCATCTATGTCCTTGCCAAATTTTAGCCGGTTAGTAGTAAAAAAGTAACAAACAAATATACAAATGCTAATGCATTTATAACATGGATACCATGCGAGCGCAGCCACAGGTAGAAGCTATATATTTTATAGGTTATTTAAATTTAAGGATTAAAATAATAGCAGATTTTTTCAAAAACTTTATGGATTAATAAATAATACGAATCGACAGCCTACAATAAAGAAAAATGAATATAGTGTCGCCATCTATAATGAGAATCCAATACGGCCTGCATTAAGTGGAAATTGAACAAACGGCCAGTTTCACTAGTGTTAAAATTATCCATTAGATGGCAGTACAGTCGAAAGGATTAACACTGCCATCTATGGAAAAATAGGTAAACACGTTGGGTAACTAACATAGCAAATAGTTCCTACACAAGTGACGTTTTCTAAATATTGTATTAGTGCATTCTTTTATTGTATAGATGGTGTTAGAAGGCAATTTTACTTTTGCAGAAATTTAATATTATTGTTATCAGAGAAATGCGAATTAATTAATTACGTATGTAGGTACCTCGTTAACTTTAAAATGTTTATCATTGTAATAAGCCGATACTTATTATAAGTACTTACCTACCTGTAGGTTTAGGTAATAGGAAAGGGTAGGTAGGTACCGAGTATAGGTAGGTAACATGTAATTATACATGATTATTAGTTACACCTAGGAACGACTGTTAACAATCCTTGATTATAATTTGTAATATATATACATATATACAAAAAAATACCGACTTCAAATAGGTAGGGAAGTTGTAGAATTTTAAAAAAACCATATTATCCTCGTACTAAAATATTTAAAGAGGATGAACTTAAATTGGATAATCCTTAACTATTTTCATTAGCTACATTATGATTTGTTGCGGAAAATACAAAATCGCCATATTTTCCCTCAATTCCACATGGATGCCTTCATGCAATCTGACTTTTTATGAAAACGGAGCCAAACTGGAAGTATATCCTATCAAATAAAAAAATAATTTTACAAATCGGTTCATAAATGGCAGTTATGCTGTAACAAAAATTGATAACCTCCACTTTTTAAAGACCTCACTCCTTAAAAAAAATCCTCCGTAAAATGTTAAACGTCACAGTAGCCATTCTATGTGAAATACACTTTATTATTTCACATAGAATGGCTACTGTGACGTTTAACATTTTACGATAAAGATGAAAGAAAATAATTTAATCAATCTCTAACCAATTGGCTAATTGAATGATCAAGAGCTTAAAGTATTCAATTCCGCTCCTTCCACTTTAATCCATTGCATGATTCGATAGGTTCTAATTAAATCGTCTATCATTCTCATTGATATACATATATTTATCTTCAAATATCAAATGTCACTGTACCAATGATATGTGAAAAATACTTTACATAAAATCTAAAACATGTAAATAATAATAGATAATAATATTTTGTTAGGTAGGTATTGTCTGCGTGGTGACGGATAAAGAATACAAATGTCACTAACCCGTTCCATCCAGAGGGTGTCGTAAGATTCGGCTATGGGAGTAAGTCAGGTAGTCAGTATCCACTGCAAAATAGGGAAAACTCGAAACAAAGTCGTCTGGCCAGCGCGTAGAGTAGGCCTCCAAATAAACGGAGAAGACTCGTGCCCAGCAGTAAATCGTTAATGGGTTGAGATGATAATGAGATAGGTAGGTATTGAATTTTACCTACCTGCCTATCTATATATATAATTTTACCTATCTACCAAACTGAAGTACGATCGGTCAAGTTGGCGCTCGAAATGTGATAATTTTTATTAGATATTTGTTTTATATCTAATAAAAAATTCAAATTAAAAGTCAAAATCGCTAGATTAAAAAAAAAAAGAGTTTATTTCTTTTGTTTTATTTTCTTTATATACAACTCCCGCGCTAGAGAACAAGCTCTGTGTCGCGGGCGACTTTAAAAATATATAATTAACGGACACAATTATTATACCCAGACTCAGAACAACTCTTTGTGGTTCACACATAGTTTTGTCCTGTGTGGGAATCGAACCCACAACCTTTTGTACAGCAGGCGCATACTGTAGCCACTGGACCACCAGTCAGCGAAGCGTACTTGGGCAGAGTTGTAGGTTCGTAGGTCTGCAATTAATAAACCAATGGTAACTATTTATATACTATGTATCTTGACAGAAATATTTTAAAATTAATAAATTCATATTCTATAAGTTCATAATTACTATCTTAAGCAATCAAGTAAGACCGTATCCCAAAAAAGATCTTTTGAAAAGCTTCTATTAAATTAGAACAATTTTTAGGTCGGCATTATCGAACGAAAGCGAGACCTTAAACAGTGTATTATTAGAAAATTTGTGGTCAAAAACCGTTTACATAAACGGCTATTTTAAGACATAATGACTTGCTAAATATTTGGACCCATCTTTAATGGTCAACCGGCTATTACGAACGGTGATATTCGCAGAGGTATTCACAAAAAAGATTGGTTGGAAAGACGAAGGTTCTTCTAACTCAGTAGACCGTTGTAGACATAATAGTTTAAAGCTATTAGGATAATTTATAGCCGTTTAATATCCGAACTCGCAGAGATTTGATTATCGATGTGGTATTTTTTTTTCTGGAGTTACCGATCGCGTGTCGCGTGCTTCAACTTTTTTTCGGTTTGTGTTTCGGGGGTGTAACGCACAAAAAATATAACTGGCCACCGACTACCGGAATATAATTTTGTCAATTTTATAAATTATACAGGCGTATCGGTTAATAATGGGTAGCTACGGGCATGTTTCTATTGTTGCTTGGATAGTCAGTAGCGTTCGGTTATTATCTAAGATATAATCAAATATAAAAAATCTAGCTATCAGATACACAGGTACAATAGTACCTGTGTATCTGATAGCTAGATTTTTTTACGTATAGCAACAGTTCTAAAGACAGACACTCAATGTGTGTGTGGTGATGAATGTCTGTACCTATGTGTGGTCTCAGGTCTAGTATAGTGCTTAAGGTGGTCTTTGAACCTTGCATTCATCACCACTGTTAACTCGTGTATTATTTCCTCACGTGACAAAGCTTTTGTATCATCTTTACCTAAATATTTGTTCCGAGCGTATGTAACTTGTGTTTATGACTTGTATATTTAAAAAGTCCTTCGCGTAACAGGGCCCTTATGAAAGTTTTCTTCTTAGTTATTAAAGTTACCTTCTTATCTACTATAGAACTAAACTGTTGCTATACGTAGATATTTGAAAAATTAACAATATAGTTATTCTAGTACTTTCAGGAGACTGCCTCTGCAGTGCAAAGGCCTCTTTCCCTTTTTCTATGTAGAGCCACTAGGAATCAGTCTTTGTTGAATGAGTCTAGCTCATCCCACCATCTCCATTTGGGTCTACCGTCTTTGTGAAATCACTCGCCGTTTTGAGATACTCATTATTATATTTTAATACTAGCTTAAACCCGATTCTCACGTGTTACCCCTATTTTTTGGGTCTGAAACCTTTGTGAGATTACGGAAAACTACTCATCAAAGTTACATCGCAATCGGGTGATGAATTGTTTAGGAATGCATAGAGGACAAAACATACGGCCTAAGTTCATTGATTTTTATTTATAAAAAATTCCCATGCAGCTTAAAGTTCAAGACCTAACACCATTTGGAAAGTGTCCGAAAAAACTGGATAGGTACCTACTTTAATTGTAAAAAGTGTTGCTCGGCCAAAAAACATCCACACCCGGACAATGGCGTTTCCCAAGGACTACTATAGCACTCGGTCCTGAGCTGACCTTGTCCATAAGACGCCTGCGACCTTCAGCAACATGTGTAGTACTTGATCATATTACGTAAATTCCATAAAATTTGGTCACCCTCAATATAACCCATAAACGTCCGACTGCTGGGCACGGATCTCCTCCATACATTGAGAAGGACGCTGGCCAGACGGGTAACATAACTGCAATAAAATGTAAGCATACCTGTTTTGTCTATCTTAAAATTTATACTAAGCTACAATGGTAGGTATAATTATTATTATAAGGTTATATTAACATCAGTGGAAGCGGGGGTACAGGCGCAGTGTTGCGGCGGGGAAATTGCGCGGTCGCGCGCGCCTTCGTACTACCGCGAAACTTGAGCCGTGTGCCGCTCCAGCCTGCACTTTACTACACCCAGCCGAGATACTGACCATTATTGAGAGCGTTACATGAGCTTCAAGTGATGATCACTAATTTAGACGTTATAGAAACACTTTAAATACTACCCCGATATTTTGGATAAGGATAAAAAATTACCTTATAGTAAGTATCTATTAGTAGGTACTGGTAAAAAGTTATTGTTAGAATAATAGTTGTATTTTATAACAGTTTCTTATTCGATTTGCGCATTGAAAAGGTAATTTTGGATGCACGAATAGTGTAGTTCGCCTTCAGACCACGTTGCGCTAAGCGTTGTGGGTTCGATGCCTAAACGACCAATGTCTGGGAGGATGCGAATTTCGATAAGCTATTTACAGGTTAGAATAAATTCTAAAGACGTGTCTGATGCATCAACCTGCATTTAGCAAACATGTGCGAAAGACGCCGTAACTCTCTATCTCTTGATAGAGGAGAGGATACATATTAATATGGTTTGCTATTATTATTACTTATTATTAGGTAAGGTAAATCGTAGGTTATTTTTTGTAAATTTTCTCACAATCAGACAGTTGGAATTCTTATGGCGTGATCACGTTACGAGGCGCCCGCGCGTCCGCCGCGCCCAGTAGCTATACCGCTGCCGCCCGAACCGACTATTTTTTGTCTCATCTCTGACAGATCGAATTAAAATAAACGCTTCGATAAAGCGTCCTATAATATCATCCTGTATTTGGTTACGTGAGCGAGTGACGGACACTGGGAACGCCGTAGGTGGGAGACCCACTATTTTTAAGTTGCTCTATTTTTTATGATTCAGATTGGAAGTTTATCAAAAACAGTTTAATCGTTTTGATTGTCGGGTTCGAGATGTATTGTTCATGTTGTATCTACTGCTTATTAACTCTTGCGGTCTATGTTTAAACGAATTTGGCTGTCCAATTTTGTGTTGATAACTTTTCAATAGCTTTGCTTCTATTGCTTTTTAAATAAGTAGTTAAGTAAGTATTGCATGCAAAACATGTTCAAAGATCATTTGTTATTTCATAAAACTCAACATAAATTTACGCATTTTTATCCCAAAATATAGGCGAAGGTGCATGATACCCACGTTTTGCCACATTGGGTACAATAATATTTCAGTATCTAGCAATTGATACTGAGTTACCTATAACCATCAGAGATCCAAGCGAGTGTCATTTACACGGTAGTTGAATTTTCATACCCTTTTCTCCCCATAAGAAATTTACCTCATAAATTTCAAGACATTTTGCGAGGACTTTTAGTTGTCTTTTTAAAAAGATAAAAATAAACTCTTCAAAAACAAATCATACTAACATCGACAAATATGAAAAATAAATTGCCAAATAGTTGAGCCCTACTAAAGTGATACTCCGTCATGCATGTGGAAATTAATTTATATTTATATAGATATGATAAAATTCAATGATAAAGTGTTAAATAAACGTGTAAACATATTTTGTCTAACAGGTACATTAGATAACACAATAACAATATCATTCATGCGTAAAAGCTACTGAATTCAACGGGAAAAAGGTTCGCCTTTTTTCTGTGCGGACCGTTACAAATTGCCAGATGGTTTATTTTCCTTGTTTCGACACATCCATAATAATTATGGTCGACGTATATGATACATGGTTCATTGGAAATTGGGAATTCAGTCGTAAAGAACCGAGAAAAGTAAACATTAGCTGTTTTTGTGTATGGGACTATGATTGTATTGTTCTCAATAATGTTTGTATGTAGGTATGTATTGTCCAATCTCATTATATGTGTTTGCAATTTAACAGGCTTAAAACAAAAGGACATGTTCTGTTTTTGTAAAATGTGAGGCTTTGTAATGCGGTCAAGTGTGAGCTGAATGTTCTATGGTGTGTTTTGACTTAAATAGAATTGGTAGTATTTTAAATTGTATTGGTAGGTTCAGGTGCTTAGGGTATTTTAGTTACCGTTGGTCGTGAGTAGGATGAAATACGAAAAGCCTATGAATAAAAATCTATCAAAGAATTTCCATTTCTATAGGTATTCTCATTGTATTATAAGCTTTTAAAATGGCGAGGTGTCTACTTCAACTTCTAGACCACTTGTGCAGACTAGGACTAATTAAATTAAATTGCTTTAGTCCTTAGCTATTTTATTGCGCATCGGTTCTAGTACCTAATAAGCAATTATCGACAGAAAACCTCAATAAGTACCCAATTTATAGTCAGTATTTTAAATTACATACATAAAGATATCTTAAATCATAATGCGAAATGCATATGCGCATAAATACATGAACCGTATCTTGAGTCAACTTAAGGTACGTACCAGTCTCTGCGTGTCAGAAATAAATATTAAATAAGCACGAACAAGTAACGAAATCATTTCAAAAGTTCATCGTCTCTCAATAAAGAATACATGCCCAAAAATTGAAAATACTACAACAAAAGCAATTTCATCTTAATTGTACCGAATACTTGAGCGGAGGCAGAGCGATATCCACCTTATCGAGTTACCTAGGCTACTGGGCATCTCCGAGCAGATACAGTGAAACGATCTAACTTTAACATCAAAAACACAAAAACACACTTTATTCTTTTAATCTTAAAGTTTAATATCAAATAAGGTATTATAGTTGACTTAAAACAAAGAATGAATACACAATAATAGTCGCTTCGGTGATTTTATGGAAACGTGATATCGTGTTGGCCTCTCACAAAAAGAATAAAGCGAAACTCGAACGAAATTGTTTTAATCGTCGGCAGCCACGCGGTTCTCGTTATTACTACGTAATTATAAAAATTAAATAACATCTTATTGTTTTATAAGAAAAAAGTACTAGTAAATAATAGTTAACAAAAAATATGATTTAATAGTTCAGAATCTTAATACCTAACTAAAGGTAATCCTACTAGCATTGTACATGCGAAGGATAGTGAGGATAAATGTTTATTACTTTTGCACGCAAAATCTAAAGTGGATACTGGACAGATTTTGATGAAACACAATATAATTGCTTATATACCTACCAGAATAGCACATAGTCTATAATTTACTTTTATTAAATATAGAGAACCGTTTAGAAAATGCACGCGGGCGCAACCGCGGGCAAAAGCCGGCACATAATAAATTAGCACTTATGCATTTGCCATTTGATTCTAAATATATCTGCTAAATAACACTCATTGTTAAATAATGCCTCACAAAAAGCTGAAGGCCTAAACAAGACATTGTCTAACATTTGATGTATCGAGTTTATTCATCTCGATCGTGTCCGTTGACGTAAAAACAATGATGTGATGCGTTGAGACACCGTACGATTTGTTTGAACTAACTTGCGCATGAAATATCGGTCGGAGGCAGCTACCGATGGTTTGCTGGCTTACCTACCGCCAACGACGACCACAGAAAAAACTCATAGCTATGTTTTAAGGCATCCAAATTCCTTTGAAGCAAATACGTGTGTGTAATCACATGTAACAATTTATTTAATTCAGCGCGAGTTAAAACGCGGAGAGAGAAACAAAGTCGATTTTATTGTTAGATATGGTTATTTTTAAGTTGTGATTTGTGGTAGCCAGTGCCTTTGTTTATTCATCGAGCGCAAAGTTTAGAATTTGCCTCGCCAGCGCCTGCCTACCTGAGGTTTCCGTGAAGCGTGGATCGCGTGTCAAATGTAGCGGTGAACATTCACGAAGTTGACTTTTAATGGAGCCTGATAACTCTGCCAATGTTAGGTATTTTGGTTATTAGGTACTTACCGCATAATCACGACCTTACTAAATTCTTATCAACAAAAGTGGAGTCATTGAGATTATTTAGAAACTAATACTTGATATTGATGACTTTAGGTAATAGTTAAGGTGGTTACTTACATACTAACCTACAATCGCGCCTAGTGTAGTGGGTTTCATTCCCAAACTTTATATTTTTTTGAGACATGTGCTCTTATTCTCTAATAAAGGCCCCCTACGGCATCGGTACTGGGCTTGTTCCTTAGTCCGGGAGTTGTGATTTAAAACAATGCTACTTAATGTCCTCCTAACTAAATATCGGTCATGCCAATTAATCTCCATGTAAACTAAAATAAAGAAATCAGCTATTTTCCTAAAAAAAGCAAATTTCACACTCACTAAAGAAATTTCAGACTGTCAAAGTGTCTGTTATATTAACTGCATATCTTCTAAAGCAACTTAATAAACAAACAAACTTTCTTTTTAAAATTGAAAGCAAATGACAATGGATACACCCGGAGGGAACAAAGGCAGGTGACAGAGGAACAAAACCCTAATAGATTTGCAAAGTTGACATCAAAACGGTGAAAAGCGTATGGTATCCTTTTTGTAAAGTTTTGGTAACCACAATAAAACCGCATGCCTTTTAAACGATGCAGCGGTGTCGCGTGGCTGTCTCCTAAAAACTTTTACCAAATTACGTATCGCTATTTAAAGCTTTTGCGCACATGGCTTACTTGGTTAATGATTTGGAAAACTTTTTTTTTTTTCATTTTTTGGACGCTGTTGACGTCTATACTTGTCAAGTGCAAGCGTGCTTTGATACTCAACGACGTCATTGATGGGCCTGTTGGTCTAGTCACTAGACCAATAAGCCAGTCAACTTTAGATGTCTTCAGACGTCAACCAGACAACTTGTGAACGTACTTGTTCCTATCCTGCGACACATAATTATAACTTATATAGAAGGGATAAGTTTTTAGTAATTATAACTTATATAGGGAATATGTATTTTTTTTAAGCCCACAACAAACGGAGCTATATATAAATCACAGCAAGGTATATTATGGTGTATTTTCCTACTTACGAGTAGGTGGCAAACAAGCATACGGCCCGCCTGATGGTAAGCAGTTACCGTAGCCAAACCACGCACAGGAACACAATTGCACTGCTGCGCGCTGTGTGTAGTTATTTGGCTGTGGTCTTTTGTAAGGTAGTAATTTTTCCCTTGTCAAGCTTGCTACTTTATGTGGTTACTTATCTCTTATCAGATTCAGTTTTAATAACAAAATCTATAATTTTAGAATTACATTCTTTAAGCAAAAGCCCCAAAATATTTCCTGTGTACACACAGCACAAATGCATTAATTCGTTTGTGTTTATAGTAGCAATAAATACATTGAAACAAATGGTAAGGTTTTATCAGTAGAACAAGGTTTAGAAGACAAAACATCTATAAATTACCCACCCAATTTAAAATAGTTGTAAAGTTGTCATCGATTAGGTGGTAATGAGGTGTCACTGAAATTTTACAACTTAATAATGATCTTATTACAAGTCTTTTTTTTACTCTTAAGACAATAAAATGTTAGCATAAAGAATTTAAATGATGAACAGCAAATGCAGCAGCAGAATAATGTAATAAGTACTTACTTACTATTTATATCTTCTTCTTATCGTTTGGTTGGTGGCCAAGCTGGTGACAGAGTTATTTTGAAAGAACACGGCTAAATAACTACACAATGGTGCACTGTGTGTTCTGTGTTCCTGTGCGTGAGTACAGGACTCCAATGCTCGTTTTAGGACCGAGTTATCCATGACACTAAATTCTAGTATTACAAGATGTAGGTTCGGAAATACGGGCGAGTAGATAATGTTCATAGCAAGGGTCTATATACTACGATTACTGCTTACCATCATGCGGGCCATTTGCTGAGCTGTTGCCGTAATAATATAAAGTAATGGTTAACCCTGAACTGTGAACTCGCGATACACTCCAGGACCGATTTAGATCATGTTCAAACTTAAAACATTTTTTCTCCTTTCAAATTTTACGTCAAGTCCGTCGTTCCGATCCAAGATACTCGAGTTATCACAGAACAAAGATTTATTCATAGGTATAAGTTGTTCCAGTAGACTCAAATACTTCACTTTATCGTTCAAAAAAGTAATTTTATGTCTGAATGCAATGGGTCAGCAACTTGTGAGTGAAATCCATTACGACATTAGTGTACATCTTACCGTTTATTTACATTTAGAATATTTTACACACATAAACTTCGTTCACGATGAATTGAATAGTAGCAAAAAAAAGGCTGATATGAGTTAAATCATGTCTTGGGTACGTATTAAGAGCTACATTATGGGTACAAACCTGAATCGGTGGGTGCGCAAGCGATGCATCAATTGAGCGCCGCAAGGGGCCGCCCGGGCCGCCTGCGCCGCCCGCCACTGCGCCCGTCACTCTCCCTTCAAACGAACAATGTTTACCCACTATCGATGTCCACTCATACCGACTATACGAAATCATCGACTGTCGACATTATTTATGTAGCTATTATATTAAAAGTATTATGCTTTTCAAAATGAACTTCTTTGCATTGTCATATTATGCTTGAAACGTACGTATTTTACAATTTATGCATAAACGCATCGACAATAGTTTAAAAAGAGCACATCACTATTGATGTTTGACAAGTCATGTGACTACTATAGGCCAATG
Organism: Trisateles emortualis; assembly: GCA_947095525.1. Taxonomy (NCBI): domain Eukaryota; kingdom Metazoa; phylum Arthropoda; class Insecta; order Lepidoptera; family Erebidae; genus Trisateles; species Trisateles emortualis. The sequence goes on along the minus strand of OX352736.1, from coordinate 11,200,189 downwards.
AAGACGCGCAGTTTTTCACAATTTACACTCATTTACACTTGCTGCATTGCTATCAATGTGCTGCCTTGATGGAAGCTATGAGGAAATCACACATGCTTATATAATTTGCTGAAAAGTTCACTTATACGTTACACAGTACATAATCAAAACAAAGGTTTTAAAAAGACGTTCGTTTTTGGAAGAACGAAGAAAGAGCTGTCTATCAGTCTAAGCGTTTAGAGGCTGTGAAAGCTATTGCAAGTAGAGTTCAAAATGATCATGCAAATGTCCAGTTGATCTCTCAATAGGCTCATCGACTACATACTTATTTTTTCAATCATTTACGGCTCGATAATGATGAATATTTTTATAATAACGGAGCACATCTCTCGAAACGTTGAAGCGATATAATAAAGGTATGGTCAGCGATGCAGTTCGGAGAAGTTGGCGCGCGGACGTCGCATTCCCGCGCTCCTTCACAGCGAATGCGCGAAACACCGCCGACACAATTCGATCTTAGATAAAAACCACTTATGACATGAACCATGCCTTTATTCCAACAAATTGATTTCGAACATAGGAGTCATATTAAAGCTTAAGAAATAACAGCTTGGTCACTACATGCGATGAGAGGTGAAGATGTACCAGGCATTCATCGATAATTTTACGTTGCGACCTTGTTAAAAAAGAAAGCACTGTCATATACAACAAGACAATACACAGAGCAGCTTTCTGGAGTAGCCGTGGTGCCAATAGTCAAACATCCAATGTAGTTTGAGGACCATCATACCAAAATTGCATTTAACACAATTAGGGCCTTTACTTAATATTTAAGACAGTATATAATTATGTGCTCACCTTGATTGTCTTCAAGCTGTAGACTCTTAGCGGCATTGCTTTGTCGTATTGTCTTTGGAATATGACTGTTAATACACCGCATCCCAAAGTAGCTCAGGCAATCCTACTTACCAGCTGAATCACATCATCATTATTTAATTACATTCTTCTCAGATATCGTAACTTCTGTACTACAATACTTAGGAAAGCGAAGAGAGATTACGAAAAACTCGAATTTAGGAAAGCTGGTAAAAATTCAAAACAACTTTGGCAAGTTATTCAATCAGTCACTAGCAGCAGTAAGGTTAAGTCTTCGGCGAGTGAGCTTTTGGGGCCTGGAATGGACAAGCAACAGACAATTAACAAAATTAACACATATTTTGCTAACGTAGGCAAACAACTTGCGAAAAATATCCAAAAGTACTCATCGCCTATCCCAATTAACATACAATCCAAGTCCAAAGATTCCTTTGTGCTACTCGAAACGGATGAGACAGAAGTGCATAGTATAATAATGTCCCTTAAAACAAATAGTGCATCTGGGTGGGACGGCATCTCAGCTAATTTCTTAAAAAAGTTTAGTTCAATCATTGTACCCCCTCTCACCTACATCTGCAACCTATCGATTTCCACCGGTATATTCCCAGCACCGTTTAAAAAAGCCATCCTTCACCCGATTTACAAGTCGGGCAATCGTGACCGTGTCGAAAACTTCAGACCTATATCCGTCCTCCCTGCCTTATCAAAAGTTCTAGAAAAAATTATTAATACCAGACTAGTCAATTACTTAGAAACTCATAACTTTTTATCCAAGAATCAGTATGGATTCAGAAAAAAAAAATCTACTGAGGAGGCAGTTCATAGATTAGTGGATCTTTTAGTTAAGAAACTTGACGTAAAGGAGAAATGCGTTGCACTTTTTCTCGATCTCGCACGGGCTTTTGACACGGTCTCGGTTCCCACGCTTGTTAACAAGCTCCAATCACTAGGAATAAGAGGGACTCAGCTGTCTCTGTTCCGTAGTTACCTTACAGACAGATTCCAGTCTGTAAAAATTTGTGATCACACCAGCATCGAAACCGGTATAGAATACGGCGTGCCCCAAGGTAGCATAATTGGGCCGAGTTTATTCCTCGTTTACATCAACGACCTTTGCAACCTAACGGATGAAACCAACGGAGCGATCTGCTCATATGCCGACGATACGGTACTGGTATTCTCATCTAACAATTGGCAGGATACGTATCACCTTGCCCAGAAAGGATTTGATATAGTTAATAGATGGCTCACTGACAATCTTCTTACGTTAAATGTAACTAAGACCAAAATAATGGAATTCTCAATTCGATCGCCAATCCACCTTGACAATACACTAACAGTAACAGCCAGTCTACCTACTAGTTCATTTGAGAGCGGCCTACATAACATTGAAAAAGTAAATTTAATAAGACATCTGGGGGTAATTATTGATAGTAACCTGAGCTTCAAAGATCACATCGAATACATGTCAAGTAGAGTTCGTAAACTTATGTACATATTTAAAGAACTGCGACATTCAGCCGATGGACACGTCCTGCAGATGGTTTATCAGGCACTTTGCCAGTCTATTCTTAACTACTGCATAACGACTTGGGGTGGTGCCGCAAAAACCCACCTTATACAACTCGAGCGCGCACAGAGAGCAGTACTAAAAGTATGCTGGTCTAAGCCCCGCCTATATCCAACCACCAGGCTATATGAATTTTGCAAAGTACTCACTGTAAGACAACTATTTATTAAAGCCACAATTCTTAAACAGCATTCCCTAACAGAATACCCTAGCGAATCTACTCGACGTAATCACCTTGTTGCCTCTTCATCCCGGACTAGAACCTCATTTAGCCACAGATTTTTCATCTTCCTTGGACCCTTTCTGTATAATAAAGTGCATAAGAAACTACTGAATTTCAATGCAAATCGATACAAATATAGTATTGATGTCACAGAGTGGCTTCTTAAGCAAAGCTATGATGAAAGTGAAGCACTCGTTACAGGTCATTTGTACCTACTTCAGGCACCAGCAATCTAAAACAGGAATTTTGTACCTATACCTTAGCTCTTAGTTATTTGTACATTGTATTTCGGTTTTGGATAGAAATAAACGATTTTATTATTATTATTATTCTATAAGTCAGTTATACATCCACAGTTGGGCTGAGGTAATTTAAATAAGTACTCTTTCTGTGCTATAAGCTTATGCCACTTGTATCAGATAAGCTAGCTGTTTTTTTTAAACTGTGGTTATATCGAAGACTCTGATCTCGACTTATGTTGGAACAAATGTAATGTTATCGTTTATGAATTGACACGTAACTTCAAAATGTACCTCACTGCGAGCAAATGATTGATCGTGCGGTTTAATTCGATTATATAACGGCTTTGTGGCCGAAAAATTTATATCTCTTCATATAATTAATAGGTAACACAAAAGAAAGTTTGAAATCGTAATAATTTTTAGGTGAACACGTTCAATTAATACGGTATCCGAGTCTATGATCAAGATAACCGATTATTAATCGCCTCTAATTACTGCTGGTGTTAGTTCGGCCTTTATCTGGACACCATTTAGCTATGGCCAACAAAAAAGTCCTACAAAAAGTGTAAAGAAAGGTTGATTTGTTCGATGTTCCGCCAGTAACCGTTTCACCTGTCCATTGTTTGGCTGGCGGCTGTTAAACAAAAGGGTTCAAATATCACAAGTTTTGGGATATAATCGTTGCGAAAGCGATAAATTTCATTGTAATAACTGCACTTATGATGGTTCTGATTATCAGTTTAATATGTAAGGTGAGGAATTTATTAGAGGATGTGTGATTTATTTGAAGGATGTCCCTGTTTTGTTTGCGGAGACAGGTTGTTAGCAGGTTTGTTTTTTAATTGGTGTTTGTGTTAACACATACGAGTGGTGTTTTTAGGGCCATACCATGATGTCCTTATAGCGACGTATTTTTTTATCTTAATTAAAATTTGGAACAATGAAAGTAAAGTTGACATATTGTAATGAATTTCAAATGAAAAACGCAACTAAATCCCATACCTACGTAATATGTATCATGTTACGGCCCCTGAACCTAAACTTGAATAAAATCGAAATAAAAATTAAGGCCATTTTTTGTGTTTATTGATGATTATGTAGTGGAATAGAATAAAATAAAAAAGCAATGTGCGGTATTTGACGTAATTTTACGACTATTTGTCGTAAACTTATGTTAAATCCCACACATTTGCTTTCTATTCTATTCTACTACCGTTTATTATATTGTCTAGATTGGCTGAAAAGAAACAAAAACGTTGTGTGAGATTAAAATTAATTGTATTAATTGATGCGAACCAAATTTTAACATACGAGTGTAGGTAAGCATTCAACTTATCAAAACTTAAAATAAGCACAGCTAATTGTGAATATAACAAAATAAAAACACCAATAGTGTTTATATTGTCATTTAGTACCTACGTGTAGTGATGTACCGCATGAAGTTGACTGCGGAATCGACGCGGGAACGGATGCAAACGTCAGAGCTGGGAGTCGCACCGATAAATCCCGGGTTCGCCGCCGGCGCGGGATTCGGGAGCCATCAATCATTATGGAGCACCAACGTCGCTGGAGGTACGTAGAGCGCTTAAGAATGTAGATTAATCTACATGAATATAATACGTATCTGACGATGATAATAAAACCTTTTTACGTATTTCTAAGGCAGTTTGGGGGATTGCTTTGATTCAGAGTTCAATCCTCAAGTTGGACGAAGTGTGCTTAGTATCAGCCCTAATTTTAGTATTACGCCAGGTATAATTATGGTAAAAGTCAAGCTCCCATTGGAACTTTTGCTACATGAGACTTAAAATACGACCTACCCCTGCGGGAAAACAGGGTCCCAATCTTGCTTATTTACAGATAGCTCAATTGAATTATAGTTGAATCTCAGTAGCATTTTTCATATTCTGCTAATAATTTCTGAGCAATAGTTGTAAAACCATTGGTCTTAAATTATTAGCATTTTCAGTTTCGGTATTCTACTAGATAATTAGCAGAATACCAAAAGTGCTACTAAGATTCAATTGAGCCATCCGTAAATTTGCAGAATTGAGGCCCCAACGTAACGCTATGTCATATGTTTTTTAGTGTCGAAACCACGTTAAACTATTTATATATCAGTGGATTGTAAACTAACCTCCTAATCCTCGATTTAATATTTGTAGAATAATTATACAAAGCAATTGTAAAACGATTCTTCAAAGAATATCGATGGAAGGACAAATTAAAGAAAAACTGGGAGTGTTAGTATTAGGATTTATTATTAAAAAAACAGTAGAAAAAAAACCGACTCCCACCAAAGCAAAGTTCCTGACGACGATTTTTTTAAATTTTGACGTACCTGTACCTCAAACTACTCTATGCCCGACTCTAACGACTGCTTATTAAAAGTTAAGCGGCAGTTAAGGATGTCGGACACAATGTTTGATACATGATAACTAGAGGCAACGTCACATTAAACCCTCCTGCTCGCACTTACAGAGTAATTCACTTAATATCACTTACCGGTGTATTCGCGTAATAAGGAGTATTAAGGTTTATAAACATCATCCTGTGATAAATGGTCCATACTTCAATGGGAAACTGTTGCGAAACTAAGTAGTTGGATTTAATAAAGTATTGGTAGTTGATCAAATTAGTAGCGCTTTTGAGAATTATATATAAGATATTTATGTATACTTGATCAAGGCTTACGTGTTCGTAGGTACTAGCCACGCGTCGATAGATCTACAACGTCACGCTAGCTTGTGATCAAACTAGCTAGATAACTTGAATTTCGAGGATTGACCGTGCAGAAAGGTCTCCCATTACAATTGAAAACCCAAACCCTTGAAAGCCCCTGCACTAAAGTCTCTCTATAAACTTAGTTACTGTGGAATGAGCTTCCAATTCCACTTACCATCATATTCCATTCATTCATTCCATTACCATCTTATTGTAGAAAGATTCAATTTCTGCGATGTGAGGATGAACTCCCAGTCAGTGGCAAGAGGTGCGTTGATAAAACGTGGCCGTTTGGTGAAGTACCATGCTAAAACGTTCAATAATTTGTATGCCAAATAAAGCAGTTATAAATCATTAGTAAAGAACAAAACTCAGCGCTATATTGCGAGTCATTACGGTCAAGGGAGTTACGGTAAAGACCGCAATTTGTAAGTTTGACACCAACAAAAGAGCAGTTTGCGTGATTTTGATTGATCTCAGGATAATATTCACCCACAAGATGAAGACTAGGACCGTGAACAACTCAAAATATACTTTTGTATAAGATGTTAAAGTTTATTTTGCTTTGGCAATGATTGAGTTAATTAATAGCACTTGTCAAAATGATAATGTTCTTTGAAGTCATGTGCATAAGGTTTTGTTTTAGGTAATGGATTAGGGTGAAGTTGGGTAGGTGCGAAATCATCGCTCGAGTGGATCACTAGCCGCGAGCTGGAGATTAGAAGAAGCTTACATTAGACGTGTAGTGTAGACGAAGGAATCTAACGCACTGGAACTAAGTATTTATATATAAATGGCAATACTGGCTTTAAATTTGATTGGTTAATTGTTACTGATATGCTTCTTTTGGATCGTAGCGTAATGATATAAATTATAGTCAAGAATCTATGAAAAGGCTATCAAAATACAAAAGAAGTTTTCAAACCCAGAGATTAACGTTCTTATAAATCATTCATGGTTTCTATAATAAAATAATGACTAAATATCTTTATTATGTTCCGCATTCCACTACTTTTTCGACCACCATTAAGACCATAGTTAATTCGTTTCCAAATCATAGCGAAATTTAGGAACTATACTTTGAGTCTTGTTACACAAAAAAAATCAAAATCGCATCATTGATTTGGTCGCTTCAATACCAGTCAGTCACTCAGACCTGAAAGACATAGATGCAAAGTCATAACACCCCACCTTTTTCGAAATAGCGAATGAATTACACATCTCTTTGGCGGTAATAGTCAAAAACAGTAGGTACATAAGTAGCAGCTGTAAGGAAACATTTAAATTCAGTAACCATATCTCTACGATAGAAAAAACCAAATCTATATCTTGTTAATCATATGGTTAGTTCGAAAATGTTCAGCTGGATAATAAACTACAATAAGAAACGTTATGCTTGCCGCGGGTGATGCGCATGCCGCCAAAGAGCCTCTAATAGCCGCCTGTAGGACAAAATAACAAACAGATTAGACACTGAAGACCACTGCGCATTATGGAACAATTTTGCTGCCAATTGTATCGTCCAGAATTCGATGGATGGGTATGGAAAGTGCTATCTGGTTTTCCTGTTAGAAAATTTCCATTAGCAGCACGAATTCTAAAATGGTACCCGATATTTTGGCAATAGACTTGCCCTTTATTACATGGACTTAGCTGCCGAATTCTTTGAAAGGGTAGACAGAGATAGATCCACATCTTGCAAGCTATTTTATGTACTGTCTCCAGCTAAGAAATACCGACCACTGTTTCAGATATCAAGACCACATATTACTTTCTTGGTAGACATAAAAGTATGTTATAAGTTGATCGAAGGAGCTATGCGTAATATACTCACGTACCTACTACAAATGTTTTAAAACGTTTTTAACCGACTTCAAAAAGAGGAGGTTATCAATGTGTATTGTGGTGTTTTTTTTTTTTTTTTAATGTTCGTTACCGCATAACTCTGTCATTTATGGACCGATTTGAAAAAATATTTTTTTGTCTGACTGGACATACTTCCAGTTTGGTCCCATTATCATCAAAAGATAGTTCTGATGATAATGCAAAGCAATTTAAGCAACTATTAATAAGAAATTATGACGTGAATGAATTGAGCGCGGATTGCACAGATTAAATATTGCTTTTAATACCTACTTGACCTGTGTTCAGCCCGACGCTCAGTCGATTTTATTCGATTGTAACAAACAAATATTTGAAAATTTTACAACTTGCCGTATTGAAGTCGGTTTATTTTTGTTAAAATTATTAAATGTCGAATACTCTTTGTATACATGTAGTTAGGATAAATAATGGATTCTAAAATGCTTCAAGCTATAAAATTATCCGTATTTATTGTATTAGTTATTCATGTAAACAGAAGCTTTGATTTTATAAAATAAAAATTGATTGAAGGGAGTGGAACACGTTTTAATATTTAAACTTGGTATAAAACACTGACATGTTTATAATAATTATTTTATTAATTGGTATTAAAAGTATCAAAGACATTTTTTATATGCTTAGACGAAAAAAATATGAAAAGTTTATGTTCATACATTACCTTAGGTACATTATAAAATAACATTTTAGCCTAATTGGTTAACAGAGATAAGACACTATAGAAGACAAGCACAATAGAAAGTAAGCCTGACTTGGAAAGGATCTCCACCAGGTGACCACAGCCAAATACAACACACAGGTGGAATTGTTATCTGTGCGTGAGTACAAGACTTCTTGAGTGCTCATTTACAGCTCTCCTTTTTGGAATAAAACATATACCGCTTTATTAATAAACGTGATGTAGCAAGTGAAAAGTTACGCCATGCTTGGTTCTCTTTTCTCGAATGTCAAATTACTGACGACAGAATGAGAGTTACAATAAAATTACACCTATTCTATTTTACGTTTATTAATAAGGTGGGAAGATTTTATAATGATTTTTCACAAGATCCTGAGGACGGATACTAATCCGTCAAAATTAATCGCCGTGATTGAAATTCGGTTTTTAGGACATTGTTTGTTAATATTAAAACTCGAAGTAAATTTATACATATATCATGTTTGAATAGGAGCAACAAAGGTTCATATACTCTAAGAAATTGTAGCAATGGTTGTGTAACCCTGGCATTATACCGAGGTAACAGATAGCCAGTATTGCCTTTTGAACTCGATGAGTGAGCCTTCAACACAGCCCTCGTTATTAGGGCTGGCTCTTGTCGACGAATAGAAAGTTCACGATACTAGTGCACCTCACGATTTAGCCTGTATCGATATTTTGACCTATGACTTATTTATAAGTGTGTACATTGTACAAGAAGTTGTATAAGACAATATAAAAATTTACTGTTTGAAGGTAGATCTTATCTTATCTCATCCTATTCGAGTAATCCTTATGGCCAAAGAACTGCATTGCTTTCGGATATCTTTCGCGTTCCATTGTAATTTTCCTAGTTTTTCTGTTTCCTAGACTATGTGTGTTTAACTAATGCATTAGGCTATGTTCTGAGTAATTGATTATTAAGATGCAGTATGGAGTCGGCAATAAGTAGAAGAATAAGTTGGTGAAACATTGCTCCAGAGCCATGTTTCACCAACGCTCCTATCGCCGACTACGGCAGGTAGAATATGACTCTTCTATCCAAATTTTAGGACTTCTAAGGTCTCATTGTGTGCTGCTTCAGACGAACATTCCACGTGCCACGTAAATGGTAGAAGAAGCTTCCTAAAGTATTAGGTACATCGTGGGAGTGATTTTCTTGGTGTTGCAAGCATTCAAAGGCTATGGTATAATTTACCTACCATCAGTTGCCTTTAACTACAAACATTAATGTTTCGTTTTTGAAATCGAAAAGCCAAATCTCGTTGTGTCGACCATAAAGGGAGCAACCGTACTATCAGTAATCGATACGATTAATAAAGTTGTAAAGCGATCAGCGCTAGATGGCGTTGGTGGGGCTCGATAGTTGGCCGCGATCGCTTCGCCTATTATCCTGTCGATACCGCGACTCGTGCGCACGAACATTGTTGAGTTACACCTCTATTTACTGTCAAACTTAATTCCTTGCTCGTGTCGTTAGCTTTCATTGCTGCTTTTGATATTTTTCCTGTTATTTTAATACTTTTGACCTAGTGCTTTATGTTAAAATTACGTACCTATACAGTGTTGTTTGCATTTAATAGTAACACATATTTTGTCCCTTATGCTGGCCCCGGACTCCTCTTTCTTTTACCAAAATAGCGGAGAGTGTACCTACGCTTCAAATGTACATTTTAAATTTGATAGATATTGGAATAAAGACGAACTGGAGAATTGTACTAGAGACCTATAGCGGTCTTCTAACCCAGTTTCAGTCTCAATGGCTAATCTCCATGGAAACAAGTCATCTGCGCGGCTTCGACACTGGATTCTCATAGTATAATGGGACGGCAAACCGACGCTAGCGGAGAGATATCAGGCGTGGGATGGCTTTACATGCTTGCCGAGGATTGCTTTGGCAACACATTGGTGTAAACGCAGCCAATTTTCAAATTTCATAAATCTATTGTGTATTTTTTAACTTAGCAGAAAAAAGTTGTGATCAGCACACAATGACTACTAGATGACTAGAGCACAATAATTCATAGTAACATTTAGTTCACGCAGATAAAGTCGAAGTAAGGTTGTATAAAATAAGTCTATTTGTATGATGACGAGTGATTAGTTGTTGTTGGGTGTTATAATTTAGGATTAGCGTCAGTCGGACGTTTGTATCGACCGCTTGTTAGTCTCACTTGTTATTGCGCGCGCGCACCTACGAGCATAATATGAGCTCGATAGTATGGAATCAGAACCTATCACCGCCTTTTTTAGATAGATAGATAAATTAATAATTTTATGACATTTATTATTTGTATACATTAATATATTGTACATCACAAAATACTTTAAGTTACGGAAGAGTGAGGTCTTCTGAAACAGGCATATCCTATATAAATATTTTTTGTGTACTGATGGAAATAGATGATGATATGATGGATAGAATGTTTTTAATTTAAAAACGTCATCATCATTGTTTACATTTGTACCTTTTAAAACTATCATATTATGCGTTTTTAGCAAAGGTAAGGCGAGGATTCCGTCTAGATTTTTACCTGACGAGGGTTAGGTTAGGTTTTACCTGTATGTCCGTTTGTAACTGCACAATCGCTCAACTGATTTTAATAAGTGATACGTCATTAGATTCGTCTTAAGTGCACAAGTCTCACTGGGTATCTACATAAAATAAAAAATATTGTTTTTTTTTGTTTTCAAGAGGCGTGTACAAAAATATATACAAACTTAATGGTTAAAACGTACTATTTAGTTGTTCCTATAATGTATTTTATAATTTAAATTGGTATATCTTGCACCATTCACTGCACTGTTGGGTTTCTTTTTGTACTACACACTTGTTACTCAAAGTTTTAATAAAAGCCGTCTCCAACTAAACCTCACCCTACGCAGACACTAACATATCGCTGACCATTTATTTACATTAGAACCATTTCTTTATCAGTTTATCAATGATTGTCTCGAGTATCCTATTGAAGAGCACCATAACTTGTCTTGATTAATAGCCGATGACTAAATGTAAATATGATTGAGCTTTTGTTGAACCACTCCGGGCCCGTCTGCGCTTGCGCTTGTTTAGTTACAAGAGGCCAATTGCACGAAGCTATTTAGCACCGAGATATCTTGACAGGACAAAAACTATATTGATGAGCATAAAACTTGTAGAGCAATGAAAACATCATTTGTTGATTATAATGAATAGCTCAAGGTATTTCTTGTCGAATACTGACTGACTAATGTATAGAATATGTTCGTGCAGACGGAGCGTGCTTATACCTACCTAATGAGGCACTTAGATACTGATTTGTATTGTATCATCCTCTTAGAATACCTGTTTTAAAATTTAGAGGTTATTTGTATCAATGATAAAATATGTTACGTCATCTCTGGTATTAGGCAGGCAAAACGTATATTAGCAAGCATGTAATTTTTTTCTTTTTTTAAATAAAAGACTTTACAACAAGGAGGGAGGAAACACGTCCTATGTCGCGGAAAGCTTTACAAACATACAATTCATGGATTCAAATTCCTGTTTGAGAATCGAATTCACGACCTCCAGCTTAGCGGTCAGGGTCACTAACCACTAGACCAACAGACCAGTCAGAGACAGCCAAATATAAACTACGCATTGGTGTAGTTATGTTCCTGATGAGTACATTTACGTCTCTAGTAATGCGTTGCGTTTTTAACGAAATGTCTTCCTTTTTCAGGGGCAACCCTATCATAGGAACCTGGTGTTACAATTTTTAGGGTTGGCAACATGCAAGTAATGCCTCAAATAATATTGCAAGTTTCGAAAGACTACGGTAACAGCTCGTTTGCACTTTGCCACTTAAGTAATATAAAAAATGACGTAATATATTTTGCTGTTTGTATCCTTAGAACATGCGTTACAACTGACAAAACATTCACTTTAAATAGCTGTTTTGAACACTGTTTTCTGATCGTGTATCAGTACCATGAATCGAACCATGACTGTACTGTGGTAAAATGTAACAAAGAACTAACCCTTGTGTTTAAATTAAATCAACATGGGGGTAGAGTTACCTCGCCGCCAACACCACGTCGATTTTACATTCTATTCCCACGCGGGACAAAATTAAGCGTGATCCATATGTTTGTTACGAATCTGGGTGTAGGTATTTTGTACTCTGTAAACTGATTTCTGTTAGGGAACAAGATCTGTGTCGCTGAAGATTTTACAAACATGCAATTTACAAACACAAAGTACACCCCATATACATTAAAGAACAAAAACTTCGTTGTCCCGAGTCTGAGTGCACTTCGTCAAACTTTTGAGTGAAAATTTGGTCCTGGGATCAAACCAACAACACACCAGTGGTGGAAACCACAGAACCATGCATTCATACGATTTCATATTATTCATATAAGTACTTTGTTATTCACATACCAGAGTGACAAGATCATGAAAATGTAAGAAAAGAATTTTATAGACCGACCCTTTTAGGCGCGGACACACCGTATAAATATGAATTAGTAGGTCGACTTCATTCAAAGCTTGTACCACCGCTGTGCTATTGTGCCCAAGCCCTATTAACTGCTTCAGAAGTTCATAGTATTTTTTATTCAGAGTTACAAGTGACATGTATTGTTAGTGTCTATTGTAAATGGTTTCTTTGAGATATTTGACCATCTCCTAAGGCGTTGATCGCATTATACTAGTATATTTTGACACATTGCCTTTCATTGTTTATAATATTTTAAGATCGTATATTATTTTTAAAGCCTTAGAGGCTTTGGTGATATTTGATGAGGATTCAAAAGGATTAACGTAGACTTATGATTTATGTGATTCATTGTATTGTGGGTTTGTGATATATGTGCCTGTTATTTAATCATTCCGATTTAGGTTAACTTTGATGAATTTATAGTATTTTTTGTAGCTGCAAAGCGAAAGATATCGTGAGCGGTGGACGTGTGTGAGTTGTCCTAAGATATTATGAACTAGTGAAAAGACACGAAAAGAGGACTCTTTATGCACCTGCCAAAAATATTGTAAATTGCCCTTCGTGGGCTAAGTTCGTTGCCATCTGAATGGATGTCCTAGCAGGACTACTTGTTTTACCACGTTATTAATTACAAAAATGCAATTTCGTAAATTTTTGACCGGGTGTTTGTTTATATTAATTTTAACGGGACTTTTACTAGCCGATAGATAATGTTATGGAGCGTAAAATATACTTTTATTTTAGAAACATAATTGGAATTCCGCGCAAAATAAAGAAAACTCTACTGAATGTAGTGCAAACAATTCGGAAACGGACAAGTATATGAGACTAAGCCACATGAAAGCCGGGTTTAGCTAGTTCAAAATAAAACAATACTTATTTTTGTATGTCTGTTGCCTGTTTATGTTCACAAAGAAAAAAATTTAATCCATACAAAAATCTAGTGCACCTACGCAGTCTTACGACCTACCAATCAACGTTTAAAAACTCTTCAAAAAGTGTAGAGCGTTGAACCAGAACCAGAAAAACACGTAGTAAAGTAACGCCAGTGATGCGGTGACGGTGCGCGGGAGTTGTGTAAAGTATATTATAGACAGGTGACAATAGCGCGGCTTGCCTTTGAAGGTGTCGCGCGTTACGCGTGTGGTAACCAATTGTGGAGCCTCCGTGACACAATGGAGGCGCACAGTAGCACGCTTCCGTGTGTCAGCACTTAGAACATACACAGAATAGACTTGCGAGTTTATATTAATTAAATATGTTTTTGTAACGTAGTGCTAGTATAGTGGTACCTAATAACGTTCTTTTTTGACGAAAAATGCACAAAGTCTAATTAATGAGCTAACCGAATTTTGATCTTGGCGGCCAATTTCAGCGGAGATAAACCAACTACGCGCGAGATATTATACTGCACAAGTGTGTGCGCTAACACACACGTGCACTCTCATAGTTCGAAAAGACGGCAACCCGCCATGACCAGAAAGAGATCATGCGTAGGACCAACGACTTCATGTGCTTTCACGTATGGGAGTACAAACACCACTTATTTCTTAACTTCAAACATGTACCTAATGTTAATATCTTGATAGAAAATCTTAATATCTATTGTTGGTTTCACCTGGGTCTCAAACCTAGAACTTTGTGATTAGCAGTTGCACCAAACGACCACTAGGCCGACGAGGCTATCTAATAAATACAGACACAAGCAGACAGATACTTTTACTGATTTTCACTTGCATGTTTATAATATTCATTTATACAATAAGTACATCTTTTGCTTTATGTACCTTTGTTAAAAGCAATAATTACACTATGGGTGTAAATTACTTGAAATAAAATATTTTTGTTTTATTTATTAGATTTAGAAGAGTACCTATGGGTCTCTTAAAAAGTTTTTAAATTAATAGATATAAATAGATTGGATTTTATTTACAGAAACAATATACATGTTTTTACACTAATCACATATATACATTTTACTACCTATATACCTAAAACTAATTTAAACATAAATACAAAAAGAAAGGAAAAACATAATACAAATTAAGACTGTTGTTTAAGCGTCGAAATATTCCTCAACATCACTGTCCACTGGGAACGTGCCCAGAAGGCTGGCAGCATTGCCACGTTGAATGGCAATGCTTATTCTCTGTGCGAGAAACAAGCCAGCCCTCTGATCACGAGAAGCGTCGATCAGTCGTTTCGCTAGGTCTCTGTAAAGGAAACGAGCGCTCGGACCCCATGAACCTACAGTCTCCACCCCAAACGGCTCAAAAATGTAGTTTCCAACTAAATTGCTGTACTTTCGCCGTTTGAGGGACTCTGCAGCTGCAGCAGCAGCGCCAGCACAACCTGCTGTACTTGGAAGATGTGATGGTGCAAGGGTGTCGACGCAAGTTGCATCCCACACCAAAGGCCTACCCATCTTCCAAGGCAATAACGACATACCATCAGGTCTCTTCCCATCGTCACGCACCAAACCATTTGGTTCAAGTACGGCTGGTACGCCGGCGGTGACAAGAGCTCGACGGATAATGTCGTTAAGTTGGGCGTGTCGCGATATGCGGCCTGCGCTCCTGCTGCAGGATAGCCCATGGTGTCCGAGACTGTCGACGGCTTCTCCACAAAGACAATGATGCGGAGAAACACAAGGAGCACCCAAACGGAGGCAAGTGGCGAGGCGGAGTGTAGTGTCGTCCAACATAGTGCCTATGTTGGGCGATGGCAATGCCTGCAGCCAAAGACCAGATTCCCACTCACCCACAGCAAGTAGACGGGCGCGTTCCGCAGCACTGGAAGCAGTAGAAATAAGATAATTTCTTCTCAAGCTGCACAACGGCCCATCCCACTGCTTTTGGGAGAATAGGCTGGTCGGCAAGACAGTATTTGGACATGTCATTTTCCAAGCATTTACTGCATCAGTCTTACACAACACTTCCGCATTAACCAGTGTGGGTTCTAAAATTTTCCTGGTTAATTCTTCCGTGCTGTGGACCGAGGACAGAAATGCTGGTAAGCTTACATCAGAAATTTTGCGAACGCCGAGGCCACCAAAGCGGATGGGTAGTGATGCTTGGAGCCATGCCCGGTCGTTCAATAGATTGGATGACATTTTTTTTTTCTTGAATCCTATGACATTAACAAAAGTTTCATTAATGACAACTTCAGCACCATAATTGTATCCAAGCGAACTTAATTTCAAAGGCATTCTCTACCTACCAGTCAACCTTTTGCTGAGGCCGACAACAAATTTGAATTTGGAGTTGTTTGATTACTTACTTATATCTAAGTACCTATGCGAAGATAGCAAAAATGAAAACTCAAGCAACTCTAAAATATTGTATAAACCAAGATACATTTAGAAGCAGTAAGTCTACATTGTGAGTCTATGGTACGTTGTTATTGCGACATAATGGGCTGTGGCGAGGTGCACATAGGCCACGGTAAACAATTAGCATAATTTTAAAATCATCTTTTTCTTTGAACGCGGTTGCTTGCCGACGAGCGACTTCGCTACAACGTAACACGGTTTAAACTTTCATATTTGTGATAGAAGTTTTTTAGGTTAATAAGAATAGGCAAGTTGAGATTGAACAGCATAAAATGGTGACTATGCAACACTAGCGTATTCGAGATTGCTGCGCACGAGAGCATTGTATAGTAATATTTTCATGTTAAGATTTAAAGCCAACAGTACTTCGTCTCGTTTTCGTTTGTTCCGTAGTTGTAAAAAAAGTCAAACATTTACACTATCTACTACCTACTTATGCTAAGTATGTACTAACTCACATCCTGTCAGTTGGTGAATTTTCGCTCTACATGGACTGTAGGTATATTCACACGTATTGACAAACATTGTATAGCTTGTATATAAAGGCGCTCTTACCCAGGTGCATCCACACCGATCGTAGGGTTAAACTATCTAGGGCGCAGTTACCCTATGCGATAGAATTCGGTCCCAACGGTTAACAATCGTTAGATCACGCAAAGGCCTATATGGGTGATCTGAACACCTCCGTCAACAAGTTGGCCACTAAAACCTTGATAAATAAAATAAAAAACAACAAAAAAATACTTGTACGCAAATTAAACGGATAAATTGAAAAGTTTTCACCTTAATTTACATAAAAATGGGATTCAATTGTCACCCATAAATATAATACGTTATCTATCTTTCATGTAACTTAAAACAAGCAAATATCTATCAAACATGGCTTGTACGATTACAAAACAGTATTCTGATAAAGCCAGATCATTTAACTAAACGGCAGGGGTGTTTAATTTTGTGGGTTTTTTGCGGAATGTCCCATTCGAGAGGCAGGTGCGGTTCGCGGTCGTCGACGACGCTAATGAACACAATGAAGACGTATTCCTACGAGTATATCCGGCGTTGATCGATTGATTTACTCGCTGCCACCGAGTTCGAGCTTTTTGTATTCGAATGTCGCCCGCCATTTGCATATCAGACTCTGTTGGAACGAATTTTAAACAAGACGTACGATGGGAGCTCTGATGTGCTAGATACGCTAAGCCGAGGGGTATCACTATTTGCATATGACGGAGCTTTATAGCTATTAATTTACTACCTTTTCAATACCTTAGGGGAAGGGTAAGACAATTTATAAGGTTTTGTATGATAAATAACTTAAGCTTGTGAGACTTTTTGAAATTTTGTCGAAGTTTATCGACAGTATGTGACATGTGTGCACAAATCATATCATGTTTGACGTCGCTGCGTCGTTTGTGCAAACACACATATATACACACACCTACACAGAACAATTTTGTAACTAAGGAAACTCTTTTTTCCAATTAAATATGCTGTAAAAAATAAATAAAATATAAAGTTTCTACTAGGTACACTTTTATCACCGTTGGCTACATCATAAGTATACCGATCATATACTTTCGATAATTTGCGATGGACATCATACGGCAAAAACATCTTCGGATGATTGAGTGTTAATAATCTATAGTTTAAGTAACGGAACTACAGCGTCGCACTCAACGAATTAAAGAAGTCAAATAGGAACATTACCGACAGTGCCTACGGTCTTCGGACACAGATCCCTCTTCTAGTCGACATGAGCTAAAAAGATCAAGATTTAATGATAGATATTTCGGACAGCATCATTCTGCTATGCGATTAAAGAGGCTTTTAATTAATAGCTAATTATGACAATGAGAGTGACATCGGCATTATTGGACAGATATATACAAAAATCTATAAAGTAAAAATAAATAAAGATAAAAATTCAGTTTCAGACATGCAAAATAAATTCAAACAAACATTAAAATATAGAAATGAAAATTAATCTCTTCTTTTTACGGACAAAAGGTACGGTATCATACATAGGTATAAAATGAATGAATGCATTTCAAGTGGAATTCATAGTCTCTACTCTTCTCTCTAGAAAACATATATGTAAATCTACATATACAAACCTACGTGTATCGATTAGTTCGAAAGTAGAAATTAACTAATCAAAGTCAATTTGCGACGAACTAGACTACTTTGAACATTCCTTCTTCTGATAATATAATTGAGCATGTTGTGATTATGTGGCTAACTTTAATAGTTGCGATGGTATAAGGTTGCGTGTCAAACAAAATAGATCGGAGTCGTAGTAAACGCGCGTCATAGGAAAATTACCGTTCTGTGTATGTTTAGTGGCGGTTGTACAACGAAGTGCACTTCGGACAATTGACTGCAACTATCTGATGAGGAAACACGAACATTGTTTACACGGTCGTGGTTAAATTTATTGTAAGGCGACAATGCGAGACCGTGTTCTGTGACATTCACAATTCACGTTATAACTAATACCAATACACAATACAAATATATATGTACAATAACAGTCGATCTTGCTAGGTTTCATTTTTGAAAACGTTAATTTCCAAAAAAAATACCGAGCAAAGCTCGATCATTCAGGTACTTTGTTATTATCGTGATATGTATTGGTTCGGTGGGCTACTCTCCGCAACTCCAACGTCTAATCGTGTATTTTGACAGTTTCATCCGAGGTAAAAGTAGAGCGTAAAGAAGCCTTAGCATGAGTACAATAAAAACCATTTTACTTTAATTCATATTTTTTCCACACCTTTATAACTTTCTTCTAAAACTTTTAGACCATGCACCATACAAGCAAGCACGTCCGATTGGGCAAGGACCTCCACCTCACAGAATATAATACGACAGCAAAACTATAACAGTTACACAACTGTGTTCTTACTCATGAGTATCGGTTTATGTTATCCTGTGGATTACAAATTCCTAGTCCTAATTTCTTTTTGGGCCAACAACACGCGAGTGATGCCCTAGCAAGCGTCTATAGGCTACAGTAACTGCTTACCATCAGGCCACCCGTATGCATGTTTTTCACCTTACAAGTACTAAAAAACGTGTTTTCTCGAATTCCAAACGCACCTTTTTACCTTTCTTCTACAACTTTTTTATCAAAGAGACTAAACACAACATCAAACTCCTTATTTAAAACTTCAATACAAGATTTAAATGAGTTCATTAAAAAACAAGACAAGTGATTATGCAAAGCAATGTAAAACTGATATGTTAATAAGTGGCGTGGACGATTTAGCACCCCTCATGTAACATTTGTAGTAGGTACTTTAGGGTAGCTTATCATTATCTACATCGTATCGGTATTTCATCGATCCAAAACGTTTAAATAATATGCTAATAGCTATTGTAAATTGTTTGTTTTTGTATTATCGGTAGATAATTAGTTTGATTGGTAACGTAAATTTTTGAGAGAATTTTAAATGTAGAAGTGATAAAAGGGTTGTAAAAAGCCCGTCTGACGGTAAGCAGTTGGCCTATAAACCCCTTGCAACTATAGTAATATTACTCGCGCGTTGTCGACCCTTAATAATACTTTAATAGACTTAATCTAATAAAACAGAAATATAAGTTTACATTTTTTATCGTACTTCAATTAGATGTACTTAATCAAAGTAAGTCTAATTCTAACTTTATTTTTCGTAGTCTCAAGATCTTCCTAAAAGAGATAGGCCATCATACAAGCGAGCATGCCCATCAGAGAAAGTACTTCAACCTTACAGAATACCACAGGCAAATAACTACACACAGAAGAAATGTTTCTTTCTTGATAGCTGGTCTTGAGTGTCCATTTAAGGACAGCGTTTAAGGGACGTTAACACATACGTAATTTTATAAAGTAGGTAAGCATTCACACATGCCAAATTTCAGCTTTCTAGACTTTGAACTTGGCTGTGCGTTGATCGTCGGTCAGGGCTAGCAATCCTACTAATATTATAAATGTTAAAGTTTGTGAGGATGGGTGTATGTATGGATGTTTCTTGCTCTTTCACATAAAAACTATTTTTTGTCGCAATAACCGTCATCCACGCGGGTGGAGCAGCGGGCAACAGCTAGTAACAATATTACTTGCTGTTCCCCGCGGCTCCTCCCGCGTAATTGTAGCCTTTTCGCTATTCCAAACTATCTCTATATCTATATCTATCTCCATGAAAAAAAAATACATGTCCGTTCAGGTTTTACGTTAAAGAGTATATATGTTACGGTAAATCTGATTAATTGAAAATTATTAATATTTTTACAAAATTATTAATAATAACCACATGTTTTGGTAAATGTGAATAATCGATCGAAATTTATTACTTTTAGTAGTAATTATTAATAATTCACGACACATATTGGTAAAAGTTATAAAATAAATGAAAACCTAACCTAACCTAACCTAGGTTAGGTTAGGTTAGGTTTTATTTAACCTTATGTGAGCCGTAGTCAAGTGTAATTATTAATAATTCACGACACATATTGGTAAAAGTTATAAAATAATTAAAAACCTAACCTAACCTAACCTAGGTTAGGTTAGGTTAGGTTAAAAAAAAAAAAAAAAAAAAAAGGTTTTTATTTATTTAACCTAACCTAACCTAACCTCCCGCGCCTCTCGCACGTCGCACACACCGCCCCGCCCCGCAATCCTTGGCCACTTATTACATTTATCACTACTGGGGTTAAATTATTAATAATAACCGACAAATGTGATTAATTTATCAGTTTAACCTCGACTTTCGGTAATTATTAATAATATTAGATAATTATTAATAATCTTCAATTATTCACTCTTACCGTAACATATACATCCATTCATCCTCACAAACTTTCACATTTATATTATTAGTAGGATAGGATGATCATGCATTTTTAAACTACCCATATATCTTCTGTACTTGTTAAACCCAATTCTGAGCATAACAAAAGCGTTAACGAGCCCTATGTCATACCATAAACCTATATAACAATAAAATTAACAGCTAGAACATCTAATTGATACCACAAATTATTCTAACACAAAATGACTCAAACCCTTCACAAATTATTCCAAAACGTAAGTATTCAACCCTTCCAATAACATTGGAATACATTATAACCCTAACTCACTTTTGACAAGCTGCTAATCATATTCAAAGCCGCACCTTGCGATACTCTTGATGTCCAACTGTTAGAATTTTAAAACATTAAGACCCAAGGCACATAATTTGAAGGGTTCGACTTGACTAAAAAGAATCTGACCAAAACAATATGCATAGACAGGTGCGTTTATTTAAAACACTTAAGAAAGTCTACCATCCTTGGATACAATGATAAGACTTTGGTACACAATTTTATGACAAAATCATACTTGGTTAGTACTGTAGAGGTTTATTGGTGGTCACTAGCTGGCCATGTTACCATAGTAAAACCTCTGGCATATTAAAAAATAAAATGTAATTGTTTTGAATATAAAAGGTTCTGACAGATTATGAGGACTTTAAGGTTGTTATGAAGAGTCAGGATCAGGCTACCAAGTAGCGGAGTCGTGATCCAATGTTATATGTTTTAGTTGGTGAATTACAGTACAATAAAGTCAAATCAGTGATAAATATCCTATTGTTTTATTGAAGAGATTTAGCTGGAGTACCCGTCGCTTGGCATTGTTGTGCCTCAAAGCTGCTAAGCGTACGCCCCCCGAAGTACGAGCTGAGTAGAGAGAAAGGTTGACGGTGGCTCCACAACACATCTACATGTCAGCCTGCTAAGCCGTTGTTCATAGGGTTGATTTCCATACAGAACAAATCCATCTATGATGAACACAATTTGTTCTTTGAATTCAATACTTGCTCTTTGTGACAAAAAATATGCCAAATTTCTTGCCACGTGTGACGTCGACTAAACACTTGGGTATTATTTGCAAGATACATCCCAAGAATTTCGACACCCGTTTTGTGCTATGTTCACATCGATAATTAATACTACACCACACACAAAATGTGTATTTGTATTTTTGGCCGTGAATACATCTGATCTCCAGAACTTAGGGAAGTGTTTTTTTATTAAACATTTTCATATTTCAAAAATATTATATAACTAAACAACTAGTATCCATTTGTAACGAAACTGTTACAAACGGGTACTTGTGAGAATGGAATTTCCTATTTGTACTACAATTAATAGTGGTACTACTGGGAATAAACTAATTTTTTGAGTTAGCAACATAAATGAGGTTTTTTTGTAATTGAAAGCTCCCATAGGCTACAGTAACTGCTTGTAGGCAAGCAAGACAAAAATGTGTAATATCTTTTACAGTATTAGCAACGTAACTAAATTAGAAAAACAAAATCGAAAGAGTCAGAATGTAAGTAAAAATCGTTAATATACTCTGTCGTCCAAAGTTAGGGCGGATTGCTTGCCCCGACGCAATTAAAATCCCATTAACGGAAACCCATGGTGATCACCCCGTAACCATCGCCACCCATATCTAATACTCACAAACATTCTACATACATTATTAATTTAGGAAACAAACGACCACCGTAAACAGAACCACGATGCCTTATAATATCTAAAGTAAATTAAAGAATAAGGGAGTTTTAAAGGTAATGGACGGATACAGAAATTAAAATTGTATATAACATTGTTGGATGGCTCAAAGAAAGGCATTTTATTGATGTGCCTGATAAGCAAATATGGAACAACTGGCGGTAGCCATTGTTTTAACATGTGAAAATATGTTTCATTCCGTTGGGAGTTATTAAATATGGACGGTTTGTTTAATTAAAATTTAATTCTTTTTGAAAGGTTTGATTGCTGAGTGTATAAGTCTAATTGGTCTTATTAGAGTTATTATGTACTGTTATAATGTTTTTTATTGTCTCGCTGGTTCAACGCCGCGTGAAACGTACGCCTACCTCGAAATGCATGGTGAGCCGCCTAGACTGGCTTTTTAGAAGACACAATCGTCGTCATTATGTTATCTCATAGATTTTTTTATATATATTACCTAGGTGTGATATTCTTATGTAGAAGCTTTAACATTATAAAGTTTGTTAACATCTGTCCAATAGTTTTTACGTAAATAAGTAATAAACATTCATATTATTATGTCCTTACAAGGTTCTGTCTTCTTGATATAGGACAGAACATCCATGTGCGAAAGTGGGACATTTATTTGTTGCCATGGAGGTCTATCCTCATGCACACAAAAATATTATTATCTGTAGTATTCTGTATGGTGTAGGTCCTTCCCAAATCAAACTTGCTCGTAAATCTACAAACACGACTTTTTGTAACATCGTTTTATTATGTTAGTGAGAAATAGGCACAAAAGGATTGCCCGAAAATCTGAAAAAAGTTTTTGGCAACATTTTGTTTTTTTTAGATTTGTTATAATTATGGTCACATCGTTACATAAAACACCATTTGAAAATTGTAAAACCCAAAAAAGCATAGCATAATATCCTACTTATACATTTTATAAATATGAAAGTTTGTGAGGGTCGATGGATGTGTGGATGTTTGTTACTCTTTCATGCTGTTTTGGGTTTTCGGATTTGGATAAAATTTGACACAGAGATTGATTAACTGGAATAGGCTACTTTTGTCCGGGTAAAAGTCACAATTCCCGTGTGGTTGTACGTGCGGGCGAAACTGCGGGCGGAAGCTCTTGGATACTTATTAAATTGATTAATAATTTTATTTAGTAGTAAATTATAAATTAATTAGAATGTCAAGATCACATAATACTTTGAAATTTGTATTGACATTTAATTGTTGACAAAGGTGTTTAAACATGACGGGTGGGTTTTTACCAATTTTCCAATTACGTGTTGTTTCATTATTTACATAATCTATACTAATATTATAAAGCGGTTAAGTTTGTAAGGTTGAACGTAGGGGAAAATCTCTAAAACTATTCTACACTATTCAGATTCTGAAATTCATTTCACTGATTAGGAAGCTACGTTATCTTTAAGTGCTATAGACTACTTTTTGATGACATACGAGCAAAGCCTCGGGCGGAACCTAGTAGGTATACATATACATATATTTAGAAAAATATGTATAAGTAAGTTAGTTAAAGTTGTTTAATTGTTGTCTTCAAAATAAAATATACAGTATATCAATTACATTTTAAATAACTGTAATGAAACTATATTTACACGAATTATACGAGAGCCTAACTAAACAAATATGACTGCTTCAATTGATTTGCTGCTATATTTTTTCAATATGCAGACATTAGTTTTATATACTTACTCATTAAATTTTATGATACTGATTTATTATTATCTTTCTATGATAATAATATAATAATATTAATTGTGACATTTTATATTGTATTTATTTTGCCTGTTGGTCTAGTGGTTAGTGACTTTGACTGCTACGCTATGGGTTCATTTTTTGTGTGATGAGCACGATTGTTTGTTATGCGTCTGAATGTAATTTATCTGTAATATGTAAATATTTAGAAATATTTACATATTACAGATAAATTATAATTACAAATATTTACATATTACGAGATTTCATCCAGATCCGTTCAGCAGTTTTTGCGTGAAAGAGTAGCAAACATACATTATTACATACTTTTGCGTTTATAATATTTAAGCCATAATTGATTTAAGAACTAGTGGCCCGCCCCGACTTCGCCTGGTTTAAACTATTTTCAGCTCAACTTTCTTATTTTTTTTTTACATAAGAACCTTCTCCTGACAATAATGAACATAGCAAAAAAAGAATTAGCGAAATTGGTTCAGCTGTTCTCGAGATTTGCCCTTAGCAACAAATTCAGCGATTCATTTTTATACTATAGACTAGCTGTTGCCCGCGGCTCCGCCCGCGTGGATGTCGGTTATCGCTGTAAAAATGTAGCCTATGTGTTATTCAAGACCATAATCTATCCTATTTCATCCAGATCCTTTCAGTAGTTTTTACGTGAAAGAGTAACAAACATCCATCTATCCATCCATTCTTACAAACTTTCACATTTATAATATTAGTAAGAGTTTGTTGTTGTTGCGTTGCTTTTGTTAATAATTACTATGTAAATTGGTACCTATGTGGATTGTGTAGTTCTAGCTATATAAATGTTCAAACACAATGTAAAAAAATATTTATGAATAAATAAATACAACACAATAAGACTTTCTTTTTTATTACCAAGTATATACAGCCAGTACCTATACAATATACTCTTTACTGCATTGTTAGTAGATACGATGAATTTGAAAGACTTGGCTCAGCCAATGGGGGCGGTAATAAACGGTTAATTACTTTAGAAGGGGAATGCGCATTGAAGCTCGCCAATGACTGAGCATTAGGGGCCTGGTATATAACGTAAATTGTGCCGGTCATTGAGCTTTTGTATACTAGCCTTATATACATACCGCTGTCTTAGACTATGAAAGAGTAGTTATTGGCTACTGGTGTGTATATTATAAAAGTTGTAGTTTTTATGTGTGCAAATTCAAATTCATTTATAAATTCTTCTTTTATAACTTAATTAGGTTAAAATACAAATAAAAAGATATTTATTTATAAAAAAAGTGTATTGTATTTTTGAAAATATACATTTTGCACTTGTATATAGCCCTTGTTATTATGTCCGACTGCTTGGCACGGGTCTCCTCTACTCTATCAAGAAAGCTAAAAGGGTTAGGGCTGTCATCGACACACGATAGCGTAATGCGGGTTGGTGGACCAGAAATATAGGTAGGTACCTACATATTTAAAAGACATGTACCTATTTAAAATTTCTTTTAAAACTTGTGAGTTTTTCTCGATGTATGTTCTTTCACCGTTAGCAGATAGTAAATCACTTGATTAATACGTATAACTTCAACAAATTGAAGAATTCACATTAGTACCTAGGATCCAACTCAGACTTCTTTTGTACAAATCTGTTACTTTCCCAGTCGGCTACCACTGGTTGGCGCAATAAGTCATGTGTCACTATATATATTACGGGCGGCGCATGACAATCTTGGAAAACCAGAGACGTACTATGACTACCTTGTAGCGATTCACTATAACTTATATTTGAATATCGAACAAACCTCCTTAGAGCTAAAAGTTAACATGTAACGTATTTCAAATAAAGATCAAAAATAAATCGCTTTATGGTCGTCATGGAACGGCCACAGGTTAACTACTGACCACAATACCAGAACAATACCAAGAAAGAAGTCCAAAACAAAAATAGAAAGCCTCATACGGTTTATTTAATTATATAAGTGGCGTTATATCATTAAATAATTATCAAGAAAAGGACACGCATTGACGGACTTTTTTTCCACAACTTTACAATAACTAGCTGATGCTATAAAGGTGCTATAAAAACACAATGCGTTTTCGATTGAAAGCCGTTACTAGCTATTATACTATTAAACACCCTAATTACCGATCAAATGCTGTAGCCACAAAGGCTTCATCTCGCATCGCATTTTCTACTTTTGTGTCGTAAAATTTATGGTGTAACACTTGGCGGTTTTTAAATTACTTTGGGTTCCGTTTAACATAGCTATTTATGTATAAGGAAAGTTATGTGTTTGACTTTTTGCATCGACGCAAATGCTTGAAGCCTGAATGGACTAAATTGCATTGATACACTTGCAATCGAATCGCACATCGGCGTAGCATTAGCATCGCGTTTATATGCAAAAATTTGTAGTATGTAAAGGGTCTAAAGATCTATTTACTGAAATTATTATCCTACAATATGCTCTTTTAGGAATGCATTTTGTGTTTTGGCCCGTACCATGACGTTCTTATAGTGATTAATGTACGATTCAGCCTGTTTCAGTCCACTGCTGAACATAGGCGTCTTACGCCACAACCTCCGCACCTACGCCTTTCGCATCAAGTCTACCCTAACAACATTCAGCCCATCTGGCCGGAGGGCATCCAAACTTACGTTTACCAAGACGCGGTCTCAATTCTAGGACTCGTTTACCTTAACTTTATTACCCAGCTTTAATGAATTATTAATCTGTGTTTAGTACCTAGTGGACGGCTTTTGGCTGAGATGATAAACTATTATTATTGTTTCGAGTCTAGGTGTTCTTTGTCTCCGTAATTGCAATGTTTGCAAGATCCCTTGCGGTACAGGGAGTCCGTTTTTTTAACAGAGAAAATATTATTGTGCTATATTTATGTTTAGCGATCATTAAAAGGAACTACTTACTTTTTCGTTTACTCAAGACGTTCTATTATGCAACATGTTTCAGTACCTATACAAACATAATATGACTCGAACAAAGAACAAATATGCCACCATAATTATCCATTGTGATATTTTCATTTCACTCACATTATTAGCCCGTTTTATTTCGTTTAGAGCGGAAAGCCACAAAACCACAATACTTTCATGTAGGTACGTCTTTACATTTGTTGTGATTTTGCACTTCATATGTTGTTTTGTTCACTAAAATTCTCACGGAGCATTCGCAAGCTGTTCAAACCTTGACTTTTTCTCGTGGTTTATGTGGATTGGGGCGTAAATACACATTTTTTAAAAGAATATCACCTCCGTGATGTATTCATGTCTTTACTTTTTTTAATAAAGACCAAAGTAAGTAATACCCCTCCATGTCATTACGTCCTATTATTACAGTTGAAAGGCTGAGAGTTCGGTAGCGTAATAATTTGTAAATGTTGTAAAGAATTCAGTTTGGAATTGTGTTCGGTATGGCAATTAGCTCACCCTTATTACATGGAAATTAAATTAGGTCCAACAAGGTGGATCAAGTACCAAGTGAAGGTTACGAGTAACCGATGGACAAGGTCAATTCAGCACCGAATGCTATAGGAATCCTTCGAGGAGGTTTATGTTCAGCAATGAGCATCTTTCAGTTGTGATGATGACGATGTCATCCTCCGAATTTATGTTACACTAGCTGTTGTTCGTGGTCCCGCCCGAATGGATGCCGGCTATCGCGATTAAAATAACCCTATGGCTTTCTTTAAGATACCAGCTATCGCCTTGTCAAATTTCATTAAGATCCGTTTAGCCGTTAGGTGGAACCAGATTTTGCTTTCACACTTATAATATAAGTATGAATTTAAAAACAATTTAAACAAAATTGAAGAAACTTTGAATAATTTGATTACCAAAGTTTGAGAAACATTGAATTAAAACAACACTTTGATTCTATACAAATTGAGAGCGTGTATTGTTTCAGTAAACTGCCCACTTATAAACGATGTCTCAAAAGGTTAGGATCGTAAAATTCAGCATCAACAATACCAAACCACGGTTGTTTAGAAAATAAACCTTATTAAGGCGCTTTATCGCACCATAGCTACGTGTACTGTATTTACGACAATATATAAGCCTTAAATCGGAGCACAGGCTGGTTAGCTATAAACGTAGTCAACCGTACATTTTCCCGCTATCGCGACTACAGGCAGTGGACACGCAGACCAATACAATAATTAAAAAACCAAACGACGTAACAACCAAGTGCTATCAAAGAAAATTAAATACTAAATGTTAAGTATTAAGGTTGAATTTTCAGTGATGCTATTGATGGTGTTTTTGAATCTTTGTCGGTATGGCAGTCTATTAGCATAACGACCCGGGCGCCCCTTAACGCCGCATGCTTGGTCACGCTGCCCCCCGACGTTGGTCGCAATTTCCACAGCGTAGACTTTTCGTGAAAAGCGGTGCGACTCTACCGACGTTTTATTTTAATGAACATTATAAAATAATGGCACAGATATTGTAGTTTTTAAATGTTTTTGGTTCAAATCTTTTCTATTCATCTAAGTTGGGTTAAGAACACATTATTGGGGTAATAATTCAGTGTATTTTGGGAAAGATTTTTGCTAAAGATGTTTACGAGAGACCAGAAGGGATAAAAGTGCTTTACAAAAAATAATTTCAAATTTGTTTACAGATTTTTTAGATTTGTTTACCCTTGATATACCATTGGCTACGGTAACTGCTAAAACAACAGTGTTTCCCATATCAAGTTATCATTAAATAAAATGAAAAAAATGCTTGCTTTTTCATACTTTTCAGTCAATTCATTTATTGATTTTTGTTTTAATATATCGACATAAATTTGCGTCTACTTTGTTTTACACAGTAAAAAAAAAGTATAATTCGTATAGCTACATCATTACTCATACGACAAGCAAACCATCGACGTCTACTTAAATAAGATATCATCAAAAATATTTTACTTATACATACCTTCTTAGCATATCACCCCAAAAATACATACATCACGTCGACGTCGAGGCTAAAACTTGCTTTTCACGTAAATCCAATTTGTGTGGTTCGTCCGAAAGGGCGAGTCGTGGCTGGCTGTAATTATTCACGTGTTATGACATCTCATTTGCATATAATCGGTGAGCCAGTCCCCGATGCGTGAGGTAACACAGAGGCAAACGTAGGCCATTCACACGAACGCCATACACTATCTTGATCGACGCCGGCCTATGAAAAAGCGGCCACTAATTAAAAAATAAACTGTACCTAAGATTGTACGTAAATACACGGAAGCGGCCGGAAGAGATTTGCTTTCACGTACTTTTATTAGTTTCGAAATTTAAATGGATGTGAGTAATTATATAGAAAACTTATAGAACAGGTAACGTTCGATCGCCACCACAGTACTTCGTAATACTTGGCTATTATTTATTTTTGTAACTCGGTTATATTTTGACTAGCTTGTAAGTTGCTCCAGTGGTACTGACTGCTAAACCGGAAGAAATTAACAACCAATCAAATCAATGAAATAAATGAGATTTCTATCAGGCGGGCCGTAGGTATGCATATTTAACACGTGGATTCCTACCCAGAATTGTTCTTTGTGTGATAAAGACGATTATTTGTCAAGGTGTAATTTAGTTATGGTATATATTTAGAAATATATAAGTATGTTTACCAGCCCGACTGGAGAGGACCTCCACCTTACATTCTGTAAGGTTGTAATCTGCTGACCACAGCCAAATAACTACACACAGCCGTGTAGTTGTGTTCCTGTGTGTGAGTACAGGACTCCAACGCTCATTTATTTATGTATTTTCAAAGAAATGTGTTCCTATGCCAGGGACATTACATCTTAAAACCCTGGTTTAAAAGAAACTGTCGGCAACACGCATTTGATACCTCTGGTATTTGAAGCATCCATAGGCTACGGTAACTGCTTAACGCCAGGCGGGCCGTATGCTTGTTTGCCACCCAAGTAATATAAAAAGCACAGATAAACTTAACAATGACCAGTAGGATGTAAATGATGAGATGAGAGACGATTTCCCGAGGCAGCACAATAGTGAGCAATTGGAAAGCGTGGTGTGATGTGTGTGTGAGCGGAGCTGCGGAGTACCTGCGTATTTGCATGACCTGCATCGTTTAAGGCATATCTATGCATATCACCAACCTATTGTAGCCAGTGCGGACCGCGAAGCGAGCAAAATCGCCTCCTTTATTTGCGAAATGAAGTACAGACAGAAACAATAGTGTTATACTTAAAATAGATTTAGGTCGTATTTGACAATATGTTTAAATATTTTAAGCAATATAGAAACAGTCGAGCCCAGAGCAGGATTCAAACCTGCGCCTGAGCCTGAGTGACGTCAACTTCATTCAATCATGTAATTGACAATGTCTCGTTAATGTTTCTAGAATATTTAATGATGATGGAATGTTAAGGAATTGCTTAGATGTTTTTAAAATCTATGTCAGCATAGTGTTCAACTAATACACTAGGTATGTAAGCAGAAGTACATACATGCATATATGTACTTCTGCTTACATATATGCATGTATGTATATAGTTGGTTATGTAAAATTAAAATATAGAAACCTGAAAATAATGTAAAACAAGATCCCGATGTCAAAGTGTTCTGACTGCAAAGACAACCTCAAACACCTAATGACGTCTAGACTCTAGACCGATTTTGTTCAGGGTGACTTTACACTATGCCTATAGGTACTTACAATGTTATCTAATATTTGCAGAGATTTTTTGATACTTTAGACAGGGAAAGCTAATGATCCTTAACAAAATCATAACTAAAACAAAACTCGTGTTTAACAACTGAGAGCCATTTGTATCGCTTAGTTTTTAATTGATTTTCCTTTTTTCACAACAAGTAACCGCTTCGGCGGAGTCGCCACGAGAACTACAATGAAACTAGTTTAACGGATTAAATCGATCTTAACTTATTTTAATACTTTCAGTTTTATTTTTACATTATTCATTAAACCTGTAGGGTTTTTATAGGCTCACTGATTTTGAAAAAAAAAGACAGACTGCATTCAATTAAAGCAAATGTTTTTGTTTTGTATCGCTCCAGATTAAAATGTTTTAAACTTTTGTTATGTTCGACTTGCAAAACTTTGACTACGACTGCTGATCACCAAGACCCTGATTTGATTCCCGGGTCAGGGCAAAAATATATAATATTAGGTTTTTAAAAATTCGTAATAAAGGAAGTATGGCAATGGACAGTTACGCCCTCTCGGATGAGCTTGTAATCCTTTGTAAACCAACGTCTCTCTGGTTGGACCATGAGTAAATAAAAAGTGCCCCTTTGTTTACGCTCCCGGCACGCCGTGGTCCACTATGTTCGAGGCCTTCCCTGCTGTGTCTTCCGATTAAGGATTGCCTCAATTCAGTGGCAGTGGGCAAAGCATATTGCTCGCAGAACTGATTGCTGCTGAAGCAGGAAGGTTCTGAGGTGGCGACCACGATATTATAAAAAAATGTAGGTAGTTTTTTCCTCAAGTGCCCCTTTGTTTACGCTCCCGGCACGCCGTGGTCCACTATGTTCGAGGCCTTCCCTGCTGTGTCTTCCGATTAAGGATTGCCTCAATTCAGTGGCAGTGGGCAAAGCATATTGCTCGCAGAACTGATTGCTGCTGAAGCAGGAAGGTTCTGAGGTGGCGACCACGATATTATAAAAAAATGTAGGTAGTTTTTTCCTCAAGTGTACTTCAGTCTTTACATAGCAAGTACTCGCTTTCAGATTAGAATAACGTCTCATGTCAGTGGAGAGCGTATGTGAAATGACGATTAAGAACAGTTGTAAGTAGCTTTTGTTTGATCGCAGACCAGATAACCGGACTATTGTGCTGACGCTACCTCTATTCAAACGGTATATGACTGAACACGTATCTATACTATTATAATATAGCTATATTATATGCTGTTTTATTTTGTTTTACTAGTAATTAGATAAACAAGTACCTGTACGGTCCACCTGGTGGTAAGCAACCTTAGCCTGTCGACACATTAAATACAATACCTACCTATTTCCAAGGTAATATTAATTTAATGACAACAAGATTAATAAAATACTAATCTAAAACTATAATATCTCAAAATTGCGTACTAATTTACTTCCCAATTCTTAAACGAGGACATGCTGCGCCCACTCAAGCATATCAAGGATTTAGAGACCCCTGGAGACGCCTACCTCGGTACCAAAAATAGACAGGAGTCGGCTGCTCAGGAAGCGAACAACCGCCCCACGTCCCCATAAATTTATTTATTTATTTAATTAAGGTTAGCCAACGATTACTTACACTCTTCTTCTTCTTATCGTTTGGTTAGTGGTCAACCTGGTGACAGAGTTATTTAGATCGCCCATATTTAGGCCTCTGTCGTTATCTTACGACTGTTAACAGTCGGGACCGACTTTTAACGTGCCCTTATTACTTACACTTATACATTCAATAAATAATATCATAGAAAAACATTCATAAGCGTAGCAACCACTTAAGGGCTACCACCACCACATGCACTTAAATTGTTAACAATAAATAGAGTGAAGTAAATTATATAATATAAAATGATTAAATTTAGTTACAAAACTTATAAATTGTATTAAAGCTGTAAATAGGATAGGACAATATACATATACCTACATTATAAATTTACTCTGTACACACTAACCAGTTCGCAGCACACACTACACGACACTTATATAGATCTCTCTCAGACAAGCATAGGTAGACTGTAAGTAGCTGACACACCCACAGGCCGGATACACCACCGATATTTGGACATAATGTAACATATGAACTAGGGAAATAAACATTATTCTATTCTATTCTAATTTACTTCCAAATATTCTTGACAGAAAATCCAATACAAATATTTGGCCTGACTTGGAATGAAACCTTAAAAACAGTCTGCACTAATCGACCACTACACCATCGAGATTATTTGTTACATAGTGCACAAGTGTGTACGCAAATACAAATACACACCATAGGTATTCCTTTACTCTCAAAGTCCCATGGAATAGTGACAGTGTTTCTCAAGGCAGTAGATGTAACACCGCAAACTTACAATCCAATTTTCTAACAGAAAATTACAATAAGATTTTGCTTGACCCGGGAAACATACGCAAGACTTTACTTACGAGCGACCGTCACTGGATAAAGGCATTCAAAAAGCGCCTACTCATAAAGATGTTACCGACAGTATCTGCGTACGTTGTGAAAACCACGACCTAAATAAGTCTCATTTAAAACAAATTATGGGAAATTAGAAGATCAATTGTTAAGATACAGTCGTATGCAAACATTGGATATGCACACGTCTGCCACTGCGCAAGACAATCAAAGAACAATGAGTTTCTCTGCCCCTATCTACTACGGATTTCACAAAACCTTCCACGTTGCCTCCATTATAATTTTTTGGAGCTCAATTTAACCTATCCATTGTCAGTTTTGAGTTCTCACAGTCATTTAATTACCTAACCGTTTCGTAATTAGCGGCTCATAATTGAATTGAAAGGATAATGAGAGACTATCGGACTCTTTCAATAGATAATATCGATAAGTAACGTTTAAATTATTTACAAATCGACGGTACAAATGAATAGTGGTGTAAGGGTGGTAATCCAGAGAAGAGAGGCGCGGCAAGCACGATGGTGTTTTCTTTTAAAAGCTATTTTAAAAATCTTAATTAAAATACGAAAAAACGATCTATAGGACTCTAACTGCGATTAAACCTTGCTAAATCCTCAAAACTAAACTAAAATCGGTTCGTCAGATTAATTTTCGACAAATATTAAAACTTAAATTAACGTTTTTTGTAACAATTTTCATTTTCCTCCTTTATTCTTTTCGAGCTATGCTATTTCGACAATGTAGAACAGTAGTTACATTTTAATACTTTAGTAGTACATTCCCACGGACAGACGGTAACTGGTAATTAGACAGAAGCATACATCAATTGATTTCCGTTATTAAGCTTAGTACCTAATTTGTATTTGGTCGGAGCGATTCTCGGTGTAATGTCGAGGGGCTACATGGAATATTTACATAGCGGTCTGGGCGTCAGTTGCGCAGCTTTTTTCTGTTAATGTATGTAAATGGGAAACAATTAGGCGAGTTAAAACACGGGGTAGGCAATCTAGGCAAGTGTGCTTCGCGCCCCTTCCGTCCAAACGCCATATGTGGGTGGGCGGGGGAATATATAGCGTGATGTCAAACTTTTACTTTATTTATTCTCCAACGATATAAAGTATTTTAATTGCATTATAAAGCATTAAAATAGGTCGGTGAAGGTCTTTGTTGCCTAGCCTGTTGGTACCTACATATTAGTTTAATTAGGCTTGTTTTTCAACGAACTATGCGAATGGTATGAATTTTTCGAATTGAAATTCTTATGACTGGTATAAATTGTCATTATTTTATTTAGTTGCAGTATTTAGATGCATTTTTTCATTTAAAAAAAATATATAAAGACCGAGTAGCTTATGGAGAAGGTCGGCTCAGGATCGAATCTTTGAGGAAGGCCTATGTCCAGCAGTGGACGTTGTTTTCAGTTTTCCGGCTAAATAAAAATGTCAACCTTCCGAAAGCGATTCAGCTTGTGTGTTATGTTCAGAATGAAGTCTATATTTTATTTGGAAGTTCAACGACTGAGCTATCTTAACACAATATGTATATCTTTTTGCAAAAAAATATAGATATTGATAAAAGTACCTACACTAAGAACAAATTTTCGTATTTTTTATAGCTATCAAGAGTGTGCGCAAATGGAGATGAACTCTCTATTCCTTCACATAAAAAATCTGATGGAAAGCAATCCTACACGACCGACGACAAATCAGGCGCATGACCAACGGCTTAACGTGCTCCCACACAGAGTTCTTAATTTATTTTCCTACCCTAGTCAGCGAATTGGCAGCAAAAAATATGTTGATACTTGTTTTTAAGACGTTCATAAGTATCATGCATTTGATCTAAATTTATAAATGACTTTGATTATTTTAGAAAACGGACACTCAATTTATTGATGCGTACAACTAATACTTAGCTATGAACCCCTTAACCAGTTAAGTTACATTTACTATTTACATTAAATAGCGATTAGAATAACACTATTCGTAATTCGGACAATTCCGTTGTCACTCATAAGTTAATAAAGGTGCTGCGAGAATACCATCGTTGTGGTCCAGGCCACAACATTAGAGCTGACGCAGGGACCTTATTTGCTTTTTGTTTTTTTTATTTATGGTATAGTTTTATGTTTTGATGTAAAAGCAAATTTAAAAAAAAGTCTTTCTTTTAAAATAGGTAGGTATAGTTAATTTAAACATTAATGAATAAGTTGCGTTAGCTAAACGGTTTCCTTATTCCTAGTTTAACCATTTTGATATTATGAAAGACACCCCTTCATGAATTAGTTAATAGCAACATTAGACTATAATTACATTGTCACGTAAGTATTTCAACTATAATAATTATAACGATGTTTGGAATCATTAAGTATCGGTACGTAATTAAAGATTAATGTGTTTAGGTATATTATTTTGTTTAAACATGTAAGTAAGCTGACGAATTTCCTAGTTTATCGGCTTTTATACTGCTTCGTTAGACTGCCGATCACGAAGTTTGATTCTCGGGTAGGGCCTAAAATAGACATTGGGATTTTTTGACAATCACAATATTTGCCCAAAGTTAAAAAATTAGCGGTGTTCACACCCTCATATTATGTATCTCGAAAAGCGCGTAAAGACGATGGTCCTATGCCTGATTTTTGTCCGTTCGTGTCGGATAGTGTGGGAATATGAAGAAATAACGTTTTTGTTATGCCAAGGTTTACTGGGTTCTCCAAAATCCAAAATCTGGTGTTACAAAATGTAGGACTTAAGAGAGGTATACATCATACTTGCGAGCCTGACTGGGGAAAGACCTTTCGTTACAGAAAACCACAGCCAAATAATCGTGGTATTAAAAAATTTAGAATCGACAAACTCGAAAGTATTGCTTCAAGTTATTAGAAGCATTCTTAGGCTACGGTAACTGCTTACCATCAGGCCGTACCGCTTATTTGTTCCCATAATAATAAAAAAAACAATTTACTTTAAGTAATGTCAACAACCTGTATCTGAAATATAAAAATGTCCCTCCAATTGAAATTAAATGAGTAGGTACAACAAATATTGGACGTTTGTATTCGTTACAGTTAAATTGACCGTATTTATAATTAGGTAATACCTAAGTAGGTCCTGTACTATTGTCTATCTTACCTACGGACGTAGGTACAAGGTGTTAATATATTATCATACTTACAGATGTATCCCTCAAATAGGTAGGTAAGGCACCACACCATACAAGCGGGAAAAACTGAAAACTTTTTAAATCTATAGGTACTAATATTATAAAGCTGAAGAGTTTTTTTGTTTGTTTGTTTGATTGAACGCGCTAATCTCAGAAAGTTCTGGTTTGATTAGAAAAAAAATATTTTTGTTTAATAGTGCATTTATCCAGGAAGGCTATAGGCTATATAACATCACGCTATGATTAATAGGAGCGGAGTAGTAGTGAGATATATTGAAAAATCGGGGAAATGTACATTTCAAATTACCACGCGGACGAAGTCGCGGGCGACCCATAGTTATAAATATATCTACGATAAACAATTGCCGTAGCCTAAGTATGGATGCTTGCAATACCAGAGGTATCACTGTTTTTTTTTTACACCAGGTCTTTAAGAAATAAATGCAAAATGTTTTTTCCAAATGCATCCCTAAATTAGCGCTGGAGACCTGTACTCACACACAGGACCACAATTAGACCGCTGTGTGTAGATATTCGGCTGTGGTCTTCGGTAAGGTGGACGTCCTTGCCTAGTCGGGCTTGCTTGTTAGTGTGGTGCCCCCCACCTCTCATTAAAGTCCGTTTTACGTAATGGCACGAAAAACTACCTACAGGTCTCCTGTGCTCATTTAGGGATGTGTTTTCAAAAAAACTTTTTCCTATTTCTACGCTCGAGCGTGGAAATGAAGAAAAGGTTCGATCGCCAGGGACCAAGCCAGAGTCGTGGGGATTTTTTCTAACATCTATTTCGCGGACTCAATGTCAACCCTTAGGTATACCTATTATAACTATGTGGATTTAAATTAGGTATGTTAGGTATGGTAAACACCAATGTATAAATTTGTGTGAAATATATTTTTATCTGTAGATTTAGTCTAATTGTAAACTGTTACTAAATTCCAGAGAAATATACGCAATGGTTTTCTTAAAAACTAATCTTTATATAGCGGCCCTGTACAACTAACTTCTTTGCCGTGTGCACATTAAATACCATAACTTTAATTCTGATTTCTCTTTTAGAAACAGAAACATATTTTATGTAGGTACCCAAGCTAGATATAATATTAGTAGGTATCTAGATATC
The DNA here is from genome assembly GCA_947095525.1 of Trisateles emortualis. NCBI lineage: Eukaryota > Metazoa > Arthropoda > Insecta > Lepidoptera > Erebidae > Trisateles > Trisateles emortualis. Next base: position 11,162,550 of record OX352736.1, on the reverse strand, counting down.
TAATATTTACCAAAAATAAAAATTATAAAAAAGGTTAGATAAAATTAAATATCTATTATATAGAGTTGTTATTGTAAACTATTATGTAAAATGATAAAAAAAATCTGTTATTTAATAATATATTAATTAACATATAAGCAAAACATCTAGTACATTAGGTATTGTGTGACGTAAACAGTAGGTATATTTTTGTGAAGTCGTCTTTGTTTTACCGTTGAATAGCTTATTGTAGAGCTGAGCATACGGCATGCGGGGAGTGGCTTGTGACGCACCGCCCCGCCTGCATGCTCGCCCATTGGGCGGGAGACACGCGGCTCGACGATCGCTCTAACACCAAGACTCGTAAAGATCAACTCTTATTTGCAATATTTATAAACAACATTTTTATTGCTTATTGCAGGTTATTTTTATTTTTGTACCTTTTAAAATGTTTTCAATATTTTGCAATCTGTATTTCTATAGTAAAAATAAACTATTTCGTTGCCTGAGGTATAAGATAGTTTTTTTTTTATTTTGTTAAGTTGTTTTAGCATTATAAACACCGAAACGTGAAAAATATTATACAATGACTGAAGACGGTATTTTTTCTAAAATTTTATACCTAAGGTTAATTTAAATGTTTACTTACTTAGTAATAAGAAGCATTCATTTTTTACTTAGGTATTTATTAAATTAGCACAGCGATATCATACCTACTTACCTATTAACAAAAAACAATACATTTTTACCACACCCGAGTCTAGGGTGTATAGATATAGGTATACAGGTAGGTTTCATCATTTCAACCCACAAACGCACGGGTCTTCTCCATACAATTGGAGGGAAATTAGCCTACTACCTATACCAGGCTGGCCAGACGGGTTGGTATAGGATTTTGTTTCCAGTTTTCCCTCTCTTGCAGTGGATATTGTCTGCCTGACTTACTCCCTAAGTCGACTCTTACGACACCCTTCGGGAAAGGAAAGGGGTAGTGACATTTGTATTCTTAATCCGTCACCACACGCACGCAGGTAGGTTTAGTGTTAGTGAATTCTTAATAAGTAGTTCAAATACCAATGTAATAAGATTATATAATCGTAAATATATCAGTAAATTAAAGTGATAGAATGAGCAATAGTGGCAGAATGATGAAAGATTTTATACCTATGAACGTGATCACGCTCTTCTGATAAGCGTGGTTTTAGGAGTTAGAATATACATAGGGTAAATCGAGGGTTTTTACCCCACTTGCTTTTTGATACCACTGTATATTTCATAATGTAATGATTTGAAAAAAAAATGCGTAAAAGATATAGGAAATGAAATGATATACAAGTTCCTTAAAGTACTAGGTACCTAAGTACCTACTTAGTAGATAACAATAATAACGAGACTTCATATTTTTGATTAGAATAGATTTTTCTTGATATTGGGAATTGTTGCCCTATATGTGAAATCAACGTAGGTATAGAATACATGCGCCACAAAAAGGAAAAAGGTTATCTAGTTTAAATGACTTTTTATAATGAGATTAGTTAATAAAATAGGCTCGAATCATGAATCAAAAAATCGACCCTAATGAAATTCAAGAACTCTATAATTTACTTTACAATTTTCGTTAAAATACATTCAATTCTGCCATAAAATAAATAATACATTCAATTCAATTCAATACCTAATCGCAACAGTACCTATGTATCTACCTACTCTAAATTAATATTTTATAAAGATATTATTTGACGTTTTGTATGTTTATTTGTAATAGAAATAATATAATAAATGTTTTAAATAAATAAATATATGAATTTTAAAAATCGGTTCTAAAGTATGTAAGTAGTTTTTGGGTGTATATCCAAAAATTACTACATAGGTACCTACTTTAGAACCGATTTTAAAAATTCATATAGGTATTTATTTATTTAAAACTTTTGCACAAAACAAAGTGTACAAAGGTGGACTTAGTGCCAAAGGCATTCACTACCAGTCAACTTTCGGGTGATGCAGAGAGAATACTAGGTAGTACTATCCCTACCTTCTCGAAATTCTAAATGCATGTCTGATTGACCAACCAGAGAGCCTAAAATCTCTATACTCTCAGCAGTCGAACATATAGGTAACTAATATATCCGAGTAACATGACCGATATTTAATTTTGTAAAATTTTGGAATTTCTACGAAAACTAAATACCTCCACCCATGCGAAGCGGGTCGTTAAGAGGTTGATTATAAAATAGGGACCGAAATATTGACCCTTCGAGTAACGGAGAAGGTAACAAGCGAAATGTTAAACTCCTTTGTTTAGCAGGTAGCTTTAGATCATGTGTCAACCTCTTGGGTGGTCTAAAATAGATAGCTCAAATATTTTGAATACATTCTAATGTTAATACTGTCTGTCTGTATGTGCTGATGCCGCTGCTTTGTCGCCCTAACCACGACGAATGACACTCTGTTCTGTATCCAACATCCAGTGTTACCTGACCTCTGTAGTACGAACATAATGAACGAGAATAAACAAGATGTCGGGTTCAAGTTATGTTGGTAGTTAAGATGCGCACGCGATGTCTTGAATCCTGATTCTGTATGTGTTGTGGGTGATGATTCGTTAGTCTATTGTAGTTGGCCCTATTGTTTGAGTCGGGTGCTAATGCGAATGGTATATAAAGAAAAGTCTGTATTAGAAGCTTTTTTTGCTTGTTGGGATTGAATGGAATAATAGTAAATGGTATTTTTTAACCGATTTAAAAAGGAAGAAAAGGTTCTCAATTAGACTGTATGTTTTTATTTATATATTTGTTATGCGACCATTCCTTTAATTGATTTTGATAATTCTTTCTTTGTTTGGTGCTTAAGGTACCATTTCTTTTTTTTTAAGAAAGCGCAGAAGCGCTTTCTTAAAAAAAATTAAAACAACTCATTGAAAAATATGAAATAAAAAATGTTGTATAAAAATATAAACCGACTTCAAAAAAACTGAATACAGATTGAAGTGCCGAGCTGAATATTTTGAACATTTTCATTGACAAAAGTAGCTTTAGCACCGACTTCAATCTACATAGGTATATTCAATTATTTTTCGCTATTTCGTCTATTTTTTATTTATACATAGATACCTACTATGGTGACAAATACAGATAGCATGCAGTTATTGTAGCCTACGGACGCGATTATGCATTATCAACAGCTTTATCCAACCGTTGCCAGCTCAATATTTTAAAAACCAAAGTTTAGTGTTAGGTATGAGAAACTATTTTTTTTAAAGCATCCCTAATTGATCACTAGAGACCTATTTTCACGCATAGAAACATAACTATTACCTCTGTGGTTTTCTGTGACGTAGAGATATTTTTCTAGTTGAGGTGAGGCTCTCTTGTATGCTTCTTTACCTGGTAGAATAAAAAAATATACTCTTCCTATAACAGTTGAATAACGTCACTCTCTTAAAGTGTCAGTAAACCAGACAAAATTAGAGATGCCTGCTTACCATTAGGCTGACCATATGCTAGTTTTTCACCTAAATAGTATAAAAAACAAGACAATGTTTATTACATATTTAATTACACCTATATAATTCAGCCGTATTAGAGCATACGATTATATTCCAATTAGAATATTATTCTCTTTTAGCGACCTGCCAATAAGATCTAAGACAAAATATTTAAAAAAATAAACTTTATAAACAAACGACCTAATAAGCAAAAATAATACCTATTACATAATCTATCTAAATATGTTCTAATACAATCCTTATAAATAACTACCTATTTAGATAACACCATAATCACATAAAGATATAATAAGAATAACACTTAAGTAACAAGTTAATCGTAAGTGACACATACGAACTCGACCGAAACACCTTCGGGAAAGATAAAAGTGTAGTACGAGTACATAAATAAATATATTCATTAGAAGACACCCACGCCATATCGACGCACTAAATCCTCCTTGTCGGCCTCTGTCTAAGAAGGCTGTACGAACGCAAGTAAAAAGAAATAAGTGCCATATAGGTACATTACGGGTTGCTTGGAATTGTGCCGGGGACTAAAATTGTCGGCATTATTTTTAAATGTGTAGGTACTTATGTTTTAAATTTTAAATATTTTTATTGAGTTATTAGTGAAAAATGCATAATACTTTATAGGTAATTGGGTATTTAACTTTGAAAGTATCTTCATAATAAAGCTGCGGTTTTTGTAGGGTTAAGTTTGTCCAATTAGTGCCAAAACTCTTTCCTAATTAGTTGCCCAAGTTATTTCTGATGTCTTTGCTTATTGCTATTTATTTATTTTGAATTTTTGACTGTTATATTTTTTATTGATTTCAAACTATGAAAGATATTCGCAAAGCATTTATTTTATTTATTAAAAAATAAGAAGTTTTAAGCCTCACTGGGGAAGACCTACAAATCGTATAAATAATCACAGACAAACAACTGCACCCAGTATTTAGTTGTGTCGGTGTAAGTGAATACAGGGACCGTGATTTATTTTCGAGCATAATTTTTTCTTATCTTTCCCAGTTCTGCAATGATCATTTAAGTCTTTTCCTTTACCATAGTTGCCTATCTACAACACAAGTCATTTATAACCAGTAGTCATGTATAAGCGTAGATGATGCACATCTGCAAATTTAACCCTACTAATCTGCCCTTTACTATATGACAATGTTAATCTGATCTACGTTTTGCAACCCGTACAAACAGGCTTTAGGAACAAAATTATGACTGAGACTGAGAACGTAGAGTTAGTGTTTTATTACTTGAATACCTACTGAATACTAAAATAATAATAGGTTTATTAATATAATAGATAAATAACCATTCCCTTCAATTTTCACACGGGACAAAATATATTTGACCCACAGATTTGTACAGTCCAGGTGTACTTTGTGTCCGTAAATTGCATGTTTGTAGAGTTCCTCGCGACAGAAGGGTTGTTTCCCCGGGCGGAAGTTATAGATACCCTTTTTTAAATTAGTTAGGTCATTTTTAGGGAAATAGCGAAACAACTGATCAACGTTTTATGTTACCAGAAGGACAGCCTGTTTTTTGCGCAGAAAATCAGCATTGCTATTTAACGTGGCAATGCCGCCTGCCTATTGGGCACTTTTACAGTTGACAATAATGCGAAAAAATATTATGACTCCTAATCAATGGATTAGTCGTCAAAATAAAACTAATTAAGGAATATATAGGTATAAGGAATGCTCTATACCTAATTAATTAGTTTTCCCTATATTATTTCTTTTATTTATTAATTAGTAATAATTTAAGTTTAGTTTGAATAAGTTTTTAATATTGTTCTTGTATAATATCCATGCTATGGAACGAAGTATTCTGGGGATTAAAGTAACAGACCGAGTTAGGAATACATTAATCCGTTCCAGCACAAAGATCACTGACGTCACGAGGAAAATTGCCATGCTAAAATGGAACTAGGCTGGTCATATCTGCCGCATGTCAGATGATCAATGGCCCAAACTCATTACCCAATGGGTGCCTCTAAATGCCAAGCGACATCGCGGTAGACCCAGGTGGAGATGGCAGGATGAGTTGGATTCATTTAACCAAGACTGGTCCTCAGCGGCTTTAGACAGAGAGAAGTGGAAGGAGAGTGGGGAGGCCTTTGCCCTGCAGTGGGACAGTACAGGCTTATAATAATAATAATAATATCCATGTATAAATAAATATTAAGGATCTATTTCTAGCTCTAGCATAATTATGTATGTACTATAAATCATTTTTTTATCCGAAACAAATTATTTTAAATAAATACGTGTAATGGAATAGGAAGCGATGAAGTCAGTGGGCTGAAAATCGTATGACAAATAATAAATCAAATTAACAACTTTGCTAATTTGAAGAATCTCTAAAGGATCAGTTTTTATAAAATAACGTTATCTAATAAGCCCTGAAGATAATAAATAATATTCAACTTATCCCAAAAAAAACTCAAAAGCCTAATAATATTATCAATTCAAAAATACATATGTATGTAGGTACCTAAGTATTTTATATTTGTAATCGAATCTGTTGCAATTTTCACTAGAACCTCAATAAAAATTGCTTTTATTTGACCTATAATAGAAGAAAGCAAAACGTAGTAGTCTGCAATTAGATACCTATTTAAATCCAATATCCCAAAAATGCCTAAGGCATCCATGCCGTCTGTACACTTTATTAGGTACAACTTATATAAACAAAACGAAACAATAAATATTAATAACTTCTTTATATTACGGAAATTTAAAAGAACCCTTTCTTTAAGTATTCCTTTATTTATACGGGAAACCACAGCAATGAGCCAGATTGATACAAGTTATTGAATAAAGAAAATTGGTCCAATTTATTGTAAACGGATATAAAGGCAGTAGTACAACGGACCGGGTATGGCGTCAGTTGCACTGCGGCAACCCATCAATATTTTTACCCAATAATTATTACATCAAAACATGGCACTGATACAATCCTTACACAGTAATCTATAAACCAATCAAAATATATTTACTGTAGTTTGTCTGACCAACTAATTGCATACTCTTTGCACAGATTATACACACATGACGCTATTATAATTTATTCAAGCAAAAAATGCCATTCAGTATTCTATAGCAATCAATATTGACATGCTCTTTTTTCTTTCTATGAATAAATGATCCGTAATAGCTTATATACAATAGATAAAGTTTAGAATGTTGTACCTACTCTTCGACTTAATTAGAATGGTACAAACTCTATACTGTAACTATTAAAACGGATGCTAAGCATAGTCAACTACAATCGAATTTAATTAAGAAGCTAATCGACATACTATTGCCGTCTCTATCATATGCGTACAGATATTTATATGAGAGAACGAGAAAGGTATACATTAACACCTTCTATATGAAGAAATGGTAAAAGATCACCTGTGCTCACTACCGTAATTCTGCCGAGCGGTAGAGCACCTGTCCCTTTCGTACGGTTCATGCTTAGGCTGAACCGAACGAGTGCGAGTAGGAGTAGTTTCATTTGTACACCGCGGAAAAAGGTCTTATGTGCGTCGGCGGCAGTAAAATAATATAGCTACTATGCAACATACAATTAAGATGTATATTGTTTCAGTGTTAATTTATAAATTTTAAGAACGGGACGGAAGGTTGCATTGCAATCGAGCGCTGTTGTAATTTTGACGCGTTCGGAAATCGAATTAGGAACGTTAGAGTGAGAGGTGCACGGAGGTTCGAGTCAGCGGAGGTAGTTTTTTGTTATTGTTTGGCGGTGGAGATTTTTTCTGAGGCGTGCAAATGGGAGTAGGCGCGCGAGTGGGCGCGCCGGGCCGACAAGCGCGCTCTTCAGTGTTCTGGCTGAGCTTCAAGCGAGCGCGTGCGAGACGAGTGCCGCCGGTGGCATAGGTGCTTCATACCTGTCTTATCAGACATAGTTGATAGACCGGGCGAACTGTACATAGAATATACGGTGGACTGTTGTGAACATTTTGTTGGTGCTGAATGCTAGCGTTGCAGAAAGCTCGTGATTGGAAGGTGGCTCGACAATGTTGATATCGGCGGGCAGTGGCCCCACGCCCGAGTTCTCCCCTGTCTCGTGCTGCGCCCCCTGGAAGATGGAGCCAGCACCCCCAGCGCCTGCAGCTATCACTCAATCGCACAACATATCACCCAACGGTAAGACGACGTATTCCATCAGAAACAAAATGTCAACACTCATAAAAACGCATCAACCCGTTAATGTCAGCTGTGTCAAAGGGCCTTTATATTTTTATAGATAGAGATTTGTATGTTTGTTTGTAACGAATAAACTCAGAAATTATTAGATCGATTTTTTTCTTACTAGTAGAATGCCATGGGTATTAGTACTAAATTACACGAGCAGTTATTTTTTAATTAGCGATTATTTTCTGAAAGAAAATTGAATACATGTGAAGCCGGGAGGGCCTGCTAGTTACAATTTTAAAGTTATTATTCATGAAATAGAAATAATGTAAAAAATATTATAAATAAAAAATTACGATTTTCGCCCTCAGCTGAATATTACATTTTTTGGCTAAAATTATGTAAATATAAACTAAAATTGTAAAGATAACATATTTCATTGTTTTTATGTTTGTTTGTAATGAAAAAACTCCAAAATTATTTAACCTATATGGACGGGCCGCTAGTTTAATTATAATCATGTGAAAAACCGATCAGTTGCAAAGATCAACAGCTAATTTTAAGAGGAAATGCGGGCGGAGAGACTTTTGAATATTAGGTATTTGAATAAACTATCGCTGTCGCTCTGCGAGCGCTCGGCCGTGCGATTTGTGCGACAGGGACAACTGCATATCCGACTAAACAGCATAAGTAAAAAGTCGTAATTCGAGGTTTGGCTCTCGCCTATTTCCTCCTCCATTATTAGACCAATTTAAAAGATATTTCGTAAACTGCATGATTAGGATATAAAATGTGCCCCTATGTTTTCCTTTTTTCAATAACAGTTGTCATATTTGTATACCAGGCCTATGTTGACAGCCGTCTAAAATGGTTATTTTGAGCATTTTTAAGGGTTTCTAGTGCTTATAAATATAATGAATCATTAAAAAGGAAAACATAGGAACATACAAGAAGTTGATATTAATTTTATTGCAAAAAATGTTTACTTTAAGATCGTAAACCAGGTAGAAAACAGGCGAGAGCGTTTCTATGGAGAATAGACACACCGCATTTCCTCTTAATTTTTTTCTTAGGGGTTTATACAAATACTTAAGCTTGAAAAATATGCATGTATAAAAAGAAAACCAACGTTTTGGACAAAACGTATAATTTCTATTTATAATTATAATAATGGCAGCCCATATAATATATCCCACTGTCTTCTATTCTCTAATAAGAGGGCTAAGAGGGTAATTTCTATTTAAGCTTTCATTTTTATTAAAGCTTTGTGTTTTTACGACATTGTGGCTTCTTTGTCTCTTATCAGAAAAGAGAACAAATAAGCCTGATTTAATTATTTTCTATCAGACCAAAACTCTATAGCTTACGGCAGAACTTGTCAGTGTTTAAATAATAATTTGTATTTTTACTGCATTTTCCATTAGGGGGATCTGAACAACTCTGTTTGTATTTTTATAATGTTTAAGTTGATTATATAGAATAGAGTTTATTATAATATTTTGCAATTTGTTGTTTGTAACTTTGTAGGGTTAATATAGAAATAATTTTTAAAAAATGGACTAAGGCTAATCAAAATACCTATTTAACCAAGGCACAAATTCTTTATAACAAATATTATTATGCAATACAAAAAAACAACAAGATACCTATGGATAGTTTTGTAGATATGCATATAGGTGGTAGGCGATATTTAATATCAAAAAGGTTTGAGAAAGAAAATAAGGTAAGCATTTAGTTATTATGGGTGTTGGGCGCTATTTAGGAGAGGTCCGATACAGGCTTATTGATTGATTCAGTTATGTTACTTAGGTATTTACATAAATAAACATTTAGATTTGATCAACATTAAAATTAATATTTTGTCTAAAAATACTTGAATATAATATTAACAAATTACGACTATTGAAAAACAATAAATTTAAATTATGATTTCAACACACATCATTATAATTTCCGATGATTACAATTTGTCAGAATAAAATTATAATTAATCTAAATTATGCATAAGTTTTAAAAATAATAATTTAATAAAATATATTTCCATCAGCGTTTTGGTATACCTATGAAAAATATGTGCTTGAACGTGAAGTCGCGGTAACAGCCCTTTATACTCGTATTATACCGGTATCATACCAAAACAGTATTTCTTTAAGACTTTGTACTTTCTCATCATCATCTCAGCCCATGAACGTTCCACTGCTGGGCACGGGTGTCCTCCATACACTTGGAGGGATTTTTATTTTTATTTATTTATTTATTATTATTGGATATTAGCCTACTATTACCACGCTGGCCAGACGGGTTGGTATAGGGTTTTATTTCGAGTTTTTCCCTCTCTTGCTGTGGATATTGTCTGCCTGACTTACTCCCTTAGTCGACTCTTACGACACCCTCAGGATGGATTGGGGTGGTGACATTTTTATTCTTAATCCGTCACCACACGGACAATAGTACAGACCTACTTTAATGTAATTCTTTAATGTACACAAAAGAATTACAGATAGTAATATATTACATAGATATTAATAATATTATGTACAAAGACGAGCATAACTCAAAATTGAGTTCTCTTATAGCAAACCTCTGAGAAGTGGGAAGTTTAGAGGTAATCAAGGGTAAACAAAGTGTAAAGTAGTAGTAATTTACATAAACAGATTGTAGGAATGTTTGAATGCGCTAATCTCAATAACTATCATTACTTTTTGGATTTTTTTATATACATTCAATCCTATCGAAGGCGCAGACACACACCAGTATTCATATTAGCCACGTAAGAGGCGACATACTTGATAAAATTTGCGAGGTAATCGAATGACATTATATTAACTTACAACGCTTTGTAGGTTTGATTCCAGCCGACGGCACTATCAATAAGAATTTTACAGTGTAGAAATCTGCATCAGTTAAATTTTGCCTTTAATAGACGGATTTATTCTTCTGGTAGTATAATTTTAACAAAAAAAAACCGACTTCAATGCGGCAAGTTGTAGAATTTTCAAAAAACAGGATGAATTATAATACAAACTCTAATCTTACTTTTTTGCCCTTAAATCATCATCTCAGCCAAAAGACGTCCACTGCTGGACATAGGCCTCCCCCAAGGTTTTCCACAACTCTCGATCCTGAGCCAACCTCGCCCATCGGTTGCCCGCAACCTTTACCAGGTCGTCGGTCCACCTTGTTGGAGGCCTGCCCACGCTTCGTCTTCCAGTTCGTGGTCGCCACTCTAGAACCTTTCTGCCCCAACGGCCATCAGTTCTGCGAGCTATGTGCCCGGCCCATTGCCACTTAATGGAGGCAATTCTTCGAGCTATGTCGGTTACTTTGGTTCTCCTACGGATCTCCTCATTTCTGATTCGATCTCGCAGGGAAACTCCAAGCATAGCTCTCTCCATTGCTCGTTGGGTGACTTTGAGCCTTCGCACGAGGCCCATAGTGAACGACCACGTCTCAGATCCGTATGTCATCACTGGCAACACACACTGGTCAAAGACTTTCGTCTTGAGACACTGCGGTATTTTGCCCTTAAATGCATTAATGCATTTAAAGCGAAAGTGCATCTCATGACCATTCAAATAAATCCAAACACATCTAGATTACATTGTTTAATTATGGAGTTTCGTTGCCTACCTTCCAGCTTCATCATCAGTTAATTTCAATTGTAACATTTTAATTTACTTAATTACATTTGCTGAGTAATATTTGCTTATCAACCTTAATCGAAACTTATCTAATTGTCATCCGTGAAATACTTATTATTGAGAAGTTCAGATGGCCATGTGTGGTCTTCATCAGATTCACCGAGAGAAGAGAGAAGCCGAATTTTGTGACTGCAATAAACACAGTCACAAAATTCGGCCTCTTATTTGAAAAATTATTTTAGAATTGCTGTTTTGTAGCTAATAGTTTAGACTGATTATTAAAAAACAACAGAAATAGAAAGCAAATTATTTAGTCTAATTATCCGCATCGATAGTTTCCGAGCAACGATTAGCAACACTTAACTGTTATAATAAAAACGCGTCAAATTGCGGAAACTCGCCAAATCAACACAATTTTGCTTGTTTGTACAATTTCCTTTTATTTATACTTCAATAGTTTTTCATTGAACTTATATAAACTTTAAAGTCTTACGTGTCTACAGGCTGTTACTCATGAATCTAAACGTTCAAACCAATATTAATAACTAGCTTCCGCCCGCGGCTTCGCCTGCGCGTTTGTACGCGCAGGCGAAGCCTTTGAAGAGATTGTTCTCTCGGGAACAGAGATTTGTTCCGGCATAATAATAAAGTAGCCTATGTGTTATTTCAGACTATAATCTATCTCTATGCCAAATTTTATACAGATCCATTCTGTAGTGTTTGCGTAAAAGAGTAACAAACATTCATCCATACATTCTTACAATCTTTTGCGATTATAATATTTGTAGGATAATAATAGCAACCCATATTAGGCCCACCTGAGCAGCCAAGTGCGCAACCACCGCAACACCCTGTAAAACTAACAAACTAACTAGCAATCCATATGTATATGTCCCACTACTGGGCGTGGGTCTCCGCTCCTCTAACAAACTAATATTATAAACGGAAAAATACGGCAATAGTAATATACGAGGTAAAAAGTAACCTTCTAGACTATACCTCTGTGCAAAATTTCTTCGAGATCCGTTCAACCGTTCTACCGTAATCGTCGTTTTATAATATTAGTAGGGTTCGTATGTCTGTCTGTAATGCATAAGTTAAAAAATGCTTCAATTGATTTTTCATATTATTTTACATATGAAAAGACTTATTATCAGCAATTATATGGCTTCATTTTATATATCTACAAAAATTATAACCCTAAATTGCTCCCGTGGCAAACCTGGGGGAGGGGGGACAAACTAACATACAAAGAGAGTAACTCTCGCATTTATGATATTAGTATGGATCCTAAGCCAAGAAAACATTAAAGAAAATCTCTAATAATATGAGCACTGGATACTTTTCATGCACATAAACATTTGCGTGTATTACTTTGTTAGAAATACAACTATGTGTGTAGGCTTGCAGCGTAGGCAGTCCGCTTTTTTGCAAGAAGCAAGAGAGGTGGGACATAAGCGAACAAGCCCGACTAGGTAAGAACCTTGAGCTTACAGAAGACCACAGTCAAATAAGTACACAGTATTGTATATTTCACATAGCATGGGTACTGTGACATTTAACATTTTGCCATGAAGATTAAAGCAAATTATCGAATCAATTTCTAACCAATTATCTAATTGAATAATCGAAAGACAGAGTATTCAATTGATAGGTTTTTATTTTAATCGTACATCAGTTTCATTGAGTACTCATGTATAATTAGCAACATTAAATCATCACATAGAACTCAAGCCTTATTACCGACTTATTCTTGTTCAAACTTCATTGATATTCATTTTCAAATGTCAAATGTCGCACTACCCATGCTATGTGAAATATACAATACTGTGTACTTATTTGACTGTGGTCTTCTGTAAGCTCAAGGTTCTTACCTAGTCGGGCTTGTTCGCTTATGTCCCACCTCTCTTGCTTCTTGCAACAAAGCGGACTGCCTACGCTGCAAGCCTACACACATAGTTGTATTTCTAACAAAGTAATACACGCAAATGATGCTTACTTTTAATAATATATGCGCCTATATTCTAGGGCAGCTGCTTACTAGGCAGACTGGTTGATTGTTTGTCATCTTAGTGATATAAAACAGTTATTGGATTACCCACTTTAATGAAAATAAATGTCCTGTTACAAGCTTCATATAGGTGTCACTGTCTTTTAGAATCTTATTCGAACAGCTACAGTCGTTATTTTATATGTAAAATTAATAAGTGTTATATTAAGTAAGCAATTACCATAGCTAGGAATAACAACCTAGTAATAGAGGGGCTATTGCATGATGTTCTAAGTGCGATTTATTTTCGATTTTAATTTAAGGTTTCTTCGGGCTTGGTTACTACGTCTCTCTTAAGTCATGAAGTAGAATCCATCAATTACTTTAAATTACCGTTACGTTGTTATAATGCTTTATTTTTATTTCAAACAGTGACAACTTTAAACCTAGGTAATAATAAAAAGATTTCAAATTAATAACGAAAATAATAAGTTATTTACTAGCGGCCCGCTCTCGCATCGCTTCGGTTTTCTTGACCCATCTCAACTATGATATGCATATATTTTACATATAAATCATCCTGTTAAATCACTTTATTTATTCCTGAAAACTGCATTGAAATCCGTCGTGTAGTTTAAAACATCTAAGCGTACAGACAGCGGGAGCAACTTTGTTTTATACTATCGAACAAATAGAAAGATTTTGTAATAAGTATTATGGCTTCGATACACTATCATATCTCCAGAATAAAACAGCAATTCTTTGCCAACTACGTATATGTTACGCTATACATATAAAAGTTTACATAGGTGTTAGTCTTTTGTACTCATGCATCATAATTACATTATTAAATTTGTTATTAAAACTTATTGTTTGTACCTAAATTATTAATCGGTAATATTGCTTCTGTGGTCAGAAAGCAGGCGTCACCTTTCTTGAAATGTTGCGCAGACATCGACAAGTAGCATTAGTAAACCTTTGACATTAAATGATATACTATTACGCATAGTACTAATAATACTATTACGTCTTGTGTTTGCGTGCATTTACGGCATTATGATTGTCTATCTGGCGATTAGAAATAGTGGGAGTAAATTTCTTGCCTGTTTTATTTTAATTTTTATACTATTATTTGGGTGGCAAACAAGCACACGGCCTGCCTGATGTTAAACAGTTACCGCAGCCTATGGACTCTTTGCAACATCAGGCGTATCATTTGCGTGTTGCCGACCCATTTTTTTAGACCAGTGCTTTAATAATAATAGCAACCCATATATGTCCCACTGCTGGGCACGGGTCTCCTCTCCTCTATCAAGAGACAGAGAGGGTTTAGGCCTTAATTCACACACGCTGGCCTAATGCGGGTTGGTGAATCAGACATGTCTTTAGAATTTCTTCTAAGACATGTGGGTTTCCTCACGATGTTTTCCTTCACCGTTAGCAGATGGCGAATCATTTGATTAGTACATATAAATTCCACAAAGTGAAATTCACATTGGTACTGCCCGGGATCGAACTCGCACCTCTTGCGTGCAAGTCGGTTACTTTCCCACTCGGCCACCATCGCTTTAATATGAGAGTATCTCTGGGATAGGAAAACGTTTCTTTCAAAACGCATCCCTATATGAGCGCTGGAGGCCTGTACTCAAGAAACACTAAACCGTTGTGTGTAGTTATTTGGATGTGGTCTTCTGTAAGGTGGAGGTCCATCCTCAGTCGGGCTTGCTCGCTAGTAGAGTCTCTTATGGCTCTACATTTGACAGCCAACTGGCCGTAGGTAAATTGGCATCACCTTTTTAATATTTATTCATAAATGTCCCTTTTGAACCTAAATGTATATTAGAATGTTGAGTTGGCTAAACGGATTTAAAGAAATCTTCAGACCATTTCTAACATAGAATAAAATTGTCTGTATTGACATTTAGACCATATAATATTTGCCATTTTTCACCTGGTTGACCACTATTTTGATCTTTTTTAAAATAAATTCAAATCATTTTTTATCTGAGTGATGAAGACGAAAAATGAGAAAAGAGTCATATGATTTAGGTAATTTTAGAAACACATACACTTACAGACTTATAAACTGCGTCAAAGTTCAGAATAATTTGAAAATATTTATTCGATATGCAAACACTTCCAACGATAGAAAACTATTTCTGCCTACTTAAGATTAATTGATGCAAATGCTTATAGTTTCAAATTTCATCTCTTCTTTAATTCAATTTATTTATCCGTCAGCATACATTACGATATTAGAAAGCCTCCTTATTTTATTGATGTCTAATATCATGTATTTTTAAGATCTTTTTAATCCTTTCATAATGATGATCAATATGATCATAACGATTTGATTCTTGTCATTAATTTATTTGTTACATAAATCGTTTAAGTCTTATCTAGTAGTTAATATAACACCTTATGTAATAATAATACTGGATGGATAAGTATCCACCGTAAATGAGAATTTTAATTACATTTATCTGATCTTGGATAGTGTTTCGAGTAGCGTGAACGTTTGATGATTACTCAGAGTAATAAGCCACAATGCATTGCATAATATTAAAGATTATTTACGTACCTATTTTTTTTTTATAAATGTGTAATATTTATGAAAAGAAACATAACATATAAAAACTACTTATAACAGTAAGCAATTACAATATTACAATAAGGGAGGATCATGTAAAATTTTTGCTAATTCTCCTCGAGGTTCTACCCTAGTCAGCGAATTGGCCCTAAGAAAAAAATATAGAGGCATTTGTTTTTATGACGTTCATTTGATCTAAATGAATAAATAAGTTTGACTTGACTTGAAATCAATTGAGAAAATCATGACCGATTTTGCAGATTTATTTTTCATTGTGTTCGTAATTTAAGGCTTTTTTTAAATAGGAATAATATTTTTGCATGGAAATCTCTATAATACTCGTTTGTAGCCGTAATACCCGCCACTACGGGGCGGGCACCCGCAACTACGGGGGTAGTTGATAATACTTTAGGCAGTGACATGATAAATAGTGAGATGACCCGATCCCCAAGCTCATCGAAACAATTATTTAATAATTATTGTTTCGATGAAGCTTGGTAGGATTATTACGAGTTGAGTCATACAAAAATAGCGACAGAACATGTATATGACAGAAGAACCTGATTCACTAATTGACGTAGCAGAACACACAACTGAAACTACAAGGGCTAGGGCCTTGAAAGTTGCATGCCGATTCCTTTTACTCTATAGATGAACACCAAAAAAAGGAATTTTGAAAATTCAATTCCTTAGATAGAGTAAATGGAGGGTAAAGGTTTGTATGCAAGTTCGTCATTTTTGAAGATAGAGTTATAAGGTTTTTACAGGGTCGACAACGCGTGAGTGACAACCCTGGTGTTGCAAACGTCCATAGGCTACGGTAACTGCTTACCATCAGGCGGGCCGTATGCTTGTTTGCCACCTTGGTAGTATAAAAAAAAAATGAATTGGTGTTTAAACGGGTAAAAAATTGTCTGACCCAGAGCGAAGCCAGTAAGGCCGCAATTAGATATTTATATTTATTACGTGAAAACTCTTTCTCTTTGCCTACAATTTAAAATTACCTACTAGGATAATAAATCATTTGAGACAGTAAGTGTGTACATATGACCAAGAAATACAACCTTAAGGCTATAATATCTTACTTTATCACCTAATTAACCTGTAGCTTTATGCACATAACGATGGTAGTTAACCCCTGACGTATTAAACCGAGATTACACGGTTACGATCCATGACTAACTTAAAGCTAGGTAATGAAGTTTGATATCTTATGAATTTCAAATAAAATAATCAATGGTATTAGGTATATAGTAAGAAAGCCGTTGATATGACCCTAGCGTGTGGAAACTGTAATTGCTAAATAGCTTTATTTTATCTACCACTATCTCTTTCTTTATCATTACGTTTCGTATTGTAGACAATACGAAACGTAATGATATTTCATGTACCTATAAATGCGATAGATCGCATTTATAGGTACATGAAATCTATAAGCACGAAAACGCACACGACAAAAACATGGAAACAAAAGTGAACGCCGCTCAGTATAAAGGTAGCTTATCTTTCTTTCATTAATAATAATATTTTAGGACAATTCACACACGGCCATCTGCTTCCAAGCTAGCCAGTGTCTGTATTAGTATACCTTAGGATGACCAGACATAAATTAATTATTGTAGATAAATCACACCCAGACACAAAAAAAATGATCATGCTCATCACACAAAAATTGTCCTGAGTGGGAATCGAATTCACGACCTCTGACTTAGTACTCAGGGTCACTTACCACTAGACCAATAGGCCAGACAAGAAATTAAGGATGTCATGGTACTTTTACTAGTGTGTGGTGGGTCATGTCATTTGTCATCAATAAAGCCAGCTGCCGCGATGAGTGAGCGAAAACTGCCGACGTACAACATTGCTTGCATTGTATTGCCAATCGAACTAATTAATCGTTAGATCGGTGGCTAGATTGCCCGGTAGCATTTCCGGTGAAGGTTGCTCAATATTCACCCGTTGATTTGTACATGATATAGCGTTTGAAACGTTTTGATTGACGGTTATAAATAATTGGACAAACAGAATTGGTTAGACTGGATTGGATAGACTTTGACAATAAGGCGGTGGCAACTTTTCAATGGATTTTGAGAAAGCGTTGAAACAATTAAAAGTTTAATCTGTTTGTTATGTTAAAATAACATCTTTTTTTAAAATTTATATAGTTGTTATCGGCATGGTTTAACCAAAAAGAGGTTGTTTACCGTTTTTGTCTCACTGTCGCTTCGTTTCGAGTCTTCAAAATAATAAAAAATAACTAGAGCACTAGGCTGCTTTGAACAAACGGATAAAGTCAACAAAAAAAGCAGTTTCTTTAAAATGACATAATAATTCCTTTTTTGCTACTCATTTAACATCAAAAACACAAACACCGAATCATTTATTCGACTACTGTTATTATGATTCTACAAGATATATTATATACTTTTTTATCCAGTGGTAATTAGCCAACCTGGTGATAGAGTTGTTCAGGTTACCCATATACACCCATATCAAAACACTGTTAACAGTCGGGGCATGTCTTTCGAAGCACGGAGACGCTTAGATCCCAAAAGAGTTAACGCGCTTTTGGTAGCGTAACCCGCTGATGATTTACCGTTCGGTGTAGTGCACCTGGCTATGAACACCTAAGATGTCTACTAATTGTGAGGACCTATTAAGAAAAAGACATGTGTCATACATACAGAAGTAGTGTCCACTAAAGTAATCCTATACGTATTCCGCTTTCATCAAAAGGTTATGTGCATGAAATATAGATAAAGACCCCCATACACGATGCAGATCTTTTTGTTCTTAATAAGATACTTCACCTTTTATAATGTTGACAAAATGTAAACTTTAAACATAAATTCAGTGATGGATGTTTCAATTTATGGACCATTAAGGCCTCTTTACACCACACACACATCGTTCAGGCTGTTATATCTTAACTGCTATTTTTTGTATTGACCGTGTTGGCAATATTCAGCAGTAACCGTATCCTATGGATGTTTGTTATACTGGAGATAGACGTCATATGTGTCCACATTGGCTGATCTTGAGCTGCTTGCATGTGCTTCACCGTAGCTCTAATGTGGTCACATAGGCGTAAATAGGGGGGGGGGGCCGGGTGGGCCGTGCCCACCCCAGAATGGTCTGGTGCCCACCCCAGAACATTGGATGAACTCTAGGATGCGCGGACTGCCCAATTTTTTTTTTTAATCGTAGAATATATTTTTACTCGTGAACGCGGGTCTAGGCTTATGTTAGCGTACAAAATCACGGACAAATTGCCCGCTCCAGCATGGCAGCCGCGCCGTTTGCGCAGCGCTAACGTCTGCGTGAAACGAGAATCTTGACAGGTACCAAGGGGGGATATGGGTAATGTCGGCCTGCTACACATTTACGCTTTGCATTTATGAATTTATGATAGAAATAGCAATGTTTTTACTTGAATTACAACCTTAGTTAATCTGCTTTATTTGAAATAAAAAGTAACCCTCGCCTTGCTTACACATTGTGTTACGAAGTGCGAAAGAGTATAGATATAGAAAATAAGTAAGACAAGAAAAATTACACACCAGAACAAGTTATGGATATTTTTGCAAAGAAGAAACGTAAATTGAAATTGGTTTTATCTTCTTCTATTAGATACATAATAACATATAGTTGCTTGTTCCTACTGACTGTCTGATTTATCAACGCAGAGCCTAAACCGCTGGGGCTACAAGCTTAAAATGTGGCAGAAAGCTTCCTTAAATGACGAAGTGAGCACTAAGAACGGATTTATTCAAAAAAAAATTCAACCCTGAGGGGTTCACATAAGGGATGAACGTTTGTGTGGAAGTCCGTCATTTTCAAAGTTCATCAGAATCATGCAATTTCACAAACTTGCTTCTAGTTAAAAATAAATGTATAGGGTTTTTCGGCATTTTAGCCCTAACTCGGTTACAATAAGGGATGAACGTTTTGTGTGGCACTACACTTCATATCATATGAAGTATGATAGGTACTGCTATGCTTGCTAAAGTTTAAAAATAAAACCTGTATCGGGGATTTTCGAAATTTCATCCTTATGGAATACAATAAGCGATAAGCAATTGTCATTATAAAATAGTAAATAAATTAAAAAAAATGATTTCCTAGATAATTAAAAACTACTACCTACTTAGGTACACATGTAATAATTCAAAATTAACACGATTTACAAAACTTAAAAAATAATAATTTAAGTACAACATTCCCACATTTTATTAATTACAAAAGACCTCCGACACAAAAATCATATTAGTAGCAACCCATATTATGTCACACAGCTGGGCACGATTTATTTACGTTGGATCCCAGTTTTAGATCCCATTTTTTTAGGTATTAACGATGAATCCCATTTGCTATTTCAAATGAATCCCGGATGTTAAAAAGCCATGTGTACTGTACAGTACACATGGCTTTTTTATTAGAAGAAAAGTGTTTTTACTTTATCAAACATTAAAAAACAGATTGTGTTCAGCCCACCGACTATTAAATGATTATATTAATTATATATTAATAATACATAGGAAGCATAAATGAACTCATACTTTCCTTGCACACAACCATACTGATATAGGTCAGGTCAACTTTTTACACTAAATTCGAAACACAGTCTTACAGAGATTTCTTTTTTTTTTTGTTGCAAGACATATATTATCAATTCCGTAAACAGTTTTATTGTTGAAAGTACCCGCGGTCAGATTTTTTTAAGCATTTGGGATCCAATGGAAATAGTTTTTGGGGTTCAACGACAATAAATCGTAATTACAAACCACATGTGGCCTGAACTTCTCAATAATAGGTATATTACCACGAATGGCGATTAGATAAATCTCAGGGTAGTTAAGCAACTACTACTAAGCAAATGTAATGTAGCAAATAAAAATGGTACAATTGAACTGATGATGAAGCCGGAAGGTAGGCAACGGAACGCTATAATTTAATAATGTAATGTAGCCGTGTTTGGGCTAATTTTGCTATATATTAATGCTCATGCTCACTTTACCTGTAAATGATCAGATTTGTATTAACGCGTCTTTTTGGACTCTCTTACAACAGTAGGCAAGTTCCGTCTTCGTGGAAGACCGCCAATGTGCATCCGGTGCCCAAAAAGGGCGATGGATCAGACCCAACCAATTACAGGCCTATAGCTATAACCTCCTGAAGCGAATTGTAAACCGGCGGCTCTTGGGATACCTAGAGGATCATGAGTTAATTAGCGACCGACAATACGGCTTTCGCAACAGTCGCTCGACTGATCTTCTAGTGTATCTCACACACCGCTGGGCTCTAGCCATCGAGAGTCAAGGTGAGGCGTTGGCGGTTAGCCTAGATATAGCTAAGGCGTTCGATCGGGTCTGGTACTGGAGTCTTCTGTCGAAGCTGCCATCATACGGACTCCCCGAGGGATTATGCGAATGAATTGCCAGCTTTTTGTCCAGCAGAAGCATACAAACTGTCGTTGACGGTTGTTGCTCGGATCGCCTGGACATCAATGCTGGCGTACCGCAAGGCTCTGTGCTGTCCCCGACGTTGTTTCTGCTGCATATAAATGATATGTTGTCTATCGACGACATTCATTGCTATGCGGACGACAGCACCGGGGACACTTTTTACACAGGCCGCGCAAATATCCCTCGTTCCATTGTTGATGAAAGTCGCGAAAAACTTGTGTCTGAAATCAGTAGCACTCTTTCCAGAGTCTCTGATTGGGGACGACTAAATTTAGTCCAATTTAACCCCAGTAAGACACAAATTTGCGCGTTCAACGCTAAGAAAGCCCCATTTGATATGGCTCCACGATTCCAAGACACAGCCCTTACAATATCCAAGAGCATTGGGATCCTCGGCGTCGACATCTCCAGCGACGTACAGTTCCGACATCACTTGGAAGACAAGGCTAAGCTGGCATCTAGAAAGCTAGGTGTGCTCAACAGGGCAAAGTGGTACTTCACCGCGGGCCAAAGACTGCTGCTCTACAAAGCGGAAGTCCGGCCTCACATGGAGTACTGCTGCCACCTTTGGGCGGGAGCACCTGGATACCAGCTTGGACCCTTCGATTCAATCCAAAGACGCGCTTGTTGACGATCCCAAGCTCACAGGCGGTATTGATCCACTAAGTCTAAGGAGAAACTTCACTTCCTTGTGTGTGTTCTACCGCCTGTACAATGGGCTGTGTTCTGAGGAATTGTTCGAGATGATGCCCACGGCCACATTTTATCAACGCACCTCTCGCCACCGACAGGGAGTTCATCCTCACATCCTTGCACCTCAAACTTGCCGTACCGTAAGATTCCAGAGGAATTTCTTACCACGTACGATTAGGCTGTGGAATGAGCTCCCTGCCGAGGTTCTTCCAAGAGACTATAGCATGGGGTTCTTCAAGAAAGGAGTTATAAGGTTTTTTAAAGGTCGGCAACGCGTGAGTGACACCCCTGGCGTTGCAAACGTCCATAGGCTACGGTAACTGCTTACCATCAGGCGGGCCGTATGCTTGTTTGCCACCTTGGTAGTATAAAATATAAAAAGATTTTATAAAAACCGTCTTTAAGAGCGTTCATCCGTTAGAATCACGAAAAAGCTCAAAATTGATGACATGAAGAAAATTGGGAGTAGGGTTTGTATGAAAGTTCTTCCTGTTTAAATGCCTACTATAGACTTGGGATTTTAGGGTTTTTTTAAATTCTACAAATTATGTGATTCAAGCTTCGTCGGCGATATTCGTATTCAAATTTATTTTCATTTTCTAGCGGTCCCTTGACACGCCATTTTATATGCTTTTTGTATCAGGAGTTTTTAAATTTTTACTTTTTAAACTACCCGATCATTATCTGTCCAGCGCATACTTATTGAGACAATTCTAATTAACCTAAACACTTATCTATATCTGCTGTTAATTGTTGAGCAGTTGAGTATCTCACAAACAACTTGATTTTGCAGCATCAGCTCAAGGTAATCATGTCATGGAAATATTATCGAAATAACAGTAAACCCCAATTTAAAATGAATAGGATTGGGGAAGTTACTACAATCCCTTCATAAATAGTCCTTAAACTCCTGAACGCAGATTCAAAAATTATAGCTAGGAACCTCTCCATCATGTCAGCTTTCAAACAAAAAACACATCAAAGTCCGTTCACTCGTTTAAGAGCTATGCTACCACGGACAGACCCTATACACCCTTCTTTTTGGGTCGGGGGTTTAAAACGTAACATTACGTTACAATGACAAGGGACATATAGCGTTATCGACCTTCGGATTCGATCTCAGGGGCCGGGCCCCCCCTGGAAAATTACTCTAGTTACGCCAATGTGTGGTCAGTTTTATTAGTCTCATATTCACATGATTCATTTATTTTCCTAAAAGATTGTGTGTGTATGAAAGTTAATCAGGATTCACTGGCACTTCTAAGGTAAAGTGGTAAGATAAAGTAAGCCAGAAATTGTATTTAATCGCAAGAATCTTTTTCATATAAGTGATGCAAGAGACATGATATGAAAATTCCTTCACAAAACCTGCACCGTGTAAATGGCTCTTTAATATATGTACCTAAGTAATTGAAAAATATAAATTATTTTCCCGTCAATTACCCGAGTCATAAACGTCGTATAAATTTCATTGAACACAATACATCGTAGGGAATGTTTTTTTCATGTCAACGTTTATATCGAGACGCGTTTGATCAGGTGGTTTAATAAATCTAATTAACATTTAAATGGTGATCACGCATAATAATCAGCTGGCTTTGTAAACTGAGACGATGCCCCTTAATTAGTAGACAATAGCAACAATGTATTAATGAGGCATAAAGTCGGTTAAAACATTCATATACATGGATAAATGAATAAATATGGTGCACTTGTATACACTGATCGGGAGGTGTGTATGACGCAAGTCTTGTGTGTTAACTTGCCGCCATGTGGTACGCGATGCCGCATGCCGCGATGCCGCACGGGATGCCGAAGTTGTCGCCATTGTGTGCACGCCCTAATGTCCTATTGAAGAACGCCGCCACCTGATGTTAAAAGAGCAGGTTGAATAGTTCTGTTCTAATAAGCTCAATTCCAATTTGATTCTACGTAACGTTATAGTATTTAACTTGTTAGATTCAAATGAATGCACATGTCATCTCGCTATCAACGTGTTGGGTTTGATTTTCACACGCAAATTTTGTTTATGTGATTCCATAGTTTTTTTTTGATTTTAGGTATACTTTGAATCGATGAATTGTATGTTTGTATAGTCCACTGCGACAGCGAGGTTGTTTCCCAAATTGTTTAGAAAAAAAAAAGATAATATAAGTAAAGAAGTTAGTAGGTAGGTACTGCAGTTTTATGTTACTAAGCTTTATCTATACAAAACTCTCAGTATTAGTCTATAATGTGGTCTGTACCTTGGGTAAAATTGCTTGATTTTATTTATTTATTTATGTTTTGATATGATATTGTAAAATTTAATAAAAGAGTAAAAATACGATTGAATAGGTTTTTATAAACATCTAACATTTTTTATCCACGGTCTATTTAGCAAAATAAACAATTCATAACTAGATATATATTTAAAACTAAAATGTAAAAAAAAGTTTTGATTCAGTAGAAATCTTAAGGAAAAATGTTTGAAAAAGTTTTGTTGGTACCTGAAATTGCTAATGAATTTAAAAGAAACTAATTTGGTTTACTAAAACGATCTGTCACGTAGGATCCTCTAGACTCGGTTTAATAGCAAAAAAGCTATTATCTAGTCACAAAAACTACCTACTTGTGCGAGCGTTATAACGGAGAGAGGCGAAAACAATATGGTGAAACATTGACAGACAGAATTGTCATTGAATTGAATATAGTCTATGGAGATAATTTATTAAATCTTGGGACAACTTACACATGGCCATCTGATATTAAACTAAGCAGAATCTGTACCTACTATAGTATAGATAAATTACACCTAGACACCTAACATAGGATTATGCTAGGCACACAAATATTTAGGAATATTGAAAAGAAATTGTGTTTAAAATTAAACAGATGGGTTAGAAATTAAGGATAGAACCGGCATGGCATTAACCTCAGATCCCTGTTTTTTAATCACCAGATATCTAGTAACGACTTAAAACAATACAATTTGTGATCAATGCGTGTGACGAATTCAAAATCTATTAGGTACTTAATATAATTTAAATGCTATATAAAACGTCACTTAATTTTTTGAGATAACAACTGACTCCGTTTCGGTCGTTAATGGTATTGAAATAACTTTATTATACAAAGTCCTGACAAAAATTTTATAGTTTTAAGCCGTTAGGATCGATTTTAATTATTAACAAATCTAAAACGCATATTAGGTTATTAAATTGTTTTGAATAAACTGCAAATTTACTTAGGCCACATATAAAATCATTGGGAAAATGCAGTTATTATTTGTAACATTTTCCTACCTCTCCTCTGGTCTTAAAGAAAGTAGGGTCGACATGTGGGCGAGTAATGCTCCTGGTGTTGGAAATGTCCATAGGGTTCTGTAATTACTTACGCGGAGCGTACCTTAGATTCTCACCTTGGTAGTATAAAAAATAGTAAGAATATACATGCCCCTACAGGTATCCTTACAATGCCTTTTTTCCATCTTATTCCTGGGAACAAATACTGATATGTAAAGGAGTTCATTTATTATATTAAAGCTCACTTCCGTTGCGGATGCCGTCTGAACCGACTATTAAATCTTTGCGAATCGAGCACATTGAATATGCAACGAGGCAGGGACACAGGACTCCATGATGTGTGCAAAGCATACCGTCCAACGTAATTTATTACAAAAACTTGTATAAGCTCTAGTTTTTATACTTGTAAACATAAGAGCTTATACAATTTCCCATCGTTATTTTATGCGTAATCATGTTTGCTAAATTATTAAGGTTTTTTTATTGAATTTGTTGCAGAAGTAAAGTTCTTTCTTCTAATTTTACCATCTCTTTGTCTCTTGTCCCAAAGAGTTGGTTTATGTTCGACGGGTCTTATATAACGATCTTATATGAATGTAGTGACGGAAGTTTAATGGATAAATTTAATGGATCTTAAAGTAGATTCGCACATGAATATATGTCACTGTAAAGTGTACTGGGCAATATTTTATTAAAACAAATTTACCTTAGGAAAAGGGATGAAGTTTAAGTATGCCTTACAGCCAGGATAAAATCTGAAGATCAGATGATAATTCGGTTGTCAAACTTGGTCATTGTTCACAATTCTACATTCAGTAAATTTCCAGTTTATATTCACTAAAATTACTTGGTTCAATAGCCTTATATAATATTTGCGCATTAGCATCATCAAAATTTTATAGTCTTGTAGTATTATTTTTAATATCAACATTAATTTTATTATCAAAACCTGCTAGGTCTTATCACAATAAAAGTTTAATCTCGTTTTTTATTCCTGATGCCAAAACACGCCGAGTGGCATTGGTGTATAAAGCACTAGCAGCTCAGAGGCAAACAAATCTAATCGTTTTTGTAAGGTTAGGAGAAATATTCCTCGTCTGGTTTAAAGCCTGTATTTATAATGACAGGTAGCTTGTGTTGATAAAACAAAAGAAGTATCAGCCTAAGCTTTAATATAATCATTTTAGCCTAAACACGTCTAGAGCTGGACATTGGCTGCTATCGAGGTACAAATATTTGTGTGACCTACCGTCCGTTACGTTGCGTCCGTTAATTGCAGATATCTATATATTAATAGTAGGTACCCTAATGTTGGACTCTTTTTTAAACACATTACACGCACGGAGGAGCACAGTTAAATTTACACGAAACCGTTATTGTGACCATATTAAAAACAATCCGCTGCAGCGCCGCAAAGATGGTTGCCTAGTGTCAAATGTTGTCTTTTGAAATAAGTAGAAGAATACAAAATATAGTTTAAATGTAAATAAATTATCGAGTCATTCAATTTTCAATGTCTGATTATTTTTGTTATAAAAATTGATCGCGCATGTTGGCCAATCTTAGTAACATTATGTAAGATTACACGTATACCAGTCAAGGCATACTTTAACTTGAAACGATACAATTCTCACAATAAAGTTCTTTCATCTCATACAACTGCATAAGAGAGTCGTTTTACCCTTTTTGCGTAAAATCACCACTTTTATTGTACGTCCTGCGGAGTAACCTTTTACAAAATGTAGAGTAGATAACAGAAATGCATATACATTGCATTTTATATGCAACTTTGTTTGCGCTTTATTCTCCTGGGAATATTGATTCCATGTAGATACGTCGCAAGATGGTGTGATTAACTCCTCCTATTGCGCTGACTGGACAGTACGAGTCTTGACCGTGGCCTATGGAAGAAATAGGCTACGGTAAATATTAACATCAGGCGGGCCGTATGTTTGTTTGCCACCCAAGAAGTAAAAAATGAGGGAAAGCTGATAATGATAGCTATTAGTTCCCACGTAAACCTACATATGATAAAAATACCTACGATGAAGAGTCAATAATAAAGTCACTTAAGCGTCTTTAAATTTATAAATAAGAATAATTACCCACGCATAATGGAATTAGTCAGTCATGTATCGTGAAGGACTTTCCATACATACAATTCACGAACACAAACACCGATGCGCTAATGAAGGTTGCTGGCAGCTGATGCATGGCCGAATACTGTAGGAATTCTAAGGGGAGGCCTATGTCTACCAGTGGATGTTTTTTGAGTGTATAGATTAAAATCCTTATTTAAATATCGAACACATATAAAGTCTACTTAAATATTAAAGCAATGTGGAAAAAAAAAGACGAGCCCGGAGCAGGACTCGAACCTGCGCCTCTCGGGTCCCGGCCCAGCGCTGCCTACCTACCTGAAGCTGACGTCACTCCAAGACGTAAACAAGTGGTGGACAAATACGAACTCTGGAGTAGGAGCTCGGATGGCACAGTTGGTAGTGCGCTGGGCCAGAACCCGAGAGGCGCAGGTTCGAGTCCTGCTCCGGGCTCGTCTTTTTCCACATTGCTTTAATGTTTAAGTATATTTGAGCTGATTGCATAGCAAAAATGCTAAAAATATTTAATAACATATAAAGTCATTTCAATATATCTTTATGACACGCAACGAATATCAGACAAACACACTTTAGCATTAATAATATTAGCTTTGTATCTGTAAAAGTGATGAGCTATGTGAATAAGTATTTAGCTGAGTGCTCTAAGTCATAGCCGATATCATTAAGTCGTTACACCTTGAAACATAGGCAAGCCAGTGCGTAAATAAGTACACATGTTATAGAAAAAGCCACGCTTATTATTATGAGGTCAGTAAGTACTTAGAGCGCATAATACCGCCATAGTAACCTCGCCCAACTTCACATAAAATAATACAATATGTACCTATGTGTAAAAAAATAAAAATAGAGTAGTAATAATCGGTCGTGCAGACCGATTATGGTCACAGCGGCCAATCTCAACTAAGATAAGTGCAGGACATATTATAGTACACAAGTGTGTGCGCAAACAGAGGTGCACTCTCTATTCCTTTACTTTCATAGTCCGATGGGAGTGACGGCAATCCGACATCACTGGATAGAGATAAAGCGCAGAACTATCGGCTCTCCGAGCTGTTTGTTTGTTCGACATGCTTGTTTTTAAACCTTCAGTTACATTGAGATTATCGATGTCGTTGTAAAATACAGGTAAATTATTTAGATTTTTATTATGTTCGGTATTTTTATTGACTCTACACAGAGTGATTCGGAAAGATGAAATAATATCTACAGTAGGTACGTATAGTGTTTTTGTACAATAGATTAGAGAGAGGTAGGGCTCCATACAAACGAGCAAGACCGACTCCGGAAGGACCTCCATTTTACAGCATGTATAATTTTTCAAAAGTATGTGAAACATAGCGATGTTTCATCAAAATCCATCCAGCAGTTTTATCGTAATGCAGTAATAAAGTACATTTCCATACATCCTAACAAACTTTCGCATTATTAGTATAAGTAAGACATACAGTATGGTGACATTTCAAGTGAATTGCAATACAAAATCAGATTCAATATCTCAATATTGTTTTAAGGTATTAACAGCTCTTTATCGATTCGATATACTCAAGTGAAAATGCAATAACACAATCACAGTTTTGATAGCTTTCCATTTAAACAGAATTATGAATACTCAACCCTGTCCATACCGTGTTTACCGTATTTTTGTTGTTTCGATATCATTTCACAGACAATTTAACCTGAATCATTGAAATTCTCATTTTAATACAGAAGCGAGTAAAACGGTGTTTAACCCAACTCATATTCATAATTCTTGTGTATCTTTAAACAATTGCTAAAGAATTGTTGCTTCATGCAATTCTTTGCTATAATAAAGGGGTATATTGAGTACACTTTCGATCATTTATTAAAATTTACACGAAAGGTGGTAATTTTCCGCATCATGATGACATTAATAGCAGCAATACTCGCGGGTAGAACAATATTTTTTGCATAAAACTGTTTTACATCGGGACGAAATCGACGCGCTCCCCTCGCATCACTTTGCATGTTTATACGATGCCTGCGCAGCTGTATTGACCAACAAACGAATTTTATTTTAAGACAGGCAGGGCGCCATATTAGCGAGCAAGCCCGACTGGGGAAGGACCTGCACCTTACAGAAGACCATATAACTACACATAGTGGTGCAGTTGTCTGAGTACTGGTCTCCAGCGCTCATTTAGGGATACGTTTCGAAATAAACGGTTAGGTTTGTTTATACAACCAAACTAGTGTCGCAAAAAATATTACCTGCTTGTATGAATATGTAAAGACTAATCAACAGACTAATAAATTAAGAGATAGCGTCGTATTTAACTACATTTTCATTAAATTAGCAATACCTTTTTATGATCATTATCTTCG
The DNA here is from genome assembly GCA_947095525.1 of Trisateles emortualis. Classification (NCBI taxonomy): domain Eukaryota; kingdom Metazoa; phylum Arthropoda; class Insecta; order Lepidoptera; family Erebidae; genus Trisateles; species Trisateles emortualis. The sequence continues at coordinate 11,132,795 of OX352736.1, read as the reverse complement.
TCTAACTGTATAAGTGCGTTCACCTATACGTTGCGAAGCGATGTAATTGCAGATAAGGCTTTTTCTCAGTATTCGTCACCGATGACACCCAACAGTTGCATTTCCATACGTAATTGAAAGGTAAGTTCAGGCGTATCTAAACGATGAAGAGAAACACAGTTTGCATTAGTGACGATGCTAATTAAATAAACAAACTGTCTAGTTAAGATCGTTAAACATTAACAAATAGATAAAATGAGGTCGTAAAAGCCTAAAAAACTGTTGATCAATAAATTATGTACGGGGCCGACTGTGTCCGCGGCGCGCGGCGGAGTCAACGCCAGTCAATACATTCTAATCAGTGATTTATTGCCACTAATCCTCAGCTCAGCACAAATAAGCTATCTTGTCGATTTAATGTTGTATCAGCTCAGGCGTGAAACTCCCGCGCACCACTAAGTGGTCCTTCCAGTTTCCACTCGAAATATTTTAATAAGGCCTCTCTGCTCACGCGCACCCTAATAAAAACACACACACGCACTCACCGACACGAACAATCTCCTTTAAAACCTCTACTCGTTTGAGTCCAATTTATTTATAATAGTAGCGACACTAAGAATCTACATTTTTGCTCTAAACGGTGTTAATTTATTGACCGTGGGCAGATAATATCACTTTTTTTCTCCCATTATTAAAGCGATTACACGAGAAATTATACGTCGTAGCCGAGTCCCGCGCGTTCGATCAGAATTAGCTCGTCTTTTCAAAACGCAACTTAACACTATTCTAACAAGCGTCATTTTTGATTGCTCGTTATATAAAAGCCCGATAATGCTTTCGTTGACGAAATCGCCTTATTGACTCGCTAATAAATGTGTTAAGTTATGGACAAGTTATGCCACTTGCATTAATTTCGATGCTTAACCTGATAAACAAATTATGGTATATTAAGTTAATAGCTTAATTTATAATTGAATGTGTTACGATGTGTTCATAAGAAAGCATTGTTACGATCGGCCTTTAGCATATCTGGCCGATGTTAACGACAAATTGCGTGGATAAAAATATATATGTGTAAGTGTTGAGAGAGATCAAAACTTTAGTGCTTAAGAAACATTTTAATTTTGTATTTATACCATCGACGGATCCAGTTTGTCTGCCTATAAAATTTTATATTTACATCATTCTGTCTGATTTTTAAAATTGTATTTCTTAATCTTATTAAAAAGTTATTTATTTTATTGCTAGATTTACACCTTCTTATTTGAAATGTGAGGAAGGGTTTATGACTGTTGGGTTTGATAACAGTACGACTGGGGATAATGTGAATAAGTTTACTGTAATGATTCGCATCATATAAAGGTACGGGACTGTAGTTTTGTTCGTGGTTAGTAAGTAATAAAGGTTGTTTGGAACCTTTGACACGGCATTGGAATGACACAGGGACATAATGAGAGCGCTCTGAGCGCCGGCCCTCGCTAACGTGGCTAACTGAATGTTTCGCCCAGGGCGATCACACGAATAAAATAAGTATTACATCAACCGAAGACTATAAACTAAGCCAAATGACCCTCGTTATTTGATTTGATGACTTAATTTAGTCATATATTTTTCTAATAGGGTTCAGTAAATCGTAAAATAATAAATTTAATTGGTTCATCTTCTATTAGTATTTGGTATCGATTTGTTTATTCGAATGAATAAAGATTTCTTAGAATAATTTATTCGGCATTATGAATATCTATATTAAGTAAAGAGAAAAGTTCGGTTACCTTTTAAAACGTATTACGCGCACGGATGACTATGAGATTGGCAAGAGTAGTGCGCAAAGCTAAAGTAATATCATAAAATAAAATATTACGGCCAAATTTCGATCGCTATATATTGCTTCTGGTACATATAATACAAGGAAATACTTTACTTGGAAGTGTTATTGTAATAATTATGTTGTGGGCATTTATCCATTCATATATTGTTCATTGCACGTTCTTGTATCAGAGATAAAGTTGTATCTTTTGAATCTTACGATGCGTCATCTTGACGTGATAAACTTGTATTTATTGTTTAAGAATTTGTCACATTATTAAAAATCTTAATAATACTTGGGAAATTATGCCATATTACTATTATATTATTTGATTTATCGATCATCACTTTGAGTTGATAATAAAAAGCAAAGCTGTGTTGTAATTACAATACAGAATTATGCTGAGAGGTAACCAAGATGGTATGCAAGAACTACTGACATTATAAAGAGGTAATCTCTTTATAATATTTCTGAAACTACTGATCAATTTCTAAAAATCTTTTACCAATAGGAAGCAACATTATATCTGAGTATAATAGGTTAGTTTTTATTGATATGGGTAACCCGCAAAGCCACGGGATTGGACTAGTTAATTATGAAGTGCAAGTAAAGTTCTCTCTTACAAAATTCTTGACTTGAAAAGACTTGAATGTAATTTCTCTGAAGACCACAATTTCAACATGTTTAACAGCTCATTGTTATTTGTAACTCGTGATGCGTATAAAAGTTTGCGTAATCTCATTATGTTAATTGCTGATGAGCAAATTAACGGGATTTTTTTATGCAGATCTGAAGTCTTAATGTTAGTTGAGTTTTGCAAGTTTAAGATTGCAATTTAAAATGATTAAATTTAGCTTTCAAATTGCAATTGTCTGGCCAGAGTTACATAGTAGGTGCATGGAAGAGATGATGATGATGAAGTTTACCTTTATGATGTATGGAAGCTGCTTGTAGGAATAACTGATATAAAATTCATATGTCATGATACTTGTAATATGCCCTTAGCATTCCAGGAAGAGACGGCCACTGTTATTGGTCTCCCTTCCTTTGACTTGAAAATAACCCATTTTCTTCACAGACGTCATAAAAAAGGTGTTTCTCTTTAAAATCTAGGAACGGCCTCACACGTTCGTGAATAAAGTTTTTCAAAACTTTTTTAAATTTAGAATATTTCAGACTAATGTATATTATTTTGCCAGTACGTTGTTTTAACCGACATAATTACACGACAGTTGTTATATAGATCACTTAGCGCTTTATTAATAAACGTGGTGTAGCGAGTGAATAGTTACGCCATGGTTTGTCCTCTTCTTCCGAATATCAAATTACTGATGACAGAATGAAAGATTGCTTATATCATAATATTAAACCTATTCTATTTTACGTTTATTAATAAGGTGGTTAGTGACAGCGACGGTTTCTCTGTAGAGCGGGATTGCCTACCACAAGCATTATGTTTGCTAAAATGCCACCCGAACTGTCTAAAAGTATGTGCTTTTTATTGTTACTGAAAATATATCATTTTATTTTTATAATGATCACAGAGGTCGAATGTTTTATTAAAGCCATTGAGGTCGTATAAATAATAAAGTATTCATTATAATAATAATATTCAATTGAACATACAGCCTAGTAAAAGATTTATGTGTTGAACGTCTTAATCCTTTTAAGTAAAATGTTTTATTAATAGGTTTAACACGACATACCAGTACAGAATACAAGTTTATTTTCTGTAAATAGTACTCGAACGGGGCTATGGCAGTCAAAATTGGAGACATTTATGTTTTTAAAAACGACTTATTTCAATCAACCAATATTTAAAAAACGAACTAGAAAAAATAACTTGGTCTAATTTCTATGAAAAAATATAACTTTTTCTTATTTAAATAAATGGAAATTTTCAATATTAACAGTTTTCCACAGTTCGATAGTTTTATTAATATACGGGGCTTTATAGTTTACTATCGTACGGCACAGTAAGATTTTACCGTGCGATGATGTTTTTGATGCTTGACTGTCTTTTATCAATACCTACTAGTCTCCGGCCGCAGCTTCAGCCAGTACAATCCCACGGGAACAGTTTTTTTTTGGGATAAAAAGTAACCTATGTGATATTCTCAACCAGATCCGTACAACTGTTTTAGTGTGTTTGAGTAACAAACATTCATACATGCAAACTTTCGCATTTATAATATTAGTACAAATATTTTAATTTATTTTCTTTCAGTACCTGTATCGCCATCATCGTCAGGTGGGGGCGCGGGGGGTGGGTCCGGCACCCCACTGTATCCTGGTGCGGCGTCTCACCCCCTCTCATCCCTGCTGTCGCAACAGAGGCTGCTCGAGCTCTCCCGCTTCGGGCTCAGGCACTACGACATTGCTCATCATGTGCTGTCACAGCAAGGTGCTGTAACCAAGTTGCTTGGTAAGCAGTTAGCTAGTCATAGTTTACTTTTAGTTGAAGGAATATATATTGGCCTTATCATTATTAAAAAGCATTCGTCATAAGAAGTTCGATTGCCTACTACTTGGTTTAGGTGTAGCAGTTTGTATGATATAATACCATATGGTGAGGTCGGATACCAAAAATATGAAGATAGATGTTATGTAAAAAATCTCATCTCATATTTTATTTTAAAATGAGGATCTATGAATTGATTAAACAGAGCACAGGCTTGAAAAGTGCGCACCATGACATCTATTAACAGTTGTTTTCGATTATACCTTTAAAATATTCTATCACCCCTTTTCACATGTCTTTTTTTAATTTTTCCATGTCAATCATTCTTTCAATCGATATGCTATTCTCGTATACTATGTATTATTTATTTACCAAATGATTTTGCTACGACCACAATCAATACAAAGTATTGGTAGTCTGCTAAACCCTTCATTTGTTATTCTTTAATATAAAAGCAAGAAAGACACAAAGGCCAGTAATACGTAGTTATGCATTAAAATGACAAGTCTAAGTAACATTAGTAGCTTCGATGGCTCTTTTAGCATAACTAGTTCTTATGAATATTTTATCGATATCGTGTGCAATTTTGCCATGTGCCTGTAATATGCTGGCAAGTGTCACAGGAGTCTTAATAATTTAGCAAGGCTTCGTGGTATTGAGGATTTATCGCTTATTTTATTGTAGCTACGATGGGTGCAAGGCCTTTTATTACAAAGACCGTAGTACTATGTAATGTCCTGTTGCTTTAAGTAGAGCAACAATTTCGGATTAAATAATTATGTCGTACTAATTGTTGCCCGCGGCTCTGCCCGCGTGGATGTCGGTTATCGCTGTAAAAGTAGCCTATGTATTATTCCAGACCATAATCTATCTCTGTGCCAAATTTCATCCAGATCCGTTCAGTAGTTTTTACGTGAAAGAGTAACAAACATCCACCCATCCATTCTTACAAACTTTCGCATTTATAATATTAGTAGGATTATCGACCCATTTAGGTGAGAATAGCCAATCTGAATTGAGATAAGCGGAATATATTATAGAGTCCAAGTGTATACGCAAATCACGCAAATATATTTAAACTTTGAATTTGACTTTGACATTATGAATAATGATAGAAGCAAAAAAGAATTACTCTCACGTTTCAGAAACAACTTGATAAAAGAAAAACTATACCTAGAAAACTTTTTTAAGAATGCATCCTCCATAAGAATCATCGTTGCAGAGATGAGTTTCCTCTCCTCTATTAAGAGACCTGAGAGGGTTCAGATCTTATTCCAAACACAATGATCTGATGAAGGTTGGTGAATTAGCCTTGATTTCAGAATTACTTTTAAGAGTGGATTTTCTCTCGATGTTTTCCTTCACCGTTAGCAGATGGTAAATTATTTGATTAGTACACTAGTATCGTATAAAAATCTGAACTTAGCAATAAAACGATGACTATTCGATGATATAAAATAAACCAACTTTACTTATTATTTCTAACTGTAGCTATAGCATAATTCCTTTTGGTATTATCGACTTGTCAACTACCATAACAAGAGTTCGGAGTGTCGATTACACACTCACATCGATTTAGTTGACCAAACAACCTGAATAGTCCTGGCATACAGTTAGAGGGCATACTTTACTTTTAGTTATTGCCCTTAATAACAAGGTGGTTTGTTTTCAAACAATGAACTCTATTTTTATGTCATTACGGTATATTTTATAAGGACTCTGATGATAGAAAAGTTGAATATGGTTGATGGAAGATAATTGATAAAGCAAACTTATGCCTACTGGGTATCTGTTCCACTATAATTAGTGTACGTATGTAATATTTATAGAGCATGTCGTCGGCGCTCTTCAGTGTTGTATTGATTTATTCAACAGTACTTTACAGCAATGCCTCGAGGCCTTATTGGCCGCAACTAAGTTATTTGCGATAATTGCTTCACCCGCCCGCTTAGAATGATCAATATGTATTGCAGTCTGAAACTGGTGGCTTTTCAAACTACTTAGAACTTTATCATAGCAATTATTAATTTATAGATCTTTACCAATGTATGATTTTGTGCGAAATAGGACGTAAGAGGCTTTCCTCCTACGTTTATTCTATTGCTCTCTTACGCAAAAGGCTCTTTCTTTAGACAACCTTACGTGTAAAAGAGCAATAGAAGACAACATAAAGACGGCGTTAAATATATAAGAATGAGATTTTCTACAATTTCAGTGTATTTTTTATACTTTTTTAAAGTGGTTTAATACCGAGAAGAAATCTATCATCCTAAGCGGTATATACCTATAGTCATTTATATAACAGAATAGACTAGGCATAGATATATATTCACCAAATTAAGCTGTGCATAAAGTTCATATGATAAAGTTTGAAAATGCCACAATGACATCAAGAAGATAGACAGACTTCGAACCTGAAATATATAATTTGGACGAGAACCCAGAATATAATATTTGATACCATAGCCCCCATACTAACAACATACATACGTAATACATACTATGATTTGTATACAATTGTGTTTTGACTCATACTCACCGGAGGAAACAATAAACGCCTATAAGTGTGCAGTGAAGGCAGTACAACACTAAGCGAACACAATATATTATGTATGTGCGGGAAAGACAAGCCCTCAAAGCAATAGGAGACAGTAATTTGACAACTTTGATTTGCCCAGATTAATTAGTTTATTTTGAAATATAATCACAACAAAAAAGGAACATATAAAATATGAGTCGGTATAAACCAGTTGTTAGAGCTATAAATGGTATCGGATTATCAAATGACAAGTCAGCAATTGTAAATCGATGGATGCGGTCCGTGTTTAACTCGCATCTAATAACACGGCTGAAGCAAAAATCTCAATCGCAATTAATCATCGATAAGGATAAGCCATCGGCTGAGTCTGGCGCGACGAAAGCTGCTATTGACGAAAGCTTAGATCCTAATCGATTCATAAAACTTCCAGCGTGTTAATTATAAGCCACCGGGGTGCGGATGAATGCGTCTGCGCCGACCGCTTCGCCGCAAGCATTCGCTCCCAACATAATCCAGATTGTCGATGTGAGAACTATCTTATCATCGACAATTTTTCATATCGACAACCCTATATTTGACTGTTTCCTTTACAATTAACACAGCTTGCTTTCAATACAATATCTTTGCGATACAAATATGATTGTGCGAAGCTGTTTTTATTTCTGCAATCATCATTTACAGCATAAAAACAACAGGAAACATGGAATTATTGTCCAGGATCTTGTCAACTGTTCATAGCAATTATTTCTTTTGATTATTATAGAAGCTATTGTAGGTATAGCTAATTGTAACTTTATAATTGTAGTGTAAGTTGGAAGCGAAGCGTGAGCTGACTGTAACGTTACACATTGACGTAGCAAACACTTGGCCGTATTCAATTTGCAGAATTGGTTCTGTGACTGGTATGTAATTAGGACACGTGAGACACTTTGTGTTTGCTCAGGAATCGTGAACGTACGATTTCAAAACCACTCGACCGTTTACAGCGCACACTGTGTTATTTCACGGCGTTTGAACATTCATATTTCTTACCGAAAGTGCAGGTCTTGTGTTTCGTTTAATTTTTATCTTCCTTTAAACGTTTCTTGGTGTGGATACGTTATTAAATAACGAGTGCATAACATGTTATTGTTTTATTTCGCCGTAAGAACGGATACGTTTTTATACTAATAATATAATTTACTATGTAATTTAATCTTAACTATAAAAAATGTGTAATACCAAAGTAAAGGTAAAGAAAAGTATGAAACGTCATGTGTCTATGAAATTTATGAATGTAAATGTCGATGACTGGAGCTGGAGAAGAAGACGAAAAACAAAATATATGGGTAGTGATATAAATTTAAAAGGAATAACGGCTGATAGAAGAGGATAGAATAGAAAGACCAAGTAACATTATGGTGTAATTTAAGAACAGGATTCAGGATAGACAAAAGAAGAACACTTTCCTCAAGTAACTCCAACTTATTTAGATATTCCATCCTCATGCCGCGCTTACAGGTAATACTTAGATATCACAAATTCTAACAGCTTTCTAAGTGTTTATCTATACTCGTATATATATTGTGGCTAAAATAAATGAAATCATCTCAAAAAGCTCAATATTAACAAGGAATACCTATGGGAATAATATAATATATATAATAAATAATATATATAATATCTTCAAACCTTTCTAGTAGAAGTGGATAGATAACTGTTTATTGTATGCAGTTTTATTTATCTGTGGTCTTCTATAAGGTGGAGGTCCCTCCCTAGTCGGGCTTGCTCGCTAGTATGGTACCCTACCTCTCTTTAAATTTTAATTTGCAATAACTTGATAATACAGAATCTTACTTGACCTTTTTGCACGGTATAGTGAGCGGACTGATCACATGCCTAGAAGGCTGGCATTTGTCACGTTAGGGGAAGCAATTTTAAATCTGTTCCTAGTTAAGTATACTACGATTATTATAATCGGATTTGATAGCTTCGGTAGTTTTGTTAAAGTTTAAAGGTACAATACTCAAACACTCATAAGTACCAAGCCCAGTATGGTAAGGTTTTGCTAACGAAGAACAACGTTACGGCACGACATAAGTTTCGGAAAAAAAAATCTAAAGTTAGATACCTTAGATATGTTTTCCTCTAACTTGCATCATGCAGTTGCGTCTTACTTGCTTTGTATCGCGGCATAAATGGTACCACCGTATATTAAGTGAACAGAGGAGTGTAGTGTCAATCAGTTTTCGCCGCTGGTGGTTTCATAACGTTATGTGTCTGTTTCCCACGGAAGCCCAACTACAAGCCGCCCAGGGCCGTCATGTCCAACCACTTAAGTATTTAACGTAGTACATAGCCTTAGCTTAAAACTTATTATCTAGCCTAAACAATTTCTAAGCTGACGGCATGGAAATGGGCACGCATAAATAACGCTCCATGGCCGAGTTTGAGTATTAAATTGTCGGTTGCGATGCCAGGCAAGTGACGAATAAATTGCCTATACATGTCTAGTTTACTTCTTAAAGATTGAGTTCAGCATACATATCTGTAATATTGAAAAAAATATTATTGAGTCTAATTTTACATCTAAAACTTGAATGCCCTGTTTTCTAAGAAAGAATAACGCAATTTCATGGCATGGAATTATACCTTAGTTTAAAAAAAATGCTTGTCTAAAGTTAAATATCTTAGAGGAGTTTTATTCGTAGTCTGTGTTATGCAATTGCGTCATTATTTACACCATGGCGGCTAGGCAAGGATCTCGATGAGTCAGAAATGACAGCATGGTAATTGAATTTACCAAAACTTGTATCACCTAAATAAGCCTTTATTTATTTTTTACAGACCTTTCTAGCAATTTCGTAATCAACAGGTGGTTAAAAAAATTCATGACAAGTGCCAGAAAAAAAATGGCTATCAAAGATGTGGCATCAATATCTGGCAATATAATAAAACGTTAATTTTAAGCAAGCATTAGTAGAATTATTATATATTATTTGATATATGAAAAATTCTCCGCCATTGTATCATTAAATATGAAAGATAATTGTCAATACATTATCTCCAAGACACATCCGGAGTTATTCTATGTTTGCTTTTCTAATTTTAAATAAAGCATTTTCAAATAGTACGCTTGCGGTTGAATATTATGAAGCTAAAAAACTACACGAAATCACAGAGTGAGTAATTTCATATTAAACCGGTCATTTTATTTCGTCGTACGTAAAATTGTTTGGTAGCTAATGATACCTACTCAAGATGATTGTCCGCGGATCGCCGAGGCCGGTAATGAAGCCGTATTTAAGCTTTGGTCCTATAATCAAAATTGAATTATCCCAGTTGACATTCTTGCTTCAGAAAACATGCTTTTTCTTTTTCCGCTCCAATTCTTTTTGGATAATTTGAATTTTTAATGCGAGTCGTTGTCAATGGAATGTTATTCTAGTAGTTTCATCATATAGATCTATCAATTACCTTCCAATAATGATGTACCTAATGGGTGACATTATTGCACTTTTACCATTTCTGTAAACGTTAACCAACATGTACAATAACCATATAGTGAAGTGGCGTATCGGGTTAAGCGGACCCATTAAAGTCTCAAAGAAACAATTAATCTTGGAAACTGTTCTTTTATTGAACTATGAAACTTTGATGATCTTTTTAATAAAGTTAACTGCGCTAATTAAGCTAAAAAGAAGAGTTAACAGATGTATGTTTGAAGTTTTAATATAAGGGATTAATGTCATAGATAATAATAGACCAGACTGATTTCGGTCACGGCGGTAAAGTTTTACGGAGATTAGCGACTGCGCGGGACATATAATAGTGCACAGGTGCACTCTTTATTTCTTTTCTTGCATAGTCATACGAAACTACAATCGGACTTTACTTTGATCTTGCGTGCTTTCCGATGCATGAAGGGATATCGCTGTGTTTTTGAGACATTGGTCACCCATCTACGGACCCCAAAATTGCTTAACCTTGCAGACCTATTATTGCGCATTATTACTTAGCCGAGCTCCTCATTTTTTTAGGGACTAACAGGCATACATTCAATAATCGGAAGCTACGTTACTGCCAGTACAGTATCAACATAATGTTGGAGAGAATACTTTATTTAAATCCATAAATAGCTAAATATCAAAAACATTATAATTTTTTTAAATTCTATCCTAATGGAATCTAAAGTTTCATTTTAAAATTATTATCTAATTGCTTCCGAAGGAGTAAGCGCGAATGATTCAAGCATCGCACAAAAAAGTCGATCAATCACCGAATCAAGGCGTCGTTAACACGCGTTGCATTATGTTCAATAAATCAGGCCATCCAGACCCACTTCGTTGGTAAAGATTTTGATCTATTAACTGGATGACAGTGCATTACTACAACGCGGTTCGCTTTAGCGCCGGCCGAAATAAGGAGCTACTTCTGAATACTTTTAATACAAATTTAATTAACTAGGTTCAGTCCTATTCTGTGTCGTTTAAAAAGATCTTTGTTGTGGTACCGTGTAATGACTTAAAGCGGTCGTAAACGACTTCTGTTTGGAAATTTATTAACTGGAGTTTTGAGTGTGTATTGTGCCCTTTGTGGCTCTTACTTCCTTAACCGCTCTGTGATGATTAATTGCTTATCTTTGTTTTGCAACATGAGTCCTTTTAAATGGAATACAATAAAAACTTGTACGGTTCAACACCTTGTTCGTGTATTGTAAATGTTTATGTATTTTCTCTCGCGTTTATAGCGTGTTAACTTTCATTTTACGTATCTTCGTGCATTATCATAACAAATATGAAGTTGCTATATGCGGCTTTATAATAATAATAACTGACACGGCCATCTGATCAATTACAAAGAAGGCAGAGCATAAAAATGCTTACTGTGACTCCACTCGCACTCATATTAGTGTAGCAAACTTTTCCGTGTAATATTTACGTGCGAAGAACATTACCTTTCACTATAACTATTCAAAAACCATATTGCCGCGTTCGCCTCGGATTGCATTACTCTGTACTCGGTACGCCAATAACCGTTCTCGTATTGATTGATAGCTAAATTGCAGGAGGCCGGCACACTGATCATTTTACGATAATTAAATCGGCTAAGCAATCGCATGACCGGGGCCAATTACGTGAGTTGCCTAGGCAGAGGCGTATCGTGTGAGGCACTGAAACTATTGCTAAATGTGTGTTATTTGCGTGAAACTCAATGTGCGCGCTCCCGGCGCACACACACGATACCTATACTCTAGTCGTTACACCTCAACTAACATTTTATAATAACTAGACAAGGCTTTGAACACGGTTTTGCTTATTTTGTATTTATGTAATGTACTCTTGTGATAAAGAATTTAGAAATGGCATAAGTAAATACGTAATCAGCTCAGAATCGAGAGTTGTAAAAATCCTTGAAGGAGGCCTATGTCCATCAGTGGGCGTCTTTTAGCTGAGATGATGATGATGATGATGAAACACTTATCCGTATGTAGATTGAAGTGTAGGTAGATGACTTGATAAAGGTAGTTGGCAAAGATAGGACGTGTAAAGCCAAGATCGTGATGAATGTCTGAGTGATGTATGATGTATGTATGTATGATGAATGTAAGTAGGTATATTAAAAATCTACCCATGCCGGAAGCGAGACGGTTAAGCATATGTCAGGCTCTCCAGCTTAGAGACGGTAGGCAGCCGGCATGGCATACCGACTATAATCCCCTTGTGCATCTACACCTGCATGGGTGAACCATCGGATCCTGATATGGCATCAATAATCCTGATATGGCTAAATAACCTAGACAATAATACTAATAAAACGATGGCATAATCATAACATAATTAATAATAATATAATACTTAAATGTAAGTGTTTGGATGGATGGATGGTTTGCCATGATTTCGTTATGCCACGTCTAATCACGCCAAAATAGCTAAACGGATCTAGATAAAATTTGGCCCAGAGGTGGAATGTATGGGATGCAGATAGGCTTCTTTTTATTCCGAAAAAAATTCTGGTCGACGCCGCCGGCGGCAAGTAGTTACATATAATTTTTAATAATCTACACCCTTTTGGCGGTTTAGGACCATGTGAAGATTACACATATAATAACACAATAATAATATATGTTTTCGTAGTAGCTTGTGTGTAATGTGATTATTGTAATTGCCAGACTTATAATGAGAATTTAGTCTAATCCGCTATGTGTACCTACATATTTGTGACGTAATCTTTTTGTAATCCGTGTATCTGCTATCTAACTTTTGTAGATGGCATTTTAAATAAGTGAATCGTAACTTTTTTTTAAAGACAACTCCCGCACTAAGGAACAAATTGTGTGTTAAGCTAGACTTTGCAAACGTACAATTAATATATACAAAGCACACCGTGACTTGGGACAACCATTTATGGATCACACAATCTTTTGTCCCGTGTGGGGATCAAACCCACCTCATGATGCGCACTGGGAAATTTTGAGGTAACCACTTAAGCCTCTAAACCAACCGTGCAGTCAAGTAATATTTTAGGATAACTTACACACGTCCATCTGATCCAAGTTAGTCAGAGCCTGTACAATATGGCAACCAAAACAACTAGGTACATAGTAAACATAATTGAATATTACAAAAAACAGGCATAGAGCACGATTCTTCAATCTGTGACTGAGTGCAATTTTCCTATAATATTGTACTTAAAAAATTATCTAAGTAGGTAGGTAATTATGTTTGGTAGCTGTCTGGTTGCCATAAAGCTACCTCTACCTAAATTGGTATCAGATGCTACCGAGGGATTTCTTCCATGATATTAATCTATAAAATAATAGTTTCGTCTCCGTTATACTAACTAAAAATAAAGTGAACAAACTACATAATATATTGCTCGATATAAAACTACGTTTAAAAAGTTGACTTACTTCATACTATGACTACTAGTAATAAATTTGACGTCTTCCACAAAATTCTTGTGAAGCATTCATAGTTTTAGTATTAGGTTATAGGTATTAGTTAGGTGTTCACCGCTTTTGCCAAACTCATTTAGTTTCTGACGGCGAGCGTGTAAAAGCTTTAATTTACTATTACCGTTTTTAATAAACTTATGAATATTATCGCAATGGTCTAAATCTATGTACAAATAATTATACAAAATGTAACGTTCAGTCTTTACAGTTATGAATCACGCTATGTTTAGTTAATTACCTATACTTATGAACTTTCTGCGATCGATACTAATGCATTGAACAATTTAGTACAAGAATTTTCTTTCAATTCTTATGAGCATGTTAAAAGCATGTAATTTCAGAAATTACAAAGGATTATCACAGAAGTTGGGCTATTACTTTTAGCTGTATGTTTTGAATTATAAAATACCAAAATGCTGAAGTGCATACTCCCTTTGTTCGCTATCATAATCTAACCATCAAATATGACCAAAGAGCGATCAGGCGCATTACCCATGCTTTCCGAAGTAAGGAAAGTAATTTTTAAAAACGATACATATTGATTACAACAAGCTTACTTCATACATTATTCCAGACAGCTATTTCCTAATTAAAACTCATTCTGACTTATCCATTAGTCATAGAAAAGGTAAATGAGAAATCCAATTGGAAATTCTGTTATTAAGAATGCCAATTAGAATAACTTTAAAAAAATACCCGGTTCACTATAGTTAATATCTTTGCTACTGATCACACTAAAAATTAACCTATACATGACTTTTAGTTTATGACATTGCAGAATAGCAATAATTTTATTTGCTCGAAAGCACCTATCTTCATAATTCTACACCAATATTTTGGATTCTTTTGTTAATTTTTAATTAGGTTTAGATCCAAATATCTTAAAAGTCAAAGCAGCAGGTTAAGAGAATAATTATATAAATGAATAACTAAACAACACTTAATTCATAATGCGGTTTAATATTAAAACTGATATCACCTATTAAGGCAATGTGTCGCGAAGTTGGTGTAAACTCGAAACTAACTTTTTGCCCAGCCGCGCCATTTTCGTCGGTAAGCTTTAGTCTTATCAAGACATAAAGACCCTTATGAATTCATCTTGAATGGCGTTGACAAAAATGTGAATATAAATAATGTGTTGAATAATTCAGCGTGTTATCGGTATGGAGGAGCGGTTGAGAGTGTAAAAACGCTGCGCGGCCGCGCGCTGCCCGCCGGAATGCCGCTGCACCGTTTTTACGTAATTGTCCCGATGCACGCACTCATCCATTATCTAAGTAACTTAGGCACCAAAGAATACGTTTGTTTTTACCAGCAATTCGAATCATAAGCCACTCCATAAGATCTCTGGGAAGCAGGCCGCTGGAATCCTGCCTTCAAATAACTTATCATAATATTTCTGAATTGTCGTAAATATTCAATTATTTCTTTATTGGATTATGGCACTGCCAAAAGGATGTATCCTTATTCAATTATAAGATAGTTATTTATAATATAACTATATAAAAAATATATATTCTTCATTGAGCTGACATTAAACAAGGCCTGAGATAAATTAAAATTAACAATTCACGTCTCGTAACAAGGAGGGTTCATTTAGCCGATGTCAATGATTCTGTAATTATTAAAACTAATTTAAAGCTTTCATTGTTATTCTTACCACCGTGCACGATTATCAATTTTTTGTATAGACGCACGTCCAATGTTCTTTTAAATGCAAAGATACAAATGTTGTCGTGCAGTTTTTAGGGCTGCTTTGAGGTTTATTACTGATCCAATAAGGACCAGAAAGCGAAACTAAATATTGTATTGTAAGAATTGTCCAACGACCAGTAACTCGCGTTTACTCACGTTTAGCACTCAATGAAATTGCATCAATCTGTACCGTGTCGCTATTACTGGTATTTTTATTTGAGTCTCTAATTTGATTTTGCGTTTTTTTTATTTCCTTTAGCAAACAGCAGGTGACAGTTTGTACAATTCGTTTTTTATCAACAAATTTAATGTTATACCTGACCGGATTTATCATTGTCATCAGAATTGTACGTAGCAATGTGTTATTATAGCTACAATTTGTAGCATCATGGTGCATCAATCTTCATAATTAACTTAATGGTTACTAGTTTGAGCACAATTTAAAATTGGTATAATTATGTAGAACTATAGGATTATCTAGATTTAAAATATTTTAGTAGGTGCTTATTTCTTGAGTAAATGGTCTATAATACTTGATATCTCTGTTGTTTCAGGTACTCTACGACCGCCAGGTTTGATTGGTGGGAGTAAACCTAAAGTAGCAACACCAGCTGTGGTGTCAAAGATAGAACAGTACAAAAGAGAAAATCCAACAATCTTCGCGTGGGAGATTCGTGAACGGCTTATATCTGAAGGTAAGCAGAAGTAGACAGATAATATTAAATTTATAAATATATACCATGAGAGAATTAGTTTTGATGAATCAACCTGGAACTATCCTTTAGTAGGTCCAGGGTTTATACCTTGGGGGACACCCGATGTTGATTGTTATAAAATGGTGTTTTAAATTATAATTTACATTGGAATGTGTTTGAAGTG
This sequence comes from Trisateles emortualis, assembly GCA_947095525.1. Taxonomy (NCBI): domain Eukaryota; kingdom Metazoa; phylum Arthropoda; class Insecta; order Lepidoptera; family Erebidae; genus Trisateles; species Trisateles emortualis. The sequence continues at coordinate 11,116,498 of OX352736.1, read as the reverse complement.
TGTGTAGATATTCAAATATTACTTTCGAAAAAGGTTTAGTTACTTTGCCAAATATTATAAGCTAGTAGTAAACGGATCAAATTCAATTTAATTATTATCGTAGATTGTCTTGGCAATTTCATGATTGCTCGAGCGACTCATTGCGGCATCCGGTTTTCTACGAACTCCTTGTATTCTCAGATCATTGAAACAAACAAACGATTATTGGCATTAAGCGTGGTTCGTAGATATGTTTTCTATGCGTGTGCCGTGAATGCTTCGGGCGCTCACGACGGACAGGGACAGGACTTGTGTAACTGTGCTGTACTCATTCATCGTGAACCCGCTAAAGTGACGCATACTTTTTTATATCATTTTGTACTTATACTGTATTATTGTACGGTACCAACGGCTGCTTGATAATTATATATTATACTTTTCTGTTCCAATTTTTTCTTTTTCAAAATTAATAAGTTTGAGAAAACTGTTTGAAGGAACACACAATTTTTATATACTTGAAAATTTTAACTAATAATAGAAAAAATCCAGCAAATATGCTTCAATAAAATGGAAAATAAAATGAAAATCTAGTAAAACAATTTGAAAAGGTTTATTAAAAGGATTTTACAGTCTGTAACTAACTAAAAGAAACGTTGATCATTATGATGAGAGGCCAGGTAGTAATGAAAACTATAAGCAAAAAATCAACTTCTACAGTCTACTCAGCAAACACTTCTTCTATTAAAAGATCTTTATGTAACAGTTTCATCTAACTTTTTATACAAACTCTAGTTTCTTAATCTCCTTACACAACCTATTGTTATCCTATGTTGCCTTTTTGACTGTGTAAATGAAAAAATTGTTTAAACATGCTATGCACGCGAACCTAAAGTCAGAAGCTGAATATTTTGTAAAACCAAAATGGTTCCACTAATAGATCAAGGATCACTAGTTATTATTAAAGTCGGACCCTCGTCGCGTAATACCGGTAACCGACTCATGTTACACGAGCGAGTTGCGTGCGTCTATGCCGACGATATGGAACCCACTTGTCTGATCATCGAATTATTATACCAGTTGCGTTATTAAAATAATTTATGGCAATTTGCAGGTCGCCATTAGGTAGATGGTCTTGAGGTTTGATAGCTAGTAACCTGAGCCGTGACGTGCGAATAGTACGACTTAATTGTCTAGGAAATTCCCACAGTGGTTTGAAACTTTAGTAATTTTTCGTCTTAAATTATTATTAGTTTATTGTAAAAAGTAGCCAATGTCACTTAAAAATGTAGTCTCAAAAACGTAAAGATTTTTTTCATATCAGACTCGTAATTCCTAAAATACGCTGAAATAAACGCACTTAATTGCAAACTCTTCAAACCTAGGAATAAGAGCCAGGAACTAATTATTCGCCACAATCATAGCGCAAGATTAAAAGAAGAAAGAGCCTTAGAGAAACTAATGGCAGCAAACAGTCAGAGGATGTCCTACCGAATAACCTTCGTATTTTTAGCTAAAATATTACACAGATCGAAAGACAAACATGATGCTTTAATATTGCCAGGATATAATTGCCAGTTCAAGCATAGTATTATTAAATGTTATCTTCGAAAATACTTAGTAGCGGCATGGAGTTTAGAATTAGGCTCTTATGAAAGCAGGCTCCTATACGTAGGTGTCATAGATCTTTATGACTACCCCGTCAAGAAAAAAGGCGTAATTATATATTTTTTCTTTTGTTTAACAAATATATTACGAGACGTAAGACACCGTACAAACTAGTGAGCTGCTCCCCGACTGAGGATAGACTTCCATCTTAAAAATAGCAGAGGCAAAGTACACCTAGATTCAGAACAAACGTTTAAGGATCACGCAAAGCTTTATCCCGACTACGAATGGAATCCACCATTATTATTTTCTGTACCACCAGTAGTCTGTTAGTCAATATTAAGTTGTTCAATCAATCAATCAATCAGCCTATCGCAGTCCACTGCTGGACATAGGCCTCTCCTAACACGCGCCACAGCACACGGTCCTCCGCCTTCCGCATCCAGTCCGTCCCAGCGACCTTTTTTAGGTCGTCGGTCCACCTAGCTGGGGGCCGCCCTACCTTACGCTTACCGAGTCGCGGTCTCCACTCTAGGACACGTCTGCTCCATCGGCCGTCGGTCCTTCTGCAGATGTGACCAGCCCATTGCCACTTCAGCTTGCTAAGTCTGCGAGCTATGTCGGTAACTTTGGTTCTTTGTCGGATTACCTCGTTGCGAATTTTATCCTTCAAAGAGACGCCAAGCATAGCTCGCTCCATAGCCCGCTGTGCGACTTTTAATTTGTGGACTAGTCCCACTGTGAGTGTCCACGTCTCGGCACCGTACGTCATAACAGGTAGGACGCATTGGTTGATAACTTTCGTCTTCAGGCATTGCGGTAAAGGCGAAGAGAAAACCTGACGTAGTTTGCCAAACGCTGCCCAACCCAACTGAATCCTACGGTTGATTTCTTTCTCGAAGTTGTTTCTACCAAGCTGGACAGTTTGCCCAAGGTAGATATACTCCCGAACAACTTCGAGCATCGAACCGTCGACGTAAATCGGTCCCGGCGTGATATGTTCGTTGAACATAATCTTGGTTTTATCCAAGTTCATACCGAGACCGACACGTCGTGAAGCTTCATTCAGGCTGTGCAGCATTCCGCTCAACTGTTCCAGAGACTCTGCAACGATGACGATATCATCGGCAAACCGAAGGTGTGAGATGTACTCGCCATTGATGTTTATGCCCCATCCAGTCCAGTCCAGCGTCTTAAAGACGTCTTCGAGCGCGTTGGTGAAAAGCTTGGGGGATATTACATCCCCCTGTCTCACCCCTCGACGCAACTCAATTGGGTTGGTCTTTTGGTCCTGGAGCTGGACGGTCTGGTGGAAGTTGTTCGTTCCCATTATATTAAAATAAAATTGCCGCCTTACCGATTCGCCTTAACGAAATTGTTTACCCAGTAACTAAACACTTATCTAATTATTGGATTAACGTATTTGAGTAATGAACTTTAGATCAGTGTCAAATAGTTTTTGGGAGGGTAATAGGCAAAGCCATCGAAGTGCACGCCCGAATATGGCCTTACCGCTCGATAGTTTGGTAAATGGCCGCCGGCTTACTGCGGATATACTGTAATATGAGAATATCTAATAGATTTTATGTCTATGTGCGAGCAAAACAATGTATTGGGTGTTATATAACCGCTATACCTGATTATAAATTCGATATTCAAATTGTGGTATAGTTAGTTTAATTTAGCGAGCAGAGCGAGCACAATGATTATTGCTAAATATAATATTTACATATACATATCCATACCTATATAGAAGTATGTTATGATAGTTAATAAGACTGACTGACGTATCAGAGCACAGCCGAAACTACAGGGGCTAGAGCCATGATTATTGCATTCTGGTTTCTTTTACACTGTACATGAGCATTTAGAAAGATTTTTAGCCCCCCCTGTAAAAAAGGGGTGAACGTTATGATTGGTGTTTAAACAGGTAAAAAATTGCTTAACCTGGACGAAGCCAGGGCGGGCCGCTAATACTAATAAATCGCAAAATAATTGATCGCAAAATATGTACCTAGTTGTTAGTGATCCTGACATCACAGCAGTGCTGCTAACCTAAAATAAATCTTTGCGTGATAAACACGGTTGTTTGTTCTGTGGCCAGGTTTAATTTATCTATAATATAAATACATTTAGAAGTATATAAGTATGTTTACCAGTTGTCTGGTTTTCATAGTACAGGCTCTGCTTAGTTTGAGATCAGATAACGAAAGTTAAGTCCCAATATATTATACTTACATATATTATAACTGCAAAGTTTTAAAGGTTATTTTTCTACAAAACATGATTTATAAGTCACAAGTAGATTTCATCTATGTTCTTATATTTTTCCATGAGAAAATAAATAACAATAAAATAATACTGGAAATTGGTTTCCAGATAAAAATCGCGTGTATAATAATTACGTGAAATTAAAAAAATAGCAACATTATGACTATAAAACTAAAAAACGACTTGTCATACAAAAAGCTGCCAGATATCCATAAAAAGGAATTCCGCATGAAATACCATTTGAAACGATAAACGACGATCAAAACGTATCCTAACTTTAGTCCGCTAATCATGCAGTTATGTATCCTCACTATCATTATATTATATTGAAAATTATGTCAATCTGTTTTCCTTTGATCTCGAGATCAAATGAAACAATTTTGACAAAAATTCTACTCAATGAAGTGTAATAAATAAAAACGCTGCGTAGTGCCACGGGCCGGCGGCCAACTGCACAATAAATGTGTCACTATACCCGCGGGCTTTGATTAAGCCGTCGTTGTTACACATATGCAACTATATTTATATACACCCCGTATTATATCAAAATATAAAAAAAACCTTTAAGAACATTTAAATTTCCACATTTTTTAACTTATTTATTTAACTTCCATTCATTATATTTTATTTGTCTGTCTACAATTTTTAAATATTATTTAATTTATGTATCATTCGGACGATATATTATCAGCAACTGCAATGGCGCCACTAGCAAACTTTTTACTTTGATAATGTAAACATAATGATTAGCGTGGACATTTGCTGAAATGTCCCTTAGTATAATGTACCGACGACACACGAACATGCGCACACATATCTTAGAGTACGATGGGCGTCTTTAGCTCAGAGGCCAACGAGCCAATTGCGATAATTGCACCAACGACACCTCTCGTGCCCATGCGTGACGTTAAACGTCGCCTCCTAAGACAAAAGACGACTTAAGCGCCCGCAATACACATCATTTAATTACACCCTACAGCCTTACAACATAAAGTTCAAAATCGCGTTGCTAATTAAATGTGATTAAAGCGTTCCCCGTTAAATGACGTTCTTTGCCTTGATGGTTTCTCTAGTGCAGTTCAGTTCGGTAGGGTGCATGCGATCGTACTGGAACTGGTTTTGCGTACAAGACCACTTCTGGTTTACGATATCAGTGGAGACCGGATTAGGAGACGATAACATTCTTGATGGGAAACACTGTGCTAAACTGAGTTGTTAAATTGGTTCGCAGCCATTAAATCCGCAGGGGGCGCCGTAACTTCAGAGCACACGATTGGGTTAACGTCTATATGAAACAAGTTTTATTTACATGGCCTTATTATAATTGGAAAACATTTTTATAGTGAGATCTGAATAAATATATAATAAAGTAAATTCTAGACTCAGCACCCGATGCAGGTGCGAAGATATTCACAGAAGTATTCATTTTGTTTTATCTCCATATTTTATTTTCAGAACATGGAAGTTATAATTTCGGAAAATGAGTTCCAATAACTAAAAATTAAATGATGCCATTTCGAAAATGTGAACGCGTTTATGAATAAGGGGTCGAACAATTGCTCAGTGAACGCTTTTATTTTTATGTTTTTTGTTCTTATCTCAGCGGACGGCTGACATTATCGTCATTTGTTGAAATGTGTTTAAAATAATTGCTCGAGCGCAGTGAGCGCTCATGCCTCCGTTGTATGCGAAAATTGCACGCGATCCCACGTCAGCGTCGGTTGTTTTGCGTAAATGCTCACATATTTGTCGTAAATATTGGCGTATTTAAATAAATTCTGTTGTGTTACCAAAGGGAACGTTTAAAATTTACAGTTAACTTTTGTGGTTACAATTTAATATGAATTGAATGGCATTTTTGCACCGTAGCGCTTTGTTCGATTCGTTTGGTGCTCGGCGAGACGACCGGGTTGTACTTATGATTAATTCTATTAGATCTGTCGATGGTTCCGGTGTATCAAAGTGTGTTGACCGGCTCGGACCACCTGCTGGTTGTGAGCCTTCAATAACTATCACTGTTGTAGAAATATTCATCTATTAGAGCCGACTGTTAAACAAATATTTTAAAAACGTTAGGTACTCGTTAGGCATTTAAAAACAAACTAAGAAAATATAGACAAATAAGAGCTAAAAAAATGCAGATGTAAAATCTGATTTACTTTAGTAGGTATTCAAATCAGTATTGCATTTTGTACAAACCAAATAACAGTATTAAAATTACACTTTTATTGTTATTATTATTATAAAGATTACATTTTGTATAAGTAATTGTAAGTTATAGTATTTTTTATCGAGTATCAAAGCTTTTGCAGCGCCATACAAGAGCAGCGCCTAATTGTAAGAATAATATTTTCGGGTTATTTAATCTAATTAAAGAATTATATTGTATAAGTAGATAATTTAATTGAAATATGCGTCGGCACGTGGGTCTGTTGTGAGACTAAGAAATGTATCTCGAAGTAATAAATATTTAATTACATTTGTAACAAAATGACTCGTTGAACCGTTAAGCCTTTTGTCATAAGCGCGTGTCTAAAGAACCACGTGCTCACCTATTCATCTTGGCCAAATTGATTAAAATTATATCTATAGGTACTCGTTATACCGACGATAGCAGCACGTACATTTCTAAAATGTAATATCTTCAACTATTATATTTAGTTCAGAAAACACAATAGAGCACCGTTGAAAACTATCAATCACAAATTTTATCAAAAGATATTGATAAAAAACCCATCAATTTTCAGATTACTTACAAAAATATGAAACGTTTCGAGCGTCCCAATTTATTTTAACTTAATATTTATACAAACGGCGAATACACAAAAGAAGTGTCAAAAACGCGACCACTCGAGAATGGTGCCGATGCACCGCGCCCGCGCCGTGCCGCCTGTCGATCGTTCCAAGGAGCAGTTATTAAAACAGAGCGGCTCATCCGAGAGGCTAAATTTTAATAAGGTACCCACTACCGTCTTTGTTAACCGTGACGAGGCAGTTTTGGACAATAGCTTGCGCAACTTATCTACTAAATCGATATCGGTTTACGAGGCGTTACGGCCGGCTCTAGCTACTGACCATATTTTGATTAATTGCATTCTTAGCCCACAAACTGTATGGGTTACATCCACCAAATTATTGGCTGGCGCCGATTAATTAGCGAAACGGATGACGAGTAACTTTACGGTTAGGGTGTTAAAATGTTTTGAGACCGCCATAAAAACAGTTTTATAATTTATTATTCCTTGTTAATGCTGTTTTTACGATATGCATTTAGTTACGATTATTTTTCAAATTTATATTTTTGATTGCCGTTTTACTTTTGTTTCCAATTTCATCGAATTGCTACGTGATTGTGGCACAATGTATTACAAAATAGACGGAGTTTTTTTTGTTGTAATTCTTTTGACATTTACTAACAAGGTCCCACCTCGCTCGCCGTTATTGTACGGTCGAAATAAATCAAATCGATCTCTACACAGCTTCCAATAAACCGATACATTTATTGATTTGTTACAGCATTAAATTGGTTCCCAGCAGTGCATCACATCAACAGTGTTGTCCGCGAGAGAGGGTTACGGTCATGATTTCAGATTTCGATTTTGGAGCACCTTTAATCGTTAGTACATGACAGGATAAAAAAATGTTTTGACCGGTTTTTGCTTAGCTATTGTCGTGTTATTGAATTACCTAATAGGCTTTGTGAGTTTTAAAAGCGTGGAATGTTGCTCAAGAATGGTATCTGTACATAAATAAATCGCTTCGATTATCGTTTATTGTAGTGTTATTTCTGTCTCTAACTTTCGATCGGTTAATTCTGAAAGCAGGTTGTCATTCAAATTGTATCAGCTAGATGTTGGAGCGATAATTCATGTTAGGTTGGCACATCTTTTGTTGCTCTGGCCATTGAGGGCTAATTGAAACGAGTCGATGTAATTGTACTCGTGTGCGTAGGGTAGGCGTTTAGCGCAACGGTTGCTGGGGCCCCCTGGAGGTACAGACACCTTTTTACTGAGTCGACTCGGCGGGTGCCGCTTGATTGCATCCGATCTCATCGTTTTATGTTCCCCATAAAGCCAACAATAATTCATTTAGACGACGTGACGCCACTCATTCGTTAACTGGTTCTAGACGTTCGCGTTTGGTGAGGACGTGATTTTTATTTTCGATGGACAGCAGTGAAGGAAGCATTTAATTGTCTCTGAATTAGAACTTGAGCTTTGATAGAAATTATTATACTGAAGATTATAGAAAACCGCTGAAATATGAGCATCAATAAACGTCACAATAATAGTCCAAATCTAATAAATTTTAAGTATTACAAGCTTTTTTACGGGAGACAAAATTATGTTTTTGAAATCGATTAAAACTTCGAAGCGTCGTCGTCGCATCGATTCCCGCTCTAGGGAATAAGCCATATGTCGCGAGGGCCTTTGTATACAAAATATTCACGGACTAACTGTGGTTACACAAATATTTGTCGTCACGACAGTAGAGATCGAACACACAATACTCATCACGGTTTACACAAAATTACTATTACTTATATACCTATTCTAGAGAACAAATTAATTTAACGATAACAAAAATTATTAAAGCCTGCAAAATAGTTTCAGACAAAAATGTTTCAAATTTTCGGACAAATCATAAAATACCGAACAGTTAAAAAAATAACGCAATTTCTTTTTTAGATTAAAAATGAGTTCCGTATTAGGTAACACCATGACTGCAACTATGTATTACATTTAATTACAGGCTGTCTTAACGCAGATATGTGAGATTTCCTAGTAGTTGTAAGAAAAGGAAATAATTATGATGTTTGTCCTTCATTTCATTCATTAGATGTCAAAGTCCAAATAAAGAAAGAAATTACCAAGACTTAATTAATTCATAGTCTCGGTAATTTCTATCTTTGTAGGTACTTGTAGATTTATTTATCTTGCTTATTTACCAATCCAGATCTATAATTTCCGTATTAAACTAACTTTAAGTACTTATTGAGAAAAGATAACTTTTTATTATTTCATCTACGGACACATATCATATAAAGTATTTATCGTTAATGCAGAATCATCGTCAAGGTATGTATATCATCAAAATTTTATAATGCGGCAGGTGTTACCGATTACTATTTTTTGTTTATACTACCAAGGTGGCAAACAAGCATACGGCCCGCCTGATGGTAAGCAGTTACCGTAGCCTATATGGACGTTTGCAACACCAGGGGTGTTACTCACGCGTTGCCGACCCTTTAAATCCTTATAACCCCTTTCTTGAAGAACCCCATGCTATAGTCTCCCGGGAAAACCTCGGCAGGGGGGAGCTCACTTCAATTTGTACTCTCGGCACGGTGTTAGTGAGGAGCGAAGATCACATGTGCACTTTAATTTGTTTAGCATACCTGGAATTTAAAATAAGCCCTATGATATATATAACCCTATCTATGTTCGGTGACCCTCACATTTTAAAACTATAACAGTCAAAACAAAGATTTCCGTATGCAAAGAGTATCTCCTAACCATAAGTACCATATTTTATTGACATATTACGCGAGCTAATACAAACGGAACCTAGCAATATAATATAAGAATTATGTACATGTCAATTTTTTAACATTTAAATAGGCAAACAAATTAATTTTGGGTAGGAAGTGCACGTTATAAAATAAGTAATATCGTATAAATACTTAATTTTACTAGTCTATTATAAAGTTAATCACCAATTTGGTTATCACCGGAATTCTATAATCTATTTTGCTTTCATATATATTTTTTCCAATTATATTATTAACACGTATGGAAATTAGTATTTTAACACCATAATTTACACAAACATTTCGCCGTTCAGCTAATTAATTACCGTCATCATTAAAAAAAATTGTCTAAAACTAATTAGCTTGTTCGGATAGAATCCAATATCCGTCGTCGCCTCACTAAGAACCGGTATAAGTAAAACAAACAAACAAATTCATTCCAAACCATTAGGCACGAGAACCGACTGTTAATGTCTCAATTTAGAAACGAGCGTAAATCTTCAAAGGCGTGACAATTACTGTTACTTCCCGGCATTACAAACAAAAAGGTTTTCCGTCAATTATCGATAAATTAACCCGATTAAACACTCCATAGCCAGACGGCGCCGGAGTGTCTTATCTCGGGACATGCCACGCTTTTAGGCAGGTACCAACAACACTCCGACGCAGAAACATTAAGATTTTTAAACCAATTTGCTTTTTATTAGGATGCCATGGGAAACCAAATCTCATGCTTAATTTTTCATGTGATAATAAAGAAGAGGGCTCCTATCTTCTGTTAAACTGCTGTTTCGATACACAAAAGAGATTTTGTCCACTTGAGTTTATGGCTTAATACACTGTAGTGTTACAGTGTAAACTCGAAACAAAACCCTATGTATATATATATATACCAACCCGTCTGGCCAGCGTGGTATAGTAGCTAATATCACTCCAAATGTATGGAGAAGACTCGTGCCAGCATTGTAACGTTTATAAGTTGAGATGATGATGATGACACTACAGTGTTATCGACCATACGTGCGATCGACCAGATTGGAGCTCGACCTTATCGGACAAAATTGCTTGTATTTTATTGTATCACTTCATTTATCCGTAGACTATGTTAAATCTTGTGTATGTATACCATATTGTGTTTAATCAATATATATGAACATTTTATGAATGGTCGAGCACTAACAAGTCCGATAATAGGTACGTGACAGCAAGTGACGGCTATAATAATCGGTTTTCCTGCCCTATTGTTCCTTGCGTTCTGTATTTCCACCCCCTTGGTGTTAACACTTGTTCTATGAAAATTGATGTTTAAATGTCAGATGACTAGTTAACCAGTCGCAACAGACATCCTTATTAATTAATCAGCTATAAATCAAGTGAAATTATAGTTTCGCGATCTGTATCATATCTAAAACATCGGGTTACAAAAAGGTATTTAATGTCTTCCTAAAAAATCAGTAATCAGGCGGCTAACCTCGACAGAAAGCTCTAGCCATTTGACAACAATCCGACACAATCACAGAGAGATTAGGCGCAGGACCCCTTACGGGCTTACGTAGGCATGGGGATATAAACTCCATATTTCTGGCCGGACCCGGGAATCGAATCCAGGACCTTGTTATAGACAGTCGCAGCCGATGAGGCATTCAAAAAGTCATGCAAATATTAATAAAGTAGGATAAAGATCCACATTGACTTGTCACATTACTCTATGCGATGTCAAAATACGAGATAAATCTCATCTTTATTAAGAGATATATGTCACGTAAGAGTTTATCGACGTAATCGATTTAGCAGCGGTTGATAGATTTCTTTTATCTTTAAAGAGAACTCCCGCACTAGGGACCAAGCCCTGTGTTGCGGGGGACTTTACAAATACTCAATTAACGGACACAAAGCACACCCAGATTCGGGACAAACATTTATGGGTCACACAAATTTTTGTTCCGTCTGGGGATCAAACCCACAACACGCCGCGTAGTGGTAAATGGTGAGATAAGATACCGTACAAGTGAGTAACCGACTGAAGAGTCAAGGTGATCTTCACCTAACAGAACATCATAGCCAAAATTAAATAATTCAATGTTTAATGTAATGTTTTTTTATATCTCCAGTGCTCATTTGGGATTATTAGGGATTCCCATGACCAAAAATCAGTGTCACAATTTATTGGGTCGACAACACGCGAGTAATGTCCTAGCATTTGCAAGCTACCTAGCTAGCCGGGAGGCCCGTACGCTTGTTTGCCACCTAAGTAGTATAAAAAAAGAAATTACTGTCATAATAGTTATGCTGTATTTATATCCCCTCAATAACTTTTTATTTATATTGTAATGATGAAAGTATAATTACTGTTAACACATAATGATATGTACGCTTCATATAACTACATAAAACACCGTTTTTATATTGCGCGCACGTATAAAACTTGTTAATTCGATAATTAATCGCTTTCCGCCTTTTAATGATAGAAGAAGAAAAAACTACAGCATTTAATTGTACCTTCACCGACAGCCTCTGAGTACTGAACTATAAGACGCTCTTTATATTGTAGACATCTAACCTTTTAATAGAAGCGGACCCTATTGTGACTAATCATGATTAAACGACTTTAGACAAATTGCATGGCCGTGACTAAGCATGTAGGATCCGGGCCCGATCCCAAATCATTAAAAGAACAATTATAGATATCGCATTCCCACCTGCAACCTGTTGATGGATAATGATCTGGCTCTAAACAAATAGTAGAACCATTACCATTGAACGCCGCTCATTGACAGTTGAAAAGCACAAATGAAAACGCTATTACTTTAATGTAATTGATACCTGCACTTCATAATCAATCGAAATGAAAAGTCAACTGTTTTGCATCATGAATCGTGGGTAAACTGACGAAATAACGTGTTATCAGATCATTGACAGTAACGCGTTTAAAGAAACTATTTTTTTTATAACAAAATTATCGACTTATCCAAATTGAAAACACGCTCGCGTAGAACGATGTCGATCGAAACTATCGATAGGCTACGTGCTTGTTACTAGACAAAAACCAATTTAACTGTTCTGTTAAAGATCATTGAAGTTTTTTGTCATTTAAAAGAATAGAGAACGAAGTAGATTAAGTAGCGGCGACGCGTCGCTGAGCTCCCACAAAACGTTAAGAGATTTTCAACGGTTTGTTTTCTTTTCGAAAAACGTTGCTCCCATTATAATTAGAGATCTCCGCGGTTAAGTGATGACTAGTCACCATTATACTGTTCTCAGCCATATCAAGCTTTTGACGTCCAGCGAGTTACAGAAGGCTTTCTATTGAGCATCGTCTTAACGCACCGATTACAAGCCGACAAATTGTGTGGAGGGCACCTTTTTATACTTTTAGACGTGCTAACAATGATCGAGCCGCGCAACTGATCATTACCATTATGCTATATAAGGCTTTGTGTTTTGAGTAAATTATAACAGGTACGTTTTGTGTTTTATTTGATACGTCAAGAGTTGGTTGCGCCGAAGCGCGCCGGGCCGCTTCACAATAGACCTTCATTACCAACGGTGACCGCCTTTAAATCCATCTTTGTAAATCGCGATAGTCTCATTATAATTATCACTCACGTCTGTCTATCAAACCGCTTCCTTATGATAAACAATTGTCAGGGTGGTACTCATGGAAGTTCTTTTTTATACGTACTTTTATGCTCGTAGAAATAATTTTCTGTAACAAGCGATGTAGGAAATGCTTGTAAATTAGCAATAGTGGACAACAACATTAAGCAATTACGTCCTATTATTGTTCTTTGATATAATTGTTGTAGGTACACATTTGAATTATAGGGTATCGGTGAAGGAAATTGATCTATTTAACGTAGACTAAGGTAATTTGCCTTTGAACATGGGGACGTTAAAGCAAATACAATGTAAAGTTGTTGTTCCTATTAGCTTTAAATCGTTGATAGTAGGTACAAACGCAATTAGTCCTAGTAATTTGCAATCGGAATGACTCTATTATACGCAGTAACTCATTGAGTATTGTTTTCCCATTTGCTTCGTTGTGTATAATTGTTTGGTGATAGGCTATTATTATAAATATAATGCCGATTTTGCTTTTTGAAAAGAACAATTGTTTTAGTTTTTAAGTACTTTCATTATTTTTATACTTTTGTTTAGATCTAGCTATAGTTATGGAAAATTATTGAAGTACGGTTAGGGTGAATGTTGTAATATATATTAGTTATATTACTAGCTGTTGCCCGCGGCTCCGCCCACGTGGATGTCGGTTATCGCTGCAAAAAGTATGTGTTATTCTAGACCCTAATCTATCTCTGTGCCAAATTTCATCCAGATCCGTTCAGTAATTTTTACGTGAAAGAGTAACAAACATCCATCCATCCACTCTTACAAACTTTCACATTTATAATATTAGTAAGGATTTAGATCTGAAACACTATAAACCGTCAGCATCGCGATTTAACATAAGGTCGTAAAATACAAAAAGTTTTATTTTGCTTCAAGACACGTCAACTTGTAGGTACGAGTATATCGTATATCGTCGAATTTTGCGTTGCTATTATTTGGTATTGTTTAAAAATTATGCGTACATAAGTAGAGATGCTTATAGCCAGGTGCAATCGCTAATCGGTAAAGGAGCAGTGGGTTAGGTAATCAAGGGCGCGGTTGCATAAGTGGGTGAAAGCATAGTGATATTTCATCTGAGTATCTCCGTACTCCTTAGAATTTACGCCAAAGATCTATGGACCATCTATGACCATCAACACTGTTGTCAGTAGTTGTTAGTAGTTGTTGACTGCTAACTATTGAATAAAATAAAAAATCACAATTAATAAAATAATACGATATTTATAACAAAATTAACCTATGTAGGTATCAATAATATCATTGCGAGATCGCTCGCTCTGTAGTTCATCAACGAAACCTATGACAATTACACGAGGACAGGCTATGATTAAATTATGGCACTTACTCGAAGTGTTTCCTGAAAATTACATGGGATGGCTCTCCAAGGCTGCGTCGGCACGCGATCTCACTGCACGCATTTAACTCACTTACATATTTAGATTATGTTGCTACACCAGCTCGTGTTAAATAATATGTTCATTCTGGAGTTTATATTAAATATTTCAATATTTTCTTTCTGACTTATGATGACTGCCCGGTTTGTTCAATGGCTTAACTAGTCACCTCGCCATTTAAAACTGCGCGGCGTGTTGAGGGTTCGATCCCCACATGGGACAAACATTTTAGTGATCCATAAATGGTTGTCCCGAGTCTACTCTGTATCCGTTAAAAAAATGTTTGTAAATTCCCCTACGACACAGGCCTGTGCCCTAGTCCGGGAATTGTCTTTTATCAAAACAGAAACGTATTTTTCGTTAAAAGACACTCAGAAAATGTGTATTTGTAGAATTAACTTTTTTACATAGTTTGAAAAAGTCTCTTTTTTACTATAGGTACATTAATTTTATCATTTAGAGTGAAAGAATGAGAGCTTGGTTTCCATTCTTGCACTCGCGTTAAATTTGATAAATGATTAAATATTGAGTGGTAGTATGATGCGGTCGGCAATCTTTTGACAGGTAAGGGCTATATAGTGGCAAAATGAATCGGAGCCGGGTCGTAATTGTTCATCATTTTGATAATAGGGTGGGTATATTATATAAGAAATGAAGAATAAGACTTTCATTTTCAGAACAGTCGCGGGCCGCAAGGGCCTTACGTTACCGACCTGCTCGTAATGCCCTACATTCCCACACCCATGTTGATGATGAGCTTGACTTTGACTTACCAAAGTTATTTTTGCCTGTTCCATCAGTTGAACCACTAGCTCGTTTTATACAAGGCAACGTAAAGTACTCATAACATCTACATAGGTACATAACCACGTCTGATAACGTAAGCTAAGTATAAATAACTTAATAGGTGGCGATTTTAAAACGCGACCAATGACGCATCAGTTTTAACACGTTGTTGGTAATTTTATGCACATTGTACTTATGATAGAATTGCGTTCACTTAAGAACTTCGCACACGAGTCGTTGCAAACAGTTTTGTGCAAGATTGCGGTAATCTTCTCTTTGTGTAATCAGCCCTATTTCGTTATTTAGATACCTACCTATAATATAACAAGAGAAGTAGGTCACCATACACATGAGCAAGCCTGACTGAAGTAGGACATCCACTTTACTGGCCTATTGGTCTAGTAGTAGTAGTAGTAGTAGTATTTTTCTTACTCGGGCAAAAACTTTGTGTAATCTATAAATGTTTGCATCCATAAATATTCGCGAGTTTGATCCCGGGTGGCAGTACCAACGTGCATTTCACTTTGTAGAATTTGTATGTTCTAATCAAATGATTTACCATCTGCTAACGGTAAAGAAAAACATGGTGAGGAAACCTACATGTCTTAGAAGAAATTCTAAAGACATTCTGTCTGATTCATCAACCTGCATTAGGCCAGCTTGTATTAAAACATAAACCCTCTCTCTCTCTTCATTCTTCTATGAAGAGAGAAGATCCGCGCCGAGCAGGGGGATATATATGGGTTGCTATTATTACTATAAAAAGAACAACTAGGAAAAGGCACGTCCAAAAGATGCCTTAGATGTGTTTTACAATACTTCGTAAGGCAGATACTTCCTCCTTACCACTGCAGTTTAATGCACAGCAACTTATTACGTTTGGTTAGAGTATTTTTTCATCTTACATTACGCTACGTTTAGTGTGAGAAGGGCCTAAGAGACATCGAATTTCAAAACTGCACGACATAATTGTTATATGCGTGCTCAAAGCGAAATGTGACTGCAGCCAAGGCACTTATTAATATTAAACATAGGCTAGTGTAACCATTTGAGTATAACCATCGACGTCCATATTACCTAACTTGAAAAACAACATTCACTAGTGCCTGTGTTGGTTCTTATAGCATTATAACATTACGTTTTTTTACATGGAGGTATAGGCAGAGGCGTGTGACACCCTCTTTTTGAACACTATATTAGATCCCATGTTTAATATGGGATCCAATATAGTGTATTCATCTGAAATTTCGGCCTGCGAGCTGAACTAAAAATTATTGACACAATAACCTGTGTTTTTATCGTAATCCGGTCTTATTACAAAATATAGAGCCCCGTTAAGAAAATAGTTTCCAAAATATAAATCTAGATTTTAGAAGTGCAATTTCTTCTTAGAACTGTTAAAGTGATCCCAAGGATTTGAGTCAAGATATCTTTTACTAATAGAGAGATAAGCTAGTTTATCATTCATTCATTTTAAAAATTATATTTTTTAATTACATTTATTTGTCCATAGGCGTCTGCACAAACGCAACGGCTCCCAGCGTTTCTTCAATCAATAGGATACTACGAAACCGAGCAGCCGAACGCGCTGCAGCTGAGTTCGCTCGAGCTGCTGGCTACGGCCTGTACGCTGCTCCTCCACCGTACGGGGCCTTTCCCTGGGCTGGAGGCGGCGGCGTCTGGCCACCAGGTACCTTGCCTTTACCTCCCGGAGTACCCGGCCCACACTCTGGTGTACCTCACCCTGACGCAGTCCAACAAGGGTTTCTATCTTCTGGACGTGGACTTATTGGTAAGTTAGTCAATTTACCCCGAGTTCCATCTTCCTCGCCAAGTTTTGTATGGTCTATCAGGTCTTATACTTACCTGTTTTCTTTTTGTTAAACAGATGTGGATGGCGATGACTCTGGATCGTTAGACGGAGAACAACCAAAGTTTAGACGAAACCGTACTACGTTTAGCCAAGACCAGCTTGAAGAATTAGAAAAAGAATTCGAAAAGTCCCACTATCCATGCGTATCAACTCGAGAGCGACTAGCATCGAAAACTTCGCTATCTGAAGCCAGAGTTCAGGTAATAAATTCTAATCTTTGTCATTTGAAATATATATATAATAAATCCTTGATAATTGAGACAGCTATCAGCTATGTCTAAACAAAATTGCCGTTTTGTGTCGATTTGCATTAATGAATTTATAAACACTACAGAATACTAATCATTTTTATTTACCGTTACTGACAGGTTTGGTTTTCCAACAGACGAGCCAAGTGGAGACGCCACCAGCGCATGAACCTCCTCAAGCGCGGTGGCGGCTCGCCCCCGCACCGCCTCCCCCACTCCCCCTCCCGGTCCCGTTCGCGTTCTTTGTCCCCCGCCCGCGCTCCTTACCATACCCCTCAGATGGGCGGCGAAAATAGCGCTTTTAAAGCTCTCTCGCACCAGGACACGAACGCCCTGAAGGCATTTACGCATCAAGCACAATTCGACACTAACGCATTAAAAGCGCTGTCACAACAGACCACATTCGACGGAAGTGCCTTTAAGCCACACCCTGCATTAGAAAACAGTGCTTTCAAATCACTAGTACCCCATTCAGCAGCTGCAGCACTCTTAGCTGCACAGTCTATCCAGTTAGCTCGTGGATACGAATCCCATTCTGATTCAGATGAGGAGATAAATGTCCACGATGAGAGTGACAATGACGGTGAGAGGCTAGGAAATGCGAGGAGATCGAGATCTCCGAGTCCTTGCAGACAGCGACCGCCGACATCCAATGACTTACCTCTACAACTAACAAAACACGATCGTTGATATACAGTCATTATAATTTATTTATTTACATTTTACCTACATAAAGTATTACAATTATCATTCCTATCGAATGTCCATGTTCCGAATAATATATGTAAATTAAGATTCTAGAGTCCTAATACTCCAGTTAGACTGTAAATTAATGTAAATACCTATGTAGATATTCGAGTTGTTAATTAGTTTAAAGAAGACGAGTAAGATTAATTGTAATTATGCACAAACTTTTAGGTGAAAGAATAAATACATGGTGATTTGTTGGTGAAAAAAACTATTGGTTGGTTTGGTCTATCTGTGAATACCTAGTGACTGATATTGTACACTAAAAATAGAAAAGCAATTTTAATTTGGCTCGCATATTTTTCTCATAAAGTCCTATTTACACCATGCAGGACTTTTGTCATTACCGCTGTTTTCAGTGAGTGAGATAGAGACACGATGAACATTTTAAAACTCGCACAATGTATAGCGCAGTTTACACCATAGGAGTTTTAGAAGGCAGTTGTTATGCTATCTTTGTTTTTCTTCTTAGATAACGAAAACTTAAGAATTGACTTGCAAAACTAGTATAATGTAAATGCGTGTTACGTCAGAAACTTACTTTGCTAAAGTTGTATAATAAAATGAGGCTTTAAGATCTTTTAGTTTAAAGTCACTCAGGAGTCCCTAGCCTAATACTAATTAACATTTTGACATGGGTATTAACTGGTTTGTACTTAGATATCGTGATACTTCGAAGGGGTATACCAAAGTATTAATAACACTGGTAAATTGTATGGTTTTAGAAAAAAAAGTTCCTAACACTTTTATTATCTGCCGAGAAATACAAATTTAGAAGTATTTACACTACATTTAGATGGTTACGTACATTTAAAAAGTATTTGTTTAGACAATGAATTAGGTCACTAAAATGTTTATAATTTGGCACTGTTTTATTAGTTTGTTGATATGCGGGCGCTTTTGCATTCCAACGTGGTGTCAAGCGGCCCTTAGTTATGTTTTGTACATATTGTTGCAATCATGCGATGTATACTATTTATTGCTTAAAAGAATAATTATTGTATATTATAGGAAAGTTTACATACGTACCTAAGTATTACAAAAATGTGAAAATAAATAATTAATTATATTGTGCATTTTCTTTTTACTGATCCTTTATATTTTATTTGATAGAGTGTGTATCAAATAGAGTTTTGACAAGCGTTTTATAAATAAAAGGAAATTTTGATCTTGATCGATTCTTAGAAGCTTCTTCGAATGGATATTTTTTTTTATTTTTTTTTTGTTTTGACTGGCCTATTAGTCTGGTAGTAAGTGATCCTAACTGCGTAGTGTGAGGTCGTGGGTTCGATTCCTCCCGCACAAATCTTTGTGTGAGCACAATTGTTTCTTCTGTGTATGTATTAGAAATTATTGTATAAGTAAGTTTACTGGATTAGATGGCAGAGTGTGAGTTGTCTGAAGACATATAATTATAAAATAGAATACAATGTTAGTTAGATAGCGAACAAACATAGGACCCGCATAATGGTAAGTAGTACCATAATCTGATCAACGCTTGCAATATGCTAAGCATCACATACACAATAATTTAGTATTGCTACAATTACTCCATTGATAGCTCTGTGTTTTAAGTGGATACCTCGTCATTAACCACTACATGCCATGATATGGGTTCGATCCTTATACTGGACAAAATGTGACACTCACTCGCTGATTAATAAACACTCAGTGGGTTAAGCTACCTAGGGCGCGGTTACCCTGTGTGTGAGTGCATAAGCGTCAAGAAGCTTTAGAGGATACGGTAAAAGTTGTTTCTATTCAACAGTCAGGAACAACTAAATCTGATGCAACTGACAGAGGTAAGACTTACCACTCGATTTTATATCAGTATAAATTTAGCGGAATAATATACATACATATATTATACAGCATTAGCACGATGTGCAAGAATCCGTTTACTATCCGTTTACCGATATACTGTCGTAATCTTATGTCAAATCCCATACATTTTTTTTATACTACCAAGGAGGCAAACAAGCATACGGCCCGCCTAATGGTAAGCAGTTACCGTAGCCTATGGACGCTTGCATGGTCTTGACGCAGAACGTCACTTTCGCAAAATGTCATCGTAAATAATTTGGTCACTTTAGCACAATGTCACTTTCGCAAAAATGACACTTTCTTAGAATGTCACTTTCTCAAAAATGTCACTTTCTTAGAATGTCACTTTCGCAAAAATGTCATTCACGCGTTGATTTCGCAGCAAATTATGTGAGATACCCCTTACAAAATCGGGTAAGTAATTAATAAAAAATTCATAAACATCTATAATAATAGTGAAACTAATATAATATTAACTTACTAAATACGTACTGTCTATTACTTAAATAATCAGCCGAAAGATATCCATTTTGACAAGCAATACAAAAAACTTTTGAAGAAATTTGACCGAATCATTGACATTACCTGAATTAATGCGTAAAATATTTTTTTTGCATTTTTTTAATTAAGCGACTTTTAAAATCATCATTATTCATCGTAATATAATCATAAATAAATCATGGTTTTTATTATGTTGATATTATAATAATATTATAACACATATATTATTATTAGTTAAGTTGTTTGGTTTTTTTAAAAGTGTTGGTATTAATTAAAGCGAATTCGTAAGTAATGCAAATATAATAAATAATAATAATATTATTGTTTTATTTTTAATTTTGCTACTTTCATATAAAATACATAATAAAACTAAATCATAATTCATCATTATTCATAATTTGGAGAATACATAAATAAATCTTTGTTTTTATTAAGTTAATATTATAATTATCTCTTTAAAAAGACAACTCCCGCTCTGTGTCGCGGGGGACGTTACAAACATACAAATAACGGACACAAATTACACCCAGACTCAGAAACAACTCTTTGTGGGTCACACAAAGTTTTGTCCTGTGTGGGAATCGAACCCACAACCTCGTGCACAGCAGGCGCATACTGCGGCCACTGGACCACCGAGGCAGTCAAACACATATTAGTTAAGTTCATCAAGACATTATTATTTAAGTAATAGACAGTACGTATTTAGTAAGTTATGATAATATTATATTAGTTTTACTATTATTAAAGATGTTTATGATTTTTATATAACTTTTTTATTAATTACTTACCCAAACTCAAAATTCATTTATTCATTTAGGTTACAAGGTAACACTTATGAAGGTCATAAATTATGAATAAACCAGAAAGATGATGTCAGCAAAATTTTCCTACGGCTAGTTCGCTGACGTGGAGCCTTGAGAAGAACTAGCAAGAAACTCAGGCCACTCTTTTTAATCGCCAGATAGTTACAATCTTTTGTAAAATACAAGAATGATAGCATGCAAGCTGATGTAGACAAAACACGATACTAACTATATTGATAAAAAAGGTAATCGTACTTAGTACTGGTCGTGCGAGAAAAAAAAAAAGTATGGTGTTAAAGTCTGCTTCAATTTACATATTGCTATTAAAGAATAAGGCAATATGTGAATAGTGACAATTTATATTGTAAAATTTAACGTATTACTACTAAAGAAATAAACAAAGAAAAAAAAAGAAAAAGTACAGAATTATCACTAGAATTCACAATGTACCTCACGTCACAAATAAGAACTTATGTACTAAGCTGATTTATTGTAAATTAAACAAACAACTATATAATGCAACTAATTCCAAGACTTTTTATCGTTAAAATAATCATTTATTGTATAATAGCCCTTCCCTATGAGATGATTTTTAATAGTAGGTTTAAATTTGTGTAAGGGCAAATTCATTATCTCTTTCGGTAATTTGTTAAAAAAACGTATACCGAGTCCTACAAATGAATTATGCACTTTGTGTAAACGATGGTACGTGCCAACTAACTTATGCTTATTTCTGGTATTTACTGAATGAATATCACTGTTCTTACTATATAGATCAATATTCTGTTTAACAAACATAATATTTGCAAATATATATTGAGATGCAACTGTTAAAATACCTATTTCTTTAAAACGTTCTCTAAGAGAAACTCGTGAGCCTAGGTTGTAAATTGAGCGTACAGCTCGTTTCTGAATTAAGAAAATAGTTTCAATATCAGCAGCCTTGCCCCACAGCAATATGCCGTAGGACATGACGCTGTGAAAATAACTAAAATAAACTAATCTAGCCGTATCTACATCAGTAAGTTGTCTTACTTTACTAACTGCAAAAGCCGCAGAGCTAAGCTTACCTGCGAGGCATGATATATGGGCTCCCCACTGAAGTTTACGATCTAAAGTTAAACCCAAAAAAACTGTAGACTCAACAAGTGAAATAGCTTCATTATTTAGACTTAAATTAGTGGTAACACTTCTTACGTTAGGCATGGTAAATTTAATGCATTTAGTTTTTTTTGAATTTAACAGTAGATTATTTGATGTGAACCAGTCCAGGACTTGTGCGAGAGAACCATTTACAACATCAAAGTTACTTTCTTTACGGTCAATTTTGAAGAGAAGTGATGTATCATCTGCAAATAGCACTATGTCGCACAAATCCTGTACAAAGAAAGGTAAATCATTTACATACACTAAAAAGAGAAAAGGACCTAGAATTGAACCCTGGGGCACGCCCATTGCTATAGGTAATCCAGAAGACCTATTTCCATTTACATCTACGTATTGAACCCTGTGACTCAGGTAGGCAGCAACAAGATTAAGTGCAGCGCCTCTAATACCGTAATGACTTAGCTTTCGCAAAAGCGTATTGTGTTCAACGCAGTCAAAAGCTTTAGAGAGGTCACAGAATACACCAATAGCATCCATAGAATTTTCCCAGGCATCAAAGATATGTTTTATTAATGTAACACCTGCATCTACGGTGGAGCGACCCTTTGTGAAACCATATTGCTCTTTGTGTAATAATTTATGTAAGTTAAAGTGACTCTCTAATTGCTGCAGTATAACTTTCTCAAAGATTTTACTAATAGCGGGCAATATGGATATTGGTCTAAAGTTAGTAGGGTCGCTCTTAGATCCATTTTTAAATTTCATATTCACCCGATATTGAAAGGGGTATCTCACATCATTTGCTGCGAAATCAACGCGTGAATGACATTTTTGCGAAAGTGACATTCTAAGAAAGTGTCATTTTTGAGAAAGTGACATTCTAAGAAAGTGACATTTTTGCGAAAGTGACATTCTAAGAAAGTGACATTTTTGCTAAAGTGACATTGTGCTAAAGTGACCAAATTTTTTACGATGACATTTTGCGAAAGTGACGTTCTGCGTCAAGACCGCTTGCGGTCTTGACGCAGAACCACCAGGGGTATCACTCGCGCGTTGCCGACCCTTTAGAAACCTTATAACTCCTTTCTTGAAGAACCCCATGCTATAGTCTCTTGGGAAAACCTCGGCAGGAAGCTCATTCCAGACATTTGCTTTTTATTCTATTGGATTCGACTACCGATTATGCCACTTGTCTTGTGGAGCTGGTATTTTAAGCATTTATAAAACATATACCTACCTATATCCCAGGAGTAGGAGCTCAGATGGCACAATTGTTAGTTCTGTTACAATTTTTGATGCTGCTTCGAGATCGACTTTTCCACATTACTTTCAATATTGAATAAAACCTACTTTTTACTGCATTTTGTAGTAGCAAACGAGCCAGACTTAATGATGAGTCGGCAATGCCAGTCAAACTGCTGCCTATCGATAGTCTTCAAACCTTGTTTAAAGCACGACATATTTTATCATAGCGCTTGGAAAACACTACAGCAAAGTTGTATTGTTTTACATTATAACGCAGGCGAAATGAACGCTGGAAGAAAAGCGTGCTACGACAGGGTCGTATCCAGATAGTACAAATAAACTCTGCCACGGAGACAAGTGGTGCGTTGGTAGCAAGGTGACGATGAAACCAACCAAACAGTTCCATACAGCACTATCCGTAGAACACACAATAGAACGCGCATAGGTACACAAACTAGGATAAACTGGTCTATTTTAGATAAAGATCAGGTTTAATGGAAAAGGAAAGGGAAGGCCTTTGACCTGCAATTGGACAATACAGGCTGATGGTAAATACCGACGTCTTTAAAAAACAAACTGGCAGGCGACACATCTCAACTTAGATTGTGAAAACAACGGAAATACTTTCCTTTACACCAATCGCAACAGAAAGTCTTTTATGAAAGTAGGGTTATAATAATAGCAACCCATATATGTCCCACTGCTGGGCAGGAGTCTTCTCTCCTCTATCAAGAGAGGGGTTTAAGGCCTTAATTCACATACTCTGGCCTAATGCGGGTTGATTAATCATACATACATACATACATATCTTTAGAATTTCTTCTAACACATGTGGGTATCCTTACGATGTTTTCCTTCACCGTTAGCAGATGGTAAATCATTTAATTAGTACATAATATAAAATCCACAAAGTGAAATTTACATTGGTACTGCCACCCGGGATTGAACTCACACCTTTTGCGTGCAGGTCGGTTACTTTCCCACTCGGCCACCACCGCTTCTCAAAGTAGGTAGGTTAAACAAAACTTTAGAAAGTTGGGTTAACATAAAAAAATGAAAATCATAACTGCCTTTAAAAATGTTTCGATATATAAAAAAAATATATACCGAATCCGGTAATAAACCTCATCGGTGATTACGTGAACGGAAGATAGAGATATAATACTTATAATTCTCGGTCCTTTGCCACTATCGTGACGACAATTATCCTTTTTTCCGCATTGTTATTATAGCAACGATTCATTCCTTCCCGGATATCAGCAATCACTCAGGTGAAAGCCAAATGCAGTGAGAAAAACCACATGGGAGCAACAATGCACGTCCGATCGATATTTTTTTTTTATTGAATCACATGTTAAATTTCTAAATTAATTTGTGAAATGATGATTTTAAATGATCGTTACAATGAATTCTGATGATACGAGTATATGATTGAAATAATCAATAATCGATTTATCGTAATAATTTTAATTCAAACTTTAATACTACTTTTGAATAGTCCCGGATCGATTTCTGTCAAGAAATTTACAATAGATGACCAAGGTTCGGAAATTGGCGGTGTTTACACACCCTACCTTAGAAAATCACGTAAAGCCGCTTGCCCTTGCATACGTGAACGATATAATGTCGTACATTTAACGTCAAATCTCACACATTTGCTTTCTATTCTATTCTATTTCACTGCCGTTTATGCCACTTGTCTAGAGGGGCTGAGCCTCTAGACAAATGGTTTATGCGATAGTCGAATCGAAAAATCAAAAAAGAAAATGTATGGGATTTAACTTAATTTAATTTAATTTTTGACTTTTCGATTCGACTATCGCTTATGCCACTTGTCTAGAGACTCTGATCTCCCTACGGGCGTGTAGGATTGCCGTCGGATCTTGACTAAATACAGTTGCGTACAATAATATCGTCTGCGCAGATGGCAAGTCTCCATCGAGATTAGCCACGGCGGCTAATCTGACCAGTTCGGTTAAAATGATAATAATATCAATTACGATATAAAATAAAATATAGGTACACTAGTTTGTCCACACATCATTTAATCAAGGTTTAGTATAGACACTCTGTTTTGTAATAAAACTGATGCTGCCATAACTTTGATACATAGTAGAAAATACTAACATAATTCCAAATTGCTTATTACTAAAAATATCTCAGATTACTATGAAATATCTAACCATAAATAGGACACATTGAGCTACACATTTTATGATATACATTAGTTATAAAAACGTCTACTTGACCTAATCATAACTTGGCATCAAATGGAAGTTTGTATCTTATATTTATACTATGTATATACATCTACTGGTACCTATATTATTATGTACTTTGCGAATAAATGTTCAAATTATGTAGATGTAGAGTATCATTAACAAATTGGCGAAGGCGCAGAAATGTTTTAGTGTTATGTGTGTGGACTCCAGCGGTGTTATTCTGGATAGGTCGCAGCTTAGAAAACGATATCGACTAAATCTTAAAAACTAGGAATTGACTTTTTTATACAATTAAGAAGACAAACGAGCCGTTAATAAGCAAGCCAATAATAGCCTATAGAGGCTTGTAATACCAGAAGAATTATTCGTGTGTTGCCGACTCTACACTATCGGTCTACATCTTGGCATTAGAATTTTATTCATAATTAAATATTAGAATTATGAATTATGAATAAAGGATTGGCACCACAATGTAATGCCCTAGCTATTAGAAACGTCCATAGGCGGTACGTTATCTGCTTAACATTAGGCGAGCCGTATGCTTCCACAACTACATCACTGTGTGTAGTTATTTGGCTGTGTTCTTCTATAAGGTGGAAATCCTTTGCCAGACGGGCTTGCTTGCTTGTATAACGACATCAATTTATTAAAGAGGGAAATCATACTATAAGTTACACAGTTTAATAATTAATTGAATTGGAGAATAGTTGTAGCTAACTGAAAACAGGCTACAATAAAATAAGGATACATTAACAAGTATCCTCATTTTGTTGCAGCCTATTAGAAAGTTTAGAACGTTCGTTTTCTATAGTTAACTGTAGTGATAGGTAAATTAATATCTTAACTACAAACATTCTCACACTAATTGGCCATCAATCCAGATCTTAAATCAACGTAATTTGAAACTTTACCATCATTTGTCAGACAAATCAAAATAGCATATTTATGATGGTGTCGTAAAAATCACCTACACGAAATAAAGTCGTTACGTTTATTCGGAATAGTGAGGTGCCCCGATAAAGTTGTTCGCTCGTGATAGCCGCGGAGTGTGGATGCATGTACGCGCGCCGGCCCAATAACAATAAATTTTGTGCGTCGTTTGAAGCGCCGAGTGGACAGTGTAGCGCGATTACAAACTACTAATGTAGCGCTGAGACTGGGTTGGCTTTTGTACGATGTCTTAATATCAAAGTTTGTATATTATTTCTGAGGTATTTATTAAGCGGTGGTTTTTTTCATTGATTAATTTAAAACTCGTCTATAACTAATAAAAAAAGAAAAGCTATTGATAAACGAAGGAGAAAAATGTACGAAACAGTTTTGTATTTGCCTATGTATTGTATTTAGTTTATTATTAATGTGACGGACCTTGGATGTATATCCAAGGAAAAAAAACACAAGTGTCAAAAACTATCTCTACGTATATGGAGATAGTTTTTTGACACTTGTGTTTCTTTTTGTTCCAATGATAATAATTCCTTAAAAAACATTAGGTAGGTATAGTTTAGGTACCCATTACCTATAGCAAAAAGATACTGGATATATTTTGTCTTAAAGAGGCAATAAAATAAACTTAGCAACTCCCTAAGGCATCTAATCATCTAGGGATCTAAGCATAATGCTGACAATGGAACATTTTGCTGCTAGTAGTGTTCCGTCTTGTCCCACCCCTCTAAACATTGTTTCTTAACTTGTCGTTAGAACTGTGTAATTTTGTTATGTAAGTTTTTTTTCAATACTTTATCTTTCTATTTTACTGTTGACGCGTAGAATGTTACTGCGAATGTTACTAATTATTGTATATCTATTGGTCTTTTAGTAGGATGAAACTGTAAACTCGTTTGTGTAGTTAGTAAATACGCGTCCCGTATACCATGCTCCTGTCACAGGGTCCCAAGCGAGATACAGATTAAGAGTGCGGTGTGAACCGCCCGCACTATCGCTCCAATACTTTAACACGTAAAAAGTGCTAATACAACAGATATCAACCATCATTATAACTTATATTTATGTTGTTATTTGAATATTTCATTATACTATCCCTTTCTATATTTGATGGTAGTTGCTTCTTGTCTCTATAGATATTTAAAAAGTAATTTATTGTATTTAGTAATATGTCTACTAAAGTCTTAGTGTTAGATTTTTTGTTGATAGAACTTTTAATAGTGAATTATAAAAGTGTCGCGAATTCGATTCTTGTTGTTCATGCATATTTTACAATACAAAAAAAAACAGAAAGTATAGATGATGTAAGTCAATTTACCTATGGATAATATAATTCACTGACAGATATCCGTTGTTAAAACAGATTTGACAAGATAGATACTAATTGAGAAATTTACTAGTTTTAAACATGTGAACAATCCTCAATAAAAATCACCATCTGTCTACATTCACACAGTTAAAATTTGAGATTCTCACCTTTTTTGTGTTGACCCTATCTTTTGTCAATCGCTTCAGTAGTTTGAGATAAAATTGTCAATGTCACAGCTCTTCCTTTTAACTTCAGTTGGTAAGGTCAGCAAAAATAACTTTTACAGGAAATAGCACCCACTTACTGATTAACCCTCTTATCATTAAAGCTTCGGGATTAGAAAGCCTACAAACTCATATTTGAGCAGGTAGATCACAAATCTACCTAATAGTGTATTTTTATTTATTTATTTACAAAAAGAGTTTTGTAATCTAACTAAACTATGGTGCCTGCTAGTAAGCAGGCACCAAAGAACGGCAAAGAAGGTCCACTTGATAGTAATCAAGTGGACCTTCTTTGCCGCTAAGTGAGTATTAAAATAGTCTTTTTATGCGGTTTTACTTAGCTTTCGGATATACAACCCAATTCATGGTATAGATGAAACATGAAAGTATCAGTATTTGTTCAGAATCAGTAATAGATTTGAGTGCAATAATTTTTAAACCAAGTTATGTACCTAATAATGTTTTTAAATGTATACAGTGGGATACCCATATTCAAACGGGTCATATTTTATTTTTACAAATTTATGCATAATAAATCGAAATGGTTTGTAGGTACTTTGATTACTACCTTCGATATATTACTATATTATCAAGAATAGCATGGTATACGGATTGAAGATATATTGTGATCTCGTGCCAATACAATGATAGATTCACGAGGGTCTGATGATGGAGTCAGGACTGGAAGAATTTTTATAAAAAAGGTTTAATTAAAAAAACAGAAAAATATATTGTTGTCGTGTCACGTATTTATATCGATTATTATCATTAGCGCCATATTATAGTTATGCATAATTTATTAATTTGTAGTGATTTGTACGTCTGTCTATTTAAAGTGATGGATATGAATAAATTAAAGATATTTTCCTTATATATAAATTATCAAAATAATTTGATAGTTTTATGATCATAAGCGATTATTTAGTTAAGAATTATTTATGTTTGGTATCGGGTTATTGACATACAAGTATTATTCTTAGTTTACGTTGTAGTAAAACCTTCTAGACTCTTCTTTTTTATTATCGTTTTTAAAGTCAAGGGCACAATCCGCATGTTGCTAGGAACTTTACAAACATAGCATTAAGGGACAAAATGTGCAACCAGACCTGGAATAACCTTTTGTGAATTACATAAAATTTTATCTGCCGTGTAGAAATCGAACCCACAACACCTCACGCAAAGATAAATGGCTCGCTAATACCGACCGTGTAATCAATACTAAGTAAACAATAAGAGATCTTTGCAATTCAGAAAACTTAATAAATTCGAAAGTAGCTACCATTTATCTACCTACTACTAATAAAAAACATAACAATATTACATTGGTAAGTTTTTATCAGAGATCACATATAATTATAAAGGACGTTTCCCCAAAAACACAACACTTAAAAAGAACACATTAAATTTGTAATCGCGTTAACTTACAAAAGTGTAAAGCGTTAATCCACGAATAATTTTTTCACACATCTCTTAACAAAACACCGGAGGATATGACATCATTCGTACATAAAATTCGCATATTATTTTTATGCAAATTGACTGAACAATCATAACATAAATTCTTTAATATACCCACTCGGAACAGAGTCAGAACGAAAACCATGAAGCCCCAACTCACGTCTTAATTTTGCGTCAAATTCGTTGCAACGGTCAACCGGGTCGGTACAGATTGATAAACATGAGAACCAATTGCCTTATTTACGTGCCATTTGTCGGCACCCTGTGGATTATCCTTATCGGTTAGAGGCAAAATCGAGTTGTGAATTGAGGCTTTAATGTGTTTACGCATAAGGAGCGTCGAGAATTTTGGATTGGCATGTAAAATTAGCTCTGCATTCAACTGCAGAAGCATATCAAAACATCTTTGCTAACATTTATTTTTGGTTTTTTATTATAAAATCGTCACATGAATGAAACCCAATTTATAAAGGATACACATATTTTATGTGAAATGAAGGACAAAAATATTTCCCTTCCCCCTATTTATACAATAAAATATACTTGTAAGTATTGTTTGCTTTTTCTTTAAAAAAAGTGGGTAGGTGTGTCAAAAAGTCTACACGTTTTTGTTATTGAACATTTTAAATTAAATTATATTATATACATTTCCAAGTTTAAAAAGTTATATTTTTCAATATAATATACCTTAAATACAGGATACTTACATAAGCAATACAACACATGTAATTTATTGCTAATTTGTACACCACCTGCCAGCACATCACATTACACTGCAATTTTGACACATTGGAAAACGGACAACAATCAAATATAATGGCACAACTAGCAGAAATTCAGTTCCATCAAAACAAACTGGAGGAGTCCTTCACAAAGCGGATGGCTGAACTTGAAGCTCAGCTCAACTCGGGCGGTCCGGCCAAGGACACAGTTGCAAGGGTGGCTGAAGAGTTTCGCACTTTCCGGGAGCTGATGTTTAACATGTTGCGGTTGCTTCGACAACAAATCACTGAGTGCTCCAACATGGTTGATGTCATGGAGACAAGGCATCGGCGGAAAGCTCTTATCTTCCTCGGAGTTGCTGAGTGTGAAAATGAAGACTGCGTTTCAGTTGTACATGACATCATGGGCAAGAGGTTGTCACTTAATGACACTCAGTCTGCCATCAGTGTTTGCCACAGAATTGGAACTCCGGGCAAAGAACATCACCGACCAATTCTTGCATGGTTCAGTAGTGCGGAGTCGAGGTCTGCTGTTTGGAGAGCGAAGTCGAGGCTAAAGGGGTCATCCATAGCGGTTAAGGAGTTCCTGACCAAACCCCGACAGGCAGTATTCGGCAGAGCTAGACAACACTTTGGCGTACGCTCGTGTTGGTCGCAAGACGGCGTAATCGTCGTGAAAGTCGCAGACGGCAGCCGCCGAAAGGTCGTAAATATGGACGAGCTGATCTCTCTGACCGCGAAGTACCCCAAGGTTATAGAGGCTTCTTCAGCAGCAGCCAGCGGTGGAAGCGGTAGCGCAGGTGTGTCAGGTGCGAATTCAAAGGGTCGAAAGAATTGATAATTTTGTTCCCTGTTACGCTATAGTGATGGTTCGCAACTTGTATTGTTTTGTTTTTGTCACTTTTTGTCTAGTTTTTTACTTTTATTTTGTTTTACCCACATTTAAATAGTCATAAACATGTTTTGCTTTCATTAACTATTAGTGACATAACTGACAGTGACAAGTGTCATTATGGTTGAAATTTATAGTTGCGTTCCGTAACTGCTTCTTTTTTGCTTTTGTCAGTTACGTTTAGTTTCATTTTATTGTTTTGTTTCGTTTTGTTTTACTTTTATCTATTGTTTTAATGTTAAAATTTTTTTGTATGTGAGTCTGCTGGCGGGTGGTGCAGAGACGAACTAATTGCATAGACTCCTGTAGGTTCTTATTATATACATCATTATTATATTATATTTTTATTATACTTACTTATATACTATTATATTACTATGTATTCAGATGACTCATTTATGTCTGCTAATGAATCTGTTTCCATCTCAAGCGATGATAGTTTCTGTTCTGTGACTGGTACACTCGGTGACCTGGTACAGCAATCTTTCAACCATACATCTCACAAGTATTTTAACGTGTGTCATATTAACGCACAGAGTGTACCCAGTCACTACAGTGAGCTGTCGGCAACATTTACCGACGTTAACGTTCATGCCATCCTGATTTCCGAGAGCTGGTTCAAACCTCATCTTCCTTCTTCATCTTACCCTCTCCCTGGTTTTGTTCTTATCCGGAACGATCGAGTGGATAAAAGAGGGGGTGGGGTCGCTATCTATCTTCGATCTGATTTTTCGTATAAAATTGTTGCCTCGTCTCCTGGTCACTATTCTGCTTCTGTGGAATATCTCTTCCTTGAGGTTTGTGTCAAGGGAGCTAAATGTTTACTTGGTGTTGTATATTGTCCTCCGTCTATCGACTACTTCTCCAGTATCGAATCGGTACTGGAATCTTTAGGGTCCGAATATGCACATCACGTCATCATGGGAGATTTCAATACTGACCTTTTATCCCATTCCTCACCCCGTTCTCAAAAACTTCTTGACATCATTGAGTCCACCAGTCTGCACACACTACCATTGCAAGCCACTCACCATAATATTGATGGTAACGATACCTGGTTGGACCTAATCCTTACCTCCTCCCCTTCCCTCGTTGCTAGTCATGGTCAACATCCTGCTCCCGGTTTTTCTCATCATGACCTCATCTTCCTGTCTTATATCCTAAAACCTCCCAAATCCCCACCTAAAGTATTGCACCTGCGTTGCTTCGGGCGTATGGATGTAGACAAATTATGCAGCGACGCTGCTGCAATTAATTGGGGTCGAGTGATGGAGGCCTCTACAGTGGATGAAAAAGTCCACATTTTTAATGAATCTCTTATCCACCTGTATGATGTGCATGCCCCCATTAAGAGAATAAAGCTGAAACGACCTCCTGCGCCTTGGATGACGAGGGGTATTCGGATGGCGATGAGACGTAGGGACCGGATATTTCGCAAATTTCGGAAGGACCGCACCGACGACAACTGGAACCAGTTTAAGGTTGCAAGGAATCGGTGTAATCAGATGATACGTGATGCTAAACGCCGCCATATTCTTCAAAACATTACTTCCTCTACTCCCGCCAATATCTGGAAGTTCCTTGGCTCTCTAGGTATTGGTAAACAGCGACACATAGAGCTGCATAAAACATTTGGTTTGGATGATATCAACCGTCATTTCACATCTACAACTCCGATTGATCACCAAACCAAATGTCGCACTCTAAACTACCTAGCTGGTTTACCCCGTCCCAACATTGATCCTTTTCACTTTTCTCCAGTTGCTGAGGATGAGATCAAAAAGATAATACTGACTATTAAATCAAACTCTGTGGGCTACGACAATATCAGTCGTCGTATGATACTCCCTATCCTGGACCACCTTCTCCCACCCATTTCCCATATCGTTAATTTCTCCCTCTATACAGGCTGTTTTCCATTGATATGGCGAAAGGCCTTTGTAATTCCGATTCCCAAAATCCCTAATCCGACTCTTGTTAACCATTACCGTCCTATATCCATACTCCCATTCCTTTCCAAAGTACTTGAAGCCTGTGCCCACAAACAATTATCTAGTTTTGTGTACCGCAATAATTTGCTAAGCCCACAGCAATCTGGGTTTAGGCCGGGCCACAGTACTGTGTCTGCACTCCTTAAAGTGACTGGCGATGTGCGGGCGGGCATGGAGGACGCTAAAGTCACTGTTTTGACTTTAGTTGACTTTTCGAACGCCTTCAACACCGTCAGTCACGATATCCTAATAGCCATCCTCTCCTACTTTATGATCTCTTCCGAAGCACTGGAATGGTTCTCGAGTTATCTTCAAGGGCGTCAGCAGTCAGTCCACCTGGATGATTCTTCATCTATATGGTGTGATCTTGGCTCTGGTGTTCCTCAAGGTGGCATTCTTTCTCCTATGTTGTTTTCAATTTTTATTAATCTCATAACCCAAAACCTTCAGTGTACGTATCATTTGTATGCTGACGACTTGCAACTTTACACACAGGAGAGCGTTGATTGTGTCCTAACAGCGATTAACAATATAAATGGCGACTTGGAATTTATTAAAGACTGGTCAGATAGGTTTGGTTTGTCGGTTAATCCAAGTAAGTGCCAGGCGATCATTTTGGGCAGTAAACAGATGCTAAATAGATTAGACACATCAACGCTCCCACCAGTCATTTTTAACAATGCTGTCATAACTCTAAGTACGCATGTCAAAGACTTAGGCTTATACATTGACTCCTCTTTGAACTGGCAAGTCCAAGCTACCAGTGTCAGCCAAAGAGTCACAGGTACCCTTCGTGCTCTTTATCGCCTGAAGAACTTCCTCCCATCCAAGACTAAGGTGATGCTTGTGCAAACTTTAGTCCTCCCTTTAATTGACTATGGTGACGTGTGCTATTTGGACCTGAATGCAGACCTTCTCAATAAATTCGATCGTCTTCTTAATAACTGCATTCGATTCATCTATAACCTTCGCAAGTATGACCAAGTGTCTACCTTTCGTTCACAATTGAATTGGTTACCTATTCGTCAGCGTCGTAGCTTACGCTCTCTCACTACCCTCTTTTCCTTTCTTATGTCTCCCACTCCCCCCTCCTACCTAACACACTACTTTCAGTACTTGTGCAATAATCACAACAGAAACCTTCGTTCTTCCAATAATCTACTTCTACTATGTCCTTCTCACAGCTCGAATTTTGTTGGTTCTTCATTTCCTGTACAATCCGCACTTCTTTGGAATGCTTTGCCTCTGGAAATCAGGATGTCCACTAACCGTTTCACGTTTAAGGTGAAAGTGCGGGAACTCCTTATAAATAAAAAGGCAGATTCATCACAATGATTTAGTTGATATTTATTGTATATATATATATATATATGTATGTATTTATATTTATTGTATATGTGTATGGTTTTGGTATGTATCATATTTTAAAATTATTTATCTCTCTCTCTCTAACTTGTTTACTTCGAATGCACCTACTTTTATTTATCTCTGCACCACCCTTAATGGTTGACTGGTAGAGAATGCCTTTGGCATTAAGTCCGCCTATGTACTTTTTGTATATGAAGTTGAATAAATAAAAAAAATAAATAAATATTGTTTGTATTTTGATCGCCGAGTGAAGAAAATGTATTGGGGGTAATATAAGTTCGATCCCGGATGGTACCAATGTGAAAACAGATGATTTACTAACTGCTGTCGTGGGAGATCCACATGTCTTAGAAATTATTCTCCTAAAACATGTGGATTCGCACCATCAAATTGATTTCGCGTATACATACTTAGTTGAAATCTCAGATTGTACGATTTCCCAGAATGTTGAATTAGGTCCACGTCTATGGATTCTATTAACTCAGCAGACAGAAGAGAAGAAAAGTGCAAAGCAGAAAAATAAATTATATGGGTTTGATATTAAATCTAAAATTTTAAGAAGAAGATATCTTTACTTAAAGTCAACAAAATATATAATAAAGTAATTTCCTACATATTAAATTCCTCACAATGACAGTAAATGAAGCGTCATTTTCCAAATCATATTGCCTAATAACCAATTTATAAAGAGCAGAATCGTTCAGAATACATTTACATATTCCATGACGATCCAAATGGGTCTAATAAACAAATGTAATCGTAACCTCAAATGTGCCGATATTCAAATCATAAGCAAACAAAGGCACGATCTTGTAAAAGGTAAGAATCCAATTTAAATTAAACGGTTACGGAAAATATCTATAAACTATTTGAGTGACGACTTCCACTAATATGATCACAAAATACATGAATTTTAATGAATCACTCGGTTATATATATATATAATAATATAACTGATGATCAAAACCCAAAATGATATTTAATCGATACAAATACGTTTAAAATTTGCATAGAAACGAGTATAACTTGACGATTATATTACTCGCATTCTCATCGATTAAGTTCGTGTAGGCTGTACTTGTTCACACATGTTTTATCAAAAAAACATTTAAAAAACGGTGTCAATTTCACAACAATGTATGAAAAAATATACGGCGTGATAGGTTCCCATAAAATCATAAGCAGATTCGAAATGTAAGCACATTAAGTTATCAGCCAAATTATCTCGTTGTATGCTACAATATTTATTTGTTTCTTATTGAGGACGGGTTTGGCCGACTGTGGGTAGAGTCTTCTCTCCCAATTAGGTGGTTATTGACGTTTTACTGTTATCAGGTTAATCTTGAAATGAGAAGCCGTATTTATAGTGCCATTGAATTCTGTGCAGACATAATACTTTCACTCAACACTTTTATTTTATTTATTAAAATTTTCAGATCTTATATCAGCTGAATTTTAAGTTAAATATGAAATGAGTTCTTCAGTAATTTATTTTAAGCCAATTTTAATATTAAAATTGTTTTTATCATGAACACGTCGAATGTTAAATTTATCAATGATTACAAATATTTACTGTGTACAGTATAACTTAAGTAATAAAGTTTTAAGTACGGAACAACATGGATCATCCCACACTATAGATAAGAGTGCGCTGCAACACAGCTAAAGTCGACATTTATCCCAAAAAGGGAAGCTGTTAATAGAGTCATTCAACGTTACCGGCCGAATTATCTACAAAGAGAGAAGTCAGTCCAGTGTCGGTCGGAAATATAAATTTATTTGGTGGTTGTCGCCGTGACACGGGCGCCCGCGCCTCTATCTCGCCGCGTAATCTTGAACATTGGCGTTAAAGAATTTAAATTATACGCTGATACAAATGAACGGGCGAACCCGCCTTATTTATTACCTTAATCCAAATTATATTGACTAGGTTTCTTCGATTGGGATACGTCGTCACTCGATACATATTATGTTGATAACGTCGAATGACTGGATTATTTAAGCTTCGATTACTGACTGTGTATGTTGAAATTTTTTACGGCTGTTAACATTAGTGTCAATATCAATATTAAAACTGTTATGAGCAGTCATATTCTAGAAGGGAGACTGTTAAGTTTATTTTCCATCTTATATAATATGTGTATTTAGTTTTAAAGTAAATAAAGAAATACTGAATGTCCGAGAATTTGACATTTTATAGTTCTCGATGATATTTGCCGTATGCGCAAACGAATCAGGGTAGACTACGACCTCTTTCTTCACATTTTAGAAAGAAAGAAAGAAAAAACTTTTATTAAGATAGCGAGCACAAGACAATATTTTAAAAAAATACTTTTTTTTTGGTACCTATGTCAGGTTCCAAAAAAAATAAAACACAATGTACGAACGAAACATAAGCTTTTGCTCAGTTTGGGGCCAAAGAAAAGCTCACTATTGTTTTATATAGTATTTAAAAATAATATAAATGATTAAATTTAGTAATTTGAGAAGAAAACTTTGTCTAATGAGTCATCAATCATGATCGTAACAAAAAAGGTGTCTAGTTTAGTATGTTGTGGGACATAAGTGCTCCGCGCTGATTTTCAATTTGAACCTGTTTTTGATGCGCATGCCACAATCAGCAGACAATAGAATTAATCCATTTATTATGTAGGTAGATATAATTACTTCAAATAGGTAATACGTAAAACAAACAAAATAAATAAATTAAAATAAACGGATCGTTATTGTATAGGTTGATTATATAATAATATAAATAATAAATTAATGAATGTATTACCTACTACTACTAGGACCGAACGATGTGGAACCTTGGAGGAGGCCTATGTCCAGCAGTGGACGTCTTATGGTCGAGATGGATGGATGGATTGGCAAGGGTCTTGATTGACGCCCACATGACTCTTCCCTTTTGTGTGATAATTACTTTTGTTAGATAAAATTTAAAACTATTCTTAATTTCACAGACCTTAGGCGTGGTGATATATTGTTTCAACAGCAAGTGGCAGCCAATATATCGAAAAGATCCTCTGAATGCAGTAGTTTTATACCGAGGCATCGACAGCAGATCTGACATGGAGCGTCCGGATAGTGTTCGAATCTCCAATTAAGCTTATCAAAGAGATGACAAATGCGTGGCCAGCTAACAGTCAGAACAGAGATGTTTTCATATTTTTTATGTCATCTTTCGTAGGCCTATTTTCTTCACTTCAGACGTTACGGACACCGGTCGCAGATCTTTCGACTCCATCAAAATACCCTGATGTTAATGTTTTTTTAATTCGGCACCCGCAAATGGTACCCCTGATATTACAAGCATCTATAGGCTACGGTAACTGCTTACCATTAAGGATACCGTATGCTTGTTTGCCATCAATGCCAACCAGTTAATTCTCTCTTTATAGTAACTCAAGCTTCTTTCAAAAGCTCGTAAGACATGGTCTGCTAGGCTTTTGTATAGTAATCTCACGTTTAATTATAATCTCGTCTGAATATGTTAAAGTTTTAAGGTCTACGATGACGTATGTTTGTCTAGAAAATATCTATTAATTTGTGACTTAGGTAAAACACTGGCAATACCGAGACACCGAATGCAAATGCCTGATATTATTAAGTGTTTTATATTCACAATCGTTGATCGTATATCAAATGAAGCGTCAAATTGTACTATAAATTCCAATTACTAATATCTCTGTTCGCCGAACACTAATTAAGTGTAGCAACCAATTCACGCTTGCGCATCGATCGAGCGACGCCCCAAGACACCATTAGTCTTGCTACTATACATTACTTCTGCAGACGTAAACATTATGCAGATATGGACAATATTGCAAATGAAAACGATACCTACGATGAAAGGGAATTTGTTATACGTTTCATTATTTTTACTGCCAGTACCAGCGTTGGTCATGAACACAGTTTTGAATTGGGCAAGTTTATATGTTACAAGAAAAACAGAAAACAGGGGAAGTATTTGTTTGAAGTTTTGAATTCAATTTTTAATAAAATGTTAAGAGAGGTAGGGCTTCATACAAACGAGCAAGCCCGACTGAGGAAGGACCTTCACCTTACAGAAGACCACAGCCAAAAAACTACACACAGCGGTGTAAATGTGTTCCTGTGTGAGTACAGGTTTCAAGCGCTCATTTACTGATGCGTTTTAAAATAAGTTGATATTAAAAAAAAAATATTTTTAAACAAGCTTTTATAGTGTATCTATTAATTAATGAGTGTTTATGCATAAAATTTTCTTAAAAGAGCCTACACATGTCGCGGCTGTCTTATTTGACTATCTTTGAACATAAACTTCACACACTGAACTCCACCTAGAAATCGTCAAGAAGAAGAGTTGGCATGACCACCTTCCGACTTTATCGGCACGTCCTAAACACCCATATAAGAATACATTACTTATCAAAATAAATCCAAACACTCAAACATGACACAGCTATCTTGTTTCGTTAAAAAGTTGCCATGGCCACCTTCCGACGTCATCACCACGTCCTGGAAACCAATCTAGCAATACATTACTTGTCAAAATTAATCCAAAACACTAAAACACGACACAGCTATCTTGTTTCGTTGAAGACTTGCGATGGCCACCTTCCGGCTTCACCATTTTGTCCTGAACGCCCATCTTAGCATATAATACTCGTTAAGATAAATCTAAAACACCCAAACACGACACGGCGTTCTTGTTTCGTTGAAAAGTTCCTATGGCCACCTTACGACTGCATCATCAGACCAGCTCCATGGCACCATATTATTGCATTGTCACCGAAGTTACGTCGGTAAACCAAATTTCAACTCCACAAACACCGAGAAGTGCTTCAAATCAAGCTTACAAGATTTTACCCTAACATACATTGCAAGCTAATAATAAAAGGCGTGCTCTATCATAAAGCCATAGTGCAAAAAATAGGTCGGCAACACGCAAGTGATACCTCTGGTATTGCAAGCGTACATAGGTACCTACGGTAACTGCTTAACATAAGGCGGACCGCATGCTTGTTTGCCACCTAAGTAGTATAAAAAAGTAGAAATAGCTACGACTGGTACGAATGGTCAATTTCAAAAATAATGCAATAAATTATTATAATAAGTACGTTTATTTTCATCAAATGAGAGCACGAAATACAGAAAAACAACAATCATTATAAGGAAATATCTTAATTAAAAAAGTGGGAGCGGTGGATTATTCAATTTCATTCGCAAGCTACGTTTCTCTTCTAAAACTTTTTTTAAATCATTAATATTCTTTCTTGCTGTATGGCTTAAAGTCACTGGGTTTATTTTTTTATTATATTTACGTATTTGCGCGTGTTCTTCCATGTACTTTTCAATATTATTCTTCGTTTCTTCCATTTCCTTCTTGGCTTGCTGTTTTTCTTCGGCGATAGCTTTTCTTTTGTTTTCAAGTTCATCTTTTACTCCTATTTTCATGGCACTTAACCTTTCTTGCAGTTCAGCTATAGACATTTCACAAAGCAGACCCAATCTAGCTGTATCAGTTAAATCTATAATTTTCGGCACTTTGGCTTTCTTTGCAATTATCTCTAGAGCCTTTATTTCTTTTATCATTTTAATTCTACGCTCCAATTCTTCTTGTTTCACTTGCAAAGCCTTTGCCACCCTCATTTCTGATTCTTTCTTTAGCATTTCTGCAGTTTCTCTTTTCCTTACAGCAATTTCATTTTTGGCTGTAATTAGGTTCAATTCCATAATAGACTGCTTTTCTATTTGTTTTTTATTTTTATCCATTTCAAGTCTCCTCCATCTTTCGATTTCTTCATTCCAGCTCTGCTTTTCTTTTAAAAACTCTTCATATTTTTTTTTGTTCTCATCTATCAACTTCTTTTTGGAGAGTACGGCTTCTTCATAAGTAATTAAACCCGTCAAATGTTTCCTTTCTATATCTAATAATCGTTCTCGTTCTCTTTCTTGTCTCTCTTGTTCAGCGATTTCTTCAATTTTGCTAGTATTTCTATAACAAATAACATTTCTGAGCCATTGTATTTCTTCTTCTTCCTCCATCTGAATTCTTTTGCTTAGCCTTTTAACTGAAGTAGCGGTTTCTTTCACCACTGGTACACGTTTTGAAACATAATTTTGCCTTGGTCTTGTGAAAGATTTAGATAAAGCGTTTTCAATTTCATCTTTGATATTAGAAAGTCTCACCCAATACTTATCAGACTTTGCTGCTTGTGCATAGCGCAAGTCTTTATTCTTGACATCATTTAAAAGATTGGCAGCTTTTTGTTTATTTTTTTCATGAATTTGTTTTAGTTTTTTATCAATAGTACTTTTTGTAAGCATTCTTTGTTTCTTGTTTCGGGTAATAAAGGAGTTTGGTGGTGTTACAGGCAAAGTAAGCTGCTGGGAGGCAGCTGTAGGAACGGAAGTCATTACTTCTTTAGATTTTCGATTCAATACATTCGGTTGCACTGGTATTGTCAGGGGTCTAATTTTTTTGGTTTCAGTTTTTTTCACATATGCTGCGTAGTTATGTGCCATTTCACCAATATAAGGTTGCCATTCAAAAATTGGCCGTATTATTTTTTCGGTTATAAAATTGGTATCATAGTGTGTTTGCGCTACTTGAGAAATGAAAGTTAAAACCTCATTATTGCTTAAAAATTTTGTGAATGTATCCAACAAAGTCTTAGACAGATTAAAAAGGCATTTGTAAAGATATTGCATATCCTTAGGTTCCATTCGAAAAATGATAGCATGAAATAGTATCATAAAATATTCTTGTTCTTCTTCTGATAGTTCTTCGTATAAATGAGATGCGACTTCCCTCAAAAACTCACCATGTTTCTGAAAGCTCAAAAAAGTCTCTGCTATCCATGACACTTTTATGTCCTCAATATTCTCCGGACATTTTTCTATGTAAGTCTTCATGTACTCATACGGTGATAATTCACTTGCATTATTGTAGTCGGTAATTATCATTCTTAGCATTTTCACATTTACAGATGTGTGGTAGTAAACCATGTTTGTGAGTTTACTACTTTAGAGGTCTCAGGGAACGAAATGAAAACATAGCACAAAAAACAAACAGTAAGTACATCGAAATATCACATTGTACTAACAAGACAAATAATTTTGTTGACAATTATGTACAAACGAAACATATTGATTTATATGACCAGTAAGAAGTGACAAATTGTATGTAGAACTCGATGAACGTAAACTATTTTTAAATATTAATAGAACTCTTTTGTTTTCAAAGCCACGACCAACACGGTTTACATTTTTTTTTATAATAGTAACTATAAACTATTTTGGTTATGCGTTTTGAAAGAAACGTTTTCCTATCCCAGGGATATTCCATCATGCAGCCCTTTTTTTATTCTATCAAGGAGGCAAACAAGCATACGGCCTGCCTAATGGCCGTATGCTTGTTTGCCTCCTTGGTAGTATAAAAGAAGTATTAGAATGATTCAAAGAACTTTTACTTCAAGTAACTATGAAGGAAAATCTACATCGTTATGAAACCTACGTGTTTTAGAAGAGAATCTAAAGGCTTACTTAAACCCCGTTCTGCTTTCTTGATAGAGTAGAGGAGAACGGAAGCAGCGGGAGATACATTATATCGGTTGAGGAGCTCGTAACGCTAATGGTGCGGATCGATGGATCTGCAAGTTTAAGCAAGCTTGCCGCGGACAGTCAGTAGATGGGTAACCATTTTCAAAAATCACAGTACGACACCTACATACGTGCCTCACAAATCACATAACGTCGTTAGTTCTATGCCTGATCTCTCTCCGGTCGTGTCGGATTGTCGTCTCATCACACTATGAGAATGAAGGTATAGTAAAAGCACCTGTGTTTACGCATACACTTGTGCACTATAATATATCCCGCGTATTTGGCTAATCTGAGTTGAGAATGGCCACCATGATCAAATTCTCAAGGTCTAGATGACTATTATCATATCGGTTGCTATTATTATGACTCGTACGATATTAAAATTAAGAAACTCTCAACAAAAGGGCAGTAAGTAAATCAATCGTCGGTCAAACGTTCAGTTCATCATACATTCCTTTCAATCATTCCTGTGCCGACGGGAGTATTTAATTAGGTAGCCGGTGTTTTCGCTGGGTGCGTCATTAATCAATCAAGTTTGGACGCAAGGTATTATTCGATAGGTCGACACCTCACCCACTTCGATACAAAGTGCAAGTCAGAAGAACCCTCTTAAAATATAATAATCGTGTTAAACACAACTATAAAAGGCATATTCGATTAGAGGTATTTTAAATAGGTTCCTGTCTCGTTATCTTGCAGCTATTGTCGGCGGTAACAAGCCATCGCTGGATGGTTTTTGTTCTCTCACTTTAATTACTCTCGCTACAATGCTGGTAACTAGAAGTCCCATTTTAATAGATCTTTGGAATTTCTTTTATGGGAATTTGTTAAGTATCTTGTAATTATTTATTAGCTGTATGGCAATTAGATATCACATCTCTGTAAGAAGGTTAAAATTCCCAGTGGTAGCACAAAGTCAAGAAGTAAGCGGTAGTTTACCTCCCTACACCCGCCTTGGGCATTATCATAAGCTATCGATCTGGTGCCTTATCTCTCCCCGATTTAAATTACTGAAATAAACAGTGCACCTGTGTTTGTACGCTCACTTACGCACTATAATATGTTCTAATCTCTCTCTACATAGTAAAGACACTGTCGCATTGTCAAAATAAATACCTACCGCTCATGACCAGGGCGCTCGCGTACCGGTACCCTGCTCGTTATGTTGCCTGCCCGTACTTATATGCCGACTAAATCGGTCGTGAACCGTAGGTATTTGCATATTTTGACAGATTGCGGCAATGTTACTTTTTACACTATGTCATAGGTTCATTGCCTTAGATCTCAGAAATCCTGAACCAATTTTAACAAGAAGACAATTTGAAAACTCATATTAATTTCAAAACAGTAGACAAAGCCGCGATACAAACGTAATATTATAAATCACTCGTCTGCATTCTATCATCAATTAAATGGGATCTTCGTAAGTACATCCATTCTCACTTGTAAGAAAGCGGTGGCTTATTGACTCTGTCAAAATTAATTCAGCTTTGAACACAAATCAATTTCAACATAATATTAGCTGTCAGGGCATGTCAAATTACCATCTTTAATTAACGATACGACTGTGCGTTCTCACGTCGCGTCATATAAATATCTAATGATCCACGATTGTATGTACGCTATCTATATTGTTATTTAAAACTATTG
The DNA here is from genome assembly GCA_947095525.1 of Trisateles emortualis. Lineage (NCBI taxonomy): Eukaryota > Metazoa > Arthropoda > Insecta > Lepidoptera > Erebidae > Trisateles > Trisateles emortualis. Next base: position 11,072,587 of record OX352736.1, on the reverse strand, counting down.
TGCTTTATTTTACTTTTGAGTATTTGAAATTGGAGTGTGTGGTTGTGATGGAATTTTATAGTTTGACTCAAATATGGCTCTAGAATGAACTAAATGCTGAACTGTTTCTTGAGTGCTACGACATTTCCTTCTTCAACCGAGGTTTGTAAAAATCGTTTTTTACGGCAGGCATTGAATTGGATGTACCTCTGACATTGCTAAAATCACTTATTATCAGGTAGGCCGCGGGCATGTTAGCCACTTTTGGCTATAACAATAGAATTTTATTTTTATTTTGGTTGCAGAATAATATTTATGGAGGTCATAAGTTAAGAAAAAGGTTAGTCAGAAAGTAGCCAATTTACCTACTAGTTTGCTGATAAAGGTGGTGAAAAAAACTGGCAGAAAACGCAGCCACTCTTTTTAATTGCCAGATCAATCTTTTCTAAGTTATAATAGGTACGCGGTGTAGCTAGTACTCAATGCAATAAAAAATAAGCCAAAAATAGTGTGATGTACAAAAGGAGTAAGGCAAAAATAGTATATCGGATCACGTTATTAGACTATTAACTCTGTAAACTATTAATATAATTTCCCTAAGTTAATTATGTTAAACGTTACAGAGATTATAACGATTTCGATCGTAGTGTAGCAATAGTATTAGAATAATATCCCGACACAACATTCGTATCCGAGACGGCAGTTAGGCATGCACTGCGCTACCGCGGCAAGTTTTAAGTTATAACATCATTAAAATTAAAAAATGAAGCATGAAATAAAGTTAAACATATTTAAAAACTCATATATTACACTCATTAAATGAAAGGAAACAATTAGCAAGGTGAGATGTGCGTATAATGGACGCGATTTTTCCTCCCGTATCGCGCCACACCTTGTTCTCGCAGGTGTTATAATACAATACCTCCTTTCTTACCAGTCAGTAACGTACATAATATGTTATATTCATATTTGAATACTGCATGAGGGTAGGCGTACAACCTACTTAAATAGGTTTAATAATTATGTATTACGACAACTCACACACGGCCATCTGAACCTTTGCAAAAATGTTGTTTGGTAATATGTCAATTTTCGTCTTTAGAAATCACAGTCGATAAGCAAAACTTGCGTATAAGTTTCTCTCTAACAAATTTTCTATGCTGCAATATCTACGTATTGCACCATGCAAGCGAGGAAATCCGACTGGGGAAGGATTTCCAATTTACAGAAGACCACAGCCAAATAACTACATACAGCAGTGTTGTTGTGTTCCTGTGTGTGAGTACAGGTCTCTAGCGCTCATTTAGGGAAGCAATTTGAAAGAAATGTTTTCCTATTCCAGTGATACTACAACTTAAAGCCCTAATATAAAAAAAGGTCCATAGGCTATGGTAACTGCTTCAAATCAGGCGGGCCGTATACCACCTAAATAGTAAATAATTATACCTTTCCATTCAGAGAATACGCAAACATTATTTTATTGAATCACATAATGTATGAAAGGTCAACGTTTATATAATACATACAATTTTAGCTAGTTACTGATGTATGCTTAAAAGTAAATTAAGTATAATAATATGAATTAACGTCTATACATAATTAATCTTGGGCCGGAGTACTTTAAGTACTAAGTAAAAGCTTCAGTGAATCTGCCAGGATGTTTTTAGTTTTCTTTTTTTTATAGACACTTCAATAGGTTTCTAGTGCATCAATCGCGTGTTGCCGATTCGTTAAATTATCTAGATACTTTTATAATATATGTATATATAATAAAGTAGCAAATAAACACTGCTTCGTCTGATGGTCTTACCGCCATAACCAATTTTTATGCAATACAGCAGTATCATTTGGGCATTGCCTTAAGAAAATCGCCATTTAGTAGCAGTATAAATATTTAATGTTATATAGAATATTTAATTTTAGGACAAAATTTAGCTTTTACTAACGTTCTCACCATAGGGGTATTTTGTTCAAAAATGTTAACATAAAAATCGCTGCTCGGTGTTCTGCTTTAGTGACCAGACACCATTAGGCTGCGGTTCCACTGAGGTGGAGCGAACCGCGATTAACCAATCGGAGCGGGGGCTGAGCTGTGAAAAGAGGTAGATGTGTGGATTTCAAGCCATATAATTGGTGAATCGCGGTCCGCTCCGCTCCACTCCGCCTCAGTGGAACCGCAGCCTTACGTAGGCGTAACTGTCAGCGTCACATACAGCATGTCAAGCGTCCATATACAATACTACGCGTTTAAGTACAGTGTTGAGTGTACCCACTGATCATCAAATATTCAGCGGGTCCTGACCGCAGTGGTATTATATCGGAACGTACGGAAGGGACTTTAAAAGTCTGTCCCGACTGTTGACAATCTATAGATGGCAGAGACCTATGTAGGAGACCAGAACAACTCTGTCATTTGGTTGGCCACTAACCACCCGATAAAGAAAAAAAAGCTGCATTAGACTTGTTTTTACACTAGTGTGTCGCCCCCAACTGTAAGCCCACAACTCATGAGTGAACGAATTCGCTCATGTTCGGACTTAAAAATAAACCAAATTTTACGACCGATGCGACGTTCGACGTTCCGATCAACAATACTCGAGTTATCGTCAAACACACCTTATAGGTATACATACATACATACGCCAGATTGTAGACTCGGAGAACATCAATCGCTCGTTAAAAAAACTGATGTAGATTTTTTTTTTTCATAGGCACTTATCCTGCGATATTAATCTATCTATCAACTATCTAACTATCTGATGTAGATGAAAATAGTGTTTAAATCATCGCCAAGATAAAATGTTAAGTGGTTAGGGCAAGCGGTCGTCGGTCGTCACGAAAGGTTACCGATCAGTTTTATTTATCGACTTCTTTGTCACGACATGACTTCACCGAAACTTCGCTCATTATGTGCAGCACTTCTTTGTCATGATAGCTTTTTATGGTTTTATAATAAAGACTATGCTTATAGTAATATCAAGTTATATGTCCGTGTAGTGACAGATTAAGAATACAAATGTCACCACCCCATTCCATCCCATGGGTGTCGTAAGAGTCGACTAAGGGAGTAAATCAGGCAGACAATATCCACTGCAAGAGTGGTAAAACTCGAAACAAAACCCTTTACCAACCCGACTGGCCAGCGTGCTATATCCCTCTTAGTAGGCTAATATCCCTCCAAATTAATGGGGAAGACCCGTGCCCAGCAGTGGGACGTTTATGGGTTAAGTTGTATGTAATGTAGTAATATCATGTTACAAATATGATAGCGCTCATTTAGTTATGCGTTTTGGGAGAAACGTATTCCAATGCCGGGAATTTCTATCCTAAAGCCCTGGTGTAAAAAAATATCATCAACACGCCATTGATACCTCTGGTATTGCACGTGTCTATAGACTACGGTAACTGTTAACATAAGGCGGGCCGTATACTTGTTTGCCACTCAAGAAGCATAAAAGAAAGAAGTAGAAAAAAAAGTGAAACATTAGTGACATCTATTGTCAACTAAGTCGTAACTATTCTGTATTTTTTGTTGTTATGATGGTATCTCTCGAAAATGCTTGAGTCTTTATTAGCTTGATAGTTGATAATTGATATCGCAGGATAAGTGCCTATGAAAACAATTTGTTTTATCATTGTATTAAAAAAAACAACATTCATTGAAAAAACATTGTGAGAAAACTCACATATTGTCTTAGAAGTAATTCAAGAGGCATGTCTGATCCACCAACCGACATTGGGCAATGGCGTATTATGTTCTCTTGATAGTAGATTTGAGAACCGTGTCTAAGTGGGACATATGGGTTGCTACTATAGCTTAGCTTGCTTTAACTACAGATTCGGATTCTGATACTTAAAAGTCTTAAACAATATCAAATGAATATAACATCCTTCTAATATTATAAACGCGAAAGTTTGTAACAATGTGTGGATGTATGTTTGTTAATCTTACACGCAAAAACTACTGAACGGATCTAAATAAAATTTGGCACAGAGATAGATTATAGTCTGGAATAGCATAATAAGCTACTCTATATCGCGATAACCGACATCCACGTGGGCGGAGCCGCAGGCAACAGCTAGTCTAAAATAATGAATGTGGTAACCAACCATCACTATAATTAAAAGCGTCACTCATTATCTCTCTAAATTGATATAAAAAACTAATTGTCAGTAACTGAATCGTACAGAAGTCATCGATTATTATTATTTTCAATTGGAAAATATATTGGTAGCTTATTAACCAGGCCCACCTAAGGAGAGACTCCATCAATCTCTCTGAACAGTTACAAAGAAACTTAACAAAGAATTATAGCTCTTTATGTATGGGCGCTACTATGTAGAAAATTATTACTTCAATTTAATGACTGAGCCATGATTAGACATTGCCTATACCTTTTGTAAGTTTATTACATAAATCTTGATACAAGTAAAGGCAGTAACGTGAATGTCTTAAGCTCTAATGACGGTAACGTTCATTAAAAGGGCAGTTAAAATGTTAACTAACCGATCGGTTTAGTGTGCAAGCGTTGATGTTCAATATTAAAAAAAAACAGAATCATTATAAGTTTTTGATAGTTTTAATGGCATTTTTTCAATCAGTATGCTGAGTTGTAGACCATGTTGGCACAAGTAAACTTAATTATTTATATTTCACTTCATAAGTTTTTATATGTAATAATGTGCCAATTAAAGACTTCTTATTTTATTTATTTATTTATAGAAAACTAACAGCTCTCCTTTCTTTCTTTGAGTTCGTCAGAATTGGAAGCAGACTAAAACTAATAAAAAAGTAAGAAAAATAAATGTTTATCTTAATAATGGCTTCTTTTTTCGCCCAAGATACAAAAAAATATTCGATACAAATAGGTATTTGTGTAATCCACAGATAGTTGTTCCAAGTCTGGCTGTACCTGCTTTGTGCCGTGAATAGTTCTTCTCGAAACAGGACTTATGCTCCCTAGTGAGGAGAGTTCTTGTTGAAAAAGTATAAAAAACCTTTTTTTTTTGTTTTTATTCACAATCATTGTCACACAAAGTAAGAAACATCTTGTACTTTTGGAAACGATATAGTTTGAATAAAAAACAATAGATCAAAGTTACTGCGATTAAAAGTTGTTTTTTTTAATCACGACGCCTTCATTGTAGAGACATTAATGATAAAAATGTATTGAACCACGTGTGTTGACTAAAACTTGTTAACTTGATACAAACAATGTTAAAAAATGTTAATGCAATCTCCGTCAAGATAAGTTTGATGACCACCACTGTTATTTATTTGTTTAGTAATTTATATGAGGTTAGTTACTGTTTTATTGGACGTATTAAATCAAGGCCCAATAAGGCAGCCATTCATGTTTATTTTTACGGAGTTTCTGCTCGGTATGCCCAATAAATTATTTAACTTGGTCACTTTTATCACGGGCCCATGGTAACGTTTATCGAACGTTAATAGTGTGTGGATAGACTCGTCAGTGTTATTGACCTTTTTTTGCTTAAAGATGTGATGGAATTAATGGGTATGAATATGGAGTAATTATAAAGGGTTGGCATGGCGTTGTTTAGTCGCTGTTAGAAGAATATTTTTATGTTTAAAATGTGATGTATTTTTGGTGATATAGTGCGTATAAGGCTTTTATAAAAAAAGCTTTCGCACTAAGGTATAAGCCTTGTTTCGGAGGACTTAACCAACAATTAAAAGGTACGAGTACGCCCAGGTTTTTACAATTATGTGTGGATCAAACATGTGGAAATGGCGATGAGACCATCTAAACTATTAGATCAATCTTGCAGCTAAAAAAGTAACCAGGTAACTTTGACGTAAGTTCGTGCTATTAGTTTTTTACAAGTAGTAGAAATAATTAGTGAATCATTTCTAGGATGCACACAGGTTCAAGTGCTGCCTAGCTTTGATCAAAATTTAAATGTATAAAAATATTATAATATAGCGACGATCTTCACAAAGTAGCTGGGAGTAGATAGATGTGTAAAGCCGGGGATCGTGAAAAGTAGAGTGTATTTGGATACCTACAGCAGTGGACTGCGATTTGCTGATGATAATTATTATGATGAAAATATCAATATATCTTGAGATAACTCATACGCAGACATCTGATTCAAAAAAAGACAGAGTCTGTATTATGGATACCAGAAAACTAAGCAGTATACATACTTCTCTTCACAATTTGCACAAAAATTAATTTCTAAATACATATATCGCACCCCCCGCAGAATAAAGTCGTAAGCGCGGTTACCACCTTTTTAATGTTTTTGCATTTTCGTGATCTATAAGGTCAAATACATCTCTCAGATTTTTTTCAGATTTTTTAAAATAATATTAATAATAATATTAACATAAATTCTTTATTCCTCGGATGAAAAAAATACGTTCCTCCGTCGAACAAAATCGTAATAAACATTTACACTTTAGAAAAGTATGTTAAGAGCATGTAATACGACATGGCGGCTGTATACATCGAAATAAAATAAACCGTGTTAACTTGTAAGACGCGGTTACCACTTTATTCGCGAGAAGAAATTAACGTAGGTTTTCGTTATAGTCTTTTAATTCTCACCAAATCTACAAATTGAAAAGAATTTTGCACAAAGTAGGAGCATAAGGAAATTCACAATTATCATAGCAGTAGGGGAGGCCACGATGCTAAATGGGGATTTACTCGAGCGTCGTAGAGACCTATTGAGTTGCGAAACTTAGATGAAAAAAAGAAAAAAATGTTATATAATGTATCCTTTTTATCGATGGGGGAAGCAGCTATAGATTTTAAAATACGTAAAAAAAACGGTTGCATGGACATACTCGAGCGCGTCAGATATTGATAGCATCCATGTCCTACGTATTTTTAATAATGCATGTATGTTAATCTGATCGTTTGCATGATGGGGATGTTTTTCGCCCAAAGGTGGCAGCAGTACTCCATGTGAGGCCGGACTTGCGCTTTGTAGAGCAGCAGTCTTTGGCCCGCGGTGAAGTACCACTTTGCCCTGTTGAACACACCTAGATGCCAGCTTAGCCTTGTCTTTCCAAGTGATGTCGGAACTGTACGTCGCTGAAGATGTTGACGCCGAGGACGACGGCTGTGTCTTGGAATCGTGGAGCCACAGTGAATGGGGCTTTATTAGCGGTGAACGCGTAAACTTGTGGCTTACTGGGGTTAAATTGAACTAAATTTAGTCGTCCCCAATCAGAGACTCTGGAAAGAGTGCTACTAATTTCAGACACAAATGCTGTCATCAAGTTCTTTACCAAGCACGGAAAACCTCCTCAAACCATTTTAAAAGAGATGTCTTCTATTTACGGAGACTCGTGCCCTGGTAAAACCATGATTTAAAAGTGGCACAACCTCTTCAAGCTCGGCAGAGATTCACTAGAAGACGACCTCAGTGCAGGGCGGCCTATTGAAGCGATCACAGTCGTGTACACGACAATCTTGGCATGTCAAAAGTGTGCGCAAGGTGGGTACCGTGAATGCTTACGCCACATCAGAAGCAGCGACGAGTTGCGTGTTGTCAAGAGTTTATGGACCTCTGTGCTGAGAACAAAGAAGCCATTTTGGGCCGGATTGTGACTGGGGATAAATCTTTACCATTATGAGCATGAGTCGAAACCGGAGTTCATGCAGTGGCACAAAAAGGGTACACCACCTCCTAAGAAATTGGCTGGAAAGCTTATGGCGACGATTTTCTGGGATACAGAAAGAATTTTGTTGATAGATTAGAAGGGAAAGGGTGTCAATATAACCAGAGAATACTACGCTGCACTGCTAAAACAATTGCGAGATGCTGTGAAGGAGACGAGGCGGAGCAAATTGACCAAAAGGGTGCTGCTTTTATACGACAACGCACCCGTTCACAAGGCGCAAGTTGAGATGGCTGCCATACAAAAAGTGGGCTCCAAAATGTTGGAACATCCTCCACACATCATCATCCACACGTCATGTAATGGCAACAGAAACCAGAGTGGGGGCGGAGTTAGAGAGTAATAGATAGAGAATAAGTGAGAGAGGAATAGAAGGGAATATGGGAATGAGGCATCACAAAGCTGCACGTATTAAACTTAATCGACTAATTTTTGTTACATCGGCTTGTAGAAATCGTCATTATTATAATTATATTTTTTGTCTTTCTTGAATTATTTCCTACAAAATAAAAAAAAAATCAGCCACGCTCGAGAATGACGAGATGACATTTTTTTAAACAACTTTGCAGCCCTCCCCTTTCTTTACGTCACTCGCAAATTGTCAGATTAGTGGAATATACACTTTTTAGCATCTAATTAACTCACCCTACCTTAATCTGATGCGCTCGAGAATAAATGATGATTATTTTTTTTACTAATCTGATCCTTTAGCCTTGACGGGCGGCCATATGGTGCTCATATTTGGTGGAGGTACGTAACCAGGTACAAGGTATCCTTCTGTATATTAATCTGCCGCGCTTTAGTAAATCCCAAAATCCCTTCATGGGCTCCCCTGCTATAGCTACATTATTACTCTTGTAGAAAATGAGGCGCCATAAACCATAACGCACAAAGTCTACTTTATTTTTAATCGAAAGAAAGCCGTCATTATACATTACTGAATGTTATTAACGAGCATTTTTTACCGAATAAAGTGACTGTTGATTATTACGCTAATTGCGAGGACAACTTTTTGCCACGAATACAGTGGTAATAGATGATTACCAACAAGGTAATCATTTCAATTTATGGTATTATACGTTTTCCTTAATATTTAAGAGAATCTTATTAATATTTATTTTGTTTTGAAGTAATTTAAACAGAAAAAAAATTAGCTTTCATTTGACATCTCAATCATTTTGATAGGACGTATAGTTGCTAAATTATTCACTAAAAACGGTTTTTTAATTTTCCTGAAAAGTTGATATTTTCATCTTACGCCTTTATTCGGTGGGGGGTGCGATATATATTTATAAGTAAATTAAACATGCAATACAATATGTCGACATGTTAAGGAATAACGAGGTAATATCCATACTAATCTCACCGCACCTCAACTCTGGACCGCAGTTCGGCTCAACTCGTTCGAGTTTATTGATTGACAAGCGCACCATTCGATTAAATTCTCGCAACTCTACACACTTTACCTTTACACTGGCCTTCAGATACATCTACAATGAATTATTCTACCAACGATTACGAATCAATTTATCCTTATATAAATAAATCAATTTAATTAGGATAATTTGTATTTTTTTAAAGTATTTATTTGTGTATTAAAATTGACCATGATCTTGTAATTATTGGATAGGAGTAAGCTGCTAAATCTACGTATTAGTTATTTCATTGGATATTTACGGATACAAAAATTAAGATTTTTCGGCAAAATCCAGCAATATTGTAACTGTTGTATTTTTTTTGCTAGCCTCTTTTGTCTCACTCTACTAAATAAAGGTTTCCCTTTACCCTTGTTTGACACCTAGGTTACGATTCATATAATTATTATTTATATGGCCTACGTGATGGTAAGCCTTCTATCTTCTTCCGGTCTCGCCGCGAATACGTATGCTAATAATAATCCTTATTTATTTTATTATCGTCATTTATAAATAATGATCTCATATCCTTTAACTACACTAAATGTCGCCCATCGCTAAGAGAATTTCCAAATTACCTAATTAAGTTTATTAGCAAGTGGCAGCACTAATAAGGTAAATGTAAATTCGAGTTGTTACTTCCTAGTGATGTACATAAATCACAGTGTAACTTTTTATTGGACCCCAAAAAGAAGTTTGATCATGACGAACCATTCAAGTGTAATTGGGATCAGCGGCTTCACATAAAATATGAGTTCTTGGTCCGAGATGTTTTTATTGAGAACATAAACACTTTATTGTGTTTTTGTCCGATCGGTTCATACCACTTTATACACTGTTTGCATGTTTGCTACTTTAAAACTTGACTTTAAATATAATTATTTTCTTGATGTTGTCGTGGTTGATTATATTTTTAGGAAATGCAATTAGATTAGTAGATTAGTTTTTTAGGAAAACTAATGTATAAATGTGTATGAAATATTTTTTTATCTGTAGGTTTAGTCTAAACAGTTATCAAATTCCACAGAAATATTATATACAATGGTTTTCTTAAGAAACTAATCTTCATATAGCGGCCCTGTACAGCCATCTCCGTTGCCGTGTGTACCCTATGCCTATTATAAAAAACCCTTGTGTTTGTTTATCATAGGCCTGTAGGTAAGCATTTTTTGCAAGTTTAGATAAGACAGTTTTGAGTAATTTTCTTACTTGTCAAGAAAAACGGAAATGATTTAACGAAGATTGACAACCAAATTGCTAATACATATGTCAATAGGTCTATGTATAGTAGTGGACGTGTTTCGGTTGAGATGATATAATTGAATTATTATAATAACTATTTAATTGTCATTGTTTCTATAAAGATAGTTAAGAAAATAATAGTATATGAAGCTTATATTTGATAGGAATTTAGTGAGCAAGTCTGTCTGGGGAAGATACAAAATACCTCTACTACATACTTATTTATTTATTTATTTATTTAATTAAGGTTAGCCAACGATTACTTACACTTATACATTCAATAAATAATATCATAGAAAACATTCGTAAGCGTAGCAACCACTTAAAGGCTAACACCACATGCACTTAAATTGTTAACAATAAATAGAGTGAAGTAAATTATATAATATAACATGATTAAATTTAGTTACAAAACTTAAATTATAATTGAAATTAGATAGAATATAATTAAATAGGTTAATACAAAATTAAATTAATATAATAATTACAAATTAAATATTTCTATAAGACTAAGTAGCATCTTTAATGGCATTAACTATTGATTTTTAAATTAAATTGAGTTAATTTAGGAAGGGAATTTACTATAAAAATAATAATAATATTTCGGGACAGCTCACACACCGCCACCTGATCCCAAACTAGGCATAGCCTGTACTATGGTAACCAGACCACTGATAAACATACTTATATATTTCTAAATACATACATAATATAGATAAATTACACCCAAACACTATGTTATACATATAACGAAAGTGTTGCTCCTGGTACTTCAAATATTTATAGGCTACGGGAATTGCTTACCATTAAACAAGCTTTATTCTCTTTATTGACAAAAAATAGTAATATTTTTTATTTATTTATTGTCTTTAAAGAGTTACAATATAAAAGTTAGGTTCCCTAGTCCCCACGCTATGATTCCCTGTATCGTGGGGACTAGTCTCTTTCAATTCGTCGCATTTAGGCCACATTGTACTATTCAAAAGACACAAAATAGGTGTTAACAAAAATATGTAGACGATGTTGTTTTGTACAATTACGTGTAAGGACATCCTTGAACAGGTTGTGTATATACTATATACTTTATGTAAATATATAGGTAACTGTGACGAGAAAACATGTAAATATATACTGTACTGAAAAATAACTAAAAATAAACTGTATAGGTACTAATATTATTTCGTGAAAGTGTTTGTTAATTTGCCTCAGCAGCTCTCGGTTCTGCGAGAAGGGGCCGTACCAGAGAGGGACGGTGCTACACATGCTATATAATTCCGTCCCTCTCTGGTACGGCCCCTGCTGAATTGAGAGAGAGGAAGCTATAATAATAATAATAAATCTTTATTTTCTCTGCAACAATCAAAAACAAATAGGTATGTATGTGCATAAAAATTAAGCTTAGAACAATATTAAAAATTGGTTGTGGAGAGGCTGGTGCCTATAGTAGATATAATAACCCTGTAGTACAGGTCCCCACTTGGGAGTCGATTTGCAATTCCAAGCTATATAGCTCCGTCCGTCTTTATCGCTCGAACTACTCACGTTTTAACACTGCATGGTACGTCCCTACCCTATCATATACTATTATTTTAATTGAGACCGAATGCTGTGAATAACCTGAAGGTAGTTATGTCATGGCAGAAATGTTCTTAATGCCTGAAGGTAATTTCACTGGTTTGTCCTTTTGATATGGAGCAAAAATAAATGCCTATCATTTCCATATAACGGCTTTTGTAAAGCCACATGTAAAGCCTAGTAAAATAAGAATAAGTATTTTACTCTTCTACTTTTCCACTGCAGTTGCACACTTGTATTTTTTTTCCTTTTCCCCTCTAGATTTCCATTTCAGAAATTAGACATCCAGATTCCCATCTCAGCAATGAGACGTTCATTGCTGGTCATAGGCCTCCCCCAAGGTTTTTCACATCATTCGATCCTGAGCTGACCTTGTCCTCTAGATTTGCTTGAAGAAACTCACTATTGAGTTAAGCTAGCCTTTGTCTATGCTATGTAGTTATCTTTTGTGCGTGTAGGTATTTTTTAAAGTTACTTTGTACATATTATAAAGAATTTATAGGCAGATATATTTATTTGAATTTTTCATTTCATTGTAGGTAGATATTAGGCGGGTTAAGTTCGCCTTGTACCTAAAACTAGATGGAAAAATTTCTTAGACATTTTCTACAATTATTGACAAAAGTACGATACATCGTTAAAAGAATACAAAAATATAAATAAGTACCTACGACAGTTATAAACAATTTGAAAGTTTAAGATTTGCAAATTATTACAAAACGTTTAAAGAAGCTATTTTCATTCAAATGAGCAGACGACACTGGAAAGTTGTTACGCTCCTGTTATTATATAAAGCATAACTGCAATTCAAGCCAAAAAGACAAAGGTATACGGACACAGAGTCACACCTAAAATTGCCATTCAAAATTTTCCGAACAAGTTCCACTTGAAGTAAGGTTCATTTAAGCATAAAATTACATTGTTTAAAAGACATTGTCTGGTGGCAATGAACTGCACTTTGACATAAAATCGTTGTGGTAGCTATAAATCCATTTCATTGCCTTAATAAAGGATGACTAAGGAATTTGATAGAAGCGATCAGTCTCGGGACATCGTACATAGGTCGCGGTCATTAAGTGTATTATATCGTTACAATAAACTCCTACAGTATACACGGGAGATTAAAAAGAGGTAGAACACCATACGAGCTAGTCAGCCCGACTGGAGACCACAGCTAAAATTAAACTATGTATCATCATCATCATCAGCCTATGGAAGTCCACTGTTGGACATAGGCTTCCCCAAGAGTACGCCACTTGACACAACTAGGTATGTATAAACCTCTTTTAATTACAAACAAAGTTCAAATTGTACCAAAAAATACCTATAAGACTACTTACGCAGTTAAGCCCTGAATAAGCACCTTCACACAAAAGTAAAAGAAGGAAAAGTTGATTTTGCAGACAAAAAACACATATTACAATGTTTTAATACTTGAGAATAAACTTTGTACCCCTTTTGAAGTACATTGCGCGCACGGAGGAGTGTGGAAATTGGCACAGTTAAAGTTCATACAGAGAAGGACTGGAGCGAGAAATCACATTTGAATTTTGACCACTGGCAACTTCAATTAATAAAATACGCAAAATAGAAAGACAGAAAATAAATTAATAAAATAGAATGTAAAACTACATAATATTGTTTTGTGGTTCCAATGTGTCTTTATATGGCACTAGGGGCTCATAAGGCCGGCCCGGCTTCGTAAGGGTGTTTATCCCCTATTTTTTTTCCTATAAAATATAGCTAATGTTACCCGCTGATAAAGTAGCTTTTTAATGAAGAAAGATTTTTTTAAATCGGTCCAGTAGTTTTGAGTTTATTCGTTACATACAAATCGTTTCTTTCTACCTATAATAAATATTATAGAAAGAAACGATTGAAGGGCCTAACATAACTGATGGAACATGAGCGTGATACATTTTAGCCCTTTCGCTAAGAAAAGCCGTGATGTTGAGACACCTAAAACCTAAAAATATTGTTAAATACAAGATCATAAAATACTATTCATAACAGATCAAGAATAAAACAATTTCTTTTCAATGTATCTACTACTACTAGCTGCTACCCGCGGCTCCACCCGCGTGCATGGCGATTATCACGATAAAAAGTAGCCTATCTGCTAGTCCTAACTATAATCTATCTCTGTGCCTAATTTCACCCAGATCCGTTCAGTAGTTTTTACGTTAAAGAGTAACAAACATCCATACAACTTTCACATTCATAATATTAGTACGGTAGAAATAAACCAAAACAATTTACACTAATTTAAGCCAATTTTTCACACTTAAAAGAAATATGCAGTTCCTTAGCGGTGTATCTTTTAAAGCCGAAAACAGTATTGTATTAGTAGTAATTTCATCAATTATTTTTCACACAAATTGAGCACATTGGTTGATTGGAAATAAATTAGCTGTTAACAATTACTAATAAGGTGAAAATATTATGTGGAAGCATCAACAAAAGGCTGTTTTGCATAATCCTTTATTATGCTCTGCCGTTGCTTGTCAATCAGAAGCGGTTAAATCCACATTTTGTGGTTGAAATAATAGCCCTCGTTAGCTTCAACGGAGAGCTTGGATATATGTAAATCTGTGAAAGGTTTGGCCACAAAAAATCCTTGCTGATGCGTGTAACAGGTGTGTTCTGTGTCCTGATTTCTAATAGCAGTATTCGAAATATAATTGCTGGAGACCATAAGAAACCCTTTTTACTCTTACTATCAAACCAACCGCAAACTTTCGATTTTAAAGGACATTCCCTAAGATAATTACTGATATTACTAACTTGTTTTTTACTTTTCATATTGTTGTAAATATTACTCTCGGCAGATGTTTTCGATTGACTTTTTTTAATAACGTTCTTTACATTTGCTTTTTTATGTTTCTTAAGTAGAAAACAAGCATACGGCCCGGCTGATGGCATAAGCTAAGTTATTGTAGCCTATAGGCTGTCATTTTTGAACACTCACGTGCTGCCGGTATTACGATTTTTATCATCATAGTTTTGAGAAGAGGTATCTCTCACTGGAACACAGCTACTGTAGTTATTTTGAGTTATGTTACTTATTGCCAATTGTAGTGAGTTTGCCATCTTTTCTGAAACACCATACATTCATTCTCGTATTGCCGACTTTTCAAACTTTTTAGTAATTTGTCCTAAAATGGCCTTTGATGTTAACTTTCTGAATGTCTCTTTATTTTAGTATTAGATATAAAGACAAAAAATACTGTAGTTTTCTATAAGGTTTTCTTCCATCGCCAGTCGGACTTGCTCTTTTGTTTGTAGCTTGGTGCTGTCAAAATCGACGAAATTCAGGTATCAAGCTCTCTAAGCTTTCAAATCAGATCACAAAATAAGTGAAAACGTATTTTATCACCTCCTTGCTATTAAACAAATAATAATTCCTACATTTCTATCTACTCAATAGAATAATATCGCATAAACAGCTCGCTACCTATACGAAATGGTTCATAATAAAGAAATGATATCAAATGTTTGACGGTAGCTTCTGAAATGCGCGGGAGTGGCCGCTATCGGCGCCTGGCGTGGATTTACGAGTCGCCTCGCTACTCGGCGCCTGCGCAGTGCGCACCTAACAAAATAAATAATATCTTATGTACTTTTATTGGTTATATTGTAACAGCTTTGCATAGCTTTCCTTGATACACATGATAAGGTATATAAGTTTTGCATAATAATAGATATTAAATGAAACAAACATTGTTTGTTCATTTCCATTGATCCCACAACCATAACAATCCCAAATTAGGCAGAACTTATAAAGTTCGGCAACCAGAGTACTGGTAAACTTATATTATATCGAAATACATTTACATTATATACAGAACGAAATATTCCTGCTCATCGCACAAAGATTTGTTTTAGGTGGGAATCGAACCCCCACCTTAGCAGTCAGGGTCAGTAACTACTACGCCAATAGGCCAGTCTAAGTAAAATATAAATCACAATTTGATTACAAGTATTGTTGCGTCTAATACGTAGACTTACTAGATCTTTGCTTTCCGTGCAGCAAAAGGAGCGCTCGCGCAGCACCATCGATATTTTATATCTATTTGAGTGAAATGATTTATATCAACCGGTGCAATTGCGATACTTGTGTATGAATTGTCGCTACACTTCCCTTTGATACAATATATATCCTGTTATATTCCTTGATTTTCTTGTGAAAGGGATATCGTCGTTGATAGTTTTAATACCGCGTATGTAGTGGCGTTAATTGTATGAAATGAAAACAAAAACACACAAACTAGACACGGACCTCAGACCTCAAACAACTGATTAACAAACTGATATAATTTCTTCCTTCTCTTTTTCTTTCTTTCCCAAGGATTTTCACAGTATTTAATCCGGAGCCAATCTTGTCCATCGGTTGCCCTTAACCTTTACTAGGTCGTCGGTCCACATTATTATACTTATATACTTACTAGTTGTTGCCCGTGGCTCCGCCCACGTACATGTCAGTTATCGCGCCAAAAAGTAGCCTATATGCTATTCCAGACTATAATCTATTTCTGAGCCAAATTTCATCCAAATCCGTTTAGTAGTTTTTGCGTGAAAGAGTAACAAATATCCATTTTCACAAACTTTCACATTTATAATATTAGTAAGGATTTCTAAAAAAATTGGTACATTACTCCATTTTTAAGTACATACAAGGCAATACATACAATACTTTTCGGATAATGCGATCATGCACTATTTACCTTTAAATTACTTTACGTCTAAAACATTTATAGGTAAAATAATGCATGATGCAAAGATTTGTCCTGAAAAGTAAAATTAAAAAATAAATTTAAACGATTTTTGGAAGAAAGTACAATTTCATCAATAATATTCATCCATTAGGTATTATTTTACAAACTTACTTTAGAAGTCTAGTTCTGTTTTGAGTTTAGTTAAAAATCAAATCATTAGTTTAATAAGCTATCAAATATTAAAAGTACAATATACAGAATATAAAATAGGGTATTCTAAATTAGCTTGATCAAGTCAGCTGAGTCTGTCGAGACGAATGTGACCCCGCGCTGTTCCCAAAGCGTTCGGTGTGCGGTCGTATCAGGACATCACAGTGAACAACGATTGATCGATGATTATGTCTTCATTCACTCACAGATCTATGTCCCGACTCCCGGAGATGTTCGGGAAGCGCACTGTGTTCGAACTGACGAAATTTCAAATAGTTTTGATACTTGGAAAATAATATTTCAGGATTTTGTATATAATTATAAGGCACCCTAATGATTCATGATAGAGTGTCCCTAGGAGGTTCCTATCCTAGATACTCTATCACGAAACTCTGGTGTAATTTTTTTGAAGTGAAAACTTCTTTAGGCGCGTCGAACACTTTTTGGGTGAACAAAAATCATGGAACTCGCGACATCATCACCGCTTTCAATGAGTTATATTGTATACTGTGTATATATAATGTGTACTTTTTGGGTTACCAATAAGCGTAAAACTTGCGTTATCGTCACCGCACCGAACAATTCACAAGTTACTTAGTTTTCACTTCTATCGGCAGTCCCCAAAGACGGCCCCAAATGTTTGTTTTGGTCGGTGACATGCAAGTGACGCCCCAGCGTAGGTTGCAACTGTTTTCTTGCCATTAGATGAGCTGTCTGCTTGTTTGACACCTAATAAGTACCTATTTAAAAAATCGCCTTTTTGGGAGTAAATATCAAAATGTTCTGTGATCATTGATGTTGACAAGCTGTAATAGTTGTAATAAAAATGCTAATTTTACACACGATGTATCACAAATAGATTTTCACATAGATATGCAAACGATCAAAACCGTTCGATCATAGCACAATCTGTTCGTTCTACCTGTGTCATTCACCGTGTCGTTACAGGTTGCTTGGCATCACAAAAAAATGTTCCTTTCAAATGTAAATCAGCACAAACCGACAAAGCAAATTGTCACAAATAAACACTGGTACGTTTAAGTTTTTTGTGAAAGTTTATAAAAACTTGGTTGCATCGGTAAAGGGTCAGGCAGGCCCAATCAATCTAAGATAAAAATTTCTTTTATTGATTTTTTTTGTAGAATATCTTTATTATTTGATTTTCAAAGATTGTTATCCGTGCGACTTGATTAAATACAAATGTTACATGTCAAATGTAAAGGCTCTAAGGATTTTTAATTGTTGATACCTACGTATCACTTTTTTCATTTATTATGTCCATCGTTAGGTTGTCTGTAAAAAATCTTTAATAAGGTCGCCCATTGTACATAGCTATAAATTTATTTTTTAGAAAAATAGTAACTTGCATGTACATAGAGTTACAATTACTCAAAAAAAGGATTAAAACTAGTCTCTATTCGCAGCTTTGCGCCCGCTTTGTCCGGGATAAAAAGAAGCCTATGTGCAATTCCGGAATTCTATCTCTGGGCCAATTTTCATCCACATCCGATTTGGCGTGATTGAGTAACGACCATTCATGAATACATCCCTCCAAATTTTCTTATTTCAGTATAATAATAGTGTAGATATACTAAGCATCTATTTTTAATTGAATTTATTCAGTGTCTGTGGTATATTATAAAAGTACCTACCACTGTTATTTATTACAAATACTGAATACACTTAAAGTCAAATTTAATTTCTTATGAAATTCATATATAAATTATAAATTTTACAAGTAAGTCAGAGAGATAATGCCAGTATTTTAATTTCAAAGAAATGATCGGTGTGCTGTGCTGCACCTCTGCCTGCCTATACGGAGTGAAAAGCGTTTAGATATTGTGTTCATTTATAAGGTGCGTAATGATAATTATGTGAGGTCTACCATTTACCTACTTTATAATTAATTATTTACTAATGTTTTATCCATTAAAGTGACGCATGCAATTTTAATGTTCGCACAACTATTATTATTACTATTTATGGCAAGCGACATCGCAGTATGCCCACAGGGAGATGGCTTAATGTCCTGGACTCATTTACCATGACTCCCATAGCGATACATTTTCTATTTTATTTTGAATTTAGATTATTAAAAACTCTTAAACAATAAAGCTGACATCTTATGAATTTCAAATGAAAACCCAAAAATTAATAACGTCTTTAATTAGCAGCACTAGAAAGAGAGAAGAGACCTTACCTTGCAGGGTAACAAAACGGATCTATAAATCCAAAAACGTCTAGTTGAATATCAAGAACCGATCACCTTCAAAATTATTTGAGGATATATTTTTTTATAATTTAACCCTCTCAACGTCTAATCTAATTTATAATAAAAAGACAAAAGATTTGAATACGTTAGTCCAAATATTGATTTAACCCTATCGGCGACGGAAGCAGGTGCTCAGCGCACGCGCCGCCTTCGAATCAATAAGCGTTTCCCAACTATGAAATTAAATGATAATCACGACTTTTTTTCATATTTATATAAGCAGTTAATCAGTAGTTTTCTGTGTGAACAGGGATCGTAAACATTTTGAGCACTTTTGTTTAACTGATATTCTTCTTCAAGTTTGAAATACAAATTGGCTGCATCGATATATTATATTATTATACTTTATAAACTCTATGAAATTGATCGTGTGGATGTACGTTAAAGTTAAACTTAGATTAGTGGCCAAATACAAATATCTTTGAAGACAGATTTTATTTATCTTTTTTAAGTGCTTAGTTCATCAAACGCTAAAGGCGTGTATGTCACCAGTGGTCTATCTATCTAATTTTAATAGAGACTAGCCATCTGGGTGGGAAATATTATAGTGAATAAGTGTGTACGCAAAAACAGATGCACTCTTTATTCCCTCACCCTCCTCGTCCGATGGGACGACTATCCGAAAAGACCAGATCAGGTATCAAAGCATGCAGGTGTAAACACCGCCAATTCTTAAACTTCGGGCTTCAAATCAATATTTGCCATTAATGTCATTTTAGATTGATTACTTAAAGGTTTAGTTCGTCAAACGATAGACGCATCTCTTAAACTTAAAACCCACAAGCATGTTACTAAGTATAAAACATGCATAAATGGCAATAAAAGTTTTTAATAGTAGAATAAAATTTGCAGTTACCTTTAGCTCAGTTTATTAAGATTATAAAATATTAGGGAGGGAATGAAAAGATAAAATAACACTTAATCTTTGTTAGTTTTTTTATACTTACCTTTACTATTTTTAACTTATGTCTAATAAATAACATTATTTTTTATTTAACATTGTAATCAGTTGCATCAGTAAGAAGAATGAACAAACTATTAGCTATGAAGTTGTTAATTCAAAAACATTCTACACTTCGGTCAAATATTGATCAAAGATTCTACACTCTGGAAATATAGGTAGGTACCCTAATGTTGACGACCGCTGTTCCTTGGCCGCCATCGCGCCATCACTCATTTTAACGGTTTGCACCCAGGAGAGGGTTGCCGTGACGCGTCATGCTCTGATGTTACGGATAGATACGGCTCAAACCTTTCGGGCAGATGTATAAACTTATAATTGGAGCGTATCAAAACATTAGGACCATCGCAAGGGTGTACCTACTCTTCTAATGTATGTCGGTAATTATGGTTGGCTTGGGATTTTTTCTTACAATACATTATAATTAGTAAAGTGTAAAACTTTGTTTCTAAATGGATGATTTGGTTCCACCTGCAGCTTTTTCTTTCCATGTCACTCCTTTGGCTTTAACTATCGCAGTGCAAAATGTAAAGTTGATAATCTATTTAGCCTGCTAAAAAATGTGTAGGTACCAACGACCCGGTGCCGCGGTGGTGTCAAGAGGCAAGCAATTTGCACAGGGCCGGAAAAATAGCGCGCAAAACGAAGAGAAGGAAAGGGGTTCTACGTAGGTACTTTTAATTTGGTCCTTTTTAGCACATAGGTGATGTGCTATGTACGCCTAGGGCAGTCCCTACCGACCGACCCTACCGACTAGTCCCTTCTTCTTTCATTTATCCTTTTCAAAAGTCTAAACTATCTTACCATCCCCATCTTAACTTTTACCACTAGGTAAATGAAATGAAAAAGAAATGAAAAAGTATTTATTTGAACACAGACAACACAAGCTATATTAACAGAAATATAACAATTTAAAAAATAAGAAAGTTTAATAAATGCTGTGTATGCCTCAGAGCTATGCCAAATAGGTCCAGTTCAGCATAGGTCTAAACATCTAAAATTGATGTTCGACGCTGATTTTCAACTGAACCTAAAACCTAAACATAAACCTAAACAGGTACAACTTCTTTCAATCCAAATCATCCTCTAAAATTAAAAATTCACTTACTTATATCTAAACTAATCCTTACTAATATTATAAATGTGAAAGTTTGAAAGAATGGATGGATGGATGGATGTTTATTACTCTTTCACGTTAAAACTACTAAACGGATCTGGATGAAATTTGGCACAGAGATAGATTATAGTCTGGAATAACACAAAGGGTACTTTTTGCAGCGATAACCGACATCCACGCGGGCGGAGCCGCGGGCAACAGCTAGTATTAAATAAAAGGGAAAGATTAGATTTTTTGCTAGTATATTAACTCAAAAACTACTCTACAGATTTTTAAAATTCTTTCACCATTATAAAGCTACACTATCAGCGGATAATATAAGTTATATTTTATTGAAAGAAAATTATGGAGTTCCTACGAAAACTAAATTTTAATATTTGTCCACCCGTGTGAAGCCGCGACAAGAAAGGCAAATGTCAACTAAATAGTAGGTATTGAGATAAACAAAAATATCGACTTTAAAAAATGTTTACCAAAACTCTGATAAAACAAAAATCCCTATCATTCGCGTCAAATCTTAAATAATAGAGTAATTTATCAGAACGTAGCAGTTTGCATATGTAATCGCGATGTAGGGAGGGCGAATTGATGTCTGTGGAACGTACCTCACATATTTACACCCTTAAGACACGAGCTCATAATCATAATTCTTGTAAAAAATAAGTGACCATATTCTACACGGTTTTAAGATTTTTGTGAAGATCTAGGCTTAAGTTAGTTGTAAGATTGCCTTTTTTGTATTGTTGTTGTCCACATAGGACGATATAATCGCTCAGCCGCTAAGTCCAACTAATAAATTAAGAAGATTTTTGAGACGTTTTTATTTACTACTAAAGAGGTCGGTGAAAATAATATTTAAGTAATAATAGATAACAGTAACCCAACAAGCATATAAGCGCTTAAGGCAGAGCGCCGGGGCGCCCCGGCAAGATAGTCAAACGTCATTAAAAAGGCGTTGGAAGGTACCGTGCGGTCCACACTTCAGAAGATGCATACTTCCGCATAGCTTGGAGACATGTCGTATGTGGTCGCGATCCTCAGCAGTGAGAGAACGACGATGATGATGAACAAGCTTATGAATGCTGGGAACGGTCTCTTCTCTTCTATCAAGAAAGCTGGAAGATTTTTTGTTTTAGGCCTTAATCTACATACCTCTGTGTGTACCATCAACCCACATCGTGCCTGTGCCCTTTACCAGTTAGTGGATCTGGCTTTCCTTTACAATTTCTTCTAAAGCTGGATTTCCTCACTCTGGTGTCTTTTACCGCTAAGTAAGTGGATGATAAGTCATTAGATTAATACCTAAGAACTCACGTATAAATTCCACAAAGTGAAATTCACATTGGTACACATCTTATGTGTCAGTTACTTTTTCATACACCCAGCACCACCACCGATTTTTATCATCGATAAGAATATTAATTTATTATTCTTCTAATAAAGAAGTAAGTACACACCTTTATAGACAGGTACCTACAAAATGGGCCTGTCAAACAGCCCCACATGAAGGATCTGCGGTGAAGAAGATGAGACAATGTGGCACCTGCTATGCATGTGCCAGGCGTTGAAGAATGAGCCTGCTGGGACTGACATACCCTGAACCAGAGGACTACAGGCGCGCCCCCATCAAGGATGTACTGAAACTCATGGAGGAGATATTCAGGGACCAGGATGTAGGTTAAGCGGTAAAGAAGGGGCATGCACAAAAGACCCCAAGGGTCGAAGTGCTTTAGCCGAAAAGACAGCCCCGTCATAAGATAAAATAGGATAAGACCTACTACAAACTTTTTTATAAGAAGACATACTTAATATTATATACCTACGTAATCTCAAGTAAGTACCTAGTATGTTACCTAAATAAGCAACTAATAACACTAACTGTGTTATGAGCTGCTACATGTTACATTTGCAGTTTCAAACATCAAACTTTAACAGTTTAACATTGAGATGTTGTTGCAGCCATTTGCAGCGTTAAATTTTATGTCAACTGCATGTCGCTAGATCTACTAGACCAATTTAATGGCGATAAAACGTTTTAAAGTAAGTACCTATAAGTTGTGTTTGTACAAACAACCTCCACAACAAAGTTGCTCCACTCCATGTAAAAACTTACAACAAAACATTGAAAGCTCTTGTTTCTTGGCGTCTATTGATACGCGTAGTGTTTAACTTGAAAGTGAAGGGTGCTGCGTTCGAATTATATATTACAGAAGGAAGCTCTTAGGAAAATTTACCTAGGTAGATACCTACAATAAATTATCTCTCGAGATTTTTATTTACCTATTTATTGAATAGAACGGCACAGATGCCACATCTAGACCATTCGCAATATTTTACAAGACATGTTAACTTAGTACCTTTGTGTAATAATATTAAAAAAAATACTCATACATCTTATCTCGCAGATTTACTTTAATGTATGCTTTCTTCTATCACTGGCAAACACAGAAATGATCTCGGAGCTATGCTAATCAGACCCGGCTTTTAATATTCATTATGAAATATCTGCCTGGCCCATTGCAGTGTGAGATTTCTTGGAGAGAAGTTTTCAATTTGTCTTCCCCATAACACCAAAGCTGGGTTAGGGACCAGGATACATTCATGACCCGCCAAACGGCAGGAATCCTATAGAATTTTTATTGGTTAGTATAAAGTATTTAATTTTAATATCAATCTTAACTTTAAATCAAAAATGTTACCTTTACTTTTTTAACAGCTTTTTCTTTGGTTATTTTTTAGCCAAAAACTTATTATAACTTCCAGCGCTATCTAGTGTTTTACTAACACAATAATACGGGGCGTAACAAACTAAGATGCACGGAGTACACTAAGATGTAACAAACTTTTGTGTTTCTTGTATTCATGCATAGATGTCACTATCTACAACTAAGTAATTTGAAATTCATAAGTGCTGCCCTCTATTTCATTTTAGTAAACGAGGAGTTACTTAGCACGACAGCGCATTGCAGTTCTTTCTTGTTTTTATTTTGCAACATAGATGGCGTTGGAAGCAACTTTTTGTAAAAACTTAGCAAAAGTTGCTGGGATAATAATATTAGAAAAATCAAATATATTTAATATTAACTATTAAATCTCTGTGTGAAAAATGAATTGCTGCAAATTGATAAAAATATTACTTATTTGTAGATAAAACACTATTAGAATAATATTTTTTTATCTATTTAACGTAAGAATATAAGAATATAACCTAATAATAAAACTAGTAGGTAAAAAAACATAAAAAAACTAGCCTCTATAAAATCAAGAGAGCTATTTTACAAGCGAGAAATACCGCTTGGGGAAGAATTTACAGAAGACCATAGCGAAATTAAACCTGCACTATTTGGACCTGTGTGAGTAGGTATAGGTCTCCGGTGCTCACTTAACGGAGAAGTTATTTAAAGTAACATTTTTCTTCTGCTAGGGTAGGTTACCCGTACCAAAAAATTCTGGTGTTACAAGATGTAGAAGAGTCAACATCACAGGAGTATGACAGGAGAGAATCAGCGATGGCAAACTGACAGTTGTGATCGCAAAATTGACAGTTGGCACAATCTATTGACTAAACGTCAAAAAGGGCTCTTACGGAATACCGATTTTCAATCTGACAGCCAGATTTTGCTCGGTTTTTGCGGTGGCTCGGTTTTTGCTAGGCTAGTGATACCGGCAGGGGTATTCCGTAAGAACGGAATACCCCTGCCGGTATCACTAGCCTCCATAGGCTAACAAGTTGGCATTCAACAAAAAGACCTCTCGGGGCTCTTAACGAAATGAAGTGACGCATCAGCTGTTTTAAAAGTACCGGGCTTGTTAAAGTCCTCTGACATATATACACCACTTAATAAACTTATCCAAGTTGAATGCACTATCTCTTTAGCTTAAGTATGTCGAACATTTAAAGGTAAGTAAGTTAGTTTCTAGCAAGAACATCAAGTAACTTAATAACTTATTAAACTGCTACAATCATAATATCTTGGGATAACTTACACACAGCAATCTAATTCCAAACTAGGCAGACTTTGTACTAGCAACCAGAAAATGTAAACATGCTTAATTGCTTACCTATATAATATTCTGACACATTATACCGATGGACAAGCTTAGTTCAGGACCGAGTGCTGTGGAAAGACTTGGGGAGACCTATGTCCAGCCAGTGGACGTATTTTGGCTGAGATGGAAAAACACATAATATATAAATTACACTCAGAACAAGAACAAAGAATCGTGCTCAACACACAAATATTTGTTTTGGGTGGGAATCGTGCTTAGTAGTCAGGGTCACAAACCACAGACCAACAGGCAAGTCTAATATTCGAGCACTTCTCTTATAGAATGTAAATTTTCACATTATAGCTATTTGAATACTTAATCTTGATCTGCGATCACATCCCGAGGGATCGCCTTCAATATCTGTAGAACGATTTGCGTTGCGTTTGAATTCTCTTTAAAACGTCGATCCGACTGTGACTGGTGCAGCTCGATTAAACGATGTCTTGAATACCTAATGGAAGTTGAGGGTGGAATGCTCGTTCTCAATTCACTCGCCAGCGCATAAATTAGCGGTGAGAGCACACAACCACCGCAATTCCGCAAAAACTCCAATCGTAGGGGAAAGTTTGGCGATTAAGCCGTGAGGCGTGGTATGGCCAGGTCTGTTCGTGACAGTTAGTGCCGCCACTTGTTATAATCCGTTAAACTTTCGACCCTCGTCAAGGTACGCTGAGAATTAATGGAAATGCTTTCTTTACCAGATTTATGATATTCTTTTTTGAGGCAAAGCCCTAAGTGCAATGACTACCTTAGCGGTCGATGCTGACCTAGTGAAGAACAAGTTTAAAAAAAATGTTAAACCCAGAACTATGTCCACGAATAATTAGAAATCCCAACCATCCTGGACGAAGTGGAACTCTGCAAAGTTAACTACAAAGTCTACTGGCCACTTACTTATCCCGTGTGCTCTTGGAGCCTACAGGAGACACAAAAGAGAGAAGGTGCTGGATGCATAACTTGGGGGAGATATAGGGCAATAGATCTATTTCGTCAAACACCACTTGTAACTAATCTGATCATAGTCTAGGCGACGGATAGCAGATAATAAAGACAGAAAAAAAACAGAAATAGGCAATAGTAGTATGAATTAAATATACATGCCTTAAAATGTCGTAATGCATGTTTGTTTGGACCTCGCGATAAAAGCCTATGTCACTTTGATATTATCTAATTACGTAGCGCATACAACGCTCATCTTAATAGAATTAATTTGCATCCTCTTTAATGCGAAACCCTCTTAACTAGTTTACATAAAATCTCCTTGTTTATGTTATTTTTAATCAGGTCAAATAACGTACTCGGCACTCTGTCAATTTCGCATTTTTTTGTTGATGTCAGGAATTTGATTATGCTAACAAAGCCTTTCGAAATTTTTAGTGTTGCTACTGTACAAATTTGTTTTATGAAACTTTTAAGATTATTTGATACTAGCTGTTGCCCGCGGCTCCGCCCGCGTGGATGTCGGTTATCGCTGTAAAAAAGCCAGTAGCCTATGTGTTATTCCAGACCATAATCTATCTTTGTGCCAAATTTCATCCAGTATTATGGAAGAGGAATTATGAAATGGTATAATTTATTAAACAAAGAGTTATAGCATACACTTATACAAACCTAAAATATAAAGATTTCATTTAATATGTAAATAACATAATAATATTAAAATAATTTGATTAACTGAAAATATAATTAATCTTTTAGAAAAATGTGCTGATTTTTGTAATCACGATATTATATTAAATTAACACAAAATACAACTCAAATTTATATGGTCCCAACCACATCTCATATGCAACTTGGACATCTCAGTCTTTCAAAGAAGCATGGTCTGATCTTTCTGAACCTATAGTTGAGAAAGGGCAAGGAAATCACACCTCGTCATTAAATGGTAGGTATAACTGATACGGAAAAACAGATAGAAAATAATTATTTTGTTATCAAGGTTAATAAGATTTTCCACTAATAAGATTAAGCTCCGAGTCTTAAAATATACTTTAAGGGTACTAAATATGTATAACATTAATTATTAAGATCAAGCTTAGTAGGACAAGATAATATATTAATATTATTTATCGATACAAGATCCACTTCTAAGAAATTCCTGAAATTATCGCCGAAATAACAGGTACAAGTATTTGTCTATTTGAGACGCTCGTAATTTAAGGAATTTAGCTAACAAGGCAAGAATTTGATATTTTTTTAATAATATTTGAACATTTAACTTGTTTGAGTAAATATTAGAATAATTACTTTAACAAAATTTAGCGACGAAAAAAATAATTGAATTATGAAGTGGTAGATCAAATTACCAAAATTACAGATACCTAGTGAAACTCAGACTAGCACAAAACAGCGTTGCTACCTAATCTATACTAATATTATATTTTTTTTTATTAACTCCCGCACTAGAGAACAAGCTGTGTCGCGGGGGACTTTACAAAAATACAATTAACGGACACAAATTACACCCAGACTCAGAACAATTCTTTGTGGGTCATACAAAGTTTTGTCCTGTGTGGTAATGGAACCCACAACCTCGTGCACAGCAGGCACATACTGCTGCCATTGGACTACCGAGGCAGTCAATAAATAATAAAAAATAAATACGTAAGTTTAAATGGATGTATGAATGTTTGTTTCTTAATCACATTAAAAGGCTGAACGGATTTGACATAAATTTGGCACAAAGGTAGATAGATTATAGTCTGGAATAGGGGTGAATACCCCTGGAATAACACATAAGCTACTTTTTAGCCCAAAAATTAACTGTTCCGGTAGGATTATTTATTTATTTGAGGATAACCAACAAATTATACACCAATACCAAAGAATACTTAATAGTACAGGCCAATACATCAAAATCTTACACGCGAAAAGAAATCCAATACTTAGTGTAGACTTAATTTATAGGAAATCCTTTATTATTATAAACCTGTAGCCTATTCTGACGAAGATTCTTCGACGGAAAGCAAAATAAATATTCAACTTTATACACGAATAATCGAATTCACAGAACAGACATTATGATAATCACAGGTAGGAACCACGGAACGAAATCACAAAAGGATCGGATATAAGAAAGGCGAATTCCCAACGATAACATGGAGAGAAAAACGGTACCGTAAACCGTGGGCAATAAAGACAGGCAACAATTTATTTATATGACGCTTTAGGGAGAAGTTATCCGCGGATCCGGAGTACGAACGAGGTGAAATCAAGTTGATGCGTACCGAAACAGAAATGAGAAAATGGATATGTTTCTGTACGGGCTAGTGATCGAGGCTAATCTTCTTATGTGCCTGATTGATTGCTGTACTAGCAATACTCTCGATATATCGTACCTTAATTTTTTTAATAGTAGGCAATAGACATGCAACGCAGCAAAATATGGTTATATTTATACCTAACACGCTTTATTGTGTCGTGAGTGAATAGTTACGCAATGCTTTGTCCTCTTCTTTCGAATGTCAAATTACTAATGACAGAAAGAGAGAACTCAAAGAGATCAACGTTTATTAATAGCGTATAAAGCGGAACATGTATTTTATTATAAGGTTTTTTATACTACCAAGGTGGCAAATAAGCAAACGACTGGACCGCCTGATGGTAAGCAGTTACCGTAGCCAATGGACGCTTGCAACACCAGGGGTGTCATTCGCGCCTTGCCGACTTTTTAAAAACCTTATAACTCCTTTCTTGAAGAACCCCATGTTTTAGTCTCTTGGGAAAACTTGCAACATAATATGTATTTAGAAATAATTTAGATAAATTACACCTAGACTCAGATCAAAGGAGCATTGTACGCGTGTAAATCACACAAATATTGATTTTGGACGTGAACCAAACTGCTGAGCAGGAGGTTTTATAGTGAGGATTGGCAATCAATAGACCCACAGGTCTGTCTAATTTCTGTGCTTCTGCTTAAGAACATTTAGATACATCTTTTAGGTCACCATTCTTGGACAATAGTCTCCTCTCTTTATTCAGATCCGTTCGCTGCTTTGTCGTGATTGAGTAGCAAACATCCATCCATGTATCTTAAGATTTTTTATTATTAGTTTAAGATAGTATAAAAATACTTTAACGTACGTACATAATATCCTTGGAGGACCTTCTTTTTTAATGGCCTCACTATTTGTATATACGAGGTTAATGCTTAAAGCAATTTGTTTAACAAAACAAATTACAAACGTTCTATCTTGTTATTCGTTTACTAGCATCTAGTTTACTTAACTACTTAATATTTTATACTAAGTCTGTTAAATAAACACATCTTGTTTGCATTTAATATTTAAAAGTGGATAATCTGAAAGTACAAGTTTAAAGTTATGCTGTAGTGTTTGTTTGTTTGTGTCCTATAATATAAAAAAACGATGAATATTTTTGTTTCAGTGGCCTTTGCATGCCAGACTATATTTTCTATCTCTACACCAATTTCATCCAGATCTGCTCAGCCTTTTTGACGTAATTGAGTTACAATTAATACATCCATCCATATTTTCGCATTTATAACATTAGTATAGATCACTGAGGTACTTTTTTTCATTAACCTACTTTTACTTAAGAGAGTACCATAAACCATAGTAGTTATAAATAGTTGTACAAACTTTATAAGAACAGCAATGTTCTTGTTTGAATTCTTCTGTAGACATAAAATGGAAGAGCTTTATGGATTATTGATGTAAACTCAACTTGGTATAGAAGCGAGATGCCTTCGACTTTGAGTTTGCAAACTTAATTCATAGTTCTAATAGTATATTAACTTTCAATATGAGAACTCTCTTAATAAGGATATAAATAGTAGAGGAAGTTTGTACACGGCCATCTTAGAATTACTCACGTCTTTGTCTATAGGTACTAATACATATTATAAAGATAGAAGATTTGTATTTTTGTTTGTAATAAATAAATCTATACTAATATTATAAAGCTGAAGAGTTTGTTTGCTTGTTTGGTTGAACACGTTAATCTCAGAAAGTACTGATTCGATTAGAATAAATATTTTTTGTTGAATAGTGCATTTATCCAGGAAGGCTATGCTATATAACATCACGCTATGATCGATAGGAGCGGAGCAGTAGTAAAATAAGTTGCAAAATCGGGGAAAATATTCCAAATTACTGCGCGAACGAATTCGCGGGCGACCCCTACTTTAGATCTAAAGCTACATATTCAACGAGTAATTTAGGCAAGAAAACTTGATAAATGTCCATCCGTGCGAAACCGGGACGTGACGCTAGTCAAGCTATAACTATGGGCAAAACTTTGGCTGAGAACCCATACGGCCCATAAGATTCGCGTCGTCAATATTTCATAGTAGGATGGCCATGCAACTCAACGAAGCGTATGCGCTATTATATTTATTTTAAAACCTTAAATGAACACTAAAGTACACACAGGAACACAACTAGTTGCCATGTAGTGCTTGCTTGTAGGTTTGATGCTCAATTTCTCTTTTAAACTGTCTGTCCTAATAAGACAGCTTTCAAGCTTTTTATACTCTTCATAAAGCTATAATAATGACATTACATTTACAAGTATCAGATATACTTATACCTTAAAAAATTAAAATATAAACTATTTAAATAGATAATAAAATATTTACATTATACAAGGTAGAAAAAAAAACAAAATATGTTTTAAATATATTATAGGTTCTTCTAGTCATATTTGCGTACCTACATTAAGTAATATTATTAAACAATCTCAGGCAATAAATCTACCATAATTTCGAAGTCAAAGATTTTGATCTATTTCAATAATTATAATATCAGATTCGTTGCCAATACGGCTAGAAATTTACCGTGGTTAATTGGAGTTTCGGTTGTAAGGTTAATTTTAATAACTTCATTTCGTTTACAATTAAAACTAATTGGCAACCGAGTACTATGGCTCTGTCTTTTGTTGTTAGTCACGAAGCTGCAGTCAAATAAACTGAGCTGCGGACAGACGGACGGACGGACATAGCGAAACTATAAGGGTTCCTTGTTAACTTCGGAACCCTAAAAAGATTTTGTATTGACAACTATTAGGATGTTCGTTAGTAGATATTAATAATTACTTAAAATAAATATTAACTGCTAGCGCCTGATCCTTCGCACGGGTGGACATTTATCCCGTATTTTTTTAAAATAAAATATAGCCTATGTTACTCGCTGATAATGTAGCTTTCTAATAGTGAAATTTATAAAAGTAGTTTTTGAGTG
Source organism: Trisateles emortualis (assembly GCA_947095525.1). NCBI lineage: Eukaryota > Metazoa > Arthropoda > Insecta > Lepidoptera > Erebidae > Trisateles > Trisateles emortualis. The sequence continues at coordinate 11,041,191 of OX352736.1, read as the reverse complement.
TATTTAATATTAGTGTAGATGGTGAGTACCAAGTACCAGAGATAAGATTGTTAGACTGTGAATTCATTATTTTCGAATTCACATTTTAAAGTTTCCCACAAAGGTTACGTAAGTAACTAAGTACGTAATTTTGGTTACCAAAACCAAACCCACTTGGTTACCACCACCTTTTACATAACAAATTCGCAAGTAATTCTATAGGCAAATATCTCTCTTACATAAAAATCAAACAAGCACATCACACCAAACAAATAGCACACGCGATATGAACAATCTAATAAAAGTCGCGTGTTTGGTTGATGATGCATGGCGTTGCAGCGGATTAAACAGTCAAAATGGAAACACCACGCGGCTTTGCCTTCATGGGTAGACACATCAACATACTGTCAGCGTTTGTTTTTGCGTGGATTGGGGATATTAAACAAGCCAGCCTACTTCATTCAATGCCCGTCAAATAGTTCAGTGTTGAATAGAGGTTTGAAAGCGTGGATAAAAACAAGAATATTGATGTTTATGTTTGTGTTTAGGTTTTGTATGATATGGATATTAATATATCTATTGTTTGGGTGATTTAGTAGTACGTATGATTTTTGATGACTCAGTATCAATTCGCGGGATGGATAATATTGAGTTTGCCCCTTATTAAATTGTAGCTGGCGAAACTTGAATTTTAATATTAAACCTTTACTTATTCCTTTGAAAAAAAGTTGTGTGATACTATGTAATGCTAGTAATGAACTAATTTTGTATTGTTAGAGATTAGGACGCAAAGCAGTTGTACGATATTTTCGAGAGACGAAGATTTAAATACCGCCAATTTCCAAACCTTGTGAATTTCTTTAAAAAAATATATTTTATTGTTTGACAGACCCAGGAATCGAACTCAGTGACCACTAAACCAACGAGGCAGTAAAAATGAAGATATTACAATACATTTTGTTATAGGTAGTAAGTATAACAAAACAAATACACACACCCTACCTGGTTTCAGTGGCAAAGAACAAACAAGGCATGAAATTAAGAATGTTCAATAGTAGGTGGTTAGGAGCACATTCTGTGCGACAGACAGCAGGGAAATAGGAACTATTTGTTCTGAACCGTATCAGATAGGGCTCACGCACGACCGCAAATGAATACGTCTATTGAAAACCAATTTTGTATTCCAGCACCTGAATTTGTCCACATTATAAAACTCCTTGTTGATGTGGATTTTATTTTTGTGTATTTAACTTTTGCTCAGGTAAGGTAAGGAAAAAAGGGAGATGAAAGTTTGAAATTTTTAACTTTTTAACCGACTTCAAAAATGAAGAGGTCAATCAATTCATGTTTTTTTATGTTTGTTAGCACAGATTTTCGTCATTTATGGACTGTTTTGAAAATGTTGTCTTAGAGGACATACTTCCAGTTTGGTCTCGTTTTTATCAAATGAAAATTCTGATGATGGAATTGAGGCAACTCCTCAAAAGTTATAGGCATACATATAGCAATTTCAATATTTTTTACAACAAATTAAACATTTGCATTCAGAAAGTGTAATTTGGTGAAGTGAAACTGATGAAATAGCCCACAGACGGCCATCTGAACTTCTCAATTATAAGTATTACATGGATGGCGAGTAGATAAGTCTCGATTATGGTTGCTAAGCAACTGTTAGATTTTAGGATTTTTGAAATTCTACAACTTGCCACATTGACGTCGTTTCTTTTTTGTTAAAATTATTACACTATTTTTTAAGCATTTCCTTATGGAAACGGTTTAAAAATAATTTAATACCTAAACCCGGGCGAAGCCGGGGCAAGCCGTTAGTTATACATATTTCCTATAACTCTTATGAAACGATATATTATTATGTTATCGTTTTCATCAAAGATTTTTATACGTGATTAACTTGTGTATAATCACAAGCTCGGGATCATAAACCCGTAATAAGATGGGGAACTCATTTCTCAGTTATGATTGTGTTTCCTCAGCGGGGTTACGAAACGATATCCTTTTATCGTTAACGCGGAAAACTCATTAGCTCATTGACTCGGTACAGTCAGTTCTGTCGATGATAGTGAAGGCAATCAAATATCACTGTATTTGCGCTTTTATTGTACACGTAAGGGATAAGTAATGTGTTAGAGAATTATGAATTAGTTTTTAGCTGCAAGTTTGTTGCGTATATTATTTTTATGTTTATTATAGCTTAGCTTATTAGCCATTCTGATGCAGACTATCAAAATATGTCCCGTAGTTTTTGCGTAAATAAGTAACATACATCCTTACAAAATTCTCACGAGTAGGTAGATTGATGTTTTTAATCTTTCTCAAGTGCCCTGCCAAAACTATACTTATGTGTAAGTCGATGACTAGATTTTATCTTAATAATCAATTTAGTCACTAGTTATTGGTTTAATTGTAAAAACCTTGAAGTAAGTTTAATTATAAAAACCATGATGAGCTGTCTATCGTTCATAGATTTCAAGGAGCTTATTAAACCAGCGATCCAAATGAAGTCTACAAAAATCTATGAATGTCATCCATAGAACAGTAAAAAAGTTTTTATCTTAACATTAGGTTGGACTCGAGAACAAACTCACAGTCCATATACATTTTGAAGAAAAATTCAAAACGCGGCTAATAAAATTACGTATACCAGTAAAGAATGCCTTTAAATCTATCTCATGCATACTGAAATAAAATAAAAAAAGACTGCAAAAAATGTCAGAGTCAATTGTAGGTTAGGTGGCAGGTCGGACGCACGCGAGGCTCGGTCCTCCCTTCGGAGTTGCGAGTCCCGCACAGCGGTCACGTATAAATTACTCTGAGGGGAATGGTCCTCTCTCTTTGTTGTCCCGACAAACTTACTTTCTTCTAAGGTTTAAATCCTGACTTGAATTACAGGGGTCGCAGTTTAAAGAACTCTTTAGTGCGCATCCGTTAACGCCATTAAAGTAAATCTGTGGAGAAAGTCAATAAAACTTTTGGAAATTAACTTTAGTTTGCATAATTTATATTGGTGTTTGTGGAAGTCTATTCTGTGAACGAGTGGATACCAAACTGAGCGGCTGTAATGTTATCTAATTTTGTAATCGATAGCAAACACTTTATAGTAAGCAGTTACCGTAACCCTGGGATTGGAAAACATTTGTTTTATTAAAACGAGTCAATGAAAATTGTAAACCTATATTCACTCACAGAAACACAATTACATTACACTGTGTAGTTATTTGGCTGTAGTCTTTTGTAAAGTGAAAGTTTTTGCTAACTACTTGAGTGATAAACACGCATACAGTCTGCCTGATGTTAAGCAGTTACAGAAGTATCACTTGCGTGTTGCGCTCAATTTTTCACACCACCCCTAAATGAGCGCTGGAGACCTGTACTCACACACGGGAACACAACTACACCGCTGTGAGTCGTTAATTGGCTGTGGTCATCTGTAAAGTGGAGGTCCTTCCCAGTCGAGATTGCTCGCTAGTATAGTGCCCTACCTCGATAGGCTCTTCCCCTGTTGGACTTTTTCTCTTGCATGGTGTCGTACCGTTTTCTTCGTCCCGTTCCTTTTTATCGTTTTCTTTAATTAAATTTAATAGAATAAAAATACGTAGGGTAAAGGTAAAAACTGTGTGCGTAAAAAGTCACAACACTTCTCTTCCTATAATACTTTTTAATGAATATCTATAATGGTGATAATGCCATTTATTTACTTCATTACCCTTGTAAAAGCTCCAATTTAGAGAATAAACTCGTATATCTCATACCAAACATACAGGGTGGGCTCGAAAAAACATTAGCGTTGTAATTTGACACTAATTAACCATGGACGTTATGAAAGCGATACATCAACTGTGTTGCCTCACCGCGCCTACCCACCTATTACTCACCACCCTTACTTGAACTCTCACGTCCCTCCCAACAATACTTATACAGGTAGTTTAGAGGGTAACAGTTAAGTTGTTCAGAGGTCTTTGTTAATTGGTCATTGTCGTAGCGCATTCATCAGAGCAGTTAATTTGCTACCAGATGAGTCACGACACCATCACTCATCTTGTATACCTATGATACGTGTCGGTAACATTTGGCGGGGATTTTAGCGACTATTAGTCAACGAGAGATTTGAACAATGATCTTGTTACATCCTATTTTAATTGTTACCGTTTTTTTAGTTACAGATGTGTCAGATTGTCCTAAGTAGCAAAGGAACATACTTTCCGGTCGGTGGTGAGTAGTCATCGTAGCCCATTGGCACTCGTTATATAGATAGAAAACACAATCTATAATATCTTAATATATATATTTCTTGTGTGCGTGTGTATGTGACTGAACTCCTCCTAGACGGGTGGACCGATTTTGATGAAATTTTGTGTGTGTGTTCGGGTAGGGCCCTGGATGGTTTAGATTCACAATTGGACCCGGTAGGTGGCGCTGCTGTCGGTATTTCAGCTTTTTCCGGCAGGACGAAGTCTGCCAGGTCCACTAGTATTACTATAAAATGAATGCTATTTCAATTTTTGTAGGCGCTGACATTTAACAACAATACCCTAATTAAGGTAATCAGGAAAGCAGCACAGAAAAGAAAACACTCCACCGAATCTGTCTGGTCACGACAAACTCAATAAGTACCAAATAAAAGTTTATACGATTTTCACCAGTAGACGGCGTGATTCTTTCATTACAGTTTTGTGAGTGTGAATTGGCTGAAATATTACGATGATAGTTGAACGAGTCAGAAAAATCCTGCCGTTGGAGGCAGCAATGGGCAGGGCATATAGCTCTGAGAACCGATGGCCGTTAGAGCAGATAGGTTCTAGAGTAGCGACCGCGAACTGGAAGACTTAGCGTGGGCAGGCCTCCAACAAGGTGGACCGACGACCTGGAAAAGTTTACGGGCAACCGATGGACAAGGTCGGGTCAGGATCGAGAGTTGTGAAAATCCTTTGGGGAGGTCTATGTATTTCCAGCAGTAGACGTCTTTTGGCTGAGATGATGATGATAGGCTACGGGAACTGCTTACCATTAGCTAGGCTATATGCTTGCCTGTCACCGTGGCGTGCAGGTGTACAATTCTAATCTTTCAAAAGGTGTCCTAGAAACTAATAAAAAGCCGGTAAGGTCATACCACCCGCGTATTACATAACCTAATGTTATTTGCATTGTCCATATGAAAAATTCAAAAGAATTAAGCAGCTGTGTTGGCTAGCATCGTAAACATTTCATAGTGTTTTTACGACAGTACCCAACGGGCCCCCGGTCTTGTAAACGGACATGCCTTTGGTTCGTGTACCGTACGTTTATCTACATTCGTTGGTTTATTTTAAATGTTTAGTTTTTGTGTAACAATAGGGTCATGACAACTGTATCGTGTTGGACTGTTTGTGTTAAGCTTATTAGGTACTGGAACATGGTTCGTATGTGGTTTGTGATGTACCTAAGGGTTTGGCTACTTTGAAGCGGTAGTTGTATCTTACAAAGCTGTTAATTACGGACAACGGAGTTAGGAATGGATAAGAGTAGAAGTCAGCTACGTAATAACATTTGAAGCCAAGTTCTATATTTAAAATTAGCGGTACATCATGGCTTCGCACGGGTGGACATTTTTTCAAATACTTTCCGTGTCTTTAAAAAACTATACTCTATACTATATATTTAATATTATAAAGCTGAAGAGTTTGTTTGTTTGTTTGGTTGAAAGCGCTAATCTCAGAAAGTACTAGATTTTTTTTTGTTGAATAGTACATTTATCCAGGCAAGCTATAGGCTATATAACACCATGCTATGGTCAATAGGAACGGAGCAGTAGTGAGATAAATGAGTGACCCCTAGTAATAAAATATAGTCTATTGTACTCGCTGATAATGTACCTAGTTTTGTAAGTGAAAGAATTAAAAAATCGGTTCAATAGTTTTTGAGTTTATTCATAACAAACAAACATACATTTTTTTTCTTTATAATTATTATCTATACTCTATAATATCGTATAGAGTGCTAAGTGGCTCCCAGGGTTACTGCTTAAGGTTGGCTGCAGATCAGCGCCTAGCATTACTGCTTGGCATTATTCTTTGCTAAAACCAATTTTGACGTACCTATACATTTTAAAAACTAAAATTATTCATATTGTAATTTCTAGGCGTGTCTCATTTTTCTATCACTAGTGATGTTCAGGTACTGCCAGTGTCTATAGGATATGCTAACAGCTAACCATCAAGCGGGCTATAGATAGATATCCTTGCTTGCCTCCTGAGTAGTTAAAAAAAAAACTTTTTATAGTTTGTAACAAAAAAACGGTTTAACAAAAAAAACTGTCAACATGCCGTAATATTTTTTACTCGATATACATACAATAAGGATTTTCCATCTATATTTACCAAAAGAGCAACATTGTCCTGTATATAATGAGCTTACTAATTAACTTAACAGCACATAAACATACATACAAATCGGCTGTTAGTGTGAATCGATGCTGAAACCAGCAATACACAATGTTTATTAAAGACAAACAAAGCGCCTTGTACTTGCAAACATGAGTTTGCCCTTGCGGCGATTTGCAATAACTCCCAAACAGTTTGATGTTGACTTAACCTGCGTTCACACTGTCATGTAGTATAACAGTTATTTTTAAAAACGGAAAAAATTTACTGCCTCGGTGGTCCAGTGGTCGCAGTATGCGTCTACTGTGCACGAGGTTGTGGGTTCGATTCCCACACATGAGAAAACGTTGTGTGACCCACAAAGAATTGTTCTGAGTCCGGGTGTAATTTGTGTCCGTTAATTCTATGTCTGTAAAGTCCCCCGCGATACAGAGCTTGTTCTCTAGAGCGGGAGTTGTCTTTAAAAAAAAAAAGACTTTGAATACTGTAATTTAAAAAAGAATCTAAATTTAAAATAGAATGAAAAAAAAAGCTAAACAAGCACCTATTTTAAGAGAGGTAATTCATCGTTCAAACGAGCAAGTCCGTCTAAGTATAGACCTCTACCTTAAAAAAGACCAGAGTCAAATAACTACACACAGCGGTGTAGTTGTGTTCCCGTTTGTGAATACAGTGCTCATTTAGGGATGCGATTTGCGTTGATAGTCCATCTTGAAATCCCCGGTGTAACAAAACGGATCGGCAACACATAAGTGACACCCCTGTAATTGCAAGCGTTCATAGGCTAAGTTAACTGTTTAACATCAGATGGGCCGTATGCTTGTTTATCACCCAACTAGTATAACAAAAAAGAAAAGTTACTAAATTTAAAATATACTTTTTTTTTGCTCGCAGTAACTCAAACAAACTTTAATATCTATATTAAGAGAGGGCACCGTAGAAGTGTAGGTATGGATCTTCTCTATACAGAACACTACAACCAAAAACCTGAACACAATGGCGCAGTTGTATTCCTGTGTACGTTTTCAGTGCTCATTTAAGGAAAAACTTTTTTTTCTATTAAATAACGTTTTTAAAAGTTAAAAAAGCAAATGTATGGGATTTGACGTAAGTTTTCGACAATAAAACATAAACTTACGTCAAATACTATACATTTGCTTTTGTGACTTTTCGATTCGACTACCGTTTATGCCACTTGTCTAGAGGGGCAGGTATTGCAAGCGTAGGCTATGATAACTACTTACCATGAAACGGGCTATATACCTACTTGTTTGCTATTACAATAAAAAAACAGATTTAACATACTTACTTATATCATTTTCGCTCGAAGCCAGAAAACAGTCTAAACTTACCTTTATGCGGCTTACTAGTTATAGTACTAGTTGAAAGTGACGTATTTAGAAATGTTATTTTACTTGCGAACGTAATAGGCGAACCTAACTGTATTATGATTATTTAACTCTCAACTCGTTGTTTGTTTTTCTTGTGTGATTGTAGCTGTGCTACGAAGCGAAAGAAAACGTAGGCTTTCAGTTTACTTTAGTATAACTATTGTTTGTAGGCTAATTTGCCTGGTATGATTGTGTACGTTATTCGTACGTACAAATATTAATACTAATATTACACTGTAAAGAACTCTCTTAACTCTTTCAAAGAGATGATTAGACCCTGCTAATATTATAAATGCAAAGGTTATGATAGAAAAATGTTTGTTAATTAATCACACCAGAACGTCAAACTGAAGAATCTGGGTGAAATTGGAACAATGATACATTATAGTCTGGAATAGCATAGGATCCGTTTAAATTAACATAGAATCTGGGTGAAATTGGCACAGTGACATTATAGTGTGGCATAAGATCCGTTAGAAAATTAACACGGGCCAAGGGAAAATAATAATAGTTCTGGTTCTGTACATGAGTGCAAGTCGCCAGAGCTCATTTCGCTATACTTATTTAAACAAACGTTTTCCTATTTCAGGAATTCCATTCCAACCCATCACTAAATCTTGGTGATCAAAGACTACCTACAATAAGTAAATACAAAATGTCTATTAAAAATAAATTTACCAAAAAGTCTTTACATTACTTTTAATCAAAGAATAAAATAAAGTTTGCTGTAAGCTAACGACTAGCACTATGTATTTATTAGTCAATTTTTCACGGTTAGTTTACAAGGTAGGGTATTGAACTTCGCTTGGAGTAGATACTCATTAATTTCCACTAGTTTGTCCCGCGGCGCAGCCTTCGTGCGGCCCTAACATAAATTCCGAGATAACTTGGACAAACAAGTTGAAGTCCAAATAAGTACAGCCCTTTAGAATGCGCCCCAAGTGACGAACTCGTTTGTGAACTCGAATAAATAATTAAATTCTCTTTACTTTTTCGTGTAGTGGTAACATTTTCAGAATATTTTTGTGTTAGAAAAAATTGTTCTTTTTACATTGTTTACATCACATTTTTTATGTAAAATGAATACTTAATAATTATTGCAATAAAAATATGTATGGTATTTTACTAGTTCTATGGTATTTGCGCTGCTTACGACGCTAGATATACAATAATAAAAACATTTGGCTTTGTAAATTAGTACCTACATAGTATTAAAATTTAAAATATAGCGATATCTATCGATCGAAGTAACAATATACCACTCTCGCCTAAGTCACGGGTTCCAGTTAGTAGTTTAAGCGAAAAAGGTTTTATAATTTCACACACCTTTACTACCTAGAATTCTGTTTGTAACCTAATGTTGGAATGTAACAAAATTATTGTCTGTCTACCACAATCAAATAAGTGGCCTGATAAATTGACTGGACTGTTGGTCTAGTGGTTAGTGACCCTGACTGCTCCCCTCGTGGGTTCGGTTTTCACACTTCATGTGATCCATAAGTGTATGTTCCGAGTTTGGTTGTAATTTGCGTCCATAACTTGTATGTCTGTAAAGTCTCCCCGCGCCAAAAGGCTTGTTTCATAGCGCAAAAATTGTCTTTAAAAAATGCGTTGTTCGTGAGTTTTATAATTATTTAAAACTTGCTGTTACCCGCAGCTCTGCCCGCGTGGAAGTCGGTTATCGCAATAAATTATGTGCTAATCTAGACTATAATTAATCTCTGTGCCAAATTTTATCCAGATTTGTTCAGTAGTTTTTACGTGTGAGTTACAATCATCCATACATCCATACTTACAAACTTTTACAATTATAATATTAGTAGGATTGAAACATAAAAATGTATTTAGTCTAGCATAATTACTAAACACTGTTTCATTTATATTTAGGTTAAAATTGTACATAATTATAAAAGTCACAAACAAATTAAAACGACGAATCCAATCAGGCGAACCCGAAGTTGGATGCATAAAGTCAGTTTCGGAACCCAAGTGTTCAACTGAAACACTATTTACGTAAATAAACTCGTCGCGTTAAGGCAGTCGACGTCGACGGAGGTTCGTTTAAACTTTTAATCGCTTTCGAGCCGTGATAAACAAATTTTAATTAAGTTTTAATATCACCACGTAATTGCGAAGTCGATCGCTTATCACAATTATTTACGTTTATGAATATTTAAGTTTGATGCTATGAATAACAAACAAATGGTTATTTGATTTAGCATTCTATTAGATTGTTAAAGATATCCATATTTAATATTGCTTTTCCAAAGTAACTCTGTCGGTACGTATTTCTGAATTTACGTGTTAGTCGCATTTTCACAACGAAATAACTGATCGGATCTTAATAAAATTTGGCGAGGAGATAGATGGTATCCTGGAGAAGAACATAGAATACTTTTTATCGCGATAACAAACATCTACGTGGGCTGAGCCAGGCACATGATAAACATATATCATATTATGTGTAATACCAGGGTTTGATATGGGTAACTCTGTGATAGGAAAACGTTACTTTATAAAAACGCTGCCATAAATTGAAGATACAGGTCTCCAGTGCTCATTTAAAGCGTTGCTCCTGTGCGTGACTACAGAATCACATACAATTACTAGTTATTTAGTTGTCTCATATCTCTTTCAAAAGCTTACTGAATCACTCGTCTATTGTAATTGCCATAATAAAACTATATTGTCAAGACTCGTACTTTTTAATTAAATTGCTTATTTTATGTAACAAAATTGGAATTTTATCCGTTACTTAATGGGTACACGGTAGCATTTCACAATATTTAATGAGAAAGAAAAAGTCACGTGGACTATGAAGCCTTTGGAAAAGCTATGAAGCCGCAAAAATAACCAAAGCTTGAGTAATTTTTGTAGTCGGGCCCCTCCATTTGTCCCTTGACATATTTTTTATTTATCAACTTAGGTGCTTTCTTTGTTTCCACGGTTATTGTTAATTTCATTGTGTAACGGTCTTACTGAAGAAGTTTTTATACTTAACATTGGCTTCTACGAGAAATTGTTTATGACTCGTAAAAATTGTATTTTGTTTTTTTCATTTGTGCTGCGCTGTTTTGGAGAATGAGAACATACATTTAATAATTTAACTTATTTCTTGTGATATTTTTTTAAGCCACTATTTAATATGAAAAGGGTCTTTGACTAGGCTGAGTGTTGGTACCTGGCGGGCTGTGGTTCAGTGGTTAGCCATTGGGATTTGTATATTATTATGGAGAGTATTGTTTCTATCTTACAAAAATCCCGTGCATTAACTATTTTCTTCTGTCTGAATATTCGTCGTTCTGATTCGTGTTACTCTGTTAAAGTTAAAAAAATACGATAGAATATGTTTTCTCCAAATGAATTTCAACCCACGACTCCTGGTCAATGTTACTAACCACTAAACCAACAGGCCATCCGAAGATTTGATCATTTTGGAAGCAAAGATAATTATAATTTGTGCACATCCTTCTTCGGAGAGAACCTACATTATTAAAAGATCTGTATATAATGCTTGTAGTAAATAAAGTTCTAGCTACAACAAAAACTCTTTTTGTTCATTTGACAAGTGAAATCGAGATAATGCTTCCATTTTTCATCTTGGTAGGAGTGTGGACGATGCGACCGACGTTATTCTGAACGAATAGTACCTCGGGGTATGAATTTAATCTCAGTATTCAGCGTGTCAGATTCATAAGAAATGGTTTCTTCGGCGATATTTTGAGTTTTATATCTACGTATGGCCTTGTTTTCGTAGATTGAACGTTTATTGACGTAATAAAATATATTCATTCATTCATTTTGTCAGCTATTCGTTTAAGATATCATATTTTATTGTAGTATCTACATTTTTTGAAAAAGATAATTCGTAATAAAAATATTATAAGTCATCCAATATCGCTAATAAGATTATAAAATGCTTTTTTGAACGCTATACAAACTTAATAACGACGGCGATATACATATACTGCGTATGTTAGTTTGTTATTCTGATTATAAATATTAAAAAAAGCAATATTAACTTAAAATATTTTAATATATCGAGACTGAGTAATACTTAAAAGTTAAATTTCACTTATTTAGTTATTTATATTGGGCATTACCTGTTCTAAAACCCTCCCATGTTTAATCATATAAAAGGAATATAATTCATACAACAATTTTGTTTTCTATTTTAAAAGCCGAATAAAATGAAGCGAAAATGAAAAATCTCGGAGCAGCAAGATTGTGATGCAATAAATCATAAGTGCATTATAAAGCAACGTCAGAGACGCTTCGTTAAGAAAAACAAACCTTTCTGTAACGGGCTTCGGATTAATTTTGTATCAAGGTGCAAGAGTGGCGTGTTTGTTTTATACTAGGCAAGCTAGGAACAGCTAAATGAAGTAAACGTTAGCATATTTTGGAAACAATTATTATTATTTGTACTAACACTAACTGTACCCTGTAGTTTAAACTGTATTAAATTTGGATTTCGTACCGTGCCATATGCATACTGCCAATGTCAAAGACAAGACGTATTTGTCATTATTATACCCATACCCATATCCGTCCCACTGCTAGGAACGGGTCTCCTCCATTCATTTGGAGGGATATTAGCCTACTATACCACGCTGGCCAGATGTGTTGGTATAGGGTTTTGTTTCGAGATTTCCCTCTCTTGCTGTCATTATTGTCTGCCTGACTTACTCCCTTAGTGGACTTCTACGACACCCTCGGGATTTAACGGGGTGGTGATATTTGTATTCTTAATCCGTCACCACACTACCTATTGAACAAAATAGAACAATATTTACGCAATAGTCTTTGACATCGAAAACTTACAAACTTATTAAGCTATTGCATAGCTTCCTATCTCGGGCCTTGAGTGTGGAGACCGAATCCAGAAATTCCGTAACGAAAATAACCTAACACCGGTTAGGTTGCCGGTCGGGTTTTTTAATGACGAATTCTCTAAACGACCAATAATAATATGTCAAATTTGTGTAAGGAGGTTTTGATCTAAGAGAATAAAAAATAAGTAAAGAATAAATTAAAGGTCAAATAGTAGCCTAAAATTTAATGAATTATGGTTGAATTTCGACCACGGGCGATCACTAATAAATCAATTTCACATAGCATGGGTACGGTGACGTTTAGCATTTAAAATATCTAGAGATGTAGTATTGATAATATCGAATTCAAAAATATCGATTAAATAATTTAAACGATATAATTTACTTTGTAGTAAGAATCGATTTCACGATTAAATTTAGAAACAAAAATAAAATCAGCTAACAAAGGAAAAAAATACTGCATAAATAAAATAAATAAATAATTATAATTGCATGTGTTGATAAAAAAAAATGCTATGCAATAGCTTTACCGCGGCAGTCCCCGAGTGCCACACGTCTTTTTTTTATGAATTTAATTCAGCATCTGACGTCACGACGAGCAATAGTAAACTTAGATAGCTAACTTAATCCCAACAAATACACTATAGGCTTTAAAAGTTTTACTACCACATTTCATCAGTGAGACATACGAGGCGAACAACGATGTATTTCTATAATATTTGTCGTATCGCTCGGTAGCCGACAGGGAGATTATAAGTTGCAGTTACACGGTCGCTAATGAATGCAGCCGGGATTACCCGAGCCCGACACACGGCCAATTACATAAAAGTTGTCTGACACCGGGAATCCGACGCGATACGTTAAACCAAGGGTACTATTTACTATTAACTTTTCCAATCTTTTCAAGCTTTTATCACTACACTTTTGTATTAATATCTATTTACGTAAACAGATTGTAATATGATATGTATGTATTAGATTGTATGATGTATTTGCATGTCGCCATGTCACAAATCGAAAATCATTGTATTGCGATTTATTTGCAATATTGTTTCGTAGCTATATTTTATGCAAATAATGAATATTCTATTCTATTCTGGCATAAAAACTGTATAGAGAACCAGAATTGTACCTAGGAATTTTATTACTTTTATTGTACTTACTAGCTGTTGCCCGCGGCTCCGCCCTCGTAGATGTCGGTTATCGCTGCAAAAAGTAGCCTCCGTTTAGTAGTTTATACGTGAAAGAGTAACAAACATCCATCCATCCATCCATTCTTACAAACTTTCACATTTATAGTACCTATTTATTTACCGTGCACAAAAACCCATGTAAATCTTTTTGTTCCAATAAATAAATTATTATTATTATTATGTCTCTCTTTATCACGGGTATTTTCCCATCATTCAAGGAGAATACCCGGGCCTTTGGAAGGCTTACGCGGGGACATAGATCCAATACGCAGAGGCCCTTTGAGAATTTTAATTTAAAATGGGATGAGACGCTTACTATAGTCATACCACAGCTGCACTATTGCAGTACAGCCATGACATGCCTATGGTAAGTGTAGAGCTATTGCAACATGAGAAATCAAATAATTTTGGGCTATGGGATTGGGTGTTCGATGGACTGATTTACAATGATTATGGGATAAAATGTCGCCTGCCATCATTTAAAAGTTGGGATATAATCTAAATGTAAAATAGGCAGACGGTGACTCGCCTATACACTAGATGGGCCCCTTTAAACAACCGATATGAGCAACAGCCCACAGGCATAAGGGCAACACCATAGTGCGCGGCTAGGGGTATTGAGCGGTGCGGCGCCGGTTTCACCATCGGGGGTCTGAGACCCGAGAGCGGGTTTCCCCGTAGTTATGCCCTTGAAAATGACACTTCTACCCCCGAGCATATAGCTCTGGCGACCCCTCTCTGATCAGCCAATTAAGGCAAGCCAGAGCTGAGAGTCCTGCGGGCGCTCTTATCAGTCCACTCCGGACAGCCAATAAAGGCAAGCCGGAGACGAGGCCCTGACCGACTCTCTGGGGCATTCGAGACCGCAGTGTCGCCACTCACATTCAACCCGCCACAAGCTGCTCTGCGGTTTTATTATTATTATTATTAGTAAGGCTTATTTTAGAATGTACTAGAACAATCCTGCGTCTTTGTTATGTTAATATTTATTTCTTTATTATGTGTTTTTTTTCTTAGCACTAGTTAGGCAATTTTAAAGTACTAAAATGTTTAGCTTCTTTTGTCGACTGTACATACATATTGTTGTCTTTGATGTCAGGGATAAAAATCAATAGTACATTTTTTAACGTGGCAGCCCTTACAGTTCACACTAGATATATTACGTTTACAGTTCCCAGCAGATATAACGGCACTAAAAGCTTTTTCCGTCGACATTTTATATTGCACACATCCGGGATCCCACTACCCTATTACCTACGAGCTACGTACTAAATATTACTATAACTATGTATGTAGCTGTAAATAACACTTTTGTACTATAGTTATGCTTTGAATCCTGATTTATTGGACTAAAGGATGTGTGATGTATGAAGTGCATCGGCTAATAAACTTGCGTAGTTACAACTTAGAGATATCAACAGTTTAGTATGCAGGGTTGACAAACATTTACATTTAAAAAGTATCATTTGGTCAAGTGAAAACTGATGAAGAAGACCACAGATGGCCACCTGAATTTGTTAATCGATTAGGGTTGTTAAGTGACTATAACGAAGCAACAATGGAACTGCCGAAAAGTAGGCAACAGTACCTCTTATTAAACAATGAAATCTAGTCGTGTTTGGGCTTATTAGAATGGCCATAAGATGCGCTTTAGCTGTAACTGAACAATTTTTAAAAATACCGCCTTTAGAGGGGAAATAGTATGAATAAAAATATGGATTAAAGTAAGTATCCATAATATATAATAAGAGATCCCTATTTTGTTTTTCATAAAATACAGATCATATTATTCAGTGATTATATAGCATTCAGGTGGTGCAAGATTAAAAAATCTGTTTAGCAATATTTGACTATCCATTACAAACAAATAACATACCATTAATCAAATCTTTTTTCTTCGAGATATAATTCCCATTGTAAAATTTAGCATTATTATCCTGATGTAATGACGTAGTAAGGTGGTACGTTACCCCTGACCACGGACATTCACACATACCCGAGACAACTCCACCGGGGTGCATCTGTTTTTGACGTAATCCAAGCGGCTTTCTTGTGATGTGACCTCAAGTTTCCCATGTTACAAACGACGTAATTGCACCTACACAGTGAATAATTATGATGCAATTTGAAGTTGTACAGTGTTAGTATAGTATTTTGATCTAATGTTAACAAACCAAAATCAAGCGAGTCTTGTATTTTATGAAATGAAAAATTAAATAATATTAAAAACAGAAAGACCAGTATAATCGTTGATTTTCGTTGTTTTTATTCACACAGGATGGGTCTGTCTTGTTTCGTTAAGGAACACCAACTTAGGATATAGTTCTAGTCAAAACAAATTTAGTAACGACCAAACTCATAGGGGCTATGTTTTCATCGAGGAGTTCCTTTGCTTCCAAAGTTCATTATCAAACCAGCTTCAGGGTAACATAATCCATATGAGTACTAGAGATCTGTCCACCAACCCGCATTAAGACAGCGTGACATGATGTCTTTTGAATTTCTTCGAAGACATGTCGGTTTCCACACTATGTTTTCTTTCACCGACAACAGATGTCAAATGCCAAGTCATTTGATTAGTACCTACGTATTAATCTCACAAACTAAAATCCACATTGGTCCCGCCAGTTCCACCACTCGGGACGGAATGCATATCTCATTTGTACAATGCGCTTACTTCTTTTACTCACAGATTTTTTTTAATGTTACAAATAAAACTTTAAAAACGGATTTCAATTCTAAGTTTCTGTATTATCAACAGAAAATCCCGTCTACGTGCCTTCGAATAATCGTCTGGATATAAGAGGCGTGCTCACCTCACAGTTGGCAAGTTTATCTACCATCGTTCACTATAAAACAATTATATATCTACTTTACTATATATTATATTTTATGACAGCATGACAGCATGTTTACAACAGCTTGCTGAATGGCCAAAAATGAATACTGAAATTGTCAGCGGAAAATATAAATTTAAATTGGTTAGTATTTTTCGTTATGTTGTCGATGTTACTGTGTTTAGGTTCCGATGCTTATAATAATCAATAGTAATAATATCATTTTCCAGCTTCATGAAATCGAGGACTATTTGCCAATTCTTCTCGAGGCCCAACTATAGTCAGCGATTTTGGCCGTAGGAAAAAAGTATGCTGACATTTGTTTTTATGACCTTCATAAGTATCATGTATTTAATAACTTTTAAACTATCGCGTTGCTTGATATACAATAATATATACTTCGGGTATTAACACGATCATGCTTCACCAGTCATCTTGTGACCACGGCCGGTGCAACCTGGTCGAAACGTCAAGCAATCTAAAGGTAAATAAAGCATGATCGTGTTAATACCCGAAGTATATATTATTGTATATCATGTATTTGACCTAAATTAATAAAATGAGTTTGACTTTGACTTTGACTATTGCTCTAGACTATGCCAAATTTCAAACTTGGTATTGCTACTGTAATTTTCTTTAGAGTAAATTCCAATAATGTTTTTTTCGATTCGGATATCGAATTCAGAACTTCACGATAGGCCCAAAATAATGAGGTATTGATATCTATAAACATTAAAGAAACAACCAGATTAATTCCAAACCGAAATTTTGCGTAGAAATCGATTAGAAAAGTAAAGGTTACTTTATAAATAGATTCGTTACCTATACGAATATTGGGGTATATCCAGTAATCGTAATATAAAAAGTCATTGGTCCTGACACTCCTGACTGACGATTAACATACAGCCAAAACTACTAAGTGTAAGAAGTTTAATTTGGCATAAGCATTTCTTAAGAAAGTATTTTTGGAAATTTTATCCCTAAACGGATAAAAAACGAAGTCAGGAAGAACTGCTAATCTATACTAATATTATAAATGCTACAGTTTGGATGGGTGGATGTTTGTTTGTTTGTTACTCAATGACGCCAAAACAACTGAAGGGATCTGAATGAAATTCATCTGAATGAAGTTTGAGATAGATTATAGTCTGGAATATGAAAAATCACTACGCTCGTGTTATACTATATGAATATTGAGGTATATCCAGTAATTTTCCCATACGTCTGTGTGGTGGTATCTGTGGCCGGGAAATTGCTACATTATGTCTCAATGGGATCAGACGACGACGTCAACTGTTGCTTCTGTATCGATTATGTGTTTAAGATGGGAAGTTATGGGTTGGCATTGTCTTTACGATATTAAATTGGTTTGATATGTAGGTAAATCTTCTTGAAATTAATTTGTTTTTGGTTGAATTTTGCGGAACGATATTAAAATATGGCTTAGCGATATTTTGACTGGCCTATAAGTGTAATAGTTATATTGGTCCTAGCTGCTAAGCCGGAGGTTGTGGCTTCGATTACCTTCCAGAGGACATTTCTTTGTGTCATGAGAATAATTTTTCTTTCTGTATGTATCTTTTTTTATTTTGATACTACAAAGGTGGCAAACAAACAAAAGTAAAGCAGTTACCTCAGCCTTTGGACGCTTGCAATACCGGAGTTATCACTCGCGTGTTGTCGATCCATTTTTACATCAGAGCCTTAAGATGGAGTGTCCCTGAGATAGGAAAAAGTTTATTTCAAAACGCATTCCTAAATGAGCGCTAGCGACCTGTACTCACACAACTACATCACTGTGTAAAGTTATTTGGCTGTGGTCTTCTGTAAGGTGGAGGTCTTTTCCCAGTCGGGCGTGCTCGCAAGTGTGCCCAGTTTCTCTTAAACTTATTACCTCTAATAAATGTGTATGCATCATCATCAATCATTGTCGGGTTCTGCCTATTTCTGAGATTAGATGGTCCAAAATATAGATAACAACAAATATGGATAACAAGAGTTAGCTATAATAAAATAACTGAAACCGGCATTTCCATAAATTCTAAAGGGAAACGTAGACATTTGCAGCTGTATGTGATTCTACATTCTTGTCTTAGTGTCTATTAATTCATTAATGGTAATGAGTTTGGGAGAATGCCCCTCTCTCACCCTTGTCAAATTATCCTACAATGGATGAATCCTCATAAAGGCATTCCTACGTTTTGTTTGTTTCGTATGTTGGATTGCCAATTTATAATTTCATTTGCTTTTGAAGAAGCATAACGCTTTGCCGCAAAGGGGTAGGTAGGAGTATGATTAACACCAGCTTTGTTAATTTTATGCATTGTATTTCTTTATCGCACCTGTCGGATGCTAAGCATTACTTAACAGAGGAACACAGTATACATTTACACAGTCTACAGGTAAAAGCAATGTGGAAAACGTCGAGTCCGGAGCAGGATTCGAACCTGCGCGTCTCGGGTTCGGCACGGGAGTGCCTCCGCCAGATATCACAAAGACAAAGACAAATCGTAGACTCACGTCAAATTCCATACATTTTATTTTTTGACTTTTCGATTCGACTATCGCTTATGCCACTTGTCTAGAGGCTCTGATCCTCTAGACAAGTGACATAAACGAATAGATACATAATAAATTTAGTCTTTTTTTGGAACGAAGTTCCTTATCGCGCGTTGCGAAAGGGGGCTAGACGGAAAAAAATAAGACCAAAAGTTGTAACGACACTTTTATATTATTTTAATGGCGAATTCTCTAAACGGCCAATAGTAATATGTCAAATTTGTGTAAGGAGGTTTTTGATCTAAGAGTAAAGTAATTAAAGAATTAATTAAATCTTTGTGGGCCACACAGCAGGTGCATACTGCGACCACTGAACCACCAAGGCAGTAATAAATAAAAAGAACAGAAAGCAAATGTATCCAGGAATTTGCCATAAGTTTACAATAGGTATAGTGTCGTACACTTACGTCTAATATCATACATTTGCGTTCTTTTTTATTACATTCGACGACCAATGATGCCACTTGTCTAGAGGAATAGTTGCTCCCTTTATTTTTGTAGATGGGAAATGCTTGTACGCATACTGTCCCGTACTGCCCGGGGAAGCGAGGCAGTTATGTCGGACTCTCCGGCCTATAGGTATAGTAGGCGGCCGGCATACCGATTAAAACCCCCCTGTGCACCTACACCCGCCTTTACGGGTGGATCACCGGAACCTGATATGACAACAGTGGTCCACCCAGCGGCTGCCCGCGCTACGCGAGCTTCTCAATTTCAATCCGCTCCGCCACCTCCTTTTGCGAGATGACGTCCTCGCAGAAGACTGCGACCGCCATCCACTCCCTGTCACTGGCGACCATGGACCGTGCCACGGCGGGCAGCGACAGGACTACACAACAAGCGTACAAGCGTTTGCTGCGCCTAGTCGTCGCCGCAGTCGCAGTGGTGGCGGTACTCGATTCCCTCCTAGCGACCTTGTACAGGCAATGCTCGAAGCAACCATGTCCGTACAAAACCTGCACCAGTCGGAAGGAAAGGGTCCCGTACTGCCGCCCTGCCCACTCCGACAAGATCGGCTGGAGCGCCTCCACGGTTCTGAAACCAGCCCGTGGAGCCTCCAGTTGACTTGACCACCGGGACGCTAACAACTGCTCCCTAACCCAAGCGAACATAGTCTATGATAAACTTATTTTTCATCGCAGTAGTTCAAAAAAATTATAGCAATTATTTTCAACAAACAGTACATTATTTAACAAGTCATTACAATAAACAATTCAGCTTGAAACATAGCTGTGAACGTACGTCTAGCATAAAGTATTAAAGGTAAAAACACATTCTCGGACTAATGTTCATTGTAAAGGCAACAAACAACCTCCAATCAAACTAACGCTCGACCGCAATTTGTTTGTAGCGGAGAAATATTGTGTTCCTTATTGTTGGGGCTGTTGGCCTCGTGTGGCCACCCTACCCTAATGTTCAACTGACGTTCAAGACAAAGGAAGCTAAATATTTGTGAAAATATTATCACCGTTTGCTAATTTTATGTGACTATTGTTATTTGGATAAGATAGCTTATTTATTTTAGCAACTGCGCCTGTAGACAAGTGGCATAAACGGTTGTCGAATCGAATATAATAAAAAGCAAATGTATGGGATTTTACACATTTCACATTCGTTTACAATTTTTTTTTCACATTATTGTAAATGTATTGCATTTGTGTTTTATGAATAAACGATTATTATTATTACAATATAATGTCGTAAACTTATCTTTAGAACTTTAATGATATTCTTATTGTTTGACATTTATTATTTATGCCTGTATGTGAGATAATTGTTATTGACTTCGTTCATTTTTATCCCAATAAACAAATTATTATTATGTCTCTCTTTATCACGGGTATTTTCCCATCACTCAAGAAGAATACCCGGGCCTTTGGAAGGCTTACGTGGGGACATAGATCCAACAAGTAAAAAGTTGGGATATACTGTTAAACGAAAAATAGGCAACAAAAGAAACAACCGACATGGGCAACAGCCCACAAGTAACAAGGGCAACGCCATAGTGCGCGGCTAGGGGTGTCGAGCGGTGCGGCGCCGGTTTCACCATCGGGGGTCTCTAGCAGAGAACCGAGAGCGGGTTTCCCCGTAGTTATGCCCTTGAAAATGACACTACCATCCCCGAGCATATAGCTCTGGCGGCCCCTTTTCTGATCAACCAATTAAGGCAAGCCAGAGCTGAGAGTCCTGCGGGCACTCTTGCCAGTCCACTCCGGACAGCCAATAAAGGCAATCCAGAGACGAGACCCTGACCGACTCTCTGGGGCATTCGAGACCGCAGTGTCGCCACTCAAATTCAGCCCGCCACAAGCTACTCTGCGGGTTATTATTATTATTACTATAAAAGGAACAGAGGTTTAAATAGTAACCTTATCAGTTACTATCTCTGCGATATGTTGTGGGTATTAAACCTATAATATGAACAAAAAAATTGTAACATGTTCAATTTTGTAAAACTTTTATTTTAAAGATATTAAATCGTTATATTAATATGATATTAATCGTTATATAATCGCTATTCAAGAAACGATAACATTATTTATAGCTGCAAGCAATAAACAACAAGAGAAGTCTCTACTTATCTTACTTGTTTCTGGCTTCTACCAACAAGGAAGCAAGACTGACTGAGGAAGAACCTCTACTTCATAGAAGATCGCAGGTATAAAATTACATCACCCAATGCCTACCCTGGTATTGTTAGTGCTCATAGGACAAGGTACGGAGAATCATCACCGTATTCGAATTAAATAAAGCTCGAAGGAACACTTTTTACGACAGCCCTTCCTATATTTAGCTACATTCAATTCATATTCGAGGATATTTAAATTTAATCTCAAGTCTTAGGTATATTCCTGGACACTTACGTCTATTTAAAAAAGTTTTACCTTTATTACAGACAACCCTATTATTTAAAGAAAATTGTAATAACATCGAGGAGTCAGTTATAGAGGGTAATGAATAAATAGCAATCAAAATATAATCTGGTGAGGCGCCAAGTTTGCAGGGTTGCCACTCGCTCAACTCTAAAGTTCAATCGTACTTTAAACGAGTTAATCCCGTTTTATTAAATGTTGATGCTCACTGCGGCCGCCCAACATCTTCCTTTGTAACTAGTTAAAATTCTACTTGATATTTGTTGGCTTTCTCGCAATTGTGACTTGTGAATTCATTGAGTTTGTAAGTACTTTTAAGATTTGACAATGTGAGGTGTGTTCCAAATATATCTGAGTGTATCTTACAGCAGACAGCAGCCAAATTACTAATGCACAGTGGTGTAGTTGAGTTCCCACGCATATACAATGCTAATTAAGAAAAAACAAAAAATGTTTGTCAAAAATGTTGCTCTTGTAGTTATCTGTCGCCAGGGACTTTAGAATTTTGTCGCGTGTGGCATCGAACTGACAACCATCGTTACAGTAAATATTTATTCCGACTTTGAGTGTATTTTGTATCCGTGAATTTTATATGAGAGTAACTTGTTTTTGTCTGCTTACTGCGTAGTGCGGTAGTCCCTTCGAGCGAGAAGTTCTCGTTTAAAAAATAAAAGAAAAGTTTAGTAGTATAAATAACTCGTTAATATTAAATGTTATCAATTTTTATTTTTATGTAACAAAACCGCTACCTATGATTTATATTGACGGATAGATTGACGTGCAGAACATATTTCTCGGATACATTTTACCGTATCGTGACACCAGAGATAGTGCTTGAACATCATTCATCGTGTGAGTCACACGCTCGATGTATCCTCGCACTAGTTGTTCCTGTCTAACTTGATAGATGGCGAAATATGAGCGTTGCAAATGTTTGTTGTAAGTGTTCGATGTAAATAAGACAAAAAAATATTCAGCGCTATTCAACCTACTTTTTTATAAGGCTGATGGTCGAGCAAAAATATACCTGGGTTTTTCTGTCTAGAAATTCACAATAGGTGCAGAAGAAGAATAGAAGTGAAAATTGGCTGTGTTTTCTACGCTGTGCCTCGAAAAGAACGTAATGCCGTTGATTCTATGCCTGATCTTTCTCCGGTCGTTTCGGATTGCCCT
This sequence comes from Trisateles emortualis, assembly GCA_947095525.1. Lineage (NCBI taxonomy): Eukaryota > Metazoa > Arthropoda > Insecta > Lepidoptera > Erebidae > Trisateles > Trisateles emortualis. Next base: position 11,017,977 of record OX352736.1, on the reverse strand, counting down.
CACTATGAAAATGAGTATGCTCATGGATAGTGTTTGTCGAGATTAGCCGCCGTGACTGAAATTCAATTAGAAAGACATTATTATTAATATAAAATGTTGCGATTTTATTATATTAAGACTAATGCTTTGAAAATCCCTAGAGTCCACATACAATTTCACAGGGATGTAAGCAAAAATTCTCTCTAAAAATATTAAAAATCGGCTTATGAAAAATAATCCTAGATGGAAATCCGCTGACATAACGTAGGCAAGCCTCCTAAAAGAAAATTTAATGTATCAATCTCTACATACGGCCGTACAAACGTTTAGTAAGGCTGCCTATTTCATAAGGGAAGCGTATTTTTTTGCGAATGTGGCCGATCGGATTAATTTTCACGAAATCGTTTTACGGATTTCCCCACTTGCTGTTACAGTTTATTTCACCCTACGGTATCATCTCTAGGAAATTGTTTCCATGGATCCTTTTGGGCTTTGTGCAAACAAAAAACTTGATGTCGGTCATGTTTATAGTTATGTTTTACAAGCTGATGAAATTGTTAGAAATTATATTAGCTTTTGTGGTATATCCTTTTTACAACATTTTATTTAGCTTGTAATGTTACCTACCTATGTAAGATTATTTAGATCGAATCTTGCAAACCATATTCCTACTTACCGGTGTCCGATTAAACTGAAATTTGCTATACTAGAGTAATTTGAGTAACAGTGCAATAATATAGTACATGGATTGTTAGGTAGCCTTATCGTGTTTAAGCTCGTTGAATTTGTCTTGACGAGTAGTGTTTTTGTATGTGGAGCTCAGGATACCATGATTAAGTCGTAAGGCGGCTATAGGAACTCTTTAACAAAACAAGAAACTCGCGTCGTGTTGTTTGGGCTTGTTAGATGTAACTTGACATATGTATTTAGGAATGTATCCTAGGTAGGTAATGTCCAAACCAGTGAGTCCAGAAGTAAAAAAAGTATACTGGAGATTTTTATGCCACGTAAGTCTGGACTATATAATTCATCGAACTGCTAATAGTTTTTGAACCTCTCTCTCTCTTTTTATCTCTCTTTTTATCTGTTTCTTTCACTCTTTTTTCCTAGCTATATATCCTACACGATCGATGGTGACAACTTTCCGTGTTTCTCACCTCCACTTCGCTTGATCATTGATATCGTCATCGGAAATTAAACACTCCCACATGTTCTTTGCCACTACATCTTTTCTATTTTGTCTTGAGTTTTCCTCTTAATTTACGGCCGCGGAGGAAAGGCCAGTCTATACCAATATTATACCAGTAGTTTTCTTAATTTTTTGTTATGAATAAACTAAAGAATTATTCGATAGATTTGAAAATTTCACCTAGGAATCAACGAGGATTATTTTTTTGTAGCACTTCTTAATTATGGGATCCCTACAAAAACTAAATAAATGCCACCTCTGCGCAGCCGAGACGAGCCGCTAATATTTAATAATAGCAACCCATGTATTATTATGTCCCACTGCTGGCCATGGGTCTTCTCTCCTTTATCTATTTATTTATTTATTAATCAAGAAAGAATAAGAGGGTGTAGGTCACTCACACGGGCCTAATGCGGGTTGGTGAATCAGACATGTTTTAGTGTTTCTCCTAAGACATGTGGGTTTCCTTACAATGTTTTCCTTGACCGTTAGCTGATGGTGAATCATTTGATTAGTAAATATAAATTCCACAAAGTAAAATTCATATTAGTACTGCCACCCGGGATCGAACTTGCACCTCTTGCGTGCAAGTCTGTTATTTTCCCACTCGGCTACCACCGCTTTTTTAAGAGAATAGCTACCTTACTACCGATAGTAGTTTATAAAAGTTAAAACAAACCCCTCATTGTTTACGGTATCGTGTATAAATATCAAATATGTTGAATAAATGAGAGGGGTATTACGTATTACCTTTTGAGAGATAGCACTGGCGCCGGCGGCGGGCGAAATCATTTCCGTTGTGTCAATCACACGTCCCGGCCGGCCTGTCCAACAGTACATACATTCACTAATGAGTTCGCGAACCAGTTCAAATCGCATCTAGATTGAGAACTCCGTACTCAATTATTTTATGTGCTTAGTAAATTAATTTAGAAGTAGAACTACTGAAACTTTCGAACCAGGCGCGATGAAACGATTTTTATTTATCCATGCTATTAAGGTTTAAAATAGGCTTTAATTGTGTGTGTTTGATGAAAAAGGTAATACTTTAAATACCGTTCAATCGATATTAATGATGATATACTATTATAAAGCTGTTAGTATAAAGCTAATTTCTTGAGCAACCAGTCGCATTTAAAAATAATGCATTTGATACACTTGAAAAAAAAGTTGTATCGTAATGGTAGTACATACAAATCTTTTTGCATGACAGTAACAAAAACCTGTTAAATCTTAATTTCGGGAACACACACAGCAAGCCCGAATGCCGAAGGACCTACACGTTACAGAAGACCACAGCCAAATAACTACACACAGCAGTGTAGATGTGTTCCTGTGTGTCAGTACAGGTCTCCAGCGCTCATTTAGGGATGCGTTTGAAAAAAAAAAAGGATTCCAATCCCAGGGATACTCTCATCATAAAGCCCTGGTGTAAAACAATGGGTTGGCAACGTCCATAGGTTATGGTAACTGCTTAACATCAGGTGGGCCGTATGCTTGTTTGCCACCCAAGTAGTATAAAAAAAAGAAAACACGGGAATCAACTAATCATCTACTAAACCGATGCAAAATGACATAACACAACCTAATAAAACCACTTACCAGTAAAAGCAAACCGTATTTCAGTATGTCACTACATTTTTATTAGAAGCTAAGTTTTATAGGCATCGAAGTGTGTCGTCGACTGACCGCAAGTAACAGGGCCAAGTCGGAAACATTAAGGTTCCATCAGCGGCCATATTTTCCGGCGAACGCTGAATTTTCACGGAGGCCGGAGCGGCCGGCAACCCGACACGCCTTTGCACTCAGACAGTAGCGATGGATGAAGTAGAATTGTGTACCCTAGCGCCTCTTCACGCCAATATTTTCACATACTTTTGCAGTTTAAGACGTGGATTTTGTCCGATAGCTACTTTAGATTGTTGCAAGGGTTTTAGCTTCAGTGTTTTACACTTTCTGGTCTTTAAGCGCGGAGGCTATTCTTGGATTATGTCTGGTGACATACTCTGGCTTTAGTTTGTGTAACATGAGGCTTGACAATAGATACTATACTAATATATTATTTGGAATTCTCGCGACTATTTGATCCTAAACTAGGCAAAATTAGTCAAAAATATAACATTATAAATAAACTACACCCTGGCATTCAATCATCCTGATTACACAAAAAATTGAAAAGAGGCGAAAGTCGAACTTATGACCTTTGGTTAGCAGTCAGATTTTTACCCTAGGGTACCTTACGCGGGAACACAAGAATTTTAATTTAGAATGGGATAAGACCCTTACCGTAGTTATACCATGCTACACTACAGCAGTCCAACTATGAATAAAAATATTTAATATTATTATTTAAGGTGTGAGGAAGTCCTCTTAATAGAAAAGAGGAAACCTGTGCCCAGCAATGGGACATCATATGGGTCGCTATTATTATTTACAATTATATTATTATTTACATTTACAAGCATACGCGCCGCCTGATGTTAAGCAATTGCCGTAGCCTATGGACGCCTGCAATACCAGAGGTATCACTTGCGTGTTGCTAACACATTTTGTTACACCAAGGCGGCACCAAGATGGGAGTATCCCTGGGATAGGAATACGTTTATTTCAAAACGTATCCCTAAATGAGCGCTGGAGACCTATACATTCCTTCTTTTTTTCTGACAAACCTGGTACCATGTCGCTTAAAAATAAAAACAAAACATTTCCAATTTACTAAAACCTATTTTAAAAAACTTGAGTAAAACCTTAAACTAACACAAACAAAGAAAGAACGTTTGACAGAGTTTGTAATTCAGTATAATGACAATACATACTATAGTATATAAAGTTGTAAGTACATCATCAATCTCCTAGACCGCATCATTTACTTACTATATAGACTTAAAAGAAAAACTTTGGCCGAGGGCTATAAAAAATAAACATCTTATCTCATAAGTTTGGGTACTCTCTGTGAAATGACACCTTTGGGTATCTTTGTCGCCCAACAAACGCCCCGTGAAATTGAAACAGACCGGTTCATACTCCAGAAAATTTCACGACGTCAAATTCCTCCCCTTTGATTCTTTTTAATCCGACTAAAACACTAGTACTCGGGGGATACTTTTATTTAATATGATCATATTTTAAAAAAGGTTTACTTTTTAAAATTTTACATTTTCTTTTTTAAACTTCAAAACATATTTTTTAAAGTAGATATTCTAAAAGTGAAATTTTAAGTTAGGGCATCACACAATCGAACAAGCCTGACTAGGAAAGACCACAGCTACATAACTACATACAGTGGTGTAGTTCATATCAGTGTTGTCTCAGAACACGCCGCGTAATTAAAAATAGCGAAGTTATCCCTGAACAAACTGCGCAGTCAAACCAAATCAATCAATTTATAAAATATGACTTTCTTCTAGGTGCTTTTTAATAGCAACACAATAAACTTTTTTAAACATTTAAACCGATGCCAACATTCACTTTCATTCCATTCCCTTTTTATACGAAGGTTAAATATTTAAACAAACCCAAATTATAAAGTGCACTAATCTAAACAACATCTAAATGAATTACGGCTCGTATGTAATGAATATGTCTACGATCTATCAGAATTAGAAGACCCTTTCACTGTCACTCGTATGATCGATGTGCGGAAATGAAGACGATCTTTTTCTAAGAGTGGGTGATATAACGGAGAATCGGTTCACTGTTGATCACTGTGTCATCATATATGTATCTGATCAGACTGCAAAAGAAAAACAGCGTAACTGCAAGAAATAAGTTTTTGGAAAAATGTGTCTAAATATATTAGTTTGAATGGATACGTGCATGGGTGTTTGTTACTCATTCACGCCAAAATGGTTAAACGTATCTGGGTGCAATTTATAGTCTTGCACTTAAAGGTTTTTATGCCAGAAAAAAAACACTGTTCTGTGTGTGAAGCTACGGGTGGAACCAGTAGTAGTTAGCTAGCTTTTTCCAATACAAGCTTTTATCATTCAAACACGACGAGACTATCTTGTTTCGTTGAAGAGTTCCTATGGCCACCTTTCGACTATAAATATCATAACTCCCTGAACACCACCTCGGAATAAAGTACTCATCAAGACTAATCCAATAACTCTAAACACGACGAAAATAATAGGGTTTTACAAAATACTTTGGGATTGTCATCCACCGATAGTAAGACCCCATGTGATGCAAACGTCCATAAGCTACGATAACTGCTTACCATTAGGCCACCCGTATGCTTGTTTGCCTCCTTAATAGTATAAAACAAGCAAACCCACCTCCTGTAAGTCAGGATTAACATCGATGAAATCCTTACCAACAACCAACATTTATTTCTCAGATGGGTAGGCACATACTGCGGATTTCTACTTGCTACGATTTTCTTGTGCTTCATTCACACTCATGATATTATAAATGTATGCAAGTTGGATAAGTATACTCTCATAATACATATTAAATAAGGAAGAGAAGAAATATCTTCACGTGGCACGACATTAAGAGTCTAAAAAAGCTTAAATATGTTACGGATATGACAGTAGTTAATGCCAGTAAAGTACAAGCTGTCCAGTAAGTGATAAGTGGTAAAAAAAATCCTACAAATGCATCCGCCATCCGACGCTCAGAATAATTTATTACGGAAAGGATTTTAAAAACACACATTGCTAGAAGCCCTCGGTAAAGCTGTGTTAAGAATATGTGGGAATTCTTTCAGGTGATCCAGAGGAAAATATATGTATATCATTTCTATTCGCTGAAAATAAGGTTTTATTTGATTTTTTTTAGCGATAAGAATAATCTTACAGAAGACCACAGCGGCGTAGTTGTATTCCTGTGAGAGATATGTTTTAAAAGAAACGTTTTCCTATAACTTAAAAATCGAATATAAATTATGTCTTTTTAGCTATCCGTAGAACTAACTGCTACATGCGTGTTCACTTGTGCGATACTCCAGATGTCCCTCCTTGCCTCTTCATAATCCTTATGTTTAAAGTAAAATAATAAAAAATGAACACATTGCTGCACTTGTAATGCATATCATTGAATGTCTCTCCGTTTCTGTCACATTGCCGTCGCATTGAACAATGTGAGTAAAGAAATCGATAGTAGAATCACTTCTAATTAGTTAGAATTAAACGTTTAAATTCGTGTATTTTCTTGTGGTGCACTAATAACTATTTCGTGTTTAGATAGTTGCATAAGTATTTTATCATTTAAAATTAAATATTTTTTTTATCTTTACACAAAATAATGAAAATTATTAACTATAAAGTGGCCTTATATTAAAATTATTACATTGAACTTTGTAGTTCAATGTCTATAATATTTAAAATTATCAACATTGTTAAAGAAAAGTCCAATAAGATAAGGCACAACGAAACGAGATGTTACATCGACGCAATTTCACTACAATTACTTTCATAAAGCTCGAAACGAACAAAATATTGTTTACCCGTCTCTCATCTTCCAGAGCAACAATCGGTCCCATTCAAGTTCCATTGCAATAGCTATTGTATTTGCTGAAGGCTCTACTGCTCATGTCGATTGGCAATCGAACGGTACGCGGACGCCATTTGCCAGGAATGAAAGGCTTGATTATTTGCTAATCTTGCCCCTACGGTTTATAAATGGTTCGCTAAACTCATGCAAAGCCATTTCCATTTACGGTAGCAAGTTGATAAGTACATAATTTAAAAGTGCAGACGTCCTATGAGACTGCGCCGTGACGTCAGTGGAGTAATTGCCTTCGCATCGCATAGGATATCTGCTTCAGATTAATTAGCTCGCGCGACTCGTAAGTTTTAATCTTTATAATGTGTATACCATACCTGTGTTGTACACATATACCTATATAATGTGGAGTGCACTGACATGTTTGAAATGTTCCAGAAAGGTGGAAATTACAACTATTGATATACATTGCATCGTAGGTCCTATATACTTTACTTTCAGATACATCCACGGTGACAAACAGTTGTACGGCCCGTCAAACGGCCTAATAACCAATCTTTGGCTGCTTTGGTTAGTAACCAACATGGTGACACAGTTAATTAGATCGCCCATATTTAGGCCTCTGCCGTGATCTAACGACTGTTAACTGTCGGGACCGACTTTTAACGTGCCTTTCGAAGCACAAAAACGCTCAGATAAAATGCCATTATGTGGTATCCCATCTATAGGATAACCGCGCTTTTGGTGGTTTAACCTGGTAATCGTTTACCGAACAGCGAGTGCACCTGGCTATGAACGCCTACGTTACTCTGACACTGTTTCCTTTAAATTAGCCCTGGAGACCTGTACTCATAGGCAAGACACAGCTACACTGTTCTCTCTCTCTCTCTCTCTCTCTCTCTCTCTCTCTCTCTCTCTTTACCTGGCTATAATATATTCCATATCGTGGTGAAGTCTTACACTGCTGTATTTAGTTTTCTGTAAGGTCGTAAAGTTGGAGATTATATCCCTGTATGTTTTTTTTAATACTCTGGAATATAAGTTTGCAGTATACGTTGCCGGCTAATATATAGTTTACGTAAAGTTCTCGGTAGTTATATTGAAAGCATTATATCACATATCCTATAGCCATCTATATTAATATTGTTGAAAAATGAAATGCACTGTGACATTTTTCAATCCACTATTGGAATGGAAAACCGAAACATATCGGATATTTGGTCATCGCAGAGCTACACCGCGAATGCCGCATGTAATCGAATACGCTATGGAAACTATCACAGTGCCTGTTTGTATAGAATAACTAAATTATTTGTATAGTTCGGTTCGCTGCCGTGTCGTGGTCAGAATATTATATAAATACTCGGTACTATTTGATAAATAGTCTTCTATTTGTAAGGAGGTAGGTTTTGTATTTTTGTGCAAATGTTTGGTGATAATTGGACTGATAGTGTATATTAAACCAGCGTAATTGTAAATTATAGAGTTGTGGAAATCCTTGGGGGAGGCCTATGACCAGCAGTGGACGTCTTTTGGCTGAGATGATGATTGTAAATTATATCTTGAGACAACTCGCACGAGAGAGTAAGAGAATAAGTAAAAGAGGTAGGGCACTATACTTGCGAGCAAGCCCGACTAGGAAAGGACCTCACCTCACGTCTCCTTACAGAAGACATAGCACATAATTTCACATAGCGGTGTAGTTGTGTTCCTGTGTGTGAGTACAGGTCTTCAGCGCTCATTTAAGGATTCGTCTTGAAAGGAACGTTTTCCTATTCCAGGGATACTTCATATTAAGGCCACCACGCAAGTGATACCTATGGTATTGCAAGCGTCCATAGGCTACGGTAACTGAAAACACGGCCATCTGGCCCAAAACAAAGCAGAGCCTGTACTATGGCAACTAGAAAATTAGTAAACATACTTATATATTTCTAAATACATACTTATCACGATCAGTGGGCTAAGTTACCAAGGAAGTGGTTTAGGTTACGGCATCGTCGTATTTAATCTAAGCATCTCCGTGCTTTAAGGGCAAATTGCATGGGGTTCTTCAAGAAGGAATTTATAAAGTTTTTACAGGGCCAGCAACGCACAACCCTGTTGTTGCAAGCGTTCATAGGCTGCGGTAACTGCGTAACATCAGGCGGGCCATATGCTAGTTTGCCTCCTGGGTAAAATAAAAAAACACAGTGGTACGTACTAGCACTGCACTATAGCGGAAAGAGAAATGATAAATTCAAGAAATATTCAAAACGGTACATACGTAACATAAGTTTTGTAAGAAACCCACCAGTATTTCTTTTCCTACAGTCGAGCGCTAGAGATAAAGTAAGTAATTTATACAAAGGAAGAGCACTAGTTTGGAAGACGCAACAACTAGCCCCATCTCTCTCCCCCTCTAGTCTCCCCGCGGAGGTTGCTTGAACATAAATCGCGGATACTGCCCTCTGCGGTGCTTGGCTAACTACCACCATTTGTTTGCAGCATCTCTGATTACACACCTACAAACATACCTAAAGTACGCAACGTTAATATACCTATTTAATTCTCTACGAACTGTACTGGAACAATAAAATTAATCAATTAAATTTTACTAATTGAAAATGTTTTTTTATAAAAAAGTGGCTATTAATACAAGTAATGAGGCATACAAGCATACAAGTAGCCGCATGGAGGTAAGCAGATACTGCAGCCTATGAATTCCCAACATCAGGGGTATCACTCGCGCATTGCCGACTCTATAACCTTCCATTTGAAAAGCTTCATGCTTATGAAAACGGCACCTGATGCAAAAAAGACCAGAGCCTCTAGACAAGTGGCATAAGCGAAAGTCGAATCGAAAAGTAAAAAAATAAAATGTATTGAATTTGACGTGAGTCTACGATTTAATGTCGTAAACTTACGTCAAATCCCATACATTTTGTTTTTTGGCTTTTCCATTCGACTATCGCTTATGCCACTTGTCTAGAGGCTCAGGTGTGTAACTACTCTAGGCCGTGTAGAAAACGCCTTAATCCACCATAATCATCATCATCTCAACCCATAAACCTCCCACTGCTGGGCACGGGTCTCCTCCATACACTTAGAGGGATATCAGCCTACTATATACCACGCTGGCTAGACAGGAGGTAGTCTAGCCAGCGTGGTATATAGTAGGCTGATATCCCTCTAAAATTTTTGTTCATGAATTGTATGTTTTTATAGTACCCCGCAACATGGGGCTTGTTTCCTAGTGCGGGAGATGTCTTATAATAAAATGAAAAAAATGTTTTGTCTATAACAGTTCTCTTTTTATCATTAATAATAAAATCATATATCAATCACCATAACGTCTACATCTACAGTATGCGGGATTAATAACATGCTTTTGAGTTATTTCGTCATGTTCTTGGAGCATTTTTGACTTTCATAGGTTAGACCGAATGTCGTGGTGCGAATTTCCAGCAGTGACTGAAACATCTCAGATTCGTACTAATTATACTAATAAGTACGAATCTAAGATGTCCAAACGCTAATAGTACATTGACCGCTGGATATTTATCTAGAACAATATTTGGATGGCAAAAATGTAAGTTGTGTTTTTCTTCTACAATAGGGTAGAGAAAGTAAAAGGTTCCAACTGGTATTCTAATAATTTAAGCACCTTTCTGAATATAATTGTATATGTTATACACATATTAAATGGCTTGTATTTTCCATTGCATTTAAAGTCTCTATGTATATACATGCAGGTATCCACCATAATCATAAAAAATCTTAAATAACAAATTTGAAGTTTGTGGTTTCCAGTTCGTTCATTTTAGAATAATAATACAGAAAAGGTGTCAACCGCTTTCTTTTGTTTTAAGGCCTATGTCGCGGGGGCTTTAACACAAATTACACCCAGACTCGGATCAAACATATAGGTAAAGTTATATTCTCTTTAAGAAACGCAGCCACAACGGGTGTGAATGAATAAATAAGTATATGAATAATGCTTAGCCTATTTTTCTATAAGTATAGTTTTTGCATGAAAGAGTAACAAACATTCATACTTTGTTACCAAAATGTATAATTTGGTTAAGACTTATTACTTATGTAAAGATAGGCTGCATCATTGAATTGGTAAATCACTGTTAGAATGATGCAGCAAGTGGTACCTAAATAAATAAATAACTCTGATTTTCACGTATAAAGCAGTATATTTTAAGGATTTTGAATTTGAAAAGCCCTTGAGTTTAGTAGTACTAGTCATCAAAAAACACTTTTTTTATGCAACACTTTTAACTAATATTATTCAAAATAAGGTTAAGAATGTAATAATTAGTAAGCACATTCCTTATTACAACATTTTGTTGCCTAGTGTATTTTTTAATTGCCATTAGTCACCAAATTTCTTTCCATAGTTACAAAAACATAACAGACAATGAACAAACAAGAAAATCATGATTAATTGAACAGAATGTATCTAATGTTTGTTCAGTGAATTTAACCTTTCAGAATAGAGCTCGCAAATAGGGACGGGTGGGTTGACTCAGCTCTTGATTCCCCGTGTTGCGAATGCAGGCCGCTCTCAAGCACCGTCTGTCGTTCGGATATATGCACCCAAAAATTAAAAGCCTTATTGCTTTGATTACACAAACAAAACATTTTTTACCTGCCAACGTAAAACGAATGTATATTTTCGTCTGTAGCATTATCTATAGAGTTAAGGTATGATGCAAACGAGTAAGCTCGTCTTGGGTTAAACGAGAAGGTCTTCTGAAAGAATTAGTGTTTACTGACCCTACAAAAGACTGTGGTCTTTTGTAGGGTCAGTAAACACTTATTCAAATAACTTGTTTCTGTGAGTGACTGCAGTTCTCCAGTTCTTATTTAAATATTCGTTAAAAAAAGAAAAAGAAACGTTTTTCAATTTTAGGAATACGAACGAATGATTGTGATTGTGAGTTAAAGAGTAAAGGTATTTACTATTTGCACACATTTTTACATTTAGTAATAATAATGTCATGCTGAGCCTAATCTTCCTGATATTCGCAGCCGTGACAGAATGGGTCTAAAGGTATGATCATTATAATTATATATTCTTAAAAGAAACTAAGCCAAAGGACATTGTTATATATTCAAACATTGTAGTAGAATATTGTAAAACAACATCAAAGTTATCTTGATCTCTTCACGACGCATTAATATTTATTTGATACTGAATTTATCGTAACGAAATTCAATTTAGTCGACGACAGACGAACGTTCTTTATCTATGCACAGAAGGTCCTTTTATTTGATGGGCCAGGGACAGTTGTCCCTGTTGAGAATAGGAAATTGTAAAAGTATGGACATCCTTCTAACATTTCACGATATAAGAGGAAATTTCTTAATTTTATTTAAGCTGGAAATTCTTGTGTTGTGTATTTTAAATGCGGAAGTATTTATAGATATGGTTTTGACTATAAATAATAATTGAGCGTCCATTAGTGGTACTGAAATAAGAAAAAACTGTAGAATATTACTGACCAGCTGTTGCTCGTGACTCCGCCCGCGTAGGTGTCGGTTATCGCGATATAAAGTAGCCTATTCTCTATTCCAGACTTATGCCAAATTTCATCCACATCCGTTCAGTAGTTTTTACGTGAAAGACAAACATCCATACATTCATCCATCTTCACAAACTTTACACTACACACTACTAATATGAGTAGGATACCTATAAAATTGTAGGCAGACTTAGGATAGATAGGAATGAACAAAATTCCTGTCTACTGTAAGATAGTACCGCGCCCTAATGTAGAATTAGTACTTAATATTATATTTTATGGTACTTTGAAGTATGTATCGTTGTATACCAAAGTATGATCTATTCATTTAATTATAAAGTAAACTTTCCATTGTTCTGAAACACTTAATTAAATATAGTATCAACAGTTTATTTACTTTAATATTAAAGTACACAAAACATATGTAACCTACTAGTTAACGATATTATTACATCAGAGTGTAATTATTGCTAACTAATTTCAACCGACTAAACAAACGTTGCTGGCACAAGTTAATTAACCAGTTAATCAATGAAATTACGTAATATACAGACTATTATCTAAAATCGTATCTCCCACAAACCAACGTTGAATATTCATCACATTTAGATAGAAGAGGCCGATAGTCTGTAGACCCACATCAGAAAAACATCAAAAATGCATCAAGCGGAAATATCTCTCGACATTGTAGAAACAATATTGCGTATCACGCGCTGAGTTTTGGCTAAGCCTTGATCTACTAATATTTTGTGAAGGTGAACGTCGCTGGTAAAAGGTCGCTGGGGCGCACTGGATGCGGAAGGCGGAGGACTGTGTGCTATGGCGCGTGTTAGGAGAGGCCTATGTCCAGCAGTGGACTGCGATAGGCTGATTGATTGATTGATTGATTGAACGTCTGGGAATAGAAGTACATAACGATGCGATTGCTTTTTGCTTAATTACTTAGGGACGGAACATTAAATATTTTTTAATATTATTTTTCTAAACAGAAAACCAAAGCCAAATAACTATACACAGCGCTATAGTTGTGTTCCTGTGTGTGACTACAAGTCTCCAGCGCTCATTTAGGGATGAGTTTTGAATGAACAGATTTCTTATTCTAGGAATAATCCATCGCCCTGGTGTAAAGAAATGGGTCGGCAACACGCAAGCGATACTTTTTGGTATTGCAAGCTGCTTAAATCAATTGCTTAACATCAAGCGGGCCGTATGCTTTTTGCCACCCAAGTAGTATAATTAAACCGGTGGCTAATCTCAACAGATTTATAAGCTTTCTGAGAGATTAGCTATCTGCGTAGGAGATATTATAGTACACAAGTGTGTGCGCAAACATATGTGCACTGGCTCTAATTGTCCGATGGAACGACAATTATGACACCACTGGAGAAAGATTAGGCATATGACCAGGCTTCATCTGCTTTCCAGATCTATTTCTTTTTAATCCCAAAAACGAATACCAATGGTATTTGTTTAGTGTCGTCAGCGGGTTAAGCTACCAAGGGCGCGGTAACCCTATAGATGGGTGACCGCATAGTGGTATTTCATCTGAGCGTATCCGTGCATCGGAGGGCACGTTAAAGGTCGGTCCCGACTGTTATCAGTCGTTAGATCACGACAGAGGCCTAAATATGGGGGATCTAAATAACTTTGTCACCAGGTTGGCCACTAACCAAACGATAAGAAGAATAAGTGTCGTCATAAATTTATATGCCACCAATCTTCAGGAATCTATTGTGAATTTTTATATAAGTTCGCTTAATAAAGACATTTTCCTCAATGAATAAAATATAAGTACGATGTAATATTTAACAAGCTTCTACTCCAAGTTGGCAGATAGAACCGCAACAATAATAAGACTGCACATTTACAATCACAGCGCAAACATGAATAAAATTGCGTACAAAAGTAAAATATCACATTCTAACCCTCGTCTGCTCATTTACATGGTAACACAATGACGGAAAATAAAATTAATTTTATGAAAAACATTACTTTAGAGAATTTGTTAAGGGTGAACAAATTGCCAAGGCTCAGGCCGCGACGTGACAACGACCGTTCAGTCAGAGTTAATGAGAGGTCACCGCAGACGCGACGCGGCGACCACCCAACGGCTTGTTTCAAACCATATTGTTTGAAATAGCGGCCCGTCTGCCCCCTCTGAAATATTATCGGCACTTTGCCAACTTTTTAATTATCACCCACCAACGCACGTAATGTGATATCCTCATTTTTTACCTACTATGACAATGTTTCTCAGTGCTAAATAAGAAACCGATACTACAAAATCCTGATATTGAATCGCACGGGAACAGTGTTTTTTTTCGGGATAAAAACACTTTGTTTTCTTGCTTGTGTGCTATTTCAGACTAAAAACTATCTCTGTGCCACATTTTATCCAGGTCTGTTTGTTCGTTTAGGTGTTATTGAGTAACAAACATCCATCCATATTTTCGCATTTATAAAGTGCTCTTGAAGAGTTAAATGCATTTCATAAAAACCATTCACAATATTACATAACAAAACAAGAAAGTTTATATTTTTAATCATAGAGAATCCATTTTGTTTTCTCTTTTGAATATGTATTCATGTTTCTGGTCTCAATATTGTTTCGCGGGGCAGCATGCACAATATCATCCCGTTTCTATACCCGACGGCGCGGCGTACTATTCGAAACATTTTCTACGAAACACGTGTGCACGCCCCAATGATTATTACTTCTTATACAGATTCATATAAGTTGAACGTACTTGCGGTGAAACTGTTTTCTGTAAGTGAACGAGCGAGATTGTAATATTGCACTTTTTCTTTTACAGCCAAGTAATAAGGGATTCAGTTTGTAGACATAGGGTTGGGTATTTGTAATAGAGAAAATATTAACAGGTATCCAGCGCTCATTTAGAGATCTCCCTTTCCCAGGGATATTCCACCTAAAAAAATGGATCGGTCTAATTTTGCCTTATTTGAAGCCTATAGGTAACTTACATAATACGCAAGTAACCCATCGGCTTCCCAATAAGTCAAAATTAATCACGAATATTGAGGTTAGCCTTAGTCCCACGTCGTGCACTCGAGATAAGCAAAACACTTGAGTAATAGTCTCAAGTAGCTACCTATCTGTAAATCTTGTACACAATGCGGTGAGAGGGTTAATAAACTAATATTAACAAGCACGTATCAGAAACCGCAAGATCATGAAAATTTACCTTCGATCCCCCTTGGTATGGCATGGATAACTTCCATGTTTGGCCTCTATACATTATTTATTATATTAGGTTATACCTTGTTTACATCGGTTGCCTTTTGGCGAACTACCCAACCCACCGCAGCTAATACGGACAAATTAATTTCCATTCAACGTTTACCTATTGATGCTTGTGTATGTGTGTCATTGCTCCTTTGTGCATTTATAATATGGTACTATCTATGGTTGAATGCGTTGATGCTAATTTACCACAAGAGAATCCTGTTAGGCTAGAGTTAGATTAGAGTTAGATTAGAGAGTTAGGGCAATATACTAGCGAGTAAGCCCAACTGAGGAAACACCTTCGCCTTACAGAAGACCACAGTCCAATAACTATACACGGTGTATTTATGTCCCTATGTGTGAGTACAGGTCTCCAGCGCTTATTTAGAGATGCGTTTTGAAATAACGATTTCCTATCCCAGGGACATTCCATCCTGTTTATTTAATTTTGCCTATCTCTAAGACTCACTAAGAACAAACAGAACTTGTGAAATACTCAAGCCATTTATTTCGATTGCCACTTAGGTACATTTGATAATTTGTAAAAAAAAATTTTAAGTATGAACTATTACTACTCTGCAGCACCCTATAAGTTGACTGAAGAGAATGCTATTGGTATTCAGTCCGCCTTTAAATATACATGTTTTTGTGTAGGTATATTAAGTTGAAATTTATTACTAAGATCATAATGTCAAATTTGTCTGCGTATAAAATATAATAGGTATATTTTGCACATAAACGTATCACATTTTTTAGTTTTCATTCGCATTTAAAATACTTAGCTACTTGGTACAGAAGTCGTGAAAAAGTTGTCAAAGAGGAAAATCGTCGACACGCTTGGAGGGAAACGGCCATTGCACTTTTATAGCACTTTACACACGATTAAACCTACACGCATTTACAGATAAAGCTATCCGATTTAAACTTGCTCTCAACATAACATCAAATAGGTAATAAAATATGTAACACTAGCTGTTGCCCGCGGCTCCGCCCGCGTGGATATCGGTTATCGCTGCTAAAAGTAGCATATGTGTTATTCCAGACCATAATCTATCTGTGTGTCAAATTTCATCCAGATTCGTTTAGTAGTTTTTACGTGAAAGAGTAACAAACATCCATTCATCCATCCATCCATTCTTACAAACTTTCACATTTATAATATTAGTAAGGATACATTAATTTATATGTAATTCATATTAATATTGGTTTAATTTTTTTGCTATATTTATTTTACTTTCATTAAAATTTACCCGCTTTATTAATAAACGTGGTGTAGCAAGTGAATATGTACGCCATACTTTGTCCTTTTCTTTAGAATGTCAAATTACTGGTGACAGAATGAGAGACTAAATATTATAATAAAATGACTATAGCATGGAGATCTTTAAGAAAGGAGCTATTAGGTTTTCAAAGGGTCGGCAACGTGCGAGTGATACTGGTGTGGCAATTGTCCATATGATAACGGTAACTGCTTACCATTGGGCGTGCCGTATGCTTGTTTGCCTCCTTGGTAATAAAAAAGAATACAATTCTTTTTAAACAATACTAACTACAACAGTGACTACATTTTCTGTCTCTTCTATTTTCTTCTTTTTTGTCAACCCTCGTCCACTTACTGCTGGGTATAGGTCTCCTCTTTTGTGCGCCATCTGTTCCGGTCCTGTGTCAAGCTCATCCAATGGATTCCCGCCGTCCTTTCTTTTATTTTATATTTCAAAAATTAATACAGTTCTTATACCAACTACTTCAGTTGTGCTCACTAATGGACAATGCTAATTTAACATTCATTAGCCTTATTAGACCTTAATAACCGCATGTTTTGCATTTTTTCATGTTTGCCTACTGCTTTGAAGGTATTTACGGGCACTAATTAATTAATGAATTACAAAACAAAGAGTGGGGAATAGAAACACTACTCTATTTTTGATGGAAAAAGACAGACTTTTATGCAATGGAAAATACAAGCCATTTAATATGTGTCTAACATATACAATTATATTCAGGAAGGTGCTTAAATTAGAAGAATATCAGCTTCAGACCATAATTGGAACCTGTTACTCTCTCTACCCTATTGTAGAAGAAAAGCACCACTTACATTTTCCATCCAAATATTGTTCTAGATTTTTCTAGCGGTCCATGTACTATTAGCGTTTGGATATAGATATACTTGGTGGACTGAAACAGCTCAGATTCGTACTAATGAATCTGAGCTGTTTCAGTCCACTGCTGGACATAGGTCTCTCCTACTTCGCACCACGACACTCGGTCCAACCTTTAAAACTCAAAAAAGCTGCAACAACTTGACGAAATTACTCAAAATCATGTTATTAATCCTGCATACTATACATACATATAGGTATTTTTTTTTAATAAATGATAAAAAGAGAACTCTTATAGACGTAAGAATTATTTTATTTTATTAGAAGACAAATCTAGCACTAGGAAACAAGCCTTATGTCGCGGGGGACTTTACAAACATACAATTCATGCACACAAATTACACCCAGATTCAGAACAGACACTTATAAATCACACAATCTATTATTAATACTGTTTTATATATCATATACACATATGTATATGTACATACACATATTTCATAAAACTAATTTTAAGAAACATACCTATTAGTTTAAGCTGTGTCTTTGTGGTTGTTGGTTAAAATTGTGTCAAATTTACACATTTTGTAGTCTTGACTTTTGTAATGTTGACTCGAGGGTACACCCATAACCGTATGGCATAACATTATTTTAAACGTTTTGTATCTGCCTGTCATTATAAGATTATCTATGAATGTATATTTAATAGTATATTTTGTAACGTCACGTTAAGATGCTAGTGCTATGTTTAAGTTTAAGTGCATGTGCAAAGTTGTGGGAACGCACAAGTGAAACTTAAATATGTAAGTGATTTTATTTGTGTCAATAAAGTATAATAATACAAAGCTCTGTCCCGCATGGGAAATAAACCCTCAACCTCCTGCTTAGCAGTCTGGTTCACTAACCACTAGACCAACAGGCCAGTCTATCGATTAATCAGGACAAAATATGAACAAGAAAATTTAACCTCTAAATCATAATTATAATGCAGTATCCATTTGTTATACACCAATACGTATAATTTAGGAGGTCGTATGAAGTGATTAAAGTAACATTTCAAACTAGTAACTAACTAGTTGTTGCCGTTGCGAGAATTATAATGTTGTTATAGGTCAAAGTCGTGGACTTTGGAAGCGACGACGAAATTGATGACGTAACTTTGATTTAAGATCAAAAGGACGATTGTTTATTAACATAGTGTAATATACAGTAGCTGAAATGGCTAAATGGTATTTGTCAAAGATGGCGGCAGACTAATAAGATTGACAAAACAGAAAATATTTTCTTAATTGTACACGGCAACGGAGATATGTATACAGGGTCGCTAAATGAAGATTAGTTTTTTAGGAAAACCAATGTATGAATTTGTGTGAAATAAATTTATCTGTAGGTTCACTCTAATTGTACATGGTTACCAAATTCAACAATTTACACTGGTTGTATGGTGGATGTCCACCATACAACCAGTGTAAATTTGAATATAGAATAAAATAATGATGTCATTATTTTATTCTTTATTCAAATTATTAGTATAATAATAATGAAGGTAAATAATTATTTACGAGTCCCATAAGTATTATTTAGCGCTAAAAAGTTAATCAATATATTTTACAAAACTTTTAACTTTAACACGTTCGTCCACAAAAGTAATATAATTTATATAAAATGCAACGTAACAACTTTTACAAAATACATTTATTTTAATTTGTTACAGTGTTGTTCATCAGTCAGGCTGTGAGCTTTTATTTTCAGCAAAACAAAAGATATTATTTTAGTTATATTTCCGTAGTAGTGAAGCAGCGGGGAACTGTAAATATTCGCTAGCTAAATACAATACCGGGGCAATGTTCCTTTTTTATACATTTTTACTAAGCAAAGCTCCAACTAAGGCACCAAACAAGGTGGTATTAAATTTATGGTGGAGTGAGTAGAGCGTAAAACTCGTAAAAGTGCCTCATATGTCAATACCTTTTTGAAATACGGTAATGGAAATACGAAATAAAACAGAAAGCAAAGTATGATTAGTGAGTGCCATATGTCCCATTGTCACATTTTACTACTGTTCGCTCCTGCAATATCCATTTCAATACGATATTTATTTAAATTTTCAACTCCACAGATGTATTTATGAGGTTTCTTTTTAAGTTACATTGAGTAATGCGAAATAATTGAGGCTTTTAAAAGAGAAGCAAAGAAAATATGAAAAACATACTTATTTTTGTAAATCGTTATATTTTCATCAGCAACAGGTCTCTCAGTTAACTTTAGCGAGTAGTAAATATGTCACTACGACGAAAGTTTACAGTGAAATGGGATGGCAATCTAAGAAGAGCCGGGTCTGGGTAAAACTTAGGCGCAGGACCTATGGCTTATCGTGGTTTTGGAGGCACGCAGAAATTTCGCTGTGCTTTAAGAAATTGATCACCTATATATATTAGTGACTAATGATTTCGAACTGTCAATTCATGTAACTGGTATTACTTAATAGTGATATTTTAGAACGAAGAGAACGAACTAGGTAGATATCGCATAAGTATGCATGGATGGACGGATGGATGGGTGGATGGATGGATGTTTGTTACTCTTTCACGTAAAAACTACTTAACGGATCTGGATGAAATTTGGCACAGAGATAGATTATGGTCTGGAATAACACATAAGCTTTTTACAGCGATAACCGACATCCACGCGGGCGGAGCCGCGGGCAACAGCTAGTTCCTATTAATTCGGGTTATAGGAATCTTTTTCATTATTATTACGTTCCGTATTATCTATTGCATTCATACTTTAAAATGTATCAAATCAAGTACGCTCAAAACATGACAACAAAGCTATACTTCGCTCATTATGAAGGTAGATTATCTTTCTCCACATATCATTGTACGAGCTCTTCAAAACTTACTCTTTACTTATACCACTCATACTAACACTGAAGTTCAAGTGTTTTCACAACTTGCAATACATTCTAATTATTTTCAACATGAATATACAAGATATCTCTTCTGTAGTGTTTAACTGGAAACAAACAGACGAGCTCCGAGTATAGCGACCGCGAATGTAATCGAATAGGAAATGTATAGTTATACATATCAGATGGTTTAATCTTTTCACTTATGATAAATAAATGTATGTTTGGATTATTTGTGTGTTTAGACTCACAATCCTACTGATACGTGTCTGTTGGTTAAGTTGTGAGTGACCCTAACGGCTAAGCCAGATGGATGATGGATCCATTCCTAACCAGGATCCATTCCCACCCAGGATCAATCTTAGGGAAACCAGCAATTTAGCTGGATGCGGGAAGCCGAGGATCGTGCTAGGTGGCGTGCCCTTGGAGAGGCCTATGTCCAGCAGTGGACTGCGATAGGCTGATGATGATGATGATGATGATGAGTTTAATTTATCTACCAATATATCCTTGCTGATAGTATAAACGCGAAAGAATTTCTGTTTGTCTGATGCATTTCAAAAGCTTTACCGCAAATGAAATTTGGTAAGTTGGGTACTTTTTATCCCGATATCCACGTGGAGCCGCGAGCAAAGTCTTAGTATATAAATGTATTTACAATTATATAATTACGTTTTTTTATCAGTTATCTGGCTCTGCCTAGTATGGTATTTGACCAAATATTAATATTATTAATTGAAAACTTTATTCCAGATGGACACAGGCTACTTTTAATCGTTATAACAAGCAAGCAAAGCCGCAAACGAAAGCTCGTAAATACTACAACACAAAACAATAATTTTAAACTACTCTACAAAAAGTAATTACTTTTTTTCTAACATAAGTGCAGTGTAAACATACCGATAGGGGGAGAGGTCGTAAGAGCGTGTGATCACGATCCTAACCACAACGGTGGCTGTTCGGTGCTCAGGTAAGATTAAAAGTCCGGTGCACTTGTTTGCGGTGAGCTCTCAATGCACATGCATTCGCACTGACGGCAAACGTACGGTATGATTAATGTGCACCATTCACTAACAAATAAATGTATGTAGCCTGTGGGTTACGGGCTACGGATATATTGCACCGTAATTTTCAGTTTTCATATTCATTTGTCTCTTCTGTTTTGTATAAGATCAAAACGTGGTTTCTATTTATGGCTTGGTTTTAATGTGTTTTGTTTAAGTGAATCTTGATGTTTAAATAAAGATTTTGTAGATAGTGTGAATTAAGTGCCTAGTTGGTTTTGTGGTCGTTTAGTGCGTCTGCTAATGTTAGACTATACTACTAACCTAATTTTGAAATTCGGTTAGGAGAACATTAAATTAGTTATTATTAAATCTAGTTATTCTTACAATTTTGTAAAGTTTTTTTTTAAATAACGTGATGAATTGAACTACACGTGTGGTCTAGTAGTTAAGGTTGCTATGGCACTAAGAGTGTTATGGTTCGATTCCCATACGGTATAGTTTAATATTACCATTTTTATTTGTTATATATATATACACACTATGAACAGTACACTCACTACAAATTAATAATTAATTTAATAAATTGAGTACATAAGTTGTAAGAGTAAGTGTTATCAGTAAAACAAGTTGTTTTTGTTATTTGATCGTGCGCCATTTTGAATATCTAAGAATGACATTGACAACTGACAAGCGAAATGTTTTTGTTAAATGTTCAAAATGCGTGAGCGCAGAAAGGAACGCATCGATGTTTGTGGTTGGGAGTTTTGTTTTGTTTATGGTTTGAATTTATTTTATTTTTATTGTGCCTTGATTGTCTGTATTAATGTTTTTTAGTTTTTTTGGTGGTTGTATATTTTTTTATGTTGTATAAATATATTTTTGTTATATTGTATGTATGTAATGTTAGTGACGTCACCATAAAGGCGCCATCCGAAAACCAGCGCTTAATACTTAGCTATGTAGCATTATGCTGAGATGGTGGCCTCTTCAGGCTCGCACATACATTTTATATCATACCTTTCTTTTGTGTTATCATATTATTATTATTTTGATTAGTTCTATGTATGTATATCTCTCTATTACCTGTATGATTGTATTGTTTTTTTGTATTGTGCGAGATGTGAATAAATGTTTCTTTCTTTCTTTCTTGTACCTACAGCCATTTTGAAACATTCCAATTATTTTGTTTACGTAGGTAAGTATACTTCAAAATAATTAGAATGTTTTCAAAATTGTGCGGACATTTAAAGTAAAGTTTTGTGGGGCTCGTAGCTAAAAATACTAGTCGCATGGATCTGCGAGATTAAGCTATCTTGCTGAAGTCAGACCGTGGATGGGTGACCAATTTCGGAAAGCTCGTATAGCCATTGGTCCTGCATCTAATCTCCTCTCTTTCTGGCCTCATATTATATGTATACAGCCACCTGGGATGAAACTCACACTTTATTTGTACGGTAGTCGATTAATTTGACTGGCCTGTTGGTTTAGTGGATAATGACCCTGACTGCTACGCCGGAGGTCGTAGATTCGATTCCCTCATGGGTCAAAACTTTGTGTGATCTATAATTTTTTGTTCCGAGTACGGGGGTGCTTTGCGTCCGCAACAGGTACAGGGACACAGATACAGGGCTAGCTCTCTAGTGGGGGGGGGGGGGGGGTACTAGTAGTAGTAGTAGGTAGCCTTAGGTACATAGGTTTTTATCGCGATAACCGACATCTACGCTGGCGGAGCCGCGGGCAACAGCTAGTATTAATATAATTTACTACTATGTACAAAAGCAATGGGTGAGTGTTCTCAAGGTGGCGCTGAGATTTATAGTAGTAGGTTTCAAACCGCTAACGACAGGGCCGGCGCGACCGCGTACTACGCCGCCAGCGCCCTCTGACTGATGCCTTACATTTGTTTCTACTGATTTACTTTACCAGACACATTTACATGATACCTATTTATTAACCTATTCATTGCAGGATCACTCTATCTAGCCTTTTTTATAATTATAATAGAGTAGAGTATCAGGGTATGGCAATAGAATCATGAAAGCAAGATTAATGCAGTGGAAATGAGAGCTTTGAGGAATATGTGTGGAGTCAAAATGACAGACAAAGAAAAAAACTGTGACATAAGAGAACGATGTGGTTTAAAAAAGATATAGTGACAAAAGTTGAAATGGGGATGTTAGGATGGTTTGGACATTTACAGCCTTACAAATAAACGTGGTATAACAGTTATACTCGAGAATAAGCAAAATGTCTACAAATAAACAAAGTATAGCTTATACCAAGTATAGCGTTGACACTTCTGTCCATACAATCGTTATGTCGAAGTTATACGCGCCCATACCCTAGTATAAACCTAGTATAATCATAAAAATACCACGTTTCAGGCTTGTTTACGTGTTTTATATTTTTTTTAGTTTCAAGAAATGGATTTAAAAGCAATACCTAGAAGAAGTAGAACAAATAAATAATGTCATTGTTTTAATACAGGCTGCAAGAAAAGTCAAATAAAATATCGGTTTTCTAAAAGTGGTGTGATGTTTTTGGATAAATTATTTGGTAGATATCTCAATATGGAGAATAGAAGGTAATTCACCCGGATTATCTTCTATTCTACAATCGATGATTGCTTTGAGATATGGGGTTACGTCCCCGTCAGGTACGATAGATATTCACACATGTAACTAAATCTGTTCTATCAGTTTCACAAATTTAACTACCTACTCATTCCTTCAAGTGCAAGAAGATGCTGTGGACATTCACGGTTTGACTCAGCAGTCTATATTAAAGTAAATGTCATCGATTTTAAAAAAATTGATGACATTTACATGCCACATACTATAAACGAACATCTTCATGTTATGAAAAATTTCAATGAGATTTAAAAATTAAAAACTGTCGAAAAAAGTTTTGTTGACAAATAGATTCAGTTGTCATAGACAAAATATGTTTTTTTATGAAGTTTCTCTTTGGTGGTGCTGTTGCCAAATCGTGCAATTTGACATAACGGATAAATAGTTATACGAAAGTAATACCTGCTTTATTTGTTATAAAATATTTTTGACTTATTCTTAATTTATAACTCGTATAACTATACCTCGTATAAGAATGAGATAAATGAGATATAACAGATTTTTATTTGTAAGGCTGTTAGACAGGATCGATGAAAAAAAAATCACATAAGAAAAATACAAGAATAATTATTGGAGATGTCGATAAGGGGCCGCCCTAGGAGAATATACAGCGACCAAGTAGAGGATTTGCTAAAAAAAAGGCCAAATTAAAAGTACCCAGAATCAACGTTCATGCATGAAGAGGTTGATGAATGTAGAAGAGGCGAAGGAAATATATTTGGATCAAAGCAATTGGTGTACCTCACCGGCGTGATGATATGTATGTTAGTATGGATGTAGAGTATCAGGGGTATCACTTGAGTGATATTATTATTATTAGCCATTACTGTCTAACTGCAGGGCAAAGACCTCCCATTCCTCCCTTTAGCGCATTAAGAGTAAAGCTCATCCCGCCATATTTTCCTGGGCCTGCCGCGCCGTTGCTGATAACTTGAGACGACTCAAAATTGTAATACCAGTTTTTGTGATGAAGTATACCTAAGAAAGAACAACGTTTCTTTAAAAACAAATCCCTTAATAAGCACTGGAGAGCTATACTCAAGGAGGAACACAACTACCCCATTGTGTGTAGATATTGTCCCGAAGTATCCTTTAAGAAAATAAGGCTTTCCCCAGTCAACCTACCTCTTAGTAGATGAATTAGATATAATTACTTCTAAGACTTGTGGGTTACCTCAAGACAAATAAATATATCTATCTTATCCATAGTGATACCTAAGTGTAAAGAACTTTTTCAGTTATACCACTAAGTGACGGTCACACTCGTATTCACTCTCTCACATCTTAGGTACGTGTTTTTTTATTTTTTTCTTTGCCGATTTTACAAAATATACACAAAATCAAAATACAATAATAGTAGCCAAAAACCACTAAGTTTAACCTTGTGCTATAATTATGAGTCTTATAAATAGGTAGGTATACTATTACACAGAACCCAAAAGTATTGTTTTAGCTTCAATTTAATATTCCTATTCGTGACACTTTTACACAGATCGGGTAGGCTATTGATAAATTTGTATTGTTACAAGTGGATTACTTTCTCACACAGCTTCCATCACTAATTTATTCTTATTTTTATTGATATTCTCTAGGACTTCATAAATCCTACTAATATTATAAATGCGAAAGTTTATAAGAATGGATGGATGGATGTTTGTTACTCTTTCAAGTAAAAACTACTGAACGGATCCGGATGAAATTTGGCACAGAGATAGATTATGGTCTGGAATAATACATAGGCTACTTTTTACAGCGATAACCAACATCCACGCGGGCGGAGCCGCGGGCAACAACTAGTATAATATAAATATCGATCACACTAAGTTTTGTTCCATGAGGAAATCGAACCCACAACACGCTGCACAGTAGTAAATATCAAGGTATCCACTAACGCAACTGAACCAACAATGCAGTCAATTCTTAACCTCTTCATTACTGCCTAATATAATTGTATCGGTATAAAATTGGAGAGTCAGCGTTCACCTCAGACAAAGTTTTCATTAGGAACGGGCGTAAGTTTGCGGCGAGTGTGCGAGTGGGAACGTTTGGCACGACGCTGATAACACAACAAACAACTTGTTACAAACGTGTTTAGTTTTAGTTATTGCTTCGAGTTCGACGCTTTAACTCATTGGTCTAATAATGAAGAGGGTAGAGGCGGGAGCAGTAATTAAGCTCGGTTTGGTTCTACCACGGACAGCTTCAACTTACCTAATTCAATTTCTCACGTTTATTCTGTGTGACAAAATTTCATAGTTATCCATTTTAGTATTATAAATGCGAAAGTTACTGGTTGATAGTGTATTTTAATAATATTTATTTATTTATTTATTTAAACGTTTTGTACACAAAATGATTGTACAACAGCGGACTTAATGCCTGAGGCATTATCTACCAGTCAACTTTTGGGGGTGCAGAGATAAGATACAGTAGGTGCAATTCTAAAATTTATGATTGGAATTAATACAGCATACAGAAATATACAAATAATACACTAATAAATATATAATTACTTAAATAAAATACCTAATAATACATATTATAAATATTAAAAATATCCTGGGTGAGAATACTTTTTATCGCAATCCGACATCCATACGGATAAAGCCGAGGGTAACAGCTAGTTTAATATGACCTTCATGCTACCACGTGCTTCCACCTTGTTGGAGGTTCTATCCCCACACGGGACGAAAAATTGTGTGATCCATAAATGGTTGTCCCGAGACTGCATGTACTTTATGTCTGTTAATTATTATTGTATGTTTGTAAAGTCCTCCATGACACAGGGCTGCCCTGAGCCTCTAGACAAGTGGCATAAGCGATAGTCGAATCGAAAAATCAAAAAAAGAAAATGTATGGAATTTGACGTAAGTTTACGACATTAAATCGTAGACTCACGTCAAATTCCATACATTTTATTTTTTGACTTTTCGATTCGACTATCGCTTATGCCACTTGTCTAGAGGGGCTGGTGCGGTAGTAGTCTTACAAAAAAAAAGAGTTCATTGTATATTTTGAAGAGTTCTATACTTATTTACATTGAAAATCTTGTATCAACTGCTTCACTGATTCCGTAGCACAAGTCGTAATTTTGTTAATTTACAAAATGTTTAGTTTTAGTATAAGACTTAGCATTACTCTCAAAACGCAGGTGTATAACATATTCGCCTACCACTCGAGAGAAAAGGCGTGATTACGTTACACTGTAGGTACTACGCTACTTCAGTAATGACCAGTGTTTATTTGTAATCTGTCGCAGAGCTGCAGCAATGAATTTTTACACAAGGCCTCGTCAAAGTGATACAAGATTAAATTACGTGCGGGCGTGTGGACCGGTATGCGGATGCCGGCCAGTCTAACAAAATTTTTCGTGTTTTTTTCCGTACATTCGTTTGCCGGATGTCAAACAGATCTGTAAACCGAAATCAAATTGGGAAATTTGTGTGGATTGGAATTTGTGTCAGCCAAACGTGAGCTATATCGCGTTACAGGCATAGTATAAAAAGTACATAGTAACGAATCTTCTTTATATTTGCTTAAAAGCCGACGAATAACCTACCTAGATTGCGTCTTACCCCGCTCTCGTAACTCATTATGGTTATCACAGCGCAATTAGCTATATAATTATTGTAATTAAAGAACATTATTTTATGAGAGACGTTTTATAGGTATCTACTATTATTGTCTTGATATAAATGTTAGCGAATTGAATACCTATACCAATACAAATTGCGATTAACCGATGTAATGTCGACAGTTTGCACGCCGCACGCCTATTAAATGCGTGCTGTGTGATAGGTACTTAACTTAACATTTTGACTCAGTTTCCTTACTACATACTTATTTATACTATGTTATAGGTGTGCAGATACACTTTGTATGCGATTCAGATTGCCAATTTTACTGTTGAAAGTTTAATATCTTGATAGTTTTTCAAACAAGATTTTGGTGAAAACGTGACTCGCACTTACGTTTACAAACCGCATAAAGAATGAGTACATCGAGTACCGGCTTTATTAAGTTTGAAAAACATGCTCCATTTTCGTCTTTTCGATCATAAAATTCACGTAAAAAGTACACTCAGAGTTTTTTATTGTGTACACAGTTTTGTCCCGTATGGGAATCGAACCTACAACACTCGGTGCAGTTTCAATAGGGACGAAACAGCCTATCATCTCAACCCATAAACGTCCCACTGCTGGGTAGCAGTCTCCTTCATACACTTGGAGGGATACACAGCCTATGGACGCTTACAATTGATTCCATCCCAAAAAATTCGTTGACCTACCTATTTATTTACCTGTACTAACGCTCAGAAAATAACGAATGGGAGTCTTAGTGTAGTTGTGGTGGCTGTCTTCTATAAATGGAGGTCCTTCGCCAGTCAGAGACGGGCTGCACGGTTGTACTAAACGGATCTCGATGAAATTTGGCACAGAGATACATTATTATTATTATTTGACTGGCTTCTTGGTGTAGTAGTTCACTAACCACTAGACCAACAGGCTAGTCTTAGCAGTCAGGGTCACTACACTGACTGCTAAGTCGGAGGTCGTGGGTTAAATTTCCATACGGCACAAAACTTTGTATGATTTATAAATGTTTGTTCCGAGTCTAGATGTGATGTCCGTGAATTGTATTCTTGTACAGAACATAATAGACCGCCCATTGTACATACTGTTCGATGTATCTTATTGATTTCTTGCCTGTATTTTTAACATTTGGTGTACACTAAAGCATATTTAATATTATTATAATATAGCTTGTTCCGTAGTGTGGGAGCTGTCTTTAAAAATATAATCTAAGATAGCACATAATTAGGCTACTTTTTATCCTAGAAAAATCACTAACCTGTGGAAACTCGTATAGAACAAAACCTACCTTACTCAAAAATCTCCAAAATAATCGAAACATAACTATAAACATATCACATGTTTATACCTACATAGAAAGGTGAAAAGTGGCACATTAGACGTGTATTTTACTGGCTACGTCTTTTGTAGTGTGTCCGTTACACCATGTTAGGCAAAGAGGCAGGAAGGGGAAGCGGTTTATCTGTGCTCCGGAACTCAGGAAGACGTACGCTCGCTCCTCGCCGCGCTGAATTCCTTTAGGCTTTACAATAGTACCAAATTGCGATTGTGTTATATGTATTTTGGAATAGGTGAAAAATGCTTTAGGTTTTAAAGTGGCTTAGGTTCTTTTCAGGTGCGGTTCCAAGAGGTTTAGAAGGAGCAATCTTAGCTCATTTCACTGACTTAATCTTTCAGAAAAGTGATAGATAAGAAGAATAGGTCGCAAGTCAGGGGGAGGGAATTGTCTCCTCCCCCCTATTTCTTATTTTAAAAGACAACTCCAGCACTAGAGTACAAGCTCTGTATCGCGGGGGACTTTATAAACATACAATTAACGGACACAAATTACACCCAGACTCAGAACAACACTTTGTGAGTCACACAATGTTTTGTCCTGAATGGGAATCGAACCCACAACCTCGTGCACAGCAGGCGCATACTGCGGCCACTGGACCACCCCGGCAGTCAATGGATCTGCGCCTGGTTTTTTCTCATACCACTTAGGTGGCATACCAACCATACAGCCCACCTGATGGTAAGCGGTCACAGTAGCCTATGGACACTTACAATAACAGAGTCCTTCTAGATAAATAGAATAAACGGTAGAAGAATAGAATAGAACAATAAAAATAATGTATGAAATTGATATAAGTTTACATATAATGCGTAAAGTTATGTCAATCCTTACAATAATATTATTGGTGGCGCTGTGAACAGAGTCCTTCTAGATAAATAGAATAAACGGTAGAAGAATAGAATAGAACAATAAAAATAATGTATGAAATTGATATAAGTTTACATATAATGCGTAAAGTTATGTCAATCCTTACAATAATATTATTGGTGGCGCTGTAGACGATGTGAGTGACTGCTAATCACGAGGACCCGGATTCGATTCTCGAGACCTGGCGATTGTAAATTTCTTGATACAAGAAGCATATAAAGAATATCTTCAACCCAGGAATCGAATCCGCTCTCAGCGACTTCTAGACTAACGAGGCAGTTAATATAAATTTATTATTTATTCAAATATGTAATAATAACACTTTTGAATAAATTTATGAATAAATACTTACAAACGTTTGTGTACTTTGTGCTAAAGCTCTTTGCCGAGTGAGCTTCAAGTAAATTCCTTTACGTAAACTATTACTTATACAAAGACCATGTTATGCGAGTACATTTAAATGTCCTGGATTATTTCAATAACATTTTCTTTTAGAACGTTTGCCTAGTGCATCGTTTTATTTTCTTATCTTAAGGAAATGTTTCGTTGGCTTTGTCTCCTTTGCACAACAAAGCTCGTACCAGACGTCTGTCGACCTTCGGGGACCGATTTTAAACGAAATACTATATCCCACCCCTGTTTTAACCACTTTTAAAGAATCTACCCTACTAAGTGAGAATATATAGTTATTTCTTTACGCTCTTGTATATTAGCTTTGTTGTGTATCGTAAATTCTGGTAAAAAGTGTCACGACTTGTGAAAGTTGTGAAACTTGGGATACTTACGGCGGCTTTTCACTTTGTCGACAATAAACTCGAGTGAAATTGTATAACATACATCAAATAGCAAATAGTAATTGAATTTCGGTTCGAGAAAACTTAGTGCGGGTCGACAAAGCCACAAGTTTCGTATTAAAACGTATGTCTCGAATGTGAAAACTGCAATGGCGTCTTATGAAATATTTTTAGTTTTAAATTGTTTCAAGATAAGATGTTTCGTGTTTCTTTAGATAAAATGGCCACTATACAGATGATTCAGTAGTTTTAGTGTGAGCATCGTGTTTTGGGTTAGATCTTGATTGTAAAAAGTTGATTGTAACGATTCGGACACAATATATTTGGATGCAGTGTCTGAATTGATAACTTTTTTTTTTAAATGACAATTCGGACACCATTCATTAAATTATTATAGAGGCCATCCTACACACTCAGGAACACAACTACATCACTTTGTGTAGTAACTAAGCTGTGGTCTTTTGTAAAGTGGAAGTTTTAAGCGAGGTGAGGTCACCACAAAAGTGATTCAACTTAGTGGTGACCTACCTCGCTTAAATTATAAGGTTTGTCATGAATAAAATTGTTAATTAGTTGAAATATTACACGTAATACAATAAAATCTTGTTGTACTAGACTTATTATTACAGTGATGTTTAAAGCAATAGAAAATCTTTAACATAAAATTATACAACAGTTAA
Source organism: Trisateles emortualis (assembly GCA_947095525.1). NCBI lineage: Eukaryota > Metazoa > Arthropoda > Insecta > Lepidoptera > Erebidae > Trisateles > Trisateles emortualis. The sequence continues at coordinate 10,986,684 of OX352736.1, read as the reverse complement.
ACTATATAACGAGAATCTGTTATCTCTCAACATAATATGATGTATCACACATTTTAATAATTATTTTCCAAAATATTCTATCTATTATATATATTTCTTGTGTGCGTGTGTATGTGACTGAACTCCTCCTAGACGGGTGGACCGATTTTGATGAAATTTTGTGTGTGTGTTCGGGTAGGGCCCTGGATGGTTTAGATTCACAATTGGACCCGGTAGGTGGCGCTGCTGTCGGTATTTCAGCTTTTTCCGGCAGGACGACGTCTGCCAGGTCCACTAGTAGTCTTATATATTTAAAGCAATGTGGTTTTAATATATAAAACTATAGAATCAGGTCCGGAGCAGGATTCGAACCTGCGCCTCTACTAAAAAGTTCGAATTTATCTTCTGCTTTTTACGTCTTGGAGTGAAGTCAGCTTCATATTTATATTGTTTAGTCACACAATAAAGTCTAGAACAATTAGATTTTATTGTCTGCAAAAATGTAAGACCTGTCATTTTTTAACAAAGCACATCGTACAGAAAACGTTCATAAAAGTAACAAATTTAATAACCTTATTCTGAGCAAACAGAAAACAAAACAAAGAAAAGAACAAGGTTGTATATCAAAGGAGTCTTGGCTCGCTAGAACAGTGTACTCTCACAAGGTGAGCTAAATGTCTGCTACAAGAAATACGAGAAAGCTAATGATGCTATTTCCTTTACCCCAACTGCAGTGCGCACTCCAAATATAATTTTCAAAGGTGTTCAACGCCGATAGGTAACACATAAATTTAAACTGCGATAGTAATAGGCTAGTGTTGCTACAGCTTTGATTTAAGGCTGGAGCGAGCTGAAAATGCAGACGATATCCAATTGCGGATTTACGTTCAAACTATTTATTTTATACGGGAAATATCGTACACAAACGTGATCGCGTTAATGGATTAAATGTATAATGATGTTCTGTGATAGTTTTTTCTTACCATTTCGCCTAAGTAAGTTGTTTGTTATAAATAGAAAGATAATATTTTACAATCTTATTTATATTAGGTTACTGTGTAATGTATTGTCAGTGTACAATAAAGTATACGTAAATAATTGACATGTTAAAAATAGTATTTTACTTTCATACTATTTTACGTCATTGAATCAGTCAGCTACAGAATTATTTATCGTTACTAGACGTCACCCAATGGTTGAAATTCGACCCTAATTTATCAGAAAAACTATCTGGTTGCATTTTTTTATTGATAACACATTTTTTAGTTCGTGAAATAGCTAAAAAAATGAAAACTGCTCGACTAACAAGGGTGAAAAATGTTCTAAACTGTATTGTCTTTTTCCAGTCATACTATCTATATGAAATATAATATAATCCCTTCAAAACAAAATCCAAAGCATACCAACCAATTTATCGCGTGAAACTTTTACAACATTTTCTTATGTAGACGCTTATTAGAATCCCAGTAAAAGGTACCTATAGTCCCTATAGTTCGGTCGGCTCTAACCTCTAATACAGTGCCCCTAGGATGGGCGTAAATGGTGTTTTGCACAGCAAACAAATACTCCGTGAAATTAACTGCGCCGCGCCCAGAACGTTTCGGACGCCTCGATTTTGTTTAGCCAAGATATACTGTTTTTAGAAAAAAGAAATACGGATTTGCAAAATGTACTACTAAGACTTGTAAATAGGTAGGTATATAAACATTCTTGTTTCTTTTAGTCATAATAAAAAAGTCTGCGAGAAATAACAAAGTAGTACGTACCTAGAACATACATAGAAGTGATCCCATTTATGTGGTAAACTTCGTTTTTACACTGATGCAATTATGGAGATAAATACATAATTTAGTAAATAAAAAAAAAACATTTTTATATACCTACCTGCCTATTAGTTACAGTGAGGCGCTCATAGCCAGGTGCATTCGCTGTCCGATAAACGATCAGCGGGTTAAGCTACCAAGGGCGCGGTAACCCTATAGATGGGCGTCCGCATAGTCGTATTTCATCTGAGCGTCTCCGTGCTTCGGAGGGCACGTTAAAAGTTGGTCACGACCGATATAAGTCGTTAGACCACAACTCGGTCACCAGGTTGACCACTAACCAAATGATAAGAAGAAATAATTAGTTACATACAGTAACCTATGGACATCAATTTATATTATACTAGATCATATGCGTGCTGCCGACCTAAAGGTTTTTATGATGGAGTACCTATAACTGGCATACGAATGCGTTGGGTTTAAAACGCATTCAATGTTAATGTTACCTGAATCTGTATTTAACCTGCAACATTACTTGAATAAACTAAGAATTTATTTTCACAAAATGCCTAGCTTTGCAAAAGTCAAGGCAATAACGTTATAATTTATCCAATCACAGAATAAACCAATTCAATAAGTTTTTTTTTCGCTACAGTCGCGCAGTGAATAATATGGCCGATGCAATAAATTAAACCTCTCAGGGACTGCCCCATCTACAGCCTTAATTAACTTTTCACCGCCAATTTTCGAAATAAGTTGCAGGAAAAGAAAGTTACGAAGTTAAAGCCTTATAAAGAACGTTGGAAATTGGCATTAGGAGTAAACTGTATGAGTAACTTTAGAAAAACATGGTTATAAATAAATTTAACTGAAATGTATAATAATGAGGCAATTTTAAATTGGAGTAATGTCGCATTTTAGTCGTATTTAAAGGAAAATTGAAGTTTTATACGTACCTACATACCTACACATATTTTCTTTTATACGTATATCTATCAATATGTGGCGAATAAGCATACAGCCCTTCTGGTAGAAAGAAGTTATCGTAGTTAATTTACGCTTTCTATATATGAGGCATAATTTCACAACTACATACATACTTTAAAGAGAGGTAGGGCACCAAACTAGCGAGCAAGCACGTCTGGGGAAGGACCTTACAGAAGACCAAAGCCAAATAATTACACACAGCGGTGTAGTTGTGTTCCTGTGTGTGAGTACAGGTCACCAGTGCTCATTTAAACAACACGTTTAACAGAGAGATAGGTCCTGGAAAATGTTCTTTTCCTTGCCTTTCATTTCCTTTTCGTAGTCTGGAATGGAATAGCGCAAAGTAGTATTTGTGCTATTCCATTTTACATTGTACAATTTCATCATGAAATTGTACACACAGGCAATGCCGCGGCTGAAAACTAGTGTTAAACAAACATGAAAAAGAAATACAAGCTCGTTGTATTATGAAAAATCCTAGAAAATGTCTAAATGAAACATCAAAATAAAATACCCCTGTAATATTGCACCTGGCCTGCTAAATTTGACAAGGGTCGTCTTGCATGTATCATCTTGACAGGCCGAGTAAATTTCTGTCGCATGCTTGAATAAATAATCACGTCGTTTATGTCACAAGAATCCATTGAACACACGGATAGGCTTGTGAATATTCATGTTATATTACCATCTTAATATTACACGCCCATACGGCAAGGACTTTCCTTTGAGTTATAACTACAATGACTTCTTTTAAAGTGGTTTTATAGTGTACATGTGTACGTATAATGTTGTAGTTTTTGTTATTGTTACATTGCTACATAATATTGCCTGCTGAAGATATTATAACAAGGATTTAAGTACAGTAAGTTCGTGCGAAAAGTGCATTGAAGAATCAAATTTGGTGGTGCAACGTTAGGGTAGTAATAATATAATCTATACTTATATTATTAAGAGAAAAGATTTCTATTATATACTAGCTGTTGCCCGCGGCTCCGCCCGCGTGGATGTCGGTTATCGCTGTAAAAAGTATCCTATGTGTTATTCCAGACCATAATCTATCTGTGTGTCAAATTTCATCTAGATCCGTTCAGTAGTTTTTACGTGAAAGAGTAACAAACATCTATCCATCCATTCTCACAAACTTTCACATTTTTATAATATTAGTAAGGATGTTTGTAATGATTAAACTCGAAAACTACGCGACCGATTTAAAAAAACTTTCACATATAGTAAGCCACATTATCACAGGGGTTCAGTAACTACAAAAGTAAATAAATTTCCACTGGTGCGAAGCGGGGACGTGCCGCTAGTAAACAATATCTTGGTACAATTCGATTTGGGTAATCTGATCTGATCGTGACGAAGCGTGGGCAGGCCTACAACAAGGTGAACCAACGACTTGGTAAAGGTTTCGGACAACCGTTGGACAAGGTCGGCTCAGGATCGAGAGTTCAGAGTCTTTTGGCTCAGAAGATGAATCTGATCCAAAACTAAGCAAAACCTACTACTACAGGGGCAGCTACACAACTAGTAAGCACACTTATATATGATTTTAAATAATTCATACATGTATTATTTCACCCAGACTGAACAAACAATCGGGCTTATTATAGAACAGGACTATTATATCTAGCACGGCGCGGCGGCTAGTTTCGTTGAAGAGCGTTCTCGGCCGGAGATATTATAGTGCACAAGTGTAAGGGAAAATCCGGGTGCGCCCCTTACCAGATAGGACGGCAATCCGACACGACTGAACAGAGATCCGGCATCATACCAGCGGCTTAATGTGCTGATGATGATGAAGCACCTCCTGTGCTTCATCATCATCTAGGTAAATACCGTCAATTTCTAAACTTCAGGTATCCATTGTGAGATTCTTACTTCTTTATTGTACACACACAAAATAACAATACAATAGAATAGGTATTTAAAAATAAACAAACAATACAATAGACAAACAATAAAATAAACAATACAATAGGTATTTAAAAATATAATCTTGACAAAAAAAAAGCGAAGCAATATCTGTTTTTAGCCCGACTCTGAAATCAAACCCGGGTTCCTCGGAACCTTGTGATCAGCAATCGCTCTCAACAACCAACAAAGTAGTTACGACTTTAATATAAAAGTAGGTGTCATTATTTACGAGTAACTTAGCAATTTCAAGAGGATTCCATTTCCGAGCACGAACATTCGGCTAAGAAATTAAAAAAAGCTTTTATTTGTTAGTAAACAAAGCGGGATAGTGGCAAACAGAGACGTTTTGGCTAAGGCATTGTAATATATTAAGTGCTAGCACGCGACTTCGCAATAAGTCTGCCTCGCCTAGTTCCCCTTAGATAACAATTATAAATCTTACTAATACTTCTTACTGTCCACACCGAACTGTTGTATTGTACTTTTGATTTTATAAATGTAAACTTTATTACTTATATTTAAGGAGCATATTGCAATGATGTTTTTTATGTCTCGTGCAGTATTGAAGTTTGAAGTAGACCTTTGAGGTTCTATTACTAAAGGGAAAAGGTGGAATAGTTATTTTTTTACACATTAAATTATAACAATGCAATGTGTTTTGTTAAAAACACGACGTTTAGAAATAAAACCACTGCCGACAAACTTCGAAAAAACTTAACGTTGTTTTAGAGTTATTAAGGCTATAATGCCATTTAAAAATAAAGGTGCACACTCATAGGCCGACAGGGTGGCGAATGTGGCAATCCTAAACGACCGGACATATGTAGATCAGTAGCTGAGCTAACAACAAATAAAAAACGTAATTTGTTCTGAGTTTTTGGTGCAGAACCCTTTGTGTGTGAGTTCGATTCGCATTTGTACGGTATTTATATTTAAATCTTTATTTTTTTTTATTATACAATAAGTTATGAAGCCGAGGATCGTGCAAGGTGGCGTGCACTTGGAGAGGCATGTGTCCAGCAGTGAACTGCAATAGGCTGATGATGATAAATGATTTATGTATTAATTGTATATTGTTTGATTCCTTATTCATTAAATACTCTTTATTTACCTTTTTATATTACTTGGGTGGAAAACAAGCATACAGCTTACCTTAAGTTAAGCAGTTACCGCAGCCTCTGAACGCTTGCAATACCAAAGGAATCACTTGTGTGTTGCTGACCCATTCCCTTTTGTATGGTATCGAGACAAACCCACATGTTCACCGCTGTGACTCCTGTGAGCCAGGATTAACAGTGGAGTAACCAACTGATACAGCGAGCTTTGACACTCGTGTATTGGTTTCCGTCCCTTTTTTGTTACCACTATTGTAACTCATACCAAAATGTAAGTGTTATATAGAATGCCCCGATTTTGCCAATTCTTATCGAGGCCCTACCCCTAGTCGATGAGTTTGAGTCGTAGAATGAAAAAGGACGTTCATAAATATCACGCACTAGATCGAAATTAATAAATGAGTTTAACTTTGACTTTGTAAGTAATACATACTTAGTTGATTTATTATGCGTTATGAACAAATAAGATTAGTTATTATGCGTAGCCTATAAACGCAAGAGAAATGCCACAAGATTAGGTAACCATAATTTCGATCTATCGTCCATTTATTTCTTCACAAACAAAAGAAAATCTGGTAAGGAGATCGTTGAACTCGTTTAAAAGCTTAGATAAAGAAGTTTTCACCTCGCAATCTAAGTCTTAAGCAAAAGTTAGTTGCATAAATTTAACCCCACGCTACCTTTTTTTTATAGTATTGGATATTTAAAGTAAATCAACGATTGTCGTTGAATTGCAATGCTGCATGCCACCAGTCTTCCAGGCATGTTTCTAGTAGACAACAATGCGAAAGAATTTCATGACGCCTAGTGAAGTGGACCTATTTTAATTCTTCATGTTGTACTTATTGTTCTTTTTTTAAATCTTGTAAAGACGTCCACTGTTGGACATAGCCCTACTCCAAGGATTTCTACATCATTAGGTTGCCCGGAACCTTCACTTTATCGTCGGTCCACCGTATTGGAGACCTGTCTTTCAGTTCGTGATCGCCACTTCAGAACCATTCTGCTCCAACGGCTATCGGTACTCTTAAGTTATGTTATACACTGTATTTAATAAAAAAATATATAAAAGTTAGTATTATACATATAGCACAAAAAACAACTTACACTCAACCCTTCATCTGACAAGCACAACAAAGTAATAAAAAAACTATACCATGTTACAAAATATTCTCATCCGTTGACGCGGACAGGACATCATAAAAGCATCAAGAAGCCATCAGAGGTAGTAACAGGTTGTCCCTACAAGCAACATTCTTTATATTTTTACCCGTTTGTGAAAGATAAATGGTGTGTTTCGGATGTGAGACGTTGAGGCTTCGTGTTATTTTTGCATGCGTAAGTAGGGTTCTACACATTTATAAAAAGAAGTTGACAATCTAATCTGACTATATGCCTGTTTGTAGTTTTATATTCTATTTATAAGGTAATAGCGCCTTTGAGGGGCTCATAGTTAAGTGTTAGCAGCGCAGACCGACAGATCTGCAAGGTTAGGCAAGCTTGCCGTGATGGCCGATTCGTAGATGGGCGAAGTTTCTGAAAACACATCAAGACATCTATGTGCCTCGAGAAGCAGGTAAAGGCTCATCTCACTCTGGTCGTGTCGGATTGTCGTCCCATCGGACTACATATATGACTGAGAGAATAAAGTGTGTTCCTGTGTTTGCACACACACTTATACACATTTTTATTTCCCGCGCAGGTTAGTCTTCGTTAAGATAAGACTCCGTGACCGATCAGAAGAAGCAAGGTCTTGGTTGGTGGAGGTTTGGTGAAAACCAAAGTCAAAGTCTTTGAGGAGAATCGCTGCTCTGAACTAGATGCTCGACGCGATGAACTGAAAGCACGTCCTCCCTGTGCAATCAATTATAATTACTGCAATAGTGTGCTCACCTGCCCGCATTGTGCGCGTACGTTTAGCAATAAGATCGGATACAATTGCCATTAGACTATATTTGAGCACATTAACGCCATGAAACAGAACGGAGTTGAAGAAGTTGCCATGACTGAAATCGGTCGAGGAAGTTCATTGTAATAAACCTGGTGAATCAATTGATTATATTATTATACGCCTATATAGGCCGTCCTCTGTGTCTAATAGAACAATCCGCGACGTTTGTATGTATAAAATGTTTGGTCGATGATAACTCGAGTGTCTTTGACCTGAACGTCGTGAATTTTGGTAGGTGAAAAATATTTTATAGGTTCAAAAATGACCCAAATTGGTCAAGTGGGAGTTGTGTGAACGCCTGTTAGCAGTCAGAATCGACTTTTAACGTGCCCGCTGTAACATGGAGACGCTCAGATGAAACACCCATTGAAACTGTAACCGTACCATTAGTAGCTCAACCCGCTACCCAGTCATCGATCAGAATGCACCTGGCTATGAGTGCCTATTTCGTTTATTTGTTTCATTGCCAAATCATGAACTCTTACCCATATTCGTCGTAGTGCAAGACAATGGTCTCCTTTCTCTATCAAAAGAGCTGAGGAGCAGAGGATAATAATTATATCTTGGTATAAATCAAATATCAAGAGGACAAAGCCTTGCGTAACTATTCACTCGCTTCAAGACTTTTATTAATAAATCGGTAAAAGTTTTTATAAGTAAATATCTATACTACTAATTATATCTATACAAAGATATTATTTATTCAAATTAGAATAAAGGACGCTATCTGGATACGCAGGTTTACAATTAATTTTAATGATATAACCAAAATCTTGCTGAGCGTGCCTCTTACAGTCAAGTATGCTTCTTATAAAGGTCGCCTGAGTACAGGTACAAAGTTCACTGCCGATAATCACTCGAAGGGCTCCACTTGAAATGGCACGCAAGATAAATGAGAATGCTCAAGCGTTTTTACTACCGTACGGTGAGAAACAACAGACGTGTTTGTGTCTAAATTGCCTAGGAATTTCAATGTAACTTTTCCTCCCAGTATTATTTTTATGCTTCACATTTTCTAGCTATATATTTTAATATTGAGCATGGAAAGAGAACGTAGGCCTAGCACAGGACGTCATCTTAGTAGATGATGATGATATATAAAGAGGTTCGTAGACAAATTGCATGCTTAACTAACGAGGCAAACTTTTACCGCGGTGTTTCTTTACCGTTAGCAAGTTATAAGGCATTTTGTTAGTACGTAAAATAATATTCACATTGATTTCTTTCCTACTCAATTACCATCGTTTTATTTTATTTCGTTTTCTAATATTTCACATTATTTTTAAGTAGTAAGAAATCTAATAAATGTTACAACAAAACTATTCTCAGGTAGCATTAGAAATTAAATGTTTAGACGTGTAGCAAACCCATTTATCACGGAGAAAATATATATCTAGGTTATCCTCCACGGATCTAGTCCGGGTACTGGATAAAAACTACGTGTTGTACGCGTACATTCTATCCACATATTCCTTTAACCAGCACAAAAAGTACATTTTCTTTTCTGGTACACATAAAACTGGATAATGTTCACATTCGTTTTAAAAATATTATCTTTTGTAATAAAGCAAAAAAGCTTAATTTCGTATGTGTGGCAAATTCATTTTTAAACCTTTTTCCGCTGAGGATACGAGAGTGTATTTTTTTTAAATATATTTATAAGTAAGATAATATTTTCTATTAGGTAGTCAAAAACAGTGTGTTTGCAGAACGAGATGAGGACTAAGAATTATAATATTTAATAAAACTTTATCGCAGATCTTGCAATACCAATACTGGATAGAGTTGACATCGAACATAGAAGTGTCGGAGACCATGGGACCTTTCCCCGCAGTAGGATAATATTTCTGCCTTCGTGGTCCAGTAGCCGCAGTATGCGCCAGCTGTGCATGAGGTTGTAGGGTCGATTCCCACACAGGACAAATCGTTGTGTGACCCAAAGAGTTGTTCTGAGTCTGGGTGTAATTTTTATCCGTTTATTGTATGTCTGTTAAATCCCACGCGACACAGAGGTTGTCATCAAGTGCGGGAGTTGTCTTTAAAAAAACATTTATTATGTAACATGTTAAAAAAAAAAAATACAGAAGTTCTTCTTTCTCTGCTAACGATACTTACTTCGGCAAGTGAGAGCATCAAGCCAATATTGAATTATTTATAAACAGACAGTATTGAATGGGGCTGAGAAGTGTTTTGACACCCGCTATTGACTGCATGCTTATGATGAGTTATGACTTCTGACTGATGGCTCCCTTTGTGGTCGATGCCTTTGTTACTCTTTATAAATGATTCTTTATATCTCTCAAGTGGCTTTATTTATTCTGTATCTGTATTCATGGTACTTAAAGGATTCACCACATTTGACGAGACATTCAGTTTTATAACTTTATCTAAATTTACAAACACAAGCTAGTCACATTGCTTCGGTAGCGCAATTATAGTTGTTGGAGTTGCCTTGAAGAGTACTATGTTCTTAGGTATTGTTTAGATTATGCTGACAAATTTGAAAGCTGGCCAGAGGAACTCTTCAACTAAACAAAATCACCGCTTCATTTGGACTCGTAAGATATTATTTGCATTAACGCCCATTAACTACAAAAAATCAGCTTATATCGGGAAATATTCGTTCAATTTATGAACTTATTGATTAATAATTTATTTGATTAAAAGTGTCCAATTACAGCCATAAAACTTTGAACAGCCAGTTAATCAGTATTTTGAAAAGAGAACATGTCTAACTATGAAACAGGAACGACGTGCTGGACATAGGTTTCCACAGCACTCGAAGCTTTTTTTTTTTGAAAATGACCTTATATATTTTAAATTATTATTAAATTTACTGTATAGCTAATTTAATACGGCATTAAATATTTATTTTTAACAGAAATTGCTTCATTTTTATAATTTCTTTCCAGGTAGAACAATTAATCTTTTCTATGCAAAAAATCTGTTCCTTGTTCGGGTACAAAAGCAATCTAGCAAAAGCGTGTGAATGGAGGCAGGTGGAGATTCTTGTTTTTTTTTCTTTGAGTCTTTAAGGCATATACACAAGCTCAGTCGAGAACGAAAAAAGCATAGTCACATACTTTCCATTTTAAACGGAGATAGTAAAACACGTTTTTAGTATATTGAAATTAATTATGTTATACGCGACATTTAAATAAGCATTAGAACGATAAATAAAGATAAAAATATAAAATTATTCAATTTTCTGTATTTTTTTAACCATGAGTCGCTATATATTAAGCTGTGGCTGTGGTGAACATGAACTACTAAACTAAGGAATATACTAGAAATACGATTTTTAAGAACACATTCCTAAATGCACAGGAATACAAATAACTCGGTGTGTAGTTATTTGATGTTTTTATTTAAAGTGGAAGGGCATGCTCGCTATAACGCCCTATCTCTACTTTAATCATTATGCTACGACCCAAGGAGAGTATGGTAGTAACTGTAGTGGTTGTTATTTACACATAGTCACACACTGGCTCATCAATGCCCTGTAATCGGTTTTTAACCAACTCACAGCTCACATTCTCGTCCGTGGCTTTCCTTTTGCCGCGCTTTTATGCAACTGTCAAAGTGACATTTACTTAACCAATACAGGTGGTCACGAGACAGCGTATATACTTACGCTGTCTCGTGTTTGTCTCGCTTTAACGCATACACTACAGCAACAATAAATGTTTCGATAAAATCTAACAGAATTCCAAAACTTCCTACAAATACATTAAATTGATATAAAATAGTAAACCAATGTAGGTTTGATTCGGAACTCAAATTAGGTCAGTAAGCAGATTTGCCTAACTAATAATTCAAAGAAGTTAAACCAAACTTTGCACTGCACATACACATTCTAAACATGGTTACATTGAGCCGCCAAGGGAATACTAAGTGCACTTTATTTTAAATGTATTTACATATACTGTTCATAAGCTGAGTATACCGTCTCTATGATATAAGTTGACATTTTGTAAAGATAACAGTAACTACTGAGCTTGTTTAAAGAAGCAAAATGTTCTTTTAGAGCTATGTCATGGCATTGCACAGAAATCATGCATCACTGAAAACTTAGTTCAAAATTATTTTATTAATTAATGATTACAAAGAAACACTTATGAAAGTCATAAATTATAAACGTGACGGGTAAGCTAAAAAGATGATGTCAGCCAATTAGTCTGCCACCCGAAAGCAACTCGCGTGTGATATATTTTTTTCTCTTTTAAAAAGACAACTCCCACACTAGAAAACCAGCTGTGTGTCGCTGGGGACTCTACAAACATACAATTAATGGACACAAATTACACCCAGACTCAGAACGACATCTTGTGGTTGTCAACACTTTGTGGGTCACACAAAGTTTTGTCCTGTGTAGGAATCGAACCCACAACCTCGTGCACAACACTGGACCACCAAGGCAGTCATATTCCAGATATTGTAACCGTTCACAGGCTGCGGTAACTGCTTACCATCAGACTTAAAAACCGTTTCCATATGAGCAGATTTTAAAAACCGTTTCTCTATGAGCATCGGGAACCTATCTGTACTCCAGTACAGGAATAAAATTACAGACGTATTTATTTAGCTGTGGTCTTCGCTCCCCTGACGACCTTGATTTTGTGGTCCCGGTGCCCTACCACTGTTAATGAAAGCAGTCGGCATTGTTACCGCAGTGTGTCGTCTATAGACGCTTGCAACCCTAAGGGTATCAATGGCGCTTAGCTCACCCTGTTAAAACTTTTTAATTACTAATGCACTTTTTTAATTAAAAGAAAAGTACTACGGCAATAACTCAATCAACAAAATACAAAACCTACAAAAGTCCAAAGGATATATACCCATAATCGATGTATGAGTTAGTCATATTTGCATAGCCATTTGTGAACAGATCTAGGTCGTACCGCTATGATAGAACCAGCCACAAAATTCAATTACGTGCCAGACAAAATAAAAACGTCCCAGCCAGCATATCGCTGATTTGTTTTCACTTTGTTGCCTCTCTTTCTACCTACCCACAACATGTATTGTCAACAATCAACTTAGACCTCTCTTAACCGTAGTGTTTACCAAGTTTTAGTTGAAATGGATAATGATTCAGGGGTCGTGTTGTTTGGTCATATATGAAAGGAAAATGTCACTTGAAGCGATATGACACTTTTGTTCAGATTTCATGAAGTTTAATTAAACATCTCCCGCGGGACGGTTATTTTGTATTACAAGTTGATTGGTACCATTTGATTGACTTGAGGAAATTATGTATTTATATATCTACTGATATATTCGCACCCTAAGTGTGACAAAATTCATATAGCGTATTACGATGCAATTTGTATCTTGCGTTAATAGGCATAAAGTTAAAATTTAAATAATAGCTTTACTACATTTTACGTCAGCTTTCTTCTAAAGATGCGAATATTATATTTGTGTAATTAAGGACTTTAATTTTGTTGTTGATATCGGCCGGCACATAAAACTAGTGAAGATGTAGATATAACTAAAATTAGTAGAATGCTTCATACGTAGTGGTTGTATAACTATAACTGTAATGGTTAGTTTCCAGGATAGATGTAAATGTAGTTAAACAACATCGATTTGAAATATTGAACCGAGAGAAATGAAATCTGTGCCTGATCTTTACTAACCAATCATTTACGTGTATTCTGAGGTAAAAAATGACACCGATCTACAGACTGACTGCGGCAAGTTTGCTTAATCGTACAGATATGTTAATCTTACAGATTACCAGAACAGATATGTCGATCCACGCAGCTGCGTGGATCGACATATCTGTTCTGGTAATCTGGTAATTCATTAGAATAAATTACCTATAAAGAGAACTCATAGGACTATTAAGCTCTATTATGTACAGCAATCTTAAAATCAAATAATACGCCACAGAAATTACTGAAAATATGAAGAAAAAAATAGAGAACTTAATTACGAACCAGTAGACACATCACGTATAAAATGAAATTCTCATAATACTGTCTTAAATTCTGAACTCTTAAACTTTTACAGATCTATTTTAAGTTGTTGCACGAAAAATACTTATTTCTAAACGCATCGTGAATTTCGTAGTAGTTAAGTACATATAAAGGATATATTGTTAGAACGCTGCCCGTTTTGCTATTGTGAAATATGTCATGAAAATAATGGCGGGGTATGTTCCGCGAGAGCTGCGAGCTCCTTCGGATAAACAGTTGAAGATCAGATGAAATTGGTATTGTGATTGACGCACACTATAAAGCAACTAATAGTTATACAATTTTTAAAAGATTCAGATTTGTGAGTTGTATGTATATAGAATAAAATTTAAAATTATTAGCACACACAAAATAATAATTTTAACAAAAAAAAACCGACTTCAGTACGGCAAGTTGTAAAATTTTCAAATATTTGTTTGTTGCAATCGAATAAAATCGACTGAGCGTCGGGCTGAACACAGGTCAAGTAGGTATTAAAAGCTATATTTAATTTGTGCAATCCGCGCTCAATTCATTCACGTCATTATTTCTTATTAATAGTTGCTTAGCAACAATAACCGAAACTTATCTAATCGCCATCAGTAAAATACTTATTATTGAGAAGTTCAGGTGGCCAACTGTGGTCTTCTTCATCAGTTTTACTTCACCAAATTACACTTTCTGAATGCAAATGATTGATTAGTTGTTAAAAATATTGAAATTGCTATATGTGTGCCATGTTCAGGAGTTCCCTCAATTCCTCATGGATCCCATCATCAGAACTTTCTTTTGATAATAATGGGACCAAACTGGAAGTATGTCCAGTCAGACAAAAAAAGAATTTTTCAAATCGGTCCATAAATGACGGAGTTATGCGGTAACAAACATTAAAAAAAAAAAATACACACGAATTGATAACCTCCTCTTTTTAAAGTCGGTTAATAAAACAAATAAACATGATAAACCAACGTAATGAAACAGAATATAAAATAATATAATAATAATACGGAAGAGAAAATTTAAAAATACAGTAGGAATATGCAAGATAAATAAATAAACATAAAACTTATATTTTTATAATTTAAGGCCGAAGTAATGCAGATTTGTGTGACTATGCCACAGCGCAGCATATGCAACACATGAACAGTAAGCACACAAAGAGATAGCTGCATTCAATTTCGACATGCCTTTAGAATTTCTTCTAATGCATGTGGGTTTTCTCACGATGTTTTCCTTCAAGGATAGCAGGTGGTTAATCGTTTGATTAGTACATATAAATTTCACTAAGTGTTATCCACATTGGTACCTACTACATATTTGTAATTTTTTTGTTTTGTTTTTATACTAATAATTTTTATTTTATTTTTTTATTTTATTTATTTGGTACAGACACAGACTAGATCAAAAAGTACATAAATTTTGTTTACAGCATATAAATTCAAATCTGAAGCCCAATTAAGACTGTACACAACATTCACAGATTACATATCAGTTATACATAGTTAGATACAGTCACAGTGAATAGGTACTTTAAAAATAGTATAAAACTATCTATTATACAACATAAATCAATAATATTCTGAAGTGGACAACAATATTAAGTAAAAAATTTTAGTAAAAAATTTTAAGTAAAAAATAAGGTGGCATACAAGTATACGAACGCCTGGTGTTAAGCAATTACTGTAAGCCTATGGACGATTGCAATAGGTAATTACCAGAGGTTAACTATCACTTGCGTGTTGCCGACCCATTTTTTTACACAAGGGTTTTAAGATGGAATATCCCAGAAATTATAAATCATTTATTTAATAAGGCTTCCTTAAATGAGCGCTGGAGGGAGACCTATTTATAAGTATAAATAATAATATAATACTTACTCGGGAAATATAAAACTGCGAGAAAAAATTTCGTTGCAAGGTATCCTAACTTAATCCACGTACAGCGTTTCAAGAGGCAATGAATTAATTCTATTTTACACAAGAGTGCTTTAAAATAAGGAGCCGGTTTCTTGCAGTAAGAGAAATACCCCGTGAAATTAACTTCTGGATTCAGTTCACACTGGACACCTCTCAGGTAGGGAAGACAAATGGCCGGGAGGGTACAAGTGTACCGCGTTGATACTTCTATGAATGGAATTTGAAAATCAATTTTCTGTAATTTAATATTGGAAATATAAAGAGTATTTGATACTATCCAGGATTTTATACGTAAATACTAATTAAATACTACTAATCTATAGTAATATTATAAAGCTGAAGAATTTGTTTAGTTGAACGCGCTAATCTCAGAAAGTACTGGTTCGATTTGAAAAAAACTTTTTTGTTGAATAGTGCATTTGTCCAGGAAGGTTATAGGCTATATAACATCACGCTATGATCAATAGGAGCGGAGTAGTAGTTAGATATGTTGTAAAATCGGGGAAAATATCCAAATTGCCACGCGGACGAAGTCGCAGGCGACCCCTAGTATAAGGCAACGGAAAAACGTGAGGAAATCCACATGTCTTATAATAAATTCTAAAGGCATATTTGATGTACAGTTTTTTTTTTTAAACGACAACTCCCACACTAGAGAACAAGCTTTGTGTCGCGGGGGACTTAACAAACATACAATTAACGGACACAAATTACACCTAGACTCAGAACAACTCTTTATGGGTCACACAAAGTTTTGTCCTGTGTGGGAATCGAACCCTCAACCTCGTGCACAGCAGGCGCATACTGCGGACTACTGGCCACTGGACCACCAAGGCAGTCGAATGGCTTTTGAATTGAACTTTAGAATTAGTTTAAGTGGATTTATTCCATCTCAGCTCTTTTAATAGATGAGAGGAGTGGGCATGTGATTTGCTACTATTATAGTATTGGAGGGGCTAAATATAGGTAGCTTTGTATGTGCAAGGGAAAGCAAGATTGCTGCGGTCAGACTTTAGATGGCTGACACGTAATAAGACTCCTTCGAGCCTTGGCAAGTACGCAATCCTGTTGGCCCTGTGCTTGATCCCTCTTCGGACACCTTAGACTGCCATCCTATCAGACGGCTGACTACATCAAAATACATGCGGGGCAGTCTTTGGGGACTGCTGATAGAAGTAAAAACTAAGTAACATATGAATTGTATTGTCGAGATATTTAATTTATTTTTGAATATGGAAAGCGTTCGGTGACGATGACGCGAGTTCCATGATTTTTTATAACCCAAAAGTGCTCAACGCACCTAAAGAAGTTTTCACTTCAAAAAAGTTTTATAACATTCTTAGTAGTAACCTTCTTAGTGTTATTAGTACTCAAATCTCATACTATACAAGAGACATGCTATACATTCTTCACGTGAATACTTTACGTTGTCGCCTGGCGTTCATAAAAAAGACAATTTCCCTTATTGCTGCAATCTGGTACACATGTTCCAGGGTTATGTCTCCAGCCGCCCTCATAAACGACAAAGTAAACCATAATTTATTGCGTAAATTTAGGGTCAAACACATGACTCATAAATTGCTTTAGTATATTATTTGCGATAACTAGCCGCTAACTAATGGTTGGTACCATTATTACGGTGTGGTCGCTGTTTATTTTGGACTTGAAATTTATACTGTGTCGTAAATAAAGGTTATTATGTTCGTATACTGACTGGTTTGGTTCAGTGGTTAGTGACCCTGAATGCTAAGCCAGAGATAGGCAGTTCAATTTTTACCTACACTGACATGCACAACACAATGAATATCAGCAATATTTATTTTTGTTAACAAAAATGAATATTGCTGATATTCGTTACAAATTTATTCTTTACTTTTTTCAATATGTAAATTAATTGAATAATAATCTAAACTATTAAGCCTGTTTTCTAGCATAATTAACACTTAGAAGGACAGTGAACGCCTATAGACGTCATGACAATAAAACATCTATTGTGTCTACGTTACTGTCCGTGAAAGTGTTAGGAAAATATTGTATGCAACAAATATATAATATTCCATAAAAAATTTAGATTTCACCGTGACTTTGCCTACGTTTATTGCGTAATTCAATAGCCGGGTGCACCCTCAAAGAAATTATTTTTTAAATCAGATACCCGGGAACTGAAGGTGACGGAAACTTTTTACGTTTCAAATGTTTAGATATTGTTTCCCCTGATTTTGTGTTCTTAAAACAGTATTTTAAAGTTTTTTACAAGATCGGCCACGTGCGAGTGATAACTCTGGTTTTACGGTAACTGCTTACCATCAGACCGGTCGGATGTTTATTATTTTACTTCTTACTTCTTCTTACTAAGTATCCATCTAACTATTTCCAGCTTAACATTTAAAAAATATTTAAATGGTGAATTTTACATTATTTGTTTAAGTAACTGCTCGCTTGCCACGGAAATGTATTTTGCATTTCTGTGTCGAGCGAGCATTTGCAGCGAGCAGTCGGTATTAGGTATTTTTGTTTTATTACATCACACAGAACAAAAAAATAATCCTACTTATATTTTAAACGCGAAAGTTTGTAAGAATGTAAGGATGTATGTTTGTTACTCTTTTACGTAAAAACTACTGAACGGATTTGAATTAAATTTGGCAGAGAGATAGATTATAGTCTGGAATAGCATAATATTTTGATTGTGATAACCGACATCCATCGTTTTTGACACATTTTAGCGTACAGTTAGGCTATGGAATATAATAATGCCCAAGTAACCGTCACAATGTAATACTGTACATTAAAATTAACTGCTATTATGTTTTTCTTTTTACCATAAAAGTGGCAAACATGCATTCGGCCCGCCTGATGGTAAGCAGTTATTGTAGACTATGGACGCTTGCAATACCGGAGGTATCACTTGCATGTTGCCGACCCATTTTTTTTACACCAGAGCTTTAAGATTAGTATTCCTGGGATAGGCAAACGATTCTTTAAAAACGCATTCCTAAAATTCAAGAAATGTTGTGCACCATACTAGCGAGTGAGCCCAACTGGGGAAGGACCTCTACCTTACAGAAGACCACAGCCAAATAACTACACGCAGTGGTGTAGTTGTGTTCCTGTGTGTGAGTGTGAGTACAGGTCCCCAGCGTTCAATTAGGAATGCGTTTTGAAACAAGAATACAACTTATTTTTAACGAGATATTGAAAACCAGCTACAAAGACAGCCAGTTATTGATTCAACTTTAGCACTAACGACCAAGATGCAACATGAAAAATGTAGGTATCGCTTTGAAAAATACTGACTGAACTTTTGAAAGTCTGAAACATGGCTCTTCTTTTATTCATGCTCTGACATGTGGCGTTCTCCCCGTTGTGTACAGCCTTTCTTCCTTAACAAAATAAACAACGTTTACTTGGAGTTAGGTCCTTTGAGAGACTGCCCTCTGCTTATGTTTTATGAATGAGATCTTATGCACTTACGTATACACATATGACCTTATTGAAAACTCTTTGACTGACTGAAAAGGAGAACTGCAACAACATATATTATGTCATATTGATATATAAGACAACTACATTAGTTTATATATCAAAAGACTATTGTTCTTATACAGATTCTTAGAACATTTTAAGATAACTCCCACCACTGTACGTGTAGGCAGTTCCCTTTATCATGAAAAACTATATCTGTCTCTGTCGCTCGAGGAAAAATTTCACGCGTTTTCTGGTGTGCCGCATGGTTTTCATACTTTCACTGTGGTGTAATATTGAGCTTTAATACGTAGCTCAAAGGTTTATACTGCCGTAACTGAAATATTCCTACTAAATGCCTTTTTCGATCTGGGTAAAGAGCCTTCCGTTTGGGATCAACAAAAAACGACTTAAAGCCGGATGTTCCGTTCGAATATCAACTTTATGAAAGTTGAGTAAGGTATGAATTCCGTTGAGTCAAATTTATATTTAGGCCCTTTTGAAACGGATGAGCTTGTCACTAAACTTGTACCCGTAGACTAGTGGGTATGTATAGGCTTTGTGGAAACAAGTCTTCAGTCGCGGCGCGCATATGCTCGCGTTAAGACGGACTCAAAGCTAGGTCCTTGCGCGAAATGGCGGGAACTTTTCGACAACTTTCGTATAAAATTACGCAGTAACATTATCTTGATATATCTATTAAAAACTTTTAATGAACGAGTGCTTTTAAGTATATTTTTTAATTATTAATTGTTTTAGTATTAAGTGTTGGGAAATAACAAGAAAATTGATTAAATCTACGTGCGAGAACTTTGCAAGTATGTAAATTAATAGTATTAATTATAAATTATGATTTTATTAGGTTCTTATTTTACATTATTGGTCTTTCTTATCTCTTCATTTTCAAAAGCTTTTAGCAGGTATTTTATAGAGATACCCAATTTTCTTTGAGTTAATAATAACAGCGAGTTTTTGTATTTTCATACAATATGATTATGATGATGAGGAAAATTGATGATAAAAGGTACAATAAATGTATATACTTATATTGTTTGCCTTCGAATTGATTAAAAATATATTTATATGCTTAAAATTAAATTAGCTGGAAATTATCAATTAAAAGTAGTAGTAGTCTATAGCACTCAGAGATAATGTCTTCCGAATAGTAAAATAATTTTCAATATAAGACCAATGGTTTCACAGATTACCCATCATATCTGAACTTAGAAACTTTTTATTTGATATGTAAAAAAATACACCGTTACAAGACGTAGCTTGACATATTTTTCGGATATGTCAATCTGCGTCTTTGGAACGGTGTCGCAAATCCAGAGATTTTATCACATCTAAAAATATGAGTATCATGCTAAAAGAAGTTTTCACTTCAAACAAGTTTTTAAGTTTGGATATAGTCGGGAATTTTACAATTATACCTTTCTATATTTACTCACTTTTAACTATCTTAAAAAATGCTAACTGCTATACAAAAAAATATATTTTTACAATTGCATCACATGTTCCACTGCTGGGCATGGTCTCCTTACCTCTATCAAAAGAGTTTAGAGGGATGAGGTCTTATCCACCCACACTAGACCAATTCTGGTTCGTAGTAGACAACAGATAAATACAGATCACCCAACTGTATAATTATAATTTAAAAAAATAATACCGACGGAATTGAGAACCTACTCCTTTTTGAATCCGGTAAAAAAACGCAATGAAATGAACGATGCGCGAATGCGTAAATAAAGAATAAGACAGTCAATTGTTAGTTTGCCATACAATTTAAACTGTAGATAATGACATGTTTTCTCTTTTCACTCATAATAAAATACATGCCAAGAAGTGAAAAAGGTTAGATATAAACTGTAAAACAAACTCAATAATTAAACTACAGGTATGTAATTAACGAATTGCCTGCTTTCAACCTAAATACAGTTATTACCTACCTGAGCGATATGTTACAAAAGTATAAATTAAATATAAACACAGTCTTTGGAGGACATCGCGTTTTTAATGGTAAATATTTAAAGCACAGGAGGTAATGTCCTAAAGCACATTGCGCTTTTTGCGGTAAATGGCTAGAATACATCGTATACTATTAGAGCACATCTCACTCTTAATGGTGAGAGAACATCGCAATCTAAAAGGAAAAAAAAGGAATTAAGATTATCTAATTATGTTCATATAAAAATTGGCAAATAATAAAGAACATACATGCCAATACCAGTTTAATAAATGCAGAATTAACGCAGTAAATAACTTTTTATTTAAAAACTGTACCCTTTTATCATTTAAAGAGTTAAAACATGCATATTTTGGAAAGAAAATGAAAAAAATGTCATAATAGATATTTGGACACCATTTGCCCCTAAGGGTATAAGGTGTGGGTGTATTAAACCGGCGATTCACTAACTATGTTAACTCTTTCATATGTTCCCCCGTAATATAGGATGAGAGCTGTTACATAATTTTTTTACAATTCGCGATGCCGGGCTTATTATGAACAATTCTCTAACGAAAGAAATAATAGCACTTCACTTAACCCTTACGTTAATTCGAAATAAAATTACATTTATATAAGTACTTGTATATAGCATCCAGTAATATTTTAGGGTTGCCTAAAACAAACAAAAGTTCAGTAGGCAACTAATCCAAACCGTTAATCAAGCGAAATCACAAAACGAGGCGGCCGTAAATTTAAACAAAATAGTGCCAGCAAAATTCCCCGTGGAAATAATATTCGGACAAATGAAAATTCCGACCGATGCATTCGGGATCGCGAACGGCGCGCGGAGGTTTTAATTCCCTTGACTGTTGCGAATCGGCGCATGTTTTTTCATTAAAACGCATTCAATACGACGACGACGTGGCTTTGAAAAAGCGGACCTTTTCAAAAAAATATTTTCCTGACATTCCACTGTGCAGTGCGCTCGTTTCATTCACGAGCTTTTTTGTAAAGAATTAAAAAATCTACGCTATTTAATGTCTCCGTTGTGACAGGTACGTATTCCAATAATGCCACTGAGCTGCTAAAAGCACATTCCATTTCCACTCTATTATTACCAATGCACAATGTCATCAAAAATCCTTTTGTCACCTTTTGTCTTTTCGAACAAATGAAAACATTTAATTTTTTAAGGGATCATATTGTCAATAATATTTTGCAACCTGAAGTTTGTTCGTTGAATATTTCATGATATATTGATTCTATGTAGTATCTTAGTTATGACATTTTTAATTACACCAAACAAACATACGGCCCGTCTGATGTTAAGTAGTTACCGTAGCCTATGGACGCTTGTTATACCAGAGGCATCACTTAGCCAACTCAAATCAATATAGTTATATCAACCATGCATATCAATGCGATAGATAACACGGGACGTAATGGTCTAGAAAGAGATAGTGATATATGAGATGAAGCTACGCGTACTCTATATCTACGTCTTACTATAAAATCATTGGCCGAATTTATCAGAAAGATCTTATTTCTATCTCAAAAGGGTCTTACATCATAGTATAAACTGTAGCTATATGTGGCCATAAAATATATATCCTATTGTCTAATCTACGTCCCGAATGTTGTGTTGTAGTTCTCAATATAATCGTCGGTCTGGCCGGCTTAGTCCCAAAGATCTAAGGAATCCCTGTCGTATGTGTAAATCCACCTGTCTCACACAATTTCCATGGGCCTTAATTTCAAAACTATAATCTATATTACTATCTACATTTTGTAATAGAACCTACGTATAGGTCTGTAGAAATCATTTGGGAAATTGTTTTTTTAAAATAACGATTTCAATAATCGACTTACGCGTAATTAATGCTCCTGCTATTGCAAGCGTTTACAGTCTACGGTAACTGCTTACCATCAGGTGGTCCATACGTTTGATTGTCATCGTGATAGATAAATAAATAGCAAATGGTGAGGTAGACTTCTCCTTGAAAGCAAATCACACATTTTATATAGATACATGACAACCACATTTCGATAGCAGGTCAACTGCCACATGCTCGCCATAATTTAGACTGCGCTCCGGGCTGATTCAAGAATTTTTCAACAAAATCAATGCTACTCAACTCAAAGTGATTCTATACGGCAGTCTGCTAAACTGCCTCAGTTGGCCCAGTGGTCGATGTGTGTGGCTGCTGATATAAAAAACAAAGTCCTAAAATTAAAACTTGTCTACTTAAAAATCGTCCTCTGAAAAGCACGAAACAAGTATACTTGATAAAGGTATAGAGGATAGCCGTGGTCATATGCTACGTTGCCCTAGAATCGCTATATTGTTATGTAAAAAGTGGCATATGACCACGGCTATCTTCTATTGTTTCATACTTTTCAGAGGACGATTTTTAAGTATCGGTAATAGTCGGGTTTTAGTTTTTAAACTTTATTTTTATATTTCTGAATTTTGTTTGTAACGAATAAGCTCAAAAACTACTGGACCGATTAAAAAAATCTTTAACATAAAGCTACATTATCTGTGAGTAACATAGGTCTCATTTTATTAAAAAAAAAGAGACTCAAAAGAAACCTTGATCAATATTAGCCCGTGCGAAGCAGGGACGTGCTGAGTAATTTATACTCTTATAAATATTATAAAAGTTTATCAACAACTAATTACAGTATTTTCTTAGCTGTCATTCGGATTGTAGTAAGGTGGTAGTATTGCGGTCTCAATGACACCCTCACCTCTCCATTAGTACACCATGGAGCAGGGTTAACGACCAGTTTGCGTGATACTACACAACTTTATGCTTATTTATACGATGAGGCGAACAAACTGAACGGCCGACATTCAAACCCCACAACATCGACTGCGACATATCAAATCTCCATTATCAACGGCCGCCGGAACACGACCGATGGCCTTGCGGAATTTTAAAAACTTTTCTGACTTCTTATTATTTTATCGAGGGACATCGGAACTTTGATAACTTGAGGAAGAAATTTATAGTGAAATAAATACTAGATAGTATTTTGTATATGTATTCAGTTCCCTCTAGTACGAGTTGTGGAAGACTTGATTTAATCTACAAGAATTGGTAGACTAATGATATATTTATCAATATGTCAAAATAACTACATTTATCAAACGAAACAATTTTTATTGACATTAGAAATTATATACCTATATAAACATGTTTTTAGAGGGCTCTTTGAAACATGACATACACAACTATCTAGACATCTTTGATAATGTATTTTATATTACCTACTTATATTTAAGTAGGTAGTATAAAATACATGTTGTAATGTCGCAAGTAAGCATGAAGCGGCGGTGGCCGCGTGGTAAAGTAACCGACTTGCACGCAAGAGGTGCGAGTTCGATCCCGGGTACCAATGTAAATTTCACTTTGTGTAGTTTATGTGTACTTATTAAAAAATTCGCCATCAGCTAACGGTAAAGGAAAACATCGTGAATTATCATGTTTAGAAGTAATTCTAAAGTATGTCTGATTCACCAACCCGCATTAGGCCAGCGTGTGTAAATAAAGGCCTAAAACCTCTCTCTCTCTCTCTCTCTCTCTTGATAGAGGAGAGGAGACCCGTGCCCAGCAGTGGGACATGGTGGGACAAGTATGGATGTATGGGTTGCTATTATTATAAGCATTCTGTGAATTTAAGCCACGGAAAACCTCGTTTACCTTACCACTGCACGGCGTGTTGTGAGTTCAATCTTCACACATGACAATAGTGTGATCTTCAAATGGTGGATGCACTTTGTGTCTGTTAATTGTAAATTTGTAAAATCGTATAAAGGGTTTATTCTCAAGTGCTTTTAAAATCAAATAAATGTAATAGAAATTAAAATAACACCAAGGTTTTTTAATAAATAATGTTCTTTGGGATAGAAACCCCACTTTCTCTAAAAACGTTATCTCTAAATAGGTACTGAAAACTTATTGTTATTAAATCAAATGTGTATAATATATTTTGATTCTTAGGACATATTTTATTTAACAATATATAATATAATATTTAACAATACTTGATTTATAAAATATAAATCTGAAATATTACAATTTACTGATAGCAAAATAATAGCATTAGCGGGCTTTCAAAAATTGTAATTACATTTTATCATCACAAAATATGCAATTTCATCTTAACAGAATTTCAGTAGGCATATGCTCGGGAACTATATATTATAATGCTCAAATACAGATGCATCCTTTAATTAAATTTTATGGTTGGATGGGGCAGCAATCCGACACGAGCATGCACCACGCATTTATTGTAAATTACGTGATACATATTTTTTTGGCATTACCTGAATTGAACCCGGAACTCCGTAATCAACAGTCGCACTAAAAAAGCACTAGACCACCGAGACAAGTTTTTTAAAACGATAATAATTCAGTGTGTACCCAAACCATTCGTCTTACATTTCTGATTGTTAAACTAAGATCGAAAGAAAAACATAAACTTAGTAGTCTCAGTTGTGTCTTGCAACTTGCTTCTGAATGTCAAACAGATGGTTTACAAGAAACTAGAGGAGGAACTGAACCACTATGATACATAAATAGATATATACTCTTGACTTGCTCACCAACAATCGTAGTTATTACTTTGGCATCTAATCTAGACAAGATTAGTGTTGATTCAAGGCACATCTAGAAAATCGGGAAATTTTGGAGGATTACCATTAATGAAAAATCAATTTTCTTATAAATATATGTTTTTATATAATCAACATTTTGTTGGCCTACTTATCAAATAATGTAATAAAAATGTTAATAAACAAATTCGTATCTCTTTTAGCTACGTTTATGCATAAAGAAACCGCAGTTGTAAATCACACAAGGAGTCCTGAATTATTTATTTTGTTCGCAGGTCTAAACATGAAGCTGAATAAAAAACAACGTGCAAAGTTTTTCAACTGAAAAGCTTAGGAAACTTTTTTGTTTTCTACCATGAAAAAATTAAAAAAGGAAGAATGAAAAACACCAGTGCTGATGTGTAAAATAACTCCAATGCCGGATCCGAAAGAAAACGTGTCATAGACAATGCACAGCCTCCTTGGAGCGGCTGTAGTGTCGGCTTTACTGCAGATACTGGTCTCCTATACAGGTGAATTTTCATTTTTTTAATGCCAGTACTTAGCCATAAGTTCCATTTCGCGAAGCGCTTTACAACCATTGACTACACGGATACAAAATTTCAATAGGCTCATGGATATAGTTATGCCAATATGACCATTTTTTCGCTAAACGTACAGGCTAAAGCATTTATAAGTAGGTATTTAAGTTATATTTAAGAACAAAGTTAAAAGTAAAGCTATGTAGGCTTTCCAAATTAACAAAATTAAATAATAGTGGACCAATTTATAAAATTGACTTCAGAAACATAACATTTATGATCACAAGGTACAGTTTATGTATCAAACAAAGTTTTATCACGAGTGGGAATCGAATCCATAACACTCGAAGTAGTGTTAGTGGCGTCTTAATGACCACCTTAAGCACTAGACTACACGTCCGTCAAATATAATTATCATCTTCTATTTCAAACTGTAAAAATACTACTGAAGCAAGCATATTATATTTCTATAGTCGTCTTCATCTTATTCCGAAATTCATATAAGTAAAATATTTTTGGCATAATAACATTATAACCGAAAAAGAAATAAGCTTCAGGTCAATGAAAACAAACTGCAGGTCCGTAATTAGTGTTTTTATCGCTGTAAGTCCCCCACTTGCGGTTGACAGCCAAGTAAAATATTCCACCATAAAATAAAAGAAAACCGACTTTATATGTAAAAAAATAAAACACATTTTTGTTCTTCCAATTTCTTGGACATTTGTAAATGTATACACTTGCTATTATATATTATAATAATCTTGTTTCAAATTGAAACTGTAACTTTACGAACAAACTTGGGATTACTTCTATAACAGTACGAGTATAGCTATTGTAAATTCATTCAAGAAATCATAAATTATAATGTAGGCAGTGGAGTCTTGTGTAGAAATTAATTTTATGACGTAATATCATGTAGGGGTGGTGAGTTGAGATAATGTCGTTTAGTTCTTTGTTTGGCAGTGTTAGACGACGTGGGTTGTACCTATCGTCGCGAAACAAGCTTCAGGCGCCGGACCGCGCCGACGGAACCAGCTGTGTCGTTCGCGTGCTGTTTGCCAATTTATCACTAAGCTGATTATATATAGGATCGTCCTTGTGACGTGCTTTATGACCTTGTTTGTTCTCCTCCCATTGTTTCGCACTCCTATGTTTACACACCTTTCTTAGACAAAAATTGACGAAGGATTTTTCGCGTCAACATCCTGCTTCCTCATTTATTTTTGCAGAATACAAGTATTTTTCTAACAAACACAACGTAATAAACATTCTCTTTAAGTTGTTGTTTTGAAATGAACTATGATTGCTTCATTCAAAATTTTGTGTCTGACCTCCAAACTTCGATAGAGTTCTCCTAACCCATTTGCAACTTTAAATCGAATCCATCAACATGAATCGATGCCGGTTGTTTAATGTGTTATTACAGTCTTTGCAATGAGTTTTAGGAACACGAATTCGTAACTATACTCAAACTAAGCAAGAAGGCTATAAACTAAGAGTGTATGTTAATGCACACAGACACAAAAATAGGATGCATAAAAGTAAACAAGAGTACAAAAGGCGCGCCACAAATTGTGTTTTCAGTGCTCTAGGTCCGGAGCGCAGGTGGCATAGCTTGCCTTAAGCTGGGGCGGACCGCAGCCAAATCCGCATGCGACTTTAATTTAACTTTGCTTCACTGAATATTGTCCTTACATTGAAATTTGAATTATGAGTTCGAGTTAACGTGACGCTTAATGCAGCACTGAATTAGTTTGAGCATAATCTCGCTTAACATGAGTTAGAATCTATAAAATGTGTTCAGTTTATGGCTGAACTCTCGTGAGCCTGTATATGGCCATCATAGAAGTGATCTATGATGGCCATATACAGTTTGAATTGCAAACTAACCATATTATTCACTCATAAATCTACTTGATTTTAGAAGCAAAATTAACAACAACTTACTAGCTTTATAAAAAGTGTTGATATATATAAAAATCTAATATCGCTAATGACATAGCTAACTAAAATGTTGATTTTAAGAGTTGTCAGTTTCAGTATACAATTTTATATACTGGAATGGAACATAGGCATTTTTTTTACTATGCGATCTTATGATTGCTTATATGACACTTAGTTTGTACTAAGTGATATATATGGTAACTTGTTGTCACCCTTGTCTTATGTAGGTATATGATACCTGGGATTCGGAAAGTGGTGTATACTTTCTGAATCCCAAATTCCGAATTGTATGTAGTTACTTGGCTGTGGTCTCCTTCCTTAGTTCTGCTTGCTCGCTGACGATAAGGCTTGTTGATTGACCACAGCCACGCAATCGTAAGTGGTCGGTGGCCGCTACAATTTGTTTCACTCTCCTGCTGAAGTAGCGAGTGGTCGCCACTAGTGGCGTGTCGCGGCCACTCAGTCGCGAGAGGCCTGCCACTCGCTTCGCATATGCAACGAGTCCATACAAATTGTTTGAAAAATATTGTAAATTGTTTGTCGCTAATCACCAGTGTTGACCACCGGTAGCTCGTTTGTGCAGAGCCTAAAGCCACAGTCGAAAGCAAGTAAACAATAAATTACTTAAACATGCATACAGCTGCCCAACATAATATCAACTTTTTAGTTCAAAATACGTGAAACTTGGCCACATACATATATAATATTCCACAAGTGGCTGGATTAACAATATTATATTCGAAACGTACATGAATTGTTGAAAATGCAATAGTAGGAAATTTGCATAGGTAGAAGTTGTTCGTTCACCGTGCAACATAGCGATACAGCCTGAATACGTAACGTAGGTACAATCGGCCAAGTTGGCGTTCGACCACTCTTATAATTTTAATCTAGCGAGTTTGATCTTAACGGATAAAATCTGCTTAACTAAAATATTTTATGATTTTATTTATTCGTAAACCATAATTTGCAAAGCGTTGAATAAATAAATAAATATTCTTTGTTCTAATGTCCATTCCTCACTTAAGGTTACCACTAAAAGCAGCGCTGTTTTATATTCACGACATAACTTTATGCTGAGTGGTAACTTTGATGACGTGTTAATTTTGTAAGCATCATAATAATATATCGAGATACAATCTGTAACACTAAGATGTCTGTCACTCTGTGTCAATGAATAATATTGACTTGCTTTCTTCATCTTCATTTCTTTGAGTGGTGGAGCGCCAATTTGGCTGATTGTACTTCACAGTAGGATAATTCACGGTACGAAACATACGCACCAAACTATAAGTCATTATACCGTCATTATCCGGTGCCCGGCAGTACCGAAATGCCGAGTCTCATTCCAATTTGTGTCAATCACAAGATAATGACCATGCAGATTAGTTTCCACTTTTCACTGTATTGAAGTACGCGTATTTATACTTATTGTACATTGGCTTCTAGTTACTATTAGGTGCCTACTGGGGATAGGATATTAAGTACCTAGGTGTTTTACTAGAAAAAATAGTTTAATTCAAGGTTTTGTATAGGTGTTAAAAAGACAAACAGCTAAAGACCGATGTTACGGTAAGCAATATCGCGGTTGATCCAGATATAAATAGATAAAGGAACGCACTCTTTCTTGAGTTTATCCTATTGATCGTCTGACATGTGGTAAATCAAATTCCCTATTAGGAAAATAATTGAAAATTAAATTCATAATGAGAACGAACAACTATCGAAGTTTGAAACGCATACAAAGTCATGAAGAAAATATAATGGAAAATAAAGTTTTAAATATAATTTAATTATTCTATCAAACTAAAGAGTCTATGACGGGTAGCAAGAAGTTTTCGGAAGTAAAGTTTTGTAGCAGCCGTACTGGCAGCTCTTTCCGAACTCGCACCGGGATATAATAATTTGCCTCTCCATTCATGAGTCAATTACTTATAATTGAAGTGATTTATTATTTGGCGATTACAAAATATTAACCTGTAAGTTTCATTCGTTATTTCGATCCCATGTAAGTTTTCTGTCAAGAAATATTTAGCATTCGTTTTTGCCCGCGACCGCATGTATTTTTAAAATAAAATATATCCTATGGGCTATTCTTGTCTAAACTATCCAAAAAAATAAAATTGGAGTGTCTGTTTGAACAAAATGTCCTGCCACAGTAACATGATAGTGCATACGAGTGCCGTACAAAGGTCCCGGACTTGATTCCCAGGTAGTGTGAATTCCCAGAATCAGTCCAGAGCCCTTCGTATATGGTAAATTTTTTTATCTGAGTTGTTGAGGTTTCATTGTAGGCCATATTTTGATAATATAATTTATACATACGGCCCACCTGTTTGTAAGCAGTTGCTGTAGCCTTAGGCCATATGCAAAACCTAGAATGGCGTATGCTTGGGATAGAAAAAACGTTTCTGAAAATTATATAATTATTTCTTTCAGAAGACTAAAGTCAAATTACAGGTCCTTCCCTTGGAAGGACCTTCCTTTGGGCTAACTCGTTTGTCGACGAGAACTCCTTTTTTATGTGTTTTTTTAAGACAACTCCCGCACTAGGGATCCCTGTGTGGGGGGGGGGGGGATTCTTACAAATATACAATTATTGAACACAAAGTACTCCCAGATTTGGAACAACCATTTATGGATTTCACAATATTTTGTCCCGTATAGGGATCGAACCCACAACACACCGCGCAGTAGTAAATAGCTAAGTAACCACTTAACCACTAAACCAACCGTGCCATCAAAAGTCTATGTAACTGCAATCATATTAATAAACCCTCGTATAGTCTAACAAACTTGTATTTAAATATTTCGCAGTGTATCTAAAATTAGTGACAGCCTTTAAGCCAACAGCTGATTTCAGCTGATATGTCCATTGTTCAATGCACATGGTGCAGGCGAACAAACCGTAACTGAGTATGTAAGCATCAACAATCAAATCAACAATCAAGATTGTTTTAGTTTTATAAGTTTCATGCATTAATTTTAATCTATACTAATATTATAAATGTGAAAGTTTGTGAGGACATATGGATGTTTGTTACTCTTTCACGTAAAAACTACTGGACGGATCTGAATGAAATTTAACGTAGAGATAGATTTATAGTTTGGAATTGCAAATAGGCAAACTTTTTATCGCGATAACCGACATCAACGCGGGCAAAGTTTTGCATTATATACAATGTGTAATATGTCACCTCGCACGCTAAGTGTATTGAAATCTATACTAATACTAGTGGACCTGGCAGACGTCGTCCTGCCGGAAAAAGCTGAAATACCGACAGCAGCGCCACCTACCGGGTCCAATTGTGAATCTAAACCAACCAGGGCCCTACCCGAACACACACACAAAATTTCATCAAAATCGGTCCACCCGTCTAGGAGGAGTTCAGTCACATACACACGCACACAAGAAATATATATATTAAGATTATAAAGCTGAAGAGTTTGTTTGTTTGACTGAACGCACTAATCTCAGAAAGTACTGGTTCGATTAGAAAAAAATGATTTTGTTGAATAGTGCATTTATCGAGGAAGGCTATAGGCTATATAACATCACGCTATGATCAATAGGAGTGGAGCAGTAGTGAGATATGTTCCAAAATGGGGGAAATGTACGTTCCAAATTACCACGCGGACGAAGTCGCGGGCGACCCCTAGTAATATAATAATTATGAACTATAAATGTAACTATTTTTAACCGACTTCAAAAAGAGGAGGTTATCAATTCGTGTGTATTTTTTTTTATGTTTGTTACTGCATAACTCCGTCATTTATGGACCAATTTGAAAAATTCTTTTTTTGTCTGACTGGACATTCTTCCAGTTTGGTCCCATTATTATCAAAAGAAAGTTCTGATGATGGGATCCATGAGGAATTGAGGGAACTCCTCAAAAGTTTTAGGCACACATATAGCAATTTCAATATTTTTAACAACTAATCAATCATTTGCATTCAGAAAGTGTAATTTAGTGAAGTAAAACTGATGAAGAAGACCACAGATGGCCATCTGAACTTTTCAATAATAAGTATTTTACTGATGATGGCGATTAGATAAGTTTCGGTTATTGTTGCTAAGCAACTATTCATAAGAAATAATGACGTGAATGAATTGAGCGCGGATTGCACAATGCCCGACGCCACAGATTACTAAAGAGTTACTACGTAACCGACGCTCAGTCGATTTTATTCGATTGTAACAAACAAATATTTGAGAATTTTACAACTTGCCGTACTGAAGTCGGTTTTTTTTTTTTTAAATTATATATTACGTAAACAAGCATACCTAAATGGTAAGCAGTTAGTGTAGCCTATGGTCGATTTAGGATTATTTTAAAATAAAATGGCGTCTATCTGCTATTCACATATATATAAGCAATACCATTGTTAAGTTTAGTCTAGTAGTTTTTACGTGAAGGACAACATAACAATGAAGGTAAACATCTATCCATCCTTATAACCTTCGCGTTTATAATATAAGCACGATAAAAAAAACAACTTAGGGAATGATAATTTCGTGTAAATATCCTATTACTGTAGTACCTACTGTAGTACACTAATTGTGGTAATAGTGAAACTTCCATGGATTGGTAACTAGTATTTTGATAACCACAGAAGAGCTTATATATAACTTATCGCAAGTCAGTAGATCGCCGAATCCCTTTTATTAACTTTGAACATGAATTCAAAACGAGGAAGGCACGTAGGCATGATAAACATTCAGGAAAATCAACGCAGTGAACGTTGTTAAAACATTTAGGTCACGATTAAAATTATTCGCGCGAACGAAGCTTTTGTCATGCAGACATCGGTGTGCAACAACTACCACCATAGCCTTGCACAAACCACGCAAAGAACATTCAATGCACCGTGAAATTGCCTATTTTCCGCGTGATTTTATTTATTTATTTCATACATGGATGACATTTTCATTCGTTTTGTTACGGCTCAATGCATCGGAAAATCGTTGAAAACCCGATGAATTCGAATCATCCATGCTTCTACACTTACCTACTTCTATTTTAAAACGAACTTACTCCTTATTTTTAATTCGTGAACATTCTCGAACTTGCGCTATGCATTTAAAATGTACGAATGGTACAATGTGTCTACAAGTAGCGCATCCTGTTTAAATTTGTTAAGCCTGCAGTGCATTGAACGGTACCACGTAGACAGTAGAGTCCCGTTTGGAATGCAAACGTAGACACATATATATCATTTGCCTCACTCGAAACGGAAACTGATTCATTTCCGATGCATGGTTGAATCTCTTTGTGGAGTTCGTCGACTGCGAATTGCTCACGTTTTCAACATTTGATTGCGACATCAATACCTTTGAAATATTGTTGATTGTAAATGACTGTGTTAGCCGACCACTTAGTTGTTAAAAACAATCTCAAAGTGACTTCGATACATCCTAAGGTGTAAACAGGTTATGCAACGGTAGAGTAAATCAATAAGTATTTCTCTCGGGTTTACGTTAGAAAGCACACAGACTTCTCCACTCTGTCGAGCCTTAAAACTAAGCAGACGCTGACTGGCATCTCCCGCGCGAGCACTTTCCTGCTCCACGTAGCAATCGCGTCTGCAAAATGCAACAATGCATAAGAATTCAATCTCACGTTTGTTTCGATATACTTACTTGGTACAGACAGTAATACCATTTATTTTCTATTCACACAACGACTTATATAAGTGAACATTCAATGTTGTTGTGTGATGATAGCATATTGTTATTCAGTTTAGTAATTCATATATTGAGCAGCATGGGCGTGTAGCCCCAGGTGTTGTTTTCGACAGTAAACTTACTTTAAGCCGCACTGAGCTGTACTTAGTGTCCATGCAGGCTTGCGAGCTCACTTAATATCATCTCTATTACTTACGAAACTTACAAAGCAATTGTTATAGTTAGCTGAATATACTGACACTATAATTTTGAATATAAGGCCCCAGCTATTATTTGCAATACAATAATATTACGGAGTAAAGCCTCGTATGTGATATGTTATTTCAAATAAACGAGCGCGTTCTCCGTGAGGCTAAAGTTTGTTGAGTAGCATTAAAAGATTAAAAGTCGACAGTTCGCTCAAGCTGTATCGAATCGAAACTGGAAACGATCTCTCGACTCCGACTGTAACATATATTTGCGATGCAGGCGGCGCGTCCGTGGCGAACTTCGCCTGGCGAATGCAAAAATTTAAATTAAAAACATAAATCAGCCGTGTATCGAGTAACTTTCGAGATTGGTGTATATTTCGAATGCACGTTCCACTACGCGTATTATGATATTTTAAGTTTGTTGATTTTGAATGTCCAGTAAGCAGGATGAAAATTATTGTAATCATTGTAAGGAGCCATCGGTATTCTTGAGTATTGAAAATATCTAGCGGGTAAAGATGTTCTCAGAAATAATTACAGAGGAAGAATCTCTACCAAGCATTTTTGAATTAATTGCTTTGAAATTATTATGAGTATCATAATCTCATAATCTCAATTAAGAGAAGTTAAGGCAGCTCAAATTAGAAATTTTAATCTTCTTTAAATCCTTCCCGGTGAGCCGGTGGTGTTTATAAAGTCGAGTTTTTTTGTGGGTTTTGAAGGTAAAAAGTTTTTATAATAACAATTTTTACTCTGTCGTATCTTGTAAAATGTCGGCACGTACGCAACAAGTTACCCAACTACCCAATTAGAGAATATTCTGCTAATCTAAGTTCTACTTCGAACGTCTAACTTTTACCCACGGGTTATGTCATACTTTTATTTTGTCGCATCTAACTATACGGTTCGTTAAGTTTAGACATTTTATTATAAATAATTAAGTTCAAGATATAAGTAGCTTTAGTATTTGGGCCATACACTACACAAAATATAGTATTAGTTTGCTCAGTATGAAAGTCAAATATTACTTTCCATGGCATAATTTTTTTTTGTGAGGTGGCGCATACAAGCGAATACACCCGACTAGGAAAGGACTTCCAAGTTACAGAAAAGCACGGCCAAATTACTACACACAGTGGTGTAGTTGTATTACTGGGAGCAACGCAGCAACTCGAGACCTAGAGACCTATTAAATTATCCTACTCAAATCACTCGATCGGTTGCGGGCAACCGATGGACAAGGTCGGCTCAGGACCGAGAGTTGTGGAAAACCTTGGGGGAGGCCTATGTCCAGCAGTGGACGTCTTTTAGCTGAGATGATGATGACTGAAATCACGTGATGTGCGAAGAGAAGCGAACGCGATCAGTTGGCTTGATATTTACGCGAGAACTGGATACGGTGCTGTCTTGCCCAATAGATAGACAATTATAGTGCTGTAATTTCACAGACAATTCGCGCTCACATATTACAGAACCACCGCGTCGCACCGCCTGTCATTAGATTCGCGTGTTACCGCAACGGATCGCATCTCAACCGTGTTCGCTTTGAATCACAATAAGTAGGTAGTGGTCTACAACTACTATACTCATTAGAGAAGCGTTTTCATATACCATTACAAAACCCTGGTGTTTCAAATTTTTGAGTCGATCAAATCTTATAACTGTCAATGTTTGCCACTTAAGTATCAAGATCTAAAACTAGTGATACCGAAGTCTCACTAATTTTAGTACCTACTTAAATGGATATCTATCTACTAACTGGCCATAGCAAGATTGTAGATTCATCGATTGCTGCTTTCACTTAGCTACAAGCTTCTTGCAGCTCCAGCTCCAAGCTTTGAATAAATAAATACATCACTGAAACGCAAGTAAAGTTTTCTGAACAAGACACCTTGTACATACTTAAAAATAAACAAAAGCGGGTGTCAGACATCGCACCGCGTCAAGGAAAAACCGTTTTTGTTTCAAAAGAATAACGCTTTCACGCTCCATTGGCTCACTCATTTCATTTTCATTGATTCACAGGAGGAAAACAGAATAAAAGGAAGATAAAAATTGAATGCTACACAAAACGAATGACTTAGCAGACTTTCTTTTTTTTTAAATTTAGAGGAAACTTCTAGTCGTTTTACCAAAAATAATACGAAAAATAAGATATCAGATTTATTAATTAAATATTAGTACTGTCTCGTTGATATAGTGTTTATTGAGCGCAAATACTAATCTTTAAATACTGGTCTCGAGTACTATTCCTGGGTCGGATCAAGTTAGACATATGTATAGAAATATATAAGATAATATATAAGAGTACCTGTGTTTGCACTCACAGTGCTCCAGTATAATATCTTATACCTAGAATTTGATTCTATCTATCTTCACAACCCATAAACGTTCCAGTGCTGGGCACGGGTCTTTTCCATATACTTCGAGGGATATTAGCCTACTAATAACTAATAATAACTCTGTCACCAGGTTGACCACTAACCAAACGATAAGAAGAAGAAGCCTCATATACCACGCTGGCCAGACGGGTTGCTATAGGGTTTTATTTCGAGTTTTCCTTCTCTTGCAGTGGATATTGTATTCATAACTTACTCCCTTAGTCGACTCTTACGACACCCTCGGAATGAAATGGGGTGGTGACCTTTGTATTCTTAATCCGTCACCACATGGACCGAATTTGATTATGATGACATTATTATTGGAAAGACTAAAGTCCTTGAAAAAGTCAAGTGTTGTATCTATAAATTAAATACATAAAAATACATTGCAACATAAAACTTCTTGCTAGGGAACTGTAGTTGGAGATGAATTAAAAATAAACAAATATATAGTTTACTAACTAAATCCAACACGAAAGTGTCCTATAAGGTCTGCCAGTAAAAGTCCTGTTAAAATCAGTCCAGCGGTTGTGGAGATTATCCGGAACAAACAGGCAGCCAAAAATTATAAAAAAAATTTTTTTGGAATAAGTGCCTTATTATTTTAATATTAACAGACACTTTATTTTAATTATTGTAGATATTTATGAAAGAAAATCATATCATAAGTCATCATGACGTCTCTAACCATTAGAACATTTTTCATATAAAATTAACAAAACAATATCGAATAATTTCAGTTTCATAACGAAGTTTAAAATGTATCGTGTCCGGAGCCATATCTCTCTTTTCTGGCTATGTGTCCCACATAACGCTGAGTGTCACCTTCCATGTCTCTATTTTCTACTACACTCTGTTCTCAACATCGTCTTCTCCAACTCTATACATGCATTCATGTTCTCTAACCTTCATATCCTACAAACTTCTATCTTGTTTTCATTCTGCCTTTGAATATTCCACCGGGCAAGGATAGGTATAGTGCCAGTTCCTTGTATATTCTATTGCCCGTTTATGTAACCATACTACAGTATCCTACTCTCTTGCATCTTGTAGGTGATGCCATGCTCTAGTATCCAAGTATCATGTCTTTATACACCGTTGTATTAGAATCAATATATTCAACGTACCCACTTGTGTACTGATAACATCGAACTGTGATCACCAATCATGTTAATAGCTGTACCAATCCACAGAGACCTGTTCGTTAGAGAGGACTATTATGATGACCCATTTTGGAATATATTCGTAGCAATGCCTACGAGGTAGATGGCTACGAAACTGATAAATGGCTACGAATTAGGTCTACCGTTACGAGTCAAGTGCGTTACAAGATTCGTAAACAGACTCCGTAATTTGACTAAGGTGTAGGTGTCATTTTACATGAAAATGTTTTACTACGGATTACCAAATAGAGTTAAATTTGGACGTGTAAAATAAGAAAAACGCAAGTAATGGATGCGGTCTAACATATTCTCAGAAACGCAGACTGCACATAGTGACTTAGTAGTTAAAGTGGTCATCCTGTTATTTCTACTACTTGACGACCTGTGACAGAAATTTGATGTCATTTGTGTCCGTAAATGTTTTCCATGTTTGTAAAGTCCCCAGCGATAAAGGTCTTGCTATTCAAAAATAAATTAGAAATAAACCAACATAATAAAATTGTATTATTATCTCCTTGCCGAGGTTGATATTTGAATGAAATAAATAAAGTTATAACAATAGTTTGTAAGAGTTAATTCAGTGAATTGTGCAGACTTAATTAGAGTTGGTGTGATTGCAGCAGTGAGTGGCGTCAGCTGGGAGGAATGGTGGACCTACGACGGCATTTCAGGTGAGCTTGTTCATTATCTTTATGTCATGGTTAAATATTATCATACTGCAATTTTGTTCCGAAATGAAACTTTAATTAAATTTAAAAACTTACATTTCATGACAGCCTTGGTGGTCCAGTGGCCGCAGTATGCGCCTGCTGTGCACGAGGTTGTGGGTTCGATTCCCACACAGGAGAAAACTTTGTATGATTCACAAAGAGTTGTTTTGAGTCTGGGTGTAATTTGTGTCCGTTAATTGTATGTTTGTAAAGTCCCTCGTGACACAGAGCTTGTTCTCTAGTGCGGGAAATGTCTTTTAAAAAAAGAAAAGAAAAAAAGTCATTAAATCACATCAAATTTTGATGTGATTCAATTAGTAATAATAATAGCAACGCATATATTATGTCCCACTGCTAGGCACGGTCTCCTCTCCTCTATCAAGAGAGAAAGAGAGGGTTGATGGCCCTGCCATGATGAAATTTTAAAGACATGTCTGATTTACCAACCCGCATTAGGGGTTGGTAAATCAGACATGTCTTTAAAATTTATTCTAAGACATGTCACGATGTATTTCCTTCACCGTTAGCAGATGGCGAATCATTTGAATAGTACATAAACTCCACAGAGTGAAATTCACATTGGTACTGCCACCGGGGATCGAAATCGAACCTCTTGCTTGCAAGTTGGTTACTTTCCCACTTGGCCACCACTGTTTTGATGTGATTATTTTGCAAATAATTTAAAATAAATTATATAAAACCCATTAATATGTCTCATTGTTGGTCACGAGTCTCCTCTTACCTACGTACCTGTGAAGTTGGCTTGGTTAAAATAAAATATTTTAATTACCGATGCAAATGGGATTTATATTTATACAATGTTAACTTTAATTCATTATTAATATTAATATATTTACAAAAATATGTGAAAATAATGCTTTCTGTCTGTAAGTTTTATTAAAAAATAGGTAAAAGACATTTTAAAATTTGTTTTTTTTTTTTCAATTGAACTCCATCCACTCCGCCTTGATTAACTCCATCATCAGATTCTCGTAAATCTCACATAATACTGTATTGTTGCGTAATCTCAATATGGCTGCAAAGTTTCATAACCATCGGTAGAACGATGATAAAAATAGCACGTCTGCTTGAAACGTTTTCCGTATAAATGCTTTAAATCTTGCGACAGCTTGCGACCCTGTGGTCAAGCTGCTTGCTAAACATTTTAAAAATAGAAACAACTGTCACACTGACCTTTATCAGTTTTTTTTCACTAGTTTGATACCAGACGCTAACATTTTTCCAACCTTGAGCCGGCCAGAATGACCGGCACTGATTAAGCGTCAGCAAATGCTCGCTAGGCTGTCGGATATTCTCGGTCAGTCTCGGTGGCCGCCGCGTCAGGTCGACTCAGGTCGCAAGGTATTCATGTAATCTCACTAATGGGAAAGTTCTTGAAGATAGAATGATGTTTGTTTCTCCTTCACCCAAGAAATACTAGACGCATTTTGATGAAAATTTACAATGTTATATATTGTATATTGGAATAACACATCGTTTAAATTTTGTTTTTAACCTGATCCCTCTCCAAACTTATGGGATTGCCGACTTATGAAACTATCAAAGTGAGGGAATAAAAAGGCACCTGTAATTGCGCGTGTGCATTAAAATATCTCCCACGCAGCGCTAGTTTTCGTCCAGATTAGCCACTGTTTCTGAAATTCGATTAAAAAGACATTATTATCATTAAATCCTTCTACTTCACCCTCCTTAGGACCCTCCCAACAGTAGAACATGTATAAATTACTACATCGTATCACAATTCATTGACCTACCGCAAAACATACGTTTTGTTCGACGTATCAATTTCTCTATACCGATAAAATTTTTGTCGGTATACGTGACATGAAATTTATACGGGCGATTTATCTTGCATTCATATTACGTCACTCGCAAAATTGTGAGGTGTGTTATCATGTGCTACGCTACTGATATTTTCATGATATCTTCCGTGCATTTTATGATTATCTTTTATTTCCTTTTTTTGTGAATTGGAATTTCGGGATATTGTATATTACCGCTACTATAATACTACGTCACGAATAATTTTTTCTATTACGCTGTTTCCGTGGAGTATGCAGTCTGGTATTGCGTATGGTATCCACGTACTAGGTCCATTACATAAAACTTCGCCTTAACTAGAAATCATACTTAAAGATGGGTGATCTTTAAGTATGATTTCTTGTTAAGGCGAAGTTTACAAAAACTAATGCTATTTTTAGCCGCGAGATTATAATGGGGTACTAATCACCGTGTTATATACCACAGTAGTTATCATCATCATATATTAAAGCTCTGCTTTCCATAATTAAGGTTGTAAATTCTTGTTTTTTCCCGCAGTCATACGTATCTAGATATTTCAGCAAGCAAATTCAGTCTTCCGTTTTACATTTGTCGTATTTGCTTATAGCCGAACTAATCAAGGCATAGCAAAGGTTTATTAAAAATGTATCGAGACATGTCGGCCGGGCTGCTTCGTACAAAGTTAGTGAACTCATAAAGTTGCGTGCTACCACAACACTCACATCCTCTTTAAATATTTATATACATTAGTAATCACTACGTAAATATATATATGTACTAAACAGACTCAAACTATCGAGCTCTTTTATTTAATACTAAGTTGGCAAAAATATACGGCGGGCTTCCTATTGCCACATTTTTTTTTTAATTTTTTTTTATACTACCAAGGTGACAAACAAGCCTACGGCCCGCCTGATGTTAAGCAGTTACCGTAGCCTATGGACGTTGGCAACACCAGGGGTGTCACTCACGCGTTGCCGACCCTTTAAAAACCTTATAACTCCTTTCTTGAAGAACCCCATGCTATAGTCACTTGGGAAAACCTCGGCAGGTAGCTCATTCCACAACCTTATCGTACGTGGTAAGAAATTCCTCTGGAATCTTACGGTACGGCATGTTTGAGGTGCAAGGATGTGAGGATGAACTCCCTGTCGGTGGCGAGAGGTGCGTTGATAAAATGAGGCCGTGGGCATCATCTCGAACAATTCCTCAGATCACAGCCCATTGTACAGGCGGTAGAACAAACACAAGGAGGCGAAGTCTCTCCTTAGACTTAGTGGATCAATACCGCCTGTGAGCTTGGGATCGTCAACGATTCTCACAGCGCGTCTTTGGATTGAATCAAAGGGTCCAAGCTGGTATCCAGGTGTTCCCGCCCAAAGGTGGCAGCAGTACTCCATGTGGGGCCGGACTTGCGCTTTGTAGAGCAGTAGTCTTTGGCCTGCGGTGAAGTACCACTTTACCCTGTTGAGCACACCTAGTTTTCTAGATGCCAGCTTAGCCTTGTCTTCCAAGTGATGTCGGAACTGAACGTCGCTGGAGATGTCGACGCCGAGGATCCCAATGCTCTTGGATATTGTAAGGGCTATGTCTGGGAATCGTGGAGCCATAGCGAATGGGGTTTTCTTAGCGGTGATAATACATACGTTTTTTATATCTTAAGACTACTTATACATGGCCACCTGACCCTTAGCTATACTGTGACAACAAACATAATATTTTTTTTATTTAAGACATGGAGAACTAACAGCTATAACAATATTCATATTAAGTG
The DNA here is from genome assembly GCA_947095525.1 of Trisateles emortualis. Classification (NCBI taxonomy): domain Eukaryota; kingdom Metazoa; phylum Arthropoda; class Insecta; order Lepidoptera; family Erebidae; genus Trisateles; species Trisateles emortualis. Next base: position 10,944,886 of record OX352736.1, on the reverse strand, counting down.
ATAGAATAGAAACAGTAAGCCAAGTTTTCATTTATAATAACATATTAGAGTATAAGAGAAGCAACAAGTATATGTCAAACAGCTGGGCACACGCTGGCGTGATCAACGCTATAACTTTATGGATCAGGCATGCCTCTTTTACAATCTGTGCTTTTGTTTTTTAGAATATTTTTTTCTTTACCGTTAGCGGATGGTAAATCATTTTCATCGCTACATGTATAACAAGTTGGTTACTTTCCTAATTGGTTATCACCGCCTTTCATATCATCATCATCATCATCATCTCAGCCAAAAGACGCCCACTGCTGGACATAGGCCTCCCCCAAGGAAGCTTTTCCACAACTCTCGATCCTGAGCAGACCTTGTCCATCCTTGCCTTTCATATACCTTAAAATAAAATGTATCATATTGTTAAATAAACAGAATAAAAATTTGATTGCAACGTTGTACAAGCCAACGAATCCACGACTTAATTTGCAAACCAAATGAAATGTTTCAATTCATGGTCAATGTAAATTCATACCGTTTCTTTTGCCCACTGGCCAGATAAAACTTACTTAACAATAAAGGTTTTTAATCGTGTATAAATTTAAGCAATCTTGCTCGCAGGCATATTTATTCGCGAAAATTTCTTACCAGTAAAAACATGTTGTTTTTACAGTTTACGTTTTGTTTACGGTCGCCGGATGGTAAGCAGCTACCACCTATAGACTCTTACAATATCAGGACATCAACCTACAATTTAATTTTAATACCAGAGTTCCGTGTTATGGGTACCCTGGGAATAAATTAAAAGATATTTTAAATAAAAAAAATAAAAAAAACCGACTTCAGTACGGCAAGTTGCAAAATTTTCAAAGACCTTAAAACCATTTAAACAGGATGAACTTTCATGCTTACTCTTATCTCACTTATTATTTACTCGTTATTTTTAATTTGATAATTTACAGCTATAGTGCATCTCATGACCATAAGAAATAAGCCCAAACACGACTAGATTACATTGTTTAATTATGAAGTTCCGTTGCCTAGCTACCAGTTTTATCATCTGTTCAATTCAATTGTACCATTTTCATTTGCTACATTACATTTGCTTAGCAATAGTTACTTAGCAAATGTAATGTAGCAAATGAAAATGGAATGGAATGAAACCATAATGGACTGCCTCGGTGGTCCAGTGGCCGCAGTATGCGCCTGCTGTGCACGAGGTTGTGGGTTCGATTCCCACATAGGACAAAACTTTGTGTGAACCACAAAGAATTGTTCTGAGTCTGGGTATAATTTGTGTCCGTTAATTGTATGTTTGTAAAGTCCCCTGCGACACAGAGCTTGTTCTCTAGTGCGGGAGTTGTCATTAAAAAAAAAAAAAAAACTAAACTTATCTAATCACCATCCGTGAAATACATAATAGTGAAAAGTTCAGATGGCCATCTGTGGTCTTCTTCATCAGTTTTACTTCACCATATTACACTTTCTGAATGCAAAAATATCTCTATGTACGTATTATAAAATAAAATAAAGTTTAAAAACTAAAACCCGACTACTTAAAAATCGTCCTCTGAAAAGTATGAAATAAATAAATTTTATATAGGTACAGAGGGTAGCCGTGGTCGTATGCCACCTTGCCTTAAGGATAGATTTATTTATTTAAACACTTTATGCACAATCGCACACAGGCGGACTTGCGGATATCTTGTTTCTATGAAGAGGTCCTAAAGTTCCTATATTGTTATGTAAAAGGTGGCATACGACCACGGCTACCCTCTGTACCTATATAAAATTTATTTATTTCATACTTTTCAGAGGACGATTTTTAAGTAGTCGGGTTTTAGTTTTTAAACTTTATTTTATTTGAATTATTTTGGGGTTTTATTTTTAAGACAATATTATACAATTCAATTTGCATTACAAATTACAAAACATAAATATGAGGGGCATTAAATATTAAATTAAATTTCCATTACATATTACATATTAATAACATAATATAATATGGCAAATTAAAACATTTTTAAAAACTATATTTTATAGTCTAAATTATTGGCACATGAGTTTTATGCCTAATCATTTTTATTATTTATTTTTGTAATTTACAGTTTTTTTATATTCCTATCTTCCAACTTCAACACCACATCCTAAGCACCACCTAGAAATATAGTTCTCGTCAAGATAAATCCAACAAACATGACGCGGCTATCTTGTTTCGTTAGAGTTCCTATGGCCAGTTTTCGACTTCATTATCACACCCTAAACACCACTTAGAAGTATTAATATGCTTCTAGGTCACAACTTAGAAGCATATTACCCGTTTTGGTTTGATGGGTAATCCCGTCAAGTTAAATCTAATGAGCCCAAATACGATGCTTCTACGTGTATCTTGTTTAATTAAAAAGTATCTATATGGCAACCTTCCGACTTTCATCATGACAACCTGAACACCTAACTAGGAGTATAGTACTAGTCAAGATAAATTCATCGCACCAAAACGCAACGCGGCTACCTTGTTTCGTTGAAGAGTTTTCATGGGCACCTTTCGACTTCATCATTATATCCTGAGCACCCATCTAGGAATTTAGTACTTGTCAAGATAAATCCATTGCACCTAAACACGACGCGGATATCTTGTTTCGTTGAAGAGTTCCTATAGCCACTTTCCAACTTCATCACCACGTCCTGAACACCCACCTAGGTATAAAGTACTCGTAAAAATATGAACCCAAACACGACGCGGCTATCTTGTTTCGTTGAAGAGTTCCTGTGGCCATCTTCCGTCTTCATCATTATATCCTGAGCACCCACCTAGGAATATAGTACTTGTCAAGATAAATCTATTGCACCTAACTTAAATACGACGGGGATATCTTGTTTCGTTGAAGAGTTTCTATAGCCACTTTCGAACTTCACCACGTCCTGAACACCCACCTAGGTATAAAGTACTCGTAAAGATATATGTAACGAACCCAAACACGACGTGGCTATCTTGTTTCGTTGAAGAGTTCCTCTAGCCACTTTCCAACTTCATCACCTCGTCCTGAACACCCACCTAGGTATAAAGTACTCGTAAAGATATAGGTAACGAACCCAAACACGACGCGGCTATCTTGCTTTGTTGAAGAGTTCCTATAGCCACTTCCCAATTTCATCACCACGTCCTGAACACCCACCTAGATATAAAGTACTCGTAAAGATGTATGTAACAAACCCAAACACGACGTGGCTATCTTGTTTCGTTGAAGAGTTCCTATGGCCATCTTCCGTCTTCATCATTATATCCTGAGCACCCACCTAGGAATATAGCACTTGTCAAGATAAATCTATTGCACCTAACCTAAACACGACGCGGATATCTTGTCTCGTTGAAGAGTTCCTATAGCCACTTCCCAACTTCATCACAACGTCCTGAACACCTACCTAGGTATAAAGTACTCGTAAAGATATATGTAACGAACCCAAACACGACGTGGCTATCTTGTTTCGTTGAAGAGTTCCTCTAGCCACTTTCCAACTTCATCACCTCGTCCTGAACACCCACCTAGGATTAAAGTACTCGTAAAGATATAGGTAACGAACCCAAACACGACGCGGCTATCTTGTTTCGTTGAAGAGTTCCTATAGCCACTTCCCAACTTCATCACCACGTCCTGAACACCTCCCTAGGTATAAAGTACTCGTAAAGATATATGTAACGAACCCAAACACGACGTGGCTATCTTGTTTCGTTGAAGAGTTCCTCTAGCCACTTTCCAACTTCATCACCTCGTCCTGAACACCCACCTAGGATTAAAGTACTCGTAAAGATATAGGTAACGAACCCAAACACGACGCGGCTATCTTGTTTCGTTGAAGAGTTCCTATAGCCACTTCCCAACTTCATCACCACGTCCTGAACACCTACCTAGGTATAAAGTACTCGTAAAGATATATGTAACGAACCCAAACACGACGCGGCTATCTTGTTTCGTTGCTGAGTTCCTATGGCCATCTTCCGCTTTCATCATTATATCCTGAACGCCCACCTAAGAATATAGTACTTGTCAAGATAAATCCATTGCACCTAAACACGACGCGGATATCTTGTTTATTTGACGAGGTCATTTGCCCACCTTCTGACTGCATCATCAGACCAGCTCCATGGTATAACTATGTTACATTGTCACCAAAGTGCCGTCGGTGTACCAAATTTCAGCTCAATCAAACATTGAAAAGTGGTTCAAATCTCGCAAGCAAGATTTGACCTAAACCAACTAATAAACAAACAATGCAGGCACACCAGCGGGCGAAAGCTAGTAATATTTACATATTCGAAACCTGCAAATTAAATCCTATCATTTGATACCCATCACGGCACTTTTTCAAGAAATTTAGTTTTTATTTTTAGGTTTCAGGTCCCACAGAGGACGCCATACTGATTTTATTGTGACGTCACATAGCCTATAACCAGCAGACAATCAAGACGTTTCTAACGATACCTCATTTGTCAAGTTATGATAAATAGTTTAGAAGTTATGCGGGAACAGATGAACATACATACATACATACATACATACATACAACAAACATACATACAGGTCAAAATCATAACCCTCCTTTTTGCTTCGCCGTAGTCGGGTAAATATATGCAGATTGAATAACTATACAAAAACCAATTACTGAATGATCACCATGATAACATTGATTGCACAATTAAACTGGTCGAATTTAACCAGTATACACAACAATAAACATATACAATACTGTATTAATATTCTGTATGTAAAATGTTCATTGAACAAGCCGCTAATGTGGAACAAAGAATCGCACTGCGACAAACTTTGTTTCCTAGTTAGGTGATCGAAATAGTCACGGGAATCTCAACAGTAGGTATGGCAAATTAGACGCAACTTATTGATATGACCAACGTAAAAGGGACCACAGGGTCTGATGGTAAGCAGTGATCGTAGCCAATAGACACTTGATATACTTAGGGTATTGCCTACCCAAAAAAATTTTAACATCAGCCTTGTGGTGGAGTATCACTAAAACGGTAAACGTTTCTCCAAAAACGCATCACTAAATGAGCACTAGCGAACAGTTTTGCAGTATGTGTAGTTATTTGGCTGTAGTTTTCAGTAATGTAGAGGTCTTTTCCCAGTTAGGCTAGCTCGTTTATATGGTGCCCTACCTCTCTTAAGAATGCGATAGTACCCTTAATGTTGGAACCGTACATAATATGTCATCAGGTGATGCTGTGTGCTTGTTTACCTGCTTAAACCTTCCGTGCCGCGAAAAGCACGTAAAACATTGATCCCTAACCTGATCTCTCGCAGAGTGCCGTCCCGGCGGACTATAAGAGTAAAGGAATAAAGAGTACGCCTGTGGTAGCACTTGTGCACTGTAACGTGTCCCGCACAGATGTCTAGTCTCCGTCGAGACTAGCCGTCGCGACGGCTACGTTACCGAAATTAGCTTAGACATTATAATTCATCATCTCAACCCATAAACGTCCCTCTGCTGGGCACGGGTCTAGGGTATAGGGTAGTCATTATAATTATTATCTCCTTAATGGTACACAAAAAGACAAAAACACTTTTACATAATAATATATCTTACACAATATGTCTGTCGCTAACAGTGCCAAAAACAATAAAAAAATGTATGCATTAATGGAAAGTTCACTTAACGCGTGGCCATAAAGTGGGCGTGACCGCAACCGCTGCGCCGCCGGCTTACTCATGCAATTTTCAAGGTCATAAATAATAAAACCGTGAATACGATCCAAAGCACTTTGGCTACTTTTGCGCCACTCCTCGCCAATATTGAAATACCTTTGGAACGTACATGCGATTTTGTTAATATAATTTGGTTTTATAATATTCTTTCGGTCCAATTACAATAATTTTGTGGAATATTCATTAATCAGATGGAATAATATCGCCAATTAGTTTTTGCTTAATCGAGTGGTTAGTGGCCAAACTAGTGATAGAGTTGTAAGAACACAACGAGGTTCTTGTGTTGGACCCATGTATCCTAAACCTTTCAAAGGCCTGGGTACTTTGCAAAATAATTACCAGTGATTAAGCATAATGAATCAAATAATATAACAACCTAAAAATTTGTAACGGGTGTTCCTGGAATAGGAAAATGTTTCAAAATCACCTAGGCCAATTTTGGTCACGGCGGCCAATCTCTAACTACGCAGGACTTATTATAGTGCTTGAGTGTGTGCGCAAACACAGGTGCACTCTCTATTCCTTTACTCTCTTAGTCCGATGGGTCGGCAGTCCCACACACGACCGGAGAGAGATCTACGAACCAACCGCGGCAAGCTTGACCTCGCAGGTCTTTCGATCCGCACTGCATCAGGAAAACGTTTATATGATTGTAGTCTACGCTATTTGGGCTCAATAGTGCACTATTTCTCTTAAAACTTTACATAACCGAAAAAAGCATAATAGGCAGTTGTATATTTACAACACAATATTCATATCAAGCACTGAATATTTAACAATAAGGCTATTAACACGGTGATAATAACTGAACAATGTTTCATCTGATACCAGCCCACAGTGGACATTACAACACTTGTCATAAACATAAATCTGATGTATTATTTACCAAATTGTTGTGTCGTTCACTTGTATGTGTGACAATTAAACCGCCTAGCTATTAATATTGTTATTCAAACTATAAATATGTTTTAAACACTGTTTTTTGTAGTCGATGTTACGTATTGTGTAACGGTGTTCATAGTGTGAAAGAAGTGTTTGTTTAAAATGATGAACAGGAAATTTGAGATAAATGATTTATTTAAGAAAAGATCAGCAATTTTTTTTTATTGAGACGGTTTTGTTACTCAGCGACGATATCACTTTGTAAAGACATACAGAAACAAAACTAATTACAATTTCTTCCTTAATACTATTCAGTATGATAGTTTAGCTTTTTCGGATAATGGATAGCTAAATGTTAAATTATTTTAAATGTATCTACTGATTCGGTTTCGTATATTTTTAAGAATGAATGAATAAATTATTTGCAATTTATATAATTTTATTGTTATACTAAGATTATGTTTCCGTTTCATCTACTATTCGTTAGTTCTGACTCCGGGCGGGCTTAAAACCAGGTCACCACCTTTTCCACTTCTCCCATTTAGTACATATTTGTAATTAAATCACTTCTGTTTGTTTTGTATTGTAAATTTTCTTTTTGTTTTATTGGAATGTAGAATAAATAACGGTAATTGCTTACCATCAGGCGGGCCGTAGCGTATCTGAGTTGAAAGTAATCTGCTAATAGTAAAGGCAAACATCGTAAAGAAACTCACAAGTAGAAAGTTTATAGGCATGTCTTATTGGTGAATCAGACATGGCTATAAAATTTATACTTGTGGGTTTCTTTGAATTTTGAATGAAAATTTTCGGTGCATCAGGCCAGCGTGTGAGAATTAAGGCATGAACCCTTGTAGCTCTCTTGAGGCCAAAACACTCGTACCCAGCAATGAGATATTAAATTGTCACCACAAATTTAGTTACTCATACTAAATTGTAAATGTTGTACCCTGGCAATTAAAAAGAGTGGCCTGAGTTTTTTTCCAATTCTTCTCGATCTTATTTCCCCTAGGCAGCGAATTGGCCGTAAGAAAAAAAACACAGGCGTTTATTTTTATGACGTTCATAAGCATTATGCATTTGATCTAAATGACTTTAACATTGACTTTGACTATACATTAACAATCTGTAATTTCTGTTTAGGGCCAGCATTCTGGGGGTTGATCAATCCAGAATGGTCGCTATGCAACAAAGGCCGACGACAGTCGCCTGTCAATTTGGAACCAGACAAACTTCTTTTCGATCCCAACCTACGATTTTTACACATAGATAAACATAGGGTAAGTAAATTAAAATAATATTTATATTTATATGCATGAAAGTATGGCTCCGCGAAGCACCTGTACAATTTTAAAGAAAATATTCAGAATTCTAAAACTAATATGGCTTGAATGTGCAAATATTTTCCGCTTGCATCTTCTTTGATAAACTAGGACCAACATTTTTGCTACTTTAGGTTTATTTGAAGACGATATTGTAGGTACTACATTATTTTACGATGCATATACGAAATGCAGAAAAGAGAAAGAAAGAAGAAAACTTTTAGTTTTTACAAATACGTTATTGAGAGGTAGAAGTATTCTAAACTGATAATATTTATTTATTAAATCATTATGATTAATTATGCTATGTTTAACTTAACTTAATTACCATTACGCATTATAACAAAGCAATGGTATTCTGCTAAGAACACGGTATTGAAAAATGTAAGCAAAAGAGATAAAATAACTATGTTTTGTAACAGATAAATGGCGTGATAAGCAACACGGGCCACTCGGTGATATTCACAGTAGAGAACGAGACTCGTCACCATATCAACATCACCGGTGGGCCGCTCTCCTACAAATATCAGTTCCACGAAATACACATACATTACGGACTACATGATCAATTTGGTTCAGAACATGCCATCAATGGATATTCGTTTCCTGCAGAGGTAAGTAAATATTTCTTTTCAAAACATACATTTATATTAATAATAACTCAAGCAACACGTTGAATTAATAATTCCTTAGCTTTTGGTAGTCATGCAGATTCATATTCCTTCCATAAAATGCTCAGAGATTTTCTGTACGCAACGATATACATTATGTAAGCAACCGAGGATAAACCTAAGTGAAGCGTCGAATAAACATGTAACGTACGTAGATAAACGTTAAAATGTTATCAGGGATTTCTTTGGAAAGGTCTCAAAAGAAAGCGTAACAGATGTTTTCACACGCATCGGCCGCGCTTCGCGCCGCTTCCATCTCTGAGACGGTGAAATCCCAAATGTAATCCCGACGAACGACTTCACTGCGAGCCAACTCAACCGTGCCTCCTGTTTATTTATGTGACAAATTCTTACGCAGCCACGTTAAATCCAAAATCATGTGCTTATTCTCGCATGGAGCTCCGTTTTAACTGCTCTACATGTTTTGTATGAAAAGTCAAACTTTGTTTTTATTTTTCCTCTTTTGAACGTTTCCACTTACTAAATTTTAGCTTTGAATCAGTACAAGGGAAATTCACCAGAACAAATTCCACTTACTGTTTGACTTGCTGTATTTAAAATCTGGTTGTGAATAATGAAATTACTATTGCAATTTTGGTTCATAAACAGAGCTTAATAAATTAGACTTTATTTTGTTTCAGATTCAAATATTCGGTTTTAATTCTCAACTATATTCAAATTTCTCTGAAGCGTTACATAAAGCACAAGGAATTGTGTCAATATCGCTATTGTTACAGGTAATTTATTCTTATGATTTTCAATATCTTAACATAGTGCTTAATTGAACAAAAATGAAATTTTGACTATTTTAAAACCAATTTAGGGTGCTTAACATCAAGCAGGCCGTATGCTTGTTTGACACCCATGTAGCAAAATAAATAAAGGAATAAAAATTACACGTAACAAAGACATAACGATGCAGCACAAGTGTAGTTTTGCAAGAAATGGTAGAAATAATATCTCTGATTTGAATCTTGGCCCATATACCGCTGGTAGCATCCCTATTATGGCGCGTTGGGCACTTTTTGAGTGAACAAAAACCATAAAATTCGCCCGCATAAATTTTTTAATACCAACATTGGTAATACGAAACACATAAATTTTCATAACAATCTCGTGACTCATACACACTTCAGACAACCAAAATAATGATACAATTTAACAAACACTAACTAATTGTATCGAAGTGTTGCCAGAAGCCGCACCTCTTCATACTCAAACCTGACCACAGTTCATTAAGGAAATTGGAATTTTCTGTACGCCATTGGATTAGCTACTAAAGTTATTAGTTCAAATTAAGAACTGTCTGAACGGTGTGTGGTGTAAAAGTAGGCGCCTGTCACTACTCGGGGTCAACCGACTACCACCCTATGGTTTCAATTAACTATTAATTGCCACCGATTAATATTATGGCAGCGGCGTAATAACCAATATAACGATATTGATAACCAAAAGGTTAGGCAAAATATTTGATCAGATTCTACAGGGTGTATGTATGTATCAAGAAAATTTGATTTTGTACCTCTAGACGAAAGACAGTTGGTATTATTTTATTCAAAACAGTGTCGTTTGAAAATAAGATTCATACAGTTTGATGCACGAAATCAAACATGCAGCTTCAATCTTGTAAATTTTTAAGTCACATATATTGTAGAACTCAAATAAATGATACATGGATAGTTTAATGAATTTAATTTGACCACTACGTAGCGTGTTGTGAGTTCGATCTCCAAAAGTGACAAAAAAATTATGAACAACCATTGTTGTTCAGAGTCTGTGTGAACTTTGTGTCCGTGTAACTTTTCTTACTATTTAAGTCGTAATATATTTCAATTTCATTTTGAGGGTCATTCCATCACCACATAGGTATATAAAAAAACATAATTGGACATAATATTATTTAACTATAGAAATTACCGACCTTACCTTGCCTAAAATCTGTACTCTAAGAAAACCAATGTTTGTTCAAATTTTCTTCAGCGTCATCGTTAAGAGAGGTTATTTTCGATCGTTTTATGGTTTTCCTTAATGAAGGCCGGTGCCTGTGTTAGCACATCCAAGCCGATGTTGTCCCAAAGGGGAAAATGTTTACCGACACGTTCATATTTCGCTTGGTGGCGCCGTTAACTGAAACTTTGCTAAAGCAAGCTATTTCCGCACACATGGCAAACAATTAGTGTTTTGTCTCCGGCTTTTCTTTTTATTACCTATTATAGGTATCTATTAAGAATATTAGCAAGCGATTGCAAATATTGAACCCTTGGCTATACTTTCACGTAGTTTTATTTATAATTCTTGCATTAGAAATTATGCCCTATGTGTCAACACAAACAAACACAAGATATTGGCAGACTTATAGTAGGTACACTCAAAGTGGTACCTAACTAGAGTTGTACTCTATTTACAACTAGAGTGGTGAATGGTGAGGTAACCACTTAAGCCACTGTATAGTACAGTATTAAATTACACATCCGATATTGCAAATTAAATTCAGGAAAACATTATTGAATCCTGTTTGTTAACACAACTATTTTCTTTCAGCTTGGAGATTTATCGAATCCAGAACTACGAGTATTGACAGAGGAATTAGAAAATATAAAATACGGGGGTAAGTTCTCACTTTTATGCTATTCACTGTTCAATGAACCAACTATTTGATACTATTCTCAAGTACTGACGGTAAATTTTATTAAGAGAACTCGTTTACAGTGCTGTTGCTAGACAATGAATTCACTCGCTACTCTCATGAACAAAACAGTTATCAAAAGTTTGCCGAAAACTTTAGTACTTTGTTTCCTAGTTAAAACTTATTTGACATTTATAATATAATAAATAAGTCTTGAAAATAAGTATACAAGTCTACGGTTTTTTTTTAACTGTCTAGAAGCTTGATGCTTCACTTACACTAGGTTGGCAGGACGACTTCGGCGGTAATAGATTGTAGCCAAAATTGAATATATTTGGCATGTTCGGATTATGACTGTTCGCGGCGAAACGAACCTTAACAAAGAGCCGAAGGCGTCAATTGCACTTGTGTACATGACGCGTCAACTAAGCTGCATGCGGCACGTCGAATTCACTTGTTTGCAGTACGCTATAATCTTTTTAAAATTCTTAGGTGCTGAAAAGACTGTAAACAAGTTATCAGTCCGCGGGCTCCTACCCGACACGGACTACTACATGACGTACGACGGGTCCACCACCGCCCCTGCCTGCTATGAGACCGTCACTTGGGTCATTGTCAACAAACCTATCTACATCACTAAACAACAAGTAAGATCATTTAAGCATTGTCATATAGAGTTCTAGGTATTTCATCCATCATATTTATTATAATTATAAGATCGTCGCTCACCTTTGCCTGGTAACAAATAGAGGAGAATATTGCAAGCGCGTTGTGTCACTGCACTAAATGTGAAGAGCGTTCTACAAACAGTGTAACATTGTAATTTTGACTAGGTCCTGGGTTATGCCGTGACCATACGGTTATGTGACTATTTCTTCAATCGATGCTGAGAGCTCAAGTTATGTGTCTCGATAAGTAATACCCAAACATTAAAATCGAGCAGTACGTATAAGACTTTAAAAATTGCTTTAACGCTTCTGTGGACTACCCATAATTCATGATGAAATTACCCAATAGAAGAACTATCTGCACTAAGCATAAGCTTAGCGTAGTGGGTTATACGTGAGAGTGTTCTTAGCCTAATACATCCAGACTGTACCAGAGAGCTATAAGGAGGTTTAGATAGCCGCAACACGCTGCAATATCAGCCAATCAATACCTAAACCTCAATAGGCCTTAACAAGCATTAATAATAACATTCGACAATACAGACAGTATTAACAATCGATATGTATGCTAACTGCAACCGTTGAAGTTCGTCGTTTGCATTATACGCCTCCCTGCACTCCTTTGTTAAATACCAGACGTATAAAATATGGAAGCGGTTTCTGCATACGTTGCTGCCGCGGCTGAAACATAAATTGTAAGGATGACAACAGAAATTACGGGTTAAAAATATGCCCAAATTAATTCAGTTCTTTGCATCGTATAATAACATTGTACATGAGCTACAAGATACACAGTATTGTTTTTATTTACGATGTTTTTAATTATTGTTACTCTAGGTTAATTAGAATAACTATTGCTATCCAAGGCAATGGCTCTAGTCTTCTCAGCATGATTACAGTAGACAGTGATGTTAAGGAATACTACTGTAGTAATAATAACTTACACCGTTTTCTAATTAAGTACATATATATTCGTTTTTCGAAATAAAACCCTATACCAATCCGTCTGGCCAGGGTGGTGTAGTAGGCTAATATCACTCGAAGTGTATGGGGGCGTCCCGTGCCCAGCAGTAGGACAATTATTGGTTGATATGATGATGATGATGATTAGCTTTTTGAGTTTTTTTATTTTATATCGTTTATTATTTTTATTTTTAGTTTGAGTTGAATGGCCAAGGCAGTATTACTTAATTTTCATAACGTTTTTCAGCGCATGTAGGTTTCTAAGATATAGCTTAGAAACTATGCGTTTAAATGTGAGCAATAAATAACACCACCGGAACACATTGTGGTCAGTTCACACGAGGGGTGTAAGTGTTTGTTGCGGGTGGGTTTGCTGCGCGGCGGGCGCTCAGCCCATCCAGTCGAAGACAAGTTTCTGTGTATTCAACCATGGTCGAGGCCGGCGTAATAACATTTTCATTTGTGCCCACGCTACAATAAACAACTCACGTCCCTCGCCTTTAGACAAAGACTCCACCGTGAATTATGTACGTGTTAAAAGTAAACTGAAAGTGCCGCGTTGTGTGGCTGTTATTATAAATCATTGTTTATGTTTTCCGTTTGTGTTGGTGGGAAAATTAAGTGCTAGTTGAAACTGCTTGCAATCTCGCGAGGAGTTGAGAAAATACCATGTGGTTGCTGCTTGAAGCGCGATTCACAACTACACTAACGCCCTCAGTCTTATGCTAATAACATTTCTGTCGCGCTTATGGTTACTCATAAAAAATATGTGGATAGTAAAACCTGAGTTTAATTAATACTTACCTTATAATGAGCTTGTTAATGAATTTCCTATTATATTCATACTTTCATAAATGGCAAGTCGGCATAAAAGATTAAACAGATTTATTTTGCTGACACAATAATAATAAACGAAGAGACGTTCATATTCAGATATACTCGCTGATCGGTAAACAATCAAATTAGTCCCAATGGCTTACTATAAAAAAAACATCAATTTATGCACTACGATACCACATACAAAATCACAGAGAAATTCTTACAACAAAAAAGTAAATCTCATAAATATAGATAATCTGTCAAAAATATTCGCTATCGAAACAACCCATCCAATATCAAAACAGCAGAATTCCATTTAAAACAAATTACAGTTGGAAAAATCAAAGTTTAGCTATAGTCTATAATCAGAATCAAATTGTTTAATACAGCGTAAACAGCGATTCGAACGAGATAGCCACGGTCGCGTGTTCAAAGCCCGTTAATCCCCCGAAGCGAACACACACCTACACCTAGTACCGACATAACAGTCAACTAACGTACCTATAAAAGAAAGAAATTTCAATTTAGTTGAAAACGCTCTCCACTATACTTGTTTATGTTATAATGGAAACTGAACATGCTTCTGTGCATCCAATATTCGTTAGTTGTAAGTGCTACATTATGTTTAGATTTTGTTCATAGAAATAGGTTAACCTGGAGGTCATTTCTTCTCACTACTGTGGAAAAATAATCTTTAGTAATTTTTACGCATAGTAGAATAGCTAGAGACAACAAGAAGAAATGCATTACACAATAATATTGCGCTCAACTCTCAACCTATAAACGTCCCACTGCTGTGTACCGTCCAAGTGCATGGAGGAGACCCCCTCCATGCACTTGGACGGGTTGGTATAGGGTTTTGTTTCGAGTTTTCCCGCTCATGCTGTCGTTATTGTATGCCTCTTACTCTATTAGTTAACTCTTACAATACCCATGGGATGGAACGGGGTGGTGAAATTTGTATTCTTAAGATTTTTACAGCCTCATTATTGAGCTGACCAAAACATGGGCAGACCTCCAATAAGGGAGTACGATAGCGTAATAAAACCTGTGGCAAGCTGATGGACATAAATACCACGCTATGGTTAAAAAATCAATCTTTCAAATGATGCGTTAGTGAATAAATTTTTAGACCCGTGTAGTTTGTAAACCTACTTTGTTTATTAACAGAGTTATTGTTTTCAGTCTGCATCATCATTTTATTAACAAATGAATCAGGAGACGCTCACGGACAGGTTTTCTCTCAATTGTCGATTGCATCTGTGGATAGGTAACCACATAGAAATAGTTCAACTGAACGTCTCCGTGCATTGGAAGGCACGCTCAAAGTTGTCAGATCATGGCAGAGGCACATATTGGAGGACATAGGCCACTCACTGGCCACTCGATTGTACATTAATCTTGATAAAAATCTATTATACGAAACATAATATACATAAACAGATCTAGAAATTTTCTTACTAAAATGTTAGCCACTTTAAGCCACAGAAGTTTAGTGTCAACATAATTGAATTTCATGACCGTAGCTGCACGGCTTGAGGCGACTGATGCAAGGCGACGAGCGGCACCCAAAAGCTCCCCTCGGCAACAACTTCAGGCCGCCCCAGCCTCTCCACCACCGGGCCGTGAGGACCAACATTGACTTCGATCTCAGCAAGGTAATTTACACCTTATAGCAAATCAAACTAAGCACAAACTCCTTTGCATATATACTTAATAATTCATATTGTATGCTAAGCCGGGCACCTAAGCGATATACTTAGTCGCAGCAGTGTGTGTACTTCCCTAAAATGGTTAGCTGTACTATTAATGTAACACTAATGAATTGTGTTCGCTTAGTGGGCGCTTGACTTTACATCGTTCGTGTATATTTTAATTAATTTAACCATTTTCAGTATCCAGGGAAGACTTGTCCGAGTATGCATCGAGACATGCATTATAAAGGTAATTATTCTATTTTACACTTTATGTATATACCAATAGAAACATTATTTAACTACATGAAATTAAATATCATGTAACAGTGGGTGATATATATGGCAGCAGTTGTGACTTGGTGGTTAAAAAGCTTACGTCAAAAATTTGCGTGACCCACAACTTATTTACCCGAGTCTGGGTGTTCAAAAGTCTCTGTCATACACAAACGCAGTATTCCCTAGAGTCGTATTAAGAAATATCTACACAGTCAAATTAAAAGCGTAACCTATTTATTTAAAGTCGGTTAAAAAGCAGGCTAATAAACTAACAAATTTATCACTCATATACACTATTTTCTTTGTCAAGTATGTAATCACCCTAGTTTATTGAAAATCTTATTTTAAACAAATGAACAATTATTAAAAATGAACAATCATTTCTACAATATATATTTTTGAACAAAATTCTTACACTACTGTAGTAGCATTATTGTAGCCTGCAGTCAATCCAGATACATTATCAGCATAACAATCCAACGAGCAACTGGTGTGCTATAACAGTAGCTACGAGTATATATATGAAGCGATAACGATAATTCCTCTGTTATCGCGATTGCAAATTATGTAATCGGCGCAATTATATTTCGGGTTCAAATATGCGAGAAAGGCTTTTGTAACACTGACAGCGGATAAGTTATACTACGAAAACTGATTTTATTAAAACTAATGTTAAACCAAATAAAAGTATAATTAAAAACGATTAAATAGAGTGTTTGAATACTGGCAATAATATTATTGTCAAATATTACACCATCAATACTGTTGATTTCTTCGTTTTATTTTATTTTTTTACTAAAACGACTTCTTAGCTATGTAATAAACAAACTGTCGCGAACAACTGCCATAGCCAAGTAAATTAAAGTCTAACTCTCGGAAGCAGTGCTGCGAATTCCAAATGATATAAATTGTTACATTTATTTATTTTCACGCATTACAGTCTTTAAATGCTCCCAAATTAACATCACGTATTTTATAAATATCTATACAAACGCTTAGTATTCTCGCGACCCGCTACGCTCAATCCCCCGCTTGCAGTCAGACCCCAGCTTCCACACGTTATCAAGGTTTTCATTTCTGTTGCAGCCAAAAGTTGGACACAATATTGAAGCTATTCCACTACGGTAGGCATTCACTTAGCAGCAATGTAGGAAATATAATTTTAAGTAGAATAAGTAATGTATATAATTCCTGTACAGACTTATTTAAATCTCGCTTATAATAAAATTAATGAAGCTATGAATATTTTAAGTGTAACATCTAAACTTAGTGCTGATGTTAGACCTAGTAAAAATTGAGGGATTTTTGTTTAGGTAAAAGTTACCTAATATTTAATTACGGCCTCTGAATAAGTAGAAATATAATAGATATTTTCTGATAGTTATTTGAAACATGCCATTGGTTTTGCTGTAGCAAACAGTATTTTATGTAGAAGAAATTAATCATAGTTATAATATAAACAATGTTATATCAATATTATTGCATATCATTTATATCAATTCGCGACATAAAAATTCATAATAAATGTTGGTTTTTACTTTATCAGTTTTATATGTGTATGTAATTTTAGGTAGCATTCCTAGTTACTTAACCTAGTAATGAAAAATTCAATTAACGAATGAATTTAGATACATAATCATATCAAAAATATATATGCTAAATTTAAGGCCCTATTTGAAACTAGGTATGTAAAACATAATTATATCTACCGCTGTAAGACGTCTATAGCTTTAATAAACTACATATATTATAGTGTTTATAATTCATTGCGTATTGTAAGATGAAACTATTCCATCATTATGAAATGTATATCGCCTGGCTTTCTTGTAAGTTCTATTAGATATATTATTTGATTAAACGATATTCACTTACATATATTTGTTTTCTTTTAATTCAATATTTAGGTTGCATGTCCACCTGAGGCAAGAGGACAGGAGCCACACACACACACCCACTTGCATATATACCAGCCTGGACCTTGCTTACAAATATAAAACATTGGTATTCCTGGTATACAGGTCTCCAGCGCTCATTTCGGGATGCGTTTTGAATGAAATGTTTTCCTATACCAGATAATTATATTCCATTTTAAACCCGTCGCGTCGTGTAAAATAATGGGTTGGCAACACGCAATTTGGCATTGCATGTGACCATAGGCTACGGTAACTGCTTAACGTCAGGCGGGACGTATGCTCGTTTGCCAACCTAGTAGTATAAAAAAACATACTGGATCTCTGGACCTTCTCCAAGGATTTCACAGCAGTCGATCCTGAGGTGGTCCGCCGTCCACCGTCACCAGGTTGTTGGTTTATCTTGTTGGGGGCCTGCCTGCTGGAGTCTTCCAATTCCCCTCCAGAACCTTTCTTCCCCAGCTTCTATCGGTAGAGTTTAAATTTTAACTACTAGATAAAAGGCATTGACAGTAGAGCGAGGACCTGGTGAAGGTTGCAGGCAACCGATGGATGAAAACAAGTTAGCTTCAAACTCGCTCATCTTAAGCGAATTGAAAAAAAAACATTTGATAGCAAAAAATAATGTTTACAAGCTATTTAACGTCACGCTATCACCCAAGTAAAGTATGGCATTAACAATAAACATGTTACGATACTAAATCAAAATGAAACGCGGTAAAACCGCGGGGAACAGCTAGTATTAATATAAATTGATTTAAAAAGTAAAGAGTACGAGATATGTTTTCCAATGCAATGGAGTGGAACCGTCTGTTTTAGTGTCCTCGACTCTTGTGTTTGAATAAAAAGCTCATTTGAATTCTATGAGAATCGAAATTGCTCTCCTTTTTGCGTAGTAACTTAATTTAATCGAGTTCCATCACAATGTCTTTTACCTTTAGATTAGGTATTTGCTATTACGTGAAAAATAGAATTTATCTTAAACGTTTTTTTGCGAACCGCTTTTTATTGCCATTGGTGGTAAACAAGACAGCTGTGCACTTACTAGTAAGTGGTAATCTCACCCACATGCCCACTGATGTAACTCCTATCAGCCACAATTAACAGCGAAGTAACCAACTGATATACCGAGCTTTGACACGTGGATTACCACTATGCGGTCACCCATCTATAGGGTTACCGCGCCTTTGGTAGCTTAAACCGCTGATCGTTTACCGTACAGCGAGAGTACCTAGCTATGAGCGCCTCAAATTTTCACATGATAACCTGAAGATTAAGATTGTAAAATAAATTACTCGATTTTCCGCACAGGAGTTGGCGTTATTGGAAAAGTTGCTGACACCGACGGCCCATGTTGATAGACTTACTAAAATTGAGTTCATTAAAATTAATAATTATCGAGTGTGGAGGGAATGTAATATGCTTTAATGGAATATATAGCTTTAAATATTGTTGTAATGTTATTAAAACAAATAGTTGAAATCTATACTAATATTATAAAGAGGAAAGATTTGTATTTTTGTTTGTTTGTTTGTTTGTTTGTTTGTATGTAATGGATAAACTCAAAGACGACTGGACCGATTTTAAAAATTCTTTCACCATTAAAAAGCTACATTATCTGCGAGTAACATAGGCTATATTTTATTTTAAAAAAATAGGGGTAAATAATGCCAAGACCTCAGACAATCACTGACTAAATTAGTAACGCCTAATAAACGCCTACAAAATAATTGCTATTTCATTTTTTGTAGGCGCTAACATTTAACAATACTTTAATTTAGGTAATCAGGAAAGCAGCGACAAGGACAACGACTAGGCAAAATCTTGCCGTAGGAGGTAATGTTATTCCTAAATAGATCTAAAAAAAGTCCATGATACTATGTGTCTATCTGCGACCACAAAAATTACTCACAGCGAAACGCGTGATCGGCCTCTGTCTCATCGGAATACATAACTGATATATATTTTTAACTGACTTTTAAAAGATGAGGTTCCCTAAAATAATTGCATTGTTTTTTTTTTATCCCTAAACATCGTCATTTAAGGGCCAATTTGTAATATTCTTTTTTAAATGATCGACAAAGCTCGAAAAATTGAGTGGCAATGGGTAGGGCATATAGCTCGCAGAACCAATGGCCGTTGGGGCAGAAAGGTTCTAGAGTGGCGACCACGAACTGGAAGACGCAGCGTGGGCAGGCCTCCAACAAGGTGGACCGAAGACCTGGTAAAGGTCGCAGGCAACCGATGGACAAGGTCAGCTCAGGACCGACTGATGTGGAAAACCTTGCGGGCAGCCTATGTCGCGCAGTGGATGTCTTATGGCTGAGATAGAACTACTTTTGTGGCAAACAAGCATACGGCCCAGCTGATGTTAAGCAGTTACCGTAGCCTATAGACGCTTGCAGTACCAAAGGTATCACTTGCGTGTTACCAACCCATTTTTTACATCAGGGCCATAAGATGGGAGCAGAGTATCCATGGGATAGGAATACGTTTCTTTCAAAATTGTTCCCTAAGTGAGCGTTGGAGTCCTATACTCACACACAGGAACAGAACTACACCGCTGTGTATAGTTATTTGGCTGTCGTCTTCTAAGGTGTTGGTTCTCGGTAAGGTGGAATTCCTCCCCTATCTGAAAAATTTCTCTTAAAAAACATTTTGCAATTGAATGGATAGTTTTTCATATTGTTCTCATTAAAAAAAACAGTTCTGGTGATCGGATCCGTAGGGAATTGAGAAACCTCTCAAATACTATCTAGGCATACTGCAATGAATCAAACAAATGCATTCAGGAAGCATCAATTCGTTAGTGAAACTAATAAAGTATACTGCAGATGGCCAACTTCTCAATGATAAATAATTAGTCGATGGAGATCGGACATAATGTGTAATTAAATGACTGTAACTAATCACATTCAATGAGCAAATTAAAATGGTACAATTAAACTAATATGATTATACAGCTGGATATAGGCACCGAAACTTCGTAATTAAACAATGTACAAAAAAAATGCATGGTTTCAGAGATATACATAATAATAGATACCTACATATATATCGAATTTACGTTGAACTCTCACCAATATGGTCGACTATAATAAATAGGGTTCAGTTTACTGGTTTTTTATTCAGTTTTGTTCCGGGAGCTTATGTAGAGTACTATACCTCTATTAATAGAATGATGAATCAAAAAGAATCTAATAACTATGCAGTTCAATTTCTGAAATTCTTGAGCACTACGGTGGACCATTATGCCCTTTAGGAATTTAATAAATTTTTAGCTAACCCAAACTGTGTAACAGTATCTATCAAGTTCATCATATCAACCCATAAATATCTCACTGCTGGGCACGGGTCTCCCCCATACACTTGGAGGGATATTAGCCTACTACACCACGCTGGCCAGACGGATTGGTATAGGGTTTTATTTTGAATTTTCCTTCTCTTGCAGTGGATATTGTCTGCCTGAATTACTTCTTTAGTCGACTCTTAGGACACCCTTGGGATAGATAGGGGTGGTGATATTTTGTATTCTTAATCCGTCACCACACGGAATCCTATCAGGTTAGAAGTGACCAATTTAAAACGAAATGTATGGATGCAGAAATTTCTACAGGGCATAAGCTAAGCACAGATAAGCTATGCGATAGGCCATAAGATTGTTCACGTTTGCGCTAAGACAATTTGAAGAGCAGAACAATCGTACAAACAAGGAATATTTCTTTATGAAGTTTATTAATTGCAGAACCTTAATGTTCAAAAGAAAAACGTAATTGACAAATCAACAAACGCACCGTTTAAATCACTAGACACTCAGATAGCTATTACGATAAAGGCATCCGCTAAGAAAGGTTTTTTAAAATGTAACCGCTAAAGATGACAATCAGCCGATGAAAGTTTGTAGTTTTCAGATTTACAGTAAAAGACTGAACACGCGAACGAAGTCGCGGGTACAGCTAGTGAGTAATAAAGCTAAATAGGAGAAACAAACAAATTAAGTGTTAAATTCAAACTGCATAACATTAGTAGTAATAATTAATATTTTGTATTATACACCTCATATTCTATACTTATATTATAAATGGGAAAGTTTGGCTGGATGTAAGGATGTTTGTTACTCAATCACGCTAAATTGGGATGGAGATAAAATATAGACTGAAGTAGCACAAAGGCTAAAAACTGTTCTGTGGGATTGTACACGCGGGTGAAGCCGCGGGTGAAAACTAGTAATTACATAAAAAAGGAAAACGTAACAATGAAGATCAGATTATATCGAACTCTTGCAGACTACCTCTGGATGGACCTGTAGTCAAAAAAAGCTGCTATTGATTAATACAAATATAATATAAAAAAATATGAATATACTACATAAATATACAGGTATACTAAATAGGTAAAATAGATAGAATCAAGAACATAATATAATTACGTTGGTACTAACAATTTAACGAAGTAATAAAATATTATAATTATACTAGCTGTTGCCCGCGGCTCCGCCCGCGTGGATGTCGATTACTGCAGTAAAAAAAGTAATAAAGCCTATGTGTTATTCCAAACCATAATCTATCTCTGTGCCAAATTTCATCCAGATCCATTCAGTAGTTTTTACGTGAAAGAGTAACAAACATCCATCCATCTATACTCACAAACTTTCACATTTATAGTATTAGTAAGGATAACTACACACAGCAGTGTAGCTGTGTTCCTATGTGTGAGTACAGGTCTCCAGCTTTTATTTCGGTTTTTTCCTCTCCCAGGGATACTTCATCCGAAAGCTCTTGCGTAACAAAATATTGAGTCATCAACACGCAAGTCATACTTCATCATTGTAGACAATGGACGTTTGCATACTAGTATTGCAATCGTCCATTGACTACAGTAACTGCTTAACATCAGGCGGGCCGTATGCTTGTTTTCCACCCAAGTAGTATTAAAAAAAGGCAATTTAAATAAGTACCAAAGTATAACCTGTAACTCTAAAACAGTCTGAAGCATGTTTTGGAAGTATAGTTACAAAGTTGAATGCTAGAGTTATTTCTTATGTTTCTCTCCAGTGTAACTTTGAAGAGCTTATGTCGACGACGCTTTATAAAATAGCATGTCTTGTTCTACCGGTTTGTAGTACATAAATAGTAAGTTGGCTATTATAAGAAAGAATATTCAGTAAACTGTCTCGTTACTCTGATGATCACGGGTTCGATTCAGGGTTAAAATTGTGATCGAATTATTTCATAATAAATGTCTCACAAAGATTTGTTCTCACATAATTGTTATTAAGCATTTTTTGCTATGTAATAAGCTCAAATATATTTCAATATTAAAGCAATGTGAAAAATGTCGAGCCCGGAGCCGATGGATGTCACAATATAATTGGTAGAGTATTATGAGTGTTAGTACGCTGGGCCGAAACCCGAGAGGCGTAGGTTCGAATCCTGTTCCAATGTCGAGGATATTTAGGTATATAAATATATTATTATATTACGTATCTATATTTACCCAGTTTTAAACCACCTTGCATAAATTGAATGAATCTGAAAAACAAATCAATAAACAAGAACAAGTCAAGAATTCTTCAACAATAAATTAGTAACAGTAAAGATTATTTTTATATTACGCTTTGTAAATAAATGTTTCACGTACAAATCGTACAACATAAATCACATAAAGGGATATTTACACAGTTTACTAAACATTGGCGAAGAGTGTGCACCTCGAGAGCGCGTCGAAGACGAGTGTGAGCTCAAATGTACTCCAAACTCGAGTGTATTTGCTCTTTATTGAGGGGTGACAAGATTTGACGCCGCCTCTCACGTGCATTCAACTTTTTTCTCGACAAATTGAGTAACATACGTTCTGAATTGAAATCTTTCAGAGTAGTGTCACATCTTTACATTTCAATTGACTTTAAGTCAATTTTATGCATTGAAAAGTTCAAATTGTTTTTCTAAACTAATATTATAAAGAGAAAATATTTGTTTGTAGATAAGAGTTGTTTGCTTATTGAATGTAAGCTCAAAAACTACGGGATCGATTTCAAAATTTTTTTACCAGTTGAATATGTAACATAGAGTTTATATTTTTTTTTAATGTAGGTCTCTACGAAAACGAATTAAATGTCCATCCGTCCGAAGCCGGGACGGTATACCATATAAAATTGTTCATTAATGTACGAGTTAAAGGATCTCTTTGGCTATATCGTACTTTCTAATCTTAATGAGTTTTCTATTCATATATTTGCTTTATATTAAAATTACAAGTTAATCCTACTAATATTAAAAAAAAAACAGCGGAAAACATCTTTCACGTAAAAACTACTGAACGGATCTGAATGATATTTGGCACAGAGATAGATTATGGTCTGGAATAACACATAGGCTACTTTTTACAGAGATAACCGACATTTACGCGGGCGGAGCCGTGGGCAGCAACTAGTAATGATATAAAAGTAAGCCAGTTAAAGTGCATGGCAATGGGCTGGCCAACGCGCCAATCCGATAAATGAAGAGCAAGTTAGGTTCTCATGTAGCGACCGCGTACAGGAAAACGTGGCGTAGAACGACCTCCCTCTAGGTGGATGAATAACTTAGTCAAGGCCCAAACTCAAAATTCATTTATTCATTTAGGTTACAAAGTTACACTTATGAAGGTCATAAATTATGAATAAGCCAGAAAGATGATGTCAGCAAAAAAAATCCTACGGCTAGTTCGCTGACGTGGACTGCAGGTAGGCACTGGATACCAGCAAATCAAAATCGTCTATGATGGAAACATTATAGTGGACTTCTTCGTCTAACAGTAGACTTCATTAGTCTGAAATATTGATGATCATTAAAAGACCTAACTTAACATAATAGCCCAGTGGTTACTTTTGCTATATGTAAATATAATACTATTTTTTTTTTAATACTACCAAGGAGGCAAACAAGCATACGGTCCGCCTGATGGTAAGCAGTTACCGTAGCCTATGGACGCTTGCAACACCAGGGGTATCACTCGCGCGTTGTCGACCCTTTATAAACCTTATAACTCCTTTCTTGAAGAATTTAGAATGAAGAATTTATTAAGAAAAATGAAAATTGTAAGCAAGTAAATGACAAAAACATGAATAAGAATAAAACACCTACATCAAAAAATAAAAATAAACAAAAGCAAACAAAAATGGTACATGAGAAAGAAGATGAAACCAAAATTATATCTGGAAAACAAAATAAAGAGGCGACACCTTTGACCAGAAAGAGAATGTGTATACTCAGCACTGACAATACTAATAAAATATTATCGATAGCACAACAAAAGCTACGCGACTTTGATATATGCCATTACATTAAACCAAATGTTGGGATTGAAGATCTTTTGTCTTATATAGATAGCAAGTTGAAAAACTTTACTATGGAAGATTATTGTGTCATTTTAATTGGACAAGAAGACTTCAGAGTAACAAAAGAACTTCTGAAAATTATTTTATATATACGCAAGGTACTGCAAACAATAAAACATACTAATATAATAATCTGTCAACCAACATATAAATTAGGATATCATCATAATATATACAATGTTAGAGTTGAAACTTTTATCAACTTACTTTACTTAGATCTCCTAACTCATAAGCATACCTATTGCTTGGATTCTAATCGGAATCTAAAGTGTGACTTTAGTATGTTCCGGGAACACTCTGGTAGGATAAATAACACTGCATTAAATGCTATATTTGAAGATATACTAGAGCTTATTGAAGGAATTAATTACTACAATAAAAAAGCAGTCGAATTGGAAAAGAAAGAGCCGCTAAAGCAGTTTTTTCTCAACTAAGTACATAAATGTACTACATCAAAATGCAGCAGGATTATTGGCAAAGGCGGATGCAATCTCAGTCTGTCTCAGTGAATTAACAGATGAAGGTGTGGACATCGACGTAGTTTGTATCACTGAACACTTTATGAAAGAGGGATACGAATCATACTTAACAATACCGAATTATCAGCTTGCAGCGTGTTATTCTAGAAATGACAGCAAAAGAGGTGGAGCTTGCATATTGATAAAGACTGGATATCAATTTAAGGAGCTACAGAACATAGCAAATATGTCTGTTTCAGGGGTTTTTGAATGTTGTGCCATAGAGATTCCAAAATTAAATATTTTGATAGCTTGTGTATATAGAGTTCCTAATATAAGTAATTTTAATTTTACAATGAACAAATTTGTAAACCTTTTAAAAGAACTGAGTAAAAAGCCTTATACTATCATCTTAGCAGGAGACTTCAATATTGATATTTTGAAGAGAAATAACTATTCTAAGGAATTTGAATGTATGCTTCTGAATTTTAATTGTAAGTTAGCAATAAATCAACCTACTAGAATAATAAGCCAGACATGTATCGATAATTTTGCACATAACTTAAGTAAGAAGTGTAAGGTAAATATATTAGAATTAGCTATATCAGATCACACAGCACAATTGATAAAAATACCCGTAGATAAAAGTTGTTGTATTAAATATTGGAAAACTACTAGGCGCGATTACAATAAGGACAACATAACTAAATTCATGGAATGTATGAACAGCTTGTCTTTTTCTGACGTATATGATAAAACTGAAGCCAATGAAGCATATAATTCATTTATAGATATTTTTACACTATTTTATAAGTTGTGCTTCCCAAACAAAACAGTTTTAGTCTATACAAATAAAAAACCAAAATGGATATCTCGAGGAATTAAAAAATGTAGTAGAAAAAAAAGATACCTTCTATGGCAATTCAGGCATAAACCCACCAAAAGAAACAAATTAATAATTAAGTCGTATTCTAATTTATTTAAAAAAATCATAAGATTAACAAAACGGGCACAGAATAACTACTCAATAAAGACTGCAGCTAATAAATCGAAGGCAACTTGGCAGATCATAAATCAATCTAAACATAATACCCCTCTTAATGTCATAAATCAAATATATGTTGATAATAAACCTATAACTAATCCAAAAAACATTGCTAGTGCTTTTAATAATTATTTTGTAGACAAAGTAACTCCAATACTAGACGCAGGTAATAATGTAACATCATTGATTACACCGAGACTAAATTCATTTTTTCTAGCTCCTTGCCTGCCTCAAGATGTATACAAAATAATTAACTCCCTTAGAAATACCAACAGTGTAGGATATGACGAAATAGCTACAAAAATAGTGAAATTAGTTGTCAGAATCATCTCCTATCCTTTAAGTTACTTAATCAATCTTAGTATAAGTCAAGGCACATTTCCAGAATTATTAAAAACTTCAAGAGTGAAACCGTTATTCAAAAAAGAAAACAAGGAACTCATGGAGTTCTATAGGCCTATATCCCTTATAAGTATATTTTCTAAAATATTGGAGAAACACATCTATTCAGAACTTTACTCTTATTTCGAAAAAAATAATATTTTGGTGAACGAACAAAAAGGGTTTAGAAAAAATAAAACCATAAACATGGCAATATATGATTTCTTGCATAAAGTAATGCTCAGTATTGATAATAGAGTGCCGATTTGCACAATATTCTGTGATATGACCCAGGCCTTCGATTATGTTCGACATGACATACTAATAAAAAAATTAGAAGCCTACGGTATTAGGGGTAACGCTTCAAAGCTTATTGAGTCATATCTAAGTAACAGAAAACAATATACAGAGATTTCATATATAGACAGAACAAATTTGTGTGACCAAACTGCTCGTTCTGAGAAGAGATTGGTTAGGTATGGTGTGCCCCAAGGGAGTGTCTTGGGACCGCTTCTCTTTATAATATATATTAACGATTTACCAAAAAGTACAAACCAGGCCATTACACTTTTTGCTGATGATAGTACTATCACAATACATAATAATCTAAATGACATTATCAAATATGAAGCTGACATTAATGAATCTGTTAAATCAGTAATAGAATGGTTAGATAATAATAATTTAAAAATTAATGTAAACAAAACAAATGTAATGCATTTCAATCAAAGGGTATCGAATCCAATAAACTTAAAAATTGAATACAATAATAAAACTATTAATGAAGTTAATACAGCTAAATTTCTAGGTATCATAATAGATAGCCAATTAAATTGGAAGCCCCACATAGAATCCCTTTGTAAAAAAATAAGTACATCAGCATATGCTTTGTATAAATTAGCACCTGTCCTGAACACTGATGCACTGCTAACTGCATATCATGGTCTGGTTACATGCAATCTACGATATGGCGTCATCTTTTGGGGCAACTCCACAGATAGGGAGGCAGTATTTAAATCGCAAAAGAGATGTATAAGATCCATGTTTGGACTAAATCAAACTGAAAGCTGTGCACCATACTTTGCAAAATATGGATTACTTACTCTTCCGTCATTATATATCCTTGAAGTAGCAATTTTTGTTAAGTCAAACCCTAGTACTTTTCCAAAATTATCAGAGTTTGTAACGCGCAACCGACGTGATGACACTCAATTGTGTATCCATAGTTCAAAAACAGCACTTATGCACAAAAGTATAATATGTATGGGCCCTAAGATTTTTAATAAAATACCAAAATGCTGGAAAGGCCTAAGTATTCAAAATTTTAAACATAAGCTGAAAAATTTACTTATAAACAAAGTGTATTATAATATATCAGACTTCTTAAATGACAAATTGTGAATTCACTTTAAATAATGTATTATTATAAGTTCATGAAGACGCTATATTATATTTTGACATATTATTTGTGACATACTTACATATTTTGACTTGTACTTTATTTTCTATTGCTTTGACATTGTTTTTTCTTTTTAGTGCTCAATATTATTATTTTAATTTATTAGATATTGACATTACTCTTAAATAATGGACCTCTAATTTGTAATGCATGAAATTGTAATGAATCATATTATTGATATTATTTTGTATGCTGCCAAGGCCAAACATGATGAAGCTATTATATTTTACTGTACATCCTGCATATATAATTATGTAATACTCATGTTTTACAAATAAACTATTGATTGATTGATTGATTGATTGATTGATTGAAGAACCCCATGCTATAGTCTCTCGGGCAAACCTCGGCAGGAAGCTCATTCCACAACCTAATCGTACGTGGAAGGAAATTCAACATTATATTGCATTAATTGCCATGACAAAGTATTATATGCTACTGTTATCAAGAAAAATATCAACAAGTACACGCAGACAAAGCCGCAAATGAAAACTAGCAACCCTATAATATTTGCAACACGATACGAACTATTTAAAAACTGAACTCACGCAAAAGTTGATGCGCCGTGTAATGTGGGAGCTAGTGTAGTTTCAAAGTTACATTACAACAGTGGCATACACATCGTTGAAGGCAATTTGACTTTTATGCAAATGTGTGTTTTGTGCAGCCGAGCCAAGTACGGGGTTGCGTCCCACCCGCACCGCGACCGCACGCCCGCTGGCAAAAACACGGATTACCGCATAACTTAATTTGTGCATTAGCGTTTCGACATTTATGATATAAGTTAATAATATTTAGTGCTTTTTGTCCTGTGCCTGTCCCGCTCAGTGTCTCTTTTAATAAAGTGTATACACACTTTGTAGGTAGAAGAAGGTATAAAAGTAATGTAAAAAGTAACTATATACCATCAGATGAGCCGTATGTTTGTATGCCACCTAAGTAGTATAATAAAAACACATATAGCATGCATTTCCATGATAATTCCAGACACCGAATAGGCTACTTAACTATTTGGTCGCAAAAAGTTAATAGTCTTAGTATTTTCACAACTAAGCATACGGCCCGCCTGTGCTTACCATCGGGTAATAGTTTGCTATAAGGTTGCTTTAGTGTACGACCATAGTATACTAGGTATTAGAAAATAAACTAAATTTTGAAACTATCATTTTGTGGATCATACGATTTTATCCCCATTTGAGGATAGAAACAAACAACAGCCAGATAATGGCTAGGCAACACAACATCTATAATTTAACAAAAACTTATTGGTAATATTTACAACTTTTTTTAAATAATATGAAGTAATTATGAATGTATGTGTCATCAAGTTGGCTGCGTGCCATTCATGGCATAAAAATGAAAAATTTAGGTAGGTAGTTAAAATGGCAAACGTCCAAGAAATTTTCTAAAAAGTTATTTCAGAAAAAGAAATCCGCTTCACCCGGACTAACTCTTTATTTGTATGGGTGATCCCTTGCGGGTAGAAGTTAAAAACAGCTTTCACCGGCCGACGCGTTTGAATAAGTTTCACTGAAGTTTTATTGAAGTTGTAACCTTCGCAGCTTCGGTTCGGTTTGATATATGTACTTCTTACATTTGTAGTGAGCCGGTCCCGTCGTGGCCAAAGTTAGTGCACTCGTAAATTATTCAACCCCTCTTTGTATATGTGTACTTGTCGTAACCGACTGGTGTTCAAACTCACAAAGTCACATTGTGTTTTATTTATATTTTTGCTCTATCTATACAAATAATATATGATTTTGTTTTCACTTTAATATAGACTAACGAATTTTGACTGACTAATATTTATAGACGGGTCCTTGCTAACACTAAATTAGTTTCTAGTTGGTAGAAGCGAGAAGTTTTTATATTATATAAAATAACGGTAACTGCTTAATTAACATCAGGCGGGCCGTATGCTTGTTTGTCACCCAATAGTATAAAAAAATAGCTTATTATAAACAAATAGTGTTTTATAACAATCTAGCTTAATGTTATTGCTAAACTTAAATGAAAGAAAAAAAAAGCAGTAAAAATAAAATGTCGTATTTATAAAGTCTATTTTTTTGTTGCTTTTCTTTTATCGCAAAACAAACATTCATCATCATCATCATCATCTCAGCCTGATAATGTCCACTGCTGAACGTAGGCCTCCCTCATATGTCTCCACAATGGCCGATGTTGAGCTGCCTGCATCCAGTGCTTTCCTTGAGCTCTGATGATGTCATCTGTCCACCTAGTGAAAACAAACAAAACAAACATTAATATGGCCAAACTATTATAGCCTCGCAAAACTATGTCGTCACTAGTCAGCACCACTGTTTTCAGTCTAATTAAATATCATCAATGTTATAATGCAACTTAGTACTTTTCCAAACAATTTAATCAACAAAAATCGTCATATAGGGTATATGACGTCTTTATTGCTTAAATTCTAATTTATTATTATTTCAATAAATAAATTATTATTAAAAAAACTTTACGAGTGTTTTCTAATGGCAAAAAGCTTCCTATCTAAGTATAATATAGGTGCAATCTAGCGCAAAACGTCTTAATTTTTTTTTCGTCTTAAGAAATGTTTAAGAAGGGCCCGTCTATAGTTATTATTAGGTGAAATCTACCGAAATGCAAAATAAGGACTTAAGTCATCAATTGCCAAGAGACTTAGCGTACACACACAGTAGCAAATTACACTAAGTCTAACGACATTGCTTGCTTAGCGCTACGAGCGACTGAGCTACGAAACTCTACGCTTCAGTCTACGGCGCGAACAGTCTACGACGTATTAAAATAAAGGCAAAGTGAGTCAGTTTATTTCTTAGAAGCGGCCGCCAAGCTGATTTGAACACTGCAGATTTACTTTCATCGCTCGGTTAACTTTTATTAGAATTACTATAATCTAGATTGTGTGCCCAGAATTTTCTAGTTTCTTATTTTTAACCGTTTTCGAGAACGGAGGAGGTTCTTTATTTATCAGATTTTTTAAAATGTATGATTAGGCAACATAGGCAATTTTTTGTTTATAAACCGATTTCAATTATTCTTTTGCGTTGGGTTCGGTTTAACTCTAACGTGGTTGATTTTATTGTGTCTCAACTTAGACTTCGGAGATACAGGGAACTCATCAAAGTTGTGCAAAGGATAATGATTGAGATATTGGTAATTTATGACAATCTAAAAACTAAAAAGGTATCTACTTAACATGCCTACTAAAAAATATAAAAACTTGATTTTATAAAATAGATATAACCGACTTCAAAACAAAAGAAAACAAAAAATTTCAATTACAATTGAAGTCGATGCCATGGCTAAGTCCACTCTCAGTACCTTAGCACTAACTTTAATCGACTGGCCTGTTGGTCTAGTGTTTAGTGACAGTGACACCCTATCTGCTAAGCCGGAAGTCGTGGATTCTATTCCCAGACGGGACAAAACTTTGTATGATTCATAAATACTTGTTCCTAGTCTGGGTGTAATTTTTGTCCGTGAACTGTATATTTGTAAAGTCCCCCGCGACACAGGGTTTGTTCTATAGAGCGGGAGTTCTTAATTTTTTTTTTTTTTTATCTTTTGTAAAATTGAAATTCTTAGAACCAAAGCCATTAATTTATGTTATTAAAATGTATCACCCCTAATCCTCGCGTGAGACATGGCACGAAGTATGTTTTACATCGAAATAAGAAGAGTTCTTCGCTTATAGTAGATACGAGCGTGGGAACAGACCACATGCAGTGTTCGCCTTGGCAATATTAGTACGTTGCTACATAATGTTATCCAGTCTTGGTCATAAATATAGCACATAACCCCATTATTGTTGTAAGGAAGTGAATAGTGGGTTTCGTAAAACCACTACTTATTTGTGTATGGATGCTAAATGTTACAGTTTTTTAAGCTATTGCATAGCTTCTATCGTGGGACTTGGGCGTGGAGACCGAATCCAGAAATTCCGTAACGAAAATAATAATAATAATTATGTCAAATTTGTGTGAGGAGGTTTTGATCTAAGAGAATATTAATGTGAAAAAGATTATAGTATAAGGATTCTTAAGGAATTATTACAAGTATTTTTTATTTTATATTTTTATGAATCATTAAGAATAAAATTAAATGATTTAGATAATTCTGTAAAGTATTTTTTTATTTGTTTCGATACAAAAATCATACTAAAAAATATACAATAGCTTTACCGCGGCAGTCCCTGAGTGCCACACGTCTTTTTCTTTAAAGACAACGCCCACACTAGAGAACAAGCTCTGTGTAGCGGGGAGCTTTACAAACATACAATTAAGCGACACAAATTACACCCAGACTCAGAACAATTCTTTGTGGGTCACACAAAGTTTTGTCCTGCGTGGGAATCGAACTCACAACCTCGTGCACAGCAGGCGCATACTGCGGCCAATGGACTACTGAAGCAGTCATATTTTAGTTTTTTTTATACTACTTGGGTGGCAAACAAGCATACGGGCCACCTGATGAGAAGCAGTTACCGCAGCCTATGGACGCTTGCAAAACTATAGTATCACTTTCTTGTTGCCGGAATAATATCTCTGGAATAAAAAAACGTTTCTTTCAAAACGTATCCCTTAACTAAATGAGCGCTGGAGACTTATACTCACACACATGAACACAACTACACCACTGTGTGTCGTAAATTGGCTGTGGTCTTCTGTTAGGTGGAGGTCCTTCCTCAGTCGGGCTTTCTCACTAGTATGCTGCCTTACCTCTTTTAAGTATTAAAGTTATTGTAAATATTGGCGGCCCGCTCCTACTTTGCTTGGGTTAATCAAATATCCTTTTAAATAGGCATTTCCAAAAATCCTTTCTAAGTGATTACTTAGTTATGTAAGAAACTTGTGTTCCAAATTTCAGTTTCCTAGACTTAGTAGTTGCTTGTGCAACAATCAGGAGAAATAAAGAAGTGAAGTTTGTGAGCTCGTGACGTCATACGTGTAATCTCTGGATCTATTGAACTGATTTTGAAAATTCTTTTACCAATAGAGAGCCACGTTATGTGTGAGTGTCATTAGCTAAACATTAACCCATTAACTGACAATAACATTACGGGAACCTGAGAAATACCACCCGTGCGAAAGCCGGGTAGGCGGCTAGTTATATATCTAGTATTTTTAAAAGTGATCTTTTCTTGTGTTTTCGGACCAGCCACGCGGGTAAACTAGCCTACGTGGGTGGAAACCCACTCTTAACCTACTCGATGTTAAATGGTTAGCCACAAAATAATATATTTTTATCAATACCTTTCAAAACCCCGCGACTCAAATTAATACCCACCTTATCGAATTAAAAAAAGCCGTACAAAAAAGGTAAGTATAAAATTAATTTAATAAAATTGTTTAATTATTCAGAGCTATTGAAAGAATCAAGAGTAATTAAAACGTAATTAAGGACAGCGATGGTTTCAGGTGTCCATTCTAATCTCGTGTTCCAAGGGAAGGCAGGCGATCCGCCGCCGCCGGCATATTCTGAACATGAACAATAAATAAATGTAATTAACAAATAAATAAAAGGCAGCGTTGTTATATGAGATAATATACTAATATTATAAAGAGGAAAGATTTGTATTTTTGTTTGTTTGTTTGTTTGTATGTAATGGATAAACTCAAAGACGACTGGACCGATTTTAAAAATTCCTTCACCATTAAAAAGCTACATTATCTGCGAGTAACATAGGCTATATTTTATTTAAAAAAAAATAGGGGTTAATAATGCCAAGACCTCAGACAATCACTGACTAAATTAGTAACGCCTAATAAACGCCTATAAAATAATTGCTATTTCATTTTTTGTAGGCGCTAACATTTAACAATAGGTACTTTAATTCAGGTAATCAGGAAAGCAGCAGAGAAAAGAAAACACTCGACCGAATTTGTCTGGTCAAGATAAACTCAATAACTACCTAATAAAATTTAATACGATTTTCACCTGGTGATGGCGTAATTCTTCCATTATAGTTTTGTGAGTTTGAATTGGCTGAAGTATTACGATGATAGTTAAACGACTAGGGAAAATCTTGGAGGCAATGTTATTCCTAAATAGATCTAAAAAAAAGTCCATTATACTATGTGTCTATCAGCGACCACAAAAATTACTCACAGCGAAACGCGTGATCGGCCTCTGTCTCACCGGAATACTTAACTGATATATATTTTTAACTGACTTTTAAAAGATAAGGTTCCCTAAAATAATTGCATTGTTTTTTTTTTATCCCTAAACATCGTCATTTAAGGGCCGATTTGTAATATTCTTTTTTAAGTTATCGACAAAGCTCGAAAAATTGCCTCAATTAAGTGGCAATGGGTAGGGCATATAGCTCGCAGAACCAATGACCGTTGGGGCAGAAAGGTTCTAGAGTGGCGACCACGAACTGGAAGACGCAGCGTGGGCAGGCCTCCAACAAGGTGGACCGAAGACCTGGTAAAGGTCGCAGGCAACCGATGGACAAGGTCAGCTCAGGACCGACTGATGTGGAAAACCTTGCGGGAAGCCTATGTCGAGCAGTGGATGTCTTATGGTTGAGATAGAACTACTTCTGTGGCAAACAAGCATACGGCCCAGCTGATGTTAAGCAGTTACCGTAGCCTATAGACGCTTGCAGTACCAAAGGTATCACTTGCGTGTTACCAACCCATTTTTTACACCAGGGCCATAAGATGGGAGCAGAGTATCCATGGGATAGGAATACGTTTCTTTCAAAATTGATCCCTAAGTGAGCGTTGGAGTCCTATACTCACACACAGGAACAGAACTACACCGCTGTGTATAGTTATTTGGCTGTCGTCCTCTAAGGTGTTGGTTCTCTGTGGAATTCCTCCCCTATCTGAAAAAAATCTCTTAAAAAACATTTTGCAATTGAATGGATAGTTTTTCATATTGTTCTCATTAAAAAAACAGTTCTGGTGATCGGATCCGTAGGGAATTGAGAAACCTCTCAAATACTATCTAGGCATACTGCAATGAATCAAACAAATGCGTTCAGGAAGCATCAATTCGTTAGTGAAACTAATAAAGTATACTGCAGATGGCCAACTTCTCAATGATAAATAATTAGTCGATGGAGATC
This sequence comes from Trisateles emortualis, assembly GCA_947095525.1. Classification (NCBI taxonomy): domain Eukaryota; kingdom Metazoa; phylum Arthropoda; class Insecta; order Lepidoptera; family Erebidae; genus Trisateles; species Trisateles emortualis. The sequence continues at coordinate 10,909,542 of OX352736.1, read as the reverse complement.
AGACATAATGTGTAATTAAATGACTGTATCTAATCACATTCAATGAGCAAATTAAAATGATACAATTAAACTTATATGATTATACAGCTGGATATAGGCACCGAGACTTCGTAATTAAACAATGTACAAAAAAATGCATGGTTTCAGAGATATACATAATAATAGATACCTACATATATATTGAATTTACGTTGAACTCTCACCAATATGGTCGACTATAATAAATAGGGTTCAGTTTACTGGTTTTTTATTCAGCTTATGTAGAGTACTATATCTCTATTAATAGAATGATGAATCAAAAAGAATCTAATAACTATGCAGTTCAATTTCTGAAATCCTTGAGCACTACGGTGGATCATCCCTTTAGGAATTTAATAAATTTTTAGCTCACCCAAACTGTGTAACAGTATCTATCAGGTTCATCATATCAACCCATAAATGTCCCACTGCTGGGCACGGGTCTCCCCCATACACTTGGAGGGATATTAGCCTACTACACCACGCTGGCCAGACGGATTGGTATAGGGTTTTATTTTGAATTTTCCTTCTCTTGCAGTGGATATTGCCTGCCTGAATTACTCCTTTAGTCGACTCTTAGGACACCCTTGGGATAGATAGGGGTGGTGATATTTTGTATTCTTAATCCGTCACCACACGGAATCCTATCAGGTTAGAAGTGACCAATTTAAAACGAAATGTATGGATGCATAAATTTCTACAGGGCATAAGCTAAGCACAGATAGGCCATAAGATTGTTCACGTTTGCGCTAAGACAATTTGAAGAGAGAATATTTCTTTATGAAGTTTATTAATTGCAGAACCTTAATGTTCAACAGAAAAACGTAATTGACAAATCAACAAACGCACAGTTTAAATCACTAGACACTCAGATAGCTATTACGATATAGGCATCCGCTAAGAAAGGTTTTTTAAAATGTAACCGCTAAAGATGACAATCAGCCGATGAAAGTTTGTAGTTTTCAGATTTACAGTAAAAGACTGAACACGCGAACAAAGTCGCGGGTACAGCTAGTATGAGATATAAGTAAGTTATTTTAGACTGCAACGTGTGGTGTTTAGGTAATCACCTTAAAGGATATGATTCCCACTGTCTGTGTGAGACTGTCCTTTGTGAGAATCGAACCCACAACACCCGGCACGGTGTTGGTTGCAAGGTTTTTTAACCACTACGCGTGCAGGTTATGACAATATTCTTTCCGATGTAATTTTCTTTTACAAACCTTCAATTAGTGTAGTCGACTGAATAAGTAATATTCGAAAAATTTTATTTCAAACAAATATTTCGTAGATTATTACTACTTACTTTTATAGAGATCCATTAAGAGCTATTCAATTTAACCGAGCACTAAAACCCTTTCTACCTATTACACGAAGGACAGTGGTCGTACACAGTAATGACCATGTTAGGTAATGTTGCTACCGCCTACCGAGATAGATCTAACGCTATAGAATCGGTCACCGCGTTATCTGGAATAAGGAGGTTCTGAACAACGCGTGTGGGCTTTCCCACGCTACCCACCGCAGACATGCGACGTTTATTAAGCACTTCACGTTTTTGTTACCTGCCGAGAGATTTATTACTTTTAATTATTTTTCATTGTCCGCCTCCGTTATTCGTCTTAGAGGTATCGTATTAAATTATTATGCTCACAGCTATGATTTAGTGTTCAACACAACGTAATTTATGAGTAGTGAAAGACGTGACGTAGTTTTTGTCATTTTCAGTTAGGTAATTAAAAGTAGTAGGAAATGGAAAAACAACCCTAGAATAGAAAAATGATTCTTTAAAAACGCATTCTGCAATAACTGCTAAAGACCTGTACTCATGCACAAGAACACAACTATACCATTGTATGTAGTTATTTGACTGTGGTCTTCTGTAAGGTGAAGGTCTATCCAAAGCCAGGTATCTTACCTCTCTTCTTTACAATAATACTAGCTGTTAGCCGTGGCCCCACATCAGGCCCGTGATTGTCGGTTATTGCAGTAAATATGCCCTATGTTCTTCCCCAGGATACCATCTATCTCCTTGCCTAATTTCATAAAGATCCGTTAAGCCATTTAGTCGTAAAAAAGTGACAAACAAAAGATGTCGCGGGGGACTTTACAAACATACAATTAATGGACACAAATTACACCCAGACTCAGAACAACTCTTTCTGGGTCACACAAAGTTTTGTCCTACGTGGGAATCGAACCCACAACCTCGTGCATAGCAGGCGCATACTGAGGACACTGGACCACTAAGGCAGTCAATTGGATTTCATTCAAAATTAACAAACACGAATTAAACGAAACCAACCAGTCTAGATGTTTTCTCATTTCGGCTACGAAATCTAAATATCACGTCACGTCGTATGAAATATTAAATTAATATTATAAACAACTTGTATACAAAATAGAAAAGTTAAAACTGAAAGGCCTTCATCGGTATTCATGGCGGTCATAGTGGCGGTTCATTAAAATGCGTTGAACAATAAACGGTGAGCTCGCGGGACCTTTGTGAGTGTTCGAGTTTTAACCGCATTTCAATCTGTCGTTCGTTATTATTTGACTCATTGTTTGTGGTTACTGTACTGTAAGTGACTATGAGATTCTGTTTTAGTACAAATACAATTTAGCTGTCGCTGTCGCGCTGCATCTTGCGCAAGGCGAATACTCGCTGCGAATGCAATGCATGTGGCATGCTACTCCTTGCGATTTTTTTTGCTGAGTATGAAATTGCTGCAAATGGAATCTATCATGTTCAATTGACGGCTAAGGTGACCTCGCTACTTACTGCCCTGAGTTGGGGGTTCGATTCCTAAACGGGACAAAACTTTGTGCAGTCTGTAAATGATTTTTCCGAGTCTGTAAATGATTTTTCCGAGTCTGTATTTACTTTTTATCCTTGAACTGTTTTTAAAATCCCCACAATACAGGACTAACTTTATAGTGCGGGGTTTTAGAAAACAAATAAAATTATTTATTTATTTATTATTGCTGCGAGCTTGCTACGCGTTGCCATGACAACCCAGAATCGTGTAACGAGTTACTCACTTTGAATTCACATTATCAGGTCTATCCAGCATTTTCGGAACAATCGACTATAGGATTTCATGTAAAACGCACAAACCGTAGTCGCTACATGTGACAAATAGGCAGCATGTGGCTCACAGCGATCTATCTGCAACGAATAGATCGCTTCCAGCGACGTGTAACTTTAGCTTAATGATGTGTCCTGCGTAAACGATAAACGCTGTCAAGCTCGGTTAAGATGACCGGCTGTTAGCTGTAACCACTGGTTACTGGTTACATGGTGAACAGTAAAGTTGCTTTAAACATCTGTTTAAATGATAAACAGATGTTTTTAAAAGTCAGCAAACTCGGACGTTTAATCTCGAATTAGGGTGAAAACATAAGGTTTGTACGCGGTATACTTAAGAGATATAAAGAGCTTATAAGAATCATGCCCAGAAATAGCAATACGACTGTGTATATTTGTTTAACTGTGGTTATCTGTCATGTAGCGACTAAACTAGCGAGCAAGCCCGACTGGGAAAGAACCTCTACCTTACAGAAGACCACAGCCAAATAACTATACACAGCGGTGTAGTTGTATTCCTGTATGTACAGATCTCAAGTGCTCATTTAAGGATAAGTAAAAAAAAACGTTTTCCCATTCCAGGGATCCATCCATCTAAAAACCCTGGTGTTAAAAAAATGGGTCGGCAACACGCAAGATACCTCTAGTATTGCAGGCGTACATAGGCTATGGTAACTGCTTAACATGAAGCGAGCTGTTTGCTTGTTTACTACACAAGAAGAATAAAAAAAAAAAATATTTCCCAGTCAGGTTTGTCCGCTTGTATGCTGCTCTACCTCTATTAAATTAATGTTTCCAACAGATTTTTAATACAGTATCTAATTTAATTAGCCATAGTACCATTTCTCAAGACAAAACCAGACGAACATGTAGTTTTCATGTCGGATAATTTAATGGACATGTGACCTTGTTCTTGTGAATGTAACAGTTAATTTATGTGTGGGTTACATATCCACGTGCCCGCGACGACGACGCCCAAACGGTGTTCCCGTATCTCTGGGCCGGTTAGACCGCCCAACGGATTTCCATATGTTCCGTAAACGATCGTAAATTAACTAAAACTACTAAAGAATAATGTTATAATGATATTTTGTGTGGCTTTTAGAGATTAATGTTTTAATTAAACACTTATATGCAGGTAATTTTCTTCATAAAAAACTTTTTTTTTATATAGCATCAAGCCAATCTAATATATAAAAATCTCGTGTCATAGTGTTCGACTTTGAACTCCTCTGAAACGGCTCGATCGATTTTCGTGAAATTTTGTGTGCATATTGGGTAGGTCTGAGAATCGGATAACATCTATTTTTCATCCCACTAAATGTTAAGGGTACAAAATAAGTTTTTTATTTAATTTTTTAGACAGAAATTTTTGTTTTTATTTTTTTGTGATTCAGCATTAAAAAATTCATACAAACCTTAATTTTCACCCCTCTACGATCAACCCCTATTTTTAGTAGCAATATAACGTTTGCTGGGTCAGCTAGTATCGCTATAGGAATAGACAGAAGGGCATTGACACCAATATTTCACATGATAGTTTATATTTAAGATTCAATGTTTTAAACATAAACTGCGACATTTATTTAGCAGGATTTTTATGACATCTACGGGATGAAATTTGGGAGTACAACTTTAAAATGCGTCAAAGTCATAAGTCATCTCACGATACTAAGACTGGCCTTTACTTGGGTCAACGCATTAGCCTTGCAATCCAGCGTGGCAATGTCTTTTAGGCTTTTTCCTCAGAACTCATTCTCACTCATAGAGGTCGCGTTCATTGCCCATAAGTTTTATATTTTAATAATGTTGTAAATATCTTATGAAATAAATGTACCTACATACTTTTAAAATATCTGTTATTTAAATATTAAAACAAGCCTATGGCCAGCCTATGGAAGCTTGCAATAACTAGGGCGTCATATAAATAGAAGAAGTACACACAGCCACAGTTACTAAAGCAGTCGTGATTTAATTTTAATAAGCGATCTTTTTACCTAGCATCTTAAATTTAAAATTTACTTCCTCCTCTCATGGTAATCTATACTAATATTATAAAGCGGAAGAGTGTGTTTGGTTGAACGCGCTAATCTCAGAAAGTACTGGTTCGATTAGAAAAAATATATTTTTGTTGAATAGTGCTCCTAATATTTTCTTGTTGAATGGATAAATATCCAGGAAGGCTATAGGCTATATAACATCACGCTATGATCAATGGGAGCGGCGCTGTAGTGAGATATGTTGCAAAATCGGGGAAAATATTCCAAATTACCACGCGGACGAAGTCGCGGGCGACCCCTAGTGTCTATATTTATTTTAAATGTAGTTCTCCCCTATATGTTTAGATAAGGGTTGGTTTTGAGCGGCCGGCCACAACCAGTGTCTGACAACAGCTGCAGACGCAACTAATACACCTTAAATCTATCACTATCTACATTGCATTACAGAACTCGCTCTAAAAATATATGACGCAAAAATATAATGTAAGTAACTGGCCGATTTCCCAGCACTCGTGCTAGCTGGCAACACATGGGTTAAGATATTCGACTGAGCTCAGACACGGCCCATTCAAAAGGCGCTCTAAACGGAAGGATACGAGCCGTAAAATAGGATTTCATGCATGCGTTGCTTTGTGTGAACAAATATGTACGGTTGACAACTCACGACCTTTGCCAATAACCTCTAGTGAATAAAAAAAAAGGTTTCATATTCCGTATATTTTTCAAAATGTTCATTTATATAAGCTCTCGTGAATTGTGAAGCGAAATTGTGCAATGTTGAATTATTTTTAAATTATTTTTGTGAAGTCACTTGCCTTTACGTTGTACACGTTCTGATTTTTTTTTATTACGTATCTGATATAATGTGTTTGGCATAATAAGTATAATAAATAATTACTGCACGGTTGGTTCAATTGCTTAGGTAGTTACCTCGTCATTTATTACGTCGCGGCGTGTTGTACTTCGGTCCCCACGCGGGATAAAAAATTGTGTGATTCATAAATGGTTTTCCCCAGTTTGGGTATTAATTGTATGTTTATTAAGTCCCCCGCGACACAGAGCTTGTTCTCTAGTGCAGGAGTTGTCTTTTTAAATAATTGGGGACTGCCGATAAAAGTGAAAACTAAGTTACTTGTGAATTATATCGCCGAGCTATTAAATTATTATTTTTGAATATGGAAAGCGTCCAATGACGATGATGCGAGTTCCATGATTTTTGTTCATCCAATAAGTGCTTAACGCACCTAAATAAGTTTTCACTTCAATAAAAAATCAAAACATAGGAATATGTTCGTATTTTGAAATTGCTTATATAATTCACAATTCACGTCTCATATACATATACACAGTTATTTGCTATTTATATCTATTAAGTAGTAACGTTTTTAGTTTCTATGATATTAATTTTAATTCAAACGATGAAAACGATTCTTTCAAAGTGACGTTAAAATACATATTTTTACATTTAAATTGCAAGAAGCATACGGTAAAACGTCGTTAGTGCCGCGTTTCACTAGTACAATAAATGAACGACTTCATTTAGGATTTTCACAATTTAAAGCGTCTGAAATATAAATTCGTGAATGTAACGCGTAAGTATTTATTATTTAAAAAAGTATGATTATGATACAAATGGAACTTTTTTTTTTCTATTAGGAGGGAAAGACCTTTTGCAGATGAAATAATGGACGATCTGACAAGCCTAGCCTTTTACCACCGACGTCCTAACCGATCGACATGAATGAAAAATTTCCATGACTGTGAATTAAGTAAAAGAAATTATCATAGCATATAACAACAATAATATATTAATATTTAGGAAAGATAGAGCACCATACAATTGAGCTAGTCCGTCAAAGAACGATCTTTAGCCTAAAGAAAACCACAGCCAAATAATTACACATACGAATAGTTAGTTGTGCTCCTGTGTATGTGCCCATGCAAACGTTTTCTTATTATTTTATTACCTCGTAATATCCAATCCTTCTGAAAATGTGCCATTACTGTGTATTTTATTTTATACTAGGTAGCCCGCGGCTCCGCCCGTGTGATGTCGGATGTCGGTTATCGCGATAAAAAGTACCCTATTCGCTTTTCCAGACTAGGTATATTAATGCCAAATTTCTTCCAGATCCGTCCAGTAGTTACGTGAACAAATTATAATATTAGTGGGATTTGTTACATTGTAAAATATTTTTTTCTTTCTACCTTATTTCTTATATCAGTTTTACCTCTAACATAAGACCTGGCGTTATACGCTTTTAGGTAGGTAAGACTAAGACGCGACCGATGGTTTTATAGGTGGCAAACACGCATACGACCCGTCTGATAGTTAACAGTCACTGTAGCCTATAGAGGCTTGTAATACCAAGGTTTTCTGTTATAGACAAAGCTGAGATACAAAAAAAGTTTATAAAAAAAACGCATTCCTAAATGAGTACTGCAGACTTGTATTTATAAATTAACAGCCAAATAAGCAATTCCTTTAGTAAAATCCTACCAAATGAAACGTACACAAAAACGGTGCACATGAAGTGACTGTAAACAACATTTTTATTCAGCTCCAGTGACCTTCCATCGCAGATTCATACACAGAGTAGTATTCTCAGAGCAATCAGCAACACATACGTGAGTCTGTGCGTCCCGAGTGCCCCATTGCACGGTCGTTTTGAATATTGCATTAAGCGCTACTATCTCTACGACTCTTAGCATTGCTCTCTTACGTTTTTAAGTTGACCTTTTTGTCACTATGACTCTGAATATATTTTTAAATGCTACATAATAACATGAATATGTTATTACATAGGTACTACTATCGATTTTCTGTCAAAATATTTGAAATAAATGAGATAAAAGATTAAGTGGTAATAAACAGGGCGAATAGCTTGCAGAACCGATAGCCGATGCCATAAAGGCACTGGATTGTCTGACTCTGAAGACAAGTAAATAAGTCTCCATCAAGATGGACCAATGAGCTGGTGAAGGTTTCAGGCAGCCGATGGATGAGGACTGCTCAGGACTGAATGCTGTGGCAATTCTTTGGTAAGGCCTATGTCCAGCTGTGGATATCTGTTTGACTAAATAGATCGACTTTTCCAAATTTCACATTTCCCATGTGCGCAATATGCTTAAAAGAAGTAGGTACTAAAATTACTCGTCCTGATTAATGACATATTTATAGATAGATTCATTTGTTCTCATATTGAACGTCAAACTGCAATAAGCAGCCAGTAAAGATAGCTTCAATAAACTTAAACTGAGTATTATTCCACAGACAAAACAATAGGCAGTAAGGTATTGTCAAGAACATTGATGTTTCATCTTGCTATAGACATTGTTTGCATTTCGACTCCAAACAGGAGTAATCTAAGTTACTGGTTGGATTGTGGAGAACTTGGACGGAACTATGGAGCTAAGCGTATCCATTTAACTAATGCACTGTCCGACTATTGGTCTTGGTGCAAACGAGGCACTTTGTTCCACTGAGTAACATATTAGCAACGTTACTTACTCAACAGTGCTTAGTCTTTCTACTGTTTACAATGGTTGCTAGTTCGTAACTCTGCCCGCGCGCCGCCGACTTGCAAACTGCGATTGTCTACGTGTACCTAGGTACTTAGTTAATTATTATTACTTACCTTTAATAAGCTGGCAGTTTACTAGATAACATTTTCTATGTATCGCTTATCAGAAATATTTTCTATGTTTCGCTTATCTATACTAATATTATGAAGCTGAAGAGTTTGTTTGTTTGGTTGAACGCGCTAATCTCAGAAAGTACTGGTTCGATTAGAATTTTTTTTTTGTTGAATAGTGCATTTATCCAGGAAGGCATGTAAGATGGTATGTATGTTTATTATGTTGTAGTATCATATTATGGTAAGCATTTATGTAATCGTAATATGTATGTTTATGATTGTATACACAACGGAATTCATCTTTTCTTATTCAGTGTACACTTTATTTGCTCTATCTCTTTTCTTTTCCTCTGCCACAGTTAGGTTTGCTGGTGGAAAACTTATTATGAGTTAAGCTCGCCTTTGTACATGATATTTTTAAGTATTATTGTAATGTTCATTTGTGTGTACAATAAAGAATTAAACATTAAATCGTGTTTATCAGTTAACCGGTTGCTAATAGGCTTAGCCTAATAGGATCTGATAGCAGTATATTGTAATTTATCCCAAGATAACAAAACAATATCACTTTCTACGATTTCATTACTTTAGGAATTGGTTTTAAGGGAACGTTTTTCTATCCCACGGATACTCCACCACAAAACCTTGGTGCTATTTATTTTTTTTAGGAACACACAAGTGGTATGGTAAAATCCTCATATGGTAAGTAATTGCTTACCACCTGAAGGGCTGTATCCTTAATTGCCACCTAAGTAGTACTAAAAACGGTACTTACTTTTTTTTTATGAGAACTAGGCAACCGCACTAGAGAACAAGCCCTGTATCGCGGGGATTTTACAAACTTTTCACGAACACAAATTACATCCAGATTCGAAACAAACATTTATGGATCATAAACTTTTGTCTCGAGTAGGCATCGAACCCACGACCCGGCTTAGAAGTCAGTGTCAAAGTCAAAGTATAATCCTTAAAATGACAAAAATTAATTAAGATTTACACAAACGAAATATAACAAGCAAATGATAAATTGTGTGCGACAATTAACAGTGTTTAATCGTAAGTCGTCGAGTCAGTAAAGGTACGGCACACAAAACGGGCAACAGATGCGAGCATTAAAATTAACATGGCTGTTAATTGATGTAAACAACACACACAGGGTACTAATGGAAGTAAGGTATCACTCCATTTAATTGCCTATACATGTGCTGAGGTTACTACGGTAATTGGAACTAATAACGTTGCCAGGGACGCATTTGTACTACACACGTATATGCCTAAATTGCTTTGGAAAATTCGATGATTGTATTTAGTGAAAGTTAATATTTGAAAAAGGTGAGTGGTTTTGTAATGGGGACTAATTATAACTGTATGATGCAAATTTATTGAATTATTATGAAGTGTTTCATAATAATTCAATAAATATTCTATTTAGTGTTAAGCATTAAATAGTTAATAGCCTTATGCTGATCTCTTGATGGCAGTACTTTGTTGTTCACAGTAATTTTAATTTAACCAGTCTATAATAGTTCATCATCTTAACCCATATACGTCCCACTGCTGGGCACGGGGTGGTGACATTTGTATTCTTAATCCGTCACCACACGGATACTATATATAGTTAGTTATACGTGAATAATTGGCTGTCAGTGAAACTTACTGATTTTTGTCTGCTGTGTTTAGCTGTAAGTCTTCCATGGAAATTAAATAAATAAATAAATGAACAAGCGAGCGAAATTCATTGGAGCACTGTTTGCAGTCAGCTCAATGTATAATGTACAATGTACTTATTTAAATAATATTTGTATGCGTTTAAAAATGGCGGCACATTCTTCGTACAGACTATTTTATTATTAAGAACTTTGTTACACATGTTTCTGCGAATAATTTTATAATAATATTATTTCTATTTTAAGATCGGCCATTGTGGAAACAAATGAGTGAGGCCTACGTTTAACAGTGGACGTAATCAGGCTGAGATGCTGGTGATGATGATGAGCGAAGTACCCCGATACTACTAAAACAATCCAGCGTTTGTATCCATACTCATATTATACATGCGAAAGTAACTCTATGTGTTAGTTAGGTTGTTTGTTACCTTTTGGCGACTAAACGGCTAATTGGATCTTAATGAAATTTGGCAAGGCTATAGATGGTATCCTGGAAGGACATAGGGTACACGGGAAGCAGCTAGTATATTACTTGTATAAATGTTTATTCAACGATTAATCGAGAATCGTTGATCGGTACGTTGTAAAATTATAGGTAGGTAGGCGGATTTAAAAACATAATTAAAAATATAATTTTGCTGCAGCGCTGATATTCCTTAGTGAAGTCACGGTTGGTTATATAGGTAAAAAACCTTTTTATTGTACACCACACATTTATGATACAGAATATACCTAATATACCTTTAAATATGTGTTTGAGAATATTAGGAAAAAATGAAGAGAAAAAAATATTCGAATCGGTTCATAAATGACGGGGTTCTGCGATAACAAACATTTAAAAAAATACACAAAAATTGATAACCTCCTCTTTTTGAAGTCGGTTAATAAGGTCGGAACATGAGCCAAATTGCTCAAGGAGGGGTCGCGAGTTAACAGTTCGGGCAAACTACTAGTCTATGGAAGTTTAACTGTATGATAATTGTAAAAAAAACTGCTATTTTATTTTTTTATACTACTTGGGTAGCATACAAGCATCCGGCATGATGTTAAGCAGTTCCCGTAGTCTATGGACGCTTGCAATACTAGCGGTATCACTTGCGTGTTGCCGACCCTTTATTTTTACACCAGGTCTTTAAGATGTAATAATATCCCTGGGATAGTAAAATGTTTCTTTCAATACACTTCCCTAAATGAGCGCTGGAGACCTGTACTTCACACACAGGAACACAACTACACCGCTGTGTGTTTTTGGCTTTGGCCTTCTGTAAGGTGGAGGTCCTTCCCCATTCGGGCTTGCTCGCTAGTATGGTGCCCTACCTTTCGCCATTGCAAAATCATAAATAAAAGCTTTCACCGATATATCTTAGGGTTGTATAAATGTGCGGTATGAACATTAAGCTGGAATGCAATGCCACAGGTCGTCGTTTTTACGCTCCCTTTAATGTTATTTCCACGTTTATGACACTATAAAGACGATACTGGCCACTACGCGTAATGAAATCTTGTGTTCACTGTTCAATACCTTCCAGACAGAGAAAACACTAAAAAACAAAGGTATTATGTCTCAGCTAATATTTCTTTTTTAAAATCTCTTAGGACACTTTTTATGTGGTTAGACACATTGTTTTTTATAACAGTGCAGAACTTACAGCATATTGTTTGATAGTACTCTCATAATAGTCTCACACACACACATACACACACACACACACACGCGCGCACACACACACACGCACATTTATACCAACGTAATATTAAAATAAATAAAAGTACAAAATATTAAATTTAAATAAAATAAACTGAACTGTATTGTGTCACAAACCTGTTTACTAACTTTATACTTGTAATATTGTTACTTTTATTCAACAGAAAAGGAGTATACATATATCATGTATACTCTTTTTCTGTTGAATAAAAAATATTATTATATACCTAAACAAAAAGAAAAAAAATGCTTACCTATAGTCTATAGTCCACCAGTAGCCTATAGTCACTTGCAATTACCAATAATACCCGAATATTCTATTCGATTCCACTACCGTTTATTCCATTTGTCTAGGCACTGATATAGCTAGCGACCGTAGGTTACTGAAGTGAAATTTCTTTAGGCGCGTTGAGTACTTTTTGGGTGAACAAAAATCATGGAACTCGACGACAATTCACAAGTTTCTTAGGTTTCACTTCTATTGGCAGTGCCGAAAGACTACCCCGCATTTTTTTTAATATTGTACTTATAGTATCACCACAGTGTAAAGAACTAAACTCTTTTAGTTTCTAAGACTGAAGTTTTACTATCTCTTTCATATGTTCTGAGATCACTGAAGTAGTATAAACTAAAGAATTAATTTGATAGATAGAAAATACTAACACAATTTTATTTTAACACATTTATAAAAACATCTTCCTATATGAAGAAAATAAAAATACAAATAAAGGCAATTTTATTGATGGCGTTCAACCTTGTTACTTTGACGTCAATGAATAAATAATTTAGAGTTTTACTTTAGTACACGAAATATATAAACTATTAGCGATAAGTAAACACATCTATAAAACTACTACTAGCTGTTTACCGCGGCTCCGCCCGAGTGGATGTCGTTTGCTGCGATAAAAACGAACCTATCGCCAGTCCTTTTCCAGGTACCACCTATCTCCTTGACAAATTTCAATAAGATTAGTGTAGCCGTTTAGTCGTGTAAAGGCAACAAATGAACAGAGTTCTTTTTTTCCATTTATTAACATTTTAAAAAGTCTTATAAAACATGTTGTAGGTATAACTTAACATATAGTTACTTTCGTATTTATAATATTAGTATGGATGAGAAAGTTTGAATGTATGAATATTTGTTAGTTAATCATAATCACGCAATCACGGAACGGCAGATCTGGATGAAATTTGGCACAGGGATAGGCTATAGTTTTGTTTTTGTTTTTTGCGGCAAAAGATGAAACCGCTGGCAACAGTTTGTAATATACATAAATAAATCTACGCTGACAAAGTCGCAAAAGCTAGAATACAATATTGACCAATATGTATCAATGTATAGGTCGTTGATACTAGCGTATCTATAGACACACGAGTATTTGCATACAACGCAGTTCATTGCGTACATACGTCCCGCTTCACTAGTGTAGTCAGGTGTTTCGGTGTACGTGGGACATATTGTGTACATCCGTAGAAATCGGAAGAACAACGCAATAGAAGTGGTATAGCTGCTTTATTATACATTTATAGACAGCTATATAATAAATGTTTAAAAATGAGATCAAGCTAAATACATTGTCATTCAAGTACTTCATAAATGTGAATTATGTTCACGTATTAAGATCATTAATGAGGTACTAAAAATTGTTAGAGTAAATACGGGAAAGAAAAAAAAGAAACTCCACTTCGATGTAGACAACAGACATGCCATAGGTACCCTACAGATATAGAGAATTGAGCCTCTAGACAAGTGGCATATGCGTTAATCGAATCGAAAAGTCAGAAAATAAAATGTATGGAATATGACGTGAGTCTACGATTTAATGTCGTAAACTTACGTCAAATCCCATACATTTTCTTTTTTGACTTTTCCATTCGACTATCGCTTATGCCACTCGTCTAAAGGCTCTGTACATTTTTTACCACGCGATTTATTTGGATACGTAGCATAGCAATGCTACGTATCCAAATGTAAAATTAGTATTATGAGTCCGCTTGTGCCTAGTGTAACCTGGTTGAAACGTCGAGCAATATAAAGGTTAATACCAAAAGTATATATTACCCGGTGCCTTGCCTGAGCGACGAACGCGACGAGACGCTGCAAACGCTACAAATGCTAATAGAGATAGGGCACCATACTAGCAAGCAAGTCCCAACCAATTAGGCACTGTGGAAGGACCTCCATCTTACAGTAGACTACAGCCAAATAACTACATACAGCGGTGTAATTGTTTTTGGGTGAGTACAGGTCTCCAGCGCTCATTTAGGAATGTGTTTTGAACGAAACGTTTTCCTATCCCAAGGATACCCCATCTTAAAGCCCTGGTGTAAAATAAACGAATCGGCAACACGCAAGTGATACCTCTATTCTACGAATATATCCTCTCTATTGCAAGCGTCCATACGCAGTTACCCTCGGTAACTGCTTCACTGCAGGCAAGCTTGTTTGCCACCGAAGTAGTATAAAAAGAAGAACGCGATTAAAACTATTATTGTATATGTAAAACTTTGTCCCATTTATAGAAAAATAAAACTGTCACTAGAACGTTTGAGTAGGCAACACTACGTATAACACATGTCATCTTTGCACAACGCCCGCATACACTCAGTTATCTAACATTCACGATGCTCTGTACCGATAGTTCGACTAAGTAGATATCTCCTACACACCAGTACTATTTACCCATTAGTTACTTAAGGGTATTACCTAACACTCCAACCACTGTATTGCATATTGATATTCAATTATTGGTAAAGCTAGAATGGCTAACGTTAGTAATTGTAGATTCCGTGCGTGAGTTATATTTTACTTTTCTTCTTCCTCTAAATTATTATTATTAAACGAAGACATTTTATTGTATAATTCATTGTAATAGATAAAAACAAAGAGTGTCTAACTGATTTTAAAAATTCTTTAGCCTATAGATAGCAACATATTCACTAAGTGACAAAGGCTATATTTTATTGTTTATAAATAGAGATTCCAAAGAAAACTTTAAAATATCTATGCACCTGTGCGAAGCTTCTTTTTTCATGAAATAAAACGTTTTTTCTATTAAATAAGATACTAGATATGAATGTCAATAAATGTATTTTCTTTCTTTTAGAATAAGTGTGTATATTTTCTAAATAAAATAATAAATATTCTACGGTATAACCAATTCTTGACAAAGTTTAATGGAAATCGGCTCCAGATGTTTTTAGAACAGATTTCGGGTAGATCCTTTTTGGGTATATAAATTTATTTTTTTTATTTTATAAAATTAAAAACCATTATAATTATAAAAACTGCATTGATACATTTATTTATCAGTGTATGCAACAATGGCACAAACAGATTCATACACAAAGGATTCTACAATAACAAGGTAAAAACACCAAAGTAAAAGTAACTCAATATTTTGGTAAGAACCCAAATAAATAAATGAACCTTATTGTACGCTACTTAACTGTTAATTTAACCGTGCTCAACGTCATTATCAGAACATCAAAGTATCTAATAATTCCTGAAACAATAAAACAAATCTAACACATTCTAATTTTAAATACACTTTGAACTAATTTCAGGTTCGAAAAGCTAAAATAATACAACTTATAAAAGGTTGGGGCATTAGAGGGTTAGTTATGGAACATTCTATTAAATAAGTTCGAAGTTTTATGAGTAGTTAATCTATGTTACGATTAAGCGATGGTAGCCGAGTTAGAAAGTAGCCGACTTGTCTCTCATGAGGTGTGAGTTTGATCTCTACCTGTAGTAACAATATGAATTTCACTTTGTGGAATTTTTATATACGTGCCAATCAAATGATTTACCAACTCGCATTAGGCCAGAGGCAACATGTGGAAAGTAGACCTGTGCCCAACAGTGGGACATAGATTTTTAAAGTCAACTACCCCACCAAGGAACAAGCCCTGTCATTTACAAACATGCAATTCACGAACACAAATTATAACCAAATGAATCACACAAAGTGTTTTCTCCCGTGTGAGAATCAAACCCATGACCTCCGACTTAGCCAGGGTCACTAAACATAGACCAGGTCAGTCACATAATATATGGGTTGTAAATATTATTATATAACATTTATATCATCATTTGATGTAAATTAATACAATCATAATGGTTGTCAAAGTATCGTACGACGCCCTCGAGGCAGGCAGCGGTAATGTAACAAGGTTACGAATTTGTTATCCCCGTGGGAGTTAACCCGCTGCCGGCTTATCCCTACCCCGCTCTCTTCATAGAGGTTCTTAATAATATTTCTTCATGATATTTCCCACTTGAGGATACGGGCTTGTGTTAGATTTGTTAACTTATATCTCGCTTGCTTACACATGTTTTTGTTACCTAAATACTTTCCTGCTTTTATTTTGTACAGAAGAATCAAATGTATCCCAGCTTAACCTAATAAGAAACGATGATTTATATATAAAAAAAACCATTTGTTTTCTCTTAAATATATTCATAGGGATAGACTTAAGTCTATGCCTAAGAATTAATAGTAATTAAAATTAATAAGTCTATCCCTAATTGTATGTTAACATACATTAAACTATATTATACATTTGTAAGATGCTATGATGTTTTAAAAGAAAATCGGCTTTGGAAGTCACCAGGCCCAAAGAGAGAGAGAGCCAGGATATCAAACATTCATATTTGAACAAAAATCGTGAGCTTTTTAAAACCAGAGATTTTTTTTTCTAAAAGTGAATGGTTTATTTTAAAGAATCTGTAAAACTTTGTTGTTTTTACTTTAATTTTTAAAAAAAGCACAGAAGTTATTTCAATTTTTAAAAGTCAAATCGTTAAACTTTAAAAAAAGGTATACTACACCTTTTCTTTAAATGTTTAACGATTTAAAAAATCTTTTGTTGACGATATTGTTCTATATATTTTATGTACTTACCTAATATTAAAAGGAGCTTTTATTTTAACTTAGAAATTTCAATGTGGAAGAGCACCCTCCCAATTTAATACAAAATATATTGACAGGGTTTGCCTAACAAAAAAAAAATCAACACAGCCAAAACTGATAAACCGTAATTTTAATTAGTTTAGATCATCATCAAGAAAACCTAGTCTGAAAATAACATAAAAATATATATTTTTTTTTTTTTTTTTTTCACATGGCCTATTCGTCTATAGAAGACCCACCATAACTAAGAGTAAGCAATACTTAAAAGTACTTCACCTTTAAATATATATCGGGAAACACGCTTAGAATTGAAAAGTAGTTTAAAAGAGTTAGCTTTATATCAAGTATAAAGTCAGAGGTGACATCGTTGAACACGTATCTGCGCTAATCCTTTACCTACTCCAGTGGAAAGTGTTGCCATCCTCCAATATCGAAACTACAATAAATGTATTACTGATAAAGTATTATTGTATCATTTATTTGTTGTATATTATTGCATTATTCATTAATATCATTATTATGTTAGCCAAAGGACATCTACTGCTGAACAACGAATCCTCCCCAAGAATGTTAACAGCATTTTTTGTCCGTACTCTAAAACATTTCTGTCCTAATGGCCATTAGTATGTAACCTCCCTATACCATTTTATTGAAGGCAATCCTTCGAAATATTAGATATTACATATTTGTGATCTATATATTATGTGACTTATTTTATAATGTTTTGTATAATTCATCAAATGAATTAAAAATAGTAAAGGTATTATATTATTTACAACAACTATATTTTTCTGTTATATGTTTTGTGCCCGATACAAAAATGTGTATAGTTTTACCTCAACTTCAACTATGAATAAATTACAAACCTAATTTTATTGCCACAATCAAAATAACAATAACTGTAGCTAACCTGTTGCTTAAAAATATTTCCATTAAAAAGTTCCAATCAAATAATATTTTATTCACAACAAAATTGTAGCTCCCATTCGCTTTAATTTTACACTATATAAGGTAAAAGTTATTATATAGCAACCCTTACAAGGAGAAGACTCAAGTTTTGCTTCGCCAGCATTTCACACGGCGTGTTGCAAGTATTGTACAATTTCTAACTCGACTTCCCAGTTGTGTATGTGTGTACGTTTTTCACTTGTTATGTACGAATGATAAAAACGTGCGACGACTTGGAATCTACGATCAAGTTATGATGTATATGGACTGATATATATGTGACTGAATATGAAAGTTTTTCATGTTCTATCAGCTTGATATATCTGCTGTTAGCTTTTATTGAAAGGATAAACATGTATACACAGGAAATTCAATTTACTAACATACATAAATAAGACTGAGTTATTGTTTGATATTGATCTGTTGGAAGTATAACGAAAACGTGTTCAGAAATTGTAAGTATATCTATCTCTATTTAGCTGATAGACGCTCGCTACTGAACAAAAACTAGGTACAACATTTGGTTCTGAACTCCTAAGTTATCCTCTAGTATCTAGCTGCCCGCGACCTTCACGAGGTCGTTGGTCCACCTCGTTGGAGGACTGCCCACTCTATGTAGTTCTGCAGTGTTTACTGAAAGACGCGACGTGGGTAGGGCTTGAAATGTATATTTTAATGGAAAGACTTTATTCCATTAAAACTCAGTCTCAAAATTAATAACAGCTTTAGACGACACAGTTCAGTCTACCTCGTTTATTTGCCAAGCGATTTTTTTTTTTGCAGCTATTGGCAAGCTTTTGTACAATCAATAAAAAAAATGCCAAAGACAGTCAAATTTTAACCGCCAGGTGACTTCTAGTTAATATAAATCACAAAGCAGTTAACCTCAGCTTACAAGATACAGTAAAAATTAAGTATAAATACGTTGGCAGTACAAGCCCGCTCAAAGTTTTGGGCGGTTAACTTTTCTACTCTCTTACCCATGCCGGGATTAAATTTTAAACTTCTACTGACTATCCTCATGAAGTTGAAATGAGTTAAATTTATACACTGTGCTTACACTGCTTACGAATTTAACTTGCACTTAGTGTCACATTTATATTAAGATATCTGTTTTGTTGCTGTACTTCTTTAGTTTTGTATTGTCCGACTAGACTGTGGTTGGACTAGGAAAATTTACGTCAATACTTTTTCTTGTATCAGTTTTGGAATATACATTTATGGAATGCATACTCGTAATTATTTTGCCCATGTGGATATGAAACCTGCAACACTTGGCGAGCTCTGGTGGCAAGGCAACCTTAACCACTAGACTACTAGTGCCGTGTTCTGAGACTGAACAGGGAGTCTTCCTACGACTAGGACCACAGTAAAACTAGGACCGCGCTCCCAAATGCCTGGACTGCAATTGGGACCACTCGTAGAATAAACAAAAAAATCTATTGTTAAATTCAAATTCTGGTACAGTTAACTAAAAAAAACATTGGAAACAAAACTCCAAAAAATATACTAGAGGTGTAATACTTTAAAAATCATAATTTACCCAACATGCAAATATATTCATCAATGAAAAACTGTTTCTACCCACATGAGGTATGTATGTATGGACTGACGCAAACTGATTAATTGATGCCAAGGCTGATAGTTTTTTTCCTTTTTTTAAAATTCACGGGTACAAATTGCATCCAGACTCGGAATAAACAGTAATGGATCACACGTCTATTGTAAGCGCCCATAGACTACGGTAACTGCCTACTACGGTACCATCAGATGGGCCATATGCTTGTTTGCTACCTTGGTAGTATAAATAACATAAAGCTTTGTCCCGAATGGGAATCGAACCCACGACCTTTGGCTTAGCAGTCAAGGTCACTAGCTACTAAACCAACACGCCAGTCGAAGTTAATTAGTTTAAAAGTCCTAAAAATCTTTTATTTTATGCAGTGTATATAATAATAATAATAATATTTTCAGGACAACTCACACATCGCTATCTGATCCCAAACTAGGCAAAGCCTGTACTATGGTAACCAGACAACTGATAAACATACTAATATATTTCTAAAATACATACATATTATAGATAAATAACACCCAGACACACCGACAACCGATGGAGAAGAAGGTTCTCGAGTGGCGAGTACGTGCCGGAAAACGCAGCGTGGGACGACCTCCCACTAGGTGGACAGATGATATCATCAGAGCTGCAGGAGAGCACTGGATGCAGGCAGCTCAGGATCGGCCATTGTGGAGGCATATGAGGGAGGCCTACGTTCAACAGCGGACATCAGCAGGCTGAGATGATGGTAATGATATATCGATTAATATATCATTATCGTTTCGTACTTCAATCCATCAATCATCAATTAAGTCTAAATTCAAATCAATAGCAATATTAACAAGTAACAAAAATATAATCTACGATAGATAAACAAGGGAGAACAACTGTGGATAGCAAGTGGCAATCTTCCCTCTATTATGTAATCGATTGGTGATGTTATTGCACAAGTTTGCGACTTTATTGATAGAGTTGCCAAAGTAATGGCAATATACACTGTTATATTCTATTTTACTGGCAAGAAATAAATATTATATTAATAATTCGTCATATTTGTATCTTGATGGAGAACTCTTCAGAGAAATAATGTTTTTATTTGAAAAAGTTTTTCTTAGTTTGCTATTTCCTTTCAATCCCACCAACATAAGTCGCTGTTAGCGATGATGCTGATTGTATGTACATACATACTGTATAGTAACTTTTATTTTTTAATTATAATAATTATGATGGCGTTCAAAAAGTTGAAAAACTGCTTTAAACTTTAACTACCTATGAAAAATGTCACACTAAAGCAAGGGATCCAAAGTTGTTTCCAGATAACGTAATATTACATTGCATAATACTTATATTGGACTAAAAGACAATCTCTCACAACTATATTGAGGCACGCTAGCAAACAACTTAGGCTCTCAACACATCTTAGCTCGGTAAACATAATTACTACCGAATAGCCTCAGTTATTACATCGAAGGTAAGCTTTGTGTAACATCTAAGTAAATTTGTAAGATACTGTTATTGTAACGAAAGAAATCGGGGAGGCACCGGGAAGGGAAGGCTCGGAGGTCTGCCGGCGACAAATCACTACTGCCTTTAATCGTCTTGAAGAAAATGGCTTCGGTGCATTTCATCGGTCGCTCTAAAGAATTTCTCTTTTTAATATGAGCATCGATTCCAATTACAAAAGATCAAAGAATCGCCGCGCGGCCCACTTCGTCTTTGTTCAAACGAAAGATGAATTATTCAGAGAGCTGGAAACGTTTCAATTGGCCAGCTATAAAAAAGGAAACGGTTCGTTGCCTCTTCCACTAAATTAAAATTTTTCTTTATTTTCGTTTTTAATAAATGTTTTAGGGCCATATTAATTTGGGATTGTGTCTATTTAATTAGTCACATTGATTATATTTACTGTGATTTATTGAAAGGAAAGTTTTATGATTTCTACTAGACAGCAGGGAGCTGTTATCTTGATAGAAGATTTTACATAAATAGATTTACATAAAGAATAATACATAAATAATGCATTGAAGTGCACACTAAAATGAGTTTTGTTTGTTCACTACTCAAAAGTTCTAGCAAATAATGTCCACCTTTGTGGACATATTACCTATGTATTTTTTTTTAAATTGTTCTTGGTATATTAGGAGTTGTCAAGCAAACACACGCAACTGAAATATAACTTTTAAGATTTAAAAACATAATTAGCAGTCATTATGACCGACTCTGTATAACACAATGTTTAAGAATTCTTGTAATTTTTAACTGGAGCAGATTTATAGCGGCGACACCTGCCGTGGTGATTGAGAGAGCAGACAGGCCGTACGCGAAATTATTAAAGCATAATTTATGCTCGCAATTTGTACGTAACTTAAATTCGTTCCTTGTGTCATTCATCACCCCATACCCGGCTACGATTCATTTTAACAATCACCTGTAAAAACGTTTCGGATTACACGAATTATTTGATATACGTTTGTAATTAATTATAAACGTGAAGTTTAATTTCAGTCGCTATCGTATAGTCCAGGTCAACATATGATATTTTGTTAGGTATAGGTACTGTAGTATTGAACGAAGATAAAACATGTACAGAAACATGAAACTAATTAATTTCTACATCATTTTTGTTTTATTTTTGTTGCCAAACAACGCCAATTTAATTTCATGGATGTAAATATGGTACCGCAGGCTTGTAAACGCGGACGAAATTTAACGTGAAAACTTTATTAAGATTTGGTTGTAGATATAGATAACTTTTCCGTCAGTGACGGCGCGTCCGCTTCCTGGCGTCGCCTTCCGCCGGGGAAGCCCCCTCGTTAATTTTATTTTTGTAACGCTTCACTTAATCCATTACCGGTTTTGGAATCGCTTAGAACTCGCCCGCCAATAGCGGCGCTCTCCACAAAACTTATTTCTTCTTTAATATTCTTTCATTACGAGAAATTTTTATTTTCCGTTCAAGACCGCGGCCGCGCTCTGAAGTACTTTCCAGTCATAACCTAGTATCGGCTAGTGTACAATAAAACCTAATTATTATTCAAATCAAGCCCCCTTTTGTTCATTCATGGGCTGCAATAAAAATTAAATTATACCAAATTTTATTATCTTCCTCTTCGGGCTCATAACTCAGTGAAAATATTCATGAGGAAACTTTTTAACTAGAGATTTGTAATTGTTCTGCAGTTTTTTGTGGACGTATTTTTACATTGTTGAATAAAATTATAAATACAGATGTGTACCGATACTACGTCTTGGTGACGGTTGCCGAGATAACATGAAGGAAGTCGAGTAATATATATTTTATATACTTACACAAAAAAATACTTATAATTTTACCTACTGTTTATTTTACTTGTACCTGTTAACTAAAAATATTTTATTTGTAGGAGTTTACCAAAAGAATTTACATTACCACGCTGGATCGCGACGCTTATACGTGGGCACAGGTACAAGAACAAAATAAGTTATTTTAGAATATAATATTCTATTAGAAAGCGGTATTAGGTAATACCACGGTAAAGAAACTTATACTCACAAAACGTGATATTAATAGAGGTGACAAAGGGTTGAAAGCACTCGTTATAACTATACATTATAACAATACTATCCTTCTAACCGAATTTCCTAACTACTCTTGACGAAAACAAGCCATTTGCGCGGTAGATATTATAGTGCTCAAGTGTGTGCGCGCTTACACCCCCATGCTTGCTTTTTAAGATACGCGTACGATTAAGTTGTGGAATGAGCTTCCTGCCGAAGTTTTCCCGAGAGACTATAGCATGGGGTTCTTCAAGAGAGGAGTTAGAAGGTTTCTAAAGGGTCGGCAGCGCGCGAGTGATACCCCTGGTGTTGCAAGCGTCCATAGGCTACGGTAACTGCTTACCATCAGGCGGGCCGTATGCTTGTTTGCCTCCTTGTAGTATAAAAAAAATAAAAAAATACGGGGGCGTAAATAGGTACCTATAGTTGAAACTTCGGTCATCAATTATGAATTTATTGATAGAAAAATCAAATATTGTATTTTGGCTTGACCCAAAAATCAAAGGACCACTAGACCGATACAGTCTCATTATTATTTTTTTTTTTTTATACTACTTGGGTGGCAAACAAGCATACGGCCCACCTGATGTTAAGCAGTATCCGTAGCCTTTAGACGCTTGCATTACCAGAGGTATCACTTGCGTGTTGCCAACCCATTTTTTTACACCAGGGCTTTAAGATGGAAGTAACCCTGGGATAGGAACACGTATCTTTCAAAATGCATTCCTAAATGAGCGCTGGAGACCTGTACTCACACACAGGAACACAACTACACCGCTGTGTGTAGTCATTTGGCTGTGGTCTTCTGTAAGGTGGAGGTCCTTCCCCAGTCGGGCTTGCTCGCTAGTATGGTGCCCTACCTCTCTTAAAATACTGAAACATCTTAAATCTTAAAATATTTGTTGCGAATACTGAAACATATCAATACAATATCAGTAAAATGGAAAATTACGTCATAAGCCTTTTGTTAGCATTTTCGTTTCATAAACAATAATTATTGATATTTGTACTTCATTATTTCTATCAAGTAAACCCTCCATTTAAACCAATATTCTATACTACGATTAGATCCACATCAAAGGGGAAGACATGGCATTCGAATACGTAACTATATCTGATACCTATGTTACGTAAACAACTCAAAGCTTTGATCTACTGTCCCTCTTTGCCTAGTGTCCTCCTACGTTTACACTTCAAGCTTGTACTGAGGGTAATTTTCACCCGCATCTACTCTGTGACGTCGTATTTCAATACTCGGTATGCATCTAACATGAGATAATCCTATAGTAGTCCGTCTATCGACTTCTTTATTGACATTATAAATGCCATACTAACTATGTTTGTTTGTTACCTTTTCACGAGTAATTTAAAAGAGGTAGAGTACCATACTAGTGAGCAAGCCTGACTGGGGAAGGACCTCCACCTTACAGAAGACAGCCAAATAACTACACACAGTTGTGTTCCTGTGTGTGAGTACAGGTCTCCAGCGCTCATTTAGGGATGCATTTTGAAAGAAACGTATATAGGAATACGTTTCTTTCAAAATGCATCCAGCGGTACTCCCATCTTAAAGCACTGGTGTAAATAATGGGTAACCAGAGGTATCACTTGCGTGTTTCTAACGCAAGTGATACCTCTGGTATTACAAGCGTCCATAGGCTACGGTAACTGCTTAACATCAGGCGGGCAGTAAGCTTGTTTGCCATCCATGTAGTATAATAAATAATTTTAACAAAAAAAACCGACTTCAGTACGGCAAGTTGTAAAATTTTCAAATATTTGTTTGTTACAATCGAATAAAATCGACTGAGCGTCGGGCTGAACACAGGTCAAGTAGGTATTAAAAGCAATATTTAATCTGTGCAACCCGCGCTCAATTCATTCACGTCATTATTTCTTATTAATAGTTGCTTAGCAACAATAACCGAAACTTATCTAATCGCCATCAGTAAAATACTTTTTTTTTTATACTACCAAGGTGGCAAACAAGCATACGGCCCGCCTGATGGTAAGCAGTTACCGTAGCCTATGGACGTTTGCAACACCAGGGGTGTCACTCACGCGTTGCCGACCCTTTAAAAACCTTATAACTCCTTTCTTGAAGACTTATATACTTATTATTGAAAAGTTCAGATAGCCATCTGTGGTCTTCTTCATCAGTTTTACTTTACCAAATTACACTTTCTGAATGCAAATGATTGATTAGTTGTTAAAAATATTGAAATTGCTATATGTGTGCCTATAACTTTTGAGGAGTTCCCTCAATTCCTCATGGATCCCATCATCAGAACTTTCTTTTGATAATAATGGGACCAAACTGGAAGTATGTCCAGTCAGACAAAAAAATATTTTTTCAAATCGGTCCATAAATGACGGAGTTATGCGGTAACAAACATTTAAAAAAAAAATGAACGAATTGATAACCTCCTCTTTTTGAAGTCGGTTAAAAAGAAAAAAAATACTAGCGAGCAAGGGGACAAAAACTTGTGTGATCTATAAATATAGATCACCGTGTGGAGATGAAATCCACAACACGCCACGCAGTGGTAAATGGCGGGTTAACCATTTAAGCAACTGAACCAACAGGGCAGTATAAAAATAAAAAGTACCAATCTAGCCTATCTGTGTAAAAAGGCTTATGCCTGTAAACTCATGATGCGGACTGACGAATATTGCTAAACGGACCGCTTTTCACATGAATAGATTTATATAGAAACTAATGATATTAATCGAGCTAATGTATTATATCGTCAATACTATTGTACTGTTTAATATGCTACAGTAATAAACTAATAATCTACATTCATTAGTGAATACAAATTGTGTCTCAATTAGTATGTGATATAGCACAATAATTGGCGTTTATCCCAAACTAATTGTTTAGAAATTAGGCTTAAATTCAATTGATAAATTTAATGTATGCATGACATATGTGTCATATATGTACTCGTATGTCATTTGGGAGTAAATCTTGAATTAATAATTTACTAAGAGATTATTTACTGCTTGATATTGGCAGAATCATCATCATCTCAACCAAATGGAGTCCACTGATAGCTAAAAGCAGCACCTAGATTGATGGACACATAAGTTTTGTCCTGTGTGGGAATCGAACCTACGACCTTCAACTGCTAAGTTCATCAAGGTCACTAACCACTAGACCAACAGGCCTGTAGAAATTGTCAGAATAGCTGATATGTATTTTGAAAGACATCTCCTGCACTAGGTAATTAGCTTTGAGCCACAGGGGACTTTATATACTGCTTATAACTACTAAGAACTAGATGGATTGTCTAATGGCTTTGTCGAATTAAAAAAGGAAGATGAAAAATGGGGAAGAGCAAGTAATATTATATTTTCGATATGCAAAATATTTTTGTAATATTTTTTCGTATGCACATAATATCATCGCCCCACTTTCCCCTAATATTGTTCTTGGGCCCGAAATTAAAAGAAAACACTTTGTTTGGTTATTTCTCGTTGCATACAAAAAGGTGTGTCATCGAAGGAAAATGTCTTTACACCAATTTTATTGGTTCAGTATGTTTGTTCATTCCATTCTCGTGACATACCTATCTAGTAAGATAAATATATCACATGAGAATGGGTTGTTAGTAAACGTTTTTGATGGACATAGGCCTTTTCCAATGACTTCTTTAACATTTAGTTTGGAACTGCCCTTGTCTGCGCGCTGCCTACAACCTTTACTAGGTCGTCGGTCCACCCGTTGGAGGCCTGCTCAAGCTGCATCTTTCAACTGTCGCTCGTACTGGTTTTCAATCAACTGTCATAATACATACTGATATATTAATTAATAAATGAAATGTGTGTAAAATAATCTAGATTTAAAAACTAGTAAGCCGCTCGCAGCTATAACACCTTTAATACGATTCAAAAAGCTAAGTAAAGTCAAGGTTCAGTTAACACCCCAAAATGGCGAAAATTTTCCAATCAGCCCCTGTAAATTGGAAAACTTTTATATGCGTTCAAAAGCCCAGGTGTATTTCTATCGATACCAAGTCCCGCCCAAGTTTTTGTTCCGATGGTGTCTAAAAAACGGTTTAATTAGTGTCGTGTGATTGAAATTTGTAACCGTAAAACTGAAACTCATTTAATCTAAACTCTTTGTCTCTTAGCAAATTAATTTTTGTTTTTATAGAGATTCTTAGTAAATGTTGAGTACACTTGAATAATTTTATATTGTGTTGATTTTGACTCGGGATATTTTGTAATTTTTATTATATATCATTAAGATAGACGCACGTCGACTCCTGGGCATGCGAGTTGGTCTCTTTTAAGGATTTCCACAGGATTCGATTCTGAACTGAACTTGGCCGTCTACTACCCGCAAACTTCTGCATGCTGCGTCTTCTAGTTCGTGTTTTCCACTACAGTACCTTGATGTCCCAGCGATTATAAGTTCTGCTAGCTATGTGCCGTGCCAATTGGTACATTATTATTATTATTCCTATTGCTAAGAATTGAACCTGTTTAAAATAACGTAGCATTGTTAACCACTACGCCATTGCTACAGTCCTCATCATGACTCACTCAAATTTAACTGTCAATCATGATTGAACGCATGGATTAAAAAACTTGTGTTGCTAACAACAAAAATCGACACATTATAACCGCTAGCAAGTGGGGCATTCGCCCAATCAGTGCAACAACGATGTTATTAGTGTCGCAAATTGGTTTTTGGCTCGATACTGCGCGACCGCACACCGTGCTCGCGGTCATTAGCCATTTTGGCAGCTACATGAGTAGACTTATGACTTTATGAGATTCCAACCCACCCTAAATTGCTTTCCACGTACGTTATAACACGGATTATTTGATGTTTTATTAAAATATGTTAAGTAATTTTGAGGAATTTGAAATTTTCTTATGGGATTTTATTTGCAAGTACCTACTATTATTAAAGTTGTCGTGTCCTGTAGCTTGTAGGTAGCTTAAAGTTATGTCTTAGAGAGAATCTTTAGCGAGATAGACGAGACAATCCTACACATTTTATTAACCTAACTTCACATACTACGTGAAGTTATTGTCTTAAAAAAACAGAGCCTTCTCGGTCAGGCGTACCAAAAAACTAAAAGATTTCAAACGCAGCGACGATGTACTAACACATACACAGGAGCAACTAAGGAATCTAGATGTAGAATGCCAGAATCCAGATGTAAAGAGCCATTAAGAACATCTCTAACAAGGAAAAACACTAGCATAATTTGCTAGATACAAAATAAAGTCGTAAAAATTTGAGTTAATAAACTACCCCATACAGTCACAATAAATACTAACGAAGAGCTAACTTGTCTCAACATTCGCTTCGCTGTGGTTTCTCCTAGCTGAGAGTATTTTTAGACCTAATCAACATTCCTCACACATACCGCGTCATCTCTCATTAGTACACCTTTGTCTTTAATTAACAATGCAGCGTTAATTATTACTGCCACTTCCACTAGGATGAATGAACATTGTAATTTTGTGTTTTCATTGCAAGTTGTAGGTACACAATTGTTTGATGATACAATCTGAGAGTGTAATGGAACTTTTGATATATCAAATTGATCTAATACAAAAGTATTGGATTTGAGTGCTTGTATATCGTAAACTTATGTCAAATATCATTTGATTTCTATTCTATTTGAGTTCCGTTTATGCCACTTGTCTTACAGTGCGTAGATCGGAATGTCAATGATTGGATTTTTAATTGTACCTACTAGAGGTTGTTTAGGTGGTCAAAAAATTTATCGTAATTCATTAAATCGAAGTTGGGAAAATCTTTTTTTACTGATAACCCTAAACCTCGTCAACAGCTACTAAAAAAAGGAAAGCAGTTGACAAATATAGGAAAAAAAAAGGTTCTGGTTTGTTTCACTTGGGCGATCGGCATTTTTTTTATGAAGACATGAGTATAGGTACATAAGACTACTATATAGTAAACTTAAGAATAGAAACTTATATAAATAAAAATAAAGAAAAATAAGTTTCTCAATCTCTTTTTATGCTTTTTATCCTAATAATCAGCAAATATGTAAATATTTGCTGATTATTCTAAATCCAAAAGATTTACATCCAGCACGAATAGATTTTTATCATTCCTTTTATTTTTACCATTAATCTAAAATACAGATATAACTAAAATGTATCCTTGAATAAGTAAGTATCTACATCAAGCTAGAGCACCGTTCAAATAAGCTGAGTAGTCCTCAAGCTGACAACCTACACAACTTTTTCATTCACCGTTCCTTCAAAATGTCCTCAAGAGTTTTCTTACCAATGCTCATTAGTACAAAATAATGAGGAGTAATTTTGTGTGTACATTTAAAAAAAGTAGAATGTCGGAGGGTTCCTTCGATCAGAGTTATTTTTAAGTGCTCTCAATGTTTCCCTTTTGTAATGTACTCCAAGTAAAGGAAGGCAATAATTTTGTTTGTTAAAATATGTGATGATCGCGTCAGAAATATTACATACATAAATATGTATATTTGATTGAATTCTTGGTTTAGCTCAAACTCATCTAATCCGACGTTTGGTTCGAAAAATGGTCCTATATAAGGTAGTGGTCCTTCCCCAGACTGTCTGCCTGAGCTTCACCCATTTTTAGGGTTCCAAAGTAAACAAGGAACCATTAGTTTCGCTATGTCCGTCCGTCCGTCTGTCCGCAACCTAGCTCAGAGACCCTTAGCCCTAAAAAGCTGGAATTTGGCATAAATTTACATATTAGTCATGCCGACAAAGTGGTAAAATAAAATAATCTTACAGGAAAAAATATCATCCTCACTTTATATTTAAAGTAGGGATGATATTTTTTTTCTCAACTACCCTGCTGGGTATCATTGAATAGGTCTTTTGAAAATAATGTAGGTTTGTTAAGACAGTTTTTTGATTGAGGGATTCGTTTGTGAAATATTAGGCTTTTAAGTGCTAATTTTTGTTAGAGCCAAGTGACCCCTTTGCTGGCGAAATGATATTTGGAAATGTGCAAGAATTCACGGTAGTAGCTAAGTAGACTTCACAAGTATACGAGTAATTGCCGATTAACTTATAAAATGTTATTGGATAAGTTAAAATTATGTAGATTGAAATTTGAATCAAGTCTCTTGAATTTATAGAAATATGTAACTGGGTTTTGTCTCAAGCCTATATAATTATGATTTCCCGATTTTTTCGTAAATTAAAAAAAATCACGAATAGTGGAAATGAGTGGGATTTTTTGTAATTTTCGTAGTGTGTAATAGAAATACCTGACCATATTCAAATAATCAGTAGGTTAGACTGGGGCAGCAGAGTCTCACCCGCACCCTTCCGCGGAGGGACAGTGTTCCCGGTGCACCCGGACGCTGTCACTGGGGATAGAGCCGGCGCAAAGCGGGCAGCCGCTGGGTGGACCACTGACGTCATATCAGGTTCCAGTGGTCCACCCGTGAAAGCGGGTGTTGGTGCACAGGGGGGTTTTAGTCGGTATGCCGGTCGCCTACCATCTTTGAGCCGGAGAGTCCGACATAACCGCCTCGTTACCCCAGGCGGGGCGGTATGCGTAAAGCATTTCCCCTCTACAAAAAAAAAAAAAAACACATCTTATATATAAAATTCTCGTGTCGGAGTGTTTGTAGCTAAATTCCACCGAAACGGCTTGACTGATTCTCATGGAATTTTGTGTGCATATCGGTTAGGTCTGAAAATCCCCGTAAATGTTAAGAGTAGTCCATCCCTATTTTTTTTGTTTCATTTTTAGATATTTTTTTATGATACATCGTTAAAACGTACATACAACCCTAATTTTTCAACCCTCTACGATCAACCCCTATTTTATTTAAGTAGCAAAACAACGTTTGCTGGGTCAGCTAGTCTTATATATAAAATTCTCGTGTGACGGTGTTTGTAATTAAACTCGTCCGAAATGGCTCGACCGATTTTCGTAAAATTTGTATGTATATCAGTTAGGTCTGCGAATTGGACAACATCTATTTTTCAGCCCCCTAAATGTTAAGGGTGGTCCGGCCCACCCCTAATTTTTTTATTTTAATTTTGTAGACAACATTTTTTGTTTTAATTTTTTTATCATTCGGCATTAAAAAATACATACAACCCTTAATTTTCACCCCTCTACAATCAACCCTATTTTTTAATAGCAATATTACAATTTTAGTAGCAAAACAACGTTTTCTGTGTCAGCTAGTTTAATATAAAAAAACCGCCGGGCGGAGTGACCCCCCTTCCCAGCGACCCTTTTAATGACTTATTTCAAGACTTCACCAAAATTGTTACCATTGTCCTATGTTTTGAAAAGTCAAGAATGCTGAAACCATAGATACCTTATTCTTAGTCCGCATTATTGGGAATGGCTATTTCGGAACCCTACATTGTGCGTGACCCGACATGCACTTGGCCGGTTTTTTTTATATTATTCAGGTGGCAAGCAACCATACGGTACGCCTGATGGTAAGCAGTTACGATAGCCTATAAACGCTTTTAATACTACTTACAGATCAATACCTGTAAGTAGTATTACAAGCGTGTTGATTTGTGTGTTGATTTCCTAAATCATTTTACCATCCGGGTTTTGTAATGGAGTGTTTCTTGTATGGGAAAACGTTTCCTTAAAAACGTTACCTTACATCTCTTTTTAATGCAGTCATTTATGTCATAATTTATTTTTATTTTAAAAGACAACTCCCGCACTAGAGAACAAGCTCTGTGTTGCGGGGGACTTTACAAACATACAATTAATGGACACAAATTACACCCAGACTCAGAACAACTCTTTGCGGGTCACACAAAGTTTTGTCCTGTGTGGGAATCGAACCCACAACCTCGTGCACAGCAGGCGCATACTGCGGCCACTGGACCACCGAGGCAGTCGACAATCAAACAACACAATACTGATCACTGTAAAACAATATATTAGGTACTTGTTTCAGACCACTAAACATCCCATTGAATATTTGCCATTTGTAAAACATAAATGTTTACAAAATCACACAAACCACAAACAACCGCGTGACTATTGGTCAATTTATTTCTGTTTCGTCAGTTCAACATTTTCATTTAAATCTGTTGGATCAGCTGAACATTGTTAGTTGTGGTTATCATTGATATTATTTTCTCACTCAACAATCAAACCTAATATTGTGTAGTATTTTACTTTTATTTAAAAGCTTCAACAAATTGTAAAATTACTTTCGACAGAAAGTGAAAAAATGTTGTAAGCAAAATCGACTGGCATTCAAAAACGAATTATACAACTAAAGTAGTAAACAAGCATACATACTAATAACGAGAGTAAGAGAGGTAGGGCACCACACAAGCGGGCAAGACTAGGAAAGGACCTCCACCTTACAGAAACCACAGCCAAAAACCTTTACGCAAAGGAGTAAACAAATTTGAATCTGCTACTCAAGTATGTAATATAAAAAAGACCACCTGGTCGTAAGCATTTACGCGCCTACTCACTAGTAAAGATGCAACATCACTTGCATTTTTATCTGCTGGTAATTAGAGTTTCCAGAGTTTCTAAATGAAGCATTGTTCTAACAGCAAGATATATCTTGTTCTACCCCAGGGATCTTGTCATAAGGTATCACTCGTTCGCATGTGCCTTCCAATGTACATCCAAACTTATTTCATACCCTTTCAAATAATCTATGATCCAAATTTATAGAAAGACATAAGAATGGTCAATTAAAAACCTCTTAAAATAAAATTCATAGCCACTAAAAGTCCACATCAGTAGAAAGTGTAGAATATTTAGAGCAGTAATATTATAAATTCGGAATATAAGTACTCTCACTGAATTTAGAGAGTGTACTTCAAAATATTACGGGAAGGCGGTCTTATCCACTTCAACTGCCACTCCCAAAGGTTTGAACTCAAATTATTATCTGCATAGCTCCTTGTCCAAAATCGTGCTACAATCTATAAGCCACTGATTTCCACTTTTTATATTTTATGTTATGGGAAAATACTTCAAATGAGTTTTTTTGTTGCTTTCTTCGTAGTGTTCCGCAAAGTGGGTGCCGTTAGTTGCTTTGCCTCAGAAAAATAAGATTTTAGATAGACAGACGAATGAAAAATTAAATAGTAATATATTTTTAATTGATTTTATTTATTCCTCCAACATTGTCCGATTGTTCTGATGTACCTTAAAAACTTTTTTTATTTTTTTGTTAGGTATTTTATTATATCCACCCCAGTACGATGATCAAGAAGTAAACTACGTCACGTAGTTGTTTTGTATACACGACTCAAATATCTAATTAGATAAATGACAGATCTTCAGCGGTGAGACTATAAGCAAACAATCAATAATATTATTACGTATCATGTGAATTATTTGCCTTGGTGGTGGTACTCCACGTTGACCGAAGATTGATACCGAAAAAGATCCAGCAAAACTCAACACTTTTTTCCGTAAAATGCTTGGTATCAACTTGGAGTATAAGATTATGGTAGATGACAATAGTCTTGCTACCAAATACCTAGACGTAAAATACACCAATATTCGCCTAAGCATTCGGAAAAAGACGTGTTACGTTATTTACGTATATAATAAAACAACGTTTTAATTTCACCAACATTATTAACAGCAATTAATAATAAAACCAAAACAAAAACTGGAAAAATTGCATTAATTAAAATCATTAATGTTCATAAACATTAAAAGAAGTGAAACTTAGCGAAACCCGAAAACGAAGGGGACATGACGATAATTATTCAAATCGCTTCTTCTTTATATTTTTATTCGGATGTTATAATAAAAATTTAATTCCGCGTAATTTAATTCTTATCTTCTGCGGCAAGACCATATCTTAGAAGAATATTCGTAAATTATTCATGAGGAAAGTTTTAACGGGGACATGATTTTAAATCCGACATTTGTAAGCTCTGCAGGCTATAACTTGGATGGATTCAAAACGATTATTTAAACTATGTCTGCGTACTTTTTATTACATGTTAAGATTACCTCAATAGCGCAATGGTTGTGTGAACGTTTGTTTTATGGTTTCAATCAGATAAAATTGTATTGCGTATTTTTCAAGTGTACTACGAGTACGTGAGGTCGACAAAAGGAAGTGCGATTAACGCATGTACGAAAAAACTGTACAGCGTCTCACTATAGTTCGAATACACGATTGTGCGACACATTGAAGCTCACAAGGTCATAAGGGAGCAAGCCCTGGAAAAGCACTTGTACCATACAGTTGACCACAATAGAAAAATAATAACATAGTAGATGTAGAATGGTGGCAGAGATCGAAACGTTTTACAGGCAGCTGTACACGACAACTCGGTCACCTGTTAGCTCTTCGACAGACGACCCAAGAGCTAAGTTGTCCCGACATTATACCGATGATATCCCGGTCGTCAGCCTAGACGAGATCAGTATGGCTCTCAAACAGCTAAAGAACAACAAGGCGCCGGGTGAGGACGGAATCACAAGCGAATTGCTAAAGGCTGGTGGAAGGCCGGTGCTAAAGGCACTGCAAAAGCTTTTTGATTCCGTCATTCTCGCGGGCAAGACGCCACAGGCATGGCACAGGAGTGTGGTGGTGCTGTTCTTCAAAAAGGGTGATAAAACCCTGCTGAAGAATTACAGACCCATCTCACTCCTGAACCACGTCTACAAGCTGTTTTCGAGAGTCATTACGAATCGTCTCGCGTGCAGGTTTGACGACTTCCAGCCTCCCGAACAAGCCGGTTTCCGAAAAGGGTTTATGGTACTAAACCCTTTTCGGAAACCGGCTTGTTGTAGACCACATACATACGCTACGGCAGGTTATACAGAAGACCGAGGAGTATAACCAGCCTCTATGTCTAGCGTTTGTGGACTATGAGAAAGCCTTTGATTCGATCGAGACCTGGGCTGTGCTACAGTCTCTCCAGCGGTGCCAAATTGACACTCGGTACGTCGAAGTGTTGAAGTGCTTGTATGAAAACGCCACCATGTCGGTCCGTTTCCATGATCAGAGCACGAAGCCTATCCAGTTGCAGCGAGGTGTAAGACAGGGAGATGTCATATCCCCGAAACTCTTCACCGCTGCACTGGAAGATGCTTTCAAGCTTCTGGATTGGAATGGACTCGGCATCAACATCAACGGCGAGTACATCACCCACCTTCGATTTGCCGACGATATCGTGGTCATGGCTGAGACCATGGAAGACCTTGGCGCAATGCTCGATGGCCTCAGTAGAGTCTCACTACAAGTGGGTCTTAAAATGAACGTGGACAAGACTAAGATTATGGCAAATGTCCATGTCGCACCCACCTCTGTCACAATTGGAGGCTCTACACTCGAAGTTGTTGACGAGTATGTCTACCTGGGACATACAGTCCAACTTCGAGAAAGAGGTCACTCGTCGAATCCGACTCGGCTGGGCAGCGTTTGGAAGGCTACGTCATATCTTCTCGTCCCAAATACCGCAGTGTCTCAAGACGAAAGTCTTTGACCAGTGTGTGTTGCCAGTGATGACATACGGATCTGAGACGTGGTCGTTCACTATGGGCCTCGTGCGAAGGCTCAAAGTCACCCAACGAGCAATGGAGAGAGCTATGCTTGGAGTTTCCCTGCGAGATCGAATCAGAAATGAGGAGATCCGTAGGAGAACCAAAGTAAACGACATAGCTCGAAGAATTGCCTCCATTAAGTGGCAATGGGCCGGGCACATAGCTCGCAGAACTGATGGCCGTTGGGGCAGAAAGGTTCTAGAGTGGCGACCACGAACTGGAAGACGAACGTGGGCAGGCCTCCAACAAGGTGGACCGACGACCTGGTAAAGGTTGCGGGCAACCGATGGGCGAGGTCGGGTTAGGATCGAGAGTTGTGGAAAACCTTGGGGGAGGCCTATGTCCAGCAGTGGACGTCTTTTGGCTGAGATGATGATGATGATGAGATGTAGAATCATTTAAATTTACCCTCACATTCTTGCTCTTCAACCTTTTTATATACTATTTTTACACACGACTGATGTTAAGCAGTTACCGTAGCCTATGGACGCTTGCAACACCAGACCCTCTAGACAAGTGGCATAAATGGTAGTCGAATCGAAAAGTCGAAAAAAAAAAGTATGGGATTTGACGTAAGTCTACGATATAATGTCGTAAACTTACGTCAAATCCCATACATTTGCTTTTTTGACATTTCGATTCGACTCTTGCTTTTGCCACTTGTCTAGAGGGTCAGAGCCTCTAGACAAGTGGCATAAGCGATAGTCGAATCGAAAAGTCAAAAAATATAATGTATGGAATTTGACATGAGTCTACGATTTAATTTCGTAAACTTACGTCAAATCCCATACATTTTCTTTTATGACTTTTCGATTCGACTATCGCTTATGCCACTTGTCTAGAGGCTCTGAGGTATCATTTGTGTGTTGCCAACACATTCTTTACATTTTTACTTTATATATACGATACTTAAAAAAATTGAATTCTGTATTATCCAAACGATTCTAAGAATAACATTAAACAAAAGCACTATTTAGCACAACATAAACCTTCACCAAACATAATTAACAATCTAAATAACAGGGTAGCAATCTACTAAGACGTAACATCATTATGAACAAGAAATCAAGTCGGCTCTTAAGTTTTGCATGTGCTTTGTTATAACAAATTTACAAAGCGAAATAAGAAAGCAAACAAGTAAATGGCGAGTTGGGAGTCATCGTTTACATTTATACACGAACGCTGTAGTGTAAACAGTTAGCTTGGAATACGCTTACAACAAGTCGAGTTGAAAAGTTAGTTTTCAGTTCAAATAGCTAGCAGCGAACGGTCGGTACCTACTTACGTATACCGATCTTGGAACGCCTTGTTATGCCTAATAATTCAAACATGTTTAACTAGCGCCATTTTTTACTAGATTTTATTTAACTTGCAATATAGGTACTTACTATGTTGTTTTTTTATACTGCTAAGGAGGCAAACCAGCATACAGCTGGCAACACTCATCCTCAAGTATTTCTATAAAACAAAGATGTCACTAATCTCTATTACATGGAAACCCGCTATTTCATATTGTGAAGCGTGCGAACTCGTATGATAGATCTGACAACCCTACCTGATTAAAAGGCGTGATTATGACTTAAATTGTTGATGCCTAAATCAATTGGCTTTCCGCTCCAATACGTACAACATATAATAATATACATCAACAGTTACAAGAAAAACTCATTCATAATTCATAGAAGATGAATACATGATACGGTACCTAATCGGTGAAGCCAGAAATCACGCACGATTCATAGTTAGTATGATTTATATGCAAATGTACTTATGTTACAAACGATGCCTATTGGAGCCGCTGCCAATGTCAATTGAAGACTAATTTGTACGCCAATCAAATTTCTGTTAATTACGTCGCTCTAATTATACGTGTCTCGGTGTGTGAATGTCAATAGAAGATGTGTGTTTTATAATTATGTGCTGTAAACACACATATATAAGAGAGATAGGGCACCATACTAGCGAGCAAGCCCGACTGGGGAAAGACTTGCACCTCAAAGAAGACCACAGCTAAAAAACTTCACCTAGCGGTGTCGGCATCACGCAAGTGATACCTCTAATATTGCAAGCGTCCATAGGCTACGGTAACTGTTTAACAGCAGGCGAGCCGTATGCTTGTTTGCCACTCTAAATAGTATATAAAATGCAATACATGTTTTAAACACGGTAATATTAACATTGCTGAATGCGTTTTTAATGTAATGTTTGACTTATCCAAGAAATAGTGATGTGCAGAAAATAAGCGTACCTACCTACGGCCCGCCTCATGGTAAGATTTATTGCAACTTATAAAATAATACTGCAAGTATTAATTTATAAGTTACAATAAATTACAATTATTTCAACTTATAAAATAAAATAACAATACAAGTAGCATAATAAAAATATTGTTTGGTCTTACTTGAAATTTTATATTCATTAGTTGATGTTATAGATATTTGCTATCAGCGATCGGATAACAATAGATGACGAGATAACCATGAAACTTATAGAAGAATTGGGTTTTAACGGGCAATAGATATTCTATCATGGATAAAGAAAGGGAAAACCTTGCCTTGCAGTGCAACAATAGTAACGACCGAATCTAATCGAAATACGGCGTCGGGGCGGTGACATGATGTCCTTTAACTCTTTGTTTTTAAGTTTATCTAACAACTAAATAATAAAGAATAAATTTATAATTTATGTAAGATAAACAACAAATTAATTGTGTAAGATACTTCGCTAAGAAAGTTACGTTTTCCTAAGAACTTTTCTCGTTAACATCAACAGTGTCGAATAACGTTACTGTTATTATTTGATCTGTTCTATTTAACTTACAACTTGGGATCACTGGCCCATACAATTGACTTTATACTTACCTTGAATTATTGTGTTAAACAAAAATTAAGCAGGACTTGTCCAATACTCTGTTATTGATTGATTTTTTAAAGGTTAAGTTTAAAACTTTTGATTTATTTATTTATTCAAGCTGAATTTTTGGATTGTATAGTATAGTGGGCTGCTTTGCAAAATCTCAAATCTAACGCACGTATTTTACTCGCGGAACATGTTTGTATGGCAAGAAATATCAGCCATACCATACCGTAAATAAATGTATGTCTCTAGTGCTTGCTTTGGGATGTGTTTTTAAAGTTCATATATCCCAGAGATACCCCATAACTTAAATCTAGTATTACAAATATTTTTTTTGGCAATACGCGCTTGATGCAACAGGCAAGTTTCTATGTAAAAGTTTTTTTTATAAAAACTAAGTTAACTAAAAATAAGCTACATTCTAAACATTTTCTACAGTAGGTTTTAGAACAGATTTTTTTAAAAAAAGGAACGCTGGAACTGTTCGTTTCGAAATTTGAATTAGTCCGACCGGCACGCGCCGCGTTGCTGGCGCCAGATACGCGTGAGGCCAATTAACGTTTATTTAACAAATTTTGTATTATTAGTAAGAAAAACTTAAATTTAGATGAGTGTGAACTTATTTTGTAATGCATACGCATTACAAAATAAGTGAAGTGTGAAATGTGTGAAGTGCTATGGTGATAGTGTACAGGAAAACTTGCATAGTGGGTAGGTAAGTTTATTATTATCTACTTATTAAGTAATGTAATATTGCACTGGAATTTAAAAGTGTCATTATTTTTATTTAAGAAACACACATAAATAACACTTTATTGTACACTAAAATGCATGTAATATATTAGTTAGTTTAAATATATACGAATATCCTAAGACAATGCATCTCTGTGCATAGTAATCAAAACGCCACTGCTTTCATATTTTCAACAAAATTTCAAAGAAATAAATCACAACAAAGAATGTTTACACAATATTAAGCATAACAGTAAACGTAGAAGTAGAAACAGTTGTTGAACAGGCCGATTGGATTTGAAACAAAGCTAACGAACCGTTGAATCATGTAAACAGGGGCCAAGACGACCGTCTTGTTTATACACGGAGCCTTTGCTTCATTAGGATCCAATTTACTGTCAACAAATTAATCCCTTTTACTCCTATTGTATAACCGATACCGTTTTACTGTTATCCAATGATAAACAATCAAACTATTCGTTTTAACCACAGAAATCATAATAGCTATACCGTAGAAATTACTGAATACGTAAGTATGTAATTATTTTCAAAAATGGTGAGAATAATAATAAGGATTTTTTTTTCTTAAAAGTCTATGTCCAGCCGCGGACATCTGTCGTGATATTGTTTTACAACATATAACTCACTACAATATGTTTAGTTTATAATCAGTATTTAGCTTGTTGATTTAGGTTATATAGGTAGATAACTAACTGTCGCTCGTGGCTGCGCCCACGTAGTTTTTGGTTATTGCGATAGAAAACATTTATCTTCTTGTCAAATTTAATTAAAAACCGTTCAACCGTTTAGTCGTGAAAGGTAACAAACAAACAAAAACAAAATGGATTATATTATATTATTATGGGTTAATATCTTAGAACAACTAACACATGGCCATCGGATCTAAATCAAGGTAGAGCTAGTACTATGGCATTCAGACTACTGGTAACCAATTACCATATTCGTAACCTTTTACTTAATTAAGCAAAAAAAATTTAATGACGAAAGCAAAAAGTTTTTAATGACGCTAATGAGAACTAACTTGAATTTGTTCTACTTTGACATTCTTGAAGCATGACATTATTAAGATTTTTCTAATACAAATCTTATTACGATTTCTATGGCTTTAGCTAATTGGTGATACGAGCCCGGATTGGCCTAAGTGCGAATATCCGTCGATATATTGCCATTGTGCCTTTATTGCAGCTTTAGCTTTATTTCTGTGCTTGAAAATGCACTTAATTTGGAAATATTCATTTTTTTCTTTTTTATACAGCATTAATAATTATAGTATCGTACGTACAACGTGACTAAAACATGAAACTGTGTATGTGCTAAGCATCATAATGAGAGGAGGCTAACTTTACAGAAAACCACAGCCAAATAACTATTTACAGTAGTTTACTTGTGTTACTATCCGTTAGTATTAAGGCCATTTTCAACGTGAGTCGTTCGAGTGAGAAAGAGGGACAGAGCTATATAGTGTGTATAGCTCCGTCTCTCTTTCTTGCTCGAAAGGCTCACGTTTAACACGTGGACCCAGTCCTGCAGTGGCAGCACGCAAGTAAAAGCCAAAGTATTGCAAGGATCTTTAAGGCCCCTCACTCAACAAATGATGAAAAAGAGGTGTAAATGAAACCATTTTTGTTGGCATTTATAGACAAATGACTGCCAAAAAATACAGTATTAATCTACAAGATGTGTTTCATAGTATGGTTTTGTATTAAATTATATATTAATTCTAAATAGTTTGTAAAAAAATCATCGAATCAGCACCAAATTATTGAGATGTAACCACTTTATGACTTCAATTTTTATCAAATAATACGAAAAAAAATACCAATATTTGAAGAAATCATACACCTATAATTTGGTAATGTTATATTAAAAATAAGTTTGAATTTTATTTTATTATAATTAATAAGAAGTCCATTCAAAGAGTACATCTGTTTGTATACCCGCGCTCGCCTAGAGAATAGAGTCGTGTTTGCTTCGCCCAAATGATCAAGGTCGTTGGCGATATCACAAGCCTTAACCTACGGTTACTGCTATTTTCTGATAGGTTGTATGATTGTTTGTAATCTAAATAGTATAAAAAATGGTTTAAGAAAGGAATCGAAAACATTGTCAAGTCAATCCAAAGTACATCAAAATAAAATAAAAGATTCATAACAAAGCGAACAACTTGAAATACGATAAGTAAATTAAATAAACAAAACAGAACAAGTCCATTCTCTCATTTTCAATAGTCAGGCTAATAAAGGAAATCATTGAATAAACCAACCAGTTCAAGAAAGCAAACTGCTAAGCGGAACACAATGCATTGCAAACGGGAACTTTTCTATTGTTGACTTTAAATTAATTGCTTTTCACAGAATTCATAAATACAAACTTAAAGGAATAATTATGTCTTACTTACAAAGTGTGCAATCGAAGAGATGGTTTTTAAAACTATTGGTATTCTTAATTAATTTTATATTTATAAAGGAAGCGGTTGTGGCTGAGTAAGAACGTAACCGACTTGCATGGAAGGTGTGAGTTCATTTCCGGGTGGCAGTACTTACCAATGTGAATTTCACTTTGTTTACTTAGTTTATATATTTACTAATTAAATGATTCGCCATCTGCTAATGGTGAAGGAAAACATCGTGCGGAAACCCACACATGTCTTAAAAGAAATTCGAAAGACATGTCTAATTCACCAACCCGCATAAGGCCGGCGGGACATATATGGGTTGCTATTATTATAATTATTAAAATTATTTATAGAGGAACTTTATAATACACCTTACAGATGACCATAGCCAAATAACTACACATACATATTGGTGTAGTAAAAACTTATGGGAATTAACTAAACTAAAGAGTTCGGGCGTCATAATTTTTCTCAGCATCACTGTCAACTGGAAAAGTGTCCAAAAGACTGGCACCACGTTGAATGGCAATGCTGATTCTCTGTGCGAGAAACAGGCCGGCCTTCTGGTCACTCGTTTTGTGGTACAATTGTGTTACTGTGTATGAGTGCATAATTTAGGAATGCTGCGTGTTCCTATTCTAGAAATATCCCATCACAAAGTCCTGGTGTTACATTTTTTTGGGTGGTCTACGTGCGAGTAATGCTCTAGGCAAGGCTACAATATTTGCCACCTAAGAAGTGAAAAAGCACCGAAGTGTCTTACAGTGTCTATTTACACTAGTGACACTGTAAAACACTTCGGTGTTTTTAAAACATCGTAATTCAAATGAATTGGTGACTCTTCTACGGACTGACTACAGCTGCAAGCTTTGCAAATATATCTGTTGATCCGCGCGGCTTGCATTTAGCTACAACTCGTAAATATTGATATACGTGTATCAAATGCTACCTATAGAAAATCTGCCTGTATGTCAATTATCAGGTGGTGTATTTGATTGGACAGTGAACGAATTACCTGGCTGCACCGGCTTTTGTTTGTAAATAAGTCGTTTTGTATTTAAATGTGTGATGCACTGACCGACATGGTAATAATAAACGACAGTCTCGTCGATACGTTAAATTAATCTTATCTTACGAAATCCGAATGACATAGGTGTTTAATGAATTTAATTATTCATCGTTATCAGCCTATTGTATCATCGCTGCACCGCTTTACCGATGCTGCATAATTATGGATAAGACAAAAATCGCTTAAATGATTGTTTTTAGGATACTTTCCTTATAAGGACGCAATACCACTGCCCTTATGAAAATCCGAGTTGACAGGGTCTCACTATAATATTGGAAATAACTGTAGTTGAATGAAACGAGTGAATGCTGATATAACGCTAACCATTTATTCAATTAAAGCATTATATGCCCACTAGTACAGCCATGTATTGTGGGTTCCATCCGTATCGTCATGTGTCAATGATTTCATTGTTTGTAAAACCGCCTGCCATGCAAGGATTATTATACTGTAATTCGGTTTGTTTTATACTACTTGGGTGGCAAACAAGCATATTGCCCGCCTGATGTTTAGCAGTTACCGTAACCTATAGACGCTTGCAATACCAGAGGTATCACTTACGTGTTGCCGACCCAGGCTTTTTACCAGGGCTTTAAGATAGAGTATCCCTGGGATAGGAAAACGCATCCCTAAATGAGCGCTGGAGACCTGTACTCGCACACAGGGACACAACTACACCGCTGTGTGTAGTTATTTTTCTGTGGTCTTCTGTAAGGTGGAGGTCCTTCCCCAGTGCTTGCTAGTATTATGCCCTACCTCTCTTAACCACCTGTATTTTTTTACGTATTTAATAACCACCTGTATTTTTTTTCTTGGATTATTCAATAAACCAATCAGTCACAAATACATCTTTGATACTTATTATTTCCTCATTCACAATTATAAATTAAGCAATCACATCATTCTCTAACAGCAACGAACTAGAAGTGAGTCGACTGAAGCTATTCCCACTACAAGATGTAATTACAACTCTGTATTTGCAAATTAATTTAAAATACGTGAGCGTTGAGTAAAGTAGACGTTGTTTGCAGTAGGTACCTGCAATAAATTGCAATTAGGAAAGCTGTTCTGTCTTGTTATCGAGTTAGCAGTCTTGAAGGCCCTTGTCGCTTCAGGAACACTTCAGTATAGCGGCGAATGAACAAATTAATAGC
This sequence comes from Trisateles emortualis, assembly GCA_947095525.1. NCBI lineage: Eukaryota > Metazoa > Arthropoda > Insecta > Lepidoptera > Erebidae > Trisateles > Trisateles emortualis. Next base: position 10,865,732 of record OX352736.1, on the reverse strand, counting down.
TAACATTGTTATTACATCGAATATTTCTATACAATGTAGGTGAATGATGTGTTTATAGCTGTTTTCCAAAACAGCGATGAAATTTTGGTAAGAGAGCATTGATATACAAAAAATCTGAAATACACATTCTTGAATAAAAGAAATACTCAAAACTGTCGCCAGTAGTTAAAGTAATAATAAAAACATATTATTTTTTAAATTCAACCTTACGCGCATGATATAAAGTTGAATTTGTAGTTTAGAGACTCGACTGATGCGTTACTATTTGAAATAGACGCAACAATGCCAGTTTTTAATGCAGACGGAGATTATGAGCCGCTGATTGTGTGTCTTGGGTTATTTGTATATCAATGTGAGAGTTAATAAATTGAGTTAGTATACAAGCCAGTATACCATTTATAATGCAATTAAATTGAACTGAACATGTATAGTCAGTGACAAAATGGTTGAAGCTTTTAACGTAGTCAAAATGTAATGAGAGTTAATTCACTTATTTGATTGCACTTGTGGCCTAGTGGCGAAGGTGGTCACCTCGTCACTCGTCACCAACACGTTGGTGTCAGTTCGATTGCCACATGGGAAAATTTTATGTGATTCATAATTGTTATTTCTGAGCCTGGGTCTAATTCCTTGTCCGTGAGGACATAAGGATGTTTTTATACTCTTTAGGTGGCATAAAAAGTATACGGCCCGCTTGATGGTAAGTAGTTACCTCACCTGGGGCGTTACTTGCGTGTTACCAACAATTTGTTACACCAGGGTTTTGTATCCCTAGGATTAGTGTTTTTTTTTTTAAGCGCATCCTTTAAATTAGCACTTTAGGCCTGTACTCGTTTGGGACCAGAACTACAGTAATGTGTATAGTTATTTGGGTATTGGTTAGTAAAGTTGGATTTCACAGTCAGGCCTCACTCGTAGTAATGTCCTATCTCTCTTCATATATGTATATCGTTAAAAATATCTAAAATGGTCAGTATATGATTTTTGTTTCTATAATTTATAATTTTTATTTTTTAACACCACTTCTACAATGTTATCATTACAAATATCTGTGGTTGTGACTAAGGGTGTAAAGAACAAACGCTTAACCCTAACATGACAGCAACGTAATAAATCATATAATAATAGCCGACGATATTAAATTTGTATTCAACGTTTCTGCAATCAAAGTTGCTTCCTCCAAGAATGGAAGCAGTCACAGATAAAATAAATGCCGAATCTTTTCTCGTAAATCTGTCAGCAAAACAATTCGTACCCTTTCACGAGCAATAAAATGCTACCAAGAAGAGAGGCAAAGAAAAAAGTATCATAAATATAAGATTCATTTATATTCGTTCAGCCGACCCTTGAGGGGGAGAGACCGCTAGTATCGAAAAAACAATGTGATCAACATTTATGTCAATAGTAAGAGAGTGTACATATTCTGCTGAATCGGGAAAAAACTGTTCGATGATAGTGCTGGGCATTCGGTAAATGTGTTTATAGCGAGGGTGAGTCAATGGATTTACATTCTAACATATGTATATATCGTCTTGTCTTAGGAGTTGTAGGGTACCATACAAGCGAACAAATCTGACGGTAAGACTCAAGGACCTTCCTCCACCTTACACAAACAATTAACTACAAAGAGCGATGTAGTTGTGTTCCTCGTGTAGAGATGCGTAGTGTTAATAATACTACTGTTTTACAAAAACGTCATACACTAAAAAGTATTTCCTAAAACTCCCACAGGAAATCGAAAATATTGTCAGACAGTGCACAGACTAAATTGGTGGCTCTAGCAACATTAAATTTTGAACAAAAGTTCGTTATATAACGTAGGTGAATATAAATAAATACAACTGCGTTCAGTTATTTGGCTGTACCCAGACTACCTACCTAAAATGGTTTTGTAAAATATATTAACAACTAAAACAAAGTCCAATACACTTATATCTAGCAGTATTATTAATTAAAAGCTTCTGCGGATGCTTTCAAAACGAAACCAACGTAAAGCAAAGTATTTTAAATTAAAATCCAACAAAAACCTCAATCCCTTTTTGACCACCGATCAATTGAATGTTTTCGGCTCTTTACGCCATTGATTTTTCACGTCCTTTGATCTATTCTAATTTATTCGAGTGTTTTAGGTTGTGTTTGCACTAACACATGTATTGGTCGTGTGGTAACAATCTTTTACATCAATAATACAAGTGGTTTGTTGTAATAAAAAGTTTTGTATAGTCAAAGTCAAACTCATATATTCATTTAGATCAAATACATGATACTTATGAACTTCATAAAAACAAATACCAGCATACTTTTTCCTACGGCCAATTCGCTGATTAGGGTTGGGCCTCGAGAAGAATTGGCGAGAAACTCGGGATATAAATAGCAATTTAGCTAGACTAGATCTCATATTTTGGTTAGGTTTGATATTTTAATTTGTAATCGGTTGATACAGTCGTTGGCAAAGGTCCAATGTTGTAAGTAATATGCAAGGGTGATATACATTTTCAAAAAAAGTGGAGGTTCTCAATTCGTTGGAATCTTTTTTTATGTATGTTTACCGATTACTCAAACACGCCTTAATTGATTTGGAAAATTCTTTTAGTTTGATTCGATTGATAATAGTGATCATGTTATTCAGTTACTTTACCCTTTTGGAAGAAGGTATATTTTTTTTAGAAAACGATCATCCATCTACAGGCTGACCGCGGCTGACTTGCCTAGCAAAGCTATCGATCTATGCAACAATTACTTGACTACAAACCACTCGGAATATAATGAACAATATACTATATATATACCTATATAAAATACTAGACTATGATCCCACAACGTTTCGCTTCGCTCGTCCAATGACATAATCCCTTAGTCGCCTTTTAAATCGTCCATTAAACCTGCTGGTAGAAATGGGGGCGAGGTGGAAATATACTACATACACTTTATAACTCTATGATAAAGCCAACCACCTATAAGAATAAAATTAAATTACGTCACGTATATCTACATTGTTATGGATTATACGTGCAACGATGTCAATATTGCTTTACGTGGCATTTTCACGAAATATTTTAATGTATGTGACATTTATTATAGTCAGTGTGATATTAGAAAGTACCTATAGGTATCTTTTATTTTAATACAATTAAATATTAAGAGAGGCAGGCTGGGTGACTGGGGACTAGCGACTAGCACTTTACAGATTAAGGCCACACACAGCGGTAAAGTTGTGTTTCTGTGTGTGGTTACAGGTCTCCAGAGCTCATCTAGGGATGCGTTTTGAAAGAAACGTTTTCCTACCCCAGCGCCTTAAAGCCCTGATGTAAAAAATTGGCTGGAAACACTCAAGTGAGACCTCTGCTATTCCAAACGTCCATAAACTACGATAACTGCTCAACAGCAGGCGCACCGTAAGCTTGTTTGCCACTCAAGTAGTATAAAAAAAACCTTTCTTAATCATGATCAAGACATCAAAACAAACTCAAATCTACATCTAGATATAGATTTATTGTTGAGAACAGGAAGTAAACGTAGTTAGTCTCACGTACAAAATTACCTCCGCGATACTGATCTTTCCAACGTCGATGCGACTATAACAGACGAGAGAACAAATCCGCTGTTAATTACCCATTCGTGTGTAATCTTTTAATTAACTAAGTGTAAACTTATACGCGTCGTTGACAACACTCCCTTTATGTTTCTTGGCTCGCATGTTCGTATATCCATTGTTGTTTAAAATCGATATTTATAGGCGTGTGGTACTTTAATCCTTTCATGTTGTCAGTAGTTATATCGTAATACATCTGGTTTATTGTTTACATGATCATCTCAGATATGAAAGAATAATAATAATATTTCGGGACAACTCACACATCGCTATCTGATCCCAAATTAGGCAGAAAAAAATATAAGTATGTTTATCAGTTGTCTGGTTACCATAGTACAGGCTGTACTATGGTAACCAGACAACTGATAAACATACTTATATATTTTTAAATAAATACATATTATAGATAAATTACACCCAGACACAGAACAAACATTCGTGCTCATCACACAAAGATTTGTCCTGGGTGGGAATCGAACCCACGACCTCCGGCGTAGCAGTCAGAGTCACTAACCACTAGACCAACAGGCCAGTAAAGAATGAAAATTAAGTGACGTGCAAAAATTTTCTTTTTCTTTCTTTCATAGGCTACGGTTACTTGTTACCGGTGGGCCAAGCTTGTTTATCATTTTAGTATATTAGTGTAAAATACATTAAAAACACGGTGTACCGTAGGTACCCTGGTTTTAAATACTCGAAAATAATCAGATTTTGTAAACATAAAGTACCTACATCAACTATACAGTAATTAGTGTCCAACTGTACAATAAAGAGTTTCTAGCTATCTATCTACATCCAGCCTGGGAACAACTATACTATGTAGGACCACCTTACAGAAGACCACAGCCAAATAACTACACAAAGCGGTATACTTGTATTCCAGTGTGTGAGTACAGGTCTAAAGCTTTAAAATTTAGAGTTTTATTGAGTACAGGTCTAAAATTTAGAGATGCGTTTTGAAAGTAACGTTTTTCTATCCCAGGGATACTCCATCTTAAAACCCCTGATGTAAAAAATAGGTTGGCAATACGGCAGTGATACCTCTGGTATTGCAAGCGTCCAGCTACGGTTACCGCTTAACGTCAGGCCGTAAACTTGTTTGCCATCCAAGTAATATAAAAAACAGTCTTGTATGAACATTTCATTGACTGCCTCGGTGGTCCAGTGGCTGCAGTATGCGCCTGCTGTACACGAGGTTCGATTCCCACACAGGACAAAACTTTGTGTGACCCACAAAGAGTTGTTCTGAGTCTGGGTGTAATTTGTGTCCGTTAATTGTTTGTAAAGTCCCCCACGACACAGAGCTTGTTCTCTAGTGCGGGAATTGTCTTAAAAATTGTATGTTTGTAAAGTCCCCCGCGACACAGAGCTTGTTCTCCAGTGCGGGAGTTGTCTTTATAAAAAAAAACATCGAACCAACAACACATGGCAACTATTCAATAGAAAAACGGTCTATCAACACTACTACTCATTATTTTCCAATGAACTGGATACTACACAAACAAAATACAATCGAGTACTTAAACATCTGTCTTGTGTGAATAGCAAACGTCGTTGCTTTATTGGGTTCTGTGTGCAATATAATGCTCTTTGGTAGGCTAGGACACAAAGAGAATCCGCATGTCAACGGCCGACGTCAGGTGGTTCCAACATATTCATGTGATAGCCTTTGCTCATTGTCCATCGTGTAAGTGCATAATTGACTACGGGTTGGGTATACGTTTGATTTGGAATATGTACGTTTCCTATTTTTGTCGAGGAGTGTACCTATCTATATACAAATTATATTCTTGGGTGCCAAACAAGCATACGGTCTACCTGATGTTAAGTAGGTAGTTACCGTAGCCTATGGACGCTTGCAATCCCAGAGGTATCACTTGCGTGTTGCCAACCCATTGTTTTGTTTTACACCTGCCGGCTAATTCTCTAAGAAACAGCGATGACAACTGACAGTTGTGATTGCAAAATTGTCAGTTGTGATTGCTCGGGGACGGCACAATCTATTGACTAAACGTCAAAAAGGGCTCTTACGGAATACCGATTTTCAATCTGACAGATGGATTTTGCTCGGTTTTTGCGGTGGCTCGGTTTTTGCTCTTACGGAATACCACTGCCGGGCTTTATGATGAAAGTATCCCTGGGATAGGAATACGTTTTTTTCAAAACGCATCTCTAAATGAGCGCTGGAGACTTGTATGTATAATAGTTTATTCAGAATCAGTAAGACATTCGTCTACAATATTGTTTAACCCATGATATAATAATAGGGGTTAAAGTACTTTTTAACATGGTACCTATAAGGTTCTTCTTTTAAAAAATGTGCAGCATTCGAATATCAACTTTGAGTTGTTTTTTTTATTCAGCTTAGACAAGAAAGAAGGATACTTCTAAAATTCGAGTGATTTTTGAATACAAGTTAGTGAGTTTTGAATACCAAAAATAGCATTGGATATGAAAGAAGACCCTGACTTACTGACTGACTGACGTATCAGCACATAGCAAGTTTGTATGAAAGTCCATCATTCTGAAGATAAGAGTTATGAAAATTGATGTTTAAACGGGTAAAAAATTGGTAGCCCAACCCGGGCGAAGCCTTAGCAAACCATTAGTTAGTTTATTAAAAGTAATAAATAACCGGTCGTTATTTTTTGTTCTGCGTAAAGAATATCGAGTCAAATAGTTTCTTTATTTTCAAATACCTGTTGTCCACCTTGATAAATCAACCTTTACTTTTTTATCATTGTAACATCACCCACACTACATTTATTTTCATCTGATACCCTTAAATTTAGTCAGCAAAATTTTATTATTTTACAAGAAAATCTTTTTATTCACATAAAAGAAACATATTACTTTCAGTACTAACATTACATAATAGTCTAGTTAGTACTGCTAATGAAGTTAAACTGAGGTATAGTTCGATGCGGGGTCATTACCAACAAGCAATTTGGAGGCGAATCACGCGCGCCCCTATAGCTTCAGCGTTCTCGTCTAGACGCACCCTAATAATGTAATAGAAATAAAATATAGATGTCAATTAAGAAAAAATCATAAAGAACTACTAGAGGACGTTTCAAAGTGTTAACTAACTTGCTGTCAATCCAAGTCGGGGTTGATAGCAAATTAGTCAACACTTTTTTGAAATATAATTGTTTAAGAATTAATATAATAATATTTTTGTATATCATAATATGAGTGACTTTTAAAAAAAGCCTTCTTAGTCCTCCCTTACGAGTACGTCATGCAAGGAAACTGTGCAAAACTTTAAGTTTAAGCCTCAATGGATTTAGCTCTGCATTAATTAATCATTTAGTCAGTCTATTAGTCGGAACAATTATAGTATGGACATAATGCCATTACACTGTCAAGTCTCACCGAACAGAGAATGCCAGATAGCAAGGGATTGTCAGATGAAAATAATTCAGAAATATATTCGTATATCGTTACAATCATAATAATATGCCCAGACATTAGGTTGGTGAGCGAGCCTGCAAACACTTGTAAATATCAAAGGAATCACTGACACATTATTAATCCTCAGACATATGTATGTACCTTTATTGAAAGTGTGTGGATGGAACCCACTGCACTCAGTGCGGTCCCAGTAGTGACAGATGTACTATTAAACCGTTTAAGAGAAACTCTAATAAATATTTTTTAAATTATAAAACAAGACTGAAACTTCATTATTGAAATGAATTTTTATTTAAATTAGAAAAACTTAAGAATCTCCATTTCCTCGGCTGGCTGACAAAAAAAACTCAGGGGAAATGCATAAACGCTTTCAAGCTCAATTGGCCGGCAGAGCAAAGGAAATCGTGCCTTCAATATTCTCTATTTTATTTCCACGTCTATTGTTTAACTTCATCTAGTTTGTTATCATTATAATTATAAGATACTAGCTGTTGCCCGCGGCTCCGCCCGCGTGGATGTCGGTTATCGCTGTTCAAAGTAGCCTATGTGTTATTCCAGACCATAATCTATCTCTGTGCCAAATTCCATCCAGATCCGTTCAGTAGTTTTTACGTAAAAGAGTAACAAACATCCATCCATCCATACTTAAAAACTTTCGCGTTTATAATAATAATAGAATTTTAATACAATAGACACGATGAGGGTAACAAATGATTAATGAAGTACATAGTTTCATAAAGTTATGTCTAATAAAAATCATGCATCACAAGCATGATTTTAAGCATTTTACGAAAATATAACCACGTTGCTTTACCTTTCTATACATAATTATATACTGATTGGTTTATCAAATAATGTAAAGCCTACATCTAAATATTGCACAAAGGATCCTTAAATTACGCTAGTAAGCACAATTTCTTTTTAGAAATGAATAACTAAACGGTAAAAGTTGGTAGTTCATTTTATTCCCGTTTAGAAAAACCCAGATATGTAAATCAGATTTCAAACAAATTTAAGTTTTATCATTTTAGCATGACTTTCCTTAGGTTACGTTACGAGAATCTAGAATAATTGCCCAAACACAATACGTAATCTAGAGATTGTGGAGTCAAGTTGTCTGTCATATATAGTAATGGGAATACACCAGCCCGCATCTTGTCGCGTTCAGAGACATACTGAGGTATTACCTATGTAATGTCTAGCATACAATAGAACCGTAATAGGTATTAACGGCTTTAGTTCGTCTGTTCGTAATGATCGTATCAATATGATAGACTAGGTCTATCCATACTAATATTATAAAGAGGTAAAGTTTGTGAGTTTGTGAGGTTGTAGGGGATAATCTCTGGATCTTCTAAACCAATTTTGACAATTCTTTTACCAGTAGAAAGCCACGTTATTTGTGATTGTCATAGGCATTACATAAAATTAAAAAACCGAGGCGAAGCGAGAGTCAGTCGCTAGTATCATTATAAATGCGAAAGTAACTCTGTTTGTTTGTTTATGTGTATGTATGTTGTTTATTATCTTTTCACGACCAAATCGAATCTTAATGAAATTTGGCAAGGAGATAAATGGTATCCTGGGGATGGACATAAGGTACATTTTACCGTAATAACCGACATCCACGTGGACGGAACCGAGAGCTACAGCTAGTGTGGTATAATCGTTAAAGTGGGTACATCGTCTGAGATGCGCCGAGTTTTTATGGGTTCTATCTTCATACAAATAATTGTGTGACCCACAGATAATTGTTCCGAGTTCCGAGACTGTGTTCTAATGTTACTTCGTGTCTAATATAAAAAAAGTATTACAGTTACTTGAAACTAAAAAACCAAGCATAGCTCGCAGAACCGATGGCCGTTGGGGCAGAAAGGTTCTAGAGTGGCGACCACGAACTGGCAGACGCAGCGTGGGCAGGCCTCCAACAATGTGGACCGACGACCTGGTAAAAGTCGCGGGCAACCGGAGCAACCGATGGACAAGATCAGCTCAGGACTTAACGATGTGGAAAACCTTGGGAGAGGCCTATGTCCAGCAGTGGACGTCTTATGGCTGAGATGGAAAAAACCAAGGCCACATACAATAAACAAAACAAATCTAGACAAAACAAAACTCATTAAAGCAAACCTCCCAAAATAAAGAAACCACAATGATACTTAGAAAAATAACTTTTAACGGGAAACAAACATAGAAATTTTAACGTAGGTACTCTACGTACTTACAGCAGTGTTAAAAGCTGTTTTGAACTTACAACCTGCCGCGTTCATGCCTTCAAGCAAAAAGCAACAGAGTTTTAAAAACAGGAAGCCAACACTATAAAGAAGTTAAGTGGTAAGTTAGCAGTCTCGGTTTTATTTATGAACTCTTTAGTAATACGAAAGCAACGGTCGTTGTTCTAAAATTTTATTATTATCTATACCAATCTATAAAAAGGTAAAGTTTGTGAGGTTGTATGGGGTAAGCTCTGGATCTACTGAACCGATTTTGAAAATTCTTTTACTATTAAAATGCCACGTTATTTATGAATATCATAGGCTATATAGGTATTAACCCAAAAAAGGGGCACGGATCAGCTAGTCTATACTATAATAAGATTTTTTTAAATGTAGGAACCTACATATATAAGCCAGCCAACCAAGCTACAGAAAAACCTTCAAAAGGACCTCCTTCCCCTTATTGAAAATCACCAAACTTGGCTTGACGATTTTTGCACTCTAGTCATGGACAATTAGAAATGTGTTTTTAAAGAAACGGAAAGCGGAGGTGGCCGAGTGGGAAAGTAACCGACTTGCACGCAAGAGGTGTGAATTCGATCCCAAGTGACAGTACCAATGCGAATTTCACTTAATGGAATTTATATGTACTAATCAAATATAATAATATTTTTTTTCTTTTTTTTTAAGAAGTGTAAATATATTAGGTATATTGTATATATAGATGTAAATAAGTAACTCTAAATAAACAATTAATATTGAAAATTAAAAAAAAGATTAACAATACTTTTAAATAGGTACAATATCTGATTGTTTGTAAGTAGTTTAGGTTAAGTTACTTTTAGTTTAATAACTATTAATGTACATATACTAATCAAATGATTGACCATCTCCTAAAGGCGACGGAAAATATTGTGAGGAAACCCACATGAGACATTAGAAGAAATTCTAAAGACATGTCTGATTCACCAACCCACATTAGGTTGCACCAACCCGCTCTCTCTCTCTCTCTCTTGACAGAGAAGAGAAGACCCGTGCCCGTTGCTATTATTATTATTCATTATTATATAGGTCATACCTACCTAGCATTTAGCTCACACCTTACGTGAACAAGTCGGTTACTTTCCTACTCCACGTAACTCGTATCTGTTATAACTGTATCCCTCGCCATAAAACCTATAAGTGAAACAATCTTCTCCATGATAAATTGAATATAATAATTTTATAGGCTCTTTAAACTCTGTGAAAACTGCTGTTAAAAGTGGGGCGAACACGTTTTATCGGAAAACGCAGAAGCGATGATAATGGTTGGTCATAAAGAAGTGGCGCGCGATAGATTCCGCAAGTTACCAACTTTTGGGGCCACCTACGGCCATTAGAGGGGCACTAATGCGGTTGCCCTCTCAACTGCCCAAACACCACATTGCCGATGTCATTACGATTTTGTAGTATAAGTATTACAGTGTTTTTTGTATACGTAATAATGCGTATTTCTTTTTTGTTTTGAATGTAATTGTTACTAATGAAATTGAGCTCATTCCAAGCATAATGACTTATTATATCTGAACTGCACTGAAGAAGTCTCTTAAATGAGCACTGAAAACCTGTACTCAGCTCAGAATTAACAACACATCTATGTGTAGTTATTGGGCTGTGGGATTTGTTCCGCATTCGCCTCCCGCAGTTTTGCTCTATTAAAAAAATCCGTATTCGTTCTATATTTTATTTCTTTTTAGCCCCAAATTATTAAAAAAGGAATAGAATGTAAAAAAGGAATAAAATGTAGGACCAATACGGATTTTTTACCTGGGGCAAAATTTTGCGAGGCTAGTGCGGAACAAATCGGCTATGGTCTTCTGTAAGGTCGAGGGCCATCTTCAGCTCGCGCACGCGAGTAAGCCCGCTAGAGCAAGCTAGCAAGAGATAGGGCACCATACACATGTTGCACTACTTCTTTTATTTATATGACAGTGTAAATAACTATAAACTTTTTTTAGACTGCTAATATTATATACAAATTAGTTTCTATAAGTACTTGAAGATGATGTCCTGTTTATAAATATATTAAAACTAGGGGTCGCCCGCGACTTCGTTCGCGTGGTTATTTCGATTATTTTTCTCGATTTTGCAACATATCTCACTACTGCTCCGCTCCTATTGATCGTAGCGTGATGTTAAATAGAAATATAACCTTCCTGGATAAATGCACTATTCAACAAAAAAATATCTTTTCTAATCGAACCAATACTTTCTAAGATTAGCGCGTTCAACCAAACAAACAAACTCTTCAGCTTTATAATATTAGTATAGATTTGAAGTAATAACTTCGATGGCCGCACCGAATAAACGTGCAAAAGCCTCTTACACAAAAAAAATTTTTTTCGTTTTTTCGGTTCATTAGCCTATTCTCCTACCCCCTAATATTTTTCATATTTTTTTTTCCAAAAATACGGTTGCAATCGCATTTGATTCGTATTTTCCACGGAAATATTTATATATTTTGTAACAAGAACATAAATTTATGTGACTTTTACACGTTTAATGCATTCTCGATTAGACAAGAATAAACATGTATAAACAGCAAAACGATTACCATACTTGGTTATCTATTATTTAGTTTATGTAATAGATGTTTGCACGTTTATTCGTGTATTTTTTGTTGCTTACTATTTGAGTAATGGGCATTAACCGGGAACTAATTTTGCACAAAATTTGGTATTGTCTTTTACTATAATAGATAAGTTTTCTTAATAATCGTTACGTAAAGAAAGAACATGTTAAAAAAATTACAGTAGAGCGTAAAAATAATCGCACACAAACAATAACGTATCAACTCTTAAATAATGACGGAGATGCCATTAAAATTTGTAAAACGATGTTTTTAAATACTGGCGAGCAAAAAAATCGACTCACTTCATGCTTTCGCACTCAAAGTGCTCTAGTTTTAAAACTAAGACCTAAATCTTAACTTAGGTCGTAAATTCTTTAAGTTCTAGATGTTGGCTTTAAAATGAGTACAAATATTTTTAAGTTGTACTCATTTTCTTGAACAATAAATGGTTTCAAACTTTGTGAGTACTAAAACTTGAAAAGTTAAGGTAAAAAAAATTAAAATAAAAGACATCATAACATTTTAAATAAACTTTATTACTTAATGATTACCACTTTAATAACGAATGTTACCCCCTCTTGCTCTGATGACAGCTTCTAAACGGCTCCTCATTGCCTCATTGACTCAATGAGGTGCTTCACTCTGTCTTGTGGTATACCCTCCCATTCCTCGGTCAGAGCCGCTTGCAGGTCAGCTCTTGTACCTGGTGCAGGATCTCTAGCCCGGATTCTTCTCTTTAGGTCATCCCATAAATGCTCAATAGGATTCAAGTCCGGACTACGAGCTGGCCAGTCCATAACAGCGATACCCACTTCTCGCAGGTACTGCCGCACGACATTTGCGCTGTGTGGACGGGCATTATCCTGCATCAGGATGAAGTTTTTTCCAATAAAACCAGCGTATGGGATGACGTGGTCTTCCAAGATATCTTCAATATACCGATGTGCGGTCAACCCTCCCACATGGCGGCCAGTTTCAATGAAAACCAGTTCAGTTTTTGCTTCCATTGATATGCCAGCCCACACCATGCAGGAACCTCCTCCGTACGCAACAGTTTCTGCTATGCAGCATTGTGTGTATCGCTCCCCCGGCCTTCTGTACACCCTTCTCCTTCTGTCGCTACCATGTAGGCATACTCTGCTTTCATCCGAGAAGAGAACAGAGCGCCATTGATCCTCAGTCCAATCGACGTGTTCTCTTGCAAAACGTAGCCGGGCTGCTCGATGACCTGCAGTCAATTTGGGACCCTTTGCTGGTCTTCTTGGAGTGAGGGTTGCTGCCTTGAGTCTTCTTCTCACTGTCCAAGAACTTACAGCTACCCCACGTGTTTCTCGGAGCTCCCGTTGAACTTGGACCCCAGTGAGAGAACGATTCCTCAGCGAAGTACGGACGATAAAGCGATCGTCTGCCTCCGAAGTGGATCGATTTCTACCGGAACCTCTTCGTCGGTGAAAGCCACCAGTCTCCCGGTGCCTTCGGTATATTCTTGATACCGCTGACTGGCTCATCTGCAAAGTACGAGCCACTTGACGTTGACTCAAGCCCTGTTGCAATAGGATAACTGCTTGAGCCGCTGCTTCCGCTGTTGTATCCATTTCCGGGAAATTTTCTTGCTTGGAGATTGAGGAGATGTGTACCTGTTGACGTTTCACGGTCAACTGATAAGGGTGAAAGGCCCTAAGGTCACGCAATGCTAACTGAGTTAACGAGTACGAAATCATACAGTTACTGTTCCTCGACTTTTGTGACAATGTCTAAAAGTTAACACTGTAGTAATTGTTATTTTTTTAAAAGCTAACATCTAGAACTTAAAGAATTTAAGACCTAAATTAAGATTTAGGTCTTAATTTTAAAATTAGAACACATTGAGTGCAAAAGTATGAAGTGAGTCGATTTTTTTGCTCGCCAGTACATTGTCTGTAACACAGCAGGTGATTTATACAGCTATTGAGAAATTATCGACTGATCATTATATGATAGATAACAGAGGCAAACATAAAAATAGGCCCAGAAAGATGTCTGAAGACACGGAGAAAAGCATAAATTACCATATCAACCACTTCGAAAGGGTTGAAGCACATTACGTTAGGAAAGATAGCCAGAAAGAATATCTTAACGAAACTTTGAACATATCTAAAATGCATAGATTGTACTTAGAATGGGTGGATACAAGCACACAGTATAATACAACTACCAAAGCAACTAAACGAAATAATACATATTCAACACAAAATTTAATCTTTCGTTCCATAAACCTAAAAAGGATTTATGTGAAATCTGTTCAATTTACAAAGCTGCTGATAATATAAGGAAAGAGCAATTAAAAAATGATTATGAGAAACATTTAAAAGAAAAAGAACTTGTACGGCAGTTAAAGGAACAAGAAAAGGTGAAATTTGATAAAAAAGACTCTGTTGTAGCATGTTTCGATCTAGAAAAAGTGCTGAATATTGCCCAAAGTGAAGTAGGAATATTTCACTACAAGCGGAAGTATCCAATATATAATTTTACCGTGTATAATATTTTAGAAAAAAAAGGATATTGTTACGTTTGGCACTATCAGATTGCGAAAAGGGGGGCCATAGAAATTGCAAGTTGTCTATGGTCCTTTATCCAAAATCACGTTGAATTAGGGATAAAAAATATATCTTTTTATTCAGACTCATGCGCCGGCCAAAATAGTAACCGATTTGTATTTGCTATGTTTTCTTTAGCTTCTAAAAAAATTGAGATAATTTATTTATTATTTTGTTAATAATTATTGCTAAAATTTAAAGAAAACATACAATTTTTTTGTAAAAGACTGAATGTTAATCGATAGTTCCTATGTTCTAATTATTATAATAAATAAGTTTTTGTAAAAACAAATTTTATTTATGAAAACCTTTAAGGAAGCAAATAGTTTAATAAACAATAAATTAATAAATATGTAATACACAATCGGAAATTAATGTATTGACACTAATATAAATGCAATTATCATCACTAACATCGAATCACTAAACATTTGCTTTTATAAAAGCGTGCAAACAATTGTAGCTGGGATCAAAAGAAACATAATTTGCCTGTAATAATAGTCTAACATTATATTATGCTCGTTGCAGTAATTACATTTACACGAACAAACGTGTAATGATCTATAACAGTTAACTGATCACTTTAATTTCACTTGAGTAACAATATAATATGGTTTTTTATGAATTTCTTGAAATTGAATGATGATTTCTTAAAAGTAAGTATTACAGTCTAAAGATAATTATTTTATCTTCAGTTTCACTATACATTGTATTGACTTGCTAACAAAGAAACTCAGGATATTAAGGAATAAACGTTTTTATTTTTTCCTGTAAAGTTGACGTTTTTCACTTGCACGTTTATTCGATGCGGCCATCGACTTTTAAAAATAATCTTATAATGGATAAATTTTAAACATTTGAAATAGCAGTAATACAATCCACAAGAAACAAATGAAGGTCAATTTATTCATAAGCTCCATAAGCACTTCTAATGGTATAAAACTTTGAATAGTAAATACGCACATAAAACAGGAACCGTACATAAAACCCCACAGTCGCTCGTAAGAGAATCGGTACCAACAAAATGTTACAATCTCATCTTATCCATTCAAATTTCCGTTTTCTAGCAACGCAAAGAAGAACATCCGTCCGCTTTGATTCTGTGAACGTATTAGCATTGGATTTGAATAGAACAAACAAAGGGTTTGCTCGAGACATTGTGCTTTCGTAGGCGATTGTAAATTCAACGTATCGTAAAAATCCGAGATCTACTCACCCATTTCAAGTCCACGTTAAATACGAATTCGTTGGCATATTATTTTGTTTATTTTTAAATTCATACACAGCATTAAATTGGGCTAAAAAGCAATTTAAATTTAATAATAATCAGATATTATAGGTATATGATTCCAAACTAGGTAGAGCGTGTACTTTATGACTAGATAATTAAACATACTTATATTGTACTAGCTGTTAACCGATGACCTTGAGAAGGTTGACTGGATGCGGAATTAGGAAAGGCCTATGTCCAGCAGTGGACTGAAATAGGCTGATTGATTGATTGAAATTGATAAAAATCATTTTTATAAATTTGCATATTTTTTTAAGTTTTTAGCTAAATAATATCTTGTTCCACGTTGTAAACATCTAATATAAAAAACTTGCAAAACATTTTTCAGCTTAATAGTCACAAATGAAAATACTAACAATTTTGTTGAAAATTTGTCATAGCGCTATGACACAAAGAAGCTGATTTATGAAATAAAAACCGCTTGTCCCGCTGCAACGTGACAAATAAAAATGACAAAAGTATAACAAGGGTTTTTGCCACTTCTAAATAACAATATTTAGAAGATAAGCTAAAGAAAAAATATTGCTTTGTATCGTTAACCGTCTCCTCGCCGGTGGTATTCATTACTATTGAACATTCGACAACGGACATTCAATCATACTTTATTGATTTATTGTAAAAAATTGTCAATATTTTTATTACACTGTTAAATGCATTATTTTCTTATCGATGGAGTTTTTTTTTAGAAAGAGGAGGGATATTGATTGGATGGATTTTATAGGGACGAGAGGGAAGATTTGATTTTTTGTTTGTTTGTTACGATTTAACTCAAAAACTACTGGACCGATTTTTAAAATTCTATGACCTACAAAAAGCTACGTTATCATGTATACATGTAATCCTCAATCACAATGTAAACTAATTACATTATAATAAAGTCAGTGTGTTCTCAACATTAGCTCGTTTTACTTGTCTCCTCAACTTACCCTACATATCCTGACAGGGTCGCCATGTATGGTAAGTTGAGTAGACTACAGAGAGAGATAGTTAGTAGTACAAAATGTCCACCTATGCGAAGCCGAGGTGTGAAACTTATAATTATAAGCACGCGTATACGTCATGAACTGTACGAGGGTTTATTTACCTCTCAAACAAATATCAGAGTGTAAAAACTCCATTATAACAAATTAATTTACAAGAAATTTATATTGCAAAATTGTAATCATGATTGTTCATTAGCAAGGTTTATCTTAATTTAAATGCATATAATAAATTCCAGATGATAAGTGTAACTGCGATTCTCTAACACTATGACTGCATTTTACAGTTTTTATTTTAACATTTCAAAGAAAATTAATATCGTAAATAGATTTAAAATGGCGATTTGTTAAGCATGCTTAGATAACCAATAAAAACTTAGATAATATTACCCAGCGCTAAAACGCCAAGCTGGTGTCAGTCATGCCTGGATGAAACCTCTCATCAATTAAACCCATACGTCACTTATACTATAACAAAATAAATCTAATAACGAAAAACAAATGTTCACAAATCCTACTATCGGGCATACGTTTTACAAGGCGTGTATTCGTACCGGGCGGCGGCGGATCTCCACCCATATTGATAAATCCTCACAATCGTTCTGGCTTTGCGAATTGCACGCCGCCACCGCAGATAGAACTTCGTGTCTTGTTTAACATTCTCTTTCGTGTCTTATGTTTTGAATGTTAACTTTCCAGTTACGTCTTTATGATTGTTTTGTTTGCAGGAATTGGATAAAATCAATAAAAAAGGTTAACGTGAAGATATACTGGGAAATAAACTGCAGTTTATTAGATAAAGTAATGTTATTAAATAAATGATTCAGGTACACAAAGTATAATAGATGCTGCATGTTCTTTTTACTACTTGGGATGCAAACAAGCAGCCACCGCAGCCCATGGGTGCCTGCTACACCAGAGGTAACATTAGCCTGTTGTCGACCCTTTTGTTGCTTTAAGATGGAGTATCCCTGTGACAGGATTTTTTTTCTTTCAAAATAGAGCACTACTACACTACATTGTGTAGTTATTTGGCTGGTGTCTACTGAACGGTCTCCCGCTGTCAGTCAGGCTTGCTCGCTGGTATGGTACCCTACCTCTCTTATTACATATACTTCTTTGTCATTTTATTTTATTATCCGTCTACTATGGTATATGTTTGCCACACGAAGCAAAAATTAGTTCTGCATACATTTTTTTTTAGATCGCCTGGTGGTCAAAATTTTACTATATTTACTTTCTGCGGTCCTTATCCGTATGAGCTTTAACTGTGCTAAATTTCACACTCCGTGCGGACTTAGTGTGCTTAAAAAGGGTTTCTTTTCACGTAAGTCTATCTCTGTGCCGAATTTCATCCAGATCCGTTCAGTTGTTTTTAAGTGAAAGAGTAACAAACATCCATCCATCCAACCATACTTACAAACTTTCGCGTTTATAATATTAGTAGAATATACCTAGATATAAAAGTACCTACAGAATCATATCGATTCATATAAAGGTAAAATTCAAGTGCACTGATTGATTTTTTATACTACCACGATTACAAACAAGCTGATGGTAACCAGTTACCGAAGCGTATATACGCTTGCAATGCGCTTTGTCGACTTAACATTTTGTAACACCAGTCTTTTATTTAAGTTTAACACAAAAAAATCAACCCAAACTCCTAACTCAATAAAAAAACTGAATGTTATAAATGAAAGCCTTGGCTGAACTACGTGATTATACCTCTGGTGACGATTTCATAGTTCGGGAGTCAATGTGGAGCTTAACAAAAGTATCACGTACTAACAAAACGGGCATTCGGTCACACGCCTTCTCACCTTCCAAGTGTCTCCTGGGATTAAGCGATCTTCTGATGTTCAGTATCAAAAGTTTTTTTGTCTTATTTAAAATTAAATGATATGAAACTGAAGAGCTTTGTTTGGACGCCAGTATTCGTCACAAATTAATGTGTTATTGTTTAAATTAAATATTGACTGAATAAATCAATTCAAAATACTTAGGTACTTAAGATGACTTCAGGACCAGGGGACATACTCTGTGGCCCAGGGGACTTTATAAAAGTATTATTTACGAACACAAAGTACCTAACATCTACACTCGGAATAATTATTTATGGATCTCACAAAAATATAAAATATTATATTATAGTAGTTTCTACCTGCGACTTCGCCTGCGCGTACAATACCACGGGAACATTGTTTTTAGTCTATGTAGTATTCCATCTCTATTCCATCTCTGTATTAAATTTCAACCAGATCCATTGAGCCGTTTTGGCGTAATGAGTAACAAATTTCTACTTCGCCAAATATCAAAACTTTGTGTTATGGGTTTGATCCCCACATGGGACAGAATTGTTGTAATCTATAATAATAATAATAATATAATAATATTTTCGGGACCACTCACACATCGCTATCTGATCCCAAACTAGGCAGAGCCTGTACTATGGTAACCAGACAACTGATAAACATACTTATATATTTCTAAATACATACATATTATAGATAAATTACACCCAGACACAGAACAAACATTCGTGCTCATCACACAAAGATTTGTCCTGGGTGGAAATCGAACCCACGACCTCCGGCGTAGCAGTCAGAGTTACTAACCGCTAGACCAACAGGCCAGTTGAAATGTAAATGGTTGTCCCGAGTATGGATGTACTTTGTGTCCGTTAACGTATGCTTGTAAAGTCCCCTGCCACACAGGGCTTGTTCCCTAGTGCGGGAGCTGTCTTTAAAAAAAAAAAAAAACTTATACTTCAACATATAACTTCTTTTTATCACTGCAAATCCACAACTTTATTATTCAAATTTAGTTCAATGCTAAATATACAAGGATTCATTACTTACTTCGAGTGTACCTATAATTTCAATAGCGTCCGCTTTGTAATAGGTGTTTCAAGTATTTGTAGAGAATGGCGAGAGTTGGACAGTTTACACACATTAGGGGGCTTTGTGTCTTCGCAAAATGTGTTACGTGACTGCAATGTCTCACTCCAGTAGGTACTGAGTTCCACCATCCCACCATCTCAACCCATAAACGGTCCACTACTGGGCACGGGTCTCCTCCATAAATTTAGAGGGATATTAGCCTACTGTACCACGCTGGCCAGACGGGTTGGTATAGGGTTTTGTTTCGAGTTTTCCTTCTCTTGCAGTGGATATTGTCTGCTGGACTTACTCCCTTAGTCGACTCTTACGACACCCACGGGATAGAATGGGGTGGTGACATTTGTATTCTTAATCCGTCACCACACGGACGGGTACTGAGTTCTGTTCTTCTCAATTATTGGCTCAACCAGTAGTTAGCACTAATCGTTACGTAAATTTATGTTGTACCTTAATTTTCACGTGTTATAGAATAATTATGTCCTCCAGACCTTCCCTATCCTCTACCTTAAAAATACTACCTCTATCTATTAAAAATATGATGTGTTGGAACTTTATAAAAAACTGCTTTCATATAATATACCTAAACTTAACTTAAAACTAAATATATATGTATATCCTCTTTTGTTATATAAATGTAAAAAATCTTTAATCGAATGGTTAAAAAGCCAAACATACGATGAAATTGCAAAAATATTAGTCAGGATTAGATAACACACTCACACACGCGCACACACACACACACACACACGCGCGCGCACACATATTTTTTAATCTTAATCTAAATTTTGTATAATATAAATCAGATCTTGTTCTTTTCTTTATAATTTATCTTCGCATTATTGATCTCAACATTGTAAGTAATAGTCTAAGGGAAGGGCGAGACAGCTCCCACACAAGTACTTTTGTAACTTACTGGAGCTGCCTCAATTAATGTATGAAAACAATGTATGAGTGGAAATAAAAAACTTTATTTTATATTTATTATAAAAACATACAATTTACGGATACAAAATAGATATAGATAGTGCCCTTGTGATCGAACATAGTACCTTCTAGATTCTATTGCAAAATACCGTGTACAAGTCGGAAGCTAATACATCACCTGAAAATGTAGCCCGTTACATTTTCCCAACAGTTGTACGCATAACCACTGTGCCAATGAGGTAGTTTACTAGATACTTTATTTGTACACTAGGGGTCGCCCGCGACTGCGTCCGCCTGGTAATTTGGAATATTTTCCCCGATTTTGCAACATATCTCACTACTGGTCCGCTCCTATTGATCATAGCGTGATGTTATATATCCTACAGCCTTCCTGGATAAATGCAATATTTAAAAAAAAAAAATTCTAATCGAACCAGTACTTTCTGAGATTAGCGCGTTCAACCAAACAAACAAACTCTTCAGCTTTATAATATTAGTATAGATTCGATAATGTTAAAATTATTTAAGACCATTGTGTATGTCACAACATCACACCTTTTACAAAAAATACGAAAACAAAATGTTACTTAATCAAAAGGTTGAAAGGATTACCCAAGTATGCAATAATCGACGTGTAGAATAGTACGCAATCTGTCAAAACATGCCCTCTGAGATTACCAGCATAGCTCAGATAGATGAAAGCCAGAGTCCGACCGCGCGCGTCACTCGAGGCATCAAATTTGCATAGCACACATATTTGAGGTTCCAGCTACCCACTTCGCGCGAGCAA
Source organism: Trisateles emortualis (assembly GCA_947095525.1). Lineage (NCBI taxonomy): Eukaryota > Metazoa > Arthropoda > Insecta > Lepidoptera > Erebidae > Trisateles > Trisateles emortualis. The sequence goes on along the minus strand of OX352736.1, from coordinate 10,844,435 downwards.
TGTCCGACATCTACGAACACTTGCGTTATAACCGTAACAAACATTGTTTAATTTGATAATTGCTACTACCAGAGTATTGTGTACGCATTCTATCTTGTACTCATGTTTTATGTTTTACACAGAGAGATAGTAAACTCTTTATTATACATCAAAAGAAAAGTAATTTTCGAGCAAACCCGACTGGGAAAGGACCTTCACCTTACAGAATATCACAGGTAGACAGCTACACACAGCGATGTAGTTGTGTTCCTGTGTGTGAGTAAAGGTCTCCAGCGCTCATTTAAAAATGCGTTTTAAAAGAAACGTTTTAACTTTCAGCTAATTAATGTCTGTGTGTGAGTAATCCCAGTGATACTCCACTTTAAAGCTCTGGTGTAAAAAAAATGTTCGGCAATACGCAAGTGATACCCCTGGTAGATATTGCAATCGTCCATAGGCTACGCCGGATTACGGCCGGTCTGTATGCTTGTTTGCCACACAAGTAGTATAAAAAAATGATAGATTCGCTTTGATAGATCTTTGTAAAAAGACATTCTAGAAATATATAAAAATAAAAACAGTTTATTAATATTAACGCTGTAAAGCCTACAGTCAGGCTGACTTACTAACTTAATAAACTTTCAGCTAAATAATGTTTTTCATCTCCTCTTGTTGCCGAAACAAATTGCTTCATTTTTGGCTGCGTGACATTAACAATGAAATTTATCACCTGAGGATACCCCTACTGTTGTCAGTTAACACCCCCTTTAAATTTTCATCACGTAAATATATTTATTTCATAATCATTAGTAACATTCCGCTTGTACAGGTTACAGGCAAACTCGATACATTTATCTCCTTGACAAATTTCATTATGTTTCTTTCAGGTGTTTAATCTTTAAACAGATATACTTTCGTCGGTTCTTCTTTTCATCTTCATCTTTTAAAAATATATGTCTCACACTAGAAAACAAGCTCTGTGTCACGAGGGACTTTACAAACATTGAATTAAGTAACAAAGTACACCCAGACTCGGAACAACCTTTTATGGATCACAAATTTTTGTTCCGCTTGGGAATCGAACTCTATTATTAGTAAGATGGTTCTTTTTTATCGAACAGCGTATTCTTTACAAATGTTACGTTATATAAAAGTGTTATCACAACACAAACTATCACTGACGATACAGAAATAAATTTCCTTGAACATAATCATAGCCATCAGATTGTAAGTGCCAATAACATGGAGTATAACACCTAGTCCCCGAGGGTTCGGTCCACGTGACAGATGGCCACGGCGCCACGGCCGGACTCTGAACAGATAATTAACACGTTTCTTTTCCAACCGGCGGACTTGGTAACAAAACTTTATTAATACCGGTGGGGACTTAGGCTTTGAGGGTAACAAACTTTTCTAATGAAGTCGCCCAACGGAATATTACTTTCGTTTGTGGGTGCTTTTAATTTGTTATTTATTTACTGTACAATTAAACGTTCCGGGTTTTAATGTAATTTGTAAAACATGGCTTCTATTTTATTTTTTTCATTATTTTGGTACAAATACTTATTTTCAACGAACAGACATTTAACACAAGCTTGCAATCTTTTATTTTCGTAATTCAAACTCATTAAATCAAGCAAATACGATGGAGCTATCTTGTTTTGTTTATCGTTCGTTAGATATCCTATAGCCACCTTCTAACTTTATCATAACACCTAGTGTATGCAGTACTCGTGAGGACAATTCTAATGAGCCCAAACACGACGCGGCAATTATATTTCATTAAAGAGTTCTTTAGCCACCTTTCGAATTTCGAATTTCTGCATAATAAAACTAGTACTATATTATTGCTTTGTCACCGTCTTTAAAAATGCTAAATTTTTACTTAAGTGGTCGAAAAAAGTTTTGCAAATTTGAAAGCGAACAATTTACAAGTACATACTCACGTAAGATTGCAAGTTAAATAACACATGCAAAAATGTTTAATCTCTGGAAGTATTTTGTCGTACGACGAAAATTTCCAAGCAAGGGGTTAACCCATAAATGTTTAAGTGGAAATAACAAGGCGTTCGTTAAGTATATGTCAAGATGTAATGGTAATTCGTTGGGAATGCCGAGCAATATTCATGTCAGAGATTTCATATGTCAGCTATAGTGAGGGTGTCAAAATCGTAGCAAATGTGTTTATGCAAATTACCATCTCCATTAACAGTGCTTTCCCCAGTGAGAGTTGTGTACGATGTGTTTGTTACTGTGTTATGTTTAGTATATAATATGTTAACGTGTTTCTATGTAAATTATTGAATAAACATAGTGTCATATTATGATTACTATGTGTCTGTGTCTGAAGAGGATGTTGAAATTGTTTAAAAAAATGGGATTTGCTCTTTACTGCTGCTATATTAAAATCATGAAACGGAAAAATACTTTAATTTAGCTGGTAATTATTTTTGAGTTATTATTATTGTCAGTTGCGTTTTAGCGACTAAACGGCTGAACAGGTCTTAATGAAATTTGGCCACAGACAGCCAGAGACAGGCAAAGTTACTTTCGCATTCATTCATAGTTCAAATCTATTTTTACCTGAACTAAAAAATGAGTCTTCAACACGCAAGTGATAGGTAATTCTCTGGTATTGCAAGCGTCCATAGGCTACACTAACTGCTTAACATCAGGCAGACCGTATACATGTTTGCCGCCTGAGTAATATAAAAAAAAACTACAAATAAATGTTTTATTCAATAAAGAACCAAAGGCTTACATTAATAAAGTTGTACTAACTCTGTAGCAACTAGTGACAAGTAGAAAATGCGAGACACTGCATATCTTTTAATAAATACAAACCCTCTTCCTCTCGTCGACAGCTTTATAGAGAAGGATCGTGAAGGGGAAATCTTGTAGTGATTTTGTTACTCTTTTGTTTGTTACCTATTTATTATAGCCTCTTTTGTTTTTTTTATAATTGAGTATGGCAGCTTTTACTTTATATACTGTTTCAAACTTTTATAAAAACTTTACGTATTATTTTTCAAATTAAGATCATGTTACTCAAAAGCTTTAATATAGTGTTACATTTTCTTAGTAAAATATGATTAAAATAGAAACTAGGTTATAGTTATTAAGAGTTTCGTTTGGTAAATGTATAAGTGTAGGTGACGAAATATAAATTGTTCAGTATTTTACGATAATCTATTCATATTTTTAAAAAATGTCCTGACTGATTGAACAAGAAACTTTTTTTAAATACCTTTTTCCTCATAACACAAAGCTAAAGTGTTACAAAAAATATAGTCTGGACGTGCGAGTAATGCTTAAAGTATTGTAACCGTCCATATACTACGTTAACTACATACCATCAGGCGGGACGTAAACTTGTTTGTCACCATAGTAGTATAACAAAACAAGTACATGGATAAGCCAGCTTTAAAATATACAATCGGTTCATCCGTTTGCAAGCTCGGATGACTTAGACAGACATAGACATTAACTTAAAACATCCCTATTTTGAGTGAAAGTAGTTTGAAATGTAGGTAAGCAGTATAACGCAGCTTTTTATAGACAAATATCTGCTAGTTAGCCGTCACAAATAACGGAATATTACCCAATTTTGCTTCAATCATAACAAATATTCAATAAATTGATTGTATTCATTTAAATGAACTAATGGAAATTAAGTACAATTTCCTTGTCCAAATGAACCGATTGGCTTTAGGAAATCAAATTGCTTAAGGAATTGATGAATGAAGGAGTCTAATAAAGGTGTCGAATACGCATGAAATGGCACATCATTTATTAAAATCGGTTCAGTAGTTTTTAAGGTTCGATCAATCATAAAAAATAACCAATAGAGTATTCACGTTCATGTAGGTGGTATGATACCTACAATACATCTTGCTAATCTATACTAATATTATAAAGCTAAAGAGTTTGTTTGTTTGGTTAAACGCGCTAATCTCAGAAAGTGCTGGTCTGATTAGAAAAATCTTTTTTTGTTGAATAGTGCATTTATCCAGGGAGGCTATAGGCTATATAACATCACGCTATGATCAATAGGAGCGGAGCAGTAGTGAGATATGTTGCAAAATCGGAGAAAATATTCCAAATAACCACGCGGGCGACCCCTAGTCATACTTATAAAGATTTATCCAGGATGGTAATCGAAACCACGACTTCCGGCAGTCAGGGTCGGCAGCTAATCTCGACAGAGCATCTGTTATGAATTTCATAAGTTTTTGTCCCAGCTTGGGAATCAAACCTGGGACCTCATAATCAGCAGTCGAACTCAACAACCACTAGACTGAAAATTCTGGAAAATAAAATTTGCCTATGTGCTATACCAAACTATAATATATTTCTATGCATCAATCAATTATATCCAGAGTTGAACAACTCTAGATATATACCCCTTGGCGATGCGTCACACTTTACGTGAATAAAAAACATCTATACATTTAACCAACTTTTGCATTTGTAATAAGATGGGTGGACAAATTCGAACTCTGGAGTAGGAGCTCGGATGGCACAGTTGGTAGTGCGCTGGGCCGGAACCCGAGAGGCGCTAGACTAGTCCTGCTCCGGGCTCGTCTTTTTCCTCATTGCTTTAATATTTAGGTATATTTGAGCTGATTGCATAGAAAAAATGCTAAAAATATTTAATAAGATGGGTAAAAACAAAATATTCAAGACAAAAAAATCAAAAATATACAAATTACTTGTACATTTTATTTCATGCCATATGAATTACAAGCACTAAGTATAATTTTTGTACACACCGTCTTTGCAAGGGTCGAAAGAAATTGTTGTAATTTAGTTAAGCGTAACGGCGACGCTCACCTGAGCTCGCAGTTTCACCCACCCGGTGCACTGATGACTGTAATCAAAGAAAACACGCTAATTAACTTTCCTTGCCCGAAATATTTCTTACGGTACCTGTAATACCTTTGCTTTTTTATGCGAACATTTTACTATAATAGATTAGTATAAAGTATAATAATAGCCTATAGACTGATTTTCGGTCACATCGTACCAATTTACCTGCATATTTAATTGGACTGCACGGCTGGTTCAGGGGCTTAAGTCGATACCTCGCCATTTACTACTATGAAGCGTGTTGTGGATTCAATTCCAAAACGGGACAAAAAATTTGTAATCCATAAATGGTTATCCCGAGTCTGGGTGTCCTTTGTGTCCGTTAAATGTATGTTTGTAAAGTTCCCCACGACACAGGCTTTGTTCCCTAGTGCGGGAGTTGTCTTTTTAAACAAGAGACAAGCAAAAAAGAGTAAGAGTCAAATCGGACCAATTGCCCTACATAATATAATTTATTACTCTCATAGGGACGGCAATCTGGCATAAAGAGAGAGACCCCTAATCTCTTTCTTTTAATGAATGAACTGAAAATGAAAATTTCGAACTGTGACATCCTTACAGAGACTTATTTTTAATAGATAGTATAATAATATAATCATTGATCTAATTTATTGCAAACATTTTTACAAAAGCTAGCTTTGTTGCGTACTGGCTAGGTACAGCAATTAAATTTCGATCCTAATGTGTATTTTAAACAAATTAAGTAATCTTAAAGCTTAGTAATACAGACGAAATCTAATTTCAAATAAAAACCGAAAAAAGAATTATAAGGGCGTTATAGTACGGTCCCTAAACTATATCGTCTACTTATATAATTTATATACCTACTATCTTTATCAAATGATCCTAAAAATATTTTTTTCTATACTACCATTCAATATTGTACTTTTTCCCGTACAAGACGTTACCATAATACAAAAATATAACAAACAGGCACTTACAGATTTATATCATAAGAGGATTATAAGTACCCAATGCCAGTGAAGCGAGAAGCTATGAGGAAAAAGATGTGATTCGTCAGCTGTATTTCAATACTAATGAAACATCCTTTTGAATCTAAGGACGTAAGCAACACTTTATTTAAAAACTATTTGGATCATTATTGGTACATATAAATTTTTGAAGTAAAATCTTCTTGCGCATTGAGCACTTTTTGGGAAATAAAATTTATCGACCTCACGTCATTGTCACCTAATACTATCCATGAGACAAACCAAAAATAATTCAAACCTTTCAATTTTATTACCAATGATATTAGTATTTCTTTACATTTCTTATATACTTATTTTATATTTTTTATAATTATAAATATTATTAATTATATTGGAATAACTTATCTTATAAATAAACGATTATCAAAATGTATAAAATTTGTATTATAAACCTACACTTTACTATTAAGCGATTGAGTTTTAAAATAGCATGCACCGATATATTGAGATGCGGGCAAACCTCCCTTGGTACGGTCTACGTCGGTGTTTGCTCTCAAATCAGTAGTTTAAATAAAACTGTTTCTTTTTTCTCTCGCCTTCTCTGCGATTTCAATTCGTATTGGTACTGAAAGGACGAACGTTTATACAAAATTAGAATGATTATATTATTTAAAACGGATTATTTATATATCCACGTATTACCCTTGATAAGAGGTATGTTATAAATTAGAAACTTGTATCACCGTAGCGCCTAAATGTTGACAATGAAGCGCTACCTAAGTTCATAGACTAATCCTACAAACACACACTCCTACGTACATACGCACTTATATACTTACAACCATACTCACACATGCACACAATACAAGACACACGCGCACGCACACACACACACACACACACACACACACACACACACACGCGCGCGCACGCACACATAAGGCGTAATGTTTATAATTTATTTATTATTTGGATGACCAACAGCAAATAACAACAATAATAATATTAACTAAATTGCAACATAAAGCCAATTAAAGGTCTCCACTTTTATATGACTGGATACAACAATAATTGTGACCACGTAGATGTAACTAAATTATATAAACTAATATACTTAGTATAATAGATACAGTAACATATTATTTATACTTATAATGACAAAAGGTTGTTTTTTACAGTTTAACGATTTCTATGCCTTACCTTTGCTATTACCCATTTAGCTACGTAACCCTCGCCGAGAAAATGTACTTATTTACGTACGTATTTTACCGGTATAGTAATTACTTGAAGATTACCGCGTATTTACCTTAACACCCTACTAACAAAGAAACCGCTCACAAAAAGTCTTCTTTGCGTCTTTAAGACGTTTTTTTTCGTAAATTTTCGTAAAAGTAATCGTGTCAATCCGTTGTAATCCTTGAAAGATGGCTTGAGATTATTAAGGCTTCATTTGCATACTCTTGTCGAAAGATTAACTTGTACGAAATCTTCGCACTTAATACTTTCTTATGAGGATTTATTTATCGCAAATATTGTGTTGTATATAAAATTCTTGTTTTGTACAATGTATCGGAAAACATCGTAGGCATAAAGAAGCTTATATTATTTTGTATAAGGAGCCGTACCGTGACGTCCTTAAAGCGATTTATTTTTCATTACAGCTAAGTAATACAGCTGAAATCTTACGAATCCCAAATTAAGATTGAAATCAATCGCCTATAATAACATCATGATAGGACAAAATCCTGTAAAAATGAAGCCATTATTACCAACATTTTATTTTATGTAAATATAGAATGATGCGTAGAATTGCCGAAAATCGCATACAAGGTCCGTGCATGCGTCGCGAGGAAGATCACATCCAAAAAAAAACACAAAACCCTAAATGAGGCCGCGTTAGACCACCAACCACCTGGATGAGAACAGTGAGGAGTGATAAAAATATGCTGGGTCTAAACCCTCAAATGACACAATAACGTCCAGAGTGGCATTAAGACAAGGAAGGCCGACCCCAAAAGACATGGGAAATGAGGCAGGGAAGAAGAAGTAGAAAGATGCGTGGAAAAAAGTAAAATAATTAACCATTTTATTAACCTTGGTGATTTATTATTATTTATTCCTAATACAGCTATTACACTTTTTTAAACCTACTCGTACACTAGGGTACAAGCACTGTGTCGCGGTCTAACACACACCCGACACAAAACAAACTGTAATGTATCACACAATTTTTTCCGTGTAAAATTTAATTAAAAACCTATTTTGCTTATGAGTAAAGGCACCATACCACACTGTAAAGTAGTAGGTATCTACCTGTATATAGACACTTCTCTGTTCGTGATTGCATCGTGACGCTGCAACGCTGGTTCAAAACGGCTTGATATCAAAGCACGAGCCAACAAACGATTTTAAAAAACCCGATCTCTGCCCCTTTGCCATGTCCACGGGAATAGGCAGCCGCTACAGATACAATTTTCTAGCTTTGTGCTACGTTTGCAAATACCAACCAACTTTTAATCTTTACGTGTAAAACTGTTTCATGACTTGCTTAACTGATATCCACATTCTAAACCACCAAAGATTAGAACAGGAGTCGTATCATGACGTCTATATAGTGATGTAATATCAATTTTAATTTAAATTTCGAAAGCTATAAAATAAAAGTAGAATTCTTGCAAATGTTATCGTCACTTACATAAATAAAATAGTTAAAGTATTTTTGAAGCTATGTTTTAATTCAACGACAGTAAATAAAGGAACTGAAAATACATAGTGAATAACATCATTTGAAAGCCCCACACGTAAATTGCCAACTAAAAAACCCTATCAATCGCGGAACTAATTTCGTCTTGATAATCGTGATAAAGCAACAAAATAGCAATTTACTCTACCATAAAAATAATTGAGTTCAAACTGCGTTCAGGCAATAAAAACCGTGAAAGCAGGCCCAATAACCTTTAGCAAGGGAAACGTGGGAAAACAAGCAGCTGGCAAATAGTGAGGAATAGTGAGGAGGGCTATTAGGTGCTCACTCCACGTGAGCCAATGTAACGACCTGCGCCATTTCGGATGCTCCATTACTAGGATTTAAAAAAAGAATGATTGCCAGCCTCTCGGTTCTCTTTTCATGGGTATAATGAAATTCTATTTTACGCTGTTAAACATACCTATTGGAGGTTATTGAAATCTAGAACCACGCTTAGGAACAATTATCTCCTGAGCTTGGAGTGAAAACTCAAACTCAAAAATAATTTATTTATTTAGGTTACAAAATTCATTTATTCATTTAGGTTTAGGTTACAAAGTAACACTAAAGAAGGTCATAAATTATGAATATGCCAGAAAGATGATGTCATGTTTATATATTGGTGACCCTGTTGCTCTACCTCCTCCTCTATCGGTCCTTACCTGAACTAATAAGCTTTTTAAAATTGTCAACGAATAGTTAAAAAAATCTTTACAATTTTCTCAAAGAATTAATACGAAAGCATAAAGTTATAAGAGCGTTACAACGTACTGGTTAATTACCTACAGAGGCAAAGTAGCAAAATACTTAAATGAATAACTATAGAAAGGTCTTCAAATTTCTTGTTAAACTTTTTATAAAGGTATTTCTGTTAAAGCTACAGAAAAAATTAAAATAGGTCGATTTTATAAAAACTTATTCGGACTATAAAATACTAAGACGACAAAATGCACCATCCTCACTAGAAATGAAGACTAGTGTTAAGGGCATCTTTACAACACGCTAGGGAGAAGGCTAACCGTGAATTATGACGGCATTTTCTCCACCCTTATGAGGAAATACGACAGTTTCAGCGCTGAGACAGAGAGGGTCGACTCTATGATTGCCTAAAGTTAAGCTAGGTGACTGTACTCTATAAACAAACCAATTTTTGCTATCATGCTCAAATAATTTTTCACACTTTTTTACTTATAGAGGAGCTAAGTAACTAAGCAATTATTATGCAGTTTAATAGACCTTAAGGTTCACATCAAGACCTAATCGCGCCTCTGGAAGCACGTTCAAGTAGTTTCGATCTCTTGGATTATAAGATTGAAAGGATAGGAAGCACACCTGTATTTGCGCACACACTTATCCTATAAAATCTCACGCGCAGTTGGTCAGTCCCTGTTAGGATTATTTAAATAAATATATTTAATGACATTAGGGTTATTTGAGATTTATCAAAAAGCATCACGACATGTTCAAAAAAATATGACGTGATTAGTTTGATTTCGACTGCACTGACTGCAGAATGCAAATATTGACTGTGACCTATGAAAGAAGAACAGAGAGGCATTTGTCATTCGGGACATTAATAGCAACATTTTCAAACCGAGCTGTTTACGAGCTACAATACCACAAACATGGGTAAAAACAAAATATTCAAGACAAAAAAATCAAAAATATACAAATTACTTGTACATTTTATTTCATGCCATATGAATTACAAGCACTAAGTATAATTTTTGTACACACCGTCTTTGCAAGGGTCGAAAGAAATTGTTGTAATTTAGTTAAGCGTAACGGCGACGCTCACCTGAGCTCGCAGTTTCACCCACCCGGTGCACTGATGACTGTAATCAAAGAAAACACGCTAATTAACTTTCCTTGCCCGAAATATTTCTTACGGTACCTGTAATACCTTTGCTTTTTTATGCGAACATTTTACTATAATAGATTAGTATAAAGTATAATAATAGCCTATAGACTGATTTTCGGTCACATCGTACCAATTTACCTGCATATTTAATTGGACTGCACGGCTGGTTCAGGGGCTTAAGTCGATACCTCGCCATTTACTACTATGAAGCGTGTTGTGGATTCAATTCCAAAACGGGACAAAAAATTTGTAATCCATAAATGGTTATCCCGAGTCTGGGTGTCCTTTGTGTCCGTTAAATGTATGTTTGTAAAGTTCCCCACGACACAGGCTTTGTTCCCTAGTGCGGGAGTTGTCTTTTTAAACAAGAGACAAGCAAAAAAGAGTAAGAGTCAAATCGGACCAATTGCCCTACATAATATAATTTATTACTCTCATAGGGACGGCAATCTGGCATAAAGAGAGAGACCCCTAATCTCTTTCTTTTAATGAATGAACTGAAAATGAAAATTTCGAACTGTGACATCCTTACAGAGACTTATTTTTAATAGATAGTATAATAATATAATCATTGATCTAATTTATTGCAAACATTTTTACAAAAGCTAGCTTTGTTGCGTACTGGCTAGGTACAGCAATTAAATTTCGATCCTAATGTGTATTTTAAACAAATTAAGTAATCTTAAAGCTTAGTAATACAGACGAAATCTAATTTCAAATAAAAACCGAAAAAAGAATTATAAGGGCGTTATAGTACGGTCCCTAAACTATATCGTCTACTTATATAATTTATATACCTACTATCTTTATCAAATGATCCTAAAAATATTTTTTTCTATACTACCATTCAATATTGTACTTTTTCCCGTACAAGACGTTACCATAATACAAAAATATAACAAACAGGCACTTACAGATTTATATCATAAGAGGATTATAAGTACCCAATGCCAGTGAAGCGAGAAGCTATGAGGAAAAAGATGTGATTCGTCAGCTGTATTTCAATACTAATGAAACATCCTTTTGAATCTAAGGACGTAAGCAACACTTTATTTAAAAACTATTTGGATCATTATTGGTACATATAAATTTTTGAAGTAAAATCTTCTTGCGCATTGAGCACTTTTTGGGAAATAAAATTTATCGACCTCACGTCATTGTCACCTAATACTATCCATGAGACAAACCAAAAATAATTCAAACCTTTCAATTTTATTACCAATGATATTAGTATTTCTTTACATTTCTTATATACTTATTTTATATTTTTTATAATTATAAATATTATTAATTATATTGGAATAACTTATCTTATAAATAAACGATTATCAAAATGTATAAAATTTGTATTATAAACCTACACTTTACTATTAAGCGATTGAGTTTTAAAATAGCATGCACCGATATATTGAGATGCGGGCAAACCTCCCTTGGTACGGTCTACGTCGGTGTTTGCTCTCAAATCAGTAGTTTAAATAAAACTGTTTCTTTTTTCTCTCGCCTTCTCTGCGATTTCAATTCGTATTGGTACTGAAAGGACGAACGTTTATACAAAATTAGAATGATTATATTATTTAAAACGGATTATTTATATATCCACGTATTACCCTTGATAAGAGGTATGTTATAAATTAGAAACTTGTATCACCGTAGCGCCTAAATGTTGACAATGAAGCGCTACCTAAGTTCATAGACTAATCCTACAAACACACACTCCTACGTACATACGCACTTATATACTTACAACCATACTCACACATGCACACAATACAAGACACACGCGCACGCACACACACACACACACACACACACACACACACACACACGCGCGCGCACGCACACATAAGGCGTAATGTTTATAATTTATTTATTATTTGGATGACCAACAGCAAATAACAACAATAATAATATTAACTAAATTGCAACATAAAGCCAATTAAAGGTCTCCACTTTTATATGACTGGATACAACAATAATTGTGACCACGTAGATGTAACTAAATTATATAAACTAATATACTTAGTATAATAGATACAGTAACATATTATTTATACTTATAATGACAAAAGGTTGTTTTTTACAGTTTAACGATTTCTATGCCTTACCTTTGCTATTACCCATTTAGCTACGTAACCCTCGCCGAGAAAATGTACTTATTTACGTACGTATTTTACCGGTATAGTAATTACTTGAAGATTACCGCGTATTTACCTTAACACCCTACTAACAAAGAAACCGCTCACAAAAAGTCTTCTTTGCGTCTTTAAGACGTTTTTTTTCGTAAATTTTCGTAAAAGTAATCGTGTCAATCCGTTGTAATCCTTGAAAGATGGCTTGAGATTATTAAGGCTTCATTTGCATACTCTTGTCGAAAGATTAACTTGTACGAAATCTTCGCACTTAATACTTTCTTATGAGGATTTATTTATCGCAAATATTGTGTTGTATATAAAATTCTTGTTTTGTACAATGTATCGGAAAACATCGTAGGCATAAAGAAGCTTATATTATTTTGTATAAGGAGCCGTACCGTGACGTCCTTAAAGCGATTTATTTTTCATTACAGCTAAGTAATACAGCTGAAATCTTACGAATCCCAAATTAAGATTGAAATCAATCGCCTATAATAACATCATGATAGGACAAAATCCTGTAAAAATGAAGCCATTATTACCAACATTTTATTTTATGTAAATATAGAATGATGCGTAGAATTGCCGAAAATCGCATACAAGGTCCGTGCATGCGTCGCGAGGAAGATCACATCCAAAAAAAAACACAAAACCCTAAATGAGGCCGCGTTAGACCACCAACCACCTGGATGAGAACAGTGAGGAGTGATAAAAATATGCTGGGTCTAAACCCTCAAATGACACAATAACGTCCAGAGTGGCATTAAGACAAGGAAGGCCGACCCCAAAAGACATGGGAAATGAGGCAGGGAAGAAGAAGTAGAAAGATGCGTGGAAAAAAGTAAAATAATTAACCATTTTATTAACCTTGGTGATTTATTATTATTTATTCCTAATACAGCTATTACACTTTTTTAAACCTACTCGTACACTAGGGTACAAGCACTGTGTCGCGGTCTAACACACACCCGACACAAAACAAACTGTAATGTATCACACAATTTTTTCCGTGTAAAATTTAATTAAAAACCTATTTTGCTTATGAGTAAAGGCACCATACCACACTGTAAAGTAGTAGGTATCTACCTGTATATAGACACTTCTCTGTTCGTGATTGCATCGTGACGCTGCAACGCTGGTTCAAAACGGCTTGATATCAAAGCACGAGCCAACAAACGATTTTAAAAAACCCGATCTCTGCCCCTTTGCCATGTCCACGGGAATAGGCAGCCGCTACAGATACAATTTTCTAGCTTTGTGCTACGTTTGCAAATACCAACCAACTTTTAATCTTTACGTGTAAAACTGTTTCATGACTTGCTTAACTGATATCCACATTCTAAACCACCAAAGATTAGAACAGGAGTCGTATCATGACGTCTATATAGTGATGTAATATCAATTTTAATTTAAATTTCGAAAGCTATAAAATAAAAGTAGAATTCTTGCAAATGTTATCGTCACTTACATAAATAAAATAGTTAAAGTATTTTTGAAGCTATGTTTTAATTCAACGACAGTAAATAAAGGAACTGAAAATACATAGTGAATAACATCATTTGAAAGCCCCACACGTAAATTGCCAACTAAAAAACCCTATCAATCGCGGAACTAATTTCGTCTTGATAATCGTGATAAAGCAACAAAATAGCAATTTACTCTACCATAAAAATAATTGAGTTCAAACTGCGTTCAGGCAATAAAAACCGTGAAAGCAGGCCCAATAACCTTTAGCAAGGGAAACGTGGGAAAACAAGCAGCTGGCAAATAGTGAGGAATAGTGAGGAGGGCTATTAGGTGCTCACTCCACGTGAGCCAATGTAACGACCTGCGCCATTTCGGATGCTCCATTACTAGGATTTAAAAAAAGAATGATTGCCAGCCTCTCGGTTCTCTTTTCATGGGTATAATGAAATTCTATTTTACGCTGTTAAACATACCTATTGGAGGTTATTGAAATCTAGAACCACGCTTAGGAACAATTATCTCCTGAGCTTGGAGTGAAAACTCAAACTCAAAAATAATTTATTTATTTAGGTTACAAAATTCATTTATTCATTTAGGTTTAGGTTACAAAGTAACACTAAAGAAGGTCATAAATTATGAATATGCCAGAAAGATGATGTCATGTTTATATATTGGTGACCCTGTTGCTCTACCTCCTCCTCTATCGGTCCTTACCTGAACTAATAAGCTTTTTAAAATTGTCAACGAATAGTTAAAAAAATCTTTACAATTTTCTCAAAGAATTAATACGAAAGCATAAAGTTATAAGAGCGTTACAACGTACTGGTTAATTACCTACAGAGGCAAAGTAGCAAAATACTTAAATGAATAACTATAGAAAGGTCTTCAAATTTCTTGTTAAACTTTTTATAAAGGTATTTCTGTTAAAGCTACAGAAAAAATTAAAATAGGTCGATTTTATAAAAACTTATTCGGACTATAAAATACTAAGACGACAAAATGCACCATCCTCACTAGAAATGAAGACTAGTGTTAAGGGCATCTTTACAACACGCTAGGGAGAAGGCTAACCGTGAATTATGACGGCATTTTCTCCACCCTTATGAGGAAATACGACAGTTTCAGCGCTGAGACAGAGAGGGTCGACTCTATGATTGCCTAAAGTTAAGCTAGGTGACTGTACTCTATAAACAAACCAATTTTTGCTATCATGCTCAAATAATTTTTCACACTTTTTTACTTATAGAGGAGCTAAGTAACTAAGCAATTATTATGCAGTTTAATAGACCTTAAGGTTCACATCAAGACCTAATCGCGCCTCTGGAAGCACGTTCAAGTAGTTTCGATCTCTTGGATTATAAGATTGAAAGGATAGGAAGCACACCTGTATTTGCGCACACACTTATCCTATAAAATCTCACGCGCAGTTGGTCAGTCCCTGTTAGGATTATTTAAATAAATATATTTAATGACATTAGGGTTATTTGAGATTTATCAAAAAGCATCACGACATGTTCAAAAAAATATGACGTGATTAGTTTGATTTCGACTGCACTGACTGCAGAATGCAAATATTGACTGTGACCTATGAAAGAAGAACAGAGAGGCATTTGTCATTCGGGACATTAATAGCAACATTTTCAAACCGAGCTGTTTACGAGCTACAATACCACAAACATGGGTAAAAACAAAATATTCAAGACAAAAAAATCAAAAATATACAAATTACTTGTACATTTTATTTCATGCCATATGAATTACAAGCACTAAGTATAATTTTTGTACACACCGTCTTTGCAAGGGTCGAAAGAAATTGTTGTAATTTAGTTAAGCGTAACGGCGACGCTCACCTGAGCTCGCAGTTTCACCCACCCGGTGCACTGATGACTGTAATCAAAGAAAACACGCTAATTAACTTTCCTTGCCCGAAATATTTCTTACGGTACCTGTAATACCTTTGCTTTTTTATGCGAACATTTTACTATAATAGATTAGTATAAAGTATAATAATAGCCTATAGACTGATTTTCGGTCACATCGTACCAATTTACCTGCATATTTAATTGGACTGCACGGCTGGTTCAGGGGCTTAAGTCGATACCTCGCCATTTACTACTATGAAGCGTGTTGTGGATTCAATTCCAAAACGGGACAAAAAATTTGTAATCCATAAATGGTTATCCCGAGTCTGGGTGTCCTTTGTGTCCGTTAAATGTATGTTTGTAAAGTTCCCCACGACACAGGCTTTGTTCCCTAGTGCGGGAGTTGTCTTTTTAAACAAGAGACAAGCAAAAAAGAGTAAGAGTCAAATCGGACCAATTGCCCTACATAATATAATTTATTACTCTCATAGGGACGGCAATCTGGCATAAAGAGAGAGACCCCTAATCTCTTTCTTTTAATGAATGAACTGAAAATGAAAATTTCGAACTGTGACATCCTTACAGAGACTTATTTTTAATAGATAGTATAATAATATAATCATTGATCTAATTTATTGCAAACATTTTTACAAAAGCTAGCTTTGTTGCGTACTGGCTAGGTACAGCAATTAAATTTCGATCCTAATGTGTATTTTAAACAAATTAAGTAATCTTAAAGCTTAGTAATACAGACGAAATCTAATTTCAAATAAAAACCGAAAAAAGAATTATAAGGGCGTTATAGTACGGTCCCTAAACTATATCGTCTACTTATATAATTTATATACCTACTATCTTTATCAAATGATCCTAAAAATATTTTTTTCTATACTACCATTCAATATTGTACTTTTTCCCGTACAAGACGTTACCATAATACAAAAATATAACAAACAGGCACTTACAGATTTATATCATAAGAGGATTATAAGTACCCAATGCCAGTGAAGCGAGAAGCTATGAGGAAAAAGATGTGATTCGTCAGCTGTATTTCAATACTAATGAAACATCCTTTTGAATCTAAGGACGTAAGCAACACTTTATTTAAAAACTATTTGGATCATTATTGGTACATATAAATTTTTGAAGTAAAATCTTCTTGCGCATTGAGCACTTTTTGGGAAATAAAATTTATCGACCTCACGTCATTGTCACCTAATACTATCCATGAGACAAACCAAAAATAATTCAAACCTTTCAATTTTATTACCAATGATATTAGTATTTCTTTACATTTCTTATATACTTATTTTATATTTTTTATAATTATAAATATTATTAATTATATTGGAATAACTTATCTTATAAATAAACGATTATCAAAATGTATAAAATTTGTATTATAAACCTACACTTTACTATTAAGCGATTGAGTTTTAAAATAGCATGCACCGATATATTGAGATGCGGGCAAACCTCCCTTGGTACGGTCTACGTCGGTGTTTGCTCTCAAATCAGTAGTTTAAATAAAACTGTTTCTTTTTTCTCTCGCCTTCTCTGCGATTTCAATTCGTATTGGTACTGAAAGGACGAACGTTTATACAAAATTAGAATGATTATATTATTTAAAACGGATTATTTATATATCCACGTATTACCCTTGATAAGAGGTATGTTATAAATTAGAAACTTGTATCACCGTAGCGCCTAAATGTTGACAATGAAGCGCTACCTAAGTTCATAGACTAATCCTACAAACACACACTCCTACGTACATACGCACTTATATACTTACAACCATACTCACACATGCACACAATACAAGACACACGCGCACGCACACACACACACACACACACACACACACACACACACACGCGCGCGCACGCACACATAAGGCGTAATGTTTATAATTTATTTATTATTTGGATGACCAACAGCAAATAACAACAATAATAATATTAACTAAATTGCAACATAAAGCCAATTAAAGGTCTCCACTTTTATATGACTGGATACAACAATAATTGTGACCACGTAGATGTAACTAAATTATATAAACTAATATACTTAGTATAATAGATACAGTAACATATTATTTATACTTATAATGACAAAAGGTTGTTTTTTACAGTTTAACGATTTCTATGCCTTACCTTTGCTATTACCCATTTAGCTACGTAACCCTCGCCGAGAAAATGTACTTATTTACGTACGTATTTTACCGGTATAGTAATTACTTGAAGATTACCGCGTATTTACCTTAACACCCTACTAACAAAGAAACCGCTCACAAAAAGTCTTCTTTGCGTCTTTAAGACGTTTTTTTTCGTAAATTTTCGTAAAAGTAATCGTGTCAATCCGTTGTAATCCTTGAAAGATGGCTTGAGATTATTAAGGCTTCATTTGCATACTCTCGTCGAAAGATTAACTTGTACGAAATCTTCGCACTTAATACTTTCTTATGAGGATTTATTTATCGCAAATATTGTGTTGTATATAAAATTCTTGTTTTGTACAATGTATCGGAAAACATCGTAGGCATAAAGAAGCTTATATTATTTTGTATAAGGAGCCGTACCGTGACGTCCTTAAAGCGATTTATTTTTCATTACAGCTAAGTAATACAGCTGAAATCTTACGAATCCCAAATTAAGATTGAAATCAATCGCCTATAATAACATCATGATAGGACAAAATCCTGTAAAAATGAAGCCATTATTACCAACATTTTATTTTATGTAAATATAGAATGATGCGTAGAATTGCCGAAAATCGCATACAAGGTCCGTGCATGCGTCGCGAGGAAGATCACATCCAAAAAAAAACACAAAACCCTAAATGAGGCCGCGTTAGACCACCAACCACCTGGATGAGAACAGTGAGGAGTGATAAAAATATGCTGGGTCTAAACCCTCAAATGACACAATAACGTCCAGAGTGGCATTAAGACAAGGAAGGCCGACCCCAAAAGACATGGGAAATGAGGCAGGGAAGAAGAAGTAGAAAGATGCGTGGAAAAAAGTAAAATAATTAACCATTTTATTAACCTTGGTGATTTATTATTATTTATTCCTAATACAGCTATTACACTTTTTTAAACCTACTCGTACACTAGGGTACAAGCACTGTGTCGCGGTCTAACACACACCCGACACAAAACAAACTGTAATGTATCACACAATTTTTTCCGTGTAAAATTTAATTAAAAACCTATTTTGCTTATGAGTAAAGGCACCATACCACACTGTAAAGTAGTAGGTATCTACCTGTATATAGACACTTCTCTGTTCGTGATTGCATCGTGACGCTGCAACGCTGGTTCAAAACGGCTTGATATCAAAGCACGAGCCAACAAACGATTTTAAAAAACCCGATCTCTGCCCCTTTGCCATGTCCACGGGAATAGGCAGCCGCTACAGATACAATTTTCTAGCTTTGTGCTACGTTTGCAAATACCAACCAACTTTTAATCTTTACGTGTAAAACTGTTTCGTGACTTGCTTAACTGATATCCACATTCTAAACCACCAAAGATTAGAACAGGGTCCGTATTATGACGTCTATATAGCGATTTAATATCAATTTTAATTTGAATTTCGAAAGCTATAAAATAAAAGTAGAATTCTTGCAAATGTTATCGTCACTTACATAAATAAAATAGATAAAGTATTTTTGAAGCTATGTTTTAATTCAACGACAGTAAATAAAGGAACTGAAAATACATAGTGAATAACATCATTTGAAAGCCCCACACGTAAATTGCCAACTAAAAAACCCTATCAATCGCGGAACTAATTTCGTCTTGATAATCGTGATAAAGCAACAAAATAGCAATTTACTCTACCATAAAAATAATTGAGTTCAAACTGCGTTCAGGCAATAAAAACCGTGAAAGCAGGCCCAATAACCTTTAGCAAGGGAAACGTGGGAAAACAAGCAGCTGGCAAATAGTGAGGAATAGTGAGGAGGGCTATTAGGTGCTCACTCCACGTGAGCCAATGTAACGACCTGCGCCATTTCGGATGCTCCATTACTAGGATTTAAAAAAAGAATGATTGCCAGCCTCTCGGTTCTCTTTTCATGGGTATAATGAAATTCTATTTAACGCTGTTAAACATACCTATTGGAGGTTATTGAAATCTAGAACCACGCTTAGGAAAAATTATCTCCTGAGCTTGGAGTGAAAACTCAAAAATAATTTATTTATTTAGGTTACAAAATTCATTTATTTATTTAGGTTTAGGTTACAAAGTAACACTAAAGAAGGTCATAAATTATGAATATGCCAGAAAGATGATGTCATGTTCATATATTGGTGACCCTGTTGCTCTGCCTCCTCCTCTATCGGTCCTTAGCTGAATTAATAAGCTTTTTAAAATTGACAACGAATACTTAAGAAAATCTTTACTATTTTCTAATCGACATCGACGCAGGCACCTTGAAATATTTTTTAAATAAATAAATACTACTTTTAAAACAGAATATCCAAAAGCGCGACGGCTATTCTGCAATATCCAGTAACGCGAACTATTAGGCACTAACTAATAGCGCGAAGACATCCTCTTGTTATTAATTAGCGGCTTTAAGTTATGCTTTTTTTAAAGAAATTAATACGAAAGCATAAAGTTATAAGAGCGTTACGAAGTACTGATTAATTACCTAAAGAGGCAAAAATAGCAAAATACTTTAATGAGAAACTATAGAAAGGTCTTTAAATTTCTTGTTAAACTTTTTATAAAAGTATTTCTATTAAAGCTACGGAAATACTTTAAAATAGGTCGATTATATGAAAACTTATTTGGACTATAAAATACTAAGACGACAAAATGCACCATCCTCACTAGAAATGAAGACTAGTGTTAAGGGCATCTTTACAACACGCTAGGGAGAAGGCTAACCGTGAATTATGACGGCATTTTCTCCACCCTTATGAGGAAATACGACAGTTTCAGCGCTGAGACAGAGAGGGTCGACTCTATGATTGCCTAAAGTTAAGCTAGGTGACTATACTCTATAAACAAACCAATTTTTGCTTCCATGCCCAAATAATTTTTCACACTATTTTACTTCTGCACTGACTGCAGAATGCGAATCTCGAATGTGACCTATGAAAGAAGAACAGAGAGGCAGTTGTCATTCGGGACATTAATAGCAACATTTTCAAACCGAGCTATTTACGAGCTACAATACCACAAACAGATAAGTAAAAACTTTAAACATAACTCATCACTTTTTTATACTAGGTACTTGAGTGGGAAACAAACATAATTATATTTTTTTTTGCATCGTCAGTTTAAAATTCTCACACAACACTTTATTTTAGCTTATATACGATGAATACAAACTTTAAATTTTAGACCTATTTACGAGTTACAATACCACAAACAGATAAATAAAAACTTTAAACATAACTCATCACTTTTTTATACTACTTGAGTGGGAAACAAACATAATTATATTTTTTTTTGCATCGTCAGTTTAAAATTCTCACACAACACTTTATTTTAGCTTATATACGATGAATACAAACTTTAAATTTTAATAAGCTTGGATGAAAGCTGTGAACACATTGCACGAGTGTGTTTCATTTATTCATTCAGTAATAAAATACTGTCAGATTGGAGCAGTGCAAGCGACGAGGTGAAAAGTGAGGACCCCTTCCATGAGGTGCCTTCTCATTATGCGTCGTGTGTCATCCCTACTTAACAACACTTTGCGAACACTTTAACGTTTCAAATTAAAACGCTGAGATAGATTCAAATAAACAATCAATGTAATGTTTAAAGTAAATAAAAGCAGTTACCATAACCTATGGACGCCTGAACCAGAGGTATCACTTGCATGTTGTCAATATTTTTTTATAAAGATTTCAGATGGAGTATCTCTGGGATAAGAAAACGTTTCTTTCAAAACGCATCCCTAAATGAGCGCTGGAGAGCTGTACTCATACACAGGAACGCCATTGTGTGTAGTTATTTGGCAGTGTGGTCTTCTATAATCCTTCTCCAGTTGGGCTTGCTCGCTAGTATGGTGCTTTACCTCTCAACTTATTATTATTATTTATTTTTGCCATATGCATTTCGTAAAAAGTTATTATTTTAATTAACCGACTTCAATAAAGGAGGAGGTTCTATGTTCGACTGTATGTTTTTTTATGTATGTTCACCGATATTTCCCCCATTTGTCGACCAATTCTCAAAATTCTATTTTTATTTGAAATAGAATACTCTAGAGGTACTCCCATTGGCACCAGGTCAGGATCTGATGATGGAATCCCAGGGAAATCGAGGGCATCCCTCAAATGTTATAGGTATTACCAATGTTTTTTAATATATTTTTGACTTTTATTTTATCACTAAAAATAGAAAAATATATTTTTTTAGAACAAACCGACTTACTAAGGCTAAAAATAACTAATAAGTCGGTTTAATTTTTTTTTATATTTTACAGATGTAAAACTAGACAGTTATACATACGAATCAATGTTTCATAATCAAACTAGCACATTTAGATCATAAAGGGTTTCTGGGAAAGCTGGAAAGCAATTACTGATAGATAGAGGCGCATCGGTTCCAATATCGAGGCATAGTAGGCCGGACGATGATCTAATATTCATCGTCGGCAGACGTGGCTGTCTACATGGCAAAGCATAATATGTAATTAGATACACCAAATGCTCCCAGGGTC
Source organism: Trisateles emortualis (assembly GCA_947095525.1). NCBI lineage: Eukaryota > Metazoa > Arthropoda > Insecta > Lepidoptera > Erebidae > Trisateles > Trisateles emortualis. The sequence goes on along the minus strand of OX352736.1, from coordinate 10,821,897 downwards.
TGTTGCCCGCCAACATGCATAATGCACGAATCTAAATTGAATGTGCAGTTAGTTGCGTGGATTAAAGCTGGACACATACGCTTTACGACCATTACACATTTTAGTTAATGCCCTTTATATGAATATGTCACTTTTGATTAAGCGTTCATCTATTTTTTTAATTACTAGGTTCCGATGTTGTAAAGGCTGATGTGCACGATGATAATTTCTGAGTGGGTGTTTGCATAAAAGGTTCATTATTAAAATATATATTTTTAAACATAAGCTTAACTAGATCATTGTTTTTGTAATTCATCTGTTTTTACTTATAAACTCTTTTTAATTGTCTTAATTATAATAATAATATTTTCCGGACGACTCACACATCGCAATCTGATCCCAAACTAAGAGAGAGAGCCTGTACTATGATAACCAGACAACTGATAAACATACTTATATATTTCTAAATACATGCATATTATAGATAAATTACACCCACACAGAACAAACAATCGTGCTCATCACACAAATATTTGTCCTGGGTGGGAATCGAACCCACGACCTCCGGTGTAGCAGTCAGAGTCACTAACCACGACACCAACAGGTCAGTCAATTGTTAATGGTACTTCTAACAAATTTGTTATAAGACATGTAGGTTTCCTCACGATGTTTTTCTTCATCGTTAACATATGGCGAATCATTTAATTAGTACATATAAACTCCACAAAGTGAAATTCACATTGGTACTGCCACCAGGGAACGAAATCGCAACTCTTGCGTACAAGTCGGTTACTTTCCCACTCGGCCACCACCGCGTTTTATTCCCTTCTGGATTAGTCGGGTAAAAATAAACATAAACTTGATGTTGACTTTTAACATAAAGTATATAAATATATCGTTTCAAGTTACCCTTATAAAGGTTTATTTTGGATCGACTTAACGAACGTATAAAAATTCAATAACATGTAAATTCGTGTGTCTGTACGGTAACTTTTCAAAGGAAGTTCTTGACAAAAGCAAGTTGATTGAGCAGCTTAGGAACATGCACAAGTCAATATGTATATGTATAAAAGTATTGAATTTGTCCAATAACGATTTTTTGAGCTGAATTTTACTTTTACCCTGTTATTTTTAAGAAAGTATTTATTTTAGTTACTATTCTGAAGTTTTTTTAACCCATGTTACTGAAAACTTATATGTTACATAAGACTGCACGGTTGGCTCAGTGGCTTAAGTGGCTGCCACGACATTTACCGGTGCGCGACGCGTTTTGGGTTTGATCCCCGTACGGGACAAAAAATTGCGTGATCCATAAATAGTTGTCCCGAGTCTGGGTGTACCTTGTGTCCGTTAATTGAGTGTTTGTAAAATCCCCCGCGGCACAGGGCAACATGCCCTGTGCCGCGGGGGATTTTGTGCCCGTAGTGCGAGAGTCATCTTTTTTAAAAAGATATACAGCATTCAGAGTTCATAACAACCTTTAACATCTCAACCATTGCTTAGTCTGATGTAATAAGCAGTTAGCGTGGCCTATAGACGCTTGCAATACCAGAGGTATCACTTGCGTGTTGCCGACCCATTTTTTTACATTAGGGCTTTAAAATGAAGTATTCCTGGGATAGGAAAACGTTTCTTTAAAACGCATCCTTAAATGAACGCTGGAGACCAGTACTCACACACAACTACACTGCTATGTGTAGTTATTTGGCTGAAGTCTTCTGTAAGGTGGAGGTCCTTCCCCAGTCGGGCTTGCTCGCTAGTATCTGCTCTACCTCTGTTAACGTAATAGAGTTTAAAAATAACAACACAACTATCTATTATTGAACCTGTGAGATACATTGATCTCGAGACACTCAACAAAACGAATCTCGCTAATTCAATATAAAATGATCACACCGTTTTCTACTTAACTTTTATAAAATCCAACGACGGCTAAACAGAGTGCAATGCCTCCCGATGTTCTTATCGATCTTACAAAGATAAACGTCTTAGAATTGGCAGACATTCAAAAAAATGAAACTTACTATCCAATATTATTAATGTAAAAGTTTACGTTTGTTGGTTCATTTTTCAATTGGAATGAGGTAATAAAAGAATATAGTTTTAACATGCATAGCTGAAGAACTTACTTTTTACAGGGCTGAGCTGGGGAGGTAGGGTTTGAATTCCGAACATAAATTTAGGTGTGATGAAAACAATTTTTTGTTCTATGTTTATTTCTTTCCTCTTTTTTAAAAGACAACTCCTGCCCTAGGTAACAAGACCTGTATTGCTGGGTACTTTACAAACTCGGGACAACCATTTATAGATCTCACAATTTTTTTCACGTGTGACTATAAATTTATGAATAGGTACCTACAGAGAAAAAGAATAACGAATGTACACCTGACAAGTGAAACTGCGGGTGGTACCAAGTTCCTAAATAAAATGAAGAATCATAAAAAATACTGGCCATTGACAAGACTCCTTGATCAATTGTAAAGAGTCCGTTCCGATTTACCTTGACGTCATTTTCCTGCCTTTTTAATATCGCCGTCTGAAAATTGATTCTTTTGTTTTTACCTCATTGTTCACAATATAAAGAGCATTAACTAAATATAAAATTCATTTTAGAAGCTTTTGTCACGATAGAATTAATATTGGTACAAGACAAATTTTATTATACTGATAAAAAGATCTAGGCAATTTTCTTTTAGCCTAAATCTCTTATATTAATACCTAATACTAGTAGGTTAGACTAATGCGCAAACTACTCGTCAAAATTAATCACATTAGACATACGCTAATCTCTACAAGATACAAATGCATACAGCTCACATAAGGAGCTCAAACACCCCTATATTCATTTCATACATGTACAATGTATTTTCCTTATAAATACAACATCGGCGTGCCCCGCGCTACTCCTTTGCTCACCCTCAATGGTGGTTAATAGAGTGGATAATTGGTTAGTTTTCAAATAAGTTATTTAAAAATGTAGGACAACATTCATGCAAGCAGGCTTGATTGCGGAAGGCGCTTCAGCTTACAGAATATCGCAGTCAAATAAGGCGGTCTCTGGTCCCATGTAGGGATGCATTTTCGTATAAAAGTGTTTTCATCTCGAAACACACTCATTTTTTTTTGTCACAGATTTACTCAACCTGTTATAAAGGTTCTAGCACATATTGAAATTGTTGTTCTTGCAAAAACAAAATAAAAACACAAAATTCAGTGATGTAGACAACTAGCCGCCACGTGACCGGCCTGAAGGCATTGTTCGCTAAATATCTACAATCTTAGCACCCTCACGGCGTCGCTGCAGCAGTATTTTCTCATAGAGGCCAACAAGATTGAACAGGAGTAAAGCTATCATAACTCACACTTAAACGTGGCCCGAGGTGTAATCTGGGACCGTGGACGCCCGTAATAATCCCAAGCCGTCCATTCTATAGTGAAGCTTGTAATTTTTATACGTTAACCAAATAACTATTTACGGCGTCTTAACTCTGTTCGTCTATTTGTATTTATTGAACACGTTAACGATAGTTCCAGCTGTAAGCTTTCGGACTATACTGGTGGATAGTGGTTTAAGATATAATGGGAGTGTTTTATGTTTTTTTTGTATTACCACGTCTTGGAATAACAAAAAACAACACATCATAAAGTAATAGAATCTGAATATAGTTACTTTATGAATCCGTTCTGTACATTGTCATGTAAAACATATTTCTACCTATCATACATGAAGAAGAGTAGACAATTTTTTGTCCCGTTTGGGTATCGAACACACAACGCGCCAATGGTACATGGCGAGGTAACCATCAAACAACCGTTCACTTGAAATATTAGGCACTAATAATATAATTTTACATTCTTCATAGAGAACATTATGTAATTAATTTCATCGTTAATTTTACTATAGAAGAAGTATAAACTGCTTCTTCTATAGTAAAAATCAAATATTTGGGCAATCGTCGAGATCGGTTTTCAGAGAAATACAATGTAGAAAAATATATCTACTGAATTCCATTTAGTTTTCAGTACGACGACCTTTTATAAATACAAAAATCTAGATTGCTAACGTTCGGTAGTGTGAATGACATCAATCTATCACAAACGAATTGAACGAACTGAGTTTCTAGAAATTAGAATATCAAATTACCGAGAAAATAAGTTAGTCATACTTTTTTCGCGAAGAGGTAGGTATGTGACGGCGGTTAAAAATGGATGTGATAGCCACGTGTATTATTGGAATGAGCCTATTGCCCGAGTTATGTAGGTACTCTAGGTATTTCTCTTTGATATCGATTTTACCATCATTGTTACTTTACCGCCAACTTAGCCCAGCGAAGCTACAACTTGAGGTGACTGATCTCTTCATTGGGATCAAATCCGCGTAATCAGGCTCACGCTTATCGTAATTATCACTGCTTCAACACGACAGTATATGTAAGTATACTAGATGAAAGAGAAGACGTGCGTAAAATCGAAATCTAGTGATAGAAGATACCTAATACAATGCGCAAGGTTACTGACAACGACGGTGCGGTATGTACCTAGTCGCTCGCTGAATTAACTCAGCTGACGCGCGGCCTTGTCAGTTGATTTATTCAGCGTTACGAGTATATAATTAAAAATGCCTAGAAATAATGCATAAAAATAAATAAATAGGTACCTACATATATTCCATAAAGTTCCACTGTTTCAGGAATCACAATATTTGTAGAAACGTGCTTGTACCTTTGCATTTTAGTAGTATTAACCTACTAGGAACTGCATAACACAGCATAAATCGACAGTCAGCGATGCCTGCAATAATAATGAAAGCAAAGCAACATGTTCAGAATTTATTTTCCAATTCTAAGTACATTCAGAATTAAGTTTGGTGCAAGGGGAGTGCCCTGCAGCTAAATGGGATTGCGTTACTGCACTCGAACAGTTCCTGAGAGCATCCGCTTAGGTGAATAATACTTATGCACATATTCGTTCACTCTCAGGATGAAGGGGATCAAGTGCTTTTATTACTTTATATTGATACCTTATTGAAATCTATGTAATATACTTAATACCTGTTTTTAAATCAATATGTAATTGAGTACCGGAATGGGACTGAATAATTTGAACTTACATGTGCAATGCATGTTGGTCTAATGTTTAATGACTCGACTGATAAACCAAATGACGTGCGATCCCACGGCAATTTTTTCTATGATGAGTACAATTCTTTGTTGTGTATCTGTGTGTAATTTATCTCCAATTAATACAAATCTGAATATAGTTAAAAATATATAAGTATGTTTGTCTGGATCTGTTTGTTTCACACAACACCTAAACTAAAAGTATGAAAGGCTGCCCAGTAGTATGTCCTTTTAGCAAGAGTCATTCTACGCAAGACATTGCTATACGGCTATTCGAATTATCAATTCGTGTAGCTGTGATTTGAGACGTAAGTTCGAAGCAACAAGGAAGATCAAAATGAACTAGCACTCTTAATGATATCGGATGAACTTTGATTGTAAAGTATCCGTATAATATGAATAAAGCAAATGACATTTGATTCCCCGCACACCTCGTTAGTGCAGCTTAATGCGGCGCCCGTAGCGATGCTCGTTTTATTATGCTAACGGGCGAACGTTATAATATTTTGAGTACGGTACGTCACCGGTGGTGACATGCTGCATATTTAAACAAAGGCGTCGCGTAGCGAGATTCCAGCGAAATTGTTGCACCATTAAGCGTCACTTCAGATAAAAGTGTTCTTCCTCCGCCTCCGCTGTACGCCCGTCGCAGTTACATTTTAAATTCTGTTCCGAGTGTTATTCGACAATAATTAACGACGATATTGCTTTTATTGTTATTTAAATGAAAAATGCTTACACTAATTGATTTTAGACTATTTGTTTACTGTTAGATTCTTGTCACCTTGTATCAGATCTTCACTGATTAATAAATAACAAGAGGTCGTCCGTCTGGTTAAAAATCGTTGTAATCATTTTCTAAATTGATTGAATCGAAGCTGGACAAAAAAGGTATTTTCTTTTTTTTAGAGACCACGCCTGCCCTATAGAGCCCTATGTTGCGGGGGACTTTACAAACGTACAATTCACAGACACAAATAACACCCAGACAAACATACATATTTTATAGATCACACAAAGTTTGTCTCGTGTGGGAATCGACCCCACGACATCCAGCGTCTCAGTCAGGGTTAGTGACCCTGACTGATACGCTGGATGTACCACTAGACCAGTCGATTTTTATATAAAGTACACCTTTTGTAATTTATTAAACACATTTACAGGGAGTTACCTTAGCATAGCACAAATAACTGCTCAGTGAATCTATATAGAAGCTCAAAATTAATTTACAAACATAAAGGTAAGAAAAGCAAACGTATTTGTATTGAACTGTCCCGTTCATTGGCTGGAAAGTGAAGAGATCATTGAGAAAAAATCGTCACAAGATGTATTTGACCCGATGGATGTGTTTGACAGTCGGGCCACATCGCGACCTGAACGATTTACATATTACGTGACACTTTTGCCGAACTCGCCATTGACTTTTGTCTGATAGACTGAGACATGAAGCTGATATTGTTTTTCCAATGTTACCCTCCATTCCACCAAACACTTGACGACAAAACTGTTTTTTTATGGCTCCTGAAAATTCTATGAACGTCGTATGGCTGTCATTGAAGATTATTAGAGAAAAACTGTAGATAGGTTAGATAGTAAATATAATATTCTAGCCTCTGCGCGCGGTTTTGCCGCATTATTTATTGTATATTTTGGTATATTACCTTATATGCCCGGCTATGGATTCATCTTACAGAAGACTATAGCATGTAATAGCACTTGAATATTGCTGTGTCCCTGCTGGTTATTACTATTGGGAAAGGCTGCAAGTACAGCTTTTCCTTATATTTATGCTACTGGCATTACCCTCATGTGTTCGATAGGTATACGTAGATTTTTGTTTTATTTTTTTATACACTTCTCCCGCACTATGGAACTATTCTGTATCGCGGGGATTTTACAATCATACAATTTACAGACACAACTATCAGCTGTCAATACAAATATTTTGTCTAAGAACTCACAAAACACGTAGCGGTACAGGCGAGGTGATCACCTCAACCACTGGAACTGGATCCATAACCAATCCACTTTAGTGTTACAAAAAACTGGTTAAAAAAATAACGTACTACTATTTTCCTTTTGCCTGTTATGCTCTCTAAATCGAATATACCACGTTTTATGAAATAAATGTTACTTTAGACAAACATTATTGATCAAATTATGTTCAAAGATGTTGCGTTCCAAGCCAGCACGCAGCGCGGTGAGATTAAATTATTTAATAGAATATGATGTCAAGACTTTGATATTATGAGATTGACACGTTTGAAACTGCGTGTTTATGTCATTACCAACGACATTATTTGGATTTAGATATTCATAAGCCTTTGATGTTACTACCACTGATTAAATATATTTATAGCTACTTGAATGTTATATAGTATACGCTAGTATACTATATAAATATCAAGTTCAGCTACTGGAATAAATTTTTGTCTTATAATAAGATAGCAAAATTACTTTACAAACGGATAACAAAAAGCCTAGAACGATCTACTAAACTGAATTTTATTAAAACTTTCCAAGTGAACCTATTCAAATCCAGTGTATTACAGAACAAACTACAACTATTTATTTCAACAGTATTTACTTAAAACTTGTAAATATTAAGCGAAAATTCTAGCCAATTAGGCTAGCGGCTGTACTGCAACTAAATAAACTTTCTGTAGTACCACTTGCTCGTGAATACAATCAAGAGCTTATTGGTATTTGATTTATAAAGGCACAACTTTTAATAAATAAACTTGCTTTTGTATAGATTTATTTTCAATTAAACTTACTCTTTCGATGATTGGACTAGACGTAATTGGAGTAGTTGTTAGTTGAACAGCGTAAATAAAAGAAGATAACCTAATCTACTTAAGGAGGTCAAGTGCTGTATCGGGAGATGTCTAAGCGTAGTTACTGCTAAGCTTTTTTACGACCTGGGTCAATTTCTTGCCATCCAGTGTGGCAATGCAGCTACTCTCCATTCCTCTTGGAATCCTTTCCTTGGAACTGCGACCTTAATCAGATATTTGATTATAGGAAAATTCGATATTCTTATACAAAATCCTACGTACTTTTATAGAAGTTTAGGTTTAGTTGTTTATTTTTTTTAGTGTTTGTTATTTTTGGTTTAATAATTTTTTTCCTACTTCCTACTTTTCAAATACTCTATTTTAACTCACCCGTAATGTTAAATGACGAGTCTAAGTATGATAGAATATACCATACCCTAAGCAATATTAAGAAATTCTAGAGCTTTTAGGAATGAACAGATTTATAAATTGCATTGAAGTGGAAGTAATTATCTTTAAATTGTTTAGCAAAAGCTATATATGAAATATACACTAATTTGGCAAGAATGTTTGTCGAGTTTGCTGCATTGATGAAAGCAATACCAATGAGTCGACGACGACGTCAGTGAACATTAGCTGTAGAGTCAGTAAAGTTTTAGTGCGAACGCTTTGAGGTACAAATATGGCAGGAGTTGTCATGCATGTCATATTAGTAATCCTTTGTGATACCATTAGCAGTATTTAGGGTTGACAGTACAAAATTTTAAGATTTCGCGTGCGATTGAACAATAGTACAATTTTTTTACTATTATAGACTTCACATTTTATGTTTAGTTCATTCAGATGTTCTACTGAGTTAAACATAAATTGAAGACGGGTATAGGTGCACAGGGGGGTCGTAGTCGGTATGCCGGTCGCCAACCATCTTTAGACCGGAGAACCCGATATAACCAGGCCGCTTCCCCAGGCGGGGTGCTATGCGTTAAGGTGATACATTGAAAATAATAAGGATATTATAATAAGTGTAATTCGCTAAGCATTTAAAATAGGAAGTTAAAACTTTAGCATACATTTTTTGATTCTATGATCTACCATATGGTAAGAGGAAAACGTGATTGGAAGAAATATCCTCGATAGAAAACAGCTGCGAAGTCCATTCTATTTTTTTCCCTTTTTCTGTATTATGTAATAAAACTTAAGATTTATTCAACGGGGTTTACTTTAAAACATAGAGGACAATCGTATCAAAGTTTTGCTAAGATTTTTTTTTTGATTTGATAATGTATTTTAGTAAAAAGTAGAAAATTCAATTTGGCACATACGTTATTTTATTCTGAGCGTATGCATCATTATAGCTCTCTCTTCTTTTGCCTTACAAAAGTATTTGCATCACTCTCACTCGCCACACTTTTAGTCGGCCGGTAGGCCTCACCAACGACGGACGTATGCTACTTTTTTGCAGATCGGTTCTCTCAGATTTTTGTAGTTTTAAATGTTATAATTTATTAAACAGGTCATTAACCAAATTAGTTATTCAATTCATCACAAATTCGTATTGAATGTACTACATTATAGTATATTTTTAAGACTTACTTTATAAAGTAAATGATAGCAAGAGATGCCCAATGTGTTTATGCCTGGCGGGCAAAATAATAAAACCCGATAATACCGACATTATATATTTTTGGTTCAGAATCAATTCCTAATTATCATCAGCTTTTGCATTCCTCTGCTAAACATAGAACTTCTCCAAGTTCACGCCACGATCACAGGGCAAAAATTAAATCGTGACTTTATGCCTTTGCGCATCCTTCGTTTCATTTCCCTTCATTGCGTTATCCACAAAGAATAACTAACAATAAGTGTCGAATGCGTCTCAAAGTGCAACTGAGCACATGGTATAACATTTTACAACTTACATAGAATTTCTTCGGGCATTTATAGACATTCTGCCAAATTTGCCTAAAATGCTCAAGCATTTTCCCAACTCTAGTGGAACTATTGCCGAAAGTGACAGACTAATAACAAAAAGAGGGATGGAGTAGCACTTCAACATTTTGTATTTAAAAAAACTGTAAATTTTCGAGATTATTTTTAGTATTTTTTGATGATATACGTAAGGTTCTATTAGTATAGTAGGTAGTAAAATATGATTAAGTACCTATGTCCTAATCAGATATATTCTCAGGCTGCGGTAAGTTTTTTTTATTTATGTAACATTGTTTCTAGCAGGTCGCAGTTTTAACCTAACCTACTTGCTATTGTCATTTCTGGTATTAACAAAATTCTATGAATTTTCTGTCTGCGAATGATGGGAACGCCGTTTTTTTATAATGAAGGGAACGCCCTTCATTCACAGACAGAAATTTCATCGAATTTTGTTTCGCAGAAAATGTTTCATATAATATTTAAGCTACAGGGCCCAAATATTATATGAAACATTGTCTGCGAAACAGTATTTATATTTCGAATATTATTGTTTCAATGAACTTTAAAATGTCCATATTTCGAATATAATGGTTTCAATGGACAATTGACTTCAATTAAACATATTCGACATTGCAGGAACTTAATGAATTTAAAAATATTTGTTTTTATTTAACAAAATAATCAAATAGTAGAATTTTTAACGCATGCTGTTTGATCGGTATATTTTTCCATGGTATTTTATTTCAATAAATATGTAGAAATAGATACATTACGTATATATACATAGATTTTATTAATTATTAACATTCTATGAAATTTCTGTCTTCAAATGAAGGAACACCATATTCAGTCAGATTAATTAAGCAGTATAATTGGAAATATTAGATTAAAACACCTAAATTAATTTGCTAACTGTAAAATACGTTAGACTAAGTTAGAAATAGCTACTAGAAAATTAGGTTAGGTTGCAAACTGCGACTCCGTCAGATACGACTTGTTACCAGAAAAGAAAATAGTTGGTTAGGTTATAACTGCGGAGCCGTCAGAAACAACTTGTTACAAGAAAATTAAAAAGAAATCACCTCAGCCTGAGTAATTTTAAAAAAGATAGGGCACCATACTAGCGAGCAAGCCCGACTGGCGAAGGACCTCCACCTTACATAAGACCACAGCCAAATAACTACACACAGCGGTGTAGTTGTGTTCCTGTGTGTGAGTACAGGTATTCAGCGCTCATATTGTGTTTTAAATAAACGTGTTCGTATCCTAGGGATACTCGCATCTTAAGCGCTGGTGTAAAAAAAAATGGGTTGGCAACACGCAAGTGATACCTCTGGTATTGCAAGCGTCCATAGGCTACGGTACCTGCTTAACATCAGGCGAGCTGTATACTTGTTTGCCAACCAAGTATTATAAAATATATATATATATTTACTGGCGGACCTGGCAGACGTCGTCCTACCCGGACATTTTCCGGGTAGGACGACGTCTGCCAGGTCCGATATACCGACAGCAGCACCACCGGGTCCAATTGTGAATCTGAACCATCCGTGACCCTACAAAATTTCATTAAAATCGATCCTGCCGTTTAGGAGTTCAGCGACATACACACATACAGAAGAATTATAGATATTTATTTATTTACTTATACTTGATTAAACACAATAACACAATCGTAGTTATATTATATAATAGTTATTACCAAGAAAAATATTTTATCGAGTGATATTTTCTGAACTTTTTAATTAAATATATATATTTATAAATATGTATCTATGTATTTTGCCAATGGTAAACATTTAATTTTATAATTAATTGTTCTATTTTTGTCTACTCCATGCCTCCTGTGCTAAAATTCCTAAAAACTCTATAAAATATTTCTAATCACTTATTTGACAACGTCACACGGACGAAGGCGACGCGTAGCGGCCAGCCGTGGAAGCTAAGCCACGCCCACAAAACCACAATTTATTTTCGAGGTATCGCCTTAAGCATTTGCCTTCTTAAAAAAAGGTGTCCGATTGAGTTGGAAATAGTTATGTCCATCCGAAGTATACATGGAAAAATTGATTTTTTGAGTAAAATTTCTGCATCAGCAATGTAATTGGTGGACCTACAATAAAAAGTATCTTTGCATTTATATTTTTTTTTTTTTAAGATTAACTCCCGCAAGCCCAGTGTCACAGAGGACTTCACAAACAATGGACACAAAGTACACCCAGACTCGGGACAAAAATTTATAGATCACACAATTTTTTGTCCCGTGTAGGGATCGAACCCATAACACGTCGTGTAGTTGCAAATAACATAACATAACATAACCAGTTATGGCACTGAACCAACCGAGCAGTCAATAAATAAATAAATTTAGTCTTTATAACGTTTACGTCTGAGATAGGAAAACGTTTCTTTAAAAACGAAATGAGCACTGTAGTCCCACACAGAAGCATAACTATATTCATCATCATCATCATCTCAACCCATAAACGTCCCACTGCTGGGCACGGGTCTTCTCCACAAATTTGGAAGGATATACCCTACTATACCACGCTGGCCAGACGGGTTGGTATAGGGTTTTGTTTCGAGTTTTCCCTCTGTTGCAGTGGGTATTGTCTGCCTGACTTACTCCCTAAGTCGACTCTTACGACACCCACGCGATAGAATGGAGTGGTGACATTTGTATTCTTAATCCGTCACCACACGGACAGATAACTGTATTAGTTATAATCTTTCTTAAGGTGCAGGTCCTTTCCCAGCTCACTTACTTATGCTGTACCTAGTAATCTACGAGGAACAAAAATTTCCACACTAACAAGGTCACTAACAATTATTTGAATGAAGTAAAAAGCAATACCATTGTTGTCAGATGTTAAACGATACTCAAATAAATTCAGTTTTTTACGTATTCCACTCGCAACACCTGGCATTTTTTTAAATTGAAGTTTCAGTTTTATGTTTAAAATATGGTAGTTTGTTTTATGGAAAAGGTTTTTCACAATATGTGCCATTTATGGTTGATATACTTATGTCAAATGTGGGTAGAAGTGTATCAGAGCCTTGATTGGCCATCTACATAATTGTTAGGTACATAGCTCATGAAAGCGTTCGGTGACGATGACGCGAGTTCCATGATTTTTGTTTAACCAAAAAGTGCTCAACGCGCCTAAAGAAGTTTTTACTGCAATAAGCATACGGCCCGCCTGATGGTTAGCAGATACCGTAGCCTATGGACGCTAGGAATACCAAAGGCATTTCCAGGTAACACAAAAACGTTATCCTAAAGTTATTTAGAACTATTTGTCGCCCGCGGCTCCGCCCGCGTAGATGTCAGTTATCGCGAAAAAGCCTATATGCTATTCTAGACTATAATGTATCTCTGTGCCAAATTTCATCCAGATCCGTTCAGTAGTTCTTGCGTAAAAGAGTAACAAACATCCATACATCCATTCTTACAAATTTTCGCTTTTATAATATTAGTAAGGATATGTATGTTAATATATATATTAACGCATAGGAACACAACCACACCACAAGGTACATGACATTCGCGCAGGTGCCATCTAGACGGGTGCTCTAGGTGGACTACCTCATGTGTAGGACTTCACCTTTTAGTTTTATCTAAGAGAGAATTCCTAGATAAGCTGTTTGCATATATGGCCCTCCATCCCTCATAAAAAAACAGCACACTTGGCCTAATAACCGATTAAAAATAACATTAACAGCAATTACATTTAATTATGGTTAATTAAAAACAGCTTATATTCCCCCTTTAAACACGTAACATTCAAAGATCCCCGTGAGAGTATAGCTGTGAGCTGGCTCTTGGTTCATGAATTTCTAATGTAACCTACAGTCAGTTCTCATAACATAATCTGTAATGCAAGCGACCCCAATAAGATGACGTCACAATATTAATTCCGTTAATGTACTTGCTAATCTGAATTCAAATTTATAATTCTGTATATAAATAGCTGAGCACAATTACGTCTTTTTACGATCTTAAATAGGAAGTATGTTTGAATCAAAGCAGTTGGCGTACAATAGTCTCTGCCTACCCCAGTGGGAGATTGGCGTGTTGATATGTATGTATGTAAATATTCAGTCTATTTGCTTAGTCCATTTGTGGTGAAGATGACGTGAACCTCTGGTCAAAGCCATTATGCCAGATTCTCCAATTAGCAGAATAACAACAACCACAGATTACAGGCACACGGTGCCTCCTGGTATAGTATATCTGGAAGAGATAGTGTTGGGAATTTATTAGACTAGTACTTTATTTATATTGACATGCTGGTGCAGATTTCAAACTTTTCATTATAATCTGATGCAGATCGGCTCAACAAATACAAAGTCTGTCTTCTTAATAACTGCATTCGAATTATTTCAAACACGCTGTTGGCTCCGAACGCATGGAGCTTTCTTGGAAATATTATAGGTACTTATTTCTCGTTTTTCTCCTGTCAATTGTCCTGTATATATTTTAAATAAATCTTTATCTTTCTACATTATCTCTAATTTTAATTTAAATGGAATCCATTTAAGGTTGACTGGTAGAAAAAAGGTAACAACATGGCATATTTGTTTTGTTCTTATTGTTGTCGTTTAAAAGTATTAACATAATTTAATCAAGTTCTCTCTTGACCATGTTTTTCGTAAATGTGTTCAGCCATTTTAAAGGTAGGCTTTTTCGATGAATTAAAAATTATTTTAAGTTAGGGCTGTTGTGTAAGACTATAAGAAGAATAGAATGGTAAGCCAAGATGGTTAGTTTTAAATAACATCCTTGTTCTATTAGCTGACGTATCAATTACATGGATGCATGGATTGCAGACTTAATATAATAGGCGCTTACGTATAACTAAATAGTTATAAGAAATTGAAGTAGGTAACAACATAATTTTTACAGCTAAAAGAAGAGCTAAGTTATCGCGTTCGGGAGTTTATTAAAAAACAGCAATTTAAATAGTTAATGAAAAATTCGGTATAATTCTATTGAAGCCAATACAAGAATGACTATTAAGGTTTGTACTTATACTTATTGGTGATTCAAGTTTGTAACTTGATTTTTTAGTAGTGCCGACGGCGACAAGACGAAATTTCAGCTTTCAAGACTTAGTAGTTTTTGCTTTGCAGTGTCAGTCGAGACAATTAGGAATATAATTATAATTTGCGGTTGAGTATTATATACCACACAATACGGTGAAAATCTCATGCATTTGACAACCAAATGTCCAAGTAGTCAACCGCAAATGATCTTGAGCATACCTAGTAATCAAGAATATCTACTAAGAAAAATTTAAATAAGCCTATCTACTGATAAAACCATTTGTGGAGAAAAAAAAGCAACGACTTCAATATAAATACAATTGATGTGACCATACGATATATTTTTACTATAGCCAAAAAACATGGCGGTACGCAACCAATTTAGAACGTGATACTGGCGATACAGGCGATACGTGAACAGATGACTCGTCCATTTATTGTAGAGGCGATGTTCCGAACACATCGGCTCCGTTTAATTGAGCTATTTGTGTTAGTCTGCCGTGACAACGCCACAACGTAACTTTATATCTCACCATTGTTTACCTTTGATTTATTCGATTTTTAAATTGTTGATGAAGTTATCAGCTATTCTTTTGTCAATTGAAAACTTAGATGGCCAGTAATATTTATGTGCACCGTACACCGTATATTTTAATTATAAAGTATGTATATGTATAAATAAATATCAGTGGTCAATTGTATGACGGAGCATCACTTGAGTAATGCTCATACAACAGGCAATTGATTTCTAATCGAAAAAAAGCGGACAAATCGGTCGGACCGTTCTCAAGAGCGGTCTAATCGATTTACTTACGTAAATTTTGTTATGTCCGTATTTATACATACCACGAATATATAAAAAAATTGAATTAAAAAAAAGTTATTTCTTTTTTGAAAATCCCTGTAAAATCGAAAATTCGAATGACATTTTATTAGGAAAATTTCAATAACCCCCGAGCGAAACCGCCGTATTAGTACCCGACTACTAATATTATAGAATGGTTTCTCATTGACGTAGATTGTATAATATTGGTCACAAAAAAGTATTTTTTGTATTCAATCTTGTGATGTATCAACCATAGAATAATGGACCTCATTAGTGTTAAGCTTTTTAGTGCCATGTCATCATTTCATCAACATTTTTTTAAATATTACACCTGAAAATTAAATTAGGATTACACTGCTATATTTGCTCATTGTTTAAATCAACTACAACTATCTATGCCATACGTTTCAAAGTAAGTCAGAAATTTGCTTTGCAATATTTGCATAGCAAAGTAATAAACCAGTCCTTACTTTACTGTTTATCTTTACACATAGGTTCGTGTAAATCCACATTCAGCATACGACAGTCTGACGTAACATGTCCGGCTTAAAGACCACAACTACGTTTACTAGGTGTCCTATTTACGTAGAGATGTCCGAATATTCAGAGGATTTACTAATTTAATTAACAGTGGTAACAATTAATTAAAGGTGTCACTAAAATGAAGCATAGGAAGTATAGTGGGAATGGAGTCGACTTGTAATAAATATTTTAAGGGTTTTCAAAATATTATACTAGTATTGCTAGATTCAGGATATAGATAGAACTGGCATCGAATATTTGCAAAGATAGGCAAGACCGTGGGGAAGATCTATGCCAAGCAGTAGGACATAACAGATGAATTATGCATAAAGTCACAGTTCAAACCGCGTATTAGGCTACCAAGCCACACGGCCCACGGCTTACCACTACCTTCAAGTGCGCACTTAGCGGCCCGCGTATGTTAAACTGGTCGCTGTAGCCATGGCCATTGAGCCCTGGCAGTTTAATACGCAACCCTTTTTTGGGTCAGAGGGATTAAAAATAAATATAAATCTAATCCGCTTAACTGCATTTTAAGTATTTGATTTTAAATTGTTTTAAATTTAGAATGATAAGACTTTCATTTATTTCCAACTGGCTTTCACCCGTAGCTTTGCCTATTTTAGACTCAAAGATGTTTATTTTGAGCTAGGAATCTTTACGGTCGTTGGCGGAACAACTCGCCAAAACTTCACCGCAATCTGATAAATAGTTTAATCCTTACTAATATTATAAATGTGAAAGTTTGTAAGAATGGATGGATGGATGGATGTTTGTTACTCTTTCACGCAAAAACTACTGAACGGATCTGGATGAAATTGGGCACAGAGATAGATTATGGTTTGGAATAACACATAGGCTACTTTTTCTAGCGATAACCGACATCCACGCGGGCGAAGCCGCGGGCAACAGCTTGTAATACATAAAGAATAAACATACATACATTCGTTTTTATTAATCAAGATAGTAGTCACCTACATATAGCACCAAATGGCCAACTATTTGAAATTGTAAAGGAAGACGTCGGGACTCGGGACTCCTTGCCTACTGTCGAAAACTTCTTGTTCATTTGCTCTGAGCTTCGATAGTTTTCCGCCTGATTTCAGATTGTTGCAAATTTAACACAGAGTCAAAGCAAGCTCTTCTGATCGCAAAGGCACTAAATTAGCTGTCAGTTCAGAAACAGTCCGCTGAGTTAGAATAATTTAGAAGGTTCTAACTCGCTGTACTTACTCAATATGACTTTCTCGAAATGGTACGCAGTAGTTTCTTGGAATAGTTTAACTATCTTAGTTTGATGTTCTTAAATATTGGATGTGAATTCTTGAACGGAGACGGCGGCTCGGCAAACATAGTGTTGAACGCTTTCAGGCCGTAGCCTTAAGGCTGATCGTCGCTTTACCTATAAACCGACGATCTTCGCAAAGTCGGCATCAATGGAGATTCCTTAATATGATCAGCAGTAGACTACGATAGACTTTGTAAAGTATAAGTATATTTTACTCCTTCGTGCATATCAATTTTAGCGCTAATGTTTTATACGAACTTCGGGAAAGTAAAGTATTATTGAATTTTCTGTTAGAAAATTTTCAGTAACAGCATGGACCTTGGATTTACACTAAATGGCAATAAGTACGCCAAAACATGTGTGTCTGTGTACTGCTTACTCCTCCGAGGACTAAAGCTTAACAACAATCAAAGTTTATCAAAGTTAAATCAAAGTTTAACAATAGCTTACAAAAAAGAACATACGAGGAAAAGGCAAGGTGATTTTTTTTGCCTATTACTAAGACTTTAATTAAAATAATTGACAGCATCTGATTTTTGCATTTAATAATAACGTTTAAGTACAGTTTTTATTACATTTTTTTTATACTACTTGAGTAGCAAACAAGCATATAGTAAGCAGTTACCGTAGCCTATGGACACTAGCAATACTAGAGGTATCACTGCGCGTTGCCGACCCAAAAAAATGCACTGGAATGTTGTGATGGAGTATCCCTGGATTATGAAAACTTTTTGTTAAAAACGCATTCCTCAATGAACGCTGAAAACTTGTATTCATAGTAATTCATACACAGGAACACAACTACATCGCTATGTGAACTTATATATAATTATCATTTAAATCATTCGTGTTTGGGATCAAATAGTCGTGTGTGAATTGTCCCATGATATTATAAGATATTTCTTTATATTAAACTTTTTACTAATATTTATATCCTTACTAATATAATAAATGTAAAAGTTTGTGAGTATGGATGTTTCTTACTCTTTCACGCAAAAACTACTGAATGGATCTGGATGAAATTTGGCAAAGAGATAGATTATAGACTGAAATAGCGGATAAGCTACTTTTTATCGCGATAATTGACATCTTCGCGGGAGGAGCCACAGGCAACAAATATTATGCAAAATCAATGTGTAATTACATACATTTACGAATCTAACTGTTCCTCCCAGTTTCAACCTCGTTAATTTGAATTCGGAATTTGTTTTTTATCTCGTATTACGTTTATGCTTACTACCATGCTCTCCTTGAGTTATAGCGTAATGTTAAATAGCTTACAATCAAGTTGCAAACTTGGAATATATATAATATACATATATTTTTTTTAATACGACTGGTAGTTCTTCAAAGGAACAAATAAACTCCTCAGCTGTAAACATACTCGTATTAGTATAAACAAATAAATCAACAACTTTACTATAATAAAAAACCTATAAGAAATGACACAAAAAACTATTACCTTGAACCGCATAATTACTTAAATACGTCCATCTTCTCTAGATATAACATTACAACTACAAGGTATTAAATAAATTATATTGCCCGTATTATTTAGAATGAAATGCTAAGGGGCTATTACAGTGTCAAGGGTAGGAGACAGTGAGGTTTAGAACGGGGTTTTGGTCGCCCGTGTTAGAGGAGACAGGGGTTTTATAGACTCAAATTTGATGACAAATTATATTATACTATACTAGAAGTTGTTCGAGCGTCGGAATTCATTTAAATAATGTTATTCATATATCGTTATTTTAATTAATTGTTATCAATCGGTCGGTGTTCTAACGCTTAATATAAAGTTACGAAACAGAAAATCGGGTAAATTAAAGAGGACAAAAAATATACAAAAAACATTTTGTCTTTACCGGGCCCTTTTAGCCCCTATTTACATAAAAATAGAGCCTTACAATAACATATAAATTCCACAAAGTGAATTTCACATTGGTTCACCCGGGATCGAACTCACACTAAAGACAACTCCCGCATTAGGAAACAAGCCCTGTGTCGCGGGGGACTTTACAAACATACAATTAACGAACACAAAGTACACCTAGACTCGGGACAGTATTAAGGATCACACAATTTTTTGTCCCATGTGGGAATCAAACCCACATCACGTAGCGCAGTCTCTATCTATTGAATGATAACATTTACATATCTACATAATATCCAGGTTTTAGTCTCAATCTAGGCCACGCCCGTATCTTGGAAACCTTTTGGATAAACTTAATATACATCTGTAATATAAAAATTAATCGCTGAATGTGTTGCTAAGCGCAAATCTCGAGAACAGCTAAACAGATTTCGCCAATTCTTTTTTAGAATATTCCTTGAAGTACGAGTATGGTTCTTAGGAGAGAAAAAATTCAAATATTGCCTGAAAATAAAATAAACGGAAGCGAAGCAAAGACGGGTCGCTAATATACCATACAAATAACATACCTACATATAATTTAAAAAAAAAAAAACAAAAAAAAAACCTTATTATTAAAAAAAACTAACGCTATATTAGAAAATTGTTGTTCGTAATGTACTTTCAGTTCACGGGCTACTTTTTATCTCGAGGAAATAACATTTTTTTTTCTTTCAACATAATATAATACCCAGTTACACATGAGAATATGAAAAAGCGAGTTCACAATATGTCTGTACTACTCGCAATTAAGGAACAATACAATGTCACGGCCAAAATCATTTAGCAACTTGTATTGTTAACGACGTATAAAGTCAAAAACAAGTTCACGGGAATTTTCTGAGTGTTTTCCTTAACGCATTGATTCTAACTGTATTTGTTATAGCTCTATGACGTATGAAATTAAAATTATTTATCGTAACTTTCGCTGTATATAATTTGCGATCTTCATAGAGAATAATAATTATGTCGACATTACATCTATTTCTCTGACCATAGGATGTGCAAGTACTTAGTTGGGGTAGGAACCCAATCGGTATACTTGCTACAATAAATATAGTATAATATTACAATATTTATTATTTATCCCTGGCGATGCTTGGTCATAACCATATTCAATACAATTATTTTCCAATACATCTACAATATATTCTCCAAGATTATTATTAAAATTAGCCTGTTAACTCACTGCAAGAACTGGTTATATTAGTTAAATAAAAACTTCATAGCTAATCACTTTAATCAAGTGTTCACCGAAATAACTCAATGTCACCTCAACTTGAAGCATTAATTCTCGCTAAGCAACTAACAAGGATTCCATCACCGTGTTCCATTTAGTGTCGGTTCACCCTACGCAGGGACAGGTGTCTCGCTCTCTGCCACAATAAATAGCTATTTACCAGAGAGTGCGGCCGCTGCGGCGCCGGAAGGTGTTCTCAATTTGTCGCCCCGAATGAGATTGTCGCCGCTTTCAGTATTACGTAAGTGGCTTTTACATTTCACTTTATACGACCAACATTGATTTTAATTCTGTTGGGCTAATGGTCACTGTTGGGAGTAGTTGGACAGAGTTATGTTATGTCAAATGAAAATATGTTCATGACGTGCGCTTTTGTCGACACAAAAATAAAGAAAGATACTACATGGTTAAATGTGACAGGACACATAACTCTCGATTACTTAGTATTTTAGTAAAAAAACTGATAGCATTTAGACTAAAAGTTTCAGTGCTTGCCTATCTATCTGCTGTTTTTTTTTTAATGGTTTATCTGATTATGGAGCAGTGGAGATATTCTGGTTACATACTCGTATATGTGTTCTGTATCCTGTCCCATGGGTAGGTAAGATAACTGGATTTGGCCTAGTGTCATTGTCAACTTTCCAACGCATCACCATCTAGAAATGATTTCATTTGACACGGTTTTTGGCGTTCATTTCTCTTACGTACGCGTAGGCTAAATGCGGTGATTCCCGCGCGCTACGTCGCGCGTCATGACTCCTTCAAATGACTGGCCTGTTGGTCTAGTGGTTAGTAACCCTGACTGCTAAGTAATAGGTCGTGGGTTCGATTCCCACGCGGGATAAAACTTTATGTGATCTATAAATGTTTGTTCCGAGTCTGGGTGTAATTTGTGTCCCTGAATTGTGTGTTTGTAAAATCCTCGGCGACACTGGGCTTGTTACCTTATGTGGGAGTTGTCTTTAAAAAAAATGATTTCGAAATTTCACCCCTAAGTGGTACAAATAAGGGATCAAATGAGTTTCAAAAAGCACTTTTCACCCTAAGCAACTTGTTTCTGGCGTTGCCGAAATCAGTGACCTATGGTTTTCACTTACTTACTTGTCTGCTTCTGGCCATTTGTAATTTTAAAAGAATAGATGGTTTAATATAACTCTGTTACGACACGACAAACACGTAACTTAGCTAAAAAACCTATAACTAATTATTTATTAATTATAAGAACTTGGAGTTCACCGTTCAATCCACTCGGGACCTTCACAGTCTGCGGTTTTATTAAAGGTTATTAGTACCTCTGAGAGTTTTTTATGAATTCACATATGACGCACTAATACAATATAATCATATCCTGTATTTGTAACCGTTACCAAAACCGGTTTCGTAAATGAAGAAGAACGTTTTCTGTGGGTTATTTGTGCTCAGCCAGTATATATGACTGGTCATAATACCTATTTATATTAAAATAATACATTTAAAAGTAATAATATTCACTATGTTGAAGTGTTTTATAATGTTAGTATGTGTTAGTAATTTGAGTACCGTTTTTTGTGCACCCGGATTAGACAATAAAGGTTTGTATTGTTTTGTTTAATTTTCCATTTATCGTGTTATCGAGATATTTATGAAGCACAGTTGTCAATTCTGTGTTATAGCTACCAAAAAGTACGATACATTTGTTTATTTATAGGGTTATGGTTTCTAGACGAACTTCTAAAGGCATATTTGATCTGTTAGGCCAATGTATGTAGATAAGGGTCTATCAGCTATCTTGATAATGCAGAGGAAACCCGTGCCCAGTATTTGGACTAATAGGTTGCTATTATGGTGCCTAATGAGCAACTATATTGCGATATTGAATGTATCACCGCGATATGTAAGAATCGTGAATATTATAAACTTATTTTTTACCCGCGTACGGTAATGCCCATCTCAGCCATGAGACGTAACAAAATAAATAAACTTTATTATAAAAAAAAAAAACTTTATATTAGAAAATTGTTGTTCGCTCCTGTGTGAACTCGCTTTTTCATATTCTCATGTGTAGGTAACTACAATAGTAGTATGTATAATAATAGAATTATGTTGACTACTAGCTGTTGCCCTCGGTTCCGCCCGCATGGATGTCGATTATCGCTGCAAAAAGTAGCCTATGTGTTATTCCAGACCATAATCTATCTGTGTGCCAATTTCATCCAGATCCGTTCAGTAGTTTTTACGTGAAAGAGTAACAAACATCCATCCATCCATCCATTCTTACAAACTTTCACATTTATAATATTAGTAAGGATTGTAGTTACACATAAGAATACGAAAAAGCGAGTTCACAATATGATACGGTAATGTATGTGCACTAAAATAGATTCTGAGAGCTCATAATGATAGAATAGTATGATTACTCATAATGAATTTGCCCTTACACAAATTTAAACCTACTATTAAAAATCATCTCATAGGAAAGGGCTATTATACAATAAATGATTATTTGAACGACAAAAAGTCTTGGAATTAGTTGTATTATATAGTTGTTTGTTTAATTTAGAATAAATCAGCTTAGTACTTAAGTTCTAATTTGTGACGTGAGGCACATTGTGAATTCTAGTGATAATTCTGTACTTTTTCTTTTTTTTCGTTGTTTTTTTATTTAGTAGCAAAACGTTATTTACAAAAAAAATTGTCACTATTCACATATTGCCTTATTCTTTAATAGCAATATGTAAATTGAAGCAGACTTTAACACATACTTTAGGTTTTTTTTTTTTCTCGCACGACCAGTACTAAGTACGATTATCATATTTTACCAATATAGTTAGTATCGTGTTTTGACTGCATCAGCTTGCATGCTATCATACTTGTATTTTACAAAAGATTGTAACTATCTGGCGATTAAAAAGAGTGGCCTGAGTTTCTTGCTAGTTCTTCTCAAGGCTCCACGTCAGCGAACTAGCCGTAGGAAAATTTTGCTGACATCATCTTTCTGGTTTATTCATAATTTATGACCTTCATAAGTGTTACTTTGTAACCTAAATGAATAAATGAATTTTGAGTTTGAGTTTGAGTTTGAGTAAAAAACCGGTCGTAAGGCACCTCAATATTGTTTACCTAACTAAGCCTGGATAGCTATAACACACCCTGTGGTATAGCTATGTGCGCTAGTAAAAAACTTAAAGTATCTCACAAAGATTCAAAAGCCGTAAGATAAATCATACACTTTCTGTATTTTTTGAAGTTAAATCCTCTTTATACGCGTTGAGCACTTTTTGGCTGAACAAAAATCATGGAACTCGCGTCATCGTCACCGAACGCTTTCCATATTCAAACTTTTTGGGTAAACAATATTCATTGAACTCGCGTCATGGTCACCGAACGCTTTCCATATTCAAAAATAATAAGCTAATAGTTCGACGATACAATTCTAAGTTACTTAGTTTTCACTTCTATCGGCAGAAACTGGCCCGCATGTTTTTTTTTTATAAAATACAAAATGTAGATAGGCACTAAGATTTTTATTTCACTTTTAGTTTGAGACGACAAGTCATTTTTGTTACATACACAAATATTATTGTAAACCTTTTGGATAAATAGATACATTTTTTTACTGTATTGCTTCAATAAGACTGTCAAAATAAATTAATATTGTTGTAATACAATTAATCTCGAAAAATATGCTATTTTAGTATTATCCCGTACAATAAAGTATAAATATAAGTAAGTAGGTACAATTACACTCCAGGCAGATATTTTAAGGTATTACAAAAATGCAGCAAGTTTAAAAAGAGTCTTTTGTCCTTTGACGTGTTTACAGTCTGTCTGTTACAACTAAGCAACGAAAACATTTGCATAATTTGCCTAATGGAACATATTTATTTAAATAATGAATGATGTATGTACAGCGATAAAATATTGTTTGTTGAGTCTATCTAATATATAAAATTCTCGTGTAATAGTGTTCAACTTTGAACTCCTCTGAAACGGCTCGACCGATTTTCGTGAAATTTTGTGTGCATATTGGGTAGGTCTGAGAATCAGACATCATCTATTTTTCATCCCTCTAAATGTTGAGGGTGGTCCACCCCTAATTTTTTTATTAAATTTTTTAGACATTCTTTTTGTTTTTATTTTTTTGTGATTCAGCATTAAAAAATTCATATAACCCTTAATTTTCACCTTTCTACGATCTACCCTTATATTTTAGTAGCAAAACAACGTTTGCTGGGTCAGCTAGTGTATGTATTCTATTATTATAACACATAGACTTCATAGTTATTCAGTTATTTACAATGAATAACTATCCTGTACCACCATAAGAAAACAAATCGCAGAAAAACATGTACATGTCTAAAGTACACACTTTGGTAGTTCCAAAGTGTGTACTTTTTTATATTTTTAGTTTTGACTGCCTCGTTAGTTTTATGGTCGTTGATTCGTTGCAAATAAATCGCAGGGAGCTGCCTGTTTGTCACATATATCGAATGCAATCGCCACGAGCTTATATGATAAGTGTGATGATACTTGTAGCGTACAAGTATCATCAATTGCAAATAATATTGCGAAATACGATTTCACATCAATTCAATTTTGTAAACATCCGACACACGAATATTTCGTAAGTGGCTAAGTATAGGATTTCGCGTGAAATGTGCGAATCGAAGTCGCTACATGTGACAAATAGGCAGCGAGTGGCTCGCTGTGCAAACACGCAACGTGTGACTTTAGCTTCAGAAAATGTCGCATGGAGCGATGTGAAATCGCATCGAGTGCCCTATGATACGACTCAGGCGGGCGCTTCCATGAGGAGTATTTAGTTCGGTGATAATATTGAATATACTCAATTTTATTGCATTCGCAGCGTTGTGTTACTTAAACATAAGCAAATCTCTCTCAAAGAACTTAGTTATTATTACTGTACTGAGTTGAAATAAGGATTACAAGTTTATCGTTTCTTTGCCATCAGAAAAGCAGTCCTTGTGGCAAGATGAACCGTCAATCGACTCAAAAACTGCTGTCAGAAGACGTCGACAAAGCAATGATAATATGGCATTTGACATTGAATTCATTAAAGGGTTAGAAATAACAGGACTACCAAGTAAAGAATCATATATTCTATCTCCTTTAAATGATCAGTCTCAGGAAGACCAACGATTAAAAGTAGAAATAACTTCAATAATAAATTCTCTTGATAAATCAAGATATCAGAACAGTAATATCAATCAGAATGCAGTAGCATCACCGGCAACTGACTTACCTGTAGACAGACCTCAAAATATTAATTACTACAGTAGATCAAATGATAATTATGATGGACAACAGTATACGAGTACTTACTATAATGAAAGGCGGTCACCTTCACCTCCTCTATATCATGACTATGGAAGACCGCCACCACCACCACCACCAGGACACCATCATGGAGGGCCGCCGCCACCACCATATCATCATCGTGGAGGCCCACCTCCACCACCTCATGGTCACGATGGGGGTCCACCACCACCACACGGCAGACCTCCGCCACCGCCACCATATGAAGACTACAGATCAAACTATTACCAGTCCTATGATAGTTATTATAATAGACGGCCTCCACCTCCGCCACCGCCACCAGAGTTTTATGATGATAACTTTAGTAGATCGGATGACGACAGACAAGCACGTCAATCTTCAGATTATGATAACCACAGATATGGAAGACCTCCTCCACCACCACATCATGAGAGACGTCCACCACCACCACCTCATCATGGTGGTCCGCCGCCATATCATCACGACTACCCACCACCGCACCATAGAGGACCGCCTGATTATGGCGGTCCGCCTCATCACGGTGGTCCACCGCCGCATCATCACGGAGGTCCACCACATCGGCACCACGACTGGCCGCCCCCTCATCACGACTGGCCACCTCCTCCACCGCGTCACGGAGGACCTCCGTTCCGTGGAGATCCCCCTCCACACCACCGCGGTGAACCACTTCCACCAAACAGAGCACCGGAATCATATGATGACGATCCTCCATATGATGGTCGTCCACAATACAAAAATAAGCCACCTCCTCCTAGAGAGTATTCGAATGATGATTCAGCGAAAACAGCTAATACAACTTACAATGCAGACCCTGAAACCGATGCTCAAATTGATGCAGATGATCAGTATATGCTGGATATCAGGTTGGCGGATGACGTACCTGTTCAAAGCACTAACAATTCAGAACAAGCTGTTGAATCAACGACTGCACTGTCTCCATTTATATTTCAGGCCGCCGCTGTAACACCAGAAAATGAATAAATTGCTGTCACGATATTGTTCTGCTTAACCTAGCTCTGCTAGCAAACTAAATGCAATAGAAAGGAAAACATTGTCTCGGATGTCATCATATGCGCTATCCGTGACCAACATGTCATCTTTCGGCCACCAGTCAGGCAGTGCGTGTTGCAGTGCATCTTGCGAAGCAAACAAAGAAGGCGGCAGATTGGCACGCCCTGAACAACTTGTCACACGTATTTGTTCCATGGCCTAACGATTAAGCTTACCGAGGATATTTGTAAAACGTGTCATAGAATTTTAAACGCCTCTAAAAGTTTACAACATATTATTATATGTGTAGGTATAAGAATTTCCAATAATGTAATTATCCATGACAAAAATCACAACACTATTTTATAAATGTTGAAACCTGATTACTGTTTTTTGTAATAAATATGTTGAAATATTATATTTGCTTTGTTTGTTTACTCTATTAAAATGACAAACAAATAAAATACCTAAGTGCGTAAAATACGGCGCGGGGACACAGAACTGTACGAGTAGAGTCTGTGCAATCCTTAATATACACAGTACTGTATGTACAATTAATAAATTCTACGGCATGTGGAGCCGGTTGCGGACGTTGCGTTACGGTATTACATCAAGATTGGATTATGGAGTTTTGTAGGATATTTTTAAACCTCAGATAGTTACTATAGTTTATCTTTTAATTTCGCACTTTTATATTGTCTATCCATATTTAATATTTTTCATTGAATATGTGAAAAAGCAAAATGGATAGTCACTTTCTTGTCGAATGATAATGGTATTTCGTATATGGCTAGGTGTTTTGGTATCTTTCAAATATATTTCATATCATAATTATGAAAACCTTCCTTAATAATATCATAAATGCAAAATTTTCTCTGTTAGTTTGTTTGTTCACATTTCACGACTGAACAGCTGAACCGATCTTAATGAAATTTGGCAAAGAGATTGGTAATATCCGGTGGAAGGGCATAGGGTCTTCTTTTGAGGGACTTTCTACGCGAAAAACGATGTCAACGCTGGCAATATCTCGTAAATTACAAATGAAAAAATGAATTTTAATTTTATTTAAGTTTGAAAGTGTTTCAAACCAAGTAAACTTAATTAAAAAATAAATAACTGACAAATATATATAATTAGTAATATATTATCTATAATCTAATAAGTTATAAATGACAAACTATTACATAAATGTTTTTTTCTATTTATTTTAGACAGATGGTCACCTAATGATAAAGGTTCACCAGACCACAGAGGCCCACCAAATCATCGTTATCCTGAAGATCATCGCGGTTCTCCAGATCATCGGAGCCCACCTGATAACTCTAGACGCCCACCTGACTTCGGAGAACCACCTTACCACAGAGGCTCGCCCGACAGAAGAGGGCCACCTGACCAGAGAGGTCCACCCAGCCATAGAGGCCCACCTGATCACAGAGGACCACCTGACCACAGCAGAGGATCTGACCATAAAAGCCCATCCGATCACAGAGGGTCACCAAATAACTGGAAACGACCGCTAGAGTCTGGAGGTGGACCTCCACATAATAAAGAACCATCAAACTATGATAGAACACAGAACAGAAACATTGAAAGTTTTGAAAGTAAAATGCAATCCAACAATGATAAAGTTGAGAAAAATAAAGAAACAACAGCAAATAAAAAAGGCATTACCAAGAACAATGCTGATATGGGTAGCGACAAAAATGTAATAGATCCTGTGATACTGCAAACAAATTACGGTTATCAAGATCGTTTTGCTGATGACCTGACAGTGTCAGAAGTAATTACAAAAACAACGTCTACTCCTATTTTGTCTCAGATTCCAATATTTCAAGCTATCGCTGTTACTCCAGAATCTTAAGGTTGAAATAATTAACAGACGCAAATCAATTTAACCTTAATTTATTTTATCATCATTTTAACCTCTTATACTTGGAATGTTTTATCAGTTTATAATAGTTAGTTTATGTTAGATAGATACTGTACTTGAAAGATAAATAAATAAGCAATAAGTATCGGCTGGCCTGTTCGTTAGTGACTAGTGGCCCTGACTGCTAAACCGGAGATCGTGTATTCGATTTCCTTTCAAGACAAATCTTTGTGTGATGAGCATCAATCTTTGTTGTGTCTAGGTGTTATGTATAAAAGTATTTAGACATAATATAAGTATGTTTACCAGTTTTCTTATTGCCATAGTACTGCCATAAGCTTTACCTAGCTTATGATCAGATGGCCGAATGTGAGATTTCCCAATAGTTTATTATTTAATATCCAAATAAAACTATTTTATTTTAGAAAAATCCTTGCAATAACTAAACAGAAGCATGTAGGTACCAATTGTTACATCTGTGTGAACTATTCCAGAATATTCCCATTTTTTTTGATGAGCTAGAATTCATTATACAATTTTCTTAATTTATTTTACAACACATTTCTTAAACATATAAAAGCCAGGTACGTGCATTTATATTAATAGTTGAAATTATACAATGCTAGTTGATAAGTTGTAATATTTACTTAAAGAGCGTAAATAAAAGATAGTATTTCAAACTGTAACTATTTAATTTCTTAACTGAAAAAATGTCTTTAAACCTTTTACACGAGCACAGTTCCATCTTTATTTTGCGTATAATCTTTGTTCACATCCTTCGGGTTTTAATAGCTGGTTTATAAACAAATGAATCTTCCATTATATTTTCATTATTATACTGTAAATATGTCGCGAATTCCATTTAAGAAATGGCACGTCTTGAAGAAAGTTTTCGACTAATTGAGAAAAATTAAGTATTTAATATGACTAAGTAAGTATCTTTATAATTACATGATAGCCTCGGTGACTCTAAAATATAGTTTCGTGATTAGCAATCAAAATATATTCTTAGAAAATGAAGTCATATTTATAATAATAGGTACTTCTGGTTTATTTTTTTTCCTTTTCTATACTTACTCTCTATACTATTCAGCTCAATTTACACCAAGAGTGACAGCAACGGCCCAGTACGCAGTTTTTGTGCCAATTGATGCAGCATTTTAAACTTTATTTTTATTCTAAAATAAGTTCATATTTTAAACCAACATTTTTATGTACTAGCTTTTATAGTGTATTTATGTAATACATGGGTGTTTATGCATTAAATATTCTTAAAAGAGCCAAAACACGACACGGCTGTCTTGTTTCGTTAAAAAGTTTCTATGACTACCTTTGAACATCATCATCACACACTGAACTCCACCTAAAAATATATTAGCCGTCAAGCTATATCAACAAATTCATAAAAAACACGACTATCTTGTTTCATTGAAGAGTTCATCAGAGCCATCTTCCGATTTCATCCTCACGTCTTCAACATTCACCTAGGAATATAATACTCGTCAAGATAAATCCAAAAGACCCAAACACGACTCATCTATCTTGTTTCGTTGAAGAGTTCCTATGGCCAACTTCCGACTGCATCATCAGACCAGCTCCATAGTACCTTATTATTGCATTGTCACCGAAGTACGTTACGTAGGGGGTGAATTTTCAAAAATCCTTTCTTAGTGCTTCCCGACGTTATAAAAGGAACCCCTGTGCAAAATTTCAAGTTTCTAACCCTTATAGTTTAGGCCCTACGTTGATATGTCAGCCAGTCAGCTTCTCTTTTTTTCCATTTTTTCTTTATATATATAAGTACATAAAGAAAAAATTGAAAAAATCGAAAGCTATTTAGTGATATTTTGCAAAACAGTAAACATAAATAAAACAATTATTACGATACCAATATATTTATTTTTAATTACAAGATCTGTATCTATAGCAAATCAGATAAAATTGCTAAAATAAGAGTAAACACTAAACATTTAAAATACCTAAAGTGATTATTCCTGTAATTATATACTAAATTAAACAAATTAAAATTAATAGCTTATTGTCATAAATTACCATCGATAATGTTATATAAAGATTTAGTACGAGGGCTTGCACTTATTATCAGCTGTACGGTAATATCCTGTCAGACATGAACCTGAGAAGTTCTCCCTGCCATCCTTTGCAGTGGTTGTTGGGACATTTGCTGTTGTTGTAGTTGTTGAAGATTGAGTAGTTGCTTCTACAGGCTTAACTTCTTTGTTCACTGCAGAATTGTCTGAATTTTTCGATACATCATCAGTTTGCTTATTCTCAGGCGCAGTTTTATCTTCACTTTTCGGGTCGTTTTTGTCCGGATGTAATATATTATGAATATCGGTTCTTACTTTCTGCGCTGTATTCTTTATAGACCCATGTAGGTCTTGAAAGAAACCATGAATATTCCCGCCAGCACTATTATATTGTAGAGTTAAAATTACACAAAGTATAAAACAGGTTGTTAACTTCATTTTTATTAAATTCGTGTCACCTCTTCAGAAAATTTTCTCTTAACTGAATCACAGACAAATGCTCCAGCTAATGAGATAACTTCATTGACCTCTTATATTTTATCAGTTATAATAATAACACATAACGACAACATATTCCAAGAAAAGATAAAATTATTATAATAAAAGTTACATTAATAAAATGATTGATTCCTTGGTATTCTTCTTTGCCTTCTCAGTAGCAACATTATCTGAAATTAAGAAAATAAATTATTAACCTCTGCAGTAAAATAAAATCACTTAACACATTTACTTATTTTTTATTTATTTAAATGTCTGATGAGATCCGTGGCCAATAGTTGGCTATATATGGTTTGCTCTTACTATTATAATTAAATGGTTATTAGTGTTAATTAATGGCCTACCTGGTGACAGAGATGACTGATATAGTCATTTGATACGTGATATAAAGACTGTTAAAAGTTGCAACTTAAAAAACAAAAAAAAACAACTCCCGTTTGTTAATCTTTTTATACTTTCGGGGAAGTCTGTGACAAATATTATTATAACATGCAACGTTACGTGAATTGCCCTCAAATAATTATGGTTATATAATATAATGACTTGCTCAAAAACACAGCAAAAAGACCACAAAAATCATATTATATCTATTTCGAAAACAACCGGTACATTCCATAAAAGGACATTAAGATAGGTCTTCATTGAACCGTAATCTGTACAATAAAATGTTAGAATAAAAACATTTGCACTTATTAGCAGCAACCAATAATAAGGAAAATGTAAGAGAACATTGAATTAATTCTTTATAATAAATAATTATTTAAACACAATACCTTCAAAGCCTTTGTCTGCAATTTCCTAATGAATCGCGCCTTTGCCCAAATGGACATTCTAGTTCAGGTATTCGTATTACTTGTCCAGTTTTAGTCAGATTTTCAACTGGCGTCGAGGTGACTTCCCGAAGTTTGTCATGAAAATTGAAAACCACACGCCCCTGGGTCCGAGTACATGCACCCACCACCAACACAATTAAAAATAACACTATTTTTGCGTCCATTTTAATGAAACGCGTTGACCACACTACGTCGTTAATAAAGTTAGTTTGTTGAATAAATCACCATGGTTGTCTACACACACCGTTTATATCCTTGACTGTACCTCCTGTACACCTCTCCCTCTCTATGTTAAGTGGCACCTCTATCATTCTAGTGTCAGCTTTGTCCTCAGTTACTGCCTGTGGTTTGATTTCCTTTTCTGAGCTTGTTGGCGATTTAATTATTTTCAAATGTTGTAATGTACTCTGTAGATCGTTTATCGGATTACCAAAAAGATCCAGAATATATTGTTTCGATGGTGTATACGCAGCACAAACCATTGAGTGAAGCAATAAACTAAACACAATAAAACGTGTCGACACAGAAGTCATTTTACAGTACTAAAACATCGCTGGCCACTACGTTTATCGGCGAACAATTACCAGGCAGCTACACAAATACGATAACATTCACAAATACGTTGTTAATTTATCTCTGTTCAATAATTTTGTTTATTTAATAATATACATTTCCGAACACTGTATGTGATTATAAAAAAATATTATTATGTTAAACTTGTTATTACACTAATAAGCTACTTTGAATGCTATCTATACATCGGTTTTTTACACAAATATATGTATTTTTACACAGAATTTCATAAACTGTGACACGTTTTACAAGGATCGTTTAGGAACAAACATTATTTGAATCGTATAGCCCTCAAAATGTAGACCGTATTAGATAGAATCACTTTTGTCCTCACATTGCTCACAGCCGACTGATATATACCTTTGTATACTCTATAAATAACTTGTGTGATTATTTATCTCACAGCATTCAACTCACATTTGATTTGATTTAAAGTATATAATTTTATTCACCTACTAAATCGGTTCATCGCAAATATCACATTCAGATGTATTTATTTTGATTGTATTCATTATTTATGACTCTAAATACGGACGTACCTTTCTCAGTTCTTCTTTCAACTTGTTTTTATCACAATCTGGATGCATTTCACAGTATACGTTAAGCCACTTAACCATCGGATTACTTTTGGTCTTATTTAAACGGTTAATCAAAACATATGAATCTAAGTCCAGTAATTTAATTTTTGACTTTATTATGACGTAATTGTTTACCAATGTTTTGGAGTCCTGTAATTCTTTTGGCTGTAGAATAATATATGCAATGTCTGAACTGTCTTCTGCGCTATTCAACGGTTCTATTATAGGGCGTTCATCAACTGCTTTAAACGAGTCGACTTCATAAAAATTAGCCAAATCATCGGATGGAGACCGTAACACTAAACCATGGGTTATAAATATTGAACTGTATAGAATAATTAATTTTAGAACTTGGTTGTCCATCACAGATGGTTAACGTCCGACTGCAACTAGTATGAGTGAAAGAATAATAGATTCAAGAATTGCTGTCCAATAAAATACAAAGCATTCGTTCGTAGACTGACCATTTGATCTTATTGTGCCAATTGACTTCTATTATTTCTTCTATTGCTTGTTGAAAGAAAATATTATTGCATACGTTGTTTTTATCATCGAAGTAATTGAGGTTCATTATGATTAAATGGTTTGTTGTTATGTAACGCAATACTTATATACGAGTATTATTGCAAGTAGGTACGATAATTTTAAGTTTATCTATTAGTTAGGTATTCTTGTTGCTACCCTATAAAAATATGAAATTTTAGCTCTATAGTCTAATACTTATTGCCTTATTAAATATATTAGGATTTAAGAGAGGTATGGCACCATACTAGCGGGCAAACCTGACTGGGCAAGGACCTTCACCTTACAGAAAAAAACAGGCAAATAATTACACACAGCGGTGTAGTTGTGTTCGTATGCGCTCAACTCTCATAAAATCATTTTATTATCCGTCCGTCTGTATGTCTGTCTTTTTTCTTTCTCCCTTTATATTATTATAACTTGCTACAATAATTGGGTAAGTAGGTTCATCTAGTATTACTATAAACGAGGTTATATTTCAGTAAATAAGAAGCACATAATTGATGGTTGAATAAAGGGCTCTTATAGTTCATCATGTTGAAATTCTCGTTAGCAGCGCCCGCAATACAAATTCGCTTCAGCGATTTCATTCGTTACATTTTGAAACAAGATAAACCCCATTTTTTGCTTTAAAACTGACCATTTGTATTAAATCTGGATCCTTTGATCCATCTAAGTAGCTACTTTGTTGTTACCAACTAAATTGAAATCGTTTTTAATTGTATTAATGAACCCTTTCGTTTCGCTACATACAAAATAATGATTATAGCAGTAATTTTAGAGTTTAAAGTCTGAGTGTTGTAGGTTTTATTAATTAAAGCAATATTCTAAAAAACCTATCGTTTTTCATATATTATCACGGTGTCAAAAACAAAACAAGCAGTTACTGGGACGGTTGCATTGCCAGGAGTATTACTCTCGCCTTTTCGACGCAAACCTCGATAATTCACCCCTCTATAAATAACTAATGTACTCAAATTACAATAGATACCATTAAACCAGACCGTGAATCTGCTTTGATAAAGGTCGCAGACACAACTATTCTAAATATATTCACAAATCTACTCACACGTTCGGTCAACATAAGCCAATGAAGTCCACAGTACCGTCATTTTTAGTAAACTGTTTGTTATAAAGCTTTACTGTGGCAATATTGGTGCATGTTAGGCCAACGTGTAAAGGAAGCATAAAAACATTAAATGAACATGGCCAATACCACATTTTATTTATCGAATAAATAATACAGGTGTAATAAAACAGATACCTATGACAAAGGCTGTAGAAGCATCTGCTTTAATAACAAACATAATATAAAAGGATATGTGATCCTTTGATGGCAGAGCTCACGCTGCCGCGCTATAGAGTGAAAAATGCCACACACAGGCGGCCGCCTGGACGTGGAAGGCATTTCATGATTAAAATACTTACACTCGCTATGATATTTTAATTAAACAACATGCATTTATTCAAAATTATATACAATGAGGCTGAGGGAAATAAGCAAATATTTAATGTGCATAATACATATTTTCGATAATAAAATAACTGTAACATTATTATTGCGTAATTAGGTATCTTCTACCTTTTATTAGTGTATTATAAAGAGTTTTACATCTATATATATGTTGCCCAGTGGTAGACGAGCCGGAAAATAACCGACTTGTACTCAAAAGGTGTAAGTAGTAGTAGAGCCAGTGTGAATTTTATTTTGTGTAATTTATATGTACTAATCAAGTGATTTACCATCTACTAACGGTGACGAAAATTATCGTGGGGAAACCCACATGACTTAAAATAAATTGAACCAGCATTAGGCTAGCGTGTGTGGATTACGGTCTAAACTCTCTCAGCTCTTTTGATAGAGGAGAGGAGGCCCGTACCAAGCAGTGGGACATCGGGTTGCTATTATTATGTGTATATGTATTCAAAGTCTCTGATATAAACTGATAAGTTTCGATTGTCACCATCGTAAAGCTCGCTTTTACCTTGTATTTTTACAAGGCTAATAAGCACACAGTCGAACTGATGGTAAGTAGTTACCATAGCCTATGGATGCTTGAGCATTACTCGTGTGCTCCCATCCAAAAATCGAATTATGTTGTGATGCTCTTTCGCATAAGCAATAAATAAATACAAGAGAAAAAAATGCCAGTTGTCTCGTGCTAATTATATCTTTCCGATATTAATTCCGATGCCCGGAGCATAGTGCCCCGGATATCGGAATTAATAGGCCGCAGTATGCGCCTGCTGTGCACAAGGTTGTGGATTCTTCGATTCCCACGCAGGACAAAACTTTGTGTGACCCACAAAGAATTGTTCTCAGTCTGGGTGTAATTTGTGTCCGTTAATTGTATGTTTGTAAAGTCCCCCGCAACACAGAGCTTGTTCTCTAGTGCGGGAGTTGTCTTTTTAAAAACAACAATATCGCCGTGTTAAATGTGAATCGTTCGAGTGATAATTTTAACAAAAAAAACCGACTTCAGTACGGCAAGTTGTAAAATTTTCAGATATTTGTTTGTTACAATTGAATAAAATCGACTGAGCGTCGGGCTGAACACAGGTCAAGTAGGTATTAAAAGCAATATTTAATCTGTTTAATCCGCGCTCAATTCATTCACGCCATTATTTCGTATTAATAGTTGCTTAGCAACAATAACCGAAACTTATCTAATCGCCATCAGTAAAATACTTATTATTGAAAAGTTCAGATGGCCATCTGAGGTCTTCTTGATCAGTTTTACTTCACCAAATTACACTTTCTGAATGCAAATGATTGATTAGTTGTTAAAAATATTGAAATTGCTATATGTGTGCCTATAACTTTTGAGGAGTTTCCTCAATTCCTCATGGATCCCATCATCGGAACTTTCTTTTGATGATAATGGGACCAAACTGGAAGTATGTCCAGTCAGACAAAAAAAGATTTTTTTAAATCGGTCCATAAATGACGGAGTTATGCGGTAACAAACATTAAAAAATATAAAAAAAATAAAAAATAAAAATACACACGAATTGATAACCTCCTCTTTTTGAAGTCGGTTAAAAAAGAGGACGGAACTATCCACGTTATATAACTCTGTCTCTCTTTCTCACTTGAACGACTTACATTATAACACGACATGGTCAGCCCCCTGTTGTTGTTTGTATGGGTTTAATACAAAATGCGTGTTTTATTTAATAGTTTTATTTTCCCCTTGTTCTATATTAAAATACGTATCTTATCACAGGTATAATTTTATTATTGTTATACAATATTATAAACTTCGTGTATTGATATCAACGCGACAGCTCCACATTTCGACATGGATACACCGGCCCTGGTCACAAGCTGACTGATGAAACGATGGCGATGTGCCAAACGGAGTCATGACAACCATTCACCATTTCTTTCGAACTACTTCTATTTACTTCTTTTAAATTTGTTGCAGGGTCCAAGACAGTAGGTTTAGTTGTCCACGGAACGCACGAGTGTCAAAGCTCAGTGTAACAGTTGGTTACTCAGCTGTTAATCCTGGTTCACAGGAGTCACAGCGGTGGGCATGTGGGGTGGTATTGTTCCGATTTTAACCCTTCACCAGTTCGGTTGTGACCATGACCAGTGTTTTACCTGGAGTATATAATATTGAATATTAAATGCAAAAAGTAATTGTTTCTCCATTTAGAACTTGATATTTCTAACTCTAGAATATTCTTCAACGTGTATTAAGTAACGTTTTGATTCGTCTTTTGCTTTCTTCTTCAACAACCGTGCTTGCTCTTCAGATGCTTTGATTTCTTGCCCTGTAACAACCACTTGGATTTACTGACAATTAACAATAAGATAAAAATATTTATTTTTTTAAAATATTCATATTAATTTAGTTCGGTATTATTGATCTCAAATTAAGCTGTGCCTGCATTTTGGGCCTTTTAGGGGTTATTCCCAAAGCACTCCATTCTTTTGTTCTAAAAAGATACATAGATTTATTCCCAAGTTGCTCCAAGGAATTATTATTATTTAAAAAAACTTATTATTTTGTTACTGTGAGAACATTTTAATATTAGTATTTCACATTTCATGGAGTAGTTTGGGAACTGCTTTTGGAGTACTTTGGGAATTTTTAGATATGTATACATTCTTGGATGCAGCCAAGAATGTATACATATCTAAAAATTCCAACAGTTCCCAAACTACTCCAATGTTAAATGCTAATATTAAAATGTTCTGAAGAATAAATTACAGAAAAAACAACGACATCTGATGTCCTTGTATGTTTGAATAAACGTTTTTATTCCTTTCTTTATATTATAGTTAATTTTAAAAGAACAATGGTAACCGACGTGCATTAGGCTAATGACAAAGATAGCAATCCCCGAGTAACATTTTCTATATGCATCTCGCGCCTCATGATAATCATCATCATCACTA
The DNA here is from genome assembly GCA_947095525.1 of Trisateles emortualis. Lineage (NCBI taxonomy): Eukaryota > Metazoa > Arthropoda > Insecta > Lepidoptera > Erebidae > Trisateles > Trisateles emortualis. Next base: position 10,783,640 of record OX352736.1, on the reverse strand, counting down.
GCACGTTGTGTCCCCAAAAAGTACAATATTTCTTAGTTTTGTTTCGTTGAATAACGTAATATAGAGCCTTGGGATAGTAAAAAGGAACTGTTGATTATTGTATAGGTAAGTATCTATTGTTAATTAACCATCTTCAAAAAAGAGGAGGTTATCATTTCGTGTGTATTTTATAGAAAAGCCAAAGCCAATAAATCTGTAGCAAATATGTCTTAGTGTCGTATTCAACGGTTAAATAAATCCACAATAAAACAGAATACCATTACCAGGTATTAGAAGTATTATAGCTTCAATGCCATATTTTGATATTATACAACATTTACATAAATTAAAAAAAAAGAATATTTCTTTTTATAGGGATCCGTTACTTTTTTGAAACAAAAGATATAAAATATGTTACTCAGTAATAGATATAAAATATCATTCTACCGCTGAAATATTTTTTTAAATCGGTTCAGTATTTTTGAGTTTATTTATTACAAACAAAAATGCAAACACAAATTTCTTAATTATAATATACATATAAAGTTAGCGCAATTAAAGTTGGCCCGTTGGGTTTTTTGCTGACCCAATAATTTGTAACACCAGGGTTTTGTGATGGTGTTTCCCTGGGATAGGAAAACATTACTTTGGAAAGCCATCCTTAGATGAGCATTAAAGATCTGTAACTACTCAAGAACATAGCTATACCATGTAGGTACCTATAGTTGTTAGACTGTGGTATTTTAAAAGTCTTCTCACAGTAATAACTCGCTTATATAGAGCATTTCTGTAGCAGAATACATTTCTTGGGACTGAATGGTGACAGAGCATTTTACTTAAATATAAAATATCCATATAAGCTTCAACTTTAATTCAGCCAACTTAGATTGCGCATACCTTTCGCATAACATTCTTTCGTCATTCATGGCTTAATCATGTAATACTAACACTGTATATGCAATTGTTACGTTCATCCTCTTCAGACGATGATGATGATGATGAAGATGATGACGACGAAGAAGAAGACGAGTCACTACTGTTGTCCTGAAAAAAAAAACAAAAATAAAAATTAAAGAAGCTGCTGATATTAAATACATATGGTTTTTATCAATATCCCATAGCCCAGAAAATCATCATCATCATCAAAGGTTGTCCACCGCTGCACATAGGCTTCCCCAAAAGATTTTTAAGAACAGTGAAAAAAAAAAGATGTATCAGCAGCTGTTTTTTGATAGTATAGACTATGTCTAACACTATATAACTATCAGGTATGAAGAAAATGTACCAAATTTTACTGTAACAGTAAATCAAGGCAAGTTCGCTACTCCTTAATATCTGTTAAAGTGAAAATGAAAATAATAAAACCTAGTAAAAGTTCGGGGAACAGTTTCATCATTATTGCTCATTAGAGCCGCAATTGAGGCTCGCTTGAAGAAACTTGCCGTAACGCGAACATTCTCCAAACAAATTGGAGTATTTCACTGCATTCTCCATAGCTAAGTAGGTAAGTATTAACATTCATACGAAATATTCGGTTTTTATTGCATACTTTATGCTACAGTTTTGTAGGGTCGCGTCGTCAAATATTTTGCACGAATTTCAAAAGTGTAACGTACTCAATCTTTGTGCATTTTATTTTGTTTAGGTAATAGGTAATAATAATAATAATAGCAACCAGTATACCTTAGCCTATAGACACTTGCAATGCCTTCCAGGGGTATCATTGCGTGTTGCCATCCCATTTTTTTACACCAGGGCTTTAAGATAGATCCCTGGGATTGGAAAACGTTTCTTTCAAAACGCATCCTTAAATGAGCGCTGAAGACACGCTGTGTGTAGTTATTTGGCTGTGGTCTTCTGTAAGTTGGAGGTCCTTCCCTAGTCAGGCTTGCTCAATAGTATGGTGATCTACCTCTCTCAGCATTAGTATTTCATATAAGGCGTGGATTTCGTCACCATGTTTTCATTTTCCATTGGCAGATACTTCAACTGAAACTGGAAGACGAAGCGTGGGCAGGCCTCCAACAAGGTGGACCGATGACCTGGTAAAGGTTGCGGGCAACCGATGGACAAGGTCGGCTCAGGATCGAGAGTTGTGGAAAACCCCAAGGTTTTACACAACTCTGCCTACATAGGACATAGGCCTCCCCCAAGGTAGGCCTATGTCCAGCAGTGGACGTCTTTTGGCTGAGATGATGATGATCATGATGATACTTCAAATGACAATCAATACTACTTCTTTATATTACAAAGGAACTAGCAGTGCCGTAGGGGGTCTCATATGTTACAAGTTGGTTCTTTCCGATTCGGTTGCCATCACATAACAATGTGAAGGATTTTTTTTATCATAGAACACTGTCCTTACATAAACATCTATTGCGTCAAAGGTTAATTACGGTATGAATCAATAAATATTAACTATTATAAACTGTCAATTGGACAACCCCAGACTACGCACATAAAGTCATATAAAAATCCCTTTTTGTGAATAATAATTTAATGAATCACTGTCCTCAAAAGGTTTTCCCTGTTCCAGCTAAGTGTTTACAACAACTATATAGAGTTATTTGTTTACTTACCTATTACGTATGTACGAACGATAAGGTCAAATTAATATTAGCCACGGTTTTTATAAGAATCTGGGCATTCTTTGTGCCGTGAGATCCCTTTTTGTGAAAAATACATTGGTCCTGGTCATATTTGTAGATTTGCGAGGTGAAACAACCTTTCCATGGTCGACACATATATGTGTGACCACAGTGACCATATTAAAAAATACAGCTACTCTTTCCGTGACTCAGAAAACACACCAAAATTGTTGTTTCTGCTCATGGTTTCTCTGGTGATGACGGATTGCCGTCCCATCAGAATATGTGTAGAACGTAAATACTGTCATCATGACAGTCAAGAAATAAAAAGTTCAATCGTGTTTGTGCAGGCACTACAGTCATGACCTGCGCAATTGGCTAATTTTTGCTGCCATTGGCTGCCGTAAAGGTAAACAGTAGGATAGACACACAGTAGGTAGCTACATATAACGTCATGACATTTTTAAAACTTCATTACTACACCACTGCCTGTGTAAAACCGGTATAAGAAATATATAATTGTATTTATTTACTTACTTTTCCGCACTCGTCACTGTCAGAAGAATCAGAAGACGAGGAGGATGATGAAGACGATGAAGAACTAGAGTCACACTTTCGGTTTTTCTGAAACATATTGACAGAAAGAAACTAAATATTAGTATGTACCTAATACAATCATTTCTTTACTGTATATATCCAAACTTAACATTCATTTATCTCAGCCAAAATATATTTACATTTATTTATTTTAAGTTTAGTCTTCAGCTGACCTCATACATCGGCTTAAAAAAAACTGATAAAAACAATGCCCCAATAACAAAAACGTCTAGGTAAAAGTCATACCAGGTACCGTACCACCACGTCCTAATGCACTAGGTATAGGTAGATCTTAATTTGAAATTCGTAAAATGCCAAGTTTACTACCATAGCTTTTAATTTTTCATTGTACGAAATTCAAATAAAAAATAGACATGTGGCCTTCAGTCATGACTTTTTACTAGAACATTCCATTGTTGGACTTTGACCAATATTTGCGTATCAATATTTACGTTCTACACATAAAATAAATGATGCGAACACAGATTGGGATGCAAATGATTAAATAACAACAACCGAGTTTTATATAGATAACGTTTGCAATAACAAGTCCTTCACTCATGATCTGATCTAAATATTGTGGCTAAACAATTCATTTAGATAACTAAATAGGTCATAGTTATAATCAAGCGGAGATTTAGCTTTAGGGTCTAGGCAGGATTTTATCTAAACTAATAGGTATAAAGAGATAAGATTTGATTGTTAACTGACTTCAAAAACGAGGAGGTTATCAATTCGTGTGTATTTTTTTGTTTGTTACCGCAGAACTCCGTCATTTATGAACCGATTTAAAAAATCCTTTTTTTGTCTAAGAGGACATACTTCTAGTTTGGTTCCATATTCATCAAAAGAAAGTTCTGATGATGGGATCTATGAGTAATTGAGGGAACTTTACAACAAATCAAAGATTTGCATTTTAGAAAGTGCAACTTGGTAAAGTAAAACTGATAAAGAAGACCACAGATGGCCATCTGAACTTCTCAATAATAAATATTTCATGGATGGCTATTAGATAAGTTTCGATTATGGTTGCTAAGCAATTATCACTAAGCAAATGTAATGTAGCAAATGAAAATGGTACATTTGAACAGAACTGATGATGAAACTGGAAGCTAGGCAACGGAACTTCATAATTAAACAATGTAATCTAGCCGTGTTTGGGCTTATTTGAGTGGTCATGAGATGCACTTTAGCTGTAAAATATCAAATTAAAAAGAACCGTATTTAAGGAAGAAAAAGTGAGATAAGAGTTTGCATGAAAGATCATCCTGTTAGACTAGGGGTTTCAAGGTTTTTGAAAATTCTACAACTTGCCGTTCTGAAGTCGTTTTTTTTTGTTAAAATTATTAGTTTATTTGTTTGTAATGAATAAACTATTTAACCAAACAATAAAAAAAATTATGAGTGTTAATATGTATTTACGTAACCTACATAATTAGCTACTATAGTTGTGTGTTATTTTTTTAAATCGGTCCAGTAGTTTTTGAGTTTGTTCATAAAAAACACAGGTACAAATATTCTGTCAAATTTCACGAAGCCGCAGTCAAATATAATCCCTCAAACGCATCTATCTGTACCATTTCAATGACAGAAACAGAGGCTGACAGATAGGCAAAGGCATCAAACTTATAACGTTAATGGTCTAAACGACAAACACGACAGGGGGTTAGACCAAAATTAGCAACGGCGACGTACCGTTTCGTCAATTTACAATAAAATATCTGAACAAAGACAGTTACCCACCTTAGGTTTTGACTACAGAAATAGTTCAACTATTACTATGCTTGTGGCATATTGTACTGTAATGACAATGTCTCTTACGCCTTTTTACGCAGAGGCACTTACTTACCTCGTCACATCGAGAATGAGCGCCACTGAAACAAAATGTACCTTTGAGATTATTTTAGTTTACTAGGAAACAAGCCGTGTGCCGCGGAGGACTTTACAAACATACAATTCACGAACGTAAATTACAAACAAAACGGAACAAACATTTATGAATTACACAAAGTTTTGTCCGGTGTAGGAATCGAACCCACGACCCAGACGACCACTGCTGGTCCCACGACGAGTCCAGCTGAGCAGTAAGGTTATCCACTAGACCAACAGATAAGTCGAATCGTAATCTATTAAACTCATCTTACTTCCTACTAACCAAATTTCGCAGGAGACTAAACATCTGCGCGGGAAATGTGTGCCCAAACTCAGATTCGAATGGAACTGTGTTAACGTAAAGGTCCTACGCCTGATCTCTCTCCGGTCTTGTCGGATTGCCGTCCTATAGGACTATGAGAATGAGGAAATAGAGGACCTGTATTGTGCACATAACCCCAAGCATTTAAAAAAACGAGAGATATTATAGTGCACTCACTATAATATTTCCCTCGCAGATATTTAATCGCGATGATTATTTTTAACCGACTTCAAAAAGAGGAGGTTATCAATTCGTGTGTATTTTTTTTTATTTTTTTTTTAATGTTTTTTTACCGCATAACTCCGTCATTTATGGACCGATTTGAAAAATTCTTTTTTTGTCCGACTGGACATACTTCCAGTTTGGTCCCATTATCATCAAAAGAAAGTTCTGATGATGGGATCCATGAGGAATTGAGGGAACTCCTCAAAAGTTATAGGCACACATATAGCAATTTCAATATTTTTAACAATAAATCAATCATTTGCATTCAGAAAGTGTAATTTGGTGAAGTAAAACTGAAAAAGAAGACCACAGTTGGCCATCTGAACTTCTCAATAATAAGTATTTTACTGATGGCGATTAGATAAGTTTCGGTTATTGTTGCTAAGCAACTATTAATAAGAAATAATGACGTGAATTAATTGAGCGCGGATTGCACAGATTAAATATAGCTTTTAATACCTACTTGACCTGTGTTCAGCCCGACGCTCAGTCGATTTTATTCGATTGCAACAAACAAATATTTGAAAATTTTACAACTTGCCGTACTGAAGTCGGTTTTTTTTTTTGTTAAAATTATCTAAAGACAACTCCCGCACCATGGAACAAGCCCTGTGTCGCGGGGGACTTTACAAACATACAAATAACGGACACAAAGTACACACAGACTCGGGACATCCATTTATGGACCACAATTTTTTGTACCATGAGGGGATCGAACCCACAACACACCGCGCAGTGGTAAATGTAGAGATAACCTTAAGCTTCCGGACCAACCGTGCAGTCTATAAGTACATACATCATTCAGTATTATTAAATGCTAGTTGTTGCCCGCGGCTCCGCCCGCGTGGATGTCGGTTATCGCTGCAAAAAGTTATTAAATTAAGCCTATGTGTTATTCCAGGCCATAATCTATCTCTGTGCCAAATTTCATCCAGATCCGTTCAGTAGTTTTTACGTGAAAGAGTAACAAACATCCATCCATCCATTCTTACAAACTTTCACATTTATAATATTAGTAAGGATATTATATAACATTTATTTGCTATAAGACGCCTACAAGCTTAAATTTATGTAATAAACGTACGAGTAACTTACCAAGATTTTCCTTCTGTCATCGCCAATATGGCAATTGTAGCCAACAGTATTAACAGGGCTTTATTCATTTTAACGGTGTGTCTGGAAAATAAAATCTTTATTTTATATTTTGTTTCATTACGACAAACATTATATTTTATTAACAATATCAAACTGTTACAATAAATACGCTTTGTTGGACTATCAATACGTGAGTTAGAGTTTATTTTTATTGTTAAAAGACCAGACTTATATACAAATTAGTCCTCAGACTCTGTATCCATAATTTAAGAAATTAACTGAATGTATAAATGAAATTAACCTTTGAACCTTTTTTCATAAAACAAAACTGATAATAATTTTAGTTTAATTGATTTGCATAGTTTCTAGTTGTCTCTACACAGTCTAAGGTAGTCCTTAGTTTTAGTTCTATGTTTAGAGACACCCAGGCTACTAACAACCATGGGTTACACCATTTTTTGGCTTGTATGTTTATCAAAACCACAAAACGCCGCGCAATTATAAAATTGCGAGGTTACCACTTAGGCTACTGAACCAACTATGCAATCAATTCGACTAAAATTATCACTTTTATTGTATGAAAAAGGCTTAAACGAATGCATGTCTGCATTTAGTTCATACTTCAAATTCTACGGGAATTTGTTTCATTTTCAGACTTGCAACGAGATTGTTTTGTCAAAGAGATTATATACATTGCATTTTTTATAAATTTTGTTATATTTTATTCTCTGATTCTGTTCTATGTGTTTAGGTTATAATAAAAAAATACCAGGACAACTTATGACCGAATGCTGTGAGCCTATGCTAGCTGCCTATGCCCAGTAGTGGACATTTTTCAGCTGAATAGATAAAAGACGTAAAAATTTCTCCAAACCTAAATTTCGGGCTATTTATAAATATTTTTCTAGTTAAAAATTATATAACACTGTTCAACTTGGGTCATAAGAAGATGTAGTTGTAGTTGGCTTCTAAGCCAAATATTAAAATATAAGTTACATAACAACTCAAAAATACTTACTTATTTCAAATCCTTGTAGCACTTAATAAAAAAAAAAATAATTGTAAAATTGTTCACAATGCACAAACGTAGTCAAGCTCAGATGTTTGCATCGACTGAACTTTAGTATTTATCATAGCCTATTTAGGTCAAATTTACTTAATAAGTAAGATTGTGTCAGCTTAGGTCAAACCGATAACTCATGAGAAATTATGACAATTTGTTTATAGAGCATAACTAATTAATACATGTTATTGACATTATCAGCTCATGGCATATAAAAGTTTTTTAAGTCCTTAATACACTTGCTTTTTTATCCTATTTAGATGGCAAAAAAGTAGGCGGTAAGCAGTTACCATAGCTCATAGGCTACGGTAACTGATACCATATCTAGAGTCCAGGTTCCGATACCAATGAAATTAATATTATTACTCAATCAGATAATATATACAATAAATAGCTTTAAATACAATATCTGATTGCTTGTAAGTAGTTTAGGTTAAGTAACTTTTGTTTCAATAATTATTATTGTAAATATTTTATGAAATAAATGTATATGGAACCACCTGGAAAGTATATCTTTTTACCCCAAAAAAATGTTTTCTAATTGGCCATCTTCGAGTAATCGAGTTAAATACATTAAAATAATATAATAATAATAATGTTTTATTTCTCCACAAAGGTAGTTACAAGTTTACTTACAGCTAAGTGATAAGATGTTTACATAGATCCTTTGTGAGAGCTGGTGTCTGAAGTAGGTTTTATACAAAACCTGTATTACAGATCACCAGGCTCTCTGCCACCTCGGAATAGACTAGCGTATGATGGTTAGATAACTACATTGAAGAGAAAACAATTTAATAAAGATTAAGATATATTAAATAATGCGGTATAATAAACCTACCTACTAATACCGTATTATTTGTGTGGATGTGTTTGTATGTGAGTGTGTGTGTGTGCGTGTGTGTTTGTGTGTGAATATATGTTATATAATATATGTAATAATATGTTATCATAATATGTATTATAAACAATTAAAAACCTCATCCTTATTTGGAGGTCGGTTAAAAATAGCAGGTGTCCTTAGGGCTTTATAAAAAAAAACTCTTACATCTACTTATTACAGGTACCTATATCTAGGTTAAAGGTAGAGAACCTTAAGTGACACTATAATAAAAATAAGCCCAATAAAATAAAAAGAACACAATTCTCTTTTTTTTTCAAATAACATATTTATATACAGAGTTACAATAATAATAATATTTACATGCAATCTTAATATACAAGAAGAAGGAGATAAGATAGCGGTGTGTAAATTATCCCAAAATATTCTAAAAAACGAAGAAGAAACAAAGTATTTGCGAGGATTGGTGTCTAATATAGGCGGGAACCTGTAGGTATTACAGACTGATGTTGTAGGTACTAGGTAGGCCAACGGTTTAAAGTGCTTTCTAAGGCAGGTGCACGTTAAATCGTTGGTCCTACGCATGATATCTCTTTGGTCGTGTCGGATTGCCGTCACATCAATGAGGTTTAGGGAATGAAGAGTGTTTATGCACATATCTCCCGCGCAGATGTTAATCTCCATCGATATTAGCCGCCGTGACCCAAGAAGACATTATTACAGATCACTTAAATGGTAGGTATAAATATTATTTACTGCCTTGGTAGTCCAGTGGCCGCAGTATGCACCTGCTGTGCACGAGGTTGTGGGTTCGATTCCCACACAGGATAAAACTTTGTGTGACCCACAAATAGTTGTTCTGAGTCTGGTTTTAAATTGTGTCCGTTAAATGTATGTTTGTAAAGTCCCCCGCGACACAGAGCTTGTTCTCTAGTGCGGGAGTTGTTTTAATAAAGAAAGAAAAGAAAGCTCCTGGTTGTAGTAAATTGAAGTCAAGTTTTTTGTTTTCAGTTTGGGTATACTACTAAGATTTGGAATAGACTTCTGAATGTCTAGAAAACGTTATTAAACTGTCAGCCTGGCTGCGTCTGAAAGTATATTGACGTCGAAGAAGTGAATAATTCTGGTTTTTCATATATTTACAAATTGGGGGTACTCTTCTGGATGACATTCAGCTGCAGTCGTGGTGAGCTAAGCAAACTATGAATTACACAAGTGCTTTTTTTAACTACTTGGGTGGTAAACAAACATACGGCCTGCCTGATGATAAGCAGTTACCGTAGCCTTGCAATACCAGAGGTATCACTTGCGTGTTACCGACCCATTTACACCAGGGCTTTAAAATAGAATATCCCTAAATAGAAAATGATTTCTTTTAAAACACTATAATCCGTAAATGTGCGCTGGAGACCTCACTTGTCACTCCTTGTGTTTCTGTGTGTGAGTACTCACACACAGAAACACAACTACACCGCTGTGTGTCCTTCCCCATTCGGGCTTGCGCGCTAGTATGGTGCTCTACCTCTCTTCTTTGTATCTGTGTATGTAAACACAGATACACTCTTTATTACCCTATTCATATAGTCCGATGCGACGATGGTGATTCCGGGACCACCTCAACTTATTTATTATTCTAGGTCGGTAGCCGAGTGGGAAAGTAACCGACTTTCACGCAAGGTATGTGAGTTCGATCTCGGGTGGCAGTTCCAATGTGAATTTCACTCTATGGATTTTGTATGTTCTAATCAAATGATTTACAATCTGATAACGGGGAAAGAAACCCACAAGCGTTCTAATTTTGTATTTAGTAAATAAGGTTTTGGTTTATAAGATTTTCTATACATTTCTTATATACGCCGGTCACCTACCTATTTATTATAAAAATATATATTAGTGACTTGTATTGTACAAATTCAATTCACTCAGCTTTATCAGGATTATTCGATAAACGGTTCACAGTCAGCGAGAAAACAAGCTTCTTACACAAATAGGGGATTTTAATATCCTTAAGTAGTGATGATACTGGCCTCTCGTATAAAAGACTTGCAAAGTAATCCACAGAGGGCGCAGCTATCGCACGAATCTGCTTGAGTCATCCCATCCTTTCAGATAAATAGGGACCGAAAGACGACTGAAAAGCAACGTTTTATTTTTATCCATAATTCAATCGAAGAACAAGATGTTTTGTGGCTCTCGGTGTCGTTTTTAGATATCCTTATGTCCGAATGAAAAAAAACGGGACCCTTACAAATGTCCCGTTTTAATTTTACTAGTGAATCCGTCTGTCACAGGCGATTTGCTTTGAATCTGAACCGAGTTCATTTGGTAGGTACAAATATAAATTGAATTTCTCACGTCACGATTAGAAAAATATACTGAGATTAAAAGTTTATTAGAAAACAGTTCTTTACTCATAGCTTGTATAATAAAGTCTTAAAATAACATGTAAAATCAATCAATATTAGTCGTATAAACATTCATATGCAGCTGAGAGAAATGTTTTTAAGACATTATGAAGAATATGACGTGTTTGGGATGTTTGGAGAACATGTTTTTGGAACGTTTTGGATAACTTGTTTTTGGAATGATTTGGATAACATGTTTTTTGGGATATTCTGGAGAACATGTTTATGGGATGTTACGGAGAACATGCCTTTTTACATACATAATATCATCATGCCCGTCTCTCATTTGGGTAGGAAAATACTATACCTAGTATGCCAATTGCTTCGATCCAGACATACTTCTTTTGCTTCCTCTACATTCATCAACCTCTTCATGCATGAACGTCAATATTCTTCGTACTTTTAATTTGGCCTCTTTTTAACCGACTTCAAAAAGAGGAGGTTATCAATTCGTGTGTATTTTTTTTTTTATTTTTTTTTTTATGTTTGTTACCGCATATCTCCGTCATTTATGGACCGATTTGAAAAATTATTTTTTTGTGTGAGAGGACATACTTCCAGTTTGGTCCCATTATCATCAAAAGAAAGTTCTGATGATGGGATCCATGAGGAATTAAGGGAACTCCTCAAAAGTTATAGGCATACATATAGCAATTTCAATACTTTTTACAACTAATCAATCATTTGCATTCAGAAAATGTAATTTGGTGAAGTAAAACTGATGAAGAAGACCACAGATGGCCATCTTAACTTTCAATAATAAGTATTTTACTGATGGCGATGAGATAAGTTTCGATTATTGTTGGTAAGCAACTATTAATAAGAAATAATGACGTGAATGAATTGAGCGCGGATTGCAATAATACCTACTTGACTCAGCCCGACGCTCAGTCGATTTTAATTGATTGTAACAAACAAAAAAATTCTTTATTTAAACATATTTATTCTCTTAATTTTTTCCTAATATTCTCAAACACGTATTTAAAGGTATATTAGGTATATTCTGTATCATAAATGTGTGGTGTACAATAAAGAGTTTTCTATCAAATCAATTACCTATATAACTGACCGTGACTTCATCAAGGCCTGATCAGAATATCAGCGCTGCAGTTTTAAATGCCACAGCTTACGACCCTTACCTACTCAATTACGACCCTGACATCACACAGGATAATTTTTTGTTTTGCTATTGTATGTCTATTGTTTTTGTTCATATCTGTTATCCTGTGTATGTTCGAATAAATGCTTTTCTTTCTGTCTTTCAAATGTAATGCAGCAAATGAAAACTGGTACATTTGAACTGAACAAAGTTTAAAGGTATTTGAAAATTTTACAACTTGCCGTAATGAAGTCGGTTTTTTTTTGTTAAAATTATTTAGCAAATCACCTACCTACTTGGTCGCTGTATCTTTGTCTAGGGCGGTTGTCTTTTTCAACTACAATATTACCTTTGGAAATATAGAAGCTTGCAAATTCATCGTACCGAACCCTCACCATACGAGTCTATCGCATTTGTCTAATTTATTATTTATATACATTACTAAGAACTGGACTATAGGTAAGGTAAGATTTACTAAATAATACTTACATCGGTACTCCTGTACTGAAATAATGTTACAAATAAAAAAGGTCGTTGTTTAACCTTTTCTTAACCTCAGTAAATAAATGTCAAGATATGACAAAAAATATTAAATTTAGCCGTAGGTAATTTGATGTACATCTACCTAATATTCAATGAGAATACAGACATAGGTATAAAATTGGTAAAAATAAACACGGTCTTGTAATATCTAATACCTTTAAATTCTTGTATATCCTTACTAATATTATAAATGTGAAAGTTTGTAAGAATGGATGGATGGATGGATGTTTGTTACTCTTTCACGTAAAAACTACTGAACGGATCTGGATGAAATTTGGCACAGAGATAGATTATGGTCTGGAATAACACATAGGCTACAGCGATACAGCGATAGCCGACATCCACGCGGGCGGAGCAGCGGGCAACGGCTAGTATAATATATTTAAATAATCTGAATCTTGGAAACGGCTTTAACGATTTTTATAAAATTTAGTATTCAGGGGATTATTAATCGATCTAGCTAGGTTAAATTTTTAGAAAACGTTAATTTCCAAAAAAAAAAATACCAAGCAAAGCTCGGCCAGGTCATCCAAGTACTAACTTTTAAGTTATTACATATCATACACCCTCTTGTCCAGATGGGATATATATAGGGTAGGCACCTTGCTTTGTTACTTTAGTACTACGTTTTGCCAGATATGATTCGATAATTGTCAATTAACAAGGGGCGATATACAAATAATTCCGTTCTGATAAGAAGCAGTTGGTGAAAAACCCAGTAATAAATTTACCTGATCCAGAGATTATCCCGAAACCTCAAACGGCAATCTTAATCTCTTTATCTCTTTGAATATCCTATCCTTAGAATGAAATACTTTTTTTTTCTTTTGTAGAGGGGAAATGCTTTACGCAAACCGCCCCGCTCAGGGAAGCGAAACGGATATGTCGGACTCTCCGGCCTAAAGGTGGTGGGTGCCCGGCACACCGACTAAAACCCCCCTGTGCACCTACACCCACCGTCACAGGTGGACCATTGAAACCTGATATAACGTCACTAGTCCACCCAGCGGCTGCCTGCGCTACGCGGGCTCCACTCCAGTGGCAGCGTCCGGGATTACCGGGAACGCTGTCCCTCCGCGAAAAGGTGTGCAAAGGTGCAAACTCACTATGGTGGCATCAGGCGCCCGTAAGCGCACTGACGTCACCCAGTTCGACGGTGACAGATCGGATCAGCGAGGATACTTTCCTCCCTGATCCGTTACAATGAAATCCTACTCTTACTATACATATTAGTGGAACAAAATATAACATGACTTTAAATTATTATAATCGATTTTACTATCGACTAAGATTATAATTATCATTATAAGCTATTTTTTGTAATCAATTGGTCATCAAAATAGTAATAAAAATCTTCTTTCCAAAATACATGTTATCTAAATACCAAAGATTATATCAGAAAAGTAGCAAAATAATCAGCATTTTTTTCCAACCGTTCCAACCGCGCGGGTGCGGAAACAATCATTTGGAAAATTCAGCAGTACCGGAAGCCCATACGTCACATTAGGCACACAGTTTACTGAACAAAATGTCCTCTCCATATGTAGCTCGTTTCCATCCGATACAGTTTATCAAACTCATTACCACGCACCGTAAACAAATGCACATAAATCCTTTTTATTTCCCGACTTTCGCTTATTGAATTTACCTTCGACGGCTTCCGCGAATGCTAAACGTTACCCACTCTCAAGTAAAATTATGAACTGGTTTAAAACTTCTCGATGAAGTGGAGTTCGAAAATAACATTATAAATTCACCAGTTTACAATCACAGCGCTACTTGGCGATGGCAAAAAACTCTTGGAGAGAAACTCGTTCTAACTTTTCCTATTTTTCTACGTTAATTTCACCTGAACCCATTACAGTTTGCAACAATTCTTAGTGAGAACGTTTCTATTAGGCTGTTCAAATTGCAATTTAAATGACTTTCGGCCACTTTCGAAGGGACGACATCTTAAGATCGCTTTCGCGTCTTGCCAAGTTGGTATTGGCGTCATAACAGTTATGGTAGCATTAAAATTATGTTATATTTTTCTAGAATTGTGCGCCGTGTATGACAATAGGTTTCTTCAATATTACATGAGAAATTACATAACTGGCGAAACATCAGTGTCATATACCTCTGTATGTACTTCGGAGAAATAAGCATAAAGCAATGGCATGCCTGTAGTATATTTTAATTTCTTTTTAAATCTTTTCAAATTATGTACTTTCAAAATTGAAACAAAGTATAAAATATTTGCATAATCGAAATACAGGCCTTATAACTTTTAACGCTTCGAGAAAAAAATTAAAATAGTTGAATTCTATTAACATAACACATTGAGTTTCGTTGGAATACTCATAATTTTTTTGTGTATAACGAAATATAATATAAACGAAACGGGACGGTGGCAGGCAATGTGAGCTATTCACAACGACAACCTGAATAACAAAATGTTATACAAAATAAAGCAATTGAGCTCTCTGTCCTCATACTCTATAAAAATCTACTAACACCAAGCTCCATTAACCACAATTTTGTACGTCTTAATACCTCTATGTAAATTCAAGGGTAACGCTTAACGGCAGGTAATCATACTAAGTCCATAAGGGCGAAACGTGGAAAGTACCTAAAGCGTAAAAGTAGTATCCGAGTTGAGCAATGAAATGTTAAGGATGGATAAGTTAATTGGCCCCCGGAGCGTATCGGCGGGGCCCTCCTGTGGCACAGAGGAATGCATTTAAATTGGATTTTAAGAGTAGAAATCACCGGCGTTCTCTCCGCCTCTCCCAGCCTTGTTAGAGCCAATCTCAAAGTTTACGTAAACGAATAAACCTTTGCCGTGAAACCGAATTTATTGGTATCCATTCAAACTACATATACCTACAAGCTTTCACTCATTTAAATGTATAACTGAATGTTGTAGATTTTAAAATAACGAAGACGTTATTAAAATGATAACAAAATTGATATTTAGCGTAAATTTTAGTGTATTGGTTTAACATTAACTAACATCATCTCTGCCGAAAGACGGCCATTATTAGACATAGGCCTACCTCAAAGATTTCCACAATAAAAACGTCTCAGTGACGGGGACGCGTGAGAATCGCCTCGGGTATTGCAGCTACTTACTAACTGTTTACCATAAAGTGAGCCATTTGCTTACTTGCGATGCCACTTTTGTTATAATAAAAAAATTGGTCAGTGACCTAAACTTTTTTAATCCAGGTATATAACTTCATTCCAAAATTCAAAACAAAGACTATAAAGTTATATACTTACTTAATTAAGGAGTCACAACTTTTGTTTAAAGAAAGTGTGAATTCATAAACATTACGTTTGTACTACTTAGCTCATTTTAATTATATTTTAACTGTATTATCACGTTTGCTTCACGCCTTTTCAGTAAGGCTTCCTGCTATTTATATTATTCGGTTGAGCTCTTAGCTATTGTTAAAGTCTTACATAAAGAAGTCCCGGTTTAGCACCTATCTCTGTTTGTGCGACTGAAAATGGAGCGCGAGATTTCTACTATTATGTTGTGAGACTGACTGTTATTAATTTTTGCTTTACTTGGTACTTATTCCTTCTTCAGAACATCTCATCGGATTGTTAGTCCAGTGATTAATGACCCTGATTGTAGAAGGCAGAGGTCATGTATTTGATTTGCACTCAGGACAAATCTTTCAAGTATGATGAGCACAATTCTTTGTTAAAATTCTAGAGAATATTCAAATAGCAATATATTTAAGACGCTCTAAAATCATAATATTAAAGTTAGTATTATTATTTTGCATGTATACCTTACCATATTTTGATGCATAGTTTAACGCTTTGAAGGGCCCTTAAGTCTAATTAATGAATGTATCTCCGTGCGACATAATTAACATTGGCGAGACATTATTCAAGTGATCTCGCCTTCTATAAATCTTTGGGGAATCGTTCTTCCCTCACAAGGTTTAGGTAAACAGATGCGGCATAATCAGAAATTTAAAAAATACAGATAGGATATATAGGATGACATATACCAGAATCCTATTGTCAGTCAAAATGATAAGCAATGTCAAAATCATGAATAATTTCAATACAATAAGCAATATCAAAATGATGAGCTATGACAAAATGATAAGTCATGTCGAGAAATGAGCATAATTAAAATGGTGAGGTTATTATGCAAAGTCTAACCAGTATGCCGAGTATCGTCGAATTGATTTCCATGCAATACAATAAATACTTTTGTAACCCACAGATACTTATTCTGAGTCTAACCCTCATATTGAAGAACTACAGCAAAGATTTATTATATGACGTAAGTAGTAAAAAGGTAGAAAGTTATCTATTACATATGCGTCAAATACCTATCTTATTAGCTTTATCCAGGGTTAAAATAATAACCTGTCATAAAAAAAAACACTACGATAATATATTAATACACAATAATTAAGATTATAAATATTCTTCTGAGTTGGTAGCGGTAGGTAAATTTAAAAAAAACATTCATTTATTTGCATTCGGATCGTCCCGATCTCAACAATTTCGGCAACTGTACTAAACAGAATTATACTGCACAAATGTGTGAGCAAGCACAGGTGCACTCTTTATTCCTTTACTCTCATAGTCCGACAGCACAGCAATCAGACAAGACCAATGGAAATTGTGTGTCCAAAATTCGGTCAGGAAGACATTCTTATAATTATTGTATTAAGCTAGCTAAATTACTAACACGTGAAATCACCTCTAATAATCGTATAAAAAGATTTTCTTGCAATAATCTCTGCTCATTTATTTGATGATTAGTGAGTTAATTATTTGATCACATCGGTCGTGCGGTCATCTCTCAAGTCGTCCAACTATTAGCGTTAATGGTCCAGAACGGCCTTACGTTGGCTCATGTCAGCCTTTAGTAATAATGATAATGTTACGCACCTTACATATCTTTAATAATTAGATATTATTTTTGATATCTTTTTGTGGAATACGTAGATGTTAGAGATATAGATGTAAAATAAATAAAGATAGCACAAACAGACGTTGAGTAAGTTGAGTAGTTTAATAAAATATTGTATTATGTAAAACAAAAGAATAGAAAAAAGGTACAATTAACTTTAATAAATAAATGTCAGAATCAATTCAAACAGTATTGAAACAAACAATGAGGTTGGTACATACTCAACCTTTTTCTGTCGTTAACCATAGATTACTTAATAGTGTAAAGGCGCTCCCTCACCGGGAAAGTTAGCGTGTAATGTAACATTATAGATTCGACTTTGAGCAATACATTACAATACTACCTCCCTGACTGACGAGCGTTCGCGTGTATGTTCAGCATCAACTTGGAATCGGGAAATATTGTCCTTGATATTTTACAATAGGTAAAATGTTTTTTTTCTTTGTTATTACATATTACACCCAATTATGACACCCAATGATCTATCCCATTGAAAATAATGCTTGTTGAGCTTTTTACCTTACCTAGTCTAAAATAAAAAAATATATTGTACAACAAACTTTTAACTTCGTAACGTTATAAAGACTGTTATTATGAATCAAATAACTTTTAAATGTAACAATATTGATAATACCGGGCAAACGTATCTAGGCAATGTCTACCTCAGTTCAGCTTATTATAGAGACGGTTGAGAAGCGGTCTCAAGAGAAATTCAATGGTATTGTTGAATTTTCGCAAATGGTCCGCGCTGTTCTCGTCACCGCACGTACCTTGACAGCCGAGGGATCTTGGAGACTATTACATGTTTCATGAATACTTGGTATGTTGTCGTCGTGACTTCTTGTACTTATGTGTATGTGGAGATGTATTTGTTTTATGTGTGTTGTGTAGATGTTCATGTGTATCGGCCAAATGTAAATACATTAATAAGTGTAGTACTTATATAAAGTTTGATTGGAAAAAATAGATTGTTTGGTTCCATTGAATTTTTGCAATATTACTTTTGATCAAATAAAGATTAGTTGATGACCTTCAAATACACTATTACCGAGAGCGTGTCGGCTCCCTGACGGGCACATAGTCTGCATTAAAATACAGAGTGACTTTCAAATAAAAGTATTTATCCATTATGCAAACATTTTCAGCAGTCAAAACTGTCTTTGCCCCCTCTGGGATACAGGGATACAGACGTGAGCCTATACAGGTATGTATGTATGGACAGACTGATAAATTGATGCAAAGGCTGATTGTTTAAAAGTCCATTTCTATTCCACACAGTTTATACCCGTCAATCTGTCTTATATTTACGTAATTTCATAACAACAACGAGTTTCACTGTGCCGTGGAGAATCCCAGAACTAGTTGACATTAATTCTAAGACAATAACCGTATTTTTTACCATCTGCTTATCAATTTGTGTTAACATTTATTACTTTTACGCATTTGTCTTTATTGCTTTGTTTTTGCAATTAAGTATACATAATGTCCAGGAAATGTGTTAATACGATTTATTTATTACTTAGTATATGGAAACTTTTTTTATTAAATATATTTTTGCGTCTGTCATCTATATCGCCTGCTGCGATCCATCGTTCGCACAAGAGAATAAATTTAATCCTGTATTATCTCTACTATGATGATGTCTATAAATATGAATTCTCGCCAGAAAGTAAACCTAGATTCAGAACAACTTACCTGTAGTGCACACAATTAATAGTTTTTCTGTGTGGGAATCATAGCAACAACACTTGGTATTAGTGGCGGGACTAGTGGGACGATGTTGTTTAGCTTTTTAATGATTGATACCTAGGATAAATCTTTATGTAATGAGCACGATTCTTGTGTGTTAATTGTGTTATGTATATTATTAAAAAATATATATATATTAGCCTGTGCTACACTGCGCTGTGACAACCGAATCTGTACGTAGTCTCATAATAATAAGTCACTGGAAAGGCAAAATTACTTCTGTCATACAAAGTGGGCATAATTGAGTTATATACATATTCGGAATCAGCGATTTTTTCTGCGTCGATCTGCCGAGGAACCATTGCAATCAGAGCATTTTTGTGGCGTTTAAGTAACCTAAAAAAAGGTGCTGCTTTTTTTTCCTAATTACTGAAGCGACGCGTTTGTTGGCCAATTTTTGACTCATGTCGCTCAAGAAATATTTCCTGAATATTAAATATTAAGTTTGGCGCTTGAATAAAATTGCCTTTGTGTAGCCTAAAAAAGAATGGCCTTTAAGTAATTTGTGCTTACCTTGAATGTAATAAAAATTCAGCTAAAGAAATTTTAACTGATTACGAAAAAAAAACATTTTAAGTAATTTTAGTTGAAGTTACTTAGTTATCCTATCGCCTCATGAGTCAAAATCCTAGACATGAGGAGTATAAAATATTTCCCTTGAAGTTATTTTGATACACCAAAACGACACTAAAATTTATGCTAAAGAAATTTCATCCTACTCAAATTTACTAATAGTATTGTGTTCAGTACTTTTAAAATACAATCGTTGTTTACATTGGTGGCGTTTAAGAAAATTTGGCTTACTAAGTTATTGGGTCAAAATTACTGAAGCGCCACTTATCTTGGAAAGTAGTAAAAAAAACGAATTTCAACCACTTCCAGTAAACGCATGCTACAAATAGAATTATTTATAAAGTTATTTCATTGAAATCGGATGATTGTGTAAAAAGATATGATTTTTTTTCTAAAAATAAAAACTTTGATCGGCTTTATCTCGAAACAACCTATTTTCACTTCAGTAATTTTGCCTTTCCAGTGACGATATTAATCTATATCTATACTAATATTAAAAAGCTGAGGAGTTTGTTTGTTTGGTTGGTTGAACGCACTAATCTCAGAAAGTACTGGTTCGATTAGAAACAATATTTTTTGTTGAATAGTGCATTTATCCAGGAAGGCTATAGGCTATATAACATCACGCTATGATCAATAGGAGCGGAGCAGTAGTGAGATATGTTGCAAAATCGAGGAAATATTTCAAATTACCACGAGGACGAAGTCGCGGGCGACCCCTGGTATAATAATATTAACTATTAACTTAACTTACCACTAAATGTATCAAATGAGCAGTCGAAGATTAAGAAAAGATTATAAGAAAAGTTTTCAATCGGTGGGGTGGTCGGGTAGTTCGGGCCCGGTTCATCCGATTGTATGGGTAACAGAGGTTCGCATTTTCCCGCTTCGGCTCACCGATCCTTTTTCCTCGCACATCATTATTCAAGTTAAGTGGACAGGGCCGGTCAGGTTAGTGGATGAGTAACAAAAATTCAGGGGGTTAAACACAAATCGGAATATCATGAAAGGTTAGACACATATGTTAGGATAGAGTACCTTGTTATATTTTGAGATTGATGTGGAATAATAGGTTAGATAGTTATGTTAGTTACGGTTGAACTTGTTCCGATACCACAATTTCGTTTTCAATCATTTTCTTATGAATATTATTTCTAACTAGCGCCGCGCTACGATTTCGCCCGGATTAAGCATTGATCAATCAAAAATGAAAAACTGCACAGTTGATTCAGTGGCTTAAGTTAAGGGTTCGATCCCCACACGGGGCAAAAATTGGTGTGATCCATAAATGATTGTTCCGACTCTGGGTGTACTTTTGTGTCCGTTAACTGTATGTTTGTTAAGTCTCTTAACAAACATACAGTTAACGGACGAATACCCTAGGGTCACAACGGCCACACCGGGGTTGTGGGAGTTATTTAAAAAAAACAGAATTTCCAAAATAAAACCTATCTTAACAAAAGCCATTTTAAAAAACATTGTATCAACCATTCTAGGCATCTATACCTTGGCACCTACACTACACTGACATAAAATTAGTTAATAATTAGTTAGCATAAAAATAGCGAATACATAGTTTACATAATTGATGATAAAACCACTTTTTTGTTAGTAAACTTTGTTTACACATCTGTATTCCCTAGCCTAATTAAAAATAAAATCTCGTGTGACATAAACTTTGGATGAGGCCTAATAATAAAATGTAAGCAGCCGGTGGAATGTAGTTGCGGTGCGTAACCCCGTGGAAAGAAAACGGCTTTCTTTACGAGCTATTTCGCTGAGCCAATATTTCTCCGCGACAGTGCGCGGCATCATAAAATAAAACGAAAAATTCCAACACTGCCTCGAGCTGCCATGAAAATCATAAGAGGCGAGATTTTATGCCCTATCGGTCGACGTCTGGCTATTAATATCATAAATAATATTTACACATGCTTCATTATTACACGCTACCAAACTTATTATTAGTTAACACACCTACCTACTACTTACGTTAGCAGGAGTGAATGTAGCTATAGAGATATATTTAAAAAATGTCTTCAAAAATATTCATTTTATTTGGGTACGTTGGACGTAGGTACTGTTAAAACAATTTTAAGATTTCTTTAAAGTGATTGAGCTGACCGTGTCCATCGGTTGCTCGCAACCTTTACTAGATCGTCGTTCCACCTTGTTAGAGGCCTGCCCAAATTGAGATTATAGCACCTTTATTCATTCGGATTACATTACTTATGAAGGCCATAACTTATAATGTGTTATAATTTATGAAATCCAAAAAGACGATGTCAGCTAATTAAATTACGGTCAGTCCGCAATATGGGTAAAGTTAAAATAAAGTGGGAAGAAACTTTTATTAAGTTTACTTTTCAAAGAAGAAGAACGACTTCAATCTTACTGAACACCAACTACATACAGTGGGGATAATATTGTGCTCGTGTGCGGGAGCATTGGTTTGACTACCTCAGTAGCTTAGTGGTCGATGTGCGATACTGCTGATCACGATAATAGATCAGAAATTCACAATACATGCCCGAAGTTTGGAATTGGTGTGGTAGTGGTGTTTACACCCCCATGCCTCAACAATAACACTTGTATCAAACTCATTCTATCTATGGCTTGGTTCACTATTCATACAAATGCATCCGTCTATTCACACGATAGTTATTTTTTATAAACAGTCAGCACTCAATAGGTACAGTAACTAGGCGAATGAGCGTGCAGAGTGCACTTATAATGTCGTGCGCTCGAGTCTCGTACGACAACCGCTTGACAAAATACTCTGCCAATTGTGTCGGAGTACCGCCCTCAATTGTTCCACATGAAAAATGGCCTATTCGGATTGTTCCCGAACAAATGCGTGCCGTGCGGGTCATTACGCTTTGTTTTAGGTATAAGTACGACAAAAAATTCACTGTAAAAAGCTGAAATTTTCGTTTCCGCCCTCTTGAGTTGTGGGCAACCACTGTTTAAAGTAAAGCCAATTGTTTTGCCTTGAAAAATTATTTCCACCAAAGAACAAACATAGCTATTGTTTTATTTGAAATATAATAGAGGAACTTTTATATCCATTATAAGTGTTGTGGTAGTTCTTTGTTGTAGGAATTTAGATACAATATTTTGATACTGTAAAGTAAACTCTAAAAAACCCTACTTGGGTAAGCTTTCCTATATGCTAGTTAGTTATCATAGACTTATTAAACCAAGACTATCTTTACTTGGGTAAGATTTGTGTTTCTGCTGGCGAGTACAGATCTCTAGAGCTTCTTCTTTATCTGCTCTGCCAGTACACATGTGCTCTCATGATGAAGTTATTGCAAGCGCTTAAAGACTGCGTATAGAATTGGTTGCAGACCAGGCCGTATGCTTGTTGGCCACTGAATCAAAAAATTTCAT
Source organism: Trisateles emortualis (assembly GCA_947095525.1). NCBI lineage: Eukaryota > Metazoa > Arthropoda > Insecta > Lepidoptera > Erebidae > Trisateles > Trisateles emortualis. Next base: position 10,760,369 of record OX352736.1, on the reverse strand, counting down.
GCATTCATTTTTTTTTAATTGAGATCCCATCTCAGCAAAAAGACGTCCATTGCTATACAGGCCTCCCCTAAGGTTTTCTACATCATTCAGTCCTAAGCTGACCTTGACCATCGGTTGCCCGCAACCTCTAAGTACTAGGTCGTTAGTCCACCTTGTTGGAGTCCCGGTCAAATTGAGATTATAGCACCTTTATTTATTCGGATTACATAACTTATGAAGGCCATAAATTATGAATGTGTCATAATTTATGAAATCCGAGGACAGCCATTTAAATTACGGCCAGTTTGCAACATGGGTAAAGGAAAAATAAATTGGCAAGTAATATTTATTTTAATGAGTTGTAGCACTATTAGTCTAATAACTAAAGTAGCTCTACTCTCTCAATTAAGTAAATAACTTTTATTCATAAAATTAAAGATCATGAATACTATGAAGTCGTCAGTGATAAGAATTTTGAAGTGAAGCAGGGCACCACACTACCAAACAAGTCCGACTGGGAGAGGACCTCCACCTTACAGAAGACCACGCGGCAACACGCAAGGCTGCGGTAACTGCTTAACATCAGGCGGGCCGTATGTTTTTTTTCCACACAAGATAGAAGATAGAGAATAAAAAAAAGAATGTTACAATTTTTAGAATTTAGAAATACAAATTCGTGGGAGGTGTCGATTTGTAAAATTGGAAGTATAATATTTAAAGACGAAAGTCGAGGATGGAAATCATAACAAAGATTTTACTGCTCGACGACCGATTGGAACGAGAATGCCAAAGATTGTTTCAGTGCTCGAACAGGATTGAGACGATAATAACAATGTCGTCACTTCCTCAATCTAACTTCTTCAATATTTCCTGTCGTAGCGATTCCCTATAAATTTTTATCCGTCTGGAATGTTTTTATTCGACGTTACACCAGACTCTTTTAGTTATTAGATAGATTTTTACTTCTGCTGGAGTAGATGATTATAAGATATTTTTAATATGACTATGTAATTAGTTACTATATAATTGGATAGTCAAACAGGGCTTTCCGTTCCAAAACTCGTTTGAGCCATGGCGACCAACTATGGCAACCAAGCAACGGGTATTCATTCTTTTATTATTCTAATTACATACATATATTATATAAACTAATATTATAAAGAGGAAAGATTTAATCTTTTGTTTGTTACGATTTCATATATATTTTTTTATTAAAAGACCTCTACGAAATCTAAATAATTGTCCACCTGAGCGCAGCTGGGACGTTAAAGATAAACCCATTAAAGATAACATGCAGACAATCATGCTTACCCCACAAAGATTTGAACTATAGTAGTGAAAGTAGCCCACTTTAGTCAGCCGTTAGTCAGACTTTGCCATCTTTTCTGAAACACCATACATTCATGAGACGTGAGGTCGATACATTCCCGTAATGCCGACTTTCAAACTTTTTACTATTTACTACTTTATATTACTAAAATGACGACTTTTTTTAATGAAATAAAAATAAATTTTAATTAAGTATTTATCCTGGGTCGGAATCGAACCACAATTTCTGAGAAAACTACACCAACGAACGGGTCAGCGATATCAATCCAATGCGTTCATTACTCGAAGCGTTCGTTAGTTCAACGGAATAGATATTAATTTTATCAACCAAAATCTCTCGTCTAAAGAACTCTTATTACTAAACCATTATCATCATATCAGCCAAACGACATCCACTGCTGGACATAAGCCTTCCCACGGATTTCCACAGCACTCAGTTCTTAACTAATCTTGTCCATGCCTGCGACCTTTAATAGGTCCACCTTTAATACATTTCGCATAGCATGAGTTGACATTTTTGACATTCAAAGATAAATATCAATGAAAATAATAGACGATTAAATTAAATAAAACCTATCCATTGAATACTTTGGGCTCGTGATCATTCAATTAGCTAATTGGTTAGAGATTGATTTGATCATTTTCTTTCATCTTCATCGTAAAATTTTAAACGTCACAGTAACCATGCTATGAGAAATATACTATAGATGGAGGTCTGCCTACGCCGTGTCTTCCAGTTCGTGTAGGTAACAGGTTAGTATACCATAATAAGTTATTATTGGCGCGTCAAATTTGCCAAAGCGTCTCAAGTTCTCAAAGGCGTTTACTCCTATTAGTAGTTCAGTCTCGTTATAATATGTTTACAATTCAATTTGCTACAGCTAATTAAACTAATAGTGACAATTAACGCGTTGGTTTGCTTCAGAACTTCAACCCCTCTAGACAAGTGGTATAAACGGTAGTCGAATCGAAAAATCAAAAAACAATAAATGTATGGGAGTTGACGTAAGTTTACCAAATGTCATTAAGTTACGTTAAATCCCATACATTTGCTTTTATGACTTTTTTGATTCGACTACCGTTTATGTTACTTGTCTAGAGGGCCAGTTCAACGAGTTATAATACTACATCACCGTATCTGTAGTAATATCATCTAATACATACGGTCTTGTAACCCGAATCCTTTAACGAATATTATCCCTTCTAAAAAATCAAATACGGTAATAGCAGAAGACTGAAGATAGGATCTAATTCTAATTAATTATAATAGTTTATTCATTAAAACTTAGTAGGTACTCGTATCACTTATTAAGTCAAAATATGAAATACTAGTGACCTAAACAACATGCGCTGTAAACAACTCAGCGGGGTGTTTCTTATAAAAAGCTTTTTAATAAAGTACGTGTACCTACCTACTTAATTAACAAAGCAGGAGCTTGAGCTTGCATAGGTGATATTACATGAAATATAATTTAGTAAACTTCCTATTTTTTTTGCTTCTAATTATTTTTTCATTAACCTGTGTCGTCCCCCTGCTGAGCAAAGGTCGCATTAGCTTTCAATCCCGTCTATACTATACATTGCTTTATTAAACTATCGCTTCTGTTTTCGGCACTCCTTTGGCTTCCGTCAACGCCGCACTGTTGCTGAAATCGCCGGGTACTTGGGGCTAATTTTGGGTATGTACTGTTCATATTGGGGGGTCCTGTAGGGAGTAATTTAGTTAATTTACTTTTTTTGCAACTACTATATTTGTTGTTCTTAACAACGATTAGAACTTATGCCGGCCGGTATCAGGATTCATCCAAATGTGAACTTGGCTGTATGCCTTTAACATTTGAATAAGTATTGCAATTGTCGGTGCAATTCGACCAAAATGTCGGGTTATAAAAGGTACGAAAACCTTCAAAATATTACGAGATTTAGACCTGTTGTTATCTAAAAACCTCTTGTTTGGTTGAACGCGCTAATCTCAAAAATTATTGGTTCGATTAGAAAAAATATTTTTTTGTTGAATAGTGCAATTATCCAGGAAGGCTATATAACATCTCGCTATGGTCAATAGGAGAGGAGCAGTAGTGAGATATGTTGCAAAATCGGAGAAAATATTCCAGATTACCACGTGGACGAAATCGCGGGCGACCCCTAGTAGTAATAATAATTAAAGTGTGAAGCCATTGTTGTTGGCAGTCGCCCGATGTTGTGCAGGTTAGATATTGGTACTCTGCCACCACTCGTTTTTAACAAATTTACTATACCTTTTAGTCTCACTGCTAAGAACCTTGGCCTGTATATTGATTCTACCTTAAGTTGGCAGGCTCAGACTACTACTTCGTGCATTGTATCGGTTAAAAAACTTTCTCCCGTCTAAGACCAAAACAATGCTTGTGCAGACCTTAATCTTCCCTATAATCGACTATGGTGATATGTGCTATTACGACCTGAATGCAGACCTTCTTAATAAGTACGACCGTCTTCTTAATAACTGCATTCGATTCATTTTTAATCTTCGTAAGTATGACCATGTGTCTATTTATCGCTTTACTCTAAATTGGTTTCCTATCCGTCAACGCCCAAGCTTGCGTGCTCTTAGTACTCTCTATTCCATTCTCAACTCTCCTTCTCCCCCTTCCTATTTAAGATCTTCTTTCAAGTTCCTGTGTTCTATTCATGACAAAAATCTTCGTTCTTCTAAGAATCTCTTCCTTTCGTGTCCCTCACATTCCTCTGGCCTTGTAGACTCTTCCTTCGTTGTTCAATCCATCCGTCTCTGGAATGTGCTCCCTCTTGATATCAGGATGGCTACTAATCGCTATGTATTTAAGGTGAAAGTTCGAGCTCTCCTCGCTGATGAATCGTCGGAATTATTACGCCTCACACTTTCCTAGTATTATTTTGTATTATTATCTATGTATGTATTATTTATATCCTTATTTTATATATGTACGTATATATTTATGTAAGTATATAATTTTTAGTTTTGTATGTATGTGTCTTAATTATAATATGTGTTATGTTTTGTATCGCCAAATACCTATTTGTTTATTTTAGTGTACCTACTATGTTCATCTCTGTATCACCCAAGGTCGACTGGTAGGGAATGCCTATGGCATTAAGTCCGCCTGTGTGCGATTGTGCATAAAGTGTTTAAATAAATAAATAATAATATGTGTACAAATAGTAGTTTAAACTTTAAAACAATTTATTTGAATAAGTATTCAAATATAATTCCTCAAAGGTGTGTTCTACCCTCAGATACGATCTCAAAACCGAAACATAAACAAATTACTTTAGACATAATTATCTCTTGCTAAACATCTGTAGGTTTAAAATTCATCAAGTCAAACTTATCGGTGGAATGAATGGTCATTAATTAATTAATGCGAACCCTTTACGATGTGTCCCTTGAGACACATTACTTAATTAGTGTTGCTTATGGGCTCTCGGCTTCAGATGATTAGATAAATAGATACCTACGTGTATTTTAAAATTGGATTTAGCTAATTAGACGTTAACGCTTAGTAAAACGAGATACAGTACTCTTTTTTTTATACTACCAAGGTGACAAACAAGCATACGGCCCACCTGATGGTAAGCAGTTACCGTAACCTATGGAATTTTGCAACACCAGGGGTGTCACTCACGCGTTGCCGACCCTTTAAAAATCTTATAACTCCTTTCTTGAACTCTATTTTTTATACTACTTGGGTGGCAAACAAACATACGGTCCACCTGATACTAAGGAGTTACCATAGCCTATGGACGCTAGCAATGCCTCGGGCATCATGCTTTCTTGTATGGGGCCGAAGACACCTCTCTTGATTATTTATCGTCCCTAACATAAACAAATATAGTATAATAAACCCTAAAATAAACAAATAAAGTATAAAATTTATGTAACACCTATTTTTGAGACCATAAACTTTATTATTATATTATTATTATTATAATACAGTCATCAATATTTTTTGACAGCACAGTTACTTAGTTTAGTGACTTAAGTGGTTACCGCACCATTTACCACTACGCAGCGTGTTGTGGGTTCGACATAAATTTGTATGAATTATAAGTGCTTTTCTCGAATCTGGGTGTACTTTGTGTCTGTTAATTGTATGTTTGTTTAGTCCCACGCAACACGGGGCTTGTTCTGTAATGCATGAGAAGTCTTTAAAAAACAAATCTAAACATACCGCATGAATTATAGCTTAACGTACTCGTAGCATATCGATCTACGGCGTAGCAACGAGCCCCTTGGGAACAAAAACTTACAATAAAGGCTTAAGTGGAACTTTACACCGCTACGCGAAGTATTTATTTTTAAACTTCGTAGAGTATACTCGTAGCAGGTAACGTATGACCTTGCTTTATACAGCTATTCCCCTTACAGGAAAGAACGCGCCGCTAGCATTATTCAAAGCCAGACTTTACTAATGCATTTTATGGTCGTGGGTAATATTTACGAGGCCCAGGTGAACGCAAAAAAGTAGGTAAGCACCTCATAGGGCCCGATTTTAATATTAGTTGACCGTAACATTAAAACAAGTTGCTCATCCTACTCGCAGCTTGCTAACACAAAGTTTGTTTTATAAAAACGAAAATATATTTTTTTTTACACTAGAGAATATCCTTATATCTCTCTCTCTCTATCTCTCTGATCGAGTCGTTAGTGGCCGACTTGTTCTTTCACAGTCGACTGGTGTCAGAATTGTTCAGATTACAAATAAAGGTCTCTTTACCATCTCCAACGATTGTTAACAGTCGCGTAATCGGGGACAACTTTTAACATGAACTCCAAAGCACGTCCTTGTAATGTAATAGGTTTTGCAATTGAAATTACATCCATACAAAGTACATCCACTTACTAGTTTTGTAGGGACTCAATACTCATCTACATATATTTAATTTGAGATCAGACTTTATGTATAATTATAATCGCATTTCACTATTGTTTCCAAGAGCAACGACAGTATAATAAAATCTTCCTCCGCAGCACTTAGGGGACAGCGACCGACAGCTTCTTCTCACAATTTATATTATAAATGATTTCTTTATTATATATTGGTATATATACTTCTGCTCTACCTTCTAATAAAATAAGCACTTTTAATACATAGAATGTAAAGAAATACACTGATATAATTTTATTAAAAATCTCAATACAATCTGAATTTGAAACAAAAATTGTGAGGAGAATTATGGCTGTCGGTAAGTTACCAGTTTCACTGTCGCTGGACGCATAAGTCACAAACATGAGATTCCACGTTTAATTAATGTAGCTGACCTCTAAAAAAAGATAAGAGAAAACAAAAAAGGAAATTCCTAAGCGGCCTATCTTTATCGCAACTTTTTTATTTTCATGTTAAATGTGAAATTACGATGCTTATTCCCAAAATTCTCCCGGTTTACAAATTATATTTGTCCACCATTACAATTTGCCTTATGCAAAAAGTCGGCTCTAAATTCAAATGAGTAGGTATTTTTATCACCACACCCTAATTGCTTGTTATCTTTCTTTTAGCACCCAAGACTGAAGAAGCCATTTTATAATCCGTGTATTAAGAGTTATACGTGGCAGGGGATTTGAAACGTGTTTTCCCCTATTTTCGGGGGCAAGCCGTCGCGTCCCGGTATCCTTAGGGATTTCATTGCGAAAAACCTCCATAAATATTTCTTACAGTATTTGTATCTCCCTTGGAGTATCGTTAGCACACTGTTGCCCTTTTTTCTTTAGTCCGCTGCGAAGCATCTGCTCCCATAAACTACTTTATCTGCATTCTCTGTTGGTACAAAGCACACTTAGAAAACTTTTAAACAAATACACATTTGTTTCTTACCAAATGGACTTGCATATGGCATTTAACAGTGCAAATGCTTAGTATTTACATATATTTTTACCACTGACGAGATACGAAAGGTGTTTATAAGTTTGAAGCCCATATCTGTCTGTAGCATTATAGCGGTGAAATGGATGATCTAATTTAAAGAACGTTCTTTCGTTTGAAAGATAATTTTCTTCTATGTTTTGTGGAAATGAGTTCCAAACTTAAAATATGTTTTTAAAATTGAATTTAAGAAACATTGATACTGGCGAGTGCTAATGATTTTTGTTAGTGTTTTATTTTGACATGTCTATTTTTATTCTACTTAGGTGGGTTAAAACATAAGGCCCGCCTAATGGTAAGCAGTTACCATAGTCTATGGACGCTTGCCAAACTAGGAGTATCACCATTAATATCAGGGTTTTATGATGGAATTTCCCTGGGTTACGAAAACGTTTAGTTAAAAACGCATCACTAAATGAGCTCTAGAAACCTATACTCACACACATGAACACAACTCAACGCTGTGTCTAGCCATTTGGCTGTGACGTCTTTACCCAGTAGGTATATATGTATTAAGATGCTCAAATAACCGATTTAAAATAATATAGAGAGGTCCTCCATAGAAGCAAGCAAGCCCGACTTTGAACTCTATGTCCTATGTTAAAGCTATACGTTGTGAAAGCTGAATAAACTTTTCAGAGCAAAAAGTTGACTGGTTTTTTTTCCTAATAATGAGGCAAACAAGCACACAGCCCACCTGTTAAGTACAAATAACTAAAACTATATATAACAGACAGCACAATCCCCGAAGAAACAAACATTTTATATCAATTAGTAGGATGTCGGGGCAAAAATATTAAAACAATTTATATTAATAAGACTTGTGACCATTTGTTCTGATTACTTCATGTTATACCTACCTGATGTTATCTGTGGATGTGTTTTTATATGAATGACATAGACAAATTTTATATTTATATAGAAATCTTTTATATATACGAAGTCGTACGCTGCCTGATGATAAGCAGTTATCAAGCGTAATCAAAATTATCAAAGTGTTTTTTTTGTGGTCATCCATCTACTGACTGACCGTGGTAAGCTTGCTTAACTGTACAGAACTACCGATCTGCGCGGCTAGTACTTAACTAAAACTCAAAACTGCTATACCCAACCCGGAGATCTAACCCAGGACTTTAACACGACAATCAAGCCATGGCTTGACGTTGTGTTTTATATATTCGTTAAAAATTCTCAGAGTACTTACTCAAATGTAGAAACATAATAAGCTAACTAATATACGAGTATATACAATTTTCTCAACACAGGTATTAAAACAAAATAATATGTAAGATTTTGTTTAATAATATTACTGAAGTTTTATGTTATTGTACTATTTTAACATACAAAGACTACGTTGCATTTAGAAGTAGTGCCTTAGTCGGTTCTCCATCTACATTTTATAAGAAACCTCCACTTTAGAGAAAACCATGCAATTTTAAGAAAACGTTTTCTTTTTAAGTACAACTCCCGCACTAGAGAACAAGCCCTGTTTCGCGAGACACTTTACAAACATACAATTAACGTACACAAAGTACACCCACACTCGGGACAACCATTTATGGATCACACAAATTTTAGTCCTGTATGAGGATCGAACTCACAACACGCAGCGTAGTGGTAAATGGCGAGGTAACCACTTAATCCACTAAACCAACCACAGAACCAACCGTGTAACCGATACTCTATCTAAAAAACCATGTATCATAAGTTGAGGAACCCTGGAATTAGATTTTGTTATCAAATTGCATTAAACTGTCCACGTTATAAAACTGCTAACTGTTAATAATTAGCGCATTAACTAGCAACAAACACGAATACAGTTATAACACGTCGCAGAGACAATGTACGTGACAAACAGAAACAATTTAATACATTTGCTCCAGCGTCATTACAGTTTATCGCTACTTTGGCGTGGACCCGAAATAAATAGCCGCTATCAAACAACGATTACACAAACTGTTCACAACCTCATAAAAAAACAAACATTACGAAATCTTTGATGTCAAAGAAAAATAAATCGCCAATAAACTTTTATATCAACAATAATGTTATAATGGTTGTTAAAAAAACCTATATTTTATAATATTGATCGTAAAAATATATAACATCAAGTGTTTTCATCGTAGGGGGCTATTCAGAGGTCGAGGTTTATACTATCACACCAACTTTTGTCAAGTTATGGCCAATTTAAAAAATATATTTAAAAAAATACTGTGAGAAAAAACATGCGCCCTAAATGTTTTTTTTTTACAGTATTTTTTTAGTCTTTGGGGACTGCCGATAGAAGTAAAAAACTAAGTAACTTGTAAATTGTATCGCCGAGCTACATATTAGATTATTATTTTTGGTTAGTCTCATGGAAAGCGTTCGGTGACGATGACACGATTTCCATAATTTTTTGTTCACCCAAAAAGTGCTCAACGTGGCTAAGAAGTTTTTACTTCTATTATTGAATTATTTTTGGTTTGTCTTATAGAAAGCGTTCGGTGACGATGACGCGTGTTCCATGATTTTTGTTCTAACCAAATTCATCACACATCACAGTGGCTATTCTGGACGAAGACAAACCATCACGACAGATATAATAGTGCACAAGTGCAATGTGCACTTTTGGTTTCCTCACTATCATATTTCAATGAGGCCATCCGACACGACTGCAAAAAGATCAGGCGTAGGAACAACGGCTTTTAGTAGTCCCATCTGCAGAGCTTGGATGAGGATGGAAGAAACGGCGTGCAGCGCACATGCTGCCGCACATATAAGATGAAGCACCTTAGCAGCCCAGCCAATCGGGAGGCGGTCGGCAGCACCAAATGTCTGCTAGCCTTCTTTGACGAGCTGGGGTGGATAGAATGATGCTCCTACCACCACAAAGTACGCGCTTAGATGTGGAGTTTCTGAAAACAGTCTGCCATATCATACCAACCGTTATTCGTGCTTTCCAAGACCCAATTTACAAACTTTTGGTACTAAACCACTAGTACACATGCAGTCAAATATTAAGTTCTACATAATGCACTCGAGCAATATCGCGATAACATCTTGTAAGCACACACATTCGTCGTTTAATGTTCTAACTTTTTCACCCCAACGAACATGTGTGTTTTTCTATTACTCCAGAAACAACAAAGAAACAAGTAAACTTATATATTTAGGCTCATTTACCCGATGCAACTTTTTAACTCCCGACTTAGCAAAACAAGCGGTGTTAATTTTTGATGCTTATGTACATTTGTGTCATTGTAGCCGATAGTCTGAATTTGATGGTTTTTATGGAAAAGTAATGATATCCATACTAATATTTATTATATATGCAAAAGTAAGTCGGTTTGTTTGTTTGTATGTAGGAGAGCAGCATAAGCTAAAATTGAATTGTTAATCCGTAATTGGCTGTAAGTTTAGTTAGTAAGCAAAATTGTAATAGGTACCTACTAAAAGCTGTGGATTTTGTTAAGAAATCAATACATAAATAAATGTAAGTTCGTTTCTTTGTATGTATGTTTGTTTATTTGTAACCTATTCAGGATTAAACGCCTAAACGGCAGGGGTATTCCGTAAGAGCAAAACCGAGCCACCGCAAAAACCGAGCAAAATCTGGCTGTCAGATTTAAAATCGGTATTCCGTTAGAGCAAAAACCGAGCCTTTTTGACGTTTAGTCAATAGATTGTGCCGTCACCAAGCAATCACAACTGTCAGTTTGCGATCACAACTGTCAGTTTGCCATCGCTGTTTCTTAGAAAAACAGCCGGCGGATCGTAATAATGTTTGGCAAGATTATATAATACTATATCCTAGAGAAAGACTTATAGTATTTTTTATAACGATAACCAACATCCACGCGGACAGAACCGCGGGCAACAGCTCGTAGCTATGTTCCATGGAAATTTAATTTGAAAATCCTGTTCACCAGTGTCAAAGGTATGAGTTTTTAAAAGCTTGGTTGATCTTATTATTCGTATCGCTCTTGACAAAGCGGTAGTGGTCCGATAGTCACGGTGATGCATTGCAGTTGGTTGAGGTTAAAATAGCTCGACTTACGATATCTCTCCTCTCGTCCTGAAACTGTTAACCTATGTCCTGGCTATGAAACTACTTTAAATAGCGAAGTGAAACCTTATCCTGTAATATTGTATTTAGAATTTGGTAGTGTCGTGGCTTGACAGCCCCTCTAGACAAGTGGCATAAGCGATAGTCTAATTGAAAAGTCAAAAAAGCAAATGTAGGGGATTTGACGTAAGTTTACGATTATATATCGTAAACTTTACGTCAAATCCCATACATTTGTTTTTTTGACTTTTCGATTCGACTACTGTTTATGCCACTTGTCTAGAGGCTCAGGTTATTCGTAGATATAACGGATCTGAATTCCGTCGTATTGTTCGTTGTATTAATTTACACTATGTATAAGCTTTTTTTACAAAAAAAATAATTGTAAGCCTGCATGTATTGGGATCTAATTACATTTTAAAATTTAATGGCTTATATATACACGTTATTCAATTTAAAATTTAAGTATTATACATTCTATGCAGCTATATAGCATATACATAGCAACAATCATACGGCCCGCCTGACGCAGCGGTGTTACTGTAGCCTATGGACGCTTGCAATATTAGACTTATGTGTTGCCGACCCAATATTTTTTTACACTAGTGCTGTATGTATGCTGATGAGAGTAGTATCTCTGGGATAGGAAAACGTTTCTTTCAAAACGCATCCAGAAACGCAACTACAACGCCGTGTATATTTATTTAGCTATGGTCTTCTGTAAGGTAGATTTCCTTCCCTAGCCGGTATTGCTCACTATATAGTGCCTTACCTGTCTTACATGTGAAAGTATGATGTTAGCTGTTATCATGGCCGTCTTCAAACGAGGTTTAAAGACAGCTCACACTTCAGAGAAGGTAGCTGTTTGGCTGTTTCTCTGGCACTGCTAAAGCTACCATCACTTACCATCAGATGAGGCCGTTGGCTCGTCTGACATTTTTGCAATAACTGCATTTTTGCAATGCAATACTACGTGGTCATCCATCTATAGGGAAGACGCACCCTAGGTAACTTAAGGTTGATTTTTTACTGTTCTGTAAATGCACCGTTAAGAAAGGCGACCACGAACTGGATGACAAAGCGGGAGCAGGCCTCCAACAAGGTGACTCCAACAGGACCGACCACCTAGTAAAGGTTGCGGGCTACCGATGGACAAGGTCGGCTCAATATTTGAGAAAATCTTTGGGGAAGGCCTATGTCCAGCAGTGGACGTCTTTTGGCTGAGATGAATGAATAAATGAATGAAAATGCGCCGTGATATAAACGCCTTTATTCTACCAACAATTGTATTTTATTGATTACATTCACGTTGTGACATTCAGTTACTTTCACAATAGGTTTTGTTTTGATTGGCAGTATAAATTTTATTGCATATATTTTGAAGGTATCGAAACTCAAGCTTAATTGCAATTCACGCCATTCACGTTTATGTGCTTGGCAAAAACATCTGGCCCCTTGATTGCTTACGTTTTTATGTGCACTTAGGAACTCAAACACCACTCCCGGGGAAAATGTATCCAGGTACCTAAATAATGCAATCACAAAGCTTCACATTTATTGCTATATTGTAATTTATATTTAAATTGAGAATGAAATGTTTTACGAACGCATACGGCAATGAAGAGTAAAACTGTTGATATTATTATGAGGTCAGAAAGTAACTCACGTTATAACTAAGATTGGTTTTTTCTGTACTCATGCACAGGAACACAAATACATCTGGTGATGTACACATGGCAACGGAGATATGTATACAGAGCTACTACCTATATGAAGATTAGTTTTTTAGGAAAACGATTGTAATATATATTTCTGTGGAATTAGGTCACAGTGTACAATTAGATAAAATATATTTTACTCCAATTCATACATTGTTTTTTTTTTAAACCAATCTTCATATTGCGGCCCTGTATACATGTCTCCGTTGCTGTGTATACCTACCTCATTAGTACGTGGGTAGGTACAGGTACTACTTAAAGCGATTCATTTATTAAAGGGTGAGCCACCTAAGTAACTGTCACTAGGTTGGCCACTAACCAAACGATAAGAAGAAGAACTTCCAGTAGACTCGAAGAACTTCGCTCGCTTCGCTCTCTCGTTCAAAAAACGTCGTCATCTAACAAAAATATTGACAGCTAACAACCAACCTTTTGCAACACATTGACAAACATTTTCATTAATCTCACGATCTTTTGATTGAATGCTGTCGCAGACAGCCCAGATGATAATCTTCTTAGAGTTTACATCACCTCGGTTCGTTCCATTAGCAAATTAACACCGTGATTACATAAAATGTCTCAATACCTTCTTATAATTTGTACATATTTAATGCTTTGTGAACAATTTGATTATATGGATAAGCACTATGGTAAATTCCTATTTCACTGTCCGTAAAATAACAAATGTACTAACTTATCTGGGTACACACGGCATCGGAGATAGCCGTACAGGGCCGCTATATGAATATTAGATTACGCCTATCATATCTGAGTTACAAAAGCTAGTAATAAAAATAACCAAATCATTCCAGCCGCTCTCAAACAAACAGTATTATACTTATATAGATTGAACATAGCTAAAAGTATACATAATATGTTTAAACTTAGTATTTCTAATAATGCTCTGGTGAAAGCGAAACCATGTAACTGGAACCTTTAGGGGATTTTAAGTAACCGCATCGTAAGGGTCAACTGAAAGGTTTGACCATACAACAAGCATTTCGAATTGTAACAATGGATATGGACAAACATCAACGTCCAAATAGCGAAATCTTGTTTTGATATCTCAGCAGTTTATTGCAGTTTCGTTTCATACATATACTGACTGGCCGTAGGAAAAAAGTATGCTGGCATTTGTTTTTATGACGTTCATAAGTATCATGTATTTGATCTAAATGAATAAATGAGTTTCACTTTGATGCGGGCTGTGCATCGTAATAATTTGTGTTCGATTACTGGACTATGAATTTCACCCAAATATTAAAATAAGTTATGTTTTTTAAAAATATCTTCAAATATTTTTGTTATTTGTGGGTGGTTAAAGCATTAATTTTTTTTTTCCACCTTCCAATTGCATCATCAGACCAGCTCCATAGTACCATATTATTGTATTGTCACCAAAGTTACGCCGGTATGCCAAATTTCAGCTTAATAAAACACCGTAAAGTGCTTCAAATCTAGCTTACAAGATTTGACCTAAACAAACTAACTAACATAAATAAAAGCTTGTAAAAAAACAATTGTGCTCTTTACATAATAGGTTTGTCGTAAGAATTGAATACAAGACTTTTTACTTAGCAACTAGGATCACTAACTACAAGGCCAACAGATAATTATGTCTCGTAGTATGTGTTGATTGAAACAAAATTACCACAAAAAGACAACAAGTACACATGGCGACAGAAATAGCCGTACATGGCCGCTGTATAAAGATAAAGATTTTAACAAAACCATTGTATTTTTTTTTTTTTACTTTGGTCTATTTATTATAATTTGAAAGAAATCAAGATTTATTTACAAGTAATTTACAACTACAACTATAAATCACATAATATAAACAACACAAAAAAAAAAAAAAAAAAAAAAAAAAAAAAAGAAGGGGAGGGCTGCTTAGTAGGCGTCGTAAAATTCCTCCGCATCGATGTCTACTGAAAACGTGCCCAGGAGACTGGCAGCATTGCCACGCTGAATGGCAATGCTTATTCTTTGAGCCAAATATAAGCCAGCCTTCTGGTCACGTGAAGCGTCGACTAAACGCTTGGACAAATCTTTAAAAAGACAGCGGGCACTTGTACCCCACGGCCCAAGCGTTTCGACTCCAAACGGCTCAAATACATAATCTCCGATGAGATTACTGTATTTGCGCCGCTTGAGAGTCTCCGCGGATGCAGCAGCAGCACCAGCACAACCTGCTGTGCTTGGAAGATGAGATGGCGCGAGGGTGTAGACACATGTTGCGTCCCACACCAAAGGCCTACCCATCTTCCATGGCAGTAAAGACATACCATCAGGTCTCTTACCATCGTTGCGTACCAAACCGTTGGGTTCCCGTACAGCTGGAACGCCAGCGGTGACAAGGGCACGTCGGAGTATGTCATTTAGGTTAGCGTGCCGGGATATGCGACCTGCACTCCTGCTGCATGACAGGCCGTGGTGTCCAAGGCTGTCGACGGCTTCACCACAGCAACATCTATGCGGAGAAACAGAAGGAGCACCTAGGCGAAGGCAAGTAGCCATGCGGAAGGTAGTATCGTCCAACATGGTACCTATGTTGGGCGATGGGAGTGCCTGAAGCCAGAGTCCCGACTCCCATTCCCCCACAGCCAGCAAACGAGCGCGCTCAGCAGGACTGGTAGACGAGTTTATGAGGTTATTCCTAACCATCCTGCAAAACGGCTCATCCCACTGTCTCTGAGAAGAAAGGTTAGTGGGTAACTCAGTGTTGGGCACAGTAATTTTCCAAGCATTAATGGCATCGGTCTTACATGGCACATCTGAACCAACCAGTGTGGACTCTAAAATTTTCCTGGTTAGTTCTTCCGTGCTATGAACCGAGGACAAAAATGCTGGTAAACTGACATCGGAAATTTTGCGAACGTCGAGCCCGCCCAAACGAACTGGCAAGGACGCTTGAAGCCATGCTCGGTCGTTCAGGGCCACATTAAGAATTTTACTAATGGTGTTGTGGATAATTTGGTCCAATTTGCCTAAAAGTGTTAAATGTTGCCAAAACGGGGTAGATCTTAAGGCGTGCGTGAATTTAGGGACAAAAAGGCAGTGTCGAATGATTGTAAAAGCCTATTAATTTTCAGTAGTCGGTCCGAAACTTCACAGAAATTTTGTACTTTTTCTTGTATATAAGAATTGAAAGCTTCTTCAAAAATTGGAGACCCGAGGAGGTGAAACGTATTTTTCTCAATAATTTTGATGTTAGGTGCCAAAGTATTAAATTTTGATAAAACTGAAAGTTTGTCATTAATTTTGTCGCTTATGTAAATTTCACATTTGCTCGTGTTGAGCTCTTAACCAATAGAATTAAAATCATTTTTTAAAAAAGCCAAATCTTGAAATACTGTTTCTACATCGCCTCCTAGGGTCCCATCATCCAGGTACCAGATGTTAAATTTTGATTTAATTTTTTCAATGATGGGGTGGATGGCTAAACTGAAAATAACTGGCCCAAGAGGATCACCTTGTTGACAACCAACTGCTGATTCTAAAAGTTGTTCCTTGTACAATAATTTGGATGGATGCCTATAACATTGCCAAAGAAATTTAAAAATTTTGGGGGTTTCTAATTTTGCCTGCGTCAACAAGGTGTCCCTATTCACCGAATTAAAGGCATTTTTCAGGTCAACCTTTAAGATGACTTCACCATCACCACAGCCAAGGTATGTTGATAAGGCATGTATGGCCGCCTCACAACCCCCTCTTGACCCAAAGCCCAGTTGTAGGGGTTGGAATTTGTTTGCCAAAGCTATGCTGTAATATTTACAGCATAGCTTTGCAGCCATACGCCTGTACGTACACCCTACGGCAATGGGACGAATGCCACCATCTTTCTTCCGCAGGGCACATAAGTTAGCCCCATACAGAAGATCGATGATGCCATCGTCCACACCGCCGGCGAGCATAAGGTTCATTAAAGCCGTTAGCTCCTTCAAGAGTGCATCCCCAGCTTCCCCGGCGCCTGAACACAATAGATCTTTAAGGTGTTGAGGCGTTAAACCGTCGAGGCCGCCGGCAGACCCGTTCCGAAAAGAGCTAACGGCTAGAAACACATCCTTGGCTGTGACACTGAGACTATCTGAATCAAAATCAGATAGTTCAGGGAAGGTAAGGTCATCAGCAGGCGCCGGATGCTTGCTCTGCAAACCGGCAAGAGTGTCTGGAGAGCACGGCGCCACCACATCATTACTAAATAACAACCTTGATATATTTCTAAACATTGTATATATTTCTGTGGAATTTGGTAACAGTGTACAATTAGCCTAAACCTACAAATAAAAATATATTTCACACAAATTCATTCATAAAAATTAATCTTTACATAGCAGCCCTATACAACGTTCGTATCTGCGTTGCCCACCGTACATAAAAAACTTTTGTCTAACTCGTGACTTTTGCGGCTCTAGGTAGGGTACCACTCAAGCTAGCAAGCCAGAGTGAGAAGAGACCTCTAACTTACAAAAGACTACAGCCTAATAACTACACATGTCACACAGTGGTCTAGTTGTTTTTCTGTGTGTTGGTACAGGTCTCCAGTATTTATTTAGGGATACGTTTTAATAGAAACGCTTTTCGCTTTGACAAAGGTGTTTATTTTATGGCTCAGCAACACGCAAGTTACCACGCGGGCCGTGCTTGTTTGCTACCTAAGTAATATCAAAAAATAATTAACTCCCTCAGTGGCTGGGTGGTCGATGGGTGTGACTGCTGATCTCGAGGGTTTGATACCCGGGTCGGGTCAAAAATTGATATTGGGTTTTTCTGTCAAGAAAGAAAAGTTTAGAAACTGGCTTCGTTTACATACCTGTGCCTCGAAAGGCATGTAAACGCCGTTGGTACTACGCCTGAATTCTTTCCGGTCATGTCGGATTGCCATTGGACTATGAAAGTAAGGGAATAAAGAGTCTTTGAGAATTCCAGATTTCTTCAAGCATATAAGGCGTTTTAGCTGTATCGATGCTGCATTACGATTTAGCGATTCTCTGCATTCGGTCGCGGATCTCTTCGTAATACGTAAACCATTACACCAAAACGATGCTACCGGCATCTGAATGTGTGCGGAGTGAAGCGTTCGATGCTGTGTGAAAAGCGACTCCGAAAAGCGACTCAATCGCCGTATTTGGCGTTTTAAAGTGTACTGTAGTCCTTAAACATCAAAAGTTCAACAAACCTAACACAACACATACAACATAATTAAGTTCATTGAGGCTCGTGCTAAAAAGTCAGTTGTGCAATAAATTCGTTTTTATGACACCCACTAAATAAGTTATCCGAACAATATGACGTTAGTTATAAACAGACTGCAGACAAATGTTCACACGATATAACTATATATCCACATATATAATGTATGGCGTATTCCGTTTAACAATTTGATTTTATTTTTACTTATAATAAAAATAATGAACTACATCAAGTCATTTTTGATCTTTATTTGAAATTCAGTCAATGACAACCTTATAATAGCAACCCATATATGTACCACTGCTGGGCACGGGTCTCCTCTCCTCTATCAAGAGAGAGAGGGGGTTTAGGCCTTAATTCACACACGCTGGCCTAATGCGGGTTGGTGAATCTGACATGTCTTTTGGATTTCTTCTAAGACATGTGGGTTTCCTCACGATGTTTTCCTTCATCGTTAGCAGATGGCGAATCATTTTATTAGTACATATAAACTCCACAAAGTGAAATTAACATTGATACTGCCATTGACACAATTAGCCTGGACAAAAAAGTTAAGATCTTCCAAATTTCTAATTAAAATCAAAATGAATATAAGGACGTGGGTACAGCCCTTGTTGTGGACTGTTGCCCATGTCGCGATGTCGGTGTCAGTATTGGCGTTTCAAAAATACAACTACGTAACGATAGCTGGCGACGCTTCATCCCATATTATTATTTAACCAATTCCTAGCCAAAACTTGTTTCAAGATTTTACACAAAGAATCTATACTAATATTATAAAGCTGAAGAGTTTGTTTGTTTGGTTGAACGTGCTAATCTCAGAAAGTACTGGTTCGATTAGAAAACATATTTTTTGTTGAATAGTGCATTTATCCAGGAAGGCTATAGGCTTTATAACATGACGCTATGATCAATAGGAGCGGAGCAGTAATGAGATATGTTGCAAAATCGGGGAAATGCACGTTCCAAATTACCACGCAAAATCGAAGTCGCGGGCGACCCCTAGTGTAAGAATAAAATTAAAATACATTTATGTTAATACATTTATACATCATAATACCTTATCCATCATAACTATAACATATTTCAACAAAGTGGAAACTCGTATCCCATAACAAAAAGATTGTTCTACAAATCAAAACAAATCCGTGATCCCTCATACAGAAACAGTAATAAAACTATTATAACAAGATGTTGAAGTATGTAACAACCGGACACAGGATAAGGGTATTTGAATAGCCTCTAGGTGCGTTAGTTATTCAGAACGCGACTCTGTGGGTTGCGGGCCGCGCACCCATCGTACTCGTAAATCAAACTCGCCATTCGCTTATGCATTATACAGTTTTATTTGTGCGAGTCCGCTGAATAGGTAATAAACTATGGCAGGTGAAACGTTCTGCGTTCAAATGTGCCGAGAATTTGAAACGTACGCAAATACGTCTGTTTGCGTCGCTCGCTTTTCGTTCTGAAACAACATATAGTGGTGTACGTATTATGCTAATTGGATTACCTTGCTGTTGAAGTTTTGTGTGACATTTTGGTTTATATACGTCACGTTTATATGAGGCAGTGGTAGCTGAGTGGAAATGTAAGTGACTTGTAGCACATGAAGTGTGACTTCAATCCCGATTAGTAGTAACACCGTGAGTTTCACTTTGAAGAACTTAAACGTACTAATCAAATTGCTTGCCATCTGCTAATGGGGAAGGAAAAACATTGTGAGGAAACCCACACGACTAATAAGAAATTCTTTGTCGATTTTTAAAATTAAAATAGCATAGCACAAATATTACTACAACAGAATAAAATGAACATTTAAAAGAAAGTATCTTCAATATTTTAAACGTAGACTCTAAAATGGAACACGTAATTCGAATGTTCTTGCCCAGATTAATGAGCAGGTTAGTTCCGTAGGTGTGACGATCTCGGCGCTCGGCAGACCAGAAAATTCACTGCTGTCCTCTCTCCACACGTACCTATATACATCTGAGGCTAAGCGATATCACCACTGATCCTCTTATCGTGTGTTAATTATCTTTTTGAGAATTAATTAAATTCCAAAAAACAAACACCCTTAAAAGCCATTGATGAAAACCAGCCAGTTTGTACCGATTTTGTGTAATTGAAATAATGATAAAATTATCTGGCGACAGGCCTAAAAGGCCAATTAAATATTAATCTTTTATATTGATAAGTTGAAGATAAATTCATCATACAGTATAAATACAATCAACTAACTAGGTGTATTAAATGTAGAATACTCAATAGTAAAGCAGGTCCCCTATTTGAAAATTAGTTTTTTAAGAGAACCATGTACCATGGATTCTCCCTTAAGGTATATGAGACAATATTATCTATAGAATTCTCAGAAAACAGAAATCAGTCAGTACCTATTTCAAACAATTTAAAATTATCACGTTTATATTATGCACGAACTATTATAAAATTGAGAACTAACATATCTTATATAACAAAATATTTAACATCATACATAACTTTTGTGTTTAATATTATCAAATCTCAACACCTCTTGCAATACAAAGTTAACTGAAACTGTACCTGAGAATGATCCAAAGTCTGTGAAGTCAGACCAAAAATAATATAAATTGAGCACGTACATAAAAAATAGGTATAATCAATATTGATTTGATTGTTATTACCGATTCGATACAATCCGGACACAGATCAGCGTTCATGTTAATGAAATGTCAAGTAAAATGATCGCAATTACAACGAACGTTTCTGCATTGTTGGCGGGGCCGTCGGCGGAATCACCTGACATTACCGTAGCGTAAATATTTTCAACGAATAGCCCATTTATTCAAGTACCAACATAATAACTTTCGTAATTACGATATCAACGTTTAAAATGTTACATTGTCGTTTTGTCAAGTCCTCACGAAAGGTTTGTTTGTTTTTTTATTTATTTATTTACGACTCACCAACAATTGTACACACTAAGTATAGTTAATAATAATTGACACAACATTAAATTAAGTGTTACATTTTTTTACAGGTGCATAAAAAACAACAAACATTACTTACATAAAACAAAATAAAATACAAATTATGTTACACTTAATTTTTTAGGGTACTAAATATGACTTTGCGGCAGTTGGTAAACGAATCAAAATGTAAGTCAACCAGGTCACTATAACTATTGAGTAGCCTACACATTCGAGGTATAGCGGAACCTGCACCTAAGTTGGTCCTTCGAAGTGGTGGATGTAAGGGGGTAATGGCAACTCGCGGATATTTGGCTGGAGCACTGAAATTAATTCTGCCAAGTAATTGAGGACAGTCTATTTCGTGGCGCAGCAGCTTGTATAGAAATATGGAATCTGTTACGTTTCTTCGTTTCTCTAAAGGGGTTAGCCTATAATATGCTAGTCGAGCCTCGTACGATTTGACTTTTTTGCCCAAACCAGAAGCATACACTAGACGCCACAGGAACCTCTTTTGTATGCGTTCCAATCTCAGCTTGTGTGTAGCGTAGTGTGGTCTCCACACTGGGCTACAATAATCTAAAATGCTCCGTACGAGGCTATTATATAAAATAATTTTGGTACTGCTGCGCGATGAAGAAGAAGAGTTTTGCCCGAAAGGTGTAGTGTATCGTCGATTTCGTGGACGATTGCACAACACAAGTCAGCGTAACACGCCGCCGTTGAAAAGTGTTTAGTTATAAGTTTTATAATATATATATATGTTAGACTTTAAGGTATTATTTTAATCTATGAGTTATGTAAAAATTTCCTGAATTAAATGATTTATTATTATTATATTATTATTATAAAACCCACCACGTTCCTAATCACAAACCCCAGCATTCTAGATGCTCTTTTTATGACATTTTCTGCTTGTTTTACAATTTAATATTGCATTAAAATGTAAAACATTTTGATTCGTTTACATTGTAGCCGAATAGGTGCCCAAAATACAGGCCTAGCCTAGTTTGGGACCAATTGTAACTAAATTATTGTAAATCTGTTCAGAAAATAAAAATCTTTATCTTATCTTATCATTATTAAATTATTGATTTCTGACAGAAAACTCTATTGTCCACTAATTTTATTTGAGTAAGACAATATGTCTCACCCAGAAAGAAAATAACATTGATGAATCAAACAGCAGATATAGCACTGTCGCTATCCATGAACCGTATTTTACTATCAGGTGGTAGCTTCTCTGCCTCTTTAAGCCATAAAAATGTATGATGTATTGCAGCTAAAGTCTTCACTCATATGGTAATAATATTTTCGGGACAACTCACACACCACCATCAGATCCCAAACTAGACAGAGCCTGTACTAAGGCAATCAGACAACTGATAAACATACTTATATATTTCTAAATACAAACATTATAGATAAATTACACCCAGATACAGAACAAACGATCGTGTTCATCACATAAATATTTTCCCTGGATGGGAATCGAACCCAAAGTCACTAATTTCTACTTTCATCTTCAAACAATGATAGCGTAATTATGGTATCAAGGATCTATTTTCCAAGAACATGGTAAAGTATATATCACAGTGCAAATGGCAGACACAATTAATATACCATCAAAAGGAATACAATAATTGAATTTCACTTTGTCTATCTAAAGGCGCAGCTCAGTGACAGCATAGCAAATGTAATAATTAGTAGTAAATTATAACTAACTAGGGGTCGCCCGCGACTTCGTCCGCGTGGTAATTTGGAATATTTCCCCGATTTGACAACATATCTCACTACTGCTCCGCTCCTATTGATCATAGCGTGTTGTAATATAGCCTATAGCCTTCCTGGATAAATGCACTATTCAACATAAAAATATTTCTTCTAATCGAACCAGTACTTTCTGAGATTAGCGCGTTCAACCAAACAAACAAACAAACTCTTCAGCTTTATAATATTATTATAGATGCGTTTTATCGTTTCTTTTAACTATATGTATGTGTAATGTACCATACAAGGGCACAAGCCGGCTGGGGAAGGACCCCCTTACAGAAGCAACTACTCTCAACGATGTAGTTATGTTCTTGTACTTACTTGAGGTCACCCGTCCTCATATAGGAATGTGCTTTTAAAGAAACGTTCTGTGTCTCCATCATAAAGCTGACAGTAACATTTAAAAATAATAATTAAACAAGTAACGATATAAAGCAGTATAAATTCGTAAGTATCATGATATGCATGCTTGCACATATATGCTTTTTATTTTATGTATGTGTATACTTAGTATCAGTATTGTTAAGTAACTAGGGGTCCGCGACTTCATCCGCGTGGTAATTTGGAATATTTTCCCCGATTTTGCAATATATCTCACTACTGCTCCGCTCCTATTGTTCATAGCGAGATGTTATATAGCCTATTGCCTTCCTGAATAAATTAAGTTAAGCACTATTCAACAAAAAAAAAATTTTCTAATCGAACCAGTACTTTCTGAGATTAGTGCGTTTAACCAAACAAACTCTTCAGCCTGATAATATTAGAATAGATGTTATTGTATTAGTTTAGTTGCTACATTTCAATCTAATGCACTTACCGAGTTTTATATATTTTATATCGGCTACTGTACTTATTTTATATCGCACAATAATTGTATTACAAGTTCCCTGCAATAATTTCTCTCCATTACTCGGTACCTACGGATAGATTTCCATAATATTTCATTTCACAAGCCTGTTAAAAGCACAGCAGATAATAATATTATCCGTAAATTATTTACCTCTTAACTTAATGGAATGGACTACCACAATAGACCGCTATGATGAAAATTTCAGCAATTTTGTGCCTACTAGTATTATATGCAATATTATCAGAATCACTTCACTTAGCGCATCGACAGGGTTGTAACTTGTAACCGTTGTAACGTTTAAAATTCATCAAAAACTTAAAATGTTTTGTAACCGACTTCAAAAAAAGTGGTTCTCTATTAGACCCGTATCTATGCTTCGTTTGACCCGTATATAATGCAACCACTATATGTCCCACTGCTGGACACGGGTCTCCTCTCCTCTATCAAGAGAGTGAGAGGGCTTAGGCCTTAATTCACACACGCTGGCCTAATGCGGGTTGGTGAATCAGACATGTCTTTAGAATTTCTTCTAAGACATGTGGGTTTCCTCACGATGTTTTCCTTCACCGTTAGCCGATGGCAAATCATTTGATTAGTACATATAAACTCCACAAAGTGAAATTTACATCGGTACTGCCCGGGATCGAACTCGCACCTCTTGCGTGCAAGTCGGTTACTTTCCCACTCGGCCACCACCGCTTTTGACCCGTATGTATGTGGGCTATTGCCCACAACTGCCTCCGTGGCTCAGTAGTCGATGTGTGTGACTGCTGATTACAAGGTCCTTGGTGGGGCAAAAAAGTTGATATTTTGTTTTCCTGTCAAGAAATTTGCAATAGATGCCCGCCCTGAGTTTGGAAATTGGTGGTATTTACACCTCTTTGTCTCGGAAAGCACGTAAAGCTGTTGTTCCTACGCCTGATCACTCTCCGGTCGTGTCAGATTGCCGTCCCATCGGACTATGAGAGTGAGGGAATAAAGAGTGCACTTGTGTTTGTGCACACACTTGTGCACTATATTATCCGCGCAGGTGGCTAGTCTCCGTTGAGATTAGCCGCCGTGACCGAAATTTGGTTAGGAGATTTATACTATCATTATTATGTGGGCTATTAATTTAATTTAGATAAGGTTTTCGTTATTCGATTGCATTTTTTGGGTAAGACTTTATTAAATGTATAAAATGTTGTTCTATACTATACATCAAAACTTACCTAGTAGTAAATCTTTTAAGAGAGGTAGGGCACCATACTAGCGAGCAAGCCCGACTGGGGAAGGACCTCCACCTTACAGAAGACCACAGCCAAATGACTACACACAGCGGTGTAGTTGTGTTCCTGTGTGTGTAGTACAGAGTACAGGTCTCCAGCGCTCATTTCATTCCTATCCCAGGGTTACTTCCATCTTAAAGCCCTGGTGTAAAAAAATGCGTTGGCAACACGCAAGTGATACCTCTGGTAATGCAAGCGTCTATAGGCTACGGATACTGCTTAACATCAGGCTCGCCGTATGCTTGTTTGCCACCCAAGTAGTATAAAAAAAAAAAAAAAAAAACTTTGAAATTTCCATGAACTTAAAGAAACGTAATTTACCGAACTACAATTTACACTAACCTTCGATAGATGGGGTTGTACCGTCCGACTGAATCGCGATATGGTTTCGTTCACAACTTGGATATATAAGCTAATGCCATGTTAGTACACCACAAACTACCGTTTTCTCTATGATAAAGTCTATCCTAAAGTTGTCTGGTAAATATCGCTTTAAGCGATAAGAACGCGCATTGTGCATTTGCTCATCTTTGATTTACTTTCTTTTATTTTATATTCAATTTATTTGGTGTACAATAATGAGTATTAATATAATTATCTTCATTAAATTACATTTTTAAATATATACCTAGGTATATAAAAATATAAAAAAGGAGACCCACGGGACGGGTGTCGTCCGGTACAAGGACCAAGATACCGGTGGTTAGGGCTCCAGCGACATGGGTTATAATTATTATTACAGACTATATTCTATTTCTGTGCCTAACTTTAATGACAATCCTCGTGCGCTCATTTAGGGATGAGTTTTGCAAGACACGTTTTCCTATACCAGGGATATTCCATCTTAAAGTCCTGGTTTAAAAAAAAAGGGTCCGTCAACACGCAAGTTCTACTATTTCAAGCTACAAAAGACATCCAGATCCATTCAGCCGTATTTCCGTATCCATCCATCCAATCCGCATTTATCTTCAACTTTCAACACATACATACATATTATCACGCCCATCTTTCATTGGGATAGCCAGATACTACGGTATGCCAATCGCTTGGATTCAGACGTACCTAATTCTTTCATGTCCATTATATTCATCAAAAAAAGATATGTATTAAATATGAAAATAAACAAATTGTAATGTATGAAGGGGTGTACAAGTTTTATAAAACAAACGTGGGCCCAGTCGTTATATTGAGTGAGGTTTATATTGAAAGTTTGTGCACAGTCGCGCCGCCTGCCGCGTAGGCACCGAACGCCCGACGGGCCCTAAGGACACACATTCTACTTTGTTCTTACACAAAACTTTAAGAACTTGCTTAACAGATGTTCCGCCTGACTTTTGTCCCCAAGTAAGTCATGTGTCCTTGTAACATACGTTTTATGTGCCACGAAAATAATGTCTTCTGTCGATATTATATACGACTAAGATCTTACCTATACCGCTGAGAATTACTCTTTTAAAAGTTCATACCTTTCGGTTTCTTGTAGATTTGTGTTGGACTGTAAAAATATACAAAAGCAATGATTGTGTATATATTTGATACTGATGAGGGTTTCTTTTTGTTATAAGAAATCTGGCTAAGGCGGTAAACAAGCATAAGGCTCGCCTGATAGATAACAATATGTACATTTCAATAATATAGATATTATTTGCGTGTTGTCGACTCAAACATTTTTACACTAAGGTTTTGTGATGGAGCACCCTTGGGATAGAAAAACGATGGAAACCTGTACTTACACTACTAAACTGCTAAGTTTAGTGATTTGGCGGTGGTCTACTGTAAAGTGGAGATTATTTCCCAGTCTGCCTTCTTGCTTATATGGTGCCTAGTGCCTATACTATATTATAAAATGGTAAATTATTTGAGTTTTTGACGTTGTAGGATGTAATCTCTGGATCTACTGAACCGATTTTGAAAATTCTTTGAATAATAGAAACCAACGTTATTTGTGAGTGTCATAGACTATATTTTAATGAAAAAACATTACAGGACCCCGGGCAATACCATCCCGTGCGGTGCCGGGGAAGGCGGCTAGTTATTACTAAATACGAAGGATACTAAACACCTAAAGGAGCGCATACGTTACTAGCAAATAGCCTGAAATGATGAAATCATACCCTAGTACCTACATAACAACAGACAATGCATATTTTTATATGAAAAATTGTAACTCATTGAGGTGCAGCAAGCACCGAACCGAAGCTCAAAATACTAGCTAAACGTGACTTGCCGATATTGATCATTTGTACCAAATCCAGCTGCAAGTGCACGTAATACTGATCTTGAACGAGCCACACATTTACATATATATCTAATGTATTTATCGACACCTATACTTTGTCACTGGAGTAAGACAATTCAGAATTTATTAAAGACTTAGTTATAGCTTTAGTGACGTACCTAGTTTTACAGGTCTCCATTTCTCATTTATGGATGCGTTTTCCTATTTCAGGGATGGCACCTTAAAGTCCAGGTATAAAAGTTTTGGATCGACAACACGCAAGTGATACCCCTGGTATTGCGACCTTCAATACGCTACGTCAACTGCTTAGAACCCGGCGGGCCGTATGTTTGCTTCTTAATAGTATACAAACACCTCAATGGCCTAGTGAAAGAGTGCACGACTGCCGTACTGAAATCTCGGGTTCTGTCATTGAGCACACCATACTAATATTTTTTATCTCGCAGACCAGTACTGGCAGTATTTACTAAGTACGATTAGTTTCTTATCATAAAAGTAAGTATCGTATTTTGACTGCTTCAGTTTGAATGCTACCATAATTGTATTTTACAAAATATGATGACCTGAGTTTATTTTGCTAGTTCTTCTGATGGCTACACGCAAGCGAACTAGAAGTAGGCAAATTAGCTGAAATCATCTTTCTGGCACATTCATAATTTATGACCTTTATAAGTATTATTTTGTAACCTAAATGAATTTTTAGTTTGGGTTTGAATTTGAGTCTGGATGGTATTGGGTTTATTGACTCTGAAAAACTGCTCGGCATTCATTAGTGTGCCCTACATAGAAGCTGATGAAACATGTATGTCGTACGCCTCTGTCTTTCACTTTGGGATTAATAATCGTGATGCTATGTTATGTGTTTATTATTGGAAATGTATTTATATGATAAGTCTGTCGGTCTATTGGTTAGTAATTCTGACAGCTACGCCGAAGGTTTGTTTTCCACCTCGAAACTATTAATGTGCGATGCGCACGATTCTTCGTTCCGTGTCTGGGTGTAATTTATATCTATTATATGTATGTATTTAGAAACATATAAGTGTGTTTACCAGTTATCTGGTATACACACTTATATGAGGCGCTCATAGCTAGGTGCACTCGCTGTTTGGTAAACGATCAGCGGGTTAAGCTACCAAGGCCGCGGTAACCCTATAGATGGGTGACCGCATATTGATATTTCATCTAAAGGTCTCCGTGCTTCGGAGGGTACGTTAAAAGTCGGTCCCGACTGTTATCTGTCGTTAGATCACGTACGAGGCCTAAATATTGGCGATCTAAATAACTCTGTCACCAGGTTGGCAACTAACCAAACGATAAGAAGAAGAAGTTACCTGGTTGCCATAGTACTGGCTCTGTTTAGTACAGAATCAGATGGCTGTGTGTGAGGTGTCCCAAGATATTTAATAATCCGCCAATATATAGACAAAACATCAACTCATAACTCTAAAACAGCTTATCTGATTTCCATAAAACTGGCTAACAACCATTCCAATTAAATAAGTTTTTAAACAAATACCGACTATTCTATATAGCTATATTGCTAGACAGACATACGCAACAAACTTACAAACAATACTCGTATTTCGACGAGTCGGGACGGGACAGTTAAAAAAATACGTCTACCTGTATGAGTAATTACATTAATAAAACAACTGATAGTCCATTTGATACACCAAACCCATTACCAAGGAAAAACATAATTGAATATAGTGTAAAATCTTCGGAAAGCAAAGACCTCTTCGAAAAACTCTCTCGTGTAATGGAAATCGTGCCCCTTGGCCCCCAGGGCATCGCGGATTCTCTTCACAAAAGGCCCAACAAAAAGGTCCTGCCGTCACATGAACATTGTAAAACTCGGCCTCGTATTCACGTCCATCTATACAAACCAATACCGTCTTTAATACTTTATACTTAAGATCTAGTTTTGTTTCACTCGGTATGTTTTGTAACAGTTTTTTCCAATCCGATAATGCGACCTTAGCGTCGGGATCATGGTTTACTACAAATTGTATTAGAGTAGTAGATTTAACTATTTACGCGGTGTACGGTCCGGTCGCGTGACTTGTCCGTACCTTGTAGACTGCCGGTTCATTTGTTATCATACACAATGTATAAACTCTTTAGATGCGGATACCTACGTGTAACAAACGTATTGTAAGCAGACCCAAGCAAAGAATGATCTTATGTAAGTTCTATAGATTCAAACAGAGTTTAGCATCGGCAGTCTCCTGTTTTTTCTATTCTACATAAGTAATATAATGTCGTCCTAACCGAATTTCGGTCACGGCGGGCAATCTCAACGGAGATTAGCCATCTGCGCAGGACATATTAGTGCACAAGTGTGTGCGCAAACACAGGTGCACTCTCTATTTCTTCACTCTCATAGTCCGGGGGGACGGCAATCCGACACGAACGGAGAGAGATCAGGCGCAGGACCAACGGCTTTACGTGCTTTCCGAGGCTCGGGAGTGTAAACACCACCAATTTCCAAACTCTGGGCATCTACTGTGAATTTCTTGACAGAAAAACTCAATATATTTAAATATACCCAATATATCGGATTGACATAAATTTACGAATTACGTCAACCTCATATCGTCGCTGTGGAGCGAAAACTCACTAACTAACATTTTTGGCAAAAATGAGTTATTGATGCTAAGGTGTCTATAAACACCTTATCTATCGTCTAAAAGTATATTTAGGGTATATTTTTCCATAACTACTAAGATAATAGAAAACGAAAATTACCTAATTACCGATTCAATAAAAATAATCTACACGAAAATTGATTAAGCTACTTATGTAAATGTTACGTTTAAATCGAAAATGCCAAGTGGTATTATAGCAATCGTTTACAAAATCACTAAGTGCATTTAGTTACTTTTTTTTTGAAAATAATCTCCGCCGCGATTAATGAACGACAGTTAGTTACTTTTCACATGCACAATATCAGCTTGTTTCATACATTTATATTTCAAAATAGAGACCGATGGAGTTCTTAACTGGCGACGATTTAACTTTCCCTAAGGCGTATGCTACAATGTAGCCCATTACCAAAGCTAAGAAAACTGATATACCTGTCGAACTTCATAGCTGGTTTCAGTCTTAGCCTGTGTGTAAAGCAGCCTGACCAGAGAGACAGGTCTTAAAAAATTACATCTTCAAACTCTTCTATGTCTGGTTCTGAAGATGTAATTTTTTAAGTTTTATATAAGTGTATACGAAACCGCCTCCAGAAAACTTGACGAGTTCCAGCCTCCGGAACCAGCCAGGTTTCGAAAAGGCTATAGCACCGTGAATCACATCCATACTGTTCGGCAGATTGAACAGAAGACCGAAGAGTACAATCAGCTGCTGTGTATGGCTTTCGTGGACTACGAGAAAGCCTTTGACTTCATCAAAACCTGGGCAGTTTTAGGTACTCTGCAGCAGTGTCGCATTGATTGGCACTATATCGAGGTGCTGAGATGTCTATATACCACCGCCACTATGACCTTCCAGCTCCAGGACCAAAAGGCCAACCCGATTGAGTTGCGTCGACGGGTGAGACAGGGGGATGAAATATCTCCCAAGCTTTTCACCTACGCGCTCGAAGACGTCTTCAAGATGGTGGACTGGACTGGACGGGGCATTAACATCAATGGCGAGTACATCTCACACCTTCGGTTTGCCGATGATATCGTCATCGTTGCAGAGTTTCATGAGCAGTTGAGCGGAATGCTGCAGAAACTGAATGGAGCCTCACGACATTTCGGTTTCGGTATGAACTTGGATATAACCAAGATTATGAACACGCCACACCAAAACCGATTTACGTCGACGGTTCGGTGCTTGAAGTTGTTCGGGAGTATATCTACCTTGGGCAAACTGTTCAGCTTTGTAGAAACAGCTTCGAGAAACGTCAATCTTAGGATTCAGTTGGGTTGGGTGGCATTTGGCACACTACGTCACGGTTTCTCTTCACCTTTACAGCAATTCCTGAAGATAAAAGTTTTCAACCAATGCGTCCTACTTACCTGTTATGACGTACGTTGCCGAGACGTGGACGCTCACAGTGGGACTAGTTCACAAATTGAAAGTCGCACAACGGGCTATGAAGCGAACTATGCACGGGGTCTCTTTGAAGGATAAAATTCGCAACGAGGTAATCCCGACAAAGAACCAAAGTTACCGACATAGCTTGCAGGCTTAGCAAGCTAAAGTAGCAATGGGCTGGTCACATCTGAGGAAGAACCGACGGCCGATGGAGCAGACGTAGAGTGGCCCCAAGCTAGGTGGACTAACGACTTAAATAAGCTAGTCGCTGGGTCGGACTGGGGGCAGAAAGCGGAGGACCGTGTGCTATGGCGCGTGTTAGGAGAGGCCTATGTCCAGCAGTGGACTGCGATAGACTGATTGATTGATATGAGTATAACCCACTTTTTAGTTTCTTGAAGTAAATGTTTGATTGTGCCACTTTTTATTTTTAATTGAACATCCTAGTAGTAATTTAACAATACTTAATTAAATATTTAAGGTCTTTTTACACTCAAAAGTAGCTCCTATTATTATACTTTACTTCAAATATAACTAAGTAACTGCCATAACTATCCAGAAGTCATCCCAAATAAATACCTAAGTAACGTAAATAAATCACTAAGTGTAAATAAACAGACAAAATTTTGCTAGAATTAATCACTAAGTGATTTAAAAAAATAACTAAGTGTTCAAAATGCTTTCTCTAAGCAAATGTGAAAATTCACTAAGTTAAATAAAATGGAATATCTAAATAAAATAAATAACAAACACATTTCAAACTTAAGATTATATTTTATTATCAAGTTACACTTGTTTCGTTCATAAACATCACCACTGTAACATTAAGCATTTAAGAGTTATTTAAAGCAAAAGTGGAAAAAAAGTTTTAAACGCGATTATCTCAAAACTATCTATCTGTTAGTTAGTGAGTTTTCGCTCCACAGCGACGATATACTGTTTTTTTATTCTATTCTATTCTACAACCGTTTATGTCACTTGTCTAGAGACAGATTTCAGAATTAAATGCATCTACTAAGTATTGTCTCGTCGGCATCCAGCCAACCAGCCCGTGTGTAGTTGACCCACAAAATTGAAACACCAGGTTTTAGTGGTGGAAAAATGTTGTATTCCCCTGTGATGAGATACTATAAGCTCTCCAATTCTTATTTAGGAATGCCTTTTTATTTATCCCATCACGAAATTCTGGTCTTACCTAAAATTTTTTAGGTCGACAACATCTGAGTAATGCCTCACATATTGCAAGCGTCCATAGGTGGTAACTGCTTATCATTAGGCAGACTGTGCTTGTTAACCACCTAAGAACTTAGTACCTACTTATCTATACTAATATTATAAAGCTGAAGAGTTTGTTTGTTTGGTTGAACGCGCTAATCTCAGAAAGTACTGATTCGATTATATTTCTTTTTTGTTGAATAATACATTTATCCAGGAAGGCTATATAACATTACGCTATGATCAATAGGAACGGAGCAGTAGTGAGATATATTGCAAAATCGGGGAAAATATTCCAAATTACCACGCGGACGAAGTCGCGTGTGACCCCCAGTAAAAAAGATAAAGAAAAAACACTGTTCACTATGGCGATTGGCACACTGCTCCGCACCACGCTGTTGGGTGCGTGGCAATGGGACAAAAACGTTTTCAGTGCACTACGCGTGTTGCCAATACAAAAAGAGATAATTTCAATCAACGTAAGAACATGCGAGTGCATGTTCTTACGTTGATTGAAATTATCTGCACTGCACCTCACTACCCAGCGAGGGAGTCCTCGCTGGGTAGTGAGGTGCAGTGTGCCAATCGCCTAAAACCCACACATATCCAAATTTAAAAAAGACCACCTCAATACGTAGGTATACCTACAAGTATCAAGTCTATCACAAATATCACAATACATAAACACAGTATATCCACGTAGGTATATCTATAACTATGTTAAACTAGGATAAGCATAAGAATAGGTACTAAGCATAGCTTCATCTCAAGTGCATCTCTCACGATCACGGGAGCTTTTGCCTCTAAGGAATCGATTATCCGTAGACGTCTCGCATTCCATAGGATATCGTCTTCATTTTGATGGCAATACTACTTGCATTAAAATATATGTACTACCTTGGTTCTGTGATGCATTTCGTGTTCTAGTTATAATCGAAGCGTGTTTAGAGTAGACGTGACGTCTACTATACACCAGTGTGAATTTTACTATAGTACCACTCACCTACATCTGACTGACTTAATCAATCCACAGCCTAAACTGCTGGTCCGAGAGACATGAAATTAGTAGAATGTGTTCTTTGTAAAGTGTAGGTATCCAGTAAGAAAGGATTCTTAGAAGCATACGGCCCGTGAAGTTACCGTAGTCTATGGACGCTTGCAATACCAGAGGTATTTTTTTTTTTATAGTACCAAGAAGGCAAACAAGAACAAAAGACCCGCCTGGTATTAAACAGTAGCTAATTGGCGCTTGTAACACCTGGGTATCACTCGCGCGTTGCCGCCCATTTTAAAAACGTATAACTTCTTTCTCGAAGAACCCCATGCTATAGTCTCTCGGGATAACCCCGGCAGGCAAGTCATTCCATAACCTATTCGCACGGGGCAGGAAATTCCTGTACAACCATACAGTACGGTACGATAGAGGTTCTAAGATGTGAGGATGAACTCCCGGTCGAATGAGCTTGCGTGTAGTACATGCAGTATTCCCTGAAATAGGAAAACGTTTCTTTCAAATCGCATCCCAAAATGACCGGTAGAAACCTATACTCACACAACCACACCGCTGTCTGTAATTATTTGGCTGTGATCCTCTGTAAGGTCCTTCCCAATTATACTGTCTGGTTGCCATTCAAGCTGTCCTAAACAATAATAAACAGCTTTATGGTAAACAATAAACAAGTCAATGACAATAACAAGCTACTTAATCGCCTACTCTATTATTGAATATAATGTTATAGCATAATACAATAAAGTGCGTGAGTAAATACTCAGATAATATACGTAAGAAAAAGCCCACAACAAGCATTATCTCGCCAAAATCCTTGTATCGAGTTTTGGAATCGTTTCGCATTGTTGTCTTTTGTGTTCGAGTTCGCATTCGTTTTCCATCGTACACCATTATTCACATTAAGTGGACAGATCTCGGGTCAGATCCAGGCACAAGAAAAGCACAAAAAGTGCCCTCTTTATCCGAGCATGATAAATCTACTTCAAATCCGAGAATAGCGTCTTTTATGAAGGAAATTGAAATAAACCGACCGTGCGGATAACGCCTAAGTAAGAAGATCGAGATCCTTTTAGAATATATTGGTGAATCATTTTCATTCATCAACTCTACTTAGAATATTTTTTATCTATGTGCTTTAATCTCTGTAGGTAAGTTTAACGCGATTTTAGAAATAGGCTTTACTTCATAGCAATAATAACATCTCAGATTTTACTTATTGACTCTGTGAATTAATGTTAACAGATGAAAACACATCTGTAGATAAGCAACTAATGTTAAACCAAAAATCTTGTAGGTAGCCTACCTAATTTGGTTATTTTTTTGTTTTTTTAAGACAGTTGTTTTTTTATTAGAATAACACGTTGTCATCATTATTTAGAGGAATAAATTGTTTTTTTATTTCTCCGAATAAATGGTTCGTCAAAACAATACTGTTGAAGTTTACTAAACATAACTGTCCATATTGCATATTTCCTAAGAGTAAATGGATTTTGCACGTGTGGTTTAATAAATACCTACTCGCACGCTATCTCACAACTAATTCTACGTTGAGTGCTACATATTTGATTCCCATACAAGACAAATATTTAAATTTGTGTGACCAATAGATAGTTCTTGTACGACGTATCTACGTTGCTTCCGTGAATTGTATGTTTGTAAAATCACATGACTCTCGCTCGTGCTTAAGTTGTCTTTTTAACGAAATGATAAGAAAAGTAACCCTTATTTAAGATATGAAACATTTTTACATACGTATTTCGGTTACTTTATACCTACGTAATACACAAATAATGCATAATGTACCGCGAACGCATCACATAATATCTTTGTAACTCTGTATCACGAATTCGGTATCACGGTACCTACTGAAAATTGGCATTGCTACCTACCCAGTGGCTACTTTAACAAGTAGGTAGCAAGAATTTATCTTTATAGTAACTATAAGTATTGTTACGTCTCACTGCTGAGACCAGTTGTTACGAACTGCCGCTGACACTAATTGTTATGTTCAATGACGACAACAATAGTTACTTGTCAGGATAGGGTTCGATTAAAATGCCAGGTTACGCGATAACGAGTATATTAGCACTTCAGCACAAAACACACAATGTCACTTACAATACACCGTAAACACAATTACACACTATAACAGTTCACTCACTTAACTTTTCACTATAACACAAAACACTTCACTAAAGTCTTCCAATATCGTCCCGATATATCGCCTGTATCGCTGTCTTCTTCTCAGTGAAGACTCGTTGACTGCTCAACGAAGACTCAACTAAGACTCTTCAACCAAGACTGACTGTCCGCCGCACGTCGGCCCCTTATATATAACTAGCCACGGAATCGAGAATATACGCGAGGATCGTAGTAAGTTATAGTAACGTCTTTACGAAGAAACCCGTTACTCGAACGTTCATTCACGATGTAAACAAGTCTCCGTGCTAAGTGCCATAAACCTTGGGCCCATACGCTAAGGTTCATATTCGCACGTTCCGTTCGACCGCTATTCATCCTTTGTTCTCTTTATGATGTTTTTTCTGTATTGTTCGAGACACTTTATGAATAGCTATTGTTTTCAGATAGTGGTATTTTTTAGGGCCAACCTGTGCGTCGTAACAGTATTACAAGTTAGGTGTTGCGACGTATAAGATATATTTTGAACAAAAAACATGCAGAGCAGTCTTCGGGGACTGCCGATAGAAGTGAGGACTAAATAACTTGTGAATTGTATAGTCCTATATTATAATCGACCTGTGACCTTCGGTGACGATGACGCGAGTTCCAAGATTTTTGTTCACCCAAAAAGTGCTCATTGAGCCTAAAGAAGTTTTCACTATAAGTACGGCGCATTGCTCAGATGGTCACGAGTTTACTCCACCTCCATGAAGAAAACTTTCTTTACTATGGTTTAATCCTTACTCCTGTCGCTAGCCCAATACCGGTTAATATATTAAACTATTACGTCTTCAGCTTTCTACTGCTAGACATATGCCTCGCCAAATGCACGCCAGCACCCAGCTGCTCCCAATCACTTTGCAAAGTCGCTACTCCACCTAGCCTAAGGGCGTCCTACACTACGTTTATCGAGCCGTAGTCTAAAGTACTGGCTACTACCAAAGAATAATAAAAACCTAATCAGGTATGAATGTATGATACAGACAAGCTTTCTTAAATTTAAAAACCATCAAACCATATCCGACTGTGACCAAAACCAATCCTTTATTTTCATTCTTACTAAAACATTTATTTTCGTTTTTCTCTTATTCCACATAATAGATCGTTCGGAAGATATGTCCCTATTTTTAGTGGTGGAGATGAAATCGAGCGTGAAATGGTTACCACACGAAGCGGTTGTCTCGCGAACAAACGAAATGCCGGATCGCCGTTTGCCGCCGCGCGCCGGGGCGTTTGGCGGAAAATTGGCTAGCACACCACTACATGCACACTAGTGAACTCCAGCTTAATAATAACAATGTATTGAATGTGTGAAACACGAACACGTAACTATCTGATACAAATGTTTGTGCCGCTAGTAGGAACTAGCTGATATAGAAACGAATAATTTGGTATTATATTGGTGTAACGGATTTATTCTTCGACGAAACATAATTTGCTTTAAGTCAGTAGATTTCTAGGGATCCAAAATGTGAGATCCTTAAAAGCAACTCCCTTCCAGATATTCGTACAAGTTCCCAATAAATATATTCAAACAAAATAAGGTATGATATTATACTTTTTTTTTTAAATCTGAATTAGATTTCATTGTATATTTAATTAATGGTTGAGTTATGAGTAAAAGAAGAAACACAACATATGAAATCAAATAATTAAATCGGTT
The DNA here is from genome assembly GCA_947095525.1 of Trisateles emortualis. Lineage (NCBI taxonomy): Eukaryota > Metazoa > Arthropoda > Insecta > Lepidoptera > Erebidae > Trisateles > Trisateles emortualis. The sequence goes on along the minus strand of OX352736.1, from coordinate 10,723,039 downwards.
CTTAAATATACAAAAAAAAACTTTATAATTTTGTAAAGTATTTCTCATCTCAACCCATAAACGTCCCACTGCTGGGCACGGGTCTCCTCCATAAATTTGGAGTGATATTTAACCATAAATAAATAAAAAGAAGAAATTAATCACACAAATAAAAACCATAAAAAGTTTCCGAATTCCAATGAAGTTCGTTAGGCATAAAACTATTAATAGGTATATTGTCCGGTCTGTAGCCTGCAGTTCATATATTAGGTTGATAGAAATCACTTAAAGCGAAAAAGCGCTGCATGAATATACCTTGTGGTTACGCTTGTGTACGCTTCTCTGAAATGTAGTCTCCTTTAATGGATTTCATTGATTTTGCTTGCTTGCATGAGAATAGTGAAGAGTGCCAATTTCAACTTACGGATTTATTGAAATCCATTAAAGGAGACTCGATCCAGAGAAGCGTACGGTCATTGAACGGTTAAGCTTCTATTGACACATGTCCCAAAAATAAAATTGCGTCCTCTAAAAAATGCAAAGCAAATGTAACATTTCAATGGACTAATTACTGTCGGTGTTTTATTAAAACACCGACAGTAATTAGTATCGGCATAGGTATTATAATATTTATTTTATGACTACTGAGGAGATTTCACTACTGAGCGAAATCTACAAAAGTCATAAAATAATAGGAACCTATACTGATAGCTTCCTATTAATACCTACTTACATTAGGAGACAAGATCTAAAAGGGAATGTACATAGATAAATTTAATAAAATACCCTCTTTCTTTTTTTCTTCTCTCTTGATATGGCAATCAGCCGAAGAATTTCTATAAATCTGCCATGGCCGTGTTAGATTCTAGGGCCATGGTAGCCATCAAATAAAAATGGCAAATAATTAAAAATGTTAGAAAACGTAAAAGACGAATCTTCTTATCTTCTGAAAAATCAAAACAATCACTATATCTTGAGTTGTCCCAGATCCCATTGTACAAACAAAGACTGAATACATTGACCTCCAATAAACAAGTCGTTGATTGCGGACTTTCATGTAGGTACTTGGAAAAAAAGAATAAGTCCATAAATTATACCCACTAATCATAAATCGGGGTCTTTGATTTGGAAGACATTACATTATATAATAATTATTATAATTTATTTACTACCTATTTTAAATATCTTATTGAAACCATGTGTATCCATTAATTATAACAGTTGTATGTACTTACAGCTTTTAGAGACTAAATTTCCAATATGAGAAAACCTTAAAAGGAAATTTAGCAGACGAATTTAGATCTATAATCTAAAAGTGTAACTGCTCAAAATGAGTAAGGATGAAGCGACTGATACTGTACAAATGCGATACGCCCTTTCGGCTATTGCCAAGGAAATGCAAAAGTAGGTACTTACTATAATCTTCAACTTTGTCACGCTTCGATCAAATATATCGAAGTTGTCACGATTATGTATCTAATAGTGACTGCACGTGTAGTCTAGCGATTTTAGTGGTCACCTCGCCTTCTATATCGCGCCGAGTATTGTACATTCGATTCCTATACATACCTGCAGGACAAAACTTTGTGTGATTTATAAAGCTTTGTTGAGTCTGGGTGTACAGCTACCTTATGTCTGCAAATTGTATGTTTATGAAGCCTCTCACGACAGAAGGCTCGTTACCTAGTGCGGGAGTTAATTTAAAACACAATGATTTTGTAAAGGGGTCATTTTTGAAAAGTGCTTATTTACAATTGGAATTGGTAAGTTATAAGGTAGGTATATTTAAATATTGTAATAGCTAGTGTTATACCTGCAGCGAAATAAGGAAAAAAACGTGTAAGGATGGACTGCTAACGCATTAGTTTTATGTACTATCGAGTAATTTTGTGTTAGACCACTCATAAATATGTTATGACAACGCAAGAATCTTGTTAATTAAGTGACGCAATGCAGTGACGATACCTGGGGCATCACTCGCTTGTAGACAGCCCAAAACTAGTAGAATAGAATTGTGTAATAGCTTACCCTGGGCAAGAAAACGTTTGCTTTAAAAACGCATTTTCATAATATGAGAAGGTACTCTTAAGACTATGACGAGAGAGAGCACTGTTTGTGGATAGGCTGGATCTTCTAAATATAATATTATGTATAACACTATAATAATTTATTCTTAACTTTTAATAATTTTAACACCTGCCATTAATATCTCTGCATCACCCTAAGGTTGACTGGTAGAAAATGCCTAAGGCATTAAGTCCGCCTCTGTAACTTTGTGCAGGAAGTTTTAAATAAATATAATAAATAAATAAATAAATCTTCTGTACGATCCTCTCACCCGCACCTTTCCACGGAGAGACAGCGTTCCCGGTGCACCCGGACGCTGTCACTAGAATGGATCCTGCGTAGCGCGGGCAGCCGCTAGGTGGACCACTGACGTCAATCAGGTTCCGGTGGTGAAGGTGGGTGTAGGTGCACAGGTGGGTTTTCATTTCCCCTCCACAAAAAAAAATGGTCTTCTGTACGATGGAGGTCCGCTCCCAGTAGGGCTGACTCGTCTGTATTATACTAATTCTTAGAATATTTGTTGCAGATTTCATGATATATCACTAAGCTCAGATTATGATATGCTCAGAAATGATGAAGTTTTAGGTGCACTTCTTAAATACAAAACTACAATAAAGTTAAAGAAAGACCAGATTAGAATGCTCCAGCAAAATCTTAAGACAGCATGTAGTGAGTACCTATTGAATACATAGATACTTATAAACCTATCAATTAAAAATAAAAAAACTCTTGCTTTGTCATTCCACCATACATAATTTAGTGCAGTGCAGGTACAAAATACTAAGATAAGTCCTATTCTTTCTAGTTATTGCTAAAACTTTATCAGCGGCGAAGGCAAATGAGACGGCATCACTTCACAATCAATTAAATCATGCAAGAAATCAATATTGGGATTTGGAGCAACAAGAAAAAGAAAAAACAAGCACCATCTCCACATTACAAGCAGAAAATCAAAATCTTCGTAATAGATTGCAATGTTTTATTAACTTTATTCAACTTGGATACAAGGAGTTACAAAACTGTTGTAATGAACCGATAGAAGATATTCCGAGTCTGAAACAGTTACAAAAGATTGTGTATTTCTGTTGCCAATATTGTGCAGATCATATGAATCTAGAAGAAAAATATAATCAACTTGAACATAAAAACAGATTTATGACCAGCAAGCTTAGTATTTTAGAGAGTCAATTAGATGTTACTACGAATGAGCTACGATGCCTCCGTAATGTTACTCGTAATAATATAAATGTACAAAAAGAGTCTAAAATACCAAACTGTTGTGTCGGTGTCGTACAATCGGAACATCAATTATGTATTGATAATAATAATGGAACAAAGTTCAACGATCAGGCATTAAAAAATAATAAGAAATATTTGGACCTTTCACGTCATTTGAGCACAGTAAAAAAACTGCTTAATGATCAAGATACTCTTATAAATGATTTGAGAACTTTATCGAAAGAATTTAACTAGAAATCATATTAATATATGGAATGGCTTATTTTACATAAAATAAATCAAACATTTTCAATTCGAATTCAATTTTTAAACGTCGAGTACTTACCTACATAAGTACGTAGGTATTTATAATTTGTCTGTGTATTTGTGTCCGAGATTTCAATGTTTGTAAAACCCTAATTAATATATTAGTGGGATTTAGTCTGTTTATTTCCGCATTTTTATTATTACTGCATTATTTTTATTATGACTGCCTCGATGGCTCAATGGTCGATGTGTGTGGCAGCTGATCACGATGTCCGAGTTTTTTTTTTTTTTTTTTTTTTTTTACCCCATACAACTATTATCACAGGGTAACCTAATACAATAGTGTAGTTACAAACTATATACATATAAACTTAACATTAGTTCGAGTCACGGGTCGGGCCAAAAGTTGATATTGGGTTTTTCAGTCAAGAAATTCACAGTAGATGCATCACACATTATAAAGGTACTTGGCGCCTGGTGGTCTGTGATACAGGTTTTACCTACTTCCTACTTCAGACACCAGACTAACAAAGGAACGAAGATTGCTGTATCTGTATTGTACCTATAATTTATTAACGTTCTTATCTTTGTGAAGGAGTGAAATAAATTTAATCTTAGCAGTTTGAGGACCCTGGCCTATATACACATGAAATTCCGGAAATACTGCACAGCTGGTTCAGTGGCATAAGTAGTTACCTACCCATTTACTACTGCGCGGCACGATGTGGGTTCGATCCCCACACAAGACAAAAATAATGTGATCCATCAATTATTGACTTAGTCACGACAGAATCTCAATAACTCTGTCACTAGGTTGGCCACTAACCAAACGATAAGAAGAAGAATTGACTTAGTCTGGGTGTACTTTGTCTATTAAGTATTCTATGACTTTATGTCTGTTAATTGTATGTTTTAAAAGTCCCCCGCAACTCACGGTTTGTTACCTAGTGCGGGAGTTGTCTTTTTCAAAAAGAAGAAAAAAAATAATAGAAAATACCATAATGAATCTAAGCGGTTCAGCCAGATGTTAGTAGATTCGAGATTTGAAATCATGGGCAAAACTTTAATACTCAGGTCAATTTTGAATACTCTTTGGCTCTTGGTATATTGCTCACCTCACATAAAAAGAATAGAGGTCAATGGATTTCCTTTGATAACATTAGTATGTCAGAAAAGGAGTTATAAGGTTTTTAAAGGGTCGGCAACGCGTGAGTGACACCCCTGGTGTTGCAAACGTCCATAGGCTACGGTAACTGCTTACCATCAGGCGGGCCGTATGCTTGTTTGTCACCTTGGTAGTATAAAAAAAAAAAAAGTGTCAATTCAATTCAATGTCACTATTGACATTTGACAGTTTTGTTTGACTTTTGCCTTTTATCAATAAAATAACCGCGGCACGCGGCTCGCATAATGTGTAACAGCGATACGGTGATACTATATGGTTTATACATCTAATATAATATTAGATTCATTCTAAATATATGCCTTGTGTCACTAGTCCATTTTGGTTGCTCAAAGTTTATAAACGGATTGAAAAACAGTGCATCTTTTCTTTGGACACATACCGGTTCATAAGTAATAATACTAAGATGTCTTTAGAAAAAGCTAAGCAAGTCGCCGCAAACATTGCAGTGGATAGATATGTGGAAAACAATTTCGTCTTGGGCATTGGCAGCGGATCGACTGTCATATATGCTGTACAACGTTTGGTAGAACGAATCCAACAAGAAAATTTAAAGGTGACCTGTATTCCTACATCTTTTCAAGCAAAGCAGCTTATTACTAAAAATGATCTGATCCTTGGTGATCTCGACAGAAACCCCGTAATTGATCTAACGATCGATGGAGCCGATGAAGTCGACGGTAAAATGACACTAATCAAAGGTGGTGGTGGTTGTTTACTACAAGAAAAAATAGTCGCCTCGTGTTCGAAAAAACTCATCGTTATTGCTGACTACACTAAAGACGCTAAGAAGTTGGGCGACAGATATAAGAAAGGAATACCTATTGAAGTTGTGCCAATGGCTTATGTACCTATTAAAAATAAGATAGAGACCATGTATGGAGGTAAGGCAGAGTTACGCAAAGCTGTAGCTAAAGCTGGTCCTGTAGTTACTGATAATGGTAACTTTATCCTGGATTGGACATTCACTGACCAAAATTTAGATTGGGAGATAGTTAACCAAAAAATCACTATGATTCCTGGAGTTGTTGATACTGGTCTTTTTGTCAATATGTGTTTTAAGGCATACTTTGGTATGCCAGAAGGTCATGCTGTTGAGAGAGATATCAATTCAACACAGGAGATCCACTGAATAATAAATGGATTAAATTTTCCATTAATAAGGCATAGAATGTCAATATCAAATCTTAAAAAAAGGCTCTGGTGAGAAAATCACTACAATTTCACCCTAAGGCAATATTTTTATACCGTTCAGGTATTCTTTACATAGTTGATGTCAGTTATCGCAATAAAAAGTTATCCTATATGCTATTCCAGACTATAATATAATCTATCTCTGTGCCAAATTTTTTTCTTCTTCCCTTCAGTAGTTTTTGCCTGAAAGAGTAACAAACATCCTTACAAACTTTTGCGTTTTTATAATTAGTAGGATTATACAGATTGATGGTTGCATAACTCTACAGATTCGGGTTCAAACTATTTGCAGTATTGGTGTTCTATGCATTGTTATTTATTATTAAACTCATATAATTTTAAGCTAAGTTTTTATTAAAAGTAAATTTGGAAAGTTTATATATAAATGTATTTTAATATTATTAAGGTTTTTCATCAAAATGATTGGAAGTCTTAATCATAATTTTTTTATTTTCTCTGTAAAAATATCATGGGATTTATATAAACTGAATTTATTTGTAGCTCCAATACTAGGATGATAATGTTTGTTGTCTATGCTATATTTATGTCTAAGAGAAATTCAAAGATTTTATTAAAGGTTTGTCAACTTTAAAAAAATCTATGAAATTATTTTTCTTTATTAACTCCATTGATCTAACATTTGTAAATTTTGTATTTAAAATATATGCACATATCCATCAATATTAACTCATGTAGCTGTGTAAATGATTGATTGAAGAAGGCTGCAGCAGTCATAGACCATTTTTTGGAAATACAATGAGATCCTGTGCCTCGGAAAGCATATAATGCTGTTGGTCGAGCACATTATCTATTTGGTGGTATTGGGTTGCTATCCAACAAAAAAATTGAGAGAGAAATGTAATAGAGTATTTATGCAGAAATAGCTAATCTCTGTTGAGATTGGGCACTATAACCAAAATTGGTCTGGAGTATTATTGTTACAGATTTTTTTTGTTTCCTTTCCTTTTTTACAAATGAATATCCAGCCAGTTAGCCAATACCGCGGCTCTGTGGTTGAAGGTGGCACTCTACTGAATGACACCATACACAGTAGGCATCTCCAGATATCTGTGTATCTCTGTGTTTCTTAGAAACCATATTGTTATAGATAAATATTGTTTTAATTTACTTTGAATGTGAATTTGTTACTTAGATTGTAGTCACTAAGACAATAATGTCATTATCTATTCTTTTTAAGTACCTACCTACTTAAAGATCAAATCAATGTGTGACATTGAACCCAATTTAAGAACTAAATCTGAACATTTGAACTGATAAGCTTGACTGATAAAAATGATTCTACTATTAAAATTATTGGGTAATTTTAGATGATATGGAATAATAAAAACAAAATATGACTTAGTACAAGTTATATTTCTTTTGTACAAGTGACAGAATAGACCTATTTATTTCAAGATCTATACTGCAACATCCTTATAGCAATATTTTTACGATCCTTTAAACTAAGTAGGTAATGAAGTTGACAAATTCCAAATTAAGATCGGAAATAAATCGCTAAAAGGTTGTGATGTTAAACCATACTTGCTTCCCTAGCACCATGAAATAAATTTAAAAATCAACTGGGAGTACTACAACTAGGTCACAAGTTGATTGTGTCCCATTTCTTAGTGCATCAAGCTCACAGAGCATTTATATTATCTACTGTCAATGAATAAATTGAATTGCTTGAAATAAGAGATAGGGGAAGTGAATTGAGAATGTCATTTTTAAAGCAATTTATCTTTAAACTTAATTTGGATTTTAGGGGAGACATTTTCAACCAATTTCAAATTGGGATCGAAAATTAACCGCTATAGGCGTCTTGGCATGGTCGACCATGCTAGCCTTTTGTCTCCACTGGGGCCGAGCCCCAGGTGTGGGATAGAATAGGCTAGCAAAACATCATCAACCTATAGCATGCGTCAGACCGATAGTCCAGACCCCGATTTTCGATGTCACCATATTTTCATACTTTCTAGTTACTGCCATAATGCCAAAATTCATTTCATTTTTTCATTTGTGGCGTTCATAGCCGCAGGTGCACTCGGTGTTCGGTAAACGATCAGCGAGTTAAGTGGCAGGTAACCCGCATAGTGGTATTTCATCTGAGCGTCTCCATGCTTCGGAGGGCACGTTAAGTCGGTCCCGGCAGTTAACAGTCACTACTAACTCTGTCACCAGGTTGATCACTACGCAAACGATAAGAAGAATAAAACAAATATAGCATGTTATTTTTTATTACATTTAATTAAGTAACACCCATAGGGATTTGCTTTGGCAATATTAATAGATATTGGTAAAATAAATCTTGAGGTAGAACATTCATACATAGAGTTAATCATTTATAGACAAGGAACTCAAAACCATGTCAATAATTGGATCTGATGTAGATCTATAGAATTAAGTTGTTCAAATATGAACTTGATCCTTTTTGGTATATCATTATATAATATTAGGTACATAATAATACATACATTGTTATCTTTACCCATTGGAATGTATTCCATTTAAAATGCTATTAAAATCATACAAACAATATTTGTCGTTTTTTAATACTGTAATATTTAATTAATTAAAACCCCCATCTATTTGCTATCTACTTAAATTTCTATTTAATCTAATCCAAAATCTCCAAAACTAGCAATTTTTTGCTATTTAAAATATATTTAGGATTAAATTAATTATTAATTTTGTTTTTTTTTTGTTGTTTTAGGAACATAATGGTACATTATCTTTATTTAAGTATCTATATCAACATGACCACTGCTTAGGTACTGCATAATTTCACCAGATCACTGACAACAATCTTTTCTTTTTAAAAAGACAACTCCCGCACTAGAGAACAAGCTCTGTGTCGCGGGGGACTTTACAAACATACAATTAACGGACACAAATTACACCCAGACTCAGAACAATTCTTTGTAGGTCACACAAAGTTTTGTCCTGCGTGGGAATCGAACCCACAACCTCGTGCACAGCAGGCGCATATTGCGGCCAATGGACCACCAAGGCAGTCAAACAATGGGAGTAGGTAGTTTGATTTTTGTTGCAAGTCTAATTTAATATGATCTTGGTTTGTTGATGTTATATCTTTATTTTTAACCAACGAAAACATGGAGGTTTTCAACCCTATTGTTATTTGTTTTGAAATCCTATTGTTGTTAATAATTTCATTTGTCAAAATAGGCTTTATAGACATGGAATAATGTATAAATATAATATCACACCTATTTTACTCTACTTTGAGTAGAGAAAATTCAATTTTCTTTCTTTTTAAAAAGACAACTCCCTCACTAGGACACAAGCCCTGTGTCGCGGGGACTTTACAAACATACAATTAACGGACACAAAGTATACCCAGACTTGGGACAAACATTTATGGGTCACACAAATTTTTGCCCCGTGTGGTAATCGAACCCACAACACTTCGGGCAGTGGTAAATAGCGAGGTAACCACATAAGCCATTGGACCAAACGTGCAGTAAAATTCAATACAGTAAATATAATAAAGTGGTAATTTTAATACAGTGGTCATTTTGATGTTTGTTTTATAATGTCCTTATATACCTAAAAGATTTATTATAAACTATACATTTACAGAAGAAAAATAATATTATATAGATAAAGAAATTGTAGAGAGAGACGCTATGATTTGCTGTGCTTTCATATTGTGATAGGTTACCAGCTTAACTACAGGTACTATTGGTAACCTACTGTCTAAGTTATTGTTACCTAAGTGAAATTTATTATTATCAATACAACTATGAAACATTGATTAAAATAAAACTACACATTGAATACCTACCACTAAAGAGTTTTGTTTGTTTATTAGAGCCTTCATTCTAAGTATGTGTGTTGAAAAATAGCTGGAGTTATAAAACAAGACTTTGGTTATAATAACACACTAAATGTCTGTTATTTATGGCAAATATGACAAATTAAAAGATTCAGCCACTGCCTGCATTATTGAAACATAATCACAATTTTAATAATACATAGCTGCTTTGTAATGACTTTTTAATAGAAATTTAAATTTTTCATCTAGCTACTGAGAAAAAAATATATTGATTCTTCTATATTATCTATTCATAAAAATGACTTAAATTAATTAAGAGAGCAACATTAAATTAACCTAATTATTTTAGCTATGCAGTAAGTATATTCGCTGTTGAAAATAGTAGCATTTGTGCACCATAGAAAAATAGGCTTGATATAGGTATCTAATAGAGACTAGTTTTCTTCATGATACGGAGAAATTCATCCTGATTAATTTCTCCATCACCATCTCTGTCAGCCTCATCAATCATTTCATGCAGTTCTTCATCAGTTAAGTTCTCCCCAAGTTCCTTTGCCACTCGTTTTAAGTTTTTGAACGATATTTTGCCTGTAAAGTTACAATAAAAAAGTGTAAGTAGCACAATTAAATTCATAGTTACTGTTTATAATACCTGTCCATGGTTTTTAAATAAGAATATATTCTAGCTTCAACCATCAAAGCTGCATCATGCAGGTAATAACAGCAATACCGCTACTAATAATAATAATAAACTCAACCTCCAGATTTCTCGGTAAGTTATCAGGAGGTTGAGTTTCTCATTGGACCACAATAAAATTATACAGAAATAGATATTATTTCATACTAAATTGTCTATGTTTATAAAAATATGTATACTTTTTAATCTTACTTATAATTTATATTTTTTCAATAGCTCACTACACATGTCAAGAAACCGTTAAGTGTTGTGGGTAGATGCATTAAATAAATTAAGAATTAGATTTTAATGTAATGAGTGAGGTGTTTTCATCACTAATAATTGTGTTATTGTAAAGTTGAGTATAACACTGTCCTATACCATACTTATAACAACATTTTATATGCCGAAAATACAGGCTCTACAAACAACCATCAATAATCCAATGTTAATTTCAGAACTGAAATATATATACACTCATATAGGCCTCTTCTTCTAACAGTCAGATTGTCTTTAACATACTCTGTGAAGCATGGATATATTCCGATGAAATAGCACTATGTGGTCACCCAGGTTAACGCACCCTCTATAGCTTAACCTGCTGATCTTTAGATACCTACTGATTAGCAAATGTCCACTAGCTATAAGTACCTCATTAGATAGTAATAATATAAAAAAATACCTACCTGTTTCATCATCATCAAATAACTTGAATGCCTTCATTATTTCTTCCTTAGTATCCTTCTCTGCCATCTTGACGGTCATCAGTTCAAGAAAGTCTTCAAATGAGACTTTGCCATCTCCTTTATCTATTTCCGCTATCATCTTCTTTATTTCTTCTTTCTTTGGTTCAAACCCAAGTGCCCGGATGGCTACTTTTAACTCTTTTGAGTCTATTTTCCCTGTATTCTCCGTATCAAATAAATCAAATGCTTCTTTGATATCCCTTCTTTGTTCTTCTGTTAATTCGAACTTGGGGCCTGACTTCTTACGAACACCTGCGTTACTTGAAGTCACTGCTTTCTTCTGGACGTTAGCTACGGCAGTAGCCTGTAATATCAATATATAAGACAAATTTTATGAAAGATATTTAGGGTGACGTGTCGTTTACAATAACTACTTCGGATAAGTATTATGACACTAATTTAAGCACATATCCGAGATATTGATGCTAATGATTTATAGTAAGCATGTAGCGACAAGTGTACATAATAAATCAATACTATGTTAGGACCCACCATTATGATAACTTTAGGATTAAACTCGGTTCTGAATCCGAAAAATAAAATATTGAATATATATATTAAAAGGTATGTATCATTTCTTTATTTCGCCGGTGTCGGTTATTGATCCAACTTCTATTTATATTTTTTATTCCAATAACCATAACAATACAACAAAATATCTCGATTGTTGACATTGGCTGACAATTCAATTTGACATTGACAGCTGGTTTGAGCTGATTTCTGATGGCTGATTATATCGAATAGGTAGGACGGTAGGACCTTATCGAATTGTAATCTTTGTAAACTTAAATTATGTTTTACGTTTTATAAGATTATTAAAGATTTTATAATAATAATAGTAACCCATATATGTCCCACTGCTGGTCACGGATAGATTTTATTAATTGCTTGTTAATTGTATGTAAATCTAGTGATATCGTTCGAAAATTCGTAAAACGAATAAGAAAGAGTAGTCAAAATAAAATAAACAGACTGGTGTCATGGCACAAGTTATCTAAAAACTCAATAAATTAATTTAAAGCAACAAATAATAACTCGATGATTTCAATCTTATTTATTCGAACAGGTTCAACAAGGTTGGCAACAACAACTGTACGTCACTAGACTGCCCACACCGGAAACAGGAACATTTCAAATCAAAGAGCAGTATTTTAAATAGTGAACTGAATTTAAGCGGTTATCACATGCAATTAAGTACTTTCGGGGTACACATTTTAAGTCTAAATTTAAGTACTACTTGAAAAGTGCTTTTACACATTAGATGAGTTTTTTAAGTGTAAGACATGAATATTGTGTATAAACTATTGTAATGATGTATTGCTTTGTGTAATTTAAATAATCGCATTCCTTCCAAAGGTGAATATGTCGGGCCACTTCTGTTGTCTGTCATCTTTTGTACCATATTCTGAGCGAATAAATATCTTAAAGAGTTATATTGACTAACGCATTTAAATTTTGCGTAATAACGTCAAACGATGAGTGTCGAGTTTTAGTGGGTAGTACCTACAAAGTAACTAATCAAACAGATCGGCCTACTGTTCGTTTAACAGCGTTTTTTAAGTAAAATGTTATCTCAAGTAACCTACTAAACCTAGTGAATTTGTATAAGCACAGTGTATGAATTCACGTGCAGTACATTAGAAAGAACGATCAAATGAATTAACTACATTTATGAAAACTATTACATAATAGACTTGTGTGGTGTTCCTGAGCACCTTTTTGTTTGGTGGATTGTTGTACCTAATCAGTGTACCGCCAAATATTAAGAAATATGGAAATTACTGTAAAACACCAAAATCTATCAGGTACTTATCTACCGACATTTTTTATTGGCTATATAGGCACGCTCTAGTAATTTATTTCTCGTTCGTTTAGAGCATTGTTTTTATGTCGATTTGCCTTGCATACTTGTTCATAATTTACAATAAAAATAGGAACGCCATGCTAATGTTTTCGTTTTTTATAAATTTCGCCGTTTGCAACATTTACGCAATCATGCAGATTTTATAGGAAATACATATACAGCCTTTTTTAACCTAGTTATTTCCTTAAACGATGCATTAATTACTCAATTTTCCGTTAGTAGGTAAAAATATCTTTTTTAATTCGGTTTTTCTAAATATTTTTCTTCCTTTCTTTTTATTCACGCCTTTTTTTCTGTTATTGCTGCAAATTTATATGGACTTGTCGAGTGCCATAAAAGATGGAATGAATAATAATAAATTAATAAAAATAAAAAAATAAAAAAGCCTTTTATTTCTTACAATTTACAAAATACATTCTTTGATTGGTATTGATAACTATTCATTTAATGTAAAAACCCCAGTTTGGGTGAAGGCCTGCTTGGTCCCAACCTTGGATGGAATGAATACCTAAATATATAGATTATGACGAAATTCTGGAGTACCATAACTACCATATCAACATAAATAATGTAGATATGGCATGTGCGCATTTGCACATCTAAAGCTGAACCTAAAATGTATATTTTGATCTTGGTATTTTGTACGAAATCGATAATACGAAAATATGTGTAAATAAGAGTGTGGTACTATGTGGGTAGGTAAGAAAAACGATTTACCAGTATATACAGGTAAAATACTAGGTTAAAAAAAATACCAGTCTGTCACTGTTACAAGATGTCGGAAATACCTTTTACAAAAATACATGTTACAAAAATACTAGGCATACCGCATAACTGTGACATCGGAATCCGCACATCTGCAGGCAGAATCAGCACAACGCTGTTGCTGCCTGCGGATGTGAAACAGCGCAACCTGATGTTAATTTTTGTAACTAGATATTATATTTTATTTATTTATTTAATGTATGTATATTAATTCGTATAGTTGCGTTATTTTCTGTTATCGGCACAGTCCATATCTTCAACATTTAGGGAACTATAGGTTTATTTGTTATACAATTAAGTTGTAATACCTTTAATTATGTAACTGTTTGTTTCCTTTAATTATATAAAATATTATTTCAAATCTAATCTCTATCAATATGCAAAAAGTGGAAGCGATACTAGGATTCGAACTCGGCACCATCGCATTAATTTAATGAATTACCAGATTAATACATAAAAAATTACTTAGTCTTGAATTTGTAATAATAATTATATTATTATAGATTAACGCTTTTCTTATTTTCTTGCTTTTCTTTCTTAATCCGTGTGGTGACGGATTAAGAATATAACCCCTTTCGATCCCGAGGGTGTCGTAAGAGTCGACTAAGGGAGTAAGTCTAGCAGACAATATCCACCGCAAGAGAAGGAAAACTCGAAACAAAACCCTATACCAACCCGTCTGGCCAGCGTGGTATAGTAGGCTATTATCCCTCCAAATGTTTGGAGGAGACCCGTGCCCAGCAGTGGGACGTTTATGGGTTGAGATGATGATGATGAACGCTTTTCTTTATTAATAAACCAAAAATTATGAAATACGAGTAATATAAAAACCAGCAACAAAACAGTTACTGAAACTGGGATTCGAACCCGGTCCTATCGAGTTATAGGGCCTTTTTTTAGCTTAGCAGTTACGTTGCACCTAGTATTTCCTGTAACAGGTATTTTTAAATAACAGTCACTGTTATAACTAGTATCATGACCCAACTCTATTATATGGCAGTGAAAGCTGACTTTTAAGACACTTCTAGTATTTTCGTCTGTGCGCTGATACGGCGGCCTGCGGTCTATAAGTTTGTCAGCTAGTAACTACAGCATATTGGTAGTGTAAGATGCGTAGGAGGACTGGACAGGGTAAAATAATAAGCATGATGTATTAAAAACAATATTGAATTTTATTCATCATAGTATATAAATAATAGACGGTATTTTGTTCAGGGAGCCGACGGCATAGTTCCGATAGACTTCATGAGGTGGTAGCAGTGCGGCAGCCTGCTGCGGTGTCCTATCTTCTGTAGCGTGGCGGCGGCCTGCGCGAGCATGCCGGCGCGCTCGCCCGGCGCCGCCAGCACGGCGGCCGGCAGGTGCTTGCACGCCATGTACAGCGCCACCGCACGCTCGCCGTCTCCACCACCACCTTCCAAGGCTCGTTCTGAAACAAATCACACAATATTAATCGCAACGTTTGTTTATTAAACAGGTAAGAACATTAACATAATTGACTAAGAGCAAGTTTATTCTACCTTTTCCACAAATAATAGACGAGCGATTAAATCGTGGTCGCAAGCTTCCGTCCAGGAGCTGTTGTGTGCGGCGAGGTGCTGCACCAGCCATCATTCGGCACACTGCTGATTGCAGGAATACTCTAGATGTTACCCACTGAAACAATTTTGAAATCAGGGTTAAGAAATTTCTATGTTAAAGATGTGTAATAATGTCGTCTTCTAATACACAGCACTTGCACTCTCGTACAACAACATACCAGCCTTCGCCCGTGCTGATCCCCAGCACAGCACTTGCACACTTGTACAATAACATACCGGCAAGTTCTGGGAGAGCCTCCGCAGCGAGTGCAGGTCGCGCTGGAAGGCGCGCAGCTGCGCGTGCGGCGCGGGCGCGCTCGCCCCGCGCGCCGCCGCCTCCCACACGCCCGCGCGCACCTCCAGCACCCAGTCGCAGCACAGCACTTGTACACTTGTAGAACAACATACCGGCAAGTTCTGTGAGAGCCTCCGCAGCGAGTGCAGGTCGCGCTGGAAGGCGCGCAGCTGCGCGTGCGGCGCGGGCGCGCTCGCCCCGCGCGCCGCCGCCTCCCACACGCCCGCGCGCACCTCCAGCACCCAGTCGCAGCACAGCACTTGTACACTTGTAGAACAACATACCGGCAAGTTCTGTGAGAGCCTCCGCAGCGAGTGCAGGTCGCGCTGGAAGGCGCGCAGCTGCGCGTGCGGCGCGGGCGCGCTCGCCCCGCGCGCCGCCGCCTCCCACACGCCCGCGCGCACCTCCAGCACCCAGTCGCAGCACAGCACTTGTACACTTGTAGAACAACATACCGGCAAGTTCTGTGAGAGCCTCCGCAGCGAGTGCAGGTCGCGCTGGAAGGCGCGCAGCTGCGCGTGCGGCGCGGGCGCGCTCGCCCCGCGCGCCGCCGCCTCCCACACGCCCGCGCGCACCTCCAGCACCCAGTCGCAGCACAGCACTTGTACACTTGTAGAACAACATACCGGCAAGTTCTGTGAGAGCCTCCGCAGCGAGTGCAGGTCGCGCTGGAAGGCGCGCAGCTGCGCGTGCGGCGCGGGCGCGCTCGCCCCGCGCGCCGCCGCCTCCCACACGCCCGCGCGCACCTCCAGCACCCAGTCGCAGCACAGCACTTGTACACTTGTAGAACAACATACCGGCAAGTTCTGTGAGAGCCTCCGCAGCGAGTGCAGGTCGCGCTGGAAGGCGCGCAGCTGCGCGTGCGGCGCGGGCGCGCTCGCCCCGCGCGCCGCCGCCTCCCACACGCCCGCGCGCACCTCCAGCACCCAGTCGCAGCACAGCACTTGTACACTTGTAGAACAACATACCGGCAAGTTCTGTGAGAGCCTCCGCAGCGAGTGCAGGTCGCGCTGGAAGGCGCGCAGCTGCGCGTGCGGCGCGGGCGCGCTCGCCCCGCGCGCCGCCGCCTCCCACACGCCCGCGCGCACCTCCAGCACCCAGTCGCAGCACAGCACTTGTACACTTGTAGAACAACATACCGGCAAGTTCTGTGAGAGCCTCCGCAGCGAGTGCAGGTCGCGCTGGAAGGCGCGCAGCTGCGCGTGCGGCGCGGGCGCGCTCGCCCCGCGCGCCGCCGCCTCCCACACGCCCGCGCGCACCTCCAGCACCCAGTCGCAGCACAGCACTTGCATCAACTAAACAACAACATACAGGCGTTACACATTTTCACTGGTGCGATGTCTTCCAACACGAATAAAAATATTAATAAATTCACATTTTTCACATCAAATTTTAGTTTCATTTCTGTCTCCCAGCCAGTATGGCTAAAGGTCATGCACACAGGTAACGGCACCGCTCAAACCCAGCGATAAACTTGTAATTTAATTTGATCTTTAGATCTATGTCGTAAAAGATATTTCATAAAATCCATATTTAATCCGCCGACTCAAGAAACCGAAAAAATTAAGACAGCGCCGTGCTACGGCTTAGAATTCAAAGGTTATGGCACACTATACCGGTACCGACACTGTAACGGCACTAGTGTCGGTACCGGTATAGTGTGCCATAACCTTTGAATCCTTTTAACGTTACCACACTCAATGACAGTAAGCCAGCTAGACAAAAAGACCCCGAGTGCTTTGAAGCGACAGGCGAAAGATTATTCCATTGCATTCGTTTGCCAGGTTTTTTTTTGTTCAAATATGCTCGCGTGGGTATCCACTACTGGTGTTTTTATGTTATTTCGAATATAGAAATACTTATTTTAAACTACCCAGACTTCCTCAAATACAACATTTTATCGTCTTACGCTAACATTAACCCGTGCCGACAGGGCTCTCAAGATTTTAAAAATGCTTTTTGACCCTATCTGTTATGTAGCTAAATTAATTGAAATATTTATATTTTATAGAAATAATAATTAAAAACAAAGTTAGTAAATTGGGTTTTCATGATCTCCTCCTGGAGATAATGAAAACCCTATTTACTAACTTTCTGACTGATTTGAACTGATTGAATTATCTATTGAATATTATTTTCTTAGGAAAGAAAATAATAGATAATTCAATAAGTTCCCGAATCGTCACGTACAATGGACTTTAGCAGTTCTTCATCATAAAATGTCAACAATTATTCTATTATAAGTTGCTACGTCTTGTGATTTGGTGGATTTTTGTTTCGCACACATTTTAAAACTACATAGTTCATAAACATGATAGCGGCAAGCAAAGAGTACTACTTAATTCCTTGTCTGTTTTTGTTCTAAAAGTACACGAGCTCCTTTCAATCACCCTGTATTAGAGGCATTTGTCACAGCACATTATTTGTAATCGAGATTCAAGTCATAACTGGTAGAGCTCTCCAGTTCGAGCAAAGCCAGAAGTTGTTCCTTTTCTCCAAATGGAATAAGAATTGGCAGGCGTTCATCTTTAGGACTTACGCGAGTCCAGGTAATCATTTTCCATCCCAGTGAGCAGTCACCATTTCAGGCATATTATTTTGTAAATCTGATTTCATAGCTTCCGCTCTTTCTTTTCTATTCTCTGTGCGAATATTTGAGACGTCGATAGCAAGGGTTCATTAAAGCTTTCATCAGAGCAAGTAAGGTTAAGTGTGATGTAACGATAAACCCTAGAAACATTGGTCAAGTCTTTTTTCCTATTTTTGAAATTTTCCTCTTACCCTTTCTTCTTTCTCGGCTAACTTCATGTCTATACCCGCTTAACATCCAGGATGCCCTGGTTTTCTTTGTTTTTGTAAAAGTATTCTATCTTCCGCTTTAATCATCCGTTCGAAAGCATCGGCTTTTTCAAATAAATTGTTTTTAAAGGCATCCTCACGGCGCTCGTAAAAATCTTGCAAATTTTTACAACTCTCGCCAAGCATAGTGAAGAACCACAATATTTTTTTACACAGGTGCAGTTCTGGTAGGGATTCTAGCTTTTTACCAGAATATAATACACCCCCGAACGATAAGATTTGCGTTTACACTAACTGTTAATTTAGCTTTGCGAATGTTAAAAAAAGTACTGTTAAAACCTGCTGGTTAGATGGTAACTTTACGCCTGTTATGTGATAATTTACGTCAACAGCCAAGAAAATACTTTTTTTTCTTTACTTCTTAATTCTATTCTCATCTTTTTAAATATAAAACAATGTGTGTTCATTACGAGAATAACTGAGAACAAATGACAAATAACCGCGCAATCTGTGTAAACATGTTTCCATGGAGTCGGCACGGGTTATCGTACTCCAAATAAGGTTCCGGGTGTTTTAGGAGCAAATGAAAAATAAGGGACACCCTAATATATATTCGTCGATTATTCCATATAATGCAACATCATCATCCTATCGCAGACCACTGTTGGACATAGGTCTCCCCAATAATAATAATAATATAATGCATAGAATTGTTTATTGGTGCAAGCATTTCAAACACACTAAACCAATTATTGTGAAAATATTCGTCATTCCATAAATTTATAACACTGGTGCATTCATTAAGTCCGTAAATAACAAAGCGAGTTATCAAAAAGCAAAACTATAACTACATACATAATATAATTACAAAAGAATCAAAAAATAAAAAACCATGCAAATAAAACAGCTTCGATGCGACGATTGGAACTAATGCAAGATTTGCCTTGTAGTAATATTGCACAACTCATATAAACCAGTGCAATGCAACTACAATGCACTCTCGTAATAGTCATGTAACTTCTTCAATACTGAAAACCATCTATAAAAGCTGAAATAAACATTAAATATATTATCATAACATGCCATACAATTCAAATTCAATAATAGAAAATATAAAACAATGGAGAATTCTTCTTCATGCAGGCTTACTCACGATGATTTCCAACACCAATTCATAAATCAGGCAATAACTAACTAAAGGACATAGATTATATTATTATAAAACTACTACAGGCACAACATTCTCTATCCAAGATAATATGCATTACTGAAGGTGTTTATTTTATAATTTTAACACTAGATGGCGGGACAAAGCGTGATGTTACAACGCCATCTAGCGGATAGCGGTGTAGATCTAAACAAACAAAATTGAAGTGTCTGTTTGTTATATTAAATCAACATGCTTTTTACTAAATGCATAATTATGAATATCTACACTAGAATACATAAGTGAGGCTAATTCCGCGCAAAAAATATGAAACTGTGAATGAAATTCGATTCAATACTGAATTAAAAATGTCAAAAAATATTAATCTAAAAACTTACCATCATCAACTGTGTTGGTTTTCTGCAGCAATAGTAAGCCAATGAATCAGCTAATCTGGTTCCAGCGATGTCGCAAACCTGATATGTAAACATAAACACATGTATTTTGATTTGTAAGACTGCCGAGAGTATATAAACACACTATAATAAACTGAGCATTGTTTAGTATGTAAATACATAACATGTTGGAGCACGTTTGATGAATGTATCCTAATTATACAATGGTAATTTATAATCCAACTTTTCTATCTGTGCAGCTGTCATTATTAAGATTGCACCATGTTGGTTGCATGCAACAAAAAATTCATGATAGTAAATCATTTTGATTAATAGGTATGTACAGTAATGAGAATAAAAATATTTTTTATTATATCAAAGAGGGATATGGATACTAAAATAGCGCAGACGAAACGAAAGTGCAGACCGTACTGACAGGGACAGGCGCCTGTGGAGAGGTAGGAAGAGAAGCGGGCTGGTGCATTCAATCATTCCAACCTAACGATTTTGACAGCTACAAAAATTGGGTTATATATGGGTCATTATGGCACAACCTCCAATAAGAACTGAACTGTCATCTAGAAATCTATAATTACTTGTCCTGACTGACCGAACAGATTTATCCATGCAGAGCCTAAACCGCTGGAGGATTCTAATCTTGAATGATGTTCAAAGTTTTATATAACGACTGAATGTTGGTTAAGTTCGATATTCGCTTGGTGCTATGGTTTTCAAGATACAAGGCGGCAAGATGAATGCTCATATTGGCAACACTAATACCACATTACATACACTTTATCTACATACTTTTTTTTTTACTACTAATTTTATAAAAGGTACAATTACCGCAGTAGATTTCAATTAGGTGATCGACATGACATCTGTTCATTATTGTTTTGAGTTTTAAAGTTCTAGATGTCCGAATTAACTATTTTTGCTCTAAAGCCTAGCGATATAAAAAGAAGTATAGTGTAAAAGCATAGATACCTTGAGTGAGTATGGTTTCTGACAAATAAAGTAGTTGACTGGCAACAAAATAAAAGTTTAGAATAAACGCGTACCTTCAGTGGGTATGGTTTCTGACAAAAGCACTAGTTAGTCGACTGGTAACAAAATAAGAAAAAAATAAAAGCATATTGAGTGTGGTTTCTGACAAATGCACTAGCTAAATGACAATGAAATATATTATTTAAAATTCAAAGTCGACTGACATATCAAACCCACAGACGATAGTACAGGTTCGAAAGACATCAAATTTAGAGAGTTTGTTCTTTGTGAGGGTGAAATAGGGGGTTGCATTTTCTATGTTAATTTTTATTTTCTAGGTAGATTGATTCGAAAATTTAGTACACATACTCTTCAATTGAAATTACTAAACATGTGTATCAAAATTATCCTACAACAGAGACAAATAGGGCTTCGAAGAGTGACCCAGGGTATATGGAGTGAGAGTATTTATTATATTATTATTTACCAATGAATAAGTACTACGTACATATGGGACACTTTTATTTTTAAATAATATAAATGCGAATGTTCGGATAAATGGAACGACTGAGCAGATCCGGATGAAATTAAACACAGAGATAAATTACTGCCACGGGCAAAATCTAGTAAGTAAGTCAGTAAAAACTGACAAACACTAGTTGACGATTAAAAAGGAGCGTAGATATCTTGAGTGAATATTGTCTCTAACAAATGCACTAATAGACTTGCAATAAATAAGAATATAGAACAAATGCGTACCTTAAGTATAGTTTCTGCCGTCCGATGGTAGGAATCTTCATCTCGACACTGAGCGAGGCTCAATAGTCCGCGCCGGCTTTTGTATGCCATGTGCAGTGCCCTGCGAATAATAGTACAATAGCAATATTTTCATCCAATGATGTTTATACTATGAAAGACAATAGTTATTAATACAACAACTATAAACTATACCGATTTGTTTTATAAACACAAGAGCGTGACTAGAATTTATAAGTTTTGAGCTCGTATGAGAATCTTCTCATTGTTCATTAGACTGTTGTTGGTCATTTATTTCTATAATGTGTGTCATGGTTGGTAGAGTGAAAATTATATCGTCTGTGGTAAGGGTAAAACTGGTAAAGCAACAAGATGCTAGTAGACTGTTGTTGCTAATTTATTTAAATATTGTGTGTTTCTGGTTGATGGCGCGAAAATAATTAAAATCGATATAATATCGTCAGTGGTGAGGTAAAACTGCTAAAGCGATAATGGTTGCGTAAAAAGATTTAAAGTTATTACATCAAGCTTAACCTACACCAGGGGTCAGCAATCTGCAGCTCGCGAGCGGCGTGCTCTTTCGATATAAATCGGGTCGCTAGTATACTATAATATAGAGACAAAGTGGCTCTTAAAAGACTTAGAAATTTAATAAATTGTTATTTTTGGCTCTTCCGTCTCAAAATGTTGCCGATCCCTGGCCTACACCTACGAACTGCTATCTATCGGGACAGTTTTAATAGAGAATTTACTTCAGAAAATTTTATCGTAACCAGTATATAAATTTACTTACAAAATTGAAGAAAAATGAAGTTTTATTGTTAGTAGGAAGGTAAAACTGCTAATGGTACTTTACAAAAAGAGCTTTTATACGACACGCCTGATGGTTAGCATTTACGCCTCGGGACACTTGCAACACCAAGGGTATGAAATAACGATAAAACTTCAGTTTTCTTCGACTTTACTACATAGTATAAAACAAAGTCGCTACCCGCTGTCAGTCTGTCCCTATGTATGCTTAGATCTTTAAAACTACGCAACGGATTTTGATGTTTTTTTTTTAAATAGATAGAGTGATTCAAGAGGAAGGTTTATATGTATTAAACATGCATAATTTAGTTGAGAAGCACTAATAATTTTAGAGGTTTCTAATGTGATGTCGTAAATAAACGCTTGCGCTTATAATTTTATAATAATGTACTACATTATGGTACACCTTTTAAAGGTCTACAAAAAAGTCCGCGATGTTATATGTCTACCTTTAAGGGATAACCCACAATGTCCATTTTTATCGTTTACTTTTTACGAGAAATAATGGCTTATTTACGGACCGATTTTAAGCAATGCAGCATTAATCCTTATCCAATTAGTACATTGTGCACTTAATATAGATCAATATGGCCCTTTACAGCATGTAATTTAAATGAATATTTTGCAAGATATTACAGATTTAACATGCAGGGACATAGAGGTTGCGGCGGTATCGGCCGGGGGGCCGGCGGCGCGTCCCTATTAATTCTGTAGTATATTTAGTATCAGCATTGCACCCGTGCAAGTCCGTGTAAGTAAAGACCCGGGCGGGTCGCTAGTTGTTACTAAATTAATTGGTTTCGATAAAATTCTTTGAAATAAAATCCCATAAGAATTAAGACTGTCTGTCAGACGGTCGTTGGCTCTTCGGCATAAGTTTGCAGTCGACCATGTGCTCGCAGGCTCGAAATAGTCGGCACGGAGTCAGGCAATTGGCGATATTACACCCTTATGCTGCGGAGAGCAGTCCTGTGTCTGCTCATCGGATAACAGCCCATAGGGCTATAAGAGTAAGGTTCATTTCAGTTTGCGCACACATTTTACTATTTATATGTCCTGCGTAGTTTGTTAGTCACTATTGCGAATGGCTGGCGAATGGATTGTTAAAGTAAATTACCCAGGTAATGGATCCTCGCAGTTGGTCAATGGTTCGGGAAGCATGTTCAATCGGTCGCCAATCTCGATCGCCTTACCG
The DNA here is from genome assembly GCA_947095525.1 of Trisateles emortualis. NCBI lineage: Eukaryota > Metazoa > Arthropoda > Insecta > Lepidoptera > Erebidae > Trisateles > Trisateles emortualis. The sequence continues at coordinate 10,699,320 of OX352736.1, read as the reverse complement.
GTGTCCGCTAACAACCAAGTAGCGGCCACACCGACGATGTTGGCCCACCATTCCATCACTGGATCCCAGCATCCTGAAAGTCGATATAACAAGTGCCTGGGTAAGAATACTTATTTTTAAACCGATATTGTGATTATATAGTATCTTGCTCGTATCAGTTAATTCCAAGATACTATTTTGTTTTTGTCATTCAAAGTTTTCTGTTTTTATCTAGCACATGCATTTTTGTATCACACTGTTCCCTAGTCTGCATCAAATCAATAATTATTTCTTTCTATTATATATATACAAACGCTAGTAATATCGTCTAATAGATCAGCCGCAGTGCCTAAGATTTTTTTTGATAAAAGACAAGTCCCGCACTAGAGAACAAGGTCTGTGTCCCGGGAGACTTTACAAATATTCAATTAACGGACACAAATTACACCCAGATTCAGAACAACTCTTTGCAAACTCATGCACAGCAGGCGGATACTGCGGCCACTGTACCACCAAGGCAGTCAAGGCAGGTTTGATTGAACACCTTTAGGTATTCTACTAATTAAGTCGCCTTTCTGTATACCTATATTAAAACTACACTTCATATTGTCGCACAGATCTATAGATCTACTAAGTTGTCAAGCAATAGAATCTTATAGGATCTTAAAGTCCCTTACTACTGTTAAGTATGTTGTTGTGGTCTTCTACAGACTGTTGGGCCAAGCGTGGAAATAAGACAGCAGAGCTCTTATAAAAACCTCGTCTAAAAAAGATGCCGTAGTGCTAGGAAAACACCGCAGCCAGCAGTTCATTTTTGCGCTTACACATCTGCTGCAGCGTAGACTGATACTTTAATATGAAGGTTACGAAGGCAACAGGTTAAACAGTTCATCAAAGAACTCCCCGTGGAACTGACGATAAAGCCAAAGTCTCTCCACCCTTCTAAGGTTTTCAGTCCGTGAGATTGGAATCACCGACGCATTCGATACCAAGAACAACTCACCAGTATGATGCGGTGCGTCAGTAGACACGTCATCAGTGATGAGCTTGATCAGTTCGAGCACGTCCCGCGTGTTGCTGCGCTCGTCAGCACACAGCAGCATCTGAAGACCTTTCTGTAGCAGCTCCAGGTGATACGCCTACAAAATACAAATATAATCGCTATATAGTTTAAACCAGGGATTCTCAAACTATTTTGGACGAGACCCCTTTTCCGAAAAGAACTGATAACTCCGACCTCAATAGCCAAATTACTTTTAAAATCCTATCTCTAGCTTTATTCCTATTGATACAAAATACTTACCAATTTTAAAACTTTGCGGTTGATTAAGTGTTTTTTGAGTACAACAATGATACATCCTACTAAAATTCTTATAACAAGTTGGTACACGTAACACAATTTGTACAGTATCTTGAAAGTTTCAAATAAGAACTTTTGTTAATTAATAGGGGTCGATTTTTAGACTTCATCGACCCCAAAAACAGTTTTGTTTATGTTGACCCCTGGGAAACCGATTTCGACCCCAAGGACCTCTTGGAGTCGAAATCGATCGATATAGACCACTTTGGGAATCCATGGTTTAAACTAAACTCTTATCTCGCTTATGAGGAAATTGTATGATTATTCGAATGAATCGATATTGTAACCCTAATATCGATTCTATCGATCAATAACATAAGTATGCCAAATTTAAGCTCATTTGGATACCACAAGGTCAAACAATAGGTTAAAAATTTTGAAAGGGTGTTACATTGCAAGTCGAATTATATAAAAGCTTGTAAAAATAGTAGTTCTGTGTACAACTTACCCTCATAGCATAGGCAAGAGGGTCAGCAGGGTCCGGCAGTCGACAGAAGAGTGCAGCAGCCGTGGGGTTGCGCTCGTACGACCAGCACCGCGTGCGCAGGAACTGCATGCCGCGCGTGCTGTCCACCCAGCGCAGACGCACCGGCCACTCCGACAGCGAGTCCGAACACCACGCACGACAACGACGTAAGTAATAACTGGGGAACATACATTTTATTATTATTCTATTTTTTTTACCGAATTTCAAAAAAAGGTTCTCAATTCCTCTTTATATTTTTCATACAGAGGTATTAAGAACACCTATGGCTAGGTATATGGCAATAGGTTTACCCACTATAAAACATTAGGTAAAAAGTTGGTAGTAATTATAACGAACAAAGCTGTATGTATACGTTAAATTATGTATGATGAGAAAAAATGAGGAAAATGCTCATGTAAAACATTACAACTACATCACTAGTTTTGTCTATGATCTTCTGTAAGGTGGAGGTCCGTCCCCGTACTTGCTCCGTTGTGTGACATCCTACTTCCGTTACATAGGTACCTACTTAAAATGTTTTTAATTAGGTACCTCTGTAACGGGGTCGACTATGCGCGAGTGATACCCCTGATGTTGCATGCGTCATACACTACAATAACTGCTTACAATAAACGCCCTAAACTTATTTACCTCCTTAACAATATAACGAAAGAGTATGAAAACTTACCCACACAACCAATTCCCAATCTTAGGCATATAATCCTTAAAAACTAATGCTGCAGTCACGTAAGTATCAGCCAACAATTGTCTATTCCCCGTCACTTCGGCCAGGTTGACTGCCTGTAGAGCCAAGAGTACACGTTCACTGCGACCTCTATGACTTGACAAGATCTCCAGCTGTGCTAAACGGAGGGATACTGTTGATACTTCTGCTGCCCAATGTTGTGTAGCTCGTCTTGAAGGGCTATAGAAATAAATGTATAGGTAAATCAAACGTTAGGTAAAAAGCTAATACGTTAGCTACGTGGCTAAAGTGGAAGCACTGTGTTACAAAAACCCTTATTTTGTGTCATCATGTTTTTATTGCCGTAATTGAGAGTCTTTATCATTTCTAGCACTACAGTTCAACTCCGACTTCGATTCGGATAACACGGAGATGAGAAAACATCAACGAAGAATACATGTGTCTCGTCAGGGTAATATAGAAAATGTTAAACATTGGAATATAAGTATATATAACCCGATTTTTGTATCTGTGAACTTGGAGCTGCAAAATTCGTTAGGTAGAATTCCTGCGATAGTGTAGCTATGGCAAGTTTCACATCTAATTTTAAAACAAAATTCTCTGGGCCATCGCGTATTGGACAGCATGTCCTCTCGTAATCTTTCCAAAGTCCTGGGTTTTAGAATTATAGGAAAATACTAGTCTTATAGAGAAACAAAATAATAATAATTAGATATATTTGTATTTTGGTTTGTAATAAATAAACTCAAAAACTAGGCTATTATTATTAACTACAAAGAATATACTAATAAACTTACGGATTCTCTACGAAACCTAAATACACGTCCACCCGTAGGAAACTGAGACAGGCTACTATAAGTACTAAAATATTTTACCTATCACTCCACAGATCACCAGCTCGTCTAGCCAGGAAAGCGCCAAACGGTAATCTTTGCAATATTTGCCGCAGTACTGCTGCTATCAGGGCTGGATACTTGGCACGTCCCTCACCACCACCCTGAACACTTTTACCGCATATCGCCAAACTTCGATGTAGCTCTAGTCTTGCATTTGTCAGATCACCCTATAAAAATTGGACTTCATATTGCAAGCTTTTCGTCTCTCTCAAGCAACTCGGGAATACGACATAGGCGACAGAGACATTCATATATCGACGTATAGATTGTTGCTTATATATTCTTTGTACAAAGATAGAGCCAAACTGCATCGAAGTACAGAATGACTTCAAATATGCAAACATTTCTAGCAAGTATTAAACTGTTGCATGTATTATATGGATATATTATAACTAGCTGACCCAGCAAACGTTGTTTTGCTACTAAAATAGTAATAAAGGGGTTGATCGTAGAAGGGTGAAAATTGAGGATTGTATGTATTTTTGTATGTTGTATCATAAAAAATAGAAATTAAAAATTTATAAATGTAGGGGTGGACTACCCCTAACATTTAGGGGGATGAAAAATAGATGTTGGCCGATTCTCATAGATACCGGATAAGCACAAAAAATTTCATCAAAATCGGTCAAGCCGTTTCGGAGGAGTATGGCAACGAAAACTGTGACACGAGAATTTTATATATTAAGATAATATTCTGACACAGGGTTATTAAACTTCTACTTTGATACAGTTAACTTTTTCATATACAAGTATTACTAAATCTGTAAACTACATAATATTATGAATTGCAAAAGACAGAGGGTTATGGTAACCGCTGACCATCCATACCATTGTAACGTAGTGTGAGTTGGTTGTATAAATTCAAATATGATTTACCTTTTTCAAAAAATTATCAGCTTGTCTTTTATGTTTATAGAATAATCCAGCTTCCTTTGATTGCGATTTTGGTACTGAGTCTCCATACACAAGTAACTTGACAAGACAACCTCCCAGTACGATGAAATTAACGAAATAAATGAAGAATGATGTGAAGAACCAAGTGCCCCATGACACACCACTGGATCCTATAAGAAAAAGATTGATTGAGAGATTATTATCATATAAAAATTATTAGATTACATACTTTTTCGCAGTACGCGGCACCAATGTATCGAATTTACGATTGATATTCTCTGTCTGTTTACCTTCTGACTATTGTCAGACTCTCGTGAAACTATTATAATATTGTATTATCACCGGATCTCAATATGTGTGCAAATTTTCATAAGAATGGTTCAGTAGAACTAGTTGAAAAAGCTGCCGCAAGATTTAAAGCATGTATATAGGGGTACATATAAAATGACATTGCTTAATACTAAATACCAAGCTACAAATTAGTTATATACATTTTAACATTGCTAATTGGATAAGGCAGCACTGTGCTGTGTGACGTCACACTGCCGTAGTAAGTAAGTACCGTAAGTAGTCATTTTTTTTTTTATATTTGGTATAAATTGGACAGCAATCCAAACTTTAATACTAGGTAAAGCCTGTATGTACTATGGCAACCGGACAACGAGTAAACATACTTCTATCCTACTAATATTATAACTGTGAAAGTTTGTGAGGATGGATGGATGTATGTATGGATGTCTGTGACTCTTTCACGTAAAAACTACGAACGGGATCTGGATGAAATTTGGCATAGAGATAGATTATAGTCTGGGATAGCAATTAGGCTATAAAATAATTACTAAACACATCCATATAATCACAAACAGTTGTCCTGGGTGGGAATTGAACTCACAAGCCTTTAATCACTAAACCAACAGGTCTGCCAAAACTAAGTTTCACTTTTACCTACTAAAATGATTGCCTTCTGCATGCACCTAGTATTTTGGGTATAGCTAAGCACAATACCAGATAGTATTATCTTACCAAAATCATTATCAGCCAATATTCTCCGCTGGTCCACTCTGGCAGTAAAGTCTGTGACAGGTGATTCGGACATAAAGTTACCCAAGAAGGCACTGAATGGATTGAATGCTATCAATCCAACCATGAAGGCACATAAGGCTAGACGAGAATGGTCTCCCATACCCATGACGATTTTCGTTGAATATTTATCTTCAACCTAAAAACAAAAGAAATAATACTAGTATTACTACATTTATTTATCAATGAAAAATATTATTTTACACGGAATTCTGTTTAAAATTGTATTTGGAGATAACTTACACATGGCCATCTGATTCCAAGCTAGACAGAGCCTGTACTATTACAACCAGACAACAGCTAAACATAATTATAATATATGTATTGTAGTACCACTAAACATAATATTACATTTATATTTATATTTTAAGTACCTAAATTGTTTTTGTCATTTAAATATTTTGTTATGTTTTTATGTTCAAATATCTGTTTCTATCTCTACTCGTACCTACTAAGCATGTACATCAACTTAAATTGTACTGTTTTCTTTGGTTGCACCAAATAAATGTTTCTTTCTTCATCTTTTTTTTTATATATGTTTTTAAATACATATATACAGATAAATTATCATAAAGAAAGAGTAATCGAACCCACAATCGCTTAGCATACAAAGAGTCACTAAACCAATAGAAATATCGAGAATATATATAAAGGTATAGAATCAATATAACTTACCTTATATTCAGGCGATGATGGTGAATCACTATCAAAGCCATGTGGAGAACTTGAAGGTGATGAAATATCGCTATGCGGTGGTGTGTATGTAACATCAAACTGTGGTTCCTTTACGCCAGACTTCTGGAAGGCTAACTTCAAAGCCATGTTCTCTTGTTTCAAACGAGTATTCTGGTTTTGCAGGTACTTGATGTAGTCAATCGTTTTGCGCAATATTGCTGATTTGTTTAACTAAAAAAATTATATGCATTTTAATTAGTAATGTAATACATAATAATAGTGTCTCACATATTTCATTCGAAGAATGGCCGAAATGCAATACTTTACCTTATTAGAATAAAAAGTCAATAAAATAAATATGAAAAAAAAAAATTGTTAACTAAGAGATTATGTTAATTTTACCCTAAAGTAAGTATTTATCATATACTGTGCATTTCCAACAAGCCAGTTTACGCAGTTGTGCTTTTAATAGCCAAGTTAAAAAAGAGCATTGGCATGGCGATTCGTGCTAGGTGGCGTGCCCTTAGAGAGGCCTATGTCCAGCAGTGGACTGCGATAGGCTGATGATGATGATGATGGCGATCTCTTCAACTTTACCTTAAAATGTAAATGTCCGTGAATCGTGAAACCGTCAGTGAATGAACTGTGAGCGTCTCATTCTTGACCAATTTGGCTCATCTTCCAACTTAAATTATTTTTGTCTCATTAATTTGCATACCAAATTTCAAGACGTTCCGATTAACGATACTCAAGTTACGTCGAACAAACATTTAAGCATACAAACGCCAAATTATTCCACTAGACTCAGACTAGGTTAAGTCTGGAAAACCTAAAAGTTCTCCACACTTGGCCTTTTCGAGTTTCCTTTTGGCTATTCCAGCCAACTTATCTTTTCGAGAAAGCTACCAGTAGCAAACATATGTACCTAGATAATATAGGGCTAATGTTCTAACTTGCATGTCAAAGCATGTATTTTAAAATATTTTTCAATCTACCCACCTTTATTGAAGCAGTGCATAATCTATACTAATATTATAAATGCGTAAGTTTGTATGCATGTTTTTTACTTGATAATGACAAAACAGCTGCATGCACAGCACTGCGGAATAATAACGACAACTTTAATCACAAACTACAAACAGACGTGCCCAGTCACGAGCACCCAAGCAGCCAATAGAGGAAAATGGTGGGGGCCAGAACTCGAACGGTTGCGTAAAGAGCTCAGGAGACTGTACAACAAAGCAAAAAACACAAGGAAAGACACTGACTGGGACAACTACAAGTCGGCACAAAACCACTATAAACGTCGCATCCGCTTCCGCAGGAGCGAAGCATGGCAACGCTTCTGCAGCGGCATAGACTCAACAAACCAGGCGGCCAGAGTAAAGAAAGTCCTAGCGAAGGGCAAACCGACCGAGCTAGGATCACTCAGGAAGCAAGACGGCCACTTCACAAACTCAGACCAGGAAACCAGCGAACTATTACTGGCGACCCACTTCCCAGGATGCCAAATAGTAAAAGATATCACCTGGAACGAGGTTGACTCACACACTCCAACACCCTCAGACTGGGACCTAACCACCAACATAATAACAAAAGACAAAATCCTATGGGCAATACAGAGCTTCCTCCCGTTCAAATCACCGGGCCTGGATGGCATCTTTCCCGCCCTACTACAATGGGGACCACCGAGGATCCTCGACCACCTCCAGGCGCTCTTCAGAGCTTGCGTAGCGCACAGGTACACCCCCAAACCATGGAGAGAGGCCAAAGTCATCTTTCTCCCGAAACCCGGCAAAGAGGACTACACGCAAGCAAAGTCTTTCCGGCCCATAAGCCTGACTTCCTTTCTTTTGAAGACCCTCGAAAGACTGGTAGACAGATACCTAAGGGACGGCGCGATTAAAAGCAAACCGCTACACCCGCAACAACACGCGTATACCCAAGGGAAATCCACGGAATCAGCACTGCACCAAGTGGTCTTTAAGATAGAGACGGCCATGAGTGCCAAACTATCATCACTGGGCGTGTTCATAGACATCGAGGGTGCCTTTGACAAGACACTCCACAACTGCATCGATAGAGCACTAACCAGGTACGACGTCAACCCGACAGTCAGAGGCTGGATCAAAAACCAAATAAGTCGGCGAGCCATTCAACTTACGGTAGGCAAGACCACCAGGGCAAAGGTGACAAGAGGCTGTCCACAAGGGGGAGTTCTGTCACCGATCCTTTGGAATATGGTAGTCGACAGCCTAATCAGGCGCCTCAATGGCAACGGCTACTTCACCGTAGGCTACGCAGACGACTTAGCAATCATTACCAACGGCAGTGCAGAAAACGTACTATGTAAGGTACTGCAAACTGCGCTAAACATTGTAGAGGAATGGTGTGCCGAACAAAAACTGTCGGTGAACCCACTGAAAACGGAGCTTGTCCTTTTCACCAACAAAAGGAAGCTACCCGAAATGCTAACACCAAAACTATTCGGCACCAGACTAGAACTGTCGACGGAGGTAAAATACCTGGGCCTTACCCTTGACAGTAAACTGAACTGGGGCAAACATATGGAGCAAAAGATAAACAGAGCCGGCATTATCTTCTGGCAGTGTAAAAGGCTAGTGGGTAAAACATGGGGCCTAAACCCGAAGATAATGCTCTGGCTATACACATCGGTCATAAGACCCACCATCACCTACGGCTCGGTAGTGTGGTGGCCCAGGACACAACTGACCACAGCCAAATCTAAACTACAGAGCTTACAACGCATCGCATGCGTTGCAACGACCGGATGCATGCGCACCACCCCCACGGCCGCATTAGAGCACATCCTAAACCTTAAACCACTACATCTGGTGATACAAGAAGAGGCCACCGCCGCGGCACTCGGACTAAAAGGCTGCGGACTGTGGAAACAGGCCGCACACACGCCACACACAGGCCGACTGACCGCGGCGCTAAACAAGTTTCCGCTGCTGGAAGCACCGTGCGACAAGATCCCCTGCACATACACCTTCGATCGTCGCTATGAGATAGAACTCACAGCAGAGACAACCGACAGCTCTGGAACCAACGAAGTAAGGATCTACACCGATGGCTCCAAGACGCTGTCGGGCACAGGAGCGGGCGTATACTCGCAAGATCTGAACATAAACATATCCACAACACTGGGCAAACACAACACTATCTTCCAAGCGGAATGTATAGGCATTACCCGAGCAGCGAGTGCGATCGCTAACAGAGATGTAGGAGACCTGGATATCAGAATTGTCTCTGATAGCGCATCTGTACTAACTGCCCTAAAAAACAATAGGAAGACATCCGGTCTTGTACTAGAGTGTCACCAGGCGCTACAAGACGTGGCAAACACCAACAAAGTCACCGTGCAGTGGATCAAAGGACACAGCAACTCAACCGGTAACGACGCCGCGGATGCACTGGCGAGACTCGGTTCCGCCACTGCAATCGCGGGGCCGGAACCGATAATCCCATCCCACACAGCCAGGCCCTTACCTGGCTCAAGGAATGGACAACACAACTTCATAGGGAGGAATGGGAGAGCAACGGGGGCTGCAGACAAACCAAGGAAGCGGTACCCTCCGCTACCCGGAAGCTCTCGCGTAACCTCCTAAAACAAAACAGGTCAAACCTCAGGACACTAGTGGGCATCCTAACAGGTCACTGCCCACTCAACAAACACTTTTACAGGTTAGGCCTGACCGACAGCCCGCTCTGCAGGGGCTGTATGGAGGCCGAGGAGACACCCGCTCACGTCCTTCTGGATTGTAGGAGCGTAGAAGACCAAAGGGCACAGACCCTAAAGAAAACGGGCTCTCTACCAGAAGCCTGCGGCCATCTAGGCCGCTTGCTGGCTTTCTGGAAGAGGTTGGGCTGGATGGAATAGCCGAAGGGAAGTCACGTACAAAGGCCCACTTGAGCGGCCAAGTGCGGATAACGCCCCGTCAAACTAACTAACTAACAGCTGCATGAATGATTATAGTCTGGCATAGCACATAAGACTACTTCCTGTGGAATTGAATGTGCATGTGGAGACTAGTTAGAAATATCAAAAATACATACCTTTGCTTCTTCCCCAACTAGCATATTCTTCAGTTCCACTATCCTATCATTAATACTAGTCCTATACCGTCTCTCTATTGCATTATGAGCACTTCGTTTCACTTCTTTAACTTTCGGCACAGCACCCATATTCGGTGCTTGACTTAAAGCTATCTTCTCACTACCATCTAGAACAACTGGTATTCCAGTTAAGAGGGTTTGTCCATTGTTACTTGTGAAAAATGTGTGTATCGGTCGACTTTCCGTAGTTGCCTTAGCGTTAGTAATGATTCCTTGTGTTGCGCCTGAAAAAAGAAATTGAGTACTAATTAAAAACAAGATTTGAATCTTTGTTTATACAAGGGTATAAACCAGGTATCATATCATAAAAAGGCGTTAAAACTGCTAAAGTGCCTAAATTGTACTTTTAGAAAAGTTACAAAAAAAGAACTTGATACTATTAGAAAATGAACTTTAATAAAAGAAACTTAAAACTCACTTTCCGAAAGCAGTATTATGGCGCTTTGGCCGTTTAACAAACAGACACCATGCAGCAGTGTAAAATGCATATAATTACTTAAAATAAAATAGTAATACAGTCTATAATAAAAATTCAACTGAAAAAGAAATGCTGAATACCTAAATTGCTTTATTAGAAAATCTTTGACAGGTGAACTGGTGGATACATATTTATATCAACTATAAACATTTCCATATTTAATTTACCACATTTGTTTTATCATATTCTTACAATTTACTCTACATATTATAGAATAAAATAAAATTAGAATGTAGATGATAAATTCACATGTTGCCAAGAATATGGTACTTTTGTTTATGTCAAAATCAAAATAAGAATTTTCCAAATCGGAAAAAAATTAGGAGTCTTTGAGTATTTGGTGAACATACATTTAAGAAAAAGATTCCTATGAATTGAGAAACTTGAGAAACACCTTCTTTTTTTAAATTAATTTTATAAACCTTGGGGAGGCATATCTCCAGCTAGGAAGATGATGAAATTATATAAGATAAGTGTTGCAATTTATTTAAGCTCAAAACAAATTAGCTGATGCAATTCTTCCAAGAATTACATAATCAAAATTACCAAATTCTTGGTTATATATATGATGATCAGCTGCTAAAATGTAGTTTAGACTAAGAGAAATTAGTATATAACTGAATTACCTTGAACAGGGGCACTTGTGTACATAAAAGTTTGTGTCACCGGATTAATAATGTTTGACTGTAACACAACTGGAGAAAAACTTGCATCAGACGTTTTTAATATAACTGGAGTCACTCCTTTAGCACTGTTCTGTATTAATAGAGGCTGGTTCGTACCAGGCTTTGATTTATTCTGATGATTCACCTGGGCACCCCCATCTAATTGTAATAAAGATGCTCTGCCATCTATGATTGTTTGTACACTTGTTGGCGCCAAGTTCACGTATAACGGACTCTGAACAACCTGCTGCATAACCATAGGGGTCGGTGCCGGTATTCTGGTCTGCCCATGCTGCGTGACATCTGGCAACGGCGCGGTATCATTAATTTGCAAGTTGTAGCTTTCTTCTCTAGCATACACCCCTTGTATAGGGCTTGTCTTTACCTGTGGGGTGGTTACTGGCTTTACTTTCGGTCTGTGCGTATATTGAGATACCATTGGATTCCCAGTTGGGTTGTAGCATGGCGAGATTTGAGACTGCGTTGCCGTTTCAGTTTTTATTTTTGTGTCAACAGTAAGCAATAGAGGATCATTGTCCACACGCGCCAGCTCGTCTTCCAATGTCCGCATAAAGTCTCCATCACAACCACTGAGGAAATCTAAAAAGAAATAAAATTACTCAAGTTTCTGCGCCATAAAAACAGTTCAACTTCTAAACAAAACTTTACGTAACTTACCTTCTATTTCAGCAATGTCATTGACATTAAACACATTGGAATTCATAAAAGGATCATCTTGATCCATTTTATCCATGTTTTAAAAGTTAATTATTATAATATAGGTAACTTTTTACAATAATAATATAATTGTTTACGTTTTTTGGCATTAGTAACCATTGCGTTTATTTGACACTTGTCAGACGATAGAACTAGACCAATCAGAAGTAGGGAAAAAGTGGTGTGATATGACGTCATATCTATACTGGGTGCGTCTGCGTTCCTCGAAACGTACCCTACGATATGTCATTGCCATGCAATCAGAATTACAATCAGAATTAATCACTGAAAAGAAATAGAATTGTACAAAGTTTATCAGAACTAAAATAAAGATCAAAAATTAAGTAAAAATAAAACGTATATATAGTGTATAGAACGAATTGACACAGGATAATAATATGTCCTAAGATTTATCCTTACTAATATTATAAATGTGAAAGTTTGTAAGAATGGATGGATGTTTGTTACTCTTTCACGTAAAAACTACTGAACGGATTTGGATTAAATTTGGCACAGAGATAGATTATGGTCTGGAATAACACATAGGCTTTTTGCAGCGATAACCGACATCCACGCGGGCGGAGCCGCGGGCAACAGCTAGTATTATATAGGTGACCACATTTTAGGCCATAGCCACCAGCTTTAATGTATTTTTTACATCTAACACGCGGGCTAAAGTCAACTAACTTTTTTTGTTTTGTATATTATAGCGCCATCTGTCTTACTTTTAAGGTACTACGTCAAGCTTAATAGCATTCTGATTCTTGCTGCTGAGACTTACTATTTATCAAAGTAGAGGGCGCTATAAAAAGAAATGATGACTTACAAAAATAATTCTGTGCCTCCTGTGATAAGTGATACCAATAAAAAAATCATCAGTTTACAGGAGGACAGAAACAAGTTTTAAAAAAATCTAGTTCATAAACTAAGTGGGGTAGGTGTAACTTGAATACCTTCTTTTGTAAATAAAAACATTTACTGTTAAAACGTGCATTTAAATTTTTGTGTTAAATATTATAATATTTAAGTAATTCATGAAAAACCTACGAGTTGTAACTTTTTTATTTTCTAATGTGTGGTAATATTACGTAATAAATGATACAAGTACAAATTATGTTACACCTATAAATTGTCTTCGTGTAAACTGATATACTTACCTACATTAAGTAAAAAAGTCTAATAACTCATTAGAATAATATGTTCCTAGCACAATGTTACTCAAACAAATGATAATGATACTACCCCAAAGGTGTGCTTTTTTTCCTTATTAGGTCTCTATGTTCATAATTTAACTGAATTGTATCAATTTGCTTAAATATTTATTGAGTTAGGTACCTATATCAGTTTGCACAAAATTATCTCCGAAACAATAGCAGATAGAGAACATGAGTTAGACCAAAAACATCGTAATTTTTTTCTTATTAATTCCATGTAAAAATTTCTAAAAGGGTACAACTCGAGTTAGATCACTTATCACAGGAGGCACAGAATTTTAAAAAAAATCTTCATATTTGAAAACAAATATATTTTATATAAAAATAAAACCACATAGCAGTATGTATTATGTACCTACGTATTTACTGAGACAGATAAAACTTACCTGTCTTACATACCTACATATCTAGGCACGGTAAATTGTCTCTTTTCAATATTAGGTCGAGTACAGTCCAGTTTTACGAAAAGCGAGTCCCTAGGTAGGTTTTTGTTACCTAACCTATTTTATGTTATAGTGTAGGTTCTTAGAATTGTGTGTGCAAGTGCAAACATAGCACTTAAGGCACAGATTAATAAATAGTTACTTGCTTAAGGTATATTCCTTTACTCTCATGGTTTTATAGGTCAGCAATCCAACACAACCGAAGAAAGATTGTGTGATGTGCTTTCTGATGCACGGCGGGCTTTCGCTATGTTTTTTTGAAAATGGTCATCCATTTTTGTGCGAACTACGAGAGACTTGCTCAATTAATCCGCAAGTCTGTTACTGACCTACGAGTTCTCCAATAAGAATCATATGCCATACAAACATCTCATCTACTTTAGCAGTTATATGACCACCAGTGATGGCATGGCCTGAAGTAACCCTTCAGACACTAGCTATACTAGAAACATCATTCACTTGTTGCCGTCTCAGAGACTTATCTACTTTGTTAATGTACCGAAATAGGGGGTAAACGGTAACGACGGTAAGAGAGGAAACAAAAAAAGTATTTATTCAAACATACACAGAACAACAGACAGAAGACAAGAAAAAGACACATAATAAGAACACAAAAAAAAGTGCGATGTCAGAAAGGGTCCTAATCTCAGCTCTGTGCTGCGGCATTTTGCGGCCTTGACTGGCCTGTTGGTCTAGTGGTTAGTGACTCTGACTGCTACGCCAGAGGTCGTGGGTTCGATTTCCACCCAGGACAAATCTTTGTGTGATGAGTACGAATGTTTGTCCTGTGTCTGGGTGTAATTTATCTATAATATGTATGTATTTACAAAAATATAAGTATGTTTATCAGTTGTCTGGTTACCATAGTACAGGCTCTGCCTAGTTTGGGATCAGATAGCAATGTGTGAGTTGTCCCGAAAATATTATATTATTATTATTTTATGCTGCAGCACTGATTATCTGAAGTAACAAGAGGGCAATTTTACAAAAGCTATGGTGCAATGAAGCACACGAAGTGTGAGTTCAATTCCATTTCTATTTTTACTTTGTGGAATGTATACTTATCACACAATTATAACAAATGCAATGAAGAAAAATATCGTAAGGAAACTCAGAAGACTTAGAAGAAATCCTAAAGGAATGTCTAATTTACTAAGCCGCATTATGCCATCGTGCACAGAACAAATGAAAGAGCAGCGTGCGTAGATTAAGGCCCAAATCATTTTAGCTCTCCTGATAGAGGAAAGGACACCCATACCCAGCAGTGGGACATAATGGGTTGCTTTTTTTATACTACCAAAGAGGCAAACAAGCATACGGCCCACCAGGTAAGGAGTTACCGTAGCCCATAGCCGCTTGCAACTCTGGGGACTGTGTGTTATATTTTCCGTGACCTCTTACCTCGTGCGTTGTCGAACCTTTAGAAACCTTATAACTCTTTTCTTGAAGAACTCCATTCTATAGTCTATCGGGAACCTCAGCAGATAGCTCATACAACAACCTAATCGTACTTGCAAGGAAATTCCTTTCAAACCGTATAGTACGGTACGATAAGGGTTCTAAGATGTGACTGCGTTGCCGTTTCAGTTTTTATTTTCGTGACGTTATTGTAAGATGCGATGTCAATAAATAAAATAACAATTATGATATTAAACGTTTAATTTATATTTGTAACATTATATTATCTGTAAATATAGAGTTCTTACTGTTATAATATGTAGCTACGAGATAAACAAACTCGATCTAATATATAACTTAATTGAATACATAGATACAGTACTAACTACATAATAAAGTACATAAGATATATTTAAATATCAACTTAATTGATGATATACAGTGCAATAACATCAATAACATATATTTATAGGCACAAAAGTGGATATATAATTAGTATATAACATTTGTTTTAACAAAAATGTGAGGTATTTATTATGGCAGATATCTTGTACAAGAAACTCTACCAACGAAGAACAGCACAACTGCACAAGTTTAGGGAAAAACGGGTCTAAAATAAGGTACATAAGATACGTTTTCCTGTAACTTTTGTCATGTAGTTGCGCTTTTCTTAGGCATATGCATGCAAGATATCTGATGTTCTTTTTGAACAGAGAAGTGCTCTGGGTACACCTACTGGAATGTACTAACATAGATAATGTTTTCATTACAACAAATAAAGGCACAAAATAGTGAGACCTACCAAAGTGTAGTTGCTACACACACCATACCGTGATTAACTTAATTAATTACATATTTGCGTTTGCAAAAATTAATGTAGATACATTCGTAGATATCTATGGCATTTCAAACTAGACTAAAGTAACAAATCAGTCTTCCAATCAATTACCAAATAATAAGTAATGTATTTAACTTAAAAATATGATAAAATTATTATATGTTTACTCTTAGGATTTTATTATACAAGAAAACAACGTAAAATGTGATAATTACACGTTATTACCGAGAAATCGAAATGTGCAATCTTTGTACATTTGAGTTCTTATCTTTAAAAAATTTAATCAAGAACTTTATTAACTATATACGTCGAGCAAAACACATTTATTACACTCATAGATCAGATATTAAAAATAAACTAGACATTTTTACGTATTGTACCTATAACAACGCATCGCGACGGTTTCCCACAAAACCTAATTATAACATTGAGCATTCTTAACTAAGTGTTTATGAATTCTCTTAACTCTAACTTGAATCACCGTGCATGTGCAAAACATCATTATACTGAGGATAAAGTGAACACAACTAGATATTTAACAACGAACATTTATGGCAATCGACGAACAAATAAATAAATCTAACCCGTAAAGTAAGGAAACAATAGTTTGTATGAACATACGTCGCTATCCGCGGTGACATGAGCGACACGTCGCGCGTTACACGCAACTTTATCTTCCATGTTTGATGGTTAATAAGTATTAAATATATTATATCGTTATTAACTCGATCGTTTCACGTGGATAATATGGCATAGCGCGACGTGGTGGACTAGAGTAGCTGTAGCGAGCGTGAGGTAGTAGCGGCATTTCAGTCTATAAACATCACAGTCGCGGACAACAAATTGCACAATAACTTGTCTGGGCAACCCGCCCGAAGCGTGGTGGCATGGCCGGCGCTGCCTTTTTGCCCTTCGGCCCTATAAAGTTACCTGTCCAACTAAGACAACATTACATGCTAGTTAAAGCTAACTTATTCTGCTATTTATTAACAAAGACGTAAACGTTATGAAACAAAAACTAAAGAAGAGATAAACAAAAATAAAATCACAATAAGGCGTCGTCCTGCAACAAACGGAAATTTTATTTCGTTTTCAGGCTTCTATGACGCGTCGAAATAAATAGAGAAGAAGAGAGGTAGAAGAAAGTTGGCCGCGGGGCCCATTGCAATCGCCCGGCCGGAGCGCCCGGTCATCGGCGGAGTGCGCGCGCGGCGCGGCGCGTCCTACCAGTTAGCCTACCAATAAGTGTCTTACTCCTAACTTTGTACGCCTAAGTCAGTCTTTTTGAATGTCCAATCAACGATGCATCTTTCAATCCCGTTCGCTACCACAATCTAACGCAAAGTTACGCGGCGGAACGATGACTCCAGCGGGTTGATCTAGATCACGTCGACGAGGAACTGACAGGTCTTCAACATGGTCATCGTCCTGCGGAGGTGACCCGGGTGAATGTGGCGGCGATCGAGGGGGCGTACGTGGAGCGAGTGCTGCGTGAGCGGCTGCGGCCAGCGCCATCGCATGCAGAGCTTCTCGCCCGCCATCTCTAGTCGCTCCTTCTAATGCTTGTTGTAAGAATGAAGGATCGATCAGCGGTGTCGTCGGATTTCCATCATCAACTCCCCCTGTGCCGCTTAAACCATATGGAAATGCAGCGCCGTTTGATTCTCTTTTGACTCCTCGGCTCATCGGGCGGCTGGTTGTTATTCCTAGTTTCTTGACTTTATCGTACAAAGTACGTGAGGGAACGCCATATTTACGAGAAGCTTGTAGTGCACTCATTCCGTTACGTACGCATTCAATAGCAGACAAAATATCGGATCGTGTGTATTGTTTATACCTTTTCCATTCTGGTTTTTGTTGCGGTGGAACATATGGGGCTAGTCCTGCCCTAACATCTTGTTGGAAATTCGTTGGCGGTGGGGAGGGATGGAAAGTGCGTTGGCTCTCGTCTTCGAATGATCTTTCAGTATAAGGAGAATGAGCATCTTCAGAGCGGTCTGATCTATTGTAATGTGGTGAAGAGGCTCGTGAAGAAAGTCTACGAGGGCGGTAATCAAACCCACGATGTGGACTCGCAGCGCGTTCAGACTCATGTGCTGATCCATTGGAATGCAGGCGAGGTGGTGCATGCTGACTGACGGGGTGGCACACCAGAGACATGGGTTGAGATGAGTCAACTGGGGAAGTCTGGGCGAGAACATTTCTCAAAATCGGAGTGTCGCGAGTGGCCAACATACTGGAGAGTTTCTTACGTTTGAGCGGGTTCATATCAGCGGAATCGTAGGCGGCGGAGAGAGCAGGAGCGGCGGGTGGGGGCGGCCAGCGCGAGGGCGGCGCAGGCGCCGGCGGGGACACGCTGGAGGGTGCGGCGGGCACGACGCGCGGGGGCGACGCGGCCGGAGTGCGCTCCGTGTTGCCCGGTCGCCGGCGCAGCTCCGTCATGTCGAACAAACCCTTCACCTCCAGTTGCTCCGCAACCTTCATGATGTGTGGTATATGTGCCTGAGTTACGTTTACCTCACCCGTGTACATGTACTCGAGGAGGGCGCGCATCTCGAAATCCTTAACACCAGGGAAAAGGATGCTGCAATGATCCATCGGGACATCAGCTAATATTGATTGAAAGTATGGGGAGTTAGCAGCTAGGACGACTCGGTGAGCCTTGAAGGTCACCTGGTCGTCGACCACTAATGTGCAATCCACATATGTCTCCCCTTTTATCAATGCCTCTAAAATTTCCACTAAGTTGGTCTTGTGGTGATTCCATTTCAAACAAAAAGTCTGAGGTCCTTCGGTGCTCCCCATTTTTCTCAAATGTGATTCTGGAAGAGAAAGAAACAATATTTGTATCATGTCGCTCGTTAAATAAGCACACAGCGTAAGTGTAAAAGTTTCAATTTTAATAGATCATTGCTCTGCAGATAAACACTAATTGACACAAACCTAATCCTATGAGTAGGTATATCCTATGATAAAAAATATTGTGAAAAATGTAGGATAATATTATAAATAATAATATTATAAACAATAGATATAAAATTTTATTCGTGAACATAAGTAACATTACAGGTTAATGATGAAAATTCGAACGAAACAGCAAAAAGTTTCACGATGTTTTCACCAATTCAAAAAATGCTATGTGGAAATATTTGCTACTAGATCTTAATCTTACGTTCATAATATTAAAGAATATTAAATTACGTTTAAAAAGAATGTACGTTTAAACTAATTAAATTATATTATTATTTTTTCTACACTATATTAAAAAGAAAAATAATTTACACGTATGTTCATAGAAATAAATATTTAAAGGTCTATTAAATTATACCTGGTATGACACCCTCGTACGTAGACGCGGGATACATTGTAGAAAATTGTTAGAATCGCGCACAAATCCGTCAAGTGATATAATCCTTGCGTACACAAAGTTTGGTGCAACCTGACGAGCTGCGTGCGTGGTACACCGCGCTACGACTAGCCACTAGTGCGTACACCACACGTATGTCGCGGACAAGCGCGACTGTTCGACTGCACCGCCCTTCCCATTTACATATTACGTTCTGAAGCCCTGCTACACTGCCAAATTGACTTTTTACCTTTTATTCGGCAGGTATAATCAAACTTAGGGGACCGATGAAAGCAGTTACGCCGGATCCCTCCTGTTATAGTCCCCATAAATTTTGCATATCGGCTTTTGAAATATCACCTTTATTTTTTAGAAGTTTATACACAAAATTGATCGGCAAAATTATACAACTATAAATACAATCATTTAGAAAAGCATGTCCTGTTTTATCAAGTGTCTACGAATTCGTAGCACATCTACGATAGTAATAAAATAAGAAAATAAAAGAAACTCACCTCTTGAAAAGTAATCCGGAATCTGCACGTCAACAAAAATGTTTTTATAAATGTTTATAATTAGTGAAACTCATGGGAATAGTTCCGCACTTGCACTCAATAAAGTTCGTAGCACGTTCGGGGTTGTTTCGCGCGAATGTACCAGTGTCGAGTACGCCCTGCGTGTGGGGGCGGCGAGCTCTTGCGAGCGTCTGGCAATGACTGTTGGTAGAAGGCGGCCGGTCGCGGCTCGCGGCTCGCGGCAGGCTTGTATTCACCGCCACCGCACCGCGCCCCGCACCTCTTGTGTGCGCTTTTTACGCACGCAGCGCAGCGTGCCGGAGTGCAGTGCAATTGCGTGCGGGCGGGAGGGCGCGGGGAGAGGCGCGCCCGACGAATTGCAGCGCGCTGAGGAGGGCGCGCCTCTATGTGTGCGTGAGTGCGCAAGCGCATCTACACACTATATTGTATTAGTGTGTATCGCGAAGCCGCTGTGCTGCCGCGCCAACGCGCGCCTCGCCGAGCGTCAACACGATAAAATAAAGCCGAAATCAGCTTATAAAAAAATTAAAGCCGCGCCTCACTGGCCCTTTGTATGTTAACGTTAAACTTCGCATCGTGACTTTGAAATAGGGAATTTGTTTGTTGCATAGACTATTAATATGGAATCATAGTCATTAGGTGGCTATTAAAGTTTGGGGGTTTACACATATTTTCCCTAAAGGTTCAAACTGCAAATAATAAAATACTTTGTCAAGTCCTCAATTATAAGTAATTTTAATAACTAGACTTTGATATTATTGTAAATAATCCTTGTTTTCCTTATTCTTTCTTATAATATACATTTAGATTAAAGATATAAAACTACTTACAAGAACTAAAAGCATACATATTAACAAAACAAATTTGCACAATGAAACGACAAATGACAATCAACAAACATTAATAAAACGCACTTTATAAATTGTTCTACATTAGCATAAACTTGTCTACACAATATGACCATCCTAAAATTCCCCAAAAGTGCGTGAATAACGTCGACAAACGAGGTCATTGACACGCTGTGTGCGTAGGGAACGCCAAAATAGCGCAAAATGCACACAAAAATAGACCAAGATGTGTGTGCAATATTTTTTGTTAACTGAAGCTTGTCTTCCGCCAAACTTGGGGGACTGATGCATTTGTATTTGATGTCTTATCTTTTTCTTATATAAAATATGAGAAACTATTTTAATAAACTAATTTAAAAGGGGACTAGTGGACCGACGTACTAGTGAAGGTTGCAGGCAGCTGATGGCAGCTTGAGCCCTGTCAGCCTATGTCCAACAGAGGATGCCTTTTGGCTGAATAGATAGATAGAAAATAAAGTGAAATAAATATATCATAGCGTATTATATATTGTCTATATGTTTACCTCTGCAATTTATTTAACCTATTATCGTTATATACTAATAATACTGGTTTAAATAAGAAATCTAATTAAGCGTTAAATAAAATACAAGAACTAATACAAAATCACATTTTTTTTACCTATGGAAACAAAAAAAAAAGTACTTCGAAATTTAAATAAATTATGCACGAATACAATAGAAATTGAATATCGAATAGGTATTATGTTTATTGTAGCCAGTGCAAAATTTTATAAATTATATCTTATTTAATCGATTAATTTTTAATCCTAAATTATTTTGTTTGGACTCCATCCTTGCATGTTGTCTAGACTTCATATTATTATTTCTACGAAGTTACAATAAGTAAACTTAAAATGCTAACAATAAAAATTGTATTATACATATAAATACGCTAAATTCAGTTTGCCCATTAACCGAATAAAACGTCAATCTTCATGATTGGGGTTAACATAATAGCAATCATGATGATACGGGACACGAGAACTATCATTGAAATGACAAAAACGAAGGGAACAATAATTATATCATACCTATTCTGTGTATTAGGAAAGGATTTTTTTATATTATATTGTAGACTTATGATAAGAGTGATGCAAAAGTGTACGTTGAAAATATTTACGTACTTAGTATGATTAAATATAGAGTCAGACTCTTATTCCTTACTTATACATTTTAAAAAGAAGCTAAATAAAAAATATGATAAAACGGACATGCTTGTGATTCTACATTTTGCATTCGAAATAGGTACGCATCGGCTTTAGAATATAAAGTAACTTTTTAAACTATTTTCTTCCACTGCTGAGCAGTATTTTTTTTAAAACTCAGCCTGACTAGTAGTAAGTATAACTATTTTTACTTACTTATTCATCTTTTAAAGTAGGTATATTTGTACCACACGAATATAAATATCTCGACAAAACAAATGACTACATATTTCATTTATAAACACTTGTATTTCATTCATTTTCATCTTTATACATTTGCATTTCATCAATCGTATTTTTCTCTATATTTTTTCTCACGGATATGCAAAACCGAATTCCATAAAAACAAAACAAAGGCAGTAAATGTCAGAGCAATTCTCTCGTATCGATGACGAGGTGTAGAGTGCACTTGATGCGTTTCAACGACCATTTGCATATCGGTATCGACCTTAGTTGAGCACCATTCACTATGATTACTGCCAATGTGGGAATGTGTTCGTAATTTAAAAATTCTGTCATATTTAAAAGATTAGTAGAACATTATGCGGTAGTATAGAATAGCTGCAATCGAAATTAGACAGGCATAGATGTAGACTTAAGTTAAGAGCTGTGAAAGTGAGAAATTGATATTTATGCGTATTCATTGGCTGAATTGGTAATTACAATATAACCTTAGGTCAAAACCTGTTTGATATTTGTTTGTTGTTGTTAATAAAAAAATCCCTACTCATTGTCTATACTGTTACCTTTCCACGACTTAACCACAGATCTTAATAAAATTTGGCAAGAACATAAGAAGGCCTTAAGAAGGACATTGCTAATTTTTTTATTACGATAACGAAATCCACGAAGGCGAAGCCACAGGCAACAGAGGAATTTCTTACCACGTACGATTAGGCTGTGGAATGAGCTCCCTGCCGAGGTTTTCCCAAGAGACTATAGCATAGGGTTCTTCAAGAAAGGAGTTATAAGGTTTTTAAAGGGTCGGCAACGCGTGAGTAACACCCATGGTGTTCAAACGTCCATAGGCTACGGTAACTGCTTACCATCAGGCGGGCCGTATACTTGTTTGCCACCTTGGTAGTACCTATAAAAAAAAATAGTGGAGTCTATGTCTATAATGAGCAATGTTGTTCATGAGTTATTTTAAGTATATTTTGTGTAAAATGCAATGAAGTGTTTGTCGCCAGTCAGCGGTCAACCACACAACCGTTAATAATTCACGATAATTTGGCTACAGCCGGAAACACGAATGCAAATGTACCATTGTCGATACTAAACAGTTATGACCTTTGATTCGAACGTCGAGTTAGTAATTAGTTCATCTATTCGCGGAACCACTCTCGCATTTATTAAGCACCGAGGCTAATCAACTTTGGAGACCACTTTTGTTTACTTTGGTTGACTATAACAGTTATAGGGACTCATAGGGAGTGATATCGTTGTTGATAGTTCATACAAACTTTTTCGAAGTGAAAACTTCTTTAGGCGCGTTGAGCACTTTTTGGGTGAATAAAAATCATGGAACTCGCGTCATCGTCACCGAACGCTTTCCATATTCAAAAATAATAATCTATTAGCTCGACGATACAATTCACAAGTTACTTAGTTTTCACTTCTATCGAAGTCCTCAAAGAACGCCTGCATGTTTTTCTTGTTCTTTTCTTTTTAAAAAACAAACAAGGTCTTTATAGCGGGGGACTTTACAAACATGCAAACGGACACAAATAACATCCAGACTCAGAAAAATTCTTTGTGGGTCACACAAAGTTTTGTTCTGTGTGGGAATCGAACCCACAACTTCGTGCTCAGCAGGCGCATACTGGACCATCAACGCAGTCAACTAAAATATTAAGTACTTTTTTTTATACTTCCAACGAGGCAAACAAGCATACAGTCCGCCTGATGGTAAGCAGTTACCGTAGCCTATGGACGCTTGCAACACCAGGAATCAATCAATCAACTTTGGAGACCACTTTTGTTTACTTTGGTTGACTATAACAGTTATAGGGACTCATAGGGAGTGATATCGTTGTTGATAGTTCATACAAACTTTTTCGAAGTCAAAACTTCTTTAGGCGCGTTGAGCACTTTTTGGGTGAATAAAAATCATGGAACTCGCGTCATCGTCACCGAACGCTTTCCATATTCAAAAATAATAATCTATTAGCTCAACGATACAATTCACAAGTTACTTAGTTTTCACTTCTATCGGAGTTCTCAAAGAACGCCTGCTCAGAACAATTCTTTGTGGGTCACACAAAGTTTTGTTCTGTGTGGGAATCGAACCCACAACTTCGTGCTCAGCAGGCGCATACTGGACCACCAACGCAGTCAACTAAAATATTAAGTACTTTTTTTTAATACTACCAACGAGGCAAATACGCATACAGTCCGTCTGATGGTAAGCAGGTACCGTAGCCTATGGACGCTTGCAATACCAGGGGTATAACTCGCGCGTTGCCGACCCTTTAGAAACCTTATAACTCCTTTCTTGAAGAATCCCATGCTATAGTCTTTCGGAAAAACCTTTTTTACCTTCTTGCCGCATATTAGGCAATTTGAAAAAATTATATCGTGTTTTGACTGCATTACTTTGCATGCTACCATAATTGTAATTTACAAAACATTGTAACTATCTGGCGATTAAAAACAGTGGTCTGAGTTTTTTTGCTAGTTCTTCTCATGGCTCCACGTCAGCGAACTAACCTTATGTCAATTAGTGGACAACGTCTTCCAGGCTTATTCATAATTTATGACCGTCATATGTGTTACTTTATAACCTAAATTAATTTTGAGTTTAAGTTTAACAAAAAACTAAAAAAAACTTTCCAATAAGAATTTTGAATTACCGGTAAAGTTATTATAACTGACTGAGAAAAATAAAGATGGCAATTACCTTGCAAAGCTGGTATAATGTAAACGTCGCTTAAGATAATGACAACTTAAAACTTAAATATTTGCATTGTATTAATAGTAAATTTACAATAACAGTCATTATTTAATTATGTAATATGCCGCAAAAAGCGAAGATGCAAAGTTGGTAAACTCCCAACATGATGGACCGACGACCTAGTGAAGGTTAGTCGAAGTCTAGTCTATATCCGGCAGTGAAATCTGGAAGTTTGGGACATAGACTTAATAAGTGGCTTAGGTAATGATTATTATTCAAACATGAAGAGGTTGATGAATGTAGAGGAGGCGAAGGAAGTATGTTTGGATGGAAGCAATTGCCGTACCATAGTCTCTGCCTAGACAGGCGTGATATGAGTGAGTGAGTATGCATTATTTCACAATAATAGACTCTTAATCCAATCTAGATTTTATTAATCTCTTTTCTGTAGATTAAACTAAGATGCTTGTTCCTATGCATCTGCAAAGACACAGAAATAGAAGTGCTCTATTGAATCAAGCGTTATTTTGCGTTGATCTTTCAACGCAAAGCTTCTTCTAAGTACTTATTTTGTTCAGTCGTAAGACATCCACTGCTGGGCATAAGCCTTCCCCAAAGATTCAACTGCGTTGATATCGAATCTTAGATTATACGAAAAATAATACTCTACCAAATTCTAAACCAAACATTTGCCATTCACATTGAGAAGACCTTCATAAATTGAAGCGACAATTGGTGAACAATACTTATAAAGTGCATTATGCTAATACCAGCATAAACACGAACGCATCGCGCGACCTATCCCACGAGCGCACGCGCAACAAAAACTGCGAGACGGGGGATAGAAAAAGGCTAATAAAAAAGCAATAATGCAATCCCGCATGGTGGCTCGTTGATCCAAAATTGACGCAACTGATGAACCGAAAGTAAGGGATCATATTGATGTTGAGTACGATAACATGCACGGTATTTACGATTGTAATTAAAAATATTCTGTTACTAGCTGTTGCCCGCGGCTCCGCCCGCGTGAATGTTGGTTATCGCTGTAAAAAGTAGCCTATGTGTTATTCCAGACCATAATCTATCTCTGAGCCAAATTTCATCCAGATTCGTTTAGTAGTTTTTACGTGAAAGAGTAACAAACATCCATCCATTTATCCATCCATCCATCCATACTTACAAACTTTCGCGTTTATAATATTAGTAGGATATACGATACTAGAGCTAGCGAATCCCCTTCGCTTCGCTTGTTTTTTTCTGGATTTCTCTATTATAATATGCTTCAATTGCGTGGTAAACCACTGTCTGATTGACTGATTGTCTTGATACTATTGATTTTGATGCGTTTTTTAGACAGAAGTACATATAGCAATAAGCGACTTTGTTTTATATATGTAGTCTTTTAGCATGTTTGCGCTTGGTTGTGTCTCATTCTGTACTATAATAAATTATAACACATATCAAGTTGTAACTCTGTTTGATTGAAAATAGTGGCCCAGGTTTATTGCTTATTACCTGTCTGTTTAGTAAGGGAATCTGGCAATAGGAAAATTAGTTGTACGTTTCATTTGGATATTTAAATCAACCTGCATAAGTGTTACAGCATGACCTAAATGAATAATTGATTTAGTGCATTATGTAGAATGCTAAAAACAAATATAAAGGTGCGGATACATTTATATTATTTATTGTTTGAATATATTATTTATATTACTGGACTTAACGACCATTAAAATCATATGCATAATTGGCAGTTCTTTGTTGTTCATTTATTCTTAGTTAACCCTATTCATATTATACTTATTTGTTGATTTACATACATAAAATAAATTTATTATTTTTAGAATTCTGTTCAACTTATTTTAATATAAGTAGAAAAACTATTGGCTTGTCGAAAACTTAGACAAAAGAAGACCCTAATATAATAATCTTTAGCAAAATGCTGTCACATAATTATACGTCACAATAACGAGAATTGAGAATTCAATGAAAATTCTTTGTTTATACAAAATAATTTACTATCTAAAGTTATTTTCCAGACATTCGCGATACGCACATTCGCAGTTGACAAAAGGTCACGTAATGCGAGAACGCAATGATAATATTAAAAAATATATTAAAAAGGAGTAGGCGCTCATAGCCAGGGTTGTCAATAACTTATAAGATGCCTTGGGCATTTTAGGATGAGACCCCTATAATTAAGACAGACGACTATTTTATTTAAACAGGCTAAAATAGTAAATAGGCAAGATTTTAGATATGTTTTATTGTTCTTTACACCTTTACGTTAGATGAATAGAATATTGGTTGGCGCTGGGCATTTGCCTAAATAGGCAAGATTTTAGATATGTTTTATTGTTCTTTACACCTTTACGTTAGATGAATAGAATATTGGTTGGCGCTGGGCATTTGCCTAAATAGGCAAGATTTTAGATATGTTTTATTGTTCTTTACACCTTTACGTTAGATGAATAGAATATTGGTTGGCGCTGGGCATTTGCCCATATATAGCCAATAGCAACAATCAACGGGTTATGCTACCAAAGGCACGAATACTATCTATTGGTTGCTATAAAAAATAATAACTAACTAATTTGGTTATAAGATAATTATAGAAAAAAAGATTAAAAATAACCAAGTCATATATATAATACAAAATCATAACAGCGAAGCACCAATTGTTCCCTATTTTAGATGAAAAATCAATAACATTTTAAAATAAATTACACATTATTTTCACACACTTACAATAGTACAAACATTAATATCATCAATTAAGAGTAACTTGACAATAATTACAATATCAACAACGAACTGTGCAAAATCGAGGGACAAGGAGTCTATTATATTAATATCTCTTTAGTTAATATTGTAGATAAGGGTAGTACCCTAAATAATATAAAATAATAAATTCAGTGAGGGCGCGTGCCAGGATGCTGGCGACAAATGATGAGACCGCGTGAAATTATAATTATCTCTTTATATTCGACAACCCTTTGCTCATTATCATTATGCAAAGTTAAAACATTAATTGTATTGAATGTAACTTTTTAATTTATTTTTTATCAAAGTCAAACTTTTGTGTTTATTTAGATCATATGTATGATACTTTTGAATCTAGTTATCCCCTCTAGACAAGTGGCATAAACGGTAGTCTAATAGAATAGAAAACAAATGTAAATACATGTATCTGACATAAGCTTATGACACAATGACGTAAACTTACGTTAAATCCCATACATTTGATTTTTATTCTATTTAATTCGACTACCGTTTATGCCACCTGTCTATTCTTCTTTTTTATCGAATGGTAAGTGGCTAACCTAGTGACAGAGTCGATGAGATCGCTCATATAGGCCTCTGCCACGATCTAATGACTGTTAACAGTCGGGACCTACTTTTAGCGTGCCTTCCGAAGCACGGAGATGCTCAGATAAAATACCATTTATCATGAAATCCCATGGATACCCCATCACAAAACCCTGGTGGTACAAGCCTTGGTCGGCAACACGCGATTGATTCCCTGTATTATTGCAATCGTTCATAGGCTACGGTTACTGCTTACTAAGTAAGTAAGGTAACAATAGCAACCCATATATGTCCCACTGCTGGGCACGGATCTCCTTTCCTCTATCAAGAGAGAGAGAGAGAGAGAGGCCTTAATTCACACACGCTGGCCTGATGCGGGCCGGTGAATCAGACATGTCTTTAGAATTTCTTCTAAGACATGTGGGTTTCCTCACGATCTTTTCCTTCACCGTCAGCAGATGGTGAATCATTTGATTAGTACATATAAACTCCACAAAGTGAAATTCACATTGGTACTGCCACCAGGGATCGAACTCGCACCTCTTGCGTGCAAGTCGGTTACTTTCCCACTAGGCCACCACCGCTTAGTAAGGTAGGCGTGTGCTAATTTGCCACCTAAGTAGTATAAAAGGCAGACATTCTTGTAAATGTAATATTCATCGGATTTATATGGTATGTTTAAAGAAATAATGATGTAAATTAGGTACAATGGGCAGCATAGTCAACGTTGCGCATGTCACGGTATACTGCGCGATGGTATCAAAGACACGATGGCATACCTAATATATTCGGCTTGGGTCCGTAATGTCGAGTCCACGCCCGACCCCGGATGCGGTTCATTGTAGCGAAACTCCCCGGACCCCGAGTCCCGAGGTGAAACAATACACTCTTTCCTTCTATTGTCTAATATCCACATTATCCACCCGCACAAACAATACTCGGTATTCATACTTTTACATTTAAATTGTATACATGTTAGTAAAATGCGAAATTAATTTTTAAATACATAGATAATATTTGTATTCCTTGAATAGATATACATATCACGCGTGACTTTTGTTACAACAACTGCCTATGCCTAAGTATTGCTTTATATATTATCATTATTTATTTATTGCATTAATAAAGATATAATCAAATTAAAGCAACCCCAAAATAATGAACATAATTCAACACACAACTCTTAATAACAAAATGTCATTTTTTTTACAAATAACAAACGGCGGATACAAAAACGGGTCAAGTGGATATAGAAAAAATGTATTAAATTTTAAAAATGGGTGGTTCTGCTTAGTATCGTTGTCAAAATATCGGCGAGCACCTGCCTTGCAGACAGAGCGGCGCGTAACGAACTTATGAATCTATTGTAGATAAATAATATGTGGATATCTATTATATATTAGCTATTACATAATTTTACTGGCCTATATAAGGTGTCTTGGTTGGTATCAAAAATTATGCCGCTGCAATAGTATGTAATATGCAAATTATACACAAAACTTTGTCCCTTTGAACCGTAATGTCGATTTAAGTAGTGTCGGTGGGACATAGCTTTCTAAATCGGTTTGAATGGTACTGTAACTTAGAATTTCACTAATTCATAATTATAAAGGAATGTATTAGGATTTTTTTTTTCCGTGTGGTGACGGATTAAGAATACAAATGTCACCACCCCATTCCATCCCATGGGTGTCGTAAGAGTCGACTAAGGGAGTAAGTCCGGCAGACAATATCCACTGCAAGAGAAGGAAAACTCGAAATGAAACCCAATACCAACCCGTCAGGCCAGCGTGGTATAAGTAGGCTAATATCCCTCCGAATTTATGGAGGAGACCCGTGCCCAGCAGTGGCACGTTAATGGGTTGAGAAGTGTATTAGGATTGGTGATATGTGATTTTCTCTGATATTACAAGTATCCATAGCATTAAGAACGCCACTGCGCCCACTGCTTGCTTTTTTGCCGACGTTAATAAAATAAAAGTTACACACAACATTTCTTATATGATAATATATAATAACAATTAATAAAACCCAAAATTAACGAGTAATTGGTCTTTAATGTGTTATCGATTGTACATAATTTACACCAATATTAGACACGTATTCAATTAACCACGTCACGCGCTTAATAACAAGCTCTATCTCTTTTAAGTTTTACGATACTTAAGCTTCGTTTATCCGGCACCATGATAAGCATCTTATAAAGTATATCCAGAGATAATTCGCTTCTAAAACTTGCGGCCATGTTGCCTTCGACCGTGGCTCGATAAAATAAAACAACCGCGAGCTCGCCGCTTTTTGACTTTTTTTATACAGGATCATTTTTCTTGCCGACTCGAGCGAGGGATTATCTATGATGCGTGACAGATGAAAATAGTACTTATAATATGTGGAATAAGGTCGCGAGGTTTCTGGAGGCTGTAGCGAAGTGGACGTCCTTGGGCGGACTCGATCTGCTAGCCGAGAGATCGTCCCATCGCGCCGACTGGTCGTTGCACCGAAACTATACTTTTAAAATGCATTGGAAAGTAGAAAACTTTTGGTGATATTTTTTTAAAACATTTGCTTCATTATCGAGCGCGGGCAGTCCGTATAATGTTACACTACTCACATAAATGTTATAAAACGAATCATTATAAAAGATTATTCAATCGGTACTATTAGTAATGTATGTATAGCTACGAAAATCTATCTGTATTCTTATTTAGATTATTTGAAAGGTTACATATAAACAATTTTTTGCACCCTAGAAATTTATAAATCGTTAGTTCAACAACAGACAAGTACCAAACTATTTCGGATCTTTATTTCACATTCGCTGTCGCTTGCAAATTCACTTATGTACCAAAAGCATATAAGCATAAAACCTAAAACTTGAAAATTCTTCGAAAGGTTCCTGTTGGTATTAGCAAAAACACTTACCGTCGAAAATCTTTTACCAGAGAATTTGCTTGTATTGAAATCTCCTGGGCGTTTGGGAAATTCGTCATGATACCCTTTGTATGTAGTTTCTTACATATTAAGTCAATTGTACGAGTAGTTTACGGACAATATTTAAAAAATAAACTAACGATAGCTGAATAAAGTATGTCAGTCATTTTGTAACTGTGTAGAGCAGTTTGCATTTTGTTTCGTTTATCGCACCCATCACTAATGAGACAAAATGTGTTTGACTTTGGATTTACGACCAGTCGGTGTCGCTAAATGTCGAAAAAAAACCCGCCTCGGTTTCGTAATGAAAAACGAAACTGCCATCATATGGGTAACGTTAGCTTCTATTTTAAAAAACAAACTTTCGCAATACACCTTTTAAAAAATACTTTACGCAGAAATGCGTTAACCATTACGAGCCTAAAAACTTCATATAGAAAATATATGGTTAGAAGCTTCTGTGTGTTGTGCGTCATTTGTTTGTAAAAATAAATTGTTTTTCTTCTTTCTACTTATTTCGGAAGGTTACTGCGTCACTTATGTACTTAGGTACACGATATTTAAAAAGACAAGCTAGATTTTTTCTTAATTTATGGCGACCAACCTCAGGTTTATTTGCAGCCAGGAAATCCTGATGATGCCTCGTGCGTGTGGATGTGAAACACATGTCAATATAGACTGCAAATTGGATAAGAAAAAGACCAATCTTATACCCTCCTAACACAGAAGCTTGGTATTGTTAACCTATTTACAAACTTATTTGCTTTTTTCGTTGTCAATCTCACCGTCTCCTTTAAATTTCGAAAGTGGTTTCTGAACCTGTTCTCCTTACCCCAACAAATTGAAATTGAGCACAAATAATTCCCGATATCATTAGAAGATCCTAGGATTGATACTGTTGCCAGGATCGATTAAGTAGAGGTTTTTATAACCACCCAGAAAATGAATTTCAAATTTTAATAATATTTGAATTACAATTATTTGAGCAATTTATAATATTGTTGCAGATATATATATGAACCTATAATTTCGTAAGACATTAATTTTAAGGCTGCCAAATATGCACATTAATTGCTGAACAATTTAGTTATTTTTACCGATCAATATAAACAGAGATCACAGATTGCCGTCCAAAACTTCTTTAATGATACCCTAAATATAACAGCATAGTCTTCAAATTCCATTTCAAACATTTGTCTTGATAAAATTATTGTAATACCTTTCATTCCTAACCCTTCAACCTGATAATTGTCACCGATGGGGTAAAAATGTTTTAGCAAAATCAATATAGCATTCGTTATTTCCGTCGCGCGTGTTTAATGGTCGTGGACTGCGACCACGTATGGTGCGAATAGATGGACACTACGATACGTCCGAGCCTCTAATTACAGGTATCATTTGCAATAAACTCGTCCACCCCGATCGTACATGCATACACAATGACAGTACTTTGAATAGTGTAATGAGTCAGATTACTACAAAATTGTATGCCGTATTGCCGTTATGGTATAACTCAAATTATGTTTTTGGAATTGGTTTTTAAATTTAGAATTTGAATTGAATTTAGAAATTGAATATGAATAGCAAGCATGAATATATTAACAATAACTTGTTGCTTTAATTTACAGTAAATTAATCTATAATAAACGCTAAAGTTTGTACGGATGAATGTTTGCTATTCCTCCACTCAAAAACTATTGGACGGATTTTTATGAAACTTTAACATCAGAATAGCACATAGGATTTATTTTATTAAAAAGATAATAAAAGTGCCAATTAAACCGGAGAAGATACTAACTTCTGCATCTTAGTTAAGGAATTTACAAAATAGGTATATCTATGTGTAATATGGTTACGCCAATAAAGTAAATTAAATTAGCTGACTTTAAAAGAAAAATACTTTTAAAGAGGTACAATACAAACATGTAAGGCCGACTGGGAAAGTATCTCTACTTTACAAAAACTCACAGCCAAATAAAATAGTTTAGCGATGAGATAGGAAAAGTTTCTTTAAAAACGCATCCCTAAGTATGCATTTAAGACGTACTCTCCGTACAGTACATATTTGTCTGTGGTCTTC
Organism: Trisateles emortualis; assembly: GCA_947095525.1. Lineage (NCBI taxonomy): Eukaryota > Metazoa > Arthropoda > Insecta > Lepidoptera > Erebidae > Trisateles > Trisateles emortualis. The sequence goes on along the minus strand of OX352736.1, from coordinate 10,666,202 downwards.
AGTTCTTCTCCAATCAGGCATGTTCCCTTGTACGGTGTTCTACTTCTCAGTTCAAATGTAAACCAATCACCTAACGACACAGACTGACCGAAAATTGCCCTTAACCTTATCGATCGTTAACCGATGAGCAGCTACTCACTACCTCCATTTGGTATAATTATAGAGTTAATATTAAACGTAGTAATTATTAAATTCATTATTTACGAATTGAAACTACTATCTGTTAGCTATTGGCTTCAATCGATCGATCAATTAAACTATTCTGCAATTCATTGTTGTTAATAATAATGATATTATAAAATAAAAACAGGAAACTATCTTACAGAACAGATGCACCTCATCTTATGCCTTTCTATCAAATGTCTAGTTCAGATTCTTAAACGAGGTAAAAAGAGTAAGGTACGGTAGCGGCTTGGCTATGTTCCTGGCAAGGCATCCTGGCGTTGTTGAAGTTCATGAGCGGTGGTTACCATGAGCCAAAGTCGTCAGATGCCGAATACTCCATCTCTTACCATCAGGTGGAACGATGGCTTGTCTGCCACCTTTTGCAATAAAAAATAGTATAATCTCTGAAACTATCCGGCTAATGTCCGTTTATCAAGGAAAGTTATAGACTTCATCATCACGCTACGACCTAAGGCGAGCATAGCGGTAAGAAGAAACATGACACGAGACGAAATCCAAATTTAATGCGGGGAAAATCTCGGGCTAGTTGGAACGATGATCTTCGGCTGGGAGCAACTGGAAACGAGAATAGGAGGATCGTGGGAAGTAGGATATATTTGGAAAGACCTATGTTCAGCAGTGCACTCTGATGATGATGACGAAAACAGCTAGTTAGTAGACAAAATAAAAAATAGAATGGAAAATCTGTGACCTCAGAAAGATTATTTTATTTCTGTACATCTTAGTTTTTATATTGATTCAATAATCGAGCAATCCACCGCGCAATAAACGATTACCATAAACATATTAGATTTAGAATGACAATACAAAAAGCGCAATTTGTATCCAAATACCTATCAGGCGCCAATAACGTATGTCAATACAAAACCCTACAATATTTAGGGGGCTTTATGCTCGCTTTATTCGCAAACACCCCTCGCCTTGTTGCTATGGGGTTGTGGTCAAAATTGTATTTTTATTATAATTGCTCCGTTTTATTGAGAGCCCGGTCGCTATTGCTAGGGTAAACATTGTATAGCTTGTGTTTTGTTACAAACTAGAACCTGTAAAGATACCATATAATTAGTTACGAATAATATTATGGCCGTTTCAGTGATTATAGGTGATCAAATTTTAGACGAATTACTTTGGATTATAATAATAGGTGCATAGAATATTCTCAATTTATTTGAGATAGGTGAATCGGTATTACATATTGTTGTTCTTAACCATGAGTATGTAACTGTATGTAACTCTGTATGAACTGTGTGTAACTGTACTGATGGGATGAGGTTTAGGAGATAAGAAAACGAAGAAGAATTTAACTGTACGCATTTTTAGATCCAACATTTTACTTCTGATTCTTCTAGACAGAAAAGACTATAGCAATTTTTACTTTAATTAACATTAACACACGACAATAGGTACTTATAAAAACCAAACACGTACGTAGCCACATTTGTCACGATTGCCTAGCAAAAATATAAAACAGGAAAACCAAAAAAATAAATATCATTTACGCATAGATAAAACTGACAGTTTTACTATTCAAATAATAGCAAAAAAAGCGAATACGTCCGCCTGTCCATACTCAATTCGACCCGCATCAAAAGGCTTAGTATAAACCCCTTTTCTCATTTTTATATCACGAAAAGATTGCCCATGACTATTTTGTTGGCAAATATTACTTGATCCCTATTGTCCGCTACACAACTATTCGTTTCGAATCTAAATGTTGCTGGTAATATAGTAAAATACTATTAAATATATTGCAATAAACAAAGCAAGCAATTTATTTGGATCAACGAAACCAATATACACATATTTTAATGAGGAAGATATTAAATAATTTCCTCCTTACTGAAATTCTGCGATAAGAGATACCGACATTAACGTAAACACATGTAATATTTATTCCCTCATTCTCATATTCAGCAGGCGTACTCAACGACTATTTGACTAAAGAGGCAGCTCTAGAGGATATTGCAGTTATATAACATTGTTTAAAATTATTTATAACATTCCGATTAAAAAAGACACAGGTCACAGTGTATAAAACCGTTTGTCTGTCTGACTCAATTGACTCAAATCAACGCCAAAACAACTTAATCTAGAAAGTCAACAAACTTGAAATTTGGAACACCATCATCTTAGCTATAGCTAGGATATCAATTGCTAGTAATATTATATAGTATACTAACAAATATATTTGTACGGTATTCTCTCTCTGTAACCTCAATTTTAATGCCTATTCGACTAGCATACAACACAGATAGGTGTAATTACAATTCAGTCTGCAGTGTCCTTTGCCGACTTATTTAAACGCGATCAGATAAAATGGACTTGTAAATCACATTCGTATACCGTTGGTGTACCAATTTCACCATCGATATTGCAATTTGTCATTTCGTTATCATCTATTATCGCAATGCATTAGTTTCTGAGTACAGATAGTGTTATCTGTAACTAGAATTCGCCCTGCGTGATTACAAAAACGAGCCTCGACGCATGTTCAATGCAGAATTTATAAAAATATTTTTATCATAATTTTAAATATGGTTATGCGTTTTATGAAATTGGTATGCGGTTTTACTGACAAAACATCTAAGTACGTGAAACATGTTTACTTTCTGACTGTCTTGGTATTTAAATATGAAACTTTTCATATTTAATAATGGTATGATATAAATAATGAGATGATAATGTCCACATAACCGAATTTCGCTTACGGCACGGCTAATTTCAACGGACACTAGCCATTTACGAGAGAGATATTATTCTCTCACTCTCATAGTCCGATGGGATAGCAATCCTACACAACCGAAAAGAGATCAGAAGTAGGACCACCGGCTTTACGTGCTTTCCGAGGCACAAGAGTGTAAGCAAACCTAGCTAATTTTCAACCATCTTTTTCGAATATCTTGACAGAAAATCTCACAAATATGTATATTTGGCACAAGCGAACTGGAAATCGAAGCGGGATCAGCAGTCGCACACAACGAATAGACCAATGAAACAATAATAATTGTTGCACCGATACAGACTATAGAAACTGTTATTCTATAATTAACTAATTGGTAATTAAAATTTATCGTGTTTAGCAAGACTATATTATAACATAACATTTAATTGATTTCTATATATCTAGATTGTTTAATTCCTTAGCCTATTATAGTACTAAAGTTTATTATTACAAATAACATGTCCAATAAATAATATCTATTGTATTGGTCAACGTGCAACAATGCCTATCATCACAGTTTCACATGTGCGTAACGCATAGGTACTTAGATTTCTCAATCAATCTCACGTATTGTGAATTCTATAAAAAATTGGTAATCCGTTTGCGAAAGTCACCTAGTATCTATATTTATGCAACGTATAGGTACGTGTGAAAAAGTGAAGTGCGTATCGCGCGAAACGCACTTTGCTTCTTCAAACGCACGCACGATTTTGTACGCGCAGATACAGTGCGTACGAACGATAACGCAGACCCTGACGCGATAACGTATTGTCCCTGTTGTTATACTGCATTTTAATTTGCTCACAAAAATACTCCATTGGACTTTAACCCGATTTATCTGCGTAGATTATTGATAAATCTATTTACAAACTAGCTGCTACTGTGGCTTCGTTTGGGTGTTTTTTTTTTATTTCAGTTAAAAGTAGTCTAGGTTACTCTTTATAAAATCAGTTACCTGGTAGTGGAGTCAGCAGATCTAGTGGAAGTCCGCTTCAAATTGGTCTAGCAGTTCTTGAACTTTACACGCAACAAACAGTTGACTAACAAAAAATACTAACTGCTTTAGGTACAATGTGCAATGCAGATTTATATTTAGAAATTTATTATTTTGACATTACACACGTTTGTTTGTTATTAAAGTCAAAATACGAACTTGATGTTTGTGTAGAATTTCATAAAAACCATACACAATTACTTGTCCAGACTAACTGGCTTAAATTCATTACCGCAGTATCTATACCGTTGAGGCTACAAATTTAAAATTTCGCACAAAGTTTCCTCAAATGACGTAAGTTAGCACTAAAAAGAGATTGTTGAATAATTAACCCTTAAACGGGTAAAAAGATGTTTTACCCGAAAAAAATCTGGGCAGGCCGCTAAAGTAGAATCGCAACTAACAGTAAATCAAATACTTGTTTCGTAATTTATTCATTCTGTATTCACACATGCGAATATTTTTACACATACATCTGCGTCTAATATACAAGGACGGACGCTGTCTAGAGATTCGCACTATGAATCAGGGGTATCCCCGACCTACAATGCAACTCTGTAAATAAATTACCGCGCAGACATTTCAAGTGCAGTCAGCGTAATGATGACATAACAATGACGAATGTCGAGCGCGTGCGCTCGCAAAAAAAGGTTACTTTGTTGTGGGAGGGCGTGAAATTACATCAATTTCGCACAATTGTACCAGGAGATCATGAAGTTGGAAGAGGTGTTTGTGTTTTGGCAAATGTGTGCGAATATTGTAGACAAAATTTATAGTTGGATTTGTTTCTGTTGTTTCGAACTAGTTTGAGGTAGATATTTATTATGCTTAAATTAGTGTTGGTTTATGAAGGTTGAGAGGCCGTACCGACTGATATTCGATTTTAATTTGAAATTCGTAAAATGTTAACTTTATTATCAAGCAATAAGGATGCCATTGTTCAAAATTAAAGTATTTTTTGTCGTGATATGGTTCAGAAAATGTCTGAATTATCTATAGATAATTACAAGATTTAGGGGAAAGGGTAACATATCTATTTCTACACCATTTATGGCCATAATGTGTACCATTTTTTGTCATTGCTTATTTTCTTGATTAATTGCAAAACATTGCGTAAGTAGTTGATCTTGCCAACGTAGTTGTAATGCACAAATTAAAAATTAATTAAGCGCTCGTTCTATGATCAATTTAGGAATAAAATAAAAAAGTTATTAGTAGACATGTCAATCAAGTGAAATAAAAAATATTAAATGTCAATCCTAGTTAAGATTCGCGTAATTTTATTGGGAAAACATAAATTGAAGGAGTTGTAAACTTAATAATATATTGACCACGTCATTCTTTCAAAAAGCAACAACGTTCCTACAGAATTCGTTGCAATCAATTAAACTCTACCTAGTTCTCTCCTCTTAAAAATGTTAATTCTCGAAATGTAACTATTATCTCAATAAAATAAATTCCTTAAGCTTGTTTTAGGCAGACATGAAAAATCTATTATATATAATTTATTTCCAAAGGCACGCAAAGCACTAACGACATTTCTTCGCAAAACTACAAAATGTAAGAACAAATTTGTACTAGGACATAAGTAAATACGAGAAGGTTTCACGGAACAGTTGGTATTATCATAGTCTCTACTAAGTATAATATGTATATCTGTCGTCGAGTGATGACCATGAGTCATTTTGGCAACCGGTACACGAGGAGGCGTTGCCAATTTGATAACTCACACACATGTAAATTCGCACACAGACAAGGATGTATTGATAAGAATTCTGATGCCCTAGTACTTTGTATACCTACTGTTTAGAGCTACGCTATTGGATAAAATCAATAATCGAACGTTATTTATATATCAGTCAGTACATTGTTATATAAAACGAAGTTATGTACATTTGAAAGAACAACTTTAAAAAAATTAACCTTATAGGTAAGTAGATACTTTATGTGTTTGATAACATGTTTTTTTATCAATTCCGTTGCGATATTTTTAACTTAGACAGATTGTTAAACAACAAGCCACCGAGGCTACTCAGTTTTGGGGCCAAGGCTTAACTGCTAATATGTAGATATATTTATATAAGATAAAATATATTTTTATTTTGAAATGTTGAAAAACTAGTAACATTTATACTAACGTTAAGTTCATAATGTAAACTGTGCATAAAATTAATGATAATTTTGTCATTTTAACTAGAGGTTATTTACTTAATATGTTTGGTTATATTGACCTCGATAGGCGTAGAACGTGTCTCCTATGGTATGTTTTTAATTCATTAATTTGTAAATCAACCCTTGTGGTATATATTGATAGTTTGGTAAAATACGACGATGGTTGTTGTGGGCCGGCGACCGGGTGGCCGTGCGAGCGTCCTCGTGACCAAAATACGCGCTCTGAATAATTAAAGCATAGGGTACTGCCACCACAGCCCCCGTCAGCCCACTGGACTTTTAGTTTTTATCGTATCATTATAATATAACGCAAATTATTGATGGCTTTACGTAACAAATATAGGTACTACTAAAAACTGCTGCCAATTATACGACAAATGAGAATTACACACAGCATTAGCATAGTGTAAAGAAAACTCTATATCTTGAATGGTAGGTATTTTGTTTCTTAGTGTCCTCAACTCCTCACTATATAAAGTCTTCTTTAAACTATGGCATTACTAGCGCTGCCGATGTCTAACACCCAGCTTCCTAAAACTAGATCAACGTAAATCTTTCGTTAAGTTTTATTTGAGTTGCTGATAAGTTACCTATCTCAAATGTCATTTTCAATTTTGTTTCATCTAAACCACGTTTTAGAAACTAATTTTGACTTGTCAGCCTTTAACTGAACTTTATCCCGATCACCCTTTGGTTAGATGTTCCTTATCTCTACCTAACGACTTAATTAGGTATATAGCTAACTAAAAGCCGCGCAGGGCAACCCTTGTAATAATCTATCCCTAAATGTGTCAAAAAATAATGGGCAAGAGAGGGAAAACTCGAAACAAAACCCTATACCAACCCGTCTGGCCAGCGTTGTATAGTTGGCTGATATCCCTCCAAGTGTATGGAGGAGACCTGTGTCCAGCTGTGAGACGTTTATGGGTTGAGATGATGAAATGGATAATCGTTTCCTAAAAACTTCAAAACTCCTTTGTGGGTTATGCATCTAATCTATGTATTTTTGACTTTTGTCTCATCGGGGCATAAGAATAAGGGGATAGAAAGTGCGCCTGTGTTTTTCACAATTTGTGTAATATAATTTCTCCTACGTAGTTCTTTAATATGTTTAGAGCTCGAATATGTTTAGATTCGTAAATTAAAGGAGTTTTATTACATAGATGCTGAATATGTTAAACTCATTAAGTAAGGAATGTTTGTCAAAAGCGAAATAATGATATAGTGTCGATATATTTAATGGCACGCACGAATATCAAAGAACCACGTCATCACAAAGCTAAGGTAGGCAATTTACACGGGAATTATTGACAGTAGCTACGTACGATAGTATATCAGTAATTATATAGAAAGATTCGGCTTGCTAGCTCGGCCATCTATTTGTCTTCCACACGCAAATGTGGCGAGGAAATTAGTGTGAATAATAGATAAGTGTCATTTGGCAACCACCCACAACTACCACCTCGTGTCACCCAGCTTAACTTACCCACGCTTCTCTATTTGGGTAGGTAGGTACGTGTTCGTACGTAAGTACCTTTAATATTTCTACGGGTCTTTTAGTATCAATTTTTCAAAGACGCTTTTACTCTTCTTAATTATTTTTACTAGCTTAGGTATATTGTATAGTAAAATGAATTAATAGAAAATTTTCTGACAACATTGAAACACAGAGAATCTATAAAATTTGCATTTTTTCTAGGTATCTTTGGTGTAAAATGGGAAATCTTGTTTAGATTCCATTTGAAATATACTATTATTATCAAGTATAAGCTTGACCCGATACTCATATTAAAAGGGATGTGACTAAATCTTTACACCACTGCATCTCATTTTAAATTTCTTAGGTACTAAATAATTTCAAATCTTGTAAATTCGACAAGATATAACAATGCAGGAGATTACAGAACGAATTTAAAGTAAAATAATGTACGCATGTATGTCATGTGGTCGATGAAGATGTGGTGTCGACCACGCACTTTGTGGTGGCCGGTGGTGTTGATGCCCCACATCGATATTTCGTGCATTATTGAATAGTCGCGTGTTGCCTCCCGAATTTCCAATGTTTGGCGATTGATGTATAGATTGACTTTTGTCATTTGCCTCGGCCATGTCAAACAGTAAAATGTTTTTATACCTTCTTCACAAATTGTGGTGGGTCGAAACGTAATGGACTAGGGATTGATTGGAGTATATAAATATATTTTGAAACCCTCCCCATATCTGATTGGCACGCTGGTGGACGAAAGCTGTCTGTTGTTATTCACATGATGGATTAGTCGGTACTTTTTTGTAATTTTGACGTATTTGTTTGCGATCGATGATATGAACATAATGACCACGGTAGACAATACCTAAGCATTACATATATGCCACGCGTGTAAATATACCTCCAACAATGTAAATATTCCTCGAAAACCGCCCTGGTTGAGGTGAGGTATTATCTAACTTTGAATAAGTTGCGTAAAGGATTTGCTTATAAATAAAACCTCAGGTACTTTGTTTTGAGTTAAACTCTATTGTGCAAAGGTGTTGAGACCGCTATGCAGAAATCTTAGTGATAAGAGCTGGGTAACGTTGCGCAAAAGTAGGTACTGGGTGGTCGGCGAAATGTTAGAATTGCCATAAGGCGGTACCTTTGTACTAGATGATATAAAATTGCGGCATCTTTGTACTCAAGCGCCATCGCCAGTACGGATATCTTCTTTCAAAAAGAAAGTTTTATTTCTTAAAACAGTTACCTCTTTTGTATAGCCGCTATGAGAATTAGCAATCACTGAAAGGGATTTTGGAGAGAAAGGTTTTTTACAAACCTTTTTTATGCATAAAAGGCTTTAAACAATGGTAAATATAATGGTTTAGGTATACGAAAACTAGCGTTTGGTAACTAGAAAAGCTTTACATATAAAACGTGAACCCTTATTCTAGTTAGCTTCCAGCGAAAATATCCCTTATTTTGAAAACTTACTCAAGTTAATGGCCTAAGCACATATTACCTACATATCTTACTAGCATTGTCGTGAAAGTTTTTACTAACATTACCATAATACTTTTAAAAATGTTTAGCTCCTACCGCAGCTACTATAGGTAAATGATAAATATGACTCGCGTGTAACATTTGACTTATCTATCGATAAAAGCGCCTTACGCGTCCTCCATTAGAGTCAGAACGTAGGAGAAATGCTTTCGAAAAATGAGTACCGTTACGGTCCTTTCAAACGCATCAAATAAAAGAGAAACCCAAAACCCGCAACATTAAACCCTTTTGCGCACGTTTTGTGCGTATAATAGCGCAATTTTTATTATTTTACAACTCAACTCAAATGTTGCAGAACCTATAACTCTGCAAAGATGCCGACAGCAAACATAGATGGTCAAATAAATACGTATAATAAAAACAAACGGAAAGGGTTTACAACAATGCGGAAAAATTACGCAATGACGATGTTTTATGCTAGAGAAAAAACTTTGCAGGTACGAAAAGGGTCGCTTTGTTGATGCCAAGACCGTCTCTGGAGTTTAAAAAAAAAAGCAATGCGAATACAAGTGTCATTCACGAATACAATGACAGTGTATGCAAATAGATGCAAATGTTTTTACGATAGTTCTTTCATAGTTACAATGAAGTCTTTGTGCGAGTGATTCGGCGCTACCGAATTCGATTATGAATATTGTAAAGGTATTATTGATTCCCGTAAGTTGCCTTGTAAAGTTAAACTATCAAATTGAAACTTTGAATGAACGTATCCTGTATTTTATTGATTAAAACATTCTTTAATAGAATAAGTTTTAGAAAATACGTTCTGTAATTTAATTAGAAAAAGCTTTGTTTTTTTTCCGACCCACGTGTATGGCCACAACACCGGTTGCAAGAGATAACTGCAAGCCTATGGCGCGAGATAATAAGTAGCTTTTTACTTATCGTCATCAAGGCCTTTACGTCTATTGCAGACGATTTATAGTGCTAGATCTGAGAGACATCGCTTTTGAGGGTTGAACAAACAGACCAATGCGAGAACGGCACGCTCTACCACACACTTGTATTTAAATTTTCTTTTATAATACAAGTATCATGATGTTATTAACTTCTTTCACAGAATCGCTTCTAAAATTCATATCAACAGCACGATGTTTGCCCCTTTTGAACTTGATCTTTTTATCAAATGTGGCTACGAACGTCGCCGTCGTCGCTACGAACCCAAAAATTATATCAGCAGCTTCGTCGCCGCATTCCGCGCTCACATCACACACACACACACATGCACGCCCCCTTCACAATATTAACATAACATACATGCACACATACAACACTTAGTTAATGTCACTATGAAGAGTGTCTAGACCAAATTTATAGAAAACTATATATATACATAATATATATTTGGAAGAAATAATTACTAACAAAATGTAAAAATAATTTATTTAGTTGTAAGGTTTTTAGCGTATTAAGGAATTAGAAACTTTAAAAGTTTAGTTTCAAAAGTTTTTTATTAGGTATTTAATTCTACAGGCAACAAGCAGTATTTTCTAATAAAAACTACATTCCACATCATTACAGTAAGTATCTTAGAGATCTTTGATCAAAACAAAACCATGAATTCAACTTCAAATGAATGAATAATAAAATAAACGCCAATACTGCGCATAGGCAGCCGACAATGGTGTGAGACAGCATTTAATCTATCAGCATTTACAAACACATACACAAAACTGCTTCAAGACGATGCAGGCACTCTAACACACACATATGCACCAATCGTAGACAACAACAGCTCTTACCATGCGCTCGAAACTCATCAAAACGAATGAAATTACTAACATGGAACTCGATTATGACAGTATCTTGGCGACTATGTGAGAAATTGAAGTGAGATTTTATATTTCCTTATAACTTGCCAGTTGCATTGTCCAATGGACATTTGCAGTACCTGGCACAACACACGCGTATTGTCGATCCAAAAACTTTTGACACAAGGTTTTAGTGTGCTGGTAATAAAAACGTGACCCTAAGTAAGCACTGGATACCTGTACTGACAGAGAACCATACCTACACCACTTTGTAGTTATTTGGATGTGCTCTTCTGTAAGGCGAAGGTCCTTCCTCAGTCGGGCTTGCTCGCTTTCGAGTGAGATTGAGTGTCTTAGTAGGGTGTCCTGCATCTATACGCACACAAGGGATTGGCTAGACACGAATATTGCTCGCTATGCTAATGCGGCGGAGATTGGGCAGGTCGATGGCCGCTCCCGGACGTATTCGAGTCATTCGGCAGAACCCGTCGTTGGCCACCCTCGCCCGCGCGCCCTCACAATCATTTAATCGTTTCCACCGTCACATCTCTACCTAGAAATTCTTTGGTTTCTCTTCGTAATCTTTTGTCGATGTATAAATCATTTTTGTCATGATTTAATATTTTATTTGTGTTAAGCTTTTTCTGATTATGTAATTATAGTATTTATATAATTGTAGTGTGGTAGGTAGGCATACCAGAACCTTCCGAAAATATTTAAACGTTTATCAAAACGACTACATAAGCTTAGTTGTTTTTGATAAACGTTTTCAGAACGTTCAATAAACGCTGAAAAAAACGTTCTTTTTAATATTAAGAGACATATGTTCTTACGACTTAATGTTTTTTTGTAATTTGCATTATTGAACTTGTCTCTATTGTCACTAAAGTATCTATTTAATGTACACTATCCTACCAATTTTATAAATGTGAAAGTTTCTGAGGACGTATGGATGGATGTTTGTTACTCTTTCACGTAAAAAAGTACTAAGCAGATCTGATGAAAACTGAGATGAAATTTGGCATAGACTTAAGTCTGGAATAGCAAAGAGGCTACTGTTTATATTTTAAAGTACGATAAATACATATTTGTTTAGGTTATAAATCATTATTAAAATAATTAAAATCAGTAGGTCGACAGGATATTTGGTCAAGTTCATTCAGTGTATTCTGTAGATATAGATATAGGTAATACACATTATTAAAAAAAACACCGCAACTGTTAACCTGAATAAATCCTAATGGTATTTTTAAAGACTTCTATTACTAAGGCTCTACATTATATTATCGAACATTTTGCAGTTCAAGAAATCAGTCAACACTCAACTAAAGTACTAGAATAGACAACGAGTTTAAATCGTGTAATATACTCGTATTTACGGTTTTCATCCCTTTTGTTATCAACCGGAACCGTTGTCCATTATAGTATCGTTGTGTACAAATAGTTAAAATTTTAAATATTTTAAAATAACTACTAGAGTTAGAACAAGACTTAGATAACGGATAGCAATAAAAAGTTAAAATCGGTGCAGGCCCGCGTCACTTCTGGGCAGTGACCTTGAGTAGTGCTCGGCCTGCGCAGGCGCAATAGATTAGGCAGGCACACATTACACACATGCGCACTACCCCATTGCGACAACACATGCATTATGCACGTGTGTGTGATGTACTTGCATCATGCGCTAGGGTGACGCCTGCGCAGCTTTAAATCCTGATACGATTCTATGATGCTCTGCTTTGATAATATAACTGAAATTTCTTCCTTTTAGGGAAAGGGCTCTTTTGATGGTAAGCAGTTAACGTAGTCTATGAGCACTTGCAATACCATAAAATTATAAAGGGTAACCAAAAACATTCTAGTGGAAACGTGATTTTTATCTGAAAACTTTGTCTCTTCTTTTATAGTGAATGTAGGACCTTTATCAACCAAAATTTTATCTGCTTAAAATTTAAGTAAGTACATTTCTTGCAGAAATTTCGAGTAATGTCTAGTTAATCATTCTTTAATCTTCCCACATATAGGTACCCGAGAAATGCTTATAATGCAAAATTTCAGTCTCCCAACCTCAGTAGTTTGCGTTGATATGTAGATATGTCAGTGAGTCAATCAGCTCTTTTAATGAGGTACCTATTTTATACGTGTATTTTTTTATTTTGGTTTATTTTGATTGATTTGGGAAAGCAATATACAATGGTACACCTATATTATTTAAAAATCAACTACAGCCCTAAACTTATTTACTAACTAAACCCTAAATACGGAAAACTAATTAATGATAGCTAATTGATTATGTTTAGGTGTGAAATATTAACTGTATTGCAGCCCGAATCGTTTATAAAATTCCCACTTAAAAACATTCCTAAATTATTCAAGATTCTTATACAGTAATTTACCGCATATTATCTAGGTATGGTTGGAAAAAAATGCTCGTGGCGTGGGTGTTTTGACAGGAGAAAAGACAGCCGACGACGTCGACGCATAATGGATGCATAATAATGGTGTGCCACATCTTGTGAAAGTGCATCGGCTGCAGCCTTGAGCGGACCCTTTCCCTCGTCCATCAAACGGGCGCGGGCTCTCGCTTCTTAACGTTACACCGTACATTAGGCTATCGAACGACATTTATCGCGCAACGGGAACTTCATTAGGTGCCCGACACCCGACATACTAACAAGATATTATTATAAACAAAATATTATTATTTAGCAACGAAACTTAAATTTTTTAATAAATTTTATTAAATGATGTTTGCAAAACAAGAATTTCTTTTTGAGGTCATAGTGGAAACGGTCCATTTTTTTATCTATAGTTTTTCTGTTTGACAGAAGTTGCTAGGAACGGCTGGATTTGGGAAGCCGAGAATCGAGCCCGACACTCGGAGACAGCTGTGTCCAGCGATAGACTGACGATAATGATGATAACACCCTAATTGGTAAAACGATATCAGATGAAATAAGAATGTTCGGCTTGTGTTTTACAGTACTTATACTATATTATATCTGCCTAAACTAAAGTTATTCTTTAAAGTCTGAGACTGTAAATGTATGGTTTTTGACGAAACTTATGTCAAATCCCATTTGTTTTCTATTCTATTCGATAAAACTACCGTTTGTGCCACTTGTCTAGAGGGGCTGGTTGGAAATGCATACCTAGGAGAACTGAATTCTGCAAATACCCATTTATTATTGTATAGCCATGTCTCCACATTACCTTACCGTTGGGCTAAGAAAGACATATTACTTGACTGACCGATTTTGATCTTGATTAAATTGAGTTCACTAAAGCAACACGCTACTGACAGATAGGATATTTCTGTCTTTTCTCAGATATCAGTTTTGTTTGATTCTATTTTCAATCGTTGCACTTAAAATTGACATATTTATACCCATACGTAAGTATCTGGCTACTAATAAGTGCCTGAGTCTCTTGCCAGGTCGTTTCCGCATTTACCCTCTACAGCCATTTAATATGACAATATCAATGTACTATTTTATGTATAAAAAAGCCTAATGTTTTGTTTGGTTTTTCTTTTTACTCGACCGGCACTGACACGACTTGCATTTGAGCCACATTGTTCCTCTTATGAGTAAATTTTAATTTAATTTAATTTGCAACTAGTACTCTTAAGGTTTCTTGGAACATGTAATCTTCCCTCCAAGGCTTTAAACGGAGTTAGGAGTAAGGCATGAGCACTTTGATTAATCTGTAACTCAACTTTGAACGTATGGATCTGAAAGGGTTCGTTGTTTACAATGTAACAAGTAACAGAGCTCCTTCCCCTTGCGGTGGTGCGTGATAGGCGTGCCATGCATGGCTTTAAGGCGAGTACATCCTGGCGATGGCGGGGTCGGGTGCAGCGGGACGCGGGGCGACACCGAGCGGTTATTTCGGTATGCACATTGCATGCGGCGGGCGACGCTGAACGCCGGCCTCTGCTCGCCGCACTTGCCACTCGAAATAGTCAGGTCAGGGACCGCGAGTATCGGCTCGATCCTGCCCCAAGGTCAAGTCTCTGCAGCTCCGACACCTCCCACCCTCCCCGCGTCCGCCGCCTCTATGCACATTAATGTGAACGCCTCAACAGTCACGCCTGGCTATGTTCTTTATACGAAATTCGGTTACCGGGTCCACTTTAATGCCTCGTGTAACTATCAGATTTGTAGACGCTTGTAATATAAAGTTAAGGTTATTTATTGCAAACATACGGAAAATAAACAAAATGTAGGTATTTGTTATCAAAACTAATGTTGCCGAACGTGACCGGATGATATTTTAATCGATTATTAATTGCGAATAGTCAATTAAACGTTGCGAGATAAAACCGCGAACTGCGCAGTGCTCATTAGACCGCCTAGACTTGCGATATATTGATGTTGCTGATTATTTAATGATACAGGTCACGCAATTAACACAGGCAAAACAAATACCTATTGGTCGAAATAAGAGACGACTACATGCTTCGTAACATGCAAGAACAGGTGAATAACTTATTAAGTAACATTAGAATAGTTAAATGACTAATCTGCCTAATGTTTACCTACATCAATGTCAAAACTACCTGTATTGATTGCTTTTAAATTACAACAGTAATAATCACCAAACGTTTTTGCAAAATGGATGTCTTGTGTAACAAAATAGGCATCAGATTTCTTAAGCAGTGGCAGTGGTAAAGGAAAGTCCAAAGCGTTTATTTACCGGAATACCTAATAGACGAACTGCTGGTGTAGTAGTTGCTGCTACGTAAACAATAACAGGATCCACCCTTATGTTCGGACACTGTTATGGCTTCGACTTCCCTAAGGTTTAGTCATCGACACCGACATGTTGGGGAGACCATCGCACTTGTCCCTAATTAATACACCTTTGTTACTAAAGTATTTACTTGCAACTTGTATAATAAAACGCTAAAGCTAATGCAAAACTTCCACTAACATGTCTGGAAGCTTTTCTGGATAAAAATGTTTTTTTCTTAAAACCGTTTCGAAAATGTACATTAGAGGCAGATGCAAACGTGTCAATTTGGTAGACTTTAGGGTACTTTATTGGTTGCTAGCTTACTATACCTACTGTAATATATAATCGTGTTCCCAAAATAAATTTGTAATTCCAATCCTAAACATCAAACAAAGACATCAAATAAATGCGCAAAAACATAAGGTATAATTGCTTACTAAATGAAATGCTATACTAAACAATTACTTTGCAATTATATTCCTTTTATCATAAAATGCTGGCCAATCGACCAAACATTTTGGTTGAAAACGTCGAAGTTTCTAGGCGCAAGAAGAGATCAAGGCGTCCGTTAGCGAGGACATTGCACTTCAGCCGCTCTCCCCTCGGCCCTTTGGTCCTTCCCCCCACTGGCCCTGCCGAAACTCGCTAACCAGTGTTGCTGCCGACCGGATTTGAGTGTTTAGTCACTTGCTTTTGGGATGTTTGTGTTACGGACACAAATTATATAGCATCGAATTTAGAATTTGACATTAGATAATAATATGATACTAACGTATTTCGTTATACGAGTATGCAGACAACAAGTTAAGTTGATAATAGACGTGTCTTTCTAAAAAAATATATTAAAAAAACCACTGTTGAATTAATCTAGTAGAATTAAGTTAAATTATTGAAAGATCTCTTTTTTATAATTACTTTTATGTTAAAACCAAGAATCTGCAATTATCTCCTGCTTTTCCGAGTGTTGTGAATTAACACTTTAAACTTATGTGATTCATGACAGTTTCTAAATGTAGAACAGAAATACTTATTTCATTTCATTCACAATATATATTAACATTCTTCATTCACGCACTTGAGTTAAGGGCACTTTGAATCTGGACATTCCGCGAACATTCCACGTGGTCATCCCTTTCCATAGATTATTTTAGTCTGAGAAAGATATATTTATACAACGAGGTCTACTTTCGTCGTTTATAGATACTTATCTGGATTGTTCTCAATCAAATCAAGTATCTATATAAAATTGAATGAGAGGATTGCATCAGAGCGTCGCGTCGCATTGGCTGCATTGAAGCGGCGCATGCGCAGCGCTTCCCGTTACTTGCTATGTAAGTACATACAGCTGCTATGTAATGGTACTGTCGGACTATGAAGTTGCATTTTATTTATTCTTAACATCCAGCTCATATTTTGATAGCTGTAGAAATCTGATTTCAGAGCTATTGAAAATAAGTCGTTATACTCAATGGAAGGGAAACGCCTTCAAAATCCAAAACTGGCATCAAAAATATGTAATTCAAAATGTAGGTCTTTACAAATATTATTATATTATAATATGCATCACGTTTATAAAAACACACTTATTACGTTTAGTTTATTCAATTCAGAATTAGTATAGCATGCATTCTAGTTTAAATTAGCATTAACAGTAAAAAAAGTATAGTAACGCTTAAGAAAAATCATGTGAATGGTAATGTCAAAAATTAAAGTCACCCAATAGCTATGCGAATGTGACATAGAACTAAATGCAAACAATTCTGGTTAGTGTACTTATCAAGGACTATTGGGACAACCAGTATCACCAGATTTCGATTAGGTATAGGAGTTACCTTTCACCTTAACGGATGAGTATGCGATAGATCTATATTTTACATAGAGAATAAGAAATATGTAAGTATATAAATTCCTCTGCTTCCAAGATGTGAACATAAATGCGCATAATAGTCCAGCCAACAATTGAGCAAGATTCTACTTAATTACTTATCAATGGCACTGCATCAGCGGCTTACCAAGTATCGTAGTAGCAATTACATAGTTGAAATTATGTCGTAGGTACCTACTTACTCATTGCCGATACTCATACTTTTAACTTGAAGTTATAAAATACCCACAAAACTGCTCACTTTATAAATTTCTTTATCTATTATTTCTATCCATCCTAAGGTTGCCTGTAAGAAATAGCTTGTAGAGTGATAAGGCCGCCCATTGTGCATTACTATTTAAGCAAAACTATGTAAGCGATATGTATTTTGGTGTACAATAAAGAGTTATCTATCTACATATCTACCCAAAAAATCCTACAAAACATTTTGGAAAACACAAATCATTTTCCTCAATCGGAAACGCGGTAGTTTGCTGACCGTACGTTTAAGTCTGCGCGTGAGAGGAACTGGTCGCGGGGTGGGGGGCGAGCCTGGCCTGCCTCAACACGCGGCGCGTAGCGATGCGCCTACGACCATGCTCGTGACGTCGACGCTTCCTGAATAGCTATGAACTTTATGTGTGGTTTACTAAACGTTTTGGTTTTCATGCGTCTTAAAATATTTCTTGTCTTGCCTTCCAACAAGGTGGACTTAAGACTCAGTAAAAGTGAAGGCATGGACAAGGTCAGCTCAGGAACGAATGCTATGGAAATCCCTGGAGGAAACCTATGTCCAGCAGTGGACATCTTTCGGCTGAAATTATGGTAATGAAATACCTGAAGAGTTTAGATTACCGTAAGAGATTAGAATTTTTAAATTTTGATATCTAGTTAATAGCTAAACTATTTCCAAGTGATACATGTTACTTTATTAATAAATGCTTAGCTAGTTATCTATATTACACAGCTGCTTATGTCGACGGAGACTAGCCATTAGCGCAAGAGATATTATAATGCACAAGTGTGTTCGCCTAACACATTGCGCACTCTTTATTCGGACGGCAATCCGACACGACCAAATAAATCAGACGTATAACCAACAGCTTTACATGCTTTCCGAGGCACGGGAGTATAAAACCTACTATCGTGATCAGCAGTGGCACTCAACGACCACAAAACAAAACAAGGCAGTGGAGCAGACCTCCAAATAATATAAGTACCTACGTAGCAATAATTTATAAAAATTAAAACCATTTTCCTGTTTACTATTAACAAGTGGAATCTTTCTTATTCTGCGATAACATCATGGAAGTAATCATGATTTTTCGCACGTAGGCATCAAAATACCATAACAACCCAAAAAACGTAAACAACTTCCACGCGGGCAAAACTTCGGCCAATAAGTTAGTCCTGTCAAGATGTTTTAGGAAGTTAACTATAAGGACGATAGTATGAATGACGCATGACATAGTCAGTATTGTACGAGTAAGTATTGTGACATTTTAAACAACGCATTAGTGTACTAATGTCTTGTTTACATAGTAAGAGCGCTGCGCACCGTTCCCAGCCAGCCCAGCTGATTAAAGTTACTAGCTCCTTTCTAAACTGAACTAGCTTTTGCCTGATGCCCTGCCTGCGTCAATGCCGTATTTAAAATTAAATATAGCCTATGTTTTATTCAAGTATATAAACTATAATCCTGGCAACTTGCATTAAAATCTATCCAATATTTTTTGCGTGAAGTAGTAACGAACATCCATCCTAAAAAATTTTCGCGTTTATAAAATTAGAAGCCAGTCCCTCTAAGCAAGTGGCTTAAACGGTAGTCGAATGGAATAGAATAGATAGCAAATGAATGGGATTCGAATTAGATAGATTAGGAATTTCGTAAACTTATGTCCAAATCACAATATTAATATAATATAATAATAATATTTTCGGGACAACTCACACATCGCTATCTGATCCCAAACTAGGCAGAACCTGTAAGACAACTGATAAACATACTTATATATTTCTAAATACATACATATTATAGATAAATTACACCCAGACACAGAACAAACATTCGTGCTCATCACGCAAAGATTTGTCCTGGGTGGGAATCGAACCCACGACCTTTGGCGTAGCAGTCAGAGTCACTAACCACCATAGGCGTAAATAGGGGGGGGGCCGGGTGGGCCGTGCCCACCCCAGAATGGTCTGGTGCCCACCCCAGAATATTGGGTGAACACTAGACTGCGTAGACGGCGGTCTTACGGACTGACCCATTTTTTTTTTTCATAATCGTACAATATATTTTTACGCGTGAACGCAGGTGGCGGCTTATGTTAGCGCGTACAAAATCACGGACAAATTGCCCGCTCCAGCAGTAGCCCGGCGGGCCTGCCATACCACGCCGTTTGCGCAGTGCTAACGTCTGCTTGAAACGAGAATCTTGACAGTTACCTAGGGTGCATATGGGTAATGTCGGCCTGCTACACATTTATGCTTTGCATTTATGAATTTATGACAGAAATAGCATAATGTTTTTCTCTAATCAGATTATCAATAAAATCTTGAGGGATTGCGGTCCCTTCTTCCAGTAAAGCATTTTTAAGGTCTCTCAGATTAGCTGGGACAGGATTTCTTTTTTTAATTTGTCTACCAAACTTATCCCATACATGCTCTATAGGGTTCAAGTCGGGCGAGCGCGCTGGCCACCCCATAACATTGATTTCCACGGCTCGAAGGTATTCGAAAACTACGGCCGCAGTATGAGGACGTGCATTATCATGCATAAAAACAAATCCATGCCCTATAAAAGGGGCAAATGGCATTACAATTTCTTCCAAGATCTCAGTTACATAGCGTATCACTGTTAGAGACCCATTCTCAATGACGTAGAGTTCCGTACGTGCCCATACAAATACCTCCCCATACCATAACTGACCCGTCACCATAAGCCTCTTTTCCAATAATGTTGCACTGAGCGTACCTCTCTCCTGGGCGTCTCCACACTTTAATCCTTCCATCATCAGGCTTCAGGCAAAATCTGGACTCGTCTGTGAACAACACTTGACTCCAAGCTTCGTCATTCCAGTTCCGTTTGTGCGGAGGTCCGTCATTTTCAAAGTTAGGCATGCAATTTCACAAACTTGCTTCTAGGTATAAATGTATACATAGGGTTTTTCGGAATTTTAGCCCTAACACGGTTGAAATAAGGGATGAACGGTTTGTATGGCACTACCGTCATTTTTAAAGTAAGATGCACAAAAGTTCATATGCTGCTATGCCTGCTAAAGGTTAAAAATAAAACCTGTATCGGGAATTTTCGAAATTTCTCCCTTATATAATACAATAAGCGATGAGCAATTGTCATTTTAAAATTGTAATTTTTTTTTTTTTTTTTTTACCTAGATAATTAAAAACGACTACCTACTTACTTACAATAAAATTAAAACGATTTACAAAACTATAATAATAATTTAAGTAGGTACAACATTCACACAATTTAATCAATTTCAACTTGAAATTACTTTTATTTTAGTGCATACGTCGGGTGCCAACGTCGGCTTCCCGTAGTTATGTATTTATTAAACCTCATGATTGTGTCTAACGCGTTGATGTAGGCATTCATTTGGAAGTTCATTATTAAATAATTAAGTAAAAATAAATTAAAAGACACAAAATTTTGTGTTGGAGACACAAAAATCATTTTATAATAAATAGTAGCAACGAGATGTCACATTGCTGGTTTTATTTTAGTTGGATCCCAGTTTTAGATCCCATTTTTTAGATATTAACGATGAATTCCATTTGCTATTTCAATTGAATCCCATGTTAAAAAGCTATGTGTACTGATCAGAAGAAAAGTGTTTTAACTTTATCAAACATTAAAAAAACAGCTTGTGTTCGGCCCACCGACTATTAAATGATTATTAATTATATATATTAATAATACATAGGAAACATAAATTTTCCTATGTATTATAAATATATATAAATTTTCCTATGTATAAAGGGTTGAGGATAATACATCGACTTGGCACAACCTACCTCTCCTCTTCTTTTCTCACTGTTCATCAATCTTCTAAGTCACGAATATGTGATGCGAATTCACAATGCGCATCACATATACGCCGATGACTTGCAGCTTTACTCTCAGGCAAGAATCGATGATCTGAGTACGGCCATTGATAGCGTGAACTAAGACCTAGACATATTACAGAAATGGCCTGAACGGTTCGGTTTGGCTGTCAATCCGTCCAAATGCCTCTACTGAACTCCCCTAATGCTCCTACTTACTTGACTCCCCATTTCCAATATATTTGTAGTACTCATAACAAAAACTTGCGTTCGTCTAACAATCTCCTTCTTTGTCCTGCTCATAACTCAAGTGTTGTTAATTCTTCTTTCTATATTCAAGCTATTCTTCTTTGGAATGCACTCCCTCTCGAATACAGGATGTCCACCAATCGTGAAATCTTCAAGGCTAGAGTACGTCAATTTTACATCAAATATTATGCAGAATCATCACAACATTTATAGTATATTAACGATGTATGTTATTTATTTATGTATTGTATCGTGTTATATGTATATATGATTTTTATTTTATATCACAATTATTAAGTAATGTTATTGTTTTAGTTTACTTTCTAGGTTTCTTTGAAATGCAACTATGTACTAAGTTTTCTCTCTGCATCACCCAAAGGTTGACTGGTAGAGAATGCCTTTGGCATTAAGTCCGCCTTGTACACATTATTTTGTGCAATGGATTTTTATGTAAAATAAAAATAAATAAATAAATGAATTCATATTTTCCTTGCACACAACCATACTGATATATATGATAGGTCAGGTCAACTTTTTACACTAAATTCGAAACAGTCTTACAGAGATTTCTTATTTTTATTTTGTTGCATGACATATTTTATCCATCCCGTATTTTCTTGGCTGTCAACATTTTGATTACTTGTTGCATGTAAAAGAACTGTACCACTGTAATTTTTTCACAATATGTCATGTCAGTCACTGTTAACTCTATATTTTATGCAATGATTATTTAAACCGTCTATAAGAGCGTTCATCCGTTAGAATCACGAAAAAGCTCAAAATTGATGATGGAAAAAAAAATGGGTGTAGAGATGAAAGTTCTTCCTGTTTAAATACTATAGCCTCGGGATTTTAGGGTTTTTGAAAATTCTACAAATTATGTGATTCAAGCTTCATCGGCGTTATTCGTATTCAAATTATATTTTTATTTTCTAGCGGTCCGTCGACACGCGATTTTATATGCTTTTTCTATCAGGGGTGTTGAAATGTTTATTTCATACTGTTAAACTATCCGATCATTACCTGTCTAGCGCATACGTATTGAGACCATTCTTAACCTAAACACTTTATATCTGCTGTTAATTGTCGAGGAGTTGAGTATCACGCAAACAACTTGATTTTGTAGCATCAGCTCAAGGTTATCATGTCATGGAAATATCATCGAAATAACAGTAAACCAAATTTAAAATTAATTGGATTGGGGAAGTTAGTAAAATCCCTTCATAAATAGTCCTTAAACTCCTGAACACATATTCAAAAATTATAACTAGGAATCATGTCAGCTTTTAAACAAAAATCCACATCAAAGTCCGACAGACCCAATACATCCTTCTTTTTGGGTCGGGGGTTAAAAACGTAACATTACGTTACAGTGACAAGGTACATATAGCATTATCGACCTTCGGATTCGATCTCAGGGGCCGGGCCCCCCCTGGAAAATTAGTCTAGTTACGCCAATGCTAACCACTAGACCAATAGGCCAGTCTATATAGTCTAGATATTTGCTTTCAATTCTATTTGATTCGATTACCATTGTCTAGATAGGCAGTATTGTAACATTATATACAACGCAGTATTGTAAGTACTCGTGTCTTGTTTACAAAAAACGCCGCGCGGCGTGCCCAGCTGATTGAAGTAACTTGCTTCTCTCGTCTCTGTTTTGTCTAGTTATTAATACCTCCTTGTCGTGAGTTTGGACTTCGGTGTTTCGGACACATCGTTGTTTAGTGAGTCTTTCTACTTATATTGTCTTGTGAGTATGGACGAAATAGTTGTGTACATTATAGTATAACAGGGTATAGTTGTGTACATTAAAGAGTTTTCTATTCTACATTATAGTATAACAAGCCATACCGTGACGTAAATAAAGCGATTCTATTTCGATCTTTAGGTATCTGAAATTCGTAAGATGTTAATTCTATTTCCTTACTCTTTGTACGATCAAAAATTAATTGCTATTACATTACGTTTTTAAACCAATTGTTGCTAATATTGTTTTTTTAATAACTAAGATTTTAAGCAAGTATACGGCTTACTTAATAGTAAGCTGTTACCGTAGCCTATGGATGCTTGCGATACCTGGTGCAGCAAAGTTTTGGTTCAGAAACGAGTCAGAACCAAAACTCTGTATCACTCTGCAGTGTACCTCGGTCCATATATTTATAACAAGATCAACGCGGAATGCCCAATATACGGAATGTCTCACTTTCATTGCAAAAAGACTGTTACACAATTTCTTAAAAATCTAAATTATGATGAAACTGAATTACTTCTATAAACATGTTTGATTCACATACACACACACACATACACACAACACACACACACACCACACACACACACACATTACATGTTATAAATTTAACCTAAGAAATGTTATTGTTTACTCACTCTTACTTTACTTTTGTACCCATTACAAGTTGTAGCTAGTATACAATAGTGAAACATAAACCTAACCATTTAAATAGGGGATCGGCACTGTAACTCCTTAACACAGGCTGCTCAGTAGCCTACCTAGGAGAACAGTACTCTACCCTCCAATATTGTAGATTACGCATACTGCCTACTATACTTTATATAAGGACCTTTTGTAACAAACTAAATTGTAAACCTACAATCTCATTTTTTAAAAATAAATTATTATTATTATTACTCTGTAACTTGTTTTGTGATGAAAACTGGGAAGGAAAACGTTTATTTATATCTCTGAATAAGCACCGAAGACCTGTACTCGCGCACAGGAACAAAACTACAACAGTGTGTCGTTATTTGGCTGTAGACTTCTAAAAGGAACTCTTGCTCGTTTATATGGTGTACCTCTTTTAAAAACTTCTTTAAACAAAGCTGTCTTCTAATTTCAATATTATATATTTTCACAAAACGAAGTTTATTACTGTGTCTAATTTCTAACAATTGAGAGTTTTAAATCTTAAAGGAAATGGTGTACAAAACAAAGTATGATAAACAAAACAAACATGATCAATACGTGAATGTATATAATTAAATATTTACACAAGATTACCCAGAACTAATAATTGTACGATACCGATTGTCTTTGTCGCAAAAGGAAGCTATTAATTAAAGTCTCTATATACCTTGTAATTATCATGAGGGCCTAATTCACCAGTCAGAAAGGCTTAAATTCTACATAAGTATGGCTTTGAAACACACGTGTGTACTAACATATGATGGTAACAGTTCGACGTGTAAGAGATACCTATTTAATTATGGCCTGTGTTATCGATTGTAATGTTTTTAAATAGAATTCGTTCGAAGAAAATTAAGAACGGCCATCGACGTCATCTATACCTATATTAATACGTGAATAAAACACTTGGTACCCCTTTTTAGGCACATAGTAGTGGGAAATTTGGCACAGTTAAAGTTCTTAAGGAGAGGTACCTACTACAGAAAGTCGAATCAATTTACGGTCGCATTTTGGGTAGCCTTCTAGTAAAAGTAACTATCTTATTGTATTTTAGTTTGCCACAAAATAAGTTTGGATTGGTTCGAAGGTATAGGCTCGATCGTAAGGTCGCAGCTTCGATTTCCGGGTCGGTCAAAGTATTATTGGAATTTACTGTTAGAAATTTATTTATAACAGCACAGTGTCTGCAATTGGTGACCGGTATATATCAAAAGTCCGTGTGGTGACGGTTTAAGAATACAAATGTCATCACCCCATTCCATCCCAAGGGTGTCCTAAGAGTCGACTAATGGAGTAGGTAAGTCAGGCAGACAATATCCACTGCAAGAGAGGGAAATCTCGAAACAAAACCTTTTACCAACCCGTCTGGCCAGTGTGGTATAGTAGGCTAATATCCCTCTAAATTTATGGAGGAGACCCGTGCCCATGCCCGTGTGCAGTGGGACGTTTATGGGTTGAGATGATGATGATGATGATGATATATCAATATGAATTTTCCTACCAAAAGATTTTACATCTCGTAGAGAAGAGATGTAAAATCTTTTGGTAGGAAAACAAATATTTCCACAAATTTAAAGGTATGTGTTTGAACGCGATAATAATCTCAGAAACTTTCAATCTTATTAAAATTCTTACACAATTTCTTTTAATTGCCTATGGTAGCAGACGAGTAAGCACCAACTTAGTGGTTAGCGCTACACATGAAATTCAACAATGCCAAAGACTCAGCCAGGCCACTACCTACCCTGAACAAGTCGTAGCCCTCGACAAACACCGCAACAGGTAGTTCATTCTAGTGCCTTGAATTTAGCACTGGAAGAGAACCGTTTACTGGAATCTGAACTGAATCGGAACTGGAAGAGAAATAGTTTAACGCATATTTCGCAGAATAAACGACGTAATTAAATTTCTTGAATAATAATAAATGAACACAACATTTATTTAATTTATCATTAACTAACAAGTCAACATTTAATTAGAGGAATTCGGCCCTACCACAACAAATGGTCTGATTAATTTATGTTTGTAGAACAGTGATAGCGCTATCACTCAATGCAAATTGTCGCTACATAGCCAAATCGCTAATTGAAGTGTTCACTCAAATACTGATAACGATACAAACAAGGGAAATTAGGTCGACACAGGGCTATGACAATAATATTTGTTTGTTTAATATATTAAATACTTTCCCAGTATAAACTGTCTGGTTAGTACACGGTATAAGTTTGGTCATAAATATGGGTTTTTTTGTCAATAAATTCATAATAAATGGAAATTGAAATTAGGAAAGCGTATGTACCTGTATTTCAGCACACATTTGTGCACTATAGTTACGCCAATTCAGATAGCTAGTCTCTGCCGAGATTAGCCGCCGCGCCGTGGCTAAAATGCTGTTAGCCGTTAATGGGTTTTTTGTAGAAATTCCCAGTAGCAGCACAAATTCACGAAGTTCAATTCAATTCAAATTCTTAGTGATATAAACATAATATCAGATATTTAAGAATTTGTTAACTTGTGTGCCTTCCACAGTTTATTTGACACAGACTTATTCTTCTTAGTACTTACATTTACTTCGATCCTATAATTATCTATATTATGGCAATTAACTGGCACCCTCTTACATGGGACCTAACAGCTGACAAAGCATTCGTATATATTACACTTTTGTCTTCCCTCTTCGGGGAAAAGGCCATGGTGCTATGCTCTGTATATAATTTATAAATTAACGTCCCCTACGGATGAAGCTTTACAAAATCAAAAAGAAAAGAGTTTAATTATATTTAGCAATCGTCCCCTGTAATTACAGTGCGAGTTTCCTTAATTACAGTTCCCAATAAAAGGATAGGTGCTTCCTACTTCCCACGTGGGGGTGTACGTATAGTACACGCATGCGCAACATGTGCACGATGAGGCTTATTATTAAACATTAAATTGTATTTACCTGTACGAGTACGGTGTAGACTTATAAATCTTTGGTGTAGGCATAGCTTTGATTTTGTTTTTTACATGACTGACCCAGAAAGACGGTTATGTTTTTCGAGTATATATATATATAATTTTTTTTTTTTTTATACTACTTGGGTGGCAAACAAGCATACGGCCCGCCTGATGTTAAGCAGTATCCGTAGCCTATAGACGCTTGCATTACCAGAGGTATCACTTGCGTGTTGCCAACCCTTTTTTTTACACCAGGGCTTTAAGATGGAAGTAAACCTGGGATAGGAATACGTTTCTTTCAAAACGCATTCCTAAATGATATGTACGCAGGTATGTATATTTATGGATTGAAAGATTATAGCTTAAGTCTTAAGCTAAACCCAGTGGAGCCATTGTCAAAGCTGGGGTGGAAAGAGTGATTCCTTGCCGTCCATCCACACGCAAAATACGCATGCAATACATTTAACTTATCATAAAGTACATTTGATTTGCGGTTTGCTTTTATTTGCGTTGTAAATTACAAAATAATCAATATCTAGGTAACCACCTATTAATTAGGGCTATATGGTACCACAGTATAGTAGGAAAATAGCAATTGGCCACTAATAACATACTATATTACGAGTATAATTTGGTTGGTTCCGTAATTTTTAACAACAATACAAATTTGCGTACGTTTTATGTATAAAATCTGAAAAATATTTTATATTTTGTGCGCTTGATAGTTTTTTTTAAAACACAGCAAGACCCCTCTGTGTCTCGGAAAGCACGTAAAGCCATTGCTCCGGTACCCGATCCCTCTTCAGTCGACAGGAATCCGAAACAGAGCAAGGAAATTAAAAGTGCATCTGTATTTGAGTACATACTTATGTACCTACTAGATAGCTAGTCTTCATCGAGATTAGCCGCCGTGTGCCAAATTTAGTTAGGTCAACATTATTCTAATATTTTTAAACGGATAAAATATTATTTATTAATACTAGAGGTCGCCCCTGAACGAAATTCGACCGTAATTATTTCTTCTGTATGAACTTTAATTATGCCAAATCTCATAAGTCTGTCTCGTCTAAACATTTAAGCTCTACATGATTACATATACATATATCTTTAAAGTAATATAAAGCCATCACAGTTCCGGCTGTACGCGATGTATGAAGACCTGCGCCTTGTGTCTATTTCGAGCGACAGACAAATTAATTGATCACGTGTTAAATTACACATACATTTATTTAAGGAGCATAGCATTGTAAAACTATTATTACTAGAAGTTGGTGGTCGAAATTCGACCGGAATTGCTTTCTGCAGTCCGTCTCCGCATGTACTTTTACTATGCCAAATACCGAACTCTAAGAAGAAAAGGGATACAAAGGCTTTGCTTCACGTATCATCTAGATTTATCTAGATTGTTATCTTGTCTAGAAAATTCTGAAGACTTCATAAGATTCAATTCCGTTTTCTTTCATACGTATTTATTGCGGTGCTTTCACGGTAAAGGTAAAAGGTAGCCGATGGATAGAATCAGACAGAATGCTGTAGAAATGTTTAGGGGAGGCCTATGTCCAGCAGTGGATATCTCTCGCCTTAGATGATGATGAAGGAGTACCTATTGTTGTTAAATTCGCTTACCATATTTACCCAAAAATTTACTGACGGACATAAAAAATGCATCAAAGGCAGGTGGACTTTTAAACTATCACCCTATGCATCCATACATAGACCTGCTTAGACGGGGGGATGGGCAGATACAGATTTCTTTTACTGCTAGAAATTTGCATTTTGAATATGTCTGCAATTTCTTGCAATTCATGTGGGTCAGCGTAGTATTGTTTGTAATTTTTTTCGAGTTTTGCAGTGCCTTTCCCCACTTACGGGTTATGGTAACCATTTACCATCAGCAAACGTTAAACAATTTGGCATGAGTATGGCTTTGAGTACCTACTGAATAAATACTTTTTTTTTCATATTTATAAGTGACTCATCGTATTTTTAGGTACCAACGTCCAAAAAGGTGAATACTCTAAAGAGCAAATAATACATAATGCGAGGGTTAATACCCTGCCAATTAAAAATATTTAAATTCTTCAGTGTAAAGTTCATTATCACTGGACCGTTATAAGCTTTTACGAATTATTTCAAGGTGTTTTAATTACAACTAGAGGTCACTGGTGGTCGAAATTCGACCGAATATAAGTAACTGTTTCTAAATATTTTTATTTAAAATTTTAAAACGTAGCAATAGCTACTATTTTAAAATAAGCTAAAACTGTTGACAAACCGAGAAGAAAAGCTACCTACTGGGCCGAATTTTGACGTCTCTGCAGCAATTTTTGATCTTAATTTCGGAATTCGTACAACGACAACACAGTTTACATCTTACGAAGATTGAGAAATAAATTGCTATAGAGATGTCAATAGCACGGACGACCCATCTGCGCGCGAAATATTATAGAGCACAAGTGTTTGCGCATTAATTGGTACGACCAGAGAGACATCAGGCGTAGCATTAACGGCTTTATATGCTTACTAAAACACTTTCCAAATGTTGGACATCGATCTATTGTAAAATTCTTGATAGAAAGCCCCAATATCTATTGTTGGCCCTACCCGCTAAACAAGTCCAGGACAGCATGATTGATAGTCGCACTTAATGAACACTAGACCAACCTAGGCAGTCAAATATATAGCTATTACTATACAAAAATATTTGCAACTTAATTAAAAATCCAAAAAATTAAAATGCAGCGACATGATCTGGCTAACGACATTAGGTGACCGGACGGCGTGTCAAGTCGATCAATGAACCTCATTGTTGTGCATTGCAAAACTCTATTAACATGTTTCACCTGCTTATAAATTGCGAATTTCATTAATCAGTCTCTGTTTTAATTCCACTCATTCAAATGTATGTTAATTATGTAAAGCATATTTATATAAAGATAGGACAGTAATATGATTCACTAACTGAAATAAATATTGTACCTAATAAATAAAGACTTACTGCAAATATATTAGCGAGCAAGCCCGACTAAGGAAAGAACACTTTACAACAAACTGCACACAGTGGTGTATCTAGTAAAGTTGCTTAAGGGCACTGAAGATTTAATTTGACGGCGTGCTCTTATCGATGCATTTTTTAAGAAACATTTACCAATAATAGGAATAAAACCCTAGTAACCCTGTTACAAATTATTGGGTTTGCATGGTATTGCAAGCCTCCATAGGCTACGGTGACTGCTTTCCATCGAGCGAGCCGTATGAAAAAAAACATCAATTTACCAAGATAAAACGCAGATACCAGCCAAATATTCGTTGGTGCATTTTTTTCTATAACTAATAATTTGTCTAGTACAAATCCTAAAATCCAACTAGCCTAAAACCTACAACATTCAGTAAAATTAAAGTATCTCTTTGTTAAACGTCAGTTTATAGTACCTTAATAAATAAATCATTGTCTACGTGAACGAAGGGATAGTCGCAAGTCGTTGGCGGGTCATAGGTGACCAACGTCCAGTTCGCACCCTGCACCCTTTCGCAATTGCATTCAGTTAGATACCAAACGGATATATCGGCCGTTTCTTAATTTCAATAACAAAGAAATCACATGTGAAATAGTAATGTATTCAATACGGAGATAATCGCGAAGAGGTAGGTAGGGATATAGGGTGAAGCAACATAAAAAACAAGTATTTTTAAGAAAAGCGTATTTGGAATTTGGAAGAGGCCATTGTCCAGCAGGAGGACAGCATAGGCCAATATAAAAACATTGACATTCTTGTCTAAGTGGTATATGATCAAATAATTTGTGCTAACTTTCTAAAAGATTCATAATAAAGAATTAAATCTGCTTCTTATATGTATCTATATTTTTACTGTAGGCAGAATACTACGAGTAAGTACAGAGGATCAAAGAAGAGGATAGATATATTGAATACTCTTTGTTAGAATGCTTTTATTTATTTTACTTTTGCACATATACATATATTGTACATAGGCGGACAGAACATGATAGTAGGTGCATTCCGAATTTAAGTGGTATAAAATATAGGTACCTACTATAAATATTAATATGATGTCTATTAATATACTAAAAAAGTACTTATATAATCCTTACTAATATTATAAATGTGAAAGTTGTGAGAATGGATGGATAGATGGATGGATGAAATTTGGCATAGAGATAGATTATGGTCTGGCATAACACATAGGCTACTTTTTGCAGCTATAACCGACATCCACGCGGGCGGAGCCGCGAGCCACAGCTAGTAATATTATAATACATACAGTAATATATTATATAATTTAAATAAATAAATACAGTAACACAAATTTATGCTACCTAAACACTACTTCGATGATAGTGCATTGCCGGAACAGCAGAGGAACCTAAGCAAAGAAGCTACAGGCAAGACATAGTTTAGTGTTTATCATGAAATGTTCATTATAAACCTGTAGTTCGGATTTTGTACCCCTTTGAAAGCTATTGCCTTGTCTTCTATTAAATAGAACATGACAAAGCGGCGAAACATTGTGGATGATTTTGAAAGACCACTCCTACAATAAGTAACACCAAACCTCAAATAACACACAGTTGTGTCTCAAATATTTAACCTGTATGAGAACCGAAAACTATATACTTCTTCTACCTTACACCGCAGAGGGAAAACTCTAGATTGCCTTAAATATTCACATAATTTTCAATATAATTTCCATCAATATTAAGAGGTACCTACACATCTTATTTATATACATATGTACGTGACTATAGTAAAAACATAAAACATATAGCAGAGTTCAATGTCATAGCCAGTTATCGCAGTGAGGTACGACAAGTTGTGTATCCCATGAGGTCAGCGAGCAGCGGTCAGAGGTGACCAACGGCCGTCCAAGGGGTTGCGAATAAAACTATTTGACCGTGACCAAATACATCTTGTTAAGCCGTTTTTTGTGTTTATTTCTTTATTATGTTCGTGATTTGAGACCGTAAGTAAACTTATCGGTGTATAAGTAGGTAGCTATATATTTATAATTAAAATATATAAGCTGAATACCTAAGCTATACACAGATTGGTATAGGTTGTAAATAATGAGTTTTTTTTTTATAACATAGCTTTAATAATGTGGCGATGGGCAAGGCCTATATCTTGCAGAACAAATAGCTGTTGAGGTAAAAAGTTTCTGGAGCGGCGAGCACAGTCTGGAAGACGCAACGTGGGCAGGTCTCTAACAAGGTTTACCGACGAGTGACTGACTATTGCCTCGAATGATAATAATCTTGGGAGAACTCACACATGGCCATCTGATTCTAAGCTAGACAGGGCCTAAACTTTACCAACCAGAAAACTGACAAACATACTTATAAATACATCA
Organism: Trisateles emortualis; assembly: GCA_947095525.1. Classification (NCBI taxonomy): domain Eukaryota; kingdom Metazoa; phylum Arthropoda; class Insecta; order Lepidoptera; family Erebidae; genus Trisateles; species Trisateles emortualis. The sequence continues at coordinate 10,633,696 of OX352736.1, read as the reverse complement.
AACACAGAACAAAGAACATCATCAAACAAAGACTTATCTGAGGCATCAATTGAAGCGGCTACCAGCCAGCTTAGTAGTTAATCATATTAAGCACTAGGCCAACAAGCCCTTTATTGGATAAAGATCTAACTACTATGTAAAAAACATAAAAAAATAAAGTGTTTCCAATATTGGATATAATTATGCTAATCATCTATTGTTTAAGTGGTCAATACCTTACCTGCAAATGGAAATTAAGTCACTTGGTATAATGGTAAGGGCCATGGTTATTGCGTTAGATTATCTATGAGGCTGTTCAACTCTTGAGTATAATATAGGCCGCGTTAGGGTTCTGTAGTTACCTAGGTAGGGTTAATTACTAATTGACATAATATGAAACTACTGTAGAAGTATATTTTGTTAATTACTATGGAATAGTTATACCTACCTATATATGTAAAAGATGTCAGTTCTTATTTCAGGAAATCGGTTTTTAAAATAAGATTTTTCTTATCCCAGGGTTACCCATAACACAAAACTCTTGAGTTACACTTGTTTACGGTGGCTGCTTACTAAGGCGGGCTTTATGCTTCTAAATAGTATAAAAAACTGTCAACTTACACTGTATGTTTGCCTAATTTTTGTTTTTTTTTAAATTTTATAAAAAGACAACTCCCGCATTAACGGACACAAATTACACCCAGACTCAGAACAATTCTTCTTGGGTCACACAAAGTTTTGTCCTGTGTGGGAATCGAACCCAACCTCGTGCACAGTAGGCGCATACTGCGGCCACTGGACCACCGAATCAGTCCAATAAAAATAAAGAAAATAATAATACCTACCTAATACGCAAACTAAGTCTCATGCAGAAACTAGTTCATTCATAAAACAAAGTCAATCGTATTGCCAATTCGATAAAACATTTTGCTGACTAACACAAAACTAATTTGCAAACTCAACAAGTCTAACATTGTTTACAAATTAAATGCAGTTATTAATCATATTCGCAAAGTTCAATGTCAGTCAATACGGGGATTGAGTTCAAGTTCTCAGTCCCATGAGGTCACCGGTCAGCGGTCAGAGGTGACCAACGGATAGCGAATCCTATGTCCGAATGGGTTCGCTAATCCCTTCATTCTGCAATGCCTCACCCCACACCTGTGAAAAAAGGTATTGTAAAAACACAATGGCACCTTTCAATAGTTTGCTACACCTTATCACCTTGCGCAATTTTTTTTTACTTTTGTTATCAGTGCATGCATTTTTAGCAAAACTATGTGTAATTATGTACCTACTAATGGTTGCTATCCAGCCATTTTCGCTATCCAGGAATTTTAACAAAAGTAAAGAAATTATAACAAAAGAATCTCTGTTGTGTATACCTCATTGCTAAGAATTTTAAAATGCGAATAGTTATGAATAAGTTTTTTCGAAAAATGTATGAATATGAATGTTAGGTAATGTTCTTTGTAATGTTAATAATAATTGTGTATAAAGGAGGGACGAAATGGCTTATTGATGAAACCGGGTTTGTTCGTCCGTTTGTCACCTCTGACCCAAGCTTGACCGGTGTGTCCCCAAGAAGCTCCGCCAATCTATTAGATTAGCAAGTTCACATAGCCTTGATATTGAGAATTTTATTATATAATCTTAATTGTATTTTAAAGCATGCAATGTAAGTGCCGTGTGTATTAAAAAAACATTAATAAATGCGTTTTTCCGTTTTATATTCACCATGATGATAGTTATTATTATGTAACTTATTTATAAAATTTTGTATTGTATTGAAAAAAATTAAACAAATATCGAAAAATACTATCCAAATTTTCTGACTTTTACCGAGGATTTTCCAAAAATAAATTTTATATTTACAAAACTTGTTCTATTACCAACACGATGAAACAGAAAATCGGCTAAATAAGCCGAGCGTTCTCAAATGTTGCTCCACAAATCATTTGACACATTATTGCAATTGATTTTTATTTATATAGATTTAAAAAACAGTTGTTTCCCAGAATTATTATCCATTGAAATCTTGCGATAACAAATCGCATTAGACATTTGGTATATTATTATATTACGCAAGTATAAACCGTAAATTTATAGTACATTATAAAGAAAACGTTTCGTTAATTTACAACAATACATATTCATCTATCTAATAATAAACGTCACATCAAATTTCACAGTTTTTTGCATAACACGTCAACCAGTGGACAGTGGTCAGTATACCACTCTTTTATTTACTCTAAGCTTATTAAACCCCATCTTTTGTGAATTCTTGGGGGTAATTAATACCGAACCATTGTGCAAAAATATTTTTGTTCCTCGATGTTCCACCTTTGTGTCCGGCCCTTGTGTATTGTTCCCCGTTTTGTTTAGCCGATCATTAGCACAGTGGGTTATGTTGGACTGACCATCGAATATTTTCTCACAGATACTTCGACCGTTGGGGTTTTGATTAATTATATGCGATTTATTTGCACTTTTTTAATAATAAAAATCGTGAACTTATTCTATGAAACTTTTGTCTTGAAACTTTTGCGGCGATTTGATAGGTAATACGAAATGAAAATTGTTCTTTGTGGGGCAGTAATGTTACTAACATATTCAATCCAATAGATAATAAATGATAATACAAAATGTCTTCATTCGGCGGCAAATTTTGACGGAGACTAACCTTCTGCGAGGGAGATACTCGTATTATAGTCGACAAGTGTGGGCAAATACTTAGGACAACTATTGTGAATTTCTGAACCAACATTTTTCGTCCTGCCCTGTATACATATCCAGTGAAATTCAATGACTGAAATTACTTGATTCTTGAATCCTACTAATATTATAAACGCGAAAGTTTGTAAAAATGTATATTTGTTACTCCTTCACGCAAAAACTACTAAACGGATAGGGATAAAATTTGGCACAGAGATAAATTATAGTCTGAAATAGTATTTAGGCTACTTTTATCGCGATAACCCACATCCACGCGGGCGGAGCCGCGGGCAACAACTAGTTGTTTGATAATATAATAATATCAAACAATCAGGAAAACTTATATCTACCTATGTACCTATCTATTGCTACTTAAAAAGATAGGTCTTAATAGGTTAATAGTCCGTTTACATATAATATTATAATTCCTTATTATTCTTAGACCATGACATAATTCACGTACGAAGACTCTTAGTTAATCGTGCATTTACTGAAAGTACATTATAACAATAGACTAAACTGCATACAACGTTTCAATGCCCAGTGGGCTATACCAAGCACTCGGTTCATACTGACCTTCTAACCTCTGATGCGTTCGTTCTACCGTTGAGCAATTGTGCAAAGACTGGTTATAAATTTTAACATAAAATTCGTGTGAATCTATCGATAATAAAAACGTTATTCACACTAATATAATAGAATCGCAGTAAAAACCGGATAGGAGAAGCGTATTTACATATTTTTAGATTGAACTGTTAAAATACTGATTTTTATCTAAATACAGACGAAAATTTGGAAAGATGGTGCGGAATGTAGAGGGCTATGTAAGTAGGTACATCAGTCCATCGCTAGATATAACCCTGCAGTAGGCTGCTGATAAAAGTGAAATATTCATTTAAGGTTTTTTTATAGGTACAGGGATTATTGTATCACGAAAAGGGGATATTCTGCATTCGTCACAATGTAAATTTTCTACAGAAAAAAGTATGTTTAAATACTGTTAATTCGTCACAATTGCAGACAAATTTACACATACTTTTTTCTGTGGCAAAATGACGTCCTTATATACTTATAGCGATTTATTTTTAAAATCTAAAATTTGCAATTGTAAGATGTTAAGTTTATTAAGTATCTACGTAATTTTACCAAATTCAAATAAGGTCAAACAAATCTATACCTACCTTCGAATAGACAAATCTATACATTCGTCGTAGTACGGACCTAGAGTAAAGAAGAATCTCATCTTTCTCTTTTCCCTATATCTACCATGGACCAAATTTAATTTTTCGTTTTGGGACCGAACTAGTGAAACGCTATGTAGTACGAAATAAAAAAACACCATCCGGCCGCAAACGTTTCTTAAATAGGTATGCGAATGAATAATAACAAATAACTCCTCAAAACATAGTTTGTTATGCTCTCCTGATATCACTACTATACATAACACACATATAAGATAAAATACATAACAGTACATAACAAAAGATAAAGTAAAACATTTAAAATATACAGACAATAATACATGTGTGGGTGTGTAGGTATTTTGCGCAGGACGCTGCGATTTGCCATAGCTGTGTATGTAGTAGTTTGCGAATCACATTGAACGAGAGGAAGGAGGATCGCCCTCCCGCGCCGCCAGCCAATCGGAGGACGTTCCGTCGCGAACCAACTCCGTATCGAGTCGTCGGCGATATCGCGAATATATTAGCACAACTACAAACCGGTTCTTATATACTAAACACTATCATATTAAATGATAATAACATTATGTATCTTGTTTATATATCGTTTAAAGATATCTTATTGGTTGAATAAAGGTTTAATGAATACCTATATAGCATTTATATAAAGTATATAAATACCTACTGATGACGTAGCTCAGTGCGAGACCTCTTCCGTATCATGAGGCCTTGGTACAATGTCGAGAACGCGAAGTTTTCTACGCGGCTGTTCGGAACAATAGTTTATGTCAAAACGTCAAAGATCACTCAATTCTCAGCCGGAAACACAAAAACAAAAGACGAGGGGTGAATTCTATTAAGAATTGGTTGGATTACTTCTAATGAGATTCTAAAACGCATAGGGTAATGCAGACTATGTTTAGCAATAGCCAACCCCTTCTTCGTTGTGTAAAATATCTCAATTTAAGCGGTTTAAAACACGTGTTCGCTTCACCATTGATCCCTAGGGATACGAAAGGAATAACGTATCGACTACGGCTGTTGTAAATTATCTCGCTAAAAAACTTCTAACATCAAACAAATCTGAATGAATGAAGTAGAAAGTTTTACTTAACAACTTTGTGTCAAATAAAACTTAAACGATCGTTAATCAACTTATTAAGTATGTTAATAACATATATATAAATGTCATATTTAAGTAATATATTTTATTTTGATATGACTACTTGCTTAGATGTTTCAATGCGGAATATGATTTATGATGACAATATATCCACAAACAGAGTTAATATAACGATTGAAATTAAAAGATTTCTATGTTAATTTTACAATAATATACCTACACCATGTATAATCTAGAGAGGTAGGGCACCATACTAGTTAGCAAGCCCGACTGGGGAAGGACCTCCACCTTACACCTAATAGAAAACCACAGCCAAATGACTAAACACAGCGGTGTAGTTGTGTTCCTGTGTGTGAGTACGCGCTCCTAAGTCTCCAGCGCTTATTTATTTTATATTTATTTATTAAACTTCATACTCCATTTTACGTAAAGGGGGATGCGTTTTGAAAGAAACATATTTCAGGGATAGTCCATTCTGAAGCCCTGGCGCAAAAATATGGGTCGGCAACACGTAAGTATTACCTCTGGTATTGCAAACATCCATAGGGTACAGTAGCTACTTAACATCAGGCGGGTCGTATGCTTCTTTGCCACCCAAGTAGTATAAAAAAAACAATTATATTTGAAATAATTTAATTTGAAACTCAATTGCATCCAAATCTATATCTGTGATTCAAACGCTATATTTACAGCTATAGAAAGATTAGAAGATATAAATCTACTTATTTTACTACCAGGTTTTTGGATGATGGATAGATTCACGAGAATAAGAGTAAGAATAGTAAAATAAGGCATCATCAAGTTACAACTACATGCAACTTTGCACAATAAGTAACATAATAATCGCTGTAAAAAAAAAGTGAAGTGGATGTTTACTGACGTAAGCTTAGCCGTAGTATATCAAACCTTTATGTAAAGTTTTAACAAAGAAATCATTGAGGTGGTCGATCTATTCTTAGCAGAAGCCAAGTAGAAGTGCCATTAACCAATGTTGAAACAATTACGGGATGCCAAACAAGCAATGGCGCAACCCCTTCATATACGTGTAATGGCAAAAAAACGCGAGATTAGCCCTCCGTGTCGCAGAGCAAAAACTCCTTGCCTACATATGGGCGTATATCAATTAGCTGTCACTTTGTCAACTACACTGCTATTATTTTGAGAGCGTTGCAATGTTACCCCTTCCTCTAAAATTAGATAGTATGTTAAAAAGTTGGTGATACTTGTGAGTCGCGTATAGTGTGACAGCAATAAGATTTCTTTTTTTAGTTGAATTGTTCATTGTATGAGCCATTAAATAGCAAATGCAATTTTTTAAATATTACCTAAGATTTGTCATCTTTCTTCCAATTTCGTTTTTAGTTTAAAAAAGTGATCGTCTTTTGGTTTTTTGGAAGATATTTGACAGTTCAAATAAATTCTTTATAGTTTACTATATTTTATCATCATATTAGTCAGTAAAACATGTAACACAAGTGCTTTCCATGGAGGCTTACATCTTATGGAGAGCATGCTAGCAAAATTAAAGAACGCCTTTAGTTCTTACTTTTTTCTGTATACAATCATAAGAATGGGCAAAAATGCCAATAGGAATCGTAATGCATTTTCACAGAGTAATTTCCATTATTTCAATCCTTTTTTTTACCTTGTGTTAATAATATATTGTATTCTTTAATTCTTTAATGTACACAAAATAAAATACAGGATAGATAACAAACATATAATATGTACAAAGGCGAGCTTAACTCAAAGTTGAGTTCTCTTACAGCAAACCTTTGAGTGATGGAAAGTGCAGAGGAAAGTAAGGGTAAACGAAGTGTACATTAAGTAAAGATAATATTATAGCACAGTAATAATAGTACGATATAAGATAATACATACATAAATACAGAATATATACAATTATACATATAATCATTTACCTATGTAAACGTGTGTCTTTTACACATTTATTTTATATGTTCGTACCTTAAAATAAAATAATATTAGAAACCTTTTATAAGTTTTTTTTTCTGTCTAAGTACAGTTTACCGGTAGCCTGCGATAAGATTTCACCCTTATAAAAACAAATCTCGGTTGATTTTTTGCCCATCAATTACGCGGATATTCCATTTAACCCTTTAATGCAAAGGAAGTGTGTAGGTAAGTAGGTCAGATAGTACATTGCATATGTTGTGAAAGCGGGGTAAAAAATACCCCTTTATCGCGCTTTGTTTCCACACGTGTAAAAAAATTTGATTATTGCCTGCAATTTGTACCCTTGAGGTCAGGTAGTAGGGATGCTTTAGATTGGCTACTGAGAGGAATGACTGAGTTTCAAAAAGATGTAGACATCATTTCTATTTTTTGTGCTCGTTAAAATAATAGCAAAAAGCTAGGAGAACGATTTATAAACGGGTAAAATAAATGGCATCGTATTAGTTTCACTAGGTATATATTATTTGATAGATATAGGTAGGTACAAACTTAATTTTATTTCAGTTGCAAAAGAAGCAGCAGTGAGTTAGGTTACTATTTTTAAACTATTCCAAGCTACCAATATCGCACACCATGACTATATCTAACAAACAAGAATTTCATAAACTTTTTTAACTCTCTCGCATACGTTTTAACCCTTCCCGCGGCCGTGGCAGCCATTCTTTGCCTAACAAATCATTTTTTGTCTATCCCTTTTTAAATGGCACATGCAAGAGGGTATTTTTTAGACACATCGAGTTATTTTACTAAAACGCAATCTCATCAGGCTACCTGGACTATCTCGGTGTCTTTCTTTTAATAGATCATCCTTAATCGATTAAAGCCTGACAAAGGTGTATTCAGATTTAGTGTGTTGAATTTTCTTATAGGATACTTTTTATGGAGTGAGAGTTTTTATTACTCACTCTCTAGTTGTTGGTCCCGTGGCCATGAGCTTGCGTTAGTTTGCCGCGGAACAGAAGGCCTCAGACCGAATTCCAGGTTAGGAAAATTATTATTCGGTCTCCTGCAGAAAGTTCTTAATATCAGCCCGAATTTGGGAATGATGTCCTGTATACGGCAACCCTTCACCGTTCACCCTATTAACATAGCTGGTAGCAAAACGTAAGTATCATCCCCTTACCTATCCCTTCGGTGGAAAAGGAGTGATGCTACGTTATGAGTTTTAATTAAACAAGCTTTGGAATTTTGGGTTCGCCTTAAAATATTGCCAACGATGTCGTAACATGAGAAACCTTTCACCTAGAATGAAATTTATATAAAAACCTTAAATATCGAGAAACATAAGCCTCCGTCAACATTAGTTTTTTCATCGGCTAACAGTTAACCCAAATCTAGCGATAGCTTCACCAAAACAAACGGTCTTGCAAAATGTCAGACGAAATCCGAAATCGTAACAAAAAAGTCGCAGGTAAAAAGTCATATTACCGGTATATAATTGTCACAAATTAAGGCAAAAAGTTTCTAACAAAAGATATCAAAATTCTGCAAGCCACACGAGCAGGTAGAAGAACTTTTATAAACTTTATTTTTTTTATGTGAAAATTGTGCAAAAGCGTGGGACGGATCGTGGTATTATAACTGTACTCTGCAAGACAGCGGGTCGACCCGACCCGGAACATAAATCTTCTCTCTGATTACAAATGATATTCGGCTTTCGGATTGCATTTTTTTTTAAATACACATTTATTTTATGATGAAGTCAAAGGCATACATGATGATTTAGGTTTTAGCATTTTATATAGGTAGTGAAACAAATGGTGTATTCGGCTTTTTATACCAAATGGCAAACGAGCATGTGGTTCGCCTGATGGTCAGCAGTTACAGTAGCTTATATTGAAGTAAGTCTTTCATGCAGCCAGAACAACAACTCTTCAAGGAGCTCTGGACATATACATCACTTTAGTTAATGTAAATCGGCCCTATTTTCGCCATATGAAATTATTGCGATCCCATTGGTCCAGTGGTATTCACCCAGGATATTGAGTATTGAAACACACACAAAGATTTATCCTGGGTTGTTGGTAGTGGGTTTGAACACGATCCTTTAAAATTTATGAGAATGTTTAGTAGTTGTCTAGTTTCTATAAGCTATGCCTAGTTTTTAATCAAATCAGAACTCGCCCAGCATTGTAGTTTAATGAGGCTACGGTACTAGGGTATGTACTCATATCAGGCGAGCTTATTTCCCACGTTATTATTATTTATTTATTTATTTGCGGTACAGAAGTTTTGTTAACTTCCTCCTTGTTTGACGACAAAACTTTAAGCATAATATTAATTGGCAACTCATATTCATCGTCACGAATCGTTGGAGTCAAAATACGTTGTCAAGTTTACTTTTATCACAAAAGTAAACAATTCCGTCGCGACTAAAAGTACCTTAATCGTTTTTTGTTAAAAAGAATTTTGTGCAAAAACTGCGCACAAAAAAGAAAATCAGCTCTCGCAGGGTTCGTAACGCGATAAGTTTATTTAGAAATGGAGATCATGGTTGTATCGGCTTAGCTAACCTTTGTACAGATTTAGTCAAAAATACAGATATGTATTTTTGTTACAAAAAAATATAAAACGACTTCTATGATGATAAAATGATCAAATACATAGATTTTGCATTCATTAAACTACATAGCTGGTCCATAAGACTAATTGCAATAACTCAATTCGGGTTCCTTCAATAAATTCTTATTATCTTGAGACACACACACACACACACACAGACACGGCTATTTGATGCCAAACTAAGTAAACATGTAACATGTAACCATGTAACAAAGCTTTACAGAAAAAACAATAACTGATAAATTATAAACATTCGATAAACAAACAAACTCATAACTTTTTATTTTTTTAATTCTTAAGCCCTAAATTCCCTCTTACAATACTTAAAATATGATTTGCTTGCTCCTATACCTTTCCCAAAACTCGCGAAACATACAAAAAGGAATTCGTATTATTAAAATCGCAATTTCCAACAGCTGCAAGCATATATATATTTAACAAAAATTTTGTTCGTCAGCATGCTGGTGAAGCCAGAGTAACGTAAAACATTTGCGTAGAGTCGTTGAACCCTCCTGAACAAAAACTCCCCCGAATTTCAGTGTAACGCAGTCGCCCTGCGTTCTCACGCCGGCACTGAACTCTGACACCGGTAAAAACATGCCAAACACTAACGTTTAGATAGAGTTTGTGTATATACGTAGAATTTAACTGCAAGACTGGAATGGAGCTATAATATTTTATGGATGAGGATGATTTAAATACTCCGCTAAAAGTATTTAGAAGACTGTTTTTGAGGTAACAAACGATAAATAATTCGACGAGAGAGATCAAGCATAAGATCAACGGCTTTACGTGCTTTCAGTGGTACGGGGGTGTTAATACCTCTGGTATTGCAAGCGTCCATAGGCTACGGTAACTGCTTAACATCAGGCAGGCCGTATGCTTGTTTTCCAAGTAGTAAAAAATGGGAATCAAACCCGGTACGTCGTGATCAGCAGTCGCACTCACCGACCACAAGACCAACGAAGCAGTTAAAGACGTAAGTAATGGTCCAGGTATTGCAAGCGTCCACGGGCTAAGAAAAAAAGCATAGGGCGAGCCGTATACTTGTATGTTACTGTCATAGTATAAAATAATAATTATAATATAACAACGTTTATCCGGGTTGTTATAGGATCGCGAACGCGCTAGTCAACGAGCAAAGATTGTAAATTTTCTTATTCTACTGTAATGTCTTATTGTTAGTTCAGCCTTGCAGTCTTAGTTTTATTAAAAACTAGCTGTTGCCCGCGGCTCCGCCCGCGTGAATGTCGGTTTTTACTGTAAAAAGTAGCCTATGTGTTATTCCAGACCATAATCTATGTCTGTGCCAAATTTCATCCCGATCCGTTCAGTAGTTTTTACGTGAAAGAGTAACAAACAAACATCCATCCATCCATACTCACAAACTATCACATTTATAATATTAGTAAGGATAAAGCTTCCAAATATTATAGATGACTAGCTTTTGCCCGCGAATTCATCTGCATAGATATTTTTTTATATATTATTATATATACTAAAACATTGTCAAGTTACATCAAAATTCGTTCAGTAGTCTTTGCATAAAGGAGTATCAAACAAACATCCAATCATTCTCACAAAAACTTTCGCGTATATAATATTAATACGATAAGACAGGTACTGATAGGTAATAAATGCTAGCATGTGACGCCAAAGGAAGTAGTTTTGCTGCAAATGCTTGATATCCGGCCCTCCCCCGCCGCGAACTCTCATTATTCTTTCAGCAAACATGTTTTGACTACCCTTTACTTGGTTAGGGGCGGACGTCGCAAATGATCTTCGTGTTCTATAATGATTGTATCATTATTGATCATTAAAGGGTGAATATGACGCCACATGACGTTTTAGCTTCTACAACACAAGGTGGATTAAAAAATTACTAATAGATAAATAATTATGAACTGATGTCGGTAGGATAGATCAAGAAATAACCGTCTTGCTTGCAGCTATTTGATAAAAGCTTTTCTAGCCTGCAACCCAGGACACAGGAATGGATACAAGTTCAAGTTTTAAAAGCCAATTTTCGTGCTAACCGTAGTTTTCTTGGCAAGTTAGACGATAACAGTAAGATACCTTTCAAAATTTGTATCGGCTGTGTGCAAAAAATCACGTCAATTGGATTTTTTATGATGTAAAATAGTAATAAATAAAAACTCACTTTCGAATGAATAATATAATATATTGGTTACGATTGCTCTTTGAATCTTATTTGAAAATAAGTACCTATTAGAAAAATCGGACTAGTAGTTTTGGAGGAAACTGGCAACATGGATTTGCACAATCAAACATCCTCTCACCCCAAACACATATACCGTCTCTGTTCCGTCGTGGGTAAAAAATGAATTTAAATTGAGACTTCAAAAAACTAAACGACATCTAAATTTCATTAAGTCCTCCTAAGTACCTCTTACATTTTCAGCAGTAAGGAACTGTCTACCCACTAACAATAACAGTTTCTGTTTGAAATGGTTGCATATTTAATAAATATTTTTATTTGAAAGTAATTTTTTATTTTATTTTGATGCAGTTTATGTGTCTGTCGGTAAAGTGTAAGTTGTTAATTTACGTTTACTTGCTCACGTATCGCACCTTCGCCTCGGTGGTAATAAGACGCCTCATACAAAACAGCTACTTGAAATGTTTCTAAAGTTATAACTTGACTTCTTATCAGTAGGTAAGTAAAAATTGACTGTGCAATTAAAAATTCTAGCATTAAAAGAACTTTCAATACTAAGTAGTTTATTTTTCTGTCTGTTTAATGCAAAGTCAAGTTTTAACTTAAGTAACACATGAATTGTTATTTGATGGCGGTGTTTTTTTTCCACCAAGGAAAAAGACAAAAACTAGAATTAAAGTTATTTTAACACGTTCCAAAGAACGACTAACCTTCTTCTTCCAATGAGGTTTAAAGAGACTTTAAGGTGAGTAGCGGCTTGGCTGTGTCCTAGGATTGCTAATATCCACGATGATGATCATGATGAGAGGTGGTTACCAGTTGCAGGTAGTTCTTACGGGTTAAAAAACAATTTTAACCCGTTATTTTCCTCATTCAAACCCTAAAATACCGGAACGTAATAACACCTGAAAAAATTGCGCACCTTGTGCAAATACTGAACGGTATACAATTCATTCTTGTACCGTAACGGGAACAATATCGATTGAGCAATCTTTAGCTGTCATCACTTCCCTGATCTCAACGAATTGTGGGAACAAATTATCGCAAACACTTCGGTGATGCGCAAAAAAACGTGTTGCACAAAGTACGATGGGGAAAAAAAGTAAAACTCCCACGCCATGAAAGGGTTGCGTATGCACCTGACCTATATTAAATTGTGCACAAAAAATATGTTTTCTTTTGCATTTTTTGCTCATTATTCTCATTGTAGTTATCAAAATGATTTAATTTGTACTGTATCCACGCGTTTGGATGTTTTTGAAACTTATTTTTAAAAACCTGACTTCTGAGATCGTAATTCGTAGTAATGTATACGCAATATAACATAATCCTATCTGTATTGAGTAGTTTTTTATGCTCGTAATCTTAACTGATAGGTATATTAAAAAAAATGACAGTAAATAAAGGCACAGTCTTCTTATTTTATTAATATTTAGATTTTAGAGTGTTTTCTTACACACCGATAACATTCTTTTATATACTTAGGTTTATATGTGCCTATATTAGACACTACTTATTTATTAAGAGTAACAATTAAAATAGGTATTAAATATACAAAACAAAAATAAACTAAGATAACATGCGGAGAAATTGAATTAAAAAAACGTGTAATTAAGCAATTATTTTTAATCATAAACATCACTAATCAAATACATTAAATTGACATCAATACGTTATAAATACAAATACTGGTTACATAGATAACAAATCTGCATTTACAAACACTTTTACAAAACAAACATAAACAAAACTACTTGTCCTGTGCAAAGCGGCTTTATACTCACCCCAGTTGCGCAGGAGTGGCACACAAAGCGCGCATTGTTGCCGCTCCGCAGGTAGATGCTAAAGGGTTATCCGCTTATGCAAAAAAATACATTAAACTATCCGATTAACACTCATACAAAATACGACTTAACCGATTTAAAAAAACGTGCTGATTTGATTATATATTTATGTATTCTTTAAGTAATAACGTGTGCTGCTGTACGAGTATTATCTCAACATACCTACCTAATAAAATGGTTGTCATGATTTTATTAGGAGCGATGAGGTATAAAAAACTTTTTTTTTATTTAATAAATTTTAAAAGAAGCTATGTCGACTGAGGAAGTACCTCCACCTTACAGAAGACTACAGCCATATAACTACACACAACGGTATAGTAGTGTTCCTGTGAGTGAGTACAGGTCTCCAGTGCTCAATTAGGGATGTGTTTTGAAAGAAACGTTTTCCTATCCTTATACCTATAGCCCTGGTGTAAAAAAATTGGATCGGCAACACGGTAGTGATACCTCTGGGTTTGCAAGTGTCCATAGGCTACGCATCAGGCTGGCCGTATGCTTGTTTGCTACCAAAGTAATATAAAAAAATAGATACATACTACTACTATAGAAAATAGTTGCCATAATGACTAGATACTACAATACCATGTATGCACGTAATCGTATTTAACTAAATGTCAACTTTCGCTAAGACAACAGTGACGCAATTGCAGATATTTATTAAAAAAAACTTTTATTTCGTTACCTTTTAACGCCCGATTACATCGACTTTCACTGTAAAGCGAATAATAAATAAATTGCCGTATAGGAAACGGTGTGCGTGTCTGTATTTTGGTTAACGCCTCAACAGCAAGGGGGCTTCGTGAATTTGGCGGCCTTTAACGAAGGTACTTCATTAACAATTCATTGACGAGAACGCGTGAGTCGACGAGGGAGGGTGAAAAGGCCGACAGGCGATGTGTTGCAAAATGAATAAATACTGGCGAGAAATAGGGGCAGTTCGCTAGGTAACGATCGCCGTAACTCAATAATGCAGCCAATCGTACCGCTTTCGTCTTAAACCCCGGCCCTCCTTGAAACAATACAGTCGAAGAGTTCTAGTAAAACTGGTCGTGAAAACTACGCCGTAAAACAAAGAATTAGTAATGAGCAATGCTGACACGATAATGCCATAGCAAGCAGTTGCAATCGACAGTTCGCAACCGCCCCCTTTCTTGTCAAGGCTTCATTAAACAACAAATTATAGGTAGTTTAGTCGCAGTTTGTCGTTACTTGATAACATCATTGTTTGTTTAATAATTTCTACCATTTTACCGTCTGTTAGGTTCACATGTACGTGCATGCATACGTATAATAAGTAAAAAACTGCATTAGACAGATATGTGTGCGCAAATGTATAAAAAACAAACTGGTGGAGCACCATGTGCAGCCGCAGGTGCCCTCCGTTCCCACACAACCCTTTCAGCAACCGACCTCTCGCTTCACGCCGCCCCCGCCCCTCAACGCGCCCCGCTAAAAATGCATAAAAACTATCAACACTAACAAACTATCCAAACTAAACCATATATCTATGAATTATAAGGCACAAACTTGATTCGAAAAAGTGTTGGCATATAAGTCTTTTCAACATACTACATTCATAAGTTCCAAATTCTACCTGTTCCGATTTATAGACGCTGTCGTGTCATTAGATTTATTGTGGATATAATGCAATCCTCTCCATATTTTTTGCCTTTGATTCAGACTAAGTATGTACAGTTCTGTTAATAAAAAATATATATTGAATGCCTGTTTTATAAATTTAGTTTGAAAAAATATCTTATTTGGTTCTAATTAGAACCTTAGTCCAGTTTCATTGGCACATTCAATATACTTAATATAGCAAAAATAAAATTATCTTAATACTTAGATACAAAAGGCAGATTTCGCCTCTTATTTTCAGCAGCCATATCGATGACAATCGAAAAGGCATCAATTAGACCGTATTCCATCATATATTTTACTCCAGGCTATTTTCGTTTGACCGCTTTTGCTCATGAGAATATATAACCTTTTCAGTGCAATAACATCATCGATCTTACATGATTTCACGTCAAAGATATTGACGCTAAACAGGCATGTAGTAGTCATGGATAATCTAAAGTAAAATAAAACTAAAGACAATAACAAACCATCACAATTGTCTAAAAGATAGGTACAAAATATCGCATCACAAATTAACTCTTACCCATAAATCGTAAAGTTTGGTGTAGGACCAATTATGGAAAAAAATATCCTCCATGTCCCGTTATCTGTCTGTTTTTGTAAATGGGATGTATTTTGTAGCCAATTAAGCTAGAAAGGA
Organism: Trisateles emortualis; assembly: GCA_947095525.1. Classification (NCBI taxonomy): domain Eukaryota; kingdom Metazoa; phylum Arthropoda; class Insecta; order Lepidoptera; family Erebidae; genus Trisateles; species Trisateles emortualis. The sequence goes on along the minus strand of OX352736.1, from coordinate 10,617,855 downwards.
CACCGGCTGTCGTCCGCAATAAATCGCAACCCTACAGCTTTAAAGAACATTTCCGCTCTGGACGGTCTGTTCCGTTTTTTAATTCTAACATTTGCATTGGAAACATAGCTGTTGTTTTACTGTGTTATGTAATTGTGACATTTATGTAGTACTTACTTACATATGTACGTCACGGTTGTAATTACGAGGGGTATTTAGCGCTGTCCACGGAATTTGTAAAGGTTTTGACCCAGTTCGATGCTCAAGGAAATTTTGAGTCCATCTTTCGTTTGTTAGTAGGCAACTATTTTCTATCTGCCTATCTTAAATATCTCTCGAATTACTAAATCGCATTGGACGTATGTGGATAAAGATCCTCTCTGCTCTCTTGGTAGATGAGAGCAGACCGTATCGACATTGCGACATATTTGAGTTTTTTCGCTTTACTCACATGATCTTTGGAACTTTAAAAGACAACGATGTCTAAGTTTATTCCAATTTTTTAAAGTCTATAATGTCTCTCATTGTCTATATTCCTACTTGCAGAAAAATAAATCGTTTCATTTCAAAATAAGTGTAATTTATCATCATTAGCCTATCCCATTCTATGCTGGACATAGGCCTCTCCAACTGCACGACACTTGAAGACCTAAATCCAAGTGCCTACTGTTTTTTTTAATCCTACTTAGAAGGTAAACAAGCCTACGACCAGCCTGATGGTAAGTAGTTACCATAGCCTATGGACGCTTGCAACACCAGGGGTATCAACGCTCGTTGCCGACCCTTTGAAAACCTTATAACTCCTTTCTTTGTAGTGAGTTAAAACACATTTTAACAGCATTATACTATTCGCCACATGTACGACTTTCAACGAATTTTAACGTTCTTAAAATATAAAATATAACTTGCGATCAAGAGCCCCTTAGTTTAGGAACAGTGGTGAATTAATTCAAAGTGCGTAACGCGTCCCCATTGGCCGGCGCGCACAAGCTGCGCACGATTGCAGATCATGACGATATAACGCCTATTTAGCCTTCACATCTGCCTTACCTAGACTCTATAATTACTTATCTATATTTATTGCTCCACCCCTCGTAAAGGGTAGTTAATTATTGATAAGTTTGCATGTCTGGTTGTCGCTTATTAAACAAACAGTATATTTCCTTAAATATTTAATATCATACCAACGACATTTAATACCTTGCGTCTATTTTTTGACCATTGCTTCGAAGTTTTGACCAGGTTATACCGACCGTAGTCCAAGCTGAGCAATTTGTAAGGTAGAATCATCTAAATCTACCCTAACATTATTGTTCTTCCACGTACTTCTAGGCATAATACATTAAGTACCAAGCCACCAAGGGTACGGTTACCCTATGAATGGGTGACCGCATAGTGGTATTTCATCTGAGCGTCTCCGTGCTTCGGAAGGTACATTAAAATACGATTCTGACCATAACAGTTGTTAGAAACAGAGGACTATGGGCAATCTGTACAACTCAGACAATTGCCATTTTTCTGGGATTAAATAATAGCTGAGTAAATCGATAGATCAGGTTAAGCAAGCTTACCGTGGTCAGTTGGTAGTTAGGTGACCGTTGCTAATAACATTAACAGACTTCTCCGTGCCACGGAAAGTACGTAAAGCTTCTAAAACGACCGAATAATATAAGAAATTTATAATAATAAACAAAACAAAACTATCCCATGGGAACCGTACGTTTTTCCAAGATAAAAGCCTATATACTATAAATATCTCCATGATAAATATCATCTGGATCTGTGTATCCGATCAGCTGAGTAACAAACATCCGTCCATCCAAACTTCTTCATCTAAATAGTAGTAAGATATATATCTAACAAACAATCCTTTCCTTCTTAACCCTACGTCTCTTCCATCACCGATTACGCAACATACTTCGAGAGAGGAACAAGAAAATTACATGTGCAATAACACAATTTGTTATTGAGTGTAATATGTAGGTAACTGTATAAATACATAACAATGTGTTCGCCACCTACAACTGTGAACATCATTGTGACCTATTTATATAGAGTAAGACATATTTGGTTCATGTTTTGTCACTATAGTTAGTACCTACGTTTCGCATTGCGCATTACTGATTTCTTTTTTGAAGATATGTCAATACATTTTTTTGCGTTGCGTGTTATGTTTTTTTTTGTACTACTCGGTTGACAAACAAGCACATATTTCAGTATGCTGAACAACATACCTTCTCTGGTACGGGCAAAAGGCACATTAGATAAAAAGTTTACTGTTTTAAATTATTAGATACTAAGGGGCACCCGCGACTTCGTCCGCGTGGTAATTTGGAATATTTTCTCCGATTTTGCAATATATTTCACTACTGCTCCGCTCCTATTGATCATAGCGTGATGTTATAGCCTATAGCCTTCCTGGATAAATGCACTATTCAACAAAAAAAGTTTTTCTAATCGAACCAGTACTTTCTGAAATTAGCGCGTTCAACCAATCAAACTCTTTAGCTTTATAATATTAGTATAGATAGATACTCTATGCTGTTTTTGTTTTGTTGGTACATTATGATTTACTTTTTGTCTGTATTGATTTCTTTCTTTTGTGTTGTATCTTATGTTTAATATATTTTCTTTCTTTCATAAGTATAATTTTATATAAATTTTCGCAGAAGAAAATCTCGTTGCAGGCACTGAAGTTTGAAATTATTGTAATCTAACTACTATCTTGTTTTTTTTAAATACTACTAAGGAGGCAATCAAGCATACGACCTGCCTGGATAACTACATACCATTAGGCAGGCTCGCACATTGCCGACCTTTTAAAAACCTTATAACTCCTTTCTTGAATAAGTTATAAAGTTGATTGGCTTGTTTTAAGTAATTGCACAAGAGAAGTGTCGTATCATTTTAATCAACAAAAAAATATACAACTACATATCTGCGTAGATATAACTAAACCCTGAAACGAAGGCCGAGATAACATCAAAGCAGAAAAACATTATTCTCATTAAGTACCTACCTACTGTTTAAAAATAAAATTTAAAAAACTAAAGGGTACAAACAAATATTTGACAATACTACCTACCTATATGCAGTGGAGTGTTTCCGTAACCGATATTTCTCATTAAAGCGGTTTGTTTGACGTTTGATAAATATAACCGGCCAAGTGCGAGTTGGACTTACACACAAAGGGTTCCGTACCAAAAACCACCGAAAATGCCACGTTTTCAAATTCAAATTTATTTATTCAACTTTACAATAGTAGATAAATAGAACACAACAAAACAAACAAAAATGTATAAAACTACTTTCCGCTGTACAATACCACGGGTATATCCTTTCCTGAGATTTCTCCTGGAATAAAAGTAAACTAGGCATGTGCTATTTCTTCAGGCTATAATCTAACTCTTTAAATTTCATCCAGATTTTTTCAATGGCTCGATTGAGTAACAAACATTCATACATCCACCCATCCAAACCTTCGCATTTATAATTTTAGCATACACACATGGACTAGACAGAAAAAGTGGAAACGGTGTGGGCAAAGTTAGAGCTGGTTTCAAGCCCACGTTACTTGTGTGAGTCCCTTGATTTTTTTAAATTTAATTCGTTTTTACCGCGGCAATAACATACTCTGTTAAAATTTTAACTTTCTATCTATAACGGTTCATGCGATACAGCCCGCTGACAGACCAAAGAACAGCGTAGGCTTAATAGTTAAGGTCCCGTTGCCACCCTTTAGGTCATCATAGGTCCTTTTTTACTGTTGGATATTGGTTGATTAATCCTTTGGGCACGGAACCCTAAAAAGCTGTGGTCTCTGATAGCCTGTGGCCGCGGGAAGGGTTAGTTATCTCAACCCCCGATTGCTGAGGAGGCAAACAAGCAGATGTTCGCAGCTACAATTACATAATCAACATTTATCGTATTCAAATGGGAGTGCATTGATTTTGACCACAATTACACTAGTATTGTTTGCAAACGCAACGTTCAACCAATATCATCATCCCTTCATATAAACGGACACACGATTAGGGATATTTTTTTACGTAGGTGCTATCAAATAAACAAACAATCAATCAAAATCCATTTATCCTACTAATATTAAAAATGTGAAAGTTTGTTAGTATGGGATGGCTGTTTGTAACTCTTTCACGTAAAAACTTATGAACAACTCTAGATGAAATTTGGCACAGAGATAGATTATAGTCTGAAATAGCACGTAGGCTTCTTTTTATCGCGATTACCGACATCCAAACAGTATAATATAAAATGGAGTTATTTTTACATCATCATCATCATCTCAGCCAAAAGACGTCCACTGCTGGACATTGGCCTCCCCCAAGGATTTCCACAACTCTCGATCCTGAGCCGACCTTGTCCATTGGTTGCCCGCAACCTTTACCAGGTCATTGGTTAGTATTTATATTTTGAACGAAATCCATTTAGCGTATAGCATGGGTTTTTATATTTTTTATTGAAGACTTTTCGCTTACAAAGAGGCAGGTACAAAACAAAAACTCTACACTCAACTCTCCTCTCAATTTCGATAATGTCTTGATTACGACGCGATGCCAAACAAAGCTAAAAAGTCTAGAAAATGAGCATGGTTTTTTACAGACATTCGATGATTGGGTTACTTATCAAAATTAAAGTCCTTATCTTAAATAATTAAATTTTCAACTAAGTAATAGTATGTAGCTTTAACGTTGCAATGTTTTGAAATCCAATTTAGTATCAAAAATAAATTGCTATAGACTACGTGGTATGGCCTAAGCACAATATTAATTGTGTATTCTTTTACTAAGCATTTGCATGCGTCTTGCCGCTTTCTTTAAGTTCTTGAAATATTTGACATTATGTTACGGCTCCTGTTCGTATCCACGCAAATTAAGTTACAAGTAAAAGTAGAGCCTACCTTTACTACCTTATAATTAAGACACTGTCAGTTATTAGATCACTGACTTTATCAGAAGATCTTATACTTAGATACAATTGAAAATTAAACGTGTTACTCAATAATTGAAAACGAAAGTCATAAAGAAAGCAAGAGATTTATTATTATTGTAGTCACTGGAGCACCGGGTAACGATTGTTACGTTTGTGTGGCAACTAGCCTGTCTGTTTAGGAAACGTTACTACCAAACTTAAACGAAAACCGACCCGAAACACGTTTTAAATTACACTGCTGTATTTACAAGCCGAGAATAATCAATACAGATACAAAAGCGTCAATGGATGTTGATTTCAGTTTTTGGAAGTTGGAATTGAATGAAGTAATAGAAGTAGTGATCACGATGCGCTATGTAAGTAACGGTGCAATGGTGTCTGAGTCACAGGGAACTGACCTACGGGCATGCAGCCGAGTGCATTGACGTCCGCTCCCGACGCACTTATCACTGGCATGCCTCTTAAAAGATAATGTTTAGAATATGCCCTCAGACTGATGAATAACACATGTGTATTCCTAACTAACTGGAATCACATTTGAAGGTCAAAAACATTGTATTTATCAAAGCTGTCTGGACTTTTTGTATTATTAAACGTAAATATTGTATGAAATATAAAAACAGTCAAAGCTTTACTATCCTTATACTTAGATATTTATTATCGGTCTTGATTTGAAATTCATAAGATGTCAACTTTTTTGTAGGTTCTACATTTACATTAAGATCGAAAGTAAATCGCTATAAAGACGGCATCGTGTAACTCCATCTCAATATCGATCATGTATTTTGTACTGAATATTTGCGCGCGACTATTTGCTTTATATCCTACTACAAGCGAAGGAAAACTCAAAACAAAACCCTATACCAACCCGTCAGGCCAGCGTGGTATAGTAGGCTAATAGCCCTCCAAGCGTATGGAAGAGACCTGTGCCCAGCAGTGGGACGTTTATGGGTTTAAATGAGACGAGATTTTTTTATATAACGCAGAACCACGATTGAAAAGTTGTATTGATTGATAAACATGTAGCAAATATTTATTTATTGAGAAAAGCAATGACTACCTAGATCTTTTCAGACCTGACTCGTTTTTGACACGTTATTTTTGTTTATTGCGCTGAAGTGATCTCGATGAAAATTGTTTGTCACTTAGATATAATTCCGAAAACAAACAAAATCAGGACGAGAAACGAATTGTACGTAGATCACCAATTCATTCGTTCACTCTGATTGCTCACATTTCTTCAGTTCGTTTGTTCTGTTTGCGGTCGAGTTCAGGACCCTCAATCTTACTCTCGCGCTGGCCATCTGCAGATATGGTGTATTTTTAATTTTCAATAAAGTCGGCAAGTGCTCGATGGGTTAGACTCATGTAACTAAAAATAGTCCTTAGCGATTCTATATAGAGAAAGGTAGAAGGAAATTACCTTGTAGTGGGACAAGACGGGCTAATAATAAAATAAAAAATCTACGCACATTTGGTATGAAAATTGGAAAATTCCTCATCAACCTTGAATGTCTACCCTATCCGCGCAGAATTCGTCAACAACTCAAAACTAATTTTCATTCAGGATGTTTACAAGCAAACAAAGATTAATTCGTAAAAAAGCTATATATATTGAAAACGTTATAAATATCATAGAAATAGAAATATTAATCGTGAAATCGTCAACTTGACCGTAATTCGTGTGATGTATCCAAGGCCCCGGCGGATGATAAGACGGGTGTTTCACAATAGCAGAATTATTTGCGGCGGAGGGCCAACTGTTGCCTTGAGATGCGCGCGCACAAACAACTGTAGCGAACGAGCTCCGCTGAAATGTTACAGTCGAGCATTCAAGTGATTTAAAGCAATCTTTTATTACTACAATAGCAGCTCATTACGTTAGTCACACGGAGCGACATGTTTTTATTAAGCTTTTGTAGAGATTATACTAATGACGGAGAGTAATCATCATCCTATCTTTTCTCTATATTATTAGTTTAGACTTGCTTGAATAAGGACCAAGAACCAAGAAGTTGAATATTGTTTTTCGACATCCTGAAATTCTGTTATCATCCAGTGTTAAGCGAAATACAAGTGTAATCTATACCTACTGAATACTCCTTACTCTCATCATTCGAAAAGACAGTTATTCTTCGGGCGGAGCATCTCGCCGAGGGCCCAGGTTGTGCCACCTCCAACTTCCTTACTCTATGCTGCCACTAAGAATTTTCCAACCGAAAACACAATAGCTCTTTGTCATCTAACCCGCGACCTTAAAATTAGCCGAAAACATAAGCTGGAACCAACTAGGCAGTCATAAGCATGCCTCATGTATACATTATTCTTCCTTCTCTCTGGTCTTGTAATTTATAATATTTTTCAGGCCTGGTAAAAGGACCTTTTACTTAAAGTTTCTTTGCAAGACCAAAACAGAAACGAAGACGATCCGTAGAACAACTAAAATGGCTGACGTAGCTCGAATAATTACCTCAATTAAATGGCAAAGGGTAGTTTACATCGCTCGCAGAACCGATGGCCGCTGGGCCAAAAAGGTTCTCGGCGACCAAGAACTGGAGGACGCAGCGTGGGTAGGTCCAATTCAAGGTGGATCGACGACCTGGTAGAAGTTACGGTCATCTCAGGAACGTAACCTGTTGATGTCGTTGGCGAACGCCTATGTCTATCAGTAGATTGTTTCAGCTGAGATATTGATGATGAAAATAACCCACAAAACTAATAACTCATATTTGAATTCTAAAGGATCTACAAAATCTACAGATATTTTTATCAAAACAGTATACGTGACAAACTGAGTTGCAAAGGGCTTTCATCGTCGAGTGTACACGGTGCGCACACGCAGCGTAGGTATGTGTAAGTAGGTCAATGGCGGCGCGTGACGCTGACGCGGCCCTTTGCGAGCCGTAGGGCTCGCCTTGAACCGTCCCACTAATACCGGCAGCTTGACTCTATTAATTTGCGCTCGATTTTCTGCTAAAAATAAAAATTATATTGAGTCTAGGCCACTGCACAACAGCAGCCATTTTTACACGCTTTTAAACTGTTTGACTTTGAATATTTATTTACGTTCTCCATATGCCTTGATAAATGCAATAATAATAATCATCATCATCATTACGGTTTAGTCCATGTTCAACCCCCACAATTTGTACCCCCAGCCACGTTGAAATCCCTTAAACGTTGTCCACGTTCAACCCCCAGGGCTAGAATGTGAACAACGTTTAGGAGCTCAATGTGATTTCTGTAAATATTCAATGGACTATTGAACTTAGGCCGCTACTACCGCTACCGCTACTGTATCCATAAATACATAATAATGTATCCCTTTCCACAATGGCCGATCTTGAGCTGCTTGGATTCAGTGCTTCCTCGTTACTCTGATTAGATCACCTAGTGGAAGATAATATAACAATAATATTGTCATTTTTTTATTCAATTAATCTTTAATAACCACCTGGTGCACCTGATCTTCTATAATAATGGAGGTGTTATAATAATGTAACCTCTTTAACCACGTGTTCAGTTTCCCGATCAAAAGTATTGAGTGATTAATTAAATTTGATTGCCCGATGATTAATTAAACTCAGCAGTTCGCTTCGCTTCGGACATTATTTTATGAATGTTTTAATCTTTAAATTTGGTTGTTACTTAAGTACCTACTATTAGGGTGCCTCTTAGGAACACATGTGAACCGGTGGTCTTTGTTCAAGAATAAAATTAAATACTTAACTGGGATCGAACCCACTACATGCTACGCAGTTGTAAATGGTTGGGTAACCATATAAGCCACTACACTCATCGCACAGTTAATAAGAAGATACGATTTTTTTTTCATCTACTTCTTCTTATCGTTTGGTTAGTGGTTAACCTGGTGACAGAGTTATTTAGATCGCCCATATTTAGGCCTCTGTCGTGATCTAACGACTGATAACAGTCGGGACCGACTTTAACGTGCCCTCCGAAGCACGGAGACGCTCAGATGAATTACCACTATGCGGTCACCCATCTTTAGGTATGGTAATGGTATAGCATGGGGTTCTTCAAGAAAGGAGTTATAAGGTTTTTAAAGGGTCGGCAACGCGTGAGTGACACCCCTGGTGTTGCAAACGTCCATAGGCTACGGTAACTGCTTACCATCAGGCGGGCCGTATGCTTGTTTGTCACCTTGGTAGTAGGTATAACAAAAAAAAAAAAAAAAAAGGGTTACCGCACCCTTGGTAGCTCAACCCGCTGATCGTTTACCGAACATCGAGTGCACCTAGCTATGAGCGCCTTTCATCTACTGAATCGATCGTTTTAAAGAACTTTTTTCAAGAAAGTTCTTTGGCAACGTAATGTATGAAACGGCGTTTAGTTGAGCGTCATCAACCAACACCACGAGGTCATGGTGTATCCGAAATCTAATTGTAAACACGTGTAATGTGATACAGCAACAAAACCAAAATGAATACTTCCCAACAAAACATCTTCCAATTCCTGTTTTTTTGTTATTATTCTGACACATTTAAATTTCGCGTAATTTTTTTCACGTCTGACCTTATACAAAGCTTAATATTAATTCGCGATAACATTTGAATACCAAAAAATTGTAAAATATTCACCCAACATAGGGATGTAGACAAGCTGGTGTATTTTCCTGTAACATAACCGAGGTTAAGACCAGGAAATCATGTTTAAATATCTGATAGTCACGGATAAAGCATCCGGATTGAAGGTTTATTGAGAGAGGCATGATTGCAGTATAATAAAGTAGAAGGCATTGGATATTAAGTATCGTACCGGTAGTGTAGGTAAGGCAAGCACGCGCAAAGACGATTTGCATAAGGGCCGCTGTCAATGCTAACACCCGTGGGCAATGGACAGAAGGTCTTATCGACCTTCCGCCGCCGCAGCGAGGCCCTTTGATTCGCCATGACGCCATTTAGCGCTGCGATAAATTCTTGTGGAAATAGCCTAACAGTTTTCATAGATATATTGATATAAAAAAGTTATCGAATAAATTTTGCATTTGAAATTCTTAACGGGTTTGAGTGAAGTAAACAAATGGATAGTCTATATATACAGAAATATCCAGATACTTTATTATTTACTAAGTGTTAAGTCCTATAATTTCCTGTCACCCACAGTTCTTTTTTCAAAGCTTACAAATGAAATAATTAGCAGTAAAACGGTCTTTATAAGGGAAAAAGAGCTATCTATAGATAGACCTAAAACTATTATATTTAATAACTGCAGAAACTCGTTTCTAATTCAGAGGTGAAAGCGAAACAAAGAGAATAGTGCTGTTATTTTTTCATAACGTAGTTGAACAAATAACAGTTACCGACTGAATAAAATTTTAATTGCCGCCATAAGTTCGCATAAATAATCTCAAAATCAACTGTAATGTGTTAAGCCTTTGTAATCACAATAAAAATAAATAAAACTAAACGTATAAATATACAGTTAGACCATGGCATATAGATATGAATAGTACGACATGGACAATCAAGGCAAAATTCTTATCAACGACAGATTACAGTCTACAATATCGACTGTCCCTAAAAAGTTTCTGGAAACATCGCCGTTCATTTTACATAGCTCGTTTATTATTGCCGAATTTAGACATAAACAAACAACATAAATAGATAATATTATTATGTTTAAACTAAATATACACATTCAAATGATATCATACTTTGGATATTTCTCGAAGTCTGGCTTAAAACTTAAAGAGACTTTGAGGAGAGGATCTGCCTAAATGGCTTTGGTGCAAATGGTCCTCAATGATCTTTAATTTATTTTTTTCAACTCCCGCACTAGATAACAAGCTCTGTGTCGCAGGGGGACTTTACAAACATACAATTAACGGGTACAAATTACACCCAGACTCAGAATAACTCTTTGTGGGTCACACAAAGTTTTGTCCTTTGTGAGAATCGAACCCACAACCTCGTGTACAGTAGGCGCATACTGCGACCACTAAACCACCAAGGCAGTCCAAGTTAATATGATATGAAAACTAAAAAAATACTTACTGGAAGATTCAACATGGGCAGGCTTCCAACAAAGTGGATCGACAACCTGGTAAAGCGAGCAGCTGATGAACAAGAGCAGTTCAGACCCGAATGCTGTGGAAACTCTTTGGGTAAGCCTATGTTTAGCAGTGGACGTCTATTTGCTAAATAGAATGATAGATCAATTATGAATTCATGACTCATGTCAATCAAACGTACTAAGAGTACGAGTACTACTGCCACCTTTGGAGCACCAGGATAGTAGCTTGGACCTTTTGACTCGATCTAAAGGAGTTTTGACGATCGCAAGCTTACAGGCTATATTGATCCACTAGGCTTCTAGTTGCTAGGTTGTAGCCAGTTCTACAGTATCAAGGAGATAATGTAGAACTGGCTACAAATATGGTGTGATTAAAAAGGAAAGCCTTAGCTCTGTCTATGAAACTATAGTCACTAGAAGATCGATCTGAGAATATGGGGTATTCCTCGAAGTGCACCTAGGTACTAGCGATTCCCAATACGAACATATATTCCCGGAGTATAGCTCGAAACGCACCAGGTGCCAAGGAATCGTAGCGCACCTTAATGGTGCGTTTCGAGGAATACTTTAGGTGCGCTTCATTAGGTGCGTTTCAAAATGGGTGCGCTTCGAGGAATACCCCAGGAATATATTATGTTCGTATTGGGAATCGCTAGTACCTACTTATTTATCACCTTGATATCATCTGATAACTAATAATAATAATAGTCGTTCAGACCGAATTAGCCAACTTGAGAGATCAGGCGCAGGACCAACGGCTTTATGCGCTTCCCGAGGCACGCCAGTTTTGCTATATACCCTAACACTAAGCTACAAACCCCTAAAAAATAATCTATAAATACTGATAATATAATACGAAAGTTTGGTTACTCAATCACGCCGAAACTGCAAAACAAATCTAGATTAAATTTAGCATAAAGATTGAGCATAGTCTGGCATAGCACATAAGCTACTTTTTAGCCCTGAAAAATACTGTTAAGTACCTCGGGATTATACGTGCGGGCAAAGCCGCGAGCGGAAACTAGTGGTACATAAGTATAATGGTATTTTATATAATTTTCACAATTACCTTGTAAAGAATAACCTTCGTCGTATGTGTTTACGTCTGGAATTTTCAAACACTGTGCGCGCGAGCAGTTTACATTTATGATTCAATGTTATAAAATCTTATTACTTGTTTTATGATGGCGCCGAAAACATTCGTTATACCAAATATTCGATTTATTTATACTACTCAGGTGGCAAACAAGCATACGGTCCGCTAGATAGTAAGCATTTGCCGTAGCTTATGGAAGCTTTTGTCTAGAGAACGTTTTAGAAGTTCAAAATAATTTTAACAATGTAAAAAATAGTTGAATTTCATTTTGACCAATGCTTCGAATACCAGGTGCAATGTAGTAAAATCACAGAATACTTAATATATCGTAGAGTAGGTAGTTTTATAGTTATTTTTAGGTACTAGTAGATTCGTAACAATCCGCCTGTAGCAAATAGCTTATAGCGACAAGGCAGCCCTTTGTAAATTACTATTTAAATTTATTACTTATGTAAGCAACATGTAATTTGGTGTTCAATAAAGTGTTATCTATCTATCTATCAAGTCAATAATAAAAGCGGGTCATATCCACAACATCCTGACTGTACGGCTGAATGTTCCATATTATTCGCGACTGCAAGGTTGTATTACGCAAGAGTTACACGTGTCGCTCGCGCTTAGCTCGACGACCTCTTCCGAACACTTCCGATTCGCATGCACAACAAACTACTTGAATATTTTGAAAGTCGAAGGTGATCATCATACGGAAAACACGAGGCTGTGTATAAGAATAATTATTTTTATATAAATATTTTTACGTATTATCTTAATTAAAAACCATTGTTTATCTTTTGTTTTTTGTGATATATATTTTGAAATATTGTCCAACCTGATTATTGAGTTGATCCGTAGTAAAACCAACCAGTGACTGACATAGGTCGAAAGATTGCCCCATAACTGGCAGACATAAGACAGAAACCGAGTGGCGACCACGAACTGGACTACAAGTTGACGATGGCGGCCTGACAATGACCATTGGTTGCCCGCTCAAGACCTAATGCTGTGGTCAAACTGAAGTTTGGATGAATGGATGTGTGAATGCGTGTTACTCAATCACGCCAAAATGGCTAAACGCATCTGGATAAAATTTTGAGATAGAATATAGTCTGGAATAGTACAAATGCTAATTCTTATCCCGGGAAAAAACTACATAGTACCTATTATAGAAAAACTCTTACTTTGTAGGTATATGTTTTACATTTTTTATTCCATCTATGTATTACTTTCGGTTTTCATAAGTCCTTTGATAAAGGGTACTTACTATTCCGTCTGTTTAGTTTGGTCAAGTAGTTGTTAGGTGCGACTACTGATCACGAGGCAGGTCCGGGATTGGACCATAAATAGATATAGGTAGATTTCCTTAACAAATCTACAAACAATGCTCGATTTTTCGAAATTGGCGGTGTTTATTTCTCGGAATGTATGTAACGCCGTTGTTGATGCTTCCTGATCACTCTCCGGTAGTGTCGGATTGCTGTCTCATTAGACTATGAGAATAAAGAGTGCACCTGTGTTTACGCACACGTTTGTGCATTATAATATTTTCCGCGCAGATGGCTATCGGGACAATCCCACCCACATGCCCACCGCTGTAACTCCTGTGAGCCAGGATTAACAGCGGAGTAACCAACTTATACACCGAGCTTTGACACTCGTGCGTCCGTGGACAACTAAACCTACTGTCTTGGACCCCGCAACGAATTTAATCAGAAATTAATAGGAAGAGTTAGAAAAGTTTTCACTTCCCTCCATAGCAAAGCGGGAGATAGATTAAATCTGTATAGGTTTGTAACCTATGAAAAGGAGCGCAGATGGCTAATCATTACCATTACCCGTCGTGAACTCCGTGAAATTAACGGAATAGTAGTCCGTATTACATCTAGAATTTTCCATTTAAATAAAGACACAGTAACGTCCTTGATGAGGCTTGGATCGATAAATTGAGTTTAAGTGTGAGCACCATAATCATGTATACATTCTATTTCTTTACATTGTATTAAAACTAAAATAGGACATAGTTATTATTACTAAAATGAGTATTGCATTATATTACCTGTGTCCTGCACGCAGAAGGACTTAATGGTTGTTACCTACAATGCAGTCTATGTGGCTGTGTTGGCTGTAATAATATAAACTAGAGGTCACTCGGTGGTCTTAATTCGACAATTGCTTTCTGCATTCAGTTCTTCTTCATATGAACAACAATGCCAAATCTCACATCTCTCTGTGCGCGCTATGTGATTTAAAATGGGTACAAAGTTTTGTCTTCGAGTATTAATATTTAGATTCTTACGATGTTTGCTGTCGTAATGCCAAGAAAAAGAAGTTTGAGTACTTATAGGCGAGCCGAGAGCCAGAGGGAAGGAACACCTATTCCATCTTCTATACCTGGCGGTCTTGTTGTTCCATTTTCAAAGCCTATAAACGTTATAATACTATATGTATCACTTTTTTGATGCCAACCTAAGAATTGTAACACCATGGCTTCGTGATGGAGTTTCCCAAGAATCCTATTCTAAACGTTTAATTAAAAACGCATCCGTAAAACACAACTACACCGCTGTGTATAGTTATTTGGCCATGGTCTTCTGTAAGTCAGAAGTCTTTTCCCAGTCGGGCTTGCTCACGTGTATGGTGCCCTACGTCTCTTAAAATGCATACGCACTTTCACCAATAAGAAATTCTGCGATGGCCATCGGTTCTGCGAGCTATGTGCCGTGCCTTTTGCCACTTATAAAACTAGTATGATGCCACATAGCAAGAGATATGACCTATAGATACCATAGAATAGGGAAGAGAGAGTTACCCTTACACTATTCCTATACTCAGCAATGGGTAGATAAGGGTTGATTAAGAAATATAAAAAAAATCTAACTTTACTTGATATAAAATTTAAATAAGCTAAAAAATCTTGCACATGTTCACAAACTATTCGAAACTCAACAGAAATTTTAGAATATGCAACTGGGTTATATATAATGTTGCCAAACTTGATTCTTACATAGAAACTGAGATAAAATAGCGTCGTTAAATACATAACGAGGTGTGTTATCGACATATCTGGTTAGAACCACATAATGTAAAGGGCTTTATAGGTGGCCATGCAAATTCGAGTGTGGTGACCTACATTCGGTCACTACTAGATTCTGCTGCGTAGCCCTTCTTACGCAGTATCGAAACGATGTAACTGCCGGAAAGACTTTGACAAATATGTATTAATTTACTGTACTGGAGTTTAATAAGTATATAAGTGAATATTACACGTGTTATTTTAGCTTATATTCTTATTATGCATGCAATTACGCACCCATATAAAATGACACGAGCCTTTTTTTATAGGTGGCATCTTCTTAGACTTCTTAGATAGCGTTTAAGCATACACCTACCACCTGATGGTAAGCATGCAGGTTCTGTAGGTTCTTGTGTTATGTATCAAAGGCATCACTCGCGTATTACTGACACAACAATTCGTAAGTTTAGAGTTTTACGAAGAGGTATGAAAACGCATCCCTAAATGAGCACCAAAGTCTTGTACTCATGCACAGAAACACAACTAGGTACTACTGTGTGTAGTTATTTGCCTGTGGCTACCAGTGTCCTTTCCCAATCGGATTTCTTCGATTGTATGGTGCCCTACCTCGATCAAAATTCATTTATTTAGCGTTCACTGATGTAAAATAATATATTTAAATTTATGAATGTGTCGGCCGCAACACGAAACTTAAATTAGGCGCATTTTTAATAAAATAA
Organism: Trisateles emortualis; assembly: GCA_947095525.1. NCBI lineage: Eukaryota > Metazoa > Arthropoda > Insecta > Lepidoptera > Erebidae > Trisateles > Trisateles emortualis. The sequence goes on along the minus strand of OX352736.1, from coordinate 10,602,044 downwards.
ATAAAATCAAAATAAACTCCTAAAGTAATTAATTACATATTCTACAAGCGAAGTAGGTAAGTACTTGAGTACACTTCCTCAATGAATGATCTTGCCATTCGAGGTTGGCACATAAAAAAACTACAATATAATAGCACAGTGCACAGTAAGTAATATAAGATTTTTACACACACATGTCATACATGTGTGTGTAAAAATCTACAATCTACACTTCGTAGTTAAGGTACGAACAAAAGTTTATAGGTTACTCGATGTTGCCCACGTAGATGTCAGTTATTGCGATAAAGTGTACCCATGCTCCTTTAAATAATACCATCTACCTATACCTATATCTTTGCCAAATTTCATTACGATCTGCCCCTCTAGACAAGTGGCATAAACGGTAGTCGAACCGAAAAGTCAAAAAATCTAATGTATGGGATTTGACGTTAGTTTACGATATAATGTCGAAAACTTACGTCAAATCCCATACATTTTCTTTTTTGACTTATCGATTCGATTATCGCTTATGCCACTTGTCTAGAGGGGCTGTTCAACAATAGCTGTAAAAACGCAACAGACACGCAGCCCACTCAGATAGATATTTTCTTTTGCATTTATAATATTAGTAAAAAGACACATTCCATATATGGATGCGACATGTGTCGTAAGTACTTAAAATTCGCCTTCATACCTACGTATTCGGGTCGCCGAAACTTATTAGTCGTCTTATACAACAGCCATTTGTTTTTTCCATTAACAAATTCTTTAAAACTGAATATTTATCAGTCATTAATTTCTGAACAATCTACAGAAACGTTCTCGCATTCCATTAGTAACCGTATTGGTTATTCGAGGGCCTCGAATTTATTGAGGTCTGCCAATGTCATGTCGCCATACGTTTGAGTTACTGCACGGCTAAATAACGGGACCATTTTACATTTCTGGCTTTGAACCAGTAGTTCTGCAACGTGTTCGTTTATATACCTCGTCGTAAATCAGCAATAGAAAGTTTATTAAGTCATTTACCGTTTTTTTGTGTTTACTTAGGCACTTAGTTTTCAAAATGTAAATGACCAAATGTAGTATTGTCAAATTCGACATACCTGGTCTAGAATTATCTATTGCCCGTGTGTATACCCGTTGGTACCTATATGTAAGATATAAAAAGGTAAAATTAACATAACATACCTAGATATATTTATTGTGAGTTCCTGTCACTAAATCTGGGCAAATAGAATTCTAGATAGTAGTAGTAGTTAGACCACAGAAGAATTCTTATAAAAATCATATTATTTTTTTTACTAAAAAATACAACAGAACAAAATCCTTCATCATATCAATTAAGGAAAATTCAAAGCAAACAACTATTTATCATCAAACTAATCAGCATTGCGGTCAACTGCTATACAGTTGAAGCCCTTCACGCACACAAACATAATCATACAACATATATAACCGAAACATTATGTAGGTACGTACAGAAGTAAAACTAGCGCAGAAACGACATTGCCTTATACATGTGTGTGTGGAGCGTACCCACACATGTGTATTGGCCGAAGACTTTGTTTTGCTGTTGAGATTCGCGCGTGCAGTTGCGCAAGCGCACGGTGGAGGCCATTGACTCGTACGTGGCGGCCATGTTGAGGCGAGGCGTGCGGGCGCAGTAGTGGAGCGCGAATCCACCGACTTCTGTTCCGCGCTATGTCGCAATACTATGTTTACGCTTGAACGACACCAAAGCCGTCACCATTTGGTAGATAATATGCTGCTAAATTGAAATAACCTGATTCTAGAACTCGTCTGAGTTACTAAGATACGAGTAGGTAGACTGCTATTACTTTGTCGTAAAACACACACTTATACATGAGCGCCAATCCCATCATCAGATTAGAAATGATTGCCAAAACCAAATCCAAAATCAAACAAGTCTTGTTCTAAACAACATAGATACCTGGTTTTTCTACGAGTAAATACTAACATGACCTTAGCAAATTACTTATTAAGTTTATTAAACCTAAATAGGTACCTAAATAGCGCAATTTATTGTTTTTAAAGTACATTTATGTCTTCGTAAGATTACCTACCAACTTCGCCCTGACAATGGCGGTAGGTAGGTATTTAATAACCTCAAAAATGAGGTATTTGAAAACTATCCCTGAAAGACACCTTAAACCCCAAAAATCTTGTCGATATGTGTCTTGTCTCTCGCAAAGCTGAAAACATCTGTTTTCGTTCACAAAAAGACGCAAAATTTGTTAAATTATCGAAATTTCTACCGCCGCTTACACTGACTCAAACATGTAATTTAATAATTCGTGTCGCATCGATTAAGCCGGTTTTCAAGGCGATTTGTAGCACAACTCTGGACAATCAATGATGTTATATTGAGACCGAAGGAAAATTCGACTCTAATCGATGGCCACTTTATCGATTAGAGCCTTTGAAAAACATAAAAATGTTCGAGTGAAGAAGAGACTTATTTGCGCGGGTGTACATTGCTCAACATTATATTCGCGAATAGATAACGAAGTAGGTATGTATAGCGAAGCCCCTCCGAGCCCTCCGTCCTCGCAGAATCCGGTGTCTATACGCATCTCGCTCGCTCTTGACTTAATTGCTATTTCTGTCTCGCGATAGTATGACATAGATACCAGGCGAGTTGCGAAACAGCGCGGATTATATAGCAGGTGGATTGTGCCGTAAACGAGTTTAAATAACTGCTTTCACATGCCTCCGAATACATAAACACATAGCGCGCAATTTATATAAAATATATAAGATAAAATATACAATGCAAATTTATTAATGGCTGCCTTTGACAGAAGCGCATAATGATGTGGATTTTATGAGCAATAAATATCAATTATATTATATAAAATATGGCTATTTTATTTCAGTTCAAATACTGAATTAGTTGATTAGGAATTGGAAATGTATAGGTACCTACTTTATTTTATAATCTTGAATGTTCATTAACAAGAAGTTTTTTATAGTATAGTTGTGTATGTTATTCACGCTTCTATTCCTCTGGGTACCAGGCGAACATGAATTAAAGCAGTCTAAACAAACCATGTCAATGATAACGGTATTAGTGAACGCGATAATCGTATCGTGAATACCTACTTTAAAGGCTGACTCTTTTATCGCTATTAAACCTACGACAACCGGATTTGCAACGCGAATTGCGAATAGTGACATCGGAGGCGGAGTCCGCGACATCCAATGCAAGGGCCTGCAAGACGCATGCGCCATCATGGACATTGTACCTACTGTTTATGCTGAGCTCCCAATGCGTGAGTTTGATTCCCATTTATTCGTGGCGACACGCTACCGATAGCCGCCGATAAGATAAGCACAATCGATATTTTCGCGCGATTTGCCGCCCGCTAGCACGAAAGGTCACTCACGTTGCAAAATAATGTAAAGAACGCCATTGTTACGATCACACGAAACAATAACACGAATGGCGATATTATCAAATACCAAATCCTCAAATAACATATTTTGTTGGGACAGGAAAATGTTGTGACGATTGAGTGATTTCCTTTTGACCTAGTTTAACGTACGTGAAGTACATAATAATATCTCAAGTAGGTACTTGCGAACACGCCATTTATAAAGCGTTAAAAGGCCATTTCGCTATTAAATTACTTAGTATTTTAATAAACTAAGAATTTTCAAAGGCATTTAGCAATTAGAAAACGTCTAAGAAAGAATTAAGACTTGTTTGTCTATTTGATATTTACTTTCTTTGTACTGTACTACAGACTTTGCCGCGTCACTCCCTTAAGAGACTTCAGAAAAAACAGTTTTTTTTATCAACTAGTATTACCTCAGTGGCTATCTTCAGTAATCCTTAGTGCATAATAGCTACAAATGGCCACAATATCTGAGTTAATCAGTATACTAGAGATTGTCGCACAAGCGTCTACCTACCTAGTGTCTACAGGCCGTCTACCTACTAAGTACCTAGATACTTACCTACCTTGTAATAAAATACCACGTTCATACCTAGATATGAACATGGTATTATACTACAAGCATATTCCTCATCCCTGATATACCTACCTGGGTGACAAAGCATCTTAATATCTCAGAGACGGTAAAGTGACTCAGAAACACTAATTCTGTTCACCGACAAGAACCATAAAGGGCTCTTTTAGTTGCCTCGTTCTTCTTTACCCTCACGAGTTCCAAAGCAATACAAACAAATTAAATGTAACCTTGTCTATTTACGAACCAATTAGATAAATAACGTATTTGTAAAGTCGAGTAAACCGCAACGATTTCTAGTCTAATAGAAGAACGCGAATCATTAATAACGAATAAGTGCAGTTGGGGACGTTTCCATGAATTGTGCAACAACAATGTATTGTCTTTCAGTTGTCTAAGAGACATTGACGTGGTACATTATATATGAGATAATCACGGTAAGTAGCGTGCGCTGTCCGCGAGGACGTTCCACGTACATCAAGTTGTACACCGATACTTATAGAAGTCATTGCCATTATTTTATACGAAGACTAGTCAATTTTCACTGGAATCCCTCAATTTAAAAATACAGCATAAAATCGATCCTGTTGTTTTTGAGTTTATTCATTCAAATTTAAAAAAACATTCGGGGCAGTCTTTGGTGACTGCCGATAGAAATGAAAACTAAGCAACTTGTGAATTGTATCGTTATCAGATTATTATTTTTGAATATGGAAAGGGTTCGGTGACAATGACGCGAGTTCCATGATATTTGTTAACCCAAAAAGTGCTCAATGCACCTAAAGAAGTTTTCACTTCAAAATATTAGTAGGTATAAAAGTATTTTTCCGTTCATTCAAAGTCTGGAATAGTGACCGTTATTTCCTTTATTATTATGTTATTTAGGACTTGCTATACAGTTTTAAGTAGTTCAGGTATTGGTGTTTGTAAGTAGAGAGATCTTGCAGTTATCAAAACTATATTTTTAAAATAGTCCTGGATTTGAACCACGATTGATGGTAGCCAATTGGGGAAATAACCCGATTGTATACATTAGGCGTAAGTTCGATCTCGGGTGGCAATACCAATGTAAATACGTCAACTAATCAACAACGTAGGTACTAATTAGCTAAGGTCTTCTGAAAGGTGGAGGTCCTTCTTCAGTCGAGCTTGCTTGCTAGTATGGTGTCCTACCTCTAATACCTAGGTATACTTTAAGTATTGACATACCTAATAATTCTTTGTTGTATAGTAAAGTCATTTAACAACTTATCATCGCTAAATCATTCCTCAAGGGTCGATTTAAAGTCCCTCTCAAACGTACCCATCACTCACATCCTTCAATCATTAGCTACCGAATAATTTACCATTCGGCCGGTCGGAGTGGAGCCGTACGTATTCCATGATTAATGACCGTAGTTACTTAAGCGGGATTTGCGATATTTTTTGTTTACTCACAAACATAATAATTGAGTGATTTATGAACTTCAAACCATTACATTTGACACGGTTTGTTGGCGAAGTGTTGAAAGAAATCGTCTGACACATGCTCAGGTTTTGCTACCAGAATTAAGCGAGGCACACACTGCGCAGATACTAAACTCAAACTTAAAATTCATTTAGGTTACAAAGTAACACTTATTAAGGTCATTAATTATGAATAAGCCAGAAAGATGATGACAGCTAAATTTGCGAAATAAAATAACTATACCTAATATTTTATCTGCATATAAAAACGTATACGAAATGATACATTCACTCGTAATCCTTATGCCATATTTCATTCTTTATTTCTAATTATATATAGTGTATGTAATTACTTATTTAGTATATTAATAGACATAAATTAAGATATTTTTAGTATATTGTATACCAATAAATTTCGGAATGCACCTACTATCTTGTTATCTTTGCATTACCCTAGGTTGACTTTTAGAGAATGTTTTTTTTTATTTTTTTACTAAGTTTTTTTTTTCATTAAGTCTACCTATGTACAATATATGTGCAAAAGTTAAATAAAATAAACGTTAGTAGCGGCAGATGTAATCTGCTGATACATTTGTATACACGGGTAATATTCTCACCATCTTTCGATATAAATATGTCGGTGCTAACAAATACTTTATGATATAATATAAATTAGCAATTAACTTTTCGTAGGGATGCCGTTTTATTTTTTTCAATAATATATGGACTATGTTACCCGCTGATAATGTACTCGTAGCTTTCTAATGGTGAAAGAATTATTTCTTACAGGCATTGCCTAGTTTGGAATCGAATAGCAAAATATTTTAATTAATTATTCTATCCTAACTTTATTAAGTCTTGTGTTAACATCATCAACATTGGCCTATCACAGTCCACTACTGGACGTCTCTCCAAGTACACGCAACTTAGCACAATCCTTGGCTTAAATATAAATCACTATACAAAATATTATAAAAATTAGGTAGGTAGGTACATAATAAAAATAGGTGACAAATAAGGCTTACAATAAGTAATCTCGGTCAATCTTGCGTGACCAGGTAGAAGTTTCAAAACAAAAAATACGGGAACGCACATTTCCTTACAGAAATAAATATAATGCATACCCAAACAAATGGGTAGAGAAAATGAAATTGTTAAACAACAACTGTATTAATTAATTGTGAAATGTGTTCTTTTATAAGCACCTCGCTTATAAATGATCACATTAAAAGAATTTACCTAAATTTGACGATCATGCATAAAGAGGTTGAGGAATGTAGACAGGCGAATGAGTTTTAACGCTAAGATAGGTAAACGTTGCTTGTAAAACGCATCCCCAAATAAACACCGCTGACCTACATTACTGCATAGAAACCATATTGTAAGGAAAACTCTATATAGTGAGAACCCTGCCGCATTATATCAAAACTAGCTGTTGCCCGCGGCTCCGCCCGCGTGGATGTCGGTTATCGCTGAAAAAAGTAGCCTATGTGTTATTCCAGACCATAATCTATCTCTGTGCCAAATTTCATCCAGATCCGTTCAGTAGTTTTTACGTGAAAGAGTAACAAACATCCATCCATCCATCCATCCATTCTTATAAACTTTCACATTTATAATATTAGTAAGGATAAATACCTGCCGCTTAGGACCAAGGCGCCCGCTACATTTTCATAGCCCGTACTTGTTTGCTAACTTTTTTTAACAGGGAGGCAATGAAACATATGGCCCGCCTGCTGTTAAGCAGTTACCGTAGCCTATAACGCTTGCAACACCAGGGGTATCACTCGCAATTGAATATGTAGGTCCTGAGCGTTAGGTATTTATTTTGATATAATGCGGCAGTCTCCTCACTATATACTCTTCCTTTTATTATGCAGGAACATAATTAAGCCAATGTGTACGTGCAGTAACTTGGCTATATTCTTCTCTAGTGGTCTTACTATTTACTGTCTTGTATTTGTCCCTACCGCTCTTGATGAATGAGTGAATTAATTGAACCTAGATAAATAGCCTTTAAAGCGCAAATTTAAACGGTAACATCTGCTAACTATAAAGAAAAACGTCGCGAGGAAACCCACATGTCTTAGAGAGATTCATGTCTAATCCACCAACCCGCATTGGATCAGCGTGTGTGTTAGCTCTCTTGATAGAAGAGACGAAATCCGTGCCCAGCAGTGTGACATATATGGGTAAATATTATTAAAGTACGCTTTAGTTTCTAAGTAGTTTTAAAGTCGTTTTGTCATAATAAAGGAATATTAGTACAAAATCAGCCACACTGTGAACAAACATCGTAAAACATATAACTCCTTACCTTAGCCATGGCACGGCTTAACTCCCCACGTGTTATCGATAAAAATTCTAAATAATTATCGTTAATACGCTTGTGAATTTATTCAAACAAAACATGCTTGGATTTGGAGCTTATTTTAGTTAAATATTTTTGTAAGATCTTGTTTTGAAAATATGAATTTTATAAGTAAACTTTTATCTTTGCTCGTAACTATGCGAACGCGTCTAAGTCTAAATCAAGGGATAACTTTAGGATAAGTTAAAACGGTTTTTTGTTAAAACCCTAGCACGATTGCAAAAACCGGATAATTTAAACTAACAAAGAATTTTGTAAACCACAATCAAAATCTAGAAAGTTTGATTTTCCTATTTTCGGACAATAGTTACTAAGTACCTAATATAAAAGTATGCAAAGGATAACTTTATCAAAATAAGCTACCTGCTGACCGGACTGTGACCGTAGCCAGTATTTACTTTATATTTTTATTCGTAAATCACACACACACGAGTTGGCGGGAAATCTCGCTGCAGCATCCAATACGGCGCGCGTTTTTATCGCGTTTTTTTCATCGTCTGTATAGAAGCAGGTTGACAGAGACGAACTGGATTCGTATCTTTACATCGCTATGTTCATTTGCATTTGAATTGCTATTTCATTACTCTCTTAATTACTTTAAAATTATCTAATATAATGCCCTCTTGATCCTACCCGTGCCTATACTAGATATACAAACATAAGTAGGTATTTATATTTTTTTTGTTTGTTTTATATACGCATAATATGTAAATATACTAAAAATCCATTTTAAATTTCATGAACATTTGGTTGCTAAAAATTCGGTATCTGTCCGATAAGTACGTCAATATTAGATATTAATTTTCTAATTCGTATTAGACTCAAATTGGAGTACCTAGATATCAAAGTGAGTAGGTACCTACCTAAGTAGAAAACCTTTGCATAATATATTTATTATTACAACCGTGTCAAACACATGATTGTATTAATTATGTTCATTCCTTTATTCTGTGTCGTTCTTCTTCTGTGTTTAATGAGTCCAATAAGAAGTACATTGCGGTTTTTTTTCTAATTTCCGATCGAATTGTTTGCTGATTTATCTATCATACTTACCTAGAGCAGTAAATAGTATGCGTGACATATTTGTGCTAATTGCCCTCTAATAAGCAGGTATTTTGCGAGTACCTATATTCATAAAAAACACTAAAACATAGAGCTATAAACGTCAAGTCTCGAATTTTTAATTGGCATATTTTAATCGCACGGCAAATCGTAAGTTGTCCCCTAGCTATATAGTATAGAAACATGTAAAATTTTTGTCGCTAACGTTAATTAAACCGTAGGTATTATAATTTGAGCGGTATCACGAGCACGAATCCGCCCCGCAGTTCTGTTGAGTTATTTTATAGTGTTTTTTGTGCGGTGGCGGGCGATTGCGCTCTGCCACCCCCGGGCTTCGCGCAAAAAACCCTCTGCTTCACAAATACTTAGAATGTTGTTTTGTAGGAGAGCGGGGTGCGGGAGGCAGGGCTCAAGGGGCGCGCGGAGATCGCTATCGCACGCACCCAATGCACGCACTATCCTAAAGCTAGCCACTTAATTGTTATGTATGACGCGAAGCCTAAATAAAAATTTCGCCCTCACTACCTTTTGGACAAATGTATTCAAAAATTTTCAGGAAAATTATTGAAATTGCTCAGCCTGATTCATAACCGCTATAACGGTGAATGACCAGCTTTAGCATAATCATTATTAGGTACTACTCGTATTACTTAGCAGCGACGTCATAATTATCGGATTCGCGCAGCAATTCTAATTGGACTACCTACTAATTTAGTTTATGGATAGGATTCTTTGCACAGTAAACTTTGTATACCTGCAGGCTGAAAGACGATGGCTTCTTCTTAGTCAAGAAAACTCTTATAGTCCTTATAGTAATTATATGCACGAAATGTGAACTAACTGCACATTCATGTAATATGTTTGTCCGAATTGGCTGAATTTTGAAGTGATATTTTGTATTCGTAAATTGTAACTGTTTGATAAATACCACCTAACCACAATACAGGCTTCTTCTCTAGTGCAGAAGTAATCTACACAATACTTAAAAGAGGTGAAGTTTGTGAGTTTGTGACTGTGTAATCTCTGGATCTACTAATCCGATTTTGAAAATTCTTTTACCAATAGAAAGCCACGTTATTTGTGAATGTATGGGAAGTACCACTCGTGCGAAGCCGGGGCGGTCGGCTAGTCTTTTTTTTCTTTGTATTAGGCTGAATTCTGTTCAATTTTATGAGACCGAAATAAAGATACACGTTGTGGCTCTGAATGAATATTAAATCTATCTTTCTTGCATGCCTACATAATCTGGTTATGTCACCTCAACGTTATGTCGGCGTTGATCAGCGTCCATATTTCTGAGTCCGACAGTTACATACTCATAGCAAGGGAACCGAATAACATAAATTCACATAAAATTATACACACACATGCAGAGACCAGACGTCACAGACGACACGACAGGTGGCTGCATAGCAACCTGTTCTCTCACAAAAATGACGGCAAAAACTCTCACTAACCCTTTGAATATCTATGTGAAGACTCAGACTCCATAATTATTATTTATACATAGATACGTATGGTATTTCTTTATAATAAATAACATAATAATAAGGGATATATCGGTCACTATTCCAGACTTTGAATGAACGGAAAAATGCACCACGGGCGCAAATACATTTATACCTACTAATATTTTGAAGTGAAAACTTATTTAGGTGCATTGAGCACTTTTTGGGTTAACAAATATCATGGAACTCGCGTCATTGTCGCCGAACCCTTTCCATATTCAATAATTTTAACAAAAAAAAAACCGACTCCAAATGCGAAAATTAACAGCGAGCGTGTCTCTCCACAAATATAACAAAAACAGTTAGCTGAATATATAATCTAAACAATGACACTAGATTCATGTTTCTATGACTAATATTTTTGTAATATACATCATATCAACCCATAAATGTCCCACTGCTGGGCACGGTTCTCCCCCATACACTTGGAGGGATATTAGCCTACTACACCACGCTGGCCAGACGAATTGGTATAGGGTTTTATTTCGAATTTTTCTTCTCTTGCAGTGGATATTCTCTGCCTGATTTACTTCTTTAGTTGACTCTTACGACACCCTTGGGATAGAAAAGGGGTGGTGACATTTTGTATTCTTAATCCCTCACCACACGGAAACCTTGATAGGTTTATATAGTATTTATAAATTGATCACTTCTAACCTGATGGTTAGAAGTGATCAATTTAAAACGAAATGTATAGATGCAGAAATTTCTACAGGGTATGGCACAGATAATACATAACAATAGATAAATTCAAACTATTAGCTAGGCGATAAGACATAAGATTGTTCACGTTTGCGCTAAGACTATTTGAAGAGCAGAACAATCGTACAAACAAGGAATATTTATTTATGAAGTTTATTAATTACAGAACCTAAATGTTTAAAATAAAAACGTAACTGACTAATCAACTAACGTACAGTTTAAACCACTAGACACTCAGATAGCTATTATTATATAGGCATCCGCTAAGAAAGGTTTTTTTAAATGTAACCCCTAAAGATGAAAATTAGCCGGTGAAAGTAATTAGTTTTCAGATTTACAGTAAAAGACTGAACACGCGAACGAAGTCGCGGGTACAGCTAGTAAAATAATAATATAATAAATAGTTAACGAGATAATTCCAACAATTTCTCCAAGAGGAGGCCTTAAGTTTCAGTTTGAATGCAAAACGGTTAATGGCCATCCTGACTTCAAGAGGCAGCTCATTCCAGAGATGCCTGGGCTACAAACGAGGAATGAATAAATCCAGTTTGGGTTGAGTGACAGACAAGGAGAAGGTTCTTTAACGAGCGAAGGTTTCTATCGTGAATAGAGCACAAATATTGGAAGTATGGTGTTAAATAGAAAGGGGGAGAAAGAGAGTTGAGAATAGAATAAAGAGTAGTGAAGGCACGCAAACTACGGCGTTGGCGAATATGTAACCATTTTAATTCAGAACTAAGGGTAGAAGTCGTGTTTAGTCTCTTCTAAGAATATTTAATGCATAAATTTGCATACATTACAAAAATACACAATAAAAGCTTGTATTAAGTACTTTTACAAGCTTTTATTTAGCTTGCAATGTATGTTATTATTACAAGCTTTTATTTAGCTTGCAATGTATGTTAGTTTGTTAGTTAGTTTGTATGTTAGCAAATCTTGTGAGCTAGATTTGAAGTACTTCCCGGTGTTTGATGGAGCTGAAATTTGGTATATCTACGTAACTTCGGTGACAATGCAATAATATGGTGTACCATGGAGCTGGTCTGATGATGCAGTCGGAGGATGGCCATAGGAACTCTTCAACGAAACAAGATAGCCGCGTCGGGTTTGAGTGTTTTGGATTTTTCTTGTCGAGAACTATATTATTAAATGGGTATTCAGAACGTGATGATGAAGCCGGAAGGTGGCCATGGCAACTCTTCAAGGAAACAAGATAGCCATGTCGTGTTTGCGTGTTTTGGATTAATCCTGACGAGAACTATATTCTGGTCCGCCTATAATTATTAAGCGGTTAGCTATTGCTCATCTAGTGAAACATATACATCATTTATTCGAACATACACAGGATAACAGATTTAAATAGCAGCGCTGATATGCTGATCAGGCCTTAGTGAAGTCGTGACTTCTTTATGTAAAAATTGTTATTTAAGTAAAAGAATATATATACCTAATATACCTTTAAATATGTAAGAATATTAGGAAAAAATTAAGAGAATAAATATGTTTAAATAAAAAAAATAAAGATTTTTTTTGTTTGTTACATTCGAATAAAATCGACTGAGCGTCGCGTCGGGCTGAACACAGGTCAAGTAGGTATTAAAAAAATATTTAATCTGTGCAATCCGCGCTCAATTCATTCACGTCATTATTACTTATTAATAAGTAGTTGCATAGCAACCATAATCGAAACTTATCTACTCGCCATCAGTGAAATACGTATTATTGAGAAGTTCAGATGGCCATCTGTGGTCTTCTTTATCAGTTTTACTTCACCAAATTACACTTTCTGAATGCAAATGTTTGATTAGTTATTAAAAATATTGAAATTGCTATATGTGTGCCTATAACTTTTGAGGAGTTCCCTCAATTCCTCATGGGTCCCATCATCAGAACTTTGTTTTGATGATAATGGGACCAAACTGGAAGTATGTCGTCTCAGACAAAAAAATAATTTTTCAAATCGGTCCATAAATGACGGAGTTCTGCGGTAACAAACATTAAAAAAAAAAAAAAAAAAAAAAAAAAAAAAAAAAAAAAATACACACGAATTGATAACCTCCTCTTTTTGGAGTCGGTTAAAAAGAACATTAGATTGCTAATATTGTGTTTTTATACAGCTTTGGTGGCTTCCACGCATGTGGCTTGTTACATGGTAATAGCATTATGGACGCTATTTATTATGAGGTTATGGTTTTATTCTATACAAAAGAAAACACTACCTACTGGTTAGAGTACCTTTGGTTTCATCTTCACACGACCAGAAAGAACATCGTTACTTAGGTAATGCTGTCCCTTCTGGTGGTGAGTATTAAGACTGCCCGTGTGGTGAGTGGTCTAATGGCAAAGGTCTCATCTCATTCACGCAAAAACTACTGAACGGATTTTAATTAAAGTATGTAAGCAATATTTTATATACTGAAATAGCACATAGGCAATTTTTTTTTCTTAGAAAACCTACGGGAATCCGCAAAACTACCTCCTTTTTGTTAGACTGTTAAATATGACGTATTATGCTTCATAAGTCAGATATTTATTTTTATTAGAGATTATTGTACTTGTGCATAGAAATTGTACAACCATGTGGCTAGCCAACGGAAATACGAAGACCATCAGTGCTGCGGATGTGTCACCCTTGGTCGCAAATGTCCCCTCGGCTATTATAGATTATATTATTAATATAAAACTTTAACTAAAAACTAAACTTGCCGTCCGTTACGTTCGCTGCTTTTTTCCGTGCGTACGTTTTTATTCTTGGCATTTTTCGTGTTGTTTGGGGTAGCTGCACAAATATGCGTATTGGTGGCATGTGCGTGTTGCGGGAAGCAAGGGGGGAGCTCATTAAGGTAAAAAGCCGAGTGCAAACGGCGACTAATGGCGAATTACACGAAGGGGAGCAATAGCCGACAACTTTTCGACCATCAACTCGTTGCTGTTGACGGTTTTCCTCCGCTTTCCTAAATTAAAAAACGTTAATCAAGTTTCTCCGTTTTGCTCCTGTGGTCATTGGATTTTAAAAAGGACTGTTATACTGCATAGTAGAGGTACTTTGTTTATTGTATTATTTGTACTTGCCAAATATATGTTTGGCAAGTATATGTAAATAAACTACTTGTTCTTGAACCTAAAATCCTTGTCCTGAAAATGCAACCAAATAGGACAATGGGGAACACAAATTCGCAATTTTGGTATCTTAACCATTTGTACATTACCTACTGTATTTTTATATTATTTGCATTTGTATGGTAGCTTTTTTGTTTGCAGCTTTTAGTTATCTTGACAAACACTAATTAAACATGTTGAAGCTTAACCAGAAAGTGTTGCTGACATTTATTTTCATTCATATTCTTTTAGAAACTAACCTTGCCTAACTTATTCGGAAAAAATGAGACTTGTATCAAAACGTTGATAGTGATTGCAATCAACAACGCATGATGCGCGAAGCGTTGTCCGCTAGACAGCAACAAGCCAGGGTGCAGCGGACTAGACAGGAGTGGCAGAGGGGGACGAGGTGAGGTGACGGGGGCGGAGGGCTATCAGCATTTCGGCGCGTCCGCGCTCCTCTTACCCCTCCCCGCGTACCCGCACCGCGCCGAATTCGCCCTGCACCTCACTACCCGCGACGTTCCCCTCCAGCCCGCTCCTAACCTTGAAAATAGTTTTTACCGGCATGAGGGTATTCACCCCAAACCCAAATTCCGGGGCCTGTTGCACACTAGTGACGTTTGCGCTGTACCAACCATTTTCTAATAGGAATGACTTTGGTTTTTGACGAATCGTCTAGTGTGGTGCAGGCCGCTTGCAGTGAGTTTACGCGGACCGCGGCAGGCAAAGGATATTTGACTATGTAGTTTTTTAGGCAAGTCGTGAGCTCGCCGGTCGCTGTCGGGATTTGTTTGTGACTCGTGGAACCTACCTTTTATTCGTCTTAGGAATTTTGATGCGATCAAAATAGCCAATCACATTACGCTATGATTATGACGATGACGTTAGTGAGTTAAGCGAAGTCTAATTGACCTAGGCGCATTAAATAATCAACCTTTAGGGAGGTATTTTTTAAGTTCAGTATCCTTAAGCCATATTTTTTTTTGGTAAATTACGCATACCTACATCACCTAGTTACAAAATATTAGTGAAGCATTGTTATTGTTATTAGGTTAATAAGCATCCTCATAATTGAGGTCATCTTTACTTCAAAGGTCAAGGATATTTTTATATAATATTAAAAATCTACCTCCGTAAAAAGCAACATTGCATAGCCACTGATGTTTTTACTGTCCGATATAGGACTACGCTAAAAAAGCTATGTCAAGAAAACGAAGGGTCACTATTTACCTGCATTACAGTGAGATGTAAAATAAAAAAAAAGCAATCGGCTTACATAGCGAGAGCCGCGAGAGGTAAGGTAGGCAGCGGGGCAAGGGTAGCGGCCGGGCAAAAGGGCAAAAAAGGTAAAAGTATAAAACAACGAGTTTGCCGCCTACGCGGCCGCGAGCCGAGCCGCGAGCGGGCCCGCCCTCCTCCTTGGCTCATTATAAAATGCAAGCCATACTTGTGCAGCTTATAACATTATATAAGGGGTTTTGATTTTAAAACGATTAAAATTGAAATCATTTTTTATCGTTTCCGCACAAATGGATAAATAAATATAGATATATACATATATTAAGTAATAATTTATGATAAATGTGACAAAAAGTTGTTTATTTCGCATTTATTCAAAGATTTTTAAATTGCCCTTTAAAAGTTTGCCAACAATTTATTAGTTTGTATTTTTTTGCATAAAAATAAGTCTTGTCCGCAATTTTATTTGCTATAGATAATTGTCAATTTTGCCCATCTTTTACGTACGACTAGCTTGACAAAAATACTTTTAATTTCGCCATTATTAAATAGCTATCGGATGTTATTTAATCACAATAGAAAAAATAATATGTACAATACAAATCTACCTATTCAAAGTAGACAATACAAACGTGTAATATGCACGTGCATTTAGCGTGCGTGAATTGCGCCCTCCCTAACTTCCTATTTGTAGAGTATAGAAACCATACATCGAATTATTTATAAACAAATATTATAATGCGGGTTGAAGCAGAGACATTCTTTTAATACTAATAAATGGCAATCAGCTAACGAATCTCTGTTCTTCTACCAAAGTCAAGTGAAGAAATTCAATTTTAATAATGAAATATCGTGAATAATAATAATAAATTCTTTGACGTAAAATATATTTTGTGAATTCTCTGATCCCCAAACTATTGTAAACTCTGTTTCAGGGATTCTTCGGTCTTACGTAAAATCATTTATATTAATGAAATGAAATGTGAACATCTTCCGAAAAAAAAAACAAAAGACGATCAATATAGTTTCTATATTGTTTTAGAAAATGTGAAATAGTCAAATTATTCTATAAGTTTTACCGTTCTAAAACGCTCAGTACCTATTTAAACAGAGAGATATATGGATGTCATAGTCCGGCTCCTGCTGTATATACATATAATAATATATTATGTAGATTCTGTATGATTATAATGGGTTGTAAATCAGGAATAGTCCTAATTTATATGACATATGATTATACTACTCAAACTCTACGCAATTGATTGACAAAATATTTATGTCAAAATATTACCTGGATATATATATACATAAGGCTGTGGCCCTATCTGTAAAATATAAAAAGTTTATACCAAATTTGAAGCTTCATTGATCAACAAAATCAATGAATCAAACTGCGATCAAAAGTGAATGGTCAGTGCTGAGCTCTTTTATCAAAACATTGTAGAGTCATGAGTCGACGATTAACGAAGCTACCCCAACTGCAGTATGCACATTTTGATTGGTGGGCAGCTGGCCGTAGCGGCGAAAAAAACAGCTTTCGAAATTACTACAATCAACCGCGCTTCTATCTAGTGTGCACCCGCCTTACTTAAGATTATAATCGCAGGCAAAACCATACTTCCGTGTAAAATATACTTAAATTAACGAACTCCATTGTAAAACCTTTGTAGTTCCTTGTAGTGCATTATAATAGTTAAAATTCACACTTAGTGAAGTTAATAAGAATCTAACCAGAATAATATTGCTATATTGTACTATATACATAACGTCATGCCCCCTGAGGTAACCCACGTTTCGAAAGCTATGTTAGGTTAGTATCTTAAGGTCCTACGTAATAAGGAGTGTGCCTAGTTCCATATACTAAACACAATACTATAGTATTTTTACATAGCATGGGTTGAAGTTTGACATTTTAAGATAAATGTCAACGAAAATGATAGACGATTAAATTAAAACCTATCGACTAAATACTCTAGGCTCATGATCACTCAATTAGCCAATTGGTTAGAGATTGATTAAATTATTTTCTCTCATTTTGATCGTAAAGTCATAAACGTCACAGTACCTACATCTGTAGACTCTGTAGGTACTGCTACTAAGAATGTTCTAACAGACAAATCCAATAACACTTTGCTCGACCTGGGAATCAAACCTAGGGGCCATATCGTAGCGTCGTGAAAGTTGTGATACAAGCAACCAAACACGACTGAGGAAGGGACTTCATTTCAGAAGAAGAATTAAATAGTCACACAATGGTATAATCTTGCAAAATATAAATTTTAACAGTCGTCCAGACCGATTTTGGTCACAGGCAATCTCAACGGAGATTAGCCAACTGCGCAGGACATATGCGTGCACAAGTATGTGCGCAAACACGAGTGCACTCACTATTCTTTCACTCTCATAGTCCAATGGGACGGCAATCCGATACGACCGGCCGGCTGATTCTCTAAGAAACAGCGATGGCAAACTGACAGTTGTGATCGCAAACTGACAGTTGTGATCGCAAACTGACAGTTGTAATTGCTCGGTGACGGCACAATCTATTGACTAAACGTCGAAAAGGCTTGGTTTTTGCTCTTACGGGATACCCCTTCCGAGAGATATCAGGCGTAGGACCAACGGCTTTACGTACCTACTTTCCGAAGCACGGAGGTCTTGCTGTGATTTTAGAGAATGGTCACCTATCTACGGACCGACCGCGGCAAACTTTCTTAGCCTTGCAGATCTGTCGATCTGCGCTGCTAATAGCTACGAGCCTTTCAATATAACAGTTGTGCTACTAATATAATTTGTATAGTAAATAGGTACAACTACTTTGTATTATATTATCTGTAGTATAACATAGTCTATTGAGACCAAAAACACTCAATAACATAATACCTACATGTTCACTAACTACAATTCTGTTTTAGATAAAAGCTGCGAGTCGATGGCTCCGCTGCAGCGAAGTTTGAGATAAGGAACTGTTTACATTGCTTGAGTCAATGTCCTCCTCCTGTACGTACACAAGGAAAACCTTGGAGTCGTCTCTTCCGTCTTTATATACGCATAGCGAACTGGGGGCATTGATCTATCATTGCCATTGGTCATACATAAATATATAATTACAATTACACACTAAGCTTGTACTTACAGCACATTAGTTAGTAATTATTCAATTAATTTTATGTATGCGACCGTATAAGTGGTTACGATTGTATTAAATACTGATATATTATAAATAAATAAAAATAGATAAAATATATTTTTAAAAGTTAAACAATTTTATTTTAATTCTTCCACTGTTTACCTCCTGACTACATTATCAAACCCTTGTTAATCTGTTGTGTGTGTGGTGCTAAGTTTCATAAATACGAGTATCACTCCTGGGATTAGGACAATATTATTTTAATAACCGTTAACCTTAAATTACCACTAGAGGCCTGTACTCACGCACAGAAAGACCACTACACTACTTCTGTAATGTAAAGGTATTTTTCTAGTCGGGTTTGCTCTTTTATGTGATACCCTACCTCTCTTAGCCTAAACATGATAAACGATGACGTAGCTGCTGTCCAGAACAGAGCACTTAAAAATTTGGGGCCAAAATCACAAATGACCAACATGAATAACTGATCTAATTAAAGAAAACTCTCTTTTAGAAGACCACTTCAGGACTAAGAACCAGCCTTGTGTCGCGAAGGACTTTACAACATTCACGGACACTAGTGTACTTAGTCTTGGAACAAACATATATGGTATACGCAACATTTTGTCCCGTGCAGAAATCGAACCCACAACATTAGACGCATCGACCTTCCCCACTAGCCCATTCATGAAGTAAAAGTAATGAATTTTGGAACATCTTTAAAATATACGCTAAATAAATATTAATATCCAAAAAGTTTTACGCCTATCGACTCTAAAGTGGTACGTCGTCTATGTTCCCACTCGCCCCTAGCGACTGGCTCGTAAATAAATTGAGCCTGCATTAGTGGCAATTGTTCGCTATTGCCGCCGCCCGCGCCGCCAAGCGAGCGACGCGCCGAATGCACCTTCATACCATGTACACGTCACTTGAGTTATGAGACTATAATATATTATATTACAGCGACCACGTCATCGTTTATATATCATATAGTGGGTATTCTGACTGTATATAAGAGTATGTTATATTGCAGAAGAGTTGCTATAATAAAATGTAAAAAACATGCGAGAGGGCTTGGGGGCTGCCGATAGAAGTGAAAACTAACTAACTTGTGAATTGTATCGTCGTAGATTACTATTATAAGTATTTCTGAATATGGAAAACAAAAAAAATAACTTTGGCGTTTATTAGACACTAATCCGTACTAATATTATATATTATTTATTTTTATTATAATCTTATAAATGTGAAAGTTTGTGAGAATGGATGGATGGATGTTTGTTACTCTTTCACGTAAAAACTACTGAATGGATCTGGATGAAATTTGGCACAGATGGTGATATGGTCTAGAATAATAAGCATACTTTTTACAGCGATAACCAACACCCAAGCGGGTGGAGCCACGGGCAACAGCTAGTAAGAAATAAGATAGTGTGCTTAATAGGGTCAAATTAAAATTACCCGACACGACCGCATTTATGAAAAGGCAAATTTAGGATATATGTAATAAGTAGATGAAGCAAAAGAAGTATGTCGGGATCGACGCAAATTGGCGTACCAGTTTCTGCCTACCCAAAAGAGAGAAAGGGGTAATGATATATACCTATACCACTACCAGTTTGATTCGTTTTGCTAATTTATTTGATAAATCTATCAAGACGCGAATGTCATTTCTTAATAATAATACCTATAAAGCAAAATTTTATTCAGATTGTACGAATAACTGATTGTTTTGATAACGTACGGGTACACAATTTCTCATTACTTTCACAGCTCAAAAGTATATACCTACAATGACATCTACATACTGCATTAATATAGAGCCTACTGTTAATATTTGAACATGTAAATTCTTTCCCTCAATTCTCATTCGTGCTTAATCAAACGTAAACACAACTCGTCTGATTTAGAGGCTGTATAGAAAATACACAATGTTTGCGAGTCTACTCATCTACCTGCCTCACACTTCTATCAAAACGTTAAAAAAACAGAAATGAACGGACGGCCTACGATAACGCGATAGTTTTTGTATAGCGACACAAGGCGACCTTTTACATAGAGTTTTTTGTATCAAACCTTTATCCCACTTTCCTAATAAAGTTTATTCGCCTGACATAAAAAACCCGTCTCGATTTTGAAAGGACTTTAAATTTTAAATTCGTGTTCTTTTTCTTGTTGTTTGTATACCAAGGCGAAGTTTTTGGTGGTGCCAATGAATACAATTGATTAGTAAGGTTTACTGTTTCTGTACTTAGATGAAATTTAAGTTTATACCTTTACTGTAGGCATATGATAGATAAAGAAAGAAGGTACATAAACTGTACAATTATATCTTCGATTAAAGTAAAAGCAAGGATCTTAAAAGTCGACAGTAAACGAAATGCTCTAAATAACATGCTGATGCCGCAGGGTCTATATAGGTTTATAAAGTCATAAAATTTTATTTATATAATGTTTGCAAAACAATGCAAGGAAAACCCTATACAGCAATTAATTTTGCTAGTCGATAATTTTTTTAATGTAGACTGTTTGTGATGTGGACTATATTTAACAAGATGTATTAATATGTCGTACCTACATTTGTTTATTTTATTGATTAAAAAGAATTATAACTTAAAAATGAGAGACTGAAAAACTTATGTTAAACAACAGTTCTCCTTGAGATCTTGGCATATGAAGCCAAAAAAGAAAGCCGGGGCTATATAAGACATGTTTTGACTACATTAACCGTTTAGGTTCGATATAACATTTCACAATTATCCTATTTATTGCATAACATTTTATATTAGATTGGCATCCACTTCTAAATTTGAATGACACTTGTTATCTTCTAATATTCCGTGGATCGTTTTTATCGAATCGGCAAGGGACACAGGTGCTGTGACTTGTGCATTCTTTGTGCAACTCCGTGGGATCCCTTCACGACCTATTCAAAATATTTATTTTAATTTGCGTGTAACGATCTATATTTTATATTTCAAGAAAAGATTTCTATCTGATGACAGTAACTGCGGTCAAAATAGAAAAAGAAACTATCGTTATACAAGTACCTACCTAGGTAGTTCAATATCTGTTAATTTTAGCAAACGAACACATTGCACTAACAATTTGGAAGGTAGATTTTAAGTAGCACAAAGATAAAGGCAATTAACAGTTTTCTAAATCAAATTTTATAAAATAGTGTGGGAACAAACCTTTTTTACGAACGCAAAAACAAAAAACAAAGGCAAAGATTATACGCAATAATTTAGACGGTCCCGTTATATCTCAAATGTTTTTTATCATATAAAAAAGTTAATGGCTAGTGTATCTGCGATTTCTTTCCAAAGAATTGGGTGGTTTTTTTTGCAATGCGCTATCATTTTAGTTAAGTTCAATGGGCTCAGTGGGAGTCATAAGATTAAAAATGTTATAATAAATACAATGACTTAGACATTTTAAAGTTATGCACTTTTTTAGAAAAATCAGAAATGTTACGTTACATGAGGTACAATTCGTCAGGCATACATTTATGTCCTAAATGGACATAAACGTATGCCTGACGAATTCAAGATATTTTTTATTATTATGATAGATCCCCAGAGGAGTACACAGAGACAATTTTTCGACTTGCTGACGACTCGGCCTCAATATATTCGGACACAGTGAACGAATTGACACAATTTTCTTTTTTTTTCACCGACAATTCGGACACCTTCAATGTTGAAACTGTTGAGTACAGACAGATAAAAAAGTTTTAAAATATAATAGTTATGTATGCATTGATTGATTTGGTAGGTATTACAAATTATATATTTTTAAATCACAGAAAATATTTACTGTACACTCTGCATCAAAATACAAAATGATGCAGTTTATAGTTTATGTGTTAGTTTATGTATGTAGATATGTATACTTTATATTGTTTTCATAAAATTATACATGAGCTGGCTAATGTGATGAATAAAACTAAAATATTTCGTCAAACAAAATTAAGCATAAGTAACTTATAGCTTGAAAACCGATGTATTTCGTGAGATAGAGCAGTCTGCGACTTTACAACACCAGTCTAGGTAAAATGGCAGTTCTTATCTACACCTCACGCTAAACACACAATATTTATATTACTGTTTTATATTATTTGAACTCAGGGATTCCCAAACCATTTTGACCATGAGACCCCTTATCCAGAATGAACTGATACCTCAATACGAAGTTGCCCCCACGCTTGTCGACTTGTGGAATTTTCAAAAGTACGGTAATGATACTTCCTACCAAAATATTAGTCATTCTTATAACAAGTTGGTTCACTTCACAATTTATACAGTATTTTGGAAGATTCAAATAAGAACTTGTGTTAATTAATTGGGATCAATTTTTAGAACTTGTAGACCCCCAAAGTCTAGTTGTCGTTTATGTCTTATGACATCTGGGTTTTCGATTACGAAACGATTTTGACCCCAAGGGGTCGATATAGACCACTTTGGGAATCTCGTATTTAGACCAATCTCTTCCATCTTTTCTTAATTAATACGGAGTGCATTTTTTTTTTAAATACAGTTATTTTTACAAGCTACCGTTTTGTTCCATTTTGGCAAGTGTGAAATGAAATTATACGAGCGATGCATTTTCTTTACGAATTACATTAATTATTTCTGAGGTACCTATTACGATACTTAATCCATAATTTTAACTTACCTACTACATAAAAAATTGGCAATTGAATTGTTAGATATTGGGTGGAGACAGTATACATAATATAGGTACTAGAGGTTTCAGTAGGATCCCAAAATTTGTATGAAGTGTCTAAGTCATGACGAAATGGGTTCTCAGGAGATGAACATATGTAATAAGATTCCCAAGTAATTTTTAAAGAAGCTCATTACAAGGTATATTATCGAGGGTGTTACCCTATCTCCTGATCGCATATCTAGCGGTATTTCATCTGACCAGCTCTGTGCTCCAAAATACACGTTTAAAAATGCCTTTTAAAACGTGTCTTCGGGAGAACGGAGCTGCGTTCTAACGGCTGTCAACAGTCGTTTGATCACGACGCAACTCTAGTAACAGGACTTGGTAAGCAGAGTCACAAGAGACTAAGAGATTTAAATTTCCTTTTTTTAAAGACATTTCCCGCACTAAGCAACAAGCCCTGTGTCACGGGGAACTTCATAAACATATAAGTAAAGGACGCAAAGTATACCCAGAACGTAACAACCATTTGTGGGTTTTGTGCCGTGTAGGTATCGAACCCATAACAGGCCGCGCAGTGGTAAATGGCGAGGTAACCACTTAAGCCACTGAACCCATTTTTAACATCTACTAAATAGGTACTATCTAGGCTAAAAGGCCTAGGCTAAGTAGATATCTAGGCATACATACAAATAATAAGCCGTTACGTTATAGGTAGTTTTTAAAATAAATCTATAGTATAGAAATGAATCGCTGAATGTGTTGCTAAGCGCAAATCTCGAGAACAGCTGAACCGATTTCGCTAATTCTTTTTTTGCTATGTTCGTTATTGTCAGGGGAAAATTCTTATATAAAAAAAAGAAGAAAGTAGAGCTAAAAATAGTTTAACCCGGGCGAAGTCGGGGCGGGCCACTAGTTAATTATAAAAAAACACTTACCCAATATATTACCATCAATACACAATTGAAGCAGGAGCCACATCTTTACTAATAACTGATGCTGAAGAGTTTGTTTGTTTAGACGCACTAAGTAATTAATCCCATCATATCATATCACTAAGATGTCAAAAGTTATTTTTACACTATATAGCACATTTATTGAGGAAGGTTGGCTGTATTACTACCTACATTCTGCAAGTATATAATATACAGAATGCTTGCTCGACCCATACATGGGAGCATGGCATTATCAATAATCTTGGCACGAGACAAAAACAAATTTAACGCGGATCATAGCAAGACACTTAAAGTTTAAAGCCAAATACCGCTTAGAAGCTGTAATTAGTTTAATACGGACACAACAAAACGCTGCAATTAGGATTTGATCATTCCATCAATAAATATATCTAATAATATTAGATATCTAAATATTACCGTGATTCCGTGTAAAAGAAAATAAATTTGACAGAAAATTATAAATATATCTTTGTACCGTCATATTTCCCAGACTTTTCATTTTAAACACCCTAGTAGTAAGTAGGTATATAATCTAAGAAGTGGGTAGGTATAACTTTATATACAACTTTGATGTCTGCATACTCAAAAAGTCAAAAGTACCGGTTTTGTGCAGATACCTTATATTAATGAAATCGAGCGAAGACTAAATAAGGAACTTAGATATATTATGTTGTTTCAAGTTCCTTATTCAATCTTATATAGGTAATATATAATATCTTATTATATTAACTAGGTTCCATTGCTCTAATGTTTAGTAGAGTAATGCAACGTAGTTGTTATTTTGAGATAATTGGAGAAGCTCAGAGTAACACATTATTACCCGCAGATTTAATAAAATGGCATGTAGCGCCACCTGTTATAACAAGAATGAACTATGTCTCGAGAACTAATTTGTGTGCTTTTACATTTAGATATTTACTTTTTGGGAGTTTTGAGTAATAACTGATAACAAAAGATTTTTCTTATGATTATTATAAATAAAATTATATTCAAAATTAATTAACTTAAAAAGTCCCCAAATTTCGGAACGAACGAATTATTGCCAAGAATGACGAATCAAAAGTCAAAACTGCAGTGTCTGTCAGATGTCAATTGGTATTGTCATTGTCATTCCGTCTGTTCATTTGACATTTAAACGGCAGCTGATACGGTTATATACTGAACTTTTCATGTGGAAATAAATAAATAAAAATAAAGTTTAATAGCTATAAAAATATAACAGTTAGGTGTTTATAAGTCTAAGTGATTTGAAATATATATTAGTGTATTAAAATGGAATACACCACGAAGGTAAATTTTGTAACAATATTTCGTAAGATTTTTTCGAAGTATTTAGTTATTACACTAAATGTTTCCACAGAATTTCCCAGAACTGAAAAATTATCGATTACTTCGTGCTGCACTTGGTAAAGAAGTAGATAAGGTGCCAGTATGGGTGATGCGACAAGCCGGTAGATATTTACCCGAATTTCAAGAAGTTCGAGCGAAACACGACTTCTTCACAGTTTGTAGAACGCCGGAGTTAGCTTGTGAAGTAACTCTTCAGCCACTTAGAAGATATCCACATTTGGATGCGTCTATTATCTTCAGTGATATTCTGGTTATACCACAAGCTTTAGGAATGACTGTGGAAATGCATCCAGGAAAGGTATTTATTTTTTCTATGCAATTAATCTATTTTAGACCAAAATCGAGGCCACTTCATGCTGTGATAAACATTTAACCATTAGACCAACAGGCCAGCTGATATATCTATTGAATTATGTTTATACTAATAATTTACATTTCAGGGTCCAGTATTCCCAAGCCCACTCCAAGACCCATCAGAAATAGATCAGCTGCAAGAAGAAGGTGCTGTTTCAAGATTGTTGTATGTTGGCAAAGCAATAACATTGACAAGACACAAAATTGAAGGAAAAGTTCCTTTGATAGGTTTTACTGGAGCACCAGTAAGTATTATGCTATTTTATTATGGGGCCAAGATAGAAAGCCCCTCCAGTCCAATATGCTAGATCAATGCAGCATATATATATGCTGTCTGACTACCACTTCAAGGCTGGAGAGCCCAACATAACCACCTCGCTTCCCTGGGCGGGGTGGTACGCCTAAGGTTTTCGCCCCTTAAAAAAATGCACCATATGGTTAAGTTGTTATGTGATCATCTCACCAACTGAGTGTTATTGTTTTGATTCCTGATTTGAAATAATTAAATGAAAAATAGGAATCCCTGTGTAAACTGTCCACATGGGTAGACATTTGCAGTCCAAGCAGGAATGGGCTGATTGTTGACAATAATAAAGTTAATATTATGTAATTTTAGTTTACACTAATGGGCTACATGATTGAAGGAGGCGGAAGTCAAACAATGTCCAAAACAAAGGAATGGCTGAACAACTTCCCAAAGGATGTTCATAAGCTACTCAGATTGCTAACTAATGTGATTATAGACTACTTAGCGATGCAGGTAAAGTATTGTTTTGTTATAATGGTAAATTTTCTGTACACGTTCTTAGCACTCATTTAGGGATGCGTTTTTATTGAAACATTTTCCCAGGGATAGTCTATCACAAAACCCTGGTGTTTTATTTTGGGTCAGCAACACGCAAATGTAATCTCTGGTATGGCTAGTGTCCATAAGCTATGGTAATTGCTTATCATCAAGCAGGCTGTTTGACACCTCATTAGTATGAAAAAAAATGTAGAAAGATTGTTCATAAATGTAATAATGACAAATTTGATGCGCAAAGACTCATAGTATATTCATTTACTTTTAAACACTATATTAACTATGCAAGATTGCACATGTTCAAGGGGAAAATGAAGTGACATGACAATTAAAACGCAAGCGAATCTGACCTAAATTGTTGATCATAAGGGTCAAAATTGCTTGCATTATTTAATTTTGAAACTTGATTACTGATGATTATGTCAAAATTTGTCGAGTGGACTGTTATTTTGCTGTAGTTGTTATAAAAAAGCATATTTTGATAATAGGGTTATTAATACTCGACAATAATGAATACTAGGTATTTTTAAACATGACTTGCAATTTTATGTTTATTCAAATGTCTTGACTTTTAGGTGGAAAGTGGTGCACAATTGCTACAAGTATTTGAATCCAGCGCTGATCACCTAACAAGGGAACAGTTCAATGAATTCTCTGCTCCATATCTAAAAGATATTAGGAGCGGTGTTAAGAAAACTCTTGAAGATAAATCATTAGAACAAGTTCCTATGGTATGTAATCCATACTAATATTATTGAAATGTGAAAATAAATCTGTTTGTTTGTTACCTTTTCACAACTAAACGGCTGAATGGATATTAATTAAATTTGACAAGTAGATAGATGGTATCCTGGGGAAGGACATTGGGTACATTTTACCACAATAACCGACAACAACACGGGCGGAACCACGGGCAACAGCTAGTATTAAATAATACAGTACATTAAATTTCTATTACTGCTTAAGACTAACATGAGACAAAATCCAAACTTAATAAAGGTGAAACTGAAGGGTTATCTATATGTAAATATTAATTCTTAACAAAAGCTCAAATGTAAAAAAAAAAATTATATTACAGACAGTCTTTGCAAAAGGTGGAGGCAGTTCATTGGACATCCAAGCACAATTAGGATATGAAACTATAGGACTAGATTGGACTGTAGATCCTGTAGAAGCAAGGAAGATTGTTGGTGACAATATCACATTGCAGGGCAATCTTGATCCTCAAGACTTGTATAAAACACCTGTAAGTATTGTATTTTAATATTATAATGGTAGCCACGGATCATACAGTACGGGAAATAGATTTTGCTTGAGCTTCATACAGAGTTCTAAAATCCAATAGTGGCACATGTCATCCATGTACGATTTTTGTTTTCATCATAATGTTTAAACATGAAAAGAATATTGGCAAAATGTAGAAGCCATGGAGCTATATAATAATAATAATATTTTCGGGACAACTCACACATCACTATCTGATCCCAAACAAAACGGAGCCTGTACTATGGTAACCAGTCAACTGATAAACATACTTATATACATATTATAGATAAATTACACACAGACACAGAACAAACATTCGTAATAGAAGTATTTACCTCTTCTCAAATGCACCTACCTAGGTTCCTCTCTGGATCAGAGAATTAAGCTGGTATTAAATCTGCCTCTGTACATAAAATGTATTGTGCAAAAAGTTTTAATACATAAATATACTTTACTTAAAATTTACTATACAATTCTATTTTACTTACAGGAAGAAATAAGGAAGTTGACTTCAGAAATGGCAAAAAAGTTTGGCAAACACAGATATATTTGCAATTTGGGACATGGAATCACGCCACAAACTCCTCTTGAGAGCATGACGGCATTTACAGAGGCTATTCATGAGGCTTTATAAATAATATATTTATCTCAATCCACAAGAATTGTATAGAATTTAATGGCTTATTTGACACAGCCATCCTAATGAACTCGAAATCTATTACTAAAATAATTTTATCGCTAATTAAAAGTTACACGAGTTGATTGTGATATGGGCCATTTTGAACAGCATAGATACATCTGCGTGTGCACTGTACGCCAAACAATAAAATCAGCAAAAAAACGTATACAAAAAGCGATTTTATAACTGAAATTTGTTTTCTTGATTGATTGATCTAGATTTTCTAATCGTTTTCTGGGATCGTGACGTAAGCGTGCAGGGCATGCTTCCACATGTCATGGATAGAGGTAATTAGGGTTCATAACACCGAATAAGAAAGCCTCTTTTTTAGTTTGTAGTAGAAGGCGAACTTCAAGTAAAAGTTGTACTCAATTATTGTGGACTGATAACTATATTCTTCCTATTATTGTTGCATTTTTTTATTTTGGTTGAAGTTTTAAATAAAATACAATTTATGTATGTTGTTAATCAGTGGAAACGGTGGTAATTAAATGGTAGTAAAACAACAATTAATTTGTTTAATTACATATCTATTTGTGTTTATAACATTTTACATATTACAATTAAATATGAGTAGATTGGTGGTTATTACATAGAATACGTAGTTTTCGAATTCTGGCTTGTTGCTGGCATATCCTCATCATGACTTCCTACAGATTTCTTAACATACTGAAACAATAAATTGGATTTAAATGATTTTTTATAATTGAGAATGAATCTGTGCGGTACAATTATGTATAAATGTATTGATTTATATGACCTTCTACAAAGGTACAATGTACCCAGACTTATTTAATGACGTCCTAGCCGAATTTTGGTCACGGCGGCTAAGCTGCATGTGCGCAAACGCAGGTGCAGTCCCTCACTCTCTTGTCCAACACAACCAGGAGATTAGGCGTAGGACCAATGGTTTTACGTGCCTTTTATGGCACGGGAATTGCACCCTAAATATAACTATGCATAACAAGATGATATATCACAAAATATCTAGAATTTTGCTAATGTTCTGTGTAATCGACGAAACAGATAAATGAATGAATGAATGAAATAAGTTTTTACCTGAGGGTTGACTTGTATTTGTTCATCCATCTCTTGGATATATTGATGCAGTTTAGTGCAAGCCGCCATTTGTTGTTCTAGTACACATAGCGTTTCTGGTGACGCGTATTTCTCAGGACTATCCAGAAACACGACCATACCATCTTTCTGGTTTATCATCGCGTATATTTCGCCTTCCTCAATCTGATGAAATAAGTTATTGTATTATTTTATTTTATAGGCGACTTTCGCAATAGGGAAACAATCCCTGTGTCGTGGGTTGCTTTACGGACTGAGTCGACTGCATGGTTGGCTCAGTGGCTTATGTGGTTACCTCAAAAATAGTACACCCAAACTCGGAACAAAACACTAGACTATGCATTCCATATAGGCACAACTACTTTTTGTCTACATACCATGCGAGCAAAGCCACGTACGAAAGCTACAATAAATCATTTTGATAACATACCATATTGAGTATATAACTCTCTGCCTGTGTTGGTCCTAACAATTGTACTCGAGATGCGACATCACTGAGTGACAATGTCAAAAATGTTTTTGTCAGCCTTTGGATGTTCTTTTTATACATTGAGCTAAGAACCTGAAAGCAAGAAAAGGAAGACGTTTATACAAAATGGAGAAAAAAGTGTTTAACAGTAGGTTCTCCTATGTATGAATGTTTGACAAAGAACAAAACGCAAGAGGTGCGAGTTCGATCCCTGGTGGCAGTACCGAGGAGAGGAGACCCGTGCCCAGGAGTGGGACATATATGGATTGCTATTATTATTATAAAAAAATGACATGATGATCTGGTTCAAATCAATCCCTGTTGTCTTTTAAATATTTTTATATACAATATAATATATTACCAGGCCTGGTTCACTCCGCTGTTTAGGTATGAATCTACAAGTACCCGGCCGCAACATTTCTAGGGGGATTATTTAGTCGAGTGTCGCGCGCGCGCAATGCGCCGGTCGCGTCGTCGGTTCGCACGAACTAACGTAATTACCTACCTACGTTACGTACTCAAAGCCGTAATTCGTCACCGATTCGTGTTCGCTTTTAAATATTGCACAGTACTCGGCTGCTTAAATAGTGATAAGGATCCTAACCTCTCGTTTTTCAATATTCCAAAGGATATTGAAAAGTAATGAAACACATTATCACTTACAAAAACATAATTTGTAGGTAGGTACCTAGTTGTAGCAAGATTTTGATATGTAGACTATACAGCACAGTTTTTGTAGAGACGTAGGTACCTATTATTTATTTGTCCAATTAAGTAGGTACTTATTTAATTGGGTAAATATATTATAGCCGCTTATCACTCAATAGTTTTAAATTTCAACTGGACAAATGGCTCTAAACAAACCAATGACAAACTCTAATTATTTTTAATTTAACCGATAACCGAGTGAACCCAGTACTTGTACTATTAAGTATACTAAGTACCTACATTCCCCACATGTCCAGATTTATATAAAATGTCACTCGTTTACAAAAGTATAGTAAGTAGGTACCTAGCTACCTAAACCTAACAAGTACTTCAGATCAAAATTGA
The DNA here is from genome assembly GCA_947095525.1 of Trisateles emortualis. Classification (NCBI taxonomy): domain Eukaryota; kingdom Metazoa; phylum Arthropoda; class Insecta; order Lepidoptera; family Erebidae; genus Trisateles; species Trisateles emortualis. The sequence goes on along the minus strand of OX352736.1, from coordinate 10,570,832 downwards.
TCTCTAAGTGACAACCATAATAATTAGAAAGACGCGATACAAAGAGAGCCAATTTGTAGGTTAATAACAAAAGTAGGTAAGTTAGCGCTGGGGAGCTGAATTGCGCTCTATTGTGTGCCAGCAAAGTTGATATTTGTTTAAATGATTTAGCGAAGTGAACCTTCTGTACCTGTACTATTAAGTATTCTGTGATATTACTTAGGTATTGGTAGGGAAATGCTCCTGAAAATTAAAGCTGCCTTGTGATATACAAAACCACTGATAATAAAAAGTCGCAATAGAAAATGTATGTAGCTTTATTATTCAATCAATCAATCAAACGAGTCACATTGATTAGTTTTTTTACATACCTATTTCTAATAATATCTAGACTGAATGGCGGGGTCAAGGTTGCGCGCTAGCAGAGACAGTTCAGCGCTCTTTTAAGTACCTACATACTACTGTGGCCGTATGACCAGTTTTCATAACTTGTGAATATAGTTTCAAGCTTTCATACTTTACCTGGTTGACTAACCCCATATTCTTATCTCTGACGTAAGTTTCTCGATGTTTTATGGCAGCATGTTGTGAAGTGGCTAGGTCATGATATGCTACTGACAATGGTTTTAGGAAACGGCACACTACTTGTGAAGTATACTTGGGCATTGGTAATATCTGTAAAGAAAACAATTTTTTGTTTAAAAAAGTGTCAAGACCCACTGCAAACTATGGATTTAAATCGACCTGCAGTTTTATTCAGGTGCTTAATAAGTGAAAAACGTTTTAAGTGAGAGCGATTAAACTGTCGGACGATAAAAACTCCGCAGTCTGCGTGGGCTTTAAATGTATTCAGTTATTTTGAATACTTTTAACTTAATTTATAATCACACTTCGGCAACTATACAACAGGCGCAAAAAGACGTACACATAAGCGTATCTGTGTGTGTGAAATATACTTAATTCACAAAGCACCTAGTACGGTCTGCATCCGTTAAGTGATGCGTATGTGATGACATAATAAAAAAAAAAACAGTACTCCTTCCATACACTTAATCGTCAATATCACGATGGTCTAACTCACAATTTATCTTTACATTTGCAGTTGGTTTAATACAAAATTGTAATGATCATAATAACCAGTTAGGTGGACCGACGACCTAAAAAAAGTTTGCTGGGACGCACTGGATGCGGAAGGCGGAGGACCGTGTGCTATGGCGAGAGGCCTATGTCCAGCAGTGGACTGCTATAGGCTGATTGATTGATAATATCATGACACTGTAATACCGAATTTAAGAATCTTTGAAAGGAAATGTGTCTAGTCAGGCATCGGATTTGTTATTTGTTCAAAAAGAACAACCTACGAAGATGAAAATGTGCGAAAAATACCATTTGGGATTTTATGTGTCCGTCCTTCGACGAAACAGCGAATAGAACATTATGTATCGATGGCGTAAAGCAACAATTACCATGTAGATAGTTGTTAATTTTGATAATGCAAAATATTAACATTTAATAGACTTTACTTATTCATTATCCTGCTCATTCCCTCCTAATTTGTAAACAGTCTCACTTATATCATTTCGCGTAGCTGTAATTTTGCGTGCAAACCGAGTAATTTATTATTATACGTGGTACCGCTTGAACAATGCTATTGCGTCGACGTTGCGGCACATCACAGTTGCTGCCGCAGCGACGCGGCAACAGAGCGCGCCTTGAGCTTTGACCCGGGACCAACTGCTGCCACCAAATGAATAAAATTGAAAACTACCACCACACAGGCAGATAAAAATTGTCTTACCTGGCGTCAATCGAAATAAAAAATGGAATGAAAAAGATTATTGCCACAAAGAAGCCGTTAGCTTTAAGCGATGCTCAATATACATACCTTTCCATGTAAAATAAATGATACTAATATGTATTTTTTGTAAGCTTCTAACATTATATGTGAGACCACCATAGCTGGAACAGTAACAACTACTTCAAAGAAATACAGGGCTCTGTCATAGTTCTTCATTGCTGTGTAGATCATCCCACCATAGTAGTAATACAGGAGAAAGTGTTTGGAATCATTGTTGCCTCCTAACTGAAAGAGGAATTCCAAAATTAAAAATTTCACATACTTAATTTTTAATGCCTTATTGGCTTAGTTGTAGTGTGTATGGCTGCCATGCTTAATTCCCTCACATCTTTTTCAACCCATGATCAAAAAGAGGTGTGTTATAATTTTAATGTGTCATCATAGCTCCCAGATGAATGAACGGATTTCGCCATTCTTTTTGTTACAAGAAAACTGACATGATCAGATGGTTATTAGCTATAATTATTGAAGATCTGTTCAGGAATTTGAAGACTATCAACAATGATGAATGGATTTGACTAACTTATACAAGTTCAATTCATTTATTATTTTGATGTTATTTCATGATATGATACCCTTGAGGTAATGTTGCAGCAAGAATTGTCTTGAAAACTCATAAGGCTAACATGGTCACATTAAGTTATAAATTATTATAATAATCCAGGCAATTTCAAAAGCTATCAGGATTAAACCAGGGAGTGTAAAAGAAAAGTGTAATAATATTATTGACAAACAAATATTTACCTCAGATCCTATTCCAGTCACATCTGTATCCAGGAATTCTAAAGCAGGCTTCATACATTTAGACAACAAGCACAATTGACATAAATCTGCATGAATTGATGTCAGCTGTGAATCAAACAACTGTATCTTTCTTATAGCTTTCTTTAAGATTTCTATTCCTCTGATTGGCTGCTTAACTTCCACAAGGTAAGCTGTTAGAAGATGACATAGTTCTGCATCTGTAAATATCGGGAAAAGACAGTGTCAAACATTAGTAAGTTCAAAATGTAGCCAATGCCTAGGGCAAAGCCAAAGGCATAGCTCTAGTAAAAAATCTATAGTACTGGCAAAAACATTATTTTTTTCTATTTTCTATTTCAAAAGGCCATGTCCCGCACAAACAGAACAGGCTCTGTTGCGGGGGACTTTACAAACATACAATTAACGGACACAAATTACACCCAGACTCAGAGCAACTCTTTGCGGGTCACACAAAGTTTTGTCCTGTGTGGGAATCGAACCCACAACCTCGTGCACAGCAGGTGCATACTTAAATGATATTAATTTAAAATTCATTCATTAAAAAAATTCAAATCTATTCTCATTATAACATTAGTATCGGAAAAGATAAATGTAAGTAAAGTGATAAAAAATATATATATGTAATAACATACATAGCTCAGGTGAAAATCTAACTTGTTCTCCATTACAGTTAGTTATAAAGTCATGGATTTGCTGATACATTGTAGATTTGTCAACATCGGCAGCACCCTGTAAATACAGACAATAAATAAATCTCACCACTCATGTATATTTCATTATTTTTTTAAATACAATAGATCAAGTTCATAACTCTTATAAGAAATACTGCTTCATTCATTAGTCATTATTATTAGATATGAAATGAAACTATAGATAAGTGTTTCAATAGTCTGACAATCTATTAACTTTTTAAATGGCATAGCACAGCCAGTGTCGAGGTAACAATGACCAGTCACTGGGCTTAACAAAGACTTGCAGATATATAGCCTATCCTGTACTAGCCTGTGCTTATGAAGACAGTAAAAATTGTTTACAATTTGCATGCATACCTTGTACAGAGTATAAAATTTCTACATTTTTTGTTAGTGAAATAAGAACATGTCTGTTTATTGCATTCATACTAAGAGATCTATACTAGCTACTATACCTGTGGTATGGAGAATTTGGCGACAAGGACTGCTAGAACACCCAAAGAATGCTGTTGAATGTCTAAAGTCTCCAAAACTGTGTTGAGATGAGCACTGTTCCGTTGTAATACTTCATCTGACTTGCTAATAATCTCACATAGCTCACGAAAGGAACCTAAAACATAAAAGAACGTTTACAGTCTTTATTATGGTAATTTATAGGTCAGAAAATTAAGGAACCACACCGGACTTGCCTGATGCCGCCATGGTCCTCACATTGTTTACGAATTGCTCTAAGGGTGAAGCCATCTTACTGGAAATAAATTAAAATCTTGCAAGTGAAGTTCTCATACAACTGTTTTATACATATATTAACCTTCTCTTGGATTTATTTATTATCAAATTCCCTTCTGAATAAATACCGCAACACAAATGTGCAAAATAATTTGGAAAAGTGACATTTGCTAGAGTTGCGCTTGCTTCTATAATAGTTTAATTTCAATCAGATCAGCATCACACTAATTAGAAGTAAATCGCCTAACATTATTATTCTTATTATACTCTATCACGAACGACAATATAACATAAACTTGCATTGCAGCCAGCCGCGTTATACTGTTTATAAAGCACTGTCCTTTTTAATCTTCTTAGTGTGTCGATGGCAATCTAAATTGTGACGAGTTTTGCATTTCAGTAGCGTCCATATGCTCCTCTAAGGTGCAGTGCAGGTATCAGGGCACGCGAATCATGAGGATATAATATCAAGTGTCCTATGATTTGTGGCTCAGCACAGCACCACCTTTACACAGCGCCCAAAGTTACCTATCTCAATGGTTCAATATTTTACTATTACTACTGAAGTCTGAACTGACTACCTACCTACTAGTAGTGATTAGTTACTCTGTGGTTACTATAATAGTTGGTTATCTGTTCTCTGTGCTGTCAATACTGTCATATTTCTCGTAAAATATTTAACTGTCAAAATATACGCCAGTGACAACAAAAATATTAAAGTTATTGTTCCGTGATATTTTGTAAAGGAATCTATTAATAGAATTATATAGCGCAGCAAATTAAGAGCATAATGGCTATTTTACACAGAGCCCTATTTACATGGTTCATATTTTTGGTTTTCCTAATACTATTATGCCTGCGTTTGGAATCAAGAACCAACTGGAATTGGTTCATCGTTTTTATACCTATGTGGGTTTACGATAGCATTTTATTAATATACGTGCTATTTCACATGATTTCACACTGTAGAAATGGTATTGAAAGGTTTAGAGGGACTATTAACAAAAATGTATTGTACATAGCTGCAATAGGCTTAAAAATGGGAGCACAAATTATCATATGCATCAAATTGGAATACAGCAGCCCCAGGGTGTCTCTGCCAATATATGTTGTTATGACTCCTATTTGGATGTTATTGCCAGTTATAAGTGTTGAAGTTTTTATGCATTTAATTAAGCATTCCAGTGGAAGTAGTAGATATTAATAACTACATGCAACATACAGTTATTTCTCAAATAGACTATTATAAAGTGAATCGAAGGGTAAACATGTGACAAGCGAATGTTGTAGATAATTTTAAACTTGGCACAGATTCATTGAGACTGAGTATGTTTGCACATGTCACTTCATTAGTACCTGCGTTGGAATATTTGATGATATAACATTTCCTTTAAAAGTAATTAACAAATTTCAACAATGCCTTTGATGAGTGATAGTTTTCCTGAAATTAAAAGTTCTATGGTGAAGGAAGTGCCAGCAGGAAGCACCGCAGTATTAAATTGTCTCAGCAATGATTTTGACCACAATTTTATGTTTTGGCTTTTCAATGGCTCAGATGTGATCGGTCCCGGTAATACTTATAATGAACATAAGTATAAGTACAAAGTGTTATCTGGCAAGCTGCACATTCATGTAAGTATAACTTGCAATTGGCAATTTCTTTAAGGTCACACAAGGTCACTGGCATTTTTAAGACAACTCAATGAGAGTCATGTGTAACAAATGGCAGATTACAAACAAAAAAATTAAAATGTAAGGGTATTGAGACTCGAAGAAATCTGTGGGTCATACAAATAAATGTCTCCATGTGCTGTGTGAGAATTAAAACCTCAACTTATGGCTAGATGGCCAATTTAACCTCAATGTATAGGTCAGCCAGTGTGTTTGGATAACAGATATATAATTAAGGCTTGTGATATCGCCAACGACCTTGTGCATTTGGGCGAAGCAAACACGACTCTATTTTCTAGGCGAGCGCAGGTATACAAACAGATGTCCTCTTTGAATGGCAGTTTTATAAATTTTTAAATTCAAACTTATTTTAAATATAACAGTACCGAATTTAAGGTGTACGTTTAAAAAAAAAATTGAAAATTGAAGTCATAAAGTGGTTACATCTCATTAATTTGATGCTGGTTCGATGTTTTTTTATGAACTATTTAGAATTAATATAAAATTTATTACAAGACCATAATATTATGAAACACATCTTGTAGATTAATACTGTATTTTTTGGCAGTCATTTTTTGGTTTCATTTACACCTCTTTTTCATCATTTTTTGAGAAAGGGGCTTTAAATAAGGAGTTCAAAATACCAGTAGCACTGCTTGCATATATTTTTTTATTATTTATTTAGGTAAACAAACAATGACACAATACATAGTTCCTTATAGTATAACAATATGTAAATAACATAATTGTGCCACCAGCGACATTTACCACATATAGACAAAATAATCTAGGGGTATTACCACATACAACACTACCTATTTCACTGTGACTTGTGTTAGGTACTTGTGGTGGTATTTTAATTTTAATTAAGGGGTCCAGAAAACAAAATTTTCAGAAGAGAACCCCCATTATCAAAGTAAAAGAAAATTTGAGGGCACTGAAAAATAAGTAGATACATGTAATCGATTTTCAAAGTGGGCGGTAGACAAAACAAGTTTGAGAACTCTGATTTATAGTAATGAGGGGCCACAATGTATGTACATGGCAATATCCAGTTAATCTTTCTCCACAAGGTATTACAAGCATTCATAGGCTATGCTGCCTTCCTATAACTAGAAAGCCGTTAACCCTCCATCTTACAATATACTTTTAATTACTATAATTCTATCAATAATAATTTTGGATATACTTAAATATTAAAGCAATGTGGAAAAAGACGAGCCCGGAGCAAGACTCGAACCTGCGCCTCTCGGGTTCCGGCCCAGCGCACTACCAACTGTGCCATCCGAGCTCCTACTCCAAAGTTCGAATTTGTCCACCGCTTGTTTACGTCTTGGAGTGACGTAAGTTTCATTCAAACGTTAGCCGTTACAGGTCTATACGTACAACATCTTCCAATTTTGAGGAAAGAATGTTATTAAAGAATGAAACCACTCAATATTATTAAATATTTTTAGCATTTTTGCTATGCAATCAGCTCAAATATACTAAAATATTAAAGCAATGTGGAAAAAGACGAGCCCGGAGCAGGACTCGAATCTGCGCCTCTCGGGTTCCGGCCCAGCGCACTACCAACTGTGCCATCCGAGCTCCTACTCCAAAGTTCGAATTTGTCCACCGTTTGTTTACGTCTTGGAGTGACGTAAGTTTCATTCAAACGTTAGCCGTTACAGGTCTATACGTACAACATCTTCCAATTTTGAGGAAAGAATGTTTTAAAGAATGAAACCACTCAATATTTGGCTTGTGATGACACTTGTCATATAATATGGAACTCATTTGCAAAACTTCATACTTCTAGATCCACCAGTTTGAGCTATGCATTGTATGTCAGTTTTCAATTTTATTCATGCTTATTTTCAGGATGTGTCTCCTCGAGAATCTGGTTTCTATCATTGTATATCAAAGAAGCTCAGTGGTGTGGGTTACAATGTAGGACAAGTGGACATGGTAGTCACTGGTGCAGCATTCACAACAATGGATGTTGTCAAGTTAATAGCCATTATATTGTCTATAGTAGTAATCATTGGTTCTGCTGTATTGTATTATAATCTAAGAAAGGATTGGAATAAATATGATGGCAGAATAGTAGTACCGGGTAAGAAATTTTGTTTTCATTTTATAAGTAATGAAATTAATTAATATTAATAATAATAAATTTTATTATTCTGCAGGTATAAAAGAGTTAATTAACTCTTTTATACCTGCAGAATAATAAAAAGTTCTTCTAAAGCAACCCTCCGCGGCCGAGGTGTTTAACCTTAAAATAACAAAGAGGGTGAGAAATAAAAATTGTGAATTTTCATAACTTAAGTAGAAATGACAAAAGTAAATACGTTGGTGGCTCTTTGGTCCACTACTATATCATTCTAAAATTAAGAAACTCAAACTTATTTATTCATTAAGATTAATTGCATGATTTTTTACAAGCTTTTATTTATTTAGCTTGCAATTTATGTTAGTTAGTTTGTATGTTAGGGTCAAATCTTGTCAGCTAGATTTGAATCACTTCCCGGTTTTCGATGAAGTAGACCTGAAAATTGGTATACCGACGTAACTTCGGTGACAATGTAATAATATGGTACAATGGAGCTGGTCTGATAATGCAGTCGGAAGGTGGCCATGGCAACTCTTCAACGAAACAAGATAGCCGAATCGTGTTTGGGTGTTATGGATTTATCTTGAACAGTACTATATTCTTAGATGGGTGTTCAGGACGTGATGATGAAGCCTGAAGGTGGCTATGGCAACTCCTTAACGAAACAAAATGGCCGTGTCGTGTTTGGGTATTTGGATTTATCTTGACGTACAAACAAGACAGCCGTGTCGTGTTTGGGCTCTTTTAAAAATATTTAATGCATAACACCCGTAGATTACATAAATAAATTATAAAACCATGTATTTAAAAATATTTTTTTTAAATATAACTTATTTCCTACAAGAAAAATATACTGCTTTTAAACTATCGCGTTGCATGATATACAATAATATATACTTCGGGTATTAACACGTTCATGCTTTATTAATCGAAACGTCTAGCAATATATAGGTAAATAAAGCATGATCGTGTTAATACCCGAAGTATATATTATTGTATAATATGCTGCTTATCTAAAAAGAATTTATCTTTTGCTACTTCAACTATTTGCTAGACCAAAATCGTTTCGTGTTTTCAGTGGATGAAGCAGATGAAGATGACGATGGAGGTGAAGACATATACAATGCCACTACTACCTCTATAAATCAGCCAATACCAGTACCGGGACCCAGCAGGAACCCATCGTCAGAACAACTTTTATATGGCATAGATAATCAAGGCTTAGACACCGATTTCAATTCAGTATTTGAAAATATTCAAATAAAGTCACCACAGGGAAGTCTGATTTAAACCTAGTTATTTAGCAACTTTTCATTTAATGAAAATCTGTAATAACTAAATAAAAATGATATATTATGATATGTAATTATCTAAGTAGTAAGCTATTAATATTAAATAAAAGAAGTTTTTTATCTTAGTTTAATTTATTGTATTTTTATTTATGCCTATTAGAATGCATTAAGATATATGTATTCAATTAACTGATCAATTAAACATACATGAAAAGTTATCTTATTTAACACACATTAAAAAGGACTTAAAACTATGACTAAATTTACAACAACAAATTCAGTGCCCGTAATGCGATGTGCAGCGCTCTCAATATGCACATACACATTCTATTGCATATTACTCACTGTTGGGCTAACCCACTTAGCGGACATAAATCCAACACATAATATAATTGTATTCGCAGAGAATCACAAAGAAGCATCACTAATATGTACACACTGCAACGGAGATATATCTTTAAAAAGTACCATCAGCAGCTGTAGTGTTTTGTTTATCAGAAGTAGATTGATCAGTGGCATTGAGAGATAAAGGTGTTGTATCTAATGTCTCGTCTTCCTCATCTTCGCCGTCTACCTCCATCTCAAATACCCTCACCTTCCTGCAACTTCTTGATAAAACAACTGCAACTTTACGACCACCAGAAACAGCTATTCTATAACCGTCCATCTTATCCAGAACTTTAGAAATACCTTTGTCTAATAAAGGCAGCATACTCTTTTTTAATATCCAATCACCAAACAAGTATAATTTAGTTTTTATAGGACTTTCCGTTGAATTTTTTATTAATTCTTTGATTGGCACTTGCATAAATACAGAAGTTTCATTCTCATTTTCTGTGAGAATAGACAAATATTCATGAGAGTAAAACTGTAAATCTTTTACAGCAACAGTTTCCATATTTTCTCCCTCCAATGTATGTGGTGATAAAAAATAGTACTTCTCTGCATTTACAACGCTTACTTTATCTTTAATTCTAACAGTAAAAAAATTGAAACCCTCTTTTTCATATCTGTGGTCTATAAATGCCACCAAAAATTTGGTCTCGGTTGGATCGTATGTCTGACAAATACGTAAATTCTCAATAATCTTTTTATCATTTGGGTCTCTATAACACTTAAAGTTGTTTATTACCGAAAAATATCTGCAGGTATCTTTCTTTCCTACGTCGAAAATTTGACCTAACGTAGTCTTTAAATGATTCATTTGTTGAATAAGGGAGAACTTTCTAAATTCAAAAAGGGAAAAAATTGTGTCATTGTCTTTTAGTAAACACGTATTATCTTTGAGGAATTTGTGCCAAGGATTATCATCATCATCAGGTAAGATTGTCAACTCTTCGTCTTCTAAATATTGACCAAGCCTTTCCAAGTTAAACTTAACAGGCTTGTCAGGTAATTCTTCACAGATTTCTTCTTGCACATTGTCAAAGCTATATAAGAACTCTGATATATGGCCAAGTTCTTGTTGAGTGATTTTGACTATTTCACTTGGTGTTTGTTCACCAAGTAATCTTACTATCACTACAAATAGCCACCTGAAGAATGCCTTGTAATTTCGCACAGATGTATCAATAACTTGTTGTAACTCAAGGCATTTGTTTAGAAAAGCACAACAAGCTCTTATTGCCTCAGTGACATCCGCTTCATCTAAACCAAGAATCTGAAAATACATAAATTGGTAAATTCTCAGAACTGTCATGTTATCATGATCGAACGGCTGTTAACAGTTGGGACCGACTTTTAACGTGCCCTCCAAAGCACGGAGACGCTCAGATAAAATACCACTATGCGGTCACCCATCTATAGGGTTACCACGCCCTTGGTAGCTTAACCCGTTGATTGTTTCCCAAACAGCAAGTCTTAGTGCACCTGGTAATGAGCAACAATACCAAGCAATACTTTACCTTATATCTATCAGGTATTCTTGTCAATCCCCTTAGCTCGGAGAGATAATAAGTCAGGCTTTGTCCAGCTATATTCAATTGCTTCAAGACCAATTTCTGTATAGTTGAATAACTCAATTCAATGGAGTTGCTAAACTTCTTTAAATCATTTACTGTTAATTTTTGCAATAAACAGAGTTCCAACTCATCGGATGGTGTTCCTAAAACACAAAAATAAAATCTTTCAATTTGACTACATCATGTAAAAATTACTGAGAAATTATTAAGAAAAGTCACTAACAGAATGGTAACAGTTTGCAAATTAAATCGACGTGTATCAATATTAACAAGATCAAGAGAATCCTGCGCTGATCTCTGCCCTGAAGAACCTTTAAAATTCGTGACGCCACAAGAAATCCAGAAACTAATAAGAAATCTGGATAGCAAAAAAGCGCCAGGCTTTTACCTTATTATGAAGAAGGTACTAGAGGAATTGCCCAGAAAAGCTATTGTGTTTATGACAACACTATACAATGCTATGCTAAGGATCAAGTATGCCCCAAGTCTCTGGAAGGTATCTCAGATAATAATTATCTACAAATACGGCAAACCACCTCACGAAAAATAATCCTATAGACCAATTAGCTTGTTACCAGTCATGTCAAAGCTATATGAAAAAATCCTGCTAAACAGAATAGCGCCAAACACGAACACAGAACACGCCACTGTAGAACAGGCCCACAGAGTTTGTGCCACTGTGAGAAAGACTTTGGAGAATAAAAAAATTTGCTCTTCGGCATACAACATATCAACTATATCACAAAGAAAGCATCTAAATCACTTGGTTTCGTTTTGAGGGAATCTGCTTGCTTTAAATCATTGAAAGCAGTTAAGATATTGTACTGCTCTTACGTACGTAGCCATCTCGAGTATGCTTCCCAAGTGTGGAACCCACAATACCAAGTATACATATCCCACATAGAGTGTATACAGCGCAAGTTTCTGGGGTACTTAGACTATAAAGCGAAACGCCATTCTGATAATTATCTTGCCAGATGTGAGTGGTTTCATTTTTTGCCGTTAGAATCCAGACGCACTGTCAGCGATATCAGTTTTCTGGTAAACGTCGCTAATGACCACATTGATTGACCTGAATTGTAAGCTAACATATCTCTTCGTACCAATCAATTAGGCCTTAGACAGAGACCTTTATTGGATGTACCATTTACGACGAATAGACAAAATGCGTACTCTCTACGCTGTGCAACTAGTTTTAATAATATTTGTAAAAAGATAGATATAGACCTATTTTGTTCGAAATCTAGATCTATTAAGCGCATTTTGACTACAGTTCTTCGAACGCGATAAGTAACGTTAACCCAAATTCACAACTTGTGTATTTGTTATATCAATCAATCAATCAGCCTATCGCAGTCCACTGCTGGACATAGGCCTCTCCTAACACGCGCCACAGCACACGGTCCTCCGCCTTCCGCATCCAGTCCGTCCCAGCGACCTTTTTTAGGTCGTCGGTCCACCTAGCTGGGGGCCGCCCTATCTTACGCTTACCGAGTCGCGGTCTCCACTCTAGGACACGTCTGCTCCATCGGCCGTCGGTCCTTCTGCAGATGTGACCAGCCCATTGCCACTTCAGCTTGCTAAGTCTGCGAGCTATGTCGGTAACTTTGGTTCTTTGTCGGATTACCTCGTTGCGAATTTTATCCTTCAAAGAGACGCCAAGCATAGCTCGCTCCATAGCCCGCTGTGCGACTTTTAATTTGTGGACTAGTCCCACTGTGAGTGTCCACGTCTCGGCACCGTACGTCATAACAGGTAGGACGCATTGGTTGAAAACTTTCGTCTTCAGGCATTGCGGTAAAGGCGAAGAGAAAACCTGACGTAGTTTGCCAAACGCTGCCCAACCCAACTGAATCCTACGGTTGATTTCTTTCTCGAAGTTGTTTCTACCAAGCTGGACAGTTTGCCCAAGGTAGACATACTCCCGAACAACTTCGAGCATCGAACCGTCGACGTAAATCGGTCCCGGTGTGATATGTTCGTTGAACATAATCTTGGTTTTATCCAAGTTCACACCGAGACCGACACGTCGTGAGGCTTCATTCAGGCTGTGCAGCATTCCGCTCAACTGTTCCAGAGACTCTGCAACGATGACGATATCATCGGCAAACCGAAGGTGTGAGATGTACTCGCCATTGATGTTAATGCCCCGTCCAGTCCAGTCCAGCGTCTTAAAGACGTCTTCGAGCGCGTTGGTGAAAAGCTTGGGGGATATTACATCCCCCTGTCTCACCCCTCGACGCAACTCAATTGGGTTGGTCTTTTGGTCCTGGAGCTGGACGGTCATAGTGGCGTTGTCATAAAGACATCTCAGCACCTCGATATAGCGCCAATCAATGCGACACCGCTGCAGAGCACCCAAAACTGCCCAGGTTTCGATGGAGTCGAAGGCTTTCTCGTAGTCCACGAATGCCATACACAGCGGCTGATTGTACTCTTCGGTCTTCTGTACAATCTGCCGAACAGTATGGATGTGATCCACGGTGCTATAGCCTTTTCGAAACCCGGCTTGTTCCGGAGGCTGGAACTCGTCAAGTTTTCTGGCGAGGCGGTTTGTGAGTACTCTCAAGAACAACTTGTAAACGTGGCTCAGGAGTGAGATGGGTCTGTAGTTCTTCAGCAAGGCTTTGTCACCTTTTTTGAAGAACAGAACCACCGCACTCCCACTCCACGCTTTAAGTTGTTAGGCCCTGGTGTATAACGGAATTGAAGAGACTCGCAGTCTCTTTCAGTCTTTCATTTGTTATATATATACTTAATATTATAGTCCAGCAGTGGACATCTTATGGCATGAGATGGATACTTAATATTATATTGATTCTATGGTTTATATTATTTTTATGTTAAATAGCGAGTAATATTGCTTCATTGGTTTAAATATTTACTTTGATATATCATACTACTACTGTTTTCGTGAACACTCATGTATACTCATGTATAATTAGCAACATTAAATCATCACATAGAACTTAAGTCTTATTATCGACCTATTCTTGTTCAAACTTCACTTCGTTTATCTTATATCTGGTGATACACATAATTTATACATATATACATAATGTTAGTAGACTAGTGCAAGCATAACTTAAATGTTCAACATATCTGTGGAAGCTTGTTATTAGCAATTTATATTACCAACTTGTTTATACATATTATTTTATTAGCCTGTAAGCTTTCCTTATACAACTAAATAAAATAAAAATAAATAAATAATATCAAAAGTATAAAACTGTATATGGGACCCAAGATACAGGCCTAGCCTAAATGTGGACCAATGTATTAAACTTTTACTATTGGAATCAACTATTATATTGATACAAACCTAACATAAGTAATTCCAGCAAATCAGCTGATACTCCACCATCTGGTACTGCAGCAGCATAGTCTGCCATTTTGGTATCCATTTCTAACAAAATGTGCTCCCACGCCTCAATAATTGATATCATTGTCTGATCTAATTGTACCACTAATCTTGCTATTTCACTGTGTTTCTTAGCAACTATGAAAATTTCTTCCGCATATGCAGACAATACACTAGTGCTCATAAGTGTTACGCAAAGACTATTTGTCAAGCCGTCTATGTAAAGTATTTGCATGAGGCTAAAGTCATCTGACATATGAATGTCTAATATTCTGTACCCTCCGAATTCATCTTTGGCTACTTGAGCGAGATGTATAGTACCAAATGGATATCTTCCAAATATGTTCATGTATATATAACCAGATCCGTAGCCAACTAACAGCATATTTAACTGGTCCACAATTGGTAACTCTTTGGCATATTTGGAATTTGCATCAGTTGTTTGATTCTTGACAGTTAGGTTTTGTAAAAATATTGAAGCATCATCCTGAAAATATTATTTCGAAACTTTAATCATAATACTTTAACACAGAGTGGATAGCAAATATCTCTGTTTACATTATAAAAATATATTTGAATGAAGAATCTTTTAATAAGGTGTTGCTTTAGTTGTTTTCATCAATTAGCATAATACTTATCTACTGTTTTGCAGGCCTGCCCCAAATTCAACAAATAATATTATTTGAAACATATTTTAGAATGTAACCCATAATTTTTATTTAATTGCAAATGGTGACAAATGAACCAACAGCCTACCCAATGCTAAGCCACGAAACAACATTATTCTAAATCAGTAGTGTAGATGTATACAGAGTAGAATACATACATAAATATTGGATTCCGTGGCACTCTCCAATGTCTGAGACCGGACTACCCATGATAAACATGTGATACCATGTTTAGCTGGATCAAACTCATCATCTTCTTCTTGCTCCAACTCATACCTATCTAGCTCTTGCTTATCCTCTATATCAATTATGAATACAACTCCTGAACTGTATCCAATTGCAATAGCCTGCAAGAAATATTTTATTTTGGCATCAGACTCAACGTGTATGGCATAAATACTAGGATTTAACTCATAGATTTAACATATGCATGTTTAAGGCAATAAATTGTAGATAAAAATTACAGATGCAAATTTGCAAAAAGTAGGAATCAATAGCAGTGCAGTACCTACCTTTCCATCAGGCCTCCAAGCCATTGCTTGCACTGTCACATTTTCTTTTGGAGGTGGCAGGCTCCATACTTTTTGAAAATGCAGCCGATGGACCTGAACTTCTCCTGAAAATTGTATTAGAAATTATAAACAACTAGCGTGCCATTCCAACTTTGGTTAGGTTAATCAATTTTTTACCCATACAGGGACAAAATTTCCAAAAATCTCTTAGAATCTAAATGTAAAACAACTCTGTGCTACTTACATAGAAAGTCAGTTATTTGAGTTTGTTTTTGATAAACATTTGCTCGGTAGTAAGAACTTTGTACAGAAGAAGTCATTTTGACAAGCTTTATGAACTTGTCAAACAGGTGACAAACGCTAACTGTGATTTACGAGCAAAACGCGCGGGGCGGGATGAATTGGGGAGCCGAGGTATTTATTTATTTATTTAAATCTTTATGCACATAATGTACAATAGAGGGCTTAATGCCAAAGGCATTCTCTACCAGCCAACCTTAGGGTGATGCAGAGATAAAGAAGTAGGTGCCAAATTATATTAAAATAAATAGAATATCATCATATAATATTTATATAATAAATGAGTCCAGACCTAAATATGCAGTGAGAGCCGTAAAAAAGAAACTATACTTACAGAATCCCCATCAGGCTATGTTTGCACTGCTCATCATTGAAAGTGTTGTCAAAAATTGTGGTAAGTCATTCTATTTATTTAATATCTATCTATTTTACTGGAGGCGCGGTAACCCTATAGATGGGTGACCGCATAATGGTATTTCATCTGAGCATCTCAGTGCTTCGAAGGGCACGTTAAAAGTCAGTCCCGGCTGTAAACAGTTGTTAGATCACGACAGAGGCCTAAATATGAGCGATCTAAATATTTCTGTCACCAGGTTGGCCGCTAACCAAACGATAAGAGGGACAAGAAGAATTTCTGCTGGATTTCCATTCAGAGCTGCAATCATCCATTGTGCCTGCAACCTTTACCAGGTTGTTCATTCGCTTTGTTGAAGGGCTGCCCACAATGCATCTTTCAGTCTGTGTTCAGATTTGATTGACCTACGGTAACGGCTAGTAATCTTTTGGCTGACATGATGATACAGGCAACGCTTGCAGTTTCACTGCTCAAAAACAGAGCTTATCATTGTTTCTGTTTTTATTGTACTGTTACTATAAAGACCTCTAGTGCCTTGTCTTCCCCATCATCAAGCTCCCTACCTTAGTTAAATACACTATAGGATTATAATTTTCACACAAAATCAATTCATTCCTGAGGCTCCAATTAAGAGAAATTATTGTCCGGCTGCCTTTGCTTTAGGCCAGTAAAATGAATGATTTGCCTTTCTAAACATTGGATATGTGAATATACATGAATACAATAGACAATTATTTGTATATATACAAACAACATATACAACTGAATACTGATCTATAAATAAATACATACTTATACATATATACTATATATACAATACTATGTAGGTATACCATATTACTGATGTGATGATATTGGTGGTATTGGTGCGTAGGTTGTGTAAACAACACATTGTGCTTCTTTTTAATCGGACATATTATTATAAATAATGGTTGGTTTATGCAGTTGGTTGCTTAAACCAGAGTCATACTAAATGGTTATAGTTTCTAAGTAACTAATTATGGAACCTTATCGTAAAAATATAAGGTAAAAATTATCGTCGCTTAAACTGGATATAAGCGATGTCATTATACCTGAATTCTACTGTATATATAGTGTGTTTTAAAAGTGTTCTATAAAAACAGTTACAAAATAGACTAGACATAAAAATAGAACACACAGGGTCTTTAGGCACGAGATCGCTAGAGAGCACGCTATGTAATAAGTACTTAACTGGCTGGCGCTGCGCAGGACAAGAGGTCTGCGGCTGCGCCCGGGATCCTTATACAGGTAAGCCGCCTCGAGCGAGCGAGCTGCGGGATGGCAGGTGTGGACGACTCTACGTCAATGAAATATTATTATCTCATTGTTCGCTTACCTTTGAAATTGCTTAGTGCTAATAAATCAAGCCGGTCGCTCCATACCATCAGGTCCACTTTGTAGGCAACATGCCTCTCCCCAACTTGGCGCATTCCACAGTGAGTCATTTTGTTTGAAGACTGAACTACTTCACTGGATTATCGGTTTCAATATTACATTAATATGTAGGGTTTTTATGTTTTTATTATAATAGTCCAAGTTTGTTATGAAAATCAGCAGTCAAACTACTTTTTATTTTATAAATAAGGCCGACGTGCCGACAAATGTCTACAATTCTGCCAATGATAAGCGTTAAATATTCATTTCGTTAATCATGAATTTATTGGAAAATAATGATAGAAAGAATTATTTTTTTTAATATCCAGAAATATGAATTACAATGTTTTTATCCTTTTGTTGAATTCTTTTTAACTATTCTATCTGTCAAAGTGTCAAAAGGTTTCTTTTTAAATTATTATGGCTCCATCCGTGGCGTTTAGTTGCACCGATGATTCTGCTCTGCCAACGATCATGTTGTGTTGTTAATGCTAATGTCAATCGATGAGTCGAGTCAAAAGGATAAAAGTCAGGTGAAATACTTGAGAAGTTGGTTTTGTGTGTTCCTCTAATTTTTAAGGAGTTCCCTTAATTCCTGAGGGATCAAATTAAAAGTAACGGGACAGAACTGATAACCTCCTCGTTTTTGAAGTCGGTTAAAATAACATTAACAAAAAAAAGCCTCCTAATAAGTCTATTACTCTACTTTTGTCTACATAAGTATTACTTATATAATTTCTGTGACAATAATTCCCATCACAATTATTAAAGTTATTTATCGCCGAATGATCACACCGTTCACGGACACCCGAATTTTAATAAGCGACATCGGGAGCGACATTTAATGCAAACGCATTAAGCCTTAGTCGATTTATTTTACATGACTCCGATTGAAATTAATTTTAATGACAAATTTATTGCCAAACTAGCGGCCCGGCCCGTCTCGATTTTGCAGGTGCGCAGAATCATCGGCATAACAAAACGAATGGAGCCATAACTACACCTACACCAAGCTTGTGTTGGTGTATTTAGTAGTATTCACCTGCAGTGATGCAGTCTGCTGTCATTAGCTAAACAAAATAGTACCTACGATCCAACTATTTCCATATTAAATTTGACAATTCATATTATATCTACTAGTTTCTGTCCTGGGCCTGGCTTCGCCTGCACGTACAATGCCACGTTAAGTTTTTTTTTCGGAATAAAAAGTAGCCTATTTGCTACTCTGGACTATATTCTATCCCTGTGTCAAATTTCTTCCAGATCCTGTCAACCGTTTCGGCGTGATTGAGTTACAAACATAGACCCAGTAATTACCGTTGTCAGACGTTAATCTATTCACCGAAATTGCTCCAAAAACTAGGGAAAACCAAAATTCAGGAATGGTAAGTGGTAACACAACGTATTACTGTCAAGTGTCAGTGGTCTGGTCTGCATTATGCATCAAATTATAAATATTTGGAACCGAGTTAGAGACCTATTAGAATAGTCTTCTTTTTTATACAATTTCTAATTTTATTTGCCACTAAGTAAATATAATCAACCACTCTCTTGCATTATTAAATAAGTGCACAAAATATGCAGTTGCATGTTTATCCTGAAAGCTTATAAGTGCTCAAAATGCGCGCATTCAAAATAAACTATAATAGTATAGTGAAGTTACTGTGGCCATAAGGCTATTGTAGCACAAATATTGCCATCGTCACCAGTCAATATGAATTAAAGTCAGAGAAAGCGAAATAGATAAGGGTGACAAGATGGCTGTAAATCAGGAAAACACAATGAAGGATATTATTGTTGACTGTTTAACACAACAAATAAGTGAATTTGAACTATTAAAATCAATGTATCCGGACCAAGGTGAGATTGTCCTAAGTGATAATCATATCATAGAAGAAATAAATGATTTCTTAGACAACAAAACTGACAATATTCCAAATCATTTAGACTTCAAACTTAATCTTTTAATAAATAACTTGAAACTGGAACTTTTTATCAACTTGCCATGGTCATACCCAAATGAAGAGCCGGATATATATGTTAGGTGCAATAAGCTGAATCGATACAGTGAATCTAAGTTAAATTCTGAACTTTTAAATTATATAAAAGAAAACCATATGGGAGAGGTATGTCTTTATACAGCCGTTTCATGGTTGCAAGAAAATATAGATGCATTTACAGTTAACATCCAAGAGCCACTTCCAATAAAAGACAATGTACCTCAATGTAAAGAGGATGAATATGCTAGACTTTGGATATATTCACACCATATTTACAATAAAAAAAAAAGAGATGAGATTGTGAGTAATGCTAAAGAGTTCAATTTAACTGGATTCTCACAACCTGGAAAGCCAGGCATTATTTGTATTGAAGGTCATCATTCAGACTGTAAAGACTGGTGGAAAATAATCAAATCAATGAATTGGCAGAAAATTATGATAAAGAGAACTGAAACATTCAATTCCTCAGAGAAAAATACTTTTAGAAAGTTTACAAACTTTGAAGAACTGAAATCAAATATGAGTGACCTAGCCAAATATATGAATGAGCATGAACTAAATCATATTTTTAATGAATTTTTTGGGTTGTGCAATGATGAGAGTCATTAATTTATGTGCTTATTGCTAAATTTGAAAAAAATTATAATACTTAATGTAATATTTTTTAAGATATGAACTTATTATACATTTTACATATTTGAATATTATTATTTCCTGGGTTCATGATTATAAAATCTACCACAATCAAATATCCTATACTTATGTGAGTTTCTTGACCACAATATTATAGACTAAGAGCGACATATTTACTTTCGTTATTCCAAAGTCATTAAAATTCACAAACTATTACCTACATTAGTAAAACCTGCAGAATAATAGGCTCTCCTGGCAACTTTGCGGCCGGATATTTGACTTTAAAATAAGAAAGAGGGTAAGAAAATAGTCCTTTGCACGACTAAACTACCACAGATTACTAAATAGTTACTACGCCGATTCGAATGCCAAATATTCAAATATCAATTGATCGATCACTATAAATCGAACGTCTATATACCCGAACATTCATAATATCGAATGGTTAATAAATCGAACATTCAATAATATGGTATACTCAATACATCGACTGTTGTAAATGTTTGTTTGACCGAAAGTTCAACGCATTGCACATTCATTTCATCGAAAGATTAAAATGCCTTTTTTTTTTCGAAATGTGGGAGTTGCATTCCAGGAATACTGATCCCATTCCCCAAAAAACCATGATATGTAAATGCCAATAAATTTGTAAATATTTGCAATATTTAAGTGTTCTCACCAACAACAAATCAATGGTATTCAATTACATTTTCTACTACCTACCTACCATTATTTTATCAGGTAAAAAGAAAAGTAGGTACCTACCTACCAAATTCAATTATTTTTAATTTTGATATGCGAATGAAACAGGCGCCTATTCCTGTCTTTATTCAATACGGTAGTCTGCGCTATTTGAGCATTGATAACGTTCTTAGTTATCATAAAAATGGATTTTAAACTTTATACACATTACTACCACAATAAATACACTCGTGGACAAATTTAGAGGAACGCAAAAAAAAGGTTTAATATTTCACGTTGTAATTATCCTACATACTGGCCACAAATATTGTTAAATCCTATTTAAAAAACAATGTTTTGGAATTTATTATTTTCGTATTTCATTTGTTTTTTTCTGTAATTATTGCTTAATAAGCGTTCTTTCCTACTACGAAAATGTTTGCTAAGTTTGAATTTAGGTTTAAATTTAGATATTGTTTTAATTTTTGCCTTGACTATCTTGTTTATCGTATTGAGGGTGAGTTGTTACTGCAAATAAACTGAGAATGCCAGATCTAAACGCCACTCAAGTTGCTAGGGCTGTTACTTTAATTGAAACTGGGCACACCTATCAACATGTGACCCAAACATTAGAAGTATCAAAATCCGTGGTTCACCGAGTTGTCAAGAGGTATCAGCAGACCGGACAGTATACGAGACTCGCAGGACAAGGACGAAAAAAGAAAACTGTGGCCAGAGATGACCGGTTCATCGTTACCAGTGTGCTTAGAAACCGGACCTTAACTTCTTCTGAGGTGAGAACAAAGCTCCAAGAGGTTCGAGGAATTACGATAAGCACAAAAACTGTAAGAAGAAGACTGAAATCATCAGGCATAAATTCCCACTTGCCTGCTAGAGGCCCCCTTCTCGCCCCACACCATCGAGTAGCTCGAGTAAATTTTGCTCGCAATCACGAATACTGGAATGACGAAGCTTGGAGTCAAGTGTTGTTCACAGACGTGTCCAGATTTTGCCTGAAGCCTGATGATGGAAGGATTAAAGTGTGGAGATGCCCAGGAGAGAGGTACGCTCAGTGCAACATTATTGGAAAAGAGGCTTATGGTGGAGGGTCAGTTATGGTATGGGGAGGTATTTGTATGGGGGCACGTACGGAACTCTACGTCATTGAGAATGGGTCTCTAACAGCGATACGCTATGTAACTGAGATCTTGGAAGAAATTGTAATGCCATTTGCCCCTTTTATAGGGGATGGATTTGTTTTTATGCATGATAATGCACGTCCTCATACTGCGGCCGTAGTTTTCAAATACCTTCGAGCCGTGGAAATCAATGTTATGGGGTGGCCAGCGCGCTCGTCCGACTTGAACCCTATAGAGCGTGTATGGGATAAGCTTGGTAGACAAATTAAACTTGGTAAAGAAATCCTGTCCCAGCTAATCTGAGAGACCTTAAAAATACTTTACTGGAAGAATGGACCGCAATCCCTCAAGATTTTATTGATAATCTGATTAGAGGTATGCCAATGCGACTGGAAGCAGTGCGAAGAGCTCGAGGGGGCAACACTAAATACTGACTGGAATCCACGCCATAGCCTTTTTTATGCACTATGAAAAAAATGTAATAAAAGTTAAGCATTAAAAATGTTTCTTCCTAGTTATTTTTTCTTTTTTTTAACTTGGTTCATTTTTGTCATTTTGATCATTTGGTTTTCGAGGTTTGCGATGCTAAATGATCGAATAATAAGTAAAAACTAAATTTATGAACCGAGCTGTTACCAAACTGAACAAATATCCATAAGATTTTATTCTAACCACACTTTTACTGCGTTCCTCTAAATTTGTCCATGAGTGTACTATTATGGAAATAAAAGTGGAACTATGCGAGTAATTTATTTTCTTTACACAGTGACATTACTGTAAATGTACATAAATGACAGATCAATCAAAATGAATTTGATTTGAAATTAATAAGCCAAAGATGCTAAATACTTGAGGCGTTTTTGTCATTTATCGTAAAGGTTAGACCGCACTTGCGACACTTCACGGCAGTGGAGCGACGCGATTCACGCGATACATAACGACCAAATATTCTTTGTAAGAAATTGTATGAGGTATACCGCACTACGCAGCAGCGTAAACTACGCGCCGCGACACTGTGCTTCAAAGTTGACCAAATCATCAAATCTGCCGCACCGTGTCGCGCCGCGTAGTGCCGCTGCCGCTAGTGCGGTATAGCAAGCGACGCGACACTTCATTTTTAACCGACTTCAAAAAGAGGAGGTTATCGATTCGTGTGTTTTATGTTAGTTACCGCATAACTCCGTCATTTATGGACCGATTTAAAAAATTCTTTTTTCGTCTGACTGGACATACTTCCAGTTTGGTCCCATTATCATCAAAAGAAAGTTCTGATGATGGTATCCATGAGGAATTGAGGGAACTCCTCAAAAGTTATAGGCACACATATAGCAATGTCAATATTTTTAACAACTAATCAATCATTTGCATTCAGAAAGTGTAATTTGGTGAAGTAAAACTGATGAAGAAGACCACAGATGGCCATCTTAACTTTTCAATAATAAGTATTTTACTCATGGCGATTAGATAAGTTTCGGTTATTGTTGCTAAGCAACTATTAATAAGAAATAATGACGTGAATGAATTGAGCGCGGATTGCACAGATTAAATATTGCTTTTAATACCTACTTGACCTGAATTCAGCCCGACGCTCAGTCGATTTTATTCGATTGTAACAAACAAATATTTGAAAATTTTACAACTTGCCGTACTGAAGTCGGTTTTTTTTTGTTAAAATTATATTCAAGTTCGAACGTGTTTGGTAAGAAGTACGACAAGTTTTTGTGTTTTGTTTAAGAGAGGTAGGGCACCATACTAGCGAGCAAGCCCGACTGGGGAAGGAACACATTACAGAAGACCACAGCCAAATAACTACACAGCGGTGTAGTTGTGATCCTGTGTGTGAGTACCTACAGGTCTCCAGCACTCATTTAGGAAGGCGTTTTAAAAGAAACATAGGTATTTAGGAATACCTATGTTTCTTTCAGAAAGCATCCCCAGATCCCAGGGATACTCCCATCTTAAATCCCTGGAGTACAAAAATGGGTTGGCAACACGCAAGTGATACCTGCGGTATTGCATACGTCCATAGGCTACAGTAACAGCTTAACATTAGGCGGGCTGTATGCTTGTTTGCCACCCAAGTAGCAGGTATAAAAAAAGCGTTTAAAATAGCTTTCAACAAAGAGAAATTAGTCAGTCAATATCCTGAGATTTATGATGACATTGACAGCTGCACAACTAATAAAAATCAGATTTCTATTCCACCTACCTAGCTATTATCTTGGCATTACTAAGTTTTAACTTCAATTTATGGTTGTTAATAAACATGAAGTATTAACAAAATCTCAGGTACATAAACTTTCAAGTGCTAAAATAAGATTACAAATATTTAAGATTATTGTAAACAGAACAAGCTGAAAATAAAACACGCATATTATTTCACGTTCAGATGGTAAACAGTTTTAAACTATTTACATTGTTATATTCATTATCTACTCAAAAGCATAAATACAGAGGCCGATATTTTCCGATGGAAAGATATATTTTGGGTATTTTCCAATAAAACACGCATTCTACTCTTGCAGCCTGAAGCTACAAAAGCCATAGTTCTTATAGTTATACACTAAACAAAGTTTTTTCGAAATTAAACTCAAACTCACGAGAAATAATGCAATTTTGTGAACAAGGTATTGAGATCCGTACGCATACCTACGCTGATTCAAAAGTCGGAACACTGTATGTATAGGTATGTTACCTCCTGTTATATTTGATCTGTCTGTATAGGCAACATCCGCAATTTAGCGACTTAATAAGAAACGTCAACGTCACAACTCAAAAGTGTCAACAGAACAGACAGACAACAGACTTTGTATTTATTATATTATAGCCGTGCGGTGAGTGCTGAATGAGAAACTCATATAGGAATCGCAATGTTGTATCGTTGTTGTTACATTTGTACTAAATAATAAAATGGGCTCAAAGCGTAATCGCTCAACTAACTGGGATGAAGAGGAAAAGGTAAAAATTTGCCATTGTGTATAATCGTAATAGTGATATTTTTCTTAGATAGGTACTCAGATAGGTTAATTCGAACGTTTCAGCAATTATTTCGCAGTGTTCTAAAAGAGTACGTGCATATATTGGAAAATAAATCCATTAACACAAACGCCAACAAAATTAAGACCAAAGCGTGGGAAGAAGTCCACAAAAAGTAAGATTTATTTTTGCTTTTACAATTTACCTACCGACAAGCTTTTTTGCCTGCAACCTTGTCTGTATTCAATGTGTGCTGTCCTTATAAACTTATAAGGCACCTCTGCCAAATTTAATTCAATTTGATTTTTTTTAAACATTTCTTAGGTACTTATTACTTTATCAGGTACTTACTTATTATTTACTTATTTAAAATATTTCACATACACATAGGTTTAATGAATTGAATTCCCGTCAGCGAGATTTAGGCCAACTAAGAATGCAATGGAAAACCATGAAAGTTCTTGCTCGCAAAACATACAGCTGTTTTAAAAAGGGAACCACTGAAACAGGCGATAGTGCAACTCCTGACGATTCTGTAGTAGAAATAAGGAATTTATTGAATCCTGCAGAATTGTTAAGAGATCATAATTCATATCATTCAGATGGACTTGTGAGTACCCCTACCTATTATTTTCATAATTTTAACTCATATAAGGTATTAATTTGAAAGAAATTTGGTAACAGCAATAGATGGGACCCTGGAGTTGGTTATAATACTACTTTTTATTGATGTGCCATATAAGTGAAGTTACAAGATGCATGTGTCAAATAAACAAATCCACTTAAGCTATAAGATAGATAACCAACCAATTTTACTCCATTACTAATTAGTTTACAAAAATAAAGTACAGTCACATTTTAAACAAGAATTTGTTAAAATATTATCATTACCATCTTTTCTTTACTTAATGTACACTTCATAAACCCATGGTTTCCTCTAAATTCCTCGAGAGGTTTACTGTAATAGAACTTACCTTGGAGTAAAGCTCATCTTTGTACATATCTGCCCTGTTTCTTTTGTGTACAATAATTTTATTCAATTACATATTGTGTTTTTTACAGGAACCTGACAAAGAAAATACAGCCACTCAGGTTAAAACAAGTTTGGTCAAAATTACATCAAAGAAGGTTTGCTCCAATACAGCATCATGAAAATTCTAATTTATTTTATTATTTATATTTAGAAAGCTACTTATTTATGTGTCTTAAGTTAGTTCATCATCATCCTATCACAGTCCACTGCTGGACAGTTAACTTAGTAAGGTTCCACATTTAGTTAGTTAGTTTGGCGGGGCTTTTCCGCACCTGGCCGCTTAAGTGGGCCTTTGTGCGTGGGGTTCCTTATGGCTATTCCAACCACCCCAGGTTCTTCCAAAAGGCCAGCAGACGTCCGAGGTCGCCGCAGGCCTCTGGTAGAGTGCCCGGTTTCCTGAGAGTTCGTATCCTATGGTCTTCTACGCTCCTACATTCCAGAAGGACGTGGGCGGGTGTTTCCTCGGTTTCCATGCATCCCCTGCAGAGTGGGCTGTCGGTTATGCCTAGTTTGTGAAAGTGTCTGTTTAGTGGGCAGTGTCCTGTGAGGACGCCCACTATCATCCTGAGGTTTGACCTGGTTTGCGTGAGAAGGTTTCGCGAGAGTTTCCAGGTTGCGGATGGTACCGCCTCCTTGGTTTGTCTGCAACCTCCATTTTTGTACCATTCCTCCTTGTGCAGTTGTGTTGTCCAGTCTTTAAGCCAGGACAGAGCCTGGCTGTACGGGATGGGGACTATGGGTTCCGGCCCCGCGGTCGCAGTGGCGGAGGCATGTCTCGCTAGTGCGTCCGCGGCGTCGTTACCTGCCGAATCGCTGTGTCCCTTTATCCACTGCACGGTGACTTTATTGGTGCTTGCAACCGCTTGTAGTGCCCTATGGCACTCTAGTACAAGGCTGGATGTCTTTCTAGTGTTCTTTAGAGCTGTTAGTACTGAGGCGCTGTCCGAGACTATCTTGATATCCAGGTCTTCTATGTCCCTGGCAGCGATCGCTCCTGCAGCTCTGGTGATGCCCATACATTCAGCTTGGAAGATGGTGTTGTGTTTGCTGAGTGTTGTGGATATGTGAATGTTCAGGTCTTGCGAGTAGACGCCCGCTCCAGTGCCCGTCAGCGTCTTGGAACCATCGGTGTAAATCCTTACTTCTTTGGTTCCAGAGCTGTCGTTTGCTTCTGGTTTCAGTTCTATCTTGTATTGTCTATCGAAGGTGTAGGTGCAGGGGATCCTGTCACACGGTGCTTCCAGCAGCGGATACTTGTTTAGCGCTGCAGTTAGTCTGCTCATGTGTGGTGTGGCTTCTGTCTGCTTCCACAGTCCACACCCACGTAGTCTTAGTGCCGCTGCCGTGGCCTCCTCCTGTATTACTAGGTGCAGTGGTCTCAGGTTCAGGAGGTGCTCCAGAGCAGCCGTGGGTGTGGTGCGCATGCAGCCGGTCGTCGCGACGCATGCGATGCGTTGGAGGCTCTGTAGTTTTGTTTTTGCTGTGGTCAGTAGTGTCCTGGGCCACCACACAACCGAGCCATAGGTAATAGTTGGTCTGATGACCGATGTGTATAGCCATAGCATTATCTTTGGGTTCAGGCCCCATGTTTTGCCTACCAGTCTTTTGCACTGCCAGAAGATCATGCTGGCTTTGGCTATCTTTTGGTCCATATGTTTTGCCCAGTTTAGTTTGCTGTCTAGGGTAAGTCCCAGGTATTTTACCTCCGTCGACAGCTCCAACCTGGTTCCAAACAGTTTTGGTGTTTGTAGTTCTGGTATCTTCCTTTTATTAGTGAAAAGGACGAGCTCCGTTTTCGAAGGATTTACCGACAATTTTTGTTCGGTGCACCATTTCTCTACAATGTTCAGTGCGGTCTGCAGTACTTTACATAGTACGTTTTCCGCGCTGCCGTTGGTGATGATTACTAAGTCATCTGCGTAGCCTACAGTGAAGTAACCGTTATCGTTTAGGCGTCTGATCAGGCCGTCAACTACTATGTTCCAAAGGATCGGTGACAGGACTCCCCCTTGTGGGCAGCCTCTCGTCACCTTTGCCCTGGTGGTCACGCCTACTGTAAGCTGTATTGCCCGATGACTTATTAGGTTGTTTATCCAGCCTCTGACTGTCGGATTGACGTCATATCTGAGTAGTGCTTGGTCTATGCAGTTGTGAAGTGTTTTGTCAAAAGCACCCTCGATATCTATGAAGACACCTATTGATGAGAGTTTGGCACTTAGGGCCGTCTCTACCTTATACACCACTTGGTGTAGGGCTGATTCAGTGGATTTGCCTTTGGTGTATGCGTGCTGTTGTGGGTGTAACGGTGAGGTTTTTAGCGCGCCGTCTCTCAGGTGTCTGTCAACTAGCCTTTCCAGGGTTTTTAGTAGAAATGAAGTTAGGCTTATGGGTCGGAAGGATTTTGCTTGCATATAGTCTTCCTTACCGGGTTTAGGGAGAAAAATGACTTTAGCCTCTCTCCATGGTCTTGGTGTATACCTGTAAGGTTCCACATATTGGTATGGCCGGCTGATGTCCGCAATATTACGCTGACGCGCGTATTTTGGTTCATCATATTTCAACAACTACAACAACAACAAGTAATGGTAGAGGAGCACATGAAGGGATTTCGGGATTTACTAAAGCGCGGCAGATTAATATACAGGGGGATACCTTGTACCCGGTTAAGTACCTCCACCAAAATATGAGCACCATATATATGACCTCTCAAGAAATTCTCGAGCGCGTCAGATAAAGGTAGGGCGAGTTAATTCCACTAATCTGACAATTTGCGAGTGAAGTAAAGAAAGGGGAGGGCTGTAAAGTTGTAAAAAAAAACGTTTTCTCGACATTCTCGAGCGTGGCTGATTTTTTTTTATTTTAAAGGAAATAATTCAAAGGTGACGATTTCCACAAGCCGAACTAACAAAAATTCGTCGATGAAGTGTAATTAATAAGTGCAGCTGCGTGATGCCTATGTTCCCCTCTCCGCGTTTCTATTTCTCTCTCACATTTTCTCTATCTATTACTCTCTAACTCCGTCCCCACTCTGGTTTCTGTTGCCATGACATTACTATAGGGAGGATGTTCCAACATTTGGAAGCTCACTTTTTGCATGGCAGCCATCGCAACTTGCGCCTTGTGAACAGGTGCGTTGTCGTGTAAAAGCACCCTTTTGGTCAATTTGCCCGGCCTCTTCTCCTTTACAGCATCTCGTAATCGTTCTAGCAGTGCAGCGTAGTACTCTCCGTTAATATTGATACCCTTTTCCTTATAATCTATCAGCAAAATTCCTTCTGTATCCCAGAAAATCGTCGCCATGAGCTTTCCAGCCGATTAAATTTCTTGGGAGGTGGTGCACCCTTCTTGTGCCACTGCATGGGCTCCTGCTTTGACTCAGGCTCATAATGGTGAACCCAAGTTTCATCCCCAGTCCCAATCCGGCCTAAAATGTCTTCTTTTTTCTTAGCACAGAGGTCCAAAAACTTTCGACAACACGCAACTCGTCGCTGCTTCTGATGTGGCGCGAGCATTCTCGGTACCCACTTTGCGCACACCTTAGACATGCTAAGATTGTCGTGTAGCATATTTAAAATGGTTGTATCGGATACTCCAATCATTTCTGCAAGTTTTTTCTTATTTAAATGGGCATCTTCCAATATTAATTTCTCAAGTTTATCGACGTTTTCTGTTGTGATCGCTTCAATAGGCCGCTGGCCCTGGGATCGTCTACTAGTAAATCTCTGCCGTGCTTGAAGAGGTTGTGCCACTTGTAAATCATGGTTTTACCAGGGCAAGAGTCCCCGTAAACAGAAGACAACTCTTCTAAAATGGTTTGAGGAGGTTTTTCTTGCTTGGCTTACCAAGCAAAGAAACCCTCCTCCAACCAAGTCAAGTTCCTTAGAACTTGATGACAGTACGAAACTCGATTTTGTCAATTTTTCTTCCGGGTTGACTTGTTTGATCGATGATAGCTCAATGAATCATGACCCTATACTCATAAGTAGTCCCGCAGTTAGTGCAGGTAAAAAAAAACGACCCCCACCCCCCAACTTTAGGGTTTTTTTTAGGGTTACTTAACTTCCCTTTAGAAAATCTGCCGCGCTCGATATTTTTTTTCTCATTTTCAACCCTTCGTACGACTTACGGGGTCATGCAAACGATCAGATTAACATGCGTACATTATAAAAAATACGTAGGACATGGATGCTATCAATATCTGACGCGCTCGAGTATGTCCATACAACAGTATTTTTTTACATTTTTGAAAATCTATAGCTGCTTCCCCCACCGATGAAAATGATGCATTATATAACATTTTTTTCTTTTTATCATCTAAGCTTCGCAGCTCAATAGGTTTCTACGACGCTCGAGTAATCCCATTTAACATCGTGGCCTCCCCTACTAGAATAAAACGATAATTGACTGTTTTATTCTTATTTAAGGATTTATTGAACATTGTATTTTATGACATTTAATAAATCCTTAAAATTAGAGCTGCATGTCAGCAAAATTATCCCATTTACGGCTACTACAAATGTGTATTTAGTTAGGTTTGCATTTACAGGACAATGATTATGTACAGACAATGATCGACCATTCAAAACATTTAAAAGAAAATGAACACCAAAGGCGCATGGAGATGGCCGAGGAAGAACATGACATAAAGATGCAAATACATGAAGAAAAATTGAAATGTGCTATATTGGAGAGAGAAATCTTAGAATTAAAAAAAGCACACTTGACTAAGCTATAAAATAAAAAAGATCAAGTTTAAAAAATGCCTGAAGGAATTATTTGGGCTATGAAAGATATAATGAAGGATGATCTGCCTCTTAACCTTAAGAGTAGGCTCATCAACATGTGCATTCTTCCCATCCTTACATACATGGTATTTGACAATTCAGCAGAGCTCCAGGCTCGGGGTTTGTTAAAAAGCGATAGAACAAAGTATTCTGGGTATTGAACTTACTGACCAAATTAACAACAATATTCATTCGAGCACAAAAATATATGACGTCACTTTAAAAACTGCCATGCTGAAATGGAACTGACCTGGTCATATCTACAGCATGTCAGGTGGTTAATGGGACAAACTCACAACCCAGTGGCTACCTCTTGAATGGCAAGAGACATTGCGGTAGATCCGGATGGAGATGGCGGGATGAGTTTTGACTCATTTATATCGAAGACTGGTCTTTAGCAGCTCTAAACACCGAGAAGTGGAAGTCAAAAGTACTATTGACTGGTTAAGAGTTTTGCCTGTATCATATATAAGTATAAATAAAACAGACAATGATGAAAATAATGCCAAATTATTTTTGAAATATAGTTTCCAAACCCTTAATTTGAAGGCATAACGGTTCGTGGGCATCCTGATTGCTGATGGAGAAAGTTCAAATTTTAATCCTTCTTTTCTTCTTTAAAACGCATTAATAAAAAAAACATTTAAAGCCACAGTACAACAGTTTCACTTTATCAAATACGATACATTCTGAATGTAAATGTCCGATCTGTTGCAAAAAATTCTAAAATAGCTTTATGTATGAGGGGTCCCCCAATTCCACATCCCCATCATCAGTATTTTCAAATTGAAAATAAATTCTTATCTGTTCATATATGACTAAATTCTTCAGTAACAAAAAAAGACATACCTATAGCCCAATTAATTTATAACTGCAGTTGGAGCTGTCAAAATCGTTAGGTTGGGATGATTAAATTCACCCGCCCGCTTCCCTTCCTACCTCCCCACAGGCTCCTGTCCCTGTCAGTATGGTCTAGACTTTCTTGTTGTCTGCACGCTATTAGTGTCCCCCTCTTTGATATTATAAACAATGATTTTTATTCACATTACTGTACAATCAATCAGAATGATTTTAATTATCATTGAAATTTTGTTCTAATTCAGCCAACATGACAATGACATATTACTGAATAATTTTTCCAACTGTGCAGTTGGAGCTGTCAAAATCGTTTGGTTGAAATGATTAAATTCAACTGCCTGCTTATCTTCTTACACAATTTCTTCTTTTGACAATGACAGCTGCACAGAAAAATTGGAGTATATAACACAAATTGATAAACTTCTCTTTTTTGAAGTCTGTTAAAAATTCTCTTTAATGAATGCTGCTCTGCAGGCATTTCCACGTATGTCGTGGTTACCAGGAGGCAGTAAAGGATAATCCTCATTGTCGTCATTTATGACTTCATTTAGTAAATCATTCCTATGCACACCAATGTTATGTAGTATTGCCAGTGCAACAATGTATAACTTGGTATTGTCTAATTTTGTTGTGAAGCCTCTGTGTAGACACCGAAACCTTTGCTTCCACAACCCAAAACAGCGCTCCACAGTATTATGAGTTTTAATATGTGACCTATTGTACGCCTCTTCCTTTTGAGTACTGGGATTCAAAACAGGCACAAATAAATAAGGACTGCAAGCATAACCAGAATCTCCAAGCAATCTACCTTTGAATTCCGATTGTTCAAAGCGTGTCTTTAAGCTGCTTTCATTAAATATTCTTGAGTCATGCGTGTTTCCTTGCCAATGTTCCACTATATCCATGATCTCTGAATTGGCATTACACACTACCTGTAAAAAAGCAGATAGGATAGTAAAGTATATTGAGCTTTTTACACAAGTCCACCTTAAGGAGCGAATTATGCACGCAAGTGGGATTGTCAAGCAATATAGAATAAATAAATAATTTTCAATTTTCTTTTTTTTATAAATCACATATCACGGCATTGGTAGGTACAGAATAAATTAACTCACTTGCACATTTAATGAGCTAAATCCCTTCTGGTTTATGTAGGATTGGCCAATATCTCCACTTACATTTGGTATTCTAATATGAGTACAATCAATTACACCTATGACTTTCCTAAAGCCACATATAGAAAAAAATCCAGCAATCACATTGTTTTGCTCTTGATCACTTTGGGGCATTTTGATCCAGTCTGCTCTGTAATCTAATAAAGCTAAAGCAACTTGTCTACATATGAGGGACACTGAAGATTGACTCATTCCACTTAAGTCTCCAGCATCATTTTGAATCTGTTGAATAAATATTGAGTGATGAGACCAAGTCAACAAATATTAAGTAATTAAAAAGAAACCACATACCTCATAGCAAAGCCATGATAACTTACTTTTCCATGGCCCCAGGTTCTTATAGCAGTTAGAACTTTAATATGAGGCGGTATGTGACCACCTCTTGTATCACCCGCTAACTTATTTTTCAACCTATCAATAATGAAGTTGGCAGTAGCACGACAAAATCGGTACTTATTTTGAAATTCGTCCTCCGGCAGGTCGAATGGATTTTTGCGTATTTTATAAAATTTCACATGTCTAATAGGTCTAACAATCTGTTCTAATTCTTTAAGTTCTAGCAAGATACGCAAATCTTCTTTATAGTAATCCATACTTAGTGTAAATTATTTATTGATAATATAGCAACATATGTTTAACTTACAGAACACATAAACTAGTTTAGTAGTGCATAATTTATGATTTTTACTCAAAAAGTTTAACTAAAAATCCTCAGACAACAATTAATAAAAGGTCATATTTCCTCCTTGTTGACAACAAACAAACTACTAAAAAAAGTAAAAACAACTGTCAAACAGACGTATAAAATATAAGTCCATGGTTACATTGGTTACTCCATCGCTAAACCAGGCAGATAAAGTTTAAGTCTGAAACGAAATCTGATTTAGCATACTCTTTCCTCCTTGTTAATGCTTTATTTTAGTTCAACTACGCTGTAACGTTAAACCTTCCACCTATTCTAATCCATGTTTCTTAATAAGTTATAGTAACTTAGTCCTAAGAATAATACGTTTTATTTATTGTTAGCTTTTGAAATTGAATGAACTTAAATGTAACTTAGTAACTTCATCATCATCATCATCTCAACCCATAAACGTCCCACTGCTGGGAACGGGTCTCCTCCAAAGATTTGAGGGATATTAGCTTACTATACCACGCTGGCCAGACGGGTTCAAATAGGGTTTTATTTCGAGTGTTCCCTCTCTTCCGGTGGATATTGTCTGCTAGACTTGCTCCCTTAGTCGACTCTTACGACACCCTCGGGATAGAAGGGGGTTGTGACATTTGTATTCCTAATCCGTCACCCCACGGATAACTTAATGTGACCTAAACCTTATGTCAAATTAACGTCAATGTCAAAGCTTCAAATGACTGAGACCGACATTGACGGGTGACAACTGGAACTGACAAGAATGTTCAATGTTGATGTTACTTCTCGTGGTCACGCCACGCGTATTGTTTTCCTTTGCTTGCATGACAATTATGGGCAATATTTTTTTTATTATACCGGACTGTATCAACTGTATGTAGTGTTAGCAGAGTTTTGCAAAACTAATATTGTGCCCTCGTTCCTAACTTCGTAGAAAATATCAGTTATTTATAATATATATGCTTCGGAATAGAAGATTACCGGCTTGTTTACAATGATTTCTCAGATAGTTATAATAGTGACAACAATTAAATTTCTGTTTATACCTTTATAGTAAGTAATGATGCAATAAAATAATAATCCCTGTATAATATCAGTTCATTTGATTACCTAGTGAATATTTGTTTTGCAAATGCTAATTGCATTTTTACTTGACATCAAAACTGATAGCAATCATTAATGTTTGTCGGCTAATAACAACTTATATACCTATCTTTTTATTTCAGTCATTCAACAGACTTTGAAGTGCACAGGAACTGGCTAGCTATAACACACAATTTAACATTAGACAAATGGTATTATGAAGAAACTTCAGAATGGACATTGGATTACCCACCATTATTTGCTTGGATGGAGTTTGTGCTGTCTTTCATAGCAAAGTATTTCGATCCTCAAATTTTATACTTAACAAATTTAAATTATAAATCTGAGATGACTGTATTGTTTCAAAGATTATCAGTGATTGCATTAGATTTTGTTTATATTATTGGTGTAAAAAGGTTAGTATTTTTTTTTCTATTTCTTCTAAGCTTGTTATTATTTGTTTCTATTTTCATCTTGATTATTTCGGTCAGCTACTGGTAAAGTTTACTTAATAGAAAAATTGTTACCTGAATGCTGGCAGAGCTGTGCCATATTAGAACTGTTAATCTAAACTAATATTATAAAGAGGAAAGATTAGATTTTTTGTTTGTTACGATTTAACTCAAAAACTACTCAACTGATTTAAAAATTCTTTCACCATTAGAAAGCTAGATTATCAGTGGGTAGCATAAGCTATATTTTATAGAGAAAAAGTACCAGATCTCTACAAAATCTAAATAAGTGTGCATCCATGCGAAATTGGGACATGCGAGAAGTAACCATGATTTTCTGCAATTAGACACACTTCAAATTATATATACACTTCTTTTCGTATATAGGGTAAAAGTAACCCCCAGTCAGTAACATGTGAGCATAGTAAGTATAGGCTACAGTAACTGCTTACCATAAGGCAGTTCAGTACCATTTCCATAAGCTTGTTTGAAAATGCTTTTCTGTGTATAATTATTTCTATATTTTGTATTTCAGTTGTTCAAATCTGGTTGGAAATGGCAAGCTTCTTGTTTTTATATTATTGGTTACAAATCCAGGATTGTTAATGATAGACCACATACATTTTCAGTATAATGGACTTTTATATGGTATACTTTTGTATTCCATTTCACATATAATAAGAGTAAGTTAATATTTTTTATATTTGATTGAAGCTTAAAACATAATTTTATTTTATAATCATAGAATATCTTAATGTTTAGGAATTGTCTTGGTTGTTAGTGACCCTGGATGTTAAGTCAAAGGTAATGGGTTCAATTCCTACACAAAAAATATTTTTGTTTGATAAGAACAATTCTTTGTTTACTAACTTGTCTGTAGCGTCATCTATAAGGCCAATAGCCACACCTCACACAAGCAGAAAGAAGAATGATGACTAACTATAGAACACTGTTAATTAATAACTTTTTTATTAATTACAGAGTAACAACATAACAGCAGCATTTTGGTTTGCAATATTGTTGAACATGAAGCATATATTTCTCTATGTGGCACCTGTTTACATAGTCTACTTGTTAAGAGCTTACTGTTTTACTGTATCATCGGTGGATGGAGTACATACTCCATGGTATTCATTCTCTATTACCAATTTATTTAAACTTGGAATTACTGTGATTGGTGTATTTGGACTTTCTTTTGGACCTTTCATACAGCATATACCACAGGTAATATATAAATATAATAGACTAGCTGTTCCCTGCAGTTTCACCTGAAATACATTTGGATATTGTCCCGAGTCACATGTATGTCTCTGCCATGCTTCCTTCGGCTCGTAGTGTGATGTTAGCCTATAACTTTCCTCAAGAGTTGGGCTATCAAATATATTAGGAATTATCATTCTGAGAGT
The DNA here is from genome assembly GCA_947095525.1 of Trisateles emortualis. Lineage (NCBI taxonomy): Eukaryota > Metazoa > Arthropoda > Insecta > Lepidoptera > Erebidae > Trisateles > Trisateles emortualis. The sequence goes on along the minus strand of OX352736.1, from coordinate 10,534,327 downwards.
ATTAAACCTTCCACTGTCCCAAGTAAGACACAATAGAAAATCTATTGTAATATGATTGATGGGACATGGAACCTGTTAAGCAATAAAATATTTTACAATGTTACAACATTCAAATGTTATAAATGTAAAATACTCTCATAATTAAGTTTTTCTGTTTCAGGTTTTGGCCAGATTATTTCCTTTTAAAAGAGGCCTTTGCCACGCGTACTGGGCGCCGAACTTTTGGGCGATATATACATTTGCTGATAAAGTCCTTCAAAATATTTGTAAGCAATTTTATATTATTTTTACTAACGAGTCCAATACAGATCACATATACCTATAATTAAAATTTTTGTTAATATTAAAATTTGGAATTTGTAGGCAAATGTACATTTTTGATAGGTGTTTAAATAATTACCGTTATGTTCTTCGTATCGTTTATTAGTGGCTAATCTGGTGACAATTATTAATATTGTGATCTTACAACTGTCCGAAGCATGGAGTTGCTCACGAAAAATACCACTATGCGGTAATCCTATAGATGGGTTATAGGATTACCGCGCCCATGGTAAGCTTATCGTTTATCAAACAGGGCGTGCACCTGGCTATATATGGAATTAAATAATAAATATGGAAATTTTCTGAAATAAATAAATATTATTATTTATTATTATTATAAGCGCTTCTACCATTATGCTGATACTATAATTTAAAAGATATTTTGATAATACTTTACCTTTTCAGTTCTCAAGTTAGGTGTAACAGTATCGAAAGCCGAAGGATCAATGACTGGAGGACTGGTTCAAGAGTATGACCATGCTGTGTTGCCATCAATCACACCTATTGTCACATTTGTTTTGACATTTATAACAATGTTGCCAGCACTAGTTAAACTGTGGCATCTGTGTGCTGACAGAAGATATCGAGTTTTAAGTTTTATTCGGTATGTGACCTATGAATTTTTTTAAACTTATGGGTGACAATGAAGCATACGGTACACCTGATGGTAAGCAGTTACCGTAGCCCATGGAGGCTTGAAATACCGTGTTGCCGATGGTTATTACCGTTAGTTGGCTTGCTCGCTTGTACAAAAAAACAGAAATTTGAATTAATGTTCGTAATACTTTTTATTTATTTGTACAGGTGTCTCACAATTTGTGCGACTTGTTCGTTCCTGTTCGGTTGGCACGTGCATGAGAAGGCCATCTTGATGATTCTGATACCACTTAGGTAAGTAAATATAAACTTATGTTTTAAACTATAGCTAGCTATAGGTAGTACTGACAAAGCTGACGAAAACAATACTATTTGTAATTTTTTTGTCTGTCTCCTTGTTTGTTTCAGCTAATATCAGAAACGGCTGGACCGATTTCGAGGACTTTCAATAGCTTAAAATTCTAATTTTATAAGGAAGTAACTTGCGTAAAATAAAAATTAAAGTTGCCTTTACTTTAATTTTTATTTTAGTAAACCAGCGGGGAACAGGTGTATTTAATATTTTTAAGGATTATATTGTTGTTAATATGACATAAACATATTCATCATATTTGTTTCAGCTTTTTATCGGTGCTGGGCGACGATGACGGCAGACAATTTCTCATTTTAACCACAGTAGGCAATTACTCTCTATTCCCTTTACTATTCCCAAAGAACTTGTTATGTATTAAAATATTTATATTATTAACTCATATTGCTATATCTTTTGTTAACATTCCTACTTTGTATGCACCTCAGGGGAAGATAAAGGGGGGTAGACCACGTAGGGTCTTTCGTCTACCTATGTTATCGCATTTAGAATCTTTTTATATATACGGACTTATTGCACTATGTGTGTATGAAAATGCCATACATGTAATCTGGGGTTTAGATAAAACATTACCATTCCTACCTTTAATGATTACATCAGTTTATTGTTCATTAGGTGTGATATATTTTTGGTTAAGTTATTATTATTATTTTTTAACATTTAATGTTAGTAGAGTGCCTACCTTATGTACAGTAAATTTGGCGCAGAAATATAAGAAAATTAATTAGATTTATAACAGAATAGTTATATGAAAATAAGTCACATTAAAAATACTATCAACAAAGTTTCTCGACTATAAATTATTATTATATTATATTCTCTTTGTTAAACAACATTCTTATAAAATTATATTAAATATAATAAATAAAAAAATTAAACATCAATTTATGAAGACCCACCGGTATTGGGTATAGGAACCAACATATCGGTTATTATTATTAGCCATTATTGTCCCACTGTAGGGCAAAGGCCTTCCTTTCATTATTTCATAGGTCACGATCAAAACCTCTCACTGGCTAATCAGCACAGTAGGAGGCAAGTTCATTCTGCCATCTTTTTTTTGGGGCGGGCTTGCCGTACCGTCTTTTAATGTTCTGTGGGTAAGTCAAAGTCAAACTCATTTATTCATTTAGATCAAATACATGATACTTATGAACGTCATAAAAACAAATGCCAGCATACTTTTTTTGTTCAAAGACCAGGTGGATACCTGGTTGTGGTCTTAGCCTACTGTAAACAAAAGCCACGTTCATACTAAGCCTGCGGTTCCACTGAGGCGGAGTATAGCGTATTGCTATATTCGTTTTGAGGAGTAAAATAAGACGATGATTTTTGCTTGTAATCGACTGGTCTTTATTCTTAATCTTAATCTATTTATATTAAAACATAACAAAGGAAAATACAATTATGAGTTGGAAGGGATTAAACGATGAACGTGAGTAATGTGCAGTGACAGCACTTTGCCATATTAATGTATTTACACGTTCACACGTTTTACAATATTTGTTATGGCTGTTGCCATAGATACTCCCTCCTTAAAAAAAAATATTTATTATAGAAAAAATATTTACGATTAAACTTATTACCCTACACCACGTTGGTTTCTCGTATCACACGCATAAATCTCTTCTCGATTTTTGTTCCGATCGCTCGGAACAACATGTAGACACTGATGATGCATATTATTATTATCACTGTGATAATCGTTATTGTGATCCAACCTCGTATGCTCTGTAGGTCCTCAGCGAGCCTAGAGTGTATCTGCAGTAACTCTTCCGGAATGGCTGGCGCGTTGTTTTGCACCATGTTGACTTGTTCTTTCTCATGAGTACTTGTGTTGGATCCCATGTTGCGTGTGAAAACTTCTTGTCGTGAGTGGTGATTGTAGATCGTTTGTATAGCTTTATATATCATAGCTGGAATCGAACCGTTGGGCGTGAGATTCGCCCTGCACGTGTTTTTTTATTTGCTAGATTATCTTGCGTTTCTACAACTATTTTCTTATCTACTGATGTGCGATTTCTTATCTCCTTATCGTTTATTACGAAGGCGGGTTTTATCCTGTCGATAGATACGGTACTGTGTCTTCCGTTTATCAATATCGTGAATAATTTATCGCTCCGGCTAATTACGAGATAAGGTCCGTCGTATGGCGGCGTCAAGCTCGGCCGCAATCTATCGCATCGTAAGAATACGTGCGTGCATTCTGCTAATTTTGGATGTACAAATATTTTGTCATTTGTGCGCTCTCTCTGTGGCACGGAAGTTATTCGTTCGATGTTTTTCTTCAACTCTTCTACCATTTCAGTGTAGGTTGTTAGGCTTCTTGTCTCGAAAAATGCTCCAGGTAACGTTATTGTTGTTCCATATACTAGTTCGGCTGCCGAAAATCCAGTATCCTGCCGTAAGCTGGTACGGATACCGAGTAATATTGTGGCTAGTTCCTTTGTCCAGTTTGTAGTGTTCCCTCTTGCCATTAATGCTGCTTTCATAGTTCTGTGTAATCGTTCGACTTTCGAGTTTGACTGTGGGTGATACGGAGTTGTCCGTATTTTATTTATTCCCATGAGTTTTGCCAAACTTCTGAATATTCTTGATTCGAATTGAGCTCCCTGATCTGAAGTTATGTATTCAGGACATCCGAATCGGGTTATCCACCCTTCGTATATCACTCTTGCAATTGACTCTGCAGTGATGTCTGACGCTGCGAAAGCTTCTGGCCATGACGTACATCGGTCAATCATTGTTATGATGTATCGTTTATTCTGGGATGTTGTGAGGGGTCCGACAATGTCGACGTGTAGATGAGAGAATCTTTCTGCTGGCATGAATTTTCCAAGTGGTGATTTGGTGTGCCGATGTATTTTTGAACGTTGACACTGTAAACATGCTTCAGTCATCTTGTTGATGTCCGTGTTCATGTTTTCCCAAATGTAGTTCGCTGCAATTAACTTCCTCGTAGTGTTTTTTCCGGGATGGCTTATATTGTGGAAACTCTCGAAAATGTCTCTTCTGAATTTAAGGGGAAGAAATGGTCGTTGTTTCCTGGTTGATAAGTCGCAGAATATCTTGATTCCTTTATCGTGAAAATGTACCGTTTCGAACCGTAATGATTTATTTGATTTCAATCGTTCGAGTTCGTCATTGTTTTGTTGACAATTTGCTACCTCCTTCCAGTCTATATTGGATGGTAATGATATCGTTTCAACAACTCGAGACAAGGCGTCTGCAACTGTGTTTTCCTTGCCGCTAATATGTGTTATATTAGTGCTGAATTGCGATATGTAGTCCAGGTATCGAATCCGCCTCGGTGTGTCATTCAATGATGGCTTCTTATCGAATGCCTGAATCAATGGCTTATGATCCGTGTAGACGGTGAATTCTCGGCCCTCGATGAGTCTTCTAAAATGTTTAATTGCCATGTAAATTCCCAGTAACTCTCTGTCGTAAGTAGAGTATTTCGTTTGAGCTTCGCTTAGTACTTTTGAAAAGAAAGCTATCGGTTCCCACTTTCCTTTTTGTCGTTGCTGTAGGACGGCGCCTACGCATTTTAAGCTTGCGTCAGTCATCATTGCTAGTTGGGTTTGGCTGTCTGGGCAGGCTATTGACGTTATTTGTCGTATATCCTGTTTGCAGCGCTCGAAAGCGTGGTCCGCTTCTTTATTCCACTGAATGATTGTTTTATCATTTTTCTTCGAATTTCTCAAGTATCTATTTAGAGGCGCTTGATGCTTCGCTGCGTACGGTATGCTGCTTCGGTAGAAGTTTAACATGCCTAAGAAACGACGTAGTTCTTTCACTGTATTTGGTTTCGGATATTCGTTAATTGCTTGAACTTTTTCCGTTGTAGGCGTCAATCCTTGGCTCGTTATATGATAACCAAGAAAATCAATCTCCGATTTTGCAAATTCACACTTGTTTGTGTTAATTGTAATGCCGTTTTCTTGCAGGCGTTTGAATATTTCTTCTAAGTGTTTGTAGTGGACGTCGGTTTCTGAGTCAGCAATTAAAATGTCATCAACGAAAACATATACGTAGTCTAAATCTCTAAATATAGAGTCCATCCACTTTTGAAATGACTGTCCGGCGTTCTTTAAACCGAACGGAAGTCTTGTAAATTCGAAAAGTCCGAACGGCGTTATTATCGCTGTTTTCTCTGGTTCAGCGACAGCAATCGAATAGAATGCTTTCTTTATATCGATTTTACTGAAAATGGTTTTTCCGCTTGCGATATACGTAAAATCTAACAGTCGTGGCAATGGGTATCTATCCGGTACGGTAATTTTGTTGAGTGCGCGGTAGTCACCGCATGCTCTCCATTCGCCATTTTTCTTCTTGACCATATGAAGTGGGGATGCCCACTCACTGCTTGAGGGTCTGCAAATTCCCATATGCATCATCTCCTTGAACTCTTGCTTTGCGATTTTGTATTTGTCTGGAGGAAGAGGACGTGCCCGTGTAGCAACTGGGAACCCTTTTGTTATAATCTCATGCTTAACATTGTGTTTCGGAGGGTTCTTCATCGATCCAGGCTTTGTAATATCTTCATACTTTTCTAACAAGCACCTGATCGAATCTGGTAAGTTCGAGTTAATTGTTCGTATTGATGAAATATTTGCTACTATTATTCGTGCAGGCGTTTCTAATCCCGTTTCTTTGTCGATCAATTTTCGTCCGTGTATATCCACTAACAGCTGGAAATGCTCGAGGAAATCGGCTCCTAGAATCGGCATTTTCACGTCGGCGATGGTAAAACACCATTTGAATTCTCTACGGAGTCCGAAATTCAGTGTTAGCGTGCGTTCTCCATATGTGTTAATTGGGGTTCCGTTGGCGGCGTATACTTGGTATTTGCATGCGTCGCTATCATGTTCCGTGCGATTTAAAACGGAAATGTTTGCACCGGTGTCGACTAAAAATCTATAACTACTGTTTAAGTCGGTTATAGTTAGACGGTTAGCGGGGTGCATAGCACAGAGATCCGTCGCTTTCTGTGCTATTAGTAGTTTTCCGACATCGCATTCGTATTTTTCTTCCATGTACACGGCTGCCGGCATTTTATTGCATTTTGCTTGAATTTGTTATGATAATAACAAATGCCATTCTGCGGCTTTCGATAGTGCGACATTGACCGTGAGCGTGAATCATTACGTGACCGGAAACTGCTGCGTTGTCGCGTTCGAGACAGACGATTGTTGCGAAGCTCGTTTATTTCAATTTGCATCGCTGCAATTTGTGACGTCAGGTTTGTTATTAAACTGATGTCAGCTGTCGACGATATGGCGCTCGTTCGTGTATACGTTATATTCTCGTGAATTTTGTCGGCTATTTCGCTCAGTTTTTCCAATGTCAAGTCTTCGGATACTGCAATGATAGATGTAATGGTGGCTGGGAGTTGTTGGAACCACAGGAGACGTATCGTATCGTCGTTCATCTTCCCGCTGCCTGCTTCCCGCATTTTTCGTAATAGCTGGGAAGGTTTCTGGTCACCGAGGTCCATCTCTGATAATAGCTTTTGAAATTTTCTGTGCTCGCTCTCCTCGTAACAGCTTATAAGGCGATCTTTAATAGCCGTATATTTTTGCTCGTCTGGAGGATGTGTCAGGATGTCGCTTACTTGATGGATCACCTCCTTTGGCAATTTGGCAATTACCATGTTGTACTTATATTCCTCTCCTTGTTTCTGGGGAGCCATGATTGCTTCGAACTGCGCGAACCACAATCTTGGTGAGTCAGTCCAAAATTGAGGCAGTTTCTCGGTAACTGATATCGCTGCTATACTATCAGTGCTGGCGTCGCCTTTCGCTGGAGTCGCTGGTGGAGCCATGGTGTCTTGTTTGTTTTCTATCACTTTCTAGATTTGATGCTGAAAACCAATTTGGGTTCCGGTCGTCCCGGTATTATATCAGCACTAGAGAAGCGGTAGCCAGTCGGGGTCACCAATTATAGCGTATTGCTATATTCGTTTTGAGGAGTAAAATAAGACGATGATTTTTGCTTGTAATCGACTGGTCTTTATTCTTAATCTTAATCTATTTATATTAAAACATAACAAAGGAAAATACAATTATGAGTTGGAAGGGATTAAACGATGAACGTGAGTAATGTGCAGTGACAGCACTTTGCCATATTAATGTATTTACACGTTCACACGTTTTACAATATTTGTTATGGCTGTTGCCATACGGAGCAGACCGCGATTCACCGACTAAATGGCTTGAAATCTACACACCTACCTCTTTTCACAGCTCAGCCCCCGCTCCGATTGGTGAATCGCGGTCCGCTCAGCCTCAGTGGAACCGCAGCCTAAGCGGTGTTGCCTGCTGTGCACGAGGTTGTGGGTTCGATTCCCACACGGGATAAAACTTTGTGTGACCCACAAAGAATTGTTCTGAGTCTGGGTGTAATTTGTGTCCGTTAATAGTATGTTTGTAAAGTCCCCCGCGACACAGAGCTTGTTCTCTAGTGCGGGAGTTATCTTTTTAAAATAGAAAAGAAAAAAAAATGAGATCATTGTTATAATAATATCATTGATAACACGCCATATTACCGATAGACTATGGATAGATAAATCAAGGGACACGGTGAAATTATAGTTTTTTATTAAAGGTTTTTAGTTAACCCGTTCGCGTACAATACCTAATGTAGACACAATTAATGTTCTATTGAAATAACAAACCTACAAATTGTTAAGTAATTTTATGGCCTTCATTTCAACTTTAATGTCAAACTCGATTGGTTAAAATGTTACTAATGGTCGAGCGCCAACTTTGTCGATAGTACATTTAGATTCATCTGTAGAGTAGATATTAAATTTGTTAGAACTGATTATAGTATAAGAGGATAGAGAAATAATTATGAAAATGCTTGAACGTTGCGTATCAGAATACCTACATTCTTAATTACACCTTGCAAGTTTTTGGAGGTCACTTTTACGTTTAGGTATGTAAGCTAAGAGCTATAAAGCGTAGGTACTTACAAAACTAGTAACGATTATTTAATGATTTAGTGCTTAGGGTTGGAACAAAAATCTTATTTATTTCACACGGTTCTGTAAAATGGTCGGCTTAGATACGTTCTTTTAGGTATATTTTATTTAATTCTATTCAATTCAATTCAAAATGGTTTATTCCACATTACAATAATAAATAATATATAAACACAGAAAGATAGAAACAACAGAATATATAAGATTACACACAGAATTAGAAAGAAGAAGTGGAAACGGTGTGGGCACAGCTAGAGCTGGTTTTAAGCCCATCCGGAGTCAAAAGAGGATAGAATTTAGAAGCTAGAACAAAGATAATCATAATAAAACAAAAAAAAAAGTATGTATATAGATAACACATTATAACTAAAAGAGGAAAAAAACAATATATAAAGGGGAAAAAAAAACAATTTACGAAACAATAAACAGATTTTCACCGCTGCACCGGTTCGGTGCCGGGAAGTGTCGCTTATTAAATTATTGTTTTCCTTTTTTCTGTTACTATTACTATTGGGTATTTTCCCATCAGTCAAGGGAAATACCCGGGCCTTTGGAAGGCTTACGCGGGCACATATGTCCTACACTAAGAGGTCTTAAAGAATTTTTATTTAAAACGGAATAAGACCCTTACCACAGTCATGCCACAGCTACACTATAGCAGTACAGCTATGATCTGCCTATGGCAAGTGTAGAGCTATTGTGTAATATGTGAAATGTTATTTTCATAAATAATAATATAATATTCGACTTAGCTTACATACTATGTTAAATCTGATTTACCTTATAATCCTATAACAGTAGAGTTCTTGGAAATACGATTGTATTTCCAAAAATTATCGTGCAGAAACAATTTTTTACCCGTTTAGGAATTCCTTAACGGATAAAAAATTGTTTAACCCGGCGAAGCGGGGAGTACTAGTTCATAAGTGTTACATAAATATATTTGAGTCAAAGTTTGAGCCAAATGCTAGTACGTTTTAAAGATCACAGCTTATTGTATTTATCTTACTCGCGGACAACTGAAATGGCTTGAAACAGGCTTTGTAAAACTTAAAGATAAATAAATATATGTACTTAAGTAAATATCAGAAATGTTAATGTTTCCGATTAAAATGAATAAACGTTGGTTATTAAATTGTTTTTTTATAAGTTGTAACTGTTTGATTATCACACCCTTTCTCTTTTTGTCTCTGGGCTGCAATGGGCGCTATAGTCCGGCAACTTCGTGCGGGCCCGTCCCGCGGGGTACAGATGGTGTACAGACGGTGGCGGGGGTGAGGTAGCGCGTCATTCTTAGTACACGGCTACACACGATGCACGCGTTTCCCTTCCCCGCTACACTACCCGCTACCCGCTGACATCGTGGATACCTTGCCCCCGCCAACGTCTGTCACCCCGCGGGACGGTCGCGCACAAAGTTGCCGGACTATAATAGCTGTGCTGTGACACAGTTTCTAAAAACTACTGCAGCTGTTAACATGCATAAAATATTGTTACTGTTTTTGTTTGAATAAATATTCTATATATTTGCCGTTTTAAACGAGGTTTTTCTTTTATACTACCTAAGCGGCAAACAAGCATAAGGCCCGCCTGATGGTAAGCAGTTACCGTAGCCTATGGATGGATGCTAGGTTGTCTAAGAATGCTTTACACTAAGTACAAGTGAGTGACAAGAAACCTGTTATCCATTAAGGGGAACAAATACCTAAAAGAGATTATAGAGTTGCCATGTGCCGTATTAATAAAGTCCGTAAAGTCGTAACTATAAGTACCTACCTCCCTCAACTTGATAAGCTCCTCTTTTTTAAAGTTGGTTAAAAACCAACTTTAAAAAGAGGAGCTTATCGCGTGCGTTTTTAATAGGTAGGTATAGCTATTATATTTACCTAGCCACCTTTTCTGTTCATCTAAAGGTTGCCTGTAATAGTAGAGAGGCCAATTGTAAAAAAGTCGCTTATTTACGATTTTCGTAGGACTGAAAAGGTTTATAACGACAAGTGGTATCGTTGGAATCGGCATGGTCTGCTGATACTCAAACTGCTTGTTGTCGCTTTCTAAAGTGGTGGAGGGGATAGCTATGACGTCATTTGTGACGTCACTCCTGGTTTTAGATTTTGTCGATTATTGCGGTAACTATTCATCCGATTAAAACAATATGGGTATCAAATGACAGGTAATTAAATTTCTAACAAAACATGCAAAGCATTTTTTATTGTAGGTATTATATTTTTAAAGATATTTAAAAAAATGAAACTTTTTTGCCGTTTTTTTTCTGAACACGAAATGTTTGGTGCGCAATATACCTCATCAATATAAATATTAGACCAACACTTGGGCAGTAAAAAATTAGCTACATTATCGTAGTGTACAAAAAACTAGAATTTTGGAAATTGCTGTAAAAACAACAAAATTATGCGAAATTAAACGCCGCTATGCCGGGCTCAAAGGCGCGTTGTTTCAGCGTCAGTCGCTTACAAGCGATGATTTTGTTGATACGTACGTACATGCATTTGTCTAATCATTGCCATGTGTTAATGTAAACTTCAGTAATTCATGGATTTATGCAGTGAAGTTAGTTGATTTTATTTTTTTTAACAAAAATCTGCATTACAGACAAATCACGATAACCCTGGGAGAACAATTTGTAGATATGGTTAAGAAGCGAATGGGTCTAGTTTTTTATTACGGTGTGGTTTTTAAAGAAAAGAACCACCACTCTTCTGGTCCATTTTTTTATACAACTACGGTGGCAAACAAGCGTAAGGTAAGCAGTTATCGTAGCTTAAGCGTGCAATGAGAAAGGTATCACTAGAGTGTTTCTGACCCAAAATTAAGCAGGGTTACATAATGAAATTTCCCTGGCATAGGAAAAAGTTCGTTAAAACGATAGTATAGTAGACGAAACGATAGGAACACAACTACACTGCTGTAGTCATTTAGTTATGGTCTTCTGTAAGGTATAGGTCCTTCCCCAGTTGGGCTTGCTCACTAGTATGATGCTCTACTCCTCTTATCCATATCTTACATACTTTAGACTAGGTTCATTCGACCATTACGGAATTAAAAATCTTTTGAAAGACTTGAAATACCAGTTTCTCATTTTGAGCTAAACCTTCATAAATTAAGAGTTTGAGCTAAGATATTTTTTCCACCATTTGTTGAGGAGGTTGATAAGTGTCGCTCAGTTTCTTACGGGTCATGGTAACTTTCGGAGCAAGTTATACTCATTTAAGCTAGTTGATTCGCCGAACTGTCAATGCTCAACACCTGGCTCCAATCAGGAGCAGTCTGCTCATCACATACTCTGGGAGTGTAGTCTTTGGCATAACGATAGTACGTGTAGTATGTTGAACAGCTTACATGTATCATCTGGAGCGGCCTACTATGGGGATTTAGTCTCATCTGGAGGGAATTTCCGTGCATTTAAACGTTTCTGCCATACATATTATAGCAATCAAACTTAGCTCACATAGGTCCCGTAGTTTAAGGTCCTTCGTGGAGGGAAGTGGAAACTTTTCTTTCTAACTCCTCCTATTTAATTCTGATTAAATTTATTGCGGGGTCCAAGACAGTAGGTTTAGTTGTCCACGGGACGCACGAGTGTCAAAACTCAGTGTATCAGTTGGTTACTCCGCTGTTTATCCTGGCTCACAGGAGTCACAGCGGTGGACATGTGGGTGGGATTGTCCCGAAAACCCGTCATTTATATATGGTTTTCTAGGCATTAAAAGTGATTGTGGACTTACCAGAGCTGAACATTTACAACACGTAGGTACCTAGACTTCATCAACCGACTTTTTTAAGGTCTAGTTAATATTTAGTGTGCCTCTTACCCCATTGATAACAGATACATCACCATAATATTTGCTTGTTCAATGACAGAATAAAGTCACTCGTGGCTTCGAATTCATGAAATAAAGGCTTTTTCATTAAATTCAAAAATTTTCCATAAAGCCAGCTAATCTTTGTCTCCTACCTATCAATTTGCGAATAATTAATAATTCGCGGTAGTTTAGGTTAAGTTACTTTCATTTTAATAACTATTCATAAAAAGTATATTGTATTGTAGATATAGTTATATTAGCCAATATATTCGTGAATTCGTCATCGTGAATTCAGTGAATACCTGTTGGTGTTTAAGCACAAGATACGCTACCCTCATCATCATCATCATCACAACCCATAAACGTCCCACTGCTGGGCACGGGTCTCCTCCATAAATTTGGAGGGATATTAGCCTACTATACCACGCTGGCCAGACGGGTTGGTATAGGGTTTTGTTTCGAGTTTTCCCTCTCTTGCAGTGGATATTGTCTGCCTGACTTACTCCCTTAGTCGACTCTTACGACACCCACAGGATGGAATGGGGTGGTGCATTTGTATTACATTATTATACGCTACCCTAGTCGACAAATTTTCGATGGTCTTAGCGTTACTTGCTTATTTATATTACTAAAGAGCATACGGATCCCGCCTGATGGTAAGGAGTTGTTTATGATGGAGTTGTGGACGATAAACCCGATATCACCTAGGGACAGTTGTCCTTCCGGTAGTAGAACAAGATTCAAGTAGTATCGAGTCCTGCTCAAGGACTTCAGATAGTCCAACTATATTCTACTCTAGTTTTTCTCCCAACTCAATCTTCTTTTTCAGATCACAACGTGCGTGCGTTGTATATCACTAGGGCCAGTCCTTGTTGGGGATGGTAGGCGGTTCTCTGTCGAGGATTTTTAATATTCCCTGCCCTGCCGTACCCTTGATCGCTACCGTAGCTATGATTAGCGGGGCTATCGGTGACTAAAGGCCGAGGTAGTGTTGTGTCTGTCGTTAACGGAGTTTTGCGAATAATCACCATGCCTGAAATGTAGATTGATGACCGCATTTTGATCTTAAATAGGTATATAATATAATATAGTTGAAGATGGCGCTGCTGCCCCCCATGCCTATAGAGCATCATGTTCCTTCCCCTTTTGCGAAACCCTCGAGATGATTAGGAATGGTGGTATTCTAACACGCCGGCGGCACCGCGAAGCTTATATGTTATGTACAAATGATAGTTGTTAAGTTTGTAATAAAATAAATGTTTAAAATAAATACCGAAAAGGCTCAATAAGTAAAAACAAAACAGATCACAAATAGTTGCGGTAACTGAAAAACATTCACATTGCGATTGGTTTAATTAAAACACTCATAACGTATTGTGGCAAACACAGAAAGACCACATAGCGAAGTTCATAGGTATATTATCTTGAATATTATGGTATGTGACCACAACGCGTTATGGCAATATAGAAAACCTATAATGTCTTATAGTCGATGCAACCTTTTCACGACAGAGTTAGAGCGTAAATGAACACACAATTATTTTTGTCGCTCAATGAGCGATTTCGGTCTATATGCGTTAAATATGTTAGTACGTACCTAAATGATTTAAATACATATATTTAGCATTTTTACTATAAGCTCTTTTTACAACACTTGCATGGATTTTATTATTATCTTTGCACAATCTAAGATTGACTGGTAGAAAATGATAATGACATTAAGTTTGCCTATGTACCTGTGTTGTTTTATAATACATAAAATAAAATCAATTAATTTTCAATACATAAATCCATGACTTACTGAAATTTACATTAATATAGGCAATGATTTGGCAAATGTACGTAAGTACGTATAATCAGAATCATCGCTTGTAAGCGTCTGACGCTAAAACAACTCGCCGGCTCACGTCTTTGGGCTGGGCATGGCGGCGTTTAATTTCGTCATAATTTTGTTGTTTTTACAGCAATTTACAAAATTCAAAGTTTATTGTATACTTCGATAATATAACTATTTTTGTTACTGCCCAAGTGTTGGTCTAATATTTATATTAATTAGGTTTATTGCGCACCGAACATTTTATGTTCAAAAAAAAAACGGCATTTTTGCCGTTTTTTATAAAATATCTTTAAAAATATAATACCTACAATAAAAGTTGCTTTGCATGTTTTGTTAGAAATTTAATTACCTGTTATTTGATACCCATATTGTTTAAATCGGATGAATAGTTGCCGCAATAATCGACAAAATCTAAAACCAGGAGTGACGTCACAAATGACGTCATAGCTACCCCTTCCACCACTTTAGAAAGCGACAACAAGCAGATTGAGTATCAGCAGACCATGCCGATTCCAACGATACCACTTGTCGCTATAAACCTTTTCAGTCCTACGAAAACTTTTTTTTAATGTATTGGCCTCTCTACTATAAGAAATTGCTTAAGAAATGGAATTCTGTATGAAAATATTATTGGTGTTCGTAATAGCAATAGTTTTCTATTCTATTCTACATTTCTAAGTCAGTTAAATGTAGATTGGTAAGCCTATAGGTAGGTAACTAGACTGATGTTATTAATTTGCCGGCCGAGACGTTTTAATGGATGTTGGTAGATTAAGTTATTGGTTTAAACCATTCACCGTCTCTTGGTTAGTAAATTCGAATAGGCGCCAGATCTATTAAATCTTACGTAATACGTAAGTGATGATATACCTGCGTATTAATTTAGTGGGAATTCGAGACACTAGAGTTTAACTGATCACCTATGTAGTCTTATGTTAATTAGGAAATTGATTTTGACTAATGAATTAATAATAATAATTTAATTATAATTTTAATTAGTGAATAGGTATATATATCTACTAATATATTATAATTCTACCTAGCTTTTAATTTATATAAATATTCGTATGCATACTGAAGGCGAGATATGATGTATAATAAAATTTATAACATCTTATGTAACCATGTCTCTGACGAATAAATTTTTATTTCATTTCATTTCATTAGGTATTCTAAGTTATAATGTAAGAGGGTAATCTCTAAAACTGCGGAACTGATTCTGAAAATTGTTTTACTAATAGGAAGCTACTACATCATTCCTGAGGGCTACATGTTTATTATAGTAGGTACTTAAGTTTGACTGCCTCGGTGGTCCAGTAGCCGCAGTATGCGCCTGCTGTGCACTAGGTTGTGGATTCGATTCCCACACAGGACGAAACTTTGTGGGACCCACGAAGAATTGTTCTGAGTCTGGGTGTAATTTGTATCCGTTAATTGTATGTTTGTAAAGTCCCCCGCGACACAGAGCTTGTTCTCTAGTGCGGGAGTTGTCTTAAAAAAAAAAGTAGGTCTCTTTAGAAATTAATCGTTGTACCTAGGTGGGTATACTTTTGATATTATTGTCTCAGCTGACTAAAGAAATTGCCGAATACCTACTACTACCTACGTAGGCCTATTGTTTTCCAGTCCCAAGATATTCGTGCTGTTTGATGCTATCTTTCTACGCACTTAGATGCATCATACTATTTATAATGAGTTACCTATGCACATTATTATATAAAGAATAACGGGAGCGAACATCTTGTATTTGTCTAATACAAGACAAACTTGAAAGGACACGTACGGGTGTTTACACAGAATAAAGTGAAGCCGTACGTCGATCGTGGCATGAATATTCAACGGAGGCTAAAGACGTCGCGCACCTTAGATACTTATTACACGCAAATTTGACCTGCGGTGTAATGTTAAGTCATTGTCACTTCTTCTTCTTCTTTGTCAACCCTTATCCACCCACTGCTGGGTATAGGTTATAGCGTATTGCTATATTCGTTTTGAGGAGTAAAATAAGACGATGATTTTTGCTTGTAATCGACTGGTCTTTATTCTTAATCTTAATCTATTTATATTAAAACATAACAAAGGAAAATACAATTATGTGTTGGAAGGGATTAAACGATGAACGTGAGTAATGTGCAGTGACAGCACTTTGCCATATTAATGTATTTACACGTTCACACGTTTTACAATATTAGTTATGGCTGTTGCCATAGATACTCCCTCCTTAAAAAAAAATATTTACGATTAAACTTATTACCCTACACCACGTTGGTTTCTCGTATCACACGCATAAATCTCTTCTCGATTTTTGTTCCGATCGCTCGGAACAACATGTAGACACTGATGATGCATATTATTATTATCACTGCGATAATCGTTATTGTGATCCAACCTCGTATGCTCTGTAGGTCCTCAGCGAGCCTAGAGTGTATCTGCAGTAACTCTTCCGGAATGGCTGGCGCGTTGTTTTGCACCATGTTGACTTGTTCTTTCTCATGAGTACTTGTGTTGGATCCCATGTTGCGTGTGAAAACTTCTTGTCGTGAGTGTTGATTGTAGATCGTTTGTATAGCTTTATATATCATAGCTGGAATCGAACCGTTGGGCGTGAGATTCGCCCTGCACGTGTTTTTTTATTTGCTAGATTATCTTGCGTTTCTACAACTATTTTCTTATCTACTGATGTGCGATTTCTTATCTCCTTATCGTTTATTACGAAGGCGGGTTTTATCCTGTCGATAGATACGGTACTGTGTCTTCCGTTTATCAATATCGTGAATAATTTATCGCTCCGTCTAATTACGAGATAAGGTCCGTCGTATGGCGGCGTCAAGCTCGGCCGCAATCTATCGTATCGTAAGAATACGTGCGTGCATTCTGCTAATTTTGGATGTACAAATATTTTGTCATTTGTGCGCTCTCTCTGTGGCACGGAAGTTATTCGTTCGATGTTTTTCTTCAACTCTTCTACCATTTCAGTGTAGGTTGTTAGGCTTCTTGTCTCGAAAAATGCTCCAGGTAACGTTATTGTTGTTCCATATACTAGTTCGGCTGCCGAAAATCCAGTATCCTGCCGTAAGCTGGTACGGATACCGAGTAATATTGTGGCTAGTTCCTTTGTCCAGTTTGTAGTGTTCCCTCTTGCCATTAATGCTGCTTTCATAGTTCTGTGTAATCGTTCGACTTTCGAGTTTGACTGTGGGTGATACGGAGTTGTCCGTATTTTATTTATTCCCATGAGTTTTGCCAAACTTCTGAATATTCTTGATTCGAATTGAGCTCCCTGATCTGAAGTTATGTATTCAGGACATCCGAATCGGGTTATCCACCCTTCGTATATCACTCTTGCAATTGACTCTGCAGTGATGTCTGACGCTGCGAAAGCTTCTGGCCATGACGTACATCGGTCAATCATTGTTATGATGTATCGTTTATTCTGGGATGTTGTGAGGGGTCCGACAATGTCGACGTGTAGATGAGAGAATCTTTCTGCTGGCATGAATTTTCCAAGTGGTGATTTGGTGTGCCGATGTATTTTTGAACGTTGACACTGTAAACATGCTTCAGTCATCTTGTTGATGTCCGTGTTCATGTTTTCCCAAATGTAGTTCGCTGCAATTAACTTCCTCGTAGTGTTTTTTCCGGGATGGCTTATATTGTGGAAACTCTCGAAAATGTCTCTTCTGAATTTAAGGGGAAGAAATGGTCGTTGTTTCCTGGTTGATAAGTCGCAGAATATCTTGATTCCTTTCTCGTGAAAATGTACCGTTTCGAACCGTAATGATTTATTTGATTTCAATCGTTCGAGTTCGTCATTGTTTTGTTGACAATTTGCTACCTCCTTCCAGTCTATATTGGATGGTAATGATATCGTTTCAACAACTCGAGACAAGGCGTCTGCAACTGTGTTTTCCTTGCCGCTAATATGTGTTATATTAGTGCTGAATTGCGATATGTAGTCCAGGTATCGAATCCGCCTCGGTGTGTCATTCAATGATGGCTTCTTATCGAATGCCTGAATCAATGGCTTATGATCCGTGTAGACGGTGAATTCTCGGCCCTCGATGAGTCTTCTAAAATGTTTAATTGCCATGTAAATTCCCAGTAACTCTCTGTCGTAAGTAGAGTATTTCGTTTGAGCTTCGCTTAGTACTTTTGAAAAGAAAGCTATCGGTTCCCACTTTCCTTTTTGTCGTTGCTGTAGGACGGCGCCTACGCATTTTAAGCTTGCGTCAGTCATCATTGCTAGTTGGGTTTGGCTGTCTGGGCAGGCTATTGACGTTATTTGTCGTATATCCTGTTTGCAGCGCTCGAAAGCGTGGTCCGCTTCTTTATTCCACTGAATGATTGTTTTATCATTTTTCTTCGAATTTCTCAAGTATCTATTTAGAGGCGCTTGATGCTTCGCTGCGTACGGTATGCTGCTTCGGTAGAAGTTTAACATGCCTAAGAAACGACGTAGTTCTTTCACTGTATTTGGTTTCGGATATTCGTTAATTGCTTGAACTTTTTCCGTTGTAGGCGTCAATCCTTGGCTCGTTATATGATAACCAAGAAAATCAATCTCCGATTTTGCAAATTCACACTTGTTTGTGTTAATTGTAATGCCGTTTTCTTGCAGGCGTTTGAATATTTCTTCTAAGTGTTTGTAGTGGACGTCGGTTTCTGAGTCAGCAATTAAAATGTCATCAACGAAAACATATACGTAGTCTAAATCTCTAAATATAGAGTCCATCCACTTTTGAAATGACTGTCCGGCGTTCTTTAAACCGAACGGAAGTCTTGTAAATTCGAAAAGTCCGAACGGCGTTATTATCGCTGTTTTCTCTGGTTCAGCGACAGCAATCGAATAGAATGCTTTCTTTATATCGATTTTACTGAAAATGGTTTTTCCGCTTGCGATATACGTAAAATCTAACAGTCGTGGCAATGGGTATCTATCTGGTACGGTAATTTTGTTGAGTGCGCGGTAGTCACCGCATGCTCTCCATTCGCCATTTTTCTTCTTGACCATATGAAGTGGGGATGCCCACTCACTGCTTGAGGGTCTGCAAATTCCCATATGCATCATCTCCTTGAACTCTTGCTTTGCGATTTTGTATTTGTCTGGAGGAAGAGGACGTGCCCGTGTAGCAACTGGGAACCCTTTTGTTATAATCTCATGCTTAACATTGTGTTTCGGAGGGTTCTTCATCGATCCAGGCTTTGTAATATCTTCATACTTTTCTAACAAGCACCTGATCGAATCTGGTAAGTTCGAGTTAATTGTTCGTATTGATGAAATATTTGCTACTATTATTCGTGCAGGCGTTTCTAATCCCGTTTCTTTGTCGATCAATTTTCGTCCGTGTATATCCACTAACAGCTGGAAATGCTCGAGGAAATCGGCTCCTAGAATCGGCATTTTCACGTCGGCGATGGTAAAACACCATTTGAATTCTCTACGGAGTCCGAAATTCAGTGTTAGCGTGCGTTCTCCATATGTGTTAATTGGGGTTCCGTTGGCGGCGTATACTTGGTATTTGCATGCGTCGCTATCATGTTCCGTGCGATTTAAAACGGAAATGTTTGCACCGGTGTCGACTAAAAATCTATAACTACTGTTTAAGTCGGTTATAGTTAGACGGTTAGCGGGGTGCATAGCACAGAGATCCGTCGCTTTCTGTGCTATTAGTAGTTTTCCGACATCGCATTCGTATTTTTCTTCCATGTACACGGCTGCCGGCATTTTATTGCATTTTGCTTGAATTTGTTATGATAATAACAAATGCCATTCTGCGGCTTTCGATAGTGCGACATTGACCGTGAGCGTGAATCATTACGTGACCGGAAACTGCTGCGTTGTCGCGTTCGAGACAGACGATTGTTGCGAAGCTCGTTTATTTCAATTTGCATCGCTGCAATTTGTGACGTCAGGTTTGTTATTAAACTGATGTCAGCTGTCGACGATATGGCGCTCGTTCGTGTATACGTTAGATTCTCGTGAATTTTGTCGGCTATTTCGCTCAGTTTTTCCAATGTCAAGTCTTCGGATACTGCAATGATAGATGTAATGGTGGCTGGGAGTTGTCGGAACCACAGGAGACGTATCGTATCGTCGTTCATCTTCCCGCTGCCTGCTTCCCGCATTTTTCGTAATAGCTGGGAAGGTTTCTGGTCACCGAGGTCCATCTCTGATAATAGCTTTTGAAATTTTCTGTGCTCGCTCTCCTCGTAACAGCTTATAAGGCGATCTTTAATAGCCGTATATTTTTGCTCGTCTGGAGGATGTGTCAGGATGTCGCTTACTTGATGGATCACCTCCTTTGGCAATTTGGCAATTACCATGTTGTACTTATATTCCTCTCCTTGTTTCTGGGGAGCCATGATTGCTTCGAACTGCGCGAACCACAATCTTGGTGAGTCAGTCCAAAATTGAGGCAGTTTCTCGGTAACTGATATCGCTGCAATACTATCAGTGCTGGCGTCGCCTTTCGCTGGAGTCGCTGGTGGAGCCATGGTGTCTTGTTTGTTTTCTATCACTTTCTAGATTTGATGCTGAAAACCAATTTGGGTTCCGGTCGTCCCGGTATTATATCAGCACTAGAGAAGCGGTAGCCAGTCGGGGTCACCAATTATAGCGTATTGCTATATTCGTTTTGAGGAGTAAAATAAGACGATGATTTTTGCTTGTAATCGACTGGTCTTTATTCTTAATCTTAATCTATTTATATTAAAACATAACAAAGGAAAATACAATTATGTGTTGGAAGGGATTAAACGATGAACGTGAGTAATGTGCAGTGACAGCACTTTGCCATATTAATGTATTTACACGTTCACACGTTTTACAATATTAGTTATGGCTGTTGCCATATAGGTCTCCTCTTTTGTGCGCCACCGTCCTTCTTATATCGTCTGACCATCGGGCGGGTGGTCTACCCGGCAATCGCCTTCCGTTTCGCAGCTTCCATGCTGTGACTGGTTTGGTCCACCTTCCGTCTTCCCGCCTAGCTAGATGTCCCGCCCATCTCCACTTCATGCTAGTCAACCGTTTACCCACATCTTCGACTTTCGTCCTACGTTCAATTTCGATGTCACTTACGAAAGAAAAAGTTGTGTTCCTGTGTGTGAGCACAAGTCTCCAGTGCTCATTTAGGGAAGCGTTTTGAAAGAAACGTTTTCCTATCCCAGGGATACTACTTACATCTTAAAGCCCTGGTGTAATAAAAATGGGTCGGCAACACGCATGTGATACCTCTGGTATTGCAAGCGTCCATAGGCTACTACGGTAACTGCTTAACATCAGGGGGGCTGTACATAGGTACATAGGCTGTACATAGTATAGTAGGTATGCTTGTTTGCCATCCAAGTAGATTTAAAAAAAAAAACTATTTGATGTTTAAATTTTCTTTCCCGGTACAGCTTCCCTGATGGTAAGCAGTTATTCCATGTCGTAGCAAAGTCGGGCCTGCTCGCGTGTATGGCGTCTCTTAAACCTATTTATATTACTGGTAGTGGTCCTAAAAGACAGATGTACCTATTATCTAGGTAGGTATGCTATCCAAAGTTACTACTTTATGCCCAAATTCATTACAATCACGCTCCATACATTTTCAGTACACTTTCAGTGCACAAGATTTACAAACAGGTATCTAGTGCTAACTAATACTAGTAGTACTAATATTACACCCACAACACTTCGAACAACATCAATCAGGTTCCTGTTTGTACAATGCATTAATGTTACGGTAATGTACTGTAATGTAACACAGAGTGGCGTATGTAGAGGAATAAGCGGGAAATATCCGACAAGCTGTTCTAGCTCGCGTATGTTCTCTGGCTATTTCAATAAAACTACGACTTGCATTGTAAGCTTGTTTCTCGGTTACGTACATTGTAATACAAATATATACCTAAGTTTGAGGTTTTAGTTCAACGGAGGTAATTTCTATGGAGACGATCTGCACGGAAAATGTTTAGAGCATAGATGTGTGCGCAAATACAATCTATATTTCCTCACTCTATTTTTTAATGGGACGGCAATCCGACACGTTCGGAGCGAGATCAGGAGCAGCTGCTTTACGTGCTTTCGAGGGCGTAGAGGTGTACCTAAACACCGCAATTTTAAAACTTCGGGGCTATTGTGATGTTCTTAACAGGAAAGCTCAATATTATCTGGTGTAAAATACATTTTGTTAGTTGCATGTTGTTATCTATACTAGATTAGACTAGATAACCTATCTAGATGCTAAATTTTTTGTGAGTTTGAGTCTAAATTTAAATTCAAAATTATTTATTCCACATTTATACGCAAAATAAGCAATAATAAATAAATAAAAAAACACAAGACTAAAAGGAATATATAAAATAATATAGGTCGACTAGACAGAAGAAGTGGAAACGGTAAGGGCACAGCTCGCGCTGGTTTTAAGCCCACTCGGAGTCAAAAGTGGATAGACGAACAGTATCTGTCAATGTTCAAGCGGTCGTCGTCGAAGTCGATTCAGTGTCAGAAAACGGGACATGCCATGAGATTTGCTTTTTGCGAAATTCATGTCAAACGGATTTCTTTAAATTCACAAGGAAATGTTTAAAATGTGCGTATCTAAGTAACGAGCTCCTGTACAAACACTAACATTCCCAAATAATTCATGGTTAAATAATCAGTCAGGAAATCTGAATATTTTCTCGTTCACACATGAGCAGATAGGTAAAGTTATTCGTAATAGGTTCAATCGCTCGATTCATTGGATTGGAAGTTTGAAAATAAAAGTGAAATGGAGCGGAAGGAGTTGTTCATTCAGATTGGTGAATCAGCATTTATTTGTTACTTACTTAACCACGTTGATAATAGTTGTTGTAGTTAAATAACATATTTGCTCTCGGACTGACATAATTCGTTTGGCTAAAAGTATGTAGATATTATTATTATTAAGCGTGGATTTATTATAATGCTCGGTAGAGAGTCGGTAAGTACCTATTTATATAACACCTTTGCCCAGTAGGTATATATTTACCTAAATATGTAATATCTTGGGACAATTCATGTATACTTACATATAATTATGCAGCTATCTGATCCTAAATTAGATATCTAAATCTTGTTGATACTATGATAAACAGACAACTGGTAAACATACTTATATAATATATTTCTTATTAGATAAAAAACACATCCTTAAATGGACACGGAAGACCTATACACCAATGGTCTTCTGTAAGGTAGAGGTCCTTTCCTAGTCGGCCTTGCTCACTTGCGTGCAAAAATAATCCTGAAAATTTATTGAAGAAACCAACATATATATCTACTTAAACATAACATATTTGGTAAATAATAAATATTTATGATTGTAAGGGCCACTAACGCATCCTTTATTGACATTGGCTGTAGTAAGGTCTGCTCTTGAACAGAAAATACGTGACGGTACAAACATTAGGCTTTGTTTACATTTTCTCCGGACGTTAAGCTCCCTGTATTCGTGACCACGAACATTGTAAGCGGGAAATAATCCGTCAAGTGGGTTAAGGCACAAAATAGTAAAAAAATAAAACAGAAATTTCCTTAAATGTCTGGTTTAGTTTACATCCGATTGAAAAATAATCGTTTGCTATTATTAACCTTTAAACTATCGCGTTGCATGCTAAACAATATTATATACTTTTTTTACACTACTTGGGTGGCAAACAAGCTTACGGCCTGCCTGATGTTACGCAGTTACTGCAGCCTTTGGACTTGATACCAGAGATATCATATGGACTATCCCTGAGATAGGTAAACGTTTCTTTCAAAACGCACCCCTAAATGAGCGCTGGAGACCTGTACTCACACACAGGAACACGCATTTTTCTCTCATGCATTTTTGCCTTTAGATTGCTTGACGTTTCGACCAAGTGAGCTGTGGTAATAAGCGTGCAAACTGACGAAGTTAACTGGTGACGTCAGAACTCTGTTTATTAGGTAGAATCGTCTTAATCTACACTCACATTATTGGTTTTCTACGAACGATTAGGTTGTGGAATGAACTCCCTGCCGAGGTTTTCCCGAGAGACTATAGCATGGGCTTCTTCAAGAAAGGAGTTATAAGGTTTCTAAAGGGTCGGCACCGCACGAGTGATGGTGTTGCAAGCGTCCATAGGCTACGGTAACTGCTTACCATCAGGCGGGCCGTATGCTTGTTTGCCTCCTTGGTAGTATAAAAAAGGTAAAGGTAGGAATATGGACACTGTCAATGTAGTAGTACATTGACAGTGTCCATATTCTATCTAGTAGGTACGTAAAAGTTTAAAAGTCAATATTGTGTAGAGGTACCTTAACTTTTTACGTATTCCGGTGAAGTATAGCTTCCCTAAATCGGCATTTTAGTTTCAATGTTGATTCGAACACAATGTACACACGCATAATGGGTGACTGAACATAGCCTACCTCTACTATTTCTAACTCGATGAACATTCTTTAAAAAATACATTCAACTTATTTTGTTATTTCCTACACAATTCCATTAAAATATGAGACGCGTGGTTATAAAGGATAGAAAATTATTTAACTTTTGCATAATACATTATGTACCTACTTATGTACATTATGTTATATGCACACTTAATGCTAATAAGCATTTTCTGACAGTCACAGACATCAGACGCAAAACCAAGACGCCTACGTTGCTTAAAGTTTCTATATCTAAAAGTACCTACCTATTCTCTTCTCTCCTTAAGCTAAGAATTTCCTAACAGAAAATATTTTTTCTCGACCGATAAATTAACAGGCTTTTAGTAATGTTTACTCAATAAGCCGCTTTTGATTTACTTGAAAGAAAATAAATACAGGAACGCTAAGTCGCTAACACAATTTAAAAGCAGGTCCTAAGATTGCGTTCTGATGAACTAGGTATTATTGCATTAGAACATCTAGGTTCAAAGAGAATTTAATAAAAACGAGTCGATTGCATTCGATGAAATCAAAAGGCTTTCTCGGCATGGATACAGAAATGAAGTATATACATTGGTTGAGAAGCACGTACCGAGAGGGTATAATCCTTCGCCGGGAGCGGTGTTCAATCTACTCCTGGGTCATAAACCGGTGTTCCGTGGACGTAAACTGTGCTACGTGAGCTCGCAAAGCGAATGGGGAAAGACATTCGATGCATAGTGTTGTGTGCTACTGTTTTTAAAGTTTCCGATTTGAGTTACGCTTGTAAGTGTCTTGGATGCAATAAAAATGTTAATTTGGTCTGTTATTATGATGTCCTTTATTTACTGGTTTGTTTGGAATAGCTGTTAACTGTTTTTAGCAGGCGACGCAATGGCGCGAATTTGGAGTATACTTAAGTACACATAATAGTAACCCATATAATGTCCAACTATATGGATAAAATGATAAAAGATGAGCAGGCCACCTATCTTGACGGCAAGATGGACCAAACAAGTCATAGATTGAAATGACACAATGACCTAATAAGGTTTTTAGTCGAGCTTGATTTGACATTATGACGAGTGGTCGAGTGACTTCGTCAATAATAACAGCAACCCAAAATATGTCCCACTACTGGGCACGAGTCTTTTTTCATCTATTAAGAAGGCAGAGGCTAAGATACACACAGGCTCACAGACATGCCTTTAGAATTTCATATAATACATGAGGGTTTCCGCACTATGTTTTCCTTCGTCGTTAGCAGATAGTAAATCATTTAAATTTCGTCGATAATAGACTGTAGATAAATGGACCAAAATTTTTTTAAATTGTATTTATTAGGAACAAACAGTTACATGTTAAGTTACAAGTAATTAAATAAGTATAACATGTTGGTAAACATGTAACCCACACTAATGTCCACGGATTATGCTTAAATAGTATAAATGAAAGAAAACAATGGAATGAAAATATTATATTTATAGTTACTTATAAATTATGTTACAGAGAGTAGTTGTTCAATAACAAGTTGTCTAAGTACAAGTACAAATGATTAGAGGTTACTTTCGACTGTCTTCTAGGTTGCCCTATACCTGCTAGTAACCGCGTTAATCTGCAACAGGGTGGTAAACTAAGTAGATACTCATTTAATCACATGGCAGAACGAACACGATCAAAGCAGGGCATCACAGCCCACAGCCCTATGTTCGATCGCGTGTGACAGCGAATTCAATGAATTAACACAAGTGACATACATGCTCAAAATTTACAATTTATTCATGTAAAAACTTATGAAAATGTAGGTTGTTTCAATAGCTTAAAAGGGCGTTACGTTAAGGAAGATCTACTTAATTTGCTTTGGAATATTTTTTTAAAAAGCCACTGATATTATAGTAAAAAGATTAAAGGAATGTGAGAGAATAGTAAGAACTATCGCGCGTAAACAACGTTGACGTCAGAAAATACTAATAAGTAGCTTCATTTCATCTATCACTATCTCTTTCTGTTTCATTACGTAAAGTATTATCTATCGCATTCATACTTTAATAAGCAAGTATACGCACAAAAACATGAAAACAAAAGTGAACGCAGCTCAGTATGAAGGTAGCATATCGTGAGCATATCTGTCTTTTTAATATCATTGGGAAAAGCACTGAATTCACCGAAATTACCAATAAAGAATATTTCTGATGAACAAATCAGTTTTAATTTTTTTATTGGATCTTCATATTTAGAATATAATTCTAAATATGAAGTAAGCTGGACTTCTATCCACTATCTAGTCTACCTTTAAGGGTGATGCAGTGACCTATGTAGGTGACTTAAACAAATAAGGTGCATTTGGTCGGACTTTTCTTGTAATTCTAATATCTAAATAAATTTTCCTACATACTTACAGAAAATATTTTAATGTCTATATACCTACTTACCATATAACCTTCTTCATTATTGAGATGATTTTGCCAATTTCTTTAAATATGCCACTCAACTGTTTCAATTTGAATCTTTTTATTTGCATAGTTTACTTAACACTCCGTTTAGTTATATGTTATTACAATAGTTTTTGTTTTGAATTCGAAATAACTTAGTACTTTTTACAAAGTTTTTAAGTCCGTAGTTGGATGCACTAACATTAACATAACTTTATATTCCGTGACGTTGAGAGGAAACTTACTAGTGACATCGTAAATTCTGACAAAACTTACAAACACGCTAGATGGAGATTCAGATTTGCAAGTTATAGCTGTCCATGAATTATAATCATGAATAACAATTTTTGATATATTTAAGATCATAAGTCAAGACTCAGAATTATTGAAATACTGGCGGAAAATAGTGGATAGATACTGTAAGATAAGATAAGATAAGATATTAATTCGCTCAGAACATGGTACAAAAGATGACAGTAGTTTTTTATAATACAAATTGGATGGCAAACAAGCCCGCCTGATATCTTAATTCCTCTTTTACATGCTATGTGAGCTACAAATCTTTACATAGTATAAAACTAAGACGTTTCCCGCTGTCTGTCCCTCTGTACGCTTAAATCTCCTAAATCACGCAACAGATTTTGATGAGATTTTTACTATCATCTAGATTATTTCCCGATTTTAAAATAAAGCGAAACGAAGGCGAGTCGCTAGTATTATAATAATCAAGTTTTAATTCAACATTTTTGAATAGGAATCGAACCCTATTCAAAAACACCCCCACAAAACGCCGCGAAGTTGTTAATGGCGAGGTAAACACTTATGCCACTGAACCAACCATACTATCGAGAGTCGAGAGAGTCGTCATAGACACTACTAGTTATGTGTGTAATAAAATCTTTTTTGTAATGAAATTTAATTATGTCTATTGTCTCAACGTCATATTACTTGAACTTACATTGGCATCAATGGCGTTTTGTACCTTTCAAGTCTTTCAATAAGTTGTAATTTTCTAATAATTCATAAGTAATATTTGTGTGATTTTGGTGGAATTCTAGTTTCATTAGTTGATCTAAATAGTGAATATGGGTGATGACGATGAAGAGGCTTTCGGAGGTTTATATGAAGACGGGCACTGGGTATGGGATGACAGCGCTGGAGCTTTGACATTCGTGAGGTTTGATAATTTCTTGTTCAAAACACTAGTGAAGTTGGTACTAAGATTTTAGATACAACAAGTTGAAACTTCAGCTTCATCTCAAGCCTCTACACAAACTTTGTACCCACAACTTCTCTGAAATTAAGTTTTGTGGAATAAGCTTGTTCATTTGTATTTAGATTAATAGTATTGCAACGACAAAGGTGTATTTAAGTACAGTTTAAGTTTTAATGTACGTAAGTAGATAATTCTGCACTAAGTATTAAAGACTACAAACCTCCAGGTTATAATAATCTTCTTCTTCTTATTGGTTGGATAGTGGACTACCTGGTGACGAGAGTTATTTAGATCGCCTATATTTAGGCCTCTGTCGTGATCTAACGACACAGTTGTTTAGTTGTGTTCCTATGTGTAAGTACACCTGTACTTATTTCAAAACGCACTGAAGAGCAAGTGATGCCTCTGGTGTTGCGGGCATAGGCTACGGTAACTGCTTAACACCAGGCGGGCCGTATGCTTGCTTGCCACCCAAGTAGTAAAAAAAAAACTCCGCAAGGGAACACTATGGCCATAGTGTGCTATTTATCTTGGTATAAAATCTTGTATAAAAATATTACATTAAATTTAAATCTTAATTTTAATTGATTACACAGTGATCTACCTCCAAAACGGGTAGAAGTGGCTGCAACACCGATGAAAGTTCTTACTGGAGCAATAGAGTTCAGAGATGACGTAGATTTGATAGAACAGGTAATAATAATCTATACTGTAGGTACTTTTCGGGACATGTCCACCGCTGTGACCTTTATGAGCAAGGATTAACAGCGGAGTAACCAGCTGATACACTAAGCTTTGACACTCGTGTTCACTTCCGTGGATAACTAAACCTACTGTCTTGGACCCCGCAACGAATTTAATCAAAAGTAAATAGAAGGAGTTAGAAAGAAAAGTTTCCACTTCCCTCCATAGCAAATCGGGAGACAAAATAAATCTGTATAGGTCTGTAACCTATGAAAAGGAGCACCACGGACGACCTTATACTGTAGGTACTGTAATACTTAGAATACCAGTCAATAACCAAAACTGACCCATAAATCGATAATGGGGTTTTATCTCAAGAAATTCACACAAACATACCCGAAATGTTAGACAGTCACAGACAGATAGGTATTTAATTATGTAATTCGTATGTAGTTTTTTTTTGGGTTTAAAGTTTTGAAGATTTGGATTGAAAGCTTGTGTATATTGATGATTTGAATTGAAAGCTTGTGAATATTGATGATTTGAATTGAAAGCTTGTTTCGAATTGAAAAAATGGATGAAAGTGTAATAACATCAATTTATAAATGCCCTGCTTAATTTATTAAATTTATAGATTCGTTATCGACGTCGCTACCAAAGAAAGGCAAAACCAGGACAGCCTGAGGTCGTAACTTTACAGGTATGTATTTTTTTTTAATTACAACTATATATCTAGATCTATAACTTTTAATATAATAAATAAATAAATAAAATAAAAAAAGCCTTTATTGCTGTAACATTATATAACAATATCATTTTTAAACTATTATTTTAGTTTTTTTGTAACAATTCAACTTTGTGTCGGCAACCGGTTTTTCACTTACAGCTTGTCCTGTCGGACAAAGGCCTCCTTTAGTGCTTTCCATTTTATCCTGTCCTTAGCAGTGCGTGTCCATTCTGGACCAGCTATCTTTTTCAATTCGTCCTCCCAACGTTTAGTTGGTCTACCTTTATTTCTCTTACTATCTCGGGGGTACCATTCTGTCACTAGTCTCGTCCACTTCTCATTTCCTTCCCTTAGTATATGTCCTGTCCATCTCCATTTTAGGTGTTTATATACCGTATTTATATTTTTAAATTTTGTTTTGTTTTTTATATTTTGTAATCTGACTTTGTCTCTTCTTTTAACTTCAGTTACGCTTCTTTCGATTCCATTTTGACATACTTGGATCTTTTTGAGTTGTTGCTTAGTTAGTGCCCATGTTTGGCATCCGTACGATAAGCACGGAAGAATACATGTGTTAACTTTTAATATATCAAGTTGAAAACTTTGCATATGAAAGTGCTAATCTAATCTCTCAAACTACCATATCAGTTCTGAAAAACAAAAAGTTTTGATATTTGATAGCCCAATTATTGAGGAAGGTTATAGATAGGCCATATATTATGTCGCAGAACCGAACCAATGGGGTGTAATATAGGTATAGTTATTTAGCTGTGGTCTCCTGTAAGGTAGAGGTTTCTCTGCAGTTGGGCTTGCTCGCTTGCGTGATACTCTTATTATTATATGTCTATTATGTGCCCCACCTCTTATTATTAATATTTCTTCGTCAACCCATATCCACCCACTGCTGGGTATAGGTCCCCTTGTCTCCTCGTCTGGTGTGTGCTCTGTCCGGCAATCTCCTTCCATTTCGCGGCCACCATTCTGTGACTGCTTTAGTCCACCATGTCGTCCCGCCTAGCTAGATGTCCCGCCCATCTCCACTTAAAGCCAGTAAACCGTTTAACCACATCTTCGAATTTCGTCCTACGTCGTATTTCTACTATTATGAATACTAGTTATTATATAATAATAGCAACTATTATGAGACTGACAGACAAGGTTTAGGCTTTAATTCACACACGCTGGCCTAATGCGGGTTGGTGATTCAGATATGTCTTTAGAACTTCTTTTAAGACATGTGGGTTTCCTCACGATGTTTTCGTTCACCGTTATCGAATCATTTTAATTAAGTACATATAAACTCTACAAAGTGAAATTAACATTGGTACTGCCTGGGATCGAACTCGCACCTCTTGCGTGCAAGTCGGCCACCACCGCTTTTTTATTAGTTACATTTGCCGTTCTATTCTAATTTCAGGACGTGAAGGATATAGCGATATATACGGCTCCTACGAGTATCTTGAGTCCTATGTTAATAAACATGTTACATCTACCAACTACGGAAAGATTTCTCAGAGCATTAATTCTTTACATCTCCTATTACTTACAGGTACATGCACGTATAACGACTGTTTGTATGTTGTATGTATGTTACTGCTGCAAGCTATCACACATAGGTGCTGAGAAAGTGGCAGTGATTAACATACCAATCAACATTTGTTATTAGGTTAAGTGCTTAGAATAGGAACACTAACATAGCAGTAAAAATATTGTTACTATCACGCTGAGTCATGTTGCTAGACAAATAAATATAGTATTTTTATTATTACACATTTTGTGCAGTTATCCTAGCCAATGGATGCCTGGGTATCACTTGACGTGGATTCATTTTTTTACTTTAAAAGTTTTTTTCCTTTTTTATTTTTTAATAGCTTAGTGGTCCTACCCGGTGAGATTGCAACTGAAAATAATTCAAATTAGTATACTTAGTACGCCACTAGGGCTAAATGGATCTGAACAAGATTGAGATAGATTATAGTGTGTATAGGTCTAGTATATATAGTCTAGGTCTAGTATATAGTCTATTTCTGTAGGATTTTACAAGCAGGCAAAGCCGCGGGGAATGTTACTATTATAGGTATACTTCAGGTATTAACGTGAGAATGGTCGAAACTTTAAGCAATCTATGTACTATATGTGAATGGTCGTGCTAATACCCAAATTGAATATTATACAAAAATATTCAATTAGTAGATATTATTCACCCCCATAATACCCTATTCATCTCGTTTAACTATGTGTATAAAAATATCTTACATATATTGATAGCCTCGAAATATTAGCCTTCATTTCATCCAAAGATTTTCAAGACACAATACATACCTACTATCACTAAAATATTAATAATATTATTCAGATATCTGATGTCATGGCAAATCGGGTTTTAGAGTTGGAAACTAAAGTCAGAACGCCATTATGTACGGTATTTGAGGGTGAGTTGCGTGAAAACTTGTCTGACCTACGAGTCTTGGCTGCCAAAGAGTTGGGTACAATGCTGATTGGTTAGTACTAACACGCTTACATTGAATAAAACAAAGTTGCTTTCCGCGTCTGTCTGTGTTTCCGCTAACTTCTCCATAACTCCTAAACGACACAATTTGGATGCGGATATTACCATTTCACGTCACGCTTGTTGTCTCCCCGATCGTGTTCGATTGGAATGAAGGATTGATGTCGTGGCATCCGATTGGACTATGGAAACATCGAACTATGTGAAGGCATAGTGCACTTGTGATCGCACACAATCCCACTTAATTTTTTAAATACTAATAATACTCATGTCCTCCGAACCAAATTTCGGTCACGGCGGCTAATCTCAACGGAGACTAGCCATCTGTGCCGAAGATATTATAATGCTCAAGCGTGTGCGCAAGCAATAAGTGCACTCTTTATTTCCTCACTCTCATAGCCCGATGGTTCGGCAATCTGACCAACGGCTTTACGTACTTTCCGAGGCACGAGGGTGTAAACACCAGCAATTTCCTAATTTCTGGCAACTATTGTGAATTTCTTGACAGAAAAATCTAATATCAATTTTAGGCGGGACCCGGGAATCGACCCCGGGACCAGCAGTTACCGTAGCGTATGGACGCTTACAACACCGGGGGTAATCACTTACGCGTTGCCGACCCCTTCCAAACCTTATAACTCAACTCTTGAAGAACCCCATTAGTTTGGCTAATCTTCTGGATTAGTTGATGATAGAGTCGTCAGAACTGTAGAAATGCTAGTCTGATTGATTTATTTTTGAACTACTATTATAAATACCAACAAATATTATAAATGTGAAAGTTTGTGACGATGGATGGATGTATGGATGTATTTTTTCTCTTTCATGTAAAATCTTGATGAAATTTGGCATAGAGATAGATTAGAGATATAGTGAAAAGGCTAGTTTTTTTATCGCAATGGCCATCTACGCGGGTAGAACCGCGAGTAACAGTTAGTGTTATATTTTAAGGTGCTGGCGATACAAAAAAATATCATCATATGGGACCAGCAAAGAAACAGCGATCGTTATCGGACAAGGATGCTCGATTATTTGAAATGTTAATACGTATGTGTATACAAATTGTTTGGTTGGCTCTTGGACGGAAGAGTTTTCATCATATAGGTAAAATATGTACTATATTTCACTTACACCTATATTAATTTATTCGTTCTGGAAACTAACAGAACTTAAGTATTAGAGCCATTGCGATATTTTCTCGATTTCGGATCGGATATGACAATCCACAAATTTAGATCACCGAATCCGTTAAAATACAGATGCAAAGCGATTTGGTCTTTATTATTTCTTTAGTGTCACGGACTATTTATATGGACTCGGATATTGGAGCTGCGCGTCGGATTTTTAGTGCAACTAAGTAAAATACTAAATCTTTGTTTTTAGAACAAAACTTGGTTAACAAGGTATTTATTTTCTAGAATTAGAAGTCAACCGTATATGCAAATCGGAAATATTTAACAGTGCAGAGCACACGTTGAAGACAGGCTATATGCATAAATTAGCACCAGAAGAACGTTCAGTGTTGTTTGGTGACTGTCTACGATTCGACAAAAAACTTACTACACGTTCACCGCTTATGAACGAGGTGTTCTGTGATAGGGAAATTGATTACCATGTGATGGGACTTGGTCTTATCGAGTATCCGAAGTGAGTTGATTATTTACTTAGTATTTGTCTCATGGGGTAAATAGGTTATCGGGGCTGAATTAAGATAGAATGATGATTATAAATATTATGATTACCATGTTATGAGACTTGGTCTTGTCGAGTAACCAAAGTGACTTTCCTCTTAAGGCTGCTTAGTACTTGGCAAAAGGGGTGAATAGGTAATCGGGGGTGAATAGGTAATCGGGGATGAAAAGGTCATCGCGGGTGAATAGGTCATAGGGGGTGAATTAAGTTAAAATTTTGATAACGCAAAACAAATGTCCGATTTGTCACTTTTCCACACACATTTTTTTGCGATACATACTATACTTTGCGAAGTTTTATTTCATTTATTGATTGTACTTCGACGAGTAAGAAGTAGTTTTTTGTCCTAAAACTAACAGTCAAGAAAATAAGCGTAAAAATACTGTAATTTACCAACAAGCTTTTCATTTACGTCACAGCAGAGATAAAAGTACGTAAATTTGTGTTTTTGCATAGATTGTCAACACGTCTAATGTTCATGTGGGCTGCAGTCGCTGCCAGAGAAGATGAAATAGTGAAAATGAATGTAATACTAGGTATTCTTGGCATGCCAAGGAAAATGTTCGATGTAATGCTTAAGCCTATACCGCAGGCTGCAGATAAATCTAAAGCGTCCATGTAAGGATCTTGTCATATAAATTATGTTAGTTTTATGTTTAGCGGGTTAATGGGGTATTGAGCTACTTACTGGATCTAACCAGTTGGAATAACAGAAATGTTCTAATTTGCTGTACTTTGAACAAGTGAAATGCTTTATATGCCTGGCTTGAGAATTTTATCATGACTAAAACCTTTTAGTCTTAGGAAGAAGGAAGAAGAAGGAAGAAAGAAATGTTTATTCTATTGGGTTGGCAGCAGTCCTTGCAGCCAGAGCACTTCGATTCTTCGCAATCTTTTCCTTTAACCTCTTTTTTCTGAGTTGTTTCTTTAACTTAATCCCCAAATATCGATAGGTTCAAGTATCATAGTGACTAAACCGTAGACCCACCAGGGTCTAAGTGACATAAATATCTAGTTTCACTGATTCTTAACTTTATTTTGCGTATGACGTGGTCTAGTTTCCTTTACAAATAGTATTTATAAACGGTTTTATTGAGCTTCACCCCGTATAATGCTTCAAAGCTTGCGACAGCTTTTTCAACTACTTCTATTAAATCTGTTCTTATGAATCTTTGCATACACATTGAGATCCCGTCACGTAGAAATTTACGATGGTCTGATGATGGAGAAGATTTAATAGAATCGTTTAGTTAAAATGTTTTTTTTATGTAGTTATTAATTGAATACTTTATTACGTTCAGGTCGAGTGCGTTCTCTCGAGTAGGATCACATGCTCGTTCAGCTAGTGCGAGTGGCGGTTCAAAGAAGAGTGCATTAGTGGTATCACGTCTGTATCCTGACGTAGTAATACCATCGAAAAGTACTAGGGAGTAAGTATATTTGACTTTTAATATTTATTTTATTATTGAATACTTTTTTGTGGTTGAGACTTATATAGGTACATAGTTTTTATGTTCTCTCTCTGTATCTAGTCAGCTGCAACTTGAAACCACGAGTTTTATATTTCCAGTAACAGTTAAAAGCTCTTCCAACGTGCAGGCACGTAAGACATGATATTAAGTGTCCCATCGTTTGCAACACATCATGTTTTCATCTTTATCTTTTTTTTTAAGATATAGATGGAACTACGAGAAGCTCTATATTGCGAGGGACTTTGCAAACATACAATTCACGGACACAAATTATATTTATATTCTAACATATGATGTTGATCAACCCATCGCGTTCATCTCCACTTACTCGGATCGAGCGATGCCGGCCCTTCTTCCAACCAGCGAGTACCAGTAAAGTGTCCTACCTCTTAGCGGGTCCTCACGAATTTTGTGCCTAACGAAATTATAGTCTATTTCACATAACATAGGTACTGTGACGTTTGACATTTGAACATAAATATCAATGAAAATGAAAGACGATTAAATTAAAACCTATCGATTGAATACTCTGGGCTATTGATCGTTCAATTTGCCTTTTGGTTAGAGATTGATTCTATAATTTCCTTTTATTTTCATCGTAAAATGTTAAACGTCACAGTATGCTATTGAAATAGACTATAATACTAGTCCATCATTTACGTTACAATAATATATAACAATACAATATATATTCTATAATTTTGTCGCAGAATCGAGTTTCCACCGTCATTCCCTGATGTGCCAGCAATTATTAATCCTGTGAGTGAGAGGCAGCGTCGCCGATGGATACAAAGATACCTACGGCTCGCATTCCCGAATCGATATAAATAGTAATAGCAAGAGAAAATTGGATGGTTGGTATAAATCATTAACAATACCTGTAGATAAATTAATATTTAAAAAAGCACCAAAACAAATTGTATTCTAAATTTTATTTTATAGTCTAAGTACACCGACTGGAACTACACTGTTATGACGTCTTGGATTGCGATGCGTTAGAATGGTATAGAATACGCATGTAATTTTAAATAGTTTGATTTATCATCATCATCTTCGTCGTAAATGCAGTACTAAGTATTCAAACATCGAAAGTGTTTATTTCATCATCATCATCTCAACCCATTAACGTCCCACTGCTGGGCACGGGTCTCCTCCACACATTTGGAGGGATATTAGCCTACTACACCACGCTGGCCAGACGGATTGGTATAGGGCTTTGTTTCGAGTTTTCCCTCTCTTGCAGTAGATATTGTCTGCCTGACTCACTCGAAAGTGTTTATTTGTAAGTTTTTAATTTTAGTTTTTTCATTCAGTCTTTGCATTCAGTGACTTAAAAATTTTCGTCGCGACAGTACAATATCAGCCTTTATGCAAATCTGTCCTTCTGCTAATCTGGGATTTTGCTATTCCGGGTTGTGCTTTTCTGTCCTTCTGCTGCAAAGGGGCTAAAACGACCATTCGTGAATTTTAAAGACACGTTTTAACTTTATTTTGACTGTACCTAGTTATGCTTCTTGCAATTATATCGCTCTGTTCTTTTCCACGCGTATTTTGACGTCACTTCGAATATAGATCAATTAAGGTGATACATTGAAAATAATAAGGATATTATAATAAGTGTAATTCGCTAAGCATTTAAAATAGGAAGTTAAAACTTTAGCATACATTTTTCGATTCTATGATCTACCATATGGTAAGAGGAAAACGTGATTGGAAGAAATATCCTCGATAGAAAACAGCTGCGAAGTCCATTCTATTTTTTTACCTTTTTCTGTATTATGTAATAAAACTTAAGATTTATTCAACGGGGTTTACTTTAAAACATAGAGGACAATCGTATCAAAGTTTTGCTAAGATTTTTTTTTTGATTTGATAATGTATTTTAGTAAAAAGTAGAAAATTCAATTTGGCACATACGTTATTTTATTCTGAGCGCATGCATCATTATAGCTCTCTCATTTTTTGCCTTACAAAAGTATTTGCATCACTCTCACTCGCCACACTTTTAGTCGGCCGGTAGGCCTCACCAACGACGGACGTATGCTACTTTTTTGCAGATCGGTTCTCTCAGATTTTTGTAGTTTTAAATGTTATAATTTATTAAACAGGTCATTAACCAAATTAGTTATTCAATTTATCACAAATTCGTATTGAATGTACTACATTATAGTATATTTTTAAGACTTACTTTATAAAGTAAATGATAGCAAGAGATGCCCAATGTGTTTATGCCTGGCGGGCAAAATAATAAAACCCGATAATACCGACATTATATATTTTTGGTTCAGAATCAATTCCTAATTATCATCAGCTTTTGCATTCCTCTGCTGAACATAGAACTTCTCCAAGTTCACGCCACGATCACAGAGCAAAAATTAAATCGTGACTTTATGCCTTTGCGCATCCTTCGTTTCATTTCCCTTCATTGCGTTATTCACAAAGAATAACTAACAATAAGTGTCGAATGCGTCTCAAAGTGCAACTGAGCACATGGTATAACATTTTACAACTTACATAGAATTTCTTCGGGCATTTATAGACATTCTGCCAAATTTGCCTAAAATGCTCAGGCATTTTCCCAACTCTAGTGGAACTATAACCGAAAGTGACAGACTAATAACAAAAAGAGGGATGGAGTAGCACTTCAACTTTTTGTATTTAAAAAAATTTGAAAATTTTCGAGATTATTTTTAGTATTTTTTGATGATATACGTAAGGTTCTATTAGTATAGTAGGTAGTAAAATATGATTAAGTACCTATGTCCTAATCAGAAATATTTTTAAGATTGGATTATAAAAATCCAATCTTAAAAATATTTCTGATTAGTTTAGAAAATCAAATTAAATATTCTTTATCCTCATATTGTTTAGTTTATATAAAAGTTATTGACGAGAAAACGAGTTAACGCTCTTTTTTTAAATACAAAGAGTATTTAAAAAAAGATAGAGAGATAAAGGGTTGCAAATTTCACTTCAGTCAAATATTTTACAGGTAAAGTATAATTTTGAATTAAAATAATAATGTTATATTTAAATAATAATGTTAATTATATATTCTCAGGCTGCGGTAAGTTTTTTTTATTTATGTAAAATTGTTTCTAGCAGGTCGCAGTTTTAACCTAACCTACTTGCTATTGGCATTTCTGGTATTAACAAAATTCTATGAATTTTCTGTCTGCGAATGATGGGAACGCCGTTTTTTTACAATGAAGGGAACGCCCTTCATTCACAGACAGAAATTTCATCGAATTTGGTTTCGCAGAAAATGTTTCATATAATATTTAAGCTACAGGGCCCAAATATTATATGAAACATTTTCTGCGAAACAGTATTTATATTTCGAATATTATTGTTTCAATGAACTTTAAAATGTCCATATTTCGAATATAATGGTTTCAATTGACAATTGACTTCAATTAAACATATTCGACATTGCAGAAACCTAATGAATTTAAAAATATTTGATTTTATTTAACAAAATAATCAAACAGTAGGATTTTTAACGCATGCTGTTTGATCGGTATATTTTTCCATGGTATTTTATTTCAATAAATATGTAGACATAGATACATTACGTATATATACATACATACATCTCAACCCATAAATGTCCCACTGCTGGGCACGGGTCTCCTCCAAACATTTAGAGGGATATTAGCCTACTATACCACGCTGGCCAGACGGGTTGGTATAGGGTTTGGTTTCGAGTTTTCCCTCTTTTGTGGTGGATAACACTTACTCCCTTAGTCGACTCTTACGACACCCTCGGGATGAGTGGGATGGTGACATTTGTATTCTTAATCCGTCACCACACTACGTATATATACATAGATTTTATTAATTATTAACATTCTATGAAATTTCTGTCTTCAAATGAAGGAACACCATATTCAGTCAGATTAATTAAGCAGTATAATTGGAAATATTAGATTAAAACACCTAAATTAATTTGCTAACTGTAAAATACGTTAGACTAAGTTAGAAATAGCTACTAGAAAATTAGGTTAGGTTGCAAACTGCGACTCCGTCAGATACGACTTGTTACCAGAAAAGAAAATAGTTGGTTAGGTTATAACTGCGGAGCCGTCAGAAACAACTTGTTACAAGAAAATTAAAAAGAAATCACCTCAGCCTGAGTAATTTTAACAAAGATAGGGCACCATACTAGCGAGCAAGCCCGACTGGCGTAGGACCTCCACCTTACATAAGACCACAGCCAAATAACTACACACAGCAAACGTATTCGTATCCTAGGGATACTCGCATCTTAAGCGCTGGTGTAAAAAAAATGGGTTGGCAACACGCAAATGATACCTCTGGTATTGCAAGCGTCCATAGGCTACGGTACCTGCTGAACATCAGGCGAGCTGTATACTTGTTTGCCAACCAAGTATTATAAAATATATATGTATATATATATATTTACTAGCGGACCTGGCAGACGTCGTCCTACCCGGACATTTTCCGGGTAGGACGACGTCTGCCAGGTCCGATATACCGACAGCAGCGCCACCGGGTCCAATTGTGAATCTGAACCATGCGTGACCCTACAAAATTTCATTAAAATCGATCCTGCCGTTTAGGAGTTCAGCGACATACACACATACAGAAGAATTATAGATATTTATTTATTTACTTATAGTTGATTAAACACAATAACACAATCGTAGTTATATTATATAATAGTTATTACCAAGAAAAATATTTTATCGAGTGATAGTTTCCGAACTTTTTAATTAAATATATATATTTATAGATATGTATGTATGTATTTTGCCAATGGTAAACATTTAATTTTATAATTAATTGTTCTATTTTTGTCTACTCCATGCCTCCTGTGCTAAAATTCCTAAAAACTCAATAAAATATTTCTAATCACTTATTTGACAACGTCACACGGACGAAGGCGACGCGTAGCGGCCAGCCGTGGAAGCTAAGCCACGCCCACAAAACCACAATTTATTTTCGAGGTATCGCCTTAAACTAAAATAAAGCGTAGTTCTAGAACGTACCATTCTAAATTCGTATATGAATCTAATAGGTACCCTTCTCACGTTTTACCTCACAATGCGTCATAGCTGTGTAGTTCCGGTGTATTTTTGTTAATATGTATAAATAACGATTACAGAGGCCACCAACGATGATGAATGCTCAGTTGTCATAAAAAATACCCAGTGTCGATTGAAATTATTTTTAACAATACCAAACAGTTTTAATAATAGGGTGGGTGGGTGAGTATAAGCATGAAATAGTGTAATTAAATTTACCTAAATTTACTTAGAACAGCAGTACTATTATAAGCCTAAAATGATAGCACAAAAAAGCTGATAAAATTGTTTTCTTCTACAACCCGAATCAATGACTGCCGCAATTATTTTTAAATATTTTGTTGTATTTATAAAGTTACTTATTTATTTAGTTGTATTATTTAATTTAAATAGCTTTATTGGTGAATTTTAATATTAACTACACACGAATATTTAATGATTTTATAATAAATAATTTCTCAATATGGAATGTCTTTTATTGTAAAATTAACGACCTTTACCCCTCTAGACTTCACCCACGGGTAACACAATTTTTCACTTGTTTAAGGATTGAATTTCCAAAAATCCTTACTAAGTAACATAATTTAAGAAACGTTTGTGCAATATTTCAAGTTTGTAACCTCAGTGGTTTAGCGCTCTGCGTTGATGAAACAATCGGTAAAGCATCTCACAGTTGGCTTGGCTGTACATCCTGTGAAGGCTAATGATGCACAATGAAAATCGACGGTGAATAGTTTTGCTTTTGCGTCAATAATTATTACTGCTAATCGAACTAAGTACCTCGAGATTACGTGGTCGAAACTATTCACACTAATTTTGCGACTTGACCTTGACAGGACCGTGTTAAAAGATGCTTTAGTCGGCGTTCCAGTTACAAAATTTATACTTCCTTTCATACAACATTTTAGTTTATCGATTAAACTGGTAATAATAGATAATCGTTTATGATTCGAGCAGTTGTTACTTTCATAGGTGTGTGAATTATATAGGAACAAACGCTTTGACACGATAATTGCGACTGCCGTCAATTTGTTGGAAGCAATGAAAGGTCTTGGGAAGGATTGACATTTAGAATATAATAGTGTGTCATTCAAGCTTTATTCGTGGAAATAACTGGTATATACTTATTCGTAATTCAATAGACAGTCATGCATTCGCTCAATTCTTTTTATAATGCTTACTACTACCACATTATGAAACTCTTTCATAAAAAAAGGAATAAAGAGTTCTTTACACTGTGCTACTACGGTAAGCAGTTACCGTAGCCTATGGACGATTGCAAGCGTGCCAGATGGAATCACATGCTTGTTACGGACCCAAAAAATTATATATAATAATAGCAACCCATATATGTCCCACTGCTGGGCACGGGTAGACCCTCGTCTATCAAGAGAGAGGGTTTAGGCCTTAATTCACACACGCTGGCCTAATGCGGGTTGGTGAATCAGACATGACTCACGATGTTTTCCTTCACCGTTCCTTCCC
Source organism: Trisateles emortualis (assembly GCA_947095525.1). Taxonomy (NCBI): domain Eukaryota; kingdom Metazoa; phylum Arthropoda; class Insecta; order Lepidoptera; family Erebidae; genus Trisateles; species Trisateles emortualis. The sequence goes on along the minus strand of OX352736.1, from coordinate 10,492,741 downwards.
AAGAAATTATTTAATCCTTTTTATGATGTGTCATATTGCGCTATGTATGTTATGGGTATACTGTGGTCTATATTGGCATATGTTTAGCCAATATTTAAAGGGAGCATAGACAGATGATCCTCTCTCTACGAGAGGGAGCTTACCTTATAGTGTTCTGCGTCATCGATATTTGAAACGATAGCGTCCATAGGCTATGGTAACAGCTGGACATCGGTAGGCCGTATGCTTATTTGCCACCTAAGTAGCATTAAAAAAAAATCGTCTACGTGTATGACAACCTAAAGAATAGAGAAGAGTATGTCATTTTCTAATCATTTATTCAATGTCATTTCGTATGTTTTTAATTTTGTAAAAATAATATTTATAAGTTAGGTATTTTTGTAATTTATTTTTACTTTTTTATTATTGTTTAATCTGAATATGGCTGATGATGATGATGACGATGCTTCTTTTGGGGGTTTATTTGAAGATGGATACTGGGTGTGGGATGAGAAAGTTGAAGCATTGGTATTTGTAAGGTATGTCGATTCTTGTTATTTAACCGTACAGTTTATAATATAATAATAATAATCGTTTAATAATAATCGTTTATTGGTTCATTTTTTTTTGTTTACAAAGTTCACAATGTATATTGGACCCCACACTAGGATTCCCTGTGTTGTGGGGACCAGTCTCTTTCGATACATGGCACAATTTAAATTAAAAATAAGAGTAGCATGTTAGTGTATAATGATAGCAGTAAAAAACAAAGGAAGGAAATACACTATTAAATTACCTGCATCTACTATATCAAAGCATTGTGTTTGTGTGTGAAGTGTACGTGGCTCTGTGTGTTTGTGTGGAAGTGGGTGTAGTGAACGTGGATGTGTGTGTGGTGTGTTTGTAAGTGTGTGTAGTATGTTTGCGTGTAATATAATTATGTAAGAGTCAGTATGGACAGGCTCCCAACAAGGTAAACGGATAACCTAGTGAACCAAGTTACTAACAGCAATACATAATTGTTATATAAGTATTTTGACCAATTGTAGCTGAGCGTCATCAAACTATTCTGTTGAACGTAGTGTTCAGCCATTGAGCTATTCTTATACATAAATAATAAAAAAAAGTAAAAAGACAGCAAAGTCAAAAAGTATCTTGGACAAATAAGCGAACGTCAATAATCATGTTTGTTTCTTGGTTTTTTTATACTACTTAGGTAGCAACAAGCATACAGTCTGCCTGATGGTAAGCAGTTACCGTACTCTATAGACTTACAATACCAAAGGTACCTATCACTTGCATGTTGCCTACCCAAAAATTTATAAACACCTAAATACCTTTGAATTTAGTATTATTTTGACTCGATATTTCAGTGACCTGCCTCCAAAGCCTGTTGAAATTCTTCAACAGTCTATAAAAGCACCTACTGGAGCAATAGAATTCAGAGACGATGTAGATTTGATTGAACAGGTGAGTTAGAACCAAATCAGACAGAAGATAACAATAGAAAAATACAATTGAATATTTTTAGGATTTTTGCTATGCAATCAGCTCAAATATATTTCAATATTAAAGCAATGTGGAAAAAGACCTTGAGAAGAAGATAAATGTTTGAATGAAGCTGACGTTACTCCAAGACGTATACAAGCGGTGGACAAATTCGAACTCCGGAGTAAGAGCTCGGATGGCACAGTTGGTAGTGCGCTGGGCCGCAGGTTCGAAACCTGCTTCAGGCTCGTCTTCTTCCACATTGCTTTAATCGAAAAATACAAGTATTAGCTCATTCGTTTTTAAGGGATTTGCATCCCTGCAGTGCAGTATTACTGCAGCAAGTAGATATCAATCGTGTAAAAAGCTACGACTGAATTGTGTTTGTATCACAATGACTAAAAACCAAAGTTACTGATATAGATCGCAGGTTAAGCAAATTGAAGTGGCAATCGGCTGATCATGTCTGCCAAAGGACCAATGATCCTTGGGTGGAGACTGGGCGTAATAAACGTAAGATAGGATGGACCAATGACTTTAAGAAGGTTGCTGAGGTAGACTGGAGACGGAAGGTTGTGGTGTGAATGTCCAGCAGCGCTGAAACAGGCTGATTGCTTGCTATTGGATCGCGATTACTCTGCGATTGGATCACTACTGTTGCTACTTTCTAGTCGTCTCGCACTTAATACAGGTAAATTGTACTGTGGCGATGCAAAAAATAGTAGATGTACAGGTAAATTGTGCTGTGTCGATGCAAAAAATAGTAGATGTACAGGTAAATTGTGCTGTGTCGATGCAAAAAATAGTAGATGGCGTGTAAAGGTTTATATGGTTTTTAATATATGAATAGAATTCAAAAGAGTCAACTTATATAAATATACCTATATATTATTTCATTAGATTCGCTATCGACGGCGCTACCAGAGAAAGTTGTTACCTGGAGAGCCAGACATCATCACTTTACAGGTTAACAATTTATTTCAATTAATAGATTTTTGAGCATGATTTCTTCTTCTTGTCGTTTGGTTAGTGGTCAACCTGGTGACAGAGTTACTTAGATCGCCCATATTTAGGCCTTTGTCGTGATCTAACGACTGTTAACAGTCGGGACCGACTTTTAACGTGCCCTCCGAACCACGGAGACTCTCATATGAAATACCCATAAGCGGTCATCCATCTATGGGATTACCGCGCCTTTGGTAGCTCAACCCGCTGACCGTTTACCAAACTGCGAATACACCTGGCATTGAGCGCCTCAGGCATGATGATTTTTATTTTCCAATTATATCAACCCATATATGTGTCACTGCTAGGCACAGGTCTCCTCTTCTCTATCAACACCACAGAAATAGATCGAGATAGAATGGTGATAAACACATTTCTGCATATATTTCGCGCGTGCCACTATTTCAACAAGCCACACCCACTTTGCGGGTCAACCAGTCTAAGCGAGCCCGAAGTAGTGAAGAGACACATTTACCCAAATATCGACAGCCATCTATGCAACGTGGGGTGTTGAAGTACCTATTTATTTTTACGTAATAAATTGTATTTTTTGTCATACATAAATGAAAACAACTAATTACGTGTTATTACTTAAATTTTATTAAGGTATAATGATAGAAAAGTAAAACTCATTACTTTATTAAAAACGTAAATATAACTGAATGTTTTAGATAAGTAACAAATATAACTACATATTTTAGATAAGTTACATTACCAATTCATTTTTTTAAATAACAATTTTTAAAAGTTCCTTAATATGATGACTATGCCAAAAAAGTATGGGCGCTTTTACGTTATGTTTCTATGGCAAACAGGTATCTATAATAGGTATATATACCTACTTTAATTTACGTTGTCAAAATTAAAAGGATTTTAATTTTAAACTAAAGTTGTCTAACATTTACTTTATAGTTTTTCGTCATAAAATAACTTTATTATTGAAAATCGATGTAATGCATGCTTAAAACCAATTTCATTTAAAATGTTACGTAATATATAAATAAACAGATGAGCTAAGATCATGTGTTCTTTGTATAAATAATTTGTTTATCGATAAATACAACGACTGTGACGACACGTTGCGTCAATCTCTAGCGCATTCGATGCGACGACCAACCAAACGACCAACCAATCACAGCAAAGGACTGCCGTCTCATTACCGATTTAGAAATATTGTAAATCTCATTTGTTCGATGTTCGTTGCGCGCTCAATTAATGGTTATGAGTAAGAACATTGTACAGCGAAAGTAATGGAGATTAAGCTTAACGAAAAGTAAATAATTTATGATCGTCCTTGTCAAACATGGTAAAGGTGAAATAATAATTTTGATTCTCGTAAAACTTAGTTTTTAGTTATATTTAAACACTTACCGATGAAATGAAATGCCTCCTTTCTTCGTGTTTACTTTACTACTTCGGTTTTTACAATTTGCGACGGAGCAATACGGCATATTTTTGTAGATTTTAATAATTTTGTACGTCCCGAACGCAGCTATAAGAGTCGCACGACGTAATGAGGATGCTCGATGTGAAATATATGTGAAGTGTGCACATTAGTACTAAGTAGTGGCACGCGTTCCACGCCTACTTCGCCGTTCTATCTCGATCTATTTCTGTGATCAACACAGTTGAGAGGGGTTAGGGCTTAATCCACACACACGCTGGCTATGCTGGCAATGCCTTTAGAATTTCTTCTAAGACTGTATTTATTTGAATGTATTGCATTACTATATTAATTTGAATGTGTTGCAGGATGTGAAAGATTTAGCTTTATATACGGCTCCCATAAATATATTGAGTCCCATGTTAGTAAATATGTTGCATTTGGCGACTACGGAAAGATTTCTTAGAGCACTAATTCTATACATCGCCTATTATTTACAGGTATATTTTTTGTTAACTTACATCTATTATATATTTACTTATTTATTGTTGTTGTAGGGCAACACATTACTGGTCTCATCCCTTACTGTATACATTCAGTATTATCTATCGCATTCATAGTTTTAATGTACCTAATAATAACGGAACAAAAACTGATCGCCGCCGCTCCGTCGGTCGCAGCTGTAGCTTTCTTTTTTAAATATTGGTGTAAGTTGTTCTCCGGTCAGACGCAGACGAATCCAGGGAGCAAGAGGGGGAGCATACGACAAATTCTTGTTAAATCTACTAAGTCTTGTTGTCTTCCTGGCTCCGCGCCTGTCTCCAGTCTGGCTTACTTTTACTCTTACTATATTATTTTGTTCAGGTGTCCGAAAAAATGACATATCGGGTTATAGAGCTGCAAACTAAAGTCAGAACACAAGATTGTGACATAATAGAGGATGAGTTTCGAATCAATTTGTGTGATCTAAGAGTGTTAGTAGCTAAAGAATATGCTACAATGCTGATTGGTTAGTACCAACAACACTGAACTATGGTTTATTCATTTTGTAGATGGTATTACTAAAACACATTATTTAAGCCATTCGGGAGGAGCTCTGCCATAACGTCTTTATTGCGTTCTTTATAGATTCATTTAAGATATTAATTTGATTTTTTGATAATGACTACCTTTAAGCTAGGCAATAAAGTTGACAACTTACTTAGCAATTTTGAATAAAGACCGAAAATTAATTGCTATAGATAAGTCCGTCAGGCTGCATGGGAGGGCATTACATCTTATCTATCTTAGCTTATCTTTCTTTATAATATAATTGCTTTTTCGACATTTAGGTACAAGAGTTTCACTATTTATGAGGGTTTACTTACACGTAGTTTTTATTACATGCTAGTTGGTCGAATCTTGCAATTTTGGTTTTTATTTGAGCTTGATTATAATAATTATTATATAAATTTTATAGGTGGTAACGATACAAAGAGATTCCATCATATGGGACCGGGGAAGAAACGACAGTCCTTATCAAATAAAGATGCTCGATTCATTGAAACATTATTGCGAATGGCCGTACAAATAGTTTGGTTAGCACTGGGACGAAGGAATTTTAATCAAGTTGGTACGTTTTATAATTAAAGAAGGCGGTTAGCTCTGCTGAGGTCTTTCCTCGGAAGAGCTAAGCACCTAATGTCCGTTCCCTACAGTGCCACATATATGGGCACTGTACTCCATTTCTTAGAAGAGAAAAGAGGGTTTAGGTCTTCCTCCTCACACACTTGCCTAATGCAGGTTGGTTGGTGAACCAGCCTGTAGATTTTTTTCTAAAACATACACATACATAAGATGTTCCAGCCTTTTTAAAGCACATGCTTAGTTTACGTGTAACCGACGATCACAGTTTAGAACGACTGGAACTGACAACACTTGACTGCCTCGTTGGTTTCGTGGTAAAAGTTTGCGCTTATTTGCGGCCGATCATGAGGCAACGGGTTCCATATTTAGGTCGGGTAAAGTTTTACTGTTTGAAAATTTTCATTAGTAGTACAAAGTTGGGAAACTTGGCAGCGAAACATCGTGTCTCGGAGAACACGCTCAGTTGTCGGTACAGCGCTTGATTTGTCCTCGGTCATGTTTGATTACTGCCCCGTCAAATTATGAGAGTATGAGAATAAAGAAACTCCACTCATGCATTATAATACGGTTGTTGAGACTGGCTGCCGCCGCCGAAATTCGGCCATGATCACAATTAATAATAAGTTAAAATAACACATTTTGTTTTAAATCGCTGTCGACGCGGTGGCAGGTATCAATGTGATCTGGCTTGTTATTGGTCACAAAAGGCATTTTCAGCTCATTGTATCCGCACATGACTGAGCAACTGTCTATCCAGGTGCGACTGCACCGATATGTTCGCACCGCAATTTATGTCACAATATTGAGTATCGGCATCGAGGTAGCGAGGTAAATCGCAACCGCAATGTTTAGCAATTAACCACCTTTTTCTTAGCTTACAATCAAAAACCGATAGTTGATAAATCTATCTATCTATTCAACCGACCTATCCACTGCTGGAAGTAGGCCTCCTACAAATATTTTCACAGCATTCGTTCTTTAACTGCTCATATTCATCAACCTTTTGGTATAGATATTAGGTCGTCAAATTACCTACCTTGTTGGTTGCGATGCATAACGCTGCGTCTTGATTTCGTCATCGCTTTGATAATATAATGTATGAAGTAATTATTCTAATTTTAAGAACTGGAAATACACCGTTTATTCAAATCGGAAATATTTAACGTTGTGGAACACAATTTGAAGACAGGATATATATCTAAAATGGCGCCTCAAGAGCGTAGTGTGTTACTTGGAGGATGCGTACGACATGATAGAAAACTCAAGACTGGTTCACCGGTCATGAATGAAATATTCTGTCACAGAGAAATTAATTTCCGTTTAAATGGAATTGGAGTGATCCAGTATCCAAAGTAAGCTATTTATTGTTTTTTGTATATTACTTAGTTGGCAAAAAAGCATACGGCAATTACCTCAGCCTATGTATATACACGCTTACAATGCCTGGGTCGTCGCTGGCGTGTTGCTGACCCAAAATTAGCAACAGGGCTTTAGGGGGTGTAGTTATTTAGCTGCGGTTTTCTGAAAGATGGAAGTCCTTTCTCAGACGGGCTTGCTTGCTTGTATGGTGGCTTTAGGTCTCTTAACCCTTTCGCGGACATTAGGTAATGTAGACACAATAGATGTTTTATTGTCATAACATCTATAGGCGTTAACTGTCCTAAAAACACTCCATTTTTTATCCCTTCCTATCTAATCTTTATCGAATTGCTGCAATTTTATTAATAAGTACATTTTTTATATATAGATTATCAAATCGACTGAAGTTCTTCTGGATAGCAGTTGCTGCTAAAGAGGAAGAAATAGAAAATTCAAGCGTGGTGTTAGGCATAATTGGAATGCCTCGATCACGTTTTGATACTATGCTTAGACCTTTGCCACAGGTTCTAGATAAATCTGCTAAGTCTGGAATATGGAAAGTATTTATTGTGCCTAAACCCCTAGCAAACCAGCGTAAGGCATGCCTCGATCACGTTTTGATACTATGCTCAGACCTTTGCCACAGGTTCTAGATAAATCTGCTAAGTCTGGAATATGGAAAGTATTTATTGTGCCTAAATCCCTAGCAAACCAGCGTAACGCAGGTTTGGCTAGCATCAAGTTTTGTGTTATGAGTAACCATTTTTTTTTTGCCGGCGATGGATTGGATCAGCGAGAAAACTTCCCTCCCTGACACGCTCCGCTGCACTGCCTCTTTCTTTATTTCTTGACATCCTCGCAGAAGTATGCTACCGCCATCTACTTCCTGTCGCTGGCGACCATAGAAACAGAATGTAGTCGAAATCTTTGGGGAGCCTTGTGTCCAGTATCTCTTAATTTCAGCCGAAAGATATCCACGGGTGAGATGATGATGATATAATTTACTATGTTTAGTTCAAGTCGAAGTACTCGCAGCTCACATAGCACGCAAACGCAAAGCTCTGCTTCGGTGAAGAAAAGTACGTTAACTATACTCCGATTATATCCTGAGATTTCGATTCCAGAACAATCTAAAGAGTAAGTTAGATATATTATTTAAGATAAAGTCAAAAGTACATATGAGTAGGGTACCCACTTTTTAGGTGACTAAAGAAGTAAAAACATATTATACATTACTTAAGATACAGTCAAACGTACCTATGAGTAGGTATTCACTTTTTAGGTGACTGAAGTAGTCAAAACTGTCAAATACCTACGAGTAGGTACCCACCTAAAACTACTTTTGGTAAAACTGCCTTTGGTCAAAACTTTTTTTTTTATACTACCAAGGTGGCAAACAACTGCGGTTTTGTCTAACAACGTTTTTTTTTTACTGTAGTACCTAGGCGGCAAACCGATATACAGCCCGCCCGACGGTAAGCAGTTCCCGCGGCCCATGAACTCCAGGGTTTTGTATTATAAGTAACTGGGCTGGGAAAACGTTTCTGAAATAAAAACAAATCCAGTGCTGGAGATCTCTATTCACACAGGAATACAGCTACGCCACTACTGTGGCTATAGTCTTTTGTAAGCTGAATGTACAGTGAGTAAAAGAGGAACCCTCACTTAATATACGTAATATAAAATTTTAAGTGTTCCTTTGTTTTAGGCTAGTCATACCGTCAACGTTCCCCGAAAAAGGAGATCCAGCACGTCCAGTCAGTGATGTGCAACGTCGTCGTTGGCTGAACAGACTCATTAAGCTCATGAATCCTCCAGTAGGTACAAAAAAACCTGTAGGTAAATAACGAAATGTTTTCAATAGCAATCGGTTCTAAACGTAAATGAGCAATCAAATAAATTGAGCCATAATTTGTGAATTTATATGGTGAAGTCAGTATGGGGTTTGATCAAATACTTATATATTACTTACAACGAATATAATTGAACACACGCTGTAAAAATCTAGTAAAATTTTCTTGATTCGCTTCGATCGATGTTTAATATTTCCAATCGATCTATTTGCTACTGATTGCTGAACTAACTGAAGTGTAAGACTACTCGCGGGAACAAAGCAACCTTTTTTTTAAAACGTATACCAGACCACAATATTTTTGACTATTTCTTATACTTTTATACCTGATCATTATTATGATTTTACTTTAAAAAATACTTTAATTTCGTATAATTATTGAATGGTATAGTTTTATTTTTATTTGTGAATTTAATTATATTAATATAAAATAAAAAATTGACAAAAATATCGTGGCCAGGCGCCACAATATTTTTGACTACCTTCTTATTTTTTTATATCTGATGATTATTATAATTTACTTTTAAAATGCCTATACCTTAATTTCGTATAATTATTTAATTGTATAGTTTTATTTTTATTTGTAAATTTAATTATAATACCGTTAGATTTTTAAATAAATTGTTGTTGTTGGTATTAAAAGATAACTATTTATAAATTTCGTATGATTATTTGTTTGTATAGTCTTATTTATTTGTATATTTAAACATAATAAAGATTAATTATTTTAAATGAATTGTATGTTATACGTACCTAAGTTTTACTGCTCTTTGGTCAACAATGACTGGGATTCTGCAATTGTTACACGTCTGTGAATTTTAGTGTAATCTAAAATTGTATTAATTTGAAAAATTATTATTAAATAAGACGACTTCGACAATTTTAATCTAGGTATTAAAATGTCGGCTTTAAATATGTGAGAAAGGGCACAATAGGCACCTACTTGTTTCTGTGTGTGAGTATAGACAGTATAGATCTCAAGAGCAAGATCGTAATTCGTATTATGGCCTTTTGGGCACTTTCCCTCGGGACATTTTATTTATTAACACCTTTAAATACAATATCAGATTGTAAGTAGTTTAGGTAAAGTTATTTTTATTATAATAAAATAGTTATTAAAATAAAAGTAACTTTACCTGAACAACTTTTTGTTTTGTTCCATGTCCATGTAAATATCTTATGAAGTAATTATGTTCTGTAGTGCTTCAATTATGTTTATAAAAATATAAACCTTAAAATTCGCATTTTTATTATGTGAACAAATTGTATAGCTCATATTTATTAGGGTCAGCTTAATAAAGCAAATAAATCGTATGTCAAACGATCGATGGGCCAAACCCACGACCCAGCCTCTGGTAAGTGACATCGAGATAGATTCCGATGAAGATGGCGGAATGAGTAGGACTCATTTAACAAAGACTAGTTCTTAGCAGCTTTAAACTGAGAGAAGTGAAAGGAAAGTAGGGAGACCTTTGCTCTGCAATGGGATACAAGGTCTCATACAAAACCAACGTCAAATAGTAACACCCGATACGTAACGTAGTTCTAGATGTGTATGCATTTATAATGCCGTCCAGAAAATAAACCACACTATTCATTTAATTTTTATATAGACAGATATAGACGTCATAGTTAATCGTAGAATACGGGCTTATAATTATATTCATAATTTACTTTATGTATTTATTTTAAAATTTCAACAAGTCGCTAGAAAGATGTCATGGTACGGCCTTACGACTGAAGTTATGCTGACTGTACATATATCTATGGTTTAATAAGGTGTTTCACATCGCTTCTATGTTTCCGCATAACTTTATGCAACCATTTTGCTCGTTGCACTTTGTCACATGATCTGCCAGGTATTAATTCATGAGGGAACTCGTCAAGTAAGACTCTGTGGAGTAAGGACTATTATTAATTAAAACTACAATTTAAATAGGTATATATTATACTGGCTGATAGCTGATTCCAGTGCACAGTCTCTGGAGAGGAAGTAGCTTAGATCTACTATGAGAAATTGATATATTGGAACGAAGTTCTCTTTCACGGCTTATAGTAGAGTAAACTGGCAGGAACTGTCACGTAAGGAAAAGCGTTATGCCTCTTCCAAGTAACCTTTCTCTTTCTATTAGGTGGTTGTGTTGTATGTGAGAGCATTCGTGTGAGTATCGAGACTCCAGCAGCAAGCATTGGGTGCGGTCAGCTGGATAACCCAATGATATTGCAATATTATAAGCATTAGTTTGAACTTATATTTGTTATTTTTTTTTATTTACACGGAATTGATATTCTGCGTTATTTCGTTCCTGACGGGTGTCTTCCAGGCGCACGTACGTGGTATGGATAAAAAAAAACACGCCGAAGTTCACTAGATAACATTTGCAGCATTATTTGTACTTTTTTATATACTAGAAATGTGACAAACAAGTATACGGCTCGCCTTATAGTAAGCAGTTACCGTAGCCTGTGGAAGCTTGCAATACCAGAGGTGTCACGCAAGCGTTGCCGACCCTTTTAAAACCTTTTTTTATCCCATGCCTATAATAGCCTCTAGGGAAAATCTTAAAACTTACATTTCTTCCTCTAACGGCAGGTTAATTATACTCGTCCATTTAGGTATATCGCTTTTTCTTTGTTTACTCACTGTAGATTGTCTGCTTGCTACCACTGAGATTCTTGACGACTTCCTGAATATTCAATAGAAGTCAATTACAATTGACATGCTCAAAACATTCACACAATACAAATACTAGATAAGTACGTAAATAATTCACAAATTTCTAATGACTATTTACTGGTAGATAATAAGAAGAATTATTACACAAACCTTACGTCCACTGTTGGTCTGCTAATCACATTTAGCATGATATCAAAGTCATTGCGATTAACACCAAGAATGCCCAAGCTGACGTTGCGCTCCTTAAAACTTTTCTCTGGTAGCGATAAAGTATCCTCCAGATAACATAGACGGGCGTTCATGCTACATTAGGAATTATTAGTTTTTTAAAGCGCTAAAGTACCCAGAACCGATGTTCATGCATGAAGAGGTTGATGAATGTAGAGAAAGAGAAAGAAGTACGTCTGGATCGAAGCAATAGGTGTACCATACCACGTCTCTGCCTTCTCCAATGGTAGACTGGCGTGATATAAGATAAACGAAGTGAAGTTTGAAGAAGAATAAGTCGATAATAAGACTTAAGTTCTATGTGATGATTTAATGTTGCTAATTATACATGAGTGATGTATTTATTAAGTAGGCAAGCGGTGGTAGCCAAAATTTTACTTAGTGGCATTTAAATATTCTAATCTAGTGACTTATCATTTGCAAACGGTGTAGCAAAATCATCTTGAAAGAAACCCTCTAGTTTTAGAAGAAATTTTAAAGACTCTAGGACTCAGACTATATCATGGGGTTCTTCAAGAAAGGAGTTATAAGGTTTTTAAAGAGTCGGCAACGCCCGAATTACACTCCTGCCCCTCTAGACAAGTGGCATAAGCGATAGTCGAATCGAAAAGTCAAAAAAGCAAATGTATGGGATTTGACGTAAGTTAACGACATTATATCGTAGACTTACGTCAAATCCCATACATTTGTTTTTTTGACTTGTCTAGAGGGTCTGGTGTTGCAAGCGTCTATAGGTAACGGTTACTGCTTACGTAGTATAAAAGAAAAAGTAAAAAAACATGCATTTACGAAAGCCCAACGCAGGCAGGTGGATCAGACATGCCTTTAAAATTTATTTAGACATGTGAGTAATTAATAAATAAATATATTAATTTTTATTTTGCTTGCCACGTAATTACATACCATGACCTGAAGATGAAAATAAACCTTAGAAGACTGAATAATTTACATCACTAAGGCTATTAGTTATACAAGAATTACAATCAGACCGTGGATACTTGATAACTCCAAGACCATAGAGCCTGTAATCAGCTTCTCTCACACAGTGCACCTCGTCCATTAGAGGAGACATTGTAATGACCTTCTTTTTCTTCAGTAAACAGCTACCGTTCAAGATATATTCCTCCCTTTCCGTTAAATCGGCCTGGTGTTCCAACGTTCTGTCCAGGTTATGTTGAGCTAAGTTAAATATATGCGACTTGAATATTCTATGGACTTCTAATTCTAGAACAAAATAAAAATAGATTTCTACAAAGTTGCCGATAGGTAAGTAAGCTAAGCTTGTTCCCCAAAACTTTATTCTTGTTGAAAACATTTATAGATATTCTCCAAGTTGGGATATAAATTCTTTCAAACTGAACAAAACCAGATGAAGCAGTAAAAGTTTATTAAAATGTTATTTTATGTACGTCGATGTTATACCAACTGCTTACGCATGTGGTGCTTACCAATTTGTTTATACTTTTTACGACCTAGTGCGATCCATACTATTTGGATGAGGATTCGCAAAAATGTTTCGAATATTAGTCGTTCTTTTTTCAATAAAGAGCGTGTCTTTTTTTGGAGTCCCATATGATGGTATTTAGCGAATTCGCCAGATCCTGTAATAAACACAACATAATCTTACCCAAATCTATATCAAATGCATATTCTAATAAAATTAAGTGGCAATTGGTAAGACATGTAGCTCGCAAAACCGATATGGCCGCTAGCACAAAAAGACTCACGAACGCTCGACGCACGAACTGAATGATTGCATTTTGCCGTATCAAAAACTTTACTAAGCGTATTGTCCTATGCTTAGTAAAGTTTTTATGGAGCTTATTATTATTCCATGGAACCTTTAATTTCAAACAAAAAATTAAAGGTTCCATGGATGATAAGTCATGGATGAAGGAATGTAAATGACTTTGACTTTGACGTGAGTTTAGTTCCAAGTTAGTGCTTAAAAATATTTACTATGTTTTACCGCTAAAGGAAAGCATTGTAAGTAGACCCACACCCACATATTTTAGAAGAAATTCAATAAGCATGTTTGATCCACCAACCAGCATTAGGCCAGCGTATGTATACCTAACCTAAACCTGAGCCTGAACTTTCTCGGTCTCTTGTCAAAGAAGAGGAGATCTATGCTCAGTAGTGCGACATATATGGGTTTTATTAAATCATTTTAAAATATCTCACCAGTAATCAACGCAGAATACTCTTTACCAATAAGTAAACGCAAACATTCCAAGTTCTGACGGTATACGTCTTCCATCTGATCACTACTTTGAGTACGTATCTTTCCTTCCAGTTCGTCTACATGCCGTGCTTTCATAAGGTCTGTAACCTGATTTGTATTTTTTATTAGTGTGTTCTCTCTTTCCAATAATTATTTAGTTACTAGGAACATTTTTTGGTTCATAAAAGTTCTTTGGAGCATCTAAGAACCTTTATGAACTTTTTTCTCGGAGATTTCTTCGAGGAAAAATGATCATAAAAGATCGCTATCACACATTTCTACCTATTTAGGTAGACTTGTATGATATTCATTTTTTTCATCTTTGCTAGGTCCCACATGTAAAGGGCTAGAAAAAGCCTAAATGGCATATACCAGGCACAATTCCAGACTCCGTGCTGCTACTGAGAATTTTCTAACAAATAACACTTTGATGAATCGATCTGGAATCCAAATCCAGGTCCTCACGATTGCAAATGTTAGCGCAAGATTATACAGTCAGGCCTTCGAGGCAGTGGAGATTAATGAAGTGAAATTCTGAAGACTGTGTGTGTTAAGCTAGATTCACATTAGTGTCGTGTCGTGATGCATCAGAAACCTACCGAAGTTCCTGTTCTATCGCTGACGAAGAGACTGAGAAAAAAGTAGTGTTATTATTAAGTGCATAATACCTGCAAATAATACTGACAATACAGTAACAATGCGCGTATTAGGCGCTCTGATGCAGTCAAATGAAGTAAATGAATCACGACCGGCGTCAGGATCTTTAGTGGAGCAGTAAACAGAACTACATCTTTCACATCCTGCGATACATATACATATATAAGAGTCAAATAGTATTTTAGTGCTAACTACAGTCAGCTCTTTTATTTGCGTGGTATCTGAAATAGTGGATAACATATCGGATTTATACTACGGTTTTGCGCATATGAATTTCTAACCTATGTCCAAATATGTACGTAGATTAGGTTTATACGTAGAGCCAATGTTTAAAGAAAGATAAGAAAGAAGACTGGCCTGTTGGTCTAGTAGATAGTGACTCTGACTGCAAAGCCGGAGGTAGTGGGTTCGATTCCTTCACTGGACAAAACTTTGTGTGATTAATAAATGTTTGTTCAGGGTGTAAATTGTGTCCGTAAATTGTATATATATTTTTTTTATTTTTTTATTAAACTTCATACACAAAATTTATGTATAGGCGGACTTAATGCCTGAGGCATTATCTACCAGTCAACCTTAGGGTGGTGCAGAGAGAAACAAAGTAGATGCATACAAGAAGCCCGGGTGGATTGTATATTTATAAAGTCCCTCGCGACACAGGGCTTGTTGCCCAGTGTACCTTCATACTAAGTGGTGTTCAGTTTTGTTGCCAGATTTCTTAGTTTAGATTTAAAGTATAAAAGCGATCGCACAAGCGAGACGAAATTTTTGTTGTCATCTTCTACGTCTACGTCTTTCTTACTATAATACCATTGCGTACAAAAAAGTGAAACAACTTACCAGAGTCTGCGTTTCCTATTGGGGTCTCTTTAGTAACGAGGCATTGTCACCGTAGATTACAGCATCGGTCAACATCATACGATATGGTTGTAAGAGTGGAGCGAGACTATCCAAAATAAAAATAAAACTTTGCAAAAAAAAAAAAACTTGAAAAAAAAAAGGATACCTAATGATAGATTTTCAGAGATTCCGTGGATTACAGCATCGTTCAACGTCATACGATATAGTTGTAAGAGTGGAGCGAGACTATCTTTACTAATATTATAAATCCTTACAAATATTATAAATGTGAAAGTTTGTAAGAATGGATGGATGGATAGATGGATGGATGGATGTTTGTTACTCTTTCACGTAGAAACTACTGAACGGATCTGGATGAAATTTGGCACAGAGATAGATTATGGTTTGGAATAACACATAGGCATAGACTTTTTGCAGCGATAACCGACATCCACGCGGGCGGAGCCGCGGGCAACAGCTAGTCCAAAATTAAAAAAAACTTTGCAAAAAAAAAACTTTAAAAAAGGATACCTAATGACAGATTTTTAGAGATTGCCAATAATATAGCAATGACGTTTTATTATTTACGAGTTAACATACCTGTAAAGTGACAACATCTGTAGGACCGTATTTTCGTTGAATACGTTTTCTAAACCGTTGCTGAAAGTAAAGGTTATTTACTTACGGTACACAAGACATACAGACAGACTAATCGAATTATTTACCATCTGCTAACGCTGAGGGAAACATAGTGAGGAAGCCCATGTGTATATCTTAATATATATATTTCTTGTGTGCGTGTGTATGTGACTGAACTCCTCCTAGACGGGTGGACCGATTTTGATGAAATTTTGTGTGTGTGTTCGGGTAGGGCCCTGGATGGTTTAGATTCACAATTGGACCCGGTAGGTGGCGCTGCTGTCGGTATTTCAGCTTTTTCCGGCAGAACGACGTCTGCCAGGTCCACTAGTAAAAGTGTATATTTTATACTACCAAGGTGGCAAACAAGCATACGGCCCGCCTGATGGTAAGCAGTTACCGTAGCCTATGGACGTTTGCAACACCAGGGGTGTCACTCACGCGTTGCCGACCCTTTAAAAACCTTATAACTCCTTTCTTGAAGAACCCCAAGCTATATTCCTTGGGAAAACCTCGGCGTGTCTGATCCATCATTATCCATTTACACTGCCTTGGAGGTCCAGTATACGCAGCTATGCGCCTGCTGTGCATGAGGGGGTTCGATTCTCACACAGGACCAAACTTTGTGTGATCCACAAAGAGTTGTTCTGAGTTTGGGTGTAATTTGTGTCCGTTAATTGTATGTTTGTAAAGTCCCCCGCGACACAGAGCTTGTTCTCTAGTGTGGGAGTTGCTTTTTAAAGAGAAAGAGAATCAACCCGCATTAGGCTTGCGTGGGTAGATTAGGGCCTTTTGCCCCATAGCCCCTTTTGTTAGAGGAGAGGAGGATCGTGTCCAGCATTGGGACTATAGTGTGGCCATTAGTGCTGTGCACTCCCTGAGGTATGCACGGCGAGGTGGGGGGCGAAGAAAAAAGTGCATGAGTTCACATGAGGTCGATACATGTCGGACAGATCTTACGATATCAGTTTGCATTTCTAAGGCAAGACTTGTGGCGGGACGTTGCGTTGGTCGGAGGCTATCTATCTGTAATATATACTTACTTTGTTGATTAAAATGTAACCCAAATATACTCATATTTTATTAAAAATATGCAGGTGATAAATAAGAATTGAAAGTTATAATTCACAACAGGACTTGTTTTATTAAACATTTTTTATATTTACAAACAATTATATATTCTAACGAAAGTTATTCTGACATAGATTCTGTTTCAACTTCATCTTCCATTTCGTCATCATCTTCATCTTCCTCTTCGCCACCGGAACTTGAATCAGAGTCTTGCAAATTTATTATGAATGAATCGATAACATTATCGAACCTACTATCGCGACTCCAGTAATCATTTTCATTTTTCTGGACATGATCGTCGCATTTCTGCCATTTTTCCGCCGTGAATTCCGAAAACAATTTATCCAATAAGATTATCTTTTCGTCTAGAGAAGAATTAATATAGTTTTGGGCTATGTTGTTTTTAATATCAGCCCAGACCAACTCGATTGGATTTAAATCTGGATGGTACGGAGGTAAACGCAGAACAGTGTGTCCACTGGCTTTCAGGAGTTCGTCAATACTATACACGGGTTCTTTTTGTGTATTTTTGATAAGAAGTAGCAGTTGAGCCTTTGACATGGTTCCTGAAAATTCTACATTATGGCGTAGCAACCAGTTCTGCATTTCACTTTTGATGCTTGATATAGTTGGTTTCTTCTCAATCTGAACGCTGTGGTAAGACGCGTTGTCCATTACAACCACAGAATTCGGCAGCAACTTATCTTTTAACTTTTCATCTACCCACTTATAAAAAGTAGGTCCGCTCATATCTCCATGATAGTCACCGGTTCTAGCATCGTATTTGAATATAGTCAATGTATCATCCACTAAGCCATTTCGACACCCAGCGTGGAGTATTACTAGTCGCCGTCCTTTCCCAATATCAGCATGAATACCGGGTTCTGACGATGATTGCCAACATTTGCTGGCATGGTGACTGGCGTTGATGTATGTTTCATCAAGAAAATATATGTTTCGGTTTTCCGTTCTGTAATTTCTGATTTGTGTAAGATATTTTTTTCGCCACACTGTAATATTAGGCTGCTCTATAAGGAGATGTCTCTTTGATTTGCATTTTTTGTAACGGTAGCCCATTTTGTGTAAAAGCTGTCTTAAATATTCCCGTCCACAATTCAATATGCCATCCTGTCTCAAACTTGATATATAGTAACTTACGGACACTTGGTATTTTTTTTTCAACTTCGTAAAACTGATGAATTTTTCTTCTGATAACTCCAAGGTCAAAATCATCCACAACGTGTTTTTTCTTTAGAACTTTTGGTTTTTTTGGCGATTGAAATTTTAATTGGCTTGAATTTTCAATTGATAAATAACCCGCAGAAATCACATTATGTACGGTTCTTTTGCTGTATCCCGTAGCCTCCGCAACGATTTTAGCAATATTCACGTCATTTTTAAATTCAAAGCTTTCTTTGTCTGCTTTTCTTTTCTTAAAATATTCAGCCACCTTAAAAATGACAGTCTTCATATCACGAGATAACGCACGACCCATCTTTGAATATTTATCTCGTGTGTGTCTGACATAGACAGTCCGATACAAATAACACTACCTGCCGTCACAAGCGTTGACGGCGCACTGACAGCGCAGCAGCCGATTCTAACCCCCCCGTCTCACCGCGCGCATACCTCAGGGAGTGCACAGCACTAATGGTCATACTATAATATGGGTTACTATCTATAGTAACCAATAAAATAATATATAAATATCTATAGTAATCAGGTCTACCTGATTTTGACCTATTACAATATATGTATACCAATTACATAATAGTAAATTAAAAACACGCGTCCGTGTCTTCTAAAGCTTACTTCAACTAGTCTAGTACTATGATCAAATTGGTCAGGGGGCGTGGCTAAGCGGAGTGATTTTTAAAAGAGGTAGGGCACCATACGAGCTTTATACGCCATAATAGCTATTTTTAATAACTAACTGGGGTAGCCTCATTATATTTTAAAGCAACTAATAGATACAATAAACCATTTTATTATTTATTTATTATTATTTTATTACTAGCGAGCAAGCCCGACTGGGGAAGGACCTCTACCTTACAGAAAACCACAACCAAATAACTACACACAGCGGTGTAGTCGTGTTCCTGGGGTTAGTACAGGTCTCTAGCGCTTATTTAGGGAAGCGTTTTGAAAGAAACGTTTTCCTATCTCAGGGATATTATATTTTAATTTTTTTTTACACCAGGGGTGTAAAAAAAACTTTAAAAATGGGTCGGCAACACGCAAGTGATACCTCTGGTATTGCAAGCGTGCATCTGGTAAGAGCTTAACAACAGGCGGGCCGTATGCTTGTTTGTCACCCAAGTAGAATAAAAAAAATGATAAGCAGGATTAAATTTAATTAGTAAGTCCTAAGGGGACAAAAACCAACTAACTGCTATAAAATTGTATAGGGATTTTACGTGGCCTCAATGAATAATATGCCTACCTGTTCGTGTAAGTCAATGTCTTGCCTAAATTCTACAGAGCCAAGAAGACCAGTTGTCATAGGGATGTCTTCACATACATCGGGGATGTTACTGCCAATAAAAAATGAATTTTAGTTATTATTTTAGGAAATTAATTAGAAACTATATTGACCTACACAATAAAAAAGGAATATTGAGTCGGCCAAAACGTAAAATATTAGTAAGAAAAAAGCATGTTCGGGTACAGTTTTTGTACTACCTTTTAAACATCAATTCATTTGAGTTTTCATCCCAATACCATTGCGCGCTTTCATACAAATGGAATATTTCATCGTCGTCGTCATCATATTCTGTTGCGCACATAATTATTTAAAATATTCAAATTAATAAATAAAAATTCTATAAAATATAATCTCAATTCACAAAGTGTAAACAAAAATAAACACAATTCGGTGCCGCAAAATTTGGCATAGATACAAAAAGCATAGCGCATAAATATTTTAAAAATAAGTTTTATATGGGCTGCTGCAGACTAAAACTACATAGGCATCTCGGTGACTGACCTCTAAAATACGTAAGTGCAATAATTTATTACCTACTATGGAACTAATAAAGCAGGTAATAAAATGACAGTTTCCTAGGTATAATAAATATAATCGAATATAAGCTTTTTGATTAAAAATTCTCTACTAGACGTTACTGATAAAATTATGTGAAGCCTATCGTGATAAGCTTATCGAGGAATTGGAATTCAGTGCATAAACACCCTAATTCTGTTCATAAATATGGTCACGCAAGAACTCACAAGAACGTATCCTGCACCAAGTGTCCCTCTCATAGTTTTCTTTAATGCTATCAGAATATGAGGCAAGAACGTATTCTGTATTCAGTCTTCTCTCTAAATATTATGCATTCGCTTCAGTTTGCCTATTGCCTACCTATTGAGTAAGAAAAATTGTTTCCACTTACAAGCTCGTAGTACCTAATCACATTTAACAAGTTATATATTTAAGGCGTAGGGACTTGAATCGATGTATTTTACTGTAGAATAAAATATGAGGTGTTTATCAGAGCAAAGTACAGGTTAGGGTTGCCAAATTTAAATTATATATTTTACCTATAGTGGCAGAGTGCAGACCTGTATCTCCTCTACTAATAAACTCAAAATTATTTTATTTATTTAGGTTAACAAGTAACTCTTATCAAGGTCATAAATTATGAATGTAACAGGTAAGCCAAAAATACGATCTTAGCGAATTTACCTACGCTTGAAAACGAAATTAATGATTAGACTTCACTTTTTTAAAGACAATTCCCACTCTAGACAACAAGCCATGAGTTGCGGTGAGTTTACAAACGTACAATTAACGGACGCATAGTACATAAAATTTTGTGCCATATCAGAATCGAACCCACAACACTCAACTCGGAGCTAGTGGCGAAGTAGCCATCTTCATTACTAGACCATACGTGGAGTCAATCTAGATAGATAGAAGTACCAAGCAAAAATACAACAGTTTAATATAGTTAGTTGTACAATAGGCGGTCTTATCACTTAAAGCGATCTCTTCCAGACAACATTTCTGTAGAGTAAGGTAAGGTAGTTTGTGGTGTACATAATTACTTACTTAAATAGTATACATACACACATATAATACATCTATTGCGAATTATTATAGTGACAACCCTAAGCAAAGGCTAAGGGTGTACTTTGAAAGCGTTTGGTGGACCGTGATCAAGACTCATTCGGCCGGCAGTGAACATGGGTCCTAACGAGTTCATACGCCACCGATGTAGTGGAAACTCGGGCAAGGGCGAAACCGTATTATTAGATACAAACAAGAGTTCCATGAAATTGGATTATATTAATATTTGAGGTTAACAAGGTCAGTAATTATTTGATTGATTTTCAGATACGTTTTTAGGTTAATTTAATTTAATGTACCTATTGCTTAAATGGAAGGTGGTGGTGATTTTGGATCAGCTTGAGTAATTGTTTAGAGAAGAACTATATAAGTAAATATGTCCGACTGGGTAAGGACCTGCGCGTTACGGAAGACCACAGTCAAATAACTATGCGCAGGGGTATCGTTGCAGTCCAATGTTCATCCGAAACATATTTAATAGTGACATTTTCCTTAAGCCAGGGTTACCCATAACTGGCATGGACAGCCGCTGGGTAAACCACTGATGTCATATCAGATTCCGGTGGTCCACTCACGTAAGCGGGTGTAGGTGCTTTAAAAGGCGTCATGGCAAGGCCGGTGGGTGTTAGGTAGGCAGAGGCTCTACTCCTTAGGAAAAGATGTGATGCTATGATATTATTTTCAAGGAATTTATTGTAATATTTATTTTTTTAATACTACTTGGGCGGCAAACAAGCATACGGCCCGCCTGATTAAGCAGTTACCTAAGACTTGCAATACCAGAGGTATCACTTGCGTGTTGCCAACCCAATTTTTTTATACCAAGGCTTTAAGGATGGAGTAGGATAGGAATACGTTTCTTTCAAAACGTATCCCTAAATGAGCGCTGGAGACCTGTACTTACACACAGGAACACAACTAAACTGCTGTGTGTAGTTATTTGGCTGTGGTCTTCTGTAAGGTGGAGATCCTTCCCCAGCAGTGCCGTAAATAGCCCTTTTTGCGCCCTGTGCGAGCTTCTATAACTGCGCCCTTCTTTTTTTTTATACTACCAAGGTGGCAAACAAGCATACGGCCCGCCTGATGGTAAGCAGTTACCTTAGCCTATGGACGTTTGCAACACCAGGGGTGTCACGCTCGCGTTGCCGACCCTTTAAAAACCTTATAACTCCTTTCTTGAAGAAACCCATGCTATAGTCTCTTGAGAAAACCTCGGCAGGGAGCTCATTCCACAGCGTAATCAGTAATCGTACGTGGTAAGAAATTCCTCTGGAATCTTACGTTACGGCATGTTTGAGGTGCTAGGATGTGAGAATGAACTCCCTGTCGGTGGCGAGAGGTGCGTTGATAAAATGTGGCCGTGGGCATCATCTCGATATTATAAGTACCCTAGAGCGATACTATGTATAGGCCATTTCTTTCATGGTGATAAAATAAAGCACAAGGAACTTAGTGATGGTGGACCAATTATCTAATATTTTAGAAGAATTTTTTTTTTTAAAGAACTGATGTGGTCAAACAAGCAGACAAGCCATCTCATGTTAAGTGGACCCTTCACCTATTATACCACCCACTGTGTCTCACTCACTAAAACTCAAACGCAAGGTCACTAGTGCAAATGCGTTGCTTACCCTGATGCTTAAGATTTAATTTTTGGGCCACTATGGTCTTCATACTTCTATAATAAAATAACACCCTGCAAAGTTTCAGTAAACTGGAAATTAATTTAACTTTAAATACCTACTTGGTATGGTTGAGTTTTGAATAAGGAAGGTAGCATATTATAAATTGCGTTTAAGTATGAATTGGTGAAAAAACGTTCATTCGAAAATATTTGCAAGATTATTCACAACTAACCAATACACAAATTTGAAACAAGATTCAAAAAGAGGAAGAAATTTCCTAAAAAAAGTCTTGACTCTCGGAATTGTAGGACTAATATTTCTAATTTTTCCAGAGGGTTGAAAATACGGACCTTTAATGAATAAAATAGTATTTAAACTTATTAAATATAAAAATAAAAAATTGAAAAAATTCAGACGCCTACAGGACAGATCAATGAACAATAATCCGTTGTCTAAACATTTTTATCGCGATTAATAAAATAACGAAAATTGATAATTTTCGTTATTTTATTAACAATTTACTAAGATGAAAAATTTTAAAGCTTTATAATATTACTTTTTATAATATTAGTATTAATCCGTATGCTTGTTTGCCACCTTGGTAGTATAAAAAAAAAAAAAAAACCGTTTTCTTATGATCAGAAGGTACTTAAAAATAATTTTTAATATTTTTTATCTCCAATTGTTTAAATAATTGTTATAAACAAATGCGTTGTTTATAAAATAATTTAAAATTTTCTTTTCAATGTTTAATAAAGCTTTATAATTTTTCATCTTAGTAAATTGTTAATAAAAAAACGAAAATTATTATTTTTTTAATTTTTCTACGCGAATTTATTTTAAGGCCTTTGAGAAATAGCTCCACGAAAGGAAAAAATCTCAGAAAATAGTTTAACAATTATCGCACTTGCAATGTTAATGTTCATGCTACAAAAAATGTTAATTAATTAATGGATAACTTATCGAAAAATCGCGATACAATTTTTTTGACCACGGATTATTGTTCATTGATCTGTATTGTAGGCGCCTGAATTTTTTCAGTTTATTTATTAAAGGTCCGAAAGGGGCGTGGCTTGCGCAAGCCGGAGTACTCGTTTTCGGGCGTATTTCAACCCTCTGGGAAAATTAGAAATATTGGTCCTACAATTCCGGGAGTCAACTTCTTTTAGGAAATTTCTTCCTCTTTTTGAATCTTTGAATTTCAAATTTGAAAAATCTTCATTAGTTTTTGAGATATTTGCAAAAAACTAAACCCCCCTTTTGTAGTTGTTAATAACTTTTGCAATTTTTGCAAGCGGAACTTTATTTTTTTCAAAAATCATCTAGATGCCATTTCGAATCGAATGACACCTCAATCATAATTTTCTGAGACTGCTGAAAAAAGTTGACCAAAAAGGCACTTGTTGACTAGACTAATTGGGAAACATCTCTTTTAAATCTAGTTCGACTATAGCTTTAAAAAGACCCAGACTTGAATTATGGTCACATTTATCAAATAATATAGTCGTTTCACCTTGACTCTTTAAAGTGTCTAATTCAGCCCAAAATTCAGTAGCAATAGCGGCATGTTTTTTTAGTACATAAATACGCCCGTGCGCTGCAAAAAAAAATGAGCGCGATGTTTGGTCTAATTTAATAGACTTTTTTGATGATACTGGGATGTAGGTACGTATGTGTTGGAATCGAGCACTAGGGGCGCAGCGGGAACTTATCAGGAGCTAACCGAAAAAATAATAGTCCTATCTGGTCTGGCCATTCTTGCGCCCTGCAGAGTCTACGCCCTGTGCCTGGGCACCGGTGGCACCGCCCTATTTACGGCACTGTTCCCCAGTCGGGCTTGCTCGCTAGTATGGTGCCCTGCCTCTCTTGGGACTCTTACTCCCATCTGTGTGTATACTAAGACGAGCAGACAACTGGTAAACGTACTAATATATTATTACTATATACAAGTTATAGATAAATTATACCCAAACACAGAATAACCAATAA
Source organism: Trisateles emortualis (assembly GCA_947095525.1). Classification (NCBI taxonomy): domain Eukaryota; kingdom Metazoa; phylum Arthropoda; class Insecta; order Lepidoptera; family Erebidae; genus Trisateles; species Trisateles emortualis. Next base: position 10,468,029 of record OX352736.1, on the reverse strand, counting down.
TTTTCATCACACAAAGGAAGGGCACAAAAGGAGGACAATTGTCCTGGATTTGAACCCCACAACTCGGCTTAGCAGGGTCACTAACCACTAGACCAACAGGCCAGTCATAATAATATGCAATAATAAAATTATTACACTAACATTAAAAAGTAAACAAATTTTAAGTACCCTTTCACCACGCCACGTAGCGACAGCATCTTATAACAACAACTATGGTGGTAGTCAATGAACTCATAATATAAAATACCAGCAGCTAGTCCCAGCTTTGCACGGTTGAATATTTATTTAGTTCTCGAAGGTATTCCAAGTTGCCTATGTTACTCAGTGATAATATAAATCGACTGGTCAAGGATGGCTTAGAGCAATCCAGTAGCTTTTGAGTTTATTCGTTACAAACAAAAATAATGACAATAGTATTTTTGGGGCAACTCACACACATTGCCATCTGATTCCAAACTAGGCAGAGCCTGGACATGGACAGAAAAAACAAAAAAGACATATAAAATAAGACGTTTATGCCTCAAAGCTGTGCCAAATAGGTCCAGTTCAGCATAGGTCTAAATATCCAAGTTGATGTTCGACGCTGATTTTCAACTGAACCTCAAATATGGCAACCAGACAACTGATAAACATACTTATATATTTCTTAATACATATATATATATAGAAAAATAGCACCCAGACACAGAACAAACATTTATGCTCATCACACAAATATTTGTCCTGGGTGGGCATCGAACCCACGACCTCCGGCGTAGCAGTCAAAGTTACTAACCAATAGACTAACAGGCCATCAATATTAGTGTAGACTAACTAAAACCGGCCATGCTGTGGCTCAGAAAGATATACCCCTACTTGGAATTCTTTAACTTCGTGGGCTTTCAATTTTCACGCGGAACTGTAATCCTTTTTCCAAAAATTAAAATAGCCTTAGTTACTCCTCGTAGCATCAGTTATCCAGTGAAACTTCTGTTGAAATTGACCTATTGAAATTATCTCAAACAAACAGACAGAAAGACAGACAGTCAAAAAAAACATTTGGATCCACCAGCAAATCGAAGAGGAAAAAAACCTTAGGATCCACCAGTGGATTGAAGAGGAAAAAAATCCCTGGATGCATTAGTGGAGCGTCGACGGTGGATCGTAGTGGTATGAGGCCTATTTTTGGTCTAAGTGCTGTGCCGTTATTACAAATAGACACTTTAATTTTATTTATTTGTATAGACAGACAAGACAAGATAACACAGACAAAATTATCCTACTAATATTATAAAATATGCGAAAGTTTGTAAGAATGGATGGATGGATGGATGTCTGTTACACTTTCACGTAAAAACTACTGAACGGATCTGGATAAAATTTGGCACAGAGATAGATTATGGTCTGGAATAACACATAGGCTACTTTTTACAGCGATAGCGGGCAACAACTAGTTTATCATAATACAGTGTTTAAGCTAGCAGTACACATTTATTATCCCATTCTGATGCTATTCACGGAGGGATCCAATCAAAGTTGCAACTCCATCGACGTACAAACTGCAATATTATATGTATAACTAAGACTATATCATCCTGGATTAGGATAAAGCGTATTTATGAAACGTGGTCTTGTATGATGTAGTCTTTGACGATAATTTTATTATGAAGTTTATGAAAGTTGGCGGTCGTTAATTAGTTGTATGGCTGTATGTGAAAATGGCGACGTAAAATGGCATGATTTGTTTTCTTTCAGGTAGGTAAGTAAGGAGGTTTGTTGTTGCAATTGACTGCACGGCTTAAGTGGTTACCTCGCCATTTACTACTGAGCGGCGAGTTGTGGGTTTGATCCCCATATAAGACAATAATTTGTGTGATCCATAAATGGTTGTCCCGAGTCTAGGTGTACGTTGTGTCCGATAATTGTGTGTTTGTAAAGTCCTCCGCGATATAGCGCTTGCTCCCTAGTGTGGGAGTTGTCTTTTAAAAAATGTGAAAAAAAAATAGTTAAGTATTTTCGCTGGTACTATAAATAGATGTAAATATAAAGTGACTCAGCCAATTCAGGAGACAGGGTACCATGAAAGCGTGCATGTCCAATTTTATTAGGTAAGTTCCTTAAAAAAAGCTGTTACTTACTCACTCAACGCAAGGAACACAATTACAACACTATAATTGGTTATTTGGCTGTGTTCTTCTGTGAAGTGGAGGTCTTTCGCCACTCATGTAGCTTCATTACTTGTATCTATCTCGCTTACGAATGAAGAAGAAGGCAAACATGCATACGGCCTGCCTGATAGTAAGCAGTTACCGTAGCCTACGGACGCTTGCAACACCAGGGATATAACTCGCGCGTCGCCGATCCTTTAAAAACCTTATATCTCCTTTCTTGAAGATCCCCATGCAATAGTATCTCGGGAAAACCTGGGCATTCCACAACCTAATCGTACATGGGAGATAATTTCTAAAAACTCATAATAAATAATAGACTGGCCTGTTGGTCTAGTGGTTAGTGACTCTGGCTGCTACGCCGGAGGTCGTGGGTTCGATTCCCACCCAGGACAAATCTTTGTGTGATGAGCATAAATGTTTGTTCTGTGTCTGGGTGTTATTTATGTATAATATGTATGTATTTAGAAATATATAAGTATGTTTATCAGTTGTCTGGTTTCCATAGTACAGGCTCTGCCTAGTTTGGGATCAGATGGCAGTGTGTGAGTTGTCCCAACATAATATATATTATATTATATATTTCAAGGATGTCAGTGTAGTTTTTTTAAATTTGGGATATGCGAATATTCGATGGTAACTTATCAGTAATTAAATTATAAGAAGGGTTATTGTTTTTGTGTCAGTTAAGACACTTACACGTGGAGTAGTCTTACACGTGACGGTAGTGATAAAGATAAGGACAATTTGATGCCTAAAACTCGTGTAGATAATGAATGGGTTTCATACAAGCAAACTAGCCCGGATGCGGAATTACCTTCACCTTACAGAATACCATACCCAAATGACTGTACTACTAATACTAACACTATAATAGGATTTACTTTAAATGGTATAATCCGAAAGCCTTGTTTAGTTAACTCGCCATTTATAACTTGCGTGGCATATTGTAGATTAGGTATCAAGAGACAAAAAAAATGTCTGATTTTTCCAGTCTAGGTGTTTTTTGTATCCATAATTACAATGTTATCAAAGCTTTTTGTGATACAGTAACAGGTAAATGCCTAATTCCTAATACAGAAAACGTTAAATTATTACCTCAGCCGAAAGACTGACTGAAAGGTTGACTGCTGGATATGACCTTCCCAAAGGATATCTACAGCATTCGGTACTGAACTGACCTTGTCTATCGGTTGCTTGCAGCTTCACCAGATTAGTCCACCTTGTTGCAGGCCTACCAATACTGCATCTATCAGTTCATGGTCGCTACATCAGAATGATTGGTGCAGAAAGGCAATTGCGACTGGAGCAGAAAGATTCCAGAGATTAATTGGAAATACGCAGGAGCCCAACATATAATTCACAAGATGGTTTTTCCCGTATTCTAACACGGGGCAATACTTTGTATGATCTAGATCTGACCATCCCATCAGACCCGCGTGGTGTTTTTGGAGAGGTGACCTTTACCCTTTAAAACTCCTGTACAATATTTTATTACTATAATGTTCCCTGTGACCCAGAGTTTGTGTGTCCCCTAGTGCGTCTTTTAAAAGAAGAAAAACAAGAAAAAATAAATCACGCATATCCACATTTAAATTACAGTACAGACACAGCAACAAAAAATCTGATCTAATTCCTTACACGAGGGTTATATTCAATAAATATTCGCATAATATCTGACAAAAAACCAGACGAAATAGATCGTTTACAGACATTGAGTTATTGGCCTTGTACCTACTTATGTCAATAAAGACGTAGACATCAAATACGACGACGACGTTCGGTATCAGTCCAATTTATATGTCATCATTACCCAGTAGGCACCTCACGCGATCGATACAATACTTCAATAGTAGAACAAACTCTGCCTCTATTTTTATAATGGCTGTATCAGCTATTTCTGTGAAAAGAGAATATGAAAAACTAATAAATGTGAAGCCAGAAGACATTAAAAAAATTATGGAGTGGTTAAAAACGCAGTTGCACCTTCCGTATCAGTATATTTCTGGTAAATATTTTTTTGTATATTATTAACTGGCTTCGGCTGTGTGGATTTTTGAAACGTTTCCTAAATAAAATAATAGAATAAAGCCTGTATACTATCCTCATGTATAAGCAATAACGATGTAAAGTTTGATCAAAATCCGTTAAGTAGTTTTTGCATAAAAGAGTAAAAGGCATTCTCACAAACTTTCGCATGTGTATCGAATATTAGTAGGATTTAAGAACTTATTGCACAAAATATATGACGTGTTTAAAAATGGCGGATTTTATGCTGGAGGCATTCTATACCGATTAAACTTTCTGTGATGCGTAAATAAATCTCGGTGTCTATTTAGGTACATTCGAATTAAAATAATTTTACGAATCATTAATTTTACTAAATAATTTGTATAAGTATCTATTTATTTTTATATTGACACTAGTGGCCAGCTTCGACTTCGTCCGGGTTAAACTATTTCAGTGCAACTTTTTTTTTTTTTACATAAGAACTTTCTCCTGACATTATCAAACACAACAAAAAACGCGTGATGCCGTCACCAAGGGAAATAGGAATTAATTTTTATATATAAAGATTACTAGACATAAAATAATAAATATATCTTATAATAAATGCATTTTAATAAATATAAATTTACTTATAATTTAGTAATGTCTTAATGCTATTAAAGTTAACAAACCTTATTTATCTATTTATGCTCTCTGTCATCAGTTCAGCGTTCAGCGTTCAACTATGCGCTATTGTTTTCATTATTCATAAGTGCCCAGTTAGACTACGAGTAAGTATTTTAATAAAACACCGACGGTAATTATTAATACAATATAATTTATTTAAATATTACTGCACTACATATGTATATTTCACTAGGTACATATACTCTATAATACTACTGCTTACACCATTCCAAACTCAAACCCAAAAAGACCCGTTTCGTGTCTGATCCCTCCGTTTTATATCTTGACAGCGCGCGCAACCTACCGATGCGTTCACAATATGTTGCCAGTGCGTAGAAATAAGTAATCTACCGATATCTAGTAATAATTTTAATCGTAACACCTAACATTCGTCCATCCTGACCTCATAGGCATGTCCTCATGCACGCGAAATAAATAACATCTAGTCGGTAAGGTACGCGTGTCGTCAAAAAAAAAATCATTTCTTTCACAAGATAATTAAGAGAATAGTTACATGTAAAAGCAACTTAACCTAAACTATTTTCAAACAATTACATATTTTGAAAATAACATATACAGCTTTTATATAAAGTATGAATCACACAAATCATAAGACCTATTGTGTCCTACAAAATTTTAGCTATGAATAAGTCCAATTCATAAACTCATCCATTTTTACGAACTGGACACATTCTTTAAAGTTTAGTGTGGTACACCTCGCCAGCCCTGACACAAACCCATCAATTCTTGTGACAAAAGCGTACGAAAAGACAAACAGTGAACCCATCAATTCTCACCGTTATGTCAATGCTCCACACTAACTTATTAGCTAATAATCTTACAAATAATTTTGGAATAAGTCCGGTTTGCTATTAAGTAAGAACTACATAAATCATAAGTATAGACCTATTTTGCCTAACAAAATCTTAGCTACGAATAAGTCCAATTAATAAACCCATCCATTCTTACGAACTGGACACATTCTTTAAAGTTTAGTGTGGTACACCTCGCCAGCCCTGACACAAACCCATCAATTCTTGTGACAAAAGCGTACGAAAAGACAAACAGTGAACCCATCAATTCTCACCGTTATGCCAATGCTCCACACTAACTTATTAGCTAATAATCTTACAAATAATTTTGGAATAAGTCCGGTTTGCTATTAAGTATGAACCACATAAATCATAAGTATAGACCTATTTTGCCTAACAAAATCTTAGCTACGAATAAGTCCAATTAATAAACCCATCCATTCTTACGAACTGGACACATTCTTTAAAGTTTAGTGTGGTACACCTCGCCAGCCCTGACACAAACCCATCAATTCTTGTGACAAAAGCGTACGAAAAGACAAACAGTGAACCCATCAATTCTCACCGTTATGTCAATGCTCCACACTAACTTATTAGCTAATAATCTTACAAATAATTTTGGAATAAGTCCAGTTTGCTATTAAGTATGAACCACATAAATCATAAGTATAGACCTATTTTGCCTAACAAAATTTTAGCTACGAATAAGTCCAATTAATAAACCCATCCATTCTTACGAACTGGACACATTCTTTAAAGTTTAGTGTGGTACACCTCGCCAGCCCTGACACAAACCCATCAATTCTTGTGACAAAAGCGTACGAAAAGACAAACAGTGAACCCATCAATTCTCACCGTTATGCCAATGCTCCACACTAACTTATTAGCTAAATATCGACTACAGGCACTCACCCGTAGCGAATCTCTCTTATGACTAAACATCGACTACAGGCACTCTCACCCGTAGCGACTATCTCTTATGACTAAACATCGTCTACAGGCACGCTCACCCGTAGCGAATCTCTCTTATGACTAAACATCGACTACAGGCACTCTCACCCGTAGCGAATCTCTCTTATGACTAAACAGCGACTACAGGCACTCTCACCCGTAGCGACTATCTCTTATGACTAAACATCGTCTACAGGCACGCTCACCCGTAGCGAATCTCTCTTATGACTAAACATCGACTACAGGCACTCTCACCCGTAGCGAATCTCTTATGACTAAACAGCGACTACAGGCACTCTCACCCGTAGCGACTATCTCTTATGACTAAACATCGTCTACAGGCACGCTAACCCCTTGCGAATCTCTCTTATGACTAAACATCGACTACAGGCACTCTCACCCGTAGCGAATCTCCCTTATGACTAAACATCGACTTCAGGCACTCTCACCCGTAGCGACTATCTAGAAAAAGAGAAAACTATTTATTTTCATAAACAAATGACGCACAACACACAATAAACACACATTTAGACAATGGACATCAAAACAATACCTAATAATAATTAGTGTGGCGTACGTCACACGCATGCAAAAAATGGCCACCGCTCAATATAATGTGTAGACTCTTTGCTGTTTGCCCTTAAATCTTTTCAATAGGTATCAAGTCTATCTTTGTATAAGGTATCGTCAATTAGTAAAAGAGTCAGAGGTCACTCTATACAGCATATTAAAAGCTTAAGGGGACATGCGCCCATAACAATGTGTAGGTACTCTGCAATATTATGCTAACTGAGATTCCGCCAAAGCGTCTTGTCGCAACTATTAACTAACGTAAATAGCGAGTTAGTTGTCTAAGGAAAACCTTAAATAAACTTTTCAAAATAGGAGGTTAGGTCGTTTAAACTTTCTATTTTGTGCTAATAAAAATAAGTAGCGTTATCGAACTATGTACTTTTTTTTTTTTTTTTTATTCAAGACAACTAAGAGCAGAGTGCCACTAATAACTTGATTTATTATCTTAAAATCAACACAATCTAGATTATCCATAGCCCAGCAATGTCCAGTTTCTTAATACGTGCATCCCCGCGGGGATCACCCAAGTCACTCCATGACTTGATAGTATTTTGGTACTGTACAATCATCATGTAAACCCAACTTTTACACTATGTCATCAAAAGTTCTGTCTCATTTAGTTCTTTTACAATTTCATCAGTCACACTCTTTTTCCTGGCATCTATTACATACGCTCTAAGTAGTCTCGCTTCTTTACATTTAATTCAAACAGAAAACGGTTTTTAAACTTTTAAAGATAATAAATCAAATCAGACAATTCAAGTTAGATAACCAGAGCCATGTACCATTCGTCTCACAAATCAATGCGACTACTTACATACTATGTCAGCTTTAAATGACCTCGAGTTACCTCTAATGCCACAGATCTCGTAGCCGAACAGCGTTCCTAGTCACTTACGTACGTCCCTCTAAGTGGAAACTGCACTCGTATGCATCAACTCTGACTACACACTATGCTCCTGATAAACTACGACCTCCGCCAGAGCTACACGCACTTTGTGCACCCACGGACTACTCGAGTTTCCTCAAGAGACACCGATTTCTATCAGGCTACGACTGCGTAATAACTACTGGTATAGTCGACACTTATTACGACTATTATAGCACTACTCGAGCCACACAACAAATTCTCCCATTATCAATCGGGTCACAATGTACTTGTACCTCAATCGCGACTGCTACATGACCTTCTGGCATCTTTCACAATAAATCGTGTACGTACTTGCAAGTTCGCATGGAATTCAATACGCATGGATAACATCTCAGCCTAATGATATTCGGGTCATTCTCAGAAAAAGTGTACATTTTAAATTTGTAACGAAACTGATGCATAACGATACTGATGATCGGTGTAACAAAACTGATATCATTACCACAATGAATCGTAGAAACACTAAAAAATAATAATTTTATTTAAGATTCTGAGTAATAAAATGTATTTCAATACAAATTCTGGACTCAAATAGACCTATATTGCAACATTCAAACTTAAATTAATTGTTCAAAACTAATAACAAAAATCTTTGAATAATTAAAGTTTCTATTCAAAGTTTTTTTTTTTTTTTTTTAATAATTTAAAATAAGATTTGATAACAATATCGCATTATTTCAAAAGAAATAACTGTATTTATGACTAAAGATACAAACAAAGATGAATAAAAATACTTGCCATTATACTTAATTTTTCAATTTAATTTCGTATTATTTAAACAAAAGTGCTAAATGTACAATTTCTATGGTTATGACCCATTCGCGTCTAATAATTCCTTTACTATGTTACGAATAACTCGTACGTTCGTCCGCAGGAATCCTATACGGTCGTTGCTGTACTGTACGATTTGGATCAATCAATCGAATTTTAAGTTACCTCGCGTAGTAGGCATGCAGCTAATAAAGACTCTTACCTGTCTACCTGTGTAAAGGAAAATAATAATGGTTCCGAAAATCAAATTAATCTCCAGCGATCTGTGGTCGACTATTATTCTAATTAACCAGCGTTATAATGAATTACCGACAAAACCCAAAACATAAACGAAAAAAATATCCAATTTAACAACAAATAAGAGCATGATCAAGTTAGATTTTCTCCTAAAAAAAATATATTTATCTTCGATTTACCAAACTGAACGTCCGGATAGAATACTGAACTTCCGATAAAATCATTGTAGCCGTGCGACTAAATTACCAGATGAGCGACTAGAAATTCATGTATTTGCTACCAGAAACGAGATGCTATCAGTCAAGTCAAGTAGGTTAGGTTAGAACTGTAACCCCAACAACGCGCACGGCCGGCGAAGCGCTAATTTTGATAGATTGTTTTCGCCCTCAGTTTTCCGCTTACTTAGTATTTCTGTACGCCATATTCAGTAATTTTGTCACCCATAAATTGAATTTGTGTTCGCTCGTTTTAATACTAGATACCCCTGTGTAAACCTGTCACATCCGTGTCGTTAGCCGTTTTGTTAAGTAAAGGTGAAAACCGTTAAAAATTTCGTTACCTTTTTTTTATAATTTAAAGCAATTTCCACTTTACAATTATAACGATACAAAAATATTATTATGCAATGAAAAATAGCTCTGTTTAGACTAATTTGGCTATGCATACAGGTAGAGGGTATTTTTATCAAATAGACACCACGAGTGAGCTCTGTATAGCCGCGCGACAACTTTTACAGACGAAATCGATCACTTGATCTTGTCTGAATGGTACAAACCTATCTAAGCCAGCCCATTGTTGGCTGTCTGCACACATAACGGCCCTCAGGCACACACGTAGCTGAGAATAATGCAAAACACATACCATAGGTGGCCGCCATGCGGCAGGTGAACGTGGTTACCAGAACACGCTAAACTCGCCATAGTTATGCTCTAGCGTGAACCGCCGTCGCTCGGCCGCGTGTGTGCGCTGCTCACTGCACCGCACCGCTGCCCTGAGCGCGCAGTACTGGCGCTGCTCACTACGCCGCACTGCCGCACCCGTGACCTGCTGCTTTGTAGGGACGCCACATGCCGTAGTCCAGCTTGCCAAAAGCCTGTGAAATTCACATCAAAATATATACCTTCCTAAGGCTCACCACATCGCCCCCTGACCATCTGGTCACGGCGGCTAATCTTGATGAAGACCTACCATCTGCGAGGAGGTTATTATGCTGCACAAGTGTGTGCACAAATTTGTTTTCTAAGAGGTTTTATCAAAGTTCGAAAAATAATAAAATTGGTTTGATCTCACCATCGTGTCAATAACAGCGCTTACGAAACAGCCCGGCAACAGCGGAGCTATCGACGCTCTGTCGCAGATCCATGATGCCGGCACCGGTGCAGCTGCCTCCAGCAGCCCGCGGCGACGTAGTTGGATCCGCATCAGCACTCTCGCAGTGACACCGTAGCCAACGCGCCCTTACTCGCCTTACAAGGTCGTGACCGCGATGAGCGAAGTCGTTTCTCTATGACGTCACTCGATCTGGAGTTTTTAATGCATTTATTGGATTAATACAAAGCGACGTTTACGGGTAGCTTGGCTTGGTGACCTGAACACTAATCACGGTTGCTAAAACGCGACTTACTGTTATAAGAACAATTTCTAATTTTAAGGCTGTTGTTAGGCATTCTAACACTTCTATGTACGCGTGAGCGCGACACGGTTATTGTAATAGCTTAATAAACAGAATACTAAAAAAAAACTCAAAAAGAAATAGTTAACCTATGTAAATAGGTACAACACTGTTACAAAGTAAGGTTATGAAATTATAAGCAAATTGCAAAATAATGTTAAATGTTTAACTGTGAGAACACTAATGTATTCGTTCTTACTAGGCAGATCAAGCCAAATAACTTAAATAGGTCAAATCCACACTGTAGCCACAAAGTAATATTATAAAATTATCAACTAATTGCAAAGCAATGTTAAAAGTATACCCGAAAGTATCTACACTAATGAAACCGTTATGAAAGTCAAACCAATTTGAACGTACTCACCAGATTATTTTCCAACGTATACTTTACCACATCCTCTTATTAGTAAGGATGCAACAATCTCCTAGTGACATCGGATTGTTGTAACTGCCCGTACGCTCCAACAATTTCGCAGATATCCACGTGGCACTCACTCGTTGAGCTACCATCGTGACCAGCACCGCCAACTATTGTACACCACGCACGTGGTTAGCAATGTCGGTGCTCGGAGATGCTGTCACGTCGGTTCCAGCTACAGCTGAGTCTCAGCTGGCTGCTCGAAGCTCGTTCCTAGCGCGATCTGGAGTCATCAGTCTCCGCCGCTAAGAGATATTCTCACGCTCCATTGTACCTGACACTCAAAGCAAAGCCAACTATGTACATATTCACTTATATCTTAAAACTAGTTACACATTAAAGGTAGGTAATAGAATATTGCATCCTTAAATCAACGTAAAATATTCATAGATCTTAACCTTAAAACTGAATGATTAAGTAATCCAATAATTATTATTTTCAATAGAAAATCCAAGGACAACCTACTAATTTAGGTATCATGTAGGTATAATATAATATCCCATACACCGCCGATGCATGTGTAGAAAGGTACATACCTACCTACTAATATAATAATATAATGCAGGTAGGTACTAACTTAATTATGTCTACCAACGTAATAACTGTTGTAGGTACTGGCAGGGTAAACTTATCGAGTATTTCTATAACCAGACAAAACCAACAACAAAACGAATACTATACTCATGCTAACTTTTGCGTTGCACATAAATAGTATTATAGTCCATATAAAGTACGTAAACGAAGATACTAAGTAGGTGGGTAACTACTACTACTACACAAAGTTATTCTATTAGACCGTTATATTGTATGTCTAAGTGTAGGTAATGCTTAGACAAAGAACTTTCCAATTATTTACTTAATTTAATAAGCACACATTGTAAATGACTACATGTACAAAATTATTATGAATTCAACTTGCTATTGGGTTCTATCTATTATGATTGCAAAATATTTAAAGGATTTATTATAACCGATGATTTATGTAGATAAAATTTAATAAGGTAGGTTGAATAACGAATATCAATGATATTCCACATCAGCAATGAAAAAAAAATTAATAGCCTATTGCTATAACATATTATATTCACAACTACTTAATTTAATATTATAGAATATTAAATTAAAGTAGCGGGTACTAATCCCACTTCTGAAGTTTAATAAAACACCGACGGTAATTATTAATACAATATAATTTATTTAAATATTACTGCACTACATATGTATATTTCACTAGGTACATATACTCTATAATACTACTGCTTACACCATTCCAAACTCAAACCCAAAAAGACCCGTTTCGTGTCTGATCCCTCCGTTTTATATCTTGACAGCGCGCGCAACCTACCGATGCGTTCACAATATGTTGCCAGTGCGTAGAAATAAGTAATCTACCGATATCTAGTAATAATTTTAATCGTAACACCTAACATTATATCATGCAATACAATTTCACGGAACACAACTATAAAAATGCAGTTGAAATGGATTGTATAATTTTCAGAACTGGATGTCATACTGGCGTATCACAGCTGTGCATGCGACATAGAAGTAACGAAACGGGTCATTGATGTCAATTACACTCTAAAAACATTGTTCCAGTTTTACCAGAATAGAAAAATGGACGAGAGTTTGGAACTAGCTTTTGAAACTTGGTTTGTATATTGCTATCCCGTTAGTTTATTCAGTTAATTAATACTTACAATAGCGACAAAATAATCTATAGCCTAAATATGCCAATTCTTCTTGAGCCCCTTTGTCAGCGAATTGGCTGTAGAAAAAAAAAATCTGTCTTTTGTTTATTTTGATGTTCGTAAATATCATGCATTTGATCTAAATGAAAATATGACTTTGAGTTTGAATGTACATAATTTTGATGTCTAATATATCAACAGTTTTTCTAGCCTATTAGTTTAATGGTTAGTGGTTTTGCCAGAGCCAGGTTACGTGAGTTCGATTCCCACCCAGGACAAATATTTGTGTGATTTGCACGAGGAAGGAGGAAAGTCGGCTTAAAGTATTGATTTTATTTTACATATTTGGAATACCAAATCTACATAATATTATACAATTTAAGAAAATAAGACAGTAATAACACAGACATTTCAGTTTTTACTTTATATAAATATTAAATAGGTTATACATAAGTATATGTAGTGAGTATATAAACCACACTCGCATTGTATGTTAATATTAGTCTGTCTTATTGACTAAGTAATCGCGTCGCCGAATAAATGCGTTTTGTCTGTAATTTAGTAGATGCACTTCTAAACACATTAAATTATTCATATATAAACAAAGTTGTTACTTTAATACTTTAGGAGTCAACTAGGAATGGATAAATTAGTAAATAATTCCATGCAAAAATGTAATTTTTATTTATTTATTGAATAGAACGGTACAATGTCCACTTACACTATGTTGTCTTCAAGAAATAGATAGGAAGGGCTAGACCATAGTTTTTACATGATAGAAGATATATGCATGGCATGGTGCCCTACCTCTCTTATGTCTATACTAACGAACAAGCCCGACCTCCTTAAGAACACCACAGCCAAATAACTACACACATCGGTGTAATTGTGTTCCTATGTGTGAGTACAGGTCTTCAGCGCTCCTTTAGGAATGAGTTTTGGAAGAAATGTTTGCCTATCTTAAAACCATGGATCGGCAACACGCAAGTGATGCTTCTGGCATTGCAAGCGTCCATAAGCTTCGATTACTACTTAACATCAGGCGGGCCGTATTGCTTGTTTGTCATCCAAGAAGTATAAAAAAATTGGTGATGCATTCGGAAACAAATTATTGTTATAAAAAAACATTTAGGAGACAACCAGGAAGCGTAATTACCGCATTCTAGTTGTCTCCAAGTACGCAAGTTCATGCAGAAATTATATGTTGTCTTCAAGAATTGGTTAGTTATTACTTGATAGTAGGTTGGAATAATAAATAATTGAAGCCATAATAATCCAATAGCTAGATTTGATTGATGACTGTAATCATAGCGACGTATGGTATTGAATATAAATTATGCTTTGTTTATCAGGTTGATTATGCCATTAAGAACTCTAACGAAGAAGGGTTATACGCCGATATATTGTGAGCTGTTGGATCCAGACCCGAAAAAGTTTGTTTACGGCAATGCAGTTAAGTAAGTATCTACTAAGAATATCCTTACTAATATTATAAATGTGAAAGTTTGTAAGAATGGATGGATGGATGGATGTTTGTAACTCTTTCACGTAAAAACTACTGAACGGATCTGGATGAAATTTGGCACACAGATAGATTATGGTCTGGAATAGTCTTTTTGCAGCGATAACCGACATCCACGCGGGCGGAGCCGCGGGCAACAGCTAGTAAATCTATATAAATAAATATGAACCCCCAAATGTATGTAGGCGCATAACTTCCGATCGACTGCACCAAATTAGATAATTCATTTTTATTGTGTTTCTTATTGTCAGGTTTGTATAAACGAAAATTAAAAGAAAATAAGTTAAAAATATGTCGGAATAAACGTTCGCCGGGTCAGCTAGTGCTAAATAAACAAGAGAACGAAAATTGATAATCTATGCTAATACTATTAATTCGAAGTTTGGATCGCTAGATGTTTGTTAGTCAATGACATCTGCACCTCTAGACAAGTGGCATAAACTATAGTTGAATTGATTAGAATAGAAAGCAATAAATGTATGGGATTTGACGTTTGTGCATGACATTATATCGTAAACTTATATCAAATCCCATACTTTTGCTTTCTATTCTAATCAATTCGATCTCGGTGAAATTTGGCACAGAGGTAGATGATAGTCTGGATTAGTACGTAGGCTGCTTTTATAGTGGAAATCACAGTTATCGTATTAATTATTAGGTACTGGATGTTGCCGACGACTTTGCTCGTCTAGATGTCGGTTACCGTTATACTAAGTTGCCTATGTATTGCCCCAGGATACCATACAAATTTCATTAAAAGAACCGTTCAGTAGTAATATGGCAACATACATAAAGATAGACAAAATAACCTTTAATTACAAAATAAATTCTTGTTAGTCCTATCTAGGTTATGGTACCTAACTGCTTACCAATTTGGCTCTAATTATTTATTATTTCAGAGCATTTTTTATGGTGATGGATCTGTGGCAACACGAGGAAGGCACAGCGCCAGGAGTTGTTCTGATTGTCAACTTGGATAGAGTGTCGCTAGGACATATTGCCAAGGTTGATCTGATTGTAGCTCAGCAATTTTTCTACTTTTTACAGGTATGTACAGTCGTCAACGCATAATCATCATACACAAATTGGTATGAACAAAGGCGGACTACTTTAGGCATTTTCTGTCAGTAAACCTAAGGGTGATGCAGAGATATTCATCATCATGTCAGTCGTAAAATGTCCACCGCTGGACATAGGTTTGCTGGACATTGCAACGTCTCACACGCGTTATATGCGCCGTAACGCGTCAAAAGTTTACTATAAGTTTTTCATAATTTATAAAGATAAACAAGTGCACAACCCGCCTTAAGGTATGCAGTTACCGCAGCCTATGGACACTTCCCTGGAGCATCATTTTCGAGTTGCCGACTCAAAAATTATACATCAGGGTTTTGTGATGGGGTATCGCTGGGATAGGAAAAGAGCACTAGAGAACTGTACAGCTCTCAAGCACAGGAACTACACCTTTGTATTTGTAGATATATATTAATCAATTCCCCAATTGATTTTTAAAAAGATATATAGAAAAGAAATTAATATAAATACAATTTAAGCGTAAACAAACAAAACAAACTTCTATTTTAATCGGTATAAAGTAAAAAGTTATTATTTACATGAATGATCAAATCGTTTTGTGTTTCAGGAAGCAATGTTTGTCTGTCTCAAAGAATTCCATTTTATAAATGCTCCGACATTCATTGACAAATTGCTTGCCATGGTTCGTCCGTTTATGAAAGATGAATTACTTGACGTATTGAAGGTTCATCAAAAAGACGGCAATAGCTTAGATGAATATATATCGATGAACGATTTATTTAAACATGATAGAGAGAGTAAGAAAGTTTTGAAGGGTAAGTTACTTGTAGAATTATAATGAAGTTCATAACAGTAAGTATTCAAGGGATAATAGAAACTGATGGTTATATTTGAGAGTCGTAAAGTTTACTTGACAAAACGGCTTTTTAGCTGACAAAAAAACCATTACATGGCATTTTGCAGTTGAGGCGGGATCAATTAGTTTCTTTTTACAATTCGCTATATTTTAGTTTGTAATATACTTATACTACAAAACAGCATTAGCGTCCTTCAGTCAGTCAATTATCATCATCAGTTAATCGAGGAAAGATTTCTTTTTTTTAAAATTTTTCGTCCGCAATTTATTTCTTTACTAGGATAATATTGTTGCAGAAAACCGTATCTCTCATTTTATCAAATTTTATTTGGTTTCGATATAATCTATACTAACATTATAAAGAGAAAACATCTGTATTTTTGTCTGTTTGTAATAAATAAACTCAAAATTTTTTGGATCGATTTTAAAACGCCTGCACCTACAGAAAGCTACATTATTATCAGCGAGTAACAAAGGCCATATTTTATTGAAAAAAAATACGGGAGCCCTACGAAAACTAAATTAATGTGTGTTCAAATAAATCAAATAAATTGTATCACTGTGGTATTTGATCGGGAAAAAGTCACGTTTAAACTCGGGCCCGATTATTAAAAGTCAAAGAAGAAGCCTTTATGAACAATTTGAACTAACCAAAAAAAATAATAATAAGATTTTCTTTAGACTATGGGAAAAATAATCTAACAACTCTTTTCGTTCTTATTTCAGACGAAATCTGCAACAAATTAAAAGCCAATGCAATTTTTTTCGAAGAAGAATCAAAGCAAAGGGTGGACGAATCTAAAAGAACTGGAGGTCCAAAGACTATGAGTACATATTTTCCAGGGTTAGAAGACAGTTTTAAGAAACTTGAAATAGATTAACAAAGAGTAATGCAAAATCATATACATTTAATCAAAAGTACTATTGTAAGCTTCTACACTATAATAATAATGTTTTTATACTATCAGGATTTATCAATTTTAAAACGTGTGATGTGCCAATAGCAATTTCGATCATTCATTTTCATACGAGACAAAAATCGTTTAACCCACAAATATGTTTGTAAAGTATTTTTATTTTATTTTATTTTATTGGCCAACCAACAGTAGTTTACACTAGCATAATATATTATACTTTCATCATTAATTTTAAAGTGTAACTACCTCTTACCGGTAAGACCCGCATGCATTTTTTAGCAGTTAATACAATATTTTTAACATGCAAATTATTAACTAATTACAGTACAAATACAAATTAAGATAATAATAATAATATCATTAAATTTTATATGGCAAATCAGTATGTATAGTATTTCGTGAGTTCGCGACATAAAGATCATCCCATAGTGTCCTCCACTATGAGAGAAAATATTTGAAATTCATTAAGCACTACACAAAAATACATTGTGCTGTTATATTTGCTGTTTTTCATCTTTACAAACTTTCGCAGGTTGATGAATCTGACATGTTTTTCGAATTTCTTCTAAGGCAGTGGGTTTCCTCACCATGTTTTTCTTTATCGTTAGCAGATGGTAAATCATTTGATTAGTACATATTTAATTTCACAAAGTGAAATTCACATTGGTTCTGCCACCGGGGTCGAAAGTCGGTTAGCACTTGCTTTTGTTCAGAAAGATACACCTTATTGTAGTAAGATTAAAATATATAGATTTAAATACAAATATAGATATTAATGCTACGTGTGTATTGACAGTAGTGGTACGTGACAGCACGTGCAGGCTGCAGGTCGCGGCACGGGTAGCAAGTGACACAAAGGAAATTGCTTCTTTGCATAGCGGTGTGCAGTTGCCTCTAGCAAAACGACCAAAAATATAACTTACACATATTATTCGATGAACTTGGATTATAGGTTTTTTTTTTACAAAGAACAAGCATACGGGCTACGAACAGCCTTAGTAGTTACTGTAGCCTCTGGATGCTTGCAATACAAGTGGTAGGTATAATTAACGTGTTTTAAGAGAGGTAGGGCACCATACTAGCGAGCAAGCCCGACTGGGAAAGGACCTCCATCTTACAGAAGACCACAGCCAAGTAACTATTATTATACACAGTGGTGTAGTTGTGTTCCTGCGTATGCGTACAGGTCTCCAGCGCTCATTTATGGATGCGTTTTGAAAGAAACGATTTCCCATCCCACGGATATTCCATCTTAAAGTCCTGGTGTAAAAAAATGGGTCCGCAACACGCAAATATACCTCTGGTATTGCAAGCGTCCATAGGCTGCGGTAACTGCTTTATATCAGGTAGGCCGTATGCTTGTTTGTCACTCAAGTAGTATAAAAAACAAAAATATTAACGTTGGGTTTTGTGATGGAACCTTTAATTAAAAACGCATCCCTAAATGAGAGCAGTAAATCTGTAACACATCGTTTATACACAAGTACAATTTCTGCCTATATGGCGCAATGTAATTGTGCACCACTGCAGTGCAGAGGTCCCGGAGAGGTCCCGGTTTCAAAATCTGCATTGGGAAGTATTGGTTTTTATGCTCCATTAAAAATGCTTTACACGCATTTGCCCAGTGTGTGTTGATAAAGGCCTAAACTCTCTCAGCTATTTTTATTAACGAGATCCGTGTCCAGCAGTGGGACATTATATGAGTTGCATGTAACCTAACAAAGCTGGCCTAACGTTGTATGTTGGTATCATATATCTCTGCTTACACCTTTAAGTTTAAAGGCGTAATGCTATGTATATTCTGAAAATCACATTTTTAACATTTTCGTAGACAAACTTTTCTGAAACATTTTCGTTCTATTTAAAGTTTGATATTACGCTGCAAAATTATTTAGTCAAGTTTTAATTTCCTTTCGTAGTGTATTTTAGGCCTTACGTTGTAGTTTTATGTAGTGCATCAGTTTGTGGTCTAATGGACAAAAACCGTTCTATCTCAGGAGTTAAAACGTGAGTTTTTCAAGCGAGAAAGAAGGACGGCACTATATGGTGTGTATAGCCCCGTCTCTTTTTCTCGATCGCAAGACTCAAGTATAACTCGAAATGGTACAGCCCCAGGCCTCAGCAAGAAAGTAGATCGTGACGTCCTTATGACAATGACTGATTAATTCTTAGGCAATTAGGCGACATCTTACAAATTTTAAATTCAGTTCGAAAATAAATAGCTATAACGACATCATGGCATAGCTTCTGACTCAAATAAAGCTTTCTGAAAATACAGGTCACTATGCGGACAATGTATCAACGTTTTAGCCGCGTTCACATTCTATTGATACAATCATTTCGTCCCAATAGCGTAATGGTTCAAAATAAAATACCTAAAACTGGACTGCAATCGGTGCGCTATTGTCCCTAAATAGTGCACAAAAGAAATTCGATTTTAGCGAGAAACTTCCATTCTGTTGTAGATAAAAGAATAAAGATTTAGCTTAATCGCATATAACGGGTGTAAAACGTTTGTACTTATTACTGTCGTCTGTTTTATTGTAAAGAATTATTTCGTGATGTAGCGAGTACGATGACAGAATGAGAGAATTTAATTATACTATAAAATTGCACCTTATCTATTCCACGTTTATTAATAAGACTGATGAAGACTGAGTGTGATCCTAGGTATATTTTGTGGATAAATTCCACATAAGTAATATACATAGAATCAACCTTATTCATCATTTCACTAATGAACTGATTGTTGCCAAAAAGGTTCTTGAGAGGTGCACACGAACTATCAGATGCAGCATGGGCAGACCTCTAACAAGGTGTATCCATCGATCCATGGATTGGTGGCGTTACGAGCAGAGAGGATTTAGACCTTAATTTACACGAGCTGGCCCAATGAGGATTGGTGAACCAGGTATACCTTTAGAATATATTTTAAGAAGCAGATGGTAAGTCATTTGATTCGTATGACTGTGTTAACACTTTCGCGGATAGTAACGTAGACACAATAGATGTTTTATTGTCATGACGTCTATAGGCGTTCACTGTCCTTCAAAGTGTTAATTGTACAATGTGGTACTCCTGGTCGTATCGAACTCTCAGCTCATGTGTTACAAGTCGGTACTTTCCCACTACGCTACTATCGCTTCTTCAGGATGTCACTTAACTAAATACATTGCACAAAATGATGCAGTAGTTCAAATTTCATGCAAATTTACTCGCTAATACGGAAATACCATCCGCAACAGTTGTTTCTCTCATATCTGTTTTCATTGTATATAATATCAGTTGGGAGGCAAAGTTCACTTTCTGAATTATAGAAGCAATATGACACGAGTCGTGTGGGTTCTGCCTAAAAATAGATTGACCCATCTCTTGGTGAGATGATCGTATAATGCATATGTTAGTTTCAGTTGTGAGAAAAAGACGAATTATTTTTCTTTTTATAAAAACAACTGCCGCACTAGAGAACAAGCTCTGTGTCGCGGGGGACTACAAACATAGAACAACTCTTTGTGCCAGTTGCCGTTGTCGACGCCCAAATGTTAACACCAGGATTTTATGATGGAGTATCCCTGATATAGGAATACGATTCGTTAACGCATCCTTAAATGAACGCTGGTAACCAGGGCCCCAATTCTGCTAATTTACGGATGGCTCAATTGAATCTAAATTGATTCTCAATTGAATATTAGTAGCATTTTTGGTATTCTGCTAATAAATTTAAGACCAATAGTCGGAAAACCATTGGTCTTAAATTTTTCGCATTTTTGGTATTACATTACTAGTATTCTGCTAAATAATTTAAGACTAGAATTGTAAGGTGGAAGTCGTTCCCCAGCCGGGCTTGCTCGCTTGTATGGTGGGCACCATACTCTTACATTCGATATTAATTTGAAATCTAACGAATTTCGAAATAAAAGTTTTAAGATTGTCATTTTTCGAAATTAAAATTTAACGGCTACTATAATAAACAATTATTATAGTAGCCGTATTAATAGTGATGGGAGCTTCTGTTCAGCAAGTGATGACACATTAGGAAATTCTTTACGACAGATGTTTGGCCAACGATCTCGGTCGTTGTTTAATGTATGCCATATTAATGCGCAAAGCATAGCTTGTCATTACAGTGACTTGCTGGATACCTTTTTTGACGTAAACGTTCATGCCATTCTGGTTTCGGAGAGTTGGCTAAAACCAAATCTTTTGTCCACGTCTTACTCCCTCCCTGGCTTTATTCTGATACGTAATGATCGGATTGGTCGGAGAGGGGGTGGAGTCGCTATCTATCTTCGCAGTGACTTTCCTTATAAAATTCTTACTTCTTCTTCTACCCTTACTGCATCTGCGGAGTATCTGTTCCTCGAGGTTAACGTTAAGGGATCTAAAACCGTTCTTGGCGTTGTTTATTGTCCCCCCTCTGTTGATTACTTCTCCAGTATCGAATCGGTGCTGGAATCTTTAGGGTCTGAATATTCACATCACATCATTATGGGCGATTTTAATACTGATCTCCTTTCCCCTCGTTTCCACCGTTCCCGTAAACTCCTCGAGATTGTCGAGTCAGCCTGCCTCCATGTATTACCCATGCAAGCCACTCACCACAACATGGCGGGGCAGGATACCTGGCTTGACCTCATTCTCACCTCCACTCCTTCCCTAGCCTCATCCCACGGCCAATTTTTTGCTCCTGGATTCTCTCTCCACGACCTTATTTTCCTTTCATATACCCTTAAACCTCCTAAACACCTGCCCAAAGTTCTGCACATGCGTTGTTTTAATCGCATGGACAATGAAAAACTCTGCAAAGACGCCGCTGAGATTGATTGGGATATTTTAGTTTCGTCTTCTTCAGTGGATGAGAAAGTTCACATATTTAATAATAAAGTACATGATTTGTACGACATTCATGCTCCGGTGAGAAAAGAAAAGTTAAATTAAAACGTCCTCCAGCGCCGTGGATTACCAGGGGAGTCCGAATGGCCATGAGGCGCAGGGACCGGGCTTTTCGTAGGTACAGACGGGATCGTTGCGACGAAAACTGGTCTCTTTATAAGTCTGCAAGAAATCGATGCAACCAGATGATACGTAACTCCAAACGCCGACATATTCTCAATAACATCACTTCTTCTTCCTGTGCTGATATCTGGAAGTTTCTTGGGACTCTAGGTATCGGCAAACAGCGTCGTGATCGTCTGCAGTTGACACTTGGCTTGGATGATATCAATAAGCATTTCTCCACTACCTCTTCAATTGATCACCAAACCAAGTGTCAAACTATTGATTACATAGCTGGTCTACCTCGCCCCTATATTGATACTTTTCAGTTTTCTCCAGTTGGTGCGGATGAGATCAAAAAAACGATCCTTTCCATCAAATCTAATGCTGTGGGCTGCGACAATGTCAGCCGCCGCATGATCATAGCTATCCTCGATCATCTCCTCTTGCCAATTACCCACATTATAATTTTTTCCCTTATGTCTGGAATTTACCCATCCCTGTGGCGCAAAGCGTACGTTATTCCCCTACCCAAGATTCCTAATCCTTCTCAGCCCAATCACTTCCGTCCAATATCCATTCTTCCTTTCCTATCCAAAGTGCTCGAGGCCAGTGTCCATAAGCAGCTCTCCAGGTTTATCTTTAACAACAACCTATTAAGCCCTTTTCAGTCTGGTTTTAGACCTGGTCACAGCACTTCTTCCGCGCTCCTTAAAGTGACTGGCGATATTAGGGAGGGCATGGAAAACACTAAAGTCAGTGTGCTGGCTCTAGTTGACTTTTCAAACGCCTTTAATACCGTCAGTCACGACATCCTTCTATCTATCCTCTCCCTATATATGGTCTCGTCCGATGCCCTGGATTGGTTCTCAAGTTATCTTCGAGGTCGCCAGCAGTCAGTCCGCTATGATGACTCATCATCAAATTTGTGTGACATTGACTCAGGCGTTCCTCAAGGCGGTATTTTATCTCCAATGTTGTTTTCAATATTTATTAATCTCATAACACAAAATCTTCAGTGTGCGTATCACCTGTATGCCGATGACTTGCAGATTTACGCACAGTCTAGAGTAGACTGCGTTTCATCTGCGGTGGATATGATAAATAAAGACTTAGAGCACATTAGGAACTGGTCTAACAGGTTTGGTTTAACGGTAAACCCCGCTAAGTGCCAAGCCATCGTTGTGGGCAGCCAACGGTTAATGAGCGGACTAGACACTAGTGTTCTGCCCCCAATTATTTTCAACGGGACTACCATAGACCTATGTCAATACGTTAAAGACCTCGGTTTGAATATTGATTCTACCTTGAACTGGAGAGCCCAAGTTGCACACGTTAGCCAGAGAGTTACCGGTACCCTGCGTACTCTATATCCACTAAAGAACTTTCTCCCTTGCAAAACAAAAACGATGCTTGTGCAGACTTTGGTTTTCCCTCTGATCGACTATGGTGATGTATGTTATTTCGACCTGAATGCAGATCTTCTCAATAAACTCGACCGTCTTCTCAATAACTGCATTCGATTCATTTTCAATCTTCGCAAGTATGACCATGTGTCTACTTACCGCTCACAATTAAATTGGCTCCCCATTCGTCAGCGCCGTAGTTTGCGCGCACTCTCTACCCTTTATTCCATTCTTATGCATCCTAATGCCCCCGTTTATTTAACCTCTCAATTTAAATATCGTTGCACGATACATGAAAGAAATCTTCGCTCCTCGAACAATCTCTTACTAGCATGTCCTTCCCACAACTCTGGTTTTCTTCACTCCTCTTTTCCTATACAATCCATCTTGCTCTGGAATGCCCTCCCTCTTGAAATCAGAATGTCCACTAACCGTAACGCGTTTAAAGGAAGGGTTCGGCAACTCTTACTTCAAAATCTGGCAGATTCATCACAACAGTAATGAGTATATTTTATTATAATATGTATGTATATATATATATATTTATATGTTGATTAGTATATTTATGTTTATATATTTTATGATATAATTTGTCCTTTTAAGTTATATATTTTAAATGTAACCTTTCAGACGAGAGACTTTGTGCACCTACTATAAATAATCTCCGCATCACCCTGTTGGTTGACTGGTAGAGAATGCCTCAGGCATTAAGTCCGCCATTATACATTCTGTGTATATAAAGTTTAAATAAATAAATAAATAAATAAACTTACACTGCCGCCTCCAGTCACTATTTAGTCCAAAAATCCGAGTTCCGTGACTATTTCTTTCTGTACGACAGTCGTGAGTACGATTGCTTTAATTTGACTGGAATCTGAACAAGTTTTCTAGCCTCAAAAAATATAGTTATCTAAGTATATCTTACCTTATTTATACATAATGGCAATCCGCAGTTGGGTACAGGTATCCTTTCCTTTATCAAGAGAGCTGAGGTTTTCTATACACGCTAGTTGTTATAATGCGGGTTGTTAGATTAGACATGTCTTTAGAATTTTTTATGACATGAATTTACACCACGATATTTTCCTTCAGCATTAGCCAATTGTTAAATCATTTGATTAGTATCTACACGAACCTTTGTTACATTATAAGTCGGTTTCTTTTTACTCTTTTGTGAATTCTCGTAAAATTAGTTCTTTGTTTGTTTATTTATTGATAAGTACTTGAGGTTTCCTATTGATTAAAATTCGACCATTATTGTATTCTGCAGTCCGGGTAAAAAGATTTTTCTTAACGTATAATATTATAAAGATATCAAATAATTATTACTATTAACATGTTGTCCTTTTCCTTCGTAGCAGTATGTGTCAAATTAAAGCGGCTAGGGCAGCGGCGGCGATGCTATTAGGACGTCGTGGTATGGAATCATGACGTCGGTTTTTAGATTTAGATTTTAGATCCTATGTTGAAATCAGTACTAATATTTAAACCCCTTAGATACTCATCTTTAAGGTTGTCATTATTAAATTCGAATATAAATCTCTAAAAGGTCACAATGATGCGTTCCAAGGCATATATTGTATCATGTAGAACATAATTTTGGCAAGTTAGTTGCGTACCAGTCTCATTAAGTATCCCGTCTGAAATGAACCCTTGTGTGATTCAATTATTAATGAGAAGCCACGGTCACTTAGTTACATTAGTTCATTAATGTAAGGGAACAAACCATCGTCTTCCTACATATAATATAATCTGCGTCGCACCTTTGAGATTGTTCGACATACTTAAGAGAAATATTATTATGAATTACTTACGTCTTAGTTTGTTGCTAATAGAAATAGTTGAGTGTTATAAAACATTTATTGACGTGTCGCTAGTTAATTATAATAAAAGAATTTTACTTCGTACAATAGTAGTACAACATACGAGTAGGTTAATATAGAAAAATAATAATAAGTACAGACCAACAGAAACATGTTGTAAATATCTGCATACAAGTCAATAAATGTTATAAAATGAGTGGTATTTATACGATTTATCATAAAAGCGAATTTAAAACGTATAAAACAAAAGATTTCAATACTAAAATCGACGGATGGAATAAAGTGCATGTGCTGTAACATAGTAAATAATTCTGGCAGGAGCTACGCCATCCACACTTGCAATAAAACGAACAATGCAATTTAGCTAGTGCTGCATTCATACGATGGCTTCTCTGTAAAAGTTGGTTGTTGCAACCGTGCATGGCTCTCGATTACCGCTACAATGGTAAATATACTTACAACAGAAATACGGGGAATCTCAATATGTATTGCGACATGTACCTACACTTTATTCTTAAGAAAGTTCGTGTAGCAATCTGTATTTCTGGCTAAGCATTCTTCATTGTTGGATAACAGATGTCATAACTTCCTACGTTATTTAGAGCGATGTTTATAATTTAAGATCACCGCAGTGTCAATCCGAATAGTGCTTTGTGTATTTACATATGTATGTATTGCAAACCAGTAAAAAATACTATAAAAGTAGACAACACGGTAACAGAGCGCGCTTCCTCATAAAATGCAGCAACGTCCGATTTGTGGGAATAGCATATAAAAATTTCAAAGCGCCTGTATGCGCGTGCAATGTCCGCGGCCGCATCACTCGCTGTTGCATAAAACATGCAAATTGGACCACTTCAGTGGTGTGGTGTGCCTAAGTTCACTCGCTTTTGCACTTTTATGTAAAATTGTTGGCCATTAGTCATGTAAATATCGTTAACCGCAACTCGAACGCATCTACATACTATTTTTCGAATATTATCTTTTATTCTTATGCAAGCGAGCAAAAGGTACATCGCTTTCTGCCTCATTTGAATCTCATTTGCTTATAAATGCATTTGTAATTTTAAATATTAGTACCTACATAGCTCTAATTATCTTTTGTTTAGTAGTCACAGGTAGGATTTCTGTATAGAGTTTTAATTGGTATTGCGATGCAAAAATGATTTTAATCGTAATTGAGACTGCCAACACAATGGACCGTTAAATGATGACGGATCGTCGGTGGCGATTGTTTAGCGTACGAATGAATAGCCTACGTTCGGTGCAGTAATGAGCTTTTGAAGTATTTAATGAATACCCACTTTACGTTTTCTATCATTCTAAGCAGATACACGTTGGGCTTTATTTGTTTCTCTTTGTTACACAAATACCGAGTTTACATCAATGTGTGTGTAGCCTTTTCAGAACATTGTTGTTTTTACTGCAAAATACGTAAATTTATCAGGACCATGAGCCAAGATCTCGTAATTGGCATAATAAGACTTTACACTTTCATGTCCTTCTTTCTACATTGGACGTCTTTAGATGTTCCTATAGATGCTTTGTTAGATGAAAGGTAATAAAAAGTGTTAATACTTTTTCTCATTTCGAGAAAAAATTAAGCGGTGACCTCTGCGTCGCCTTGGGAGTAGATAAAGTTTGTCCTGTCGAAGGTGGCCGGGTGGAGATTAACCGCGGCGAGGTCTTGCGTCGACTTCATCAATTATCTCCGTCCCCCTGGCCCTCCGCGAGCCCCTGGCACGTCCAGAACCGAAGACACGCCTCTTCGCATCTGCTTCGTGATGAGACCGTTTGCAGTTTGCGAATGATTGATCTCCCCACAATAAGTAGTTACACTGTTACACACGTTCGAAGACGGATGACCGAGAAATGCTCTTTTGCTTTTGTTTACCAACATTTTTGTTCAAAAGAAGTTGATATTGATGTGATAGTGCCGATAGTATACGTGCTCTACCGCATAATGTTTTGTTATTTAACAAGCATCATAAATATCTAACAACAGTGCGTATGCAACCGGCAGCAGTGATCATTGTTCCATTGTTTATCGTTGCACAATTATGTCGGTATTGGCGTTCAACCTACCGCTGAAAACAAATTGAATGTATTAAACTCCACCGCATAAGTTTATACACGGTTTATACTACTTTATACTGTTCGCTTTACGATACAACATGCGTGTTGTTTTACTTTATGTTGGAGTTAGTGTTCTTGTTCTGCGCCGCTCCGGAACGACAAACGTGACAACAAAACAAACGTCTCTATAGAAAGACAATGATAATTTCTGGCAGTTCTGTACAAATTGACTGTTTGTTTTCGAGTGTTTACGATGTCCTTGGATTATATGTATAGTCTGTTCTATCTTGCAAATCATTTAGAAGTATATTGCTTTACAAATGTAGGTACTTGTTATTTAAAATTAACGTAGAAAAATATTCATCTAAGACTGACATTCAGTCACTGAGATTCCAGTAGTTTTTACTGTGTTATTTGAGAAGCAATAGCTTAGTATGAGTCTAAGAGATAAAGTGTGCCACGCTGCCAGCACAGAGTTTTTCTAAAGAGTTTCATTGACTCTTCTCAGCAAAAACTTGTTACATATGAGGACGGAAATAGTTATAAATTTTGTCAGTAAAAGGAAAATGTTCAAAAAGGAGGTTCTTAAATCGGTCGTATTTTTTAAAATGTTTCTTTCATTTATAAAACAAATATGAAAAAATATTTTCTATTTCAAACATACTTCCAAATTGGTTACATTTTCATCAAATCCAGTTCTAATGACAGGATCTATGAAATTACTTGGGGCTTAATTAAGTGCTGACTGCTCAGTGGTTTTTGATATTTTTACGACTCATTAATTAGTACTGGAAGTCAGTTTTTTTGTTCAAATTATTATTGTGTGTATTAAAGGGTAGAAGAAAGTATGGATGATCATGAGAAAAACTTTTGGTGCGTCGTTGCTAACGTAAGTTACGAAAAATAATATAATTTATGAGATTGGTATAGAAATGAGGTTGGGGCGTTCTAACAAAAATGGCGTTTAAAATATTGTAATTGGAGTGGCCGATGGGTGCCGATGGGCCGATGTCGGGCACTCGGCGGGAGCAAGTCGAGAGCGACCTTTCTCCTTTAATGGATACCGAAAACCTTCTTCACTTTTACGCGAGAAATCTTTTTGGAAAATAAATGAATCCATACCGTATGTAAATCGGACGCCTTCGAAAGTTTTTATTGAAAAACTTGAAGAACTGATGAAAATGGGGCCGCGACGTTTAAGATGTCTCCGTTCATCTTATGAATGTACCCGCTGAATCCCAAATGTTCTTACTTTTGCATAAGTTAGTTTTATATTGGCGGTCTATAGTTTACTGCGAGAAGGCGAGGCCGGTGATTATGAACGTAACGTGAGTTAGTTACGCGCCGTACCTTGTGAAACTAATAAAACATTTATCGAATCATGTTAAAGGGTTTCCGTCATAATTGAGTTATTTAAGATTAATTAAAGGCGAGAAGGGGTGGCAGCACTCTCAGGCCGACTAGCGTTTGCGTCGGCGCCAAGTGAGAAGGCCACAGGAGCTCTCCGCAGAGAGGCTGAGTAATTGATAAAGCTAACCCTACAACCCTTAATCACGGTCAGCTCAAAGTTAAACTCAATAAATAGTTATTTATTAAGTTGTCTGGAAACTTGCAGCCACGACACGGACCTAGACTTAAGGTGAATTATTAATTTGTTGCATCCTGGTGGGTCCCAATATAATGTTTGTCGACCTGAATGAAGCAAGTAATCACTTCGTCCTATATTATTATGAACCTACTTAAAAAAAGAGGTTGACAATTCGTCTTTCTATATAATATTTATGTTTGTTCAGTCTTATTTATTTATGAACTAAAACTTTAAAAATACTTACATATATATATGTAGGTATTTGCTTTGGATTTTACATTATTAATAATTGGCATTAGACCCTGATTTTTCGTGTATTTCCTATCATTATATCTTATTTTTAATAAGTGTAAATATACCTAGTTATATTGTTTATAAAGATTAAAAAAAATAATGATATATGATAGTTGTTTAGTTTCATACCGCAATTTAATGACATCTTGGATTAATTTATTATGGTAATTTGTTTTGAACGAAACGTTACTGATAGAACTTATTTTGAACTCACATGGATTACGCAAGAAAGATGTATGTATCTGTAAAGATTTTGTGATGTCTTGTTTACAACCTAAGTCTCTATTATTTATGCCACGCGACGCCAACGTTGTGACTCATACATTCTACTAGGCTACTTATTAATAAACATACAAAAAATAAACTGCCGACTTCCTTTCGCGTGCCTACAGACATAAAAGTTCTTCGTGCGTATCCTAACAAAAACATAAATTAGGTAAATTTATATAGAGGGTCATCCCTCCGTTACAATATGTTCGTAACGACACTGAGGGTCAATGCGCAGTCAAATCTCCCCCGCAAGAATTCAAGCGGCTCCGGATCGGCAAAATTATCAAAACTTTTTAACTTACAACTTTTCCTTAAACGAGTGGAGCGAGCTTTTTCATTCGTTTGGAGCTTTCGTGACTCTAACCGTGCCGGGCTAGCTCTGTCCCTGTTTCGCGCGCCGGCTCCGTGTTGGGTAGAGGCGGCGAGCTTCAGCGAAGCTGTTGTCTCGCGTGTGCCGGTTCCAGCCGGGC
Source organism: Trisateles emortualis (assembly GCA_947095525.1). Lineage (NCBI taxonomy): Eukaryota > Metazoa > Arthropoda > Insecta > Lepidoptera > Erebidae > Trisateles > Trisateles emortualis. Next base: position 10,437,898 of record OX352736.1, on the reverse strand, counting down.
CGGTCCGTCTCGTCGACTCGAAACATTTTCAGTTCTCGTCGCTGCGATGCCGAAGGCGCACGTCACGCCTGTCGCCCGCCGACGTCTGCGTTACCACGATCGTAGCGTACTTCTTTACCAACTAATAAATCAAGTGAGCCAAACGAAGTAAACCCTCACGAACAGATTAGAACTCGATATGAGATAACAAGCTCGCGGGTACACTTGCGGTGATTAATCACTAAAGTCCGTTCAACTCGAATGATCTGAATGTTAGTATAATCTCGCTGATTTCGGTTTAGGTGCGCATAATGTAAACAGATAAACATTGTTAAAGTTTCTTGGGACTGTTGATTTCAGTATTAAAACATTGTTGGGTTATAAGAACTGATAAAGGCGGGAATGTCCGGATGCAAGAGTTACGTATAGTCGTGAGTGCGGTTTGGATGTGCTTGGCCAGGTAGACAAGTGACAACGATGGGAACCTCTAGACAATGGAGTGCAGGGTTGCTGTGGGTCGTGTTGGCGACAGCGCTGGCAGACTCTTGGACCGCGTACCAAGAACAGCCGTGCTGTAGATCTGTGTCACACCATCGCGTAAGACACCACAGAGGTGAGTCATCATATTATTATCTAGTGATGAGTAGTCCGATGTAGTATTGTTTAAACTGTTGTACTGTCTAAATATTTCTTATTTAAGTTTAGTAACAGACGTTGATAGTTCATCGTCCGAACTATTAGTCACAGCGTTATGTGGGACGGCCAGATACGGAATCATTACTACTTAAATATTTACCTATGCTGTTTGATGTGTATGTAGATAAGGAACTCTTGTTCAATATAGGTACTATATTATATCAGTTACATTTAACATTAATGATATAACCAATTCTTATCAAGGTTATATTCTAAAACAAGGAGTACCAACCCCAAAAATAAGCATATGCAATTATAATGGCAAACCGCAATGAGCACAAAATGTGGCAAATTTGATGCAGCATGCATGAAATATGCATCAATGTTGATGAAGTGAGGCAAGTTTAAGATTTGATTTATTTTAAAAGAATCCAAGGACCTATTATAGAGGTTTTATGTAATACAATATACCTATGTAGCCTATGTGTTATTCCAGACCATAATCTATCTCTGTGCCAAATTTCATCCAGATCCGTTCAGTAGTTTTTACATGAAAGAGTAACACACATCCAACCATCCATTCTCACAAACTTTCACATTTATAATATTAGTAAGGATAAACAATTGAAAGTTAAATAAACAATTACGTCGCAAAAATAGAGATAATGAATGAAAAGTTTTTCTTGCGAGGTGGAAGCGTAAAAAAATTAAAGTAACATGGTACCTACAGTCAGCAACATGCAAACTTCTGTAACGTAGTCAAACTAGGGCCGACGAAAAGGCTAAATAGGAATAAAAAGACCAAACGAAACGCACACACGAACACTCGTATAATTTATTTTTGAATACAACATTCACCCTCTTCAACACTCGTAAAAACACCATAAATGAATAAAAACATACCAAACTAATGTAAACAAACAGATCCCGACTAAATCTAGTTAGATTTTGTTGTAGTCACACTTCACAGAGTATTTACTGGCTTAAAAATACATTGGTTGAATTCCGTTGATTTATTTATTCTACAGGTAAATAATTAGGTAGGTAGGTACCTATTTTTATATTAGTTTTTGAATTTCGGCACTTCATATTGAATTCTTTAATTAATTTTAGTTATTATTAGAATTTATTTTTAATTTGTGTAAATATAGTTTTATGGTGAATATAGTTTTATAATATTAATTATAATAAATGTACACACCTAATGGTATTGTGTAAAAACATAAAAATATAATTAGAAGTGGTTGGGTTGTTGTACATTCGTCACAAAGTAAATGTGACATACAGACTTTTTTCTATGGCCAATTTACTTTGTGACGAATGTATCCAAGTGGTTTGCCTACGCAGATACGAGTAGGTATATACTAAAATCTTTTTTGTTTGGACTAGATACTTACTACTAAAAATAAATTTTCAGGTAAAATAAAAGTCCTGTTTCTTTACGCAAGTTTCAACTTTCCAAGATACTGTAGAACGAAATTGTGTTTGCCTTATTTTCGTTCAATCCATACGTAGTCTTTATCTGTATAATACAAACTTTTTGTACCGTCATATAATATAGTATAATAAAGGTATTTTTTCATCCAAGCGCTGTACCATGTCACGCTAAATATTTTATTTTATGCGGCAAATAACCGATGCCGCATTCTTTTCGGACATTTAGATGTGAATGAGGCACAAATTTGATGTCATTAGCAAGGAATAGACATTCCTTTTAACGCGTAGACATAAGCACGCACTATATTAATATAATTGGTGTCATTTATATAGGTATGACAAACATTTATTTGAATAAAGTGTGATAAATATTCGAGGTAGAATTTTTGGTACCTATAAAGGCGGGTATCGATATATCATGAATCTGCCTCGTGATGTAAACACGCGTTTGCCTCGCAAGCCATTTTTAACGTAGCCTGATTGACTGACCGACTGACTGCCTGCTCAATGTGAGCACCAGATGCCTCGCGAGGCAGCCCCACAATGTCGATACCTGGCTTGAGAAATATATGTAAACTAGCTGTTGCCCGCGACTACGCCCGCGTGGATGTCGGTTATCGGTGTAAAAAGTAGCCTATGTGTTAATCCAGATCATAATCTATCTGTGTGCCAAATTTCATCCAGATTCGTTCAGTAGTCTTTACGTGAAAGAGTAACAAACATCCATCCATCCAACCATACTTACAAACTTTCGCACTTATAATATTAGTAGGATAGAATATAAGTAAAGTACTACAGTAAATGTAGGAAAATATTGATACTTTTAAAAATACTACTTTAATGGTAAACAAGCATACGGCCCGTATTATGGTTACCGCAGCCTATGTAAGCTTGCAATAACATGTTGCCGACTTAAAAAAATGTAACTACGAGATTTTGTGAAAGAGTATTCCCAGATAGAAACTGTTTCTTTGAAAACGCATTTCTTAGTGGAGACCTGCATTCATACACAAGAACACTACTGCACATAGTTATAAGGTTGTGGCCTCTGTAAGAAGAAAGTCCTTTGCAGTTAGGTTTGCTCACTTATAAGGTGGCCCTACATTTGTTAAATATAACTTTGTTGTCGCTAGAAATAGCGAATCGAACAAAAGAAAATAAACGTCAAAGATAGTAATCTATTAATTGTTCAGTTCCGTGTACGTTTACAATACCTAACCTACATGCTTCACAATAAAGAAACAGAAACCGGCTGCGACTACGACTAATGAGTTTAGTTCAAAAGCCGTTACATTCCACTGGAATTACAAACTTTTTGTTGCTAGTTAGACAGATTAAATTGTATAGATACACTAGGTGTTCCTCGCAGCTTCGTCCCGTGTCACGTTTATTGTTACTGACATGATGCCCTTAAGTCGAAACGTAATGGTAAATAGCATATTTACGCAAAAAGTTTTTTTTTTCCGAATGAGACTGGTACTACCAGAGATAAGTTTAAACAAACAAATAAATTCTTCAGCTTTATATGTATTATAATATATTTGTCATAAATTAATAATAAACTGGAAAAATACTAAATGATGTTTAAAGTTTTCTGCAAGATTATTCAAATTTTGCAGCATGCCGCAACAAATGACTACTTTATTATTGTTTTATACGGTGTAAATTGGAAATATCGATTTTATATTCCATTGGAATTATAAAACTTATTGTTGCTAAGTTAGAAGATTAAAATGTATTCATACATTAACAACTACAAAAATATTTACCGCCAACATTTTGAATTGGCGGCAAGATTATTCAAATTTTGCAGCATGCCGCAAAAAATTGTTATAGTTTGACTACTTAATCATTGTTTTATACAGTGTAAATTGGCAATTAAATTGTTGATGTGAATCATTGAGATAATAATCCAATTATCATCTGTTCTGGTGATTATTGTTGGAATTATATCTTGTTATATGATGGCTATATTTAAAAGAGGCAATTTTGTTTGAAGGCCGTTCAAGCACCCGTCGCATCTCGCACTGGGTTCTTTTATTTATTTTATATATTTTATAACCGGCTTATTTATATGTATGTGTGTGAAAATAAATTAAATTTGTATGATCATCTAATCCTACCGACTTGTCTTTATACCAAAAATAATATTATTATTTTTTTTTTTACATATCTGTACTATTTATTAACTTTTTATTTACAAGTAATTTACAACTACAACTATAAATCACATAATATAAACAACACAATAAAAAAAAAAACAAAGAAGGGGAGGGCTGCTTAGTAGGCGTCGTAAAATTCCTCCGCATCGATGTCTACTGAAAACGTGCCCAGGAGACTGGCAGCATTGCCACGCTGAATGGCAATGCTTATTCTTTGAGCCAAATATAAGCCAGCCTTCTGGTCACGTGAAGCGTCGACTAAACGCTTGGACAAATCTTTAAAAAGACAGCGGGCACTTGTACCCCACGGCCCAAGCGTTTCAACTCCAAACGGCTCAAATACATAATCTCCGATGAGATTACTGTATTTGCGCCGCTTGAGAGTCTCCGCGGATGCAGCAGCAGCACCAGCACAACCTGCTGTGCTTGGAAGATGAGATGGCGCGAGGGTGTCGACACATGTTGCGTCCCACACCAAAGGCCTACCCATCTTCCATGGCAGTAAAGACATACCATCAGGTCTCTTACCATCGTTGCGTACCAAACCGTTGGGTTCCCGTACAGCTGGAACGCCAGCGGTGACAAGGGCACGTCGGAGTATGTCATTTAGGTTAGCGTGCCGGGATATGCGACCTGCACTCCTGCTGCATGACAGGCCGTGGTGTCCAAGGCTGTCGACGGCTTCACCACAGCAACATCTATGCGGAGAAACAGAAGGAGCACCTAGGCGAAGGCAAGTAGCCATGCGGAAGGTAGTATCGTCCAACATGGTACCTATGTTGGGCGATGGGAGTGCCTGAAGCCAGAGTCCCGACTCCCATTCCCCCACAGCCAGCAAACGAGCGCGCTCAGCAGGACTGGTAGACGAGTTTATGAGGTTATTCCTAACCATCCTGCAAAACGGCTCATCCCACTGTCTCTGAGAAGAAAGGTTAGTGGGTAACTCAGTGTTGGGCACAGTAATTTTCCAAGCATTAATGGCATCGGTCTTACATGGCACATCTGAACCAACCAGTGTGGAATCTAAAATTTTCCTGGTTAGTTCTTCCGTGCTATGAACCGAGGACAAAAATGCTGGTAAACTGACATCGGAAATTTTGCGAACGCCGAGCCCGCCCAAACGAACTGGCAAGGACGCTTGAAGCCATGCTCGGTCGTTCAGGGCCACATTAAGAATTTTACTAATGGTGTTGTGGATAATTTGGTCCAATTTGCCTAAAAGTGTTAAATGTTGCCAAAACGGGGTAGATCTTAAGGCGTGCGTGAATTTAGGGACAAAAAGGCAGTGTCGAATGATTGTAAAAGCCGAATGCATATTAATTTTCAGTAGTCGGTCCGAAACTTCACAGAAATTTTGTACTTTTTCTTGTATATAAGAATTGAAAGCTTCTTCAAAAATTGGGGACCCGAGGAGGTGAAACGTATTTTTCTCAATAATTTTGATGTTAGGTGCCAAAGTATTAAATTTTGATAAAACTGAAAGTTTGTCATTAATTTTGTCGCTTATGTAAATTTCACATTTGCTCGTGTTGAGCTCTAAACCAATAGAATTAAAATCATTTTTTAAAAAAGCCAAATCTTGAAATACTGTTTCTACATCGCCTCCTAGGGTCCCATCATCCAGGTACCAGATGTTAAATTTTGATTTAATTTTTTCAATGATGGGGTGGATGGCTAAACTGAAAATAACTGGCCCAAGAGGATCACCTTGTTGACAACCAACTGCTGATTCTAAAAGTTGTTCCTTGTACAATAATTTGGATGGATGCCTATAACATTGCCAAAGAAATTTAAAAATTTTGGGGGTTTCTAATTTTGCCTGCGTCAACAAGGTGTCCCTATTCACCGAATTAAAGGCATTTTTCAGGTCAACCTTTAAGATGACTTCACCATCACCACAGCCAAGGTATGTTGATAAGGCATGTATGGCCGCCTCACAACCCCCTCTTGACCCAAAGCCCAGTTGTAGGGGTTGGAATTTGTTTGCCAAAGCTATGCTGTAATATTTACAGCATAGCTTTGCAGCCATACGCCTGTACGTACACCCTACGGCAATGGGACGAATGCCACCATCCCTCTTCCGCAGGGCACATAAGTTAGCCCCATACAGAAGATCGATGATGCCATCGTCCACACCGCCGGCGAGCATAAGGTTCATTAAAGCCGTTAGCTCCTTCAAGAGTGCATCCCCAGCTTCCCCGGCGCCTGAACACAATAGATCTTTAAGGTGTTGAGGCGTTAAACCGTCGAGGCCGCCGGCAGACCCGTTCCGAAAAGAGCTAACGGCTAGAAACACATCCTTGGCTGTGACACTGAGACTATCTGAATCAAAATCAGATAGTTCAGGGAAGGTAAGGTCATCAGCAGGCGCCGGATGCTTGCTCTGCAAACCGGCAAGAGTGTCTGGAGAGCACGGCGCCACCACATCATTACTAAATAACAACCTTGATGCTCCCCTTATATCACCTTCCTTCAATTTTGTTTCTACATAATGATAAAGAGTGTTTTTTTGGCTAAATGAAAATGTTGTGTCTAAAAGTGGTGTTGTATTGTAACAATTGTTTTTGATTTGTGTCGTTAGAGATATTTGATTGGCCTGGTCTTTTTGAACGTGAAGAATCCTGTATGGGAAGGTGATTAGTTGTTCCCAAGCTGTATTAGAGTTCTCCCGGACGACAAGACCGATACAGCGGGCCAAATTTTGGGCTACTGTAGGTCTCGCACCTCGGGGAACTCTCTTAAGGACCGGAATAGAATTTTTTAATCTTGCTAGATATTTCCAGAAGGGAATTTTGTCAGCGGCGTCCGTTGAGGCCGCTGTGTGTGTTGTGGGGCTAGGCAATTCATTTTGGGATTTGTGAACTTTCCCAAAATGAATTTTCAGGCCCCTCACACCTTTAAAGAAACGAGATTGGGAACAATGTGGGCAACGCACTAGGTTGTTAAATGTGGTAGGTTGACTGGCACTTACCTCCACATCGCTACTGCCATTCCATGCTTGAGACATATATTATATATAAATTACACTTAAAAACACTATATTATTATAATACTTATAAAAATAAAAATATATAAATTGTCTTTTTGACACTTTTCATGCTGATTTTTGTGACAGCGCGTCGCCTTGGTGCCCGCGGCTTCGCGTCCTGCCAAAAATGGATTCTGCTTGATGTTTTTATATTATACTATTTCTGTTGATCGGGTATATAAAAGTATAATATCTGCGTTTATAAATCTTCAGTATGTAGTTATTACACGGAGTGGATAACTGGGTAGGTGGTGGCCGGTTTTGGAATTGATATTGTATTGTATTGGTATTGGTATTGATATAAGAGCACTTATTTCAGTAAAAGCGGTGAACTCTATAAAAAACTTTTAATGGAATTCCATTAGGTATATAATTTAGTATTTTATATTTATTTAAAACGATCACACGCATCAATGTCAGCTGTCAGTATTAATTATTAATATTAATTCGAAATCAAATATAAGTTGTCTTGATACAATAGAATTCGCATTTTGATCATTGAATTACCTATTAGAATTAGAACCACAGATTAGGATTAAATGATTTCGGACTTATCTGGAGTATCAGGATTATGTCTTGGAAATTAATATTGGTCTTATTATACAAAATGATTTGAATGGAAATATTATAATAATATGTATGTAGGTATCAATGACTATTGTAGCTAGCTTATTTCTCACGATTTAAGGGGCCTCACATAACGAAGTAGAGCAAAAAACGATATGCACGATGGGTGCTAGGAGCGCGGTGCGAAGGTGAGGGGAGGATCATGCGAACCGGTTTAGCTTGCGCCCGCGCAGGTAAACGACTCACACTTCTTTTTGCTAGGGCTGCTACTGTGTTTTGTGTAAGACTTGTTTAAGATTAGTAGGCGTAGGTAATTACCTAAACTAATTTTAAACAAGTCATACATACATACATATAAGATTGTTGTAGATTATAGGTATATATGTATATATACGTATGATAATAGTTAAATTAAACTATTAACGTACAACAATAATATAATTGTATTAAATATGTATTTAATCAAAACTTAGCTTGCTAAATATCTCAATATTTTTACTATCATAAATACTGTTTTTAATAAAGATTAGACGTGATTTTGACTCAATGATGAATCTATAATTAATTAAATTAACATAGCAATCAAACTGAAATTGTAAAAATTCGTAGAAATTAATTTAATTTCATTATCCATTTAACACTTGACAGCCCTACTTGGCTAAATTAAGTTATAAACGAGGCAACATAATCGAAACAAGCTATAGCCAAGATTTTTTATTATTGTTATATAGTGCTTTATCATCCTTATAGAATGTATCTTAATAGTTATAACTAGTGCCCGGCCGAAACTATATTTTACCGAAACTGAATATTCTTTTGTCCATATTATACGGTAGTTACTGTATTTTCCTAAAAGTCATGTGTTTGTTTATTAGGGGTATAAAAATGTGTGTTTCGGCCGAAACCACAACCTAAGCCAAATAATATATAGCCTAAATATTTTTCTAATTAATTAAAAAATAAAACTATTTAAGTAGTTAGGCAGTAAGGCATTAGGCCCGCCTTGTAGTTACCATCACTTTTAGACGTCCGCATTGCCTAAAGCATCACTCGCGAGTTGCCGATCCATTTGTAACAAAAGAGTTTTATGAAAAGGATAAACCAAATTTAGAGATAAAGGTTATTAAAAAATGCGTTTCTAAATGAGCAGTAATGAGTACCGCATTTGCATTGGTAAGATAGCATTCCTTCCGCAGTCTCTTACTACTAGAAATGTACTAATTTAATAAATCCGCATGTAACCAAATTGTACATTTTTTGTATTGGTTTCGGCCTAAGCCGGTTTTGGTTTCGGCCAAATCTAGTTTCGGTCGAACACTAGTTGTTTCGATTAGGCCAGACACGCATGCCCGTAGTCGCGTTTTTTCCCAACCAGTTTAAATTTATGGCTTAATTTGCTAGTTACGAATATTAACATTGATTATTATGTATTCGTTAGATAAGATAAGGTTCTAAAGATAGTTGTTAGTAGAAATAAATTGTATGGGAAACTTAATTTATTGTTAGAAGGCGTTAGGTCAATGATTACGTATTTGTGAAATAGTCATGGCCCATGTCTTTGTTTGATAAGAATATTAAAGTATTTGGTATTAATTTGTGGTAGAATTTCGATTAGAGTTTAGGTTTAGAAAGCTATGCTTGAAGTTTCCTTGGGAGACCGAATCAAAAACGAGGAGATCCTTAGGAGAACCAAAGTGACCGATATAGCTCGAAGAATTGCCTCAATTAAGTGACAATGGGCAATTGAACCGATGGTCGTTGTTGCAGAAAGATTCTAGAGTGGGTACCACGAACTGGAAGACGCAGCGTGGGCAGGCCTCCAACAAGGTGGACCGACGACCTAGTAAAGTTCGCGGGCAACCGATGGACAAGGTCAGCTCAAGACCGAACGATGTGGAAAACCTTGGGGAAGGCCTATGTTCAGCAGAGGACGTCTTATGGCTGAGATGGAAAATTTATAATAGATTTTTTAAACACAACATGTTTTCTCTCTCTCTCTTATTAAGGTTTGTTAAAAACATCCTGCAGTAATTTAATGTAAGTAATGTATTCTTCTATGTCTTTTTTATATAAGTGTGTTGTCTGGTTTACCAGTTGTCTGGTTGCCATAGTACCTACAGACTCTGCTTAGTTTAAAATCGGATAGCTGTGTACTTAGTTGAAAAAAAAAGCTTCAGGGACACTTTTTTAAAATAACTTCTTTCTTATTTTATCTCAGGGTTAGGCCACAAAACGTTGGCGTTAAAAGATGTAGGGTCGACCACGGGCTAGTTATGCCCGTAAGGGTATAGGCTACTGTAACTGCTTACCATCAGTTGGGCTGTACGCTTGCTTGTCACCGTGGTAGCATATTAAAAAAAACATGCGGGGCAGTCAAAAACAGTCTGGGACTGCCGATAGATGTAAAAACTAAATCTAATCATAAAATGTTTTATTGCACAATTATTTTAAAACATAGTTGAAATTGCTTTATTTTTTTATATTCTGTACTTTCTCTTTGTTATACAGTATATGAAAGAAAGAGCGGTGTCTTCTGGCACAGGCATTTGCATGCTTAAAAGGAGACGCCAACAACTATGTTTTAAAGTAATTTGTTTGTGTAATAATGTAATAAAACATTTTGATTTTTTGATGTAAAAACTAAATAACTTGTGAAATGTGACGTCGAGCTCGTGCGGTGCGCGGTGACGCGACTTTCATGCATTTTGTTCACCCTAAAAGTACTCAACGCGCCTAAAGATGAGAACGAATAGCTACATCTCTGCATGTCAAGTCCGTTGCTCGACTGATACGTTGACTGGCGATCCAAAGGTCGTAAGTTCAAATCCTATTTCGATGAACTATTGTTGTGAACCCGTTTACTTACTTAACTGTATTTAGCTTGGTGGTAGATGTGGAATGAATGATAGGTATTTGATTATTCATCGTATTTCGATTTCCTATATTTCGAACTCCAGTTAACTAACTATTGCTATTATAGAGTTTGGGTAGATAGGTATTATAATAATTCCTACTAATAATTATATTATGTGACGTCTGTTGACTTTTCTCAACAAAACGGCTGAACAGATCTTAAGGAAATTTGGTATGGAGATAGATGGTTTGGATGTATGGTACTTTTAATTATGATAACCGACAAAGCTTTCAAAGGTTCCCAATAGGGATATTCCTGTCTTTTTGCGCGAAGTAACTTCGTACTTTCGCTTTAGAAGTCCATTGCTGTACATAGGCCTCCCAAGTTTACGCCACTTGACAAAGTCTTCAGCTTCTCGAATCTAGCTACAACTAATTTAATTATTACTAGAGGTTTCCCAGTAGTCGAAATTCGACCGGTTTTTCCCTCTTGCACTCCTTCTCCACATGACCTTTAACTATGGCAAATCTCACACTCCGCCGTGCGTGCAATGTGCTTCAAAAAGGGTACAAAGGTTTTTAGTATTATTATTTAGACTTTCATTGCTTAAATTTCATTTTAAACCGACAAAAATAGAAATCAAATAATACCTTATTATGGTAGTAATAGGTATAAGTAGTCTTACTCGGTGTCCTACGTAAGTGACGAACGCGATCAAAACAACGGTTGCCCTGCGTCCTATGTGGTCGTTCTGCGGCAAGACGCGGTGTATAGCCAGCTTCGCGTTGCGCATCGCGTTTGTCGCTCATGTAGAGCACCGCCTTATTTCCCAGGCATTGTGAACTATAATCCTCTTTCTTATCATACACTAACACATATTTTATGAATGCAGTATAATGTTTCTATTATACCTTCATAAATCTCTACTTTCATTTAACAAAACAACTTTACCGTAAGATTTTAGCTTACAACTCAATATTATTTTACAGAACACTCATATTACACTTACGAGCTATTAATTCGACCAATAAAATCTGAATCCGTCAATATGATAATTATAAGTTTCTTGTACCTGATAAAATATTAATAGTAAACAGGCAACATGCCTGGCCTGTTGGTTTATAGACTGCTTAACTGGAGGTCATGGTTTCAATTCCCATTCCGGACTAAGAAAAACCTTTCTATAGTCTTGGGGTGTGATTTATTTTAATATAATATGCGCCAAGTGTGTACCTATACGTCCGATTTCTACATGGTACAAAACATGCTGTTATCCATAAATGATTGTTCCGAATCTGGGTATACTTTGTGTTTGTGAATTTTGCAAGTGTAGTGGGAAGTTTAATCGGTGACACAGGGTTTGTGCTTTATTATGAGAGTTATCTTTTTAAAATTAAAAAATAACAGGCTAGGAGCTTCTACATCACATGGCAGAAAAGGTGATTTAAAATTAAAGAAAAATGAAGAAGTAGATAAATACTTTCCAATAGACAGACAGGCATAAATATTTTCACTTTTAAAAAGGATTTTAAAAAAAAAGGTCGATATAATTGGTCGTAATTGTAGTTCTGAAAGCGATTTAAAGTTACGACGTTATGTTGCCAGGTTCGCTTGGCGTGTGGTCTCAAAGTGGAGAGCGCGCAATCGTTCTGACAGGCCGGGCTCAGCGATCTTATCGTTATTTAATATAAACCTATTTACTACCAACCCGTATTCGGTCAGTACCGCTACACGTGACTTTAGAAACATGGTGTATAGTTTAGAGTGTACACCCACTGGTATCGCTTACATTCTATCTATAAAGTACTGTAATAATGCGGTAAGTTGGGCTTTGAGTGTCGTAAATTGTTCTTTAGAGTTGTATCAAAAACTGGATTATTTGAACATGAAGAGTTGCCTCAGTTATTTCTAGTATGGATAATATGGATATTTTATATACGGATATTAAATAAACACAGCCTAATAACTACATAATGTGTGTTTTTCTGTGTATGAGTACAGGTCTCCAGCGCTCATTTAGAGATCCGTTTTAAATTTATAACGTCCAAGTGCAACGGAATACTTTTCAGTCTTCTTTTTTTAGTAAATTAGACTTTTACGTATTTCAGTTAAACTTGATATTGCGTACCTTACGTAAATAGTTAGTTACAAGTTTATATCAACAAAGTATTAGTAAAATACTACAGTAGTAATAAAATTACATTGGGAGACTAAAATTTTAAATTTTATTTACCAGAAAGTATATTCCGAATAGGAATTCAGAACAATAAAATATCCCCATTATTATATTTTGCCATTGTACTGCCTTATTAATAAACGCGAATAGAATAGGTGTCATTGTATAATATAATCTATCATTCTGTCATCAGTAATTTTAAATTCGAAAGAACAGGACACAGCTTGGCGCAACTATTCTCATTGCACCACGTTTGGAAGAGCTTTACAATTAGGCTACTTTATAAATAATACTTTAAAAGTATACAAAAGAAATAAAGCACTTTAAAAGCGGTTGAATTTATGACGAGAGGTAGACAACTTCTTAAAATAGAGATTAATGTAATCCGGAAGCATTAAAGGTTTGCGGGACAACGCATTTGCTGAACACGTAAACTTAGATCAAAGAACATCTATTCTGTCAATACTAACAACTAACAATACGACTACATTTTGAACTGTTGTTAACCTGAATAAGCCATAGTTAAGATTTACGGTATGTATACGTACTTTATATTATGACTAGGGGTCGCCCGGGACTTCGTCCGCGTGGTAATTTGGAACGTACATTTCCCGATTTTGCAACATATCTCACTACTGCTCCGCTCCTATTGATCATAGCGTGATGTTATATAGCCCTTCTGGATAAATGCACTATTCAACAAAAAAATATTTTTTCTAATTGAACCAGTACTTTCTGAGATTAGCGCGTTCAACCAAAGAAACAAACAAACTATTCAGCTTTATAATATTAGTATAGAACTATATATTATTATTATTATTATAAGCCTGTACTGTCCCACTGCAGGGCAAAGGCCTCTCCACTCTCCTTCCACTTCTCTCTGTCTAAAGCCGCTGAGGACCAGTCATGGTTAAATGAAACCAACTCATCCCGCCATCCCCGCCTGGGTCTACCGCGATGTCGCTTGGCATTTAGAGGCACCCACTGGGTAGTGAGTTTAGGCCATTGATCATCTGACATGCGGCAGATATGACCAGCCCAGTTCCATTTTAGCATGGCAGTTTTCCTGGTGACGTCAGTGACTTTTGTGCTGGAACGGATTAATGTATTCCTAACTCGGTCTGTTAGTTTAATCCCCAGAATACTTCGTTCCATAGCTCTTTGGCAAACCTCGAGCGTGGACCTCTGCTGAATTGTCAAAGACCATGTTTGAGAACCATATGTGAGGATGGGAAGAATGCATACGTCCATGAGTCTACTCTTTAGGGTAAGAGGAAGATCACCCTTCATGATATCTTTCATAAACCAATAGCTCCTCCAGGCATTTTCGGTGCGTCTTGCAACTTCTTTATTTTGTCTTGCCTGGAATGAGACTATATATACAAGTTCTATACAACTCCCGCACTGGGAACAAGCCCTGTGTGACGGGTACCATACAAACATACAATTAACGTACACCCAAACCCGGGGCAACCATTTATGGATCACACAATTTTTTGTCCCGTGTGTGATCCCGGGGATCGAACTCACAACACGCCGCGCAGTGGTAAATGCAGAGATGCGATTTATTTGAAATACTTCTATTTAAAATGCAAATACAAAATGCAAAATACCTATTTTGTATTTTGCATTTAAATGCCTTTCAGTAAAAAACATTTTGTATTTTATTTGAAATACCTTTCACGATGTATTTTGCATTTTTAATATTCATTTCAAAATGCAAAATACTTTGTGATCAAGTTTAGCCAACATTACCAGTCAAACAAAATGAAAGGAACGAATGACGCTGTATTTACGAATTTAACCGATAGAGACGCCTGCTAGCCATGCGCGCCCTTTTCTTCTTCTTTTGTATAAATAAAAATTTATGTTTATTTTTCACCCTTTTTAACGATACCAGTCCAGTTGTTATTAATAAAAGAAAAGTGTTATAATAATAAAATAAGAACTAGATGCACAATCAACCAAATTAAATGGCTACACAATTTTCACAAAATGGAGCCATGGCTCCAATCGTTAGTCAAGTTTTTTTTACATTATTTTAAGTGTGTATTATTATTATTAATGACATAATAGAATTTATTGATACGCGTACTGATAAAATATGACCAAAATGTCATGAATAAGGTGCCATGTTATTAAACGTTTTTGTTCGGCTCGGCAGAGACACAATGTCTCTATTTCTCATGATAAATACCTAAAATAAATAAAAATATCTTAGATTTGGTCAAAAGGTATTTTATTTTAAAAAAGTATTTTGAAAATACCTATTTTGCATTTAGCATTTGAAATACAAAACGCAAAACTATTTGGTATTTTGTATTTGAAATAGTAAATCTGAAAAGTATTTTGCATTTTGTATTTAAATGCTTTTTTAAAACCATTTTGTACATCTCTGGGTAAATGGCAAATGGGGTTTAGAAATCTTTATTGTTAAAATGTGAGGTAAAAAGTTTGAATTCCTTTTTTTTTAAATAGTGTTCGCCTGAAGGAGTGTGTGATTTAGCTTGTTTAAAGAACCTATAATACAAAAAAGTACCTACACATTTTCAAAATAATTACAAGTGGTTTAGTTTAGTAATATGGTAGCAAAGGATACTGATTTCTTCTGCTGTTCACTAAAGGACTTTATAAGAACATACATAGAATATTGTTTAGCATGTAGGTATAAGTTTATAAATAGAATTAAAATTGCAAGTTACACTATATCTATTTTTAGGTTAAGTCTAATACAAATTGGGCTTAACCCTGTAAAAATTGATGTAAGTGTTGGTTGAAAAATAAATAAATGAATAGGTGTGTTCAGGAACACAACTATTCATTTGAAAAAACAAACTTGGGAACCTTGGGAAACTGTACCGAGTACAAGAGAAAATGTACAGAGTTATCCATAACACAAAACTTTGGTTGACAACTCTATAGTAATGCTCCCGGTAACTGCTTACCATTAGTCGGGCCGTACGCTTGTGTGTCACAGTAGCTAGCTTAGTAGCTTCCGTCCGCTGTTTCGCCCACGCGTACAATCCCTCGGGAACAGAGTTTTTTTAAAAGTAGCGTATGTGTTATTCCAGACTATAATCTAACTCTATGCCAAATTTTATCCAGATCCGTTTACTAGTCTTTGCGTGAAAGAGTAACAAACATACATCCATACAAACTTTCGCGTCTATAATATTAGTAGAACAGGATATAAAAATATATGAGAAGTAACGTACAAAGTTGGTAAAACGACGATATAGCTCAGCCTACCTCTTTGTTTAAAAAGCGTAATGTTATGCTATATTTATGATATCCAATTTAACTAAGAAAAGTGGTCTAGGAGAGCACTTTCTTACGATTTAAATTTGGTTATCATCTCTTCACCCACATATATTATAGGATAATGTACTTAAATTCTAAAAATAGAACCATCTAAGGGATTATCCTGGTGAGGGTCTACCTCTCAGGTTAACAATTGAGTACTCAGCGAGCTACTCGGACTAAGAAGGGTAGTGTAGCAGTTATTAAGTATACAAAAATTGTTAATAATTTTGTTCTCGTTGGTACCTGCTGTAATTTAACGTCAGCGGCGGTATTTTTTTTGTGACCATATTTGCTTACACTAAAACTTAATTATTATCATTGCACCTATAATTACTATTGCATCAGGATCAATAGATTAGGCGTAGGACTAACGGCTTTACGGGCTTTCTGAAGCACGGAAGTGTAAAAAGAAACATTGCGAATTTTCAAACTTTGGGTATCTATTGTGAATTTCTGAAAGGAAGAAACTCAATATCTAGTTTTGGACAGACCTGGGAATCGAATCCGGGACCTCGTGATTAGCAGTCACACTCACCACTAGACCAACTAGGCAGTCAAAAAGTTTCTCAGTTCAATAGCACAAAATCAAAAATTCTAAAGTATAATAAACATCATTGTATAAAGGCGCCCGTAGTAAATTGTTGTATCTTTATCTTTAAATTATCGCCGTATATTTGTTATGTCCCACGTAAAGTCTTGCCAATATCGTACAGTGTCGTGGTAGGGATTTCCTTGCTATGTTAAACGAGGTTTATTGGGCGTGTAGCTCCGCAAGCAAGTGAACCGAGCGTTGTGTAAATCGAACTGACAGACCTGTCTCAGATTGACTGACGTAGCTTTAACTACACTATTCCACGTATGGCTTACCTTCGTTTTGAAACTGTTATTCTATCCTTTTGTCTGCTTTGATAGCTGTTTTATAAGGAATTTTGCTTTATGTATCTATTCTAGTGCATTGTGAACAGGTGCACCTCGGGATATATGGACGATTTCTATCGCTTTTTAAGATTTATGGCTCGCGCGAAATAATGCCCATGTACTCTATCTATCTATTGTAACTATCTGGCGATTAAAAGAGTGGCCTGAGTTTTTTGCTAGTTCTTCTCATGGCTCCACGTCAACGAACTAGCCGTAGGAAAATTTAGCTGACATTATCTTACTAGCTTATTATTTAATTTATGATATTATGTGTTGATTTGTAACATAAATGTTAACGAATTTTGAGTTTGAGTTATGTATGGTTTTGCACTTATATTCTTATTTTTAGATATTAATAATAGGCAATAGCAGAATAATAGGCAACTAAATTTAACATGTAATTAATTTTCTATAATACTCATCATCATACTAATTAATACAACGATCCTACCATTCTCTTATACATAATGTAGTTCAACAGGTACCTACTAAGCTAAGATATAACAACGAAGGTACAACATAATCTACATAATTTCTTATCATAATTAAGTTTAAGTAACCAGGTGTAAAGTGCGTAAAATAATAACCGTAGTATAAGACTTTGCAGGTAAATAATATATCAGTGAGGTATTGAGGTGACACGATTATACGTCGGACTCTTAAGTTTTAGAACTCATCTAAATTGTATGACAGCAGGTGGTGTAAAACTTTACGGAAGGAGAAATTGCCATCTCCAAAGTATGGGCTGACACAATAAATTTTATGCTTTATTTAAACTATTAAAGTTGACACATTTTACTACGGAAGGCTCATGAAAGTATCTTATAGATTAATCTGTAATCACTTAAATGGGATGTCATCAAATTACACTACGATACTTCACCTTAAAATCACTGGCTTTACTGTACCCTCAGTAGGAAAAATGATAGTATTTTTACTAAGTAACGTTTATACTTTTCCGGATTTATGTACATATATTATACATTGTGTTTCAATGTAACTGCGTGACCCAAGTTTTGCGAAATCATGTCTAAAATTTTGATACTGATTTTCTGTAGTTTTTTTTGCAGTTGCATTGTCTTTAGCCGGACAGCCTTATAATACATTGTTTGTACATTAGGTAGATAATAGCATATATACCCATGTCTTCACGATCTTAATTCGTCCAGTAGTTCTATAGGCAAAACGATCAGATTCCTTTTAAGGCGTATTATGCGCAGGAATAAGTGTGAGATTCTGTAGGTGGAGTGAGGCAGCAAAAAAAAAAGAAATAATTAAAACGCTTAAATTCGATCGCTATAGTGTATATGTACAGAAAAAAAGAAATGTTTTGGAGTGGAAATCGCGAACTGCAGGACCCAGCGTGGGAGGTCTCCAACAAGGTAGAGCGACGCATTGATAAAGGTTGCTGCCAGCCTAAAAACAAGATCGGCTCAGGACCGAATGCTGTGAATGAGGAACATACTTACCCATTTAGCTTAATTCACTTAAATAAAAATATTCCAGCCTCAAATTGTGAAGAAACGCTTAAAAGTTCGTTGACATCTATTTATTGCTCTTTAAATTTGTCCATTGCCAAAGCCATTTATAGAGTCACATATTTATATAAAGCCGTGTCAAACAGATTCTCAAAGATAACTATATATATCTTCATATTTTCTATTACCGAATACTAAACCGTGATCTATAAACACCTACACGCGATAAAACTGCCGAGACTGAAATAAAAACTACATCGATTCTTTTACATCGTCATATAGATATATATCTTGATGTTACAAATTACAATCCTAATGTATTTACTTTCACTTTATTATTGAGCCTAATGGAAGTGATACCATTTATTTACATCGATAGGTGACTATTGAGTATGGTATTCAAATATTGGGTCCGCTGCGCGCTGTCGCGATAACGAGTAACTTGACACTTTAGGGCGCGTGCAGACGACGCATTTTGTCGCACCTGAAGAATTATATTGTCTGTGTTAAGGTAAAACGATTAAAGCTAAAATAGTACTTTCGGAAAGTGAGGTTTATTTTATAAAAAATAAATGTTGATGCTTTAGTATTTTTACCTTTCCGTTAACGATAGTCATTGATTGTCTGTCTTAATTTAAAATTCGAAAATAAAGATTGCAAGTTTGTTTGTGAGTGTTTGCCGCAAATGGCTAATCTAATCTAAAAGGGCTCTGGAAGACTTTTATTCCTAATACTGATGCATTTGGCGGCATTGACGCATGTCAATTGATATATTCAATGGTATATGTGTTGCATGTTTTTTCTTTCTGTAGACGAACTTTTTATATTATGTCGTGTCCTGTCGTGACCGTTATCTGCACGCACCTTTACCGGTACAGGACGCGTCGAACGGAGCCTAGCAGGCGGACAGTAGACGGTTGACTCCACGGTCTCACACAATCCATTCTCGACACGGAACAACGGAATCGCTTTTATTACTAAGATATTCAATAGACACTATCTGTTACTGTCAATACTAACATTTTGAATGGGTGAGTCGGGACTTATCTAAATCGCTTTACATGTAAGTAGTGTTCGTGTCTAGTAACATGAGGGCTGAGGCTGCTTATCTGCCGCGTTATGCTTCGTTTTGGTTGTTCGATTCTTGATGGGCTTGTAAGTGATGGAATGTGGACGCTTTTATAACTGCACTTGTTTGTTTAAAAAATAGGAATTACAGAGAAGTCTCTGGATTTAAAATATAAAATAATCTTTCGATATTTCAAAGATATTAGTCATTCAGTTTCTTCGTTTTGTGCCGTGTGGGGGTCGATCCCACATCACGCCACGTAGTGTAAAATGGATATAATTTTAACCAGAAAGCTAAACGTGCTTTCTTCACGTACCTATATATTTTTTTGTTTTGAATACAATAATATTTTAATACACCACACTTACAATATATTACCAAAACTATTGTCTAAAGGATGAACACTTCTTTCGTAGTTCTTTCACTGTTAAGAAGCCAATGACAAATTGAAACTCGAACACAGAGCCGTTGTACTATAATTTGTTTTTATTTCTCCGATCCGTTTATCTGACATCCATCGTTATTCATTGTTTTACGTCAGTAAATCACTTTACAATGTCATATCATTATTTTAGGCTTTGGAACCTTTAAAGCTGCTTACGATACATAGCAAAGTCATCTTCGTTTCAACTAAAATATCTACAAAAATAACTGGAGTATTTTTACAGTCAATCGACAACGGTATGATATAGTTAGACAAAATAGGTTTTATCCAAATTACACTGTCGCATCATGCTCTCTAATTTGATGACACGGGAAAAAAACAGCAAAATAAATTAGACATGAGTAGATAGGGTTTTAACTTATTTATCGTTCAATTAAGTAAGTGATGTTACAAATGGCGGGAGTGTCAGCCATGGGTGAAAATTAAATGGCTCAGTTTCCGGACTACAAATATAAACATCAATTCCAAAGCGATGGAATTCGTCTCCGTGGAACGTACATTATATTTAACATTTCATCAAATGGGATTAAATTACGATACGCATAAAAGCAACATGAACAATAAATTGGCAATTATTTCCAATTTTTTGTGCAATTCATACCCGCCGGGTTGTGTTTATGGGAACGCTTAGTTGAGTGGAATGATTGTGTAAAACTGTTGGACGGGCTCCAACGAGCGGGTGCGCCGCGCGAGAAACAAACGCCACAAATAAAGTCAAATAAGTGAACCTAGCAGAATGGTTGTGAGCTGCAATTGCACCCGGTATCGAGTGTTCTATTGAACCGTGATGAAATATCGATATGAATCATAAATACGAGCACGATACATTCCATTGAAAAAGAACAGTTATAGACAGTAATAACCAGATGTTTTACGCTTTGATGTAGTTTATTGCACAAATCAGTATTAGGAATCATGAATTCACGACTGTTGTTTTTTCAAACAAGTGGACATGACAACACAAGTTCGAGGAACACTGTCACAAAGTTATTTCTGTTGCACGGTCCTTTCTTCCGAGAACTGGTTTGTGTATGTAAGTTCGTATCAATGCAATTCCGCATCGGTTCGTGTTACTTGTTCGTGGTACGATAGGGGTAATCTGACGGAAACGATAGAATTGAAGACTTGTAAGCTTGAAGATATTAACATTGGTTTGTGCTCAGAATAATTTGTTTTTGTATTTACTTCTTATGTGGCGAACAAATGTACGGTATATAGTATAGGGTAAGCAGTTACTGTTCCTACTTGCTTGTTGCCGATCCAAAAATAAAAATAACACCAGGGTATTATGATGAAATATTCCTGGCCTAGGAAAAGTTTCGTCTAAAACTTATATCTAAGCTGGAAACCTGTACTCATAGGAACAAATGCTGCTCCTGTGGTGCCCTGTCTTAGATGTGATGCATTTTATCCAATTAGTTCACCACTTAAGAAATAGTCTAGTCTTCTAGCATTTCAATTAAGACTCATTTTTGCTTTATGAACATAATGGTGCCATTATGCTCAATATTACTGTCACATGTCTATATAGGATGAATTGTTTGGAATTCCAGACAGAATAGTTTTATAATTGGCATCAATTGTCTCGCTCGTTTTATATTTATTAATAGCTCTATCACGCAAGTATAGTCGCAACAGATCTTTGAAGTTAATTATGTGTAATTTTCTTGACCAGTGTTAAGTAAGATTTTCGATCTCAAAACTCTGGTAAAAAAAATCGGTTATAAAAATAATATTGCAAGCGGCGAGCAGTATGCTTGTTAGCCTCCTAAGTAGTATAGAAAACAAAATTATAAAAGAAGAACCTTTAAAAGAAGTAGGACTCCACATATGCAAACTCGATTATGGAAAGACCTTCACCTTACAGAAGACCACAGCCAAATAACTACACACAGCGATGTATTTGTGTTCCTGTGTGTGTGTTTGAAAAAAACGTTTAAAAAACAATTAAGAGTCATGATTTAAATATGAGAAACTGATCGCGTGGTTCAGTACTGAATGTTATAGAAGAATGTTGTGACATATACGTTCGGGCCGCAGTCCCGCACTCCTCGGCGAACAGGCTGGCACCGCTCCAGTCGTTTCAATTTTATCCGGCGCGGGACGTATACTGTAAACATCCCTAAATGATAAACGCATAATTTAACGCCCCAGCGAAACACGAAAAATTGTGCATCCATTTATTTTCTCGATCATAGGAGCGTGAAGACGTTCATATTTGAAATTTATGAGTTCACGCTCCGCCATAATAGTAACAATACTTTATATTAATATTACTTTGATATATTTTAAACTATCACGACTTTGTATACACTTTTATATACTTAATAATGGATTATTAAATCTGTTTGAAACGTGAAAGCTTGATTACAGAGGCAATAAAAAAGATAGCAGCAGTTATATTGCCTGTGTTTATGAAGTTTTTTATAAGTAGTTAAAAAGTTTATTAGTCCTAAGAGAGATGTGAAGATTTTAAATATTTTATTATAGGGACTTGTATAGAGGCTGTATTTAAATTATAGCAGTTTAATTAAGCGTCGAACTTTTATCTGGCATTTGATTATTATTGGTTATAAGCACTAATATAATCTAATAAACAACAAGCTATACTAAGGTAGAACAGAGACAATTCTCAAAATTGCAGCAGTCATATCTACATTAATTTCGTGATTAAAATAGAATTGATTTCATTCTCAGAAGCCTTGTCTGATCAGAAAATACCTACAGTTGAACAGTACAGATTTATGTCATTAAGATAACATCTAACTTATATGTCATAGGTAGGTATTAAAGTTATATTTTTATACTTCTTAGGTGGCAATCAAGCATAGATGGGGGCCGCCTGATAGTAAGCTGTTACCGTATCATTGTGTAGTTGCATACGGCTTGAATATCTAGGGGCAGCACTCGTGTGTCGCTAACCCAAAATATTGTAACATCAGAGTTTAGTAATGGGGTATCCCTGGGATAGAAAGGCGTTTCTTTAGAAATGCATCCCTAAATGAGCACTGAAGACCTATAAAGAGTTATAATAATAACTATAAAAACAGTGATGCAAACTGTCTGTAAGGCTCAGGAATGTGTGAATGAATATTATGTTAAGAACTTGCGAAGGTTATAGTGAGAGGTAGGTATTAGGGCGAGTGGGGCACGGAACTCTCGCGGTTGTGAGTGGAACGCCGTCGATACCATCGCAGCCTTCGTCGCAGGCCCACATAAATCTAGCTTTGATACATTTTGGTAAGGAGCCAAGTGTAGTGCAACCCCCTTCCTCCCGCAAGCCACTCGACCTGTGCACCGCGAAATAACATTTGCTTTTATTTGAACGCACCACACTTTTTATTACATTGTTGGAACACGGCACAATACCTTCTTTTTATTCCTGTATACATAGAAAGGACGGTGATATAGAAATTCTGTATTCATCTGGAATCATCTAAGCTGATATGGAATTTAAAAGCCTACTTAACAGTAAGGAGGTATCCATTTGAATTTTTTATATAAGTACCAGAACGTTGACATGAGAAAGCTTTTTAAAAATAATATTATTTGAAGTATCAAAAAGCTATTGGTTTTGAGCTCCATAGAAAAAGGTTTGCACCTGCTGTATAGTAATAAAAAAGCATCGATTCTTTGAACAGTAATTGTCGACGTCCGAACACGGTATCTGCTTTTGTCTTCATGTCATGTATATATTAGGTACCGCTTTGACCTACTCAATTAAGCTTCACAATGAAACTTTAGTATTGTGGCTGACAACAAAATGATGGTGTGTAATCGCTTGTTGGAAGTCCGCAGTATGCTGACAACAGTAATGCCATTTCATCGCTGAGTCACTGCACGTTGTTCATTCGATATTCATATTAAACAAATCCGATTGTAACAAAGATTTATCTTGCGCAATAAAGGTATTGTGTCCGTAGCTCCATGCGCTTTCGTACTCAAATAAATACATTGAAAGTTATTTTATAAAGTGGCCGCAGCGATGCAGGTATAATGAATCACGTGCAAACATTGAGTGATATTATCTCTGTTGGCCTCCACCACTGTTCCCTTGTTTCGAAGCGATTTTATTTGCGGACTTCTTAATGAATAACATAAATTATTACTTTTTATTACTATCCTTCACGAATGTTAGAAGAATGTTCATCACAAAAATGCTTGTAACAAAAAAGGAATTAAAGGGAAAATATTTAAGACCAAAACGACTAACATGGATGAAATGTTTGGCATCGCTGTGTTTATCTCTACAGAGATACAGTCTGTTATATAATAAGGCTGTAGAGTCGTCGTGTAATTCGTCGGCGGGTGCGTAAAGGTCAGCAATTAGAGAGTTTACTTTTCTCGGGATGGATAAGTTAGTTAAGTAATAGGGTTCATTTTCAAGTTGGCGTGGTGCGCTCGTTAATCACAACGTTGCGCGTTGGCCGCGCTTCCGTCGCCGACCGCCGCCGGAACACGAGCTTATTTTTGATTGTTTTTGATAAAACAAACAGAGACAAATGAATAAGCCAAATCGTTAATCATAACCGGTTTAAACTGAACTTCCTTTTGCAATACTTACGTTACATTTTTCTTTTCGAATATGTGGGCGTTTATCTTACTCGGGGTAAATTTATGGAGTCGTTTTTGTTTTATCTTGAGAAGTTATCAAAGGCGTCCCAGGTTTTGTGTTTTTCGTTTTATTTTTATATTAAAGGAAATCCGCACGTCTGACTCGTGGACATGTTAATAATTTTATGACAACTAGCGAATAAAATGAAAATGAAATAAGTGCATTTGGCGAGTGAAGTTGGAGGCTGGGAGCGCTTAGCGACGCGGTGTTTGCGAGTTATGAAAAAGCGATCACGGGCTGACGCGAACGAGAAACGGGAACTCAGTTCGCGCCCCGCACCCGTTACCAAATTAATGTGTCACGAACTGTATCGCCCTATGATATTGATGTTGAAAAATGATGTCATTTGACGTTTGATTGCAATCGTAAATCTCTTGTGAATGACATTGCACTACAATATTCATAATTGACGTTTTTAAAAGCTAGTTTCTGAACCCATACAGACTCTTTAAAATAAGTATAATATAAAAAAGTATATGTAGACTGTACTAGATACATAACTTTCAAGCTCTATTACGTCCTCCCCTAAGATAAATTATTAGGATAGAGTGATGTAGATAAAATATTGGGTCGAGCCGAATCAGTTCATATGGATACTAATTCGGTTATTATTTGTGTAAGGCATAATGTAGCTAATGATTAATAGTGGCATTATTCGGCAAATGTGTACATGGAGGCGAGCCCGAGATCGGAATGATTATCGTGAAGTTCACGGTTGGCTGATCACAGCACAAAATTAATTTACGTAGGAATAAGGCTGGTGGCGGTAGAGTGAGCAACGTTGTGTTCCTTGCCTGTATCGTGAACGTTGTTTTCCCCTCGAGGGCTAAGCAGAATTCTAACACTAATATTCAGTTAATATTAGTGTAATATTTAGCTCACCTCTACAAAAGTAAGTTGTTATTGTTCATAAAACTCTTAACTTAATTTTGTAAGGTTTTGTTATTATTATTATGTGGTTAGATGTTGAGTTGGTATTGTATAGCCTAATATTACTATTAATGCAAAAGCAGCTGCACGTATAGATTGGTGATTTAAATGGTCACCATCATTGTAGTGATCTCTTAGCTGCTGGTTTGGAGTAAATTTCCAAACATTGAACAGTTATGGAGATTTTATTAAAAGAAAAAATATAATTGAATTTCAATTCAATTGAATTCAATTTCAAAATTTTAACTTAATTCGAGACTTTGTGATTATAATATGGGTGGGTATAGGTAGGTACTTTTATGTTATTCACAAAAGCAGAAGTATGTAAGTACTTATAATAGGTGGATAATATGTAGGTATATATAGTATACATAATTATATTGTCCTTAAGAACTTCTTACCTCGCGTGTTAATACAAATCCTTGGCAAAGTTATTCGTTCGATCGTTTAATACTTCTACTATAACTTTTCCAGTTAGAAATACACAACAGGAATATTCATAGTCAGTCTGACGTGTTGTCGTGCCGGTAACTTGTATTCATAGTCCAGTCTAGTGGCTGTCAGCCTGTCGAACTCTGCTCGACTGGAGTTGATTCGTAAAATTGATTTCCATTTGGTAGGTACAAAGGTAAGCGGTGACAGACAAGCCATCTATGGACAAGCCGCTTTTCGTATCGTATCGTTTTACTATTGCTCTGAGAAGGGTTTTAAATTCAAATGGTTTAGTTTTTGATGTTCTTACATAAGGTATTCTCTTTATGTTTGTTTTTATTGATATACATATTTATAGTAACAGTTTATATATGTGTTTTTTCTTAAGGTAAGCAATTGCCGCAGCTTATGGTCGCTTGTAATATGAGGAACATTACTATAGTATATTTCACATAGCATGGGTACTGTGACGTTTGACATTTGAAGATAAATATCAATGAAAATGATAGGCGATTAAATTAAAACCTTTATTATACTATTATTTGATATATTCGTATTGAATATTCTAGGCTCTTGATCATTCAATTAGCAATTGGTTAGAGATTGATTCAATCATTTTCTTTCATCTTCTTCGTAAAATGTTAAACGTCACGGCACTAATGCTAGGTGAAATACACTATACCGCGTTGTTTACCCTACAACTTGTAATACCATTTGTTAGGTTCAGGTAACCCTGGGAAAAGGAAGACGTTAGTTTCCAAAGACTGTAAAATCCGCTACTCTATCTTCCGACATAATTTATATGAACTTTCTACTAATTTATTATGAGTATAATGTAATGTGGTTACATTATCTATAAATAAACTCTATAAACACCGATATCTATGTCATTTATATTTAAAACGCAGTTAAATTTTCTTTGGTCGTTTACTATGTTAAAATGTATCTATTTTGACACTCATAGTGACATTTTAAATAAACAAAACAGGAATGTTATTGCTTCATAAAGTGAGAACCAAGTGGTTTCTTACCTAACCTCACTTTTGATTCTCAGTGTTTGAAAATGTTTATCATAGCGAAAAAAAAAAAAGTTTAATATTGATTATGTGAACTGCATAAAATTATTAAACATGCAGGTATCCGTATACTTATAATAGTTTATTTCAGAAAAAATATCCATAGCACATTAAAAAGTCTCATAATAATTATAAAAGCTGAAATAAATAAAATCTAAATTAAATAAATAAAAATACTACAAAAAAAAAAAAATACTGCAAATCCACTGTAATAAAGTGCATAGTATTCAGCGGATTGTGTCCGTACGCAAGGTTACTACGCGGCTTGTGTCCGTGGCGTGTGGTTACTAAGCGGCTTGTGTCCGTAGCGGCCGTGGTTACAAATTACCAATAAACCATCAGGTGGTCCGTACCACCGGCTTACCTGCTTTGTTATCGTTCACATCACACTTTTGTATGACAAACGTCTAATTCTTGAAGAAGGTTATATTATAGGCATGGCATGGCATGGCAAGGAAAACATGGCAGTAATAATAAATGTGACGTAAGATCAAACCGGGTAACAGTTTGTTACAGTTAGTTAGTTGCATCCGCTGACTATAAAAGGTTAGACGTGATTCAATTGTAGTTTTAAAGTAAAACTAACACATCCTAAACAAACAAATTAAAAAGTTACTACAACAACCAACGGTCCATGCACGAGTACGATAGCAAACGAACGAACTGTATTCTTTTATCCATTAAAGAAGAGAGACGTTATTAATTAAATATTTTTATCTTGCCTGCATGATTGCTCGTGTGGTGTAATTGTTAGGGTGATCGCCAATAACACCGTACCTAGTGGTGAGATTCCCGAAAACGTATTACCGCGGTAACAAACAAATTTATATCCTGCCTTATGGTAAGCAGTTACCGTAGTCTGTAGACGCTTGCAACACCAGGGGCTATCACTCGGACGTTGTTGATCCTACAAAAATCTTCTTAAAGAACCATATGCTACAGTCTTTGGAAAAGCCTCGACAGGAAGCTCATTCCACATCAACACTACGTCATCACTGTATAGATTGGATGGATTAAGTTCAGTACAAGCGGTACTGCAACATCAAGTATATCGAGCGTTCATCCGTTCATCCACCACCAACAACCTACTCGTACTGAAACCAATTTCCCACCTCATTGTTCTAAAATTGCGTCCTGCTACGTTCCGTCGGCCAATCGATTGCCACATTGACAAACATCGAAAAATAAAACTGATATTGGATAGAAATTCTTATAGAAAATATTGGCAAGTAAGCCAATTTGTATAAACCGTCATGTTTTTGAGGTAAAAAGTCTATTGTAGAAAATGTTATTTATAAAAAAAATTAAGTAGAGATGATGGTGTAATTTTAAAAGATGAAGTGATGGCTTTCCTCCCACGTATGATTAGGAGCTCCCTGCCGAGGTTTTCCCGAGATACTATAGCATTCTCTTTTCTAAGAAAGGTGTTATAGGTATTTTACAAACAATAAAACTCAGTATGCATGAAGAGATTGATAAATGTAGTCGAAGCGAATAAAGTATGTCTGGATCGAAGCAGTTGGCTATCGGTATATCTGCCGCCAATAATAATAGCTTGAGATTTTGTAGGGTTAACTATTAACCCAAAAGACCGAGCCTAGCAACTAATATTTTCAAGGTCTTTATTAATGGCAGCTATAGCTTCAGTCAACTCACCCACTGTTGTATGACGATATATCTGCAGGTCGTCTGCATAGAGATGGTAGTTTGAAGTGATGACTTTCGTGACGGCGTTTATAAAAACGGAGAAGAGAAGAGGAGAAAGTACGCCACCTTGAGGGACGCCCGCAGTAAGATCACACCATTCAGAGGCGGTCTCCTTGGTGCGAACAGACTGCGTGCGACCCTGAAGGTAAGATTTAAACCACTCAATCGCAGAAGTTGAGACATTAAGTGAGGATAGGATTCCTAACAGGATATCAAAATCAACAGAGTTGAAAGCGCTGCTAAAGTCTAAAAGAACTTATCTTAGTGATCTTGTTTATCAGATCATAGCATTGAAAGAAACAAGACTTTTGCAACAAAATACTGTTTTCTCCAGAAAATTCCTTCTATCGTGCATTTCGGTATGAGTACGCTAAACAATATGCGTTCTGCCTTTGTATGGCAAAAGCCTTATTTGCTTTTAGCCAATACCTTGCCGCCACAATTGCAGCTTGCTCCCAATTTATTTCCATAACTTGGACCGGTGTGTCTAAGTGTACGTCTACTCGTTCAAATCATTGCAATACAATCAGAACAATCCTACGCTTGCATGGGTAAACGGTTTAATCGATTTGTATGACTTTTATGTGAGCAAATTTATAAAATGTCCTTCTTTGAACATATAAAACTTCTTTTGTCGGATCAGTTCGCGAAGTAGTTCATGCAGTCAGTTCTCAATAAAGGAAAAAAAATAATCTTGTGAGTCTTCGCCACTAAAAACTACCCGCGTCTTCATCTGCATACTACAAGTAGTATGCAGATGAAGACGCGGGTAATGCAAGCATTATAATTACACAAGGATCTCTTGTGCACCTATCTATTTAATCTGTAGCAAATTGATTTTCTGTGCGTGTCAGTTAGTTTGTTTGTTATGAATTTAAAAGAAAACATACACCTTTGTTGGGTGCGCAGCGTAGGCATTTTTTGTAGGTCCCAAAACTTGCGTAAAAATAATTTAACTTGTAACTCTAACTTCTCACGTTTATTTTAGGCTAGAAAGGCGTAAAATTAAATATTCATAGTACTGTTGTGTCTGTTGCTCATGTTTAGCTGTGATTCTTATAATTCGTGCGAGTGTTCGTGCAAAGTGCTTGTAACACCAAAGTATTTTGCTACTTATAAAATAATGCTTCTTTAAATGAGCACTGAAGACTTGAACTCACGCAAAGGAACATAGCTGCATCACTGCAGTTATGTTTCACCTCCACCTTACAGAAAACCATAGTCTAATGGAGGTCCCTAGCAAGAAGTAACTATCTTGTAACCCTAGCTCTACCGAATACCAATAACCATCATGTGGACCGCTGGCTTTGGCGGACATCCTTTCCCAGTCCGGCTTGCTCTCTTGTATGGGGCCTTATCTCTCCTATATCATATTTTACATTGTTATATAATTAGGGTCACCACACAAAAGATCGACACTACACTTCGTCGCGCTTCCTCGGCGCGACGCGCGACGCGGCATGGCAGCCCCTTTAGACAAGTGGCATAAACAGTAGTCGAATCGAAAGGTCAAAAAAGCAAATGTATGAGATTTGACATAAGTTTACGACATTATATCGTAAACTTCCAAAAATCCCATACATTTGCTTTTTTGATTTTTTGTTTCGACTACCGTTTATGCCACTTGTCTAGAGAGGCAGATCAGCGCCTATTGACGACAGCATTCGGCAAATATTGACGATCGTCAACATAAAGTGTCGTATGTCTGCGGTCACCTTAACCTATACAATATGAGGGCGGTAACAAGTATTGTATTACAAATTACAAAGAGTTATATCTGAAGCGTATAATGAGCAGCCTACGCTTTCTTCAGATTGAATTTTGTTGATACACGAATAGACTAACATTATACAGTAATTAGTTTTAAGTCGTGGGCGTGATATATCGCCATAAACCGTGATAGCTTATGGCTATCATTATGTTTTCTAATTGCAATATTCAATGGGATAATGGCTTATTTAAAGAATTATCATAATGGGCTACGCTTCGATTGTAATATGAATTTTATATGTGATGTATAATTTTTACATTAATAAACAACATGAGCTTCTCAATAAGAAAATTAGTAAACATGATATCGGAAATAAATCTTGGAAGTCTGTCTTATTTTCGTATCGGAATAAATATTAGGTATATTTTGGTGGCTAAACTTTCCAAATCGGGTAAGCTTTGGGAAAATACGTAGGTAGGTCACATAATATTTTTTTCAGAAGCAACTTTAGCTCTATAAATCATATTTTTACTTATTTTATACTACTAATGTGGTAATGCATACAGGCTACCTGGTAGTAAGCAGTTACGACTGTAGCCAATGGACACTTGCAATACCTACTTGGGGATATACTCGCGTGTAGCCGACCTTATATCTTGCACACATTCAAACAAAATAACCAACTATTCCCGAAGGGCCACCAGCCTATTGCCATACGGGTCTTTGGCGACAGAAATCCCTACCTAATATTAGTCAACGAGGGGATTAAAACCGGGACCACTAACATGAACCACTAGAGTAGTGCAGACTACCGTCAAAGTGTCAGGAAGATTCTCTTGATATAGTCTCTGCTGCCGTGCAGACGTTTCGGATTCGATAGGTAGGCGAGTTCGACAAGGTTTTCCCAAGAGACTATAGCATGGGGTTCTTCAAGAAAGGAGTTATAAGGTTTTTAAAGGGTCGGCAACGCGTGAGTGACACCCCTCGTGTTGCAAACGTCCATAGGCTACAGTAACTGCTTACCATCAGGCGGGCCATATGCTTGTTTGCTACTTTGGTAGTATAAAAAAAAACAGATGGTAGATACTTATAGTATTCTATGTATAGAGTTCTTTAGACTGCTATAACTAAGTACCCTCACCTACTTGAATTTATTTCCTTTATAAAACACCATATACATTACATATTATAAATAACTAACTATAAAACCAAACTATACGTTCGATACGACTGTTCAAATGACATACCTGTAAATACTTTGTATAACATGCAAGTAAAATCCGTGACTTGTTTATTAGATGTGACCGCATGGATGGTCGTATTCGTGAGGAACTGGCATCGTAAATCTGCCTGGACCGGAATGGGTTACAACATCGGCTCCATAAATTGGCTATCCATAGTTTACGATTTAGTGTGAAAGGAACCCGACGCGTGGGTCCCGCCCTTTCAAAGATAGAATACTTACAAATATCTGCAAATATATTGTTAGGAACTAGCTGCCCGCTTTAACTTCATCCCACCCTGGTTTAATATTTTTTTCGTTTAGGGATTGAATTGCCTAAAATCCTTAGTTAGTTCTCACTTTAGTCATTTAATAAAAAATGGGGAAAAATTTCAAGTTTGTAGCGCCTGTACTCTGTAGTTTAGGCACTGCATTGATGAATCAGTCTCTAGCAACCCATATACGTCACACTGCTAGGCATGGGTCTCTTCTTTTCTATCAAGAGAGCTGAGAGTATTCAAGCCTTAATCCATGCCACGCTCGCTGGCCCAATGCAGGTTAGTGGATCAGACATGCCTTTAGAATTTCTTCTAAGACACGTGGGTTTCCTTGCGATGTTTTTCTTCACCGTTAGTGAATGCCAGGTAAATCATTTGATTAAGTAGTGCGTTTTAATTCCAACTTCTAATTTGCATAAGGAGTGTTACTTGGGATCGACCTCACATCTCATGTATAAGTATCTATTTCTGTGGTATTAATAAATGTAACCTTTCAGAAGAATAATGTGAAATTTTTGTCACGGAATTTTAATATATTTCCGTGTTATTGATGGGTAAATTTCCTCCGCAAACTTTTAATCTTTACTTAAGCCTCGTCAATATAAATTGACCTTAACATTGTCACCCAGGTCACGTCGACGCCAATTTTAGAAGACTGTCATATCGTCGTCTAAATTTAGATGACGATGTGACTGTAGTCGTTGAGAAAACGGCAGAATGGCGCCTATGTTCGACTCATGCTGCTAATTGAAATGTACCCACGAGTTATGTATATTTCGTGGCATTAAATGTGCCCGCGGGCCCACAATGTCGGGGCAAACGGGCGCCTCTTCATTAAGAATACATTAGTTCATTAAAGCTTTTACACTTAATTTCTTTGCAGACTATTTTGCTTCTTTCTCCAGTAAAATTTCTAAATCAAAACTATTTAATAAGTTACAAGCATTTGTTATTTGATTATGATAGACACAATCTGTTTACTTCATAACGGTTCAAATCTTAACTTAACTTTGTAAAAGGCTTATCTAAACTTCTTAAGATCTCAAAAGCATTTACAATACTATTTAACTAGTAGAAGTAAAAGCCAATTCATTCATTCGATTCAATTGTATTTAATTAACAACAACTTGATATCTTTGGCGTATTCAAATGAGAATTGAAATATTTACGACGTGCCGAATTCAATCAAAGGTGCGAATCGAACTCATTGATATGCAAGGGTTCCATTTATTACTCTGCAATCAATTCACAAATGTTTTCTTAGGAACTGCCGCGCCATATTAGAGTTTAATATTTATAACGTTTCTTTGATGTTTGACTGAGATAAAATCAATAAGATAGATATAGTCTTCCAGACCAATTTTGGTCACGGCGCGGCGTCCAATCTCAGCGGAGAAAACTGCGCAGGACATGTTAATACACAAAAAAATATATTTATTTGAAAATACAGGACTCCAGATATAAAAGGCACGATTTTTATATACCTACAATACAAAAATGATTAACCACACTTTCGATTCTGTCACTCTCATAGTCCGATGAAGAGAAAACAGGTGCAGGACAAACAGCTTTACGTGCTTTCCAATGCACGGCTCATGCCTCAATAAAATACATCTACATCTATTCATTTGAAAAGGCAGAAGTTGTCGAGTAGAAATTTTAATAAAAATGTATGTACACATTCAGTCGGTAGTGTTGGTTCGTGCCAACAGCCAGCAAAATATATTTAACATTTTGCTTTTGGTATTTTGCAGTGATACGAGGAGGTTGTTTATTTATTTGTAGGGATTAAACGTGAACAGTGTGCATGCAGCGGTAGTGGTTCCTACTTAAACTTTGCTAAACGGCCAGCTCTGTTGAAAGCCTTCTAAACTCCCACTGCATTTCACGCTTCCCATTCTGTGTTGAAATAATATTGGCAAGGATTAGTAGTTAAATGCATACCTGGATTTTAGTTCAAATAACATTAAGTGATCTGAGATGAGTATTATAAAGGACAGATTATACAAAGAAGTTTTTAATTCAAGCGCAGTACGTATGTATATATTGATGTACCTAAAATGATGTATGTATGTAATCACCAAGACCATCTTTTACCACCCAAATACAAGTCGGCAGTTACTTACGACCTTACGTTACGACTAGACGCTTGCAATAGGTACCTATGGCATCCATTGGAGTGATGCCGTCCAATGAACACTATCAACTACTATGAAATTACGGATGTGTCACGTTATAAGCAGCAATGTGCCTCTCTGTCTAAATGTCATTATTAAAACAATATCAAGAAGTTCTGCTATTACTTCTTACTTTTTCAAGAAACTAAATATTTTTTATAATAACTGTTTTAACCAATAAAAAGTGGAATAAAATACCTACGCTGTTGTTTCATTGTTATGTCTGAAATACTCAGCCTCCGTGAATAATTGTTAGTCAAATGTATTTATAAGCCAGGTCGATCAATACTAATGTCTGAGAAAGCTTAATCTAATACGAATTCAAATGCTAATAGGTACATGTATTTATTCACGGAACTTTTGTATACCAAAATGGAAGGTGACAAACAGACATACGGCCCAGCTGATGGTAAGCAGTTATCGTAGCCTATGTAGCTTTTAATACCAGTGTACCACTTGTATGTTGCAGATCCAAACATTTTATTAGGGTTTTGCGGTTGTGACTTATAGAAAAACGTTTCTTTTAAAACGCATCCCCAAATAAACACTTACCCGTGCCTGTATTTGTGTACATTATTAGCCTCTGTGGCATAATGTAGTCTCTAGGCAACATATTTTCAACAGTAACTCGTCTGGAGGGAAAACATATATGAACATAATAACACCATTATATACAGTTATTTACTCATACCCTAATCTCTCTTGAGGATTCTTAAAATTGTAAACAATAAAATAGTTATGTGCGTTTTATCAATATCAATTAATTTAAACAATTAATCATGGAAATATATTAAAGCTAAAGCATAATATCAATAGCATTAATATTACGAGTCAAACAAAGGCTATACTAGTACTTAAACTGTTAATAACAGCGGCTGGAAACTTGTCAAAAGTTTCCCCAAATTATTCCGAACAAGTTTTGGCATTCGAATAGTCCAGAGTAAAGCTTCATGCGATTGCTCAATGTCCCTGTGAAACGATCTATGGAAACAATACAATTTCAATTATATTAAAGGTGAATTATTATTATTTGTTTACAAAGTATTGAATATACAATAAATAAACGAAACAAGCACAAACGAAATTGAAATTACAATTCATAAGCGAAAACTGTAACGACAAAAGTCATTTTAAAATATTCATATTATTCATCATCAACATTTCATCTACAGGTGAACAAAGGTATCTGGCCAGGGCTTCCAGTACGTAGTCTACTACTAGCTAGCCGTTGGGCTGACAGAGATATGACATCATCTCAATCCATAAAGGTCTTACTACTGGGCACTGGTCTCCACATACTTGGAGAGATATTAGCTTACTATATCACGCTGGCCAGCGGGGTTGGTATAGGGTTTTGTTTCGAGTTTTGTCTCTTGCAGTGGATATTGTCTGCCTGCCTTACTCCCTTAGTCGACTTTTACAACATCCTCGGGATAGAACGGGGTGGTGACATTTGTATTCTTACCATTTTTAGGATCAAAATAAAACAAAAAAATAAAAATAAATTTAAAAAAGGTAGGGCACCATATTAGCGAGCAAGTTCGACTGGGGCAGTACCTCCACCTTACAGAAGAACACAACCAAATAACTATACACAGCGGTGTAGTAGTGTTTCTGTGTTCGAGTACACAGGACTCCAGCGCTCATGTAGGCATACGTTTTAAAAAAAACTTTTTCCTATCCCAGGGATACTCCATCTTAAAGACCTGGTGTAAAAAAATCGCAACGGGTTGGCAACTCGGAAGTGATACCATAGGCTATGGTAAAAGCTTAACATCAAGCGGGCCGGATGCTTGTTTGCCACCCAAGTAGTATAAAAAAATGCTTTAAAGAGGTCATGGTGCGGTCCCTGGTGGCAACTCCTGCAAGATTGTATAGGTATATGATACTAGCCATGTATTAACGTGTGTATTTCATGTACCTACTACGTGTTTTGATAATATTGTTACCTACTGTTCGAGTGATGCGGGTCTTATGCTTGTTTGCCACATTAGTGATAAAAAAATAGTTTTTCATGTGTGGCGAATAAATCTTAATATATATATTTCTTGTGTGCGTGTGTATGTGACTGAACTCCTCCTAGACGGGTGGACCGATTTTGATGAAATTTTGTGTGTGTGTTCGGGTAGGGCCCTGGATGGTTTAGATTCACAATTGGACCCGGTAGGTGGCGCTGCTGTCGGTATTTCAGCTTTTTCCGGCAGGACGACGTCTGCCAGGTCCACTAGTAACTTATAAATTGCTTATGCTGTTACATATGTAATTAATATTTCCTAAAAAGCGTCTATAAATTTAATATAAGATCGTAACAGGCTAGACTTAAGCTGACCCTAATACTCTAGTGAAAGTGCTCACATGATGAGGATTTTCCACGACCTTTTTGTGTGGATTTTACATAGCTAACATATAAGAAGGTCTCATCGTAATCCGATGAACGGTTTCGTGTCGCGCCCAACAAATAAATAAAACTTTCCTTTATAACATAATACGCTTACAGTAACCCGTAGAATCCAATTTAATGTTCTTACACCCGAAATAATTTCTATCTCGTTATGATCGTACGATCACATTGATTGATTATTTATTTTTATTACACCCGACACGAGCGAGATACGCTTACGATGGGAAATATTTAAAACTCAAAGAAGTAGATACGGACTTCAATAAAATTTAATTTAATGTCGATCAAAACGTCACCCGCTGATAAGTGGCGGGTGATTTATTTAAAATGTGAAAAATGATCCTGCGGGTAATCAAGCTGCCTGCCGTCTGCTGCGGATAGTGACTGCATATAAATCATCGAAATGTCATCATGTCAAAATGATTACGTAACGTAGACAGCTTTATTTAAACATTGGATTCAAAATGTGTATACATGTGTTGGGTTATCAGGAGCAGTTGAACACTTACATTCAAGATGGAAGAGAAAGGATAAAATTGAGAAGATTTTTGTATTGCTTCAAAAAAAGATACAACATTGGGACATTAAGAAAAAAAGACAACTTTAAAAGCGCTTTACAAGCCTTACGCCGTAGTAAGGGAGTAATAGACAATTTAGAACACAGGAGCTGTTCTGTGTCCCATACTTATGATTATTTTACGATAAAGAAAAGGCAATAACTCGATTCGTAAATGTTAAAAGTATAGTTTTTACTTAAAAACTATTTTGTTTACTTTTTTTGTAATTTAAATTTATTTTTCATCTTAATTAAAAAAATTGCTTAATAACTTTCCTTTGGTTAAAATACCATTCACTTTCTTCCAGCTTAGGCCAATACTAGCTGTTGCCCGCGGCTCCGCCCGCGTGGATGTCGGTTATCGCTGCAAAAAGTAGCCTATGTGTTATTCTAGACCATAATCTAACTTTGTGCCAAATATCATCCAGATCCGTTCAGTAGTTTTTACGTGAAAGAGTGACAAACATCCATCCATCCATTCTTACAAACTTTCACATTTATAATATTAGTAAGGATTATTAATATTTCCTGTTTCACATAGGAATAATCCATAGGTATCTAAAGAAATGGAGCATTACTGATTAATTAGATGAT
The DNA here is from genome assembly GCA_947095525.1 of Trisateles emortualis. Taxonomy (NCBI): domain Eukaryota; kingdom Metazoa; phylum Arthropoda; class Insecta; order Lepidoptera; family Erebidae; genus Trisateles; species Trisateles emortualis. Next base: position 10,400,147 of record OX352736.1, on the reverse strand, counting down.
TCATTTGATGGGAAATGTTCCATTTCTTGCTCGAGTTCATGTTGCAGGTACATTCTAATCAGATTTTCACTATTAGCTACTTACTAAGAGAGCTAATGAGTGTAGTCCCTATTAAATTTCAAAACATTTGTTCAACAGTTTCTGGGGTTACAATAAAAGTTTTATGAGAAATATTTACAAGTGAATAGAAAAGCACCTGTGGGTAACACATTGTTTTCAATTCAAATGTTAATTATATAACTAGTTTACTACAAACGAGAACGACCCACATGCCGAGCTTTGTACAAGTATTCTATGTTGTAAGTACCTACCTATTTGTGTTTTGTTGGTTTAAAACTATTTCGTTGTTATATTGTTCTCGTATACAATAGATATTATATTTTTTACTTATTTATCTGTCTGTTACCAACAAAGTCGCTCCCTGCCGAGGTTTTCCCAAGAGATTATAGCATGGGGTTCTTCAAGAAAGGAGTAATAAGGTTTTTAAACGGTCGGCAACGCGTGAGTGACACCTCTGGTGTTGCAAACGTCCATAGCTACGGTAACTGTTTACCATCAGGCGGGCCGTATGCTTGTTTGCCACCTTGGTAGTATTAAAAAAAAAAACAAGCAAGCCGTCTTAATAGTAAGCAATTTTTACCGTAGCCTGTGCACATTATTCACCCGTTGCTCGCTTTTGGCCTCATCCAGAAGACTGTCAGCATTGCCACATTGGATGGCAATGCTCTTTAAGACAAAAATATACCAGCTTTCTGATTAAATGACATGTAAATTACTTGACATTTATCATTATTTTTATTACATTTCTGATTGTTTATTGACTGCGTTACGAAGATAAGTATCTTCATTTAAACACGAAATTTATACATTGATTATTTCTAAACAAATTGTATATTACTAAATTAGTAAACTAATGTGCATACCGTTCATAGCATGAATGTAATAAACTCAATTCTCCACTTATTATGTAAACGAGTTGTGGCCACGGTATGCGTTAGTCGGCTCCGAGCCCGTCGGACATTTTATTCATTTGTAATCCAATACATTATCTTAGTTAGACATCCGGTGTTCTATACTGTCCAAAGAAAATAATAGTGAAGCTTTTTAGAAGGAAATACATGCTATTTATACTGACGTAACTTTATGTCGCGTTTAAATTGTAAAATTTACTCGTTTGTAAAATAACAAGCTTTCGTTTGCGGCTTCGCTCGGGTGTATGTGGATGTCAAAAAAATAGCCTAGAACTCATGAATTTAGCTTCCTATTGGATCAGTAGTCGGTATATATAGTTAAACGTTTCACACATTTAATAAACAAACTGATGCTACGAAAAACAACAAATGTAACCCAGATTTTTGTTGTTATTCAAACTGTAAATGCACTACAGTTGATCCGTATACGTGAATGCAAACAGAACATAAAGCTAATTGTGATAATGGCTTAAGTAAACTGGGAGGTGTAATGGACATTGTCCGGGCCATCATCGCGGTGTAGCCCGCGCGTTGTCCAACCTTCCATGCTTTCATTAAAGATACATTACTCCTTTTATTCTTGTTTAGATTGCAAATTCGCTCCCAGTCCTTTGTCTCATTTAGCATTTATTTACGGCGTATTCAATTTAAATACCACTCCTTTTGCGTTTTATCGTTGTAGAAATTGCCCGAGTTGGACCTCGTCTGTTTTATTTATTTGTCAGTTTTGCTCTTGTTGCCGGTAGGCTGCGATTCTGTTTAACTTTGAAAGTTGTCTTTGCATTAGCTTCATTATTTATTATTGTAAATAATACTAAATCTTCGTTTAATCTCGCGATACATAATTCATTTGACAATACAATGAGGGCGATCGCAGTATTATGGCTACTGTAAATATTCCGATTTCGATTCTTACAGAAAATTTGAAAGTAAATAAAATTCGATGAAAGTAAAGAAACGACGATGAGATAGCGAATAATAATAAGGAATATAACAATGTCGAAGAGTAAAGAAAATCAGAACTAATTTACATTACAATGTCGTGCTTACGTTTCCTCGAGCTCGATCATTAGGGTTTTTATAAATATACTTAGGTACATTTATGTCGAGCGTAAGTTTGCAGAGGCGTAATTAAAACTTAAAAACTTGTATTATGGCAAAAGCGCGGCGGGAATGTGAACTGTGCCAAGTGTCGGATTTTGTACGTGCCTCGAGTCCGCAATGCAATCCTGTGAGTCGCGTCTGCTGGCTCCGCTACTAGCGCCACCGCGGAACTGTGTTGCCTTCACAAGTCGCACACTTTCCGTTAATCCTTCAGCGTTGCCTTTTTCATGAATGTAGCTAATGTACACTTAACGAGATTTTTATTATATAGGTAATATTAGATATATTTGTATAGTAAGTTAATATAAAATAAGCAGTTAATGGCATGAATAGATAGGGTATGTTTTAACATGCTAACGAAGATACAATAATTGTGATAAATATTCTATTAATGGTTTGAATTGCAAAAGTACTTACTAAGCAGATTGCTATTTTGTATAAAGAGCTTTTTTTATTGCGAGTTGCCGACCCAAAATCTATTAACACCACAGTTTTGTGTTACGGGTAACCCTGAGGAAAACGTTTCTTTAAAAAAACGCACCCCTAAATGTTTATCCTTTTTGCAGCAGCAAGGAATGTCTTTAGAGATTTGTGGTAGCAAAGGTCACGTAATTCTCCAAGGTCATGCATACGATACATTAGAGTAGAACGCATACAAACATCACTTGAATAATACATACAGTCTGTGTGCCTTTGCGCCCCTATGTATTTTTATTCTCTTTTGTAGCAATTCCTTTGACTCACGTTAAGATGTTGCAACATGAAAAGAAAACAATTTAGTTACTTATCATTATGAATGCATTAGACACTTGCTAAGTCAAGATATTTGTTGTATGCTAAAGAAAAAAAAACATAAAATTAAACAGTCTTCTAAATAAAGTTTAAATTAAATATTCACTTCAAAAGGCATTATAATTAGGTACGAGTATGTTCATTTTTTGTGCCATTGAGTTTTAATTCCACCACGGTAGTAATAGGACCCATATTGTTAGAACCACGGCGGCTGCATCCGTCGTACCGCGCCTCACCGTGGCGTTTCTATTGGTACGTACCACAGTATCATAATATTTTGTTGTTATGCAGTATAGTCTGCAAATTTTGCACCGATCCGATTTGAAAGTCAGTTGTAGTTTTCGAAATTCAAACTACATGTAAGACTCAAAACAAATGCCTGCAACCGTACATAGGCTATGCTCGTATGCTCGGTTACAGACTCTGTGATATTAAAAAAAAACTGTAGGTTGCCAGTACCAGCACTTGAATACTGCTGGAAATAACCCAACAAAGTATTAAACAAACCGCACACTCGCTGTGAAAACATAAATTTTTATTAAAGCTGCCAGCTTTCTGTGCCATATATTACCTTAAAAAAATCACATTCAAGGTGACATTACGTCGTGTAGTAGGCTTACTGCTGGCTAATTAAAAGCTCGGTACGAGGCTGGGGCGGGCCGTCGACGTAGCGACGACGGGATGACGAGATGCCGCCACCGAGAGCTATTTGCTCCCGCTTATTGCCCTTTTCAGCCCATACCTGCCGCCTACAATCTCACCTAGTACTAGTGAAACTGCCACTCCTTTTGTATGTACAGTCGTAACACAAACAGTGTGTTACTATCCTGCAGGTTTATTTTTACGTTTACTTACAAGATTGTGGTAGTTCTAGAGTGTGTTTCTAAAAGCAGAAAGTTATATCGCCGTAGCGTCTTTTATATATATTGTGTAAGAATAAGTATATTTTTATGTCTGTATTCAGTAACAATGGTTATATTTTACATAATAAAATGTTATAGTAGCGACTCTTTATGATTCGTATTCGTATGACTTCTTTACTCGTATTTTAGCTTCAATGAGAAAAAAAGGCTTGAAAAGTCTTACTTATCTGTAAATAAAGACCTTGGCAGATAGCAAACTATCTATCTGCCAATAGTTAAGTCGGGTTCACAACAGATTTATTTTAGTCATTATGTTTATTTTAGTCGGCCGATTCCGACTGCGCGAAATAAATTCTAAATCAAAATAATTTATTCATATAAGTCCCGCCGTGATAACTATGCAGGTCGATGAAAAATGTCAGGAAAAATGAGACGACAGCTAATTTTACCTACTGCTGGATTTACTGGCTGAATAGACAGAGGTATTATAGTGCACAAGTGTAGGCACAATCACTGGCATTCTATATTCCTTTACTTTTATAGTCCGAGAGTAGCAATCGGACACTAATGGAGAGATTTCGGGGGCAGAGCCAATGACTTTGCATGTTTTTTCAGAGTACGGAAGAGTCTTGCTGTATTTTTAGTAAACCTTCACACATCTACCGAAAAATACGGCTATTTTCAACCGACCGAATTGAGAGAAAACTTCAAATACTTATTACAGGCAATGTATTATAATAATATTAAGTATAGCAATTTTAGTATTTTTTTTTTTTTTTTTTTTTTTTTTTATACTACTTGGGTGGCAAACAAGCATACGGCCCGCCTGATGTTAAGCAGTATCCGTAGCCTATAGACGCTTGCATTACCAGAGGTATCACTTGCGTGTTGCCAACCCTTTTTTTTACACCAGGGCTTTAAGATGGAAGTAACCCTGGGATAGGAATACGTTTCTTTCAAAACGCATTCCTAAATGAGCGCTGGAGACCTGTACTCACACACAGGAACACAACTACACCGCTGTGTGTAGTCATTTGGCTGTGGTCTTCTGTAAGGTGGAGGTCCTTCCCCAGTCGGGCTTGCTCGCTAGTATGGTGCCCTACCTCTCTTGAAGTTTCTAGTATTTTTGCAACAAATCAAATATTTGCATTCAAAAACTACTTATCATTTGATGAAGTGAAATTGATAAACATGTTCTATGTAGAGTATCCGGTCCACCAGAGAGATACCTAGAATGGCTTTTAAAAAAAACTACTTATTAGTATTTATACCCGTTATATTAAATTATTTAGCTACAAGTTTTTATTAAGAGAGGTAGGGCACCATACTAGCGAGCAAGCCCGACTGGGGAAGAACCTCCACTTTACAGAAGACTACAGCCAAATAACTACACACAGCGGTGTAGTTGTGTTCCTGTGTGTGAAAAGGTCTCCAGCGCTCATTTAGGGATAAGTTTTGAAACAAACATATTCCTATTCCAGGGATACTCCCATCTGAAAGCCCTGGTGTAAAAAAATGGGTTGGTAACACGCAAGTGATACCTCTTTTTTTATACTAGCAAGGTGGCAAACAAGCACGGTAACTGCTTACTATCCGTCGGGCCGTATGCCCGCTTGATGATAAGCAGTTACCGTAGCCTATGGACGTTTGCAACACCGGGGGTGTCACTCACGCGTTGCCGACCCTTTAAAAACCTTATAACTCCTTTCTTGAAGATCCCCATGCTATAGTCTCTTGTACCTCTTGTATTGCAAGCGTCCATAGGCTATGGTAACTGCTTAACATCAGGCAGGCCGTATGCATGTTTGCCACCCAAGTAGTATAAAAATAGTGGAGTTCGTAATCAGTACCACAATGTATTACGATTTGTTATCGCTCAAGTATTTATTTTAATTGACTGAACATATTGTACTAAGTCTTACAATACGAACATTGTTTATGTTGATGGCGTGGGCGATCTAAAATGTTTACCTTAATTTCTTAATGCGTTATGCTTCATGAATTCAGCTATAATTATAAACCAAAAGTCAGTTAGAAACTTTTAAGTGAACGTTGAAATTATTCTCTTAAGTGTTATTTTATACTACCGTGGTTACAAACAATTGTACGACCTGAGCCTCAATTCTGCTAATTTGCGGATGGCTCTATTGAATCTGAATCGATTCTCAATTGAATCCCAGTAGCATTTTTGGTATTTTGCTAATAAATTTAAGACCAATAGTTGGAAAACCATTGGTCTTAAATTATTTAGCAGAATACCAATAATTTAACCAAAAATGCTAATAATTGAAGACCAATGGTTTTCCAACTATTGGTCTTAAATTTATTAGCAGAATACCAAAAATGCTACTGAGATTCAATTCAGATTCAATTAAGCCATCCGTAAATTAGCAGAATTGGGGCCCTGCCTGATGGTGAGCAGTTACTGTAGCCTATGGACAGTTTCAATACCAGGAGATTACTCGAGCGTTGTCAATACTTCATCTTCTAACACTACCGTTTTAGGTTATGGATAACACTGGGATGAAGAAAGTTTTTAGAAAACAGTTTCCCATAAATAAGCACTGGAGATCAGAAAGTACTCAAGCACAGGAACATAACAACACCGCTGTGTATCGTTGTTTGACTGTGGTCTTCAGTAAGTCATTAAAAATACAAGCATGTAAGCCCCACTGAGAAAAGACGGAGGTCTTTTCTCAGTGGGGCTTACATGCTTGTATTTTTTGTTTCGTTTGTAAAATACAACTCCCGCACTAGGGAACGAGCCCTGTGTCGCGGGGGGCTACAAACATACAATTAACGGACACAAATTACACCCAGAATCGGAATAAATATTTATGAATTACACAAAGTTTTGTTTCGTGAGTGGATCGAAATCTCTCCGGCATAGCAGACAGAGTTACCAACCACTAGACCAACAGGCCAGTCTTAACAGTATGTTGCTTTACTTTTCTGTGTTCGTCAAAATCTATACTAATATTATAAAGCTGAAGAGTTTGTTTGGTTAAACGCGCTAATCTCTGAAAGTACTGGTTTGATTTGAAAAAATCTTTTTTTGTTGAATAGTGCATTTACCCAGGAAGGCTATAGGATAATAACATCACGCTATAATCAATAGGAGCGGAGCAGTAGTGAGGTATGTTGCAAAATCGGGGAAAATATACCAAATTACCACGCGGACGAAGTCGCGGGCGACCCTTAGTATTATTATATAAACGTTCTATTTCGGGTACCTATTTAAATTAGCACATATTAAACCATTGTTAACTTATGTCCAAAATATCTAATTGTATGATGGGTCAGAAAGTTGGGACATTTTAATTAAAATAGAACTCGTTTTGTGTACGTCCATCGTACGTGTCCCTGGCACGTGACACACATTATAATGAGCTCTTGTGACCTACAATACAGGGGAATTATGATAATATTATTTGTTAATATTATTGTCAGCTTAGAAAGGGGCGACTATGTTTATTATGAAGATATACGAGCTTTGCTATAAAAAGATCTAGTTTGAATCAGTAAGATGTAGCTATTTGGATAATAATAATGAATTTATTTGTGAGAACATTGTACAAAGTTGTTATCCTTACTAATATTATAAATGTGAAAGTTTGCGAGTATGGATGGATGGATGGATGTTTGTTACTCTTTCACGTAAAAACTACTCAACGGATCTGGATAAAATTTGGCACAGAGATAGATTATGGTCTGGAATAACACATAGGCTACTTTTTACAGCGGTAACCGATGTTCCACGAGGGCGGAGCCAGCAACAGCTAGTAAAATATAAACGTCCAAAATATTCTGCTGTTTCCAGCGTACACATATTAGAAGGTATCACAAAATTATAATATATCGGAATATAATAATAAGAATCATTAATAAACTAAATCAATATCAAACAAAATTCATCTCAAAGGTTAAAGTAATTATAGAGTGACTTGGTACCTAAGTTATCAATTTAGAAGATTTTATTATACTGTCATTGTGACAACCAAACTTACAGCCTACATGATAAGTAGTTAGGCAATTGGAACCACGCTGTGAAGCGCGGGAGTGCGTATTCTTACGTTGCTTGAAAGTATCTTTATCTGTGTTTAAAATAAACGTAGTAGGAACAACACGCCACGTACTCCGCAGCGTGGTGTGGTGCAGTGTGCCAATTGCATTACCGTAGCCGTTGGAAGCTTACAATATTAGGACATTATGCATGCGTTGTTGATACCCACTAAATCTTGTTACATCAGAGCTTTGCGTTATGGGCCTAATCCTTGGGATATAAAAATAATATCCATGGGATCAAGAAAACTTTTATTAAAAAAACCCTTAAATAAGCAATAGAGATCTGTAGTCACGCATATGAACACAGCTACACCACTGTGAGTAGTTATTTGGGTTAGTCTTCTGTTAGGTGGAAGTCCTTCCCCAAGTGGGCTTACTTGCTTGTATGGTGCCCCACCTCTCGTAAAATTAAGTTATTTGTTATCATTTATAACTTTGTAAAATAAGAAATATTTGGCAGACGACTGCTATTACCAACTTACTAAAGGGCTAATCAACTATACAAGCCATAATGCATGCAACCCAACATTTGCACAACGGTTTTCTATTTTACATTTGGGAAGATAAATACAAAATTTGGCAAAAGTCAGTATTAGAAGATACAGTTAGTAGTTGACTCTAGTCGTCATAACAGCGGTTCGTAATATCAATCAATTTTCATCAGTGACAACGGTAACAGATCTGGCATCGCGCGTCCCTCGGGACGGGGCAGTGGCTCATCCAGAAAACGAAAGTCAGAAACTCATGACGGAACCATTCAAACTCCCAACAAAATAAGTATATTTTGCTGATTCGAGACGAAATTTGCAAGTCTGCCAAGAATATTCGTACCAAATCGTTTTCCTATAATTGGAGTACATGTGAATTTGTATTCAGTAGCGCATCCACGGCGGATGGAATTTCGCCATTTCGCGGGAACCTCGTCCTCCATCATGCGTGCTTATTGAAGTAATTTGTGTAGCCCTGCGTGTATCAGCCTGTGTTACTTGAATTTTATCGTACATGTAGTGGTGGAACGATGGCCGAAAATACTCAATATACATCTAGAAGTTTAAGAGCAAATATCATCATGATTGTAAGATGTTTACGTTTTGGTTTTGACCGGGATCCTTATGCAAATAGTTTGTGCAAGTTGGGTGAAACTGCCAGATGCGCGAAGTTACAGTTAGGTTGGTTCTTATCCCAAACTTTACTATATTATTAAGAAGTTATTATGTCAATTTAATGTGGTAATCCCTACCATTTAAATACTAGCTTCAGACTGTACATGACTTGTTTGTTTATCCTACTCCAGTTAGTTTACTTGAAAGGTTTAAAAATTGACTATACATGGCGTAATTTTTACCTACCTATACCGGTCCTTTGACAATGTCTTAGTGCGTTTTCTCAGAAAATCATGCGACATACTCTTATTAGGGCACAAGCCCTGTGCCACGGGATTTAATGAACATACAATTCATGGACACAAAGTACGCCTTATAAACATTTATAGATCACATACAATTTTGTCGCGTATGGGAATCAAACACATAACACACGATTTGGTAAACTTAGGTAACTACTTCAATCAGTAATGAAATAAAAAGTAATTTAGTCAAGAAAAGTTGTAAATACGTTTCAAAAAGCGTCGAGTAAATCTGTATGCGGTGACGGCGGCTGATTGTAGCCTGTGCGTATTGTAAAATGTATGGTATATACTCGTACGTTAATTCAATGAACAGAATTAAATTACATACATAAATATGTATGTATGTGTGTCCCCGACGCGTGCCGCATATCCGCTGTGCGATGCGTTCCCGCCCTCAGACAACAATTTGTATAAACAAAAGTTAAAGAAAATGTGTGCGTTTCTATGTAACGTAGGCAAATGTTGCTTAGAGAATATTTAAGATTAAATATTACAGGGTAAAAAAAGTTGTTTACTGAATATATTTTTTATATGAAAATCATAAAAATCACTAACACTGTGACACGAGAATTTTATATACATACTGTTGCTCACGGCTCCGCCCGCGGGGATGTCGGTTATCGCTGCAAAAAGTAGCCTGTGTTATTCCAGACCATAATCTATCTGTGTGCCAAATTTCATCCAGATCCGTTCAGTAGTTTTTACGTGAAAGAGTAACAAACATCCATCCATCCATCCATTCTTACTAACTTTCACATTTATAATATTAGTAAGGATATATGGATAACAATAACAGAACGAACAATCAAAAGAAAGAACAATCTCCGGCTTTAGACAGAATCACTAACTAGACCAACATACCAGCCAGGATATAGATTTTTTTTTATTAGCCCGGTGTACGTGGCATCAAGTATTTGTTATACAGGTAACAGCAGCGTGACACAAGGGAGTGCGGGTGACATGAGTTCAGCCTATCAACGTCACGCTTGGTTAACCAGGTGTGCAACCGCGATGCACCGCGCCCCACGCAAATGCATTCTATCTATATTTCATTCTAGACATCGTCACATCGGTGTGGTTGAATTTGTGAGTGAATTTGATCTGGTAATTCCAATGTAGATATAACTTTGTAGAATTTATATGCATAAGTGTGTGAGCAAACTCAAGTGCACTCTCCACTTCCATAGTCCGATGGGACAACAATTCGACGGAGAGAGGCAGAGGGCTTTACGTGCTTTCCGACGCACGAGGTTGCAAACACTGTCAATTTCTAAACTTCGGGCACCTATAGTCAATTTTTTGATAGAATAACCGAAGATGTATTTTGGCCTGACCCGAGTGCCGAACTTGGAAGTACGTGCGATATTATTGGGCATTCTACTCCCTATCTTCCGTATCACGGTCACTCCGTTCGCCTCCGTCACTCCCTGTAGTAGAATATGCAATAATATTTCTGATATTTCTATGACTTACCTCAAATTCAAATTGTGAGTTCTAGCCAATAATATAAAATCAGCTCGATCAACAATGTCTATCAAAATAGAGTCTTCTAGTGATGAATTATGAACAAACTGAACTAAAACTTATAACGGACGATCGATAACGGAGTATACACGTAATCTACTCGTATCAGTAGCCGTACTCAATAACCACTAAGCAACAAGGCAGTCATAACATATTGTATTAGTAGTTGAACTTATCGTAGAAATCCCAAAGATATTAAAATAATAAAAACAAAACTTTCATTTGCATAAAAAGTGAGCTCCTAGTCCTTAACCTAGTGGTTGAGACTAGGAGCTCACTTTTCCATAAAACTGGAACATGTTTATGTTAAGTATAAATTTACTATACATATTAAAAATAGTTAAGTTAGTTAGTTTGCCATCGAAACCCTAAAAAGAAGAATTAGTTTACTCAGCTACTAGTTGATACTAACAGAAAATGCAACTAGTAGAAAATTAAAGAGAATTTTCGAAGCAACCTCGTCTGAGTAAAAACGTTGAATGATGTCATCTTAAAAGCAAACCTCTGTCCCCAAACCGCTCAAAGTGGATTGTAATTATGACAATCAACGTCGCTAATGAGACGATAATTCCCACCTCTATCTTCATTATTTTTAATGGAATAATTCGATGGTTTCCCCCACTTTGAATTATATTTTGTATACTACACAGTAAACAAGCATATGGGCTTATACTATTATAGAAAACTGGTCTAAATTGTGTAATATTTTTATACCTTTGCATGGACCATTAGCCACGCGTAAGCAGTTACCGTATTAGGACAGCATTAGGACGCTTGCATATAGGTACAAAGTGTAACTGTAAATCTGTATTTTGTATGGTAAAAGTTTTTGGATGATAAAATGTATTTTTATAAAATGCATCTAAAATAAGCACTAGAGGCAAGCAAACACGCACATGAACACAACTATATCACGGTATGTATTTGCCTGTGGTCTTCTGTAAGGTGGAGGTCCTTCCCCAGTCGGGCCTAATCGCTAGTTTCTGTCACTCCACTTTAATTAAATTGTTTTGTTCAACATTTTACACAAGCTGACTCAAAGCTCATTTGACGGTAGCCGCACTCATATTTTACACTATCCAAAAGCGGCATTCTAAACGAGAAAAACCTTGTTTGCTTGCTTGTATAAACATTCTTTGTAGCACCGTTGTAGAGTACAATTTTGCTCAAAAAGAGACTCGTAGTGAATATACCAAGCTTTTAGTGATATCAAACGAACTTGTTCGGTTATAACGTAGTTCGCTTTTAAACATGTTAAAATCCGCTACAGAGAGTAACCTCAGAGAGTTACCTTTTCGTGTGTATGTCACAGACTTGTTAGTTGCTAGCTTAATTCTATTAAGATAACCAATATGCTATCCTTACATAGTGTAAAATAAAGTTACTTCCCACTGTTTGCCCCTTTGACGCAACAGATTTGATGCGGTTTTCACTATCATCTAAATAATTTATTTCGGAAGATTTATGTATACGTGCATGTTATGATTGAGAAATCTAGAAAAAGGAAATAAGGTTGCAGTTTAACTATAATTAAAAATATATATATATTGGTTTAAAACAGACTGCACGCTTAGTTTAGAGGGTTAAATGGTTACCTCGCCATTTACCACTCTTCGGCTTGTTGTGGATTCGATCCCAATTGGTACAAAAACAGATTCAAAAATAGTTGTTTGTGTCCGTGAATTGTGTATTTGTAAAGTCCTCTGTGATAGAAAGCGTGTTCCATAGAGACAAAGTTGTCTTTCAAATAGGCGCAATATTATGTCGAAAAGTGAAAAGAACTCGTAAACGTACAAAGTTACATTTTAATATTGATATTAGACTGAGACAAATGCTGTTTTATGACGTCACACTCTCGTTCCACATTAGTTGATGACAGTTTTGCCGTATTCATGTTTGTTTTGCGGAAAAGGGACAGCAATAGCCGATAAGCAAACTTTCAAAGCTTATAACTGATTTAATAATAATTACCGATTTTATTTTATGTGTGCTACTTTCTTTTTACATATTCCTACGCCTCTTATAGCTCCTTGAAAGATTACAAAAAATAAATTTATAAAAGGGACTACTACAGTCTTTATTGTCATACGATTGGATAGTTGATAGCGTTCTAATGGTGTTATTTTTGTAATTTAATACCTAGTATGTACCTACTGTGTTAAAGAAAACAGCAATGTAATTTCTCTATCCCTGAAGCTGTGATCCATAAAATATGTTTACAGTCATATCGCCAAAGAATTGTATAGAGTGTTGCGACATAACGACAGGCTTAAAGGTCTTGAAAACCGTGCAGCGAGGGCCACATCGTATTAGAGAGTGCACTAAACCGTCTTATCTACCCTACTTGTTTAGATAGACGCCGGCTCCTTCCGTAGAATGCATCTTTAAGGAGTTCATAGATAAGATTTTATGTTGAAAGTAACGAACATACATCTGCTCAAATAGGGAGGGAATGTATTGTATATTTTGGAGAAGCTGTTATAGAAGTTCGAGGGTCATTTCACGCGGCGATGTTATAGTGTTACGATAAAAATTGTGAACGTCGAAAAGCTAGTCACCTCGCCACTTTTCATTGCGTGGCGTGGTGTGAGTACAATTCTATTGGGCGTTTCATATGTAACCTAAGCTGTATAGAGAATTTAGATACTTATTTTTATTGTTAGTGACATCATCATGCATTCGTATTTCTGGAGATGAGTGAGGCACAGTTTTTATGATAGTTTCTGTTTTACAAGTACAAAATATAAAAGAATGAGGGTAAAGTGGGTAAATGAAGTCGAGGTGCGTTGCCAAGTGAGGCAGGAGAGGTCATGACACGCCGTAGTTGAATCTACTGTCACCTCAGTGGTACGGGTCCACTCCGCACTCACTGACCTACATCCGCTTTGGCACCGTTCACAATCGCCGCTTCAACTTAATTGTCCCGACACTTTGGCCTTCCTAACGACTGTGCCGCAATCGGCCGATTTAAGGGGCGTTTTCAACACTGCGACTGCGAGCCCACTCAGCTTCAGCGACATCCATCCGACACCGAGTCAAAGGACAGCCGCATTGTAGATGACGTTATGCAAATCATAGCTTTGTTGATACAACGTTTGTTAGTAAAACCTTTCAAAATAATAAAATAGTGATGCGACATGGATATCTGCATAATTTATGGTAGTCTAGCGAAATAAAGTGAAAATGCGACACATTGTGTGGAGAGCCACGATACGGGAATACACAATGAAAAGAGGGGATTACAATTTGCTTTTGTGATGGCGTAGTCGAATTACATTAATCTGGCGTAGTTGTGCGCGAGGTGGCGGCGCGGCGTCGCAAGCAACTTGATTAAAAATTCTATTAGTTGAAAGGCACAGACATCTTCTTAATAGATAAAGTGCACGATGTTAGTGGTGACTTGCGGTTACGATCCTCGTTATAGGAGAGGTCTTCGTATGTACTAAGCTTAATTACACTTTTCTCTTAGTGCATGTGTGAGTTACTTAGTATGAATTATTCGAGTATAAATGGCTGTGCCATAGAAAGGAAATTATGTGAGTATTCATTCTTTATAAATACATAGTAGGTCGCGTTTTACGGTTACTGCTACCGGTCTTAAGAAATGACACTTAGTTTCAACCTAAATCATATTATTGCTTTTTTTTACTATTTAGGTGGCATGCAGGCATACGGTCCTTAAGTTAACGGTAAGCAGTTACTGTAGCCTATGGATGTTTGTATCACACACTTCAGTTTGACATCACTTGCGTGTTGAATACTCAGAAAATCGTAATAAAGTATTGTGGTGAGTAGAAAAACGTTTCTTAGTCGAAATAACCAGTAAATCAAAGATTTTATTGTAGTCATTCTTGCAATAAGTACTCTTAATGTTATAAGACCTTATGAGATCATAGTAAGCTGACAATTATTATACTCACTGGATGACATTGTTATAAGTCACAAATAGTCACAACTCACAATCTTTATGGCTTGTAGTTAGGAATTAGTTAAAACTAGTTGTTGGTTAGGTTTTTCAGATCACACATAATATGAGATGGTAATTAATTAATTCATCTTAACCAAAATGTGTCTTATCCTGGTAAAAGATGTCCAAGGAATTCCACTGTCAATATCAATGCACTAACAACAAAAAATACAGACACAAATTACAATAATTTGAAAATAATGTTTGCAAATTGTCATAAATCAAAATGCAAACAAAATAACAAGCTCTTGTTTGCAGCATAACATATTTTATTATATTTATAACTGAATTAAGTGAAGCATCGTCACCTTGCCGTCGTAATTGTTACAACGAAATCCGTGTAAAAACAACACGGTCGGCATCTGTCCCCAGTCTGGCTCGAGTTGTAATGAGCGCCTCGGGCACCCGCGCGCCACCCACAACTCCATAGGCTACGTAATATACATATTAATCGCATTTTATGTATGCCTTTCCTTTAGAACACAATTGAATTATTAGTAGTAAATGTTTTGTGATCTCTTTCCTAATATATATATATATATAAATATGATTTATAATATCTTTGTCAAACGTAAAATTATTCTCAATAATCTACACGAGACCTATCTGAAAATGTAACAGATATTTAGGTAAAATGACAACTTTCATCCTAATCCTTGGAGAATTTCGGCCTTAGTTTGCAGATATACACAATATTATTTAAGACCGGCACAGATAAGCACTAACTTCAATCCAAAACTCGTAACTAAACAGATATCTACGTTTGTACAAAGTTTGCTGACCTAAGGTGGTCATAAATCACCGTATTTTAGCAAAACACTCGAAGTTCACAGTATTTTCTTTTAGATATCAATGTGGAATACTGAGGCAAGCGTGCGGGCACTCGGACAGGACAGATTTACGAAGACTAGCTTTATCTCCAACCGCATCTCGGACGGGACGAACGGGTAAAGCCCAAAAAGAATTTAACCTACTCTGTGAACCTAACCATTGAAATCATAAGGATGAAAATAAGTGAGAAACTTGGTCGCAAATATAACCCACCTTGCAGTCTTTGTGGGCATTACCTTCGAGTTTAAACAATGATAGGGGACAGTGTACTAGACGCTTAGTAAAACGTTTACTAGAGAATTGTTCTTTTTAAGTACACAGACGAGTCTCTCTGCAAGTCGCCGACATCGTGTGAGCTCTTTGTAAATACGTTGAGTTTATTTGAACACTGCTGGTGTCTGATTTACTTTTGGGTTTCGTGTACTGGAACGTTAGCTACGAGTTATGGGACTGTTTTATTACCTATGTAAATTTCTACTGTGTGTGCGTTTGTTCCATTGTTTTTTAAGTGCAAACGTTTTTCTTGTTTGGTAATGTTCATCATTCTTTGCTATAGTAAGTCTACCTGCCAGTGTTTAAAAGACTCATTTTTTAAATAGCTAACCTTGTTTTCTTTTTACGTTTTTAAAGTGAATTTATCATTGACATTAACAGTGTTAAAATTGGATTCGAATTTGCTGTGTTTTATCAATAAGTGTAAGTATTTACATTAATGTGAAATTGTTTGTTCTTCTTTGACGTGACTAGACGTCAATAGATCTACTTGATTTTTAAACGGAGGTAGCTGAGAATATTGTATGTATAATAAAAGCAAGTTCTTATCTTGAAGACGGACGCGAGACAGACAAGCCAAGCCATCTGAATACTTTATTAAGTTCTGTTATTTCCTATTCCTATTTAATACTACAAGATATAGCCATCGTAGTTCAACTTACGTCATCGTCACCGAACGCATTCCATGAGACAAACCAAAAATAATAATCTAATAGCTCGACGATACAATTCATAAGTTACTTAGTTTTCAAAAAAAAAAAACAAAATTAATTAAAACTATCTGCATGTTTTTTTTATTTTATTATTATACTTTTGCGCAATGCCAAATCTCTCCTGCGTGTGCGTAGTACGCTGTAAAAGGATCTGAAGTTTCATGTTTGTCGCGTTTACGTAAGTATCAATAAATAGATTCTGGTTCCATACCATTTCAGTAACTGTTAATAAAAATAATGAAACATTATTTCGAAATTTGATGCGCGTCGACGAAACTGTTAGCAGAAGCTGTTTATTTTAACGTGAACACGCATGCATAATGCGAATAAGCGCTAATTTGCTCATTTTCGAATATACGGGCGTTATTAATACACTGTCGAGCGTAGGCCACAGCAAGGGTTGGGTCACACTGATTTGGAGCCATTTTAGCGTGCCGGTCGACTAAGTCATTTGCTACGGTCTTTACACGCCACTTGCGTCGCTCGGTCACCAGTGATCCTCAAGCAATAGCTTATCCATTTCGTCAGCCTCATGTTCATGAAATTTAAATCCTGCCAAGATTTACTGAGGAATATGAAATTTACAACAATGTACAACAAAACATTTTTAGTATAGAAACGCTTCAGTGATACACAAATATTTATTCATTTTGAATTTTATACTCAAAAAAATATTTTGGAATTCTTTACCAGTCAACCTATTACTTACACTGTTTATTTGCATTTTGTTTGCCAATAGAGTCAATCTCGTACGTATATTTTTTGTTCCATAACTATTCGCTCCGCTTTGCCCGTATCCGCTACAGTAAAAACCAGCCCTTACAACAGTTACTGAAATACAAAAAAAAGGCAAAGCTGTACCACAGCTGCGCTCCGCACATTGTCGACTGTGGACCATGCTTACACATTCACTGACTAAATCCTCTTATTTTAAAACGTTTTAGTTGTAATATTCACACAGTAGGAGCTCGATAACTTGTATTTTGTTTTAGTTGGTTCAATGGTTCCATTAGTGTCAGTACCTAACAGTAGTTTATATGTAAGTTTTAGTAGCTATGTTTGTAGTATGTTCCCTGAAATTTCTTGTGCATTTCTCTACCCAGGTCGCTGAGTATGCACATTATCAGTATGGGCACCTAATCTTGTTATGTGGTCTTTTTTATGGCGTTCTTAATTAGATAGGTACAACCTAGGTAAATAATTAAAGACTGTAGTTTGCCTGACTCTTCACTTATTTTAGACAAAAGTCATACCAAATATTTTTCGTAATCAATAAAAATATCCCGTTGTGCCTATAATTTACGTAAATTTAAATTTATAACTGGCCACTTAGCTGATTTAAAAATGAAAAGAAGAGAATAATTAATTTCAAATTTGAATTTGGAATCAAGAATTTCGCATTCTTGTTAAATTTTGTTGAGTTGATGTTCCGTCGTGATTAAGGGCTGTTGGTTAGTGACTCTGTCTGCTAATCCGGAGGTCGTGGGTTCGATTCCCATCCAGGACAAGTATTTGTGTGATGAGAACGATTGTCTGTTCTGTGTCTGGGCGTAATTTATCTATAATAATATGTATCTATTCAGAAAGTTGTCTGGTTGCCATAGCACAGGCTCTGCCTAGTTTGGGATTAGATTGCGGTGTGTGAATTGTCCTTAAAATATTATTACTATTATTCACTCCATATTAAAATGAATGCTAGTGTAATATTTATATTAAATGTACCTATATTTTGCAATTACACAATTAACTACCTATTTCTTAAACTATAGCGTAATCTAAAACGTAATAAGGCACAACATTCACGCAAATATTTTCAACAGAAGCCACTTTGAATAACTGCCAACCAATTTTCCAGAAAGAATACAAGTTTATAAACAGGCTGGGGCATGTTTCCACGCGAACAGTCGGCTTTGGCAGTTTACTTGTTGCGGTATTTAACCCGCCGATGGTATCTGCATAATGCGGTCGTCAGTGCCGGCGTCGCGATACCTCACCTCGTTATTATGGATTTACATTTTAACCGCACTTATCCGTATTGCCTATTTGCTATAAATTCATTTATTAACATACTTATATTGGTAATTGAGAATAATTTCGGTTCGTTAATAGTAATTGGGGTGTTTTGGTAGGTGCATTATATGTTGGATTATGTTAAAGGTCAATGATTATGTCACTGATGATAGATGATAGAGGTGATGACAGAGATTTTTTGCTTCTTTGCATGAGTGCCTCTATTTTGGGCTATCTGTTTATATACTAGCAAACAATCATACGGCGTGACTGATGTTAAGCAGTTACCGTAGCCTATGGACGCTTGCAATACCAGTATCACTTGCGTGGTTGTCGACCCATTATTTTACACCAGGGCTTTAAGATTGAGGATCCCTGGGATAGGAAAATGTTTTTTTCAAATCGTATACCTAAATGAGCGCTGGAGGCCGGTACTACAGACAGGAATACAACTACACCGCTGTATGGCTGTGGTCTTCAGTAAGGCTTTAAGATGTAGTATCCCTGGGAATCCGTGTGGTGACGGATTAAGAAGACAAATGTCACCACCCCATTCTATTCCGTGGGTGTCTTAGGAGTCGACTAAGGGAGTAAGTCAGGCAGACAATATCTACTGCAAGAGAGGGAAAACTCGAACCAAAATCCTAATATCCCATGAAATGTATGGAGGAGACCCGTGCCCAGCAGTGAGACGTTTATGGGTTGAGATGATGATCCCTGGGATGGGAAAACATTTCTTTCAAATGCACCGCTAAATGAGCGCTGGAGACCTGTACTCACGCATTGGAACACAACTACACCGCTGAATAGCTGTGGTCTTCTGTTAGGTGGAGGTCCTCCCCTAGCCAGGCTTGCTTGTATGGTCCTCTACCTCTCTTAACTCTACGTAACGTGGCGCGGATTAAACATTAATTATAAGATGATCGCTTGTATCCATACAACAATGGAACGTTCAGTTCATTAGATGAACAAACAATGAGTTCATTAGCGTTGTAATTGCTGCGGTCTCCACTTCGTACGACAAACTGGTGTCAACATGTATATCATATGATTCAATGATCGAATCATTGTCTGGCTGGAATAATTAGCCTTCATTAGTTTTCACTTAATAGGTGTCAATCTTTAGGGTGGCATTTCTGTCCACTCAAGAAGAACGATTATTTCTTAAGGAATCGTTTAATCGTACTTTTTTGCAAAACCTCACTCATGACAAATATTTGTGTTATGAGCACGATTCCTTGTTTTTTTCTATGTGTATTTTTTCTATAATGTGTATCTATTATAAGTATATTAACCAGTTATTTGGTTGCCATAGTACTGGCTGTGTCTAGTTTTGGATCAGATTGCCATGTGGTAGTTGTGTCCTAAGATAATAGGTAGCTGTTACTACTACTATACTACTGTATATATATATATATATATTTTATACTACCAAGGTGGCAAACAAGCATACGGCCCGCCTGATGGTATGCAATTACCATAGCCTATGGACGTTTGCAACACCAGGGGTGTCACTCACGCGTTGCCGACCCTTTAAAAACCTTATAACTACTTTCTTGAAGAACCCCATGCTATAGTCTCTTATATACCTATTATTATTATATTACACTTACCATTTTTCTTATTTGTAATTCTTACTTATTTTACTGTTGTTTTAAACAGTTAACAGTATTCATAGTCTACCGCAGTTATCGTTACTATTTATAGTCCAGTCAATTCAGCGTTTATATCCTCAACAATATTCGAAATACCTCCAACGAAGATATTTAATGATTCCGTACACAATTTTACTACGGGTAAAATTCAATTCTGGACAATCGTACCATTCAATTGTTTAAATAATTACGACCAATTTGAAATATTTTAGTTATTTCCCTCAGTGTTTCTGAAGTTTCTTCATAAAGTCTTCGGAATTGTTTTGTGCGATAGATTTTAAGTATTTATTATACAGGTTGAGCAAACAAATATTTTCTTATTTTGACTGAATACTTTTTTTGAAATACTTCTCCCTCTGCCCACAAAAGAGAACAAGCCTTTATCAACTTGTATGTCGCGAACTTTACAAACATACAATTTGTGTGATTGTTAGCAGACTGGAAATTTTTCTAATTTTTCAGTTTATAATAAACGCGAAAGTTTGTAAGTATGGATGGATGGATAGATGTTTGTTACTCTTTCACGTAAAAACTACTGAACGGATCTGGATGAAATTTGGCACAAAGATAGATTATGGTCTGGAACAACACATAGGCTTTTTACAGCGATAACCGATATCCACGCGGGCGGGCCGCGGGCAACAGCTAGTATAAAATAATTATGAAAAATGTCAAAACAATAATAACTCTTCAATGGATAGGTATATTTTTTACTATTATATTATTGGATAATGTCAATTTAGCATAATTAATTTTATGCTTCTTCATCTATTGGGATGCCCCGTTGGTTGGTATTGGTACACTTCGTATGTATTGAATTAACTATTGATAAATTTTAACAGTATTTCTTGTGAAAGATTTTATACAAGAACATTAAATTCTCTTTATCACTTGTTTATATTGTTTGTTAAAAGATTTTCTATTAGCTGTAAGAAAATTAAACATTACGACATGTAGTGACTGTTATAGCTATATAAAATATACCATGGTGTGTTGTGACACAAATAATAAACACTAAAATTTCTATGTATCAACTTAAACCGATCGTAAAAGAAATGTTCAATACAAAACGGTAATTAAATCTTCTAACTTTAACGATTTGTTCACATTACTACTATAGAATGGTCAACGGGTCAGAATCGTGTAAAATTTATTGATTTTAAAACTTTTGGCACAAAATAAGTGTACAATGGCGGACTTAATGCCAAAGGCATTCTCTACCAGTCAACTTTTGGGTGATGCAGAGAGAAACTAGGCGTATTTAGTTATTAGTACTAATTTTGATAGAATAATTTTAGTAAAAAAATAGACATATAAATAATACATAGACAATTAATAAATACATAACTTACTAAATACATATCAATTTTATTATATATTAGCGGCCCGCCCCGACTTTGCCCGGGTTAAACTATTTTCAGCGCAACTTTTTTTAAAATATATATCTATATATAAGAACCTTCTCCTGACAATAACAAACACAACAAAAAAAGAATTACCGAAATCGGTCCAGCCGTTCACGCGTGATGCCGTGACAAAGCGAAATAGGAATTCATTCTTATATAAGATAATAAAAAATATAAAGATTAATCATACCATTTTTAAAGTTAGTAAAAATAATACACTATTTTGACCCGTTGTCCATTATAGTAATAAAACGATAATTATCACGTAAACTAGTTACGTAATCTGATAATGAAAAAGCTATTTGGTTAGATGATTTCCATAAACAAAGGTATGGTGTGCAATTTCAGCCGGTTGGTAATTATAAGCGGCGGCGGCGCGGGCCAGTGGTAAGAATAGCCGTGATTATTGGCAGGTGGTCTTACTGGACGGCGCGCACGCAAGATCACGTGACAACAGAGCCCGTTTCATCGTAACAACGTTAACAATGGCCTCAACTTAACTATATAATAATTTATTGAAGTTTAAGTCTTACTTCGGTGTATAGTAATATTTACTAGACGTCGTCATGGCTTTGTCCGCGTTTAATTTTGATTTTGTTTAATTTTGATTTTGTTGCGTGTCGTGTTCTTTTTTAGGCATGTTGGGCATTATGAATGGAGGATGAGGAGAAGGGCAAGAAGTTTGTTTACACGAAAAAGTTTTCACTTCTGACTTGCAGATAGGACTGCAAGTCAGAAGTGAAAACTTTTTCGTGTAAACAGACTGACAGTATTTTTATTTTTACCCAATAATAAATATTATATAGAAAGATAAGCTACTTCATACTGAGCGGCGCGCGGCGATGAGTTTTGTTTCCATGTTTTAGTTCGTATCTACTTGCTTATGGATTTCAAGTAGGTATGCGATAGATAATGCGAAGTGTAATGATAAAGAAATAGATATTGATATATCGGTTTTTTTATTATAATTTATTTGTTTTTACCATACTTATAATACTTATTACCCTTGGGTTATAGCGTGATAATATATAGCTACTCGTAGTACTGGTATCTGGGATCGTACTTCCACTTCATGGGTGCAAGATACTTTCTCACTCGGCTACCATCGCTATTATATCTAAAGAATTAGGTAAGGATAACTAATATATAGCTATATTAACAAAACATTTTTTTAATTTACTAAATAATGTTTCTCTTTGTTTCAGACCACATTAGAGAATTCTCATGCGGCAGTCTGTTCTACCGCACATTGTATTTGAATGAGGAGAGAAATACACTTTACGTTGGTGCTATGTAAGTATATTTTCTTTATTTAATGCAATTTTATAGTATAAATTGTACACGAGTTCGTTTTAAATATAAATGGAAAAGGTTAATGCTGCAAGCTCAGGGTGAAATAGAATTACTGCGTTATTTAATATAATATCTTGGGTAAACTGAGACACGGCCATCTGGGGCCGTTAAAAGTGAGTCTTTCGAGCGAGAAAGAGGTACGGAGCTATATAGCGTGTATAGCTCCGTTCTTCTTTCGTTACGTTACCATGGTACGGCTTCAGATCTTAATCTAGGCAGAGCCTAGTCGTGCTGGGTGTTCGACGGTCGACGCCATTATGGCGCTTAGGGGCCGTGACCGAGGAAGCCGTGGTAAACGGCGAGGTGCGGATTGGGGCGCTAGGGCTTAGGGTGGCCCTTGAAAAGACGGAGACCCTCTTATTTTATGGGCCCCGTCGTGGTCCACCTGCTGGCGTTGGTTCGGTCCTCGTGCAGGTCTAGGCCCAAATGAAATATATGGGCTGGCTATATGTGTTGGAAATATAGGTGTTGGATGGGCGATGGCTCTTCGACGAGCACTTCCGTCACCTCTCGCCGAGGCTGAAGGGTGCAGCGTCCGCCTTGGGACGGCTACTACCGAACCTTTAATTAAGTATCTTAGCTGATCCGATCCATCGCCGGCGAACTAGGCGGCGTCAGCGCGCTTACGGGCGCCTGATGCCGCCATAATAGTAAGGCTGCGAGTAAGAGGTCGGGGCATCGAGCGGAGGGACAGCGTTCCCGGTGCACCCGGACGCTGTCACTGGAGTGGAGCTCGCGTTGGAGTGGGCAGTCGCTGGGTGAACCACTGACATCAGGTTGCGGTGGTCCACCCATGAAGACGGGTGTAGGTGCGCAGGGGGATTTTAGTCATTATGCTGGCCGCCTACCGGCGGGGCGGTATGCGTAAAGCATTAACCCTCTACAAAAAAAACAACAAACAAAAAAGGCAGAGCCTAGGCTACCTATCTATAGACCTTACACATACTTATATATGCATGACTGCACGGATGGTTAAATGGTTATCTGGCTATTTATCACGGCGTGTTGTGGCCCACACGGGACATTTGTGTGATCCAATAGTTATTGTTAGAAGCTGAGTGTAATTTTGTATCCTGTTAAGTCTTCCGCTACACAGGTATTGTGCCTTAGTGCGGTAGTTTTCTTTAAAAGAAAGAAACTAAATACATACATATTATACATAAATCATAATAATATGATCATCACACAAATATTAGGTCTGGGTGGGAAACGCTCCCGTGAACTGCGACTAAGCAATCAATCAAACTAACTTCTCTACACAGTACACAACAAAGTCGCTCCCGCTGTCTGTACGTTTAGGTCTTTTAAACTACGCAATAGATAGAGTGATTCAAAAATGAACATTTTATGTCTAATACGTGCATATTATAATACAGAATTACTATAAAACCGAAGCGAAACGAGGGCGGGTCGCTAAGTTGGCTATAAAATAAATATCTATTGAATTATGTTGTACTAATAGCGAGCATTGTTGAAAGCGGAGTTCCTGGGATCTCAACGGTAGATAACTGGATTCTCCGTTGGTAATCATATTAGACTTTATATGGAGGATCGATAAAATGAATCTGATGCAGATGATATACGACAGCTAGTCATGTATATGGATATACTTGTACTATACATATACACTAGATGTCGTATATCATTTGGCGTAAGAACGATAAATCAAATTAAAATAATCCGTGTTGGAAATTGTCTAAATAATTCTTCTACTAGGTATAACTTCGGTATAATATTCTTTTTCCAATCACACCGTTAAAATTTTAAAACGTTTATAATCTACGTCCCTAATTTAAAAAACTATTTGTGGCCCGCGGCTCCGCCCGAGTGGATAGATAGATAGATAGATAGAATATTCTTTATTGTACACCAAGCAAAAATACAACAATAAAAAAATAACAGTTTGATGTAATAGTTAGCTGTACAATGGGCGGTCTTATCACTAAAAGCGATCTCTTCCAGACAACCTTTGGATGGATTTTAAAGAGAAAGGTAAGGTAGTTTATGGTGTACTCACTAAATAAATACTATACATAAGATATAATTATAACACTAATACATACATACTATATAATTTATCAATATAATATATATACTATGTAATACATATATATATATATATATATATATATAAATATAAAAATATTATTATATACCTATATAAGAGATATAAGCATTATTTAAGTAAAAGATAGTGCTCTTTAACCATACATTTAAATGTAGTCAGAGATTGAGCGCGTCTTATTTGCAGCGGCAATGCATTCCACAGGCGAATAGCAACAACTGTGAAGGAATTATCATAAAATGACGTGGAATGCACTGGCATTTTTAACTTCAGGTTTTCCGATGATCGTAAGAATCTAGCATGTGTATCACAAAGGAACTCAAAACGTTCCTTGAGATAGGAAGGTGATGAAGGGTTAAATATTATACTGTATAACATTGAAAGGATATGAGCATTCCGGCGAAGTCGTATTGGTAACTGCGATAAAAAGTAGCCTTCTTTTAAGTAAGCAAAAACAAATATAGACTTACGGTAGATATCCATGTTGCACGTTGCAATGGTGGTCGATCCAAGCCTAAACGTTGTTTGGAAGACCAACCACACCACAGTTATTGTAGGTACTCTTCCAGTATCAATTAACACAATTACTTAAACACTTAGATATTAACACCTCTATACACAGTATTTATTTATTTATTTTTATTTGTTGTATATACATATATACACACTATGAACGGTATACTCACTACAAATTAATAATTTGAATAGTAACTTATCAGGAAAACAAGTTGTTTTTGTTATTTGATCGTGCGCCATTTTGAATATCTAAGAATGACATTGACAACTGACAAGCGAAATGTTTTTGTCAAAATGTTCAAAATGCGTGAGCGCAGAAAAGAACGCATCGATGTTTGTGGTTGCGAGTTTTGTTTATAGTTTGAATTTATTTTATTTTTATTGTGCCTTAATTGTCTGTATTAATGTTTTTTAGTTTTTTTAGTGGTTGTATATTTTTTATGTTGTATAAATATATTTTTGTTATATTGTATGTATGTAACGTTAGTGACGTCACCATAAAGGCGCCATCCGAAAACCAGCGCTAAATACTTAGGTAGGTATGTAGCATTATGCTGAGATGGTGGCCTATTCAGGCTCGCACATACATTTTATATCATACCTTTCTTTTGTGTTATCATATTATTTTTATTAGTTCTAATGTATGTATATCTCTCTATTACCTGTATGATTGTATTGTTTTTTTTTATTGTGCGAGATGTGAATAAATGTTTCTTTCTTTCTTTTTTTCTATTCGCTATTCCAGAGTATAATCTATCTTTATGCCAATTTTTATCCAGACCCGTTCTGTAGTTTTTGCGTGAAAGAGTAACAAACATACATACTTTCGATCTGGGCCCCAATTCTGCTAATTTACAGATGGCTTAATCGAATCTGATTTGATTCTCAATTGAATCTCAGTAGCATTTTTGGTATTCTGCTAATAAATTTAAGACCCATAGTTGGAAAACCATTGGTCTTAAATTGTTTAGCAGAATACCAATAAAGTAATACCAAAAATGCTAATAATTTAACACCAATAGTTTTCCAGCTATTGGTCTTAAACTTATTAGCAGAATACCAAAAATGCAACAGAGATTCAATTGACAACCAATTAAGATTCAATTAAGCCATCCGTAAATTAGCAGAATTAGGGCCCTGCACGGTTATTAATAAATCACAACCGCGTTATTAAAAAACTTGATGTAGCGAGTGAATAGTTACGCTATGTTTTGTCCTCTTCTTTATATATATATTTTTTCCTTTTTTTGAAATAGCTTTAACTAAACTTAAACTAATACTGGACGGTTTATTCAGTGGCTACCTCGCCATTACCACTACGCGGCGTGTTGTGGATTTGATCGCCACAATTTTTTTTTTGTGTGATCCAATAATGTGTGTTCCTATTCTGGATGTTCTTTGTATCCGTAAAGTCTCACGCTACGCAGTCTTTCTAGTGCAGAAGTTGTCTTGAAAAAAAAAAAAACTTCGCTCATTAATTTCTGTAAACAGAATAAGCATTTTTATCAGAAAATACATTATGAATACGTTGTTACAATTGTGGTATACTATAGTAGTTAGTGGCAAGTCTACTCGCCATCATTTTAATGATTTTACCCTCGGGAAATGGGCCCTAGACATGAAATGGCATTATCCACCAATTTCTGTCAACTTTTGTTTGTTCTTGTTAGTTTTATTTCTCTTGTAGTTACATTACTTTCCATGTATTTCTTTTTGCTAAGCAATTGGTCACTAATAACGTAGAAATTATTTATGTTAGGCTATATTTATAACTAGCGGTAACCTTGGGGTTTACCTATTACTCAGTCTTCTTTATTTTTTATATATGAATGACGTTGATGTGCTCAAAAATGGCCTAATCTAATGATATGCTAATCATACGTGCACATCGGGGCAGGTGTTTTCAGGCACCATTGCAGTATTTATAATTGAATTATTTTAAATTTTTATACTACCTCGGTAAATAAGTGGCGTACGGCGCGCATGGTGGTAAGCAAGTATTTTATTAGTGCATATTGAAATAGGCGGTTGAGATATGTCAGTTTTGGCTTTAAGGGTTGATACCCTTAAAGCCAAAACTGACATATATCACCTGATGGTGATGAGGCTTGCTAGCCTATCACCTGATACCCTTAAAGGCTAGGTCACTGATATTGTCAAGTTGTCAGCTAATAGGTGCATTTGTTACCTGTCTTTCTCAATGTTACAAAATAGACTCGAAGAAGAAGCTATTTTTTTTAATACTGCCAAGGTGGCAAACAAGCATACGGCCCGCCTGATGGTAAGCAGTTACCGTAACCTATGGACGTTTGCAACACCAGGGGTGTCACTCACGCGTTCCCGACCTCTTAAAAACCTTATAACTCCTTTATTTCTTTCTTTCCTTTCGTTTAGTCGTAAAAAGGTAACGAACCAACTAATTAACAAACAAACAAAGTTAATTTCGCATTTATAATATTAGTATGGATTATTTACTACTTTAAAATAATGCATTTTTATTTATTCCTTGTTTTAATTTATTGTCTGGATGCATATACCTACTTTAATCTTATATTAGGTTACTATACTTTGTATTTAGATCTTAAGGAATGGTGAAATTTAATGAAATATGTAGATTTCACACTCGAATTGCAATTTCATGCTAGAGTGACTCCGAACGTTGTTTCGGTTTACTGAAAATTTTAATATTTAGGAACTAGTAGAGGGTAGGTGCATTTTGCTAGAATTATTTCTATTATATTATATTACACTAGCTGTTGCCCGCGGCTCCGCCCGCGTGGATGTCGGTTATCGCTGCAAAAAGTAGCCTATGTGTTATTCCAGACCATAATCTACCTGTGTGCCAAATTTCATCCAGATCCGTTAAGTAGTTTTTACGTGAAAGAGTAACAAACATCCATCCATCCATCCATTCTTACAAACTTTCACATTTATAATATTAGTAAGGATATTATAAATACATAACAAATCGCGCTCTATACAGTTTTATCCTGAGGGAATTTGAACCCACGCAATCCGGCTTAGCAGTCAGGGATCACTATTCACTAGACCAAACCAAATTAAACAAAATAGCTAGGCATCTTTAATTTACTACAGGGGCCATAGCATGACGAACTTATGAAGAAAGAAAGTTAGAAAAGCATTTATTCGAACATACTCATATAACAAGTGGTAAACAAAAAAATAGATACTTAATAACAACAAAAAAATATCCTGTGTGATGTCAGAAAGGGTCCTAATCTCAGATCTGTGCTGTGCTTGTTATAAAGATATTTACTAGCTTTCATATTTTTATTTATATTATTATACCTAGCCTGATGGAAAGCAGTTGCAGTTATTGTAGCCTATGGATGATTGGCAACACGCAAAATTATCACACTAGAGTTTTGTGGACTTGGAAAACGTTTCGTTTAAAACGCATTCATAAATGAGCGCTGGAAATCTGTAATGTCTTTAACAAAACACAATAATAGAAAGAGGAATCAAAACAAATGTTAAGAATACAAAAGTCTGAAACGAGAATGTTGTGTTAAATAAATGTGTTTTGCTAAAGTCGTAAACACTTCACATGCCAATGTAAGAATGTCTATAAATCTCCACCGGCTAACTAGTCTTACTGCACATACTCTAACTTTAACAAACGCGAAGAGTTACTATTTATTTTGTTCACCTACCTAATGTTATCTATACTGGTTTCTGGAATTAATTTGACTATGTGTGGATGAAATAAATGGTATTATACAAAATGAACTGTATGTCGGCGGGCCCGAATATTTAAAAGATCGATTTTGAGCGTAGTACATAGTACTGTCTCTAGCTCTTATTTAAGGATTTTTAGATTTTATGTAAGTACTAAGAAAATTACAAGCATTTTTTTTAAATTTCCTGATAACTCACACACTGATTTCAAACTAGGCAGAGCAGAGCCAAAGCCAGGGCATAGCAAAGTATTGTGTTGGTGGGAGTGGGAATCGAACCTACGATCGCAGTTAATCTAAGGACGTCACGTTCACTTACCACACCGGACAATTTTATGAGTACGATTCTTTGTTGTCTGGGTAATTTATTTATACTAAGTATGTATGTACATATTTTGAAATGTATAAATATATTTACCTGTTGTTTGGTTGCCATAGTACCTACATACCTACCGGTTTTGTCTAGTTTGGAATCAGATCTTAATATGTATTTTATACTAATATATTAATATATTATGTACTTAAATAAGCTCATCGACATAATCTCAATTTAAATACCTTCATACTCTATTGTACTAAAAAACATTATTGTTAAACGGCTAACAATTCTGCATAATTTATACGATTCGTTGAGCAGATACTGGACGCAAAAAAAAAGAAAAAAAAACGAACATTGTCTGTGCATATGCTCCCCTCTCTTGGAACGACTGGCGCTCATTCAATTCCACCGTGGATTGTCTTAGTTTTGTTATTTGAATACGTAATACAGCTAAGACACTATTATTATCTTAGTGTGCTTCTTCCACTGTATTACGGTTATTATCATAAACGATTTCATTTGTATTATACTGAGCTTATGTTGTCTTTGTTGCAGGGATCGTGTATTCAGATTAAATATGACTGATATTAGTCAGTCACACTGTGAGGTAAGTTTCATTTATAATTATTATAAGTAGCTAACTTTTATAAGTACTAGCTGTTGCCCGCGGCTCCGCCCGCATGGATGTCGGTTATCGCTGCAAAAAGTAGCCTATGTGTTATTCCAGATCATAATCTATCTGTGTGCCAAATTTCATCCAGATCCGTTCAGTAGTTTTTACGTGAAAGAGTAACAAACATCCATCCATCCATCCATTCTTACAAACTTTCACATTTATAATATTAGTAAGTATATTCATATAATCTTGGGGCACGGGAGTGGCCCTGCACCAAGACGAGACAACCGAAGTCCATGGCACTACCTACCTTTTCGATTGATTTCCGATCTTAATTTTAAATTCGTAAGATGTCAACTTTATTAATTCGCTTTATATTAAGATCAAAAATAAATCGCTAAAGGGACGTCTTGGATGTCTCAGTTCTAAGTAGGTAATTAATTCTTTAATTCAACCAAGTAACATTACAATTTTGTCAACAGATTTCTCTAGAAACAATTGCCTTTTACGTTTTATTTAAATAAAATGATTATGAACCTTATATTATAAATGTCTGAAAAACTAACATAAATAGACTATTATTAAAGAGTTTGTTTCGTTGTTCTCGACAAGTCCTTGCCCCTTACACTCTGAAAGTAAATGTCACTGTCTAACAAACTTATAAAAACAAATCTAATTTGATATTTAAGTACTTATTCTAACTGTTATAAAAATTCACCCTAAAATGCATTCAAAAGATTTTTTATAAAGTAAAATTAACCACTTGCATACGGTTACTGAATTCTGAAGTACACTCTTATGGCACTACACTGGATTTTTAATGCAACTTACTTTCATATAAGGTTTTTTCTACGTTTTCACACGTAAGTGTCATAGTCTTTTGACGTTCAAACTCTTATAATGTTGCTTTAAAAAGAATGTGTGGGGTTTATATTACACTTGTGAAAAGTACCTACAATTATTTTAATAGGTATCTCTGACTAAGGGTGTTTACACACTTGCGTGTATAAATAAGCTCGTATTTTGACACGTGATAAGCGTAATATTACAACTGCGCTTATTTAAGACCGTATACTGTAGGCTTCATATCGAATGCGTCATCCTCTTTTATTTGATTGTACGTGTACATACAGCTCGATCAACAATCGCAAGAGGTGCAAAATATTTTCCTAAGATGAACGTGTGGGTATTGTGCGTGGTGATGCGTGACCTTATTTGCAAGAATGCAATAACGCGCTTATTTGCGAAAATACAGTCAACCAGCAAACGCTTAAAAATCTGTTCAAAATTTAAGTTGGTGTACAATAACAGCACTTATTTCTATATATTTATCTAACCCTTATTTTAAAATATGTGTCTTGGCTTTACTGAGTACTGGTACATACCTATTTAGGTTGCAGATCGCAGAGTATAAGCACATTTTGTCTACAATATACCTAATTTAATCTATTATGAGGCTACTAAGGTAACGTTTGTTTGCAGCGAGACACATTACTATTAGAAGCGAGTAACGTAGCGAGATGCGTGAGTAAGGGCAAGTCGGAGCCGTTCGAGTGCCGCAATCACATCCGCGTACTGCAGCCCCTTGGCGATGATGAGAGGCTCTACGTCTGCGGCACTAACGCTCACAGCCCTAAAGACTGGGTCGTGTATGTAAGTACTTATTTAAGTTATTTTTTTTTAACTATCGCATTACATTATATTATAAAATGTAATATTTCGTTTATTGTTACTGCCATGCTTTTTATGTTACCTTCCTTCTTTATGTTGACTGTAACCTTCTTCAAAAATTAGGCTATTAAATGCAAATCAATATTTAAATTCGGCTAGCAGTTCCAGAGTTTCGGAAAAAACAAACAAATTAACTTTATATACTACACATGTAAGTTTAAGTATATATACCTAAGTATTTACAAAAAAAATATTTATTAGGTATACATAAAACAATTTGTTAATTTAAAGGTGAGAAAGACATACAAATAAAAGAAAACAAAATTGGAATCAAAAAAAGTTTAATATGCTTTGTACTTAATATAAACGATCTGGATTATACAAAGTCATTTGACTTCAGTGCTTTAAATATCTATCTTACTACAGTATTGATTAATTAATCGATTAAGTTTAATCATTAACTTAACGATAGTTTCAAATCGGTATACTTGATGATGTTTTAGTTATTCCGACAACCTATTGCTGGCAGCCGATAGACAAGGTCAGCTCAGGACCGTTTGGTAATATTATAACCCAATTTTTCTAACTGTGCAGTTGGATCTGTCAAAATCGTTAGATTGGGATGACTGAATTAACCCACCCGCTACCCTTCTTACCTCCCCGCAGGCGCCTGTCTCTGTCAGTAGGTACGCTCTGCACTTTCGTGTCGTCTGCGCTATTTGAGTATTCATACCCCTCTTTGATATAATATCAATGATTTTTATTCACAGTTCTGTACTAAATAGTAAACTAATCAAGCAAAAATATTATAATAATTATTGAAATATTGTTCTAATGCAGTCAACACTGCACGATTTTGATAATGACAGCTGCACAATCAGTAAAAATGGTTTATAGGCGATTGGCACACACCACACTACGCAGCGTAGCGCGGGAGTGCGTGTTCTTACGTTGTATCCTATCCTATCGTATCTCTCTTTGTATTGAAAATACGCGTAGTACAATACACTGAAAACGCATTCACGCATAGTGTTTTTGTTCCGTCGCTACGCACCGCGCAGCGTAGTGCGGTGCAGTGTGCCAATCGCCTTATAATACACCCCATTTCAATTATTCAAGTAATTAAATCGACTTCCTCTATATAATACCTACGAGTATGTAGGAATTACAAACATTCTGTGAAGCTTACCATCCAAGTGGGCGGGTATCTATATCCGTTCCCTTTCAAAATATTAACAAGTTACCCATGTAATACTTCAGAGTTAATCTATGCTTAGTCACTTATCATCCTACGCGAGTCGTTTGTGTACGCGATTAGCAATACGATTGAGTCGCGCTTATCATTTTTGAAGTGAAATCTTCTTTGAGTATGTTGGACACTTTTGGGAAGGGGAAAAGGAAGATACATAATAATACAGATGTTTGTATTTACAAGTTAGTAAAACTAAGCAGTTTTCCCTTCTGACGTGCTGTTCTAAGACTGGCAGTAGTTTTTATGCGACTGCGCAGTTGTTTCAGTGGCTTAAGTGACCCGCCATTTACTATTGTGCGGCGTGTTGTGGGTCCCTACACGGGACAAATATTTGTGTGATCCTTTAATGGTTGTCCCGAGTCTGAGTGTACTTTGTGTACTTTTTTTACGGCTTGCACCGTAGTGCAGGAATTGTCTTTTTAAAATACAAATAAAAATAGAATACCACTGCGGCGATAAACAAGCATACAGCTTACTTGACGGTAATAGGTACATACTAGCGCGTTGCCGAACAACTAGTAAGCAGAGTTTTGTGTTCGAAAGAAGAATATTTTTAAAAACGTTCCCCTTAAATGAGCACTGGCTGGAGACTCATAATCACGCACAGGAACACAATCATATTTCTATGTGTAGTGATTTGGATGTGGTCTTCTGCAAGGTACATTTACCTTACAAAAGATCACATCAGTAAGTACTAAGGTAAATTACCTGCTTCCTCAGATGGCATGCTCGCTTTTTTCATGATATTTTCTATATTTCGACCCACCTTCATTTCGGTTTTGTTGTAGGTAATTTTTGAATAAGATATGGATGTTTTATACTTAAAGCTTTCTCTTAAATCATTCTATCTACTGCTGACCGCATTAAAATCCGTTTCATTGTTTAATAAAACACCGACGGTAATTATTAATACAATATAATTTATTTAAATATTACTGCACTACATATGTATATTTCACTAGGTACATATACTCTATAATACTACTGCTTACACAACTTCAAACTCAAACCCAAAAGACCCGTTTCGTGTCTCATCCCTCCGTTTTATATCTTGACAGCGCGCGCAACCTACCGACGCGTTCACAATATGTTGCCAGTGCGTAGAAATAAGTAATCTACCGATATCTAGTAATAATTTTAATCGTAACACCTAACATTCGTCCATCCTGACCTCATAGGCATGTCCTCATGCAGCGAAATAAATAACATCTAGTCGGTAAGTTACGCGTGTCGTCAAAAGAATCATTTCTTTCACAAGATAATTAAGAGAATAGTTACATGTAAAAGCAACTTAACCTAAACTATTTTCAAACAATTACATATTTTGAAAATAACATATACAGCTTTTATATAAAGTATGAACCACATAAATCATAAGTATAGACCTATTTTGCCTAACAAAATCTTAGCTACGAATAAGTCCAATTAATAAACCCATCCATTCTTACGAACTGGACACATTCTTTAAAGTTTAGTGTGGTACACCTCGCCAGCCCTGACACAAACCCATCAATTCTTGTGACAAAAGCGTACGAAAAGACAAACAGTGAACCCATCAATTCTCACCGTTATGCCAATGCTCCACACTAACTTATTAGCTAATAATCTTACAAATAATTTTGGAATAAGTCCGGTTTGCTATTAAGTATGAACCACATAAATCATAAGTATAGACCTATTTTTTCTAACAAAATCTTAGCTACGAATAAGTCCAATTCATAAACCCATCCATTTTTACGAACTGGACACATTCTTTAAAGTTTAGTGTGGTACACCTCGCCAGCCCTGACACAAACCCATCAATTCTTGTGACAAAAGCGTACGAAAAGACAAACAGTGAACCCATCAATTCTCACCGTTATGCCAATGCTCCACACTAACTTATTAGCTAATAATCTTACAAATAATTTTGGAATAAGTCCGGTTTGCTATTAAGTATGAACCACATAAATCATAAGTATAGACCTATTTTTTCTAACAAAATCTTAGCTACGAATAAGTCCAATTCATAAACCCATCCATTTTTACGAACTGGACACATTCTTTAAAGTTTAGTGTGGTACACCTCGCCAGCCCTGACACAAACCCATCAATTCTTGTGACAAAAGCGTACGAAAAGACAAACAGTGAACCCATCAATTCTCACCGTTATGCCAGTGCTCCACACTAACTTATTAGCTAAATATCGACTACAGGCACTCTCACCCGTAGCGACTATCTCTTATGACTAAACATCGTCTACAGGCACGCTCACCCGTAGCAAATCTCTCTTATGACTAAACATCGACTACAGGCACTCTCACCCGTAGCGAATCTCTCTTATGACTAAACAGCGACTACAGGCACTCTCACCCGTAGCGACTATCTCTTATGACTAAACATCGTCTACAGGCACGCTAACCCCTTGCGAATCTCTCTTATGACTAAACATCGACTACAGGCACTCTCACCCGTAGCGAATCTCTCTTATGACTAAACATCGACTTCAGGCACTCTCACCCGTAGCGACTATCTATAAAAAGAGAAAACTATTTATTTTCATAAACAAATGACGCACAACACACAATAAATACACATTTAGACAATGGACATCAAAAAAATACCTAATAATAATTAGTGTGGCGTACGTCACACGCATGCAAAAAATGGCCACCGCTCAATATAATGTGTAGACTCTTTGCTGTTTGCCCTTAAATCTTTTCAATAGGTATCAAGTCTATCTTTGTATAAGGTATCGTCAATTAGTAAAAGAGTCAGAGGTCACTCTATACAGCATATTAAAAGCTTAAGGGGACATGCGCCCATAACAATGTGTAGGTACTCTGCAATATTATGCTAACTGAGATTCCGCCAAAGCGTCTTGTCGCAACTATTAACTAACGTAAATAGCGAGTTAGTTGTCTAAGGAAAACCTTAAATAAACTTTTCAAAATAGGAGGTTAGGTCGTTTAAACTTTCTATTTTGTGCTAATAAAAATAAGTAGCGTTATCGAACTATGTACTTTTTTTTTTTTTTATTCAAGACAACTAAGAGCAGAGTGTCACGGTTCAACTTGATTTATTATCTTAAAATCAACACAATCTAGATTATCCATAGCCCAGCAATGTCCAGTTTCTTAATACGTGCATCCCCGCGGGGATCACCCAAGTCACTCCATGACTTGATAGTATTTTGGTACTGTACAATCATCATGTAAACATGTAAACCCAACTTTTACACTATGTCATCAAAAGTTCTGTCTCATTTAGTTCTTTTACAATTTCATCAGTCACACTCTTTCTCCTGGCATCGATTACATACGCTCTAAGTAGTCTCGCTTCTTTACATTTAATTCAAACAGGAAACGGTTTTTAAACTTTTAAAGATAATAAATCAAATCAGACAATTCAAGTTAGATAACCAGAGCCATGTACCATTCGTCTCACAAATCAATGCGACTACTTACATACTGTGTCAGCTTTAAATGACCTCGAGTTACCTCTAATGCCACAGATCTCGTAGCCGAACAGCGTTCCTAGTCACTTACGTGCGTCCCTCTAAGTGGAAACTGCACTCGTGTGCATCAACTCTGACTACACACTATGCTCCTGATAAACTACGACCTCCGCCAGAGCTACACGCACTTTGTGCACCCACGGACTACTCGAGTTTCCTCAAGAGACACCGATTTCTATCAGGCTACGACTGCGTAATAACTACTGATATAGTCGACACTTATTACGACTATTATAGCACTACTCGAGCCACACAACAAATTCTCCCATTATCAATCGGGTCACAATGTACTTGTACCTCAATCGCGACTGCTACATGACCTTCTGGCATCTTTCACAATAAATCGTGTACGTACTTGCATGTTCGCATGGAATTCAATACGCATGGATAACATCTCAGCCTAATGATATTCGGGTCATTCTCAGAAAAGTGTACATTTTAAATTTGTAACGAAACTGATGCATAACGATACTGATGATCGGTGTAACAAAACTGATATCATTACTACAATGAATCGTAGAAACACTAAAAAATAATAATTTTATTTAAGGTTCCGAGTAATAAAATGTATTTCAATACAAATTCTGGACTCAAATAGACCTATATTGCAATATTCAAACTTAAATTAATTGTTCAAAACTAATAACAAAAATCTTTGAATAATTAAAGTTTCTATTCAAAGTTTTTTTTTTTTTAATAATTTAAAATAAGATTTGATAACAATATCGCATTATTTCAAAAGAAATAACTGTATTTATGACTAAAGATACAAACAAAGATGAATAAAAATACTTGCCATTATACTTAATTTTTCAATTTAATTTCGTATTATTTAAACAAAAGTGCTAAATGTACAATTTCTATGGTTATGACCCATTCGCGTCTAATAATTCCTTTACTATGTTACGAATAACTCGTACGTTCGTCCGCAGGAATCCTATACGGTCGTTGCTGTACTCTACGATTTGGATCAATCAATCGAATTTTAAGTTACCTCGCGTAGTAGGCATGCAGCTAATAAAGACTCTTACCTGTCTACCTGTGTTAAGGAAAATAATAATGGTTCCGAAAATCAAATTAATCTCCAGCGATCTGTGGTCGACTATTATTCTAATTAACCAGCGTTATAATGAATTACCGACAAAACCCAAAACATAAACGAAAAAAATATCCAATTTAACAACAAATAAGAGCATGATCAAGTTAGATTTTCTCCTAAAAAAATATATTTATCTTTGATTTACCGAACTGAACGTCCGGATAGAATACTGAACTTCCGATAAAATTATTGACTAAATTACCAGATGAGCGACTAGAAATTCATGTATTTGCTACCAGAAACGAGATGCTATCAGTCAAGTCAAGTAGGTTAGGTTAGAACTGTAACCCCAACAACGCGCACGGCCGGCGAAGCGCTAATTTTGATAGATTGTTTTCGCCCTCAGTTTTCCGCTTACTTAGTATTTCTGTACGCCATATTCAGTAATTTTGTCACCCATAAATTGAATTTGTGTTCGCTCGTTTTAATACTAGATACCCCTGTGTAAACCTGTCACATCCGTGTCGTTAGCCGTTTTGTTAAGTAAAGGTGAAAACCGTTAAAAATTTCGTTACCTTTTTTTTATAATTTAAAGCAATTTCCACTTTACAATTATAACGATACAAAAATATTATTGTGCAATGAAAAATAGCTCTGTTTAGACTAATTTGGCTATGCATACAGGTAGAGGGTATTTTTATCAAATAGACACCACGAGTGAGCTCTGTATAGCCGCGCGACAGCTTTTATAGACGAAATCGATCGCTTGATCTTGTCTGAATGGTACAAACCTATCTAAGCCAGCCCATTGTTGGCTGTCTGCACACATAACGGCCCTCAGGCACACACGTAGCTGAGAATAATGCAAAACACATACCATAGGTGGCCGCCATGCGGCAGGTGAACGTGGTTACCAGAACACGCTAAACTCGCCATAGTTATGCTCTAGCGTGAACCGCCGTCGCTCGGCCGCGTGTGTGCGCTGCTCACTGCACCGCACCGCTGCCCTGAGCGCGCAGTACTGGCGCTGCTCACTACGTCGCACTGCCGCACCCATGACCTGCTGCTTTGTAGGGACGCCACATGCCGTAGTCCAGCTTGCCAAAAGCCTGTGAAATTCACATCAAAATATATACCTTCCTAAGGCTCAGCCGTAACTGACCACATCGCCCCCTGACCATCTGGTCACGGCGGCTAATCTTGATGAAGACCTACCATCTGCGAGGAGGTTATTATGCTGCACAAGTGTGTGCACAAATTTGTTTTCTAAGAGGTTTTATCAAAGTTCGAAAAATAATAAAATTGGTTTGATCTCACCATCGTGTCAATAACAGCGCTTACGAAACAGCCCGGCAAGAGCGGAGCTATCGACGCTCTGTCGCAGATCCATGATGCCGGCACCGGTGCAGCTGCCTCCCGCAGCCCGCGGCGACGTAGTTGGATCCGCATCAGCACTCTCGCAGTGACACCGTAGCCAACGCGCCCTTACTCGCCTTACAAGGTCGTGACCGCGATGAGCGAAGTCGTTTCTCTATGACGTCACTCGATCTGGAGTTTTTAATGCATTTATTGGATTAATACAAAGCGACGTTTACGGGTAGCTTGGCTTGGTGACCTGAACACTAATCACGGTTGCTAAAACGCGACTTACTGTTATTAGAACAATTTCTAATTTTAAGGCTGTTGTTAGGCATTCTAACACTTCTATGTACGCGTGAGCGCGACACGGTTATTGTAATAGCTTAATAAACAGAATACTAAAAAAAACTCAAAAGAAATAGTTAACCTATGTAAATAGGTACAACACTGTTACAAAGTAAGGTTATGAAATTATAAGCAAAGTGCAAAATAATGTTAAATGTTTAACTGTGAGAACACTAATGTATTCGTTCTTACTGGGCAGATCAAGCCAAATAACTTAAATAGGTCAAATCCACACTGTAGCCACAAAGTAATATTATAAAATTATCAACTAATTGCAAAGCAATGTTAAAAGTATACCCGAAAGTATCTACACTAATGAAACCGTTATGAAAGTCAAACCAATTTGAACGTACTCACCAGATTATTTCCAACGTATACTTTACCACATCCTCTAATTAGTAAGGATGCAACAATCTCCTAGTGACATCGGATTGTTGTAACTGCCCGTACGCTCCAACAATTTCGCAGATATCCACGTGGCACTCACTCGTTGAGCTACCATCGTGACCAGCACCGCCAACTATTGTACACCACGCACGTGGTTAGCAATGTCGGTGCTCGGAGATGCTGTCACGTCGGTTCCAGCTACACCTGAGTCTCAGCTGGCTGCTCGAAGCTCGTTCCTAGCGCGATCTGGAGTCATCAGTCTCCGCCGCTACGAGATATTCTCACGTTCCATTGTACCTGACACTCAAAGCAAAGCCAACTATGTACATATTCACTTATATCTTAAAACTAGTTACACATTAAAGGTAGGTAATAGAATATTGCATCCTTAAATCAACGTAAAATATTCATAGATCTTAACCTTAAAACTGAATGATTAAGTAATCCAATAATTATTATTTTCAATAGAAAATCCAAGGACAACCTACTAATTTAGGTATCATGTAGGTATAATATAATATCCCATACACCGCCGATGCATGTGTAGAAAGGTACATACCTACTAATATAATAATATAATGCAGGTAGGTACTAACTTAATTATGTCTACCAACGTAATAACTGTTGTAGGTACTGGCAGGGTAAACTTATCGAGTATTTCTATAACCAGACAAAACCAACAACAAAACGAATACTATACTCATGCTAACTTTCGCGTTGCACATAAATAGTATTATAGTCCATATAAAGTACGTAAACGAAGATACTAAGTAGGTGGGTAACTACTACTACTACACAAAGTTATTATATTAGACCGTTATATATTGTATGTCTAAGTGTAGGTAATGCTTAGACAAAGAACTTTCCAATTATTTACTTAATTTAATAAGCACACATTGTAAATGACTACATGTACAAAATTATTATGAATTCAACTTGCTATTGGGTTCTATCTATTATGATTGCAAAATATTTAAAGGATTGATTATAACCGATGATTTATGTAGATAAAATTTAATAAGGTAGGTTGAATAACGAATATCAATGATATTCCACATCAGCAATGAAAAAAAATTAATAGCCTATTGCTATAACATATTATATTCACAACTACTTAATTTAATATTATAGAATATTAAATTAAAGTAGCGGGTACTTACCACTTCTGAAGTTTAATAAAACACCGACGGTAATTATTAATACAATATAATTTATTTAAATATTACTGCACTACATATGTATATTTCACTAGGTACATATACTCTATAATACTACTGCTTACACAACTTCAAACTCAAACCCAAAAGACCCGTTTCGTGTCTTATCCCTCCGTTTTATATCTTGACAGCGCGCGCAACCTACCGACGCGTTCACAATATGTTGCCAGTGCGTAGAAATAAGTAATCTACCGATATCTAGTAATAATTTTAATCGTAACACCTAACAATTGTTTAAAATAAATAAGCGTACAGACAGAGGGAGTAACTTTGTTTTATACTTTGTAAATAAGGAGGTCAGCCCATTACTTTTACCATATTTCTAGCCAGTTGCTCTGTGCGTAAGATATTATTATTATCATCTAAACATGATCGAAATGAAAAGCTTTTATAGAATACCACTTGAAAATAGTCTGGGAGATAGCTGAGTAAATATAATATGTACTTTATCAACACAATATTGCTTGACCCAGTTCTAGTAATGTGATATTGAACTGGAATTTAATGAAAGCTTTCTGTAGCCACCACGTAAACTAGTCAATTAAGTAGTGCACGGCGTTTTAAGGATTCGACCCAAATATGATACAAAGTAGGTAATATACTAAAAGTTCAGTCAGTAAGCATCAATTTAAGAGGAAAAAAAAGGAAGTGTATTTTGCTTTTTTGAAAAAACGTAAGTAATGCTTTTTTCTTTGAAAAGACAATTCCAGCCCTAAAAAGCAAGTCCCGTGTCGCGGGGACTTTACAAATATACTCTTCATGGACACAAATAACACCCAGACTCGGATAGTCTCCTATAGCATGGGGAACCCCATGCTTATAGTCTTCTATAGCATGGGGTTCTTTAAGAAAGGAGTCATAAAGTTTTTACAGGGTCGGCAACGCGCAAGTAGTATAGTCTCCTATAGCATGCGGTTCTTCACGAAAGGAATCAAAGCTGGCATCCTCCTATAAGCATCTATCTATTGGTATTTTCACTTCATTCATAAAAGTTCGTTCAAATATACAATCGATGAGTGATCATCGGTTGTAAATTTTTGTTCTGATTTTGATCGAAAATAAATCACTAAAAAGATGACATGGTATGGCTCCTAAGTACTTATCTTCTGGGTAACTACTTATTCTGACTGTAGGTACTTAAAAACTAGGTTATTTAGCAACACAACACTTTTGTTTAAGTATACATTGCCCCGAGAAACCTAATATGCAGATACAAAGATGTTTGCCTATCTCTCTATCTCGGCAACAGGTAATGGTTCTCTATTTGCATATAATATTCATTGAAGTTAAATGCACGGTTAGTTAAGGTGTACCTTGATACTGCGCCTGATCTCTCCGGTCATGTCGAATTCTATCGGACAATGAGAGAGAATGAATAGAGAGTGCACACACTATAATATGTTCTGCGCAGTTGGCTAATCTTCGTTGAGATTGGCCGCCGTGACTGAAATCGGTCTGGACGACTATTAATACATGTACAAATCGTGAAAGTTTAAAATATTTTATAATTATGTAAAGTAGATAATTAAACCCAGACACATAACAAATAATCATGCTCATCACACTTAGATTTGTCCTGACCAGAAA
This sequence comes from Trisateles emortualis, assembly GCA_947095525.1. Lineage (NCBI taxonomy): Eukaryota > Metazoa > Arthropoda > Insecta > Lepidoptera > Erebidae > Trisateles > Trisateles emortualis. Next base: position 10,357,645 of record OX352736.1, on the reverse strand, counting down.
TCGAAACAACGAATGATCGGCTTAGCATAGCAGTCAGGGTTTATCAGTCATTGCTTAAACCAACAGGACAGTCGACGTAATCCAGTTGTACTGGCTTAACAATTAAACATGGGTGTGCTACCTGTGCCTACCGTTTCTAAGAAGAGAGCGCGATATTGTGTGTTAATGAATTAGTGTCACATTACAGTATAAATACCATTTCAAATGTCATTTTCATTGCTAAATTCGGCTGTAACCTGCCTCTTTTTAACCGACTTTAGAATAAGAGGTTTTATATTCGTCCGTTAGTTTTTTTAACCGACTTAAAAAAAGGAGGAGGTTTTTAAATTCGACCGTATATATGCTTTTTTTTATGTACACACATACTTGTGCACTATATATATACTCGTGCAATAGGATTATATCCATTGATCTTAGCCACAGTGACCAAATGTCACGGACTATTTGTCTAGAGAACCAAAAAACATACTTTAATGAAGATATATTTTTAAACAAATTAAATTTATCAAAACTTTCCACAGCACGTATTTTGGAAAGTATAAAAACAAATCTACAATCTTCGTAAAGAGTTTAGCTTTAAGTTTCTCCTATCTTATCCTAAATTTATTAAGCGTTTATGAGATTAGCTTAATTACTCGAGTATTCCAACATCGGTCAGTGAATTTACAAAGATAATATTGTATCTAGGTTTGCATCTAGAGAGGTAGCTGCAAGATAATGAATTAAATTACTATTCTGTGCGGATTAATAATCCAATTAGGAATAATAATAATATCTAGCGACCACTGAGACCGTACGGTTGGTTCAGTGGCTTTCTTGCCATTTAATGCTGCGAGGCATGTTGCGGGTTCGATCCCCATATGGGACAAAAAATGTATGATCCATAAATAAACGATATATAATATATAAATAAAAACTTACACACGCTCATCTGATCCCAAGCTAGGTAGAACCTGTACTATAGTAATAGATAAATCACACAGATTCAAAAACTGTTTCTATATTTTATGACCTATTTATTCTAGAAGGTTCTAGAGTATACGACTCAAGAGGAGCATGCCAGTAACAATAAACGTTACGAAATCTAAATTTGTGTGAACAGCTAGTAGATATTTTATGTTATACCACGGAAGTGGCAAACAAGCATACGGCCCACCTGATTGTAAGAAGCTACCATACGCTTGCAATGCTCTTATTGTGGAAGAAAAAAAACATATTTTAGTGACAGATTTTACCTCAGATAAGAAACGTTTCATTAAAATGCTTCCCTAAATGAGATTTGGAGACTGTTTTCAAGCACAGGAACACCATTACGGTGCTGTGTGCCGTAATTGTGTTCTGTTATGACTGTGGTCTTTTGTCAAGTGGAGGTCTCCAATCAGGTTTGATCACTTGTATAGTTCACTACCTCTCTTTAACTCCTCTTTTAGTAAGATATAATATAAATTGTTATAATTGTTTTTTTTTCCTACAGTTAAATCTCACACATCTACCGCGACACGAATATGTGCCGGGCGTAGGACTTGGAGTAGCGAAGTGTCCCTACGACCCGGCAGACAATAGCACAGCAGTATGGGTGACTGAAGGCAACCCTGGAGGACTACCTACATTATACGCCGGTACAAATGCTGAGTTCACAAAGGCTGACCCTGTGATATTCAGAAATGATCTTTACGACTTCAGGACTGGTCAGAAGAAGTTTAACTTCAAGAGAACATTAAAATACGACTCCAAATGGCTTGACAGTAAGTTTCTTTGTTAATTACCAGACTACAGATTTTATAAGAAAATTTTTAGGCAATAGAATATTTACCAAATAAGGACATTGCATTTTTAGGGTTCTGTTGTAAACAAGGAAACCTTTCAATTTACCGTCTGCTAGGCATGTTTTAAATGAAATTATTGAGTCAAATCCGATCCACCGACCTGTATTGGTCCAGCATATGTGGATTAAAGTCTAAACCCTCTCTACTCTCTATTATTATTGAGGGAAGAATTAAAAGAGCAACAGAAGTATGCTTAAGTAATATAGGTAGATTTAGTACGTTTTTTTTTTGTGTGACTTCTACATGCAGTTAGTCAGATAATATTAATATTCTTTAAAAATGGTATATTTTGCTATGAGACTTAGAATAGCCCGTGTATTTATTATAATTATACGATGTATATTTAGCTAGGTTTAATTATAATGCTGACTCAAGCACAAGTACAATTCCAGCATAACTGCACGATTTTTATTCTAATTACTTTGTAACTCTATGCTAATGACAGGTGACTTTATTATTTAATTTACATTTTAATTTAATATCAAATATTGATCGCGGAAACAATACAGGTTTAAGAATAAATTCTAAAGATCGGATCCACTAGCTCGCATTGGGCCAGCGTGTGTGGATTAAGGTATTACTTTCTGGTCTCTTGAGTAGAGACCCGTGAGAAGCTATGCAACATTATTTGAAGCTATTATTAGTTGCTATTATTATTATATAAATTTTAATGTATATTCAAATCATCATCATCATCTTAACCCATAAACGTCCCACTGCTGGGCACGGGTCTATTCCATGCATTTGGAGGGATATCAGCCTACTATACCACGTTGGCCAAACGGGTTGGTGTAGGGTTTTGACTCGAGTTTTTCCTCTCTTGCAGTGGATATTGTTTGCCTGACTTACTCCTTTAGTCGACTCTTACGACACCCTCGGGATGAAACAGGGTGGTGACATTTGTATTCTTAATCCGTCACCACACGGATAAACGTTTTTTTAAACACACAACTCTCAAACTTTTTACGGTGAAGTGCAGAAAGCAATAAAATTTTGTCCAACGGGCGACCTCAAGTTTACATTATTTTATTTTTCACATACCGTGAGCAATGAGGCAGCACGGTATAAGTTTGGGCTTATGTTTGATGGCAAACCGTCTGATCCTGGGATCGATTGCCTTAGCGCGCAGAGTACTATTGGGATTTTTCCTGTTACAGAATTGTAACCAAGTGAAAAAGTTATAAGCAGAAGTATTAAACGATTGAACAAATAACTTTGCCAAGGATTTGTGTTAACACGCGAGGCAAGAAGTTCTTAAGGACAATATAATTATGTAGGTAGAATCGGAAAAGTTGGCGCTTGACCACTCTTAACATTTTAATCTAGCGATTTTGACCTTAACAGCTCGTGTGCATAACGTTGTAAAGGAAAAAATTGCTTTACTAAAATATTTTGTAATTTTATCCATTATCCACATAATTTTTCGTAGACCATGTTCAATCTTACGTAGGTATACCATTATTTTTTTGATTAAATAAATTAACGTTCTGAGTGATCTAGCGCCATCTTCACTGATCGTACTCACATTATGCAAAATTTGATCTTTATTGGATAAATAAACTTAATACGACGTTCATTATTATTAATCGGGATATTGGGTCTTTGTCCCTTATTCCGTACTTTCTTTTACGATACTACGATAAAACCTATAGGCGCTTACGCTTTATCGTACGCACATAAAAGGAAATAAAGAAGAACCTTGTACAATGTCTGACCTGTCAGCTAAACGACCCGAAATAAAAGCCTTACATTTTTATTAGTTATTGGAAATGATTCTAGAAAAATATAGGATGTTCTATACAATTATAACTCTATATACCAGCTCATGATCGAGAGTTGTGGTGCCTATGTCCAGCAGTGGACGTGTTTTGGCTAAGATGATGATGATGATGATGATACCAGTTTATTTCACTTTTTTTATCGGGTAGTTGTGACCAACTTGGTGACAGTGTTGTTTAGATTGCCCATATGCTCATAGACCTCTCCCGTTACTTCAGGAAAGAAAGGAAAATTTATGAAAGTGACAAGCATGAGATTCAATAATTTTAACAAAAAAAACCGACTTCAGTACGGCAAGTTGTAAAAAATTTCAAATATTTGTTTGTTACAATCGAATAAAATCGACTGAGCGTCGGGCTTAACACAGGTCAAGTAGGTATTAAAAGCAATATTTAATCTGTGCAATCCGCGCTCAATTCATTCATGTCATTATTTCTTATTAATAGTTGCTTAGGAACAATAACCGAAACTTATCTAATCGCCATCAGTAAAATACTTATTATTGAAAAGTTCAGATGGCCATCTGTGGTCTTCTTCATCAGTTTTACTTCACCAAATTACACTTTCTGAATGCAAATGATTGATTAGTTGTTAAAAATATTGAAATTGCTATATGTGTGCCTATAACTTTTGAGGAGTTCCCTCAATTGTGTAGTAAAACGTTGTAAAAATACTTCAGAGCGGCTCAAATCGACTGCGCGCGAAAACAAAAACGTATGACATTGCTATTTAGTATGACTTTTGGCGGCTTCACGCGCGAGTTCTACACGCTCCGTCTATCTTATTCTATTAGTCTGAGGCGGTAACAAACATAAAAAAAAAAAAAAATACACACGAATTGATAAGCTACTCTTTTTGAAGTCGGTTAAAAATAAAGAATATATTATTATATTCTTTATTTTTAACCGACTTCAAAAAGATTATATAGATATTTAATAAAAACATAAAATGCACAATTAACAATAGTGTTAGTCCAGTACATGCTAAATATAGTCATATCTATGGCTGTGTCACGCAACCGCATCAATAAGGGCACACGCGGATGCCAAAAACAGACAACAGCGCAGAGTCAACAATTAATAATACTTACGACTAAAAAAGTTTAAAGTGCCTTCCAAAGCAAAAAGCTCAGACAAAAAACCACTTTGCGGTTATCTATCTATAAAGTAACCACGCCCATTGTAGCTTAACCCGCTGAATGTTTAGCTATCAGCAAATGTATCAGTACTTCTAGTAGGTACGATTGGAAAAAGTTTACGAAAACGTAAATTTTAATCATTATCATAGTGATTCTGATGATTTTAACAATTCAACACCAAAGTGTAAGACCCAAAACCTCATACTTCGCAAGTACATATCGTTTTTTTCGCTGCTACAGCAAAAATTACGTTTAGTTTTTTGTCATCTATATCAAAAAGCGGTTGTTGATATAGATGACAAACAAGTAAACGTTATTTTGTTTCATAAAAGCTATCCTTAGTAGGAAATTTATTTTCTTACTATTCTATTCTAGGTACACCTGTATTAACATTTAGTATTGTATTTTACCAACGATTAGAACTATCTAGAAACTAATGAATATTTCGTCGATGTATAACATGTTCTATTTTGTCGCAGAGACTAATTTTGTGGGCTCATTCGACGTGGGTGAATACGTACTATTCTTCTTTCGAGAAACCGCTGTCGAGTTCATGAATTGCGGCAAAGCTGTTTACTCTAGAGTGGCAAGAGTCTGTAAACAAGATACGGGAGGGAAACATATTTTAAGCCAAAATTGGGCAACATATCTCAAAGCGAGACTCAATTGCAGTATACCTGGAGAATTCCCATTTTATTTTGATGAAATTCGTAAGTATTTATTTGTTTTAATCGAATTAGATGACAAACTAGTAATACGTCTCGCCTGATGGTAAGCAGTTACCATGGCATATTATAGACAATTTCAAAACTTGGAGAACTGGCATGTTGTTGACTTAAAATCACCATTTTTGTAAAAATGGGTAATATACATATATGTATATAGTATGTATAATTAAAACGATTTTTTAAAAGTGGATTCCTAAATGAGTAAGTAACTACTGGAAACCATAGTAAAGTTAGACTAACATAGTTAGCCATTGTAAATTTACTATGCCTGTACTTACACATAGAAACACAACTAGACCACTGTGTGTTTTTGGCTGTGGTCTTGCTCTTTTCTGTTATCTGTGGTTTCGACTTACCTCTCGTAATTTAACATCTTTCTTGACACATCAAAGTTTGTTTAATTTAGATCCATTGTAAGCCTAATTATATTTTTAACTTTTATGTAATAAATGATGTTCTTAAAGTTTCCATTTCATTGCAAAAGTTGTGAACTGCTATTTGAGGCCATAAGCTTGTAGCGACATTCTAAGTGCCTACTTAAAACTTAAAGACTAGCTATAGTCTCTTATACCTTTATAGGGTTCAATGGATTCAGTCCTTTCAGAGTGCTATTTATTTTGTAAACGTTTTAGATCCTTTACACACTACGACGTTTTGCATCGATACAAATACGATGCAGTCACGCTGACAACAGATCATAATTTAAAATTCGTAAGATGTCAAGCCTAACTTTAAAGTTTTAAATGTTTAAAATTTATATTAGAATAAAAAAAATCACTGTAAGCATACTACGGCCTTAAATGATAGTTGTCAACCTTTATATTATTATCATATCCTATTGGTTAAGTTCTCATGACTAGAGAACTATGGTTTCTTGAGATAAGTCCCCTTCGGTTTTGCGCACCTTTCATCAAGATTTCTTAGTATCTCCTGTGTGAGTACAGTGCATCATTTATTGGAGTGCACCTGAAGTCTTATGGTTCAAATTACGTTTGACTCAGTAAGCTTATTATTTTTTAAAGCAATATACTAAATAGGTGCAACTTTTACACACTACACGGCTTTTTGTATCGATACAATTACGATGCTAACGCCTTCAAATCACATATATATCGAAGCTATAGCGCATTTGAGATACACTCAATTGCATCGATGCAAAAGATGTAGTGTGTAACGGCTTTTATAACAAAGCTTATAAGAATAACCCTAAACTGTTTTGATATAGAAAGCGTGTATCAAATGCCGGGTGAACCAAATAGGTTTTATGCGGCATTTACGACGGGGGCTAGCGATGGACTGGTTGGCTCAGCTATATGCACTTACACTATGGACGATATACAAGAGGCTTTTGCTGGAAGGTTCAAAGAACAGGTTAGTACAGCTTCCTTATTGCGTATTTATAGTTTTGAATTTATGATTTTCCTTTACACAAAATTATGATTATTGTGAGTTATTTCTGCCATTTCCTTTCATGTATGTATATATTTTTTTATGCTACTTGGGTGGCAAACTAGGTGCTACTGAGGTAAACTAGTTACTGTAGCCCATGTACGCTTGCAGTTACACTTGGATAGAAAAACGTTTCTTTCAAAACACATCTCTAAAGGAGCGCCGGAGACTTGTACACATTGTGTTGACTTGTACTTGTACACAGGAACGTAACTGTTATTTGGCTGTGGTCTTCTGTAAGGTGAATTCCTACCCCAGTCCCTCAGTGCCCTACCTCTCTTAGTACATATATCTGTTTTAGTCAAACATTAAAGGTCCGGCAATTTTATGTTTGGCTAGTCAAACCACAGTCAAAGTTTAGACTTTAACTTTGGCGTCTAGTCAGATCTGAGATTTGACTAGCCAAACATAAAATTCAAAAGCGTGTCGGCCTTTGACTAACAACTTTATACCTTATTCAGATACCGCTTTATTAATAAAGGCGATGTAGCAAGTGAATATACATATTTACGCCATGCTTTGTCCTCCTCTTACGAATGTCAAATTACTGATGACAGAATGAAATGAAAGAATAAATAATAAAATGACACAAAATTCCACGTTTAATAATAAGCCTGATGTCTATTATAATTATAATCAATTAAAGTCCCTTACCTAATTGAATAATGAGATCGTGTTATGTGCTTGCAATAACATACCTACTTAATCATATTATGACCACTATGAATTACTAATTAATTAATAAGTAGTGATAATATAATTAAGATTTAATACGTATTAATTATAATGAGCAAAATTATTGTATTATAATGTACTATTAGAGTTAAGTGTTATTTGCACAGTGGTACTATCAACAAAGTTGTCACCTGACTACTCATACATTTAATTTAATTAATACTTAATTGTTTATAAACTTATTATTGATTGCTATTGCTTCAATGGCTTAAGTGATAACATTAAATATCATTTGCCAATACGCAACGTATTTTAGGTTCGATTTCGATCGAAACTTAGCGTCCATAGGCTACGGTAACCTCTTACCATCAGGTGGGCCGTATGCTTGTTTGCCGCTTTGGTAGTATAAAAATTTAAAGTTTAAATAAATAATATGTGTTATTTATTTTCGTATAGGCTTCTTCTAGTTCTGCGTGGTTACCAGTCCTAAGGGCGCGAGTGCCTGTTCCTCGGCCTGGCACTTGTGTGAACAACACCGAAGCTTTACCAGACAATGTCCTTAATTTCATCAGGTTAGTACTCCAATTTATTTACAGCCACAGCTTTAAAAAATGCAGCTGGATTATTTGTAAAAAATAGTGGCATGCCCACTGCATGTCACTATTTTTACAAGTCAGTGTCATTTTTCTTATGTACAGCATAGAAAACAGATAAGGTACCAGAGTCGCTCTATAAGCATTGTTTTTTTTTACAGAAAATACTGAATATATTTTCATGAGATTGTACTTATAAGGTTAAAACATTAAACTTATTTAATAACTATAGCAAATCTCCTAAAAATATATTTCGTGTTTTCTAAAACAAAAAACAATCTTTATAGAGCGACCCTGGAACCTAATCTGCTTTGCATGCTATACGTGTAAACTCTGGAATGAACTACACCTGCTGCAGTGTTTTCCAAGTTCTACAACATATCTTCTTCAAATAAGGTTTATAGAGAGCACTAACTTCATGGTAGGTGGCTATGTCCCTAGCATTGATGAAGTGTTACCACAAATTGTGGTCACCGTAACGCAGTTATTGTAGCAGATACATAACAATATGAGATGGCAGCCATCAAGTCCTACTGCATACCTACAGCTGGTGTTAGTACATGCAGGGCATGATGTAAAGTGGGACATCGTTTCTGTACGCCATCACTAACCCTGCTGATCCTGAGACATCTGTTCATAAACCAAATACCTACATAAATACATGAGCTACAGGCTTGTCCATTACAGCTGCGGCCATTGCATCTAACAAGTTACACCCACTAACATTTTCACCGGCAACATTGCTGAATGTATAACTACTGCGTCGTTTTTATGGAGACCCAACAGCTATTCCTTTTATAAACTGTGTTTACAGTGTTTATGAATGCGAATTCTCAGTCGTAATAATGTTTGCAAGAGAAACTAAATGCATATGCATCAGCAAGATTTATTTGGTCATTAAAATTAAAGTTTTTATTATACCCATACATCTCTGCTTGTAATGTTAAGAAGAAATATAAACTAGATGTTATTATCTTATATTATAAGATACATTATATACTTAAAATCTTTTAAACTTTCACGATTTGTACGCATATTATTATAATATTAGAAAACAGGTTTAAATTGTTGTAAATATTCACATAATATCGAAGACGTCGGCATTAGTGTTGTATGTCGATCTAAGTGAGATTTTCTCCGATCCTCTCGCTTCGCGCCGAAGACAGCGGCGCTTGCAGGCACCAGTCAAATTTACGCTATACTTAAACTACTGTATGCAGTCCATCCGTGACCACTAACCACGGTCGGTACAATTCGACCAAAACGTTTAGTTGCGTCGTCTCAAGATCCTACAGCTAGCCTTGTGATCCAGCGTGGCAATGTGGCCAGTCTTTTGGGCACCTTTCAGAACTGCGACCTCAATCAGATATTTTATTCATAGTTAAACAACTTTAAATAAAAATCTGATGGTTTGTTACTAGTTTAGGTTAAGTGACTTTTATTTTAATAAACTATTCTTGTCAATATCTTATGACAAACAAACGTTGAATAACAAGAGAAATGAAAAGCTTCAAAATATTACACGATTTGGACTCGTCGCCTTATTATTACAGTATACAGTAATTTGCATGTATATTTTATAAAAATAATTACATTATATTACATGAAATTAAATTGTTGAACATTTTCAAGATATTATAATTCTAAATTTTCATGTAACTCTCTTGAGTATAATCTGAACAAGGTTAAGGAATAGTTAGTTTGACGTGTACTTCTAAATTGGGTCACATACTAATTGATGGCGCGAGAGATTCGTACTCTATACTAATTTGTAGAACTTAAATAGCTTTAACATACTTGGAAATTGACAATTAATGTAGCAAAACTAGTAGAACTGATTAGAATAGCAAACTTGTTAGTTGTCTTAGGCCGCTTTCTGTATATATCAATCTTGGGCCTTTATTTATCGGTCTTAATTTGTATTTCGATGAATAAGAATCTTAAATCTAGGTGATACGAATTTGAAATTAAGATCAAAAATGAATAGAGAGAGCAGTAGGTATCTTATACTTTCTGTGTCAATTAATTAAAAGGCTGGCTTTTTATAAAACTGCTCCCTGACTTAGCATACTGAGCAGAATCTGTTAATTAGTGTAACAGATAAAGCAATTTCTTCGGATTTTATGAACAGATTGTATGTCCATGATTCATTAGAAGGTTTATGTGCCGAAATAAGAAGATGAATATGACATAAACAATTAAGTAAATCAATAAATACCGCATACGGCCATACCGGCGCCGCCGCGGCGGTTTTTAAGCGCCATTTTTCCTAATAGTCTTTTTTTATAATTAAATTGCACAAGATAAACTTTTTAAAATAAAAAAGGTGAACTTCTTCTTAGTGGTTAACTAGTTACCCTATTATAAGTTACAGCAAGTTAAAAATGACAAGTAAACTGAGATCAGAAAGCTTGATAGTTTTTCCTGTAAGAAAATCGTTGTTTATAGGTACAGTCAAAGAAAAACTATACGCAATATTGTATAAGTAGTAATAATCTCCTCCTAACCGAATTTCGGTCACGGCGGCTAGGAGACTAGCCATCTGCACGGGAGATATTATAGTCCACAAGTGTGTGCGCAAACACAAGTGCAATCTTTATTCCCCCACAATCTGACACGACCGGAGAAAAATCAGGCGTAAAACGAACAGCTTTACACTACCGCCAATTTCCAAAAAATCTGTGGTGAATTTCTTAACAGAAAAACCCAATATCAATTTTTGGCCCGACTCGGGCACCTCTTGATCAGTAATCACACACTAAGCCACCGAGGCAGTTAATAAGTAGTATTAATACCTATTTATTAATTTTTACGCTGTCATTGCAAATACAATAAAGTGCGAATAATAAATTAACCAGGTCTCACCCACTAATGGATTCAGCGGTCCGTCACGAGGGAGATGCACCGGCATTTTACAAGCGGGACTTAGTCCTCACAACTATAGTCGTGGACAAACAGTTCGTCGATATGCTTGGCGATGACATCACTTACACCGTCTTCTATGCTGGCACGAGTAAGTTATCTTTATCTTGCTATCCTGAGAGTCTTTTGGCGATCATATTATAATGTATTACATAGTATATGTATCTATCATCCACACTTAAAGACATTTAACGGTTACTTAAGTCGCTCTAGAAGTGATTTAAAAAGGTATTTGTTATTGTAACTAATTAAATCCAAATTTAATATTTAAATACGATTTGTATATTGTTTTTATAAATAAATGAGCTAAACTGAATTGAATTGAAATCATGATAGATATAGGCAAAGCCTAGTTCGACCAAAAGAAAACTCAATTCACAATAATGAGCTTTTCTTTGGCCCCAAACTAAGTTAATGCTTGCCTTATCTAGCTTGTCATGGCTATCATCAAATTACATACTTTGAACTTTTACTGTATATATTTTAAATATATGATTGGAAAATAAGCAAGAAAATGTAATATAGGTGCAGGTGAAGTGTACAAGATTGTCCAATGGGCCGGCGGTGGAGGATACGGGTCCCGTGTTGCTGACGTTTGGCAAGCGGCGGGAGATGAGCCTGTCCGAGCTCTGGCACTATCGCGCAGATTACATGCGCTTTACTTAGCCACTGACAACAGATTGAGACAGCTGCCACTCAGAGCCTGTGCACATCGGTAAGTTGACGTTAACTGCTTTTATATCCATACTAATATTATAAATGCGAAAGTAACTTTGTTTGTGAGTTAGTTCGTTTCTTAGTTGGTTTGTCACCTTTTCACGACTAAACGGATGACTAGATGGTATCCTGGGGAAGGTCATAGGGTACTTCTACCACAATAACCGACATTTACGAGGGTAGAGCCGCGAGCAACAGCTAGTTTGTTATACATATACTTATGCCTATTTTTTCTTGTTTTTCTCTATTTAGGTATTTGTATGCCCTGGATAACTATGTACTCGTATAGTAATTTAGTGAGATCAAGTGTGTAAATGTGTGTTATTTTTATTGAAAAAAGCTAGTCCCGCATTCGCCAAAAGCCCTCTGTTAGATCCAAATTAATATACATATAAACAGCAATGTGCTAAGAGAAACAAGTTGATTCGCTTTTAATATTGTTTAAATAAACTCGTAATAAGCTTGCTTTGCGTTTGTGAGGTTAGTCTTAGTCTTTACAAAAACTGTTAAACTTTCACGATTGGTACACATAATTTACTAAATGGACTACGTCGAGATATTAAAAGTATAATCTAAACATTAAAAATAATACGCGATTTAGCTCTTTTCAACTAATTAGAATAAGCTTTATTCTATGTTGTAAGATAATTGTAAAAGTACGTTCCTATATAATATTTTAGTTGTTTTATTTTCAATTGTAGTAGGTACGCCACAATAACTACCATTAATTCCTGCTAACAATGTCTCTATTGTTTTTTTTTTTTTTTTTAAAGACAACTCCCGCACTAGTGTACAAGCTCTGTGTCGCGGGGGACTTTACAAACATACAATTAACGGACACAAATTACACCCAGACTCAGAACAATTCTTCGTGGGTCACACAAAGTTTTGTCCTGTGTGGGAATCGAACCCTGGCGGCCACTGAACCACCGAGGCAGTCAAAATTGTACTGTGTCATAAGTTTTTTATTTAATGTAGTGTAGTGGTCTATGTGTGCAAGTGCAACAGATGAGAGCATGTTGACACATACTTAGGATATTTAGTCTCTCTGCCACCGAAAAATATTAATAACTAGCGGCTCGTCCCGGCTTCGCACGGGTGGACATTTGTCCCGTTATTTTTTTCAATAAAATATAGCCTATGTGATGATAATGTAGTTTTGTATACCCGCTGATAATGTAGCTTCCTAATGATGAAAGAAATTTTAAAATCGGCTAAGAATTTTTTGAGTTTATTTGTTTCATATACAAAAATACAAACCTTTCCTCCGTCCGTATCCGTAGTAGCCATAATCATATAAATGCTTTTAAATATAAAATCCTCATTTTAAATTTTGCAACGATATATATATAAAAGTTATTCGGGTTTAGTTCATTTGTTCCTATCCAAAGATATCATGCAATTCCTTTAAATTTAATTCTAAGTTTAAGTAGACAGTTAAAATCGTAATTAAGTAGCAAATTAATTAAAAGCTGCTATAAAATAGTTTCGTTTCTCACGTAGCAGAACTTTTAACCCGTGCGAGTTCTTGCAATCGTGGCAAGATTACGCACTGTGCACACTGGTTTGACTAACTTTGAGGGCTTACAAATGATTAACTTTTACTTGTATCTTGCTTTATATAAAATGAATTACGACTTGAAACTAAAATGGAAGTGTGGGATTTAAGTATAATGTGCAGTACTTTGTATAAATTACGAAGAAAGATCGGTAACTTCCCAGGGAAGCATTGCCAAAAGCCATAGATTTAAATTTACAAATCTCAGTGGTGTGTGTATGTAGCTTTTCTAAACTAAGATCTACAGTATTCTAGGTGTTATGTAAACAAATGTAAAGCGTGTATGAAATATTTGTGCACTCACTACGATATATGGGTTGTTTCACTAAATAACTCAAAAGTTGTTTTATGTTTAGGCTACTGGTTGTCGAGATTAAAGCTATATGGGTTTTTATTTAGAAACAGTCCATTTATATCGATCAGAAAAGTCATAACCATGACTGCATAGTTGGTTCCGTGGTTACTTCGACATTTTCTACTGTACGGCTTTTTGTAGGGTCAATCCCCACACGGGATAAAAATTTTGAATCTGGATGTAGATACTTTTTTGTCTAAGAATTGTGGGTTGATAAAGTCACTAGCGACACAAGGTTTGTATCTTAGTGTAGGAGTCATCCTTTGATTAAATGAATGAATATCAGCTGTCATAAACATGTATAGTCGTCGATACCCTCAAAATATTACCATGTTTAGTGTATCAACGTATTTTTGTGATTGGTGACGATGTTAGTACAGCGTAGAAAAACAATTTTTAGCAGCATCTAGTTAGTCTAAAAGCCAACCGAATACGTTTGGGAATAGGCTACTGTTCGTTTTTTAATATACTCGACAGCACTTGTATACACGAGTGCTGTGGGTTCGATTCCTACACGAAACAAATATGATTTAATGTTTCGAGGCTGTGTATACTTTGCGTTCGTGAATTTTATATTTGTAAAGTACATACACGGCTTTTTTCCTAATGCGGCAGTTGACTTTTCAAAAGAAGAATGTTTTATATGCACACTTCACTTTTATTTTGTTTTTTTCCACTCTCAGGATTGCTAATAGAAAACTCATTATTTCTGTCTCATTATGTCTGTTAGTATCCGTGTGTGCGTGTGTGTACTAAAACATTTATTTTCTCATGAAACAGCTACGACAGTTGTGTTCGCTGTGTTCTGGACCCTTACTGTGGCTGGGACAAAGAAGTCGGAGCATGCCGTCCCTACAGTCCAGGTCTTCTCCACGATGCAACCAACTCTACACCTTCAATATGTGAAGCTAGTGCCCCCTTGAAAACTGTCAGAGCAGGTTATGGGCAAAGTGTTCATTTAGCAGCCTATGGGAAGACGCCAGAAGCACTAAAAGACCAGCATGTAATCTGGTTTCATCATTCAAGAGAAAAAGGCCGTTATAAGATTATCTTCAAGTAAGTTAAACCCCTGTTTAAAAAAGATCCATTTTTTATACTTAGATAGGAAACTAGCGTACGGCCTGCCGAATGGTAAACCGTTGCTGTAGCACTCTTACAATACCTTGGGCATTATACGACACAGGATTCTGTGTTTTGGGTATCATTGAGATATGAAAAAAAAGCGTAAGTAACGCATTCCTAGATGAGCAGGAATACGACTATACATTGAGTGGAATGGCTGTCTGGCTGAGAGGCTGTGGTCTTCTGTAAGGTGAACTTTACTACTCACTAGAATGGTGATCTTAAAGTCCGATACGTTACATTTTATCTACTATTCCAGACCACTATAGCTGTGTGCACTATCTTAATAATTTAACACAAAATATTACACAGAGTAGAAGTGCTTTTAATAACCTTTGTGCAAGTGATAACCTTTCGATGTTGCAGGCGTCCAAAGGCTTACCATACCAGGTTGCCCTTACTCTCATTCTGTATCTCACATAATCTTTTATTTTCCTTAGTTGGGACCGAGTACTACTGACTTCAGAAAGAGGTTTAGTGTTGCTATCCGTGACAGAATCGGACCGCGGTCGATACGAGTGCTACTTCGGCCCTACACTGATAGCCTCGTATAATTTGGACATTGATTTACACAGGTAAAGTATAGCCTTAATAATATTTATACCTAACCAAAAATCATCAGTATCATCATCAACCTTTATTCGACCACTGCTGGGTATAGATTTCCTCTTTTGAGCGTCTGTTCTGCTCCTATGCTAAGCTCATTTTTGCTCTCCTTCTCTCTTCCTTCTCTGCTTTTTATATGTCGTCTGACCACCGGCCCGGTGTGGTCTACACGGTAATCTTCTGATATTTACAATTAATTGAGCCAGTGTACTTATTTTATGAACTATATTTATTTTATGAAGAATATTATGAGTGTAAAAAAAGCACTCCTGTGAAAAGATTTTTTCTTTTTTAAAAAAGACGCGCTGTGAGGATTGTTGACGATCCCAAACTCACAGGCGGTATTGATCCACTAAGTCTAAGGCTCTCCTTAGACTTAGTGGATGCAGTATGCGCCTACTGTGCATAAGAAGGCTCTACTTCTTATGCACAGTAGGCGCATACTGCAGCCACTGGACCACCAAGGCAGTCAAAATGAATCTTTGTACATATTACGAGTACCAGCCAAGTTGGCACTTCCACACTTTAATAAAAATACAATATGGTAAACATATAACAGTAACTATGCGAGATTGCAGATTGTGGCCGATATTGTCGAAATCGTTTGGTTTAAATGTTATGAATGGTTCTACTTTGTCGATATAACATTATCAAGAAGACTTAATAACTCTAAAGGCACATATTATATATTTCTTGATGTACGCTTAGATTTGTATCAGTCTTTATAAAAGGAAAAGCAACAGGCTATTTTTAACCGACTTCAAAAAGAGGAGGTTATCAATTCGTGTGTATTTTTATATTTTTTATTTTTTTTAATGTTTGTTACCGCATAACTCCGTCATTTATGGACCGATTTGAAAAATTCTTTTTTTGTCTGACTGGACATACTTCCAGTTTGGTCCCATTATCATCAAAAGAAAGTTCCGATGATGGGATCCATGAGGAATTGAGGGAACTCCTCAAAAGTTATAGGCACACATATAGCAATTTCAATATTTTTAACAACTAATCAATCATTTGCATTCAGAAAGTGTAGTTTCGGTTATTGTTGCTAAGCAACTATTAATAAGAAATAATGACGTGAATGAATTGAGCGCGGATTGCACAGATTAAATATTGCTTTTAATACCTACTTGACCTGTGTTCAGCCCGACGCTCAGTCGATTTTATTCGATTGTAACAAACAAATATCTGAAGTCGGTTTTTTTTTGTTAAAATTATGTATATAAAAGAATACATGCTTTTGACCAAAAAAGAAAAAAAAAAGATATTTGTCGTTGTAACCGTCACGTTTGGCGTATCTACAATCTATGTCCTAGATTAACACAAAGAGTTTTCATCACGAAAAATGCTCAGTTCCCGAGAGGTTTGACGAAACGAATTCCGTGCGGGCAGAGCATGTGTTTTCTATGATTGAAATTTCAACTGCAGCCGTGAATCCACATATTGCTCGACATTAATACATGAACGTATGTTGTATCGGCACAATTCGCAATATCTGTTTCATTGAATTGGTTCACCGTGTTTCATAGCAAAATTTCATGCAAAATATTTTTGTAATTCAAAACACCATGGATGTTTGTTATTATATACATATAAGTTCACTGGTTACTGCAACGTTGCTCTAATTAATCGATGAGTGTGGCCGCTAATTACAATTTTCCGGGTTCGATACCCAGTTAGGGCCTAAAACAAATATAATGTTTTGCTGCCACGAAATTGTTATTTAGTGAGTTTATGATGGCACCAAATATGTTAAGTAAATATGAGTGTATAGTAACACCAAAAAGGACACAACTGATTCAATATTGGCTCAATAATTATATAGAAATACTAATATCAAATTTAATTCATAAAATATTTACAAGAATAGTTATTAAAATAAAAGTAATTTAACCTAAAATACTTACAAACAATCTGATATTGAATTTAAAGTTATAAATCAATCCTCAATCAAATATCAATAAAATATATGATTAAGGTCTCAGTTCTGAGCCAATTGCCACAATTGCTAATTTATTATTGATCTTTATATTGGACGATGAACAAGGTTAGCTTTGAATCGAAAATCTAGGGAAATGAGGGAGACGTATTTGCCGATACGGACGTCTTTCGACTGAGATGATGATCTTTATATTCAGAAGGTGTGCTTATGTGACGCATGCTGTTCTGTCCAGAGCTTTTGGTACGTTAATAACTGTAAAAATGCAGTCAAGTGTTCGAGGGCTGGTTCATAAAAACTTACAAACAAATAGGCTGATATATTGAAATAAGACAGATTTGTATAATGAGTGGTTTGTTACAGGTGTACCCAACCGAGCAAATCTCAGGAATACAAACAGGTATATTCGGACTGGTGCCATGAGTTCGAAAAATATAAAAGCGCTATGAAGGCTTGGGAGTCGCGGCAAATGGTAAGTCATACTCTTAAACTTTCTTTATAATGTGAAAGGAAATTCAGCATTTGCTTAAAAAAAATATATAATTAGCTAATACTAAGAACTAGATTGACAATATCTTCATTGAAATCTTAGGAGTTCCATACGTCCTGTTCTGTTTTTCTGATATTTATTTTAATAGTTGATTTGATATTTTCTCGACTTTGATTCGAACGCATTACAGTTTCTTATTTATCTATTTATTCTTGACGTAATATATTATGGACTATGATGGAGACATTATTCGGAAACTACTGGCATATTATGTTCATGTTCTATCCGACTATCGTATCCTGAACTCGTTAATTTTGTTTTCAAGCTCTTTCAAGGTTCAGTAAACAACTCTGTAAGGGCAATCGCATTCGCAATCTCTTATATAAATAATATAGTGTTTTACTGAAGGTCATATTATGACTGAAACTGAAGCCAAAAGAGATATTATTAAGACAAGATGCAAATTTTATAGGAATTATTTGGTCAACCAAATCAATCTGCCCGCTACCAGCTCGCTAGCGGAATACGAACAAAATCTGTACGAGTTGTGTTCCGAGCGATTGCACTCGGAAGGCAACTTAGGGACTGTCCTAAGGAAGCAATTCGTGCGCCTTTGTATAAGTTAAGCAGTCGGCCTGTTAAACTACAACTTTCACCAAAAAATTCGTCACAGCTGAGTTTTGGTTGAAGTCGATAATGTGCTTTTTTAAGATGATGCAATTTGAAGGTGCTTTTTTTGGTCGAAACTGACAATGTGGTAAATGTGGCCCAAGCTGACTGAAGCCAAAGATAAAGCCCAAGCTGAAGCTTCGATGAGGCATTATAATACCTAACGAAACGAAACATTCCCATACTATTTCTTGTTAGACGTTTATTTTCGATACATTTAGTTACATCGCAAGGCTCAATTTCAGTCATTGCCTAGCATTTGTGTGAAACATTAGTCCTGGCTTTCTATTTCTAATGTGTATTCTATTATTACAGAGTACTTACTGTCTGTACTAAGAATAGAGCCAACAAGCCTACGTTGCTATTATATTCCTTTAGAACTCATTACCGTCGCCATTAGCTTGTCAGGCAAAGTTTTTGCGGCATATGCGTGGTTCTTTAATGAGACGTATTGTTCATAATTTACGAATGAGTAGAATATCCTACTAATATGTATTATAAACGCGAAAGTTTTTGAGTATATGTATATGGATGTTTGTTACTCCTTCACTCAAAAACTAAGACGGATTTTGATGTAACTTTACATAGACATAAGAATAGCACATAGGCTATCTAGGTGGAGAACAAGCATGCGAAATACCTGTTGGTAAGCAGTTCCCGTAGCTTATGGGCGCTTGCATTACGTGGAGCCAATAAATTATTATACCTGAGTTTTGGGTAATCCTGGGATAGAAAATCAATTTTTAAAAAAACGCCTTATTTTAGGAGTACTGCTCCTCTAGAGTAGTATAACCGGTAGTCGAATCAAATAGAATAGAAAGCATATGTATGGGATTTGACATAAGTTTACGATATAATTTCGTAAACTTATGTCAAATATCATATTGCTTTATATTTCACTCGATTCGACTGCCGTTTATGCCACTTATCTAGACGGTCTGAAGTCATGAACCTACTCACGTACAGGTATACAACTAAGTAAAGTATTGTGTGTAGTTTTTTTTGGCTGTGGCGTTCCGTATGGTGCTTCCTTAGCCAGGCTTGCTCACTTGTTGGAGGCCCTACATCTCTAATTGTTTTTTAAATGTTATAACGTAGGTACTTAAATTATATTACATATTATTATTATGTTAAAAGGTTATGATTCATTCCATTACGCCTAACATGCAAAAAGCATTTTATCTAACCGCAAAACCTAAATTAAATTGAAAATCCATATTAATATTTTAGAGTAAAGTAAACATGAATTGCCACTTTATTGTGATGTTATAGGTACCTACTACGTATATTTAGTTAATATCCAACAAGTATATCGTAACTAACTATCTTTATTGGTATATATAATTTTTCTGTGCGTGTGTATGTCACTGAACACCATCTAAACGGCTCGACTGATATTAATGCATTATTTTTGTGTGTGTTTGGGTAGGGCTCCGGATTTAGATTCTCAATTGGACCCGGTATGTGGCACAACTGTCGATATGTCAGCTTTGCCGTGCAGGACGACTATTATAAAGAGAAAGAGCATTTGTTGTGAGGTATTTTTAGTGGGTTATCGAACCTGGGTCCTCGAGGTCAGCAGTCGTAGTCAACGGCTGATAGACCAACGAGTCAGTTGCCAAATAACTACACGAAGTTGTGTAGTTATTGTGCAAAAGGTTCCCAGTGCTTTTTCTTATGAGGGTTATCCATAACAAAAAATCCTGGTGTTAGAAGACGTAGTCGTATGCAAGTGATTACCCTACTCATCCCCATAGCCTGCGGTAACTGCTTACCGCGAGCTGATTTGTTACCGTTGTGCAGTAAATGATTAAAACATTAACCTCTTTTTTGACACCGCCGCTGTCTATAAAACACTTTGAGCTATCCCTCACCCCAATTTAAATTGAATTTTAAATCTAAGTTAATCTTTTACGAGGTATAAAGAACTTTATCAAAAAGTTTAGTAATTTATAAACATCAAAGTTTAAAAGTTTCAGGTTCTAAATAAAGACCCTTTAAGGTCTTTAATATTGACTAACTCGTTGAAAAATCGACGTCTAAATCTCTTTTGAGAATAAATTTATGTAGACCTTTTGGAAGCTTTTGTGATATAAAAAACCGTTCTTTAGGATAAAATAGTCTTCTACACTAATAAAAAGAAAAGATTTGTATGTAAAAACTAAACTTAAAACTACTGTACTGATTTTAAGCCAATGGGACTGATTGTAAAAATGGATTCACGAATAGAATGCTATATTATCATTGAGTAACATAGGCTGAAATTTTTGCTAATAAAAACAAATGTCCAGCCGTGACGGGACGGGACGAGCCTCTTTTACCTATTCAATAAAATAAGATAATTAAAGATAAAAGATTGTCGTGTTGAGGACTCAGAATCGATTACCTGGCCGGATAAAGTGGTATAGGATCTTGTTCAAAAATGTGCCTGGAATTGAATCCTATGGCAATCAGCTTGTAAGAAATGTTAGGTCATCTGCTGGACATAGGTTTCCCTCAACGATTTCCACAACATTTAGTCCCGACATCGCATCATTAGTCCACCTTGTCGGTATACGCTTGCTTCGAATACCTTGCGTATGTTAAATCTCCTTTTTTCTTCACCGAGTAAAGGAGCAATTTTGTGTGTATAAAAAATCTACAAAAACGATTATAATAGACAATTAACATCATAAATGTTCCGTTTTTTCATGAAAACCTAGTAGGTAAAAACACAAACAAGGTCACGGAAAATTATTAGTTTTAAACGGAAGAATTTTTCAATGCGTAGCGGTGTGCCTCACATAATTTCCCCGTAGGTATATATGTTATTAAAAATAATCATAGCTTTTAAACCTCATTGCTAGGGCCTATTATCGAATCGGTCGTATGGCACGTGTTTTATTTCCAAAACTGTACTTTTTATTACAGCCAATTTACTAGTTATAGTTTTAATTTAACAACTCTCCGAAATGAATATTTAATAGCATTATAGTGTAATTACTTACATTCGTGTCGGACCAATAAAAACTTATATTTTTTGGTGCCTATGGTAAATTCGTGACCCAATTCATGTATCGGAAAATAGGCTTTAAGATAATGCGAATAATGACCTAGATCCCTTTTATGTGTTTTTTAGCATCAAAAGTTTGTTATCTTATATGAAAGTCGAACGTTCCATCTTGGCAAGGGTGATGTAATCACAAAAAGTCGCTTAGGTTGCGCGTGAATCAGTAGGCAGTTTTTGTTCAGGCCACAAATCATCGCTAACATGTGTTAAAATTGAGATTAAAACAGCAAACTTTATACTATTAAAAGCTGTTTGGTAACTCTTGATCGAATACCGAAATACGAAAGCTCGTCTTGATAATAATATCAAGTAATCATTTATATAAATAAATGATTACTCTCTCTACACACATATATTATATAGATAATATTATATGTGTGTAAGTCTGAGCATAGGCTCAGATGATATGCTGATGTTGACTGCCCAAGACTGGCCTATCTGGAAATAGGGGAGGTCTACGTTAATCAGTAGATGTTATCATGCTCAGATTATGATGAAAATTATATTTATACTCTCATTCAAAGTTCATCTTTGTGTTCAAGATTTACAATTAAATTTTAATATATTTACTTGAAAAACAGCCCACTATACCATGCTACTTCACGTTCAAGCTCGTATTATGCGTACTTTAATGTTTCTGTATCAAATTAACAACTATGTATATGTTATTTATAACCAGAACTTACAAATTATCCCTGTTAACTTACCATATTTTTGTATGTATTTTTCCACAGGGATCTACATCTCTCAAAAGTTCGTATGCCTAAAAAACGTATTAATAGACATTGTGTATTTCAGCAATGCTCCAAAAGCCTGAATGCATCGAGCCAGCAAAACAGTATGTCGAACGAGATCGTGGCGTCGCTGCGGTGATAGGGCACAGCTCGCTAGTGATTAATGAGCGATTACGCCGAGCCACACTAACGTAAACTAGCCGATATTTCGCAGACACAACCCTCACACCCGCCACGACGCCCTTACTACCAAATTATTACGTTTCATTTCATAAAACATAAGTTTGTATTGTGATGAGAAGCTCATCAAACAAAATAAAAGTTGCAAAAGATTTATACAAAATTAACTTTGAAAATTTATTTTCTAAATGACGCAGCAATGTTTTTATATTGTACGAGTACTCTTCAGAATAAATTCAGTCGTTGAAATACTGCGCATTCTTCAAATGAGTTGAGTGACGAGTATCAGTGGTTGGGGAGCGCAACTAAAAGGGGAACGATAATATAGTGAGGGGATGATCTGTTAAAATAGATTTGTTGTCCGCTCCCAAGACTGCACAGTGATGGATGACTGACTTACGTTTAAATTTCACCTACAACATTTTATTTTGTTAAGAAATGGAGTATTGTTAGTTTATATTAGTTGTAAGTGATTGAGATTAATTAAAATATTAACGAAAGTGACTGAATATAATTAGTGAGAACAATTATCTCGGCGAAAGAAATATTAGCGTTTCATTCGCTTTGAAACGAGTCGGTGTAACTACCGTTCGTATTCGTAAAATTCTACTGTAAATATTATATGGAAAACGTCACTATAAGGGTGTGATTCCACCAATATAAATTGCTGTGATATCAGTTCTCATTTGATTATAGTGCTGGCAAATATTTATTGTGATAATTTGTACTTGCAGCTATTGTATTTACCCGCGAAAATCATGTTGCTTTTTTATATCACATTCGTAGCAGATTGCACAGTTATTCAAACAAAATAGTTCTCGAACTAATGAAAAAAGTGTCACTTTCTTGTGTTATGTTAATTCATAAATTAATAATGCATGATTTCGGTGCAATCGATACGAATGTATTTGACCATAGATATTCGAACAACAATGTTATGTATTTGACAAATGAAGTAGGTAACTTAGAGGTGTACCAATTATAAATAACGTAAAACGGAGTGGATGCACTAATCAGTTATAATTATAAATCTATTATACATTTACAAAAATAATAACTTTACAGATTTTTCAATACTTTAAACCTTTCTCATTATTTTTTTCTGCTCTTTCCAGTTTCATTTTGGTTTCAATCACATTTCAAAACAATTTTCCTTTTTTAAGCGTTACAATAAATTGGAATCAATCGAAATCTTAATATAGGTCCAGACTTATTGATTTGTTTTTAGATTTATCGTTCTGGTATCACCTACTTTCACGTTTTGATTTGTCACCCACTCCGTTTCACAAAAATTTAAAAACGTGTTCCATTTTCCAAGTATGGGATACTAAATAATGAGCAATACAAACGCCAACTTAGATATAAGATAAATTTGTACGATGAAAAGCTTATTTTGTGTCGTATCAAATGTTGATGCGTAGATTAGTAATATATCGTTTGTTTGTATAATCTGGCCCTATAAAGTTATATTCAATCTGTGTGGATAGAAATAGTGAGTTGATACTTATACATAAACTGTATGAATATGATGATCTCTTAATTGATTTTCTGTAATAGTTTTAACGGAGGCTAAGTCCGGGACTATTACTTACCCACTAGCGCCTCCTTTCAGCATAACTATAGTGTTATAATAAATACTGTCCAGGGTACAGAAAATTATAGGTAACAGTTTTAATAATATACCTACTGAATATAATAACGAGTTTCTTGACGGTACTTTCTTTTAGTTCTACCCCTGTTTGTTCAATCAGCGAATTTAGCAGTAAGCAAATTAGCTAACGCCTCATTTACTCGTAGCTTTTTTCATCGACCTGCATAAGTGTCACGGTGGGACCTATGAATTTTGAACAAAGTATTCTTATATCGAGTGATTCCACTATTCTGTATAGTTACTTAAAGTATATAAGTTAAGTGACAATAAGTTATGCACCCGAATGTTCGATCTCTAGTTATCTATAATTTAGGTATCTACTCGTATATTGTTCTCATTCTCTATCCGCACGGGTTGCACATTTGTGTTGGTATAAGCTGAATATTACGTGTTTAACAACTGTACGATGTACGATATTCTACAGTTATGCTATTTATTTTAGTAAACTTGTTATTAGTTTATTTATCACAGTAAAATGTAATTTTAGGCCCGTTTTCGGCGAAACCGAATTTATATATGTATGTAGATATATTATGTTTTATTTGATTTTATTATAATCTCGCTAGAATAGTGCCTTGAGAAGCATGCTTAGATACATTAAAATAAAAAATAAAAACTTATTAAAATTATTGGTAGATCATATTTTTGTGTACGTAAGGAGGAATAAAACTTGATGAATGTAGTTAAGTCGTTTCGTAAATAAAGCAATAATGATCGATTTAAATAATATTCACCAGTATTATATTAATAAATGAGCTGCAGAGAGTAGATAGTGATGTACTCCATAAAAATGTTAATGTTTAAGATATAAAAAAGATGTACGATTTATATGTCGAAGTTAGGTTGGGCCGTTGGCGTTGCTTAGTTTGTTCCCTGAATTGTTATAATATATTATATATTGTTGCGGTAGCCTATAATGGTGGGATTTAAAACGGCACTGGGGGGGAGGAGAAATATAAATATTATATAAAAACTATATTTTTTTTTTATTTAATGTCGTCTTGCATTGAGCATCTACTTAAAACTTATATGCTGTTTATTTTTTAAATGTGGCATTAGAGTATATTTTACCTTTTCCCATATTTGTTTTTTTTAATTATCTAATATAATTTCATTATTAATAACATTATTTTTATTACTCAAATGTTATTGTAAAAATGTAAATAATAAAGTAAAAATGTAGACAAAATGCTATAAAATATGTTTATTGTAAAATATATTATTAAGTTAGAACATAAACAATTGTTTTATAAAAGAAACAAGAAAATAAATTATTTTAGATCTAATCTCTTGTTTAATTTATTCTCCTTTGAATGTGCGATGGAATGTTCCTGAATACGTAATCAGTTTCAATGTAAAATGAATCTTTTAAAGGCGTGCCAATGGCAGGAAACTTCGATGTCATAAAGGATTATTAACGAAATTAAGCGCACGTAACTTCATAATAGCATATTACAAATTTAAACCAGGACAGAACTCTTAGTGATAAAATTAATTTTAATTAGTAAGTATAATATCCATACTTTACTAATTTCGGTTCTCAGAAAAAAATACTCGCAATTATAATTCGAATTTTCAATAATAAGCTGTTCTTATATATTTTTACGGGCAATGAAACCGTAATTCGGGTATCGTAAACGACGCCTGTCTTAGATTGGTGAACATCATAGAATTTAATTACTGAGGGAGACTGAAATAATTGGCGACTCGTCTGTAATAGCCACGCTTTACGGCCAAATTAATACATTCCCGCAGTGGGACCCGTTCAACCTCTACTGAACTCATTTTGATATTAATTGCTGACCTAAAATCACTTTAATAATTAAAATGGTCAATTAATTATAAAGTGTCGCGCGATACTGATATCCTCCGGCTATTGAATCTGAATAATCACGACCACCTATCGATAGGGTAATTAATTATTGTCTGTATTTCAACCGATGTGGAACACATCGAGGTCGGAAGCTCACTTTACCTAAAGCCAATAAATAATTCTATTGATGGGACAATTGGCGCCGGACCGACGAGACGGGCGCTTTACCGAACATATGTACGAACTGATTTCTACAAGGAAAGTTAATTAATTACGAACGCCACGGTTTGGTAAACAGAACCATTATAACGACTATGAATTATGTACAGGTATGAATATTAGTGGCTATTAATTAACTATACTTATATGATGACATGAATGTGTCTTGGTTTCCTCACTACGTACTTGACAATCTTTACGTGGACGTCACCAGGAGAAAAACAAGAAATCAATTTTCTGTCTCACACTTATCAGTTATATTTTGATGGTATGTATGAATGTTTATAGATCCTACTAATATTATAAACGCGAAAGTTCGTAAGTATGGATGGATTGATGGGTGGATGTTTGTTACTCTTTCACGTAAAAACTACTGAACGGATCTGGATGAAATTTGGCACAGAGATAGATTATGTTCTTAAATAACACATAGGCTACTTTTTGCAGCGATAACCGAAATCCACGCGGGCGGAGCCGCGGCCAACAGCTAGTGTTGTATAAATTATACTATAGTAGGTATCCTGTATCCATATGTTATCCTGATCAGCTCCTTCATTTCTTTTTCTTATTCAGGTGTATACTTCATTTGCTTTCTCACTTTTGAAAACTACCTTTGTAGGTACATAAAATTATGTACAAGGGTTGTTTTCATTCTCGAGGGCGACCACAAACTGAAAGACGCAGCGTGGGCAGGCCTCCGACAAACTGGGCCATCGACCTGGTGAAGTTAGTAGGCAGACGATGATATGAATGATAGCAGGTCAAGACCAAATGCTGTAGAAATCCTTGGAATATGCTCATGCACATGCCTATATCTAGCAGTGAATGTCTTTTAGCTGAGACGCTGATTGTAATGTATTATTTTTTGTAAACAGAAGAATTCAGAGCATTATTTACAATATTCATTAAACTCCGTTGATTCTGTTATATTGAGCTCAATACCCCTCGTGAAATAAATTAATTATGAGCTTTATTTTACTTTTTATTGCATAGTTCAGGGTCGTTCATTGTAGGGTTAATGGGAAAAGGCCCCGCATTTTGCCGTGGACATTCACTGGCTACTAAATGTCAATTGCAGATCGTATTGTCAAAGATTAAACATTAACACTGGTGTTTACTGTTTAGTAAAGTATTGTTGTCATTTTTGTGTTTTTAGTTTGAAAAAACGATACATAGATTTTAATTTTTATACTACAGTTAGGGACTTGAAATACCTAATAATAATAATATGCAATAGTGCAGCTGTGGTATGTCTATGGTAAGCGTCTCATCCCATTTTAAATTAAAATTCTCTAAGGGCCTCTGCGTGTTGGATCTATGTCCCCGCGTAAGCCTTACAAAGGCCCGGGTATTCTCCTTGAATTATGGGAAAATACCCGTGATAAAGAGATACATAATAATAATAATTAATATGTGTATAACCAGTTACTTGACAATAAATCCCTATTTCCTTTGGTCACGCCATAATTTAGGAACGACTTTACAAATTTTGTTCATCTTTTTTTTAAAGTTTTCTTATACCTCGTAGAAGGTCCTTACGGAAAACTACTTGAGAAAATTGCGCAGATAATAATTTAAAACCAGACGAAGTCGGGGCGGGCCGCTAGTTATATACACATAGATAGAAGTCATATCATATTATGTAGGTAAGCCTTAAACTGCAGGCGTATAAAGTTTGCTAATAAGCATTAAATAAAGTTCATTCAGCTTTCCTTGCCTGCCCCAATCCTTGCAAACATTGGTACTGTAGCGCCCTCGCCGTCGTCAGCAACTTCTCCTCCAATCTGGCTCCTGGGACGTAGACAGTTGGTTGAAGCTAGGGTTTATAATACGGCGACTACTTCTTTACTTCGAGTAAATGAATAACACTTTTGATAAGTAATAATAACTTATTTATTTTATATTCTTGTTTCAACTCTATTACACAACTTGGCTTCAACGAAGCCCGAACCTGTCTGCCTTTTTCCAATCTTCAAGACATTCACCTTTTTTCCAAACTCTCTGAATTCAAATATATATTTAACATTTACTTTTATAACGCGCTAGAGGTTTTACTATTGGTATGCGGCCAGCTAGTGACCACCAATAAACCTCTACAGTACCTACCTACCTACGTCCTATATGCCAACAATAATAATGTCAAATAAATTATAAAACATCAATTAAAAGACTGCAATACGTAAACAAATAAATAAGTTACCGCATTCTTACTACAACAAGCTGAACTACCGCGCAAGGCATGTCGAACTCATTTAAAGTTTTCATTTTAATATAGTATAATTAATTCGGAAAGTCAGTGTGTGCCGGGTTTGATGCAGTAAAGCAAAGTCCACGAATTGCCTACTTTCAAGTTATGTAATTGGATTAAGGCTAAGTAAAATGTAAATATTATAAGTATGTTTATGTTGTTGGCAACACGCGATTGATAGGGCTCTCTTGAAAATCAGTGCTGTTGAGTGACCCGCAACTGTTAGTTGTTGGCACCGCAGCATTATGCTAAGCGGAGTCCAAATTACCACAGATGTGACGTGTGGTACTGGTATCTTATAAACTTTTTTCTTAAGTACATAGGTACTTTTGTTATTTTTGAATGTTTTGTAATTTTCCTTTTTTTTATCATTTGTAGAACCTAGTGTATGTACTTTGCTGGGACTTATACTTTTTCTTTCTTTATTTCTTTATGCTCCAAGTATTTTAAGCGTCTATTGGCAACAGTAACTATTCACCATCAGGTGGCCCGCTTGTTTGTTATCTAAAAAGTATAAAGAAATGTATGTAAATATTTAAAAACGCAAAACATATTAGCTTGTTTCCGTATACGTGTTATTTTGTCGGCATGTGATGCACTAGCCTGTCATATATTTCATCCGCTTACGAAGGTTTCGAATATTTTGTATTTTATGAAGGGTTCGAATATTGTGTGTGTTTTTAACTAATACGTCCAGTGTAAGTGAGACGCTTATGACAGTTTTTGTGTCAGTCTGTGGCAGTTAAACGGACGCAGCCGTACGCAGTTTATATACATATCATCACTATGGTACGCCAATTGCTTCGATCCAGACTTATCGAAGTTGTAGGAACCCACAACACGCTGCGTAGTAGTAAATGGTGAGGTAACCACTGAACGAACCATGCAGTCGATGTGACTGCATTCTGGACTTCAACAATATGCACTGTTGTAGTGCTTGCAATCGAAACGCTAAAACAATAACACGAAGAATACACACAAAACCTTTGATGGTCCGTTTTATTTTCAACTCTTAATCTAAAATACATACATTTGTGAGGTCCTGATTCGTTGCGAGTCATCAAATTAAGGAAGGGGACATAAAGTTTAGTTCGGGCCATATAATCTGTGGCTCAGGATGTGTTGAAACGACCGCATAAACGCCTCAACGTATATGAAAGCGTATTGTAAGCAGTGATTGAACGAGTTTTGAAAGCGAAGTGAAGTGTGATGGATATTTATTCTTACAAAGTAGGTATAATAATAGTCGTCCCAGACCGATTTTGGTCACGGGGCGCAGTGTTTTACAAACTCCATTCTTCGGACATCACATTTTTAATGAATAATCAAATAGATAGATATTAGCTAGGTCTAGCTTATTAGTACTAGATTTTGCGTTTAAAAAAATTGAAAAACGTCAATATTTTGATATGTTATATAGAAAAAAACTTTTAAACTAAGTATGATACGCAATGATATCAGAGGCATCGATGGTGGTTCTTATGGTTATTATTTTAAAGAAAAAATGAACCTCTTAACTTTGTTCGATTCAGATATATACGAGTTCCACCTATGGTTTTTTGTTTTTCTCGAAAATTTCACCGTATTGACACACAATATAAATTTAATATAGGTACTAATTCTTATATTGTGATTATAAAGGCGTGTATCGACATAACGAGGCTGCCTTGCAAGGTAGGTATGCCACGGCAGCCTTGTGATGTGTCAATTTGAACGTTGCCTGACTAACTTACCGACTGCCTGCTCAATACGAGCACGAGATGAGCAGCCTTGCGAGCTACCTCGTGAATACTCGTGATGTCGATGCTCGCTTTTATTTTTTTTCACTCCAGCACCTTTCTGCCCTAACGGCCATCAAAACATGGTGACCAATTTCATATACTTTATTTTATAATTAAATTCATTTAAATCAGATAAATTATAAACGTTCTATAAATACAAATTAATTTCAAAGGTACATAAGATATTAACATGAATAGTTATTAAGGGCCCCTTTTCCCGAAAGTTTAGGCATTTTACGCACGGAGACGGCTTGCGCCCGCGTTGCACAGGAGCCGTTGCGATATGAACTCCGGTGACCTATGGCGGCGGGCGAGCACGCCACAGTATAAATAATCAGTTGTTCAAATATTATTGGCGTGCTGGTAATAAGAGCTAGTTTGCAACAAAAACGTATAGCTTGATGTATGTCCACTGCACTATTGACTGTAAACACTAATACACTTATATTGTTATGAATGTATTGACAAAGCAGGCGATGATCTATAAAATTCTCGTGTCACAGTGTTTGTAACAAACAAAACTCCTCGGGAACGGCTTGACCGATTCTTATGAAATTTTGTATGTATATTCAGTAGGTCTCGGGAATAGGAGGTCAACTATTTTTTTTTGGTAGTAGGTAGGTAGGTAGTAGGTAGGTAGGTAGGTAGGTTTATACCTAAATCGATTTATGGCGTATTAGCATCTATGGGAGTGTGAGGTAGCTATTTTTATTTTACCTAATATGCAAATTTAATTTTTTTTTGTTCTACCACCTTATGATAAGCAAGCATACGGCCCGCTTGATGATAAGCAGTTACCGTAGCCCATGGACGCTTGCAATACCAAAGGTATCACTTGCGTGTTCCCGACCCATTTTTTTAACACCAGGGCTTTATGATTATGATGGAGTATCCCTGGGATAGGAAACGTTTCTTCCAAAACGCATCTCTAAATGAGCCCTGGAGTACTTATACTACTCACACACAAGACCACAACTACACCGATGTGTGTAGCAATTTAAGTAAAGATTCGGGCTCTTCTCGCTGATAAATCGCCGGAATTAGTACGTCTAACACTTTCATAACAATTTTGTTAATATTTATAAATTTTATTTATGTAAGTAGGTACTTATATTTATTTTATATATTATATATACCACAGCATATATATTCATTATATATTTTTTTAGATATTGTTGAATCTATATCCTTACTATCTTAAATTTGTTTCTTTGTCTTATCCAATTTTTTTTTGTTTTTGAGTGCACCTACTACCTATGTTCATCTCTGTATCACCCAAGGTCGACTGGTAGAGAATACCTATGGCATTAAGTCCGCTTGTGTGCGATTGTGCATAAAGTTTTAAATAAATAAATAATTTGGCTGTGGTCTATTAATATTATGATCATTTTTGTTTTTTGTACTTACCTAGCCTACAAAAAAGTAGCCCACAAAAAAGTAGTAGGTACCTACTACTTTTTTGTAGGCTAGGTATCATGTTATGGCATTAGTTCCCACCCACGGCTTCACCCGCACCGCAGATTACTAAATAGTTACTACGTAACAGATACATCACTCCCATACAAAAGCCAAAATACCTACGCCATAATAGCCTACAAAATCTTAATAATAGTACCTGCTGTTCGCAGCGAAAAGAAATGTACCATAAGTACGCGCACAAAGAGTCGAGATTGTGTTGCCCGCCGTGCGACTCACGTGCAAGCTCATCATCGCACGAATGCGGTAGGGTTGTCTTTCTAACTTTCTCGTAAATTTTTAAGGAAGAGTACCTACACACAAGAAGCATTTTAAAATTACTAGGTACTACTAACTGAAGCCAGCTGAAATGCGTCCCTACTTTCAAATAACGTAACGTACCTTTCTTCATCTTTCGGCAATGAAAAAAAGTATTTTTTTTATTTTTCTTTTGACTATGACATCCAACGACTTCACAATAATCAACCATCGTGTCGTTAGTCAAAACTTAATATACGTAGTGTACGTAAATATCGGAATAATGCGTTTTGAGCGGGAAACGTGTTGTGCGCGCTTTGTGTCGCGTGCGGCAGCCCACTGGCGATCGGCTCGGTTATGAGCTACATAGCGATAGGCACATAGCGCGTGACCTTGAGCGAGTGACGGAGGCCTGCCCGCACTTACAACCCCAGGCAGAAACAAGCAAGAAAAAGCTCCATAGGTACTCTTAGGTACATCAATTCATCCAAACATTCGCATTTATAATAATAATATGTATTAGAATAGATATGGTATGCCAATGTGTTCCTTTACTTCTCTAATAATAACATATTCTACAAATGAACAATAATATTATAACACCAAAAATCTTACCGTAATATAACAATAAAGTTTACGCACCCTGCACTGTACCGAATATACTTCACGAACAATGTATGTGTGCGAGGATCACGCACACACGCGCACTCCACGGCCGGTCGACCGATAATTACCTAATCTGTAGCTGCGCTATTTTGTGAATACGCTCTTAATACTCTTTCAAATTTCCACGCGAACGAAGTCGAGGACAACAACTAGTCAATAAATAAATATCGTTGGCTTGTATCGTGGACACCAGATAGTTGATATACTAAGTACCTATACATAATAAGTATTTACAAAAAAAGTATATATGTATTATCATATATACTTTTTTTGTAAATACTTATTATGTATAGGTACTTATTATGTATAAACATTCATGACTCGGAAACAAATGTCCATGCACATTTGCCCTTACCGGGATTCGAACCCGGGACCCTAAGTCCGTAAGGCAGCCTCACTACCGCTGCGCCATTCTGATCCTCAGTTAGTATGTATAAATATGTAAAGGTGAATGTTTTCATTAAAGATTCAAAATTCTAGTCATACTGACTTCGCTATTCTGTGTAGAGAAAAACATTACAGTATTATATTGTGACGTATTATATTGTGGCGACGACAATGTGGTCGCGAGCAAAAATTGCGTAGGTCCTCCCTCGATCACGTCCGGCAGGACACTGGCGCGGTGCGCGCGTCGCGCGCGAGCAGTTTTTCACGTATTTATTTTATATAAAAAAAAATAAGGGCAATTTTATAAATCTATCCAATAATATCCTTGTCAAACCCGATTAGTAAATGAAATGTTAAATTTTCATAACAGTTGCGTTCCCCCAAGTCTCATACAACTTGAAATACTTTCAAAATCGACTTAACTTCAGACTTCTTTTTTATCGAGCAAAAAGTTAAATTTTGCGTTTTTAACCAAAAAAGTCACTAGATCAAACATCTGTACTATATATTTTTTTGCGAATTTTAATATATTGATTTCTCTGAAAACAACTCGATCTAGAAACGTTAATTTCGGAAAAGGGGCCCTTAAAATTAAAGTAACCTAACCTACTTACAAACAATCACATATTATATTTAAAGGTATTAAATAAATTCAAATTAATTATAGTCTGTATTTAACTCGAGGTCGGAAACACACTTAGCCAGACTTGATTTAAAAAATAGGTAGATAATTAATTACTCTATTGACGTGACAATTGGCGCCGGACCGATAAAGCAGACAGGTTGCCTAACATTATTAAGTATGTATGGTTTCTTTTTAGACGAACTGATTATTGGAAAAAATATAGCATAGGCCTTTTTTTATCGTTGGATACAAATAATTTATTTAAATTTTTTGCTCCAATTAAAACGATTTACAGCCACTAATTACATTAATTAAAGATAAAAATTATACTATTCTCTCACCGAAATTGATACATACCTCCTGTCTTCTATTGTTCAGCAAACACATATATTTAAATAATTTTAACAAAAAAAAACCGACTTCAGTACGGCAAGTTGCAGAATTTCAAAAACCTTAAAAACCGCTAGATTACATTGTTTAATTATGAAGTTCCGTTGCCTAGCTACCTTAGCAACCACAATGGAAACTTATTTAATCGCCATCCGTAAAATACTTATTATTGAGAAGTTCAGGTGGCCATCTGTGGTCTCCTTCATCAGTTTTATTTCATTATATTATACTTTCTGAATGCAAATGTTTGATGTGTTGTTAAAAAATATTGAAATTGCTATATGTGTGCCTATAATTTTTGAGGAGTTTGCTCAATTCCTCATGGATCCCATCATCAGAACTTTCTTTGATGAAAATGGGACCAAACTGGAAGGATGTCCTCTCAGACAAAAAATGATTTTTTGAAATCGCAGAACTCCCTCATTTATGGACATAAATGAGGGAGTTCTGCGGTAACAAACATAAAAAAAAACACACGAATTGATAACCTCTTTTTGAAGTCGGTTAAAAAGGCATGAAATGGCCCGCGCGCGCAGCTGTATAGTACGGAAATAATGGAGTACCGAGTTGAATTATGTATAAGTTTCCTCATGAAAATTTTTGAACATCAAAGATTTATCGATTAGCGCAGAAATTAGCTAAACATTATACATATAACCTTCCACTATTCATTAAGTACGTAAAGCTGTTGGTCCTTTGTTGATCTCTCCAGTCCATAAAGTAGTTTCGGTTATCTTTATCACATACCTACTTATACGTGCTAATACTACTCATATCATAGCGATATAACTATTGTACAGTGTCACAGACTCAAAATAAACCTTTACAAAGCCGTCTTAACAGTAAAGGCTCAAGGGCTGTGTCATCATAATAAAATGCAAATTGACACAGATTTAATCCGGACTTATACCGCTGAGCCTAATAACTGTTAATAATCCGAGCGGGGCAAACAAGCCTCTTTGGCCGTGTCACAATCACATACCCAATAGATATAAACCCTGTTTACTTGTTCCCCAAATGTTATAAGAAGTTGTCGTAATTTACTCATTGACGCTTTGATTTTAAATTATTTAGTTGACAATCATATGTACGGCCTATGGCTCGCCTGATAGTTATCAATAGGGCATCACTTGCGTATTTCAGACCCAAAAATTATTTAGAATTCCCTTTGGATTGAAAAGAGATTCTTTAAAACGTATTCTCACACAAATCTGGAAATCTCTATACGTTTTGCGGCCACCATTCTGTGATTGCGTTGGTTTAGCTTCTGCTTAGCTAGGTGGCCTGCTCAATCAACATCTCTCTATTATAGCATCCTATACCCTTTAGAAAGTGGCATAAACGGTAGTCGAATCGAAAAGTCAAAAAAACAAATGTATGGGATTTGACGTAAGCCTACGATATAATGTCGTAAACTTACGTCAAATCCCATATATTTGCTTTTTTGACTCTTCGATTCGACTATCGCTTATGCCACTTGTCTAGAGGGGCATACCCCACTGCAGGGCACGTGTCTCCTGAGAAAGAGGGAGATAGAGAGTCTCTAGAATCTATCGGTCTCTCTCAAAAAATAATAAGAATAAAAAATAATACTAAGGTATAAAAATAAAACCCAAAGCAAAGTAAATAAACAGCTCATATAAAGTAGTAGTAGTACAGTACATTACCTACTGCGCTTTAATGTTCGATTAGGTACTTCGAAGTTAGATCGTCAATAAGCCGTAACTGTAACTAGTTACTAACTAGTTCTGACTTAACGCTCTTCTGCGAATGAGATGCTGCTTACTGTATCGTGCACTACCACAGGTATATTTTACCCCTACATGAAATAATGGCCGATATTTACATCGCACGTATACAATATTAGCATTGAAATAACTGCTGCTTTAAATTAACTTTTTAAGTATTATTATATGCAAGATTTGACTTTAATTTATTCAAAGTCAAAGTCAAACTCTTTTTTTTTACTAGAACTAGGGATCAAACTCTGTGTCACGGGGGACTTTGCAAACATATAATTAACGGACACAAAGCACAACCAGACTCGGGACAACCATTTATGGATCACAAAAATTGTGGGGATCGAACCCACAACACAGACAGTGGTAAATGCCACTGATACAACCGTTCAGTCATTTAGATTTACTCATTTAGATCAAATGATACTTATGAATGTCATAAAAACAAATGCCAGTATATTTTTTTTATCTACGATCAATGAGAATGAAATGCTGACTAGGGTAGGACCTCGAGGAGAATTGGCAAGAAACTCAGGGTCTTTTTAATCTCCAGTACATTACAATATTATATTACAATTTATAACACACAGTGTACGAGTATGTTAGTTAGTTTGTTAAAGTCAAATCTAGCACGCATGATTTAAACCAATTAACGGCATTCATGGCAGAGGCCTATAAGGGCAATTTAAACAACTCTATTTTACAATCTCATCTAACCATGGTATAAAAACAATTATAACAATTTGACGGAGTTTAGATAGATATAAAGATTTATCTATCTATCTATATTCCGTCAAGGGTTATTGTACGGTTCTGCAGAAAATATGTGATGACCTAGTTACACCATATTCGCTTATGTAAATTCAATATTCTAATTACACAGAAGAGCAACATCCAGTCCAAATGCAAACCTTCTCGGGATAGACCGTATCGTAACGAAGGGATAAAATAATGAAATGTAAATTAATACGTCATCTTGGATTAGGAGAGGATCGAGTTCTTTAATCCTATTAAACCCGATTTGTTGTTAACGATAGGACTATGTTATAACAAGCCGATGCCGACAGATACTTGTAATATTCAAATCAAACTCAAAATTAATTTAGGTAGCAAAGTACTTAATACTTAGATATCATTTATTAATTGCATGTTGCATTTTGTAGGGTACAATTTATTTGTATACCTATATATAAATTATAAACTTATTCACAGTGTAATTAACTTTACGTATACAAGACCGTCTGCACAATAACAAACATTTGTATCCGAAGAAAGTTGAACGGTTTCATATCTAATAGATATGTAAGGCCTACTAATTAAACTTTTTTAATCTGAACAGTAGCAGTAAGGTGTCGACGCCTCGAGGCCTCTCGCCTCATCGAGATAGCTCTTTCTCAATTTAAGGATCTCGGCCAAACCCTCTGATAAGCCCCAGATTTAGAGCTGAGCGAATTTGTTCGGGTAATTTACTTTCCAAGTTGCGAAGACAATAAAAGTTGGCGTAGGCTTTACTTTTGAGTAGCTTTATTTTGTTTTGTGTAATGAAGACCTATTTTACAAGCGATAAGTTTTTTTTTTTGTTGAAATATCGCCGTGTAAATTTAATGTAACTGTTATTTGTTTATTGAATACAACGGGACAGAGTCCACTTGTCTTACAATATTCACACTATATTACAAGTTAATTTCTACGCAGACAAAGTCGCGACTAACAGTTAGTTCTCAATACTATACACATATAACAACATTTCTATATAATATCTGGGGAGTCCAGTATATACGAACATAACAATGTTGGTTTCTATAGATACGCATTCGCAGACTCCAGGTAAGTGGCCAATCTCCGTTTGTGTTACCTTGATTTATAGATCTAATTAAATACCTTTACGGAAACCATGAATTGTCTCAGAATCCCTGGTATTTCGTTTCCATTTACAAATGTAATAAGCGACTATGTGTTATATTATGTATCTAAGACTATAACATTGAAGATTTATGAAGTAAATACGAACACAATAAGTAAAATTTTCTAAGTTAGTAGCTTGTCTGGCACCATTATCGATTAAAAATGAACGATTTTTTAAATACTACTTGGGTGGCAACAATCCCGCCTGATATTAAGCAGTTTTTGCCGAAGCCTATAGAAGCTTATATCACTTGCGTGTTTTCGATTATTTTTTACACAAGCGCTTTAAGATGTAGTATACCTGGGATAGGAAAACGTTTCTTTCAAAACGTATCCTATATGAGCTTTTGAGGCCTATACTGACACACAAGAACACAACTACATGCTGTGTGTAGATATTTGACTGTGGTCTTCGGTAAGGTGGAGGTCCTTCTCGAATCGGGCTTGAGTTATGTCTTCTTGCAGAAAAAATAACACCAGAGTTTTGTGATGGAGTATCACTGATATAGAAAATCATTTCTTTATAGACGCATCCCTAAAGAAGCTTAGCTTTATAAGTAGGTACAGTATAAGTGTGTGATTATTTTGCTGTGGTTTAGTACATGTAATTTTACCCCTTGGGATATGTAGCAGGCTGGCTTTAGAAGTCCAAATTCGGTAGGGCTACAAATTCCAATGGCGGTCATAAAACAAAAAAATAAACAAAAAAGCGGCCTAAAGAATTTGATTGAAAATAAAAAACAAAAGCGTTTCTGGCTTCAATGTCACCGAACAGATTGTTATATCTAAAGGTTGTCCTAACATTAAGGATGCGTGTCACGACGCCACCGGACCTGTCAGCACAGCCCTCATACATCAACCCTTTCTTACCACAACAGGAGCGGAAAAGTTTTTTGTTTACGGAAAAAGAATAAATAATGACATAACATAACATGACATCACGGCTTTATCCCAAAGGAGTAGGCAGACAGAAGTGCTTGACATCCTTATCTCGTCAGCTATGTTACGTACTGGACTCCATGCTGCTACTGTCAATTTTCTTACAGGTTGGATTTTTATAAGGTTTTTAAAGAGTCAGCAACGTGCGAGTGATACCCCTGGCGTTGGAAGCGTCCATAGGTCAAAAGTAACTGGTGCTGTATAAAAAACAAACAACAGTTTATTCGACCCAAGTATTAAACTTTGCTATCGGTCGCAAATATAGGCATATACATTTTATGTTGAGAGACCAACAAGGCTGATGATAATGTTGTAGTTAACATCATCATCCTCCGCATTCGAAAGACGTCCATTGGACATAGGCTTCGCTCAAGAAAGGTGTTTTAAGTATTTAAAATCGTAATTGACTTATTCTAGAGTACGAGCAATTATAGGACAGATTTGAAGTTGCTGAAACTCTCTTGCTTTGTTTGACCAGACTTGAATTGTCTTTTTATAATTTGATGATAGATGAGCCATTGGTCCCCCGCTTTTGAATTTTACAACACCAAATCGTTGCGTACCGTAAAAACAACAAAACAAGCATGGCTCGACGTCTAATAGTAAGTTTATGTTTTCTTGCATATAAAATGAACAGTAAAATTTCAATCTAAAAGATCTAAACAAAACAGACATTACTTTAATAAGGGTCTCAATGCACAATAAAAATCATGTCAAGGTTTTAAGACACTTTTAACCTGATTTTCTTTGTTTCACGTTTCTGAAAATTTTCTTATGCCTACCTGTCTACCTACCCTAATTAGAAGTTTAACTTTAATAAGCGAAATGTAGGGAAACCCGTACTTAAAGTTGATGTTTTATATCACCGCACTTAATTTTGGCGTCACATTCAGAGGTTATACAATGTGATAGGCGACTATTAGGGTTGTCTGATCTATTTCTGAGGTTGTCACGTTTTCTACCTATATCTACAGATCGTCTGCGTGGCTTGAAAATTATATGCGGCTATTTACTTTTAGACCATATTTCCATAACTATCAATATAATAATATTTAATATTATATTGTATTATGTACCTAGATATTTATATTTTTTAAATATAAATATCTAGGTACATAATATTCTGCACGTGGTTTCACTAAAGTGATTGTTGATATGAAGGAACAAAAACGATATCATATTAATGGTTTCTGAAATTATCCCCACAACCAAACTTTACCTCTTAATAAAACCTATAAGTGCGAAAATGTTTTACGTCAAAACGGAAGAAATCAATGCCTGTTCAGAAGTAATTAAAAGACAGACAGTTAAGTTACCTATTTCAATCTCTAAAAAATATCTCAATCCTTTTAAAACTAATTTTAACAATTATACAGTAAATTAAACAGAATACGGTATAATTATACAATACTGTATAACATATCAGTAGATTGATAGACACTTGAAGTCACGAAATAAAAGTATAAGGGAAAATCTAAAATAAATCTTGTGACAACCCTAAATGGGTCGGTTCGCGCGCTGGGCGGTCTTCGGTCGGTTGTCAGTCCCCTTGCTGACTTGACACATCTCTTTCGAACCGTATATATTGCATATTGGTGATATCCGACTCGACCAAGATTAGCTTCGGAAACGTCAACAACACAATATAAACTGAGAAAATCTCGTGTCATCAAAAAAACTTTGTGAAATTTATTTTGAGATCGTAAAAAAGATTGTGTAGATATTTATTACATTATTAATTTTATTACATTGAATATGTCAAGAGCGTAACTAGAGGAAATCTGTAGTCTCTGCCTGCTCTAAGAAACAGTAGTGATTCTGTGTACGTTAGTCTGTAAGGTATATATATATATCTATGCGTATATGCGACGCGTTAATAAAATGATTTGTTATTTTTATATTATATAGGTTAACTTAAAATAGCTTTATTTCATAATATATTAACAAGAATAGTTGTTATAATAAAAAGTAACTTAACATAAACTACTTATCAGATATTGTACTAATCAGATATTGCATTTAAAAATATAGCCATAAATAAAATATCTAATTCAGATTTGAGGAAAGATGCCCAAAAGACTGGCCACATTGCTACACTGGATCGCAAGGTTAATGTACGAGTAGGTTATTATAACAGTATTTAATAAATTTAATACCGTTTATTTTAAGTTTTTTTTTTATTTATTTAAATCACGTTTGTACATATTGTGTTACAAGTATATTATACCACGAAAACCATCAAGGGCTTAACTGTGGTATATTATCACAAAAAAGGAGTTAACTTAATCTAAGTCATATTTTATTATATATTATCATTTTTACAATTTATAATTAAAGTATATATTTATTTTAATAAACTGAGTTAAAACTGAATCTACAATGTATGATGTCTGCATAAACTATTCTCGTAGCACATACATATATATTTTCCAAGTAAACGTACGACAAACGGCACTCTTAACAGATTGCTATAATTACCACGATTGGCAAGTGGATTGATGATCGCACCATAGCGTCATTAGTACACGCGCGGGTCTTCCCTCCCATTACTATAATATGGTCCTTTAGTGGTTATAACACCCTGAACGTTTAGTAAACACTTGGTAGCTCGATAAAAGCATCTTCATTGATAGGGTATAGTGGTGAGTCACTAACAGCTTTATATCTTTATTTTCCAACCTAATTTTACCGCCACTTTTCCCGAATGCATGTAGGTAGTTTTTCTAAATAAAATATAACATATCTGGTGTTTATTTTTGGGTCGGCATTACAAAAGTGATAACTCCTGGTATTGCAAGCGTACATAGGGTTCGGTAACTGCTTACCATAAGGTTGTTTGCCATCCAAATCTGTTTAGCTAGTTTTTGCGTAATTTAGCATCGAATTTTTAAACATCCTTTTAAATATGTGTAATAATACTCGACATTGCCCATGACTTCGTCCGCTTGGATGTCGATTATCTGGATAAAACGTACCCTATATCTCTTACCAGGATATACATTTATCATGGAAGAAAGATAGATGGCAGAGGATTGTGGGCAACTGATGGACAAGGTCAGCTCAAGATCGAGTGCCGTGGAAAACCTTCAGGGAGGCCTATAACCAGCAGTGAACATATTTTGGCTAAGATGATGATGACGTTGATCTTTCTCATTGCCATTGCATTTATAATATGAGAAAAAACATTATTATCATTCTTGAATGTTTTAGGCAAACACAGTAATGAATACGGCAATGAAAGTGGAATAGGGTTGTCACAATCACGTGATGTTTCGTGCACTCACCCATGGATAACTGCCAATAACTGTATGTTTTACCCCACCATTAAATTATGCTACACTTCTACGTAGCTCCCGCTCTGCGTCAAATGCTGCAGCCACATTTAAAACAACCCCTTTTACTATAATTACTAGATACCGAGGTAAGTTTAAATCACGTAACACACGACATTTGTGATTTCGTAGAACTAATTTAACAGGTTATGTTGTTTCTCTTTTAAAATAATGTGATATTACTGGTTTAATGTTCGTGTTTACATCTTGTGTGAGTGCACCTTGTTGGTTGGTGGTCCGATTCGCGTATTGAGACAGAATTAGATATACTTAAATATTAAAGCAATGTGGGAAAAGACAAGGCTCGTCTTTATTTAAGTATATTTGAGCTGAATGCATGCAAAAATGCTAAAAATATTTAATAAAATTAGATATTTTATATGTTTTCGTCCTGAAATTCACAATAAATGGCTGAAGTTTGGAAATGGTAAAGCCGTTGGTCTTATGCCTAATCTTTCTACAGTTGCAGTCGTTTCATGTTACCTTTTCATCAGAGTATGAGAATAAGGAAATAAAGAGTGCATCTGGGTTTGACCACACACAATCACACTTGTGCATTTCAATTTCTCCTGCTAAGATGGCAAATCTCCCGACCGAAATTCCGTTAGGCATATAAATGCGATTTGGCATTTGGAAAATTAAACCTTCAGACAATTAGCACAAAATAACAATTCTCTTATAGACATATTACTTCTTATTTCTTTTTTCCTAAGAGGTAACGATTTGTAAAAGAGCTCGAGAAAACTAACGTATCGATTGCAATAAAATATAGGGTTGGTCGTAAAGAAGCCAATATTTTGAGTAGCAGAGGCTGCAAAGCCGAGTGTTCGTGTGTATCTTGTACCAGTTTCCGCAATAAATCATCTCATGAGTGTGGGAAAATAGTTAAAGCGGAAGATGTGGTCTGCAAGAGTGGACTTACACGATACGCCTGAAGCCCACAGCGCAACATTTACATACTCGTACCAAAACAAATATTATAAAATATTACTACCTTTTTAAAGTACTAAAATATACATAAACATAAATAACTTTAATTTTTCAGGTGGCCACATTGTAAGTAATCGGAAAGAAAGCTCCAACTTTTATAGGTAAAAAGTTTTGAGTGTCTTCTCATGGCTAAGGGTACAAAATGAATTATTATACTGTCTCATGAAAAAAAATCACTTCACCAAGTAATGAAAACTCGAGCTGATGCGCTCGAGTGGTAGCACTCCAGTCCGGCGGATATTACGGCAATATATTTCAATTACACATAAGAAAAAGAACAAGTCGTTTGAAGTAGCTGAAAGGCCAGATTACAGTCGTGGAGGAAATAATAAGGAAGACCCCGCTAACGAGCCAGGGACGGCAACTTTTAAAAAGAAAACGTGTGGGGAGGGAAGCCGCTTGTTGAGAGTGATTAAATTTTATACTTGTATTATTTTGCAGGTACCTACATACACATATTCTAGTATATGTGTATGTAGGACCTGCTTTACATTCTTATTCTTCGAGCGTGTTTTAGTATAATTTTAATATCGTCCCATCGGACTATGAGAGTGAGGGAATACAGAGTGCACTTGTGTTATGCATACTCGGACAAAATTAGTATTTCGCATTCAAAGGTAATATTTTTTACATTATAATATTATATTCTCTTCTCCGTAATTGTCATAATTAATAGTGCAAGATGTTACGTATGATGTACTATAAACGTTTTATAAAGTATTTACGAGGAATGTTTTGTACAAAAAATGTCTTTCGGACTTTTTGTCGATTACCTTTACATATACATATATTTTTATTCTACAGGGAAGTTGGGCGCAGACGTAGGGTGAAGATTTGTGCGATTCAATGGAATTTAATTACTCGCTAGCGGGCCAGCCATAACGACGCAAAAATATTTATGTTTATTGTCGAGCTAATGCCTGAATGAGACCGCACGCAGACCGCACAACGAGACGCACCAAATGTTCCTCTGATAATACATTTACAAACGTATTTAACAGCCGGTAAAAATAGTGAAAAATTAAAGCGAAAATATGTTAATAAGTCTCACTGCTAGGTACGGCTTTCCTTTCCTCTATCAAGAGAGCTAAATTAATTAATTGATTCGTAAATATAAACTTCACCCATAAAATGTACCTCTCTAATCGAACTCACACTTCATAGTGTGAGTTCGATTCTTAACAACAGGCTTGATAATTATATTAAGCCTTTAACCATCGCTTTTTTATTTCATTAATAGTAATTTTCAGAAAGTACCTATGTGTGAAAGGTTATAACAATTCAACTTGAAATTACAGAACATCTAGAACTTTT
The DNA here is from genome assembly GCA_947095525.1 of Trisateles emortualis. NCBI lineage: Eukaryota > Metazoa > Arthropoda > Insecta > Lepidoptera > Erebidae > Trisateles > Trisateles emortualis. The sequence goes on along the minus strand of OX352736.1, from coordinate 10,313,401 downwards.
TGTCCGGCCTCGCATGGCATGTAGGTATAAAACAAAACTAATGAGCTCAGACAGATTTCTGTTTAAAATCGAACAAATGTCACACGCAGGTCATGTTTTATTTCTAACATCGACAATTATAAGTACTACGGTCATTGGAAGTTGATATTTCCAGTACATTTCTCATAATAACACTGCTTTTATAACCGAAGCGTAATGAAACTCGTTTAAATATCACAAAAGTGGTTGGATTACGGCCGCCAAGCACTTTATGCTGCTTAATTACTGCCCTCAACAGAAATAATTGGGAACTTGGGGATTACAACCGGACTTTGGAAACGTATTAAAGATGCCGTAAAATGACGAACTCAAGCCAAATCGGTTGGTAAGTAAAGCATTAAGCCAATTTAAATATTATATTCTATACTAGCGGTCCGTCCCGGCTTCGCACGAGTTGACATTTATTTCGTTTTTATATATATATATATATAGCCTATATTACCAGGGGTATTCCGTAAGAGCAAAAACCGAGCCACCGCAAAAACCAAGCAAAATCTGGCTGTCAGATTGAAAATCGGTATTCCGTAAGAGCCCTTTTTGACGTTTAGTCAATAGATTGTGCCGTCACCGAGCAGTCACAACTGTCAATTTTGCGATCACAACTGTCATTTTGCCATCGCTGTTTCTTAGAGAATCAGCCGGCCGCTGATAATGTAGCATTCTAATTGTGAAATAATTTAAAAAATCGGTGAAGTATTTTTTGAGTTAAATCTTAACAAAAAAATAAACAAAAAATCAAATCTATCCTCTTTATAATATTAGTTAAAATAATTTAAATCTACAGTATGTCTGCAATGCTCATTTATAGATGCGTTTTTAGAAAAGCTTTTTCCTATCCCACGAAATTCTGATGTTACATATTTTTGTCTATAAGCTACGGTAATTGTGTGGGCTTGCTTACCACGTCAACCGAGTAGTATAGAAAACTGTTTCGTCGATCTAATGAACGTTGAGTGCTCATGAGGCCAGGAAAAAAAAAAAGATACTGACTTTTGAGTCACGAAATTCACAATAGATACCCGAAGTTTGGAAATAGACGGTTACACCACCGCACCTCAGATTACTCGGTACGCACGTAAAGGCATTTGTCGTATTGAAAAATGCAATCGTGTCGCATTCGCGTCGGATTTTGCGAGTAAAGGAATAAAGAACACGCAAAAGTGTGGAAACACAGGCACACACTAGTGCACTAATCTCCCATGTAGATGGGTAGTCGTTGAGATTAGCCACCGCACCTTAATCAAAATTCTGTTACGAGGACATTATCTATGAAAAAAATATATCGATGATGATTTTAATTGTATATTTTTTCCTTATTTATTAAATATTTTACCTAAATTTCATTCCGTGTGGTATATTGGTTTCCGTACCTTTTTGTTACCACTAATAATGTAACTCATACTAAATTGTAAATGTTATATTCTGGCGATTAAAAAGAGTGGTCCGAGTTTCTTGCCAATTCTTCTCGAGGCCTTACCCTAGTCAGCGAATTGGCCGTATGAAAAAAGTATGCTGCATTTGTTTTTATGACGTATGGTATGGTATGGTATGGTATGGCGGGCTATTTTCCGCAATTCCACGCTGATGCGCGTATTTTGCGTGCGGGTGGTTAGCTGGGGGGGTCACTCTATCCACCCCAGCTCGTCCAAATAGTCCAGCAGCCGCCTGACGTTGACGACCGCTTCTCGTACTGATCCTGGGCTGCCCAGGTGTTTCCTTCTGTATGCAGCGACCTCCGGGCAGTGCAGCAACACGTGCGCCGCCGTCTCGTCTTCCCTCATGCAGGCTCTGCAGAGGGAACTGTCAGTGACTCCTATAACAGAGAGATGTTTATTGAACGAACCGTGGCCCGTGACGGCAGCAGTGACTATACGCAACTGCTGTTTTGTGAGCCTTAGAACCTGTTTGGTGAAGCGATGGTCCAGCGCGGGAAGTGCCTCCTTTGCCTGTCTGCATTCGCTGTGATTTATCCAAAGGTTGTTGTGTTGATCTTTAATGCGCTTTCTTACCAGTGCGCGTAGGTGTCCGAAAGGCAGCGCCACAATGGGTTCTGGCCCTATTGTGTCCATCTCTGAACCCCTTCTGGCGAGCTCATCCGCAGCATCATTGCCTCGGGAGCCGCTGTGTCCTTTGATCCATTGGATAGTTATGCTATTGTGTTCACCCACCTGGTTAAGTTTTTGGTGACACTCGTAGATCAGACCTGAGTTGACTGTATGGCAGTCTAGAGCCTGTAGGACAGCCCTGCTGTCCGATAGAATCCGGATGGGCTGTTCCTTTACCTGTCGAGACATGATAGCATCGGCCGCTAGAGAAATCCCCATGCATTCTGCCTGGAAGACAGTATTGTGGGCCCCTAGCGGTGTAGCCATGTGTATGTTGAGGTCCTCTGAGAAAATCCCAGCTCCGGTGCCTGTACCTGTCTTTGACCCATCTGTGAAGATCCGAAGTTCCGTGGGCCTTAGGCCCTCGCAGCGCTGGTCCTCGAACAGTTGGATCTTGTATTTCTTATCGAAAACGAATTGTTTGGGAATGCGGTCACTTACTGCTCTTAGGAGCGGGAAATCTGTCGCCAGTTTCTCCAGTAAAGAAGTGTGCTGCGTACACCTGCTACTCCACAGGTCTAGTGTTTTTAGTCGTATGGCTGCCATCGACGCCTCCTGCTGGATAAACAGGTTTAGCGGCGTCATGCCCAGCATGGCTTCGAGCGCCGCGGTCGGTGTAGTCTTCATACAACCTGTTGCCGCCATGCACACGAGCCTCTGTAGTCGCTGTAGTTTGCTCGAGACCGTGACTAGAGTGGTTCTGGGCCACCACACCACCGCTCCGTATGCGAACATTGGGCGGATTACCGTCTCGTACAGCCAAAGTATAATTTTGGGGGTTAGCCCCCATTTCTTACCGATCATTCTCCTGCACTGCCAGAAAGCGATCGTGGTCTTGTTTATTTTGTTTTCAATATGGCTGCTGTTGAGTTTACTATCCAAGATGACACCCAGATACTTTACCTCCTTGGATAGTTGGAGCTCCACATTGAACAGTCTGGGAAGGCAGTGGTATCCCAGAGTCCGTTTATTGGTGAACAGTACCAATTCCGTTTTCGTTGGGTTCACCGACAGGTCATAGTCTCTACACCAACGCTCCACGATGCGCAGGGCCTGTTGAGTGAGATTGCAGACCGTGCCTGTCACCTTACCCGAAATGAGAATGGTGAGGTCGTCGGCGTATCCTATCGTGTAGTAATCTTTCGAGTTCAGCTTGGTGATCAGGTCGTTTATCACGAGGTTCCATAGTAGGGGTGATAGGACTCCTCCTTGCGGACATCCTCTCGCGATCAGGGCCGATTGCTTGTCCTCGTCTAAGTGTACCACACGTTGGCTTAACATGTTGGTTATCCAGTCAATGAGCACCGTCTCAGCACCGTGTTTGGATAGGGCGGTGCTTATGCTGGAGAAGTTTGTTTTGTCGAAAGCTCCTTCTATATCTATGAAGGTGCCCAGGCATGTGCCTTTCTGTTGTATGGCTTCCTCGATCCGGTTGACTACTAAGTGTAGAGCGGATTCGGTGGACTTACCTGAGCTGTAGGCGTGTTGTTTTGCATGCAGTGGAATACTTTTCAGTGCTCCGTCCCTGAGCTCTCTGTCACATAGCCTTTCCAACGTCTTAAGTAAGAAGGAGGTTAGACTAATTGGTCTGTAGGATTTGGCATTCGTGTAGTCACTCTTGCCTGGTTTCGGTATAAAGATTACCTTCACTTCCCTCCATCCCTTTGGTACGTATCTGAGGGCCAGGCAAGCTCTCAGTATGTGAACCAGCCTCTCTGTGACTGCTGATTCTCCCCACTGTAGAAGCGCAGGAAAAACGCCATCCGGGCCAGCAGCTTTGTAAGGATGGAAGCTCCGAATGGCCCACCTGATCTTTTCAGGTGTGATCATTCTTTGAGCATATAGCCAGTCCCCCGCAGACGGTGTGGACATGGCGTTTTGCCAGTTTATTACCTGAGTGAAGACGCATCCTGGGAAGTGAGTTTCTATGAGGACGCGTCTCGCCTCCTCGGGCGATGATGTTAGTGTGTTTATTTATTTATTTATTTATGAACACACACAGAAATCTTATTGTTAACAGATAAACCATGCACAATAAGTGATACAAGTTTACAGCGAATTACATTATTCAGATTAAGAAATTATTTTATACACAACAATTTTTAACATTGTATTGAATTAAATAATAATTGAATTAAATAATTAGAAAGAAATAATAAATTTATAAATATGTTAAAAACGTAGATATTAAAAATATATACCTATAAATATTTATATGTTTTCTATTATTGTTGTTATATTAATATTCATTGTATAGTACTACCAATAGTCATTGCCTCAATGTGACGCCCTGCTGAGGAAATAAACGTGTGTTCAGTGCATGAGAATAAGTCTATAGTTGAGTCATGAGTCATGTGTTGTCTGGTTTACGCAGAGTCATGTGTGTCGCAGAGTGCTCTTGGGTCAGCAGTTTCCTTACTCTGTTGGCTTGCTGACAGGACTCGATGTTACTGCAGAATCTGCGCCATCCCATGGCCTTTCTGCGTCTGATGCATTTTTTGTAACTGGATTTGGCGGAGCGGTAGGTGTCCCAGTCCTCGTCCGCACAAGTGTTCATAGCTCTGTTAAGGGCTTTCCTTACCATTCTACGCTTGCGTTCCAGCTCCGGTCCCCACCAAGGTTGTTTGCCTGGTGTTAGTGAAGGAGTAGTCTCTGGGCATGCTGAGTGGTAGCTTTCTATCATAGCTTTTGTGATATGATTTACTTGCTCCTCAACGTGTGTTATTTCTAGGAGGGTATGCATACTCTTCTGGTCCGGTAATTGCCGGTTGAGAGTACGCTGGTATATGTCCCTATCTGTTTTGCGTGGGTTCCTCCTCGGTAACGGTGCCGGGATGGTTGTGCGTAGGTCAAGGTTTTTATGACGTTCATAAGTATCATGTATTTGTTCTAAACGATGAAATGAGTTTGTCTTTAACTAACAGAAGTCATCGATGATGTTTAAAACTTGTTTGTTAATTTTTAAGCTTATTTCGGTGGACGTGATTGTTATATAAAAGTGGATCGTTAATTCTCTCATTTAAACCCCTTAATGGCCTATTACGACCACCATGGGATGCGATAAGGTAACCCTCTTCGTGACCGAGATCCACCGAATCGTTAATGAAATAAAGATACACACGATAAATAGGATAACAAAGAATGTTATGCCTAAAGGAAGTGCACCAACAATCTTGTAATTAGGCTAAGGTTAGGTATGTTTGAAATTGATCAAACCAAGAAAACACGTTGTTTCATACAAACTTTGCTACCCCATTTCACCCCCTTAGGGATAGAATTTTCAAAAATTCAATATAAGGAATATTTGTGCAAAATTTTATGGTTTTAGACCCAGCGGTCTCAGCTGTGCGTTGATCGATCAGTCAGTCAGTTTCTGCTTTTATATGTATATGTTACGGTAAATCTGATTAATTGAAAATTATTAATATTTTTACAAAATTATTAATAATAACCACATGTTTTGGTAAATGTGAATAATCGATCGAAATTTATTACTTTTAGTAGTAATTATTAATAATTCACGACACATATTGGTAAAAGTTAAACAGTAAATAAAAACCTAACCTAACCTAACCTAGGTTAGGTTAGGTTTTTAACCTTATGTGAGCCGTAGTCAAGTGTAATTATTAATAATTCACGACACATTTTGGTAAAAGTTATAAAATAAATAAAAACCTAACCTAACCTAACCTAGGTTTGTTAGGTTAGGTTAGGTTTTTATTTATTTCGCGCCTGGCCACCACGGGGGTCTCTCAGGTGGTCGGGTGGATCGAGGCGCTGGGGCTTAGGGTGGCCCTTGAAAAGTCGGAGGCCCTTTTATTCCATGGGCCTCGGCGCGGTCCACCTGCTGGCGCTTCGATTTCCGTCGGCTCGAGTCTCGTGCGGGTCCAGGCCCAGATGAAGTATCTGGGTCTGGTGTTGGATGGGCGTTGGCTCTTCGACGAGCACTTCCGTCGTCTCTCGCCGAAGCTGGAGGGGGTTGCGTCCGCCTTGGGACGGCTTTTGCCGAACTTGGGTGGGCCCAGCTTCACCTGTCGTCGGCTATACACGGGGGTGGTCCGGTCAATGGCGCTGTACGGCGCACCGGTGTGTGACCGCTCAGAGCAGGCAGCTGCTGGCAAGGCCGCAGCGTGCAATGGCGGTCAGAGCCATACGCGGCTACCGCACTGTGTCCACGGATGCAGCATGCGCATTGGCCGGAACCCCCCCGTGGGACTTGGAGGCGGAGGTGCTCGCCGAAGTGTATCGGCGGGCGGCAGCGGTTCGGGCAGAGCGGCGGTCCCCTCAGCCTGAACACATCCGCGAGTGGCGCGAAGCCGCCCGCAGGGCCATCATGGCCCGGTGGTCAGGTCGGCTGGGGGCTCCACGAGCCGGTGTCAGGACCGTGGAGGCGCTCCAGCCGATCCTGTCGGAGTGGGCGGGGCGGCAGTACGGGACCCTTTCCTTCCGACTGGTACAGGTTCTGTCCGGCCACGGTTGCTTCGGGCATTACCTGCACAAGGTCGCTAAGAGGGAACCGAGTCCCGCCTGCCACCACTGCGGCTGCGGCGACGACACGGCGCAGCATACGCTTGAGTCGTGTCCGGCTTGGGCGGTGCAGCGTCGGGACCTCGTCGCGGTCATCGGTGTAGACCTGTCGCTGCCGGTCGTGGCACGGTCTATGGTCGGCAGTGACAGGAAGTGGATGGCGGTCGCATCCTTCTGCGAGGACATCATCTCGCAGAAGGAGGCGGCGGAACGGATCAGGGAGGAAGATCTCGCTGATCCCATCCGCCGCCGGCGAACTGGGCGGCGTCGGCGCGCACATGAGCGCCTGATGCCGCCTTAGTAAGGCTGCGGGGGGGCTGGGGCAGCAGAGCCTCACCCGCATCCTTCCGCGGAGGGACAGCGTCTCCGGTGCGCCCGGACGCTGTCACTGGATATGGAGCCCGCATATTGCGGGCAGTCGCTGGGTGGACTACTGATGTCATATCAAGTTCCGGTGGTCCACCCGTGAAGGCGAGTGTAGGTGCACAGGGGGGTTTTAGTCGGTATTCCGGCCGCATACCATCTTTAGGCCGGAGAGCCCGACATAATCGCCTCGCTTCCCCGGGCAGGGCGATATGCGTAAAGCATTTCCCCTCTACAAAAAAAAAAAAAAAAAGGTTTTTATTTATTTAACCTAACCTAACCTAACCACCCGCGCCTCTCGCACGTCGCACACACCGCCCCGCCCCGCAATCCTTGGCCACTTATTACATTTATCGCTACTGGGGTTAAATTATTAATAATAACCGACAAATGTGATTAATTTATCAGTTTAACCTCGATTTTCGGTAATTATTAATAATAATAGATAATTATTAATAATCTTCAATTATTCACTCTTACCGTAACATATATATAGATATCTTGAGACATCTCACACTAGCTGTTGGGCCCTAAACTAAGCAGAGCCTGTACTATTGTACCCAGACAAATATTAAACATACTTTTATACATATTTCTAAATTCATACATCCTCATTCATACCTATATTATTTTAAATAAATTACACCCTGGCAATGAACAGAGATAAGTGGTCATCACACAAATATAAATATATGTATTTAAAGGTCAGAATTGTATTTCTAAACTTTCTAAATATTCAAAAGCCTGAGATTTATACAAGGATAGTTGACGTTGACCGTTGCTTTGCCTGCATGGATAACGGTTATTTCGATATAATAGTATCGAGGGGAAAGCCCCAGGATACAATCTATCTCCTTGCCGATTTTTTTTTTATCTGTTGAGCCGTTTAGTGGTAAAAAGGTAACATACATAGTTACTATCGCGTACATAAGAAGGGTTTTTAATAAGAAAGAAGGGCCATGGAAAAGTAAGTAAAGTAATTTAAAATTGGACTGTCATCGTGACCATTGCCAGTGTCATATTATAATGCAAGGATTTAAAATAACAAAACATGACTGACTGAACCACAGTCTATCCTAAAATAGACATCTATCGGAATGTCAAATAGCTTAAATTTAGCTAGATTTCGTTGATCGCGAGCTTGAACAATAGACAAAGTGAAATCCTGAAATCCCACTAAGCTGGTTGAAAACCAACGAACGACCGACACGACAGACATCATTGTGTATTGTTCGATAACTGAATGGGAACAAATGAGTTCATGATTTAGCATGCGATGTGTATCACATCTGAATATCAGATCGTAGCTTCGTTTACGTTATGAATCAATAACTCTGTTAAGCTGTGTTTTCATTAGGGATTATTCAGCATTATCAACGTCGATGGTGCGAAACAGTATTTATGTGGTTATATTGTTCATGTATTGATTGAGATGGTTTTCAGTGTATTGTTTTTATAGGTTTTTATTTAACTTATTGTTGATTTGTAAAGGTCAAATCTTACCAGCTACAATTGTAGAGGAATGTGTAAATAATAGACGACCGAGAGGATCTAAGTCATATAATATTTTGCAGGTTTTCCCTTTCTCTACAAAATAATTGACAAAAGCTTGTGTTAAAACATATTTTTCAAATTATAAAATTATTGTCATTTAGATAATAAACATTAAAACAAATGCGAGGCTTGTGTGCTTTAATTATATCAGATTTGACGTAGTATTTTTATTCTTTGTGTACTATTTTAATTTTTAACCAACTTTTTTTTCTTTTTTTATTGTTTGTTACCGCAAAACTCCGTCATTTATGGATCGATTTGAAAAAATATTTTTTTGTCTGAGAGGACATACTTCCAGTTTGGTCCCATTTTCATCAAAAGAAAGTTCTGATGATGGGATCCATGAGGAATTGAGGGAACTCCTCAAAAATAATAGGCACATATATAGCAATTTCAATATTTTTAACAACAAATCAAACACTTGCATTCAGAAAGTGTAATTTGGTAAAGTAAAACTTAAAAAGACCATAAATTACGACTTGATATTCTCATTGATAAGTATCTCACGGATGGCGATTAGATAAGTCTCGATTATGATTGTTAAGCAACTATCACTAATCAAATGTACCTAATGTAGCAAATGAAAATGGTACAATTGAATTTAACTGATGATGAAGCCTGAAGGTAGGCATGGAACTCCATAATCAAACAATGTAATCTAGCCGTCTTTGGGCTTATTTGAATGGTCATGAGATGCACTTTAGCTGTAAATTATCAGATTTAAAAAAACCGTCTATAAGGGAGGAAAACTGAGATAAGAGTTTGCATGAAAGTTCATCCTGTTTAAATACCTACGTTAGACTAAGGGTTTTAAGGTTTTTAAAAAATTCTACAACTTGCCGTACTGAAGTCGGTATTTCTGTTACAATTATATTATACTAGCGTAAGTTAATTAACCATATAGTAGAAATATGGAGGCGCAAATGTCATCCTTACTAATATTATAAATGTGAAAGTTTGTAAGTATGGATGGATGGATGTTTGTTACTCTTTCACGTAAAAACTACTGAACGGATCTGGATGAAATTGGCACAGCGATAGATTATGGTCTGGAACAACACATAGGCTTTTACAGCGATAACCGACATCCACGCGGGCGGAGCCGCAGGCAACAGCTAGTATAGAATAAATTCAATTCCATAAACATGTGGTTGATTTATTTAATTTTATTTTTCAGCGTAAACCGACTGGTTTTAATCTTCTGTCTAAGGCTGAGCTTTTAAACTCGATAAAGTATAAGTTTTAACATGGAATTAAGAATTAAGAAGATTAAGAATATAAATACAAACTAAATATATTTCTAGCAACAAATTGAAGGTCTCAACTTGGTAGTTGAAAGTTTCGATTAGCTGCTCTCTGGTGTCTAATCTAGGTACATATGTGAGGCATATTCTACTTTTGCTGTAAAGCTCCGAACACAAAGCGGACATGTCAGTATTCCGTAAGGTGTAGTCTCCAATTGGGCTTGCTTGCTTGTAAGGTACCTTAACTAGTTTCCTATCCGTAGTAATAATATTATATTAAGACTAAAAGTAGTCGTCAATCTGTCTTGCTTTACAATTCGTCTCCATTGAGGTTGAATTGTGCCTCATCACAACCCATAAACGTCCCACTGCTGGGCACGGGTCTCCTCCATACAATTGGGGAGATATTAGCCTACTATACCACGCTGGCCAGACGGGTTGGTATAGGGTTTCGTTTCGAGTTTTCCGTCTCTTGCAGTGGATATTGTCTGCCTGACTTAGTCCCTTAGTCGACTCGTACGACACCCTCGGGATTGAACGGGGTGGTGACACTTGTATTCTTAATCCGTCACCACACGGATAGAATTGTGCCTGCCGCTTTCCAAATCGTCTTCATTCAGGCCAATTATTTTTAATAAAAATAAAAACAATTCCAAATCAATAAGTTCAAAAAATGGAACACACGTTTTTAGGCAGAGTAAACAAAAAAAGTTTTACTGTTAGACCGTTCAGACTGGTCGTTGGCACCTACTCGTAGTTGCATCATTACAGCAAAAGTTTATGCGTTAAAATATTTATTGAACGGTCTAGCAACCGGCAGTTAACCTTCTAGACACATACTCTACTACACACATGTTGCCTTCTCCACGTCAATAATTGATATGAACGACATAAAACAGTTACCGAGTTTCGAAGTCCTACGACAGTTGTTACCACCTCTTGTTTTATAAACTTGCGTGTAGGAAATGTATTTTATGATCGATAAATCTGTTACGCTTAACTGGCCCTTAGCTGGCAAGGTATAAATGTCAATATCCCATAAATCTGCTGCATTATGCGAATGTGTTTAACTCGCAGCAAAATTACCTATTTACGGTTACAGAGTTTTTTTTTAAATTATATTTTAATTAATAAAAATTGTAGCAAATACGTTTATATTTAAAACTGATCCAACACGTGAACATGGTCTTGTTCAAATTTTTCATTTTCATTTTTCTTTCTCCAAAACGGTCTCGGTCAGTTATTCGTTTACCAACGAATAGAAGTTTTAATTGTAATGTATCAATATTATTATAGCAAAAGTACCTACATGTAGTTCTGGGCAGAATGTTCTACTATTAGAACGCTTTAGAAGCCACTTTTTAATATAGGTAAGATAATTCGTTTTGCTTTTAAATAATATACTAACAGTCATAATTTTATAATAACTAACAAAATATGGATTCCATAATAAATCTAATACAAAATATAGGAATAAATATTTCATGAAGTAGGTGATTAAAGTTCTTAGAAAATTATAATAATTATTATATTTAATATTATGGTAACAGTCGACAGCAGTGGCAATTAAATATAAAAAGTACACGTTTCGAGGTGACCTAATTACGTCTCGAATCAACTGACACCCGTATAATCCAATGAGTGTTCGTTAACTTCGCCCTATATACTTACATGTATATATGTTTATGTTGTCCAATTACTTAATAACTTATGCATATAACTGTATTATAAGAAAAATAACTTATAATGATTTATAACATAAAGCCTGATTGGAAAAGTTTGTTCTGTATTTTTTATACTACTTGGGTGGCAAACAAGCATACGGCCCGAAACTACACCACTGTGTGTAGGTATTTGGCTGTGTCTTCTGTAATGTGGAGGTCGTTCCCAGTCGAGCTTACTTGCTAGTATAGTGCCCTAAGTCTCTTAAAATGTCTGTATTAATTTTCATGTGATCTAAGATTATAGGAGTAATCTATCTTTATAGACTATCCGCTCCGAATTGAACTACAAAGTCATGAATGAAATAGCACATTTCACTTCATTTATTTATAATACTTACTAGCTATAATTTATAATACTACACTAGCCGCATGGTCATGGCTATGCATGGGTTATTTAAAAAAAAGTCCTATATTACTCGCAGATAACATAGCTTCCCAATAGTAAAGAAAGTTTCAAAATCAGTCCATTTGTTTTTGAGTTTATTCATTACAAACAAAAAATACAAGGCTCTTCTCTTTATAATATTAAGTATAGAATAGATTTACGAAGATATAACAGTAAGTTGGTATAATATTAGTGAACAGATATTGTTGATGCAAAGGCAGTGGCCAGTGCAAACTGATTAATTCTCGGCCGCTGTGCGAGCACCAGAAATATTAGCTGCACGGATATGAGATTGCTAATTCCACTAATGCACCGGACAAATATCGCAAGTTCCCCTTACTCCACACTTGCATTCCAAACATTTTGCCAAAACTATTTTGCCAAGCAGTTGGCGAAAGTCGGATTAAATTTAGCCATTAAAAAAGCAATCAGCATATCGCATACTTGGCAGAGACTCAATAAACAGATAATAAAAGTAATTATATACACATTCATTGTTAATTGATATATGTACGTACCTACTTGGAACAAACACAGGTATATCGGCCAGACAGGTAGGAACGCTGCGTATCATATCAGTGCGTAAGCGAGGAATTTAATTTAAAAACTTCCACGTTACAGGCATGTTATACTGATTTTTTGAACATGAGAATTTCATATACCTATTTATTGTTACAAAAAGTGGCAAAGTTATCCAGGTACATTACCTACCTACATTATACGCATCATGCGAACTTGCGTGTCACATTCGTGAACATTCGAATCTGATTATGATATAATAATACTAATAAAACGTATGATTATTACCTTTAATAAAAGACAAACTGTAACACTAACGATCCAGTTACGCTTTGTTTGATTTTTATTTGTGTTGGTTACGAATAAAGGCTTGGTAGTGAACCGATCGAGTGGCAATAGAGAGGCGGTCGTCCATTCAAAAGTTATTTTCAATTTAAAGTTAAAATACATCAGTCATACGTAGATCGCACCCCTCACGCACAAGTGCAGTCTATTCATTTGCCGGATGGATTAATTTCCGCCGTGAGATCGTTCCAAAGGGAAATGCGATTGGAACAAAGTGTACGCGACTGGTACGGTAGGGGCCGCCGATTCCATTTTATATCCATTTTTCTCTGAAAGGGTTAAAAGCAATGGACTTTTTTATCACACACGAAAAATACCATAACTTCCTATATAAAAATGTCCTTATACGTACCTATGTACGCGTGATATAATTTGAGATTTGTTACTGCGGATATTATGATTCGTTCGCCCATATTATTTTTCTACGATCGCTATGTTTCGGGCATCATTGTTTTGCTGGAGCAGCATCATAACAAGTTCCTCGCCTTATTTTCCGCATCGGGCCTGTTGCCCACCGAGATTTAACTTTATTGCAATGCCGGCACACTGCCAAAGCTGTACTGGATGATTATTATGAGACTTCTTATTCTTGGAAGAAGGAAAGACATGTTTATTTTCCGGAATTATTATTGTATGAACTTAGTGTTCCGTTTCGTTGTGTATATTTTTTAGATTTCCGCATTCCTGTTTTATGTTGTTTGTACTTACAATTTCTATTCATTTTCCGAGTTAGGCTGTTCGATTTTCTAAATTTATGTGCGCAACTTTATGATGCATTTTACGATGGCCTCTCGGTCAAACACGCGACGCTAAGGTTTATGATACTCACGCAGAGTTTATAACATGGCTAAAATAAAGCTTATAACAGACAAAAACTGGTAATAAACTAAGTTGTATGAGCACTATACTTTAGTTAAATTCTCACACTATTTACTGATACATGTTGTGTGTCGTTCGTCATCAAGAAGAACATTAAACAAACCACTTTGTATTATGATAATTACTTGTGTTTTGAGTTTCTTTAATGGACTAAGTTACAAAAGTATTTACGCAAGGAGCGTCTATTTGAATGGTGTAAACATAATTTGTGGATAAAGTTGTGGATGTAATGTTTTGCGTGACGATGTTGCCAGAACAACATACAACTGGATTTAATTAAAACTGTCACATGTTGTTAATATTTCAAAGGACATACCAAATTAGTGTTTTGTTGTTTTTGTAATTACAATTTGAACACAATATTAATACTTTTTGCAGAAACATGAAAAATTACTTATTTAAACTAGGTTAAACTGTTCACTTTATAAAGAATCTTTATGAAACTTCTATGTGAAACTGTAGTTTAGCTGATATTGAAAAGTTTCATACGATCCGTGGGACGCATTCTGCGTTTTTTGAATAAAGAACTGTCGATAATAAAACAAATGATTGTAGATTGAATCTCGGGGTCTACTTTATTTATAGCAAATACATACTTTATTACATAACCTCTAATCTGATCTGACCTTTTTGTTTTTACAAAATAATACTAAACCTTCTCTGACATATATATTGAAACTCTATACAAGTAATGTTTAAAATAAATTACAAAATCAACAATAAATCTAATATTCAAGAATATCATATATGTATATAAATCTATATTTTATGTAAACATAGAGCCTTAACTACCCGTCCAAAACGAAGCGATGCTGTTGAATTTTAATAGTTATCATCCGTAACGTTAGTCCCAGAGGCTGCGTTGGACACGGTGTCTTTGCTAAAATCCGGCATAGCCACTGATAGATGACATTTAGTGCAGATAGAGTGGTCCCCTGGAGTACTTTTACGCTCCACGCTGTTGAGCAAGTGCCAATGAGGACCAATATCCGGGAAAATTTGCAAAAAGCACTCTAAAATCGAAGAGAAATGACTTCATCTTACGAGTCCTTATTACATAATGGAACGAAAACGGCATTATTAGCAATGTTTATATTTGTTACCGAGTGTTTTATGATTTTCTTGTGTAGGTAAATTAATTTGTTTTTGGTCTTTATGGTGTTGAATATACGTAAGCAATTTATAAAAAGTGAGTTAAATGTTTTTAAACATCATTGTTATTAAATTGCTATGACTGCCACTGTTAAGTTATATCCTTAAATTTGTTGGTTAAGGTTGGTTGGTGACTTAAGTGGTTACCTCGCCATTTACCACTGCGCAGCGTGTTGTGGGTTCGATCCATACACGGGAAAAAAGTGTGATCTATATAATATATGGTAGTTAAAAGTCTGGGTGTACTTTGTGTCCGTTAATTGTATGTTTGTAAAGTTGCCCGCGACACATGCCTTGATCTCTAGTGCATTATTTCAGGATTACTTTATAATAATAATAATACATTTATATTAATATAATTCGGTTTCATTTAGTCAAAATGTTTCTATCAATATTTATGTTTATCCTAAGGTTGTTTTGTAAGAAATTGCTTTTAATAAGATCGCCCTTTGTGCATTGCTATTTCAATTTGTTATGAAAACAATATAAAGGTATTTTGGTCTACAATAAAGAGGTATATGTCTTTCTTTAAACAATGATACACAATATTACATACCAATACATAAAGCACTTGATACCATGTGTAGAATCCTGTTTTAAATTACTAAATTAAATTAAAAATTTCAAGCGGGTTAGAGCTACTACTAGGGAACAAGTCCGACTGGGGAAGGACCTCCACTTTGCAGAAGACCACAGCTTAATAATTACACACAATGGTGTAGTTGTGTTCTGTATGAATACAGGCATCCAGCGCTTATTTAGTGTTGCGTTTTGAAAGAAACGTTTTTCTGATGATTCCTAGGAATATTCCATCTTAAAAAAAATATTCGTCCTGGTGTAAAAAAATGGATCGGCAACACGCAAGTGATACCTCTGGTATTGTAAGCGCTCAACTAGAGTTCAAGTATGCTTGTTTGTCACTCAAGTAGTGTAAAAAAATAAGGACTTTATTATTGACGAACACGTTGTATATTCTTTTAATTAATATATTTTCTATTTTACTTTTTTTTTAATTATAAAAAAAATATAATATTTATTCATAGATTTTAAAGTGCTTTCATTTTTTGATGGATGATTATTCAAATTCACATTGTACTCGTATATCTCACTTCGTTAGTACATTTTTATTAACAATTTATTATGTTATAATATAACGACCTCAGGAATAACGGGTGCATTTTCATCGTAGTTCTGAAAACAAAACAATTATTGTATTATTAGACGGTTGCCACGTTGAATGGCAAAGCTTATTCTTGGAGCCAAATATAATCCAGCCTTCTGGTCACGTGAAGCATTAATTAACACTTCGGCAAGTCTTTAAAAAGACTACGAGCAAATTGAAAATATTATACGCTGGTGGTAACGGTGTAGGAAAACATCGTCTTAAAAGAAATTCTAAAGACATAGCTGATTCCAACCAACCCGCATTAGGCCAGCGTTTGTGAATTAAGGCCTAAACCCTCTCTCTCTTGATAGAGGAGAGGAGACCCGTGCCCAGCAGTAGGACATATTTTATACATCTATAATTATATACAATCTAACTATATTAACAATTTTTAAAAAAGAAGAAATAATGATGATAGAAAATTAATGAAAAAAAATAAGCATCCGCATCGACGTCTACTGGTTACGTGCCCAGAAGACTGGCAGCATTGCCACGTTGAATGGCAATGCTTATTCTTTGAGCTAAATATAAGCCAGCCTTCTGGTTACGTGAAGCGATTCGATCGATTAAACACTTCGACAAATCTTTAAAAAGACCACGATCAAATTGTACATATTATACTCTGGCGATTCAAAGAGTGGCCAGAGTTTCTTGTCAATTCTTCTAAAGATCCTTTTCAGCAAATTGGCTGTAGGAAAAAATATGCAGACTTTTTTTTTATTTTGACGTTCATAAGTATCATGTATTTGATCTAGATTTTGGATTGTAAATAAATGACTTTAAGTTGAGATGATCTTCATAGGAAACTGATTAGTAACAATATGGGCTCGACAAGCAATAGTGTTCTCCTAATCAATCTAAATTCATTATCATCATGATCTCAGCTGGAAGACGTGCATTACTGAACATAGGCTTCCCCCAAGAATTTCCTCTTGGTCCTGAGTTGACCTTGCCCTCCAACAAGGTGGACCGATGACTTAGTAAAGGTTCCGTGCATTTCCTTCAACATTATAATATAAATAAAGCTATAGCATACCCTTCTCCTATTACGCCCTTCGAAAGGTATACTTTTAGGTATATTCGAGTATCTCCGATCCGCTCCATCCACTTCATTATATTTATTATTGTGAGGCACTTTTATAGTACGTAAAGGTTGTGTAAATGTCTTCATGTAAGAGATCCTTTCTGTTGTCGTTGGATCGTTATGTGCCAGTTTGTATTTATCTTCATAATATGACACTAGTTTCATCATTAAGACGTCTCTTAAAGCCGCCTTTTGAGTGTTCAGCATGCTCTGGAACAAAAAAGATATTAGTTACTTTAATTAATATGAGTATCATCATCACGTATTTTCCCGTAAAAGGTTAGTCAGATGTGTAAGTACATATTTTTCTTCTTTGTAAAAGATAACTCCCGAGCTTAGGAAAGAGCCCTGTGTCGCGGGGGACTGTATTAATATACAATTCACGGATAGAAATTGCGCCCAGATTCGTTTATGAATCTCACAAAGTTTTGTCCCGTCCGGGAATCGAAGCCGACTTAGCAGTCAGGGTCACTAACCATAAGACCAACAGATCAGTCAAAGTATCACAGCTACAAGTTACTTCCCATATATTGGGGACAAGCTACTTAACTGGGGACAAGCTTCTCCGCGCTATTTCATTATTTTCTCAACCGAAAAATATCTATCACTTTTGTTAAGCCAGGGATTAAACCTGGGTTCGCCAATTCATTTTGGAACAAATAATACCTAAGAAAAATATCTAAATAAACCAAAGATCAGTCGCGCTACAATACTGTAAGGTCAACTTTAATATTTTAGATTATACACAAATTGACAGCTACGACGATATTAACAAGGACTTACCACAGTCTAAAGAACTCTTTCTGTCTCTACGCTGGCGCTGTGGAATTACTCAAATTGGATGATAAGTTCAAAATAAAATATACTAACTTCACTTCTTCGATTGATCTTGTATTCTGCTACAGCAGGAGTAGTTGTACGATGAATGTACGAGTACGTCGTAGGATGGTCACTCGTATATTTTTTCTTGTACACCAATGATCCCAAATCTCTTAAGAAACTTTCGAAATCACCGGAAAACTTCATTGCATTATCACGCTGTGTCTAAAATTAAATGATTTTATTAGATAGTTCTATGATAAAAGACTTTTATGTTATAATAAGATTTTAATTTAAATAGTACCTCAGCATTTGTGACAATAATAATGTTTAATGAAACTATAAGCACTGTAATAGAGTCGATTTGCAACGATTTGTACATCAAAACTTTTGAACCGAACAACATCGAGCATTAAAACGAGCTACTGCTTTACACATACCGGGTCTAAGACAAGTGTTAAAGTGCTATTTCCAATTCTAGTTTTACGATCAACGATAATCTTTTTTAATTTTTTTTCATTATCAAGATTTATTGTTTTGAGAGTTAAAATCTCATAATCGAAAAATAAAATTGTGTCAATAAAACGAATAGCAAAGTTTACCGTCACGTTGGTTTCGTGTGGAGCAATGCAAGTCGAGTGAAGGCGTAATCTGAGCGTAGGTTTAATGGTTTCGCCTTGATCCTGAGCGAGTTGAGAGCGTGGCGCAGTTACACAGCTAGATTTATTAGTTCAATTACCCAGGCCCTGTTCGTAGCCGCTTCGCTTGCTTGAGCGCAGACGCCAACAACTAAATTTTGCTCAGGTTGCAACACATTCTATGTTCACCTTTTTTGCCCCTTTAATGTATAAACCTAAATTAGGAACGCTACGTCGTGCCGCGGCTGAATAAACTTGACTCTTTATAGTTCGAATTAACTCTGCAAACGCATTTTAGAAAGAGAGTTTGCTGTTACGGTTTTCGTTCAAAATATTTACCAATACATTCTTTGAAAATACGATCGTGTGTTTGAAAACAGTTTATAGTTATAGTTTGCATAGAAACGCGCAGAAATTAGTAATCACGTAAGAACCACCACCGTAAGATGTTATCTACTTACATATTTTTTTTTTAGTTTCTATCTTTCCAAACTAATATTATTATTGCGAAAATAACTATTTTTGTTTGTTACTTCCTTTGTTAACTTTTCACGACTAAAATGCAGAAAAAAAATTATTGAAATTTGTCAAGGACGAAGATGATATCCTAAAGAAAGACTTCGCCGCCTTCGGAGTCGTCGCCAACAGCTACTACTAATAAGCAAATCTAAAAAGTTGTTAAAACTTTTGAAACTACCAAGCAGATTCGATAAATCTTCTTGCATTTGATAGCCCAAATCTTGAGGAAGATTTAACATCACACTACGACTCAACGGTAGGATGTAATTCTGCAAGGTAAGTAGTATGGACTTAAAGGATACAAAGGCGTAAGCTGCGCTATGTCTGTTCGATTATTTTCATTTAATTATAAATATCATAACGTTAATAATAGTATAAGTAAATTAAGTGGTAATACAGGTTTGCAGCGTTTTCGTTTCCAGAAATGCGTTTTAAAAGAAACGTTTTCCTATTCTAGGGATACTATATCTTAAAGCCCTGGTGTAAAAAAATATTCGGAAACACGCAAGTATTACCTCTGGTACCTACTGCAAGCGTCCATAGGCTACGCTTAACATTAGGCGGGCCGTATACTTGTTTGCCATCTAAGTAGTAAAAAAAGTGAAAATCTCTTATATTTTTATATGTGGTCATCAGTTATTTGTGGCCTTCTTAGGACACCGAGCACGAAAATATAATAATAATAGTAATATCTAGAGATAACTTGATGGATAATGGATGATACTGTAGCCTATGGACGCTTGCAATACCAAAAAGCAACACTTGTGTGTTACCGACCCCTTTTTTACACGAGGGCTTTAAGAAGGAGTATCCCTACGAAAAGAAAACGTTTCATTACTAAATGAGTGCTGGAGACCTTTACTCCCACATACAGGAACACAACTACACCGCTGTGTGTAGTTATTTAGCTGTGATCTTCTGTAAGGTGGAGGTCCTACCCCAGTCGGGCTTACTCGCTAGTATGGTGACCTACCTCTCATAAAATTCATAATTGGAGTTTACAGAGACGAAATGCTTGATAACTATTAGAAAGAGGTAGTTGGCGGTATTTACTTTCCGAGCCTCGGCAATACATGTCAAGCTGTTGTTGGTTTTGAGAACTCTCACTGATCGTGTCAGATTTTCATCAAATTCAGATTCTTTATTGACGTAAACATGTTTTACATATTTTAACAAACTCCTTGATTACTAGCGCAGGTGGCGCTAGTAATAGCTGTGTTGCAGGTGTGAGTGTCTTCCTCAGTCTAATTAACACATATATTTATGTTAACAATGGACACAATTATTGTTAAATATTAAAAAAAGATGCGGTGGTGGCCGACTGGGAAAATAACAGACTGCGAGTTCGATCCAGGGTGACAGAACAAATGTGAATTTCACTTTGTGGAGTTTATATGTAGGTACTAATCATAATCATCATC
Source organism: Trisateles emortualis (assembly GCA_947095525.1). Lineage (NCBI taxonomy): Eukaryota > Metazoa > Arthropoda > Insecta > Lepidoptera > Erebidae > Trisateles > Trisateles emortualis. Next base: position 10,292,919 of record OX352736.1, on the reverse strand, counting down.
TAAACCCATAAACGTCCCACTGCTGGGCACGGGTCTCCTCCATCCACTTGGAGCAATATTAGCCTACTATACCACGCTGGCCAGACGGGTTGGTATAGGGGATTTTTTTGGAGTTTTCCCTCTCTTGCAGTGAATATTGTCTGCCTGACTAATACCCTTAATCGACTCTTACGACACCCTTGGGATGGAACGGGGTGGTGACATTTGTATTCTTAATCCGTCACCACACGGACATACTACATCAAATCTAGTCCATCTAATATAATCTAAAAAAAATCAAAGTCATTAGGCCAGCGTGTGTAAAAGGCCTACACCCAGGCCTTTTACACACGCTGGCCTAATGACTTTGATTTTTTTAAGATTATATTAGATGGATTAGATTTGATAGATTTGATTAGTAGTAGTCTCTCCCTCTTAATAGAGGAGAGGAGACTTGTGCCAAACAGTGAGATTTAATTGGTTTGCTATTATTATTAAAAAGAACATCATATTGGACTATGAGAGTAAGAGAATAAAGTTTGCACCTGTGTTTGCACACAAATTTTTGCACTCTTTATTCCTGCACTCTTATAAAGTTTATGTGCAGTACCAATGGCATTACGTGCTTTGCAAGGTATGGAGAGGTCACTGTGTCCTTAGCCACCCATTTATGAACTGAGGTAGCTGTACTTATCTATGAGCCCATCAAACATAAGGCCATGACATCCTTTTAGCGCTTCATTTTTAATCTTAATTTTAAATTCGTGCGAAGTCAAATTTATTTATTTACTAGGGGTCGCCCGCGACTTCATCCGCGGGGTAATTTGGAATATTTTCCCCGATTTTTGCAACATATCTCATTACTGCTCCGGTCCTATTGATCATAGCGTGATGTTATATAGCCTCTAGCCATCCTGGATAAATGCACTATTTAACAAAAAAAGATTTTTTCTAATCGAACCAGTACTTTCTGAGATTAGCGCGTTCAACCAAACAAACTCTTCAGGTTTATAATATTAGTATAGATAATTCAAATTAAGATGAATTGCTATATAGAAACTACTGTAGGTACTGAAGTATTGAAAAAAACTCATTACAAAAGATACGTTTGTTAGGCGTTTCTTATCTTATTTTTATAAACATACGACTCAAATTGCCTTGTTTTTCATGTTACATATTCTTTCCACTGATAAAGAGCTACGATTATATAGGTTACTCATATGTATCGCAAACATGCTGTTCAACTAGAAAAATAATGTTATCGCAAGTTTTCAGTGTCGATTTTATTTCAAAAAATCATGTTTACAAACTTCCATTGATATTGTAGTACAGTTTTCATCAATGTTTTGATTCGTTTTAGAGTTTTTGATTGCGGTTTTTATTTATGTGTACCAGTTAATACAATCAAACTAAAAATGTGGGTAAGTGTGTTTTTCGGTCATTGTTTTACGTCAATATTTAGTAAGTGATGGCTGTGTTTTTAGTCTTATAGATGGCCTGTTCCAAGTTTAAATAGGCTTTGACTGCACTGTTGGTTCAGTGGCTTAAGTGGTTACCTCGCCATTTTTCATTGCGAGGCGTGTTGTAGATTCGATTCCCATACGGGACAAAAATTTGTGGAATCCATAAATTATTGTCCCGAGTCTGGATGTACTTTGTATCCGTTAATTGTATGTTTGTAAAGCCCCCCCGACACAGGGCTTGTTCCCTAGAGCAGGAGTTGACTTTAAATAAAAAGAAAAAGAATAGATATTAGATAACTATTTATCCGGGATTAAATTAGTTGAAATTTTAGTGGATTTACAAGCTCTATATAAAAAAAATCTATTTAATTTATATATTACATAAATAGAAATTTGTTTATATAGAGCTAAATTTCTGAACTGCACTGAATTCCTTCAGATTTAAGTAAGTCAGTGTCAAACCAAATAAGAAATAAGTGGATAGCTAGAGTAGATAAGCACTACCTATTGGTCTCAACGTAATAAATAATATTCAGATTACACTTCATTTGTTTTATTACCTACTTTTATCTTTTCCTTTACCACTTTAAGGTTGCTGGTAGAAAATTAATAAGATATGAGTTGAGCTAATTTTTCACATCATATTTGAAAGTCTATTGTGATGTTTTCTCGTGTATGTAAAGTATAAAGAAGTATTCACATTAGTACCTACTGTCGGTCGGGATAACCCCCAAATGATCTATTACAAGTCGGTTACCGTTCCACTCGGCAACGATCGGCTGTCAAGATATATTTATTATAGCTGTTGCCCGCGGCTCCGCCCGCGTGAATGTCGGTTATCACTGTAAAAAGTAGCCTATGTGTTATTCCAGACCATAATCTATATCTGTGCTAAATTTCATCCAGATCCGTTCAGTAGTTTTTACGTGAAAGAGTAACAAACATCCATCCATACTTACAAACCTTCGCGTTTATAATATTAGTAGGAAGTAGGATTTTACAGATCGAACGTAGTTACCATGCAGTGGACTTCTGGATCTTTTAATAATTAGGTTCTTAACTCGAATAATAAGGCCGTAAATTCCTATACAACTGCACGGAGCCATGTTTATACTCGGTATTAACGGGGCTATAAAAATTATACTCTGCCATAAGTTACTTCTAATTGTTAGAAAATACGTAGGTACAATTGGATTATGTATTTGTGGATTTGCCAGCATGCAATTCGTTTTGGCACTAACAACATACCATACGTGCATAGGCATCGATTAAAGAATGAGTGTAATACACTCTATTAGATATATACAATACTAGCTGTTGCCCGCGGCTCCGCCCGCGTGGATGTTTTTTATCGCTATAAAAAGTAGCCTATGTGTTATTCCAAACCATAATCTATCTCTGTGCCAAATTTCATCGAGATCCGTTCAGTAGTTTTCACGTGAAAGAGTAACAAACATCCATCCATCCATCCATACTTACAAACTTTCGCGTTTATAATATTAGTAGGATAAATCAATTGCGTTTATTTATAAATTTATATATTTTATGACTTGAAATGTATGAGGAGTTTGATATAAAATAGATAATGAAAAATACCTATACATTTACATCCTTATGTACACACTACACGAAGTTGGCTGTACAGGACCGCTATATGAAGATTAGTTTCTTAAGAAAACCATTGTACTTATATATTTCTGTGGAATTTGGTAACAGTGGTCAATTAAGCTAAATCTACAAATAAAAATATATTTCACACAAATCCATACATTGGTTATCCTAAAAACTAATCTTTATATAGCGGCCATTTCCGTTGCCCATCATACAACATACGAATGCAACATATACCCAGACTCAGAACTATTATCTGTGGACTACATTAATAAATGTTTGTTCCATGTATATATCAAACTTTGTGTAGTGGCACGAGATGGCCACCTCAAGCACTTGAACTAGCAATCTATTCATTCGGTGTAGTGTCTAAAGTAACAAATTTTGACTGAAACTGCATTTATAGTGGTAGTAAGAGGAGGATAGCAGGATAGTTGCGGACAACGCCGGGCGGAGCGACTAGCGGAGCGGACGGCGACCACAAACACCCTCTGCCGATACAACTTGGCCAACTTTCAAATTTGTGGGTTGGCACTTTCAGTGCTATGGTTATACACATTTCGCTTTGCATATTTACTAAATTATTAATTAGATAATTTAAATATATTTATAAGTAAAGTTATGTATATAAGTTAACTTTTAAAATTTTACGTCCTGATTCACTGACCCAATATTCTCAACCGAGTTATAGGTCGTTTCGCCCGCCATTTGTTCGCCCAAGCGGGCCATACGACCAAATTACAAAATGTTTGATTACAGACATCATCAAAATCTGTCTGTACATGAAAAGTAATAAAACCTCCATCGGGCGAAACGCCCAATCAAATATTTTATTTTTTTATAATTTGGTCATTTGGCCCGTTTGGGCGAACAAATGGCGGGCGAATCGACCTATAACTCTTCTCAACCACTGGGGCTACAAACTTAAAACAATTGGACGAAGGTCTTTAAATGCACTAAGTAGTTAGTTTCGAACATTTTTTTACGGGTATGATAAACTCGGGGCAGGCCGCTAATTTTTAACAAACGTGCTTATTGTAAAAGAAGAGAAGAAGGGCACTCTACGAGCTAGCAGGCCCGATATTTTTTAGAAGCATATATACGGGGTCAAGCTACACCTAAAATCACAATGCTAACCTATACTAATCATATATAAAGAGGTAAATTTTATGAGTTGGTGACATTGTAGGGAGTAATCTCTGGATGTACTGAACCGATTTGGAAAATTCTTTTACCAATAGAAAGCCACGTTATTTAAGAGTATCAAAGGCTATATATTAACCCGAAAAATGAAGAATTTAACCCTCTTTTTGGCAGACAGGCAATAAATCATAGAAGTACTAACCGAACTACACTCATAATTTTATGACAAGTAAAATGTTTACCGTCCTACGAAGTGGGCACGGTTCAACTAGTTATTCTTATTTATACAAAATAGCTATTTGTTGAGGGCAATTAAACATTATTTTTATTTGTATATAACTAGCTGATGCCCGCGGCTCGGCTCGCGTGTCGGATGTGAAAATAAAACTATACAATACGGCTGTTCTATTATTTTCTAACATTAACATTTCTTGCTCAGCAGTAAAAAAAGCAATAAAGCGTTTAAACGTTAAAGGCTTTTCGTCGGACTTTGATGAAAGTAGTAAAATGTTTGTCTATAATGGCTTTGTATTTTCGTATCGATTATTATACAATATTTTATATCGATATATATTTAAATAGTATTTATTGATTGTCCGTGTGGTGACGCATTAAGAATACAAATGTCACCACCCCGTTTCTTCCCGAGGGTGTCATAAGAGTAGACTAAGGGAGTAAGTCAGGCAAACAATATCCACTGCAAGAGAGGGAAACTCAAAACAAAACCCTATACCAACCGGTCTGGTCAGCGTGGTATAGTAGGCTAATATCCCTCTAAATATATGAAGGTGACCCGTGCCCAGCAGTGAGACCTTAATGGCTTGAGATGATGATTGACTAATATTTTCACCGACAGTAAATTTTAGACTAACTATTCCACTACCCTTGTTAATTATGAGTTACTGCACCGCTCCTAGAATAATTCCTAGATTTGCCATCTCAATAGTACCTACTTATAAAAAAGTATAGGTAATAACATTTATTGGCATCGGACCATATACAATGATCATAATAGAAGCAAATCAACAACTAATTTTATATTCTGTATTTTATTAGTTGCCTCTACTGAACGAAAAAAATCACGTAAATTTTTAACTTTTTTATGCGTAATGTAGGCCTATGTCACAATCTGACAGCTGTCAACTCGTGACCGCCAGTATCAGCTGTCTAAAAGTAAACATATGAAGCATCAGGGACATTCACGAGTTATTTTTTTTATAAAAATACTTCGATATACAACTAGATAGATTGACTTTATTTTTTTAGTAGACATCACTTTTCTATTCTTGCGTGGACTCAAAGAAAATAACACCAGAGTTTTGTGACGCCTAGAGAGAGATACCATGGAATACAAAAACATTTCTTCAAAACCGCATCTCTAAATAAGCACTGATCATCTGCACTGTCCTCTATGTAAACACACACACAGGAACATAATAGATAAAGAAATAGAAATAATTGATAAATAATTATAATAATAATAGCAACCCATATATATATCCCTCTGCTAGGCACAGGTCTCCTCTTGTTTATTAAGAGAGAGAGGGGAAATAACTGATAATTACCAAAATTTACCATTCATCTTTTTTCCACTAAGAACATGTTTAAATAAAGGGAAAATAGCAAAGCCATTTCTATACAAATTCATTAACAGAAAGGGATACGCTGATTCATAATAGTGCAAAACTTTGTGGGACTATGCATGCCATTCTGTCATTGTTACCAGCTCGATAAACTTTTATACCCAGTATGCAGTAACTTGCATGCAATTAAAACAACAACGCAATGTGAAAATAGAATGGCTGTCTCATGCTGCTAAGAAACTTTAGTAACGTTATATTATTACGGTAGAATATATCCTTTATATTTTAATAAAACTAAAGGAGTAAAGTTTGGAAACTGGCGGTGCTTTCATCCCCTTACCTCGGAAAGCTGTTTGTCCTACGCCTGATTCTCTTTTCAGTCGTGTCTCTTTGGGCGGCGACCAACTTGAAAATATACATACCTACAAATATTATCTGTCTAAAATGAAATTGAATGAATTTTTATGGACATACCACGCAAATGAAATAGCGGGCGGCAGCTAAGTTTTTTTCTAATCGAACCAGTACTTTCTGAGATTAGCGCGTTCAACCAAACAAACAAACAAACTCTTCAGCTTTTTAATATTATAGTAGATATAGAGTATAGATATAGATTAATAAAATGAATTTACATTGTTTAAATAGCGCGTCATTTTTAAGACTCGGTGGGATCCTTGGACTCGATCATCATCTCAGCCTTGTGATGTCCACTGCTGAACGTAACCTAAATTATTGATCATCGACGGCCTCTAGTTTTATACATTGTGGACATGGTAATAGTACCGTGCTGTGGACGATCCTTTTTATAATTCTTCTGACAAATCAAAGTAAGATTATTGAGTAGCATGACACAAATAAGTATTCGAAACCGATTTTGGTTTCGCATAGCAGATGTGTTAGGAAAATAAGCTCACATTTTATGTTTGTTCAATAATAAATGTTGTTAGGAATTGGTACAAGATTTATAAACGTTGATAAAATATACAGTAAGTAGAGAAAGTTATGTGGTAATACGAAGGTTCTGCACGCCATAATCGTATATTCTCCTTGAGCAGACAAAATATGTATAAAGGTGGTCACTAAACAATTCAGGTCAGCGACTCGTTATATTGATGGAACGGGTCCGAATGTGAGATAGTGTTCGCGGCTCCGACGGCCGGCGGCAGCCGATAGCCCGCGCTCATGAATATTGTAGCAGCACGCGCGTCCGTTGGATCCTCCAGATTCCTCCCTGTATCAGAAGCTTTATATACCTACACACCTACACCTTTTACATTGTTTCGCATGCAATCCGTAAATATACCAACGTACGAGAGACTTCACCGATTTTTTTTGTTTACGCAAAAAAAGTTACATCTATGAATATTTTCAACGCCGTTTCGGGATAGTAAGGACTTAGTTTATCTTTTTCGCTCAGGAATGGTAATATATTGCGGCGAGAACTTTTTGCGGTTTAGATATACTCGTATTTTGGCCGACTATGAAATAACGTCGACGACCCTTTCGGGAACGAATCGGGCGGTACTCGTACAAAATATGTAGTAAAAGTTAAAGACACTTTTGTGATAGTTTAGAAGGCTCGTAGCCAAGTAATAGCCGTGTACATCAATAACCTGCAAGGTTAAGTAAGCTTTTATCAGTCAGTCCATAAATGGGTCCTCGGAAAGCAGGAACAGCTGTTGGTACTGGGCCTGCACTCTTACCTCTACCTATCTTACCTCTCTTTCTCTCGGATTGGACTATGCGGGTAAAGAAATAGAGAGTGCACCTGTGTCAACGTACACACTTGTGTATATCCTGCTTTTCAATGAAAATTGGCCGTCCTGAACAAAATAGGGCTGTAGGGTATTATATTACAAATGTTAAAATAAAGGTTAGTTGAGTATTATAATGACTGATGTGTAATATATTATTCAGTGAGTTGTGATGTGTGGAGTATGATGGCTAGACATGGACACTCGGACAGGGCTCGCGTGCCCGCTAGAGGCACTAAGTGGTGCGGCGCGACGATAATACGTCAAACCGCCGACTGCGGTTCACCCACCTCGTCCGGCTCAAGTTTTACGTTACTACATCTACCTGCCGATATCACTATCTCTATGAATAACTTAATTTAGTTTTAGTATAAATTTGTGTTAGTATTAGAATGAAGAAAACACATTTTAATACTTTACTACACTACATTTATTTTTATACTACCACCCGTCTGCTAGCCAACGAGGACCCGGGAATTGAATCCAGGATCTTGATATATCTATATAAAATATATATTGGTCTACCAGACCAATAATGTATACTAAAAATACATTTTTAAGATAACATTTCAGTAGGTGTACTTACTGAAATGTTATCGTCAAAAAACAATGTATGTTTGTTTGCCTGCCTAAATCATTTATCACACTAAAATTAAACTTTGCGGAATTGTTCTAGGAATCTACGTGAACACAAAACAACAGCCGCAAAGATTATAATCTTTGGGGCTGGGCTAGTAATTACTAGTCCAAAAAAACATGGGTAAAACAAAGCTGCGAGCGAAAGCAAGTGCATTATAACATTGTGAATATCGACGTCAAAAACTAACATTTACTCGTACCTTCCAAAAGCCTCCTCAGATAATAATTGAATATTTTTAGCATGTTTACTAGCTCAAATATACTTTAAATTAAACTCACACCTCAAGTGTTACCATTCGGTCGCTTTTGCTGATCCATCCAACATCATCATAATAAATCAGTCTATCGCAGTCCACTGTTAGACATAGGCCTCTCTAAACACGCCAGTAACATAATATTTTTTTTACTATAGTCAGTTATACGGATAAAATTTAAGAAATATTCGGTTTCATCCACCAGTCGGCTTTAAGTTCGGCCAATACCTTCGATTAGTGAATACAGTAAACATATAGGATCCCCCGGGATTCCTCACACTCGTAATCGTGAGTAGATTACCCACTGAAAAGCTGTAATGATTAACCTCGAACCCTTTGCAAGGAACAATTAATGAACGGCGCTCACCTTAATTAATCTATTCTCAGTTGCGGCAGATGCCCTAACAAGATGAATTATTTTGGTGAAGATTGCATTCCGGCGATATATTGAATTACTTGTAATTAGTGTCTTGATACCACACAGGTACCTATTGAAACATTAACTATAATAAGGGGCTCGTAGGCAAGTGTTAGCGGCGCGGATCGATAGATCTCCAAGCTTAGGCAAGCTTGCCGCGGTCGATCCGTGGATGGTGACTATTTTCAAGAGCATATAATAACATACCCCTTCGTGCAAAAGGTAAAAGCACGTAACTGATCTATCTCCAGTCGTGTCCATTGGTCTATGAGAGTAAAGGAATAGTAAGTGCACCTGTGTTTGCGTACACACTTGTGCACTTTAATATGTCATGTGCAGTTGGAGCAATCTCCGTTGAGATTGGCCGCCGCCGCCGTGACCGAAATCGGTCTGGACGACTATTATTATAATTATTGTATACTTATCATCTCAGCCAAAATACGTATACTGGTAGACATGGGCCGCCCATTTCGATAGCACCTGGCTTTTTTTAATAATTGCACATACGTATTTAAATAATATCATAATATCATAGAATAACTTACACCCGGCCATCTGATAAACCACGAGAACCTATTGCGTAATAAAATTCGTTCTTTTGGCGTCCATACGCCAATATAAAGAAACGAATCTTTCCAAGAAAATACGAAGAAAATAAGTTCTCTAAAAAAAGGATTACGCACCAACTTGTATCCTTGACAACCTTGGAACAAAAGCAATATATCTAGAACAAAGAGAATGTAAGTACAATTGGTGTATTGTTACTAAAGTCTCCAATAATAGAGGAGAGAAGCAAAATATCGCCAGTACAATGTCACACATGTCAGCTATTGTTGGGAGATTGTCTCAGATATTAGAGTTACAATCAATCACTGGTGTGTCCGTGACATGTACGTAATTAGGAGCGAACCTACGAGCTAAGGGAGTAGGCAAGCCGCCCACCGTTATTCTGATAGTAAATTTTGTTACTGTTATGATATCGAATCGATATTGTTTTTGTACAATATAAACACGTTAAATAGAAAAAACTTATTCGGTATTTGGAAGTTCTTATCTATTAGTACTAATCATGTCAAACAGTGTTAGACCTACATAAGTACTACACCAGTTTTTGAAAAGGATAAGCAGAGACGGGATTTCTATCTGCTGTGACATACTTATTTTGGTTTATTTATAGATACTAATAATAATAATAATAATATTTTCGGGACAACTCACACATCGCTATCTGATCCCAAACTAGGCAGAGCCTGTACTATGGTAACCAGACAACTGATAAACATACTTATATATTTCTAAATACATACATATTATAGATAAATTACACCCAGACACAGAACAAACATTCGTGCTCATCACACAAAGATTTGTCCTGGGTGGGAATCGAACCCACGACCTCCGGCGTAGCAGTCAGAGTCACTAACCACTAGACCAACAGGCCAGTCAATAATAATAATAATAATATTCTTGATGATTGTTTTTTATTTATTTTTATTAAGAAACAAATAGTCACATACAGAAAATAAAATAAAATGACCTATTGCTCGGCAGAAGGTCAGATTAAGAGCCTCTATACCGAATAGGAGGCTCTTAATCTGACCTTTTGCGAGACTGTCAGTTATTATTATGGTATTTGTTGTCAAATTTTAAAATGCGTTGGTAGATAAAAGTGTCCCAGGTGACCTTTTAACGCTACAATTCCCTTAAAGACTAACATATGAATTTAAAAATAAAATGGATATTATTATTACAGAATGAATTTAGGCGGTTAGTGACAATCAGTGAAAAATATATTATGGTTTCGACACAGATATGGTTTCGATCGTAGCACAATGTTCTGCATCTGTTCACCTATTTTTTGTGACAGTATTTTCCTTACGTTTTTTCTTTCCTTAGCAATTTTTTTATTTCGACTTTTTTATTCTTTCTTTATTTTCAATTATTAAACTTCATACAAGGTTACTATTTGCCATTTTTTCAAGATACGAGTAAATACAAACTTGACTAATACAAACAAAATTCTTACCCATAACATGATTTAATCTACATATAATTTAGATATTTGATAGTTCTAATATTAGATACTATTTTATGTTATAGTTTGTGATTTTCACCATAAAAAAAATACCAACTAATAATATATATTTTAATTACGTATACTTAAACATAAAACAAACTATTATATCTGCTATACAATGTCTAGAATATAAATATATATAATTTTATCATCAAGACGTTCCAGAATAGGTACACGTCAGTGTCGTGGCAGGGATGTTGCGGCATGCAAGAGTCGCGACGTTTCGCAGTCGACGCACTCCACCCTCCTGGGGAGCCAAAGCTTCGAGACTCCGAGCCCGTACAGACGTCTCTACGTTTAATTAAACACTAAGTGGCATCCCGCATTTCAGACACATCCAAAACTTTAATTTTAATAGAATAACTAACACCGTCATAAATACGACAGTTTGGATGTATGGATACATCAACATCCATACATTGGGATGTTTGTTACTCCTTCACACCAAAGCGACTTAACGGATCTGGATGAAATTTGACATAGAGACAGAATATAGTCAGGAATAGCACATAGGCATACTTTTTATCCCGAAAAAACACTGTTCCCGTGAGATTGTACATGCGGGCGAAGCCGCTGTCGAAAACTAGTATTATATATTAGGTTAGGATCGAAGGTGGTTAGGTGGCAGGTGCTTCTCTTTCGATCCCATTCGTCCTACTCTCTGTATATTTCCTGTCAAAACACGAGTTACCATGGCTGACCTGAAAGTCTTTAGACAGACTTCAAACTCCGGTAATTCGAATCAAAGTATACCTATTGGTATATTGGATTCCGTCCCTTTTTTTAACACTAATATTGTAACTCGTACCAAATTGTAAATGTTATACTCTAGGTAATTAAAAAGAGTGGCCCGAGTGCGAGTGCTTCATTCTCGAGACCCTACCCTGGCCAACGAATTGGCCGTAGGAAAAAAGTATGCTGGCATTTGTTTTTATGACGTTCATAAGTATCATGTATTTGATCTAAATGAATGAATGAGTTTGACTTTGACTTTGAAAAAATCTGCTTAGGTGGGAATTAGACGATTACAATTTGGAATGGCCAATGTGATACTGTGCCACAAACGATGGGATACTTAGTCTTAACATCATGTCCTGCGTGCCCTGATACCTACACGTTGGAGAAGTTTATGGACGCTACTGAAAATGGAATACTCTTGGCTAAATTCTGGATCGACACAATTTAAAATTGACCAACTTAGAATTCAATATACTGTTGTTGTAGATTAGTTTAGTTTAAATTTATATAAAAATTTCTCTACGCGTCGTCGATTCGAAGAGTGAAATATAATTCCTATCAAAAAGGTAGCGACTCATTTCTTCGCAATGTGCACTTTTGCCACAAATTGCTAACGTAGTTTAAGCAAGTATAAGGTTGCCGTACCAAGCATTTTAATATTGTTGCTTTCTATCTTAATAATTCGTAAAAGTGCTCCGGTGAAGATAATAGGGTTCGCAGATCGTGAATCTTCTTAATTACCAACAATGTTGAAATTAAGCTTTTAATGAGTTTTAATTAACAAGTTTTGGAACGTTGCGTGAAAATACTCAACGATTGCCGCGAGATAATTTAGACAATATCTAACGGTTTAAGTCAGTAACGAATTAATTAATTATTATTTATAAATTCATGCTTCCTAACTTGCCGGTGTTACAATTATTATCGCTTTCCTTTTATTCAAATCCTTACGTTGAAAATTATGAATTAGAGGTTATAAATGCTTATTTCTTGCGATATTAAATATCTGTGGGTATAAATACATATCTAAAAGAGAGATTTTGGCACCATATAAAGGAGCAAGCCCAACTGGGGAACACTTCCTACAGAGAACCACGGCCAAACAACAACACACAGTGGCGTAGTTGTGTTCCCGTGTAAGTAAACCCATTTAAAGTAAACTGTTTCAAAAACTAATGTTTCTTAATCACATAAGATAGTTATTTCATAAATTTGACAAGTATCAAATTTTTAGTAGCATATATATCAGTTACCTATAAATTCAATAGTTAAGCAAATACGTATAAATCGATACAAATAGCCAATAACACACGGTGTTAAACATCTCGATGACACGGGCTGAGATATGCACAATTTATACGGATACAGTGCCAACTGTCCTCAGGGTGAATGTGGGTCACAGGACTTGGCGAGAGACAACCCTATCCAACTCGCTGCAGGTGCAATACGATAGAAATTGCCCCAACTATACTGCTCATTTTACATATTGTTTTATTCTTTTATATATATATGTTTTTATTAATGCGTTTTTTTTTCTCGCAGATATTTTGTTAATCGCAATGAGTATAACGTTACCAAAGAAAATTTTATTATTTAGGACTACGTGTACGTAGTATTATAATATTTTAGTTTGTTCAAATCAGTTGCATGTAGGATTTGAACCACATCCCGGTGTTCGAATGAACTAAAATGTTGTGTTTCTTCCTTTATAATTTCGGCGAAAAGGCAGTAGGTAATATGGAGCTGATATTGTAGTCATTAATTAAGCATTTTTATTTATTTATCTAACTTCTTGCATAATACATTTATGTACATTCGGATTGCGATTAAACTTTGGCGAATGGTTTCGCGTGAGCTCGCAAAGGTTTCTGGCCGAATAAAACGTAGTAACACGTAAGAATAACACTAAGCGAAGCTGTGGACAAAAGCTAGTAGTAATTATATTCATAGAAATCCTTTCAGACGTTTATATTTTTGACAAATGCAAGCGAACTTTTAATTAAGTAAAACAACTTGTTCACTTACGCGGAATTTATAGCAGTGTGTATATTTACTCATGTTTATGACTGTTATTATACTGTTCCTAGATTAGAACAGAAAAGCGCCACTGGAATTGGTTCCCACGAAGTAGTTTTGTTCCAATTTAAACTTTTTGATTAAAGGAACGGATTGTTTATATTGATATGTGGATACAGTTGCATTGCATTTCGTTTTTATTTTCTTCGTAGGCAGAGGTTTATACTACTTGGGCGCAAGCAGTAAGAAATAACTTATTATACATAAGACTGTATGTTCGCGTGTCTGCCCAAGTTTCTACTCCACCGCGTGAGCATGCCCAAAGCAAATTCTAATATTCTAGCATCTATTGATGAAGTAATTTCAACGGAGCTTGTTAAAATTGCCGAATTAGAGGCAATTCATCGTCGAGTATCCGCGATTTTTCCTCCTGGTGGAAAGATGCTTTTAGTAATATAAACGTATTTACTGTTGCCAGAACAGCGCCTCCTCTAGACGCGCTAAAGACCTTGCTCATCTGCACGAATAAGTGCTGTATTAAATAGTGTACTTTTAGTAAAAAAGATTACATAAGATTTCTTGCACATTTTTTCCTGAAAGGAAGATAAATTTTACAAGGTATTCAGTACATTATACAAGCGACCAATCGCCCATAGCCTACGGTAACCATTTACCATCAGACAGGTCGTACGTTTGTACTTGACTTGTCACTGTGTGAGTAAAAAAAACATTAAGAATTCTCTTGTTAAAATAAACATAGTAAACGCTAGCTAACTCAACAGTTAATTATCCCAATCAGAAACAAATAAGGGAATCAATTCGTTTAGAATGTCAATTATCCTAACTGAGTCATGAAAAACTAAATAAATAACGATGGAATACTGTAAAAGTGAAGGTAAATTTATACGTACGTGTCTCCAGTTCAATATTGAATGTGTACAAATTAGTAGCAATTTGTGTCGCAAAGTACCTACCGTTTCGAACCAAATGTGAATATGAAATGAGTATTAAAGCCACTCATTTGGATCACTCTCTCGACTGATGCCAATCATTTCAAAATTGATGCTCGCGGCTTTCACTCAATGACTGTTAATTACTCCTAGTGTTATTATTCCAGCTGTGGTTTATACCTGCTCCTCATCATTTATGCTCTTTATTTTGATGATATTGTTTTTTTTAATAAATACGTGTTGTTTATCATAGCTGCACTTATTGTGGCAAATATTTGGGATTAAAGTAAGCTTTATAATTCGTTGGACTGTTATACTGGATTGCGTTTTCAGATGGAATTTTCTCTTTCATATTATTGTTAATGATAAATGAACTTATATTTCGGTTTATATTTGAAATGGTATTTTATGTTATTTGGTTGGGCCTTTCGTTATGACATGGCATAAAGTATTTCGTTGTTTTCAGTATATTCTGCATTTTTCAGGCAGTACCTCATTGTTACTTAGTATATATCCTGTGTGAGTGCCAGTCATCTTTAAGCAAGTAAGCCAAGTGAAAAGGATAATGATGTAGTTATCTTCTTGTCCGTGACAGTTCTCCGATGATTATTTAAGGATGTGTTTATAAAGAAACATTTTCTTATCCATAACCATGGGTTTACAAATATTTAGGTTATTATACTTCAGGTATTACAAACGTCCATAGGCTTCGGTTAGACGTATGTTTGTTTATTGTCTAAGTACTTTAAAAAACATATTTATAAATTGTTACATCCAATTTCTCAACATCCATTTGACTTTGCTTTCACAGAAATCTGTTTAAAAACTTTAAGCTCATCACCAACTTCAGTATAAGACTAAAGAAGGCAAATAGAAAAAGTTACGCTTCGTACAAAGTTAAGGTTATATATTTAGATGGAGAGGACACCCCACAACAACCCGGCAACGTCTTGATTATGTCTCGGGCAGATTGAATACATCCCAAGCGAGCCGGAACAAAGGGGTCTTATTGTTATTCACCCTTGTATAGTGTAGCTGTGACAAACTATTTAGGCGACGTCACAGCCCTTAAACGGCTCTGTTCATTGTTTTCAGTCAAAGGTTAACTACCTACCTGTACAAAGCTCAAGTTAATGTTCATCGTGTCACAAAATCTATTCGTGTTCGTCGTGTACGTTCGCCTCGGGGTAAATTAATTGCTGGCTCTGATAGTTCACCGACACACGGTATCGAACATAGACTTCGTTTTTTAATTATTCTGATTTTGTATTGACTGTTTATCTAAGTCTGTTTGAACAAAGATGGCGCTCGGCCATTCTTTGTTCAAACAAAAGATTGTCTACAGATCAAATTTTTTTATTAACTGTGTTTTGAGTATATTATTTAATGTACATTCTTTGAATTTTAAATGTCAAAACAGAAAAATGTATTTGCCATAATATTTTGGTGTCCTGTTCCAGTATGTGAGTACAGGTCTCCAGTGAACATTAGGGGATGCGTATTTAAGTAAACTTTTTCTAATTACAAAACCTTTAAGTCACAAGTTTTGTTTGGTTTGTGAGGGCTCGAGTTATGCCCTAGGTATTGAAAGCGTAGGCCAAAGTAACTGCTTACCATCAGGCGGGTACCTACACAAATATTTTGTTAAACAGTATATTTCTTTGAAAACTAAATTCTGCAGTTACGATATATATCATTATTTATTAGTATATACTTGTTTCGAGTTTATTTACGACTTTTCTAGTTGTTTCTATAGCGGAAATAAAAAGAAACTACAAACATGATAAATTATATAAATATGTACACATATTATCCGTAAATAATGAAAGGAAGCTAACTATAACAGGAAAACAAATAAACCCTCAATATAAATACGGAGAAAAATAATATCGACGGGTTATACCGACGTCGGTTTTTATAACTAAAGAATTATTTTCCGTGACCAGTCAGAACACTATGATTTTATTATTGAATATATCGCAATGCCAGATTTGATACTTCGATCGTAAAAATGTCTTCTCACCGCATTTCGGTCATACCAGATAATCTGGATGGAGACTAGTCTTCTGCGCGTGAGATATTAGGTAGAGTACACAAGTGTCAGCGCAAACAGGGGCACTCTTTTTTTGCCACAAGATCGGAGAAAGGTATGGCGTAATATCAACGGCTTTAAATAACGCCTTTTATACATTTATTAACAGGAAAAATCTATATTTATTTATGGCTCGACCCGAGAATGGCACCCGCGACCTCGTGATCAGCAATCGCACTTATCGACCACTAGACCAACGAGGCAGTACGATTTTATAATTGAATATAGCGCTACACCAGTTTTGTTTCTCCGATAATCGCATCACCAATATCTATTTTTACAATTTAAAAAGTCACAATGTGTACTCTTCGGATTCTGTTATATTTCACCAACTCAGATAAAATTGTTGTTTTAGATCGAACACGCTAAAGGAAGCCAAATACATAGACAAGCTGTGAACTTGATTAGGGGATTGAAAGAAATAACAAACAACGAAAGAAAAATCAAGGAAGGGCCGTTTGCAGTGATACTTACTCAAATCCCGAGAATAAATTCTTTGTTGAGCGAAGACATGAGATATTTTGGCTGTAGATAGAATGCGGGTATGTCATCTGAAGAATAATGGTACATATTTTACAATAAGGGAATGTGTGAGTAAAACGTATTACTTAAATTGCGTGTCAGATAACTGGAGGTGAGACAAACATGGCGCGGCGCGGAGGCACCGCGGTGCGGTACGACAGTCGCAGTAATTGCACAACCGGTTATGTCCCCGCAATAACTAATCTTTCTTTCCTCTCGTGCCATTTTTTAGCGGGGTTGACATTTTATTTTGTACGCGAAATATGACATTACGAACCCTGAAATTGTCTTTTTGTGTTATGTACACGTACCTTTGTATTTTGTATAAAAAATGGGCATAGCGAGCGTAACTTGTTTAAATTATAATGATTTGATGGTACAAAATTTTGTGTGAATTTATGATTGATATTAATAATATTTAGATAAAATGTCTATAGATTTATAGAGAAAATAAAAGAAGTGTTAATAGACACTATCTTAGTTTAATTCATTTTATTAACATAACTTATTAGGCGGTTCTAGACTAGATTGTAATTAAAAAGATTTATGACACTTAGGTATGTCATCATATAAAAAAATGTGCTTAAAAGAATCTTTAACCAGAATATCATACTACTAGTGGCCCACTACGACTAATTCAATCCGGATGACTCACAGATATACTCACCAGCGTCACAGGAAAAACTGTTTCTTTGTGCTATTGTTGTTTAAAAACTGTTATTTCCTACAAAACTTACTATGTAACCGAATTTCATATATACAGTAAAATGGACAAAGTACCTAAACATACTATTAGGTACTCGTATAAACAATAAGGGTACTTAATTGAAAAAAATCCAAGTCAAGACGTAGTAACATTAAACCGATCGGGCGTGCAAGGAATAGTAACATAAACCGGGGTAAAAATCCCGATCGGTTGCGTAAAGTTGAAAGGAGGATAGAGAACGAACGGTGGCTGGCGACGACCCTCCGCGTCCTCGAACTTTGACAGTTTATATGACCCGTGTAATGGTGCCTTAAACTAAATAAAGCTTTGCATTTGGCTCGTGTATCGCTAGAGCCCTCGCTCCACTCGCTTTGTCTCCGCGACTAGATTACAACTTACTCTGCCAATGTATCTCCTCTATGTAAATATATATGTCTTTTTTAATCAATTCCTATGCAATTTCCAGTTTAACCCTTTTTAAGTTTTGCTTATATCGAAGTACAAAAATTTAAAATGAATTTCTCTTTTGTTTACTTCTTAGGTAGCAAATAAGTAAACGAGCCGCCTGGTGGTAAGCAGTTACCGTGGTGTAAGAGTCGCCTAAGGCAGTAAGTCAGTCAGATAATATCCACTGCAAGAGACGGAAAACTTGAAACAAAGCCCTATACCAACCCTTCTGGCCAGCGTGGTATAGTAGGCTAATATCCCTCAAAGTGTATGAAGAAGACCCATGTCAGTGGAATATTTGAAGTATTCCTCTTTCGGCGGTAGGTATATGTGCTTGGATTCAGCAACAAGCCCATATACCTATTGGTGCTGTAATTGGAATAGCTTAGGTGCCGAAACCATTGGTGCTCAAAAAATTGGTGCCGAAAGAGGAATACTTCGAATATTTATGACTTGAGATAGTAGTAGTAGTGAAGAACTGGAGCCGTACAATGACGTCCTTACAGCAGTTGATTTTGGAATTTTAATCAATTTTCAACTAAAATTATTGCTCAATACTTTATAAACTAAATGATAGCTCGTTATGTGAACTGGTAAGTCAATCATCTATGACAATGACAATAATTCAACTCTATCAATACATGTTTGCGATGTAATCAGACTCTAATAATACTGTGCGTATTGATCCCGCATGTACATAATATTAACGCAATCCACGGCTATACAGGGTGAATTTGAAATCATTGGCGTATTTAATTTTAGGCTCTGCGTTAATGAATTAGTCAGTTAGGCAGTGAGAGTGAGTGAGGAGCCAATGTTTTGGGCATCATTGTTCAAACGCAGTTACCGTAGCCTATGGACGCTTGCAATACCAGAGGTGTTGCGTGTTGCCGATCCAGCTTTTTACACCGGGGCTTTAAGATGGAGTATCCCCCAAACGTTTCTTTTAAAACGCATCCTTAAATGATTTTATTTTCTTTTTCTTTTAAAAGACAACATCCACACTATGGAATAAGCCGTGGAGTTACAATATTTGGGTTGGCAACACGTTAGTAATGCCGTATGTCTTGCAAGCGTGCGCGTTATGCTTGCAAGACATACGGCATTACTTGCGTGTTGCCAACCCAAATATTGTAACTGCTGTAACGATTGTGAGGGAGTTCGAGGCGAGGCGTATGCTGGTTTGCCAAAGATTTTTAAATTTCCAACACGAAGTTGGTAACTTTTCTTTGGAGAACCCGCTCTCTCGAAGTAATAATAATAAAATTAATAAATTAAATTGTTTATTTCTCACCAATATAGCAACAACGATTACATAGTAAAAGTAGGTACTTAATACGAGAGTCACAATAATGTTATAATAATCTAGAAGCATTTGTGCTGGTAAAGAGGTTTATTTAGGGTATTGACTCTATCTCCTGAACTAGGCAAAGCCTGTATTTCAGAACCCTACATTGCACTTTGGTATCCTTTTCAAAACACCCTATACAAAGGTACGCTTATAGAAGCTAAATACTAAATAGATACCTACATAGACGAGCTAGGATGAGTGATGTAGACGTCATCGCCGCGGCACAGATAATATAATACTAGTAGCCGTGGGCAGCTTGGACCGAGTCCAGTCACGAATGCAAATTCATACGAGATGACTCGGTATGCTTTCCAGGCATATTAGTGCAAATTTGGTCGGATTAGTGTTCGCTACAGGCAATATAACGTGGCTTTTGAGGAATAACACACTGACTGTACTTTAGCTTGTATAATATACAGTAAAAACATAATTGTGTATTCTCAAGGGTTACCACCAACCAATTACCGTTGCCATGCTTAGAACCACGTTACAGATCTCATTACGATTCTTCTGCACCTGTATGTATGTGCATGCCTGAAAACTAAGTGACTTCTGAATTGTATCGTCGAGCTATTAGATTATTTTTGAATTATTTTTGGTTAAAGCGTTCGGTGATGATGGCGCGAGTTCCATGATTTTTGTTCACCCAAAAAGTGCTCAATACACCTAAAGAAGTTTTACTTCAAAAATCGCAACATTTGAAGCTAAACTTCTACATTGAATTGTTGAATACTCAGCGTAGTGTTCGTTTACTATCTATTCTCGCGTACTAATTTTCTGCTATCAGTAGCGTATACCAGCAATTGAGAAACCACAATGCACGCTGCTGAGTGCCACTACCGAGAATTTATTGGTGAGGAATGATTCAGATGCAAACCACACCGTAGTGTTCTAGTGTACGTGTATATTTCATACTGCCTCGTTGGTTTAGTAGTTGTTGAGTGCGATTGCTGATCTTGAGGACCTCAACCCGGGTTCGATTCCCTGAGACAGATATACTCAATATTTACTTCTATATAATCTGGCAAATAATTATAATAAATACCCCAAATCTGGAAATAGTCGGTGCGTCCTGCGCTTGATCTCGCTCCGGTCGTGATCATCAGACTATGAGGGTGAGAGAATAAAGAGTGAACTTATGTTTGCGCACACACTTGTGCAGTATAAGTTTTCCCGCGCAGATGGCTAGTCTCCGTCGAGATAACAGTTAGGAGATTATCATATTTCACAAGGGACACAATAGCTACAGACAGATCAAACTTCATAAACTCTTTCACAACAGTATAATTTGAACAAAGAATCCTAAATGACGTCACATTTCTAACAGACGCGCTAGCCAAAATTATGCCCAGCAGACTCAACGTGCCCCTATTCGTTATTTATTAGTTTCAGTGTGAGTTGTTCATGTGGTCGGCGAGTTTTGATTGGTTGAATCAGAACACGTCCCTACTGTACCCCCGCGAACTTTTAGCGATTGTGTTTTCATGTAAAAGATGTGAATCATTGTAAGCGCGAATATTTATATCAACAAAGAGATATAATGTAAGTTAGATAGATAGATAGGTAGGTACTGTGTGCAGTCATCATTCTCTGTCAGGTCACTCGATGTAAAACTACAGCGTCCTACCTAAAAACGTTATTATAAATAACGGTTTTCAGTGCTCATCAAACAATATTTATCTGTCTCTACTACTGTGGTGTTTTATAAGGCCTTCCACCGACTTTTCCGTCTACCAGCATAAAAGGTCCTTCCCTAGTCGGACTTACTCATTAGAATGCTGCCGTAACTCCCTGAAAACTTTAGAATCTCTGTTCTCTCCTAAAGTTAATTCTGTCAAGGAAAATATATTTTTTTATACTACAAAGGTGGCAAACAAGCATACGGCCCATCTGATGGCAATACCAGAAAAATCGCTTGAGTGGGGCTGACCCTTTTTTCAAACCAGGGCTTTAAGATGGAGTATCCCTGGGATAGAAAAACGTTTCTTTCATACCGTATCCCTAAATGAGCGCTAAAGACCTGCCTTACAAATTGCTAATACATAAACAAATACATACATATATCATATGTAAGAAGAACGTAAACAAAGCAATTTCGATTTCTCAGAACCGGAACTTGACAGTAGCAAACACAAGATTATGACGGGTAAGAAAACAGGGGTGTTTATATCATGTTTACATTGCATTCTTTCCTATTTGTTTTGATACCTACTGTCGAGTCCCAACTCCTATTGCGTGTTATCGTAATCGTGTATACGGTCTCGCTTGGCATACGATGAGTAAGCATAGGTGCAAGCTGGTCTCCAATGTAATCCGATTCGTTCTTTTTATTATTAGTCTTCCTAAAAACCTGACGTCATAAACACAATCGAGCATAAAATCACTCGCGTTACGACTACTATTAGAATTCGCACATAACTAACAGACTGATTCATTAATATTTGTCAATCACTGGTTTTTTAAATATCCCCTCAGCGAGCCGCCACGACGTCTTTGGCCGGCTACGTATCCAAAGAATTAATGTTAAAATTTATGGCAGTTAACTCACTTAGCGACGGATTGGCAACGTTGCGGTCAATATGAATTGTTTGGATAAGTAGCAGACGACGTCGCCATGGCGTCTTGGTGAGGTTGGGCCCTAATATTCTATAACCACCAGGTTTACCTATGGTCACACGCCAGCGTGCAACCACCTATAATCCCTACATAGAACCAGTGGCAGCCGAGTAGGAAATTAACCGACTTGAAGACATGAGGTACAAGTTTGACCGTGGTCGTTTGTGGACGTTCTAATTCTAATTTACCATCTGCTATCGGTGTAGGAAAAAACGTTAATAAACCCACATGTCTTAGAAGAAATTCTAAAGTCATGTCTAATTCACCAACCCGCATTTGGTACACAAATACTATAGGTACCTATTCGGACTTTTTTTATGCTACGTAGTTGGCGCATACGACCCGCCTGGTGGTAAGCAGTTACAATAGCCTATAGATGCTTGCAATACCTAGGGTATTTGTAATACCTAGCTTATGTAATGTAGTATACCTGAGTGTCTTCAGTTTAATGAGCTCTGGAGAGCTGGACCTATCTACTCACGCACAGGAATTCTGTATGTACTCGTAGTTAGTTGACTGTCGTTCTTCTGTAAGGTAGTCTTCCCTAGTTGAATTTGCTCATTTGTATGGTAGTCTCAATATCAGAACACAACAACAAAATAAATTACATTTCTTATATTTAGAAATAAATAAAACACGATCCAATAAACATTTCCGTACAAAGTCAAAACAACGTTTTGTTTAAATAGGGCCACTGCATTACACTCCGGAGCACGGATGTCTCTGTCCTCTATTAGGCGCAAGCCACACTGATAGCTAAGCGAACTTATAAATTCGTTTAACCCATAAGCAACAAACTGGGAACTTAAACTTGATAAAAATGCCGCAGCTATGTACTTTTGTTTTTTTATTCTAAACTCAACTCCCGCTCTAGGAAACATGCCCTGTGTCGCGGGGGACTTTACAAACATGCAGAAATACACAATTAACGGACACAAAGTTCACCCAGACTCAGGACAACCATTTATGGTTCACCCATTTTTTTCTCGTATGGGGATCGAACCCGCAATATGCCGCGCACTAGCAAATAGTAGCGCTACCACTAAAGCTTACTAAATCAACCGTGCAGCCAATATTTACATACACTTTTTTTACAATTATATCCTACCTTTTTCTAATTTATATACTTACCTACACAGCTTACAGATATTTGATAGGTGAGCGGTGAAGCTAAGATGTGATTAGTACCTAAATACGCTGAGCTACAAGCTTAAGTCAACTAAGCGCTAGGCTATCTTTTTTTATAACTATTGAGGGATGCATGATAAGGATAGGAGCTAATGATGTGGGGTGAGGATGCCAGCAAAGGATATAAGCAGATCCGCAAGTGGTGTCGCATGCATCGCTTAGCACGTTAGCATGTTTATAGTACATCTTACCTGCTCCGCTACACATGTTTCACGTTTAACACGACGTCATATTGTATCGTACCTTAGCTTAACCTCACTCATTGCTAAGCATCTCAGGTGGAAACTTAGCTTCGTTTCGCTCCGCTCACAGTATGGCCCGCGCTTTAGAGTTAATGGTGCGTGCTTACCATATAGCTTACGATCGAATGTGAGAAATGCAAATAATATTGATTTATATTTTGCTTGCTGCTATTACTTCAACAGTTTGTTTGTTGATCCTAAGAATTTACGTAACATAGCATAGCATCACATCTTTTTGCCTAAAGGGGTAGGTAGAGGTGTATTATAATATAATCTTGGGACAATTCACACATGGCCATCTTATTCCCAACTATGCAAAGTCTGTACCATAGACTAGAAAACATACTTTAGATTTCTAAATACCCCCAGACACAGATTTTTTTTTATACTTCTTAGCTTAGGAAAATAAGCATGCGGACTGCTTGATAATAGCTGTAGCCTATGGTCGGTTGTAATACCAGCGGTATCACTTGGCTGTTGCCGATCAAAAAATGTTAAAACCTGGGTTTATTGATGGATTATTCAAATACTCTATCAAAAATATTTTGGTCGGCAACAGTCAGTCAGCGGTCTGTCCGTAGATCCATCCATCCATCCATCCATCTACGGACTGACCACGACAAGCTAACTAAGCTACCAGCCTAAATACAGATCGTACCATGAATCGACTATTAGTTAAATCAATTGAAACTGCTGTCGGTCCATGCAACCTCTATTTTGCATTTGACGCGGCGCGGACATTTCAGGTCACCTAAATTGTTCAGTGTTTCATTAACTCTGCAACACGACAGCTAGTGAAAAACTAAAACCTTATTTGGTTTGAAGTCTGAAATAAACTATCCTTGCCGAGTATTTCCCGAGAGACTATAGCATGGGGTTCTTCAAGAAAGGAGTTATAAGGTTTTTAAAGGGTTGACAACGCGCGAGTGATACCCCTGGTATTGCAAGCGTCCATAGGCTAGTGTAACTGCTTACCATGAGACGGGTCATATGCTTGTTTTCCTTCTTAGTAATATAAAAAAAATATTGACTACCCTGTTGCTCTAGTGGTAAATTATCGGGCAGTATACTTGTTTGCCAACTAAAAAAAGTGAGTACCTATAATTAAACTCAAAGTCATTTATTTATTCATTTAGATCAAAAAATAAAGTCAACAATTTTTTTTTCCTACAGCCATCGACAAAACAAATAAAAACGCTACACATTCCCTAAATTCCAACCAATAACAAGATCACTCGATCAGCATTGTTCAATATAAACCTATCACCTTACACGAAACTCCAAAACGTGAGCAATAATCAACAAAGCAACCATTACCGACGAGGTAATACTCAATCGGTAAACTGTATCCTTTCCGTAGATGCCAATTACGTGTGCTATAATCACGGAGATTCGCGAAAGGGTTCACACGAAGCTCAATCAAACTTTAGCAATCATCACGCCTATCTAATCTCAAGGGTAACAATGTAACCGGGATTGTATCCTCAGTGGCTAACATTATCTACTTACTTATTTATGTTTAATGGTAACCCAATGTCAGAACCACATAACCCTACTTTTATGGCCGCAACTTAATTATTTCGTAATAATTCTGTACCCAAATTTCAGAATATTTATTAGTAGATATAGGTACGTACTACGTCCGAAATATTTACATATAATATGGGTATTCTTTCCGATATCAAGACTGCTATAAAGCTTTCTTAGAAAAGGAGCGGTCTCCTTTTCTAAAGAGACCGCTCCTTTCCTTAGACAACTTATTAGCAGTGATAGAAGACAGCTGAAAAGCCGTATTGTATCTCGGTGAAAACCAAATTCACACTTTACAACAAAATACACAAACAATGAAATTATATTTAATATTTAAAAAAAACCTAAACTACTCAGTTGTGAAAATGACGACATATGTTTTATAATTACATAATATATCTAATAAGAACCGATGTATTATTTTAACAAATTAAAATTCACATTGTTACGCTATCCAGAATCGAACATACACTAAATGGATACAAATCGTTTACTTCCCCACTCGGCTAACCGCTTCTCATAACTTAAAATAACTCAAAACAACATTTATTCTAATTTTAACTTTAGGTCTTTCTACTGGTATGATGTAGCCGTTGAGTATGAAATTCAGACTTTCTATATACATACCAGACAGTTTTTTAATTTCCGGCAGCCCCGTGCCATCCCATCGCAACGAAAAAGTGTTAATTGAATATGAACTCGTGTTTGTTGAGATAGAAACGGATCTAAAAACGTTGTTTCTGTTGTTTCGTGAATAATAAATCAACAAGTGTTTCGAAACTCATACATTGTGAATGGTTTTTGAAAATAAACTATGAACCAATATCCGCACGAGATGTGCAAACAGTGTACGTGTTGTCCAGCTAAAAATAAGTGCGTGCAACGATGCCCGCGGCTCCACGAGCAATGTTGAATAATTATTCAAATAAGTACAGTAAAGGTAAACGCAGTCTGTTGTTTTGAATTTTGGCCTGGAAATAATAGGATCTTGCTTATATTCGTTGACAGTCGAAACGTATTACATATAGTCGATGCTTCTCATCAGTTGTAGTCAAAATTTAAAAAAAACTTTGGTTTTAAAGCTTTTGGGTACGCAACACGAAAGTTTTAGTAACTGCTTACTTACAGACGTGCTGTATGCTTGTTTGCCTCCAGAGAAGTATCAAAAGAAACCAAAAAATTCATATTATTTATATAAAATGGACTAAAACTGATATCTGTTGTCGAATTGTTTTCGTATGATAAACTTACCCTTTAGATATCAGCAAGGTATAGCTAAAAAACGCAGCGTAAATTTTCACAGACTATCACAAACGATATCTATTTATAACCACACGGTCACCACAATTGAGTGTTAAACAGTATACGTTAATAGAAATAGTACGCGAATAGAGATGGGAAAAGAAACAGGATATCTGAATAATTCATGGGATGAACAAATAAAATCGATCCCACAATCAAGCCGGCTCGGAAATGTTTAATTGAATTGTGATGTCGTATACAAAGAAAGGGTCGGTAAGCGTGAAAAGCAACTTGAGCCGGTGAATCGATCGTATAATCTAGTCTCACGAAAACCTTATAGTTTGTTGTCTTGTAAACTACTATACAACATTGTTTTAATTTCTGGCCATTTAGCCTATTACAGTCAGTGGATTGCAATAGGCTAAATGGCTAGAAATTATAGTCTAGCAGTGGCTGACATACGAGTAGACTTCTCCAAATGCGTTTAAGAAACGTTTTCCTACCTCAAGGATACGCCATTTTGAAGCTACTTCTGGTACTCTATAGGCTACGGCTACCGTATCTGCTTAACATCAGTCGGACCATATGCTTGTTCCCAAGAAGTCACTAAGCACAATCTTTAACTTTTCGCAGTGTATTCCACCCCAACAGTCTTATATGGTAGTATTCTATACCTAGCTGTCATATACTAACTAAATAGGTCGGTAGAAAATTTAATATACAGAGGCAATCCATAAAAAAATATTTTAAAGTTATAAATACAAATCCTTTGCATCCAGACACAGATCAAATAATTAGTGCTAATCACGCAAAAATTTGTCTTAATAGAAATTTATTTATGACTAGCTCAATCACTGCCACTAGACAATACAAATAGTAATATCTAAGGATTTTTTCTAAAAGAACATGGCTTTCTTACACCTCTTTCACCGAAATTAGTAGGTAATACTCACGCTATGCAAACTGCAATCTTCTAAGTAAGAAAGTAATATTTGTTATTCCATTAAACAGATGGATTGTAGTTGTGTTGCGACCGGGTGCGAATATTTATATCCTTAGAATTTGTAACTAATGGAGGCTGTCCGAGACGAGACAGTAGAAAGATGACAGCAGTACCCCCCAAGGGCAAGCTACTTCTTAGAAAAACGACATTAATATTCTACACAAACTGAAGCTACCGTGGTAGTGCTTTTAAGTTTATAGGACATCACACAAATTGAAGAATGCAGCCAGACGAAGAAATTAACTTTTTAAATTAACCTTTTCACTCGCTTGGTTGAGAGAGCAATAGAGGGGAGAAACTGCACCCCTAGTCTTTATATTCGCCGGTACCTACGCACTGATTAACAAGAATTTTATACTCGAATAAAACTCACGCAGATAAGGAATTAGATTAGTGATTTTTCAAGTGTTGCCAATAAGATAAAGTTTTATTATAAGTATAGAAACGAGTCTTTTTGTCTAGACTTTATAAATAACAAGTAGTAGTTAATGTCTGTGATTTAATTATTTAGGCTTTATAACACCATTATAATACATTCCACAGAAATAAGAATGAACAATGGGTGGCCTTATTAGAGCGATTGCAATGTGTGTAAATACGTTTTTTTCTACCTTAGTAACAAATAAGCATGAGGCCCGACTGGTGGTAAACAATTACCTTAGCCAATGGAAGCTTACGATATCAGAAACATTACCTACTCTCACGTTATCGACCCAAATCTTGTTTAATGTTATAGGTACCTAACTTTTTTTTAGGGGGAAATGAATTACGCATACCGCTCCGCTCAGGGAAGCTGGGCGGTTATGTCGGACTCTCCGGCCTAGAGATGATGATCGGCATACCGACTAAAAATCTCCCCTGTGCCTTCGCGGGTGGACCACCGGAACCTGATATGACATCAGTGGTCCACCAGACTACTTAACTAGGGACAGCGTCCGAGTGCACTGGAGATGCTGTCCCATCACGACGTAATAGATAACTCTAGGATGAGAACCACGTTATTTTAAAAAAAAATTTTTAAATAAGCAATATCTACAACCTTATTCATCATCATCATCATCGTCGTTAATTCGCTGCTGAAGATCGCAACAATATACGACGCGTCTCCAAGCTATGCGGTCTTCTGAAGTGTGGACCGCAGGGTACATGCTACCTCCGAACGCCTTCTTAATGACGTCTGGTCATCTTGCCAGCGCTCTGCCTTGAGCGCGTTTACCTTCCACTCGGTCCAGAATCAAAAGCTTTTCCAGACGATGCTTAGGTGAACGCGTAATATTTCCGAAAAATCTAAATGCACGCTTTTGCAAATCGTAGATAATCTCTTTGGGATGTTGAGTTCTTGCAGACCTTATTAATTAATCTAACAGAAAAGCCAATAAATTTATCGACCCAGGATTCACACACCTACAATTCGTCGCAAACATTAGCACAAGCTTGGACTGACTTAGACTGCCTTGGTGGTCCAGTGGCCCCAGTATGCGCCTGCTGTGCACGAGGTTGTAGGTTCGATTCCCATACAGGACAAAACTTTGTGTGACCCACAAAGAGTTGTTTTGAGTCTGGGTGTAATTTGTGTCCGTTAATTGTATGTTTGTAAAGTCCCCCGCGACACAGAGCTTGTTCTCTAGGGCGGGAGTTGTCTTTTTTTTAAAAAAAAAGCTTATGCAACGATCAACAAACGCTTTTATATTCTTCCAAATCACATTCAGTTCACCGAACTTATACCGTACCTTTCCAATACAAAGCTCGGGTAGTCAAAGGCCTAATTGGGAATTGTTTGTACGAACTTTGACACAGGTTACTAGCTATATAAACAAGTGTGACAAGGCAAGTTCTGCAACGTATAAATCATTTGAGCTAAATACCTTAATCAATCATGAGAACTGTCTGCTTTAACCTAGATCTAACTGTAATTTAGTGCTAGACTTCGATTTGTTTGCTCGTTTAGTTCCTTCGCAATTAGCTTGTGTGTATTATGTTTCTGATATGAAATAAATAAAGCAAATACACCACTAAAGGTCATAAGCTCCAATAATAGACACTTAAATAAAAACTATTGAAATTAAAATTTTATATAATAATAATATTTTGGGACAACTCACATAACGCCACCTGATCCCAAACTAGGCATAGCCTGTACTATGGTAACCAGATAACTCATAAACATACTTTCATATTTCTAAATACATACGTATTATATAGATAAATTTCACCCAGACACAGAACAAACAATTTTGCTCATCTCACAAATATTTGTCCTGGGTGGGAATCGAACCCACGACCTCCGGCGTAGCAGTCAGAGTCACTAAGCACTAAACCAACAGGCCAGTTACATCTATATGAATAAAAATAATATAGGTAAGTAGGTATGCATGTTCTTATTTTTATTTATTTATTGCGATGAAACTACAAAATTTTCTGACTGTTTCTGATATATGAATGTAAGTACCTACCTATATTAGTTTTTAAAATATCTAAACATCTATACTTTTAAATTACTATGTATTATTAATTATTAATTTCATAAAACATGTTAAATAATACCCTAAACTATTTTTTATCAGAATTATATCCATAATTTGTTAGTACAGACTTATATATAGAAACATTTAAAAAAAGGAACAAACAAAAAACTATCTTACATTAAATAACTAATTAACACAAGATTTAAATTGCTACAAAGACGTATTTCATCTAAGGGCACGACGCGTCTAAGAATAAGACACAATGTTTCTTTCTAATGTGTCTGATAAGCTGTCAGTTGTAGGGTTAACAAGATTGTTTCAGTCTACAAAAAGCTCATTAGCAGCTAGACAAGTTGAAGAACTATACCTATATAGGACCTTTTATTTATGAAACAACGAAAATACGTTCCTTCAAAAATTTAGTTTGCTATCTATATTATTACTCATTATAAACACCTATACATATTGATAGTTGTCATTTTTGTGTCATTGCGGGTTGTGAATTCGATTTCAACACGAGTTAAAAATTGTATAATCAACAATATGGATTTCTTCAAGAAAGGAGTTATAAGGTTTTTAAAGGGTCGGCAACGCGCGAGTGATACCCCTGGTGTTGCAAGCGTCCATAGGCTACGGTAACTGCTTTCCATCAGGCGGGCCGTATGCTTGTTTGCCTACTTGGTAGTAGGTACAAAAAAAAAAAAAAAATGATTGTTTCATGTTAGGATGTACTTTATGCCCGCGATAACCTACTAATTACGACAGTTGTTAAAAAATACTGATTTCATAGGCCTGCTTTTTTTAAAACTCTCTAACGTTGCCTTTAACATAATAACACCGTAATGTTCGATAAGTCGCCATCAAATCACAGAGGAACTCCAATATTTTCCCGAAACGATTTTCCCTGAAGCGTTCATCCCAATAAAAGACAACATAAAAACCAAAACCCCTAAATATACCCGCCAATTGATACGTACATATAGCAGTAAAGTAAGAGTGCCAACAGCAGATTTATACGGCGCCGAGTGCGTGCTTTAATAAAAAAAAAATCACAAAGGTAATTCGCACGACAAGTTATTACCAACCTAGGAAATATATATGGTTCTCATATTCTCGTATGAATAAACGACAGCCATTTTTAGTCTAGTACGCCAACTTAGTGTGATGATTTATCACGGGCTATGTTTAAAGTTTTGTGTCAGAAATATTAACGTTTTGTTTTATATCTTATATCTAGCGGAACATCCTGGCTTCGCATGGGTGGATATTTATTTAGTTTTCGTAGGGTATTTAAAAAAAATTAAGTTTTGCCTTTGTTATTAGCTGATTATGTAACTTTTTTTATAGGTGAAAGAATTTAAAAATAGGTCCAGTATTTGTTGAGATTTTCATTACAAACAAAAATACAGATCTTT
Organism: Trisateles emortualis; assembly: GCA_947095525.1. NCBI lineage: Eukaryota > Metazoa > Arthropoda > Insecta > Lepidoptera > Erebidae > Trisateles > Trisateles emortualis. Next base: position 10,261,475 of record OX352736.1, on the reverse strand, counting down.
TATCTTTATAATATTAGTATAGAGAGTATAAATACCATTTGGGTAATTCTAGTTTTGAACGATTATGTAGAATTTTTTTTTTAGAGAGATAAACAATTTAAAAACTTTGTATGGTGATCGTGGCTTAAAGTATGTCGATGTAGATGGTACGTCCTTGCCGGTCCACCAGCAGAGACTTGTTCAGTAAGTCAAAACTGTCAGAATCACGCGCCGGCCGTACCGCGCGCCGCTGGCCGGCCGGACGGACACTGCCACGCCCATGCTCGTATTTCACAGACAGCCTTATAAACAACTTTTAAAATGGATTGTATAAATTATTTTGATCATATTTTATTACTAAAATATTAAGATCTGCCATGATATAAAAAATCTGCCTAAAAATCCGTTCTACGGTTAAACCACCGCGGTTTTAAATCGCGTGATTTAGTGCTAATAAGACATTTCCCGTACTAGAAAACAAGCCATGTGTCACAGGGAATTTTTGCAGACATAAAATGAAATATCCACAAAATGGTTGATCTCAGTCTGGCTGTACTTTATGTCCAATAATGGTTACATATGTTCGTAAAGTCGCTGTGTCGCGGGCGGCGTGTTCCCTAGTGCGAGAAATGTCTACAAAAATATATTCAAAAATATATATTCACCGTCTCAAAATACGTTTAGACAGTAAATTATTTATCTGTGGGTGACACAAATATATGACCCGTCAAACCCATCACATTTAACATGGTATTAGTGGCAAAGTGACCGACCAAATATTTCTTTAAAAAAATGCATAATAATGATGATGAATACTACATTATTAAGCATCCTTAAAGTCTCTAGTACCTATTGTGGGCAGGCACATTAAAGTTGCGAGCGAGCGTTTACGTCAAATTACACTAAAATGAACAAAGTAGTTTTACACATAAAGTTTTTAGATTCATCTACATTACCAAGAATACGACGTAATTTACAAAATACGAGCAAATAGTAATACCCAGGCATAACTAATATACAATAGACACAATAATAATAGCAACTCTATGTACTGCTGCTGGGCACGGGTCTCCTCTTCCCAATAAGAGCTGGTTTGGGCCTTAATTCACGTACGCTGGCCCAATGCGGTTAGGTGAATCAGATATGCCGTTAAAACTTATTTTAAGATATGTAAGTTCCCGACGACCTGGTAAAGGTTGCAGGCAACTAATGGACAAGGTCGGCGGCTCAGGACCGAGAGTTGTTGAAATCCTTGGGGGAGGCCTATGTCCAGCAGTGGACAGTAGTAGTCTTTTGGCCGAGAATAATGCTGTAAGTTTATCACGATGTGTTCCTTCACAGCAGAAGTTTGTAAAATTACACTAAAATGACTAAGTAGTTTTTACCTAAAAAGTTTTTATTTACACATAAAGTCCCTAGAAAACGAGTATTATTACAAAACTATGAGCATTTACAGAAACTCCCAGATACAACTTGCTAACAACCAAATACATATGTAAAGAATAATCAAATTAGGCAACATGGGCGCTGTAAAGAGTCTCTCAAATTCGCCACAAACGTTGTAAAATGTTAATTTTCTATTATAACGACAAAGTTCGGAACATCGACACTGGCTCGCGACCCGTGCCACCTCACCGACACATCTTCATTAGCCTGCCCGTAATGTCACTCTAGGGAAATAATATCACGTTATAACCTGCCTTTATAATAAACATACTTTCTACAGACATGTTTAGCTCGCCAACATCCACAATACATTGAAAAATTATTATGTTGTTTTGACTTTTCGACTGAGTAGCTTATCTAAATCATACTTTTTCACTCTGGTAGAATTTTATTATAGACAACTCACGCATTAAGATAATTTAATTGCGGTTTTCATTTCTCACAATTTTTATGTCTATTGTATAAAAACCGATGCAAATAACACAATACTTTCATGAAAAAGAAAAGTATAATTCTTATAGTAACTATTTCATTTTTTTTAAGAGAGGTTGGTGCCTATACTTTCAGATGAAAAGATAGTTTAAAATTCAAACTAACCACCCTTGCACAAACTACTAAAATTATTACCCTTATTCCGTAAAAGAAAAATACGAAGGAAATGTGTCGACACGAAGAAGTGATGTAGTATAGATATAGGCAGTTTTGAAGGCAGAATGTTTTAACTTTTGGCCGGATCCGCTGTTGGCAGGGGATCCAGATAATGTCACCATAACAGATTATGTCTTGGCACCAACCGAGCACTATGAATGTTCAAGATATCACAAAGAGGGTATACTTATGTGAGGATTGTTTGCATAGTCACTACTTACAAATAACTGATTCCTTTATATTTTAGGATGTAAGTTTCATTGTCTTTTTAACTGACTTTATAATAGGATGTTCTCTTTATTTTAAAAAAATGTTTACTTTTATCACTATATTAGCCTTTACAAACATTAATAAAAAAAAAAAAAATGATTTATTTCCATTAACTCAACTTAATCTAATTACAAGATTGTTGGAGCACTCCCTTTAGGCATAACATTGCCTGTGTTAGGAGGCCCCGCTCTTCCACATTTCAGGTAACTACTGATTAAACAATTTTTATTTATTTCGTTTGAAAATTAAACTATTATATTGTACTAAAGTAACATGCGGGCGTGCGTATGTATGTATGACAACATTAAATCATGGACACAAAGAATACCGAGACTTTTCTTAGTTTGTATTTTTTTTTATCACACACTAGATTATGTCGCGGGGGTCTTTACAAATATACAATCCATGTGCATAAAGAACAACTATTTGAAAGAAGCATGCATGCACACGCACACAGCCAGCCATGCATGCACGCAGGCAAGTATGCATACACGCGCGCACACATTAATACACATTTAGTGTGAAATTTTAAAACTAAATCTGTAAACGATAATAACAAAATTACGTAGAAAAATGTAGGAGACATATTAGTAATTTTACAGATTTAGCAAAATTTAATATTAGCTCTGTCATGCTCCGTCACGTATAAAATTAACCACGATAAAATCTATCACAGAATCATAACTTTCAATAGTCAGATCGCCGCCAGTTTTTAATAAGAGTAGATAATATAATTATAGCAAATATTAATATTTTATTAAATGCCTAAAAATCTTCATAATCATTTGTGGATAATTAGTTAGTATACAGTTTTTATGGCTATGTTTTAATTAGGTATGTTTGATAAAATTTGGTATATAGGCGTACAACTTTATAATATATCATTTGTAAATCATTAGTCTTAAAATTAAAAATGTTTGCGTTCTAAAATTGTGTTTTGATAGACATAAACGGGCTTATAATAGGAATTCTAAAGCCCGTTTATTATGCAATGTTACATAAACGGAATAGACGTTATAATACCATCGACGATGCACTCCCGTCTAGTTAATTATCTTATATACATCAAACTCTGTGTATAATGTAGGTATTTATATTTTTTAATATTATAATACAAAATAAAGTTGAAGCGAATGCCTGATGCTTTCCATCCATGTTAACCTACCATAGCAGGTGTACCAAATTTTTTTTCAATCTTTGTACTCATATGTCTCCATTTTCAGCATCAATCAGCCTGATTTAGTTCACTGCATATGCTTACTAAATTGCTTCACAACATCTAGACTACCGCTCCTTATTGCTATTTTGATACTAACTCCTTACTGCTAATTAAAAATTTAGCCCGCATGTTAGCCCGAGTTAGCGCGGTACCAATTCTTTGGATGGGATGGGGTATCTGTTCTAGTATTATATTACCTGCGACCGCGCGCGCCGGTCCTAAATAAAAACGGATAACTTAAAAAAAATTAAATTCTTAACTTATCTGATTCAAAATCTTTGGTTTTAAAATATGTAGATAAATACAGGTAGGCAATCTACAATATACAAATCAGATAAGGTACCAGAGTCCTCAAGAATTGATTTTTTTAGAAAATACTGAATATAATAATATATTTTGGGAATTTGGTAATTGTTTAACCTTACGAAAACTAATAAAATATATTCATTATTTCTGAAAAAAAATACAAGAGCGACCCTGCTACCTTATCTGTTTTGCATATGTACCTATAATAATGGTATACAACTATATTTAGCCCGTATTCGAGATATAACATAACTTTATACATAATTGAAGTAATAAATCCTGAGGGAGTGGGCAAATCACGACTTATTGCCGCCACTTCCCGCTCGAGACGACAATTAAATCAACCTCCAAAGGCACGTCAAATTGATCTAACGTGCTATTCGCAGTAGGTCACACCTGACCGGGCCTGGGTATTAATACACCTAGGTATATACATTTCCGAACTGATAATAATTTAACTATACTAACTTTTAAGCTATTGCCTAGCTTCTATCGCGGGCCTTGAGCGTGGAGACCGAATCCAGAAATTCCGTAAAGAAAATAACCTAACACCCCCCACTCCGACCGGCGGCGGCACAGCGGTGACACTTTTTTTAATGACGAATTCTCTAAACGGTCAATAATAATATGTCAAATTTGCGTAAGGAGGTTTTGATCTAAGAGAATAAAAAATAAGTAAAGAATAAATTAAAGGTCAAATAGTAGCCTAAAATTTAATGAATTATGGTTGAATTTCAACCACGGGCGATCACTAGCATTTAAAATATCTAGAGATGTAGTATTGATAATATCGAATTAAAAAATATCGATTAAATAATTTAAACAATATAATTTACTTTGAAGTAAGAATCGATTTCACGATTAACTTTGGAAACAAAAATAAAATCAGCAAACAAAGGAAAAAATACTGCAAAAATAAAATAAATAAATAATTATAATTGCATAAGTTGATAAAAATGCAATAGCTTTACCGCGGCAGTCCCCAAGTGCCACACGTCTTTTTTTTATACTACTTGGGTGGCAAACAAGCATACGGCTCGCCTGATGTTAAGCAGTTACCGTAGCCTATGGACGCTTGCAATACCAGAGGTATCACTTGCGTGTTGCCGACCCATTTCTTCACACCAGACTTTGATGTAGATGAGGTCCAAACTTAGAGGTTCTACGGGTACGTAGCCGACTTGAAAATGGGGTATACCTGGGATAGGAAAACGTTTCTTTCAAAACGCATCCCAAAATGAGCGCTGTACTCACACACAGGAACACAACTACACCGCTGTGTTAAGTTATTAGGTTGTGGTATTCTGTAAGGTGGAGGTCCTTTCCCAGTCGGGCTTGCTCGCTAATATGGTGCCCTACCTCTCTTAATCTTTTTGGTGCTTTATCTTACTATTGTGTTAATTCATAAAAAAATATATATCCATATTTTTATTACATTCTTAGCACAATTTAGGAGAGGTAGGGGCTCACATTGATGGTGTAGATGTTTTCCTCTTCGTGAGTAGGTACACTTCGATCGATAGGATTGAGTTTCAAAGAAACGTTTTCTTATTTCCAATATCACTATTTTTTTCTTTTTTAGTAAATCTAAATATAGTTATAATGTATTAGATAGATGCATAAAAACTAATGTAGGTATATAATAAATAACAAAAATCACAAAACTCTAATTTTACAACTTTTTGGATCGGCAATACGCAAGTGGTGCCAGACATAGGTATAGGTAGACATTACAAGCATCTTTAGGTTAGGTACTTCAGATAAAATTAATCAAAAATAAATTTTGCTGTTTATGAATTTATATAAATTACAAACATCGGACAAATAGCTGCCAATTTGCCTAAGGGATTCTGTCACTAAGTATAAACTAATGAAAAGAACTGACAAGAATAACAGGATATTCTTTTTAATCGCCAGATTATAATAATTTACATTTCATGTAATATTTATAATTATTAATAATTAAAAAATGAATACAGTTCAAAATAAATAGAATGAGGTTAAACAAATCCGACGAACAAAAAATGCAGAGAAAACTATCCTAATGCATATTCATATTTTATTCTATGAATGAGATAGCGCTTTCTAAAATATGTTAGTTGAGCATAATCCGGTTAAGTGCAAAAGACGGGGAATGCTTCCAGGTGTGCCGAGGGAGGCAGCGACGGTCTGTGGCCCAGACCGCGTATAATTGAGGTAATAAATCCGTGCAGGACGACTTATGTACCCGGTTCGGCCCCTTAACAACGAGATGCGACAATTAAATCACGATAAATCATGGAATACCGCTAATTACAAGACATTTTATTAGGTAAAAAGAAAAGGTCAAATATTATTGTTTATTGCGTTTTTTCGTTTTTAGATGTGCTATTATATAAATAACTATAGGCTTGTCCCGGTTTCGCACGAGTGGACATTTATCCCATAATTTATTTTCAATAAAATATAAGCTATGTTATCCGCTGATAATGAAGCTTTCAAATGGTGAAAGAATTTTTAAAATCGGTCGTGTAGTTTTTGAGTTTATTCGTTACATACAAAAATACAAATATTTCCTCTTTTATAATATTATTAGTGTAGAAATATCCTGATAGTACATATTATGTATGTTATTATGATTTGATCTTCAGGTAGGAAAAAATGTAAATACATTACCTGCCTGCGTTAATCTTTAAGTAACAGTCAAATTAACAAAAGGGTTTCCCAAAGGAGATATCAGAATTGTTTCACACAGATGTTATATCAAATAAGTAATATCGTTTAAAATAGAGGTATATTATAATTATAGCTTAAAACTCAGCTCAGGACAGTTTTCTCCACCAGTTTCCTCTCAAATACAAAGGAACGAGAAGTCTACGCTGCTCAAATATAGCAGGAATCTTCTCATACCTCCAGGAGTATTCTCAGGCATGCACGCTGCAGTTTAATTGCTTCACATTATTCGATGAAACGATAGATAATTAATTTTTAATAAGTACATTTCTCCGACAGCTTACCTTAGCAGTCTAGTGGTTTTTCTTGTTTGTTGTTGTGACGTTTATCTCAATCGCGCTACTACATTTTCTTTTTGTATCGAAGCAAAGAGCCGTAACTAGTGTGTAAAACGGCATTACCACGCTTGCAGAGCATTTGCATCGATAATATAATAGAATTTCTATGATACAGTTGCAGTGGGTTTGCATCGATAATAGAATATCTATGGTATGGTATATGCTTTGGGCTATGGTATCGGCATGCAAAAATACGTAGTATTTAAAGATTAATAGCTGGCAACTGAACCGCGTTCGAAATCTTCAAATCGACTAAGCACTTCGTATTTATTTTGATCGATGCAAAAAGTCGTTATGTGTACAGCATCTTATGACAACAAACAGTTGAATAAAATGATATGAATATCAAATTTTCGAATAAATGATGGGAACAGACATAAAGTCATGCATGCAGTAAAAGTCACTTTATTTTCGGGCGCTGGTGTCATTAAGGCTACGGTGAGTCGTAACCCTTGATGTCGGTCGTAACTTGTTTATAGTAACGCCTTAAATTAGAAAACGGTAGGTATGCATAAATTACGAACTCAGCAAAGAAATCGTACAAAATACCATTCGAGATTAAAATGTAATTGCTTTCGGATCTTATCTCTGACTCGCAATAAAGACTGGAGTATTAAATAAGCGTGTAAAGCTAAGCGCACATTAGAGCCGGGTTTGACCGGACCGTAATGTATTGAAAAAAGCTAAACCTATGTAAAACGCAAGGCAGAATGCAAGGCGTAACAACAATGATGTAAGCTAGCTATTTAAATTAAATCCACGTTACGACATGGCGTGCATATGCAACGCAACGCATAAAGCGCTATGATCTCGTACTTCGCACGAACGGCTTTCTACAGATACTTATTATTTTTAGCTGTGGTCGTCGTCATTGATAGTCAGTCTTGAAAAGTCTCGATTTTGTATATAAGATTTTTTTAAAAAATAGGATATCAGTCGGCTCACTCTAGTATGTGCGCTGGTCCTTAAACAAGCGTATAACAGGTATGTGTATTGGGGAAATATAGCTCCTTTTTATATAAAAAAAACCCTTAGACAGCCTTTTGCCGCCAAATTCTTCTTTAGATGAGAAAAAACAAAAGCTTTATTGGGTCTTTGACTACACCTTCGTCAATGTCAATTAATAATGCTAAGTTTTCTCTTAACGCTAAGTAATGAAATCAGGGGCTCTAAAATATAAAATTTATCAATTTAAACTGTAAATTTGATCATTATTTATAAAATAGTACCAGCTTGTAACTTAATTTATTATCCAATATTTAATATATTTGAAATACAAGTACCTAACTGTTAAACGGTTTCATTGAATTGTTTGAACTATTCAGTGTTTTGAGATAAAATATTGTAATGACTTAGTTGGATGATTGCTACTCTTAAAGTCAATGGTCTTATATGTATTATATATACGAGCGATGACAATTCATATTCGGAAAATTCGTCGCACTCGGACGTCGAAGGCACAAAATTTCCGATTATAAGCGCACATTTTTGATTCAATTATGAAGGTTTACTTTGAACTTGCAAGTGGCAAGGGGATGACATAATTAATTCCCTAAATGAACAATAGCATATCAAGCAGTTTGATTCAGATAATATTATTTATCAGATTTATAAGCTTAGCTGTGCCTGTTCTAAATTTAATTTTTATTAACTTTTTTTATTATTTTTTACACACACACACACATATTAAACTATTATTACAGGTACATACTACCCCATCCAATAGCCTACTTTTATCGCAAATTTTGAAAAGCTGTAGATAAAAAATGTTTATCATCTGACCCCAACGACAATAAAAATTATTACCCGCTTTTTGTTGGACAATTTCTCTCTTAAAAGGGTATACATTACTTAATAAATATAGGTTTATTATATATTGCTAATTATTATATTTGGATATAGTAGAGGGCTGTAATCTTTAGGGCTAAGGCGACTAATACACATAACTAAAGCGCCCCAGAAACGAGTTTTCAGTGTGTAAGCACTAAGACTATTTTTTGGAGGGCTCAACTAAATAGATAGAGTAAACTATAGTAAATAGTGATCATATGAATTAGTAAGTATTTTTTTCTGGCATTACGTCCTGTATCACATGTTTGGTCGCAGCATAGTGTTAAGTACCCAGGGTTATCAAAAGCAAAATATATTTTCAATCCGACTGATAGTTTCAGAAATAAGCGTGTTCGAACATACTTACTTACTAACTTATCTTTTCAGCTTTATTGGTATAGATGTGTTGATTTAAATATTGATTAATTAAGTATACTTAGTTAAAATATTTAACCATAACTTTACCTATTCTTGTATAGAATCTAAGTCCAAACGCTAATCGGCATATAGTTATCTTGCTTAAATCTTAATTTATTTTAAGAAACCATATATTTTCTCAGTAAGCGATATTGTAATATCTTTTGAGAAATAAATAATCTTTAACCACAGATATATTTTCATCCAAAATAACTACACGTTAAAATACGCGTTCACGCTCTAACGGATCAGTGTATAATCCACCTAAACACGCTAATTTTCATCACTTTCACATACGAATGTAATCAAGTACTTTACGAAAAGCTAATTTACTAAACCCATTTGTGTTATCATTAGTACATTAATATGCTCTACCAATTTTAATGAGCTGCTTGCTTACCTGGTTTAGTAGAGGTCCAAACAGGAAACGGGACCCACGGGTAACTTAGAAACCATTTCGGTTCTCATTTAGATACCGTGGTGGGTATAACGCAGGTATATAAGTACGCGAATTATAAGTGATATTATGGTAAGTCCAGTGTTCGGTTTTCGCGTAGGGTAGTGATTAAATTATTCTATCTTGTGTTTTTGTATTACATAGGTGGCAAATAAGCATATGGTCCGCCTGATGGTAAGCAGTTACGCCTATGGACGCTTGCAAGGCCAGAGGCACAACCCGCGCGTTGCTTGCCCAGAAATGTTAATACCAGGGTTTTGTGATGCAGTATCTCTAGGATAGGAAAACAGCTAAAGAGCGCTGTTGACTTGTACTCACTCACAGGAACACGACTAGCGGTGTAGTCGTGTAGTTATTTCGCTCTGGTCTTCTGTGGGGTGGAGGTCCTTCCAATCCGGTTTGTTCCCTTGTATGGTGCCCTACAAATTCTCTTAAATGTAAAATGTGTCTAGTGTTATATGACAATGGACTCACAATATAGATAGCAAAACATTGACAAAAGTTTTTTTCTGTACCTCTGCTTTCTCTTCGGAAATAAAAGCGTGATTTCTGCCACGATTTTTTTTGAAACTATATATTTCATAAGAAAGCTATATTTTTCCTTAAACACATGATGACATAGACATAGATGACGTATAAGTAAATACTTATTTGAAAGTAACATTGTTTCCTTATTCAGACAAAGATAATAAACATCATCATTATTTTTGGCAAAATACTTACACAGTTTTGGTTCAACTTGGATTTTGCGTAAATCATACGATGCAATGCGACTACATTTATTGATATTAGTGTTACGAGGTTCAAAGTTATCTTACTAAAAGCGTAACATCTATCTGCTATCAAAATGTTATACAAATTGACAGAAGTATATTGTTGTGAAAACGCTTAAGGCGACTATTAGATGGACATCACAAGGCGCGAGTCACACAGTCACATCCGCCTGCTGAATCAGTGCACCAGTCTCGCTGCCTCGAGCAACATCGGATGGCTATAGAGTACTAAATAAATACTTTTTCATTTTAGTGGCAGGCCACAAGATATACCTAGATTTCAACCAAGATTAAACAAAATATGCCTTTATTGCTGATTAACAATAAATTATGTTTATAGTTATTGCTTATCTCTGATGATCGGTGCTTTAACAGCTTGTCCTTCAATATTAGCTTGTTTTATAGTACTTAGAAACAAGCATACAGCTCTGCTGATGGTGAGCAGTAACCGTAGCCTATGAATGCTTGTAATATCACTGGCCTGTTCTCAACCGAAACACACACCAGGGTTTCATTAAAAACGCATCCCTAAATAAACGCTGGAAACCTGAACTCACACGCAGGAAAACAACTTAGTACACCGCTGTGTGTTATTAGGCTGTGATCTTTTGTAAAATATAATTCCATCCAGTCGGGCTTATCGGGACAATCCCACCCACATGCCCACCGCTGTTACTTCTGTGAGCCAGGCAGGATTAACAGCGGAGTAACCAACTGATACACCGAGTTTTGACACTTAACGGACAACTAAACCTACTGTCTGGACCGCGCAACGAATTTGATCAGAAGTAAATAGGATAGGATAAGGAGGAGTTAGAAAGAAAAGTTCCATCTAGTCGGGCTTGCTAATTTGTGGCCTATTCTAAAGACTTCCATTGTTCTCAGTCTATTGCAATTCTTATCGATTCGAACAGCAGTTTTGAATGCCAGCCAACACAAAATAAATCCACAAAATGTATATGAACTCAGTAAACATTCAATATAACTAATCCGATAGAACTGTAGACTTAAGATTTATACCTAGAACTATTTAGAGTTAACGACTAGAATATCTTAACGCGTTAGATAAAGCGAAGAAAAGCAGAAGTCAACTCCTAAGTTACAAACTTCACCTGTTGACAAAGTTACTGAATTCAACCGACTAGTCGCACTGAATTGCAGATAATATTAACTTTGGAACGTAGTTGAGGTTGGATTTTTACTTTATTTATGCTTAAAACATTCGATCTGGATGGATATTTGCCGTGGCATCTTAAAATAGTATGTATTAGAAATGTCTTTGTAGTTAATTTGACTGGCCTGTTGGTCGAGTGGTTAGTGACCCGGATTGCTATGCTGCAAGTCATAGGTTCGATTTCCACACGGGACAATAACTTTGTGTGATCCATGTTTGTCTGTGTGATCCATGGGTGTAATTTGTCTCCGTGAATTGTATGATTGTAAAGTCCCCGCGACACAGGGCTTGCTCCCTAGAGTAGGAGATGTCTTTAAAAAAAATGCGAACGTTTGAATGGAAGGATGAATGGTTGTTTGTTACTCAATCACGCCAAAACGACTGAACGGATCTAGATAACATTTGGCACAGACATAGAATATAGTCTAGAATAGCACATAGGCTACTTTTCATCCCGAAAAAAGTATCCGTGATAGTGAAAACTATCATTAGATATTTACGTTAACCCAATGAAGACAGTTGTGTCAACCGCTGGGACAGAGAACATGATTGTGCGTCGCCGTCATGTTGTATTTGCTGTTCCATCTTATGTGTGAGAAGAATAAATTGAAGAGAGACCACAGCTTTCGCACACACTTTTGCACAGGGACTATAATTTATGTCCTGCAATCTCTGATGAGATTGGCCACCGTAGCCAAAATCGGTCTGGAAGTATCAGTCAATCAATCAGCCTGTTTCAGGCCACTGCTGGACATAGACCACCCCTTATTTACGCCACTACATCCAGTCTAATATCAAAAAAATAACCTATAAAACTATAACTTCTCGAAAAACAAGGGGTACATTGAAACATTCGGTACTCGGTTAATGTTTAAGATAGAGAGGTTCGCGAGGCCCGTGTCCGGTTTCCGGCGAGCTCCATCCCTCCGACGATTCAATTTAGTCCCGTGACAAACTCCATTGATTGTTTCGATATTCCGGTCACAAACGGTGGAAGCTCTTACAATTTTTCTAGTTTTATAAGGACAGATTTTATTATATTTAGTTTGTTATACGTGGGCGCTTAAGCTCTTATGTGCCTATTTATTATATTAAGTAAACTCAATGAAATGTTCGGAAAACTTATACTGTTTATTATTGTTCTGAGAAATAAAATTTGATTGCTGATAAATTTTATTGTTGTTGAGGCTTGACATAAGTTGGGATAATAAAACAGATAACCTTAATATATAAAGAAAGAAAGGTTTTTAACCCATTATGTCAGCCGGCTGATTCTTTAAGAAACAGCGATGGCAAACTGACAGTTGTGATCGCAAACTGACAGTTGTGATTACTCGATGACGGCACAATCTATTGACTAAACGTCAAAAGGGCTCTTACGGAATACCGATTTTCAATCTGACAGCCAGATTTTGCTCGGTTTTTGCGGTGGCTCGGTTTTTACTCTGACGGAATACCCCTGCCGAACCGAACACAACTATACCGCTGTGCGTAATTATTCTGCAAGGTGGAGATCCTTCACCAATCGGGCTTGCTTGCTGGTATGGTGTCCAACCTCTCGTAAAACTATTAAGCTACTATTAATTCATTACAAGCTGCACGTCCCGACTTCGCACGGGAGGACTTTTGTATAGTTGTCCCATCGGACCCCATTTTTTTTTTCAATAAAATATAGCATATATGTTACCCGCTGGTAATGTAGCTTTCTAATGATATTTTTGAATAAATATATAAATGAATAATTTTTGAGTTTATTCGTTATATAAAAAATACAAATCTTTCTTCTTTGTAATATTAGTGTAGATTAATTTATTTATGTATTCTTTCTTAAAAAGTTTGCCTTAATTGTATTGGTGTAAAACTTGGTGGTTGTTCAAATAAATAAATATTAAGAGTTAATTTAAAGAATGGCCTACAGGGCACAGACGAATTGCCATTCAAGGCGGCAATGATCGTTTTTGTGGTGTTAGGTAGGTCGACAGCCGCGACGTGAACAAAATCGACAATGTTGAATCTTTCATTTATCGTAAAACGTTTGTGTTTTGTCTTGTAACTAACATCTCTATCTTTGTATGTAAAAACATGCGGGGCAGTCTTTGGGGACTGCATATAAAAACTAAGTTACTTGTAAATTGTATCGTCGTTATTAGATTATTATTTTTGAATATGGAAAGCGTTTGGTGACGATGATGAGAGTTCCATGATCTTTGTTCACCCAAAAAGTGCTCAACGCGCATAAAAAATGTTCACTTTAAAAACAACTCCTATATAATATTATGTTTGTGGAAGCAAACCTCAAAAAGAGGTCATGCATTTGTTATTAAGTGATAAGCTATTTATTTATAAATAAATAAATAAATAAGTATTATTAAACTTACGGGGTCATGACATTCGGTGTTTCACATTTCTGAATCATTAACGCACTTGTCAATAAGAGCCAAAACCAAGCATTGCCGGCTTTAGCAGGTGAATTTATATATTTTAAATACATTATCATGATAATAACATATATGACATTACATAATAATACGTGCCTTTTTAGTTTCATATATAGAATAATCTATGTTACTGCACGCGCTTTTTAATCGTTACCTTGACAAAGCTGAATAATAATAATAGTCCGATAGACTATGAGTGTGCTACTGTATTGACGTACACAGTATTACACTATAATAATTTTATTGTGTCCTGCGTAGTTGGCTGATCTCCGTTAAGGTCTATAACCTTAAGCAGTCTGTCTCTATTATCTACATTATATGAATGTAGATAGACAAAGTCAAAAGTTTCATTGATTTCTTTTGTTTAATATCATATACATATATAATATATAGTAGATAGCTCGTTTATATAGCTAATAATAATAGACGAGCTTTAAAGTTAACATTTTTATTTTAAGTAACAGTAAAATGGTTTTTTTTGAAGTGAAAACTTCTTTTATCACGGTACGCATATTTTTAGATGTGATATTATCTCTGGATTCGCGAGACGCTACGAGACGCAGCTTGACATATCCGAAATATCTTTTTTCGACTGTCACGTTATTAAGCAAAGAGGCGATATATGCATGTACATATAGCCAACCGCGGACGCGTCTAGATAGATAAAAAAAAACATTTATTGCTATAAAATTTACAACAACTGTTTTGCCTAGTGTTTTCACTTCTGTCGGCACTCCTGGAGTGTTTTTTTTTATCTAATAATAATTTAATAAATTTATTGTCAAATTTCGACCGCGAGGTAACCTAGTTATTTATATTATTTATCTCGCAAATTACCACAGCAGAACATATTTTGGAGTCGATACCCACACGGGCCAAAATAATATACATGATCTACAATATTAATAATGATGGAAATCGTTTAAAAAAATACTATAAATACCTAGTTAGTAATATGACATCGGTACTACATGTGTATCGAAAATCATTAGCTTTGTAACCTTGTTGAGGCTTGAGTAGCACTTTGCCTATATTAAGTCGTATTTAGAAAGTAATATTGCTATTATGTGACCTAGATTCCAACTAGGTAACAAATTATAGCACTGAAACGAAACAGCAACAACTTAAAAGGGAAAGTGTTTTAAAAACTCACACGTGACAGACAGACGGACACACACCGGGGTGAACCCATAAGTTTTTTTTTTTTTTTTAAAGACAGCTCTCGCACTAGGAACAAGCTCTGTGTCGCGGGGGACTTTACAAACATACAATTAAAGGACACAAATTACACCCAGACTCAGAACAATTCTTTGCGGGTCACACAAAGTTTTGTCCTGTGTGGGAATCGAACCCACAACCTCGTGCACAGCAGGTGCATACTGCGGCCACTAGACCACCAAGGCAGTCAATAAGGGTACTGTTTATTTTAATTTCTAATTTAATTGACGATGTTTTTATTTGACTGCCTGGTTTGATCAGTTGCTTAAGTGGTTTTCTCGCCATTTACGACTGCGCAGCATGTATGGGTTCGATCTCCACACGGGATCAAGTGTTGTGTGATCCGTAAATAGTTGTCCCGAGTCTGGGTACTCTGACCGTTAATTGTATGTTTGTAAAGTCCCCCGTGACACCAGGCTTGTTGCCTAATGTGGGAGTTGACTTTTTAAATTAGAAATATATACGGAACACCAGCAAAATTATTTTTTGATTACACGGTTATTTCAGTGGCTTATAATAATAACCCATACAGAACTGATCTCTGATCTGATGTGATCTTAAATCTCAAAGTGCACAAGAGTGAGCAAACAGGTGCACTTTTTAACAAGCTCCGTCCCTCTTTCTCACTCGAACGACTGACGCTTTAACACGTCAGGGTCCCAGGCGTGTACAGTTTTACGCGCTTTACGAATTACTTACTTAGAGATATGAAACTTTTCAGAAACAAAGATAACAGATCCAATAAAGATGCATCAAGAAGAGTTGTTTATCATCTAAATTCTAACACATAAAACTTTATAATAAAAACGCTCAATGTAAAATTTGCTTACCAATTCTAAAACAGGGTAGTATAACATAGTTTATTTGATATCCGGCGAGAAGCAAACTGTCCCCCTACACATTCGGTCGCTTTCCGCCGGCGCCGAACACGCACAATACATACAGCCTTTAGTGATTTAGTTTTATTGTCATGCACCCTCCTTCTCTGCGACATGCATCCAGATTATACTAAGAAGGTGGACTGCTTATAACATGTCATAACATTTTTTAGAGTGTTATCACTTCAACGGCAAATATAAATTGTTTATTTAATCTATGTACGTTTTTCCAATCATTTTAGGTTCCATGTGTCATAACTAAAACAAATGGAACAGAGCATTTCTCTATTGGCTCCAGGACATTGTTACGGCAGTCGTACACGGCACCACTGCGCCACCAAGGCGTTAAATATCAAATATTCAAAGCATAACTTAACCTCTCAAATTGGGGTTATTACTGTTGGTAAAATCTATTTACTCGTAAAGGTGACGTTTGATAAAGTTGTAACGATGTCCCCGGCACTCATCCGTGACGAGGGATGATAAAAGGGTCATGGAACAACCTTCACGTGAGTACGAGCGGTTTACCTCGCATTGTAATGTACCCTCCGCGCTGGCCAACTCCTTTGAATAGTAATTTCATAGACGCCACCCCTGTTATTAAGGGTAGTATAAACCCGACTGCTAGTCGCCGTCTCAGCGGGTTAAACAGACGAACTGAACCTCCAAATTAGACGCTTTCTGCACTGCAGTTGTTTTGTGAATGCGCTATTTATTCAGTTATCTTAACCTTCCATCTCCCTATGCAATATCCACGACAATATTATGAAAATATAAACGTAAGATAAACACTGTAAAAATTTTCATACAAAAACGGGTGTCATGTATCGAACCGTCGTAAAAATTGTTCGGCCGAAATCATAAAACGATCTACTCTGTCGATGAATCGAGGCTGTTAACCCATATCGCGTGAAACGGCCACCACTCCATCCGGGGAGACGATCTTTCGCCGAGACGTGACCAAAATCTTACCGAAACTCGCTGGCTGGTATCCTATGTTGTAAAAATTGTCGGACGTGACAAGGACGTGTGTCGATCCGCTCGACGTCCTGACCTGTCACCGCAAACGGGACGGTCTGATACCGGAACTCATTTTCACGGGTGCCCTTAATTTCTTTTTTTGGCTTACTCGAAAATAAAATACACGTAGTAAAAACTCCTCTCGAAAGTTCTTTATTGCTGGCAATTAAGAAGCTCTTCTGTTCAACTTTAACAAAATTGAATTTTCTCGTCGTACAATCTTTTTAAAAATATTCGAGTGGGAATAGTGCAATATTATTTTGAGAAGTGGCCAGATATTGTCTGTTTCAAATTGGTATTACGACCGAATGACATTATTAGCTCAAGGAAAACGTGTAACGTGATTTCTGCCACATATTTTTGAGGAAAACATTTGATTCGAGCTGAGCTAAGGATAAAATAAAGCTGGAAGTTGGTCGGTAATAATTGTGGAGTTACGCACGGAGAAGCCGTGGTTCGAAGAGACATTTCGATGGTGGATAACAATAAAACTAAATCATCGGGAAGTTATCTATCTCCGTAGCCGACGGGACCGGAAAGCGAGCATGTGCACCAAAATGTATTACACGGGATAAGATGTTAAATGGTGCAACTCCAATGGCTCTGTGCCTAATTTTGTTTCTCCTTTCTTTTAAATGTTTGTTTTAGTAACTAATATTATAATCACATGTGCGTTTTAAAAGTGCTATATTAGATTTGATTTTCTGCGCAATTTTCCTGTGTCTATTTGATTTTATTTTTTAAAAAAATTAGTGGTTTTTAACAGAACAAGGGCTAGTTTGCTGACACTGCTGGTAGAGCTATGATACTAAATGGTAATAAAATCAGGTCGCTCTTTTTAAGCTTATTAAATTCTTAATTTACATGTACATTTAAGACCTATACTTATGCACAGGAACACAACAATACAATTTGATGTCGTTATTTTGTTATGATCTTCTGTAGGGTGGAGGTAGACGTTCCCAAGTAGACTAGGAAGTACAAACCAGCAGGCTAGAGCCTTTCTCTCTTCATTGAAGTATTGACGAGAATAATCTACAAGACTAGTTACAAACTAATCGCGCGTGACCAGCATGTTGAGTCACTAGTTATTAGTTACTATACACTAGTTGGTGATTGGTCGCGTCGTGTACGGACCGCGTCGCCGCCGTTGATATACTATTACTGTGATATTTTAACTCATCATCTAGCATTTTCGAAACACAGCAGATTTTTCATCTTGCTGCCGATGCATATGCAGAAGCTCTAAAATTACCCAAATACAACAATCTTGCTGCTGACTATAGTTTTGAGCCGTTTATAGTCGAAACGTTAGGGCCATGGTGACCAGTGCTTGCGGTCTTTGCAAAGACTTATTAAAGCTATTAATCGACGCTTCACGTGACTGGAAAGCAGGCTTATTTTTAGCATAATAAGCATTGCCATCCAATGTGGTAATGCTGCCAGTCTTCTAAACACATTTCCAGTAGACAGCAATACGAAGGAGTTTTACGACATTTATTTTTCTAGTATTAGGGCTCTTTCTGTTCTTTTTATATAAATCGTGTGAACATAGTTATTAAGTTGTAGATATAATGTACTATATATTATATTGTTTTTAAAATCCGATTAAGAATTGTTATGACATAAAGACTAGGAAACGCTGAGTTCTAATAGAAAATGACAGTTGTGAGTACGACATTATGCTTGTGCATTGTAAAATTGATCTACTTCATTGAGTTTTATACCCAAAAATAAATCAGCCAAACTTTTCAATGCAATATTCACCAAAATTACAAAAGATTTTTTAATAAAACAAAGTTGGAAGCTTTACGTCGCGGCGTTGTTCATTTAGTATGACAAGCTTATCTAGATTTGGGATTCAATTTTGTAACATGCGTTCGGTTTTATTTGTTCACCTAATGAGAGTTTAACATGATCGATTGTCTACCTACACGACAATGTCGCTAGGGCGGCAAATTTACGAGCGATAAAAATATCAAAAAAATGTCGTGTGTATGATATTTACAGACGACATTTTGCAAATTACCGATCCCATTAATTTTCCATTAGGGATAATTGGGGCCGGATTTAAGATACGTTTACCTATATATTTTTTTACTAAACAACTCTTAAGGTGATTTGAAAATTGATAAGTTTTTAAGCTGTTTCTAAGTGAATAAAATTGAAAAATGAAAATAAGATTCGATTATTTGATGGAAGTTTATTTTTATTATACACTGACTCGATATTTTTATGACGCGCTTTGAGTAGAATTAGTTAATCGATTTATTTTAGAACTTCATTTCAATTTCGAAAAATGAAATCCTAATTAATAAAGTTGACATCTTACGAATTAAAATTAGTAGTAGAATTAAATTAAAATCCGAAATAAATCGTTTATTGGATGTCATGGTGCAGTAATGTTACCTAAATGTTAAGCAAAAGTAAAATTCGGAGATTAGTTCCTCACTTAAATATTTTTCGTACGTTTTTGTCCACATCCCCATTTCCTAATTCCGAGAATTCGTATGTTTACCTTTTAACTAATCCTAAATACGGCTCCAAAGAAAAATAAATGGTCCTTAAATTTCCATTTGATCCCTTTTTAAGCGTCCATTAACTATCCTAATATCTTTCCAACTAACTTTCTAAGTACTTCTATTTCATTTGTTTATTCGATTTTAAGAAGATCCAGTTACTTTGTTTACACTTTAAAAGTTACTAACTGAATAAGACATTTCATTTTCTCTGTTTAAACTTTAAAAAGTAGCTGCCTTCAAATAAAATAGTAAAGAAACAATAATATCATTGAGATTTGTATACTGGGTTTTTTTATGCCACTAAAATAGAAAACAAGCATAAGGACCGTCCAATAATATTTTAGTAGTTACTGCAGCCAATATAAGTATCAAATCTAGAAAAGATCACTTTAGCGTTGAGACCTGCTTTTCATTTTCACAGCTATTTAAGTTTCTAATTATGTACTTAAAATTTGTTAAAATTATTACATTTTTTTAAATATTATGTATGTAGGTATTTTAAAAATAATTTATCGGTCTAACGAGTTGCCGCTGTGGTGAATAATGAAATCTGTGGTATAACCCTATGTCAATTGAATATATAAATAAGTCAAACAAAACTTATCTGTTTAAAGTTATCACACATAATGTCACTAAATGGAACAAGTAACACATTTACATGAATTTCGAAAGTTTCAACTTGATTAACTAGCACTGTTTATACCAAAATTAGTTTTTAATCTATTAAATAAACTAATTTGAAAAATCTAAGTCGTAAAATTTGGATAACTGTCATTCGCAAAATGATGTATTGTCTATGGTCCCATTGTGTAAAATAGTGATGTGCGAATAAATATAATCGACGCGCTCAATTTAAGTTTTTAGTGATCGATTATGTCTGTAGTAAATCGAATTTCACATTGCCGATCAATTAAAAGATATAAAAAAACAAAGTAGATTTTTTAATTAACAATCAACTAATGTATATTACCAAAATTTAAGTCCGCCTTTATACACTAATGTTTTGTGTATAGTTTTAAATACATAAGAAATAAAGTAATTTAAATAATTTTATTTTTATTATTTATATATATTTATTTATTTCCAACATGAGCTCACATCTTATCCATACGTCAGACTTTTTCCGTACCTATCTGTATATTATTATAACTGACTTTAATAATTAAAAAAATATATACATACATATTTACACTTGAAGAACAGTTTTATTTATTTATCCTACCTTTTTCTGTCTTCGCAGCGGTCAATGTGCAGAATTTAGTACGTACACAACCTATAAGTACACATTATTATTTCCTAATTCTATTGAAATATTATCACTGAGTATCGAAAAACGTTTGTTTGTACCTATTGACTATAAACAACGAAATAAAAAAAACTTATTTCAAATAATTGAATTTATCGAATCGAATAATATTATAATTATATCATAATTATTTGTCAGTGCACGTGGACATCACTAAAATGTCAATGGTCGGGTTGTGTTTACCTTATTTTTATATTCAATTGACACAGAGTATATGTGTGTGCATGCATGCGTGCGTGCATGCGTTCCTGCGTGCGTACGTGCATGCCTGCTTACGTCCATGCATGCGTGCGTGTGTGTGTGTGCTAGCAGCCTAAAAGATCTATACCTGAATAGTACAGTTTTCCTACGTCCTATGGTAACTGTTTCTTAACCTTATCACCTTAGTGATATAAATAAATCTTTATGCATTTGACTTATAATACAAATATCTCTATTATTTTCCTCCCCGACTCATTATGTATATTAATCATATATAGGTTAATCTAAAGACTCGCTCAATAAACACTGACCTAAGCAAAGCTACTGGTGTTCACGGTAATCAGCCATATTACGACAAGCCCGCAAGGCGACCCCAATATAATTCTTGCTTATCACATTACAACCCAATAGCGTCATTAATGATCTGTGATCCCCTAACTGGATGATACGATGTTATAGACTTATCTACTATTGTAACATAAAATTCCTAAGAATAATACTTATCAAGCTGCAATGGCTACAGCATCTAGTTATAGTAACTGGTATTGAAAGCGTCCATAGGTTACGGTAACTGCTTACCATAAGGCCGTATGCTTGTTCCCACCTGAGCAGAATAGAAAATTGCCTTGTTGGTCTAAGACTTTTTAAGTGCGACAGCTGATCACGTGGGCTCAGGTTCAATTTCACGGGTCCGGCCAAAAACAGATAGGGTTTTCACAAATACGAGAAGTACCAACTCCTTTCTATAACAGGAAAATATCTGATTTCTACTGCCGATGCGGTCAAAGTATTCTATTATTATATATCGGCATATTTTTACTTAAGTACACAAATCCGTGAAAACCGTATACTAAAGGAGAAATAAATATTTAGTTATTAATTATATTGACAATTATTTATTATTGTGTGTGTGTGTGTGGGTGCGTGAGTGTGGATGTGTTTGAATGCATTCAAACACACCCACACACACCACACATGCATGCGTGTGTTGTGAGTGTGTCTGCATGCACCTTAATATTATTTTAATAAAACACTCAGCTGTTAAAAGCGTATTTCTCCTAAAACGTTTATAAAGAACTTTCATTGTAACCAACAAAATGAATTAGTTTGTTACCTCGAACAGACGGCAGATATAAATGAGTTGGTCAGGTTTAATTATTGGCGAAATTAATAGTTAGCAGATAACGGTGCTAGTTACGTTTTCTTTCTTCCATAAATAACGTTGGCGGGGTCGGCTCTCTTCGATAACTTAATTCAATCTTTGTTCCCCTCGTCATCGTACTACAATATGCTTCGAGGAAGAATTGTTAGGTGATGAGACGAGACTTTTCCCTCCTACCTACACATAAACTTGTCTATTTCGTACATGAATTATTTTGTAACAATATATCATGTTGTTTATTTTCTGTTTCTTGTTATATTTTTGTTTTGTTTTTGTTAAGGAATTGTGCTTTTATGTAGAAATTATCTTAGGGTGACTACGCATTAGAGCTTTTACTCGAAATGTAACATTCCTGACAAAAATGAGTATTTAGCGCAATGCTTACATTAGAAAACAACTATGTACCTACTGATAAAAGTAAAGTACAGTTACCGTACCATGACATCCATATAGCAATTTATTTTCGATGTTAATTTAAACTTTGACAGGTTGACATCTTACTAATATGGTCACTAAACTGTCTATTATTTGTCTATTCATATATTATATAGATTGCAAATACCCTTATATTCATAACACCAAAAAATACAAAATACTTACATTTTCATAAAACTAGCGGACGATTGAAAAAGCCACATGTCAGCTAGCAGACAGAAATAAAAGAGCTTGTTCTACTGCCAATATGAAATATGAAGCCAACTGCGTTCGGATTTGGACGATCGCAACTCTTACTCATCTTTGAGCTACATTTAACTGCGAAACTTTCAAAGACTAATATTATTTTCAATATTTAATCTCAACTTCTATGCTTACTATAAATTTTTAATATTGACTTTAATAAAACTTTTTTGAAAAATCTGTAGATACTTTTTTCGATTTTTACCAATATTAAACTTTTACAAACCAGTCTTCACTACCAAAGAGGTCAAAAAACGTTTTATTTTTCATTACAGGTACTATAAAAACCTTTTTGATAAAGCATTGCTGTATGCTGCACATATAATAAAATATAAAGTGTTTGCTTTTGAAACTCGTCATTTTCATGAATGAAAATAACAATATTATTCAAAAGCAAATTAAACAAGTGAAGTTCGTCTTTAAAAATATAGTTAGAATCTAGAATATAGCTGAAATTGGCACGGTTGTCTCCAATAAAGACAAATAAGAAGAATTTTAGTTTTCTACTTTTCTTTGATTTTTTTATAATTTTCGCAATCTCGCAACGCCGCTTCTAGTTCTGACTTGCTATCACATAAGACCTTAATTTTTTAATTCAATTTTGTTCTGGTGACACAACCGCCATGTTTTGGTGGTCATCGTTTAGCTCAGGGTCAAAGGAGACGGGACAATAACTGTGACTCATGCATTTTGATATCAGCCAGTCATCTCGTTAATTACTGATCGTGTCGTCGCTCGACAGCGATATGAATGGAACGTTTTCAATGAATCTTTATATGGGTACGGACAATTTAATCGAAAAACGTACCAGTGTGAATTAAGTTCTTTTTCAGAGACATTTTCTGTTTAATCACTATCGTAAGTTACGTAAATCTAGTCGTCATTTATATGTAATTAATACTATTAATTAATGTGATCAAATTAAATGAAGTTACATTTACTTTGATTGCCTTGGTGGCGCGAAGGTAATGAGTAGCACGTGTAGTATAAGCATACCTTTTTCTACGAAGGGTGATTACCTACTGTTCCAGGCTCCGAGTTTACTTACTGATTGATTGAAATGATTGGTATCCCATATTCAGGTATCCCAATTCACAGAAAAATCTAATATTTTTTTACGGGACTGGACATTGAACTGGGGACGATAGTCGTCTGCAAAAGAGAAAGACACGCCTTCAAATAAAATAACAGACAATTAATTAAGTTCTCAATGTTTCCATTGTTCCTTTTTCCCTTTTTTATTTATAGGTGGCATTGTGGGTATCAATTTAATAGTATTAATAATAGATACATACATACATACATACGCATATAGATTATTTATTTCTGTCCACCGTCCTGTAAACTAATCCTGTAAGGAGGTAGAAATAAGCGACCTTCTCAGTCATTTGACTGCCTTGGTGGTCCAGTGGCCGCGGTATGCGCCTGCTGTGCACGAGGTTGTGGGTTCGATTCCCACACAGGACAAAACTTTATGTGACCCACAAATAATTGTTCTGAGTCTGGGTGTAATTTGTGTCCGTTAATTTGTATGTTTGTAAAGTCCCCTGCGACACAGAGCCTGTTCTCTAGTACGGGAGTTGTCTTTAAAAAATTAAAAAAAAAACAAATTTAACAATATAATTAACATAATATACATGATTTATTACTGTATTTATTTGCACCAAACCATTTAAGTTTAAACCTTTTAATCTTAAAGTACAACAACTTCATTAAACAAAAAACGTATTTCAAACAAAATAATTCACCGTAGAACGGGAGTGCGGGATTTTGTGAAATCAAATGGCCGTGTCGTGAAGCCTTCACGTTTCTTATTCAATTTGAGAGCGAAGACGATACGTTCAGGGCAACTACACTAGGCCGAAACAAGTCTGGATGTAATCCCTCAAATCCAAATTAGATTTTCTTTCACTGCCTCTCACTATTGACAGGTTTCCGGCATCGGGCGTCGCGCTAGTCTCGAGGCTCCGACGCGACGTTCGGCTTAACTTTTATCCATGCCATACCTCCATAAGACGCCCGCTAATTGGAAAAAGTAACGGACGACACGACAGTCTACAAATTAAGTCGATAGTATCGGATTGGCTTCATTGTTTTTATCGGTTTCGCAATTATTTGCTGAAGAAAGTAAGTCTATTTAAGTATTGTTTAGTATAAAACAAAAGCTGCTTTGGAATATTGTCACAGTTAAAGAACTTGTAAGCATTTCATTCTTTTTAAAGTGACAATTTGTAGGTAGCATTAAGTTTATTTTTAATCGGAATATTAAAATGTCACAAAGTGACACTTAGAACGGTTAAAAAAATAATGATTTAAGTCGCCTACGAGCTACGCTTCGGCCCAAATTGCTGGAACGAGCAAGAAAGCTTTTCATAGAGGTTAAAGCTATATTCTAATATTATTATATTGTACAATAAAATTACCAATCCCTGTCACCATCAGATCTTTGTAGGTAAAAAAATATCGGTATGTTTAAGTAGATATTAAGAACCCCACTAAACCCGATTTATAATATTGTGTGTTAGCATATTAAAGTGAAGTTATCAAAAGACAAGCAATAAAAACAAATAAATACAAGACCATGAATCTTTAGTCATCATAAATTGAACTTCACGAACAACAAACATCATTATATTTTACAAAACCCTTACATTGTAAATTCAAATATTAAGTACACTTCGAACATTACTAGCAAGTCGAAATACCAGCATAAAATTAAATTCATACGTGTACATAATTGGCTATAAATTTTGATTGAACAAATTTTAACAGGCACACGAAAATGAAACGCTCCGCCGTTACAAGAAGAAACAATAAAATAAACCGGGGCGATGTTAATGAATAGGCTATACAAATATTGTGCCAGATTTAACAGGGTGTAAGTCGATAGTGGGACAGGCAATGTCGCGTGCTGAACACTCGTGAGCTAGCAGTAGGGTTGCCACCCGAACTATTATATATAGTAACTTACTATATTTTAACCAATTTTACTAAATATTACCTATAGAAATATAATATACCTAGTACGAAAGATCCTATCTTTTTTATCGCTAATTCAATTGACGCGCTCTAACGCAACACAGCGCGGTGCGGCACGAGTGGGAAATTTCAGAAATAAAATTCTCGCTTTCGTGTTTGTAGCTTGATCTGGTGTATATGTCAGTTATCACAGCAACTAAACGTCAGCTTATTATTGTTATCAATTTATCGATGAACAATGATAAATAAATAGGTAGGTAATGAAATATAAATTTGTACTAGTTTTTTACTTCAATTTCCCAAAAGTACTATATTTTTACAAATTAAGGTGACAACCCTAGTGTGCGAGCACAACGCACGCACGCGCCGATATAGACATCACTTACAATACACTACACTTGTACTAAATAAATATTTGATGAAATTAATACACGCGCGTAAGCTTCATTATTTGAGTGTTATAAGATTTTTTCTGTTATAGTGAGACAACTTAGTGAAGGTTGCGGGAAGCCGATGGACAAGGTCACTCCAGGAACAAATCCTGTAGAAATGCTTGGAAGAAGCCTATGTATAGAAGTGGATGTCTTTCGACTGAGATGATGTTGAAACGACACGAATTCTGGACGCGAGTATTGCCTATTTATCACGTAATTATACATAACATAGGACTTATCACCTAGAATAGCAAAACGTGAGTATTATTATTATACCTCTAAGGTGCAAGACCTTCGGAAAAAAGGGTAAAAAGTCTATGCTATAGTCACTCACATTGTGATTACGTTCCTACCACGTGTACACAAATACGCGAGTGACTCATCATCGTCGTTTCCTCACTGCTGAGGATCGCCACCACAAACGACGCGTCTCTATGCTATGCAGTGTTCCGAAGTGTGAATCGCTCTAACTTGAGCACGATTACCTTCCATTTAGCCCAAAATTATGGTCTTTTCCAGCCTAAGATTAGGTGAACGCATAATAGGTCCGAAAAAGCTGAGGGAGCGCTCTTTGCAAATTGTGTAATCGCTTCA
This sequence comes from Trisateles emortualis, assembly GCA_947095525.1. Lineage (NCBI taxonomy): Eukaryota > Metazoa > Arthropoda > Insecta > Lepidoptera > Erebidae > Trisateles > Trisateles emortualis. The sequence continues at coordinate 10,234,476 of OX352736.1, read as the reverse complement.
TGATGTTGAGTTCCGAGTGACTTGGACTTGGGATTTTTCAAGAAATGAGAGTTAAAAGGGTTTTACAGGTTTGACAACACACGAGTGGCACTCCAGGCTACGGTAACCGCTTACTATAAGGCGGACCGTATGCTAGTTTACCCCTCTATTTCTATTTACCAGAAAGTATAAAATAACCAGATAAAATACAAAAATACCTTGTCTTTAAAACAGTATCATTATCCGCTCTTTTATCGTTTAAATAAACGCCTATTGATTCCAATATCATAAAGTTATACAGTACGGGCTAAATATTCCGGGCTATATAATTGAGTTTCAACATTTTAGGTTCAGAAATTCAATTTAAACATCGAATAGAATTTTTAACAGCCTTATTTACACACTTTCGGCCACATTTTTTGTTATACTAAGTAATGAAACAAACAGGCATACGGTCTGCTTTATGTGTTCGATGATCTGTGGGCAAAGACTACAAGAAAGAAATAAATAAAGAAAGAAAAACGTTTATTCTATTTTTTTTTTTTTTAACTAGAGAACATGCTCTGTGTCGCGGGGGACTTTACAAACATACAATTAACGGACACAAATTACACCCAGACTCAGAACAATTCTTTGTGGGTCACACAAAGTTTTCCCAGCAAACGTTGTTTTGCTACTAAAGTATAGGGGTTCATCGTAGAGGGGGGGAAATTAAGGGTTGTATGTATTTTTAATGTTAAATCATAACACATTAAAAACAAAAAAAAATGTCTAAAAAATATAAAAAATAATTTAGCGGTGGACGACCCTCAAAATTTAGGGGGATGAAAAATAGATGTTGTCCGATTGTCAGACTTACCCGATATGCACACAAAATTTCACGAAAATCGGTCGAGCCGTTTCGGAGGAGTTCAAAGTTGAACACTATGACACGAGAATTTTATATATTAGATAAAATAGTTAAAGTATGTGAGGATGGATAAATGTTTGGTACTCTTTCACACAAAAACTTATGGATGGATCTAAATTAAATTTGGCATAGAGGATCATAGTTTAGAACAGCACATAGGCTATTTTTTATTACAAATAAATGTACGGTTTTCTTGGGATAGATTTATTTTTGTTTTTGCGGACAGAAGTACGCGCAACAGCCAGTATAATAAATACATATTTTACAGTAGAATACAAATCGATATTAGTGAAACAATTTTTGTAAATAAATTCTCTTTTTTACGAGCCAATATAACCAGTTTATTCTTCTAAAGTTAGGGTCGCCTGACATGCATCCCTCAAAGAATTAAATTGAATATGAAAGGAAATTACACGGGCTCATATCAACACCCGTCTCTTGTTCCAATCGAATTTCCCTCTGAAAACAATGCCAAAACGGAAATTAAAGCTATGTATGAAAATAACTGAGATCTTGAAATGGACGCAGATTTATGTTTTTAGGTTTCGGATTTGTTCATTTTTAATCTGTTTGGGATGAAATGGATAGCGGATATACACAGAGACATTATTTTAAAAGAGAATTATTATTTTATAGCAGACATTTACAACACATAAATCGAGCAAGCCATAGCTTCATGCTTTTATCTCCGAAGGAGTAAGCAGATATATATTACCCATGTCCCAAAAAATGTGCATATTATACCGTAAAATCTATAAAGCCAACGTAGCTGTACTTAAAACCAATAGAGTCTATCTAAATTCCAATCAATTAATTGAATCTAAAAATATACTAAACAAAGTAAAACAGAAAAGTATAAAGAACAATGAATATTCTGATTGTATGGAACAAGGTTATACTGTTTGTAGAAGATCGTGTGTTGTTGTAGAGCTAAGTGATTGTAAGTGGAGGAGAGGTCTGGCGCCTTGCCGGAAGTCATTCCCACGTGACGGACGCCGGATGTGACGCCGGATCGCGTTCCTTCGTTATGTCGCCTTACCATCACTCTGTGGAGCCTTTTATCCTTGCTTGTATTCAATAGACGCTGCGCCGCCGTTCATGTGTCTGTCTGTTGAACGAGGTATTATCGGCTATTTCATTTGTATTGATCCCACCTGATATTATCATTAGATTTGTATTCATTCTGACTTCTACTAGTTCCTTTACTAAGGTGTAAGGTGAGTTTATCTATAAATACTGATATAATTCAGTTGAAGAGTTTGTTTGTCTCTAGAATTACTAGCATGTTTTCTTGATTTTAAATAATCTTTTACAATTGATAGCCCTTTGAAGATTTCCTTTGAAGATGTGCACTATCATGTTACGTAAAAATTGATTCGGTCGTCTCAAAACAATAAGTTTTTTTTTTTGAGGATCTGGAGGGATTTTCAAAGGATCTGGAGTGGACATGATCTGGATGATACAGCAAGGGCAAACCTTGGAGGTTTGCCAGGATAGACCCGACTTCCTGGTAAAGGTTGCGAGCAGCCGATGGACAGTCTCAACTCAAGACCGAATGCTGTAAAAATGCTTGCCAGAGCTCTCCAGAGCCACACGCATAATATATTAAAAACTATTAATCTTATAATATTTGAAGCTGAAAACAAATTGTTAGTTAAAGTAATAAGTATGAGAACAAATAGGCGCAGGAAGACTAGAAACGTCTGTTCGAGTGGCGAAATTAAGTAGTTGGCACTGACAAAATGTTGAGTATAATATGGGTTAAAGTGCGTCGTTGTTTTTGTAATGCCTTTTCTTATGACTAGCCCTAACGATTATTCCCCCCATTGTGAGCACCACGGTGGCGTGGCGTTGCCAAGACCCCGCAGAGAAAGAGCTAAACTTACAAAAGTTTCCGACTTGTTCAAATGGCCGGCTTTTGTTAGAGAGCGACTTATTGTTTGGGACAGATTGCTAGGGATCAGCGTAGTGTTCAACAGTGAAGGTTTCTTGGACAAAAACTCTTTATTTTATTTTATTTGACTGGCCTGTCGGTTTATTTAGAGGTTGAATAAATGGAGGTTAGCAATCATGGATGCTTGATTCCCATCCATAATTTTGTGCTATGCAAGATTCTTTATTTTGTGCTTAGATGTAATTTATCTACTTTATAATATTTAGAAGAAAAAACCTATGTTTACCAGTAGCTTGGTTTCAACTATACAGGCTCAGTCTAGTTTGGGGTCAGATAACCGTGTATGAGTTATTCCAAGATATTATTATTATTTGTTGAGAAGGATTTCTAGTCTATTTTGTTATGAAAAAAGACTGCCTCTTTATTTCCTTCGGCATATGCTTATGCTAATGTTTGCTGCTGATCGTTAGATCCTGGGTTCGATCTCTGAGGCTGTGTTATTGAGTTTTTTTATTAGAGTGCTTTCAGTAGATGATGATGATGATGATGATGAATTAGCAATAAGCTCACCCCCTCCTACATAGGATTTCTACTACTAAACTTCTACCTATCCTTTTAGGGCAAAAGGCGTGATGCTATATTATGTAATTTGTATATTTTTGAACGTTTAATGTTAAGTGTGTTTTTTTCTGTTAGGGCGAAATTTACCCACTGTGCACGTAGGCGTCGCGACGTCGCCGTCACGGGCGGGTTACTTACAAACCGACAAGGAACACCGCGCCGCTCTTTAAATCTTTACTTACTTACAATAGGCAATGTCTTCCATATTTTAAATTTTTACAGCATTAAATTAAATTTAAAGTAAATATTCGAAATTAAAATTTTATTGTTCTCATGCAACTAAGCTATCAAACACATTTTTTACTTTTACTGTCTGAATTGTAGCTTGAAAGACATAATTAACTAGAGGTCGCCCGGTGGTTGAAATTATATCAAAAAATCTATTTTTTTAATTTATAAACATATAAAAGATACTTAATAAACAAAAAAAGGGGGAAATGTACTAAAAAGTTTTATCTTACTTATTTATACATAGATACTTATGTACTAGCCCCGCGCTGGACTAACAAAATGTAGTAATCCCTTTTATACAACCGACATCGCGGCAATTTAAACTTTAGAATACTCCCCTACTGTGACAGCAATAGATAGATACACGAGTTGCGCTCAAAGATATTTATTTTTGCTTATAAAGAAAAGCGTATTATCCTATATAACTCTGAAACGTGTAGCAATATATTTAGTAATAACGAAATAATATGTTTTGCGAGATAGAATTCATATTTCATAAGCACTCATACGCATAACATATTACAGTGAGTGGTGCTTTTTCCTTTATTTTCTAGTCAAGATAAAGGGTAGCAGCCGATATAAGTAGGGGAGTAAACTGACTCCGTGTCAACCTCCTCCAGATTCATTCCCCAACATTTGTGTCACATAATATTTCAGAAAGGGCGCGACTAAACTTTATATGCATGAAGACAACTGGATTTTATTCGGACATATGAAGGCAGTTTATTTCACGAACACTGCATCTACGCGCCTATAAAATATAAAGCAAGTGGAATATTTCGTAATATGATTTTATCACCTACTAACACTTCTGTAATATCACAACGATATCTTATTTAGTTGTTTACAACGCATGCAAGTCTGTCACGTTTTACTCGTTCATTATAATTTTATAACTACAAAAGCATTTAACATTTTACAATAGCGTCAACTTTAAGATGCCATCCCAGGGACACTAAAGTGAGTGTATTAAACAATATTAGTAATTCAATAGTTGGTTCCAACATCTGTAAGTGTTATGATGCCTATAAAAAGCTCATTTGGGCCCCGGTTTAATGATCACATCGCCGACACGTTGCGAAGCCACAACACTGAGTTGTTGCCGCCGTATTATTTAAGAAGCTAAAATTAAATATCATATTTTACCTTAATGCCGTAATTCGGTGCACGCCTCTTATAACAAAAACATTCTTCTAAATCCGGCGAGATTGTATTAACATAACCGCTTTGTTAAATGGAGTCAAGATAATTTGTGGACGAAGTTCGGCCTGTAATACCTCGCAAATTGCCGGATAAGACTGTGTGAGACAACTGTTAGTTTTAATTAAACTGCTGGTTGCGCTCGCGGGGAGTCCTCGGAATGAGAAAATTATTCTAATCTTATAAGCCTGTCGGTGGGCCAGAGCTTGGCTCGGAATTAATATCATGTGGGTCGGCCCGTTCGCGCACTTCGCGGGACTCGATCGGCGGCGGCGGCGGCGCGTCCCACATAACACATTCACACACCGCTTTAATACCCTGAGGTGCGTTCCAAATGTGAAAACCTACCGATAGCATCAACCGTAACTCTTAAGACGATTTGTGGGGAACGTCTGTTCAATTTAATGAAAAGTATAAAGCCACGACGAAATCACCGAAATGAGATAATCTGCGGTATCAATTTGAGGGGAAACCTGGCTGGGTGTCTTGGGAGACGTATTTCATTAGACGTAACTCGGCGCGCCGCGCACCGGGTCGCGGATGAGCACCTGTGCAGCAGACGGTAGACTCCCAACGCGGGGGCTACGTAATAAACTTTTGAAATAAAATTAATCTAAACTTTTATTTCGATGTTTTTAATTCATAGTGTTTTTTTATATGAAAATGCATTGAATGTTGCACTAATAGTAGATAAGTACCTCAAGGGTGATTGTCTTCCAACTACGCTATGCAGAATTATTGCTGGCGTAGTTTAGTGAGTCGGACCGCTTGTCAAACTTTGGTAATTTAACTTCAAAACAGGTTCCTGTCGGTGTACCAGGGCCGAACATTTGTTCCACCGCATTCGGGGTGGTAGCTTATAGATCTATGACACAACATCAAAGACAATACATTTGAAATATTGCTTACATATTACCGAACCCTTTGATTAGCTAAAATAATTTTAAATTCATGACGTATTTTATTTCCATTATTGCACCTACATTTTATGTTATTGAGATTAATGTGAGCAAAAAAATTTTGTATTTAATTTTCTTTAAAGAACTAAGGAACAAACCTAGCGTCGAGGAATACTTTACTATCATCGCGGACTAAAAGTACCTACACCCAGAAGCAGAACAACAGAATATAGATCATACAAATATTTGTCCCGTTTCGGGATCGAACCTACATCTTCACTTTATAAACATATCCAACAAACCCGAGGTTGAATTTTTTGGATAGGCTACGGTAACTGATACCTACCTGGTGTTTGTGCTTGCCACCTGAGCACCTAGTAAAAAAGGTACTGGGTGCTCAGGTGGCAAGCACAAACACCTGGTAGTTATCAGTTACCGTAGCCTATCCAAAAACCTCAACCTCGGGTTTGTTGGATAGGCAATTTTTTGGTTATGCTGTTGTGATATGTGTAAGAGTATCCCTAGGATAGGAAAATGATTTTTAAACGAATCAAACATTCGAATCAATTTACTTTATACCATTCAATCGTATTACCTAATAACGGTTAAAATAATTTTTCCGAAAATATAAAATCCAGAATAAATAAAATAATTTCATCGCTATATAAAATTAAGTCTTATTGTCACGTGTGTAGCCATGGACCGTAAAATTATAGCTACTCTGAAATTCACAGTCCATTCGTATCAATTTTACTATAATGAGCTTAATTTTAATAGCAATAAATCATTGTTTTCTTGTCACTTCGAATTAAATTGTTTATAGTTGTAAAGAGTTTTAAAGAGTCAATAACCTGAGGGTTCATTATACTGTTATGTTTAGAAAACAGTATCTATTAAACGGCTTCAAAAAACTCCAAACAAACACAATCGGATGATTATTTTGATATTGTAAACAGAAACTTAAATTTTATTTATTAAAAGATTACTTAATACTAAATCATTTATAAGTATATTAAATATAAGGTTTGGCCAACAGGCCCTTGTTTTGTTGAACCATGTGACAGGACGCGGCAAACTTTTTCACGTGACTATAGAAAGGGCTTTTGTTGGTGCTTCGGGAGCAGAACATGGCTACATGGACGAACCTTTTGTCATAAACCACCGACTGTGAATTGATAATGTTTATATTTGTTGTGTATTGTCCTGTAGACCTGTCTAGTACGTCGCTATATGGTTATGTAGAGTCAGCAAAAACAATGAAAATAGTTTATGTTCACATACCATCACGCTCTCTTTTTATTTATTTTATTTATTTAAACTTTATACACATTAAACATTAATGCCTGAGGCCTCTTTTTCTAAGTTATGTTTTTTTTAAACTACTTGGGTGGCAAAAAAGCATACGGCCCGCCTGATATTAAGCAGTTACCGTAGCCTGTGGACGCTTGTAATACCAGAGGTATTACTTGCATGTTCCGATCCATTTTTTTACACCAGGGCTTTAAGATGGCTTTATTTGGTTGTGGGCTTCTGTAAGGTGGATCTCTTTCCCCAGTCGAGCTTGCTCGCTAGTATGGTATCCTACCTCTCTTAAAGTAAAAAGCAGAGGATATATACCAGGCATAATTCGAGATCACATCGAAACGAGAAAAACCCAATAACACTGCCCGACCCGAGTATCGAACCCGTGCGAACGTGGCAACTTATGCCACTGAACCAATGAGACTTCATATAAGATTTATGTTAAGCACGCTTCACCAAATTTCCATCATCATATGAGCCAATAAATGTTCATTGCTAGACAAAGGCCTTCTCCAAAGAATTCCGCATCGTTCGGTCCATAGCTGACCCTATCCATCGGGTACACGCAACCTTTACCAAGTCGTCTGTCTATCTGGAGCGGTGACAAAATAATACTAGAATTTTATGTCCAACTGAAGTCAAAACCGTTTAATTGATTATCCTACAACCTTTCGCCGAAGCTGTAGTTGTCTTAACTTTAAGAAATTCTTTTTGGCCAATGCAGCTGAAACAAAAGCGAATACTAAATACTATAGTACTGTGCACTGCCTATTATTTTTCTGACTATACTTTTCTAATGACGTAATGGCGGCACATTACATAGCATATGAATAATAATATAAACTAGAGGACGCCCGTTGGTCGAAATTCGACCGTAAATGCTTTCTGCACTCCTTCTCCTTATCAACTTTAACCATGCCAAATCTCACAGTCCTCCGTGCGCGTAATGTGCTCAAAAGTTTTTTATAGGTATTTCACAATCGGCTTTTGAGGACAAACTAAACTACTGAAATACCCGAACTTCTGAACAGCAGTCGTATGCACAAGAATTGTGCTAGCAAGGCTGACATTAAAAAGAAAAGGGAGTTATTGCAAAACGTGCGACACATACCCTACAATAATTTATCAATGCACATACATTAATTGGTGTTTATAATGACAAAATAAAATAAATAATTGTTAGAAACTTAATTGGTGACATTGCTAACATTATTGATTCCATCCCTATTGTAATTATATCTAGTGCTGTATGTTTCTTATACCGCAATAAATTAAATTATAATGTAATTAATATTAACATTAAGGTCGTATGTCTTATGGCTTTACCAAAACGGTATTCAGTTGAGTATTTCCCACGTTAAATTGACGCGTCTTCAACTGCACTATAACATAAAAGTAGCGCTATATTTATGTGTAATAAACTCTTCTAATATCGTATCGCGAGGCCAACATCCATCCTCGTGAACCCAGAATCCGCAGTTACCTGTCGCTTTTAAATCATATGAAACAATTTGTTCAAACAAAGACGCGGTCGCATAAATTTATTTTACGCAGCTCTGCAATGTTCGCACACCGACTAATTAGAACATAAATCTGTCTTAATACAAATCCCTACTTTTTACGACAGAATTCTGTGTCCCGTATGAAACACTACCACGCTCTAGTTGGTTACATTTCACATCTACATTCACGATTCCTGCATTGCAACTTATTCTAGACTGGATAGTAACAGGACTTTAAAAAAATAACAGCCTGCTATTTTACTTATAAAATGGCAATACTATCGACATCTGATAAATAATAGTCTGCTATTTTGTTCTTAGTACTTAGTTATCATGACTAAAGCACATATTATTAAAATATCATAGAGATTGCCATCATGATTTTAAAATCCATTCTTAATGTGAGTTGACGTTGTTAATGAAAAATAAAGGTATATGTATATGCAATGATTGATTGATCAATATTTAATAAACTACCTGCTCTTTTGTTCTTGTAGATATACAAATAACATCTTACAATAATACTTTTTCGATACCATAAAACATAATAAATACCGAAATATGTATAATTGTGTTGTTATCAAGTAACAACATAATCAACATCAAAAAATGGTTATACTGAATATGGGACAGTAACAGCTATATAATATAGTTACCTGTTATTTTCACTGTTAAATATACCTCATTCCTATTTTATTCCTGACTTAACAAAATTCTGTAGCTCACTTATTCTAATTACAAAAGAGTTTAAACACCGGGGTACCAAAACTAAATATTCTGTTAATGTAGCGTATAATATGCTATATCATTTTACATTGTAAGCAGTACCGTTATCATAAGATATAATTTGAAGAAAAAAATACTTTTCGTGTAAGTCCTTTAGTTTATCACATAGCTTTAACTCGCTGCTTCGTTCTGGTATTTTAAGGAGGTTCTATTACTTAACGGCGGGCGCGATGTCTAAGGCCACGTACGGGCTCTACTGACTTCTTCTTCTACATAACGAGTAGTTAGTAAAAACATTCTGTCACCATGATGATAAAAATATACAAGTAAGCTGTTTTATTTCACATTTAACATGGAAGCTTCCATGTAATTTTGTGGATAAAACTTAAAGGCTCTATCTTTAAGTTTTATCCACCAAATTAAGCTTCATTACCACAAATGACTACAAAATTTGCTTCCAGTTTTTTGTAAAACCAAGCGTACCTTGTTGTTCATTCATAGAGTAATATTTTTAACAAGAATGTGCGTGAAATTATGCTAAAATCATCTCCGAATTACTAGTCTCAGCGCAGTGCCGACGCCGACGTCAAAACTTTATTTAATATTTGTTCTATTTGGCAAAATATAAAAACAGCAAATACTAAAAGTCCACCAATAGCTGTCCTCCCACAGCGCGCTCGCTCTTCAGACACCTACTCAACGTTACATTATTATAAATGAATGCTCTGAATCATTAGCACAATACCTTACATTAGGTATAATACACTATTTATTTTAACACTCTCATAGTCCGATGGGACAGTAATCCGACAAGACCGAATCAGCTCTTGCGTTCATGTTTACACCCTAAACATTTCCAAATTTCAAAAACAACATAAAAAAATCAAAAATAACAAAAAGTTATTTTCCAAATAACGCAAGAAGTTAGGAATTTGTAAATGTACTCCTTGTCAGAAAAACACAATATTTATTATTAGCTCGACCGGAGATTCAATCACGAATTCTCGTCATCAGTAGTCACGCTCAACTAAACCAGCATAATAATAATATGTCATGTTAAATAGTACAGTTGACCAGACAGTATATTATGCTATACAAAATTATGATATGGTGCTCTCATACTGCTGTTAAAAATATTTACAAACAAAATAAATATAGATAAAATAAATATAGTAAATATTTTTGTAAATGTTTACATTTACAAAAAAATGTTAGGAGTTGTTACATTCTGTTAAGAATTGTTAGATGCTTTGAGTGCTACACACATGGAAAGCAAGTCTCTGCTTTACTTCCACGTATCTGTTTGATATATTCTCAGGTCAGTGTAAGAAAAATTCTCTGCTCAAGCCATTTACCTTCGCCTTCTGAATTTTATTATTCAACTTGTGTTATATATTACTGTACAAGTTTCAGTATGGAACTCGTGTAAGTACAGGCGAATATCGACCGGTATTTTTTCATCAAGCTAAAACGTTGTAAGTAGTAAGTATACTCGTATTTGTCAATAGGTAAGCTGAACATTTTAATACGATGGGTGGTTTATATTCCAGGCACATGTAGATGGGCGTGCGTTATTGCAGCGGGGTGGGATTTATGACCGTTCTCATTTTAAAAATAAAGCTATTCCTTCTAAAATATTGTCATATCTGCTTTAAATTTTTCACTTTATTCGCCCCACAGGATACATTACAACATTTCGTCCGAGTAATATGAGTGAACGTGTTAAATTTTTGATTTTAATATTATTGTCCCTTGTTTTTAAATGGCTTGATATTTTAAATATTCTGTTTTATGGTGTAGTAATATTGACTGCAAGGGGTAGGTATACCTATAGTGGCACCATTTTTTTTAAGCTCCACTATTCCACTTGCCAATAAGTATATTACTGTGGTGCTCAGTGTGGAACAACATTTATGTGTCAAAATATACATCCTATTACGAGAAACTTGTATGAACCAGGAATAAAACATATTGAGCACCAAGCTAAGCTGTCAGTGGAATAGTGTGTTAAAAAAATTGGTGCCTAGACTGCATGTGTAGTCTAGTGGTTAACGTGGTTACCTAAGTCTACCCAGAGTGTTGTGGGTTCAATTAATATTTGGGACAAAACTTTGTGTGATCCACAAATATCTGTACCGTAACTACGCACAGATCTCCTTATAAAACAGTAAATATTTTTGGCAATTTACCTCTCATTTTCGCCTCTGAAACTTTGAAATTAATTTTCTAGTTTCTGATAACCAATTATCCAATCTTTAATAGACTTTTAAACATTTACTTTTTTGACAGAATTAGTTTTATATTATAAATGTTGTTTGGATGGAAGGATATTTGTTATTTAATCGCACCAAAACGGCTAAACGGATCTACCAAGGTCAGTTATCTGATGGGTGACCATGTTAGTACTTAATAGCCACGATTATATTATTTGAAATTCAAATTATTTCCTACACGGTTAAATGAAATTTGGAACGAAGATTTAGTAGTTTTTACCTTAAATTAAAACATGGACTAAAGTCTGCATAACTTTTATCCCGAAAAATACACTGTTCCCGTGGAATTGTACGCGGGCGGGACCTAATACATATGATATGATTTGACTTCACCGTTGGTTCAGTGGCTTAGGTGGTTACCTCGTTATTTACTACTGCGCGGCGTGTTGTGGATTCGATCCTCATACGGGACAAAAAATTGTGAGATTCATAAATGGTAGTCCCGAGTCTAGGTGTACTTTGTGTCCGTTAATTTATGCTTATAAAGTCCCCGCGACACAGGGCCTGTTCCCTAGTGCGAGAGTTGTTTCTTTAACATGAGAAAAGATAGGTATATGAGAAAATATATTCGTCTAATAATGTCTATAACCAACGCAAACTTCAATTAAAAATAAGTAGCTTAGTAAACATGGCTCCAGTTTTTAATTTAACGAAAACGCCCATAGGCTTCTAATCTTTTAAAATTAGATACGGATTTTCATTAACTTCCGAACTGAGATTCTTCTGGATACTTAGATAAATTAAACGCGTACTCGTTATATTTATCTTTCATCATAAGCTGACTATCTAACTTGCTATTTAAATATAAAACGATTATATTTTAAGGAACATTTTATATTAATATTATAATGATTAAAAGTTTGTTGGACTAATCTATTTACTTACAATCAGATTTGAAAAAAAAACTTTAAAACGTTTATTGTGAAAGGTTATTAACGGTCTACGGCTTAAACAACCTCTTTGTAAAAAAATAAAGATTATTTCAAGTATTAATTATTGACGGGGCTGTTGGTTAGTGATTCTGACTGCTACGCCGGAGGTCGTGGGTTCAATTTCCCACCAGGACAAATCATTGTGTGATGAACATAAATGTTTTGATTGTCAGGGTGTTATTAATCTATAATATGTATGTATTTAGAAATATATAAGTATGTTTATCAGTTGTCTGGTTGCCATAGTACAGCCTTTGTCTATTTTGGAATCAGATGGCTGTGAGTAAGTCCCAAAATATTATTATTATTATTGAATGAGTTCTTGGTCTTACTAATGTGACTCTTTAGAAGGTGGCGATTATGCAATTTCATGTTGCTTATATTCTTGGCCAATATTATTTGCAAATATTCTCGTCCCCTGCGATCAGGTGCCATTAAACCCAGAACAATTAAAATTATTATTTAAATTTGATGCTGGTTTTTATTCATCAAGCTGTACACTTGTCTAACCATAAATATTAAAAAAACTGAACCGAATTTCGGTCTTAACGGAGACTGGTCATCTGGGAGACATTATACTGCACAAGTGTGTGCACAAACTCAAGTGCACTCTTCATTCCCTCACCCTCATTGTCTGATGGGACGGCAATCCGTCACGAGCGGAAAGAGAATATACCTACGTAGGACCAACGGCTTTACTGGAGTGTAAACACCGCCTATTTCCAAACTTGGGCATTATGAATTTCTTGACAGAATATCTATTTTTGGTCAGACCTGGAAATCGAATCTAGGATCCCGTTATCAGCAGTGGCACTAAACAACCACTAGACGATCGAAGCAGTTAGCTTTTCATGAAGTTTTTTTTTTTTTTGAAGGCAAGCAAGCATACGGCCCACCTGATGTTAAGCAGATACGTGGCCGACCCATGTTTTTGCACCAAGGCTTTAAAATGGAGTATTTCTAGGATAAGGAAACGTTTCTGCCAAAACGTATACCTAAATGTACGCTGGAGACCTGTACACACACACAGGAGCCCAACTAGACCGTTATGTGTAGTTATTTGGCTGTAGTCTTCTGTAAGGTAGAGGTCCTTTCCCAGTCCGGGTTGCTCGTTAGTATGGTGTCCTACCTCTCTTAAATTTAATTACTGTTAACTACGTGAAATGACCGCTTGCCTGTTCGTGAAATACTTACAAGTGAAGATTGTTTCAAAGAAACATATTCCTTCTTAAGGAACACGTTTTGTCGTAAAACATCTAATGTTTTAATTCTTGTTTGCTTATTTTGTTTATTACACTCTCCCCATAAAGGTTGTTCAGGTGTCAGTGTTCTCACGAAGCAATTAACGTCCGACCTAGTTAAAGGGTTACTCTTGAAGCTCAAAAAGGAGGTGAAGAAAAACAGTGATGTGTTCTTAGCCATTATTTGGTTGTTACTCAAATGTTTTTCTCGCGAGCTATGAAAATGTAGGTAAGTACGCGCCTTCATTACGCGTTGCTCGTAAGTTTAAATGTTGTTTTATGCCTTGCCTTTTTTATGTTTTTTTTCCTTGGGCTGTTGACGGCTATTGTTTTGCAATGGTAGTTAACTAAACTAATATTGATTTTTCTGTCGAGAACACGGAGCAAACATGTAACGAAAAAAACCCTTCGCGGAATAAAGACAATGTGATAAGAAATGACAAAGGTACCTTTTTTTTTCTTTTTCTTAGAAAAGACAACTCCCGCACTAGAGAACAAGCTCTGTGTCGCGGGGGACTTTACAAACGTACAATTAACGGACACAAATTACACCCAGACTCAGAACAATTCTTTGTAGGTCACACAAAGTTTTGTCCTGTGTGGGAATCGAACCCACAACCACGTGCACAGCAGGCGAATACTGCGGCCACTGGACCACCGAGGCAGTACTATCTACCTTTTATGACTAACGGCAAATCAGATCTTAATTAGCAAAGAGATAGATGATATCCTAAGAAAGGACATAGAGACACTTGCATATCGCAATAGCCCCGGCGGGTAAAACCGCGGGTTACACCTTATTTTCTAGTGTATACTTATGTAAGTTGTCCAGTTAAGCTTTTGTAATAAATAAATAGTTTTTGTAAATAAAAAATACAGAAAAGAATATTTACTTGTTTAATACTATTCATTCATTGTGCTTCTTTAGTTATAATATGTAATTTTGTTTCTAAATTGTAGAAAGAAATAGTGTAAATTAACAGCGCGCGTCCTGAATTTCTCTAGGCGGCAGTAAGAGGTCATACAACGGCCGCAAACTTAGCGCTTGCAATGGAACTGGCCATAACTTTACACGCAACATTAACTTGGGACGCACCATTCGCGACACCGTGCACCGTGCACCGCCTCAGAATGCATTGTTCCGCGGGATTGCAATGTTCTTACTATTGTAATTTCTAGCCTACGATTTTCTATTATTGAGTTGTGTAGCCCATAGGTATGTACATATAATTTGCCGTGATCGAAATACAGTTTACAGTCGGGACTAATATTTAAACTTAGCGCATGCTCTGAAGGTAAACAATGCGCATGCAATGGGACTGTCCATTAAACTGTTTACTTTATTTTATTTCTAGCCTACAATATTCATTTTATTTTATCAATTTATTCTGATCACCCATCTGCTGTGATCTAATTACAGTTTACAGTCGGGACCGATATTTAAGTTATTTGGCTGTAGTCTTCTCTAAAATGGAATTTTGTTACTCAGTCGGACATACTCGCGTGCAGACAAAATAGCACTATGCGGTCATCAATATTTTGATCATCGTGCCATAGGTGGCTTAACACGACAATTGTTTATCCAATCAAGTTGTTTCTAGACCTTTGCCTAAACAAAAAATGACGTACCTTAATCTAACATAACTGGCGACACGTGAACACATCTACTACTGCTTACCCCATCTGGTGAAAATACCTTATAATATACATTATTCTCAACATATGATTAGACATAATTCATAGCAAACTTCGTTAAATGTAGGTATAAGCGCGATCGCGTCTTTGCACTTAATGTTGTCTTAATTTATTCAGAGGCGGAACACGATCCAACCCGGCCTTAACAAGATACATTAAGAAAATTAACGTTGGACTCAGTTCTCTCTTTTGACACGAAAATCCTTGATTGGCTTGCTTACGTAACAGAAATTTGATTATCGTGTGTGCCGTAAAAAATAAGAGACACAGCGCTTTAATTCTATCTTAGTACTAACTGACCCGGCAAACCTTGTTTTGCAATATAAAGTAATATAATATATCGCTATTAAAAAATAGGGGTTGATGAAAGAAGGGTGAAAATGTAGGGTTGTATGTATTTTTTAATGCCCCATCAAAATAAATTACCAAAAAAAAAATTGAGTTGACCACCCTTATCACAGGGGTATAAAAATAGATAACAACCTATTCTCACATCTACTGAATATATGTGCATATAAAATTTTATCAAAATCGGTCAAGCCGTTTCGGAGGAGTATGGTAACTAAAACTGTGACACGAGAATTTTATATATTAGATAGATGTATCTTTTAACAAAAAAAAATCCTTTCCTACAAGTTGTAACAGAAAAATGAAATTTAATTTTATGATTTGTATGCTGATAAAATATACTAGACTGCATAAGAATACAATTCGTTTAATTTACAAGAAAAAAAAATACAATTAGTTGT
This sequence comes from Trisateles emortualis, assembly GCA_947095525.1. Classification (NCBI taxonomy): domain Eukaryota; kingdom Metazoa; phylum Arthropoda; class Insecta; order Lepidoptera; family Erebidae; genus Trisateles; species Trisateles emortualis. The sequence goes on along the minus strand of OX352736.1, from coordinate 10,218,322 downwards.
TTCTAGGGGTTTAATAATGTCCTCCTAATCGAATTTCAGTCTCCGCAGCCAATCTCGAAGTAGCCATTCGCGCGGAAGATATTACAGTGCACAAGTGTGCGAAAACGAAGCACTTTTTATTCCCGCACTATTATAATTCGATGGGAAAGAAATCAGGTGAAGGACTAACTTTCCGTGCTTTTCCAGGCACGGGGGATGTAAACACCGTCAATTTACATACTTCGGACATCTTATCAATTCAACACACAATATTTATTTTGTCCCGACCCGGTCGATTCCGGCAATTCGTGCTCAGCAGTTTCACTCCACGGCCACGAATGTCTTGACTAACGAGGAAATTATGTTTTATTTTGTACTAGCTGTTGCCCGTGGCTCCGCTCGCGTGGATGTCGGTTATCGCTGTAAAAAGTAGCCTGTGTTCCAGACCATAATCTATCTCTATGCCAAATTTCATTCAGATCCGTTCAGAAGTTTTTACGTTAAAGAGTAACAAACATCCATCCATCCATCCATTCTTACAAACTTTCGCGTTTATAAGTAGGATGTAAATATAAATGACTAACTCATTCATTTTGGGCGGCGCGGCAGTGGTGTTGCCTTGATTTAATGCTATTCTTGGTATAGACGAAACCTGAAAGTCGTTTGTTTAGAATCAGCCCCTCTAGACAAGTGGCATAAACGGTAGACGAATCGAAAAGTCAAAAAAGCAAATGTATGGGATTTGACGTAAGTCTAGAGCGGTTGTAATAGATTCGAGTACAATAATTTTTTAAACATGTTATTTTTTTACACAATATTGTATGAAAATTGTTTAAAGTTGGACACCCATTTACGGCCCATATTATAATTATACAAAATGCACAATACACTGATATGATTTGTACCTACTCTGATACGGGTAGCTCTTGCATTTTTCGCTAGGTGACCATAAATTGTGCAGGAAAAACTACACTATGAAATCAACATATATATCATGGTAAGTTTGAATATCATTATCATGATGATGATGTTGTTGATATTCTTACTTTTCTAATATAAACAAGGGGCTATTCTGTATGCTACTATAATAAAAATAACATTGTAGAATAGAAATGACGTCTCAACTATAATCTAAATAAAATTGTTCAGGATTATCACGAAGCAGCAGTAAATTGCTTTTGAAGTGTTCAGTATTGTTTCTATTGTCATATGAGTAAATAACTAGAATATATAATATATTGTATATATTTACTTGGAATCGTACGTGTATCTATGTGCTCTCATTAGAATAAACACTTAAATGAAAATAAATTTGCATATTACTTATGTAGACAAAAGGTATTTATTTTATATCCTAACTTAAAAGTGAAAATAAAAATTAATGCTTCTCTTTTTTAGCTCAATGGAAACATTGCGTGGCAATGAGCCTTGTCTTTTGGACACCTTTCCTCAGGACTGTGACTTTAATCAGAATAATTTATTTACAGTAAAATTCTTATACCTAGTAATTAAAACATTTTAAGGTTATATATTATTATATTTTAAGTTAGGTACGTTAGAGAAAAATAATATAATAATCATAATAATAATAATCATTTATTCGTTTCAAATAAGTTACAAATTTATACATATAAGTCTTAAGTACAATAATAAATTTTTCCTTCCGAAGAATAAATTATTTTTATTTAATTTTTACTAATAATTAAGTTGTATTTTTACGTTATTATATCTAATTAGTACACTGGAGGTGACAAATGCAGTATTTTAGTGTTTGCTGCTAAAAATCCGTCACAAAAACTGATTGCCGGACAGCGCAATGACATGCGAATTTCAACGTACGGAATTTGAAGTCATCGTGTAAAACCTGGGGAGTATCTTACTTATTACCATTTTAAACACTCCACAATACATATGTAGACTACTGGAGGCTTGTATGTAATAACCTACAAGACCTAATTTAGTATTTTATGAGTTTTACAACCTGCATTTGCAGGCACAGTCATACTGTCAAAGTTTTTACAGAGGGATATAAAACTCTTTAATGCAAGCAAACAGTACATACACACTGTTTATTTACTTAGGTACAAGCTAATATTAAGTGAATCTATTAATATGAAAGTAAGATCATAATATAATAATAAAGCAACATTTCAACATTGCATGTAGGTACACTTCACAGTCTTCACCTTCATTAATACTAAGTTATTATCTATTATAACTTGTTTAAACAGTTTCTAACGCACTTCTGCTCAGCATACTTACCTACTATTACTACCCTTGTCAGTGCATTTTAAAATTAAAATTAACTTTTTAAGGGTCAATTAACATATAATACCATTCTTCTTTTAACTTTTCACAAATTTTCTTTTGTTATTAATTTCCCAGTCCTTGTAAATGTTAACCTTGTTTGTAATAATCTAGTTTCAACCCTGTAACCTCTTTATTTGCTTTTATTTCTTTCTCTCAGCTGTTTTATTTACTTCTAGGGACTTGGTGGTACTGAAGGTCATTTCCACTATGAATTCTCATATAATGACCCGTAAAACAAAGGCCAAGGAAACAGAGACCCAGCTTAAATTAACACTGCTAGAACTAAAGAAATACAAGGAGGAAAACAGTCTGCTGTTGAAGGAGCGCAGTGACTGCGAAGAAGAGATGAAATCTCTAAATAATAGGGTATCAGAGGTAAAAGGAGAACTATCTACACTTCACATTCAGTTTATGGACATATCGGACCAACGTAATATTCTTCAGGAAGAATTGGTGTCCTTCACAAGTTGTCATAATACTTATACAACGTCTCTGAGTCGTATTACTGAGCTGGAGTTAAACCTGCACAAAGCCCATTTAGAAATAATTACCTTACAAGATACCATACAGGCTCTTAACGGTAAAGCGACTCAGAACCTATATTCTGAGCTTCTAGGTAACAAAATATAAATTTTAAATGCTTTAAAATGTAAATGTAGTGTTAAATCAACATTCCTTACTAATAGTATAAAGAAATCTAGAAAATATTTTACATTAAGGAAATTAGTTAAGAAACTTGAATTTGACCTCAGGAGGTCAGCTAACATTAAACAGTTATCTCAAATTAACGGTGATTTGATCAATGAACGGGTAACTTTACTCTCTGAGATAGAAAATTATAATGAACAATTAGTAAGTAGTAAGTTACTATATGAACAACATACACAACAACTTGAGTCACAAATTTTACACTTACAATCACATCTCACAAGGACTATTCTTGAACATGAGACACAAACACATGAGTACATACTTAAATATGATGAGATCGCAAGGGTTGGCAGGGAGAACCTGGAACAGGTGATTTCTCTCACTAATAAGCATTGCTCAACATGTACACAAACAACAACATTCACCGATGAGTCATCTGTGTGTCAAACAGAGTCACTCAACAGTTCACCGCACCATCTAATCATTAATCAGAATAATTCTGATTGTTGTCTCACATCTTATCACCAGCCAATTCAAGTAAGTAACACAGTCAAGACCTCTCTCACAAAAAATGTAACTATACTTTCTGACCAGATAGGGAGAGATTTAGGTAGTTTAATTAATTGTTACACTGAATATTCAATAACAAATATTTGTTTACCGGGAGCTAAGTTTTGTAACATAATTAATAATTTAAAGTGTGCTAGATTTAATGAGCAATCCACAGGGATTTTATTATTTGGTGACAGCTTGAATGTCACAAAAAAAGACATTTTGCAGGCAATTGAAGTAATGACATTACTTCACAATAATTTAGGTTGTAGATTTATATTTTGTGCCTTGCCATATTCATATGCCTTGACTGAGAAACAAAACAGGCATATTGAAAAGCTTAATTTATTAATTTATAATAGTACATGTCGCCTTAGCGAGTTAATTTTATTTTTCGACACTAATATATTTATTAGTAATTTTTTATTAACAGAAGATACTATGTATCTTTCATTATTTGACAAACGACAGGTTGCTAAATTATTAGCATTTAGTTTATTTAGTTTATTCACTGATGCAGGTACTCATAGAGTATTGAAGGACTTAGTTAATCATAGTATTAGTAGTAGTATAGTATGTAGTACTATTAACAATAATTTTGATACATCTCGTAGTTTAAACTACTAGATGCGACAAAGGGTAAGCAGACACATAGCCTTAACATATTTCATCAAAATATTCAGGGCTTATCCGGCAAGATGTTAGAGGTAGAATATTTTTTAAAAGAACATAACATTCACATTCTTTGTGTCACTGAGCATTGGTTAAAGAGTGACATTATGTTAATAAATAATGAGTATTATTCTATTGGTAGTGCATTTGTAAGAAAGAAAGCTATTCATGGTGGCTCTCTAATATATATTTGTAATAGTATTAAATGTAAAGAACGTAAAGACATAGTTAAACTTTCTATCGAGCGCACTATTGAAATATCCTGTGTTGAGCTTGAGCAACATATCGTAGTTTGTATATACCGACCACCGCAGAGTGACTTTAGTACATTTGAAGTAGTAATGGAAGACATATTAAAACGTTTAGCTGTTGGTAGTAAATATGTAGTAGTTTGTGGAGACTTTAATGTCAATATACTTGAACAATCAGCTACTTGCAGTAGATTGATTAGCTTATTTAAGTCATTTGATTTACATCATTTATTTTTCGAACCAACAAGGATCACCTCTCATTCAGCTACATGCCTCGACAATATTTTTTGCAATTGTCAGTATTTAAGCAAATCTATATTGAATGATTTGACATCAGATCATTGTGGCCAAAAGGTTGAAATTCGCACAAACACAATACCTAAAGTTACTAAGATCACATGTAGGCCAATGACCTCTGGACGCCTAGAACACTTTAGTGATAGTATAGCCACCAAAATCATCAATATAGATATTACTCTGGATGATCCAGATGAGCTTTATGAGTCTTTGTTTAATGTAATCAAATTCGAATATGAAAAAAAATTTAAGCCTAAAACTTTCTTTAAGAACATCAAAGTTAATTTTTGTGACTGGGCAACGAACGGCATCTATAAAAGTAGGGCTAGGCTATACGAGCTATATGGTATGAAACAATACAATAGTAATCCGACATTTCTTATTTATGTTAAAAATTATTCAAAAATTTTTAAAAGGGCTTGTTCTTTAGCCAAGTCTCTATATTTAAGTAATAAGATTAAGCAGGCAGATAACAAAGTAAAAACAACTTGGAATATTATTAATAATGAAACTGGTAGAATCAAATTGCGTGATGACAACTTTCAACTTAAGCATGATGATAAAGTGGTCTCAAATAATTTAGATGTAGCGCATATGTTTAATAATTTCTTTACGAACATACCAATTAACACAACTAGCTCCTTAGATTCTTGCCCAGTCAAAGCCGAAAACTTGGTAAAGGGTAGCGTGGAAGAGTGTAGCGTCTTTTTTTGTTTTAAATATATTGACCCCAATGATATATTGAAAGCGTTCAAAACATTGAAATCAAAAAGAACTGCTGACTTATGGGGTATATCTGTTAAACTAGTTCATAATATAATTTTGAATATAGCTCCACATCTTGCAGCAATATTTAATAGATGTGTTGATACAGGAGTATTTCCTGATCTAATGAAACACAGTAAAGTAATACCTTTGTTTAAAAACGGATGTAAAAATGATCCAACTAACTTTAGACCAATATCCATATTGCCTGCTATTAGCAAAATTTTCGAGAAAATTATACTGTTGCAGTTAGAGAGTCACTTTCATTTAAATAAATTATTACATAATGAGCAATATGGTTTTAGAAAGGGTCGTTCTACAGTCGATGCAGGTGTTAAATTGATAAAACACATTTTTAGAGCCTGGGAAAATTCAATGGATGCTATTGGTGTTTTCTGTGACCTTTCAAAAGCCTTTGACTGTGTTGAACACAATACGCTCCTGAGAAAACTCAGGCATTACGGTATCAGAGATGCTGCACTCAACCTAGTTGCCACCTACCTAAGTAACAGAGTTCAATTTGTCGATATTAACGGTAGTAGATCTTCAGGATTATCTGTAGGTATGGGTGTCCCACAGGGCTCAATTCTAGGCCCTTTTCTCTTTTTAGTTTATATTAATGATTTGCCTTTCTATGTGCAGGATTTCTGTGACATTGTACTATTCGCAGATGATACGTCGCTTATATTTCAGGTAGACCGTAAAAAATCAAATCTTGATGCTGTGAATGGTTCACTCGCGAAAGTCCTGGACTGGTTTGATGCAAACAATCTACTGTTAAACTCAAAAAAAAAACAAGTGTGTTAAGTTTACTATGCCGAATACTAAAACTCTTACATCAAGTAATATAATTTTGAACGGTGAAACGTTAGGTTTCGTTGAATCTACAGTGTTTTTGGGTTTGACTTTAGATCGCAAGCTCCAGTGGGGTGCCCATATATCATGTCTTGCAGGGAAACTTAGTTCCGCAGCTTTTGCAGTAAGAAAGGTAAGGCAGTTTACAGACGTAGAAACAGCTAGGCTTGTATATTTTAGTTATTTTCACAGCGTCATGTCTTACGGCATACTACTGTGGGGAAAGGCCGCCGATATTGAAACCATATTTATACTCCAGAAAAGAGCAGTACGCTCTATCTACAATTTAGGCGCACGAGTTTCACTTAGAGAAAGGTTTAAAGAAATAGGCATTCTGACAGTTGCATCTCAGTACATTTTTGCCAACATCATGTTCGTTAAACAAAATATACACCTGTTTTCTAAAAACAGTGACATTCATACACTAAACACAAGGAACAAACATAAACTAGTTGGTACGTATCACCGTCTTCATAAAGTCCACAATTCATTTGCGGGACTCGGGGTACGTTTCTATAACAAACTACCTCTTGAAGTTATGAACCTACCCTTACACAAATTCAAACTAGAAGTAAAAAATCATCTTTTAAGCAAGGGTTATTACACTATTAATGACTTTTTAAATGATAAAAAGTCATGGGGTTAGTTGCTAATTTTGATGCAGAATTATATAAGAATAATAACTACATTTAAAATTTGTCAGGAGACGTTTTGTGATCATTATTGGCTTTCTATTGAGTTTATTTTTTCTTATTATGTCCCGGATTGTCATGCTCACTGAAATGCCATTGCTTGTGGTGTCGTATTGGCCGGGTCAGTTCCTTCCCTCTAATATGGCGAAGGAAATGATGGCTGGTCTGTGCGTCATGCTCGTGAACGGGTGCTACTTGGGGTGGTTGGTCAATCTTGGCATGATTTATTTTTAAATATTAAAGAAATAGTTTCTAGATATTTACTAAGATTGCAATGTGATCTCGACACGTTTCTATCTTATACTTACAAAAGAAACGATCCCTCATTACCATACAGTGGAAAGCTAAATTCATTTTTTTTTTCAATATTGTTTACTCATTAATTAAATACTTATCTAAATTTCTCATATGGTATATTGGTTTCCGTTCCTTTTTGTTACCACTATTGTAACTCATACCAAATTGTAAATGTTATACTCTGGCGATTAAAAAGAGTGGCCCGAGTTTCTTGCCAATTCTTCTCGAGGCCCAACCCTAGTCAGCGAATTGGCCTTAGGAAAAAAGTATGCTGGCATTTGTTTTAATTTGTTTTAATGACGTTCATAAGTATCATGGATTTGATCTAAATGAATAAATGAGTTTGACTTTGACTTTGACTTTGAAATATGCGCTACAAATTCTGATGCCTGTACTAAGTAAAACTTGTATCACAGGCGGTATGTGCATTAACAATACTTAAAAAAGGTGCAGGAAATTTCAAAATATTTAATATTCTAAGAGTTCTAAACAGAATTAATCATATATTAATATTATTTTTATTATACATTGTTGAATAGAGATAATTTTATTAAAAGATAGTGGTTATGCAGTATAACATGACTAAAGGAAAGATGTACCCACTGTCGCGTACAACAATATCGTAAAAATGTAATAAACTCTATATCGCTTTGGAACATCACAACGTTATAATTTTTATTGCAAAGATTTAAATCTTTAATTTTCGTCGCAAGTTTTTGAGCATGCATGGACGTTAAAATTACAAGACGGATATTGATGAAACTTTACAATGTTATAGATCACCAAAATATGCACATAGGCTAATAGACAAAGACAGTAGATACCTATTACATATGTAGAATATAATATCCTAGAATTTTCATCGAAATTTATGCGGGCAAAGACGCGGGCAATGACTAGTAAGAAATAATTTTAAAATCAGGCGATACGTTAAGATTAGTGAGTGTAACGAAACAGGCTGAATCCCAACGGGCTATCGTTTAAACTAAGTGCCTATAATTCGCAGGAGTTTACCCTCTGCCGCCGTAGGGAATCGCGCTCCAACGCTTTGAAATATTTCTAACATATAATGGCATATAGTACCTCTCGCACCTTATTTTAATACTTAGTACCTTGACAACATCTTGTACCAAGTTATATTCTAAAAAGTCTACACAACGTCTCACAAGAATTTTGTTTGGTTTAGCCTTCTCTTTTAGATTTATCTTTTATTATACAGAGGAATTCATAAAACTTTTAATATTAACAGTGTTTAGACAAGTTTCGATTTCGTTTAGGCCTAACGTAGCAAGACTGAACAAAGCTTTTACTTTTTGTATTACACAAAAATTCAAATAACACATTCAAGACCAAATATCCCGTCGTATCGTACCGGTAACAAGTGCTACTTTATTTAGGGTACACGTACGTATATGGTATTTGGTTAAGCCCGTCAATGGATGTAAATGCGCTTACCTCTTATACAGGACGTGTGTTAACACGGCGGGCGTTTACCGGCAGGACTACGTCAGGGGTTTCGTATCGTACACCCTAGTAGGGTGGTGAGTACTGGCGGGCAGTCGGCCGGTTTTATTGGCGTCACTAATGAGTTGCTAATTCAATTTCACGGACGGCCGTGTCACGCGGCTGGCGGCGGTGAACGCGGACCGTTTCGTAGCACTCGGTCAGATACAGCTTAAGTGCTATTTGTTTCCTGTCGATATGAATGACGGCTATCCTCCTTTTTAAAGTGTGTTGGCTATGATGTCGTTTTTTATTGGATTGCTGTGAATAAAATTTAAATTATGGTGACGTGTATTTAATTATTATCTACAATTGAACATGATCGGATTATTTGTGCTATTATTAGTGCTGTGCGCGAAAGGGTCCACAATTGAAACTTACCATTGTATTATCTTAAGGCCTTTTATAAACATTGTGGAACGCAATGAAGTATTGAGTAATAGCAGCCCATATATGTCCCACTGCTGGACACAGGTCTCCTCTCCTTTATCAAGAGAGAGAGAGGGGGTCTAGGCCTTAATTCACACACGCTGGCCTAATGCGGATTGGTGAATCTGACATATCATTAGAATTACTTCTAAGACATGTGGGTTTCCTCACGATGTTTCCCTTCACCGTTAGCCGATTGCAAATGATTTGATTAGTACATATAAACTCCACAAAGTGATATTTACATTGGTACTGCCCGGGATCGACTCTTACCTTGCGTGCAAGTCGGTTACTTGATCACTAGTCCACCATCGCACTGAATCCGGATTATTAATAATTGGAGTTATTTAGTGATTAGAAGTAAAATACTGCCGTATGTGTATAACAAAAGATATAATTAGTACCGTGGCAAGTGAACAATTTATATATAGGTAATTGTAACTGTTAAGATAATTAATACATACAATTAATAGACACAAATTACACCCAGACTCAGAACAATTCTTTGTGGGTCACACAAAGTTTTGTCCAATGTGAGAATCGAACCCACAACCTCGTGCACAGCAGGCGCATACTGCGTCCACTGGACCACCAAGACAGTCTTGTCTTACTTTCTTGTCGTGCTGCGCTTCGCACCGCACAATAGCCACATTACAAATCTATTGTGTAGGGCTTGAGTCAATAGTGATCAGTTTTTTTTTTTTTGTTTTATACTACTTGGGTGGCAAACAAGCATACGGCCCGCCTGATGTTAAGCAGTATCCGTAGCCTATAGACGCTTGCATTACCAGAGGTATCACTTGCGTGTTGCCAACCCATTTTTTTACACCAGGGCTTTAAGATGGAAGTAACCCTGGGATAGGAATACGTTTGTTTCAAAACGCATTCCTAAATGAGCGCTGGAGACCTGTACTCACACACAGGAACACAACTACACCGCTGTGTGTAGTCATTTGGCTGTGGTCTTCTGTAAGGTGGAGGTCCTTCCCCAGTCGGGCTTGCTCGCCAGTATGGTGCCCTATCTATCAGTTCTTTATTGTACTTAATAACATAGAGACAAATACATAAATGTAAAATGTACAAGGGTGAGCTTAAGTTTTCTACCAGCAAACCAGTGTGGCAGAGGAAAAAGATACAAATGTGAGAGTAAGCGAAGTGTATAACGGTACAACCGATCAATGACATATTTTAATCCGTACAATCAAGTAGCTTTACGTGTCATTCATTTGATGTAACATGTTAGTCGGTAACCAGGTAGTTCGGACGTATTTTATTCTGCCACAGGCAAAAGAAGGATGTTAGTGTACTTGCCCCATCGTATAATAAAGCTTCTTTTCATGACATCTATAGGCGTTCACTGTCCTTCAAAGTGTTAAGATAGGTTTAAGCTACGAGTATATTTAAAAGCAATTAGGTCAAACGTGTTAAAACTAAAATCTCTAAGATTCAAAACTACCTTTTGTTTTGTAGTCTGAGTATAAACATTTTAAATTCTAACTTTAAATTTTATAACAATGTTAATATTATGTTTTTATCTTTTAACAAAAGATAAAAACATAATATTCTAGAAAGTTCCATGTTTGTGTCTAGTTGTAGTAAAAACTTTAGTCAAATATCCTCATATGGCAGATAGGATCCATTTACTTAATGCGGCTAATAAAACCATTGTGTGTCTGGTTTATGACGACATCGCCATTCACTATAACCAAGAAAGTTTCGAGGAAAAACGAAAGAAACTTTTGATTCCCCCACCAAATCATTGTTCCGGGAATAAATAACCTCTTTGTCTAACAGGTAATGTCGGGAAAAGCTTTGTCCAAAACTCTTTCTATAATGACAATAACCATAAAATTGTTTGTTTATTACTTGACATTATTCTATAGGTAGGTATATTTTATATAGGTAGGTACTAGCGGACCGTCCCTGCTTCACTCGCGTTAAAATATATTAGACACCAATTTAGTGTGCTGTGCTCCTATTTGATTAGGATTCAGTTCAGTTGGTGCCGTTTTTCGAGCGGTGATCGTGCATCTATTGTATCAAATATACAAAAGATGCACGATAAATAATAATAAGCGGGCAAGGACTTAGAATGTGATTGGTGTGTGTACTGTGTAGTAAGTAAGTAAGTTAAGTGAAAGTGAAGATTTGTTTTAAAACAAGAAAAAACCTGATATATGAAAAGTAAAACTACTAACAAGTTTCGACATTAATTATATTAGGTATGTTTTTATTCTGTTTACCTTAAAATTGTCGGATTTTCATACAAATTTTAACCCCCTACGAGTTGAATTTCTAAAAATTCTTTCTTAGTGCTCACATCGTGTTCACGGCCTTAGCCCCTGTAGCTTCGGCTGTACGCTGATACGCCAGCCGCAGGCAGGTTCTTCATTTGTACCTATATAGGTATAGATTTATTGTATTTACTTGCATTATGTTTATGCAAGTATACCTATATACATTGTCTGTGTGGTGATTAAGAATACAAATGTCACCACCCCCCTCTATCCCGAGGGTGTCGTAAAAGTCGACTAAGGGAGTAAGTCAGGCCGAAAATATCCACTGCAAGAGAGGGAAAACTCGAAACAAAACCCTGTACCAATCCGTCTGGCCAGTGTGGTATAGTAGGCTAATATCCCTCCAAATTTATGGAGATCCATGCCCAGCAGCGGGACGTTTATGGGTTGAGATGATGATACAATAAATACATAATAGAAAACTATAGTCCTCATAATATCATCATCATCATCATCTCAGCCAAAAGACGTCCACTGCTGGACATAGGCCTCCCCCAAGGATTTCCACAACTCTCGATCCTGAGCAGACCTTGTCCATATATAGATGAAAATAATTATTGCAAATTTATGTTATATGTAACTTAAGAGAGGTTTGACACCAACAAACGAGCAAACCTGAGTGTTAGACTGAAAAAGGACTACACACACTGGTGTAGTTGTATTACAATTAGACCTGGTGGTAACTGCTTACCATCAGGTGGATGTAGATACTATCTGACGTAGTATAAAAAACAGTGAAATGTTAATTTTCTTTTATAAAGAAAGAAAACTTTATTTTGCAGACAAAAGATACATGATTAGCATAAGAAAGACAGAAAGAAAATTAAGAACAATGAAGTAACAAGATTAAGTAGGTAAAAAGTAATAAAATGAATGATACAGTATATAAGAATAACGCAATGTAGTACTGGTTTAGAAGACTGATGGTGGTGTTCTGCTGGACCCCTGTTAATATAATATAATATAATAATGTCCTACTCCTAACCGAATTTCGGCTGGGAGTAGCTGGATGCGGGAAGCCGAGGATCGTGCTAGGTGGCGTGCCCTTGGAGAGGCATTTGTCCAGCAGTGGACTGCGATAGGCTGATGATGATGATGATGAACCGAATTTCGGTCACGACGGCTAAACTTAAAGAAGATTAGCCATATGTGCGGGCAATATTATAGTGCACAAGTGTGTGCGCAAACACAGGTGCACTTTCTATTCCTTTACTCTCATAGTCCGATGGGTCGGCAATCCGACACGGCCGGAGAGAGATCAGGCGCAGGACCAATGGGTTACGTGCTTTCTAAGGCACGGGAGTGTAAACACAGCCAATTTTCAAATTCCAGGCATCTATTGTAAATTTCTTGACAGAAAAACCTAATATAAATTTTTGGCCCCGCCCGGGAATCGAACCCGGTCGATGTGATCACATCGACCACTGGACCACCGAGGCAGTTGTAATATCGAACAAGTAGTGTGTGATTAGTGTGTGTAGTAATGTATGTATGTGTAGTGAAAATGAGGATTTGTTTTAAAACAAGTAAGTTTTAAGAGCGGTAGGGCCCATACTAGTGAGCAAGCCCGACTGGATAAGGACCTCCACCTTACAGAAGACCACAGCGAAATAACTACACACAGCGGTGTTGGTAAGTGGTGTTCCTGTGTGTGAGTACAGGTCTCCAGCGCTCATTTATGGATGCGTTTCCAATCCTAATGCGCTGGTGTAAAAAAATATGTTGACAACACGCAAGCGACACCTCTGGTATCGCAAGCGTCCATGGGCTACGCTAACTGCTTAACATCAGGCGGGCCGTGTGCTTGTTTGCCACCCAAGTAATATAAAAAAATAAAAAAGTACGAACCCGAAATATGACAAGTAAATAATAACAAGTTTTGATATTTATTATATTATTATGTTTTTATTCTGTTATTCTTATACCTAAATGTTTTTAAGAAACAACTATCGACAAGTCAATACTACACAACTGTCAATACCGTTCAAACAAAGTTACTAACGAAAGAAATAACACATTTTAAAGTTAGTGAATTCAATCGTTGGAAGACCGGTAACTTTGTACAATTGTTTTCTTTCAAAGTGTTGCACTTAGACGAATTTGTACCAAGATACCGTACGAGTATATCGAGTTCGTTCTGTCTAGGGTTACCAGGTGTAAAAGTGAAATATCCTAACACAAAAAGCCTGTTGAAAGTCTTTTTTTACGATGGCAAATAAGTTTACCACTCGCATGATTGTAAGCCATTACTGTAGCCTATGAACGCTAGGACATCACATGAGTGTTGCTGATCCAAAAAAATTATATACCAGTTTTCCAATTACAGGAATGAACACCAGGAAAACTATTCTTTAAAATTCCATCACTTTAGGGATGTGATTAAAAATATTTCAGTTGCAGAATGTTTGTATTGAATGTTGCAGATTGCCAGTGCTTATTTATAAGGTGTGTGTGTGTGTAATTAAGTGCTCATTGATAAATCATCACAGGAAAACAATTACAGCGTTCTGTAGTAATTTTTGTAGCTGTGGTCCTTCCCTAGTCGGGCTTGTTCGCTTGAATGGTGCCTCACTACTCTTGATCTTATGATTACATATAACTTATAAACAACATGTCCGAAAAAGTGGAAAAAATTCAAAACAACATTTGCTTTAAATTTTAATACTCATCTTCTACGGTACCTCTATTAATTGAATACGACTGGTAACCCTACATTTCTACAAAAAGTACCTCAAATGGATTGCTGTAGTCATTCTTGGACGAAATTCTACACTATGCACTAGTTCAAACGCCGGTACAAACTACTCTTAGCTACGTTACTTTAAGGTAAGTGCTTAACTTTCAGGAATATACTTCAAAACTAAGTATCTGGTAATGTTCAAACTCAACCTCAAACGTTATATGTACCTTGTAGTAGTTTGCTAAAAGTACAAGCCACTTTACGCGTTGATATTTAGAAAAAAAAAGAAACTGGAGAACATATGAAGCCTAGATGCTCTGGAAACCCTTCTTGACAGTCTCAATATCAATAACTCTTATCGATAGCTCTGCAAGGTTAAACAAACTTGTTGCGGCCAGTCTGTAGATGAGCGACCGCGATATAACTCTAAATAACTCTGTCTATAATAATAATAGCAACCCATATACATATGTCCCACAGCTGGGTACGGGCACAGTAAATAAAGTACGGGTATCCTCTCCTCTATCAGGCAGGAGAGAGAGAGAGCGAGGGTTTACACACATGCTGGCAATGTAGGTTGGTGAATCAGACATGTCTTTAGAATTTTTTCTTTAGAATTTCTTCTAAGGCATGTGGGTTTCCTCATGATGTTTTCCTTCACCGTCAGCAAATGGTAAATCATTTAATAAGTACCTACATAGGTACATATCACAGTGTTTTTTTTAAAAGACAACTCCCGCACTAGAAAACTAGCTCTGGGTCGCGGGGAACTATACAAACATACAATTAACGGGCACAAATTACACCCAGACTCAGTACAATGCTTTGTGGGTCATACAAAGTTTTGCCCTATGTGGGAATCGAACCCACAACCTCGTGCACAGCAGGCGCATACAACGGCCACTGGACCACCAAGGCAGTCAACAAATTGACATTGGTAGTGCCACTCGGGATCGAACTCGCACCTCTTGCATGCAAGTCGGTTTCTCACTCGGCCACCACTGTTATTTATGAAGCTATATATTATGTTCTTACAAATACAATGTGCTTAAAGTTAGAGTTCGTAACACGTAAAGGTCTTGAACGTTAGTTTAGCCATGTAAACTGTAATTTACTTGACGTATATCAGGTAGGCCTCCCTCATATGTCTCCACAATGGCCGATCTTGAGCTGCCTGCATCCAGTGCTTTCCTGCAGCTCTGATGATGTCATCTGTCCACCTAGTGGAAAGTCGTCCCACACTGCGTTTTCCTGTACGGGGTCGCCACTCGAGAACCTTTCTTCCCCATATGTCGATACTGATCTATGGCCGAAAAAGAAACTGGGACTTAAGCTACTTGTTGTATAGGTACCTACACACGGCAACGGAGATATGTATACTAAGCCTTTAGACAAGTGGCATTAGCGATAGTCGAATCGAAAAGTCAAAACATCAAATGTATGGGATTTGACGTAAGTTTACGACATTATATCGTAGACTTACGTCAAATCCCATAAATTTGTGTTTTTGACTTTTCGATTCGACTACTCTTTATGCCACTTGTCTAGAGGCGCAGGGCCGCTATATGAAGATTAACTTTTTAGGAAAACCAATGCATGAATTTGTGTGAAATATATTTCTGTAGGTTTAATCTAATTGTACAGTTACCAAATGCGACAGAAATATATAATGTTTTTATTTAAAACTAATTTTCATATAGCGGCCCTGTATACGTATCTCCGTTGCCGTGTCTCGTAATTTTTATAGATTTACGAGCCCTATTTTTTTCACTTGTAATATTAATATTTGTAAATAGAAATATATAATTATATCTCATCTTTAACTCCTTTTCTTCATTTTGCGTAACGGAGTGGTTATTCGTCGTCTATATGACGTATTAAATTCTGTCAGCAATAAATTTATTCTATTTTGATAATCTAACTTATTATTCGCATCATAATATATCCTCATCCGTCTATTCAACTATATTACGAAACTAACAATATTTATATTCACTTATTCAGTACTAAACAATATATCAAAAGAATCATCAAATGCAAAACAGTAGAGCAAACAATTGTATGCTACGCCGCCATGTTTCAGTGCCAAGAAATAATCTCTTACGTGACATTAACATACATCATGCGCCAAACAGCTGCCAAAACTGTCTGCCAGAGGTCTCTGACTACTTACTAACTAAAACAATATTACTTAGCTGTATGAGTTATTCTGGCGGATAGTGCATTGAGAACAGGAACGACGGCTGTGCTTCAAACCTCAAGTTCACAAATTAACTTTATATAAGTATTGTCTTCTCAGAATCTCTGCATAAACTTTTTGACGGATTTTGGAATACCTAGGTAGGTATAAATGGACAAAATATTGAATATGAGCATAAACCTGTAGTGAAGAAAGAAAACGAATGAGTCAAATTTTGAATGATGAATTCACAGCACTTTCACAACACTTAGCGTCGCCGCACACAGGCCACTAGCCACAACCAAAAAACGCCGCCACCACCGGCACATTTCCTATAGTTTTCATACATTTTATTTGGATTTGCCGCACACGGTTGACGCCACACACTACAAATAAAATGTATAAACACAGATTTGTGATGTCGTTTTATGGCTGTCGCCTGTCGCCCGTGTGCGGCGACCCTAAGTCTGTCAATTCACAGTACTAGAGGTCGCCCGCTGGTCTAAATTCAACCGTAATTGCTTTCTGCACTTCTTCTTCGTATGCACTTTAACTATGCTAAATCACACACTTTTCTTTATGAACAAGGTGCTTAAAGAAGGGTATCTACAACGTTTTTTCTTCACGTATTAATATTTTATAACTTTATTTTTTGTAACCTTAATAACATTCCTTGTTGTAATGTTCAATAATATGTATATCTTTTATTTCATTATATTAGTATCTACCTATACATGCACATTTTACCCATACTGCTCTACAGTAATATTTTGTCCCATATTGTGCACTACTGCTAATCTGTTTGAAGGAAATTGTAGCTAGTGAAATTTTGTACATAAAACTTCAATAAACATATCTGTCTGTTGAAATGTAAAAATAATTCGATTAAGGTGATCCTGTGGTTTTTTGGTTGTGCAGAAGTCCTTCCCCAGTCTAGTTTGCTAGCTTTGATATGGTGCCTTAACTCTCTTTAATATATGTAGCCTTTTAACTTTGTCTTCCAAGTATAACATATTAACATCCTATACTATATTATAAAGAGGTAACATTGGTGAGTTTGTGACGTGTGTAGGAGGTAATCTCTGTATCCAATAAACCGTGACGTTGTAGGAGGTACTCTCTGGAATTACTGAACCGATTTCGTTTTTTTTTACGAATAGAAAGCCACGTTATTTGTAAGTGTCATAGGCATATATTTTATTGACAAAAACATTACAGGACACCGGGAAATACCACCCGTACAAAGCCGGGGCGGGCGAAGAGTTGTTAATAAAGTTACATCTTTTAAATAAGGTTACACGCTCTTTATTCTTTTAGAGAGTGTCCTATAAACTTTATCAAAGTTAAAGCCGTTGAACAGTTTTTCAGCAATATGGTAAATGGAATATTCAAGTTATCTGGCTATACCACGAGCTTTACCTACGTCCAATTCAGTATTCATGTGCGTACTCCATTGTTTAAGTTTCAACCAATAACAGCTACCGTTTATAAAAGATTAAATTACAAAAAAAAGACTAAATTGATGAAATTTTGTTTCAATGCAGTAAACACCGCAATATTTTGACATTGACAGCTGTTATACAAATTAAACTATACCAGGCGGGTCATATGTTTGTTTGTCACTATCTATACTTATAATACTATAAAGCTGAAGAGTTTGTTTGTTTGGTTTAAAATTCTTTTTTTGTTGAATAGTACATTTTTCAATGAAGGCTATATATAACATCACGCTATGATCAATAGGAGTGGAGCAGTAGTGAGATATGTTGCAAAATCGGGGAAAATATTCCAAATTACCACGCGGACAAAGTCGCGGGCAACCCCTAGTGGTAGTATAAAATAAAAGCAACAGTTTACTTGCATGAATTTACATAACATTCGTGTACATACACCCTAAGACACACAATAGAGCGCCAACACCATTGACCCACTTATGTAAAGGTATACATTTAGGTAGGATTCAGTGGTATCAACATGGATTAATCCCGTGCAAATCTCTATTTTAGTAGCACGATCTGTGTTCACCCAAACTGGGCCAATTAAAGCTTACTCCCACTAATCAGAATATCGATGTGGCTGTGTATGTGCATAGTATAAATAAGTAAGTATTATAGTATAGACACAAAAGAGCGTCAACATGTCGAACTAAATACCTACCGTTCAGTGCAGCTCTATCAGCGTAAAGCACAGATTAATAAATAGTTACTAACGGGCTGTCAACGTTATGTATGGGGCGCTTGTCGTAATACCTATCTTCTGATAGCAATTGAATAGTATTTTATTACAATAAGTATATTATTGTGTTGTGACAACCATATAAGTTACGAAGGGGCTTGTGGTGAAAGAGTCGCTTTAGGTATTTGGTAATGTTGGCTTTTTAGCAAATATAAAGGAGATTCGTTACTACCTACTCTTCTATATACGTGTACATTGCTGGTAGAACGTCTGGTGTAAATATGCATAGTGCCTTGAAATACACACGAGTTTCAATCGTAATCCTTTTATGAATATTGAATACAGAGTTTATGAGTTCAAGTAGACAATATCCTATAGTTGCTACAGTTTGTGATAAGAGAAAACTGGAATTTTATTTTACGAACCACGGGAGTTTTCTTTGTTGCATTGTTTGTGAAGTTTGCATAGGGCACTCCTAATGATAAGTGGTTACCGTAATCTATAGTCTCTTGAAAGCCTGGGGCATCACTCGCTTATTGCCAACCCAAACTTTTGTAGGTAACACCAAAAGGAAAGGAAGGACTAAAATAGGAAGACGTTTCTTAAAAAAAGCATTTAATAATATACTCGTACATACATACATAAATTACATACTTAATCATCATGCCCGTCTCCCACTGAGGTAGGCAGAGACTACATATTTATGTTTCGCCAATTACATACACATATTACTAAATATTTTTTTTAGCATTTTGCTATGCAATTAGCTCAAATATACTTAAATATTAAAGCAATGTGGAAAAAGACGAGCCCGGAGCAGGACTCGAACCTGCGCCTCTCGGGTTCCGGCCCAGCGCACTACCAACTGTGCCATCCGAGCTCCTACTCCAGAGTTCGAATTTGTCCACCGCTTGTTTACGTCTTGGAGTGCTTTAATATTTAAGTATACATACACATACTTCTTTCGCTTCCTTTTTTTATACTACAAAAAACAAAGCGTGGGCAGGCCTCCAACAAGGTGGACCGACGACCTGGTAAAGGTTGCGGGCAACCGATGGACAAGGTCGGCTCAGGATCGGGAGTTGTGGAAAACCTTGGGAAAGGCCTATGTCCAGCAGTGGACGGCTTTTGGCTGACATGATGATGATGAAGAAACAAGCACACAGCCCGACTGATGGTAAGCAGTTACCGTAGCCAATGGACGCTTGCAACACTAGGGGTATCACTCGCGAGTTGTCGACCCTTTAAAAATCCTATAACCCCTTTCTTGAAGAACCCCATGCTACATTCATCATGATCTTCATGCATGATCTTCAGTTTTGGGTACTTTTAATAATCCTTACTAATATTATAAATGTGAAAGTTTGTAAGTATAGATGGCTGTATGGATGGATGAATGTTTGTTACTCTTTCACGTAAAAACTGCTGAACGGATCTGGATGAAATTTGGCACAAAGATAGATCATGGTCTGGAATAACACATATGCTACTTTTTACAGCGATAACCGACATCCACGCGGGCGGAGCCGCGGGCAACAGCTAAAAGCAAAGGGTTGTTCTGACTCTGTGTGTAATTTGTGTCCGTTAATTGTATGTTTGTAAAGTCCCCGCGACACAGAGCTTGTTCTCTAGCGCGGGAGTTGTCTTTTTATAAACAAACAATATAAATATACATTAGTAAATAATCTTAATGTTTGCCAAACAAATGAATAGAGAGAAGCTAAAACAAAAATAAAGCAGTACGTTATTTACCAACTAAATAGGCAACGTAATTATCCCCCGAATCCCCGGCCAATTCCAGTGTTTAAGAAAGATAAACGAGGGGAAAAGGAAACTGTTCTAACAAAACTTGTAACTCTCCCCACCAGTTGGGTGAATTTGGGTGAATTACTTAACAGCTACCTGATGAATGGGGTTATTGGATTTAACTTTAATTTAGATAGTTATCGTACTATTAAGCAGTTAATTCTCGCGTGCGTTTTCCTTAAGGCGTTGGTAGAGCTCAGTGGAGGAAGAAATTGTGAGGGATTGTTTATTAGATCCTTGTTTTTATTAATAAGAAAGCAAGGAGCATACGGCCCGCCTGATCGTTAATAGTTTGCGTGGTCTATAAGCGTTTGCAACGCCAAAGGTATCACTTGCGCGTTACAGAACTTGTAAAAACATTTTCAATGCCTTTCTTGAAGTCATTCATGTCTCGGGAAAACCTCGGCAGAGAACTCACTCCACAATCTAATCGTACGTGAGCATGGAGACACATTGCTCTTAAACCATTTACACATTAACTACGTTTTTTTGCTATCCATACAAACGTAGTAACAAACAAGTGTATTGATGCACTTCTTGTACGGTCGGCAATGGAGTTAGCTGTACAGCCCCTCTAGACAAGTGGCATTAGCGATTGTCGAATCGAAAAGTGAAATGCAAATGTATGGGATTTGACGTAAGTTTACGACATTATATCGTAGACTTACGTCAAATCCCATACATTTATTTTTTTGACTTTTCGGTTCGACTACCGTTTATGCCACTTGTCTGGAGGCTCAGGGCCGCTATATGAAGATTAGTTTTTTAGGAAAACCAATGTATGAATTTGTGTGAAATATATTTTATCTGTAGGTTTAGTCTAATTCTACACTGTTATCAAATTCCACAGAAATATAAACAATGCTTTTCTTAAAAAACTAATCTTCATATAGCGGCCCTGTTTATTATAAGATTAGTTTTTTAGGAAAACCAATGTATGAATTTGTTTAAAATATATTTTTATCTGTAGGTTTAGTCTAATTGTACACTGTAACCAAATTCCACAGAAATATATACAATGGTTTTCTTAAAAAACGAATCTTCATATAGCGGCCCTCTACAGCTAACTCCGTTGCTGTGTGTACCTACTTATGTACAATAGCTTTATAACTTCATTCCGTACCGCAATTACAATGCACTTCATTTTTTCGCATACGGAATTCGAGAACATTTCAACAACTGCAAACATTCGTCATTAGCTAACATTATTCAACTAAATGCCTTGTTTTTCAACGTCTGCCTTTTAATTAAATGCCATTGAACTTATTTAGACGACTGCACACGTGGTTTAGGCGCTTACCTCGTCATTTATTATAGCGCGGTGTGTTTTAGGTTCAATCTCCATTCGGGTAAAAAAATGTGTGAATTATAAAACATTGTTCTGAGTTTAGGGTGTTGCTATGTGCTTTTTATCCGTGATTATAATGTTTATAAACACCCCTTGCGATACAGGGAGTGTGCGGGAAGATGATGAATGTTAAGGAAGAGAAAGAAGTCTAGATAAATAGCATACCATGCAATCAGCCTATCCCAATGCGAGACAGGCGTTATGATTAGTATGTATAATAATTCTTTACAGTACCCTTTTTTGGTCTTTCAAAACAAATTTAGATACCTACGCTATAAACCTATTCTATATTCTATTCTATCTATTTTTATGAATATTTCGGCGCCGATCGATCTCAAGGCGCCAAAAATATATAGCATTCTTGTATTGATTGGTTGATTTAAATAGCTTGTTATTTTACAGTACTTAGAAACGTGGAAAATAAGCATACGATACGCCTGATGGTAAGCAGTTACCGTAGCCTCCAGAGTCTTGCAATACATCGACCCACCAGGGTTTTGTGATGGGTCATCCCTGGCGTTCGAAAACGTCTCTATAAAACACTTCTCTAAATGAGCACTGGAGACATAGGGGCTTACGAATGAGAAGAAGAAAGTGAGTCGTTTGAGCGAGAAAGAAGGACGCAGCTATATGAGTTTATAGAAGTGAAAACCTATTATAGGTAAATTATCTTAGAGAGATTTTTGCATTTGTAGTTGTGTACGGTCAGCACATAAGGAAATATTTTTTGTTTTTATACTACCAAGGTGGCAAACAAGCATACGGCCCGCCTGATGGTAAGCAGTTACCGTAGCCTATGGACGTTTGCAACACCAGGGGTGTCACTCACGCGTTGCCGACCCTTTAAAAACCTTATAACTCCTTTCTTGAAGAACCCCATGCTATAGTCTCTTGGGAAAACCTGGGCAGGGAGCTCATTCCACAACCTTATCGTACGTGGTAAGAAATTCCTCTGGAATCTTACGGTACGGCATGTTTGAGGTGCAAGGATGTGAGGATGAACTCCCTGTCGGTGGCGAGAGGTGCGTTGATAAAATGTGGCCGTGGGCATCATCTCGAACAATTCCTCAGAACACAGCCCATTGTACAGGCGGTAGAACACACACAAGGAGGCGAAGTCTCTCCTGAGACTTAGTGGTTCAATACCCCCTGTGAGCTTGGGATCGTCAACAATCCTAACAGCGCGTCTTTGGATAGATTCAAAGGGTCCAAGCTGGTACCCAGGTGCTCCCGCCCAAAGGTGGCAGCAGTACTCCATGTGGGGCCGGACTTGCGCTTTGTAGAGCAGCAGTCTTTGGCCCGCGGTGAAGTACCACTTTGCCCTGTTGAGCACACCTAGCTTTCTAGATGCCAGCTTAGCCTTGTCTTCCAAGTGATGACGGAACTGAACGTCACTGGAGATGTCGACGCCGAGGATCCCAATGCTCTTGGATATTGTAAGGGCTGTGTCTTGGAATCGTGGAGCCATAGCAAATGGGGCTTTCTTAGCGGTGAACGCGCAAACTTGTGTCTTAGTGGGGTTAAATTGGACTAAATTTAGTCGTCCCCAATCAGAGACTCTGGAAAGAGTGCTACTGATTTCAGACACAAGTTTTTCGCGACTTTCATCCACAGTGGAACGAGGGATATTTGCGCGGCCTGTGTAAAAAGTATCCCCGGTGCTGTCGTCCGCATAACAATGAATGTCGTCGATAGACAACATATCATTTATATGCAGCAAAAACAGCGTCGGGGACAGCACAGAGCCTTGCGGTACGCCAGCATTGATGTCCAGGCGATCCGAGCAACAACCGTCAACGACAGTTTGTATGCTTCTGCTGGACAAAAAGCTGGCAATCCATTCGCATAATCCCTCGGGGAGTCCGTATGATGGTAACTTCGACAAAAGACTCCGGTGCCAGACCCGATCGAACGCCTTAGCTATATCTAGGCTAACCGCCAACGCCTCACCTTGACTCTCGATGGCTAGAGCCCAGCGGTGCGTGAGATACACTAGAAGATCACCCGTTGAGCGACTGTGGCGAAAGCCGTATTGTCGGTCGCTAATTAACTCGTGATCTTCTAGGTATCCCAAGAGCCGCCGGTTTACAATTCGCTCCATCACCTTCGAGAGAAGGGACGTTATAGCTATAGGCCTGTAATTCGACGGGTCTGATCTATCGCCCTTTTTGGGCACCGGATGCACATGGGCGGTCTTCCACGAAGACGGAACTCGCCTACTGTTGTACGAAAGTCCGAAAAGACGCGTTAATACAGGACACAGCTCAGGGGCACACTGCTTTAGCACCGCTGCCGGTATGCCGTCTGGCCCACTCGACTTATGGACGTCAAGAGATAGCAACTCCCGCCGGACCTCACGCTGTGATATGCTGATATCCGGCATGGAGATACCACACCACGGAATCGTGGGCGGTACGGCTTCTCTGTCGTCCAGAGTCGAGTTAGAGGCAAAAAGAGAACCCAAAAGCTCGGCTTTCTCCTTTGCACTATAGACCAAATTATTGTCCGGCTTCCGTAGTGGGGGCAAGGACGACCGACAAAAGTTTCCCTCAGCAGCCTTCGCAAGCGACCAGAAAGCACGACTCCCAGAGGGATGGTTTGCTAGTCGCTCACCAATTCTGCCGACGAATTCGAATTTGGCCCTGGCAATTACTCTTTTACTGGACCTCGAGGCAGCATTAAGTTTGCGTTTCACATCAGAGATGCTGGGGTCCTTTTGAACTCGAGCCGCAGTCCAAGCCTTGTAAGCAGCTTGCTTAAGTAAGCTAGCTTCTCTACAAGGCCGATTAAACCACGGTCGTTTCTTAACCCCTGCAACTGGCACCACCAGGTTTGGAATGTAGCATTCCATACCCATGAGAATCGTGTCAGTTACAGCGGTTGTGCAGGACTCAACATCTTCTGATGTGAAGCAAAGCTGTCTCCACGGGTACGACGCGTAAAACTCACGCAGTCCATCCCAATCTGCTGACTTATAACGCCATACGCGGCGCCATTCCGTTGCCCGGGGCGGGTCAGGCAGCGCACAAGGCACAGAGGTCCGGATGAGGCAGTAGTCCGATGTGCCTAGGGGCGCATCCACTTTGATGGTATATCCATCCGGACGTGTAGTCAGCAGAAGGTCCAGTACGGAGCTTGTATGGTCCTCGACGTCGGGTATCCTTGTCGGAGAATCGACAAGTTGCGAGAATCCATAAGCCAGGGCAAATTCGTAAGCAGACCTCCCCGCGGAGTCAGTGGACCGGGAATTGAGCCACTCAACGTGGTGAGCGTTAAAGTCTCCCAAAATCACTAACTCCGCGGAAGGGTACTGCTCGATAACTTTGTCGGTTGTCAGTTGCAGGTGCTCAAAAAGCCTGACTATGTCCTGCTCACCGCTATGAGACCTGTAGAGGCACGCGTAGATGTAGGTGTGGCCGCCATAGTCCACGCGTACCCAAATAATGGACAGGTCCCTGTCTTCAAGGCCGTGTAGACGACGACAGCAAATATCCTCCCGGACGTACATGCATACCCCGGCACGACGCACAAAAACGTGCTCGAACTTGTACCCGGGGTAGAGTAGGTAAGATGTATCGGCCGGGCACGATATTTGCGTCTCCGTCAGGAATAACATGGTCGGCAAGGCAGTTTCTAGATGGTGATGGACTGCATTGAGATTAGAATGTAGACCCCTGATGTTGCAAAAGTCCACTTTTATTGTGGACGTGGGTGCCGCTGTAGAAAATTTCCTGATTTTTCGTTTGGCCATAAAATTGAAGGGGGTTAGTAGTTTAAGACAGTTGCTGTACCGACAGTGAAAGAACAATGCGCAGTGTCCACCGCCATCCGAACGTGCAGGTTGTGCAGTTTGTGGGCACGGCGCACGGAAGGGCCCCCAGTTCCCCCCCGACGCAGCAGCCGGGTCCACTCCGGTCTCCTACTCCAGCACGACCACTACGTCAGGGACTTTACACGGGCGGCGATTCAGCCTCCCGGGGCGGAGATTAAGTAATCCCCGGGTTCGGGAATCCAACAACCCGCGGGCGGTCAGCGGGCAACCGTTTCACTGGGTCTCCCTGACCGCCGCGCCCACATACCGCGCCTGCACAGTCAGAAGGCGGATTGACACAAGCTGGTCCCCCCACTGTCACTACAGCAACCCTCCCTAGATGAGCTCTGGAGACCTTACTCACACGCAGGAACACAACATTAAATTGCTTAACTGCGGTCTTCTGTAAGGTGGAGGTCCTTCCCCAGTCGAGCCGCTCAATTCGGGCGAGAAATCTCGCTGTGCCCTACCTCTCTTAATAATTGAGAACTTTTATATTTTTTATACTTTTTATAGTCAGTTACACCAACTGCATCAAATAACATTAAACAATGATAAGCTAGAGACTAAAATAGTTAACAATCATTACATTATTAATCTTCTTCAACTCCAGACATTTCACTCTCGTTCTCATCCCCACTTTCATCAGATGAATCATCGTACAATGAAATTCAAATCTTAAATTTAGAATCCCTGTTAATAAACATAAACAAATATTACTACAGCTGCAAAAATCTCTCGAAACTAATTTTACCATACGATGCCAAAGTTTACCTCGGGCATATATCATCATCGGAACATTTTTATTTAACAATGTTAAAATAATAAAATATTGATCAAAAAATATTACACAAAATAAATACTTAAATAATAAAAATGTGACAGACCTTATTTGCTGACCGTATAGTGGAATTCAAATTTCAAATTTTGAATCCGTGTACATATACGAACACTACTACAAATACAAAAATCTCTCTAAGATAATTTATGTTACTACTGATATTGCTTTTTTATGATTTTTGTAAA
Organism: Trisateles emortualis; assembly: GCA_947095525.1. Taxonomy (NCBI): domain Eukaryota; kingdom Metazoa; phylum Arthropoda; class Insecta; order Lepidoptera; family Erebidae; genus Trisateles; species Trisateles emortualis. Next base: position 10,191,747 of record OX352736.1, on the reverse strand, counting down.
ACTGTAGGTTTTCCGAATAAATAAAAATAAATAAATAAATAGCTTCGTCTCTCTTTCTCGCACGAATGACTCACGTTTTAACACTTCATAACTACTACCCCAGTACTCACGGAAACAACTATACCGCTGTATGTCTATTTGACTGTGGTCTTCTCGTGTGGCCTTCCCCAATCGGGTGCGCTCCCTCGTATGATGCCTTACCTTTCTTAAAACTAAATTAACTACTTAACCTAAAATAATGAAGAGCTTGACATGTTCGTGTAATTACGAGTTGGTAGGTACTCTTATTCTAAACAAGATTGTAGTGTAAGAGAATTATGTGAAGACTAATTAATCTATTTGACAGTAACAAATTTCATTAATCTTCATTGCAATAACATAATATTGTTTGTTTATTTAATGAAATTCTAGTTTATTAACAAAATGTTTCGGTTATTTAGTTTATTAAAAGTCTTATTAGACCTATACTTGGGTATGTATATAACTTCTCACGGTCCTAAGGCTGGCCTATACTTCGGTCAACGTAGTCTTACGATCCAGCGTGGCAATGTAGCCAGTCTTTTAAAGGTGCCCACCTTTCGTCGTAACTGCGACCTCGATCAGATATTGTATTTATAGATTTATATACACCTTTATATACAATATCTGATTTTTTGTAAGTAGTTTAGTTTAAGTTACTTTTATTTTTATAACTATTCATGTAAAAATCTTATGAAATAAATATACCTATTTTACTCTCATAATATCGTTATAAGTTGGTATGTTCTCTCTCTCTCTCTCTCTCTCTCTCTTATCGAGTGGTTCGTGGCCAACCAGCTCTTATAAACATGAAGGATAAACGGTAGTCGAATCGAATACAATATAAAGAATACGTATGAAATTTGACGTAAGTTTACGACATTGAATCGAATGGAACGGAAAGCAAATGTATTTGACAGAAGTTTACGATTAATGTTATATTCTATTCGATTCGGCTACCGTTTTTCTTTCGAGGCAAACGCGCATACGGCCCGCCTGATGGATGATAAGCAGTTACGGTAGCCGATGGACCTTGTTGTTCTATTGTTCCTTGTTGTACCTATGTTGAACGCAATATAATACCTATTGGATATATTACTTACTATGTGTATTATATACTAGCGACACACGAGTTTTACGCGAGTGGTATTTAAAATACATATAAAATACCATCCGAACTTCTTTTTCCTTGACTTTAAAAAAAAAAATTGCGCGGCATGTTGTCGGTTCGATCCCCACCGAGTCTTTAATTTGTAGGAACTAGAAATGGTTGTTCCAAGTCTGGACCAGAGTGAACTTTGTTGTTCATTAATATACTTAATTATATGTTTGTAAAGTAGGTAGGTACCCCGTGACACAGAGCTTGTTTTCTAGGGTGAAACTACTGGAAAGGAAAACAATATTATAAAAAGAAAATAAATATTATTATATTTTAGATTTTACAAACAGAAACTTATAAACACTAACTAGTTGCCTACCTACCCTGAATGACACATTTAATAAAGTACTACGTCGGCGTCGATGCACAAATTGAATAATAAAAAATACGAAGTTGATTATTTGAGTAAAAGATTTAAGCAACTGAGTAAACGTTGCATCGCAGTTGGAGAAAGTATTAGGTAGGTACTTATTGAATAAAAAATCTGCAGTATTATTGGAAATGGAAGAAGACAAAATGATTTTCATTAAAATGAAGTAAGGCTTTTTGTCTTTAGAGACCGTTTTATAAGATTTTTCAGTTTGTGTGAAATAGGGCTCTGTACCTACATATGAAATACAAGCGGCCCGCCCCAAATTCACCCAGATGAAACAAATATTTCCCGATTAGGGGCTGAATATCCAAAAAACTCACGTAACGTCATTTGTAATTTTTGTTGTTAATTTTTAATCTTTGTGCAAAATTTTAAGTTTGTTGCACCATTGGTTTAGGCTCTACGTTGATCGAATCAGTCATTCAGTCTGACTCATCCTGACTGACTGATATAGGTAGGTATACCTATATGTAAGTAGGTACCCATAGATTCAATTCTTCATGTGTCAAATTCAGTTCTGATCCAACATTAAAACTTAATTTGATAAAAATATTACCAATCTGGAAGTAGGTAGATACGAGCATATCCTATCAAATATAAAATAGTTTTTAAAATCGGCTCATAAATTCAGAATTCTGAGGTCACACACACACAAAAAGATGTATAAATTGAGATCTCCGTCTTATTTAGAGCACCGAAAAGATGGTAATCATCAAAACAATGAAATTTCCATAAGTAAAACGAATGTCATGTAAAACATAAAAGCCTAAGACTAAAATGGCAAAAAATCTATGCCTCATAAAATATTCATAACCCTCACCATATATCCGTGGCAATATGCATTCTCGTAAGACATTATGAGGAGAATAGAAATGCCATTGTAGAAAACAGGCGTCAAGTCTGAGACGAGCCACTCTAAGTTCCTATGTTGCGTACGTGATTACTCTCTAAATATTCCACTTTATTGTGCAATCCTATCCTTGTCATACGAAGAAGCGAAGCCAGGAGGTGGCTGAATTATTTAGTTGGTCGGCGGAGAATGTACCATTTATCCAAATTGTCGTCTCCAACGAAGAAGCTGGGGCGCGAGTTAAAAATGAACGAGCTGTCAGTTTCGAGTCGCGCTCACGCCGATTTGCTCCAGAAAAATTTGTGACTCTAGGGTTCGGGTACTATTTATGTTTGTCGTTTTCAGAGTCAATTTGTAGACGTTGCTGTTTACGTTCTGGTAAATTGTCTCGGATCAGATTATCCTTATAACTTGTGAACAATCTGGGGATGTCAACGTCGATGATTCAGTGTTTCAAATGTGAATAAGTAAGTTGTTAGAATGCAATAGGTAGGTACCTACTTAAGACACAAAAGTAAAAGTCTGGTGGTAAAAATGTTTAGGTCAGTAACACACGAGTGATGCTTAACATAATTCAAGCGTCAATAGGCTACGGTGATGGCTTACCAGCAAGCGGGTCGTATGCTGTTTGCCATTTGCCACTTCATTAGTGTCAATAAAATCCTTCGAAAATTTTAATAGTCCTCATTGTTATTATAACCTGTTAGAAAGTTTTTGATTCCGATTAAGATAATCATTAGGTATAAGTTGTACAAGTTTTCGGTAATTACGGCAGATTGCGACTATACGCGACTTGTTCCATTTTAACTTAGTCGTAGGAACAGACAGAAAATAATAATTTTGCCGCATTCAAATAGTTTGTAAACATGCGATTGTTGCTTATGGAAAAACCAATTCAAATATTGCTATAATTACGAGCCATTTTGTTTCCACGGAATGTAATAAAGCTCATGCGTTACAAGAACGCAGTTAGTTATATTGCGATTGCTATTGATGAGGTCCCAGGTTCCATTCATTGGTCGGGCCAGAAATAGACATTGACTTTTCTGTCAAGAAATTTACAATAGTAAACCCGGGGTTTGAAGTTGACGGTATTTTCACCCCCATGCCTCTGGCTCATCTCTTTTCGGTGGTTTCGGATTGTTGTCTTCGACTATGAGAATGAGGAAATAAAAAGTGCACCTGCGTTTGTCTTTGTTCAGATTAGCTAGCGTGACCGATTTATCTATCTCTATCTATCTATTCAATCGAAAGATGTCCACCGCTGGACATAAGCCTCCTCCCAAAGATTGCCACATTGACTAAGAGAGATATTTATTAGATACTATGAACTGTAAAACGCAGCATTGAGTCCTGAACTACCTTCGTCAATCGGCTGCCTGCAAACATTAGGTACCTACCAGATCGTCAGCCCACCTTGTAGGAGGCCCACTAGCCAATGCTGCGTTTTACAGTTCATAGTATCTAATAAATATCTCTCTTAGTAATATTTATTTGTAAAAAAAATAACCCAAAGGGAAATCTAGTGGTAGGGCTATTTCTTAGTCCCAAAAACGATGTGCGAGGACACCCACTGCAGTCTCTTGCTCTGCTCACTCACTGCAGGTTTTCATCATTTTTGTTTAAATTGATTGCGTCTATACGGGTGTAGCTACAGCTTTTACATCCGAGGCTCCAAAATAGTACCTACTAAGATAAACTAGTTTTTGCCTGGAATACTCATTAAATGGCAATGGGGTTTGACAGAAATTGGGGTCCAAAGCCCATAACGTCAAGAGCTATTTGAAACCCATACCTACCTATCAAATAATGGGCATCTAATATATACCTATAACTATCTTTACCCACAATTTTATACCTATCTACAATCTTTTACGGTTACCTTTTGTCACTAATCCAAAGGATAATCGCACCATTGGTAACGATCACCAAGTGCACCTGACTACGAGCCCTACTAAACTTAATTGAAATAAAACTCAATAAGTGCAGCCCTTATTCTCTTACCCTTATTTTATTCATAATAAATTTATCTCCATGCGAGGTGCCGAGAGACCTATTCAAAATCAGTTTAACGTACCGGAATAATTCTTCAACATCTATAAAATAAAGGTTCAGTATCTTTACAAGAGGATAACACTATTGCACCGACATAAAATTGAAGGAGCAGGTAAATCAAATAATAAAGGAAAATTCCATTACTGTCCCAAGTCAGCGAGACGAAGATTTCACGCGAAAAAGAATTCATTGCATTTGTGAGGAAGTTGGAAAGTAGTAAATAGAACCTATATAAGAACCTATAAAAAGCAGTGGTGGTGGAGTGGGAATGTAACCGATTTGACAAGAGGTGCGAATTCGATCCCGGGTGGCGGCAGTACCAAAGTGAATTTCACTCTATGGAGTTTATACGTACTAATCAAATGATTCGCAATCTGCTAACGGTGAAGGAAAAATATCATGAGGAGACCCACATGTCTTAGAAGAAATTCTAAAGACATGTCTGATTCACCAACCCGTATTAAGCCAGTGTGTGTGAGTTAAGGCCAAATCCCTCTCTCTCTCTCGCTTGATAGAGGAGAAGAGACCCGTGGCCAGTGAGACATGTAGGTATGTGTTGCTATTATTAAGAATCTGTAGGTTATGCTTCTTTTGCTTAAGTACGGGGAGCCATTCCCTGGTCGGGCTAAGAGTAGGTACCTAATTACAATTTTCTGTTAGAATATTCTCAATAGCAGCTGCAATTGAGAACGTAGTCTGTTACTTTTTTATGCTGCTTAGACAAACAAGCATAAAGTCCACCTGATGGTAAGCAATTACCGTAACCTATGGATGCTTGTAATAAATAATGTCCTCAATTTCGGTTATGGCGGGTAATCTTAACGGACGACGAACGAATTAACCATCTGCGCGGGAGATATTATAGTACATAAGTGTGCGCGCAAACACAAGTGCACTCTTTATTTCCTTATTCCCGTAGTCCGATGGGACGGCAATCCGACACGACCGGAGAGAAATCTGGCGTAGGACCAATGGATTAATTTGCTTTCCAAGGCACGGCGGTGTAAACATGGTTAATTTCCAAACTCCGAGCATCTACCTATTGTGAATTTCTTCACAGAAAAACCCCATAAAAATTTTTGCTCAACCCGGGTCCTCGTAATCAGACTGGCGACTATAAGTGATTAATTATAAGTAGGTATTCAATATTCGATCGTAATTGCTTTTTGCAGTACTTCTCCGTATGAGCTTTAATTGTGCCAAATCTCACACTGCTTCAGTGATACAAAGTTTTTTTTTAAAGATACGTAGATATAGATATCTACGTATCTTTAAAAAAAAACTTTATATAATAATAGATTATTGTGTGATTCCGTACTAGGAAACAAGCCCTGTGTCGCAGGCCGCCGCACAATTAACGGACACGAAGTGCACCCAAACTCGGGACAAAGATTTGTGGATCACAATTCTTTTTGTCCAGTGTGGAAATCGAATCGGATGGAATCCACAACACGCCGTGCAGTGATAAATGGCGAGGTAACCACTTAAGGCACTGAACGAACCGTGCAGTCAAATTATAGATATTAAGATTGATTGCAATTTGACACAGATTAGAGACCCTCCTACATAAGGAAGACGTAGCTTAGCGTATCAACCTCGACTATAATTTAGCTAACTCTCGGGGAGCTAAATGTGAAGTCTAACGTTCCCAAGTGGTTCATGCTTAATGGTTAATTATTCACGGATGAGACATAATGATGGTAGCCGAGTGGGAAAGTAAGTAACTGACTTGTAAGTTGTGAAACACGAGGTGCCAGTTCGATCCCAGTCTGGCAGTACCTACGTACTAATGTAAATTACACTTTGTGGACTATATATGGTTTCACTTTTTTTTAATGACAACTCCCGCACCAGGCCACAGGCCGTGTCGCGGACACAGATTAAAGCCAGGCTTAGGACAAATATTCAAACCCGACCACGACCTCCGGCTTAGCAGTCAGGGTCACTAACCACTAGACCAACAGGTCCTCAGGTCAACTAGACCAACACTCCAGCTAACGGTTAGGGAAAAGATCGTGAGCAAAACCACATGTCGTATAAGCAGTAGGACATACGTTAATGCCTAAGGGTTGCTAAAACATGTACCAGCTTTAGGAAAGGGCGCGGTAGGGCGACGGCCCCAGGACGCAAGGCATGAAGGTTCGCCCCTTCATGCCTAGCGCCTCTTTAAGTTTGGTCAAGACTAGAAACAAAAAACGATCAAGACGAACTAAATTAAGCATACCAAATTCTATGTCGGGCGTATCTTTAACTTTGGGGGGCAGGGGGGGGCGCCCCGGTGGCATTCAGGCCGGCACTGACTAACTACTACAAAATTGACATAAAGATCGGCTATTTACCTTATTCATTAAATGATCAAAATCTTATCGTAGGTAGATAGCTACGTCATCCATTTTTTTGTCTATATTTTGTATTAGTTTCGTTAATGTGAAGTACCTATATAATGTGGGTAGGTGTTGAGAAAAAACAATTTATAGATCAGTTTTGTTCTGTGTGGGAATTGAATCCACAACACCCCATGCTGCTGTGACGACCTTAACCTACTAAACCAGACATGCCCTTCATTCAATAAAGAAAATGTTTTTCTAACCCACGGATATAACAGAATCCTAATCTTAAAATTTGGGTCGGCAACACTGTAGACTACCATTTTTCGGTCAAGACAACCAATTTACACTGCGCAGGGCAAATGCATGGTGTGTGCGCAATCACGACTTCATCAATACCACTCCCCTATACCTTCAATCCGACACGACCAGAGAAAGATCAGGAGTTTGCCACAAATTAAATAGTATAGGTATATGAAGACATCGCATTCTTAGTAGAAATCTGGCGTAACTTGAGAAAAAGAATGTCACTGGGCAATTTTAAACCTTATCTTTTGAGAATAAGATGTAAATTGCAAAACAAACCCGCTTCAACTTAAGTCATTTTTCCACTGTGGGTGCAATATTTTAAATACATACCTCATCAGGAACAGGTGTTACTCAATTGAGATTAATTATAATAATAATAAAAAACTCAATATCTGTTAAAATTTTTATTACATTATTTGTTAATACATTAGTAGCCATTTAAAGGCATATAAACTAAAAGCGAACCATACAATGGAACTAGCGCAGCTCAATATGAATTCTACTAACCAAAGAAAAAGGACACTTAAATGTGAAATAAATGTGACCGTTAAGTCTAAAACTGAAAATACTTATTTAATATATAAATACATAATTATATAGCTTTGTTATACAGTCGTTGGAAATTTAATACCTTCTATGTGTAAAAAGAATCAAAGTGATATAGCTCGAAGAATTGCCTCAATTAAGTAGAAATGGGCACATAGCTCGTGTATAGCTCAAGGTATACCCAAGAACTGTAAGACGCCGCGTTGAATAAAATGGTGGGAGGAGCTATGTGCAGCAGTATGAATAAATTTTCCTTATTATGGAAATTTATCTCACGCCAAGATTCTAGTGTTAAGCACATGATCTTTGCATCCAGTAGATATTTGAAATAACATAAATTGAAATATTAAAACCTCATTTTAACCAATATCACATAGAAGATTTTAAATTTGGACCGACGATATAGAACTGTGACGTCACAAAGTAAGAACTAACATCCGATAATGTCAGTTCTTTAAGTTATTATTGGTAAAGCTAAACTTAAAGTTATTAAATTTCTTGTTGTAATAGAAGCTTTTTACTCCGCAATGTGCAAGTAATACGTAAGAGATATAGAAGTGGATTAACTACTGCCGAATAAAAACAACTTTTATTTTTCTAGATGTTTTTATAATGCCTTTACCTACTAGTGAAATGTCACTAGGAAGTAAGCGATGTATATGAAAATAATATTTTTTCATTCAGCCTTTTTAAAACAGTTAAGAGAGTGTATGTGCGAGCTGGCAACCTCGCATTTTGGGCATAATTTTTTTATACTACCACGGTGACCAACATGCGTAAGGACCACTTGATGGTAAGCAGTTACCGTAGCTTATGGACACTTGCAATACTAGAAACAATACTTGCCTGTTGCCGACCCTACATTTAGTAACACGACAATATGAAACTCAAGTATACTGAATTGACTTTAAACAAAAATAAAAGAAACAATTATGCTTAAAATGCTACGTTGCCAGCTCGCACCATATACATCCTCTCAAATAAAAGTACAAACATTCTGTAAAGTATTACTAACGCACCATTTTTTATGCTCTAAGCAATATGTATTTTTACTCAGCTGTGTTTAGTTTCCCCATTTCTATGTGATGTGTGGTTAAGTATGAGTATTAGCAGGGACGACGGTCGGGGCCACGACGACGGGGCGCTGACTTCAAGATGTTATCAACACGCAGGATCATCTCGGCGGCTTCCGCGGCTGATACTAACACTTGTCGCTTTACGACGTACGATTCTGTGATGCCGAGTTTCTTCATATCACCTACGCGACCTTCTTGCATGTCTGTTGAACGAAAAATGTTATTTAACTTTTTGAATAATTAAATTCTTTAAAAATAATATGAATTTAAACAAACCCTAAAGCTACATTTCCACAATGTTTCCAACAGCTCATTTACCTTGCACATCTGTTGCGGAAACGCAGCCTTACAGAGTCTTAACATTGCTGCACCAATCAGCTTGTTTAGAAACAAGTTGTCTTAGTAATAGGAGCGGAGGCCATACTAAGAGGTAATAGTTCTAGTCATTTAATCATGCAACTATTTGGCAAAGCCATTGATTTTTTGATGGCTCTTAACCAATTAGGTACAATGATTAGATAAATATTTTACCATAATTACATTATGTTACACTAGCTGCATGTTGTGGGACTTTTATTTAGTTTTCATAGATTTTTTTTTTAAATTGGTCTCTTTGTTCTTAAGTTTTGACCACAGAAATAGATCAGGATAGAACGGCGAAGTAGGCGTGGAACGCGTGCCACTACTTAGTACTAATGTGCACACTTCACATATAATTCACATCGAGCATCCTCATTACGCCGTGCGACTCTTATAGCTGCGTTCGGGACGTACACAATTATTAAATTCTACAAAAATATGCCGTATTGCTCAGTCGCAAATTGTAAAAATCGAAGTAATAAAGTGAACAGGAAGAAAGGAGGCATTTCATTTCATCGGTAAGTGTTTAAATATAACGAAAAACGAAGTTTTACGAGAATCAAAATTATTATTTCACCTTTACCATGTTTGACAAGGACGATCATAAATTATTTACTTTTCGTTAAGCTTAATATCCATTACTTTCGCTGTACAATGTTCTTACTCATAACCACTAATTGAGCGCGCAACGAACATCGAAACAAATGAGATTTACAATATTTCCAAATCGGTAATGAGACGGCAGTCCTTTGCTGTGATTGGTTGGTCGTCGCATCGAATATAGCTACTAGAGCGCTATAGATTGACGCAACGTGTCGTCACAGTCGTTGTATTTATCGATAAATAAATTATTTATACAAAGAACACAATATTATCTTAGCTCATCTGTTTATTTATTATATTCTCTTTGTGATTTACGTAATATTTTAAATGAAATTGGTTTTAAGCATGCATTACATCGATTTTCAATAATAAAGTTATTTTATGACGAAAAACTATAAAGTAAATGTTAGACAACTTTAGTTTAAAATTAAAATCCTTTTTCATTTTGACAACGTAAATTAAAGTAGGTACACTGACGGACTCATAAACTGCATCAAAGTAATAGAGGACTTTGAAATAAATATTTTAACCAAGTAGTCAAACTTTCTATACAGATTTAAATTGAAACCTCTAGATTGGTTCGTGAACTTTAAAACAGTGTAGGGTCATATCCTTAAGTTTAAGTTTGTGTACTGGAAAGGACCTTAAGACTTTTTTTGAAGAAAAACAGAAATTTAAGGAAAATTGGTTTAATTAAAAAATTGGTTTTAACAATAGACACAAACTTTATGCAAGGGTTTATTTATGTTTTAATAAGGTGTATTACCTCCACGTGCCCTTATTACGGATTCTAATCTGTTCCGCATAGATTTTATTAGGGTTATTAAAAGATCTTGCGGAATATTGTCCCATTCTTCTGAAAGTGCTGTTCTTAGTGCTGCCACTGTCGTGGGCAAAGGGTTTCTCGCATATACAGCTCTTTTTAAATTGTTCCAAACATGCTCAATGGGATTAAGATCCGGGCTGCGTGCTGGCCAATTCATTGTACGTATCCCAACCTCTTCGCAATATTGTCGAACTTGTGCAGCAGCGTGCGGCCGGGCATTATCCTGCATTAAAGTAAAATTTTCGCCTATGAATCCCATGTAAGGCACCACGTGATCTTCTAAGATCTCTGTTATGTAGCGATGTGCATTCAAACCCCCTCTATTACCGTTTTGACGGACCATGTCTATGAACACAAGTTCTGTTCGCCCGTTCATCGATATGCCACCCCAGACCATACACGAACCGCCTCCAAAAGGAACACGCTCCTCAATGCAACTTTGAGCATATCGCTCCCCACGTCGACGATAGACTCTTCTGCGACCATCTGCACCATATAAACATGTCCTACACTCGTCCGTGAACAATACGGAGGTCCATTGCTCTTCTGTCCAATTCAGGTGATCACGCGCAAATCTTAAGCGAGCTTGTCTGTGAGCTACAGACAACTTTGGACCATTTGCTGGTCTAAAAGGGGTGATATCCGCTTCCTTTAACCTTCTTCTTATTGTTCGTGCACTCACGTTTACTCCACGCACTTTATTAAGCTCTGTTTTGATGTTAACAGACGTGAGGAAACGATTTCGCAGGGAAGTTGTAACAATAAATCGGTCATCACGACCGGTGGTTGCTCGAGTCCTGCCTGTACCACGTCTCCTTCTGTAAGAATCTGTCTCCACAAACCTTCTGTATATTCTAGAAACCGTAGACTGGTTTAAATTTAAATTTCTACCAATCGTTCGTTGATCCAAGCCCTCCCGCACCAATGCTACAATTTGAGCCGCTTGTTCGGACGAAGTATCCATATTATGGTTCAAAAACTCTCGATGAGTTAAAAAACTAACCCAACAATTCTGCTGGTAAGTCTGGTAACAATAATTCAATTGACAAAAGAATAAAAAATCAATGATAATCAATTTAAAACTTTGCTATAAATAACACGCAAATCTGATACTACGAGTAATTTTCTTTTCCCGGCTATATTCATTTGTTTTACTGCAGTTCTATTTTTAAATTTTCCTTTTTTTTGAGATTAAGAGCCAGTCTTTCCATATTTATATAATTTAATCTAAAAAGTTATCATACTTATTAAAAAATCATTTTAAAAATAATCCTGAACTTTGATGCAGTTTATGAGTCCGTCAGTGTATATATACCTATTATAGATACCTGTTTGCCATAGAAACATAACGTAAAAGCGCCCATACTTTTTTGGCATAGTCATCATATTATTAAGGAACTTTTAAAAATTGTTATTTAAAAAAATGAATTGGTAATGTAACTTATCTAAAATATGTAGTTATATTTGTTACTTATCTAAAACATTCAGTTATATTTACGTTTTAATTAAAGTAATGAGTTTTACTTTTCTATCATTATGCCTTAATGTTATAACACGTAATTAATTGTTTTCATTTATGTATGACAAAAAATACAATTTATTGCGTAAAAATAAATAGGTACTTCAACACCCCACGTTGCATAGATGGCTGTCGATAATTGGGTAAATGTGTCTCCTCACTACTTCGGGCTGGCTAAAACTGGTTGACCCGCAAACTGGGTGTGGCTTGTTGAAATAGTGGCACGCGCGAAATATATGCAGAAATGTGTTTATCACTATTCTATCTCGATCTATTTCTGTGGTTTTGACATTACAAATATAAAATACAAAACTTTTCTCTTTATAATATTAACTTAAGATGGCTTTAGCCCTCACACAATCTTATCTCAGATACCTGTGTAAGATAACTAAGAGATTATAGTATGAAGAGGATGATAGTTGAGATATATAATAATGACCTAATTGCCTCACTGTCGTGTTAGATTGCCGATGGGACGCAATCCAACACGACCGGAGAGAGATCAGGCGTAGGACCAACGGCACATAAACACCCCTAATTTACAAACTTCAAGCATCTATTGAGAATTCTAAACAGAAGACCTTAATTTTTGAATATAAATAGGTCAAATAAAATAATATTCGCTCACATTTTGACATTCTAACGTAGCTCATAAAATCTATACTAATATTATAAAGTTATTTTTCGATTGATTTTTTGTTTGTGTTAGGATTTAACTTAAAAACTACTCAACCGATTTTAAATAATTACCATTAGAAAGCTACATAATCAACGGGTAACGTGGGCTATATTTTATTGAAAAAAATACGGGTTCCCTACGAAATCGTATTAAATATGCAAGTGTCAAGCCGGGAAGTATAAGATATAAATTCAAAATACATTTTGTTTTTGTTTAACGCGAGTTATTCATTACCTAGTAGCATGTTGACTCACCTAATCCCATGGTATTTTCTCCCTGCGCATGGTTGGCACGCAGACGTGAGATGAGGTCAGCAGAGTCGTAGCCGGCGTTGTCGGCCACGGCGGCGGGCAGGCGACGTAGTGCGATCGCGAACGCTTCAGCCGCCGCTGACTCCTTACCAGCTGTGCGAGCCGCCACGCGCGATACAGCTTCAGCCATCAGCATTTCACTTGCACCTATAATAACAGCATTGATAATTTAATACATAAATGTCTGGTATTTGAATATGGTGTGTGCGCAAACGCAGGCACGACAGTCGACACAACTGGAGAGAGCATGAGAGTATGAGAGCAGAGGCATGGAAGGAACTTGGATGTGATTAAAGAAAATGGTTAACCATCTATAAATTTACCGCGTCAAGCTTGCTTTACCTTGTATATCTATCGATCAACGCCACAATTATTTAGCTACGAGTCCCTCAAATAAAGGTGTACAGCTCAGGCAAGCCTGAGTGCTGGATTCTTGGACTACCATGTTTATGTCCCGAGTCCTTATAAAACCTTAATTTCCATTTGCTTTCCTAACTACTCATTGTGATTTTACATTATTAAATTTTTCTCTGTCAAACTGGTCATGAAAAAAAAGCGAAGAAATAAAGAGGTCAACGACAGATGCAAGGATGTGCACTAACCGCCTCCATAGACAACTTTGGGTTCCTTGACAGTGGCGGCGAGTACACAGAGCGCGTCGTGCAGTGACCGCTCGGCCTCGTCGATGACCTGCTGCGTGGCGCCGCGGATCACCACGGTGCACGCCGCGCCCAACTCCACGCCACTGAAGCGGATCAGGCACTCGTCACCTATCAATACCTGGAACAATACACTTCTTTACAAGCAATCACAGCATCGTGCTTTTCGATGCACGAGAGACACCAGAAAAACAAAATAAATTTTAATTTTTAACATTATCTTTGACTTATTTTACACAATTTAGCTGACAGCTCACAAGCAACAATTTATTTGTGTAATTTTTTTTATTGTCTTGTAAACAACATAATTAAAAAGCCCTGTTTTAATTATGTTTGAATTACATAATTAAAATACATTTTTAATTATGTATATTTTTATTGTTTGGTATGTTATAATATATTAATAGTGGGTAAGTCTTTGGCATACATCGAATTATTAAAATAAATTAATTACCTGTTCGATAACTTTGCAGTGTCCCAGTTTAACTTTTTCAGGTGAGTCAAATGTGGAGACAATTTCACCACCAGTTACAAGGGCCAGTCTTTCAATACCATCGAAATCAGCGTGCTCAATAGCCATCACACCGGCGTCGGCGAACAGCTGCTCTGGGTAGTTGTAAATAAGTTGTCTGTGGACAAAATATTTATTATCATAATAATAATTTTCTAGTGACGCAATGACCTGGAATGTTGTGCAATTGACTAGACTGCGTTGGCATCTAACAGAGGTTTGGAAGACGATTGCAAGACCTTTGACCAGCAGTGACACAAAATGATGTAAATAGATGCTAAGTCGAAAAGTTAAACCAAAATATTAAATTATCTAAAATAGTTATAAGTTATGTGCATTGTAATATTGCCAATTACATAGAAACAAATAGGAGTAAGTGTACGGAGGAGACCCGTGCCCAGCAGTGGGACGATTATGGGTTGAGATGAGAAATAGTAGTATCAGTTTTGACATAGTAATGTATTTTTTTTTTCACTTTTTGGTTCACACAGATATTTCCTGCGTGGGATTGTGTGAAATCCAAAGCACTCAATAACCACCCTAAACACTAGTCTCAGTCTTATGATAAGTATCTAATAATAATAAAATCCTTGAGTAATATTACCTGTTGATGAAAACATTGCATTTATGTCCCAAAATCTTATTGACTTTGTCTTTCATTTTTTCTTTTTCAGCAACTTCAAGCTCTGCAATCTTAGCCATAGAGTCTACTTTGATAGTGGAACCGAAAACCTTTATCTTATCTGTATCCATGGGAGTATTAGCTATAAGAATATTTGCATTTTCGATTTTCTTTGGTTGATGTACTCCCACCTATAAAAAAATAGGATTGTCAGTGTTGTACATTTTAATGATATTTTATACATAAATAATATAATAATAATAATCTTGGGCCAACCAACACAAACAAGGCAATCTAATCTCATAGTAGGCAAAGCCAGTGCTAGATGTAGTTAAATTACACCCAGATACAGAACAAAGAATTCTGCTCATCACACAAAGATTTGCCCTGGGTGGGAATCAAACCTAGAACCTCTGGCTATGCAGTCAGGGTCACTAACCACTAAAAGACACCAGCCAGTTAAGAGTTGTCTCATAAATTGAGTCTAAATATAACAAGTATTAGATTATATATCAATGTACCTTTTTATTTAATAGGAAACCTTCATCTAGGAAAGATTCCTCAAGCAAACCACCAGAGATCTTAATAATTTGGATAGCCTTCAGGTTACCAGAGCCTTTGAGACGAAGCACCGCATCTACTGCCAACTTTGTGAAATGTCTGAAATAGGTGAATCAAATTAAACTATTGGTGATATACTGTCGTGACTATAAAAATATTTTTATTTATTTATTTATCAATAAACACTTACATCTATCATTACAGACTAAATCTAATGCGATAGTGCAGGAACTAAGAAATGTAACTTCTAACTAAAACTAATTTACATTATAACTTAATATATAGTAAAGCCCTTGTGAACTCGTTCAGTAAGCACGTAAACAAATCGACTTGCTTAGCTACTGTATTGAGCGCATGCAGCGCCCGCGTCAGTGGTGCTTTCTGCAGCAAGTTAGTGCGCGCCTATTATGTTTACAAAAACTGCCTGCTATAATATATGTACTTATGATCTACTAGCCACCCGCCCTTGTTTCACTTCGGTTTGATTTGGATGTCTCTATTATAATATGAATGTATTATACTTATAAACCTTCCTCATCCATCACTCCATCTATTGCTGAAGATTGCATTTAAACCCATTGTGGTATTTTAAAGATAGAAGAGTAGAGACAGGGGGAGCAACTTTGTTATTTACTATGTAAAGATACAAACTATTCAATGCATTTTTGTTAGTAAGCACATCACTTGGTAATGTCAAGACGACTTTTGGTTTTTTAATAAAATATTCATAATAGATGAATTAATGTGAATAAGGAAAGAGAAATTGGCAGTGTTGCTCCTAAAAAGGATTTATTTTCTGCAGGATTATTTATGTCTGACAGGACAGCAATAGTTGATTGAGCTTGTTAAAATGAAATACATGTAACAATAACTTACTCCTTGTGATTTGACAGAATTTTAGAGCTAAGTGTAGTACGAGCAATGTTTTCAAGATCAATACGCAGAGCAGCTTCATTGAAATTCTTATCATGATCAAAACTGGCATCAGACAGAGACTGTTTAGCTGCATCAACAGCAATACGCCAACCAGCAATAATAGTCTGAGGGTGCAGCTTCTGCTCAACAAGCTTTTCAGCTTCTCTAAGGAGTTCAGCAGCTAAAAATTTTAAAAGTGATGTTACTCAAGACACAAATATTTCATTGGAACCAAATCTATAGAGCTAGTAAGTATATGAATTCATGTGACAATGAAATTCATATATTTTATTTTCCATCATCATGATCGCTACCCATAAACGTGCATTCACTGCTGAAGATGCATTTTATGTTACTTCTAGACAAAATTAAGTTACACAAAACACAAAAATTTAGAGAAATAAATACTACAAGTGACATTATAATAGTGCCAATATATACCTATTACTTGTCTACAAGTAGCCATTACTTGTCCCAACTGGGTGCTTCATCAAACGTAACATAACCCTTACTTCATAAAATCAAAATGTTGCATGAAGGTTCCTTAAGTCACATGAGTTTTTTTTTATGCAATTTAGGCGGCATACATCGTACAGCCTACTTGATGGTAAGCTGTTAACTAAGCCCATTTTTTCTTCTTCTCGTTAGATTAGTGGGCAGACTGGTGATAGAGTTATTTATATCACCCATATTTAGGGCTCTGTTGTAATCTATGGACCTTGCAATATCAGAGGTGATCAATAAAATTGTCTTTTGGAAATACAATCCCTGAGTAACTTAATCTTAAAGGCTGTTAGAACCTTATAAAATTTAGAATGAACTTGGTTAATAACAAGGACACAGTTTAAATAAAACTTACCTAAAACAGTGACGGATGTAGTACCATCACCAACCTCTTCATCTTGAACTTTAGACATATCTACTAAAATTTTGGCAGCCGGGTTGTCTACACCAATTGCTTTCAAAATAGTAGCACCATCATTTGTAACCTCAACCTTAAAATTATTAATAATAAAACCATAAAGAAATTTGTCTATACGTTGGTTTCTGGCGATCTAAATGAAAATTATAATTACCTGGCCAGCATTTCGTCCACAAGACACCAATATTTTGTCCATTCCCTTAGGCCCTAAAGTACTTTTAACCAGATCACCAATTGCAATGGCTCCAATGAAACTGGACATACGGGCCACTTCGGCCTTTTCTTCTTCCGCTTCATTTTTCAAAATTCTCATGGGGTTGAGTGACACCTGAAGTAAAATTTGTGATCATGGCACACGTGCAACAAGAACAACGGTTCGAACTTATGATAATTATTCACAAGATCTTTGTTATTTCTATGACTTATGTATGGCTAAACATAGGCGAAAGCGTAAATAACACATTTTTTCTTACCATTTTGACTGTCTTTTGTTCTGGTCTTTGTAATATTTTATATCAAATACCGGCGTTGAAAATTCTACTTTTGGTAACCAGAACTGACAACAGAAGGCCCATAAGAATTGTCAATTGTCTCTGGAAAGCAAATTGCCAGTAAAATAAATTGTAATATCTTATATTATTATACTGGCAATGCCATAATACGTGTGACTCACTGACCTCTATCTCTTTTAAGTATTAAGTATAGTAAATAAATCATTACCGTCAGCGCCAGCGGTATGATTTATCTATCAAACTATTTCCCAGAATCATCGATATAACCAATGATTTTATTTATAAAGCACGCTTCCTTCTCTATGAGCGGTATAAATTTTAAGTATGAATGCGATAGATAATACGGAACGTAATAATGCAGAAAGATATACTGATGGATGTAATGAAGCTTAACTACTGTTGACGGGAACAGTTGACGATCATCTTCGTCTTTCTTACTGTAAAATAATTGGATATTAATAATAAATAATATAAAAAAAGATGCTACTATAGGAAAAAATACATTCTGGTTATTGTAGAGCATGTAACTACTTTACCTATGGGCAGGTAAAGCAGTTACATTCTCTACAACAATATATTATAATAACCAGCTGGAATAATATCCCATAATCTAGAACAAACCAACTGATTCACTCTAAATAAATTAGCCGATTACTGTAAAAGTGTAAACCTAGGATGAAGTATCTCAAGTATCCATAAACGTAACCTTTTATTGTCTATGGTAATCAAAATATGACGTCACAAATGTGTCATACGCACTGATTGTTGCTGTCATTCCTCATTCTAGATTTTTTATTTCCTTTTGCCTTCACAATCGCCATATTTACGTACAGTGAAAAGTGACTAATACTAAGGATTCCACCTAATAATTTGAGTGTAGACCCTTACTGTCCTAAACAAAGAAATAAACGAATCAAAATGGAGGATCAAGGCGGAAGCTCAGCCCCTAGAGTAAGCGACAAACGTTTAGCCCAAACTCAGGCTAAAGTCGATGAAGTTGTTGGCATTATGCGCGTCAACGTCGAGAAAGTTTTAGAAAGAGACCAGAAATTGTCGGAGCTAGACAATCGTGCAGATGCACTGCAGCACGGCGCTGCGCAGTTTGAGCAGCAAGCTGGTAAATTGAAGCGAAAGTACTGGTGGCAAAATTTAAAGATGATGTTGATCATTGGTGCTATTGGGGCCGTTCTACTTATCATTATTATTGTGTGGGCTACATCCGGCTCGTCTGGTAATTCCAACAGTGCGCCGGCACCAGCGCCAGTGACCGAAGCCGGTACTGGACGATAGGTATCCTAAGCACAAAATATTGTAACAAAAACCCTTTGATACTTATATTTTAATCTGCTCTATGACAAAGGCAAGTTATTAGACCAAATTTCGACTGAACAGTTTGAAACTTATAGTATATATTTTGTAAATCAATCTACTAAACAACGCACATTCTATATGATATAATTTTGGTGAACATTTTGATATATCTCTACAAATTATAAGGAAAGGGTAACTATATTTCTACTTCTAAGCAGTGAATTTAATTCACTCATAAGACTTGTTTACATAATTGTTATACTTCTCAAAGAAATATTAAAACATTTTTAAAAATATTTAAATGTTGCTTTTGCAAAATTTTAATTAATTTTGTAAACTTGATAATTGTATTTATAAAGTGGCCAACTATTGTACAGAATCACTTTGTGATAAGTAGTATTAACTAAAAAGATTATTATAATATAACAAAGCCTATATTAGTAGCTGGATTCAAACAAAGAACTGATATATTATTGGTTAAAAATACCGTTACATTCTACTATTCTATGTGATTAAACTTGTTGCCTATTATAGATAAATACAGTATATATATGAAATCAATCTGAATATGTAAGAAGTAAGTTCAAAACTATATTATTTCCAGCCAGTTTGTGTTAGCACTCTTTATGTAAAAACTAATATAAGAACTTATTTCACATTATGCTGCTGATGTCTACTATTTTATAGTACATATGCGTATTATGAAGAGATACTTACGCACAAATTGCTTAGATTATATTTGTGGAGCTAGCAAACAAAACAGTCTAATTACAATCTAAACACAGAGGTTAGCTGCTGGGAAAGCATACACAGTAAAAAACTACCTGGTTAGTTTCAAATCAATTGAATCCCAGTTCAGAAAGAATCATGGTTCTATGAACAGCCAAATTAAAAAAGTATGACAGTTCTGCAATTTAAAAAGTTCTGAATTTAAAAAATTATAATTAGATTGTATTGTTTTACAGTGACTTGTTTAATTTTAATTTGCACCTTCATATTTATCAGTTTGTATCAATCATAAATTTGTTATATGTTTGCATTTTCAAAGATTACTAATTTTAAAAGCAGTTGGGACCAACATTGCGCTTTCTTGCACAGCATAAGGTCCAATATACAATTGGATCTTGATACCAGTTTATGTTGTACGATAAATGTATGTAATATCATAATCTTAGTTGTTTTGTATTCTATAAGAAATAATAAATACATGTATTTCTTCAATATTGTATGATTTATGCCACAAGTGTACCTTCTTATCACAAACTTAATTCTTATCAGAAATGATAAAAAGTGTGATTTCAACAACACTTAGTATATAGCTGTATAATGATAAATCAGAACTATGTCTTTTAAAAAATAAATACAAAGAAAATCAATAATGTTGTTACTATTCGCCTAAGTCAGATAGGAGCTCGGACTGGTGAGCAGCCTTCCCGCCCAATCGTCTAGTTAACTTGGTCGAGTTATAGGTACTACTCGCAAGATGGTGATAGCTCCCTACAGGATAGCCCAACCGTGCTTTAGTTACAGGATATACCATTATTACAAAAGATTATAAATTATAAAAATATTATTGTTGTGCGAGCATTCATTATCATGTTTACTAGGAAAAGCAGAGGTTTACAATAGGGGTATAATACTAATTAGTCACAACAGGACAGGTAATAATCATAATACCTATATCATATCTTATGATGACTAATGTAGGTAGGTGCCTACCTACTTCAGTTTTATTATCAAGTAAAGTACTAATTTATTCAATTCATTCACCCCAAATATCTACTTAATCTAATCTTAGATTATAGACAAGTCTATATCTAGATATTTTACTTTTTATTTCTTTAAAGCCAACTGTGGCCGCTTGTTATACAAGCCTTGTGCCGCGGGGGTCTTTACAAACACATAATAAAGGACACATAATACACCCAGACTCGAACCAAACATTTATGAATCACACAATGGTGGTCGAGTGCCTTTTTGGTCCAGTGGGTTCAGTATGCGCCTGCTGTGCACGAGGTTGTGGGTTCGATTCCCACACAGGGACAAAACTTTGTGTGACCCACAAAGAATTGTTCTGAGTCTGGGTGTAATTTGTGTCCGCTAATTGTATGTTTGTAAAGTCCCCCGCGACACAGAGCTTGTTCTCTAGTGCGGGAGTTGTCTTTAAAAAAAAATTGTGAATAGCGAGGTAACCACTTAATAATAAGCTACTGGACCAACCAGTCGTATTGGGTAATAATTTCCTTATCCTACCTACTTAATTAACCAACTGGCTTAGTGGTCGATGTGTGTGACTGCTGATCAAGAGGCGACTTATTCCACTTAACCCCAAAGCCATTGTTCTCGAAACGTAAATATCCATAGATTCATGCCAATATAACCCCAAAGTGATAATAGGTACCTACCAAAATTAAATTAAAAAATATTTATAAGTATACTTACCTCAATTCCTCTTAAACCCCAAAACAGTTCTGGAGTTTCGTGCTGAAGCTACTTCTAAGTGTTGGGGTTAAATTGGAAATGAAATAGATATGCAATAAATACCCCTTCCTAAAAAAACGTCTTAGGGTTGCAGTGTAACATTTTCTGGGGTTAAGTGGAAGAAGCCCAAGAGGCCCTGGGTTCGATTCGCGGGTCAGGCCATAAAAATGACATTGGGTTTTCTGTCAAGAAATTCACAATAGTGTTTACACCACCGTGCCTTGGAAAGCCCGTAAAGCCGTTGGTCCTACACCTGATCTCTCCGGTCGTGTCGGATCGCCGCGCCGTTCCATCGGACTATGAGAGTGAGGCAATATAGAGTGCACTTGTAGTTGCGCACACTAGAGAGGGAGAGAGATATTATAGTGCACGACTAGTCGTCGTCGCCGAAATTCGGTTAGGAGGACATTACTAAGCTAGTTAGATAGCTAGTTTGTTGGTATGTTTGTAAATTCTACCGCATCGCAAGCTTCGTCCCCTAATGCGGGACTTCGGGCATCAATAGTGAATTACTGTACAGCAAATTCCTACATCTATTTTTGGCCCAACCTGAGAATCGAACCCGGAACCTCGTGATCAGTCACTCGCACTCAACGACTACTAGACTATCGAGGTAGTTTAGTTTGTAGGTACAGCCTACACAACGGAGCGTAGCTACAGATACCGGCAAACCAATCTTTAGGTACTAGCTTTCTCTCTCCATCCACCTTGACGTTGGCAGAATCATCGGTACACAAAACGGATGGAGGTATAACTACAATAAAAAAGTTTGTAGGTAGTTACGTAGGTACTTGTTCATATCTGGACTAATCTCCTAAACCGTAAGATCTAAATATGTTAATGAATTAAACATCGGTTGTTCAACGTGGGCGCTATCGATATTTATACAGTGGTGACACCTACTCATAATGATAAAGCTATGTCCTTATATAGCATTCTATCTGGCGCACGACGCGTACAGGCGTGAACCGTCATTCAGCCTACTTACTTGCAAATTGGATTAGTTACTTTATACCTGCCGAGCTGCCTACATAATCACATAAGTAAACAGAGTATCAACTAATATTTTTGGAGCTACGTAATCACACCAAATATGATAAAAGTTTACGGTATTTTCAGTGGCGGATTTACCAATAGGCTGAGTAGGCTGAAGCCTAGGGCGGCAGATTTCAGGGGGCGGCAAATTTGGCCTAAAAATGTATGTTTATCGTACAGAAATAAAAAAACCTTATTAGACATAGAAACGAGTGACAAAAAGAAATATTTTAGCAATGCACAGTATACTGAACACTCTTACATCCGTAATCCGTTTATAAAAGATTACTATTATTATATTATTTATGCACTGTAAAATTTAGGTACTTATGCGATCATGAATTTATAAAATACTAGCTGTTGCCCGCATCTCCGCCAGCGTAGATGTCGGTTATCGCTGCAAAAAGTAGCAGCAGTAGTAGTATGTGTTATTCCAGACCATAATCTATCTCTGTGCCAAATTTCATCCAGATCCGTTGAGTAGTTTTTACGTGAAAGAGTAACAAACATCCATCTCATCTATCCATCCATTCTTACAAACTTTCACATTTATAATATTAGTAAGGATTCCAATAGCGTTTCAATATTAATTACAATTTAAATTTAGTAAGTTTTACCCGATTTCGAAGAATAGGTGATGGAATTAAGCGTATCGAAGCAATATACAAAAAAAAACTTGATGAAACATCTGAAGAACTTATTACAATGATTGCGAGTGAAACTTTCAGATTTAACACGTTTCTCGTCCTCATAGATAGACTTATGTCCGAGTTAGAAAAACGACAAGAAGCCTACAACACATTTAATGAGAAGTTGGCACCACACTTAGCAGGATTGACGCATATGCCAAACTTACGAGACCAATCCTTGATCGCTGCTAAATCTCCGTTTATTTTGTCGATAGCTACATGCAGACCATCAAACCCAGCCCGTTAATATAGCTGCAAGTCATCGGCATAAAGATCATTGAAGTTCATGACAGATAGGATTAATGAAAAAAGAGAAAAGAAGAGGTGAAAGAATACCGCCTTGTCCTTGGTGCCCCACAGTCAAGTTCACACTAACGTGACATAGTCTTATCGACGCGTACTGACTGCTGGCGTCCACGAAGATAGGAAGAGAACCAATCCAGTGCTTTCGATGAAACCTTAAGATAGGAAAGGATAACTAAAAGGATATCGTGACTGACAGTATAAAAAGCATTTGAGAAGTCCACCAAAGCCAACACAGTAACTTTAGTGTCCTCCATGCCTGCTCTAATATCGCCAGTCACTTTGAGTAAGGCCGAAACAGTGCTATGCCCAGGTCTGAAACCGGATTGGAGTGGTGAGAGGATATTGTTGTGATTTACGAACATATGCCTCAAGGATTTTGGATAGGAAGGGTAGGATGGAAATGGGACGATAGTGATCAAGGAGTGAAGGATTGGAAATTTTAGGCAGAGGATGATCATAGGCTTTTCTCCATACACTAGGAAATTGACCAGTGTAAAGAGAAAAGTTTATGATATAGACAATCACGGGAATGAGTGGGTTGAGGATAGTGGTAATCATACTACGACTAATGTTGTCACAACCAACAGCTTAGACTTAATGGAAAGGATAGTTCTTTTTATTTCAACAGAAACAACTGGAGAAAAATTTAAAGTGTAATTGTTAGGGCTTGGTAAACTAGCAATGTAATCAACCGTTTGATACGTCACTAGGCGATTTAAAGAAGAGGTGAAATGGCTATTAAAATCGTCCAGCCTCAGTGTCCTTGGAAGATCACCTGCCGAGTGTGTGTATTCGCAGGTGTTGAAAATGATATATTATTGAGAATATGGCGTTTCTTAGCGTCACGAATCTGGTTACACCGATTCCTTGCAGCTTTATAAAAGGTCCAGTTATCCTCACACCGATCCCATTTATATTTCCGAAATGCTCGATCCCTGCGTCTCATTGCCATCTGAATACCTCTAGACATTCACAGACCAGGGGGACGCCTTAATCTTACCTTTCTAATAGGAGCATGTGTATCAAACAATATTGTTAAATTTTGCTACCTTGTCATCGAAAGTATCAGCTATCATTAGAGGTTCCCAATCTATTGATGAAGCATCAGAGGATAGCTTATCTTCATCCATACGCGCAAAACAACGCATTATGTGCAGCACTTTAGGTCGGAGTTTATAGAAGGTTTCAGGATGTAAGACAGGAAAATTAGGTCATGATGGGAAAAGCCAGGAGCAAGGTGTTGACTATGGAAAGAGACTAAATCGTGGGTTGCAAAAATAATCTAGAAACTGATACAACTATCCCCTAGTTCACAATCATATTAATAACGGGAAAAAGCCGATGTAATGAGGACGATAGAACACACATCATAAAGTTGCAATTTCAGAATTAATGTAATCACTTAATATGATTATGAACTAAACTAGCGTAATGAATTTTTAGGATCAGTAGGGGCGGCAAAAATTAAATAGCCTACTAGCGGCGAATTTGTAAATCCGCCACTGGGTATTTTTAAAGAAAAGCAGTTAATGTCCGTTCCGTTTTATTTTAATAAGATTATACTTTTTTGTATGGAAGTGATTTGCGTTTGCCCCTGATACCTAAGTTAAAGCTTAATGGGTAATCAAGTATGACATCAGTTTAACTAAGTAGATAGGGCCATTGCGCCAGTTAGCGACCATTTAGCTGGGTTGCCCACTTCAGATGAGTATAAAAAAATGTTATCTACACGCAACATAGTATGTGT
The DNA here is from genome assembly GCA_947095525.1 of Trisateles emortualis. Lineage (NCBI taxonomy): Eukaryota > Metazoa > Arthropoda > Insecta > Lepidoptera > Erebidae > Trisateles > Trisateles emortualis. Next base: position 10,166,465 of record OX352736.1, on the reverse strand, counting down.
TAGTGTAAATTAGTCCCAAGTATAGTCTAGTTTGGATATAAAACACAAAATATAGTACTTTTATCCATGAAATATTATAAAAAGCTGAAAAAGTGAAAATATAGCCAAAACGTCGGTTTACGGCCACTTTAGGCGGTTTACGACCACCAGTGTGCTAGTTTGCGACCACTATATTAATCCTTGACTTCATAACAAAGTCTGTGATTTTAATATTAAAAATATGCCAATAAAACAATTAAAATTAATTTAAATATTTTAAATTTGTTCTGTTAATAAAGCATATTTACAGAAATAATAATTGTTAACGAAAACAATATGGTAATCATTTGGTGTAGCCTTTCTTTTTTGTGTTTTTAGGTATATCGTTAACAATTATTAACTTCAGTAATTTTTATGATGTGGTGTAAGGTTTTGATGAAGTATTATTTTTTTGCACATGGAGACGAGGTAGACCGACGACCTAGTAAAGGTTGCGGCCAACCGATGGATAAGGTCAGCTCAGGACTGAGTGCTGTGGAAACACCTAGGGAGGACTGTCCAGCAGACGTCCTCTGCTGGACATAGTCCTCCCTTTTGGCTGAGATGGATAGATGGATGGACTCAAGACCAATGACATGTGTGACTTGTTACCATTAGCTGTAATACGGGTTTTTATACAGTTGCGCGATCCACCCAATTATTTAAATTGTGTGTAATATATTCAAAAATACATTTAAGCGCATCCATCCCCTTGCTGATGTGCCATCACCATTCTTCGGGCATGCTCTCTACAATCGCTCGTGGAGGGTGTATGTAGGCAATAACAACGAGCGACAGACTTACTTGGCCACTGGCATTGAAGGTGATCAGACCTGTTAAGTTATCCTTTTCATTTCCCGCTTTAACCTGGTACAAATTTTGCCATCCCTTCGGCGTTAAAATAATCCTGGTTTTAGGACACAGAGAAACCGCTTTCATTTTAATTAAAGCTGCGCTCTGGGCATTCAATAATCTAATGTCTCTTTCAAGAAATATTCAAATTCATTAAACCAAGCTCTTATAGATACTTCGGTTACTCTAGCTCTAGCTTTATTTATTCCTTCGGCTGCGCGGCATGATATATCAGGATGGCGCTTTAGAAAGTTTAAATACCAGGTTTGTCCTGGACGATGTTCTTCGTTTTTAACAATTTTCTGAACTGTCTGTCCTGTTTCTTAACCGAGAATCCACTCTTTAACCTGCTTTTCGTCTGTTTACCAGGCAGGATCTGGATCCCTTATCTCGATAGTATCACATCTTTTCAGTAAGCCGATCTCCAATTGTGGTTCGAGGGATCTGATACACAGTCTACAAATTTCTCTTATTGCCTTCCCTTCCTTTCGAATATCATTATGAGCTTTTTTTTAAGGCTTCTTTAGTGTACTGAATACCGATATAATATTATTTTGTCTGCCTAATTCTAATGCTAATAATAATTATTAAACGGACATTTGAAAATAAAACCAAATTCAAAAGACACACGTGACCCTTGTTTTATTTATTTATTTATTTATTTAAGGACAACCAACAAAGCATACACTTATAAACATTAAAACAAAGGAGATTCGTGGTAAAGTGTTGCCTTAATTAAAGGCTGCCACGGCATGCGTTATACAATAATATTGGAGCAATAACTAAATACAATAAGTAAGTAAGTAACTGAAGAAAAACTTAAGTTTCCTCATTTGAACGCGTCATTCAATACAGATCTAAATTTATTTAGAGGGTAAGACATGTCAATAATAAGGTCAGGTAAGCGTGACAGACGACTGTATTGCAACTGCATTCTGTTAATAGGAGAAAAGTGACCTAAATTAGTTTTGAAACTTTTAGCAGAGAAAGGCTGATATCTGGATAGACGAACTAGTTTGTAAGGCACATTAATATTTATTTTACCAAGTAAATGAGAACAATCAAAGTGATTATTTAAAATTTTGAAAAGGAAGAGATGATCAAGGACCAGTCTACGAGTTTCCAAGCTCATGAGCTTGAAATATTTTAAGCGCGACTTATAGGAAGGTATTTCTAACTAAATGATGGTGGCCGCAAACTAATGTCTATATTTCAATTATGTGGGTTAACGGCCACCTATTTAGCACTCATTTGTTGGTCAATTAAATTAACTTTCTTAAAGAAATTGGTGGTCGCTTACTAAAGATTTGCATGTTAACACTTTGACAACGCTACACCCTAAATTGTTATAGTCCTGTATAAATATTAAAGTCATACTAAGCAAAATAAAATACTGCTATATGTGTCAGATTGCGACCATGTGGTCGCAATTTGACGTTTTTGGTAAATAGGCAGTTCAGTTACCGACCACTCGATTTTATTTTAATAATAAGTTTAAAAAATATAAAATACAATTAAATAATGACAACAACTTAACAATTGAACTAATTAAACATCTATCTTGTGTATACGACATGAAATAAGTAATGAAACGTAACTTTGAGCGCCGCGCGTCGTGTAATTTTTTTTTTAAATCACTACACAATCGCTCCCTACTGAATCATCATGCGCTTTGAGTATTTTTTCTTCGGCGTTGGGTTAAACCATTTATTTCAAACTGCATCAATTCTTGTTTAATAATCATTTAAAAAACGCGTATGATTTTTTATTTATTTATGTTACCTCTAGAAATGCTATTATCTTGATTTAAATAAATTTAGTCCAACAAATGGCCGGTTACTGAAGCTGGCCGGAAAGTCGGCGCACTGACCCTACCTATGTACTTACTTAAATATATTAGATACTACTAAGCTTACGCCTGTAGTTTTGCCAGCGTGGTAGGTAAAAACAAAATAGACGATAAAAAGTATTTATGTACTTAGGTGCCTACCCCGTTTATTAACCGACTTCAAAAAGAGGAGGTTATCAATTCGTGTGTATTTTTTTTTTTTTTTTTTTTTTAATGTTTGTTACCGCATAACTCCGTCATTTATGGACCGATTTGAAAAATTCTTTTTTTGTCTGACTGGACATACTTCCAGTTTGGTCCCATTATCATCAAAAGAAAGTTCCGATGATGGGATCCATGAGGAATTGAGGGAACTCCTCAAAAGTTATAGGCACACATATAGCAATTTCAATATTTTTAACAACTAATCAATCATTTGCATTCAGAAAGTGTAATTTGGTGAAGTAAAACTGATGAAGAAGACCACAGATGGCCATCTGAACTTTTCAATAATAAGTATTTTACTGATGGCGATTAGATAAGTTTCGGTTATTGTTGCTAAGCAACTATTAATAAGAAATAATGACGTGAATGAATTGAGCGCGGATTGCACAGATTAAATATTGCTTTTAATACCTACTTGACCTGTGTTCAGCCCGACGCTCAGTCGATTTTTTTCGATTGTAACAAACAAATATCTGAAAATTTTACAACTTGCCGTACTGAAGTCGGTTTTTTTGTTAAAATTATAACAATCAGAGATAATGTACCTACATATGTATCAAAAGTACATGTGTTCTATGTTTTTTTTTACTTTGTTAGGTAGGTACCTACAAAGTAATCCGACTGAAAATTCTTAAACATTGACCCCTATATCCACACTTCAAAATTCTATGCAGGTACCTTACCTCTTTATAATATTAGTAGTAGGGTAGGTTCTTACCTATAGATAGGTAATACCCAGAACCTGATTCTTACCTTGCCTCAATACCTTTTTAGGCATTTTTTTCTGCTAAGCCTGTTTATCACTTGTGTCTCGCTCGAACTAACTCTACTCTTGACTTATAATAATAGCAACCCATATAGGTATGTTCCACTGCTGGGCACGGGTGTCCTCTCCTCTATCAAGAGAGAGAGAGGGTTTAGGCCTTAATTCAGACACGCTGGCCTAATGCGGGGTGGTGAATCAGACATGTCTTTAGAATTTCTTCTAAGACATGTGGGTTTCCTCACGATGTTTTCCTTCACCGTTAGCAGATGGTGAATCATTTGATAAGTACATATAAACTCCACAAAGTGAAGTTCACATTGGTTCTGCCCGGGATCGAACTCGCCCTTCTCGCCCCTCCTCGCTTTATGACTCTTGACTTATTCGCCTAATTTTCGTGAGAGAGGCCATATAGAAATAAAATCAATGTTTTTTTTTTATACTACCAAGGTGGCAAACAAGCATACGGCCCGCCTGATGATAAGCAGTTATCGTAGCCTATCGACGTTTGCAACACCAGGGGTGTCCCTTATTCAAAGCACAATGATGATTTTTTACTGGTTCACCAATGAGGCATATATTTAAATAATAATTAGGTAAGGCAGATACGTTGAATGCAAAGCGTTTAAAGCAACGTAGTTGGAAGTGTAGGTACCGCTAAGCTACGACGCAAAAGCTGCTGAGCTGGGGCCGTACCAATCCTATCAGTCAACTTTAATAGACAAACTAAGATCGAAAATAAATCGCTATGGTGTATAGTCCTTTTGCTATAAGTTAATTCCAATTGGTAGGACTGACATTAGATCGCTAACTGAAATATTGCTCCCTGACGCACTGTCACTGATTAGGAAGGTAGGTACTAACCTAAATGTGTGTAATAAAAGTCAAGTAAAACTGTTAGGAAAATTGGCAGGGAATATCAGAATGCCACACCTTAGTTGATACTATTAAGTAAGTAGGTACTTACCTATTTATTAATTTGCCCTAGGTATAGAAGCTCACAATAATTTATATATTAATAATTTATAAATTTTAGGTACCTACCTATCCATAGCTATTATTGTTATTACTGTGACCAACATTACCATTACTGTCCCACTGCAGGGCAAAGGCCTCCCTTTCATTCTTCCATTAGTCACTGTCGAGACCTCTTACTTGCCAGTCAGCACGGCAGGAGCTCATCCCGCCATCTTTTCCTGGGCCTGCCACGCCCGTGCCGTCTTTTAATGTTCTGTGGCAGCCACCTGGTTGTGGTCTTTGCCCACAGATCATCGGACGACATACGGCAGATATGTCCGGCCCAGTTCCACTTCGCGCTAGCGGCTTTTTGTCTATATCTTTAAATCTATAAAAGTTATGTAGGTTGATTTAAATCCGAATATTTCCTTGGGTGGAAAATATAGTAAGCTCGACGCGGGTAACGTAAAATTATAGCAGACATTATGCTATGCTAATAATTTTTTTATCGTCTTCATCTTACTTATAGATAAGATTAAAATTGTAGATACCTACCTAAGTAGGTAGACCCAATGAAAAAAAATGCTTACCTTTAGGTACGCCTACCTAGTGATTTCAGTTGGATTTCGTCCCGTTCACATTTATTGTTACTGCCATTCTTGTCATAGGTTGTAGCGTGATGACTTCGTACCTAACATTCCTCAAGAATATTGGTTCAAATCCAACTGATAGGTAGTTCTAGCAATAAGCAAGATTTAACAAAAATACAAACTTTTCAGATTTCATAAATTAGATAACTAACATAAACACTTTTATTACATCTATGACGTAGATACCTATCTAGTCTAGAAGTAAAGTATATAAAAAAATCTATCTATCAGGTTTATAAAAACATGTTAATGTTATTTCTTTTCGTTCGACTTTCCGTGCTTACTGCAGTGATGTTAATTTCTAAAAATAACCACCCGCCAAGGCAACTCCCAAGTCAAATAATTTATACAAGCGTGCAAATATGTACGCAATCAATTTATCATCGCACGTCTAAGTAGCTGTTCAATGCATACCTACTAATTGTAACATTTGTAACACATCCGAAAAGAAAAAAATAACTCTGTACCTACCTTTACCTACTAAGTACAATTTCTGCGCTCGGATTCCGATGTCCGAACGAAAACTATAGTCGGACCACTCGGACCGCTCCTAAAACTAACAAAAACTAATATTAAGTAGTAGTGAACCACGGAAAACCACTGATCCAATATTCAAATCATTATTATCATTAATTTAGGAGGTGAATGAAAGTTCTAAACTCTATATTAGGTAGGTACACACGGCAACGGAGATGGCTGTACAGGGCCGCTATATAAAGTTTTTTTTTAAAGAAAACTATTGTTTATATATTTCTGTGGAATTTGGTAACAGTGTACAATAAGACTAAACCTACAGATAAAAGTATTATAAGTAAGTTTTTCACACTACTTAATTCATACATTGGTTTTAATAAAAAAACTAATTTTCATATATCGGCTCTGTACAACCATCTTCATTGCCCATCGTCCTTGTTATTAATTTTCTGTTTTTTTATATAAAAATATGATGATCTGCTCACTCGATTTGAACGAGAACATGCGATTTTATTGCTATTATTTAGGTTGGTTGATAGAAAAAGTTGTTTTTATCCCTATTGATGAATACTTTTCCCCTAAGAATGATGATTTCACTCTGTTGTGTATTAGGCTATTGATTATGTCATTTAAAAAGGAACTAAGACGTTTACGGGTTTTTTTACGACATAATCAATAGCCTATAATATGTAGTATAGTATATATAGATTACAAGAACGTCAGTTGTATCTTCGTATTTCGTATTAAAACATTCTTACATTCAGTCTGGTACCTATGCTCTTATAGCACCTACCTATAGGTAGCTTGATATTCACTCAGTGAACCTAGCCTGTACAACAGCACTGTACAGAGCCTGTCTGTACTATGATTGGACTTTGACTGGAGTTTAATTAGTTCCTCGACGCATATGGATTCTATATGTAGGTAGGTAATACCTATTTGTTCTCAGATGTACGTTGACGCAACAGAATTTAAATCAATAATGCCTAAGCTAATTAATTAACTCGTTTCAATAGAAAATAACTTGGCAACCGTACGAGGTCGATATTTCATTGGCTTCTCTTCTAAAAGTTACTAACAGGCGAGGCCTAAAAGTTTTTCAACTCGCTAGAAAGTGCTATTTCCAACTCTGGCTTATAAATGATTGGTAAATGGTTTTATCCCTCACCTGAGCCAGGCTAATGCCTCAAATTGCACCCTCATCGTGAGTGAGGTGAGAAAAAGGTGAGAATGCAATGTCGGATATTTTTTAAATAAATGAATTTATGGATGGCTTGCATTCTTATGTATCGGCAATCTCATATTGATCGTATTGACTATAGTTTAAACGTGACGTATAATAATAGCCCGAGTTTCTAAAATAAATATTTAAGCTTATTTAAGCTGTAGTTCTTACATAATTTTGTGCTTATTTTTTTCCGTGGGGTACCTATTGGAGGGCGAACTGCTGACGAAATGGTGCATTAAAATTATTATTGGGGGAAGAAGAAGAAGAAGGGGAATGTGATTCAAGTATATCTTCGAAAACCATTAGGTTTCCTTTGAGTAAAAAAAAATGAGCCTTTCGAAATGAGAAGGTTTCTCGAAGTCTCCAAAAGTTACGGGAAAAAACTTGCGGCTTCCTGGCTGAAGGTGGGCTAGGGATTTCACAGGATTCAATTGGTAGGTACTGTAGAGCACCAGCTCATTCTCTATCCTCTCTCTTCTCGCTCGCAAGGGGTGAGAAGAGGTTTAGGTTGGACTCCTTATTGAATAAAACTCCTTCTCTGGAATTTTTATTCGTTATTTATTTTCACTTTCCTTGCACCTACTTATTTCTAATTCACATCAGTAATCAGTAAATATAAAAACAAAACCGCTTTATCTCCTATCCGAATCCGCACAGTTCGATTCTTATTTTTTTTATCCCAATAAAAACTTTCCTAAAGTTGTTTTCCTTCACCGTTAGCAGATGAATCATTTGAATAGTAAGTAGATACATATAAACCCTAGAAAGTATAATTCTCATTGGTACACCCGGGATCGAACTCGCACCTCTTGAGTGCAAGTCGGTTACTTTCCCACTCGGCCACCAACGCTTTTCACGGTACAATAATTAAAGTAAACTGTAAGTAGGTACCTAAGTAGTTACGTCAATACTATTGCAGTTTTTGTTCTTGACCGTGCGTGTGAAATCATGCAAACATAATATCGAATGTCATCGAAACTTAACACTATGTCTAACTATACCTACTTACCTATAATATAGGCTTGTGAGGAAAAATGCGGAAGGCGGCTGCGGCTGTCCCGACTACACTGTTCCGCTTTCCGCTCTGCTTGTCACCCACCGCCCGCGTTGTCAGCGTGAATGTGACAAAATGGGCACAACCTTGATCTTAGCTCATTTCGTCACACTTTGTTATACAATAGAAACAACCTTGTCGTAATAGATAAATTGTGTTGAAGCTGGTGCTTTACCTATTTATATGGTAGTTAGATGAATTATGCTGATGGCAGTAAGCTGATTCACAGTTAATGATGTCCTCCTAATCAAATTTCGGTCACGGTGCGGCACAAGCCGTCTATGTAAATATCACCAATTTCAAAACCTCGGACAGCTACTTTTTTAGAAATTTCTTGACATAGGTACTTAATAACCCAATTTAGTTTTGCCCAACCCGGGAACCGACTCTGGGACCTCAAGATCAATAGGTAGTCGCACTTAACGGCCACTAGACCAACGAGGTAATGTGATCTGGTGCATTTTTGTATCGTCCTATCACAGCTAATTTTGGCTACGTAAATATGATTTCTTTTTTAACCGAATAATATGCATAGCATTGACCTTTGACCTTTCCGAAGCTTTACCTTTTCTGATCGAAGCACACTTTGATCAAATTAGGCTTACTTATGCCTCACTGACTCCCAGGTGTACAGGCTAAGTTCCAGTGCTTCTCTACCAAAAGCATTGAGAAGACGTACAGGACATTATTAAGAAGAAAATCAAAGTTATAAATAAAACAAGTGCTAAATATTATTGCTTTGCTATAAATAATTTCATTTCCAATGAGGTTTTATTTATTTAACAGAATATTATACATTCAAACCTTGATAAACAGCCAGTAGTTTACGAGTAGGTACCTACTAGGTTCCTATTTCTTTTTTAAAATCACTTACAATTTCCAACTTCTGTCCATCATGTTGGTATAATAGCAAGAAAACAGTTACTTTTTGTCAAGAAAATCTGGTTCAGCAGCAAGATTTTCTTGATTGATTTGAATATTTTATTGATTTTCCGTTTTTTATTCCGTTTTTTAAGTGAAAACTTCTTTAGGCGCGTTAAGCACTTTTTGGGTGAACAAAAATTATGGAACCGCGTCATCGTCACCGCTTTCCATATATTTAAAAATAAACAAATATCATGGAACTTACGTCATCGTCACCGAACGCTTTCCATATTCCAAAATAATATTCTAATAGTTTGTTCGTTTTCTGTTCTATCGGCAGTCCCCAAAGACTGCCCCGCATGTATTTTTTTTATTATGCTGATGCGCGCCAATGTGGAATTGTATCATCCTTACTAATATTATAAATGTGAAAGTTTGTAAGAATGGATGGATGGATGGATGGATATTTGTTACTCTTTCACGTAAAAACTACTGAACGGATCTGGATGAAATTTGGCACAGAGATAGATTATGGTCTGGAATAACACATATGCTACTTTTTGCAGCGATAACCGACATCCACGCGGGCGGAGCCGCGGGCAACAGCTAGTAGGTCCATATATAAACAGTCAGTCATTAGTAAGTACAAGCTGTTCTTATGCGCTTACGTCAGGATCCTGCCTCGCGTTCTATTCCTAATCGGTGTGGTCATTCACCCGCTCTTATTAAAATTTCATCAACGTAAAATAAAAAAAACGTGTAAATTATTTGTGCCTTGAATTTATTATTAGTAGTCCATCTTATTAAAATTAGGCAATAAGTTCCAGTAGTCCTTTATCATTTCCTCGGTCTTTTACAATATTCTTGTTAAAAACTGATTTAAATGGTGTAAAATAACGCAAATTGTAAGAGACGCGGCTGGGGAAGGACCCTTCACCTTACAGAAGACGACAGCCAAAATTCTACACACAGTGAGGTACCTGGTTGTGTTCCTGTGTGTATTATAGATTTCCATTGATTTTTAGGGGTCTTAACCTAAAGATACTCCATTACAAAACACCGATGTTACAATTTTTTGAGTCAGCAACAACGAGAGACACTCCGGACACTGCAAACGTCCAATTGGTAATTTGACATAAGAATAAAAAGAAGGTAGGAATGTAATGAGCACCGTAGTGTGTTAACTTAATAAATCAAAGTTAAAAATAGGTACTCACTATCCATTTTCGCTGTAGGTTAGCTACAGTGAAAATGGATAGCGAGTACCTATTTTTACGCATTACGCCACATTTGTCCTTAAATCTGAAGAACAAACGCTATGCCAGGGAGTTTACCAAGGGCACGGTAACTCTATAGATGGGTGACCGCATAGTGGTATTTCATCTTAGTGTCTACGTCTCCATGCTTCAGAGAGTACGTCAAAAATCGGTCCCGATTGTTAACAGTCGTTAGATTACTACCGAGGCCAACATATAGGTGATTTAAATAACTCTGTCACCATGTTGGCGTTGGCCACTGACTAAACTATAAGAATATCTAGCTTAGGTTATCATTGTTCGAAATTCTAATTAAGATCGAAAATAAATCGCTATAAAAATGTCATGATACGGCTTCAAAACCTACTAAAATAGTCACAGCACAGCGCTCATAGATCCTCAACTATTGACGCACTAATATTCAGATGACCTATAAACCTCAATGGTGTATTGTTATTTCCTTTCTCATAATAACTGCAGATGCAGATGTCTTGGGTGAAGATGTGAATGACCCTTAGTTTATCGCTTTCATCAACATTCCGTCACAGATAGCTCCGTGCGGTACTAGAATAGCTGTTGAGCTTCAAACAGACGCGAATCATGCGCGGGATTATTCAAGAATCAGCCACTTTATATACTAGTTGTTGCCTGCGGCTCCACCCGCGTGGTTGTCGGTTATCGCTGTAAAATGTAGCCTATGAGTTATTCCAAAACATAATCTATCTCTGTGCCAAATTTCATCCAGATCCGTTCAGTAGTTTTTACGTGAAAGAGTAACAAACATCCATCTATCCATCCATTCTTACAAACTTTCGCATGTATAATATAAGTAGGATTTGGAGGAGATGTTATTATTAATATTGACGGACACAAACTGTATCAAAATAGTTTTTTCATATACTAACTAGCCTAGCTATAATAATAATCATTTATACATATAAGTCTAACATAAGAATCAGTGGCGGATTTACCAATAGGCTGAGTAGGCTGAAGCCTAGGGCGGCAGATTTCAGGGGGCGGCAAATTTGGCCTAAAAATGTATGTTTATCGTACAGAAATAAAAAAACCTTATTAGACATAGAAACGAGTGACAAAAAGAAATATTTTAGCAATGCACAGTATACTGAACACTCTTACATCCGTAATCCGTTTATAAAAGATTACTATTATTATATTATTTATGCACTGTAAAATTTAGGTACTTATGCGATCATGAATTTATAAAATACTAGCTGTTGCCCGCATCTCCGCCAGCGTAGATGTCGGTTATCGCTGCAAAAAGTAGCAGCAGTAGTAGTATGTGTTATTCCAGACCATAATCTATCTCTGTGCCAAATTTCATCCAGATCCGTTGAGTAGTTTTTACGTGAAAGAGTAACAAACATCCATCTCATCTATCCATCCATTCTTACAAACTTTCACATTTATAATATTAGTAAGGATTCCAATAGCGTTTCAATATTAATTACAATTTAAATTTAGTAAGTTTTACCCGATTTCGAAGAATAGGTGATGGAATTAAGCGTATCGAAGCAATATACAAAAAAAAACTTGATGAAACATCTGAAGAACTTATTACAATGATTGCGAGTGAAACTTTCAGATTTAACACGTTTCTCGTCCTCATAGATAGACTTATGTCCGAGTTAGAAAAACGACAAGAAGCCTACAACACATTTAATGAGAAGTTGGCACCACACTTAGCAGGATTGACGCATATGCCAAACTTACGAGACCAATCCTTGATCGCTGCTAAATCTCCGTTTATTTTGTCGATAGCTACATGCAGACCATCAAACCCAGCCCGTTAATATAGCTGCAAGTCATCGGCATAAAGATCATTGAAGTTCATGACAGATAGGATTAATGAAAAAAGAGAAAAGAAGAGGTGAAAGAATACCGCCTTGTCCTTGGTGCCCCACAGTCAAGTTCACACTAACGTGACATAGTCTTATCGACGCGTACTGACTGCTGGCGTCCACGAAGATAGGAAGAGAACCAATCCAGTGCTTTCGATGAAACCTTAAGATAGGAAAGGATAACTAAAAGGATATCGTGACTGACAGTATAAAAAGCATTTGAGAAGTCCACCAAAGCCAACACAGTAACTTTAGTGTCCTCCATGCCTGCTCTAATATCGCCAGTCACTTTGAGTAAGGCCGAAACAGTGCTATGCCCAGGTCTGAAACCGGATTGGAGTGGTGAGAGGATATTGTTGTGATTTACGAACATATGCCTCAAGGATTTTGGATAGGAAGGGTAGGATGGAAATGGGACGATAGTGATCAAGGAGTGAAGGATTGGAAATTTTAGGCAGAGGATGATCATAGGCTTTTCTCCATACACTAGGAAATTGACCAGTGTAAAGAGAAAAGTTTATGATATAGACAATCACGGGAATGAGTGGGTTGAGGATAGTGGTAATCATACTACGACTAATGTTGTCACAACCAACAGCTTAGACTTAATGGAAAGGATAGTTCTTTTTATTTCAACAGAAACAACTGGAGAAAAATTTAAAGTGTAATTGTTAGGGCTTGGTAAACTAGCAATGTAATCAACCGTTTGATACGTCACTAGGCGATTTAAAGAAGAGGTGAAATGGCTATTAAAATCGTCCAGCCTCAGTGTCCTTGGAAGATCACCTGCCGAGTGTGTGTATTCGCAGGTGTTGAAAATGATATATTATTGAGAATATGGCGTTTCTTAGCGTCACGAATCTGGTTACACCGATTCCTTGCAGCTTTATAAAAGGTCCAGTTATCCTCACACCGATCCCATTTATATTTCCGAAATGCTCGATCCCTGCGTCTCATTGCCATCTGAATACCTCTAGACATTCACAGACCAGGGGGACGCCTTAATCTTACCTTTCTAATAGGAGCATGTGTATCAAACAATATTGTTAAATTTTGCTACCTTGTCATCGAAAGTATCAGCTATCATTAGAGGTTCCCAATCTATTGATGAAGCATCAGAGGATAGCTTATCTTCATCCATACGCGCAAAACAACGCATTATGTGCAGCACTTTAGGTCGGAGTTTATAGAAGGTTTCAGGATGTAAGACAGGAAAATTAGGTCATGATGGGAAAAGCCAGGAGCAAGGTGTTGACTATGGAAAGAGACTAAATCGTGGGTTGCAAAAATAATCTAGAAACTGATACAACTATCCCCTAGTTCACAATCATATTAATAACGGGAAAAAGCCGATGTAATGAGGACGATAGAACACACATCATAAAGTTGCAATTTCAGAATTAATGTAATCACTTAATATGATTATGAACTAAACTAGCGTAATGAATTTTTAGGATCAGTAGGGGCGGCAAAAATTAAATAGCCTACTAGCGGCGAATTTGTAAATCCGCCACTGATAAGAATAAATATGCTGTACCTGTTCTAAGTAAAAACTTGTATCACAAAAATTTAAAATGGATGCTTACAATAGGAAATGTACCTATCACTTGCGTGTTGCCGATCCATTTTTATTACAGGGCTTTAAGGTAGAGTATCTCTGGGTTAGGAAAACGTTTCTTTCAAAACACAACCTTAAGTGAGCGCTGGAGACCTATAATTATGCCCTAGAACAGTGTTCCGTAAAGGGTGTTGTGGCACATTGTTGTAATATTTAAAAATTGATTCTTCATTTATGGTGTATGTATGTATTTACCTTGAAGACTAAAAGTTTGCGGAATGCTGCATTAGAACACAACTACATCACTGTACCTATCTATGTGTCTACATAGAGACCACAACCGTGTGCCTACTCGACTGTATTCTGTAAAGAGGTCCTTTCCTAGTCAAATTTCCCGCTTAATGGTGCCATACCACTCTTTTTATACTAGACCGATACTCAATCATACAATATATTGACAACCTGAATCACGCATGGTATTAGCTTCACTTTGATTCCAACTGTAGACATAGAGTGATGCATTTACATTCCGAGACAATGATATCAAAACTACCAAAATAATCTTGGCTGCATTTTCATAAACATTGGGTGTAAATAACTATCACTTTCACATTAATTCGAATGTGGATAATGAATGAAGTTATTTGTGGCTACCTAAATGGTAAAAGCAGAGGCCTTAGCATGACGTTCATAAAGCAATTTATTTTCGATTTTAATTTTTAATTCGTAAAATGTCAACTTTATTATTGTTTAAACATAAATCGTCATAAACACGTCATGGTAAGGCTCCTGAACAAAGCACCAATGAAGTCCTAAAATTATATGACATTATACTATTCTGTGTCGCGGCATATCGGGCGGCGGGCATATCAAATTAAAAGTTTATTGTGTGAGATTGGCTACTGGCTAGTGTTCTATTCTTATACAGAGATTAGTGGCCAACCAGGTAAACAGAGTTGTTCAGATCGTCCATACAGGCCTCGAGGTGTCTTGTCGATCTGGGTACATTCCAAATATGGCTTGTCGAATCCCGCTATGACCATGCACAATTTTACTGTGAGACTGTGACCTCAAATTAAACTAGCTACTCCGTCTCGTCCCAGGCGCGCGGATAAAAAGAGTAAAATAAAAAGTAAACGGGATCTTACGGTCTTACGGTCACCAGTCACGACTTGCCATGGAGTTGTAGCACTATTTATTAAGCGGTCCTCTTGAATCCATTCCTGATTCTTGTGTAATATTATTTTTTAATTTATAAAACATAGGTTACTTAGTAATTATAAATATATGTATACCATAGAGTATCTCTATGTCCTACCATATTGTGGGGTACAAATTGTATTTTGATTGTTTGTTACAATTAAACTCAAAAACTACTCGACCGATTTAAAAAATTCTTTCACCATTAGAAAGTCACTTTTTCAGCGGGTAACATAGGCTACATTTTATTGAAAAAAAAACGGGATGTGGATCCCGTTTTTTTTTTAACGCGTCGCACGGGTGGCCGTGCGAAGCCGGGACGTGCCGCGCTTTTAATGTATATAATTGTAATGATATAAAACCCATGTAATTTATGTTCCCTTGCTGGGCAGGGGTCTCCTCCAGGTACCTACTCTATCAAGCGAACTGGGAGCGTTTGTGATGAAAGCCTACGCTGGACTAGCGTTGGTGGTCGAATTCCTTCTAAGGTAGGTATGTTGATTTCTTTACGATGTTTTCCTTCACCGTTATTATTTATTCTCATACATATTTATTTTCGCACTTGGCATCTTTAAAACCTGAATGAAATCAAAAAAAGAAATGACACAAGCAAATACTTATAAACTGCTTTGTTTGTCACCTTGCAATAAATAAAAATAAATATGTATCATTGTTTTGACTTAACTTCTTAGCTATAAAGCTTATGTTTCATTGACAAATATTAATAATTATTACTAAGCTAATGCATTAGTGTCGTCATTGTATTCTCAATGTCAATAAGCCGAAGATGTTAGTGGACTAGACTAGATTTAAAAAGTAGAAAATTTACTCGGGCAAAACATACACTCGAAACAAACATTATTATTCATTCATTCATTTATTTATTTATAAGTCAAACATGGACCACATTACACATACATAAATAATTAATTTAAAATTTATAGCGTTCGTGGGGTGCTGAATAAAACGAAGACTATGATTTAACACAAAACTTGGTATATTTCGCGGCTTTACACATAGAAATTCACAATTTGTTGCAAGCTTAACAAAATGGCTGCGTGCCATTGAGCGTGCGCCGGTCGACTGTCGAACACATTACCTTATATGGTAATGTTCGTGAACTTCCGTCCGGTGCTTTCGCATGCGGGCGGGAGTTATGGGTAACCGTAGTGTTGCCAGTCGTAACGTTATGATGTGCCACACGCTATACACTCCCCCTCGAGTTCTAGAGAACGTCCCCGCTCATGAACTCGCAGACATGAAACGGTACACACAGGACAAACATGCTTTCGAGGACGTCCTCTCTGACGTTTAGGCACTACGGGATGAGGAGGCGAACTATCGCGGTTATGAAACCTGGTAAGATCTGTAGCACTTCTTGAAGGTAAGTCTATAACAACTGAGCAAACTCCGCACTGATCCTTAGTCTTGTTCCTACAAGTTGGACGACTAAGAGTATCGGCAATGACATTCGCCTTTCCAGGGGTATACTGAAATTGAATGTTAAAGCATTGCAGCTTTAAAGCCCACCGGACAAGTCTACCAGATGGCGACTTTAGGGTAAGAAGCCACTTTAACGGCTGATGATCGCTGCCTATTATGACTTCGTGTCCTTCGATGTAGCCCCTAAAGCGTTCCACCGCCCAAACGACAGCGAGAGCCTCACGTTCTGTAGTACTATAGTTTTTCTCGGCAGGAGTAAGCAGACGGCTGGCATACTCTATAGGTCGTTCATCCTTACCATCGCCTTGTAACAGCACAGCTCCAACGGCATAGTTGCTAGCATCAGTCCTCAACACGAACGGCTTTTTGTAATCTGCCTGGATAAGAATCGGTGACATAGACAGGCGCTTTTTTAGTTCCTGAAAGGCATTATCTTGGTCTGTGTCCCACGACCAAGACTGATTCTTTTTAAGCAATCGTGTTAAGGGCTCAGCAACAGCTGAAAAACTTGGTATGAACTTCCTAAACCAAGAACACGTCTGTAGAAAAGTTCTTAAATGACGCAACGACGACGGAGCCTTCATATCTAAAACTGCACGAACCTTGTCATCATCCGGCGACACACCATCTTGGGTGATGACATGACCCAGGTACTTTACCTTGTCTCGTGCAAAGACACACTTTTCTCTGTTCGCGCGTAATTTAAACAAACGTAACCTTTCGAAGACAGTATGTAAGTCTGATAAATGCTTCTCGAAGCTTCCTTCTGTTATTACTAATAAATCGTCTTGATAAGCGAGAAGGGTTACGTCCTTGAGCGAGGCACCAGTACGAAGCCTATCTATTAGACGCTGAAAGGTTGAAGGCGCGTTTTTCAGCCCGAAAGGCATTCGCTTGAAGCGATACGACCCAAAAGGCGTCAGAAACGCAGTTTTGTCTCTGTCTTGCTCTCGTACGCTGACTTGCCAAAACCCACTTCGCATATCGATTGTACTCATGAAAGAGTGCTTTTTAGTAGACTGAACGAGCTCATCTATCAACGGCATTGGATAGACGTCGGTTTTTGTTACCGAGTTGAGCTTTCTGTAGTCTACACAAAATCTTACAGAACCATTTTTCTTGGGGATGAGGAGCGCCGGCGAACCCCATGCGGATTCACACTCTTCAACAATATCTTCTGCCAACATCTTATCTAACTCAGCCTTCATGACCTCTTTCTTGGCTGGTGTCAACCTATATGGAGGAACGGCAATAGGGGGATGATCCCCTGTATCGATAATATGCTCAGCAAAAGGAGTTGCGTCTCCCCCTGGCTCGAAGATATCCTTATGTTTTACTAAGAGGCGTGCAAGAGCCTCGCGCTGACTACTATTAATTGATGTCGCCTCATCATCGCGCAGCACCTGAACTGCGGAACACAAAGACGCGGGTGACACCTTTTCAAATTGCATCTCAAACTTTTGTTCGCTATTATCGGCAAAGTGCCAGCGACTATCACCAAAGTTAAATACAAGATTGAATATAGTAAGAAAATCTATACCTAGCAAGCTTTCGTTACTATCAGCTTCAGGAAAAATTAAAAATCTTATGACTCTAGTTTTATGTTGGAGTGTCACCTTCACCTCTGTGGTTAAAACATTCATCTCCCTACTTACACCATCCGCTAACCTAACAATTTGCGTTGACGGAAATAACGGGTGTCCTAACCTAAGTAGGAGAGCGTAGAGCGTGTGACCGGCAATGCAGCTTTTAGCGGCTGAATCCACTAAGGCAGTCCCACAATTCCCTAGAATGCTTATATTTAACACAGGACGACAAAAAGGTGCATTATTGTTTACATTATCAACATACTCACAACTATTGTAATTAAATTTACAATCGTAAAAACTAGACACACCTGTGTTTATATTACCAACATTACTATCACAAAGATAACTCGTACTAACATTAGAATTTGATACATTAGTATAAACATCAGTGTTACGAACGTTATTGTTACCAACAGGAGAGTCAAAACACTCACCCACGGCGCGTGTAGGGTTACCTTGCGTACACGCAGGCGGTTTCGGGTTAGCTAGCGGCTGCGTGGCGGTACCGGAGGCCGGGCCTGCCGCGGCGCTCGAAGTCGGGCTGCGCTGGCGCCTATGCCTACGCGATCGCACGGACCGTGCGCGTACATCGCGCTGCGTTGCGACTGCGTTGTCGCGCTCACTACAACTGCTATCGGATGTACTGCCGTGTTGTAACGTGAAGTTTACAGAGTAAAACGACTGCTGACCACTTGGGGAACAGTTTTTACACTTCGATTTGATAACGTTCGCGGCACCACAGCCGTAACACTTTATTTCACTTTCCGACTTTAACCTACTACTATCACTGTTATCACATTTATCACTATTACGCTTCAATTTCTCACACAACTCTTTGCGGTGACCTAATCGTTTGCAATACGAACAGAAGGGTTTCTTTCCCTTGACGGCAGCCTCGGCGTGTGCCGCACCGGCACTCGACGACGCATCGGCGACCGTAGTAGGTACCACAGTAGGTACATCCCGCGATGACGACGACAGCGTTGTGCGCTTGTTGCCAAGAGCTTGTGATTTTGTTTGAACGGTACTAGCTGATCCCTTGCGAGTTTCCAAGATGGAATCTTCTATAATGCGACACTTGAGAAGTAGCTCGTCGAAAGTACTGACGCTTTCTCGAGTCACGCGTTTTCTAATACGCGGACTAAGGAGACCGAACGCCATGTCCAATTGCACTTTTTCAGATAGATCGTCCTTGGGAAGTTTTGACAATAGTGCACGTACCTTTGCTATAAACAAATCGGTGTGCTCCTCTTCCTGACATAAACTGAAAAGTTTCTTGTAGAGTCGATGTGGCGGGTCACGCTCCCCGAATGCACCTTCTATTCGTGTAAGAGCTTCTGACCACGTGCTAGTGGATCTCTTCACACCTTGCCACCAAACTGCAGCAGGCCCCTCCAACAACATTGAAAAACCACGTAGAGCATTCTCATCGGTAATATTTATACAATCTTTGTACGTAACGATCGCGTCTATGAAATTTTCTAACGACTCGTCCTCGCGTCCGCCATAACGCGTCGTACATTTTGCAAAATTACCGTTCGCGCCAAAAGTACTTGTCGATGTTTGATGAGTCTCGGAGTGGCCGGATTGCGGCATTGGGGTTGAGGATCGCACTTGACTGAGTAGCTGCTGGCAGAACTCGCTCTGGGTTTGCTGTATTTTTGCAACAAAACTTGCGAGGGTTTCGTGCGACATAGTTATGTTCTCGGAATCAGAGTCCTCAGCTGAACGTGTTCTCGGCATCTTGTATACCTCGTTGAACACTTCCGGGTTCTAAAACACTCCCCTACGGTCACTTATGCGATCGTCGTCAGTTATTGTTCGAAACTACACTACCTACGATGTACGATGTAAGTAGGTACGTAGTAAAACATACACTAACACACGTTGGGCAGCCACTTATAGCGTTCGTGGGGTGCTGAATAAAACGAAGACTATGATTTAACACAAAACTTGGTATATTTCGCGGCTTTACACATAGAAATTCACAATTTGTTGCAAGCTTAACAAAATGGCTGCGTGCCATTGAGCGTGCGCCGGTCGACTGTCGAACACATTACCTTATATGGTAATGTTCGTGAACTTCCGTCCGGTGCTTTCGCATGCGGGCGGGAGTTATGGGTAACCGTAGTGTTGCCAGTCGTAACGTTATGATGTGCCACACGCTATAAATTACAAATTAAAAATTACATTAAAATTACAATAAAATTAAATAATAATAAAATAAATTGAACTAAAATAATATTTGTATACTAGCCTGTACATGTACCATGTCACAGTGGTACATATACAGGCAGTCAAAACGGTCGGCGAAAGTGCGCAGGATACTGTTCGGGCTGACCCGCACCCTGCGCACCAGGGATGTGCACCGCTTGCGCATGGTTGTATAAAAACAATCCACGCGCGCTTCGGCGAACATCCCCGAGGCGCTACAGAAGCGAGGCAGCCCCAACAGCACCCTGAATGCATTATTGTATTGTACGCGTAGAGCGTTGTACTGCTTTTGCGTATAGCCCACCCACAGACATTTTTATTATGGATCATACAATTTTTTGTCCTATGCGACAATCGAACTTTCGATACTCTGCGGGTTGTTAGGGCGCGTGAACTACCATCAGACTAAATGCGAAGTCAAGAAGCGTTTTCTAGTATGTGGTGGACTCCATAAAGCGCAAAAAGTTAGACGATTTTTGCTGCAAGGTTTTTTGTTCGGGGTCGTACCACAGATTACTAAATAGTTACGTCGTACCATGATGTCTCTATAGTAGGTACATTTATTTATTATATCAGATCTTTTATTTATTTAATTACACTGTGATATTATAATGAGATTTTCCGGGATAAAATGTAGCCTATGTGCTTATCTAGACTATAATCTATCTCTGTGCCAAATTTCATTCAGATTTGTTCAGATATTTGGCGTGATTGAACATTTGTTGTTCAATCACGCATTGATCCAATCTTTCGCATTTATACCTAATATTAGTAGTAATCAATTAGTAGGATCAATGCGTGATTGTAATGTAATTTGAAATTCTTGAGGTCAAGTTGTCGCCCAAGAATTTCAAATTACATTAAATAAAGTCTTACCTATATCTAGATACCTATTATGGCACGGACCCAGGACTCTGAAATTTTACATGTTCTTTTCACTAACTAAATCGTTCAGAAAAGTAATATATAAAAAGTTAAGATGAATTGGTCGCAAGCTAGAGGGCGGCAATTGCACTCATTGCCCCTCCTCCTGGATCCATGCCTGCTAGTAATTTCCATACCTCATTTATTATTCATCGTGTGTAATAAGACGAGTTACGATGCCGGCGCGTCTTTAGATGACACTCACACTCTAAAAGCAATAAATAGTGCAGGCAACACTAATGAATGGTACACGAGCCGCATTATTTCACGACAAGAGAAGACTAGTAAATTGAGATGTCCTTTTAAACGTACTCATTCTAATTAGTCGCGCCAAGGCACTGCCAGGCGCCATTAAAGTTTATGGCTTCTTTTTATACCAGGACAAACAAGTATACGGCATGCCAGATGGGTAAGCAGTTGCCGTAGCCTATGGACGACGCTTGCAATTCCTGGAGCATTATAGTAAAGTATGTGTAGACTGTACACACATATTATAGTAGTATTAAGTATATTATAACATAGGATAAGTAAGACATGTCTTGAATCCTTACTAATATTATAAATGTGAAAGTATGTAAGAATGGATGGATGGATGTTTGTTACTCTTTCACGTAAAAACTACTGAACGGATCTTGATGAAATTTGGCACAGAGATAGATTATGGTCTGGAATAACACATAGGCTACTTTTTGCAGCGATAACCGACATCCACGCGGGCAGAGCCGCTGGCAACAGCTATTAGTAATAAATGTACTTCCTCCTACTACAATAGGCGTATTTCCTAACCAAAAATTACAAGCTAAAAATGATCGTAACGATTTATCTATTTTTAAATCTTTACATAAAACAAAGTCGCTCTTGCTGCTGCTGTCTGTACGGATGTTAATGCAGTTTAGATAGATTGAATATTCTTTATTGTACACCACATAAGTAATAAAACTAATTACAATAAGAATTAATCAAACACAAATAAGTAGGTACAATGGGCGGTCTTATCGCTAAGAGCGATCTCTTTCAGACAACCTTAGATAGACTTATTGATAGAGGAGATGGTAGCTTATGGCGTACTAATAATAATATATACCATATACATAAATGTAGATATATATACTAGATAATATAATAAATATATACTCATATATATAGTTTAGATAGTTAAAGATAAATTAGGTAGGTAAGTAGGTACACACAAAACAAAGAATCGTGCTCATCACACAAAGATTTGTCTTGAATGGGAATCAAACCTACGACTACGATAAGACAGATCTTAGCAGGTAGACCCACTGAACACTCAATCCAACAGGCTAGCTAGCAATTACCTTTTTCATATGCTTACTTTCACACCGACAAATGACCATGTAAAGTCCAACATTGACGTCATTATGGTGTTGTTATTGATTTAGTAATTCATACTGTTACAACCATTACTTAATATACCTATAGATATCCATACTAATATTATAAATGTGAAAGCAACTCTGTTTGTTTGTATATGAATTGTATTTTCATGACAAAATGGCTAAACAAATCTTAATGAAATTTGGCAAGAATATAGATTATTATATAATGAGGAAGGACGTAATGCAATGATATTATAAAGAAAGATACGCTACCTTCATACTGAGCGGCGTTCACTTTTGTTTCCATATTTTTGTCCGTAATTTCCTATAGATTTAAAGTATGAATGCGATAGATAATACGGAACGTAATGATACAGAAAGAGATAGTGATGTACAAAAAGCGCGCGAGATATGTGTACATCTTTCTTAATTACAATAATATCATTGAGATCAATGGTTCCTTCATCACGCTAACCAACATAAAATCGTTAAGAGAGGTAGGGCACCATACTAGCGAGCAAGCCCGACTGGGGAAGGACCTCCACCTTACAGAAGACCCCAGCCAAATGACTACACACAGCGGTGTAGTTGTGTTCCTGTGTGTGAGTACAGGTCTCCAGCGCTCATTTAGGCATGCGTTTTGAAAGATACGTATTCCTATCCCAGGGTTACTTCCATCTTAAAGCCCTGGTGTAAAAAAATAGGTTGGCAACACGCAAGTGATACCTCTGGTAATGCAAGCGTCTATAGGCTACGGATACTGCTTAACATCAGGCGGGCCGTATACTTGTTTGCCACCCAAGTAGTATAAAAAAAAAAAAAATAAAAAAAAAAAAAAAAAAAAAATTAAAAAAATCGGGTGAACCCGCAGGCATCATCTAGTTTTCTTTATTTAGACGTAGTATATCCCACACGTGTTCCACACTACTCAATAATGTAAACAACGGTCGGCCATCTTTTAGAAAAAAGCTTTTACCCCACGCCCCACGCTGAATAGATACACCATTATGAATGTTGATAGTATCAAGAAACCGCTATGTGAACATTGAGTGCCGTCAAACTTATTTCTGAAGACATTATTATTGACAATATAATGCCCAATAAATAAGGATATAGGTACCCTACTACTGAGCGGCGTTTAGTTTTGTGATCATGTTTTAGCGCGTACTTGCTATAGATTTCAATTATGAATGCGATAAGCGATAGATAATACGAAATGTAATACATACAGAAAGCGACCGTGACACATGAAATGATGCTACTTAGCTACTGTTGAATTTTCAACAATTTTCGAGCGCTAGTAGTGCGATATCTACGTCTTATAATATATCATTGCGCTAAATACGAAATACGTAAATAAGCACTTTAAAGTTTAATATTTTAGAAAAGGATCTCTTTATTTAATAATAAGACAAATATAACTTTCAATAAAGAGTTATCTTTCTACGTAGTACTTTTATTTTTTAATAGACGACTCACGCCACTGGCGTTGTTCCCTAGTGAACAAGCCATGTGTCGCGAGGGACTTTACAAGCATAACTACGATTTACGGTATAAACTACAGTATATTGTGTAAGTTAACAAATTGTAAATGTTATAGGTAGGTATCTACCTACTCTGGCGATTAAAAAGAGTTGCCCAAGTTTCTTAACAATTCTTCTTAAGGCTCCCTAGTCAGCGAATTGGCCGTAGGGAAAACAAATGCTGGCATTTGTTTTTATGACGTTTATAAGTAGGTATCATGCATTAGATCATTCAGATCAAATGCATCATACTTATGAACGTCTTAATAATAAGTTTATTGATTTCTCTCACATAGACAGAACAGAAAATTAAAGAAGTAATATATTTAGGCACTACTATGTGAGAGACTGGCAGCTGTACTAGGAGACCTGTATGACAGCTTACCAGCCTCTCCTAACTCTGGATAGGTAACATAGTTAAATGAGTCGTGTAATCGCGTTATGTTATGCTATGGTCATAAAAGTGAACAAGTAGGTAATTAAATAAGTCTAACTTGACTTGACTAAGAACTAAAATCTTACAATTGTTGTATTATTTTCAATTATTTAAATTTATGCAGTGGTTAATATAGCGTTTTCCTTCATGCAGATTTTTTAAGACAATTTTAATACTATCATTGGTTTACATGAACCCACTCCTTTACTGAGATTAACCTTGCAATACTTTTACTGAATAACAGAGATCTTGCAATCATATCAATGGCGCTTCAATTTTTAGGAACCTCTGAGAAATTCGGAAATTTTGCCGTACTAAGTATTCCAGAATTTTAGGGCACCATACAGTCCATACAAGCAAAAAAAGCCCGACAGAGGAAGAAGAAAACCACTACTACCCAAGCAGTATAAAAAATCTTTTGAATAAGTAGTTAAGTTAAAAACAGAAGATATATTAATGCTATTATATGTATCAATGTTATGCTGTTTTATTACAAAGTCTAATATTTATGTATAAATACTATTAAATACAACCTTGGCTGACTTCTCCGTATTAGTCTGGTTGTAACTGACCAAATTCCTTGAATATATCTCGTTATTATTTACAAGTAAATATACGTGGGAGTAACAGCACAACATGAGTAATATTTCCTATTTGCAATAAATACAATGATACATTTTATTATACATAATCGCCTACAGCGCATGAGGACAAAATTGGGCGTTTTTGTCTTAACGCATTACGAACTTCTGACTCATAATAGGCCTCAAGGTCCCTTGCTGCTTTCATATCAGTCGTAACCCTAAACGGAGTTTTATATAAGTATTTTAATTCATTGTCCATAAAAATCTTATTGCTTGTAATTGGGAAATTACAGACCTTAAAATGACAATGCATTTAATTGTAGTGGTATCGCAATATAAAACAATAAAGATTTTAACATTTATTTAAGATGGTTTCGCGGTGGTTAGGTAATTTCCGCTGCTACGTCAAAATAACGTCATAAGGCCAAGGTAACCGACTAGTTTATAACAAGAAATTCATCACAGAATATACCGTTTTTGCATACAGATAAACTTACAAATATGTAGTTACCAGCGAATAAAAATACTACAATGAATAAGACGATCGCGTTTTGGTATGATGTTGATTACCATATACAGAAGTGACAGATCGAGATGAATGATTCATAAATCAGATGACGTATCTGTACCATCATACCGCTGGTCGTACCTATGCATCACGGCAAGGATGATCGAGTGTGAGCCACCAACGCCATGGCGCATGGCGGCATGGCCAGACGTGGAATGAGCGAGAAACATACACAGTGTGGGACGAATGACGCCGACCGAGTCTCGGCGTTCGAACGTGAGGCTATTTAAAACTGTGCGCAGGCCCCGTGGCGCCGAGTCGACAACTTATGATCAGTCCTGCCTTGTCTGCCGTTCAGTGCGTAGCGACATCGTGATCCGTGTTTACAAAAGAACGTTTCAGTGTTTGTTTAGTTTCACGAATTTCAAATAACACACAACTTAAAATGGCTGACAGTGGTCTGAAGAGAAATATTCCTATCAAGCTTGGTGACTTTTCTGTCATCGACACTGAATTCTCTAGTATCAGGGAAAGATTTGACGCCGAAATGAGGAAGATGGAAGAAGAGATGAGCAAATTCAGATCGGAACTCATGAACAGGGAAAGCAACAACTTCTTCAAAAGCACAACTAGGTATTTATTTTAACTTATTAAATTTATTTATTATATTTTAAAATGCTTATACTTAAGTATTTTTTTCGGCTTGAATTCTGTAAGACAATTTATACGTAACCCTACAGTGAGTTAGTCCGCTCGTTAACTTCAACATTTGGCAATGTCATTAACGCGTGGAATTTTAATTCGAATATTTATCATGTGGGTGGATATGCCGGATTGTCGTATGCCTATATTATTATTCCGGCCGTAACTGTTACCTTGCTGGCCCTGTTTTGCCATAAAGGGAATCTTGAATTAATGAGTTTGGTGATTTCGCAATATAGTCGCCTACCTCGGCCGTCTCGACGAGACAAGAAAGTATATTCAAAAGGTATTATTCGGGATCAGTCCGCGGAACGGCATCAACTGCAGACAACTCAGTCGCCTCCATTTAAAGCGTGCAGCGATACGTAAGCCCGCCGCGGGATGATGTCATAAATAGAAATAGCGCTGGTTACGCCGCCGCTAAACCAGAGAATTTTGTTGCTAAAACAACAGAAATGTGTGAAATTGTACACACAATGTATGAGAAACTAAGATATCTATCAGATGTAAACTGCGTTATACAGCAGCCT
Source organism: Trisateles emortualis (assembly GCA_947095525.1). Classification (NCBI taxonomy): domain Eukaryota; kingdom Metazoa; phylum Arthropoda; class Insecta; order Lepidoptera; family Erebidae; genus Trisateles; species Trisateles emortualis. Next base: position 10,139,886 of record OX352736.1, on the reverse strand, counting down.
AGAAACGATGATAGATTAGCTTGAAAATATGTTTGCTTGATGTACATATCTACCCACATTATCTACTGCATTTAGAATTATGTAAACAGTTTACCGCGTTAATTTCTTCCAACATTCAAGCATGAACGAATTTGGAGAGCAAAATCTCAGACTAATAGAATTAGTCTGAGAGCAAAATGTCTAGTTAATTTCAAAGATAACTTTGATATACTTCCAAGTCTTGGATTACCTACTTGAAGGAAAAACACTTGCATAAATTCTACCTCGAAAACAGGTTTACGATTGTTTTATCAACACGACGTGCAAGTAAAATAGTTTATGTCGGCGCAAACTCACTGAAATTATGTTTACGGCATGAATACATGACCCAGTTGGATCAAGTTGGTGGTGTTTCAGCCGCAGCTAGTGATGCAATGCTTTTGCTGTAGCATTCAACACTTGTACTTGCGATTGCGTAGGATCGGTCTACCTTTATCCATATTCAAACTCTGTGGGTAGATTATCTACATAATGAGCTAATCCATTGCGTAAATTTTAACTTAGAATTTATTTGAATCATTGTATTTACAATTTAAGGTACTTTGATTTAAAATCGTTTTAGTAAACGTTCGACAACAATGCAACGACAACCTGGGAAATCGCATGTTCAGTGGAAAACAGGTTTTTGACGAAAAATGCACCTTGGAAATTTTTAGTTTATTTTTAACAAACATGTAACATAGCTGACATGAGCATAACAAAATTGCTGGACAAATTAATTTAATATCAGTTATTTTACCACTGAGGATGCAAAAGATTTGGCGCGAATTTTTTTGATGATTCAGTAGAGTTTAGTTTAAGTTTTATCACCTTATTAGAGTAATATCTTCTAGGGAGGTCAACGTCATTCATACATATTTTAAAGTCCTTGTATTTTACAAGTGTGGGTCTACTCGTCCGCCCAAGTAACATTGGTTCCGCGTAGGTGGTTAAAGTGTTTGTTCATATTTGGCGGTCACAGCTGCGAATACCTACTTAGCAATGTCTTCAGAATTAAACCAACAGTTTTTTACCTTACGTTTATGTGGACAGTGACGTCATGCAATGTTTGTTAATTGCTGAGATATTATTTATATATTGCAGCTAATGTGCTTTATTATATTTGCCTACATGCATACATCAACGGCGTTAAATTCGGATTTCGTCTCATGGCGTATTTATTTTTACTGCCATGCTCGTCTTGGGTGTTGGCGTGAGGTTTAACACAAGTTTTTTTTAAATCCGACTGGTAGTTCCAGAGATTAGCGGGTTCAACCAAACGTTTAAGCTTTATATACTTATTGTATAAATCAATGCATTGCAAGGACGCTTAAATCACTGTTTATTTATTTATTTTTGTACTTATATTTAGTCGGAATATCAACATGGACCAAATTATTTCACAAGCCGGAAACACGACGCCTTTATAGCAATTAATTTTCGGTCTTAATTCAACTTTACCACCAAGTTTTCATTTTCCAAGGTCGTCATTATACGAAATTCTAATTAAAATCGAAGAAGAATCGCTATAAAGACGTTATGATACGGCCCCAGTATCACATTAAGGCCCGAATTTGGTTGTTGGGGGTAGCTTCTGTCGCTATAATATCGATTTCTACTGAATAAGTTTACCCTTATTCGCGGCTGAATCTAGTTCAACATCCGCACTGATAATGCGGTGTGGGGGTGTTATTTCTTCTGCGATCTTGTTACAATTTTATTCTATTTGATAGTTGAGGTTCCTCATTTTTTAACTAAATTCTAAATTTCACTTTGGATATGTAATAATTAATATAATTACATAGATTTCATCGTATGTAAATATCATCAGTTCAATCATAGAATTAAATAAAGAATTCGAATCTTCTCTTTTATATATTGGTACTTAGGATTTATCCAATAAATTATTGGTAATAATGAATTATTATGATCTGTTTAGTTCATTATTGAGGCCGTATTAAGACGTCCATAAGCGATATATTTTCTTCTTTATTTTATAAGCTAAGTGCTAAGTTTTAATGTGCTAATTTTATAACCTAGGTAAGTGCTACAGTTGCTAAGCTAAGTGATACAGTTTATATCTCACGAAATTCAAATTAAGATTGAAACTAAATCGCTATAAGAATGTCATGAAACGGCCCCTGTCCCTGTTTTGAACTAGCTTAGAACTAACAACCAACATTGCCTTTTGCATGTCTTACAATTTCGAATCTGTTTCCACTGGAGGAGTAACCAAGTCTTCGGAGAGGTAAAAGTTATATTAAATATATAAGTAGATATTTGCTTATTATGTAGTGTATGCAAAGCTATATTTATATACCTATTTTATTAAGATTGTAATAGAGTATTTGACAAAAGCTTTTATAGCATTTTCCTGAATTAAAATATGCAATTGATCATGTCATTTGCATATTTTATTTCTTCGTTATTCTGATAGTTATTTGTAGGTATTTGTAGAAAAAACATAACTACGGTATATCTGTCAAAATGTCAATTACAGACAACTCATAGCCACAAGCCACAACATGGGGTATCTATCTGACATTGGCAGAGTTGTCCGCATCGGCCTTGCTTGTCATTTCAAATAATACAATATAACAATATGGGGTTAGATAGGTACTAGTCTGTTACGTCATTACATTCATCGTACAGGGTATCTGTTTATTATCCTAACAAAGGAAATATACAACTATTAAGCAATTAAAATGAAAGAAGAATTTAAATAGCAAAAGCAGTAAACACAGAAGTTACATAACGTGGCGTGTGACGTCATAAAACAACAGTGTTGTTAGCCCTGCCTGATTTGTAGGCAAGTACATTTTCATCCATTTTTATTTTTGTTTTTCTATCAAAAAAACATGCGGGGCAGTCTTTGAGGACTGCCAATAGAAGGGAAAACTAAGTAACTAGTGAATTGTATCGTAGAGCTTTTAGTTTATTATTTTTGAATATGGAAAACGTTCGGTGACTATGACACGAGCTCCATGATTTTTGTTAATTTTTGAATATGGTAAGCGTTCAGTGATGATGACGCGAGTTCCATGACTTTTGTTCACCCAACCAACAAGTGCTCAACGCACATAAAGAAGTTTTCACTTCAAAAATACTCAAATAGGTACTTACCCTTTTCTAGCTAATTTAATTGCAGTTTTTAGTAATGTTTGTCATAATTATGAATCAATTTTCTATTCTAACAACAATTTAGTCAAATACTCTATTATTTTGTTTTATGCTTAGTGGATTTGCACCTTGCACCTGTACGTATAAAAATATATTATGCAATAATAAGTATAACTAAGTACCTACTTACTATAATTCATTCACCTTGTTTTGTCTACGTGTCGATGTTGCATACAAGTAGGTACCTATATTAGTCTAAGTCTCTTAGCTTGGCATGACTTCAAAGCATTGTTCGTTGGAAAAAATAAAGTAGGTACACGATTACAAAAAAATATTTTCTACGGTAAGCAAAGCCTATACTTATCTTACTAGTAACAAGGTATTATCAAGAAAACAATGTTTAACATGAAATAATGTTGCATTAAGATAGGCAGGTAAGTAGATAAGGTAGCTTATTTTTCTGTAATTCTTTTTTTTGTAGGCAATGAATTTTAACCTGTTGACTAAACTTAGTAAGGCAATTTTTATGCCAGTCATTATTTACATATCCAAAAAAAACTCATAAAATCAGATTTCAACATTTAGAAGCAAAGTAAAAAAAACTTTCACAAAGTTAGTGTGTGACCGCTCATGATATTTTAGCTAAGCGATATTGATCTTAAAGGAAACATTGAGTTCAGGTACTATGTCACTTCATGGTTACCCTACATGCGAAAACAACATAGGTAAAGGACTGCTAGAATTTTCATTCCTACTACACATACCTATCATTATAATACACATAGGCATTTGTTTTTCTGACTATAATTCTAACTAGACTTTATCATTATCTATCTGTACCATGCGTTTTCACACGCGTTAAATTAGAATTTCGTCATGTGTCAAGTTTATTGTTGCTGCCATCCTCCCTAGTCGTAGCGTGATATTAATATAGCCTATACCTTCCTTAAGAATTGAGCTATCAAATGCAAATAAAAATATTTAAAATCCGACTGGTAGTAATAGAGATTAGCGCATTCAAACAAGCAAACTCGGCGTCTTTATAATATTACTAGCGGCTCATCCCAGATTCGCACGGTTGGACATTAATCCTGTAAAAAAAAAAACAGTAAAATGTAGCCTATGTTACCCGCTGATAATGTAGCTTTCTAATGGTTAAAGATTTTTTTTTATCGGTCTAGTAGTTTTTGAGTTTATTCGTTACATACAAAAATACAAATCCTTTCCTCTTTGTAATATTTGTGTAGATATACTCGTAGATATGTATCCATTAGTTTGCCTACTAGGTATTGCAGCAAGACAACCCTAGCTGGTAGTTACAAAAGGTGTAAACTCACCGTGATTGTTTAATTTGAACATACCAACACTTAACCAAAGCAACCTTTGTGTAAAGCTGCAATATTTACCCAAAGCAACTGGCACTTACAACCGAGCTATTTCTACGAACCAAGGTTGAATGAATAGAAAGTCAATTTGCATTCGCTTGACTAAAACAGCTAATCGTTTGGAAATACAATGGATAGTAGGTACTGCATGCACGTTCTTCTACAAACTGTAACTCACTAGGTACTCTAGTATAGGTACTATACATAGACTATCGTCAAAATCTCTTTATTTGATCTAAGTAAACCAACACCAAATTAATCCTATACCGACGTGGGACATTCAAAAAGTTTTGATAAGCTAATAAAAATGTAACTTATTAGGCTGATTTTATATTTTTTAATAATTAAAATCGGCCAAGGCTTTACACATAAAAACTTTTTTCGCAAAACTTTCTGAGCTGCCTGGTGTTTACTAAAGCCGTGTACGGTTGCTAGCACATGGTGCCCACCAGGGCAATATTTATCTCAGAATTTTCGACATTTTGCACCGGACAGTTTTTATGGCTGTTTGACACCCAGGGCTGCGTCACAGTATTAATGGCTGCGTTTGCGACTCTGAGATGTGTCCCGGTTGCCCGTTGCAGTCTTATTTTTATTTGTAACAAAGCCAAAGATCGCAAAAAATCAAAGGAATTTTAAAACTTCATGGACCAAGAAATTTTATTTTACACGTGCATGATTAGAAACGTTTGGAACGTGGTTGGAATGTATTTCTAACTAAATGAAACCTAATCCGTTTAGCATTGAAGTTATGCAATTTGTTCGAATAAGTGGCACAATAGGTACTGACCTGCTATGGAAGAACGGCATATGTACATGATAATAACTACGGGAGATGCGCATTTCGGGTAGGTACTTACTTATATGACGACTCCCTTTTTACGAAACTTGTTTGAAATAGTTGTGCCGCTCTACGTTTAAAAGACAATTGAAACCAGACAATAACTAAAGATGGATCCTTGCTATCAGTTTTTTTAAATAAGTTAGGTACTTGGTCAAATAGGACATATTATTACTATGTTAATAAGTACGTAATAATAAAAAACGGTGGAAGTCGAGTGAGAAATTACCCGACCAGTATGCATGAGGTATGAGTTCAATCCCGGGTAATTGTAGCAATATAAATTTGACTCTATGAAATTTATAAGTAGATACTATAAAATCATTGACCATCTGCTAACGGTAAAGGAAACGTGAGGAAACCGCATGTCTGATCCACCAACCTGAATTAGGCCAAGCTGTGGATTATCATCAAGCGGGCCGTATGCTTATTTCCTTGGTCATAAAAAAATAAGGCCTAAACCGAGTAGAGGATAGGAGATCCGTGCTCAACATTGAGAGGTAGGTATATGGGTTGCTATTATAAGTACTTTCAATCCTACTAATATTATAAACGGGAAAGTTTGTAAGAATGGATGGATGGATGTTTGTTACTCTTTCACATAAAAACTACTGAACGGATCTGGATGAAAATTGGCATAGAGATGGATTATAGTCTGGAATAGCACATAGGCTACTTTTTATAGCGATAACCGACATTCACGCGGGCGAATCCGCGGGCAACAGCTAGTATACAATAAAATTGTTAACAAATAAATCCTATAACCAATACCGACTCAAATATCGATGAGATCATACTCATTTGTTGACAATGACCTTGTTTAATACATCTGATGACATTGTGATTACATCACCTGTTGAACATATTTTATGCAACTAAGTATAAAGTTTACAATAGCTATGTCACTGAGCATTTATGTTTACAAGGTCAATGTGTAAATCTAGCTAAAGAGAGGTAGGACATACTAGCGAGCAAGCCCGACTAGGGAAGGACCTCGGCCTGACAAAAGATCACAGCCAAATAAATACATACAGGGGTGTAGTGTGTACTACTTGGGTGGCAAACAAGCATACGGCCCGCCTGATGCTAAGCAGTCACCGTAGCCTATGGACGCTTGCAATACCATAGGTGTCACTTGCGTGTCGCCAACCTATTTTTTTTACACCAAGGCTTTGAGGGCAGATGGGAGTGTCCCTAAGATAGGAATACGTTCCTTTCAAAACGCATCCCTAAATGAGTGTTCCTATGTGTGAGTACAGGTCTGCACCGCTCATTTAGGGATGCGTTTTGAAAGATACGGTTTCTTATTCCAGGGATACTCCTTGTGTAAAAAATGGGTCGGCAACACTCAAGTCTGGTATTGCAAGCATCCATAGGCTATAGTAACTTCTTAACATCAAGTGGGCCTTAATGCTTGTTTGCCACCTAAGTATAAAAAAGTAACATTATCACAAAACACGTTAGATTTCAAGTATGAATGCGATAGATAATACGGAACGTAATGATACAGAAAGAGAAGGTGATAGATGAAATTAAGCTACTAACTAGGTACTACTGTTGACGAAAACAGTTTCCACACGCTAGTGCAACCTTCAAATTTATCCGAGTATACCGATAGTTGTTGTCTTGTAGTCTTTCTTATAGACCAAAACACTTAGATCCTGTGTGACCCTCTGCGCTATCTCCATCCGTTTTACTCATTCTCTAGTCTCCTCAGTATCAATTGCGTTAAATTTCAATCCTCCTTTCAATCCTTGCTCCCGGCTCAGAAGATTAATTCTTTTTGCAGCCCTTCATCATATCCACTTATCATGTATTAAGCACTAAGCATAGTTTAAATTTCAAATTCATTCTACTCACATCAGTATTTGCATTTATAAACAAGGTATAACTAAAGTATTTAGTGACGTGGCATGTTTGTACACAAGACATCATTAGCATTAGGTACCTTTAGTGTTATTGTGTTACCATAGAAATGGTAATGCAACACTATAGAGAAACATTAGGTACCTACTTACATGAACAACTGAAATATAAATAAATAAATAAATGACATAAAAAATAGTCCAAATGGATTATAATTAAGTATAAATGGGTGATCGCATAGTGGTATTTCATCTGAGCATCTTAGTACTTCGGAGGCCACGCTAAAAGTCGGTCCCAACTGTTAACAGTCGTTAGATCACGACAGATCCTAAATATAACTCTGCCACCAGGTTGGCAGTTGTTATTCTTTTTCTCTTTTTTAAAAGACAACTCTCGCACTAAAGAACAAGCTTTGTGTCGCGGGGGACTTTACAAACATACAAATTAACGGACACAAATGACACCCAGACTCAGAACAATTCTTTGTGGGTCACACAAAGTTTTGTCCTGTGTGGGAATCGAACCCACAACCTCGTGCACTGCAGGCGCATACCGCGGCCACTGGACCACCAAGGCAGTCAAAGTTGTTATTCAATATGAATACATTTATCATTGTTAAAAATGAAAATCTTCCTCTCTCTTTATGAACGACGCGACGCACAGCATTGTGTTATTAAGATTCTCATACAAACATACCACCAACATTTCCGATTTGCCCAATCCTATAACATAAGGTGGACCAAGCAAGACGCATTTACAATATTTCATTAAAATTCATTAAGTGGTTTTGGAGCTTAGCGTACGTACCTAACACAAGAATTTTATTTTATACATATAAATGTATAAAAATATATAGTTACCTATATATTTTCAAAAGTATAACCCTGCCAACTGAAACATCGAGGTTTTTATTAGTTACTAAATTAATAGTTTTAACAAAAAATAAATTCTATACAAACGGTCGGTCGTCGCTCGCTCGTTACTTTGCGATAATAATCGTATGTTATGTCATTTCTATAGTGCATTTCGTTGTGAATTCTATGTGTACAACACGTTGAAGTCATAGAGTAGAAACAATTATAGTTCGTAGTACTACTTTTTATTATTGGCCCTTAGCCTGGTATTTAGCTTCAGCACATGCAAACCCACATTAATGTATTGTGTATAGCGTGATAGAATTTCGCATGTTTGTAATCACTTTTACTGACTTCTTTGAATATTTAATAGCAATTTTTATGTTATCGGATTAGAATTTAATTCAAATTGCTGTTTATTTTATTTATACATTTTCTGTCTGCATTTTTTTAAATCGATAGTGGAATGTCAACGAACTCCGTAAACTGGAAGCTTCCATTTTTAAATATTTTTAAGAGTGTTATTTATATTTAGTCTTTATTTTGAACTTTTGCGGATAAGATATGGTTTTGTGTTATACTGTGGTAGAAAACAAGTATACGGCCCGCCTGACGATGGTTAGCAGTTATCGTAGCCGCTTGCGCCTTGCATATTTAGGGCATCACTCTGCAGTTACAGTTGCACTCACGTGTTGCCGACCAATAAAATATAACACCAGAGCTTATGTTGGGGTATCTCTGGGATAGGAAAACGTTGCCAAAAAATTAAACCTAAAACCCAACTACACTGCTGTGTGCTGTATGTAGTTATTTGGCTGCGGTCTTTTGTAAGTAGAAGGCTTTTTTCCATTGGGCTTGGTCGCTTGTACGGTGCCGTACACTGTAGGGTTTTGCCCTAATACCCGAACCACGTTTGGTTACTTTGCCCAAATAGTTGCGTGCGTGACTAGGTCGAAATAAAATCAAAGCACAAGGTTAATATTCTTGGTCGTCCTCTATAATGACGTCATAGAGTCGATTGGGACTTCTGAGTGAATAATGTCTTTATAAATTCGTCTAAGAAATTTAGTTTAACCTTTTATAGTCTTCGGGAACACTATATCAGAAGCTTATATAACACTTTGTCTGTACCTGGGATCTCGCGCGTTGTGTGTCCAAAAGCATGGAGATGCTCGCATGAAATACCAATACACCTACCACCGGTTCATTAGGTTATCGCGTTCTGGTAGTGGAGCACAATATGCATACGAGCACCTTAGTAATGCAGTAAATATTTGAGCAATTACGCTGAGTGTGGTGAGGGCATTACACAGAACGTTAAAATCCTATTAACCATCATAATTTACAGTAAACAATATATTGATGTACTATATGGTGGAAATTAAACATATTTTTATTTTATTTTTTTCAATTGTGTTTTTTTGTGTTTTAAAAGTCAACTCCCACACTTGAAAACAAGCCCCGAGTCGCGGGGATTTTACAAATATACAAAAAGTACATTCAGACCCGAAACAAACATTTATGGATGACTTTTTTGGGGTCGGACCCACAACAAGCTGCGCTTTGGTAAATGGCGAGGTAACCACCAACCGTGCAGCCCAATTGTATAATCTAATCACATTATATTTACACCCGTCCTACTCCTGATCTCTCTTCGGTCGTGTCGGATTGCCGTCCCTATGAATATGAAGAGAGTGCACATGTACCTATTTGCACACATTTTTGCTACTAATATCGCCCGCGTAGTTGACTAGTCACCGACTAGAAAAGCTACCGTGACCGAAATTCAGTTAGGAGGACATTATTAAAATTTATATGCAGCAGTCTGTTATATCATTGTTTTATAATTCAAAAAGTGTAATTAAGATTACAAATATCAATAATGTAGTCATATTTATTTATAACGTGTATTTAATCTCTTAAATGTCCAGCCGAGTGACACAAATGTCATCAGCTTACAATAGGTATTTAAAGCGCCTGCTTTACATTCAAGTTCTACCTACGAGTACACAATTGTCAATAAACGTTTACTTCTAAAGGTTATCTCTCAATGTCGACACTTTAACATTGGACCTACTTACATTAAAGAATGGGATTCATAAAATATATCTTTATCTTCCTTCAAAAAACATACAGTCGTTTTAACGTCTGTTTGTCTGTTTATCCGCTAAGCCCTCCTAAATTACGCCACAGAATTTGATACGGTTTTCACCATCGTTTTGATAATTTTTCACGGAATGTTTATATGTAGAATACATCTAAAAAACCGAAGTGATGCGAGGGTGGTTCGTATGTTTGCGAACGCAAAACTCGAAAAGTAGTTGACGGATTGACTTTATTTCTTTTGTACAATGTTGAATCTGTATAAAAGAGTGTTTTTGTACATTTTAATGATCCCGATCTTTCAATGTGAATAGATAAATAAAAGCATTTCATAGACCCAGCAAATACTACAGAATCGATATAGGTGCCTACCATTATTATTTCTCTATCTCATCTATTATTTATCCGCAGGGGTACCTACTAACTTCACTTTGTTATTTATGTCATAATGTTACCTATAGTCTATTACAGTAAGTAACTAAAACCCTTTTTCATTTGGTAGGGTTACAAATCGAAATTGGAACAATAAAAACATACCTAATGGCCAACGATTTTTTTTTAAATCTTTGTACTTAAATGTAAATACCTACCTACTTGACAAATATTTTGAATTTAAAAATGATTGTGTTCTTTTATTCTAATTCTTGTGTTGTTTCAAAATTGATTCTCATAACCATACCGAATAGAACAACGAGGGTTTTGTGGGTATACCAACGCACTATTTCTTTTAATATCATGAGCCTAGCTAAAACATGTCTGAAAGTGGTTAACAAGTCGAAAACATTTTGTAAAGGCAAAATATGCTCATATTATTTAGTACAAAATTAATGAGATACGGAAAAGGCCCCTTCTTGTTCCCCCTTTGGCTACGCTCATGATTTATATTGACACACATTTGGGGCAGTAATTAAAGTAGCTGATTTACGAACAGACACTTCGATTATTTTTTTTATTAAGATATTCGAATATATAACAATTCGGTGTAGTTTCTTTAGTTTGTAAAAACATATTTAATTAGCATTAGTTGAATTTAGTAAATAGAATATTAAAATATTGCTTTTCAACCTCCATGACAGGGAGACTGACTGACATTACTCACAAATACATGACTGGCCATTTTAGCTCACAAATGACGTCATCAGTCGGTCTATATGTTACGGTAAATCTGATTAATTGAAAATTATTAATATTTTTACAAAATTATTAATAATAACCACATGTTTTGGTAAATGTGAATAATCGATCGAAATTTATTACTTTTAGTAGTAATTATTAATAATTCACGACACATATTGGTAAAAGTTAAAAAATAAATAAAAACCTAACCTAACCTAGGTTAGGTTAGGTTAGGTTTTTAACCTTATGTGAGCCGTAGTCAAGTGTAATTATTAATAATTCACGACACATATTGGTAAAAGTTATAAAATAAATAAAAACCTAACCTAACCTAACCTAACCTAGGATAGGTTAGGTTTTTATTTATTTAACCTAACCTAATCCCCCGCGCCTCTCGCACGTCGCACACACCGCTCCGCCCCGCAATCCTTGGCCACTTATTACATTTATCACTACTGGGGTTAAATTATTAATAATAACCGACAAATGTGATTAATTTATCAGTTTAACCTCGACTTTCGGTAATTATTAATAATAATAGATAATTATTAATAATCTTCAATTATTCACTCTTACCGTAACATATATACTGACAGACACGCAAACTGCATCAAAGTATAGAGTAACGTATACTTTTAAATGAAAATGTATCCTGTAGTGAGAAACTGTATCTACCGAGCCTTTCTCATGTAAAGACTGATACAGGCTAATTATTTGATGCAAAATACTAAAAGTTAACTTTTAGGCAATTTATATGACTGTCAGTAAGTAAATCGGTAATCCAGTGTACAAAATTTTCCAAACTCGAAGTGTCTATTCGCTATTTAGAATCGTAGATATCTAGTTTCGACGATAATATAACTGAATGTGTTAATTTTAACGTATGTTTATGTCCACAGCTCGACCACATCTTCACAACACAGTGATAACAGACAACTGGCAGAGCCTAGCCACTGGGACAGTCTGAACTCACCCCTGATCCAGGATGAGGGAGACGGCAAATCACTCAAGCTCCGCTTTGATGTTAGCCAGTACACTCCTGAAGAGATCGTTGTTAAGACTGTAGACAACAAATTATTGGTGAGTTCTACTTTTAATTTCTATAACGGTAGAGGAAAATATCGTAAAATAACCCCATACTTCACCAAATCGGATATAAATTTGTTTATAAGAAAGGATTTTCTGTAACCAAGGGTATTGTGGATCCCATTTAGTTACATGTCGTGTTTAGGAGTAATTTCGTCATTAAATTAGAAAATTAATATTACCGGGAGAAACATCCTCTTGTCCTTTGCAACAAGCCTTTTTGACACTAGATTTTTATTAAAGAAAGCGAACGGCGAAGAAAAACATCGTCAGTAAACCCTTAGAAGAAATTGTAAAGGCATCTCTGATTCACCAACCCGCATTAGGACAGCTAATTTAACTTCTTAGGCTCTCTTTAGAGGAGAAGGGATTCGTGCCCAGTAGTGGAACATGTAAAGGTTGCTCTTATTAACTATAGTTATTTATGAAAATCCGTAATAACAGTCTTACGGTCTATAAATTTTGTAATTTTATCCACAATAACGAACGTCAAAGATAAATAGGTAATCTAAATCTAATTCCTTTGTTAGCTCTTCATTTACATCACTATGAGTTGTTGCGCATCATTTGAGTCTAAAGGCATAGTGTAGCAAGGCATGTAGGCGTTGTTGAGTACGCAAAAAGGTTAAATAATGTATGTAACAACCTCATTATTTAATACTGTCTGAATTTCATTTTGAACACTTTTTAAATTGCTGATTGTTCTTTTTCTTTTTCATTTGTTTTCCTTCTTTTGTTATTACATCAAATGTTAATCCAACAAAAATATTATCTCAACGTATGCGTGCAGACTAACATTTTCTCGTGTCTCCAACAGACTATAGTAGATATATGCTTACATTACGTTGTACATACCTATAGCACATTTCAATGTCACTATAGTAGCTATTAGAACGTGCTCATTGTATCAATTAGCACCTATAAGTTTGAACTGAATGTAATCGTTTGTAAAACATGCCCTGTAAATGGACATATGTAGCACTTACTCGAGTATTGAACCGGTAGAAAAACGAAAATAACTCAACATCGCACATAGCAACTAAATACTTCAACAGTTCGAGTAATTTGTTCGCACATAATGTAGCAGATATTCGTACATATCTAGTGGTGTTCGCTTACACAAATATTTGGCAATCAGACGGTTTATATCCACACAATGTTTCACTTGACGTCATCACTATTCCCGAGTCTTATTTTAGGCAGTTCTATCATTGCTGTTGTGAGGCGTTTCGTGACCAATTCCACTAGTCCAGTAGTAGTATAACAGAGTTAAAACGGTTTAAGTAAATATTCTTGTTTTATTTCTACGCCTCGTTGCGCAGTATCTTGATGAGAAATATTTAATCAGATCGTACAATGCAAATGTTGTTAGACTGTATTAATTACAGTCGTTTACATTGCGACAGGACGTTAAACACTGGTCTTATTTAGCTTTAAATTACTTACTCACATTTTTAATTAGTAGAAGGTCGGTTGTGCTGGATATCAGTACCTTTTCACACTTTATTTTCTTTCGCGGTCTAATGAAGATAAATTATCTGAGAATAATGAACCGTTTATTTACGTATACAGTGTGAAAAATTAGTTGAAACTTCTATGAGAACAGGCATTATGCCAATATTAAAATACCTATATCGCTTTTGTGCACAGAAAACCCAAGACGTTTACTTTTTTTTATTGAGGGCATCAGAGAATAGATGTAGTTTGTAGCCGATACAGGAATTTATTGGGTGTTAATAACAGTTTGTGGTACTTGTATTTCAGGTCCATGCCAAACACGAAGAGAAATCGGACACAAAGTCGGTGTACAGAGAGTACAACAGAGAATTCCTGTTGCCCAAGGGTACAAACCCTGAGGCGATCAAGTCATCGCTGTCCAGGGATGGAGTACTCACCGTGGAAGCGCCTCTGCCTCAGCTCGCCATCACCGACAGGAACATCCCCATCCAGAAGCACTGAGCCCTCGAGCGCACGCTCGCTCGCGGTCCCACAAGACAGCAGCTATTCCATAATACTGTTAATAATTTATTTTAATTTACGTTTTATAAATTTAAGAGGAGCAATTGGCGATATTTATTTAGAATCTTATAGAGAATCTCAAAAAAATTATTAACACATTATCGGTCAATTAGTATACTCGAAAATTCCAACTTTTGATATTGAGCACTGTTTGCATGTTGAATGTTGCTTTCAGTGACATTTGCTTTTAAGCGAATGCTATTAAATGTATTCAGGCAAATGTTATTTTTATTTTGTATCTGATGTTTCGAAGAAGTAATTGTGTTCGAAATAAGTACATAAATGTCTGGGAAAAATAAAAAAGAATGGCCTGGAAAACGGAGCTTAAAAGTGTTCACAAAAATAAGAAATAATACAACTGATATTATGATAGGCAGGCTAATTGGTGAATTAGCTATGAGGACAACGACGTTTGAATAAGTGTCTTATATGTATATGTACAAAAGTCCATTTTGCTTAACACAAACTAGGCTATTGGCAGCGTTAACAAGCACGATATTAAATACACCAATATAACAGCTTTTAACATACACATTTATATTTTAGTACAAACAGTTGTTACGAATGTTTTAGATGTCAATAAAATATAAAAAACTGTTATGTGTTTGATTTTTCCTATTAAAAGATATACATATACTTAGTAAGGATAGACCATAAGTAAGGTAAGGGAAAACGTCTTGGAACGACTAAATTAAGCACATGCTAGATAAGACATAATATTTGCAGTGGTTGGTGCTAAGCCACCTTGATGCCGTTTCTGGTTTCATCGCAATTAGTAGGTATTTGACCTGGTAAAAGTTGGGGACAGCCTATGGACAAAGTCAGCCCTGGACCGAATGCTGTAGATATGCTTAGGCCTATGTCCAACAGCGGACATATTATTTCGACTGAAATGATGTTTATAGTGATGATTAGTAATTTTACACTAATCTGTCCTTTTTCAGCGAGGTCCTCCTATATCGTTAACCTACCATTTTCATTACATATTAGATAACTGCAGCTATTCTCTTCCTGAGTTGTACGGTGGCCTTGTAATTTTTTTTCGTCAACACATAATTTTAGACACTTGAATGAAGAGATGTGATAGGTACTTAGTAAGTAATTAAGTATGCTTGTTGAATGACAAAAGATAAATCCTTGAAAACGGACAGCTTGGGTCATTCCTATGGAGGCAATTCTTTGAATAGTTACATGAATATTAATTGAAATGAATTCACATCACTCAATTCATAATGCGTTGTATTATATGACTGAATAAAAGAGTACTTACCTAATTCAATTTCGTTAACCAATGAATGAATGATTGCATGAAGCCCTACGAGAGTGAATGAATCGACATGACACTCATGATGACATGATCGTATTAGGTAAGTGGAAATCCTTAGTTTCTTTCTCTAGGAAAAAAGCGTGATTCTCCGTGAAGCCATTATAGATAAATTTAAATGAGCTGTTCCAATTTTAAACATATACCTACCTACCTATAATACCTGTACCTATTAAGTATTCTGTGCCTATAATCTACCACGGCATATTGCGACTGACTAACACATCTAATGACTATGGGCACAGTATAATAATAAGCCTAGGTAAGTATAGGTACCTACGAGATAGGTACCTACACACTTATTAAAATTAATGAGGGCTTGAACAAGGAAAATACATAGAAAAATATATTCTGTGTATCTACCTATAAAATTTTATTATTTATTCTTATCAATTATTATATGGTTCGATTTCAAAAAGACAAATGCACGATTTCAGTGTTTTATACAAATAGTTTTTATTGAAATGCGAGGTACCTATTTTAAGGACTACAAAAATTTGACTCGCCGGATATCTAGTGGTTAGTGACTTGCCCTGAATGCTAAGCCGGAGGTTGTGGGTTCGAATTCCAAATTCCACCTTAAATAAATCTTTGCGTGATGAGCTGGATTCTGAGTCAAAGAACGAAATCTGTGTCTACCTGTAATTCATAAATAGTTATATGAATTTTGGGTACCTAATAAGAAATGTATTAAGTACCTACCTAGTACCTATGTTTGCCTGATTAACCTGGGTGCTACAGTACAAGCTATGCCTAGTTTAGGATCAGATAGTTATATTTGTTTGTTTTATTATTATGTTAAAATTTCCGTCCGGTGACTGCAATTCTCAAACTGGTTGTGTAAAACTTTTAGCCGTAATCTTAAATTACTTCCTACAGTTAAATTATTACAGGTTATCGCCGAATTCACAGTCAATATAAACCCGGAAAGCCGAACACAAAACACTATTCACGCGAATGTGTTATTGTCAACGGAAAGTCGTTCGTGTATTTATGGCTTTACGTATACTAAATGAAGGAACCGGATAGTGTTATTAGAAACGGTCCGTTATAGTTACAGTGTCCTAACCATAGAAATCATAATTACAATGCTATAGAAATGTCACATGCACGATCCCTGTTATTTTAGGGTCAGTTACTTATTTTGCTCCCTTCATTATTTTAAAACTCTTAATCGTCGATCGTCAGGTATGTAGTCCTCAAGTTGTTTGGACGCAGAAAACCTCTCATTCTTCCTTTCTATTTAGGTCGGGACTTATAAACCACAGACCAAACTAGTTAGTTAGGTACTTATTTAAACAGGAATCTCATAATGGCCACCGGTTCGAGGTAGGTACTTTTAAAATGTCTTCAGTGCACACTTAAACTTCTTAATTATTTACGTGATAATGGGTGAAGGATCATAGCTTGCAGAAAGGTTCCCGAGTGGCGTTCACGAATACGAAGACGCAGTGTGGGCAACATGGTGGACCGAAGACCTGGTAAAGCTGATGGACAAGGTCAACTCAAGACCTAAAACTGTAGAAATCGTTGGAGAAGGCTTATCTCGAGCAGTGGGCGTTTTTATACCAAAATAATGATGAGGAGCAACTCACGGTGCCACTTCTACAGTGATGTTTTAACGTTTTCTATAACGTGGTTGTGTCGAGAATCCACGTTTGGACCGGACGCTGACTCAGGCGAGCAACAATTCATTGCGCAACTATTTGTACCAATAAATAAAGGCCATTGTTTAAGCTACTGCTGTATACACAATTACCTACTATTATAATTCACAGGAATATTATGTGTTAGTTTAAAATGGGTCGTTATATTTCATATAACTACTAGGCTCCGCCCGCAGCTGTGCCAGCGCCTGCAATCCCACGGGAACAGTGTTTTTTCCGATCTATCTCTATGCCAAACGAATCTATCACTCCGCAAAATTTCATCCAGATCAGCTCAACCGTATAGGCGTGATTGAGTAAAATTATGCATACTTACATCCAAACTTTCGCATTTATTATATTAGTAACTGGTAAGATGAACCTATTTAGACAATATCTAGAGAGGGCACAATACAAGAAAGCAAGCCCGAATAGGGAAGTCCACAGCCAAATAACAAATAAGGAAATATCTAATGCTAGTATACTAATAATTATAGTACAATAATATGAAGTTTTAAATAAATGAGTAAAATAAACAAATGTGAAAGTTTTTGAGGACGGATGTATAGATGTGTGTAACGCTTTCAAGTAAAAACGGATCTGGATGAAATTTGGCATATTTATAGATTATAGTTTGAAATAGCGAAGAGGCTACTTTCGCGATATCCAAGATCCACGCGAACCGAGCCGCGGGCAACAGCTAGTCGCATATTATTGATGTTTATCTGTCAGTACGAGTATACCGCCAAATTTATTAGAGAAGGCAATAGGCATCGAGTGTATATCTAGTACTAGTAACGACATCAGAGAGATATTAGTCTCGGAGCTAGTCTAAACTATCTAATGCAATATTATTCAACAAGATTTTATTGGCGATGAGTGTGTTAACACACATTTTTGTGCGCTGACGCAATCAATATGTCTGGATCTGAAAAAAGGTCAAGTGCAAAGTCATTTAAAATGTTTCATCCTCTTAATATAATAAACGCGAAAGTTTGTGAGGATGAATGTTTGTTACTCCTTCGTGCAAAAACTACCGGGCTTTTTTTATACTACCAAGGT
Source organism: Trisateles emortualis (assembly GCA_947095525.1). NCBI lineage: Eukaryota > Metazoa > Arthropoda > Insecta > Lepidoptera > Erebidae > Trisateles > Trisateles emortualis. The sequence goes on along the minus strand of OX352736.1, from coordinate 10,121,446 downwards.
GACAAACAAGCATACGGCCCGCCTGATGGTAAGCAGTTACCGTAGCCTATGGACGTTTGCAACACCAGGGGTGTCACTCACGCGTTGCCGACCCTTTAAAAACCTTATAACTCCTTTCTTGAAGAACCCCATGCTATAGTCTTTTGGGAAAACCTCGGCATGAGCAATGAGCTCCCTCATTCCACAGCCTAATCGTACGTGGTAAGAAATTCCTCTGGAATCTTACGGTATGTTTGAGGTGCAAGGTGCGGGCTGATTTTGGTTGGCAGTAACTCGGATAAACAGAATTCTCTTTTCAATTCTTTATCCTTTTCTATACTTTTCTGTACTTGGGTGGCAAATAAGCATACCTACGGCTCGCTTGCTGATAAGCAGTTACTATGCTTATGGACGCTTTCAATACGCTAACCAGAGGTATCACATTTTTTTACATCAGGGCTTTAAGATGAAATATCCCTAGGATAGGAAAACGTTTCTTTCAAAACGCATCCCTAAATTAGCGCTGGAGACCTGTACTTACACACAGGAACACAACTACACCGCTGTATGTATTTTTGTTATTTGACTGTGCTCTTTTATAAGATCCTTCTCTAATCAAGCTTGCCTGCTAGTATGGTGCCCTACCTCACTTAAATTAATTTTAACTCGACACTTGTGAGTTCAACGACATCCAATATAACGAATGAAGTGTAGACTATCATTAGGTTCTTAAGCAACGAAGATTTTATCAAAATTCTTTGAATTTTTTCCAATTTAGTCGTGAAATGCGACGATAAAATTACTTCCAATTAAGGTAGGTGTCGTTAAGTAAATGCCTTGGTAGGTACTTCATTTGCATGCAGAACCACACCAAACAGGTAAAGACGAGGAATTCCGCCATGAATACGATTATTAAGTTAACTACCTAGCTATATCCTACTAATATTATAAATGCGAAAGTTTGTAAGAATGGATGGATGGATGTTTGTTACTCTTTCGGATCTGGATGAAATTTGGCACAGAGATAGATTATGGTCTGGAATAACACATAGGCTACTTTTTACAGCGATAACCGACATCCACGCGGAGCCGCGGGCAACAACTAGTATCAAAATAAAATGGTTACTTAAACATGTTACTTTTTGAAAGAGGGTTGTTGTGTAGGTAATTGTTTTCAAATATCTGAACTAAACGATATCTACGATTTCTAAATTTCTCTTTTTTTATACTTTCTGTGCGGTAAACAAGCATACGGCCCGCCTGATGCTAAGCAGATACTGTAGTCTAAGGACGCTTGCAGTAACAGAGATATTACTTGCGTGTTGCCGATCCATTTGTTTACACCTATCCCTGGGATAGGAACACGTTTATTTTAAAACGCATTCTTATATGAGCTCTAGAGACCTGTACCTACTCACTCACAGAAACACAACTATACAGTAGTTATTTGGCTGTGGTCTTCTGTAAGGTGGAAGTCCTTCCTCAATCCGGCTTGCTCGCTATTGGACCTGGAATTGGAATTGGATCTGGCTCCTTTTGATTAAATATAAAAACAGTCCTCTGTCAAACATTGGATTAGGAAGCAGTTTCAGCGAAAATAGGTACTTTTTCTAATGGTCATTGAAAATAAACCGCTATTGAAAATAATCAGGGCATTATTTTCCAAGGCACAAATTATTACGTGCATGTTTATATATCGACGTTCATACAATACATAACATAATAAATGATGCTATTAATTTAAGCAGCTGACCTACTTTACCTTTATAGAGGTCAATGTGTAAAGGCATGCACATATGTCATAATGCAGCTATTTCTGTAACTCCAGCTCCACATGCTGGCCCAAACGTTTGCGCCAACGTCAACGTTGAGAGACATTTCCGCCAGGCATTTCCTACGCGTTAGTCATATTGTGATGTCAGAAACGTCATGATACAGAATGTGTGTCTGTCTAGGTAGGTAAGTACTTAGGTATATATATACCTACCTAAATAGTTTCCTACAAACAGTCTAATAATAAAAAATCAAAGTCCTATTTAACCTTTTCATTAATTAACGCCTGGTGTAAAAAATTGGGTCGGCAACACGCAAGTGATACATCTGATATTGCAAGTATTTATAGGTATTGCTTACCAGGCGGGCCGTGCTAGTTTGCCACTTAAATAATATGAAAAAATAATATCTATTATTATTTACGTACCTGCCTACACTACTTTCTCGATTTATTATTTGTCCAACATATGTATATTCGTCCCAGCGCGCAGCGTATGGAGCCGGAGTAATAATTCATTTATTCAGACGTGCATCAGTGCACATCATTCGTACATTGAAAATTACGAGTGTCAGTTGCCAGTCTCATGTCTGTCCTTGTCATTTGTTGTCAGATGCATTTACGACTTGGCCGCTGTTAATTAAAACTCATTTATAATTAATAGTGCGTCATTTGCGTACATTATTCATGCTTAGGTAGGCTGCGTAGGATGTGTTCATCAACGGTTTCAGCACATGATGCGTTCAGTAAAATATTGAAGTTAATTTTAGGATTACAACGGACAAAAAAAATCTATCTCATTTTACATGACAGTCTAAAGTATCTCTTTCTTCCTTATAAATATTAGTTTTTATATAACAGCCCTTCTTGAACAATTTTGCATTTCAATTCTTATTTTACCAAAAGCTCCAAGCCAAGTATAAAAACAGTTCTGTGTTAACATGTTACAAAATCTGCGATTCAAAGATGAGAAGAATAATTGGTAGGTGTGGGTATTTATGGTAGGTTGGAGCAGACGTGTTCTTGAGTGGTGACCGCGGTTCGGCGCGGCAAATGTAATGTAGGACGCCCTCAGACAAGGTGGAGCGACGATCTTCGCCAAGCGGCTGGGAGTAGCTGGATGCGAGAAGCCAAGGATCGTGCTATGTGGCGTGCACTTGCAGTGGACTGCGATACGCTGATGATGATGGTTATTCAAGGAGTGCTATTCGGCTTACATCGCTCGTATCCCAATATTTACCAACTTATTACACATATCACATGAACCTACTTACCATTGTGGATTTTACTGTCACCCAAGTACCTATTAGTAAAAAAAAGTACTCCCCATAGATACAAACGTACGTAAATGTAGCTACAATACAAAGAAACTAACAATAATAAAATATGTATTCAAAAATGTAAGCTCATCTATCACTCGCATTCACATCCAACGGCTTAGCGTTAATTCTTTGTTTACGAGAAAAATCGTTTTCAGAACAGAGTGAAATTACTATTTTAAAATCTCTTGGAAAAGGAAACAAAAATAGATTTGTATCAATATGCCCTTCACACGATAATGTATCTATGCATTGTGAAAACGAGACAGGAGCTGACGCAATGCCAATGTAGTCGTAAATCAATCATAATCTAGAAAAAGTTGACTAGAATTTGGCAAAAGCATTGATCTAGCAAAGTACCTATAGATGCATTTTTTTTATCACAATGTTTTTGTTTTGCAATAGATTTAGAACATAACTCCCGTATTATAGTGTACCTATTGAAGAATGAAATGAATGAAAGGAAATGATTGAATCGATCTCTAACCAATTGGTTGATTGAGTATTCAGTCGATAGGTTTTAATTCAATCGTCTATTAGGTATATTATTGATATTTATCTTCAAATGTCAAACGTCACAGTACCCATGCTATGTAAAATATGCTTTAGGGAAGATACCATGTGTTGGACAAATAAGTAAATCGAGAAAGTAGTGTAGGCAGGTACGTAAATTGATATTCTTTTTTTTTACTAGGTACTTAAGTGGCAAACTAGCACGGCCCGCCTGATAAGCAATACAGTAGCCTATAAATACTTGCAATACTAGATGTTTCACTTGCGTGTTGCTGACCTAATTTTTTACACCAGGCGTTAATTGATTATATACGAACATACGACTTAGGTACTTACTATAAGCATGCAGTGCAGATAGGTAATAACATAGTAACTTTGAAAAATCATTTAACTAGCGACCCGCCCTCGCTTTGCTTCAGTTTTTGTTATTCTATGTAAATATAACATGCATGTATTATACATATAAACTTCATCTTGAAACACTCTATCTATTGCTGAAAACTGCATTAAAATCCGTTGTGCAGGTAAAAAATCTAAGCGTACAGACAGCGGAATCGATTTTTGTTATGTATACTATGTAGAGATTTTATGTTAGATGGGTCATTTTCATAGAAAGTGTACAACATTTAAAATATGATCTAAAATATTTTAGAGTTGTATATTAGTTTTTATCAATAAATCTACATTACGTTACCATTTAACTATAAAGTAACACTAATAAAACACACCGTTTTAATATAATAACTGAAATATAACTAATTAATTACACCTGGGGAACAAAATCTTTTCCATTCCACGACTAACTCTTTTTGGCCATTAGAATAAAATAAAACACATCTGAATTATATTAAAAGTAATAATCAGTCCCATATGTTATACTTAAAACATACAATAGCCAAAAATATAATAAAATGCCACAAATTTAAAATTATTAAGTAATTAGTAGTTCCATTACGTTACTAATTTGACAAAATAGGTCTTTATTTTTTAGTTTTTATTCTTAATTCAATCCGAACATAATAACTTTTAAATATATATAACGAAGGAGGCAACTCCGTAGTGTTTTTAAAAAGTGTGACATCAGCGTTGATGACGTCACTATTTGTTATCTTCATGAGGATGACTCATCTTTTGAAAGAAAACTTCATGAGTTCTTAAAAAGCTTCGTTTATTCAACCGGTAGCGTTATGACATCTTAGAAAGGTCCGTACTGTACGACGGCTCGAGTGTGAATGTTCGAACGCCGACAGTGCGACCGTATTTATACAGTGCACGTGTTGTCAAGTTTTTAGGTTAAGTATTGAAATTGGAATAATGACATGCTGTTTAACGTTAATTTTACATCGTAATAATCACAAAGTGACAAACTGATGGTTTATGAAGTAATTTTAGAACAATCAAATGATTAAACTTAATTATTCTAGTTTTTTGTAGACGAACTGTTGAAGTCGCGCCGATATATATTATAAAGAATTTAATACACTATTAAATTATCATAATTTGTTGAAAATATTACGCTTGGTGATTAAAAAAATCTAAAAATAAACTAATTTTGAAATGGGACAGTCACGGATTGGACTCATCCTATAACGGAATAGAACCACAGATTACTTAATAGTTACTACGTAACAGATACATCACTCCCATACAAAAGCGAAAATACCTACGCGATAATAGCCTACAAAATCTTAATAATAATACCTGCTGTTCGCAGCGAAAAGAAATGTACCATAAGCACGCGAACAAAGAGTCGAGAATGAGTTGCCCGCCGTGCGACTCCCGTGCAAGCTCGTCATCGCACGAATGCGGTAGGGTTGTCTTTCTAACTTTCTCGTAATTTTTTAAGAAAGAGTACCTACACACAAGAAGCATTTTAAAATTACTAGGTACTACTGACTGAAGCCAGCTGAAATGCGTACCTACTTTCAAATAACGTAACGTACCTTTCTTCATCTCTCGGCAATAAAAAAAATACATTTTTTTATTTTTCTTTTGACTATGACATCCAACGACTTCACAATAATTAACCATCGTGTCGTTAGTCAAAACTTAATATACGTAGTGTACGTAAATATCGGAATAATGCGTTTTGAGCGGGAAACGTGCTGTGCGCACTCTGTGTCGCGTGCGGCAGCCCACTGGCGATCGGCTCGGTTACGAGCTACATAGCGGTAGGCACATATCGCGTGACCTTGAGCGAGTGACGGAGGCCTGATAGAACTCTTAAGACTATTGCACACTTACGAGAGAAATGTAAAATCAAAAATATCAAAAATCACAATTAGATAGGGTTTTACTTAGGTTGGATAAATTACATTAAAAATAAATTAGAAAACAAGAACAAAAATCACATAGTTTTCTTTTTGGCAAAATAGGAATCTATCAGTAAAATTATTAAATAATTATTTTATTAATTCGATTGTTACGTAAAGTATGTAGTCTACTTAAGAATTCCATTCCGATTTTTTTTCGTTCCATTTCTACGTTACTAGTGCTATAATTTCGGAACGGAAGGTTCGGAATCGTATCATATAACAATTAAAAATTTATAATTATGCGTTTACACAACAAATCAACATGTTTAATACAAAATTGAATTCCTTATTAGATAAAGAAGTTATTAAAATTATTTACAATACATTAACTTTTATAATTACTTTGCTTTTGGTTTCGGCAGGGGATGCTTGTACCTGTACCAGTACTCTGGTCTTGCCGTCAAACGCGCTCTCCGTCAATATGGAGAATGTAGAAGAAATAACTTTATTTAACTATAAATAAATATTAGCAACCAAATCGTATTGTAATAATTTGGTAGGTTTATTGCGGTTAGTTTATTAAAAAATCGAAGTTTCGGAACGGAATTTTCCACCTTGTCCAAAATACCTGTCCCAAAAAAATTTTTTTTTAAATATTTTTTTTACTTTAAAACTATTTCTATAATATTATAAAATAAATCTTTAATAACCACGCTACCCAAAAACTAAATGTAATATATGAAAATATAACAGAAAGTTGTGGTCGTTCACTATGGGCCTCGTGCGAAGGCTCAAAGTCACCCAACGAGCAATGGAGAGAGCTATGCTTGGAGTTTCCCTGCGAGATCGAATCAGAAATGAGGAGATCCGTAGGAGAACCAAAGTAACCGACATAGCTCGAAGAATTGCCTCCATTAAGTGGCAATGGGACGGGCACATAGCTCGCAGAACTGATGGCCGTTGGGGCAGAAAGGTTCTAGAGTGGCGACCACGAACTGGAAGACGAAGCGTGGGCAGGCCTCCAACAAGGTGGACCGACGACCTGGTTAAGGTTGCGGGCAACCGATGGACAAGGTCGGCTCAGGATCGAGAGTTGTGGAAAACCTTGGGGGAGGCCTGTGGGCGTCTTTTGACTGAAATGATAATGATGATAACAGAAAGTAATAAAATTTGGATCATGAAGTTAGAAAACCTCAGTGGGACATAGCAAAAATGACCTACCTTCTATTACATTTTTTAAAATTAAAAATAAATTAATAAAATTAAAATTCTGTAAAATAGAAAATGTTACAAAAAACTAAATACAGATTTAAAATTTTGGTGATTGTTTTCTGTAACTACAATAATTTTTTTTTAATGATTTTTCAAAGTTGTGGACACACCTAAAACACCAATGTACACTTTTTTTTGAAAATCACCCAGATACATGTTCAAATGACATTGTATTCTTATTTTTGGCTGCATGACAAAAGTAGGTAAAAGTGTTTATTAGAAATTGTGATAACATAATTAGAGGGTAAGGGAGCATACAAGCGAGCAGGCCCGATCGGGGTAGGATCTACGTCTTACAAAAGGTTATAGTTAATATGTATTGCCGCTATAATTCTGTCAAAATAATTACCGTTTAGGACCGATATAGTTGCTATATAAGATAAGTACGAGCTGGTAACGTAGCGGGCGCCCCATTTAAATTTCGAAAACCTTGGTCATGAGCAGTAGTTACTTATTTTGACATATATAATATACTTTTTTTATACTACTTTGGTGGCAAACAAGCATACGGCCCGCCTGATGTTAAGCAGTCACTGTAGCCTATGGATGCTTGCAATACCAGAGTATCACTTCCATGTTGTCAACCCATTTTTTACAACAGGGCTTTATGATGGGAGTATCCCTGGCATAGGAATACATTTCTTTCAAAACGCATCCCTAAATGAGCGCTGGAGACCTGTACTCACACACAGGAACACAACTACACCACTGTGTATAGTTATTTGGCTGTGTTCTTCTGTAAGGTGGAGGCCCTTCCCCAGTCGGGCGTGCTCGCTAGCATGGTACCCTACCTCTCTTAAATACTAGAGATAGTATATAAAAAAAGAGACATTCTTTCCTACTTAGTGTAGGTACAGGTCTCCAAAACATGGGTTTCCTCACAATGAATTCCTTTTGCTGTTAGCAGTTTTATATACTTATTTATTTACATACATAATTAATTTTGTTCCTCTGCGACGATACACAGTTTTTCTGGCTGCCGCTGAAAAGCGCTGTTGTGTTGCAACCTTTGCAGCATAATTAGCAACATGCTGAGCGATGGCCGTTTTTAACATGCGTGTGGCGTGCTCCTGCACACGATTTTTAGTTTTAATTTTTTCCTTTATTGTTATCGTTCATCGTTATATTGCTTTTCTTATTTTATTCTAAATGTCATTTTTTTTTGTTTTTGTTATCCATGTTTTTTATTTTTAATGTTATGCATCATGTGCGTGATTAAAATTAATTGTTTTTCTTTCTTTCTTTAAGATAGTAAACAATTCAATTATTAATATTATACTAGCGACTAGCCTACGCTTCGCTTCACTTTTTTCTGGATTTCTCTAAAATAATATGCATGTATTAGCAGCCCCGGATCTTCTATTTTTTAGGCGGGGAAACAAAACTGAAAAATGCCGAAACTCTTACATCAATGTGTTATTTACAAGTCGGTTATTTTTCCTAATCGGCTATCATCACATCAAAATAAAATAATAATCAGTAACAACGTTTATTTTACAATAATATCTATTATTTTTTAAGAAACCACTGTACGTTGTACGCTAATAGACCAATAGTGAACACGAATAGAGCCTCGGTCAGGTACCCCTTGGCTATGTCATGGGCTGTCGTATCTCTGATAAGGTCTGCTGGCGCTGGGTTGCTTTGAGTTACCTGGAATGTCATAACAAATATTACTATAATGTACTCCTAACTGAATTTCATGAAGGCTAATCTGGAGAGTCGATTTGCACGGGAGATAGTATAGTGCAAAAAAACAAGTGAACTTTTTATTACCAGAATCTTACAGTCCGATGGAATGGACCGATCTAGAGAGTGATCGGGTGTAGCACCAAGAGTTCAAACTAATATTATAAAGAGAAAAGATTTGATTCTATGTTAGTTACAATTTAACTCAAAAACTACTATACCGATATACTTAAATATTAAAGCAATGTGGAAAAAGACGAGCCCGGAGCAGGACTCGAACCTGCACCTCTCGGGTTTCGGCCCAGCGCACTACCAACTGTGCCATCCGAGCTCCTACTCCAGAGTTCGAATTTGTCCACCGCACCGTAAACAAGCGGTGGACAAATTCGAACTCTGGAGTAACATAGGCATATATTTTATTAAAAAAAATACGAGACCCCACTAGTGTTTATATAAATTAATTTTCCATCTTTTGGTTGGTCTTCCAAGCTTGCTGGCTTATAATTAAGTTTCTATTTTTATTATTACTACCTAGGTGGCAAACAAGCAGCAGAGCCTATTCATGCAATTCCTGCGACATAACTCGCGCATTGTCGACTCTACATGGTAACACCGGATAATCCTGGGTCCAGCAAAATGTTATTTTAAAAATAATTTTAATAACACTGGATGGAAACTTGTACCAAACGCACAGCGACACAATAACTACATTTGTGGAACAAGTTATAGTCCTTTATACCAATTTTAGCCAACGGCGTGGAACATACTATAGTACACATGCACTATATCTAGGCATTACTAATGAGATTAGCTGGTGAGGCCAATATCGGTCTAGAGTTATTAATATACGTTTTATTTACCTTATTGAGTGCAGACTTCATATTCTTGCTTTCTTCTCTAACACAATTTATGTTATAAAGCAGTTTCTGAGCAGCGATCCGCAGTTTTGTTAGTACGGGTGAGTCTGGAGGCTCGAACTTTACTTGATTCTGGATCTTGTTATACTCACGTAACGAGTACTGCAGGGTCGCTTCTAATATATATATTTGTTGTAAATGAGTACCCAATGCAGTTAAACATTCTAACACACTGTAAAGTAAACAATTATGTTCTTGTTTTATTACTTTAAAACAAAATAAAAAACATGCGGGGCAGTCGTTGCGGACTGTCGATAGAAGTGAAAACTAAGTAATTTGTGAATTGTATCGTCGAGCTATTACATTATTAATGAATTATTTTTAGTTTGTCTCAAGGAAAGCGTTCGGTGACGATGACACGCGTTCCATGATTTTTTCACTCAAAAAGTGCTCAATAATGCGCCTAAAGAAATTTTCACTTCTATTTTTTATTTATGTGCTCAACGCGCCTAAAGAAAAGTTTCACTTCTATTTTTGAATTATTTTTGGTTTGTCTCATAGAACGCATTCGGGGACGATGACTCGAGATCCATGATTTTTGAAAGAAGTTTTCACTTCAATAAGACAAGTTGTAAGGTAGAGAAGAAGAAAAAGAAGCCTCCTTGTAAGAACCAGTGCGGTACCGCGCTGACAGGACCCAATATGCTGCTGCGTCCCGCTACACATACGACGCAGCTATACGTTTCCCGTCTGCATTACTCCACAGAGGCTAAGGAGATTGTGGAGTATACCAAGATTAAGAGCAACTGGACTTTGATAGTCGAGAAGTTGGGAGTCGCGTCGCAACACATATTTCAATTCGTTTGTGGTGCGGGCGCCGACTCAACATCTCGAGATATTCCTCAAAGAAGAGTTTTGGCCAAAGGGTGTTGTTTATCGGCGCTTTCGAGGACATTTACACAATACAGCGCCGCGTAACACGACGCCGAAGAATTGTGTTTAGTCGTATAAGTTTTATAATACATATATGTTAGTTTGTAAGGTATCTATTTATGGGAATATATAGGCTATGTGTATTATTGTAAACTGTACATTTCAAATGATTTATTTATTATTATTAATAAACAAAACAAGAAAGGCAAGTAAAAAAGTAGTACTTCGGTAGGGAGTGGGGCGCAGGTAGGGAGTAGGCCGCAGGGAGAGACCCTGTGCCCTGTGCGCCAATCAGGTTGTGGAGTGAGCTCCTTGCCGTGCTATTGTCGACGGACTGGGGGATGGCGTTCTTCAAGCAAAGAGTAAACGCGCAAGTGATGCCTCTGGTGTTGCAAGGGTCCACAGGCTACGTTAACTGATTACCAGCAGGCCATGTAGACCATGGAGAGATCTTTGCCCAGCAGTGGGAGATAATGGGTTTAAAAAAAAATTGAGACAACACTGCTGTTTTGACCCGAATCAATTCAGTTTTGCAAACTAGACAGAGCTTATACTATGGTAAATATGGAGATATATATATGTATTTAAAAATATAAACCACGACAGAACGTCCATTCCGTCGTGGGTAAAGGGCAGCGAACGTTGTATTTAAAGACATTATTGTAGTACCTATATTTAGTATCAGTATTGCACCCGTCAAAAGCTGGAGCGGGTCGCTAGTTATAGATAAATTACACCCAGACACAGTAGAAACAATCGTGCTCATCACACAAATATTGGTCCTGGGTGGGAATCGAACCCACGACCGAAGTGGAGCCAGAGCAAGCCTGCCGCTTAGCAGTCAGAGTCTCTAACCACTACACCAACACTGCCCTACTAATGATTAAAGGCATATCGGCATATCAAAATATACGGAAGAATGCATCATAATATATCTAACTTTAGAAGCTTTTATCCCTAAACTTCTGTCATGTACTTGTGTCGTTCTTCCTTAGCAGGGCAGAACAAGTCAGTCAAATAATATTTACCTATAACAGTCAGACTTTTGTGTATACAATCCTGCAACAGCATTAACTTTCCACCCTCTCTTGTGAAAGTTGCGCAGTCCCGTTTTCAGTCTCTGCCGTTCATATGGCATATCTACACCAATTTTTATCATATCGTTATCTTCTAACAACAAGAAGGATCTCAAATCCATACCAGTGTTCATTATGAGGGTCGTTAACCTCTCACAGTTCATTCCGTACAACAGGTGGGGTATCTCACTAGAGTAATTAGGCCTGGAAATATTAGAAAGTGAAGCTTTATAATAAATATAAACAATAATGTTGGTCGGTTCGTTCCCCTGCGATACAGGGCCATACCCATATCATAATTTATCACGCTGACTGCCACAGGGTCCTATTGATAGAGCCTACACATAAGATAAAAGCCTTAACCATAAGGATGAATGTCTCTTTATATAGTGAGGATACTATTGCATAATAGTAATAATAAAAGTTTTTATTAACAATCTACAATACTTAAATTACATAAGACATTAATAGCTTATCAAATCTTTTTCTCTTCCATATTTTACCTGCTGCCGCTTTTATGTCGTCCTCTCAATCTTTGGGTCGGGCGTCCTCTTTTTCTTTTACCCTCTCTAGGGTACCATTCACTGTCGCATTATGTCAAAATAAACACCTACTAATCATGCATAGGGCGCTCGCGCATCGGCGGTTTTCGAACTTCGAACGCCGCTGGTCGCGGGTGCCCCGTCTGCTACGTTACCAGCCCATTAGGTAGGTATTTATTTTAAATTTGCAGCAGTGTCTTCACTATATAGAGATTTTTCCTTACACTATGCCTATACCCTTTCAGCTTTAGGCTTCTATTCTCACACACTGACCTAATGCAGATTGGTGGTGATCCACCAACTTGCATTAGTCATTAGGCCAGTGTGTACTTGCCTTTATAATTTCGTTTTTTATAGACATCTGGGTTTAAAATCTTTCATTTATAATATTAGTAACGATAAATATTATCAAAATACATATGAATGAATTACCTTCCTTCTTTATTCATACCCGGATAAAACTCTTGCCATGGTGTTACTTCCAAGTTATAAGTACTATCTGAATGTTCATCCGCTTCAATATGAAGATGTTTCTTTAATATGTCAATGATATTTTCATGTTCGTGAGATTCAGCTATGTCCAAAGCTGTACGATTATTTTTATCTACTTCAGTCAATCTTGCACCTTGAGCAATCAACATTTCTAATATTTCAGGTTGATTATGGTGTGCAGCCCAAAATACAGCCTGTAATAGACTTTATTAAATCAATTTCAATTAGTAAATAGCAGGTGACATTAAAACATGAGTCTTTTGAGCGAGTATGAGAGACAGAGCTATACACTATATATAGCAATCCTACTAATATTATAAACGCGAACGTTTGTAAGAATGTTTGTATAAATGATGTTTGTTACTTTTTCGCGCAAAAACTACTTAACCGATCAGGATGAAATTTGGTATGGAGATAGATTTTAGTCTGGCATAGCATAGCATATAAGCTTTTTATTGCGATAACCGACTTCCATGCGGGAGGAGCCGCGGGTAGTAGCTATTAGACAATAATTGAAGGAAAAAACTTTAAAGTTAGGAAGATCGTACCACTTGGTTCCTGATCCATAGGGTCACCGCGCCTTATTTATTCGAAAAACAAATTTAAATTGTGTGCAAATCATTTTCATTACATAATATTAGGGGGTAAAGTATGGAATTGGCGATTTGTACTGAAAAATTTAATTAAAATAATTACCATTATTATCTATGAATTACTGCCATCTAATAGGCATAGGAAGGTCATTTATGCCTTTGCGATAGAACTCTGGTGATCTAGATTCGGCAAACTGTGTGAAAGCATTTTGTACTGCTTCCTGAGAAGAAAACTTTTTAGCACATAGAAAATTGTCTAAATCACGACATATATCATGGAGTAATGATGGTCATCGATTTATCAATAGATTCATGAGTCGGGGCTGTTTCACTGCTAGTTTTGCTATCATTGTTCGGGGTTTGGCACAATAGCAGGCCTCCGTCACTCCATGTACTTGCGCTATAATTACCTACCGCCCGTCGATCCACCGGCGGATGAAATTCAGTGCGGTTTTCGCAAGCGAAGCGCACGCACGTTGTTCAATTTTAATCGTTTTATTAGATTTTTTTACACTAAAATTTAATAACCGAGAATTTAGAAAGGGTAAGAAATTTATAAAAAAATATATAAAAACTACACACTGACCTTTATAATTATGTTTTAGATGTATTGCACAGTCAACAATTTTAAACTACCACCTATAGTCAGAACATATTCACAGTTCTCAATAAAATCGACACAAATAGTTATTTATGTTAATTTAATTTTATCAAAGAGGCGCACCCCTGTGATTGCTGTGGGATCGCGCGGTGCGAAGCAATCACAACTGTACGCTTGAGCATTTAGGCACATTTTAGCATGCAGCGGTTGCTGACGCGACAGATTAGGCTATTATAGCAGTAGGTATTGGTAATTTTCTTCTGAGTGAAGTATCTGTTACGTAGTAGTCTTTAGTAATCTGTGACAGTAGACATCTGCCGTTATTTCTTGACCAGATTGGAGAAAGCTATAGTGAATAACGCCATGCTGAGACCACTAAACAGTTACCTTTTTATTGGTAAACTTTGGTTTAGGACACTGTTGCGGCATTTGACCTGAGGTCAGCAATCAAATGCTGCACATTTTTTACAAGAAGAATCTTATATGTACCATGTGAAAAAAGTTTCATTTAAAAATTTCAAACCATGAAGGTTTTATGTCAATTCAAAGTACCTATTATAATAAAACAGCAATTTTATACTTTAACCCCTATTACTAGTATAATAAATTATCATTTGATCTACGCTTGCTCGTCAAAGGCCAGCAGGCGATTGATATTCTTACCAGTGATCTATCAAAGCTTACCTGAACCTTAGGACAGTAAGCATAAACTGACCTAGTGGGCTGTAATTAATATAAATCGATAATAGTAAGCATAGCAACTTCTATACTTACTGTCCATCCTTGCAGATCTCTATTTTCAATATTAACTTTTAGTTCTATCAGCTTTTCCACTAATGCAGTTCTTCCACTATTTATAGCTCTCATTAAAGGTGTTTGCCCATACTTGTCAGCACAATTAGTATTACACTGTTTTTCAATTAAATCCATAGCAATATTGTATATTGCTTTATTGCTTGCGCTACCATTTGAGCATACAGTCATTAATGGAGTGACAGAATCTGTAAATATGTAGATTAAATAATTAATGATAGAGATACAAATATACACAATGCAGTGATAGCCCAGTGGTAAAGTAATTGACTTGTACGTTACTCATCAAATGTTTACCATGAAGGAAAACATTCTAAAGACATGTTTGATTAATCGACTCACATTAGGCCAGCATCTGGATTATGATCTAAGCCCTTTCTCTCTTGATAGAGGAGAGGAAACCCATGCCTAGCAGTGGGACAAATATTATATGGATTGATAAGTATACTAGCTACACTATAAAAAACTGGAGAGCTGTCAAAACGGAATGGAAAGAATCATGTTGGGTAAATGGCTATCAGATAAAATAAGAACCACAACCATAAAGCCATACACAAAGACAAAGGATGTTACTGGAACTGTCAGGAAGCTGAAATGGAAGTGGGTCACATAGTGAGAGAAAATGAGAAATGGTCAAAACAATAATGAACTGGTTCACAAGACATAGAAGAAGGAAAAAAGGCAGGCCATGCACAAGATGGGTCGTTGAGATAAGGACAATGGCGGGTGGCAGATGGACAACTATAGCTAACAATAGGGAACTATGGCAGTTGGGGGAGGCCTTTGCCAACAATGAGGCAATCAGACAGGGCAACGAGGTAATCATATAATTTATAACATAATTACGTAACTAGAAATGGAATAAGAGAAATATAATATTTGAAATTGTTAATAATATTATACTTACTTAAATTATTTAATTTCTTAAATGTTTTGTCCGAATAAAGGCTTTTATTATTATTATAAGTATACTAGCTAAGCCTGATTGATATTATGTGCCCAGTATTAGAAATTTAGGGCACCATACAAGTAGGTAGAAATAAGATTTCAATGAAACATTTTCATATTCTACAGATACTTTTATCATCAGATGGTGGTAAAAGGTTTTGGGTAGGCAACAGGCTAATGACGTCCCAGGTATTGCAAGTGTCCCACGCAATGTGTGCAAAGTAACTTGCTTACCATTAGGTTAGTATGCTTGTTTGCCGCATAAGCAGTATAAAAAATATTCTAAGCTGTTACCTGCATCCATATTGGGATCAGCACCCTTGTCTAACAAATATTTAACAATTTTATCTTGTGCGTGGAAACAGGCATGCATCAGAGGAGTCCACCCACTGTCCAGCTGTATATTCACTTCATGGTTTAACTCTGAAATTGAGAAAAACAACATTATTACACCTGTTTATATTGGCTTAGTATGCAATTGACATGACCCTTTAATTAAAGTGACTGCCTCGGTGGTCCAGTGGCCGCAGTATGCGCCTGCTGTGCACGAGGTTGTGGGTTCGATTCCCACACAGGACAAAACTTTGTGTGACCCACAAAGAATTATTCTGAGTCTGGGTGTAATTTGTGTCCGTTAATTGTATGTTTGTAAAGTCCCCTGCGACACAGAGCTTGTTCTCTAGTGCGGGAGTTGTCTTTATTTAAAAAAGAAAAAAGAGAAGCTGGGGCGAACCGCTAGTTAATATTAATTTCATCACTATTCACTCATTTTTTTGTAAGATTAAAAAAAAAAGTACTGTAGTTATGCCATTTAAGGGGCCTTCGCAGCTGCAGCAGCAGCTATAGCGCATCTTACTGTACTTGGAAGGTGTGAACACGCAAGGATGTCCTAGACTGTCAATGGCTTCTCCACAATGACATTGATGCGGAGATTGATTGATAGTATAGATTGACATAATGCCCTTTATTTCCAAAGTCAAATATAATGACTATAAGTAGTTAAGGTAACAATATACCTGCAGCAACAATCTCTTCAACTTCTTGGATGTTGCCATTTACAATAGCATCTTGTAAATTTGCTTCAATCTTTTTCTTCTCGTTGAGTTTTGGCGGTTCATAGTGTCGCACCTGAAAAATTACAACAGTTATAAAAATTAGTTCATTTCATATAATTTGAGAAAGTGAGCTTTTATTTAGTTTACTTTGTTAGTCATTTGTTGTTAGTTTAGTTTCTTCGAAATGTGGTGTTGGCGGATGCTACTATGAATTCCATGGACTGCCATGAGAACGAATAAATCGATACTGCCAGAACTCAACATCCAAAAGAGATTATCTACGATTTGCAAAGAGCGTGCATTTAGCTTTTTCGGACATATTATGCGTTCATCTAAGCATCGTCTAGAAAAGCTTTTGATTCTGGGCCGAATGGAAGGTAAACGAGTTCAAGGCAGAGCGCCGGCAAGATCGTCAGACGTCATTAAGAAGGCGTATGGAGGTTGCATGTACCGTGCGGTCCAAGACCGCATAGCTTGGAGACGCGTCGTATGTGGTCGCGATCCTCAGCAGTGCGAGAACGACGATGATGATGATGATTTTATTTAGTAAAAAAAAGGTACTAGTTTACCGGTTTGTCAAAGAATCCACAGTCGCTGTCTGAATCATCATCAGATAACCCAGCTGGTCTAAATTGCGCCATATTAAGATTTGCACCTAGTACATTTATAATAACTAGTAGTATTATAAATCTCCAATGTTAATATTAAAAATATTTCGGAATTATTATCCCCAACAGATTCTCATTCATCACGACCACCACCAAAACAAAACACAACGAAATTTGCCAAATTTGACAGTTATCATTGACATTTAGTAGGGCAGCCGGCCGGCTAGTTTAGTACAGATTAAAAAGAACAACTTCGCTCCTTTGTGATCACTGACCTCTAAATTACTATGCCTATAATATAAATTTAATGAGTTTATGTGTATAATATTATAACATAACATAACATGGACAAGACTAAGATTATGGCAAATGTTTATGTCGCATCCACCTTTGTCACAATTGGAGGCTCTGCACTCGAAGATTATATTTACCTGGGACAAACAGTCCAATTAGGTAGGTTCTACTTCGAGAAAAAGATCACTCGTCGAATCCAACTCGGCTGGGCAGCGTTTGGGAAGCTAAGTCATATCTTCTTGTCCCAAATATCGCAGTGTCTCAAGACGAAAGTCTTTCGCCAATGTGTGTTGCCAGTGATTACATAATATATGAATCTGAGACGTGGTCATTCACTATGGGCCACGTGCTAAGGCTCAAAGTCCTAAGCAGATCCGTAGGAGAACCAAAGATCCGACATGGCTCAAAGAATTGCCTCCATTTAAGGGGCTATCTCATATCTCGCAGAACTGATGGCCGTTGGGGCAGAAAGGTTCTAGAGTGGCAAAAATGAAAATGGAAGACGAAGCGTGGGCAGGCCTCCAACAAGGTGGACCGATGACCAGGTAAAAGTTGCGGGCAACCGATGGACAAGGCCAGTTCAGGATCGAAAGTTGTGGAAATCCTTGGGGAAGGCCTATGTCTACCAGTGGACGTCTTTTGGCTGAGATGATGATGATGTGTATATGGATTTTTTTTATAAATTCTTAAAATCATTATTGTACATTATTATTATTACATAGAAACAAACACATAATATATTAAACACATAATTATAAATTATAATATCTATGAAATAATATTTAAATTATGATTTATTATAAACTTATTCATAATAAATATTAAGTAAACACCCAAACCAACCCGTCTGGCCAGCGTGGTATAGTAGGCTAATATCCCTCCAAGTGTATGGAGGAGACCCGTGCCCAGCAGTGGGACGTTTATGGGTTGAGATGATGATGATGATAAAACACCTAAACACCCCCGTGTCCACCGCTGCATTGAAAGACGCTTTTAAGCTTCTGGATTGGAATGGGCTCGGTATCTACATCAACTGCGAGTACATCACTCACTTTTTATTTGCGAACGATATCGTAGTCATGGCTGAGAGCATGGAAGACCAAGGCGTCATGCTCGATGGCCTTAGTAGAATCTCACTACAAGTGGGTTTTAAAATGAACATGGACAAGAAAGAATTTAGCAAATGTCCATGTCGTACTCGCCTCTGTCACAATTGGAGGCTTTACACTCCACGTTATCGATGGTTAGATCTGGGACACAAATTCCAGTAGGTAGGTAGGTCCAATTTTTAGAAAGAGGTCACTAGTCGAATCCGACTTGGCTGGGGAGCGTTCGGCAAGCTAAGCTATTTTTTTTAGATTTACAGGCTCTACCTAGTTTAGGATCGGATGGCCGCCTAATAGTTGTCCCAAGATATTATTATTAGATACCATAAATCTTTCTACATAGATACAACGATATTTAGGCCCGAAGTCAATTATAATAATAGCAACACATATGTCCCACTGCTGGGCACGGGTCTCATACAAGAGAAAGAGAGAGAGAGTGAGAGAGAGAGAGTTAGGCCTTATTTCTAAAGGTCGATTCTTAAGATAGAATTTCTTCTAAAACATGTGGGCTACCTCACGATGTTTCCTTCACAAATTGACAAATAACTTATTTGCTAAGAACCTATTAGTGTCTAGTGGCTAGGTAAAGAGATAGATAGGTATATATCTGTATAAATGATTATTATTTTTAAACCTACCCTAACATAGCATAAATTATTATAGCATCAAATCTTTTCTCCCAATGGATGGGTAGAGTTATATCACTTTCCATCAAATATAATATGATATGGTAGGTAAGTTAGGTCTCCTATTGCAGTCCCAATAGAATTTCGAAAGCATCATCAGGCACAATTCCAGACACTTAAAAGCCTTACCTATCTTTACCCGACTTAGGAATTTAACCCGCTATATACCCAGATACCTCATGGTGGCAGTCGTACGCAAAACTACTGCACCATGAAAACATTCTTACCTTATATTATTATTATTAAGTATTATTGTTAATAAAAGACAATAGAGGAATAAAAATAAATAGATACCTATACCTACCTACTAGTGCCAATTAAAAATCTTTCGTGTGTCCGGAGAAGTGGATGTCTACTTATCTTTGAAAACAAAAGCAATGAGTCTCAGTCAATTTGAAGAAAGCCGAGTAAAAAGTCTGAAGTACAATTCACAAGGTTGGAAGTTATTCTCCGCGTCGAAAGGTAAGGATAATAGGCAACAGTTCCAATTAGACGACGAGGGCGTTTGTTAACATTTAATTAACGTCAGGGAGCCATTGTGTCGGCGGCATGGCAGACACCAGAGCCGCCGCCAAGCTACGTCGCTATGTCTTGATGAGCTCCAGTCACAATGTTTCCAATTACACCAGTTTTTTAGAACACAACTTCGCCTTAGTAACCGCACCAACAATGCACGATTGACTCCATTTTTATGCGTTCGTATTTCATCGTAAGCAGTAACAATACATTATTTCACCATATTAAGTCCTTCGTTAATTGGACTTCTTATTTAATTGCTTACTAAACATTTTGTTCAGATTAAGTACAAAAACTTGACCCATTTAGTACCTGCATGTTAAAACATCTCAAAGATATTTTCAAGAAATCTTATTTTGATTAATCACTTGGTGATTATAATAAAGTTGGAACAAAAGAATACATAAATTGCTAAAGGGCTAAAAGTTAAGTCATGGATATAATTGGAGGGTAATTTTTTACTGGTGGTCGAAGAAATGTTTGTGAATGTAATAGGGATTTTTCTAAGCGACGTAGAAGGTAAAAGATTTGATTTATCGCAGTCGGTTGGTGAGGCGCTGGGCGCTGGGCTGACCACCCGGCACAAGCGAGGCGGTCAGCGGGCGCGGGCCGGCCACCGACCGCCCCGCCCGCCCGGACGCGTTATTAAACTTTTCCCCATATTAAACATTCCGGAGACGAATACATTTTATTGTTGCCTCGGACCGACGTCAGAGGCCCCTACAAAGCGAAACTCAAAGACGGCAATTGCGAAATAAATTGAAAGCAATTTGATATTGCGTCGTAAGTAATAGCCGTCAGAACCCGCAAGTCTGTAAGAGACATTTTGTATGCAATTTAGAAAAATTTCAACGGGTCATTTGCTTGTAGCTCTTGGTTGTAAGGCTACCTTGGTGATTTATGATTTACTGGTAACCTATACTAAAGTTAAAGAGTTTGTATATTTGCGCTAATCTCAGGAAATGAACTGAAAAGCTGCAGATTCGATTCTGAAAATTCTTAAAACAGATGGCTGTTTCGGCAGAAAGGATCTGGAGTAGGGACCATGAACTGAAGGACGCAGCGTAGCCAGCCCTCCAATAAGGAGGACAGATAACCTGCTAAGGCCTTAGTTCAGCAGGCCGATAGTAGGTAGGTTGTCTTTCGTGTACATAGATAGAACACAGGAGCGAAGCCTCAGGCATCTTCAAAAGTTTATTCTCCGTGCGTAAGTAATAAACAGCTAAAGAATATAAGTAAACAGCAATGTAATTATAATAAACTCTGCGAATATGTACGATGAGTTGTACGTAGATACAGATAAACCATCCAATTAGAAGCCGCCTTTGTTAACTTTTAATTAACGGAGTTGTGTATAGAATATTGCGCTAAAGGTAAAATTGCTACAAAGTAACAGAGTGCCTAAGTCATTACAACTACGGGTTTCACGCTATTTGAATGCCATTATGGCCATAACTCACTCTTATTAACATAATTCATAGCGTGTTAGTGAGATTTTAACAACTTTAGAAACTTATTAGGTCCTAATAATAATAATAGGTACCTAGAACGTGTGGGTGGGTTAAAACTACTTTGTCGTTGTAAATAAATATAAATGAGAATTTAATTACTTAAGTAATTATTTTGTTTATATAGGATTTTGTTTATATAAGGAGTAGATATATTATACATATATATATTTTTATATCTAGACTGCGTGGTTAACTTGCCATTTACAACTGTGCGACGTGTTGTGGGTTCGATCTTCACGCGGGACAAAAAAATCGTTTAGGTACGATGGGCAACGGAGATAGCTGCACAAGGCCGCTATATGAGGATTAGTTTTTTATAAAAGCCAATGTATGAATTTGTGTAAAATATATTTTTATCTGTGGGTTTAGTCTAATTGTTCACTGTTACCAAATTTCACAGAAATATATACAATGGTGTTCTTAAAAAACTAAACGTGATATGTAGCTGCCTTGTACCACAGAATACTTAATAGTACAGGTACAGAAGGTTCACTTCGCAAAATCATTTAAACAAATATCAACTTTGCTCGCACACAATAGAGCGCAATTCAGCTCCCCAGCACAAAACTTACTTACTCGTTTATTCACCTACAAATTGGCTCCCTTTGTATTGCGTATTTCTGGACATTATGGTTGTCACTTAGAGATCAATTTTGATCTGAAGTACCTGTTAGGTTTAGGTAGGTACTTACTATACTTTTGTAAACGAGTGACTTTTTAAATAAATCTGGACATGTGGGGACATATTCAATGTAGGTACTTAGTAATTAAAATATAAGAACGAGCAGTGTGTGTCCACATCACAGGACTGGTCAAACCACTAAAGAACAAATTATAATAATGGGTACTAGCTGTTGACCGCGGCTCCGCCCATGATTATATTGTTTTTGATTAAATTAAAAATAGGTACCTATTAGAGTTTGTCATTGGTTTGTTTGGAGCCATTTGTTCAGTTGAAATTTAAAACTATTGAGTGATAGGCGGCTATAATATATTTTCCCAATTAAATAAGTACCTACTTAATTGGTTGGACAAATAAATAATACGTCTCTACAAAAACTGTGCTGTACCTATAGTCTACATATCAAAATCTTGCTACAAATAGGTACCTACAAATTATGTTTTTCTAAATGATACCTAACGTGTTTATTTACTTTGCAATATCCTTTGAAATATTGAAAAATGAGAGGTTAGCATCCTTATCACTATTTAAGCAGCCGAATACTGTGGAATATTTTTATGCCTTTATTTTCTTTAAAATATTTAAAAGCGGAAACGAATCGGTGACGAATTACGGCTTCGTGTGCGTTTCGTAGGTAAACTTACGTCGAACTGACGACGCGACCGGCGCGCGACACTCGACTAAATAATACCCCTGGAAATATTGCGGCCGGGTACTTGTAGATTCATACCTAAACAGCGGAGTGAACCAGGCCTGCTTGTACAGCTATCTCCGTTGTCGTGTGTACGTCATTTAAATCTGTAGTTCTATTACTAGTAGGTACGTCACGTAATTGTAGTACGTTTTTAGTCTGCATCATTATAATGATTCTTTCTTTTTATTTTTCCTTTCAAATCGTGAAGTAAATCTCTGACTCAAACTGACAAAGTAAGCCATGATTAAAAGAATGCAACTATAAGTATCTATAAACTCTATCTAGACTTAATTGTTTTTTCGTGTTCGTCCATCTTGTAGACGTCTTCATCAGACGACGGCGACGGTCTAATCCGAAATCTCATTTCCGACGAATAATTGTAGGAAATAGAGCGAGCCTTCTCGGCATCGCACTGAAAAAAAAAACACAGATTCATGATCTTACCCTGGATAAAGAACAAATTGTATAATGGAAATTGCTAAAAAAGAAACTTGAATAAATTATTACACAATGAGCAATAATGTGACAGGTATTGTCGGAAACGGTGATAGACGAGTGGAGAAGTAGCCGATTTGTACACATGAGGAGGTTCAATCCCGGGGTCATTCGGGATTTAACTCTTACTCTGTAAATTTCACTTTGTAAAATATGTAAGAGGATACTTATCAAATGATTTACCATCTGTTAACGGTGAACGAAAACTTCGTGAGACACACTCCTACATGTCTTAGAAG
Organism: Trisateles emortualis; assembly: GCA_947095525.1. Lineage (NCBI taxonomy): Eukaryota > Metazoa > Arthropoda > Insecta > Lepidoptera > Erebidae > Trisateles > Trisateles emortualis. The sequence goes on along the minus strand of OX352736.1, from coordinate 10,097,904 downwards.
AAATTCTAAAGGCATGTCTGATGATTAAAAAAATATAACAACATAGGTACTTTAGCAATAAAACACTACTTTAGCAACAAGCTCGACTAGGGAAGGACCTTACAGGCGACCACAACCAGATCCTAGCTACACACACACGCAGCCAGATATCCCAGGGATACTTCATCACAAAACTCTGGTCTTCAAATATTTGGGTCGGCAACACGCAACAAGCGTCATTGATTTTATACTAATTTTAAAGTACCTAGTATAAAAAAACATATCGGCAAAATGTAGTAGTCTCAAATTAGAACGGCGCAGCGACGAGTAGGATAACTTTATAAAGCTCGGTAACATATTAATATCCGCAACGCAGCAAGGCATATAGTCTTGAACAATGGCTAAGAAAACTATTTCATTATAACTGCTGACTATATTCCACGATAGCCTACTCTTCCTTTAGCAAAAATAGATAAATACCACACATTTACATTCATTGCTTAGAGTGAATCAAAAGAGTTAGAGTGCTCTGAAGAAATCAGTAGATAGAAGATAATGGACCGATCCAATCACTTAGGGAGGTGGACCTTACTAACTTATACAACTACATACTCATGTATAAATTTACAAGATACTGTAAGTATAGGGTGTTTGTATGATTTGATAGTGACTTAGATATGTCAAGAGACCCGAAATGAAAATATTAGGTAGGTACTAGCTGTTGCCCGAGGCTCCGCCCGCGTGTATATCTGTTATCGCGATAAAAAGTAGCCTATTCACTATTTCAGACTTTAATCTTTCTCTATGCCAAATTTCATCAAGACCCATTCAGTACTTACGTACTACCGAATGGGCACGTACATTCATCGTCACAAACTTACACATTTATAATATTAATTAGGATGTACCGTACGAGCAACAGCGCAAGTCGATGAACATAATGTTCCAAATTTATCTAAAGAAAAAGACATATGCTAATTTAATATTATAAAGAGGAAAGATTGAATTCTTTTTTTTCTTGTTTGTTTGTTATGATATAACTCGAAAACGACTCTACCGATTAAAAAAATTGATTAGAAAGCTACATTATTAGCGGACAACATAGGCTATATTTTATTGAAACAAAAATACTAGATCTCTACGAAAACTAAATGTCCACCTATGCGAAGCCGGGACATGCCATTTTTTATAAAATTTCACAAGCATAAGGTCGTCGATAAAATATTTATAAATACTGGTAATATTAATATGCGCATTTAAATATAACAACACCCTATATAATTAGCTGCAAGCGTTTGCTTTGTTTGCTGGTTAACGTGCCATACCAATGCGGGATCTTGATTCATTAATATAAGTCTGATTAATTTCCTGTACTGTAACAATGGACGATTAATTAAAATTGTTACAAATAAGGTATGTATTATAAATACTGTTTCTGTGATTAAGTATATAATAATAAGATGGCGCCTGCGGCTTCGTCCACGCGTAGTATCTCACGGGAACAGATATTTTTCGGGATAAAAATGTGCTATTTTAAACATACAAGTATATACCTATTTTAAAACAAACAAGCATGGCAGTATGCTTGTTTGCTACCCAAGTAGTTATTTTGTCGCTTGATGTTAAGCAGTTAGGTACCGTAGCCTATGGACGCTTGCAATACCACAGCTAAAAGTGATACCTCTGGTATTGCTCTATTATTATAAATATATTGACTAGCGAGCAAGCCCAACTGACAAAGGACGTCCTTCCCCAGTCGGGCTTGCTCGCTAGTATGGTGCCCTACCTCTCTTAAAACTATAATCTATGTGCCAAATTTCATTCAGATCCGTTCAGTCATTTTAGTGTGATTGAGTAACATACATACATACATCCATCCAAACATTCGCATTTTAAATATTAGTAGGATAAGGCAACAAAGATAGCTAGCACAGGGCTGCTATTATGAAGATTCGTTTTTTAGAAATACCTATGTATAAATTTGTGTGACATGTATTTTTGGTCTAATTGTACACTGTTACCAAATTCTACAGAAATATATACAATGGTTATCTTGAAAAACTATATTTCATATAGTGGCCTTGAATAGCTCCGTTACCGTGTGTACCTACAAAAACCTTGTGGTTAAAAGTGATATAAAAGCCTATAACGGGTTAAAGTTGTTAAAAAATACAAATTATATATATTTTATATGCAAATATGTATTACTTGCTGCGTTATGTATGGCAGGCAGTTATTGTAGCCTATGTGCGCATGTAATATTTGTGGTAGGCATTACCATAGTGTACTGGTACTTCCTCAGTCAGCTTGCTAACGTATATGGTGCCCTATTTCTCTTAACATTCGAGTAAAGTTCTAAATATGATTATTCATGTCATAGTGAAATAGTAAAATCGGTTATACACACTTCATTCCGCAATCACTGTTCGTCAAATTCAAAGTTGGTCCCATTCGCAGTTCGTCCCGCGCAATTAGTTTATCCAATCCATCAAAGCAAAAAAATCAACAGTTTTGCTTTAACGACTTACAAATAAAGGTGTTTTGTAAAATAAATTGTATTAGCACTTTCCAGTTTTAGTATTTTTAATATTAGTGTAGAGTACATACCTAAGTGGATACATTCAATGGTTTAATGTTGGTCTATTTTAACTAACACAATTTACTATTATAGTACTTACATTAGTAATAAATGTCAGTCAGTCGTTTTGTAAACAACGCTCTTTTGTGAATTGGCTAAAGGCTATACAGCGAGAATGGATTGGCACTAGAATACACTAAACGACACGTTTTGTTATACAGCAAATTTAACAATTGAACTGCGACATTGGTCGTTTTTACACTGAATGGTAACGATAACGTACCGATTACTTTACGATATCCTCGGACTAGGGCTGTAGCACAAAATATAGTCACAAAATATACTCCCTATAACAAAATTCTTACAATCTTTGTTTGAATTTCATATTAAAATTCGTCAAAAATAGGAAAGTACGTCAAACGCGATATAATTTTTTTATCTTTATTTTTATAGAGGATTTGATACAGAATCACCCTAGATAATGTAGATACTTACAATAATTATCTGAATTTCAATAATCATAATTGTGATCTACATATTGGCTTATTCCGTTAAGAGGAAAGCCAAGATTCTGTTACAATTCCCGATCATAAATAGGTCAGAACAATAAATGCTCACACATTCTATTTGTGCCTCATCATTCTGGACCCATTTAATCAATACACATCTTCAACTACATCACATTTAGTGCACTAGTGTGAGTTTACTTTACATGAGCGAGATGAATAAGTTGTAGGTAAACGATTGTATCACATTCCGACATCGTTGGACGATATCATTGTCATAGGAGTCGTGTCGTAGTCGTTACCATCCGGTGTAAACACGACTATTCACACGATCACTGTCGTGTAAAGCGGCAACTTGGGACTTTGAGATTTAAACCAGTTCGAACTACGATAAGTGTGTAAACGATTTAATTCAAATATAATCGCTATTTATATTAATAAAACCAACAATTTACACTTTACAAGAAATATATAAAGAATATTGTATGTATAAAATTTAAATAATTACAATAAAATAATCATCATCATATCAACCCATAAACGTCCCACTGCTGGGAACGGGTCTCCTCCATGCACTGGGAGGAATGCCTATACCACGCTGGCACGCTGGCTGGGTTGGTATAAAAAAAAAGCGTTTTGTTTCGAGTTAACACTCTTTTTTAGTGGTTATTGTCTGTTTGGCTTCCAAAAACTATATTACCTAGTAACTATTATCTCTGCATTCTCTCACAGGTAACCTAGTATCTAGGTTGTACATAAAATGGTGCTAAAGTTAAAAAAATAAACAAAAATTACAAAAAGAGTCCTACAAATACACAAAAAAGACTGCTTCAATTCTCCGTATTACAGTCTACTTATAACCTGCCCAGAAGACTGACAGCATTGCCACATTAGATGGCAATGCTTATTCTTTGAGCCAAAAATAATCTAACTTTCTTAATCGCTTTGATTAGTCACTTCTATATAAATCATGTTCCACGTTCGATAGTTAATATATGTGCATACATACAGCTAAGTACCTAGAAATATTGTAAGGAAAATCGAGAGAGTTACGAGGTAGACTTATGGCTTCCATTCAGTGGAGGAGAGATAATGCTTGCAGGCAATCTCATAAGTGGATCAAATAGCTGTAGTCCATTTGGATAATGAACTAGCGTCTCTGTAGCCTCGGCGAGTTCTTTTTATTGTGCACTCTTTCATTTAACTAATATTGACTGTTTATGTCATCGTCGTAAGTACATACCTAAATATAATAAGTATTTTTTTTAAATAGTGCAATTTAGTTTTTACAGGCCAGTGTAATCAATAGGTTACACTAACCTGTAAATATCTTGGACCTAGTAAGTAAAAATGTTGGTATATACACTATTTTCAGGACAATCCCACGCACATGCCCACCGCTGTGACTTCTGTGAGCCAGGATTAACAGCGGAGTAACCAACTGATATACCGAGCTTTGACACTCGTACGTCTCGTGGACAACTAAACCTACTGTCTTGGACCCCGCAACGAATTTAATTAGAAGTAAATAGGAGGAGTTATATACTATTTGTCAAGTGCAGTATTATATTTGTTGTCCGTTATGATTACTTTCTATTTTCTTATTCTCCAAAAATAACCGATACAATAAGTCTAAGTAAACGTTCATAGTGTAACTTACTTATTACATAAGTAAAATACGGTGGATGAAAAATTGGTTACACTGACTTGTAAATCTTAAGTTAAAGGGTAAATTCAGCTCCTTGTCTATAATGTCTATGATATGTAGATCTAATTCAGTTGATTGTTTTTAATTTAGCATACATCACGCCATATACCCGAAGGTTGGGTGGTCCATACATTTTTGTTCTGGCTCGGGGTGTACTTTGTGTGTATGTCTTGGATATGTCTGTAAATTTCCACGCGACACAGGGCTTGTTTCTTACCCAGTAGTTCTCCCTTTCGCCACCTACGTTAATTTCCTTCAGTTCTTCTTCGAAAACGTTTACTGTGGTAATATTTTACTTATTTATTTCATTACTATCATACCTTTAGTCTGGTTTAACTTATGATTTTTTTAGTACGGTATAAAAATTTGGGAACACAAAAAAGCTGAGAGATAAGAGATTTGAAACGATTTTAATGTCCGATTTTTAATCGCATAAATGTAAATTAAGAATATTATGACATACTTAATTTATCCAAAAATGCGGTAGGTTACTCATGCAAGGATATGAAATAAAATTCTGTTTACAATTTTAATAACACGACCGTAAAACATTTACAGTAATTACATCATTAACTGGCAAAAAATACATTTAACAACCTTGCCATTTAAAGCATTTTATGTCGTTATAAGCGATATAATTAAAAACCACCAAAATAATTTTACTGTCCATAATAAGTAAGTAGAAACTTTATGATAAAAATTACCTACTTTCAAACTTTTTACAATTTATTTATAAGGTACTTAATAAGTAATACAGGCCGTTAATGTAAAAATAATTTATAATACATTAAATTTGAAAAAGTAACATTCAAATGCACCCCAGGGTTACTATAATTGCTATGTACTGAAACCTTTTTTAAATCTTTAATTAAAAATAGTTTTTGTCCAAACAGGCACGTTAACTCTATTGTGCCTTCAAAATATCACACAAAACAGTAATGGACTAATCTACCTTAGACAAACAATATAAAAATAATGCAGTACATAATATATTATTATAACTATAGTGGATATCTTAGCAATTGAATAAACAACTAAACTTAGTAAATATTTCAGACGTACGGCTACTTAACCCTAAAATGTAGTAGTAAAGATACCTACGTAGATAGGTAGATATAGCTACTGAAAGTGGTATCTGATCAATCCATTATCGTAGCGGGTACTCTGTCCAGGAGCTGTTAGGCTCGCAAGTTGGCGACACACATTTTCCATTTCCCCCCTTGTCCCAACACCGGCCCAGTTTCGCGTCTTCCATAATTCAATCCATACCGAATCCATTGTGTGACGATACACTACTCGATAACACTCCTATAGCCATTTTGTGTGCGGATTTACTTTACGTAACTGACTTGTTTATTTGTTGTATGTCGTTTTATTTATGGAATTTATTTCTGATTTTGTTAAATTGTGGAATGGTTTTCTATATTTAAGTAGGCATACTTATTATATTATATAAATTGTAAATAATATTTATGTTAGTAAATTACGGTAACCTTCATAAAATTATACAAGTAACACTCTATTCTCTCTATAAACCTTCGTTAAAGTCGTTTCCAATTTATAATAATTAAAACATATTTTATTCGTGCTTTATAATTTGCTTATCATTATTTTAAAAGCATAATATTATAGTCAAATACGCGTTAGCTGTATGCAAATATACAATGTAGGCACGCTTCAGCAACGTCCAGTAATCTATTTTAAGATCGAATGTCCACGAACACAGATATGCACTTTGCTTTGACTGTTCGGAAACCGGTGACATTTCTACTTTGGTGTTTCTACATTTGAATAGAAACGGTAAAGTAATTTAATTATTGGAGTACGATTGAGTTTGTAATAACTTGGGTCTGAGAATTTTGTATTTTTAACTTTGATTTGAATTTGATCAAATTATTGAAACAGGTGTTGCCTGTGGCTTTGCTCGTGTGGATGTCGGCAGTCTCGATAAAAGTATATCCTACCCGAGATTTGGCAAGAACATAGATAGTATCCTATCTATCTTCTTGCCAAATTTCATTAGGATCCGTTCAGAGACAGAGTGACTTTCGCATTTATAATATTAGGTAGTAGGGTGTAAGCTATTCTATCTCTAGACAATTAAAAGATAGGCAGGTAAAAATCTGGCAAAATCTGTATGTCATAAACTGGCCACACCGCTAGTACATACCCCTTCAAACAAAAAGGTAAATTACTAAAAATAAACGTGTTTGGATTGCGATTGTTTAAGCCGCTTTCATCAAATTGTGTAACGTCCACCAGAGCTGCACTAACGCAGTAGTTGTGTTTCCTTGATCCAGTCTATTTCGGCAAGATCCATTACCTCGAGAGAGGCAAGAAGCAATCTCATTGAATGACCGTCTTCACCCCACATCCCTCCTATACCACCCCACCCCCACTGATCCACACCAATCGGTAAATATGCGTGTTAAATATGTATGTGCCGTAAGTGTATTAGATTTTGCTTGCTTTTTCATTCTGTCAAGTAAACTAAGTATATACTATACTAGTCAATACGGACATAAATATCTACATTCAATTTGCTTACGCATGCAATGCACGCACCGATTTATATCCTAGCGAAAACCCGTGATACGTAAAAGTATTAGCAGCCAGTGGTAGTTTATCAACTGTGTTCAATTTTAAATGATGTCTTTTGAAGTGAAAACTTCTTTTGGCGCATAGAGTACTTTTGGGTGAACAAAAATCCTTGAACTCACGTCATCGTCACCGAAGGCTTTCCATGTTCAAGAATAATAATCTAAAAGTTACTTAGTTTTTACTTTTATTGGCAGTCTCAAAAGACTGCCGCGTATGTTTTTTTTAAGTGTGTTTAAAATCTCAGAAATAACTATTTGTTGTGTTTATTTTTAACTAGCGACACGTCCCGACTTTGCACGGGTGGACATTTATTAAGTTTTCCAATGGTGAATTTTTTTTTAAATCGGTCTAGTAGTTTTTGAATTAAATTGTAACAAACAAGCAAACATAAAATTAAATATTTTCTCTTTCTAATATTAGTTTATTTAAGGATGACCTATACAATGTTATTCTTGCTATAGGCGAAACCTGAAAGTAGGTTGTTCAGAATTAGTAATGGATTCGAGTACCTACAATATTTCTATACCATGTTATATTTTGTCCCAATAATGTATGAAAATTATTAAAAGTATACCCATATTTTAACAGGTCATATTTTAATTTTACAAATGCACAATACCCCGAAATTGGTTGTACTCTGGTACACACGGCCCTAGCGGCACTTTCCACTAGGTGACCATAATTGTGCAGGAAAAACTACACAATGCAATTAGCTTGTAACATCGTGAGTATTATTTTTCCTTTTTTATTCTTATCTTCTAATAAAAACAAATTTGGAGTGTTTCGTTTTTAAACTATACCAAGAATAAGCATTGTATAAATGAAAAACATTGTCATAATTATCTATGACAAAATATCACTAAAGAACGGCTCGACTAATTTGGTACATTTATTTGCGATGTGTTCGTAATTATCAGGACAAGTCTGAAATTAAAATCTCAATGACACCCGTGCAAAGTTGGATTACGTCGTTGTTTTATTTATCGTTCGAACATAAAAAAGGATTCGTGTTTGCTTGATTGACAGACAATGTAGCCTGATAATTCAATTCAATGCAACTTCTTTTTATTAATTGCATACCTACTTAATATTTTTTGTGAAAAATACGGATTTTTTTGTTTATTTATGACCAAGGAAAAATATTGGTGCAGATCCCGAAAACCTATCCCTAAGATAGTTTAATAAAGATCTCGTGAATAAGTCTCGAAATAGTAATAAGTATATTACGCTTTGGCATACATAAGATTAAAAACGAAATTTAAATTGCTTCAAATGGAAAATTAAAAATATTTCTCGACAAAAAAAATAACGGCAGCGCCATTAAACTAAATATAAACTGTTTAATCAGTTGTTAAACCCTCCCAGTCACTTCAGTTTAACAAACTACTTAATCATATTTATCTAAGTATACAAATATACTCAGAATACAGTACACCCACTTATTTGAATCTATAAGTCGTTGGCTGCGCAACACTTAAGTAATAACTTCTATCTGGCAAAAGCGAAAACTTGGAATGCACTTCGCACGAAGTGACTAGACTTTTCCATTAGGGGCAATTATCAGGCACAACAGAGGATCCTGTGCTTTCACCACGAGGAGTAACCCCATCCCGGCGACGAAACCTGTTAGAGATAACGTCATAAAGTCGCCGATGCACAGAGCCGGACTAACGTCTTTGCTGTTGCGACGCCAGCGCCTCACCTCGGGATAATGGACCGCACTCGACCTCCGCGCTCCGTCTACCACCCACTCAGGGAGGTTTCAGATACGAATTTGCAATATTTATCATCAACACCTTCAAAGGGAACAGTTTCAACGATTTTTTAATTTTCGCTATTCAATACTTACTTTTCAATATTTTTGATAAAGATTTAACACGATGCATATAATATATATTTATTGTTGTCTTTTTATTTTTTAAGGTATGGAGGTATATGCAATGCAGATTTGTCGTTACGAGTGCCTTCAACATCTAATTTATTTGTTTTAGAATGTGTGCACAGGTACTTATGATGCTAAAAAACAAGATCGATAGGATATTCGGATATCGTCACGTATATGTGGCAAATGCATGACGAAGAGCTAAAGAGTGACGATAAGATACATTTTAGAAAAGAGAAGCAGGGATATCTTTAGAGATTTTGAAGCCTGGACCGGTAGATCCTTGAGCGGCCTAAAGCTGTAGATAATTGCGAGCTACAACTGCAACGGTAGAGACCAACCGAAGGAGAGAGAACGGCAAGTAAATTACAAGCCCCAGAACAAGGACTTGAAAGACCTATGACGCGAAATTAGGGCTTAGCAAAATCTTCTATGCTTCAAGCCAAGATGGCATTATACATGATCGCAGATTGTATTTGCTACATCATGGCCGTCTCTAATAATATATATAGTGCCTCATAGCATAATGGATCTTGAATTATTTAATATGTTATTTTAGCCATATACTCGTATAAGTATATCACGATAATAACGGATCGTTTCGTTCCGATATTCGCAGTTATTCACTGTTATTCTGATTTCCCGGGAGAACCCTAAATGGTCCAGGCCCATTACAAGTAGCTTAAATTTTCGAAATACTGCCAGGTAGTATACTTCATCTACAAAATGAAAAATACATTATAAGTAGTAATTATGTAAGCAATTGGCGTAACATAGTCTCAGTCTCTGCCTACCCCAATGGAAAACAAGCGTGATCATACATATTATGTATGTATGAAATGCTTTAATAAAAGTGTCTTACCACGGGTACCTATGCTACAGTAGAACTTACTTAAATAATTGTAGTGTTTGTTTTGAATTATTTGGAATATTTTATTTACTTCGTTACTCTCGACACACATACAAAGTGTATAACCATAATAATGAGTATGTTGCCCCATCGGCATGGTATACCCTTTTTGGAAAACCACGAAACTGTATTTGTCTCTTCCAAATGGATAGTAAACTAAAGCACTTACTTACCTACCATATATGTAAGTAACGTCTAACAAAATATTTGACATCACCTGTTAAACAAACAATAATTATCACTAACATGATCCATTAGCTTTTAGAGATGTCCGTGTATGTTAAATAATCGGCTCAAAGACTGCTAATGAACTAATGGCGTATCAAACATCCCATACTCTCGGAGCGCCCGGTGCGGGAGCCTTCTCCCCCGGTTCGGTCGGCTCTCTCGGTTAATGGAGCAATGATGGTCCGTCACTCTACATTTGACTAGGCGGCTCTCACTTCGCCACTCAGTACTTACCTAATGCTTGTGAGCCTACATACTACACATACTGACGTAAATGGAAAATTTATTGTTATATATACTTGCTTTTAATATTAAGTATAGCTATGACGCACATGTAGAGTGCCTATTGTTCTATAGGTAGATACTATTTGGGTAATGAAATTTTATACACAGGTATTATGTATTTCTTGCAAAATAAATTGTTAATTTAGAATTGTTATTTTTTCAAGTGGATTTATGAATAGACTTTAACGAGGTTTTTGGCCATCCAGAACTTTCTAAAAACAAAACGTGAGCCCATCTCGGTCATTATTAATAGATATAATAATAATGTTTAAATGTCTCATATATATACTTCTTGAGTATTTTTACGTAACATGAACTTTCACGATTTAAAAGGAAAAACATGTTGTAACAATTTTCTTATTTCATGGCATTTTCTTTGATACGTACATCCGAAAGAATCTCAAATAGTAAAAATCTTTTTAGGCTTATGTCCAGCGTTGAGTGGGTCCACAAATGTCGCTAAAAGGCTGGACGTCATTGTTTATCCGGGCAACATTAGGCGGGTAACCGGACACGCGCGCGCTGAGTGCGCTACAAGTATCCGCTTTCAACTCATTACGGCTCGGACGTGGTGCGTAGGCAGCCAACCCCCTCGCTACCCACTCCCGGCCATCTTTGTCCTTCAATCCCTCTTACAATCTTCGATCCAATTTCGAATACCCATACATCCGTCTAATGTTGGATTCCTCGTTTAATTAGATGACAACATTGGGTGGACCGACGCGACGACGCTCCATTCGCGATTGTTTGCGAGTTTGCGACACTTTTATTTAAAAGTTACGTTCTATTGTTTTTGTTTCATTTATTACATATTATATTGCCAAGCTTTCTTAATTTGTCGCATGCGTATTTCGCTTTGTGTATTTTTCTTACGCAACACAACGAATACTTATTTACATGAATAGCTATAATAACGTTTTATTTTTAGCTACAAATCTGGCGAGTAATATTTGCGCAAACCAATTTCGAGTACAAAAGTTAATCAAGCAGATTTATACCAAATTAACAATAAAGAAGATTGCGACCTCATGTCAGATGTAATCGCAAAATAAAGTGACACAAGTATCTTAATCAAGTGTCCATTCCCGGGAGTTAGAGGCGGCGGAGCTGTCCGTTATGGGCGATTCCGTATAAAAGTGGACTGCCGGCGGGTTGCTCGTCCCGTGCAATAACAGTTTCGACAAATTGAGTCCGCTGACATTGAAGCTGTACGACATTGTAACCGGCTATTAATACACTTACATGTCGCATTAAATTAACCGTATGCAAATCTTTATACGAGATAAAGAGATATACGTGGTCCCCTTTCAAATTAAAGTGTCTGACACTAATCCATTAGTTAAAACAGTCTGCCGTGCCGATTTACAAATGTATGTATGTAGTATAAAATCAATAAAATGTGTCAATTACGAAAAACAAACAGTATTAATAAAATAGTTTGCGAAAGTAATTTTATGAGAAAAATCATGTTGCGAGTGGTAGGGTCGCAGCGAGCTTACCGACCGCAATAACATAACCGTTTGGACAAATTGTGGCTCGCTTGGGCCGGGATTAGCGGCTTTATGGAACAATTCGCGTATAGAATACCATCTCCAGCTTCCTGATAATTGATATCAATGCGCAACGTCCAACTGAGAAAGGAATTAAGCGCTCATTTATCTGTGTTTCTTTTTATTACGTCGCCGCTTGACTCCACGAGGCTAATTGAAGGAAGAATTGGACAGATTGCGCGAATGACTAATCAAATTAAAGGTCACAAACTGTTTACTTTTATTACTAGTGCGAGGTATATTTAGAATATTTATATTAAATAAACCAGTTCGTTTAATAAATTAGTATCTACGTGTTGTTTTTGTTGTCTTTTCTTTTCTTTTAAGTTAGTTTCGTTTTAATAAGTGTATACTTATATGATAATTAAATAAAATAAAACTTTATTATGACACCACCAAAATACACAATCCATCCATCCATCCATCTCAACCCATAAACGTCCCACTGCTGGGCACGGGTCTCCTCCATACATTTAGAGGGATATTAGCCTACTACACCACGCTAAATACAATAAATAATACACAATAAATGAACATAAATAATAATTATAAAATATAATAATACATATATCATATTTATTATTTTTATCACATGATAATAATAATATCTATATTTATATAATGATTAATATTATTTACGTTTATTTATTAAGATATTTAGATAAATATCTTAAGTTTTTAAGATATTTACATAAATAGACGTAAATATATGTATATAGTAGTAGTTAAACATAATTATAAAAGTTTGCTACATCGTGTTTAATTTGGTAAATCAGAAAACTAATCTATTACGAGCAGAAATGTTTGTTTTTATTAGAATCATTTGTAACTTTTTTATACTACTATGAACGCAAACAAGCATAAGACCGGCCTGATGGTAAACAGTTACCGTAGTCTATGGGCAACCAGACTACAACTACGCTTTGCCAATCTTATTAAAATCTTTTACAATGTTATCTCTGCCGCCCTTTCTTTTATAATAAATTTAATTAATAAAATTGATTACACCGCAATCAAACTTCAGCCATTAAATTTTTTCGTTCGTGAACTTTATTTTTGTAATCAGCTAATTTCATTTAAATCTCAAATCAGATAAGTACGTACCTACATTCAAACAGCGAGCGTAAATTAGTTTTTTCTTAACACAAGCCATTCTGAATAGTAAACAAAATGAATGAGCCGCCCTAAGCAAAGTTTAATCCGTTTTTATTACGAAGAAAAGAAGTAATTACTCTACCCTTAACGCTATAGAGGGTTGGAGCCCGAGGTAAAAATTTCCATAGATTTATCATAAGCAAATTAAGTTTATAATTAAAAACAGGAGTTTTGTATAGAAGTCATTTGAATATGTAAATAATATTTAGCATGTTGCATTACAAAAATCGGACTCGTCGACTTTCTTAGACAATGTTATGGTGGTCTTGGATAAAAAATGAAATGAAGACAAGAGGGCACAATACCAGCGAGCAGCCCGCCTCGCTTACCGTGTTAGTTAACACTTTTTTTTTATACTACCAAGGTGGCAAACAAGCATACGGCCCGCCTGATCTCTTTCTCTCAATGCGGCACCTGCTATGCACGTGCCAGGTGTTGGCCTCAAGAAGAATGGGCCTACTGGGACAGGCATGCCTCGAACCAGAGGAATGGCGCGTCCTCATCAAAAATATACTGATACTCATGCAGGAGATATTCATGGACCAGGATGTAGGATGAGCGATAAGGAAGGTGCATGCACAAAAGATCCGAGGTCAAAGTCCTCTGGTCGAAAAGACAGCCCCGTTTCCAAATAACTCTTTGACAGCCAACGTAAGGAGATGCGGAGATAACATATAGGTGCATTAATGCAATTATGTTTCTTCGCATGGGTATAGGAAAAACGTTTTTCTTATCCCAGTGTTATCCAGGACAAAAATCCCTGGGAATACAAACTTTAGGAACGACAACGCGCGAGTGATTTCTCTGGCATTGATAAGCTAAGTGTTTATAAAGGCTACGGTAACTGTTAACCATCAGACAACTGACAGATCGTATGCTTATGTGTTCCCTGAGTCTTAAAAATCTGTATTTTAATATAGCTATGATTACATTTGAGAAAGTTGGATATAGTTGTCATAGATGTGTGGAAGATCTTTGTCTAGCAGTTGCACAATAATTACATTGGTTAAAAAATAAAGTTTTGTTGAATACGAAGATTAAAATGGTTAGAATATCATAAGGAAATATATCGATTTATAGGGAATGTGTCGAAGGACGTATGGAGGAGTGGGTAATTTGTTATAGAGGTGGTGGAGGGGCACGCGCCGCCCCCGCAATTATCCTCCTCTCAGCGCTCTAATTATTCCATTAGCTGAGCAAATAATGATAAATCAACTGATTAATAGTTATTTTAATCAATAATACCTACACTCAGCAAGCTGATTGTTATTGAAGTACAGAATATTGATCAAATGTAAATACGATTTGTTTTCATTGTGTATAAAAATAATATGGCATCACCATCACCTCATCCACTTTTTCAATTAGATTTTGTAAAGAATTCATTTGCTGCTTCAGGGTTGTCCGTAATCAAAAAGAGCAAAGTAAAAGTAGTGACATCTGCACACATAGCACTCTAACAAGTGGTTTGAAAAAAGGAAATATTCGCATATTCTGTGGGTCCATTCTTTGACGGTCACCATTTTAATTGAATCACTTTTTCTGTGGTTGTGCGTTACCATATACCAAGAGTCCAAGGTGCGCCGCAAGTTTTGTGTAGATACCGATTTATCACGACGATCGGGGAGGCTCTTTTCTTGCACCTCTTTCATACAACTTAAACACTTGACGCAGAAGAACACTTTCATTTCGAGTGACTGTTTTATCACTTCATCAAGATACCAATGAAATCAATTTAAAGCCATTAAGGCCGAGCGGACTCACCTAAGAGTCCCTAAAAGTCCTGAAGGCGGGCGTCCCTGCCGCCCGTCTCGTTCGCTTGTGCCCGTTTATAAACGGTTTTATTGCTTTCGGAGCAACCGAACATTATTAAACTTTTCCAATTTCGATTTATCACGTAGCTGTCGGAATTTAATACCGCCCTACCTTCGGCGGAGGCGATCGCCCGCCGCGTGATTACAATACACGTCGTTAATAATACGAGTTGAGTGCGGTGGTGGTTTGAGAGAGATGAGCTGACTCTGTACTCCGACTTCGACGTACGGGAGTTTGGCACAGCCCTTCCCGACTGCCCCGGCTGACACATAACAACCCTAACAATCATAACGCCTTTGTAATTTCAACTTGTCATAACTATTTCTATATTAAGGAACCGTTTGGAATAGGAGTATGGCTACGGATATTGGGTGTGAACGATGTTGAAAATTAGTTTAGTTTAGTTTAAAGATTGTCTTGAAGGAAATTTCACTGTTTTAAATTTATTTAACGTCTGTATATTTCTTTTAATCTAGCTGCTTTTTTGTTAGGTATATTAGTTGTGGATATAAAACGAATAGTCTAGTGGTTTGTGACTCTGACTGCTTAGCTTACTGAAGTCATGGGTTCGTTTCCCTGCCAGGACATATTATTGTGATGAGCATGATTCCTTGTTCTGTGTTTGGGTGTAATTTATCTATAATAACAAGCTGACCCGGCGAACTTCGTACCGCCATATATTTATTTCCTTTTTATTTTCTTCTATACAAACCTTGTCCTGACAATAACAAACACAAAAAAAATCCTATCTGTATTAAGTTGCTTTTGAAAGAGAAATAAATATCATTATTATTATTCAAGATTAATCAATATGCAAACAACCCTAAAAATAATAAAAGAAACATATCAATAGATAGTTTAATAAGTAAGTATGTATATATACTTTACATATTTGCAAATATCAACGGAATAAAGTCTCTATATCGGCTTGGGTTAAAATTATGAAGCTAAAACTGTAGGTTATTGAAAACGTGACGTACATTTACATGGGTTAGCATCTAAGTATGAGATTTCATGCGGAGATATATGAAATAGGTTGAATATAAAGTGATATTAGATACAAATTGGAAAGATTTATTAATACAGACAAAAGAAAAAAGATAATAAACGTATAAAGAAAGATATAATCCGATATTAGTGGAATATTTACTTTGAGATTGAATACTTAAGAGAGTAAGGGTATCTTATAAGTGAGTAAGCTTAAAAGGACCTTCACCTTAATATAGCCATAGCCAAATAACTACACATAGCAGTGTAGTTGTGTTCCTGCCTATGAGTGGGTACAGGTCTCCATCGCTCATTTAGGGATGTGTTTTGTAAGAAAACTATCCCAGGGTACATCTTAAAGCCCTGGTAAAAAAAAAATTGATCGGCAACACGCAAGTGATGCGTCTGGTAACTGTTTAACATCAGGCGGGCCGTATGATACAGGTCTTCAGTAATCTTTTTCTTGATTCATGTAATAGGAGGCATATTTTATGTTTTTAAAATATTAGCACAATAGTTTTTAAAATAGTCCCACAAATAAGTATAAATATAATAACTGGCCTGTTGGTCTATTCGGGACAATCCCACCCACACACCCACCGCTGTGACTCCTGTAAGCCAGAATAAACAGCAGAGTAACCAACTGATACACCCAGCTTTGACACTCGTGCGTCTCGTGGACAACTAAACCTACTGTCTTGGACCCCGCAACGAATTTAATCAGAAGTAAATAGGAGGAGTTAGAAAGAAAAGTTTCCACTTCCCTCCATAGCAAAGCGGGAGGTAAAATAAATCGGTATAACCAATGAAAAGAAGCACCACGGAGGACCTTAAACTACGGTTGTTGGTCTACGGCCTGTTAGTCTAGTGGTTAGTAGCCGTAGTACGCCGAAGGCCGTGGGTTCGATTCCCTCACGGGATAAATCTTTGTGTCATCCAAAAATGTTTGTTACGAGTCTGGGTGTAATTTATGTCCATGAATTGTATGTTTATAAAGTATGTTCACTGATGCTGGAGGTGTTAGAAAAAAATAACAAGTCAGCGGCCTCCCAAATGATAAGTGGTAAACTCTCATAAACTTCGGCAATGCCAGGGACACAGCCAACCTGCGGCTTACCGTACTTTATGTAATAGTTAGGTACCTAAATTTAGTAAGAAGTTTTAATAATTGAGATTGTGTAATACACTGTGGCTAAAAAAACAATGCTGTTTTACTGTTTTTCATATCTAGATGTGTAAAATAAGGTTTTAATAAATTGGCAGTGTTATAATAAAAAAAGAAGAAAAAAAACAACAATATGTATTAAATAGGATGTGTTTGTGTGTGTGTGTGTGTGTGGTGAGCGTCGGCGATCGCGGACGACGGCCGGCGCGGTGCAATCTACTCACATTCATAGCGCCAATCAAGCACCGACCCACTGCCATCCGCGCCCCTTAGCTACCCCGCCCTGGTGCGTATTCTGTGCAACAAATTATATAAAATAAGAAAAATAATAAAAGAGAGGTAGGGCACCATACTTGCGAGCAAGCCCGACTGGGACAGAACCTCCACCTTACAGAAGACCACAGTCAAATGACTACACTAAGCGGTGTAGTTGTGTTCCTGTGTGTAAAAACAGGTCTCCAGTGATCATTTAGAGATGCGTTTTGAGAGAAACGTTTTCCTATCCCAGGGATACTCCATCTGTACAAAAATGGGCAGGCAACAAGTAAATGATATCAAGTAAGTAGTACCTACCTAGGTATAAAAAAAACTAACTAAGTCCAACCAACATGTCCATCCAAAGGTGGCCTATTAGAAATTGCTATTATATTGATTTCATCTACTTTTCCTTCTTTTTACTTCTAGGCAAAGGGTAACTAACCGCTTTCCTCCTTTGCCATTTCCAGAGACATAGTACATACTACCAAAATTTCCATGGTTTTTCACCTAAGCTTCTATGCTTTGGAAAACTCAGCCCTAGTAAGAGATCACGGCAGGGCAATCAGAACCACTTGATAAAATAATTAGAACTTTTTCGCAAAACATACATTTGTAAGTAGTAGATAACAGGGCGTTACGGGATCGTGACGTCACAAGACAGCAGCGATTAACACTTTGAAGGACAGTGAACGCCTATAGACGCCATAAAAAAATAAAAATAAAAATGATTTATTTCCATTAACTCAACTTAATCTAATTACAAGATTGTTGGAGCACTCCCTTTAGGCATAACATTGCCTGTGTTAGGAGGCCCCGCTCTTCCACATTTCAGGTAACTACTGATTAAACAATTTTTATTTATTTCGTTTGAAAATTAAACTATTATATTGTACTAAAGTAACATGCTGGCGTGCGTATGTATGTATGTGTGTGTGTGTGTCTGTGTGTGTGTGTGTGTGTGTGTGTCTGTGTGTGTGTGTGTGTGTGTGTGTGTGTGTGTGTGTGTCTGTGTGTGTGTGTGTGTGTGTGTGTGTGTGTGTGTAAGTGAGTGTTCGTGCATGTGTGCGTGTCTGTATGAGATTCAGTGAGAGAGTTTATGATAATATTGCCATAAGAGATTCAGTTTCATCGTAAGTTAGTTGTTTTAACCACTTTATTAGAGCTTCCTTACAATCGTACTTATTCATTGGGTAGATGTGTAACAATTTATTTATTTTATTGTAAAGGAAGGCGGATTGTCTGGTATACTGCTGGCGTGCAAATGTGCTTTTAATAGGGTGGTAAGGAGCCACGGAGTAGCATCTTCTTTTATTAAGTAAATCATGATCAAATTTAAGAGTAGTGTGTAGTTTTAATAAGGTAAATAAAATATATAATTTTCGAACAGAAAGCAAGTTACAGAATATATATAGGTCGGTCGTAGGAAAACGGAAAGGTTTAAAATGCATTACTTTCAGAAGTGACCTTTGCGCCCTTTCGAGTTCCAAAAATTTGGTTTTTGATGCTCCACCCCACACCGGAATGCAGTAAACTAACACAGACTGAGCTAGGGCAACATAAATTTTATTAATAATTTCTTTAGTGGTAACGTGACGTAAAATTTTAAAACGCCATGACAATAAAACATCTATTGTGTCTACATGACTGTCCGCGAAAGTGTTAAAATGCTTGTTAAAATCATTATTTATCAAGCAATTTAGTTTTCATATTTACTTTTCGACTTAATTTTGCATTATTTAATTTTAAAACAAAAAATAATAACATTTTGGTTCCTAGTACAAAAAGAATTCAAACAGAAAATTCCTAATTTCCCAACAATCAAAGTTTATACTAGAAAGTATTACTTACAATGCGATCAAATGAATCTTAATACCTTGTAATTGAAACTCAGTAACACAGTAGGTACAGCAATTAACGTATTTTGCATTAAAAGGCTAACAAGCAAAGTTGAAGACATCTTGTTAGAATCGACCGATATTAATGAGGCTGAGTTATTAAAACTCTTTAGACTTATATCTAGTTAACTGTTCCTTAAGTATGACAAAATTTCTTGTAATAAGTTAAATTGGGAATTTGTATCTTGCCTGACCTGGAGGTCTTTAAATAGACTTCGTACTCTGGAAGAAAAAGAACATAGATTAAAATAATAATATCTTGGGATACACACACGGCCATCTGATCCCAAACTAGGCAGAATCTATTCTAAGTAACCAAACAACTGGTAAATATACTAATTATAATAAAAGCAACTAATACAGATATGATTATGGGCACGGATCTTCTCTCCTCTGTCAAGAGATTAATATATTTTTAAATATATACATAGGCAGATATATGATTAACACAATAGATTGCCAGTCTCTTCCTACTATTACTTACAACTCGACACCGATTTTAATAACTAAAACCGTCAAGAATTTGGGTGTTCTTATGGACACAAATCTCTCTTGGGATAATCACATTGCAGAGGTAAGCAGGAGGGTGTTCTGCTCGTTTCAGTCACTCAAGCGGCTTCAGAAATTCTTGCCGTTTCAAACTAAAGTTACTCTTGCCCAGTCCCTTCTATTACCACTTCTAGACTATGCGGATGTCTGTTTCCTTGATGCTAAGGAGGAACACCTCAATAAGCTTGAACGACTGCAGAATTTGGGTATCCGCTTCATTTTCGGCTTGCGTAAATATGACCACGTCTCCGAATTTCGTAGGGAATTGAGGTGGTTACCTATTCGGCAGCGTCGAGACTCTCACATTCTCTCTCTTCTTTATTCTGTCCTATATAGTCCTAATTCACCTTCATACTTGAGAGAACGTTTCGAATTCCTAGTACCTCGAGGTAAACCCTGTCGCTCTTCCTCTTCCCTTTTACTTCGTACTCCTTCTCATAGTTCCAGCCGATACGACGGCTCTTTTACTGTACAAGCGGTAAGGTTATGGAACTCTCTTCCTCATAGGGTACGTGACAGCTCTTCTTTGGATGTCTTTAGGAGAAGAACAAGAGAACATTTTCTCTCTAAAGAATATTCGTAGTAGATGTATTATATTGTATGTAAGTATTAGTATTTTTAATTATACATATGTATATATTATATTAAGTATATATGTAGTCATAGTATGTATGTTTATAAAAGTATACGCTATGTATACAATATTATTAGTTAGATTTTGTGTTTTTACTTTTTTTCTTCTATTTTCTCCTTCTGTTGTACACTTCATAATGCTCTTATACTCTTATACAATGTTTCCTCTAACACTATTGGTTTGCTGTAAGAAAACTCAATATTGAGTTAAGATCGCCTTTGTACATGTCTTTTGTTAAGTGTTTTGTTTTGTAACTATAATTTGTGTGCAATAAAGAATTAAAGATAGGTAATTATCAAACATAAATTATATACAAACTCTATTTCTCATCCCAGGCTTTGCTATCCAGTTCCAGTGTCACATTTTTTTAAACACAATTTGGTAACTTCATCATCATCTCAGCCAAAAGACGTCCACCGCTGGCCTCCTCCGATGATTTCCACAGCATTCCGTCCTGAGTTGACCTTATTCACCCTAATTTACCTTTTATTTATCGTATTGCAATTTAGGCTTATCACGCCAAAGAAGTAAATAAACACTGGCAAAATAAAAACAAACACCTAACGTCGCACTAGTTTCAGAATACGTCCCTGTACTCAGAGCTCACGTACGATCGCTCGTAAGTTCAATGGAGGTGTTGATTAAAAATATTTCCCATGTGCGGGCGGATAAAGCCCAATTGGGCCGGCAATCAACCGCCCGCGCCCCGTGCTCCGTCTGCTGCTAATCATGCGCGCTACTTGCTCAGCTTATTGCACACAAGCTTTTCTCCTTGGTTCTCTTTATACACATTACACAGGTGCCGTGAAGACAAAAGAATTGGATTAGAGCTTAGTTGTTGAGTTGAAATGGTTCGTGGTATTGCGATTGGGTAAGCTTAACATGATGCTTGCAATTCGTCACATTGGACGTATTTTTACTTACGCTGCAGCGCTGTACGGAATAAGTGGAAATTATTGCCCTGGAGTAAAAGAAGTTTAAAGTTTATTTTGTAAATACTGGAGAGCACTACGTGAGACACTAAATGAACAGTCGCGTTGAGCAGTAAAGATCCCAACAGATCTGAATACCATATATGAATGTCAAATACCATAACTGACCTGTTGATCAGTTGGGGTGTTTTTCGCTCTCGTTTTGTGAAATATTAATAAATTAATTCTTGACATAAATTTATTAATTATATGCCAACGACCTTGAGTATTAAAATAGTCATCGTCGATCTGCATAGAAATGAAAGAGAAGCAAATAGTACAACTGAGTCAGCGCACCGCTGAATTTAAGTACAGAATTGAAAAAAATCTATTTAATAGTAATAGTAATAATAGTTTATTTCCAAATAAAATTCGTGGGTTAAGAACCAGACTAGCGTAAGGGCAAAAAATCAAAAAAATTTTTTTTTCAAAATTCGCTTTTTTAATCCCTATATTTTTATGTGCCAAAATACTGGAGCGATATAATGTGTAGATTGCTTAGTAC
Source organism: Trisateles emortualis (assembly GCA_947095525.1). Lineage (NCBI taxonomy): Eukaryota > Metazoa > Arthropoda > Insecta > Lepidoptera > Erebidae > Trisateles > Trisateles emortualis. Next base: position 10,075,743 of record OX352736.1, on the reverse strand, counting down.
AAATATAACGTATCAAAAAAATATATTATTGTTTGCTGCCAAAATGAAGTGTTTCTACTTACAATAATCTTGACATTATTTTGTCAAAAAAGTTACGAGCACAACGATCGAAACTCGATTTACAGAGCGAATAGGACACCGAAGTTGACTTGAAAGTAACAGCTGAAATAACGTATTTTGTCATACGATTTTAACGCAGAAAATTTGATTATTTAACCTAAGTTTGTTACGAGCCAAATAAACTTAAAGTTACCGTTACTGCTTATGGGACCTTGTATCGTGCGCTTTCGTGATTTATTTCCGTGCCAAATAACGTAAAGGTGTGATACGCTACTATGGCACTCAATAATTAAAGTAATGCAATCAGTTTTTATGTCAATAATAGTGTAAAAGCTATATACGTTCTTTTAGCACGTAATTAATCTCTGTTGACCTGATTCACTTTCCTGTTTAACACTACCGTACGTTAATTTGTCACCAAAAAGTTTAAGTAGGCCCAGCCAAAACCCTGAAAAATCTGAGAAATCCTGAAATTTCTAGACAGTACGTCAAAGACCACATTAACTCTTTTCCGCGCATGCCAGCTCACTATGTTAGAAAAGACACCACTTTGACCAAGACCTTAATGTCACAAAGATGTACGAACTTTATGTTGATGAAGTACAAGGAAGATGAGGTGGCACGTGTCAAAATAAACATGTACCGCGATATTTTAAAGAAAGATTTTAATATTGGTTTCCATAAGCCGCGGAAAGATATGTGCGATGAATGTTTTGCATATGATAGCATGAATGATGAAGAGAAAGAAGATAAAAAATGTGAACATGAAGCTCATTTACAGAGAAAAGTCCAAGCGAGAAGACATGGAGATGAAGCTAAAAAACTTGCTCTGGATGATGAAATTTATTTGTCATATTCCAACCCCAGTCTTCCAAAAAAATCTTTTCTAAACGAAGGCAGCCTGTGTATAACTGTACTTTACTAGATTTTGCCAAAGAAAAGAGGGAAGTAACATGTAATTGCTGGAATGAAGGTGTTGGTAATAAAGGTGCTTACGAGGTTGGATCATCTTTGTTCAAATATATGACAGATAAAGCAGATGGTAAACCGATTACTTTTATGTCTGATACCTGCGCGAGCCAGTGCCGAAATATGTATATTTCTGCCTTGATGTTGTATTGCGTGACTTTTTTGGATATACCGGAAATAAATCAAAAATATTTTGAACCTGGTCACAGTCAAATGGAAGTTGACAACATTCACGCTACTATCTGTATAGTTTGCCAAGAAAAATGTACAAATTTTTTAATCCGTCCAGTTACTACACTATTATTAGAACTGCATCAAGAAGAAATCCTTACAAAGTACAAGAAATGGGACAGGAAGATTTTTTGATTTAAAGAAACTGAAAACTGGTATGATTAAGAACTGTAAAATCGATACTGATGAGGAGACTGTGAATTGGTTAAAAATTAAATGGCTTCAATATCGCAAGGACGACCCAGAACATATTTATTTTAAATATGATTTGGACAGTGACAACTTCAAAAAAATTAAGGTATTTAGAAGGGGCAAAAGAGCATCCTCCTCGAGAGTAATTTTGCAAAAAGCTTACAATGGTACAATAGCTATATCAGCAGATAAGTACAACGATTTGCAAGAACTGTGTCGATCTGGAATTATTCCTTCAACATATCACGATTTTTACAACCATTTGCAGGTTGATCACGAATAATTATTTTTAATTTCATTTTTATAGTAGCCATGTGAAATTATTAGTTTTAGAAGATTTTTTTACTATTTTTAAGATCACATTAACGGAAGTAACGTTGCATTCCACACATTATTAAATTTATGTAACAGCCAAAATGACGTATGTCAACCATTTTTTGAAAATTAAACTTTATTAAAATAAAAACGTTTTTTGATTACCCAAATAGTTACATTATTTTGTAGCCAATAAATAAAGCTTTATTATTAGTAAAAATCAGATATCTAACTACTATAGAGTTTGCCATAAAAGAGCTACAAGATAACGATAGGTAAATTTGAGTTGTTTTTTGGCTTTCCTGTATAGTTGGCGTTTTGCCCTTACGCTAGTCTGGTTCTTTACCCACGAATTACAATCCACATTATAATTAGGTAATACATATGAAATTGTATATAATTATATTATTTTACTAAATAAGTAGTGGCATAATTAAAAATATAAAACAGCAATATTTTTAAACATGTTAGGTATAATCAGCTAATATCTCTAATATTACCAATAAAATAAATAAACAAGAGTTTTTATGAAATATTTTAGGGGATGCCTTTGGCATCATTTTTATGTATGTTTTTTATAGTTAGGCAAAGACAACTATATTGTCGTTAGTGTTGTGAAGAACAACATATTATAATATGACTTTTATTGTACCTAATAAATAAAACTGATTTTTCTAAAAAATCTATTAAGTTATTTAGCTGTTATCAGCGCCTTAATACCAGAAGTATATTATTTTATTCTCAATTTAATTATATAATCTAGTCCAACTATCTTAATTCTCACTAGTAGTAACGTTTAGGTCTCGAAATACTTTAAAGCAAAAATGTATCTAATGAATGACTGCGTTGAAAGCATTCGAATGTTTGTCATTGCCAAAAATGTTCGGCATGAACAAAGCGTGCTTGTGGCTGACAAAAACAAACGCTTTCCATTCTTGGACTGCATTTAATTGGATAGCTATCTTGAGTGCGTCTGCTATCTATATATAAGTACCCTACCTATATTTACCTTTTATCCCTGTCCTTACCATTAATATAAATGAGAAAGTAACTGTATATCAATCTCTTGCCGTTTCATGTTTTTTTTATACTACTTGTGTGTCAAACAAGCATACGGATGCCTGATGTTAAGCAGTTACTGTAGCCTATGGACGCTTGTAATACGAGGTATGGTACCATTTTTGGACACCAGGGCATTAAGATGACATATCCCTGGAATAGGAAAAGGTTTCTGTCAAAACTTATTCCTAAATGAGCGCTGGAGACCTGTACTCACACACAGGAACACAACTACACCGCTGTGTGTAGTTGTTTGGCTGTGATCTTCTGTAAGGTGGAGGTCCTTCCCCAGTCGGGCTCACTCGCTAGCATGTTGCCCTATCTCTTTTAACACATTGTTTACTTTTCTTTTTATCCACGCGGGCAACATCTAGTTTTATCTCAGCACAATATCATCCTAAGGACAGATACGTCAGTTTGCTAATTTTGATCCGAACATTTATAAAAGCAAACCATTATGATGGATATGTGAGTTGTCCCAAGATTAATATTATTATATTGTCACTGGTGAGTCTCGTGAGTCTATACTATGGTAAAAACTTTATTTTTCGGCAATTAATTTATTCATGATTCAGAGAATTTAATATATTCATGGGATACACTATACGGAGGTTAATTAAGACATATTTTTGTTTCACGTACAATATTTTGCAGGTAGTCAATATGAACCCAATTTACGTTTAACGCAATTAAAGGAATAAAATGCAAATAATTTTATGGGAAACTTGTCTAAAATTGCATCGTTAGTTTTGTGGTTGTTGATTACGATGGTTGAACACGAGGTCGCAGGTAGGGCCAGAAATAGGAATTGGGTTTTACTGTCAACAAATTCACAATTAATCTCAGAAATTTGTTAATCGGTGGTGTTTACACCTCTGAGCCTCCAAAAACATGACCGGTGAGAGATCGGTCCCATCTCTTACCAGTCGTGTCGGCTTTCCGACACATCGAACTACCAGCACGGGTGTTTAAGCACACTGTTGAGCATTATATAATCCTGTACAGTCAGTAAATCTCATTTGGGATTGGCAGAAGTGACTAAAATCGGCCAACGAGAATATAAGCAAACATCATGTTAATTACACAGTATATGCAATTATTGGTTCGAACTGCTTTATTTTTTGTTAAAAACAGTTGCTTAATTGGACTTTCTCAATCGGTAGGAGGTCTCAACAAATTTGATGATCTACCGTTTTGTTTAACAGAACAAGTTCGTTAAGATTTTAATGAAGAATGGTTTTTTTTGTAAGTATTTAAGTAGGTAATCAAAACGTGGTTGTGTATGAAATGAAGAATTTACTTTTTGCAATTAGCCGCATTTACAAATCTGTTTACCATCTTATCTTTTCATACACGCAGTGGATCATGTGGTCTCTAAAGCTCAGTTACCAATGAGCTTTTAAATAAACGCGAATGTTTTTCTTTTCCAGGGATACTATGATCCAAAAAGACGTAAAGGATCAAGAAATAGATGCCGCGACTCCATGGAATAAGAAAGAAAAAGAAAAGGCACTACAGAAAGACATGGACAACCGACTCCAGATGATGAGATACACTTTTGAATAGAAGAAGAAGTTTTCCTATCCCAGAAATATCCCATTATGAAACAAAATGTTTCAAAATTTTGAATCGGCAAAACACAAGTGATGCCTAGTATTGAAGGGCAACAAAAACCCTCAATGCAATTTAAAGTATAACAACTAAGAAATGTCGATGTAATGTCTAGTAAATGAATTTACACTAAGACGTGCAGTAACCAGCTATGTAGGTAGAGCTGTAATTCCTTATCCAGACACCTTACTACCAACAATCGTTTCTTACAAGAATGATGACAGCACCGTCGGAGTCTAAGCAGGATGGCTTTCTTTGTTTTTTCCCATTGATCTAAATTCATCAGAGAGCGTGCACATTTGCGCTTGTCTCTTGCGCACAAATGTCGCGCGCGGTACGGATTCCGAGCTTTTTGCGCGCCATACTGTCTAACAAGATTGAAATAACTGCTCGCCTTTGAACAGTGGATTTGATTACTTCAAAGAATGAAACAAGATTAAGACTAAAAGATGAATTGCGTTAATTGTTATTTTATTTTTTCGCCGATTTTGTTTTTTGTCTCTACTTGTATATTTATTGGAAAAAGGAATTTGTTTGATTCACCAGTAAAGAGGATACCAACGATAATGTTGTAAAGCAAGTTGCCAACATTTGTAATAAATTGAAGTTTTATTTTATTTATATATATGTTTTAAATTTTAAAAAAATCAAACGGACTACACTGCTAAAAATGTGTCAAAAAACATAGACAAAATATTAAAGAAATAAGATCGGTATCTATGAAACCTCTTTATGAGCGTCGCCAATTACAATATGGTTTGTTTGTTGACAACTGATATTATTTATCAGAAAGAAAAGATAACTTATTAGTGAGCAAATGCAATTGGAGAACCAACCAGCTTTCTCCACCTTACTGAGGATCACAACCAAACAACGAAGAGTACTACACAATAGTGTAGTTGTGTTCCTGTGCGTTTGTTTGTTACATGTCCTGCGAAGTTGGCTATCTCCGCTGAGATTAGCCGCGGTCGTGACCGAAATCGGTTTAGTGAATTATTACATGGGGATCTAATTAAGCTGACGAAACGTTGGTTTGCGTACCCCTTCGGGGGAAAACGCGTAATGCAATCTTATGTTAATTAAGTACAAATAAAACGTAAAAGGGATTATTTATCATTTTAATCGTTGATCATTATTATTGGTGTTTTCTTTGTGGTTTTGACCATTCAAATACTTTAATGACACCCAGTTACCGTACAATTTTGTACCACCAGAGGCACCTTGCAAAAAATCGTTTTTTTTAGGTATAATCTTACTCCACGCATTTGTATAGTAGGATCGGAGCGAGGCGAGCCGTTATCCAACAGCTAGGTATATACCTGTTGCAGAGCACAGTTGTCACAACCCTACGTGATTAGGAACCGTTTATTTTATTGAAGCACCCACTTATTGTTGATGCCGACCGTTTTTGCCCTTCCATTCCCATCTCGAGTGCGTCCGCGCAGCCGTGCCACGTTTTATCGCCGCATTCACCGCACTAACGTCCGATTTAATTAGAAACTCCTGCATTTCGACTGCAGTCTGCAGCCCACTTTTTATTAAATTCGAGTTGTTTAAGTGGAAACAGAAACGTTGGTAAATAGCTCCACAAGCGTCGTTTAGACTCGTCCGTATTTAATATTACACACTCCTTTATGCAAGCAAAAAGCGTTTGCAGAACTACTAAGCTCATGAAATAAAATTCATAATGACGTTTGTGTTTATAGAGTGAACTGGGAATACTTTAGTTACAAAATTATGAATAGGTACTTCCCTAAATAAGTGGCGCAGCGGTAGGCTAACTTGTAACACATGAGGTATAAGTTCGGTGTCTGCACATACTTCCCATTAGTGAATTTCATTTTGTGGAATTTATACGTAAGTACTAATCTATTCCATCAGATAACATTTTCAAATTCAAATTCAAATTGTTTATTTTACAGATAATAACAATACATACATTAATGTACATCTGTTATTTGTCTCAATAAATAAATAACTATGAAGTAAAACATCGTGAGGAAACCACATGTCTAAAAAGAAATTCTAAGAGCACGTCAGATCCATCAAACTGCATAGGGCTTGTGTGTGTTAAGGTCTAAACCCTAGTCTCTGCTCTCTTAATAGAAGAGAGAGAGAGAGAGAGAGAGAGAGAGAGAGAGAGAGAGAGAGAGAGAGAAGACGGGTCCCGTCTCCAGCCGTAAGTTGCTGTTAAACATATTATTAAATACTTAACTTCACCGTTAGTAGAGTGTGTAAATTATTTGATTGGGGCACCTATGTCCATGGCATGTAGTGTATCTACTTTGCAATGTGATTAAGCGAAACGTCCATACTGAGCGGCGCGTTCAGTTTTGTTCCCATTTTATTGTGCATACCTACTTGCTTTTTTTACTTTTACTTTTTTTACCATAAAAGAATACTTGGATGAAAAATAATAATCTATTTCTAAGACTTTCCTATACACGTGTGACATAATTTAATTTTATAATAGCTATTTAACATTCTATAATATGCATAATATTTGACTGATAATGAATTTCCTATAAAACTTGACATTCTAAAATATTAATTTGACAAACATTTCTCTATAAAATCTGACATTTTAAATTATATATCTGACATACATATTTCTATTTTAATTCTTATATATAGCAAAACTTCATTTTAACTTCTAAAATTTATAATAACTAACTCAAACTATAATTATTCAATTTATTTGACAACAATATCTCTACAAAAAAAATTAAAAAATATTATTAATTAATAAAATTTAGTAAAATCCGTCACAGTACATTTCATAATGATAGAATAAGCGCCATCTTCCTCTCTCCTATTATACCGACTATGCTGTGCCCGACAGGGTCCATGATTGTTACATAATTATAAGATACCATCTGTTATACATTGTGGAAGCAATAAACGATTGAGTATTGAGTATTGCTTATAGATTAGTATGGATGCGATGGATAATACTGAACGTATTTATACAGAAAGAGTTTCCGTGCGCTAGTGCGATATCCACGTCATTCTTACTATTATAATATAATTAATTGGCACTTATAAATTCCACAAAGTAAAAGCATAGTATAAAGAAGAATCTCTCAAAAATAGTGAGGACACTGCCGTAATCTGTCAAAAAAAAACCTGCTAATAGAAATACGGGCTGGCAACGAATGGGTTGCGGCGGCGCGGCGCGGCAGCGTTCGAAGTTTAAAAACCCCCAATGCGTGAGCGCCTTGTTCATGAGCGGTAGATATTTATTCTGACATAATGGCACAGTGTCCGCAATATATAGAGAGAGATTCATCCTTACACTATGGTAAAAGCCACACTTGCCCCCGGGAGCTCATACGTCAAGTCGTTTCAAGTCGTTTACTTTACCACTAGGTTACCACTGCTCTACATTGTCATTCGTCTTATATGCAGATCACATGAAATAACATTAACAAGCGTCCATGGCATGTAGTGTATCTACTTTGCAATGTGATTAAGCGAAATAAACGTTCATCTTATTGAAGCTGCATTATGAGCTCATGGAGAGATTCCTGAGTGTGCTCGTAAGTGTGCGGACGGACGGACAAACGGACGCCAATAAGAGCTGCAATATTGCAGTGGTCAGCGAGTTAATTAAGTCAAAGTCGCTTGGCTAAAGTTAATATCTTTATGTTAATTAAGATCTCGGTAAATAATGGTCATGTATTATGGCTGTTAATTTTCACATCTGTAATTGTTACGTTTTGGGATTATTGATAAATGTTACTCCCACACTGCTGTTAAAAAATGTTTACAGACATTATCTAACACTCAACATTTACTAATAAATGTTAGGAGTTGTTACATTCTGTTTGGAATTGTTTGATGTTTTGAGTGCTTCTACAATTTTGTTTAGAAATTCGGCCGCTGCGACCGAAATCGATGTAGACGGCTACTATTATGGAGGTTAATCTATGAAACAAATTAGGAGAAGTAGGGCTCCATTCAAGGAAGCAAGTCAGACTGAGGAAGGAGCTCTACTTTACAGAGGACCACGCAAACTGCAAACATAAACTCACACATAATTACAATACTTCGAGTAGTTATTTGACTGTGGTCTTCTATAAAAGGTGAAGGTCCTTCCCCTGACTTGCTCGCGTATGCCTCACCTCACTTGGACATTAACGGACCAGGAATACCGATGCTAATAATAACAAGTCTAGAAACTGCCTTATATCTACATTCACAGCTCATTGAATGTGGTTATTAGAGAGCAATGTATAAGTGAGAAGTCCTTTCACCATATATGGGGTACAATTCCAAGTCTCAGGCAATTTACTGAGAATTTTTGTACACATACATTAGCACCTAGACAAGGAACAAAATAAATATATACTTGTGGAATCAACTTTACGGTTGTTTAGACAGGTTTAAATACCATTAAGATAGTGAGAATGAGTTTGATAGATAAAAATATGGGTAGTACGAGTATAGTTTTAAACTAGATATTTTTTGTATATCTTTACATACTACAGAATGTAAAAATGGTACTTATGTAATCGGTGTACAATAAAGAGTTTTCTATCTTTATATCCATACTAATTTTATAAATGTGAAAGTTTTTGGGAATAGATGGATGGATGGATGTTTGTTACTCTTTCACGTAACAACTACTGAACGGATCTGGATGAAATTTGGCACAGCGAAAAGCGACTTGGTTTAGTAGTAGACTAGCTGTTGCCGGTTGCGCAAAAAGTAGCATATGTGTTATTTGAGACCAGAATCTATCTCTGATACCTATCTCTGATAGATTATGGTCTCGAATAACACATAGGCTACTTTTTGCAGCGATAACCGACATCCACGCGGGCGGAGCCGCGTGCAACAGCTAATCTACTATAAAACCAAGTCGCTTTTCGCTGTACGTCAAACTTTTTATTCTCTGGGTCGATTGACTTGAAAAAGAGTATGTGTACCAATCTCTTTAATTAAAATGATGAGACTCACATCACAGTTTTTTCAAATCTTCTCCTAACAGAGTCCAATAGGGTGTAGTGCATGAGAGGGAGTGCGTAGATTGCGAATATTTACCTTTTAGTAAGTAGGTAGGTATTTACATCAAATAATACATTGTATGGCCCACTATGACCACCCAAGTTGGCATTAAGTAAAAATATGTTGTTTATTACCTACGTTATACAAAATTGTCAAAAGACCACCAACATAAAGATAAGTAGTAAGCATGTAGGTATACTTAAAACATCCAATTGCGGACGATTCTAAAATGAGTCCAATCATACCATTAAAAATACATATACACAGCAAGGATATTCATTTTTATGACTAATAAATTTTGGCATAAAATAAAAAGATAAGGGGGACATTTTCGAGCTCGTTCTTTCGATTTTAACGATTTCACTTCTGGATCCATAATATAAGTGATTTAATTAACAATAAAAATAATATAATGACGTATTTTATGACTGACAACGAATAAGTAATGTTTCATTGAATTATTCATAATTTGGGATTAGCGGTTTATGTGATTTGTTTGTTGAGAGGTCTCGGTTACGAATAAATTGTCTTCAAAGGTGAGCTTTATTAGATATCACCACCCCTACTAATGTCATGAATGTGAGAGTAGCTCTGTATGTTTGTGGCATTTTGACGACTAAACGGGTAAATAAGGCTGGTCTCTTGGGTAAGAAAATAAAAGTCAGGTAGATTCCTCAGTACCTACTACTCAATTCTTTCAAAAGGATTTTTGAAAATTCTCTTTATTGTAAGTACTTACGTTTGTTTAATCTCCCGGAGCACAGGGCTTTTTCCAAAGTGATAAATATAAGTAAAATATTAATAATAATAAGTAAAATATGTATACATAAATATAATAAATATTTGTATTTATTATATTTATATACATTTTACTACTACGGCTGAACAGATTTAAATTAAATAAGGCAAGGAACCGTTGTGCGGATCATGATGGGGGGATTTAACATAATCACCACGCTTAGCTGGAGCAGAAAGGTTCTAGAATGGCGACCATGAACTGGAAGACGAAGCGTGGGCAGGCCTCCAACAAGGTGAACTGACGACCTGGTAAAGGTTGCGAGCAACCGATGGAGAAGGCCGGTTCAGGATCGAGAGTTGTAGTAGGAAGTAGATGGTATTCTGGGGAACGGCATGGGGTACTTTGCGATACCTACTACATTTATTTATTTTGCGATAGCCGAAATCCGCAGGCAGAGCCGCAGACAACATTTAGTAATTAACTGTATCACTATGTGGGTTAGGTGATAGGTAAATATTTAAGAAGAATGGGTAATGGCGATCACCTGTCATTTTGTTATTAATTACGTAAGACATTGACGTCAATGTAGCCATTAGCTATTAGTTGATAATCTATTGTGTTGTTGTTTACCTAAAGATCTTTGTGTAAGCAGACATTTAAAGGTAGATTCATATTAAGCTGTCTGCACATATATTTTTTTTCCTTTTTTAGTAGACAAAATAAAATTAAAAAATGTACTTATAAAAAACATTGTCAATACCTATAACATTTGTAGGTTGCCCTCGATTGCCTTGGGATTCCATCATCAGATCCTGGCTTGGTGCAAATAGGACCACCTCAACAGTATACTCTTTCAAATAAAATAAGAATTTTGAGAATCGGTCCACAAGTGGGGAGATATCGGTAAACATACATAAAAATACATACAGTCGATCATAGAACCTCCTCCTTTTTTAAAGTCGGTTAAAAATAGGACGCACCGTGCTTACATACTACTCAGGTGGTAAACAAGCATGCAGCCCTGTATCCCTCCCTATCTGATGGTAAGCAGTTACCGTAGTCTATAGATGCTTACAGCCTACACACCAGTGGTATCACTCGCGCGTTGCATTTATCTTAATCTTTTAACTCTTTCTTAAAGAACCTCATGCTACGAGTATAATCTTTCGGGAAATTTAAGACGCAATTGGCACATCGAGTAATATGAATCCACCTTAATACTTATGTATCAAATTATTATAGGTCTTGTTAAGGCTGTCCTTCATAAAGACAGCCAGGGCACTTTGATCCTTTTGTGATCTTTTGTTTATCATATAAGTATTCAATGATATAGTTTATCTTCTGGCTATTTTATTTTAGAGATAGATACCTACTATTAGGTATAAGATCGTATACACACTATGATTTATTGCATAAAAACATACCACGATACAATCGCGATGCAATTGCTTTACAGTTCGTAACTGTCAACCTTAGCACATAACACGACTTTTAGTTAATATTTAACTTGCAATGTTTATATCAACTCATTCAAGTAAAATTTGAACCGTTTCCCTATATCTTATCAAGCTGAAATTCGGCATACTTATGCCACTTTGGTGACAATGTAATATTATTGAGTATATACCATGGAGCTGATCTGATGATGTAGTCTGAAGTACCCATATGAACTCCGCAACGAAACAAGAGAGTCCAGCTATTGGATTTGCCTTGACAAGTACTATATGTCTAGGTGTAAAAATATATTTTTGAATTAGGTATAAACTCATGGATCGATAAAAACGCAAAACATAGTTGTCATCCTTTACATACTAAGGCTTTTTGCATCGATTATGAAATCACCAATTTATCGATTCCCCGTAGCTCTGATTATGTCATCTGTTCACTTAGTGGGAGGTCGATCCATAGGGTTATGACGATACAGAAATATGAGTGTATTTATTTAATATGTCATATGGTTTTTCTTCGTTGAAATTGGTGTGACGCTGTGACGAATACGAAATCGGTCTGGCGTACTATGTATTACCATAATTATGTGCATTTCCCAAAAGGGAAATTAACTGCATCATCATCTATTTAAATGGCGGGAATTTGAGCGTTGGTGTTTAAGTGAGTGGGGTCAAATCAAGACTGGGTAAAGCGAAGAGCCTCGGTCATCGCGCTCACTCAGTTTCCTTTATAGCGCTCACTCTCTTACGGAAGTGCTTTACGACGATAGGCATAGAGAGGACATACCAATCATTATATTCAAGTAAAGCATTTCGCTTTTTTTCGAGAACAACGTGTATATGAAAAAAACAATTATCAAATATACACACCTAACATATCCTTGTATAAGAATATTTTAGGTGCCGTTATTGAATAAATACTTTTTCTGATATGTCACTGTCAACGACGATTCAGGTAGTGGGAAAGTAACCGACATATAACACATAATTTGTGAGTTCGATCCTAGACGGCAGAACCGATGTGGATTTTACTTTGTGGAATTCATACGTACCTACTAATAAAATGACTTCCCAACAAAAACAATGAGAGGAAACCTATTTATCTTGAAAAATATTTTAAAGGCATGCTTGACCCACCAACCTGCATTCATTAAAGCAAAACCCTCTCTGCTTACTTGATAGAGAAGAAAAAACTCGTGCAGTGGGACAAAAATATAGGGATTAGATTTATTCTGATGTATATAAGCTAAACAAATTTTAATAGGTGATAAAAGTTATCAATGCGAACAGCCTAATGGCTATTGCTATAAAGCCATTACTACCGTTGTAATTGAAAACTGTTTCACTAAAAAAACTAAAAGCAAAGGTATTTTAGTGAACACCGAAAATTGTGTTTTACATTTTAGCAAAATTGTTACTCACGTAGCAGAAGGATGGGATTTATTATTTTTGTTTTTATTTGTTACGGATTTATGTGAACATACAATTAATTGAACGATATTTCCTGGCTGTATTCGTATCAACTAGAATGTTATTACCCTTATGGGTAAAAAACGTAACTATCTATTAATTAAATGAACTGGCTTAGGCGTAATAATATATGCCTTACCAACAATATCAACTGGAAACGTGCTCAATGTGATATCACATCACCAATCCCTGGTAAAATATTTTTTATGGTCCTGCGAGTGATGCTCCAGGTATTGCAAAAAGGCCATTGCATCTAATATTATTAACATTGCATCTAAAGGCTACGATTAATGCTGAACATAAGTTTTGTAGTACAAAAAGTAATATTCATTGACGGCGTATCCATACGAATCCAAAATACCGCAGCAATACTTTTAATGGATCTTGTGAGTTTTTGCCTTTATTTATACGTTACGATGTGCGCATAATGGATCAGCAGACGAACACTTAGTAGATATGTGATACTCGTATATTATTGGCATTCTACTCGATTCGCGGAATAAAAACACTCGTAATCGATACAATGTTTTGAGAAGCCCTCGTTTCATGTACTTAGAATTAATAAACGAGTTAAGTTTTTATATTAGATACTCGGCTCGGAAACGGTTCTATCAAATTACCAAGAAATGTGAATGAAGTATGAAAATATACACCTCTATTACCTCTATGTTATTAAGTTTTTTAGGGCTAAGAACTTTGATGGTAGCTACCGGTTGAAGGAGAATTTAATAAAAATTAATATCGCACAAAACTGGCGTATCTTAAGTAATGTCACTGAGCAAATTTTGAACCTTGGCTTTTAAGAATAAGATGTAAATTGCAAAACCTACAATTAACTTCAACTTAAGTCATTTTTCTACTGTGGGTGCGATATCTTGATGTAATTAGTAACTTAGAGAAAATTTGTATTTATATAAAAATACCGCTCGCTCGCAGTAAAGAACATTACAATATAAAAAATAGTTTCCACATATTCCTCAGTAAGCCATACTAAAGTAGTAAACGTTCAGTCCAACCAGCCGTCATTAAAGTTAGACAATTCCCCCAGGAATGGTCATTTAGTGAATACTTGTGATGACACGGTACAGTTACTCGTAAGTATTCTAAACGCACGTACGATACATGTCGCGGTGTAAAAACAATTAAAGTTGCACAATGAAAGCTACAGAGTGCTAAGCGCCAGCCCATTGTGTTGCCAGAGTATTAATCGAATAACTCGGACGGGTTAGGGCGCGCTCTACAATACCGTGTAGCGTGGAATATTATTTTATTTTTGATAGATAATTTGGTGTTGCCTTTATTAAAATTAAAATTGCCTTTGATCATTGACTGGCCTGATGGTCTAGTAGTTGCTAGTAGTTAGTGACCACGCTAATTGCTAAGCCGGAGGTCGTGGGTTCAATCTTTGTGTAATGAGTACGATTGTTTGTTTTATCTCTGGGTGTAATTGTTCTATGATATGTATGTAGTTAGGAAAACATTTAATAAGCATGTCTAGCAATTGTTTGGTTGCCATAGTACGGGCGTTGCTTTGATTGCTTTGCTTTGCTGACCAAATGGTCGTGTGAAAGTTGTCCCAAGGTGCCTACATTAGAAATATGTACTACTCCTTACTAAGTTTAAAAATATATCGAACAGTTTATATTATATTCAAGTCTACTAGAATTGCTTATTTCTTTTATTGGAAAAAGTATTCGAAGAAAGTTGTACATGTTATAGGTATAAGTAGTAGTTTATAAAACTTATTACCTTGAAATTACAATATTGGTTTGGTTTATAGTTTGAAATCGTCAGTAATGTGGTTGGATTGAATAATATAATTTATTTTATAGGTTAAAGTAATAATTCTGTATTATGTATGCGGACGTACCAGTAGGTAATGACTAGTGTCGGATGTAGCGTGTTGATACAGAGCGCAGCCTCTGTCGGATAGGTCGGCCCAAGTGAGTTAATTAACTGGGAGCGTGTAAGGCGACGCTCACGGCCGCTCTAATTGCGCGATTATTCCTCCGCGACGCCTAACTGCTGGATGAAATTTAATTAAAGTTTGTTGTTCAAATAGATTTAATTAAAGTAATGTTGTAGCGAGTGGCGCGCCGACGTCGACGACGCCGAGCCGCGCGGCTCAATCCGCGTGAGTGCTGCGCAACTTTTCTAATTCATTACTTCTGAAAGCGTTCCCGTGATGCCGAGCACTCTTAATAATTTGTATTGTGTAGTTATAGTCGTTCTAGCGGCTCTTGAGAACACTCGTATCGCTCCGCCCCGCACCCGGACAGCGCGCGGTCGTCGGCGGCCGGACGACACTTTGATATCTCGACCGTCTCATGAGTAGCCACCCAATTACACTAATGGATACGTACGATTTCGACATTACACAAATGAAATCGAACACTGTGATCTAAGCATTAACCTGGCTATCACATATAGATACCACTCTATCGATTGAATTATTCATAAATTAAAATTAAACAACTGGTAGATATTTATCCATTAGCGAGGCGGTAGTGCCGTTGAAAATTACATCGAAATGGTCTTTCGAATACAAATGTATCGTTAAAAGCCACATTAAGATAAAAGCCTGTACTCCATAACTGTGATTAATTATTAATAGTATTGTCAATTAAGATGGAATAGCATTCGGAAGACCTGAAAATAGGGAATGTTGATCTATCCAAAAATAACAGTCGTTGCGACGATTCGCGGCAGTAAGCGAGGAACGATGTTCGCGTCAATTACTGCTAATGGAAAACTTAAATTATGATAAAAGCTAAAGAGCTGACGGCGGATGCGTGTCCGTCCGCATCTCCTCTAGCTAATGATGAGCCTGTCTCTTCCCTCTTAGTGGTCTTGTACTACTACGTAATTATATATACCTATACATGCATATCTAGTAACTGCACGCGATAGAGTTGACATTATCTATCTGCCTGCGTTTATAATGTCATACCTTATAACATTAATTAATTGAGTATCACATTACAAAGTTTACACGCAACTACATATTATGTTATTTTCACAATTAATTAGTGTTATTTTTATACAAACATGTTATGGTATTCGCAGTTTAAGTGTGTATTATTGTCTAAGAATTACACATACGTTCAATGTGTCTATTATAGATCATCGTCATCTTGCGGGTCATATGCATAGGTATGAGGTGTATAACTTCGGAAATGTACTGCTATAACGCTTTGTATCGTGATGCATCAGAACGGAATTCGAGTAATTAGTTACATATATTATGTAATGTTAAAGTGTGTTATGATGCCTTCTGTTAGATGAATGAATTCAATGCCATACTGATACGTTATGAGGTGTCACAATAGCAGGATCATAGCAGAAACTGAATAATTAATTTAATTACAAGAAAATTGAAGTCAAATCTTGAAAATGGATATTAATTTTTTTTTGTTGTAAAATATCCTATCATGATTTTTCTATCTTCAATTCCCTTGTCTGATCCACAACCCAACCCCTATATTAAATGAATGAGATTCAAATATACAAATCTCAAAAAGAGAAACGGGGGTGTACATGTCTAGTGCAGGCGTTGAGCGGTCCCGTCCGAGGCACCGTCACCGTCGTCCCACAAAAGCTCTCTGTCGGACAGCTTTCAACCGATTACTCGCGACGCGGACCCTAATTTGATTGCCGCTCGCCATCAATTACCTCACGACCACCGCACCATTTTATTTACCGTTCTGGCTTTTCGTACGATCTCCAAACGATTTTATTTATTTATTTATCGAATATAGTACCTACTAATGCAATAAATATCTATATTATACTTATTATAAGATTTATTGTATTCTGAATAGAGTTAATTTGGTACTCATTACTTAATATACCGATTATGTACATACAATCACACCTGTGTCATAAAGAGAATAGGTAGAGACTACTAATGAATATGGTAAGCCACTATAAAAGCGGGAAAGCTTGACTGGGGAAGTCTTACAAAAGACCACAGGGTTTTAGGTAAGAATAATATTTTTTCACGTCAATGTCGACAAATCAACTACATACTTTTAGATGTGGCCGAATGAAGCTGTACCTACCTTATATATATATTTCGAAACGCATGTATATTATAGATAACACCGAGACGCAAAACAAATACCTAATCATACCTACTCATCACACAAAGAATTGTCTTAGATGGTATTTGAACCTCTGACTAGTAGTTAGGTCACTCACTAGGTACTAAACCAACAAGCTGGCTAGTACACATTAAACCTTACACAGCAGATATTTATTGAAATAATTATTGAAACTCGTTTTGAAAGCCTGACGTTGTCACCCCGTTTTGGAATACGCGAAGCAATCGCTGTATGGCGAGCGTGATGTAAATAAAGAGTGGATTGCGTTGCGTTGTCTGTCAGTCAATTTCCTTGATGAACTCACAATTACGGAAATTGGAAGCGTCGCCGCCGCCGCCGCCCAACGCCGCCCGCGCGCTGACGTCGCCACTCACTGCCTGGTCACCCCTACCAACATACTCTCAATACCACACGTCTTTACATGTCAAATTTTACACATACATAAATTTATTTTAAGCCTCGAGTGACTCAATTTACAAAGAAAAAATCTCGTGCGACATAACTAAAAATTAATTAAATGTTACACTCACAACGGTTGGTTGACTCGATGTCAATTAAAGTCTTACGACAAGGAGCTCATTTCAAAAGGTTTACTAATGAGAAGCATATGGGGCTTACGTCTCGGAACCAGTATGTGTCGTATTCTTTTTGTCAGGGCAGGGTATAGTCGCAAACGCTCAGCGACTGCCAGTATCCTTATTGAAATCTTTACTGGCCTCATTGTTCTATTCTCAATTTGGGCGTCCTTGCAAGTTTACGCATCTCTTTCACGAGTAAATTGCTCTGCTCCGTCGGAGGAGTCATAAAGAAAATTGCTATACAGTTGATAAATAATTTATCTGAAAGCCCGCCCCAGTCACCGAAACGCGCCCCGGGTAGCATTGCGTCTACTGCTACCTAATATTACTTTCCTTTTGTACAATTTTGCAACAGGGCCGTTCGCACGTTCCCTTGCTTTTATGGGCAATAAGTGGAACGCAATTATATTTATGGCGAAGGAATGGTTAGAAAACTAATTTTAGCGAGTATTATTTTATGTTACATAGGTTAATCCATCCAACAAAAGTGTGATTATATTAACTTGACGTAGTTTATTATCATTGAATAAAGTAATTTACTAAATGGCCGAAATTAAAGGTGACATTTTGTAAAGGGCAAATTTCTCCCTCAATAAAATGCTGTACGTAATGATTAATCAGGGTGAACATTGTCCATTGTAATGGTAATGAAGGTGATGACGTAGTACTAATTGGGAAAGTTAGATATTCAGTATCTTGTGCGGTGGCGGTGGCTAATTAGTGTGCGGCCTCTCATTACTCGAGTTGGCTTTAATTACCCGCGCGAACAAACTTAATATGGCGTTTGAATCAACGTATCGTCCGTCTGATCTGGGAGAGTATTTTTGTGTTATCTGAAAATACTTGTAAGAACATCAGAGACTAATTGGATGCTACAAAGTATAATAATAATAAATTGCCTCAGTAAGAACTCTTTAGGAAATAATAAAAAGCCAAGTATCCACTAAAAGACTTATGTTTACAATTTATTTGTATAATATTTTTCTCATTGCAGAACAAGGATTTTGTATAGTGTTATATAATTATATATTAAGTACCATAATAGCCTACAAACACTTTTTCATACATAGGTTTTCCCAAAAGACTATAGCATGGAGTTCTTCAAGAAAGGAGTTATATGGTTTTTAAAGGGTCGGCGACGCGTCAGTGACACCCATGGTGTTGCAAACGTCCATAGCCTACGGTAACTGCTTACCACCAGGTGGGCGCCGTATGCTTGTTTGTCACCTTGGTAGTATAAAAAAAAAACAATCCCTACTAATATCATAAGCAAAGTCTCCTATAACTGTCGATTAACTGGCATCCAATTTGGCAAATGTAATTTTAAGAAACAGTTGATAAGAGTTCGATTTTTATCCAATACAAATCTTTGCGTGATGAGATTCTTGTAGCCTAAGTGTAATTTACCTATATAATTAGCGAAATGCCCTCGCTGCGCTTCGAGTTTTTCTGAATTTGTCTATTATAACATGAATGTATTATATATATAAACCTGCCTCTTGAATCATTCTATCTATTGCTAAAGCTGTACTAAAATCCGTTGCATAGTTTAAAAGGTTTAAGTGTATAGGCAGCAAGAATGATTTTGTTTTACATACTATGTAAAGTTGCTTGGTATGTAAGTACAGACATTGCTTAGTTTAGGATCAGATGGCTATATGTGAGTATATGTTAAAAATTTCCAAGTTTGCCTGAAATTAACCGCACCTGTTACTGAATAACCTCCTCCGTAGTTGTGAGCAGTTGAATCATTTTATACTGTCCCGCTAAGGATGAATAACGCAACTAAATGAAATGTATTTCGGGAAAAAGGCGTCTACAGACATGGATATTAGATGCGTTTTCCCGTATACTGTGTCATGTAGTTGCGTCGTTTTTTCTGAGCAGGTCAGGGCAGTATAAAATGATTCAAATCTGCAGCTTTCTACACTTTTTGTCACTAAACTTTCATCTCAATTTAATGTCAATAATTGCAGCGAAATTAATGTCAAAAATAAGTAATTTTGAAAATCAATTTGAAAAAAACAAAATCGAAAGGTAATTATTAAAAAGGCCACTTTAAGCTTGACCTGTGGTGATTAAATGAAAATTAAAGAAGTAAAATGGTAATTTTGTGGCTGTGCCACTGATATTTAAACAGTAATTAACATTTTGTCCGACAGGAAATGGGAAAGTTTTAAAAATGGCAAACTACTTAAAGCTACCTAACAACAAAATGATTATCTACTTAATAATAATAATTTATTTGTTGTCTTTAAAAAGATACAATATAATATGTAGTTAGGTTCCCTAGTCCCTACACTACGATTCCCTGTGTCGTGGGGACTAGTCTCCTTCAATCAATTAAGCAAAAATTTATATTCTTTTATGTCCCAATGTGAATGTAAGTGTGAGTAGGTTAGTGAGAGAAATGGTGAGAAGTTTGTGTTAATTATTAACACATTAATATTTATCAAAAAAGCGTTAAAATTGAATGGCTTGTAAAAGTACGATTAAACATTAGTAAGCATTTTAATAGATAATATACTTAGACATTTAAGTAATTAGGCAGAGACATGACTACTGTTTTAGGACGTCACATTCCTTTAACGCCAGAATATCTAACATTTAGTTTACTTACGTTTTTTTTATTCTACCAAGGTGGCAAACAAGCATCCGGCCCGCCTAATAGTAAGCAGTTACCGTAGCCTATGAACGTTTACAACACCAGGGGTGTCACGCAAGCGTTGCCATCCCCTTAAAAACCTTATAACTCCTTTCTTGATCTACATCTTTTGTTATTAAAATTTTATCTTTATCTGCTTCATATTTCTTTGAAGCACAACACTAGGGGACAGGCTTTGTGTTACAAAGAACTTAACAAATAAACAATTAACGGACACAAAGTACACCTATACTCCGTACAGCTATTTCTGTATAACACAAATTTTGTACCTTGTGAGGAACGAACCATATTAATATATAATATAATAGTATATTTCACATAGCATAGATACTGTGACGTTTAACATTTAAAGATAAATATCAATGTAAATAAAAATCTATCGATGGAATACTCTAGGCTCTTGATCATTCAAATTACCAATTGGTTAGAGATTGATTCAATTATTTTCTTACATCTTTATCGTAAAATGTTAAACGTCACAGTACCCATGCTATGTGAAATTGACTATAGTAAAATGGCAAGGTAATACACTTACTCCACTGAACCAACCATGCACTCGATTATAGTTAGGCAATATTATTAACTACAAAGGTGTATTACAGTGGAGTGTTAAGCCACCCATGTGGTTGTTTATTCAGCTGTATTAATGAACAGTCAGGTGGATTACATGGCACACGAAACGTGTATTAATTAGAGAGATGCATGTCTCGCTCGGAGCTGGCAGACATGACGCTACGTATTACCGGATAGAACATGCTACTGTAGACGAACCTTTTTATTAATAGATTCGTTATAATAAAGAATAAGTAAGTACACTTATTTCTATGAGGTACATAGAAATAAAAAGTATTACATAAAAAAAATACACGATTATATTTTTATTAGATAAGATGAAAAAGAATATTCATTATTTATCTTACAAACTGCATCCACTTAGGTACGTTTTTGTTTAATCACATATTATAATATATGTATGTATATCTAAATACTTGTAAGTGTTATATCGAATTCAATGTGTTTGTTTTAAAAAATACAATCTATTTTTTTTTATAGTTAATAAAGAGCATTTTCGAAGAAAACTTACATTCTCTGCCTATCCCTGCGATGCAGTCTGATTCAGCAACGCAGTTTTTTTTAATGAATTCCGATTGAATTTCGTCCACCGGGCAATCTCTTATTAATGTAAATCAGATTTCTGATATCGTATTCCGCTGTCAATCACCATTTAATAACCAAACACCTAATATAATTGTATAATCTATTCATTAGTATGTTAACTATCTAGTTATCTCTAGTATGGACACATCCTGGCACGGTCTGCATTAATAGTCAATAAACAGAAGTCTCCGGTGCCGACTCAGTAACACGTCAGTTGACAGCACACCAGTGAAATCAATTAGGTTCATTTGTGAACTGTTCCAATAAATACTGCTATCGTTAATTAGAATCAATCGTGGATTGCGTCCGAGACTATTCTGAAATCAGTTTGCTTCGTGTGGGCGGACGACTATATAGTGACAGCAATTGGCTTATTAACGCTCGTAATAATAAATTGAATGCAAATCTAGGATCAGTGTTGTTGTATTTTGATTTCAAAATTATTCTATACAGCTGTCATTTTTGATAAACTCTTTAATAGGCAGTGATAGCCTTATAGCGCTTAGAGGAAACTCGTGTAGTAACCAAATTTCCCATACTTACTTTACGCGAACTGTAAAATGTATAGCAGAAGTCTAAGTAGCCCTAAAAATAAACCCATCCCTAAATAAATTAGTAAATTGATAGAAGGAACTAAATCATTTTCCAAGATCTTGCAGTGGAGATATGTACTTATTCAAGCAAAGGAACACTACGACAACCCCGTGCGTACCTAGTTCTTTGACTGTGGTCTTCTGTAAGGCAGAGGACCTTCGCCAGTCATGGAGGCTAGCTTGTAGGGAGTCCTACCTCTCTTAAAACTCTTCGGCATTTTTCTTCAACGTTCAACCTTAAAAATAGCGACCGTATTTAGACCACTGGACGAAACAATTATGCATAGAAATGTGATTATTTCGATATTATCTATAAAGCTAAGAATTTAACAAAACGCAATTACGTTCAGTATCTTGAATAAATCTATTGTCTCTTTGTATTGCATTTATTAATGATTGATTTACGTGTTTGAGTTGGACAATAATATTTGCAATTGATTGCCGATAAATAATTTCTATTAGACAGATTAAAACGACGGCAAATAGTGGCATAGATTAAGTCACAAATGATAGAAATAAACCAATAAACTTTAGGTTTTACTTGTTACTTGTTAGCAGAGCTACTATATCCAATTGTCAATCGTTTCTTGAGAACAATTTACAGTCACAAAAAGTGAAGGTTCGTTATAAAGACATACAAGCAGCCTATTCAGTTACCATAAAGTGTCTTTTCCGAAAATAGTCTTGAAGTGGCGTCGACGCCGCGGTAGGATTTTTTACAAAGACAAAATACTTAATGCATAATGCAGTAGTTTCAAATCTAATTATGGGAAAATCCACATGACTTTACAAAAATAAAGAGGCATGTCTGATTCACCAACCCGGATTAGACCAAGGACTTCTTAATCTACACAAGATTAAGAAGAAGAAACTAATAGAGAGCACTTATTTCATGGTAGTCAGCGGCTTCAGTGTTTCCTTCGCTTGACAAAGTCCATGAGTGGCGGTTAATTTTTTTTCTCTTTTTTAAAGTCAGCTCCCACACTAGGGAACAAGCCCAGTGTCGCGGGGGACTTTAAAAACATAGACACAAATTTAATTGCGAACAAATCTACGGTTTGATAAAATTCTACGCAAACGATTTTGAGCCGGAGTTTTAATGATCAGTCCGCCTCAACAACAATTACTTATTAAGAAAATCCACAAAAAACTTATTAGATTATACTAACAAATATGATTGTAATTACTACCTTACTCGTGTGCGACGGTGGTGCAAACGTCGATTAATCTTTCGATTTGCATCGATTTGAATACTGATTGGAATTATACGAGTAGCGTTAGTCGAATCGAGAGTCGAGTGCAATCGGCCAGTCACGCCCCGGGCGTATTTACAACATGTTTTCCACGACAGCTTTACAACTTCGTCCCGCTTTAATATTTAATTTATTAATTAATACATGTGTTATAAAAAACCTAATAAATATTGTTATAAATTGAAGTTTAAATTTGGTTGTAACTAAAATTTCATCATCCTATTAATTTATAACTTCTTTATGCTATTAGTTTTGTAACACAGTGGGTAATTTATTTTGAGATGATTTGTTTGATTTTAATAGCATTAACTTTTTTAACACCGCCCTAGGCGAACAACCAAGTAGTGCGTGCTTAGAATAATGTACAAGTAATGTGCTAATCAGGGCCAAATTTAAAGTACCCAGAACCGACGTTCATGTATGAAGAGGTTAATGAATGTAGAGGAAGCGAAAGAAGTATGTATGGATCAAAACAACTGTGTGGCGTACTATAGTTTCTGCTAACCCCTCTGCTATTGATATGAAAGTAGGTATGTATACAAATTTAACTCCTATTTAGCAATCGAACAATCAGCATGTTTAAAGCGATTGGTATAGGCAATCTCCTAATTCGCGACATAACAACTGTCATCTCTCATCTACATTCAGTCCTTCCCAGAAACCACCGCCACCTTGCTGGGTGCTGTCTCACCACGTTCACGGTCACAAATTACACCCAGACTCGGAACTACCATTTGTGAATCACACCATTGTTTTGTCCTGTTTGGAGATCGAATCCAAAACACGCCGCAATTTGCTAGGTAACTACATAAGCTAAGCATCCATGCAGTCAAATTTTCAAACTGCTAAATATCTTTCTTTACACTTTTTACTGTTAAGTATTTTTAAAAAGATGTGTAAGTATATCAATCTCAATTTAATACATATACAAACAAACATAACACCACATTTATAGCTAATTTAACACTAAAATGTTTTATAGCCTTACGTTTATAACATGAGCATGGAAACAGTCTCATTTCTCGACAAGTAATCGAGACGAGATGGGATGTAAACTTCGACCAATAATAACTTTAGACGGGCCCTTAGTATTTTGTTCTTTATTTCTTGTAAAACAACTCTCGCTTTAGGATGTTCTCTAGTGTTAACAAAGGCGGCTTGCAAGGACCTGTGTCGCGTGTAATTTGCTAACATACAATCCACGGACATAAAAATACACTAAGACTCGGAGATACCTACTTCATACAAAATTCTGACATAGCAAGATGTGGGGACGCGCAAAAACATGCTCCTGGTGTTGCAAGCGTTCATAGGCCACGGTAACTGCTTACCATCAGGCGGACTATTTACCTATGTATGTCACCGTAGTTGTATTGAAGGAGAACCCACAACACTTGGCGAAGTGACTATGCACCTCATCCATTAGACCACACGTACAGTGTAAGCCTTCCTAACCATTCTAAGACAACAAAGTAGCACAATTTAGTGCCTATTTTGTAGGGAGTTGGTTTATTAGTAGTGTTTATTGTACACACACACACGAAGAAAGACATAATTGTCGTTTTATAGATATTGTTACATTCTAATACATACAACTGCAGTGGTTAAGGTAACCTCGTCATTTAGACTGTATCAAGTGTTGTGGGTTCGATTTACACATGGGCCGAATGTTTATCGTTGTATTTTTGTTGAATTCTCGTACTTTTAATCCCCTCGACTTGCTCCTTAGTGTGGTAGTTGATCAATATCATTACTGTCAGTGTATCGCAACCCACTGCTGGACATAGGCCTCTAGCAAGATAAAATGAAGAATAGAAGAAAATGCAAGCCCTTTAGCAAGAACTTCGGCTACAGAAATTTCCTTTTATAATAATACTTTTATTATAAAATACGGCCTATCGAATAGAAAAAAAAATTAACTTACTTATAGCACGGGTACGGTCTTCTCTCCTTAGGCCTTAATTCATACACGCTGGCCTAATGCGGGTTGGTGAAACAGACAAATCTTTAGAATTTCTTCCAAGACATGTGGGTTTCCTCACAATGTATTCCTTCATCATTAGCAAATGGTAAATCATGTGATTACTACATATGAATTCCACAAAGTGAAATTCACATTGATACCACCACCCGGGATCGAACTTAAACCTCTTGCGTGCAAGTCGGTTACTTCCCAACTCGGCTACCACTGTAGCATCGAATTCTAAAATTACCTACATTTGTTTTATTCAAGAAATGACTAGAAATGGCCCGTCTATATTTATTACTTGGTCGAAAATGAGAAAGCCTTCAACGTTATCTGTAATTAGGATCGAGTGCCGGAAGTGTACGTCGAAACACTGGGAATATCCTCTCTGTTCCCGTCTTTCCCGTCTGTCCCACTATTTCCCGGCGAGTGTTGCTCAGTCTGATAACTAATTAGTCATACAAGGATTATACGATAGCTATGCAATACGATTCATTAAAATTCAATGAAGATTTATACGATACTAAAGTAAGTGATTGATCGTAACTGTATTAATACGTTTATTTAATTTATTTTTAATTTTACGACTAAATAATTATACCGGTATAATAGGTAGGTATGCATACTCTAAGTTGACTGTCCTAAAGGTTGACTGCTGAACCAGAGGCTGGTTTGATTTCCTCCTAAAACAAATTTTAATCTTTGTGTGAGAAGCATAATATTGTAGACTGCACGTGTTGTCTAGTGAATAAGATGTCACCTCGCCAACAACAGCGCTAGGTGATGTGAGTTCGATTCCCACACGGGACAAAAATACGACAAGAAAAACACAAGTGTTCAATTGTTGTGCTGAGTCTAGGTGTACTCTCTTGACTGCCTTGGTGGTCCAGTGGTCGCAGCATGCGCCTGCTTGTATGCACGAGGTTGTGGTTTCGACACAAAACAAAACTTTGTGTGACCCACAAAGAGTTGTTCTGAGTCTGGGTGTAATTTGTGTCCATTATTTGTATGTTTGTAAAGTCCCCTGCGACACAGAGCTTGTTCTCTAGTGCGGGTATTGTCTTTTAAAAAAAAAACTTTCGAGTCCGTGAATGATTTATTTTAAATATACCCCTAGAGCAGAAGTTCTCTTTGAAATTAAAATAAATATTATTTGTTCTGTAATTTGTTTACAGTAAATATGTATAAATTTTGAAATAGATATAAGTATATTTACCAGTTGTCTAGTTGTAGGACAGGCTCTGTCTATAGTCAATTTCACATAGCATGGGTTCTGTGACGTGTGACATTTAAAGATAAATATCAATGAAAATTAAAGACGATTAAATTAAAACCTATCGATTGAATACGCTCTGTGTGGGCTCTTGATCATGCGATTAGCCAATTGGTTAGAGATTGATTCAATCATTTTCTTTCATCTTCATCGTAAAATGTTAAACGTCACAGTACCCATACTATGTGAAATGGACTATAGTTAGAAATCATGTGATGGTCGTTTGTAAGTTGTCCACAAGATATTATTATATCATTAATATTCGTTTAGGGTAGCGCCTTAATATGGTCCTCGACTCGCTTCACTAGTGAAATTATTAGTACACGTGTCATTATTAAGAGACCGGAGCTGATCAGCCGAGCTTAATCCAGACTTGACAGACAGCTTTGTAAATTAAATTGGCTCTGCACTACCCGTCTCGGTGTATCGCGTTTCCTTAAGGTAGAGTCACACCTAGCGAGTTCGCAGACAATTATTCACTGCGAACATATTGCAGTTGTTAGCTGCCTGTTTGCCAAATGTAGTGGTTTGCGTATTTTAGTCCAAAATCTATTCTTGACCGATATTTTTTTAAATTAAATTAGTTCCGCACTACCCATCAAATTTAACGTCAAAGTTAAATTCAATTATTCATTTAGATCAAATGCATGATACTTATGAGCTTCATAACACAAACACCAGCCTTTTTTTCTATGGCCAATTTACTGAGTAGGAGAAGAATTGGCAAGAAACTCTGAAACGTCTAGGTGTATCGCATTTCTTTAAGTTAAAGTAACACGTAGCGAGTTTGTAGTCAACTATTCGTTGCGTTGTTTGTCACATTGCGAATAGCGAGTTTCACGCAAAATTCTATGGTAGATTGTTCAATCACTCGCCAAAAAATAAAGGAATAGTGAGTCGCAGTATAGAGCATCACCACTCAAGTGATTCAGTCAAATAAAGTATAAATATTTTTGGACAACCCAAGCGTCTAGTAAACATTACATTTTTTTTTTCCATGCAAATTTTGTTGGGATCGCATTCGCAGCGAATATCCTCCTCGACTATATCGCAAGTAGTAGAATTAGTAGTTGTCTAATTAAATGACTTATGCATATTTGTTGTATAGACAATCTTATAAAATACAATCGAACGTTAAAAAAAAGGATATATAGTGATTCGCAGAGAGTAGCATGATACGCTAAGCGAATTCGCTGGCGATTGCTTTCGCAGCGATTTGCCGCCTCGTGTGACTTAACCCTTTATATCCCAAGTAATCGCAAGCCTTGTATAAACTCACCATTAAAACCGGCATCAATTACATTAATTCCATATATGTATCAAGTTAAATAGTGTGACTCCTAGTAGTCTAATTAAATGTCAATGTGCATATTTTCCGTATAAACAATCTTGTAGAATGCGATCGACAGTTAAAAGAAGGATATAGTTAGTATGGATGAAAAACTAATGGCCGTTTCACTTGGACATGTAATACGAGTAGGTAATAATATGTTTTTTGCCTTTAATGTAAAAAAAAGGAATTAATAAGTATGTTTGTGGTATTGTAGCTTTGAAACGAATAGATTGATTTTGATTTGTACTTTAATTTAATTAGTGGTTTTTTCCTTTCTACTTACCTTAAATCTCTTAGTAGGTAAGCAGTTATACGACGTGTGTAATACCTGAAGCATCACTTGCGTGTTGCCAATCCAGAAATTTGAAAAACTTTAACATTTGTGATATCCCTGGAAATATCATCAGTTTCCATTTTCGATAGCGTTAACCTGTCAATCAAAATTCTACAGTAAAAAAAGCATCAAGCTGGAAGCCATAAATAGCTGGAAGTAATAAACATAATCCATCATACCTATATAAAAATGGCTACATCATCTTCTAATCATTAAAAAAACAAGTCTTTCGCCCGAATCAAAAACAAGGTAATTTCTAAGAAAATGCGTTTCTACTGAGCAAGAAGTTCATTAAGTAAAACATAAATCTTGATGAAAATTGCTTCATGGTAAGTAGTAAGATTGGCGCCAACGCCAACGGTGGAACATTGCAGGGCTCTGGGGCCCCACCCGTCGCCAGCTTCAAGTGGCAAAACGTGACCAGTAATAAGAAACAAGTTATTCATTAGTGTTTTGAGAAAAAGTTATTAGTGCCTACAAGACATGTGAGCCGTTTTGCGCATGCGCTTGCATTTTTGTTCGCAATTTTCTGGATCAAAATGCAGATGGGTTAAATTTACATGTAGTTCACAAGGCCCTCGTTACTGACCAGTACATGTTTATCACAACTACCCATAATGATTTTAGTGTTCCTCAAAAACAAAACAGAATCCTTCATAGGATCACTGGTGTGTCTGTCTGTCCGCCTGTCACAACCAATTTCCTCTGAAACTACTAGGCCGATTGAGCGAAAATTGGATACACCTATGTAAGTTGATGACGCAAAAAAATTACGAGTAACGAAAATAAATGAATTGAAGGGTTTGACGATTTAACCACAAACAAATTACGAAACCCGCTCTACGCTAGTTTAACTCGCACTTGTCCACTTTTTTTAGAACAGGATGATATTAAAACGCCTTGTACGTACGTAATTAATTAAAGTCAGTACCGGACTTACGCTAATTAGTTAAAGTCTGACGGATAAAATGGTGTTACTAAAGTAAAGATGTTTTATTATAATAGGTATCTTTTTAAGTAAATGTCTGACCAGAGCCCCTCTAGAAAAGTGGCATAAACGGTAGTCGAATCAAATAGGATAGAAAGCAATTGTATGGAATTTGACTTATGTTTACGATATAGTCGTAATGTCGTAAACTTACGTCTACATAATTTTGCTTTCTATTATTTACTGCTTAATATCAGACGGGCCGCATGATATTAAGCAGTAAAGCAGATAGTAAGAAGTAAGCCTATGGACGCTTGCAATACCGGAGGTATCACTTGCGTGTTACTGTCCCATTTTATTGCACCAGGGCTTTAAGATGGAGTATCCCTGGGTTAACACAACCCAGTCAGGAGAACTAATATCTACTACTAAGGAAACATGATCAGAAACCAGTTTTATCATGTTTATGTAAATGTTTTCGGTTAGTGGAAACGCATGTTAAAAATAAAGAAGTAAATATTCTTTATCGTATAACTTGACCGTTTCATTAATTGACAACATGGTTGTGCAACGTTAATTAACGAGAGAAATTGCACGTTCTGTAATGAGAGTTTTATGACCAACGCTGGGAAGCGCTTCTGAGGCAAGCCTGCAAGACTCATAGTGCAATTTGCTAGCTGTGTTGCGCTTGCAACTAATTAATTAATACCTACATCCTACATACAAATAATTGTGCTATATTTTTGTTATTAATTTAAGAAAATATATTCTTTGTTAGTATATACTTAACTTCAATTAAAAATATATATTTTGTATTTTGTTAACAGTATATACGGAAGAGACTAGATTCTATTACACAGGGAATCCTAGTGTAGGATGTAGGGGTCACCGCATGAACTACATTATATTTGAGACAATAAAACATTTATTTTTATTTATTTACGAGGTTACTTTAAAAGACTAGCGGATCGTAGCCTAATTAAGTTTACGTTTGCACATTGCGCAATTTTTATTCGTTAAGGATTAGACATGCCTTTAAAATATCTTCTAAGACAATATAAGTGTACTCACGGTGTTTTCCTTGACTATGGTAGCAAATGGTATTGATTAGAGCATACATTCTATTAATAAGCTGCTATTTTCATGGGCTCGCCTCTAGACAAGTGGAATAAACGCTAGTAGAATAGAATACAATAACATACAATGTATGGGATTTGACAAAAGTTTACGACACGAATTTATACCACTTGTCTAGATAGGCAGTAGATAGTGGTAGGAATTTTGTGACGCTTAAAGCGGTTTTAATTTGTCTAGTTTGTGCAGGAAAACGCAGCGTAGCACGACCTCCCACTAGGTGGACTGATGATATCATCAGCAGGAAAGCACTGGATGAAGGCAGCTCAGGATCGGCTATTGTGGAGGCATATGAGGCAGGCCTACGTTCAACAGTGGACTGAGATAATGATGATTATGAATGTCTAGTTTTAGTGCTCTTTTGATTAGTCTTATTCTCACTTCATGTCTGGTTTACCGTCTGATTCGTATCGTGTCTTCTGCTACAAACAAATAAATACTTGCCGAACACCTGTAGCTCCTCCGATTTGATTTATCATTAAGCAGCTACGCTACGAGTAGTTCAACGTAAACTGGTCAAAATACATATCGGATATAGGAGAGTCACCGTCGCTACCCGATCCTATTATTCGGCTAACGAAGCCAAGGGTATCCCTTGATTATTAAAACGAACTTGGAACCACCCACGGCGGCGCCTCCCGAGTGTTAATTGGGCCCCCGTAGACAATACTAATAAGGCCCGTCCGCGCCTCTATCTGTCTAATTAAACGCGAAACTTGAGAGTAGCACCCTCGGCGACGAGGGCCTGTTTGCCGAGCCTCCTGAATACACTGTAATAATACCGGCTAAGCGTGTTTGAGTAGCTCTTTTTCGGATCTCTGTAAACCCGCGTTTAATTAGCAGTATTATGCGTTTGAGTGTCGACAACCAGCTTGTTTAATTAAGCTAAGTCAGTAACAACAATCCATTCTCGTTACTGATGCTTTATTTGGCTTTATTAACTATTGTTTATTGTGTATGTTTACGACGTTGTACATACTTCTGTGTCCTTTCGTCTGACAGACGTTGTTCTAAGATTTATACCAAAATGTTTATTATTATGTTTCTCTTTATCACGGGTATTTTCGTATCATTCAAGAAGAATATCTGTGCCTTTAGAAGGCTTACGCACACAGGTCCAACAAGCAGTGGCGCTTAGAGAATTTAAATTTAATTATTATTATGATTCCAAGAAATAAGGCGAATAATACTTGTGCATACTTAATGTGTTAGTACCTATGTAAATAAATTTCGTGTATCTCGGAAACGGCTTTTTATAACGACTGCACTTGGTAAACAATCCCTACTAATATAATAATTGCGAAAGTAACTTTGTCGGTCTCATGCCTTATCGCAATTAAACGGCTGAACAGATCTAAATAAAATTTGGCAAGAAGACACATGGTATCCTGAGGAAGAACATAGGGCATTTTTGTTCTGCGGGAAAAATTATACATTTTTATAGATGTAGTACCTATATATAATAGTATGCTATAATTTTTTGAAGACAATATTTATACGAGTATGTATGTCTATGTTGTAATGAGAAACTTTTCCCCTTCTTTATTAGTTGGCACAACTCTAATACTACATCACTGTAATCTTTACTCTATGGTAGAAAATCTCATTAAAACCACGTCAATTTTTAACAAGTTTTTCTTTTATTTTACTAAAAATAACAGTCTATAATTCACCATCATCTTAGCCGAAAGACTTCGGTCCTCAGCCGCCTATTTCCATCGAGCATCGATGATCGAGCGAGCATCTACCCGCAACCTTTACCAGATCGAAGCCGTCAAAGCCCACGCTGCGTCTTCCAATTCGTGGTCGTCACTTCAGAACTTTTTTGCCCCAAATGTTTATAATTCTATTGCTATTACTGCTACAAGTACTCACTTATACGCAAATTGTTATTACCTTTACATTCATTACCCTTTTGTTGATGTAAGTACTAACATAAATAGTTTATATTAGCACATGTTATTACTGCTTACCCACCTTTCTGTTAAACCATTAAGTTTCCCCTTAATAAGTTAATTACTGTTCGTAGAGTCGAATAATAATTAGATATTTATAATAATGCATTCCAATATAATTGGAAAGCGTTAATTATTTAGAATAGTTATTGGTTAGTAGCTAAACGTAAACTGTCACCGCAGTTAAGCAATGTTTTGAAAGGTTATTCTAGTGATTAGTGATCCCGAACTGCCAAGCTGGACGATTCCTTTTTTAAAGGACTACTCCCGCAGTAGGTAACGAGGCCTATATCGCGAGGAATTTTCAAACAATACACGGACACAAATTACATCCAGGCTTGGAATGAACATTTATAAATCACATAAAGTTTTGTCCCGTGCGGGAGTCCAACCTCGACCTCCGTCTTAGCAGACAGGGTCACTTATCACTAAACCAACAGGTCAGTTAACATTTCATAAGTCAATATTTCCACTTAGGACAAAATATGTTTGTCTATACAACTTAATACTAATATTTTTGTTTTTAACGAATAAAGTCAACAATTTTTGGACTGAATTAAAAAATTGTATCGCCTATAGAAAGCTACATTATCAGTGAGTAACATCCTTACTAATATTATAAATGTGAAAGTTTGTAAGAATGGATGGATGGATGGATGTTTGTTACTTTTTCACGTAAAAACTACTAAACGGATCTGGATGAAATTTGGCATAGAGATAGATAACACATAGGCTACTTTTTGCAGCGATAAATGACATCCACGCGGGCGGAGCCGCGGGCAACAACTAGTAGAATATATTTTATTTTAAAATTAAGGGACTCCCCGGACGTTTCGCTAGTAATTAAAATAATCATAAACGTTACAGTTGTATGTCGCCAATAGATACACGTGCTATTTAAATATAATAAGTGTAGTAGTGAAAGCATACGAGAAACAAGTGAGTTAATAACCTAACTTGGTGTTGCTGCCTGTATATAAATTCCGTCCGACACCGACACAAACCTCGCTTGTAATTATACTAGATAGTGGTGTTATGCACTTAAAACTGCTCCTCATAATAACAGCAGAGTACCTAAGTTTTCCAATAAAGGGGCCGAGTAAAATTTCATAAAATAGTGTTTACTGGACTGTAAATTTTCAAGATGGTGGTTATGTTATATCTATTGTAATATACGTATATCTATGGGTTGATACTATATCTCTATATTTTTGACCGGCCTATTGGTCTAGTGGTTAGCGACCCTGACTGCTAAGACAGAGGTCGAGGGTTCGATTTCTATACAGGACAAAACTTTGTGTGATTCATAATAATTGTTTGTTACGAGTCTGAATGGAAATTGTGGTCGTGCATTCTGCGGTCTAGTGAATCGTTCTATTCCTGACTTCTCGTATATAGGTATACTTATCTCACAAGGTGATAACGTCACACTTTTAAAGAGGAACAAATAGGTGTGCGATAGCTACCTTTTTTTAGCTATGTTAGGCTCCATATAACAGAATCACATGCTTTTTATCGGCCACAATATCATACTCCGAGATGATACTGCGCAGTTTTCATCGGAAATTCCAATACTAGACAACCCAAGAGACAAACTCGGACCCTCTGCATACACATTACCACTGCGCTATCAAGGCAGTCAGTAAAAGTATATTTTTTATAATTATTTACACCATTTCTTTATTAAAATACTTTAACCCTTCACTATACTGTTTCACTGTATGAACTCACGAAACCTTACTAATGGATCATGCGATGCTCCGATTTAAAAACAAAACATTTTATCTGAGAGTCGATTTAGCTAAAACATTACAGATCCGTGTTGGAGTGCAAATGGGAAATGGGATATATATACCTAGGTACGTTGTTATGACTATTCGCCATTTGCTAACAACGATGCATTGTCATTCGACGAAAGATCGATTGGGTTTGATTTGTGCAGACGGATATGCTGGTATCGATTTCGTAGAACTAATTTTCATATTTTCGGCTCAGTATTAATTAGAGCAGTAATCGCCCAACTCATTAAGCTAATAAAGCTCGTATCGTTACAGATTACTAATTTGTATTGAAATTAATCTTATTCGATATTTTTATTCATTTTATTCTGTAACTAGCTGTTGCCGGCGGCTCCGCCCATGTGGATGTCGTTTATCGCTGTAACAAGTAGCCTATGTGTCATTCCAGACCATTATCTATATCTGTGCCAAATTTCATCCAGATCCGTTGAGTAGTTTTTACGTAAAAGAGTAACAAACATACATCCATCCATCCATCTATCCATCCATCCATACTTACAAACTTTCACGTTTATAATATTAGTATAGATAACACGTGATAATTATTCGTTGGTAAAGTAAAGCACCTTAGTATTAGTGTATACATATCATTATACTTTTTGTACATAAATTACTTCGGCTAGGAATATAAGTAAAAGGTCTTAATATAATTCAATTAAAACTGTACCATTCCATTAGTATAAAAAGGTAAAATACCTTTCAAGAACTAAGAGCTGCTACTATATACACTATGGGCATAAATGACAAAGTTTATAAATACTTTTAGTTCCCTTAGTCAAGACTAAGTGCTCCGAAGACCATTACATTGTCCACAATCTTTTTCTGTGACAGAGTAGAATGGGGAGCGAGACAGTATTTATTCAGCATTAGAAAGCTTCTCACTGTTGATGCGTCACTGACATATCCGTTAATGCTTTTTCCATTTTCCCCATCGTCCCCCCACCCTCTTACATTTGGTATGATAGTTTGACCGAAAAGCTGTGTAATCAGTCTATCGTGTTCAATTTGAGTAGCTGTTATTTCGATTGAAGTTTGAAGTATAGAAGATTAGCTGTTGCCTGCGGCTCCGCCCGCGTGGATGTCGGTTATCGCGATAAAAAGTAGCTTACCTATATGCTAATCTAGACTATAATCTATGTATCTCTGTGCCAAATTTCATCCAGATCCATTTAGTAGTTTTTGCGTGAAAGAGTAACAAACATCCATCCATCCATACTTACAAACTTTTGCGTTTATAATATTAGTGGGATATTTTTTCACGTTGATCAAAAACTTCGAATTTCTTAAAGATTTGTTTTAAGTTAATGAGTAAGTAGCAGGAGTAGTGTGCAAAGCTAATCTGTGCTTAATATTATAAATGCGAAAGTTACCCTGTCTGTCTGTTGCTTTTCAACGACTAAATGACTGAACATATTTTAATGAAAATTGGCATGGCATTAGATGGTATCTTGTCAAAGAATATAGAGTACTTTTTAACGCTTTAACCTACATATATCCACGCTGGCAGGGTCGCGGGCAACATCTTATATTAGAAATTTAATAAATAACACCCAAACAAAACAAATAATGCTTTTCACACAATGATTTGTTTAGGCCGGTAATCGAACCCACGTCCATCAACTTAGTAGTCAGGATCACTAACCACTAGACCAACAGGCTATTAATGTTGTTAACTAATTATAAAAGTTTAATTGAACGAAAGGAAATACTTAGGTTATTAAAACCTAACTATCTTGTATTTGCGAACTTTTAATGTTAAGAAGCGTCCTCAGGCTACCAACTTGTCCTGAACACTGTTACCAAGAAATTTTGGTGTGTCATTTGTAGATTAATTATGGTTAAATATTTTTACGAGAAAATATACAGAGTAACTGACTAGTGCAGTTACTCTGTATATTTTTTTATAGGTTGTTGGCTGATGATTTTTATAGTTGTATTATATTTTTTTTAATAGGTAGTTTGAACTATAAAAAAAAATATATATTATTGTTGGCCTCAGACCTGATGGTAAACAATTACAGTAGCCTAAGGACGCTTGCAATACCGGAGGTATTCTTGCGTGTTGCCGAATCATATTTTTATACTAGAGCGTTAATATGGAGTATAATTGAGATAGGAAAACGATTCTGTCAAAACGCATGCCTAAATGAGCGCTGGAGACCGGTACTCACACACAGGAACATAACTACACCGCTGTGTGTAGTTATTTGGCTGCGGTCTTCGTGGAAGTCCTTCCCCAGTCGAGCTTGCTCGCTGGAATGGGGCCCTATCTATCTTAAAATTCATTCAAACCACCCTCCATATAAAACACTCAGTAAAATACCACATTAGTAAATAAATAAAGTTGTTATATAATTTCCTTTGTGAAGATTTGCATCGGTTACCACCTGTTAATACTTTGACCGTAATAACGCAAATGAAAAGTAGTTGTTGTGTGCCAAAGCAATCAAAAGTGTAATTCGCAAAAAGAGACAAAGGGAGTATTGAGGGGAGAGGAGTTAGGGGTGAAGCTCCCTAGTTGCATTGCCTATAGCAATAAAAAGTAAGTAGTAGCGAATCTCCTTTATAGTTGCGCAAAAGTTGACAAATAACTGTTTGCGTTTTTCAAGCCCCGCAAGTCCCTTTTTAACGCTATATTTTTGTAAAAAAAAACTTTTTAATTGTATAGGTATTATAGCTATGGACCTACAATTATTGCCATGGAATAAAAGTATAAAGAAAAAATTATACCAATACCAGTTGCGATGAACCGATGCCAATTGCCAACCCGCCTCTCCGACTAAATCGGCGCTGAGCGGTAGGTATTTAATTTCACATTTTCACTTAGTTTCTTTACTATTTACTTATTTATACTATGCCATAGCCCTCTAGTGGTTGCCCGCTGCCCTTTTGATTGCGCATTATTCACGTGTTTATACAGTTAGATCGTTTTCTAGATTGTTGCTATTGTGATAAGGTTTTTTGTTGGCGCGGTTTTGAAGGGGGTTTTAATTAAAAATGTTTGTCGAGAGCTTGAATGCTTTCTTTCATTTTTTGTAGTTTATTTACAATTATTCCAAGGTATTACTATTGTGATGAATTGTTTTCACAGATTAAAAGTGTTATATTGTTCTAGAAGTTTGTGAAACCGTTCATAATAGTTAATAGTCCTTCAGGCCGATTGAGGCCGCGGCAGCTAAGCTTAAGTAACTAATTAGTGTGTGCTCATATGTAGATGCACTCTTAATTCCTTTACTCTTTTTATCCGGAGGAAGATCAGGCGCAGAATCAAGGGCAAAGCTGAATTTGTGAGTTGGTATGTATGTAATTTGGGTTATTCTCCTACTCCTATTAAAAAAAAACTTTTACCTCCGGATAGATATTTGCTATTTTTGATCGAAATGCTGCGTGAGCGATGCCGTGGGTCGCAGCTAGTTTACAATAAAGCTTAAATACTTTATTAAAATTGACCATTGTTTTTAATAAGAATATGTTTCTCAGAAGTTTTGAATGGTAACGTCTTGTTGCAAATTATTATATAAAAGTTGCTGAATCTAAATATTGAGGAGGTTCGCGTATCTCGTCCAGTGGCAGCCCACCCACGACGCCGTCCATTCATCTCCCCAGCGCATTTATACATTACTCACGGCTCAAGTATCCGATTATATAACACGCAAAATTTCAATTACAACTTGTAATTAGTTTTTCGAGAGTTTTTCTTTCAGGAAGGGGGATGTGGAGGCGCGGTGTGCGATGTGCGAGCGGGACAACGATAAATGTGTCTCGCTTCCACGCTGCACTGCAACGCGATTTGAGTAATGTCCATGCCACTTATTTGATTATTTTTATGCAATCTGCACAGAAAAATGAAGGATTTATTTCCTGCATGCGTTCCCTGTTAATTAATTTTATGAAGTTTGAACTGTTTTCACTGGGTTTATTAGCTTGTTGGACTCCTTTCATGTTTGATTATGATTAAAAAAGTACAAACAATTTTCTAATACGACTGGTTGGTGAACATTATTGAAAAACTTTGTACGTTTTATTTCTGTGAGCGGGTTTTAATACAAATTTATTACGAACAGTATTTAATTAAAATGGTACATGATACACATACATGTGTAACTTTTTTAATAACTCGTGTAACATTACTATTGCGTTGCTATTTGCCTTAGACAAGTTCATAACTGTATAAACGCATGGTTTAAACACGCTATTTCTCAAATTTTATACTTTGGCCATGCATGTGATGATGTGATGTGATATTAGCATTTTTGCATTCATTACACTATTTATTTATTATTTGTTTGTCCAATAAAATGATGTAGTGGTCAAGGTGTTCCCATATAACCAATATGGGAATGAAATCGAACCCACAACATTTGCACGGTTTAGTGGCATGGTGACCACCGACACATATCCATAAATATATGTTCTTTTGTGTCCGTGAATTTGAAATTGGCTATAAACCTTCAAGAATTAGGCAATCAAAAAGGGGTATCACACGTGCGTTGCCGACCCATTGAAAACCTTATAACCCTTTCTTAAAGAACCCCATGCTAAAGTTAAAAAAAAACAAATAATTTAGCTTTATTATATATGTAGATATATACTTAACCGTTTCTTCAAGTACTATCTCTCATCCATTCAAATACCACAAACGCAACTTAAAAACAGAGTGCATTTGAGCAAAATAAGTTGTTTTCATCAACTAAGTAGTCGACAGAACGTTAGTGTTGTACAGAAGTGACCCTTTTCGTAGATTGGCAGCCACGTCGCTGACCGCTAATGCACGGAAGCCGAGCCATGCGAATTAATGGCAAGAATAATGGCGATCCCATTATGGATTGCCGCCAACATACTTTAGCCATGAAAAGAACCGAAAGTTACATTTGCGATACTCTGAATACTGAGCGGTCTTGGTCCACCCATCCCCCCACTCCCCTCGTTCGTTGGGTGGCACAACGGTTCAAGTGGAGTGGTATTAATAAACCCAGATATTGTTTTGGTGATTGTACAAATTAAATAAATGTTCCTTATTGTTTGTTGTACTTAGCAATGTTTTGTCATTTAGTGTTACTTTATTTATTTAAAAGCGATGCTTGTCTCACGATGTAGCCGTTGGAAGTTTGATAAAATTAATAATTTATTGTGAAAGTGATAATTTATTTTACATGCAGGCAGGAAACCATAATATAAACGTATAATATAATGTGAGCACTTTTAAGTATATTTACTAACGTAGGTACAAACTATTCACATGATAGTTTAATATTCGTCTCTATTACATCATTGTTCTTTTGTCATAGTCTTTCATGTGAAAGTTTTAGAACGGAAAAGTCTTTTAAAACTGCTTTCAAGGAAATTAAACCATTAATGGTCGTTATACTTAAGAGTGGTCTGGTTCTTCGTGAAAGTGACAAATCCTTCTTTATGATTACCAATGTTACGTAGCTTGATGTTGTTTTTCTTGCATGTCAAAATACGAAGTGTGATCCCGGGTTGTAACATTGTGAACTTCACTATGTGGAAATTATATGCTGTTATTAAATGATTTATCATCTGCTAATGGTGAAGGCAACGATCCGTGTGGTGACGGACCAAGAATGCAATGTCACCACCACATTCCATTACGAGGGTGTCGTAAGAGTCGACTAAAGGAGTAAATCAGGCAAACAATATTCACTGCAAGAGAGGGAAAACTCGAAACAAAACCCTATACCAACCCGTCTGGCCAGCGCGCAGCGTGGTATAGAAGTCAAGTCAAGTCAAACTCATTTATTCATTTAGATCAAATACATGATACTTATGAACTTCATAAAACAAATGCCAGCATACTTTTTTCCTACGGCCAATTCGCTGACTATGGTAGGGCCTCG
The DNA here is from genome assembly GCA_947095525.1 of Trisateles emortualis. Taxonomy (NCBI): domain Eukaryota; kingdom Metazoa; phylum Arthropoda; class Insecta; order Lepidoptera; family Erebidae; genus Trisateles; species Trisateles emortualis. The sequence continues at coordinate 10,035,709 of OX352736.1, read as the reverse complement.
AGAAGAATTGGCAAGAAACTCGGGTCACTCTTTTTAATAGAATAGCCAGAATAAAACATTTACAATTTGGTATAGGTTACAATATTATTGGTAACGAAAAGGAACGGAAACCAATATACCATACAGAATAAAATTAAGATAAGTATTTAATTTAATTAATTAAGAAACAATATGAGTTAAAAATAAAAGAATGAATTTAGTATGGTAATGAGGGATCGTTTCTTTTTGTAAAAATAAGGTAGAAACGTGTCGAGATCAGATTGCAATCTTAGTAAAATCTAAAAACTATTATTTAAAAATAAATCATGCCAAGATTGACCAGCCACCCCAAGTAGCACCCGTTCACGAGCATGACGCACGGACCAGCCATCATTTCCTTCGCCATATTAGAGGGAAGGAAATGACCCGGCCAATACGACACCACAAGCAATGACATTTCAGTGAGCATGACAATCAAGGACATAAAAATAAAATAAAAACTAAATAGAAAGTCAATAATGATCACAAAACGCTTCATATGACATAAATTTCAATTATAACTATTATTATTATATAATTCTGCATAAAAACTAGCAACTAATCCCATGACTTTTTATCATTTAAATAGTCGTTAATAGTATAATAACCCTTGCTTAAAAGATGATTTTTAACTGTTAGTTTGTATTTGTGTAAGGGTAGGTTCATAACTTCAATAGGTAGTTTGTTATAAAATCGTAACCCGAGTCCCGCAAATGAATTGTGGACTTTATGTAGACGGTGATACGTGCCAACTAGTTTGTGTTTGTTCCTTGTGTTTATTGAGTGAATGTCACTGTTTTTACAAAACAGGTGTATATTTTGTTTGACGAACATGATGTTGGCAAAAATGTACTGAGATGCAACAGTGAGAATGCCTATTTCTTTGAACTTTTCTCTAAGTGAAACTCGTGCGCCTAAATTGTAAATAGAGCGTACTGCTCTTTTCTGGAGTATAAATATAGTTTCAATGTCAGCAGCCTTTCCCCATAGTAGAATGCCATACAAAAGGCTAATATCCCTCCAAATGCACGGAGCAGACCCGTACCCAGCAGTGGGACGTTTATGGGTTGAGATGAGGAATGGTGAAGGAAAACATCGTGAGTAATCCACATGTCTTTGAAGGAATTCTAATGTGTGATTAAGGCATATACCCTCTCAGCTGTCTTGGCAAAGTAGAGGAGAGGCATACCCGGCAGTCACTGTTTAAGTGTGTTTGAAATGTCTCCGCGATAAAGGGCCTGTTTCTTAGTGCGAGTGCCGAAAAACCTTTCACAATAGGGAACAATCCTTGTGGCGCGGAGGACTTCACTAACTTCTTTTTATACCACATAGGTGGCTGACAAGCATACGGCCCGCCTAGAGATAAGCACTTGCGTTTTGTCGTCCCACTAGATTTTTATGATAGAGACGAGATAAAGATATCACTATATCTATAGAGAGATTATAAGGATCAACATTTCGTTAAAAACGCATCCCTATCTATATAAGCGCTGAAAAGCTGTACGCAAGAATAGGAACATAAATACACCGCTGTGTGTAGTTATTTCTAACTTTGCTATGAATAAACTAATTAACATAATCTCTACTATAATATCCAAACATACAAAGTTTAAAAAAATCCCTAAAAAACAAAGAACATTGAAACCATGGATAACCCCAGGTCTGCTAAAGTGCATAACCAATAGAGACAGAATGCACATGGCGACAAAAAAGACACCCGAAAATCTAGTGTTAAAAATCACATATAGTCGTTATCGAAACTTCTGCAATGCCTTACTAAGAAAACTAAAAACAATTCATGACAAGAATGCATTAGAGAAAGCAAAAAACAACCCTAAAGACCTATGGAATGTTATAAAAAACATAACTCATCTGCGCAAAGTACATACGAGTACTAGAGACCTACTAAAAATAAACACCAACCCTCAAATTTCTGTAAACGAGGTTTGCACTTATTTTGCTAATGTAGGAGAAAATTTAGCATCTAAAATATTATCTCAAAACCAGACTAATGTTACCACCACCACCTTAACCTCAAATTGCGTACCCTCGCCTATTAACATAACCTATCCCTCTCCTGTAAACTCGCTTGTCCTCCTCCCAATAGACGAAGATCAAGTCACAACGCACATTTTACAATTACGCAGCGCTTGCGCTGTTGGTTGGGACGGAATTTCATCCCTTATATTAAAGCTATGCTGTCAAACATTGGTACCACCTATAACTTATATATTTAATCTCTGCCTGCAAAACGGAGTATTTCCAGATTGCCTAAAAAAAGCTATTGTCCACCCGGTTCACAAGGGTGGGGACAGAAACTGTGTCAATAATTACAGACCGATCTCTGTCTTATCCACGATATCTAAAATTCTAGAAAAAAATATTAACAAACAATTAAAGGCGTTTCTAGACAAATACCGGATTATAGCCGACAACCAATACGGTTTTCGTAACGGTGTCTCAACAGAAGATGCAGTTCTGGACATGACAGAATTTGTGGCTAGAAATCTAGATAAAAAAACAAGTGCCTAGGTATCTTTCTAGATCTATCTAAAGCATTTGACACGGTTTCTGTCCCCAAGCTCATTGGGAAGATGGAACGTCTAGGCATACGGGGTACAACATTAGACCTATTCATTGACTATCTCCAAAACCGCAGCCAACGCGTTAAGATCGATACATACCTGAGCGACGAACAAACCATTAGGTATGGTATACCGCAAGGTAGCGTCTTGGGGCCTACTCTGTTCCAAATATACGTCAATGATCTTTGTAAGATGCCCCTCCCAAGTGGCAAGATATATGCATACGCTGATGACACTGTCATTCTCATTTATGGAACGACTTGGGATGATGTAAAATCAAAAGCAGAATCAGCCCTAAGAGAAGTTATGTCCTGGTTAAATTACAACTTGTTAACTCTAAACGTAACAAAAACCGTCTTCGTTCCCTTCGCTCTAAGACCCACCACAAAACCTCCACGTACATTCACAATCACAGCACACTCATGTAAAGATCTACTGTTACCATGCTCATGTCCCCCAATCACTAGAAAGGGCTCAGTGAGGTATCTGGGGGTGCAGATAGACGATGGCTTAAAATGGGATAAACAAATTGAAACCCTGACATCTAGAACCCTGCGTCTGATTTGTACTTTTAAATCACTCCGTGATTCGGCTGGGCTTGATATATTAAAGATGGTATATAGTACGCTTTGTCAATCCATCATCGGCTATTGCATTACTGTATGGGGTGGTGCCAATAAAACACTTTTTATTAGACTAGAAAGGGCACAAAGAGCTGTACTCAAAGTCATGACTAAGAAACCATATAGATACTCAACATCTCAACTCTATGCTGATTGCAAACTTCTGACCGTCCGACAACTCTTTGTGCTCCGATCAGACCTAAGACAACATGGCAGTCTCCCCCCATCTAACCCTAAAAAACGAACTAACCTACCATTGGGCGTCCCTCACAAAACCTCCTTTGCCAGACATCAATTTTATGTTTTAGCCTCACATATATACAAGAAATTGCACAAAGATCTGAACTTACTAGACTTAAATAACACAAATTAAAAACCGTAGTTACTGATTGGCTTTTAAATCAGGATTACTCTACTACGGAGTTATTACTAACCTACATCGCGTAACTTAGCATCTTTGCCCTCGTAGATTTACGCCTTACTCACATTATGACTTATGCACATACACTCACGCTCACATATACACTCACGCTCACACATACACTCACGCTCACACATACACTCACGCTCACGCATACACTCACGCTCACACATACACGCACACTCCAATAATTATATAGTACTAATACAAAGTGCCTACTGCCAATCTAGCGGTTCGACGCAGTCCTATTGTTAATAATCTATTTAATAAATAGTATGGCTGACTGAATCACTGTCCCTTAAGATACAGGTTTCACCTAGTTTAAGAGGCAGGGTTCACAATGAATTGTACATAGATTACCTTAACCAATAACTGTTTTCTGTTGTATCACCTAAAATTATACAGTACCTACATGTTAAGTTCCTATGTAATTTTTGGATCAATAAACATTTATTATTATTATATTATTTGGCTGTGGTCTTTTGTAAGGTCCTTAAGTCCTTTCCTAGGTATGTATGGTGCCGTACCTCTTTTTATATCTGATATCTCCCGTAGTATAAGATTCCCGGGTCGTCAACGCCCCGCACTCGCCGCGCACCTCACGGCCAGTAGCGCGCCTCTAATTGGCAATTTGTTCGATCCTTAGATCTGACATAATGATGTGAGTTCGTTTATTTAAATGATTCGACGGAAACATTTTCTGTCTTACAATAAACTTACTTGCACGGTTGCTTCACAAATAAATCAACTAGTAATGAACCAATTCGACGATGCTTCGGAAGATTTAAAGTTTTAACTTGGTATCAACTAGTTAATGTTTTTTACGACTGTTTTGTTTCTTTTTGAATTGAAAACTTCTTTAGACGCGTTAAGCACTTCTTGGATGAACAAAAATCATGGAACTCGTGTCATCGTCACCGAACGCTTTTCATATTTAAACTTTTTTACAAAAATCATGAAACCCGCGTCATCGTCACCGAACGCGTTTCATATTCAAACTTTTTGGGTGAACAAAAATCATGAAACTCGCGTCATCGTCACCGAACGCTTTTCATATTCAAACTTTTTGGGTGAACAAAAATCATGAAACTCGCGTTATCGTTGTTGATCTTGAGGCAGCTTTGAGGAGTTCGATTTTTAGGCCAGGAAATTTTTATTGGTATTTTCTATAACAAAAAACGCAGTAGCTGTCACAAATTGTAACCTGTTCATAGGAACCAAACAAAAAAATTATATTATCTGGCTCTGAAAAGGAAAGGCCAGAGCTTCTAGCCAATGTTTCTCTTAGCTCTGCCAGATAAATATTGTCTGAAAGGAAATATTGACATTTACGGTTCTTGACGCCCTTAAAAAATCGTAAAGTCGACAATGCCCGACTTACCCGCTCCTGGCAAGGAGTCCTTATGCTACTGTAACCGCTTACAAAGCGGAGCGTCATCGTGGTTATATAAAAAAAACTACCATGTAAATTGTGGCCAGGATTTTTGCTTAATAGTTTGTTGTTTATTGATTCGTTACACATATCGATATATATGGTAACAACATTATTTTCAATTTAATCCGTGAACATGCCAATTAGTCTGTCGTCAGAGTATCCTGTTGCACGTGTATATTGATCGATAGTATATCGAGATGTGTAAAATTAATGAGCCCGTAAATAGAATCTATTTATCATGTCCCACCTTTACTGAAGAAACTGGTAAAAAGCGAATTTGGTTTGGTTTCGTTTTGGTAGGGTTCCGGACATTTTTAAGCAAGTAGGTAAATACATCGACCAAGTAGGGGTAGTTTTCTAAAAAAGGGCCAAGTTAAAAGTACCCAGAATCGACGGTCATGCATGAAGAGGTTGATGAATGTAGGGGAGGCGAAGGAAGTATGTTTGGATAGAAGCCATTGGCGTACCATAGTCTCTGCCTACCCCACTCGGAGACGGGCGTGATGATATACTATGCATGTAGGTAAATTGTCTGACATATTTTTATCCTTGAAATTCATATTCAAAATTAGTTTTTTCAGTACTTGTTATATGTTTCATGATATACAAAATGTCAAACAAATCTGCTTTTTGATACGATTATTTTAAATATATTTGTGCCCTATTCCACAGACTATTCTTTATGGTTCTATTCAAACTTTAATGTCATTTCACATAGTATAAAAATTGCCCAAAATATCCAAATTTCATTACTATACGTCATTCCGTTTACAAACAAGAGACCTGTGACATAAGGATAAACAGACGTACAACAAAGTGACAGCGCTAGGGCTCTTTTTTTATTTTACCACTACGGAACCCTGAAAAAGGCGTAGGATGAAAAGTACCACTTAACAATTTTTAACCTTAAGCTATTTAACACAAGATGAAAATCCACAAACATACATATCTGAACATACACCGTTTTTCTACTGAGGGTGCGATGTGTTGAACAGTACTTATTAATAACTCAGATGTCTTAGATAATCCCACTCTGTCAACTCATTATTCCATACACGTGTATTTACTTAAGTGCCATTTGACGTCATTTAGCAAAAAAAAACTCAGCTTTTTCCCTTAAGCAAAAATATACGTCGTTTTATCATTTCAATACTTGATAAAATAAGTTTATATTAAAAAAAAAATATTTTTAAATACAAGCTTTTATAGTGTATTTATGAAATACATGGGTGTTTATGCATTTAATATTCTGAAAAAAGCCCAAACACGACAGTGTTATCTTGTTTCGTTGAAAAGTTTCTATGACTACCTTTGAACATCATCATCACACACTGAACTCCACTTAAAAATATATTAGCCGTGAAGCTATATCAACATATGCAAAAACGACGCGGCTATCTTGTTTTATTAAAGAGTTCATCAGAGTCATCTTCCGACTTCATCATCACTTCTTGAATACCCATCTAAGAAAATAGTACTCGTCAAGATAAATCCAAAACACCCAAACACGACATGGCTATCTTGTTTCGTTGAAGAGTTGCCATGGCCGCCTTCCGGCTTCACCATCTCGTCCTGAACACCCATCTAAGAATACAGTTCTCGTCAAGATAAATCCAAAACACCCAAACACGACATGGTTATCTTGTTTCGTTGAAGAGTTGCCATGGCTACCTTTCGGCTTCATCATCACGTTCTAAATACCCATCTTATAGTATAGTTGTCGTCAAAATAAACCCAAAACAACCAAACCCGACGCGGCTATCTTGTTTCGTTGAAGAATTCCTATGGCCATCCTCCGACTGCATCATTAGACCATGGTACCATATTATTGCATTGTCACCGAAGTTACGTAGGTATACCAAATTTCAGCTCCATCAAACACCGGGAAGTACTTCAAATCTAGCTTACAAGATTTGCCCCTAACATACAAACTAACTAACATACATTGCAAGCTAAATAAAAGCTTGTAAAAATGAACAGTAAAAAAATATATCACTGATAGAAAGCTAATAATACCTAATGTTTTTTATTCTGAGATTTGTAAAACCATTGTATCCCTAAATGAGCACTGGAGACCTAAGACCTTACCATGACGTCCTTATTACGATTTATTTTCGATCTTTATTTGAAATTAGTAAGATGTCCACCTTATTATCAGAACTAAGTATATCAGCGCGTGAAGTTTTTATTGTATTTTCTGTAGTTCTTCTTTAAGGTAGAGATCTTTCCATTGGGATGTTTGATTGTATAGTGCTTTACAACAAATATTTAAACAACAACATTGTATTAGCAACAACGACGACGCTTAAATGCTTTGCTAATGCTCTGTTTATTATATTAGAGTTAATATTATGAACTTTATAATAATCCATCGGTCGGCTTAATGACCGGCCGTGGCGGCGCGTTTTCGGTAATTAAAGGCAAACAAAAGACGGCTGACTTCACTTTGCTATGTTCAAACACATTAGCGAGGATTTGCTCGCACTTATAGCTATTTCCTCGAAGCAAATCTTGCTTAAATTCACTCCTTTTGTTATGTATTTGTCTAAGTTACTTACTCTGTGATGGCTCAGAAGTTTAAGTGGTAACCTTGCTATTCACCACTACTAATATTAGTAGGAAATAGTATATGGGGATCAAAATCCCCATATACTATTTCCTACTAATATTATAAATGTGAAAGTTTTTAAGGGTATGGATGTTTGTTACTCTTTCACGTAAAAACTACTGAACGGATATTGATGAAATTTGGCAAGATTACATATATTCTGAAATAGCGAATAGGCTACTTTTTACCGAAATAACCGTTCCGGCGGAGCCGCGTGCTACAGCTAGTTAGATATAAATTTGTTGCATTTACAATAATATCTTAGACTTTCGTAATTAATATTTGAAATGTTAATAAGTTATAAAAATACACTTAACATAGTTCCAGCTACGACAGCTCGGTAAGCTTTCATAAAGGCAATTTAGATTTAAATTTTCCATAACTGTTTAAAAATAACCAACAAAGAAAACAAAAAATACAAATCACTTAAAGCTCTGGTCGAGTAGTTATTAAGTAAGTAAAAGAGTTGGGAAAACTCGGGCGGTTCGACGTCGCAGAGTGCAACACGCCGTAAAAGTCGATTACGATAGTCATTAGTCTTCAGTGCGCGGACTAATTAATACAACGTTTTGACTAAAGCTTTGGGATAAGATTCCTTACGGTGTCGAGAAGAAAAATCCAAAATTTAATTAAAAAAGTTTAAGTGAGTTTTCACGGGCAAGCGTACGCCTCGAGGCCCTCAATAATTTAGGCAATTTCTATTCTTTCTGCAATGAAATTCTTTGGGGATCGTCTATGAACTGTAATTAACAGCTTTTAATTCCGATAGTTACTTTGTGACATTCATAATTAATTCATTATTTAAATTACTCCATTACCAACGAATTTACTCACTTCGAGTTCATTCGTGTTTTTTTGAAATGGTATCATTTTTATTTCATTAAGTTATTTTGCTTTTCTTTTTAAAGACGGCTTCCACAATCTAGAGCGCTAAGGGACCTAAATATTTGTCATGTGTAATCGAATCACCCTAGTAATCGAATCAACATACAAAACACTCAGTACGGTAATTGTAGATGGATAACCACCTTAACTACTTTACCACACGTGCAATCGTTATAAATGAAATAGATTATGTCACATTTGCAATTGTTTCCTTGATACAAACGAATTAACTCAAAATTAAAATATTATTTTGACATAATACATTTTATTATTAAAATTTTATAACTTATAACAGTTTATCAAATTGCATGCAATAAAATACATGAAATATTTTTGCCCAATAAACCAAGCATGTAATAAAGTATGATAATCCTCTTAAATTTCAAGATAAGTGTAAGTAGTGAGAAGAAGACGGGCGTCGGTGATTACTGCGCGTGCGCCGACACGTCGCGCGTCGCACTCTTCCATGAATACTCGGAACCCGCACACATTTTTGTGAGCTCATTAAAATTACATTACAGCTCTTATTTAAACAGCAAACAACTAAACGGCTCTCGTTAATGCGTCTCGCCGTTGAGAATTTTATGGACATCCTACCCCAACCAAATACTAAAACATTATAGTAATGATACACTCAATTAATTGTCTTCCATTAAAGTAGTTTTGGTACGATTGAACAACCCTTTATTTTATTGTGCTTTCATAAGCCATTAACTACTCTTTTAGGTTGCTTTATCGATTAAACTTATTGTTAATTGTATTATAAAATGTCCTAATTTTGCTGTCAAAAATTAGGACACTTACGAATTCTCATTCTCACTGAAGGTAAGTACATACTACGGATTTCTATTTGTTAAGATCTTAACATACTGGTTTTTCTTAGTTTACATTCATTACATTCTGCATTCATTCGCGAGTGATACCCAAGACCCTCTAGACAAGTGGCATAAACGGTAGTCGAAACGAAAAGTAAAAAAAAAATGTATGGGATTTAACATAAGTCTACGATATAATGTCGTAAAGTTACGTCAAATCCCATACATTTGCTTTTATGACTTTTCGATTCGATTATCGCTTATGCCACTTGTCTTGAGAGGCTGGTGTTGCAAGCATTCATAGATATTGAAAGCATCTATAGGTTTCAGTAACTGCTTACTTTCGGGTCGTATGTTTGTTTACTTCCTAGATAGAATAAAACAATTTTTATAAATGCTCATCGATTGTCTGCACCTTCGCCTGAACGTCAGTTGTTTGTTGAAGCATCCTTAAACTTTGTTTATTTTCTCAAGCCATATCAAAATTATTTCATTATATCACTGTGATTATTATACTTTTCAGAATTAAGTGGCGTGTCCACACTATTCGAGTATATTCATAATCACTTTTTGTTTGACAGAGTAATGTATTTTTAAACGAATTTAAGATATGTTTGTTTTGATGTAGGTAAAGGACTTTGTCGGTCTTAATAATTAGCATAGCGTCAGAACTGTCAAATTGTTTGTAACTGAATTTCAGTCATGGCGGCGCGGTAGACTAGTTTCTTAGTACACAAGTGTGTGCGCCAATACAGGTCCATTTTGCGATGGCAATCCAACACGACACGTAAAACTAACGGTATTACGTGCTTCTCGAAACGCAAAGCTGTAAACACTGCAATTTTTTAATACTTTGAATATTTATTGCAAAATTATTTCAAAAGAAAATTTTATTTTTGGCCTGAGCAGGGAATTGAACCCGGGAGTTTCTAAGCAGCAGTCACACTCGATGACCACTAGAGTAATGAGTTACCTTTTCTATATAGCCTTCCCGTAGAGTCCTCTGTGCATCTGGCTTGCGCACAAGAAATTTGTTCTAAGTGCTTTTTACGAAGGCCCATATTTGATCGGCAATCAACTTAAAAGCTTTTGTAATATAATAATACTTATAAACCTTTTTTTGTACTTGTGTTGGTGTTCGTGTAATATTTTATTAACTAGTTGAAATTGAGAGAGTGGGGCAGGTGGCCTATGTCATAAGATACATGATCTGGCTCTCTTTCTAATTTAGTATTTTAATTTGCATTTGACTTATACATTACAAGCTTCTACCCGTGACTAATCTATCTCAGAGCCAAATTCCGTCCAGATTTGCTTCTCTAGGCAAGTGGCATAAAAGGTAGTCGAATAGAATAAAAAGGTATGGAATTTCACATAACGATTTAATATCTTAAACTTACTTCAAATCTCAAACATTTGCTTTCTATTCTATTCAATTGGACTGCCGTTTATGCAATATGTGTAGAGCAGCTGGTCAGCCGTTCCAGCGTATCGCATTTAGGTATAATATTAGTAAGATTTATTAAGAAGTAAAACAGAATAATAAAGTAAACGAGCGCAGAGGATTTGAGTGAATTTTATTAGTAACAATAAGAGGAACTACCATGCTATATACCATGCCTAAAAATAACCAGTTACAACGTTGGGATGTTTGAAAGAGAGTGGCTCGGCGTCGGATCTTCTCTTAGAAATAAAATCAGACCAAAGATTTGGTCTTGGTATTTCTAATACACATTGAGATCCCTCCGTGTCTTGGAAAGTATGTAATACCTGCTTTCTTTCCCTAGACTAAGTATCAAGACAGGACATCTGTGTTTGAGCACACACTTGCTAGCTAATCTCTATTGAAATTTAGTCGCTCTGGTTAAAAGCGATCGGAAGGACATTTCTTGCTTCCTTCACATGCAATATTACTCGATTGTATACCTACAGTAACTGTGTGTAATACATTACACAATTATAAAACCGAACTAAATGGCAACTTATGTATGTATATATAGGTTTTTTTAATAAAACAACAAGGTAATCATTAAATAAATATATTTATTTACACGTTAACGGCGAAATGAAATTATAATTCTGTCGATGTTCACAAAGATGAAAACAGTATCGGCTCCACAGTATTATTTATGTAATAGCCAGTTTATATTAGGCGAGTGCTTTAGAAGAGTGCTTTATTAGCACTAGTTTGCAGTGCTTTAGTAGAGTGCGTTTATATTATTTACGTTCATGTGTTTAAATCGTAGACTAAAAGCTATACAAAACTAACTAGTACCTGCTGTAGGTACTTCTCGTCACTGTCTTTTCATACTTTAGTTCAGAATATAAACTGAATAGTGAAAGAGTGCGTTTAGATATTAATCTCCTATAGCACTTTACTAAGGGAATCTTCTAAAGCAATCTACTAAGGGAGTCTCCTAAAGCACTTGACTTATATTACGAGGCAATTAAAATTTCATGGAACATTAAACATTAGCCAATAATACTAAGTAACGACAGTTCAATTTTTTTACATAAATACATATTATATTTATCGTAGAAATCTTTATTTTACATTAGGTATTCTATCTTAAAAACAAAATTAGCATTTATCTACATATACATAGAGTTTCAACTTGTTTATTTATTAAACAAAATATTTTTTAGCATATACCATTCTGTATTTTATGATCGTTATAATTTACGCGCGAACAACATTCACTGAAGCTCTGTGGCGATGGCGGGAAGTAAAACACGTGCCACCTTATTGATAAACGTAGCCAAATTATTACCTGCCCCTCTAGACAAGTGGCATAAGCGATAGTCGAATCGAAAAGTCAAAAAAGAAAATGTATGGGATTTGACGTAAGTTTACGACATTAAATCGTAGACTCACGTCAAATTTCATACATTTTATTTTTTGACTTTTCGATTCGACTATCGCTTATGCCACTTGTCTAGAGGCTCTGCACTGTAACATGTAGCTTGTATCCTTCGATAATTTAAAGCAGAGTTTCTCAAACTTATGGCTCTACGTACCCCTATAAGGATTTTTAAACCACAGCGATCCTTTGAAACATTCTGACTATCGATAGAACAAATAAGGTATTTAACAAATGAACGATTTTTCTATTATTTAGTAACAACATTTTAGTGTGATTTGTGAGCATGCTTTTTAGCACAATTTTCAATAAATTTTGCTTAATTTTATTCATGGCCGTTACACGTGTGTACTAGCTTGCCATTTCGTAAATTTTGCTTTGTATGATCAACTGGTGTACCCCTAAGTGATACCTACGTGTACCCTACTTTGAGAAACCCTGATTTAAAATATCAAAAATTTAATGATGGCCCATCGTAAATAATAATGACAGGGCTCGTTAATTTTTTTGGTGGACTTTCACAAATATGTTAAAACAGTTAAACGTTTATTATTTATACAGAAGTTACTAACTAACCATTGCACCACTTCAGAGTACCAAATATCACTATAGGGTCATTACGTATTATAGCTTTGTCGCTCCATTACCGTTTAAGACTTGGTATCGAAATTAGGGCTTTGAGTCGTAAGTGGTATCGTAAATGGATTGTATACAGTCTCGTTGGTCCAGTGGTCCTTTAGTTTAATTACGTTCCAGGTTCGATTTTTTTTTAAATATTCAAGAAATTTCCAAAATGAAGGTGTTGACACCTCCGTGCCTCAGAAAGCTCTCTCTGGTCGTGACGGTTTACCATCCCATCGGACTATGATAGTGAGCGGACAAAGAGTTTACCCTCTTTCTTAATAGAATATTTCCCAAAGGAGAAGATATTATAGTGCCCAAGTAGCCTCAGAAGTGTCACAAGGCTATGAAGGCTAGTCTCCGTCACGATTAGCTGCCGCGACCCAAAATTAATACGTAGGTATTATACACACAACTTAATGCACTAATATTTATTTACAAGTCCGAAACGACAGCGAAATAAAAAAGCTGTAATAAATAATGACTTATAATCTACAATCTTAGCTCATTTGTGTAGACTTAGAAAACCCTTCTAAAGAAACTTATCTTTGGTAAAAAAAAACATTAACATACGTAACCAATCAAAAGTAAATAAAAGAAATCACCATCAATAAAACTTCATACCATGTATGATAACAATATTAACGTTTAGTACATGTACAATACATACATACAATCAACAATGAGATCGATTTTATCATTTAATATTTTCAGTGCCTGGACCTGAATCGTTGTATCACGACAATACAGTACAATTTGTTAATCCACTTGACTACTAAAGATAGGGTTATCAGATGTAAAAATAGAAAATCCCGACAAAAAATATTATCTAATAACTTCAGGGGGGTTAAATAGGTATATTTTTTTGGGGTGTTACCACACTTATTGGCTCAAATGATTTTTCAGTTGACTGTTCTAACTTCAGAAGTCCGGAACAGAACACCCAGAAGACTTTTATTTGCTAATTTTGAACTTAAATGATGTTATTGAGTTGAAAATCAAAGGGCCTTATTAATTTTAAATCCTGATTTTTCGCGTACGCCAATTTTATGAGGCATAATTTTTTATGCTATATGCCAGCCGCCCGCGCAGGTACAAATGAGTAATTTATAAAAAAATAGCTTTTCCTGTAAATAATCATTAAATCTCTAAGCGTTCGTGATAGAGTAAAAGAGGCATTACTGTTTCTTACTAATCATAGCATGTTGCAGACACGTGTCTAAAAATTCTGACATCTGATAACCCTAACAATGAATAAATCTATTTGGAACATTGAAATGAATAAATTACCCACAATACTCAACTCCCTAAGTAAAATTTAACAAAATGTATTCAAATAAAGACCTAGGCTTGCGGGTATGTAATGAGCATTTTATCCATTGTGTTATTTATTGGAACTGGGCGTGTCTAGATCGGCTAAGCGCAAGATGTGGTACAGAAGGTACAATAAAGTAGAAGCGAGGCCGCGCGCCCTACCCACGCGACGCGACTATCTTAACATGTAAACAAGTGCTCAAATCGTATACATAATGGAAATATCGTGTTCTAACGTTATCGCGACTCATCCCGGACACTTTGTAAAGTGGCCACATATCCACGCTCGCCGCCGCCCGCGCCGAACGCTGTCGGCCCTAATGTACTGTTCGCGCGCCGCGCCACTTATAATGTATTCCCGACATCTTCTCTGTGTAATTCCACACTCAGCCGGCTTACAACTCGAATACCTGGCCACCTCACAACGTATCATACTCATACATAATCATTCTTAATAATATCAATAACATTTTTGAGATTTCGTAACAGATTTCAGGTTCACAAGACTTTATCAACTAAATATAAAAATAAAGCATTACATACTACTCTATTATCTAGATTAGGTAGGTTTTTGTAGGGTGATGGCTAGTTTGTGTGGTGAAAGAACTGATCACGCTAGTGTCTATTACTCTCGTGTGAATGAAAGGCGTTCATTGCTTGCCGAAGGTGCTTGCCCGAACGCCGAGGGCTTGCAGGCGGCCTACGCGCCTCGCCAACACTCAATGGGGCTTTACCTGTATCAAAATAGAAACATTAATCCTGCGTCACAAACACTACCTATAGAAATAACAAACGCTCGGAATTATAAAGCCATCATAAAAAAATATTTGCGTTCGCAGCGGAAATTTTTCAGCTGCACTTTATCTAATTGGAAATGTTTCTAAGAATCTATTTTATGATATATACTGAATTAAAAACGGAAAGCAAATTATTTATTCATACCTAACAAAATGCACTGATATCTTCATAAACATAGTTGTCTGTAGGTACAAGAAAGGTCCATAGCAATTGAATGCTAAAGCGTTGATTTTCAATATAGGCCTGATATACATATTGTGAAAGCCGCAGTGTTGACAATACATCAAATTAGACAAAGAATCATAGCTACTATAGAAGAATAAACAATAATCAAGATAAGGGTAATTTTACTTGATGTAGCACTGACCGAGGCGAGATGTCGGCGTTGCACCGTCGGTCATCGTGCGGCGTCACACACGTCTGGGTCAGGCGGGCTGCCGTAGCCGCTGGAGGCGTCATCAGCGCCTGCGCAACCTCCCGCATCTTTATCAGCCAAAGGTCCCCCAGCTGCGGCTCCTGCGCAAGCTCCCACACCACCGACATATCCTCCACCACCACTGGTTGGTGACTGCACCGAAACAAAATATTGTTAACTAACAAAAAGTGGTGTAACTTGCAAGAGTACCTATGTGTTTCCTTACAGGGCAGGGAGATATCATTAAGTTATAAATGAAGTAGTAAAACTGCTCTCTGGGCAAATGTGGTCCACCATTGATTAGATATCACCGTATAAAATATAGATACATTATGATCATACAAAAACCTATCCCTATTTCTCTACTAACATTATAAATGTGAAAATAACTATTTTTTTCTGTCTTTGCCTTATAACGACTAAACAGCTAATCGGATTTTAATTAAATTTGATAAGGATATAGATGGTATCCTGGGGGAAGGGCATAGCGTACTTTTTATCGCGAAACCTAACCGTCATCCACGTGAAAGGGGCCGGGGGCAACATTTAGTCTTTAGTACAAATACTATACAAATGACTGAATAGTAGGTAGTCTAATGAAATAATAATGAATATGGTATTCTAGTGAATAAACTACTTCTATGTTCTAGTTAGTTGACAACGTCTGTCTATATCTCGGATATAAAAGCTTGAATGAACTCATCGTAGGCGTACCTATAGCCAGATGAAGGCACCAGTTACGAATTATAGATGGGTGTTTGTATTTGTATGTATTTATATAATTTACTTATGTTCCTAACAGTAGACTGTGCACGCAATCAAAAAGTCGATTAGAAATGTCACGCGGCTGAATGGGCTCCTCCACTCGCGCGACTCATAAAATGAAATAGATTCCCCCACATTCGCATTCCGACAAGCTTTCGTACGAGAAAGATTAATGATCACAAAAGAAACATAATAAAGTGGAGATAGAATCTCCCACTAACAGTGTCCTTGTGGGAGTTATTTACTCCGCCGAGTCGACTTTTTCACGTGCCCTTTATTCCGAATGTAGACGTTTGAAAAAATCTTTCTTGTTCAAGTTATACTAAAACATTACGCAGGAAGAAACGAAGACACGAAATAGCATTAAATCTCATCATTTTGTAATAAACTGCATGGCCGTGTGCGCTGTACGTAATAACTGAGTCCGTATTAAATCGATATACGTGTAATAATATAAATGGCCGGTTAGTCGCCACAATGTGAAGGTTGATAATAGCTTCGGTCTGCGACTATCGAGTTCTAAATAAGTTAGTGTAAGAACGACAGCCGCAAGACAAGGCTGCGGTCCCACAAACCACATAGGCCCACGTCAACTAGTCATCCAATGTGCAATGAAGCACTCGCAAAGACACACGTCAACTAGACACGCTGGGAACCAACATCAGTGCGCTATTAGTTAATTATATGCTACATGACATCGCAGCTGTTCGGTCCTACGCTAACGACAATAATAACTAAAGCTATACTGCCCTATATTGCCACAAAGCTGAAATAGACCTATAAACGGTGTCAATCGATAATTTTGTGACTCAGAGATGAATCTGTTCATAATTAAAGACGTCTAGACATTCTGAAATAGGTGTTCCATAAATATTCACCTGTAGTCCGCTTACTTGGCGGCGGATGTGGGCCAGCCCGCTGGGATTGGCTGCCATGCTGGCGAACACCAGCCTCTCTTCATAGTCATACTCGCATAGTATCTTATTATCGCACAAATAGAATCTGTCGCCTACACAGAACCTGTAACAAATTTATCGCCAATGTTTACCTTGTCAATAATAATTTAATCCTTATCATTACAAATTTTATTGCAGTAAAGTAAATCTGTACGTAATCTTTCCTGAAGTGTATTTTTATTGAGTGGTTATTGGCCAGCCTGATGACAGGGTTATTCAGAGCGATATAGATCTCTGCCGAGATCTAACAGCTGTTTACAGACCGACTTTTAACATGCCCTCCAAAATAAGGAGATGCTTAGATGAACTACTCGCACTATGCGGTCACCTTTGGTAGCTTAACCCGCTGTTCGTTTACTAATCAATAAGTGTACCGGCCAAGAGCACGTTTCCATATTAGCATTAGCATGGTACCCACCTATGATTGCATTGTTGACAAGCGAAGCATTCTAAGTGGTAAACGAAACTCTTCGCTCGCATAACCATTTCGAAGGCGGGAATGACTTTGTTGCACGCCACACAGTTGCCTGTCGCACCAAATAACCTGTTAAAAAAATAACAAGGCTATAAACATAAAATACTTACGACTTATAAATACCGAAAGCACTTTACATTAAAGTGTTTTGAAACGTTAAAATGTGATGTCACTATAAATTGAGAGTGGTAAAGACAGTTTACCTAAGGTAGTCTCTTTTGCAGAGCATAAGATCTGCCTTGTAGTAGAGTTTGGAGCCAACTTCTCCGAGGCGGCAGTCGCAGCATCCGCATTTGAGGCAGTCCTCGTGCCAGAACCTCTCCATGGCTTTGAGGAGAAACCTTTCGGTGATGACCTTCCCACACTGGGCGCAGAGACGCGCGCCACCTGTGTTGCTGGTAACTGTACTGCTAAGGCTATACTTGTCATCCTGTTGACCTGTGAACAAAAAACACTTTTATAAGCAACAAGTTCATGTGTTAAACATATGGCAGTTATACAAGTGTAATTAACAAAGTAGCAAGAAACAATATACTTCATTAATAAACAATAATAAGACGTAAAGAAGGCAAAGAAATGGTCTGATTTAATTATGTTCTTCATTGTTGGTATCTGTTTATAATGGTAGTACGAGAGTCATTATGGCATTAAGCTAGCCCCGATTGTTTTCTACTGCGCGTAATTGCTTCAATTAATTCGAGCAAAGGCGCACCGCGTGACATGCAGTCGTTGCTCGCTGACGTCATTAAGATGCGCATACGCATTTTTCTCACACCATAAAAAAACTGCAACATTGAAACATGCGGACTCATTATGTGCATTAACAGCACCCAATAAAACTTTATGAAGCATTCACGCCATAAAAGGCTATACAACAATTCTTATTTCCTTTTAAACAAATAAAGTGTTACGTGAACACATTCGAACGACTCCCGAGTCGCTTTTAAAACCCACATCGTGTACGCAGATATAAATAAACCTTTGGCCATTTAGCAAACAATCAGTTCCAATTTATCGGCATACGGTCCACATAATAATAGTGCGTACGTCAAACCAATCAAGAATCCAATTGAAGGGGTAACTAGGTGGACATAACTCCTCGCAATCGATCACTTGCGCATCGTCGCCCGCCGCCGCCGATACGTCTCGATTATTGAAGCCGACGTCGCGACAATAAACTTAATTGGGGTATATTAATGACGGCTATTTAATAATAAAATAATATAGACCTCCCCGCGTCGGTATTTGCAATTAGCAGTACAGTATGGGGCCTCTGTTGGTGGTACTAACGCCACCTTTATGCTTTAAATTGCCTTTGTGATACAACAAAAAAGTAAGCACGTCAAGTCAGTGAACGTGTTTTTAATTGCATTAATGACTATTGAATTGAGCAAAATATCTTCGGAGAATTGGCTTCAGTTCAAAAACTGCTCGTTGTAAAATATAATTTCCTCTAACTCGCACGCTCACGCGAATCGTTAAAGCTAATCAATTCATTATAGTTTTCCTTGATATTCTGAGAACGTGTGCATAAGAAAGCTTTCTTTGCCATAAAAACCGTGGTTTAACGTTTTAGTTTGAAACTACACATCTGAATAAGCGTTTTGCTTTTCTGATTGAATGCATCTTACTTAAGTACTACTGATAATACTTTCAAACCTACTACCATACAAATCAGCGTGACTTTTAAGCTTATACATTTATTGCAACGATTTTAAAGATTTAAAATAAACACAAATCTCTAAACATGTGTTATAAAAACGCGGGAGTATTGCAAGCTTCTATGAGCTTCAGGAACTTCTTACCCACAGGTAGGCTGTCGCTTGTTTGTTATCATGGTAGTGTAAAATAAAAGGAAATTTAATGCTCTCCAATACTTTAGTCATGTAAATGCAAAAGTCATATTATTTCACGGCTCTTTTTGATGCGAATTCCAGGCAACCCTTAGTGGAGTGAATGAAGCGATTCTATTAGTTTAACAAACACATTCCTCGCTACACGTATCTGGTTGATACGCAGCCTTAGGCTGAAACATAGTTACTGTGGTGTAGACTTTACCTAGAATTATTCAAAAAATCTGGCCATTTTCCTAAGAATGGTGCGGTAAGGCGACGGTAGGCGTGCAGTAACTGGCGTGTTTTGTCCATTTCAGGTAATGCATGTTGTTAATAGGTACCGTAATTACGCTGCCACACATAGCTCTTATATTTACATCGATATTATCGATTTACTATGTAAATGTTTATAAGTTTGCCTTTTATTCCTTATATTTTTCCTTTTATATTTTATCAAATATAATAGGTACTTTATTATATAAGCTATTGTCAACATAGACCAACAAACAAGTAAGCAAGACAGACTGGGGAAAGACTTCCACCTACAGAAGATTAAATATCAACACACGACTGTGTACCTAGTTCTTGAACGTGAGTACAGGTCTCCAGTGCTCAATTCAGAATGCGTATATTATTTTTAGGATTAGCAACACGCGTGTGAAATTCCTGTTGTTGCAAGCGTCCACAAACTACGGTAACTGCTTACCATCAAGCAGGCTGTATGCTAATGGCGATTTTATTTTATAGCACAAAGACTATAATGATGGATAGTGTTCTAACAAATGGACTTCACCGAAATCTTTCTCCAAGATGTAATTTTAATGATAGAAGTAGGTTAACAACTCATATAAACAAAACAAATACGCTAAGATATGTTAAAGTAGTCTATGAACAACATCCACCTGCCTTTCTCTATCAAAAAACAATAAAAGGCGCACTAATAACGTAGCCTGTATATAAATATCCGACGTTGGTAAGGCGTTTCGTATTATTTTCGTTTTATTACCTTCGGGGTCGAGAATTTGATAGAGACTTGGCTACCGCACTGGCCCACCAGTATAATTTCACTGACACAGCCGGTTGGCTGCCGCAAACGTATTAAGGCGCCGAAATGAAAAGAAACCAGGAAATAGATGAAAAGTAATTTATTTTAGCACGAGTGTGGCGACAATGGCTGCTTATAAGCTTGTTTTGAAACAACAATTCTTCTAGTTTTAGAGAGGTAATGCGCCATACAAATTAATAGTTCGTCCTACTTTACAGAATACAGTATCTGCACGTCATGTCTAGGATCTGTATCAGGACGTCCTTATAGCGATTATTTTCGATGACGGGAGACCAAGTCTCTCTAATTTCAAGTCTTTAGCACAAGTTTAGGGACGCGTTTTTAAGGAAACGTTTTTCTATCTCAGAGATACCTCATTACAAAACCCTGGTGTAAGATTTTTTTGGGTCGGTACTGCGAGCGTCCATTGGCTACGGTAACATCTTACCATTAGGAGGGCCGTATGATAATTTAATATATAATACTGCTACAATCGCTTCCGCTACATTTGTGACTTTGCCCGCGCGTCGAATCCCACGGGAACAGTTTTTTTTTCGGGATAACGAGTGCTTTTGCAGACCATCTGACCATCCATTATACCATATCTGTGCCAAATTTCATTCTAATCTGTTGTTTTTACGTGATTGAGTAACAAACATTCATCCATCCATCCAAACTTCCGCTTTATAATATTAGTAGATATAGATTAGTGGGATATAGTTATAAGAAAATAAAAATCTCGTGTCCCAGATGCAAGTTTTCGAAGGACAAGAGGATATGATATTCTCTGCAATATTAATTTTCTAATTTCACCTCAAAATTACTTCTAAACGCGACATGCAACTAATTGGAATCCACAATAGCCTTGGATACAGAAAATCCTTTCTTATGAACAAACTCATTTCCGTTTATTTTTGATGCTCGTTCATTTTACAAGGCGTAAAATTATACTGTATGCAAATTTACTTTTTTATTATATCACACCTCAGTATAATTCTATATTAATAATATAAAATGCAAAAGTTATGCTGTTTGTTTTCAAGAGTAAACGGATCGGAATGAAATTTGGCAAAAATATACTAAAAAAGTACCGAAAAAGGGCATAGAGTACTTATAGCGATAGCTGATATCCACGCGGGAGGAGCCGCGGGCAACGTCTACATCTGAATAATTTACAATCGTCCAATGCGTTGTGCAATTAACCACCATCCCTATATGTTAACATTACATACCTTCATTGACTATTCAACATTCTCAGAACATGATTTCTACAAGGATTTGTTGTAAATGATCAGAATACGTATTTAAACTATTTACTTATTCTTTGAATGCCAACGTTGAGCTCTGTATGACCAAAGGCAATTACTTTTTTGTAACTCATTTAAGTCCCTATGCTGGAAATAAGACACAACTACTCTAGCAAAGAGGAGAAGAGAGAAGACGTATAATGTGTAATTAGTTCTCTTTATCTTTTTTTTTCTCATCCATGTAAGTTACAATGCTGGAAATGAACGGAGACTCATTCCCAGCTGTGGGAGTTAAAAGAGTGACTAGAAAAAATATTAGCCTTGTTTACTTTCTATTTTTGTGCACAGTATGAGTATTTAAATAAAAATTATTAAATTAAATTAAATTAGAGGTCACCCGGGTGGTTCACATTCGACCGTTATTAATAAAATAGAAGGTGGGGTAAAAACTGTCTTAAAAGCTTTTTATTGAAAGTAAGTTCGTCAAAAAAAGGAAATCTGTTGACAAACAGAGAAGAAAAAGGTACTAAAAAGTACAGAACTGTTTTGTCTTTGGATATTTATATAATACTAGCGGGACGTCCCGGCTGCACGGGTGAACACATGTATTTTCCTTTCGTAGGGATCCCGTATAAAAAAAAATTAAAGCATGTGTGACCCGCTGATAATGTAGTTTTTCAGTTAAATCGTAACAATCATAATTTAAATCTTACTTATCAGAAGTACCATTTTGGCGCTTAAGTATTATTGGCGTTCCACACACTACATAGATTACCAGAACATGAAAACATTTATGTATTTGTTATTGCAGTAGGCTTCACAAACTTTATTATTATATTGCGACCCGATTACAGTGTGCACTTAGCCTTATACGTAAGGAGACACAGTTCTATAAAAATGGCAGTTATAACAAAGTAGTGACAGGCAAATTGGCGCGCTAACCATAAGAATTCTTTATTTAAATTTATGAGAGAATGGCCCATTTCAATCCCATTTGTATTAATAGGGTTGGAATGGTTACATTTTTCTGTTGGATGAATATTCAAAGTATTTTTATTATTCTTGTAGTATTTAAGATCAGGAGCCGTATTATAACATCTATAGAGCGAATTTAGAAGAATAATCTTAGATAATAGCGGTAGGAAATTTGTGAAAAAAGTTTTATTAATATATTTAATAATAAAACTTTTTTCACAAATTTCCTATTGGATTTATTATCCTATTGGATACTACTATAAAATAAATGGCAGCCCTATTACATAATAGTGGTATAGTATGAATAAATAGTCAAATGTAACAATGAAGCGTCGCTCAAGCGCTGAGTCGAGCCAGCCTCTACAACCATGCCAAATGGCATCATAACAGCTGTACAAGACGCGTTATTATTCTACTCACTATATTAGCTACTTATGTACAACATTTGGTATAGGAATTATGCAGTAAACCAACATCAATAATAATATAAACGACTGCACGGTTGGTTCAATGGCTCAAGTGGTTACCTAGCCATTTACCACTGCGCGGTGTGTTGTGGGTTCGATTTCCATACGGGACAAAAAATTGTGTGATCTATAAATGGTTGTCCCGAGTCTGAGTATACGTCTTTGTGTCTTCTTTGGCTTCCTCTCTTGTGCGGGAGTTAGGGTTAACAGGGTGTAGGCCTTAATCCACACACGCTGGCCTAATTTGGGTTGGATGAGTAGACATGCCTTTTTAACCAATATTATAGTGGGTAGAAAACCAAACGAATATCAGACTTCCCTAAGCAGACCTTAGATATTGATATATAGAACAACATCTCGGCGTAGACTACAGGACTAGCCGTAGGCTACTCAAACACAGGTGCATTCTTTATTTCCACACTCTCCTATTCCGATAGAACGTCACTCCAACAGGACCGAGCAGAGCTCAAGCGTAGGACCAACGGATACATGTTTTCCGAAGCATGGAGGTCTGTTGTGCATTGAAATCATTTTAAACTTTTATGATTAAGTAGTACATATATAATGGCGTAACATAAATCTAACCATACTATATAACTAAATCGCTTAACAATAATAGTCACCCCGCCCCGTGACCACGGTCGGTGGAATTCGACCGAAACGCCGCGCCGGGTAACAAAAACGTATGTTAACCTTCAAAATATTACGCGATTTAAACCCGTTGTCCATTATAGTAATAATATGTTGTGCATTTCTGCCCCTCTAGACAAGTGGCATAAGCGATTATCGAATCGAAAAGTCAAAAAAGCAAATGTATGGGATTTGACATAAGTCTACGATATAATGTCGTAAACTTATGTCAAATTCCATACATTTGCTTTTTTGACTTTTCGATTCGACTACTGTTTATGCCACTTGTCTAGAGGCTCTGTACAGAACAGCCGACGACCCAGGACCTCGAGATCAGCAGGTGCACTCAATAACCATTAAATCAACAAGCGAGTTCAATTTCTACAAAACAGTTACAACAAATATCTATGACGCAAAAGCATTATCCTAACCTCAACCGCTTATTCAATTTAATTACTAAAACAAATATATAATAGTACATAGATATAATCTAAAGTGTGAGTGCTAATGGATTTGTATAATGAGTGCGGTTGCAGCTGTTAAAATAGTCACACAATATTATTTAGTTTTAGGGTCATCATGTATTATAGCTTCACGGTTCCGGCTACACTTCGAGCCGCCACGCCGTTTTGAGAATAGCAAATAATGTAATGTATTATTTAGCAATATTATATTTATTCTTCTATAGACTCGTACTATGTGTATATTATAAAGAGGTAAAGTTTGTGAGTTTGTGTCATTGTGGGTAATCTTTAGATTTACTGAACTGATTTTGAAAATACTTTTACCAATAGAAAGCCACGTTATTTGTAAGTATCAGGCTATTTTTTATTGACAAATATCGCTGGGACGCACTGGATGTGGAAGGCGGAGGACCGTGTGCTATGGCGCGTGTTGGGAGAGGCCTATGTCCAGCATTGGACTGCGATAGGCTGATTGATTGATTGATCTTGAGATAATACATTAGGGTACCCCGGGAAATATCATACGTGTGAAAAAGTAGGTAACATTATACTTTTGTCATCAACAAGACGTTATTAAACAGCAGATTATAAAAAAAAATGAAAAATGTATTTTATTAAATCATAAAAGATATCGATATTTTGATATTTAATTATATAAAACAAATTTGTCTGTACAGCTTTCCTATAAATAAATATAGATACTAGTATATTTTTTATTTTCAAAAAGAACTCCCGCACCTGAGAACAAGCTCTGTGTATGTGTAAATATGTACAGAGAGGCCGAATTTTGTATTTTTATATGCCTTAGGTAATCTTTGGAAACACTGCTTTTATTTAAAAAAAATATTTTACCATTTGAAAGATACTCTTAATGGACATCGACTATACAATTATTTGCTATTGTTAATAACGATAACGAATATGAATTGTTATATTATCTTTATTATTATTGTAATAGCAATTAATACCAGCCCTATACCACTGCCAACAACATCCAGGAAAATCGCATGATAAGTGCGTATCCCGAGATCACTATTTATATTGACACAATAAAATGTATTTTATTACGTACGACTCAAAGATCTAATTTCAATGACAAGTGCAACAGGGTAACGTAAGGGTAAAGCTACAATGAGTGGCGACCCTTAGTCACCGGTCACTCATTAAACAATGAAGTTGATTGCGTACACGAGGTACTATTATACGGGCAGTAATTAGATTTAACCAAATGCGGGTTTTGCATTAATGTCGATTAAATTGTAAAAATAACGAACAGGATGTTCGCCCTAAATAACGTTATATTTTCGTGTTGCTAATTGCTAATGATAGTATCTATTGCGGGTTATGCATACTAATAATCCTACTAATATATATAAACGCAAAAGTTTGTAAGAATTTATGGATGTATATTTGATACTCTTTCACGCAGAAACTATTGAACGGATCTGGATTTAATTTGGCATATAGTCATAATATAGCCTGGAATAACACATAACTTGGCTATTTTTTATCCCGAAAAAATCTCTGTTCCCGAGGAATTGTACATGTGGGAGAAGCCGCGGGCGGAAGCTAGTAATATTATAAATACGAAAGTTAGTCTGGTTGTTTGTTTGTTGCCTTTCACGACTAAATGGCTGAACGGATTGTGCTGAAATTTAACAAGGAGGTAGGTGGTATCTTGGGGAAGGACATAGAGTACTTTTTTTCGCGATAACCGATAAAGATGCGGGCGGAGCCGCTGGCATCAGCTAGATTACTAGCTGATGCTTTTAATAATAATTAAAAATGCGAAAATAATTATTTTCTTATTGTTTGTTACGCTTTCACGACTAAACGGTTGAATGGATCGTAATTAAATTTGTCAAGAAGGCAGGTGGTTTCTTGAGGAAGGACATGGGATACTTTTTATTGCGAGATGCCTTGTCAAGGATTTGACTGACAATACTGACTTTTCTCTACTTTGAATAAATATTACTATAAGAAATGGTAGCAGTTTCCTAGAGTCTGATTGTCACTGTTTGGTCGGTTTATAGGTCAGCTAACTCTAGCTTTTGAATAACAACAAGATAAATGTCTGCGGATGTGTGACGTCACATTGTCTTTATACTACAGTCAAAACTTATTTCTTTTATGAATAAGAGAGAACATTTTTAACGCAACCCACACCGTAGAAAACTAATTTTAATGACATTAATCATCTTATATATGTAGCATTTTAGTATGATAGTTTTATTATACGACTAGCTGTTGCCCGCGGCTCCGCCCGCGTGGATGTCGGTTATCGCTACAAAAATGTAGCCTATGTGTTATTCCAGACCATAATCTATCTGTGTGCCAAATTTCATCCAGATCCGTTGAGTAGTTTCTACGTGAAAGAGTAACAAACATCCATCCATTCATTCTTACAAACTTTCACATTTATAATATTAGTAAGGATTCAGTGGTGCGTATCACTTCTGCGCAGTCCCGTGTTCGAGAATCCGAGTCGTGTTTTTGACGAAAAATCTGAGAATTCTAACATACCCATATATTATTACGTAAACAGACAACGGGTATAAATCCTAATAATATTATAAATGTGAAAGTTTCTGAGGATGTAAGGATAGGTGTTTGTTACTCTTTAACGTAAAAACAACTAAACGTATCTGGATGAAATTTGCCATAGAGATAGATTATAGTTTGGAATAGTGAATAGACTTTTTATCGCGATAGCTGAGATCCACGCGGGCGGAGCCGCGGGCAATAGCTAGTTGTGTAATATTTTGAAGGTTTTTATAGTAATAATAACTGTATTAACAAATAGATAGATAGATAAAATAAGCATTAACAATGCTTAAAAGAATCTGACATAGTTGGCAAAATGGTATATTTCTACCTACCCTTTCGGGGAAAAAGCGTGATTCTGTTTTATTACAAAAGAAAACATATATATAGGGTGACTCTCCTCCTTTTTTTCGTCGGTTAAAAAACGCTACTCTACTCTATTCCACTTTGTTCCGATACACTCGACTCTGGACCGAACTGCTCCATTACTGCTAATGCTGTTAGACTAATTAGTTCTGATTGGTTGATATAACAGGGGCTTTGCAATCCCCCTTCGACAACGTATCCCTTTAACAGCCACACCTAAACTTAATCTACGTTAAAATTAATTAAAGTTAACATATTGAATTATAATTGTAAATGGAAACAAGTTATGGTAATGAATCGATTGAATATAACTAGTAGTTAATCTGTGAGTTGAGAGTGTTAAATAACTAAGGGCAAAGGTGAAAGTGCAAGTAGCTTATTAAAATTCCAACTGACCTATGGCAACAGAAACGCACCCTGTGGCACTCCCTACCCCCTACCTATTGCCGCCATCGTTAACATTTCCGTTATTAAAAAAGTAAGAGACTTTGTCATCAGAGAAGTTAGTTTTTTTTAATTAAAATTATGAAATTGATATTGCTTTTACGCCGGTGCTCGCTTCCCAGCTCAACCTTGTGAAAGTTTAAATTAATTTTTGAATTAAGCCTAATGGCAGTGGTAAACGATTTCTAAGGAAAGAGTTTTCAGCAATTAAAATTTCAATTATTTGATGGCAGAAAACCGTATCTTAATTGCTTTTCATTACTGAAATAAAAAGAGTAGGATTAAATTTGCAATTTGTGAAGATTAATCAGTTTGTAAAGAAAATTATTGTCTAAATAAAAAGATTTATATTGGAAATGTATTGTGTATGAACTTGAGATTCACTAGTTATTATCTAAATAACAGTGAATTATTAAATAGCTATTCTTACAAAAAAAACTTATTTCCAATATAAATCTTTTTATTTAGACAATAATTTTCTTTACAAACTGATTAATCTTCACAAATTGCAAATTTAATCCTACTATTTTTGTTTGTTTTTCTTTACTACTTTTATTGCCTTTAGATAAAGAATAGTTCCCAAAAAAAACATGCAGGCCAGTCTTTGGGGAGTGCCGATAGAAGTGAAAACTAAGTAACTGTATCGAACTATTACTTAGATTACCGAACGCTTTCCATATTCAAAAATAATAATTATTATTTTTGAATATGGAAAGCGTTCGGTGAGGATGACGCGAGTTCTATGATTTTTGTTCAGCCAAAAAGTTTGAATATGGAAAAAAGAGAACGTATATTTTGTGTAGAGATAGATATTGGCTATGAATATTACTGATGAGTACTATTCTATGTTTATATGTGTTTAATTTTAATTAGGTCCGATAATTTTATTATCAAATATAACAGTCCACGTGATAAATATTGTGTTAGAATAAACGTATTTATCTCACAGACTGTCAATAAATTAATTAAAAATAATTGACTGTTACATCTTATCAGATTGGTTGTGTTTATATAAATAAACGTGTTGCTCCCTATGGTTCCGCCTGCATTAAATTCAGCTTTCGTCACGTTTATCATTACTGCCATGCTCTTTTTGGGTCGTTGCGTGATTTTTCAATAAATGTGCCTTAAATCAATAAATGTAATCTAATCGGAGTATGAAAACTTTTCACTAATAGGAAGTACTATTCCTGAGTGCTTAAGGATTATTTAAAATCCATATTTTTTTATCATAAGCTAGTAATTTAAATATAGTTAATAAAGATAACGATTGATTGGTGCAATTAATAACAGAGTTATTAATATTTTCAAGTCTGTTAATAACTTGACGCGACATTTTTATCATCGTTATGTTATTCTTATATAGGTACACGTGTAACGATTAAAATAAACATGCTACAAGTAAAAATGTATGTAATGCACTTCACATAATTACTAGTATGTTTAATATAAGTTTTTGTTGGATAAAACAGGTACAGTCAGCAAAACAAAACAGTAGCTTACCTTTATTTATGTTATTCTTCTATAGGTACACGTGTAACGATTAAAATAAATAATGCACTTCACATAATTACTAGTATGTTTAATATAAGTTTTTGTTGGATAAAACAGGTACAGTCAGCAAAACAAAACAGCAGCTTACCTTTTTTTTTAAACTACATTATCTGGAAAATGAGTTGATGAATAATAAAAGCTTTTGAATATTTTTAAACATTCAAAAGCAGTTCTGAGGGCACTGTATTTTCTTGCGCATCACATACAATTAAATGTTTTGAAACAATTCAAAAGCAGCTTTGCCTCTATTTAAAGTGTTTATATTGTGCATCAATTAGTTTACCAATTAATGCCATGTTTGAAAACAAATTGTTCAGCTATTTTTGTTGGTGACCGTACCTACCTATCTCATTCTGTGACACGTTAACGTAATACAATCATATAACAAAGTATCAAAGCGGACCCATCATCCACATCACAGATAGATCGTATCCTAAAACGACAATCAAACGTATACAAAGTCGAGACAATCTACGTCATAAATTATTTTCTCAGAGAAAGGCTCCGGGCGAAACTTAAGCCTGACATAAGTGGGCAATAAACTTCAGCCAATTTGGAGATTCGCATCTGGAGGCTCTTATTAAAGCCCGAAAGTTAGTCCTTTTCATCCATCACTCGTAATACGTGTGTGAGTTATTGTATGAAAAATTGAAGAATAAATTGAGTCGCTGCAGCAGCGGCGAGACATAAATCCCAACTGAGCCCTCAATATTGTTTTAAAGGGGAAGTGGCCATAAATTTTATCAGGGCCGCCCAGAGCCGCCGCGGGCGCTGCTGCCGCGCCGCACCCGCCACGCTACGCTACCGTCTCGCACCCGCAACTGTCGCCGCAATTTTCCGCCACTGCTCTCTACTGCATTTGATGCTCATGCTCATGTGAATTTGTTTTGTTATTTCAGAACAAATTGAAATCTTCCTCATGGATAACTACGTTATACTGAAATATGAGGTAATATCCACGTATATGAAATTGGTTGATGCGCCAATCTCCTACTGCACAGCCGGTACTCAATTCACATATTGTAGCCACTTACAAATTCGTTTAGTTATTTCCATAAAAAAGTAATATACGGTTTTGGCAATCTTACTGTGGTCTATGTAAATTTGTTTTGTAAAAAAAAATGTTAACCATAACATAGCATTGCCCCATATCTCGTGAAAAGGGTTGTCAGAGGCATATGTTAGGTTATAAACCATAACCACCGGCATAATTCCAGACCAGTCAGTCCAGACCTGCTCTTAGCGTGCCTTACGAGGTAGGACCAACGGCTCTACGTGCTTTCCGAAACACGGAAAAACCAAAACTGAATCCGGGACCATATTATCAACTGAGGAACTACAAGTTACGACATTATGGACGGATACACAGAAGCGTCAAACTAAAACCCCGTTCAATTTAGCTTGAACACAAATTTATTAGTTTTCTATTTATATGAAAACTTTTACCGTTTTATATCAAACTCACGTATACAACAATCAGCAATACTATATAAAAACATAGTAGCAGTACAAGTTTGTGGGGCACAATAAAAAATCGCTTATTTTTATCAATACGATCTGGGTGTCGGACATTTCGCATAAATGTGATATTGCAATATCGTTCGTCCCCTTTTTAATATCGCGACGGACGCTGCCGGGCGGTTTATGACACAACCCTTCCCGAGTTTTATTCGCGACCTGTTTGTCCTAATATTATGAAAAAATTGACGTTGGCAAAACGAAAACGTCTTGGCTGCTTATATTTTATTTTGTTGCTTGATTTACTCATTGTGTGTTCGGATTTTTAACCTACGCTGTTCTATTTTTTATTTCTGAACGTTAAAACGGGGCATATGTTCTAAGTTTTTAGTTACGTCACTTTGCATGATACTGTAAAGTTACTTCGCCGCCTGTAGTCGGTAGATGAATGAGCATTTTATGAAAAAAAGCACCGAGATTCATCCGTGCCTCTGAAATCATGCTCTATTAGTCCTGTGCTTCTGCGAGGTAATATATAGCTACTTACGTGCTTAAAATAATATAATGTATTAGGTATTTGAAAAATACAGAAGCACCCTAAAATTGTTTTAAATAAGAAAAAAATAAATCACGATGTTATTAATAATGAGCTAATTTAAATGTGTATTTTTTTTACTGCACGATTAGGACTAGCAGAGTTACTTTTGCAGCGTCCAACGTGAAACTAAATATACAACACTATGAATACTCAACAAAAATATAATAATATTAAAATTACTGACGTCACGAGGAAAACTGCCATGCTAAAATGGAACTGGGCTGGTCATATCTGCCGCATGTCAAATGATCAATGGCCCAAACTCATTACCCAGTGGGTGCCTCTAAATGCCAAGCGACATCGCGGTAGACCCAGGCGGAGATGGCGGGATGAGTTGGATTCATTCAACAAAGACTGGTCCTCAGCGGTTTTAGACAGAGAGAAGTGGAAGGAGAGTGGGGAGGCCTTTGCCCTGCAGTGGGACAGTACAGGCTTATAATATAATATATATATATATACTCGAACCAAGTGATAACAGCGAGCTGCAGCGCTGCAGCCGCACTTCATTTGCGCGACACTTTGCGGCAAATTTGAAGGCGCCCTTATGGTCACCTTGCGGAATGTGCTGCTAGCGCCGCGCGTACCAGAGTATTAACCATTTAGGAGTATTGTGCGTTTGTAAAATGAAAATATAGCTTATTAAAATGTGGGTGATACAACTTTAAACAATTTTCATTATAATCATTTATTTCAGCATCAAAAACAAAACCATAGATAAAACATAAATTACGGCAATTTTGATACATTTGGATTGTTTATAAATTTCAGATGTGTGTCTATTCTTATTAAATCATTTTATATTTAGTTACAGATCTGTTAGTAAACATACTAACAAATATAATCAACAAACATAATATTATTATATCGAGAAACCATTGTGCACATCGGTCTTCTATTTATTATTACAGTTAGTAGTACCTTTTGTTACGTATATAACAAATAGCCGCATGAATTAAGTTTGTTAGGTTAAGCTACCTTGTCGCGGTCAGTCCATAGATGGGTGACCGTTTTCCAAACACACATCAATCCCCCTTTTGCGCCTTGGAAAGCAAGTAAAACCGTTGGTACTGCGCCTGATCTCTCTTCGGTCGTATCGGACTGGAGTCTGATTGGACTATGAGAGTGGAGGAATAGAAAGTGCACCCTCCAGTTAGCTACTATTAACTTTATCTTTCTTTTTAAAGACAGCTCCCGCACCAGGAAACAAGCCCTGCGTCGCGATGGACGTTACAAACATACAATTAACGGTCACAAAGAACACCCAGACTCGGGAGTCGGGACAACTATTAATGGATCACACAAATGTATGTCCCGTGTGGAGATCGAACCCACAACACGCCGCGTGATTATCATGATGATCTTAAAAACAAATATAATAAAGATTACATTACTACTTCAGATCAAAGTGTAGCCTATAAAATGTATCAATTTAATTTAGAACTTGGTATTGCAGTTTCAGGAAAAAGTACGACCTGAAATATCTTCTATAATCCCTGTACAAGCCACGCTTTAATTTAAAACCTGAATGTTTACAACGACTTGTTGATCCCCTTGCAAAAGGATAGTAACGTCCTGGGTTGGATTCCACGAGTCAGGCAAAAAAGCGTGGCGAGTTGTCTACGGCTAATTCACTGACTCGGAGCCATGAGAAGAACTAGCAAGTTTTGTTAGATATGTTTATTAACCAGGAGTTATGATTATTTTTTATACTGCTTAAGTTACAATCGCAATAACGCATGTAATATCTGAAGCATCAATTGCGTGTTATGGATCAAATGCTTTTAACGCCACTATTTTGAAATGAAGTTTCCCTGTAAGTAGTAAGTTCCATAGAACCAACATCGTATAAAGGCAAAGCAAATGACACATAAAAATTAGAAATAGCTAGAAATATAGTCAATTAACGAAAATTTAATAGACATTAATGACGTATCATCATCATCATCGTCTCAACACGAGTCCCACTGCTGGGCAGGGGTTTCCTACATACACTTGAGCCTACTATACCACGCAATATTTACAAAATGATTCTTTATTAATAAAATATCTATGTTTACTTACTGTTGGTATTATCAGTTTTATGCATGGCCGGAGGATCTCGAATCATGGCGGGGATCGTCACTCGCGCATCACACAACAACACTTAGGTCCTGAAACAAAAATAGTATCATTAGTACGATGTTCAGCTGGATATGAGAAGCCGATGCTTAAAGAGGCCTATGTCCAGCAGTAGACCACGGTCATGATTATGATAAATTTGGCAAAAACTGATTTGAAAACCCCATTGTTTAAGTATTGGCAAACAGGCACATTGTCCACAAGTAACAAGGATAGTAAGCAATACGATTGCAATACCCAGGGTCGGAGTCGATCCAAAAAAAATAAATTAAAAGGGCACTCTTAAATGAGCATTGAAGCCCTGTACACCTCTATAAGTATTTGGCTGTGGACTTCTATAAAAGGTGGTATTCTATCTCTCTTCTCTTATTGTTCATCTGCTTGATAGGCTTTTAATTTATTTTTTAACTTAATGATACACAAAAGAGATGTATATCTAATGCCCGAGGCATTTTCTACCTTGTTAATCCACCTTAGTTATCTGCGCAGATACAGTTCAGAAATAAATCAAATAAAAAGCCGGTGCATACAACTGAAGAGAAGAGAGTAAAATAAAATAGGGCTTTTAAATCTGTTCCATTCCACTTAAGGGCAACAAACAGAATTCAACGTTTCCTCAGGTTGAAGTAGATAGTCGACATGACCAACTAGTGTAGGAAGGATGTCTTTATTTACAAAGATTTCTATCCTTAGCTAGAGGTAGATAATACGCTGTGAAGGCGAGCACCAGAGCACGCGTCTCGCTACGAAACCTCATTAGAATAAACGATATCCTCTCCTTACGTCCACTGCGCGAGACCTTATTACTACGACAAACTGCCGTCAAACGGTACCAAGAAGGCAAACGACAATATATCTAAAACGTACCCTATCTTCTTTATCTTACGGTGTTCTTTACTATAGCAGCACACAGCTTTAGCAGCAGATAATCATTTTCTGTCTTAGAATTACGTCGTAGAGTCGAATTTCAAATGTAACATGAATAACAAACGCACTATCAGCCGGTATTATTCCGTGAAGGTTGAGACGTCCAAGCAAAGCTGTAAATTGAAACTTGGGGAGGCACTAATATCTCTTGTGGCTTGTCTCGTGTGCATATTGGATGTCATCAATTTGAAACTTCATAAAACTTGGTAACTGGATCATTTGGAAGAGTTGAGGCCATACAAGTGTATGTAATAGGTGCGGGAATTATGATGGCGGATTATATTACTTACTTTTGATTGTCTAGCAGATAGTGATTATGACTGCCAAGCTGGAAACCCATGACGGGTTAATTTACCATCCAGGGCAAATATTTGTATGATTCCTACGATTTTTGTACACTGTCTGAATGTAATTAATCTAAAATTGCATTGAAAATATATAAGTGCATTATTTACTTTATGCACACAGGCAAACTAAAGACTATTAAAGCATTTTCTACCAGTCAAACGTAGGTGATGCAGACATATTATTTAGTTAAACTGAATTAATTACTAAATTTAATTATGAGCGTTAGCCTCAAATCAATTCGGCTACCTAACCAATCAGCCACCACACCGCTGTCCTAACATATTATTGTGATATTTTAATCATCAATAAAGACATTAGCAATAGCTAAAATGGAGTTGCTGTGTGATGCAAACATCAGTTACCCCGCTTTTACGTGTAATTCTTCGGCTATAAAGTTCCCATCTTAAGTTTAGATCTGTCGACCATGCAACAATATATTCGGAGACTACAAAGCGACCACCAAAGGCGAGTTACTCGTAGCGTTCTCGTAAATAAACTAAACGAAGTATAAACTCACACACAAAGGTCGGAAGCAGACTCTTTATCATCTGGGCCTGTGGTTGCAATGAAGCGATCCATCTTAGGAATACTTTGAAACGATTTATCGGCTTCCGGCGGCGCCGGCGCAGCTCTTGCGTATAAAGCTGTAGAGTTTATATCTTCAATACTCCGTCTTTATAGACATAAATATTGAACTAACTCTTCAAAGGATTAGAGTTAAGAAGAAAGCCCAACTGGGGAAGACACCTTACAGAAGACCACAGCAATTATGAAGTGAAGTTGTATTTCTGTGCGTGAGTACAGGTCTCTAGAACTCTTTCTTTTTTTCTTTTTTTTTTGACAACTCCCGCACTAGAGAACAAGCTCTGTGTCGCGGGGGACTTTACAAACATACAATTAACGGACACAAATAACACCCAGACTCAGAACAATTCTTCGTGGGTCACACAAAGTTTTGTACTGTGTGGGAATCGAACCCACAACCTCGTGCACAGCAGTCGCATACTGCGGCCACTGGACCACCGAGGCAGTCATAACTCATTTAGATATGTTTTTTTTTACAGGATAAGGTTACACCCATGCCTAATTAAGTT